>OX345656.1:30000-10030000 GCA_947044415.1 Eupithecia dodoneata | reverse complement strand
CGCGGACCGCAGCGCACTACAAATAAAAGTGTATAATAAGTATGTTTCCTTTTGTCTATTATTTTACTAATAGTTTTTGGTTGACTGTACTAAATTTCACCCAAAGTAAAAGTGGTGTGAGTTGCAGAACGAAGAGTATAGCTTTTTTACGATTCGTCAACTCACACCAGTTGGGACAAGAATCATGGTGTGAGTTGACGAACGACTCCACAAACTCACTGCGCGGCCGCGCTGTTTTCGCGTGTTTGCCTCGCGCTCGCTGCGAACTCGTCTCGCTTTGAACTCGCTTGCAAATCGTCAGTGTGATAAGGCCCTTTTAAGTTTTAACAGAATTTTCGATAACACTAGCAAGTTAATTAAATTATCTATCCTCTGCTTAATCAAGATTTACCGACGCTCACAATTAGTTTTCAATTCATTACATAAAATTGACTTTGAAATAAATTTTCATATTTCAAATATTTACACCCATTTAAGCTATCTTTTAAAGTGATTTAAAACAGTTTAGTTTATTAAAGTTTCGGGCTTTCACGCTAGTTTACGCCAGTCATTATTGAAAGGTATTAAAGAAATGGTTATTAAAATGACTAGTAATTTTAGTCAAACGAAGCTCAGTGTCCATTAGCTTTTAAATACTGTTAAAAACTTGTATTATATTAATAAAAGCTTTGGAGTTTTTAATGATTAACCGACAACCTACACAGCTTCTTACCTAGCAGCTCTTAGAAGTCCACAGCTGGCTTTCCAAATAAGGGGGTTTTTGACATAATTACCACTATTTACACGATTCTCCGGTGGATAAGTGATCGCAGTAGAGGTGTTAACCCTTAACTACCTACCCGCGGTCTCACAGACACCAGTTGTAATATTTTTATGAATTACGAAGTGTGTGCGCATTGTAACATCTCGTGCGTCTATGTACCTTTTCCCCGCTACCCGCAGCATCGTGCCTGCGCTTGTCGAGGTCACAATTGCGCGCGTTTGCTTTTGGTGAGTAAAAAACATTTGTCAGCGGTCTGAGCGACCGCGGGTAGGTAGTTATGTGACTTTTTTTCATCAAATGATTTTTATTATTTTAGTGCAAAATGGCTACTAACGATCAAAATATTGTGCGCTGGTTGGAGGAAAACCCTTCCGATGATGAGGAATTACCAATCGGAGACTGTAGTATTGTGGAGATAGACATAGGAGATGATTTTGTGATGGAAGAGTTTCGCGATTCTGATTCCGAAATTGATGGTGAATATGAAGCATTTTTGGCGGAAGTAAGTAAATATTTTCGGCCCCAAAGTACGCTCCCGGTCTTGTCGACGCAATCCTCATCAGATGATGACGACAATATCCTATTGGAAGAATTGAGTTGCAGGCCAAGGAAGAAAGGCAAGAATCGCTTTCGTTGGTCATTATTACCACCGTCCTATCGGACAATAACATTGGAACATGAAAAAAAGCAGGTTCAAATTCATGAAGAAGCTGGCTAAACAGCTTTTGAGACCACACATGGAGCGTAGAGAATTGAATTCGTCCATACCGTGGGATATCAAACTTTCTCTTCGTCGGGTATTGCAGCTCAATGCAGAACAGCTTCCTGCAGCTGCTGGAAGTGATGCTGGTGCAGATAGGTTGGAAACCGCAAGACCTGCTCTGTTTGTAACCCTAAGAAAAAACGCAAGACCCAATACTTGCGTTTTCATTGCAAGAAACCAATTTGCCTAGGATGCGCAAACATGTTGTGTATTTACTGCCGCAAAAAACTGTAAAGTTTATGACATGCAATTTTATAAAAATAACTTTTTTTCGATTGATATCACTCTGTAGTTGTATAAGTTGATACCTGAATTTATAGAAATTTTAAAGAGAAGTTCGTGATTTATGTTACTTTTGTTGTAGATCTCATTTTATAAATATGTTGATTTTTTATGTTATTTCTGAGGTCTTAGAAGAGATTTTTGTTTAGTGAAGAAACCATGTTGATTTTTTATATTTTTGTTACTTTAATATAAATAAAAAACGTATTAAAATATACGTTTTATTTCAAATTATCTCCCACTGCCATAGATTTCTTTTGCTGGAGCGATATATCGCAGACGTCTCACAGACCGCGGGTAGGTAGTTGCGTGACTAAAATAGAGGGTAGGTAGTTAAGAGTTAAAAATAAACAAAAGGAAGATGCTGCCCTCCTCTGGTAAATTCTCTTCATCATCATCAGCCTATGTTAGTCCATAGCTAGACATAGGCCTTCCCAATGAGCACCAAATTCTCTTAGTCGGCTCCTCGACATCCTCCTGGGGGTCGATTCTTATGCCGCGACCGTCAACACGAAAATGATTTTGAATATTTGAATAAATAAATATGTAATCCTACTAATATTATAAACGCGAAAGTTTGTAAGTATGGATGGATGGATGGATGTTTGTTACTCTTTCACGTAAAAACTACTGAAAGGATTTTAATGAAACTTTACAATAATATACCTTATACATCACAATAACATATAGTCTACAATTTATAAAGATATATTGTATGTATATTATCCAAAATATCAATGCGCGGGTGAAATATATTTTTAGTATAAATATGTTTTTAGTGAAACTAGATTGAAGACATCGCAAATAGAATTTTATTGAGGCCTTTCCTAAATAAACAGTCCTATCCAAATGTAATTGGTACAAGTCTGAAATATATTCTGTTGTTTCAGGAATTGTAGATGAATTGTTTTTGTTAAGTTATATATATAGTTTCAGCTAAGTTAGGCTTAACGAATGACGACACCAGCAAAATTATCTATTGGTTTATCCGATGCTAGATTCAAGCCGCAAAATGCACAGATGGCCTTATGTAGCTTCAAATAGGACTCACGATAATACAATCCTATTACGGCTGGTTGTAAGGGACCAGTTGCAGTCGATTCCAATTAGAGACAACTGAGGGAGGAAGAAAAGCTACCCATTGGTTTTGGTTAAAACTCAAACTCAATAGCATTTATTTCTTTAGGCTTACAAAATAAGCACTTAGACAAGTCATATTTTATACTATTAATTATTATCAAAAAACATTATTTTATTTTAATGTTTACTTCAATTTTTTGTCCACTAGTGGAAGAAGTTAAAAAGAAACCACTAGTATGTTCATATAACTTATTGTGTCTAATACATTTGATTTGCTTATCTATATCTAAATTTTTGCTTATCTAAGTCAATATTTATTTAAAGCTAAGCATAACATCTAATTGTAATAACGAGAACATTAGTCTGCAGGTATAAATTATTTAAAAGAATTCACAGAGTAGGTACCTCATTTAATATAAACCTTCTATGTGAATAAAGGTCTCCGTCAAACAAAGTGTATGGCATCTATTGAAAAAAGTAACCATATTGTAAATTCGGATAGTGTCACTCTACACAACATAATATGAAGATCTCGGTGGCGTGATGGCGAAGGTCTGGCTGCGACGCAGGAGGTTGCGGGTTCGATTCCCGCCTCGGGACAATTGTGTGTACGATCTGCAGATATTTGTTCAGAGTGTTCTGGTCGTGATCTATGTACAATAAAAAAATATCTATCTATGTAATGTATTATATAAAGTATATAATTCATCTAGTACCCATAAAACAAGCTCTGCATGATGCTTGTCCAGCGTAAAAAAATCCAATAGACCAGCTCACTTGGCTTTCATTTAGAGCCGAGTTCCAAAATTGGATAGTATATCACTAAAACAGACAAAGTGATTGGTCAAGTCTTGCTGCCCTAGCTAACAAACCAGGGGGTTTGCCCAAAAAGAATTCACTCTACACAACCTAATTTCAATAGACCAGCTCACCAGCGCTTTTATTTAGAAACAGGTTCTAAAATCGGATAGTATAACTCGCTAAAACAGACAAAGTGATTGGTCAAATCTTGCTGCCCTAGCTAACAAACCAGGGGAGTTGCGTGTCAATCGGGATGAGAGCGGTGCGTGCGAGCAGAAAACTCGATTTGCAGCGGGGATGGTCAGACATCGTATTGCAAAATGTCACCAGCACAATTTGGGATGATGTTCGAAAATCAAAAGGCACTAATAAACGATGGGGTCTGGGGATTTGAAGATTTATGTCAATCATTGAATTACCAAAACTGACTAAATAATTATACCTTTGGAAGGAATCTGCAACTTTGTACTCTTTTTCTTAAAATTTTAAAAAAGATGTAGTACCATATCCACCCAAAGCACCCCGATTTACAATATAAGATATTGTATACCAACAAAGACATTTATGAGTAAAACTTTAACAAGCAAAGTTAATACAAAAGTAAATCATAAACTTCTTTAACGCATAATCTCACAGAAATAGCGATACATATTTCATTGATAAATTTGAATTCGAAAACGAACCAGAGATAATTGATCTCTCGTTTGTTTTTTAATTCAAATTCAATAAAATGGTGGATGAAAACTTTCAAAAGCAAAAATTATTTCGAGATTCTGTGTTTTATTTCGATGATACTATGTCGTTACATATTTTCCATCAATATGCCTTGGGTTTTGTAACCCTTTCGTATACAAAAATACCTCTTTGTATACAAAAAAACATCCAGATATTTAAATTGAGGTATGAGGTATTATTTATATAATTTGATTTTTGTCTTTCCAGCTAGTTATTCCAATACAGGTGCTACATGGAGCTTAGCTTGCTCCTCCATTTTAATCTATCTTCGACGTCGCCTTCGGAAGCTTGGCATTCTCACGTATCTTTTGTTCTCTTTCTAACTTGTCCTAGGTCTCTCTCTGAACCTTCGCCGGGGGATGTAAAGCTAAGTGCTCAGCTCCCTATGCAATCAATCGTAATATGAATACCTATCGATAAATATAATAAATTACATTTTTACTTCTCATAACAGTGCAATATTTTACAATCATTCGCAAAACAAAATCGCCATTTTGGGCAGATTTCCAATTTCCCGATCCGTTTTTACGGCTTTTATTTAATTCTGAAAAATGCGCCTGCAAATATTTTAAACCGATGACAAAGGCAATGAATGCACTGAAAATGTCACATGACCGCAACGCCAAACCAATTAAGCGTATCTCTGGCTATAATTCAAGAGGTTTATTACGTAGAGGACTTCAAAATATTGCTGGTTTTACAAGATCGATGAGGTGCATGACAAAATCGTTCTAAAACAAAGACTTACCTGTCCATAGTTATCATGAAGTGACCTAGACTGAGTGACGACTGAGTAGTTTTAGTTCAAATAACAGTAGAAACTAGAGTTTTATTCTTGGAAAAGAAACGTGAATGACATCTAGGTTTATATTGCCATCCGTATTACGAACACAAAATAGATTGGGACGCTTGGGAATAAGCCAATTAAGGCAGGGTGGGGTAAGCGCACCATGTGGAAATATGACAAAAATCGAGCACAACAGAAAACCAGACGACAATAATTCAATAGTCGCCGGTCCAACCAGATCAGTGTTAGACAGATCAGTGAAATCTGATATTTGGCGGGGACGGGCAATTTCCTTAGCTTAATGGACGAGGGTCCGTCGCAATTATTCATGCTAACAACGCGTATGGTTTCCCGTTTTATTTATTGGTACCTACTTGGATGAAATATTGGGTGTCCAGCTATACCTAATTAGGTATCGCTGGTCACCCAATACTTCTATGACTAGTAAGTAATGAACACTAACACAAAAATCTAGAAGTAACTTACAAAAAGATCTGAAAAGCGGTCGGAAGATCTGCTTGGACTCGCTTAGGTAGGTAAGATTTGGTAGGCGTTTTTCATAACAAATTTGCGTTTCATAATAAATGGTTTTATCATGGATGCCATTTTCAGAACTGGACCAAATTGAAATTCGACCACACGGGAAGCACCAGCACCCAGTCGAAAGTTCTGAGGTAACAATCATAAAAGTAAAAAAAAAACAGTCGGATTGAGAATCTCCTCTTTCTCTCGTCTGTGACTTTTCTTTTGGCGAATGTATGGATGGGTCAAAATGACTGCGCTTGTCACGTCAAACCTACCGTCAAACCGAACAAATGCAATTGTGTTGGCTGGCTTTTAGTGTCAAATTATTGAAATTAAATAAGAGACAAGCCGATCACTCCACCAGCTCATTATCTGTTAATTATTGAAATCGAAGTTATCATCGACTCACATAAATTGGTTCTGAATTTGTGCGGTTTATATGGATTTAATAAAACCGCACATATAACAGAATATATGTTGCTGAATTTCAAAAGCGAGATTTCAAAGATTATAAGGTTGTTCCGACAACAAATTCGTGGTTCGTGTGACAGAATGCCTACCAGATGGTAGAACCTGCTTAATATAGAGACACTCTACACGTTGCTCTACATCACTACATGGTATAAAATAAAGTCGCTTCCCGCTTTTTATCTGTCCCTATGTATGCCTAGCTCTTTAAAACTACGCAACGGATTTTGATGCGGTTTTGTTTAATAGATAGAGTGATTCAAGAGGAAGGTTTAAAAACCATTTAACACATAGATTTCCACGCAGGAGAAGCCACGGGCATAGCTAGTCTCCAATGAGACACAAATAGCATAAATTTGAAGTGGCTTTGCCAAGTTCAAATATCCATAGATTTATCTAGGAAGAAGATCCTACTTAAATCTATGGATTTTTTCAGCGATGTAAAAAAACATACTTTGGTAAATCGTAAAGCCAGTAATAATTCGAAACTCTGTGTCTGTCATCTGTCGTTATCATGAATGTGCGCATCATTTCACAGAGATCCGATGTGATGCGTCAGCCGTCCGCTAGTCAATGGTTTCAGATTGTTCCCGCACCCATCGGAACCTCTGCTCTGATGACAAATTATAAAGTTATCTAGGTCTCTTTGAAAACACTTTGACTTATTTCTATTATTTTTGTAGGGCATCGTGATTTTTTTTTCTTTTAACCAAGAATAGTCGGCTGAAAATATTAGATACTACTAATCTACGTGGGAAACATTTTCCTACTGAACACTTATGAAATGTATTAAAAATAAAATGTTGAAATTCTCAGTCTTCACGTGAATTTTACAGGGCACAAGACGTTAAAAATTCACTTTAAAAATGTAAAAGCATATCGAAAAAGAGTTCAATAAAATCGACATCTCTCTTTGCCATTCCGTTCCCGCAAAGATTGGTATCATCGCGGCCATAAAGTCACGTTGTTGTCCCACAATGAATATTAACGCGAATAACGCGCAATACTACCGAATGTCCCGCGAAGATAAATTTATCCGCATGTCGGAAAATGGACCATTTTTCACGGCGCCTAACGCTAGGTGTCACACGCGAGCTGCGAAGACGCCGTTACTTACTTACTACGTGAGTTGAATGTAACAAGTAATCCTGAAAAATTCACCTCGACCTCAAATTCTACCTTGCCACTGTATTTTTAACGTTCTTTTTCCTATGGCGTTGGAATGAAAGGTTACATGAGGACACGTGTGCAGCTGAATTAGCTTCTGTACTGAATTCTTCCGCGTTATTGCTGTTTGTTGTTTCATTAGAAAGGTGTCGGAAATCAACAGGCGAGGGTCTCAGGGCAGTGAGATGGCAACATTTATTTGTTATGAAATTGCTCTTTTATTTTATTCCGTTGTAGCAAAAATACAGACATACTTACAAAGGTTTTTTGTTATTATAGTGCGTAAGTCCTCGCACTCGGGGTAATCCCTAAGACTCATTACAAAGGTAGCAAAAAGCAAATAAAAACCTTTGTAGAAGATTGATGAAAAGCTGGTAATGGGTGTAAACAAACACTAACCTAAAAGCTTTCTAACCAGTTCCCGAAGAACTCATTAAACTAAACAAATACTTCGCTACACGAGCCGAAACTCTTTGTCAAACAAAACTTTAACACACTTTAGCTGTGAACTTTGGAGAAAAACCGTGTAGAAAATTCCACCATCTTTTACACCACTCCCACTCCAAGAAAAATAAACGCAATTACACAACAGTGTGAAATATTATCTCGCCGGCACACATGGCCGAAAGTGCTAAGCGCTACCGGAGCGACTATGCCAGTGAAAATTAAGTAAAGCTTTTGTTATTACAGGTACGAAAACAATGGATGACAAAATGAGTGGTCCGGTTGTTATCGGCTGAACTGTGGTTACAGCCGTCCGTTTGAAATAATATGCATTACACAGGGTTTTCACACTGATCTAGTGGCCTGCAGGCTTTAGCTGAAAGGACCGAATCTCACCAGCCTTTTCAAATCCCCTTCATATAGCATATTAATCTAGGATTCCGGTGCTTTGTCTTGTGATAGTCAACTATTACAATGTACCTAGCTTATTCTCTCTTCCTACATATTTGAATGAAGTTTGCCTACTACATTTCAAATTTGCTACTGTCAATTTGTACCTAATGGTTAATCTCTGAAGGCTAGTAGATATTGGTCCATTCTGCTTAAGCCGCTGTCCCACCGTAACACACGAAGAGGATATGCACGTGTGTTTAGTTTCACTTTGCACAAAAATATATGAGATAACGTTCACTGCAACCCACAAACAAGCTTAAACGAATAAGAGGTTCATATATTTTTTTGGTAATTATTTATTTTCTTGAAGAGAAGCTAATAAATGGCCTACACGGATAAATGACAATATGAAAATTAAATACGAAATTTAGATTAGAAGAATATTTTTTTTTGTTAACAGTCGTCGAAATTATGATGATTCAAATGAAATAAAGGTAACTAAACAAAATTTTCGAAACAAACTTAAGACTAATTGTTTTAGTTTAATGGCCTAATTAAATTAAATGTAAATAAATAAATAATGCTGGACCATTCACACAGCATTATTTAGCCCCATGGTAAGCAGAGCTTGTGTTATGGGTACTAGATAACTGATATACATAATACAATACATCAAATAGATAGATATTTTTTATTATACATACATATAAAGTAGTTTCTCTGAAGGATAGGATTCGTAATGAATACATCCGACAGAGAACCAAGGTTATCGACATAGCTCAAAGAATTAGCAAGCTGAAGTGGCAGTGGGCCGGCCATATCTCGCGAAGAACCGACGGCCGATGGGGCAAACGTGTTCTTGAGTGGAGACCACGACTCGGTAAACGTAGTGTAGGACGCCATCCGACCAGGTGGGATGACGACCTGCGAAAGACTGCAGGTAGATGCTGGATGCGGCAAGCTGAAGACAGGGCGCTATGGCGCTCATTGGGGGAGGCCTATGTCCAGCAGTGGACTGCTATAGGCTGATGATGATGATGATACATATAAAGTACCTACTATTACAATAAAATAAAAATGAATATTCTATTCCACGTATAAACCTCTCTCAACACTTTTTTCACTTTCATCATGTTGAGCGAGATAAAAATATCAGTTTATTATAAAAAATAAACAACAAGCCACCCCTAGTTGAGTGCACAAACAGTGTAATTTTCGTGTCCATCATCATTGGTCGATTGATTGGGTTTCGCTGATTATGACATGACATTATTATAAATTAAAGGATTTAATTTCAATAGAAACTTTCAATTAAAATAGAAAATCAGTTTATCGTGAAAATTTATATTTAACCTTTATGACACTTTATTTTTGGGCTATTATTTTCATATTTCTGCACCAACTCAATAAGGCTTATTTACCAACACAAATGTGCATTTTACGACCAATGTAAATGCTTGACTTTATTTAATCGATTCTTCTTAGAAACCAATTTAATTAACAGACTCCTATTCTTTGCAGATAAAGAGATCCATTGATCCAGGGAAGTGAATAGAAACACACAATTGCAAATTTCGCTTGACTGCGTCTTCGAGGCAAAGGAATTTAATTTGTCAAAGAGTAACCACAAGCATTTACAAACGTCTCTAAAGTTTTTATCGTATAACTGATAAGGCAGCTAGGAAGCAAGGAAAAGTAGGTAATTTGTTGTAGAAAGGAGCTAAAATATATCTTGGGTAAGTCGTGGAAATATTTGATTTTGTTGTTGGAGAATATCTCAAAACAAAGGAAAAGCTTAAAACAGGACGAGTAAAAGCATAGTGAGTAAAAGCTCTTCGAGATAAAATTTCGTAACATCTTGATAAGTAGAGCAAAATATATTATGTAGGTACTACAATACTTAATAATTAGCTATGCTCGACAAATTAAACACGTAAAACAGTGTACTTGGGTTGTAAAATAACGTCGGTTTTAGGTAGTAAATGGCTTGTAAAAGTACTAAATAATATATCAGAGAAAACATAAAATAGTATCAAAATACTGTTATAAAATCTGTCGCTATATTGCACGCTAGAACAACTTAGCAGCCCTGAGGTGTAATTCGCACTTTGCCAAGCGTGTTCTGATAAGACTTGGTGTTTCGAAGTCGGTGCCCGCATGTCATTTGTCACGGCAGCCGCAGGCTATGCCACGGAACATTATCTGAGCGAAAAGTGACATAATATCTCATACACTTTACGGGTATTGTCCGTTTGCAAGCGATAATGGTCTCCACGCATAAAATGTTATCAGGGGACACGGTGGTGGCACGTTCGAGGCACTTTCATCATCATCACCATCATCAGCCTATATTAGTCCACTGCTGGACATAGGCCTCCCCCAATGAGCGCCATAGCGCCCCGTCTTCAGCTTGACGCATCCAGCATCTGCCCGCAGTCCTTTGCAGGTCGTCATCCCACCTGGCCGGAGGGCGTCCTACGTTTGCCAAGTCGCGGTCTCCACTCAAGAGCACGTTTACCCCAGCGGTTGTCGGTTGTGCGTCAGATATGGCCGGCCCACTGCCACTTCAGCTTGCTAATTCTTAGAGCTATGTCGATAACTTTGGTTCTCTCTCTGATGTATTCGTTAGGAATCCTATCCTTCAAAGATATGACATTAGTGATTTTAAATTTGTGTTCAGAAGTCTCTCGCTTGCACTAAGACTGTGCCTTGAAAGCGTTTCCAAGTGCGGTACCTAAGATTGTTTTCAATATTGCAACGGTTCCGTCCGCTGTCCAGAGCTTCATAAAATAAACAAGGCGTTATGCAAACGGTTCTCAATTTATTCTATGTTATGGTAGAGTGGTCGATTAGCTTATACCTGTTTGTTTGTAACAAGTAAGGGTACTTGACAGGATGTTTTCGTGGATGGTTGCTGAGGAAAATGATGATAAGATTTTAGCGTAGTACAATCCCAGTCCTAGCAGTGATGCAATCTGCGTGGCGCTGAAAAACGAGGTATAAGCCGCACGCAATAAAATTGAGATGGAAGTGATGGAACCAATTTGAACATAAAAACAATGGTAGGACATTTACTTTGACAGGGTTGAAATTTCATGTAGACAAAGCGCAGATTCTATGGCTGATGAGAGGTAGTATTTTTACTTTTACATGGTTCCGCCCCATTCTGATCGTGTACGGTCTATTCTCTTCGTCTTTTCTACATAGAATATTGTACCAAGTAAGCAGAACTCAGCAGAAGCTTGCGTAAAATAAAGAAACACTTGAGATTTACGAATTCAGGTCACTCGGAAAGTGCTCAAGTAGCTGTATCTCTTTTGGACAAGCTTCAAGTACTGAAAAAACCCATTTGCCAACTCGGTCCGTAATTTACATGTTAATTTACAAGAGATGTAAAAGCTGCTTTCCTTTCCTTTCGAAATTATTTATTTGCAATTGCGATAAGTAAATCCCATTTGGAATTTTAATTACTCGTTTACGTTTTGCTTTGCAAATCGCTGATTTGAAATTACTTTTTCAAATCTTATGTAACCATTTTTGGGAAAGTTTTTGATATAACTTTAAATTCGTAAACTGTTCGGTTCCTTTCCGTTTATGGCCTTTATTTTAACGATTCATGAATATTCATATTTGCTCAATTGCTAGAAACTCCTTTCAGGGATCTATACTAAAAATTAATACTTATAATTAAATAAATAATTCTGGAGTTTTCGAATGAGATCCAATGTTGACCAGTGATTTTTTTTAATGTGAACAGAGACTATATGTACCTATATCGATAGATCCCGTGACCGCTGACCATCAATTATTATCATAATATATTGAAAATCAGAGAACTCTCCTTACTCCTTTGTCCTGAACTCCGATCTAAACTCTGTTGTACTGTACCCTAAATATACCTACTCCAATGTCTTCAATAGTGCAGGAGACCTTACCCATTATGCACACTTAGTTTATTCACAATCACGGCTCCGCAGCATCTGCGGTACGCCGATAACGTGACACCTGAGCGTCATTTGTCACGTCACACGTCACGTCACCTTGTTGTTCTTTCTGCGATAGAACGTGTTTGACTAAAGGGGAGTACACGCTCGGGTCCAACAGCAAAATGAGGCGATTTCTAACTGGTTGGAAATAGTTACACCTAACTGAAAAGAGGGAGCTTCTGCGAAAGATCCACGTCATCTTTTGAGTTCTTACTTAAATAGTAGATAGATAGAAAACACTTTATTATACCACACAAAACAGAAAACAATAGGTACAGGAATAAAAACTCAGAATAAAGGTATACAGGGCGGCCTTATTGCTAAAAGCGATCTCTTCCAGGCAACCTTAGGAGGGACTGGACATGCGAAATGACAATTCGGTTTTTTTGATTTGTGAGAAAACGCCTAATTATCATGGGATCGGTTTAAGCCGATGTCAAATATGGCCAGCACGACATATTTTACAGAAACGAACACGATACGTAACACGATTATTGTAATAAACTTTTTGCTGTCAGCTCTCTTGTCATCTCACGAGGTCCCACCATTTCCTGACGCACAGGCCTTAAAGATTCGCTAGTTATGGTACAGGTTTAGTTTGGTAAATGAACCGAACGCACAAAAATGCTTTCAAAATTTGACAATGTCAATAGCAGCAAAAGCTAATGTTTTCCATAATTTACAGAAGGGTCGAGAAGCGAGCATTCGCTATTAAGTCACAATGTAGAAAGTAGTGTGTAGTCCTTTTTAACGAGTTCTGCGGATTCTTGTTCACACTTTGACGGTACTTTAACGCGAAATTGGAAGGGTGCAGGGGTAAGATTAATAGGGTGAAGTTTGGGTTGAAAGTTATTTATAATTAATCATTTCTTCGAATGATTTGGTTTGATTGATGTTGTTGCTGATGGTAGATTAAATTATTTGGAATCTCTAACAGCTTCCTGCGAGTTGGACGGGAGAGGACTAAAGGT
The DNA here is from genome assembly GCA_947044415.1 of Eupithecia dodoneata. Lineage (NCBI taxonomy): Eukaryota > Metazoa > Arthropoda > Insecta > Lepidoptera > Geometridae > Eupithecia > Eupithecia dodoneata. The sequence goes on along the minus strand of OX345656.1, from coordinate 10,016,835 downwards.
GCGCGTTCACCTGTCGGCATCGGAGGCTCAAAAAAATCCGTTTCATGCGTTCAATGCGGACGCATGAAACGGATTTTTTTGAGCCTTGTGTCGGGTAAAGCTTCCACTGTCTCCGCAGCCACCGGATTGCCGAAGCCAATGCGACCGCCGCGCCGCATACGAATATTCAACTGATCGGCAATCCGAATTACATTATTTAGAAACACTTCACCCCTTTATATGTGAAAGTTTGGATGTTTAGATGGATGGATGGAAATTTTTATTATTTATTCATAATAAAGCTACTGAACGGATCGGGCTGAAATTTTGCGTAGATATAGCTCTGGGCCTGGAATAAAACTTAGGCTACTTTTTATCCAATTAATCAGGTCTCATGGTATAGAAACATTTTTTGCAAAGCCGCGTGCAGAAACTAGTTCTTCATACATTAGATATACCTATATAAAGATAATTTTATTAGGTATAAAATATTTTAAGCCCTTGTTACTATGATGAAGCGAAGCTATGACGGCCATGATGAAGTATTACTACTTACAGTAACTTTTATTACCATCATTTAAAAATAAACTTTTATATATATATATAGATGTACATAAATATAATACAATCAGGATCTTCTTCATAAAATAACTAATCACAAAATAATATCAAATTAGTATTATTAATACGAAAGTTTGGATGGAGTGATGAATGTTTGTTACTTCTTCACGCCAAAACTACTAAACAGTTCAGGCTGTAATTTTGCATAAATATATAATATACTCGTAATTATATACCTAGAATACACTACTTTTTACCCGTCAATGAATCAATTCTCGTACTATAAGATATAAATAATCTTTAAAAGTTACCATAGAAATGACAAATTGACATTACGATAAGAATAAATAAATAAAACTGACATTATGATAAGGAAAATAAAATATAATCATTACTAAAATTACTAGACAAGTAGGTACTACTTACCTTAGTACCTATAACATCATTGAGTACCTACATATTTATATTTTACTAAAAACAACCTCGGTCTGCCTTCCACTTGTTGTTCACGCCCAATAGGGTTCACATTGTGATACTAATCTATACATAAGAACCTACTAATTAAGCCAATGAGATGACAATAATAAATATATTGAGTATTGAGTATAGCAACAACGCATGCGAACCCCAACAAAAACTAGTTATCAATAAACCCGTCATTAAATCTATAAAACAATTCCCAGTTCCTCAGCCGCTCAGTGGTCCAGAAAGTGACTAATCCCGGACAATGGCAGTGACGTCCCCCTGTCACGCTGCCGGCGCCGTCCCGGGACAGTTTCCGGACCCGGGCCTGTCAGGGGCAGATTGATCCCGGGTGATGGTGTCCGTCGATGATTGAAAGGGCTTCGTGGGTTCCGTGAGTCTTTAAATTACAAAGTTATGGAATATTCGATTATGCAGTTATGAAGTGAAATTGGTACAGAACCTTAGGTTAAACTAGTATTCCCGAAAGTCCCCGCGTTCCCTAGCATATGTGTCCGAAGAAGATCGTGAGGTTTTAGTCAGTAGGAGTCTGACATAATCTTCCACCGGGGATGGAAGATATCCATGATGGATTTCCTCACAATCAAAAAAAAAAAGGTTGGCATATTGGCTATGGTTGACGACCTCTGTGGAGCGGTGGGCGAAGGTCCGCCTGCGATGCAGGAGAATGTGGGTTCGATTCCCGCCTTGTGACAAATGTTTGTACGATATGCAGATATTTTTTTCGGGTGTTTTGGTCGTTATCTATGTATTATAAAAAATCTATCTCTGTATGTATTATATTGTGTTATGCAGGTATATCAGTCATCTAGTAACCATAACACAAGCTCTGCTGAGCTTGGGGTTAGGTGGTGCCGTGTGAATTGCCCAGCATTAGTTATTTTGTGAGTTTGTACCTTATTATTGCATGAAATGCAGCTTGCATTATTTCGATCAAGTATGTAAGAATTAAATTACCCACAATTTTTTTTATAAAGACTAGTTATTGTTTAATTTCACCAATAGTCGCATTTACGCTAGCAAGCCTCTGACGTCGAGGAACAAATATCACTCATGAAGATTCAAATCCCCAAGGAATTCATTTTCACAAAGCACTAATCAAATCTCATTCTCTAGATTCACGTACCTACAATGTTGTAGCATAAGATCACCCGCTTTCAGGATCACGTTGCAAATAACTTAGAAACCTACAGAAACTCGATCGAAATTCGGTGAACAACGGAAAATGGTTTGTACCAAACTTCCTGTCTATTTTACGATAGGAATAGACTAGTTCGTACGAGTGTTTTTGACAGTCACTGTGAACTTGTATTCTGAATATATTATCTTTGGCTCTCAATAGGAAGGCATTAAGTTGGGCACGACACATTCTCAAAACTTTATGAAGCTCAAGTTTGCCGTTGAAAACTAGGGTGTCACAGAGCAGTGGAAACAGCTGAGTGAGTGATTTGGTATCATAATAAGACTTTTGAAACTATCATGGTTATCAACACTAAAGTCATTTTAAAATCAAATCATGGTAAATATCCCGTTTTAAATGACTTTAGATTTGGTAACAGTTTTCAATCTTGTTATGACCACCACCACAGTTTAATATCATGAACTGATGATGGTCTGCTTGCACCACCTAATTATATAACAATATACTAGCTCCGCCCGTGGCTTAAAATACGTTTTTCCGTCACTAAAAGTAGCCTACTTTGTACCTACTTCATCGAGGTCTTTAAACTATAGCTAAGCAAAAAAGAATATGACTAAGATGAATAAGACTAAAAATATGATAAAGACTCAAAATGTAGAAAAAAATTAATATACAGTATTTCAGACAGTATTTTTAAATAAATTACTTATTTCGTCATGGACGCCTTTATTATATTTTTATATTTTTTTATTAATTTAACTTTATGTAACCTATCACAAACAGTGTACCTTGATTGACTATATTATAAAATTTACGGAATTCTTAGTTTATTTATTTTTTTAAATTGTGTTTGTTATTTTTAGTTAATTTATTTTTAGGTATTTAAAATATAATGTCTTTTCTCATCTTAACAGTCAAATATACGAAAAACAAAAGAAGATAGTTAGATAAAAAATCCTTTCTTATCAAAAAAGGGCGCGCGCCAATTATTATTTTTTAAACCTATGGTACCAGCATCCTCGCAGTTCAAGCTATTCTCTCTGCAGCTGTGGCCAGACTATCGGTATTGCACCCGCCCGTCTCTGCCTCACTACAAAGGAACGCCTAGAAACTTCACTAATGAGATGAATAATTAAACAGCTTGGCAAACCTACTGACATCTAAGTACGAGTATAATCCCGATATCATTGCAGAGAGTACGTGCCAGCAGTGGTCGTTTTATTGTTTTTTTAAATAGAGCCCCTACCGAGTCTTTAAAACTAACTTTAAATTAAAACAAACTATGAAAATAAATATAAATTAAAACAAGGAAGAATCTGGTTAAAAAAGAATATTCTATGGATAACAAATTTTAATAGAAAGTTAGGTAAAGTGGCTTTCATCGTTAGATTACCATTATTAAAGGTTCCAATTCTCGTAATTAAATTAGCTCTAGGTTTTATAGTGTTTTTTGTTTAATATAAAACAGCGTGCTATCTATAGTTTGCTGTAAGATTCTGGTTCTAAAATATTTCTGTATTATTTTTTTAGTTTCTAGAAATTGACTTCAAACTTACCAGGGTCATCGACATGCTTATTGGTAATGCTTATCGATCGATGAACAGCCACTTTACCTGCAGCTAGGCATTGGTTTAATTAGAAGGATCCCTTCATTAGGTACCTATGTTTTTCTTTCAGAATAATTTTATATAGACATTTTAAGAAGGACTTTTATAATATAATTTAGCTAGACAGTAATTAAACAAACAAATTAAATGTTTTGCGCGCAAAATTAGGGACAAAGTAATAAATATATATCACTAAGCTTAATTTACAAACACTTTGGGGCTGGTAAATGCAGGATTTTAAAATGCTTAATTACATGTATTTAATTGGTCTAAAGCTCACATATTTTACTTTCTTTTATTGCGAGCTTAGCCGATGCTGTAGGTAAGTTGTTTGCATTGTTACTGAAATTTAAGCGTTGGGGTAATTCAACATTGTTGTTGCTGGGTAATCATTGAATTAGCATGAATTCTTCTATATGTATATTTCACTTAGGTTTTTTGGGAATGTTAATAGTTGTAACTTGGCGTTATCAATAAAGAATTGTACTATAATATTGTCTCCTCTTTATAAATAATTTAATAATATGTAAATATTTACAGAATACTAAAGGTATTTCATAAACCGACGCAAGAAATCAAAGATACACTTTATATCCCATCTTCGCTTTGGATTATTATCCTGGGCATATTCGGTAGGTACTTCCCATGTCGTAAGCACCTCTAAAATATTCATGGGTAGAGCAAGAGAACTGAGAAGGGTCCAGAAATTCTTTCCACCTATGTCTGGCGATGTAAACATAGCGAATTCAAAATGGCAGGGTAACAGTCAGTTGTTTGCACGCATATGATCAAATCTCTTGTCGACGTCAATTTGGCAAGAGAAAGAACTGTTTCCAAAGTTTCGGTTATTGATCAACCAGCGTACACAAACGAGGTTATAGCAGAGAAAATGGGAAGGCAACAGATTTTCCTAATATAAATTAGGGAAAACAAAAGACAAACGAACAAAATCTACTATCTTTTACCATTCATTTGTTTTACGCTAACTTGCCATAGAACACCCGGAACAAATATCTGCAGATCTTACACACAATTGTCCCGAGGCGGGAATCGAACCTCTTGCGTCGCAGGCGGACCTTTGCCCACCGGCCACAAAATTCATCGTTATTAGGGGCGGCCTATGTTTCGCAGTGGACTATTATAGGTTGATGATCAACCTTGCTTGCATCATCATGCTTGGTTGGTTAATCATTTGTACTTTTATATGAAAGAATTTCCTGTCACAAAAATTTGTAAAATAATTAATGACCCGGCTTTGTTCCTCGTGCTAAGTCATATGGCGCTAGCATGGGGTGTTGTCTAATGTATTCACTTTTCCTCTATTGCCACAAACAAACATCACAGAGCACTCGGCATTGAACGGTACGTTGGTTATTCAATTCTCTTTTCATCTTTCTGTTCGTAAAATTTCAGTGAAAGAAAATTTGAAATTGAACTTTGTTTTGGATAGTGTTTTTGGTTTGGAACTACATGAGTATTTTACACATGAAACATTAGTGTTATAGGTACACTATTTTTTTATAATTTATGTTCGGAGACGAGAATTTAGGGTAACAATGATTGTTTGATGTGTCCGACAGCGCATATTATGAGTACTGCGTTGTGATAGATACCATGGACTTAGACGGTCAATACTTTCAAAACACAAACGTAGTTTGTCTTGATTCGGCCTGCAGTTCGTACATACGCTATTACAGGCCCAATAGGTGTCTATATTACCTACGCCATTGCTAATACAAAAGTGCTTAACCTCCCTGAAAACCTGTGCCCAAATCAGGATTCTAAACCCAGTCACATTAACATAACTATTTACCGAAATCCACGTTCGAATGTATTTAAAACGGGTGATAATTCAAGTACGGCGATTACAGCACGAACACGGACTAAGTCCGGCTTACGGGGATTTGCCGCACATCTGCGACCAAACCAGGTCATTACGGCTCTATATGTTATAGGTTTCCATTATAGGCTTTCCATTTTTGACTATCCAATATGCCCATTGGATAGTCAAAAATGGAAAGCACGGAATTTATAGGAATATTGCTCGTACTTTTATGAATATATGTATTTATGCTCAATCCTTATTGCATCGATAAGTTTTTTATTTCCCTTTTTTAAACTGCCTTTTTACCTACTTTCTAAGTTATTGAAGTATTTTATTTTATTTTTTCTTTGTGTTGTGTGTAAAAATAATAAATAAATAAATAATGCTGGACAATTCACACAGCATTATCTAGCCCCATGGTAAGCAGAGCTTGTGTTATGGGTACTAGATAACTGATATACATAATACAATACATTACATAGATAGATATTTTTTATTATACATAGAAAACAACCAGAACAACCGAAACAAATATCTGCAGATCGTACACACATTTGTTCCGAGGCGGGAATCGAACCCGCAACCTCCTGCGTCGCAGGCGGACCTTCGCCCACCGCGCCACATCGGTCGTCATCAAATTTACTGTGTTTGAATATAAGTATACCTTGCAGGTGAGTCATAACATCAAAGCGTAATACGTGAGTTTAGTACCAGTTCACAACTTTTTTCTTTAAAAACGGCATAACTACATAATAGAAAAACCAAGCAGAGATCGAATAAGTGAAATAGAAAATAAACTAGGTTTTCCGAAACAGAATTTATTTTTGGAATAGAATAGAAAACCATGTCCCTACATTTTCACAATAAACACACGATACAAACTAATTCAAAGTGACACATCTGAATGCAATCAGGATTGCGCGAGTAAACGCGCATTCGCGCCGAAACAGCAACTCCCATTCCATTGAAAGCAGATTTGTAGTCCAGTTTCCAACAAACAAGCGTAGGAATCTGCCGGAATTAAACAAATTCGAACCTGACCTATTTTTGCATGAATTTCCAAGTCGATTCTATTGCTTTGTTTTTGAAAAAGTAATAGGCGTGGAATACATTTCTGTGGTGTGTATACTTCTTTTACACTGTAAAATAACTGTAGTAACTGAAAAAATTGCTTCGTTTCAATTTTAAAAAGGCTAAATAAAGTTTATGGTTTGGAAATCAATACTACCTATATAATATATGTATATAATATTAATTAGTATATATATTAGTAAATATAATATTAGTATATATTATAATATAATGATAGGACACCGCTCACGGGCAGTCTTCGTGATGGTGAAATCGGGGCCGCACCTCTCGACACCCCTCAGTCGTTTGCGCCGGTGTTGTTCCTCCGGTATTTACGCCGGTTTTTTAAGGAACCCATCCAGCATTCGGCAAGCCACCGTCTGCCACTCTTAACATTATGATTGACTTGTTTATGGCAGACGTCCGTAATCGTCCTATAGCCCGATTACCCAGTCCATCCATCTATCACAATAGCCTGGTTTTATTTCTTTCAATTTTCTCTACCCCTGGCGGATACCATCTTTGGGTGTATCATATTGTGCACCCGAGGAAGATACCCGCTATGTGTAGCCATCGCTTTAAGATTAACTTTCTCAAAGGTGTGCCGTTGGCTTCGGCCCCACGCAAGCCTTCTAAAGGACCGGGTCACATTATGGCCCGAGATCATGGTAATGAGGTACGAATACCAACTCAAAATGACATTAATCAATGATCTAGAAACCGATAAGACCAGAACTTATTACATGTATTAACATAATTCCATGTCTATTTTATGTAGACTTTTCATGTGGACTTGTTGACTACACCAAAATTCTCAGTCAAGACAGTAAATTCTGTCTAAAACAGATGTAAAACTGAATCAGTCCTACGCCAGCACTGGACTGACAATGGTTGATTTGACGTAAATCATAATTTTTGGCTCCACAGGATTCCAATTTTTACAGATGTCGAATCCTTCATAATGGATCAAAATAAATTGCTTTTTACAAATCGTTTATAGTAAAATCTTTAGAAAACAATCTTACATCTGCAGTGTGTACATAAACAATTTGTCAAACATAAAATAATTATTAAAGGTACTTATCTAGTTAGTATTTAAATTGCTCGTTTACCAACGTATTATCATTCATAATTCTACTTTATAAATTTATTGTAAAAACAAAAACAGAAACAACCTTGGTCTGCCTTCCACTTGTTGTTAAGGCGAATAGGGTTCACATTGTGATAGCCACCTTTTCTTAATCACCTACCTATTAAGCCAATGTGACGACAACAATAAATATATTAAGTATTGAGTAATATGGTTACAATAAAGAAACTTGAAACTTTAAATTGACCAATATTAAAAACGCTGAAATATATTTGACCTGTCTTGAAGTGCTTATTTGTAAGCCTAAACAAATAAACTTTCATTTCATTTCATTTCATTTCATTTCATTTCATTTCATTTCATTTCATTTCATTTCATTTCATTTCATTTCATTTCATTTCATTTCATTTCATTTCATTTCATTTCATTTCATTTCATCGTATTAAAATCCTGCAGTAAAACCATTCCTACCCACAAAACTCAAGAGCATCTCGTTCAAATGCATCAGGCCTCTTTCAGGAACATAGAGACAATAGTTCTTAAAACTGCAGTCACTTTAGACTTCACTTTGCTCCACAAAGGAACATTTAGCAGCACTCTGTGACTCTACAGTATGTAGCTGACTTGTAATTTAGTCATGACAGATATCTAAAAAGCTATAGTGTGTTTCAGCCCGCAGCTTTTAGCAGTCCTTGAAAAAGTAGAGCTTTTTCACTTGACTTGTAGTACCGAGAATTCGCATCATCTGTATATGATTCTGTAAGAGCAAATTAAAAGCAAATCATGGATTAACATTTCCGTTGTTTAAGGAATTCATTATGAATATGGTTTAGCTACGAACCTAGTCTGTGTTGAAAGAACAGTGTCCGCCGCGAAGCGGAATTCGAACCGCACTCACCATGATGAAGTTCCCTGATGAAACTTTATAATATATCATCATCATCATCAGCGCATGTTAGACTGACTGCGCCATTAAAACTATGTCATGAGCGGATAGCAGGTGTGAGATGTAATTGCCGTTTATGTTAATGCGGAAAGGAAAGGCCTGTCCAGTTCAGCGTCTTGTGAACCGTTTCGGGGAAATAACATCTCCCTGTCTCCCTTTAATAAAATATATAATCAATATAATATATAACCTCCGATAATAATATAACGTAGGATAGTCTGGATCACAGGTAACTTTATCCAACTGCCTAGGGTGAGAGCAAACCCGTAAAAAGAAGCTCCAAATTAACATTAACCCACTAAGCTTTTGTTTAAAACTACTGCCCGCGGCAAAACACACGAACCTAATTAATTAATTGTTCACCGTGTTGTAATACCATTAGCCAGTAACACCCTATTTATAAGGTACACGATCTTCACAAAGATCCGGCTATATTTAAATTCACACACGATATTACTGCAGGGAGCACCGCAATTGAGAATGCGACACGCAAATGTGGCGGCGGGCTTATTTCTAACTGAACTTGTTATTTCAAAAGTTAAAAGAAGACTAGAACTTAAAAGAAGAAGCTTTTGAAACTTTCATTGTTATTAATTCTAAAGTCATTTAAAACGGGATATTAACCATGATATGATTTTTAAGTTATCCAATATTTCGGCACAGTTGCATGCGCCATGATCACGGAGTAACTGAAGGCACTGCGAGTTTTTATGGGCTGACATACCGATCTACCCTCATTTTTTGTCTTTTGCTACGAACTTTGCCACTACCACCGGTTTCACTATTATCGAACGCAGCTCGATCACGACACACAACACTGACGGTATCAGAACGCGAAGCGGTTGGTACATCACTTCTTCCGTTTTTGCACATAGAAGAAGTCTTATAAGGAGGAGTTAATGAAATTGTGTTGTATGAAATCAATCTATTCGTAAAAATAATAAACTACATAGTTTTGCGCGTGTCTGTATGGTTTTGACTTGAATGAATATAAGATGCAAACGAGGGACTATCGGTCAGCAAATCGAACTTTTTCTGGACCAATGGACAGTCGGCCGACCAGCTAGCTAGCTAGTTAGCTAACTTAAAGTAACGCACCAGACTAGACGGAATGCAGGGACATAATGCAGAACACGAGTTGGTAACACAATAGTGTTGGGAATCAAATCAAGACCCAAATCTAGGTTTTCTTATTACCTAATAGTGCGTAAGCCCTCGCACTCAAGGTAACCTCACAGAAATTAAATTCAGACCCACTTTGGATTGATGCGCTAGATAGCAGAATAAATAAAAAGACCAAGGCTACAAAAATAAATGGGTGAGATTAGGAACACACCAGAGACCCAGGTAGCATCAACATAATTCACCAACCGTGAGGTACACTTAGCTATTTTATCACGTCATCCCCTAGTGTCATGGCGGAGGGCCAGTGACGCAAAACATCAAATAAAGTTGTTTTACTTACTTATCTGTTGGGGTACCGACTGGGGTGCATAATGGCCCTGACTTTCGTCCGCTGCAGACGCTTCTACCTACTTACTTTGTGTGTTCTACGTGTGGGTACATATTGACATGAGGCACTAGGGGATATAAAACAAAAAAGCTTCTTTTTGAGTTATGTTACGGAGCGTGATTTATTATTTTTATCTGTACTTATCTCCAAAAGAAAGTTAGGTTAAAGGAAGAGATGGTTTCTGATGAAAAGGTTAAGTACCTGAATAAAGGTATTGTTTAAATTCTTAACGACTGTCAGTATTCCTACTGAGATAGCCTTGAAGTGTCAAGGTACTATTCAAGAAAACTCTGATTTTCTGGTACAAAATGTACTTTTTTTCATAATTTTCTCCTTGATGAAAGTAAAACACAATGAAAAGAGCAGATAAAGTGAAACCTCATTGCTGTAAAAGTTACGATAGCGTGATAAAAACTCGTAAAGATTGTAGACGTTTGCCACCGACTGTACTCGGTGTACTTAGGTGTTTTTCTTTGCTTCTTTGCGGGCCTTAACAAGTTTTACTCATAATGTGTTTGTGGAAGCTCTTCGGGAGTTTTCTCTTTTTATCTTTGATTTTTACAAGGAATTATGATAAGCACAAGCACCCTCTCAGAATGCAATTTAAAGAAATTGAATTGACACTTAAGCTTAGGGAAATTCTTTTTGGTGCAACTTTATAACGAATCAGGATATCCGTGAAAATACGAGTAACTTAATATTTTTTTCAGATTTTGTTGCTTGTTTGTTTCCACTTGCATGTTACCAGATGGACTTCGCAGACACTTCAAATCATTGATTTGCCAAACTTTATACTCGTCAAATCTTTATTATGTAAAATTAAACACACGTACTTTAGTAAATCTATTTAGTATCCATAACACAAGGTTTGCTTAGATTTGGGCTAAATAAAGCTGTGTAAATTGTGCATAATTTTTTATTAATTTATTATTTTAATTACTACGAATAGTTAGTTATTTGTTTTCTATTCGTATGTTACATACTTTGATAAAGCCTAATAAAACACTCAAAAGTATTCGAAAATTTCCAGTAAGTACAGTGTTAACCAAAAGTTTTTCGGTTGGTTTAATCACTCTGCCTTGTAAAGCTTGGTCTTTGCAGTTTTCCTGGAAAAAAAACGGCAGCTTCTCGTTTCACCAGCATTACCTCCCCACAATATCCCCATCCCTACAATTACTCCGCAATCATTACTGTGTAATCCCTTTTTACATCCACCAGCGTTTATGCGCCCTGTAATTATTCTGTAGGGCGAGAATCGTAAATAAACCGGGATGAACGTGGCCTATATAAATCATTAGGTGCTGTAGATTCTGCTCAATTTGTTGGAGGAATTGATGAAGGTAGAATGTATTTTGCATATGATTTACTTACAGTGCAACACAAAGAATGACAAGACGTATCAGCAACATCAAAAAACATAACTGTTAGTCTATGTGGTGAAAAAGTAGCTTATTTTCATCTATACTAAATATAATCGCTTGATTTAGTATTTGGTAATGCACTTCGTAATGGCTATTCGTCATGACTCGTCCACACCTCGTCTCCGTCCGTCCACATCTCGCCCGAGAAATACTAACAGCCTAGAAATCTGAAAGAATTAGCACATTCATTTGATTGCAATGAGATGACTCGGCGTATGCCAAGCACACCTTTTTCTGACAGGCCATCATGGCTTGAACACTCAAATGTCAGTTTATCATAGTCATTACATCCCCTTTAGTCTAGAATGACTACCCTTAAATTCCCTTTACAAATAAATTGCTAGGTTTTATTGGCCATGCAGTTGGACATTTCTACCTTGCTCAACATCTCTCTTTACCGCCGTTTAATTCGCGGATAGAAGAACAAAGCAACGGAAATAAATATACAGCGAGACATCGCCGGTAAATTAGACGGTGGCGCCGTCAGTTACATTGACTATAATTGAATTGTCGTCGGGTTAATTCAAATATCTTAGGTATGTTCGTTTAATTTGATGTAAAATTTGGTAATGTCTGCCTTAACTGAAAGTAAAAATTATAGAGGAGGCTGGCTGAAGCGAAAGGAAGTCTCATTCCAGTGAGTCTTCCCAGGTCAAAATAGAATGATAAAAAAACATTTGTCACAAAATAGCACAGAAAACGAATATATAAATAAAAAAACCAAAATACATGCCTTCAACCATCCTTTAAATATAACGAAAATGATGAGATCTGTACAAGTTTAACAACATACATAATGTAGGTAGGTAGATAAAAATAATAAATAAATAATGCTGGACAATCCACACAGTATCATTAATCCTCAAGCTTTAGCTTGTAATATGGGTAGATGACTGATAAACTTTATACAATTATAAATAGAAAATACCCAGAACACCACGAAAAATATCTGCAGAACGTAAAAACTTATTTGTCCCGAGGCGGGAATCGAATCCTCAACGACCTTCGCCCACCGCGCAACAGAGGTTTCGACTAGCCGTCGACTAGCATTAGTCTTGGTGCCAACAAAGCTGCTGATAGATACTAGCTTATAAGTGGTTGTACATAGATGTGGCGAATGCCGTGAGCATAGCTGAGAATGTTGGCACGGAGCTGCGGTCCGCCCCAGGCCCGCAGCCGTTTTACAAGTGGTGTAGACCTCCAGAATGCAGGATTCAATTAGGTTGGCTGTGCCAAAAAATATTCCGACCATTATTATTTTTTTTTTTTTTAAGCCATTAGTGTCCCACTGCTGGGCAAAGGCCTCCCTTTTCTCCTTCCACTCCTCGCGATCCAACGCTGCAACAGACCATGATGGAAGATGTACCTCGAGCTCGTCGCGCCATCTCATCCTGGGCCTTCCACGTCGCCTCTTAGCGTTGGGTGGGCTCCACTCTGTGGTGGATTCCGACCATGATGTAACTAAATAAATAATTATTGCAGGAAAATTCACACACCATTATCTAGCCCCAAGTTAAGCACAGCTTGTATTATAGGTACTAGATAACTGATATACATAATACAATTCATTACATGCATAGATATTTTCTTACTAAACATAGAAAAATGATCACAAAATCCGGAACAAATATTTGCAGATGCTAGACAATCCACACACCATCTAGCCCAAAGATTATGATGTGTGGATTGTCTAGCATTTTTTTTTAACTCTCGTCTACGAACAAAGAGAGAAGCTATTAACTACTCTGATGCAACTTCAACGTTAGTACACAATTCTATTATTAAGAAACTCTTTTTTCATAAATAAATATCATAAAAGTTTATTAATCAAATGAATGTATCAATATATAATAATGGATCTTTATGGACTGCTCACATGATTAACCAAGAAATACACAGAGTGCAAAGAGAACCTTATTTAATTATATATATATTAAATTGAACCCAGAAATATATTAAATGTTAAACTAACTCCTCAAAAAACAATACTCCCGATTTTAGAATAAATTTCAACAAAACCAGAGAGCATGAACAATTCGCTACATACGCTTACAAAAACAATAGGTAAGCGGAATTCAAATATTTTTGTTTATGTTTCCCACAAAAGGATAAAAAATGTTTTTGGTAGCCCGTCCGCCGTATCCAGCGGGTTGCGGGTACTATTGTTGGAAGGTACTGGGATCCTTTCAGCCCCTCTGAAAGGAGGGGAGCATTCAAATTAGTCCATTGTGATTTATTTTTCTTGGCGCCCTCTGAATAACGTACCCATCCCAAATGTTTAATGTTCAGTGTCATGAAAAAGGTTGGCTATAATTTTTGGCTCCCATTTTTATTTGATTTGCAAGTTATCATTGCTTTTCTTCTTTGAAATTTAATAATGTTGGGCATTCATAGCTAGTTTTCATAATAAAAATATCGTCTTTTTGTCTTTAACATTTGTCTCGTTTGTTTTGAAACAACCTAAATTAGTCTAGGCATCTAATTATCAAAAAAGATATGTATTTACCTTAAATGTTACCTGTATATATTACTAGCATATGCCCGTGGATTTGCACGGGCTTTTCCGTGAAAAAAAGGGTAAAATTTTATTTTGATCCGTTCAGATGTCGCATTGCAACATAACAGACAGACCGAATTATCTTCACTTAAATATAATATTAGGTATGGATTAAATTATGTTCATAACCAAATCCAAATTCATACTAAAAGTATTTAAAGGTACCTTCTTGAATAGTTGCTGAACAGAAAGTCTGCATAAAAAATAGACAAGTTCTTAGATTATCCACAAAATATAATTGTTTGCACAACGTACCATTTCATAAAGTTACCAACAAATAAAACTATTATTTCATTCGAAACAGTAAAACCAAAGCCTTTTTATTCTCTAAGAATTATTGTTTATTTCACCCATTGAAAGAAAATCGCAGTTTGCAATTCATAGCATCGAGTGCATTAGCTACTCGAGCATCGTAATCTTATTTGCATTATAAATCTACTTCACCTAATGCTGCAGCCCGCGCCGTGGGCAAACAAGTGTACGTTGAAATGTGCGGGGTTTGTGTACAGTGACAGTGCAGTGTAAAGTAAAAGAAATTTTATAAAATTGTCTTGGAAAGACACTGATATTATAACTGCGAAATTTTGGATGTTTAGGATGGATGTATGTTACTTCTCAACGCCAAACTACCTACAGAACGGATCGGGCAAATTTTTTGCATAGATTCAGTTCTAAGCCTAGAATTAAGCTTAGGCTGATTTTTATTCCATATAACATTTCCCATGGGAAGGCTATATAGTAAGCTATAAATTAATGTTTAAAGTTTTTCGACGTCAAAGGACGAAGATAGACTTATGGTGTCACTTATGGTGACCACTCGTTTCTGCTTAAGTGGATTTATCACGTGCCCTTTTAAACTATCACCCGCTAAGGCGACAAAATAACGATTTTTAAACTCAACGTCTGAGGTCAACACACACTTTTCAATAGGTATCCTGTACTAGCAAATACATATACTACTAGTTAGCCAATAAAATAGGAATCTTTCGACTGAACAACAAATGAGTATAAACTAAATTCTACCAGCATACTAGAACGAGAACTGTTGCCAACTTCTTTTCGACCCCAGATAAAAAGTACAAGAAACGCTTTCATGAAAATAAAATCATTACCCTACAAAATGTCACAAGGCGACACAACATTGCTCTATACAAAATTGCCATCCCGTCAGCCGTATGGATTTTATTTTTCACATGTAATATTGTTCAGTGAATTGTTAGAAATCAATGGATTTCGTACAAAGAGAGTGTCAATCAGCACTTCGTCTCGACGCTTGATATGTATTCTCAAATCGTAGGCACACAAAAGAAAATTGGTCAACCGTTATAACGTCCACTATGCTGAACCGTCCATTGTTCAATCTTAGGGGTTTTATTCAACTCGGAGACACCCTTTCAAGGGATAAAAGTTTGAAATTGCCTATCTACCTACTCTGGTTTAGTTTTCCTTTTTTTTTTTGTTTTTTTTTTTAAATTGAAAATTGTTTATTTGTAGAAAAAAGTATCTTACATGCTAGACAGTTGTTAGGACATCCTTTTAAGTATGTAAATATACTTGTGCCAGGATGTCCTGCTCTTCATTACAAATACATAGATTTTACAATAAACTAAATTAAATATAATTTTTAAATACACATACACATACACATACACATATAAAATTAATTAAATTGATAATTACTATTAATGATTACTTACTATTATTAACTGGACGTACAAAAATAACTCTATGGACTTTTTATTTAATTTAATAGATAGCACTGATACCTTATTTTCTGTGTCTGGCGGCTGCTCCTGAGGACACCGGTCTCACAGTCCATGCAACAGGAGCTGCCTATGAGTGTGTGTGTGTGTGTGAGAGAGGGTGTGTGTGTGGTACCTTATTATTTGTCTTCTATCTTACCTATTTGTGTGGCTACTTTTAACATCTAGTCAGAGAATAATGAATTAAGAAATACCTCTGGCGTTTGTATCTCTTGAAGTTTATTCAATAAGCACGGTTAGTGCCTAAAGCCGTGATCAGAATACTCTGCGAAATAAAATGCCGATGGAACACTGAAAATACTCAAAGCCCACGTGTCTATCTAGATAGGAAGCTGAAACGTCTTGATACTTATCAAATAAGACGGAGACCTTCCTTGTAAAATGTTTATTTCCATTTTATTCCTGGAAGATGTCGTAATCATTCAAGAAATGTCATGATGGTAATTTGCTTTACTAGTACTGACCCACACTTAGGGAAAATTATGCGGATTCAAATCTATTCGAAGAAGTTAATATTTTTTGTAATATTATTTAAATTCAGAGAAACATCATAATATCATAACCTACTTAAATGAGGTATTGTATTAAGTAAAACAGTTCCTAGCCATAACACAAGCTCTGCTTAGCTTGGGGCTTCACGATGCTTAATGTATTGTCCAGATTTATTTTATTATTTATTGAATGAATTAATGAACATTTTATTGCACTTAAAACAAAACAAAATAACAAATCATAATCTAAATATTACACACGAAAAGTACACTAGGCGGCCTTATCGCTGATAGCGATTTCTCCCACGCAACCTAGATTTGGAATAAGTAAATTCACTAAGCGTCACCATTTAGTCTATAAATAGACCTTACCCACCTGTTAAAATTAATTATTTATTCCAGAGTTTAAAGGCCTAATACAAGCATAGGTAAAGGCAGGTAGCGGATTATACCAGAGCTGACGATAAGGTTAATTCCCTAGGGAACTTTTTATTCCCTGCGCATTGACGGCACCATCTTCGACGGCGGACGTCACAGGCCCTTTCTCCTTCCTGCCGTCGCTGTCCACCCACCTGAGCGGCCTTCAGGAAAGCCAGGATAGTACCGGACCACTAAGTGAAACCAGACCGACGAACCTACCTACGACCTTCTTCTTTTTTTAATATATTTATTTACTTGATGTTGACGTTAATTGTTTCATTTGTAATTTTAATTTCCACACAAACGCATTAACGCCACACTGGCGGCACAACCGTCGGCTCTTCTTAAAAATATCAAGATCACTCCATCCCCTATGATTCGGTGCAAGGATACTCTGACAGGGGATTTCATTAGATGCAGCTTAACCAGAAAGAGCAAACACTGGGGACTAAACCTGGGTTATTTCGCTCATAGATTTTTGGGGTGTGCTGTGAATTCCTTTACGCAGACAGTCGTTTATTACTTTACCTGTTTTGTAGCCCCATTTGGCTGTCCGTGAAAATTGTTATAGATAGGAAGAAAAAAATATGGAGCGGTCAAACAACGGTTGAATTTATTTAGGTGCATTTGTTTTTGTGGTATATACATTAAAATAAATAAAAATGGCCTTTACAATTTATTTTAGCAATACACATAAGCGTTATTGCTTTGTACGGCAGTTAGTTTCTCAAAAGTGTGTATGATTGCAACAAATGATAACATTAAAAACTAAGTAACTAAAATTCTATATCACAATTCTTTTGTCCTATCGCTGAAAAGCGAGCTCTACCAGACAATGCAACGTTTAGATCTTATGAGGTCTCTTACCTACCAAAATTCTTGAACACAGCCTGCATACAAATGACGTGCATTATTTTTTCCTACCATTACTTACAAGATAATCTTCCCCCAGTTCTATTTCTTTTTCACTTTTGGTGTTAGATACTGGTCAACATAGAACCACAGGATCAAAATACGAGTATGGAATCCATAAATCACCTCTACTTCCCCTCTTTCCTTTATCATGGTTGACAAAAAAGCCCCACTATCTAAGAACCCACGTAAGCTTTATTATTTTTCGAAAATGTATTAGATTTTACAAGAAAACTTTCATAAAGATTGATCTTAAATTCCATTTACCATCTCAGTAGCAGTTACTGTCGTAGAATTTCAATAACAAACAAGGATTGATGACTAATGGTAAGCTAGGTATATATCCCCAGGGTATTACATACCTCAAGAATAAATCCCAGGGTATCGCGGTATCTGGACTGTCTTGTCTCGCCATCAAACTTATTTAATTTTCTTAATGTAATTTTTTTTCATTGGATCTCAAACACTTATTTTACTATATAGTTATTCTGTGGTTGTGTTTAATAAATATTAGATAATAAATAAAATACATAGCAACAAAGTTTCTAAAACAAAAAAAAACCTTGAATTGATATTCCCTGTTTCTTCATGGCTTTAGTACTGTTGTGTGTAATCTGTTAGTATCACTAATATCGTTTGACGACCGATGTGGCGCGGTGGGCGTAGGTCCGCTTGCGACGTAGGAGGTTGCGGGTTCGATTTCCCCCTCGGAACAATTGTGTGTACGATCTGCAGATATTTGTTCCGGGTGTTCTGGTCGTTTCCTATGTATAACAAAAAATACCTATCTATTTAATGTATTGTATTATGTATATCAGTTATCTAGTACACATAACACAAGCTCTGCTTACCATGGGGCTAGATAATGCTGTGTGAATTGTCCAGCATTATTTATTTATTTATCACTTATTCAACACGAGCCTGTACTAGTCAACTCAAACATCAGCGCTTTATTTCCTTTAGACCTGACAGGACTCTTGGACACGTCACAAATTTCAAATTGCATAAGTAAAATAAGTAAATAAAGTGATCACTTTGATTTTTCGTTCACTTCAATCTTTTTAACTGCAGGGCTTAGGCCTTTCGTTCCAAGCGCCATATTGGCTCTTATCAGTGGTTAGGTTACTGGGCGTAATGTAACGTGATAAATAGCGAGCGTTCGTAAAGTCAGTAGGTGCGGGGGAAAAGGGGCGCTTGCGACGACAAACAAAGATGGATTTTACCATACGGCGTGTGACGTATCATGCTCGCTGCTAATGGTGGGTACCTACATTACACTCCTTAAATCCGTTTACGGAGTGCGTAATCGTTAAGCTTATGACATAATTAGCAATCTAAAATAATAGCTTAAAGGCTGTATGCCTTTCAGAAATGAAAGTTTTATTTTGTACTGAATCCAAAACCTGAATAGTCCCATCGTCCACCCCATTCGCAGCAAAGTGCTCGCATTTGCTGGATATATGACGTTGAATAATGACGTGTGGCCTTAGAACAATAACTTTAGAGGAAAGTGTGAAACCAATCTCGCTAACGCATCGAGAGGGAGAGTCAAGCTAGACGCTGAAAGAATAGATGACAGGCAGTTTCGCTTGAATGGTGAAACTTTGTTTTATTTTCAAGGGTGACTCGTCATAGACAGAAAATGTGACTCACGTTTTAAGCGACTGTTTATTGCTTTTCAGTGACATTGTTTTGTATTTTATGATGATTGAATATAGAAAGAAAGAAAGAAAGAAAATACATTTATTTGACACCATACATAACACATAACACGACACATTACATAATAAGACAGAATACAAACAAGAAAAAATTATATATCTGCATAAACGACTCGATGCTTGCTATGACTCCATAGGTTTTAAACTGTAACTGCACAGAAAGCAGCAGACATCTAGATGGATAAACTAAAATCCAAGTTTGTTGTGCTGCAAAGCAAACAGTTTCAAAATTTCCTAATCTTGCAGTTGTATCGATTCCCCAAGGCTCTCTGCAAAATCACAGGGAAAGTGTTACTTGATAATAGTTACAGCGGTCTACATAATGCTTAGCTAACAGCACAGAAGATGTATCAGTTGGGAAAACGCTCTTTATTTCACTACGCAGGCATATAAGAATAGAAAACATATTATATCACCAATTACCTTGCTAAAAGTAACCTTGGTAATTATGGCAAAATCACTTGTTTGGAGGAAAAACGTGATTTTCCTCAACAACTTCGTTAGCAGTTAAAGATGAGTTAAATAATTCAAAGCATAATGTATCCCAACCACATCAGAATAGAAACTGTTTTCAAGCACAAAAAGTTCTGCAGCGACATAGGGCGTCTAGGACCACGCCACGGCGAAGCAGTTTTGCACACACATTGATTGTGTTTGCTTACAAGCTTACTGAGTGTAAAATGTATCGCGGCATTCGTGGCCATATAGTGTGAAGGAACGAAATTTAAATATTGCAGCTTCCGTGAATTTTGTGCTTTATAATGTTAGCTCTTCTTAGCCCAGCGCTAGACTATAGACTAAAGATAATATTATTTCCTATAAAGAAGTAGAATTTATATTCTATTTTTGGTTAAATATTGTACTGTTTCTCTCTGTTTTGTTCCTAGAGGAGACATGTAATGATTTGCTTTTTACTATCTCCTTATAATATCCTAGGAAAAGGCTTGTCATTGCAAATTCTAGTTTCGTATTGGTAAAAAAATCTGCAACCAATTTAGCACAATTTTCTCTCTTTTATAGATGTTTTAAATTATTTGCCTTTTATATTTTTGCTCGAATAATATGGAATGATTGAGCAGAGTTGTTCGACTTTTATTCGCTTTTCTAAAATAGGGAGTCAATAACCGTTTTGTAAATGTTATTGCGACATGGTAGGGTAGATTCTTTTTTTATTATGCTTTCAGTGGGTTCATGAACTATAACGAAATTTTATCCGAATCAAATAAAATGATTGAAACTGAAAATAGCAAAAAAACTAAAAAAATATCTGTTGATAACGTGGACCTCTCCCCTGTAGATTACGATGATTATTTTGATAGATACTTAGTGCCAACGCACAAAGAAAATTTGACGACCGATGTGGCACGGTGGACGAAGGTCCGCCTGCGACGCAGGAGGTTGCGGGTTCGATTCCCGCCTCGGAACAATTGTGTGTACGATCTGCAGATATTTGTTCCGGGTGTTCTGGTCGTTTTCTATGTATAATAAAAAATATCTATCTATGTAATGTATTGTATTATGTATATCAATTATCTAGTACCCATAACACAAGCTCTGCTTACCATGGGGCTAGATAATGCTGTGTGAATTGTGCAGCATTATTTACATTAAAAAAAAATTGGCTATTGTTCCAAAATACTTCTTTGTTAATCGGATTTACGGTTGACATTTCAATGTAGGAAACATAATATCTGGTTTACAGAAGATATTCTACAAAAGCTATACACGCTAATTGCCTATTAGGATGCCCACTAAAATCATACACAGCCACAAACGAAGCAAAAGCTAAGACAATATTAGCTGAGTGTTCGTTCAATATGGATTGTACCAAGGCTCGGAACACAGAGAAAAATAATATTTACAGGGTGATCAAGATACAAAGCATTTTATCTCCTTGAATTTATTAGACTGCACAATTGTGTATATGGGTTTTTCTTTATCAATTGATGACCCATGTGGCGCGGTGGGCGAAGGTCCGCCTGCGACGCAGAAGGTTGCGGGTTCGATTCCCGCCTCGGAACAATTGTGCGTACGATCTGCAGATATTTGTTCCGGGTGTTCTGGTTGTTTTCTATGTATAATAACAAAATATCTATCTATGTAATGTATTTTATTAAGTATATCAGTTATCTAGTACCCATAACACAAGCTCTGCTTACCATGGGGCTAGATAATTCTGTGTGAATTGTCCAGCAATATTTATATTTATAATTATATTTTATAATTACTTCGATTAATTAACTTTTATAACTGTAGAAAGACAATGTTATTTCGTTGTTTACCTTATTCTATTCAGTCACTTATGGATTTGTTTATTCAGTTTTTATATTGCTGACTGTATCTTATATTATAATTTATAACACATAACGTGAAAATAATTGAACTTGGCTAAAATGAAACAGGAACAATAGTTAGGTAAAAAAATTACATTACTTCCATCACGCTTTCTAAAACAATATTTAGGTAGGTACCATAGTTCGGTACCTGCCTAAATCACACTTTTGAAAGCGTGATGGTGCATATCTAGAAGCATCCTGTACAAAGTGTTTTCCGAAATAATGATTGGTAGGGGAGGAAGCCAAATGGATAGGACGAATGCAGAGCGCTCCTCTCATATTGTCTTACGGAATTTGCTGATGTCATTTATTAGCCTCTAACATAAAACATTTTTATGGGAGCTGATATGAGTCGAACGCCTCGAATAGTTGCCTTGGAGCTCTTTTTTGGAATAAGAACAAGCGATTTATAGTCGCATATAAAATTGTATTGGGGATTTTGTTGCGTCGCCGTCGTTGCTTGTTGTTCTCTGAAATTCTATGTCTGCATTATCGTGTTTCAGTTGACATGGCTAAGTAGCTCAGAGTATTGACTTGGCTTAATAGTCTTGTATGGAATTTATTTATGGGTAATTTTTAGAGTACGTTTGAAAACAGCTTTCTTTGTTTTGTTATGTAGTGCCTGCCTATATACGAGTAGCTAGGTGGTCGAACTTAGTAGCTGTATAAAATATTTTCATTTAAATAATGCTATGATACCCTTATGACACCAAGTGAACCCGTGAGTCATTTATTATTCTAAAACTTTGAACCTACAAACATAATGAAATCTACAACAAAATCGTCTCCCACAGAAAATGACGAGATGAATTATTTAATCCAACGCAGCTGTAGAACTTATTAATCTATTAGAATGTAACATTTTGAATGAATAAGGAAAAGCCTTATTGGGTTTCATTTCGCTACTAGGGGAGCCAGCGTCGCGTGAGACAAGTGACAACTCCGACGTACGGATAAGCAACCGTGCGAGATGTTGACTATACTGTGACATTACCATCTTGATACTTTAATTCAAAATGTTATTGAAGTCAAGTAAAATCCTGTGAATTTGGTAAGAAAATCCATCCTACTATTTGAAATACCATATGTGTACCTGAACACCTGTAAATCACCAGAAAAACTAAATAATAATCCGAATTCATTTAGTTTTGCATAAAGAAACATGACTATCTAGGTTTAAATTAAATAAAGCGTCATTAAAAAATCTGCATTTTTTTCTGCTACTTTTATTCAAGTGAAATTACGAAGTCTATTACGCAAAATATAAATTTGAGTACAGTATAAATAAATGCGCAAAAGCGCAATAAATGCACTTAAACATGCTAATTGCTCATTTTGCTATCTTAACAATAACAATTTAAATGTTGCTACAAATTCGCTTTCAAACATTATATTTTGTAAAATAACAAATCACAATCACGAAATTAAATAAATTAACAGTTGCAATTGCATGTTCACATGGAATTATACATTTAGTAAAACCGCCATACGTGTGCCTCGCTCGTAAATACGACTGCAATAAAATTTGATTGTGTTTATGGTGCACTTTGAAACTTTTTGCTGAAAGGGCTGGTGCGAATTCCGTCTGGGTCTGGGTGATGTCACGGCTGCTAGCAATAATTCTTATACAACCGGAAACGCTGTAAGGACTTTGCTTGAAGAATAAACTGATGAATATAATTTAATTTTTTTGTTGTTTTCAC
The DNA here is from genome assembly GCA_947044415.1 of Eupithecia dodoneata. NCBI lineage: Eukaryota > Metazoa > Arthropoda > Insecta > Lepidoptera > Geometridae > Eupithecia > Eupithecia dodoneata. The sequence continues at coordinate 9,993,295 of OX345656.1, read as the reverse complement.
GAGATTTTATATAAATTTGCGCATGTGGTTTTACTTCAATTTGAATAAATTTAAGAAATAATAGATAAATAGTGATATATTTTTAATAATTTATTTTGAAATAATGAAAATGAAATCAATACTAAATCGTAGCTTAAGACTGATTCTCAAAGTACCAAGACCCTACAATCCACCAGTGACTTGACATTTTTACTTTTAGGTTTGACGCCCGCGACAGTGCGTTTTCATTATATGCGGCTTAGTGCCTAGGTGTAAATAAAGCAGTCCATATTGCAGACTCGGCTTATTCGCACGAATTCTATCCGCCACGCGAGCACTATAATCCGCTTTTTACGATTCCAGTCGCAAGAGATGGAGATTTTGAGATGAGAAAAATAACCTCAAATTCTTTGTGTGCGGTGGTCGCTTTCGTGTTCTGAATGTATTTTAGCTGGAAGATTTTAGTTTTAAGCTTTTGAAATAGTTTCTACATAATCTGATGTGGAAATGGTAAAAAAATCTACAACAATATGGTATTGCATTTATTAATAATGCATTCACAGTGTTTCAAAATGTTGAACTGGTGTTGTTCCTACCATACCTATATTTCTAGTTGTTTAATAATAATTATAAATTGACAGTAGGCACTTTTTATATATCCTATGTTAAAAGTTAGTTTTTATCTTATATGATACTTACAACCAATAGAAAACTCAGTAGAACCTATATACTAACGATAACGTAGACTATATTTATTAATTTATTTTTTATTTTTAGCCATTATTGTCCCACTGCTGGGCAAAGGCCTCCATATAAAAAAACATAAATATAAAATATATACCTATAAAATAATGCAACGCAGTCTGCTGGGACAGGCTATTTATCAACAAAACAAAGGTGCACAAAACTGTAAGCGCAAAGTCATAAATATATTTCATAAAAGCTCTACTCAGCGTCCCTGGATGAAAATCAGCAACGCTTTGCTCAGCTTATTCGAATAGTGTACAAGGTATGTTGAAATAAGGATACATAGATTTATGGAATACCAGCTTTTTTCCTGGATAAAAAGCAACTACTGAACGGATAGGGAAGTTCTTTGAATACTGTTAGTTAGTGAAAAAAATAGCCAACGTTTTACGTAGACTACTTTTTATAATATTAATTAGTTTCCATAGGATAGAAAAAACCCTAAAACCTTTCCATATATACAACGCGTGCGAAGATGCGGGCAGATCAATGGCACCCATGAGAAAACCATAAAGTCTTAAATTTGCATTATGCATGTGCGCGACAAATGGACGAATAAATCAACATCAGGCCAACTAATTTCGGTTTTTCATTATTTAGGAATTTGAAGTCGGTTTATAGTTTTTTAACACATGCCAAATTATGTACGAAAATTCTTTTATTTCTTAAGAAATAATAATAATTTGAATTTTGAATACGTCCTCGCTAAATGGTTTAATATCATAGTCAGTTTTTGCATTTATGGTATAACAATCAAAGAATGGATGAGAAATTGGAACTTTAGCTTACAAGAATTGAACCAAACAATACCTGCTGAAAAGTGACTTTACCTACCTTGGTCCCTCGAGTGGTGCTGGTCTCAATGGCTCCAATAACACCATCTAACACGTGTTTCATATTTTCATACCTCGGAAATGTATATCCACGGGCTCTAGAGTTTTACCCGAGTGTACTACGGATTCCGTTACAATATTCCGTCACAATACATTATGGTGAGAGATGTTTAGTCTAGAAACTCAACTTAGGTTCTAAGTAAGATCAAGTTATTCGAGGACATTTTTAGACTTTTATCTAGGGAAAAATACGTAAACTGTCAGTGTACCTACATATATTTTAGACGGCACTAGCAGCTAGAGGATACAACATGAAAAATTATCTCTTTATAGTTTTTTTCTAGGACTAGCTACATTTCTAGCTAAATGTAAGTTCCATGACGTACAGTACAAAATCAAGTGGAGGAACTGAAAAACTGTTTCTTTAAAATACAGCATAACGAAGACTGTACAAAACCCTCACGCCAAAGATTACTTCCACTCCATCAGTTATAATAACGTCAACATAATCTGTAAATTCTCTTCAAATTCGTGCGTAACTTCTCATATGTTTGTGAATATAGCGTAACTGTTGCTACATTATAGATAGGGATGCGTAGGTGCTTTATAAACCCACCCTCTAACTTAGTTGATTGATGACCTGAAACTTTGCGAGAAGCCCCATACAGGTATTACTTACCTGCCTACTCAGTTTTATCAGTTTAGCTACCGTTTTCACTCGTTGCTTCATTTGTTTCGTACTTTGTATTATCTACCTATCACCTACGTATTATCTACCTACTTATTTATAATACAGTAGATTTTTACTATTTATAATGAATTGTCCAATCAGTTTTAATTAATTAATTTAAATAGGTTCTTAGAATTCTCATCCAATAAATTTCTTTCCGGCCCTGGTGGGGGCACAGAGAGGGGCCTCGAGGCTTGGCCTCATTACCCCGGCGTCAACTCGATCGGTCCTTGGGTTTTGTGGGAATATCTTTTTTTTCCCCTTCTCAACGTTTTTTTTTTGTGATTTTTCATTTTTTTTTTTAATATACCCAAGGACTCTATGGTGGTTCCGCAGGGATCAGGTCCCGCGGAAGGCGTCGCTATGGGCGGTCGTCTTCCTGGGTCTGGGGCTGGGGCGGCGCGATGTTGTGGAGGTGCTCGTGGTGTCCGTTGTCGGCGCGATCGTACATTCGACGCGCCGCCGTCTGCGCGACGAATTCCTCCACGGATTGGATCTGCAGGTCGCAGGCGATGACGTCGTTCCTGACGTCGAGAATTCTCATGTTTAGAAGACATAATAAGTGCTTATAAAAAGTAAGGCCGATTTCTTATTAGTCATCAATGATACAGCAGTACCTAAGACATCAGCACGCTCGGTATACTAGTTATCGAAACCTTACCGAGCTTTATTGTTACAAATTTGTTACATTTTACCGTTGATAGCATCTTAAATCCTAACATACATAGGTTTATTTAGACACTAGAGTTCTCTTAACAATACTTAAATAAAATATATGTACTAAATGCTAGCATCGGAAAATAGTGCGGTAGGCAGTCACGCACACAAGCGCAGTGACACCAACAGCCCTCAGTCATAGAGCGTTTCTGCATAATTTTCTCATATTTCTCATACTGCTGCATCATATAATCAGAAAACGGCCTTTAATGAGCCTAAGCTTCAAATAGGTCATTAATTTTCTTTCACAATACGTCTCATGTATGGCCTTTAGGTACTATTCTTTTTAACCTTTTTGCCAGCAATAATTTGCCTACTTTTGCCATGTTCAAGTTAGGTTAGGTATTTTCTCATTGCTCCTCATTTCAGACATTTTAAAGAATCGCTTCATCTACCGGAAAAGCAATGAAAGCATCCCCCAGTGAAGTTAAAAAGTTTTCCGGTAGCCGCAGAAGTTATTCCGAATCGAATCAAAGTTTTATCTGAACAATCTGTACAATAATGGAACGGATATCGAGACGATATCCAGATGAAAAGAAGACATTAGGGGAGGATGTGACATGCGGTAGATAAAAACTTTTCTTGTAAAGCGATTTCCGGCTAATATTTGGTTAATAGTTAGATTGTTTGAGGTAATTATAGGAGACCAAGCAAACATGGCAGATCGATTCAAAGTTCTGTGATTTCCACATGGAATGGAATTTACTTCTAAATATATTTTGGTATCAGTTGCACTTCTATTTACATAGTGTTTTTATAACATGCAGATTTATCGCGGTAGGCAGATAGGCGATGGCCTTTATCGTGGGTAATTGGAAAAAGTGATTTAAATCCGTTGCGTATATTGTTGATATCAATGTCTCGATTGCTTTTGCTCTTAACTAAGTTCTGTATGTATTTAAGGTTAATTACATCTATGGCAAATTTAAGCTCGATCAGTTCAGTACTAGTTACTAGCTTCGGATCGTTTCAGCTATATTATGTAGGTTGAGTTTGCTCTGGAACTGATTATCCCCATTCATTTTTCTTTTATTTTAGGTTACAATTTCCTGTACCCTGTTTTTAATGTCTGAATAACTTATAATATTTAAGTACCTAGTTGTTTTTGATTTATTAATCTATATTACCTCCTATAGACAAGTTGCTATCACTCTTAAATTTTAGCTTTTAAAGTCTCGTACGTCATCATCACAATGGTACATGCTGAAAATCAGCGTTGTGGGGCTACTCGCAACATTCAGCTGAGCATGAACCTGTTCTGATAGCGCAGGAACACGGCACTGACCTTCACACACGGCTTGATCTACACAACATTAATTTAGAAATGTCTCTTCTGTGTTAAATCAATGTATATTATTAATTATTTACTTTTAAGTCGTGTGCTTGTTACTATAGTTAGATAATTAAGTCTTAGCTATGAGAATAAATATATTTCATTTCATTTCAAGTATCTTTCTGTATTCTTAATAATATGTTTCCTGTACCTTACCTCTGAAAGTCATGTTATATGAGTTATATGTTCAATTAGATTCATATTATATTTTTCGTTGACTAGTTTTATCGTGCAAGAACACCCAAACATCTTAACTAATACAAACTATAAATTCAAAACTAATTACAGCCCGCGGCTTCGCAGGCATTGTTTCTATGGAATAGTTTTAAGGCTATATAAATCCTATCGAGATTTGATTTATGGGATAAAAACTAGACTATGTTTTATTCTAGATCAACAACTACCGGTGTGCATTTTTTTCCTCAAAATTTCAGCTCGATTCGTTCGGTAATATTGACGTGAAAAGTAATATATACCCAAACTTCAGCATTAATAATATAAGCGTGATTCCATCACTCCCCTGTGCACCTGCGAGTAGGTCACCATTGCACCCAGTGTGCACCCAACTTACCACAGAGCCCGATGGCTAGTGAATCGTGAAGCGCAACTGTAGGTATCGCAGGCTTTCATCTAACGCGGCGACTGTAACAAATGGTGGGGCTGTGCTTTTCACTGAGGCAATGCCCACTGTTATTGATTCGTTTGGGGGAATAGATTTATTATGATTTGCTCGATCATAATTTGAAATATTTTATGAGAGCGAAAAAGTTCCGTGGGTGCCAATAAGGCCAACTAACTCAAAAAGTAGGTAGATCATTATTCATTTTTTTTCATAGCGTGTTTGTTCGCTATGAAATTAATAATTTCATACAAAAAAATATTAATGAAGCATTAAACTAAATGAATATTTAAAACAAAAAAAGATAACATAAAAAATAATGTGTCATCTTTTTTGTTTGCATAAAATGTACTCGAGTACCTATAATATCCAAATTTTGGTCCAAATAGTGTAATTTATATCAGCAAGGGGATTTTATGTACCGCACCCCATACTAGGAATCCACGATTCAATTTAGATCCACCAATGTGATAGTGAAGGGGCTTATCGAAACGTTTTTCGTATACTGAATCAGTACAAAAAGTAGCCTATTTCAGCTGATTAGACAGGGCCATAATAAACGAGACCGTCGTAAAAATATAAGGTGATGTTTTATTGGCCATTTCGAGGATAACAGTAGAGTTGTAACATGGTGTTTCATTTTCCTTTTTATATCTCTTGAAAATACCTATAAGTTAATAACTTTTATAAGTAAAACTACTGAAAAAAAGGTAGGAGTTTTGAATAAACTCTATATTGGAATCCTAAAAGGCAAATAAATGACCTTTTTTGAAAATATAGTTTGTTGAGACAATTAATCTTCAATTTTACGTTGTTGTAAAATTCCATCTCAGCCCCCTTTGCAACAGCCCCTTCACCCGCTGTCATTTCAATAAACCTCACTAAATCCCCTTTATTTTCAACCCCAACATAAGCATCAACTCAAGATAACTCTAAAATTTTGCATTACCGTGAAAAAACAAACACGTTTCCGCGCGAATCTTGAAAAACAAGCTCATTACGGCAAATGTTTCTTTTTCTGTCATTTTTAGATGAAGTAAAATGTTTGAATCCCAACTAACGGCTTGAGGGGCGCTGCGGTCGGTTCTATTACCCTAACGACACAGTATTACGTTTACCTAAAAATGTTTATAGGGTATACCGTCGTTTAGGCTCCGACCTAATCAAGCGGAGCCCTCCGGTAACTTTTTCTATACTCCTAACTTTGTTTATTGTTGTGTTGTGTGTGGGTGATAACATTTTACTGTGCTTGATCTTGTTATCCTTTAGCGTGAGTCAGACCTAGTTTTGTAACAGTTGTGCCTGGGAAATTTTGTAAATAAAGTGTTTTGCTGTTTCAGGTATTATTTTTTATGCATGGCATGTACCTACATTACAAGTAAACTCACAAACTCAGCCTGCGTGATATCTCTCTATTATTATAAATGTGAAAGTTTGGATTTTTGGATGGATTTTTAGATAAGTAGCCTATTATTAATAAAACAAAGACTACTTTTTATCCCAAATAACAGTTTTCATAAGATACTCGTAAAAATAACTATTAGACATTTCTATAGTAGCAAAGCGTGTGAAGCTACGGGCAGAAACTAGTAATAAACATTTCTGTAGAATTTGGTACACAAAATAGGCAAATAGTTACAACGTAAGTACTTTTCTATTCTATTCTATTTTGTGAATATGTAGAAGCTTTATCATCCAAATCGAAAGGGAAATTCCCAGAAAGATGAAGGATTCAGTTATGTTCGAGACTAATACATGGAAAATCCTTTTTGAATCTCAATAATATATTTATATCAAAGTTTTAAAATAACCACGAAGAGAATTTAAATTGGCAAGCCTTCTAAGATTTCTTCTTTTACTTATCTCTCTAGGTATCCAGTAGGAGGCGTCTAAACTCTGCTGATTGAAAATCTCTCTCTAGTCAAAAAACACCAATACTTTCTAAATTTCTTACAACACCGGAGGCAGTACGACGCTTTTACATCATATTACTCTCGTATAGAACGAGATTGATGTGTGAAAAAAAGCTCTTGAAATTGGTAAAAAGGGAAGGCTAAGTGTTGGGGGTGAGAGTGATCGAAAAATGTCGTCAATGGATGAATTTACACAGAAAACTGGTAAACACAGTATCTGCAGAAGTCAGACGTTATGGACTAACGTTACTGTAGAGTAGGTAGCAATAGATTTATTGTTTAAAAAAAAAACTGAAAACTGACTTCAAATTCCTTAATTTTACAGGTTATTTTTATGTTTTGCGGCAAAATACTGATCCCTCTCGAATATATTTTTTCTGCTGCCTAGGACGAAACTAAGACAACCAATAATTCCTAGTGATAATCAACTAAAGTATTATTTAACTGTATGTTTAAAGTGTGTGTTTAACTTGTGTTTTTTTTTATATTCAATACTTAGCTATTTGTGGGAACCTTAGTGCTAGATACTGTGTTGATTTAGAAAATATTGAACCGATGTTTCCCCTAAAATAAATCGTCTTCATCAGCCTATGATAGTCCACTGCTGGACATAGGGCTCCCCCAATGAGCGCCATAGCGCCCTGTCTTCAGCTTGACGCATCCAGAATCTACCTGCAGTCTTTCCCAGATCGTCATCCCACCTGGTAGGAGGGCGTCCAACACTACGTTTGCCAAATAAAAAATGCACATGGCAAATTCAGGAAGCCGGAAATTGTGATGTCATCTTCTTTCCGTGTAATTGGGTCAGTACAGTACCTTCTCGCAATTTCGTCACGCATTTTTATTGAACAAATGTTCCCTTAAGATTCGGCTTAACTTATGCGGTTCACGTTTTGTAGATGGTTGAATTCGCTTCCGGCGGTCGCTATAGGGTTTCACGAGGAGTACAGGTGTAATGTGTTAATGGCATGTTTGTTGTAAGAAAACACTGAGGAGTAGTAGCTGTTGGGAGAAGATACTATGGATTAGTTTATTTAGGGCGTTTGTTGGCAAGAAAATTTGGAAGTTACGACGTCGTATATAATGGCTGTGACGATTCGCTGACTTGTAGATAAATAACGATCTCTACCAGATAACCTTCAACTGATAGGACGCTACTAATTTTTTTTTTTGTTTTTTGAAAACTTATAACTGACTTTATACCAATATTCCTTGGTATTTACACTGTTTAAGCTTTTTGGGACATAAACTTTTAACCCTACGGAATACATTTTTAAGGAAAATTTTTCATACAATAGCGAAAGTATTTTCCAAGTTGGTCCATAATAAATCAAGAAATCGATAAAATACAGGAAAAAAAACAGTCCAATATAGAAGCTCCTCCTGTTTATATTTTTACGGTTAAAAAGTGAATTTATTGCTATTTTTGCATCAAACTCCACCTTAAGGTGCAAAACTGAGGCTCGTGCAAGATACCATAACGGAGTAACGTAGGTTTGGTATTTTCAACAAACATCATAAAATGGCTGGTTAGTTCCCTGAATGACATTCCTCATGCTCGATACTTCTATACCCTGGCTAAACCAATAAAGATATCTGACAATACGACAATCACACCTCATCCATCAAGTGAGAATTACTCTTCTTCGCATAATACACCTAGTTACTTGATGAACTGATGCCCAGACAAGCCAATCTCACAGTGATCATTAAATCATCCGTTTAAGACGAATGGACTGTCCGTACTCACCACACATAAAGACATCGAACGCTGGCAATTACGGCTATTCAGAAGAAACGCCGTTGATGCAGTTTCATTATACTCTCCCTACTAGGGATGGCTGGCTTTCCGTGAATTGTGCTTTAAATCAAATCATTTATTTGCTGAACACGTTATTACAAGTAGGTACATGTCAGATCTCGCGAAGAACCGACGGCCGCTGGGGAAAACGTGTTGGATACCACGACTCGGTAAACGTAGTGTAGAACGCCCTCCGATCAGGTGGGATGACGTCCTGCAAAAGACTGCAGGTAGATGCTGGATGCGGCAAGCTGAAGACAGGGCGCTACGGTGCTCATTGGGGGAGGCCTATGTCCAGCAGTGGACTGATATAGTCTGATGATGATGATGATGACATGTCAGGTCTTATAACGAGAGTGGTGTAAAATGTATTCAACCCGCAAGCAAGTGTGAAAATACTTAATCGCAGTGATTCAAGATAGTTAAATTAATCAATAATGAAAATAATCAAGGATAATAAAACATTCTAAAATAAATTGTTAACTTTAAGATAATTAATTCACACTTTTATCGTCTATTTATTTCGAGATCTTTTGGTAGGTTAATTATATCTTATTATGTGCATAGTGATTTTTTGCGTCAAAGTTCTACGATGCCCTACGTATCCCTAGCATTCATAAAAAAATCTGTTACACCGTCCCAACGGATTATGAGCGTGGGCAAATTTTGAGCACGGCGGCCAGCCACCGTGGTCGAAATTCGGTTAGGAGGAGGTTCATCATAATCATTAGAGAACTTAAATAATCCGCATCTTCCGCACTTATCTATTATCCGTCCTCAAACGTCCCCTCACTATTTCTCCCCAGTACATAGGGCTTATTGAATCGAACGATAAGGTGCCTCGGTAATTTCCCGCCATTACGATCATTACTCTACGCGATCATCTTGTGGACAAAAAGTTGACCATAACTGCTGGACCGTTTCCGGGGTCCCTTTGAAGAATACGTGAGAGAAAATGGTGGCACTTTCTGCGAGATTTCTTAGTGTTAGTCTTATTGAATAGAATAAAGATTTATTTAGCACACACACACAAAAACAAGAAAATTACAACTATAACAAAAATATCATAAATTAAAAAAACAAAGGTAATAAACTAAAGTAAAAAAAAACGAATACCTCTAGGTATGCCTTTCCCTAGTGCGCGGCTAAACAGGTCCAGACTCAGCTTGATGTCGCTAACGCACAAGGGTAAAAACGACGCTGGTTTAAAGTCTGAACCTCTGGTGACGTCATACACACACAATCAAGGACACAATAGATAAACTTAGGGCAAAACAAAACATTCAAATGAGGTAGCTAAATAATTAAGTCCTTGGACGAAAGAAATTACCACCACCCGAGTCACCGTCGACAATGTGACAGCTAGTTGACATTAACAAGACGTATGGTGTTTGAAGTTTGGTCGCTAGTACCAACTTATTAAAATGAACTGAGGCACACCTGGCTGGCGCGCTAATATATTTGAAGTCTTGCTTTACTAGCTATCACCGATTGAAAATGAAGGAAATGAGTTAGTGTTGTGGAGTTTATTCAAGTGCGCGTTTAGCTTTATTCTTGCTTTCATAATTTCTTGTGTCAATCCTACTATATTATAAACGCGAAAGTATGGATGTTTGTTACTGTTTCATGAACGAATCGGCTTTTGCATACAGGTAGTTCTAGGCCCGGAATAAAGCAAAGCCTATTATATATCCCATAAATCAGTTCCCATGGGATAGATATAACCTTAAAATATTTCCATAGAAACAACGCGACCGAAGCCGCGGGCAGAAACTAATTTTACTATAAAAATTATAATCACGTTGGTGTTCTTCCAAGACTAACTAGGTTCGTAGATAGATAGATAGATAACACTTTATTACACCACACAAAACAGAAAATAATACAGAGATAAAAACTTAGAACAAAGGTATAAAGGGCGGCCTTATCGCTGAGAGCGATCTCTTCGTAGTTCGCTTACAGTACAATAATAACGAATTATGAGACTATCTAGCAAAATATTAATCTAATTTTTGAGTTTCTATCAAGTTCATTGGCTTCGTCATCAATTTCACAGTCTCTTATATCCATAATCCTTTTCTTCTATAATGCTTACAAAACCGCGTGTCGTAAACACTTCACTATAAGCAAAATAAGCCCACTAAGAATTCTCTCAAAATACTCTCCCATCGCTTACCAAAGCTTTGGCGATATATTGTAATTATTTATGTTTCTAGTGTTCTCTGCGCGTCACTGGGCAATAAACAGTCGGGTTAGATTGGTAGTGTCAGAGTTAGCAGGGATTTTGTTATCATACCAAGTAGGTAAATAAAGTAGGAAGTAAAGAAGCATTTTTACTTTAAACAATTATTTTATTTATTTATTTATTTTGAGCCATTATTGTCCCACTGCTGGGCAAAGGCCTCCCTTTTCTCCTTCCACTCCTCGCGATCCAACGCTGCAACAGGCCATGATGGAAGATTAAACAATACAATACAAAAATGCTTTATTGTACAGTACACCATTATGCAGATCATTACAAAAATGCATTACATGCGACAAGTACAACAGGCGACCTTATCGCTTAGAAGCGATGTCTTCCAGACAACTTTTGGATGGAAGGAATTATGTGGATTATTAAGAAAGGCTAGGGTGTACTAAAGTTAAGCTAAATATGATCAAAGCAACTTATTTACTTAACTTTAGGAACGGTTTTTTTTATATCTTTTGATGAAACACTAAAGTAAAATTAAATCTAATAACTAAAATACATCGTTGCCTTCTGCTATGTTGTTAGTACTTCATGGCGATTTGAAGCCAATTTTTATTCTGATATGTCACAGGCATGATAATAAGGACCACAATACAATACAATACAATGCAATGCAATGCAATACAATACAATACAATACAATACAATACAATACAATACAACACAATACAACACAATACAACACAATACAACACAACACAACACAACACAACACAACACAACACAACACAACACAACACAACACAATACAATACAATACAATACCATACAATACAATACAATACAATACAATACAATACAATACAATACAATACAATACAATACAAATACGCTTTATTGCACATCAAACACAGAAAAAAACAGTAAAGAACAAACAAACAAAGATACAGATGCACAATGGGCGGCCTTATCGCTAAGAGCGATTTCTTCCAGGCAACCACATGAGTAGATTTTTTATTCTGATGTGTCACATGCGTGATAATAAGAACTACATTATTTTCTCTGAACGACATTACTGTACAGTCAGCAAAACTACAGTCTAGAGTCTAGACTAGAGGTAATCTAAATGCAGATAAAGTCCATACGTATACTGTGTAACAAGGGAGTATGTAACAAGCTAGCTTAATTTATGAGCTTTTTATTTAATCGAATTCCGAAGGTATGTTCCTATAACAGGAAGGAATCAAGATAAGACGCATAAAGACCTCAATAGATGTCATAAAGATCTATTGAGGTGTTTATGTGTCTGGTTCCCATTTCTCATTTCAATGATTGCCAATCCGAACTCTGTGTGTGGCAAAAATACATAGCGTAGGTGGTATACCTACGTAGAAAACGTATCCCAATATGAATTTTATTATCTCAATGATTACCAGCTCTATATACATACAGTGCTGAACATAAGCCTCATTTTGATGATTTAAATAGAACTTAAATAATATTTGCTACTAGTTTCTGCCCGCTGCTTCACATGTGTTATTTCTATGGAACCGTTTGAAGGTTATTTCTTTCCCATGGGAACTGTTTCATATGATAAAAAGTAGGTATGTTATTGAAATTAAAAATGTATTTATTTAGACAAAACATCCATTTTGTTAGTAACACAGTATAATAAAAATTGAGAATGGTTAGTAGGTACACAAAATTACAAATAAACAATAATTAATCAATAGATATAATAATAATTTCAATGTGGGGCGAGCGGCCGATGTTGAGTTATGACCCAGTGACTCATGATGCGAGAATTAAATAAATAAATAACTAAATAATGCTGGACAATTCACACAGCATCATCTAGCCCCAAGCTAAGCAGAGCTTGTGTTATGGGTACTAGATGGCTGATATACATTACATAGATAGATATTTTTTTTATTATACATAGAAAACGACCAGACAGACAACGACGACACTCGGAACAAATATCTGCAGATCGTACACACAATTGTTCCGATGCGGGAATCGAACCCGCAACCTCCTGCGTCGCAGGCGGACCTTCGCCCACCGCGCCACATCGGTCGTCAAAAATTGAAATTAAAACTATACACTATGTTATGTTCGATTCCAGGATTAAAGCTATGCAATTTCAGCCCGATCGTTTCAGTAGTTATGGCGCGAAGAGGTAACAAACCATCTAAACATAAAAAAATTCTCATTTATAAATAATAATTAGCGTGATAATAAGAGAGGATTTGCTTTAGTAAGGGACTACACATTCTAATAATACATGTACATGCTGAAAATCAGCGTTGTGGGGTTACTCGCAACATTCAGCTGAGCATGAACCTGTTCTGATAGCACAAGAACACGGCACTGACCTTCACACACGGCTTGATCTACAAAACATTAATTTAGAAATGGCTCTTTTGTGTTAAATCAATGTATGTATATTATTAATTATTTACTTTTAAGTTTTTTTAAGTCGTGTGTTTGTTACTATAGTTAGATAATTAAGTCTTAGCTATCAGAAAAAATATATTTCATTTCATTTTTCATTTAATAACTTTCTATAGTAGATAGGTAGATATTTTGTAAACGTTTGTCTCGTCTCATTATACGCCGAAAATGCAATAGCGGTGTCTTCATCACCATATTTGCTGTCAATACCCAAAGCCACGTAAACAAACAGAGCGCAAGCTCCTAACCAACCAGATCTAACGAACAAAGGGGAAGCGACTATGCAAGATCGATTAACCGTTCTAATTACGCAATTTCTGGCGATCTCTAATTGTGTGGACCAGTATATTCTGCGTGACAGTGTGTTATTTCCCTGGAGGGCGGTAAAGATAGCGTTGGACGTGCGATGAAAAAAACTTGCTAGAAGAGACTGTTTTTTGCTTCCGGGTTCCTATCTTGTATGAGCTTGAGGTTTAGAGAAACAACCATCGTTTATTCACATTAATTTATTGCATGTATATACAACTATACGAAATTTTAGCTTAGGTGTTAGAATGTAGAACTTGCATATTTTTTATTGAAAAACATTTATCATCCTATGTATGTTTGATATATAAGAATATTCTTATTAATACTACGTACTGATGTTTTTTTTATTGCCAGGTAATAATGTAATGTAACGTGTGCTCACAGTTGTGTGACTTTAAAATATATGTAGCTTAGAATAGAATAGAATAGAAAGACATTTATTCATAACAACTTAAATTAACAGAAAAAAAGACACACTTATAGAATAGGTACATGTAGAGAGTTGTTACAAAAGGGCTCTAACTCAGCATAATGCTGGCTAAGCTCCGTGAGAGACTTAGCCAGCGCTGATCTTCCGTTAGAGCCCGTACAGGTGACGTCACGAACTACAGGCCTACAAAACTACTAAGGCCTTCTAGAATAAACCTATTAAAAAACGCACATTGATTTTAGACTTCTGTAGGAAATCCATTAGAACATGATAGCCTGGCAATAGCCTTCCATGATAGCCTGAAAATAATTAAGTATTCACTTATTTAATAAGCAGACAAGTGACGCACCTTTCTAGCCACATCCATTCCTCTATATCCCTGGCACCCAACGCGTCGCTACCTACGCCGAGCTAAAATTATTCACTGAGTCGTCAGTATTGTTCTCTCGTACTTTATTTGTCTCAGGCATACTTTTTGCTCCGTTGTGTGTCGCTTACAGGGCAATCCTTCTGTCTGTAATTTGTGATTCAGAATAAACCTCGAACCCATCAAAGGGAAAGTAATAAGAGCAAGAATCGTCGCGTTAAAGGATCGATATAGAATTAGTCGGACATTGACTTCTTGTTTTGGATTTTATAGGATTTTGGATTTTAAAGAAAGATCTTTGGAATGGATTTTTTTCTTTACTTTTATTTTGTCGGTACCAACGAAATTGCCACTTTTGCTACTTACTTATAAGTATTTTTATTTGGTTAGATTATTATTATGATTAAAAGTAGTTAGGTTCATAGAGCTTCTTAGATTTTTAATAGTAGGTACCCAACTAATGGGATGTAGCCAAAATTTATGTTTGCATCTTTCGAATTGGGCGCAGATTGACTAGATAATTAAAATTTTATCAAATTCCTTTATTTCTTTAGACTACTAAAATGAAGCACTTATGTATATGTGTATAATGTGTTAAAATTATGATTAAATCAATTTAGAAAAAGTTTAGGTCTTTTAGACTTAATATTGCCACAACTGCAAAAACCTCAACTAAAAGATCAAAGTATCTTATCCATCACAGGAGGGCTCATCATCATCAATATCTGATAACCTATCACATGAGTATGATCCGACACCCGGATTTCGTCTAGGAGGGCTTGCCTAAAGTCGGTGTCAGCGACCAATCTCATCGAAACGATAACCAGGTGCAGCTAGTGTATGCGCAAACACAGGTACACTTTCTATTCCCTCATTCTCATAATCCGATGGGACGGCGGCAGACCTGATGGAGGATGGACCGGGGAGACCCGGTCGTGTCGGTCTGCCGTCCCATCAGGTCAGGCGCAAGACCAACCGATAAACGTGCTTTCCGAAGCTCTATCTATACTATCTATAAGTCGAAACATAACACCGAACATGCTATTGTATCATTTCTAAATAGACCTCAGTTCATTCCCCTTTGCACTGAAGCTAACTACGACAAATTAATGGTTGTTAAAATAGCCCTGTCACCCATTGTTGCGACTTTGCTATGCGCATGTATCCAATGCATGACATTTGGATACCTACATAGGGAGGCAAAATCGAATTTTATTTGAATCTCGTTTTCTTGATAGTTTCGTCGTTGTAAGAATAATTATGTACGTAAGAACTCAGGGGGTGCATGGCACAATTGGGGCCATGCAGCTATTTATTGTCTTAGGGATACTTCCGATTATTACTGACCTGGATCAGTTGAGCTACACAATACAAAAATACTTTATTGAAGGTACACCAGATAAAGATCATAACTAAAACGACATTACCTAGTATGCGACAAGTACGCGCGGTAGTGGGCGGCATTATTGCTTAGAAGCGATCTCTTAGGGGCAAAATTTGGATGAAATAATTATGTGACTTCTCTATTTATTTTAATTTATTATTAAACTTTTTTTTAATTTTTTTATGGTGAATCTTTAGATTATTTGCCAGTTTTAAAAGTCTGTAGTTAGCTAAAATATTGCAATTGTAAATTACTAGGACTTTTTCTTGTTAGTTGGCATTTTCTTTGTTAATAAATCTTTAGACTCCAGGTTTTCCAGAACAAGAGGTTTTCAGAGAATCTTGTAAAAGCAACATAAAAGTATTGCCCTTTAGTTATCTACGTTGGTGGTCAAAGTTCGGGATTTCAGCTATTTATTGCAATCCCTTAGGATAGCGGAATTTACGCCCCGAAAGATAAAAGAACCTAAGTCTAATAGGGATAATGCCGTCTGTTCCGTATCATTTTCTTTTAATATTTTTTTCTCAATAAACGGTTTAAAATTGTATTGTTAAGTACTATTGATAATTTATAGCAAAGTTATAGGATGAGCGGGTCAACAATCAACTTCGTCAATAGCACATTATGGTTGGGTTATGACCTAGTCATAGGCAGCCTAGGCTTGTACAAGCTGTCAAACCTACCACATAATTAGGATTTCCGATAAATTATTCTTAATTCATTAGTAATGTACGAAATTGATCATGAAACTAGAAAAAAAAATAGCAAGTTTTAAATAGTTTTGCTTCAAAGCAATTATGCATTGCTTTGAAAAAAAACTATTTAAAACTTTTTAAAGTAAAACTCGTATAAACTAAATTATAAAAAAAATAATCGGTTAACATAGTTACAAATCTACGCACATAGGTACTTAGATATCTATTTCATTAAGTCCATTTAAAATAATGCCTACTTCAAATAATCACTGAATAATTAAAACGAACAAATTCGCTAATTTTACAATTCAACAGTAATTTAACCATCAGGAAAGTTCTTATTAATTAAAACTTTAATTTGAGGAAGGCTGGGTAATCTTCAAAAGTTACAATCAGCTGCTCAACCCTTGTTAGCTGACGCTTCCAAACTTGTTTCCCGATGGATCTTAGAAATTTAAGAGCTTTCTATCATGTTTTAGGTTTTGTAACTATTTTCAAGGTCATTTTAATTATATCGATACAGAGAACTCCATTGATGTATACTTTCTATGTTCTGTCATTCAACCCAGTTTTTCTGACCGACCGGGTGATTATGTAACTCGCGACCGGTTTGCGACAGGCGTAAATTAAGCAATCAGTGCTGTCAAACGTCAATTTTGTATTAGTTTGACACCAGCTACAACGTCAAAATTGATCAAAATTGGCGTTTGACAGCACTGATTGCTTAATTTACGCCTGTCGCAAACCGGTCGCGAGTTACATAATTACCATACGGTTCTAGTCATCATTGCTACATTTTGGTACGGTTTTTAATACCTTCACTATCATAAGCCCATATAAGTAGTCCACATAGGCCTCCCCTAATGAGCACCACAGGGCCCAATCTTGATGTTGACGCCACCAGCATCTATAACTGTTGTATATCGCAGGTGTGTACAAATGTGGTTTGCACGCAATACCTAACAATCTCTGCATTCAAATGTAAAGAAATGAATGATCCCAGAAACCTGCAGCACATTCTGCTTATCATGATCTTAGACGATGAGTCGTAGTAGAATGCACAAATTGCATTATTTTCTTCAAGAAAATGGCTTCTTTTCTGTTGAGCCAGAGATAAATGGTCGTCATCCGTCTGGATTTTAAAGTAGAAGAGATGCTGAAAAGAATGTGAATAATAATGTCTAATATAGCTGAAGATAAAAGGACCTTAAGCTTATGTCGTTACAGAATAAATTGATATGGCTTGGGATGCAATTGATGCGTATAACTCTTAAACTTGTTTAAGAGACACATTCCAAGCCATAAAAAAAACTACAGAAACTAGTTGATTCTATAAATGGAACTGGCAGGTGCTGAATAACAGGTCAAAAGAACCGCAGCGTCAAGGGTCAAGGCAGGATTGAAGGCTGTTCGTTGCAACGCAGTAATAAAATAAATACAAGACGACATAATGATCATTGGAACCCTAAATTAGATAAGTATTATAATATCTTTAAAAAGATGGACTCCTAATTTAAGGCACTCGTTAGAAACAACAAACTTATGTTTTGTGGGAGAATTCTTAGCTATATTTAAGGAAAATCGGTAAAGCCTTTTTACCTATAGTTATAAAAAAATCACCAGAGTACTCCGAAAAGAATCTCAAATCTTCGTGAAAGATTTGAATATGATATTAATTTTCAGATGTTTGCCGTAACACGAAACTAAAAGTAAAACCGTTATACGGAAAAGTTTCTCTTTTTAAAGTTTGTAGGTAACTTTGAGATTACTATTAATATTTTATATTACGGTGTTTTATTAAAAATGTACATCCAGGTTTAACTTTTTTGATCGTCATGCTAATACTAACTTCACCAGTCATAGGACCTTAATTTAATTACATATGCTAGTTTAATTTTTATCGTTGTCCTAAATAAATGATTTTTTTTATTTATAGGGGGATCGGGCAGCAAGCAGCGCTTACATGGGTTGCCTAAGGCCTAGCGGTCGTCCGAAGTACCGCTGAAGCGACGACGACGACGACGTTGAGAAAGACCTACAAGAACTACGAGCCGTGGTCGACTGGACTGAAATGGCGAGGAGACGGGGTAACTGGCGATCTCTGGTGTCAGAAGCCAAGATCCGCTTCGGGTCACTGGGTCACATTAGTAAGAAAGAAAATAAGTTATAGGACAGATAGATAAAGCTGAAGTTATCCAAATTAACAACGCCACCACATCTCTACTATCCAATTTCCATTTCATTTTGCTTCTGATCATCATTTCCCCAAGTATTTTACCAGGATTTAACTTTTATATAAATAAATAAATAAGAATAGGTAAACATACTTAGGCCTGTATGGCGTGGCATCACATTCTTGCTTGCTTTGTGGGCTCCGTTCCAGAATTCCATTCTTAGGTAGTGTTCGAAGTATAGCCGATCCACTTTCGCTTTTGACGTCTTATTTGTAGTCCTGTTGGTATTTTATGACTCTTATTCAGCAGTTCGGAGTTTACGTTTTGTGAATATCTCTCAGCTAAAATGTTATGTCGCAAATCAAAGAAGATTTAACTACGTATAGGATAATGGAATAAATAATGCTGGACGATCCAAACATCATCATCTAGCCCCAAGCTAAGCAGAGCTTGTGTTATGGGTACTAGGTGACTGATATATGTAATTAATACAATACATAACATAGATATCTATTTTTTAATTTTACATAGATAACGACCAGAACACCCGGAACAAATATCTGCAGATCGTACACACAATTCTTCCGAGGCGGGAATAAAACCCGCAACCTCCAGCGTCGCTGGCGAACCTTCACCCACCGTGCCACAGAGTTCGTCGAATAAGTCCCGAACCCCCTAATGCAGCCTCCAAGCAGGTAAAAGGGACGATGCAATAAGTAGAATGGTAGGCCTTAAACTCTACTCTTCTCAAGTAGATTATTGAAGGTAAGTAAAACATGTTGAATTTAAAGTAGCAAATAAAAATTGCGAAGCACTCGATATAATGTCGCTACAGCCATTACCTGGAGGAGTTTGCGGAAAACCGTTATTGCTCACAGTTTAAGGCTGCAGTTAAAGTGGATTTTAAAGCGAATTGAAGTTTTTTCAAAGAGGTATAAAGTTAGAGGTTCATAAAGGTGGGATGGATTTTATAGACGTCGTTTCCGACCTGCTAACTATAAAGCTTTTAATAAAGCTTTTCATGCGTTTTCTTTAATTCCTTTTTCCAAGGTAATTATGCCGTTATTCATCACTAATATCAGTGTAACCTGATGGCCAAGTCACGGCGAACATTGGCTTGCTTAGGCTGTACAGTGTATGTACGCAGCCCATATCTACCTATGTTGCCAGATTGACATTCACAAGAGATTTCTAATTGATTCGACTGTTGTATTAACGATACTGTGTGATGACGCGAATCCTACGAATTTTATAAACGCGAAAGTTTGTAAGGATGGATGGATGGATGTTTGTTACTCTTTCACGTTAAAACTACTGAATGGATTTTAATGAAACTTTACAATAATATAGCTTATACATCAGAATAACACATAGGCTACAATTTATTTTATACATTATGTTGTATATTATCCAAAATACCTTATTAAAAATTCGCTTCAGTTTGCTTCAATCCCACCCTAAGCATTTCAAGTGTACAAATGCTGAGCATGCAACATAATGCTTCCCATTGATGGTGGAGGCGGTCAGTTTGAACACGACTCCGCCGTCTTCGCAAAAACAAAGTCTGGAAAGACGAAATATGAGGAACGGAAACCGGATATTTTGGAATTTCAGCTCTAGGCATTTTGTTGGCTAGGTTTGTAGTTGAGCTTGTTTCTATTTTTGAATTATATCTCATTGTTTGCCTTTTGACCAGAGCTGACTCATGTACGTCGGTTCTTTGGTTTATTAAAGTAAGGATTATCAGGTTAGTACTTATTTTTGACAATTGGTTTCATAAGAGTGTTAAATTTAATTTTCTGTGACTCTTGACGCGGGTACTTCATAGTTTATTTTCTGTAAATTTTCTCAGGAGTTTTTTAACCCGTAAACTGCCCAGCCTCGGCGATGCCATCCGCAGGGGCATTTCGCTTCTACACGGGGATGGAGGCGGGCATCTCTCCACCTTCCCATGGTCCTGCCAACCTTGCGGTTACGTATAACCGAAACTGTGAGAGCCCATTGACTCAAGAGTCGTCTGGAGGCGGGCATGTGCATTGTGCATTGTGGGCCATAAAAGTGTTAGTACATCACATCCACTGCCCAGCCTCGGCGGTGCAACCCGCACAGGGGCGCGTTAAGCTGCCACTACACGGGCCAAATATATAAAGCCAAATTGTATGCTAACATTACATTCAAAATTGTATTATAAAAATAATAATATTAAATAATGTTGGACAATTCACATAACATTATCTAGCCCCAAGGTAAACATAGCTTGTGATAAGGGTACTAGATAACTGATATACTATGTATAATACAACACATTACATAGATAGTTTTTTTATTAGACATACTTGTAGATAACGACCAGAACACTGAACAAATATCTGTAGATCGTACAAACATTTGTCTCGAGGCGGGAATCACACCCACAACCTCCCGCGTCGCAGGTGGATCTTCGCCAACTGCGCCACAGAGTTCGTCGAATGTCCTTTTACTTTTTGTTTTGAATGGCCATTTATAGCAACGTAGACAACTTTTAAAACACTTCAATTTATGGAGATTTGGTATTCAAAACTGGCTTAGCTCGTGACATATTTTAGGTACTTCTTATAGAACTTATGTTAGTAAAGCCAACGCGGAAAACGCCTTTTAGACATCGGAATTTTCATTGGCTCCTTCAGAAAATGCTTAATGTTTACAAAGACAGCTGGCATCACTATTTAGAAACACGACAGGGAGAGACACTTTCAAAATAACGTATAGCTTTAAATACCAACTGACAGATGACACATTTCGGCATTCTTCAACTTGTCGGTTCTGAAATACGCTGCTCTTTTACCTTTTTATTTCTTCTAGTCTTCGTCGGACACGACTCAAGCTAACAACCTTAATGTTGTGGGGTAAGGTTTAAAATGCACTGTGCAAAATAAGATTTCAACAATAGGTAATGTTGTTCTCAATACAGCCATTAAAATAAGAACAGACAAAAACTAAAATTAAATATATCGTATTCTCGAACAAATAGCGACTGTAAAAGTTAGCTGAACAATTAGCGTGCTGGCATTTTTACACTCTTTGTTTCAGTAAACTTTTAATCATAATAATTCAGTGTCAGTATAAAGCTGAATGTTAATAGCATTAAATTTATGAACATTTTATTTTGTGTCTCTGAGAGCACATAAATATGTTGTCAGTTTATTAATACGTGTGTTACTTTAGTCTAAGGACCAACACGTGTTAAACAACGGGGGCATTTTTAATGATTAAGATATGATGGAGAGCATTAGAGACGTCTCAGTAAATGCTTTGTTATTTATTACTTAATTTCTTACTAAGACCAGATTGAACTCGTTTCCAAATGATTCAAATAAGTCATGCTAAGTCGCTGTTTGAATTCGGGATTGTCGTTGAATCTGTGAAATAATTGAGTCATTCATAAGGCTCGCGAATTCACGATAGGAGGTTCCCCGGGCACAGTGACTAATAACAAGTTAATCCGCAAATAAAAGTGTAATTGAAACAGAAGTGGAATGCCTTCGCGCCGTGTGGGTAGGCTAATGTCGATTTGTCTTTGTCGGCGTCACTGAACTCGTCAGAAATAGATTAAGCGCTCTCACTCCATCTAATGGCGCCTCATTTGTTTGGCTTTTAAAGAAAAAATGGTGTTAAACTCAGCACGGTATCGGTTCCGATTGGAATTTGCAACCTGCGCGACCTGATCCGGGACCATTAGATTCGACCGTCTTGCGCGACAAAAGAACCGAATTGAGCGTTTTATTATGAACTAGCTGTGCCCCGAGCGTGGCTTCGCTTGCGTGGAAATCTATGTGTCAAATAGTTTATAAACCTTCCTCTTGGGCCTTCCACATCAAAATCTGTTGCGTAGTTTTGAAGATCTAAGCATCGGTACATAGGGACAGACAGACAGCCGGAAGTAGCTTTGTTTATACCATGAAGTGCCAGCATGCCTTGACGTGAACGCCAAATCTTTTCTAAGTTCAAGACATTTGTGCGCCTGTTGTATTTTTCACCTCCTACAAAGGAAAAAAATAATAATTTGTTTCACTGCTTTCTCTCATCTTCATGACTTGTTTAAATCAGAAGTTACAGTATTTTTCAGCCCTCCGCACGGGTAAATTGTTCATTTGTTTGTAATCGTTTTTTTCTTCTGAAAGCCATTTCAAATTAAAGTTTGCACTACAACAAATATTAACTGTTAGCGGCAGCTGAATATAGTCTTGTAATAAGTTTAAATTAAATAGTTACTTCGTCTGGCATTTCTTGCTGAAAAATGCTCTATAAAATTGTGGTTTAAGAATTACGTATGCACGAGAAGCTTCATTTAGATTCCCAGAAGAGGGTGAAATTAAAAATTCAGAACTGAATGAATTGTGGTTGCGTTGAGCAGTAAAAAGTTGCGGAAGAAAGATTTGAATCCCTTGAGAATTAAACTTAACATCATAAACGATTCTCGCAATATGATTCAATATAACTAAGTTGGAACGTTCGCAATACATTCAAAGAAGCGAGGAAAGTTTTTTAAAGAGATGGTCTGTTATAGGTTTCAATTGTTTTATGTACAGTCAGCTGTGAACACTAAATAATTAAATAAAACTGAACAATCCACACAGCATCATCTAGCCCCAAGCTATATTTAAATATATGTTTTTATTACATATAGATACTTTTTCTTAGACATAGGAAATACCCGAAAACCCCCGGATATTTTTTATATAAGTCTTATTCGTCCCACAGCTGGACAAAGGCCTCCTATAGTGAAATAATTATCTTAAACTAAATTATTTAATTATTGTAGAAAGATAGAAAACACTTAATTATACCACACAAAACAGAAAACAATACAGGAATAAACAATGGAATAAATGAAGTATAAATGGCGGCCTTATCGCTGAGAGCAATCTCTTCCAGGCAACCTATGGATGGACTGGACATGAAGGAACAAAATAGACGGTGGTACTTTAGTAAATATATAGATAACAGAAAAGAAAACAAATACACTACATACCATATACCTACATTACAAACATTATAATAAACTTACATAGACATAAGAGAGAGCTATCAATGTTTTCATAAGGATAAATAATGCTGATGCAGCAGTTTTTTGTGTTTATTTGTAAGTTACTGTAAAACCCTGACCGAACTGCTGTTTAGAATTTACCGGTAAATGTTAGGTATGATTTACCGTCAAGAGCGTGTAAAATGTACAAGACTTTAGTCTTGCCTTACCTCTTGCCGGTCGTGTCCGTCTAACGTCCCATCGGATTATAAGAGTGAGGGAATAGAGAGTGCATCTGTGTTTGCGCACACACTTGTGCACTATAATAATGTACTGCGCATCGGACTAGTCTTCGTTAAGTACGTCGTTGTATACATATAAACCATTATTTTGAATCACTCTTAAATTGCTGAAAAATTCATTAAAATCCGTTGAGTAGTTCAAAAGATCTAAACGAACAGACAGCGGAAGCGACTTTATTTTATACTGTGTAAAGATATAATGCCTAGGCCTGGATAAAACAATCCTTGGCACTCTAAAAGATAAACATGTGCATTCCACAAGAACTAAAAACGCGAAGATATTTCTATCAAACAAAAATGACACATGAAGCAATAAAACGAGTTCGCTAAGGTGTTTGAAACAGTCATTAAACAGCGAAAGCCATTTGCCCTTTAACAGAACATTATTGGCTC
Source organism: Eupithecia dodoneata (assembly GCA_947044415.1). Taxonomy (NCBI): domain Eukaryota; kingdom Metazoa; phylum Arthropoda; class Insecta; order Lepidoptera; family Geometridae; genus Eupithecia; species Eupithecia dodoneata. The sequence goes on along the minus strand of OX345656.1, from coordinate 9,968,919 downwards.
ATATTCAGACAGACTATTTCCGTGTCACTTTGTACGTCGGCGGGGCTGGCGTGAAATAAGCGTAAAACTAGAGTTGGGGTTTTTTTAGCCGGAATATAATTGGTTTAAGATTTTTTAAAGTTAATTCTTTTTTATTTGTTTATATAACTTGAGGCGACAGAAAAGAAAAGGTGTTACGAATTAACAAATACGGCGACAGAGATAAAAATATTGTACGCGTGGTTTTATTAGGAAGGTCAGATTCACTTTGGACACAATAAATATTTAAAAAAATGTGCCAAAGGTGGCCCACATGTACTCAACTGAATACTGATTCAACCCAATGGAATACCGTTACCGCAGCCGTCAGCCGCAACATCAGGAATTTTATTTTACTCTAGTGTTTAATCAAACTTGTAAGCAGTGGCAAGAAATGCGGGAGAATTACACGACTCCGTGTTTTTCATAAAACAAATAAATCGATAAAGTGCATTTAAGCATATTTAACAAAAAATAAAGCCGGTTAAAACAACAGACACTAAAGCTCTATTCCATAGTGGTACGGCCGCCGGCCACCCAGTGCGTCGGCGACTGCCTAACACGGGCGGCGTCATTTCTTCTGATTTATTGAAACGCGAAGCGAGGAAAGGAGTACAGTCGGTGGTTAAAATTTATAACTGCATCGACCTCCGTCGCGCGGGTAAGGTAATTGGTAAGAAAGATGAAGGGCACTGTTCATGGGACGTAATAAGGATGGCGTAAGGCGTTATGTAAGAGAAGATAAGGTAAAATAGATAATAGTAATCAGAAGACTCCAAAACTTAGGTACTCGATGACATCATCATTATCAACCTATAATAGTCCACTGCTGGACATAGGCCTCCCCTAATGAGTGCCGCATCCAGCATCTGCCTCATCTCAGTCATCCCACCAGGCCGGAGGGCGTCCAACACTACGTTCGCCGAGTCGCGGTCTCCACTCAAGAACACGTTTAAACGTGGTCGGTTCTTCGTGATATATGGCCAGCCCACTGCCACTTCATCTTACTAATTCTTTGACACATTAAATGATGTCATTTAATATAGAGAAAAAAATATACGGCTAGTTGGTCGACAGCAATATAAGTATTTTTGTTTTTTTCGACTTCTTTGGAATAATCTAGCTGGCTGTTGCTGGTAGGATTGGAATTCGAATCATGGAATTTGATCTAAATTAGAAATACCAGTTTAAATCAAAATATGCTGAGTTATTTCTAATCGTTAAAATCTAATGAATGCTCACGGAGTATCATTATAGTAAACAAACTGTTAAATGGTTGGAATTATGCAAATTAAAACGATAATTCACATTATTTATATACCGAGTGTTGATGTAAAGCTTTAAGCTTTTAATGAGCAAGGTGGGATTTATTATGTTTGTTCATGTAGTATTTAAGATATATAACCTTACCGAATAAAAAGGTTTTTTTTTATTGAAAACAATATGTCTATAAATTAACTCTAACAATATTCTCTTTCAACTCTCTGTTAGCTATTTATCACATTTATTTACGGTTCTGTGATTATTTAAGTCGGCGTGTAAAATCTCTATCTTAGTTTTTAGTTTTTTTTGGAGTTTCTCTGAAGGATAGGATTCGCAACGAATACATCCGACAGAGAACCAAAGTTATCGACATAGCCCTGAGGATTAGCAAGCTGAAGTGGCAGTGGGCCGGCCATATCTCGCGAAGAACCGACGGCCGCTGGGGCAAACGTGTTCTTGAGTGGAGACCACGACTCGGTAAACGTAGTGTAGGACGCCCTCCAACCAGGTGGGATGACGACCTGCGAAAGACTGCAGGTAGATGCTGGATGCGTCAAGCTGAAGACAGGGCGCTATGGCGCTCATTGGGCTATGTCCAGCAGTGGACTAATATAGGCTGATGATGATGATGATGTGTAAAATCTGTAAACCCTTTGAAACATCGGGAAAAATAGTTAAATTATTGCAATAATAAATACATATTACTACAGCTATATTATAAAAAGTTCTGATCGCGTGGGTAAATAAAAAATAAATTTTATAAACGTAAAGTTTTGTTCAGTTCAAAAGAAATTTAGCTTTGTACCGAAGGTAATCTAAAGTATAATCTTTTCTTCATTTTGACGACCGATGTGGCGCGGTGGGCGAAGTTCCACCTGTGACGCATGAGGTTGCGGGTTCGATTCCCGCCTCGGAACAATTGTGTGTAGGTACGCTCTGCAGATATTTGTTCCGGGTGTTCTGGTCGTTTTCTATGTATAATAAAAAATATCTATCTATGTTATGTATTGTATTATGTATATCAGTTATCTAGTACCCATAACACAAGCTCTGCTTACCATGGGGCTAGATAATGCTGTGTGAATTGTCCAGCATTATTTATTATTTATTTTATTATTTAATCGAAAAATACCAAAAACCAACCGCTTAATTTGTTTCAGGACTTTTTCCCGGTAACTAAACTTCTAAAATATATAAAATTTAAATTGTGTTTAGATAGCCCACAAATTCAGGTCAAGAAACCTGACAGAGGCCAAAGTGCTCTGGGACTTACCATAGAGCTATTCTATTGGCAGAGATGCTTGCCATTCCATTATTCAAGAAGCCAAGCCTCTCCCTATGGATGGCATTACTAACACTTCTTTGGTCTATACTCTGCCAGAATAGACCAGCACGGATATTGTCCTTTCAATGAATACAAATCTATCTGTTAATGTTAAGGTTCGTATCCGTTGTGTCAGTGACCAAATTATGCCAAGTCTTAACCGCCCCAGCAAAAAGGGCTTCTGCCTTGTATGAGTCTCAATTGTCGAAAAAACAGCCTTTTACAAGGACACACGTTGGTGTATAAATATTCCTACATATACAGTATAATGTAGGAATACTTATACACCAACGTGTGTCCCTGTAAAAGGTGGCCTGCGGTAGCAGCTTTAGTCTGCTGATGTCTCAATGCTCGTTTTTTCGACAATTGAGACTCATACAGGGCAGAAGCCCTTTTGACTGGGCATACATATACGGAAATGTTGGCCAGATTTGTCATTCTTATATTATGTATGTAGATTTGACAAGTTATACATATAAGTGCAGACAAACGAACACTACATAAACCATCCTTTATAATAGTTGTTAAAGGTCATGAGGAAGATGATGATGATGTCTCAACTCTATAGGGATGCGTCAAACTTTGACCGCTACTCGGCTTGCGTTGTCACTTTGCAAATAGTTGCTTAGGAGCTTCGTTGTTCCTGTTTCTATTGAATTTGCTTTATTGGCTCCAGGTTTATTAGTGAGATACTTCGTTTTTGAGTTGTCTAAGTGTTTTGTAGCTCAAAGATATTTTGATGCCACTGTTAAAATAATCCTAATTAAATAAGCGAAGTAATGGCTCGATATATATATTTGGGTCTGAATTGATTTCATCTTGTCATTTAAAGCTAAACACGATTATTGTGTTTTCAATCCTAAACTACCATTCACGATTTACCTAGTAGAAATCATCTCCTCATCAACCTGAGTGCGGACACCTACAATCTACCTAAGTGTATAAAACCACAGGCTGAAGCGGTTGACGACGTGTGGTTACGACGACACGGATCCAGGGAGTTTAGGGTCCAACTGCACATAAATCATATTAGCATTATCGTGGTTAATTGTAGGGTAGCTACAATTTCATATTCATTGGGGTGAACATTGATGGAGGATGGATTTATATGACTTGCAAGTTGCTCCCACGTTTTTAAGAGCAAGACAATTGAACATGTTTTTTTATTATAATATCCAACGTAAGATAAGAGGTGCCATCCACAAAAGACCTGTGATAAATAATAAATAATGCTGGACAGTCGACATAGCATCATCTAGCTAGCCCCAAGCCACAGTATAAGTAAGGACATATGTACATATATGTATGCTGTATGTACTGTTCCCAAGCTAAGCAGAGCTTGTGTTATGAGTAGGTACAAGATGACTGATAAACTAAATACAATACATTAAATAGATAGATATTTTTTATTATGCATAGAAAATAACCAGAACACACGTAAAAAATGTCTGCAGATCGTACACACAATTGTCCCTAGGTGGGAATCGAACCTGCTGCGTTGCAGGTGGACCATCACCCACCGTGCCACAGTCGTCTGATAAGCCGTCTAAGTGCATATTTTTTAAGCTTTAAAAAATTTAAAACCTATATTGAGTTTGATACAAACAAAGGTGGAATGAACAATGCAGCGAAATATAGCACGCTGTTTGCAAAGAATACGGACACATACGAGTACGACTACATTTATATCCTCACGCCCAGCACATAAGTAGTGACACAGTAAGCTTTACTTGCAAAAGATATTGCTCTTTTTAAAATGCTAGGAGAATCAGGTGTTTGCGGATATAAATAACAAGGTGCTCGCTTGAGCACTGCTCGGCTTTTATATGTCTTATGGCATACTATTGTGGGGGAACGCTGCAGATATAAACACCGTTTTTGTGTTGCAGAAGAGGGCTGTTCGTGCGATCTATAATATGGGTCCCAGAGAATCCCTACGTAATAAATTCAAAGAAATAAACATAATGACAGTACCATGTCAATATATTTATGAAAACTTGTTGTACACTCATAAAAACATCGATCGATTCAATAAAAAAAGCGATATACATAATGTAAATACTAGAAATAAGAATAAACTCGCTGTTCCCACAACTAGACTACATAAGATAAGTGCATCTTTTAAAGGGCAATGTATACGCTTCTACAACAAAACTCCAAGTGAGTTGCAAAAATTATCAATAAATAAATTTAAAAAAATTGTGAAGCATATTCTTTGTAAAAAGGCTTATTACAGAATATCAGATTATCTAGAAGATAAAAAAGCTTGGAACGAGTTTTGCTCCAACTCAAAATCTAACAACTTACAGATAAGCAAATCTATGTACTAGACACATAAGTTATGAACATACTGGTGGTTTCTTCTCACTTCTTCCACTGGTGGACAAAAAATTGAAGTGAACATCAATATAATAATGAATAGTATAAAATATGACTTGTCTAAGTGCTTATTTGTAAGCCTAAGGAAATAAACTTTCATTTCATTTCATTTCATTTCATTTCATTTCATTTCATTTCATTTCATTGCATTGGGGAGTAGGTACAATAAAGATGAACAGTGCTGTTTCTTGACATAGAGTAGCTGAAGATACCTACTACAATGAACAAATAAAATGGCACGTAGAAGTGCAGTCTCATCATGGCCAAATGTTTTATACTTACTGAAATCTTCGTCGTTTCAAAGGAATGGTACCTCCTTATTAAAAAAATGGGAAGCAGATTTTTGTAAAACAAAGGTAGCTTTTCACGCGACCAACAGTTGTATTATAAAGTATTAGCCAGGTATTATTATGATTGGACGCGATCGGAAAATAATTTTATCTGAATTAAGCCACATTTTTTAATGCACAGGAACACATGTCCACAAGTGGTCAAAAATGTTTTTTGACGAAGTTGACTGTCCCCGCGTTTGATCCTACCCCGAGGTACCTTATCTATTATAGTATTTATTCCGAATACCTACCTACCACATTACCTATTGTAATACTTACACTACGTAAATATATTATAGTATTTTATAAAAAAAAATTGTCAGAGAATTTAATTATTATATACTAATAACACTTAGGCAGGTTGTAGTTTCTACTGCTAGTTTGACAAAACACCAAAGCTTACCCACTTCATAGTTCTTCCGGAAATTAGCCGTCAGCAACACAAATGTAAAATACAGTGCCAAACGAAAGAGCTAAGGGAACTAACAAACTTGACACTTGAGGAAGAGGGCGACACTACAATGGGGTAGTTAGCCCTTGGGCGACAGCGCATAAGATTGGCAACCAGGGCTGAATCGAGGATAGTGCTATTTCTTACCCCGTAAGAATTTAGGTACATATTATTATAATATTGTAAGCCAAGGAGTCAAGAAACATCATTCAAAAGAACTATGGTCATTTTAAATTTGATTCTTATGGTCCGTCCAAATACTGACCTAATTGATCAAAAGATTATCGGATGATCAGTAATTACAGCGTCGTCGGTTAACTTTGACGTATTCATATGAAACTTTTTGTCAAAGACGCTGATGAAACCTTCCGAATATCATAGAAGAACGGCACCATGCGTAGTGCTGTGCGATGATTCATCCGCCAACATATGCAAACTCTTCATTTTATCTTAAAAAGGATAGGTGTGAAGAACTATAGCATAACATACGGTAAAGTTTGATACTAATCCTTAGCTACAAACCTGGTCACAGCTACAGTTTTCACAATTTTCCCTCCACTCATTTGTCATTTTACCCACTCATATAAATATACTAGGAAAAATCCCTTTTTTGTGCTCTTTGAGGTTTTGTGATTTTTTTTTTCATTAGTGTAATGCCTTAGGTACTATGAGAAAAAACCTAGGTAGGTAGAGCGTAGAGCTAAGTTATGTTTAGTACTTTGTAGTACATTTGCAGCTGGATTAAAAAAAATCTTCTTGCAACGACCAATAACTTTATGTTAAAGGACTAGTGGAAACAAAGAAATTTTTACACTATATTTGCGCTATAAAAACAGGAAAGTTATGAACAAGTTTTCGTTTTACCTACTTCAGTCACAAACAGAATGAACCCCGATAAGCCTCGTTCCCCTACAACTAAAATATAATGTAGTGAAACAGTCAAAGCGGAAGTCGTGAAATTTAGAAATTCTTTTGTGTCGACCCGTCGGCGCCTTCGCGATGCCTTCAGATCTACAAATTTTCAGATTTATTCTTTGAATAAATTTTGTGGTGGCTTCGCGGCTTTGAAATTCAATTGGCTAGTCGACACATTGCTGACGAGTTGGCTCCCTCCATTTTTTGGGATTTGCCTTTGGCCTTTGAAGAACTCCTTTCTCTGAAAACAAGGGATAATATTTTTGCAACGTAAAAATTGTCTCAAATATTCTTGTATTTGGAAACCTCTTTCGATAAGTAACAAAGATCCTCAATACTACACCAATATCTAATGTTATATAGTAAAAGTTGAAAGTTAAAATAAGTACCTACCTAAATTAAAAGCAAGGCAAAAAAATTTGTCTCTTTAAGTGTTAATAAACAAAATCTAATAGATAATAACGCGACCCTCTATTGCGAGAAGGGTGTCATAATTCAATCAAAGGGCCAATTCGGTCTTTTGTATGTAAAGACCGCATCCTTTGGTAAAGCGAGGCCGGCCTAGAAGCCGATAGATTTCGTGTGTGTGTGTGCCTACTACGTGTTATCTTAAATATATATTGTGTAAATAAATAAAAATAAATTAAATAATAATAAAATAAATAATAAATTGTAGCCGGATTGGAACTCCAATCCGGCTACAATTTATTATAGGTACCTACTACATGTCTAACATGTCATACGGTCTTCACCTACGTCCGATCATACCCCAACGCATTACACCTATTAAAATTTAAAGAAGTTTTGGTTTTCCATTATAAAACTTGATACCCTGGAGGAATTCTGTCGACGTTTTCTTTTTAATTAATTTTGACAAATTACTGTACACCTCCTGACTTTTTCAGTTTCTTCACAGGCATGAGTAGTAACTACGTCTAGCTGGTACAAAACAATATTTAACATGAAAATAAATATCAATACAACAATTGTTATATGTATTGTTATTGATAGTTGCTACAACATATTTTATAAAATATGATCAGTAATAACTTGTCAGTAATAGCAGGGCAGCTTGTGGCGAGCTGTTGGTGAGTAGCGACACCAAGGGTACCGAATGCTCCCGGGGAAGTACCTAGTTCTCGTCTCCGCTTGCGGAGTGGCATCCCAAGAGAACCAGATCCCCACCTCTTGCTTGCCTTTATTGGCCGGTCTGAGTGGAGTCGCGAGAGATGCATCTTAGGATGTAGACTCGGGCGTGGAAGTGTCTAATGGCGTAATAGCAAGGAAACCCGCTCACGAGCAGTCTTCGTGATGGTAAAATCGGGGCCGCACCTCTCGACACCCCTCAGTTGTTTGCGCCGATGTTGTTCCTCTCCGGTAATTTACTCCGGCTTTTTAAGGAACCCATCCAGCATTCGGCAAGCCACCGTCTGCCACTCTTCTTAACATTATGATTGACTTGTTTATGGCAGACGTCCGCAATCTCCCAATTACCAAGACCATCCATCCATCACAATAGCCTGGTTTTATTTATTTAATTTTTCTTTGCTATATTCTCTACACCTGGTGGATACCATCTTTGGGTGTATCATATTGTGCACCCGAGGATGATACCTGCTATGTGTAGCCATCGCCTTTAGATTAACTTCTCAAAGGGCCTCTGTGCTGTTGGCTTCGGCCCCACGCAAGCCATCCAAAGGACCGGGTCACTTTATGGCCCGAGATCATGGTAAATTAATGCTAGATACATACAGCATCACCTTGTCCCAAATTAAGTAGGGCTTGTGTTATGATATGACTAGGTATCATATCATACATAACAAATTATGTATGTACAAAGAAGTTTTTTTTTTATCAGACATAGAAAACATTCTTACGCTGCGATTGAACTTGTTGATTTTCTTTGCAATTAATCTTAACCTCTACTTTTGGAATTGTTATAAAGCTCATCACTTCTCTATAAGTCAAAAAAAAGTTCAAAGCCGCGTCATAACCATCTAAATTTTACTTACTCTACAAGTCAATAAGATGTAAGTGAAGCTGCTGTTTTCTCCAGGCTGTGGATCTCTTTGCGTTTAATTAAATACTGAAGTGACACTCAGACCGGCATGTCCGAACTTACCTTTTGTTAATTATTTACTGCGGATGTTTAGGAACTGTATAGGTTGCACTTAAACAATGTCAAGTGATACTTAATTAAAAACGAAGAGAACACTCTTCTAATCAACATTCGATAGGACGTAAAAATCTGACCATGGAGCCGTGGTTCGTAGATTTTGAAATATGGAAATCTTCATGCAATGGCATAAAGATTAGATCTAATAAATTATTTATTTATTAAAGGTATACATTATATTTATTGTGCTTTTATAATAAACTAGCTGCGCCCAGCGGTTTTACCCGCGTGGTGATAGATATTTTGGATAATATACAATATATATTTGTATATAAATTGTAGCCTATGTGTTATTCTGATGTATAAGCTATATCATTGTAAAGTTTCATTAAAATCCATTCAGTAGTTTTTACGTGAAAGAGTAACAAACATCCATCCATCCATACATACAAACTTTCGCGTTTATAATATTAGTAGGATCTATTAAAGGTACGTCAACGGTATACATGATATTTATTGTGCTTTTATAATATGTAAATGTTAGCATGAGACAGGTTCTAATATAATATACTTGTCCCTAAAAAGTGGACACAACATTCTATAAACTTAGGTATTTGCAAATTATTAACAACTAGCTGCGCCCCGCGGCTTCGCCCCCGTTAAATCTATGTGTCAAGTCAAATGGTTTAAATGATAAAAATCCTATGTTAGACTCCTGGTTCTAAGCTACCTCTCCACCAATTTTCAGCTAAATCGGTTCAGCCGTTCTTGAGTTATAAATAGTGTAACTAACACGACTTTCTTTTATATATATATAGATTTGAGATAAATTTTACTTAAAATTACAATAATTTTAATTTTAGGGACTGTAACTTAAAAATAAAAATTTATATGAATATATGTAAAGAACATGTAAGGCGATAACCAGACTGTCAGTCAGTCTATTATCTATTCCTATTTAACAATAATAATTCTAATAATGTGGGCTGCTGAAAATATTCTAGCAGCTTTATTTTTTCAACAATAGTTTTGTCTAAAAATGTCTTAATCTTAAATTTTGGTATTCATTAAATTATAAATACTTACCTCCTAGATAGTGCTTTTCGGATGTTTAATTTTTTGTTTGTTGCAAACTAGTAGGACTTATCAGACCACTGGATCTGTAAGTACGCTAGTTTGCGGTTACTCTTAAATCCATAAAAAATTGTTGCTTTAAATGCAACATGCTTTTCGGATGTTGTACTTTTAAAAGGCGGTGGAACACATATTCCATCCGGACTTTATCATACCCTATTTCGGCGCAGGGTCATTGGAGGTAGTCTTATTTTAGTCTTAATATTTATCACCTATTTGTGTCGTTTACCCCCATGATAAACTTCTTTGTTTGTTTATTCTATGCCTGTATTTTGTACCTGTGTCTAAATAAATGTTTTTTTTCTTTTCTATTCTATTATATGATAAAGTCCGGATAGACACTTTTTCTATTCTAACAGTATGGAAAGTTTATTGATTGCTCTTCTTAAAATAATTATGTTAATCGCAATAATCCTTTAAATATTATTTATAAGCCAGCCAAAACTTTGAGAGACTTCTCAATAATCTTATAACACAGTTTCTTTGTGGAGGTATTTCTACTCGTACAACTTTTGATATTATTCTGAGCTTAGGCCTAGTCTGCAAACTTATCACGCACATAAGTTCTATTTTCGCATGACTTTGATATCAAGATCCACAATATTAATAAAACAAGCACTCAATATCACAGACGCATTAAAATTCACCCCAATTTCTGTTAGATTTATGATAATAACACGATATAGGGAGTCATAGGAAAATTTACCTTATTGAGCGTAGGCTCTTATTCTCTTATCGGTAACGACATGCGTCCTTTCTCGTCTCTCCCTAACGTAAACAGAACGAAACGCAATTTTCATGTTCAAGTCAATAGCTTAGAATAATAAGCGATAGTAAGTAATATTAAGGAAATCCACATAACAGCCCTTTATACATTTTACCACTACTCTTTGTAATCGAACGTGTCTCGTTTATATTAGGACGGAAAATTCGATTTAGAGTCACAGCGCAGGAACAGTTCAGTTTATAAAACCTTTTATAGTAATTTAATGATTTCTTTATCGGGTAATTTATCACGTACCTTTTGTTAATACATACTTCCCCTACGTTTCGTAAGTTAGTTTGGTTTATATTATGTCAATATTTACTTAATTTATAATTTTTTGTTGTTGCAGATATTGTTTACCATATAGGATTATATTATTTTTTTAGCTAAATTCCATACATATTATTTCTTAAGGAAATTGTCATAAATCTGTGGTTTGTTTCGGGTATTGACTCAGTCACTACAGTTAAAACCTAATAACGTTATGACTCAATTAATTTATAATATATTATTGTGTATTATAATGTGGATGTATGTAGTTTTTTACATATAGAATATAATGTGACCTGTAACCAATAGTTATGAATAAATGAACTATGAACAATTACTTGCATCCATTACATTTGAGTTTCAGTCGAGCAAATACCTATAGTAGGAGGCCATGAACTCGAAAATAGGAAACTTCGGGGTGCTGGGACCCGGTTTCCTTCACGTCCCATTAAATTTTCCTGTTTGCATTTTTTAGCATACGCTACTCTCAAGACGAGTACTGTACGAGCGGTTTTACGATTGTAGTTTTAGGGGAAGTGTCTTGGTATATTTCACTTTGCTACCTACCCATTACATTTCAAGGAAATAATGGAATGACTTACTTGGCATTTTAATATAATAGATGTCCATTGCGAAAGATTTATATTACCTAGTGATAGACTGATCGTGTCTAACGCAGTGGCGTAGCTATCGTAGGGCTGGGCGGTGCAGTGCACCAGGGCCCTGAAGCTCAGGGGGCCCTCTAATCTAAGCTTTGAAAAGATAGGGTCAGCCAGCTTCCAAAGCTAGGCTTCAAGCCTTCTCACAAGTGTTTTTAATGATTTAAATGAACATCAACAATCACAGAATTCAAATTTTTTTTGTTATTGTTATTTGGTAGTTTGGTTGAGTACGTCCGTAGCACATTGTATCAGCGATAAGCTCACGTGCTTGACGCCCTTGATGGTCGTGAGATCAATTCGACTATTCCAGCCGTCAACTTTTTAGTTAATTTTTCATTCGCCTTTGCATCTATTCTAATGTATGATGTTCATTGCTACGTGGAAACTGTAAAGAGGGGCGGTGAGGAGGGCCTGATTCCTTCTCTATGCACCGGGGCTCTTGTCCACCTAGCTACGAACTACGTTTAGTTCGAAAAAAATATGTTTTCACAATCATGTTCAGCGTGGTTTGCCTACCTAAATCCTTTTATTTTCACATTGGCCATTCTATTTTAACATGCATAGCCAATCAAATAGCAAAATGCGGTATAAAATGAAAGCTGAAAAAGATAACCATTCGCGCTAATGGCTTTTAAAAATACAGTTTTCTCTATGAAGAGCTTTCATTATTAAAATATTTTGATAGTCTGCCCAGTTACTGTATGCTAGCTGGTATTATTTCAATAATGGGATCCGGATATTAAACTATCTAGGCTCGGTCAGTGGTGCCATCTATCAATAGTCTCACGAATTTAAAAAAGCTTATGCTAACCGCGAAAGCTTTTATCGGATACTTACATCTTAGTTCTGAAAGCGCTCGCTAGATGTCAGTTTCTTCAAAACTAACAATATGTGTGAAAAGCACTAGGAAAATCAAAAGCCAGTACAGTCAACCTTTAGGAACGAAACATTTGTTACATTGTAATAATCACCTACAAATTCAATATTTTCTCAATAAAACGAAACGAGTAGCCACCGCCTTCGAAAAGCGAGCAGTTGCCAATAAACCATGTTATTGGCAAGCTTTCTAATGAAGTTTCGACTTTATGTTTTAGAATTTACGGTTCACGTGGAGAGAACAATAAAGTTTGGTGGAGTTTACTGTTGCACCAGGCGTATGTCGCCAGCAGTCGCCTTATTTGGACCCGATCCAGGCAACGACGAACTTTTATGTTGTTCGAATGTGGTTAAACTGAAAGAATTGCATTTGAAATCCGATAGACTTTTTATGAAATTAACTTTTTGCGAGTTTGCTTTGTTCACGAGCTTTATTTGAAACTTTTTATTACCTTTACGGAAAACAAACATAGTTAACTGTTTTTTTTTGTAGGTCATGTTGACATTTTAGGAAAATTTTGATCACAGAAATAACATTTTAATCCATATGATTGTATTGGTTCTCATATACAATATATATTATGCACCTAATATTATAAAGAGGAAAGGTTTGATTTTTTATTTATTTGTTTTTTTTTGTAATGAATAGGCTCCGAAACTACTGGACCGATTTATAATATTCTTTCACCGTTGGGAAGCTACACTATCCCCGGTGAACATAGGCTATATTATATTTTCAAAAAAGTTAGGGATCCGTACTAAAACCGTGCGAAACCGGGAAGGTCCGCTAGTCTATAATATAAGCCTGTGTGTATCCCACACAGACTTATCTTGCATATTTAATGATGCACACAATTAAAAGCGCGAAAAACTTACCTTTCTACTTTTATCTACTGAGATTTCAAGGAGTCTTTTGTTTTATTTTCCCTACGGGCGAATACCCTAAGTACAGTTCTGCAGTGAAGTGGAATTCTAAATGAGTGAAGCGCACGTAACTGCGGATCGCTAATGAAAAGTAAGCTTAACGCGGAGCCTTTGAAAAATTAACAATTAGTAGCAGGTGAAAGCGCAATGGTTTTTGTAGTTTTGATAAACTTTATAAACTTTCATTAATTGTAAAAGAATGAAGTGGATGTCGCTCTTATTAAAATTTGATTTTTACCTAGAAATCATTGGAATAGAACCGAATTTAGAACAGTTTGTGTAAAAAGAGCAGAAAACTATCCTTCTAATGAAAACTATAAGTACAAATTATTTTACTTATTTTTACATTTACCTGCATTTAAGTACCAAAATACATAACTGGATATTAGTGTAACTGGCATATTGAAAATAATAAAACAATTCTATAAATTTGTAGACTTTTTTTTTGAAAAGCATGTTTTGTTAACTTAATCCTAATTTAACCTTAAACGATATTAAAATGAAAAACTAACCAAAGACTCGCACAAAAAACTAACAGATAAGCTATTCCTGAATATTCCCCGATTTTCTTTTGTCCTAGTTATTTTTTTGGTATAGTTAGTCAGGGCCAATTAATCTGCCAGGCGCCAACTGCCCTCCTTCCGGGTACAATCTTTTTCTTTAGACATTTTTTATTGCTTCTGAAAATTATGCCATAATTGACTTATTTTTGATCAATGCTGACGGATAGCTCTTGGTCAGCTTATGATTGCGCTCTTATAGTATTCAAACTATAGACAGAACTAGTAAAATATTGCCAGGGCAAAATATTTAAAGATTTTGACGGCAGTCCAAAATGAAAACAATTAGGATAAGATGTTATTCAAATGAACTTTGAACTCGGTTATAGCCCATAATAAAAGCAGCAGTAAAATGTTTAGGTACCTTTCATTCTCCATCCCTCCATGATTTTTTACGACCGCCGATGGGTTATAATTTTAGACCAGCATTTAATATTTTTTATTAATTTTTAATTGTACTTATCACTTTTGTATGGATTATTAACACATAATTGAAGCCAATTCCAAAACAGCACTGATTGCATTTTTCTGAACGATATAAAAACTAAATCGTCTCTTTTAATGCCGGCCAAAGTATTTGCGTAACGAAGTAGTCGTAAACGTCTAAGCTACATGACACGTTAATCGAACTCCCCTCATTTGCATACAGACAGATATCTCAGACTCGTATATATCGAGTATAATTGCAAAAAGTCGCCATCGAAGTCGTCATCTAATTTGTGTCGCCTAACTTGGGGCGTCCTTAGGAGTCGCGCGGGGTCGCTGCACCTTCCAGTCTCTTCTGCTCCGCTCAGGGAAATTCCAGGCTTCGACCCGGACTCGTTTGCCAATGGAATGTATCGTAATGGTTGTAAATTGTATCGTCGAGAAGGAAGCTGGAGAAGATAAGGCGGTGCGCAGTGCAGCACCCGCGATCGCAGTGCGTCGGGCAGAGTGGCGCCGGCCACTTGGCAAGTAGTTCGGTCAACGTCCTTGCCTCCATAAAAGCCTCCGCGGGTTGAGCCAAAACAATTTCGCCAAATATCTTTGCCCTAACGCATGATTTTACGATCTTTCCGCTCCTCTCTCCAGGACTCGTTTATTTTTACTCATGATATTTTTATTGAAATTCGTGGCGCCTTGGTATTTATTTATCGTGATATCAGATCAAATACTGCCCTCCACATCCCGATGTTTACTGCCAAAGTGCGGGTTTGGGTGCCATAAGTTGCCCTTTAAATTTATAATACGCTTTGGAATTTTGATTACATGCCTACCTCACCTAATGTGGTCATAATTAATCTCCAATCTTAATGGTGTTAATTTACAAGGTGTTTTAGGATTTTGGCGTAGAAGGTTTTCTTACAAGAAGCTACAATGATCAGATATCAATGATAAGCCTTAAAGGCATTCAAAAAAGCAATTAATTAGCTTGGTACCAAATAACACATTGAACATTCTCAGACATGTGGTCCAGGTTTTGGAATGTGAGCTTAGGTTCAATCAACTAAATAGATCAACTCAAAGGTTCTTGTTGGATTTTCTGTTTGCCATTTACCTATTTATTTGCTTTTATTTGACGGAACATCCCTTCAATAAGAACTGCCACGAGGGGTACTGATACGAAGGGTTTAACACCACCGTATTAACGATGTCTAGTCTTTATATAAAATTTGGAGACAAAACAAACTTTTGGATATTCATAATTTACCTCCACTCTTATTGTACATTTGGATGCAATTAAGCTCGTCTTTGTACCTTTTTTACGTATACAATACTTTAGTTTCCTATTTAAAATTAATTTGTAGGTTTTCAAACTAACAGTCATCAAATTCTTTTTAGTGCGCTACCTATTCATGGAATTCATACAAAGGTGTTGTTGAATTCGAATACAATCGAAATTCCTACCGTTATTCAAAAGAAACCTCGCCTAGCATCGAGGCCCAATCCTATTAATAAATATTTATAGAATAATTTGTAATGATTATATCTTTCTGCATTTGTATACCTAGTTGAAGTTGGAATTTATCTGAGAGATTCTTAATTATAAAAATCTCTTTTATGAATCGCCCGCCCTACACACCTATTTTCTTTGAAAGGACCTAAAATCTCATCGAACACTAAACTTGAGCCTTAGTTTAATAATATATTTAAAAAAAATAAGAATTCAACGCAGACTCTGCTGTTTCATTGTTTTATTTCGTAAACACAAACAATTTTTTTTTAAAACAAATTTCCCCTAAAGTCGACCATCAAAGTTTATCGTAGTTCTAGCAATATTTTTGCATCAAACTTAAATATAACAAGATCACATACATGCCACAATGAGGATTATGATCTTATCCCCCACTAGTGGACAAAAAATTGAAGTGAACAGCAAAATAATTTTATTTGATAATAATTTAATGTATAAAATATGACTTGTCAAAGTGCTTATTTTGTAAGCCTAAAGAATAAATGATTTTTGAATTTTGAATAGCTAGTAAGGAACTTATCAGGGGAGATCTATGTCCAGCTGTGGACTGGTAAAGGCGTTGATGTGATGTGATATACCACAAGGTCAAGATCCTACTTATCTTTATTGGGGTTGAGGTTTCGCAAAATAAAATGTATTTATCAGTTTATGCATTTAAATTTATTATCACATTTTCCATAAATAATTAGGTACCTAAACTTTAACAAACTAAGCTCTTAATCTAAGGAATATAAATAATTTATCTTAGAAGAAATAAAGCATCCGTCAAGATTCGAACATTACACATTACTAACAAACATTAATTAGCCTAAAAAGCTAGAGCTAAATTAAGTTTAGCCATAACATGCACTTTGTACTCAAAAAAAATTAAATTTCTAAATTAGCGTTGATAATTTCAAAAAAGCTAAAATGAAACTTTACATTTAAATTGTTATTATTAATCGTAACTCAGAAGGAAATCACGAAAGAAAAAAAAACAATTTTGAACCAAAAACAAAACATTTCTCACAAAGAAATGCTAACTCAACTTTGTAGGAAACATGAAGAAATTTCGAGAAGACACCTAGCACACTACCTATACAAAAATACTGATTTTACAAAGATAGCGACGTATTTTTAGTTAACCTTCTCTAGTGTCCACTTGCCGGAGTATTTGGTCTCTAACCTCCGGACTTTGGGGAGGAATCCGTTTTCATCAGCGGTGTAGTCTACCCTGTACATGAAACCGTCTGGTCCGATGTACTCGTAGAAACCTTTGGAGGCGATTCCCTCATCAAGAGTGTTGGCGTTCTTCAGAACGGCTTTCTCTTCGGCGCGGATTTTGTTTTCTGTTTCGAAGCTGGAAAGAAATGTTTTATTAGACTTGAAATAACATTATGTATCAAAATAAATTTGCAATTACTAATTTAGTGAATTTAATTGTATTAAATGTAGGACATCACAAGTAAGACGTGAGTTCCTCAACTTTCTGTTGTAAGCTGAGGCAGGACTTTTTTGGTACACATGGTGGTCATTGTTAGAATTAACTACATTGTTTATAAATAAGGATTTTTCTACAAAAGTGATGTATTTGTTGCGAGCATATATATTGATTTTCTTTCTATCTAGGATATAATTTGTAAAAATTAAACGGAAGTTCCGTTGGTTTTTATTTATTTACAACTTTGACAGTATATGTTTTTATTATGTGCTCATAAAATGTGTTGTAGTAAAAAAAGCGAACTATGCATCAAGTTATTGATTGAATCGAGTGATGATTTGTGTCGGTCAAGGTTTAGTTGTATTCAAATCAACGGAAGTATTTCTTTGAAAGGCTCTATTGATCTGATGAGAATATGATTTGAATGTTCTATGTGTTCAAAAAGTTCGTGAGTGATATATTTTATAGACATTTAGTTAAGTTTTTGTTTTTTATTAAATAGTATTTGATTTTTTTTTAAAGATTTCTGTACGGATTTTTGAAGATTAATAAAGCGTAACTGTATCGATTGAAAGTAACCCATTCAATCTGTTAATAAAGCCATATCCATTGTTTGTGATTGATTGTCAAAAATGTCATAGTTTGCGTAAATTAGCAGTATTCGGACAAGGTTTATTCGCTCTCGGAGACAGGAAGCTAATAAATTGAGATTACCTACCACATCACAACGGTTGAAACCATATATCAAAGTGTTGATTTATTGTCCACCAATTAGGTGGTTATTATACGAATTTAAATGTATTTATTTGTGAAACTTACTCAAAATCGTATTTGTCTTCATTGTAGTTGTGTTGCTGCCTGATGATCTTGATACCGTTGTTCTTGTAGTATCCATCTTTGTAGTATGGGATGTCTTTAGGTGGGGTCATCACGTATCTGTACTGATCGACCGAAGCTGCTTCTTCATAAGGTTCATAATCGTGGTCGTAAGGTCCGTAGCCTCCATCGTAGGGGTTGTCAAGGTGGATGTAAGGGTTCGGAATGTGAATGTATTTACCCTCGTTGGATGGGATGTATCTGTTGAGAAAATAACTTTTAAGTCTAAGAAAATATAAACACTCAGCAGCGACTGTGTTGATTTCAATACAGTCACAGCTGAGTGAAAACAAAAACAAATTTAAGCTCACTTTGGAAAGGGTACTAAAATTTGTTGCTCTTTGAATATTTCTCAACAATTCTGAAGTGATAGAACATGCCGCTAAGGAATGCTACCTTTATTAGGCAAATGTCTAAGAAACGCTGACATTTACTTACTTGCCCACATCTCCGTATTTGTATGGGTGCCAGGCGCCATCTTCAAGGGGAATACCTGCAGCTGCGACCACGCAGAAAGCAATCAAATACTGAAACAATACAAAAATAAAATAAGTAAAGAATTGAAAATAAATTAAAAAACTAAACTATATTTTGTTGCCTAACAAGTACCTGTACGGAATTCATGATAGAAGCACTGCACAATTTTCTCTTCACAAATATAAAACTTCTACAGTTTCAGAACACTTGTTCACTAAAGCCACGAAAATGCGAAAATTATTTCACGGTCACACACTCCTATGTGGGTGCACTCTTTAGAAGATCCAAATGGTTGTGATGATTTCGAAATCGACGCTACGCTTTTATACATTTGCAACATCAACTCATCTGCAGGATCAGAAACACTAGTGTGCGTCACACGGACGCGCCACACACACGAAGAACGTACGCATTTTTTTATCGTCTTTGCATACCATTGTCGCGCTGAGAAACTTTATTGGGGTATCGGTGTCATATAGAAATTATCTGCAAAATGACACTTAAAAAAGCTAAAACTAATCGCGTGTACCAAAAATTTCTCTTGACAAATCACTCTGCTAAAGAAAATTTATCGCAGTATTGAACGCCTGGGGTGCCGATAATACTTTTTTTACATTCACTAAGAATAAAAGTTAATTTAAATGAATCACCTCTGTGTGAAGACAAATTCGTTTGTAACCCTACCATATTTGCAGAGTTGTACAATATAACATCAAAAAAAATTGTTTTTCTCATTGTTTTGTATGTTTTTGTGCATGATGGGCCATTAATGTCAATAAATAATGCTTAAGTAGACGTCCTATGATGTTTTTCAAAATCATCATTCTGCACAAACATCTAAAAGAACTCTGTGATGGGTATAATGACAGCATTGGAATGTCACTCTATGTTCTTGTTCTATTTATCAAGAAGTACTTATTTTCTTATTTTGTAAGCAATTGTTTTGTTCTAACATAAGCAAACACTATTTAAGTGTATCTAAAATTAATACTCAAATTTTCTCTTGATAACAATGTCAAACTAGAGCAGTTTGACATTGTTATATCCATTATATCTTTTTGTAACACTAACTTTTGCTGAAGTGATGTTACTTAACCAGTGTTTTTTTAAATTCTACTATGTAATAGGATTTAAAAAATTTCAGGTATGAATTATATTCCTAGTTTTATGACATTTTAAATAACGTCAAATTAAATTAAGGCCATCTCAAGGTCGTCTATGTTAACTTTTATAAATTATAAGCTACTTTCGAATTAACATAAAAGTGAATTTAATGATATGTCTGCTTTAAAGGCCATAATACGTTTTTAAATAACATTATGTTTGCAAAATAGTTACTGTATAACCCAAACTAAAATTATATCTACAACAAAAGGCATTTATGTGCATACATCTAAATCGCATCAAGTTTCAACATCATTTTGTAGAGTTGACATTACTCCTTTTGCTTGCTACTGTGCAAAATATCAGACAAATTTGTCACCAAGATACCAACACTTCCTTAATCTGTGTCATCTCAGAACATCGGCCTTATTATTCCCAATAAGTTCATTAATACGAACTTGTATTCGTATCCGGCTAATAATATTCATTTGATACAAATATTGACGTTCGTCGAATTAAATCCGTCATTTATTTTGTATAAGTAGTTGTAAGTAGTTTGTTGGGTAGCATTCCTGGGAAAATTTTATCATCTGGCGCCGATTCAGTGACGTTGACGGCGACGGGTCAGCAAGGTGACAATATACGGACAACAATCCGGACATAGATAATGGTTTTTTAGAATTGTTTTGTTTATACGAATGGAATACATTGAATCGATAACTTAATGAGGAAGAATGGTGACTGTATAATGATGACGCATAAGTCTCCTGAAAAAAATATTAAGTCCTAGTTTAATTGAACCAGAATGAGGTTTATAAACACGCATTAGGTGGAATAAGGTAGATATAGCCGCCTCAGTTGTATACGTGTCTACTGTCAATAAACCGATGTTTTTTTATTTATTTTTATTCCCAGGCATTATATTTAGATGTACATCCAAACAAATTTAAGCAATTAGCAGATTTGTCAGTTAACTTTGACGTGCCTACAACAACGTATGAAAATTCTTTCAAAAATGTCAATATAAATGTAATTGACCAATTTACTTATAAAATAAAAGATGCCAAAGAAACTTACTTATCACTACTACTTCTACTAGGTACCTACTTTGATCACGATTTAAATGTTGCGTTATTTAGCAGAAGGGCACGTATTTAGTCCTCCTGGGGTATGAATCCGGACCTTACCTTGTAGCCCAGTCAATGAAGCTCAAAAAAGGGGTATGGGTGCAATAGTCGAAATCTGAAAGTTAGACTTCGGAACTTTGTTTAGACTAGTTAAGAAACATAATACTAAAAGTCCCCACTTTTTCTAGGTGAGCTCTGAGATTAAGGGCACAAAGAAGGTGATTTCCCGTTTTTAATTTTTTGGTGACGACGTCTCGTAAACGACTCGTCATACGAAATTTTGTTTTAATTAAAGTTTTTTTTATCAAAATATCACTTTATTGATAGATAGATAATTCTTAATTCGTAAAACTTATATTTAAAACAGATTTGTAAACAAAAATGTACACGAATTGACATTCTTATCGCTTAAAGCGATTTCCAGCCAGGCAATCAAAGCTTAAATTTAAAATCAAAGTATGGTAGGTGCTAAAACTAAAATAAAACTAATACAAACTAAAATAATCCTAATACACATATACATATAAACATATACACTGATATATAAAAAATAAAAAGCTAGTAGTGGGTACTCGCAATCTTCCCGAATGAAACTCGACTTCTTATTTTTCCCCACATAATTTCTCCTCAACAATGTTGACTTTAGAGGTATAATTCGTTGGCTGGACTACTGTTGTTATTCTCATATCGCAATTCCTATAAACACCTAAGTGAGGTTTAAACAGTAGTTACGACCAAGCAAAATACAAATACCAAGCTTATACCAAAAATTGAAACTCGTCGGATAGGCTCATCTAATTCAAAATACCACAAATACCACCTGGTGTGAAACATCCTTTATTATTCTCGCTGACCTTTCGTACCTTTTGCATGATTATGTAAATAAAGAATAAGTAGGTAGGTACCAGTTGAGACTAGAGTCAGAAAAGTGAGAACAGCTTCATACAATACACTTATAATTTGAGATTTCTAGTTCCTAAAGCTTCAAGCTATGAATTGAAGTAGTATTGTACTTGTCGCATATAATGTAGTATAGTACTTGTCGCATATAATGTAGTATTGTACGTGTCGCATATAATGTAGTATTTATTGTACTTGTCGCATATAATGTATTTTTGTAATGATTGATTTGATTATGGTGTACAATAAAATAAATTTTTTGTATTGTACTAAACTACTAAGAAATTCTGCAAATCTTTTGGGGAAAAATGTGCAAATTCTGCTAACAGCCGCCCTGTTAGCAGAATTTGCACATTTTTCCCCAAAAGATTTGCCGAATTTCTTAGTCATGATAAAACAAAAAATGTGTTATATATTCTTTTAATATAACCAATAAAAAGGTAAAATATCTGCATTTGAACTTTATGTTTGAATCATTTGGGTTCGTGCGAGAGTATTAGTCATCATATCGTAAAACTTTTTTATTAAAATCTGTTCCGCTTCATTCAAAACATTTGCCTAATAAAATTGTATTTATGACTGTTATTCTAGTTTTTCGTTTTAGGGCGATAGGGAAATTGCTGATGATGCTTTTCGTGTCGTAGTAGATCTGCTACGAAGTTACGTCATTAAAGTTAAGTCTACAAACAAACGTAAATACGTGACTCAGAAGAAGCGATTCTATATTGCTTAAATTTATTTTAAAGCACAGTTTTCTTGTCGAACACAGCTGTCAATTTCATCACCAGCCAACATCAAATTCTAGACTTTTCTACTTTTCGAGAGAAAACTTTTTTTTCATCAAGGTCATCTTCTGTTGACAATAAAACCAGTTTCATACCGACTGACCGCAAATTTATATTAAGTTGTCTGGCGCCACTAGCTGAACGATACATAAAAATAATTCACATTATTAAAATCTTTATGTTTTGTGTCTGAGATTGTAGGTGAATTGAAACAAATAGGCAAATCACACTTCTATACTAATATTATAAAGAGGAAAGGTTTGATTTTTTGTTTGTTTGTTTGTAATGAATAGGCTCCGAAAGTACTGGACCGATTTGAAAAATTATTTCACCGTTGGGAAGCTACACTATCTCCGGTGAACATAGGCTATATTATATTGTCAAAAAAGTTAGGAGATAATATCCGTACCAAAACCGTGCGAAGCCGGGAAGGTCCGCTAGTATAATATAAATGCGAACGTTTAGATGCATGGATAGATGTACTTGGGACCCACCATACCCCTGGCCATACCCCTGGGGGTAGGGTGGGACGGAACCATACCCATATAGAGATGTGACCTAAGGACTTCCATGTATCTTTGAAAGTATTTAATCAATTATCATTTAATGTATGTTACTTCTTCACACCAAAACTAATTAACGAATCTGACTGAAAAAAAAATTGCATACAGGTACTTCTAGCCTGGAATAAAACAAAGGCTACTGAGATATTAATAGGTAACCTTTAAACGTTTCCATAAAAACAATGCGTGCGAAGCCGCGGGCAGAAAGGGCTAGAAAAGTATATACCTGTTATATATTTTTTATAATACTAAACAAATTAATTTGTTGTATTTGGTTCGAATATGACCCAAATTTCCAATATAGGAGCTATCTCCTTACTTGACAAAATACTCAGAAACAGCCATTTGTAAAAAAAAAATCCCATTGGATCCATACTATATAGGTATTCTATGAATTAATACATATAAATTGATTTAATGAGGAATAAAGCTCTCGATAGATCCATTATGATGACGACCGATGTGGCGCGGTGGGCGAAGGTCCGCCTGCGACGCAGGAGATTGCGGGTTCGATTCCCGTCTCGGAACAATTGTGTGTACGATCTGCAGATATTTGTTTCGGTTGTTCTGGTCGTTTTCTATATATAATAAAAAAATATCTATCTATGTAATGTATTGCATTATGTATATCAGTTATCTAGTACCCATAACACAAGCTCGGGGCTAGATAATGCTGTGTGAATTGTCCAGCATTATTTATTTATTTATTTATATTTATTTATTATGGATCTAGTCTAGATAGATCTAACGGGAATCATTCAATTCCTCCAAGAACAGTAACGTTTCACAAAGGGACGAACCGTCAGTGTTCATTTATGATGAATTCGTCAAACAACGATAATTTTTGTAGTAAAATAAGACAAAGTTTTTGATAATTAATATTAGATTTAGGATTTAGAGGATCTAATCAGAATATAAATATAGAAATAAATAATGCTGAACAATCCACACAGCATCATCTAGCCCCAACCCACAGCCCCAAGTGTTATGGGCACTCAGACTAGATGACTGATATACTTAGGTAATACAATACATTACATATTAGATATTTTTTATTATGCATAGAGAACGACCAGAACACCCGAAACAAATATCTGTAGATCGTACAAACAATTGTCCCGAGGCGGGAATCGAACCCGCAACATCCTGCGTCGCAGGCATATCTTCGCCCACCGCGCCACATAGCTCGTCGATAAAAAGACTGCGTCCTCATTCTTTCTTTCATGCTTCGTATCTAACTGACCAATAAGTGAAAATATAATACGAGTTAGCTTTAATAAATAATTTGTATTTGTTTATTAAGTAACTTACTCGATTTTAAATTAATGAGTCATTAATATCAGATTTAGGATTTAAGGATGTAGTCAAAATGCGTCCTCTTTTGACCTGCGAAAGACTGCAGGTAGATGCTGGATGCGGCAAGTTGAAGACAGGGCGCTATGGCGCTCATTGGGGGAGGCCTATGTCCAGCAGTGGACTGCTATAGGCTGATGATGATGATGATGACCTAGCTGATAAAAAGGTGCAGTGAAAGTTTAATTCAAAGGCTTGTTTTCTTAGTTATAAAAGCTTAAGTGCTTTCTTCTGTAAGGAAGGTGAAGACTATGATTCGCTAAATTCGCGTCAATGATCATAAAGTTGTAAAAAACTTTTCTTTTTTACATATTATGGCACTGTGTTAATACATATTGTAATACTAGCTGTGCTCGTGGCTTCGCCCGTGTTGTATTTGAATTTTTGCGCGGAATACTAATTGTTTGATAATTCTACACTTATTTGCAACTGAGTCATCATCATCATCAGCCTATGTTAGTCCACTGCTGGACATAAGCCTCCTTCATTGAGCGCCATAGCATCCTGTCTTCAACTTGACGCATCCAGCATTTGTCCGCAGTTCTTCGCAAGTCGTCATCCCACCTGGCCTGTGGGCGTCCTACACTACATTTGCCAAGTCGAGGTCTCCACTCAAGAACATGTTTACCCCAGCGGTTGTCGGTTCTTCGTGAGATATGGCCGGCCAACTGCCACTTCAGCTTGCTAATTCTTAGAGCTATGTCGATAACTTTGGTTCTCTGTCTGATGTATTCATTACGAATCCTACCTCTACCTCATCTGAAGGATTCAGACAAACTCCGAGCATAGCTCTTTCCATAGCTCAAAACTATCAATTTATGTTAAATCGCTGAATTGTATTTTAGGAATTGATCATAAATATTTTAAAGTCAGTTTCTTTAAAACTATTCTTAAATTTGTGAGTAGACCTTAATCTTTTTTCTCTAAAACAGAGTAGGGCTCACTAATAATTAAGCGACACAATTAATTTTCACACAAACAAAAACAAAGATGTTATTGTTTGTCTGAATTAGTAAAACAAGAAAAGATGAAGGACAGCTTCATTCGAATTATATTATTTGAAATCTATTTTAAATGTTAACTAAACAATCAATTTTACAAAATGAAGCAATCAAAAGGCCACGTCAAAATGTAGGTTGATTCCGCAAAAATTAGCAATTTGGAAGATACAAATTGTGTTATCTTTCAAATCGTTGATTAATAAAAATTCATAGATCTTATAAGAATAATAATCTTTTGTATGCAGTTAAGTTCGCAACGCATAGATTTAATTTAAGTTGTTTTTTACTTTTATCCCACCTGTTCTGTTGAGTAGTTCTGTTGACAGTACTACTGGGATTTTTTCCCCATTAGTTCTGTGAATAAAAAGACTATGCTTTACATCTTACTCTTATCTCTGCTATTCCCACCTGTTCCGTTGAGTAATTCTGTTGACAGAACTACTGGTAATTTCTCCGCATTAGTTCTGTGATTTATCTTTCATTTTATTTGACGTTTCTTATTTGTAAAAAAAGGCATTTTATTAATTGATAATGAAGTATCCCTGTAGACGACCGATGTGGCGCGGTGGGCGAAGGTCCGCCTGCGACGCTGAAGGTTGCGGGTTCGATTCCCGCCTCGGAACAATTGTGTTTACGATCTGCAGATATTTGTTCCGGGTGTTCTGGTTGTTTTCTATGTATAATAAAAAATATGTAATGTAATGTATTGTATTATGTATATCAGTTATCTAGTACCCATAACACAAGTTCTGCTTACCATGGGGCTAGATAATGCTGTGTGAATTGTCCAACATTTTTTTTTATCTTTCAAATCGTTGATTAATAAAAAATCATAGATCTTATAAGAATAATAATCTTTTGTATGCAGTTAAGTTCGCAACGCATAGATTTAATTTAAGTTGTTTTTTACTTATATCCCACCTGTTCTGTTGAGTAGTTCTGTTGACAGTACTACTGGGATTTTTTCCCCATTAGTTCTGTGAATAAAAAGACGATGCTTTACATCTTACTCTTATCTCTGCTATTCCCACCTGTTCCGTTGAGTAATTCTGTTGACAGAACTACCATGGGGCTAGATAATGCTGTGTGAATTGTCCAGCATTATTTATTTATTTATTGATTTATCTTATGTTCGTAAGGTAAGTTTACTAAATCAGAGCAAATACTTAAATCAGTAGAGTTACCTGTACATTGTTTCTGCCCGCGGCTTCGCACGCATTGTTTTCATGGAAGTGTTGAAGGTATTTCTATCCCATGGGAACTGATTTGTTGGATAAAAAATAGCCTATATTTTATTCCGGGCCTAGAACTACCTGTATGCAAATATCAGCCCGATCCGTTCAGTATTATTTGCATGAAAGAGTTTAAACATACAAACTTTTGCGTTTATAATATTAGTTGGATAATCATTCTTGCCTTTTACTGTTATTTAAGTAAAAGTATAATATATATAATATATACTATTTGAGTAAAAAGAATAATAAAATACAAGGCATCGACTTAATGAGTCAAAGAGAAATGAACGCTAAAAATCAATACCACTTTTCCTTTTATCCATCCCTCTGTACAATGGAAAGGGCTGATTGAATCGACGTCAAGTGATTTGGGTTTGCATAAATTGATAAATGGTTATTAGTGTGGTTTTTTTTTGCAAGTAATGAAGGTATCATTGACCGTTTAGCACCTAAATGCTGGCGAAAAGGTTTTTGTTTCTTATCATACATTTCTGCTATAGTTATTACACTATGTTTATGGAAAACGGTGTAATGAGAAAAATAATACTTTTTAAAATTATTGTTGTTTAGTGCGTCCTGTACACGTTCGGCCAATGCGCCAACGTGTGAACACTGTTTGCGGAGCGCGTCAAGATCCTTTGATGTGTGCACGAAAAACCGACACCAGTCGGCGAGCCAACGTTGGCCGCCAACTTTCAACATGCGCCAAGTAGGTCTCTACACGTTGGCCCCACGCATTGGCCCAACGCATTGGCCCAACGTGTACAGGACGTATAGCAATTTTCAACCAACTTAGGTTTAAAATTGTTAAACCTTTTGTACCTATAGTAACCACCTTGGGACAAATGTTTGTATGATCTGTAACTATTTGTTCCGGTACACATGTATCTATGTAATGTATTGGCTAATGTTTTTTCAGTCATCTTGTACCCATAACACAAGCTCTGCTTAGCTTGGGGCTAGTTAAAAAGAAGCAAGGTCTAAGAAATATTGCATTCTTTAAATCAAAGAAAATAAATGCGTGGACTGAGAATAATTCGTATTAAACCATTCAGACTAATTTAAGTTCGTTAATCAAACAAAACAAAGCTATTTATCAAAATCATGTCATTTGCGAACAACATAACATTATTGATATCTGAATTCCTAATTAGCCTGTGGCTTTTAATCATTTCGACGGGTCCCTTAATTAGCTCGGCTAAAAATAAGAATTATTATTAAATAACCTGCAATAAATAAACTTGTTTAAAATGTAACTGTCTGTGTAAATAATTAATTTTGTCAGTAAAGTAAGGAAGGTATCGACCATAGTTTATTTGAAAATTGTTTATTTGTAGAAAAAAGTATCTTACATGCTAGACAGTTGTTAGGACATCCTTTTAAGTATGTAAATATACTTGTGCCAGGATGTCCTGCTCTTCATTACAAATACATAGATTTTACAATAAACTAAATTAAATATAATTTTTAAATACAAATATAAAATTAATTAAATTGATAATTACTATTAATGATTACTTACTATTATTAACTGGACGTACAAAAATAACTCTATGGACTTTTTATTTAATTTAATAGATAGCACTGATACCTTATTTTCTTTGTCTGGCGGCTGCTCCTGAGGACACCGGTCTCACAGTCCGTGCAACAGGAGCTGCCTATTATGAGTGTGTGTGTGTGTGTGAGAGGGTGTGTGTATGTGTGTGTGTGGTACCCCTGAGGACACCGGTCTCTTAAGAGTCCGGACAACGATTCATAAATTTCACAGTACAGTGAACTGTACTGTGAAATTTATTGAATAGAAAAAACGTTCTGTATGTGATTATGGTTTCTTTTTAATTGATAAATCCTTATATTCGGTTAGGTTCTATGTACGACTGTGTTTTTTAATGTATTTACTGTAATGATCGTCGATCTCGTCGTAGTCAATTAAGGACCGATTTAAAAAATATTTCGTTGTTGTATAATGATCCCGAATTGCTTCCATAAAATGATTGCATTCTTGAGGGATTCGTATTTATCTCATAAAGTTAAAAAAACAAATAATACTTTATTAAATAATACGGCAGCTAATATGTGCCATGCGAAGAGGTCGCATGATCGGTTTTCGGTACACTCATAAAAATATAAATCGGTTCACTAAAAAAAGTGATATACATAACGTAAATACTAGAAATAAGAATAAACTCGCTGTGCCCACAACTAGGCTACACAAGATAAATGTATCTTTTAAAGGGCAATGTATACGCTTCTACAAAAAAACTCCAAGTGAGTTGCAAAAATTATCAATAAATAAATTTAAAAAAATTGTGAAACATATTCTTTGTAAAAAAGCTTATTACAAAATATCAGATTACCTAGAAGATAAAAAAGCTTGGAACGAGTTTTGCTCCAACTCAAAATCTACCAACTTATAGATAAGCAAATCATGTACTAGACACATAAGTTATGAACATACTAGTGGTTTCTTCTCACTTCTTCCACTGGTGGACAAGAAATTGAAGTGAACTATAAAATAATTTTAATTGATAATATATAATAATAATGAATAGTATAAAATATGAGTGCTTATTTGTAAGCTTAAAGAAATAAAAACTTTTCATTTTTTCATGCATTTTCACAATCACTGGTCACAATAACCATTTGTGACCAGTGATTGTGAAAATGAATGAAAAACTGAAAATTCAGTGATTAAAATATGTATTTTTTAATCACTGATAACCATTTGTGACCAGTTATGTGAAAAATAAAAAAGGAGTTTTTTTGTTCGGCTGTATGTACAACAGAACATAAAAACTCCTGTTTTAATTTTTGAAGTCATAACGCTACATAGTTGGAATCTGCTGTCTTTCCTCTGGTAAGCTTGATTCTGATGACTCAAGCTTAGATGTACTAACAATAAATTAAACATACGCATTCGTGTACAGTGGACCTCAAAATAAGAATGTAACTGCGATAAAAGGTCACTTCTTTGTTATACATTCAGCTAGGTACCTACCTACCATTCAGGAAGGTGTCTACTGAGTAAACTATTGAACGTTTAAACCTTGACCGATGTGTTTCGTTTAGCTCCTGATAATTGATTCTTTGAAAATATTATGCGTGTGCGATATCAAACAATCTATAAACGTAGAAGATTTGACTCCGAACCGTGTCCCTATTTGTTGGTCGAGGTGCCTACCAATACCCAGTGTGTCAATCTGTGAATTTGTGATAGTAGGTATAAGTGTTGTGTGAGACTACCAATTATCCAACCATCCAGCTGGAACCTTGGACCGTACTCCGATCCGTGTCCCTATTTGTTGGTCGAGGTGCCTACCAATAGCCAGTAGTATATATTTGTAGTTGGTGATAGAACTTTCCCAACCTCGGCAGAATCGTTCTACTATCTACAAACATCAGAACCTTACTTATACCGTGCTGGCTGTATAAGTAAGGTTCTGATGTTTGAATAAATAAAAATAAGGGAATGGCGAAGATAAGTAGATCGATTCTGCCGAGGTAGGGAAAAAAATTCGTCGCAATATAGTTTTTTTGCTAACTTTCAAGTTAAATTTATTGAGTCGAAGTTAAAAATTAATATTTAAAATTAAGCCAATGTCACGAATATGTAAATTATAGGAATTTATGCGGTCACAATTCATTAATTGACTTGTATATGGAATGCGGTTGGATGATGTGCGATGCCATCCGAATGTAGTTCATCTTTTTGCGTTTTAGTGTGTTTTTTTTCAAACACAAATTTTAAAATATGAACATGTAAAGTGAACATGATTTACTACGTCTGGTTTTTTACTGCTACATTTGCATCTATCTATCCATTAACAGAATCTAGAATACATTTATGTCAATTTTATCTACCTGTATTTTCTAAATACAGGTAAATAAAATTGACCGAGGCCTAACGTTTTGCGCCATATTTTCCTATAGCAGTCCACATGGACATACGCCTCCCCCAGTGAGCGCCATAGCGCCCTGTCTTCAGCTTGCCGCATCCAGCATCTACCTGCAGTCTTTCGCAGATCGTCATCCCACTTGGTCGGATTTTCCAATATAGGTAGATAAAATTGTCCGAGGCCTAGCGTTAGCCTAGATAAAAATCTAGGCTTACATTTTTGTTAATTGAGTTACAAAGCTACTTTCTCAAAGAATAAAAAGAAAATCGCCAGAATACTACCACTCTAAAAGCTGAGTATTAATTTATGCGCGCGCAGGCGACAACGCTCGCATCGGCGGCGGCGCCTGCGCACCCCGCCCGACTACGACACATCCGCCACAAACGAAATTAATAGCTGCCACATTCCACACATTCTTACAGGTTCCTTCGCTGGTTAAGGCGGAGATTGTTTGTTAATTTAAATTAACAAAATCTATAACAATCAATCGAATCTATAATGTATTTTCTTAAGAAAATACAACGTTGCACAAACATGTGACAGAATACCTACACAGCTTTACCATTTATGTAAAAGCTTATTTCGAAAAAGAACCTCGAACTGCACATCTGAGATGATGCTTAGTGGTTTTTGTACTGTCAATATAACTTCGTTTGACCACAATCTCACCTGATGGAAAGTGATGATATCTTACGAAGGTCTAGATCTAGAAGATACTTATTTATATAAGAACCTCGAACTGCACATCTGAGATGATGCTTAGTGGTTTTTATACTGTCAATATAACTTCGTTTGACCACAATCTCACCTGATGGAAAGTGATGATGTCTCACGAAGGTCTAGATCTAGAAGATACTTATTCACTCTTGCTTTAAATATACGCCACGTGCAACAAGATTAGAGAAGAACTGATCTACACTCATAGCGATGATTATAATGGTTAGTTCCGAAAGCTCTTAAAGCTTCGACCATGCAAATTTTTATATTACCTGTATTCTTGACAAGCTCATCCAATATCATCAGCAACTTAAGAAGATTTTAATTGTAAGTCATCCTGCCCTTAAGATCGACTCATTATTAACGTTGGCGCCAAAATGTTTCTGACAATTTCGTTCGAAATTCGATCGCATTGGTAACTTGCAGCTTTTGCATAAAAAGTTTATTAACAAAGAAGAAGAAGAAGGTTCTTTTTTGCAACCTTCTTTCTATTTTTAATCCTTTTTAAATACATTCCAAAACGGTACAATGTTTATTATGTTAAGATCTTCATTTGTTACCTCCTTATAGAAGGTTGATCCTGTTAGATTTTATCGTGTTGTTTGTAGAACGTTTTTAAGTCATTTAGTCGGCTATATCCTGGTTTTGTATAGATAAGTCCGTTTTACTTTTATCCAAATCAGTTAGGTATTTTAACATATAATAATATTGACAAAGTTATGTGATGAGAGAATCTTTCATTAGTGGTTTCAACGTCCATCAGTAATGATTATTATTTACAGTGGCGTTTATCGTAAGGTTACCCCCTGATACGTTTGAAGTCGAATTTCTATGAACATTGAACTATTTCGAAACTAGAACATTTCGGTTAAAAGCAGATCATCATCATCAGTCTATATTAGTCCACAGCTGGACATAGACCTCCCTCAATGAGCGCCATAGCGCCCCGTCTTCGGCTTGACGCATGCAGCATCTACCTGCAGTCTTTCGCAGGTCGTCATCCCACCTGGTGGGAGGGCGTCGTTACGTTTACCGAGTCGTGGTCTCCACTCAAGAAAAAACGTGTTCTTGAGTGGAGACCTCGACTCGGTATGGCCGGTATGGCAAAAGCAGATAGCAAGCCTTTTTATCTTTTTACATAATAACAACAAAATTAATATTAAAAAACCCAAACTAATGTAATTACGAGACTTGAAACCTAACAATGTCAGTCGGTCAGCTAACGATGAACTCCACTGTACTTATCAGTTAATAAAATAATGAAAATTACCGATGAAATGAAATATGTTGTGGTTAGTTAGCTAACCGGACCTAACCAATCAATATACCTACTCGTATTGTACAACTGTTGGTGAATAGGCATTTCCTACAAAAAACATAAAGTAAGAAGGTCCATAACGGATTATGGTGACTCAAGCTATATCTTTTTTCATCGACCAAACCCCAATTCATATTTAAATTTAACTCATAGAAAGCATTGTATTGTTTTGATAAAATTCGGTGATATATCAGTACTAACTGTACATTTGACCTAAGGAGATATCAATCATATTCTAATACCAACTTAGTAGAGTTTAAATGGGATATAACAGTAAATTATGATAAAATATAAAAGCAATTAGTTTCAATATGTCAATAATTATGAATTACTAGGACTAATAATCGAGTAACTGAGATATCCATCATACGATTGGGTCAGAGGTGATGTTGGAATCAGGTGAATTTCTTTTTATAACTTTCGAGAGTTGACGCGAAGCGCAGACTAAAAGTTATTATAATGACTAAAATTTGTTTTAATTTCTTTTTATCGCTACATCCTATCCGCCTACTTTTACCATTAATAATTTTGTAAGCAGGTGCAGATTTTTAAATCCAAGAGGATGTATAAATAAATTATTCTGAACATACCAATATGTTGTCCTCATAAATAAAAATTATAGATAATTATTTTTTGTATTATAAATACATGTTGGTATTGTTCAGAATAATTTCTTAACTTAGAACCAAAAATGTATAACATACCTAACATTTTTGTTGCTAATATTCTATATTTTTGTTCTATTTAATTTTATTCAAATAACATTAGATCGCAATACATAAATATTAAACAAAAAATATTAGCATCCTTCAAAAACTAGTTCTTTTCGGACTAGATAATGTTTAAATTCCATTGGCAGATGTATCTCGTGATATTTTAATATGCCGTATCAATATAACTTCTATTTTGTGTTAAATAATGCTTAAATTCGTTTGGCTACAAAAACCCGTAATGCCATGGGTCACAGTGTCATGTTGGTCGGCGACCGCGCAAGGCCGTTGGATTCCGATGACCTCAGCTCTTTAATCCGATCTACAAAGAAAAGTGAGTAATCGAGGTAAATCCTGCTACATGCAGATATATTTGGAAGCATTTACACAGAATGCGGGATAACTATAAAAAGGGGGCTTTCGGATATTTTCAGACAAGAAGCATTTATTTACTATAAACATTCAAATAAAACATTACAATAATTTGTAAAATTTTTGTATATATCTTTGACATTTTTAGCTAACTGGGTTTTTTGTTTTATAAAATGTAAAATGATTTTCTAATTTTGATTTTAAATAATGATAAGACTACTAAAATATAAGGTATTGCATTGGGTTTGTTTTATAAATAAATAAATAATAAAGCAGTAGCGCAAAGTTCCGTTTTGTAATGTCTCGTGTGCACAGAAAAATAATACTCTTAGGAAATGATGTCGCACGTAATTGCCTGCCTATAAAGTAACCACAAACCTATTTTCTGAGGGTACTTTTATGTATTTTTTCAGTAAGAATAATTACATTATTTTGAGTAAAATGTGCTACAATTACATAAAATGTAGAGCCATCAAATAGTGTCACCTAATTCACCAAAGTCGGTGAACCCGACGACGGGTAGGCGCAACTATTCCAGTGTATGAATATCGTAGGCAGCCGACAGTGTGTAGGCAGTCGAATATAATGTGTCTCCAATATACCTACTGGCTACCGGTTTTACACCAAAATGTAGCCAAGCAGAACTCAGATTGAATTTCCATAAAATATCACTGCAGCTGAATATCTCTAAAGGGGTAGGCTGCGCATACAACCTACTTACTACCTATTTTTGGAAGCAGTAAGGAAATACGTTTAACCCAAACCACAATCCTGTTACCATAAAGAGGTCATCATTTACTTATGTGGGTGCATTATGTGCATTTACTGGGTATGAAGTTCTTAATTAAATTTATCTTACTTTTACTGAGAAGAAGTACATATTATGTTTACATATGTATATAAATGTTTACGGTATGTCTCTTTTTAATTACTAATTACTACTCTTTTTTTAACTAAGTAAATGTACGAGTTTACTTAGGTATCTACCTACTTAACTAGGTAGATAGATACATATTTGTATTTTATTTAATGTTATAATAATAGAGACTAATGAGCTTACGTACAAACGGAATAACCGTTTAAGTTAGCTTTTAGATTAAGATTTAATTAATGTGAAACATAAATAAACTAAAAAAAAGACTAACATCATCACAACAAGGTTGTTTAAAAGTAGGCAATAACTCGAAAACAGATTTTTGTCCATGGTTTCTATTCTAATAATATATTTCTACAAAATATAATTAATAGTATACAATTTTACTTGTCTAAGTGCTTATTTTAACCTAAAGAAATAAATGAGTTTGACTTTGATTCAAAGCCAGACCACCCCGCCGCCGTGGGCGCCTAGAGGACCATCAGGTATACATGCTTCGTGGGCTATGAAAGTGTTAAGCTTAGGTACATAATAAAAAATAAGCCAAAAATTGCTTGAGCTAAATTATTGATGGTCTTTATCATAGCAAATGATCAAATTAGCTTTGTCCTGCAAATAATGAAACCAAAACTGATATTTAATTCTGTTCTGGCAATCAATTAATAAAAAACAGAATCAAACGTCCTTGTTTACTCCAAGCCAGAATCTTCGAAATTTATCGAATTAATGAAATATCGCTTGCTGTATAAATTAATCCTCGCAAAATTTATTCTTAGATTAAACAAGTCTTTTAAACATTTAGGTCCGTGTTCTATTAAGACATAAATAATAAAATAAATTTGACAAGTGCGTTGGACCATTCACAGACAAAGATACAGTTAATTAAAAAAAATTATACTGTTTCCAGTGATTACTTTCTCAGAGTCCACTGAAAGTTTCGTAACCTGACCATAATTAAATAATTTAATTAACCCATAAGGTATTAAAATGTAGATTTAATTATGTTGTTGAAATATTAAATGTGAACATTTAATTATTGAGTTATCGAGACAGCTTTCCTCGGAGTTTTCTAGAGGTCTCTTTATACTAGAAACTAGAGCATTGTGTGTCATACAAAAGGATTATGCGTAAATATAATTTTCGTTCATGTCCAGTCCATCCCAAGGTTGCCTGGAAGAGATCGCTCTCAGCGATAAGGCCGCCCTTTATACCTTTATTCTAAGTTTTTATCTCTGTATTATTTTCTGTTTTGTGTGGTGTAATAAAGTGTTATCTATCTATCTATCTTATATAAATTTGTTTAAATTTCGAATAACCTACAGATGAACGACGTAACTAATAAATTAGCAAATCAAAATACAAGACCAATGACGCCATTAATAACTGGAGCAAAATAACAAAAATAAAATAACAAAATATAATAAGCATAATCTATGCAAACGTAGGCGTCTTCGCATTCCGATGTATTTTTATTAGTATGTTGTGTCTGGGTCCAAAAACGAGTGAAAATTAGCATTCTGTTGACTATATTATTTTTTTGGAGTTACATTTAAGCCATCGTATCATTTTAGGTTCTTTATTTTTTCATACACATGGTGTAAAACTATAGCACTGGGAATAAGCGAAATTGTAAAGACCTCGAGATTTCGGCGTACCCTGCGTCACATTATTACTTAAGCTAAGTAATTTTGCTTTTCTTATCTTTTATTTTATATGGTTTATAAAGTTATTTTACAAGTGATTTACGTTCAATATTTATTTAAGAAAAAATAGGTTTTCCAAAAGTCTGTCACGATTTTCAACTATACAAATATGAAATGGTAATTTAAGAAAAAACATAAAGTTGCTTTCTAATTGCTGAATTATAAATATTTTTTCCAATATCATTTAATTTTTATGGCTTACTATCTGCGCCCCGCGGTTTCTATTAGATTATTGATATTTTGGATAATATATGTACAATATATATATCTTTATAAATTGTAGCCTATGAGTTATTCTGATGTATAAGCTATATTATTGTAGTTTCATTAAAATCCATTCAGTAGTTTTTACGTGAAAGAGTAACAAACATCCATCCATCCATCCGTCCATCCATCCATACTTACAAACTTTCGCGTTTATAATATTAGTAGGATTCCAGTTTTGCTCCTAAGCCTTGTTCGAAATTAAGTTGCTAATCCACTTTCATTGTTGATGACGATTGGCAATTATTTATTAGATTCAGATTCAGATTATAATAGTTAAACGACTTATTTAACTTTTTAAGTTTTCTTGCGTTGTATGGACAAATTTATGGAACTACTGGTTTTATCCCCAATTCTTCCAGCGGGTGTCGTAGCCAACTAAGGGATATCCACCGGGGCGAGGGCAGCAGCGTCTCCTGCAAATAATTTACCTCCAATCTGCAATCACCAACCCGCTTGCCGAGCGAGATTATGAGCATTACCTACTCCTTATGAGATAAAAGCCAATAAGGCGTTTATTAGGGGGAGGCGTGCGTCCAGCAGTGGACCAATATTGGCTGTTGAGGTGAGGAGGTATGTTGAGGAAATCTAATATAAATTATTCGTTATTTTCTTTAGAGAAGAACGCACCAACAAAACAACACCAGCATTAATAAATCTCTGCTTGCGTGATATTGACCATTGTTGATCATTTTGATTGATATTCTTGCATAAAACAGAATATTTCATAATTCCCTCCCCAGAGAACCATTATCTTAACATATCGCCTGACACCAAACATGGGCCTCAAGTTTCTAATTGATTCGGATAAGCCATTAAGGCGTGTTGATGGATGCGTTCACTTCATACTACCTTAATCCCCTGTGCTTACGCTTTATGCGTAACATAGTAATTGTAAGCAATTAATAAATATAAATAAATAAATAATGCTGGACAATCCACACAGCATCATCTAGCTCCAAGATAAGCAGACCTTGTGTAGTATAAAACAAAGACACTTCCTCTGTCTGTCCCTATGTATGCTTCTTTAAAACTACGCAATGGATTTTGATGCGGTTTTTATATCGATAGAGTGATTCAAGAGCTTCCTCTTCATAAGGAGTAGTTTATAAACCATTTCACACTTATATTTCCATGCGGGCGAAGCCGCGGGGCGCATTGATAATATTTGGATTTTCATCATCACCATCACATCCACTGCTGAACATAGGCCTCCACCAACCGATGCCACGGATCGGATAGCGGTCCGGAGCCACCTCTATCCATCGACTCCCTGCAACCGCTACAATGTGATCCATCGAGTGAGAGGTCTTCCCACACTCCGTTTCGCATTGCATCGCGGTCACCAGTCGAGAATCTTAACTCCCCAACTGGACTGTCCAGCGTTAATATATAAAAAGAATTTACCTCATCCACGGACTTAATGGATTGGACAATTAGATAGAAAAGAGATTTATTCGACACTGCAGCACATGATAAATAAGGTCACAGGAACTAAGATACATCATACATAACATAACACAGGGAAAAATAATAAGTTTAGATGGAACAAAGCTTGAGAATAATAAGTGATAGTAAACAATTTAAAAGAAACAGATTCGTAAAAATTGTGTGTGAGCTGCAACCCGCCAAAATGGCAATAGTTTGTTCAAAAATCAGATTTTTAATATTACTCTTTGAGGCGACCAAAAGAACGAAAAACCAACAAAACAAATAAAGTGTGATTGCATTTTATTTTGTATTTAAATTATGTTGGATACTTGACTGATGCAGTGTTTGAGCACATTTTTCATCGCGAACGTGATAACTACTATATTCTTATCAAGTTCGTGGCGTAAAAATCCACCAATGAAAAATGTGTCCCGAGTCATTAAAACATTAAACATTTTATTACAATTAGACAACCAAAATACTGTATTACCGCCTTGTTAATTGGAAACTGTCCTACAAAAGACACGCTTTTGTAGGTTCCTGAACTTCATCACTTCAAATAATTTTGCCCGCAACACCAATATTGACAGTTAGTATTCAGTTTGTGCATTTATGGCTGACGAGCGTGCCTAGTTTTGATTTAGCATTATGTGCAGCATAGCCACAACGGACGAACTACAACAAACAGTTAAATCACGGTCGATTGAGCAATAATTTGCGAATCCGGCAATACGAAGACTTAGCGTACTTAGTTCCCCAGAACTCTATCCGGTGGAAGGTGTTTGTATCTATTTGTGGATTAACCATAAATATATACGAATAATTGAATTGAAAGAGTGTTTCTTTGGCTATAATAGCTACATATTTTATTATTAAGGTAGGTACCTACCTACTGAAATTCATAAAATATTACCTAGTACACCATTCTCCTAGTCAATAATGTGTATACAGGTTTATTGGTAATTAGACCAGACCCTTTTAGGGGGTGATGGAGGAGGCCATTTGCAACAATTTTGACCCCATAAAGTGTTATGCAAAAGTGAACCATTTTTGAGATATTCGCATTCGCATTCTTCAATAAAAATTAAAAAAAAGTAATCATCTAATCCAAATTTTAGTGACAATCAATAACCCTGTCAATAACCCTGTATATAAAGTCGATTTTGTAATATCTAGATAGTACTGAATATACATTTTCTGAATCTTAACAATGACGCGAACCTACACACGGATCTGAAAAAAGCTCGCTCAAATGAAGCTTCTAAATTGTTAATCTATCTATGTAATGCATTATATTGAGTATATCACTCAT
Organism: Eupithecia dodoneata; assembly: GCA_947044415.1. NCBI lineage: Eukaryota > Metazoa > Arthropoda > Insecta > Lepidoptera > Geometridae > Eupithecia > Eupithecia dodoneata. The sequence goes on along the minus strand of OX345656.1, from coordinate 9,929,537 downwards.
CTAGTACCCATAACACAAGCTCCGCTTAGCTTAGGGCTAAACGAAATGAGGATTGTCTAACATTTAAAAAAAATACTATCCAGCCTGGAGTAGGTACATAGCCAGCAGTGTTTTGCAACAATTCATTCCGCTCGCAGAGAACAAACCAATAACGCAGTAGTGTGGCTCCATGAAAGCGCTAGTCGATTTCGCGGCTGTAACTAATCTGCCCATCTCCCCCAATATTTATCAGCATGTTCCCGAAAGCTCGTGGGTCGGTTGTTGCGTTCCGCTGCAAATATCCGATAAGCACGTACTACACCCGCGGACCGAGCTCCGCCGAATAAATGCGTGATTTATGATTTTAGTGCTTAAACCCGCGGTAAGCTCGCCGCTGATTGGTCGGCTGCATCCGGGAACCTTAATGCTCGTTTTCGAATTCCTCTGCATTTAATGAAATTGTTTCTTTTTTATTTGGGCAACTGAGGTGTTAAAATTTCGTAATTGAGACTCGAATCACTTGATTTTATGGGTGGGTGTAGGGGACTAAGAAATGTGGTTAATGTTGCTGATTAGAGTGTGTTTATTATTTATGTAATCAGAACAGGATTCGTGGCATCCACAAATTAAGTAATTTTATTTAAAATTAAATTTTTCTCAAAAGTCAAAAGTTCCTAGGTTTTCCAAATTATAACAATCCATTAACAAAATGTTTAAAATATTTTGTTAACAGATGTTATTGTCATTTTATTATTATACTAAACGAACGAATAAATTGTTGGTCGTTTTCTATATACATATAATAAAAAATATCTATCTATGTAATGTATTGTATTATGTATATCAGTTATCTAGTACCCATAACACAAGCTCTGCTTACAATGGGGCTAGATAATGCTGTGTGAATAGTCCAGCATTATTTATTTATTTATACTATGCACTTATAACTCTGCACGTATTTGCATTTTATGATCGCATTTATGAATTTCCGAGCCGTGTGCTTGACTTCATTATTACCAGTGTAAAATAAATGATCCCTATATAAGGAAGCAAACATCCATCCTAAGGTATTAAAAAAAAACAAATCAAAAGGTATTTTATAGGTTTATACATTCCTTCATCATATGACTGAAATACCCAACTTTGATGAACATGAGGAAGTTAACATCAAAAGGGTCATTACACTTTGACTGCGGTTTTTTTCGATGAATGCGATCTTTTTTTTAACCTAAAAAATTCGTGCTGCCGCTCTACACAGCGGTTGTGTTGCGCCGCACATGCGTTTCGTTCGAAAAATATTACAGCTCTACTGAGTCACAAAGATCTGTATTTTCTCAGCCGCTGCGCTAGTGTGGATTTACGCATATTAGTCACTTGTAGAAAACACATACCGTGTGATTTCAGCAGTCAAAGTGTTAAAAATCATTCGTATGATAAGGACTTAATAAGGACTCAAGTTTTCATATAAGCTGCATCTATATAATGAAAATAAAATCTACGGACTACTAGACTGACAAAGAATTTTTGAATACAAGTAGATACTATTCTAGCGGCTTTGCATGTGCTTTTCATTTATTCAGTATAATAAGTAACATATTGTCTAAGTTAGGCTATGTTCTACATGTACGCAAAAATTCATCTCATTCAGTACAGTTTTAGGTATATCGTATTTTTTTTTTTTTGATGCTGGACAATTCACACAGCATTGTCTAGCCCCATTTTTTATTATACATAGAAAACGACCAGAACACCCGGAACAAATATCTGCAGATCGTACACACAATTGTTCCGAGGCGGGAATCGAACCCGCAACCTCCTGCGTCGCAGGCGGACCTTCGCCCACCGCGCCACATCGGTCGTCAAATTGGAGAATATAACTTACAAAATAAAATTTACATTCCACAAACTCTCAAAATATATATTTTTTGTTATTATAGTTATTTGCATTATTAGTATGCATTTTCTTTAAAGAACATTATGCAATAAAATTTATTATAAGTAGAAGCGAGAATGGTAATTAGGTAATTATAGTGTAATTACATTAAAGTCATATCATTTAAAACAAGATAAATAAATACAAACAGAACTTGGCTTGATATTTTGTAAAATAAATAACTTAATGATTCATCAAAACTCAAACTTTACCTCCTTTTTGGTCCAGTTTAACTGCAGCCTGCCCACGTCTTTTGACGACCAGTAAAATCTTATAAAAGAAAAATGAATCGTAATCCCGAATTGGGAGGTCCTCTCTTTAAGGATTTAGGCGATCAACACACCGCAACACGCTGCATGTTGCGTGAACGCATCTTCTAACGTTGCTTGTAAGTATCTCCGTTTGTAAAGAGGTAGAAAACACGCACAGTCCAAATGCATCCACGCGCGTAGCTCGTAGGTGCGTCGACACGCAACATGCAGCGTGGTGCGTGGCAGTGTGTTAACCGCCTAAGGCAAGAAAGACGCCTAATATAATACAAAAATGCTTTGTTATACATCAGATGCAGATCATTAAAAAAAAATGCGACATTACATAAAAAAGGCGGCTTTATCGCTTAAGTAATTAACTCTTCCAGGCAACCTTTGGATGGAAAGAATTATGTAAATTTAAGTAAGGCACAGGTTAGGCTGTGCACCAAATATACTAAGCTAAATATGAACATACCATTATGAATACTTAAAAACATTTTTTTTCATAAATGTAACAAATACCTTATAATGCAATTAAACGTTTGCCTTGCACGCACAGAATCCTTTAATTCCACATTTTATTGGTCAACGTTTTAATTTTCCAGATAACCAGGCAAACATGTTCAGCCAATCGTTATTTCATAGTAATGCTGTCACAGATTTTAACTAACCACTATTAAGTGAAAATGCCTTCACGTCGGATCAACCCAGCTTACCCCAAGATCCTCCTATATTAAGATTGTAATTGGTGATGTGTTTTAATAATGACGACCTCTGTGGTGCTGTGGACGAAGGTCCACCTGCGACGCAGGAGGTTGCGTTGGATTCCCGCCTTGTGACAATTGTGTGTGCGATCTTCAGATATGTATGTGTTTCAGGTGTTCTGGTCGTTATCTACATTATGTACATACGAGTATGTATAAAAAATCTATCTTTGTAATCTATCATATTACGTTTGTATATATATCAGTCACAGTCACCTAGTACTACATAACACAAGCTCTGGCCTCTTAGCTTGGGCCTAGATGATGTTGTGTGGATTGTCCAGCATTATTTATATATAGCATGCATATATAAAATATAGCATATAACTTGCATATATTAGCCACCGGGTACCCAGTACCGGCTGCCCGGGGCGATCCGAAAGTAGTCTGAAAAGGTACTTCCCCATACCACATACGTGTGAAAGTGAACCTAAATGGTTCACAAACAATTCCTCTCATAAATCACGGTTGTTTAAAACCAAATGAGAATCGGCTTTAGAACCAAATCTGATAAATAAAGACCATTTTCCAGATCATTTTGTCATAACAAAATTCTGTCTCAAGTTATCGTAAGATTTTCAAAGTTATTTGAAGAAAATTTGTCGGTGGCAGCTCCATCAATCAATCCTGCCAGTCGCAAGCCTTCGTGTGTCACTTCAAGGGAGTTCTGTTGCTAAATAAACTTTATCTCGTTTGTTTTAAAATTCAATTTAACAAAAACAAGACTTTGATTGCTTTGTTTTTTTTTTTCATATTGTTAAGTACTAGGGTTTGAAGTACAAATGTTTTGTATAGTTTAAGTACACATGTATTTTATGTGACATTTTTACCTAACTTTTTACCACCGACTAATGCATCTGTGTTATATGAATCTCAAGAAGAAGTTTCAAGTTTGTTTGCAATAGATTACCATTTCTTATTATTTACAAAAAGCTGCCGTTAGCTCAACTGCAGATTGTTGCAAACAATCTATAGGTAGCTGCACTGATCCTTATCAATACCAGTCGGAAGCGTCCACAAGACGCTAGCTGCATAGCCCCGCTGTATGGCAAAAGCAATAAAGAATGTTTGTCTGTTGAAAATTAATATCTATCACATCGAACAAAGCTTTTTAAGCGTGAGCACTAATTTCAATAATTCGGTATGTGTTCATAGCTCAAATAATTAAGCTCTAATAATTAACGTCTTCTGAGTACAGCTGAACTATCTCTGGGCGTGAAAGCCAGTGGCATCTGACATATCCAATTAACACGCCTTCCGGTTCCACTGGATTCAGGCGTGCCAACTGTTAGAACTTGGTGGTTGGCACTTCCGATTTTGAATTCTAGCATTTGAGCGACTTTGCGTATTCTAGAATGTTCCGCTGATACATTTCTGAGTTCCTTCTATACCTATCTCTATTCAGTGTATTATATCTTATATCAAGATCTACTACTAAGAAGTCCTCTACTAGTCTCTATAACCTTTGAATCGTGAAACCTATTGTTCTTATTGCTTTACCAGCATCAGCAGTAAGGCGTGCTATTTTTGATCTTATCACGCTAAACTCCTTATAGATCACCTATGAATATATTATTATTTTCTAAATAGCAAGTTCAAAAAGAAAATGCTGAAGAATATTAAACTTAATTGTACAGGTGTTAAAGTCCAAGTGGTGCACTTGACTCTGCAATACAAAATACGTCACATAACATCATGATTCATGCCGCCCATAGTTCACGCGAGAATGCGGAAGGTATCGTCACAGTCGTCATTTTGATCTATCGTTTAGAATCTCTCAATTTCAATAGCTATAAAATATAGGTAACAATATTAAATAATTTAAACCTTAAGTCCTTTTTGTACGGAAAGTGAACACGATAATATATAGTCTATAAACTTTTATAAAATGTAGGTCAAGGTATAAAATGTAGCACAGAAAAGATTTTGTAACCATCTCCATTTTACCTCATCTATAGGGAATTTCAACAAAGGGTCAAAGCTCAACAAAAGATGCTATAAAACTAATTTAATATCCTAAAAGTCCTTGACACGTGAGAAAATTATTAATTTGCAAGGAAATTGTTGAAGATTAGGTTCAAACTTGTTTGAAGCTTCAATGACGTAAAGTTGAAGTTAGGCAGACGGCCTTCAGAGTCATTTGCATACGAAGCAGTTTTCCTAATAATTACAACATTCCTAGCATTCCTAAGCAAACTTATTAAAATTAATTAAACAGTCATCTGTTTATTTTCTGTACTTACTTAAAATGCTTGTTGATAATGTTACATATTAAAATAGGTGATTTTATGTTGGTCTGCTTATTTTAAATAATTTCATAGGAGTGCGGTGGTGTTTATAAGCAAAAATGTAAATAAGAATGAAATATAGGTATAGATATGTATATTATGCAACTTAAATAACACGTCTCTACCAGGTGGGACTCGCTCGTATTTCCCATTAAATTTAATTTCCAAACTGGTACATTCGACATAATACTAATGTATCAGCCAGACAAATTCGATCGTCTTCAAGAATTTAGCTGATCGATCGTAAAACTTATAAATTTATTTACGAAAGTGATTAAATAACTCAATTTTTATGGAGTAAATGTCAAGGACAGTCGAAATGCCTTCTGAAATTCCAATTCACGCTAGATCCTTGTTGCGAGAATGCAGACAGTACGAGTAAGCGATGCTTTTGACAGCTGCGGTCGAAATTTTGACAGGTCCTGTGATCCATGAAGCAGTTCAATGAATTCTGGCCTGGGTTTCAACACTGGTCACGACATATTGCGAGCTACAAAATCTATTTGAGGTTCCGAAGAATATAAGAGGACTTTGAAAGAATATAAATGATTACGAGCTCTAACTCTATTAAATCTTTTATCATCTACAAATCCGTGACGAATTATGGAGACTTCCTCGTTCAATCAACAAATTTTCTATAAATCTCAATTAAACAATTGATTGCTATTCTGGTTTCTACTAATTCCTTGAATTTGAGTCACAGAGTGTTTTATATACGGCATTCACTACCCAGCTTATAAACAATATGACTTATCTAAGTGCTTATTTTGTATTTCTTCAATAATGTTTTTAGAATCTGAAATCTTTAGCAGCGATACGACCCGAAGGGCTGCTACGAGCTACTCAACTTCGATTTATAATTTGAGAGCACTTAAAGTGCTTATTAAACGATAGATACTGATATTTTTAGGTACACGTTGCCGATGAGATATTGCAAGCACAAGACATTCAAGCTTATTCTACTTCTAATACTTGTCGGTAGAAAGCTCCTTTATATTTCAATGCACGTTATGAGCTGCCTTCCCGGTATTTGAGTACATCGCAATAACATTATTTTTATTATGACATGAACCATCAGGCTTAGCATGTTGTGCAATAATGAGTTAATCAACAGGTTATGCACATATCGTTTACCTACTAAGAACTAATTTCTATGCAATGCTATTACCATCGTTATGGGGACAGCGCACTCTAGTTGATACGCATTACATATCATTGTATGATATATATGTAATGAAGTGATGTTATTTATCTGTCTTAAGATATCCGTATATTCAATTCTTCGAAATTAAGTATTCTGTTTATTTATAGGTCAATATTATTATTTATCATCTTTCTTTCCTTCTCTATCACAAAAACAAGCTTTTAGCTCAATATTTAAAATACATTGTAAAAATAATGTACTAAATAATAGCCACAATTCTATACAATACCATTTTTATGTTCACTGAATATTTCGGAATCTATAGATCGCCGTGGAACTTAGTTTAGGAAATAGATTAAGCTCAGTTGCGTTTGAAACGTATGTTACTCAGTTTAGTATCTTTTGTTCGGATTTTCAGCCATCCCAGTTTGAATTCTTTCTTTATTTGAATACCTTGTTGTGTTATATTTATGACTTCTGCTTCTCGGAACGATTTTATCTTGTGGGGTTTCTTGCATAAAATAATTCTCATTTGGCATTAAACACCAGTTTACGAGTAAACCCATCAAATACCTGTTGGTACTTCTATTTAAATTTTATTATTATCAATAAAAACATAATCTCAAATAATTACTTGTATACATAATTCAGTAAAATGCTAACTGGTTATTAAATTAAGAATTTGATTCAAATTCTTTGCGTGATATAATTTATGATTCTATTTTTATCTGGAGTAGGTGGTTTTATCGGTTTTAGTGTCGTATAAGTGTCTTCTTTACACCTTGATAATGAAGTATAATTTGATATAGGTAGTGTATATTATTTATTTTTTTAGTCAGAAGGAACCAAAAGTGAATAAATAAATATTATGCTGGACAACTCACACAGCAGCATCCCTAAAATAAGACAGAGTGTGTTTTGGTTACTTGATAACTGATTTACTCAATATTATTTTTTATTTCATTACAGAGATTTTTTATTTACCGACAAATATTTTTACTCTTAACCCCCTGTGTCGCAGGTGTGCCTTGCTTACGCCCTGTGACCCCAGAAGTCGTCGACGAATTTATTAGGTAGTCTACTATAGTTTGATTTCCGTCATTACAATACATAGGCTGTCACCAGTGTACATGTCATTCATCATGATCATCAGCCTATATCAGTCCACTCCTGGACATAGGCCTCCCCCAATGAGCGCCATAGCGCCCTGCCATGCCTGTACATGTCATGCATTCTCATAAATACAATACAATCCAAATACACCTTATTGCACATAAAGACAGAGAAAAAAACAGAGAAGAACAAACAAAGAAAGATACAGATAAATATATATATAAAATAAATAAATATTGTTGAACTACCTACACAATAACATAACTATTAATAGAATAACCAGTAGAGTAACGACAGGTTGACATCAGACAGACAGGTGGAAACATTTAATAAAATTCACAACACTACCTATGTATATTTAGGTAGGTAGTCAGAGTTATACCTCTTTCATCGAAAGTTAACGCACATTCTCAGCACCATGTCCTTTGTTTATTATTCGGTACTTCGCGGTATTCGAACTAGTCCCTTGGATACAGCCATTTAATTTTCTCCCAGATTACAACATCTATCTCCAATGTAATAGGGAAGCATCCCAGACGGATTGTAAATGTTTTTCGCTCGCTACCATATTTTGTTCCCGCGCCAAGGGAACATTTGATGGGGCGTGATCATATCGCGAGATGCGTGGCTTATCGTAACCTGGAAATACGTTTTTGGTGGAAGACGAGAATGGAATAAAGAAAACGAATTCGACTTCGTTGACTGCTGGTGAGATTTTATTGAGATAGGTTGTTTTAAGGTGCGTGTGGTGGGAAAGATGTTTTAACTTGCGTACGAACAGGTCATAAGTCACTCTTTCATGTTTTTAGATGGGCTATAACTGTACTGTATAACTCAGAATAGCGCGTAGGTACTTAGAGCTATAATAATTAATTAACATAATTAATGAGTAATGTGACAGAGTACCATACTTACATTTGTGTCATATTATGATGTAAAGGTGGGTATGGCACACAATTATGAAAACTATTTCACTTGTACCTACATACAAAGTTACATAATTATGTACATTTTATCTTAAGAACCAGCGTTGTTCCGCGCCACGCGTGGTTCAGCACATAGCTGAGTTTGACCCTTTTTGGGCAGCAGGCTGGCACGGTAGCCATGTATTATTATTATTTTTGTTTTTCTGTAGGCTTTTTATTATGTTTTTTATACTGTGTACTGTGTTTTTTTATGTGTGTTTATTGCTTTGGTGTGTAGCCTGTTATTTTTTTTTTTTTTTGGCCAAATAAAACATTTATTCTTATTCTTAAGATTGAAACCCGAGGAATGTAACATTCGGGTTAAACCCGAATGTTACATTCCTCTAACTACGGGTTTGAAGAGTGTTAAATATCTGTCTATATTTGACACAGTTTATTATATTTATATTTATGTGACTATATTTATGTAGCTATACTAGACTATATTTATATATCTATATATATAAAAACTGGACTTACGCAAATAGAACTCAAAACTAAACTAAAAATACATATAGATAGATAGATTATCTGGTTTTCTATACAGGTAGATAATTCATTAGAATACCATTAACCCAGACGGCGCCAAAGGACTTAGTTTTATTAATAAGCATAATTTAAATATTGTTTGCAATAATAGACCGATTAATAACTGTATATTAATGAGAAATCGACCAAATATTTACCCTAAATAGAAAAATTCCACTGATACACGTCTAGACCTTGTTTTCGTTTTCTGAAAGTTTTCAAAACAAACACATTTTATTTTATTAACTTGAACTGAATAAAAACAGTGCGCATGTTTTTACTATATATACAAATTTGATTAATACTTAACTGCTTATTCTGTTTATTTCTTCATCAAATATTGACTCACCGGGCAAAACCCTCCACCAAACTGCTTTCTGAACTAACGAAAATAATTAATACTAGTTTCTTATTTAATACTAGCTGCGCCCCGCGGTTTTAACCTCGTGGGGATAGATATTTTGGATAATATATCTTTATAAATTGTAGCTATGTGTGTTATTCTGATGTATAAGCTATATTATTGTAAAGTTTCATTAAAATCCATTCGGTAGTTTTTACGTGAAAGAATAACAAACATCCATCCATAATTACAAACTTTCGCGTTTATAATATTAGTAGGATTCGATTCTTCTGAAAAGTATAATAATAACTAAAGTAAAATAAGGAAACAATAATTATACTAAAGCGTATCTACTCGTAATTAACGCAAACTAATATTGCATTCAAAATTCGCAACTCCTGCGGTTTTGCATCAACTTTCAAGACTTCATACTAATCAAGTGTACTCCGTGTTCCCACGACACTGAGCACAATAGGATTTTAGTTGAAAACTTTGTTAGCGGAAGGCCAAGATTGCAGATTTCCCACCGGACCTACGCCAGTTTCAACTTGGCAGACTGACTATATCGATAACTTTGCCTGACACCGGCTGTATTATCATTTACCAAATTTCGGATATGAGATGTTTCAAAACACACGATTATCTCAAGTCTGCCTGTTTAAAATTTTTTGTCTGTCTCAAACCTTGAATTTTCTGAAATAACTTAGGTTAACTTAACTAAAGTTAACCTAAGTTATTTTAGAAAATTCAATTATTTTAAACTGTCTGCTGTCGTAGTTCAGATCGATATATTTAGACTTAGATAAGCAAAACCAACTTATTAGACACAGTGATATATGTCTAATAAACACTAGTGGTTTCTTTTTCACTTCTTCCACTAGTGGACAAAAATTAACGTGGACCGAAAGTCAAAAATACCTTATTTCTTATTTGATCATAATTTATGGTAACTATAAAATTTGACGTGTCTAGCACTTATTTGTGCTTATTTTGTAGGCCAAAAGAAATAAAGCAATTTGAATTTTAATTCTGGTATGTTTGTGGAATTGTCCCATCATACTCGTATATTTTTTTACCTACATCATTTTGTTATATCATTGCCAATCCTTTGATAGTTCTCACAAAATTGAGAACTATCAAAAAAGTTATCTATACATCAAAAGTTGATGTATAGAGATTACACGAGAGTAAAGCGCGTTTTGCCAAAATGTTTTGCTTACTTTTATATCTTTATTATGGAAACGAACTGAAATTGATGAGAGTTACCTTTTAAATTACTTTAAACTTGCTACTTAAGCTTGAGTATGAGAAAGTAACTAAATAAATATTGTATTTTTTTGTATGTAAAAACTCAACCGGTAAAACATTTTTGGTTTCAGAACAAGCTCCAGCCAATACAAATAATACAGTCCAAATAGACTGGGACCTCCGTAAATAATTTGCCCTGAAGCGTTCCAGAAACAAAAATTATTAATCTAAAAGAACCCAAAAGAAAGATGGGCGAGGCGAGGCGAGTAAAATTGAATATTACAGGCGAATCACAAAATTTACAGTAATTTAAACAAAGTCCTGAATGCAGAAACCGAGGGCTTAATTTCAGAGTCTGCAAGAAGAGAAATTTAATGCAAATTTGTACAACGTATTTTTTCTTCCATTAACCTTCCGGGTGCGACGGCCTCGCAACGAAGACACGGAACAAAAACAGGCTTTTATTTTGAAACTGTAATTAGGAAATTAACGACTTGGACTTAGGAGGAACAAATGGGACTGTGGTTCATGTGGGAATTTCAACGCTTTTGTGGGAAAAAAATTAAATAGGGAGCGCGAAGGAATCTTGTGACGCAATGTTTTGTTTTAATTTAGATGGGACTGAGAATTTCAATTGTAAAATTCCTTTTGCTATGACCGTTTTACCTTTTGGGGTACTCATAGCCGTAATATAATAGGAGGTACAAGTTCTAACCCAAATTGAGCTACATTTTTCAAATTCTGCTGGTAATAGAAAATCGGCATCGTACAATGTGGGTGTAATAGCGCCTACATTGTATGATAATAGCAAGCCAGGCACTTTGCTATTTGAACTTGACAGGCAGTTTCTTGAGCTGATAGGAACCTTCTAAGAATTCAGTGAGATGTAAACGTTTACATTCCATAAGAAGACGTTAGCGTGCTTTGTAAAAAACGGTTTTAAGTTACCATAATATCTTTGATAACATAAGACACTACGACACTAACTCTATGATAACTTAAACTTTTACAACGTCATCTGTTGATAAAAAAATCGATAATCCTGGTAAACAAGAACACAAAGATACCTAAGAATGGTAGAATATTGCCTTATTGTTAAACAAACAGAAGATTTATTCCGGTCCACTGAATATCCTGAAAAGTTGCATTGTAACGTAAACAATCCAAGATTGATTCCCAAATCTTCCCAATCCACTGAAGTCCTGACAACGAAGAGCTTTATCACTAATCCTTCAGCCGCCAATTTCACGAGTTTTAAGGAAAGATAAGGAACTGTCAGGTTCGGGTTATCGCTATTGAAATAGAGTTCAATTTGAGGGTAAGCTTTCTGAATAAGTTTCTAGTACCTCCCCGAGGCTATCCATCAAGCTGTCCGTGTCGGTCCACCCAGAACTTCTGTCGCTGATTATTCATGACTACTAAGAGCTGCTACTTTTTAGGCATTTACTTAGTAAGTAGGTTTTTATTTAATCTTTATTCTCTAAGTCTAATTATCATTTGTAGACAAGTATTTATTGTGACTTATGTTCATTTCATTCTCTGCAGATATTTGTTCCGGGTGTTCTGGTTGTTTTCTATGTATAATAAAAAAAATATCTATCTATGTAATGTATTGTATTATGTATATCAGTTATCTAGTACCCATAACACAAGCTCTGCTTACCATGGAGCTAGATAATGCTGTGTGAATTGTCCAGCATTATTTATTTATTATTTATTTATTTTATTTTTAGTAAGCTTGCAAGATTGGAATTATATCGACTGGGAGGATATCGTTAAAAAAATAAAAAAATGCTGGACAATTCACACTACATTATCTAGCCCCATGTTAAGCAGAGCTCGTGTTATGGGTACTAGATAACTGATATACATAATACAATACATTACATAGATAGATATTTTTTATTATACATAGAAAACGACCAGAACACCCGGAACAAATATCTGCAGATCGTACACACAATTGTTCCGAGGCGGGAATCGAACCCGCAACCTCCTGCGTCGCCGGCGGACCTTCGCCCACCGCGCCACATCGGTCGTCGTAAAGTTAAAGTCGCACTAATATCTATGAAAGAAGCACAGGACAGCAGAAACTGGCAGAATCAAAGGAGGCTTTCGTGATCCCGTTTATGATGAATAAGTTAGTTTGCTACCCCCTATGTACACCGGTGTGTACAAAAACCTTGGTCTGTTCAAGGCATAATTGAATGGTTGTCGTCACTGAAGCTTACAAGACACAGTGTTCAGGCAATGTTCCACATAGAAACAAAATCCTATATTATCCACTTAGAAAAAGTATTTTCATACTCACGCTTGTCTTTATTCAGGTGTGGTATCTGCACCACCGCTGATAACAATGTTAATTTACGATCATATCACCAACTTTCCCCCTTCAAATACAGGAACAAGAATACATAGCTGCAAGGGAACAGTTGGTTTAGTCTCAGTATAAATAATTATTGTAACCTAATAAAAATATATCTAAATAATGCTCGACAATCCACACGGCATCATCTAGCGTCAAGATTAGCAAAGCTTGTGTTACGAATGTAATTACACCAAATACCTAGATAGATAGATATTATTAATTGATTTAGAGACATATCTTTCTAAAATTCTAAAATGGGCTTAATTAGACACTAGGTTTTCTTAAAATAAAACAATATTATTATAATTATAAACCTACTAGCTTAAGGATTTACGTAGTAACTAAACAATTTATCGTAAATTTGAAATTAAAGCCCAAAAAATCCCAAGGATCTGTGGTTGATTGTTTTACCTTCGATCGTGCGTTTGCCTCATCAATACATAAATTTATTTATTTACCACTAGCATAATATTTCCCTTTAATAAAAATAACCCAGTTATTCTCCGTCTGCTAGACAACGGGTGATAAGGAATTCTAAATATTTCAATATATCGTTAATTATTCGTGGGGTGCGGGCGTGTCGGCACGTCTTGGAAAACGATACTAATGGAAATACTTTTACCTTAACTATTGTCAAATTATCATATACAAAATACTTACTGGCGTAGCGCTCATAAGTTGCACAGAAATGGACATTAACCTCCGACCATATTACCAGTTGTCCTGGTCGATTGCCATTTCCGTGCAATCTGCATAAAGTTCTTCTCAACCTATGGGTTTTTTAGGCCATTATTCTCGACTTTATTATACTATCACGCTTGTACCTAGTATTAAAAAAATACATTTTGGATGCTTAGATTTTTCTTAACTCTTTGCGCCAAAACTACTGAATGGATAAGTGTGGGTAGTGGTAGTTCAAGGCCTCTAGGCCTTGAACAATATATACTTGATAAAATATTGGCATACTTTTAATCCCATAAATCAGTTCCCATGGTATAGAAATAACCTTTGAACGTATCCATATAAAAAAGCGTGCGAGACCGCGGGCAGAAACTTGTCTACAATAAAAATAACAATCGTATCCCTACCAATAACAAATGCATCTACCCCTTTTAATTATTTTTGAAGTTTATTCCCACCATATTATACTACACTGCGTAGAACGCTACGGCGTAGCAGTAATAAGAACTAATTGTACAATAAAGAACAGACTGGACTTTAAGCTCGTGTATACAACACTTATTTCCTTACCTATAAAGAAATCTGCTTGAGACATATCAATTACCGTATCTTTGCTACGCCACAATAGATCGCAAGTCGTTAGTGTTGACTTCATTCTGTTCCGATTATCATTTGTTTCGTCCTACGTCAGCCGGGAAAAATACATTAGGAAAAGTACCACCATTTGTCTTCGTCGCCTTTGGTACGGACCTTAATTAATAAGGCACCCTTTGTAATGTTGCCAGTTACGGTGTTCTGTTTTTGCTAGATCTAGACAGTTATTTTAGTTACTGAGAGCTTTATCCAGCCTTTCTTAGTAAGCAATCGAAGTTTCGAGTGTTTTCTCAAATTGTGGCGGCTGAATGAGCTATTGAGACTTTCCAGTGGTTCGAAAAACTTATGGCTTACAGTTCCAGGGCCTTAATTCCACTTAATAAATCGCTTAACCATAACAATGATATCTTCTAAGGATGACAGATTTTAACATTTTTATACCTTTGATGAAAAAATTTCTAATGGAGGGACGCTTGTCAAAAGTGTCAAGGTAGAAACCATTATATCAATATCTTCGTGAAAATAGCACCGCATGCATTATGTAGCTATACCTTCTTCCATCTATGGACGATACCACTGGCATATTAAAGTAATTAATTAGGAGAATTCGGCCCCAGTTATGCATAAAATAAAATCAGAAAAAATATAACAACTGTCCAATAAGACACAACCAATATAATAATATTCTAGTCTGCTCCAGATCACAAGAAACCTATGCAACAGAAAACTTCAATTTTAAGATCGGCTCGTCAACCATTGGCTAAGTAGACCAGCACTTCAAGCGAGAAAATCTTGAGCTAATAAGAGACAATTCGACGAGGGTACTATTTACCTAATTTAAAGCAATTGAAGCAGCGTGTTAAGGCTGGCTGTCGACTCGTTGCTTGCTAAGGGCTTGTCTACATTGTCATTTCCTGAAGCGAGACGACTAAATCTAAAATGACGAGAGGTAGTTTTTTACCTCTCTAAAATAAAATTAACAAATTTCCCCAGGCTTTACCGTATCATTTCTAAGAAAAGTATTTCCGTATTTTTTGTGACTCTTGCTCTGTGAGAGACATTCAGAACTCCAGACAGTTCTCGTCAGTTCTAAAACAAGCAAATTACTAGGGTCAGTCAATTTTAATTTAATTTATCTTTAGCTTAGTGATGTTAAAATTTTTACTCAATTATTCATGAAATTTACATTCATTCATATTATAACTTTATCGTAAAAGATTATTCTAAATACAAAATTGATTTCTCAGACTTGACCTCTTTAGAGTATATTGTTACTTAAAACATAATAATCAGTGCAATCAATGCATTTTTATCGGGGATAAGCCTTCGTTTGACCTCACCTGGTTGTAAGTGACGATATGACCGACGATGTAAAGACACCTTCACTCTTGTCTTGAATTGCATTTGGAGCCACATGAACGCTACCTTACCCTTCGAATCGGGCCTTAGTTAGTGCGGCCCGCCCCGGGCTTGCCTGACCCATTTAATTTGATGTCGCCTTCGCTAGACTCTGTTACACAATCTTTGATTAACTTCCTGTTTCCAATTCCTAATAAATATCCCTTTGTTTAACGTTTTGAAAACTTGTTAAGCTGAAATGCTTTCACTAAATGCCTTGTAATTAAAGGTGAAATAAAGCTCGTTTTAATTTCAGTCGTTATAATAGTTGAGGTTCATAAACATTTTTATGTTTTAATTTCGAATTTATTTTCATTTTTAAATATCTAATTAAGATGCTTTCAGTGATAGTGAGAAGTTTACCACAATAACTTAAAGCAAAAATCTTTTTGAAATACTAAATCCTATATTCATATTATTTTAAAAAGTGCACTTCATATACACTTAGGTTATAAGCTTACTTTGGGTAAACATAATTATCGTTCTTCTGATTACAAGTGTAACTATCTGACAGTCCGGAATAATTTTTGCCAAAAGTAGTCACGTAATAAGCTAGTTACAAAGTCTGACCCTTTCGTGCGGAAGTGAGTGATCTAGAACATTGGTTCCCAAACTTTCTAAAAACGTGACTCAAAATATATGTCGCTCAGTTCCACACCGACAATAGTATGTAAGTATATTTAGATAAAGATAATATGCAAAACAAATATGTATTAAAAATTTAAATGATGAATGTCTGTGCTAGTTCTTTCTTTTTGACTTCTTCCACTAGTAGATTGTTAATTTAAGTGGAGAGATAAGCAAAAATATCTTATTTCTTATTTGATAAATTATTTATAGTACATTTACACATATAATACTTAGAATATAAAAATCTTTATTTGTAGCATTAACAAATTTACTTGACTAATTCCTTAATTAGACTTTGTATGCTTATTTTTTAGAACAGCGGCCCGCGCGGGCTCTTTTTTCTATACAATTTATGAGTCACTGAGCAACAGGTATAACAATTATTTATATTTTGTTTTGTTGTGTAAAGGTACACTACTACAGTATTACTACAGTATTCATTCATTTGATAAAACATACAAATATGATAATGACCAGTTATTGGATACTTCATGCAAACGAAATGAGACGGAAAATATAAATTAATGTCAGTCATCATGGTATTTAAAGTTGGTTTGACTGACGTGTTCATCGATTACGAGCGAGCGAAGCGACATGCTATTAAAAGCGGGACCTGTGTCCAGCTGTGGACTGAAAAATCCTGATGATGAAATGATGTTATGTGATGGACCCAAATACAAAAAAACATTATCTATTCAGTCATCAACAACTTCAACAGCGTTTTCCAGTCCACTGCAGGACACAGGGCCCGCTTATAGTAGCCCTATTGACACTTATTACTAGGAGTAACACCATGTGGTGGTGGATCAGATCTGCAGGAGGCGCAGACTGTCCGCCCTCGACGAATATCCCTTAGTCGCGTTTCAGGCGCCGCACGCTAGAACAGTTGAGGTGGTGCCCATTCTAAGCCAGTAGGTACCAGGTGGGTTAATATATATACTTCAAGGATATTTCTGTCAAGATTACAATGCACAGTTTGAGAACCCCGATCCAAAAAGTTTCCACAAACATATTGGGGCGGCCTCATCGACGTTTGTTCCGAAACTCGGTAACGAGTTCAGCGGTTCCCTGATTGATGAATGTGAACCCTGGAACATGTATTGATAACGTAACGCATTAATTTCGCGATCGGCCAAACAGACAATAAAATATTGTACGCCATTCATTTCGAGTTGACGTTGCCGTGTTTTAGAATCAAATTTATTGCGGAGCCGGTAAAGATAAAAAGATAGGGGTTTAAAATACTACCTTTGTATTCGGACTGTAAATTCAAAGCCTAGACTGATACTGACCTTATAATTACAGACCTAATAGGCGCTTTGTAGAAACATTTTGAGTTAACATTTTCCCGTGTTGCCAGGTGAACCTTTCAACAAAAAACCTCAGAAATACGTGTTTGTTTTCTAATTATTTGGCAGGTAACATAGAAAGGAGTATTTAACTAATTTTATGCTATAAATAACCGTTAAATAGTACCTATAATTATGCGTTCAAATCGCGAGCGCTAATTAAAGTTAAATTTATTTATAACTTAGGTATAGACTAGAAAACAACGCTCTTATAAAGCTCAATATTAGGAAAGCTTCGTAGATAATCTAATATATACTAGGAAGCTTTCCTAATTTGCTATAATTGATCGTGGCTATAGAGTTAATCTTAATGATATCTCCTCATCAATGAAATAATATAATATCAGTCCTAACCCACTTCGGGCGACTTAATATGAGGTGACAGGCTTGTTCCAGGTAGGTCAATTTATTTCTAATAAGGCTGTTACTGAGCCTTCAAATTATTGTAGCAAAAAGAAGAATAAAAGAATTTATTGATATCCACACACAATGTTAAACATAATTACAAAAATAATCTATCAAAAATCTGCGATTTGGTATAAAGGCTACACAGATATTTTTACAAAGCAAAGTAAACAGCCGCATTGAAACTCAATAAGAGACAATCTACTCGCTAATTAATTCGTTCTGAAAAAGCATTCGCTTTTCCCTGACCCGACATCCTTGATTTTCAATTTCTGTTGAGAAAGATTAATGGGAAAAGACAGCTACAGCTACTGTGAAAATCCCGCTTTTAATTACTAAGAATAGATTTAGGTTTTTATGTTTTTCAGGTTATTTTTATTAAAATGTTTTTACAAAAATGTTTATTCAGTTTTATAAGAAAGGTCAGGTTGTTTGCCTGACCTTGTGCCTTTTATTTATTTTAGTTTTAACAAATTAACTACAACCTCTTCGGTGCCAATTTATTATCATCAAATAGATACTTGAAAATTCGACAATTATACAACTCGAATTTATGCGTAACCGTTACAAGAGTTATTTATTTACTGGTAAAAAAATAATCTCAACCAAATCGAGTAGCAAAAAACCGTCGCAAAAGCCCGTTATCTAAATCAAAATCGTATCACACCCGCTTTAATATTCCCAACGCATTCTCCCTCGAAACAAATGTATGATTTAGTAGAAAATTTCTCTTTCGTTATCAGTGCCTGGGGGCGGGTTGATTTACACGACCTCTGATCCTGGTGGTGAGCACGAAGAAACAAAACGAGAACAACAATCATAAACAAGATTAATTTATAATCCTATTCTTTTATCTCATATAAAATGTAATACTAAAATAGTGGTTCGATCCTCAGAGTAATAAGACATATTCTAAGGTTCGATCCTTCTTCTCTAAATTTACCATAAAGACATTAACAGGAAGCTAAAATCAGTTCCACTAGAATAGCTTCTCCACATTACATTGACTACTTGAAAAATTGGTTAACTAGTCAAGTACGACTTTACTAAATTTAATTATCTAGTAATAAGTAAGTAACCCACTTTCGTCAGAAGTTTTCATATACTCAAGTTTATTGGTTATCTTGACGTGAAGACATCGCGTGAAGACGATATAAATGATATTTGATTTCCCGTTAGAAGCGGGTCGCCTTTTTTAATACCTACCTACTACATAGTTGAAGTTTATCGATGAAGCTGCTAACTGCCCGATTATTTTTCGAATAACTCCACCCTTTTATATATGCAAAACAATAAATCAAAGAAGAAACGTCTCGCTCAAATTGATTCTAAAGAAATGAAAAATGATATAGTTATGCCAACTTCAAAAATATATTTCACGGAATAAAATAAAAAGAAGTTCTGTTCTTTGTATTTCATTCTACTGGGTACTTATTTTATGAGTACCTAACTCTTTTCGCAATATTAAAGAAACACGTGCTATATTATGTTGAAGTATTTTCTTTGTGAACTTTGTAATACGGGATTACTATTTCGAATCTACTTGCCAGTTTCAAGTTTATACGTGGGCCATATAGGATTGAGGATCTACCTCAAGCCTACGTGGCCCAAGTATTGTTCTTATCAATGTCCATAACATCAATGCTTTTCACAAATTATCTAGCCCCAAGCTCTTACCAGCTACCCAGTTTAGCTATCTAGATAGCTGGCTGGTATAAACTTAATTAAACACGTTCTATGTTCGGTTGTATGTTCGTCGATTTCTTCGTCAATTATAGGCCGATTTGAAAAATTCTTTGGCTATTGTATAGAATTTGATCCCTACATGGCCCCATAAACATTTTATTCCAGAGGGATAAGTATTTATCCCGAAAAACTTTAAAAAACCGTGTAAAGTCTAAAGAATATGAAGAAGGTTTTTTTTTTCAAAACAATTAATCAAATTATTTATCTTACATTAAAAACTCCCGGAAGATCCTCCTCCCGGAAGAACTCCCTCTGCAGATATTACAAACATTTGTTCCGAGGCAGGAATCGAACAATACCTCAAGCAGATCTTCGCCTGCTACTCCACTAAGGTCGTCAAAATTAAGAAATAAATTGGAGCTACATCACGTGAGCCACTCCTCTATCAGATCGCCGCCTGTCTGTGACGTCATAACACGTTTCACACGTGTGCATTTACTACCCAACATGGAGACGTGGCAGTGACCGAATAGTTCCCGGAAAATTCCCGGTTATTGGCGATTCTAGATTATTAAGACAAATCCACACACATTTTTATTGGCTATCTTGACGTGAAGACGATCAAAATGATGTTTGATTTCCCGTTAGAAGCGGTTCGCCATTTTTAATGCTTAGTTGGCCACATTTTTCATAAAGCTTAGTTAACTTTTCATAGGATTTTGCTGAAACTAGATATGACGACCTCTATAGCGCGGTGGGTCGTTTTCTATATAGAGGTAAAATAAAAAAATATCTATCTATGTTATGTATTGTATTATGTATATCAGTTATCTGGTACCCATAACACAAGCTCTGCTTAGGTTGGGGCTAGATGATGCTGTGTTAATTGTCCAAAATTTTTTATTTATTTATTTATAAAATATTGCTATGAACTGATCAATTCGTAATTTTCATGATTATTTTGAAGAACCTGTGAATTTAATACAACTCCTAAGTAGATAAGTACCTACCTACATTGTTGATTTTGCTTGCAAAATTCAGTACCTTAATACAGTGCTAGGTACATTCCGTAACCTCCAAAAATACTTTATCCTTATTTGGTTTCGTAGGAAAACGTTAGCATAGGTATTACAGTAATGGCTTGATCCTTTTTAAGTAAAATGGAAAAGGCCATAAAACTGAAAACAGAAAAGGATCTACAGTAAACAAACAAAATTAATTCACCACTCCCAGCTCACTTAACCGTCGGAGGATTAAACACATTCAATATAGTCGTGTTCCACTGAATCCTTAAAATCGAACATGTTCGTTAATCTCGGATGGGCATCGAACGTGTTGGGGAGACGAGTTTGTTATTCTTACATCATACTGTCCAACACAAATATCATCTTCTTTATTTTTCTGAATTTCATAATAGTGCCGATTGAACGACAGTACAGTGATAGTCCTTATTGAAATTTGGTTTAGAGATTGATGGGATTCTGAAAAGGGGTTGTGGAAGGCCTCAAGCAGAAGTTCTTTTACTGGATATAAAAGCAACCAAACCCAATGATCAAGAAGCCCTTGACGTAAAACATGACATTATATCTCCCGCTCTACAAAACGGACAGTGATGAAGTGTGGGTCGCCGCGGATTACTCTATCGGCCCTACGTCGGTCACCAGGCCAATGCCGCTTTATTAAGATAAATATAGCTATTTTTTCAGCAAACCCTATATAAATCTTGGGGTACGATACATTGCTGTGGTAACGGAGAGTTAAATAAACAGGGTAGAAGAAAATTGCCTGTGTGTTGCTTTTGGGCCATTTTAGTAAGTACATATACCCCCCCGTCCACAAATTTATTTTATAAATAATTATTTGGTATATGCATAACTATGAAGTTCCCTAATTGTAGACAAATGAGTAAATGAAGACTGACTGGCAGAATGAAGTATTTCATAGGTACAGTTACTTTTGACAGATAGAGATGCAGACTAGAAAAATATGAGGGCTTACTAAAGTATCGATTTAATCGAGCCGACCTATTTTGTAACCAATATTGAAAGATAATTTTCATAAAAAGTGTTAAAAAATAGTATAAAAAATATAGTTCACCACACTTATTCAGTTTGTCTTATTTTTTATTACAGCAAAACGCATGCAATACCGCGGGCAGAAGCAAGTAGCAAATTAAATAATGCAATAGATATTATTGCATTTAGAATATTATTATTACCATAATTTCGATATTCGTGAGCCTTTGTACCATTAACTTGTAACAAACGTTTAAAATAAGTCTTGCTGAATACTTTTTAATGATGAAGGTAAGTAGCTATAGCTACTGAATACGGTACTCCTAGAATGTTACTACAGATAAAGTAAAAAAGTATATTAAAAAAAGGAAACTACAATCAAAGATTAGAAACAAATCAGAAATAAGTAGTATTTACAATTGAAATAATTGTTATAACTGCAGACTGTTGCAAACAATCTAGTGAGTGAAAAATAAACAAAGAATATGTTATTTCCAGGGATGATCTCCAAGCAACACTATCCTCAACAACATACGGTAGTAACAAACGGGTTCCATCCAGCTTTATGCGAATCTTCAGTAGAAAATATTTTGGGAATATAAAATGCAGCATCTGTTGGCTACGAAATTACGTTCCGTGGCAAAGTTTGCATTTGGGTGAAAAGTTGCATATTATCAAGAAATAGGTTTATTGCCTTTGTCGGATATGCTTTGTAGTATGTACTTACTATAGTTATGGAGGTACATACGTAAGTTTTGGTGTCTTAATTGGTAATACCAGAAGCGGGCTAGCTTATCTATGTGAATGACACCTCATATGCAATATTTACATCACCGCGATAGCAGGAGCGTAAAAAACCAACTTAAAAACTATTTTCTTGATTATGAATCTTCGTCAAATACTTACAACTCAAATATGTACCTACAACATGATTTGCCTTATATATTTTCAAATGTTATAATGGTGAATAATTAATAAAAACAAAATAATAGAGATATTTCTTATCAGACTACTTATTAGTAAGACTTTTGTTATTTTAGTGCGTAAGCCCTCACACTTGTTTTTATTAAATTTTTTGACCTTTTGTTATGGATGAGAGATATAAACAGACTATTAATTGTTTATTTAACTTTAAAACGAAATAATTCTTAAATATTTCCATGCTAAACATAAAATCAACGATTCTACATAAAACAGTTTGTTTATAGGACGCCCTCGGTGCGTGCCAGTAAGCACCCGTCTTCGACCGTAAGTAATGTAGAGGTCGAATATTTGCCCACCGACCCGACTCTCAGAAATCCTCAACGCATGAAATTTTCATCGACAAGAACTTCCATTGTGTGGCTCGAGAGGTGTTCATGCCTATTGACATTTTAACTCCTTTGAGAAGGAAAATATTGGGATGGCTGTAACATAAGGATGACCAAACAAATTCAAGTTGTTATGAGTTGCATTGTTGTATTGTTTACAAATATAAAAGGATTTATGACTTACATTAAACCAAGGAGAGATTTCATTTTCACATGGCAAAAAATTGTACATCTCTGCGAAGTTTCACCCAAAAAGTTACCAATAACTTTTTCAAGACACTGTTACATCCGAAACTTCCCCAAAAGAACTTCGAACTTTGCTCCCCACTTTTAAAACAAATTTCATGGTATGAAAATGAGGTTATCCCGCTAACCCTAAGGATCTAAAATTAACGTGCAAGTACTTCTGTAATTGCTTCGGGTCAATATGGTCTCCCCTGCAACAAATCAAATCTAAATAGCGCAATAAAAGCACAAACGATCAAAACTTCGATACACTCCCCTTTATTAAAAACGTTTCTGATTATGATCCTGAATATGAAATGGGAGCAAAAAATTTAAACGATAGAGAATATCCCTAGCACGTTTTACCTGTTACGAAGAACAAAGTTTCGATGTGCACAGTTTAACTTGTGGTAGTTTTGATTCTCAATAGCAGATAATTAAATTTTGTTCATTGATTCGAGCATTTACGATAGATTGCTTTGTCAAGGAACCGTAAAGTAAACGAAGTCGAAAGTATGAACAGTTATCCAGCCTACGGATTTATCGATTCATGGCATCTGATTAGTAATGACAAGAAATGATTGTTTTCCCCAACGCGGCATGTACTCGTATAAAACTTCAGTACTTTGATTAAATAAGAAACAATGATGGAACAAAGAAATTAATTTAAAACAATATAAATATAAACAGTTGAAAATAACATACAATTATAGGATACAAACATAAGGTGTTATAAAAGCCCTAACTCAGCATAAAGCTGGCTAAGGCCACGTAAGAAAACAAATCTGATTTTAGAAAAAAAGGCGCTAAAATCAGTTACTGTTATAGGTTATCATAATAACACATAAATTATGTTGTATGTATCAAGAAAAAACTAAGTCGTATGAGCTCAACAATGTTTGTCCGCTTGAAAGTAGATTTCTCCAGAATGGCGAGTGAAATAATTCGAGTCATAAATTCAACTTTTATAACCACAGACACGGTCGGCCATCTCGCGAAGGCAGATCGACATAATTTAACTTTTTCCTATTATCTTTATGCTGACGCCGCCGTAAAGAGCTTCACTCACATATTGCGGAGTGAGCGCTCTTATAATTTGGAACTGAGGGTTCGAAAGTTCTTTAGAAGTTGAAATGCTTTTGGGAATGTAGGTATTATTTATTATACAGTCATTATAAGTGCTATTGAGCGGAAAGCGTTATACTCTTGGCGTAAAGGCGTAGCTTACCGTGATACTTTTGTGCATTTTATCACGAAATTATTTATTCGTTATTCCGTGATCATGGCGCATGAAACTGTGCCGAAATATTGGATAACTCAAAAATCAAAGCATGGTAAACATCCCGTTTTAAATGACTAACGAAATTATTTGATTAAAATATGATTAAATTACTTTAAATGGAGCCTATTTTGATTCACTCTATAAGTGATAGAAATTGTCTGACGATTCTATTTGAAAACTTCGTTAACAAAATGAAAATATCAACAGATTTTATTACATAAATGACTACTGTGTTAAACTTATGTAGTTAAAAATGCTTCCTGACAACTTGTTAAAACTATTTACAGTAGAGTGCCATTAACAGTTCCAAGTTTTCGAGCGGTTTCCAAGCAAGAATCTTGGGAGCCTTTTGGCGATGGAATTTACATCCGCAGCGCAAGCGTAGAAACATCGTTTTGCTCTCAAACACATCGTACCAACAAATGGTAGCCAGCATAGAGTCAAAGTTCCCTGAGGCCGATTCCATAAGACTGTTTTGCCACATGATCGCTTCCACGATTTGTCAAGAAAATAAAGTGGCAAATTAACTAGTACCTACCGCTTCGAAGTTGGTAAAATGATCTTTTCCACGTTCTGCCGCCGTATCCCAACTTCCGTAGGTGGGGAATGAATTTGAAACAGTTATAAGTATGACTACGACTTACTTTGCAAGCTTTGTGATACGAGAATCTTGGTGTTATGATTAAGTAGCTACATTTTTGTTAGCCTAGCCATAGGTAATGCCTATAGTCTTGATAACAATATCCTTGATAATAATATATAGTATGGCCGGCAGGACATGCTACGCCTATTGGCTACAGTGAAAACAAAGTTAAAGGAATACACAGACAATGTTTGACTCCCCGTACTCCATACTTTTATTCAGTCGCAAAACAAAAAAAGAAATTAGTTGTTAAAAACTAGACTTAAGTTCAATATATCAAATAAGTATATATATGTATATCTGTATGTCTGTGTTAGACGAGCGAAACCTTCCTACACAAGTATTTATATTTCGGTAAATGAAGGTCTACTACGGTGTAAAATATAGTATAAAACTGTTACAGAAATATATTTTTTTGCCTTTTGTTCACAAATTTACAGCTACAATGTAAAATGTTACTCAAAACACCTCTCACGGGAAAGTACCTACGTAAAACAGAGTAACATAAATTACAATTTGATTATGTTCTAGGTACAACATTGAGCAGGAATTTCTGTCGAGTTTATTGAAAAGGAAAGTTATGAATAGCAGGTGTGCGCCAACAGTTGTCGTGCGTGAATTCAGCTTTCATTCTCAACGGGAAATAATTATTGAAGGTTTTATTAAACTTGAATGTTGAAGGAATATTAAAGTTTTCAGTGAAAATTCTTTAGTCATTTCAGTTTATTTGATAATTTATTGAATGGGGTTTCCTCTTAGCTTATGTATGAAGGTAAGTATTTATGCAATGAAAGCGGATGATGACTGAAAAAAGTTACGTTGTAAAGTGGTCATAAAATGAATTCAATCATATTATGACGACCTCTGTGGCGCGGTGGTAAAAATGTGTGTACGATCTATAGATATTTATTTCGGGTGTTCTGTTCGTTTTATATGTATAATAAAAATGTATATCTATGTAATGTTTTGTATTATGTGTATCAGTCATCTAGTACCCATAACACAAGCTCTGCTTAGCTTGGGGCTAGGCTAGATGATGCTGTGTGGATTGTCCAGCATTATTTATTTATTTATTATGTGTCTGTGACACTATCAATATTCGCTAGTATGTTCATAATAGAAATTAAAGATACTCCGGTGCTCTTTCAGATTTTTTTGTTTAGTTTCTGTGCTGTTTTTTCAGTTAATCTACGATCCCATCTTGTAAGCTTTCAAGGCTGAGATCCGGACTAGCTCCGGTTCCAAGCGGGCATATAGAGCAGTTAGATCCGCCCTCCGTCTGAGAAACTTTACATTTACATTTTATGTTGTGGTCCTCGAGCAATGACCGAACATAGGTACCTAAATACTTTCATTGGTAGTCTTTTGTTTTTTGTCGACTGGAAAAAATTATTTTGTTTTCTTGTCGCTTATCTACATTATTTTATATCTCCCTTCGTAACAACCTAAAACGTAAATATTTTTAAACTTACGCGACGTAATTATTAGTATTGATACATCGGGTATTTATTGCGTTTATTTATCTATATTTCCCGCCGTTTCAACAGGTTTATCACGACAGTGTGTAAACCGGGAAAAATAGGTACCTAAATAAACGGGATAAATACCCGTTGTATCAATACCTAACCTATAACGGAAGGTAATTTTCCTTTTACCTAGCAGCAGTCAATACCTATCGTCTATCGTATATTTAAAAATCTACTTCTATATGCAGTATTGTCAAACTAAACAAAACCTTTGTGACTTGATGACTTGAACAACTTGTGGTCCATTAGGAATCTGCCCTAACATCAAATACTCAGTGCCCAACATCTTGTAAGTATCAATATTCATAAATCTTAGGGAAAGTGGACTGCAGTGGAGGTATGAGCGATGACCTCTGCTCGACGTTGACAAAGCGGCTCCTGGTTCCCATGAAAACGTTCAAATACATCATCACGCTGACAGGCGCTAGGCGGTGCAAGCTACGAATTGCCATATTTTATTTCTACCACGCTTCACTGATCGGTGATTAATGGTAGGATTACAAGACTCTAAGCGTTGCTAACATCATGGCAGAATGAAACGGTTAAAAGGGTTCCGATGGATGTTGTTTTTGAGTGAGAAATTCTGTTGAAACAAATTGATTGTTGTTGTTTTCAAACATTTAATCAAATAGCCAAAATGCCTTTTGAAAGGGTGGTCTGGTCGCTGGTTTGTAGGAATGAACTGGCAACAAAGGTGCAGTTCAATTTTTCCTGTTTGTACGTATGTAAAAAGAAGCTCGTGAGGTATAGGTAAAGACAAGCGTAGGATGATTAGTGCAGTGTATCTTTCAGAAAATATATTGAAGAGGGTGATGCTGAACTGAGATGTTGTTGTAAATAATAACAAAAGTTACCTACCCTTGTCTTATTCACATACGAAATATACTTGACGACCGATGTGGCGCGGTGGGCGAAGGTCCGCCTGCGACGCAGAAGGTTGCGGGTTCGATTCCCGCCTTGGAACAATTGTGTGTACGATCTGCAGATATATGTTTCGTGTGTTCTGGTCGTTTTCTATGTATAATAAAAATATAATCTATCTATGTAATGTTATAGTATTGTGTATATCAGTTATCTAGTAGGTACCCATAACACAAGCTCTGCTTAACATGGGGCTAGATAATGCTGTGTGAATTGTCCAGCATTATTATTTTTTTTTTTACTTTTTTTCTAGTTTCACTGTCGGGAAAAAGGCAGGACAAAAATCCGTTCCTACAAAATATAAATATACGTAGTACCTACAAGTAGGTACATCATGTTGATGATGATGACATGATGTACGAACCCCTAGAATGGATTCGTTCATCATATAAATCGGTTGCATGTATGGAAAAACAGAAACTCCCGTTTTTTTTCATATTTACCCGCGTTTCACAATATAAATGTAAAACCTAAACAATAGCTAGTTTACGACTGTGGGTGCTGCGTGTCAAAGCGCGCGTGTGTTTACTGACAATGAGAAATATGAGTATTATGCCATGCCCATAGTTGGTGTGGAAAAAAACGTATGATACTGCTAGAATCCCTAGAGTAGCGACCTGAAATCCAGAAAACATTACGGCTTGCCGAATCCCGAAACACTTTTTATTGCGTTTTTTCAACCGACTTCATAAGTGGAAAAGTGGTAGTGGTTTCTTCTCGATACGGTTGCATGTTTTTTATGCTTATGTAGGTAGGTACATATTGTATTTGTTGCTCAATATCTTCATCAATTGATTAGTATCCGATTTCGATGATTTTTTCGATTTTGAATAGATAATACCAAATAAGGTATTCCTATTAGAGCTTTATTGTCGAGGGAATACGTATGCCGTAATACAAAAAAAAGGTCTAAATATTCTATTTTTTTAGATTACGTAAGAAAGAACATCAACATTTGTTCTGTTATTTTAGGCTTGATCTTTGAAAGATTGTTTGAATCCCCAATTCACATTCAGCAACCGAAATTTTTCTAAAATCTATTGATGGAAGATGGCATGCATCGTTTATCATTCATGTCATCACGTGCCAACAAAAACACTCTCCTCTGTCGAGTCCAATCAAGCCATGATGTCATCCTGCAAAGTGAATCAGTAGTTGACGTCATTTTTACTATACAGTCCGCTAAATTCGGTCCTAATACTAAGAGACTCGTTAGCTCAGTAGGTTAGAGCGCCGATATACAAACAATTCTTGACCATCGGAGGGCGGAGGTTCAAATCCTTCACGAGTCAGATTTAATTTTTTTACTCTGATAAATTCTACAATAGGTCGGAAGAGCTAATCTAAAGAAATTATTGTGTTCTGGTTTTTTTTCTGCGATACAGCGGTACAACATAACATTGAGCGTTTATAATTGACAAGACTATGAAATTGTCTAAGTTATTCTAAGACTAAACAAATCAACTAAAACTGAACCTATGTAGGAACTAAAAAAAGAAGAGAAAGGGGTAATTACCAAAGTCAGAAAATAGAAAATTAGGAAATTCGGTTCAAAGGCTAGAAATAGGTAATTACATTGTAGCAGGCAATTTTATTACTCCATTGGTAGAAGAACATCATTAAAATTTTTAGGTTGTTTCTTGGGATTTCGAATTATGGATTGACATGCATCTCCCGTATAAAAATACGCGTCTAACTTGACGTTGAGTGATATCCCGTTGCCGCTCATTGTCTGCCTCTGAAAGAGATTGCACAATATGAAATACTTCAGTGCGAAATGCGAGTGCCTCATTGAATACTGCTTTATTCTCGTTCACAGATCTACGACAGCTTTGTGGTGCACTATAGCGGCAGAATAATAAATAGCAGCTTAGTATTTGTACCGTAATAAACATTATTTTAAACTACAGTATTAGTACTAAAGCTTACCGAAATTCGTACAGTCTAGTACACTGTTAGAGGCATTGCGAGTATGAACAATACAAAATCGCATGTTGCCAAATGAGAGAAAGTATTTTGATGATAATATTAGAGTTGAGGACAATCACTACACAGCCTGGTCACCTAACTGTACTGAGCCTGTCTTTTGGACTGACAACTCCCGGATTCGACCATATTTCACTGAACCATAAGAGGGTAGAAATTCACAATAATTAAGTAAGGCCACCTCAGCAACACCTTCGCCCAGATTTTTGGTAAAAATAACAAATCCAGGTGTACGAATATACTTAAAATAACATTGCCATCAAGGAAAAACGTCCCACATAAACAAGGTACAGGGTAAAATTATAAGAAAGCTGGTAATAGTTGAACAGTTTTTGTAAAGTATTGTATATGCCTAAAATGCGTGAAATATTTATTGAAAACTGATGATAAGCCTTATCTGATATTAACGAAGAGTTCCAATATTCGTATTTTCTATTATCTTCTTACCCACTTATAAAATATTCAAATCGCTTCAGCGGAGCATCGAATGCATTTTAGCGGCAGACATGATTAATAGTGTCAGAATATTTCAGTAAGGAAAATCAAAAATAGAAAAGTCTGTCAGTAATAGAATTTAATCCTAGACGCTTTTTTCATGTCTAAAGTTTCTACGGATATGATAATTTATCGTTCGTTTTGCACTAAAATTTAATCTTTCTCTCGATGTGAATGTAATTTTTTTAACACCATATTTTCCATTGTCACCGAAACTTCGCTCTCGCCGAAAATCCAATTTTCATTTTCACATGAACGTAATTTCGCTATATTTTTAATCCCGATCTCCGGAATAAGTGCGCGATCCGCCATTATGATAACGAAGTACGGCCTCCGCGCAAATATTCAAATTAAAACAGCATAGGCCCTTTGAGTCCCAAGTGTGGGGACATAATGCCACGGCGATACAGGAAGGATTATGACTGCAGCTGTTTGGATTAAGTCAGAATGAGGTGTAAACAATTTGGCGTTAGACTTAAATTGTTTTACACCATGTGGAACTAAATAGAGTTCCAAAAATAGTTTCATCCCCTCTGGACTCTTATTTCCAAGTTTCTAGACGGATACACGTTTCTATTTATGTTAATCGAATAAAGTCGATAGCGAAAATTTGTCTCTGGATGTTATAGATAGATAGATCGATAGAAAGGTAATTATTTATCGCACACATAGTTTTTTTAAGTTTTTTATTTTTTATTAACAATATAAAATAAAAAACTTAAAAAAACTAGATATAATTGGCGGTCTTATCGCCATAACATATTATACAAACTTTTTAAAACTAATAAGAGAGCCATATGAATAAAATAGAGATATGATAAGGTAGCAGGGCACTACAGAATCAATATAAATTAGCCGCCAATTGCACTGTTCAGTTATTCATCCTTTACAATGAAAATGGTCCCTACAGAAAACTGAGTCGATCAGCTTAAAAAAAATTCCGATGAAATTGGCTAGTTTTCAGGGGTTATGTAGCTTCGTGAGGACTAAATTGCATAACGACTACAGAAGGAACTCACGGATGACAAAAAAATAGCTCAAATGTTTTTCAGCAAAATAAATGATGATATTTGCTCAAAAACTTGGCTTGTACCAAATTTATGTGCCCCATCATCCCTGATAATTTAATGTAGGTAGAACTCTAGAAAAAACCTTTAACCAAGAACCAATAGTATATCCCGTGTTCACACCACACTGCAACCACAAAATCTTTGGCGTCGTTATTGTGTAAACAAGTCCCTGTTCAAACACACAAGTAGGTAAACCTTTACCTCACATTTGCACATAATCCAGATGTGAACATAACCTCTTTGAATCCCCCAAGGAGACAGGTTCTTGTAAGCAACAAAATGTCCACAACGTATCTAGCTGCAAATATTTACTGTGGCGGAAATAGCTTGCTCGTAGCCTAAGGTGAACTAACTCGTAATTGCACTAACCCCTTAGTAAACCAAGTTAAGAATACCTAATAAAGATTTGCATAGA
The DNA here is from genome assembly GCA_947044415.1 of Eupithecia dodoneata. Taxonomy (NCBI): domain Eukaryota; kingdom Metazoa; phylum Arthropoda; class Insecta; order Lepidoptera; family Geometridae; genus Eupithecia; species Eupithecia dodoneata. Next base: position 9,897,982 of record OX345656.1, on the reverse strand, counting down.
TGGTTGTCTGGTAGAGATCGTTCTTGAGCGATAATACCGCCAATTATTACATAGTTTTTCAGTTGTTTTATTGTAAATTGTAAAGTAAAGTAGGTAATTGTGTGGAAGCACGAAGGAATTTTACGGATGACCTCTGTGGCGCAGTGGGCGAAGGTCCACATATGACACAGGAGGTTGCGGATTCGATTCCCGCTTCGGGATAAATGTTTGTACAATCAACAGTAATTTGTTCCGGCTGTTCTAGTCTTTTTCTATGTATAATTAAAAATACCTATCTATATAATGTATTGTATTATGTATATCAGTTATCAAGTGCCCATAACACAAGCTCTGCTTAGCTTAGGGCTGGGTTATGCCGTGTGGATTGTCCAGTATTATTTATTTATTTTATTTATGTAATATGAAATAAGTGGAATCTTTTCTGAACGCAATAATGTCGATCGTTTTACAACACATAAATTATATAATACGTATATAATCGTGCTTCTGAATCATTTCTGAATAGAAATCGGTGTTCTATTCAGAAGCACGATTATATACGAGGGCAGAAGCGACGAGCGTGGATAGTTTGCTTTGGAGTAACAATTGATTTGTGGGATCAGATCAACCAGAAGGTCAAAGGTCAAATGTCACCGGCTCAAACAAATTGGACACAGGGACAATGGACTATTATTGGACATGCCATGTGAATGTAGGTTAAAAACCATATACATATCTACTTATTGACAACTACTTATTGGCAATGCCTCCTTTCAATTCCAGTTAAATAACTTTCTAGACAGTTTTTTTGCCGATTTTTTCATAAAAACCGAGTCATCATGGAAAACGCGGAGTTCGAGCTTACATGCATAGAAACCGACCAAATCTCGCACCCAGAAAAGATATTGCAAACGTAATAAACCGAGCGAGTCTGCCACAAGATTATTTCCATCCACTTGAACCAATACGTATGGGCGTTGAGTATTTTCGGCCATTGTATGCAGTGCGGTAGATCTAGTTTTCTACCTACCGTTAGGGTTTGGAAACTATGCCCAGAAAATCTTCTTTGAGGAGTATATAGAATGACGATTATTGGTACACACCAAAATCGGCGACATACGGCCGGCCGGGTGATTATGTGACTCGCGCCCGGTTTGCGACAGGCTTAAATTAAGCAATCAGTGCTGTCAAACGTCAATTTTGTATTAGTTTGACACCAGCTACAACGTCAAAATTGGTCAAAATTGGCGTTTGACAGCACTGATTGCTTAAATTACGCCTGTCGCAAACCGGTCGCGAGTTACATAATCACCATACCGGATTTCAAAGCGATGCGATTGCGCAGCAAGCATGACGCGTCGATGCAGCGAGCGCTGCGTAATCGCATCGCTTTAAAATCGATCGATAAGGTTGTGAAGTGTATGAATGAATGTTGTAGGCAGCCGAGATCTTTTTTTCACCAGGCGGCCCGCCCACTTTGGTATGACTCCACAACATTAGGTCCATAGAGGTTGCTAGATGTATAATATGTTGGTCGAGTCTTGGAGAGCCTTAACTCCCTCAGGCTTGTACAGACTGTTAAATAAATCTGTCATCGCCAATGTCATTTCTGATGGCTCAACAACATGTAAATTATGCACGATTTTATAAGTTCTGATTCGTAACCGATAATATTATATTTAAGAAGTTTAGGACACTCTGAAATAGACACTGGCAGAGTCGTAGCGAAAGCAAGCGGCGCCAAAACAAAAAAAGAAGTTGAAGTTGAAATTCCTGTCATAGGAATGGATCGTCTCATGCATTTCTGAGTATAGTGTACAAAAACCGCCAATATTCTCCGGTATACGAGAGGTCGAATCTGCTGAATTCCTGTTTAGCGTATGAAGTTCCTGGCTTATCAGCGAGCTTCATCGTAAGAAAATACTGATCTAACAGAACTATATGTTATGATACTTCAAGGGGACTAAATTAAAATGACCACATCCCCACAATATTTTACACACCAAATTTAAATTTATGTTACTAACTGCACATTAGTCTTTTATGGTAAAAATTCAAGATTGATTATATTTGTGTTTTTCTTACAATATTTTCATTTTAGTAAATGAATTCTAAGCATTCTAAAAGCTAAAACCACATTGGTAGGAAAGTCAACTTCTCTCTTCTTCAAATAATATACAACCCTCTCTTTGAAGTGTAGGTAATCAGACAAAATACTCAGAAATATAACTAATGGATGTCTCGACTATCTGTGCGAATGTTTACTATTACACTGAAATCTACCCCATCTCTATGTAAATTAATTGCCAAGTCGTGTTCTTACTTACCAAGTTATTGTTTCAGTTGCTTATAATCAGAACACAATAAACCAATCCCTAAATAGGGGTACCTAGTTACCTGAATTTATTGCCAACATCGATCGGCGATTGGGGCCACTATTTGTCTATTGATTGTCCGCCGTCGAACAGCGTCGTAAGCATCTCCCATTGTGCAATCCACTGTGTGATCTGGCATGAACATGTTCATTATGTAAAGGAGTACTGTGAAATGTTTTTCGTATCAGTAAGTAATTTAATATTGATGACTCGTTTACTCTGTCTATTTGATTTGACTCAGCAATTGATGTAACTGAGTAAAATAACGTTCATGCTTCACCCATGGTTTATTATACACAAATCATACACCTCAGGTGTCTTAGGAGATCTAATAGATCTAAATAAGTGAAGTGGCATAGTGATAGTGTTAGCCTCTACACTCTGTATACCCTCGCTCTTATGCTAGATGATATTATTACAGTCTCTTTGTTGTCCCTTTACCTCCCTTTCGATCCTAAAACGGTCTGATGGTTCTACTTTCCAAAAGAAAGTCGTATCGTGGTAGGTAGTAGTGTAACTAACGGACTCAGGTAACTACAACTATTTTGAGAGATATTAAATTTTCTGGTCCACTCAAGCTTTATATCAAAAAAAAATGGAGTGATTCCGAACATCTCCTCAAATTCATTTTATAGATTTACAATCTACATTATTTGTTATTATCGGCAGTAAGATCCCGTAGGATGATGAGATAGACTAGACCAACGTTTTAAGCGTCAGGGTTTTCACAGTAGCACTCCTGAATGATGGTCTAGCGGTGTCACTGACAATGTTCACCTCGTTAATTATTCCATCCTTTCGATGTGATTTCGTGTCATGTTAATTTATGGCGTCATCAACAGATTCATAGCATCATATATGTAGTGTCATGTAATGTGTATTGTTACAACCATTGTCACACTAAACTCTATGAATGCAAATGTTCGGATGCATAGATGATCCATCCGAAGATTTACAATATTTCTAAGTTCTTCAAGCCATAGAACTGACTGATGTTTGGCAAAAATGCACTCAAATTCCGTTTTTTCCCTAACTTTGAACTAACTTTGATCCCTTTGACTTAATTAAGTGTAGCATACATATACACTTGCGAGCTATAAACTGGAATCACTTCATCGATGGTTTTGGCAGACAATATTTTACAGTTTTCATGCAATAAACTGTAGGTTGTGGTATTATTTTAAAGATAATTTTATTAGCTTTCAAACACTTTCGATATCATAGCGAAAAAAATGTTCATCATATGTCATGGAACGTGAAAACAATAGACATAAATTTTTGGAACGAAACATCAATTTTTTCAAACTCCTGAATCGCTATAAAAACTGGGAATTTATACAATTTTGTCATCAGTCTAATATATCACGTCACTCAAAATACTGGAATTACAAGAAAATGGAAACCACACCAATAGAAGCCGCTCAAATCGTCACCCTAATCCAGCAAGGGTTCTCTCAGCGTACTATCGCTCGACAGCTTCATCTGAGCCAGTCCTGTGTCTCCAAAGTATACAAGAGGTTTAGAGAGACTGGAAACTTAGTCCGAAGACCAGGATCTGGACGACAGCGATGCACTTCGGCGAGAGATGACCGATTTATTGTCAGCACTTCTCTCCGAAATCGACATCTAACCGGCGTTGACGTCCAGCGGGAGCTCGGAGAAGTTCGAAGGAGAACTGTCAGCGAGTGGACAGTGAGGCGAAGACTCAAAGAAGCTAACTTGACCCCAAAAAGGCCAGCAACGGGACCCAAATTGTCTACAGCCCACCGACAAGCCCGACTTCAGTTTGCTCGTGATCACTTAGATTGGGATATACAGCAATGGAGCCGAGTTTTGTTCGCGGACGAGACTAGGATGTGCCTGCATGGCAGCGACCGTCGACGGAGAGTCTACAGGAGACCGGGAGAGCGATACGCACAATGCTGTATAGCGGAAACAGTGGCATATGGGGGTGGGTCTTGTATGATGTGGGCGGGGATTTCAATTGAAGCTAAAACGGAGCTGGTATTCGTACCCGGTGGAGTTCGGGGAGGAGGACTAACCGCAGAAAGGTATATCAACGACATTCTGCTGGGCTATGTACTCCCTTACGCCGGGTTTATTGGCGAAAATTTCCTGCTAATGCACGACAATGCCCGCTGCCACACCGCTCGTGCGACTAGACAGTACCTGGAAGAAGTCGGGATTCCCACAATAGACTGGCCAGCCGTCAGCCCTGACATGAACCCTATCGAACACCTGTGGGACGAGCTGAAAAGGCGGGTACGAGGAAGATCTCCAGCTCCGGCGTCAATAGAAGACCTAAAAACTGCTCTTATCGAAGAGTGGCAGGAAATTCCACAGGATTCCATCAGGAAACTCATTAGGTCAATGAAAAACCGTTTACAAGCAGTCATTAGGGCCAGGGGGGGCAATACAAAATATTAAGCGGGAAATAACAAAGATTTTAAATAAAAATTTGATATTTTCATATTACTTCTTATTAATTTAAACATCCACAACTTCGACCTATTGTAATAATTCACTAAATGAAGGTAGGAAACTTAATTAAATTTAAATAATTTTTATACCATTCGAAAGCTAACAAAATTTCTTTTGAAATGGTATACACCAATCTGCAGTTTATTCCATGTAAACTGTAAAATATGGTCTGCAGAAACCAGCGATGAAGTGATTCCAGTTTATAGCTCGCAAGTGTATTTTAATAAAAGTTCCATAATTTATATAGTATAGTTGATGATGCTTTATGATTGATGCTTTATGTGTACACTTTTGGTGCTCCTTTTGTTAATAAATAAATAAGATAATCGGGAGAGTATGAAAAAATACCATTACTAGTGTCTTACATGCAGTCCAAGTAGGTCTAATATTTTACGTAGGCATGACTCAGAAAACTTTAGTTTATTAAAGCATTGTCCTAAGAAACTCGACGCATAGCCAGCGGCTGGCAATAAGGCAGCTTTCATAAAAATAATAATTTGTTCTGAATGAATTCACTGCAAACTCAAGACGCCGTAAAATTATCTGGGGTCCTGCGCTTTATTGTTCATTGTTTTGCGGCAGAGTCCAAGAAAATATGTGACTGTCTAATTTTCAAGAAAATATTCTAAAACTTGGTTTTGATAATTGCAAAGTGGTTTCGATGGTACAGTCAAAGCTGAGACGCAGACTTTAAAAGAATTAAGAAGGTGTGAAATAGAATATCTGAATAAGCTGCTAAATGCTGTTGATGCCTCTTCGCCACCAATGGCAGATTTTTTCAGACGTGTTCCCAAATCATTCGATCTTTCGCCAAAACCTAGAACAAAGCAACACTTCAAATTGCCCCTACCTTAGTTTAGCGACGTGTCTTTGTGCCGTGTGTAATTTTAATGAGTTTCGCGCTTGCCCGGGCTGGGACAGGGCAAAGTCAGGATGGCTATATTAGCGCGGGCTGGAGTGCCGGCAATCCCCTTGCTACCTTGCACGTTTCTGAAGAACTCTAGTGATGTACCGAGTGCACGGTGGCGTAATTTTCTATCGATATAATATTAGTTGAATAGAATATTAACTTGGATTCACAAAGAGCTTTTTTCTCGTAATCAATTAATTTATAAGGTTGCCGTTTAAATTAATTTCATAATGTTATAAACTGTCGAAATAATTTACAAACTAACTTCTAGATGTATTAAAATACTATTAGCTAGGTTTAGAAGTCTTCTTCCTTGAGCCAACCTAATAAGCATTTAATTTATAAATGCCTTTTAAATTAGTTATGGACTGAATGTTATATGTACAAAAGCATGCGCTACGATGCTACGATAGACCGGCGTAGCATACAAAATGTTTCAAAACACACCTACTTTTCTACTACACACAATATTTATCTTGCATCGATGTCATGCTATGAAAAGTTGTTCCACGCAGTATACCGTAGGAGCGCTGCAAGGCGCTTAATGTACCTACATATTAAGGTAAACAAAAACTTTTGTAGTTTTGGTTAACAAACTATGTAAAAATCATCTGTATAGAAGCTTTTCGTTTTATCGATATTAATCTATCGACAACACATCAACACTAAAGTCGCTATTAATTTCGACAGCCGCCATAAGCGAGGCAGTCGGCGTTATTAGCCTACCCTTTAATGCGTAATAATTTACTGCAGTTTATATTAACAAAACAAAATTAAAACTTTATTCGCTACAAGGGGAAATAAAAGGTTCCACGAATTTTGTGCACCTATCTGTTGTTCATTAGTAATTATTAATTACCCAGAAAGGGTAAACAAAATAATAAAGCTTATTGAAATAGAGGTAACTTATTAATTTATATACTATGTTCCACGCTTTTCATCTTAGTTCTGTCGCATGGTTCAAGCGACTTACGAGTAGGAAGCCATGCCCAGGGGATTGACCACATTAACTCTAAATAGGTTTACCATCAGCACTAGCATAATTCATTATCAAAACTGCTTACAAGTTCATTGTACAGTGTCAATTCTGATATCGCCAAACCAAACTAAACTAGTTTGACAGGACAATTAATCTTATCGTTATGAAAGGGATCATTTTGTCATATAGGATCATTATGATGATTGATAAAAGTCTTAGAAATACATAGCAAAAAGAAAAATATTTACAAAAAAACGTACTCATAATTAGTGTAAAAAAACACTTTGACTGCGGTTTTTTTTCGACGACTGCGATGTTTTTTTTTACCTAAAAAATTCGTGCCGCCGCTCTACACAGCGGTTATGTTGCTCCGCACATGCGTTTCGTTCGAAAAATATTACAGCTCTGCTGAGTCACAAAGATCTGTATTTTCTCAGCCGCTGCGCTAGTGTGGATTTACGCATATTAGTCACTTGTAGAAAACTCATACCGTGCGTTTTCAGCACTCAAAGTATTAACCCTTCTTGTAAAGGTACAAAAGCAAGGAGAATTTAACTGTAGATATGTTCTATACTAAAGGTAGTTATTCTGTGTCATCGATTAAAAAGGATAGCATTTTTGGGTGTTGTCAAATTAAATTTAGTTTAGCTTTAACGACATCTGAATTCACACCTTTGACAAATTAAGAAGAAGACTTATACAGGGTTATTAGACTGCAGTTGTACAGTCTCCAAACAAACCGGAACGGACTTGGAAACCACGTTTAAAGGAGAAAAGTCTCTAAACCTTTACTGTGTGTAGTGTAAACACCTTTATATTCAAGCGCCGGACGTTGAAGCAGTCTAGTTTCTTAAGAGAGGCAAGATGGGAATATAAACGCAAGTGAATTGGCCAGGGGGCGGTCAATCGAAACGGTGAGACTACTCATTACATGGCCCCTTTGGGAAGTTTCAATGGTTTTAAAGTAGACGAGCAAAATCAATAGTACCTACTTTCAAGGACTTTAGGTGCTGTCTTTTGGAAATTACTACGATACGAGTACGTTTATGTAGAAGTAAATACTTTTGATTTGTAGAGAGAAAAATAATTAATACAACATTTTGACTGTATAAAAAATTGAAGTGAAAGATCCACAAGTTCTCGCGATTATCAATTCGAAAGAAACTATCCAGGAAATTTGACGTCCAACTCGTTATGGAAAAGTTTAATAAGTGTTCGTTGGAGAACCATACCAGTTCCCAAGTTTCCGATAAGGAATGGCTTCAACTGGATTCGACCACTTTTGTTCGACTCTTTATTCTTACGCTTCGTCGGCACTTTTAATGACTTATCCGGTTTTTTCTTATAAAAGCCATTCATCCCGTGAAACTAATTTTGCAGTCGAAAGCCAGTTGAAAGTCACAAAACATTTGGTGAAATAGCATTCTGCATGGCCATCATATTTTATTTGCTTCCGGATGGCTATGCATTGTATTGAATCGCGCACGACAGAGGATATGAAATCCAATCAAATACGGTGGCGATTTGTTGAATTCTCCCTTATGTACAATGGATACGATGAATTATAAATAAGAGCAAACGAACAAGTATAATGTTTGTGTTACCATAACAAACATGATGTGTTATTGTATGAAATTGGCTTGGATTCGAAAGGGTGTGAGTGGGACTAGCGGTCCAGACAGATTAATTTTGTCCCCGTATTTGATTAAGGGGCGCGTGGAAATCAGGCTTTTAATTTTATGTTGTTTTAACAAATATTGTGGATGCTTTATGTTAGAGAATTGCCAGAATAATGAATTTATTTTTTTAAGGACTCTGTTTATAAAGGACTGTATAATAATTATATTATATTTTCTGTATGTAGGCAGGTGCATACTAGCCTATGCATATTTAAACTCAGTTTAAAAATAATTATGCTACGCGTATTACGTTTTTAGTCACGCCGCCGCCGCCTATGTTAGTCCGCTGTTGGACATAGGCCTCCCCCAATGAGCGCCATAGCGCCCTGTCTTCAGCTTGACGCATCCAGCATCTACCTGCAGTCTTTCGCAGGAAGTCATCCCTCCTGGTCAGAGGGTGTCCTACACTACGTTTACCCAGGCGGCGCCCTGCGTGAAACAGTTTGTTATAAATGACTTTCGAAGATAACAGAATACATTCGACAGTTGTCAGTCTTAACTTGCTAGTGAAGTGACATGTTAGTTTACGTGTTTACATGTTTTTTAGTAACAGGAAAAAGTTGTCTTAGTGTACCGTGCTAACTTTGGTAGAAAAATAAATTCATGTGGCCGCCGTTATAGGGATAAATTTTTGATTAACTGTCAAATATGTCATAATAATATGGATCGGACTGTAGTAACAAATGTACCCGAAGATTTTATTTTCCCCGCAGACTTGACGAACCAAGGCCGCATAAACTTAAAATGGTGGTGCGGCCAATTTCACGGCTCGCTACTATTCGGTACTTAAACGCCAACAGGCCGAAATGAAATATCGCTATCTCTTATCCAAGTGCTTTTAATATTCTGGGACGCTTCTTCAAAGTTTTTGACGGGTTTTGAATGAACGTAGATTCATTTTGGACGTTCCACTTTAGAGTTTTTGCATAGACTTAACAATTTTGTGGTTTATGGCTTTAAGCTTTGTTCAGGATTGTGTTCGCTTAATCCAACCTCCAAGCTGCGTGTCTGCTGTAGACTGTTGTTACACAAAATAAAACACATTTAATATTGAAAGTCTCTGAGGAAAAATAACAAGGAAACTGAAACTTATCTAAAAATTTGCATTTAAAGTCATTGTAGCTGAAACTACCATGTAACAGGGGTTGTTAACCTAAGGGCGGGCCGCCCTCCAACTTCGCGCTCTATTATTAATGACAAACTGCCCCTCCCTAGCCAAGTGTAATGCTAATTATTGCGTTTTGCGATATTTTGTTTGTGAAAAGTAAACTAGTGAGTGCACGCGAGCCTGCTCTAGGCTGCTATTAGTCCGAGGAAACAGTGACGTGAATTGCATAACGTGAATCATGAAATACATAGTTAATTTTTTATAAACGGTGTTTATTTTTTTTACTTTTGATGGCTGGCCGCGTATATGACTCATAAATGCAGACAAAAACGTTCCCGTGAGGGCTTTTTCGAACAAAGGGGTGCCATTTCAGAAACATGGTAGTGTTTTCAAGAAATTTTGATAATTAAAAAAAAGAAAATTCATACAAGGTTCATTCATTATTATTGATGACTAATACCCTCATAAATATCAAACAGTTATAGCCAATAAATACTCGTAATACAACAGTTATCAATTTTGAGTTCAAATATAGTTACAATCAAAGTTTGCTCACAGATTTTGCAATCGAAAAATGTAGAGCATTTTGAAGTACCTGCAAATTAATTTACAAACATCTTGAAGCTCCCGAGCATCTCTTTCCACTTTTTCAATTTTCGTAAGTGCTCCAAATATTATTAAGATGAGTCGCGAGTGAAAAAGGCTTCACTGCTTGTTTTGCCTCTTGAAGTTTACGTCTTTCACATCTTATTACTAACATAGAATCTTTCTTTCTAAGGCATTTTCGTGATAATTTGTTACATTTATTTATTATTTACTAGAGTTATAATCTGAAAAAGAAACCACACATAATTAGTTTTTTTGTGTTAGACGATCGTAGTCGCTCTTTTAATAGTTTTTTTTCAACTTGTAATTAAAATGAAAGTAATTTGTTGTAATTTGTGTATTTGTTTAATAAGTTGTTGAGTGAATTCTATGACTCTATGTGTTCTTATCTATGATATGCGCTGAAAAAAACTATACAAACTGCACCAAGGGACGTACACTTTCTTACTTGCCATTTTATGTGTACCTTGAGGACTTGGCTTGTAAATTCTTTTAGGCTGATCGCGCCACAAATAATAATCTTCCAAACAACAGGTTTTGACTTTTTATCGAGGCACCTCTGTGAACTGCTCTTATTTAAGCTTATCGAAGGGAAGGAGGTTATACAATGCTTAAACTTCATAGAAAATAATAATTTCGTTCGATCGCGGTTTTAAAGAGGTTTATAGCATTCTAATCCTCTATGGTTACTGACCAAATGAATTTCTAACATTCGACTTCTTTTATAAATTAGAAAATATTTTCTCTTTAGTTGAGGTGAAAAAATTTATGTTTAACTTGAGAGCAATTTTTTATTGTTTCATTCCTTGTAAATTCCCCGCTAGGTCAGGGTTTAATATCGGTATGTTCAACAAAAATCATTTTGCCCACTTGTTGAACAAATAACGATCATTGCACGCACATGTGAGCAAAAACTGACTTGACTCACTGTTTTTGAGAAGCAAAGTCTCCGTTTTCAATTTAGAGTGCAGAAAAATTTATTACATCCAATCGCGCCTGTTTAAATAATAATGAAATCATACATCAAAACATTACCTCAACTAGTAAAACACAAGGTTTCCCACTAAATCAAACGAAATTTTCAGCGTATTTTCGTAATCTGATTCATTGAAACGGAAACGAGTCGGGGAAGTGACAAGCAGACCGGTTGCGTGTGTTTTCAAGGGTTCCTTATGGGGTGCATTAACCTCTATTATTTTTCAATTAGGCATGATTAGCACGAACTTTGTTAGAATTGGTGGGACTGTACAGTGTAGGTGCTCTGCATAAAAAAATTCAAGCTACAAATGTAACTAACTACTACCCGACCAAGATTAGTTTGCACCTCGCTGCAAACTTACGCAACCACGCTAGGTGCAAACCTAGCTTTGGTCGAGCTATATTATGTTCTAACAGTGATTCGTAGTGGTAGGTCGTGTTAGAAAGAAAGGTTTTTGGGGGCGTCCAAAGTGAGGCGTTTAGGGCAAGGGGGCAATTTTTCGACACCCGAATTTTTTAAAAATATTTCGCATAATTAATGGATACCCCCTTTAGAATGTAATAACGTTCTAGCTAGATCCTCATATACAAAACAATTTTTGTCACAACATATTGAAACCAATAGGTTACCTATCAAAATTTAAGTTGGGATTAAGTATCGTAGAAGTAATAATCACTAGACCCGAAAAGGCTAATATTGAGTTGATTGTTCGAAATAATACCATCGCAGTATGTACAACCAGCGCTGCAATTCGTAAGTTTTAATTCAATTTGGGTGCGGTTATCTTTTAACAAAATTACTGTTGTTTGACTGACACCTCGCGGTTCCCATTTCATAGAGTGCATACAAATTGGTTTTCGTACGATTAGCTTCCCAATATTTTAATAGTTTTCTCGTGCGGTTAAAGATAATTTTGGTAATAACTATAATTACTGACATGAAACATGGTTGGTATAATTTATCCTTAATTTGGCACCGACAGTTCACCTTCATGAATAGGTAGGGGGACCAATTAGGTAAATAATTGGGTTAATTAATATCACTCATGACTTTTTAATCTAAAGCTTGTTTTCCTTATATTTCTGGAGGTTTTCCACTCGTATTTTCTTTTCTTTTCCTCTCTTCATTGCATTCTTAGCACAATCTTTAGTATTTTTGAGATGCGCGGTAGACCGTCAGCAAAGTTGACAACCTCTGTGGCACGGTGGGCAAAGGTCCGCCTGCGACGCAGGAGGTTGCGGGTTCGATTCCCGCCTCGGAACAATTGTGTGTACGATCTGCAGATATTTGTTCCGGGTGTTCTGGTCGTTCTCTATGTATAATAAAAATATCTATCTATATAATGTATTTTATTATGTATATCAGTTATCTAATGCCCATAAAACAAGCTTAGCTCAGCTCTTTTATCGGTGACGCCACTATCTAAAGGAACTTGGTCTAGTTGTCACATTTATGTTTTTGATTAGATTACATATCCTCTAGCACTATGCAATTAAAGGCTAACCGTACTTAATAAGCTCTAACATCCTAATTTCCATACTAATGTATGATAAGTAGGTAGGTTCTACGAAACAATGGAACGGGCTCAGGTGGATGTAGATAATTAATGTTAGATCTGTGTTCCTCTACTTCTATACCTCTTAAAGGTAGGTTCATGATATCATACATACGTAACTGACTGGTAGAAACTGTTAACTTTATTAATATTTATAAAAATGTTTAATTCTCTAAGGGGATCTATGGACTCACCTTAATTTTTCATGGAAAGTTTAAATACACACTCGTTTAGTTTTATTGTATCCATTCATTTACAAAAACGCGGGCTTTAACCTAAACCGAATTAACTAAAATCGGTTTTTTGTCTGGCAACTAAATTACTAAGCTCAAATTATTCCAAGGACAGGTATCTTGGATAAGAATTGTCTTGAATTCTGAAGTGGTAGCAGATGCAAATTCTGTAGCGAGAAGAGAAAATATGATGTTGTTATGCAAAAATGCAATAATGGTAATCAGACATGCTACGTGCTTGTTTTGCTGCACAATAACATCCCTTAGGTACCTTAGACTACAGAATGGAATCATCACCATCATCATCATCAGCCTATAGCAGTCCACTGCTGGACATAGGCCTCCCCCAATGAGCGCCATAGCGCCCTGTCTTCAGTTTGCCGCATCCAGCATCTACCTGCAGTCTTTCGCAGGTCGTTATCCCACCTGGTCGGAGGGCGTCCTACACTACGTTTACCGAGTCGTGGTCTCCACTCAAGAACACGTTTGCCCCATCGGCCGTCGGTTCTTCGCGAGATATGGCCGGCCCACTGCCACTTCAGCTTGCTAATTCTTTGAGTTATGTCGATGACAGAATGGAATGGTGAGACTTAAAAAGCTTCTCTATTCACCTATTACTTAGATATTCTTTAGCTAGTCAGTAACCCGACCTTTATCAAGAAACTCGGCACTAAGCAAAGCGTGAAAGAGCAACAGAATCAAGACAAATCATAAAACTTCATCGCCGTCCTAGATTGCGGCAAAGCCAGCACAAATAGCTGAAACAACATCAATTTCGCTGCAGAAAATGCAATCAGTTGCACACAATACTTCCCCCGGTCACAACATGACGCCAAACCGGACTGAACTGGACCAAACCGGATCGAACCGACCAATAACCGGCTACTTGGAAAACGCATCATCCGTTGTGCTATTCAAAATGTAATAAAACTTAGAGGATGACCTTTTGTGTGCTCGAACCACATGCTTTTGTTTGCATGAATTACGTTCAATCTCTGTATTATCGTAACCATATAGTACCTATCATTATTTCCTACGATCCATGTTTCAGCAGAACTTTCACTACAGTAGGGAGATATAGATAGGTACTAATGCACCTAACAATATTTTGACTTGAATTTACGATTTTATTTAAATAATATGCATACTAGTGCTAGAATCTCACATCCCATCGATTTGAGATGGGATCTGAGAAACTCTCGGAAACTACTAAGGGCAAAACCACATTACAGCTTTTATTTCACCATTACACATTCACGACAAAAACTAGCGGTCAACAAACCCAAATTTTTCTCTGCTCTAGTTTCATAACGATCAGAATTGCGGTTTACGAAAAAGTTTTGGTTTCTGTTTGATGCTTATGTAGACGTACTTACTTTTCATAAAACCTTTTAAAATGTAAGCTTAATAGTTCGAGTTACCAAGTAAAATCATTTTAATAAAAATAAAACAAATCATTACCAAATAGCCTTGCGGCTGAGACATATCTCAACAGAGATGAAATTAATTAAGGATTATTTCGTTCCATCAACTCAATCTAGACAGACTGAAAGCTTTCGCAAAGCTCCGTCTCATCACGCTAGTTTCACATCAGTGGGTGAAATATTCGCATTAAATTCAAAGAAAAACCATTAACTTTGTTGTCGTTTTGTAAGACTTAATTAAGTTTTGTTTGTTAACTTGAAAAACAAAAGAAGCAGAATTAATCCACTTTAAATTTAGGTTAGACGTTAAATAGTAGATTCCTTTTTAAATTAATAAAAATAAACAAAATTACGTAATCTGTTATAAAAAAAAATTAACATAACAATCGGATGACAGTTGGCAGAAAATTGCTTAATTCAAGATTATATTATTGAAAATTAATCTTCTCAGAAAAAGCAATCGTTCATGGGCTGGCTACTAAGACATTTCTCAGAATAGAGTCAATTGCCTAATAAATATTTGATGCTGTTGGTGAGACATCATAACTTAGGATCAGATAATGTGCAGGATTACATATTGTCAGAAAAAGAGGGAGTCATTCCCTGAAATATGGCCGCAGTAATATAGAAAGACAACTATGAATAATACATATTTGGGGCAAGTAATAATGTGCCAACAGTCAGCTAAGAATATGTGATTTTGTTTATTTATGCTGAAGCACTCTGTATTGTGGAAGATGAGAAACTGGGGCCATTGATTTTGTCCGATCACGTATACAAATGATCAGTGAGGGTATTTACCTACTTATTTCTTAGTCAATATAAAATACTTATGTCAACAAAAGAAAATCCGTCGGTGATTGTCTAGCGGCGAGGCGTTTGAAATCAGTAGGCACTGAATTTAATAATGTAACCCTTGGACCTAGGTACTTAATATTATTAGAGGGCTATTAAGTACATAGGTACTTTTTTGTACCCTAGGGGTTCAGTTAATTTATTTGGCCCAATCTACTAGCAACACAAGACTTCCGTGAAGCGTTTTACATTACAGCACAAATTCTGTGAATTATTCCTTCGTCACATGTTTTATTTGCTACCAAAAAATAATAGTAGTTTCCGTGTGTACGTTGAATTATATTATATTTCAGGCGCAGAACAATGCAGAAGTGGATTGAGAGAAAAAATATATTTTATATGGTCCACTACAACCACCATCTTCGAATGTTGACATCGTAGCTATGAAATAGAAATTTAGAAACTTTAAGACTTTGTTTTATACTATGTAGTGATGAGAGATAAAAAAAAAACTATCAAGTATTTAATAATATTAATCTTTAGCAACAAAAAAAAATTCGACATATAATAAATAATAGACAATCTGCATTATATTTACATTACTCGCAATGCGAGTCAAACCCCATCATCCTCGCCGGATGGTAATGGTAATCTTTTGAAAGAGAAATAAAAATATGACTGCTAAAGTCCAGTAACCAAATTGTTCAATACAGAACCACCGGTGTGTGATAAATGCTGCGACGAATATGCATCCGCTCGCTTTGTTGAACCGAATCAAAAACAAACTGGAGCTGACTTCGCCATGTCGGAGGCCTATTTGTTCAGTAAACATGCTGTATAAATCGCAAAGGCAACATTTTTGATTCAGGCATGGAAAACAATTCAATTTTACATACGTTTTTATAGTATTGATCTGTTTTAAAAGTTTATTTTTAACTCAACTACCTTCCGCATATTATACATTTTGGCAATTTACTTTTAATTGAACTAATTATAATTCAACAATTATTAATTCAATAAAAATAAGGAGATTTATTCAATTTATAATTATTTCAGAGGTTAAATCAGGTAGGTATAAATTCATATTGTTATGAATTAATCAATCCGCTTGGTAATTAATCCATAATATATAATTCAGCGTGTAAAATTAATTTTCGAGAAGGAAGCAAATGAAGGATCCAGCTGGGCTGGTCATGGTTTGCAAAACTAAAATAAACAAATATAGAAAAAATATCAGAATGGTGTTAAATCAAACCACTAGAAACTCATCGATCCAATAGAAAACCGGTACATTGCTAGACGATCGTCACTACATAAAACCAGACAACCCTATCATCATCGCTTTCAAACAGCAATAACCACTCCACAAAGTCTCACTTAAAAGCGTCACAAAAGGCCCAGGTTTAGGTACCGTCCACACGCGACCACGAACCACCAACGGGAGTGAAGTAACAATTACTCGGTCATGCGAGCTCGCCATCCATCACCTAGTTGCTGTGCCACTGGCATTGGCTACTCTAAGCAATTTCCGTAGCCCTTATCTCACCCGCAAGCTTACGTGGTGTGGTTTGTTTAACAGAATAAAATTAATACAGTTGACAAGGATCTTTGGCAAGGCTGGCTGTTCGCGGGTTGTATTCGTTTTTGGTTGGCTCGAGATCTCGTTCTCTGACACTGCAGCACTTTGCTCGATGAAAATTGTTTTGTTAGACATTTTCATTGTTGCTTGTTACCTACTACAAATGTTTATTTTTCTCTAAGATCTAGATTTGGATCGTTCTAGCACTTAGGGTAACAAATCAACATCGAGCTATGCTGCGCTGTACTGCGCTGTGCTGTGCTGTGTTTCTTAAGCTACGTTTTTTTAACAATCAACATCAAGCTGTGCTGCGCTTTGCTTAGCTCAGTATTAAAAGTAATCAGCAGCTCGTGTAGTGTAGTCGTTTATCATATATTTATCATAAAAAACATAGCACAGTTCGGCACAGCGCGGCTCAGCACGGCGGGTAGCGCGCCTCGCTCGAGACTACTGCGTTTTTAAACAGAGCGTAGCCTCACACAGCGCAGCACAGCAAGGTTTGTTTGTATCCTCATTAAAATATTAGACGAGCGAGTTGACCAAACATAGCACAGCGCAGTACAGCGCAGCATAGCTCGATGTTGATTTGTCACCCTTAAGCCTCTACCAGAAATTATGAAATAAACTTTTTTACAAATTGATTATTTTCTATAAGTAGTATACTATTACTCGTACATAAATTGACAACCAGCCAATAACGTATATAACGTATAGGTTTCCGCTCTTCAAAGTCTTTTGCAATTGATTGATCACTTCAAGTCATGATCGTTAACATAATCGGGAAGTGTTAGTCATTGATACCCAAAAACTTTGGCACTAACTAGCATTATCATGGTATTTTTAACAAGGTTTATTCCATTGATTTGGATGTGCGACACAGTTTTAAACTTATGCGCTTTCCAGTGTTCCGTTGTTTTTAGTGATAATTCTTTGTTCATTCTAAATAAATAAAAAATAAATTGATATTAATAACTCGCCGCCTTAAACAATGCAACAAAATTTAATATTTTGCAAATTTATAGGAAGTGTGCGGCCACGGCTCGCTTAATTATTTTCTCCTGTTTACATAAGATTTAGATTGTGTCGTGAAAAGGAAATTATGTGGGTCACGCAGCTCTTATTTACGAGTTTTATGGCCATTTGTTAGTGCAACGTCATAAAATGGCTCTCACAATATAATACGTATTGTTATCTCCTTTTGGAACGACCAATTTGTGCGAATAGCTGTTTGTTAGAATAATTTCTAGTTATCGTCAATAGTTGTTGCTGTGTTCTACATTTAAAAATTATTCCTACGTACTAGGTTTGTCTTATTATATTATGTAAATACGTTTTTATTGTCGAAAAGAAAAGCTTTTTCACCTGGTCATAAGGTATCCGAGAGGAGTAAATTGAAAAATGGAACTGCTTGCATATTAATTTAGTTATTACAGCAAAATGATGAATGTACACCTTTTGTTTAAGTTTTTTAATAGGAATAAGTCTAATTCTATCTATTTCTTTTCAATAATCGCATAAATGTTTTTCTTTTCTAATACGTTTTCTACATATGAACGGAAAAACTACAACATTTAGTTTGTCAGACTTGATTAGTCGAACAAAAATCTGACGAGTTATCAATAGCAAGAACTCGTTTCACACTAGTTTCGCCCAGAACATCCAATCTAGTTTGCATAGTATAAAATATAATCTGTTTAATTAGGGGCTAGATGTTGTTGTTATGTAAACTAGTGGTCAATGCCTTCTAGCGCAATAGTTTCTACACGATTGCCCCCTGTTGTCAAAAAGTAGAAACAACCACCATTCAAACAGTTCAACCATCTGAACTCCCCGCGGTAAAAGTTCAGCGATGACATTTGGCGCGAAAGTTGCCCTCACCATTGAACTTTGGTGATCGAAAACAATAACAGACGCCAACGACTTTTGAACATTCATTGAAAAGGAAAGTTATACGACACAGGTGCGGGGTCGACGGACAGATGGACAATGTAGACACGGAGTTCTGATTAGGTATTGGTAAACTTTGGTTTACAATTCAAACAATGTCATAGTGATGGTGCGCTTATTCCCAGACCTTCAGTGCTGTAGTTATGTACCTACTGGGGCAATCTGTGGGGGCAATGTTCACCAAAGTCAATGAAAAAAAAATTGTGGTTAACTTGTCCGAGTGCATATTTTGTAAGCATAAAAAAAATTATTTAAAAGAGTTGATGTAAAAAATACACGGAAGAAAGCTACTGCCCTTTCGTAGGAAGAACTTTTGGTAGATTCCGTTAGTCGTTTCTTGCGACATCCATGGGCTGAGATGGAAGGGCCGACTCTTACACCACGCCCGCCATAGATAGGTACATCTTTATAAATAAATTCTATATTGTACGTTTTAATAAAAAACCACGAGATCTAAAAGTAAATACAAAACCACTGTTCAATTCCAATCACAGTTGTTTGTTTTACAAATTGGGTGACCTCAATTCCGATGTCAGCTTACATTGTATCGGTGAAGACAGAATCGAATCAGAGTGCATATCCGAGTCAAAGGAAGCTTTGATTTTACCTGCTGTATTGATTGCCCCTGTACCTACGCTGTAGCTCACTTTGTGAAGTGTTTCAAACATTGTTAGATATTTCTCAAGACAGAATATCACGGAAAAAAGATCGATCGGAATGACCAACTGATCGACCTTCTTTGGCGGATATGATGGACGGTAAGTTGATGTTTTTTTACAAAAACTGAAAACCTACTTCAAATGTTTTTAAATTAACACTGTTTTTTAAGCTTTGCTGGACAATAAGATATCTTTATCGGCCATATCTCGCGAAGAACCGACGGCCGATGGGGCAAACGTGTTCTTGAGTGGAGACCACGACTCGGTAAACGTAGTGTAGGACGCCCTCCGACCAGGTGGGATGACGACCTGCGAAAGACTGCAGGTAGATGCTGGATGCGGCAAGCTGAAGACAGGGCGCTATGGCGCTCATTGGGGGAGGCCTATGTCCAGCAGTGGACTGCTATAGGCTGATGATGATGATGATGATGAAGATATCTTTGGGAATTCAACTTTTAAAGGGACCACCCCGAAATAATTTGCTATAGAAAAACAAAAGAATCATATCACAATCGGCCAACAAATGACGGTAAAAGCAGCAAAATAGCCTAACTCTTTTCTATACTAATATTATAAAGAGGAAAGGTTTGATTTTTTGTTTGCATCGAATAGGCTCCGAAACTACTGGACCGAATTGAAAAATTATTTCACCGTTGGGAAGCCACACTATCCGCGGTGAACATAGGCTATATTAAAATTTTAAATGTGAAATTTGAATTGAACGCGGGTGAAACCGCGGGAAACATCTAGTAAAAGATAAAGAAGGTAACTTAAGAGTTACCTTTGACGGATGAAAATCATAGGTTTGTTTGTTAATATATTGTGAGGTTGACACAGAAAATAACTTCTAAAATAGTCACATTGTTATTACTTACAAAACGGAGGCTTAATTTCGTAAAAGGTCTCATATTGTGAGGTTGTACAATAAAATACCTAGTCATTCTAATATTTTAGTCCATACGACCAACAAAACTGTGACTTTGAATAATAAAATAAGAAACAGCTCCCCATTTATGGTTATTTTACACTCAAACAGATTGCTATTCTTATACTTATCTAAAGTCTCGAACTTAGTCTATACTAATAGACTAAGCTCGAGACTGAAGATAAGGTTTGATTTTTTGTTTGTTTGTTATTAATAAAATGGTTCTTCTACAAAGAAAATGTATAAAAAAGATCAAAAAACTGATCTATACACACATCATCATATAGCTCCTAGCTAAGATGAGCTTGTGTTATTGGTACTAGATGACGTATGTATATACTTAATACAAATACATTACATAAGTACCTACATAAATACTTTTACTTTTACTTTACATAGGAATACGCAAAACATATGAAACAGATATATGCATGCAGGTCGTAGAAACATTAATTCGTAATTACTAAAAATTACGTGTCTGTTATTCCAAATTTAAGTTTGTTTTTAGTATAATATGTATGTTGTTTTTAAACCTCTTATTATATAAACATTTGTCCCGCCCGAGGCAGGAATCAAACCCGCAACCTCATCCGTCGCCAAAGTACTTTCGCCCGCTGCACCACAGAGGATGAAAGTAGATAAAACTTTCCCAGACTAAGCGTTTTATTGTTAATGCTAAGTTCAGACACCCGTATAGAAGCCAATACTCTTTATGGTTCCCAAACAAAAAGCACTTTGTAACGCTAGAACGTCTTCTTATCTACGTACAATATTATAAAACGTAGCAATAAAGTAAATAATGAAACAAATGTACATGCTCTAATATAAGGATAAATAAAATTGAATCTTGAACCCTGGTTATAAAGTCGACTTTAGGTTTTGTTTGCTACACTTATGCTGGAAGAATATTATGGAAACAAATTCGCGTTGAGCACGTTCAGTGTGCAAGTAATAAATAAAAACAGAAGTAGGAAGCGAGCTGCGAAATAGTATTGTGTTAAAATTGTATTAGCGCTGAGATGGTTACAGCCTGTTAGATGCTTCGAGACAACGGCACTAGACAAAACTCGTTGGAAGAATAGCCAAAAATTACTTACATACTCTAAAGTAGTGTATATTTGTAAAGATCCAAGTACACAAAACCTTCTTTGATGGAAACTTAAAATGGGAGAAACGAGGGATGACATTGTATATTGTATTCATTCATTGGACTTGATTTTCTGCTTTTGGCTTGGGCTCGTGCCGTAGACCAGGACTGACTCAAAAGTAATATTATTTATACTATCGTTTCACTTCTTTACTCTGCATTATGGGTATGTTGTATACCACTCACCAAAATATTGAATCATAATTAGTTATAAAATGAAATAATCAGTGGGATTCGTAATATTTTGACAAATAATAAATAATGCTCCGGAACAATTGTGTGTAGGTACAATCTGCAGATATTTGTTCCGGATGTTCTGGTTGTTTTCTATGTATAATAAAACATATCTATCTATCTATGTATTGTATTATGTATATCAGTTATCTAGTACCCATAACAAAAGCTCTGCTTACCATGGGGCTAGATAATGCTGTGTGAATTGTCCAGCATTATTTTTTATTTTTTTTATTTTTAATGCTGTACAATCCACTCAGCATCATTTAGCCTCAAACTAAGCATATAACAATTTAGTAGGTACCCATAATACATCCATACTAATATTATTATAGAAGCGAAAGCAATTCTGTCTGAGAGGTAAACAATATCCCCGCTATAGGCTACTTGAAATGCGCATGCGAAGCCGCGGGCAGAAGCTAGTAATCTATAAATGTCTTAAAAATAGTACCCCTTTCAGCGTTTTTTACATAGGCAATTTTCTCGCAGATTGAATTTTCATAGGTATTCCAAAGCTAACATATATCTACTATCAGCTTGATCACATTACTTGAACTAAACGCTTTGAAAAAATCCATTTAACCCTTATCAGAACCTTTCATAAAAACGCAAATCTCAATTCAAACATAGAACGTGATATGTCGTTACGAGGCAGATGCGAAAAAATATGTTAAACAAGCAATTTGAGCATTTGGAGGAGCACCTGACAAGGCACCTTGGGACTTATCACGAAAATACACGGCACTCGTGTTCGAAACACATTTTTTGATTTATAAATACAATATATTTGCGGTTGTTCTTGTGTGATTTTTTAAATGGAAATAGAATATTACGAATAAATAAATATTGCTGGACAATCCACACAGCATCATCTAGCCCCGAGCTAAGCGAAGCTTGTCTGAAAAGGTTTTCTTATTTAGACATATTTTTTTGTCTTAATGTTACACTAGTGGACCTTCTCGGCTTCGCACGGTTTTCGTACGAATCCCTAACTTTTTTGAAAATATAGTATAGCATATGTTTACCGGGGATAGTATAGCTTCCCAACAGTGTCGGAGCCTATTCATTACAAAAAAATAAACAAAAACTCAAACCTTTCGTCTGTATAACTCTGTATTAGTATAGACAATACAACATAAATTAATTAAGTAGACACAGAAATAAAAACTTACGGTAAACGTAGTGTAGGCCCTCGGTAACCGTAGTGTGCCCTCCGACCAGGTGGGATGACGACCTGCGAAAGACTGCAGGTAGATGCTGGATGCGGCAAGCTGAAGACAGGGCGCTATGGCGCTTGTTGGGGGAGGCCTATGTCCAGCAGTGGACTGCTATAGGCTGATGATGATGATGATGAAAATTAAAAAAAAACAGAACCAGAAAACTGACTGAACCTATTAGTTATTTTAACGAATGAATTTATTTATCAGTATTAAAAATAAAACGGTTGAGCTACATGTAGATTGTTACAAATAATGTTCAGGGGAGTTTTTTTTATATTAGCTTATTATAATTTTATTGTGAAAGGTTCTTAAATTAAATAAACGATAAATCAACTAAATTACGAAGCACGCGATCTTTCCAAACCTATGAAAATCACTTTCTTGATTCGATTTGAAATGTTGTTAGCACGACAGATTAGTTTGCTCCACTTATTAAATTTTCATGAAATATACACAAGATAAGAAAGTCTACCAAGATACAATCAATCAAACAATTGTTACTGAAAATATTGCAGACGCATTATGGAAGCCCAAATCAATAATTTCAAATAATGATAAGAACAAAAAAAAGCGGAACATCAAAAAAGCAGATTGATCAAAACATAATTTTTTTTTTATATTTGGGGTTTTCCTACACTTTGACAGCTGAAATCACACGGTATGTGTTTTCTACAAGTGACTAATATGCGTAAATCCACACTAGCGCAGCGGCTGAGAAAATACAGATCTTTGTGACTCAGCACAGACGTAATATTTTTCGAACAAAAAGCATGTGCGGCGCAACACAACCGCTGTGTAGAGCGGCAGCACGAATTTTTTATGTTAAAAAAAGATCGAAGTCGTCGAAAAAAAATCGCAGTCAAAGTGTTAATCTAACTCGCTTCTCCTGGATAGCTTATTGTGCTAATTTATATACTAATTATAAACTCGATAGTTTGGATGTTTATTAACTCTTCAAGCCAAAACTACTGGAGGATCGGGCAGCTAAATTTTGCATATACGAGCAGGTAGTTCTAGGCCTGAAATAAAACATAGGCTTCTTCATATCCATATATCAGTTTTCGTTAAAATAACCGTGCGAAGCCGCGGGCAAAAACTAGTACTTTATAATTCAACTTCGGAAACGTAACGTATTTTCACTCAATCACAATTTTTTATTTCATACTAGCGGCCCGTCCCGGCTTCGCCCCAGTGGTCATTTGTTTCATGTAATTTAAAAAAAAAACTCTTTTTTTCTCTCCGTAAGAACCATTCTCGTACTTCAAGGAATATTCTAAAAAAATAATTAGCGAAATCGGTTCAGCTGCTCTCGAGATTTGCGCTTAGCAACACATTCAGCGATTCATTTTTATATTATAGATTATGTACTATAGAAATTGTGAGTCAAGTTATTTAGGTATCTGAAAGTTCCCTATTATGTATATCTGAGGGTAGGTAAATTCCTAACACGCACCCGCAAACACGAACTTCGCTGGGGTCCTGAAAAACCCGTCAATCATACGCACGCAGACAGCTGTCTTGCCCTGATGATGACCGGGGGCTCTTAATTAATGGGGCGCTGTGGTACCCCACTTGGCAAGCAAGTTGTAACAGGTGTCAGAAGATGCATAGCTTGGGGCCAGAATAGCCCTGATCAAGATTTGGGTTAAGGAGAAAATAATGGTTTGTTGTTATTTTTATATAACAGTTTACTCTTTTCTTGGTATTTTTCCTTTTGAGGTTCTCTGATTCTATTGCGTTTTCTTTCATTCCTAAAATTGTTTGATGTTTGCTTACCTACATTAAAAAGGCTAAGTTACATATATGCCTAATGTACATAAATTACCTAAAACACATGTATTTCATGCAACAATATATACTTTACTTTACTTACTTATCTATGAATTTAAAAAAAACTTGATGCCTAAGTAATTGTAAGTCTCAAAAATTCCTAAACATGCAGTTTATTTCCCTAAAAGTTGAGTCATTTTTGTAGGTGAAGATTCATACAGCTCTTATAAAGTTATTTCGAATCTCACCGATAAATAAAAACAGGATCCCGCCCTTGATGGATCTGGCCCATGGGTAATCATAGCTGGCACAAAATCTATAAGGCCTCGCGAAGAACCTTGACACAGCTCAACTTTAAGGAAGTTGACAAACTGAAATGAAATATAAATAAAATGAAATGAAATAATTTATTTGACACGACACGTTAGGTACATTTAAAAAACGTAGGAAAGCTAAAACTAGGTACAAACTTATTACTAAAACAATAGAGGTGAAACGGTTATCTACTTAAAAATACAAAACAAATGAAAAAATTATCACCAAATTATTTCAGAAATAAAAATAATGTGGATTCATCCGAATAAATTATCATAGCATGAAAGTCGAAATTCCCAAGCAGAAGAAAAATTGTCGAGCAATCGAATTTCACGGAGGGAATCCTTTTCCTTACTATGATATAACCAATTAATGTAATATATATGTATTAAGTATATAGAAGGTAGAATAGAACCCACGACCTCCTTGCAGGCGGACTTTCGCCCGCCGCACCACAGCGGTCGTCAAAGATGCCTAAGCTTTCCACGTAAAAGAGAAACAATCTCCAAAGCTGATAGGAAGTGATGTAGCCACCCTTTCACATTAGCTGTTCTTTCGCAATTTAAGATAGTGCGATGCGTAAAATGAGATTTGTTCTCTCTAAGCGGCGATTAAGAAGCTTCAGAAGCTTGGTTCAGACTTTTTGCTATTCACAAGTACCTAGTAAATTCGATTAGTTTTTCGTGAAAAGTTCTTGAAGGTTTCCAAGCTTTAGCGGCTTGTTTTAAGCACCTACTTACCAACTTTATTTCACCTCATTGTCTGTTCGAATAAAGATAAAAACAGTAAGGCAGGTAATCGCAGTGATCTAGTTCTGAAGTAGTTATCTAAGCCACTTTAGATTACCTTTTTATTGCTATGGTGATAAAATTTTGGTTTTTTTATATTAGTAATTGGAGCCCAGCATTAGGATTCCCTGGTCTGTAGGGTTTGTATTTTAATAAGCTTAAAATACAAACCCTACAGACCAGGGAACCTTTTCATTTATACATGGTGATTTCCACTTTGTCCTTTTTGTCAGAAGAAAAATGTTAATAAATTTTTTCATAAGAAAAAATATCTGATATCGGTAAACATATCAGTTTAGGTATAAGCCTTTGAAGTTTAATACGAGGTCTGAATTTCAGTCAGATTGATTGAATATTCACAAGCCCACTATTAACGCAAAGCAGATGACATCGCATGATAAGGGATCGGTTTACGTAGCCGTTATCCTAAACCTAACAAATTAGAAAGGGACACGAATTTGTCAGCTACACCTGCTGCCCGCATTAGTGAGAGTTGGCTGAATATGTTTTAAATCAGCAATTTCTGAATTAGAAGCTTTGTTTGTTGTATTTCGTTGTTATCGAGCAGCTTATTGTGTTCATTGATGCTAGAACTTTCAGATTCAGAACATAAAACAGTTGACGATCAAAATGAAATGTTGAAATTTAACGTGAAAGCTTTTATTTATTTCTATTTCAACTGGCGCTGATTCTGCGGCGCAGTGGAAAAGGTCCATCTGCGACACAGGAGGTTGCGGGTTCGATAAGTTGTTAAGTTTGTTTTTGTATGGTCTGCAGATACTTGTTCTACCTATGTGTTTTCTATGAAAAAAATGGAATGATAGATATTTAGTTATGTCTCAAAATGACACAGACGCTTATGTGATGATGTAATATATCTAATATATAAAATTTTCATGTTACAGTGCTTGTAACAAAATTCCTCAGAAACGGCTTGACGGATTCTTATGAAATTTTGTTTCTATATTCAGAAGATAGGACGTAAACTATTTTTCGTACCCCTCATATTTTTCAAATTTCCAGACGGGCGAAGCCGCGGGGCGCAGCCAGTAACTATGTATATACAATTATCTAGTACCCATTTATAAGCTGTGCTTACTTTGGGGCTAGGGGATAGTGTATAAATTGTAAAAAAATATGTTTTGAATATTACAAGTAAATACGGGTTAGTAGCTTTAGGACGACATCTCGATATGACTAGGTTGTCAAAAAGACTAAATCGCTGTAAGACTTATGCTGAATAGAACAACGTCGCGGTCGGACTGTATTGATATTTGACTAGATCGTGATATAATATGTACCTGCCTTAAAGCTCAAATATATTATCATATTTTGTACCGTGAAAATGGGACTACAGCCTCCAAAATTATTAACAGTAACAATAAAACTAACGTAACTGTAAATTACCTGCTACCTATTTATTAACGGGATGGTTAACTCCCCTGGAACAATGAAACAAGTCCCTAAAGAATTCCCGACGAAACGTAAACACAACACTAATTGCAAGCAAGTTTGTTAATTTCCAAAGGTATTCCGGCAACCGGAAACTGGTTGCCATAATGTGCCATCAGCTAGGTGACCCTTATCTACCGGGAACATATTTGTAAACTTCTAAAAACTGAAGGGAGCCTGTGTAACATCTGTAGCGTAAACACGGGTCTATGCAAATTATTGTTTAATTTGTAGCAGGTAGTCCTTAGATAACGAAATGAACCTGTAAAATAGAGGGCTTATTTACGTCCCGGTTAAGTTATGAAGTAGGTGAATTTCTGCGTGTTTTGAAGATGAATTAATAATAGCGAAAACTGGGTGGAGATTTTTGTTGAAGTATGTTTCATTTTATTGGGGTGACATTATTTATTTGGCCGTATCGTATATCATTATCATTTAGTATTCATATAGGTTACTATTTTATTAACAAAGAAAAAATCCTTAGATAACGAAATGAAATTGTAAAATAGAGCGCTTATTTACGTCCCGGTTAAGTTATGAAGTAGGTGAATTTCTGCGTGTTTTGAAGATGAATTAATAATAGCGGGTTACTTGAAAACTGGGTGGTTGAAGTTTGCTTCGTTTTATTTGGGGTGATATTATTTATTTAGCTGTATCGTATATCATATCATTTATTATATGAATAATAAATGATATGATATACGATACAGCCAATATTATTCTTTGTTAATAAAATAGTAACCTATATGAATAATAAATGATAATGATATACGATACGGCCAAATAAATAATATCACCCCAATAAAATGAAACAAACTTATAAAAAATAATAATATAATAATACAATAATAATAATTCAATTAAATAATAGTAACTAATCTAGAGGCAGCACAAGAAAACCAATCATAATCATCCACAAGACGCATTTTAGGCCTCCCCTAATGAGTCCCATTGCGCCTGTCTTCAGCTTGACGCATCCAGCATCTACCTGCAGTTTTTCACAGGTCGTCATCCCACCTAGTCGGAGGAGGGCGTCCTACACTACCGTTTACCGAGCCGCATTGCGTGCGTAGGCCGGCTATATCTTGCGAAGAACCGACCACCGCTGGGGTAAATATGTTCTTGAGTGGAGACCACGACTCGGTAAACGTAGTGTAGGAGTAGTTAAATACGTACCCAAATATAGTTTCAGCAATTTGTTATTCAATCCAATGTGTGTTTAATATGGACTAAAAATCTAAAATATATTTCATTCATTCATTCAACGACCGACGGGGTATATCTATAATGTTTGAAAACTTTATAAAGTACTAATGACCTTAATAAATATAGGTACCTATAAGGTATATTTATAAAGTTCATTAGGACTACAGTAACTTGAGAACTCCACTAAATTATTATTTTTTCTGAGTAACGAGTATTAATTAAGTTGTCTCGTTACTAATTACGTCAAGAGCATCTTTGTTGGTCAACGCCTTCAGCATCTGTGCGTCTACAAGACAGCCAGTCGCTATTATTGGATGAAATGATAAATTGTCAGCGCGACACTTCGGCTTGCTTCGGCGAACACGTTACTTGACGCGAGACAATATCTAATCGTGATAATATTATAGTGCTTTTAGCGAACGTGCTTCATATGTAGGTATGATTGAGTCCCTTCGGCAGCGTAGGAAACTGAAAGTTCGTAATCAGTTGCGGTAGAAGAAAAAAATCTTCTTTTTACGATACTAACTTAGTAACTAGAAATTCGTAATAAAATAATGAATTACGAGGCGGTACTTTATTTTCTAGTTTTGATTTTTATTATATTTATTTATATTATTATAGTCAATACCTACGTAGCCTACAATTCTTACGAGACCACGAGTACTCAATACAATAGGTTACATAGATAGATATTTTTTTTGTTATACATAGATAACGATCAGACTACCCGGAACAAATATCTGCAGATTGTACACCCAATTGTACCGAGGCGGGAATCGAACCCGCAACCTTCTGCGTCGCAGGTGGATGATCGCCTACCGCGCCACAGAGTCATAGACAGGCAGCAACAATCAAATTACGTTGATGAAATGTAGAGTCTACTTACTTGAAACATTCAGCCCAAACCGTCAGTAATTACATTCTGAAGCAGATTCACGAACCCATCGATACACTTCCATTTAATATATCCATCAGCGTAACCTACATGCAGAGTCGTTAAGGCAAACGCATTACTCAGTGACGGCGAAGCGTCGGAAATCTACAGGATGTGCCGATATCTGGGGCATCAATATCTTAAGGTGCGGTTTCTATAATTGAGACTAATACTAGTTTCCAGTAGGCCAAACACGGACATTATTGTCTAGGGTAAAATAGAGTAAAATTACGTTCGTTGTCAACGAATGTGTAAATTATTTGAAAGTCACTCCTTCGAATACAATAATATACGCAATATTATGACTATGCAATGTCATTATTGTCTATGCTACCATAGAGAACAATCCTCATGCTTGGCCTGCAGGTATGGGTCAGATGGTTATTTTTAGGGTTCCGTACCCCTACCAAAGGGTAAAACGGGACCCTATTACTAAGACTATCCGCTGTCCATCCGTCTGTCCGTCTGTCACCAGGCTGTATCTCACGAGCCCTGATAGATAAAAAGTTGAAATTTTTACAAATGATGTATTTCTGTTGCCGCTTTAAGAACAAGTTTTTTAGAGGTACCTACTTAAAAAATTAAATAAAGGTGTGTTGTGTATCCTCTGATGAGGGAACACTCTTAAACGCATTATTAAATGCTCAATCGTATCAAAATTTCTAATAGATTACTTATCATTTCTATGAAATAACATAACAAATAAACCTAAAACCTTTTAAGTTAACAATACGTTAAAAAAATTACCTAATTTATTTTATAGACATCGTCTATGTATGCGGCTAATACAGTGCGGCACTGGGGCTTATACAGAGGGTAAAATCCGACTGTAGGTGATGATAATTTTTTTATCTGATTATAAATTTGGTAAAATGTTACAGACCACGCTAGACGAACTTTAGTTTTGTTCACTTCTACCAAGATCAGGGTGAGGATTTATATAGGGCAAAAGTAATTGTAAATTGACAAAAAAATCTACAATCAGAACTCCACCTTAAATAGCACCCGTGGCAAGACATCTATTGAATTGAAAATCGATATTTATTGGCCGCAAGCACCCCGGCACTAGTGGGTACTTACTTCACGAGGATTCCCATTCAACAATGTACCTAATTTGAAATGGTTAGAATGGAATTCGCAACTTTGCCTATGAATTGGAGAGGGATGCTCTGAAAAGCTCTGCCTACAAACTGATAATAAGATTGGGTTTCATAGTCATTGAAGGTTGTTAATTAATTCGTCTAACGACAAGAAATTTTTGAAGGTTATGAATTCATCATCATCATCAGCCTATAGCAGTCCACTGCTGGACATTGGACATAGGCCTCCCCCAGTGAGCGCCATAGCGCTCTGTCTTCTTGTCTTGTTTTGGTTATTGGTATAGTTAATTCTATAACATGTTTAGTTTAATTAAATCAAGAGTATTTTATTTGGCAAAAGCCTTTATAAGTGATCTTTGAAGATTCTGAGGACCTTATTGGCAGGTATCACTCAATACTGTGTTTTGAATTTGTGAGAAAATCGAGCTTCACTGGCTGTGAAAGATTTTTAATTTCCTTATAATTATAATTCTACTTTTATATGAGTTATATTTGCTTGAAATATAATGTATTTTTATTTTATTTATTTCTAGACAATCTGGTATATCGCCAAGTAATGAAACGTCCGTCTTGCTCTATAGCCAGTTTATTATTAAAATGTGAGAGGTACTCTATGTACTTTTATATATACACTTCACAATCCCATTTCTACAATAAATAGCACAGAAAGACCGGGGTTCAAGAACTACAGATAAAAGCGAGCTAAAGCATAAAGCTCACCATGAATAGACGGAGGCTGGTCCGCCAGTATCCATCACGGTTATATCCTCCATAATCTTCAATCATAACCGCTGGCACCATACATACTGGAATGCTTCTAAAGCGATATGAGCAGACATTAAGTTCTATTAAAGTCACAACGCAACGGGACGGATACGATCCGAAAAAATTACTATAAATAAATAAATAATGCCGGACAATTCGCACAGCATCATCTAGGCCCAAGCTAAGCAGAGCTTGTGTTATGGATACTAGATGGCTGCTGTACATAATACAATACATTATATAGAAAGATTATTTTATTATACATAGGAAAACTAGAACACCCGAAACAAATATCTGCAGATCGTAGAAACATTTGTGCCAGGCGCGAATCGAACCCAACCAAGCAACCTTTTGCAATGCAGGCGGACCTCCGCCAACCGCCCCCACAGAGGTGGTCTATATTATAGTAAGTCCGCGAGGTACTTGTCATTTAAGTTAGAAAATTACAGACAATGAGCAGGATTTTAGGCAGTTTTCAAAGGTAGAGGACTTTCAATAATGTACCTAGAGAGCAACTCAATAGAGCTGAGTTCATTTGTAGTCCACGTGATTTTTAAATATAGTTTTGTTTGATTTTTCAGTCAGGGAACAACGGGCTAGAACAACCACACGAAATTTACCTTACACTTTCTTTCTTTGTGTCTCTCTTGGTAGCATTTGGAATTTGTCTTCTATCTGTCCCGGATCTGGTTTACTCCGCGTATCGTGTCGTTCCTGTCCCTGGTACTTTAAGCTTGTTCAGGGTCTATTGGAATAGCCCGACGGTCGTTAGGGTGAACATCGAGCTTTCGGACGTCATTATGTGTAGACGAAATGCTGGGAAGTCAGCGAACCTATTGCCAATTCAAAATTCAGATATGTAAGTCAGTGTTATAAATCCGTGATAAAATTCCGTCACATAAAATCTAAGGAAACCTTGACTATTAATTTCAATAACGTTGGGCAACATACTGACAAACTTATTGGAAATAAATTTTTCTCTTTATTCGTATATAAATATTATACTCGTAATTATCTTCAAATTGTTTTTCAACTTTTCAAATTGTTAGCTGAATGAGAACTAGCATTTTAATGTTGGTACACATTATTGACATTTTTAAATTATTCATTAATAAACTTTTGTAATTAGGATGTGGGTTTCAGGAGCAAGTTTCAAGCGTGGGTTGGTAATGTTGGAATTTCGTAATTTGTTACGTATGAACGTGAAACATATTCGTTAATACGTAGGTAGGTATCTTTTTCAAGAGTTACTTCCCGTAAAAGTTTTACGATTTTATTAAGATATCGATATCGTTGGAGCTTTTAAATGATGAGTAAGTAAACCTCAAGTCATCAAATTGAGATATTTTGGATAGAAAAAAAACATTATACGAATGGTTTTATGCCTAATCTCCAAAAGAATAAACAAATAAGTCGTAGTAACAGCCAAAGATACGTATAACTTGCCTTCCTATTGAATAAGGACTAAAATAGCAGAACGTATTTCATTGCTACGAAATTCGCATTTCATTGCTCCACATAACATCAAAGCCCGTAATGTATTAGAATCAGTAAAAAAGTGTAATTGTCTTTGTCGTCGGATAACATTGTTTCAAGGCGTTCAGACTTGTCGGACGCCTTTGCTTTGTTAAGATAATCTTCGTGTGGGCCCCAGGAGACGTCAACAAAGAAAATTGGATGGGCAGAGAGCCAATCGCTTTTAATCCCACTCTTTTGACCCTCTTTATCAGTTCGTGCGTTGTAATCACGTTGTCGACGATGTTCGGATGAATCCTAATTTGGAAACTACACTAATGAAATAACATTATCAATCTTTTCACAAAAAAAAAAACAATTTTGGCGCCCGATCTGGCGCGGTGGGCGAAGGTCCGCCTGCGACGCAGGAGGTTGCGGGTTCGATTCCCACCTCGGAACAAATGTGTGTACGATCTGCAGATATTTGTTCCGAGTGTTCAGGTCGTTTTCTATGTATAAAATATCAATCTATGTAATTTATTGTATTATGTATATCAGTTATCTAGTACCCATAACACAAGCTCTGCTTACCATGGGGCGCTAGATAATGCTGTGTGAATTGCCCAGCAATATTTATTTATTTAATTTATAATCTAGGTTGTACGTAAGTATTATCAGATAGTCTTTATAATATATGTTATAGTTCATTGCTGAACATGCCTCCCCGACCAAGGGGGGATATGCTACAATCAAGACGCTTGGTAGTCGGATAAGTAATCGCAGTAGAGGTGCTGAACAACACAGAAGGAAGCCGCTGCCTTTTCTTTGGTAGGTTCCCGAACCCAGGTTTGGTTAGTAGACATTTTGTCATCCACAACTGAGTTGGAAGGATGATTCTTGCACAGCAACCGCAACGGTAAATTTAATAGAGATTACTTAGAGCGTCGCAATTCGAGGGAACTTTTTAAAAAACTAAAGCACCTATTGCAGCCTTGTTCAAAAAATTTACTGGAATGGTATCAAAATAATTGAACCATATTCACTTCAGTAAACAGTTTTATGTTTATATTGTTTCAAACCGCGAGCTAGATTCCCAACAAAAGACGCTTTTTCTTATAACTGTCTAGCGAATAACTTACATCATTGGCACCCACGAAATCGTTAAGCTGTAACGGGTATTGGCGAACCGGCTTTACATTAGGAGGTAATATCTGTCGCCTCAAATCGTGAGTGCACGCCTTATCTCGGTGTCAGGACTCGAATTGATGCGTTTAATAACGGAAGCGCTTTTTAGATGGAGTTGAAGGTGCTGGAAGGAGCTTATGACGAATTTTAAATAGCAAACTAAGAAAATCCTTCCTACCAGTTCTAGGTCTTCGTACTAGTTTTTTAAGTATGAGTTATACATAAAACACATGGTCAAGAGCAATACACCGCACCGGCCTAATTCTAATTACACTGTTTGTAAATATTGCATCCATAATAACCTGAAAATCACATTCGTGCATATGTAAGCTGAGAATAAATAAATATAAATAATGCTGGACAATTCACACAGCATTATCTAGCCCCATGGTAAGCAGAGCTTGCGTTAGGTATAGATAACTGGTATACATAATACAATATATAACATAGATAGATATTTTTTTTATTATAGATAGAAAACGAGCAGAACACCCGGAACAAATATATGCAGATCGTACACACAATTGTTCCGAGGCGGGAATCGAACCCGCAACCTCCTGCGTCGCAGGCGCATGGCTTGAATACAAATAGCTAATTTATGTTTCAAAAGTTTAGAAAATTGTAACGTTATATATAGTTTATTGGAAGTTAGTGTTACTATAATCACTTAAAACGGGATTTTTACCATGATTTATTAAAAATCAAATCGTGTTCCAATGTTTGTTTCAAAACCATAAACATCGTTTTAAAATGCCTGTTATGAAAAAAAATATAAGCTGAATCGTAGAATGGTTCACCATGAGTCTGCCAATGGGGGGAGGCCTATGTCCAGCAGTGGACTAACATAGACCGATGATGAGTCTGCCAATTAGTAAGTGCTTTATTATAGTCTCTTCTAGAGATAGCATTTAATTCCACGACCACCCAGCAGCCGGGTCTATTAGAATGCCTGTGGGGACGTAACAGTCAACGAGCGATTCTTTAATGTCCCGACGTTGATGGCGTTTGAACGATTCTTATCTTACGTGTTGAAATTCGGAAGGTCTTAAATTAGAAACGGTTCGCCGACATTTCGGTGATGTATTCGTAACTAGGTACTTTCTAAGTAGGCCTTTTTAGTAGGGTTGCTAGTGAATTTTCTTGATAGCAAAAATTTCATAGCGCATCAAAGCAGAATCATGGCATGCCATTTTCATAATTTTTTTTGTTAATGGTTATTTATTTTAAATTTGCCTGTACAAGCTAACAGGTTGTAAAAGCTATCAAAATTACCAACAACCGCATTACTTATATTCTATAGACAGTCGCTCCGACTGGGGCAATCGAGTTCATAAGTGGAGACCGTGACTCGGTAAACGTAGTGAAGGACGCCCTCCGACCAGATGGGATGACGACCTGCGAAAGTCTGTAGGATGGATGCGTCAAGCCGAAGACAGGGCGCTATGGCGCTCATTGGGGGAGGCATATGTCCAGCAGTGGACTAATATAGGCTGATGATGATGACGATGATAATAGAAGGAATTTACCATTTTGAAAAATAAGTATTTTTTTGCAACACAAGTAAAACCTTTACAATATTTTTTATTTTGCTTAGGACAAAGATGATGAAATTCATGTGATAATTGCAAAAAATAATGCTGTTACAGCGTGGCTGACCCTACACCGGCGACTTCAAGAATCAGATCGAAGCTCGCGCCGGCAACAACGTCCAAGGCCAACACTCCCTCCTAGAATCCGATGGAACCAGAAGGACAGTCGACTACGCCGCCGGTGCACAAGGCTTCAACGCTGTTATGCGCAAAGACCCTGCGCTAATCGCCCCTGTTCTACGTCAGCCTGGTTTCAGTATTCTTCCAGTTGCACCTGTCCTCCTCGTAAGCCTTTCCTTCCCGAACCTATCTCAAGGATCCTGCCTATTGGACCCATTCCTCAGCCGCACGAACCTATTTTCCGCATCCAACCTTTCCCCTACCCCATTGTCAACTGATCTGTCTTTCGTACTCAAATAAAATGATAAATATATCGTAGTTAAATTTTATAAGTCCTACAGATTTTTTATCAGTTTTCTAAACGAATAAAAAAATGTGTTTGTTTAGATAACTTAATACATACAAGGAACTGTTCAGAATGCAGCTAATAATAGCCCATCTGAGTATTTAGTGGCTCATTTCGATTCCACGATTTCCCCGCCTTTGTTCAGTGGCTCTTTTTTCCTAAAGGATGTTCGGTGAATTGCAAATCTGTTCGGTTGAGTCGACTTCAAGGGAATAGCCCGCCTCGAGGGCTGTGTAAATATTTAATGCATATTTCATGGAAACCCAGACGTTTACTTTGTAAGAGATCGGACAGAAACAACATCAGCCTTGTCGTGAAATTGTTTCGCGCGTGTCAGGAATTGTCTGGGTTTATTTATTAGCTATGCTTTATTGATTATAACAATTTCCTCAGAAGATAAAGTTGGTTTGAAGGAAATGCGATAAAGTTATTGATTAGAGATAAACATAAACAAGATAAACCACCAATACATTTTTGGAATTGAAAATGGTAACAAATTATGTAGGTACATTTTTCATTATTATAAAAAGAAAATCTCCAGAAAACTCGGAACAAATATTTGCAGA
Source organism: Eupithecia dodoneata (assembly GCA_947044415.1). Taxonomy (NCBI): domain Eukaryota; kingdom Metazoa; phylum Arthropoda; class Insecta; order Lepidoptera; family Geometridae; genus Eupithecia; species Eupithecia dodoneata. The sequence continues at coordinate 9,861,577 of OX345656.1, read as the reverse complement.
TCGTACGATACGAACATGTGTCCCAAGGCGGAAATCGTACTCGCAATATTATATGTCGCAGGCGGACTTTCACCCGCCGCACCGTGCCATATCGGTCGACATAACAAACAAAAGTCTCCCTTCTAGAATGCGACATCAAAGACAACATCGAAGAAGTAAATTATATATTTTCATTCATTTTTTCACCTACATACAATACCTATCTTCGTCAAAACCAGCGTCTTACAACATCGCGTCACGTTATTTGAAAAATTTAATTCATAGCTATCCCATTTGTATGCATACCTCGACTGCAGTTTATTAAGAATGCACCGAACCCTCGCAAGCGGTGGTCAGCTCCGTTTCATCCATTAAACCTTCTGAATTAAACCGGGACGTGCCTTTATTCTCAACATAATTGAACATAACTTTTTGAAAATAATCTGACTGAAGATAAACTGAAGGCAGAGGCTAAATACATATTGTAGATAACAGTACACTGTGACACTTAATCACATAATGAAAATGAAAAGTTTTTATTTCTTTAAGCTTACAAATAAGCACTTAGACAGGTCATATTTATACTATTCATTATTATTTATTATCATAAGACTTATATTATTGATGATCGATGTGGCAGAGTGGGCAAAGGTCCGCCTGCGACGCAGGAGGTTGCGGGTTCGATTCCCGCCTCGGAACAATTGTGTGTACGATCTGCAGATATTTGTTCCGGGTGTTCTGGTCATTTTCTATGTATAATAAAAATTATCTATCTATGTAATATATTGTATTATCAGTTATCTAGTACCCATAACACAAGCTCTGCTTACGATGGGCTAGATAATGCTGTGTGAATTGTCCAGCATTATTTATTTTATGATAAGCCTTTCTTAAATTCAAATAATTATTTCCATCCAAAGGTTGCCTGGAAGAGATCGCTTCTAAGCGATAAGACCGCCCATGGTACTTGTCGCATGTAATGTATTTTTGTATTGTATTGTATAAATGCGAAAGTTTTGTTTAGATGGATGGTTAAAACTTTTGAAAGTAACGTAATTATCATCAGAAAAGTAATTTATAACGGAATATTTACCATTTATTTATTTATTTATTTATTTTCATGATTGATTTTCGAGTTATCCAATACTTCGGCACAGTTTCATGTGCCATAATCACTAAATAATTGAAGTCACTGCGAGTAAGTTTCGCCGAATCTAGAAGAATTTTGATTCGGTTTAAAAGACCTTTCGAATACGAAACGTGACCAAAGTAAAAGCTTAAGTGAAAACCGAAGTAAAAGTTTCAGATAATCAAAAAAGATTAAAGCTAAATACCTAGTTGGTTTATAAAATATGTACGCTGGCAAAGAGCCACTTAGCGCTGTTAGCATAGGCACTCGAATTATTGCCTCAATCTAAAAGTTAACTCACGCAATAAACGTATTCAAGAACTGATTTACATTTAATAAGCGGCAGTTATAAATAACGTAACGTAACGTTAACGCTACAAGTGCCTATTCCACTCACATTAGCGTGAAATATCACTTTCGGGTAAACTGCTCAAGCAATGGCTGAATAGGTAACTTATGAAATAAGATTATATTTTAGTGCAGTGAAGAATGAAACTTTCAGTTCCATTTGCTTTGAGCAGCTACGTTAACTCACGTGACTTCTAAAAAAGCACATTTAAAATAGTTTTCCCCCGAGCGAGCTAAAATGAGAACGTAATAATAACTTTCAAAGTGACTCAAGATGAGTTACTCTCCCAAAATTGCACTGTGAATTCATATTGTTGCGTGGAGCCTGCAATTATCCTGCACTATGGCAGAGCTTTAACAAGGGAGTGGTGTTTACCCCGGCCACAGATTATAAACGTAGCTCGGGCACTGCACAGCATATGAGTTTCACATTTTGGCGAAAATTTCAAAGCGTAAAGTCCTTGCTTTACTTTTACAATAGAAGCGTATTGATTGGGTGTGCTTAGGGAGGTATTCAGGAGTCTTCTTGTTTATATTATTTGATTGTACCTTTCTTTGTTATTAAAGATATCATTCAGACTTCGTTTTCTTAACGTACTAATATTATAAACGCGAAAGTTTGTACCTATGGATGTTTGTTACTCTTTCACGCAAACACTACTGAACGGATCGGGCTGAAACGTTTCCATAGTAACAACGCGTGCGACGCCGCGGACAGAAACTAATTCGTAATAATATTTTGTAGGTGGTGGTGAATAAAGTTTCCAAAAAAATCATTGATGCTCTCCATTTTTGTCATCGTAAGTCACATTTCTTTGGGCTAGCTTCTATGTATTCATATAATACTCGAGGTCGTTTCTGCCCGCGGTTTCGCATACATTCATCGGCTATAAAAATTATCTCTATAATGAATTCAGGCCTCAACATTTCAGCCCGATCTGTTCATTATTTTTAGGGTGATCACTCAAAAAGCTATAATAAAAAAATATCCACCTAAACTTTCGTATTAACAAATTAGTGTTATGAACAAAACACAGCTCAGTCATATCCAGGCATTTTGACCATTTACCACATGACGCAAAAAAAACTACATTTGATAATTTAGACCCAATGTTTTTGTTATTATAGTACGTAAGCCCTTGCACTTGGGTTAATCTCTAAGAAAGTAAATAAGAATTATTAATTAAGGGGAAGATCGCGGGTTCAAGTCCCGTCAAAATCGAAAAAAATGGGATATTATTTAATTTCTTAAACCTAATCTATACATAGCTAGTTTTTTAATAAAATAATAATATGGTTTAGTCGCCATATGTCCGACCAGTCCTTCTTTAAACAATTTTTCCATGAAACGAGCCCTCCACGCGCGGGTTAAATAACTCTCGTTAACTTTTGCACACTGTAACGGTCCGCACGATTATAAGCCAGATGCGATTTTTAACGACTTTATTAGATGACTGTTTTTGCCGTTGCTAAACATGTTTTTTTATTAGAAACCTTTATATCACAGTGGGTACACGGGTAAACAGGAATTACCCCTACACCCACCGGTGGGTGAAGCCAGTGGGTGCACGGGTCGCGGGTCATCTATCGTGCTAATGACCCTCTACCTAATGTATATGACATGTACCCATTTGCTTTGATTGGCGATATCTGTTAAGACTTCTGTGACGCAGGGTTCGATTCCCGCTTCTGGACAAATGTTTGTACGATCTACAGTTCTTTTTTCCGGATGTTCTGGTCGTTTTCTATGTATAATAAAAAATATCTATCTATTTAATAAATAAATAATAAATAATGCTGGACAATTTACACAGCATTATCTAGCCCCATGGTAAGCAGAGCTTGTGTTATGGGTACTAGTTAACTGATATACATAATACAACACATTACATAGATAGATATTTTTTTATTATACATACAAAACGACCAGAACACCCGGAACAAATATCTGCAGATCGTACACACAATTGTTCCGAGGCGGGAATCGAATCCGCAACCTCCTGCGTCGCAGGCGGACCTTCGCCCGCCGCGCCACATCGGGCGTCTACATCGGGCGTTAATGTATTGTATTATGCATATCCAGTACGCAAAACGCCAGCTCAGCTTAGCTTGGGGCTATATGATGTCGTGTGAATTGTCCAGCATTATATTTATATGATAATTGAATTCCTCAGTTAAGTAGGTAAATTTTATGATAACCCAATCAGAAGATTCCAGATATTTTCTGACACATGTGTTAATATTTTCTGAGAGCCCTACAAATTAGGTCCAATCCTAAAATAAAGATACCTTATCAAAACTGATAGGACTCAGTTTCCTTTTAACAGCCGAAAATCACAAGACATAAAAAACCAAGATGGATTCCATCCGCAGTAGTAAAATTCCGGAGCCCAATGTATCTTCATCACGAAAACCACAGTTATGATCCTGACGTACCTAGCAGGCATCCACTAACGACTTGGCTCTGGCTCACTTGAGACTGCACTTTGTACACTCCGATACGACTATCTAAAGTTTAAGGTTCATAAAAGGCTACTTTTCTTTGGCTCAATCAAAAACCGTCTGACGAACAAAGCCTTTACTACTTTACAGTGTCAGAATATAAGAATCAGAAAATATAAATATGTATATTTAAATAAAGCGTTATTTAATAAAAACAATACGATATAATCGATGTAGGCTGATAATTTAATAATATTTTACTTAGCTTTAGCTACAAAATGGTCACAACTCAGCTTATGCAGGTGTTAAAAAAAACTCTGCGCTTTCTTTCTGCTGGGGCCTACAGGACCGAGCAATATGTGACTTTCTTAAGTAATTCACAGTTTTAAGCGCACTCTCTGTTTAAGGTAGAAATGTGTAAAAATAAAAACTCGCATGACTGCTGCAAAAAATCAGTCCGTTTACGAGAGAAATGCCCCACTCGCCGCTTGTTTACCTTGTACACATTGCTAGTAACTAGTGTAATGTAACCTGAAAATATCCCTTGAATTATTGTAATACACTACGGTTACCGTGTCGCTATTTGCGATGATTCAGATAATGCCTGCGGTATGCGGTGACATGCCAAAACCTACGTCTTGGATTTTGTGTTTGAGAACTAAGTTCTAGTATAATTAGGGAGGTTGTGACTGTCTCAGGACCTGAATAGGAATAGCAAACGTGTCTACATTCTGCGAAGAGCGGAAACAGTATAACTTAGCTGAAACTCTGAATTAACTATCTAGCAGTTGAAATATTTCCATATCTATCTGGTTACTTGTTTAGAACTCAATTAAATTTGAAGGTACCTCTCAGATCAAAATAATCGTCAACGGTCTCAACAAGTACCGGGCTCATTACAGTCTCTGGACGGTTATGATGTTTTTTTATTTATTTTTAATAATAATATTTTCTATTCATAAAATATTATTATATATTATTTTATGAATAGATAAATAATATATATTAAAATGTTATTTATTTATTTACCGTAGCTTTCACGTTAGATAACTATGATGTCTTAAAGACCGGTCAGAAAGTAGGTGGTATATGTATACTGATTTATGTTTGTCTTTATTGTCTAAAGGGCACGTTCTACAGGAACTGAAAACTCGCAATGTTCATCGAAAAAACAAAAGAAACCCTTTAACAAAAGTCTAAAGAATCATTGCTATCGAATTAATTGAGAAATTGCGGATTTTTATTTTTTTCAATCAATCGTTCAATTTTTTTATTCAATCAATGCAGCATTCCTTTTGATAAGACTACGAGTGTAGTCAAAAAAACAGACAACAAAACAGAGAGTAAACGAGTACACGATTTGAATCACTAAGTACTCGTATTTGTCGTTTCGAATTATTCTACCTGAGTAAATCCCACAAACTATATTTACAGTAGACTAATTAAACTGACGGGATGATGTAGTTATATTCATGCATTATATATATGCATGCATTCAAAGCATTACCTGGTTCTGTTTACCTAAACCATTATTGTCGGGATTGTTTGGGAAACAAACCGACGTACCTAGTGAAAGTTCATAACTAACATGAACGTTATTGCAGATTTTTGTGGGGTTTCCGTGTACCTCTTATAAAAAAACTAGCTGCGCCCCGCGGCTTCGCCCACGTTGAAATCTATGTGTCAAATGGTCTATATATTCCTTTTGAATCACTTCTTCTAAAATCTAATCTTCTATGATCTTTTAAAAAAACCGCATCAAAATCCGTTGCGTAGTTTTAAAGATCTAAGCATACATAGGGACAGACAGACAGCGGGAAGCGACTTTGTATTAAACATATCAAGAGAGTACATTAAGTGTGGAAGCGGTTCATCAGCGGCACGACCTTCAGCAATGAGGAATACAACAAAGAAGAAGATTAAGTATATCAATTAAACCTATATTAAAAAAGAAAGTTACAATCAAATAATATAAACAAATTAGAACTAGTATTTACAAATATAGCTGAAGTGGCAGTGGGCCGGCCATATCTCGCGAAGAACCGATGACTACTGGGGCAAACGTGTTCTTGAGTGGAGACCACGACTCGGTAAACGTAGTGTAGGACGCCCTCCGACCAGGTGGGATGACGACCTGCGAAAGACTGCAGGTAGATGCTGGATGCGTCAAGCTGAAGACAGGGCGCTATGGCGCTCATTGGGGGAGGCCTATGTCCAGCAGTGGACTAATATAGGCTGATGATGATGATGATTTACAAATATAATAATTGAGCAATCTGCAGGCTGCTGCAAACAATCTACAGGCTCAACTGATCCATATCAATATTTCGTATATATGTGGATGGCATAGGTTGAAGTATATAAGTTATCTAGTACCTACCCATAAGATCTGCTTAACTTAGGGCTAGATGATGCTGTGTGAATTGTCGAGAATTATTTATTTAAATACAGGCTTTGTATGATATTATATTTGGTCTGAGCTTATTTTTTAGTTCACATGTAGTCAAATGCTCTCCATTTTATAATCCCTACTTTTCAAACATCAAGATCGAAGTGCTAGAAAAGTTTTATTTTTTACAGAGTTAGAATAGAATAGAATAGAATAGAATAGAAAAAACATTTATTTAGACACAGGTACAAAATACAGGCATATAATACACAAACAAAGAAGTTTATCATGGGGGTAAACGACACAAATAATATGTAATAAAGTGATATTAAGAATAAAATAAGACTACCTCCATGACCCTGCGCCGAAATAGGGGTTGGCTCAGCGTGTGCTGAACATTATTTTATTCAGCGCTGTTTTTCAGCCAAAGACCTTAATTTTTAGTTGAAATCACGGACGACAATTCGGTGACAACAAAGAGAAAAATATTTGATACAAATAAACAAAAGTAGAATAATAGGAGAGTATTATATGTATATGTCTAGTAAACAGATGATATAAAATAATAACAATAAACGAGAGAATAAAAATGTAATATAACAATAATAGGTGCGTGTAATATAATAATAAAGAATGACTAGTTGTAAAACCACTTTTAAGCCTAGCTAAGTAGCTAGGCTTTTCAAATAATGTTCTGGCTTAAAAGTGGCTTGGTAAGTACCAAATGCAGTAACATGAAACACGAATAATAAAAACACAACATAATAGCAAAAGACTTCAAATTTCACGATTCCGACAAGTGAAAATGTTTTCGTCTTCAGCGTTTCTTTGTAGAGTACATGGAAGAGGCAGAGATCAGGTGGTAGAAAACAATCGCGTTTCATTACAAAGCATCTTTCCTGTTCTTTTTACAGTCGGTTAGTGAGAGAATTGGTTGGAATTGTTGAAAGAATGTTTGTGCTCTTGAGCATAAAAAGTATAGTGTAAAAGTCGTGCGTAGATTATTTCTCTTATATAAAATTGATGAATAACGCTGCACAATGCACACAGCATCATCACACAACTTGTGTATGGGTACTAGATTACTGATATACTTAATACAAAACATTACATGGATAGATTTTTTTAAAGGTTGCCTGGCAGAGATCGCTCAAAGCGATAAGGTCGGCCATTGTTGCAACACATTCTGTATTTGTCTTTTTCCTTTCTTGTGTATCTGTTTTTTTTATTTGGTGTGCAATAAAGAAGAATTGTGTTGCAATGTTATTATACATAGAAAACGACCGGATTACCCGGAAACAATATCTGCAGATCGTACCCACAATTGTCCGGAAGCGGAAATCGAACCAGTAACCTCCTACGTTGCAGGCGGACCTACGCCCACCGCGCCACAGAGGTCGTCTTTGACTAGAGGCTGGATAAAACCGTCATAGTTCTTCATAACCTACAAAGAAAGTACAACCCCTGGGAACAATCAGTTAGCTCACGAACATAGCAATACTTACCATATTAAATATGATAAGGGAAGTTATTAGGTAGTATGGCAATACAGTGTTATTATAATCACAAAGTGTGACTCAAGCATAACTGATGATGTTCTAATTTTGTCGGCCAATAATCGGTTTCGATGTACATAGTTAATTAAATGGGTAAAACTGTTATTTACTGAAGCCGCAGTTCATTACAAATATCGTTTGAGCATCTATTTGTTCAATTAACTATTGCAACATTGGTTAACCTGTTAATTTTGCGTTGGTTTCATGGATTTGATTGTTTTATATTAATCCAGTCACAATACAATACAATACAACATAACTTTATTGCACCATCAATACAAAAAAAAAATTACTCAATGTTTTGGTTTTATTTTCCTCGTATTAATCTCGCTGCAAGAATAATATTTTTCTATTTAGCTCAGGAAAATTAAAAAAAACTAGAAATGAGGCTTCTAATAGCAACGAAATAGAGTGCATTTTCGATCAATACTTTAGGCGGGCGAACCGCATATTTTGAGGTAAGTCAGTTCTTGAAGTCTGAAAGATGTATCGGTCCCCTGGGCCATAATGCCTCCTTATTTTTATTCGATGTAGAAGATATTGAGCGGTCTGGAGTGGTTTTTATGGAAGTTTATGGATAAATAACAGATAAGGGCGAAAAATATTGACCATTTCAGTAGTTTATTGCATATCCTGAGACAATAATATTCCTTGCACTCACAAAATCGAAGTTTTTGTGGAAAAAATGGAACCCAACTGCTTCTTTGGATCTGCAATGAAAATGAATAACGGGAAACATTTACGGCAGTAAAGAAGCAATATCCTATGAATTGATGAAAACCAGCGCCGCATGTCTTGGCATGCAACACAATGCTGAACATACCCTTTGCCTGTTATCAGTAATTTATTTTTGTGTTTAATTTTAGTTTAGGTTAAGAAGTTTATAGGCAATAAATCATTTTTTTTTTTTTCTAAGAAACGAACCTAAGTAACAACGCCCTGGTTAACAACATGTCATTGTATAGGCCTCTTTATCGATTTCGATGACGGCGACAATAATAACGACCATACTACGGATTCTTCTTTCTATCACGAGCCCTATATGGTTCGCTAGACCGAACTTGTCAACAATATGGCGCTTTGAACTCATATTCTGACAAAAACCAGCTTTCTTTAGCCAGAGCTTTTCGTTTAGCCCTTTATATTCTACGCTGAAGTAGGAAACGTTCTGAATGCTAATAATGTAAGGGTTTGCCGAAAATTTATGGAATATTTAATACTAGGTGCTTAATTCTTGCTGCCAAATTATGCAAAGACAATTTAGTTTATTGTTTTGGATCATTATAATCATTAAAGGGTTTGGTCATTTTACGTTCCGTTCTACGCTTACCTTTAAGCGTTACTGTTCCATTGAGTTATATCAATAACATTATCATGGAAATGAAGCACTATGGACCAAAATTAACATAAGGAGGGTAACGTCATATTTCCATAATAACTTTATGGGTGTTGGCTATTTTAGATAAGAGAATTTGGGGATATAGGTCAAACTGTTTCCTTGCATAGTAAAGAATATACTCGATTACTACACCGAGTAATATTTTTCTTGGTACAAAGAGGTTGAAGCTTCAAACAAACAAGGTCTTTGAGCGCCTTCTTTGCAATCGAGTGTTAAACAATCGATCGAATGCACGAAGCTAGGCTAGTTCCATTGAAAGCGGAACGTTGTATGTCGCGCCGCACATTGTTTGAACTGTTGTTGAAAACTTTTAGTCGAACGGGATCAACTCAAGGCTTTTCTTCAACTCGAAACGGTTTTAAGAGACCACGCGTCTTTAAAACATTGAATAATGGACTTGTTCAGTAGCTTTGTGGGATCGGGGGAATGTTTATATTGTATTTGTTGGAGGACTTATAGCCTGAGATATTTGTTTAATAGTGGAAACACACTCAGTAGAATATATATACATAAAAGAGTTACTTACCTATTACCCGGTCACAATATACACTGTACTTCGCCGGATCTCGTGCCAAATATTTTGTATAGCGCGAGCTCCACAGACAAAAAATCTGATCCGTTCAGAAGTTTTGGCGTGAAGAGATAATAAACAGCCAAACATCTAAACATCCAAATGATGATGCGGTGCGATATTAGTTTTATTACCAAGATGAACATCAATAGGCACCTAATTCACACTCACATTAATTCACTTTTCGCTTGAAATGATTGGATGAAGCGACTACGTTTCTAATCCTTCGCCAGCAAACAGCAGTGTTGATGTAAAGCGTTCACTAACTAACCGTTCGCAACTCGGTGACTCTTTAGATAAATAGAAAACTCGTTCCACACAACTCGACTGCCGGCTTTCGATTGCTGCTAAACAACGAAGATATTGGATACTCTGGAAGTGATCGACATTTCTACTTATCTAAGAGGACCTTCCAAAACTACAATTGTCTTTGGTTGTTATTTAAGACCGTTCATGTTATCTAAGCGTAAGAACTATCCATCAAAGCTTACAACTGTTCCTGCTTTGTATTAGAAACTGATTTACTTTGTTTGAAAAGAAAATGATAGGTCGGGATATAAAAAAACGTAAAAAACTTTCATTACACATATTTTTTTAATACTCTTCTTGTATAAAACAGTATTTTGTAAAAAATACTTCCTAGTCTACCTACACAATCCCAGCTTTTCGAGCTTACACAAACACATGACATTTCCCAGAAATTTAGTTTCTGCTTCCTTGCAACAGTGTTCTAACTGCGCCACATATCTTTATTATGAAGTTCTTCCATTAGTATACATTTTCCTTGTTTGAGCACTAAATCCTGGGCAGTTCTGCAGAGAACATCGACCACACCGCAGTCGACCACTCGGCACTAATCAGTGTTTGTACATGACGATGCGATCGTATGCACTATTGATCATCCATTGATATCCATTACGTATTAGTGACGATTCGAATGCTTTTACATTGGTCACTTTGAACAATATTGATAGCTAGTACACGATTAATTTTGCCAATCCTTCAACAACTACTTTAGTATCATGATTACGCATGTGTTAAACGGAAATAAAATATAGTTTTCTTGACGTATTGGTACAAATCAATAAATATCAGTAAAAGTACAAAAACTCACAAAGTAGTTGCGCTAGTACTTATATTGTACAATAAACAATATGCATAACCTGTAACAAGCCTTGGCGCGCTTTTCGTGGATAAAATTTTTCAATTTCTTTCCTCAGGTATATGTATATAGCCAAATTTCATAAAAATCCCTTTACCCGTTTATACGTGAAAAAGTAACTGACAGACAGACAGTCAGAGATTCTTTCGCATTTATAATAATATTTCTGAAGATTTTATTAAAAGTTAAGCAGCAAGTTACTGTTGCTAGAGCGTACCTATAGCAACATACCTCGCTCCTTTGTTTGTCCCGCCTCTAGCGGATTCGTCTAAGACAAACGAACAGCCTTTGGAATTAACTAGACTAGACTAAATCAAACATAGAAGTCATCTATAAGTTTTGAGAGCTGCGAAAACGAGTGCTCCTTTATCAAAGACTCATAGCAAGTTTTAATTGTAAGAGTTTTGTGAGAGGTCTGTAAGAATTTACCTGCCTGTTTGAACAAGGAATATGTGAATGATGATCAAAACCTAACAAAGAAAATTACAATCAAAGAATAGAATAACTTGAACCAGAATTGTTCATAAGTTAGATTGGTAAATTCGAATAGCACGTTTAACTTGCTAGATATTTTTCTGAGCAGTTAGTAATATAAAAAAATCATAGCGAAAATATTTATGAATGAAAACAGTCTAATAGTACGGGACCCTATAAATAACGAAACAGTAATAAAATCCGAAATAAGAGAACTCGCAAAGAATAGTCGCAACAAGGAGCGTATTATTCAGTGTCACTGGCAAGACGTGTCCTCTAATATATGTTTTAATAAAAGGGTTTCAATTCTCACCCGAACATACATCACCCGGAGAAACCCGAAGTATCAATAATATCGGGAAAGATCTTCGATTTATTATTCATTGAAGTCACTGGGCACAGGGCTGCCCTATAAATCCGGGGATCGCCACTAAATCATCGTTTGCGCGCAGGAGGACGTGTGCAGAAACGATTTTTATCCTTTTTTTCATTGGCGGAAACAAATGGATAAATCGAAATGGCATCCATAATAATTACATAGTTTTTATTCCACACGTATTCGAGATTTATTCGGTGACCGTGTTTTGCGAACTTTTATAGCAGCCAGCATTTTATCTGGATATTGCTGGCGCAATTGTTTCGCCTAGCATTAACAATGTATTCGGAGGCCTAAACAAAGCCAGTCAGGTGGATTGTGGGAGGTTGCCGCTGAAAGATTCCATAAAAACTGTAATGGTACCCTTGTCACGTCCCGACATCTTATTTATCTAGTCACGGCCAAAATCATTGTTTCCTTTTTCGGTGTGTTTGGGCAAAAACACACCTTATTACTGCCAGCGGCTAACAGATGAACTGCTGAACCATTGTTCCCGGCCCTGTGTGTGACATTTGTTCCCGACATTAAGAAGAAACGTTCGCACAAAAACCTACCGCAATATCTATACGTATTTATGTAAACAACAGAGTAAACCCTTGAGAAAAATGTTCTAGCTGAATCTAGATGGACATTGCTGGCGACAGAGTGACCTAAATTGAACAAGATAAATCTTATTGCCGCAACTGTAAAATATGTTCTGTCCGAAACTTGAATAGCGAAGTTGGATTTTATCACTATACCTTTTATCGCAGGTAGTTTCAAACTTTTAAGATATATGATTTCAAATTGAATATGATAAACTCGTGTATCGTTTTCTAGCAATAGCAGACTGACATTATGATACTAATAAAAATAATACTATATGTAATAATGATGCCTCAACCTCAAAAATATTATGACTAATATCATATTGCTTTAAATACACTGCAATATTTACCTATATGGAAAGGTTAGCGTGTTTACAACTTGAGCAAATTATTGTATACAAAGGTATAATTATATAAAATTTGTATTACTTGCTTTAATTTTGCACAGCAATGGATGTGGGTTAATTGCTAGAGCCGTGCATTTTTAAATGAGATGCAATTAGTGAAGGTGCCATCCGGCCAACCACAAAATAGTCCTGGAATCCGTTCTAATTAACAGAGCCAGATTTCTGGATTTTTTCATAAAGCTTTTTGTAGATCTTTTGTTGAGAGCTGGTAGGCTTTAAATTATATTTAGGCCTTACTTGGATTGAAGTTTCAAAGATATTGCATATTCTTTATATATTAGATATTCTTTAATGGCGATTATAATTTAAAAAACATTTTGAATTTAAAAAACATTTTTAAGAATTCCCAAAGATTCGATTTTCTTAGTGAATCAATAACCTTAAATGGCTTGTTAATACTTAGTAGATGACTGCACGGATATCATTTACCTTGTGTATTGGTAGACGGTAAGATAAGAGTCGGAGTCAGACCTCTCGGAGTCAGATCATTCCAAGGCGGAAACTGCTATCTAGTCAAATCAAGATGAAGTCTTAAAGCTTCTTATCCATGCCAACATTGTTTCTGCAGCTGTCTTCTTAGCATATAGTGATACATCTAAATACTTAGAGATTTTTGACTAAAGTAGCATAATTTCCATGTTATTGTGTGCCATAAAATCTCGCTAAAAGATAAATCCTTCTATGATGGTATAAGCCAAAGTTTACCTCAACAGGTAACCTCTAACTTTCAAAAGTTTTATAAAATATGGTTCAAAACAATACAGACAAGCTTTCTTTCGATAATCTCTTTGAGTTCTTTGTTAGTTCAAGAGTTGTGTAAAATTAACAATATCGACGAAAAATATATAGTTATATACGAAAATAGATAGTTATTGCTCTTGATATACAAGTTATGTGTTAAATATAAAATCAATGGGTAAAGTAGATTTAGATTTTTATCGCCCGCGGTTTTGCTCGTGTTGTTTTTGTGATGGAAATAGCCAATTTAACAAATAACTAGTTATTGTTCTAAGGAAACAATTTTGTACAGTAAATTGCTTTTTGGGTTCCAATAATTTTAGTCGCCAATAGTTTTAGTCTTTATTTTAATAGTCAGATTGCCTGATGACCCATATTCGTACGGTAAAACAATGTCTTTACTTTATATCAAAGGAAATAATGTTTTATTTTGACTTTCCCGTTAATATAGTGCATTTCGTATTATTTTCCGCAAGTGTGCACATTGCAAACAAACTCACACATTCGGAACCCAGACGTATTTACCAGGTACCCCTGATTGTGAATATGGGAAAGTGGAAATAAAAATTCAGTACCACTTCAATCCATTTTTTTTTTGCAGAAAAAATATCTATCACCATTATTGTAATAGAAACAACTAGATATCTAAACGTCTACATTATCTACAGGAAGTTTATTTTAAATATTGTTTTTGTAGTGAAGGTCACCTAATGCATTTCATGTCGTAACATACATACATAATTATTATTACGACCTCTGTGGCGCGGTGGGTGAAGGTCCACCTGCAACGTAGAATGTCGCGGGTTCGATTCCCACAAACGTGTGTACGATCTGCAGATATTTGTTACGGGTGTTCTGGTCATTTTCTATATAATAAAAAATATCTATCTATGTAAAGTATTGTATTATATATATCAGTTATCAGGCCCCCGCCGCGACACAATCAATACAATGTTTTAAAAAAGCTAATCGTGATGATTAACACGAATTAGACTAATTTAATAAAGTTTTACAAATGGAACACTACGCAAATATTTGAAACCGGAGAAGATAATTACAGGAAAAATAATAATGTAATAAATTTGAGACTGATTTATAACATTAGATCACTGAATATAATATACAATGTGTTGTGAATACAAGCGTGTTATTTTTATTCAGCGGATAAACCATGCCTCCCGGGGTTCGTTACGTAGTAAGGATCATCCCTCACTTCCCAATGGAGGCTCTTTACCTTCTATTGTTTCTCAAAAGTAAAGCTTTGTGAAAGCACTTTAGCAGGTGAGAGAAGCTAACAATGTGTTTGTACGCATTTGTGCTAGCGCAAAAACATTTTGTTTTATGTGCTACCTATTTGTGTTTTAGAATGAAGTGAGGGTGCATTTCCTTCTTGTATAAATGTTGATTTTGAGGTTATAAGTGTTTAATCCCGGAGGAATTGATTTGGGCCGTAAAACGTATCTGAATCATCACATGATAATTTTCATATCACTCGTAGCAAATGGTTTCGATGGCAACGGGCGTAAATAAGACGTATTTTCATTCGTCGTTTTTAGCTATGTGTCATCCATAACTCATCAAATCAAACTAAATTAAAATGGAATTTCAAATAGATGTCGCCACTTGAAAAATTAGATCGTGCTATCGAAGTGTACTTTTCAAACGCACATTCACTTTGAGGAAATTGAAGTAAGTTTTTTTTTTTTTTAATAACGAAAATTATTCTTCGATGTCTAAACCAACAATATAAGATCTCAGAGTAGTCATACATGCCTTCTACTTTCCTACAAAAATACCAGCCACTAATTTGGTGCTCCCTCCCCAATTTGGTTCAGCTGTTTTTCGTTTCAAGAAACTCAAGTCTTGATAAATAATAATGTTGTTTCATTGCTTTACGGTAATCCCGAACTTAATAAAGAAAATTTTAAATATTAATCGGTGTTTTCCGACTGAATTCGGAAAGTAGCCACGTGGAACAGATAATATGAATTTTTAAACAGTTTTTAGATGGTGATTAATCCACCTCAAGTCTGGAAGAGACTTGGTTATGAAGGAATATCTAAAACCAACTTTATTTACACTCTGCTAAGTTGAAATTTCGAGTATAGGACACTGACGCCTTTCGCCTGTTTTTGTACTGAAGTTTTAATTAAATTAACTATAGGAGTTTGGATACAGATAAAGACAGATTTTATACATTTATTTAAATCCTGTACAAAAGCAAAAGTTAACTATGTTATTATTATCGTACCGCACAATAAAATTTATTAACCAAACTACTAAATAAAAGTGTGTTAAAATAGCATCCTCTAAAATAGGATCTCCAGTATTTTTTATTTGTTTTATTGTAACTGAGTAAAACCTATTTAACCGTTTTTATTCCAGTAAACAACTTTATTGGGGTGATTAAGCAAAAACAAAATTTGGCCACAAACAAAGCTAATATTTTAATATCATTAGCATACATTTAACAAGACTTCAGATTGCTTCAGACTGTTTTTGGAAGCTTTAAATTAAATTATACATTTTAGTTGGCGACAGTTAATTATAAAGCGAATTAAATTATGCTAATAATGTTTGTGACACAATATATATATATAATAATTTTATTGTTATTTTTAATTAATTTACCACAACTAAATAACATAAAATTGCTCTATATCGTCAGAAGCAAATTGGAGTTTAGTGCTATTAGTTGGGATCCACGGGAGGCCTAGTATACGATAATAATAGAGAGACTGCAGCGTAAGTTTGCCAGGTATCTATACAAACGAATTTATGGGTATTATCCGTATCTTTTTCCCTCTCTTTTTGTTACCGGTATGGTTGGTCTGGATACACTAGAGTTGAGACGCAAACTGCATTTGGCCATGCACTACTGTCTAGTTCTTCGTAACAGAGTGGATAATCTTTTGATATTGGGTGCAGTTACCCTTTACGTCCCAAATAATTACATTAGAACGGGACGCAGGTTCCATCGGTTCTTTGCTCTACAAGCAGCGCGTACGCAACACGCTGGTATCGCTCCTACACTCAGAGCACTCGCACTACTCAATGATTTTTACAACAGTTCCAACATGTGGACATATTTAATGATAGTTTATGCCATATCTACTTAAGTTTAAGATCGTACCTTACTTTTAAATAAATTATCTGTTTATGTATACCTACCTATTTGTAATCTTGTTTTTAATTTATTTTCTGTCTTTTTTAAGTCTAGTATTTAGTGTTTTGTTGTTAGACTGTAAGCTAACTGCTGTATTTTTATAAATAAATAAATATAGATTGAAATAAAGCGTCAGAATAATGATCATGTCCTAAAAGATGTCAGTATTTCAAATTATTTTTACAGTATTTCGGTTTTTCTTACCAAAACCACTAAGTCTAAATTTTTCCCGTCCTATCCTAAATGTTCTTCAAATATTATGTTCGTCCAGAATCGCTTTTCGTTCAATTCCCTTGTGTTTAAAGAAAGGGGACAATTTGCCAGGAAGTTAGACATGTTGGTAAACAACACAACGAGAACCTTCTAATGAGGTAAGTCATTAGTAAGGACATAACGTTCTGTATAAACTAGGAACTTTACAGTATTTTACACTATTCGGTTTTGTTGTCTTATAATGGCAATGCGGGCTCGTTTTTTATCTACAACTAACAACTATACTTCGATTAAGAATCCAAAATATTTTATGTCAATTATCTTTATAAACTTAAACACAAACTTCAATAATGCATTATCTCACATATTATTGTTAAGAGAACTCTAGTGTCTAGATAAACCTATGTTAGGATTTAAGGTGCTATAATGAAAATGTAACAAATTTGTATCAATAAATAAATATACATATATATCTATCTACATGTGGAGTAAAAAAAATGTTTAATGAATTTAAAAACTAAAAATTATATGAATAAAACGATGAATGAAAGCTTTCAAAAACAAAAATGGTATTGAGCTTCTTGCTTAGCTTCGGTGATACCAATGTCGTTAAATATTTTCCACCAATATTCCTTGGGTTTTGTAATCTCTTTGTATACAAAACATATCCAGGTTTTTGAATCGGAGTATATCTAGATAAAACTGTATTGTAATTTAAGATGCTTTCAACTGTAACAATTTTGTAACAATAAATAAATATATATCTTTCTCTCAGCTCTCTTTAGGCCTATTTCTTATGAATGTGGTTATCATAGGTAAAAATAATATATAATTATATTTGCTTAGATTTGTTTGCCTCAAATAAGTAAACCCCATTGCTACGTCGTAGTACACAGTCGGAGCATGTTACGACTATGTACTACGACGTAGCAATGGGAACCAAACTAATCTAAATGAGTATAAAAATTAGATCGTTTTAGTTAATATGATAATCTCGTAAATACACTCGTAGCAGGGCTACGTCGTCATAGTGTGCTACGACGTAGCATGCTACGAGTCTAGCTAGCTACGGCGTAGCAACGAGCAAGGCAATAAGGTTAGAAATCCATTGTTACTTATTTAGAATATTCCTGTTCCAATCCTCATGATTATTGATAGGTTGTAATAATGTCTACGGACTAGAATTAGATCGAATATCACTTAGGTAAGTTAATTTGATTCCGTTCCTTCAATAATATGCTACGACGTCGTAATATGATTTTATGGCATATCTACGGGCAATGGGTTGATTATAGTGTAATCTCCTAGATATATGACACCCGAAAAAAAAACTCAACTTTACTTATGTAACTTTTATAATTATAATAATTGCCAATGAACGAAAACAATGATTGGTTATTGTGCCTCGAAGCATAACATAACGATCTTAAAATTAATCCAGCAATTAAGGTGCACACGTGGCTGGTGGCACCCATTAGTGGTTATAATGACGATTCGAAAGTTCTCGTCCAAATGAGATTCGGCAGGTGCTGCCTATTACGGCACGAAACCTTATGACGTAATACGTAATACCTGCCTACTATCTTGATATTGCCTCCTAAATTTATAATCCGTGCGCGATCAGAATGGCATGGAACCTTGCCGAAGTCAATATTTGACGTCACTTTTCACACACAAAGATCGTAATAGTAGCTTCTAGCTCATACAATCCACGCGTACTTTCTAACATCATGATAGCGCACTATCATGATTTTAGGCGATTGATGATTTTTCAAGCGAACCAAGTGCTAGCTAAATTGCTTAAAATAATACAGATTACTGGTTATATTGTGAAATATTGTTCACTCCTGGAATTTTCTGATCAGTGTGAAAATAGAGTAAGCTGATTTCATTATCTGAAACAGATACAAGCTGGTTAGTAGGTGCCTATATCATCATCAGCCTATATCAGTCCACTGGACATAGGCCTCCCACAATGAGCGCTGGTTAGTAGGTGCCTAAATCATCATCAGCCTATATCAGTCCGCTAGACATAGGCCTCCCACAATGAGCGCCATTACGCCCTGTCTTCAGCTTGCCGCATCCAGCATCGACCTGCAGTCTGGTGCCTATATATTTACTAATATTTGTTTAGTAAGGGCAGCCAACTGACGTTAACACAAGAAATCACAAAACGAATACTATAGAACTTAAAAATTATTGCACTCTTAAATTACAGATTTAAGTAAATATTAGTATAGATTTAGACTTAATTATGCACAGTTCTGTCTATGTAATTCGGGGGTCAATGTTTCTGTGTAGAATGTTCCTATCAGTTATAAGATCAAAAATATCTTTATTGTCTTTAAAATTCCTTACCGATGTGAATGTGGTGAGTGACAAAGGAAACATGTTAAGACCTGTCATTTGAATAGGAATATTGGCGCGCTCCACAAAAATCCTAATACTCCTTTTGAAAGATTCTGATCTCGGGATCCATTCAGTATTGTAAGCGGCAAACACCAGCTCCGTGCTCTGCAATAGAATTCAAACCATAAAAGCAGGCCTATAATGTTGAAAATCCGAAATTATTATAATCACCTCGTAGTTGAGCTGGGTTCCCAAGTATCCTGGCAGGAAGATTTGCAGCGTCATTGCGAATAGGTACATCACCATGAAAGCTTGCGTCTCAGTTGTTGAAGGCTGAAAATATATTTCAGAAAGTCTAATACCTATAGAAAATCTATGTCAATATAGACTATCTATAGTTATTAGACATATGATTATAATTCTAATTAATTTACAAATGGCCGTGAATTTACAATATTTACCAAGAGTATGCCGCACATGATAACACAAATTATCATTGTTGATATCCCAAACTGGACAAACATTGTAACGTTTAGTACTTTTTGAACTGTTTCACAGTACCTAAAAAAAATTACTATCGTTAGTATGATTACAAACAGAAGCACTGAGGTCTCAAGCTTACAACACTGTCCTTTTTACAAACTTTTTACGATATAGCAGGCTTACCTCAAGAAGCAATCATAACGCTTCAAGCATATTTTTAATCGATACATGAAATATTCTTCCTTGTCTTTAATTTTTCGATTTTCCTCGTTAGAACTGCTTTTTACATCAAACAGCATAGTATTTAAGACCCGGCACTGGTTAATAGCTGTCATCAACAATCCAGCTATAAACGAGTCGATGTTCACATTGTACATCATGTGGCCATACATCCCAAAAGACTGATAGATGAACAAAAAGACAAAATAATGGTCACGAGTCTCTTCAGACAAAAAGTAATATTTACAGATTGGTAGCTCTAACTCTGATTTGATAATTAAATGCAAAATTAGCGGTATGAAAACTTGGGACGAATACGCTGCATTCGAAATCCCTGCGTAGAGTTTCCAGTAGATTTGATATGTGTTATAATTTTGGTCGACCATTCGCTTAGTTTTCTCATCAACTCCATCCAAAACTTCACTGTCTAGCAAATCAAAAGCCTCAATGATCTCGTCTTTCATAATGATCATCATCAAAACTTTACTCGTTACAGCGATTTCAGTAAAATAAAAGATCACTTCGCGAATCATTAATTCTATCGTTCGGGGGGTTAGTGCCAGGTTTAAAGTCAAGAGTATGTTATAAGCGAACAGAGTTATAAAGAGATACAGAAATGAATAATATTTATAGTATTTGCTTTGTTTTCTTCCGGACCATATGCCAAAAACTTTTAAACAAACGTAATTATACTTGAAAATATCGGACTTTCTATGTCTCGACATCTTGCTGTGTAATACAAAAGTGTGAGGTTTTTTACCATTTTAATCCTTTTATTTCAGTCTAAGTGATAATTTTCTTTTTCCATGTTGCAAAGGTGTGTTATTAGGTATTTTTCCACATATTACGTTTTTCATTCGGATAATTATTGTCTCCTCCCATTCCTCGATTAATATTTTATGGTAGCCGGTATAATATCGGCTTCAAGGTGTCATGGTTGTTAAGTAATTACCCGTATCTACATCGCTACGTCTGCAAAAAATAATAAATGAGGTTTACTTTCCTGGATGATTAAGCGATAATGCCACGTTACAGTAAATTCGCATTTTTACTTACCTACCTACCTACTTAAATTTGAATCTATCTACTATATACTTATACATTGCTAAGTTAAAACAAAATAGCTCAAAAGCCAAGATAAAATCATGAGACGAACATTAATACGAACAGTAATAAATTCCAAAAATACCTCAAAGGCTACAAAGCAATATTCTTCATTTCATCACAACCACCAAAGCGTTGACTGCGTACACCATCTCTAAAACTCTGTCAACCATCACGGTTGAGAAAATTCTTGAAATTAATATTTCAATCAAGTTTACGTTGGTAGATTCCGCGTCGCTGCAACCATCCAGTTACTGGAGACCTACTCCATCAAGCCATTTGTGAAGACCAGCTTCATAAGAGACAGGTCAAAATAAGCTAGGGGGTTTTTCAGTATTATATCCAGGATTCTGGGAAGAGGAGTAGATTAAAACAATGGACGTGTTTGCAATTTGGAGTTGCAACCCTTCGGGTGCGTTTTAATTGCTAGGGTTGTAACGGGACGGGGAAATATCCTCAGCCTTTAATTCTTTGCGGGGACGAGCACACGGGTCATTTACTACCCGCTGATATAATCTTGAAACTTTTAATTGAATCGTTCCTGAATTACTGTACATGGTAAAGTTTGGATTTTTACTGGTAACTTTCCTCTCTTGGGAAAGTTAAGTATACATTTTCCGGTGGCCTTTTTCAATGGCCCAAAACTTAACTTGATACAGCGTTTAGTAAGTCTAGGACACTCCTCCTTAACGAGGTAAGTAATTATTTAAATTTTAATACTCTACCTCTACATGTATGATACCTACCTATCCGTTTCTAACATTTTATTTACACAACATGTTTATAAATGATCTTTATCTACTACTTGGTAGTCTTACTCGTTTTACAAAAGGTAATACATGGTCTAACCAACTGTATTCAATACTCATGTAATAACTAATGCAATTGTGCAAAAACCAGATAACAAAACCTTACAAAACGCCGACAAAACAAAAATCAGTTCCGCGTGCCAAACCGAACTCAGCACTACATAAAGTAAACAGTCTTTCCCAATGGGTATATTAATTATCCCCCGTAATAACAATAAAAGGAAACAGCTTGGCTCACGAAATACATTCCTTGAGGGCATCCTTGCAAGCCTTCGCTAATTACACTACCATAACTCAACGTTTAAAAATTAACCTCGGTGGGAAGGAAGTCTATTAACTATAGCTACTTGTAACGGGGCTTTTTAAACTCTTCTACGATAATTATTTACGGGGATAATATTAATATTCACAGCAGTGAATGTGTCTTATGATAGTAAATGTTCTTGAAAGCAATTTAGAGATTTGTATACTTAAGGTAAAGAAATAAAACTGTTTTTTTTAATTTAACTTATTGTACGTAGGAAAAAGTCACAGAACTGGGCTGTATTTTTATTAACAGAACTTCTACACCTCGGATTACCTAACGCCCACTAACTGAAACTCCATAACGCTAAGCTATTGGTAGGTTGATATTATTTGCAGCGATTTTGTCATTGTGTGTGTAGTAAAGTTTTTGGTTAGTAACTTTACCCTTACTAATAAATAGTATAAAATACGATAGAATTTCTGTCTGTCTGTTCTTTCAACATCTAAACGGCTGCAAAGCTTTGGGTAGAAACTAGTAATGAATATGTAAGCCGATGCTGTAGGCCTGAACAAGTCAATCAAAAAACAAATTTATACGTTATGACGAATGGGAGTACTACAATAAACCTTATTGGCTTTATATAGTACAAAATGTTAATAATCTTTATTGTGTTAGTAATATCTAACAAAATTACCCAACTATATCATAGAAATACTTGGTATGGAGCAATAAACAAAACTTGAGTCACAGTAAACCTTTTTTACTGTTCTAACCATTAACAAGAAAGTTCTTCCTGAACAGAGGACTGCTCTCAGTCAGTTTTCTTTTTAATTAAATGAATAAAACTAAGAGGCCCTTTTGTTTCCCTTGGCCGGCCTCGCTGGCTAATTGCACGCCAGTCAGTCACTTGTCAACAACAACGCTGGGGCCCACGCTACAGGGCCTCTCCACGTGTATACAAACCGACGATGTTAAAAACCTATATAATGTTTAATATCTGAAAACATAAAGATGTAATTTCTTATATAATAAATCTGTTGTATACTGGAAGAAGAGCAAGAAGGACATTGCTAAATAATTCTAATTTAAAAGTAAATAAGAATTATTGATTTTTTTTCTGCCTTATTCAGGGATTAAAACTAAAGGAAAAGTAATTTGCCGCAAATCGTCAACTATTTTCTAAGAACTCATGATAAACGAACTTTGACTTTGCTCGGATTCTAAAATACCTAACAAAAAGTGCCGCTATGCTCGGAATCAGATTCTCGGACTGTAGAAAAGAAAAAGCTTATGTTAAAATATGACATTTAAAATGTACACATTATGTTACCTTTAAATAATCTGGCAGTGTTGTTTTTTGGCACAAAATCTTGTATTTTTCCAAATGCTCAAAAAAAAACAATAAATTGAAGTTATCTCTTTCCTAAGTTAATAGAAAATTATTCATGATTTGCGGCAAATTCAACTCTAATTATCGTAATTATTTTCCCTTCTAGACAGCTGAAAAAAAAACCAAAACCATAAAACAAAATACCACGCCAACAAAAACGAACAACCTCAATAGCTGTTCTCCTGGATATGAAAAAACGTATGAACTACGTATGAAATGATAAATTAGCAAAGTAGGTCTCTAAGAGATCGCTCCTTAGCAATAAGGCAACCCATTAAAATTATCTACCAGAACAATGCTCAAATATTAGAAGAACCGCGTCACAAAATTAGAGCTATATAACAAAATAAGCTCTTTTTCGGGTCAAAATTTAGTTCTATAAGTTCAATGCAATAATGACGCAATCTATCCATCATGACCCAAACAAGCGCTTGTTCCAATGTAGGTGAATCTGAATCTGAGGGGCCCAGGGTCCCTGTTTAGTATGCATTAATCACAGCAAGCGGCCGCAGCGTGATTGAAACTAAATCCCTCGGTGTTGCGCTTACTGTCGACTGATTACAGCCGACGTGGACTTGGATTAGGTTATTTAAATTGCTTGATCGGTTGTGTAGCTTAAGCCTGTAATGTGGTTTAGATAGGTGCAGTTTGGGGTTACACGCTGACCGTAGAGTAAGCGCGGTCGGTGCGTTTTTGTCAGCGGTAAAAAGCTAGGTTTAAAGCGCCTAAACACGATGAGGCTTTTATCCTAAGTCGCGGTTTTAGGACAGAGGTGTGAGTACCTACATTGGTTATACGGATATTATAAACAGAATCCAAGATATAGGTACCCAGATGCATTAATGTAAGATAAGATAAAAGAAAACTCATAGGAGAAGAAAACTTCAAAAGCTTATTAAGAACATCGCTCACTCCGAACATACCCTGAGCAACGTGAAGGATCTCCTATAAAATACAAGGCGTCTAACTAATTTCAAAGTTGCAACTTGCATGGAATATCCAAGTTCCATAATTTTCCGGAGTCCATGCGATGCCTACAATGCAGAGAATATAATGAACATCCCCGAAGCCATCATTAAGGTAGGCAGATACGACCAAGTTTTTTCATTCCACCCCGGGAGATGTATGAATGTGTTTTGTTCGAATTCGAAGAACATTTTGTTGGTGGTATTTTATTTTCAAAAGCTCAAGTAGGTATGTCATTTTAATTAAACCTAGGAGCAGTGAGCCTTGATTGTAAAGATAAATGACTTAGAAAACACTACTCACACGATATCCTTTTTGGAGACACAATAAATGTATGGTTTATACAATATCCTCTGAAATAGGTTCCAACACAATTAACATTTATCTCGATTATTGTAACCGCACTGTATCAAAACCATACCAGCTAAAACGGATCATCATCCAGTAAATTTCATATCCTAGATGAAAATACAATTTCCGGACGAACAATAAACAATCTGCTTCAGAGAGTAATTACGAGTACCCACCTGTAACGGTGCAGGGTAATAAATCCATTTAGCACTGAAGTGGTGCTGATTTCTCGAACAAAAACCGAAGCGGTCGCTCCCTCGCCAATTTAAACTTCGCACTTGCATACTGTCCGTAACTTCATTAGTTTGGAATTAGTTTAGGTCATAGAGTACTGAACTAAATGGAACTGACACTGTATGATGATACCATGGATGATACTATAGGTGGGATTGTTGTCGACCTACAATCCGCCTGCCAAGCGTGGTGATAATGGAAGAACCCCCATCGTTTATGGGAGGCGCGTTCAGCAATTGACGTAGCTGTGCTGATGATGATTTCCAACTGACACGTCCCGGTGGATGGATTGGTACGCGGTGTCGCTGCAACCCGAAATGCCTCTATACTCGCTTCAATCAATACTGCGGCTGTGTCTGTCGTTCCCGTATACAGGGTTGGTAATTCACTGATTCCGAGCTGATTTCGTCTTCAGTTCCCAAGTCTACAGCAACGTCTGCGATTCAAGCAGAGTCAGTGAATATGTATGTATATAGGCCTCACAAGAAAACCTTACAATCAAGTTAGAACTAGAATTTACAATGGAAACGATTAAGCTAACTGCAGACTGTTGCAAACAATTTACTGGTAACTCAATTGAACCATATCAATATCAGTCGGACGCGTCCCGAGACGCTACTTGCTTTGCCACGCTCTATGGCAATGCTGATGTGTTGCGCCAGATACTCACCAGCTCCCGGGTCACGCGTCGTTTTGACCAGATACTCAGATATTTTTAAAAAAGACGGAGAACCCGGTACCCCTTTGGACCTAGGGTCTCTGACACCTGCATATTTGCGCTTCTTGCCAAATCTCGTGTGTTTTTTTAAACTGAAGAGAACGAACTTTATTTATTTTTTACGTTTACTGCAGTTTGCCAAATATATCATATTTGGTAAACAGCAAATAGCTAATGGAGCCACTTCCATTGCTGTTTTGTGTTGTGATTTATGAATTAGTACCTCTAAGATAATTTTCAAACTCTGTTTGTGAGAGCTAGTTAGGTACCTTATTAACTTATGATTGTTTACGACACTGCTAGGAGACTCTTAAAATAGTAGATATAGTATTTTCGTTTAACGATCAACGATCCTCGTAATAATAGTTACCGAGATAATCTATTTTATCATCAACAAAACGCTATGAGAAAATCACATTAACTTTTTACCTGCGAGCGAAGAATAAATAAATCAGGCGCATAAAGGCTCTCTCATATTGAAGCCGGCGTCCATATAACCTAAAATATTAAAACTTTTTCTCCTCGCAACTCCTGTGAAAGAGAAACCGAAGACCACTTTTTGCGTCGGTGAAAAAGCGGTGTAATTTATTTTCTCTGCTGCAATATTTAGTGCTGTCCATTACTACAGTTCGCGACCTAACATTATTCACAGACATCCATCTTTTTTTTGCTGTGGCACGTGTGTAGATTTATGATAAGTTTTGTCTTGGTGTACCTTACCTAGTCCTTGTAAACCTTAAAAGGATGAATTTAGAATAATAATAATAAAGTATATAATAAGGTATCCTTCTTTTTACCAAAAACTAGTTACGTATACGTTAACGTAGTTTGACAAATTGATTTATGAGGAAGCGGGTAAACTCCGAACCGTGTTTGTGTTGGAAAAACACCAACTGTACGAACTGTACGGAGTTTAAATATGTACCTACCTTCGTCTGTTTTTTGGGAAGACTTAGCTACAACTTCATATCCCCTTTTAACAAACCAACTTTGGGAATTAAAACCCCGGGAAGCAACTCGAAACCTACATGCTTGAAAGTTGGCTAATGTTGTAAAACCCTAGAAGTATGAGTTAAGGTGCAATTCCGAACCGAGTGATATGACGCGACCACAGACAACGCATCTACTACTACCTAATTGATTTCCATGCATAAATGCTATGAAATACGTATCTGGCGACACAGTCACCTGATCAAAGTCACTGTTCGAAGTCCTGTAGGGTCGCCAGCGTTCCAACATCAATCAATCCCGATCGCTGATCTAATTAACAAATAAATATTATAAATAATTCTGGACAAACTACACAGGATTATCCAGCATCAAGCAAAGCAGAGCTTGTGTTATGGGTACTAGATAACTGATATAATTGATATAATACATTACATACGTATATAGTTATTTTTTAGTATACATAGAAAACGACTAAAACATCCGGATCAAATATCTGCAGATCGTACAGACAACTGTCCCGAGGCGGGAATCGAACCACCTACATCCGGAATCACAACTTCCGCGACCTGGCACCGCGACATACGGTCGCAACGTGTCGCTCGGTTCGGAATTGGACCTAAGTGCCTAGTGGTAATGCAGTGCAAGGTTCTGGCTAAGTGCGCGGCGCATTAGCGATGCGACGCCGGCGGACGTCCGCTTGCCGCGACATCACTTCACGCTTTCAGTTATGTAAACATACCCTGAACCTGCGGTTGGCTTCGATGTCTGTGGTAGATGTGTTATAGGACTTATGAAGTTTAACAGCTACGCTTATTTGAAGTTACCTACTCTATGTAAGTGGATGTATGCTCTGGCAGGCTTTCGCGTTTTATTGAAAGGTTCACAAATTAAAATAGTATATTTTTAATAATAACAAGGGACCACACCACCCCATTAAAGACTAGGTTATTATACTGAGCGTAGTGAGTGAGGATGATAAGACTCAGTTATAATGGGTGGTTTTGGCCCGAGTGAAAAACACTAATTTCCACTTTGATTGCGAGAAAATAATACAATCAAAACTATCCTTCATATTGCACACATTTTTCATTTCACTACTTCATGGATTTGCCGTAAGTCGTTAAATATTTAATGTGATTTCGACCATAACAGATAAAATCATATTAATTATTTCCATTGCCATTCTGTCCCATGTGCATATTATTAATTTATTTTTAGCTTGATATAATTTTGAATTAAATAAGCCACATTAACCGTCGTCAATTCGATGTTTAGTAAACAAAAAGTTCCAGTGATTTCGCGCTACTACAAACTTTTTTTGTGTGTCAGTTACACTCAACGCGAAATACATACCTGCACATTCTACCACGGAGAAAGAAACGCCCTTCATAAAAACATCCAACAATCACCAAGAAGGCTTATGGAGTTCCATTTTCAAAATGAATTTAAATGAAATGACTGTTCTTTATAAATGGAATACCAAAAAGTCGAGTCTTTATATTATGTAGTAATACTTTATATTGTGCTTTATATTCTCTTTGTCTTTAATATTTTAATAGGACGATGATGCTTTCAGAAGCGTCATTATTGCAATTTTATTTTATTTAAAAATAAACAGTGTATAATACTTATATGAGTAGAAACAATGGTGGTTTAACTGAAGCTTAACAGCTAACAGATTACCGTACGCTAGTACTTAAATATGGTTAAGCTAAAATGTATATCTAATATACCTAGTATGTAGAAGTAATTAATGAATGCGTAAACTCAGTTTAAAGTGTTTTAACTGTTCACTATAAACTAGATGTAAAAGTAATTTGTAAGAGACACATAAATTCAGATTAACATTAGCATGTAGTTTTATAAAAAAACATTATATAAAATGAGAGTACATATTGTGTATCTACTTATTAAATGATAACTTTAGTTAGAAGGTAAGTGCCGTGAAACCTCGCGCATGCAGTACTACTAACTAATAAATTATGCACACATACATGTTCACCCACTGAAAAGATTCAGAGCGCCATTTATCCGAACAAAGCCTGGCTATCGAGTGCAACTTGCCTATAACCTGATCTACCTACAAAGCAACGAGACGAGTGACCTGCCTCCTCGGCCATTAATGTCGACACACATTACTCCCTATCTAGATTTATTCACCGATCCTGACCCACTTTGGGACCGCCATTTACCTTTCTATCGGCTTTGCCCAGACATTATCATACTAGATCTCCGTGGTTCCCTGGTTGTTTATCTTGGTAGCTCTAGGACGTAGAGGATGGATTTTTATTCATTATTCAGGTCATCTGAAGAGGGTCTTACTTTCATTATTTTTAGCCTGGAGGATTCTTTAGCTGCCTTTCGACGTATCAGTCAAATAGCCTTTTATGGAGTCAACGGAGAAAGTCGGCGACTAAGCTTAGAGTGTCTTTATTACATTTCAATGTATGAATATTCCAGGCACCTAACAGTGTTTTACCAACTTGTTGGCGACCGACAAATTGGACGACTTTGGAGTGTAGGCTGCCACTGAGATCTTTGTTTGCTACGCTCACTCCACTATAATTTCAATCGATTAAAATATCAAAAACAACACTAGAAATCTGTGTTATACCTAACATAGGCTTTCAGACAATTCTAACAAAAATATAATGTTGTTACTTTTTCTTGAATGAATAATTTTATCTATCGAAAAGTTGTAGCAACGTCTACGCCAGTATCTACGCAGATCACGATGTAGACGAGCTACGGTGTAGTGTAGACCTTCTACGCTGTAGATTACTACGTCGTAGACCCTACACTACTATGGTGAATTCACTGATATTTTTTACCACTAAAATTTTATTATAAATATATTTTATGGTTGCTAAACTCAAAATTCTAAAAAACATCAAATTAATCCTGTATTTCTTTAGTTTTACAAAATAAGCACTTAGACCAGTCACATTTTATACGATAAATTATAATCAAATAAGAAAAAAGGTGCTTTTGATTTTCTGTTCACTTAATTTTTTTGTCACTGGTGGAAGAAATGAAAGAAAAAAACAATGCATATAAACAAAATTATCCCTGATGCTAGAAAGTATTAATTACTATTCAAAAGTAAAAGCCCCTTTCCCAGAACTACAAGTAGTTACCCAAGTTATTCATAAAGAAAATTTGATTTTTATGGCATATAAAGCTATTCCTTGGGAATAAAATCTTGTGCTTCATCAAAAATTAAATTTTTCGCTGACTAGAAGGTTTGGTAGAATATTTTACAAGCTTTACATTATGAAAGTTTTCGCTCAAGTTTAAGATTGCTACTTTGAAATTGAAAGTTAGATAACTTTCATTTGATTTAACTCAAATAAACGTAAATACTAATAGATCGACTTTGTGATTCAATTATGTGGAATGTACTGGGCGAATGTACTTTTTACTATATTCTTTCACTACTGCCTGCTGCTACACACTCATTCCTCCGGGACATTAAAAATATACAATAAGTAATAATATATAATTAATACGTAGATATACTATATACATATATAGTGCATAATTTCAGCTCGATCTGTTTAGTAGTGTTAGCTGAGGCGGTAACAAACAGACAAACATCCAAACTTTTGCAGTTATTAAATTACTGTAATGATTACTTACCAAAAAGCAAATAAATTGGTTTTTCATCTAGGTGTGGTACCTCTGTGTGAGAGTAGGTACATACATGTATTAGTTACTACTTTTAAGTAAAGTTTGTATTTTAGATTTTTGGTACTAGTTAATCTCGTTTTGCAATCCTCATAAATCATGCTATATCGCCTTATGGCATCAGTTTTATACAAAATGCTTTCATAGGCATGTAGCGCTATATCTAAGTGTAAACAAACATGAGATGCACTAAGCCTCGCAAGTGGCCCTAGATTTCAACGCCAACACAAAAGCTTTCAGACTTTTAGCCACCGGCTGCGGGGAAGAGTTCTGGTCAAAGAGTATGCATGGGTCACTCCGAAGAGATGGCACGTTGTGCTTGGCAAGCTAAGCACGAGGATTATGAACAACCAGTCGCAGTCGATTTGACAGCGACTTTACCTGTGGAAGAGGGGTTCTAGTCAAATATATATAATACTCAAAAATGTAAATCAATTATTGTACTTTTCTGTAATAACGAGAAAACATATATGTATCTACCTTATTTTTCTGGATCCGAGCTTAATATTTGTCCGCAACAATACCACCAAAAGCTAAAATACATTGGCGTTGTTTATACAATCCAATATATTCAAGTTATTCATAAAGAAAATTTGATTTTTATTTTTATACCTTAGGTAGGTATAATATTAACAAACGCAGTGGAATATCTTTTCACTAGCCACATCTTTGTCGGACTTGTTACGTGTAGAGTGGCCAGGCCCGTGTGCAAGCCTGCATTAACTCGGCATTAATGCACGCGCAGGGCACGACCACGCTTTCGTATGAGGAACTTATTATGCCAAGTTTTTCAGCTTTTAAAGTGCGTGAGTCGCCCATGCTAGTGCATACGGAAGGTGTGTTATTTCAGGAGACTGCTATGCACATAATAAATAGGTATACTATTCTCAGGTAAGTATAACACATACACATAGGTTCATAGCTTCTGTTAAAAAGCCCACCTAACTATTGCCTACATAGATAGGTAGGTAAGTAGGTAAAATACCTACCTACAGGCACAGGCATCCATTTCATTTTGCAACAATCTAACCCTTATTTATGAACGAAGGGAGCGCCCCTTTTCGTTTTATTGTTTCAACGAATATTGCCTAACTTAATGAAGATATTAATTAAGTTTACTCATTTTAAGACAGAGTGTAGTGCTTTGTAGTATTAATTATGGTTGGTTCGCGTTGAATACAAAATTTTGAACCTAATTTTCGCGCGCATGAAAAGCGCGATGGCTGTAGGTAGGTATTTAGGTACTTAGTGAGCCAGGAACCGACGAACAGGATGTTGAGGATGTTCCATTCTAAAAAGATCAAATAAAGGGTAACTCGGGTATATTCTAAAAACCAAATACCTATCGTTATTAGGAAAGAAAGTTATTATATTTACATTAACAAATTGAAACAATCTACAGGTAGCTCAACTGATCCATATCAATACTACTCGGAAGCGTCTCAAAGATTGCTGCTGGAGCTGCATTGCCCTGGTAATGTGAGGTTTAATACTAAGGGTGGCGTAACTATTAAAAATGTATATAAGTACAGTTAGCCGTAGAAAGACAATTTGATATAGATAGATAATTCTTTATTGCACACTTAGTATAAAATAACAATGTAAAATAAAAACTTAAAAAACTTGATACAATTGGCGGTCTTATCGCTCAAGAGCGACCCCTACCCCTTAACCCCCAACCCCCCTAACCCTTGTTTCACGCATTGTAAGAACTTACCTACAATGCGTGAAACACGCATTATGTTTGCCCAAAAGAAAAATTCCATTATGATTAAATACTTATAATATTAATTGAACGGAGTGAGCAAAGCGAACAAAATTCTCAGCGGCAGCTTGGGTGATTTGGCTGTATGGTGAAATAGTCACTTCGAGCATAACTGCTGTCCACCCCTTGATCCGATTTGCTTGAAATTTAGGAGGTGTATTATAGGCGAGACAAGTGATAATGCTGATAACTTAGTGAGTAAGGTAGCTGCGGCCATAGACTAATTAATAATTCCATTTCGTCCATGGCTGCGGCATAGAAGGTCCACCTAACTTGAAAGTCGACACATCACAAAACTAAAATTAGGTACATAAAATAGAACTAGGAAATAAATTGATCATTTAGATTTTTTGTAGCAAGTAAGAAGCGAACAAGAAACCATTATATTGTATTATTATTATATTATATTGTTAGGTTGTTCGTTTTCGAGCTAGAGAAAAAGTCGTCTACACTGCACACAAAATTTCTTTTTTGATTTGTTTCTTTTCTCCTTGTTCTTAATAACTCTATGTTTTTCTCTTTGCGGGCACGTTATCAACTTTTACTTTTTTCACGTTATCGCATTTCATAAAATTTCGTTCGATCAATGGACGATTCCGCACAAAAGACCCTTCTAAACGGTGAAATAGCTTAGTTTTATTTCAATCCGGGCGGGGGAATAGCCAAAGCCATCCCGCCCGCCTGCCGTGAAGCTCGTGCGATTTTTTGACTTTGTTATTGTTGTGTGTTGTGTATATTGGATAGAGGTTATAATCTGAACTGCTGTTCAAACATATCTTTCAGAAAAGCAAAAATATATTTTACAATGCGGTTTACATTCAGACAAGCTAGCAGTGGGAGTGAAAGACTTGGCGCTCTTACTGGATTTGTGGAAACTCCTAATGCCGTACTAGAAACACCAACTTGCGCCCTGCTTACTCAAGTAAGTCATAATTTCGCATGTTTTCATTGAGTTTCAGTGATATCATTGTTATTGTAGTACTTACTATAAGCTAATGTTTATTAGGTACCTATTGGTAGATTTCAGATTTCATGAACTTTGTCTTTAAGTTTACAAAATAAGCACTTTTACGAAAGTCAACTGTAGGTTACTAGGAACATACTATAATTATACTTAATCTTAGCCTTAGATAGGGTATCATAACTCCAATACCAACTTTGTTTATTGAACTGCTTCATCTATCATAAGCAGGTAAGTATACCTACTTACTTTCTATACTATGATTTTAAGTGAATTACCAATAACCATTTATGACCTGACCCACTGATGACATCAACAACACTTATCACAAACCTTTGCTCACTCCAGGGTGGCAGCGTAGTACATTTAACTGCTGAAGTTCTATCCAAAGTTTTCAACAACTCTCGGCTGCTTTGGGTCCCTCTATCCAACTCACTGAATCTGGAAGCTGGTGTTAAAGCACAGAACAAGGGTGTTACAGCATTTGCAGGAATCCCAGAACATGTGGCTTGTGTTACATTGAATAACATGAACGAGGTTACTCCGACAGGCCATTTTGAAAGTGATAGAGTGCCTCTATGGACTAAACAGGGAAAGAAAATGATAACTGCTGAACAGTAAGTACTTATCATTTGTTTTTATTTTAAAAAATCCTCTCTTTGAGACTTCAGTACTTTAAACTAAGTTTAATGTACTCAGATATCTGAATTTAGACTCTATGTTGGCCTGTTCTGTGTGGTGTTATATTGTACTAGCATATCTAAACTAACAACCAAAAGGTTGAACTGGGTTAGAAGTAGGCACATGGAATCTTTTGTCACTAAATAAATGTTATAAATCAGCATAAAAGTGGTTTTGCAATAGATTATTAAAATATCAATATACATACAAGACATTAATCAAATTTCAGATATATGGATGTGATGGAGATATTCAAACCCGACATTATTTTCGCGGTTGCAGATAGCCGCACTACGCTCAAAGAAGGCTCCAAGAGATTAGCTAAGTCTGCGGAAAGATCATGTAATATGTTAGAAACTTGTGTCAGTCGATATAAAGGCTCAAAGGTGTTGCAAAATAGCTCTTCTCTTGTTGGTATGTAACATTATAATTATAACACTACTTTTAATAATATAAAACTAGCTTCTGCCTGTGTCTTTTCGCACTTTTCTAGGATAAACAGCCTGTGCTTTAATAGGAGCCAAATTCCACTCGCTAAATGAATCGCTTCACCATAACAATGGTATTGTATCGGAATGACTTAATTTGGCACCTTTGAAGAAAGAAACTACAGATGGAGGGATATGTGTCCAAATTGTCATCGTTGAAACCAATCTATCAATTTTTCTGTGCAAATAGCACCGCATGCACTATATAGAGTTTCATTTATCTATGGACGATTCTGCAGCAATACCATTGTCATAATAAAGCAATTAGTTAGCAGAATTCGGCCCCAGTGTATCAACCACTTACCACATTTTAGATCCACTCAGTTGTTAAAGCCTGAAAAGGTAACTGAGAGACAGAATTACTTTTGCTTTTACAATATTAGTACATACTTATGAATTACGGACTATGACAACCTCTGTGGCGCGGTGGGCGAAAGTCCGCTTGCGATGCGAGAGGTTGCGGGTTCGATTCCCGCCTCGGAACAATTGTATGTATGATCTGCAGATATTTGTTCCGGGTGTTCTGGTTATATGTATAAAAAAAAATAGCTATCTATGTAATCTATTGTATTAAGTATATCAGTCATCTAGTACCCATAACTCAAGCTCTGCTTACCATGAGGCTAGATGATGCTGTGTGGATTGTCCAACATTATTTATTTATTATTAAATATTTACAAGCAACATACAATGCTACTGATTTGTTCTCCCTTGCCAGCCAGCACATTAAATATTTAGAGAGAACAGGCATGTTCTATATATTATGTACCTCATTCGTAAACCTAGATGTAAGTTTCTCCAAAATTTTGTAAATAAATAAATAAATAGAAATAAGGATACTACAAGTATGCAACATGTAATGTAATGTTTTAAATGGTTTCAGGTGTGATAGTAGCGCCTAGTGACGAGAAACGATGTAATGACTGTATCAGTCGCGTTTTGAGTTATAAAGACACTCTTGGAGGTGTGGCACTGTCGGGGTTGATGGATGGTCATGAAGATAATAAGAGTCTCAGAGTGGATAACCTGAATACAATATTTAGAAGAGTTGGTGTGAGTATTCATTTACCTCGCTAGATTATTAAGTGAACTGCACCTTAGATGATTCTCTTAATTTTAAAGCCCTGTAGAAAGGCAGTACAACTAAAAAATAAAACTGACTGCTTTATTTCTAAAGTTTAAATATTTCATTTTAAAGCACTTAACGATCACATAGGGCGTAAATGGATGCAGCTGTTGTATGTATTTGCATTTGTTTTTTATTTTTCATATATCACTACATGGCACAAACTTCAGGTGACCTATCGCCCTAGTTGGTAAAATCGCCGCGAATAAATGATTGCGCCTATAATTTGTTGTGTATTGGTTTTTAAAATGTTTAAACCATGGCACAGCAAGTAAATTCAAAATTTTCTTGACAATTTCAATATCCACTAGTCCAGGCAATAGCTCCAAAGCCCGTGGTGCCGATAATCAAACTCTTGCCCTGCCTACTCCTGCTCCTTAGCTGGAAGAAACTCCCTCCATCTGTAGTTTATTTTATCCTGCAAGCAAGTTTCTAGTTCTAGTACCCATAACACAAGGTCTGCTTAGTTTGGTTCTAGATGATCCTGAGTGAATTGTCCAACATTATTTATTAAGTTTCTCAAGCTTTCGTTCTGGATAATAGTATAATGCAAAACTGCATCTATAAAAACGATCAGTACAATCAAAGCAGTTTTGGCGTGTAAAAATAACCTAACAAAACTACAACTATCCAAAGGTTTTCATCTTATAGTCTTAATATCATGATCTTATCTTTCCAGGATGCAATACCCAAAGACCTGGTCCGCTTCGTGGAAGGTTGCTGGAGTCCGTCAGTAATGTTGTCTGCTATAGAACACGGCTGGGACGTGCTCGACGGGTCGTATGCAGTGAAACTCACGAATGCAGGGCACGCATTGGCCTTGAACTTTGATGTTGACGCAACTTGTGACGAGCCTTGTGTGTTAGATCTGATTGAAGAACGGTAAATTTTACATATATTTAATGCTAAACAAAAATAACTAGTAGGTAGATTCTGTAAATAATGCATCACGAATTGGTGATTTGGCGCATATCATGTTACTCAATTAACACATATAACCAATGGTGTGATAGGACCATTAAAAATACTTGTGTCTTGATATCGCAAACACAGAATTATTACATAGAGTTATGTCTTGGCCATCATGCTATTCGACCAAGGGTAAAAAAAAAAATTCCCTAACATTTTTTAACAGGTTTTGTATGACAACTGATTATTTCACTGAGTGAATAATTCTGAAGAACGCCCTGTTAAACAATAATCTGCAAAGAAATTATGTATTATCTTCTCCATAAGTCTGACAAAGACAACTGAGTCTTTAGCTGAGTGAATGAGTCATTCTAAAGAACGACAATAAACAAAAAATCAAACCTTTCCTCTTTATAATATTATTGTTGTCGAATGAGCGTTGCAAGGCAACCACGTTTATTTAGAAAAAATGGCGTATTGATATGCAAGAGGCGTTCAACCTAACAAAAGAGTTTCCATACAGTAAATTGTTATCAAACCTTTGTTGTCAAAAGAGCGTTGCTAGGCAACCACGTTTATTTAGAAAAAATGGCGTATTGATATGCAAGGAATTTTATAGGTACATTTTTCACACCTTGGGTTACATTATTGGAGTTTTAGCAAGGATCCCTTACTTTTTTGAAAATATAATATAGCCTATGTTCACCACGGATATTTAGGCTTCCTAACGGTGATAGAATTTTTCAAATCGGTCCAGTAGTTTCGGAGCCTATTCGTTACAAACAAACGTACAAACAAACAAACAAAAAATTAAACCTTTCCTCTTTATAATATTAGTATAGATAATCTGCAAAGCAATTATGTATTATCTTGTCCATAGGTATAAGGATGATTTTACTCCGATACTGAAGGGCTGCGAATGTCTAGCATGTACTAAGCACACCCGTGCATACATTCGACATCTTCTGAATACGAGGGAAATGCTGGCGTCGGTTCTACTGAGCATGTAAGTAAAAAATTACAATATCTACATAATAATGACGACCTCTGTGGCGTGGTGGGCGAAGGTCTGGACGGAGGAGTTTGCGGGTTCGATTCCCGCCTCGGGACAATTGTGTGCACGATCTGCAGATATTTGTTCCGGGGTTCTGTTGTTATCTATGTATAATAAAAAATATATATCTATGTAATGTATTGTATTAATCTTTAAATTATCAGTCATCTAGTACCCATAACACAAGCCCTGCTTAGCTTGGGGCTAGATGCTGTGTGAATTGTCCAGCATTATTAATTTTTTAATAAAAATTATATTATATATAATCAAGCTATTTAAAATAAAACTGTTTGTGTGTGGAAAACGCATCTAGGCAAGCCTAGTGTAGGGCGCCCTCCGACCAGGTGGGATTAATAACCTGCGAAAAACTGTAGATGCTGGATGCGGCAAGCTAAAAACAGGGCGTTATTAGGGGATCCTATGTCCAGCCGTGGACTGGTATAGGCGAAGATGATTATAATGTCTAGTGCCAATTCTGCTTTTTTGTAGAATATAGATTTATTTTAAAATATTAATAAAATAAAGATTATTATAGATTTGCTATCTAACGTGTCTTTCTAATTCCAGCCACAATCTCCACCATTTCGACAAGTTATTCCATCACGCCCGTATACACATAGCCGCTGACACATTCCAATCTTACAAGACCCATATCACAACTCAATTCGACAAATATACCCCAGAAATTAACAGCTTAGTTAACGGAAAAGTGGACCAGACGAGATCACTGTGATGAAGAGGGAGTGAGTGAAGCCATTAATGGTAGAGTGTAGAAACAGTATTGTAGATGGCTGAGGCTTATAAGCGATTGTGGTTACTTACTTACTTCTTCCTGGACTGGATTCCGCTGCTAGGCCACAGGTGGGCCCTTTTGCGTGTCGGGTGAGGGGCTGCTAGTCTAACTACTGGATATCCTCCAAGAAACCCACCAGCTAGCTGAAGCAGCCGTGCGTGCCTCTATAGGCGTCTTTGGTGTCCTTGTGGCTACTTCAATACTTCATACATTTAAAACCGGCTCGTATTTGTATCGAATACTTGATTTTTATATTGTATCCTATTGAAAATCTATCTCAATTTAATATTGCTCAGAGTCGTTAAGTAGAAACCAGGTAAACAAGTACAATTGTCCATTAATGTGTTCCAATTTATAGTTCGTCATCAAAATGCGTCAAAGTGATACATATTATCACGAATTCTAATTTTAAAAATCTTATTCGAGACTTAATCCTCAAATTATGGTAAAATACCGCCAATATCCTGTTTTTAGTGTACAGAGCAGATAAAATAGTTGTCAGGGGACTTGTCTAAATATAAATCAAAGAACATCAATAATTATCTTGCAATAGCTGTAATTGGGTGGTTAACCTTGCATGACCAATTCATGGAGTATCCAAACCGTCCAAACTCTCCGATTAGTTAGTATGCATTAGTTGCCTTTCGTTTTGCAAGTTCAAAAACATTTTCGAGGTTCGGCCTCATATGTTATGATGTTACTTGGCTTAGTATCAAGTTAGACATGATTCAGCTAGATGGAGCCACGAGTCGCTTATAAGCTGAAGCCTTTAGCTGTGATTAGTTTTATTTGTTGTATTTAGAAGTAAATTAGTTGTATTGTACTTTAGCGAAGGTTTTAATTACTATGGTAATATAGACGGAGGTGTGTGATTTTGACCGCCTAAAAAAATTACGAAGAATATCAGACTTGAAAAGCAACACAAAAATGTGCATTCAAATAATGGGCTTTTTACTCGTAACATTTTTTATTTACGGCATCGGATGACATACAGCTCGCGGCCCACTCGTTTGAAGCATGTGGGAAGCCATTGTATATGCCATTCATAATATAACGAGTGTAAGTCCATGTTTGAATGCACATTTTTTTGCTGTGCGGCAGCGGCATTGGATTAATGTGCGCAAAGCTATATAGACATTTTTCTCGTCTACCTATCCAAAAGACAAAAACGTTTGGTTGAAGAAACTTTTAAGTACTAAGATCCGCAAAACGAAACTCCATCCCAAAGTTACCTATATTTTCGTAGGAACGGCACATTTATTTGTAAAAAAGAAGAACTTACGTTTGAAGTTGGTTTCAATGAATCCTTATAAAGAGGAATGTAAATATTGTGACATTTTGAAACTAAAACCAAGTAATTTACAATTTTCAAATTTTAATACTAACTTTTATTGTTATTAATTTACTAAGATTTCGTTTAAATAGGTTAAGGAATTATTTTATATAAATCACATTATGTAACCCAAGTGACCAAAAAACTAAATGTCTACCTCTAAGTGTACAAGTAATATTTTTAATTTTTGGATGGTAAGGTGGTTGTGTTTCCTTTAGAATCTAAAGTTCAGATTAAAGTGTACAAATTGTACCTAACCTAACACCTCAACAGCCTATATTGGTCCACTGCTGGACGCAAGCCTCCTCCTCATAAGCGCCTTATTGGCGTTTATATCATAAGGAGATGGTAAAGCCCATAATCCCCACGCTGGGCATGCAGGTTGGTGATCGCAGTTCGGTGGTAAATTTAATAATAAAATGTGGCATAATAATGTATAAATTTTAATTAATTATTTTGCACTCAAAAAGTTTTAAAAAGCCTAACTTCTGACCCGTA
Organism: Eupithecia dodoneata; assembly: GCA_947044415.1. Classification (NCBI taxonomy): domain Eukaryota; kingdom Metazoa; phylum Arthropoda; class Insecta; order Lepidoptera; family Geometridae; genus Eupithecia; species Eupithecia dodoneata. The sequence continues at coordinate 9,821,525 of OX345656.1, read as the reverse complement.
ACATTTTTAATAAATGTATTTAATAAAACCCGCGAGTACCTAAAATCTGATACTTTAAGTACTAATTTATAATTATAATATTTTAAGTTGATTAAGAGCTGGTTTTGTTGATGCGTGAACGTGTTCGTTGCATTTGTTTTTTTTCTAATAAAAGTTAAAAAAAGCGATAAATGTCTATTTATTATCACAACAGATAACTTTGCGATAATGAGAAACCCTAGTTTGTGTGACGTAGGGTAGGCTATAGGGTAAATAATACGGACAAGATCAAATTAACACCTTTTACACTTTATTTACCGACAATATTTACAATTTAGTGACCACACTTATTGAGCTAGGCGTATTGTATGAAATGTGCATTAAGTTTTCAATGTAATCGAATTACATTTACAAATAGTATTAATAAATTTATAGTTAGAAGATCTGGCAGGATTTTGCTCGACAAAGTCACATTCCAAATATTTAGATAACTGTTAGATAAAATGTGGTAGATTTAAAATAACCTGTAAATACATAATATATATAGAAGAAAATGATAATTAACGATTCAATATACATAAACTTTCATGTAAATAATTACATTATAATGCAACAAACTTTAACTCAGAATTTCTCTAATGTATATGAATTGGTATTTGGCAATTTATTTCAAAATTTTCCTACAATTGGCACATAAATCATTATTCTAATATTCTCAAATTTCCAAATAAATAATTCTTAATTCCTATAGACGTACGTACACCGCGACATTGAGATATAGCTGCTAGTTAGAAATCTACATAAGAATCAAATGTAAAAAATAAATAAATACTACATCTCACTACATGGTATGAGCTTCATTATAATGGAACATAGAGTTGATTATTCAGAAAAACTTCTAGATATAAAGGCTTTGGAATCCTTAACTAAAAGTGGAATACGTAAGTATAAAAATTGTAAAACTCTATATAAATAATTATAATTACAATGCACCAGGCATTTTGCTCGATAAAGCATTTGAATCTCTATACTAATTCACAGTCTAAAGAGAAATAATAGCGACGTCCCTTTCCAGTAACTACTTAAATGTGATTTTATACAAAAGCAATGAAGATCTCATTTTAATCATGGCGGAAAATGAAATATTAATTTGATAGAACATATTAAATTCCGAGATCCTTCCGTTGCTAGCCAGCGAACAGAACTTTGTTCCAACGAGCTTTTCATAACACTTCACTTCACTATGCTAACGTGACAAAGTCCACTAATGTTAGCTAAGTCCCCATTCACTGGAGGTTGTTATACATTTTGTATCGTGAGTCCGTCTTTTTCTTTTCACATTCATTGAGATGATTGTGTATTTACTCCCGGAATGTGGACTATACATATTCATTAGTACCGGGTGTGTTGAGAGGTTCCCGTGCCTGTAAAGAAGAATAAAATTATTTTAATTTATGTGTCTTATTCATTAGGAAACGTTTGAGTTCTACTGTCAATCAATACCAACTTACCGTTTATAACCTCGACAGTAAAAGCATGAAAAATAAATAGAATAAGCGATAATATTTTATCCGTTAATAGATGCTTAACCGACCAAGGTGTATTCTAATATTTAAGGGACTATTTACAGCTTTTACTTCTACTTTTTACGACCAATAATTTGGCATCTATGTTTTAATACTGATTCGGTAAAAATGTTGGCACATGTATGGCCGTAATTACATTACCTAACCGAAAATATATAATCTATGTTCATAAAATTATCACTTACAGATTTATACTACTAAATACATAAAGTTAAAAATGTCTTAGGCAGACCTTACGTTTAGAATACTTCAGATGCCTATTTAATAAATTAATTTATAGCTAATTTGATATTTACATCAATTTGGCATTTATTTGGGGTCAAATGTCACTAATTGTACATAAGAATAATATGTGTTTAAAATAGTTTTAGTAAAAATATATGAAAATTAAGTTCTAATAGAGATCAGTGTGAACATGAACACTGTTGTTTAATTGGCTCCGGAAGGAAGGGCAGTAGAAAGTAGTCTGAAAGACTTATCTAAGACTATTCTGTATGTTCAGGGTGCACTCCATAGCGGTTAGGGCTCTCACCTCCTCTCCCACAGTGCTGGGGTAAAGCTTGCTTCCTGGGGCGTATCCATTTTTCTCCAGAGCAAATTGATCTTCAGTCGTCTTGCGGTACACAGGATTGTCAAAGTTCATCGAGGTCACGTTGCGATGAACGTAGTGCTTGTAAAGAACCACTGCGATCTGAAATAAGTGTAATTAAAGTTCAATTAACGGTGACCAAATTACAAACTCACGGATTGCGTCAGAAACGAAATAGACTTCATCGCACGCAATCAAACAATTTACTCTTATTAGACGCACTACCTACTGGTGTAATAAAAAAACCATTTGGAAAGAAATGTCCGATTGAATGATTTTTTATTAATTAAAAGAATGTTCTAGATACTTATCGAAACATTGGAACCATGTTTATACAAACAGGCGTCGCCTCGTCAAGGTCTAATTTGAGGTTTATGAATTAAATACCAACCAAAAGGAAACACTGCTTCCTGCTTATCTTGATCAATAAGCATATCGAGACAACATTTTAGCTAGCATGATAATCGTCGCTACTTTAGTAACTGTATATAATAATTCTTTGGCTGATTGTAACGATAGCATAGAAACAAAATGCTTACCAGTCCGGCTAAAATGAGTACTCCTGAGATCACTGCTACAACAATACCGGCGACAACGCCTGCATCACGTCCGCTGCTTGAGATTCCAGTTCCAGTTTTTGGTGGGTCAGTTACACCTGTAAAAGAAAGCAAATTATTGAAAACAATGATAAAATAAACGACTTCTGCAATGTATTTTCGATAGGTAATATTAATCTTGAGAGTGAGCATTGTATTGACAGAGGAAATCAATCGTGAGAATTTTAAGCATTGCAGAAGTCAATTACGTTACACAAAATATTACAATAGTGTGGTTAATAACGTTGAAACTCCGCCACCGCTGTTAGGACAAAACACAACCAGAAGATGGTGTTATTAAACAGACACAGAAAGCTTAGTAACTGAAGTAATGTAACCTGCAGAGGTGAGGCTATTGAAGATAGATTACATGTTACTGATTTTAAAGAAGGCTGTTATATTCCTTACATTAACGTAAGTATTTACAATGAATTAGTACCTGGCCTACATAACAACTGTAGTATACATCAGTATTGGCAGAAGTACTAAGCCACTTTTTGTTTGTTGGTATAAAAGTATCTGAGTAAGCTGTTTTTCTAGTTGTAAGTTCAATGCCAAGGGTCATCAAAACATTGCTGACAAACAAATCTTACTTTACACAAGTGTTTCATTGACGATCTGCTTCCGTCAATACTATTCAAATATTGATATAGGCAGCACCAGTAATGATTGGTCGGCAAGTCTCGTCTTTATTACGAGTACCAGATCGAACCAGACATGCTATTTGTGGACAGTTAGTGTCAATGAGACGTGCCAACTAATACCTATGCGTTTAACTAAAATATATTAACCCACATTTTCAGTTACGCACTGCTAATACATAATTAAGTAGGTTTACTTACTAGATAAATATTAATTATAAAACATTACACAATTTTGCTGACGAAATTTTAAATTTATCGGCTATCACGTATCAACTCTGATCATGATCAGGCCTTGGTTGTTTGTATTTAAAATGACAAAGCCAATTGTCTATTGGCCCTCTATATGCTATTTTCATTGTTTTGCTTCTAAAGCGAGCAACATACCATAAAATTGTGCGTTAAAAAGGTACCTACTCGTACCTAAATAAAGCTTGCGTTTTCAGTAATTTTTACTTTGGTACTTCATTATTGTTGTCAGCATTACTTGCGAATGAGTTAGATTTACCATAATGAACATAAATATGCATGTATTTAAATGTTAAAAGCAGTGCCATGCACCCAGTTCTGAATGAATCTGTGTGTCTTCCCGATTTTAATATAAATTTTCTACATTAACATAAAACAAAGTAATTTGAATACGTTACCATCATTAATATTATATTGATATCTTTGATTTGGCTGGGTTCTTTGCAAGTTAAATATGTTCCAGTCTATGTATTTATATTGAGATTCTTTGACTGGTGCCTCTGTTGTATCTGGTATCCTTTCGAGAGCTTTGCCTTCTACGAAGCTATCAATAAAATATTGATTATTGTTTTTAAAAGCTTTTTTATCTGTATCCCAGTATGCCTTCATTGGCTCTGCTTGTAGATTCTTGACCTCCAAAGCTTCCGGCCTTACAGTCGGTTCAGCCTCTTCTGTTTCTTCGGTGTCTTCCGATTTGATGATAGCCCGCACCAACTTTGCGAGAAGGCCGATCCCTTCTCCGTTTGAAGTCACCATATGTGTCAGATTTCCAATAAACCATTCGCTCTCAGAATATCTTAGCACCAGATAGATACAAGTAGTTTGGCATGCCCTGAAAATCAGTCAAGGAATCCCAAGTTGAAGACACACAGATATATTGTACATCGACAGTCGACTGTTAGTTTAGCAATGATGCACTGTTGGTGTTAGTGATTCTTTATACCTGATACCCGTAATGATAAAATTAACGAAAACATTATCTTATCAAATGATGACAATCAGTGAATTCACCGCCTTCGTCATGAAGCATAGTGTTTAAAATCGTTCCTTTAACGTTTGATCTAGCTACTCTAGGTTATTAAATTCGGGTTCATAAATAAATGAACCACTATGATGCAGTACACGATAAATAACCTTCACTTTCATTAACCGGTTAAGTTAAAGTTAACCTCAAACGTCACAGAATCGATTTTTTAACAAACTCAGTCAGTATGTGGTTAAGAAGAGAATAAGGATTAACACGAAATTCGGACTTGACAAAAATACTCACTGGCTTCAGGTTTTTCTTCAACTACGATTGTAGTATTTGTATCATTAGTCGCTTTTTGCACCTCCACGGGCTGTTCTATTGCATCTGTAGAATTTTATTTAAAACAAACTTATAAGTTTTGATGTGTCACTCCAATACAGCGTAAATTATATAACTGGTTTGTTTATGTTCAAATTTATATCGCGGTTTGAAGTTAGAAGTTGAAAAGGAATTCACTCCCAGCGCACGCGACTGTGGCCATGCCACGAGACGGACGGAATGAGTCGTTCCGAAATACTGAACCGCAGTCCCCCGCCAATGACGTGCCACCACCGTGCGTTCTGTCAATTTAACTGCGACCGATCCGGCTGTTGCTTTAACCAAGGTTTTTACTGAGTCTTTTACTTCAAACTCTCTCGGTTTTTTTTGTTTTCATTTTAAGTTTGAAGATATCGTTTTTAATACCTAATTACTATTTCATCTTATATTGCTTTATCATTCCATGCTGTTTTCGATAGCTAAGTTGTATTATGTTTTAGCAATTCGTTTTAATATACTTAATATATTTTGTCTTTAATAGAAACCTATAGGTATCTTCAAAACAAAATAATTTAAATTGAATTATAACGTAAATAGTAATACCAAAAATAGCAGGTAACTGCATTCAAAATCGGCCACGCGAGAATGTCATGCCGGCTCGCCCATGTACTGACTAACAAAAGGTGGCGTGATGTTGTGACGTCACGTCGCCTTATTCGCCAACCGCTGGTCTATTGGTCGGTCGCGCGCGTTTTCATCATAACGAAAGTAACCGTGCCTAGCGTGGCCTAGCGTTTAGGCGATGCACGTATGAGGTCATCCGATGGAACGAATGAAAATATTGTATCTAACCTACCTACCTACTTACTCTAATGTCATTGATGAGTAGGTAAGCGTTGTTAGGTTTAACTACATTACACATTATAGTAGGTACAGTACAGCCTTAAAGTTTAATGCGTTTAACAATGTCCTGTCTAGACTGTCCGTTTCATTCATAAACTCGCACTATCTTAAGTAAACATTTAATTGATTTACTAGGTACCTACTCGTATTATTTACATTATATCTTACGTATGTATGTACCTACGATGCGACGTCTTGTAATGTTCCGTATCAATATAAACAAGTTCAAGTTCATTTATTGGTAAAATAATTATTACACGTATAAACAATGATAATAAATAGGCGTCTTACCTACCTACAAGCTACCTAGTTTTATTGAACCGATCTGAGTAATTTGTATCAATTCTTTACCTCAGATAAGGAGGCGTGTGTCTACCTATATTCTTATCGAGAAATACGATATAAACTTTGGAATTAACTTTCTATTAGATTATTTAACTATCTACCTGAGTTTATACTACTGTATGACGTGCATACAGTAGTATAAACTCAGGTAGATAGTACTTGTACCTACTTTACCTAATCGAATGAGTGTACATAAATAGATAGGTTCTTCCCTACCTACCTATAATTATTAGAATAATGCAAAGGTAAGGAAAGGAAGTAGGTAGATACTTACATAGGTTACTAAGACCCTACTGTCATCGATTAAAATTGTCGGTAGTGGGTGGGTAGATAGGTAGTCTTAGGTATTATTTCCTGTAGGAAATGTTATAGGTAGGTAGAAACTTGAGTAGTTACCGTTAAGCGTTTTGCAGCTATTAAAATTTTGCGGACTAGCTAGCCTTCCTAGAATTAGAATGATATGTAGATGTAGCTAGGTGAGCCAAGTTTAAATAGTAGTAGGTAGGTAAAAAAGTCTTTTTTATTTTACTTAGGTGCTAGTAACAACATTATGAAGCGAATAGCGCAGTAAGTATGTATATAGGTATAAGTAAGCTCTCCATATCCTATCATATTACCGGTGGAATTTGTCAGTGACATAATGGCTCGTCTAAATTTCAAACGATAAAAAGATCTTTCGATGTGTCGTCATGGAATGACGTGGCTGAGTCAAGGCTGATTCAATACTGGTTTTTATAAGATCACGTTAAAATTTGGACAGATGTGTCATTGCAGAGTTTACTTCGAATTCTGGATATAGGTATTGTTATGTGCTAATAGAAATTTAACAGATTTCATGGACGCATTTTTATCCTGTGTTTGAATTAAAACAAGCTTATATATAAGTAAATAAAATACCTAAACATTAAAGAACCCAAGAAGTTTATTTGGGTACCTAACCTACCTACCTACTCTACTACGGACATCTTCATTTTGCCTGTATGACAAAAAAGCCAAGGCACAATTATACACGTTCACGTTCAATTTAATAAAACCCCTCTTCTCACACTTGAATGTCAAAAAGTGATTTCCCAGTAGTGTTTAATCGCCTCTACATGGTATAAGTTTTTATATTATTAATTAAATCCAAATATCTAGTTAAGTTGCATTTGGGTAGTTTCTACGTATAATAAAAATATGTATGTACTTACCTATCTATGTAATGTATTATATCAGACACCTTGTAGTAGTTTAACTTAAATTTCATTTATTAATGTGTTATTTTAATTTTTTGACGTTTCCAAAAGTGCTTTAAGTTCTAAAGGAAACTTTGATGTTTGTTTGACCCATAATCCCATAGCACAAGCTTCTTTTAGCTTTGGGCTAGATCATGCTGTGCGAATTATAATAAACTATTATTAATACTTAGGTTATAAATTTAAATAATTAAATTGACTGAGATTGTATTGATATAATTAATTAGTGGACTTACTATAGGCTGATGATGATGTATTGATAATTGTAAATCACATACATAATCCATAACTTTTGCTTAAATCTTTTGAAGTGGTTAAGCAAGTCTAACCCATACGTACATTAACAAAGGCAAGGTTAATTGTTCGCAGAAGTGATGGGTCGGGTAAAGCAATGGATCATAGCTATTGTGTCCCACTACCACAATATTGTTGAATGTAATAAGAACGATGGAGGTTTACCTACACGAGGGTCATACATTACCTTACCTACCTGCTTATATTGCATTTAACCAGCGAATAAAATGATTTTCAATTCAGTAGTACAGTGAATCAGCGGGTATTTCTAATTAAAATATTTTCGTGTTTTATTTTATATTTGTAGGGTATTAAATGGAATATACGAACGAACGAACATGCATGCAATGCACTCTTATCCTTATCTAATGCACAGGATTGCAATATCGTTCAATACTAAACATTAAACTGATAAGAACTTGTACTAGGTACCTTCATTGTTAGATTATCCCATAAAACTCAACTGTAAGGTATAAAAAAAGTCTACCTAGTATACCATTAACGTGGGTATGGGTACCTACTTTCAGTCAAAATACTTAATTCAAAAGATGCTACGAATTACTACGAAGACGTTGATTACAAAAGCAATATTACTAGTTATACTGGCTGCGTCCCGCGGCTTCGCCCGCGTGGAAGTTTTGGTGCAATATAATTATTATACTCCGGTTTTTATATTTCAGTCCCGGCGCGGCGGGGAGCGGAAGCGCGTTCTAAGATCTATCTGTGCATGTTACTTAGTTTGTGAAATTACTCATAATTTACTTAAATGTTTATTTATTATTACCATGTTTTGAGTGAATATTCCAGCGAGCACTTATCCAGTTGGATATGTATGCTCACTGGGATATTCCAACCAGGGTTTTTTTTCATACAAATTTAAGACATTTAATGCACACCCTTTACGTGATTAATTATTATTTACTTTGTAGTTTATTTATGCCGAGTTTTGAGTGAATCGAACCAAGGAATAATAATTTTCCATAGAAACTTTACCACCCTTTTAACCCCACTCAGAGGTAATTTTTTCAAAATTATATTAGCATATGTGTCATTCTAGAACATAAACTATCTACATACCAAATCTCATCTAAGTAGTTACGGAGATACGTGGTAGCAAACATTCACACAGACTTTAAAATTTATTATATTAGAAGGATATTAATGTAGGTAATGTTGATTTTAAACCTTTGTATTTTTTATATGACCTACAGTTTTTACAAGGAGGTCAACATCAACATATTTTTCATTTCGCAGGTATTTGTACATTTTTTAAAACAGTTTTTTATGAGAATGTAGAAACCTACCTACTTATAGAACATTACAAAACAATTTAGTATCGACCTATCTCATTAACTTTTTAGTTACCCTTTCAATTGGGCTTAAATGGAACGAGGAATTTGAAACAAGCGTGAGTTTGATTGGCATGTAATGGTACTAGTGGTAGGTTCAATACATTCCTCTACCAATAGGTATCTTTAAGAAATATTTTACGTCATTGTGAAGTACATTATAATGTTAAGTAATTGATCGAGCGAGCGAATGGTAGGTACTGACAGTCTAAAATTACGAAAAAGCATTTCATCCTCTTAACTAACACATTTTCAGAAATACTTAGGTGTAATTCTAATGTATTGTAAAGGTAAGCTCACATCGAGACGAGACGCTGGATGCGTGCACTTTGGTACAAATTTTATTGACATAATACGAAAATGAGCCGCGTTGCGATACAATTTGCATCTTTTTGCTTCGTAAATATAGTTATATTTTGAATTAAAGTGCGCGCAGCGATGCGTCTCGGTGTGAGCTGGCCCTAACTTAGTTTTTAAATGTACTTAGTCATATAATACGTCTTAAAATTATTCAAAAGAAAATGCTTAGTCCGCTATAATCGAAATGGACCAAGTCCACGATCATCAACTTTGAAGGTTTTTTTTATTTATCTCTACCTGGATAGTTTTGGAATTCAAGGGGGTTACAAAACCCAACAAAATTGATTTATGATTTGGTTGTTACCAAAGTCGTTTCTTCGAGTAAAACACAGAAGCTCGCAATTTTGGTTTCTCTCGTTCGTTTTCGAATTTAAATTTAAACACTTCGCTGCACATTGTGTAAGTGGTTACCTTTTGGTTACCTTGTTGTTTTCTGTTTATTTATTTTATCAGATTTTGTTATGTTTTCATTGATTTTCGCCTCTGTCGTCATAAAAAAAAAAATTGGATTCTAAATCAAAGTTATCCTTAGTTTGGGGCGAACAACTAGTTCATTATATATAATGAATGAGTTCTTTATCAGCACAGTAATCGCTCAAATATTTAATGTCAAGCGTTTTTGATCGATGTTGGTATTTTTATTTTTAATCTTACCTCGATTGAAAGGCGAGTTAATATTTAAACAATGTTAAAATATCCCTAAAATCAATCAACTATGGAAAAAACCGACTCAATATGTTCATGATTGCAAAAAAATTATCTTGATGGGGCTGATAAAATATAATCTACACATGTAATAGAAATTACTGGATAGATTTAGATTTTATATCCAAAATGTACAGATAAACCATTATACAAGAATCACCTGATTTTCCTTATCATTCGACCACGATAAAGTTAATATCGTAAACAGAATCACTACTGTAACGTCGACATAAAAACAACATTAATAAACATTTTAACAATTTTTTATTTCCTGAATATGGACAAATTGTTTTTATAAGTCCTAAACATCCACAATAATGAGTAGGTTCCTAATTTTACCGTTATAATTATTTTCTTGGTAATACCATCCCTCAGAGGGATTTACTATAATGTAGGAACTACCTATACCTACCAATCATAAATATCCTTTAGTGACATAGCAGGCACATTCGGTAATCTCAGGTTTGGTCGAAGTTTGTTAAACGACTTCGGGTTTGTTTTATTTCTTTCTCCGCAAAAGGTTTGATGGTAAATTTCCGTCTTGCAAAAATAACAAGTCAGGCGCATTCCATGCAAAACGAGTTTCAACTTACAAAATATATGCATCGTACAAAGCCCTTTATAATATTGAGAATAAAAAAAAATATATATGCAGTTTTTGGTGTACATTTATGTACAAAGTACATAATTGTACCTACGCAATCGAGAAATCGTTATAAAACGATCATGCAAAGATAACATAACAAGAATTACAAAGTTCTAAACATTTTCTTGGTTTCTTCTTCTCTAGTCGCTGTTTGTTGTTCTAAGTACATAATGCCTTGAGGTTCCAGTCGTCAAGATGTGTACCCCATACATTCCCAGAACAGATCTGCATAAAGTAAGCCACAAGCACTGTGTATTTTATCAAGTAGGTACCTATTCCTACTTTATATCGAATCCGGTCTTTGTGTCATCCATCATGAGGGGCGTGCGTGTGACCAATAGAATTGACGCTATAGCCTACGTCACGGCACGGTGACACCTCATCCCATCTCAGTGCTCTTTTCTCCAACTATGACATCGTGCACCGGTTTAAAATAACTCTAAAACCCATGCGTGAGATTCGATACACCTACCAACACTGGGAGTAGGCCTCCTCTATTCTGTGCTGCTCATTTCTTGGGCACACGTTCAGGTCTTGTATGACAGTCTTCACACACCGGCGACCCATTTAGCAGGTGATTTACTAACACAGCGGCTGTTTGTGTGTCAAGTCATTATAATCACCGTAATAGCTAATAAGTCACTCACTTCACTGCTAGGTAAATATAAACAAATTGTTACTTAAAATTATTGCAATCACACCTGAAAGGCACAGGAAAGAGGAGGCTCTTTCCTGTGCGTGTGACTTTAAATGCCTTTAGTTTTAGTTAGAGTTGTGGGTACAGAAGTACCGACTTTTCTAATTGACTAAGATACATACAATAGTAAGAAAAAATCTATCTCACACAAAAAATAAATGTTGTTACAATAAAAAAACTTTAAAGGCAAGTCATATTCTTGATCTCGGTGGTCAGGAAAGTGTCTTATAATACATATCTATACAAGTATACTAGTTGAAAGAATAAAACTTGGTACTTACTGTCTTCGACGCACATCTGGTTATCGGGCAGCAGCCTCAGTCCATTGGGACAGGCGCAGGAGACCCTCGGCGAGTTGGCTCCGATCCTTGGCGCGGGCAGGCAGAGGTGAGAGCAATGGCCGTTGACGGCAGCGCAGTGGTTCACGCCGTCTGGTTGACGATAAGGGTGGTACACGTGGATCACCATCGGGTTTTGAAGCTGCTAACAAGGGGATGCTGGTTAGTTTAGCTGCGTTATCAAATGGTACTTTATTTCACACAATTTGATACAGGTACATTATGGCATAGGTAAAGAATGTTGCGAACCTTACGAAGTGAAATATATTGAGCTTTTAAATTTTGTAAAAATACCAAGCGATAAAGAATTATTTTGTTTGATGGATGTTCATTTTTTACGCTTGACAGTACCTTATGTTATTCGCATTGGGTTGGTTTTTCTGTCGCTTGACGTCATTGGCGTATTCTGTTGTTGCCTACTTCGTTACCCCCTGACCCTGTTGAAACTTTTTTGTTTTTTTTTGAGATTTATAATGCTTTGTGTTTACACGTGCCGACGTCTTAAACGTCGAACAATGGAGGGAAATAATGACACCTCTGTTTTTGTGACTATTTAAAATCACGTGTTCAAACATGTCCTTAGTTGAACTTCTAGGCTCATAGGTATTATTGTTTTTCTCACGCTGTGATTGTTTTGTCAAAGGGAAAAAGTTGGATTTCACGGTTTTCCCAGTTAGGGCTTCTTAAATTAAAATACCTACATTTAAAATAATAAGTATCCTGTTTTGACACAAAAGCTACATAACTTGATACAATAATATGGAATTCCACAATATCATCTCTATTTTGAGACACTCTTCAACAACACTAAGGTACTCAAAATAATAGTCTACGCAGCAGTGCGTTTACCTACACTAAAACGAAATGACCAATAGGTGTTCATAAGCATACGTTTTTCATCAAATTCGATTATATATAAATAATACATAAATATATTTTGACGACCGATGCGCGTTGTGGCGCTGTGGGCGAAGGTCCGCCTGCGACGCAGGAGGTTGCGGGTTCGATTCCCGCCTCGGAACAATTGTGTGTACGATCTGCAGATATTTGTTCCGGGTGTTCTGGTCGTTTTCTATGTATAATAAAAAAATATATATCTATGTAATGTATTGTATTATGTATATCAGTTATCTAGTACCCATAACACAAGCTCTGCTTACCATGGGGCTAGATAATGTCGTTGCCAGTCCCAGCCAATTCTAAAGCTTAGATGCCAATGAATGAACAAAAATAGGCAATGATTTAGACAAGTAAGAAACGTTAGCCGAAGGCCATTCGGGATCCATTTACATTTTCAACAAGCGTCAAATGAAGGAAACTGTATCCCGCCATAATCTTTGCCCGAGCGTTGTTTGACCTGACGATGCCACACAAGAAAAAACTTACTCTGAGGATGTAAGCAACGGAAGTTTACTTACAGTATGCGTAGAGGTGATGGCCTCGACATCTTTTCCATTGAACTTGTTAGCTCGGTAAACAGCTGTCTTGTCCCAATCGGTCCAGTAAACCCAATCCTCGAAAGTCGTGATGGAGAACGGATGGCGAAGAACTTCTGTCGAGTACAAGATAACTCGACGAGCGGAGCCGTCGTAGTTGCAAGATGATATAGTGTTCATTTTGGCATCCACCTGATAAAAAGATCATAATATATTGAAATAAAATCAATTTATTGGCTTACAAGGTTCAATCTGTAGGTAATAAATTACTGTTACTGTTAAGAAAATCTTTAAATATTTGTGTCTTACGTAAAGTAGAAATCGTGGAGAACATGGATGTCTATGGTTAACATGAACCCAAAGTCAGCACGAAAAATTGTTACAAGTTGTCACAAATCATTGTAAATAAGGTAAAAAATATACTAAGCATCAAAATGAAGGTCATACCTACGAATTAATCAGCAGTAGGTACTTTGTGTTAACTTCGTAATGATTATTATTTGTGTATTGTCCTTTTTTATTAGCCCCATAAGATAACACCCATTAAATTACAGATGACACAGTTGATAATGGAACAAGCAAGGCCAGCATCTGATATCTGGTCTAATTTACGATTAGTCTTAACATATTAGGTACCTACTCGTGTAAAGCAACCTAATGAGTTAAAATACCGACTTATGGTGTATCAACTATTAACACTTTGGAAAAATACGTTTCCAGACTTAAGAAGGATTGTTATTGTAGGTTTAGGTATAGTTCGCTAATGAATCATTGATTAGATACGTAGGTAAGATTCCATAAACACTTCTTCTATGATTCCATTCTGTAGAATTTTGTTTGTAATCGTATTATCGTGCCGTAGTTCCATATACTTACTTACGTAGGTTTGTTAGTATATTACTAACATTTTCCTTCGTTTATTTGATTTATTTATTTTGATTCGAACGATTCCGATTTATAGTTTTCCTTAATTTACTGAAGACTAGAGGACTCAAGGTTACGTTTTGCTTGTAATTCTAGTCAAAGCCAAGTAGGTTCTCATAACACTTTTGGTAATATGAAGTTTTGTAAATGTTGAGTTAATTTGTTATGTAAAGTTGTTTGTATGCGATTGTTTCAGCTTACCCAGTAAACTCGTTTTCTGACAAGGTCAAGTGTGAGACCATTAGGCCATTTGACGTCATAAGAGACTATGGTCTGTCTGTGGGATCCGTCCATACCAGCGCGCTCGATCTTCGGTGTCTGACCCCAGTCTGTCCAATACATCCATCTAAAAAACGAAAATATTTGTTAAAGCGATGGTACCTATGCTATGTACAATAGAGTCCTTATATCCTAAGTAAATAGGGATTAGTGGGCGCCTCCGACTTCCTAATTAACAAAAGAAAATGGGACAGTCGGTGAACGCTTGTTAAAAATTTTGAAGTAGGGTTTTAGTTTGTTATCTATACTTTATTTCTCATTTTTGTCTGCTTTCTAGCACAAAAAATCGTAATTAATTTTGAGAATTGTTGGTAAATTTTATTACAGTTTTGCAAAGTAATGAAAAAAGGCCTTTGCAACGATGGCTGCACATTTACTGACACGAACATTTACTAACATTGGAATTTACATCAACAACTTAGACCCTGCTATCTCGTTAGTATTAGCCGAAGTCACACGGATATACGTACTTACTCGTATAGCCGATGATCCGAGTCACTGGTATAAATCGATATCTCATTTGTTAAAATCGGACTAGTAATTTAGGCACTACGAGGGAACCTATACGTTTTAGCTACAAACGAAATATATTATAGGAACCTCATAACCCTCCGTTGGTAGTCGGGTAAAAAAACTACATTTGTTAAAGCGATGGTATGCAGTACAAAAAAGGGCACCAATCATCAATCTCGACGTTTTGATTGCTGTTTTTTGATAAAGTCTGTCATTCATACGAATAAATCCTGTTGCATTCATGCGTTTATTTTCTTTTTGTTTCTCTTATCAGACAATGCAGATATTTTATTATTTCATCATGCAGCCGTCACCATCAGTTTTCTGTTTATTTCAGAACATACAATTTTATGTGGGAAACGGCATGTTCATTTAAGCCTTTCATACATTATTAAAAAACATGGCTTTATAAGCAAACTACTATAATATCTATTTTACTATCTATCAACTCGTTTTTAAAATCAAGAGCGTTTTCTGTAAGAATCATAATTATCAGAATATAGACTTATAAATCCAGCCAGACGATAGATAAGGGAGGGTGAAATAAACAAGCAGTTGGATTCCACTGCCTGTTCCAGTGGAACCTTACTACCAATTATCCACCATTATCCTATTGAGCCATTCGGGTAACAAGTGAATTACAAGTAAAACAAAATGTACCCAGAACCAAATAATCAATATGTTTTTCAAATTACATTGATAATGTGGATTGGAGAGGTAAAGGAGCACGATTTTTTAATTACTTTCGAGCCTTCGATATGGCTCGATGGCTTCTGGTTTTCGCGTGAATTTACAGCTGCTTATGTGAAATTGATACATCACTCTTTCTCCACTAAAAGTTAGTCAACGCTGCGTCAAGTCAGCCGTCTGTAGACAGCGAAGTCTGCAGGTGACTTTAGGCGATAATTTAAACCCCAGGCTTATTTTCACTCACCCGTCAAGAGGATTCAGTGCAATAGCTCTTGGCTCCTCCAGCCTATCTCTGATCAGGATTTTCCTCATGTTACCCTGAAGGTCTGATAGCTCGATGTGGTTCTTGCCAGTGTCGGTCCAGTAAAGGTGGTTGTATATCCAGTCCACGGCCAAACCGTCGGAGGTGATCAGCTGGTCACCGATCACTACGGTGCGCTGTGTGCCTTCGTCTATTGGTGCCCTGTAATAAATAAAATAAATAATGCTGGATAATACACACAGCGTCATCTAGTTCCAAGTATCAGAGCTTGTATGGGTACTAGATATCATATATTTTTCAGATAAGTTAAATTACCAGCAATTATGTTTCAAAGATTGGAGTATTGGCAAACCTCTCTTATAGAGAAAGCTAAGTGGGCAAATTCGGCATGGATGTCATCATCATCACCTATAAATTGGATATTAAAAGTCCTATAAATTGGATGATGATGATAGATTGGAATTTTACCATGTTTTACATATGATAAGTTAGGCGTAATTGACAAGGTAAGGTACTCGAGATTCACGTGTAAATCAAAAGTGTTAACTTGACCTGTCTGTTTATTTATAATCTATTTATTTTGATTCATCATCATCATCAACCTATAGCAGTCCACTACTGGACATAGGCCTCCCAGTGTGCGCCATAGCGCCCTGCCTTCTGCTTGCCGCATCCAGTATCTGCAGTCTTTCGCAGGTAGATCCATTTATTTTGATTATTAGCCGTAAATACTGCTGGGCCTACGCCCATATTTAATTCACAGTAAGTATATGTCGTGAGAAATATGCAAAGCATAAGTATTTCATTAAATATTAATAGTGGTTTCTTCCGGATTACTTCTTAATTTATTCTACTACATTTTAATAACGTAAGTAGATAGATTGGTAAAATAATAAATACAAGATACACATGCTTATCGTGGTAATTATTGTTCTGATTTTGACGGAATTTTATTATTAGCAAAGTCGATTATGATAAAATGTATAATGAGCAATAATTTGTGAGTCATATATGTATGTACTCATATATTATGTATGGCCAATCTACGCCGATTACTAATGATGTTTAATCCGCAGCTTTATTTCGATTGCCGTGACTATTAGCTGTTTATCACTATCTATACGTAACGCATTTCTCTTATCTTTTTACGTATTATCGTGACTGGTCTAGACCGAACTCACATATACTTTCATGAAACTGGGAGAGAGATGAAAAAAGCAAATGATTCATCGTGGGTATAACGTATGACGATAAGCTTAACTCTACTTAGATTCAATTCGACCGCTCCGCACCAAAACGTTCGTCTACTTAGTCCGTACCAAAAGAGATTAATGAATGAGAACATAGATTAAAAAACAGGCAATACTTTGCGTACATCCATTGCAGATAGGTTGAAAATATTTTGTAAATATTCCGAGCATAATAATATCCAACAAAGTATTTTTTGAAGAGTGAGTTTTCATCCTCATGTTTTGTAATACTAACTTATAAATCTTTTCATCAGTAACATCGCTCCAGAAGATCATTCCCGTCCTGAACACGTAGTCCAGAGCCGTGGCCGACTTGGTGTCATTCACGATCGCGACCATTTCATGATGGTCCAGGCTGATCTTGCGGATGTCGAAGCGACGAGCGAAGAGTAGTGACGGGTGGCCTTCTGTGGCCTTGCAGCGGGTTCTGTCGCGGGGGTCCCTGGCGTACCCGGTGTGGCATTCGCATTTGAAGGTACCCTTCTCGTTTATGCACATTTGGGAACACGCTCCCGGGTCCGCGCATTCGTCTACATCTGAAAAAGGTGGAAACATTTTTTATGGACTTTCTTTGGTTTTTCCGCCGTAGTTGGTTGAGAGATAATCTAACAATATCTGTTTTATATTATAGGAGTAATCTGACTTTGTATTAATCACTCAAAAATTAATCTGAAACATTGTACCTACTATAAAATTCTCCACTGGAATGAAGGAAAATCCTTCTAAAGAAAAAGTGCTTCATTTATTTCCTACGTAGAAAAGCGTTCACATTTTCAATAAGTAAGTAAGTAAACTAATTTCGGCCCGCGGCTTCACGCTTTGTTTTTATAGAATATAAACGTAGAAGGGTAGTTTATCTCACATGGGAACTGATTTGTGGGATAAGAATGTTCATATGTTCATCCAGGTTCAATTCCGTCCCGATCCGTTCAGTAGTTTTGGTGTGACGAAGTTACAAACATCCAAACTTTCACATTTAGAATATTAGTATGATTCTCAGAAGCTTTTGAACAGAAAACAAATATTAAGATTGGGCCAAGTAAGTTTAGACAATGATCAAAAGAGAAAGTTCAATATTATTGTTTTTCAATGGTATCCCCTTGAGGGCTACTAGAGACCCAAATGCTGCCAATGTTTTCGCTTTCACTGGATTCATAATAAACTAAGAAAATAGACTGAAATAATAAAAGAAGCCCATCAAAATCTCGTTCAGACCGCAGCTCCGTAAACTTGTTACAATGTTTAAAATCAGTTTACAACTTCTGTGCCTTCTCAGAAGAAGGCAATCAATCAATTCTCTCGCAACTCATTTAAATAACTTTGTTTTAGGTCCCGGGTGGAAACAGTACACACACGAGCTACCAAGTTGTCAGCACTAAAGATATTGTATTGATTAACTGTACTTGCTCTGCGCCATTGGGACATTACTTCTCGTCTCGGGTCACTCAGGTATTATTTTATCGAAAATGAACCTATAATAGTATCGATAGCAATCACTTTTGAGTTACTATTTATGTTGTTCGCCTTTGTGAAAAGTTGAGCGTCGTCGCGTGAATTTTTTAGCAGGTAGCGAATCTTGTAGATTTAAAGAACGTAAAGTCAGTGTGCTATTTTATATGAGAGGTCAATGTTTTTGTAAGATACCTACTTACCTACTGTTTCTCACCAGAACTAATCGTTTATGTATGTTAAATTAAATATAGCTATGACAACTCTTAACATAGAGGACAAAACACCGATCTTAGGGCAAAGTTCAAGCATAGAGTCCCTTCTCAATATTCGTAATTTCGAATTCTCAGAACACCACCATTCAAAGATCGAGAAACTCGAAATTGAATCAAATACCTAGAAATCCTAAGCAACGTTTCTGCTTAGGCAAGTATTAAATCGCTTTAAAAGATTATTAATACCTTCACAAGTCTGGTTATCGAAAAGTTTAAATCCCACGTCGCAGTCACAATAGTATCCAACGGGGGTGTCTACACACTTCTGAGAGCAACCGCCGTTGTTTTTGGCACATTCGTTCTCTCCACATCGGTCTTTGGGCTCGTCCTCAAAATTGGGGCAGTCTGGTTTCTTGTCGCACACCTTTGATAGCGGAATGCACATGCCTTCGCCGCAGTCGAATTCTGTCCGCTTGTCGCAAATCGTCTTGGGTCGTGCTGTAAAGAAATTTCATTAGTTAATTATTTCAACATATTTTAAACCTCTTATAATAAAACCTCAATAAATAAGAAATTTGTGGTCGTTTATTTAGAAAAATATTCCAAGCCAGAAATCACCGCGTTGGGTGCCTAACTAAACCAAAGATTTTATTTAGCAACGCAAACTTACACAAAACTGTTGAAGTATTTCTCGTTCAAAATTAATTTTAATGAAATTTGTTATAAACATAGAAGTTTTAAATATTCTACATTTATACAAAACAACGGCTTTGTCCTGCGGTTTACCAGTTTACTTGCTGTGAGTGCTCTTGGAGTGAAATTAAAATTTAAGCTGCCTGTCCCTTCCAGGGTCTGTTGATAATTGTTTGAAATAAGTAAGTAATTATTAATGCTTAAAGTTTATCAACACCTAATGGATTCTGGCCTTTCTGCTAACTCGTGACGGTTATAGTTTACGAAACAGATCCCTCAGAGACTAAACTAACGTTCAGAAAGTTTACTTGTTTTGTAACGTTTCTTTTCAGACGAATACACAAAAGAGCACTAAATAAGATTTGCCTATAATATCAGCAAAATATACAATGTTTGTGACATGCTTGCTCTTGGTTTATACAAAGGCGCCTTTAAATATCCACTAATTAATGTGTATGTGTAATTAAACCTGTAAAATACGTGCATGGAAAACATCAGCGTATTAGAACGAGTTCAATACATTTTATATTATAATATATTATGTACATAATTCGAGTTCCAAATGTCTTTAAAAAAAGGCCTTTTATTAATGTCAATAATTAGTTACACCAGACTGAAAATATGAATTTAGTTTGTAATTATATGGCATAGAACCCATTAAGGTTGTATTGACTCACTACCACCACCTTGATTCTTCCGCGAAAGATCCGAGAATAATATATATATATATAAAGTCTTTTTAATTTTTGAAAAGTGCCTTATTTGTTCTTTGGTATTTTCAAGTTTTTCAAGCTAAATACTTACTGCAATTCAACTCGTCACTTCCATCCGGACAGTTCTTGTCGCCGTTGCAGTAAAGCGCCCCGGGAATACAGCTGTGGTCCTTGCATTGAAACTGGTCGGGTCGACAGGTGACATTGCCTCGGCAGAGCTCTGGGGCCTCGTCGCCCCCGTCGGGACAGTCTCTGTCGCCGTCGCAGACCCACGCCTTGTGCACGCATGTCATGCGATCATGGCATTCGAACTCCGTTGATATACACGGTGAGCGAACTTTGGGTGTCTTAGCGCAACCCTGGAATGGGGAAAAAAGTGACTAAAACAACTGCCAATACATAATATCCCTGTATTGAAGAAAGAATACTACTCCTGCCTTGCTTTTGGATGCTGTTTTTTTCTGTCTAAAAGCAACCAAGCTTGAATATCACAAGAATAATGTATAGGTTCCATAAGTGAAAGGAATATTTAATCGGGGCAATAGTTCCGAAGATTACCCCATTTCAAACAAATTTCGAATATATTTACCTCTTTGCTTCTCCTGCCTTGCCTTTGATTTAGACAAAACTCTGCTTCAGGTAGAAAGGAGCTCCATCTTCTATACCTCTTACTTTCCGTTGTAAATTATGAACTTATAGTTAAAAAAAAACAAGCATCTGAAATAATAGGCCCTTAAAACGTACCGTTTCATCACTTCCATCCGGGCAGTCGATATCCCCATCGCACCTCCACCATGCCGAGATGCAATGTCCGTCCGCACAAGAGAAGTGTGTTTGCGGCTGGCACGTCGGCGCAGGGCACTTCACCTCGTCACTGTTGTCTCCACAGTCGTCATCACCGTCGCAGACCCATCTTGCTTGTATACATTTGCCGTTCCCGCAAGTAAACTCGTCCGAGCGGCAAGTTTCATCTAGGGAGAATTAAATTTAGTTTCTGATCGCATTTCATCATCATAGGCCACTTTACCCCCTACTAGGTACAGGCCTTCGGAAGCTTTTGCTATTCACATAAGTCCTGCGCTAGCCAACACCTTATCATAACATTCGTCCTCGTGGCGACGACGCATCCTTCGATGATTGGCACTACGTTTATGTAAAGTTGATATGTAGCCCGAGAGATGTTGATAGGACCCCTAAGAGGAATATATTCTGTCACGGACCTCCACTACTATTTAATGAACTTTACGTTTTCTAAATATTTATACAATGGGTTCAAAGCTACCAAGCTTACAAAAGATCCAATGTTCAGCAAAGTATTCCGCAAAGGAGCACAAAGAAAACTAAAAGAACTGTCTGAACACAAAAAGTGCAGCCTTATTAAAATTCTCTTTAGGTAATTTACATCCTAAGTAGCTAACTAATGAAATAGAAGTGGTTTTTTTTCTTATAACAGAAGCGCGCGGTATTTTATACTGAACTAGTTTCATTCTCTAAGAGAACCGCGTAATTCTTGGGGGTTTTCTTTTTGTTGAAATATTATCGTCACTAGTAAGAATAAAAAGAAACCTTCGCTGCGAGCGAGGTTTTCTTTCTTTTAATTAAATTCCACTGGTGGGCTGACGGAATCAACTGCCTCTTGAAAAAGCTGCACTATTGTGTGATATGCACTAAACATCGGCGGTTGTGGTTAAACCAGAGAATATAAAGTGATTTTAAGGGAAACATGAAAGCCCGAGATTACATTGCTATGTCTATGTACTTAATCATACCAAAGCTTTTTGCAAGGCAGCTTATAGGCTCAAAATATACAAGCTACGTCATCACTCAACCTTAGAGGCAGGTCCGGTGCGGGCAGATAAGAATTTATACGTATACGGATGAGGCAGGCGTTGATAGAATACTAGAGTGTTTGCCGTTCGACCCCAATGATTGATTGACTCCGTCAATATCGAAGAGCAAAACTGAAACTCTGCCCGAGCAACTAAGACTGGTTTGGTATTTTGCTTATCTTATGTAGGTGAAGGCAGTCTAATATTACGTAGTTTATTTCGATGATAAATACAATTCCTATTTTAAGCAATTAAACTAGTTCAACGATAATGCTCTTTGCACCGAATATTGATAAAGATTTAGGTCGACATCATGCAATTTTCATAAATATAGTCAGTTTCATTCGCTAATTGCACAATTTAGATTATTATTACATGCTGGTGTATTGTGACAGTAATCGTTTTAGAAATGTTATCGAGTCCGTGCCTAGGTATTCATGATACGTGTTTATATGCATTAACTGCTGACCCGTTGTTTTAATGAATGGTAATTATGCGACATTTAGCTGCGACAGGAAGTTGAGCAAACAATGATAATTTCGTTATTTAAATAAATTAGTTCCTACTTATTGAAAAACATAAAATTTTCACAAGTTATGCCTTATTCGTATCAATACATTGTAAGAAAGTATTGTCAATGAAATACGTATAAATAGGCGCCTAAAAGCGTCAAAGATAAAATAGGTCCTCCTAGATAATTTATCGCGATTGGAGCGTGCTGAGGGCGAGTTCAGTATGCCATG
This sequence comes from Eupithecia dodoneata, assembly GCA_947044415.1. NCBI lineage: Eukaryota > Metazoa > Arthropoda > Insecta > Lepidoptera > Geometridae > Eupithecia > Eupithecia dodoneata. The sequence goes on along the minus strand of OX345656.1, from coordinate 9,798,729 downwards.
TTTTGCTCCAATTCCGACGATTGTATACATAATTTACTCCTGACCTCCGCGCAACAAACGCTATCGGGGCTTCGGCAAGGATTATCAGCGATCTCGCGGCGAATATTAAAATGTTCGGTTGAACTTTCTGCTGAAGGGCTTAGCTGAAGTTGTTCCATTAAAAAAGTCTACAACGTTGCTAACGAGTTTTTGGTAAAAACTTGGTTGAAAATTACATGAAGAGATTGTAAACACACCTACTTCGGAGGCAGGCTATTTCGATTAACTTTTTTAAGCTTAAATATTTTTGGATATAAGTTTATGGAGGCCCATGACATCGTTAATGGAAAGAAAGAAGCGCGAGTATTTCATCCCGGAGGATGATGTTGGTGATTGATGTGAAAAGAAAACAGAAATGACCATCAACCAATAGCTGAGTTTGTTTACCTACGTTGACTGTTTGATTTGCATGGTCAATGACTAAATGCGAATAAAGGCATACCATTAAAACTAAAATAAATCATACAAAATGCACCCTTACTGCATGCTTTCTCGTCGGATCCATCGGAACAGTCTGCGTTGTCGTCGCACATCCACGTGAGCGGTATGCACTCGCCGGGCTTACCGCGGCACGTGAACTCGTCGGCACCGCAGGGCTCCACTTCTGTCAACCCAATTCATGCTCATGCTAAATCTAATAATCAAACCTATTCTCTTATTTTAGACTAGTTGTTTAGGAAACAAATTACTTTCAAAAATCTAAATTATGTCTGCTAACTAACTTTTAGTTTGTGTCTGTGAACTTTAGGGTCCACAGTTTATTACCCTGAAAAACACAAACGTTCTGGACAGAATTGCTTTCTCTCTAAACTCTAAAACTTTGAGGGAATAAAGTCAACAATATTACTTCTACTAAAATGGTTTTAGACAAGTTTTGGTGTCGCCCTACACAGATAACTCTCGAACACGTGTCAAATTACAGATAATCCTTGTTTGCGTAAGTAAATTGTTTTCTATGTACACATTCTAATCGCAACCAAACCGTCATCAAAAATTTACCATAATTTCATTCCTTGCGCCTCCGTTTTTGCATGCCCCAATTTGTACCCTGTGGTGACCAATTTAGAGTTGATCATGCGAATTCATGCTTCTCCCTTTGAGCATAGTCTTACCACACTGGTGTTCGTCGGAGCCGTCGTCACAATCGGCGGCATAGTCGCACCGCCAAGAGGCTGGTATACAAAGTCCGTTGGCACATAGGAATTTGTGTTCGGGACAACGACGCTCGGCAGCTGCATGTGAAACTTTGAATGTACATTACGTACTCCTGTCTCGAAATTATTTTCGCAGAGCAAATCTGCTTTGCGTTGTTTCATTAAATGAACGGGCAGTGATTATATTAACTTGAATTCTAAACGAAACATCGGGTTATTTATTTGTGGTCGGTTGCTTGACATTTTTGATTAATTTTTTTGAATCAATCAGAATGAAATCTGACTGGTTGTTCGTGATAAGTGAGAAGTTGTCTAAGGTTTCTAATAATTCTACGGTATGTCGAAAATAGCACTTCTATTAGGTACCTACTGCTGAAACGTTGACATTGCAGATACAATTAAATTCTAGAGCGCACGCCCCAAAATACTCGTAACAAATGAAAACGATGGGCACGGTCAAATTCAATGACGCAAAATTGCTAAACACTCCGGACTGCACTGTAATTTTGCTTTGCTATCAAATTAACTTGCAGGATGTTTATCTAATTGTAAACTATATTAAATGCTAGCTGCGATATCCGTGTCAAATGTTCTCAGGTACTGCTATGTTAACTTGTTTTATTTGTTTACTAACTCCCTACTAGATCTAGGTAACAACGAATTAACTCGTCTCAGTACGTTATTCAATACCACCTTGCTACTACTTAGGTACTGGATCTTGTTACGCACACAGGCTTAGCTAATGCTGTTGCCGCTTGTATACTTTCCTTATTGAACAAAAAAGGATTATCCATTATGGAAGGTGACTGACTGTCACAGTAAGTGAAACAGAGTTACGACCCGCGCTGTTACCCAAACACCCCCCAAACCACCATAAAACCTTGGAAACTGCCACAAGCTTTTTACAATTTTGCAGTTCGAAAAACAAGAAATTAAGAGTTGCGATACTCGGAACAGCTTATTTTTGGTAAACTTTTTCGAATATTAACATCGGAGTGGAATATGAACGAAGCAATTTTCCTAAAACAAACAGATGACGTTGTTTTTTCGTATTTGCCGGTGTTTAAAGCCCATCATCGTGTTTAACGATTGGTCATATTCAAATATTTGGAAACACGTTGCTGATGTTTGTTCGGAAAGTTTACCAACCCACTATATTATTTATAAAAAAATATGATTCAGGCACAGCGCGCTTTTTGCAACATTTATTCTGATTATATTTTATCTACCGATGTAAAATAAAATAATCTTTAATAACAAATAAAACAAAGAAAATGACGATCAAATAATAGAAACAAATTAGAATTAGTATTTACAATTGAAACAATTGCGCTAACTGCAGACCTTAGCTACACGTAAAAACGCAGCGTGTTTTATGTGTAGCTTATAATCGTTACTGGGGAAATTTACAGAGTTTAATCTTTTCTTAGATTGTTTGTTTCTCCCAATTTCCGTAATATTCCACGCCCCATGATGTTTTTTGCCCAAGTAAACATATTATCGTTAACCTTTACGCCTTCTTGTAATGCTGAAATAATAAGCAGGTCTTTGTAATATAGGTACGAGTAAATGTCTCAGGTTCAAAGGAAAATTCATAAGGTGCTTTTGTAATGGAACCGCAGAATTTCCTTTGCGTGATACTTGTTAATCGAGCTGCTCATTGCTGTGCGTACCGTTCTACTTATTTATGATTTCACTGGAGCGTACCAAGGGTAGGTTTAGGTAGTCAGCCATCCCTTTTGATAATATAGAAAACAAATTTCATAAAATAACGTCAAAGCTCACGACTACTATGGTAAAGCAATTAAGACTTGTCTGTTGAAGTTAACAGATTCAGTCTCGATATTAATTTCATGATACCTCCCAATTTACAGTTCATGACATAAAAACAGGTGAAACAGAAGGCGAATATTATAAAATAAATCCTGGAAACTTGGTCATAATTAAGATTTTAATCTACATTGGGGACCCCTCAAGTAGGGGGATAAGTATGCGTGGTAATAACTTTTCTCATAAATTGTCAGATTATTATTTTTATGGCTTCATTTCCCAGATGACCTTTCCAACTTTCAGGCTTTATTTTATAGTCTAGTTTTGCAGCTGCCTTAAAAATGACACTCATTCATTTGATTAGGTAAACAAATATGATGAAAGATGATTTCGAGGTTTTTGTCGTAGTAAATGGTTCGGATCCGCCAGACCCCAGTACTCCTGTATTTATAACCCTAAATCTGGCTTTGTCTTTTGGGTTTCTTGTTTTTTCATTGTTCCACCCTAAACAGGGCTGGGGACGACCATTTCGTCCCTAATGTAAACTTGTCGGCGTAACAGTGTTTGCGTTTTCGGCACACAAATTTCGCCAAGTAGGTTGACGTTCACGTCCCTAGTTTCACTGCACAAGTTAGAGTCAAAGGTCCTCTATTTTTTTTGTGTTGTTATTTGAGTCCTTTGCTTGGTGAATTTAGAATAACACTGAAAGTTTTATACGTACTGCATATGCTGGGGTCTTCGTCTGAGCCATCCGAGCAGTCCTTTTCACTATCGCAACGCCACGATGCCGGGATACATTTACCAGATTTGCATCGGAACTCAGAACCCGTACAAGTACGACTATCTGCAAAGAAACAAAATTTATTGAACAAACATTTTCATTTTTTTGTATTTATTCAAAACAATTACATCTATTTTTACAGGTTCAATAGAGTAGTCAACATTTAACATTACAAGCAAAATAATTAATACGATCGTGATCGTTAAATTGCGTTTAGGTTAAAAAATCTTGAAAGTGTGTTTTCTTCTGGAAATTACTTAGTACGTTAAACGTAAGAGATGAATAATATAAGAATCCTACAATATCGCTTACACAGGTCGTACCAAGGGTAAATTTTTCATTACTTCCCGACCAACCACAATTTCGTTGGTAAATATTTTGCCAAGACTCAAAGGGTGGCGCAAAAACGACCTTAGTCGTGTAGTTATAAGTGCCTATGTTGTAAGCCGAAGGGCTGGATGTCACCCAGCGTCTTTAATTTATTTGGAAGATGTGACGACCAACACGTCGACGCCTCTGGGAGTATTTAATCTTCACTTATATTAGAATCGCTCTCATACTTCTCGCCCCTACTGATATTGCTCAGTACAGGTGTGATCTCAAAAACGTCGTACGTGTTATCATATATACTGCTGGGTTTAGATTAGGCATCCAGAGGTTTTTACGTTTTGTCCTTTGTTTTAACGGTTTCACGCTAAAATAGCTCCACTCGTGTGGGTGAGTCTATTCTTACATTTCCATATTTCTCTACCAAATTGCTGGCCCATTTTATAAAAAGAGAAATTGTCTTTTATGCTACATTTTTAATAAGTGTTGTGCCGAAGCAAAGTAGAAAAAGCTCAACATTTGCCCGGTTGAAAAGGTAGACTCGCAAGCTTTTATTTCACAGTCGCTTTCATTCTATTGACTTAAAACTCTTGAAAGTTGCAAGAAACCCGTAAACCGGATCAATCCATTCATGGCTGAAATTGCCGACGCTCGGGAGTATAAAACAGGCTTGGAGAAAATTATAGACGGGTAGTCGCGGCCGCTTTATCTGCAGCGCGATTTAAGGGAAGCCTCGGTGATTCCAGTGTGATTTGAACTGAGCAAGGCACGCGCCGACAAGCAATTTGTAAACAAAACGCACCCTCGTCGAATAATATCGCGTCGTAGACGAGCTCAGAGCCCTTTCACTGTGGCCCGAACGATAAATTCAAGTGTAGGTACTACGACTGTCGTCAGTATTTCGCACAAATTTTCAGAAATGGAAACTCATTGAAATATGAGTTCAATACACCTGCCGAGCCGAGAACACTTTCGTATTTGCAACAGAAATTTTAGGATTAATATTCATTACACGTTCGCTGTCATAAAAGGGAATGCCAATCCTGCATACACCCTTGACACAGGGCACGGAATGTTTTGCATCGCGAATCGGAAATAGCATTTTAAAAGGTTAGAAGGAAAAAGGTAGCTCTTTCTACTAACTATATTTTCAAATCCAAACATCTCAACATGTTTAATCTCTCGTTATCAATAGAAGCGTGAGAAGTACCTTTTGCAAAATATCTTAATCACTATAAATACCATTGACTATCGATGAATTTAGGCTACCTCCTTAATTGAAAGGTTGTAGGCAAAGCTGCTGTCCTAAATACAAGTTATCTACTTTTCTCATAGTTATGCGTCAGAATGTAGACCAAGGCAAGTCACACGCACTTTAGTTCAGCCTTTCACTCCATCCAACGTTTCTTTACGAGAAATCCCGGATTAGGAAGTGAACGACCTCGGTTCCTCGCAATTGGTATCGTGTTTTTCTTACAGGAACACTTTAGGCGGCTACCGTTTCGGGATAGGCACCTACATATTTTCTAACACCAGCACCGGAGCGAGGCAGTTTGCTGGAGTGGAACGTTCTCCTGTAGCACCCACATTATTGCCCCCTCTACTCTGGAATGTTAATGCGAGCTTCTTCGCAACGAGTATCGCTCCAATCCTTGTTTGAAGCTCGTGGTTATCGCAGTACTTTCCCATTATTGTATTACGTGAGGGTTTTCAACGAGTCGCGGTCGGTAATTAGTTCTCATTTTGAGTAAGACATTCCCGAAAATACTTTGCTTTTATTTCTGGCAATTTTCACGTCCTAATAACATATTATTATGAACATCTCATAAAGAGTTTTATCCAAGGACTCATAAAATTAACTAAGCTATTTACAAATTAGAAAAGTTAAATTAAACCGTGAGCTGTAATCTCGCACCTAATAGTTTCCATAGCCACAGAATATCCCATAGCCGTGTGGGGATGCCTTTACTCCACAGTCTACAGGTTACACAAGCAACGAAGTATCGTAATACAAGTATGTACCTATATGGTACTTTTTATGAATCGATTTCAGTAAGTACATACCTACACGACACGCCTCTTGACTATAGGTTGAATGTTACAGTATAATCCATTAATTATAAGGCAGACACGATTTAGATAGATGCTTAACCAAATGTTTATCTTGTTCATAAAGTCTTTAAATAACTTCTGAAACACGTCTGAAACAAAAAGTTATATTGTCTTTTCATGAGCAAACTAAAAGAAAACTGTTAGACACGTTACCTAATTGGATTTGGGTAAATAAGCGTGAGTTGGAGCCAACTAATTTGGTGATCATACTAAATAATCCATTGGATATCTGATTTCGAAGTCATAGCTACTTTATATGTACATAAGTAATGTAGGTTACGTACAAAATCTAGACATATATAAACCAATAAACAAATTCGCAATATTAAAATCCCTGAACAATATTTCTGAGTTATTTAGTGCAAATAAAGTGAAAGCCTCAAGTTGCTATTGAAGCTTGATTGTAAGAGACGAGTGTTTGGATCGAAGATACGCCTGTGCCCGTTCGATAAGCTAGTTCAATGGATATGTCTTTTCTGGAATGAAATCACTCTATCGTGAAATGGCGACTAAAATTGCCGTCCGCAAAATTGCTTCTGATCTGAGGCCTTTCACGATTGGTCTGATGACGTGTCGCTCTCACATTGAATCGTGTAGGGCTTTGTGTGGTATTTACTTGACAATTCTATTTATTGGTCCGCTACGATTGGTTCAGCTCAGGCGCATTTTTCGCTGTTGTATTTAATCCTCGTTTCGTTTTCTTTTTCGAGCAACAAAACTTTACAAAGGGGCTATTCTTGTTAAATTTTCCAAGTTGAGCCGCAACCCACGAAAGGAGCTTACATAGTAGGTGCCTTAATCTTGTTTGCCGAGATTCGCGCAAGTGTATAAAGTAGGCAGGTAGTGGTAGGTAAGTAAACAATCCTACAAGACTTTTACGATCAAACAAACCTGGGTAATTCACTGAATACAAGAAACACAAACAACCAGCACTCACGTTCTCATTTCCCAGCATACATTTACAGCTTATAGAAATTTAGTTTCGAATAAGACGAGAGGGAACCTGTAATGCCCTCTAGCTAGACAGCATATTTATTTGTGCACACAAGCATGCATACCGCCGTTGTAGGAAATTCCAGTTATAAAATGTAAATGCTCGGAAGGCAGATTGCGTTGAACCTTTTCTCGTGTTTTGAAATTAGCATGGGCGCCGACCGGTGATCGGATTACAGTAAATTACCTGGCCGTTCAGCAAGGGGCAGCTATAATTATGATAATTAGCCAAGCTTATCTTGCATCAAATTTTATGGGGCTGGAAATTGGAGCGACGCTTATATTAAAATCAATTGCGTAGTACCATTGATAACACTTATAAATAGGTACTTACAATTTTACTTCAGCAAGAACCATACATGTAAGTCTCAAAAAAAGTCTTACTTTTTCACGCATGTAATATCGCGGGCAGAAGCAAGTATCAAATAAAACAACAAAAATAATATCCATTATTTTTGTTATTGGATTCAATATTCTGATTCACAAAATAAAGTCTTTATAAAGTTTGTAAAATAACACAAAATGTTGAGCAACAATAGCAAAATCGATTGTCATAAAAAAACCATCAAGTATGACAGTGGTATAACTAAGTATAACTATAATGTTTTTATTCCAGAAAAAACTAAACGATTAACTTATTTTTGAACGATTACCCATTTAACTTGTCCAAGATTAAAAAAAAACATACAACACAACGTATGATGTGCTTTAAATCAATATGTCCATATTTATGAGGAAACATTTGCTGTAGTCACGACAACCATACCTCGAAAAATAATCCGTTTCTTATGTATATAGGTCAAACGCTCTGACTTTGGATCCGTAGGTACAGTATCCGAAGACAACATTTTACTTCTTTCAATTTCTTTAAACATCCATTTTAAAGCGACTGCTGTCTTTGCGAGAAATATTTTAAACAGTGTTAGTTGCATATTGCATAAGCATTAAACAAAATTGTTCCCTAGACGGCAATAGCGTCGGTGGATCGGGAAATTGTATTACCTTGCCTTTCTTAGCTACAGACGATGAGTGCATTCGTTACCGACGGAAACGGTGTTGAGTGCTGTCGCAAATGTTACGTGCAGAGGTATTCTCGACTCTTACAACTCGAAACTTATGCAGTTATTAAAAGGGATTCGAACCGCAACTTTACCTACTTATACGTTAGGTAAGTAAGACTTGCGACCAACATATATATAGCAACACTGTTATTGACACCTTATTAAATAATCTCATAGATTAACGCGTAACAATGTAGTATTCGTTGCTGTTTTCTCGCGAGCTTTCGTAGCAGTTTACGTGAGGTACGATCACGTAGATATACGCTACATTGTGATGACACTATTGCTACGTCCTGAGGTTTTCGTAGCACCGCTACGACACTATCCTGCACTTGTGTATTGCAAGTATGTGGCCATGTTATACTTAAATTTCACATGTGTAAAATGTGTTCACATTGCATCGGGGACACTAGATTGTTGGAACAATTAGTCATTTTACCTTAAGTGTGCGGATGTCCTTGTTCCGTATGATATGTAATCATTCATGGTCCAGGACTTCCATGGAGATCTTCTATATGAGTAGAAAACCTTTGTTTTTTTTAAAGAAAGACAACTCATAAGAGATAGCTACGTATATTGTGTCAAACAACAAACACAAAAAAACTTACACGAGCAGAACTACAAAAACGACGTTTACGAAACTGCAAAACAAAGTTTAGTAAGGTTACACGTGCATAAAGTATACATAATGTATGTACTGTACCCTCAGATCTGAGGTTTGTTTTCTAGGTGAGAACGATAATTTATCTGGAGTTATCTCACCGAAAAATTATTTATTAAATGGGTCTCCGTATCTCACCGCTACGTAATATGAAGCGGCCCTCTACGTGAAATGAATATTAATCTTAGAAATTAAGCTGCTAATGCTGAAAAGCGAATATTTCTTTCACCATAGTTACACAATATTTTATCTAAACTCGCTGCCGACAAGCTAGTTGAGAAAATTTAGTTACCGGCAGCATCTTACGGCTTGAAGGCTTCGTTACTAAATTCAATTTGCGTTCATAATGTTCTATATCGAAGGCAAGGCAAGTAATTGTGCAAGGAATTTGATTGTTTCACGATAATAAAACCTGTAATATGTATAATAATAACATTGTACAATCCACACAGCATCATCTAGCCCCAAGCTGAGCAGAGCTTGGGTTATGGGTCCTAGATGACTGATATCCATAATACAATACATAGATAGATATTTTTTATATACATACATACTAAATACCCAGAATACACGGAAAAAATATTTGTTCTAACGCGGGAATCGAACCCGCAACCTTCTGCATCGCACGCGGAATTCGCCCGCCGCGCCATATCGGTCGGTCGTATTAAAAGAGGGTTTACTTTACCTGAAGTCTTGTAGTCGTAGCTTTTTGTGTAGGTGTCGTAATCGTCGTCGTAAAGCGATGCTTCGCCACTCGCGACGAGGGCCACCGCCGACAGCCAGATAAACCAACAATACGCCATTATCCTCACTAATTAAGAGTTTATGAACTGCACTCTCAGCGACGTTTACTCGCTTTCTACATCAGCGTCTCTTGAGCTACGGAAATAAATGTGACTGTTGAAACTTTGCAAGTCACAATTGGAGCGTCAGCTAAGTACACTAGAACTTCGCTCTTCGCTGCGTAAATCAAAATTGTTGAACATTTTTACGGTTTCTTTTGCTCTCACAATGCCGGTATAGTTATTGTCGTTTTCAAATAGAATCCACTATAATGCTCTGTAGCTAACGTTCGTTAAGGTATAATATATTTTACTGTATTCCTATTTATTGAAAATCTATTTTCTATTGTATTTTCTAAACAAAATCCTACTATTTTCTATAAACAAAATTATAAAACAAACAAGATTATTGGGCTGTCCGTTTAACGATCCCTTAGCCCTGGCCCGAGTAAGCTTTAAAAAGTTATTATAGCCATCAAATGTTGCCCCAATTTCATTTTCTGATAGGGTACCAGATGAAAATAAACGATAGTTCCTTGGATATCGCCATCTGATACGAACATAAAAGCTCTTTGTTAACCAGAGATTTACATAAGCGAGTACCTGAGAATAATTATGTTATTGTAAGTTTTCGTATTGTTCCTGTAGTAAACAAAGGTTTACAATTTCAGGTTATTTAAGAGAACGAAGCACGCACAATATTAGCGAAAAAAATAATTGAACCTTAATGAAATCTCGCCCACTAAACACAATTCTGCATCACAAATTAAATAGAACGCAGAAGTATTCATCGGACGCCCAGAACTCCTGACACAGAATTAATCAGTGGTCAGTACGTGAAGTGACCGCCTTGATACGCGTTCCAATTTAGTTTAGTTTCGGATCCACCCACTAATTCTCAGTTTATCTGACGCTATAAATTTCTTCATTCAGGACTGTGATTGTGCCCACCACGTGATACGGAGTAATTTACGATTCGAAGGCACCCTTAATGGGTCACTGATTATGTGGAATGGCGTCATGACTAATTACCGTATTGTTCTGATCGAATTGATCAACTAAAGAACAATTGAGCGCTTTGCAATGTAATTATCCGTACGAAATCCAATCTCACATATTTTTATAGATTCTAGACAGTTGATAAATTACTCATTGTTTTAGGTGCTCCCGTATTATTATATGCTTTAGTATTGTATTTCGCAACAAATACGTTATAAAGCGCTATAAAAGGGTATGAAAACACAAATATAATTTTACAGAACTCTATGAGATACTTTCAAATAGATAAAAATCTACATCTCTTAGAAATTCAATTGAACTAAGGAAGCCCCCCAGTACTGCTAATAGAACGTTTTATTAGCCAGGGAATATCTAACTTAATGTTAAAATAATACTCCAAATATAATGTACAGCAATGAAAAAGGCTCTGAATCAGAAATTCTCCTACTCAGCTGTAAAAACTACCACTGATAAAAATATTTTACTTTAGCTGAACATTCCGCGCAAAACCCACATCTCACTACGCAACCGTACATTCACTACGTTAGTATTCCTCTCAGACTTGATCTCTGTAATGTAAGGAACCCTTGTAATTTCATAATGCCCTCGTCCGCTACTTTGTCGCTTTCAGAAATACCGTTGCCTGGAGATGGATCTTATGTAGGTATGTGTATGAAAATTTAATCAAGGAATGAACCACAAAGTTCAGCCATAGAATACAAACTAGTAGGTAGCAACGTACAAGTCAACAAAAAGTTTTACGGAAAAGTCTCCATGATTCATGGCGATAGCTTATAGTTTTTGTGCTATTTATGTATGAGATACCTACTGAGAGTAGCGCAGAAACTTTATATAGAATGGGAACCTCAAAAAGTTCGATAAATTCCATCCAATATTACGGTAACAACGATAAAATACCAAGGAAAACTTATTTTGGCGTGTTCCACTCCTATTGTACGTTAAATTTTACCAGCAATTCTCAAACAACGCGGTTATGGTTTCCAAAACGAATTTGGAGGGAGCGAAAATTCATTGTATTTACTATCCGACTTCGTTTGAGGAACGAAACCGTAATTGAATATTTAACAGAATTAGTCTGAAACGACAAACAGCCAGTACTGAGGTGTTCGAGTGCAGAACAAGCAATAACACGACTGAATTCCATGAATTCAGTGTTGTATGAGGTCAGTATTGTCGTACAAATACATTTTAAAGGTCATTTTATGCATCATTTACAATTTGTGTTTGGACAGCGACTTGTAAAGTGATTAACTTTATACTTATGTAATTTCTCTATATGACTTTTAGGTTTGAGATTATGTAGTGGGTACCCAATTGTTGAATACAAATCCCCGAAATTAGTTTCACTTGTTTTTTTTATGAATATTCTCCTTATACAACATTTTGTAACGCCCATGTCTTATCTTCCCAACCAACCTAGTTAATGCCCCATATAGTTATAGATATTTAGCCCCTTTCCTTCTTCTTAATTGGCTTTTAAACCAAATTTGTTGATATACGGAAGGGATCGGCCAAGATGATGTTAGAATACGGGCTGTAAAAGCTAGTTCTTCTCCCAGCTTGAGTACTATATCAAGCTCTAGTTTCTCCGAAGGATATTCATAATAAATGACGGAGCAACCTTAACTTGTTTGCTTTTTTCTAGCTTAGAAACAATGTTCCAATTAAAAATCGCAGTGTGCATTTGTTAAAATCCACTCAACCACCTTATGAATCTCCTTTTCAATTAAATTACACACCGTCTTAGAAGATTTCGTCTAATACGGTCTGTATAAGTAATCTTAAAACATCCATTATCAAGTCATCAATGAGATTTATTCAATTTACCGGTATAAAACACTTCTTACTTTTTATAGCAGCCTAAATACCGTTCGAGTATCGCTTCTAATCTACATTAATTCCTTGAAAACTTGGATTGATCGTACCGTTGAAAATTAATCACCAACGGTCTTCGGCCCCGTCAATTACACCAACCATTATTCTAGCGCCGGCCCAAGACATAAAGGCAATGCTGTCAAAACTTGAGTAATCACGCTTGATCTACCAATAAATTACTTGAATCGAAAAAGAATTTCTGTTAAGATCGAGGATATCTGAAATTTACTTGGTTCGCATTGAAGCGTTAAAATTTTCTCGAGGTTTGCAGAAAAACAGAAAATCAGCAGCCCGGGTCAATTAGTCAACTTGTCGACTGGCAATTCCTATCTCTAAGGCCACATAAAATTGTGAAAATACTTTGTTATTGTAGGGCTAGCAAGAGAAATTGAAGGATTCTCCGCGTGGAAATTAATAATGAAAATAAAATTCCAGCATTCGTACCTACCTACCATAGTCCTTTTACGACATCATTAAACCGAACGCGTGCTAAACGAGGCGTAGACGTGCGTCGTAATTTTCCTTGAACCGCAAGGCGCGCAGCCCGATCGCGAGTGACAACCCTATTACAATTAACCGCTGTCAAGTCCATACAATAGTCCACGCCCTTTCTTATAAAAAACGGTTAAACATTGATCTAGAAATATTTATGGAATTACTCTATGGAAGGACTCCTTCTGCTTGCTCTCAATAGGTCTGGCTGAAAATCAGTGCTTTTACTAGTGCCTTTTTGACGTAGGTACTGCAGCACACATAGACATTTTACCTAGATTTGAAATCATTGTTTGTTTTTACTAGTGTACTGTATAATTGTTGTATTTTGTATTATGTATTATGTGTGTCTGAAGTAGCAAATAAATACTTTATCTATCTATCTATCTAAGGAATGATTTCATCATTAAGCAAGTCACTGACCTACTATGTACATATATACTACGTCAGGTAAAATCTTGAAACAATTAAAGTACCAACCTAACGGTCCCTTCAAAATAAAAGATGTCTTTTAAAACCTAGGTAACCCTTTCGCTGAATCAAAATAAAGCCGCTATTAATTTAAGCATCGGTGAATGACACCAGTGTCCTCGTAAATTAACTTTGTAACTAAATTTCATTTATCTTTGTTACACGTTAAACAAAAGCCTTTTAGTCTGCTAAAAACGCTGGAAAAACCGGGTGTAGCCTATATTTTCAAAGGTTTACAACATCACCGCATAAAAATGGGACGAGAGGTCATCGAATTGACCACTATTGAATGAATATGGAAATCAAGTCACTACATTCATTTGCATCTCCTATACGTGTTCGCTAGCGAAAGGTATATTAACTATACATTATGATGATATTATAAATGCAAAACTTTGGAGTTTTAGATATTTATGATCTCTAAACGCCAAAGTACCTAGTGAACGGAATCTAGACCTGGAATAGCACATATGCTATTAACGCGTGCGAAGCTCCGATCGGAAGCTAGTTTTGAATAAAACTCCTAAAATGTTCCCTACTTAGACTACCAATATTTTTTTAGGTCAGAATCTAAATAAATTATTCGGCTGTTTTGTTTGCGATCGAGGATAATTCGCCACTGCTGCAGGTACCTACCATTTTATCCGAACACCTTTTATTCATTAATCTTAGTGCGGATGCTATGTCCACAAATTTATTTTATGTGTGGTATTTATATGCACGACTATGTGCATATACCAAATAAAAATAGTTTACCACAGTAATTCTATTAAATTTTCTGATTCCAAAAACAAAGTTATCTAAACACCTGATTAAAGTTTTTAAAATAATACAAATAGCAATACCAAAATTGACTTCATTTTAATCTTTTTTTATAACAAAAACCAAAAAACAGTAAATACAGTGTTTTTTCGTTGTTGAGTCATTGAGTAAATTTGATAATTTTTTACTACAGATTTGTGAATTGAACCGCGAGCCTGGCAGATGAGATGCCAGCAGTCATGTAAATTGTTTAAATGCGGGTAAAATTTGCATTTAGATATGCAAGTGAAATGTCAAAAGTTCATTCACAAATTGACATTCAGTGTGTCTTTGCGCCCTCGGGGAATGAGCTCGACTATAGTCTGCCACCTCACTCGTTTTGAGCCACGTTATTAAATAATAAAGCCTTTTATAGGTCTAGCGCAATGAAGAGTTTATTTTATGTGGTAGCAAAAGCATACCTTTCAACGCAAAGGTTGATAGAAAACGTTTTGTAGCTCTGTGGATAAAAACAACTAAGCTCTGGAGCTACTTACATGGAAAAGGGAAGGCCTTACTGAATGAAAAGGTGCATAAAGGCTCACTTTCATGTATTTTAAACATTTTTAAACGCTACGCTATCCGAACACATTATTGTAACTATTAAACTGGTATTTTATTTTCCCGACATTTCCATGCATTTGAATATGGGACTCCTTATAAACGCTAAACAGTTGATAGAACACTGGTATTTGATTACAAAATTTTCTAAATTTCCACAAAATTAAAGTGCAAGCCGCACTGCTGCCCACTTCAACAAAAACTCATCTTGAACAAAACTACTTTAGAGATAAGAACTGCCATCTTCGGAGAACTCGTGAAAAACTAAAACTAAGCTTGTCGAAATAAAACTTCTCTATTTGAAACAGAACTCAATAGGGTACTATCTAAATATTAACTGAATTCAGTTGGAACTATCGACATAAACGCCAAATATACCAAATCTTTCGGTTTGGTTTATTGTTGTAGATATGTTTGTTTTATTATGAAAATATTTAGTTTTTATAGAAATTCGTATTATTATTGCTATATTAAATGCAATTGATTTGAAATGATTTTCTTACTCAATGTATGCTCTAAGAAAGAAATTTCAGAGCACACGAGTATGAGATCAATTGGAAAAGGATTTCTTTATAAAAATCTAAGCTCATTTTGTCAAGTGTCAACATTCAAGTAGGTACTCAAACAAAGGCTTGTAAAAATCTGAGATCTCTTAGAAATTAGGTAGAATTTAAAATGCTGAAGAAACGATCCGTCTTGTCACTAAAGCTTGCTCTGTAATTTGGTCACGTTAGAATTTTCCTCCAAAGAACTTCAACTTTTGAATTTGATTTGTGAATTATTTTGTATAATATTACCTCCATCAGTTAAGCTAGATAAATTGTGGTTCTAAAAAATGTTTTGATACCATTATATGGTTCAATTTAGATAGAGATAATTTGGTTAAGAGTTATTATTTATGTTTATATTATAAAGTGAGTAAAATTGTTTATGGTAACTAGTCAACCTGTAAAATTTTAGGCCAAGGAATCCTGCGGCTAACATTAATTTATCAGAACTCTCGAACTCGTTTTCCTCTGAGCGGCGCGCGTCGTGGCAATTATGAACTAAAAGAAAATATGTTCAAAAAATAGTGGCTAAACACTTATTATAATAATAATATGTTACCTATTTAAAATTATTGGAACAGAAATAATTTTAGAATTTAATATTACATAATCTTTGTTATGTATGTTTTTTTAGGTATGTTCGTCGATTTCTCCGTCAATTATGGTCCGTTTTTGAATATTGTTTTGCTATTGGGAGAATGATAGGTGGTCTCATTAATATTTTTTATTATTATTATATTATTTTATTACCGACGGATTCTTTTTTATCCCGAAAAAGTCAAAAACAACGTGAATTTAGGGGATTGGATGTCAGTTTTTAGTTAATAAATTATATTGATGCATTTGTATGGCACTTATCGTTAAAATAAAATTTCTGTGATTTAAGTGGTTTATTATTATATAGAATCTAATTGAGACAGTTTTCAAAAATGGCTGTAATAACTCTTGAATTAATTACGCAATTTTTTATTTTTGTGTTAGTCAAATAAACGTATCTTTATCTAAAAACCCATTGATTTTCAAGAGTGAACCTTGGTTCTCGGTAGCATCATAAAAGGATGAAAAGTTTCTCCTCGATAATATACGCAGTTATCATCCCAGATAGAAACTCGCTCTCGGTCCGGATCGAAAGCGCGATTTTATCGTTTTTATGTGTCCGAGGCCACATGCCTTATAAGTAGAGTAGGACGGGAACTAGGAACTATACTTCCCATGCCTCTCTGCGGCCGGTGCAAATACCTTGATGTGTTTACTAACACCATGGTCGCTTTTCGTAGTGGCTTTTATTTTTTTTGTTGAATATATTGTAGCGTTTGTATTTATAGGTAGGTAGCCTACTCGTTTATAAGCCTGCTCATAAGCCTAACCGATCCTCTTCTCCCCATCGAAGTGTACTCGGAAATATCCTTACATAAGACTGTTTTGGGACGCGTTTAACTTTCCGCCTACTTTCATTTTAAAATTGCCGGGACCGGAAAGCAGGATCACACTTTCTAGGGCGTGACAGCTTACCCCGAAGGTTTGTGAGGGTAAATTGTAGGATTACTTTGGAAATTGACCCGTATTCCGATAAAGGGAGTGTATTTTATTGTTATGTTTTATTTGTCTTAGCACGAAAATTTAGTATGCGTAGGTATTTTTATTAAAATTTTGCTAACTGTTTACGTTAAGTGCCAATAGAAGTGTGTGGAAGTAAAAGGGCCATGAAAATAATTGGTTACTTATACAGACTTATAAAGGTAGATAGTCTAAAACAGTTTAGACAATATCCCAACAAGTATAAAATCTAGAAAGCGTTTCGTTTTTTTTGCCAGAATGTTAAACATTTTCAAGTTTTTTAAGTAAAAAACTGAGAACAAATATGCATGAAAAAGGTACCAATACCAGCTTCTAAAAACTACCAACATCAGCGGCAAAAGAAACCATAAAAATCACAACGTCACTTCCGATAGTCACAACGAACCTCTAAAACACATGAATAAGAAAACAGACGCTGCGTAAATAAAAATAAAAGCTGACACGTAAATAAATCGGTAATGAGTTGAATCGCGGGACAGTGCGCGACCGATCGCGCCGGGTAACGGGACGCGAATGCGGGGGCTGAACACACCACCAGCATCCAGCTTTCCACCGCCCTCCGCGCGCCCCTCGATACCCCTTCCATCCCCCCACGTCTGATAACCTGCTACTTCGGAAGTCACTAAACTCCGCCATGAATGTTACCAGCCATACATGTGACTTGTAAAGAAAACGCGACTTTTATTGGAAGGGGTCTCGTATTCACCTTCTTTTGTGTTTAAGCTCTCGATTAGGTGTTATAAAATCCAACCGAATACAATGTTATGTGTATAACCTGTGTTACACTTAACCTTACCAGAATAGGCAATTGAAGACCAAATTATGTAGGAATTATTTAGTGTATTTAAACAATCATAGCTCGAGTAGCGCACTGTAATATAATACGTGTTTGCGTATCGACAAAAGTTTTATTTAAGAAATTTTATATATATTTTAATTAATTATTATGAAGCCTTTATTGCGTTATATACAATGTATTTATTTACATTTCCTTCGTTCATAATTATAACCAACTTATTCTAGTTTTCCTCTCATTCATCCAGAGTCGCGTCATATTGATATTAAATCATTTGTAGTGTGTATAGAATATATCGACCTTCACTAAGGAAGAATTCTGGCCGAAGAGTGTGCTGTTCCAGCTTTTTCACGGACGATTACCGGTCGCAGCACATATTTTGTGTCACACGTCGCCGACACTACGTGGTAGTAAATAGGTTTATTTTATGTATGTTAGATTAAGGGATATATTTGTTATTCGGTTATTTATATGGGCCGTAGTATTTTACTACCGGTACTTATGTTGCCTGAAATAAATTTATTAGCACAGCTAGAGTAAATACATAATAATATACATATGTCACTGTTGTTTCCTGTTTCAAATAAAATAAAATATAAAACATTAAAATCAAGGATTCAAAAAGAGAAACATAATGAAAAGAGGAAAAAAGCTACCTATAAAGCGTTGTAACACAAAGGCAGTAAATTAAAGTCCTTAAAGCTACCAGTATTTCGTAGGAGACCATTAAATTGCAATTTACGTTTAAAGTTTTATCATCCCAATGATGTGTACTTAATGATTTATTACATCAGCGGGTTCGCCAATCTCTCGGACTGAAAGTAGGTTTACCAACACGCAACTTAATAGTGCCTTCGAATATGCTCAAGCGCAGTTTTCTCGCGTAGCTTGCACGTTGAATTGCATCAGAAAATATGCCACTGGCCCGGTTCGACAACATGCCTAATTACTGCTTTGGATTTTTGCTGTTTTGCTTCGTAACCTACACTGTTTGTGTCTTTTTTTATAGGTTTTATTCGTAGTTCTAGCCGTTTTGCTTTTAGGATCGTTTGTTCAGCTGCGCATACAGCAGTATGCGGGAAGCAAATAAATCCAATCTAAGTCTTCGCTTCTTAAAATTAGAAGCCTTGAAATTTAGAAGACTGAATTTTGACTCCGTGAATAGTAACTATACTAGTAACTACTTCATCTTTCAATATCATCGGTTGAGTGGCAGAGTCTTTGACTAGTTCTGCGAATTCAATCCAATTATATTTAAAAGCTATCAGTCTACCTATTCTACCTACCCACCTAAATTATTAATTACCAGAAGTTAGCTTTCTTAGAAGTATTATAGTTATTTGTTTAACAAGTGGGCAAACGATGTTTTGCTGAATTTTCCGATATTAAATCCCGACCGAGCGAAGCAGTCTAGAGTAGTCACGACCGTAGCGAGTGGCTCTAAAATAGACTGGTGAGCTAGCGAGGGATTTAAAAGGCACGAAACAAAAATTATTTGCTCTCGAGTCACTTTGACTAGCGATAAAATATTTTATAATTTATAAAAGAGATCAAATGGCAGAAACTCATCTTTGTCAACGGTGGGTTACAATGTTTTGAGCGTTTTCGAGCATGAGTGGTGAAAAGATATTTACACCAAAGCTGAAGATGATTTTCCGTTGGTTTTTATAGCTTTAAGTTGTGTCTTGATAGAAAATCGCTTGTAATCTTAACATACTGATCTCCCTAGTAGATATTGTACGTATATTAAATATCTCAAGTGCTAGTGCTCTCTTGGGCCCTCTTAAAGCTGAGCTTAGGAACTAAGCATCTTAACTGTAACGTTACATGTTAAATACCATTAAGCATTGGATAAAGCTTTATAAGTTGCCAAAGTATTTTCAAGCTAGTTAGTAAAATTGTGTCCAATTTCCGGTTTCTGTTATATGGTCACGTTTACCAATACATACCTAACTGAATGAAAAATATTGTGGTACCCCTACCCCTTGGGAAATCAGCGAAATGTATTTATAAATAAGAAGATAAAGAATTTGTTGATACTATGAATGGTTTAAATAAAGCATGTATTGAAGAAGCATTAGCAATCAGTACAAGAGACTGACTTATGTACACTTGATATCTAATTTCCAGCAAATCTTGCGGTGATGCGAGTCAAATCGGTGTTTACACTCATTAAAGCAGGGGTGAGTGTGTGTCAGCCACTTACGTATACGTCGCTCAAGAGCAATGAGCCTCGCCGGCATGACACTTGACTGACTCCTCGTTAATTTGTAACAGAAATCCCATATTCCTCTTCAAGCAAATTTATACCTCGAACCGCAATCCAAGACGCGGCTGAGGGTCGGAATTACGACGCAGTCGTCGTTCTAAACGTTATTGCGAGTTTACGTTAACAGATAAAAATGTCTCTGACGGCACTAGCTTGTTTCTTTCAGCGCTATAAAATGCTCTGTAAAGTATGGCATCGCAATTATACAAAGAGCTCAAAATCGAAACCACAACTCTCATAAATTTCTGTTATCTTTGACTCATGCGAGAATATTAAGCACCTAGATCTAGTGTGATAATTCATATCTCGAAACCAGTTTTTCATTTAGAACCACCGAATAATTGGATAATAACTTTGCCTTTGTTATGTAAAATGTAGGTAGATTTAGGTCTAGGTAGCCAATTACTGCTTGCAACCAATAGTCATTTGAGAGCATTCCTTGTGAAATTGAATAGGGAAAAAATGCGGATTGTTCTTTTTGCACAACGCGACGTGTACCTAACTACTTTTACCAACTATTCCATTTAATTTATCGTGCCTGTCTGGTGTGATTATTTCTTACCTTTAAGAAATAGAACGTATACCTAAGTATCATGCATCACCAAGTAGTATTATCTTATACATGTCTGGAAGTGTGTATTATTCTATATTTGATGAATCGATGCAGCCTTGTATGCTACGATAAAACAATCTGTTCTTACAAGAGTTTTATTGAACAACCGTAAAAAACTTGATATCTAATTTGCAATTATAAAAATAAATCTGATATCATACACCTACCTTTTTCAACTCCATTATATTTGAAGATGAAGTACTTATCCAATATATTTTTCTTATGCAAATCGTAAAAAAATAAAAAAATATCTTAATAGTCCTAAGATACTTATTTGGTAAGCAAGTAAAGACTGTAACTATGTAAAAAGTCTTTGGCCGTAGCGTAGGTATGTTAACATTGTACCTACACTGTTTTACAAAGAAAAGTTGCAGCCGGTCCCCGTAGGTTTACCCACTACTTCAAATAGAAGATTGTGGACTATTAACGCGAGTTCGACGACGCGACGCGACGTCCCTAAAGATTAACGTTTCAGCGTATTTTAAGAGAAAAATCCAAGTAAACCTGTTAGGTTCCAACTTTACAGCCAACGTGAACTTTGGAATAGTTTTGACGTCATAGCTTGTGGCGGTGTATATGTGTCTTTAACTGGGCTCAAGTGAAAAACATCTTTATCTGTTTATGTAATGACTTTATAAACACGGACGTAATTTGTACCTTCAGTGGTTCAATGTTCAATCAATGTGTTTGCTAGAGATAGTACTAAGTAATTATTTTATTAAATCGGTTTTCGTATTGTAGGTAATAAATTAATGCTGCATAGTGTAGTTAGCAAGTGCCGTTTATTATAATGCATAATACAATGCCGATATACTGTAGAGTGTAGATAGTGAACCCTCCGGATACGCACTCGACCTAATTGCGAAGGGTACTCTATCTATGTCTATGAGTCGCTTGTCATTTCGTCCTACAGCCCTACATATGGAAGTTTGACCGATATAACCTATTTATTACGCATTATTAAAAACCTTGCATTCTTTATTGCTAACTACTAACTGGAAATTATGTAATCATTATAGAAAAGTAGTATCTAAAGCATTCCCAAGACATCGTATCAAGGAGATGTATTGGTGTCGACGGGTGTTCGTTCACATAAAAGTTCTCCGATAAGTTAGCAAAGTCTCCCGACAGTTGGTGTCACAGCACTGGATTGAACACATACCTAAGCCTGTCAGGGACCGTAGCTAATGAAAAGCGATGCGCCTATAACGAAGACGAAGCGTCTCACGTAGTTCACATAAAGATTAACTTCGGTATGAACTTGATAGACCCAACAAACTTACCGTCGATGCTTCCGAATGGAAATTAGTTTGAGAAACTCATGTCACCGACGAGGGAAAAATACTTGTTTGTTTGTTGCCGTGATACGCCGCGAAGTTGACAAACATGACGAAAAAAATATTGGAAAAGTTTCGTGCAATAGCTGTTTAAATGAAGACTGACGAGCTCAGGAAGCTTCCAAGAAAGCCGAGTTAAGCTTTCAAACTACACTAAAAGTAAAAGGCAACAAGTATAATGTACATACCTACATAAAGTTTTTTTTTAAAGTCAATAATTTTATAGCTTCTAACGTCACATCTTGCACTATCTAGGGCAATTTACATAATCCATTTTTAACATTAAATGAAGGTTAGCTACGATACAAGCAGAATCGTTTACATAATAAATAATTTCCTGTTTCGCGGTTACTTTTCGGTGGTTTCAGCAACGCTACCTACCCCAAACCAATTATGATTTTGTTTCATTTTCAGTTGAGCTGCGCGGTATATCATGAATATTCACTATGTGATGTTTGTCAGGGCTTAGCGCGCTAGTAACTACCTATTGTCAGGTGTGCGTAACTCCTATATTTTTATAGCTATTGTTCATTAACTATGTATGTAAAACGAGCAGGATTACATATTTTAGAATTGTGTTTAATTTCCTATAGTGCTTGCTTTCGTTACCGGGGGAGTTTACAGTGCAAAAATAAAGCAACTGCGTGGAAATATGCCTTGTTTAATTAGCCTTCTAGAGATTCTAAAAAGTCGGAACCTTACAAAAGAGAGCTCACTCATTATAGCGGTCGTAGACAGGCCACTGAAAGAAAATTAATTTATGCGTTCTCTTGGTCGGTCGAAAAATACAATAGGTAGGTAAGTAATTACAGAAAACGTCTCTCTTCATTAGCGATGTCGGACGCCTTTATTTAATGAATATTCTGCTCGCTCGACTCACCTGCGCGGATATTTATTGACATTGATTATGACGAATACCTTGGCTGTAACGGATTGCCCCTTTGATGCTTTCTTGGGAAGGACTAATAAAGACCCTTTTTGATAAAGCTTCAAAAAGTTTAAATTCAATCTAGCGATGTGAAACGCCCTTGATACGAGTCATCTATTACACCCTTTTTCAACAAGTTCGGTATGCTCAAAATGGTCTATAGGAGGGAAATTCATTTAGCTTGTCTCTTATTTGGCGTGGTCAAAACGCAAATCCCCAAGTATCTTTTTGATAAGCTGAACTGGACTCAAAATAATAATCCCTACCCAATCAGAGCCCCTAAATGTTTAATCCGAACTCCTCTGCATGGAACTGCAGCGTTTCATGGAAGCTTCCGCTATAGTGCTACCAAATGCTGGAATAATCTACCCCCCCCGATTATAATACTCAATAACATCAACAATTTTAAATCTAAGCTTAAAACTATACTGATGGAAAAGCAAAAATCTGACTAAGCATTAATACGCGAACACCGAACACTACACAACGCACATACACTCATACACTTGCAACACAAACTCCCCTTGGTAGCTCCTGTTGCCCGGACTCTTATGAGACCGGTGTCCTCAGGAATACCTTACAACACACACGTATTCACGCACACACATTATAATCGCTCACACACACACTCATAAGTCTACTCTACATATTTAGAAACATCACAAACTCCCCTTGGTAGCTCCTATTGCCCGGACTCTTATGAGAACGGTGTCCTCAGGAGTACCTTACAAAACACACACACAAACACTCACGCATACACACAGTTAAACACACTCCATCAGTATATTTTTTACTTAAACAGATATATGAAAAAGAATAAAATTTACCAGTAAACTAAGCACTATTTATAGCCGGAAGTATGTTTCATAATAAAATGTTTATAGTTTGTTTTTTGTTTGCATTGTATGTATATATATATATATATATATTTATAGTATCGTACCATGGTTTTTTATTTACTTTTTATTCGCATGGTATTGGCTTAATAAAGCTTAATCAAGTGATAATATACATAGGTATTAGCCTATTATTATGTTTTTTTTTGTCAATGGCTTTTGAAGTGTTATTATTACTAAATTTTTTTTTTTTTTTTATTTCATTGCGTAGGCCTGTTCGTGACGTCACCTGTACGGGCTCTAACGGAAGACCAGCGCTGGCTAAGTCTCTCACGGAGCTTAACCAGCATTATGCTGAGTTAGAGCCCTTTTGTAACAACTCTCTAAATGTACCTATTCTATAAGTGTGTCTTTTTTATGTTTAATTTAAGTTGTTATGTATAAATGTCTTTCTATTCTATTCTATTCTATTGGACACTGTAATCTACTCTCCAGGAATTCAAAGGTAAAGGTCAGAGTTTTCTCGCTATTTTCCAACCCATCATAGAGTTCCACTGTTTTAATGATTTTTTTATCTAGAAAGATACCTTCGACTATAAGTACATGTCAAGTCGCGTGTGATAAAAATCTATTTTTCATTCTCATTATAAAAAAAAGAGTTTAAAAAAGAAAAACTTTAGCTATTATTTCCCCATAATCTAATCTCCCAATGGTTATTTCCAAGCTTATAATCCTTATTGAATCCGCAACAATACAGAACACGCATCGTCATTTCATGGATAAAGCTGCATGTAAACAAATTATATTATTTATATCTCGGCCTGATTGTTAAATTATTGAATGATCATATTTGTACCGAGACCGACGGCAAATAATTTATAATTTATGCAAACAATTATCTTTTAATAACGCCGGTAATCGAAATATTACGACAGGTTTATGTAAACAGTGCTACTGAATCATACGTATATCACATTCAATGTATCGGTTAAAGACTCTATTTATCTTAGTAATGTTGACACTTTTCATAATATAAAGGAATTATAAAATAAATATTATAAGTCATTGTGGCTATTAATTTCATACTGTAGTGCATCAAGATAGTAAACTCAGTAAATAATGTTCTTCCACTAAAAGGTGTGTGTACCTTACCTTCTCTTAGTACCTTCAATAACCCCTTGTTTATTTTTTAAATATTTATCAGGGTAATGGGGTTGATTGCACATATAGAATAACACTTAAAATAAGTATCTATATAGTTAGGGTAAGAGTAATTGTTTATTACTCGGAATAAATAAAAAAAAACTAAGCGAGCTTTTCCACATTGAGTATAATTTCAAAAATATATAATATACCTAGTCTGCAGTTAGATTAATTATTTCAATTTCAAATACTATCTATTCCTAATTTGTTTCTATTATTTGATTGTAACTCTCTTATAATAAAGATTAGTTTTCGTGCAAGAAGTATATAAATAAATAAATAATAGTATAATTTGTTCTTGTTAGAAAATATCTAAGTAAGGTATGTAGAGCAAAATACTTATTCTGAAAATGCGACTTGGCATAACAAAAGTTGCTTTGTTCTACGCCGCTCTCAACAACAAGTGCTATGAATGCATAGTTCAATGTTTTCATGATTTATAACTGCAATAACTTACGTTTTTCACGCCTGACCCGCGGAGATGAATCAAAGGATTATGAGAACTGCAATGTAACTTTTACTATGTAAATATGATTAGAAAATGCTGTAATATAACTGAGAAAACTGACTAAGCTATTGGTAACTTACTTGGTACTTTGCACAAATCGTTAATTGGTATAAGTAGGACTTAACAAATCATTTCATACAGCTATTACAATTATATATACTACCTACTGCTCTGCTTTCATTAATATCCGTCCATCCGTTGAGACCGTTGAGAGATGAAAAAGTAGTGTACTGACAGAGTTAATTTTGAATCACAAATAATTAATAATAATGTTGTAAATGCGAATGTTTGGATGTTCAGATCGATGTACATATGTTTGTTGTGTGTATTCACGTGAAATTTACTGAACGGATGGGGTGGGAATTGCATACAAGCTAGCTTTAAGCCATATGACAAAACATAATGCTACTTTTTAACCCCCAAAACAGTTTCCATGCCCATGGAATAGAAAAACCTCAAACGATTCCATAGAAACACGCGGGCAAAAACTAGTTTAAAATATAACCTCTATAGTATAAAAAATCATTAATTCAAAATTCATTTTGTTCAAATCAAGGTAAATATAAGTTTTAAATGACTTTAGTGTTAATAACCATGATGGTTTCAAAAGTTTTATTATAGTATGGATTAATTAAACTTATGCTACATGCAAATATTTAAATTAAAATATGTTGGTAGGTAAAGGTTCACCATGTTCTGGCTTTTAAATGGGTAGGTACCAAATTTAAATGAATTTTAGTTCATACCGCATCATATAAAACATGATTAAATGATGAACATTTTAATTAATTTTTGCGGTGAATAAGCCCGACGGAATCAGTGGTGGGTTGACAAATGGCTTTGTGTGAGTAACAGTAAACTATCCCTTTGTGATAAAGTTTCGTTGGTACCTCTATATTAATAAGAGAAAGGGAAAAACGTTCAATTATAACAGGGTCAGCGTCCAATGTCCGGGTAAATATGAAATAATCTTAGCGGGGATTAGAACGCGCCTATGCCACCCTACACACAATGGTAGAATGAGCAGGGTCGCAGCACAATTTATGGTTCCGAGATCCTAATCATTATTATCTGCCAGCTTGCCTAGATGCGAAAGCTCGACGACATAGTGCTCGTATCTTTCCTTTAATTGCTAAAGCTTTTTTGTTCGGACATGGCATTAATGAAATTAAAATGAGATTAAAATCCACCCAAGGCTAAAATGTCTATGACCCGAGTCTTATTCACTTCTATAAGTTTCACATTATAAACCTAACCTTTCGTTTGTACACACCTACTAATACATGCCATTTTTTCTCATAACAATATTGTGGAAACTAGGCCTAACGACGTAACCAGTCAACTCTAATGGTTTGTAACATCGATTTACGTTCAATGAGGCCTGGATGTTTACTTATATTTAAGTCTTGGAAATACAGTCGTGAAATTAATGTTGCGAAAGTATTTTTCTACAGAAAATACGGAAAAAGCTGCGACTCGCTGGGACTTTATTCTCAATGATACAGGTGTCTTCCTTCGACAAAGCTCTACCTACATCTGTAATTTTATAAAATAACTTCTTAATAGAACTTCTAAAATATATACCTACATACATATATAAAAGTAAGTTGTATAGATTTATTGACAACTCTGTGAAAAATCATTTGTTTAAAAAAGGCGTTCTATTTGCTATTATTGAATTTGATTTAGAATGAGACTACAGCTACTAGCCGAAACCTGAGTATCTAAACAACAATCCGATTTCGTTGCACCGATAAAATATCGTTACTATCAAGCATGATATCCCCTGTTTTTATCTGCATTCCCGGTCGTGAGCAGAATTGTCCCCTAAACAAGTCCAATTTTACAGCGACGACGCTAATCTCACTCGAGTAGCTCGACTTTCATTAGCATTTGTGTAATATCATCAGCTGCCTGGGGTGCGGTGTAGCCTTCAGGGATTAGCTTGTTCACTCATTAGGATCATGTTACCTGGACGTGCATTTTAGAGGAGCTAGTTAAGGATCTATTATGTGTAAGAAATCTGAGCGATTTGTGTTACGCTTCAGTTAATACCTACATTATTTTGCTGCTTGAATATATAGGTAATTTCAACTAGCATATTAGTTGTACTCATGTAACAAGATAAAATATAAGTACCAACATACGTTTGAGTTCATTAACCTCTCATTTGTAAGTGAACGTAGAGATCGGACTATTTTCTGTATGAAAAATGCCTGGAGCGAAGATCTGTCCTGTCGTAATGACATTTGTCTTCTTTCTGAGAGATCTTACCTATCCTAACCAACCCTGTTATTTTCGAATTGTACAAGTTCGAAAAAAGAGACCATCCCGTTCTTACGTTATATGCTCTTTAATTTTCAAACGCTGAAGGAATAGCGCGAAAGCTCAGCAGATTTTGTTGCAACACAATTTTACATAATTACTCCTAAATCCTAAACAGAGTGATTTAGGTAGGTAAAGGTATTTCAAATTTTATATGTTATATTGTAATTATATATGTTCCATAGTACTTGAACCTAATTTATTCCGTTTGAACTATAAACAACTGCGAGGCAAAACTTCGAGATAAAGTGTTGTTGTTTTTAGACAACATAGTTGATTTCCAATTAGGATCCAAAAACTTGTCGCGTATTTCATGTAGCTACGAGTAATTTATGAAACGCCACGCGGTCAGTAACGGTTTTAAACTTTCTACAAATTTGAATTTCACTATACCTTAGTCTTTAAAATACCTACTGGCCGAAAAAACTTAGCTGCCAGCTTTTACCTGCAAATAGGTTGTTCAATTTATGATGGGACAATTTATGTCGGTGTATAATAAAACTAGAAGGGCACGTCAAAGTAAAGAGTGGTCGGGCTCTGAGGCTTCTGCTGGCCGATTTACCTAGAGATGCGACGAATAGTTATTTGGCAGAATACCGAACATTCGGAGATGTAGTGTATTACACGCACACAGGTTTCTGGGGCTGTTTTGACGGAGTGGCTGCTGAACATTTGCCAACAGCGGTCTCAACCGTATGGCATATTCTTATAACTGGTGGTCAACCAACTCAAAATTATAAATATTGTTAAAAAATACCTTTCGTCATCTCGCAGTAGTGTAGTGAGAGACTATTCTCCGAATCAGGTATTGTGTACGAAGAAAAGCGCAATCGTCGGTTACTAACGAACATTGAAAATAAATCATTAACTGTTAATAAATTAAAAACGACTATCCTCCCCAATACTATGGAAAATTAATAAATGATTTTCGTTTACAGCCGAATACAGAATACTACGTTTGAAAATCGTTTAAAAGTTGATGATTTGGTTTGTTGGTTGATTCGTAGCATCTCTAGTTTTGCTTGAGGCAAGTCCCATTGAATAGTCTGTACCGGAGTACTTTGTCGCCCAAAGATTCATACGCTCGGACATACCTTTTTTTCTATGTAGGTAGGCATTAGATTTTGTCGTGACCTATTTCAAATTTATCGTGTCTTAGGTAAAGTGCATTCAATCTTTTTTATTTATCATTGCATATTTTTAAAGTAAAAGTTGTACGAGTATCATTAAACTGCAGTGGAAATTCAATGCACAATAAATAAACTAAATAGTTTATTAATTATTATGCATGAATATTTATATCTCTAAATAATAATTGACTCTGAAGTTATGGCTAGACTTGGATAAACAAAGCTATTAGTTTATTAATACTAATAGCCACTGAGATAATTATTAACTAACTTCTGTCCGCGTCTTCGTACGCGCCAGATAACAGTTATACGTAAAGTAAATAAGAAGAAGTAAAACATATTTATTGCAACAAATACAAAATAATAAACGGATAAAAAAAATATGAAATTTTATTATTAATAAACAAGTTCAAAGGCTATAAAAACTTCACAGTCCTCCCTGTTGTTGATTAATAAATGAATACATTATAAATCAGTTAACGAAGCGGATCGATATAAAAAAACATAAAAAGGTATATATGTATGTATTTCATAACAAAGATTTATTTTATGCAGTGTAATAATATTTATAAGTTTTCTATTACTAACTAGTTTCCGACTGCGGATTTGCACGCGTTTTTTTTTCTGCTCAAAGATTATTTCTATCTCATAGGAACAGATTTATCGGATTGAAAGTAGCCTGTTTTATTCTAGGTCTATAACTACCTGTTAGTAAGTATGCAAATTTCAGCCCGATTCGTTCAGAATTTTATCCACACATCCAGTGGATGTTTTTTACTACTTTACGCTAAACTTTCTACCTACTACCTTCTAAACTTTCGCATTTATTATATTAGTGTTATGTGAAGTGATATTGCGAAGTGTAATTTAAAATTCCAGTTACTACCACAATAAAAATTTATATAACTGATGATGATAATGAAAATTACCGAATTTTGACCACGGCAGCGGCGGCGCGGCGGTGGCCAGTATCTTGGGACTGGCCGTTTGCGCAGGTATATTAGTGTACAAGTCAGCAAACACCCACTCTTATAATAATATTATCGTAGGAAAACAAAAGATACTTCCCTCGTACCCGTATCCCAGCTGTAGCGAAGCGTAATGCATGAGCTCAAAAGTTTAGTTGGTCAACTTGCGTATCTAGCGCTGTATGGTCAAAATATCCCCTAACAACTTTAATATTGCTCACGGCGGAGAAATTACAAAACGGGACATTAATTATAAAGTTTGTGAAGCAAAGTTTGCTGTAGTGTAATGTTGTCTTGTTAACGTGCCGGTGCATAAATACCAGACGGTACGAACGGTAGCATCGCCCATTAACGCTTTGCAAACGCCTTATTTTTATTAGCAAACGTAACAAGAACTAACTGCATACTTGCAGTTAGGACCTGGGGTAATTTCTGTTGGTGTTTTCATTTAATTTACGTGGGACTTGCATAGTTTAATTCTCGAAGGCATGAAGGTAAAGAACCTCTCCACGTCGACAAAGATTTAGCATGGCGGTGGGCTAAAAAGGAGGGTATAATGAGTCGCCAATTTAATTGAGTAATAAAATTTCGATAAATTGCCAAGATCTTCCTTTTATATATCTATATTTACATTTTTAACTGATATAAGTGTAGACTGGCTCCCCGAGGCGATGGTTTAACAGTCAATAGCTTGAATCAACTTTCTTTGTTCCCAGCTAGCATTGAATATCCGTTAACGAGCGTTTTTGTTCTACCTAACACGAAATTTCATAGCCTGCTTGTTTGCTTATCTAAAATCCCCTCAAATTGTTTACCAAATCAACTCATCTGTCTCCACGTCAAAACAATTAGCGTTTTTAATCTAACTTCACCCTTCAGCAGATTTCTGTTAATTAAGCGTTTTTGCGAAAAAATATTTCGAATCTAAGAAAAATTTCGCGCTTAAATAAGGTCAAAGGTTGAAAAAATACGACATCGCCACCCTCAGTGGCTTAACTTTATGTTGGGTTATAAAAATGTTATAAAAGCGAATATAACGCGACAAATAGCGGGTAATACGTGCTTTTTATTATGACATCAAGCGACAAATCTAAGCTACCATTGTCTTGTACAATATGTCGGCAGGTTCGACGATAAAGCTTGGACTGAGGAAATAAATAGCGCACAGCCTTCGTCGGAGTAAGCACGGGCCATTTGAGAAATTTATTGTGTGCACTTAACCACAAATAAATTGGCTTGTACCACGTGAGGAACGCCGCTACGCCCCTTCTTAACAACGCTTCTGTTTTGTCATTCACGCTTAACAAGCTTATCTCTTGTAAGTTATTGTGCTACAAGCCAAACAGTACAACATGTGTAGAAAATCATGTTCTTATGATGAGAACAATTTCCATCATAATCAAATTAGAGGATTAGCCTGGAGAGCGTAAAAAATGTGATGGATAATCGCCCTGTATAGACAAATTGAGTTTTGTTTTATTGATATTTGTTTTCTTTCACCAATAAGGCTTGACACATTATAAAAGAAATAGAGTTTGTCAAATGATTAGGGATGTCTCTAATTGAAAATATTTATTAATAATTAATTAATTATTATATCCTAATATAATTATTGTGTTGTATTGATTCCCACGATACAGACCAAGTCAAGTGAGAATCGTTGTCATCTTAAAAATTACGAGTAAATCCTCTCTACTACACAAAATCCACATTACACAAATGTATACTACTTATAACTTAATTATGTATTAACTAATTCTGTTAATGTGGCAATAACCATTATGTTTCCATTATGTAAAAATACCTAACGCCAACACCTTTATTTTATAAACAATAAATCCAAAAGGATCGCCAGTTTGTAGGTAGATAAGTACTACGTTCAGGAAGAGAAATAAAATGGATGCTACACTTCGCTACCAAGTTTTATCGAGTAATAAATTCTAAAAATGATTCAAATTAGAGCTTTATTTGTTGCTTTTGTTGGTGTTGTTTATTAAAAAACGTTTGCGCAAATGAAAATGTGTGGGACGGGGAAAAACAACACGAAACTTTTTCTTGTTGCCAAACAAACATGGTCGACACACGTAGAGTCGCGGGATTGAATTGATTATAAACTTTCTCCGACCGCCTACGTTTCCATTTCAGCTGAAACTGGTTTCACTGTAGAATTTCAGCGTAAAGAACATAGGAATACAGAGTAAACATAATTTGGTTTGGAAAGTTGTAAAAATATTCTTAATGTACACCGAAATCCAATCACAATAAAGGGTTAACAAAGATAAATCTTTCGTGTTGTCTTTACCTATATAACTTTACGCCCTTGTACGTACACCTGTGTAGAGGCTTATCACAAGGGCGGACTTTCCAGCTATAACTTATTATTGACAATGTTTGTTTAGTTTATTTTTCCAAACACAAACGAATAGTACCTAATCAACCTACACACACACTTCACTTGCAAAAAGTCAAATCTAGACACATAAAGTCAGGACAACTAAAATATCTAAGGATATCAATCAGTCCGATCGATGTGACAAACATACTTGCGTAACATCTAATGTAATGATATGTGTTTGTTCAATATTTTAACAATCAACATTTTAGCTCTAAAACGAACGCACGATATCAAATCTCCCGAGTGTATTTTGCATATTATGCATGCAATCCAACATACATAGGTTCCATTTTATTCGCCAAAGCTGAAAAGAACTTCGAGACATTCATTTCTCTTCAAATCCGTATTTTGTTGCAGTCTTATTGGAATCCAAGTAACTGAAACGAGTATTATGTTGCTCAGGATGAAGCTGGCGAATTCGAAAACCCGAGCGTCTGCTGCCGCTTCCTTTTAGTGCGACAACATTGATGCGACAAAGTGGTACGAGCTTCCTTCAGTCCAGTAGTTATTCATTCGTATGCCGGGATCTTCCGTTTTGTAGCCACCGGCTGTTACTAGTTTCCTAGCCCTAGTCTAGACGCGCGGCGTCTCTCTAACTCATTGTTTCAAACAAAGGAACTTTGAGTTTGCGGCGCACATTATGGTGAACTTCGTTATAAAATTAGGCCTTCGGCTTGTCTTCATTAAGTTTCAGTCAGCTAAGACGTCACCCCTGCAAAATAGCTAAACCGTTGCAAATTCTCATCCTCGTGATGATAGGTAAGTTGTTTCCACTCAAATACATCAGTATGCGTGTAATGGAGCTCAGTAGGTCCATTGTCTCATAAATCTACATCCTTACAATAAAATGAGCTAATGTAGTAGTTCGCTTATACTACATGTAAAGTCTAGTGGTGGAAGCCACATTTCCGAAAGCTTTGTCCCTGCATGTGGCGGACCGCCGGGCTCGCTTGCATTCTGTAAATGCTTTGTGTAGGTCACGTTTTGGGCTCACGTGCTCTGTTGTGTCATTGTGGGGATTTTAAGCCCCAATAAGTCGCAGTTAGGGTGAAAACCTATGTACTCTATTCACGGAGCTGATTTTGAACTACCTATCTAGAGATAGATTGATTTCCACGCGGGTGAAGCTGCGGGGCACAGCTAGTTAATTATAAATGTAAATAGGTGCAAAAATAGTAGTCACTATCCATTACTTATTATACGTGTTGTAAATATAGGTACGGGCTTACGGGCCAACCGTAATTCAGATTTGAACGCTTCATCTGACATCTGATCCCAAGATTACCCACTGTATTGTAGGCCTTCGGAGACGGAGTCTCCTCTTGCAAATTAAAGACCCTTTCCAAACATATCGATTCGTCAGACGAACGTGGGAGTATTATGTGAAACGTCGCTATCTAATGTCATCTTGGTACCAACCGCTCCAGTTTTCCCCTATTTATGGCTTTCGTAGGAAGGTGCTTATTTGTCCGAAAATCGACTTTGAATTCACTGCTGAGCTTAGTCCATTCAATCAGTTTAACAAAGGACGTCCATTGGGCGATTGGAAAGTCCGTGGTCATATTGGCCAGCCGTCGGCGTATAGCGCGACTAATCCAAGCAGATTCAGACAAACCCCCATTACCCTGATTGATTCTCGGCACTCCGGCCCTGGTTACAAATACAAAGGTCTGCAGCAATTTGGGAGCGCTTTCAATTTGCACGGCGCCGCTCGCCTCTCAATTTGAGGCGCGCAGGCCGATCAGCCCACAAGCCGACCCTAGCCGCGCTCGAGATCGCTGCATGCCCCGATTTCTGCTTGAGATTGCGCCTTTATCCGAACATTCAAGCCCAAACCGTTTCGTCAACAGCGGCTACCAATTTGTCTAGTCCTTCATATATTCGAACAATATTTTAACTCAGCATC
Organism: Eupithecia dodoneata; assembly: GCA_947044415.1. Lineage (NCBI taxonomy): Eukaryota > Metazoa > Arthropoda > Insecta > Lepidoptera > Geometridae > Eupithecia > Eupithecia dodoneata. The sequence goes on along the minus strand of OX345656.1, from coordinate 9,764,489 downwards.
ATACATCTATTCAAACTGTATTTAAGCCAGCATTGCGCGACCAATTTTAATCTAGGGCATAAGTATATACATATATACTTATGCCCTAGATTAAAATTGGTTAAATTTTGAGGCAAGTACATACATATGTACTTGCCTCAAAATTTAACCCACCCATTTTAAGGCAAGAAAAATATCTAAACATAAGTTAAACACAAGGTAAAGGCGACTCCATAAACCGGATGATACCGTAAGGCATGTAGTGACACACTCGCATAATATGGAGTGAATATTGCAGAATCTACTGTGAAATTCATGACGTGAGCAGTGCCGGGTCTTCTTACTGTTTGAACGTACTATGTATCTATGTTGACTTTCGATTCTATGAATGCATCGATAGACGTTACGGTCATATAACTTAGTGCTTAAACAAACCTAACATAAGCTTTAAGGCACTGCTAAAAGTTATGTAACTAATTTTTTATTAATAAATGTATCTAGGTACGTACTTTGAGATTCTGGTGATTTTGAATTGTGGGTAGGTCTTTGGATTAAGAAGTCTAAGTCTGTGGTAGAATTTTATCGATAGGTACTGCTGGTATTTCATTCCAATAAAACGTTCGTATGTCAAGCAAGTAGGTACCTCCTTATTGGCAAAATGTGTGATTTCTTCCATTACCTCATTTTGCGTTTCATTAAAACCACCAAATAGCGCCTTATTAGGACACGTGGCAGCGTATCCAAGCCAAGTTCAAGCAAAAGAACGCGCCGAGTGTATCATTACACGAACAACTTGGTGCCACTTTTGACCCTTCTATAACTCAAAACCTCTTTAATTTAAACACATAAATCTACGTGTGTTTAATTATATCCATAAGGACATGTCGAAGCCCAAATTTCATGAAGCTAGCTCAAACGGTTATAAAGATATGAAGGTCAAAAAGTCATAAATTTTAGCACTGACTGACTGACATACATATAGTACCTAAATCTAATATATTACCAGATGACCTAGAAGGATGAAATTCAAGAAGATGGAATCCAGCTCGGTAATTGTGTGTAAGCGTAGGAAATAATCAAAAAAATAACAAAAAAGTCAAAAAATAAGTGATGTTAGCGACGACGACATAATGTCAATGAAATAAGGTTTAAATTGAAAATAGAATTCCGCATTGCATAGAATAAGCAATAGTACTAACGTCTCCGATTGCGCCATAGAATACAGTGTAGTTGTTAGGGACCGGCCCGTATATACCTACCTAGCTATGTACCTGTTGTCGAACGAATAGAAAGGATATAAGGGGAAATCAGAAATGTTCTGGAATATAGAAAGAGATAGGTATAGCCTGGAAAATCGTAGAATTTTCTAGTTTAGCTCAGCGACAATACTGAGAGAGAGACAGACAGAGACAGAGACTGTATACAAGCCGAGTTTGTTTGCAAGTTTAGTTAGTTCTTATTTTACAAGTGACCAAGTGAGCAAGTGTTAAGTTTCCTTAACACTTGCTCACTTGGTCACTTGTAAAACTGCACTGCACTGCACTGTTCACTATTTACTTTCGTAAATAGTGAACAGTGCAGTGCAGTGACTTTGTAATTAGTGCGTATAGTTGTGTGTATTCGGTACAATAAACCGACATTAAGTGTTCTGAGGTGTTTTACTTGATCATCACTCCCGACCAGCCCTAGTTGAAGTCTTACACCTTCGACGAGCCCCTACAAATAGTGTCCCCAAACAAAAAAAAAAATCTCAATTTTTTTTTTGTATTTTCAAAACCACGCAGCGAAAACGCAAGAAAAAACATTAAATCTCAATACCTGCCTAGTTTTCTTTGCCTAGTGGCCAAGTCAAATTTAACCTACATAGATTTGACTTGGCACTCATTTAGATCTCCATTCTTTTTGCGGGGAAGCCCACAGCCTATCATAATTTTTGTATTGAACTTGGCTCTCCTTTTTTACATTTATGTTTTGGTGGGATAAGTTCAACATTATTTGACTTATGGAATAAGTACAAGATAAGTAAGTACCTAGTACTTAACGAAGTACTTCTTTCCACCACATATTTACCTAGGAAGTCCGAAGCCTGTTACAGCTCCAAAACTTCTATGAAGATCAAAGTTAAATTGTTCACTTCCTATCTCACTAACTCCTCTCAATAAGCTCAAATCAGCTCTCAATTTTACAAAGGAGTGTTGAATGCGCCTTATTGAATAGGAAAGATCGACGTCTGGCGCCCCGTTCTAAGCCACGCAATTTTCACGATGACTGAAAATTAAAGAAGTCCCACGGACCAATCCAATTTTATGGGAGCTGTAATCTCATTAGAGACGTCTGACTTTCATTAACATTTATACGATTTCCTCCGAAGCAAACTTGGAGACTGTTGGCGCTCTCGAGTTGGATGCACTAATCTAAATTCGTAGATCCTGGACGCAGGTGCCCTGATAGAGTTGCTGTCGCCGCCGCCATTTTGTAACTCTCAATTTATGCACAAACTTTCATCTTCAAAGTTCTTGGCTGTGTTACATTCTTCTTAGTTTGTGATTATTCAACGTGTGTGATATATTTTGGATATGGCACGAGTAGATAAGTCTTGAATATCTTTAGATTGACCTACTTATTTGCAAAGTAATTGGAGCGATTTGCTGTGCTTTGTAAGATTTAAAATGAAAACTGAAAACAAACAAAACCCAATGAATGTACGCCGTATGAAATCGCAATATTGCGCGGAACCGGAATTGCAATATTTTCTCTGAGCACAATACAATATCGCAGGCCAAGCACTGCTCTGCATTCGGTACCTACTGATATTTTAAAGGAAAAAAAATCATGCTCAGATAAGCTTTTCATGATTAACTTGCAGCTACATTACCTTGAATACAACGACCTGCGTGTATACATTTAAAATGTGTGCAATGTAAAATAAATTACAGAGCCTAGACCCACGATCAATAAATAAACATTAAAATTAGAACTTAACGTCGAGTTTAATCTTATTGCCCTATGTTACTAGTTTAAAAGTAAACCTACTTACATACATGTTTTGTAAAATACACACCTAAATGGATATGACCAACCCTCTCTTTTGAAGTCTTTAAGAAACATCTACTTTATGAAAATCGTTTTAAATCCGAGCCATTATGACCATTAGTATAACGAACCTTATACCTTATCTCGCAATCCTACAGTCGATCGCGTGAAATGAGAACTCGAAATGAACTCTCAATCGACTAGTATCCCACTTTACTATAACAAAGCCGGAGGGAAGTAAGTTTCCTCATTTATCGTCGCGAGATCCCACAGGATGCGGAGCTTCTCATCGGAAATAGTAAGTCAGGCGAATTAACTAACATATAAATCTTTGCTGTTAAGAGCCTTTATTCCTAAAATGCGCAGAAACAGTACTTTTCAAACCCGTTTATATCATGAACCACTTATCTTATAGTATATGTTATTTACTAATAATTTTAGGAAATTTTAGTGTCCAAATAGTTTGACTATAAAATATTTCGATTAATATAGTATGTACGCGTTCTATCAAGATAACTTGTGAGAGGTTTTCATAATTTCCCTTTCAGCATCAGTTTCGAAGCTCAAAATAATAGAAAATACTGACATATCTAATTAAGAAAAAAATATAACCTACTGATGAGATCCTTGGCTAAAAATCTAATTAGATAGATGTTTGGTTTTGGTATCCTACTATGAGAAATTAAAATTAAAAAAATGTGAAATATTACGAATATTTCACATTTTTAAATGATGTTTTTACCGATATACCTTATTTAATTTAATATAATAATAGCCTACCAATAAAGTGGAGCATCTTTTTTAAAATCATACATTTAAAATTTTTATGATTTTGTTGCTATTATTTTTCTATAAATATTTAATGAGCGACGTGACCACACTCTAGAAAGCCTCGCGGCGGACTGATTTTCGCGCAGCGTTTTATAGTAGTTTTAAAATATTTATAGAAAAATAATAGCAACAAAATCATAAAAATTTTAAATGTATGATTTTAAAAAAGATGCTTCACTTTATTGGTAGGCTATTATTATATTAAATTAAATAAGGTATATCGGTAAAAACATCATTTAAAAATGTGAAATATTCGTAATATTTCACATTTTTTTAATTTTAATTTCTCATAGTAGGATACCAAAACCAAACATCTTTCTAATTAGATTTTTAGCCAAGGATCTCATCAGTAGGTTATATTTTTTTCTTAATTAGATATGTCAGTATTTTCTATTATTTTGAGCTTCGAAACTGATGCTGAAAGGGAAATTATGAAAACCTCTCACAAGTTATCTTGATAGAACGCGTACATACTATATTAATCGAAATATTTTATAGTCAAACTATTTGGACACTAAAATTTCCTAAAATTATTAGTAAATAACATATACTATAAGATAAGTGGTTCATGATATAAACGGGTTTGAAAAGTACTGTTTCTGCGCATTTTAGGAATAAAGGCTCTTAATACTTTTTGTAAGGAACATTACTATTTTTAGCACCTAACCGTAATTTATAACACAATTGAGTTGGACAGTTCAGGTTCTTTGAATAGAAACAGGAAGCGTGTGAAATAAAAGGAACATGAGATTCTGGACAACTGTCTTTGTCACATTTTACAACTAACCAAGAAACTGCAATTTTGCAGAACATAGCACAGCACACCTACGACTATAATTGACAACAAAAGGTTTCCTATGTCTTCAGAGGAAGAGTTAGTTCCAATAAAGGATGAATTGTCTTGGGGCATATTATGTTGGTTAAGTATAAACTCAAAAGGGCGCAATGCGAGTCATTTTGTGATATTGGGCATAGAATTTTAAAAGCGGGACAGAGCAAACGTTTTTAAAAAAATCAAGTTATTATTTACTAAGAAAACTAAGCAACTTGAGAAGAAACTACTAATAAAATAACCTACGAATCTAAACATAAGTTAGTTCAAAAGGCGGCAGGGTTCCTGTGATCTAGACCAAATTATATGCGAAACAGTAGACTCTCATGATTTTTAATGGTTTTTTTCTCAGTCGTGTTATGACATCCGAGGAACCAAATAAAAAATTGAGGTTTATGTAATTAAGCATTTTTATCACGGGGACCCCATGTGTACTGGGATCTAGGCCTAGTTCGACAATCAAACCCGTTAAGTTCTCCCTTAATCGAAAATGTGTACGTGTACGTATTTCCTTCACACAATATGACATTGGGTATTCTATAATATCTCTCTAGTTTCTAATTAAGACGTCATGTCTGGTGTGGTTATCTACCATCATATCAAGGACGCCTACACAACGCGTGCTGTATCCGTATGCGCTATGAGGTTATCACGATGATGTGACCAGACACGACCCTAGTCTGACCCAATTATTTATCATTTGCGTAATTTATGATGAACTGGATAAACCCAACACTTTCTTTGTTTATGCTCTGTGTCACACCACAACAACCTTCGCATTTTCTAAGCAGTCATTGCAGATCTATTAGAATTGACTTACAAACAACTTTTAATTACTAAAGTCATTTAAAACGGGATATTTACCACAGTTTCATGCGCCATGATCACGGAATAACTGTTATTCCGTGATCATGGCGCATGAACCTGTGCCGAAATATTGGATAGCTCAAAAATCAAATCATGGTAAATATCCCGTTTTAAATGACTTTAGTGTTAATAACCATGATAGTTTTAAAAACTTTTAATTAAACATCTTGTGTCAATTAAGGTATCGCAGAAAGACTTATAATTTTATACTATCTACTTACCTTAGGTTCCTTCGGTGTTATTTCTACGTAACGTCTTCTTTAGCAGAACCAATTACGTACCTGAAAACGAAATAAGAAAATGTTATTATAACAAAGTAGAGCTTTGCCTGTGTCTGGGTAGTAGCAAGCAGACATTAGAAAAATAAATAGAAACCGAACATTTTGCATGAACAGAAAGAAACAGAACAGTAATAAATGTAAAATATTATGCGGTATAAGCAAATAAATAGGACATTTCCGAACAAAGCAATATCGGTACGGGAAAAATAAAGGAAATAAATTACATTTTGTAAATAGGAAATTTTTAACATTACAGGCATCGCTGGGTCACTCGACGGCCATTATTCACTTGGCAAACCACCCACCCACCTCGCCATTTGCGGCCAGCTCTACTACTAATTTATGACCCTTTAAGTGCCTCGGACAAGGTACCGCACCGTTTCGGTCAAAAGCTGAAACACTTCAAGTCAAGCGAAGCCTTTGGGACACATTGAACCCGCTCTAGCGGACAGGCCAGTTGCAAACGATCACGTTCAGCATTTACCTCATTAACGACTCCTTAAGTATATGTATGTAAGGATCTAAACATTTCAGACTTATTTTTTGGAAGACTTTTGAATGGTTCCATTCAAAAGTCAAGTAAGATTGAGGGAACGAAAATTCCAAGACTGCAACCAAGAGAGTTCTGTCGTTGGGACTCTGCTATTATTCACGTGAAGCTCACCTCGCCCGCCTGCGGTCGACCACCCTTAATTTATGACTTTTTAAATGGCACGAACACGGTATTCCAAACCTGCTGATCTCACTCATGAATGGAATAAATCGTTCTGCGTCTGAAAAGTCGATCGGAATGGCCTCTGCAAGTCGGAATTTCCCAGACAATTAATCTTTCCCTGGGAAGCCTTCAATTAAAATCTAATTGTTTTTATGCGCTTCAAAGTGACTACTTGGATTTAATACAGAGTGCCCCATAGTGAGCGGATAATCTTTTTGTTGTGATTGTGTCTGTTAAAACATGCCAAAAAAAATGCGATGATGCGTAACTTTGTTGAAAAACTGTTTTTGTTCTACAGAAAAAAAATACATACATACCTAACTCCCAACGCTTACAATTATGTATTTATTATTTATTTTGAGCCATTATTGTCCCACTGCTGGGCAAAGGCCCTTTTCCCTTTTCTCCTTCCACTCCTTACATATTTGCGATTTTTGTTTTTAAGTTTGATTGGCCTTGCTTTCTTGCACATACATCTTTAAGGTTACCCAGTCAATATGGGACACCCTGTTTACTTATTTAAATAAACAAGTTAATTTATCAATAACGAGGTTGCTAATTCAATTGATTATTAAAGGTTGACAATAGATACCTCAAACTTTTGGAACTATCATGGTTATTAATACTAAGTCATTTAAAACGGGATATTTTTTTTATATGATCACGGAGTAACGTTACTCCGTGATCATGGCGCGCAACTGTGCCGAAATATTGGATAACTCGAAAATCAAATCATGGTAAATATCCCGTTTTAAATGACTTTAATATATACCTAGTCCATAATTATTATAGTCATCAAAGCAGAAGTTTGGCGGTATTTTGGTTCATCTATTGCAAAAATTGAAATTAGCCTGCCTGACAGTCTTTTAAAAAAAATTCCTGTGTTTGCATTATTCAACACATCACACGCACGCAGCACACGGTCCGGTACGTAGGATTTCATTTGACAATTAAAGAGATTGGCCAGTAACAGTTGATAGATAGAAATTCGGCATATTCGCATTTGGAATGAAATATCTAACCATGTGGATTAAGGCTCAACTGAAAAGTAGATAGTTTAATCCCGATTCGTGACTGAATGGAATGAGAGCGGTTTACTATTTTGCTGAATTGCTATTTGTTATTGTTTATGATCACGCAATAAAACCGTTCTAAAACATCAGCACCATAAATATTGAAGCAAGTTCTTACGAAACACGATTGACATTTAGGTGGTATCAGAATTATGACTCAACGTAAACTAACAAAAAAATTTAACCTATGGCAAAGCAATGCCTAATCTGTCCCAATACCTACATAATCAGCAAAATATTTACTGCTAAATTAGTTCTAAGCTACTTTAGACCGTACATTAATTTGGGATATTGTGGGCGCGTGGTCCAATTCTCGATCCTCTGATGTGATTTACTGCAATTGCATCAGCCATACTAACTCGAGCGTGTCTGAGTGCGATCCACAATCACAGTTGTATTTTCATATGGGTACTCTACTCGTACGTTTTGGATGGTATAATCGGATTGGCGACAGATGGAAGCGGATTGGTGCTTTATTCGATCAATAGTTGAGCCAGTCTGGTGTCCGTGAGTTCTGTAATTGATGACGATGGACGTATTGACATTTTTCAATTTGCATAGAATATATTGTTTGAAATTTCGAAAACATATTCTTGGACACTTCTACGAAAATCTGTTTGTGCTCAGTTTCGATTGAGGTACCAAGTTTATCAATACTCGCACCACTTCTTGAATTTCAAAAAGTTTTTATATGAAATTACACATTACATGTAGGTTAATCAAAGTATATCGATAAAGAAGCAAGAACCAATTGAACTAATTAATTCTTTGAAAATACAAATTCCTATTACATTTTATTTCTAAAAACTCAAACTTTTGAAACTGTCATAGTTAACACGAGTCATTTATGTATAACAGGATATTTACCAGGATTCGATTTTTGCGTTTTCCAATACTTCGGCACAGTTTCATGCGCCATGATCACAGAATAACTGAAGGCAATGTGAGTGGGTTTTTGTTGGCAGATATACCGATCTACCCTAATTTTTAGTCTTTCGCTACGAACTTTACCTCTTAATACCTAATCATGAATGACTTGTGAAAATCTCTTATTAACTCATGGTCTAAGTTTACACAGACGAGTGAACATAACTACTAATACCAATCAATATTAAGTTATTATTGTGTTAGTAGTTTGTATTTCTATTGAACTCAGATAAACTAGGTACTTAAATAATATCTGGAATCATTACAGTGAAATTAACGTCTTTAAGATCCAATTGCGTCGTTTGTTTTAATCGTCTTCATAATATTATTAGTTGAACAGCACACATAAACCCTCTGTCCTTTGTCTTAACTTGTTTTGCTGTGACTTGATTTCATTTTCATGTTCTGCGCCTCGGATTATTAAGTTATCTTATCGCTGAGATGAGTCGGTCGCTTTGTGAACGTTTTGCGATGAAAATTATTTACAGCTATTTTCAGATTTAAGATAAAGCGTAAAATATAATTATCATTAAAATGCTTTTGTGGAGGAATTACACACTCGCGCGACCAAGAAGGAGGCCCCCAGCTAGAGTGTGTAATTGGTGCGCTCGCCGCGCTCGGTCTCTCGTTCGGTCGATGAGACTAACGGAGTGGTTATTGTCTTTGGACGAAAAGTCTCGACGAGTGTTCTGTGATTGCAGGTAGGTACTTTGAATTTTAACTAAAACCTATTTATAATATATTCTAAGAGTTGTAATCCTTGAATATGACGTTTTAATTTAAAATTACTCGCCACAAAAGGTTTTTGAAGAGTGTCAACTCCACTTTGCAATTTACATTACTTAGTAGTTGCTCAGTAGTTGTGGCTTTAACACAGTTAATGTAGTACCTACTACTAACTTGATGTTTACAATACGGGGTTTGCACTTTAACAATTCAATGTTAAGTTACGCAACAATTTTTGATGAAAATTGTTTGAGCTTATTTTCGTAATAATAAAATCACTCTGATTTATTGCTTCAATTCAAATGTCGTTTTAAAAGTAAAAAGCCAAACTACCAAACAAAACATATAACAAATGCAATTGATCTGCAGATATTTGTTCCGGGTGTTCTGGTCGTTTTCTATGTATAATAAAAAATATCTATCTATGTAATGTATTGTATTATGTATATCAGTCATCTAGTACCCATAACACAAGCTCTGCTTAGCTTGGGGCTAGATGATGCTGTGTGAATTGTCCAGCATTATTTATTATTATTATTATTATTATTATTATTATTCTAGAATCAAAAACGTTTTGCTGTTAAAAGAAGCCAGGCGAATACAAACAAACGTTTCGAAAGGCTCTGCTTCGCTTCACTCGTTTCCAAACACAACACAACTGCGTTGGCTCAAATGCATTTCAGAAGCTTCTTGATGTCGCATTGCCGTGTTGTCTTCCAATGTGGAGCCGTAATCCGGGAAAGGCTTCACATGAAACTTGGTAACGATGGATTTGTCTTTAAACTTTGTAAGATTAACGGTTTTATTGTTCTTTGGCTTGCTAAAGTGAAATGTTATGTTGGTGATTCCGCCAAAGTAATGGATTTGGGTTCTCACGCATCTAGGGATGTTAAAGGTTTATGGAATGGTTTGGACTTTTTGAGAAAATTTACAGACAACTATAAGCTTAGTCAGGTATACTCAGATTAAATAAAATATGATTCTATCACAAATTTAGAAAACAACCGCTATGAAACACACACGTTAATTTTCGAAAAATGATCGAAAATACCTTCAATTCCATTAAGGGTGTGTTCGTTCTAATAACAACAAATTGCTCCTGCGAATGCCGATGTAGGCCTCCCTTCGTACGCGAGGAAAGCAATTTCAGTTCACCAAGTTACCGACATACCCACATCCTACACATAGATCAAGTTGGACCGGCGTAGAATACCGAAAGTGTCAGCTAATTTCGGCAAAAAGTAATGTGGGACAGACAGCCTAGGCACGTCGCCTTGTCTTTGAATACTAAGAAGCTTTTTAAATAAAACATTTAAGACATCGACTTGTGTGTTTAGTTAGGTTATAAGTATTTTTACGAGTCTACATTCGAGATAATATGAATAATGCTTGACAAGTTTTCAGATTTTTTATTTAGATACATAGCTATGTAGCCTCTGTAAGATGATTTGTTGACGTGGTAGGACAAAATACAGCTTTAAGTCAAACTCAGGACAATGTAGAGATAAATCCTTGGTACCAGTTTGCAACTCCTTCACGCTCAAATGGCCGAACGGATTTGGATGACATTCGGTACCAATCAAAATTCGGTAAAATCGAATCCAGGGTATAAACTAACCCTGGATTTGATTTTACTGTTGATCCCGGAAAAGTAAAGCGTTCCAAAGGGTGGGGTGACCAAATGTTTCAAAATATTTGTATGCGTAAAAACTTATTCAACATGGGCAACACCGCAGGGCAGATTAAATATAAATGTAGGCATGGCAGAGTGTGGATGTGGATTTACTAAAGTACCTAAAAAAATTAAACAAATATTTAGTCAATCGAGAGACAGCTTAGAACCGAGATGCTTAGAGAATTATTGTGTCCGAGACCAAGATCCAATTTAAAGTAAAAATAAAAAGTATTTCTTTAAGTCACAAACATTTTCAATTTGGGCTGAGCCACAGCCCTACTGGCCCTACGTAGTAAATATATCTACCCATTATTACATCGAACTATAGCAGCATACCTTCATTACGGACAAACTCGCAGCCTCTGCCGATACATCTAATGGCCTCCCACTGAATTATTGATGTCGCATTTTCACTGATGCGTTCACCTATCGGAAACCTAAATGTTACCCGTGAAATCACTCGGCGTTACATAAAAAAGCACTTTTGTGTCAGAGATGGATCCGATTTGTGTAACGATAACATCTTTATGTATTCTGAGGTCAAACTGAGACACGAGTAGGGTGATGTGTTGAGTCTTGTATTCAAACTCTTCCACTGAAACTTAAGCCCTTATAGATTACTAGGTGCTGCCCGCGGCTTCGCTCGCTCTTTTCCGAGATATGTATATATGTTCATCCCCGGTATACCATCTATCTCCAGGTCAAAATTCATTATGATCCATTCAGCCGTGTAGGCGTGAAAACGTAAGAGATGGACAGATGGAGTTTCTTTGTAATGTATAATATTACTAATTTCTGCCCGCGACTTGGCACTTGTTGTCGAAATGGAAACGTTTAAATCCCATGGGAACTATTTTAGGGGAGTAGCCTATATTTTATTCCAAGCCCAGAACTACTTGTATCCAAAATTTCAGGCCGAACCTTTCAGTAATTATGGCGTGAAGGTGTAACAAAGTATCCAAACTTTCGCATTTATAATATTAGTGTGATGAGTATACTAATACATATATGGATTATATTTAACATAACATCTTTTGTTCACTGAAAACGGATGCAAACATAATTAGTATGTGTGTGCACAGTGAATTAATTACTATATCTAGGCATTAGCCTAGGGATAGTAATTAATTCGCTATGCACATACACTTTTCACTCTAGCTAGGTTAGTCGCAATAAACGTTTTGTTTACATTTTCAGGTCAAGGCGTAATGTTGAACATATGTACAATATGTAATAACGGATTTTTGTATCGTAGAATCAGCACACGTTCAACGGAAGCAATTTCGATGGCCCTGCAGCGAAAGTTGGCCGCCTTGACGTCCCATATCCGGAACGTTTTCAGGTTGTCAGAGAACCTCTCGGGAAAGAGCAGCGGTCACAGCCAACCACGGACAGGAAATTGTACGTCGACCTACATCACTGTGGCGGCGATGCTGCTACATCCAATAAAATATACACGAGAACCGCTGAAGGAAACCAATTCGCGTTTTTGAATGTTTGGCCCGTGGTGCGGTCATTTATATTGCGGCGGCGGCTATTGATACGTATTGTTTTTGATATGCTTTGTGTAGGACTTTTTACGTTTAAAACGTTGTGACATTCCTCAATAATAAATTCGGTAAGTATTTAATCATATTAATTAATTTAATTAATATTATTAAATACTTCGGTAAGTATTTAATAATATTAATTAATTAAATTAAAAAAATGTTTTAAACGTAAAAAGATGCAATTTACACTTAATTACTTAGAAACAATTTACACTTAATTACACACTTTACAACAAGAAGAGAAGTCTTTTTTTGCGGCAACTAGCGGCAAAAAAGACATAATTAATGAGACAAATTGTAAATTAATAACATCGGAATTGAATTGTTTCAATATTAGAGATTTGTATTCAAATATTTAGGTAATGCTCATTAAATACGACATGTTCTACGTCTGTTTGAAATAGTATGCAAATAAGTACGTTTCGAATATTGCGTACCTACCTAACCTACGATCTGATGAGTGGGCTACATAAATAATGATTGAAACCCGTGGCTAAATATTGATGTATGCAGCGCGCTCTAACTAAAATTAGTTTTGATGCAAGGTTAACTCATAGTTTCAAACATTTAGCGCTGTGATTGCATAGCTATGTAGCCTCTGTAAGATGCTTTGTTGACGTGGTAGGACAAAATACAGCTTTAAGTCAAACTCAGGATACAAGTTAGAGATAAATCCTTGGTACCAGTTTGTAACTCCTTCACGCTCAAATGGCCGAACGGATTTGGATGACATTTGGTACCAGCATAGTTTATACCCTGGATTCGATTTTACTGTTGATCCCGGAAAAGTAAAGGGTGTTCCAAAAGGTGGGGTGACCAAATGTTTCAAAATATTTGTATGCGTAAAAACTTATTCAACACGGGCAACACCGCAGGGCAGATTAAATATAAATGTAGGCATGGCAGTGTGGATGTGGATTTACTAAAGTACTTAAAAAATGTTTTAAACGTAAAAAGATGCAATTTACACTTAATTACTTAGAAACAATTTACACTTAATTACACACTTTACAACAAGAAGAGAAGTCTTTTTTTGCGGCAACTACCGGCAAAAAAGACATAATTAATGAGACAAATTGTAAATTAATAACATCGGAATTGAATTGTTTCAATATTAGAGCTTTGTATTCAAATATTTAGGTAATGCTCATTAAATACGACATGTTCTACGTCTGTTTGAAATAGTATGCAAATAAGTACGTTTCGAATATTGCGTACCTACCTAACCTACGATCTGATGATTGGGCTACATAAATAATGATTGAAACCCGTGGCTAAATATTGATGTATGCAGCGCGCTCTAACTAAAATTAGTTTTGATGCAAGGTTAACTCATAGTTTCAAACATTTAGCGCTGTGATTGATTTAAAGAGACAAATCATCTAGCTCCTTAGGCAGATGTAGCTTCTATGACGCAGTTTCGCTCAGACTACAATGCAGTTGCACTCAAATTAAAGTGTCAATACAGCGCATGTGTTGAGAAAAATACGTGCTAAAGTGCTTGGAACATATAGGGCTGGTGCTATTATTGCTCCAGTTTTTGTCAGTTTACGTGTGCGGCCAGCGTACCGCTCGGTTTTGGCCCACGGCCAGGTTGAGAACGGACCATTTGCTATGCGCTTACCTTTTTTCCATAGGTAACCTACCCACCTAAGTCTTGGAAATGAAACAAGATTTTTGGGGTAACACTAGCTTTTTCACCGTGATGACTTTATCCTAAATCTTGTCGCGCACCTGGAAAGCACCGCTGCAGCGCAGCATAAAAAAGTGCATTAAAATATGCACTTTATAAAATTTAGATGTATTTTTTATTAATGGCATCAGATGACAGACTGCTCGCGGACCACTTTTGAAGCTTGTGGGAATTTTGAATTCACATTTTTGTGCTGGGTGGTAGCGGTATTGGATAATGGGCAAAGCTAACAAAGTATAACTTCAGTGCTAGTCGTTACTAACGAAAAATCCCGCGCTAGTCAACATAAGGCACCTGTCTTAGTTACTATTGAGCTTTTCTTAACTTTAGCCCTTAGCCAACTTTTGAGCGAGCAAACCATTCATTCCCAGACTAAAAGTCATAATGAAGTAGTGCAGTTTTGTTAAAATTTTCACAGAATCTTTTCACGATGCGATCTGAAACAGAGCAACGCTAACATTCAAGCAGGTTTTCATGTCGCAAGTTTTCATCGAAAACTACGTTATAGTACAGACAAAATATAAGTACTAAGTTTTATGGTACCATTGGAAAGTACTTTTGGTCGCCTTATATTTTGTCACGTACAGTTTGTAAGTACCTACAAGTTGTTAGTTATTTTATGCAATTGTTCTTTAAATTAATTACATTTTAAGGTTTAAAAATTTTGACGAGCATCAAAAGTTTAGGATTCTTGTTAGTAACTTATGTGAGTGGAAACGACTCTATACCAAAATATCGCATAGTGTCCTCTGAATATTATTTTTTACAGAAATACGGAAAAAACCGTTTCATTTGCTAGTTATATTTAAATTAATTTCGTTTACCTTTCTGTCTTCCTAATATATAGATATAGATACTTTAGATCATTGTGGTTTATTTTATTGTGAAAGAGTATTATTTTAGTATTTTTTTCCAAAAAACATATAAATAAAGACCAGAGAAATTGCGCGCGGGCCCGCCAATCCGCGGATCTTGCCTTCCTTTCAAGGATCCCCCGCGCTACCTTCACTTAAAAATCTAGTAAAATAATATTATATAAAGTATATCAGTCATCTTGTGCCCATAACAAAAGCTCTGCTTAGCTCGGGGCTAGGTGATGCTGTGTGTATTGTCCAGCATTATTAATTATATTTTATTTGGTTTTTGACAGAAGTTTTCATACTTTGAACATCAAAGTTGCTAATTGTCCAATTACATTTTGGTGAACACAAGCTTTAGTAACATTTAGCCAACAGACAGCAATTTATACATTCAATAATATCCTAATTTCAAAACTTTGTGCCACTGACTTACATTCATTTTGCAACTGTATCGCTTTACATGGCGGAATATTAAAATTATGCAAATAACACAGCAGCGGTCGGGACAACGCCTATTCTTCGCAACTATGCGGCGTAATAACCAAGCAATATTACCGTGAAGTTCGTAAAATTTACGAGGCGGTTATACATGAAGACGTAAACGTAAACAGGAACTCCATAACGTAACGGAACAGGAACATTTAGTACGCGTTTGACGCGCTCAAGTGTTTCATTAGGATGAAAAAATTCGGTTGTTAAATGGCAAATTCCATTTCGCAGGTTCATTATATTGCGGGGTTATATGCTTTTTATGGCGGCATATGGAGACGTGAAAGCTTTGGAAGGAACATTATTTTAGAATTTTAAGTACGTAGATTGCTACTAAAATTTTTACAGTTTCATTAGGTGGTTGTAACAATTTTTAGCGATTTGAATCGCGTAATGAAACATACCATCATTATCAAGCAAGAGTTCCCAATTTTCTTCACAGCAATTTTTGTGGAATGTCTTGGATGTTGTTTTAAAAACAAAGTTTTAAAATTGCATCTTTTAGCAAATAAACATCACTCGTGCAAACTGGCTACAAGCTCTTTCAATTCAAAGTTTCAAGAAACTTGTTAAATAAAAATGAAAAGAAACAACATTCGTAAAATTAAAGTTCGCACTCACCTAGACACGCCCCACGGTTCAAATGCGTTCAAATAAAGCAAAGTTAATGTCTCTTTTATGTTTTCATTATGTAGGTTGAGACTTAACTGAAACGAACGAGCCAGCTTTCTCACACGAAATCTGATTAAGTGTCCTGAGCTTCAAAAGGACATCAGTCTGTGGTGAGCGTATTGTCCAAGACAAATAGTGGCGGTTTCTCATGTCCAGCCCTATTTTGTAGTCTTCATCCAACTACAACCTAGGCCATTAAGGGTTACGCACGCACCACTCCTGTACTTATTTAGAGCAAGAGAACCTTTGAAACAATATTCGGGCAAAGGATACAGATAAAGACACCTGGCGCCTTTTGGTTACAGAACCTAAAAATTGACTCAAACACTGAGAACAATCGTTTTTAGTGATCGTCTTGCCGGCTTAAGGGTCATTGATTATAAAATATGTCTAAGGACCATATTAAGACGCAGGGTAGATGGATCATAGACTTAAGATGGACTATAGACGTATTTTTTATTATCTATGAATATTACGTAGTAGGTAACAGCGATTGATCATTAGTTTCCCTGTAATTCAACACGCGTGTAAAATCAGTAGATGAGATATCTTCGTATATTCGCCTATTAACTTCGTATATTAACCTTCGGCATGAAAACGAAATACTGTTCCTGGAATAAATAAAATGTCTCAGTTCATTGACTTACCAATTGGCCTACTATTACCGCGTTACACGTGAATGAAAATCAGTTTGTTAACCTAAGCTTCCATAATTATAAACTTAATAATTCATAGGGCATCGGTAGCTTATCTTGCTTTAGTGCTTGTACTCACATAGTATCTGCAACAAATCTGTAAGAATGGTCTCAGCTTATACTGTTCATAACGCTTCCTCACGCGGTCTTCCAATATGTAAGAGTACGTGTTTTCGTTTTGCGGCGGAAAAATCGTTTTACTCTCGATATTTGAACCCAAGAGCATCGGTTTAAAAGAAAGTACCTTTAATAAGACCTATTGTGAAAGCCTCTAATCTTAAGGGTATATCGCACTTCAATCAAAGCCCTCCAGTAATTAATTTACATACCTCTTCACAAATAATCGTAGCCAAAAACTTGCAACTTCCTTACAGTATTATTACAAAGTCGGAAATATACTTGGAAATGTACAAGTACATTCCAACCCCGAGAGTAGTAATTGTTTTAACCTGCTACCCTCATTTTGGGCCAACGTGTGAATGAAACGTGCAAATGCGCAACCCGCATCTTAACAATATATCTCCCTCCTGACATGCGAAAACAATAACGTCTCAAGTGTGCGGAGACACCTGAAACAAAGCCCTCTTGGACGGATACCGCAGAACCCAAAAATACCCCTTGTCATTGCGACACCGCTATTTAAGAAACTCTGCTAATGTTGATGGAGTTATATCTCAAAGAGCTCTTCTTATTTGTGGTAGAATTGTTTATGTGATCATGATCCCCGTTTGAATTTTTAGCTTCAGCTCTATGTTTTCCACTAAATCGAGTTATAAAAGCAACATGTCAAGAGATGTCTTTTCGCATTAGCGAAAATTGCCGCTGGCTTTGAATTTTCATTTTCGAATACATCTTTAGCCCAGAACAGCTATAAAATTGGATTCAAGGTGTGAAATAGCAATAAGTCTATTGACATGTTTTGAATATTAGACGGTGTATTGGATTTGCTGCCGTTGGTTAGAGTGAATGCAAAAGGAGTTCAATATACGGCTAAGCTTATTATTTTTGATGGCGTGTATTTCTAAGCATTATTCGTTTTGCTGTTTAAATTCATCTGTCCTAATCCTGTTTATAGTGCATAGATTTATGTAAATCCAGTATGGATTTGATTCTAAATCGAAAAATATTCGGATGATCTCTTCTTAGTGTTGGCTTTGACTGTTTGTTTCACTGTTGTTGCATAAAAAAGGCTTTACTCTTATTTGATGTGCTAATAAAATGAAAATTTTGAAACTAGTTCAGATTTCATTATTTTCGCTGAATATAAAAAAGTTAGGTCGGAATTAACATAAGCCTTGAAAAATATGAGACAGAGCAGAGGGTGGATACCGTACCTACTTACTTATTCATCTTAATATGATAAGTAGACATCTCAGGATTTAAATCCCTCAGAACGCATCAAAACTTTTAAGTGTTCATATTTCACTACCTCAACTGCAGATAGGACCTTAGTAATTGAACTGAGTCAAAACCATTTAGGTTTTGCCTTATTAAGTAGCAGCCTTATTTAGTCTATCTAGCCTTATTTAGTAGTAGAGAAGTACTGGAAACCACGGTTTGGTATAATTAGTAGCTTCTTACCTCAACGTAAAAGAACATAAGACTTTTTAGAAAGGCGTCAATTGACGTCACTCCCAGGAAAATAAACCTTGGTTTACTCGGAGACATTTTTGTCATCCCAGGAGATCGTTGTTATGGGCGAATAAATATAGTTTACAACATACGCCTGGGGCTTACGCTTAGCAACTTTATTTGTTTCGTTCCAATGCACTTACAGGAAAGACACGTTACACATATTTCAACTCTATTCAACGGCAATACAGGCTAAATATTATCAAAACTGTTTCGTTACTACAGCCCCACAGTGTTACCTACAATCGCAAAATGCATACGAAAAGACCGAACCACGTATTTTCTTTGTACATATTTAAGTAGAGAATATTCAGCGAAGCGCCAAGTTGTTTTGACCGAGCATGAAGTTGGTGATTTTATAAAACGAAACTGAGTATTGTAAGATTCCATTCCAAATAAAAGAGTAGGAAGGTAATCTGTAGGCACCCAAAGCTGTCTTGGTTTAAAATATTGTTCAACTAACTATTTAGGTCACGTTAAAAGGCTACCAGGTACTTAATGTTCCAGTTCCGATAACTATATACATCTGAGTATTTTAATAAGATTTCAGTAATTTCCCTTTAGTTTTTTTATTCATTTATACCTACCATTAAATAACATTGAATGAATTAAACATTGAAAATGTTATTGGTTGAATGCAGCTGAATGCAATACTTTCGTGTTTTGCGAAAACAAAAACTTTAATATTACGAGGCTGAGGTCTTTCCCCACACAAAGCAAATACTCTGTTCAAAGGACAGTAGGTAATCTACATACAAAGAGTAGTGCAAAAGGTGGAAATCACATGCTAATTCCCGAAATGAGAGTAGAGAGCGAGCATATCAGTTGCACGCCTGAGAGTTTCAAAGGCCGTTGCAAAGGTTTCCAAGTGAAATATTTATGGCTCCCCAGGTACTCAGTGTCTCTTTGTAAATTATGAAGAATTTTTCGTTGAATGGGCATGAAAATTATGAAGGCGGATATTTGAGTGGTGGGAGTGTTTGCGAGTAACGTTATTTAATAAAGCTCTCTGCGAGTCGCGGCATGCTCTCTGTGGCTCATGTTTTTACATGAAGCTCCCGATTGAAATGTAAATTGGATTGAAATTGGTCGACAAAGCCAATGTATTAACCAATCAAAAAAGTGTCGAAAAAAGCTTTTGCTATATATGTGACGGAAAATTATACAGATTGTGAATATGTGTGTTAATTGTAGCTTCTCATAGCTTCAAAGGTAATCCAGTCTCAAGAGTATTATATCCACCAGACCATAATAGGTAATTAGACATGTCGGTAATTAGGAAAATAACAAGAATTGACTGAGGTGCTTGAAATAACAAGTCAGTTTCAGTCAAACAATTTTGGTTATTGTCAACGGTAACCGATCCCTACGTAATATTTAAAGCAGTATCTTATTCGTACCTTTTGTGTTTCTATGCTTGGGTTGTTGTTGATAATACTTGTATTATCAACAACAACCCAAGCATAGAAGGTTTTGGCATTAACTTCATTATGACTCAAGAGTCATAATGAAGTTAATGCCAAAACCAACTTCATTATGACTCTTGAGTCATAATGAAGTTAATGCCAAAACCTAATCATGAACACTGAAACACATAAGAGGTGATTAAGCCCAAATTATAAAAGGTAAGTTCGGTTGGATTAGAACCTAGGGTGTTTTAGTCTAACCGAACTATAGCAGTTTAATTAGTCAAAGGGTTTGTATGGGTCCTTGATTTTGTATTAAGTATGCGTCTGACATAAATGATTTATAACACGCTTTTATCATTTTATTTATGCGAGTGTAGGTATTGTTTGAGGAAACTGTAGGTAAAGTTGTGTTATTTGAAAATAAGTGCTTAAAATGTTGGTAATCTAGATTAGTGGAATAACAGTGACCAAAATCTAGCTGCGAACTGGTGATTTAGAAAATAAAATCTCATAAAAGCATTTGAGCGGACCCTGGCAGTCGTCCAGTAGGTACGTACTCGTAAAGATTTGGTGTTTCTAACGCTTATTCCTTAAACAGTTTTTCCAATAAAAAAATAACGCTATGAAAACAAACGCAGAAAATGAAACCGTTAAAATAGCTTCACTGACTAACATTATGAAATGGAATCGTGAAAAAGCTCAGGATCTAGTAGGTATTTTAGCAGCAGGAAGTAAGTTCAAATGAATTAAATAACTAGGCTTCCTTTAGAAGTCAACTACTGGTTTATATTGAAAGCTTTAGCTTGCCATTGTGGCCCATCAACTAAACCCTGTTAGCAATAATTCTAAAGTTCTGGAACGCAAACAAAGACCGTTTGACGATGAAACTCAATTAGTTTTCTTCATTGAAAATCGAATGAAATCAAATCCCAAATAAAGCAACCGCAATTGAAAGTTGTTTTGTTTGTTCGTTGTTGCTTATTTACAAAGGGGGTGGAAGTTGTTCCGAAGTTATTGTTCGTCAGCCGTGACCGCGGCAGAGCCCGGAGAGCTCGCCCAGTAATTGCCTCATTGGCCGACATCGTTATTATCTAATTACGTGTTCTTGAACTCGTTCGAGGTCCCAAGAGCACTTTTTGCGAGAATTTCGCCACAAAAACAAATGGAAATCGCTTCTAATCTTATATTGCGAATCGTTTTCCGCAGACCGTTTTCTGTTTCATAATAAAGCAGAATGTTTTTAGGAGGACATCTGTTGAGTCCTAAGTGAAGTAAAATATTCAACAGTTAGCTTCACGGCTAGGGAATTAAAACATTACCATTCTTATGAGTCCATTAATGAGTTGGTGGGTTGTGTGGGGTATCAGTTGTTTTCCAACCTTTTTAGAAAATTTCGATTGGTACTCGTCGCACGTTAACCGTTCTCGTTTCATCATCTACATAGTTCATATCAAAGTTCATAGATCGATGTCCTATAAACGTTATCTAATATTTTAGCCAAGCTTTCCATATTTCCACAGTCCTTTGAACAATAAACAAATGCAAAACTGCCTTTTCTCGGAACTCTATGGACCCAAAGCGGACAGTTATGGTGAAATTCAATATGGCTCAGTGACGTCCACTGTCCGGTATAAAGTGGAAAATATTAAAATATGAGCTCATGCTGTGCCTACAAAGTTTGCCCACTGCCAACAGTTCAATACTGTGCTTGACATGCAAGCACTGAACATGCAAGTATTGAACTCTTTCTGTGCGAATTTTTGAGCCAAAATTACTTTACATACCTATAAGGCAAATAAAAAAAGTGTTTCATCTGTAGTCGTGTCGTTTCTGCAAAAAAACAGTAGGTACTTGCGACAGCACGAAGTATGTCTAATCTAAAATCATGTCAACGTGTAGAAGTTAAATAAGCACAAGTTCAAAAATAACCCATTTAGAAACAAAATGGTCAAGTACTAAGATAAGTTTTCAATATTAAAATGAAGGCGACCCGTGTGGACCCAGCATTAGACTGAAGGCACTGTCCACAGAGACCGTTAATATTAACTCTGCTGTTGGACCGACCTTGCTTGCCGCTGGCAAAAAACGGACAACGTACAGTTTTTCGCTGAAAATAAACAACGACCCAACAAATTCAGAGCAAAATAAAGTTGGTGCCTATCACCTCAACATAAAATATGAAATCAAATGAAGTTTATATTTTACTAGCGACCCGCCCCGGCTTCACACGGGTGCAAATGCATGTATTATATAATTACATAATAAACCTTGCTCTTGTATCACTCTATCTAATACAAAAAACCGCATCAAAATCCGTTTCGTTATTTTAAAGGTAAAAGCATACACTACTATAGGGACAGACAGACAGCGGGAAGCGACTTTGTTTTTTTTATTGTTTGTTATATATTTCCACCCCGGAGGTACACATGTTACACTTGATGTCGTTAAGTTCGATACATTTTAAAGTTACAGTAAGTACAGTTTTATACTATATTGTAACGTGGCAAAAATATGTGGTTTGAAAAATATGGATTACTCAGTATTATTTATTTTCGCGATGGCTTTACACTCCAGCAAAAAGTAAATTCGTTTAAATAAATTATTACACAGCCGTAATTTTGGAACGGTATTTAACAAAGTATTTAATTTTGAAAGTTGTGGATAAACTACACAAGTAAACTTATTACTTATCGCTAAGTAGATTCTCCGGTTTTCCTCGTTTACAATTATTATAAGTTGTTGAACGCGCCTTAATCCAGAGGTTACATTAACTAGGTAGGTACTGTAAAGTTAGACATCATAAATTTAAGTTGTGGCGTAGTTTCCGTAATAGGCTCGATTCACGGGGCTTATTAGGGCGTTTATCATAATAACTTTTCGGCTTATTTTGCATAAAAGCGCCCTTTGGATATTAGCCATTAAATTTACACAGTGTTATTAACATTATAATGCCGCCACTTAAAAAAATCCTGAACTGATTCCCTTGCCCTCGTTTTGGTATATACATGCAGTTTGTTAGGTACACAGTATAGGAAAACATCCTTGATAAAATATTATTATTCTTTCAACTTTGATCAGATTATCAAGTATTTTTTTCAAATGAGAGAAATGTATATGGAACAATGTTTTGTTTTAATTCATAGCACAGAAAGGAAATTAACATTTTAGAAGCAAAAACATTAAAGTTTGCTCTTAAGTTCTTGTAAGTAACTTTTTAATTACATACTAAAAATATTATTTTTTTAAACGACCTAGCTCTTGTTAAACGACATAAAAAAATGAGGAAGTTCTACATACATATATATGTATGTTACGTATAAGTATTTTTTAAAGTATTTTTATAAACAAGTACACATACTTTTTTACTTTATATTATGTGTATGTTGGTCGAGCCCTTCGTCAACTATGGACCGAGTTTTTAAAATGACTAGAAAACAAACGAATGATCTTGAAGTGGTCCCATAGTATTTATCCCGTCAAACTTAAAAAATAACATAATCCTTTTGAATATCACGAGTACGATGTAGTTCCACTGACAATTAAATTGTCATGTCCTAATGCTTCAAAACTATAAAAAAAACTATAATTATAGGAGTACATTAGGTATATAATATCAATTTTGTTATTATTACGTTACATTTATGTACTTATTAAGATAAGAACAAACTAAAAATATTATTGATTCAAAACATACGAAATCACGTGCTGGGCTCATACTCGTACATTATTCTAGTTTAGCGGGTCGAACTTACCTGTAAAACAAATTAACGAAGTTAGAATACATAAAGTAAATAGCAGAACGCCTACAAGTTTGAACACAGCAAACGAAGTTTACCTACGAGTATGCTTCCAAGATTGTTCCGTAAACCGTTGACTTAGCGATTTACACTAAGCAAGCAAGCAAGCACCACCGAGCATTTATAATCAGTGCTTTAAATAATAACGTTTATAAAATGAATAAACTAATACAAAATATGCAAAATACATAGGCAAAACAAAACCTCACTAAAATAAAACAAAACTAACCTAGGAACTCCGGTTCCAACAAATGACGATCAATCACAAAAATATAAATGCAAAAATTGGCACTTCCAAATTTCTGCGCTATCGAAGAGGTTTTAATCCTCTGACTAAAACCAAGAAGGTTGGTTTCTCGACATATCGAGAAACCTCTTTAGACAAATTCATAGAATAATTTCTGTAGTCGATCCGTTGCCTAGCAAATATTCTGATGAAACCGTTCTAGGTATTTGCTCTCTGAAGTACTAGCAACGTCGAGCGTACGAAATAGATTGTCGGCGCATACCGATTCTAAAATATGCAACAACTCAATACAGTGGCGCTCTAGACGCTTCGATCTTCAGTTTGCTTAGCGTTCGTTCCTAACTTGCTTTGTCATTTTATCGAGAAATCGTTGCATTCCGGTAGAGCTAATACAATTTAGTAGCTGGGTGTTCTTAGTTTTGTAAATATAGAAACCATTTATTGTCTGCTTGTAGCAACAAATATTTGATTGATTGATATAGTAGAAACCTGGACTGGAACCTCTAGAATAATAAAGGAAGACAACAAATCAATATAAGTATGCTCTACCATGATCTGTAATTGTTCAATGAAGCGTAGTTTGCTTATTTCTTTCCTTCTATTTAAAGACCACATCAACGGCTACCTAATACATAACAACCTTCTAGTTTCTGCCAGCGGCTTCACACGCGTTGTCTCTATGGTTATTCCTGTCTTAGGAGATCTGATTTATGGGGTAAAAAGTAGCTTATGTTTTATTTCAGGCCTAGATCTACATGCAAAATTTAAGCTCGATCCGTTAAGTAGTAACAAACACCCATCCATACACCCATTCATCTACAATCTCGCATTTATAATATTAGTGTTATTACTTTCGAATCGACTTATTTACTATGAAACATTTTATAATGTTATTTATTACCTTTGCAGAAGATTGCAATCATTACTACGATCACGGGAAATGTGCGAAAATAGCATTTGCGGAGGCAGCGTCTCCATTTCTGTAGCTCGGTAATTAAGTTTAATGAAGTTTGTGAATGGTAACCTAACGTTAAGTTAACGTTTAAGGTATCGTTGTTCAGTTTAGTACGTATCTACTTGTCTGTATATCAATATACTCCTACTAAGTTTAGTATAGTCGATCCTAATGGAAACACATTGTGCCCATGAATGTCCTATATAAAGGTCGACCAACCCAGCAGCATTGAGAATATCGTGATAAATGATTAAGTATCCATTTTTTTTTCAAACGCTGATATCATAATAGTAACGTTAGGACTGAAAGGGCCTTGTTTTATTATTCTGGGATATCTTAACAGCAGTTAGAACGCTGGACTATGGTTAACGAAGCCACATAAGTTTTAAGTGGCCTCTGGGGTCCCAAGTTTTGGCCGTCCGTTTATACCCAAACAACAAAGTTATTTGTTGGAGTGTCTAACCTAAAACGTTGATGCTTACTCAACTTTGATGCCAGTTGTTTCCATACATTAAGCAGCACTCAGGGCGCGTAGTGCTCTATGCCATACGATTACACTGATGACGTAGACTACGTGATTTTTCATGAGCTTTGATTCCTAATTGGATGACTGTTTTATCAATAATTTCATTGTTTTGACAATCTAAAAACTGACAACGAAGCCATTAGTTTAATTTGTTTTTCTTACAAATAATAATTCATTTAATTTCATAAATGACGGAAAAAACCGACATAGATAATATAATAAAAAAATTACATACAGTCGAACATAGAACGTTCTCCTGCTTTCAAAGTCAGTCAGTCGTAAAGAACAAATGAAACGAAAGGTAAATAGCTACTTACCTATGACGTTAATAACAAAAGCTTCAGGAAGGAAATTATAAGTACGTGACGAAAAATGAAAATTCATTCAAGTAAAAGGGATTAATGAACAATGGAAATTAAAATAAAATCATTCAAAGACCAGAAAAGTCGAACCTGCGTGTTTTCAACAAAAAAAAATCCGCTAATGTCGAAATAGCTGACTCAAAACGAGAAATATTAATGAATGGTTTACCGCCGCGGGTTGCGTGTGTTCGAAATGTCGGATCCGGTACGTTTCTCATTAATTTTACCTCTAGGCTACCTTGTAACCTACGGGAAAAATGACAGACTGAACAGGACTTGACATGAAGGCATTGCATGAATCCATTTACTTTCTACGTGGGTTTTTACAAGAGATGAAACATAAAATGATCAAATGATAAATTCTGACTCGAAAAATACTGTTCACCGAAGATAGCAGCCAATTCCCATGATAATATTATCTATATAAATGTTATGGTACTAGTATCTACTACCTAACGTTACCTTCGATAAAGCAATCAGCCCGTGATAAGTCCCCGGGGGCTTCCGTATTATATCGCGTTGTGTTCCTATTCCGTATTAGGTAACTTCGAATTTTGCTTATTCGAGGAATAGATGGTACCTTATAGTTTATCAAGGTACCTTTTGATAAACCTTAGTCATTGTTTGAAGGTATCACAATTAGAATAACCTATAAAACGGGTGAATTGTTGTAGCTCTTCTATGGAAAGAGTATTTTTACTAATGTGATGGTCGCGCAAACTTTATGACTTCTCGGAAGAACGCACAAGTGGCTGCACAGGCATATTTTAAGATGACAGAGGGACGCAAAAGGGCGAGGCGAATCCTATACTCGACATGACTGTTGTTAGGAACGTAACACTAGAACACGGCGTTCGTAGGACGTGCATTGGTGTATTTTATAATGTTGGTAGTATTGGGCCCTTGCCCTTCTGACGCTTAAAATACTCGCCTGCGCAGCCAATACGCGTACTTCCGTAATACATAAAGATGAGAGCTTTTTAAAATGAAACCTCGGTCGTCACCTTCTCAAAAACTTTCTTCTAGGGTTCTTTCAAAGTCAATAATACAAACTTACGAAACAAACCCAAAAGTTGCTAATGTTTCTTAAAATCAGACAAATAAAAATAATGCTGTAAACTCACAACAATGCTCCACACCTAATGCTCAAAGTTCAAATGACTTCGAAATGTTAGTAGGCCTCGCAGTTCGAAGACTTGTATTCTGAAACTAGTTTCGCCTCATCCATTCTTGCTGAAGATGAATGAGAGTAGGTATTTTAGCATTTTTTTCTTTTGAGTTGTGGAAAAAGTTTCTGCCTTAAACACACTCTGCAAATCCTTTAGCTGAGAGTCGGAGGCGAGGAGATTACGTGATATTCACTATGCACACACTTCCTCAATCATATTGTAAACCAGATACTTACACATGACATGAGATGGTCATATTATCGGAAAATGCAGATAAGCACTATGTTGCCTATTTTATTTTTCAGAGCCTTACCAATAATTCCCAGCCAACGTCAAATATTCATGACGAGATCTGCGTATCGATGATAGGATTTCAATTTTCAGAGGATCGATGCCTACTTATTCAATTTTATGTTTGAAGGTCTCGTACCCTGACATCAACAAACCTGCTTATCTTCAAAATAGTTGCGAGGTCGCAAAATCCTTTAGCAGTGAGCATAAAAGACGACCTCCGTCGTTTGTTGTCGTCTTAACCCTTCTCAAGATTGTGTGACGTGGTACTCATAAATGCAAAATAAATGCTTTATTGGGTTCCGGCATATAAACCCTTGGACCTAATTTGTTTTTTGATGTGTTTGATACCCTTGTCTACCTACTCATTACTGGTTTTGAGAATAGGTGCCGACCGAGCGGCCTTTACGTACCTAGTAGATATTTACCCTTTAATAGCTTCTAACGCCTACGGCAAACATAGTTTTGATTTTATACCGACCCACTGGTTGACATGTAGTTAGGTAAATAAGTATTTTCAGCTTCACTGGCTCTACTTATTCCGCTACGTATGCAGCTTAATTTGACTATTCGTTGGACCGGTGACTTGCTCCAATATTCAAGGAAGTCGCATAGTTGCTTTTAGTTCGGTAGAGACCTAAGCAACTACTTTAGCTTGTGCATTGTACAGGAAGCCCTGAGGCACTCTCGAGTTAGATGGAAGTTTCTAAATAGTTAAGTGAAATTCGATATTAAACTGTCGACACCTTGTTTAGCAAGGGAACTATAGTTCCCTTTGTTATTATAAATAACATTCACTGGCTTATGGTCTAATACAATAACTACAATATATCTTTTTCGTAACATTGTTAATTAAATGATTCATTGATTAGTCATTGATTCGATAAAAAATTTAAGCATTATACCTTGGGCGACGATATGTCCTAAAATAAGAATAGGTTTCTAACAATCGCAGAAGCAAGGGTTAATAAAATTGGGCTCAACATTTAATCAAGCATATGAGTGAGTACCTATGTACATCAAAACGTCAAAATAGCACGGACCAACGAATGCTCCAATTAACGAAGCCAGGCGGAAAATTGATTTCCTGCAGCTCTTTAATTTCCATTTATAACGAGAAATGACTTCGCTGACGAGTTTTTTAAAAGCTCATTTTCGAGAGTAAAACTACCTCATACTCACTTTAAAATTTGATTCCATGAATATCTACGGCTGGTAAACAAAAACAACTATACCTTTTGCAGAATATTTCAACCTAAATATTTCAATATTTCAATCCTTGTAGGTACGGTACAGGTTCATATTTCTACCCAACCTACCTCAAATGCGAACATTTCCATGAGTTAGCCGTTGTTGTTGTTCCATTACTGATATTATCGTAGCACCCGTCATATCTTCATGTCAGTACCAAACTTGGGCATACCATGTAACAGACAAATGGGTGAACTTGTGTAAGACCCGGTTAAACTTGCCCAATCTCGTCCGCAGCGTAATCGATTAATCTGAAACTTGTGAATTTTCAGCATATCGCACAGATACTTACTGTAAGCATTTAGTTCGAAAGGCCGATGACGGATCCCTATTCGCTCCAACTACTTCAAAATCAATCAAATTGATATTCCGAGGGTTGAGCGAAGGTTCTAGTTCGTTTATCATTATAACGCATAAATATATGCCTATTGATTTATATTATTGGTTACCAACTTATTTAAATGCTATGAGCCATGAGCTTCAAGAAGTATATTGTTAATTACTAAATATTAATTATAATCATTATTTATTACATTGTTTTTATCATTTCACTTTTTTTCTGAAAGTTGCGGCGGCACGAGCTCGGTCCAAACTGTACTCTC
Source organism: Eupithecia dodoneata (assembly GCA_947044415.1). Lineage (NCBI taxonomy): Eukaryota > Metazoa > Arthropoda > Insecta > Lepidoptera > Geometridae > Eupithecia > Eupithecia dodoneata. Next base: position 9,735,350 of record OX345656.1, on the reverse strand, counting down.
CCTGAATAAGTAAGTCCCTCGTAAAGGGATGAAATATTGATGTTCTTCCAATATATATATGAGGTTTCTAGTTAACCCGCTTACATCAATAATGAATTCGTCAAACTACGATAGTTTTTATAGTAAATACCGACATCTGTTGGTCTTATACGATCATGTGTGTGATGCTGGTAGAGAATAATCATATAAACCGTTTTGTAACAAAAGAGCAGTGCAATTTCATATTCTGTGATACAATAACTTAAACTCATCTATTACGGAACAGTAGTAGTTATGCAGGTTTATTACAGCTCAGGGGCAGATATAATATAATAGGGTAGGGGTTTCAATGAATGCCCCGTGGTTCAAACGTGGCCGCGTCAGCTGTCACGCGCCGTGTTCCCAAAGTGAGGGTATGATATGCCTACATCTCATACCTATGTGAACTGGTACCTACCATATTAATGAAGATACATCTAAGGAAATAAAGTTGCCGGAAATACATTAGCATTAATTTAATTACTGACGTTAACGGAAGTATTTTAAATGATTGCCCATATTGCATTTAAGTTATAGATACTGAACAGTAGTTCGTCAAAATCCTCCCTCCCTTTTTACCAAATTTTATTTCGATCTAAGAGCGCATTCCCACAGCATCCGTCTTACAGTAACCGAGGCGATATAGAGCGAGGGAAGGAGGAGAGTAGGAGAGTTCAAATACAAATACAAATAATTTATTGATAACCAAGTTACAGTTCATACATCCGAAAGTATTCTGGATCCAGTAAATAATCGTTCCCAGTAGCAAAGGATCCGTAAAAACCGGTCCAGTAAAATCAAACCACCGTATGAATGTGCCATTAGGCGGCAGGCTTTCTATAAATGTACCTAATCTAACTCCTCCGTAATAACCTACGCCAAGAAGGTATAATAATAATAATATTCGTTTATTTCAGGCAAAAAACCCATATCACAAAAATACATTTTATGTAAAGCTGTCGCACGGCACTTTCTGTTTCCCTCCATATGTAGGGAAATCCAGTGCAAATATATGGGGTTGTTGTAGACCTGGTCAGAGACAGCCTTCAAAATGCTATTTTTGCAGCGGACCAACCTACCCCAGAAAGATGAGACGCGAGAGCGGACGATGGCGAAGAAGTCGGGCACCCCCGCTTCGGAGAACATGCTCGAAGCACTGCAGCATCTCGGTATAAGTGAGGTAAAGGCGTGGTAGGTATACTTTAGGTCTCCTCTTATCCCGCTACTGCTGGCAGTTAGGCATAAGTAATGTAATAAAATCATTTCAACTGTGTTGTTTGTTATACCGAGGTAGTATTTACTTTTTAACGAGCTCAATCTAGATTTTACGAGCTTAGGAGCGTACCGAAATATTCCCAATTTAAAGTTTGGGAACGGTTGTTAGCACTCTAATATTCACAAATTCTTTTTTGGCTATTACAGGTTTTATGAAAAATAATAGTGCGACGATTTTCGGAGAAGCTTATCGATGTAATAATTTTATCTGAACTAATCATGGTGCAAACATTGGTTGGAAAGATCATACGTTGGATAAATAAATTCAAGTAAGCATGACCACTAAAATCAACCATGACACCTAATTTTCCGGTAAAAGATCAATGCAGGATTATTGTTAAGTACCCAAAACATGTACTGTGTTATTTGCCCAACATTTTGAATTAGGTTGAAATATTGCCCAACTGTCGAACCCAAAAAGTTCTCTTATTTACTTCAAATAAGTGTAACCGGAATTTCGCTCCCGTATAATACACGCCATTTTTTGAAATACCTACACCTATTTCCTAAACCTAATTAAATATTTAGTAGCATGCAATAGACATAACAAAACAACGAAATATATGGGTAGGAATAGAAATATAAGGTTCGTATCAGCTTGCTTACAAAAAAAACTGCAAAACCAACTAACTTGTACCTACTCGACTTTACAGAAATTGGTATGAATCTGAACTGAACCTAAATAAATCGAGCCTAAAGATAAGCAAACAACCAAAAACTCCTTCTCTTATTACACTGGGCAACAAAATTCGAACTTTGTCGCGCCACACGGACTTCACTTATATTTTTTACTTTGATGGATGACTGTTAGTGAAAATATGTAATTAAAAAAAATCGATTGGCCAAGAATTTAATTTATTGATACAGTTTAAATATTTAAAAATAGTGAATTTCGAATAAAAAAAAAAGCGAAAACGTTCTTTTATGAATGTCCAATTTAAGATTTTCTGGCATATTTAGCTTCTGGTTGGTCCCTTTTTATCGTCCAGCAGTAATCAGCCAACATCCTTGGGTTCCATTTGCCCTTATAGCGTTTTTCCATCTGTGAAATATCCTGATGGAACCTTTCTCCGTGCTCATCGCTCACAGTACCTAAATTCTCAGGAAAAAATCTAGATGCGAGTCTAAAAAATGAATCTTAAGTGACAAGTTGCAACCCAAAGCTTGATAAGCCAATAACAGCTCGCTAACAATGTAATTGTAACTGTAATTGTCACTATTATGGTTACCTAGAAAATTTGAACCAACCGTCTTAAAAGATATCCATGCTCGTTTTTTCCAGATTATTCATATTTTCTTCAAACTCTGGATCTTTTACTAACTCCCTGATTTGAGGTCCAACGAAAACAGGTACCCTCTTTTATGTTCGCATCACTTATTCTAGGAAAATTTTCTTTTAAATACCAAAATCCGTTTCCATTGCGATCCATCGTCGTAGCAAAATTTTTAATGCCGCCTAATTTAATATGTACTGGTGAAAGAAGTATTTCGGACGGCTCTACAAGGGGTAAATATTTCATTTTTTTTGTCCAGGGGTAAAAGATGCTCGCTTAGGTCATACTTTTTTATGATAATGGTATTTTTTTAAATTAATTTTTCTTGTCTTTGTTTTTTGAAAGTTAAATCACCACAAATATAACAAAATGAACCCGGATCATTAAAACACTTTCTCAGCATACTTACACAAACTCAACAATGACTTATAAAGCACTAAATTTGAATAAATACAAAAATGATTAATTTTATGTATATTTATTCGCTACCGTTTACTTGCGTTTATTGCCCTAGTACAGATTATGCTGATTAACACATCACAAAAAATCTAAGGCCAATCGAAACAAAAGTACTGCAATTTATTAATGAGGGTAGGTGGCTAAAACGGTATTAGCTATCAGAGTTCGTGTGGCATGACTAGTGTTGGCCAGTGTTATCGCTTCTAAAACTCGATACAAAAACAAACAAAAGGGGTTTATAAATGGAGCGGTGAAATTTCATCGGGGAAAACAGGAATGGTTGAATTTAGGACTTGCATGCCGCCGAACAAAGGACTCGCCATTGGGCGTTAGGAGAAACAAGGGCAAGGAATTTTAATAAAAGCCTTATTATCTATTCAGAACGGTGGTAACGCTCTTTTACGAGCTAAACGACACCGGAAAGTTCAGTCCCGACATGTACCTACCAACTTCACTAATAACCTCGACGCGGTTCCATCGACTTAATTTTACCCACCTTTCTTTTAAGCCTACCTAGGTAGCTACTAACTTTTCATTCCACAAGTCTAATAGACGTGATGTGAACTTAAACTTTTAAGACCTAATTTACTTGAATAGCCGACACAAGCACCTTCATAGGTATTCTTGAACGAGTCAAATTAGAAAAGTTGAAATTCCAATTTTGAAGGAAACCGTCTGAAATATTTTATTTCGGATTTAAAATAACCTGAACTCTCTCAATATTAGAATGTTAATGGGAGAAGGTTACATGCTGGCAATAAGCCAACTCTGATAGTGAGTAAAGTGTGTCTTCTGATGCTGAAAATGAGCTAAGTTGAAGGGCACTTGTCACTAATGTACATTGATATAAACCGATATTCAAAAGACCCAAAAAAAATATCATTAGCATTAACCTACATACTAGAGGTACTATTTCAAAAGGCTTTTGTTAGATGATACGTACCTTCAACATTCTTGCTTCTCGAAAAGGTATCTATTTTTTTCATAACATGTACCTAAACTTAATATCCACATGAGTAAAGAAGTATTCCTTTGATATTTTTGTTAACAATATTCATTGATAATCTTTTTTTGTGCGTCTTCTGACCTTTTCAAATATTATATTTGGCCCACACAATTGTGAAACTGTTTTATTCATAAATATTTCCGTCATTTGGGATCTTTTTGGCTTTGTTTATTTCTGTTCTTTCGAACTATTCAATATAGCAAAACACTGAGAATGTTCGGTCGTCGTCGCGTAATGAATTGTCGGCCACAACGTCACTCGGTGAGATTGTGGTCAAAGGTCTATAGACAATTAAAAAAAATAAAGAATCTTCTAAGAACTACGAGTTCATAAGTCTACCTATCCACCCTTTCTCAAAGTCGCCTTGCTCGTGCATTGTATGAAACTTTACCCCGTCGCGTCGTAAGCTGGTGAATTTTCCGCATCATTACTCGTCTGATGCCGCGTAGCAAACGATACAACCTCGTAGTCGGGGCTTCCTGAATAGATCACTCAGGATTTACTGCTTAGCTACCTTCCTCCATCTGCGATTGCCTTCTTGAGCTGAAAATTTACTTTATAGTAACCTATTCTAGGTATTTTACTAATTAAAAACCATTTTGTCTTTTTGCCGGCGCTGTAAAAATGGGAGGTAAGAAGGTATCATGTTTATTTCATCTAATGATGCGAAAAACACAATGACAAAATAATTAAAGTATGTTTGTAATTAGGTAGTTAGTATGTTAAAGACCAACAATATACAAAGCTTAGTTATCTCATATTGTTTGTGGGTTGTCCAGCAGTTCAACCACAAACGCTGCACCAACAATACAAAGTTTATATTCCATCTGGGTAAGTAGGTAAAACTTGGTCTACTTTATTAACCGTTGAGCCAAATGCCTTCGGTGATTTTCGGCTCACGTCCCGAGAAACTCCTGGGGCGCTTGAAAAAAATCGCTTGTCTACGAACAAATTTCCGCAAATAGCGCCTCCCACGATTGGCTCCGAGCGAACGGCCGTATAAATTAAGTTACCCACATCTACCTGAGATAAACTTTCCTTCTATCGAGAACTGGCAATTTCTGATCTTTTCACCAGAATTGCTTCTATCTGTCAACATTTGCTTTGAAAATATCAAAAATGTTGGCGAGCCAGCATATTCGTGTTTCTGTTTGATATTTGCTACATAATTTATAAGCGGATGAGCTGCACTCGCGTTTCAATGGCGGGCAGCAGCGGTCTATTCACGATATTTTTCAGCTTTCAAACTCGCAATCGTATGCTAATAAGCCCCTGAGTGCGGAGCATAAAATGGGTAAGTACTTTTTCTTTTTTGCCTGTATTTCCTAGGCCATTATATGAATATTCCTGCTTGTATCACACACGTCGTACTTTGAAGTAATATTATACATACATACGTAGGTGATAGGTACGAGTACCTTCATATGTAGAGCCATAAACAAACTTGTTTTTATGCTTTAAAAAGTCCAGGTTCGAAACAAATTAAGCTCTCACGTATTTATCGAAATAAGCACATTCAAGTACCAAAAAAGCTTTACCAGTCGATTGGAGAATCGACTAATTGGAAGCAAAATTGCCTCTCGAGTCGTCCCATGCAATTTAGCGCACCGAATAGTAATATCGGACCAACCAATTGCAAAATGGGCAATCAAATTTTTTTTTTTTTATAAACCTGATTTCTTAAGCGTACACAAACCAAAACTCACACATTGTCCCTATGAAACATATTATTATAGACATTTTTTTTTTCAGTAATCTAGTAACAACATTTATAGACAGAGCTGAGTTTTTTCTAAACGTGCTTTTAGATAATATATCGTACAGAATATGAGTAGATAAAAATTGTTGAAGAAATCTGAGAGATTTTGGAGTAAAACAACCGTAGCGAGCCCGAAAGCAAAGCGTGTGATGTTTGTCGCGTAATCGCGCTTATTTTGTCACATTTGCGTCGGCAAACGTGACGGAACGTAACAATAACGCGTAGGCTATGCCGTAATGGCCGACGCCTCTGATTTATTCCTATTTCTTTTATGTGCCAACAAAATGGCTTTCTTTGTAGAACGCTGCCTTTTGGGACTTTTTAGATTTCGAGTCACTGTCGAGAACGGTCCTAAGTTAAGTGAGTTACGATAGCCATACCTTCATATTAAACGTTGTTCTCCATTAATGCGAACACCGAATTAAATAAGACTAATCGAAATTTACGCGCGGTTCGAACGTTAGAAGCTGATATTTTGTTGCTAAAAATATGATAGGATTCACGAAAATGCGTCCTTTGTTCTTTTTTCGTGTGACATGAAGGCACGATAAATCAAGCATGAGCAGGAACCTCACGACGGAGATAAGAGACATGGAACAAAGGGGGTTCCATAAATCGTTATTAACTACCGCCTCCCCTACCCTTTTCAACTGGAGTGTATTGAAATATGTCGATAGTGTTATATTCGTTCAAGTTTGTCCTAGTTTATGAAAGCAGCCGCGATGTGAATTTAGATCGGCGGAAAACTGAAGAAGATAAGGCCGTTTCGCTTGCCCATATAACAACACATTATAGTCGAATATGTAGACGAATGAGTTTGAATTTCCCGCATGTGGAAATTTATGTGGTGGAACATTATTCTCGTTTATTTTGTCGTTTGTTAAGGAATAGAACGCTTAAATTCACGAAGTTGTAAAGTGGAAATGAATATCCTTAACGCCACTAGATTTACCAGAGTAGTAGGTACCTAATGTGACTCAAGATCACATTAATCACTGCTTGGGCGGTTTCAGCAAAGTACTCTTTATGTTATATTCAGTTTTATGTACAATATGCTCATATTTTAGGTATCTTATTCTATATACCTACTTGCAGTATGTAGGTACTTATGTACGTGAGTACTAATGCATCATGAAATGTTACTCAACCTTTAGTCATACTACGTCATAGCTTCTACAGTAGGTCTAAAGCTTTGATGTCTCGATGCTACGTACTGTCACGTCGGTCGACTGTCTGTGCGGAAAAGAGGTCATTTGATTTTCACACCGCAGCTTGATTGATAACACAGATCACTACATAGTATAAAACAAAGTCGCTTCCCGCTGTCTGTCCCTATGTAGATCATTAAAACTTCGCAACGGATTTTGATGCTGTTTATTCAAATAGATAGTGATTCAAGAGAAAGGTTTATAAACCATTTGACATATAGATTTACACGCGGGCGAAGCCGCGGGGCGCAGTTAGTTCCAGAATAAATGACCGCTTCTCCACAAAGATAGTAAAATTGACTGTACGCGATGATCTAAACCTTAGACTTAGCATGCGCGGCACGCATCTAAAGCTTTGGTTTCTAGATCATCGCGTACAGTCACTTTCAGTAAAAATAACCTACGCTGCGGCTCGTAGCGATTCATTAGCACGTTAAAAAAATTGCTTTTATTCGGTAACAGTATCAATTTCCGTATAAGGATAACGGCTCCCGGGATAAATGACGTAAAAACAGAGATGGGGAGCGTAACATCATTTTGTATGTCTACGACGGTGATGCTTCGATAAATCTAATGTAAACAGCACACACGTAGAATGTACATGTCGAAACAAAGGGAAACAGATCCACATTACCGGTCACATTTTCTTTTTATAAGCATCTCTGTAGGTAGGGAAATATTTTATGCTGTTAGACAATTTGGTATGCATATTGAAGATTATTATAGGGTATTTATCGCGTACCTTTTATAACTATTTATATATAAAAACCGGGAAAGCTTAAAAAGTAATTTTGGTATGCAATTAACTGACTGGAAATCTGGTGATGCCTAATATACCTAGTTATTAGGAGTTGCATATTTCCAATTGAAAAAAAATGTGATTTACTCGTAGATACCTAAGTTAAATAGTAAAATGTATAATCACAAGAGTATCGAAGGTTAAGGCAGTAATTAGACTTTTGCTTTATATCTTCTTTGCTGCAAAAAGTTTTTTTTAAATTTACAACATAATAATATTTTGACTACTTTGTTCTCAGCTGAATATTTAGATAAATAATGATATATATTATAAAGAGATATGATAGGGGAAGATGATTTTCGCCTGTAACACAACTGCACCTGTACCACCTGTACCTGCCACAGGAGACACTTCTTTTTCTAGCGTTTGTTCCAACTACATTGATACACATATTTTTGAAATAAACATTTTGTATTTGTATTTATTTGATATATTGTGTCCTCAATGAGCAATAAATTGGGCTGAACCAAATGTATCAGTAACAACGATCTAATTTAGATGTCAACGAGCGTCAAACGCAGCCGTCGGATGCCATATGTAGGCACTTTGTCTGAATGCCCAAATGTTTCGAATTCTGTCAGCAAAATAGATACATGATACATTCTCTGGCATTAAAATAATGGGCCGACTGACATTCACCTTAAAAGTGCTATTAGCGATCAATAAATCCATTCGGGACATCAGTCTCTTTTAGAATGTACCGTTAGCAAAAATCTAGTGTCATAATACCACCAACCTCTGTGGCGCGGTGGGCGAAGGTCCGCCTGTGACGCAGGGTTCGATTCCCACCTCGGGACAAATGTTTGTACGATCTACAGATATTTGTACCTACCGGATGTTTTCGATTTATAATATTTAAAAATTATCTATTTTTGTTATAATATTGTATAATGTGTATCAGTTATGTAAGCTTGTGTTATGGGTACCCATAACACAAGCTCTGCTTAGCTTTGGGCTAGATAATTCTGTGTGAATTGTCCGGCATCATTTAAAACGAAAAATAGAGAGGGCCTTGCGGAGTTTTGATAGTTCAATTAGGGCTTGCTTTTAAGCCCTAAAAATAGGCTATACTTTAGCAAAAATGTTCGAAAGCAAGGCAATGTTTGATGTAAGTGAGCCTGTTAAGCAGCTTAATAAGTCATGACTGGCTGTTATTACAGTTAATGACTAGAGCTAATTCTCTACTCAAGAGTTCTTTAAGGGCCTCTTCACACGACTATTTTCAGACACGATCGATAGCAATCTTGAAAATGTTCAAGAACCTACAGCTAAACTTTGGCTGGGAATAGTGTCAATTCGGATATCGCCAAAACTAAATTAAGTAATTTGACAGCACTAAACTGATGCCATCCTTTAAATATATTATAAATATTTCGATGGTTATGAAACGGACAGAAACATCTGAATTCACAACAATTTTATTTCAGTTTGGCAGGTTTCGTGTGCAGGTTGTTTTAGTTGGCATACTTTCTACGCGACCAACGGCCCGTCATTGTCGTCGCTAAAAAGTCGTATCGTGTGCTATGTGCAAAAGTGTGTGACAAACTTTTAGCGACTCTGGATAGCCTGGGCCCAGTGTTTAGATATGTACGTACGTACCTAAATGTAATTAAAAGTGGATTTACGTTTCTGACATAAATCAAGAACTTCAAAATTCACCGCGACAAAAAAAAATTATCAGTACATACTCGGGAATTTAGTACTTGGTACATAATGTAATTAATATAGGGGCCAGTAAAGACTTGACCATCCATCAATTCATGATAGTTACGAGACAACGGCACTTACTCTATCATGACATTATGAGTCATAAATTCCTAACGATATCAATTCATATCTTATGCAGTTGATGGTCCATTACAACAGCCATCAAAATAACTGTGCTATGACCTCTTTCCATATTCCGTCCATCGCAATCTTGCTTGTAATGTATACCTTCAGAACCCTGTTATATAATCCCAGAGATTAATGGTCTACCATTCCAAATAAATTACACCGACTGTTAACACGATAGCCTTTTTGTGAAGGTCTACTAATTTTATTTTTGCGAGGCTTGTTTTATTCAAATTTGATAGCGGAACATATTTCACGTTGGAACTGAGTTTCTAGGTCGTCCATGAGCCATGATGCTGCTATTCTTGAGCGAAATGGATGAGAACTTTGTGTATTATGAAAACTTTAGCATAACAAAGACTTGATTCTGCGTGCTTTAGTAAGAGGTTGGAAAAAGGAGGAAAAATGAATAATATGTTTTAGGTTATTTGTCAGTTTACTCTGTTGAGTATGAGTTTTTTCGGAACTTAACTCAACCTAAAAAAAACTTTATAAAAGCATCTGTATACGTCGTCATAAATATTTTTTTAAGATTTTTTTACAACGCCGAATTTATACTGCGTGTGGATATCGCTGAAACTCCAACTTTCAGCATCTCTGAGCACAAAACACCTAATTATCTTTTCATACTCACATACCTCTGTTCACCTAAAATCTAATTTGCGTTTAGCAAATAGGATACGATGCGAGCCGTTCATTAATCCCATTAGGTGGAGTCACGCGCGGCGTAATTACCGCGGTTCCGACTAATACCGATGTCGGTACCAGCCCGATACTTGCTAACAGAACATTCCCATGGCCTTTACTAACAGGCATCATTCCCTAATTGATACTTGTTTGCCATCAAACATCATTCACGTGGCCAAAACAAGCTTACAGGGATTCTCTGGCCGATAATATCATTTTTAAATTGAGATCTAACTTATCTATTCATCCACACGAATGTTTTAAACCAAAACGAACAGTGTATTTCCTTCCTTTTCTCGACTAAAACAGTCAATGGATCCTTTTAACACTTTGATTGCGAACTTTTTTCTACGACTGCGATCTTTTTTTTAACCTAAGACATTCGTGCTGCCGCTCTACACAGCGGTTGTGTTGCGCCGCACATGCGTATCACAGATCTGTATTTTCGCAGCCGCTGCGCTGGTGTGGATTTACGCATATTAGTCACTTGTAGAAAATACATACGGTGTGATTTCAGCACTCGAAGTGTTAAGAGAAAATTAGATGGATTGCACCTCGGGGAACATAATTGGTCTCTTTATATCAAAAAAATGTACTTACACAGTCATGGCAGGGCATGATTTGAAAAAACTCTAAAAAAATATACGAAGCTTTACCGCTGGTTGATTGGAGGTCCGTTGAACTGATTTCATAGAATTCATCAATCGTACAGCATAAGTTCCTTGAAAAAAAGAGGTATATTATTCTGGTTGTAGATTTTATAAAATCGAAATTTAAATGTAATATTAAGCATGAAAAGTACAAGATGTATAATGTAGAAAATTAAATAGCGATACTGCCCCGCTGATCGTGTTAATCTTCTAACAATGAAAATGAACCGTGTTGAAAACAAAATCTTCGCAAGGGTCTAATCCTTAAAGGGACGAAGCAAATCTCGTTAATAAACAAGGCGGGTGGCCATCGATTTAATTTATTATGTAGACAGACGTGACGTCTTTTGACAAGTTTGTTCTAAATCTGCCTTTTATAAAATAAACGGGGTATATGGTAAAGAGTGGCCAATACTTCACCTCCTGGTATGGGGCATCTTAACTGTTCAGTAAATGAAAAATACAACCCAGTAACTGTCTCACGGTTTTCGAGTAATTGGACATTTTCGAAATTTTTAACCTTTTTACCCTTGTTTATTCTTTTCTGTGCCAAGGTTACAAACCAGGAATTTCTCAATCTGTTTTTGTAGAATTCTTAGATAGAATTCTTGGATATATTCTAAAAGAATTCTTGGATAACTATGGTATAAAGCTCTAACTGCCATTTTGTGTTTATTACTAATATTTTTCGACTCACAAGAAACTTACCCGCTTCAATGAAATTCCGAAATGATAGGCAAAGAATATTCCTTTTAAGATGAGTTAAGATAATATTTTTTCTTGAATTGAATTGTCAAATTGAATTGGAATTTCAAACAAATTACATAGCAAGGAAATTTACTAAAACCAGATATTAAAATAAATTCGAAAATTGAAATAGACTAAATGCATTGTAATTTCTCAAAATCAAATTTTGTCAAAATAAATAAATATTTTTCATCAAATCTCCGATACAATCTGCGCGTTGTTAAGAAGGGAACCTTGTCAAAGTAAGAGCGAGTACTCATGAGAGACTTGATAATGCGCGATTTGATAACGCGCGATATAAAAGCCTCTATTGAATACCGAGGAGCGCGCGTTTGATTACGTACGGTATGGGTAAAGTCAGTTTTTAAAAATATGCGTTACCAAACCGCGCGCTTCGATACTCCTAATGTGTGTGTAAACGGTCTAAAGGTCTGAACTGACCACGCTTGTATCAACATTTTCGATTTCGAAATGGTTCCAAGATCCAAACTATTTTGACGGATTTTAACAGGACCGCTCCGAAGAAGGCGACGTATCAATTAATCAAATTGCGTTGGAAAACAAAACCTGTTCGAAGGTGTAATCCGTGAAAGGGTAAAGCTCGTTAATAAACAGGGCAAAGGTTCGATACGGGCCCTTATTCGCTGGAGCTTTACACGCGAATAATGCGGTAATTACGTTTGAACAATGTGAGCTTTTAAAATATGGCTAACTTTATGCACACTTTTTAAAAATGAGGATGCGTTATCTCATAGTACGTTATTGGTAAGGGGGCTAAATACAGGTCCTGAAATAAGGTGTTTACTACCCAGCCTCTGCCATACGACGCGCAGAGACAGGCCGCCGTAGCTAGTGGGAATGCAAAAACCACACGTGCGTGTGGGCACACACACACCTTAACCAACAATGACGGTTATTGGTTATTGTTGTGATCGAAATAAAAAGTTTAAATCTAGAATTGTTTTGTGAACATTTAATATGACAGAATTTATTTTAGACTGTATCATGGAAAGTCGTATTTTCAAAGTTAGTTTAGCAGCTTCACGCAACTTGTCCCTTTGGGAAATTCATTGTGAGTTTCGGTAGATTTTCGTTGAATTCGCTACCCAGTGAATTAATAACTACATGGTTTGTATAAACTTAGGTACATTCGTGTGCACAATCTTTGTATAATCTTCTCTAGTACCAAAATGCTAGACAATCGACACACCATCATCTAGATTAGTTAAGCAGAGCTTAAGCTATGAGTACTAGATGACTGATATACTTTAAAGAATACATTATAGCAGATATAATATATTTTTCATTATACTCGTATACATATAGAAAATACCAGAACACCCGGAATACATATTTTAGATCGTGCAAACATTTGATACAAGGTGCGAATCGAACCCTCCTGCGCGCAGGTGGACTTTCTTCCGCCCCGCGCCCCATCGATCGTCAAATCAATTATGCCCAGGTACTGATGTAATACCTATATTAAATTATTAGCAATTGTGTGCCTTAGTGTAGGGACAGAGACAGATATAATGTTATCGGTAACCCAATCAACAGGTTTTTAATAAGAAACGCAACAGTTTCCATAACATGAACGTAAACCCTGTATTTTGTGGTAACGGATCTGTATCCTGCTCACAGAGCTCGAACTATAAAATGCAGCATAGAGTAGGTACCACGTCATATTAAAACCCGCCTATTGCAGGCTGAACGCTAACTTCAAGTTGCGCCATACGCCTCGCTTCACCAACATTATATGATTTATTTGAATTCCAAATTAAAATTCAACTTCACCATGACGAAGTTCCATGAAAACTCAAAAAAAAAATTGCGGGCGTTGTCGCGTCGACTCTGTCGTTCAGCTAAGGCAAGAGGTTAGTAGTATTTAAAGCGTCATCGCCGACTATAATAGACCCTACTTCAAACTTAAAACAAAACCAAAACCTCATCATCATCCTAACACTACCACGGATGGTAAATTTTTCTATCCGATCCGATTCTTGGCTTTTTCCCTGCTAGCCCGTCACTTCAATTTCCTTTAGGTCTTATTCCACCAAGCCATCTTCGTTCGACGTTACGTCGACAACGTCGACGCTTTGATGCTCTATCGTTATGCATTCGTTCTACGTGACCAGCTCATCAAAGACGGCCTACTTTTATATATACTTTATGACATTTGGCTCTTGGTACATGTTGTGAAGCTCATGGTTGTAACTTATTCGCCAGTAGTCACTACACAGCGCTGAAAATTTCTCTCAATATTTTTATTACTAAAAGTTTTCAAGAGTAGGTTATTTTCGGTTTCTTCTTAACACCCAGCATTTCCAGTAAAACCGAGCGTGTTTTATCTTAAGCAGGAAACTGCTACAAGCAACAGCTGCATTAATAATCATGTTTGATCGTTATTTCCGCTATTTATTTGATTAGTGTTGCTGTATATAAATGTACTATAAACATAACGCTTATTTATGTTGCGGCTATTCGCGAGCAATAAGTTTACAGAAAACTTTCATTGATCGAGTAAGTAAATTGCTCGACGTTAGATGATACTGTGTGTATTGTCCAGCATTATTAATATATATTTATTTTTTATCAACCTGCAGGCATCGTCCCACTGCATGTAAAGACTATATATTCCTCCACACCGGTTAGGTTTCGTCGGCTAATCTTTGTCATTTTTATTATGGGGTAAAACCTTTAGAGGTACCCTCTAAGCCATCTAGTACCGGCATAGAATTTACACCACCACAAATTTTCCCGCGGGTGTTGTAAGAGCGACTTAGGTATATCCACGGGAGATGGCCAGCAACGCCTCATACAGAACAATTTACCACCGAACTACGATCCCCAACCCGCATGCCCAGCGTGAGGATTATGGGCACTACCTCCATGAGATAAAAGCCAATAAGGCGCTTGACCTGCGTCCAGCAGTGGACCTATATAGGCTGGTGAGAAAAACCTCATAATAATAATTCCCTGGTAACCTGCTTTTTCGCCCACCAAAACCAACTAAGCCTAGATAATACGTGACTTGGTAACAAAGTTCATAAAGGTCCCTGAGTGCTCTCATCTCACGTCTCGAAGCAAAAAGCAAACTTGTACAGCCAATAACGTTTACCCTGTCCTATTCTTAGAAATATGATTTATTTCGTGAGTCTGTACGTTGATATGGATCGTGTTTCGTTCACTTGAAGGTAGGTACATAATTGGGAAGATAATGGAGTACTTAGCCACGATGGGTGGGTTATTATTATGTTTGATGGGCTTCTTCAAGAGAAAAGTCAATGAGACTATTTCGAGGTAAATGAGATCTATTCTAAGTTGGGGCATATAATTTATTTTCAACAGCTGAGCTATTGCTGCGAATATTAAAATTTATTCACATAAAAATTGTATTTTCAACCTTTTTTTAGTACCGCCGAAATTCAAATGTCCGCTGGTAAATGGGCCTGTTGTCCGCTAATAGAAATCTTCATTGTTGTTTATACAATAGAAATCCGGCGGAGTAGGCCAACACGTCTGCACAAGTAAGTAAAGGTTATTGAATGTTGAAGGGCAAGGCTGAGTTTCATCAATTCAAACGCTTTACATCTGTGCCTCCATGAGTGGGGTGGGGTGAAGCGTATTGTTCAAAGTCAATGACGTAAGGGCCGCTCCGGTCCAGCTAAAGCCTCGACAGTGATAAATGTTTCATTTATCCTCCAGCATGCCGTAGGCGCCCACTTTGAAATCTGCCTCGAATTTTATTGTTTAATTTGTTGCCTTTTTTCGTTTATTGTATTAGGCCGTGTTTGCAATACCCTGTTATAATATTCATTCGTATAATTCCTTTTGATTTTGTGAAAAAATACAAGATGTTTACCAGGCCCATTTTTGTAGGTCGCCTAATCTGGTTTTTAACTCGTTTCAAAGGTCTTGCAGGTGAAATAAGCTTATTTTTAACAACAGTCGAAGACTCTTTATATATTTTTTCTGAAATATCTTTGAACAGACGAGATATTTCGATTCAATTTATAATAACTAAGTATTGCGCATTCCAGCAAATCCAGCTGGATCCAGTACATTTTTGGTCTTGTTGGATCCAGCAGTGCAGATCCACAATGAGCTAAAACAAGTAACTTTATTCCCACGCGAAAACCCCACAAAACTTTACGTTACCGCTTTGCTAAGCAAGTCATTCTCATCTACAATATTTTTGCGATTGCGAATTATTATGATGCTGTATGCAATTTAATTGTTTTTTTTTTATTTTTCTAAAATTGATATATTTTAGAAATCAATAAATACTGGATCTGCGCCGGATCTGCTTCGATCTAGCATAAATACAGCTGGATTGAAAATGCCGCTGGACTGCAATCCCAAATCGTTACATTAACTATGTTAAATTTACATTGCTCTGTGTTTCGGATACGGATGTATTCAAGTTAGGTACCCAAAGTTTAGTCAATGAACTAAGTTCTTCGAATAGACTGAGCAGACAAGTTACCTGCAAAAGCTAACACTCAATATAGACCGAGAAGCCTTCATTGCTCATCGCCTACGTCTCAGATGCTCTACATCTCTCGTAACTTACCATTCCGCTAGGTTCTAACTTTGATGGCATGTGCTGAAACTTACCTGGAACAAATTATAATAAGTTAGAGCTTTCTAGGCGCTTGTCACATGTTTGATTGCTTGCTTTCTTCCATCTACCCGCGGCTTCGCACGTGATAGATTTTAAAAGTTCTACTAATTAATATCTATACTAATATTATAAAGAGGAAAGGTTTGATTTTTTGTTTGTTTGTTTGTAATGAATAGGCTCTGAAACTACTGAACCGATTTGAAAAATTCTTTCACCGTTGGTAAGCTGCACTATTCCCGGTGAACATAGGCTATATTATATTTTCAAAAAGTTAGGGATCCGTACTAAAACGTCCGCTAATAAGTTATAAAACCATAGGAAAAACTATTTTGGACTACCTAGGAACCTATTTTCATTAAATCGTTACCAGAAATCTTAAAAGGGTCGCTATTATGTTAAAGTAAAGAAAATAATCAGGTCTTTAAAACCATATATTTTTATATTCAACAAAATAACCAGGTGAAACACAAGTTCCAAACAGAAATAAACACATTTAGGTTTCATTTCATTCAGTAGAAATATTTCTAAATATGAACAAAACTTAGCATTCAGTTCTGTCTGGGTCGTCTGCTGGTCGAAAAATTGATACTGCCCCACTTTGGGATTGTATTTAAAAGACCAAGACATCGTAAAAAACCTGCACCGAGTGCCACTCAAAAAGCTTGTGGCACGAAAAGTCGTTACAACAATTTATCAATTATTTTGTATCTTATTACTAAACTTTATTTTCAGAACAAAACAATGATATCAATAATATATAATGCCTGGCCACATCTTCATATTATTTACTAGCTTTCAGAACAGTTCTTCCTGCCTCTAGTTGAAATATACTTATATAATGTATAATTCTGCCTGTGTGAATAAATCAAACGCATTTCACATACAACGCAGAAGATTAAAGCACATATGTGCGTTCCTATCAGGAAACTTCAAAAACTTGAAAGGAAAGAGGATACCGGTATTCTGATATAGTCTGATATAGGTCTGGTAGCTCGGCAGAGAAAAACGGGATAAGTGTAGGGAGAATGTAAAATTCACGCACTGACAGTAAATAATGTGAGAACAGCCAGGATAAAGGGCCCGCGTAAGAGTGGCCGCCAGGGACAGATAGAGGCTGCGTAGCTCCCTACCTCGTACCCTACCCGTGTATTTATTGTTTATTTTTACAGCTAAACTGGTTTATGCAGCGTCAGGCCGCAGCTCTGCAAATTATTCCAATTCGTTGTCGGAGATTGGACCTTTGGGGCGCATTTTTCATCAGTGTTTATCATCTGGGATAAATCTGCGTGAATTCGTGGACGATTATACGGCAATATTGGTAACACTTTACAAATATGAGTAAATATTGTAGGTTTTATATTTATAGGTAAAATATCGAATCATATTTGAATAAAACTTTAAAACGGTCACGGATTAACAAAAAAATTCATTAATAACGGGTAGTGGTAACGTTCGTAACAAAAGACAAAAAATAAGGGTAGATCGGTATGTCTGCCAATAAAAACTCACTCGTAGTGCCTTCAGTTATTCCGTTATCATGGCGCATGAAACTGTGCCGAAATATTGGAAATCTCAAAAATCTAATCCTGGTAAATATCCCGTCATACGAGTATTATATAGGTAAACTCAAAGTTATTTAAATAGTTAGTATATCCTTACATGTATATACGCTCATAATATCCTCAATTTAATATGTCTTTTCCTACTAAATAATAAGACTTCATGTTATCCGTCGAAAAAACACATGACAGGATAACTCTACCTAAATAAAGATGAATAAAGCAAAAACTTACTTATAATTAGCTAACTCGTTTACCAACTATGGTGCGAGGGACAGGCTTTCACGCTCTCGTCACGTAGCCAGTGGGCATAAAACGTCGCACTACGTAACGTACATTCCTACCTACACAGCTGAAAGTAAACAGTTACATAACTCTCTCGGCTCAATATTGGGTTTCGTAGAGCCTCTACGGTTTTCGTAGACATTCGTAGGCCCTCGTAGACGCTTACGAATGATTTAGGAATTTTGTGCTTAGTGATTTTTTAATATTATTTAGAAGATCGGCATGACGTTTGATCCTTTTTATTAACGTTTAGGTTGACTGGACCGACGTAAAAACTATTAAGATCCCTAAAACTTCAAGCATCTCATCGCGTCGATAGAATAATAAATTGTGTTTATCGAAGGGTTATTTTACTATTCGATTTAGTCTCGTGCTTGAATTAATGATAGACTTCTGATGAAACTTGAATAGAATAGTAGCATGGAGACCCAGAAAACAAACTAAATAAATAATGCTGGACAATCCTAGCAGCATCATCTAGTTACAAGCTAAGCAGAGCTTGTGTTATGGGTACTAGATGGTGATATATAAACTTATTCTAACTTTAAATTTAAAATGACAAGTGATGGATAAAACTAAAGTTGTAATACAACAGGATCATACAATTTACATTTAGTTTATGACTTCTGCACGGGTTACATATTTGTCACTTTAAAATTCATCACAAGTTGAACTTCGTAATTTTCCTGTAAAACGGGAGACAAGACCGCAATTTCGGTTTAAATCTTTCTTCATATACAGAGGTATTTTTCTTTAGGCATTTTTAACAAAATGAAGCAGTGCGAGTGAATTGATCGAAATGAGATCCTGATTAATACATTTCCAAATTCGTTCTTCCATATGAGTGCGAGCCCGACAATACTTTATTACATTTCATGTAGAACCTGCCAAGCTTCATTCAATTCGACGGGAAGGCGAGAGGAGAGGTTCTTTAGAATCATTTTTACAATTCTATGCTCATGTCATATTCATAACGCTCATACGCAAAATTCACATGAAGGTATATGAAATATTATCGGTCCCTTCGAAGTGTTCGAATGTTTTATTATTCTCTAGAAGGTTTGTAGATATAATATATTTGTCCTTACAAAAGCTTTAGGAAAAACGTATTCATCAAAAAAATCCTTGACATTTCGTAAATTTTTAATACAATATCTAAGGCATTTCGTATTCCACGTTCAGAATAAACATGAGACTCCCAAAAGTGTCTTTGAATAAAACTTTATTGTTCCTGAGAAAAGGCTGTTGATGCAAACTATTTCTGAGAGAAATTGCTTTTCCTAAAGCACTTAATAAAAACTTGAAAAAGGGTAGAAAAGTATGGAAATAATAACAGATGGAGCTTTGGCAAAGACATTCTTACTTCTGTTTAACGGGACTCGGTATAATTTACCTGAAAAATAAATGTAAAGTAGAATGTCTGATCCTTGACCTCTGAGCTATTCCAAAGTCAAAAAGCACCATCTAGCTATATTATCCAGCATAATTTATTTTTTTAATAGACAAGCCAGTAAACTATGCCAGACTCTTTAAATTGTATAATTTGTTCTGTTTTTAATGTTAACTATTAGATTATGTAGCAGTACTATAGTTTGAGCGAAACCGCTGTACCGCTCCTTAGGAAAGTGCGGCTGCGGCGAGGTGGGGGCGAGGAAAAAAGAGCAAGAGTACGCGTTGACAGCAGACTGATGGATCGGAGCGGCCGATATTTCCCCCCCGTCTCGCCGCTCGCATACCTTAGGCGCGGTACAGCGGTTTCAGTCAAACTATAATGCTGATCATAGTAAGGTTAGGTAATTACAATATTTATTATTAATTATTATGCATAACATTTTTCCATTTTGGAGTTAGATATACAAATTTAATTTATTTTACAAACATCAAAATACACAGCCAGTATTCTACCTAATCACGTTTTACAGCATAACACAACTTTATGTTCGCGCCAACGAAATTCTTTGCGGTGCCAAAATTAAGCTAGTGGCTAAGCTCTGCTGGAACTTTGTGGTCAACCCCTACACTCGTATTTGGGTAATATTTGTAGGTAGATTTATTTTATAGTTTGCGGGGTGGAATCACGCCTTTGCATTGTTGCACGTCGCAATGTTTTTTCTGCTGAGGAATTTAAGTTCAAGCAGAAGTTTTTATCGTCTGAATAAGTTCGACTTTGATGTTTATCGAAATAATAAAAAAAATCGACACTTCGTTAGAAAACTCTTCATCACGGGCCTACTAGTTTATATCGATGTTTATTGACTTGATACTCTCAAATGAAAGTTCAATCGCGTGTTCAAAAAGAAAAAAAGCTTGATTAAATCAAGCTTTTTTCTAGTTTTAAATCTTACTTATACCGAGAGACAACTTCAAATATTATATTGCCTACTATATGTCTACCATGAAAAATATCTCCTTCAACTACAATTATGATAATTTTTTATGCCTAACAGAAAATGTTTCCATCAACGTTATACGAAGTTAATATTTTACCTATAGATTAGAACATCAGGTAATGTTCTTCTCAAACTCATTCTTATGGAATTTTGGGACTACTACTCTACAAACCTACACAATGTAAGATTTGAAACTCCTGTCTACGGTTTCAGAAATTTATTTCACAAAAGATTATCAGCTTAGTTGTGGAAAACTTTATTTATAGAAGCTATATAGGTTAGCTTCAATAAATACAGTTTTCCAATATTTTCCTATATCTACCTACCTCTACTATCTACCTAGAGAGAAGCGTAGATTAATTCTTAAAATATTATCCGTATCCCATCGGAGTTACTTTCAGAGACTTTTGTTTTTGATTCCTGTCAGGTGCTCGTATTGAGTGAGGCCATATTCTGTTTGTTCTATTTATTCCCCAGACACTTTTTCCCCATAAATCGACTAATGGAAAAGTTTCCTTTTATTATATCTGTAAATACAAGCTCAAGTGGAAAAAAATATGGGCACTATACGGGTAAAAGATTGATAGTAGATTCAATACCTTCGACTGATCAAGTTATAGATATCCGCAGCCTTTTATTTAGTCATATATGGATTTTTTTTATTCTCAGTGGTACACATACTCTACTGCTGAACGTGCCTACCCCCAAAAATGGAGGGGGGGGGTACAATCTTCACGCTCGGCAGGAGGGAAGGAAGCTGCCCTTCTTCTGGTAGGTTCAGTCTTCCTTACGACACCATATACAGTATACAACCTTATACAGGTTGAGTTTAAAGGGTCGATTATTACGCCGCGGCCGCCGCGCGTAATAGCTAGACATATAGAAGAGGTAACTTATATGAACATATAGACATACAATAATATAATATGGGTGTTAGAGCGGTAAATATTAGACGGCTCGATTCAATACCTCGGAGTGATCCAGTCGTAGATACCAGCACCCTTTAATTTAGTCAGCCTAGGAATGTATTAGTTCGTGATTGGTAACCGGGAGGCCCGACATTCTGCGTGCCACCGCAGATATGCCGGAATGTTCCTCAGACCGAATACCTTTAAGCCCACTTATAGTTACTCTTGACTTGCCTCCTAGTAGGTCTACGGTATATAATTTAGATTGTTTTGAAAGTAATTACACTGTTTTTAAAGTTTTGTAAAACCCAATCCCTTGGGAATAAAATTGATGTGGGACCATTCGGAAACAACCACTAATAGCAAAATATTAATAAAATTCGGTCCATTATTGACTGAGAATCAGTGTAAATACATTAAAAAAAATAAAAGCATAAACACAGCCGAACATAGAACCCTATCCTTTATTGAAGTCGGTGAAATTAACATTTATAACGAGCTCTGGTTGGTTTTTGATGATAAATTAATTTAAATCTACTTTAAATTTGTTTGGAGTCATCACATAGAACTAAGGACGCTACGCTACGAATCTTTTGCAAAAAATAAACAAGTACAATAAAATTTATCACAATTTACATTGTTTAATTTCGCACTTAGCCTTTTTGCGAAAATGGGAAAGTAACTTCAATTAAATTGTCTTTTGACAGGCAAATGTTGTTTGGACTTTTTATTTCGCTGAAACCGTGACCTGTTGTTGTTTTAATAGATCGCTGGGAGCTTTTTACTTGACTAATTGAATATTTCTTCCTGGTTCGTTTCCGTTCTGAGTGCTTGATGAATAATCAAAACGATGTTTCCTCTCTTGGACCCTTCATGTTTTTTCACTTGATGTCTTCAAGGTTTTACTTTCTTAGCTCTTTGTTGAGGGTGAGTTTATTTGGAATATGTTCTTGTATTGTTTATAATTATTAGCTAAACAAACTTAACTCACAAAGATTAAACCAACGTTTCAGAAACAAGCTTATCCGAATGGCATACATACTCGTATAGTGCACAAACGAACCTTAGTAATGCAGACCGAATCAATATTATATGAACACATTCGAGGATATTTGCTCTACTTTTCTCTGCAGCATTTACCTATATGATTAATGCCTCCATAAAGCTTAGAAGAGTTCAGAGCGGGCATTATCTTGCCGTTATGACCAAATGGTGGACATTAGCGAACGTGTGAACGCTCCTGCAGTCGGTTCATAAATCACAAAGTTTCGACGAAAGGCTGCCGGAAGAAGTTTCGGCGAAGCTGCAAAGGTGACGTTTTATTAGCTTTATGCAGCTTAGTTTTATTTACCACGAACTTTTACCCACGATTTCGCTCACCTGGTAACATATAAAACTAAAACTAAAACAGATAAAACTTCCATCCAATAGCAGAGAATACCTAACTAAGCGATAACGAAAAGAAGCACCCAGAGATATAATTTTTCTGCAAATTTAATTGAATCTATGTTCCATACTCTGACAAATTGTTATTTATATATTTTAATAGTTAAAATTGTATTTAATTGTTAGTATGTAAATATAAATATTTTCTTTTACCAATAAAATGACTATCTGACTATCTGATAAAGTTAGCTATCAATAATATGATAGACATAACAGAATCACGACTATACTAGCACTAGTTTGAAAATAGATAAAAGATAGTGATAGAAGATTAAGAAAACTACATCATGTCCAAATTATTAGCTGCCAAGCAAAGATACTTGGCATTTTATTGGAAATATAATAAATTATAAGAAAATATTTACAAGTTATTACAGTTTTGTAATTAGTTAGTAGTTATGTAGTCTTTATGGTATTGGGTAATTCAGGGACTGGTTTAGTATAATTGTTTATGCTATAAATAAAAATTTTCTCTTATTCTTATACAAACTTATCTGCCTTACCTACGTGGTCGTTTCTTCGCTCTTAAACTTCATCTTATCAGCCAAACTCTAAAACTTACTGTGTCTTATAAGGGCCACTACAGATACGCTTTAAATAATGATAATAATGTTCTACCAACTAATTCCTTGCTAGCCCAGTATCCAAACAGTGGTCCTTCTGTTAGTAAGACCGATTGCGTTTATCCTTATCTCCTCCTAATGAATAGCCTTCATAAACTGTAGTTAATACAGATAGGTAGTCGCATTATACCATATGAGTATAATTACTCGTAAGGACGCATTTACACAGCGGACGTTTTTACAGGACCGTTTTTTACGGATCCGTCGCTGCTGGAAACTATCCTTTACTAGATCCGGAATACTGTCGGGGGTGTGAAAGTGAACTCGCTACTACAACTTTCTAGTTGTTGTAGATGGATTATACAGCTTACCTTTGATAGCGTCTTAAATCCTAACATAGCTTTATCTAGCTAGACACTAGGGTTCTCTCAATAATACTTGAATAAAATGTATGCTAGGATCGGATATTAGTGCGGTCGGCAGTCACGCACACAAGCATAGTGACATCGCTGTCCGCTGCATGGCTTGGCAGCCATGCTTGTAGGGCGTTGGCATAGATTGGCGTTGGCTTACGCCGCCATCATGAAAAAAACGGATCGTAGTAGAGCGGATGCTGTGTGAATGCGCCCTATTATGTATAATATTCGCAACAGACCGAGGTAGTGTGGTTCTTTATTCTCAATTTGCGAGGCTTTACGGCAATAACGCACTTCAATCACATTTAGACGTAACTAAAATAATTGAGGTCCAAATATCTAAATATTTAAGTGCCATCATCTGTATTGTTCCTTCATGTCCAGTCCTTCCTTAGTATACCTAGAAGAGATCGGTATCAGCGATAAGCTCGCCCTTTATACTTCCTCTTCTCTTCGTATTTATTTCTCTATTGTTTACTGTTTTGTGTGGTATAATAAAATGTTTTCTATCTATCTTCCTTCACAATGTACTGTCAGGCGACGAAATGCTTAGTAGACGTTACTTATGTAGGAACCTACTTATCTCATTCAACATTTTCCTGTTCTGATTCCGAGTAATTAACTAGGCATGTATATGAGTTATTATCATTTATCTAATAAAATAAATAAATAATGCTGGACAATCCTCACAACATCATCTAGCCCCAAGCTTAGCATAGCTTCTTTTATGGGTACCAGATAACTGATACATTACATATAGAAAGAAAAAGATACACATATATTTTTTATTAAACATAGAAAACGGCCAGAATACAGGAAACAAATATCTGTGAATGTACGAACATTTGTCCCGAGGTGGGAATCGAAACTGCGACTTTTTGCGTCGCAAGAGGACCTCCGCCCACCGCGCCACATTGAGATATGAGTAATTATGCTTCGAATTTTAATTAAATATAAAATGAGAATATCCTCTACTCGTAATTTTACATTGCATTAGGTAGAAATACAAGCCCAAACGCAAACTTCCACGTAGTCTTTGTACTAGTACTTTGTGTAAATACCAACTATGGTTTAAATTACGAACTTATCATCGCTATAACTTTGGAAAGCTTTTACAAAATATAGCGGAGCTTTTGTAGAGTTAACGTTGCGAGATAGTTAATTTTAAACGTATGGGTTTCCAAACGCTTTCAGTTAATTTTACTGCCATGAATTATCGTTTTTCTATGAACAAAGCTTTGAGTTTAGTATTTTAATCGGGTGGGCTATTATCATAATGGAAAATTTTTCGAGATTATTTTTAGAACTTCCAGATTTGGAAAATTTTCAAAACTGAATAAGTAATATAATAGTAGTAATATAGAGTCAAGACCGCCACACTGAAGTGGAAGTGGGCGGGGCACATTAGCCGAATGCACCCCGAGAGGTGGGCTAATGCTGCAACACCCAGGGTCCCGGAAGGAAGCCGCGGGCGAAGTCGGCCAAGAAAGCGCTGGCGAGACGACCTAAACGCCTTCCTCGGAGATTGGTGGGAGATCGCGCGTGACCGCACTGAGTGGAAAGATTTGGAGGAGGCCTTTGCCCAGAAGTGGGACGAAACTGGCTCAACAAAAAAAATTATATAATAGTAGTTATTACTTACTGGATATTTCTACACAACATCTTCTGACCTCAAAGTCAGCAGAGCTTGTGTTATACTTACAAGATTATTGATTTACATACGAATAATTGTACCATCCCTAATAATCAACCCTATACCTTTTTCAAATCGACAATCGACCATTAATTATATCATTATTTTTATTTAGTTTTAATTTAATTTTATTTAATATTAGTACTTAAGAACATTTATGCTAAGAGCAGTAGGTAAACAAACAAATTATGGATCTTTGTAATCACTACATAGTAATATAACAAAGTCGCTTTCCGCTGTCTGTCTGTCCCTATGTAAGCTTAAATCTTTCAACGGATTTTGCTGCGGGTTTATTTAATAGATAGAGTGATTCAAGATGAAGGTTTATAAACTATGTAACACATAGATTTTCACGCGAGCGAAGCCACGGGGCGCAGCTATTGCGAAATAAAAAAAAATATGTAGATTTTCACTATTAATGCATGCAATAAACAACCTGCCTGCTTAGTTTTAAAACACCCACATGAAGTCAAGACTTTCAGTTTACAACAATGACGTCCTAACAGATTAGTATATCATAGTATGCTTCCAAGATTACCACCTCGCCCGCAAGACGACGCCTAATGGAAGGGCAGGACAGAGCACGGACATTAATCAGGTAATCCGAGCATACTTTACGGTAACCGACTATGCATGTACCATGTCGCTCTGCGTCATGTACATTATGTATGTATCACTGCACTAAGTGATACAAGACTCTGGAGCTATAGATTACTGAGGTGGTTAGCAGCGACGTTAACTGAATGTCTTTATAGTGAACACGAAGTTTAGGATATGTTTTTTAAGCCATTTTAGGGTGCTGGAAGGCTCGAGCTAAAATCTTGCATACTCGTAAAACCACAGAATAACTGTACAGTACTAAATAATACAATGAAAATGTTTACTTTGCCTATTAGTTATATATGTATATGTAAATATTATAGGTATATACATACCTATCTCCGAATTTTACAAAGCAATATTAAAGCCTTCGACGCATGAGGTTTCGGGGTCGATTCCCGCCTCGGAACAAATGTGTGTACGATCTGCAGATATTTGTTTCGGGTGTTCTGGTCGTTTTCTATGTAAAAATATCTATCTATGTAATGTATTGTATTATGTATATCAGTTATCTAGTACCCATAACACAAGCTCTGCTTACCATGGGGCTAGATAATGCTGTGTGAATTGTCCAGCATTATTAATTTATTATTATTATTTAATATTTCTTATTCTAGATTGCTAATTGGCTTTACGTACTTTGAGTAAACAATTTTATCTTAACAGGAAAATAACCTAATTAATAGATACAGTTGTTTAGTTATTCCTGAATAACAAGACCCTCAGCGTGCAAATATTTGCACTTGGCCGATTTTTTAAAATATTCATATTCATTTCTATTCAGTACTTGCTACTGCCTGCGAATTCGCATATTTTCCGGGAATAAAAGTACCTATGTACTTATAAATTACTAGTACATTCATTATAGCCCGATTCGTTCAGTCGTTTTGGAAGATTGTACAAATATATGAACATCCAAACTTCCACATTCAATATTAGTGTGAAGTTTACCCACATCATTATCCTCCCGATATAGATAAAGGCAAAAGCAATTTCAAGTTTGGACAATAAACTAGTGCAACCTAATAGCTACATACATCATGTAGTCTGCTATTATATGCAGTGGATCCGGCGTGTGGCACCTCGAATAAATCTTGCTTTGTCCACACACATTATGTATGGTAGCGCTGCCCTTTTGAAACAGCTAAGCTAGTTTATACAAAGTGACTTAAGGTTTTTTTGCATTACAGGTAGTTTTAGCTAAAATAGATTGAGTTGACAAGGTTTACACCCTTAGATAATTTTCGATCCTTTTCGAATAAGAATTAGTACCTATGGTACGAGTAGGTATAAATAATGCTGGACAATCTCAACACGGGATCATCTAGCCCCAAGCTAAGCAGAGCTTGTGTTGTGGGTACTAGACGACTGATATCCATAATACAAAACAATACTTTGTATAGATAGATATTTTTTATAAAAAATCGTTTGTTTCTAGGTGGGAATCGAAACCTAAACCTGCGTCTCAGGCAAACCTTCGCCTGCCGCGTCACAGAGGTATTTGGGGTAATCACGGTCTTTCGTGTTTACGACTATGGCAGCTTAGGTACTACTACAACCAGCCCTGGTCGGTATACCATTTTATATTGAAAAACATTATCAAGAATCGTTTATTGTGATAATATTTCGTGCAATTCGAAGCGCTCCGTTGAGTACCTTCGTTTATTTTATATTTTGTTTCCCACTTTATCGTAGCCGGTTTCGAAATAAGCTGTGTCATTGCTGCAATGTCTCAGAGCTAAAGTCGCGATTAAAGTTACGTGGCGAAAAGCTTTGTTTAACCGCAACGGAATAGAGGGAAGCTTTACAGAATGAGGCTGCATTGTACACAGTATTCCGTATTCGTATTCCGTGCACGTGGCGTTTGTCAACACTTTATAAAAGTTTGTTTATAAAACAGATGGGCTAAACCACGAAATCTTCAAACAGTGTTTCACCTTTTAAGGGTGTAGCCACTTTTGAGTGGGTATTCTTGAAAAACATTGAATAAATTTCTAAGAATACAAAAGAAAAGTAGCACAAACAGTTTTAGCACAAATTAGGTAATGTTACTTGGGTCTTTCACACGTTCTTTCAAATCGCTTTGATATACAGGAGTGAATAGGTGTCTTCTAGACCTTCGTGATAAACCGTCGGCCTCATTGTTACTATCCATCACGTGAGATTGTAGTCAAACGAAGGTCTATAAAAAATCGATGATTGCTTGTTTATTATTTTCATAACAACAATGTATTACCGCTACGCATAGCGGTTGTATCCACGCCACATATTGAGGGTTATAGTTTGGTGGTCCATGTGGAAAATATTCCGAATGCATGAATTTGTTGTGATTTTTTTTTAATATAACCGGAATAATACCAGAATTTCATAGAAATCCATGAATTTAAATGATATTCGGGAATGTCAGCGGCCAGCAAAAAAGCTCCACTAAATAGAAAAGGAGAAAAAGTGTGAAAGGAAAATGTATCAGTGAATTGATTTTACGTGTTTCATGTATTTACGCTTTTCGCGTGTTGCAAAACTCTGTCTGAGCTTTTAAGCTAGCAACACAAGGTGTGGCTAAACATATTTTATTCAGACGAGAACCGATCTTATTTTGTATTAAATTGCCAGTGTTTCACTGACACAGATATTATCTTACCTTTGTAGGATTATTATTAGGAACCAGTTAGTTAGACCATAACCACATTATTAATTATTATTTTCTTAGAAGATATCGATCTAATAAATTAGATCTTCAAAGGCTTTATTTATTTTAAGCTAGCAACACAAGGTGTGGCTAAACATATTTTATTCAGACGAGAACCGATCTTATTTTGTATTAAATTGCCAGTGTTTCACTGACACAGATATTATCTTACCTTTGTAGGATTATTATTAGGAACCAGTTAGTTAGACCATAACCACATTATTAATTATTATTTTCTTAGAAGATATCGATCTAATAAATTAGATCTTCAAAGGCTTTATTTATTTTATATGTAACCACTTGTAGATTATTTAGTCAAAGTCACACAATTCTAGATTTTTCATTTATATCTTTCTAGAGCCGAAATAATTAATGGCGCTCACAAGCAAGCATTTGTTATGAAGTAAAAAACTTGATGTGTCCTTTCACAATCCTACCACTACTACAAAATGAATGTTTACGTACTTCCGGTGTTTGTTACCCTTTTTACACGATGGTAAAATGCTGTTTGCACATTACAGTTTACTACGATCCTCCTTATGTTAAGATAAGCGTTACCATATCTTACGAGTACCTTACGAATACAGGATTTATAGAAGACCCACTTCGGGTGGATACCTCTTGAATCTTCAGATCTTTCAAGTGAAGTGAAGTAAAAATCTTGGCACGCACGAACGAAATTTTTACGGTTTCTATCAGATTTCCACTGCTAAGTTTGGCTGACATTCTTTATTACTTTCGCAATCACGCAAAGCTCTAGTATTATTTTGAAATTTTCTCATTTATATTGAAGTTACTTTAAGTGAACAAGATTCTGTTCAAGTACTAACGACTTAGCGAGCTCTAGTTCGTCCAATTGAATTTGCTGGAGCTACTTGAGGTTTCATGTAGCGTACCTACCTAATTTGTTGCAACTGCACATAACAATTTGGCAGTTGGTAGTCTTGATTGCAAAAAATAGCTACATTTAATCTTAGTGAGAGCTACGCCGTGTAGACGTTGCTACGCAGCGTAGCAGCCTGCGGATAAGCAACGAGTAAAATAAACTGGGTATTTATTTATACTTCTGTATTGCAGAAGCGCTATTTCTATATTTTTTCCACGAACTGGAAACTCAATTTAGCTTATCATTGCACCCAAAAAGCCATTTCTATGCATTCGTTTCGTTATGCTGCGAGAATTTTAATGACAAAAACACTGCCAATGAACTTTTAAAACTAATAATACTGAGAGACTAAACTGAATAAGTGTAGGAACAGAAGTAATTTCCCTGGCTAGTTGGAGTCTCTTCACGTCCAACTTGGTACGTTTATTGGCTCCCGACGTTGACTGACGATCCGATACGAGACCTGCCGGTATTTGCTGCATACGGAATGGGAGTTTTGAACCTAATTGTGCGATTGGAACAATTGTTACACATAGTTCTCGTATTTCTATCACGGTGAAGCGAAAAATAGAATAAAAGCGCAATTATACATACCCTATAATTACCAGTTATTCTGACTTACGTGGCTTAACTGCATTTTCACATAATAATATACAATACTGACGATTTGGTTAAACTAGTGCCGCGCGGGCACGTTTCTGTATGCAACTAAGATACATATAATATACGTGGCCTACATGCGGCTACGCACTAAAATAACATTCAACTTGTCGAAACTAAAACTATTTCGATCATCACATTATTTGATAATTAATTCAAACAATTATATATTAATTTAATTTAGCATTAAACGGCCATTCCAATTAACAGTTATGCCTGAAACCTACCTGCACCTTTAATTAGAAACGGAATTCATTTTGATGTGCAATTTGATGGGGCATTGAGTAGGTATTTTTGGTATTTCTCATGCTGCAAACTGAGGTTATTCTGGTGAGCGCTTGTCGAACCTTAATAAAATATCAATCGATAGTGCCGCCGTCAATGTCAGCCCCCGGAATAGAAAAGCCGGGCCCACTCTAAAATGAAAACCGCAACAAAGCGACACGGTAGGGCATTCATAAGCTAACAGCAATGGCAGGCAATGGCACCTGGTTCAAGGTGGCTGCAGTGACGGTTATTGGCTGCGACCGACCTCTAACAGTGACGTATATCCGGTCGAAACGGAGACTGAGACTTATGTTGACGATTTTTCAAAGTGACGAGGTGTTTCAGCTCAACCTGCGACGAATTCTGCGCGATTTGCTTGATAGAAGAGATAAATGTTTTTACCTTAAGGGGATCCCGTGAATAACTAAGACTGTCAGATTGCATGTCAATTTTACCAAAAGTGGTCGACAGACGGCGCTTATTTTTTACATAGACTTGTGCAAATGTTGTCTGTTATAGAATAGTCAAACTTTAGTTCTTTTGGTTGATGTAAGGTACCTACTAAAGTCATGAAAAAGGTATTTATTCTATGTTACAAAATTACAAGCAAATTTAAGTTACAATCATTGTTAATTTCTAATGTAATACTAATATTTGCCCGATATCCTAGGTACCTAAATTAAACCGTAGCTTAATATTAGGTAGTTAGCTTATAAATGATCTTTTAAATATTCTTCGAAATGAGAAGCACATAAAATAGGTAATAATGTCATCTCCGGGTTTGTTTTAAAGTGCATTCGATTCTATATGATTATAAAGAGTTAGATTTTGTTTCTACATATTATTGGAAAAAATATTGCATTGTATAGGAATAAAATAATGCTTGATAATGTTTTTACCTGAAATGGCTAAAAACCTGTTTTTCATGCAAAGGATACTGTAAAAAATCACTTATATCACCTATTAACGGGAAATTTACAATAAAATATAATAATAAATAAAAATATAATATACAGGGTAATTCGACGTATTCCCGTTAGGAGGTGATAGGGGTGACTATTTGCGAAAATTTTCACCCCTATGTACATCATGCAAAAGTGAACCATTTTTAAGTTATCATGATTTTTAGCTTTTTTCAAAATAAGTCAAAAGTGCAACATCAAAAATTAATAAAAAAAAACTGTCTATTTAAATTTTTTTTTTCTTCTGATTCATAAAAACGAATAAACACTGGTTATTTATCAATATTAAAACAACAATTATCGCTCCAAATTTAAAAATGCGAGATAAAAACGATATTATTTCATTATTCATTGAGAATTTTTTCCTCTAAAATGCCTTAAAAACTAAAAAAAACGTTATGAAACTTGGCTTTCAAATTATTTTAAAAACATAACCGTTTTCTTAGCTCTCCAACAATGCATAACAACTATGAACTTATTTCAAAGAAACTGAAAAAAACATAATTACAAAGGAAGCAGGCGGAAATTTGTATACGAACTAAACCTCGTTCTCGGTCGTTCTTTATAATTTTTATAAAACTAACCTAAAACAATACCCAATGCAAATAAAACGAAAAATACATATTTAAAATAAAATTTAGCAATAGTTAAGTAGTAACAACAATAAACAAAATTAATAATAAGTAAAAATCAAGACATTTTGTACTACTTCGGTAGTTAAGTCACAACTCTGAAAAATAATGCTATTTTGCGAACGGAATAGGGGAAGTCAATAACTTTAATTAGGCTAAATTACAAAATACATTTTTGATGTTGCACTTTTAACTTATTTTGAAAAAAGCTAAAAATCATGATAACTTAAAAATGGTTCACTTTTGCATGACTAGTTTTTGATCAGTTATTTGCACATGGGGGTAAAAATTATCGCAAATAGTCACCCCTATCACCTCCTAACGAGAATACGTCGAATTACCAATAACCCTGTATATAAAATATATATATATAATTAAATATATATAATTATATAATATATAAAAATAAATAAAAAATAAAAATAAATGTTTGCCGTCGTGAAAACTTTCCTCGGACTTCATTACCTAAAAAGTTCCAGCCATTCTTGAGTTTTGCGATGACAAAAATGAATAGCTTTTATGTGTTGCTAACACATAAAAGCTATTCATTTTTGTTTGAAAAGATTATATAAAGATTAACTAAGTACCTACCTTAACGAAAAATAGAAATTTTAAAAAACTTTTAGATAGGGAGAGAATTTCTTAAGTAAATATTGTTAACTCCACATGTCAATTTATTTTTGTTTGAATTTGTTGATATCATTTACAGCTTTACTATAGGTAGGTAACTTCTAATTAATAAACTTTTATGAGTAACTCTACGTTCACTGACATTTGCAAAACAAATATAGTTGGCGCTCGTGCATGTCAAAACTAACTCTATTTCAATGGTATAAAAACTATAGGAACTGAAAAACTAAAATTGTCAAACATCGTAATTCGAACGACGATACCAGCTGTCAAATGCAAAAAAGTGACATGACCTTACGTCCGTCCGCCAAGGCATCCAGCCTCCGACTGACGTTATTTGAAGCGATTTTTAGTTATATAGGAAGGGATATTGTATCAATAAGGTTAAATTTGTTGTGGCAACAAATTTAACCTTATTATATTTATTAGGATCGAATAATTACGCAAAACGCCTTACAAAAATGTGTTTTTTGGGTTTTATTCTTTTTATTAATAATTCTACAAAAATTACGAATATTTTTAAGAAAGATATTATGATGAAGCAGTTATTGTAGTATTTTAAATTCACTTGAAGTTACTATATTTTCTGTAAAGTCTAAAACTCTGTGCTGTTTTAAAGTGTTATTCTCCAGTGTTTTATTACAAAACTACATAAACTATTGTAAAATGAAATATAAACTATTGAAGATCAGTTATTTGTTTAGGTAATGTGATATTTTTAATCACTTATATTAGATGCACTTTAGAGAAATCTTATAGACGGTGCGCCATACATGGCACTCCGGAGTCCCCTTAAGTTGGAATATTTCGTGAGTAATCTAGACTCTTTCCTTTCGTAAATAATATTTTCAGTAAACGCTTAGTTGATATTTGCGCTGAAAATTCTAATTTGCTACAGATATGATCAAAGTAATGAGTTCGTATCACGTCCTATCCAGTATAATCTTCGTAATGGAAGCAAAAGCCAAAATCATCCCTTTCATGTATTGAATTCAATGTAAGAGATTCACAAGATTAGGAAAATAGCTTAGAAGCTTGTTCTCGGCGAAGTTAACAATCACTTTAATTAAAGGCAGCCCCTTAATAACCCTCCGAAAGACCTTGTAAATATTTTCCTCAAAGTAACGTGATTAAATCCTCTTTTTTGGACAAATGTAGCCTTGGGGATAGCTACTAGAGAATTTTACAAAAAAAAACGTTTCTTTTGAATTAAGAAGGTACCTATTCTACCTGGAAATTGAATCTTGTTATTCGGTTACAATTTTAATTACATTGTAACGGGATCCTCATAGAGCTACCTATATAATATTTCATAATCAAAAACGTCATGAATCTATTTTCAACCCCCGTACACATATTAAGAGTAGGTAGTAGGTTATATCAAATAGCCCAGCGCAGTGTAAACTGATTAGAGTTTGTAATTATAACTTCACGAGACTCAAAGGATTTCAGAAAATATCTCATTAAGTTCATTAAGTTCACGAGCGTTTATCGAATTTAGAGAAGACGAGAACATTGTCGCTTTTATAGCACGAGCTTTCTGCTTACATACATACCTACCTAATCTTTATACGAGTTTGTTTGCAGATGAAGCATTGAAACTCTGATTTTCAGAGAACTATAACCCTTCTAAAATGAAAATGAAAAGTTTTTTATTTCTTTAAGCTTACAAATAAGCACTCAGACTGGTCATATTTTATACTATTCATTGTATATACTATATACTAAACAATGTTGCGATGAAGATCTCAAGCTAAGATACCACCACAGTGAACCCTTAATTTAATTATGGACCTAAATGTACTACACTAGTCTGTCTTCGCTCCATGTATGGGAGAGAGTCCCATTAAAGAGGTAGTGACAAATTTCGGTAACCCACATACCCCATGGTACGGCCCCCTCAAGAGTCCGTAATTAAACTGTAAATTAGTCCTAAGTGCAGGATCGTACCGAAGGTCGTATCAGAGACTCCTGTAGAATACGAATGAACCTAAGAATTGTAATCAAAAATTTATTCAGCACCCGTATTATGAAGATACTCGTAGACATATAGTTAAATTGGTTTTATGTCTGACCTTTCGTTGATTTCAATATAATCAAATTTTATTTTGTGGTAATCGGTTGGTTTTTGATAAAGCTCTCCTAGACTTTTTTCTCTCCTAGATTTTTCGACTATTGAAGAGGTATTCAGTGTTATACTTTGGCCAGCTGTAATACAAAAATTTATATAAATTATAATAATTTAATACCTATCCAATTTCATTCGTTTGTTGTTCAATCAATTTCGTTCACTAGACAACATGTTGCGAACAGAACATGTTTCCAACGTTTCATTTAAAATTAATTTCCAGCTGAAATACATCCGATTCAATTATAATTTTTGACATATGATTTGGTTTGCGAGTAAAAATTGCTATGTTCTGTAACTGCGAAAAGCCCCGACGTTGATAAACGAGGGACGTCCGACAGACACAGGGCGAAATTACGCCACAATTTCTCATTTATGCCATTTTGTGTTACCCGTCCCCGTCCAACATGAGTGTTTTCATAAATTTTATACTGATTTATTCACGTTCTAGCTATTTTCGAAAAAATCATGAATTACAACGAAACAATTTAAATTGGGAACATTTATTACCTACATTAATCAGATCCCTGAATTACGTTTTCTGATATAGATACTATCAAAAAACGACGTCATTGTAACTATACATTTTTGCATGGAATTTGTGTAGTTTCTTGTCCGCACGCTCGAGGCCAAGTTTGAAATCCCATACAAATATGAACCATCTCAATGATGACGTCATGATACTATGTATAAACCACATCAACAACATTAGAGCAAGGGGCCACAACTTCCCTATGATGACGTCATCGTAGAAGTCTTAGACCATGCGGAAAGGAGGATAGAATGTATTAGAACGGGACTACCTCAACCAGAAGCTGATACGCTGCCAGAAAGATAACACAAAGATAAAACTAAGGCCGAAAAAGTTCTGAAAGCCCCCGAATTTCCTAAAAGAGTTCGAAGACCAGGAAAATATGACAGCAGGAAAAATGGTCCACTGAAAGTTTTCTTCGATTTAGAAAAAGAGAAAACTATACTTCAAATCAAGAAGAACGTGACCTAAGAAGGCGTCAAAATATTTCTTGACCAGACTAAAATACCTAAATATTTACTTACTGGAACACAGCCCTAACAAAACTTCTATTGTTTCTTCAATCAAGGCTACGTAACTGGCTCACTGAAAACTCGTTCTGGTCTATAAAAGAGTTTTACGAACCACCAATTAGTTAATTGTGTATCAAGAATTAATTTTTCGTTTATATAAATTAGTTTTATAAACAAATGTGTACATACCTTTGTACTTGATTTATAACTCGGTGTTGTCAATAAAGATTCATATATATAAAATAATATATTGTATTGTTTCAATCGGTTAGTTTATACATAGTGTTGTGTGAATCGTGCTATGTCCTAGTAAGGTATGATAATAAACACTACCCTCATATTTTGAGACCTGATAAAGTAACAATAATAATCGAAGTAGGTATTTCTAATCATCATCATCATCAGCCTACCTCTACATATTAGTCCACCTGCGGACATACATAGGTCTCACCTAATTATTTTTTATGTACAATACAATACAATACAAAAATTCTTTATTGTACACCATAATCAAATTAATCATTACAAAAATACATTAAATGCGACAGGTACAATGGGCGGCCTTATCGCTTAGAAGCGATCTCTTCCAGGCAACCTTTGGATGGAAATAATTATATGAATTTAAGAAAAGGCAGGGTGTGTACCACAGGTTATCTAAATAAGAATACTAAAAAACAAATCATAAATATTACAAATTCCAAAATAAATAATACACTACTTAAATACATAAATAAATAAAAAGTAAGTACCAATATTCATTCTTTTGGCAGGAAAAACTCCTTGACGTGAGCTTTAAAAACAGGCAAGGATATAGTTTTTCTAATGGACTATTACATATATTATGTAATACCTAATACAATAAAATAAGTGTTAGTTTTACTATGTACATTATGTACCTACCTATATTACAAAAGCTGAAACGTCTACTCATTAATTACTTTAGTTAGTCTCTCCAAGTGAATTAGTAACATCTTAAACTTAACTCAGGGCTTAGAATCAAACATGGTCAAACGAATATCGGTTATTCGGGTAATATTGGAGTCATTTGTAGAATTTTGTGCATTTGGAATCGCACAGCCTCAATGTTTGACCTATTTACTTAATATTCGACCTGTTTATGTAAAAGCTTATCGTTTTATTTGGGCAATGTACGTTTATAGCTGAAAATCGGTAATATAAATAAACTCTAGTTCAGTAAAAACCTTTTTAAATAATTACTGCTGGACTTTAAACAAACATTATGTTTATTAATAAACCGATGTAGTACCTACTACCGATAATTTAGTTTGTGTGCCTGATTCTGCGTCTGGGAAATAAATATGAGTTGAGTATATCGTACATAATCTAGGCCCTCATATTTGGATTATATAGTAGGTAGACGTAAGAATGGCAAAATCTAATCTGGTCGTGAAATTTTCCGACCCTCATTACCATTCGCAGGCAGAGGAAAGAAAGAAAATATTCTCCATGGCGGAAATTTCATGTAAATTGGGCAAAGTACGAGTAGACATTGCTTTCTTTAAATTTCACTGTTATGTTTGTTTATGTCTCAGCGGGGGCATTGGTCCGCATATTAACTTGTTTTTGTGCTAATTTGATCTGTCTTTCCTTGAACATATTTGATCTCGACGAATACATCTGACAGAAAACCAAAGTTATCGATATATTTCTAAGAATCAGCAAGCTGTGGCAGTGGACCGGCCATATCTCGCGAAGAACCGACAACCGCTGGAGTAAACGTGTTCTTGAGTGGAGACCACGACTCGGTAAACGTAGGACGCCTTCCGACCATGTGGGATGACGACCTGCGAAAGGCTGCAGGGAGATGCTAGATGCAGGGCGCTATGGCACTCATAGGGCCTAAGTCTAACAGTGGACTAATATAGGCTGATGGTTATGAGTGTGATGACTGAAGATTTGCTGCGCTGCTGTCTAAATTGTCACGTCGACTATCTGTGCCGAGAGCGGTCATTTAATCTGTAACCTGTGTTATCACGCTGTGACAATCAAATGACCGCTTCTCTGCCGCGCTGTTCTGTGTCAGACAGTACGCAGAGTACCTACTGTACGTAATGATCAAGAGCCCAAAGCTTTCGGAGTTTGTCGATCGTGTCGATTTCCAATTTTTTACAGTCCGCAGACGGTTCGTCACTGCGAGAAGTTAATTTGATCGGTTCATTTTAGTAAGCTATCTTTTGAAATTGTTTCACTCTAGATATTGGTTCTGAATTATAGCTGCCAGTTTCTAGGTTATTGTAATTGAACGTAATAAAACAATATTATCACCAATCTGCCCAGGAGCGAAATCATGCTATACGTAGCCACTGGTAGAATATTATATCACTGTTATTTACTTCTCATCTAACTTTTATACAGACTTCAAATAATAAAGAGGTTTCTTAAATAGACTGTTGTATTTTATCGTATTTTCATTACAGCTCTGTAAAAGAATATACATACATTTGTATGATAATCTGTGGCCACAGCAACTACAGTATTTAGTTGTTCAAATAGTGGCTGTAGCCGCATTGAGCGTTTTAGTAACAAGTTCCACGTGCGTCCTATAAATTAGGCATATTCCAATAAAGCCGCAATTTACTGGTCAATTCTTTATAGGAATAACATGCTCGGAATAAAGTAATTCTGTTCTAGCAGTAACAATATAAAGATCCACTTTACGGTACCTATTTTGATCCTCACGAAATGGTTCTAGTTCGATAAAGTGGATAAAATACCTAGAATCGATCACCTAGTACATTCTGGAGTGTTTTATTCGATTAAGAGGTTATGAAGGTGTAACCTTTGCGTAGAGGTAACCTCTATTTTGTTGATGTACCTATTTTTATGAATTATTAAATCGTCGGTTTAGAAAACGCTTTCCATTTTCATATTTGTTAGGGGGACAACCATTTATCACGTAATATTTTCAGCAACTTTTTAAAACGCTTTCCTTCCCTGATAATACGTGGTGAAGTTGACTACCACACGTGTATTTCTTTTTTTTGACACGTACAATGTATCAAAAATATTTCGAAATATTGTTTCCAAATACATCTCTAATTTAATTCTGGAAAATTTGCATCATAATAAATATCAGTCTGTCTAGTTTTATAATTGCGGCGTTTAACGAAAAAGTTGATACATGTGATATCTCACTACACCCCCGTGTCATATTTAATGTGTTTTTCCGGTCCTCCTTTTAAATGTGTGTAGACTTAGCTTACTGATACAGATAACAACGGTTGCATATTATGAGACCCTACTACACTCGGTACTGGCATAGAGCTCGTATCAAAATTTTAATAACTGTAATTAAAACTGACGCTGACTCTAGTCACAGATATAATAATAATAATACTTTGTAGTTTAGATCTGTACGTACACTATAGTACAGAGAGGGTACAGTTGCGTAAAATTTTACTTGCGGCAACCCCGAAACGTGACTAGAGTGACAATACACGTCTTGTTACTCCGCAAGAGTACAAACAGGGCGCACTACGAGTATAACCCCTTAGCAAAAAAGTATAACTATTGCACACAGAAGTCTCACTCTAAACAAACGTTGAAACGGTGATGTCGCGGTTCGTGCACGCTATAAATATATAAAATAATAAATAAATAATGCTGGATAATTAAAAACCTCTCCCTTCAAAGCTACATATGTTTAATCTCGGCCTGAACCAATTTCCTATCATACAGACTTTATTTAATTTTGTATGATCTGCAACTATTTCTTCTACGACGGCGTTTTACATAAAAAAACGTAAAATATTGTGTCACTTTTTACAGTTACATATTTGCTACCCTTAACAAAATACTACATATGTTGATAATGCATCCGAACGGGAACCCGCAACCTTGTCAAGTGTCAGTGCGCCGTCGAACGAATCGTCCGGTGATAATATGGTTTGATGACCATCTGGCAATAATATGAGACAAGAAGTATCGATGGGTTTTTATTTATAGTTGGTATATCACTGTAGCCAACACAGCATGCTGCTAATACACTGAGCTACTAACAGAGTAGTAAAATAAAATGTAGTAGTAAAGTAAAATGCTGTTTGCGAATTACCTCTCGCCCTCCTCAGGTAATGCGAAAACAGCATTTTTGCATCGTAAAAAGGGCCTGCTAATGCTGTGTGAACTTTGAAGTACTGTTATCTACTTACTAACATGAAGAACAACTCCGGCGACTTGCTTAAATTATAACAACTATGAGCTTAAATATCAATTAAAGTATATTTTAGCTTGAACAGCGTGGCCTGAGATTCTACGTCAATAAGGCCTCATGGCCTTAGAAAAAGTACTAGCTCTGCTAATACAAAAACTAATATATGCTATCTAATCACAACATAGTATAAAACAAAGTCGCTTCCTGATATCTGTCTGTCCCTATGTATGTTTGCCCCTATTTTTAAAACTACGCAACGGTTTTGATGCGGTTTTTTTTAAATAGAAAGAGTGATTCAGGACGAAGGTTTATAATATGTATGTAATACATGCATTTGCACCCGGGTGGAGCCGGGGCAGGTCGCTAGTGAAATATATATATTTAGATACGTAAAAAAAATGAGACGGAGAGCCATTTGTTCTAAGTGAGCTTTCTGTGTGGTATCCGCTATACCCATTTTGTGGGTTAAGTGTTTCGACGCAGTCACGCTCGCGGCGGAATGCATTATGCGTTGTTTTCCGACTTGTGGCAAATGAGTTTCCCAGTCGACACTTGGTGGATGGACCGATATGTCTTTGTGACTTCCTTCGCTACTATTGTTGGATAAAGCGAGTTGAACTGAACGAAACGCTTTGTTTCGTCTTTGATAGTTAAATGTTTTTTTTAGTCAAACTGTTTTGTAAATGTACCGGGATAGAAATTTCGGAAGGCAAAATATCTGCCTATGGTACAGTGGCATTCATCGATTATTCACCCCCCTTTTAAGTTAAAATTCAATTTGTATGAGACCAAAATACTAAGTAGTATTTTTCGTCTTATTCTTTCATCACGGAACTTAGGTACATACGAAAGTAAAATTTTAGCTCATTCAGTTGAGGAAAAATAAAATAAAAAATTTGTCCAATACATATTAAAAACGTTTTGTCTCCCTCATCAGACCAGCTTTATGGTACATTGCACTGTCACCGAACTTACATTATTATACCTATGCCAAATTTCAGCTCAATCGGTTGAGGACGACTGGTCTAAAATTGAGTTGCAAGATTTGTCCCACAAACTAACTGGGTACGTAATTTTTCGTAATTATTATCACGTAATTTTTCATTATTTTAATGAGTTATAGCTTAGATAACCTAAACTAGAGTGAGACTAGAGTACCTATTATAACTTCTGAGCGAAACTAGGATCATCGAGATTGAACACGCACTATCAAAAATTAAATGGAACATCGTCATCGCCGAAGTGAGAAGAGAAGGATATAAACTACTTACTACAAAAAAAAGGAGAGAAAAGAGTTGGCACCCTAGAAAAAAAATGTCATCTCCCA
The DNA here is from genome assembly GCA_947044415.1 of Eupithecia dodoneata. Classification (NCBI taxonomy): domain Eukaryota; kingdom Metazoa; phylum Arthropoda; class Insecta; order Lepidoptera; family Geometridae; genus Eupithecia; species Eupithecia dodoneata. The sequence continues at coordinate 9,693,755 of OX345656.1, read as the reverse complement.
AACACTGCATTCTACTCCTCTCACGTCTATTCAGGTTCTATAAAGATACGAAAATAGATCTTAAAAATAAAGGGCGGATATTCTGGTACCTAGGTATATTATTAAGGAGGTAGTTAAAGATCTCAAAACAGCAGTCTCGATAAATTGGCCAGTTGCAGGTAAGATACAGGTAAAATGTTATACTTAGATTTATTTTATTTTTCTCTTAGGAAATACCTAATTAAAAAATGTAAGCTTAATAATTGAAAACAATCATTACCAAGGTAATAACTTCCGTGTGCCACCATTCATCTTATTAAGAGCCTCGAGGGCAGTTTAATACGATGAAAAATAATTAAAGACAGAAAGCCTGAAAACCCATTTTGATAGAATTTTCAACAATCAGTTTTGTTTGAAGAATAAATATTATCTTATCAAATACCACTCTCAAATGTAATTTCATAAGATTTTGAAAGCACGTAGAGTAGAAAAAGCATAATAAAAAGTAAACAATTTGTAGACAAGTACTTACTAATTAGGTATTCATTTGTTTTTTCCGCTTCTAGAACAATCGTAAACTCTTTTAAAATGCAGCCAGAATAGCTGAAACTCTAGCTGAAAAATCAACAAAGAGTAAAATAAATCGATAGGAAATTTAAGACCTAAAACTTTGGCGCACTAAAATTTAATATCGGCCGTCCAATTCAGGGGACACCACACTTTATAGCCACAATTACTACCCTTCATCTTGGAAATGTCGTAGATTGGTTTCCACTTTATAGGTTTAGGTAACGCCCCTAAAACTTAGGCCCTTACTAGCTAGTAAATTACAAAAGTAAATACTAATACTACTAAACATAACATCTTAAGTAATATGGTCTTCCTTTTACTTAAGATGCTATGTTATTTAGAAAAAAAATACTTACGATTGAGCCTTTTGATAGGTATCGTTAAATTAGCTGTGATGTTTTTTACAATTTGGCGGGTTCGATTCCTGGTTCAGACAGGCGATTATTCAAAAACCTATGAATGCAGATTAAATTGATTTTAAAATCAAAATGAAGTCTTCTTTCAGTCAAATGTTCTATCTACAATATTTAAGGTACTTTCCCTCCATGTGGCATGGCTGTGGGACGCACTGTATATATTAATTCAAAATGAACTGTAACAAGTTGTTGGAAATATTTATACTTACCAATATCATCAAACGTAATAAGTATGTTTGTTATAATAATGAAAACAATAAAATAACTTCTAGGAAACCGTCAAAGCATTTCCATATCGTCGCACCAAAAGAGAAGGTACTGAATAAAAATATTTTTTACGGAACCCGGTCAAAGCGTGTTTCAATCTCTTTGTTGATTTTATTTGGGGACTGAGATTGGTAATTTCATTCTCCTCTGCTGCTCACCCATTTTTGTCAAACTATCTGATTAGGACCAGACTAAAAAATCATAACAATGATAATTCTGAATAACTACCGCTATCAGCAATATAAAAAAGTACGTTTAGCCGCCTCATTACTTGTGCCACCCCTACTCAAAGCTATATCTAAAACGCTACAATTCATATTTAAAACGAGAGTTCACGGCAAAACCGGTATTATATCGTCCGCTTTAAGATTCAATCTACCGTGTAATATTCAGGGACAGCCCGGGAAAGGGTTGTCACTTTATTTGAAGCTGACGCTGCCGCAAACGACGGCTAATGGCGCATAAAATTCGCAGTAAGCCTGACACAGTATAATCATATTATTTACGCTATATTATCATTCAGAGACCTTACGTATAACTAACTTATAATACCCGTTTAAATTTTCAAAGTCTCCGTTTCCTCCGCACAAACATACACCTCCTTCCTTTCTGCCATCTCGTGTGCTATTTACTCGTACAATATTAATACATATAGTTATAATAGCATCCTAGCCATAAACTTATTATACTTGAGCCATACCCAAGATAAATTATCCGCAAACAACTCACAGCACAAAAATTCTGATAAGAGTTTTTAACGTCGAGTTATAATAATAATTAATACAAGGAAATAAAATACAAGGAAGGAAGAGGTGGTAGGAAAGAGATTAAATCGATAAGTTATGCAAAATCTATAATTAATTTTAAGGTTTGGTATGGGGTCCGAGTTTAGGTTCTATTTTGAGTTTGGCTGTAGTATAGATTTACTCCATCAACTGACTAACCCACGAAATGAAAAACAAAATGGGCGGAGGGTCTTTGTTGACTATTTTAATTTTTTATGAGTGTTCTTCGATTTCTCTGTCAATTTAGTAGTCAAGTTTGGAGAATGATACCGCGGTGGTCCCATTTTTTATATCCGAGAGATATGTACTCGCATTTGCCCCGAAAAACTAAAAAGACTGTTTAAATACTAAGGAATTTGAGGTCAGTAGTTTTTTCTAATCAATCAATTATTTCAGAAGTAGAATATGGACCTACGTTCTTTTATGGTAACCAATTCGGATGTATAAGGTCAAAGCGAAAGCAGACAGACAGGTACTTCAGAATACTGCCAAGACACAAACAGGCGTACGACTTAAAGAAATTTCACCTGGAAACACAATCTAGAATATCCACGTAGGTAAATTTATATTATACGCACAATATTTCGGCAGGGAAGCTATGTAGAGGATCGTGCGTGACCAGATTTCAGAATATGCGGCACTTTATTACACGATGTGATTGCATGCCCTGCCTGGCTCGAAGAATGATGATAAAATCTAAAGCAAACCTTTTTCGATCACGTCAAAGAATATTATGATTGTTTCAGTTTAGTTAGGCTTAAAATCATGCAGCTAAAAATCCGATGATTTGTTTTGAAATACTGTTTCGACTTGATTGTCACTCTAAGTAAGTATATATCCCTGATCTGAAGGCATGCCCTCATACAATACAATAGAAATACAATAATATTTTATAGTACACCAGAAGCAGATCATTTCAAAAAAGATATTACATGCTTCAAGTACCTACAACATCTCATATTTATGTTTACAGAATTTCGTCTAAAATAAAATCATATTTATCTCGGAAAACAGAACGGAACAAGATAAGTAAATAAATTAAGTAATATTAACGTTATTGGTGCACTTAAAAGTCCGATAGAATTAAATTGGTCTTTCACAAACTGAGTTTTAAAAATGAAAGTCATTGTAGTTGCATCAGCATAACCGGCTTCATAGAAAATGTTTTGAAAAACAGTGCACAATATTTTTACAATGGAGAGATCATATTTCAGGCGACGACATGACAAAAATCTTATCAATAAAGGGTTCTCACTAAATCCAAAGATTATGAAATAAAGGCCCTACGCAATTTTCCAAGATGGCGTACGCCTCCATCAGATAGGAGAAAACTTTTATCACACTTTAGCTCAAAAGGGCGGGTTTCATTCGAAGTTTATGGCTTGGCTTGCGAAATAATGAGTGAAATTTTCTCAATTCTCCGCCAAATATTAAATCAAATTCATAATTAAATTTTGCTATGTTTGTTTCGTAACTTTTCTTTTGGATTTTTCCTTTTTTGGTTGAGAAGTGTAAGTCAGGCAGTAGACACTTCGACCTATGTCTATTCAAAACAAGAAGTCTGTACTTACTACTAAAGTTTCTAGGAACTTTTCCATTTCATTTTCATAGTAGTCGCCGCAACTGATATGTGACCCTTGGGAAAGCGATTACCTGTATCGTCTTTTGAATCACCTTTCGAAATAGCTTAACTTGGTATTGCACTGCTTTTATCGCCCGTAATAGGGTATCCTTAGCTATTTTATGTGTCTCGTAGCTAAAATATTTTGGGCAGAATGTGTTGTTATCAGGCATAAAGAAGACTGAAGGTCTGGGAATTCGAACGATATTTTGAAAGAACTTCGGATGGAATATCGAAATATCTTTAGCGATATTTTCTACCTATTAGATACCTACTGAAGATCAAAGTAAAATACAACATCATAACGAGACGAAATAATTCCGTTCTAAGTAAATAGGTGTGTTTATGTTTAATTTTATAAACATAATTGATGGTACCTATACCTACCTGGTAACAGTTAGTAATTGTAATACATGAAAATAATATGGCAAGAATCATGCTTTGCATATTAGCATTACATAAGAACCTTAGGTAGAGGCATCTATATTTTAATCAGAGTTCGGGCCTTGTTTTTCATTTGTTTGGCAAGTTAGTGGATTTCCCTAGAGATTGGACGAGCGAGATGGATGAGGTAAACCTTCTGATCCAATGAAATTATAAATTTGCCTTTGGTAAGTACCTTACCTACTTTACTAACCTGGATAAGAAGATTTCCTAGTTCTTTTCTCAACTAACTTTTATTTTGTTAAATCTCTAGCTAGTCGATATTTTTGTTTGAATTGCAACAGAAAATCATGAGAATTGTAGATCTTTTTCCAGTAAAATTATTTGAATGAGAATCGCTGTCAGCGATAAGGCCGCATATTGTATTGTTCATGTGTAATAGTTATAACATGCAATAAAGTGTACATTCATTAATTCATGATTAATTATTAGTAGCATTTTACATTAACATGTATCGTTAGATTCTAGATATCATTAGGCTACAGTAATAGCTCTGTGGATATATTTCAATGTATGTAGACAATAAGCCTAACTCACGATACGATAATCTAGATTTGATGAGTTTTCATAAGTCGTACGTATTGACTATATCGCTGTATTCTCTCACGTTAGCTAAAACTCTTTCAACTTCCTTCGATTATCTTGTAATTTATCGAAGAACAATCAGAGTCTGCCGGCTTCGTCCGCAAATTACACAGAAGTAATGGCAGCCAGCGGAAACTGCAAAAAGCCAGCGGTTCGGCAACTTTGAACTGTGCGTGCGACTCTGCTTTACATTGTTCGATTTCCTTTGATGCGGTTTTACTCGTAGCGAATAAACCTACTGTTCCCTGTTTCCTGTAAGTATTTTCGTATTTAATTATAAAATTGTGGTTATGATTAAAATTATTGGCGGTGGGGAATTCTGTTCAAAAACGACAATATCATTGTTACAACATTCAGAAGGAATTGAGGAACATCCGGAAAACACAACTACGCGACCTTGGCATGTATTCTGAAACCACAAAGATTCCCCGTGAATAAATAAAATACATACCTAAGTATTGCTGGGCAACTAGGTTTAGGTGGAGGTACTCCTTTATCGGCATTTGGATTCCAATCGGTCCTTTATGCGTTGTTTGCTAGCATAAGCTCCGTCGAGAAGCGCAGAATCTTCCTGGGATCTTCACAGGCTTCGCGGAGCGACCTCCGCAAGTTGAGGATTTCTATACGTTGTGCTATTACTCCCTCGCATTCCAGGATTACGTGGGCAGCTGATTCGTCGTTGCTGAGGCATCCTCTGCAGAGAGGGCTGTCCGTCGCTCCAATGGTGAATAAGTGTTTGTTCAGTGGACAGTGTCCTGTTAGTGTTCCCACAAGGACACGTAGGTCCAATCTGTTCAGGTTTAGTAAGCGTTTTGTTAGCTTCAGTGATGTTGATGGGAGTGCCGCCCTTGCTTGTCTGCAATTGATTTGGCTAGTTGTTGGACAACACACAGCAACACCTAGCTCCAAGCATTGCAGAGCTAGAAGATGCTGTAAGTAATAGAAATAATATTCTCCACTTTCATCATCATCATCTCAACCCGTTGATAAAAGACGAACTAATTGCTGGGTATGACCTCTTTTGCACTCCTTAGGTTTGATTGGCTCAACCATACCTAGTCTTAGTCTTCCGTCCGATCACAAATGTTTGTTCAAGTTAAATATGAAAAACAAATGAACGCTAAGAAACTTTAAAAAAAACACGCCTCAATAAAAAGTAATTGAAAGCAGTTAAAGTACACGCGTGCGTAGAGGCGCCGTTGTGTCGCGTAGACTCGTCAATCAGAAGCCAACGATGTTATTGAATGAATTGCTTTAATAGGCATTGTTAAGGAGGTTCTTATATTGCGTAAATTCTAAAGCATAACAAATGGGAAATACTTATTTGTTCTTGACCTCGGTACTGCTTTACCGAATGATGCTGTTAATGAGAACAGAAGATTGACTTATAAGACTATATTGACTACAAATGGCAGGTATTTTGGATCTGTAAGTTTCTAGCTTATCAAAGATGAAATTTTGTTTTAATTTACGACAAAAAGTTTGAAAATAAATAAGAATAAAAATAACCTAAAACTTCTTACCAAATTCTTATTACCAATCCTTCATTCGCAAATTTTGCGGTCACTGTTTGTTATGATGAGTCATAGATAGCGGAGACGACCGTGAATTATTAAAATCAAATCACAGGCACACTGTTATCTTATCAAAATATTAAAAAATACTTAATTTAAGTACATAGTACAACTTATACTGTCACGTATCAGATAATTTGTGTAGGTAAGGATTTGTATGAGATAAGATAGCTTTATGTAATGTTATTTACATAGAAGACACACAGAGAGAGCCTAATTTATTGCAATCTCGCCGTCTCGCCGGAAGCCAAGTAATGAACTCAATCAGTATGGTATTAACTCTATTCCCGGTAATAAAAACATGAACACCGAAGAATAAAAATGATAAGAAAGGCAAATAATTTAAAATAACGTCTTATTTTTCCCAAAAATTGTGTTCTCAGCCATGTTTAATTTGATTTTCTAACTCTTTTACTTAATAACAAACACTGCAATTATGTTCATTTCCATTGTTTTTATAATAAATTGGGTAGGTAGGTACTTTATGCATTGACAAATTCTAGAATTTATAATAATTGTTACAAAAATTCAAGAAAATCTTTGGTTAAAAGGGCACCAATGGCGAAGTTAATCAAATTCTTACCCCACCGTGCGAAGTATCGATATTGCCATCTCGTAAATTGCTTCAGGAAATTAAATTCAATAAACTTGAGAGATTCGCATTGATTTTAAAATTAGAAGCCTGTCCTTCAAGTAACCGAAGCTATTTCCACGAATAAATATTGATAGGAGGCAGACAATACAACGGTGCTTTGTCAAGTACTCGAAACACCGTCCAGAATTATCCAGAACATAATTTCAACGTCGATATTTAAACGTAAATTATTATTAATGTAGGAAATTCTTGAACTGCGAACTCGGTCGTTTGTTCGTCTGGGTATTCAGTGTTATTGCTTCGAGATATTAATTGGTACTGTTGCTTATTCTGTTTCTCATGCTGTAAAATACGTTAAACATTTTGTAGGTAAAATTACATTTCATAATTCCTACTTATTTCACTAAAGTCATTTAAAACGGGATATTTACCATGATTTGAAACTGTGCCGAAATATTGGATAACTCAAAAATCAAATCATGGCAAAACGTTTTAAATGACTGTAGTGTTGATAACCATGATAGTTTCAAAAGTCATACTTATTTGTTTACCTAGGCCGTTTTAATTTGATTATGACGTAGGTATGTAAAAAGTTCCCAGCCATCAGGGAAAAATCGCTGCTGTAACAGCAGAGAGATAAAGAGTGAGATATATAGAGAGTGAAATAATTTAATTTCACAATTTTCTTGATTTTAAGCCATAAAATTAAGATTCAGTGTTCTCACGCACGTAGGTAGGCACGTAATAAATAGGAAAAATAGACTTATTTGTCGCATTTTTATGGCTTCTAGTCGTTTGTGTCTACTATCATTCTAAGCCTTCATCTAAGTACTCAGCTTTAACGCTAACTAAAGCCTCCTGAATGAAAATTTAAAACTACTTATTCTATCACGTAAGCTTTGGATTTGTCAGAAGACAACAAGGATAACCGACATAATGCGAAGTGCTATCAAAACTTGATGTAACAAAAACCTTTGAAAGGTTTTCATTGTTCCCACTGACCTTTGCATTGTGCTACAGATTCATCAGAGTTGTCACCGCAGTCGTTCTCTCCCTCACACACCCACGAAAATGGTATACACTTCCCGTTCGCACAGTGGAACTGTTTGGTTGGACACGCCGCTGAAACAAAAGGAAATATAACAATTTTTTACTGGTTGTCTGATATTATTAAGTTAAGTGACAAACTGTTTTTCTGAGGAGTCTGAAAATTTTACTGTTCTGAAGCAAATTGAAATAAAGAAAACTGACTGAGGAAGGTTCTTTAAACAACATAGACAATTTATATTTGCATAATATTCATTACTTAACAAAATTCGTGAATAAACTTTTCAAGTTATTCCTACTGCTATTTTCAAATACAATGTCAGTAGATAACGTGAATTTGATAACTGAGCCTTATCTACCATGGTATTGGAATTAGTATGTATCAATAAATACCTAAAGAAAACAACAGAGCATGTCTTACTTAGGCACAAAACCAGTATGTGACGTATAAAAGTGCGTTTCCTTTTGCTGTGTACTAAATATAAACCTACATAACCTACTTTCAAAAGAAATTACTATTTTCAAAATTGTCAAGCACACGAGCAAATATTCCAAAGATAGAACACAAAAGAGAGGCAAACTGGCACTCCAAAACTTTCCATATAACTCAATACGTATAATAAGTCACGCACGTGCCTTTATGTGCTCATTTCCATGATCCAAAGCAGCCTTTAAACGTCCATAAAGTAATGGGCACAAGAGTTCAAATGTTCGACACAATGGCGAGGCTATCTCATGTCCACTCAACTGATTTATGCTCCAATATTTTTCCAAGATATGATTCCACTCTATAGGGAAACTTGGGTGCCACCATAAATAATTTTCAATAACGCGTATATCAGGATATCGGGGATGAAATTTCCTTATTCCATTCAGTAAAAAGAAAATAGGTTTGTACACAGTTAAGCTCTACACATAATAACCAAACGCAGCTATTACGCAACACAAAAATGTGCATTATAATATGGGCTCGCTATCTTCATAGATACATTTACAGTGGCAAAATGGCTTCCCACAAGCTTCAAACGAGTGGCCTGCGAGCTGTCTGTTATCTGATGCCATCGATTGATATGAAATGCATCTAAATTCTGCGAGTTAAATAACACATTCGAATGGGCATTTATGTGCTGTGTGGTAGCAGTGTGTATCTTATCTGCGACAACCAGTCAACCTTTAGGGTCCATTACTGCAGACAACGTTCAGTTGCTTTCATTGTCAGCTGAGCCCCCTGTTACGTTCGAAGTTAGTTTCTAAGAGTACAGAACTTTTAAAACTAGAACTTAAAAGGTAAAATGAATATAGTATAAAATTAAGTCTGTTCCGCTGTCTGTTCGCTTAGATCTGTAAAACGTCTCAACGGATTTTGATGTAGTTTTCAGCAATAGATAAAGTGATTCAAAAGGAAGGTTTTAAAACCGTTTGACACGTAGATTTCTAAACAGGCGAAGCCGCGGGGCGCAGCTAGTTTTATATAAAAGCAACAAATTTAATAACATAAAACCAAAACTGAGACGAGGAGAGACGAGACTTGGAACCTGCCGTGGATGTTCAGCTAACGAAGAACGCCACTGTATTTAAGACAGGTACCCAACCTGGCGTAGGTATGTACCTTGTCGGCACGGTCGTAATGGACGGAAATCGCAACAGTGCTCTAATTAGAGAATGAATTAATTGCCATGATTGTCGCAGAATGAAAATAAGAGCTACCGCTGAGCGCTGAATTTAATTTGTATTCAAATAGGCTGAACGCTTTGTGGTTGTATTTTCAGCTGCAGTCGACGACTTAATGAAACACCACGGAGATGAGAAAATAATTTTAATTACACCAATTATAAAATATTCTTTACTTTTGTCCGCTCGACTAGAAGTGTACCTAACAATTTACTAGACACCAGACGAGAAAATGACACTATACTTAGATAAAGCTTAGGTTAACGATTGATAACGTAGTATTTCATAAATTGCTTAGTTTGTTAAAATGTATTATTATTTGTTGTATGCAGCATATAGCCAGCGTCTCTAGCCAGTTCGTATTTTTTTTATTTTTTGTGTTATTTTAATATATTGTATGTTATGTATTGTGTTTTGTTTACCTAATTTAAATAAATAAATGAAACCTTGTGTTGTCATACGCAAAAACTCTCTGACGACGAAAAAAGGTTGCTCATTATGAAAACATCTGTTTGTCGATACACAGAAGGTTGTGGACTCGATTCCCGCCGCGCTCAAAATGTTTGAAAGAGCATTTATTTCAAGTCGTGGCGTTTACTTTTCATATGGTAATGTGCTAGGTATATATAATCACAATAAAAAGTAAAGAATTCGATAATAATATATGATCTACGTAGAGGAAATAATTCCAGTTATAATTGTAAAGGTGTGTCGCCTAAGTACTCGCGGGATGCGGTCGTTAGGTTGATAACGCGCGTGCGGTTCGCTCGGCATCCAATATGCGTGGAGAGCCCTCGTCTGTCTCATTGAGAGCAAATCGTTCGCCCCAAACGGGCCTAACACATTTGTATATCACTCTCGAGCCCAGCCACCGCTGTTTTACGGTCTAAAATCCCAGGTCAAGCGGAACACACTCGCATTCTCGTACCTACGTCAACCGAGCCTGCTAGGATGCTTTGAGGTTGGCAGGCGATTAAATCAATCCCCTGTATTGGATCGAACGAGAACATGCCCACATGTCAATCCGAAGTTTCCACTCGAGAGATGTGATTGGATGCGTGAAGCCGCGCCATTCACAACAAGAGCTTTTTGATCTTTAATAGACGTCGAGCGAGATTGGTAAACTTTTTAAATTATGGGCTTTCAAGTAGAAGCCTAATTACTTCAAAAATATTTAATTAAAACTCGAAGCAGGTTCATATTCTTGATTTTGTTTACTCGCAGCTTAATCAAATTATACGAATAATTAAAACAAAATTTGTGTAACAAACACGAGTTTCGGAGTCGGCATGCGTTGGAGCGCGATGTGTAGACCTTGCGAGATATTTACTCTGTTTGAGCTTTGAATCCAAATTCTGGAAATTTATGTTCTCTCAAATAGCTCTTCTTTGTCATCTTTTGATTCTATGATGAAAGCAGTCGATGCTGAATTTATTTAACGTCTTGAAGAATGAAATGAGAGTAATGTAGAGAAGTTGATTGACTATGACTTTTTTTGACCTCAACTCACGAGAAAATAATGAAATACCTAAAAATGTACCGACTTACAAAGTTATTAATATTAAAATTTTGAATTTGTGTCTATTTTAGTTAGCCCCAACGCATTAACTAAGCTTTTAATTCGAAATATCGCGAATTATTTCAGAAGGAAATCAGAAAAGCCAATTTAAGTCATGTGTCAGCTAGTTAAATGATGTCGGTTTAGACTATTTTTGCGTCCCTCGTCGACTATTGACTGTCTCGGCCATCAGACGTGTCATTCACCTCATCTGTTCGCTATTGTCTTCTCACTCACTATAACCACAATAGATGGTTGTAATCGTGGCACTTATCAAACGGTTTGTATCTTGTGGCTAGATAAAAACCATTCGATATAGACTTCGATTAAAGTGGGATTCGGGACTTTTCTCTAGCTTTGGTACTTCAGGTTTATTACTAAAAGTACATTTGACTTTCTTTAGTTTTCATTCCTTAAATAAATAAAATAATTGGTAAAACCATAAAAAATAAGGATTTTCGTCATATTTGCGTGTAATAGAGATCTTTGGGAATATTTATAACAAAATAATATAGTAAGAAATAACAGCAGTGCTTAGGTGAGTGATGATCATCGATAAGCAGAGGATACAGCCGGCTTCCAAATCCTAAACTGGATAAATGCTCGGCGGCTACTGAGCTGGGCTCCTGCGTTTGAATACAAATGGATCGTTTATCCCTGAAAGCCAATCTGTATGCAAATTACAGGTCCGTTTAACTATTCTCGTTAGTTGCTCATTTTCGGAACGTCTGCATTTTCCGTTTGTTTTATATTCTCAATCCTTTAAGATAACATTTCTTTATGCATGATTCGGCTCAACGATACCAAAGTTTATCACTCGTAAAAGTCGACTCGTCTGATTCATGGTTTCAGGCGCGCCCCGAGATCCGGAACGAATGCTAGATAACAATCCTGAGAGCGCCCCAGCTTAAAGAGTTACCATTTTCTGTTAAACTTTAAACTTAACTCGAAAATGCTGTGCGATTTTAGTGTCTTCCTTTGGGATGTTGTCGTCAACTTTTTCATCCCCTTTTTCCGGTTCCGCTAATGCGCCAACTTTTGCTGGATACAGCGAGCAGAGATGGGCGTTCTCAAAATTTTATGAAAATGTTAGAAAAGTATAAAGTTTTCTGTTAGTACTTGATGAGGTAACAGTTGTTTTAAACGACATCCGGTAAAGGTGCTTGTAACAGCGCAGCTTTATAACAAATTAATTATAACAGTGAAATTATTTGCCCAAATTAGAACATAAAACGTTATGAAAAAATACATTGATACCTACCTTATTTTTATGTTATTTTTCCTGCTAACGCCGCTACAGTATGTACTAACGTTAACAACACGTTCGCTTATAGTTCATAAAACTACGCAACTACTTCCTCACAGCTTTAAAATACAAAAATGGTACAAAAGGTAACCAGCCCGCAACACGAAAACCAAACATCTACCACAAAATGTAAGAAGCAAATAAAATAATCATCATATATTGCTAACCAACCAACGCTTGCAACGGAATAAAAATTAAAATTCAATTAGCATCGGTCGCTCGAATATCCGGGCCACATACAAATACGAGAAATGCAAGCGCCAGGCGTAATAGTTTCCGCCAGCAAAAGCATCGGAAGGGCTCTAGAGATGCAATCAATAACCGAACCTAGCTGTTTGCAGCTAGATATTAAAATCGCGTGAGAGTATTCAAACGATCTCCAATTTCCAATCTAGCGATGGGTTATTGGAGTCTCTCTGTATCATCTAGCATAGGGAGGCAGTAAGGCTTAATGACAACGGTCGAATACAGGATCGAGGTCGACGTTAAGTGTCGCATTGGACTTGGCAGCGGACCGTAATTGAGCGGTTAGACCATAGAGGCACAGAAACTGGAACGGCCGACCAATAAAATTAATATCAATAATTGCCTGTTACGATTACATCGATGGCCATGTTTGCGTACAAAGGCTGGAGGCTGGTTTTCAGGAAGTACCAGCTTCGTTTTTCCCTAACGAAAGTTGGTTCTGACTTCCGGTGCCGGAACTCATAAAATCTCGTTGTCCCGTCTGTCTTTCCGGTTGTCCGGCGGGTATGTCACAGTCTAGTAATTCATGAAATCATTCTCTACGATACAAAATGTAACTATGCTCACCTAGAAATTAAGATCAGAGTTGATTTTATATTTTGAAATACAGGTGTGTACTACTACTGTATATACGCACCTAGGTTATCCTATGTTTTGAAGGGCCCTTTTCACCCTTCAAAACATAGGATAACCTAGGTGCGATCGGTTTTTTGTTTCACTTTTGCCAAGATTTCTCATAATCAGTGTTTAATGGTAGCTCACAATCACACTTCACTTTCGCATTCTAGGGATCGCTTTTATAAATGTCAGAATGGATTGAATAAAATCTACTGTGAAATAAGAGATCATGCTCCATTCCGGCGCGGCGCGAAGAAACTCACAAAAGGGATCCTCTGCATTCATCACACATCACAATGCGAAAAGAACCTACAAAAAGCAAATTCGCCTTAGAAAAACCGAATGTTGGGAAAGGTTCTGCACCAACATTGAAAACAACAATCAGGCCTCCCGTATAAGAACTATACTGGCAAACGTGCCAGAAAGCACGCTTGGGTGCCTCATCAAACCTGACAATACCTACACCAAATCAGACGCTGAAACCAGCGAAGTGCTTCTGAATACACACTTCCCAGGCTGTCTTGTCACAGACACCAACACATGGGAGGAGATATCAGAACGCACGTCCACCGACCAAGACTGGATAACAGCCCAGAATATGATAAACCGTGAAAAGGTAATCTGGGCAATCAACAGCTTCCTTCCCTTCAAAGCACCAGGACTGGACGGGATCTTTCCAGGTATGCTCAGCTGGTGCAGTGGCTTACTAGCAGACCACCTAGTGAAGATATTCAGGGCATGCATTGCCCATAGATATATACCTCACATATGGAGGGAAGTGAAGGTAGTATTCATACCTAAACCAGGAAGGAGTGACTACACCCAACCGAAATCTTTCAGACCTATAAGCCTGACATCATTCCTCCTAAAAACACTAGAAAGGCTTTGTGACAGAGAAATAAGAGACACCACACTCTACCACAACCCTCTACACTCTCAACAACATGCCTACAGCAAAGGCAAATCAACAGAATCCGCCTTACATAGCGTAGTCTCACGGATAGGAGGTGGATTATCATCAAAACAACCTACACTGGCTGCCTTTATAGACATTGAAGGAGCTTTTGACAAGACCAACTTCACCAGCATATACAGAGCCCTTACCAGATATGGTGTAGCGCCGACGCTGGCCGAGTGGATAAACAACATGCTCCAACACAGAGCCATACAAGTCAAAATCAACGAAACCACAAGAGGTGTAGTCGCCAGAGGCTGCCCCCAGGGGGGCGTCCTTTCGCCCTTGTTATGGAACATAGTTGTAGACGAGCTAATTCGTAAGCTCAACGGTCATGGTCTGGTCACGGTAGGATACGCGGATGACCTCGCGATCCTCGCGACCGGCTGTTTTGAGCACACACTATGCGACCTGATGAAAATCGCCTTCAAAACCATTGAAACATGGTGCAACGATCACGAACTGACAGTAAACCCAACAAAAACGGAACTGATCATGTTCACAAACAAACGACAACTGGGTAATATAAAAATCCCAAAACTATTCAACACAAATATAACGCTAAAAACAGAAGTCAAGTACCTAGGGGTCATACTAGATAGCAAACTGCTATGGAACAAACATCTTGACTACAAACTCCAGCGTGCGACCGCTACTCTCTACCAATGCAGCAGAATGCTAGGGAAAACTTGGGGACTTTCACCGAAAATATCCAAGTGGCTCTACACTGCTATCATCAGACCAACATTAACCTACGGAGCGATAGTTTGGTGGACTAGAACGGAACTGAGCACCGTGGTAACTAAACTACAACGCTTTCAAAGAATGGCATGCTCCGCGATAACAGGATGCATGAGATCCACACCAGGCGCTGCCCTAGATATAATTCTAGATGTAGCACCTTTAGACCTCTACATACAACAAGAAGCCACGATGTCGGCTCTAAGACTACACAACACAGGCCTCTGGGGAGTCACAAGTAGTCCTCATGCGCAGATCATGGACAGGGCCATAACATATGAACCACTCACAGAGGCCCCTTGTGACAGAATGGCCAACAAGCCAATACTAAACAAACACTACCAAATACAACTATACGAGGACCAAAAAGATGAATCAGGTACCCACGAAGTCAGAATTTACACAGACGGCTCCAAAACCGAAACCGGTACGGGTGCCGGGGTTCACTCACTGGACCTCAACATTAACATATCAATAACGCTAGGAACGCATAGCTCCATATTCCAATGCGAATGCGTAGCAATAACACAGGCAGCGACAGCCGTACAGAAGAGAGGAATCAAAGACCAACGTGTACGCATCCTCTCTGACAGCGCAGCCATACTCAGAGCCTTGGAAGGAAACAGCTGTAGCTCCAAGCTCGTTTACGAATGTCACTCTGCTCTGGAAAGGATATCCACTGAAAACTGGATCATCCTACAATGGATCAAAGGACATAGTGGATCGCTAGGAAATGATGCTGCGGACGAACTGGCACGGAGAGGATCGGCGACAACCATAGAAGGACCACCGCCATTCCTACCCCTGCCATTTTCTCTGCTCCAGACATGGACCAAGCTCAGAACTAGAAATACACACAACGAACGATGGACTAGCCAAATCAATTGTAGACAAGCAAGGACGGCACTCCCATCAACATCACCAAAGCTAACAAAACGCCTACTAAATCTGAATAGATCGGACCTACGTGTCCTTGTGGGAACACTAACAGGACACTGTCCACTAAACAAACACTTATTCACCATCGGAGCGACGGATAGCCCTCTCTGTAGAGGATGCCTCAGCAACGACGAAACAGCCTCCCACGTAATCCTGGAATGCGAGGGAGTACTAGCACAACGGATAGAAATCCTCAACTTGCCGAGGTCGCTCCGCGAAGCCTGTGAAGACCCCAGGAAGATTCTGCGCTTCTGGACGGAGCTAGGCTGGCTATGCTAGCAAACTCTACGCATAAAGGACCAACTGGAGTCCAAATGCGGAAAGTGGAGTACCCCCACCTGAACCTGAACCTGAACACACATCACAATAGACACAGATTTACAATCTGAGCGTGGAGTATTCAGTCCAACCTAGGATGGCTGACTGTGACTTGACTATACAAGTCACAGAAGTTTTTGCTCGCAACTTATGAGTGGTACAAGTATCAGACAATTTAATTTTGTTGTACTTATTGAAACAAGATCAACGCGGAACTGTAAAGCAAAACAAGACTCCGAACCATCGACAAACAGAACCTACTTAGCAACAATCTTTACAACTCGCAACTAAGTGATTGCTGCGCATGTGTATTATAATTGTGGAACTACAATGAAACTTTGCTTGCAATTAATTGAAGAGCTGAAACTTCGAAATGAACTGCGTCCAAGTACGTCTGCACAGCATCAGTAAGGTAACTAAGTAAGGCATCTATTATACCTAGAGAACCTAAGTTCTGTGAATCAAGTACCTACTAAGTTAAGTACTAATGGTTCCTCTTGGAGCTCAGCAACTGCGAGAATAGTATGAGGACAAAGGCAAGCTCAATAAAGCTTTTGAAAGTATCATGGTCATTAACACAAAAAATATTTTTGAGTTGTGATTAATATTACTTTGACACATATTTTATCTTTTGTAAATAAACCAAAAGAAGATAATCCCCTATAACATCCGGAATTAATTTCCGTTTCATGTTCTTATCGAACGAAAATACTACATTTACATAACATTTATTGTAGGTAATTGTTTTGACTATATATGTATAATAAGTATAAGTACCTACTATTTCACATTATATTTGTTACTGTTAATATTCATCGTTTTTCAGAACACCTAAAATACACGTAATATTGTATTTAGTGGGTGCGATAAAACGTTCATTTGATTTTAAAAAATATGAAAATTACCTCAACGACGTTATTTGGTCTATTGTAGGCTTAGTCTCGCCTCGTCAACAACATCTTTTTCTTTTCATATTTTTTTTTCTTTAGGCTATCCTCTCGTAGGTGCTTTGATAATAATTATGTAGTCCAAAAGATAGAGCTGCTAAGAACCAAACAAAGGCCTTTGATGGATCTTCGCAGCTGGGAAACCTACGATACCTTGTCAGCAGCAAGAAAACATTTACCTACTTACATTTTTCAATGTACTTTGTTTAGGACATTCTGATATATGAGTTTTGTTTACAAACTCTGTATTTTCTCATAGGTCATGACGTTTTTGTATTGATGAATGAGGTTGAAAGGTGAGTCTTGTCGCGTCTGGCAATTTTCGTTCAGAACGAAAACGAAATTAATGAAAATTATTACAGTACCTATCCATTTCAACAAGCAAATTCGAAAATGAAACGGCTGTCTCCCCCATAAAACCAGACTGGACTATGACAAGTGCTATTCTTTTTTCATTTTTCACATAATGACGAGTCCTCCGGGCACAAAGCCCGTTTTATAGCTATCACAATGGGATTGTGCTCTTTCATCAGCGAGACTTTTATGGCCGTCGCGTCAGCTGCCCCTAGCTCGCCAAAATTGAGACAGAAACTAAATACTCTCCCCTCGGCCACCCATTTAGCTTCAATGGCCGGTTGTTACAAGTCATTGTGATACCTAGTAACAATAACTTGGAGTAAATCTCACCCTGCTATTACAAACCTCACTGGGTAATACAAAACAGTAACATCACTAAAATACTCGTTTCAACATTGGCTAACTGCCACCACCCGCTTTGAACTTTGCACTGAATCAGGATATTTGTATTTAGCTACTTTCGGCTGTTTGCATCTCTATTTTAGTCTTTTGGCACAATATTGAAAATAATTTAAATAACTATAGAGATTAGAGAGCCAAACCAATTATACTCCGATTCAAAAACCTCAATATTTTTTGTATACAAAGGAGTTACCTACTAAACCTAAGGAATATTTTGGTAAAAAATATTTAACGACCAAAAGATACCATTGTATCATAGAAGTAAAACACAGAAGCTTGAAACGATTTTAAAAGCTTTCATTCATTATTTATTTTATCTCTCGTTCGTTTTCGAATTCAAATTTAAACATATCGCTGCACATGTGAGATTATGCATAGTTGAAAATTGAGTTTTAGTTTTAGTGAGTGATTACCTTGCCGCTATCTTGTGATTTCTGTTATTGTTATCAGTAAGTTCATTCATAAATAAAAGTCTTTGTAGACCTCAAATATTTTGTATTCAAAATCGGAGTAATTATGGTCGTGTTAACCATAATTGCAGCCTTTTGACCTCCAATTATCACTTAAAGCCAGTTCATGCCAAACTGATTTTTTATTTGGACGTTGTTATGCGAAAATTTTCTAATCCACAAGTCATACATACGAAATTGAGATAAATAGACTAATCGCGTTAGTTTGACATCTTCTTTCATTTCAGTAAAAAGGTTTCAGTCCTCTTGTGACATTTTCTGTTATTTTTACTGACAATAATAATAATATATCCCAAACCATATCTACTTTAACCAAATACATTTTATCTTATAAATGATTATCTTATATTTGATCCAATAAAGTGTGGAGAAGATGTCAAACTAAGTCGATTAGTCTATTCAATTTCGTATGACGTGTGGTTTGGAACATTTTCGCATAACTACGTCCAATTACAGTACCTAACGTCGTCATCGGTCTCTATTTGATATAGCAACTCTCTGTCTGTTTATTCCCGATATTGCCGATCGAATGTAAAATACATGGAATGATATAGGATTGCAGTAACCAGAGTAGCTATGCTAGTATGTTGGCACAAACCACACAAGGCCTTGCGCATTGTCTTAGTACCTTTTGTACCTTTGTAGACTGATTTGAGCCGAATACAGAGTGCAATATGAGTCGACTTCACTAGCTCTATTGGTGGTCTTCCGAATCTTAGTTCAACAAAGCCGCCGTTATTCAAGTTTTGAGTTAGCTAGAGTACCTTACCTACTAATAACTCATTGTGTTTGCATTACTTATAGGTAGTGTCTCTGCAAAATGTTTGTGCAAATAAACATAGTGCTCAGGTAAAGGAAAACGTATTCCGATAGGAAGCCATTGGAGCGGAAGATAGAACCCTTGAAACAACAATAGTCAATTTAATGGAATAGCGTGGATTATTTATTTGACCTTCATATTTATTTATTCAGGTGGACTCTTAAACATGAATTTAGATATGGATCTCAGACTCCCAGTTGAAGTGGAAGTAATACAGTGAGATGAGGGATGGATTTTAACGATACATAGAAACTATTGGCATTTGAAAGATATTGGCGGCTAAAGTAACTCAGAAACCTCAAATCAGGACAACTAAAAATATTATACTGTTTTGGGGTAGTGGTGTAAAAACTCTCGTCGGATTTCGCTAAAATTTACAATTCCCATTGAATAGGCCATTCGGAGAGAATGTTCATATACGATTTTGGTTGCCAATATGGTATTTAAATAAACATACAAACTTTTGGTGGGATGGATCCGATAGAATGTTTAACGTAAACGTCAAGATATAACTTAAGTCAAAGTCAACTGTCAGATTACTCACACTTCTTCATCTTTTTTTGCTCGATTAGTCACAACGATTCTGATTCGAAGTTACAAATAGTAAATTGCACTAATGACGGAGTCAAGTATGAGTAACGTCACATAATACCTATAGGTTTATAAATAAAAATGCAATTTAGTTTGACATTTGTGATATTTTGACGTTGAAAGCTTCGTCGGTCGGCTCCACCTATCAGAAAATTGTATGTATTTGTTTTTGTACCAATACCAAATTATGGAAACTGAAATCGCTTATACCCGATCTCCCTGCATGGCGATCTATTGAATTAATGTGATTTTTACCGTCTAATCAAATCACACAGCTGGTCTGGAAGAGTGCCGCGAAGAACCAAGTTAGTAGAAGTAGTTTCGCGAGTGGTTCCACTCTTTTTTAAGAAGAACACAAGACAACACGAATGTGTTCTTTTTATCATTTCGAAACAAAACAAGCACGAGTGTACGAAGTAACAAACAAAAACCGTTAGAGAAGTTCTATTGGCTGTTTTTAAGTTTTTTATACAAGTAACCAAAAATAATACCTAATGTTTTCAGGGTTTATAATAATGTAGGTTCGTGTGTATGGAGTGAGTTTCCGGCATAACTTGCCAGAATTGGTTGTTAGATGTATGGGGTATCGACAGAATCCTTAAATAATTTCGAGATTCGTTATCGACCGATTTTAATAACTACGCGATAACTTTTATAAACCGCAGCTTCGCCCGCGTGGAATATTCTGCGCATTTTTTTATGTAATATCTTTCTACGAAGTATTAGACAACATTAAGAAAAAGATGAATGAAATCGGTAATGCCGTTCTCAAGTTAAAGCCTGACCAGGAGAAATAGGGGATCATTTTTATATGTAGGTACCTAATAGAATACATTCGCATTTTTAGTGCAAAATTAGTTGATTTTGGTAACTGTTGCGTTGTAAAACGTATAGGTACCAAAGCAGATAAAGCCTGTGTTGTTTTTGTTGCCAGGGTGTGGTGCTGTTATCTGCAATGCGAATAAAGTTTTACACGAAAACTTCCACCTCATTGATAAGGTGCTTAACACTTTGACTGCGAACTTTTTTTTAACCTAAGCCATTCGTGCTGCCGCATGCCGCTCTACACAGCGGTTGTGTTGCGCCGCACATGCGTTTCGTTCGAAAAACATTACGGCTGTGCTGAGTCACACAGATCTGTATTTTCTCAGCCGCTGCGCTAGTGTGGATTTACGCATATTAGTCACTTGTAGAAAACACATACGGTATGATTTCAGCACTCGAAGTGTTAATAGCTCGAATAATATAATTAGGTACCTAACTCTATGTAGATCAGCATTCATGCGTCCATTGCTGAACATATGACAAGTTGCCATCACATTTTAAAAAAGTACAGTTTCGTACGTCATCATCACAATGGTAAGAAGGTAACATTCAGCTGAGCATGAAGCTTTTCTGATAGCGCAGGAACACGGCACTGACCATCACACACGGCTTGATCTTAACAACATTAACTAAAGCATGTCAGTTTTGTAAATCAATTTAAATTACTATTTAATAATCCTTTTTTTTAAGTCGTGTGTTGTTTGTTCTCTAGTTAGATATGTATTTAAGTTTTGTTTTATATTTTCCTTTGTCTGTATCTGTAATTCTGTGTATCAGAATAAATTCTTCATTCATAATTTCATTTCATATGTACCGGGGTTTTGCCGTAATCGCCACGTTGGCACCATTAGGCAGTGTAGGTGTTAAAAATACACACAAGCAAGCTGCTGCACATTTGCCCTTCCTCTAGTAGGTTCCTTTAGTTGAATCATTATACATCAATGGGGTTAGTTGGAGGGTTCGATTTTTACGCCGCAGTCACGACTAATCTTCCATAGCTCTATATATTTAGATAAAATGTTCAACAGCTTGATTCGTATAACTCTGTTTGCCTGCGCAATAAGATGGAACGTGAATTCGATTAAACTGACACCCGAAGCCTATAAAAAGGTTTATTGATGTTTTATCACTCGACTACGACAGAAGGAAGGGTTAGGTAGGTGTAAGTCCTTTTCTCGGAGCACGTACATATTTTGTTCATTGGTAGCATACACTAAATTAATTCGTATATGCTTTTATTTAATACAATAAGTAATTATATATACATAAGCATTAAAATACAAAACAGCAGATACCACATAATCTTAAATAGGTATTAGTAAAAATAGACCTTTCACTGTACAATCACTATCAGAAGTGCTTATGACGTATTAATTTATAATTAACCTTTAGTAATACATAAAATCAATACAACTTTGTCTGAGTCTGACACTTCTTAAACGTACCTACCTAACTTAGCTAGGTATAATTGTTGTCTTTTGTAATTGGAATCGTGCAAAAATAAGTCGATTATCACCTAACGTCTTTATAGGTATAGGTTAAATTTATATTTTGATTATTATGACTTTTAATTTTGTAGAGGTATAATTTAACTAATATGTAATTTTCTTTTAAATTTGGAGTTAACTAGATTCTTTTGGATTCTATCGATATAGGTAGGTTAGGTTAGGTACCTATTCTTCTATGGAGAATAGTTTGATGAGAATAATTCATCACAATATGTTTTCATATTGATCTGTTTGCATACCTATAGTATCTAGTCTACCTACCTAGGTACCTACCTATTTATTATTTTACAATGCGCAGTTATAATCATAAGAAACTCGTGATTCATACACGTACTAAGTTATGACTTTTCGTACCATTATCACGTAAGATAAATAAAGGTGGTGTGATACTGTCACTATCTTATCAGATTTTATACGAATCAATAAGATATTAGGAAGTAAACAAAAACATGCACTATAGGTACCTACTACACGTGTAGTTAAGATCTAGTTAATCCACGTAACAAACCAGTCTGAGTGCCTGTCTTTATAAATAAAATTAGTGCCGCTCTATCGACGAATACCTAGTCGCGTACTCAGCCATCAAAAAGATCATACGATCCAATCTGTCATTAACATACCTACTGGTCTTGTTTACTCAGCCTTCGACGCGAGAAGGATTGCTTTACTACCTATCTATTGTATCTTACCATCAGGAGAAGGCTGTTATATTGTTTACATACCTATACAAAAAATAGAAAAATATCATATAAATATTTAGTTGAGAACAGATGGATACATACCGTCATAAACAGCACCAGTGCTATTCGAAGCCAGAGCTTCAAAAGTCTTGACGTTCATAACACAAATAAACAACAACCACCACATACTGGCACAGAATTTGGGGGCTGCCCAGCGACAGCCCACCAAAAGGGACATTCGTCCTTTGGAAACTTTCGATTTCTGTCAAAAACACTGTTGGGCAACACTGCACTGCCAAATCCTGGATCTTAACTGATTACGTCACGTTCATAGCACTGTTATTTGACTTTGGGAGGCTTGTCACGGTTAGAAATGTCTCGGAGACGAATATTTTGATGATTGGTTGTTCGCGATGGACGTTTTGAGGTTATTTGTTACGTGCCACTGGTGCGAGCGCGACGGAGTAATGTCGGACGTCGCGGCTCAGCTCGCGGCAGGTGGGCGGCTCTCGGGCACCCGCTAGATGGCGTGACCGGTGCGCCTGCGTGACGTAGTTCGTTTGTCTCCACGACCGTACCGTGGCGCTGCGATGCTGATTCTACTACAGATTTTTCCAACGCATCACGATGTCATGAAGAATGACGTAAAGGCACGGTCATATTTTCAAGTTGTTTTTATTGTTATTTGTACTTTCTATTGCATCTAGTTATCATTTCGTTTTTCTTTTCCATACAATGTATTTGCTTAAATTACCATTGATCAGTTTATTTTTAGTCCTAATGAACTACCCAAATTTTTAAATAATAAATGCTACTTTACATTAAGACTTTTGTTCTTGTTTGTACTTTTCAGTCAAATGATATAAAGGGTTAACCTAAGATAAGTAACTTAGGTCAGACGCACTACGTTCCGGTGTCGAAGGGTTATGATGCCTTTGACATTATTATTAACATGACGTTAATTACTTAGTTATTTGTTATAAACAAAGCATTATTATTATCTGTGATAAAGCTCTCACGATTTTATTAATTAAATGCCCACCTTAATTCAATCAACAATCAGCAATGTGTAAGTCAATCAGATAAAAAGCATACACAAAGCTCAGTTCCACACTAGACAACTGATAACAAGAAAACAGATCAATCTGTGTGGTTTCACCCTTACGCAAGTATAGAATGCGCGCGCATGGTCGGTCGTAGCGTAGGGTGCGAACCGTCGAAGATGGAGGCGTGGCATCCGTTACGCACCGACTACGACGTACGCAACGAGAGAATCGCGATAAGATAACCGCATAACCGACAAAATACGAAAAGCCCCTGTAGCAACCAACTATTAAGGTAGCTGCTGCCTTCTCAAATCGGCCGGGCTATCCCCAAGAGAAACGTCCCCGGGCCGCGTTAGAAAATTAAAATGTATTGAGCGCGGAATAAAACAAAATAACAAGACAAAACACTCCAACAAGTTATAAAAAGCAAAGATCGACTAAATATTTGAAACAAAAATCTTTTCGTGGATCGTGGCAAAGTTTCATTGAATTAAGAAACTTCGTTGTATCTTTGAGAATGTCTAAAATTTCATGAAATATAGTTTTCAGTTTTTTGCCGTTAAAAATGAATATATCTTCACTAGAGACAATTTGGTAGGCCAATCTTCTGTTGTTATTAGAAATTTTGATTAGATTTTATAGAAGCATGTTAGATGAGGTTTTAGGAGAGGATAATAATGTTCTTAGGTACCGTCTTTCGAATATTACCTGAGGTGGTCGCGGCGTAAGAATCTACCCTCGAACTCTGCCCGTGGATGTCGTTAGAGACAATTAATGGAACCTACCAGAAGAAAAGCACCAGCTGCCTTCTCGGCTTCTCAAGCATTAACCAACACACTCCACAGTCCACAATCTTGGTGATAATTGCAAAACCCACCTTGTTTAGGTGACTAAATTCAGCAGTCAATGAAGAAATACTGATCGGTATACTAAGACAAGTGTTCTTACGAACTCTTAACTTTGAAATTGTCGACTTATGAAAGCCCGGCAGTTACCTATTTATTTTGATGACAGGTCAGAAAGATAAACGTAAAATTTTTGTGGTGCGGCGGTCATGCGACCGCATTAAAATGCATTTACGATGTGACCAATAAACTGGGTCCGTTATTTATTAGATTGTAGGGTTTATGGGCGGGGAATGAAATTGGATACTACGATCCTAGAATTTATGCGATTCAATCGAATTCTATGGATTTATTGGAGATCTGAAGCGATACAATAATTCGAATACTCCGAAAATTTTAATATGTACTTTGAACCACAATGTCAACGGTGGCTGCACCGTTTTCATCAAACTTTAGCTATCAAACAGTCTCGACGAAGTCACCTTTAAAACGAAAAATACTAAATCCAAATCAATTCATTTGGTTATATGGATAGTTTGAAATGATAACATCCCTATTTTTGGGTTGGTTGGCGTATAAAACCATAACAATATATTTTAAAAGGAACCGACCGACAGCTGCCCGCCCTATGCGAATCACTGGCACCTATTTTAGAAGAAGCTCAGTTAGACTAAACTATGGACGAATAGAGACTGTTTCGATATTAGGAGATTTGCGGAAGAGACACATAAGCGTTGGAAATTATCTATGTCTTCTCGCGAAAGTGTAGTGTATTTTTGTATTGTATTGTACCAGATCCGAATGTTTGTATTATATATAACCCAACACACGAAACTCTCGACGTGGAAATGATATATGTAGTAGTTTATTGTAAAATATCTACGGTTTCTGGTATTACGATGGGGACTCGAAATAGGTGGTACCTAATACCAAAAAATTGCCGTTCATCAAAAAATTTTAGTAAGAGTTTGTAAAGATAAATATTTTAGAAAGAAATTGATAATTTAGACAAGTTACACAATAATCGCACAGCACATTTCTCTACCTCTAAATAAAATTTTGTCTAATTCGGTCAACCAACACCGCACAATAAATAATTTTCCATTCCTGAACTGCGGCTCTTAATTTGGTCAAGCAGAGGTTGAAATAATTTGCGGTATCAAGATTGCATAATATATTAGACTTGGATAATTTATTTATAATTGTTTGCTGTACTGCTAGAATTAATTGGCGGTTTAGCTACAGATTAGTTGGACATAGCATTTAGTTGAATCCCGACCACAAATTGTCGGTGCCGGCAGTGTAATTGGCCGTATGTGATCTATGTAGCACTGTCTATTTGCTGACTTCGTGGAAATTATTGAAAACGGTTCTTTTTTTACGGGTGGTTTATTTTTAACTCCTTCACCTAGGCCTTGCTTCAACAGGAAATTTATTTGATAAAATCCAGATACCATGAAGCTTTAAAGATGAAAGCATCTTTACAACTTCATAGCATGTGGATTAGTGTAGTGTAGAGTGATAGTTAAGACCTCGATGAGGGTAAGTGGTTTCCGGATATTGAGCAGTCAATGATAAACAGGTATATAAAAATGCAGTTAGCAAGTACCGAGAAACTTTACTTCTACTTATCATTTTGTAATAATGGTTTACAGCCTTATCACACTGGCGATTTGCCAACGGTTTGAAAGCGATGCGATTTCGCAGCGATCACGCGGCAAAGACGTGACGCAGCGAGCACGGCCGCCGCGACCATGCAGCAATTTTGAACGCGGCTTCGAAGGCGCTAATATGCCCGTAATGATAAGACTACTTAGGTATATAGCAAAAAGACTAAAACTTTCCTCCTTAAGTATTTTCGAATTATTTTCCGCACTTCTTATAAACCAAAAACTACTCTGAAAAGCATGATGCTCGAGTTGAGTTTCAGTAGAAAGTATTAAAAATTCAAAAGTAAACCCTGGAACTTTCAGCTGAACATCACTTTAAACTTATCAGCTGAAATCTTTTCCAACTTTGATCGTAATTATGAGTTTACGCTGAGTCAAGCTGAACAAGCTCGAGTTCAACATGATAGGAGCCCTAATCTACAAAATTAAGTCTTAACAGGAACCGTTGACTGCGTCTAACTCGACACTAATGACGACGAAGACTCTTCGCAGTCATTAAAAGTTATTTTATTTATATTTTTTTATCATAGTTATACTTAGAACTTTTATAAATAAAAGCATGGTGGTCCTATTGTGTAAACAAGAAACTGATTAACTAACTTATCTATCTATTAACAGAAAACGAAATTATACTGAATAATAACAAATAATTTATATTATAGCCATCACTTGAAATGTCTCACCGCCATGAACAGCTGTTTCGCTACGTCAGATGTCGGGTCTGCTAAAATTATACAAGTTAATATAGGTATTACTGAAAACTATTAAAAAATCTGTTTTGGGTCCCTGGTATTTCAGTTTGTTTGCAAAATGAGAAGGTTGGGCTTTTTAAATTAGTCTGAGAACACACACGGAAGCTCCGAAAAGTTATATACTCGTATGATATATAATTTGTTAAAATCGGCAATGCACAGACTGATTTTAATTTTATCAACGTTGGATCTTTAGTCAACTTTGTATTATTATTGTTTGTATTCCTAGTGTACTGTATAACTGTTGTATATGTGTGTCTGAAGTTGCAAGATAGATAGATAAAGTGTTTATTTGCATTTGTTACCAGCATAAAACAGCATTGATATCTATCAATGCTGACGACCGATGTGGCGCGGTGGGCGAAGGTCCGCCTGCGACGCAGGAGGTTGCGGGTTCGATTCCCGCCTCGGAACAATTGTGTGTACGATCTGCAGATATTTGTTCCGGGTGTTCTGGTCGTTTTCTATGTATAATAAAAAATATCTATCTATGTAATGTATTGTCACAGTACACATATAGAACAGTATGGAAACTAAGCCTAGTTGATGAAATAAATACCTACGCTCCATTATAGCACTAGGGTTGTCACTTTTCTTGTTTTTGATATATATTTTTTATTAAGACGATTTTTTTCTGTACTGATCAATAAATGGAATTGAAATAACTAGCTTACAAATGTGGTCTGGTATAATATAATAATATCTTCGTCTGGTCGAAGCGACGCGTGATCCGAGATCTAACGAGTATGTTGCGCAGCGCATCAGCCAGCATTGCCATACAGCGTGGCAATGCAACCAGCGTCTTGGGGACGCTTCCGACTGGTATTGATATGGGTCAATTGAGCTACCTGTAGATTGTTTAGAATAGTCTGCAGTTAGGTCAATTGTCTAACTAGTTAAATTTTCTTTGTTAGTAAAGTATTTGCTTACAAATACAATTTAAATAGGTAATCTCATGGCGTCGCGTGTGAGCCGCGGTTGGACGTAAACGTTTCGTGAGCTCGTCGGAGCGGGCGCACGCAGACATTGTAGCGCAGGCAACGCTCATGAGCGGCTGCGAACCGTATCGCGTTTCAAAATCCGAGTTGATAATTTATAGCAGCCGCCATCTTGGATTCACATTTTGACAGCAGTATCGGCTTCAACACCCTCGAAAACCATGAAAATGACACCCATGACGGAAAAAATGATAATTTATAGCAGCCGCCATCTTGGATTCACTTTTTGACAGCAGTATCGGCTTCAGCACCCTCGAAAACCATGAAAATGACACCCATGACGGAAAAATTATAATTTATAGCAGCCGCCATCTTGGATTCACATTTTGACAGTAGTGTCGGCTTCAGAACCCGCGAAAACTATGAAAATGACACCCATGACGGAAAAATTGATAATTTATGGCAGCCGCCATCTTGGATTCATATTTTGACCGCAGTATCGGCTTCAGCACCCTCGAAAACCATGAAAATGACACCCATGACGGAAAAAATGATAATTTATAGCAGCCGCTATCTTGGATTCACATTTTGACAGCAGTATCGGCTTCAGCATCCTCGAAAACCATGAAAATGACACCCATGACGGAAAAAATTATAATTTATAGCAGCCGCCATCTTGGATTCACATTTTGACAGCAGTATCGGCTTCAGCACCCTCGAAAACCATGAAAATGACACCCATGACGGAAAAAATGATAATTTATAGCAGCCGCCATCTTGGATTCACATTTTGACAGCAGTATCGGCTTCAGCACCCTCGAAAACCATGAAAATGACACCCATGACGGAAAAAATGATAATTTATAGCAGCCGCCATCTTGGATTCACATTTTGACAGAAGTATCGGCTTCAGCACCCTCGAAAACCATAAAAACGATACCCATGATGCAAAATTTCATAATTGATTGCAGCCGCCATCTTATATTTAAATTTTGAAAGTCTACAATCAAGTTTAAACAATGATGTTATATTTACTCAAAAATCAGTGCCGCGAGGTTGCCGCTTTGCCACCTACACGAACGAGACAAGTAATGCGTGCGTTGCGTTTATGAGTGACAGAGATAAGGACATATTATGCCGTGCGGCGCGGCGGCGCGCGGCGTCTCGTCTGTTCGAACTAAAATCACTGTTGCCGCTTTGCGTTGTCTGCTCAAACGATGGCTCAAACAGTGCTAGGTAGGTATTAGGCTACTTTAATAAATTATCGCCAAGTTATTATTTCTTTACAATGAGTATGACGTCTCTATTTGTAAAATCTCATTAAATAAATAAATAATGCTGCTAAAAATTCACACAGCATTATCTAGCCCCATGGTAAGCAGAGCTTGTGTTATGGGTACTAGATAACTGATATACATAATACAATATATTACATAGATAGATATTTTTTTATTATACATAGAAAACGACGAGAACATCCGGAACAAATATCTGCAGATCGTACACACAATTGTTCCGAGGCGGGAATCGAACCCGCAACCTCCTGCGTCGCAGGCGGACCTTCGCCCACCGCGCCACATCGGTCGTCAATTGACTTTAAAAATCCTCAAAACCGCAGCCATTCTTGATTTACATATAAGTTCACGGATTCATTATGTATGATCGATCACACGGACTCATTATACTATAACAATCATAATAATAAATTATTCTTACCTTTCAAAATCAGCAGGAAGTTTAAAATGCGACAGCTCCGCTTTTGATGAAGCCGAGTTCATACAGCCGTATGCAACGCAATATCTGTAGCGGGTCATTTTTCACTTTCACGCGACCGCACGCCTAGACGCGACAACCGCTACCTGAGCATCCCCGAGAATCACCCAGAAGCCGTGTCGATGTGCATGTTTGTGTGAGTGTGCCGTTTCGAGTGTTTGTTCCTAGTTTCCGTACTGTATATACTTATACTGAGGTATTGTATTATGTATATCAGTTATCTAGTACCCATAACACAAGCTCTGCTTACCATGGGGCTAGGTAATGCTGTGTGGATTGTCCAGCATTATTTATTTATTTATTATTATTATCAATGCTTTTTTATACGAACAAGAGACCCAGCTAACCGTACACCTTATACCAACGAGTACATAAAACGCGCGAAAAGCATTATACCCTCGGCAGGTAACAATAAGAAGCTTTTCGAACAACTTACTACTTCTTAGTAGGTTTGTATAACAAGTTCTTTCAAAGTCCCAAAGTCCATGATGTAGACAGACACTTATGTGACGAAATAACAGATTCCTCAGAAGTTTTGCGTCTTGGGAAATCAGAATCTTGGCAGGTGCTTTTTAAATTGACTTGATCAGAAGGGCCTGAAGTTTTATTAGCAGCAAAACTTATAAAATATTATGCGACATTATATCTGCAATATACATACATATGTTCTGCCTAAGGTGTGCTCTGTTTTATTTGAAAATCAACTAACACTTCGATTGTAGCACATAGCTTTCATAAAAGTGAATTTTTTTATAGATGTAGGCCTAACCTGGTATAACCTATCGGCTATTTATTCATAAATCATTTCCTATGGAATAAAAATAACCAAATACGATTCCATAGAAATAACGCATGTGATGTCACGGGCAGACACTAGTACGTACTTTATAATCAAGTTTATAGGTACAACATTTTCACAAAGTCAATGCTTTAAATCTTCAAATATTGTGCGCCTCAACTTTGTGAGGTATTTCGTAAACTTACCTTATTGAATTTGCATTAATTTCCCAATAGGGTAACAGATTTAATAATTTACTTCGTGACAAGTCAAATACCTATATTCTACCCTCAGTTTGGACGTGTCCTTTAACTTAGGGACCTACCTACTTAGAAGACTTACCAGGATTCTATTCAAAGAGATTAGAAAAGATAAACGCCAAGAGAATTAACAGATTTGCCGCTTGAATTTTGCATTTTGACTCGCACAAATGACTGAACTCAGCCTTTACCTTAAGCCTTTCACCTCTGTAACAGAGAAATTGTTGGGACTTTAAAAGGATTCTGGAATTCTGTGTTTCCGTCCTCTAAAATTTGTTCGGAAACAACGGTTTCGTCTCTCAGATTCGGTTCTACATAAAATAAGGGGATAACAATAAAATGTTCTTAGCGTTTTTATTTTAGTGAAACATGAACAACCCATAATGAATGTAAGAAAACGACCAGAGCACCGGGAACAAATATCTGTAAATCGTACAAACGTTTGTCCCGAGTCGGGATTCGAACCCGCGTCCGCCTGCGTTGCAAGCTGACCTTTGCCCACCGCGCCACAGTATAATACCTACCTACTATAGTTTTGTTGCCCTACTCCACTCCACTGAGAGATTCGTCATTTTGTTCCACTCTAATCAGGACACTGCCCACTGAACAAACATTTATTCAACATCGGAGCGCCGGACAGCCCTCTCTGCAGAGGTTGCCTTTATGACAATGAATCAGCTGCCCACGTGGTCTAGGGATGCCCCTCGTACGTATTATGTCCGTAACAGTACAACAAACAGAAATCCTCAACTTGCTAGATCACTCCGCGAAGCCTGTGAAGACCCCAGGAAGATTCTGCGGTTCTGGTCGGAGTTATGCTAATATCGAGTTCAAATAAAACCTCCACTCTAATCCATAGCCCGAGTGGATTAGATTTCACTGCTAGACTCTATTTACGTTTATTTCTGTGAAACGTGAATGTTGTGACAGTCCGTGACGTCGCATGTATTCCAGCCGATTAGACGGTAAAAGAGGAATAGTCGGAATAGGTTTTCGGGGCTCTATCAATAGTCAATGCTCTGACGCTTCACCGCATTTTGCTTTTACTTAGTTATTATTGAAGAGCTACGTTGCACGTCGTTTTATTAAAGCTTTTGAAGTTTTATGAACATCCATGATAGTCGATGATGAACGTATTTCATATAAGGTCTGCTGTACACTAAACTCACCGAAATGACCCGTTGCTGGCGGCTTCGGTCTGAGTCGTTAGTTTTATTTGTTGACCCATATCATATGCAAGGTATGTATAATTTTGACGACCGATGTGGCGCGGTGGACGAAGGTCCGCCTGCGACGCAGGAGGTTGCGGGTTCGATTCCCGCCTCGGAACAATTATGTGTACGATCTGCAGATATTTGTTCCGGGTGTTCTGGTCTTTTTCTATGTATAATAAAAAATATCTGTCTATGTAATGTATTGTATTATGTATACCAGTTATCTAGTACCCATAACACAAGCTCTGCTTACCATGGGGCTAGATAATGCCGTTTGAATTGTCCAGCATTATTTATTATTATATTTATTATATATAATAATCTCACTAAAAATAAAATTCGATGAAAACTCTAGGCTATGCGAAATACTTCCAAGTACTACGTATGTATATATGTACATACGTTTACATATTCTGTATAATTTAAAAAGATTAGTAATTCCCTAATGGTTTACTCTTGACGTAGTTGAACCTCGTTAGTGTAAAGAGAGCATCTTTTTCCGGGTTTTCTAAATTTCACCATTACCACGGCTGTAAAACGAGCCAGTAATAAAAATAACTTTATTCTTCCGATCTTTGGACCGTAAAAACGTAAGCATCGCTTACTGTGTAAGTAATTCCATTTTACGTTCGCTCGTATTGCGCTCGGAAGGGAACCCATGTTTGCGTAAAGTAAAGTACCTATTGCGTGAAATTTAAAACGACAATCGCTGCAAATGTAATTATGCTTTTACCGGGTACTATTTACTTATTTGATTAATATTATATAAGTCGACGGATACGAGCAATTTCTTTAATGGTAATCTTGAATATATCAACCACTTTTAACTATATTTAGACCTACTTAAATAAGGTTTATTATTGTAATAAAACATCTATCGACTCACCCGCCGCCGTGAGCACGCATTGTTGGGTTAGGCCTCTTGTTTATAACGCCATTTCGTCCCGTCCTACATATGTTGTCAAAATATAAAATATCTTCCTAATATACCTTCCTAATATACAACAAATGAAATGAAAGAATCTCTTTTGTAAAACGACGAGTGCTGGCTGGATGGCTGCCTACAGAGTTTTTACAATTTATTACTTTCCTACGTGGCTCCTATTAGCTATTCTAATGCTAAAATGTCCTTTTAAAATTATTTCTCCGGTAATAAGTCGGTACTTGACGACAAAGACGAAGTAAGTCTTGGTAAGTTTATTTCGTGACTTTCATTTAGAAAAGCTGCTTTTGTTAACGGCTCTTTGTTTTCCTCTAAGTGGGAGCGAAAATGTTTTCCATGCGTGAGTGTTAGGTACCAAGTAGTCACGACTTGTGTGAATTATTATGAACATAATATTTTCTGTGAATATGAGGTATTTTATGTAAACTAAAATGCATAATTTGATATGTTATAATACCTATAAGTCATGTTTTTTAAAATGTTTTTATTATCATGTTTATCAACACAAGAGTGATTTATAACGAGTCATTCATATCAAATCATGGTTATTTTCCCTTTATAAATGACTTTAAGGCGACAAATACATGTATTCATGTATTTGTCGCCTTAAATTTGGGGTGTTCACGAGCTAGGTCATATAGTAACAACAGCTGTCAGTTGTGCGGCTTTCGCCATTTTATCAAATATAAAAGTTGAGGCATCGAGGGCGGAATACCAATGAGCTCAATCACATAACTCGGGCAAAAGAAAGGGCCTCGAAAGTGTAGCTTCCGAACTCGGAAATAGGTCGAAATATGAGACAGATGCAAATTGATGAAGCACGGGTTGAATCAACGCCTTGGGAAACATGTGGAACAAAGGGAAGCTATCTTGGACCTTCGAAGTGTAGTTTATTGGGATACCCAATAAGTTGGGCTTGGGTTTGTAAGATGTAGTGTTATCGACGTGTTGCCTTGTTGATAATAATGATCACAAACTAAAGACAGATTTTGTATTAACTATAGCTGCAGAAAACGAATAAAAACTCCTTTCCTTCTCTTGGGAACGACTCGACTTTTCAAAAGAGAAGCTACTGGTTGTGTTCAAAGTTGCAGTTCGTTTAAATAATGAATAGTAAGCTGCTCCCGTTAATGAGTGGCTGCTTATTGATTCTCCATCCTCTCAGGCTTTCTAACTAACTGAATATTTCACTAGGCTGCACTTCGGAAACTTATCCGATAAAGTTGTTGGAACTTCGGAAAGAAGTCGACAATGCTTTTGTATTCTGCACGTTGCTGTATTCAGCTATGTTTTTAGGCATTGTTTAGGTATTTTAGCTGTGATTCGACATAACGTCGAACTCGTCGAATCGAGAAACTTCAGAAAAGGACATAATTTCCCTAGAATAATTTAGAACCACTGAATTCGTTTTAATCGCTGAAATCTAAATTCAAGTCCATTTTTTTTCCAGCGGAAATCTTACCGTGTCCCAGTTTTCGTTTCCAATTCTAAAGGCGTTCTCAAAAGTTATGGAAAGTCAATTCCGTCGCAATATCAAAAGAACAATTAAAGCTCACAAGTGGATTCACTTAATAGAAGTCGGAGTGATAATAATAAAATAATTGCTCTCGGCGCACTCGAAGAAAAACTCGTTAAACTCTAGGGCCCTCCTCTCGTCGTTGGCAAACGGAATGCGAATCAAATGAAATCGATTTGTGACCATTTTAATGCCTGGAAGCCCGCGGCATCTGGAACTTGAATAAACTAAGCCCTTGTAAATTCTGACAAAAAAACTTAGTTAAGTTTATGGGTTTATTTCAATCTAAGTGGTTTAAGACTGTGAGCTCCGCGTCGTTTGTGTTTTATTAATTTTCATTTCGCATATGTGGTTAAACTACCGAAGAAGACATTTATTTATTAATTATGCGGATAAATTTTGATTTAAGCGTATCAAAATTATGAGTCCGAATTTCGACCACGGCGCGGTCAGTCGTAACGGAGAATAGATAGGTGCAGGTGCACTCTATATCAAAAATATAGACCTGAAGCATGGAAGTGTGTCTAAGCGACTGTTACGCCGCATACTGTTGAAATGCATTTTAATTTTATTACTTAGTTATATTATGCACTTCATAAGATGAAAATCTTATGAAGTGCATAATATAAATCTCAATAGGTCTATCAATCAACCAACGCTAATAAATTCATCACACGAGGCAAAACCTTGACTTTGATGAGTTAAAAGCACACGAGATGGCGATGCGCGATGTTCGATAAGCTCGACAGCTCATCGATCATCGTCGATTTATCTTGATGCAGAAAAGAGTTGATTTTGTAAAATATTTGCTGGAAAGACACTGCTATGAGTAGCATATATGTATCTGGTATATTGACCACGGTGTTCCTGTACCAGAATGCAAAAAGTTATGAATAGGTGCTAGTTTTTGCTAGTTTTGCCGCTTTTTTTTTGTATAACATTATTATTGGCTAGTATGTCATTAGTGTAATCTAGTTAACCTTTATTGACAGCGGTGACTTGAATTCCTATTGATTTAATGAATATTATGCTTTCTTTGATTAACCAAGTAGATCAACCAAGTAGATCAACATATTCGCGTATCTTCACCGGCCTGTGATAGGCTTCATAAATAATATTTTTTCAGACTTCCACGTAATACCTTTTATTACATAGTTATTTTGTAAGAATACATAAATTGCCCTTATTACACCAATACACGGCTACTTGTGCTTTTAGGTAAAAGTAATCATATTTTTTAAGCTAGAACAAAACTACCTATGCAAAATTTCAGCGCGATCAGTTCAGCAGCTTTGCCGTTAACTGTGCACAGACAAACACACAGCTTCACTAATATTTGTAAGCTTTTTCACCAACTGCTTTGCTCATTTACTACATACATAAATATTTTTTTTTTAGCCTCTTCTACGCAAAGGCCCTCCTTCATAAATATTATATTATTAAAATTGAATAAGTTTTTAAAACTATTATAGTTTTGGAAACCATTCTTATTTTATACATACACCCATTTAATCAAAATGGAGAGAAAAATACTTATATATGTAAGCCCGAACGTTACAAAATGGCTTCTGCCCACTAAGTATAATTTACTACGATGTGTGGTGTTCCTACTCCAATTCCTAGAAGAATCAAGAATTTATTAATTCCTTTTGAAGTCAAAGTTACTTTTCATTGAGTCTGAAAGTACCTACGCAAGTCCTATATGAGAAAAGTAAGGACAGTCAACGACAAAAAAATTAAGTACTTTCTAAATCTGGATTGCGCGTCCTATCCGCCTCTAGTCCTTCCTTAGTAGGTTTACCAACACATACTACCGCTTAGAGAATTGGCACTGTGCAGTGATTTTTATCTCTGATTGTACCTAGTGTACGCTCCGTCCGCGTTCGCCCGAAGAACGCTCTACTTTTGAAAGATTAATGATTTAGTTCGTGAAACTAATCCTAACTTTACTGCTAGTATCCAAGTCAATTGCAAGTTTTAATGGATATTTCCTATGCATGCAAATGAACGAGACGCGATACATTAGTTCCCAAGCTCGGCTGACAGTAAATTCAATCTCTGGTTATCCGTGAATGTGCTAATCTCGATTAAACCTAATTTGCATTGCCTTGTTATTACATGATCAATTTGTTTATGTCATAAAAATATCAATTTTATTATGTTATAAAAGTTTCATCTGTGGCACCGTTGCAAAAAGAGGAACAGATCGAAGTGTTTTTTTTAAACTGTCCCCCTAGGGGAAATAGCAAGGTGACAGATGGTAACAATTCCTTGCATGCGCAGGAGGTTGAGGATTCGATTTTTGCCTCGGGAAAAATATTTGTACGATCTTAAGACTTGTTCTAGTTATTTTTTTATACATCAAAAAGATATTAATGTAAGTAGTTAGAGTACTTTATTGATTTTTTTTATTTATTGAACAGTAACAAATAATTTAAAACACAATCATGTCAATTTTTGTTATCCCTAAGAAAGAAAAATAAAAAATAAAATAAAAAATAAATTTTAAAATAAAATAAAATAAAATATGTCAATCAGTAATGTATAAAGTACCTACCTATATCAGTTAACTAGTACCATAACGAAAGCTCTGTTTGTTTGGGGTAGATGCTGCGTGAATTGTCCAGCATTATTTATTATCTAAGTACACCGTGCGAAAATAAGAGATAGGTAGGTTATTCATACTCGCTTTCATATTTTCTTTCATAACGTGATTTAGAAACTAGTTTGTAGTAATAATGTAAATATTTTACGTCATTTGGCTCATTGTATTTGACAGTAGGCTTCGAACATAAGCTACGCCCAAATTAAGCTACCTTGAAGAAACGACGGCTTACTTACTTCATCAGAAGTCATTTCCCGCTTACATATTGAAGCCTGTAAGCTGTAACGAGCCACCGACAACCTCTTTGCTGAACATAATTACCCTTTCAAACCCCCGAACATGCCTTCGCATTAAGGTGAGTACGAGATACAGGAAGCTTTTTAAGCTTTGCTTGTTTTAATGACTGCGAACAATATTTTACAATAACCTTATTCAGTTTGGGTGAAAGACTTTTATGAAAACCTGTTTACGATGTGTTATATAAATGAAATGAAAAAATGAAATGAAATGAAATGAATTTATTTGTTAAAAGACTTACACAGACAGATAGATAATAAACTTAAACTTAAATGTAAACTAAACGTGTTGGTAATCATGTACGCTCCTATATATATTTACGTATAGTACTACATTATATTTACTTCTACCTATTTTTTTTTTATACCTATTGGCGGAGAAGCCTGGATGAGCTCGACCTATACAATAAAGAGTGGGTTCTCCTTGCTGAGGACCGAGATGAGTGGAAGAAGGGGAGGGTGGCCTTTGCTCTGCAGTGAGACACCCCGGGCTAATGCAATAATAATATACCTACTTACCGCCTACTGGCCCCACAGGTGTAATATTTAGATTATGCATTAATTTTAAGATTTATTGTATCTCATTATTAGTGAAAATTTTTTTGTTTTATGAGAATAAACATCTTAAAACCGAACCGAAACGGCTATTATAAAAATAGCCACTAGGTATAGGTACTATAAATTGACTGTTTGCTCGAAGTTTTATAAAAACATTTTAACATGTTTTCTTAGGTAACTAAAATGTAATTTTTTTTGATAAATAAATATTCTGTAAAACTTAATAAATGTATCAGAAACAAACCTTCCTGCATCTCTGAAAATCTCATTGTAAGGGAATTTGGTAAGTTTACGGCTTTTAGGAGCCGTAAATTTCATAGCATAAACACCAAACCTTCAGACGGCTTTAGTTGAAGTTTTGGCGCACGTAAAATCCGCACGCGAATGCATTTTGCAATGTTTCAGGAGAGGAGAAAGGAAGCCGTCATAAAAACTTGCAACAAACTCTAGATACAGCTCGGGCGGACGGAAGGAGCGTCAACTGACACAATTTATAACGAAGCTTCCTACTCTCGTAAAATCTTTCTAAGCTTTACTGCAGTTCCGTTATTCTCTTCTCTATTTCATGTCTAACATCTAACAATCCATTCTAGAGAATAAATATTTTATTGTGCAGTCTATATTGAAGGTGTTATTGTCTATTTGTTTTCAATGCATTCATTTTCCGCACAGCAATTTAGTTTGCATGTATGTTTCCGGCAAGTTCTTCCGTAAAAGAGGATTGGGTGGGAAAGACTTTGGAAAGCCCCCCGAACATCTATCTCTCTACCAGTGACTCTACATGTGCGCATTAAGGATAAAAGTATCTCTGAATTATATTCGCTCTTTATGTATTCGATCAATTTAAGATCGTAACATGTAAAATTTTGCCTTAATGCTTGTCTTTATTATGTTGTGCGTCAAGCTGAATAAAAGGCGCTATGGCGCTCATTAGGGGAAGCCTATTTCCAGCAGTGGACTAACATAGGCTGATGATGATGATTGTCTATATCTGCCAAACTTCAATTTAAAAGCAATATACTAAATTATGTCTAATGGTCTATCAATTCCAAAATTTACAGAGCCAATGAATTACTTAAGATTATTAGAAATTTCGGAATGGCCCGGGTGCTTATGAAAATTGAGTAGGCAACGATACCTATTAAAAGACACAAGTGTTCTTACTGCCTACTTTTCGAGGGATTATTAAATCCTAAAATTCATAAAATTTCACTCACTGTTTTAGATGGCGTTGAAATATGTATAAATCGGATGGCAGTGCAATATTATGATGACAGTCATGACCCTGATTTGATGATGGAGAAGTGCAATATAATGATGACATGAATTGATGGCGGAGCAGTGCAATATTACGATGACAATGACTGTGATTTGATCATGCAGCTGTGCAATATTATAATGACATGACGGTGATTTGATGTTGGAGCAGTGCAATATTATGATGTCATGGCGGTGATTTGATGATGGAGCAGTGCAATATTATGATGTCATGGCGGTGATTTGATGATGCAGCTGGTGACCATGTAAACACTGTAATAAAACGGCTTTGGACTTTTATTTGGTTTCGTTTGATTTTATCTGAGCATATGCCTTCCTAGGAACTCTGATCCTAGACGATACTAAAATATTTGACGGTTGTAAGAATAAAGGGTATCCATGTCCACCCGTACGATGGGTCGATGACATATGCAAAACTGTAAGCTACTCCTGGCCCAGATTAGCACAGAACCGAGGCGAATAGCATAAAAATAGAGAAGCCAATGCCTGTGCCTATCCCGGTCGATAAGGGCTGCTGATGAT
Organism: Eupithecia dodoneata; assembly: GCA_947044415.1. Taxonomy (NCBI): domain Eukaryota; kingdom Metazoa; phylum Arthropoda; class Insecta; order Lepidoptera; family Geometridae; genus Eupithecia; species Eupithecia dodoneata. The sequence continues at coordinate 9,653,926 of OX345656.1, read as the reverse complement.
GAGGTTCCATTTCATTCTAATAGTGCGCAAAACGTACCTATGTGTACAGTACATGCTTCATACATGTTCTGCCTATCAATAAGACAAATATAGAGGTACTATATCAATAGGTTTCTTTCCGGCCCTGGTGGGGGCACAGAGAGGGGCCTCGAAGTGAGTTGCAAAAATTATCAATAAATAAATTTAAAAAAATTGTGAAGCATATTCTTTGTAAAAAGGCTTATTACAAAATATCAGATTATCTAGAAGATAAAAAAGCTTGGAACGAGTTTTGCTCCAACTCGTCAACTCGAGGGGTGGCAACCCCTCGGTCCTTGGGTTTTATGGGAGTCTTTTTTTTCCCTTATTCTCCATGTTTTTTTTTTTTTTTTCTTTTGGCAGCATTTGGTTTATAATATTTTTTTTTTTGTGTTTTTTTTTCCTTTTTTTTTAATTAACCCAAGGACTCTATGGTGGTTCCGCAGGGATCAGGTCCCGCAGAAGGGGTCGCCATGGGCGGTCGTCTTCCTGGGGCCGGGGCTGGGGCGGCGCGATGTTGTGGAGGTGCTCGTGGTGCCCGGTGTCGGCGCGATCGTACATTCGACGCGCTGTCTGCACGACGAATTCCTCCACGGATTGGATCTGCAGGTCGCGGGCGATGACGTCGTTCCTGACGTAGCGCCCCGCGCCCGTGCAGATCCTGAGGGCCACGTTCTGCAGCGCCTGGAGCCGGTCCTTGTTGGTCTGGGAGACCAGAGCGTACCAGCTCGGCGCCGCATAGGTTAGCCGGGACCGGACGTAGGACTTGTAAACCCGCACTTTAGTCCTCAGCGGCAGCCGAGATCCCAGGACAGGTCGGAGGAGCGCTCGGGCGACGCGCGCTTGTTGTAGCGCGCGATCAACCTGCGGCTGCATCCTCAACGACCTGTCAATCTCGATGCTGAGGTACCTCGTGTGCGAGCTCCAAGCCACGTCCTGGCCCCGAAGCTGGAGTTGAGGTGGGTGGCGGCGGCGGCGGGAGACAAACAGCGCGGCCGTCTTACCCACATTGACGGCCATGCGCCATTTGTCCAGCCATGGTAGAGGTAATATTACTACAAATTTTAAATATTTTATATCTGAAGCTCGAACAAATTAATTGGTTTGCGGTGGACATTATAAAGTGAACCAAAACGCGTTTCGGTAGGATCGTAGGTCGGGCTGACCGCAATAGGACAATCTTTGCGAGAAGAATTGAGATAGGATATTCTTAATCTAACCAATCATATTCTATGAAAAAACCGTATATAAGCCAATAAGAGAGTCAATAATAGAGTATTCGCCTCATGGATAAAGCTTTCTTCACCATGGGCGTGATTAAACCCTCTCGCACTAAGATTTGTAACTCCTTCGCTTAGCTCGTGAGTTATTCTAGAATCCTAAGTTGCGCTTGGGATTCAATGCGGTCTATGTCGTAAGACACTGCTTTATCCCCTCGTTGCATAATCTATCTTAGGAACAAGCATCGCTTCCACAAGCTTAGTATCCACCTACATTCGTGTATGGTATGGCTAATCTTTACGTCTTCATCCGAAACGATCTACTAAGTCCATGCAAATATACAGCAAACACTAACATTGGTTCAGTATAATGTGATTGGCACTACTAATCATGCATATCAAAGGCGGACCGGTCCAAATTCATTATTAATTTGGTGCTTGTGGCCTTTGCAGGGCCCGGCCCAGGCTAGTTAGACGCCTTTGTCAATTTAGTCTGGTTTATGCTAATAAACCTTGATTACGATCTGCATCTGTGCGTATGCCTATATAACTAGTTGAATAAACAGTATGTCACAGCCGATCGATACTGAAACTGGTTCACTTTATTTTTGTTAACTCCAATTTTCGAGGGAAATTAAAACGTCCAAATATTATGATTTCTCAAACATTAGCACAGCTACATTATCGGATCCAAAACAACCTTGTTGTTCCGTAGCTCAACAACCTCTGACTCCTCTAAGCACTTGATAGAAAAATTTCGGTCAAAACGGAAGCTCTCAGCTTACAAATTTTTAAACGGAGTGTCAGTAGTCGTTTGAGCTACTAAATAATTACAGTATTGTGAAACGTTATTAACTAATTCACAGTTTTAATAACATTCAGTTAATAGAAACGAAATAAATTAAGAGATTCGGAATTAATCTAGCTCTTGAATAAGCTCACGGATTTTTGGGCTAGTAGCATTCTGATTATGTACCTAACATCCCTAGTTATTTCAGCAAATTCATAACGCAGGAGTTTTAAGGTTCATTTGGATATTGTTATAACATTTTGATTACGACAACCTTAAATAAAATAAATAAAAATTATAAATAATGCTGGACAATTCACACAGCATTATCTAGCCCCATGGTAAGCAGAGCTTGTGTTATGGGTACTAGATAACTGATATACATCTATATATATAAAAGAAAGTCGTGTTTGTTACAACACTTATAACTCGAGAACGGCTGAACCGATTTAGCTGAAAATTGGTGGAGAGGTAGCTTAGAACCAGGAGTCTAACATAGGATACTTTTTATAATTTAAATCATTTGACACATAGATTTGGACGGGGGCGAAGCCACGGGGCGCAGCTAGTCTTCTATCTATATATATATAAAAGAAAGTCGTGTTTGTTACAACACTTATAACTCGAGAACGGCTAAACCGATTTAGCTGAAAATTGGTGGACAGGTAGCTTAGAACCAGGAGCGGGCGAAGCCACGGGGCGCAGCTAGTAATACAATATATTACATAGATAGATATTTTTTTATTATACATAGAAAACGACCAGAACACCCGGAATAAATAACTGCAGATCGTACACACAATTGTTCCGAGGCGGGAATCGAACCCGCAACCTCCTGCGTCGCAGGCGGACCTTCGCCCACCGCGCCACATCGGTCGTCAAACCTTATTAAATGTTCAACGGAATCTGATCCCAAAATCCGTAGATCTACAAATCTATCGATTAAGAACCCTACCTTAAAAGAACCCTACTTTAAAGCAAAAACTCTCCTAGCGTCAGGAAATTTACCTACCCCTTGATTTTTTTTTTAAAGTAAATGTCGCATGTAATGTCTTTTTCTACTGATCTATATTTGGTGTTCAATAAAGTATTTTTTGTATTGTATTGTTAATGAAATCCGTCTTGTATCGGTATCCAGTTACAATCCCTGAACCAAAATGGTCTACAGTTTTTTCTTATTTAGGTTGTAATACACAATGATTGCTATAAGCTTCTATACCGTAGCTTGAGACATCCTATCTGAACTGTTTTGCAATAAATTCTAAAATGCCGATAGCAGCCTTGCATCTCACATTCCACGATTCATCTTCGTGAGAGAATTCTCCAGACAGGAATGGATTTAAAACAGGAATCCAAAAGGTTTTATTTATATTAGTCAGAGAATCGTTTTTGTAGCCATTCCCGTAATACTCGGGCAACGTCACTTTTTCAGGATTATGGAAGAGAAACGACGGCATTATCGGATCTTAAACGAGTAATCGTTCGCCGTGACTGCTTTCTCATTACCATTTTCGGTTTTATTTTGCACCGCCCCGCGCCCTTTTGGAATTCATAATCTGCAACACAGAATTTATGTTACCGTACCTACATAAACAATTGTCCATTCGTTTATACTTTATACCCTCTGCCTTTGTTTATATCTCCGATTAGTACATTGATGTATAAACTCGATTTAACTCGCATACCAAAATTTTGCCGTATTACTAAAGGTTGAAAAAATTCACAAAATAATCCTAATGTAGTGAACTGACTTATTCTAAATATAGGATCGTTCTACCTATATGTGCGTGCAATGCTGAAGATAATCATAGTAAAATTATAAAGCCGAAAATTTGTATGTACGTGTGTATATTTGTTACTCCTTCACGCTCAAATGGCTGAACGGATTTGGACCAAACGGAGAAAATAATTCAACTATCTATGTTTATAAACGCTGGTAACACTGCGGAGCGCAGCTACTTTTCCAAAGGTCCTTATTATAGTTATATTCACGGTATAACGATCTTCTGGCGAGCTATCTCATGGCACAGAGCTAATAACGGCTCAGTCAGTCTAAGCAGAGTCACAAACAGATAATCCCAGCCGGGCCCGGGGATCTGCCTCATTCCGGCCAGTGACACACAAACGTTGCCTTATTTAATTTGGGTTTACGTAAAACAGGAATATGCTGGTGTATGCCTCTAGAAGTTGTAGGTGTCAGTAATAGATTAACGAACAGAAATCAGAAAAATATTCATGATGCTTCCATCATGATACAATACCTACTAGGTATTCAGTATATTACTTTGTTGATATTCTTAAAAATTAGAAATGTCCAAAATAACTTTGAAAAGTTAATCAAAAATGCACAAGGATGAGAGATTGTTCTGACCTTAAACTGTAGGTAAATTAGAAAACTTGGGACGATGTCGCCAAACAAAAAGTTGCAAATTGAAAAACACCACTCAACCGAAATTCTAATGAATTTTTGATTATGATTTTTCATGAAGCTTCTCGCGAAAAATGAACGCGTGTTTTAGCAATAATATACAGGTGAAATACAAGTCGTCGAAAATAAGTAAAAATGGTTCAATAGGTATGATAAATAACCTAAGTAGGTCAGAAAATAATAGTTCATAATAGTAGGTGCTCTTATTTTGCTCAAGGATTTTTCAGGGATAACCCTGAGAAATCCTTGAACAAAATGAGAGCACCCAATAAGAATGCAACCTACAGATAAAATATATATTTACCTAAACAAGTGTATACTTGTTCAACCCCTCAGGATTAGTATGCGCACAAATGGCTCCGTAATAGACGATTTGGTCCATTGTTATCGCTCTAGAACGAGACAAACATTAAGTGTTGTGTTCTTGATGGCGACCTCTTGGGGGCGATTTATTGGCTTCCCTCTGCCCTTTCCTGAAATAACTGGAAATAATGACACGGATTAAACATACAATACATTAGCAAAGGGATGGTCATTGGAATTTTAATATGAGGTTGGAAAAATACTTGGAAACCGATAACGGTTGAAGGATGCTTATGAAAAACAAAGATCAGATTATCTACTTAACTAATCAATTTAGTAAATTGATCATTAAAGCAGTGACCTGACCACATTACGCACACTTGACCGTTGTTAAGTACTAGTTACAAGGAGAGTTTTCTGAAAACATCCACCAATACGACGAATTTTTTAAGCAAAATCAAAAAATGCTGACAAAAATCTTGATGTTTGTCAGCATTTTTTAAATCCAATTATTATATGATTTTATATCAATTTATCTAAGCTACTATATTGCTATTTACAAAGGGTTCATGAAAGAAAATAGAAAATAAATACTTCGCAGGGTTTACTTTTCGAGCTAAACAATGTTGACTTCTCTTTCAAGTTGGCTTCAGTAAACTTTTTGTGCCAACAAAAAGAAATCTGACTAGGGTTTTCTTCCATTGAAGGAGTTCTTAAAACAAAGAACATAAAACGGACTCTAAAGTGAGTATCAGTAAGAACGACGGCGGTGAATTATCGGCAATATAATGGCTCATAAAAGGTACGATTTATGGTGTCCGTTTCTCCGCACTTCCCAAATTATCTGATCACACGGGCAATATTATCTGGCAGAGTTGCTACGTTCATGATAATAATTCTGAATAAGGTATAAGATGATGTTAGAAAGCTACTAACTGCTATACCTACTATGCTAGTTGCTATCGGGTGTCGTAGAGGCGACTAAGGTATATTCACCGGGGGGCGGGCAGCAGTTTGGTTTACCAAAACTTTCTAATTATTAACTCATTTATTTTCAGATTCGTAATCCATAAAAAAATTACATACATGTAAGCTAAGCTAAGACTGTATTTTTACAAGTTATTATGACATAGCACATTAAATATTTCATTTTATCTTTACTTGACATTCAGTTGTGCAAAAAACAGAGTGAGATATAAGCAGAGAATTATTTGACCATAAACAGGTACATACAGGTTACACAATTTAGATACAGTTTGGTAACTCACTGTACTTTTACGCCCTGCTTTATTTATTCTACTTAGGTAACCATATTCTATGTGAATTAATGTGAGTTTGAGGATTGAAAATCTTGCGAGCGAACAAGAAAACTCCAACCCTCGTTTGCACTGGTCCAAGAAAGTGTCAAGCTAGTCAGCCCCTTAAGCTAATTGGGCTAAGTGGCTGAATTGCTTCTGAAGCCACCGCCCGCACTGAAGCGCCGACCGTAGCAATCGTCACAACTTCAGTACGCCAGACTCACAACTTACGTTTGGCTTGGTCGGCATAAACATTGAAGTTCTTATTACTTTTAGAGTAGAGCGTCCTTAGTATGGTTGTGCACAGGTTACAAAAACTATGAAAGTTTTTGATTCCTCCCCATAAACTAATCACCTTGCAGCGCCCTTTCTGATGATATGATAGAGAAGAACTTGTCGTAGTATGAAAGCGACCCAACAGTTACTGCCCTACTATTTGCACTTGCAGTAATCGACATTTTTGGGTTTTTCACTTTTTTGCAGAAATGGTATCCCAAGGGGCTAATCTATACATAAAAAAATTAATTTCATTATATTTCTTACTATAAAGTATGTTTTTACATACCAAGAATTGCAGTACTTGCATGAAAATATTACTTTTGCTAACCAGATCTACAGTATTAAACACGTGCTAGAAGATTATGCAGCACTTGCTACTATTACTGTGGAATCATTTAGTATAAAAGTATTTGCAACTGATATTAGCTAACGACACACGCAGTATTCTACAGTTTATCCATAAATAACCTTGATTGTTTCTTAGAATTTTTATATTTGTTGATTTTTTAAAGACGTTCGTGTAAGTTTATTCCGATTTTCATGTTGATTATGGAAAACTTGATAATTATGGCTGATATTTAGATACATTTCAATCTAGTTTCACTCAGACAACTAGATTTTATCTAATACTTTAATACTATTTGTTGTTATAGATAAAGAAGGTGGAAAAACCCAGTAGTTTTTCCATCTTCTATATCTATAACAACAAAGTATGTTATGTTTTAGAATAATTATTATTTTTGCTATGATAAAACCTTTGTTTGCTAAAAATGTAGATCACTGATTTACTGTAGACAGACTGTTAAATAGTTCCTAATTATATGTTAATTGATATTTAATATGATATTTTGATAGAAATATTTTAACTAATAGTGAGACTAAAAGCACGTACAGGAGAACTCACGGGGTTGGAATTTGTTAGCGAGTTTGTTTACCTTGGTTCTTTGATCAGCGATCAGGGAGGCTGTAACAGAGAGATTCGCAGACGCACGCAAATGGCCAAAGTAGCAATGACCAGGATGACTAGGATCTGGCAAAACAGAGGTATATCCAATACCACAAAGATGAGAATCGTGCGAACTTTGGTGTTCTCCATATTTCTGTATGGCTCGGAATCATGGTCCATTCGTGCAGTCGACCGAAAAAAGATCGAGGCTTTTGAGATGTGGTGTTGGAGGAGAATGTTGCGCATACCGTGGACGGCAAAACGAACTAACAGATCCATTCTCGACCAACTGAATATCAGAACCAGATTGTCGACGATCTGCTATCAACGAGTTCTCAGCTATTTTGGTCATATAGCCAGAAGGCAACCTGACAACCTCGAAAAATTAGTGGTAATGGGCAAGATAGAGGGAAAAAGACCAAGAAGACGGTCACCAACCCGCTGGTCTGATCAAATTAAGGCTATAACGGGACTCACTTTGCCTGCAGCCCTGAGACAGGTCGAAGACAGAGTGGTGTGGAAGCGGTTCATCAGCGTCACCGTGAAAGCCTTCCAGGACGGGCACGACCTTCAGCAATGAAGACAACGACAAAGAAGAAGAGACTAAAAGTCAAACTTCGTTCTAAAGTGAATTTTAAAGACTGTTTTAATTATTAATTAATATTATTATCTTCATTGTGGTATAAGTCCTTGTCATTGACTGTTCCTTGAAATATAGTATAACTTTTTCTAGTCAAAACCTTTTTATTTTGTCTCCTATGAACTTAATATCCTATAGAAGTTACTACCCATCTACACTTTTAACTAGCACCAAGCATTAAAATAGAAAATCAATGCTAACTAAAGATACAGTATCCAACACGTACTAGCTGTTTTCGCAGTAATAAACACTAATGCTGCATTTGGCCTCAGTTACCCTGCAATTCTCATAAGCCCAGATGGTAGATGGAAACGCAGCAAGCCGCATTTTATTTAAATGGGACTTTAAAGTAAAGAAAAAAATATGTCAACAGGAAGCTTGATTTTTTTCTGGTTTTTTAGATACGCTAACAAGTTATTTATCATGGCCATACTGCAAAGATACCCAAAATATGATTATCGCGTTTTTCTCGAAACTGGCATTTTGCAAGTACTGCATTTGCTATAAGGAGGGCAGAGTTTCATACAAACTCTTTTTCTTTGTTTCGTGGTTTTTCACAACAATTCTGCCAAATGCGATTATGGTCGATGAAATGATTTTTAGTGATATTTGGCATTAAAAAAAACAATGTTACAAATAAATATTGTTAGTTTTTTATATTGGACTAACATAGGCTAATGAAGATGGTGGTGATGATGTTGCATTTCAGCAGTATAACTTTGACAATTTAACTGGTCAGCAGCGGTAGTAAACAAAAGTATTTTTCTCTTCGGTATTGCCCAAACCCATATCAGGCCCTCTGACTGAAGTAAACTCAGCCATAATTTATTACAAACATTTACCAACAATTCACGCAAATAACAGCACATCAAATGAAAGGTGTGATAATGAAAACGCCTGGAACAGACGCGCGTTGAATAATCATAATCATGCTAACTTGATATCCCAAAGTCGGAACTTCGACGTGATACGGCATTTGGAATTAGTTAGACAAGTTTAAAGCAGTTCCCGGGCAGGTGGCGCGCTTTTGTTCCTCTGTGGCCTCACCTGATAATACCACCTACAATGTTCCACTTGTAGTTAACTCCCCGACAGAGTTGGAATAAACTCCGTGTTCGCCGGAAGCTTCTTATTCTTTTTGGTTACCTACAACTTTTGTTTGTCGGCGTTGAGTACCTAGTTTTAAAAAAATAAACACCTAACTCCACTCCGCCTACTCGCCTATGCCGAAATATAACAAAAAATATTGTATAAAACTTAAAACCTTTACCAAAAAAAATCTCGTTTCAGTTTTCAAGCGGTAAATCCTTTCATAACCCTATTTACAACATAATGGAAGGTGCTCTTAAAATGTCAAGTGTCTCGGATTCCAACGATCTCTTAATGACTAGCAAAAATCTACCTTCTTTTCTAGTTTTAAATCCTTTCTAATTACACTAATTAATAAGCCATATTTTCTTGCTAAGTAAATGGCTTTATGGCTAATCCTCTTTTCAGGAACATTTTCAACATTTGGTACTCTTTTATTTAGTATTTCCCGTCTTTTACGCTTTGTTACAACCCTAGCTCTTTTCCATCTGGGTGATAACTTGCTTCCGTGTGTTATGCATGTTCAAGCTCTACAAAGGCAATCTAGCCAGCATCCGGTACGGCCGCGGGCTTATCTATCTAACGAATGGAGTGACCAGTGTACGACAATGTTTTGTTTTTCTAATTTTATAAAAACTGGCCAAAAGTGCACGGAATATTATGTTTCATCAAAATGACGATGCACTTTGCATGATTGTGGTGAGAGTTGTCTTTTCTAAACTCAATAAAAACATTTTGTATTGTGCCTAACATATTTATTCAACAAGCCATGTCCAATATCCATTAGTTACGAGGCTCAGTGTTATCGGAATAATCCTAGCAGCTACCTACCAATAGTTCAACCAAATAATCCAATGGACCATTTTTTCAGGTCGTTGCGCAAAAAATTCAAAAGGTCTATCTATCTTTTGTGATAGAGAAATAAAATAAATCCGAAGCATGTAGGTAAAAAAGCTAAACAAAGCACCGGTCCAGGCAACAGGACCAATAAAGTATTCCAGTTGCACAGTTTGTCTGGTAAAAAGAAATTCAGGAATCTTTTTACTGAACATTGAATAAGTGTTCTGTTTGGGTAAGGAAACAAAGTTCACGGTGTGATCGAAATGGGATTTGCGACGAGTGTTGTAAATGAAAGTCCTGTCACGTCAGGGTGAGATAAATTGGGGGAGGTAGGTGCTTGGAGGCTATAGGCGGCGTGACGGACGGGCGTCCGGTGATACTGGATCTCACAAAGGGTCCTCACGACTTCCACTCAGGTACAATACGTCAGGCTATATTGTTACCGTGAATAAATTTCCACATTACTAGACCTTTATTCATCAGCATTATTGATTTTCCTTCTAGGTTTCAATAGAATCGGTAGGCGGATTTTTATATAATTGAATATAAATAAATAAATAATGCTGGACAATCCACACAGTATTATCTAGTCCCATGGTAAGCAGAACTTGTGTTATGGGTACTAGATAACTGATATACATAATACAATACATTACATAGATATATATTATTTTTATTATATATAGAAAACGACCAGAATACCCGAAACAAATATCTGCAGATCGTACACACAATTGTTCCGAGGCGGGAATCGAACCCGAATCGGACCTTCGCCCACCGCGCCACATCGGTACATGCGTCCGTTAGCTATTTATCTACCTGAACATCTGATACTTATTTTTTTCAATTTTCAACTTCAAAATTCATCATACAACATAAAAATATTGACAGCATTTTATATTCTATATCCAAAAAATCTTCTTAGAAATGTTGACTTATTTTTATTTAGCTTTCATGTTTAATTTAGGGCTATCCAACAATATGTTACTTATATACTAATCTAGGGTTTATGAAATGTTTAAAACTAGATTAAATTTTTATTAGTTTCTTGTACACATCGGGGTCATCGGGTAAATTTAAGTATTTTGTATGCTTCACGGGATCGGCAGCACTGTAGCGGATGCTACGATTGTTTCTTGAAATATAGTAGAAGGAAGTTAGATCATCATCATCAGTCCATGACGGTTATACTATCTGCTGTCGTTCGCAGATTACCATACTGATCACCCACCTGAGCGAAGGAAGTTAGATTATATCCGAAGCAAGTGGGCAATCTCACTCATACCACCTTGCGCACCACGGTCTCCACGGAAGACCAGCGCTATGGTATGATCTGCTCTACCATAGCACATGCTGAGTAGAGACCGATTTTTGTCAGTCTCTGTCGTCTGTTAGTCTAACTTTAGTTTATAAGAGTCTCTGTTCTGACAAAATAAAAATCTTTTTAATTTTAATTTTACTTTTTCATACAGTGAAAACTACTATGTAGTACCGGCAAGTTCTAGAGATATTAAGGGTTAAGTGATTTTTTTTGCGCTAGTGTAGGTATACTGCTGATTTAATGGCCAACTCGTGGACATTGTCTACTGGCGCAAACATTTTCTTGCAAAAATGCCCTTCGGGCAGGTGACTCGTTTTACAGTTGACCTGATAAAAACGCTATAAAGCATCACAGAAAGCCTTATTATGTACTCAGGTATCTATATACTATCAAGGGGAAACTTCTTTGGCTTCTCGTCGTTTGAGTAGCTATGCTAATATTATTTCCCTCAGTTCAGGGAATTCCGGACCCATGTTACATGTTTGCTTCCGACCAACGAAGCAGCCCAAGCTCTCAAAGAGGTACTTATAATATTATGTGCATTGCAAATGGGAAATTACATCTAAGGTATCTATACCTAGGTGATTTATCATCAACTAGTTGTTTCCCACGGTTTTGCATGCATTGTTTCTATAGAAAGGTTCAAATGTTATTTCTATCCAATATCTATCAATTTTTGGACTGTTAAAAAGTAGCTAATCCTGGTCTAAACCTACATCTATGGAAAAATTTCAGACCGATACGTTCATTAATTTTGGCGTGTAGAAATAACAAAATTTCATTCATTCATCCAATAATGTTCTTTTATAATATAAGTGTGTCAGTGTGATGTGACTTTAGAATATCAGTATCAACCTAATACTATTTTATTCACCAGACGCGTTGGTTGGTAGTTGGTTCTATTTCATCCATCCAATTGAAGCTCTACAAAGTGCTTTCCAAAGGAACTATTTGCCTTTTGATTGCTTTTCACTCGAGAAAAGCTACCGTTGAAACGTATTCGGATTCAAATCGGTTGTTTATCATGAATATAAAATCGAGTGAGAGATATGATCGATACGAACTTTAGGTACCCTAAAATAAAATTGAAACCACGAATCACTTGACGTTTTCGTGCGAAGCGAACGCCTGACGAAATACCGATAGCATTTGTTTATGTCAAACAAACGCCAGCCAAAGCCAAGCGACCGCGCTGATTAGAATTTGCGGCAAATAATGTGCACGGAAGTAAATTTGAAAGGCAAATTAGAAAAATCAACCCAATTACAAGAAACCATAATACCGATTTCTGATGGGTATTAAACCCATCAAATAATCTTATATAAGCTTATATATATAAAATTAAGTGGGGTTTGTTCGGGTTGTATAACTTGAGAACGGCGGGACCAATTGACGATTTTTTTTATAGGTTTTGTAACTGTCAAACATTGACTGTTAGGCGGTACGAAGTCCGCCGGGTCATCTAGTATAGGATGAAGAAGATAAAGAATGTGTATTTAAATTGTTGTTATAACAACCGCCTCACCATTATACCAATGTTTAACTTGGAAACTACAGTTATTGTGAGAAGATTTCGTAAATTCAACAGTGGAAGCGAGCGCAAAGTGGACAAAGAGTTTTCAGAGAGTGTTTGTGCACAAACTAACTTAGGTTTAGTTCTCGAAAGCGATGTTTTTAGTAACTGGCTGGATTTGTCTTTGGAAAAGTCTGTTGTTATTAAAGAACAAATCAGTATAAGGGACCAAATCAGTACCATCCATTCAGTGCCGGGTATTATTATAGTCTAGCTAGATCAACTTTCTTTATTAGAATCCTTTCTCACCTCGAGACACCACAAGCAGTTGTTTCGTCTTCTTCCATTGTAGCATTGTTGCAAGCCAAAGTATGTAATGTTAGAAATATTACATACTATAATTATGTATAAAGGAGTCTACACACCTAAGTCGGACAAAAGCCAGCGCGGCGCGACGAGCCGGCGGCGCGGCGGGGCGGGTTGGTGCCGGGTTTCGACTTTTCAGAGTTTGCATATTGTAGGCAGACTTACGTCTGTAAACTCCATTACTTAGTCAAAACAGTTGTCATAAGTTCAGAGGGCATTGTATTATAAATTCTCTCTTTTGTCTTTGCTGTGTCATAAGTCGGCACCTTAGAAAATGAGGGTCAAGGTTAAGTATAACTCAAGTATTTTTTTTATATAGCCTGATTCGTCCCACTGCTGGGCAAAGGCCTCCCCCAAATCTTTCCACTCAGTGCGGTCACGCGCGAACTCAAGTTTACCACTCAAAAAAATCATTGATGGTCATAAATTTATGTAATCGTGACCAAACAAAGCTAGATGTAAGCTACTATTCGCAGGCTGATTCACTCATGTTACAAGAACATCGAGTTACGCCTAGGCCCTTCTCGAAATTCCTAGGTAAATAGATAAAGAGGTTTACCTTCAGTGGAGCGTAGGGGAAGAAAGGCGCGCCTTGCATTATCCCGACTATTGGATTCAGATCGAATCATGCCCATTCCCAGGAAACGCAGCTTTCCATAAAACAAAACCAGTTCACTTTATTGTATGAAACTGAATTTTCCTTTTTAGTACAAAATGCTCGTACTTTTTTACGGTTACAGTTTCCCTTTTACACGACTGTTACGTGCAAAGCCGGGGAAGTGTTATTTTTATATCTCTGTAAGAAGCACATAGAGGCTTTTTGCTTTACTATGCTATATTTTTGGGAATCGCATTTCAGCTTTTTGTGTTTCACTTAGCCTGAGTTAATTTGGAGACCGGTGTAGGCGGTTTTTTCGATAAAGAAAATGAAGGTTGATTTTCCTCGAAAATCTTCTAGTCTAGACAGTCTATTAACACAGCTTAAATCTTGAATCCTAAAATACCTGTACTATAGATATGTAACCAACAGCAATTTATTATTTTTCTATTGGGCGTCCCACGGCTATGCGACGTGGAGGGAAAAAAATCTTAAATATTAAATCCAAAATTTACAGAAAGAAGATATCATTTTGCTTTAAAAACAATTTTAACTGCATTCAAAGATATTTGAATAATCGCCTATCAGAACCGGAAATTAAACCCACCAAATTATAAAAAAACACCCGTAATTTTAGGTTAAAAAAATTTTAATTTTTTTTTTGAAAACGATTTGGCCTTTTGATCGTGTCGTAAAATGACGGGTGTTTATTTCTTACTAGGCAGGACCGAATGCAGTTGAAATTGTTTTTAAAATCAAAATGTCTTCTAAGATACTTTTCCTCCATGTGGGATAGCCGTGGGACGCCCAGTAGAATCGATTTTAGCTACTAGAGTATAAAATTGCCGATGATTTTCATTACAAAACTCGGCCAATGATGCCACGTCCAATATGCAACTATTCAATGATAAGCCAAATTTACCGCCACAGATTACAATGATTTGTGTGATCCCGCGTAAACACGCCCTATATTTGTTTTATTTATGACCCCATTTTGACAGTGAGCGTGCATGAAAAGTCCATTTCAGTCAGCTAGTATACTAATTTATGGAACTCCACCTTGGTACGCAAGTAGACAATGAAATTGATCATAAAAGCTGGCTTTCTAATGGATTGTCTGTGTTTCCTACCATTGTACGACTAATTTCAACACATCTGTAGATATTAAAATACATAGAGCTGGTGTACTTGCCTCTAAGTAGGTATAAACAAATAATTACAAAATCATCTTCAGCCCATAATATTATATAAGGTGTACCTACGTACACATAATGATAGTGGATATAGTCCTCACCTTACGAATAGCGTCTTCAGGTTGTCGCATCCAGCTTCCAGCAATCAATCAACCTATAATACCAACCAACGTATACTTATTTATAATTATTAAAGTAACCTATTTGACGTATAATAATGTTATTACCAATAAATTAACTTGCATTTGAACAATCCTTCGCAGGTCGACATTTCACCTAGCTGGAGGCCTACACTACGTTAGCCGATTTGCGGCCTTTGCCGTTTACCCCAGCCCCAGCGGATAATACGCCCGCTTGTTGTTGCAAAATGTCGCACCCTATTCGTCACCAACTAGGTAGAACCGTTTATTCCTAGTAGTTCTTTGTTTAGATTATGTCCCTTTTCATGTTTCGAAAACTGGGATACAAAATTAAGTGTCACATCAGGATTTCTCGTTGGTCGTTTGGGTTCTTTACTGCCGTTTCCAAGCGCCATTATTGCCCAAAAAGGCAACAACTGCTACAAAGGCCGCGATTTTCTCTTTTAATTTCGTTTAAATGCAATTTCGAACAAATGGATGTTAACCTGCATACGTACGTATTTTCGAGCACTGTAAAAAAGGTATATCCCCCCGTTCGATATGTTATTTGCCCGTTGGAATAAGAAGACTCTTTTGAAATTCATGTAACAATTTTAAATAAACTTAGGCTGTAGGTAACCACCGAATGTTTTGTTATTATTGTTCGGTAATTAGTTTGCTTGTAGGTAGAAGATATTATAATAATATGTCTGGCCTTGTAACTAATTGGTACATATAGGAATGCTTACAAAGAAAACATTTCGTTTTGTATTTATTGATTTCTAAATGAAAAGTACATTATGTTATAAAGTTTCTACCAAACTGTACAACAGTTTGTCAGCAGTAGCTCTCGTGGACACAATAGAACAGACTTAAATTGGAGGACCCGAAAAAAAAAACGGATCCGCTGTGTGAATACGCCTTAAAGGGGAAGGTGATTTCCTTCGTCCGAGAAAGTATCCAAAAGATGACATCTAGCGAAGATGAGATTATCTTTTCTCGACTCTTAGAGTTAAATCCGTTAAAAATAAAATTATTCGAGATGTTCCAAACTTTAAATAAAAGTGAAATATTTGCAATTCTAAACGAAGTATCATGGATTATTTAAATGAATCTGATAAAAATTCAGTTGTTGAAATGTAGGAGAGTATGGTCGTCGGTAGGTACGTATGTAGGGACCAATCTACTTTTATAATAAGGCTGTAAGGTTACTTAATCAGATTGGAAACGTTTGTGATTTCCAACAGTTTTGCAATGTTATAATAATAATGGACAATCCACAGAACAAGCTAAGCCGAGCTTGTGTTATGGGTACAAGATGACTGATAGGTACATACTCTACATATGTAGATAGATGAAATGAGATAGGAAACTAAATAACCCCTCCCCGAGATGATGATAACCCACTTGTGCGAGGGCTTACGCACTATAATAACAATAGCACACATTATGAGATGAGATGTGTTTTACATAGAAAACAATCAGAACACCCAGAACAAATATCTGCAGATCGTACAATCATTTATCCGGAGGCGGGAATCGAGCCTGTAATCTTCTGCGTCGCAGCCGGACCTTCGCCCGCTGCGCCACTGAGGTCGTCCAACAATTAAAACTGCTTTTGTTTCCTCATAATCTAATCTAATCAAAAACATAAATGTAAAATCTAGCCAAACACGTTCATAAAGCGGCTTTACCCAGGCTTTACCGATAAAAGAGCTGAAATCAATGTAGAAAGGCGCCAAGTATCATAGCAGTTCCTAATATTAATTTGTTACGTTCTTTCATTACTTAATAAGTGCAATTTTACCTTCACCGCATCTTTTGAACTTTTACAACTATTCTGCATGTTTATGGTTTTCGTTTTGGCCATAAATTCAATATAATAAGGTTATTGTGTGGCTATTTGAATGATTTGTATAGGTCTCCTGCCATTGACTTGTGTGACAAGACAGTAAATGGGACCATTGTTACAGTCAACTGGGACAATAATATTCTCAATTACCATGGTATTTGTCAATAATAAAATATTAATATGCGGAAAATTTCACACAATAACAGTATGGAAACTGACTGATGTCCTATTGACAAATACATCTGTACAAATTGTTTTGCAATAATAAAATGTTTTTTTTTATATTTTTCGCATAAACTTTTCCAAAGAAAATAAAAGTAAATAGTACTTTATAGTTAAAAAAATATTATAATGCAGCCCTTTATTTTGCATAGTGTAATACTATAAAAAATACCCTATGTCCATTTCCGGTATACAAAATTCCCTGCAGAATTTCATTAAGATTGATAGATAAGATTCCGTTTTGCCATTTAGGCGTGAAAAGGTAACAGATAGACATACGGACATAATTATTAATTTTATTGTTATAATGTAGCTAGCTTCTGTCCACGGCTTTGAACGTGCTTTTCAAGTAGACTATATTCGTCCTCGGGATATTGTTTACATCCCTGCCAAATTTTATAAAGATCCATATAACCGTTTAGGCGTGAAAAGGTACTTAACAGACAGACAGATAGGCAGATAGAGTTACTAATAAGGATTATAATACATGTGTTTCCTTTGAGTCCATTAAATTCTAGAAGGTGGGTATCTCTCTTACGGCAGATAGAGTTACTTTCGCTTTTACAATATTAGTATGGAAATATTATAGATAATTATTATAATACATGATGTTTCCTTTGAGTCCTTCATTGAATTCTAGAAGGTGGGTATCTTTCCTACCTATTGTCAACAAGCGATCTATTGCCGGCAGGTCATAACATTTCCGAACAAAATAAAATTTTACTGCGCGTGCGTGCCTAATGTGTCAAATATTAATAAATCGTGGTTATCATGAAATACTCAGTAGAAGAACCCACATATGACAATAATACATCTATGTGATT
Source organism: Eupithecia dodoneata (assembly GCA_947044415.1). Classification (NCBI taxonomy): domain Eukaryota; kingdom Metazoa; phylum Arthropoda; class Insecta; order Lepidoptera; family Geometridae; genus Eupithecia; species Eupithecia dodoneata. The sequence goes on along the minus strand of OX345656.1, from coordinate 9,636,067 downwards.
TGCTCAGTTATCACAGGAAAGTAAACAAGGATATTTTGGCAATATCATTTAACCAAACTATACGTAAGTTAACAGAGTGTTAATTCTGTAAATAAATAACAGTATGCCAAAACCACAAGAAACCCAGTCCAATGTATTGGGTTTCTTGTGGTTTTATATACCTAGACAAGATTATTTTTACATATTGGCCTAAGTAACGAAAGTGTTTACTCCATAGGTACCTTTAATACGCCGAAAAAGACTTCGGGAAAATGTGTTTTATTAATTTATTTTCCTTAGGTACGGTTTTATTTTTTTACCATACCGTTTGCATGATTAATCCGTTTTCGATTTATAAATAAATTAGCTCGGCACTAGCTGCTGCCCTCAGATTCATACTAGTGGGTACCTACTTCCGTCCTTATTTCTATAGTTACAATTTTATTCAGGGTTACAACCATACTCAATGGGACTGGTTGATTAGAAAACAATATTGTTTATGTAGTATCCATTCAGTTAAATAAAGCTGTATCGGCTTGTTTATTTTTCATCTGCGGGCATATGCTGGATGCGTCAAGCTGAAGACAGGGCGCTATGTCGCTCATTGGGGCAGGCCTATGTCCAGCAGTGAACTACTATAGGCTGATGATGATGATGATGATTTATTTTTACGAACGTACAACGTAACATTTTTCTGTTTCAGCCAAAACTAAATTTGAATTCTGGTTTATTAAGATACATCTGACACTCGGGTCTTTCTTCATTCACGATTATGGGCATGCCAGCTTGAAGGTGCAATATAGTATCCCGACAGGTGGTGGTTTAAATTTACTTAATTTCTGTTGAAATACAAGAGATAATTTTGAAATAATATCCAGTTTAAGTGTTACGGACATAAATACACATCTGTATTTTGAATTTAGTGATGGTATAAAGCTTATACAACACCTGTGATAAAATCTTCAGCCTTCATCGACTTTTTTATTGCATTTATTGTGTTGTAACTTCTCTGATTTGCTTGTGAAGATCTTGTGTGGAGATTTTATTACACATCAATTTTGGACCACCCTTTACGAATAATTTTCGATGGTGTTCAAGGCAGTTATTTCTACATGAGCGAACCCAGCTTTGGTCTGAAGTTTCATGCGAACCGGAATGACGTTATCAGAGCCGACGCGACGGGCGCGCCGTACGCACACAAACACGATAAAGCAAATAACACCTATAACTGATGCGCTCGCAGACATAGACTTGTATAATCTATGGTCGTGGTAGTGACAAACGCACATTGACAGCTAAAACCGTCAACAAAAAGGGAAGCCAGTAGTCGTTCGCATCAGCATTCACGCTTGCGGCTATACGCGAGTAGCACGTGGTGGGCTAATATTAGAGCGGCATGCATCGTGGCGCGTGTTTGTGTGCCGGTACTAGGTGACAGAACGTAGATGTTTTTAGTAAAGTGAGAGTGAGTTTCAGCAATGAGCAGCAGCCGCGGCAGTCGCAAGTGGAGGGAGTACGTCACAGCTCTCAGTGGTTTGTGTTTTGTTTATTTTTTGTTTTTCTTTCTTTACTTGTGGAAACCCCAAATACTCTATAGCAATTGATATTGAAGCACGTCAGTTGCGTTTTTTTACAGGTTTCGATGAAAATCTGTCAATAAATCGCAAATTCATTTTAGACGTTTGAGTGTTGCTATCAAATCTGTGTCCATATTCTTGATTTGTCTCAAACATTTTAGTACTTACAAAATAAATTGTAAATATTTAAGTTTTGTTTACTGTTACTATTTCAATTATCATCATCATCATCAGCCTATAATAGTCTGCTTGACATAGGCCTCCCCTAATGAGCGCCATAGCGCCCTGTCTTAAACTTCTTATACCTACAGTATTGTAAATAGAAATATATATACGAAAGGACAATAACAATAAAAATAAGAATAATAAATCGTTTTTTTTTAATATACTTATATTAAAAAAAAACGATTTATTATTCTTATTTTTATTGTTATTGTCCTTGGTAGGTACCTACCAATTAGGACGGTCCCACGTGTAATATACATTAGTAGAAATATATAGGTATATACACGATGTAACATGAGGGGTGGATCATCGGCAAATGGGGGGTGGGAGACCTAAGTACCTATCGATTTAACCCCCCTGTATGTTCAGCGTTATTCATTGGTTCAAAAGTTATTTGGATTTTAGTAAAATTTTAGTTAATATCAGATTTCATCCTTAATTTCGCAATTGCAGCCAAAATACTGGGTCTGCGACCCTGTCTTTTTTTTTAAACAAGATAAATATTGGGCCTTCGGTACCCCTACACCAATTTGACTCTTAGATTTATAACCACCGTGTATATAATGATTAAATTTTATTGACTCGAAAGAAACTTTATGATCTAATTCTGAAGGCGCTTTATCATTCTTTTTGTCTGTTGGTACAGGTGAGTATTTACCTGCCCTGCGTAAAATTTGAAACATTTATACCAAATATTTTGTAAACACTTACCTAACTAAGTCAAAACAAGACTTGCTTGCGTACCAAGTATCTAGGTACAATGTAAACATTAAAACTAGTTCACTACTAGGCGCCTACTCGGTGAATGATTTAGCTTGGGGCTAAATGATGCTGTGTGGATTTAATGAATGAATGTATTTGTTATAAGACTTAGAGCACAATAAACTTAAACTGAGAGCAGACGTGTAGCATTATTCCATCATCAGCCTATAGCAGTCCACTCCTGGACAAAGGCCTCCCCCAATGAGCGCCATAGCGCCCTGCATATAGCATTATTTATTTATTATATGTATTTTTATGCATAAAGTTTTATAAAGTTCTCTATAAGTACGACTTTGTATAATACGCACTGAGATTTTTTTACTAAGGCTGACTTGAGAGACACTCAGATATTTAATTAAAAATGTATTTAAACACTACGATACTAAATTATAAATCAAGTATAACTGTAACTCTCGCTATCTCCCTATTCGTGCCTACGTGCCCATCTTCTCTAGTGCACAAAGAAAAAAGATCTCGGTGAACAGTTGTTATGCTCAGATTGAGTTGAACACAACAATCAAATTCTCTGTCTCAATTCGAGACAATCTGTTTTTTGTTCCCTGTATCTGTCGTTATAATTCTTTGTATGAACTTGCACCTGGCCGAGTTTATCAATAAAAGACACAACAGTAGGACTATCTTTACCTTATGTACCTAAGTGAGTTGAATACCTACCTATGTTTTGCCCCGCTGCTGTATGCAATGCTGATACGCTGCGCATACAATTTTTAACTAGCTGTGCCCGGGGCGCTTCGGCCATAATCATAATTTTCCAATTCATAATTTTCCTAGGTTTTTATCTGTGTTCGAGCAGAACCATAATTATTTTTATAAATAAAAGTAGCTTAAGAAAAGCCCATCGCCCATTAACGTAGGATTTCTAGTCAGTGAAAGTCCCGTTAAAGTTGATCCAATTTGAAGATTAGCCAAATCAGACAGACAGACAACAATTTTTATATATGTATTCAATTTTTTAGTAGGAGCCTGTAGCTACCGAACAATACTATACTTATAATAAATTCACTTTGTCTGTAAACATTAACACGAAGCTAAGATATTAGTATTCCAGATTCATATAAGTAGTATGTAGCAGAAGTTGACGGGTATAAATAAATAATAATGTGACAAGCACACTCAATGTAAACCTCTGCCTCGAGTTGACCCTGATTTGCAAATAAATGTTTTAATCACTTCCTTTTACGTTTCAAAGCCGCTTGCTCAACGATATTAATTGCCTTAATTTTGATCAATCAGTTGTTAAACAATACAAATACGTCAAAAATAATAAAAAAAATAGTCATTCGATACCAGTAAGTCTCGCGAAGAACCGACAACAGCTGGGATAAAGCTGCTCTTGAGCGGTGACCGTCACTCGGCAAACGTAGTGTAACCAGTGTAAGACGACCTCCAGCCAGGTGGTCTAATGATCTGCCAAATACTGCAGGCAGATGCTGGATGCAGCAAGATGGAGACAGGGCGCTATGTCACTTATATCCAGCAGTGGACTGCTATAGGCTGATGATGATGATGTATATCCAGCATTTGATTGATTTTAGGCTGATGATAATAATAGTGGGATAATATGAAGGTACCTAAGAAGTATTAGAAAGAAAAAGGGTTTTGTAGCTCAAAGACTGCTGCTCAATCATATTTTTTATCTCATGGGGGTAATGTCCTTTATCCCCACGCTGGGCATGCGGGTTGACAATCGCAGTTCGGTGGTAAATTGTTTTGCAGGAGGCACTGCTACCCGCCTCGCGATGGATATCCCTTAGTCGCCTCTTACGACACCCGCGGGAAGATTTGAGGTGGTTCATAGTCTAAGCCCGACAACTACACGGCTGTCGGCGAAAACGGTCTATGAGCCGCATATTCATACGACCTTGTCCAAAGAAAACAGGAAATTTGAAAAACTTGCTCGTTAGTTCAGGTTCAAAAATAAATCGGCGAAATACTCGTAAATCTTGAATTTACGAGTATTTCGCCGGTTATTTTTTTCGATAAGGTCCCGTACCTTTGTCTCGTACCTACTAATCTACCTTACTAATCAAACAAAAATGTATTGCTTTATACCATTTACTTTTTATACGATTACCGTTATATAGGTCAAATTTCGGTATGTGTGTACCTGTTAGATATTTACCTTGGAAATAATTAACAAATAGAAAGAAAGAAAGAAAGAAAATACATTTATTTGACACCATACATAACACATAACACGACACATTACATGGTAAGAAAATAATAAAAACAAGAAAAAAACATTACAAGGAAAATATAAGATATACAGAATAGAGCAAATACGTGCTACATAAGGGGCCAAAAAGGTCCCTGTCTCAGCATTATGCCGCTACAAGCCCTAAGTAAGTAGCGGCGCTGATTTTCAGACAGGTCCTGGTGTGGTGGCGCAAAGCTTGATAACATTAGTAGGTATATATATAAGAAAACAAGAGTAAGTAACATAAAAAAGCCAGAGATAAAAGGAAAAATGAAGAGAGGTACCATTAAATACGAGTAGACCTCCATGGACATCACAAACCTATACAAATAACCCCTAAATCTATCTATAAATCAATCTAAGCCGTCATCCTTATTTAGTCGATTGCGTGGACGGTCTTCCTGTCGTCAGCTACCTACTTCAGTCGTCTAACGCCGTATGGCCAACAGCCACAACACGTATTGTAAGATAGCCGTAGATAAGCAGGTATCGTGTGCGTTGCCAAGCGACGATAAAATCACACCATGTTTCTTTGTGAAGGTTAGGAGAACCTACCCTGTACTAAAACAATAAGAATAGTCTTTTTTTTACAAGGGACTAAATCACTCCATTATAATACCTACGAGGTTGTTAAACTCCCGAGCGTAGCGAGGGAGGATGTCAAGACCGAGTTATAATGGGTGGGCTTGGCCCGAAAGTAAAACTCTTTTTTTCACTTCTATTGCGAGAAAAAAAACACAATCAAAACAATCCGTCATATTGTACACTTTAAGAATTTGTTATAACGTGAAATATATATATGTAATAGGTACGTACAGTGGGCGTCTCATATAAGTCAACGGCACGAATTCGTCGGTTTTTGCACAATGATTGCACATTTCTAAACAGACTAAAAAAATGTAAACTGTCTTTTAACAAAAGGGGGCTAAAGAAAAAATATTGAGTGTACATTTTCAATTTTTTATCCCGGAAACCTTAACTACAGTTTAAAACTAGGGCATTCGAGGTTGGTTTTTGTTTTTTTTTTAATAATCAAAATATAAACTATAGTTACCCTGAGTATAGAGTATGTTTTCAAACATTGTACCTTGAATTTGTCCGGAGTATAGGCATCAAATTTTGTTTTCGAGTACTACGGAATATGCGACTGACAGGTACAAATTTACCAATGGCAACAACCTAACTTATTCTCGTTAAGAAAGTCACAGGCAAGTAATTTTCAATTAAAACTCATAATGAAAAGGTTTTCATGAAAAACAAAATAATAATTTATCCTGTACTAATAGGGGTGTCGCGTGCTAAATTTAATCAGATTAAATTTAGCACGCGACACCCCTATTAGTACAGGATAAATTATTATTTTGTTTTTCATGAAAACCTTTTCATTATGAGTTCATAAAGTAAAATAGCCATTTTAAGCGACAATTGGACCGTTTCAGAGGCAAATCGTTTATTCACAGTCGATATTACGAACCTTGCGTAGGTGCTTATTTGTTTGTGATAGGCATTTGTGGAAATTCGAACAATGGAAATTAAGTACGGCCGTACTAACAGACATTTTTTTATTCAAACTGGGCCCCTGGAATTTCTAGAAATTATTTATTCAATAATTCAATAGCATGTTGTAGGTGCCTAAGTGTATATTTTGTTGTTTTTTTTTTAAATTATCTATTATTTTGTTTTTTAATTATCTTTGAAGTATTTTTGAAGGTTTTACGGAACTAATACAGAACTAACACAAAAACGTGATTTTTTTGCAATTTATGCTAAGTCTATCAAGCATGTGTATCTCTTGAACCGTAATAGGTACCTAGACAATTACAACTTTGACAGGGTGTTTATTATATCCGATACAATGTTATAAAATAATTTAATTATTAAGGTCCATGTCACGTTGAGTACCGATCACCGAAGTTAAGCAACTTCGCCGCGCGCCCCGTCTGTACTTAGTTGGGTGCCGCGTCATGTAGGCGTTCTGCTTTTTTTCGGTTCGTTTGTTTAAATATACCTACTTTGTTTAGGGTTCCTTTTGCGAAAAAGTTTTGTACGATACTACTTAACCCTAACTTACCTACACAGAGATACCATAAAGGAAATCACCGGACACCAATTAAACAAACAAGATAATTAAAATGCTTCCACTTATCTTAAAAGTCAACCCTGTGACCCTGTGGTAGGTATAATCTTAGATTGATAATACAGAAAACAAGTAAAAAATAACCAGCTGCTCTATCTACAGGTTTTTTACGTAGGTATAATAAATTAGATACTACATAGGTATTTCACAAACTTTATAAATCTGTATTGGTGACAAAAGGTCACGTTTTAACAAAGTGTTTATCTTATTTCCAATTCAATGTATTAATGCAAGCTGAAGAAATAATTAGGCACATGTTTATAGAGATATTTGTATTTGACGAATGCATGTTCAAGCATAGAGAGGTATTTTACCTTCACATCAGCATTTTCCTTATCTTGGAGAACAAGGAATTTCTGCTGTTTGGTCAATTCCTTACTTATTTACATCTATACCAGAAAAAGAAATGTATACCTCTAAGTCACGAGTTCACCAACACATGGTTAAATTGTAAACAGTTGTTGTGATGTTTTTGACACAAGTTTTCAACATTAAACGTCAAAGTTACCCGACGAATCTGCCTATTAAGTCCGATTGTCGTTTGGTGAACACCAGCCGAAGAAATTACATAATAGGTATCCAAACATTTTCGATTTCGGCAAGGCATGAACCCGCAAGATTCCCTAAGTGCGGGAATGCGCTAACCAACAGAGCTACGAAATCAAGTAGCCGACGAGTCTTCATCTTTAGGACTTCCTAGAGATTCTAGCGCTATTCGCCGCCAAGGTCGAAAAACTTTTTTTATATTTTTTTTGTGATTACCCTGAATGCGAGGGCTTACGAACTATAACAAATACCTTAAAGTATTTCTCCTTAAGGGATAAAATGTTGGAGTTGCTCGTTAAGGGCTTCCAACACAAACAACGTAGTTATCCCGCTCACTTTCATAATGAATTCGTCAAAATACAATAGTTTTTATAGAAAACATCCTCTCTATCATCGAATATAAAAATAATTATTATTGCATTAACAATTGTACCAATACGTCTTACTATTGGACGAATGCTTCCCCCTAATCCCTCCTTTTAATAAATCCACTAATAAGAAGAAAAACAAAGATATTTATTTCTTGTTGCCAAGTCCAAAAATACGCCTGCTTTGTGTGAGTCACTCACAATTTAATAAGTTGGAGGACCTTGATATGATTAGAGCAACTCGATACGTTCGACAAGTACCAACCTGCCTATCGAGTTTTCAGCACGAATATTGATCCATCGACAAGACGTGTCGAATCTTTATTTCTTTGAAGATACAGTTCAAATTCGTTATTGGCAATTCAATAACCAAAATTGGTTCTGAGGTGAGTAACCTGAATTGGAAAATAACAGCAAAAAGTAGAGCGCTTGGTACAAAAAAATATCATGCCCCTATCTCACAAGTATGTTTTTATTAGCTTTACCTAGTGCTAACCGATTGCTACTGCATTGCAAACAATGTGATTGTTTATTCTTGTTGACTAGTACTCGTACTATGTAGGTAAGTAGGTAATCCATTAGGCATCCACTTCAGAAAGAAAGAAAATACATTTATTTGATTAAATCAATAACAAACAATAAGGGAATCTACAAATAATTAGGGATATAACGAATACAGTGTGTTACATGGAGCCAAAAAGGTCCTTGTCTCAGCATTAGCCGGTACAAGCCGAAGTTAGTAACGTTTACGAAGGTAATTTAACATGACTTAATCTGTGGTAGCAGAGCTGATTTCAGACAAGCAAAAAAGATAGGAAACAAGAAAAAGTAAATGAGTGTAGACCAAAGTAAATGAGTGTAGACCTTTATGGAAATAGGATCACTATTGAGTTTTGGTGAATTTTACCAGAACTTGTATTTCAAAATCTTCTAAATGTTTTCGGTTGCGCTGGTACACAAACTAGATCATATTGTGTGAGAGTGGTCTCCAAATTTTCAGGAGATTATTACGGTATCAACGAAAATATTTATTTGAAAAATCGACGCCACCCTTCAGCAAAAGCTGACGTAAGCAAAAGGTCAGTAGGGCTGGGTGCCACCAACTTGTCTGTACAGGTTACTTCACCATTCTACACGCTTGTTTTTACCAATAATATACATAGTAGTACTAGGTACCTATTTTAAAGTATGGAAAAGTTCTTTAATGTTCATAATTAATCATACAATTATGAACAAAGAACTTTTCCATACTTTAAAATAGGTACCTAGTACTACTATGTATATTCATCGTCCTCTCTGTCCGTTTGCATCCTCTGTTGGTTACTTTTGGCCGCTTTTTTGTACCTAAGCACGTCGCGTCGTATCTTGCGGTCTGCGCGTGCAACGATAGGTAGGTTTTTTTTGTTTTATGTTGTATGTTTTTGTTATATTTTTATATGTTATTTGATGTGGTATAAAATGCTATGACAAATAGCCTGTTAATATAAACCATATTATAGTAAAATAAATGTATATTTTTTGTTAGATAAGTAATGCACTATGTTTCACAAATTGTTTCTTCAAAGACTCAGTGGCATAACATAAAGAAGTGTGTATGATGTCTCTCTGCTTGGCAAAAGCCGTCTCTCCCACAGTGTAGGATAATAATAATAATAACAATATTATCAGAAGGCCCTAGCATGGGGATTGTTTTCTAGGGTAGAAAAGAGAAAATTTACGTCTCATCGTCATCGAATGCGTAAAATATTTGAAAGTCATGCCTTCAAATTCAATAATTTACGAAATGTATTACGATGGTCATTTTTGTCTTTTCTGTACAAGACAGCAATTTCCGCGCTAGGCCTACAGAATAAGAGACTGGTGCTGCTGCAAAGACAGATAATTTTGCAGCACTGGTAGGCCCTAATGAAGCCCCGTGACAGGCGGGTCAGCGTTTGTGGCGAAAAAACATTATCGCCGTCGTCAGCTAATAACCTCGCAGGCGACATTGCTGACACCACATTAAATTCCCCTTTATTAATTTTCACTTCAATATTGCTATGACATTTCATTTTATTCAGGGACTTTGTTTGCATTCAAGTTTAGAATTAAAAAAGGCGGACTGGTGACAAGACTGACAAACTCCATACTATTATGTAGGTATTTATTTATTAATATTAGGTAGGTACAAATATTGCCAATGTTGCCTGGGAGAAATCGCTCTCAGCGATAAGGCCGCCTTTTGTAAAGTGTTTATTTTTATTTGAATCACAGATGACGATAATTCTGTCAACTGTGACTTGATATAATTTTTTATGTTAATTTCCACAATAATGCATTATATAATTCATTCATTTATATATTTTTTTAATATTTTAAGATAGCTTTTGGCCGATAAGCTACGCAAATTTTCAGCCCGATTGGTTCAGTAGTTTTGTCTTAAAGAAGTGTTATCAAATCACCCATCCGCCTCTTTCAGTTTTATCGTATCTATCAGATATTATTTATATTTATTATTATTAGATATGAATAATATTTAATACTTTATTGCCCACAATTATAAATAAATCGCATTTTCTGCCTGCCAACCATATATCAGTGCGATGTGAATAACTTTGTAAGTATCCATCTTCTATATGTTACCTGGCTACTGTTATCCAGGAAAAAGCGTGCAAAGCCACGGACACAAACAAGCACTTATTTCTCATTGTTTTTCATTAGTACCTTTCTGTTTCCAAGGCAAGAGTTATTAGCAAGTTCCTATTACTGTCTCGTAATGGTTAGTGCCACCATTCTGTAAGAACATATTAACTTTGATTCTTCAGCAGAAAAAACAGACGACAACAATTATAACTTAACGAGGCATGTCGTTTTCATAGTGACCACCATAGAGAGATAAAAATTAGCACACTTGAGTATAAAATAACAAACAAAGTAATTTCCTTATTTACGTCGTCTTTAAGCCTACAAGATCTCTGAAGAAATAAATACATATTTACCAGCAGACAAATTTAACGTTCAAAAAATATAAAGCCTTAGGCCAAGGTTCCATCTTTTCGTAATTCTTTGTTGATAAAATGAAATAGATTAGATTTTATAATGAAAAACACCAACCTACTTATGGATCAAACATCGTCATCATCAGCAGCAGCATATGTTAGTCGACTGCTGGACATAGACTTCCTAATGAACGCTATAGTGCCTGTGTTCAGCTTGCTGCATCCAGCATCTTCCCAGTCTTTCGCAGGTCGTCGTAGAACCAGTCCGGGCGTCCTACATACGTTTGAATGTAGTGTTAAACCTACGTCGTAGTGTGGATGTAACATATGTGTTTAATTCCTTGAGTGCCAATAGTTTTCCATTATTTATTTATTAACCGACTTCGAAAAAAGTCTTTGGGACGTTTCGAAGGCTCTACGTTCGGCTGTAGGTATGTGTGTTTTTTTATGTATGTTCGTTGATATCTCCGTCAATTGTGAACCGATTTTAAGGTATAAAAAGTATGTTTAGTTTTCTCAAAACAATATATTTATTTAGAACTGGGGGCCATCTCTTGGCTGTATTCATAGGGGGTCAACGCCCATAATCCCCACGCTAGGCATGCGGGTTGGGGATCGCAGTTTGTTGGTTGGGTTTTCTTCAGGGGACGTTGCTGCGACTTATTCGTCAACTCGCGGACGTGAAACTCACGGGCACCCGCGAGTCCTTCCAATTTTACCTATTTTTTCTGTCGTCAACTCGCTTGCACATGATAAACAGGGCTTTGTACATTCAGATGAATAAAGTAAAACTGCCAAGACGACTATATATTATTGTAGCAGAATTCCTCATCCAAAGTACCAGGTTAACAGAAATATAACGAAGGGTGCGCCCGTCCCCCAGTGTATGTATTTATATATTTATTGTTTAGTCACCTTAAAAGATAGAAAACATATGTGTATCTGTCAGAGTGAGCTTAGCTGACACACTGCCGTGTGTCGAGATATGAGATGAGATTTCTACCAAGCATATAATTCTGATAACATCTGCTTCAAAATATTTATATTGTTTTAGAAACAGTAGCATATCGGTCACTTATCTTTCCCAGTTGTTATTATTGTTTACCTTTACGTTTTATATTGGTTCTACAGCCTTGTAATATATTTGATAAATCCCTGGGTCAACAATAATTTCCTTGTAATATTCTACTGGTTAAGATACAGACAAGGTTTACCCCTAAAGAAATAAAATAAACATATTTCTGAGGAACAAATCTTATATCTATTTATACCTATTTTATTATTTAATAGCTGTATCCGCGACCTTGTTCGCGAATGCGAGCAAACTAATTATCCATATTTGACCACAGTTTCTATCATATCATCTACCAAAATTAAGGACCAAACTTTCAGGGAGGTTCAACTTTATACACAGCACAGGAAAATAACTAAAAATATCCAACTTAGTTTAAAAATAATTTAAATTTTAAATAATGCTGGACCATTCACACATCATTATCTAGCCCCATGGCCATGGTAAGCAGAGCTTGTGTTATGGGTACTAGATAACTGATATACATAATACAATATATTACATAGATAGATATTTTTTATTATACATAGAAAACGACCAGAACACCCAGAACAAATATCTGCAGATCGTACACACAATTGTTCTGAGGTGGGAATCGAACCCGCAACCTTCGCGTCGCAGGCGGACCTTCGCCCACCGCGCCACATCGGTCGTCGAATTGAAAAAAGTTTTTTAATATCTTCATTAGCTAATTTGTATACTTTTGTTACACCTTGTAGAACTATCGGCCGATAACTCTTTAAAAATAATGCAAAATGTTACGTATAAGCAGATTTAGCCTTGCTTATCTGGTTCCAAACGAATCGTGTGAATGACTCACATAATTAACACGATCAATGTCCGTGAAGCGTATATGTGCATTTACGTCATGGACATTAGGAGTACCTAAGGGCACGTAAACTGATAATAATACTATATATCATTATTTTAGAGGCTTATCCAGTTTTATCTTGAAGCCTAACATCGTAAACGAATATATTTCTCATGATAATTTTAATCGTTGTTTCATATTTTTTATATTTAAACTTATCTTACTTCAGTAACCTTTGTTAGGTATTAAAACTCACCTTTTTGATATTCCACCTCATACAGGTCTAGACGGTATAATCTAGGCGTGACGCACATTTCTTATTCCATTCGGCATGATCCCCATTATAGTGTCTCTTACAAAGTATTACTTTAAGTAGGGATTTATATCCCAAAAGTTAACGACTCAGGCGGGACCTGAAACCGCAACCTTCATTCTGTACGGGAATGGGTTGCCAATTACGCCACCAAGTCAACCACTGACCAGTCGAAAATCTTTGGTACGTTTCAAAATTCATAAACCTTTATTTCTTTAGGCTTACAAAATAAGCACTTAGACAAGTCAAATTTTATTCCATAAATTATCAAAAAATAAATAAGGAGTTTTTGATTTTCTGTTCACAATAGGTACAATACGCTTTGTTGCACATCAAGACAGAAAAAAAAAACAACAAACAAACTAAGATACAGATGCACAATGAGCGGCCTTGTTGCTATGAGTAATATAAATTCTTACAGGCAACTTTTGGCTATTGTATACGTATAGACGACGGTGGCGTAATTACACACTACAATTTTTAGTCGACTTGTGGAAGTTTTACGGCTCTTGTGCTGTTCATTAATAAACAATTCAATATAACTTGGTTTTCTTCTTTCAGCTACCCTGATCACAGCGGCAGCCGGCACCACAGTGGGATGGACGTCACCAACATTACCGATCCTGCTGAGCAAGGAGTCACCCATAGAGACCTCCCCAGACCAGAGCTCATGGATCGCCTCCATTATGATACTGTGTTCAGGTAACACCTCATCGCCATTTCATCTTTGTTACACTTTCTTAAATTCACATTATTCTTTCCATCCAAAGGTTGCTTGGAAGCGATAAGACCGCTCTGTACTTGTCGGATGTAATGTCTTTTTGTAATGATCTGTATCTGGTGTACAATAAAGTATATTGTATTGCATTTCCATTGTATCATACCCGAAGAATCACCATTTTACGCATAAAGACGTTTCTATAGACGATGCTACTAGATTTGTCCTTACGAGAGCGGGGACGCTAATTCCTTTACCACGAAAAATATTAATTATCTAAGCTATTTCTTCGAACAACATTTCAAATTTCAAATTACGAGATGGGAAACCGTTTTTTAGTGAGGAAAATCGTTGCTATTTCGAAGCGGAAAGAGCTACGCTAAACGCTGTGCGTGCATACCTAAGCATAAGCTGGTTCGTAGCGGTGATGGCGTAGCGGATTCTTAACGTGAGAAGTATGTATGTTGCTTTTCGTAGCAAACACATAATTCGTAGCATAGTGCAGTAAATGTGTGTAGACCTAAAGTATTATAAACAAAATATAGTTTCATAGACTTTATACCCAACTATAAACATTACTTTGTATTATATTCAGAGATTTAATGCATTATAATAATAATCATAATCATTTGTTGTACATAAAATAAACATAAAATTTTATAACGATATTCCATAAAAAGAGTATTTAGTAAATATGAATATAAATTATATATATCGTTCAGAACCTAATTACACCACACAATTTAAACTTAACAAAATAAAATAGTTATGCTAATAAGACAGCTTATCACAGAAGACAGTCTTTTCTAAGCAAGAATTTTGTCCTTCGGTATCATTTTCTTGGTTAACAACCTTAGATATCTACTCAGATCTTATCGGAACTTTTCCCGGCAAAAGGACTTAAGTTTCATTACAGTTACCTTGAACTGAATATTAATGGGATATAAAGGACACAGCACATCTGTAAAACACCGCCAACGCACATAACTGCACACCTCCGCCTCAAGACGCGATTATCGCACGCCGCTTTTCAGGCGGGCGACAGCCAACGCACAATCGGTAGTGATCGTTACACGGCTTTTTGTCAAGCGGTCTAGTAGCTACAGCATGCTGTCCACTGGCTTGAAGCTTAAAGCAAGTATAAGCCAACGAACGAGTGATTAGATTGCGGCACGCCAAGTGCTGTCTGCTTTTTGCGAAGCTCATATCTGATTTTCTTCGTTATTGTGCTGTGTGGTAACGGCCACCCCGTTACCCATATACATATGCTACAACCTTAACAGTACTATAAAACTAATTAAAAGACAAAGCAAATGTTAAAGATGAAGTTAAACAAATGGAGCAGTATATAACTATTCATATCCTTTTATTTTAATTTTCTATCTCCAAACGTACGATCCGATTCGGTTAGATTCCGGTTGAATGGCATTGAAAGAATTAAATGGAATTCAATTTATTGAACGTTTCAGTGGAGCCGGATTTTGTGGATTATTTTCTAATGCAAATAATCCGCAGATAGCGCTATCAAAACTATCATAAGTGAGTGGTATTAGAATGGACAGGTGTTATATTAGTCCTTCAAGAACATGATAATATATTATGTGTTTTCTTTTGTTTTTGTTGGTAACTCTATTTAGGTAGAGCCGTTTCAGCAAAGAGAAGAAAAATGTTGTTTGTTATTATATATTAAATGGGTTTCTATAAGATTTTTAAAAAGGAATTTCAATACCAAGATCTTTATTTCCTTATACTGACGCCCGATGTGGCGCGGTGGGCGTAAGTTCGCCTGCGACGCAGATATTGGGTTTGATTCCCGCCTCGGAACAAATATTTGTTCAATCTGCAAATCTGTTCCGGGTGCTCTGGGTATTTTCTATGTATATTGAAAGTATATATATCTAATAACATGTAATGTATTGTATTAAGTACATCAGTTATCTAGTGCCCATAACACAAGCTCTGCTTAGCTTGGGGCTACATGATGCTGTGTGGATTATCCAGCATTATTTTTTTATAGTATACATTTTCTTTCGTATGTCAAAAGACAACAGCTGACGAAAGAACCTAGCAACCCATAGAGTTAGAATTTAATTAAATTCTAACATCTTCTATGTTCACACCTAACTAAATACTCAATTTCGAAACTATGCGCGTTAACTTATGTAAATTATAGATAATCAAATAAAATAAGATTTATTTACTACCACATTTTTATCTATACACTGGATTTAAACTATTGCTCTGTGGCAGTACCACTTAGAGTGGTGAAAGCCTCCTCCGGGTTCCGGTCCTTCCATGCTTCTCTATCCAAAGCCAAATTATAGATACGGTACTAGAATCTTAGGTATATGACGCAGAACTGAATGACTCTGGTCTGCACTGAGTACGTAGGTTATAACTACAGGCCACCAGAATGCTATCTGTGGTTAACGTCCACTCCGAGTTCAGTGTGTTTACATGAATAAGAATGGGGACAGTCATTTTAGATTACTACTCCAGACCCTAAAGTCTAGATAATAAGGCATATATTTGGAGGAGCTGAATAAATTGGCATGGTTTACTGACAGTCTCCATAAGAAACCTAAAGATAAAATGAGGTTCTCCCTCTTGCCTTTTAGATATCGTAGAATATATAAATTATGCTGGACAATCCAAATAACATCACCTAGCCCCAAGGTAAGCGGAACTTGTGTTATGGGTACTAGGTGACTGATACTTAATAAAATACATACCTCACATAGTATATAGTATTTTTAATTAAACACAGAAAACGACCAGAACACCCGAAACAAGTGTCTGCAGATCGTACAAACATTTGGTTTAAGGCGGGATTCGAACCCGCAATTTCCTGCGAATAAAAGGCAACTACGGACTCTCATCACCAACTTCGCCAGCGTCCTCCAGAATACAAAATTGGACCAATATGACTAGCAATCGGAATGGCGTCATTAACACTTCGCATTTTTAATAAGGTCATACCCATTATTAGCTACTGCTACAGGATAATGACTCAAAATACTGACTGATAAACTTAAAAACTAGGTATATCCACTTAAAACTAGTTAAAGAAACCAAATATAACCTAAAACACTTTGGTACATTTTGTAGTTTGCAGAATTAGTTTTATTTATGTATGTAGGTATAAGGCGATTTTCGAGGAATTTTTAGTTTAAGTTAAACATTAATTACAAACAAAACTATATTTGTTTACTATTATTTTGCGGTCTATTCAAAGTAAGTGCGTCACAGACAAAAATACCAGAACAAAGCGGATGTCCCAAAATCATGATAAATAGTTTACGACAGAAAAAACTAAAATGTGCACCAGTTTTTGGCGTTGACATGTCTTATTTATATATTTCAGCTGCCAGTCCGATCCCCGCCTCATACCTAGCAGACAGAATCGGCACGAAGAAGACGCTCCTCTTGGCCGCAGTTCCCTACATCATTGGCTGGATCCTGGTGATGCTGGCCGGCAACGTGCCCACAATCTACGTGTCACGGCTGATCTCTGGTCTTGGCTATGGGATAGCTTATACCGCGGCTCCCATGTACCTAGGAGAGATCGCGTCCAATGAAGTGCGGGGCGCGATGGCTACACTTATCACTGTTATGTCGAAGGTATTTGCATTCATTATATTTTGCACCTTATCCCATGCTAGGTAAGGTCGGCACAACTTTATTTTTCTTCCATCAGCCGTCATCTCCGTACCTTTCTTATCCATGAATTTGTAATGTATATATTCTTGACCACACATCGACTGACTGATATACGAGTATAATATGTGCATCATGAATAGTCGTATAAAATGCCAACAGTAAAAAAGGCAACAGTTAATTTATTCTCCGGAATTCATGTTACGTTCTTTATCAATTAGTGGTTTATCATCCTGTTATTTACTGTATTTTTTGAATATATACTACGCAATCAGAGAATACGCGACCCGGTTATTTAAAAAACTGTAGGTTTTTTAACCATTCTGTTTTGATCGTATGCACCCCTATTTTGTTTGGTGTAGTAAACCGACATATCGGTTCAGTTTTACGCGCTGTTGTCACATAAATATCCCGTCTGCATCGATTACAAAATGTTTTATATCGAACGTTGCAAATTACTCACTCAATATACCAACCATTATTGGACATAAAAATATGTAGAGCACAGCTGTAGGCATGCCTCATTAGAGAAAGTCCGACAGCGGTTAATAATAACGAGGGTTCAATTCATCAATTGGCTCCATAGCGATTGGGAAATGGTCTCATGTGACCTGTTGACTCAATGACTCATTGAAATGATTGCGCAACTTTCTGATTGGGATCTGTTGCTCGGAACAATATTGCACAAGTGCGTGCCTCAGACAATTATCCGGATATATTTCTGTAATATCCCAAAGATAAGATCGCTTTATCTTAAGGAAGGTATGTGCTGATTATATCTTGGCATTAAATAGCACTTAAACTACACAGTGCTCTGATAGATTAGAACGAAGCGAAAAGAAGAACATATTGCACAACAACAGAAATATTGAAAACAGCGAAAAACTTTTCACACAATCATATTCTCTTGCGCTCCAGATTTTCTTGCAAGTACATCAAAAGTAGAATGACAAAGGCCACTTAATTTAAATTGACAGTTGGAGTTTATGGAACTAACTAGGTATCTGCTAGAATATACCAAAGCCATCATTTTCAATGACAAACGAGTTGGCAACTTGTTCCGGTGACATCGCCTCGTTAATTGACTCCATAAATACCTCCAGTACCATACATTGCATGTATTTAATGAGTTTTTTCATAAAGCCTGATAAATGCTAAAATTGTATGTTCTTTTTGCTCCGTTGATAGAGCGTTCGAAACAAATATCGCCGTAATCTCTTATGAACTGGTTGTGGTGCCAATTTTCCCCGAGCTATTTTAGAAAAGTGCACCATCTATTACGACTGATAACCACTGAAATAAAATACATAAGTACAAATGTTTCATGTTGAACTTTGCCTCATTATTATAATATAGTAAATGTCGCTATGAGTAATTTCCTACACTATGCTTAATTCTATCAGACTTATATTATACTAGCTGTTTCCCGCGGTTTCACCCGTGTTAAATTCAAATGTCTAAATATTAATATAGCCTATGTTCACCGCGTATAGTGTAGCTTGCCAACGGTGAAAGAATTTTTCAAATCGGTCCAGTAGTTTCGGAGCCTATTCAATACAAATAAACAAACAAAAAATCAAACCTTTCCTCTTTATAATATAAGTATAGAAATGCGAAAATTTGGATGCTTAGTTATCCTAACAGGATAGATGTTTCTTATCTCTTCCTTTTCACGCAAAAAGTAGTGATTGGCGCTGAAATTTTTCCATACCTACGTATTTTTAGACTTAGCTTAAATTAGGCTAAATATACTTTTAAATCTGAAAAAAAATTTACAACGTGCGGGTAAATGCTAGTTCATACGGTAGCAGACTATACGAAGTTATATTTCGTGCAAAATTTAAAGCTGTTTCCGCGAAGATTGAGTAAAACGTATATTTTTAGAATCCCCAAGGTGAAAAATTAGGTTCCCATACAATAATTAGGTCAGTTACCTTATTTATCTTGGGATTATAGGTAAGTGCCGGAGATTGCTTTTATTTTCTTAAGATAACGCATTTATCTTGAGTTTATCTTGCATTGAAACTGGCACATACCGTCGTTCGTTGTCACCTAAAATAAACGTGGAAATGATGCGTAGATAGATGTATTTATTTTTAGATGGGTATTATTTTGTATGTATCTACCTGGTTTCCTACTTTGTAAGTAGGTTATTTTTGCTAAGCTAAAATGAATTATAGTGCTTCTTATTCTTATCTCTGTGGTACCTTCCTATTGTATGCAGTTATTTTTTTTGTTTTATAGTTTATCTTTTAGGTTAGTAGCTTTGTATTGCATGCAATGTATATATGTAGTTTGTATAATTTTTTTATTTCTTGCTTTTGATACTTCTCCATCTGTTTGTTTGTGATGTACTAACTCTTAGTTTGCTTATATCTTTTTCTCCATCCCTAGGTTGCCTGGGAGAAATCGCTGTCAGCGATAAGGCCGCCTATTGTACTTTTAATATATAATGTTTAGATATAAGGTGTTATTTTATAGTTTTAAGTACAATAAAGAATTCATTCATTCATTCATTTATTCTTATCTGAGAATGGGTTGGAACCATTTCTAACATATTTCAAACTAGCTCCTGCCCGGGGCTTTGCACGATTTTTTCCGGGATAAATAGTCTTGTCTATGTCCTTCTCAGGGATACCGTCTACCTTCATGAAAAGTTTTATAACGTTCCGTTCTGCCCTTTGAGGCGTGTATGGGGGACATACAGACAGACATAACTACTTTCGTTTTAATAATGATCTTCCAATTAACTAAAACCTTCTTTAGTTCATGCTTATTTTAATGGTATGTTATGTGTCAAAATTACATATAAAAAAAATAACAAATTGTTTATGCGCACACACTTGTATACTCTATAAGATGTCCTATAATATGTGCACTATTATTAAAGGTCGACTACATATATGTATATTACATGCTGATATATTGCGACAAAAAAACGTAAAATGTCAACTGATACTGACATGTAATAAAAACTCTATCAATATGCAATATCAGGCAAAAACTTGACCATAAATACATGCTAAAATGAGACTACAAAAATGGGAGCTATTACATCATCACAGAATCATTTTATGTTAATAAAAGCCACAATAACATAATAGAACACATAAGAGTTCATCACACATCACTTCTAATAATGATTATTATTTATAGGATACATAAATCTCATCAATACTATGAGCGACTAGGTTCATTTAACACTTTGACTGCAATTTTTTTTCGACGACTGCGATCTTTTTTTTAACCCAAAAAATTTCGTGCTGCTGCTCTACACAGCGGTTGTGTTGCGCCGCACATGCGTTTCGTTCGAAAAATATTACGGCTGTGCTGAGTCACAAAGATCTGTATTTTCTCAGCCGCTGCGCTAGTGTGGATTTACGCATATTAGTCACTTGTACAAAACACATACCGTGTGATTTCAGCAGTCAAAGTGTTAAAGCTCACAATTTTAAAAGAATATTTTATTAGTTGATAAATTAAAAAAATACCGCAGACGTAGCGACCAGGGAGCAGTCACAGTCGATGGATGGAGGCGACCCCAGGAGCGCTATTCGTGGAGTCGTCGATTAGAGGAGGAATATGTTCTGCAGTGGAGGTATACGGATTGACGATGATGATGACGTGAAAGCGAAGCCTTACAGAAACATTAACAACATGTTTTTTACAGTTCATGTTTTCTTGTATGTTGCGTTTATATCTTAAGGCAAAATTAAAATAAGCGCTTAGACAATTCAAAATATATGCTTTACATTATTATCATAAATAAGAAATAAGATGTTCTTCATTCATTAATATTTTTTTATCCACTAGGGGAAGAAGTTAAAAAGAAAGCACTAGTACATTCATTATATCTAAGTTGTTACATTCTTTGTTAATAAAGTTACGCTAAATTATATTTTCGGTAACACCTATGTAGCACTTGATTTGATGACCTCGAAACATTTTATAGCATAAACTTTACAGCGCAAAAAAATTACGATATTTATGCGTACTCAATACCTTTGGATGACAACCTTTACTACTACTTGGACCTACGAGTACATCGTTTGAGCCTGGCATTACAGCAAAACTTGACTGCAACACAAACAAAAAAAAAAAAAACACAAAACAAAAAAAAAAAAAAAAGATTATAAAAAAAAACGTGGAGAATAAGGGAAAAAAAAAGACTCCCACAAAACCCAAGGACCGAGGGGTCGCCACCCCTCGAGTTGACGCCGGGGTAATGAGGCCAAGCCTCGAGGCCCCTCTCTGTGCCCCCACCAGGGCCGGAAAGAAACCTATTGATTGACTGCAACACAACGTTTCACTTTTGTTTATCATTTACGCTTATTTATTTGCGCTGATGCAGAATGTTTATTTTAAAATGCAATATTATTGTTTGTTTAAGAATAATAAAAACATTTGAAAAGTAGATGAAAAGATTCAATACGTGAAAATAACCAAAAATCAAATCTTAAATTACCTTTTATCGCACATAATGTAGGTTCTTAATCACAATAAATAACACTAACACATTTAATATCGCAACATTTAATGACTGGAAACTAAACAGTATAAAATTACAAATGGCGCCATAGCAGTCTTGTTCCATGAACCATTGATTTTATATTCCTATTCCTCATCATGTTTTATTAACCACGTCCTTGGTTCAACCTGTCAGTGCATTACAATGTCTCTCTTTATTAATGCTATTGACCATGAATCTTGCGGTGATGGATCTGATAATGTATATCAGATTCATATTAGATATATTAACATGGTATCTGACGGAATCTTGTTTCTTCGTGTATTCAGTGATTGTTATTTATTTAAATAGGTACATATGTTCTGCTGACATAGCTATGCTTTGGGGTTGAATGGATGAGATATTAATGAAATAAAAACATTCTATTTCAGTTTGGTATCCTGTCCCAATACTGTATCGGACCGTACGTGTCCATTCTGCAGCTGGCCAGCTTCAACATCGCCATTCCAATCCTCTTCGTGGTCACATTCAGCACCATGCCAGAGTCTCCATACTACTACATCAAACAAGGGCAGAGGGAAGAAGCAGAAACCTCCCTCAGGAAACTACGGGGGAAATCCTACGTAAGAGAGGAATTAGAGAGCATGACTAGCCTTGTCACAGAAGACATGAAAGAGAAAGGCCGGTGGTTGGACTTGATCACCGTTGGAGGGAACAAGAAAGGACTCATCATACTTCTGGGGGTCTATTTCACGCAGCAGTTTTGTGGAAGCACTGCTATTATTTCTTACGCTCAGCAAATATTCGGAGCCGCGGACGGGGTCATGGGTGCTAAGGAAGCTTGCATATTATTTGGCTCAGTACAACTACTTACATCAGCAATATCTTCACAACTAGTAGATAGATTAGGAAGGAAACCGCTGCTATTGATCTCTTCTATAGGCGTTGGTGTGTCTAACATCATCATAGGAGCGTACTTCTTCTTGCAGCACGAAAGCAGCGATTACATTGTCAGTATAAAATTCATTCCTATAGTTTTTATTGCCATATTTATATTTTCGTACACGATAGGACTGGCCACAGTGCCGTTCGCTATCACTTCCGAAATTTTCCCCACAAATATTAAATCTAAAGCCACGTGTGTGATACAAATTTTCGTGGCTCTGATGACATTTGCGGTTACAAAATTGTACCAAGTGGTCGCTGATAATTTGGGAACTTACGTGGCCTTTTGGGGATTCGGTGTGCTGTCTATCGCAGGAGTGGTGTTCATACTGTTAATGCTCCCAGAGACCAAAGGGCAATCGTTTGCCGCTATACAAGAGAAACTTTACAGAAGTGACAAAGTCATGTATGAGAAGAGCGATGATCATATGGCCAGAGTTAAAATCAACTTGTGATAATAATAAATAGATAGATAAATAATATCTTTATTGCACTTTAAAATACTTTTTACAAACAAAAACTAAGTAATAATTAAATCTAACGTGGCACAATCGGCGTTGTTATCGCTAATAATAACAATAATCATGAAAGAGCTTATTTTCCATTGAGACCTAATCATATTCCTGTGTCATATTCCGTCCGAAAAGGTGTGACTACCGTTAGAAAAGTAATACTGAAATTTAAAACAAATTGAAACCTCTACTCAGTAAAATCAAACACCAAACTGGGCATTGTGTACTAAACACTATAGTGTAAAATTTACTCTAAGTATCAAATTTTTGTATTATTAGATGAATAGGTAGGTAGATACTCAAGTCAAACCCATGATCAAGTGACCAAAAGATAATGAAAAATACATAGAAACATTATCTTCATGTCGGGTACAGGAAATCAAACAAAGACTGTGATATTCCAGTAGCTTCTCTTAGTTCAATACTGTTCATATTTTCAATTGTTTCATATGAATGCAACAAAAATCTTTAAAGATACTTAAATCGTACTAAAAGTACTTAAAATCTCGATTATTATAGGTACGATGTATAGATAAGGTGAAAGGCTTGAACTACTTAAATATTTTTTATATTGTGATTGTACGCGATTTGCGCTAGCCGTCATTTGTGATGGTGTAGTTATTTTAAGTGCCTGTGTTACCTAGTTATTAAGGTCTGTAAATATGTATACTAAATTTTATTAATCGAATAAGTACAAAATGTTAGCTAGTTTAACATAATTGTTTGCTTGTTTGCTATTGCACTGTGGCGAAGTTGATACAGTTACTTCTTGAAAGAGTTATAAATTTAACTGAACAAATAAGTATTTTTTACAGATTTTAAGTTATCTATTATATATATGTAGCTATAGACCATTGTTTTTGTCTACACAGTTTTTTAATGAAAACTATGTTACCTGTCATATCAATAAGGTATAAAAGTAATTTTCGACGACCGATGTGGCGCGGTGGGTGAAGGTCCGCCTGCGACATTTGATATAACTCAACTGACGTAACCTATAGTGAAGATTGCTTTGATACCGAGAAATTCAAAATGACGTGTATCTCGAAAATTAGACTCTTGTCTCCGAGACTCGACAGCTATAATTCCCGGAAAGGAACCCTATCGAAGAACAAAGCAAATCTAATACGGCTTCTTGACGAAGCGTAGTTTCGGTACATGTAACTTCAAACACTAAAATCTGTACATAAAGTACATTATAGTTTAGCATAAAATCAGCCTTAGCTTAGTAAGTGTCATTGCAAGTTTGGCAAGCTTCGCCCAAATGTAACTGAGTGCATTTACTACCAATCTATTAATATTGTGATTTAAACATTCCTAGTGTACCACGAATGCTCGTGCTATAGGTATTGGGAAATGTTTAAGATGTGTAAGTTACCTAAATAATTAACATGTTTGTATTAAATGTGTATTATTCTTCTAAAATGTCGTTTTATTCCTATTCATGAATAATAATTCAGTACGGGCTTAGACTGGTGTACGACAGATTATTTGTTATGAATATAATTTCTATAAAGATCTGCCAATATAATACATGATATACATAATATAATAGAGCTATGCTCGGAGTTTCTCTGAAGGATAGGATTCGTAATGAATACATCCGACAGAGAACCAAGGTTATCGACATAGCTTAAAGAATTAGCAAGCTGAAGTGGCAGTGGGCCGGCCATATCTCGCGAAGAACCGACGGCCGCTGGGGCAAACGTGTTCTTGAGTGGAGACCACGACTCGGTAAACGTAGTGTAGGACGCCCTCCGACCAGGTGGGATGACGACCTGCGAAAGACTGCAGGTAGATGCTGGATGCGGCAAGCTGAAGACAGGGCGCTATGGCGCTCATTGGAGGAGGCCTATGTCCAGCAGTGGACTGCTATAGGCTGATGATGATGATTATGAATATAATACATGAGGATTTATAAAATTTAATTGTATAATTTTTTTACATTACAAGCATTGTAGTTTTCATTTATTAATTTATTTACATTTGACTTACTTATACATACTAAAACGTTAAGTCAAACATTATATTTTATAAACTAAAGTAAGACAATTTTTAACATTAAACATTGAAATTCAAGTCATAAACACAAAATAATAACAAATGTGATTAATCACAATTGAAAAATCAAATTTGATCAAATTTGTGATTAATGCAGGTAGATGCTGGATGCATCTACCGCATCCAGCATCTACCTGATGCTGGATGCGGCAAGCTGAAGACAGGGCGCTATGGCGCTCATTGGGGGAGGCCTATGTCCGCAGTGGACGAATATAGGCTGATGTTGATGATGTGATTAATCAAACTCGAGTTTTAAGCATTATCCAGAAATTTTATACGTGCCTGTTCAAATGAAGTCTATAAATAATTATTACCTTTCATTTTATTCGTTGCAATACATCGTACGCGACATTGCATAGCTTATTTATTTCATGACCTGGGGCTTGATGGATCATGTTTTCCAATTTCATATTATAAATTCTCGTATTTCGGTTTAAAGATTCTTTATTTTCTCAAAGAACATAGTATATAACGTTCACTTAATGAGAAACATCTACTTACAAAGTTTCTACTTAGTACCTATTTATAAAATACGTACTTAAGTATGTGCTTAAGATTATTTTAGCCGAGTGTGATTACACCTATATATTAGTATAATGTACTTAGAAACAAAAACAAAAGAAAAAACTATAGTAGAAACTCTTATCAATATTACTCGGAATGCTTCCCAACTACGTGAATGCAGGCAGTTACCTACATTTTCTTCAGATTTAGCAATGCTAGTCCCAGTCATTTTAGTCAAAAATTCAACAAACAATGTCAACCTAACGATGGATGAGAGCTAAACAGGTGGAAACTTGTATACACCTTCATTTTGGCGTTTTATACAATGTCTCAAAACTCAAATAAAATATCGAGTTTGTGCCCTAAATTATTCAAAGTCAAATGTCAAAGAAATTGGATTTAATCTCAAAAACAGAAAAATGTTAGGAACAAAGTTTGTCTTCGATTTTTATGTAGTCGACATACATACATCGTATGTACCTAATGAAGATTGTTCTAGATATATTTAAGTGTGGAAAACCCAACCTGCCTTACTTGTTATTACATAAAGCTTGTGCACGGGAAGAAGCAAGTACCTAGCAAATAAAACAACAAAAATACATGGGTTAGGTTAAAGTTAGGCTCTAGACAGACGGACCGCATTTCAACTGCAATCCAACCCCAAATTGCAGTTCATTTGCAGCATTACTGCATACGGACTGCGCAGTTGGTTTGCAGTTCTATTGCAGTCGTGTCAACTGCAAATGAACTGCTAAATTTACGGTTGGATTGCAGTTGAAATGCGGTCCGTCTGTCTAGAGCCTTTTTTCGAAGCTTTGTATAGTAGAGTAGGGTTTAGTAATTATCGTTGTTTATAATTGTTGTTTCTGGTAAATTTTTATTTTAATTTATGTACACATGTTGGTCATCCTTTCTTAATTCTAATCAGTTCCTTCTTGGTAATTTCCACAGCATAGCGATACTACGTTGCTGCTACACAGTCATTTGTTTGTGTTATGGGTACAAAACTTATTTACAAACAACTACGAATTCTTCGAAAAGGCCGCTTATCAAGAGAATTTTCACTTTGCTTCGATTATGAGTTATGTATGACACTTATTTCAATAAAATAGAATCCTAATAATATTATAATAAATGTCAAAGTTTGTAAGTATGGATGGATGGATGGATGGAAGGATGGATGGATGGATGTTTGTTACTCTTTCACGTAAAAACTACTGAACGGATTTTTATGAAACTTCACAATAATATAGCTTACATATCAGAATATCACATAGGCTACAATTCATAAAGATATATACTTAGTATATTATCCAAAATACATATCACCACGCGGGTGAAACCGTGGAGTGCAGCTAGTATAACATATATTTTCACCGATCACACACAGCAATTTTACAATGCAAAACATCTGCAAATATTTTGCATAATAAGTAAAACAATTTGAATTTTGCCAGAATAGTAGGCATACATATAAATTAACACAGAAACCGACAAAATCGGTCTCCACTCAGCATTTACTATGGTAGAGCAGATCATACCATAGCGCTGGTCTTCCGTGGAGACCGTGCTGCGTAAGATGGCGTGGAAGAGTCCTGCTACATTTTCATTTATTGTCCAACAGAGCTAGTGATAAACACATCCTGAGCGCTCAAGGATGTGTTAATCACTAGCTCTGTTCATCTTGTTTAACAAGGCCATAAGTATTATTTAGAACTTTTGAAACTATCATGGTTTTAACACTAAAGTCATTTAAAACGGGATATTTACCACGATTTGATTTTTGAGTTTTCCAATATTTCGGCACAGTTTCATGCGCCATGATCACGGAATAACTGAAAAAATCATCATGAAGAAATCATGGTAAATATCCCGTTTTAAATGACTTTAGTATTATTTAGTATTTATAACTACCGCGAAATGATGTCGGATAGATGCCTTATCAGCGTTTCTTCGGTTCCATGGTAGGTACGTTGAGACTCTACCTGTGTAGAGTAGGACTACAAAGAAAAGGAATCGTGCCCTCGAACTAGGTAGGTATAATTATGAAAACAATAGGTAACTGCATTTTTTTGTCTTGTACCTATCGACGCCATCACCGCTCTTCTCAAAAAAACGTTATAAATGTAATAGGTACCTATAACGGTAAATAGAGTATTAATAGGCACGGTAAGTGTTATCTTTGTGGGTGTGTGCACACGTCATTATTTGTGAAAATTGCTAAGTAGTTATTATGTATTATACGATTATTGAGTATGCACTCCTAAGTAGGTCATTATCATCATCATCAGCCTATATCAGTCCACTGCTGGACATAGGCCTCCCCCAATGAGCGCCATAGCGCCCTGTCTTCAGCTTGCCGTATCCAGCATCTACCTGCAGTCTTTCGCAAGTCGTCATCCCACCTGGTCGGAGGGCGTCCTACACTACGTTTACCGAGTCGCGGTCTCCACTCAAGAACACGTTTGCCCCAGCGGCCGTCGTTCTTCGCGAAATATGGCCGACCCACTGCCACTTCAGCTTGCTAATTCTTAGAGCTATGTCGATAACCTTGGTTCTCTGTCGGATGTATTCGTTACGAATCTTATCCTTCAGAGAAACTCTACCTAAGTAGGTACTGACTCACAAAACATAGAGATATTAAAAAATCATATGTAGATAGATATATGCGAACGGCAGGTAAACAAGGTCACTATTTGAAAACACCTTCCAAGAAGTAGAAGCAACAAAGGTGGCGATTAAAACGTGCACATAACATGTCAATGCTTTGCTTGCGTCTTTCTTGTGATGTGATGACGCATGACGTGAACTGATCTACTTTGATACTACTACTTGCAAATGTGGAGGTAGCTAGGTACCTAATGGTATTATGTACATATTAAGATATTATTCTATACTACATTTAGGTACCTACGTAAACATGCACAAAGTTTAAAGTAGGTCGTAAATGTTAGCTACGTACCTATATTTGTTTGTATGTGTTCTAAATAAGTGATATAGGTAGGTAGTCGAATAAGGTTTTTCACATTTAGATACCGAAAGAAATTAAATGATGGCCAATTTACACCGTTGAAAAACTTTATCAAAGTCGAAAAAATATTGAACAACATGATACGATAATACAGGCCATTCGTCCATATTGCGACCGTGTGTGTGTAACCTCTGTAAAGTTTTACACCGATGTATGTGCCAAGTATGCGTACATGGCATTTGGCACACACAGAGCAAGTGCATGTGTGTGTGTGCTATTCACGCGGCCGCCGCCTGATCAATGTCCACATTCCAACGTTCTTAAAAGTACTGAAACCACTGACAAAAGTCCATTTTAGTCGGACCGCGTATCTGAATGATGACTAATCTTTTTATTCGATTGTTTGAATCTCGCTAATTGGAGTGGGTGTGTAATTTATATAGGTAAGTACCTACTTTCGGTACAAAATCTGATAATATACCTACCTAAGAACTTTTTAACCGACTAAGGGAGAAAAATGGAGGTTCTAGGTTCGGCTTTTAGTAAGTTTATTTACGATGGCTTTTACAGTAGTGAAATTGTATGTTATTGGTGGCTTTAGAATACTGACGAGGAACAATTAGAAAAGAATAATAAAGATGTAGAGTAGTTTATAATCCATTGGATAAAAGTTAAACGTGAAATCATGGATTAATTGGTCTATGCGTGAAATCTGGAGAAGTACCTACCTAACTTAAATAAGAAATAAGCTTTGTCATGTTCATGGCCTAAAAAAGAGAATAAAATTATTGCCTGGGTAAAACCAAGAATATTTTTTACTGAGCTGTACCAATTTGTTACCAGTTTTACTTTAAGGATAACTCATTTCACAGTTAGTTTTAGGATGGATGGCAGACTTTTTTAGATTATTTTAGACTTCAGTCTGGAGTCACAGCAACACTTAGACACTTTTCTTCCTAAATTTAGCTGAGAGGTCTCCGACATTTCAGTGTCTTTATCAACTATGGATATATTTCAGCGAGGTGAAACTACGATCGGCAAACTACATCCAGATAGAATTAACATTTATACTCGACAGTCCCGAATGCCAGCATCCGAATGATGTTTCAGTGATGTTCGATGTTCTGTCGCAGTGCTGAGTAAAACCTATTTCATCGAATTCTAATAATAGCTTTCGTGTTTTGACGTATTTATTCCAGTTCCTGGATTAGCGTTAGGACATTAACTGTAGGTACCTGGAGTCGCTAGTGTGGTATTTACAGTTACAACATAACAAACTTTTGTTAAATTTCAAGAAGTTATTTTTTTACGAACCAATGAGGATATCTGAGAAAAAAAAAACAATAATAACGATGATTTTTCAATTAATTATCTAAGATAATAAGAAAATGCAATTTATTATGATTTTTTGCCAGTGATAAGAAAAAATTACACTAATTAAGTTATATCTCCTCTATCATTTGTTTTGGGTTTTCTTCCTCAGTTTACCACTGTTTCCATCATCGACATTCTGCCAAACCATATGCAAGCACATACTCGTACATATATTCTCAATCA
Organism: Eupithecia dodoneata; assembly: GCA_947044415.1. Taxonomy (NCBI): domain Eukaryota; kingdom Metazoa; phylum Arthropoda; class Insecta; order Lepidoptera; family Geometridae; genus Eupithecia; species Eupithecia dodoneata. The sequence continues at coordinate 9,605,688 of OX345656.1, read as the reverse complement.
AAAATTTTCTGAAATTTTTTCTGAGCCATGGTAGATTTTTTTTATATCCGTTCCTACCTCATCGTGAACTACGTCTCAATCTTTCTTTATCCATCTCTTCCTATAGAATAATATATACCGAACCTATAACTTTCAGTGTATGTCCTATGTAAAATGATAAGGTGGTTGCATAATGGCACAAGAACAAGAGGTCCCGCGTGGTTTCATAGGTATATAGTTACACGTTTCTTCCCCGTGCCATCTCGAAGGTAATCTTAATGATGGATAGTGATGATGGATTGCTTATGACGGTGATTTTACAGAACCTTGAAAATTCGTAGAAGAGTAGCAATTTTCTTAGGCTTTAGTGTCCAGCAAGTTTGAAACTCTGACCGTTTGAAATTCTGACTAAACTTGACCATGTTGGATGACTCTGATAACTGATTGAATTTATTGATTTTAACCGACTTCAAAAAAAGGAGGAGGTTCTCAATGCGACGGTAAGCGCGACAAATGGACGAATGACTCAATATCTCGCCAACCGATTTCGAAGATTCTTTTTTTAAAACTAAGCTTTAAACCCATTTTCATTATATAAGAATTTTATAATGAAAATGGGCTTAATCACATTATAAAATTCGCCCATATGTTATTTCCGGTCAAGGTACATTATAGGTAATACAAAATTCCAACACTTCCCTTCAGTAGCCTTGACGTGACGAAATAACAAACAACCATCCACCCAAACTTTCGCTTATAATTTTAGCGTGATAGTGTGATGATAATAAAAATTTAAAATATAGAGTTTGATAAGGGTACATTACATACCTACAGCGCGTGGTCAAATATCATAATTAATTATCTATACTACGAGTATGTCGTGCATGATAGATCGTTAGTAGTCTTTTGTTTGCGATGATAGTATTCTTACGTCATCACTGCCTGCGTAGGAGTTTCTGTCTCTACTCTCGATTGCAACATAATATGATAATACATATAAATTAAAAAGGCATTTAATTTAATGTATAAAAATTATAAGGTTAATGAAGATGTTTGTTTCGTATAAAATTAGTTTCTTAGCCGATCTATAGGCTTTTATTTTTTACGATTAATGTGTATTGATTATTTAGTTACGAGAAATTTTTAGATGTAGCACTTTAATGATTACTAGAAAATATTTAACTGTCTACTATAAAAACTATATAGGTATTCTATAGTTTAACACATTTACAGAATCGCTATTCGTGGCGTAGTTTGGAGGAGGCCAATGTTCAGCAACGACGTGCACGGGCTGATGATGAGTGGGTTACCGACGTTTACGTTAACGCGTTTAGGGATGCAACGTCTTTGTTCTTCCAACAAGGTCCGAAGTTAACCCACATTACCTCAAGTTACCTCACATTCACCATGAAAGAGCCAAACAGCAATAAACTGAGTCTTTATGAGGTAGAGAGCAATAGTCAATACTATATAGAAAATCAATCTTTTTTATCTTATCTAACAGAGCTTATAAGTTGTACATGCTGAGCAACGTGTTTCCTTTCATTTTCTTTTATCAGCCGTCTTGTGTAGATACCTACCTACCTATTTAATTCTGATCATTCTTAATACCCACTCGATATTCACTTATCGGACAACTATAATATATCACACTTCTTGAAACTCTTCCACTGGTTTATCTATACGTAGTTAGTTAAAATTCTTAAGCGAATATAATAATAAATAGAAGGTAGATAGCTACCTAGTTAGTTCCCGGAAAATGTTTATGACATTTCAAATATAAGCAATAACTCTTTTAGTCACAGAGATCATCTGTGGTTATAATTATACTACCTACCTAACGTACTATTGTTTTAGTGTTTAATGTATCCAATATGACTGTATATTTATTTTAAGGAAAACCAGAGGCTAATTTATAATTACAGATTTTAAAATTTACAGATACCTAATTTTTTTAAATGCAAAACCTAATAATAATAAGTCTAAGAATCTTTTGAATAGTTGTAAGAATATAAGTTGTGTAAAAAATTCGAATCTAAAGTTTGTTGAACACTTCAACTACTGGCGTATTTTGAAACCATATCCAAGCTTTCGTCAAAAACTACACGCACGCACATTAATATAATTTCTTATTCAATTGAAGCTGAGAGGTATTAGAATTGGATTAAACTGATAAAATTAAGGATATCAATTCAGGTTTTATTCTTCTTGCTCGTGGGACCGAACAGCTGATAGACTGCCAAACGGAATACTGGAAAACGGTCTGCAGAAATAACACGAAGCACATCAGGCCGTAGCATAACAGAATACCTAATGCACACAACTTCGAAAAACTGTAGATCAAAATGGTCACGATCTCGAATGAACGCTATACCGACATGCGACAGATCATGAAATCGTATTTTGAGTTCCGGTATTCCGTAGTACCTACAGTCCAGCTAATGTGCCCAGCAAAGCTGAAATTTAACAAAAAATGCTTAATTTCAGCTTTGCTACGAGCAGAATCCAATATTTACTAAGCTGGCCTTAGAAAATATTTTAAAAATCAAACGCTAGGCGTTTGATTGTGGCTGTTATAGGTATTCCTATCTGCTGTTATTGTATATTCTATATTGTAGGTACATACCTGAATAACATAATAAAAAAAGTTGGCAATACTACCGTTTAGTAGTTTCGGAAGGTTTTTTAAAGCCAAGGTGGAAATACTTTTCGTAATGGCGGCAATACGACGTAAACTAAAATACACTCTGTTCTGTTATTTCGGATATAAAACTCAAGAAAATATGTATATATGTACATAATCAGTGCAGTTCACACAAGTTTAGTGTTCAAGTTTTTAATATTTATATTTATTTGAAGGAAAATCAGAGGCTTATCGATCATTACTATTTACTGACTTTAAAAATACCAGAAAACTGAGATATCGAAAGTTTTCATTTAATTTGTGTTTATTTATGTTAGCCTCTATGTTACACATGTACTCGTACCTACCTATGGATATCAGTTTTATAATATCACGCAACTTTCACATTTTGATGTGACAAGAACATGATATTACAATCTTGTTTGACATTTTACCTTTATTTGAAAACATGTCTAGACCTTGTTATAGAAATCAGATTTTATCACATTTCAATTAAAAACCTTGTTACCTATCAGACACAATATTTACTGTTTTTGCGTATGAGTAATGAAAATATGAATTCTTATACACAGAACATCATATACCTACCAAATCAGAAAAATCTACCAATAGGAGTGCGTTCGTTTCAACGAACAATTAGCTATTGTTGCCGCAGGTATATTGTCAGCTATGCCAACAATAGTCTAGTATGTTTACCGTTAACGATTGTCAGCCACAACTATTTTAGTAATAAGTAAAGTCTATTTCTATTTATACATTTGTCTCTACAAATGTCTGTGGCCGGTTGATGGTGGCGAGGGTGTCTATGCGGTGTGGCGACGCTCGGCGTGGCAGTGGTCGTCGCGGCCGCGTGTCAGACGCGACCCGTTATCGACCTTCTTCTTATCAACACAAGAGCTACTTAACCACCCGATAAACAAGCAGCAAAAGCGTGCGCCCGCGCAGTTTTGCCTCATTCCATCCCTCTTGGTATCTCGCGATTAGTTCGTTCGCCTCGCTCGCCCGCGGCCGGTCGCTCTCCTCTCGTTCAGTTGCTCACTCGTCTCCGTCGCGACCACACGACTCTGCACGCGTCCTTCTCGCACTATGAGCCAGACCAACAACACATAAACCAACCAAAATGAAGCGCAATCGGCTATAACGTTTCGTTAACAATACCTTATTAAATTTTAGATTGAATATATTGCATTGTGATATTTAGTTAGTTACTTTATAATTGTTATTATTTATAACCATTACTATGGGTTCGAATTTTATATAGTATTTTTCTTTTAAATTAAAGTCAGTGCTCAATATAATCTCATTCCAAAAAGCGCAGTAGGTACCTAAATTAAAAGTCAAAAACAAAACATTTGCGATGACAGCCAAAACTCGTTCACATTGGAAGGAATATGGAACAGCATTATGTGGTGAGTAGACTTTATAACCTATCGTTTCATGTGAGCGGCCATGTGTCTACTGTTGCCATATCGTATTTACAACTCTACCTCGCCGCCCATGAAAACGCCAAATCATTTTATTAAAACTGCTCTCTTTTGACTTTTGTCTTCCGTAAAGACATCCAAACTTATCAGAATGTCTCTCTGCCGCATCACTAAAAATAACTCACCTATTTACTGTTTCTTTATTTTCAGTCCTTGTGCTTTACATGTTTCATTAAATTCAAATCATTCGTTTTTCATAACCTCTAATATAGTTCATCTATCGATTCATAATTTGTCTAATAAGTATTGCATGTAATTGATTTAGATATGGATAGAGTAGCGAGATGTAGGCCAAATTTAAATCTCTTGACGCCACATTCTGTGGCGTCAAGAGATTTAAAACACGTAGAGTTTTCCGTAAAGTTTTCATTAGAGTTGTCAGTAGAGTTTATATAAAATTGAACACTATTTTATACACGGATCATAAACGTGATAGTGATTGCAATGAAGTCATTGTCGAGAAGATCATAAAGATTTATCATGATAGGGAAGGAAGTTTTAAAAGTAAAAAACCCGCGGTATTGCATGATTAAAAACCAATGATTCTTAAACTTAGGTAGGTGTACGAGGGTTATAGGTTATCTACAGTCACACATACTTACGTCAAGTTTATAAAGTACCTATTTGCAATAAACTTCTAAATACAATATTAGCTTTGTAAACTCTGTTACTTGAACCGATATGAGATCAGCAAGGAGATACAATAAAGGTTCCAAGTTTGTATTAAAAAAGTACAGTTGTCCGTGAAATCGTGAAAGTGCTATGCACTGCCAGTAAACTCCTCGCCATATGAATAATTATTATTCTTAACAAACTGCTGTTTTGCACGAAACGATTCAACACTTCCATTACACATATGGATTGATGACAAATATGACAATGGTATTGATATTATCAGAGGCCTCCAGGCCCACAACAATGACACTGTAATAGCAGATTGTAGGTTACTTTAAATATTTATCCAGAACATGTAAATTACAATGTTCTTGTATCTAATTGCAACATTGCTTAAATAAATTGAATATTGCATCCATAGTGTATATAATATATAAAACATTATATGATTTAGAAACAACAGGTATTCGAAAATATTTCCTTTTCATAATCATATCTCTCACAAGAGCTCCTCGAACATAAACATACATGTAAGAAGTATCAAATAATCGATTTTCCAATTAAGAAGTCGTCGTCGCCATAGCTTCCATGCGAATCTGGTATCAGCGTACAAACAAATGAACTTCTCGAGAAGACGAGACATCTATTAGTTATCTATTCGAATTCCAAGAATTCCAAATGGCCAACTCAGGTAAAATAACCGGCGGAACTTTGGTTTATCCTGGAAGGCGGCAAAATGGGCAACATTGAGGATTCTTAAAAGACGGTTGCAAACAAAAACTGCTCATTTGTAGTTACACCACCGGATACTTTGTTAAGTTTAGAAAATAAAAAGGACTACTACATAATTTGAAAATCTATCTGTATACCAAATAATTGATAAAGATATGAATCCACAGGAATGGAAAGAAACCTTATTTCAAAGATAAGACAATCCATAAATAAATTTACCTTACAAGTAAGATTTAAATTTCACGAGGTCTTTCTCTTTCCTGATATCTATTTAATATATGTACTAGAGAGTGAGTGTATATCTTTAGATATAGTAACTTAATAAATAGCGCAAGCGTGATAATAACGATGATAAACAGTTATATATGTATGTTAGGTTCACACAGACAATAAAATACTGGTATTGCACCTTTATCTAATAATTACAAAATATTATTATATTTTAAAATATGCTACGTACCTACATTGTAATAGTTGGATCATATTTAGACCGTGCTCATTTTCAGAATCGTAGTATATATTACTTGTAATATGATGTTATATCTGCTTGGCAATCCTATAGTGTCTATAATTTTATGTACATGCGTTATCTAATTAGGTATCTACACATAAAAAGGATTCCATTTTATCTGAACTTACTTATAAGTAAAACTATAAATAAACTTTAATACCAAATATTCATAAAGCGATATCAATCCACAAACAGAAGAATCAAGTTCAAAAAGTATTTGAGTCATTCATGGCAGCTTAATCCGGTACGTCTCTTCTCTATACAATAAGTGCATTAAAGTTTGATTAGGTCACGATGTTTTATAAACCGTAAAGAAAAGTTAAACAAAATTCGTCAATGAATAATTTTTGTATGGCAATTGTTATTGAAAACAATGCAGGCAGTTCCTTATAGTACATACGAAAACACTAAAACACAACACAACTAGAGATTTTCAATGTTTAAGAGTGTTTCTAAGTACAGACCATAGATTGGATAGGCCTATAGAAAAAGTAATCTTTTATTGTTTGGTACTTTTATTTTTGAACTGCCTTGTTTGGTAAAGTAAATAGGAAACTATTCTGCGAGGTTTTCGTCCGGAACAATGTATAGATTTGAGGTCTCTCTGAAGTCTGTAACTCCTGTACAATGTTGAACTATAGAACTGAGTTCTTCCAAGTAAACGAAGGTGCAAAGTCAATTGACAAAATCTAATAGGTACGGTGTGCTTCGTGGGTTCTGCGATTCGCTCGGTCGAGTTGCAGAGAGAGCTGGTGGAAGCAATGTTTATAAACACTCGGACACCGATGGTACACTTACGCAGTAACTATTTAATTGCTTCCACTTCAAACCACATTTCGTGGAAGAACTCAACGTTTACCTATAGAAGCTAAGGACTCGTGTCTTTGGCTTCTCTCGGTCCTCTTAGATTCTGAAATAATACATCAAAATAATATGTCATTTCTCCTACTTTTGCAAAAAATGCATAATCACAAAAGGAAATTTGCCATCTTCTATTGGGCAATCGTTTGTTTCGTTTAGTTAGATGTTTTGCTTTACAAAATTCAATAATGCCACAAGGAATGAACCGAAAAGTACAATTTACCGGTGCCAGTGGTCGCGAAGTACCTACCATATATAAATAATTTATGAAGACTTGAAACTAATTGCTATACTACAGCAGCGTCTTGGACTAACACGTGTTCGGTTCACGTGATTGAATGATATACACAACACACAGTGAGATTTCTTTTGCGTTACAATTACAAGAACTATTCGTACTATTGAAACCATTTTACAGAAGATCCCCTATTTTGAGTTTTAATAACGAGCTTTGCTCCGTACTGAAATATGTCATCACTAATTTATAGGTCACTTCAATCACAAGTTGTCATTTCGAGAAAAACATTAGTACCATTCTTGTAACGTCAAAAATCCTCGGTGCTAGGGTCAATGTTAAAGTCACATTTAATGATAAGTTTGAAAACCGTTAAATAGTTACATACATACATTCCTGATTAAAATTGATGTTCTTGTCTTCATTCAGCAATGTAAATTGCCAAATTTTATGAAGATTCTTAGTATTCACCTTACATGCATAAATATCTTCTTATTTTAATAGCTGTAATAAATTCAATAATGAGAAATGGTTGAAGGGTAAAACGTACGTATTCTATAGTAATTTATTTTTACGTCAAAAGTGAACCGTCTAAATTCAATGCCTACGTAGTGCACTTTTGTGCATCTTTAAATTTAAATACCAAACTATGTTTTGTAATACTATATTTGTTAAGCTAACCTTCGTATTAATTTATGGTTTACCTGCTTCTTTCGATGTTTTATAATTATATTTTTTTAATTTACAGTTTTTATTAACTGTTTTCTTAAGTAGGACTATGCAATGACCAATGGGCGATTTTATGAGTCACCCACAATTAATCGGTTTTTTATCTTGATATGACTACAAAAAATGTTATTACAAAATTTATATTACAACATTTGACAGTCCAATGATGTTCATTTATAACTGCAAAATACTTTAGTAGGTACTTATAAAATTCAATTATTTTTTGGAATTACCTGCAGCAGCAGTTTACTCAAATAAATACACAACATATTTTACGTCGGTAAAGCTTTAGGTTGTCTGCTACATTTTTATCTTGATAGGTAGGTGATAAACATGTGTTTACGCTGTGACTCATGTACCTAGTCTAGAATCTCTTAGGATTTTAGCCTCTGTTCGCTGTTTTCTGTTCCATTTGATCTATTGCATGCTCTCTACATATTAATCATCCTACAGTTATTGTGAATTTGTGACAGTCGATTGACTAGCACTAGGAAAGTGACTCTTCGTTGACTATCTATTCAGAAGAAAGTTAAATAGGTTGACGCGTTTTATCACGTTTTCCATCTAATAATAATCCGTGAGTTATTTTTACTCAGTGTGAATACACCCTTAACATAAACACGCCGGCATGTTTGCGTCACCGGCGTCGCTCCCCCTCCCGCCCCCTTCAGGTCATACACACAACTCACACACACATGTATACTCTTTATCGGAACAAAAACTAGGTAACAACATTTTGTATTATAAAATACTCAGTAAGGGCAAATTTCTACATGTCCGGGTTTGATTTGAATCTGAATTAAACCTCTTTTTTCATACCGTTTGTAGAGTTAGGTACCTACATCTGAATAGGTCCCTAGAAATAGAAACAGGTCTTGGAAACATTCACGACATCCAGTAGCTAACAGCAACATAAGATTGAAGTTAATAAATCATCTAGATAGATATGATGAACATAGTATCAGCATAAAGCAAGTAAAAAAATATATATCCATCACTGATTAGTGATTAATAATAATAAGGAGCTATAGCTAGCGGAGATATATGTATAGAAAATTTAGAAGGCCACCATAAAGCCACGTTGATACGAGCAGAGTCTGCTCGGCCGAGTTGACTCGTAGACATGACAAGTAACAACAATCAAGCGTCTCATGACATTTTTCGATGACGAAGAAAATGATTCGACTGAACTTTGTTAGTAGGATTTCTAGACCGATTGGAATTGTCAGAGTTCTTCATACGAGTGTATAGTATGAAGAACTCCGACGATTCCAATCGGTCCGAGCCTTGTCCGAGAGACTTTGATCGTGTCGACGCGGCTTCACTCTCCATCCTGAAACAAAATAAATCGTTCATTTATATCAAGAAGAACGCTTTTAGTTTAATATTCGTGTTTAATTTACGTTTTAACTGATTGAAACATTGAATAATAAATATAGTCACTAGATTGAAATAACAAAGCAATTTAAGTATGATTGATTCAAATACCAGAGACGATAATTAAAATTAACAACGGAAGATGAAAACCGACTAGATTTTTTGTTAAAGTATTTACAATTATTTCAGTTGGATTCGCATGATTCTTCTTCAATCAATTAACCCAGCCAATTATCCTCGATATAATTTTGTCAACCAACAGACATGATGTTTATTGACTCGCCTACCAAACCAGCAAAATATAATAATTTTACAAAATAGTATTCGTTTTTTATATTTTTTATTTATAGGCCATTTAGAATACCGATGTCTTATAAATACAACATTTCGTCAAATAATTATTACTCGTGACTCGTGTGCAATTTTGCATTGATTTATTTAGAAACACTCATGTAGAGTCCAGTCAATGTAGAGTGCATAGTAGAATCTGTGTGGTGTACCCAACACTATTTTATCTCTCTTGAAACACTCAGCCTGTATATAACCAACAAGTTTCACCTTTTTTATTTAAAAAATATAGGTAGTAGAAGCAACAGCTATAAAATATTTTAACTTGGATCATTTTTCAACGTCACCTGATGGTATTCTCCGGGCTATTGCCTGATTGATTGCAAGATTAATTTCTCCATTAGTATACCGTAAGCTAACATTGCAATTTGCTAAATTTTAGCCCGATCTGTTCAGTAGTTTTTGCGTGAAAGAGTGACAAACATCCATATATATAAACTTTCGCGTTTATAATATTAGTAGGAAGGATTATACTAACGGGAGTTCCGTGTTTCTGAAACCTTGAAAGTAAGAATAGAAATAGCTGTCAGTGACGGCCTGTCACACATTTACCCTAGGCCCTAGGTTTCAATATTTTCGAAAGTCTGCTCGACTGGTTTGGGGAAAAACTTTTATTAGTAAGGTTTACCCTAACTCGGCACAGGAAAACCTAAAAAGATGTAACAAAAACCTTGGTTTTAATGTAAATTTATATCTAATGAACAAAATCGATTCTTATAAAAAATCTAAAGGAAATGCAGGAAAAAGATTAGATGACGATGAAGAGTATTAAAAACTGAAACTAATTTCAAAATTAAATTGTAATACAAACATTGAACAACCCCTAACCTGGAAATGAACACAGAAATCATTTAAAGTTTTAACATGAGAAATATACATGATCGGTTGACGATTCATATTGACGGAAGTTCAATTGGGTAGCTGTATAGTCACATAGTCTGGCATACGAGCAATATTATACACAGATTATCATTATTATTCCTATTTCCTACAGTTTATTTGCTCCTTAAGAATATAGGAAACAACAGGGTTTCTATCGTGCACGTGTTAGGGTAGACCTTTAAGTTCAATTATTTGTGCAGTTCCTTTAGCAATGTCGTGTGTGTGAGTACTTGATTATAATGAGTAATATTGTGCGCCTTATTCTGCATCCATGGAAATCCACTGCCGTAGAACTGTTGAGTTGACTTCTGACTATTTGTTGATGTTGCTTTATCATACCCTCCCAAACAAGGGCGCTTTGCAATAATACGCATGACAGGCAGAATGGTGATCACAGAGGTCTCTTTAGACCTCCACAGGTTGAGTTTGAGCGTTTGATTCTTAAACGGTGCCCGCCACTTCCGTGTGTACGTTTTTAGTGGCATCATTATCATTAACAGCCTATATTAGTCCATTGCTGGACATATGCCTCCCCGAATGAGCGCCACAGGACATATCTATCCTTGTGACATATGCGTCTTGAATTCCTTGACGACGAGACGCTGTGTCGGGACTCTGGCTGGACGCGACGCTGACTTGTTATCAACGTGTTTTACATTGGATTCCGGACTTGCTGCCGTGCCAATTGGCATCGCGTCGCGTTCCTAGACCTGCCCGTGTTTATTTGTTGCCTTTTAATTATGTTTTACTTGTAACACGGACGGTTGAATATGGAAACGAGTTTTGGATGCAGGAAATAGTCTAGTTTTCTGGAGCGTTTAAGTAAATATGGTAATTTCTGGGAAATAAATTTAACGGTGCTTATGCAAGACATCTTCTATCTATAATATAAAAATGAATCGCTGAATGTGTTGCTAAACGCAAATCCAGATATAGCCAGATAGCGATATCGGTTCAGAGCAGCTGAACCGATATCGCTAATTCTTTTTTATAATATTCCTTGAAGTACGAGGATGGTTCTTACCGAGAGCAAACAAATTTAAAAATTTGCCTGAAACAAATGACCACCTGGGCGAAGCCGGGACGGGCCGCTAGTTTACTATAAAACAATATGTTTACCGATACTTATATTTACCTCTTCGCTCGTTAGCTTATTCTACAGCTAAATATAGATTATAATGCTCCAATGCTAACTTACAGTGTAATAGCATTCATTAGAAACAGAAAAAAAGCTCGTTAACTAAGAAAGAAATCCAAAGACCCAATAAACCTGCAGCTTAGTTAATAAGAGGCTTAACGTATAGGCTTATTACTCAAGGGTATTGTGATAAAATAGATGATCCCCATATACATAGTATTACGATTATTAAGTGGGATCCAAGACTCGTTGAAGTGGACAGAAGTTTCCATAAGAGCGTCGATAAGGCGATACCGCCGCCACTCCCAAACTTGTTTCAACTCCACAATCCAATGAAATGACAGGAAGCCACAGACAATATAAATATAAACCATAACATGCATACCTATTCCTTAGCAGCATCAAAGCGGATAAGCTATCAATAATGTTGATATTTTGAAAGTAACTTTCCATTGCCCTGAGGTAAACACACATATCTGGCCGATACGCACATGGAATCGCCTATACGTAGTTTCCCAAGGTTTTTCCCATATCTATTAAGGCCAAGGATTATATTGCGATTGGCTTGTAAATAAAAATGCGTTTTAAAAAACATCGTTTTAAAACATGAGGAAAAATCAAGATTAAACAAAAAGCTAAATAGTGAATCTCAGATGTATTCTTGTAGGTATCTAACCTAACCTAACTAACAGAGTTTATGAAAGGTACATTAAGTATGCATTGTGTTGTGTTATAGCATTCCTAATTTAAAATAAATGAAATAAGAAATATTATCTCCTTACCTGGCTCTTACGCAGATTAAACCTTTGGTCCAAGATAGGTTCGAAGAGGAGAAGCAATTATAGGTAGGTAAATTATTTATTAATACATATAGCGTTACTTTCGTAATCTTTATCTACCATGTAAACAATTACGTTGAAAAGTCAAAGAATATCTGATAAATAAAGTAAACAAAAGGTACCTACTAGGTATACTTGTAAATAAGTGCATTGCACTCCCCGTTAATGTGAACATCATCAATCTGAGCATGAACATTTTTAGGAACAATTTCACATGTCCTACATAATTGGCAGGCCATTATTTACCTCATTAACACCATTGGCTCGGTGAAACTCTTTGTCTTGCCTTGAATATTTATTTTTAAAAGAAAGAATAGTGTAAAGGCGCACACATTATTAAAACGGGTCGCGACGCAACGTGCCCTGACATCCCCTGCGCGCATTTTTTCGCGTCGGGTATTTACAATGTGATTGGTGGTCATAGAAAATTAATACCTACCTACTTACGATTTATTCAATTCATCGTATCACGTTTTGTCGGATCGCGTGGCATTCTGATAGTGTGTTTCCACTCTCATTCGGTTCGCCTGCAATTTTAGAGTACATCATGCTAATAATATTCTAAGGAAATTAACCCGTCAAAGCCATTCCTAATCTAAATCGTTTCCGAAATCACCTTGATGTCACCACACTCACCCTGAGAATACCCTCAGTTTGCCAAAAACTAATTAGAACCATTTCCTCTATTTCAGCTACGCTTATTACCGCAACAGCGGGTACCTGTTATGGTTGGCCATCTCCGACGATATCTTACCTCACGTCCAGCGAAAGTAAGATACCGACCACTTCAGACGAGGGGTCTTGGATAACATCGATCATGATACTTTGCTCGGCGCTGACGCCGATACCGTCTGCTTACTTCGCGGACCGCTTCGGGAGGAAGACCACACTTCTCCTCGGTGCAGTCCCCTTCATCCTCGGATGGGTGCTGGTCATCCGCGCCGAGTCCGTCGTCATGCTGTACGTAGCGAGGATGTTCTCCGGCCTCGGCTACGGCATAGTCTACACCGTCGCTCCTATGTACACGGGAGAGATCGCCACTAACGAAGTCAGGGGCGCGCTCTCTACACTCATCACATTAATGAATAAAGTGAGTATTAATTACGTGTAGTAAACATTTATGCCAGTAAAAAAACAGTAAATGAGGGTAGATCGGTATTTCCGCAAATACAAACTTACTCGCAGTGCCTTTAGTTATTCCTTGATCATGGCGTATAAAACTGTGCTGAAATATTGAACTAAAGTAAAAATCTAATCATGGAAAATATCCATTATAATATAAATGACTTTTGTATTAATAGTTAATAATCATTGAAAGGAATTAACCAGTTTCAAAAGTTTTATTCATGCCAGTGTTTATAAATCCGATAATTACATAGCTAATAGCCAATATACTTTATACAGTAAATCAGAGGTGTGTGGCACATTTACCTAAACGTCCTTTATGGTCTTTCAATTTTACGTTCGCCTCAACCAGACATTTTATTGCCACCAATAAATTAGTATTAATCTTCATATAAATCCTTTAATTTCTAAGTAGTTGCCAAGAACCTTTCAAATTGAATGTCGGTCTTGATACATTATTCATCAGTTTATAGAAAATCCGTGAGTTTAGTGGTTTAGTTGGTCTAGAGAAGCACAGACATGTGATGTGAAGTCCGAGTAGTTTCGAAATGGAGACGGACAATTACCAATCTCTATCCAACCATTTATAGTTCATTTATTGCAATTGGCCGATATCCTGTTATTTGAACAATGTCAACAATGGACAGCTCTTGACATTGAGCTTCCTATCAACTCTACGTATTTTAGTAATGTATACCGTATTTCGCCTTGAAAAGAGCTGGTACATGTTCATATAACTCCAGCCACACATGGTAACCAATGTGTGGCTGGAGTTATATGAACATGAACATTTCATTCGAGCCTTAGCTTAAGCATTCCGTGTAGGTATAATTTTCCGAGAAACATTTTCTGCGAAAAGCTGCAAAACTGGTTGCACAATTAACAGGTTTCCCTGGTGTGTTTATTTTAGCTACGTTCTTAGTCGTGCTCTTTTAGGTATTCCTCGGAAATATCTACCTCACTCGGGCACAATTTTAATTAAAACTTAACCGCATCTTATTTCTCAACGGATTATTTTCATGGCGTCAACTCTAGCGACTCGTGATTAAATGAGAGCAGATAGGTCACTCGACCCTGGTCATATCTATCATCTAGCTAATCTAGACGGTGATATTCATATCAAGCAACAATATTTGTGCAAAGGCACGTAATTACGGAGCACACACGGCCCGTGAACGTCAGACGTGACTCACTCTTAATTACGCATTGAGAGTAGATCCCGCACTTTCATATAAACACGTACCTACCAAGCCTGTTGTTTAGAATGCAGTTCCATATTCTAGATTGTGTTTTCAAAGCATATTCTGTCTTACCTATTGTCGCATTACTATTCTCTGCGAATTTTAATTAACTTGGTACCAAAAACCGGTCTAAAAGACGGCGCTTCATCCAACGGTCACGCTTTGAGTTTTTCCATGCATATTTTGAGTTTCTACAACACTATAAAATGACGTATAAGTAGTTATTTTGAATGGCTATAAAACAATCTCACTATCTTTAAAGCTAATATATCCCAATAAGCTAATAAAGATGTCTAGTATATCTTCATGTTGATAAATTGTGTTAGCTCAGCTATAAAGTAAACCTGAAGTGGAGTGTAAACTGTCCACATACATCATCTTGATAAGGTCATAAAAGTAACTGAACACTGTCCTTGCTTAGGATAACATTTCAAAGTATACATGCTTATACATTCAGTAATCTGTGGTTTATACCTACATGCATACTTCTTTTTTTTATTATGACGCCCTCCGAGTTAAACAGAACAAAACAACAGGGACTTCCATACTCAGCTACTTTATTAACAAAGTGTTTTCGTTCGTTTCAGGTCGGCATTCTGGCCCAGTACTGTATCGGACCTTTTGTCTCGATGCAGACATTAGCCGGCATCAACTTGATCCTGCCCATCTCTTTCGTCTTATCCTTCATATTTCTACCGGAATCTCCTTACTACTACCTAAAGTTTGAAAGAACTGAGAGGGCAGAAAGATCCCTCAGAAGTCTAAGAAGCGGTGACATTCGAACCGAACTGAAAAACATAGAGCTCAACGTACAAGAAGACATGAAGAACCGAGGTTCGTGGGGAGACCTGCTTACTGAAGCTACTAACAGGAAAGCAATCTGGATCACGTTGGGAGTGTTTACCATTCAGCAGCTATGTGGCAGTGCCGCGGTCGTCGCATACGCGCAAGTTATATTCGCAGCTAGCCAAGGAAGCACCAACACTTCCGCTATAAACTCTACTTTGAATGTCACCGAGAGTTCTCAAGGACTACAACCGTACCAAGAATCTATAATCCTCGGATGCGTACAAGTGGCTACTTGCGTCCTTTCTGTGTGCCTGGTGGACCGCGTCGGAAGGAAACCTCTCCTACTTCTGTCTGCTCTGGGCGTGGGACTTATGAACGGAACTATAGGAACATACTTCTTCTTCGACATCACAAACAAGGGATCAGTTGACACACTGCACTGGTTGCCTCTCGCTGCTCTCCTCATCTACATCGTGTGCTACGCAATCGGATTGTCCACTGTGCCTTATGTCATCATAGGAGAGATATTCCCGACGAATGTCAAGTTGTACGCGTCCTGTATCGCCCACATCTACACTGGCATTGCTATGTTCGCCGTGCAAAAGCTATTCCAGGTAAAATATACTTTCACTCCGATTTAGGTCATCAGCTAATCTCTCATTAAGTTCTGCCATCATATACAATAAGTAATCATAATACAATAAGTAATCTTAAGGTACATCGTCGTTCTAGTGCAGATTGTTTTTAATCAGAGAACCTTGTTTTTTTGTTATTTAATAACCAGTTCACGTTTATTTTTTTAACCAATTGTTTCCATCTTTTCAGGTGGTGCGAGATGCATACGAGATCTACACAGTATTCTGGGGCTTCAGCTTGTTCTCACTTATGGGACTGGTGTTCATGCTCGTTGTGCTTCCCGAGACAAAGGGCAAGTCCTTCGCGTGCATCCAAGCCCAGTTGAAACGTGAAGTCGCTCGAGACAACGCGAAGAAACTCGCCACTGTCGAGCATTGAACATTTCAACAACTCAGTGGACAATCTCACTTTCGATTTCTCACTTAGCGTAAGCTTAACTTTAAGGGATCAAGTTGAATTGAAACTTAAGGATATTACTTAAACTTTAATGTAACCGTAGCATAGCTTTATATACAGAGTATTGTTTGTAGAGATCAGATTAGGAGCCTGTGAAGAGATAAGATCGGGAGTATGGTAGGCGTGAAAAGGGCTGCTGAGGAGAACGCTGTGAAGTCTTTAGGGTCGTAGTTGTCGGGCAGGCCTCGGGTGGCGATGACCTTGGAGTAAAGCTTGGCAGAATCCTTGGCTGTCCTCGTCTTATTCGGACTATTGAAATCAACCAGGTAGAGACCGAAGCGCGACCTGTAAATGCATTTACAAACATGATGAGTGAAATTATATCGTGAATGATATTGACTGACGCTTTGTTTTATTTAATCCAGATCTCAATATAGCACAATTCCACTATATAAGTATATAATATCATAAAATTGGTATCAATTGGCTAAGAAGAAAGATAAAGTAATACCACTTTCGCAAATAATAAAGGATTCAGGCTAAAAAGTTGGCATGGTAGGTAAATATGATCTTTCTGACAATATTTATTACGGGGTGTACTTATTATACTCGCTTTTCGTACTCAGTGAAGTGAACAGTAAATATACAATACAACTGATTACACACACGGTGTTTAGTATTACATCATACGAAAGTCGACTTTATCTTTCAGTATCGAAAGAGTCATAAAATTAATACCTACTCTCTGATTAGGCCTTTTTAGACGAGTGTAAGGAAAATATTATCGGTTAAGGGTTCATTCACGTGTATGAACGCTGAACCGATAGATTTTTCCTTTCACGAAGAAAATAATCAGAGGAAATACATTAGCCGGAAGAATGCGACCCTAAATTATTGTTTACTGGAGATCTGCTCGTGAAAAATTTTCTAAAGGTATCCCATCTTTGTGGCCAAAATTTCTGGTCGGTCCAATAGTGTTAGGAACCTAGTTATGGTGTTGTCCTGGCCAAACATCTTCATAACGTAAAAAAATTTCGTCTTTATAATATTAGTAGGATATTCCGGCAAAATTTGTGAATAAACTACAAAATTAGGTACTTTTTTTTCCTTTACTTGTGCTATAAGAACTTACTTTTTACCAAATTTCATGACAGAAGATAATAGATAGAATCATGAAATTTAAGAAATAAAATATAAAAAAAATCAGGCTTAAAAGTTGCAAGGTAGTAACCAATGATTTTATGTTCTTGTCCTCCCTAAGAAATTTCAAAATATACGGACATAAACGGCTGTAAATTTTAATTGCGTTGACTAAGAAGTTTGATTTATATCACGGTTCCAAGAGGTTACGGACTTGAGTACCTATTTGATGTTAATAACAGCTCTATACCTCCTACGTTCCTGAGAAAAGAGGGTTAACAGATAGACAGACGGACAACAAAGTGATCCTATGGGTACCTTTTGAGGTACGAAACCCTAAAAATAACAAAATCATTTAAAAATATCTGCGTGGAGGAATGGCTTTACAAATGTTTTGACGACCGATGTGTCGCGGTGGACGAAGGTCCGCCTGCGACGCAGGAGGTTGCGGGTTCGATTCCCGCCTCGGAACAATTGTGTGTACGATCTGCAGATATTTGTTCCGGGTGTTCTGGTCGTTTTCTATGTATAATAAAAAATATCTATCTATGTAATATATTGTATTATGTATATCAGTTATCTAGTACCCATAACACAAGCTCTGCTTACCATGGGGCTAGATAATGCTGTGTGAATTGTCCAGCATTATTTATTATTATTATTAATGAGGTACGCTGCTTAGCAGTTTTTTTTTATATTTTTCCTAATCATTGTGTGTATTATGATAAAACAACTGACACGATAAATTATCTAACGCTTTAGGTAATTCATAATAACAAATCAATTTTCAGACAAAACTACTTTCCCAAAAAAAACCTTTTCGTAGATCTGTCGTAGAGGGTTCTTTAGTATATTATGTTATTATATATGCTAGGATTTATAAACACACTACTGTATTTTGCAAATGCTGTAGATGATGGATGGATGGATATATGTTACCTCTTCACACTTCCCGCTAAAACTACAGAATGGATCGGGCTGAAATTTGAATTCTTGAAATTTGCTTAGATGTAACTTGGAATCAAACATAGGCTACTTTTAATCCCATGGCATAGAAATAACCTTACAACGTTTCTATAGAAACCACGCGTGCAAAGCCGCAGGCAGAAACTAGTAGTAATAGTAGTGTAGTAATATTTTACCCAAAATATTCATTATTTTCCACGTATCTATTATATTATATACCTACCTACAAATTCATTTTTATACCGTCCACGCGGTCGTTTCAATTTACTGTATAGTAGATAAGAATAGGTGGTTGGTATGAGTTCAACAGTTATAAGTAGGTTAGGTACTTACTTTAATTAAATTAATTTGCGTGGGCTTTGGTATCGTGGCATAGGTACCACCTAATTTATTACCACCGTTAGTTACTAACCGAGAAAAAATCCATAGATAATAGAAAATAATATCTCTCATAGAAATTCATAGAATTTATGGAACTAATTGGTAAAATGGAAATAGAATTAATGAACGTTACGGGCAAATAATGTAGCTATTAATTATAACAAAGTATTTAGGTAGGTATAATACAATAATGAACGAAGCCTGCAAAAGTGTTTTAGAGACGAAATTTTATTACATAATTATGTAATTAATAATACTACTAGGTATATTAGTGTAGTATGCAATAGAGATTTTGAGAGGCTTTTCAGATAGTAGCGACATCTAGGCCGGATATGATAAAATAAAACGTAAGCGTTCTTTGAACCTGTATGTAAGCTATGACATCAACCTACCTAAGGTAATCGTTTCAAGCAGTAACGATAGATGTCGCTAGCAATCCTTTTTAAGTACTTATATGCTATCTTCTTTTTCTTCTTCTCTTATATATAAAAATCAATTGCTGTTCGTTAGTCTCGCTAAAACTCGAGAACGGCTGGGCCAATTTTGCTGATTTTGGTTTTGAAATGTTTGTCGTAGTCCAGGGAAGGTTTAAACGGTCGGAAAACAGGGTAAAATTGCGCAGAAATGTCCACGCGGGCGAAGCCGCGGGGCGCAGTCACTAATAAAATAAAGGCGTAAGTTCGGATACAAAATTACTGAACCAATCAGGCTGAAATTTTGCCTACAACTTTTTATCCCATAAAACAGTTCTAGATAGAAATAGGGGAAGGACGGGTAAAGTGGCCACCCTAAGCTTTGAATGACTGTTGCTTAGATATATATCAATATATTTTATCTTATATTATCAATTTACTGTCTAATGTTAATGTAGTTTTGATATCACATTGTTCTTTCCACAAATATCAAAGTTTTTATTACTATTTTATTCGTTTTAATCAAAATGGGAAATTGACCACTTCACCTACCCAGGGTAGGTAAAGTGGCATAGTCGCAATAAAATACACGTTTTGTTATATTTTTTCAAGTTTTATTAGGAAGAATGCAATAAGACGACAAGAAGACATAGGAACTCAAATTTTCCTAATCATTAATTGGTCGTAAACTTATCATTAACAAAAATATCTTAGGAACAAATATCGCAAAGAAAGTCGTTTTCTAAGTCATCACAGGCCGAGCATGCCTCATGGGCCCATCTTCTACAGATTGAAAACTGTATCCAGCCATCATCGTGTTTGGACTTAGACCAAACTTCGCTGCAGTAAAAACATTCAGGGTCGTCAACGTCATCAATATAATCGTTAAATTTAGGCTTCTTAGCACTTTTTTTCGAAACAACTAAGTTTGGAAACTCTTTTTGGAGCCTTCTTCTTTTCCTGTTGTGTTTTTTCTTCTTCTAATTCAGTTTTATACGGATTGCTGGTTAATATTGCAGTAGGTACGACCCCTCTTTCTGGTTTTTCCCATTATCTTTCCTATCATCCCATTTTCCCATATATTTTAGCCCATTTCTTCGTTTCTTACAGCCCTTATAGCTTTTTCCATTGATTCCGAATCCCATGTCTGTTGCTGTGTCTTCCGTTTGTATGTACTTGGCATGTCTAAAACAATAATAAAAATTTAAATTAATTGGATAAACTAAAATTAAGACGGGTAAAGTGACCTACTAGCTCACTTTACCTAACTACTGAGCAGGCCACTTTACCCGAAACGGCCAAGCGACGAAAAAAAAATGGCTCAAAGGTCAAATGAGGTTATATCGTCCACTTTTACCTTGAAATAACTAGTCCCTAATAGAGACTAAACTGATAAAATGTTTAAACCACTTACCTTAGATCAGAGATCACAAAAATCACTTTTTTCACAATAAAAACTTTCCGCGTCAACCAAGCTTGCCCGTGTTTACTGGAGCAATAATGGCATCGGACAATGATTTATATAAACATGCCGTTGATAGATAGCGTTAGTTGGTTTGTTTTAAAAACGAAGGTGGCACTTTTCCCGCCTGGGCCACTTTACCGAACCTTCCCCTACCTAACCTTTAAACGGTTCATAGACACTACGCGTGCGAAACCGCGGGCAGAATGTAGTTACTAATATAAGTTCTATCTGCCGGGTTCGTATTACTTATTTTTACATATTTAACGTGTTTAAGGTTTTTATAATATGATCAACAATTTTAAAAGTTCGTTTGTTTGTTTACAATAGGTCACACGAATATAGGAAGTTACAATAAATAAACACATTATTTCCCAGAGCAATACCTTCCTTTTTCATTAATTATAATATCAACAAAAGAATTATGGTTTTGCAAAGTACTAATGAAACAAAGTCAAGAACTTCTTTGAATATCATCTTTATCTCTGTGAATAATCATTAAACGTGTTCTTTTGTTTCAAGATAATTAAATAAAATGTCGTTGGAATTAACACTTGTATTCAGTAGAAGGCACAGTAGGTACCAAAATGGTTCCTTTGAAAATTCGAAGCAATCAACCTGCCATTAGTAAAGACTAATGGGACATTTGGTCATGGTCAAGAGGAGGCTGTAGCCATTCTTAAGATCAATGTTTGTTGAGTAACAACTCAACAAACATTGATCTTAAGAATCACAGTACAAAAATTCAAAACCTTTTGGGCGTTCAGTTGAATAATGCATTACGTCGTCATTAGGAAACAGCTCAAATCAACAAGTGGTAACAAATTTTGACAAAAAATATTAAATCAACAAGGAAATGTTGCACTATGTTGTGTGTGGTCCGTATGTCTGATATCCTCTGTCTTAATTTCTTTGACATAGAGATTAGAAATTAGATAGTTGATAATTGAAATTAACATCAAAAACTCAAGTCCTCTTGGAGCCGTAATATAAATCTATTTATATTACGGCTCCGTATATTACGGGCCGTAATATAAATCTATTTATATTACGGCTAAATCTATTTAACTTCATATTTTGAAATTAAAGGAGAATACCTATATTTTTTTATACTTGTCGTTGACCAAGAACCATGATAAGTATTTGGCAAGAAGCAACTCTTATAATTATATACGGAACCCTCGGTGCGCGTGCGAGTCTGACTCGCACTTGACATTGTATCGGACCCTAAAATATCAAAAGAATTAGGTAGGTACTTACACATATCCATCATCCCATTCGAAGTTATCCATCAAACTCCAAGCGAAATAACCAATCACGTTGGTTTTATCCTCATGTAAGGAATGCAGTAACGCGTTCAAATAGTGACTGTAGTAGGAAACTCTCGTCTTGTCGTCGAGCCCGTTGAAGTCAGCGTAGCCATTCTCTGTTACGATTATAGGAACATTGTTGTAGGTTTTGGAAATCCATGCTAGGAGACGGCGGAAACCGAAAGGTACAACCTGGAATGAGAGAAGATGTAATTAATATTTTTTAGGTAGTTATTGCTATATAACATCATCATCATCATCAGCCTATGTAGTTCACAGCTGGACTTAGGCCCAAATGAGCGCCACAGCGCTCTGTCTTCAGCCTGACGCATCCATCTACCTGCATTCCATCGCGGGTCGTTTACATAATGTAGTGAGAAATTGCCATAATGGACAGAATGTTTGACTGGTTTTAATAAGCAAAAGTAAAACGATTTTTATTTTGCTAATACAGATACGAATAGTAAACATATAAATTAATCTTAAATTAAAAGAGAAACTGATAATATCTCAGCATGTGCTATAGTAGAGTAGATCATACCATAGCACTGGTCTTCAATGGAGACCGTGGTGCGTAAGGTGGCCTAATACATGCATACAAAAGGAACTATTGGAACTATTTACTGTTTTCTATGACATAAAGTTAGTTACGGTAAACACGATACTATGCAAGACTTGTGTTTTGGCGCAAGATTGCCAGACCTCCGCGCGATTTGTGGGTTTTGCGCCCTGCTTGGAAACGAAATACATACTTAATTTAATTATTTATTCATACTCGTAGGCACCTAATCAATCATACAGTTACTGAGTTATAATAGCAGTTATATTTTTTTTGTCTAAATGTAATATATTCCAACAAGAACATGGAAGAAACACCTTTACATATGTTATGCTCTGTTTATGCTAATGGGACTATGAACTTATGACGAAATGCCAAAAACCATCTATATTTAGCTTATTAAAGACACTACGTATTCAAAATACCTAATTGAATAATTCTCAGATAATGTCAAAATAATTTTAGTTTTGCTTTGCTCTTTTTGTCCTGTAGAAACCTATATTTTATACAAGTAATTACCTAAATTACTATAGGTACCTCAAAAATTTGGGTAAATTATGATTTTCAAAGTCTTTTATGAAGAGCTATCAATCATGCTATTTTCGAATGAAAAATAAGTCATAATCATCCTAGCTACCGGGTACCTACAAGCGATTGGAAGCTGCTTTGACCTTTCAAAGTACGATATACAGGTACCTAGGTACATAATAATAAACAAAGTTCTACATTTTTACAAGTAATTGTTGTGATTGTGCAAGAAAAAATACTGTTGCATCATCAAAATAGAGATCGTTAACATAGATAGTACCTATAGACAAGGTGTATGTATACAAATAAAACTGCCGCTGGCCGTGTCTTATCTGGTAACCTGACTCTATTGAAGAAGTCGAACAACTTTCGTGTTTGTTTTGCTTAGTTTATCCTAACATTTATAGTGAGCAGCGATTTTCAATAGAGTAGCTATTTTAAAACTACTCTTATATTATGACTTACCTACCACAGCGTTCGCGAGCTATGAAAAAAGCACTAATTGGTTACGGTCATAAGCCTGTAGAAGTAGGCAGGCGCTGACTTAAGGACCTATTTTTCATATCCGAATGCTGATTCGACACTTGGATTCTTCGCAGAATCGTCGCCATAGACACGTTTTCACGTAATCTACGTGGCGATTTTGCGACGAAACCATTATCGTAATAAAGCGATTGGTTTAGAAGAACTGGACCCACTGGACGTCGCCCTCATTAGTCTTAGAAGGGTTTTCTATCCGGACTGACCCATCTGGTCCACTTGCCCGAAAACAGCACTAATTTTCAAAGAAAATAAATATATAATTTTACGATTATTGTTAACTGTTTGTGCCAAAATGAAAAATAAATAAATAATATTAAATAGTGACGGTCATAATCATGCTAAATCACATAACTGCACAGCTGGACATATCACTACCATAAAGGGCGCCGTATTGCTTGTCTCGAATTGACGTATCCAGCTCTTCCTCTATTATCATATCGCAGGACGTCCTACTCTACATTTTACTAATCACAAATCTCCGCTCAAAAACACGTTCTTCACCCCAAACGGTTGCCAGTTCTTCGGGATATGACCAAATTCAAATTCAAGTTTTTTTATTTACAAAATAAGCACCTAAAAAGTCAAATTTCATATTATAAATTATTATCAAATAAGATTGATTTTCTGTTCACTTCAATTTTTTCTCTACAAGGGGAAGAATTGTCCGGCCTGTGCCACTTCACCTTGTTAATTCTATCGGTAATATAGGAAATCACAAAGCTTTGAATTTTCAAGGTTTTTGCATTCATTTAATATATATCTACCTACTTAAGTAATGTTTATGCATTTAATACCTCATAATCGATCACGACTTATCGTTAAAACTCGATCGCAGTTTATAATTATACTTTACAGCTTTATTTTATTTCTAGGATATAAATTCCAAGGTCTATATGTATAGGTACACTAACCATACCAGATGTAGAATGTTTGTAAACAAACCAAGACACAAAAAACTAAACCTCACTTAACTTGGCGTCCAGTTGGAGACTATAGCACAACTTGACCTTTGCGTTTCAAAACGTTGTGAAGCTAAACTAAAATAAGGCAGACCGTTATGAACACAATTATATTTACTCTGATATCTCTCCATACCTCGCTTAGCTTCGGTAACTTTCGATACCTACCTTAAGAGCAATAAGCTTGCCTGTATCTAGTCATGCTAATCACTACATAGATAAAACAAAGTCGCTTCCCACTGTCTGTCTGTCCCTATGTATGCTTAGATCTTTAAAACTACGCAACGGATTTGAATGCGGCCTTTTTTAATAGCTAGAGTGATTCAATAGCAAGGTTTTTAAACCATTTGACACATAGAGCGGGCGCAGCTAGTTGAGATATAAATGGTAGATCATCTGAAGCTGACCTTTAGCCACGCCGACGAAGATTCTGAAGGCCACTTGGGATCCTGCACCCTCACAATCCCGACATCATTCTCGTGAGACGGAACTGCCCCGACCTCTCCTTCAGCCATACTGAGAAGATACGTCGTATAGTGATTCAGTCCAAAGAAATCTGCTGTTCCCTTGATGTATTCCACTTCAGCGGGTGTGAACTTTGGGAGACGGGATGACGTGTAGTTTTGTTGAGCGCTCTTAGCGTCTACTAATTTTATAAGATCAGCTGGATAGTTGCCTTCGGATGAGTAAACGGGGTTTGCGTACCAGCCTAGCTGAAAAGAATAAAATATCTTTGATTTTTCAATCATAAATATGGACTGTATGTGCAGGTTTTGGTAGTTTCATGTTTCAGTTTTAAAGTTTAATAGAGGTAAACATAATTAAATGACAGGCATCAACAGAAATCATCATCACATCTGACTTAGAGGAAAAAATGTTCATTGAAAACATGTTATTAGTACCCGTGATCGCTGGTGCTAAGTAGGTAAATTCCAATGAGATTGAAAAAGTGGAAAAAATCACAAGAATGGAACCAGCGACATTTGTTTAGACATGTTTGTGCAGTGACAATGCCAAAGCAAGTAGGTAGCAAATATGTACGTACACGTTGAATAGACTACTACGTAAAGGTTACAATCAAATAATAGAAACTAAATAGAACTACCTAAAATTGAAACAATTGAGCTACGCTTGCAGACTGAAGTAAATAATCGAGATTATTATAATGACCTCTTAGCTTTGCTCGCCTACAAATCATTATTAGTAGAAGACAATGGAAATATTATGAAGATAGACTTGACTCAAACAGAGCCTAGGGTATCATCATCATCATCAGCCTATGTTAGTCCACAGCTGGGCATAGGCCTCGCCCAATGAGCGCCATAGCACCCTGTCTTCAGCTTGACGTATCCAGCATCTGCCCGCAGTCCTTCGCAGGTCGTCATCCAGCATCTGCCCGAAGGGCGTCCTACACTACGATTGCCGAGTCGCGAAGGTATATATGAGTAATTCTAGTGAAATAGCTTAATAACTCAAGCAACAGCTTGCAAGCCTTCCTACCATAACATTGAATGAGGGTCGTGTCGAGGCTAAGTAATCACAGTTTGTGAGGTAATTATTAGAGGCTCTTTTTACAAATTCAATGTTATTATATAGCGGCGGATCCATAATCGATTTGGCCATTTACCTAGATCCCAGTTTTTATGAAGGTCTCCTACTTAGATTATTGACGAATTGTAACTAGCAAAGCAATTAGACTGATTTTATGTGATATCATTTTTTTTTTTTTTTATTTATTTATTTGGCACACAAAACAGAATACAATCAAATATTATATAACTAGAAATACACAATAATTAAAACTAGACTGTATCCCTAAATATATGTACACAGCATGATCAAAGAGCAGTTTATGTGAAGTAAATACAAAATGAATTTAAAAGTGAATAATTAAAAAAAAAATAAGTTAAAAATATGTAAGCATGCATTATTTTTTAATTACAATATTTAATTTCTTTTTTATTAATTTTAAAACAATAAATTTGATTAGGGCATGTCAGTTACAAAAAAATAATAATTAATAATAAAGGGAAAATTACAGAAAATTAGGACCACTCTCCTTAATGAGAATGGTTTCAACGTCTTTTTTAAATTTAAATAGTTTTCTATTAAAAATGTCAATATTATCACTATTATTAAGTAAAAGATCGTTGTACTGACGACACATTCTGACCACAGGGTTGTAGTAAGACGTATTGTTGGTACAGACTTGTAGGGCGAAAGTTTTTTGAAATGGATAACGAGATTTAGTTGTGGTTATCTTTGTTATACGTGTGTAATCAAGATGTATTTATTATTGTTTGTGTGGACGGTTAGAATATGAATTGTCAATAACTATTATTCGTGCTCTACCAAGTACAAAGTGAAACAAAATCTGAAGAAAGTTTGATCAAACTTACATGTGTCTGCAGATAGAGCTCAACTGCTTTGCGATCTTGATCTGTATCCGATTTAGGCTCAGCCCAGTTAGAGTCCAGAGACATCCCAATCTTACCTGAAAATTGTGAACAGGCATTAGTTTAGTGATAGATTAAAGATATGTAGAACCTAATAGAGTAAAATAATGCGCACTTACCATCAATTAAATGACGATATTCCTTGTCAAATAAATGGTAGACGCTGGCGTGTGCTTTAAGAAGATTATGTGTGCAGAGGTACTCCGCAATCCCATGCCGGTTCAATGCCGGCGCCCTGTATGTACCCCCGTACCCTTCCAAACAAGTCTGCATTGGCTCATTGAATGTCACCCAGTATTTCACTTTGTGACCAAAATGCTTGAACAAAACCGACGCGTAGTCTGTAAAGTAATCTATCAAATGAGGGTTCGCCCAACCCCCGATATTCTGCAATGCTTGAGGTAGATCCCAATGATATATCGTCACCATTGGTGTAACATTGTACTTATGTAGCTCATCTATCAAGTTATCGTAATACTGTAGACCGAGCTGGTTGATGTGATTCGTCAACCCGGTTGGCAAGATTCGTGGCCATGATATAGAGAACCTGTAGATGTCCACTCCTAATTCGTGGACCATTTCTGCGTCGCGCTTGTATAAATTATATGAGTCGGCAGCGACGTCGGCGTTGGTACCGTCTTTGACGAAGCTTTTGTTTGTGTGGACTAAGTGGTCCCATATGCTTTCCGATTTGCCTGTAAATAAATTTCATATCAATATTATATATACATCATTTATTATGATTATATTGTGTTTTTCATTTCCGTGATGTCGGGCCATAGTGTCCAGATTCTTTGGGAAATATTGAGAGTTAATAAGGGCTACACGTAGCGGGGTATCATCATCAGTTTCACACTAAGATATACCTACGCGAAGGTGATATCCGCCAAGTGTAGAGACTATTGCAAATGAAAATGAAAGGAATAAAAATCAATTGATTGTGGTGGACGGACTAGGTAATCGGGCTATGGGAGAGACTTGCCATAAACTAAACATAGAGTTTAGTCCGACAGTTTGGTTTATGAAGGAATAATAATAGTATTGTTAGAGTAGTAGGAAGGTACTTGGTTCCAGTTATGGTTAATGTAATATTATCTTATAAGGCAGGGTTTATCTAAGCCAGATTCTTGATAGAACTGATCGCTGGTTTGTTTATAATCTGAGATAATTTTAAAAGCTGTGAATCAGCATTTACCATCGATATTCCATGCTCCTTCAATTTGGAAAGCAGCTGTAGAGACACCGAATAGAAATTCCTTAGAAAATTTGTAGTTTGTATTGTACCCTCCAGCCAATTTCAAGGTTTCGGCATTTCTGAGGACAGAAATAATATTTGTATTAAAAACATTAAATTTTACAGTTACAATAAATCTAACAAATTATATGTGCATATATGTATTATGAAAGTTTGGTTTCGTTGATGTTTGGATGAGAATAACTTATATGCAACGTTTTTCCCAAATATATATCTTTATGCATCTAGTACCCATAACACAAGCTCGGCTGCTTAGCTTGGGGCTAGATGATGTTGTGTGGATTGTCCAACACAATTATTATTATTTATTTGACGATAGTATAGTACATATCTAAACTATCGTAATAGTAATAGTACTTTTACGTAATTATACGAGTATCATATCAATATTTAGGCATAAGTACGTTTTGGCACCATAGACTTCTACCATATTAATATGTATTTGAGCATACCAGTAATTAAAGTAAATTTTGGCACCATCAATTTGTACATTTTGACACTGATACTATGGTGCCCGTTGACATCTTGACCTCGAGACGTTCATTACCCCACGCCGCCATCGTAACGTCTCATATTTGTATAGAATTTGCATATTTTCCTGTCCGCACAATAGAAGCACTGTACCAAAACCTATGGAAATGAGTCATCACGATCACGTCTCGCTCGATACTATCGTCAAATAGATTAGACTTGGGGCTCAGGCGCGAAACTGCGGGCAGAAGCTAGTAAAAATTTAAATTTTAGTTCCCTTATATCTCTAGTCTAATATAGAAAACGTTATTTTATATTCTATATCTAATATAGAAAAAGTTCCGGAATTAAAAAAAACCTGTGTTCTGTGATCAAAGCTAAACCCCCTCTGAGTTTAGTCCTTACTTTTTCTTATACCCTGTATATTTTTTTTATAAAATACTTTGTATACTGTATTAAATTATTCTGTGATTATACCTCCGAGGGTACAATTTGATAATTTATATGTATTCGAATAGCTCTACCTATCGATTGATACAATGACATAACTGGTTTACAGGTTGGGTTTGTTAATAGGTAATTAATTTACAAATATATTGTGTAGTTACGTAGTTTTTGACCTTGTCATGATATCTAAGTATTTTGGTTGAACAATATATTTTACGACAAAAAATAAACCACTATTTATTTTTTGTCGTGCATTTTTAAAAAGATGCATTTGAATAGCATTATCTGGAGATCAAAATGAATTCAAATTATCTTTATAACTATCGGTCGATGACTGCTTAATGATAATGCTAATAATAGATCAAATATGTAGTAAAGATAAATATGCAAACGCTTAGATTATTTGTCTTGCATTATTTTACAAAAACCAGAAATAGAAACTAAATAAAAGATACCGTCTGGTATTCACTGATATTCAAGTGAAGATAACTAACTACATCTTCTAGATAAGGTTGACACTTGAGCCCTTCAGACATACTTAAATTTCATCTCTTCAACCTTCAGGTAAATAAGTGGCAGAAGCTATTTATCTACACGGCATAATATTTTATCTTTAAGTCAGTAATTTATGTATGTATCCTTTTCTGTTGCTGCTACAGACAAAATTTTGTATTTTTAATTTTAGTGGAAATATTCACCACTTACATTATCTTAAATGACAAAGGAAGGACAACAAATTTGAACCAGTATTTAAAATTGAGGTAACTGCAGACTGTTTTAAGCAATCGAGCTCAACTGATCCATATCCATACCAGTGGGACTAAAATTTATAATAATTTTAATAAACAAGCAAGCGCGTTCGCGCTTTTACAGGATCGATAGTCACCGTGTCCATCCTCGTGATACCGTCTACCTGCCTGCCAAATTTCATTAAGATGCATTCAGTTTTTTGGGCGTGAAGAGGTAACAGACAGACAGACATAGTTACTATCGCATTCATTACACAATTATATAATTTTAATTACTTAGATATAGTATACTCGTAGGCTGAATATATTAATAAATTGTAAATTTTTATTGAACCTTTGATACTTCGCAGGCTATGACATGGCCAATTAAACAGCTGTTTCCTTACGGAAAACCTTCATTCTACCGTATCAAGTCCAAAAGCCACCGGAAAGTCGTCGATACGCATTCCGAGGCTTTGACGAATAGTTTACTACCTAAGTAGGTACAAGGAACCAAAGTACAATCACTTGTATTACCAACAGCGACCCTAATAAAAACTGCAAGGTTTTGTAAGGTCGGCTGGTCAGTAATTCCCAAGTATTATTTAATTGAAATCAAAGAGCAATTATTATTTTACAATTTAATAGGTACCTAGTATAATACTTTATGAGATACCTATCTATTTGTAGGTAAGGTACGTTTGTAGAACTGAGTATTATATATTGAAAAAAAAATGCTGGACAATTCACACAGCATTATCTAGCCCCATGGTAAGCAGAGCTTGTGTTATGGGTACTAGATAACTGATATACATAATACAATACATTACATAGATAGATATTTTTTAGACATTAAACTAAGAAAAAAAAATGTACAACTAAAAAATAAACAAAAGAAAACTCTCAGTGTAGAGTATAGTGGTTCGTGTTATACTCGTAGAAACTGGACCTAGTTATGATTAATTATCGGACTTCCCCAGAGTCGTGCAGAAAACCCCCCTTTAGTTATTTTCCTTGTAGGTTCTAGTTATAAGCACCAAAGAGGTGAATACAATGTAGGTAACCTTCATTGTATTCACCTCTACAAATACCTTCCTATTATTAACAAAGGAAATTACAATCAAAAAAAGAAAGAAATAAGAACTTGTATTTACAATTTAAACAATTAAGCTAACTGCAGACTGCAAACAATCGAGAAGTAGATTAACTGATCCATATTTAACTAACTGCCTAATTTTTATAAGTTAGTAATATGTTCTTCCTTTTATCGTAGACGTTTATTTCCAGAAGATGTGCAAATGTAGTGGGGTAAAAGTTATCCAGCAGTTCTGTGTACAAAACTACCTGAGACAAAGGTGGCCAGTAGCTCTGTGCCTGTGCACGTATTCGTTTGTTAAACTTTGCTATTAACGGTTTTTTTACACTATTGACTCGTAAATGTAGTGTTTTACTGGAAGTTTTTAGCTTTTACTTTCCTCGGTTTTTGTGTGTGTTAAATACTTTAATTCTATCTAATATAACATATTCCCGCTGTCTGTATGTCCTTAGGTATGCTTAGATCTTTAAAACTACGCAACGGATTTTGATACGGTTTTAATAGATAGAATTATTCAAGAGGAAGGTTTATATTTATTAACAAACGCTATATTATCTATTTGACACACGCTAGCAGGTATATGTATAATAATTTAATATTCTTGCAGAATGCTCTACGCGTCCCGTTTTCCCATACAAAAGACATAAACGCGCACCCCGTGCCCGCGCCATGTTCATTAACCTAATTTTCTCCGGTTTATTCTTTGATTAAACTGATATCTATTATGTTAATCCAATAAAATTGTACCTTCTGGGTGTCACTCCAATGTTATTATACCAAGGTGGAAAGTACGATATTAATAACAAAATCAAGGTTTGCGTGTGTTTGACGATCTTTATTGAACAATGATCTCTGGGGAAGGTCGTTTTTTACTAAAACTCTACCAAAGTCGATATTTATGTAGAAGGTAGGGCTGAGCAATAGCCATTATTAATTGAATCATCAAAACGATTATCAAAGTTATTAGGTTTTACCCGTCGCAGTCGTTAAATAAAATATTTATGGGCTAACTTACTAGTATACGTAGTTATACAGTTGGTAGGTAGGATTACCTACCTATTGTTAGACTGAATTTATGAAAATTGTTGTAGGTTCCATGATAAATCTTTTTTTCCAGCATGTTTCCTTATACTTTTTATTTCGAAAGATTTCACGTCACAGTGCGCAGAGAATTTGTGGGTTCGAGTCCCATCACTTACAATGTCTGTAGTGTGCATGCTTATGAAGGACCTCGGTCCTTCATAAGCATGCACACTATGTAATAAAGAGTGTCTGTTTGTTGTTGTTTTTTTAACGTACGTAATACTATTTTTTTTTAAATTAATTTTTTAATACTTTTTAACTAAGAAAAAACTAACCAAGAAACGACATAATAATTTTAGCAGGTATTATTTATTTTTGAAGGGTTTACCTTGAGTTCATGATTTACTGACCAAAACCAAGGTGTTCACGGTCTATGTAGCAACTGACATGGCAAGCAAAGTCTCACTGCATGCAACCATCAATCCATTATGATCGTTACTAAGAAGACATGACATGTCTTCAATCAACGAGAGGATATGGACCATCCACCGCTTCATTCTCAAACGCCATTTAGGGACCTACTTACTTAGGTAGAAAGGCACTTATTGCTTGTAATAAGCTTGATTTATGTACTAAAGACAGATAGAAAATTATTATAAATGATGTCCATCTTTCTACTTAAGGCAATACTGTCACTCTAAACACTCTTTGGGTTTTTAATTGAAGTTGGCCTATACCTGTAATAAAACATAGGCTGCTTGCTATCCCGTAAATCAGTTTCCATATGATAGAAACAATCTTTAAATGTTTCCATAGAAACCGGACCTGCGAAGCTGCGGGCAGGAACTAGTAGTATAATATTATAAATGCGGAAGTTATTCTGTCTGTCTTGAAAAACGTTCTTATTCTACTATTTCAAAATCTCAGTAAAATTATAAAATAAAACAATATAGAGCATACGAAACTAGCCTTTGAGCAAAAACTGATGATGCGCGGTACCAAAGCATATAAGAGCCAACCATTTGTCAAAAATCAAAATTCATGAGGCTATAAGATTTACTAAGTAGAGAAATAGAATAGAATAAAGGAGAAAAATATTTACAGCCGAAAAATTTAATACAAGATAGAATTTATACCTAAATTTAAATAAAACTATAAACGGAGACAAAAGCAGTAAATTCAGCATGTTCCTGTAATTAAATAAAGGTTGGAAAACATTTCCTTCGGTATATTATCTCATTCCATATTGTATTATTATTAGTCTAATTTGTTTCTTTGTACACTTCCTCTATCTGTTCCTATAAACCTAAGGTTAGCTGTAAGAAAACTCTTTGTTAGGGTTAAGCTCGCCTATGTACCTACATATCTTTTTTAGTTTAGTTATTTTTAGGTTTTTGGTGTACAATAAAGAATTACAGAATTGAGAGTGAGACCCAACTCTACTTAGCTTGGGGTTAGATGATGCTATGTGAATTTTCCGGAATTATAATTATTTATTTATTTTATTACTATAAATAGACAGCGTATGTATTTCAGCAAATGATACAATACCTACCTTTTTATGTAAACATCAGAAAATCAGATATTTTAATGGAAGGGATTTAACTATTACCTGCAATTAATGTAGTGCAAACAGTAATTGAGCTATCAAAGACAATTATTTTATCAGATAACATGAATATTGCTATTAAAGTAAACATTGTTAAAACCTGCATTCTCGTATTAATACTTTAGATTGTAGGTAAGTAGGCCACTATATACATATTATGTATGCACTTACCTTTACTAAATAACCCCCAGGTATTATATGTATGTCTATTAAAATCACTTCAGGGAGGATCCTACCAACATAATTATAGGTACATTTATACGGTATTTAGCTTAGGAGTTTAATATCTGAGGAATATCTAAATCTGTAGCTGTTGTAGGGATAAACCCTCTATTTTTCATAAAAACAGCATCATAAATATCAAGTGCTTAGATTTAGCTGATTATTCATTAACCTGAGCGTAGAAAAAAATATCTGTTACTTACCCTTTGCATATAACTGCAAATATAAATACCAAAGAATAAATCATATTGCACATAAAATATAACAACTTATCACTTTATAATTAACTTATTTTTTATATTATAAATTTAATATCACTGACTTTTGGTCATTAAATACTAGAGCTAACGTTCAGCGCACGCGGAAAAACAGTAGACACTGCGCCCGCGCCGATCAACGTACACAATGTAGTTCCGATTCTAGAGACGTTGAGTGGTGGCAGTGATGTAAGGCGTCATCTCGACTAATCAGCATCAGCAGCCGCGCCTAGACAATTCAGTTTTCAGTACATTTTTTTTATTCAAAATCAATTTACATTATGTATCAATGAATACTTATACAAATAAATCTTACAGGTATCACAACATTGACAAAAACAATTTACAATTTGTATGAATGAATGCTTATATTAATACCCAAAATAACAAGGAAATTTAACGATTAGGTACAATTATTGATTAGAATTCGAAATTCAAATTTCGAAATTTGAATCTTCTAATAGACATATCAGTCTAAGATTAAAAAAAAAAAGGTTTGTTAGGTAAGTAGAAAAAAATATTTATTTTTCCTTGGAATTTTTACTTTGTTTTCCTTCTAAATGTTAATTTTTGACAAGTTTATAGACTTTTCGGCTACATGTGGTATACCGTTGTAATAAGCGACAATAAGATAAATTTTTAAAAGCATTTGAACTCCTCGATCGCTTTTAGTTTTTTTTTAAAACGATGTAAAGATGACATTCTTAACAGAGAATGTCAGTTTTTTATTTTTTTTAACTTTGAGAGCGTATAACTAATTATTTATTGGTTTTTTTAAATGAATAATGCCTTCAATAGATGAAGGATACATCTGGGACTAAAACCAAATAAAAAGAACAATCGAAAACATGTTCCAAAAAAAATTGTAGGGGAAAAGAGTGAAAATTTCGGAAAATTATTTAAATATACAAAAAACAGGATTAAAAAAAATGTAAAGAGTTAGGGTCTTCTACTTCAATTTTTATTTTACAAATAGATCCACCTACACACCCACCGAGTTTGTCTAACCCTCCACCAAACACCCTGTATAAGTCCAACATGCACTCTGCAAGGGTATTGCAACATAAATTTAAAGTTAAAATCATAAAAAAGGTAGGACAAAAAATTCTAAACAAATAAAATAAAAAATTGGCAAATAAATTAAAAGAATTTTAAAGCAATTTTAAGTAATTCAATTCATTGTTGCTAATATAATAATTACGTTCGTCTGATAAACTCGTCATTTGTATAAAGGATTCTGATTTGCCGGCAAACAAGCTATCAAAGCTCTTATCAGGGGGAGGCCTGCGTCCATCACTGTACTCGTATAGGCTGTGATGAAGCGCTAGAAAATGTAGAGCCTGTTGGTTGAGTTCTCTTTCATGAACTCAGGTTAAATAAATAATTATTAAATGTCTAAATAATACTGCCGAATCCGCACTATTCCACACAGCTTCATCTAGCTTTAAACTAAGCAGAACTTGTGTTATTGGCCGACCTATTAGTCTACTAGTTAGGTAAATTCTCGCTGGATAAATGATATACATACTCAATACGTTATATTTTATACGTAGTTTTTATATAGGTACATAGAAAAAACCTGCAACAAATATCTACATATCAC
Organism: Eupithecia dodoneata; assembly: GCA_947044415.1. Classification (NCBI taxonomy): domain Eukaryota; kingdom Metazoa; phylum Arthropoda; class Insecta; order Lepidoptera; family Geometridae; genus Eupithecia; species Eupithecia dodoneata. Next base: position 9,569,699 of record OX345656.1, on the reverse strand, counting down.
CCGGTACAAAGAAACATTTGCCGAGAATTAAATACGCTGCCTCCCGCGTCACATGCGGACCTTGCCAACTGTTGCGCCGGAGAGGTGAATAGGGAGAATAAATACTTTAAAAATGCTGGAGCAAAGATTCTAGTCTAGTAGCCTATAACTATCCTTGTGGACAATTCACACAGTAAGGTCATTGAGATAGTTCTTCCACTTTTAACTTACTCACGCTTTCACGAAAGAACTATGAACTTAAATCACATGTATACTCGGACTATGTAACTACGTTTTAAGTTATTTAAACTAAGATTGTTCAATAGCTTGTATCAGGGTAGGTAGGTAACTATAACGTAAAAGACCTACGTGATACAAGCTAGTAAGTAATTCCTAGGGGTAGGTAGTGGTTTTAAAACTCTCTACCAACCGCATTTCTTCCCTACCCCGAATATTAAAGTCAAGTAAAAGTTAAACTTGCGAGTTCGGGGTTATTTAAACTCCGTATACAGTTCTCTATTATGCAAATACCTACGCTGCTGTAATATGGAGGTCTGTAACCCTGCACTATTTCCCTAACAACAGCCCTGAGGTAACTAAAATACTGATTTCTGGAATTTTTTCATCAGTCATGGTGAAACATTATGGGTGATTCAGGTTTCCGGTTTTTTAATTAAGATAATCCCCGACCAAAACGTCACAATCCAAGTTTGTTGTTAATCTTACTTTTTTTTTCCTGTTGTGCTTGTGGTGAGTATGTATGGGAGGACAGGGGAATACCTGGTACTTTTCTATTTAACTGACAAAAGGAGGAGGTACTAAGTAGATTTTTATTTAGGTTTGTTTACCGAGCTCTCCGTCAATTGTGGAACGATTTTGATTCTTTGTTATTTTATAAAGAATGATCCCGAAATGGTATACATTTTTTGGTATACCTTTTTTGGTTTTATTTGAATCAAAGACAATTAAATATAACGTGGTAGCTGAATGTAATTGTGTGTGAAAGAAAAACGCGTTAGTTATTTTATACGGTAAAGTTAGGGTCAACTTCGCTTTTGATGATGAAATTTTCGGGTAGCAACTGTGTCTGATTGGACACTTTTCTACCAGTGTCAAGTATGGAAAATAATTGTAAAATTAATGAGTTATCAAATTATGAAGGTGGATTAGTTGGTTGGCATGGCGCGCTATGTTGTGGTTTTTATGATATGCAAATTGTTTAGTCTTTTATTTGGGATGAATAAGGATAGAATATATAAATAAGTATAGTATTGTATAATGTAGGTATAACTGTAATAAAGAAATGCAATCCTGTTTAACATCTTGATGTCTACATCACACTCCTGACGACCGTGACGTGACACGATTCCTCTGGTCTTCACTGAAAATCAGCGCTGGGTGGACACATTAGTGCGCACCCAGCACAATGCTGAGTGAAGGCCATATTTGCCATGAACACTGCTACTCACAATAATTTGTAAGATATATCGTATTAATTTGCGTAGTTTTAAGTTTGTTGTGTATGGTAGTTTTAAGGTAAATAAAAATATTTTCTTTCTTTCTTTTCTTTCTATGGTCCACGCTGAAAAAAAGGAAAAATAACGCGAGCGATCTGCAACTTATATCTGCGCTAAGGGAGAGTTTTCACTGAAAACAGCCTCATTTTTATGTGTACCTTGACAACTTTGCTAGTGGTGACCATTGTTCTAGGCTTCTAGCTAGGCGGATAGCGTTACTTGTAAATAATCTCTCAGACAACAGGTTTGGTTTTTTTATGGAAGTTGCATCTCATGAGCTCACTGATTTTAGCTCATCGAAGGAGGATAGATAGTGTTCTCAACCTTCGTAGAAAATAATAATTTCGTTCGTTCGCGGTCTAAGAGGTTTATAAACTTATAACATTCTAACCCTCCATGGTGGCTGACCATAATGAGTTTCTAACTTTCCTCTTTTATAAATTTATTATAGGTACCTAACTACCTATAGGTAACTCTTTTTTGCGCTAGACGAGGTGAAAAAATGTTTTTTTGTCTCGTGCCTTAAATCACCAAGGGTGAACAAATACCTAAATAACTATTACTTAAACAACTAAACATAGTAGGTATGTAATCTGATAATTATTTTGACAACCTTTGAGCAAAGTCACAGTTTATACTGAGGCAAAGTCGACCTTTCCGGCTTACTCGAAAAGGCGCCGGCATTTTCCGTTACTGTCGTGTTTTGTTATTATTGAGTTTTGTTTTAGGTGCAAATTACCTTAATTTATGAACCAAAGAGAATACAATAACTACTGTTATGAACTAAGTGGTTTATTTTAATCACTTGCATTGTTTGAGTGAAGTAGGTACAAGCCATGGTGCGCTTGTGATGGCCTTAAGTGAAGCTTGCTATGGATTCGACCTTCAAGCTTGGTCATCATTGCAACCCTGGCGGTCCGCACTATAAAGGCTTAGACTTCATTTCAACTTGTCCATCAGGGTCCTACGCTACTCTTTCAGCCATCATCATCGCGGTCAGAAACCCACCCATTACTGACTCCTCAGTAATGGTAGGTATTATAATATAAACAATGAAATGGCCTGATAAAAGACGCTATTGCTTAATTGTAGTCGCAAGTAATATTATGTAGGTTTCGTGGCAGACCAGAAACAGCAAATACGTGACCAGACCAGTCGACCTTAACGGTTAAGCGAATGGCATAAATTTTGGCAGTTCCATTTGAATAGAATTACCTAGTTTGATTTACTTATAGATAGAATAAAATCGATAAATAAGTCTCAATTTCCTATTCGTATACCTACGTGCACTTGTGTGTCAAGTACTGAAGTTTTATGCCTGTCAACTCAAACATGGATTAGTTTTTGGTTACAAAATCAAGAAAAATTTCGAATTTAACTATCCCTCTGCTGCTGTGACGGCAGCATGTTTTTCCTGTATGCAAGCAGTACTGTCAGTTGGTACTTTGCTTTTTTTCCCCACGGTTCTGGTATAGGTCTGCCGTGACGTAGGAGGTCTCGGGTTCGATTCCCGTTCCGGGACAAATGTTTATACGATCCGCAAATATTGATTTCGGGTGTTCTGGTCGTTTTCTATGTATAATAAAAAAATATATATCTATATAATGTATTGTATTAGGTAGATAGGTATATCAGTTATCATAACACAAGCTCTGCTTAGCTTATGATTAGATAATGCTTTGTAAATTATCCAGCATTATTTATTTATATTTATTTGTTTGTGGCAATGCTTAGAATTTCTTCGTTCCAAACTGTATTTTGCCGCGTCCATTCTTCATAAGTTTACGTTCCATACGCACATAATGCTATAAAAAACTGATTATTGAAAGTACTAAACATAGCACCCATCATATTTAAAAAATAAAATGTTTATTATTGGAGAATGAAATTATCAGCCGGTAGAATATTTTTGCTTGTGAGACTTGATTCGTAAAAAACTTAATAGAGAGGAATTATTTAGTGAAAGTAAACCGTATTGCGTGAAATGAAACGTTCACTGTTGTTAATAAAATCATCAATCAAAATTGAGCCCTATTCCAATATAATCAAGGTAGCATCTGAACATCTACAACAAAAAGAAACTGACACTGTCATTTCTTGACAGTTGCTCGATGGTCTATCGATTTTTTTTCTTTTCTCATTCGTCGTCCGTCATTCATCGCTCGCTTTCGATTTTCTGTTGTTTAGTAAAATTGTGCTTCTCTCCGTGTTTGATAAAATGCGTTAAAATTATCAAGAATATGATTTTATTGGAGTGCACAAGAACTGTATATCAGTAGATGAATATTTACTATTTCGCGCAAGTTTGTAATGTAACACTGTGCAGAGATACCAAAGCAAAACTATGAATTCCGCAGTTGTTTTGGTTTCTATCATCCTGTGCATGATCACGGCATGCCGAGGATCTGGAGCTGATATTGCCTTGGATGCAAAAGCAACGTTACTACACAGAATAGATAGCTTGAACCTATTGATATATACCTGCCTTCTTACTCTGACAGTGCTCACAATTTGGGTATTCAAACACAGACGAGTGAGCTGGCTCCATGAAACGGGATTAGCTGTTATATATGGTAATATATAAAAAATATTGTAAAGGTATTTCTCTTAAGAACACAAATACCAAAGTAATCCTTAGTAAATATAATTCTATAACCCCAGGCTTAATGTAGGTACCTACTACTCAGATAAAGTTTTACATGTAACAACTTTACCCTCTAAAATTCATGGTTCTATAGACATTATGTACCTACCTATTTTTACATTCTGTTCTGAGTCAGAGAAATTGTTTTAAGTAGGTAGTCAAATATTGCATGACAGACAGAACTATCATGTGACCATTTAACTACATACCTACAATAAGAAGACCTTGACGAGTTCTTTTAATACTGCTTCACTGAATGTTTGTATTTTTTGCCTACACTGCACAATTTATTGCACAAGTACACTCTAAACTGAATAAGTTGTTAATCATCTTGATTTTAATGTTTTAGCTGAATCGTAATTAGCATTAATCAAGTATAAGTAAATTTTTATTTACTATTTACCCACTGTCATTATCGTAGGTACTATCAATAAATTATAACGATTTATTTTGTATTCCTAGGATTGATAGTTGGAGCTATTATTCGCTATGGAGCAAGTACAAATGGAATTTCATATCTGGATGTGCATCCCGCAGCGGACACTAAATACAACCAATCTGTACCTCCAGACATGCTGCGCTTCCACTTTCCAGACAAAATTCAAATATCTGGAGGAGGTTTGTAATAGAAGCTTTTTTTTTAATGATCTATTCTCTATTTCATTGTCTTTTATAGGAGGCATAAGCACAGAGATATAGGCTATAAGTACAGAGGTTTATTTCCTTTAGACCTTATAGGACTCTTGGACCTATAACAAAATTCAAATGATGTATGTAATCTTTATCTGTCAAACCCTATTTTTGGGCTACAATAAGTATACTTTTTGTTCTAATATGAAAAAAACATTGGTAATGCTTCTGTTGAGAGAAGTTAAATTTTTCCTTTTTGCAGACTCTCCAATACCAAACAAGACATACGCATACAGCTTCAGGGGAGAGATAGTGAATGTGGAACAAAATGAGATTGATCTAAAAGCAACCTTTGATCCAGAAATATTCTTCAACATAATTTTACCACCAATTATATTCCATGCTGGATATTGCTTAAAAAGGGTAAGTTACCTATCTCTAATTAGGTACATGCAACATTTTCCTTGAAAGTTGTACCTGGGTTTTCCACTAATTAAATTGTGGCTAGTTTGATAAGAGAATGTCTGTCTTAGTCTAATATTACCTTGAATATGATATAGAAGAAATATAATACAGGCTTACCATAGAATTTGTAAGTAATTAAGGAAAATATGAATGTGTGACAAGGATAACATTGGGTAGCCTATGATCACGCAACTTGACGTCATCAATGCTGATTACAGTAAACGTAATGTGTTTTATGCTAAGCAGGCATGTTTTGAAGATAGTTAAGGTTCTAAACTCCGCACTACGCAATCCTACCGCGCGGTTTTTTTTAGCAGGATTCTGTATCTTATGGATATTGTATGAAGCTACCCGCACTTTCGGAAAAAAATCAGTCATCAATTATTTGTTTTGAAGCAGACACCACCGTGCCGATTTCTAATAATAATTCCCGCGAATGTGTTGTACACTATGGAGTTGTATGCTTCATACTGCATTGCGGGAAAAATTCGCGCGCCGTGGGCGACAACGGCAGTACGGCCGCATTAGCGACTTTGTCGCTTAATCTAGGGGATGTTAAATAGCTTTGGCAACATTGATTTCAGGTTTAAAAATTTGGGCATGTTATTTTGAATTCAATAATTCTTCTATCCAACTGAAAATTTCATTTGAGACTAGTCAAAACAATATTTTTGTTCTGTTGTCCATTGATTTGATGTGCTGGGAGAAACTGATAAAAAACCAGAGGATTGTATTCAACGTGCGTGAAGGTTCAGATTCAGTACGGACGCCAGAAAAAATATCGCGGCGAGTTTTCGCAATGCGGGCTTCCTACCTATAGACAGGAGTCATTATGTTATGTTTAGTATAATGGCCATTGCTGAATAACTACTAACAACAAACCACGATCACATTTAAAATAATAATCATAATCACATTAATATTATATGAATATTTGGTTATACTTATTCACGCCAACGGCCGCTGGGGCAAACGTGTTCTTGAGTGGAGATCACGACTCGGTAAACGTAGTGTAGGACGTCCTCCGACCAGGTGGGATGACGACTTGCGAAAGACTGCAGGTAGATGCTGGATGCGGCAAGCTGAAGACAGGGCGCAATGGCGCTCATCGGGGGAGGCCTATGTCCAGCACTGGACTGATATAGGCTGATGATGATGATGATGATTCACGCCAAAACTACTGAAAGGATCGAGCTGAAATTTTACATAGATTTAGTTCCAGACCTAAATAAACATATAGAAGAGAAATATATATTATCACAGAAAGATACAATTACATAATCTACAGTTGAACTAACTGCTAACTATTGCAAACAATCTACAGGTAGCTCGATTGATCCATATCAATACCAGTCGGAAGCGTCCCCATGACGCGTAATCCTAAACATTTTATGCTGCATCTAGCATTTAATACCTAGCATACTGTAACTGTAGCATATCCTAATCTAGCATAATTCTTGTAGAAATACTTCTTCCGGAACCTGGGAGCGATCCTGACGTTTGCAATGGTCGGCACGGCCCTATCGGCTCTGTTCATAGGCGCCGTGATGTACGGCTGTGTGCAACTGATGCCGGCGTCTCTCGCATCCAGTTTTACCTTTCTGGACACACTCTACTTTGGTGCCTTGATCTCGCCGACGGACCCTTTGACTGTGCTTGCTATTTTCTCGCAATTGAAGGTAAGAGATAGATAAATAATACCTTTATTACACCTTATATTTTTTTTACACGGTAACTTCTAATTCAATCTTTTGTGGCACAGCCTTATCGCTTAAAGCAATCTCTTTCAGGCAACCGCAGGAGCCTCTCTTTTTAACCGACTTTGAAAAACGAGGTACTATGTTCGACTGTATGTTTGTCCTTGATATGTGTAACGATTTTTATTTTCAGTTGTATGGGGTTGGTTCTGAGTTGGTCCCATAAAATTTTGATTCCTAAAATACTAGGAATTATCCTGCAAAAATCAAATGAATGTTTGAATCTAGACTAGACTAAATAGCTTTAATGATAAAATAATATGTTACATCTGCACGGCTTAACGGCTAACAGATCTTACTCAATCGTAAGGAAACATATTTTATCCTAGTAGAATACTAACTCTCATAATAATAATGAGATAAGTACGCCGACGTGAGTGAACCCGCAGGCAGGGACTACGTTAAAACTATATTTAGTATTTATATCTATTTTGAGGGCAAACAAACAGCTTTCATATCTTTGACTATAAAATCTATTCTATAGACACGACAACATTGCAGCCTAAGTATTTATTTGCCTTAGATTTAAGACATGTTATTATGCATGTACTATTTCTCAGTAATCAGTCATATTAACTTCTATTAAAGATTAACAACGATAAATTATAATATAATAGTTTACATAGGTTTATCTCGAGTCTAGATAAACCTATGTTAGTATGTAAGACGTAAATATATTTTTTTTTCTGTGGCCTTCAGAAAACAACGATTACCTGCTTCTTCACCCTGCCTACAATAAGACCTACAAAACAAAATGATATACACCTAAACCATGTTATGTATTACATTTATTACAGGTAGACGTCAATCTGTACGCCATGATATTCGGGGAAAGCGTCCTGAACGATGCAGTGGCTTTGGTACTCAGCGGGTAAATATTAAATGCCTATTTTATTTTCCTTAAACTATTTGCCATGCTTTCCATTCGATTATTAGAACCTGTAGATGTATTATAAGTAAATTTTAAAGTACTGGCGCGATTGTCTTTTATTTCTTCATACAACGAACCACGCTGACGACGTCACAAATCTGTCGATACTGGACCTACTCTAGTTCTTATGAGGGTCTAGTTCTCAGTTGCAAAGTACGGCCGCAAAACTCAATGTGTAGCTGTGGTATAGGCAGCAGCTACTCTCGCTTACATAAAGGACCGTTTTCAACGAATTTTATGACTGTGAATTTCGACTACATTTTAACATTAAATTGTAGGAACCAAAATTTCAGTGTTATAAAAACTATACTATCATCATTCCAAAGTGAAAAAACAACTCAACTTCGTACGACATTCGCTGATTTGACCAATCAAACGAAACTAAACGAAATTTCCTAATGAAAGTCGGCCTCCAGAATACGGAAAAAAGAGATCGCGCCAGGTTTCAGTAACTTACATATTATGTTAGTTAACTACAATATAAAATAATAAAAATGTTTTCCTCATTAATCTAGGTATTCGCCGCGTAGCCTTATCAAAAGTTTTTATAACTATAAATAAGAAAAATATACATACTACACTATACACGCTTGTTTACGTAAGAAATGTAACCTTGAAACTCATTGCATTGGCAGTGAAAACGAGATATCAGACGTCCATAAATTTTACGACTGAGGAGGATAAACAGAAAATTGATTTCCTTTGACTTTGACGCTGAAGTTTATTGAATTAAGAAATCGGTAGGTATATAAACTACACGATAAATGTAGTCAAAAAATGATGACGTTGATGATGAAATGTAGTCAATAGACAAAAGGTCTAACAGTTTTTTTTTGTTTTAGAGCTATCCAAAACTACGAGAAGCGATATTCCCACGATGGCGGCTTCGAGATACGGGCGTTCTTAGCTGCGATTGGTGACTTCATCGGGATTTTCAGTTTGTCGCTGCTCGTCGGTGCTCTGATTGGATGTTTAACTGCATTGATATCCTTTTGAAATGACTTGATTCGATAATTTCGTAGCAAAAGCAATATGCGCGTAGAACAAATCATTACTTGACAACCCCTGTTGCTCGGTGGGGGGGTGGGGGAATGACCGCCAGCGACGCAGGAAACATTACGTAATATCATCTAGCCCGAAGCTAAGCTACCTGATATACATAATACAGTAAATGACATACATATCTATTTTTCATTATGCATAAAAAAAACACCCAGAACAAATATCTGCAGAACGTACACACATTTGTCCAGAGGCGGGAATCGAACCTGCTACCTCCTGCGTCGCAAGCCGACCTTCGTCCACCGCGCCATAGAGGTCGTCATAGGCTACCGTTATCTCATAAAACATTTCCCATGCTCAGATCTTCCATAACTATAATTATATGAATTACTAGCTGCGCCCCGCGGATTCACCTGCGTGGTGATAGATATTTTTTATAATATACAATATATCTTTATAAATTGTAGCCCATTTGTTATTCTGATGTATAAACTATAGTAAAGTTTCATTCAAATCCATTCAGTAGTTTTTACGTGAAAGAGTAACAAACATCCATCCATACTTACAAACTTTCGCGTTTATAATATTAGTAGGATATTCCTTAACTCTGCACACATCACCAAGTTCACTCACGTCCGCGACTGGCCGTTGCTGGAGTCAGCGCTGTTCGTGCTCATGTCCTACGCAGCCTTCCTTATCGCTGAAGTTTGCGAGCTCACCGGTAAGTCTATGAGCCTACGGTCGGTTTGACTACTTCAAGCTGCTGGCGACTGCAAATAGTGAAATATACTACATAGTCTTCTTTTTACAGATATACACGTACATGATAACCGTACACTTCTCTTGCCAAAGACGCACATGTCATATAATTAGAACTTATACCTACGTATTTTAAATCTAAGCAATTATAATAATACTAGTTGCGCCCCGCGACTTCACCTGCGTGGAAATCTATGTGTCAAATGGTTTATAAAACTTCCTCTTTAATCACTCTATCTATTAAAAAAACTGCATCAAAATCCGGTTAGTTCCGGTAGTTTAAAGATTTAAGCATACACACAGCGGGAAGCTACTTTGTTTTATACTATGTAGTGATTAATAATATTGTTTTCATAGTTTTAGATTCTGTTGATTTAATTTAGGTACATTTTCGTTTTCTTTCTTGTTTGTATGCGTGTATTAGGCCACCTTACGCACCACGGTCCCTACGGAAGACCAGCGTCATGGTATGATCTGCTCTAGCACATGCTGAGTGGAGACCGATTTGGACAGTTTCTCTGTTATTTATACGACTATGTACACTATTCGTCTCCCTTTCTGCAAAATAAATATCTGTTACTTTTTTAATTCTGCTAGTCCAGAATTCCAGAAATAGTTAATAATTCCATCTTTATACTTTCCAGGTGTGGTCGCGGTGCTGTTCTGTGGTATCTGCCAAGCCCACTACACGTACAACAACCTATCATCGGATTCCCGCAACAGAACCAAGCAGCTATTTGAACTACTGAACTTCTTGGCTGAAAACTTCATATTCACATACATCGGCGTGTCTATGTTCACATTCCCGAAGCATCATTTCGATCCGTGGTTTATCATCGCCGGTTTTGTATCCTTTTGAAACAGAAGTTAAATTTTTTTTCTTACGTATTCGATGTCATCCGCAAGACGATAGGTTTCACTCACACTCCCTAAGGACGCCTATCCGTCGTCGTAGGTATTACATTGGCACAGTTTCTTTTGACAGAAAGAGATGCTGAATCGGTCTACTTGGAAAAAATGGGGACAGCAGGTTGCAACAAAAATAATAGTATTAAATATTCCGATTACATTATTAGTATTAATCTAGTAATAATTAATTATTAATTTAGTAATTGAGTAAGATCTCTAAAATAATACAAAATGTTGAGCGAAAATAATAAAATCGATTACAACTTCTTCCTACACGAAATCGATTTTCATGAAAAATTTTATTGGTACATTTTCAATTCATTCACAGTTCATGATTTTAGTATTTGATTTTGAGTCGAACTACCAAACGACAAATAAGAGTGGAATAACTATAAGCAATAGTAGTTTTTACTGCGGGGGGTGATTTTTTACCACAACCTACTCGTTTACTTATGGCAGAAAGTAAAGACGATAGGTACCACAGCCTCGTAATCGCATTAGATTCCTTAGCAAATTCACAGATAACATCGACCCTGGGGCGCGCAGTTAATATCTACCCGCTATCGTTTCTACTGAACCTGGGGCGCAAACCGCCGATTCCTATAAACTTCCAGCATATGTTGTTCTTCTCAGGTAAGCGCTATTGCTAAGTGACTAACGTTAGTCAAGGGTAAACAAGTCAACGGGTCGAACTCGTCGGTAGTCGAGGCCTAAATGTATGTGATCTCACCTGACATAGTGTGTGGCGCGCTAGGATGAAATGCACAATTATTTATTGTTAAAACGACCCCGTGAAAATGTGAACACACTTTTAGCCCAAGGTTTACTTTAGAAAAACCATTGTGTATCTTTTAAAATAAATTTATTTAAATTTTTGAATAACTAAATTATGTCGAAACAGGCTTTATTTTTGAGTTTTCTTTCGAAGTTTAGAAGCTTGTATCTTTTAAATATGTGTTTCCAGGTCTTCGCGGTGCGATGTCGTTTGCCCTAGCGATCCGGAACACAGTGTCTGAAGCGAGGCAGGCCATGTTGACAACCACCTCCCTGATAGTGATAGCGACTGTCATCTTACAAGGCGGCGCCGCTTCGCATGCTCTCGCTTATCTTCGCATACCTACAGGGTATGTTATATAACTACATAGTATAAGGCTGTGTCCCCAGTAGGCAAACTGTTAGTGAGCCGCAAATTTGTGGAGAACTGAAATTCGAGTTAGCTGCAGACTCAGATCAACTTGCGTGCGTCGCAATCAAACTGTTATAAGTTAACCGCTTATTTAGGTCGACCGACTGAATTTTCACTTTGCTATTGTTGTACGAAGGAAGTGGTTGAGTTGTGATTTTCTGTGGTGTGTGTCCGTAGATTACTTAGGTAAAGCGATGCAAAAAACACGTCGATAGCTTCTGCCCGTTGTCTGTCCCTGTGTATTCTTAGATCTTTAAAACTACGCAACGTATTTTGATGCGGTTTTTTTAATAGATATAATGATTCAAGAGAAGGGTTTATAAACCATTTGAAAAATAGATTCTCACGCGGGCGAAGCCGCGAGGCGCAGCTAATTTTAGTATAATAGCCATATTTTTGTTTTCAATTGAATCGGGTAAGGAATTTAACTGACATGACGAGATCAAGCCCCGGCATAGCTTGTAGGAGCAAGGATTATCAAGAAGTTTTTGTGGTCTAAAATAGGCATAAATAATTACAGAACTTAAATTAAGTTGTTAAGTAGCCAGCGCCTCCTCTTGCCTTCTTACTAAATTAAAAGCCTATATCAACCCCAGAATGTAATGTATCTTGCCTCGCATTAAGATTTTTTTGGCGTATTGCTTAGCAATAGGAAAATGATACAATACAAAAATACTTGATTGTACACCAGATGCATATCATTAAAAAATACATTACCTACATGCGACAATGTACAATGGACGGCCAATTGATCAATCTAAAATAAAACTGTTTCTTTCTTCTAGCGAAAATAATAACGAAGAAAGCGAAGCGCTGCCGTATCGAGATGTCAGAAGCGTAAGTATCTATTACAATAATATCCTTCTTATTAAAGCACCTCTAGCTTCTTAATCTATATTCTTCCCACCTTTTTTTATTATTTTAAGCCCGCAGGTATAGACAAGTCGTTTGGTTTTTTCTGCTTCCTAATATACTGTGATAACATTTTTATGTGGCTAATTCACTCTGCTTTGTCTTAATATTCCTTATTACTTCCATAATATGGCAAACAAACTAGAAAGTTTCGTTTGAAATATTAGTTTCTTTAATTAAGTAAAGCTTTTAGCTAAATTAGAAATGACTAGGAAAGTTATGAAGCAAGATCATTATAAAATTTGATTAGATTGCTAGGTAGATAATACATAATAATATAAATACAATGAGTGTACATTCCAAGAATAAATAAATGTAGAAACTCTGCACCTAATTTGTGATGGCATTAATACTGACATTGAACGATTGAAATCACCACATTTTGCCTTAGATTCGATCAATGAAACCATTAGTAACAATAGGTTTCCATCCTATTCATTTCCTCTTGCAATAAATGTGGCCTCAGTATATAATACCTCCCTAGTACCTACTATGTCAATTGTAAAATTAATGTATGGGTTCTTTGCAACTACGACATACCTACAAGTTCGTTTTATTCGGATATTGGTTTACCTACTTTGCTGGAACAGAACAGTACAAGTTGTTTTTTATAGTAATGCCCTTTATAGTGCCCAGTCTTTCACTCAGCCATATTTCAAAAATACAGGGGTGGTTGCTAATTAAGTTTGCACGGTCTTAGGAATTAGATGATGCGAAATAAAATATAATTATGTAATTATGTGTATGTGATAAATTTATCACGAGCTACCTTTGTCTAGATTTAGTAACATGGTTGCCACATTTATTAGCAGAGGAATAATCGTGATACGCCATTCATTTTACGAAGGCATTGTAAAAGCCATATCGGTGGTGCCTCGCATGTATTAATAAAACGTTATTGTGGCAGCTCTACCACGCCACGGATTCTGGACCGGTACGTATGTGCACTGTGCGCTATTTAGCGGTGCTTTATAGAGCTTCTTGATGTTTCCAACGTGCACACTTTTCTCAAGAAGTTATATACATTGTTAATAATAACTAATATTATCAGTTCTGTGACGTTGCCAACCACGGAGTCTCAAGGGTTCTTTACTGCCTCTTAGCTTAGCTAGCTGGGTTAGAAAAAAAAAACATTTTAGATTCTAAATCCATTCCATAAAAGTTAATTTGAGATAGGTAGGTACTAGAGTTGAATTTAACTTTACTGCGTTGGAGCTAGAAACTCAAATGTGATTTTCATAATCTATCTAGCTAAAATAACTAATAAGCAATAAAAAATAAATAGCTAATAGAACCCAATTTTATTTACAGACGCATGATTTTTTTAACGTTGCAATAAAGTAAGATCAAGCATAGACGACATTGTCGACAAATAACTGATAAATAACATGTAGATATTTGAGAAAAATGTGCACATCCAAAATGTTTTATTAATTGGTGTATCATGTCTGTTCATTCCATGTATAAATACATATATTAATACACAGGTTTAGTTACAGTGTTGTTCATAATACTAATATTTAATGTCATAACCCTTTATAGTGACTAATGTGACTATGCTAATCAATTGAAATCTACTTACTGTATTATCGTAGGTTCTCTTCTCTCTTCTAATTTAAAATAAGTTGATTTATTATGTTTTTTTTTTTTAATTTAAATGCAATATATCTACTTAATAGAAGTTGCGGCTTATGGTGACGTGACACGGGTGGCTAGTAGGTCGAATTTAACAACTTATACATATGTACGTATCTATCAATTTGTACTGCCCGCCGCGCCACCACAGGCCGCATCGTATCGGTCTGGGAGACTATAAATATTAGCAAATGTCTAAATTGAATTAATTTCAATTGATTGGCAAGCTAGTGTCCTTTGTAAAGGCTCTCTTGTTCTGGCCTTTGCGTTATTTCTATTCTTCTCTGATACATACCAATTTGTTTAGGCTGAAATTGGCTTCGGCCTTCGGAACTTGGATCCAACGCAACCGGCCAGTTGCGACAGAGCAACAGTAAGACTAATATATACACGCACGCAACAAGTAATGCACGGATTTTGACTGACTTACCCACTAATCACACTACAAATTGTTTGCACTGTTACGTACAAAACTAATTTGCTAATATACTGGTGGACCCATGACGACGCATATTTACGTGTTCACTGTTCAAGCCAGTGGCAGCGTAACGGGCACCCGGGGCGGTATTCTACTATTCACAAAAGCCGAAAATAAAATGCTGAACCGCATTTGGACTTCACAATCCCGACTTTCAACACCTTACAACAGGAAAAACAAATAACGGCGAGCAGAGCGAGCCACGGTAATTTTTTGTTTGGTGAGGTAGGGTTAGCAACAAACACAAGGAAGCTGTAAATTTGTCGTTGTCGAGGGGTGCCAAGATGGCAACCTTCGGGCTTGGTATCCGGGACGGACCGCCCATCCCCCTTACGCCGCTAGTGGTTTGAGCTACGAGTAGTAGAGCTGTGTCGCGCTCCTTTGCATCGCAGAGGCTTGGCAGTGAATGGGTTAAAACATTGGTGTATTAAATCTTAGGTATCGTCTGTGTATCGTAATTAAATATAATGTTAAGAAAAAGACTAACGAACTTTTTTCTACAGCATGCTTACGGAGATAATTCATACTTTGAAAATAATTTGTAGTGATGAATTGGTACTAACGGGAATCAAAATAATTTAGACCCCTTCATTGATCCTTAGAATAACTAGCACTCAGCATGTTTAATTTACTTTATCGCTTTCTTTGGTTTTTCCTTTTAAATATAGAACGGCCGCATGGTAGTTAAATGGGCTAATGGCGCGAAGCAAGTGGTTATGCCTTGGCAACTGGACCATGTATGTATTTTACTTTTTAACCCTTACAAACTATGGTTTCAAAATATCTCCTGCCTTTTTCTATTTTGCTATCATATAAGAGCTTACGATTAATAAGTTAATGATATTTGAACGAATTTCGTAATGGAAAATGGCAGTCGATAAATCAGCATGAACTGGATTGGTTTAAATTTAAATATTTCTTATTTCTACTTAAGCTGAACGCGCACCAGTCCGCGCTATAGGAGCCTCACTTGATTTAACTGAATGGCGCGGCGCCTTAGGCGCGGACAGGTGCGCGATCAGCAACTCTATTCATAAAAGATCACGAAACTTGGTAATACTTACGTAGTTTTCTTTTATGTCCAACTAAATACAATAATAATAACTATCTATTACATAACATGATTTCTTGTCAATTGAGTTGTTTTTATTTTTTGTCCCTGTAAATATTTGTTACAGTTTGAAAGATTTGGCTATAGTATGACCAATACGTGAACTTAAATTCAGTTTTCCTCATGTACAAATTTTACATGCATGAAAATATTATGGGAAACCTCTTGCACACAGTTGTAAATATTTACCTACATCACTACGATGAAAGTGTGTTCATACACGAAATGCCTCGCTCCATTTATTGTATTTTGTTTTCTATTTGGGAGCGGGACGGAACCACCAAATATTTGTCTGTGTTCCACTTTCTTAAACTCAACTTTAAAAACTAAAATCTTCCTTTGCCCATAACGCATACGTGCATGAAGGAGCTGCCGCGCCGCCGGCAGTGAATGAGTGTTTCAGTGTTTCATTAAATATGTCTTAGGAGACTCCTAGAGATAGCGGTGACGGCGCCACGGGACAAAAAGCCCGGCTGGCCAGACTATGGGGTGCCGTGGACTCCAAGCTATTGAAACCATTGTTGACGCACGCGCGTCCGCCGTTGACGGAAACGTTACCGGATTTCTGCATGCCGGTCGCTCGAGTGCTGACAACTACGCACCAGTTCACGCAAGGAGTAAGTTTTTGTTGACGAAACTAAGTTGTGTTAATGTAAAAAAAAAAAAAATGCACTACGGTCCTGATAGAACTAAAACGAACGAAATTTCGTTTCGGCCAATTGGTGTACTTCCTCTAATTTTTACACGGAATTAGAGTACCAATTTGCACCAAAAACAAACGAAACATAATAGGTATATCATAGGTAGCGTATTTAAAACCGGATAGGGAATTAAAATAGTCGTTCAAAACCGTGGTCGTAGACACAAATTCCGGAAGCCCTGTACCTAGCAGTGGGTAGAAGCCGCGGCAGATACTGATGATGGCCAAAACAAATTTTTTTCACTATATTATGTCCGTTTAATTTACTTTTTGAAAAGACTAATAAAATAAGCTTTTACAAATGTGCTGTTAAAGGTGCTTGTATATAATACAGTACCACTATTCCCATAGATTTAAAAACCATAAATTATTGTTATTTACAGGATAGCTCTCTCAGAAGAACTGATTCTGATTCGGATCTGTGCCTCGATGAACCTCAACCTGTCCCCACCAATATTGATCCTCAGGTAAATACTATTGTTTGATATTTCGATTTCATTTTACTTCTAAATTTGACGAAAAATATCCGTAAAGTGCCTAATTATATATGTATATAAGTACATGTGTATTATCATATTTCTTTTTTGTTTTGGTTGCAGCTATCAATAAATATTCGGAACGGATATGGGCATGTTTGAGCTTTGTATCGATTTGATCCTCGGCTGTGATATGAAATTTTGCTCTTCATAGGTTTAGTAAATTTGATTAATAGGATTTTTTTAAATTATTGCACGCAGCAATTATGGCCTGGAGTTGTGGACACAAGGATATCGGTTGAAGGGATCACGGGAAGCAATATTTAGCTTCTGTGAGTTGTTAGTTTTCTTAAATGTGTAATGTGCTAAAGTTTCTGCAAGGCGCAGGTTTGTATATTCACCTATGGTTCTTTCATTGATTGGTTACCAGCTATGGTACTAGACAATAAATAGACCGATTGCCTTTGCTAATCCATCGACCGGTCCTCCTTAAATGATTGACGAATGACGACACGACAAACGTCAACGAAATATCTAAATTGTGTGCCACAGTTTTGAAAACATATTTTTATTAATCTACAAAGATTTGAAGAATTTATTATTTTATAAAAAAAAATTAATAGAAATTAGCCCTTGATTTCAATATTTATTTTAATTTAAGAGTTAATAGTAATATTTGTTGATTGTGATAATGAAAATTGTGACATAAAATGTAAGAGATCTGCCAGAACATCTCATTTCCACTTGTGGGAAAACATTGTAGCTTTTTTTAAGCATTGGGTTAGTTGATTACAGAATAAGAAATCTTACTATTAAAAAGCAATGCAAATACATAGTTGTTCTTGTGTTTAACTTTAAGAATCATAAATAATCCTTCACATAGCAATAAACCACCTATGTGTAGTTTGAACAAACTTTATTCCTACATAATGATGATTATGCATGTAACATCTAGTCTTTGATATTTTCCTTATATTTTTTGGTTATTGTCCATTTAATGGACATTTATTTATGGCATATAATTCCACAGCATTGTACTTTTTTTATCATTCAAACTAATATTCATTTTAAAAATAACAAAAAGTGATGTTATCAACAATTTATCTTTGTATTGGCATACAATAAAACACCATTATTTTGTATAAGTTATATTACATATGTACTGTAGGAACTACAACTGGAATAAACAAGATGCATAAAGAAATTTAACAGACAATTGAGATTTGTATGCTTATAATAAATTGTTTAAGGTTTTTAAAACCTACTTTATTGTACTGTAAGGTGTGGCTTGTGTAATGTTATTATGTATTTCTCTTTACTTTCTTCTAACAAAATGACATGTAAAGTTATTTGTTAGGAATAGATGTGCTTGTTGCAATGTACTTTATTGTACTTATGTATTGTTATAAAAGTCCTAGATCAAAGTACTTTGCCTATGTTGAATTTTGCATCTATATTTCTGATCTAGGCTTCCCAGTAATTAGACTTTAAAATCTTAATTAGCATTGCTTTATCTTGTACAATTTTCGATTTGTAATTGAGGGATTACTTTGTTTAATAAAAAAATTACCTAAGAGAACAAGTGTTTGCTTATTCTTCATCTTCATGCTCCATCTGAGTTTTCAGTGTCTTTCTGATTGCATCAGTCACTTTGAATTTGGGGCCATGTCCAGGCACTATCCAGTCTGCTAAATCAGCCACTTTTGATCTGTTAGCCTTCTGCAGTTCAGGGCTTTGACTACCTGCATCTAGCCATATACTTGGGTCTTCTATGTCTTCAAACTTCTCAAATAAATCACCTGAAAGTATATACAAGATCAAAGTAATTATTTTGAAAATAAAAGCTTCAGCCCTATGCTGCATAATAGACTATGTCCCTTCCTGGGATATGGTCTACCTAAGTATCGAATGGATCTTTAAGATCCATTCAGCCGTTAGTTTCGAATTTATAATATTAGTATGGATGTAAAAGCCTGGGGAATGGAGATAATAATTTTGATTTATGGTATTGTATGGGAATAGGCCTTAGTATTTATTGAGTGAAGGCAGATACTGGACACGACAAGCTGCTATGGCGCTAATTTGGAGAGGGCTATGTCCATCTGTGGACTAATATAGGCTGATGATGATGGAGTGTAGTAGCTTTTTTAGCTTAGTCAGTGAGCTAGAGGAGTTCGCTATTACCTGATATAACTACAGTTTCCATTTCATTACTTCTGGCAATGACTGAAACATCTGAAAGGGTGTGCCCTGGTGTTGGTATAACCTTGACAGATGAGTCTATCATAAATTCTCCACCTGAAGCAATAAAAGATTAGATTATACTTAATCCAGAGGATAGTATAACAGGTCTATTATTATAAAAGTAAGACAAACCCTCTGAGAATGTTTGTGGGTAGTAAGTATCCTTAAATGACATGTCAAATCCGACAATATGCTTTGCATTCAAAAACAGGTTGTTGTTTCCAATATGATCAGAATGTCCATGTGTAGATATAACATAATTTATTTTATCTGGTTGCATATCATTTTTTTCTAGAGCTGAAATAGAATAGAAACTTAAACACATCTACTGAAACCCAATACTTAAGCTCCATACTATTAGAATTTTTGTTTATACTCATTCAAAAATTAAAATACCTACTTCATTCATTAGTAACTCATAAATAAAAATAACACAGTCTGTGCATAAGTGTAAGTAGATTGGTAAGTTCTTAGTATGAACTATACCTAGCTAGGCATAGCTCAAAATACTGATTTAAACAGTTGGCAGTTGGTTATAGCATTGTGGTTAATGCACCAAAGTGTACCTAACTTAGATTTCTGGAGATTATCGACCCTACACAGATCATAGGCCTATTTATGGTGTAACTATAACTACTGCAATATATGGAAGTATTAACCATTTAATATTTTTTTAGAATCCCATGCTGTCATAGTGTCCACTATAATGTTATGCATTCCTTTTATAAGAGTACAGCTGCAGTTAGAAACCATGGTATTGTCTACCGAATTATTTGAGTAACCATCGAACAAAACAATAATTTGAGTCATTTTTAGCTTGTAGTAGAAGCTCCAGAAGGGCGAATTTCACTCCGTTTTCTTTTGGATCGTTTGTAGGTTTTATTGGAATCAAAGGCAATAGCGTAGCGTGGTAGCTGAAGAAAAACTAGTTATTTTACACGGTAAGTTTGGGTCAAGTCAACTCCGCTTTTGTTGTTGTTTACTTTTTAGTTGACATTGACATGACAATTGACAACGCAACAGCTGACCCTACGGGGCTGCCCTGCCGTCACTGGACAAAGCAAAAGGGACAATTTCGGTTCTAAAAGAATGCGTCATGAAAATTGAGCAAATCAATAGAGAGAAAAATTCGTGACAAAATCGTGAGTAGTTGCTTGCTTAAAATTTTGTGTTAAACCATACATATTTTTTTGGGAATTTAAATATTTGATTGAAAATCAATTTTTGCGTGAAATTATCTTTACACTTTTTTCGTTCAGAAAATATAATTATCCCAGTCCCCTGCCTGCTGGCTGTCTCTCTCTCTCGTCAGCTGTCGTCGCCGGTTATTTTTAGGTTACAACGAAAATAAATTGGAGAAAGCTGTGGGACTGTAAATCTACGACAATTATCAAAGGTTATAATTAAATCAACGTGCGGCCAACATTTCTCTATTCATGAAAATTGCGCATTTGGACAATTGTCTGAAATTGCAACACAAACTACTATCTCACTGTATGTTCATTGTTTACTCAGGGTTATGAAACAGTAAAGTGGATTCTTGTCGCCTACGATCCGCCAGTTCGTAGTAAAACATGTCAGGCGACGTACAACCAAGGAAACGCAAAGATAAAAAGAAAAAGAAAGGTAAATTTTAGTCCCCTAGCTCTTTATTAGGTTGTCTTAGTTGGAGTTGTTGTATTAGGTACTGAATGCTTTGTTACAGATGATCTTGGAGTAGAAGAGCCTCGTGGCACGGCTGCGGCGCTCGGAGAAGGTGATGTCTTCATGCACTCGTACAGTGACCATGGCACTGGGGGCCACTGGTGTGCTAAAGTCATATTTTTCTCCCTCCTTGCGGTATTGATAACTCTTATTGGACTGATTATATTGGAGAACAGAGGCCTTACTGAATGTGAGTATATCAATATTTGGTTGCTGTTCAAAAAGGATAAATAAATAAAAATTGTGCCTATGATAAAATAAATAACAAAGTTTACAGACTGTATTGAAGATTAAGATGTGCCTCATTATTACACAACTATGCTATCTGTGTAGAATAGATGTTTCAGTCATGATAAATATGCACATTCTTTTTAATGGTAATATGTAGTTTAGTTTGTGGTAAAGGTCCATAAATGTAGGTTGGATCCTTTAGTCAGGTACGTACCTAAAAATAGATTTAATTGTACAGGTGTCACTTATTAATACCATGTCACTGCACATGCTTTACATACCTGAAACAAAATATATGTACTGTCTAAAGAGGCAGAATGTCTATTTATGTATGAATGCTGTAATTAGAAATTATAAATTAACACCTTGAGCTGAGTTCAATCACCTTTAAACGTAAATGTGTAAACGTTATATTAGCCTGAAATCATCAGAATAAATAGTTGTTTTCCTTATATAAATAACATTAATTAATCTTATTACAAAATAACTATTCTTATCATGAAATCTAAAACTTCAGTGGAAGCAAACTCAGTGGAATCTCGGTATTCTGGGGTCCTGGAAGGATGGATAGAAGATGCACCTGATGACCACCATGATGAACATACCCTGGAACTGAATCATCATGTAAGTTATTATGATATAAAAAACAAATAAACATATGAAACAAAACTTTATTAATAGGAACCATCAATCTGAAATGACTGTAATTCAGATTATAAATAATAACTTATTTGGCATTTTTTTAATAATAACTTATTTATCATTTATAAGTCCAGTCAGTAGCTTAGATCTTTATAGCACTAATATGGCATCAAGAAGGCCAGATTTAGAACCCTAGAACCGGGTATTCATGGTTCTTCTGGATCTAGGGGATCCAATGCCCTGAGCACAAGTGTGTGCTACAGCTTATGTAATGTTTGTGTGCACACAAACATTACATAAACAGTCTACGCAGTCCACAGCTAGACATAGGCCTCTCCATCTTATACATAAGTGCCATTTATACATTTATTTGTCTGTTTTTATTACAAATGTTAAATATTGTGATTGGAGAAAACTCCAATAACATAAGTTCAGACCAGAATTTATGAAACATTTCAATTCAACTAAAATAGGACGAAGATGACGAAGAACATGGAAGTCAATTAGAACATGATGATGAGGACGACAATCACGATGATGAAAATGACGAACATGAAGATGATGAAGAACATGAAAATGATGATAGTGACGAGGAACAGGAAAATGATGAAGATGAAGGCACTGAAAATGATGAAGGTGATGACAACGATGATGATGAAGAAACAGAACAAGACGTAGATGATTCTGAGGAAGCTGATGCAGACAATACTGTTAATGAAAATGATGATGATGAAATTCAAGACAGTGAAGAACAGAATGTAGATTCTGCTGAAGAAGATGAGGTGGGATTAATGTATTCCAAAATGATAAGCATGTTACAATGCATGTAGCAATTAAAAAAAAATCAAACGCCATAATTATTTTAGCTTTATGTTCATGTTTTTTTTTAATTAACAGCAATTTATATTTACAAATTCGTTTCATAAAGAATTTAAAAAATATGTAATAGGGTGATAATGATTTACAGAAAGAAAATGATGTTGACGACAGTGTCGAAAATCAACAAGAGGATGACGAAGAAGAAGATGATGATGTGAAAGAAAATGATAGTTTAGAAAAAGATAATGAAGAAGATAACAGTCTAAAAAATGATGATGGCAGCGAAGAAAATGATGATTTCCTACAAAATGACGCTGCTCAAGAGGTGCACAAAAAGTGTGACGCTTCTTTTATAATTAATTCTAGCAAATCAAGTTTGATTGGCACTAACAATTCTAAAGCTTAGCAAAAATATTATTTCAAAGCAAATTACTGTTTCGAAACTATCTCTCTAACTGGATTAGTTTCGAATAATAACGATTGGCTTTTATTTACACAGTATCTTCAATCCTACTGTTTTAAGTTGGACTTTATTGATGTTGTCGTCGTGGTTATTCTTACAGCATGTCAGCGAATGTTTGTGTTTTTAAACAAAATATTACTTTATTGTTATTGCCATTTGTTTAAGAATTTATAAAATATATTTCGTATAACAATGATACCTAAATAGGTAGATATAGGTTAATATAGTTTTGTGTAACAGTGAATCTTGGCAGTATCGGAATCAGATTAATTACTTGCAACATTGTTACTTTCTATTCTAGCTACCATATATCATACGATCTTGAAAAGTCATGATTTGCGCTTCAGTCATTAAAAGACCTGCACAGCGCTTGTGCTTGTAGCGGTCTCTACTTTTCTTCGCAGAACAGGGAGATAATGATCTTTAACAACTGTTAGGTAATACAAACATTTTCTGTTACAATACTGTTGTAGTATACACATAGACAATCGCCCCGCTGATAAAAGATCGTCCACTCCATGTCTGTCCATAATTTGAACTATTATATAGAAAATTACTAAGGTATTCTGCTTCGAAGGTGTAACTCTGTTATTCGTGCTTATTCTCCACGAAATTAAAAAAAAACATTGTTTTTATAATTTAGCTGAATATTCTAAAGTCATTTAAAACGGGATATTTACCATGATTTGATTAGCATTAATAACCATGTTAGTTTCAAAAGTTTTAGCTTAATATTCGTTAATGTTATTTAGGATGACGATGAGCACGGAGAAGAAGTAGAAGTAACGAATAACATCGAAATCGAAACGATAGAAAAGGAGGTTTCCGATGATGACGTAGCGTCCACGGAGGAACCGGCGCAAGAGGACGATGATGACAACCAAGGTAAAGAACTTAGCTGTGAAATTAAAGGTAATGCGTGTTATATAAAGAACCGAAGGCCGCTGGGGCAAACGTGTTCTTGAGTGGTGACCACGACTCGGTAAACGTAGTGTAGGACGCTCTCCGACCAGGTGGGATGTCGACGACCTGCGAAAGACTGCAGGTAGATGCTGGATGCGTCAAGCTGAATACAGGGCGCTATGGCGCTCCTTGGGGGAGGCCTATTTCCAGCTGTGGACTAAAATTGGCTGATGATAATGATGATGATGCGTGTTATTTTATGTCTTAGTTCATTCTAAATAAATAAATTGAAAAATGAATATTGATGACGACGCAAAACTTCTAAGATATTTCTTAGAAGGTCGATTAGTTGCGAATCTCTACAATTGCTACGGAAGGATTTAATCCTTCCGTAGCAATTGTACAACTATAACTAGGTATAACTAAGGTATGATTTATGATATTAGTTATCCCTAGGCGAATATCTTGATCGATTTTATACGCAGGTCAGCTCACACCGAGAGGCGACGCTGTGCGCACTTTGATTTAAAATAGAACTTTATTTACTACCCAAAAATATACAAATAAGCGCAAGCGCGGCACAGCGCGGGGCTGCGGGGATTTTTGTAATAACGTAATTTTTTTTTAAATGACTACGACCTGATATTTTTTTTTAATAAAGTTCTATTTTTAATTAAAGTACGCGAAGTGTTGCTTTATGTTGCGTCTCGGTTTGAGCCGACCTTCTTGTACACCGTTCTTGGTGTCTTTTTATACTTTTAATACTAAGTTATACGGGACTGACATAGTCATTAAAAGTCCCTTAAATACATATAATAAAGAACAAAAAAAATTTTTGTTATAAAACATGAGTTTTATTCATTATAGATGACGACGTATCCGAGGAATTATCTCCTGAAGAAGACACATCAGTGGAAGACGATGACGTTGAATTCCTGGAGCCGGATGAGCTAGACGAACTGCCGATCGTTGAACCCATAACTGCTCCTAAAGGGAAACCGCTGCCCGAGGTTTGTGGCGTTATACATTCAAAATTTTAATGAATTAGTATTGTGTATAGGTTGTATGTACATTTAGACCCAATAAATAAGTTAGTATAAGTAGATATAACATCTCCTTAGGGATAAATAACAAAACTAGTAATGGTGTCAATATCTCAATTTATCAATAAAAAAAAATATGTTCTACTACTTTGTCAGTCAGACAAGAACATCATTCTTATGTAAATCTCCGTTTTTTTCACGTCACATTTTCAAACACGGTCGACGATGCAGCTTAATGCGCCTTGAATACCTTCGAGGAAGACAGCTAAGTCAAAAACTTTATTTGTAACTAGCTGCGCCCCGCGCCCGCGGTTTAAACCGCGTGGTGATAAATATTTTGGATAATATACAATATATGTTTATAAATCGTAGCCTATGTGTTATTCTGATGTATACGCTATATTATTGTATCCATGAAATCCATCCAGTAGTTTTTACGTGAAAGAGTAACAAAAATCAATCCATACTTACAAACTTTCGCGTTTATAGTATTAATAGGATAAAAAAACTTTTCTAAATAATGTAAGTTTAAGTAAGATGATGTTATCTACAGGTAGGGGATTCTCCATCCACCGAGAAACCTCAAGACACTCTAGCGGATGAAGAGGAATACGAGAGGCATCAAGAAGAGTTACGCAGAGAAAGAGAACAAGCATCTCAAGGCAGTGAGTACAATACATACACACAAACACATTAATAATAATTATGAAATGAACCGTTAAATACAGGGTGTTTTGGGACATAGACCAGCATAATTTTTTGAGGGTTTGAGGGGTCGGCCAAAAACTAAGGAATTACATATATTGTAATCGTGACACATAAGACCTTCGGGATCTGGGTCTACTGGGGCAATGTAGAGCATGTAACCCCACAATTGCCAAAAATGATACACAGCATTCACAAGCAACATAACCTTTCTGGTTGACGCTGTAACACCCTGTATATCTCGTAGTTTAGTTGGACTCACCCCGCCCTGTTGCTAGGAAATAACTTATGTATGTGGTCCGGTGCGAGAATCTTTCTACCATCTAGCCCGGTATTCTAGCTACCGGGTGGGGTAAGACTAAATACCCAAAAAATTTAATAATCAATAACAGATAACCATGTACATGTACATATATTCGCATGAGCTTTTGACAAATGAATAACAGCTTTTATTTGCTAATTTGGTTGTAGCGGACTTTTCTCATGTACTAACTTAACTAATTAGGTATTGACCAAATATACAGTTAAAACTACACAGATAAAGTTGTGCAAAGGTTTTCTTCTATGAGCTTTAACAATAAAATAATAATAACATTATCTTCTTTCATAAATTTAAATTACTTACTCGTCTCAGTTTAACTCAATAAATGTTTAAAAAATCTATATGTTTTATTTCGCCTTTTACTTTAGCTATTTTGGACATCTTAGAAATTAAAGGCAATTACCGTCATCAAAGCCAACTTTGCAACACAGCTGAATCCAGCAATCATACCAAATTAAAACGAAATGGGAACAAGAGGTTCTTCTGCAGTTAGGTACTTATCCAATCAGAACGTAACATTCAGTACCGTCATCATAGTCCTCATATCTTGGCCAATCAGAGTGAACTATCCAGTTTTTTATCCAATCAGAAGGCACAGTTCCCCAGATATAAGAGTGAGAGAGAGTATGTGTGTTGCAGTGTGGCTGAAGTTGACGGTGGGCGGCGCTCTGCTGGTCGCCACTCACGCGGTACTCCGCCGAGCTACTGCCTCGCGCGGTGCGTACTATTTTATACCTTAGTCTTAACTAAATAGGGTTGATATATTTGTAGTTTCCTCTCCACCGAGCATAGGCCTTCTTATTTACCAGATAGCTATAAAATACCTAGAATTTTTTAAATAGTTAGTTGGACATTCGTAATTTGCTTTCCGCCGTATGATTTATATAAGGCAGATAAATTAATTATTATTTAACACCCATGATACAATGAAATAATTGATTAAAATGAAAGATTTATAGATTAGAAGAAATATCTAGGATACAAAAGAGGGTATTTGGCCTGCAGTAGGTAAGGTGAATAATGAAGTAAATAAGATCTGTATAGTCTGAAAAAAGCTAAAAAAACATCTTTAAAGAGTTATTAAAATAACTAGATCATCATCATAAACAATGATTTCCGTAACAGAAACCGAAACAGAAGATGAACCGGATTCTAGAGAAGAAACTCCATTATCTGACAGAAGAATGACCTTAATCTCAGAGCCAGTGTCGCCACCTACCGGTAGGAATTGTTCCGAGCTTAATGTGCTTACTGTGACGCTGTTGCTTTAATCGTACATTTTTTAAGTCTCTTTTGAAACAATGTTTTCACTTCAGTGGATCAGAAATCACCGGAAGTAAGACCAAATGAAAAAGAGGTTGAAAAAGAAGCCATAGTGAAATCCTCTCCGTCTAAAGACGAATCTGAAGAAGAAGAAGAAGAGGAAGAAACGTTTGTTTCTAAGGTAGGAAAAACGCAAGTAATGGTTATTAAATCAAAAAGTCTTCAAATATAAATGGTTGTTATTATAATTCCTGAAGTACGACTAAGTTACATACAATGAAATAATCTTTCAGCCATTACAATCAATACAAACCGCGGCAACACCAAAAGACAATATCGATAAAGAGCTATATAGCGACGAAGATATTGAAGAAGAAATCGAGGACGAAGTGGAAGAAGAAATAATACCTACAAAATCTGAGCCACAGCAAGCGGTCCCGCAGGCCCCTATACCAGACGTAACCAAAGAGGTCACGCCCGAGCCCGACGAAGACGATGACGTAGAAATAATAGACGAAGAGCAACTTGAAGAGGAAATCGAAGAAGAGGAAATATCGGATGTTGATGATGCAGAGCTATTGACCAGGCTTGAAGAGAAATACGGACGGCTGCCAGACCCTGAGCCAGCTAGACCGCCGCGACATAGTAAAATCGCGTGGAATGTTTTGGCTTATTAACATACTAACGTTGCTAACGTGTGAGTGCTTGTTTCTTTACTTTTTTACAGCACGGTAGTTAATGCATGTTTGTTAAAGTTTTTTCTACACTACAATGTTTTGTCAATAAGAAAATTGAAGATTTAAGCGCTTGCTCAAAGCCAGTTTGTGTATTTTTCGGTAAACGATATTTTCGAGATTCGCTACTTTCAGTTGTACCTTATATTTTCGATTTCTCATTGAACAGAACAGTCTTATTCAATTATTAGCAGAACTAAGATGATTGCCCCTAAAAGCGTGAATGGTCGATGGTAATGTTTTCTTACCCTGAAATAAAGTCGCGCGTCTGACATCTGGCATCGACGATTCTGCCTAAAAAGTATATTTTGATGTTTTACCTTCCACTTCAAACAAAACTCACATACATAGTTGGTTATATATGAAAGACCCGAAAAACGTGTATCGATATGAAGCAATGAAACAATGTGTAACATTTCCAGAGGATGGCGGTAATAGCATCGAAGACGAATGGCCGGGCGAGCCCGCTGACGCATTCTGGAGCCAGAGACTTGACCAGGCGCAGAGAGAAATGCGCGAGGTATTTACTACTTATATTTATAACTAAGGATGCCTTTGCATTACCAGAGATGTGCTACAGAGCTAAAGGGGGAATATATCGAAGGATCCTAACCAATAAATAAATGTTAAATAATGCTGGACAACCCACACAGCATCGTCTAGCCCCAAGCTAAGCAGAGCTTGTTTTATAGGTACTAGATGACTGATATATTTAATACAATAGATTGCATGGATAGTTTTTTTTACTATATTACATAACGACCAGAACACCCGGAACAAATATCTGAAGATCCTACACACTTTTGTCCCGAGGCAGGAATCGAACCCGCAACCTCCTGCGTCGCTGGCGGACCTTCGCCCACCGCGCCACAGTGGTCGTCAATATAACTCAGAATGCCTTTGCTTTACTAGACTTGTGCTACAGATTAAAAGTCCCAGTTATAAGCAAAAGTCCAAAATCCTAAAAGGTCCAAAACCTGGTTCTTTTCAAGACAAAAATGAATCATAAGGATGTAGAAGACACCTAGTCTTCTAGACCTTTGTGATACAGCATCATCGGCCATATCGCAATTTCCCAACAGATTCAATTATGATAAAATAAAAAGAAGTAGGCACATCCTACTTTAATATTATAAACGCGAAAGTTTGTGAGGATGTCTGTTGCTCTTTCACGCAAAAACTACTGAATGGATTTTGATGAAACTTCACAATAATATATCTTACATATCAGAATAACACATATGTGTTATTCTGATGTATATTGTATATCATCCAAGATATCTATCACCACGCGGGTGAAATCGCGAGGCGCAGCTAGTCGAAAATAAGCTCAAACAAATCCTTACGAAAGTATACATTTCAGGACTGGCTGGACTAACTGTTTTTGCATCCTATTTTATACTTTGCTCGTTGTGCCATTCCCCTCACTCGTCGTCGACGCTTCAGAACACGCAGCGCGCCCGCACCCCGCGCGCTCCGTCCCTGGGGCGTCCTCGACGACTTTACCCCTTAGATTATGTTTTGTTATGTTATACCGAACGATCGTTATCGTTGCCTGTGTTACTCCAGAAGACTAAAGGTTTCACCTACCAAAGACACTAAGTTGATAAGAAGTTGAGGTTAGTAACAGAAAAAGGATAATTCCCTAAATCGTGCTTTCACGAATTTCCCCCTAATCGTAGTCTCGTTTTTGGGCACCAACAAATACTAATCTAACCTGAAAATAATGCAGTCCCTGATTAAAAGAAATAGACGGCAACGTCTTCAGGTTAATTTTGGTGCCAATATCTACGATACGAGCACAAAAGTATCTACCTACTTAAACATCATATCAAATGAAAGACAAAAAGTCAAAGCATCATTCCTATTGTAATATCTGGAGTATACCGGCAGCGATAGCGATGGTTATAGTTTGTATGCTTGTGCGTGAGTGTGTTACTAACCTCCGGAGGGCGACTGGGCTGCGGCGTTGGAAACTGCAAGGTCACCAGCGCTTGCGACGAGCGGCCGGGCGCGGTACATCATCGCAACAGCCTTGGACGCGGCCGCTGAAGCCAAGAAAGACAACCAGGTGCTAAGCAAGGCTATTGCGGCCTACTTGGAAGTGTTGAAGATGAACGAGAGACTATCGGATGCGAAGCTTCTCGAAGTTTCTAATCGAACGTTGGACAGGATTAAGTTTAGAGGTGAGAATTTGAATTGTATTTATTTATTTCTATATTAAAAACTACATTACAGTTATTATCAATTGTGCCAAAATATGCAACTGTTTGTCGGCAGCGAATAAGTTAGCTAGTAATAGGCAGTTTTGGACTTACGACTTTACTTTGACAAAATCATCGGTCATTGTGAAGATCTTTAGGGCAGGCCTATGTCCAGCTGTGGACATCAATTGGGTGGTATGATCATGATAATCAATGTACTTTGGACAAAGTTTGGGAATACGTAAAAGGGAACCAAAGTTTTAGAAAATTTTATCAGCTTCATCGTTACGAGATTGTACGTAAACAAAAAATGGGGCCTTCTGTCTCAGTCGGGACTTTTAGTATATTTGCCTCCTAACTAGTCCAAACTAAGTTCTTAAGATTTTTCCATCCACAATTATTTATCGTTATTCATCGTTAGCCCAGTCAGGGCTAACTATGTGGTCTCACCCCCATATCTTTAGTCATTACCTCGACTTCGATTCAAACTCTACTCAACCTCCAAATGCGTTGTCGGTATGCTTGATCGTAAAAAAATCCTTCACTCGAAACGGCCTTCGAGAATTTTTTCATACGAGTGGAATAACGAACTGTCATCTCAAGGTACCTCGCTACCTACCTTGAATGCTCCTCGAAATAGTTTGTTGTTATTTACAATGGATTTTGGAGACTATCTCAATTACATTTACGACGATGAAACCTACAATTACCCATTGCGAAGGTATATAAGATAGGTTGATATATAACCAAATTAACGACTAAGCACTACCAAACTCGAGCATGTTTTGGAGGAATGCTCATAATTCATAATAATTCATAATTCATTTATTGTTTGTGAATCAGGGTAATGGATAGTCAGATACATGAGACTTATTTTAGATCGCTAGATTCTGCCGCTTAGGCGTACAAACATTTTAATAAACAATAAATATTTTAGCTTATACAATTATATTATAAAAAAAACATGCAGTTATATAAATAATCATTTAATGCAATTACTTATAAATTTTAATTAATGTCTTATTATGAAATTTTATTTAAATGATAGATTAATGTACAAAAATAAATGCTCGAAACGCCCTTGAACAAGTTTGAGTGGAGAATTATTTGAGGTAATGACTAAAGATATGGGGGTAAGTCTTCAAGTCCTTAAGTCCACTCCGTTGAAAATTGCTCTATTCTGTCCTCCTAAGTAATGAAACAAATATCAAAATATGACCATTATTAATTTTGAGCAAAAATTAACAATCACGTTGTTTAATAAAATATGGCAGTACGCGAGGCCCTTTTCAAACATTAGTTTTTTCCTATTCATTTGGTTTGCTTCCTGTGCAGGTTAAAATTTCGCGTTCGTTTTTTGTATTTTCTACAGTGATGAAACACAAACTATTGTAAAATGAAATATGTTGTCATGTAGATCATGTATTGTAATTCGTTTCATGACTTATATTTGATTCGTTTTAGAGCAATCTTTGAAACATAACAATTGGGAAATTTTCCGGGGAGCCCCTTAACACTTCGAGTGCTGAAATCACACCATATGTGTTTTCTACAAGTGACTAATATGCGTAAATCCACACTAGCGTAGCAGCTGAGAAAATATGTTTTTCGAACGAAACGCATGTGCGGCGTAACACAACCGCTGTGTAGAGCGGCAGCACGAATGGCTTAGGTTAAAAAAAAGATCGCAGTCAAAGTGTTAATTAACACTGGGATCATCTACATACCTATTCACTTTTAAATAATAATGTGTTGTGGTTTCAGGAACGTATTTGAGCGCAGAGCCAGTTTACAAGCTTCTCATCAGAAGATTCCCCAACGACCCGGAATATCGAAACAATTTGACCATCTCACTGCTCATGGCTAACAGGTACAGATCACACACATCACATCATCGTCGGTTCTTCGCGAGATATGGCCGGCCCACTGCCACTTCAGCTTGCTAATGCTTAGAGCTATGTCGATAACTTTGGTTCTCTGTCGGATGTATTCGTTACGTATCCTATCCTTCAGAGAAACTTCGAGCATAGCTCTTTCCATAGCTCGCTGAGCGACTTTTAACTGGTGGACCAGCCCTATCGTGAGTTTCCATGTCTCAGCTCCAATACAATTACTCTACCAAATAAAAACAGGTACACAAGGTTTTTCGGATTACCATGGCCGTATAAAATATGACTTGTCTAAGTGCTTATTTTGTAAGCCTAAAGCTTTTGACTTTGAAATACGTATAATAATTATAAGGTAACAAACTAGAGGGTTTTTTTTTCCAGGGTCGACCTTGCTGAAACCGTTTTGAAGGAGACCCTCAAACTCTGGCCCAACGACCGCGTAGCATTAGCCCACCACGGCTTTATCCTAAAAACTCTGCACAACCGTCTCGAAGAAGCCGTCGAAGCTTTCTCCAAAGCTTTAGAAGGCGACGCGGGCGCCGCCAACGAACCACGATTCTACTACCACCTAGGAGACGCATTGCTTCTCCTAGGGCGCTTCGACGACGCCCGCAAAGTACACAAGCGCGGCGCAGAGCTAGGGCACTTCCTATCACCCGCCCAACGATCTCTCTATAACGTCAATAGACTGAAAAGTAAACCGTGGTGGAACGTACACCAAACCCCGTACTCCCGTCTCGCTCGCGCCTTAGAGAAATCTTGGAAAGAGATACTGAAAGAGGGGGAAGCAGCTAAAGCGCTGTACGAAAAAGAAAAGGAAGGATTGAAAGAACGAGGGGAATGGTCGCAGCTGGATCTATTCGTTCGAGGCCGAGAAGTTCCGGATAGGTGCTCTCGGGCGTCTGTCACTTGTGGGATAATCAAATCTGAGATAGGGGCCAGCGGTTGTCGCCGCGGTCAAATCAAGTTCAGTATGATGGAAGCGGGCACGCACGTCAGGCCACACGTCGGACCGACTAACTGCCGGCTGCGAATGCATCTCGGACTGAGCAATACTAAAGATACATTTTTGAGAGTTGATCAGGAGACCAGGTAATTTGATTATTCTTAGGAGTATCTCTAGGAGTTGTTCTAAAAACTCTACATATTTTAATTTACGTTTCAAGTACGTACTTACAGTTTATAGTATGCAGTAAGCTATACAAAATTATAGGTACAACAGTAAAATTATAGGTAAGGGTACGTACACACAGCAGTCCGTTTTATTGTATCAGTTTTTATTGGGCGATGGCGGACTGAGTTGTATGAGAGAGTTCACACACATAACTGGACCTGGAAACCAGTACTACATCCACCATCGCCGAATAAAAACGGATACTATATAACGGTCCTATAAAACGAACCACGCTGCGTAATATCCAGATCGTATATTATAGGTAGTAACATCGAAATAAACATTCATAGTGCCTCAAAAGCCATATGCACTTGATCATAAAGTGTTTGTATAATGTGTGCTTAAAGTTGAATTTTTTTATCATTATCATCAACCCACTGTTGTGTGAGGATCATTCGATTTGTGACACTGATTTCGGTCTTGGGCCGATCACACAGGTCTTGCGGTGAAACCCTTATTATGTCAAAGAAACCCTTTTAATTACCTATCTTCGAAAGTTCGTTTAATAGAAGCGATGTGAAATATAAAATGAACTAAATGTTCATTCACAAACCTAAAAAGCGATTATATTATCGTTCCCTAATATGGAAATAAGTCTGAGTCAAGAAGTAACCGGAAAATTTTTGCTTTCCAGACAATGGCAGACCGGCAAAGTGCTCATGTTCGACGACAGTTTCGAGCACGAAGTCTGGCACAACGGGACGGGCACTCGCCTAGTGTTGATCGTCGACGTGTGGCATCCGGACCTTACGCCTGTTGAGCGGCGGCAACTGCCTGCTATCTGATATAAGCTAGGCAAAATGGTTAGGTACGAGCCACCGACTGCGCAGTATTTGATAATTCAGACAAATAGAGCCCTGTTTATAACATCAGTATGCTAAAAGCACAGCGATTGTTGTCTAGGGTAGATAGAATAGACAAAAAGTACATCGCATCGTCAATCATTGCGTAAATTATTGAAATTGAAGGAATTAATTTCAAATATTTTACGCATTCGAAAAAGCGACATTTTTACTCAGCGCTAGTAGTTATCATTTGGTACATAGTATCTTTAAATCTAGTCCTAAAAGTTCATTTTCTCTTTCACTGAAATCATTTTCTCGACTCTTATACTGAAGAAATATGTATCAAAATCTTGAACTTATGATGTACCAAATTGCAACGTTTTACGAGTATGTATATCAGTTTTAAAGGTTGTATCAGAATGTATATCAGTTTTAAAGGTTGTATCTGTAAATAATAGATTTGTTTGGATGGTCCGCCGTTATGTGTTAGTATCATGTTTGGGCGTATTGAGATTATGAATGATGTTTACCTTTACTTTAGTTTTGTCTTGAGATTAACTTCTTTCCTCTGCATTTGCATCACTAATTTGTACTATAAGTATTATTTATGTAATGAGTACATAAAAAGACCAAAGTTCATTTCGAAGTAGAATCATGTATTTAATGTACACGAGGCTGCACTGAGATACCTACATTTATTATGCGTCAGAAGGTTAATTTCTTACCTTTGTTATACTAAATTAGCCTTCTTTTTGAACACGCTGTAGGCGATTAAAGCTTGTCATACAATTCAAAACCACCATTGCAGCAGAGCACAAAAATGTGCATTCAAATATGGCGGTTAATTAGCGCAGAGCTTGAGCCAACTTTATAGCGTCAAGGTACAAAAGTGTGCATCTTAGTGCAGCCAGCTGTACCTGAACCTATAGATGATAAGAATAATTAAGTCGTATACGA
Source organism: Eupithecia dodoneata (assembly GCA_947044415.1). NCBI lineage: Eukaryota > Metazoa > Arthropoda > Insecta > Lepidoptera > Geometridae > Eupithecia > Eupithecia dodoneata. The sequence continues at coordinate 9,534,526 of OX345656.1, read as the reverse complement.
AAATATAATAACAATGCTCAGAACTGATTTATTTATTTACAACCTGGTTGATGCTAGATAATCGCGAAGTGTATTTAGCTCACATATAATTTTAATTACATGTGAGCTATAGGCTGATAATTTTAATTACGTAGGGGATTATCATGTACCTCTCTGCATACTTGGTTATCTAAAAAGAACAAACCTAACGACGACCTTTGACGACCGATGTAGCGCGGTGGGCGAAGGTCCGCCTGCGACGGAGGAGGCAACCTCCTGCGTCGCAGGCGGACCTTCGGGTCCGATTCCCGCCTCGGAACAATTGTGTGTACGATCTGCAGATATTTGTTCCGGGTGTTCTGGTCGTTTTCTATGTAAAATAAAAGTATTATGTATATCAGTTATCTAGTACCCATAACACAAGCTCTGCTTACCATGGGGCTAGATAATGCTGTGTGAATTGTCCAGCATTATTATTATTATTTTTAATTCATATATTATACTAGCCGCTCCCGGCTTAGAACGGGCTTTCCACATAGTCTATGTTATATAGTTTTGAGGTCTATGGCAATGTGCGGAGGACACGACTTAACACAGGAGCAGCCCCCATTCAAGCTATTTTTACATTTATGCTCAAGGCAATATTTGAACCATCCCAAGTGATACTAGACGCTTGCATTTTGTGACACTGGAGTACGTTACGTACTCTGAAAATATCAAGCGTCTACTGAATGGTTAAAAAAGGCGCCAATCTGCACTTGGTTGCACCTATCCCCAGTTTCCATATGACAAACGTTGTGCTGAACATAACGCTAATATTATAACTGCGAATACGGATGTTTTTTTGTTTGTTAGGTACCTACATCTTCACACCAAAACTAACGAACGAATTGGGCTGAAATTTTGCAATCAAGGAGTTCTGGACCTGGAATACTTTTTATACTATAAATTTTCCCATGGTATAGAAAAAACCTTGAAATGTTTTCATAGTAACAACGCGTGCTAATTTGGCGCATAAAACTAGTCCAGTATAATAATTACTATGAATTTGAATATAAACATCTGTTAAGTGTTCAAATGAATAAAATAAAGACAGAACTGCTTAGTATAGACGTATATTTGGTATAAAAATTAATTAGAAATTGTTCCAAAATAATCTTTAACATAATTCTTAAACTACTAAAGCTCATTCGGCAATCTACCGAAACTTAAAAACAATGGGATTGGACCACGTTGTAGATACTTAATCTAATGTCAAGGTTTCTTAATTAAGTACTTTAAATACATATGTATATGATCAGGATAAACATTTACCATGAACACTGGACGGAATGTAAAGTGTAAGAAGTGAAATACATACCCCGTAGCACAAAACAGGCAACGTCTTACAGAATCGGAAAAGTCAGATTAAGGGTTTTTATTCTCTCCCACATTCAGACAAAAAATCATGATTAGTTACCTATTAAAATTCCTAACTCAGCAACCACAAAGTGCTCTTTATGTAATGTTCTTTCGCTAAATACATCACTGTTTTCCACGCCCATACATGGAATTCGGTGGAAGTATTTAGCGAAACAATTAATAAATTGTAATATCAAATCCAAAGGAAGGCTGTCATAATTAATAACTATCGTTGTCTACGTTTAACGAATTCGATACTCGTGTTGCAAGACAGACAAGCTTCGTAGTTAACCCGCTCACATTCATTATGAAGGCTTATCATTATCCAATTCTCTAATAAATCAGTTCTCAAAAATCAGATCTAAAAATACATTTTAACAATATGGAATGTTGCTAGCTCATTCCATCGCTCACTTGGAATGTTAAAATACGAAACAAAACCCTGTACTTAAATAAAATATTCACTAAAACTAGAATAGTTTCGTTAAAGCTAGAAATAAATTCACCAATAGGAATAAGTACTAACATAGTTAATGGATTCCAAAAAATACTAACCCATTACCATGGGAATGTTGTAGTGTTTACAACACCATAAAAACCTAACAATTTCTAACAAGCTTCATAATCCTATCTAATTGTGTTATGACCACTGGATCTAAGGCAACAAACAACAAAGAGTATAAACGTAAATACAACTAGGTTTGAGAATTGCTTCCAACTAGGTAAATTTTTAAATACTGGCGCTTTATAGGATAGACCCCGCCCAGCTTTTAAAAATCAATCTATGGCATACTCTATTACACACAAATTGACAAAAGCCTATTTATACTAAAGCCATATGTACTATAGGATGTTTATTGACATTGTGACATATTAGTGTAAACTTCGTTGATAGCTTGGTACGCCGGCGGGCCCGGGGAAACGGGCGTGCCGTGACCGTAACGATTATGATATTCGTAAGCAGCGTGGTTTTCATACTGAGGACTCTGCGGTTGGGCCGGAGCAGCGCTGTGTTGCTGCGGCGGCGGCGGCGTGCTATGGCTTGTGTAGTGGTGCTGGGCCGGTAAATAGGAATACGGCGAGTATTGAGATTGAGGGTGCAGAGTGTGTGCGGGGTAGGTTTGCTGCGATGGGTGCGCGGTGTGCGGACTGCTTCTTCCACTGTACGGCGGCGCCGGCGGTGGCGTCGTGCGCGCGCAGTACGGCGGCGCAGGTGGCGGAGGCTCTTGCCAACCACCCTCGTGCACCTCGCCCCAATCCCGCGAGATGTTATCTATCCGCGCCGTCAGCTCCCCGCAAGGGATATTACTTGCATCGTTACCTGGAGGATCCGCCTCCTTGTACGGACCTACCACGTCGTAGCCAGTCGACTTGACACTGTTATGCCTGGTCAGCGTATGTCTGTTCGTGACGATTGGAACTGACTCTGATATGGGTTGCTGGTTGTATGCAGCTTCCGTGGGAGTGCTTCTTTCTCGTTCTACTGTGTGGTAGGAGGCTGGGCGGGCCGCGTGGAAGTTAGAGTAGGAGGAATGTGCTGACGTTGGACGGGATCCGCGCGGGTCCCGCGGTAGTGACGCGTTAGAAGACATGTATGCGGCGTTCCGATAGGAGCGCCGCGATCTGCGCACGGACGAGTTGTTACCGCTAGACCGTGAGCGGCGCTTCACTCGCCGTGGCGTCATCGGCTTCATTGTATTCTCAACTGTTGTCTCCGTAGGACTCAGCTCTATCGTATAAACTGGACGGCGAGGCAGCGTTCCTTTATCTGCAATGATAGAATGTTCTAACATTATGTACTACCAAACCATTATCAGATTTAACATTAGTAGTTTTTGTTACCTGATTTGGGTTTTCGTTGTTTGAATGACTTATAAGCTAGTAGGACTGCAAGGGGCAAGGCGAGGGCGGCGAATAGCGCTCCAACAGCTGATTGGGCGAGTTCAACGTGGTCCCACTGGAGGAAGCAGCCGTCGACTTGAGCTGGTCTCCACGAGCCCTCATCGACCTCGCCCCACTGAGGCTGGCAGCCCCAGCCATTTGTTTCCCACCAGCTGACACTGCCTGTTCCTAATGATAGTAAACCATTTTCCTGAAAAAAAACCATGAACCCTGTAAGTTAACGCATTTACGCGCCGCGGCCCCGCCTCATGGAGAACATCAGCGTCATGGGCTGTAGTAAAGAATAAAATTTAACCTATACTACCCATAATAAAGAAAGTAATTCAGTCTACCTGCTTGTCTGTTTACATCTCAAGGCTTAATAAATCTGTATTATATTTCTGAAGATGGTAATGGGGAATGATATAGGCTACTATTTATCATGGAAAAAAACGTGTTCGAATCCATGGGCGAATGCTAGTTTTATATAATAAGAAATCTTCTTACTTACAAGGCAAGCAAGAGCTTGCCTACTTAATGTATACATACTTTATTTAGTGTGCCAATATTCATAAAATGGCAGAGCAGGAACACATTCCACCCAAACCACATGAAACTCCATATTGCATACTGGAATAGAATAAACAAGTTAGAGCAAAGCAACATTTCACCTCTGGTCAAACACATTACATAACATAGGCATGACAAAGTGAAAGTAAAAATGTGGGTCAGTTTATCATATTTATGTGAAGACTGCTACAGAGCTTTGAACGAAGGTCCTGCTAAGGCATTGAAGGTTGTGGTTTCTATACCTGCCTAAGAACAAATATATGTTCCAGCACTGTGTATTTTCTTGTTTATTCATAAAATTTGTTAATAGTTCTATGTAAAGAAAAATAAGGTCATGATGCTTACTGCTACTAGATATTGAGTTATGAATTGGACAGCTCCAAAAGAACCAAATATTATAAGTAGAATATTTGTGAAGTTTGCGATGATTGGTAGCCACATGTAACCCAAGAAGTCAAACACTTGCCGCTGGATTGTGATTATCTGCAATCAAGGTTAACAAGAATCACTTTCTATAGAAAATAACTTTTTTTACAACAACATGGTTAAGTTTAAAACAGTCAATTATTACCTAACTGTTTTCTCTACTTTTATTACATATATTTTGGAAACCAATAACATAACTTTTATTCAACTGTGCTTAGTTTACAGCTATAAGTATAGATGCTTTGTGAATCATTCAGGCATATTTATTTTTATCTCTAATATAAATAACATTATATCACAGATTACTGATATTCAGGAATCATTGTGTATGAAATTGTTTATTGTCGATTGTCGATTTTGAAGTTATTTTGGTTTTGCATTTCTATACAAATACCAACAGATTTTTTAGTCAACTGTTCACTATTCTAAGTTTCCCAGCAGTTTTAATTGTTCAGCTTGCATAAAATAAAACAGCTACAAACACGCATCAACGGCACTGATCAACGAATTGGAATTCCAATTATAACATGAATCATTAGGATCATGCATTCCGGTTTAGCACACCACAACAACGCTCGCTTGGCACACGGAAGGAACAAGGAAGAGATTTATATGCATGAGAAAGTTAAAATTCTACAGTTATTGGGCTTTATTTCGTAGGAAGTCGTAAACATACCAGCTCAAGTACACAAACGATGAGGAGTACCGTCCTCAGTCCACAAACAGCCATGTCGGGAAGCTATGTTTCGCAATAATTCCAAAATCTGGTGCAGAAACTTAAGTGATCTCTTGGAATAATACATACTTTTATTCAGGAAAGTAACATTTTGAATAATAAAAATAAAATGAAAACAAACACAACACCTCCGTCACAGACAAACGGAAAGACTTGTCTTGTCTGTCTGTCTTGTCTGTCAATCTGTCATTGACTGACTCATTCCCCTATGTAGAAAAGTACTTTGTGGACTGACTGACTGACTGACTGCTGCTGATTGATTGAAGTTGTTTTGTTTTGTTGGTACGAAATATACGTCAAGTCTGATTTCTGTCCGACAGTTATCATTCTTATTTTTTTTTATAATGTTTTTGTGTACCATGTGTACGCTAGCAACGATCAAGCTAGTATGAAAATGCTCAAAGGTTGTGAATAAATTTATGAGTTATTATGATCATACTAGAAAAAGGCATTATAGGTAACGAAATTAAAAGTCTTGTTCAATATCTCCGTTTCTTGAGTACATATTCAAAAAATTTCATAGCTTGAACGCTATTTGTGCTCTGTTTTTGTATGTCAATTTCTTTGCTATAGTTTAATTAATTAAATACGACAAGTAGGTAGGTACCTATCCAATCTACCTAACTATGGGAAGAAGCTATTCGCCTGGAACACAGCTACATTGAACCACCACAGGAGACAGTGTTCCAACTCCATTCATCATCATCATCATCATCAGCCTGTATTAGTCCACAGCTGGACATAGGCCTCCCCCAATGAGCGTCATAGCGCCCTGTCTTCGGCTTGACGCATCCAGCATCTACCTGCAGTCTTTCGCAGGTCGTCATCCCACCTGGTCGGAGGGCGTCATACACTACGTTTACCGTGTCGTGGTCTCCACTCAAGAGCACGTTTGCCCCAACGGCCGTCGGTTCTTCGCGAGATATGGCCGGCCCACTGCCACTTTAGCTTGCTAATTCTCAGAGCTTTGTCGATAACTTTGGTTCTCTGTCGAATCCTATCCTTCAGAGACACTCCGAGCATAGCTCTTTCCATAGCTCGCTGAGCGACTTTGAACTGGTGGACCAGCCCTATCGTGTGTGTCCACGTCTCAGCTCCGTAGGTCATAACGGGTAGGACGCACTGGTTGAAAACTTTCGTTTTCAAGCATTGCGGTATGGATGAAGAGAAGACTCGACGTAGTTTCCCAAACGCTGCCAACTCCATTGTTACTCATATATTAATTAAATAAACGTTTTGAAATAACGTTTATTCAAAATTAATAATAAGTATATGTGTAATTTGAATTTGAATACGTATCATACGTATCATTTTAACTGATACAACAAACCAGTAACCATGCTCAGAACGAGGCGCGGTTCCGCTCCCCGCCGTCTCTAAAATGTAAAACCTGAGTATACCCACACAAATTTCAACGTGGGTAAAGCCGCTGGGCGCAGCTAGTTGATTAATAACTATTCGATAATAGTTATTCTACTTGGTAGGTAATAACCATGTAATAACTTGACTGCTTGACTGACTGTAGATAACACTGCAACTGATGGCAACATGGTCTTTGTTGGATTGATGAATTTGTCAGCTGTCACTGTGAGTGATGTTATGTCGTCAGTCCTGACCGTCAGTCAGCAAAATCAAAATAATTTGATTTGCCGGACAGACCGAATGCTGGCTGGAGTGGCTGGCTGACTTCGCAATTTTTGAACCTTCCCAAATCGATCGATATCAGACAGAACTCAGAAGAAGCCCAGCCGACGACGATCATCTGAGAAAGCCATCTTTGTTCGCCGATTATACCGATCAAGGTAAGCATGTAATAGCATTTTTCTCCTTTCTATTCTAATATGTGTGAAACCAAAGCATTCCACCACCACCGGTAACCTAGATCAGAGTAACAAACTGTTTGTTTCCTTCCAGAAGGTACCTATAATGGCTTCCGAGACTTTGGTGCCCTTGGAATCCAATCCTGATGTACTGAACAAGTTTCTCCAGAAGCTGGGTGTGCCCAGCACATGGAGTTTGGTGGATGTTATGGGGCTAGACCCTGACATGCTGTCATTTGTGCCGCGTCCCGTTATCGCCGTTATGCTTTTATTTCCTACATCTGATGTGTATGAGCTATATCACAAGAAGGAAGAAAGTGAGATCTTAGCCAAGGGTCAGAAGGTATCGGAAAATGTCTTCTACATGAAACAAAATCTGAGCAATGCCTGTGGCACTATTGCTCTGGTCCATGGAGTTGCTAACAACACTGATAAAATTAAGCTTGGTGATGGTCACATGAAGGAATTTCTAGAAGAAGCAAGAAAATTAGATGCTGTAGCTCGTGGTTCACTCTTGGAAAATTACACTAGCATTATAAATGATCACCGTGAGCTAGCTCAGGAAGGACAAACCAATACCCCAGGAGCCAATGATGTTGTGATTCATCACTTCATAACTTTTGTCCATAAAGATGGAGCACTCTATGAGCTGGATGGTCGTAAAGCTTTCCCTATCAATCATGGACCAACCACTGAAGACACTTTGCTGGAAGATGCTGCTAAAGTATGCCAGGAATTCATGGCCCGTGACCCATCTGAAGTTCGCTTCACTGTCATGGCGTTGACTGCAACTGCTGATTAATGTACTGTATTTAAAATAAGCACTACAGTTTCGGGACTGTAGAGATCTCTCACTTAAAGCCGAGCTTTACTTTTCAAGCTTATAGTATTTTGTACGTCATAAATAGACAAAAGGATGCAAGCTTTTGTGATATTAAACATATTTATTGGATAATAGCGCGTTTCATTTCCTATCCCTTTAATAATGAAAGGGGGTAGCACATAAGGTAATAAATAACTTAAGACAACTAAATGGCAGGCAGATAGGTCTAGGTACAGAAGCAAGATCAATAATGAGAAAGCTTTTTGTGACCTCTGTGACAAAAGGTCATTTGCACTAGTGTGACCTAGGCTCGTCACTTTCATTTGAGGCTCACCAATGTGAATGTGACCTTCAGGCGAAATTCTTTTCTTTTTTTGTCGTCGGTCATGCGTGTTACTAACCCAGGAACGGCGTCTAATTTAAAATTTCAACAATAATTTTCTAATGCTGTGTCATGCTAAAAATACATTTTTGTAGGTAGGTAGGTACCTTCTATGAACGAAATAAAACCAAATGGCATCTACGATAAAATTTACCTTGAACTATCGCATCTCTAATAATCTAACATCAAGTAGCCTACACGTTAAAATAATGAACTCGCGAGTAGTTTCATTACGCCCGTGATGGGTGAAAGTGGCGGATAAATAATAGTTTTATTTCTTTCAACGCTAAGGGCACACACACGAGCGGGGCGGCACGTTCCCATCGTTTTACACAAACCTCACACTAGCTTCAAATTTTAAATGTAAATACCTATCTTCTTGTCTTCCTAAAAATCGTGAACTCGAAACATAAGGTATTTTTAACCGACTTCTAAAAAAAGGAGGACTTACTATGTTCGACTGTATGTTTTTTTGGGTATCGTTTATATAGTCAGCAAGAGGAAAATACATTTTGTCAGTAGAAAAAATTAATTGAGCTGTGTGAATCTAGTGGTCGGCAAAAATGACTAAATAAGTAGTGTGACATTGGGCAGCCTGTCTACAGCAGTATATTATTTATTAAGCAAATGATGATCAGGTTTAATTCATTTTGGTTTGCTAAACTTAATAAATGGAGAATGTTTTTATTTTCGATAGACATTGGCGCCAACGAATTTCACAGCTGATTTCGGCAACAAATACATTCACCATTACCACAAGGGGTAGGATTTTTTTTCTCGATTACGATTACATTACGATGGTGTTGGCAACTGAGAATAGACGCGTTTTACAGCTAGTTCTCTAGTACGCAGTATGTAGTACAAATGTTGCAAACAGTAAAACAGACCATTTCATTAATAAAAGTTTAATTTAGGTAATAAATAGGCTCTCATCTATTACTAATACATAATTCTTATGAATAAACTGGTTATAAAGGCCTTAGTATTTCATTATTAAATATTTTTAATTTTCTCTACTTAATAAGTACTTTTAACATCAATTGTCTAGAAAAGTAAGTACAAATTGGAATGCAAATATATATTGTCTACTTTCAGGCATTAGCTAATTACACTGATTTGAGCTTAGGAAACCTTACAAGTACCTACTTATTTACAATATAGGTAATTAGGTAAATGTCATTATTCTACACTTAGAATTAGCCGCTATGCAGACAGATCACCGTCTTGCGGCAAAGGACACCTAGCTGTTTACATATGTATAAACTTAAACCGGCTCTACTGACAACCTTTAACGAAAAATATTATAAAGTTGATTGGTTCTTCCAAGGGCGTTGCCAGCCGCTGGTCAGGGGGTAATTGAATCATGATTCAAAATGGTCCGGCCATGCTTAAGTAGTATACCTACTATGCGGGAAATAAAGGTAAAGGGAGTTGACTTAGAACTCAAGGGGACCTTGGAGACGCCCATTATTTCTTTAAATAAAGTTGCTCTGTCTGCATAAAGCCTTAGTCCACCCGAAGATTAATGCTTAAAAACTATAATATCACAAGAGGTATTTTTTGTATTGCCAGAGGCTTCGTCTTTACCGGATAACATTAGTCATGGTTACATAATATACTCATAAATAATATTAATTAAACCCGGGTAGGTACAGTCAACGAAAAAAAAAACTGAGTCAACCATCCAAACGCAATTTTCTTACCTCAATATTTACGAGACTTGCGAGATTTTTTAAATTATTTATATGGTCGGACCCGTGGCGATCGCGACGCAAGATTCGACCACTTTTTTAAGAAATTCCTGTGTTTGGTAATTTCAATGGCCTCCTGTACCATTCTTGGTATATCCCCCCTTTTGGGGAGGCACTTTTAGCATTGGAAGTACCTATATGAGCTGGGGAGACTATGTTCACCAATTTTTATCGTTGACATACCCGATAACGACATTATGACTAACATTTTATACATCATCAGGTGCCAGCGTTTCTTCCTCCGCCGTTTGGTCGTTTATGAGTGTATCTGAAAAATATAAATTAATTGTTAAGAAAAAACTAAAATACGTTAGAAATTATTGTGGTATTAACACTAAAGTCATTTAAAACGGGATATTAAATATTGGAAAACTCGAAAATCAAATCATGGTAAATATCCCGTTTTAAATGACTTTAGATATAAATTCGATTTCAAATTCCTGAGTATTTACACTGTTTTTTAAGCTTTTCGGGACAAATAATTATATCTCAGGAATGAGATTATATTTTTATGGGGATACCTCGGGATCATTCTCCATACAATAGGGAAAGATTTTTCCAAATCAGTCCATAACTGACGCACAAACTTTAGCCTTTATAATATTAGCAGATCAGATATGTATATTTATTTACTTTTCACCTAGGAAACCGCAGGCGAGGCCGCGCGCAGAAGCTAGAGTGGTTGTAGAAGGTAAATGTGGTGATGCTCATGCGGTGCAACAATTATTTTCCATTACTTGACACTGGTAGAAAAGTGTCCAACCAGATTGCCATTAACAAAGAATTATCATCCTCACCATGCAGTGCAAAATGTGACGGGATGGACTGGGCTAGGCTTACTTTGGTCTTGAAGAGCGTCCGTTGAGAACTTTGGCAGCAGCAGCGTGCAAACGAGGCCTACAGCGGCAGCGGACCCGCAGACCCAGCCTAGGGCGTCGCGGTAGTAAGTCTTCTCGGCGCACTCGGCACTGGAATTAATAACAAGCTTATTATACAAAATCCTTCAAAAGTAGCTAGTAAAGTAGCGTAGGTAAATCGAACCACTATCAGTAAAGTCATTTAAAACGGGATATTTACCATGATTTGAAAATATTGGAAAACTCAAAAATCAAATCATGGTAAATATCCCGTTTTAAATGACTTTAGTGGTAATAACCAAGATAGTTTCAGAAGAACCACTATCAGAGTTACAATTCAAAGTAAAATCGTTAAAACTCCGAGGATTTTGCGCGTGATATTCTATTTTTTGCGGTTTTTATTTTCTGCGTTCTGTAAGGAATAGGTGAAGAACTAGCGGGAAAGTCGCGAATCATAAACAATCACACTAATATTATATATGCGAGAGGTTGGATGTTTAGATGGATTAACGTTTGTTACTTTTTCACGCCAAAACTTCTGAACAGTTCGGGCTAAAATTTGCATGAGGTAGTTATGGGCCTGGAATAAAACATACTAGGCTTTATTCTAAGCTTTTTATACCATAAATCAGTTCCCATGGGATAGAAATAACATGAAAACGTTTCCATAGAAACAACGCGTTCGAAGCCGCGGGCAGAAACTAGGTAACTATAATATACTTTTGGAGGATTTGGTAATAGCATAGATAGATGAAGAAACTCTAGTAATAGGTTGATTTTAGTGACAAATCTCAAATGCTCCGAAAATGGGTGGGTACCTAAGTACCTACTTAAGTAGGTAGTACCAATAATAGTAAAGTAAAGGTACCCCTGAATCAAAGTTTATTCTACATCACAGATAAATTAATTTTGCAAGATTATTCCTTTTTGTAAGAACACGTGTTTGCTTGAACTTTGTTGGACAAAGTAAACACGTGTTCTTACAGGGCGTTCCGGTTAGTAATTAAATTAATTAGATAAAATAACACATGTGACTAGTGATAGTGACGCATAGAGGATTTTATTGATACCTACCACCTACATTATAAATATGGTAGGTATTAATTGAACTGCTTTGATAACACAGTTAGCGACTATGTAAATATTGTGACTACTTATTATTTGTTCTTCTATATCTGTGGTTGTTACCACAGACTATTAGTCACAAAAGGTTTTTGTACATTATAACGTCAATTTCAATAAACTTACAAAGATATAATTCAACATTGAATTTTTCGTGATATTCTGTTATGTTATGTCTGAAAGGTTTCCGATTCGATGGAAATATTACATTATAACTACATATTTGATATGCTTGGGAATTAAGATTCCTAAGCATATCGAAATTGGCATTCAATTTGACCATGAGATCGATACTGATATTATAAATTCGGAAGTAACTCTATCCGTCTGTCTCTTAGCTTTTAACGCCTAAACAGCTGAACGGATCTCAACAAAATTTGGCAGGGAGGTAGATAGTATCTCGGGGATATAGACTACTTATTATCCCGGAGAAACACGTGCGAAGCCGCGGACAGAATCTAGTATATATATATTCAAGCTTTATCTTTGTTACACCCCCGCCTTTAATAAATTCTTTCCATATATTATATGGAATAATATTCTTAATATATAATATATTATATATATTTATTTCTTATAATTCATATATAATTATTTCCATCCAAAGATTGCCTGGAAGAGATCGCTTCTACGAGATAAGGTCGCCCATTGTACTTGTCGCATTTAATGTTTTTTTGTAATGAACTGGGTATACAATAAAGTAATTTTGTTTTGATTTGTATTGTTATAGCGATTGGGAACGATAGACTGCCCAGGTGTGGTGACACAATGCTATACCTACTTACTACATTTGTATAACAGCAATGGCGACACCGCAGGCCAATTTGTCCGTGAAACTCATCAGTCCATAGACGAAGGCCGACGCTTCTGTCTTCTCGCCTACTAAATCAGCAGTCAGCGCCAGACTTGTGACCAGCATTACCGCGCCGCCGAAACCTGGAAAAACATGACCTTTCTTTAATTACTATCAGTAAATAAATTCAACAAATTGTTCGAATACATCTGTGCGAAATGGCTGTATTAGGTACAAAATATTAGATTATCTCTAAAGGATAAAAAAGCTTGGGGCGGGTTAATGTTCCAACATGAAAAATAACAAGTAACAGGCTTCTTCGTTGATTCTTTACTTAAGTCTACATATGGCGCGAAATCAGCGAAAGAAATAAAAAAAATACTGAAAATACGAATTCGATTATACTCGCAGTATTTATAAGTAAAACACACCAATAGTCCACCACAGTAGTCAAGTCGTCAAAAAGATCATTCAACTCACCTATTAAGATAGCGATCAAATAAATGAATCCATCCATATGCGCCATAAAAGATCCAAAGTATATCCACATAAAACCGCCCAAAGCACACCCAGCGCCTACAAGATAACTGTATTTCCTTGTGATGGATCTGGGCGCAACCCTTTGTACCCAAGCTGCGGCGAGACTGCCCATGTACATGGTGAATGGAACCAGGGCCAAAGACCTCGTGCCAAGTAGAAGTGTCCGATGAAGATATAAAGGGATTAGCACTTGAGATATGTTAACCACAAGTCTTGTACTCATGTATATGCAGGCTACCTGGAACAATGAAGTAAATAAATAATGCCGGACAATACAGACGGCATCAGCTAGCCCCAAAGTAGAGAGAGTTAGTATTAAACCACCAAAACGTAGGTGAGACGAGAGCAGATGTTAACAACTACTATTAGTTGTCGTAAGGTCGGTATTTACACATCTTGTCTCCACTCAGCTTCAGTGGATACCACCGAGCGGAAATATACGTATCATATTTCTATAGCGCGATCGAATCGGATATGTGAACTGCTCCTCGCCGAGATTGAGCTCGGCGGTATGGTACGAAGCAGAGATGTGAGCTTTGCCTCGCCGCCGCACAAGCTGCAAACGATCCGATCGGCACGCAGCGGAAACGAAAAGAGAAGTGAGCGATGACGCGGGCGCGCAAATGGATTCATAGCAAATAGCTTACAATGTGCAAACTACATTACTGCTCGCCTACTATCATGTAAAAGCAGAAATCAGACAAAATCTGTTTTTTTTTTTAAATATCATTACACTGCTAAGGGTCAAAGCCTAGCATAATTGATAGAAAACTTACCTGAGAACCATCATTATGCCATATTGCTTTTTTACAATTCTGCTCAGTTAATTAATATCAGTTAGATGTCTATGACATGTATTTCATATTATTGTGTTAGATGTATTTCACTGAAAACCAAAGAAAAGCTAAGCTCAAAGCAAAAGAAACGAGATATATGATCAAAGAACCCTAGTTCTTCCTAGCTCTTTTACAGTTTAAAGGCATGTTCAATACCTATGTGGTATTTTGCTACCCAAAACGGAGACACTGAAAATACAAATGAGATTTAAGTGGCAGTAGAATTACCACACCCTCTTTAATTTTGCTGATGCTCGAGATAAAGAATACCTTAATGGTCAGAATAGGCCTAAGAGAAAATAAAGTTACCTGATACATTACAGGTGTGCGTAGTATATCACAATGTGCTGTGGAGCCCCCTTCCGTCAGCTGTTCTTGGCGCAAGTGAGAAGTCTTCTCCGTAATGGTTAAGTGGAATACTAATGAGGCTATAGTTCCCACAACTAGCACAGTATAAGCCAGATAACTGAATTTCCAACTGTCAGAAGGGCCCACCTGCTACAATAATATAATGCCAGGTTACAGGAGGTCATCTTTATAAAAAAATAACAAAGATATGAAGATTATTGTCTACATTTCACAACAGTTAACTACCTGTGTACCAGCTTCCACTGAGAAGCCGAGGTATACCCATGCCAACATATAAACTAAAAGAGTGGAGAATACTGTTAGTACATATCTGTAAATAAAATTACATGTGATTAAAGAAGAGTAATTTGCTATTATGGAGCAAAAGCAATCAAAATAGGGATTCAAATTGCATTACTAGAATACATACCTAACAGCAGTCAAATGTTTTCTTGTATGTAAATCGTCAGAGAGCTCAGGTATGAGACTCAAGTGAGAGATCTGTACTGATGCCCAACCAATTTGGAATATTACTATGAAGGCAGCAAAGTAGTACATTTGAGCCCATTTGTGTGTAGTTGAGCATTCAATACAGTTGGTGAAGATAAACGGAAAAGAGGCAAGAACGCAGACTGTACCTAAAACGAAAAGAACTTTAATTCTGTGTCAGTACCACCAGTGGTAGGTGTGGCAATCACATAAAATGTTATAAAAAAATCTCAGCCAAGAAATATAATTACTTACCAAACAGATGCCAGATTTTTCTTTTGCCATATCTGGCACTTATGAAGTTATTTGTGTGATCTGAATGATATCCAACAAAAGGTGTAGCTAAAGCGTCCACCACCTGGCCAACTAACATAAGATTACCAGACTGAGTGGCAGTGAACTCTAGCACCAAATGAAAATATACTAGAAAATATGTAAACCACAAACTAGCACATACGTCGTTCAAAACGTGCCCAATTCCGAATCCAAATTGAAGTCTGTAACTTGTTGATATGTCTAAAAATTCATTATCCATTTTTTTCTTGAAGTTACGGAATTTACCGCTAAATTAAATACAACGTCTACAACGAATCTGGCCGTAGTTCTTTAGCTTAGGAAGCAGGGAATCAGCGGTGTTGACTTTTGTTTGTTTAACAAATGCACAGAACAATGTTATTCTTGAACTTCGTATGTTAAATTTTAAATAAATAGTTCTTGCGTCTGGGCTCACAGAACACACACGTCTACTCTACGTCCGCCTGCCTTGTCTGGCTGGCTGGTAGTAGTGTAGTGATTTGATTTTAGTCAAGTTGAGTACTCAGTGCATCTGAATAATCTGGCTTAATTTCAATCGGAAGGAACCCTCTTTTTCCAACTTTGAAGACACCCGTCTTGTGCTAAAAAACAACGCTTCGGAGTAGGTATTGTATTTTTTTGACACAGTATTATTTATTATCTCTTTGGCGAAGTTTCATGAATACAAACAAATAAAAAATACCAAAGAAAGAGAATACATTAGGTATCTACAAACGATGGAATGGTCAATGGATGGAATTATTATGGTATGGATTGGAATAAGTAAGGCCATCTTCAACTTCTTCTATTTCATTTTCTAATGCTGGCACTTCTGACTTCACGTTCACACACATCGTTATTCGTGTTCGCGTGTCGTTTATTTGTATCAAAATGTTGACACTGACGGTGATTTCTTTCGTCCACATGTTGCCTGTTTATTTCATGTTATTTAATGTTTTTTACAATGACTGCTACCACAGAAAATTAATCGGAACGCAACGCAAGTCGCAAAACAAAAGAAATGGTGAGGGAGGTGAAATATCACCCACCGTCCGGCCCGGCCCAACCAAATCTGCAGGCAGCAGATAAGAAAATAAAGCCAAAAATTACAATAAACATATCTTTTCGTTTATGCGAGTGAAATTGTGATTTGTTATTTTGGTTTCTAATGTATGTTTGATATTCCGAATGGATGTTCCTAGGAGCTTAATATTCCGTATAACAATCGGACTCCTCGTCCAGAAAGTTTTCGTAAATGGGGATCAATTCAAAGAAGAATTATTCATCAAACCCTTGCCGCCGAAACATCTTTACGCAAACTTTCAATTTATCACCCTGGTAGATAATGATTCTTCACGTAAGTATCATAAGATTGTTTCTTTTGGTAAGTGTGAGTGAAAATGAATAAATATATAGTTATATATAGTTGCTATTTTTACGCTTTCAGATGAGCATTCGCAGTTATCGCCAAAGGCATTGACTGAAGTGATATCCAGATTTGATATAGAGGAATTACATTTAACTCTTACTGAAGGACAGTGGAGACATGAACAATGGGGATACCCGGTCTTAGATGCTGCGCCCGGCGCAGAGCTCTACGCCTGGTTCTCGCCCTCGGTTACTGATGTCGATACACAATGGCGAAAACTGAGTGCTACTCTATCAGGTCTTTTCTGTGCTTCCCTGAATTTTATTGACAACTTTAACACAGTTAGACCACAGATGGCTCTGTGGCCTATGGGTGCTGTGAAACCTGGGCCCAATATCACCTCTCAACTGAGATATGCAGCACTACCTAGAGAGATTGTCTGTACAGAGAATCTAACACCTTGGAAAAAGTTACTCCCATGTGAATCTAGTAAAGGTTTTTCATCCCTTTTAAACTCAAGAATGATCCACAACACCAACTATCATTCAATTGGAATCCATGTGAGGAATGTATGCAAGACTCCTCAATGCTCTGAAGTAAACCTAGAAATTAAACAGACAGTAGCACTTGTATATGACTACAAGATAATAGGAAATGATGATTGGTCTTTTAGAAAACTGTTTGGCCAAGGCTTACCAGGTGCCTGCCTTCTTTCTTCAAGCAGCAAAGTTTATGTTGACGTTACATCCAATGATACACATTCATTCCAATTGACAACTCAACCAGAATCTACAGTTGTCTCAGTGAGAGGTGGCAGTGAGACTAAACTAGCAATTTACACCATTGAACCGAACAACCAGATGATAAACATTGGGGCCAAATATGATAAGAATAAGAAAGATATACCAGTAGCCATACCACCACCTCTGCACTTCAACAGATACATACTTGGCTATGGGAAAGAGAGTGGGGGAATAGTAACAGAGCTAATAAATAACTTTTGGACTCCTTTAAATGTAGTTGTCATGGAAAATGCTCCATGGTGGCTACCAATACAACTGAGCTCTCTTAGAATAAATGGAGAAGCTAAGAGCAATCTAGTCTTATCCCAATTTTATTCCCCTGGAAGGAGCAGACAAAAACCATACCATTTAGAACTTCTGTTGAAGCTTCCAGCTAGATCAAGGACTACAATAACTATTGATTTTGAATTTGTTTTTCTGAAATGGCAAGAGTACCCTCCTGATGCCAACCATGGCTTCTACATAGGTTCAGCGATAATAACAGCAAATCTGCCCTCGGCGAAAAACTATACTAGCTTACCAATATCTGGTTCTACATATGATAATGTGATTAATGCTTCTCAAGCATGTAAGTATATATTATGTTTAGTTTTAAATAAAATATAAGAAATCAGTTGAACCCATTAAGCTTGCTATTCTTTGAAAGATAATCGGACAATTAGCACCTTTCACTTTTATGTAAAATTAATGAAAGCTTTTGTTGTAAATCTCAATTATAATGTCATTGTCTTAACAACGGGATATTTAGAGGATTTAAGTTATTAGCTTTCCAATATTTCGCCTTTTTATATTACAAATTAACTATCTCATTATCTTTTCAAAGAACACATGCTTCACCGCACAGCTTCACACCCTAGATCTCCTCAAGTTCAACATATGCCTCAGTACTATTAAGCTACATCAATGTTTTTTTAAGCACCAGAGCTGTTCATTAATGAACAAAAATAACAGTGCAAAATAATAAAATAACTGATTTTTTATTTCAGGGTACCCGGCAGTGCTTAGGACAAATGGCGCTATGGTATCATTACCCACTCCCGATTTCAGTATGCCTTATAATGTCATATGTTTGGCCTGCACAGTAGTGGCACTGGCATTTGGCCCTCTTCATAATATCTGCACTAAAGAACTGATATTGAAACCAACAAGTGCACCAATGTCATTGACGCAAAAAATATTGAATTTAATTAAGAGAAAGAAGGATTAGTGTATTCTATTATATTCATTTGAACCAACTGAGGTAGACCATTTTCCAGTAGCTGCACTGGCTAGGTCCTCCTTTTGCTGCCATCTATACTAATAAAAGAGGAAAGGTTTGATTTTTTGTTTGTTTGTTTGTACTAAATAGGCTCCGAAACTACTGGACCGATTAGAAAAATTATTTGACCATTGGGAAGCTACACTATTCCCGGTGAACATAGGCTATATCAGGGCTATATTATATTTTTAAAAGAGTAAGGGATCCTTACTAAAACTCCAAGGTGTGAAAATTTCACCCATAAAATTCCTTACATTTCAATGCGCTATTTTTTCTAAATAAACGTGGTTGCCTAGCAACGCTCGCCTTGACGACAAAGGCACAGTACACGTATAGAACAGTATTATTTATATATTGGGAAACATTTAAAACTTATTATTGAAACTAAGCCTAGTTGATGAAATAAATACCTACGCTCCATTATAGCACTAGAGTTGTCACTTTTCTTGTTTCTGATATATATTTTTTATGAAGATGATTTCTTTTCTGTACTGATCAATAAATGGAATTGAAATAACTAGCTTACAAATGTGGTCTGGTATAATATAATAATATCTTCGTCTGGTCGAAGCGACGCGTGACCCGAGATCTGACGAGTATGTTGCGCAGCGCATCAGCCAGCATTGCCATACAGCGTGGCAATGCAACCAGCGTCTTGGGGACGCTTCCGACTGGTATTGATATGGATCAATTGAGCTACCTGTAGATTGTTTACAATAGTCTGCAGTTAGGTCAGTTGTTTCAATTATAAATATTAGGTCTAACTAGTTAAATTTTCTTTGTTAGTAAAGTATTTGCTTACAAATACAATTTAAATAGGTAATCTCATGGCGTCGCGTGTGAGCCGCGGTTGGACGTAAACGTTTCGTGAGCTCGTCGGAGCGGGCGCACGCAGACATTTTAGCGCAGGCAGCGCGCGCGCAACGCTCATGAGCGGCTGCGAACCGTACCGCGTTTCAAAATGCGTGTGATACCTAGTAATTAAAAAACCATTACTTAATCAATATCTTTATTATTACAAATTATTCACAGAAAAGTACTTGCGTCACTTTTGAGCAGTGAGCAGTATCGGCTTCAGCACCCTCGAAAACTATGAAAATGACACCCATGACGGAAAATTTATAATTTATGGCAGCCGCCATCTTGGATTCACATTTTGACAGAGGTATCGGCTTCAGCACCCTCGAAAACCATGAAAATGACACCCATGACGGAAAAAAATATAATTTATAGCAGCCGCCATCTTGGATTCACATTTTGACAGCAGTACATATCGGCTTCAGCACCCTCGAAAACCATGAAAATGACACCCATGACGGAAAAAATTATAATTTATGGCAGCCGCAATCTTATATTTACATTTTGAAAGTCTACAATCTAGTTTAAATAATGATATTATATTTACTCAAAAATCAGTGCCGCGTGGTTGCCGCTTTGCCACCTACACGAACGAGACAAGTAATGCGTGCGTTGCGTTTATGAGTGACAGAGATAAGGACATATGCCGTGCGGCGGCATCTCGTCTGTTCGAACTAAAATCACTGCGCTGTTGCCGCTTTGCCACCAGAGATAATGCCATGCGGCGTTGTTCCGCTCAAACAGTGCTAGGTAGGTATGTAGCTTTACTAAATTATCGCCAAGTTATTATTTCTTTACGATGAGTATGATGTCTCTATTTGTAAAATCTCATTGACTTTAAACATCCTCAAAACCGCCGCCATTCTTGATTTACATATATGTAAGTTCACGAATTCATTATGTATGATCGATCACACGGACTCATTATTCTATAACAATCATAATAATAAATTATTCTTCTTCAAAATCAGCAGGAAGTTTAAAATGCGACAGCTCCGGTTTTGATGAAGCCGAGTTCATACAGTCGTATGCAACGCAATATCTGTAGCGGGTCATTTTTCACTTTCACAGGACCGCACGCCTAGACGCGACAACCGCTACTGACAATCCGCGAGAATCACCCAGAAGCCGTGTCGATGTGTATGTTTGTGTGAGTGTGCCGTTTCGAGTGTTTGTTCCTAGTTTCCATAGGTACTGTATATACAGGGTGTCCGCTGGCAGATTTTACACTTTGAACTGAGCTCACGGCGTGTGGGAAGGCGGCAGCGGGGAGAGCGGGGCATCTCTCGACGCGGGAGTGCTGCGGGTTATTTAGTAGCCATGAGTCAGTGGACGGGCGCGCACCGCGCTTTTGCAGTTGAGGCGTATTTTGCGAACAATAATTCGATCAATGCAGCAAGGCGTCGGTTTTGTTCTAACTTTGATATCCGACGATTGAAGGATGGCCCGTCAAACCAATTGATATGGGCGTGGGTACAGAAGTTTAGAGAAACCGGATCAGTCGGAAATGAACCTCGGCCTGGACCTTCAACGACTGTAACTACTCCTGAAAACGTAGAACTTGTGAGAAGGGAAATCTTACAAAATCCGCGTAAGTCTGTACGAAAGATTGCAGCATCAACAGGTGTGAAAAAGACTTCAGTTCACAAAATTATCCGAAAAAAATTGAAGTTCCATCCATACAAGCTCCAAATCATCCAGCAATTGAAAGAAGATGACTACATAAAAAGGCTGAATTATGCTAGAGTCGTTCTGGAACGATTTTCTACCCCTACGCGTTTATGTAACATTTTTTTTAGCGACGAGGCGCATTTTCACATTGGGGGGTACGTTAACAAACAGAATATGCGTTATTGGAGTGCGAGCAACCCAAAAGAAGTCCATGAAAAGCCTCTCCACAGCCCGAAGACTACAGTTTGGTGCGCCGTTTCTGGAAATGGCATAATTGGACCTTATTTTTTTGGCAGAGGTGAAACAGTCAACGCACAACGGTACCGCGCGATGCTGGACATTTTTTTTATTCCGGAGCTGCATCGTCATGTTGGTTACAATAACAGAACACATTTTCAGCAGGATGGAGCCACGGCACACACTGCTAGGGACTCAATGGCTAAAGTGCGAGAGCTTTTTCCTGGAAAATTGATAAGTCGCTTCGGCGACATAGCCTGGCTGCCTAGATCACCCGATCTGACCCCTTGTGATTTTTTCTTATGGGGATATCTCAAATCTCGTGTATACACTAATTCACCATCAACAATAGAGGCCCTACAAGAAAATATCCGACGAGAGATCGCAGCTATCAGTCCAGAACTTTGCAAGCGAGTTTTCGCCAACATGAGGGAAAGATTGCAAGAATGTTTGCGGCTTGAAGGACGCCATTTGAGTGGAGTGATTTTTAAAAACTAAAATCCGCATTATTATTATGTAAGATAACAAATAAATAACTTTGATTGTACTCATATTTTTATTTTATTTTATTTTTTGAAGTATAAAATCTGCCGGCGGACACCCTGTACTTATACTGAGACAAAGGTCTGATATCATTCTAAATATTTATTGTATGAAAACTCTTTTGTTAGGTTGTACGCCTTTTTTGATTATTTTGTAGTAAAGCGTTTACATTATCTATGATTTTGTATCTGTAGACACGATAATAATTTGTTGTGGTTGTGTTGTTCAGTGTTGTTCTTTCAGATTATTTGCGAAAGCTGACTACAATACCTAATACATAAGGTATCCATCTTCTATCTAATGGTTGAGACAGACTGGCGAGAAATATTGAGCTTCTCACAGCGAGAGCTCGGGCAGGCTGATAAAGAGAAACTTTGCGAAGGTCTGTCATGGATGGAAGCAGACGATATTGAACTCAACTTTTCAGATCTGAAAATACTGTTTAGACTCGCTCAAGAAATCTTAAAATACAAAAACGAGCAGGTATGTTCCCATTTTAAATACCCAAGTGACATCCTTTATCCTACTTAATATTATAAACGCGAAAGTTTGGTTAGTATGGATGGATGTTTGTTACTCTTTTAAGTAATAAACTACTGAATGGATTTTAATGAAACTTTACAATAATATAGCTTATACATCAGAATAACACAAAGGCTACAATTTATAAAGATTGTATATTAATTATCCAAAGTAACTATCACCACGCGGGTTGATTAGCGCTAGCTTAGATTATATCTATATTATAATATTATAAAGAGGAAAGGTTAGATTTTTTGTTTATTGTTTGTATTGAATAGGTTCCGAAACTACTAGACCGATTTGAACAATTCTTTCACCGTTGGGAAGCTACACTATCTGCGGTGAACATAGGCAATATTATATTTTCAAAAAATTTAGGGATCCTTACTAAAACTCCAATAATAATTACACCCAAGGTGTAAAAAAATTACCTTAAAAATTCCAATACCCGTGCGAAGCCGGGACGGTCCGCTAGTTTTCAATAATCCCCTGTATAGCTCCCACCAATAAGGGTACCACATAAGTTAAGCTGCCGCGGGCGAAGCTAGTACAGTAGTTAGTACCAAATAAATAAATTATGGTTGTGTTAATACACGTTTTTTTAAAACATTTCTTGCTAGGCGAGGTTTTAAAGTGATCAAATATGAATAAGTAATTAATCTACTAGCTATATAATAATAATAATACTAGCAGAAGAAAATAGTAGGTAGACAAAGATGAAAAAGTAGCTTACGTTTCGAATACTAATTAATTGCTCTTCGTAGACTGAGAATAGAGTACGTTTCTCTTGGATGTTTTTAAATAGAATAGAATAGAAAATGTTTATTTGTGTTTCATATAAAATAATACAACTTAAGAACTAATAATAATAAAGATAACAAATTAGGAACGAATAAAATAATTAAAACACGAGGACACAGAAAGGCTACCGGCTCAGCATTAAATGCTACATTGACATAAGCCAGTGCAGCGCTGGTTTTCAGCGGCGCCAGGGTGCTGAGTGCAGCACACAACACAAATCACTAATGATAACAATTTGACACGCAAATCACAAATTAAAACACTAATAACAACGATATAAATTTTTGACTTATTTTGTAACTGACCCACTCGCACAGTACATTCACATTTCATTCAGTAACCCTAGACGTTACACACACAGTTGCATGTGTACCGCAACACAGTTGCGCATGTATATATTATGTATGTATGCGCCCAGACGCTTTATATGGAGTAGTATCCAGCCGGGGTGTGACCACAAACTGGTGTGACAATACTTACAGCACACCCCGGACGGGAAGTCGCGTTGCATTACATGTATGAGACAAAGATAATACAATAACTATTTAGATAAGAGTGTGTGACGTCTAGGGTCATTTCATCGGACCGAAGGCTGCTACATACCGTATACCGTGAATGGAGTAAGCCTAGCTTCTCGGTTTACGGCTGCTACTATCTTTGATCTCATGAATAGGTACCTATATCGTCCAAGTGAGACAGTTGCGAAATAACTCAAACACAAAAAGATGAAACCTCTCTAAACTTCATATTATTATGTCCATGCTTAAAACTTAAATAACAGCCCCGTGCATGCGCCGTACATACCTTTGATCCCTTGCAACCGGAACGCAAACCGAACTCGCTGACGCGGCGGGTTGAGTAACCTCGGTCAGGTGGGAGGCGAAGAGTGTCCATTCTATACGTTAGTACACCTTACGTAGTTATTGTATTGCTTAGATGAATAGAAAACTTGGTCAAACAAATCAACGAAAGGTCAACGTCAGAACCCCTGGACCAAGTCCGATTTTTCATGATTGGAAACTATGAAATTTTAGTACCTTTTTGCTACTATTTGATGCCTAAATTAAATTATTTAGTACTTCGATGACCAGTGAAAAAACATTAAAAGAAAGTGGTCAGACATTCTGACGTCAGGTTGTCTCGACCACTTTTTATTCACATAGTTAGAGACTATTATATAACTTAAATATTTCTTTGTAAATATTTAATACCTTTTTGATACCTTAACATACCATTTTTTTTAAATTTTATAGCGTCGCAGAAAAAAGTTACGGATGAATGAAAATTTATAGGAAGCAAAACTTATTTTCTGAATATTTAATTTGCCGCATACATCACCTCTTCTCGCCAAAATTACTGAACAGATCAGGCTGAAATTCTGCATATGTAAGGTACTTACCTAAATTCTGATTCTAGAATCAACATATTATACTTTTTATCCCCTAAATAAATTCTCATGGGATAGAAAAAGTTTCCATCGCGTGCCAAGAAACATCGCGTGCGAAGCCGCGGGCAGAAACTAGTAACATAAATATATATTTCATAATGAAAATTAAATTAAATAAATGAAATTAAACTGAATATAAAAAATTAACATAAAAAATTAAACGCCCGAATACTCAAACGCATCTCTGCTCATTGAACTGCTATAAGTAGATCTTAGCACCTATCTATATGGAACTAATTTGGTAGAGTTTTCGAAGCTTGGAGATCCGAAGCAACCATGGAGAACGGACGTAGCTGAAGAAAGAATTCCATCAAAAACATTGTTCTCGCATAATGTTTTTGATGGATTCGAATCTCCAATTTAGAAAACTCAAAAAAAAAACAATGCAAAAATAGCCGTCTATAGAAATATTTTAGGTCTAGTCTACAGAGACATAGTACAGAGCTCATAATTAGCAGGCTGGCTAGTTATTATAATATATAAAGCTAGATTACCACTCACTGACTGACTGACTGACTGATTGACTGACTTATTGACATAATTGTTCGCCTTGATGGTGGATGGGAAGGTATGTTTTTTTTTACGGTATCGTATAGGGGAGGTAAAAGTCTCCTAGGGAAAATTCCGACTTTTTGAGATTTGCCCCCCCAAGACCCCCCCCTCAGGGGGGGCTCCTACGTGGAGCCATATTGCTTAATTTTTTTATGGGGGTTGTATAGAGGGGGACAAGTGATTTTGATTGCATAGAAAATTTTGCCCCCCCCCCTGCCCCCAGGACCCCCCTTTTGAGTGTGCTACCAGATGCCGTCGCGATAGAGGGGTTCTGATTGCGGAGTCGTATAGAGGGTTACACTTCGTTTTGGAAGAAAAAAAAATTGGACCCCCCCTTTAACCCCCTTTTTTGCCCCCCCTTTCCATCTCCAAAACGGATAGACTTGGAAGAATTTTTTTTTCACAGTCATGTAGAGGAGGACAAATGGTTTTGAATGACAAAAAAAATTGCCCCCTTTTGCCCCCCAGACCCCCTTTTTTTAGGAAAAACCGAAAATTGGCCAATTTTTAACCTATTTTTTCCGGTGGAGCATCGCGGCGAGCGAAGCGAGCCGCGATGCTACCGCGGGGAACAGCACGGCGAGCGAAGCGAGCCGTGCTGTGACCCCCCGACGACCCCCCAAGACCCCCTCAACTATAATTTTTTTTCGGGTGGAGCATTGCGGCGAGCGAAGCGAGCCGCGATGCGACCGCCGGGAACAGCACGGCGAGCGAAGCGAGCCGTGCTGTGACCCCCCCGACGACCCCCCAAGACCCCCCAAGACCCCCCAAGACCCCCTCACCCTTAACCCAGGGGAGCATTGTGGCGAGCGAAGCGAGCCGCAATGCGACCAAGGGGAACAGCACGGCGAGCGAAGCGAGCCGTGCTGTGACCTCCCGACGACCCCCCAAGACCCCCCAAGACCCCCTCAACTATAACCCGGGGGAGCATTGCGGCGAGTGAAGCGAGCCGCAATGTCACCAAGGGGAACGGCACGGCGAGCGAAGCGAGCCGTGCTGACCCCCCCAATGACCCCCCAAGACCCCCTTAACTATAACCCGGAGGAGCATTGACCAAGGGGAACAGCACGGCGAGCGAAGCGAGCCGTGCTGTGACCTCCCGACGACCCCCCAAGACCCTCAACTATAATTTTTTTTCGGGTGGAGCATTGCGGCGAGCGAAGCGAGCCGCAACGTCACCAAGGGGAACGGCACGGCGAGCGAAGCGAGCCGTGCTGTGACCCCCCCAATGACCTCCCAAGACCCCCTCAACTATAATTTTTTTTCGTGTGGAGCATTGCGGCGAGCGAAGCGAGCCGCGATGCGACCTCGGGGAACAGCACGGCGAGCGAAGCGAGCCGTGCTGTGACCCCCCCGACGACCCCCTAAGACCCCCTCACTTATAACCCGGGGGAGCATTGTGGCGAGCGAAGCGAGCCACAATGCGACCAAGGGGAACGGCACGGCGAGCGAAGGGAGCCGTGCCGTGACCCCCCCACGCCCCCAGCTCCCCTGAACTTCCTCCCCAATCAAAAAATCTGACATGGGTATCGTTTTTGAATTACTTGGGGTGAGGATTTCGATTTCGATGCGACCAAGGGGAACAGCACGGCGAGCGAAGCGAGCCGTGCTGTGACCCCCCCGACAACCCCCAAGACCCCCTCACACTTAACCCAGGGGAGCATTGTGGCGAGCGAAGCGAGCCACAATGCAACCAAGGGGAACGGCACGGCGAGCGAAGCGAGCCGTGCCGTGACCCCCCCCACGCCCCCAGCTCCCCTGAACTTCCTCCCCAATCAAAAAATCTGACATGGGTATCGTTTTCGAGTAACTTGAACTCGTTGATTACGAAAAAGATGTCCATTTCCAAATCCAAGATGGATGACATTTTTTCATCGCAAAATTTTCTCATGGCTATCGATTTCAAACAAAATAATACAAGGTGTAGGTTACGACAAGGGGAATACAATGAAAAAAAACTCAATACCTATACACAACCCCCGCGAGCTGCTTGCAGCTCGCGCACATCTAACAACTAGTTTATATATATAAAGCTAAATTACCACTCACTGACTGATTCACTGACTGATTGACATAATTGTTCGCCTTGATGTTGGATGGGAAGGTATGTTTTTTTTTACGGTATCGTATAGGGGAGGTAAAAGTCTCCTAGGGAAAATTCCGACTTTTTGACATTTGCCCCCCCAAGACCCCCCCCTCAGGGGGGGCTCCTACGTGGAGCCATATTGCTTAATTTTTTTATGGGGGTTGTATAGAGGGGGAAAAGTGATTTTAATTGCATAGAAAATTTTGCCCCCCCCCCTGCCCCCAGGTCCCCCCTTTTGAGTGTGCTACCAGATGCCGTCGCGATAGAGGGATTCTGATTGCGGGGTCGTATAGAGGGTTTCTTTTCGTTTTGGAAGAAAAAAAATTGGAACCCCCCCTTTGACCCCCTTTTTTGCCCCCCCTTTCCATCGCCAAAACGGATAGATTTGGAAGAAATGTTTTTTCACAGTCATGTAGCGTACGACAAATGGTTTTGAATGACAAAAAAAAAATTGCCCCCTTTTGCCCCCCAGACCCCCTTTTTTTAGGAAAAACCGAGAATTGGCCAATTTTTAACCTATTTTTTCCGGTGGAGCATCGCGGCGAGCGAAGCGAGCCGCGATGCTACCGCGGGGAACAGCACGGCGAGCGAAGCGAGCCGTGCTGTGACCCCCCGACGACCCCCCAAGACCCCCTCAACTATAATTTTTTTTCGGGTGGAGCATTGCGGCGAGCGAAGCGAGCCGCGATGCGACCGCCGGGAACAGCACGGCGAGCGAAGCGAGCCGTGCTGTGACCCCCCCGACGACCCCCCAATGACCCCCCAAGACCCCCTCAACTATAACCCGGGGGAGCATTGTGGCGAGCGAAGCGAGCCGCAATGTCACCAAGGGGAACGGCACGGCGAGCGAAGCGAGCCGTGCTGTGACCCCCCCAATGACCCCCCAAGACCCCCTTAACTATAACCCGGGGGAGCATTGCGGCGAGCGAAGCGAGCCGCAATGTCACCAAGGGGAACGGCACGGCGAGCGAAGCGAGCCGTGCTGTGACCCCCCCAATGACCCCCCAAGACCCCCCAAGCCCCCCTCAACTATAATTTTTTTTCGGGTGGAGCATTGCGGCGAGCGAAGCGAGCCGCAATGTCACCAAGGGGAACGGCACGGCGAGCGAAGCGAGCCGTGCTGTGACCCCCCCAATGACCTCCCAAGACCCCCTCAACTATAATTTTTTTTCGTGTGGAGCATTGCGGCGAGCGAAGCGAGCGATGCGACCTCGGGGATGCGACCTCGGGGAACAGCACGGCGAGCGAAGCGAGCCGTGCTGTGACCCCCCCGACGACCCCCTAAGACCCCCTCACTTATAACCCGGGGGAGCATTGTGGCGAGCGAAGCGAGCCACAATGCGACCAAGGGGAACGGCACGGCGAGCGAAGCGAGCCGTGCCGTGACCCCCCCACGCCCCCAGCTCCCCTGAACTTCCTCCCCAATCAAAAAATCTGACATGGGTATCGTTTTCGAGTAACTTGAACTCGTAGATTACGAAAAAGATGTCCATTTCCAAATCCAAGATGGCTGACATTTTTTCATCGCAAAATTTTCTCATAGCTATCGATTTCAAACAAAATAATACAAGGTGTAGGTTACGACAAGGGGAATACAATGAAAAAACACTCAATACCTATACACAACCCCCGCGAGCTGCTTGCAGCTCGCGCACATCTAACAACTAGTCACGCAACGCGGCGCAGCCGCGTTGCCCTAAAGTATACAACTAAACTACCACTGACTGATTCACGTACTGACATAGTTGTTCACCCTGATGGTGGAGGAGAAGGTATGTTTTTTTTTGCAGATTCATTAAGAGATGCTCAATTCGACTGGGGGAAAAATCGTATTTTTCCAAATTTCCCCCTCCTTCCCCCTCAAAAGGTGGTAAACGCAAACATCGATTTTGCTCAGGATTGGGGTTAGCTGGAGTAATTTTTTTTTCGGGGATACGAAGCAGGGAGGCTCGCGAAGCGAGCCGACCTGTTTCCTTTCCTCCAAATTGTCCCCCCACTGCGTGGCGTTTGAAGCAAACCACGCAAAGGGGATTAAGCGACATTATCTCAGGGTTGGGAGTAGCTGAAGTAAACATTTTTTCAGGGATAGGAAGCAGGGAGGCTCGCGGAGCGAGCCGACCAGTTTCCTATCCTCCAAGTTGTCCCCCCACTACGTGGCGAGCGAAGCAATCCACGCAAAGGAGATTAAGCGACGCGGCTCGCGAAGCGAGTCGCGATTTATCTCAGGATTGGGAGTAGCTGGAGTAATTTTTTTTTCGGAGATTGGAAGCAGGGAGGCTCGCGAAGCGAGCCGACCGGTTTTCCTTCCTCCAAGTTGCCCCCACCCCCACTAACTGGGGGAAAGCAACGCTTGCGCAGAACAGATACAGTGCGGCTCGCGAAGCGAGCCGTGCTGCATCTCCTCTTTCCAGAATATTGTCCCCAGGATGCCACCTTCACTGCATGGCGAACGCTGAGGCGCATTCTAGCACCATCTCGTACTCCGTTGTAGTTCCAGGTACGCCTTCTTCTCTGCCCTGGACGTCTTCTCGGATCTTGCCTTCGTAGCGCGCGGTGCGGTTGCCGCCAACCCAATCGGTGCCATGGTCGTGTTGCGCACAGAGGACGCGCGAACAGTCGTAGCGGCGGACGCGCGAACAGTCGTAGCGGCGGTATTCGGGGTCCGCGGCGGGTGCGTACGCGGGCGCGGAGGGCGCGGCGGGCGCGGCGGGTGCGCGGCGGGTGCGCGGCGGGCGCGGCGCGCACCCGCCGCTTAAATTCTTATTAAAATAAAGAGTACGTTAAAAGGGCATAAAACCATAAAACTAATTTTATTAATATTAAACCTTATTTCGGTAGACACATGGTTCAAAACTCAATAAAATAAACAGTGATAAAAATGAATATCTACTTTGTCTACTTAGCAAAAGATGGCGCTTTTGCCAAATATTTTTTAGTCTCTATTCCCAGCAAATAAGATTACTAATACAATGGCTGCCTTTCTTGATTATCCACAACACAAAGCTACTTAACAAGAGATGGCGCTATTGATAGCAATAGCGCTTTTATTATAGTCTCTAACAACGGGCAATAAGATCGATAATACAATGGCTGTTTATCGATTACCCAGAAAACATAGCTACTGCCTTAGTGATGTACCAATGAAAATACGAGACGAATCTATCGATATCGATTATTACCTACTGATGAATAACGAAATAGGTACGTCAGGTTATATTTGTGGTGGTCGAAATAAAAAGCTTGCCTTTTCTTTTATTCTTTAATGACAATGAATGAAAATTTATTGTCCTTGAAATAGGACGTATTTGTTAAATAACTGTCTTTTCGTAAGTTTTACGTTTAATTTAAATAAATGATGGATACGCACATTTATGGATTTTATCAAATCACTGACATGGTTTGATACGGGAATCTGTCCGACTTGATGAAAGTTTATATTTTCGGACAGTTTTTCTCCAACATACTTACGTAATATTTTCATTATTATAAATTCTTTTTTTATTACCCTTCCATAGTATAAAATACATCCAGATTAAATCATCACAAAAACAAAACAAAAATTAACGCCCTAAAACATATTCAAATGGGTAATGTTTACGAAATCATAACCATTAAAGTTATCGATAGCACATTTTGTGTTTATTACGGCACATCCTTAATTCAGTAGCGAAAGTTGCGGTTTAAGAAAAACCGAACTTAAGTGTTATGACTCACTGTCTATTTTTCTATTTCTGTTTTCTATTTTTGTTTGACGAACAAATTATTATCGTGTCTACAGATACAAAATCAAAGATAATGTAAACGCTTTACTACAAACATCGACTACGTATAATAGACGCCTAATACCTATTTATTCACTGTGCAAACAAGTCTGTCAACCAACTGAGGTGAGCGGGCGCGGGGAATTGAGTGCTCATTGGTCCGTTCAAGGTTGCGACAAATCATGACCATTATTAGTGATGGGGTAAGTACTATGAAAACAATCGATACTTGCAACAAGGTATATTTACTTTGACGATTTGACGACCGATGTGGCGCGGCGGGCGAGGGCTGCCTGCGGCGCAGGAGGTTGTGGGTTCGATTCCCGCCTGGGGTCAAATATTTCTACGATCTGCAAGTACCTATTTGTTTCGGGTGTTTTGGGTATTTTCTATGTATGTATAATAAAAAATATCTATCTATATACCTAATGTGTGGTATTGTATTAAGTTGATCAGTCATCTTAGTAACCATAAAAAAATTCAGCAATATGGCTCTATGTAGGAGCCCCCCCACTGGGGGGGGGGGGATCTTGAGTATTGCACTATTTGCCCCCGCCTTCTCAGAGAAGAAAGGAAAGCTAATACAGAATTGATTATGAAAGAAAGAGATGCACAGTTGACCTCGACAGTTGACCTCAACCGGTCAACAAAATTAAGGTGAGCTCCGTCAGGAGCCATTGAGTAAGCGAGCGCAGAGATTGTCACGGGTCACTGGTCTGGTCGTTACTGATCGAACGTTAGTGGGCGTGGATTGTTATAAGATCTCTTTTCCTTATGTAATGTCTAAAATCGTTCGCCCTGTATTAGATGTCTAGGGTACGTAGTCGATGACTACAAAAGAATCAAAAAAGGCGTTCAACTTAACAAAGAGTTTCCATACAGTAAATTGTTATCAAACCTTTGTTGTCAAAAGAGCGTTGCTAGGCAACCACGTTTATTTAGAAAAAATGGCGTATTGATATGCAAGGAATTTTAAAAGTATATTTTTCAAACCTTGGGTAACATTATTGGAGTTTTAGTAAGGATCCCTTACTTTTTTCAAAGACCCCCCAAGACCCCTCAACAATATTTTTTTTTCGGGTGGAGCATTGTGGCGAGCGAAGCGAGCCGCAATGCGACCAAGGGGAACGGCACGGCGTGCGAAGCGAGCCGTGCTGTGACCCCCTCAATGACCCCCCAAGACCCCCCTAAGACCCCCTCACTTATAACCCGGGGGAGCATTGTGGCGAGCGAAGCGAGCCACAATGCGACCAAGGGGAACGGCACGGCGAGCGAAGCGAGCCGTGCCGTGACTCCCCCATGCCCCCAGCCTCCCTGTACCCCCTCCCCCAACCAAGAACCTGATATGGGTATCGTTTTTGACTAACTTGGGGGTGAGGATTTCGAATTCGATGCGAACAAGGGGAACAGCACGGCGAGCGAAGCGAGCCGTGCGGTGACCCCCCCGACGACCCCCCTAAGACCCCCTCACTTATAACCCGGGGGAGCATTGTGGCGAGCGAAGCGAGCCACAATGCAACCAAGGGGAACGGCACGGCGAGCGAAGCGAGCCGTGCTGTGACCCCCCCCCACGCCCCCAGCTCCCCTGAACTTCCTCCCCAATCAAAAAATCTGACATGGGTATCGTTTTCGAGTAACTTGAACTCGTAGATTACGAAAATGATGTCAATTTCCAAATCCAAGATGACTGACATTTTTTAATCGCAGTAATTCCCTCTTGGATATCGATTGCAAACAAAATAATTAAAGGTGTAGATCACGACAAGGGGAATACAATGAAAAACAACTCAACACCCACACACAACCCCCGCGAGCTGCTTGCAGCTCGCGCACATCCAACAACTAGTTATATATATAAAGCTAAATTACCACTGACTGATTCACTGACTGATTGACTGATTGACATAATTGTTCGCCTTGATGGTGGATGGAAAGGTATGTTTTTTTTTACGGAATCGTATAGGGGAGGTAAAAGTCTCCTAGGGAAAATTCCGACTTTTTGAGATTTGCCCCCCCAAGACCCCCCCCTCAGGGGGGGCTCCTACGTGGAGCCATATTGCTTAATTTTTTTATAGGGGTTGTATAGAGGGGGACAAGTGATTTTGATTGCATAGAAAATTTTGCCCCCCCCCCTGCCCCCAGGACCCCCCTTTTGAGTGTGCTACCAGATGCCGTCGCGATAGAGGGGTTCTGATTGCGGGGTCGTATAGAGGGTTACTCTTCGTTTTGGAAGAAAAAAAAAATTGGACCCCCCCTTTAACCCCCTTTTTTGCCCCCCCTTTCCATCTCCAAAACGGATAGAGTTGGAAGAAATTTTTTTTCACAGTCTTGTAGAGGAGGACAAATGGTTTTGAATGACAAAAAAAAATTGCCCCCTTTTGCCCCCCAGACCCCCTTTTTTTAGGAAAAACCGAAAATTGGCCTATTTTTGACCTTTTTTTTCGGGTGGAGCATCGCGGCGAGCGAAGCGAGCTGCGATGCGACCGCGGGGAACAGCACGGCGAGCGAAGCGAGCCGTGCTGTGACCCCCCCAATGACCCCCCAAGACCCCCTCAACTATAACCCGGGGGAGCATTGCGGCGAGCGAAGCGAGCCGCAATGCGACCAAGGGGAACGGCACGGCGAGCGAAGCGAGCCGTGCCGTGACCCCCCCCACGCCCCCAGCCCCCCTGTACCCCCTCCCCCAACCAAAAAATCTTATATGGGTATCGTTTTTGAATTACTTGGGGTGAGGATTTCGATTTCGATGCGACCAAGGGGAACAGCACGGCGAGCGAAGCGAGCCGTGCTGTGATCCCCCTGACAACCCCCAAGACCCCCTCACACTTAACCCAGGGGAGCATTGCGGCGAGCGAAGCGAGCCGCAATGCGACCAAGGGGAAGGGCACGGCGAGCGAAGCGAGCCGTGCCGTGACCCCCCCACGCCCCCAGCCCTCCTGTACCCCTTCCCTCAACCAAAAAATCTGATATGGGTATCGTTTTTGACTAACTAGGGGTGAGGATTTCGAATTCGATGCGACCAAGGGGAACAAGCGCACGGCGAGCGAAGCGAGCCGTGCTGTGACCCCCCCGACGACCCCCCTAAGACCCCCTCACTTATAACCCGGGGGAGCATTGTGGCGAGCGAAGCGAGCCACAATGCAACCAAGGGGAACGGCACGGCGAGCGAAGCGAGCCGTGCCGTGACCCCCCCCCACGCCCCCAGCTCCCCTGAACTTCCTCCCCAATCAAAAAAACTGACATGGGTATCGTTTTCGAGTAACTTGAACTCGTAGATTACGAAAAAGATGTCCATTTCCAAATCCAAGATGGCTGACATTTTTTCATCGCAAAATTTTCTCATTGCTATCGATTTCAGACAAAATAATTAAAGGTGTAGATCACGACAAGGGGAATACAATGAAAAAAAAACTCAATACCTATACACAACCCCCGCGAGCTGCTTGCAGCTCGCGCACATCTAACAACTAGTTTATATATATAAAGCTAGATTACCACTCACTGACTGACTGACTGACTGACTGATTGACATAATTGTTCGCCTTGATGGTGGATGGGAAGGTATGTTTTTTTTTACGGTATCGTATAGGGGAGGTAAAAGTCTCCTAGGGAAAATTCCGACTTTTTGAGATTTGCCCCCCCAAGACCCCCCCCTCAGGGGGGGCTCCTACGTGGAGCCATATTGCTTAATTTTTTTATGGGGGTTGTATAGAGGGGGACAAGTGATTTTGATTGCATAGAAAATTTTGCCCCCCCCCTGCCCCCAGGACCCCCCTTTTGAGTGTGCTACCAGATGCCGTCGCGATAGAGGGGTTCTGATTGCGGGGTCGTATAGAGGGTTACTCTTCGTTTTGGAAGAAAAAAAAATTGGACCCCCCCTTTAACCCCCTTTTTTGCCCCCCCTTTCCATCTCCAAAACGGATAGACTTGGAAGAATTTTTTTTTCACAGTCTTGTAGAGGAGGACAAATGGTTTTGAATGCCAAAAAAAAATTGCCCCCTTTTGCCCCCCAGACCCCCTTTTTTTAGGAAAAACCGAAAATTGGCCTATTTTTGACCTTTTTTTTCGGGTGGATCGCGGCGAGCGAAGCGAGCCGCGATGCGACCGGGGGGGTGCTGTGACCCCCCAAGACCCCCCAAGACCCCCTCAACTATAACCCGGGGGAGCATTGCGGCGAGCGAAGCGAGCCGCAATGCGACCAAGGGGAACAGCACGGCGAGCGAAGCGAGCCGTGCTGTGACCCCCCCTGAGACCCCCCTGAGACCCCCTCACTTATAACCCGGAGGAGCATTGCGGCAAGCGAAGCGAGCCGCAATGCGACCAAGGGGAACAGCACGGCGAGCGAAGCGAGCCGTGCTGTGACCCCCCGACGACCCCCGAAGAACCCCTCACCCTTAACCCAGGGGAGCATTATGGCGAGCGAAGCGAGCCGCAATGCGACCAAAGGGAACGGCACGGCGAGCGAAGCGAGCCGTGCCGTGACTCCCCCATGCCCCCAGCCCCCCTGTACCCCCTCCCCCAACCAAAAACCTGATATGGGTATCGTTTTTGACTAACTTGGGGGTGAGGATTTCGAATTCGAAGCGACCAAGGGGAACAGCATGGCGAGCGAAGGGAGCCGTGCTGTAACTCCCTCGACGACCCCCCAAGACCCCCTCACCCTTAACCCAGGGGAGCATTGCGGCGAGCGAAGCTCGCCGCAATGCGACCAAGGGGAACGGCACGGCGAGCGAAGCGAGCCGTGCTGTGACCCCCCCAATGACCCCCCAAGACCCCCTCAACTATATCCCGGGGGAGCATTGCGGCGAGCGAAGCGAGCCGCAATGCGACCAAGGGGAACGGCACGGCGAGCGAAGCGAGCCGTGCTGTGACCCCCCCAATGACCCCCCAAGACCCCCTTAACTATAACCCGGAGGAGCATTGCGGCGAGCGAAGCGAGCCGCAATGCGACCAAGGGGAACGGCACGGCGAGCGAAGCGAGCCGTGCTGTGACCCCCCCAATGACCCCCCAAGACCCCCTTAACTATAACCCGGAGGAGCATTGCGGCGAGCGAAGCGAGCCGCAATGCGACCAAGGGGAACAGCACGGCGAGCGAAGCGAGCCGTGCTGTGACCTCCCGACGACCCCCCAAGACCCCCTCAACTATAATTTTTTTCGGGTGGAGCATTGCGGCGAGCGAAGCGAGCCGCGATGCGACCTCGGGGAACAGCACGGCGAGCGAAGCGAGCCGTGCTGTGACCCCCCCGACGACCCCCTAAGACCCCCTCACTTATAACCCGGGGGAGCATTGTGGCGAGCGAAGCGAGCCACAATGCGACCAAGGGGAACGGCACGGCGAGCGAAGCGAGCCGTGCCGTGACCCCCCCACGCCCCCAGCTCCCCTGAACTTCCTCCCCAATCAAAAAATCTGACATGGGTATCGTTTTCGAGTAACTTGAACTCGTAGATTACGAAAAAGATGTCCATTTCCAAATCCAAGATGGCTGACATCTCTATATCGCAGTTTATACTCGCTTTGAGACGTGCACCCACATAATATGGGAATCGTTTTCGAATAATTCGCATACGTAGATTACGAAAATGATGTCAATTTCCAAATCCAAGATGACTGACATTTTTTAATCGCAGTATTCCCTCTTGGATATCGATTGCAAACAAAATAATTAAAGGTGTAGATCACGACAAGGGGAATACAATGAAAAAAAACAACACAATACCTATAAACAACCCCCGCGAGCTGCTTGCAGCTCGCGCACATCTAACAACTAGTTATAATATATAAAGCTAAATTACCACTCACTGACTGACTGACTGACTGACTTATTGACATAATTGTTCGCCTTGATGGTGGATGGAAAGGTATGTTTTTTTTTACGGAATCGTATAGAGGAGGTAAAAGTCTCCTAGGGAAAATTCCGACTTTTTGACATTTGCCCCCCCAAGACCCCCCCCTCAGGGGGGGCTCCTACGTGGAGCCATATTGCTTAATTTTTTTATGGGGGTTGTATAGAGGGGGACAAGTGATTTTGATTGCACAGAAAATTTCGCCCCCCCCCCCTGCCCCCAGGACCCCCCTTTTGAGTGTGCTACCAGATGCGTCGCGATAGAGGGGTTCTGATTGCGGGGTCGTATAGAGGGTTTCTCTTCGTTTTGGAAGAAAAAAAATTGGACCCCCCCCTTTCACCCCCTTTTTTGCCCCCCTTTCCATCTCCAAAACGGATAGACTTGAATGAAATTTTTTTTCACAGTCTTGTAGAGGAGGACAAATGATTTTGAATGACAAAAAAAAATTGCCCCCTTTTGCCCCCCAGACCTCCTTTTTTTAGGAAAAACCGAAAATTGGCCTATTTTTGACCTTTTTTTCGGGTGGAGCATGGCGGCGAGCGAAGCGAGCCGCGATGCGACCAAGGGGAACGGCACGGCGAGCGAAGCGAGCCGTGCTGTGACCCCCCCAATGACCCCCTAGACCCCCTCAACTATAACCCGGGGGAGCATTGCGGCGAGCGAAGCGAGCCGCAATGCGACCAAGGGGAACGGCACGGCGAGCGAAGCGAGCCGTGCCGTGACCCCCCCCCACGCCCCCAGCCCCCCTGTACTCCCTCCCCCAACCAAAAAATCTGATATGGGTATCGTTTTTGAATTATTTGGGGTGAGGATTTCGATTTCAATGCGACCAAGGAGAACAGCACGGCGAGCGAAGCGAGCCGTGCTGTGACCCCCCCGACAACCCCCAAGACCCCCTCACACTTAACCCAGGGGAGCATTGCGGCGAGCGAAGCGAGCCGCAATGCGACCAAGGGGATCGGCACGGCGAGCGAAGCGAGCCGTGCCGTGACCCCCCCACGCCCCCAGCCCCCCTGTACCCCTTCCCTCAACCAAAAAATCTGATATGGGTATCGTTTTTGACTAACTAGGGGTGAGGATTTCGAATTCGATGCGACCAAGGGGAACAACACGGCGAGCGAAGCAAGCCGTGCTGTGACCCCCCCGACGACCCCCAAGACCCCCTCACACTTAACCCAGGGGAGCATTGCGGCGAGCGAAGCGAGCCGCAATGCGACCAAGGGGAAGGGCATGGCGAGCGAAGCGAGCCATGCCGTGACCCCCCCACGCCCCCAGCCCACCTGTACCCCTTCCCTCAACCAAAAAATCTGATATGGGTATCGTTTTTGACTAACTAGGGGTGAGGATTTCGAATTCGATGCGACTAAGGGGAACAGCACGGCGAGCGAAGCGAGCCGTTCTGTGACCCCCCCGACGACCCCCCTAAGACCTCCTCACTTATAACCCGGGGGAGCATTGTGGCGAGCGAAGCGAGCCACAATGCAACCAAGGGGAACGGCACGGCGAGCGAAGCGAGCCGTGCCGTAACTCCCCCCACGCCCCCAGCTCCCCTGAACTTCCTCCCCAATCAAAAAATCTGATATGGGTATCGTTTTTTAATTATTTGGGGTGAGGATTTCGATTTCGATGCGACCAAGGGGAACAGCACGGCGAGCGAAGCGAGCCGTTCTGTGACCCCCCCGACGACCCCCCTAAGACCTCCTCACTTATAACCCGGGGGAGCATTGTGGCGAGCGAAGCGAGCCACAATGCAACCAAGGGGAACGGCACGGCGAGCGAAGCGAGCCGTGCCGTGACTCCCCCCACGCCCCCAGCTCCCCTGAACTTCCTCCCCAATCAAAAAATCTGATATGGGTATCGTTTTTGAATTATTTGGGGTGAGGATTTCGATTTCGATGCGACCAAGGGGAACAGCACGGCGAGCGAAGCGAGCCGTGCTGTGACCCCCCCGACAACCCCCAAGACCCCCTCACACTTAACCCAGGGGAGCATTGTGGCGAGCGAAGCGAGCCACAATGCAATCAATGGGAACGGCACGGCGAGCGAAGCGAGCCGTGCCGTGACCCCCCCCACGCCCCCAGCTCCCCTGAACTTCCTCCCCAATCAAAAAATCTGACATGGGTATCGTTTTCGAGTAACTTGAACTCGTTTCGAGTAACTTGAACTCGACGACCCCCCAAGACCCCCTCAACTATAATTTTTTTTCGGGTGGAGCATTGCGGCGAGCGAAGCGAGCTGCGATGCGACCTCGGGGAACAGCACGGCGAGCGAAGCGAGCCGTGCTGTGACCCCCCAATGATCCCCAAGACCCCCTTAACTATAACCCGGAGGAGCATTGCGGCGAGCGAAGCGAGCCGTGCTGTGACCCCCTCAATGACCCCCAAGACCCCCTTAACTATAACCAAGGGGAACAGCACGGCGAGCGAAGCGAGCCGTGCTGTGACCTCCCGACGACCCCCCAAGACCCCCTCAACTATAATTTTTTTCGGGTGGAGCGACGCGCGGCGAGCGAAGCGAGCCGCAATGCGACCGCCGGGAACAGCACGGCGAGCGAAGCGAGCCGTGCTGTGACCTTCCCGACGACCCCCCAAGACCCCCTCAACTATAATTTTTTTTCGGGTGGAGCATTGCGGCGAGCGAAGCGAGCCGCGATAAGACCTCGGGGAACAGCACGGCGAGCGAAGCGAGCCGTGCTGTGACTCCCCCGACGACCCCCCTAAGACCCCCTCACTTATAACCCGGGGGAGCATTGTGGCGAGCGAAGCGAGCCACAATGCGACCAAGGGGAACGGCACGGCGAGCGAAGCGACCCGTGCCGTGACCCCCCCCCCCCACGCCCCCAGCTCCCCTGAACTTCCTCCCCTATCAAAAAATCTGACATGGGTATCGTTTTCGAGTAACTTGAACTCGTAGATTACGAAAAAGATATCCATTTCCAAATCCAAGATGTCTGACATTTTTGCATCGCAAAATTCCTTTCGATTTCCTTTGTATATCGATTTCAAACAAAATAATCAAAGGTTTAGGTTACAAAAAGGGTCTTAATAAAAAATAACTGTTATACACAACCCCCGCGAGCTGCTTGCAGCTCGCGCACTTCTAACAACTAGTCACGCAACGCGGCGCAGCCGCGTTGCCCTAAAGTATACAACTAAACTACCACTGACTGATTCACGTACTGACATAGTTGTTCACCCTGATGGTGGAGGAGAAGGTATGTTTTTTTTTGCAGATTCATTAAGAGATGCTCAATTCGACTGGGGGAAAAATCGTATTTTTCCAAATTTCCCCCTCCTTCCCCCTCAAAAGGTGGTAAACGCAAACATCGATTTTGCTCAGGATTGGGGTTAGCTGGAGTAATTTTTTTTTCGGGGATACGAAGCAGGGAGGCTCGCGAAGCGAGCCGACCTGTTTCCTTTCCTCCAAATTGTCCCCCCACTGCGTGGCGTTTGAAGCAAACCACGCAAAGGGGATTAAGCGACATTATCTCAGGGTTGGGAGTAGCTGAAGTAAACATTTTTTCAGGGATAGGAAGCAGGGAGGCTCGCGCAGCGAGCCGACCAGTTTCCTATCCTCCAAGTTGTCCCCCCACTACGTGGCGAGCGAAGCAATCCACGCAAAGGAGATTAAGCGACGCGGCTCGCGAAGCGAGTCGCGATTTATCTCAGGATTGGGAGTAGCTGGAGTATTTTTTTTTTCGGATATTGGAAGCAGGGAGGCTCGCGAAGCTTACCGACCGGTTTTCCTTCCTCCAAGTTGCCCCCACCCCCACTAACTGGGGGAAAGCAACGCTTGCGCAGAAAAGATACAGTGCGGCTCGCGAAGCGAGCCGTGCTGCATCTCCTCTTCCAGAATATTGTCCCCAGGATGCCCCCTACCCCCTTCACTGCATGGCGAACGCTGAGGCGCATTCTAGCACCATCTCGTACTCCGTTGTAGTTCCAGGTACGCCTTCTTCTCTGCCCTGGACGTCTTCTCGGATCTTGCCTTCGTAGCGCGCGGTGCGGTTGCCGCCAACCCAATCGGTGCCATGGTCGTGTTGCGCACAGAGGACGCGCGAACAGTCGTAGCGGCGGACGCGCGAACAGTCGTAGCGGCGGACGAGGTGTATTCGGGGTCCGCGGCGGGTGCGTACGCGGGCGCGGAGGGCGCGGCGGGTGCGCGGCGTGTGCGCGGTGGGTGCGATGCGGGCGCGGCGGGTGCGCGGCGGGCGCGGCAGGTGCGCGGCGGGTGCGCGGCGGGTGCGCGGCGGGTGCGCGGCGGGTGCGCGGCGGGTGCGATGCGGGCGCGGCGGGTGCGCGGCGGGTGCGCGGCGGGCGCG
The DNA here is from genome assembly GCA_947044415.1 of Eupithecia dodoneata. Taxonomy (NCBI): domain Eukaryota; kingdom Metazoa; phylum Arthropoda; class Insecta; order Lepidoptera; family Geometridae; genus Eupithecia; species Eupithecia dodoneata. The sequence continues at coordinate 9,493,404 of OX345656.1, read as the reverse complement.
GCGGGTGCTCGGCGGGTGCGCGGCGGGCGCGGCGGGTGCGCGGCGGGTGCGCGGCGGGTGCGCGGCGCGCTTCCGCCGCTTAAATTCTCATTAAAATAAAGAGTACGTTAAGAGGGCATACAACCATAAAACTCATTTTATTAATATTAAACCTTATTTCGGTAGACACATGGTTCAAAACTCAATATAATAAACAGTGATAAAAATGAATATCTACTTTGTCTACTTAGCAAAAGATGGCGCTTTTGCCAAATATTTTTTAGTCTCTATTCCCAGGAAATAAGATTACTAATACAATGGCTGCCTTTCTTGATTATCCACAACACAAAGCTACTTAACAAGAGATGGCGCTATTGATAGCAATAGCGCTTTTATTATAGTCTCTAACAACGGGCAATAAGATCGATAATACAATGGCTGTTTATCGATTACCCAGAAAACATAGCTACTGCCTTAGTGATGTACCAATGAGAATACGAGACGAATCTATCGATATCGATTATTACCTACTGATGAATAACGAAATAGGTACGTCAGGTTATATTTGTGGTGGACGAAATAAAAAGCTTGCCTTTTCTTTTATTCTTTAATGACAATGACTGAAAATTTATTGTCCTTGAAATAGGACGTACTTGTTAAATAACTGTCTTTTCGTAAGTTTTACATTTAATTTTAATAAATGATGGAAACGCACATTTATGGCTTTTATCAAATCACTGACATGGTTTGATACGGGAATCTGTCCGACTTGATGAAAGTTTATATTTTCGAACAGTTTTTCTCCAACATACTTACGTTATATTTTCATTATTATAAATTCTTTTTTTATTATTATTATTTTATTTTATTCCATAGTATAAAATACATCCAGATTAAATCATCACAAAAACAAAACAAAAATTAACGCCCTAAAACATACTTAAATGGGTAATGTTTACGAAATCATAACCATTAAAGTTATCGATAGCACATTTGTGTTTATTACGGCACATCCCTAATTCAGTAGCGAAAGTTGCGGTTTAAGAAAAACCGACCTTAAGTGTTATGACTCACTGTCTATTTTTCTATTTCTGTTTTCTATTTTTGTTTGACGAACAAATTATTATCGTGTCTACAGATACAAAATCAAAGATAATGTAAACGCTTTACTACAAACATCGACTACGTATAATAGACGCCTAATACCTATTTATTCACTGTGCAAACAAGTCTGTCAACCAACTGACTTTCTTGAGTATTGCACTATTTGCCCCCGCCTTCTCAGAGAAGAAAGGAAAGCAAATACAGAATTGATTATGAAAGAAAGAGATGCACAGTTGACCTCGACAGTTGACCTCAACCGGTCAACCAAATTAAGGTGAGCTCCGTCAGGAGCCATTGAGTAAGCGAGCGCAGAGATTGTCACGGGTCACTGGTCTGGTCGTTACTGATCGAACGTTAGTGGGCGTGGATTTTTATAAGATCTCTTTTCCTTATGTGATGTCTAAAATCGTTCGCCCTGTATTAGATGTCTAGGGTACGTAGTCGATGACTACAAAAGAATCAAAAAAGGCGTTCAACTTAACAAAGAGTTTCCATACAGTAAATTGTTATCAAACCTTTGTTGTCAAAAGAGCGTTGCTAGGCAACCACGTTTATTTAGAAAAAATGGCATATTGATATGCAAGGAATTTTATAAGTACATTTTTCACACTTTGGGTTACATTATTGGAGTTTTAGTAAGGATCCCTTACTTTTTTTGAAAATATAATATAGCCTATGTTCACCACGCATATTTAGGCTTCCTAACGGTGATATCATTTTTCTGTGCTGTGACCCCCCCAATGACCCCCAAGACCCCCCAAGACCCCCTCAACTATTTTTTTTTTTCGGGTGGAGCATTGCGGCGAGCGAAGCGAGCCGTGCTGTGACCCCCCCGACGACCCCCCTAAGACCCCCTCACTTATAACCCGGGAGAGCATTGTGGCGAGCGAAGCGAGCCACAATGCGACCAAGGGGAACAGTACGGCGAGCGAAGCGAGCCGTGCCGTGACCCGCCTCACGCCTCCAGCTCCCCTGAACTTCCTCCCCAATCAAAAAATCTGACATGGGTATCGTTTTCGAGTAACTTGGGGTGAGGATTTCGAATTCGATGCGAGCAAGCGGAACAGCACGGCGAGCGAAGCGAGCCGTGCTGTGACCCCCCTGACGACCCCCCAAGACCCCCTCAACTATATAATAATAACCTGGGGGAGCATTGCGGCGAGCGAAGCGAGCCGCAATGCGACCAAGGGGAACGGCACGGCGAGCGAAGCGAGCCGTGCCGTGACTCCCCCATGCCCCCAGCCTCCCTGTACCCCCTCCCCCAACCAAGAACTTGATATGGGTATCGTTTTTGACTAACTTGGGGGTGAGGATTTCGAATTCGATGCGAAAAAGGGGAACAGCACGGCGAGCGAAGCGAGCCGTGCTGTGACCCCCCGACGACCCCCCAAGACCCCCTCACATTTAACCCAGGGGAGCATTGAGGCGAGCGAAGCGAGCCGCAATGCGAGCAAGGGGAACGGCACGGCGAGCGAAGCGAGCCGTGCCGTGATCCCCCCCCCACGCCCCCAGCCCCCCTGAACTTCCTCCCCAACTAAAAAATCTGACATGGGTATCGTTTTCGAGTAACTTGAACTCGTAGATTACGAAAATGATGTCAATTTTCAAATCCAAGATGACTGACATTTTTTAATCGCAGTATTCCCTCTTGGATATCGATTTCAAACAAAATAATAGAAGGTGTAGATCACGACAAGGGGAATACAATGAAAAACAACTCAACACCCACACACAACCCCCGCGAGCTGCTTGCAGCTCGCGCACATCTAACAACTAGTTATAATATATAAAGCTAGATTACCACTCACTGACTGACTGACTGACTGATTGACATAATTGTTCGCCTTGATGGTGGATGGGAAGGTATGTTTTTTTTTACGGAATCGTATAGGGGAGGTAAAAGTCTCCTAGGGAAAATTCCGACTTTTTGAGATTTGCCCCCCCAAGACCCCCCCTTCAAGGGGGGCTCCTGCATGGAGCCATATTGCTTAATTTTTTTATGGGGGTTGTATAGAGGGGGACAAGTGATTTTGATTGCATAGAAAATTTTGCCCCCCCCCTGCCCCCAAGGGCCCCCCTTTTGAGTGTACTACCAGATGCCTTCGCGATAGAGGGGTTCTGATTGCGGGGTCGTATAGAGGGTTTCTCTTCGTTTTGGAAGAAAAAAAAATTGGACCCCCCCCATTAACCCCCTTTTTTGCCCCCCCTTTCCATCGCCAAAACGGATAGACTTGGAAGAATTTTTTTTTCACAGTATTGTAGAGGAGGACAAATGGTTTTGAATGACAAAAAAAAATTGCCCACTTTTGCCCCCCAGACCCCCTTTTTTTAGGAAAAACCGAAAATTGGCCAATTTTTAACCTATTTTTTTCCGGTGGAGCATCGCGGCGAGCGAAGCGAGCCGCGATGCGACTGCGGGGAACAGCACGGCGAGCGAAGCGAGCCGTGCTGTGACCCCCCGACGACCCCCCAAGACCCCCTCAACTATAACCCGGGGGAGCATTGCGGCGAGCGAAGCGAGCCGCAATGCGACCAAGAGGAACGGCACGTGACCCCCCCACGCCCCCAGCCCCCCAAAAAATTGCCCCCTTTTGCCCCCCTGACCCCCTTTTTTTAGGAAAAACCGAAAATTGGCCTATTTTTGACCTTTTTTTTCGGGTAGAGCATCGCGGCGAGCGAAGCGAGCCGCGATGCGACCGCGGGGAACAGCACGTCGAGCGAAGCGAGCCGTGCTGTGACTCCCCCAATGACCCCCTAGACCCCCTCAACTATAACCCGGGGGAGCATTGCGGCGAGCGAAGCGAGCCGCAATGCGACCAAGGGGAACCACCCCCCCACGCCCCCAGCCCCCCTGTACTCCCTCCCCCAACCAAAAAATCTGATATGGGTATCGTTTTTGACTAACTAGGGGTGAGGATTTCGATTTAAATGCGACCAAGGGGAACGGCACGGCGAGCGAAGCGAGCCGTGCTGTGACCCCCCCAATGACCCCCCAAGACCCCCTTAACTATAACCCGGAGGAGCATTGCGGCGAGCGAAGCGAGCCGCAATGCGACCAAGGGGAACAGCACGGCGAGCGAAGCGAGCCGTGCTGTGACCTCCCGACGACCCCCCAAGACCCCCTCAACTATAATTTTTTTCGGGTGGAGCATTGCGGCGAGCGAAGCGAGCCGCGATGCGACCTCGGGGAACAGCACGGCGAGCGAAGCGAGCCGTGCTGTGACCCCCCCGACGACCCCCTAAGACCCCCTCACTTATAACCCGGGGGAGCATTGTGGCGAGCGAAGCGAGCCACAATGCGACCAAGGGGAACGGCACGGCGAGCGAAGCGAGCCGTGCCGTGACCCCCCCACGCCCCCAGCTCCGAAAAAAATTGCCCCCTTTTGCCTCCCAGACCCCCTTTTTTTAGGAAAAACCGAAAATTGGCCTATTTTTGACCTTTTTTTTCGGGTGGATCGCGGCGAGCGAAGCGAGCCGCGATGCGACCGGGGGGAACAGCACGGCGAGCGAAGCGAGCCGTGCTGTGACCCCCCAAGACCCCCCAAGACCCCCTCAACTATAACCCGGGGGATTATTGCGGCGAGCGAAGCGAGCCGCAATGCGACCAAGGGGAACAGCACGGCGAGCGAAGCGAGCCGTGCTGTGACCCCCCCGACGACCCCCCTGAGACCCCCTCACTTATAACCCGGAGGAGCATTGCGGCAAGCGAAGCGAGCCGCAATGCGACCAAGGGGAACAGCACGGCGAGCGAAGCGAGCCGTGCTGTGACCCCCCGACGACCCCCGAAGAACCCCTCACCCTTAACCCAGGGGAGCATTATGGCGAGCGAAGCGAGCCGCAATGCGACCAAAGGGAACGGCACGGCGAGCGAAGCGAGCCGTGCCGTGACTCCCCCATGCCCCCAGCCCCCCTGTACCCCCTCCCCCAACCAAAAACCTGATATGGGTATCGTTTTTGACTAACTTGGGGGTGAGGATTTCGAATTCGAAGCGACCAAGGGGAACAGCATGGCGAGCGAAGGGAGCCGTGCTGTAACTCCCTCGACGACCCCCCAAGACCCCCTCACCCTTAACCCAGGGGAGCATTGCGGCGAGCGAAGCGAGCCGCAATGCGACCAAGGGGAACGGCACGGCGAGCGAAGCGAGCCGTGCTGTGACCCCCCCAATGACCCCCCAAGACCCCCTCAACTATAACCCGGGGGAGCATTGCGGCGAGCGAAGCGAGCCGCAATGCGACCAAGGGGAACAGCACGGCGAGCGAAGCGAGCCGTGCTGTGACCTCCCGACGACCCCCCAAGACCCCCTCAACTATAATTTTTTTCGGGTGGAGCATTGCGGCGAGCGAAGCGAGCCGCGATGCGACCTCGGGGAACAGCACGGCGAGCGAAGCGAGCCGTGCTGTGACCCCCCCGACGACCCCCTAAGACCCCCTCACTTATAACCCGGGGGAGCATTGTGGCGAGCGAAGCGAGCCACAATGCGACCAAGGGGAACGGCACGGCGAGCGAAGCGAGCCGTGCCGTGACCCCCCCACGCCCCCAGCTCCGAAAAAAATTGCCCCCTTTTGCCTCCCAGACCCCCTTTTTTTAGGAAAAACCGAAAATTGGCCTATTTTTGACCTTTTTTTTCGGGTGGATCGCGGCGAGCGAAGCGAGCCGCGATGCGACCGGGGGGAACAGCACGGCGAGCGAAGCGAGCCGTGCTGTGACCCCCCAAGACCCCCCAAGACCCCCTCAACTATAACCCGGGGGATTATTGCGGCGAGCGAAGCGAGCCGCAATGCGACCAAGGGGAACAGCACGGCGAGCGAAGCGAGCCGTGCTGTGACCCCCCCGACGACCCCCCTGAGACCCCCTCACTTATAACCCGGAGGAGCATTGCGGCAAGCGAAGCGAGCCGCAATGCGACCAAGGGGAACAGCACGGCGAGCGAAGCGAGCCGTGCTGTGACCCCCCGACGACCCCCGAAGAACCCCTCACCCTTAACCCAGGGGAGCATTATGGCGAGCGAAGCGAGCCGCAATGCGACCAAAGGGAACGGCACGGCGAGCGAAGCGAGCCGTGCCGTGACTCCCCCATGCCCCCAGCCCCCCTGTACCCCCTCCCCCAACCAAAAACCTGATATGGGTATCGTTTTTGACTAACTTGGGGGTGAGGATTTCGAATTCGAAGCGACCAAGGGGAACAGCATGGCGAGCGAAGGGAGCCGTGCTGTAACTCCCTCGACGACCCCCCAAGACCCCCTCACCCTTAACCCAGGGGAGCATTGCGGCGAGCGAAGCGAGCCGCAATGCGACCAAGGGGAACGGCACGGCGAGCGAAGCGAGCCGTGCTGTGACCCCCCCAATGACCCCCCAAGACCCCCTCAACTATAACCCGGGGGAGCATTGCGGCGAGCGAAGCGAGCCGCAATGCGACCAAGGGGAACGGCACGGCGAGCGAAGCGAGCCGTGCTGTGACCCCCCCAATGACCCCCCAAGACCCCCTTAACTATAACCCGGAGGAGCATTGCGGCGAGCGAAGCGAGCCGCAATGCGACCAAGGGGAACAGCACGGCGAGCGAAGCGAGCCGTGCTGTGACCTCCCGACGACCCCCCAAGACCCCCTCAACTATAATTTTTTTCGGGTGGAGCATTGCGGCGAGCGAAGCGAGCCGCGATGCGACCTCGGGGAACAGCACGGCGAGCGAAGCGAGCCGTGCTGTGACCCCCCCGACGACCCCCTAAGACCCCCTCACTTATAACCCGGGGGAGCATTGTGGCGAGCGAAGCGAGCCACAATGCGACCAAGGGGAACGGCACGGCGAGCGAAGCGAGCCGTGCCGTGACCCCCCCACGCCCCCAGCTCCCCTGAACTTCCTCCCCAATCAAAAAATCTGACATGGGTATCGTTTTCGAGTAACTTGAACTCGTAGATTACGAAAAAGATGTCCATTTCCAAATCCAAGATGGCTGACATCTCTATATCGCAGTTTATACTCGCTTTGAGACGTGCACCCACATAATATGGGAATCGTTTTCGAATAATTCGCATACGTAGATTACGAAAAAGATGTCCATTTCCAAATCCAAGATGGCTGACATTTTTTCATCGCAAAATTTTCTCATGGCTATCGATTTCAAACAAAATAATTAAAGGTGTAGATCACGACAAGGGGAATACAATGAAAAAAAAAACTCAATACCTATACACAACCCCCGCGAGCTGCTTGCAGCTCGCGCACATCTAACAACTAGTACCTACATATATAAAGGCCGCGTGTGCAAGGGGCTTTGTTCGGTATAGGACAGATTCTAGATTAGACGGATTCGTAATTCGGCTGATTCGCTACTCGACAGATCGTGAATTGGGCAGATTCTTGGATTTAACAGATTAGCTATACGGCAGAAAATGTACACTTGTGCACAGAATACTGATCTGATACTGATCAATGCAAAAGCTGATTAATCGAACTAGAGTCTGACTACCGCATGATGAGATTGAAAAAGCGGGGGGTTTTTTTTATAGAATTAAAGTTGTCATATGCATGACAACTTTAATTCTGTATGTAAAAAGTTTCTATTTATCTTCGATCTCATCTCTCGAGACAAAGGGTTAGACCGACTCTTCAACATATTAGATAAAGTATTTATACTTTATGAAAACTCCTAGAACATTTAATCATCTAAAAGGCCACTTTATGACGTTGTCATTTAGCAAATTTCAAATAAAATGCGCTGTTACATATTTTCCTATTACAATAATATGCTTGTTTCCACAGAGAATAAATCGGATGGCTTAGAATTTCTAATGATTAACCATGATAATTAGTAAACAAAAAAATCAACTTATTATTAAAATATTATTAATATTTTTGGAAAATAAAATCGACAAAATGAGGCGTTTAATCACTTGACATTAAAAAACAATCAGAGATGCGCATGGTAGCGTGACGTCACACCTCGCGAAACGCCATGTTGTAGCTGTCATTTTCGTATAAAGTGAACTGGTTGTTTCGCGAGGTGTGACGTCATTCAAGACGCCATGACAGTCTTGGCCTTTTTCGCGGTCAATTTCAAGTTCATTTCTAAAAACTCATAATACTAATAAAAGACCTATTTTTCTTAAAATAAAATATTTCTGGAAAGCCGTACATAAAGAGCCAAAAAATTGGTTTTGATAAGTTGGAAAACGGAATATTTATCACGCGCCTTTATATTCAACTGCCACTACTGCCACCGATTTTGATATCCGAAGCTATATTAAGCATTCAAGAAGTGGCACATGATTCTGAGGAATATAATGCATTTAGCAATTATTTTTCAACACAGTGAATGGAAATTTATACCGAGAATGTCTTTACTTGCTATAAAGAAAATTTTAGAACAAATAACCCTGTCGAAGGGTGGCATGGGCGGATAAAAAGAATATTTCTCATAAAACCACCCTTGTATCTTTTTATTCAATTATTAATTAAAGAATCACCCTTCCAAGATATGAAGTTAAAAAAGGAACAAGATCATTGCAAAAGGAAACTGCGTGATTTAAAGTTATTGGAAAAAAATAGTCAAATAGAAAAAAAATATTACGGCTGCATTGAAAAACGAGATAAGCGTAATTGATTGCTTACAACGATTAAGCAAAGTAAATTTTATATTTAAAACTAAATAAAACATTTTGGTTCCACTTGCTATTGCCACTTGCTATTTTATTTACACCTGTACTTCTGTCGAGTAGCTAATCTGTCAAATCCAAGAATCTGCCCAATTCACGATCTGTCGAGTATCGAATCTGCCGAATTATGAATCTGTCTAAGCTTTAGCGGTAAATTTCGCACGGTATCCCGCCGCCGACCCGCCGCCCGCCCCGCCGGCCGCCGACTATTTTACTGAACAGTACGATTAACGCATAAAAAATTACGCTGCCACTCTGTAGAGCGTGCTACGCTGCTACGACGTTTTGTAGAGCGCGCTACGGTGCTACGGCGTTTTGTAGAACGTGCTACGATATTTGGTGGCGTATGCTACGAAGGATTGTAGAACGGGCGACAGTGCTACGATATTTCGTAGAACCACAGAATAACATACTAGAGCATGCTACGGTGCTACGCTGAACTTAACATGAAACTATTTCAACGCGCACCCGTGGCACATCTGGTACAAGAGAGAGGACGCGACGGTCAGCTTGTTGCTCATCGCCGTCGCATCGCATCTTGGTGTGTGCTGTCTCTAACACAAATTGTTGAATGAAGCAATCCTTTGCTGGGATACATGGACGTAAGAAATCACCTCCTCATTGATCGTAGGCTGAGACAGCAGAGGGCAAAGATAATACTTTTAGCAATTTGTAGGTTTAAGTCATTTAAAAACAACGCAATGGTTCACCACCAGCAGATAATGCTCTTCAACTTCGCTTGAAATTGAAAGCGTACCTCCTCGCAGTTACCCTAACCAGTTCACAATCGACCGCCTTCGTCGAAGGTTCAACCTTTACCATGAGCAGTTGTCTAATTAGCCATAGGTTACGTGTATCATGTGAACACAGTCCGTACCTTACCTTACCAGACCAGATACCTTACCAGTTACCGTTTCAGATACCTTAACTTGGTGCCCATAGCTACATTATCTACCTAGATCTCGCATAAATATTGTTTTTATTAGTAAGGGCCAACACGCTTAATTTACAAAAATGCCTATAAATTAAGTTTTTTCGGATATCTCTCAGTTTCGCACCGAGCGATGATGCAAGAAATTAAATATTATGAAATTAAATATTGACGTGTAAGTATCTAAAATAATATTATAATTTGATTTAGATAGGCAAAACAAAAAAAAAATGATTTGTTTAAAAACTTTTTATTTTTTCCACCAGTGGACAAAAAAATATAGATAGTGAACAGAAAATCAAAAACACCTTTTTTCTTATTTGATAATCATTTATAGTATACAATTTGACTTGTCCTTATTTTGTAAGCCTAATGAAATCAAAGATTCTGAAATTTGTTTTGATTACCTATTCCCTATGAGATTTTTTTTAGCTCTATGGTGATTATAGGTCTTTTCTTAGAAATTATTTTATTCTGTGCCTTTTTAAGCTATCAAATTGACAAACATCATAACACGTAATGATTGTTTGTGTATAAGGTGTAGTGATTGTTGATTTTGTATATATTTTTACTGAAAAATACATTATTTTTCTTAATAAAATCATACATATGATATAATTATACATATATTTAAGAATTTTTTATTTTTAGAAGATTATTTGTATAAGTTATATACTTTGAAGAAGATTAGGGTCAAAGACTCGGTAAAATTGTATCCTAAATATCCTACTAAAATTACAAAGCCTTTGTGAAATATTCATACGAAGACAACGGAAAATTAATGATTGGGTCGAGCTGAAGTTTTGAAGGCTGAAGTGATATGATTCGAATAACATAATACTATTTTTAAAACGAGTGCGAAAGCGCGGGCAGAAGCAGAAGTGAACGCGAAAACTACTATGGAGATCGGGGCAAAATGTTGCTTACATGAACTTACTATTGGTTGCATAATACTACTTTTACATAGAAAGACGCGTAATAGCGCCATGGGCCATGATGGACAATCACAGAATATGCCATGATTGCCACTACATTTTGTAAATTACAACCATAATCCATGGATGGAAGCTGTAGCAGCTGCCGCTATTTATTTATTTAGTGTATAAAAACATTATATAAATTTTCCGTAGTCGCTCCGACATCGTAAAGGTAGGTAGTTTTTTACTGTCCATCATGACCAATGGTGTAGTGGACCCATAAGAAGACGCGGGAAGTAGCTAGTTTTTAATACAAACTTTATGCCTAGCTAACTTTTCATTTTTATCTGTTTTAGTAAGGAGATGAAGTGTGCTTGTAATACGGAGTGTACAGATTGTGTCCCAGGATTTCAGAAAATTATCGATCTCAAGAATGCTGGCCTTGTAATATATCGGCGTTCAACCGAAAAAAGACATGTGAGTAATATTTTATTGTCGTTTTAATAATTTACATAGGTAGTTTGGTACAGTGGCATAAAAATAGACAGTAACATACACAATACAAACGTAGATATTTTTACCTTTCGCGGTAGTGGGACAACTGATCATAAACTGAAGTAGAGCACTGTAGTGGCGGCGCGGCGGCGGCGGCGCTGATCAAAAAAAAATAAAATTAAAAGTTATATAAAATTAAAAGTATAAATTTTGACTTGTCTTAGAGCTTATTTTGTAAGCCTTAAGAAAAAAAAATTGAACTGAATTTTAATTATAGAGTGACAACTAAAAATTTTCCTTTTAGCGACAACCCTCTATTGTATAATTTGACCTTAGAACTTCACTTATATAGTTATATCATATAGCACTATTATATATTATATTGTTTTATCATAAAGAGTGAGTAATAAATCACAACTAAAAATTTACCTTTTAGCGACAACCCTATTCTGTATAATTTGACCTTAGAATGTAATTGCATATTTCTCCCAAAGGCCGCAATAGTGCATACTGGTATTTTTACCACTGATAGACCTTGTTAAGAACAATCTTTCTGTGCTAGTCACAAGCCGCACTTTTACGTTTTTAGGGAGAAAAAAAATAAAACATAAAATCTGAAAAAAAAATTAATTACTCAGTATCCATAGGTTATTTAAAAAAAATAAAAATTGGAAAAAATGCTCCTAACAATCTATTATCAGATTATATTTATCTCATAAAAATATCTTGGACATTGAAGTTTACAGAATTTTTTAAAAAAATTTCATGGTCAAGGACACCTAAAGTTCATGATTTTTTATAAAAAAAAGTATTGGCACGTGGGTGTTCTACTCTTGCATTTAAAATGCATTCGTTGATCGATTAATGCTGAAAACAGCATAGAGAAGTTTTTTTTGGTCATATGAAACACTGTGCGTTGGTTAATATGGTATCCGGGGTGGTTTCTTTTAACAAGCACACCCAAAAGAATCGAAAGAAAAATACAAACCATAAGTAATGGCGAGCGAAGCCAACCCGTCATCTTTGCGCGGGGGTAGGTACAAAGTATTTCGCAGGGTTCACAGGTTATTAAGGTGTAATAAAAACACCACGTAACAATGTAGGTATGAAAATTAGGTAAAAAAATAACGTTTTCACAATTGTACAAAATAATATAAACTCTACAAGTTAATGCAGTATCAGAATCATTCCCGTCTATCGTACTGTGCTGTTTCGATAGGAAAACAGAGCTAATGATAGGAAAAATAAAATGCTTGTTCTCAATCCGTATCGCGTCTTTATTGGTACAAAACTCTGCTTACACAATGTCAGGCGTGAGTTTTCATAACTTTTTGCTAGCAAGACAAGATAGTGAGCTGATAAATTACAGTGAAATTATTGTGTTTTGCAACATTTTTAACAGATTTTTCAATACCTACATATCCCGTAATTTTCAAGATTGAAAAACGTCCGGGATAGCGGACTCCCAGATTCCGGGATCGAATCCTTTAGCCCCAACACAAAAATCAATTGTTAAAATAAAAAACATTTATTTCATGTAGATTAAATGTTTTCCATACAAGTAATGCTTACTAGTAGTGTATGTAGTAAAAGAATTAACTAGGTACCTTGGTACCTATACATTAGCTACACGTTGTTAGGTAGCTCAATATTTCTTTAAGGAAATATTGAAATTTGACGGACCTGAAATAAAATCAATTATTAATTGCCTGCAGGTGAACAATAAAACTGGAAATGCTGTTAATACGACTGAAGATATTTATATTTTACATAATACTAAAAATATAGATATATCATCAGCTGATTATTGGCCAGAAATTGGTGAGTTGGAAATTATAAGATACAGTCTGGTAACCTGATTTAAAATGTGAATATCCTACTAATATTATAAACGTGAAAGCTTGTAAGTATGGATGGATATTTGTTACTCTTTTACGTAAAAACTACTGAATGGATTTTAATGAAACTTTACAATAATATAACTTATACATCAGAATAACACATAGGCTACAATGTATAAAGATATATGGTATATTATCCAAAATATTTATCACCACGCGGGTGAAACAGCTAGTAATATATAATGTTATATAATAAATGGATAGTAGGTTAGGTGTAGTGTACCTAGTTGTGAGTGAAACTAACGGGTCCGACCCAATTTTTCAGGACCTAATACAATTAACTGCCCTCGCTGTAGAAAATTAATAGAAAACGCACAAAACCTGTTAAAAAATGGGCCAACTATCGGTGGAAACGTTGTGACTGGAATATGTGACCATTGCAAAATGAAAGATAAACCATGTTTTAAATGTCTACAAGTTGTAAAAAGATTTGTCCCGGGTAAACTCGATCGAACTGAGATCAATAAAGAAAGAATAAAACATTGGTTTACAAGAATAGAAAATTTGCTGCAAGGTCAAATCATCAGGCATCAAATCGACGATAAAAAGCGGGCGCACTCTGAAACGCATATTGATCAATTATGCTATGGCCCCCAGAGGTCAGTGCGAAACCCTGATATGGAACAACTTTTTGAACCTTTGGAATTAGATTTAGATGCTATTAGTCAGCCACATATTCATAGCCGACTAAGCGGCCAAAATAAAAAGCCAGTCGCTCATTTTCCGCAGTTGGAAAAACAAGAAACTCCAATTGTGTTCAAAAATCCGTTAAAAAGAGTTGTGCCATCAACATCTACTGTGTTAGAAGACGATGAAATTTTAAGCGAAAGAAGTAATTTAAAAAATGTTCGAAGCATATTGAAGCCAGAAAGTAAAATACGGACCAGGCAGTCTATCGCTTCACCAGTCCAGATTAACAGTGAAACTTTTGGTATGAAGGAAAGTATCGAAAGTTTCGAGCACATTTTTATAGATACACTATCCGTTACTCCTCGAAAAGGAGCGGACAGTTGCAGAAATATAACTCAAAGTGATGAAATAATCGGCTTTAAGCCAAATGAAACAAAACATGCTTCAAAACATGTTATTTCCGAAAAAGTTGATGAATTATCTACTAGTCAAAGAAAAACAAAATCTGTTCAACGACTTGAAATGAAGAAAGAAAATATGATCGATTCAAAATCAAAAGAGTTAGAACGGACTGCATTAATAAGAAAATATCATTCAACAGAAACTCTAGTGATTAAAATACATGGCATTACAGAAGATAACTTGAAACAGGCAAATCGTATCATATTTCCTAAAGAACATTCAATTAAACTAACCAAACAAAAAAGTTCATCAGAATTAATCAAAGAACAGACTCAACAATCTGAGAAAGATGCCCAAACAGCTTTTCAAAAAGGTGATTATAAATCTAAAGGAGCCAAAAAAGATAGTAATTATGTTTCACGGCTTCATTCTTAGCGATTTATTTTTTATATATTGTAGTATGCTCCTACACACCAGCCTTACACGGATTTTTAAATATTTTTAAAACTAACAACCCTTATTTCGTCATTTGACAAGTACTACTCTGACGTTGTTGCGCTACCTTCACTGCAAACCGTTGCCTACCTGCGGCATCGCGTGTTCGAAGTTTGTCATTCCTTGTTTCCGTGCCCAAAAAGAAAAAATTTAGAAAAAATAATTAGTGTTTGCGTTCAACATGGGAAGAAAAAGAAGTTATACCAGCAGCAGTATCGACGATGGAGATATAAAGACGATAATAACCGTGAGTACAAAACATATTTTTTTGTGTTTCAAATAACAAGTATGTAAAGCTAAATTCTGTGATGCGTGCTGCTGATTACGGGCTACCACTCACTATGAAAATTTAAGCTTACTTTGGCCACGATGTGAGCAACTATTCTAGGTTGACTCTGTCGTTTTATAGGTCAACTATTTTTATTATTCTATCCTCTTGTCCAAAATGCAATGCGTAAAGCTACATTTTGTGATTCGTAAAGCTTAATTTTGTGATGCGTGCTGCTGATTACGGGCTACCACTGTCACTATGAAAATTCAAGCTTTCTTTGACCACGATGTGAGCAACTATTCTAGGTTGACTCTGTCGTTTTATAGGTCAACTATTTTTATTATTCTACCCTCTTGTCCAAAATGCAATGCGTAAAGCTACATTTTGTGATTCGTAAAGCTTAATTTTGTGATGCGTGCTGCTGATTACGGGCTACCACTGTCACTATGAAAATTCAAGCTTTCTTTCGCCACGATGAAGTGAGCAACTATTCTAGGTTGACTCTGAAGTTTTATAGGTCAACTATTTTTATTATTCTACCCTCTTGTCCAAAATGCAATGCGTAAAGCTACATTTTGTGATTCGTAAAGCTTAATTTTGTGATGCGTGCTGCTGATTACGGGCTACCACTGTCACTATGAAAATTCAAGCTTTCTTTCGCCACGATGATGTGAGCAACTATTCTAGGTTGACTCTGAAGTTTTATAGGTCAACTATTTTTATTATTCTACCCTCTTGTCCAAAATCCAATGCGTAAACCTACATTTTGTGATTCGTAAAGCTTAATTTTGTGATGCGTGCTGCTAATTACGGGCTACCACTGTCACTATGAAAATTCAAGCTTTCTTTGACCACGATGTGAGCAACTATTCTAGATTGACTCTGTCATTTTATAGGTCAACTATTTTTATTATTCTACCCTCTTGTCCAAAATCCAATGCGTAAAACTACATTTTGTGATTCGTAAAGCTTAATTTTGTGATGCGTGCTGCTGATTACGGGCTACCACTGTCACTATGAAAATTCAAGCTTTCTTTCGCCACGATGATGTGAGCAACTATTCTAGGTTGACTCTGAAGTTTTATAGGTCAACTATTTTTATTATTCTACCCTCTTGTCCAAAATCCAATGCGTAAAGCTACATTTTGTGATTCGTAAAGCTTAATTTTGTGATGCGTGCTGCTACTGTCGTTATGAAAATTCAAGCTTTCTTTGGCCACGATGCGAGGTCAACTATTTTATGTGATGCGTACTGCCATATTCGGGTTGATAATGTCACGTCCTTGCGTATTAACGCATTTTGTATTTACGGCCATCTATTTATAAATAAATTTATCACTTTCATGGTATAAATGTGATGCGTAGGTATTGCCATATTCGGGTTGATACCGTCACGTCCTTGCGTATTAACGCATTTTATTTTTACGGTCATCTATTTCTTTGACACGTGTCGAGACCGTGGCCGACACGTATACGTGTACCTACACGATTAATGGAGAACGACTCTGTTGCCTCCGCTCACTGCGCAGACGACGCCTATCACTATCAATATACGTCCAAGCGACGCCGATGATGGCATGATCGAACCAATGTCAATCCTACCATAACAGAAGCTTTGTCTCCTTCTGATACTAGGGATATTATCATTAAATAAGTAATGCTGGACAATCCAGCAATACAGCATCATCTAGTCCCAAATTCCATTGAATGGCAAGAAATCCTAAAAAGAGCCTGCAGCAGAAGGAGACAAAGCAAAAACTCATAAACGATTATGTCTTTCCTAATAATTGTGATTCGCTCCCAAGCTAAACGCTGAAGAAAAGGTCACTTTAGGACTTGCAGGACGACTCAAAGCATTATAAAGCCGCTGAGCGATGCCTGTCGTACTTATTTTATGCGACAATCACTATAGTGACACTCGGATTCACAGAAATTTCGTAGTGTCTACGGTAAATCCTTTGCGATCGGATGATCCAAAAATCCGGAGGCCTTAACACTTTGAGTGCTGAAATCACACGGTATGTGTTTTCTACAAGTGACTAATATGCGTAAATCCACAGTAGCGCAGCGGCTGAGAAAATACAGATCTTTGTGACTCAGCACAGCCGTAATATTTTTCGAACGAAACGCATGTGCAGCGCAACACAACCGCTGTGTAGAGCGGCAGCACGAATATTTTAGGTTAAAAAAAAATCGCAGTCAAAGTGTTAAAGGCCCCGTGAAGGGCGCCCCTTGGCTCACGACGCTGCACGTCCGTCCCAACAGGACCGAGCGCAGCCGCCGCGCAGTGACCCCTTACCGCCGCCGCCAAAGAGAGTGCCGCCGCCGCCGTCGCCCCGCCCCGAGATAGTCGGTACGTATTCTTTCACAGTATGCAGGTCAAGACTGCAATATTATGCTCACGCTTGGCCTCAAATCACAGATGATCCTTTATTATATTACTCTCATGGATCAAAGGATATGATATTCCTCTTACGTCCATACCTTACCGCAATTATGACCCTAGCGTAAACCTCAAATACGAAGAAAAATAAAATGATTTTCATCTAGGGATAAATAGGTTGTTAGAAATTAATGCTATTTCTCGCTGTGAATACGATAGTTCACAATTTTTGTCTAGTATATTTCTAGTGCCAAAAACCAAATGGTGAAAGAAGGTTTGTATTTTGAACCTCAAGTGTCTAAACAAGTTTATTTAAAGTAATCAATGAATTTAGACAATTATCAGTCGCAATAGTTTTATGGCTTCAATTGATTTGAAAGATGCTTATTTTTTGTTCGCGATTCTAAATTGTCATAAAAATACCTATGTTTTACGTGATATAATAATAATCTAGGTCTATGAGGTCAATTGTTTACCTTGTGGTTTGTGCACATGTTCATATGTAATCACCAAATTGCTAAAACCCGTAATAGAATACTTACGATTACAAGGTTTTATTTATACGATATTTTTGTATCAGCAGATCATTTCATGAATGTCAGTCTAATATAAATCCAACAAAAAAGCTACTAGACACTCTTGGTTTTATATATACATTAAGTCTATTAAGACAGGTACCTACTGTAATCACGAGTACTGTACGGGTCCGATGAGTGAAGCCCTGGTGACCTGTATTACAGGTTTTTCTAAACCTACATCAGGCACCAGTCTTCACAATACAGGTTCGATCTAGTATATAAACTAAATGGCTTTATTTTGTATCTAATTTAAGGGGCGCGTCCCTAAAACAATGAGCGAAAGGCACTTACTAATTTAAAAAAATTAAAGAACTAACTCCATGGAAAGACATTACAAATAAAAATACAAGTGCTTAACAGATCAGTCTACACTTTCACCACGTGATATTTATAAAATAATTGTTAATTTTCGAAAAAAAAAATCGTCAACATTGATCGAAAACATCGAAATCAACGTTTTTTATTTTGAGTTTCTGTGCTATTTCGTTATTATATTTGAAAATATTTTTGATTAAATCGTGAGCAGAAAGTATAAATAATAGATTCACCATTAAAGTTTTTTACTAATTCAAACCAAAACGAAGTAATCTAAGCTTAAAGATCATTAATTTTTTTAGCGCAATTCGTTCTCATTGCCCATACATTTTAGTATGACGCAAGTAGCTTCTTGTAATTCGATTTATATTAGAGTGCGCGCGCCTGAAAATTCAGTACCGTCTCAGATTTCAAGGTGGGAGCACGTCCGTTCGTAGTTCAATTTGGATTGGGTGATTGACACTTAGGGTGGGTCGCGAGTGTCGGACGCTAATTTGTATTCTTTGAGCAAGTAGACGAACCAGGTATGTGAGTTTTATTATGTATTTTTTATCTTACGAATTACATATTTAAACTCATAGATACTGATTAAAATCGCAACTAATTACCCGATATGTTTAGGAAGGTGTATATTATCCATGTATACACTACTTTTTTGTTCTTTGTGTCAAAATGGTAGCACATCACATACACAGTAATTAATTATATATACAGGCTGTTTGTTATAGCAATCATTTTATATTTTATTATTATATTTCTAAATCCAAGATGGCTGACTCTTTTTATCGCAGTTTTGTTATGGTAACTACTGAATGAATTTACTGTCTTTGTCTGTGTGAAGATGGTTTTATAAAAAACTACCTTAAAATTACTTTTTGAAAATAGAATGTAATAATAAGATATGCATGATACAAAGATATTTCTAATAATACTTATTATTGCAGGAAACGAGAAGAACTTTCAATGCAATAAAACAAAAAGAAATGCGGGTTATTCGTGAACCCAAAAATATATTATCTAGGAGCAAACCCTGACGGATTATTAGATGATGATAAAATCGTTGAAATAAAGTGTCCATACTCGTGCTAATAATGTCTATCGATGACCGTGTCAAAACGAAAAAGATCACTTTCTGGAAACGTAATGCAATAGGAGACCTGATAATAATTACGAATCAGGACTGGTATTATCAGGTCCAAGGGCAGCTACATATCACTCAAAAAATTGAATGCATTTTTAGGGCTTGGACCAGCTTGGACATGAAAGTTGAAATAATTAAAAAAGATGATGTCTTCTGGAAAAATAATATGGAAGAAAAATTATTCTCGATTGTATGCTCCCGGAAATAGTAGATTCTAGATTAGACAGGAAAATGGAGGTAGATAGATAATTATTTTGTTGCACACTTAAAACAAGATCGAGAGCCCACTTACTTGATGGAGGCAATTAAAAAAAGAGAATCTATACGCGAAACAAAAAAACGGAAGAGCGAAAATGAGACAACTATCACTAAGATAAAAAAAGTAAATATACCAGAAAAACAAATAAAGTAAATTGGTTTCATCCCCTGTAATTGTTTTAATCTGCATAACCTTTTTTTATTAATAGATCATCTATGAAACCCCACATTTCCCATATTAAGCAAAACATTGACTTGTCAATATCACAAATATCTCCACAAAGAACCAAAGGCTAACTTAGGTAAAATCCAGAACGCTTACACTTTGACCCGACCCTTTGCCGCTGGCTACCCACCTAACGTCACTACGCGGCCGCGGTCTTGGCAGTGCGACTAGCTAATGGCTAAATACATTGCGTGTTTTCTGTGACATTTTTAAACATTCTATGAAGACGAAACGCGTAATGAATATGTAACATGTGCGAAATGCCAAAAAAAGATTTATTCGTTTTTAGAGTACTACTATTAATGCGCGATGCGCCTGTGTGAGTAAAAAATATAAATGTGGGTGTGCTATCACAATTTCCCACGCTCGAGTTATGCAGGCTTAAGAGAACCTTTGTGAAGAAAATAAAATAAATTATTATTATTATTTATATTGATTCAGGATAAAAGCTGTTTGGTTCCAAACACTAAATGCAAATTCTTGGGGTTTATCTTCAAATCCAAAAATATGACTTTAAAATTACCTCAAAAAATAAATAAATAACAAAGTTAAAAATGTTCTGCGAGGTAAACAAAAGAGTATACTATAATATACAAAATAGTAGAGCATCGCAAATACAGATGTTTGCTAAAATACCCAAGTTATGATCAAATAATCAACATGCCTGATTGTTTGAAACTTTATTTATACTGGTGGTTGTCACACATTGGTATAGGTTATTCCCAATTAAAACGCAATGGCTATAAATTGGAAATATTCTCAGATGCGTCTTTGCATATCAATGAGTTAGATTAGAACTAAAAGCATTTTTTATAGCAATCAAATGTTTTGCAAAAACTCTAAACTACTTTTTAGATTAGAGAATAATAATAAAGCAATAGCTAGTATAAATAGAATCGACTACCCATTCTTTTCTTCATTATTCAGTTTAAACATCTAAATACCTACAAAAGCTAGGGATATATACAAAAAATGGTGTGAAAATAGAAATATTCGGCTTTTTGCTTCACATATTAATACAATAGATTCACTGTCTCGAAGAAAGTTTAATGACCCTAAATTATAGCTGATACGCATTTAATAAAAATACCTATTGATAGGTAAGGTCAACCACAAATAGATTTGTTTGCCGCCAGCCGTTGTAATGCAATGCGTTACTTTTGTAAGCTGGCGCAACGAGCCTGAAGAGTGAGCCGTTGATGCGTTTTTTTGTTACCATTTCAGGGGAAAACTGTTTTTCCTACGCTTTCCGCCTTTTGCGATTATTGTTAATTTAATCCATAAAATTATAAGCGATAAGGCAAAGAAGCCTTACTGGTTACTGGCCAACACAGCCCTGGTTCCCAGTATTCATAAAGCTTTTTAAATGTTAGATAATATATGTTAAACCTGATATTAATCTTCTAAAATCTCCTTTCAGAAACGCTCACAAGCTCTACCGATCGCTGACTCTAGTGGCCGCGAAATTATCCGGCTAACTTTACTCGGCAAATGATTATCAGATAGAGCAATAGAGATTATGTTATTTCTTTATCAGATAACACCAATAGGCAATAGGTATATGACAGCTTGGGTCAAGTTCTGTCACCAAAATAACCATAATCATATAAAAGAAACAGTGTCACAAGTTATTTCCTTTTTATCTAAAGTTTCGATAATGGCATAGCTTACGTTACCATCAATTCATATAAGTCTGCCTTATCGCTCATTGTGGACGATTTTCCAGATCTGTAATAAATGGCTTTATGCGAGGAGTTTTAGATTGAGACCTCCGGCTTCCAAATATGATGCTACCTGGGATCCTGGCGTTGTTTTAAATTATTTCTCTCAAAAATGGCCAAATGACAGTCTCAATAAGGAAACTCTTTCGAAGAAAACACTGCCTATTTTACCTTTAGTGACCACATATCGTTACACCACAAGTAACATCCAAATATCAGATTCCTGCACAGCCATTTTCATAAAAATACCCGATTCAATTATAATTTGTTGGCCTAATTGTGTACAACCTGTTTTGAGACTTCTTTTCTACAATCAGAAACCAGAAATTGGTTCCGCTAAATGTTTGGAAACGTACTCGTATATACTTAAAACTAGTTAATTATGTTCTGCTGAAAATGATTATTTATTTATCAGTTACAGAAAACCTCCTGCAAAAATCTCATTACAGAGATTAAGTCACTGGGTAAAAGACAGTCTCCAATCCAGCGGCATATAAACCAGTATATTCAGTCGTACAGTACACGCGCGGCATGCTGCCACTTGTACAACCAACAGGCTCGGTGTTAGTCATGATGTTATTCGTAGAATTGCTGGTTGAACAGATTCTTCAGCAATGTTTGCTAGATTTTATAATAGAGAAATTGTTAAGAATAGCTTACAATATAGTTACTCAATTTAGTCTATTGATTAAATAGAATGAGTGTTGTAGCACTTACACCTACTTCCCTGAACCTATTTCACAATATCATGTAGGTATACAGATTAACCTCTAAACATCCTACAATATGTAAAAAATAAATCGCTAAGAATGAAGCCGTGAAACATAATTAATGATCAAACGAACTTAAACAAGTGAAGTTCGATCACAATTATGTGAACGGCTTCATTCTTAGCGATTTATAATACATTCCCTCCCTAAAAGAAAAGTACCTATAGGTACCTTATTAAAAAGTATACACAATTATACTAACTATATTAAATAAAATCCTTTCTTTTCTTAGGCACTACCGCTTGGCACTACGTCCCATCCCTAAATATACCTATTCAGGTAAGGTACCTACCTACTGTAAAATAGGCTTACCTAACTACTTTCTTTAAACAAAATGACAAACTTCGAACACGCGATGCCGCAGGTAGGCAACGGTTTGCAGTGAAGGTAGCGCAACAACGTCAGAGTAGTACTTGTCAAATGACGAAATAAGGGTTGTTAGTTTTAAAAATATTTAAAAATCCGTGTAAGGCTGGTGAGTGGGAGCATACTACAATATGTAAAAAAGAAATCGCTAAGAATGAAACCGTTCACATAATTGTGATCTAACTTCACTTGTTTAAGTTCGTTTGATCATTAATTATACTGAAAACGCTGAAAGAGATGATTACATATCTGAGAAAGGTACCAAAATAACCACAAAAGGCGCCCAAAAAGCTGAAAAAGATAGTTATCCATTTGAGAAAAGTTCAAAAAAATCCATTAAAAATGCCCCAATAGCTGAAAAAGATGCTCATAAATTTGAGAAAAGTGACCAAAAATCCCTAAAAGATGCTCAAAAAAGTGAAAAAGATGATCACAAATTGATATATGAGAAAAGTTCAAAAATATCCATTAAAAAGGCCCCCATAGCTGAAAAAGATGCTCATAAATTTGAGAAAAGTGACCAAAAATCCCTAAAAGATGCTCAAAAAAGTGAAAAAGATGATCACAAATTGATATATGAGAAAAGTTCAAAAATATCCATTAAAAAGGCCCCCATAGCTGAAAAAGATGCTCATAAATTTGGTAAAAGTGACCAAAAATCTCTAAAAGATGCCCAAAAAAGTGAAAAAGATGCTCATAAATTTGAGGAAGGGGCCCAAAAATCCCTAAAAGACACACAAAAAGCTAGACATACAATGGGTTATACAAGTGTCAAAAAATCTACAAAAGATGCCCAAATAGCTGAAAACGATGGTTATACATCTCAGAAAGGTGCCAAAAAATCCACTAAAAACGGCAAATTTTCCGAAAAAGATACACATAAATATGAGAAAGATGCCCAAAAGACCCCAAAAGACGCACAGAAAGATGGATATACATTTGAGAAGGGTGGTAAGGGACCCATTAAAGATGCCGAAATTGCTGTAAAACTAACTCATAAAGTTGAGAAAGGTGCCCAAAAGACGGCAACAGTAGCGCAAAAAGCAAAAAATTATGATGAGGAACACGCTCAAAAAGCTGAATTACGAGGTCAAAAAACCAACAAAAAAATCCTTAAATCCCAGAGAGATGTCGAAAAGAAATTACAAAATGAAGATCAAAAAATCATCATGGTAGCTGATGACCAAGACTTAGATAAACTTGTTTCCCTAAAAAAAAAAGATACAACTGAAGTAGAAAAACAAAAAAAGACGGACCTACCAAAAACTGAAGTAGAAAAACAAAAAATGACGGACCTACCTAAATCTGAAGGATTGAACGAGAAAAAGAGATCATCACTCAAATTAAAGGCGGAAAAAGAAAAAGTGGATGCACGAAAATCGGAAGATAAAACAGAATTGGACGCCAGATCGTATAAAAAATCGATTTCGCATGATTTGTTACGAATTCAGTCTATAAAAATGAAACGCCCTTCCACAGAGGTTGATGATCTAATTTTGAAATTAGTGCAAATAAAAAAATCTACATGGGATGGTTCTCGTACTAGATTAAATAATTTAGAAAAAGAGGTGAGATTACCGGAGATACCAGACATGAGATTACCGATCAAAGATAGTAAAGTCCCTACTAATCGCATTATAGTGTATCCATCACCACCTGAAACTTGTTTAGTGTGGTCTGATTCCGAGATCGAAGAAATAAAGGTGCCGCCATTATTGGACGACATTACAGACGTCATTATTGGTTCCCAGATTTGTAAAATAAGACCTCTCAATCTTTATGACGATTCAGAAGTCATGCCACCATTACTGAAATCTGATTTAGATTCATCTCGAAAAGATAAAAAACAAGAAATTGCACTTACCCCAGGAAAACCCAAAACGAAAGAAAAACCACCATTACTGAAATCTGATTTAAATTCATCTCGAAAAGATAAAAAACAAGAAATTGCACTAACTCCAGAAAAACCCAAAACGAAAGAACCTATACGTGAAACAGTAAATGAAAAACATGAAACTACAGTTACCACAGAAATCGCGAGTACCAATAAAGCTATGAACCCAATAGTAAGTCCTTGTTGTCTATCTTCCCTTAAACAGTAAATCAAATGAATAGGGGCCAATTTTAACGTTTGTTAAACTAAGTTCAGTTAGCTTGAATTGAACCAGATTAATGTTGGTCATGCGCTTAACTCGTTCACCTTCAAAGTGTTAGACTTAGTTAATCTTATGTTAATCGAGTTCAATTACATCGGTGAAATTGGATCTTAGACTCTACCTGCAACCTATGATGGCAACCTGCTAGGTAAGCATCTACGTGATGATTATGTCCTTCATCTAAGTTACGATTATGTTGAATTTTGGCCACGGCCGTCCGTCGTCGGTCTGAACGGAGACTATTATATATTACACACACAGCACAGGACATATTAACCGGTATACGCTCTTATACCACACTCTCATAATCCGATGGGATGACAGACCGACGCGAACGGGGAAAGGTCTGGCGTAGGACAAACGACCTAATGTACCTTCCGAGGCATGGGGTGTAACACCGCCAACATCGATTGTAAATTTTTCGAGCTTCTTGAGACAATGGTTAAATTAAATAAATAAATAATGCCGGACAAGTTACACAGCCTTATCTAGCCCCAAGCTAAGCAGAGCTTGAGTTATGGGTACTAGATAACTGATATACATAAGATTATTTAAATTACATAGCTATTTTTTATTTTACATAGAAAATGATCAGAACACCCTGAAGAAATATCTGCAAATCGTACAAACATTTGTCCCGAGGCGAGAATCGAACCCGCAACCTCCTGCGTCGCAGGCAGACCGTTGACCACGGCGCCACAATGGTCGTCAAAATGTGACATACATACAATTTAGCCACGCTCAAAATACGAAGTCGTTCGTTTGCGTTTCGTACACATTCTATGATGATGACATCGACATGATGAACTTTACTAATACATGATAAATTCTACGTTGGTTGCATAACGAGGAACTATGCAAATTAGATATTAAAAAAACCTAATTAGGTATTATAATTTAGGTTTCCGTACTTCAAATTACCACCACGTCAAATATTATGGTAACAATTCAATCATTCAAACTGATCCCTAAAAGGTTCTCATTATAAATAAAATAAGAAAATCTTTATTTGTAGCAAAGATACAGCAAAGCCGCTACGCTGTCCGACCGCCACGCATGTTGTGACGCAATGCATTTTAACTACATGCGTTCGTTTGTTTCACAATGTGGGTCTACGTTTCCACTGCAGCTGCTGCAGCCAGGGCTTGGAGTATCTGTATTTTCAATTACCGGTACATCTGACTTTGACGTGGTATCGATACCATCATTGG
The DNA here is from genome assembly GCA_947044415.1 of Eupithecia dodoneata. NCBI lineage: Eukaryota > Metazoa > Arthropoda > Insecta > Lepidoptera > Geometridae > Eupithecia > Eupithecia dodoneata. Next base: position 9,467,503 of record OX345656.1, on the reverse strand, counting down.
TATCAATATAAATTTTACCGGTACTTATTTAGTAGCGATACTTGTAAGTACCGTTATATACGTTCACGTACTTCATTGGTATCGGTATTTTCAATAAATATCGGTATAATTACCGATATCATGCGCGTAAAGTATCGATACCAACAAAGTTGCCAAGCACGCGCGCGCACCCGCCGCCGCCCCTCCCCAGTCGGTACGCTAGCACTAGAGAGCTGGCAAGTGGCAACGTCGCGAGAACTGCCGGGTGATTATATAACTCGCGACCGGTTTGCGACAGGCGTAAATTAAGCAATCAGTGCTGTCAAACGTCAATTTTGTATTAGTTTGACACCAGCTACAACGTCAAAATTGTTGAAAATTTGCGTTTGACAGCACTGATTGCTTATTTCACGCCTGTCGCAAACCGGTCGCGAGTTACATAATCACCATACCGGTTTGAGTACTGGTACTTTTGGCAAATTATCGATACTTGAATATATCGAAATGAAAATAGCATAATAGGCTAATAATTTGACAACATTGAAAATATGCTACAAATTGTGGTCATCCTATCAGATAATAGCCTAAAAAAAACATTTTTCGCTTTATTTCAACTAATTTATATATATTTTTTGCAAATTACACGAAACAAAATGTAATCATTTATTGAATTTTATCTGTGACGAGAACGCCCTGTTGTTGGTTACAACTCTGGTAACGTCAAATGCAAGTAAACATACATTCCTCGACCGATTGTTGTTCGCGTTTTGCGTTATTTCTGATGCATTTTCTGACAAAATGAGGCGTTTAATCCTGTGACATTTAACAACAATTAGAGAAGCGCATGGTAGCGTGACGTCACACCTCGCGGAATACCATGTTGTAGCTGTCATTTTCGTATAAAGTGACCAGGTTGTTTCGCGAGGTGTGACGTCATTCAAGACGCCATGACGGTCTTGGCCTTTTTCGCGGTCAATTTCAAGTTCATTTCTAAAAACTCAAAATACTAATGTAAAAGACCTATTTTTCTTAAAACAATATATTTTTGAGGTAAAATAGATGCTAAGCTATAGTTTTAAACTAATTTCCAAATTTTGTCAACTAGCCTCATCCTACCTTACCTACATAAATAAGGGACCTTCATAGAAATTAACTAAAAAAACAATAAAACAAAAGAAAATTTTGACTAATAAATGACAATTCTTATAGAAATTTTACCCATATCTTGTGATAAAACGTATAAATATTTTGATTCTCTATATTTTAAAGATATAATAAACAATTAGCTAATCATACAGCTGTCTGTTTGTGGAAAATGTCTAAGAAACATAAGAATTCGAATGTAAGTACAAGGTGTTTATCTTGCAAACTGTGAATCTTCAGGAGGTCAAAAAATCAGAGAGGTAACAAAGTCTACCTAATGGACCACCGCCGCCGCCCCGCTTCGCCGTCTTTTTGTGGTTTACAATCTGATTGGTCCTGTGGGCTGCTTGAGGCTACATACTACTGTTTGAGGGTGTTCCATAGTGCGCACCTCGGCAGCGAGGTATAGACTTCACGCAACTAGCGGTAGCGATCTATCATGTGCGAAGATGCAAAGTCATCATCATCAGCCTATATTAGTCCACTGCTGGACATAGGCCTCCCCCGATAAGCGCCATAGCGCATCCAGCCTCTCCCTGCAGTCGTCGTCGCAGGTCGTCATCCCACCTGGTCGCAGGGCGACACTACTTTTGCCGAGTCGTGGTGTCGACCCAAGAGCACGTTTACCCCAAACCTGTCTACTGGAAATTTCGAGCATACCTACATAAGGTCTGCCCGCTAATGAGGGAAGGCGCGGCGGCTGCTCGTGGCTTTACCTAAATTCTTTGTCGCAGTACAGCAAAGTATAACTACATTTAGGTAAAAACTAAGCTGTATCGTACCTACGGTAAAATTTCAAGTAGGGCGTAGAAACTATTGAAAGTGTTTAAAAAACGTGTGTGTGTAAAAAACACCTTTTGGTATTTCTCTAAGTAAAATCTATTTAAAATTCAGCACTTAAGCTATGACGAGAGTTCACTTACTTTTTAATTAAGGTTGTTTGTGCATCTTGCAGCGCAAAGACCTTGCAGTTTCTTTCTGGCAATGGAAGCACTTGATTTCTAATACCATCTCGATGAAAATACAAAAAATTGAGCTTTATACCATAGTGAATTTCAGCTAAAGTAGCTACGGTTGAATTTCAAAGGGTCTGGCAGGGCAAAGCCACTATGCAAAACGTCAGGCGTTCTTATATAAAATTTAGGTTTTATATTATGACGAAAGTTCACGTTTATTTTTAATTAACTTTAAGGCCACGTCTTCCTAAAGCAGCAGGCATTTAGCGCGGTCCTGGGCCACGCGCGAAATACTTAGCGTGGACTCAGCGGCAGTGACCTCCAAAAACCTTGCCAGCGACATAGTATAGAAATAAGTAGTAGGATTATTTTATTTTTCTTTGGCAATGCATTTTTTATGATCAAGCATTATTTATAGTAAATGCAAATTAAAGTTTAGTAAATAAATAAAGTAACCTCTCCTCTTTTTGTTTTGTTTGTTTAATTATTTTTATTTTAATACAACATGGAGAATCGGAGACTGAACAAGCAAGTTACCCATCATGTAAAACGAATTTATTAAATTTAAAATCAATTTATTGTATAATCTCAAAACTCTTCAAAATGTCTTTCTCGTGTGCTTGTACCCGGTTGTGAATCTGATTGTGGCTCATGAGATGATAAGTATATGGACTCCACAGAATTAACATTTTCCATTTGTGATAAGGCTACATCATTTTCTTTTTCCTTGTCATCAATGTAAAGACAACGTTCTTATTGACTTTACACGTGCGTGTCTACTGTCTACAATTTCTGGCACTATACATTTCATGTAAAATTTTGGTCAACTTTGGCTCCATATTATGCGTTTCCCAGAAATTATCGGCCCTTTCGATTCGTTTTGTAAGTACGGGTTCATTTTCTCCAGCCCAGGTTCCAAGCAGACAGCGTCGTCTTTCAGTGAAGCTGCCCCTGTATTTGATAGAACCAATTAGATTTTTTATTTATTGTGCTGGTGCAAGTGTTTTTGTCGTATTTGAAAATTTTGTCCTTTTTTTGCTGCAGTTAAACAGCATTTGATTTCCACTAGCATATCATCGCCTACTAAGCCGTCAGGAGTTGCTCCAATAAATAGATAAGTTTTGTCGATGAACAAACTGCAAGGATATTAATATTTTCTTGTTTTTGTTGCTGTTGAAGTGCTTGCTTTTGTGCTCTTTTCCGTGTGAAACAGCAGCAACACATGTAAATTTTTAAAAAATTTAATGTACGGAGTCCGTCAATACCAAGGAAAATAATTCAATACCTTTCCGTGACTAAATACCGGTAGACTTAATTTACCTGGAGTAAATCACCTGGCTGAGACTAGGTGTGAAGCTCAGATGGAAGGTGGGCACAAAATCTACATTTTATATAACAGCTGTCAAATAGAAACGGCCATATCTCGGAAACTACTCGTGCTAGACTTTCAGTGTCTGGCTCAAATGAAAGGAATATTAAAAACATTAATATTTGAAATATTAAATATAAATAAAATATTTAAAATGGTATACTTAATTCACCTAGGTGAATAAACCCAGGTAAATGTAGATTTTGTATTTGCCTTTCATTTGAACCAGGAACTGAAAGTCTAGCATGAGTAGTTTCCGAGATATGACAGTTTGATACAAAGTTGTGTCACCTGTACCATCAATGGTACACATCAATGGTACTACTGACACAAAGGCGTTTTCTGAGGCTGCTCTGCTGATCTACGATGAAAAGTATATGGAGTGGGTACCTATTGCGCTAGTGTTATTTCTAGGTACTAGTATTTACTTTTTGTTTGCATTACAGCACGCAGAGGTAGGTAGGTACTGATATAAACCAAAAATATAAATTGACAAAAATCGTACATAGCTATATTCAATAGTTATACCTACTGAAAATACTATACTATGGCATGATCTTTATCAATCTATCTATCATAAATTCAAGTAAAATGAAATCTAACGTCATTATGTCAAAGATCAAAATGGTATTACAAATGCAATATTTACTTTTGATTCACATATCTTAGGAATGCATTATTTTTATGGCTGTACACAATTGCGTTGTGTATTGCCCATTGTGGATAACTTGCAATAATTCTATAAATTCGTTAAAAATTGATTGATTCTTGCAAGAAATTGTCGCAGAAAAAATTGACACAGGTCCGTCGTCCGTAAGCGCCAGAGCGCGACTGATCGCGACTACCAAAGTACCAAACAACAATTTTTTTTTGTACATATCTAATGAGAAATGTACAAAAAAATTTAGACTAATGTAGTTCAGTCATAATGTTGAAAAAATATTAAAAAAGGAGGTAACTTTGGGACAATTTTTTGTCAAGTAAAATTCATAAGATCTTGTAACTGAATACGACTTTGACTAGATTAGATCCTTAATGTATATATATCTTTTTTCTGGACTATTTTATGAGTCTCAGATGATTTTTAAAATCACGACCGCGCGCCCTCTGCTGGAATACCAAGCCTGAAGGCGTCTAGAAGGCCAAAGCAACAATGAAAAGTGTCTGGCAGTGAAAGTAGGTAGGTACTTGATTTCTAATATCATCTCAAATTAAATAGACCATAACATATTTTTAATTTGGTTACTACACAATACCTATGTACCTACATGATATTCAAATAAAAGATCCATAGTAACTATTCCTTAACATTATCACTGTTTTTTAATACTTCCAGCTCCTTATTATATTGATTTCCAACTTCTTCAGCCGCAATTGCTGGTGGACCGCAATTGGTGCTTGGCTCCGTAGTATTGTTTACCTTTTCCTCTAGGGCCAGTTTTGTTTCTCCACGTGAACGGATTCTTTTTCTCGCCAGGCATAACATTGCTCTTAAAAATCCATAGCCGTGTGCTATGGATTTTTCTCTGATGCACCGCACAAAATTCACAACTAAATAGTTATTGTATTCTCTTTGACGAAAATAAACAAGACAGCTAAGCATCTGTGTGACAAATACGTTTCGTTTTAGTTTTTCACGTCTAATTTTTGTTAGAAAAAAGGTTTTGATTGAAAATACTTGTTTAAGAGGGCGCCATGTCACGCAACAAATTCAATCCCCCCCCCCCCGTTCCTCTCACCAAAAACGAGTAAACAGAATATCACATAGTACGCATCTGTGCGTACAATATCGTATTCTGTGTCGCGCGCGCCACAGAATATCACATAGTACGCACATAGACGTACTTTGTGATATTCTGTGGCGCGCGGAGTGTAAATACAGTAGGTAATTATAAAAATATGAATTAAAATTCAATTTATAAAGATATATTGTATATTATCCAAAATATCTATCACCAATCACGCGGGTGAAACCGCGGATTACATACATACATAGCATAGATTTTCAAATCGTCTGACATGTGTAGGTAGGTACCAACTACAAATAAAAGACGGTAGGTAGGTGACGGTAGGTAGAGATGTTCAATATTCATACTAAATTTATTATAATATTCAGATTCAGGAAAGTAACCTTTATGGAGAAAAAACAAACACGTAGGTACTATGTACCTATCGATTCATCATAATTTAGTTTAGCCTTCCGAATTTCGAGCTATTTTTTGTGAAAAAGAAGTCAAGTGCGTGATTCCATCAGTACAGTACCTAAACCTACGTACTCTACGTAGGTACATAATTTAACCTGCCGAATTTTCAATCCAACAATTTTTGTGTACAAAGTAAAGTGCGTGTAGGGAATGCAAAATATAGGGTTCCATCTGTACATAATAGCCAGCCTTCCTAATTTTAATCCAACAATTTGTGCTATATTTCCCAAGTACACAATACTCTTTTCGTCTCCATCTTTACTGAAGACAACGTTGTATGCCTCCAGATCCGGATACCTAGAAAACAGACGCAAATATTTATAGGGGCTTCGACGTGTGCAAGTAAAATCAAAAAAGTTTTATTGTAACAAAAAGTAAGGACGAAACTTTCAGGTTAGATTGTAGAATACAGACAAAATCAAAAATGAACAACAACTGGCAGCAAAAGATAAAAAAAAAATTTTTTGTTTCAAAAAATAAATGTTTATAATTCTATTTAGTTTTCCTGTTTTCTATGATTGAATCTGAACCTTTGAAACCCTGAAAGTTTGGTTCTTGCTTTTTTTAGGGTTCCGTACCCGAAGGATGAAAACGGGGCCTATTTAGTAAGTATCTGCGGCTGTATCGCATGAACCGTATAAGGTAGACAGTGAAAATTTTAAAATGTTTTGAAATTTTGAAATACATACTATTGTCTCTTTTACAAAAAATTATAAAAATAAAATAATTAGGGTCAGGTGGGGTAATTATAAGACACCCGATATTTTAGGTAAAAGTAAGTAACACTTAGGCATAATACGGGTAAACCATAAGTTTTCATACTTTTTTATTCACAAAACTGAGTGACGCCGTCGTATGCGTCTTTGCATAAGGAATAGAGGTGGACATTTGTAGATGGTGGGGACTGTAGGTAGGTATGACTAAAACAACTATTAACTAAGAAGTCCAAATCCACACAGTCCGCCAGCTTTTCATTTTCCAAACCCTACTCAGAAAACACACTCAGTTGTTCTACGATCCAAATCTAACCATCCACTCAAAACGCAGATCTGACAAGGTCTGTACCACTGAACAGGGCCGCACAGTAACAGCTAGTCGTCACTATTATTATATAAGCTCCGTACTCTACAACAAAGCCAACAAACTAATTAATATATACCCTCTAGCCCGCTATAAACTTAAATTGGTATGCCGCCAGTGGCTCTTATCTCTAACATATGAATCTACTGAAGCTCTTATGATTCGTAACTCATAATAATTTCTTTCACTTTACCTACCTATCCCTTGTTCCTAAATCACCTTCAGAGTATTTTGATATTTTTACCTATTATCTATAGTATCACAATAATGTACTTGCCCAAAAACGCATGCATGTTTTAGTTTTGAGCTCTACTGTTTTTATTATTATCTCAGTCTTTTTTCAATATCTCTTGCTATTTTGTGTTTAATAACTAGTTTAAGGTTCTGTATCTACTAAAGAGCATACAATTAAGGAACTCTGTAACCCTGTATTCGGAGGAGGGCGTTAATGCACGCGACACAGTTATATAACTACTGCGTGTATTATCGTTTTCACACAAGTTATCTATTTCCCATGTATTTATGTTCCAAATAAAGATTATTTTGATTTTTTGATTTTGAAGTGTGTAAGGAGAGGCAGACCAAACGACGGACGTGCGCACGCGCGGTGTCTGAAAAAGCTACTGGCTTGCATGTGCGGGCGGCGGCGGCGCGGCGCACCCGCCCGCAACCCCCAGCGCACCCCCTTGCCCTGCGTCTATCGCGAGCAACACGCGTTTATTCACTAATAAATTATAATAATAACAAATTCAATCAAAAAAACAAAAGAAACTAGGTATCGCTATTCTTATAATTAACATTTAATCCTACGCGTCGCTTACATTTCCCCCCTTAGTGCTGGAGCAGCACTCATCCTCAACTGCTATGCGTGCGACGCGTGTTGCGTTTCTACGCAATATTCCAGACTTAGTCTTTACGTCGACCACTCGAATTCTACAATCTTTGCCAGCTTTTTTTACAATCTTTTTTTTTTTAATACGTTCTGTATCACGCCTTTCACGCAGGTAGGTATTTCAGGTGCGGCGTCTATACGGCCGGCCAATCGCAGTAGGCCTCCTAGTACCGGCGACAGGGTAAGTAGTCTACTTTTTCTATCTAACCTTTTATTTAGCCTCAGGTTGTGCAGGTCATCTGGGAATGACTTTATCTGGGAGTACTTCAACAGCAGGTTTTCAGCGCGTTCCATTGTCGCGATCTCTGCACCAACACTGGAGGTCTTTCTGCATCTATCTATAAATGATAGCATAGCGAATGTAGCTCTTACCAATCTCAGCCAGGAAGAAAATTTCTCATGTTCCGGAACAGGAGGCAAAAAGTCGGGGGAGACCTGGATATTGTTTACGTATTCCAGGTCCTCGTCACCGACTTTAGGTAATTGCGTTTCCGATTCTCTAGACGTATATGCATGACCAGGCTCCTCCTCATATAGAAAAGTCGGTCCGTAAAACCATTCATTTTGTAAAATACATATTAATTTCGCAGGATTCTCGAGTGGCGATGTTCAACTTCGTCTCCATTCGTTATTTCGTATTTTGAAAGTTCGTCTAGTTCACCCAAGCGGTGAGCGATATACGCTTTATACTTTCGCGCCTCATTGCGTATCCAGTGTAGCACTGTAGATGAATCACACCAGAATACCTTTTTATTCGTTTTTATTCTATGTTCGCTAATTATACAATCAGCTAATCTTCCCGCCATAACGGCCGCCTCTAGTTCTTAGCGGGGCATTGAAACGTATTTCACGGGTGCTACTCTAGTTTTGCTGGAGACGAAGGCGATCCGAATACGATCTGTTGCATCAATCCATCGCCAGTATGCGACAGCACACATTGCACGAGCCGACGCATCACAAAATGTGTGTAGTTCTAGGTTTGTGTACGATGGCTGCCCTCGCGCCGCCGCGCCGCCGCCGGCGGTATGTTATTCGGTGCACGCGCACTCGATATGGCTTGTTGTGTATCGCCCGTACGCGCAGGTTCGGTACTTGTACTTCTCGTAGCCGACTCGTAGTGCCTGGGTAGGTAGAATTTTATCTATGTTTTTCATAATGTAGAGCCATTCGGTCCATTTTAAGAATATTTCATCTGGTAGTTCGCTATCCCAAGTGATACCGGATCTCCAAGTATCTTGTAGCATTTTTGAAGTTTGGGCTGCTGCGTCGAACACCAAACGAAGTTTCTTTTTATTAAGGTTGTCAACTCCAAAATGCGGTAAGTACCATATTCTATTCGGGCTCATTGTTTGAGTGAACTCTGAAGCGTAATCGTTCTTGAATAGGTGGTCGATTCTTTCTTTATAACGTGCGGCGAAATCGGGGTTTAATTTCATTTTTCTTTCGACTCCTTTCAATCTCGACAAGGCATTTTCATATGAGTTAGGCATGACGTCACCGAAAATACCTTTCCATGGCAGTCCCACGTACCATCTTCCATCTCTCAATGTGGTAGTATTCTGGAGGTATTCAACAGCTTGTACATCGAGACGATTTTCTCTAGGCTTACTTGAAATTCCTGCAGAATCAATCGCGAATGACTGGCGCATCTCCTCTTGTATTTCTTTTAGTATTCTTTCAGATTCTGTGTCTTCCTTCTCCGATAGAAACAGAGTGGACTGCAGCTTCACTTCATCATCGAGAGCGGACTTGGATCGTACGCAGCCGTGCATGCACCAGCCCAGTGGAGTACGGGTGAAGAACGGATCACGTGATTAACCTTTGACAATCTCCAAAGGTAAGAGTAGTTCGTAATTGTCCTGCCCTATTAAAAATGTCCGGTTTATTTTGTCCATCACTAATCACACTCTTTATTTCGGGTTTTAACAGTTCATATCAACTCAAATCCAAACCACTAACATTTTGCACAGGTAAGTTAAGGTCACTGACACTACGCGTACGAATAGAGTACTTTTGTCCCGCGCTGTTAGACAGTTCTAGATTTAACATTTCATTGTGACACACTACTTCACTGTTATTTCAGGCACCGCACACACGCATTGACTGTTTTTTACCGCGTAAGCCGGCTTTCGATGCAAGCGCGGCGCTAATCAGTGTCACTGTTGAGCCATCATCGAGTAGTGCTACACAATTAAACACACCGCTAGGTCCGTGAAGGTAAATCGGCACCGTTTTTAACAAAACCTTAACACTGTTGGTTTTCATTTTTAAATGGTTCACTTTTTCCAATCGCGATTCGCTATCGGTCTCGGAACCGATTTCGGTTCTTTCGGTGCCGGACTCGTTTTCAGTTTCCGTCACATCGGTAATGTTCACACTATTATTTTGCACCGAGTTATTTTTATTCACATAGTGTAGCAAGCGGTGATGAGATTGCCCACACTCGTCTATGTCACAAACCGGCGCGGGGCAACAGTCTTGTTTATGTTTCGACGATAAACACTTATAACACATCCTGTGTCGTTTTACAAAGGTCCACCGGTCCCTACGCAGGGATTTTTTAAACTTTTTACAACTTGTGCTTAGAGACACGACAGTACCGACACTTATCATCATCTCGTCACTTTCATTTTTCACTAATAACGTGCGATGTTTTGGTTGTTCACTGTAATATTGTCTAGAGGGCACAATTGCCAAATTCACTGAAGTCATTGATATTTTCTTGGCCTCTTCACTTAGGAATTCCGACATCACAACTAATTTTGGCTTTCTTTTATTTTGTAGAAGAGGGTAACTGTAGTCAGTCCATTTTGAAATGAGCACAATAGGTAACTTTGACATGATAGCTGAAACTAAGTTCATTCTTTTCAGGTATTCCTCTTCGCCGATTGCGGTTATGGCTGCGACGCAGTTGCGGACCTTCACGGAGAATGGAATAATCTCTTTTTGGTATTCTTGTGATATTGGACGTAACTTGTTTGTCTTGCAGGATCTTGGACACGATGACGTCGGGATTTCCAAACTATAACTCAAGCGTGGTCATCACATCGTCGGCAGAGGTAGCACCGATCAGTAAGGCTGTCACGGCTTCTTTAGCGGGTCCGTGAAGGCTTCTCCTCAGGCGCCAGAGGTTCTCTTGGTCCGTGAAGTCACACTTGGGACGATTCTTCGTAGGCTTGCCGGAAGTGTAACCATTCGAGCGGGTCTCCAGAGTACTTGGGCAATTCACTGGGTGTGCACAAACGATTCAACATTCTGTCCTTTATTCCATTTTTAAGCCCGGCAGACGAAGCTGCTAGGTCTTTAAGCGCGCTCGCCAGGGCCTGTATCGTCGTAGAATCATCAGCGGTACCGCGAGCGGTGGTGGCGGCGATGGCGGCGGGCGACGGGCGGCGGCGGCGGCGGGCGACGGACGAGCGACAAGCGCGTCCGTAGCGGGCGACGACGTGGACGGGCGAATAGCGAGCGCCTCCGTGGCGGGTGACTGGCGGGTGGCGAACGCGTTTTCAGCGGCCGAAGGTGGCGGCCCGGCGGGATACATACCTATAGTTCAGGATCTGCTCCTGTAGTGCCGGGTGCCGCTCATTTGTGGCGCACTGAAATTCTTGATCACTTCTTTCCAACCACTTGTTCACTACACGGTCATTTTGTTCGCTGAGACATTTTTCAGAGGGAAGGTTGTAGTCTGAACTACGTTCGTCTTCCAGCTCGGCAATGTTTGCCTCCAGCCTTATGTCGATGAGCTCCAATCTGATTTTGGCTCGGGCCTCCGCGGCCTCCAGTTCAAATTTTTTCTTTCGCGCCATAGTCGAAGAGGTCGATGACCTTTTTCGCGAAGGATCTCGAACGCTTTGAGCTGTGGAAGGGCCAGGATTGTTTTCTTCCATCTTGTTCCCGGTTTCGACAGCTTGTTGCGTAGCACGGCGAGATATTTGAGCATCTTTTTCTAACAGCGCGGCCATTTGCTCCTTTTTTACGGCACTTCTCGTGCTCATTGCACTTTTTGTCGGAGGTGTTTTTGACATTCTTGTATATCAGACTCGAAGAACATTTCATGTTGCTGATGGGGAATGTAGGTAGGTATGACTAAAACAGCTATTTACTAAGAAGTGTGTAAGGAGAGGTAGACCAAATGAAGGACGTGCGCGCGCGCGGTGTCTGAAAAAGCTACTGGCTTGCATGTGCGGGCGGCGCGGGTGGCGCGGCGCACCCGCCCGCAACCCCCTTGCCCTGCGTCTCCCGCGAGCAACACGCGTTTATTCACTAATAAATTATAATAATAACAAATTCAATCAAAAAAACAAAAGAAACTAGGTATCGCTATTCTTATAATTAACATTTAATCCTACGCGTCGCTTACATTTCCCCCCTTAGTGCTGGAGCAGCACTCATCCTCAACTGCTATGTGTGCGACGCGTGTTGCGTTTCTACGCAATATTCCAGACTTAGTCTTTACGTCGACCACTCGAATTCTACAATCTATGCCAGCTTTTTTCCTACGCGTCGCTTACAACATTTTTTAAAACGAATTGTAAATTTGAATTGTTATTCTTGTTGTTGTTTTATTTGTTGAATGTTATAAAATATTAAATTTAAGTAAAACTGCTTTTTTATTTTAATTTACTTAATTTCTTATCATTAGGTACTTGTATTTCTTTGTTTGATGTATTGGAACTTACAACCTGCATATGGCTTACCCGTATTTTTTCTGCAATTACGTAAATAAGTCGTGGTCTCCACTCAAGAACATGTTTGCACGAGCGGCCGTCGCGCGTCGGTTCTTCGCGAGATATGGCCGGCCCACTGCCACATCAGCTTGCTAATTCTTCTTTATTGGATACTAGGGTAGTAAGTATTACTCATCTTATTAGGTATAGTAGATGTTGGTACCTATCAAATCTAATAGGTACGGTTGGTATTGGTATTATATCAAAGTAGGTACTTACTTATTCTCTCTCATTTTACGAGCTTTATCCAGCAAATATTTTTGGTACTTGTTATTGAACTCTCTTGGTTTTCACATTTTACTCGAGCGTATACTATCTCTTTACTTTACGTATAAGCATGTATGACGGCGCGCAGCAAAGCGATACGTCCATCCCGCACGAATATCACAGCAGACTGAGCGAAGTGAGCGAAGCGAAGCGAAGGCGATAGCATAAATGGGATTTCGCGTTCATAAGAGCGCGGCTGAGACTCGGACGTCAATCTTTAAACGGCGTAAGCGCCAAATCAAATCAATCAAAAGAATTAAGACAAAAATCATTTCAATAGACCGCAGGGTTCCTGAGATCAGATTAGACACCAAATTATGTGTGAAACAGTGCATTTTTTATTGTATTTTTTTTTCTCAATCGTGTTTTCACTCTTAAGGAACCAAAGAAAAAATGTTGAATTTTATGAAATCCAATTTCTTTTACCACGGGGACCCCGTGTTTGTGAGATCTAGGCCTAGTTTGAGAGGCCAAACTCATTCTCACGTTGGTCTCTTAAACTACTAATGTAAATTAAATTATTTGCATAAAATGGAACGGACGAACGAATGATTTGCAATATGACGAGCGATTGAGATAGACGTTACCAAGAAAGACACGCGCTAAACAAGGTATTGTGGTTAGTTGTTAAACCAACTCTTGTTAACCCTTGCTTTAAATGTTTAGGCACTGTTTTGCTAAACACTTATTAGACCAGAGTGTTTACGTTTGTTTTTGTAGTAATGCTGTGAATATTTTATCATTGTAGTTGTTGATTTTGAGGTGGTCATCCTCGAGGAATTGATATGTGCTCTGTAAAACGGATCATCACATGATATTTTTCACAATCACTGGTAACAAAATATGGCTTAGGTACATGAAAACGGGCGTAGGTGCTAAAAAGAGGTATTTTTATTCGTCGTTTCATCCATGTGTCATCCGTCACTCATCAAATCAAACTAAATTGGGGCCTTCCAAACCAATTTTCATTATTTAGGATTTGAAGTCGGTTTATAGTTTTTAAAATATGCCAAATTATCATTAGATACTTGCTTAACGTGAATAATACCTACTTGCATAAACGTATGTAATTACCTACCTAATTAATATTTTAGTTCCTATACCTGTGTATGGTTTTCAGCCTCTCTTGACTTCGGGCAACTTAGCTGCCGGCGCCACTTCCAAAGGCTACGTGCGGTATACTCTTTCGGATCGAAAATTTATCGACAATGGCTGGACGCTGTTACCTACTGAAAAAGTTGTCAGGAAGGTGGGATAGATGCCACTTATAAACTTAGAAGCTCAGTTTTTTTAAGTACAGTAGAACCTCGATTATCCGAAGTAATTGGGATCGAGACTAGTTCGGATAATCGAAATGTGGGTGTATTTTAGGACAAGATCAAACCAAAACAACACATTTTCACAAAAAAAAATCAGTCTAATAAAATTTGGCGATATATATTTTTTGACATTTTAACGTTTTAATATAAAACAGAATCAAGAATTGCTAGGGATGCGTTTCTTGCACCCTTATCTAATATCGACAGGATTTAACAATTTTTTCAACAAATTCGCGCCAACAACGTTCGGATAAACTAAATTAGCGTTCGGATAATTGAGGGTTCGGATAATCGAGGTTCAGATAATTAGTACGTTTGGCCAAACTCCGGTATTTTCAGAATTAAAACATTGATATAAAGTTGCTAAAATGTTGCATCTAACGAAACAAATGAAGTTGTGTCGTAAATAGTAGGTACTGATTTTATCAACTATCTTGTCTTGCAACTAAAAGTATATGAATAAAACTCATGCCTTTCATTATTATAACCAATAATACGGGGCACGAGTTTAAGCTCCTGAACAAATAGCAGCTTTTGGTTTGAAACAGCCCGGTGGTGGTAGGATAAAAGCGGTCGATTCTGATACCTACCGCATTATGTTGTAGACCAGCACAGTTTGTTTTACTTGTTCAAACATTTCACCATTTCTTTCTCTGTATTTTTCTTACAAACTCGAAAATATAATAGGTACGCCAATTTCATATGTAAGGACCTAATTTATAAAAATACTTTTTTCAACATAGTATAAATGGGTTCATAATTATGATAAATTGATTTCTCGAGTTTAGAAGATAAGTACCTACCGCTAGAGCTCATCTCCTACTTTTAAAAGCCGAGTGTCTTTTAGCCGCTGTGTCTTCTTTCTCTTTCTCTCTCTGTTAAGATATAGCGGCTAAAATCTCAGGCCACACACGGTCGGCCAATAAACATTATTTCCTAGTTTTACTGTAGATACGAACTTTGTAACGTGGAGTCCTGTATGTAAGGTCTATAGGAAATAAAACACTTTAATGTTTGTTGACCGCCCAAAAGTGGAGTTTGAGAGCGATGCGGACCATACATACATTATATTATATACCTACACACGCAGTGCCGGATTAAGCCAGCGCGGGGCCTGTAGCAAATTCGGCCAAGGGGTTGGTTGTTTGCTTTAGGTTCTTAAGTTTTTTGGTATTAAACTCAGATTAGATAATAAAACCTAACATGTATGTGCGGGACAACCCGAAGCGGCTATGTAGGAACGCGTATACCTATCTGTGTGCGTGTAATGATACCAGTTTTTGAAATAAACTCCCTATATTTTTTATTACTTTTACAAATCAAGTTGGTTGGCTTTTTTAAAACTTTGGGTAATAAAATAGTTCAGACGTTTATTATTTTAAATATTTATTACATACAAGCAAAGTTACATACGAACAATCAAATTCAATTTATGTTTATGTTAGTAAATGACATCCATGATACTTAGGAAAGCTGTTTGAGCCAATTTGCCTGCGGTCAGTCAGTGGGGTTGAACTATAAGAACTGACAAGAAACTGGCTACTCTTTTATTCGCCATTCGGCCATGGTGTTACAATAATATGTAGAATGTAAACTGATGCAACTAAAATACAACGCTAGACTAACAGAGTAAATCAAACATACCTACAACCTTAGCAACCTTAATTCGCACAAATTTTTAATATTGCCGTTTAGTATTCAAATGACGAGAACTATAATTCGTAATAAGTTCCTAATATAGCTAATGCAATCGTAATTTTAAATAGTTTTCTTCTCTTCTAACTTTAATATAACTATTTATTATATAACTATTTAATATAACTATTTAATATAACTATTTAATATAACTATTTTATATATTTAATAATAACTTTCTTAGATTCACTTTGCGGTGACGAAAAAACAATTAAAAAAACTATTAAAAGTAAAAACTATAACAAATTTACTTTTCTGGATTTAAGACGAGCAAATTTGGAGGTAACACTTTCAATGTCAACTTCTTTAAGCAAATCATACTATATTCATCAAAGTAAGATGATAAAGTCGTTCTTGGCCCATTGTATTCCTTAACTCATATTTTATGAGTTTTAATATTGAAAAGGAACGTTCGCCACTGCAGCTAGTAATCATGAGAGACAAATAAATTCTCAAAGCAATTTCTGTGTTTGGGAAACACGACTCTAAAGAATTATTTAATAAAAGTTTATAAAATTGAAGTTCCAGACTCTTGTTTGTTGCTGTCAATAACAGTACCCACTTCTGTTTTCAGCAGCTCCGCGAATTGCACTAATTCGTTGCCTAGGCTATTCTCCAAATCATCTTTGTAAGCACTGACTATTATTGAGGATTTTTCCAAAATCTCTTTTGATGTGAGGGATTTTAGCTGTCGAAATATTCCAAAAACACTAGTAATTTTATGACATGCTTTTATACGTTTAGTTAAAGCAGACTGTACGTTATCAATAATGACAATAAACACCTGAACTTCAAAATGTTGTCCAGGTGTTTGATTTTAAGCAAGATATTTGACGCGTTGGTGCGCGGGGCCCCCCAATTCGCGGGGCCCGTAGCATTTGCTACTCTTGCTACGTGGCTAATCCGGCACTGTACACACGTAAGATCCAACCTTAACGTAACCTGTAGTTTAATGAAATTAATTAGATTTTTTTTAATATTTTGATTTCTTTCTTTCTTGCTGATAAGTTTATTAATAGTAACAAGGCTGATTTGCAAAAATATTGTTTTAATATTGTGTCTCCAATCCCGGGATCACTTGAAGTCAGTCCTGAAATCCCGGGGTTAAAAATAAGGCCCGGGATCGAGTACGGGTTTGCAAAGTGCAAGTGATGTTGATTTGAGAGAAATTTTTAAATTGATATTTGTGGCTTGTCTTAAGACTAAAATCTTTAATTATAGCACAATAATCTAACGAATCAGCTACGTCATTTTCGATTGCAAGAATAGCAAGGACCGAAAGCCGATCTTGTGTCATCGAATTCCTCAAATATGTTTTAAACATTTGAAGCCTCGAAAAACTCCTTTCAGCAGATGCAACTGTCACAGGTATGGTGGCAATCATTCTCAGGACTATTTCGATAGTGGGGTAAATTTTAGTTTTTTTTTCTATTATGTATTTCAGCACCGAGATAATGTCGTCGTTTCTTTCATAAACATGGATGAACATATTCAGTTCTTCGTACAATTCATGTCCATCAATATCACATGATTCTTCTTTTGTCATAGATATTTGCAAGACATTAAAATAATCGGCGGCGGCGGCGTGATTTCGGCGTGAAATCGGCGCGTAGGTATGAGTAATAAATAAATGATGCTGGACAATTCACAAAGCATTATCTAGCCCCAAACTAAGCAGAGCTTGTGGTTTGGGTTCTAGATAACTTATATACATAATTATATACGAGATCATAGATCAATAATATTAAGGTTTCTCTAATCTGAGGGAAAAAATTATATTTTAATATAATAATAGTAGTATGTATATGTTTTCGGAATAACATTGAAGTTCAATCAAATACATCATGAACCTTTAATTTGATAGGTAGGTACTTAACAAACTCGATAAATTCGTAAATTTCTGCGTAAAGAATTAGAATCCGTCAAAGTAATAAATAAAATAATAAATTTTAACGGATTTACAACGCGTTTAATTATTTTGAAAACCCTGACGTTTCGTACCCCTTGCAGTGTTTGTTTCTTTGTGGTACCTTCGTAAGGTTTTGAAAATAATTAAATGCAATTTATGCAATATAAATTCAGTCTGAATCTTTCTAGTGAAATTGTCTTGATATTTCCAAAAGTTTATTTTCCTACAGTGCCGCGGCGGCGTTCACAATTCGCCACTAACCCTTGCAGCTTTTAGGAACTATAGGATTGTCTTCGGGGTGATGTCTCGAAGCTCGTCTGGGCTATGCAGGTGCTTGGCTAGGTTGCTATGTTTTTGCATCAGTGCTCCGCACTCTCCTAGCAGATGCGAGGGGCGTTTCATCCGCCTCCTCGCAGAATCTGCAGGATTGTGTGTCGCAGAAAAGTTTGAACATGTGCTTGTTAAGGCGACAGTGTCCAGTTAGGGCTTTTGTCATGATGCGTAGGTAGCCTCTGCTTAGCGCTAAGATTCGGTTGGTGTGCCACTCATCGAATGCCTTTATTTGGCCTTAGAATTTGAGTGGCCCATGCCCGAGGAGTTCCTCCAGAGCTTGGAAGATTCCTCGAGGCAGGAATTCAAGAGGGTTCTGTGCGCCAGGCTTTTAAGTATGCCACAGAACGGCTCGGAGCCTAGCTGAGTCCCCTTGGCCCCGGAGCGCGCGAGTTCATCGGCACACTCATTGCCGTTGATTCCCGCGTACCCCGGTACCCGTCTTAGAAAGACTCTGTTGTATGAGCCCAGAGCATTTGGTCGTGACAGACAGTCCTCAACTAACTTGGACGTGATAACTTTCGAATCCAATGCTATGAGGGCCGCCTGGCTGTCAGAGTTGATAATTATAGTTTGGTTCGAGTAGTGCTTTTTCATCCGCACATTCTAGGATGGCGAATACTTCTGCTTGGAAGACAGAGGCGTCTACTTAGCCAGTCTTCTCTGGAAGAAAGTTCCACTGTGTAGTGCTTTTCAAACACATGTCGTGGAAGCATGACATGAGTCGTCATGCTCAAGATGGGAGATTCCAGAGTTGAGTCTCTTCAAAGATCTCATTTTCTGAGAGAGCCAATTCCTTCCGCCCAGACAACTGGCCTGGGGCCAGTTGTCTTGAGCCACCTCTATAAGCTGTTCTCACGAGTGGTCACGAATAGTCTCGCCAGGAGGCTCGACGAGTTTCAGCCACCAGAAAAAGCCGGGTTTCGCTGAGAATATACCACATACACACAGTGAGACAGATTATACAGAAGTACGAAGAGTATAATCAGCCCATGTGTCTGGCTTTTGTGGACTATGAGAAGGCCTTTGACTCTTCTCGAAACCTGGGCTGTTCTGGATTCCTAAAAGCGATGCCAAGTAGACTTTCGTTATATTGAGGTGCTGAGATGTCTCTACGAGGCCGCCACCATGAGTGTCCAAGTACAGGGCCAGCAGTCTAAACCCATCCAATTGCGCAGACGAGTGAGGCAGGGGGATGTCATATCCCCGAAACTGTTCACATGCGCATTGGAGGATATGTTTAGGTTGCTGGACTGGTAAGGAAAGGGCATTAACAAAAACGGCGAGTACATCTCACACCTGCGATTCGCTGATAACATAGTCTTAATGGCGAAGTCGCTTGAGGAACTGAACCAGATACTGGACGGCCTAGCTTCAGCCTCCCGATGTATCGGTCTTAGCTTGAATTTGTATAAAACCAAAGTCATGATGAATGGTCACATTGATCCAAGGCCGGTGGTCGTACATGGTCACATTTTAGAAATCATTTCCGAATACACATACCTCGGGCAGATTCTGCAGTTAGGTATAAACAATTTCGAGAAGGAGACCAAAAGGAGGATCCAGCTGGGCTGAGCAGCGTTTGGGAAACTACGTCGAGTCTTCTCTTCATCCATTCCGCAATGCTTGAAAACGAAAGTGTTCAACCAGTGCGTCCTACCCGTTATGACCTACGGAGCTGAGACGTGGACACTCACGATAGGGCTGGTCCACCAATTCAAAGTCGTAGAATCGGCATAAAGCCCACCCTTTGTTCCCTAAGTAGTGCAATGTAGTTTAAATAAATAAATAAAAGTAGCTCAGCGAGCTATGGAAAGAGCTATGCTCGGGAGTTTCTCTGAAGGATAGGATTCGGAACGAATACACCCGACAGAGAACCAAAGTTATCGACATAGCTCTGAGAATTAGCAAGCTGAAGTGGCAGTGGGCCGGCCATATCTCGCGAAGAACCGATGGCCGCTGGGCAAACGTGTTTTTGAGTGGAGACCACGACTAGGTAAACGTAGGACGCCCTCGCACTAGGTGCGATGACGACCTGCGAAAGACTGCAGGTAGATGCTGGATGCGTCAAGCCGAAGATAGGGCGCTATGGCGCTCATTGGCTGATGATGATGGTGATGAGACAACTGGCCCTATACATTCTGGTCTTTGCCTCTTTATGCATTGTCCTTTTAGTCTATATCGGCACCGACATATGTCTGAATCAGTGGCGACTTTTGATACCGTTCGGTTCGCGGTGCCCTTTGTTGACATCGCGGCACCCTTTACGATCGTGGCGCGGCGCGGTTTCTTCTTTGGCTATAACTTGGCCGTAGGTAGCAGGTGTTGGACAATATATAATATACAAAGATAACGTTCCACGCTGAATTCACGCCGATTGGCCGATCGGCGGCGGTGGCGTGGAAAATTTGACGGCGGCGGCGGCGGGTCAGCGCGGCGCACACTCCGAGCTGACCCGAGTGCTATGCGATTAAAAAACCAATCTTCAAGTATTTCGAGGCGCGATATTCAAGTACTACATAATGAATTTTTCAATTATGTTTTCATTGAATGAATTAGTGAACTAACTTTATTTTAATTTACCGTCATGTAATAACATGAATAAATAATTCAGGATCAAAAACAATAGTTTTGAATAAAAAAATATACTTGCTAATTTTAAATATCTTTAAAATTAGCTTGGGTTTTCGCGCGAGGCCCCTACAAGAGCAAGGTCCATCCCCGGGCGATCGCCCTGTTCGCCACCCCCTAAGGCCGCCGCTGCCTAATTGTTTTGTATTTCATAAAACATTGTTGTTAATTTTGTTACAGATGAACGTTTATCGCATGCGTCCAGCTCGCCCCGAGTTTGACTGGTTCGAACACAATAAGAACAAGCGGCTAATGGAATACGACACGGGAGAGAAGCTTGCCGAATTCGACGAAAACGGCCGAGGACGCTGGTTTTACAGGAACGGCCGGATGGCACTGGACTATTACGATGCTGAAGGTAGGTATTTAATATCATTACTGCTTATGGACACGGGGAGTCTCGTTCGCAAGTTCAATTCGAGGCGCGTGCAAAAATTACTCCGAATATCGCTGTCTCTGTTGCAGCGCGCATACGTGAATACAACCATAGAGCCGTGCTTGTGCGTGTGCGTGAGCAGTGAATGTAGTGTGATAATAAAATATAAAATAAAAATAGTTTATTTCAAGCAGAAGCGAGAAAGAGATGCACATCTGGTCGTAACTGGCGTAGAGGTTGGTACCTCTACGCCAGTTACGACCAGATCAGTGACGCGTGACCATCTCTGCGCTCGCTTACTAAAAATATAATTATCAAGTGCTTGAAATAAACTATTTTATTTTATATTTTATTATCCTTGGTGCAATGGCTCCTGACGGAGCTCAACTTAATTTGGATGGCCGGTCAAGGTCACCAACTGTGCATCTCTTTCTTTCATAACTAATTTAGTATTTGCTTTCCTTTCTTCTCTGATAAGGCGCTGCAAATAGTGGCGTGCCGTCGGCATCGACATTAAGATGTCTGCCGTAGGAAAGATTATGATGAATTATGTAAAAGTCGATTAAAATAATATTTAACGTTACATTGCTACACGGTATCTATCTAAAATGTTAAACCTGTGTTTAATCTGTATTTGCTGTGTTAAAATATTTGCTGTGGCGCAGTCGGGCAAAATTGCCGTTAAATACTTATTAGTAATAAAAAAATAATGCTGGACAATCCACACAGTAACATTTAGCCCCAAACTAAGCAGAGCTTGTGTTATGGGTACTAGATGACTGATCAACTTAATACAATACATTATATAGATATTTTTTATTACATAGAAAATACCCAATACACCCGGAACAAAAACTTGCAGATTGTAGAAACATTTGTCCCAAGGCGGGAATCGAACCCGCTACCTCCTGCGTCGCAGGCGGCCCTCACCCGCCGCGCCACATCGGTCGTCAAATCGTCAAAGTAAATATCATCATCAGCCTATATTAGTCCACTGCCGGACATAGGCCTCCAATGGGCGCCATAGCGTCCTATCTTCAGCTTGACGCATCCAGCATCTACCTGCAGTCTTTCGCAGGTCGTCATCCCACCTGGTCGGAGGGCGTCCTACACTACGTTTACCGAGTCGCGGTCTCCATGGTCTCCGTCGTCGGTTCTTCGCGAGATATGGCCGGCCCACTGCCACTTCAGCTTGTTAATTCTCAGAGCTATGTCGATAACTTTGGTTCTCTGTCGGATGTATTCGTTGCGAATCTTATCCTTCAGAGAAACTCTGAGCATAGCTCTTTCCATAGCTCGCTGAGCGACTTTGAACTGGTGGACCAGCCCTATCGTGAGTGTCCACGTCTCAGCTCCGTAGGTCATAATGGGTAGGACGCACTGGTTGAACACTTTCGTTTCCAAGCATTGCGGTATGGATGAAGAGAAGACTCGACATAGTTTCCCAAAAGCTGCCCAGCTCAGCTGGATCCTCCTTTTGGCCTCCTTCTCGAAATAGTTTTGACCTAACTGCAGAATCTGCCCGAGGTATGTTTATTCGGAAACGATTTCGAGAGGGTGACCATGTACGACCAACCGGCCTTGGATCAATGTGTCCATTGATCATGACTTTGGTTTTATACAAATTCATGCCAAGACCGATACATCGGGAGGCTGAAGCTAGACCCGTCCAGCATCTGGTTCAGCTCCTCTAGCGACTCCGCCAATAGGACTATGTCATCAGCGAATCGTAGGTGTGAGATGTAGTTGCCATTTATGTTTATGCCCTTACCTTTCCAGTCCAGCGTCTTAAACAAATCTTCCAACGCGCTTGTGAACTATTTCGGGGATATGACATCCCCCTGTCTCACTCCTCTGCGCAATTGGATAGGTTTAGACTGCTGGCCCTGTACTTGGACACTCATAGTGGCGGCTTCGTAGAGACATCTCAGCACCTCGATATAACGATATGGACTATCGTTATATTGAGGTTGGCATCGCTGTAAGGATTCCAGAACAGCCCAGTCTCAACAGAGTCAAAGGCCTTCTCATAGTCCACAAAAGCCAGACACAGGGGCTGATTATACTCTTCGGACTTCTGTATAATCTGCCTCACTGTGTGTGTGTGGTCTATGGTGCCATATCCTCCGCGAAATCCGGCCTGTTCTGATGGCTGAAACTCGTCGAGCTTCCTAGCGAGACGATTCGTGACTACTCGTGAGAACAGCTTATAGACGTGGCTCAAGAGTGAAATGGGTCTGTAGTTTTTAAGAAGGGTTTTATCGCTCTTCTTAAAAGAGAGCACCACCAAACTCCCGCTCCACGCCTTTGGAGTTCTCCCACTGTGAAGGATGGCGTTGAAGAGGTTCTGTAGCTCCTGTATTACAGGAGCTCCTCCAGCTTTCAAGAGCTCTGATGTTATACCGTCTTCACCGGGGGCTTTTCCATTTTTAAGCTACTTTAGAGCTAACACGATCTCGTCTTGACTGATGTCAGGTAGTTCGTCGGTGTAGTGGCGTGTCAGGGTGGCTCTGGAATCATGGTTGTCTCGTCGGGAACGAGGGGCATGAGCAGTGTATAGACGGCCATAAAAATCCTCGCTGAGATCTCCGGCTTCGACAATACGGTCCTTCCGTCGTGCGTTTTAAGCTTTGTCAGGTGGCTCCTGCCAAGCTGCTGAGTGAATACTTTGGACCCACGGTTTCGCTCTATCGCCTCTTCAATGAGGCGCGTGTTGGAGCTCCGGAGGTCGTGCCGTACCATCTTCGCAATTCGCTTGTTCAGGTCTGACCTCTCTGACAAAGTCGCTTGGGTGGTCTCCCGTCTTTTTGTCATCAACCCAAGAGTCTCATCCGAGAGTTTCGACTTCTTGCCAGTACTGTGGTGGAGGTACCTAACGTGTTGGTAGGTACCGAACGTAGACGTCACTCAATGACGAATACCTATTAATCAGATAAAGAAATTAGAATTACATTTTATATTAACAAGGAATGTTTAGATAAGAAAATAGAAATACATTTTATTAAATAAACAAGAATATTGGATTACTGCAACATAATCCGATTTCAGATAAGGAATAATAAAACAATGTATTTAAATTAGAGGTAAATCTATAGTATAAAAAAGCATGTTTTTACTTAATAAATATTCAGTATTCAACCTACTACAGTCGTGTTAATAATTCCTCCTATAAACCAAATTTCATGGCGACCCTGCCAGTCCACTGCTTTAAGGCAGTGCTGGGCCCTATGGATTCCAAGTCTTAGTCCTGAACGGCAGAGACACCAGTACGGAGCGACGTGAGCTCAACGCACACCACCCGGCCATGGACCAAGAAGCCGAATCCAACCTCTGACGCTGACCAACGAGACGCCGGACCAACGCACATCAAGACATGGGCAGTCAATCATCGAAAAACGAGGACAAAAAAGAAGAGATCATCATAGCTCAAAACGGAGCAGGAAACAGTGCTAAGGCAACTCAAGAAGACCCAGTGCAAAAGACCTGACATTGACATACTTGATGGTAACAGCTTTGGTAGTAATGGTAACTATCATTTTCCTATACATGGCGTGGAAAAAAGTACTTAACAAAGAAGATCGAGCGCCGTGCTATCGCAGTAGTTATGCGGAAACAAGACATGGTGTAAAACAGAAACCAGAAGACAGATTTTTTTTTAATATAGTAAAACAATCTAGAATAAATTACAAAATTACAAGAAGACACAAGGAAACTCGGACAAACAAGAAGGAAAACGGCAGCAGGTGAGTAAAAACTAAAAGAAGCAAAAGCATTATATGCGCAAACTAAGGAATTTATATGCGAACAAAGTAGAAAATTCAGAAGTATCCGTAGAAGATAGTGCATTCGTTCAAGATTATTATACAAAAATAACAGATGAATATAATACAGACAATTTCGATTTAAAGACGGCAGTAGCGTTATTGCCATGAATGGCTCTAGAGGCTGTTACTAGTCAACTAATTGACGCAGTAGAAATGTACTTCACAATGATTAAGGACACAGTTGTTCCAACATTAATTAATTTTGTACTTAAGATAAAATTATCTCAAAGTGCTAAGTTAAGATTGTCGACTAATTATAGTAGTGTGTAACAAATGATTAATGAAATGAAAATACATACCGCGCAAAAAATCAGATACCGAGTTACAAAAACAGTTAATGACGGTAAAACAAGGAATCAGATCGATAGATCGTTTTGGTCAAAAAATTGAGGATCTTTCCGTAAATCTTAACAATTTCCCAAGCTAGTGGTAACACAGAAGCGTATAAGGTTTTAAAAATATTAAATGAAAAAACGGCAATTCATAAGTTCACTCAAAGTTACGCAACGAAAAACTAAATACGATTACATCAGTGCAAGTTCACTCATTTCTAAAAGATGCTATTCAAAGTGCAAAAGATGAAGAGGTAGCAATGACTCCCTCATAAAGCCAGGAACAAATATTTTATACTCACGGAAAAGGTTACAATTATAGAAAACCATTTAGAACATCGTATAATAAAAACTTGGGCAACCGATACCCATGTCGGTTCCAATATCAAAATACGAATTTAAAAAAGAGAAAACCCTTTCAACAACACAAAACAAGAGGTAATTATAATACACGTTACCAAAGATTCAGCCGAAATGATCAACCGAATAGAAACAGCTTTAGACGGCATCAGGTGAATGCAATAGTAGAAAAATCAGACGATATGAGTAACAACGAAAAGCAGTTTTTTCGAGAATAGCAAATACGTTCTGACTTACAATCATATGAATTCAGTTCAGTTCGCGATAAACGGTGAAACGCACATAATGGTTAATAGATACAGGTGCATCGCTCAGTGCTGTTAAACGCGATGTAGCCTTGTCAACTGGAAAATACATTGTCCCAAAAGTCACACGTATAGTTTATTTAAACCTAATGAGCAAAACAAATCAAAATTTTAATCATAAATTTCATGTTTTTTTTTTCAAATTTACCATTAGATGTAGACGGAATAATTGGACAGGATTTTTTAATGAAATATAAAGGTATAATAAATTTCGAAAAAGAATTAATGACTTTAAGGAAGAATGATAAATCATTGACCTTTGAATTTAACAGACAAAAATTACGAAGGAAATCATTCAAACCAAATAAAAGTATCTGCTCGAAGTGAATCTAAATAAAAATACCCAGTAATAGCATAGGTGATAGTGTTGTTTTGTCAAACGAAATAGGCGAAGGAATATTTTTAGCTAATACCATAACGCAGTGTAAAAATGGCGATAAATAAGACCATTAGAAGATTATGCTTGTTTTTCTTTTGAACAAAGTAAAAATAATGCAGAAAGAGTTCTCACTTCTAAAGTTAAATAATTTAAACGAGGAAGAAGAAAATACCATTGCTAGTATTTGTGCAAAATTTGCTGATATATTTCATTTGCCAGGAGATTCGTTAAATTCAACAAATTTATACAAACAATGTATACGTTTAAAACCAAACATATCACCGGTTTATAGTAAACCATATCGCTTACCACAATCGTAGAAGGAAGAAATAAACAAACAAATAAAACAAATGTTAGAAAACAATATTATAGAAGAATCACAGCCAGAATGGGCAAGTCCAATATTATAAATCCCTAAAAAGACAGATTCAAATGGAGAAAAGAAGTGGAGATTAGTAGTAGACTACAGAAAAGTTAATGAATGTAATCGAAAATTATAAATTTCCGTTACCAAATATAACCGAAATATTCGATTCGTTGTCTGGCGCTATGTATTTTAGCACTTTAGATTTAAGTCAAAGTTACTATCAATTTGAACTAAATCCTAAAAGCAGAAAATATACTGCATTTATTGCAGATAAACATTACCAAATGAAGAATAAGAAGACATAATACTGTGGAAGTAGCTGAAATAGACTAGTCTAGAAGTAACGTCTGTAAGGTGACGGATTTTTTTAACTGCATATGCTGCAGAACTAAGTCTCTTCGATAGCTTATCTATGTGTGGGCCCCATTGAAGTTTACTATCTAAGTTTATTCCTAAAAATACGGTATTGTCTACAATTTCTAACGTTTTTCCTTTTACGTTTATATCAGCCTTAACTTGTTTTACATTAGGTAGAATAAATCTTGTACAATTTGTTTTGGTTTCATTAAGCAAAAGATTATGAATACTAAACCAATGGACTACCTTTGAGATTGCAGTATTTACATCGTTGAAATTTGTGAAAAATTAATTAAGTATCATCAGCAAACAGGTCATTAATATAAACTAAAAATAGGAAAGAACCCAAGATAGAGCCCTACGGTACACCCATTGTAACAACAGACCCTTTAGATCGTTTCCCATTAATGTCAACTCTTTGTATCCTATCACTCTAATATGTAAGAAGATCCAAAGAGCTGTCCCTAATTCCATAATGATGTAGTTTCCTGATTAATGTTTCGTGATGAACGCAATCGAATGCTTTTGACAAGTCGCAAAAAACGCCTTGTCAATCCTGATAACAGCCGCGGTAGCCCAGCGCGTGTGGTCGAACGATTTCGCAAGAAAAGCTAGGAGTTCGAGTCTTCACTCCTCAAAAACTTTTTAAAGTTTTTTTTGTTTCTATTTTCAATTGCAAAATGGATTATAATAAGACTAAATGCAAGGGGTGTAAGCAGAACATAACAGCGAAAGATTACCTAAAATGTTCTTTTTGCTGGAATGGAACATTATTGGAGTTTTCGTAAGGATCCCGATTTTTGTTGAAAATATAATATAGCCTATGTTCACCGGGGATAGTGTAGCTTTCCAACGATGAAAGAATTTTTCAAATCGGACCTGTAGTTTTGGAGCCTATTCAATACAAACAAACAATTACTACAACGCATTGCAGAGACACAGCGTTCATATGATGCTCTTCAATATCCGTTAATATTTCTGCACGGAGAGGACGGATATCATTTCAATATAAAACAAATTCATCTTGAAACAGGCATAGAAAACAAACAAACAATTACTACAACGCATTGCAGAGACACAGCGTTCATATGATGCTCTTCAATATCCGTTAATATTTCTGCACGGAGAGGACGGATATCATTTCAATATAAAACAAATTCATCTTGAAACAGGCATAGAAAAAACAAAAAAGTCACTTCCCGTTCTATGCTTACCGCCTAATGATCAGAGACAATGAAATATACAATCATAACTCAACACTCGCCGTTTATTCCAACAATTTCTGGTAGATAATTATGTACGCAAAAATAGAAGCAGAACGGATGATTTACATAAGAATGAATCAGAAGAAACTACGCACAGAAGAATACATCCACCTTCAAGACGCGATCATAAATGACGGCAATATTGACGATATTGGAACAATGGTAATCTTACCCTCATCATACATAGGAAGTCCAACACATATGCACGAATATACTCAAGATATATATAAACCCCGGACAATAAAATTAAAAATTTTGTTTATAAACAAATAGTGAGAATAATGAGAAAATGTTTTCAATTTTTTTTTTTACTTTTTACGTCATAGTTTATTTTTTTATTTCATCTACCACGTAATCTTATATCAACTCCCCGAAGCCGGGTATCATAGCTAGTATTTCATAATAATTTATTTAATTTTAAAATAAATTCGAATTTTAATTTTTAATACTAAATAAATTATTATGAAACTATGATTCTATGACTTTTCATTTTGTAAGCGTAAAGAAAGAAGCGCAGATTTCTGATTTATTTGAACTTTTCCATTGAAATAGCGCGCGCGAAGCCGCGCGCACAAACTAGTTATTTTATATTCTGTCCCTGATAGGCAAATTTCTTGGCAAACGGGGATCTACATATTTATTCTGGCAAGATACATTTAAAATAAAAAAAATCCAATTTTGAGACGACAGAATTCCAAAATTCGTTCTTCAAACGTGTTCTTGAGTGGTGACCACGACTCGGTAAACGTAGTGTACCGAGTCGTGTCGGTAACCAGGTGGGATGACGACCTGCGAAAGACTGCAGGTAGATGCTGGATGCGGCAAGCTGAAAGCAGGGCGCTCTGGCGCTCATTGGGGGAGGCCTATGTCCAGCAGTGGACTGCTATAGGCTGATGATGATGATGATGATGACTGCTTAATTAATACTGAGCTAGAGCTTATCCTTTTGCTATGCACAAATTTTCTTTCTTTTATTCAACGAGGAATTTCACAATGTGTTGGTAAAATAAGTTTGTAGACTTGTGACAAACATGAGTCGTAAAATAATAACTTTTTGTGTGTATGAGAAAGCTTGCATTTTTTAGTTTTGTTGACTTTTTTGTTCAAAAAATTATATAAAAATACATAGATAATAAAATGTCCTGTAAAATTAATAGCTACTATGTTTTACACATTCTCAGAATTAAATGCGGGCCAACGCTTCGTGATCTACAGTAATGGAGAACCGGATGAACGAGGTCGGTCGCGACCGTATACACTTCTCGCTACTTTTGATTTTTCGGGCAACGGAATTGTCTTCGACCACCGTGGGAAAATAAGGTACCTATTCATATTGCAAAATTATTCCATAGACCCGGACTCAAAGAGAAACTTCCCGAACTTGAGGTAGTAGGTTATATTATATGCATAACGGAGGAGGTACTTATTTGAATCAATTGTGGGCATATTATTGGGGACTCTGAAACATAGACACCAGAGGCTTGGGTCTAGCTACACGAAACGCGAGACCATTTCTATATGGTTTCTATGGCTTTCTATTAGTACTTTCTACGGTGATTGAATTAGGACTCCACTTAGCTGACTCTTCCTTTTCTTCTCTGTTTTCTCGTAGAAATTGGTCTAACGTCAAAAAATGACGCTGGCGTGTCGCATAGACAATGGAACAACGTACAAGATTCTTAACACATTCACAGTTTCGGCAACGAGAGCGTTAATCCATAAATTTCATTCCGACACTGCAATCCTACTTAGCTTACGCACGTCTATGGGTGTATTCTGAAACAGACATTTCAACGATAGTATCTTTCCTGCTCTACCCGTCCTACCGAGTTTTAAGACTTGAAAACTTGAAATTGTACCACATGAATTAATTTGATAATAGAGCTTAGCTTTATTTTGGCAAACACAGTATGTCAATAAGATTGGTAGGATCTGAGAGGTGGAAGGACTCATAGGTAGATACAAAGCTGAGTGTCACTGAGCGAGCTTCGAAAAGAGATACGCTTGGAGCTTCTCCAATAATATCAAAATAAGTCGCAAGCATAAATCCCGCGTTGCATCCGTCAGTGAGCGCAACTATTAATGCATGTGAATGTGTTAAAATTTGATGTAGTGTCAAAAAGCAAATAACACACATAACAAAACGGACTGACTTGACTTCCATTCCGTCCTGCTATGGCTACGCCTAAGCTAATTGCTGATTATCGTTTATTTTATTTGCAGACTGAAATACAACCAAACGGAAGGAGTGGTACTGGACCGAAGTATTGGTCCCGTGTCTCATTGGAAATGGCATACGCTAAACGACCCCCCAGTACTACAACAAGTCATGATAGATACCCAAATAGCACACAAAGATCCTAAGATAATGAAACTGGGCACGCCGAACGATAATAAACCCAGAAAGGACAATGAGGAAATGCTAGCCATTGAGTTTGATAACTTCGTCAAGGAAAAGAGCAAGAAATTATCTCAGGCATTTAAACCCTTTCAAATAAAAATGAAAGCTCTGAAAATCAACGAGCACTTCTCACTCAGAGTGTTGGACCAAGCCACAGTGTATCTATTGTATCGTGATGGAACAACGAATTTAAAATTAAACATTGGCATGTTGCTTGACCAAAAGGAGATCGTAGATACGGACACGGCTGAAGTCGGAGAAGTTTCTAGTAGCATGGAGAAGCTACCAGCGCGCACGGAGAGTCTAGCAGGCTTGCAGAAGAGCGTGGCTCACGCGCAGAATTACGATTCGAAGCGAACAGAGCGTGACCGCAAGATGCATCCTGCTGAACCGAATGCAAGCGTTGATAAGCTTGTTGCTGGGATTTCCCGCCCATCACGTCCGCCCCCGCGGCCGGTGCTATCGCAATCCACTTCCTTAACAACAGCAGAACATTGCAAGTGCAATAGGAAACCGACATCAACTAGTGTGTATTATGACACGCGTTTGTACTAATAGTTTTAGGTTAGTTTATAATTGGAGTACACTGTATTTTCTAAAAGAAATAGTCAAAAATAGAACAGAATAGAAATATTTAATAACTAATAACTTTAAATTTTATTTCAATTATTTCTTGTAGTTAGAGTAACCCACTCCAAATTAAGGTAAAAAAAGATCAAAAATGATAGACGAACGTGTTTGAAAAAGAGGCCAAAAACTCTTCTGCACTTAATCCTGCTGAACCGAATGCAAGCGTTGATAAGCTTGTTGCTGGGATTTCCCGCCCATCACGTCCGTCATCATCACTCTAAAGATAAAGACCAATCCAATGATTCCTCATATTTGAAGTCTGTAGGTGAAACCAATGAATGATAAATACACACATTCAGAATTTTTTAGCGACAGCTCTTT
This sequence comes from Eupithecia dodoneata, assembly GCA_947044415.1. NCBI lineage: Eukaryota > Metazoa > Arthropoda > Insecta > Lepidoptera > Geometridae > Eupithecia > Eupithecia dodoneata. The sequence continues at coordinate 9,436,085 of OX345656.1, read as the reverse complement.
CGGCAATTGGTTAAAAATAATCAAGTGTTTCTGGTGAACTTTAGAATTCATCGATAGTCGAATTTCGATAATGTCAAGCATACATATTTCATTATTGCTGCAATTGTGTTGTATACTGACGGACATAATTACGTGTGTGACTGTGTGAGTATGCTATTGTGTGCGTGTAGTTTAAGATTGTGTGCGATAATAATGTTGTGTGCGTTTATAGCGACGTGATTGAAAAGTCCATAAGCGTTACCTCACCCCCCGCTGAAAGAGGCAGAATTTTTTTGCGTAGGAAATTTTTGCGCGTGTCCCCTCCGGTTTGGTTTAATGCTCTAAGCCTGTAACTGTAATAAAAACATAAAAATGCCGTCAGGTAGAAAAAATTGCAAGGTTCTGTTTTTTTTTCAAGATGCAACTAACAAAGACTGTGCTTGAAGAACATACTTTTTTCAGTTTTTGGCGTACAAATGTTCAGTGTATGATATAGATGTACCCTAATAATAGAAACGAAAAGGGAATAATAGTAAAATTATAACATTATTTAATCATTAATTAGTAAATTGCAACGATAATTGAATAATAAATACTACCTACTTTGTCTGTGGTCAGCTATATCCTTCTAGTACAGCGAGCACATACGCAGTAGAGAGGAAATGTCATTTATTTTGTTCACCAAAGATTTCGCCAAATCACTGCGGCGAACGCTGCGCTCTGACTCAAGTCTGAAGTCAAGCATAACACTCGAGTTGGGCAAGCAAATATTTTTATCGATATCGATAGTTAATGTTCAACTAAACTGTGAGCATCGCGAAAATTATTTGTAATCTATAGCTAGTGAATGTATGAAGTAATAGCGACCCGCCCCGGCTTCGCACGGGTGCAATGCTGATACAACCGCTATGTTCCTGCATTTTAAAACCTGTAATAGGTATCTTCGAAAATATTCATTTAAATTACATGCTGTAAAGGGCCATATTAATCTAGGTCTATTTAAATGCACAATGGATTTTAGGTACTTAATTGGATAAGGAATAATGCTGTATTGCTTAAAATCTCTTCGTAAATAGGTAAGCCATTATTTCTCTTAAAAGTAAAGGATCAAAAATTCATATTGTGGGTTATTCCGGTTAGTTTTAAGGTGTACAATACTGTAGTATATTTTTTTGATCTATCTCGTAGGGTTCAGCCAGCGTTTTCAAAGTAAGCGCAATTTTTATTTTATTTACGACATAACATTAGAAACCTCTAAAATTATCAGTGTTTCTCTACCATATTAAGCATATATTATACATACATATAAACCTTCCACTTGAATCAATCTATCTATTAAAAGATATCCGTTGCGTACTTTTAAATATCTAAGCAAGATCTAAGCATACATAGGGACAGACAGACAGCGGGAAGCGACTTTGTTTTATATTATGTAGTAATAACAACTATAAGTGTGATATTGTTATAAAAGTTGCTATAAAATGTCAGACATCTAATTATATTTTACAAACCTGAGGAGCAAATACATGATAATAATAAACAGTCTAAAGACCAAACGACATTTAATATTGTAAAAAAATACTCTACATTATGTTTCGCCGTATTACTGGTTTTTGAAATGAATCAATTTAGTATAAAATCTTCGTCGTATAAAATTATGTATCGCAAAAAGAGACAGCGCGGCCGCTGTAATTATTTCGACGTCTGCCATTGCCGAAACTTGAAAGCGAAGTGAGTGGTAGGGCAGTATGTAAACACACACTGCTCTCGATCCTGCTGCAGCAGTATTTAGGGAATTATCGCCGGCAGCGCGAGGGGCAGCGGCAGGGGCTGAATGTAAATGAGGTATATGTATTTTTTCATAGCACTTTGTGCCAAATCAATTATATGGTTTGTCTCTTCTGCGTAATACTGGTGATATTCTGTATAGCAACAAAATCATAAAAATTTTAAATGTATGATTTTAAAAAAGATGCTCCACTTTATTGGTAGGCTATTATTATATTAAATTAAATAAGGTATATCGGTAAAAACATCATTTAAAAATGTGAAATATTCGTAATATTTCACATTTTTTGAATTTTAATTTCTCATAGTAGGATACCAAAACCAAACATCTATCTAATTAATTTTTTAGCCAAGGATCTCATCAGTAGGTTATATTTTTTTCTTAATTAGATATGTCAGTATTTTCTATTATTTTGAGCTTCGAAACTGATGCTGAAAGGGAAATTATGAAAACCTCTCACAAGTTATCTTGATAGAACGCGTACATACTATATTAATCGAAATATTTTATAGTCAAACTATTTGGACACTAAAATTTCCTAAAATTATTAGTAAATAACATATACTATAAGATAAGTGGTTCATGATATAAACGGGTTTGAAAAGTACTGTTTCTGCGCATTTTACCAATAAACGCTCTTTAAAACGGGATATTTACCATGATTCAATTTTTGAGTTATCCAATATTTCGGCACAGTTTCATGCGCCATAATCACATAATAACTGAAGGCACTGCGACTGTGAGTAAGTTTTTATGGGCAGACATACCGATCTACCCTCATTTTTTGTCTTTTGCTATGAACGCATTACCACTACCACCGGTTTCATTATTATCAAACGCAGCTCGATCTCGACACACAACACTGACGGTATCAGAACGCGACGCGGTTGGTACATCACTTATTTGGTTTTTGCACATTCTCACCACAGGGTTCCAGGATCCCGATAATTGGAAGCCATCTTCTCGGTTGAAGTTCTTCACCTGTCGATAGACTAGCAGAGCATGACAAGCCGATGGACTGGCTACCTGCCGATGTACTGGCAGGGCATGATAAGCCGATGGACTGGCTACCTGCTGACGGACTAGCAGGGCATGACAAGCCGATGGACTGGCTACCTGCCGATGTACTGGCAGGGCATGACAAGCCGATGGACTGGCTACCTGCTGACGGACTAGCAGGGCATGACAAGCCGATAGACTGGCTACCTGCCGATGTACTGGCAGGGCATGATAAGCCGATGGACTGGCTACCTGCTGACGGACTAGCAGGGCATGACAAGCCGATAGACTGGCTACCTGCCGATGTACTGGCAGGGCATGATAAGCCGATGGACTGGCTACCTGCTGACGGGTTAATAAAACATAACAAGGCCATGCAAAGGCTACGATCGATATGTTTACAATAATTTGTGTTTTCTTTTGAAGCCATTTTCTTCTTTTACATCTGAGATTCAAAATTTAAGAGTTGTTCGTTTGGTTCTGATTTACATGCTAGAATAACTTGGGCAGTAACATCTCATGTAATTTTTTTTTTAATTCGACTGGCGAATTTTTTACCTAAAAACGTTTTTAACTAACTAAAAACGTGTTTACCTAAAAACACTGTAAATTTATACAATACAAGTTATCTCTGCATTTCGGGCGTTTAATTTGGGTACCATTAGCCCGTTTTACACGGAAACTCTATCGCGCGTTCTCAGGAGCGTACATGATTGCGCGCCGGAAAGCCTGCACGCGCAATCGTGCGCTATTATGTTTTTGAAGCTGTTTAAGCTGCGCGTTCATTTTTTTCATTCATTTTACTCGTCAGTTTTTGTCAAAACGGAAAGAGCGACCGTGTAAAGGCTAATCGCGCGGGATAGATCGTCTAGAACTGGCGCTAGTTGGAGTGTGTGCAATTCGCACAGTTTTACTGAAGTATCGCAGTTTAATAGTAGTGTTGCGGTGAAAAATGGATAGAAGACATATCACAGCACAACCTATCTATCATGTTCGCTGGTGTTAGTCTGCTCAAAAAGAAGATGAAACGATCCGTGTGGGTTAAAAAATATAGACAGCAATATATAAATAAATATGCCCTTTACTTTTTCTTATAGTCATTGCAACTTTTTTGAGTTCTTTCGTAATTAACTCTACTACGTATATCCTTGCTTGCTATTGCTCCACGTACGTATATCCGCCATCTTGTACTTAATAATCGTGTGCGCAAGAATTTACGTATAAAGCCACTTTGGAACACGCGATTACGCGCACGACTGATGAGCGCGCGCCATAATGTTTCCCTTCCCCTTCCAACATCTTTACTTACACGCTAGCTCTTTCGCGCGCGATTGTTATTTCACGCGCGATAGAGCTTCTGTATAAAGCCCGCTAATGTGTCTAAACACTAATTCATAATCTCTTATGTGTCTATAGTTGTTTGCCTATTTAAGTCTAAAAATAATGTGATTAGATTCATGTCAATATTTATGTAAAGCTACAACACTAAATTAGGTACTTATAAGTACATATATTATTGTCGGTGCAACATCTGGCATTAACATCATTGATGAACATTGTCCAAGGGAGGACATCGCCTACTTATTCCTATTTGACAGAATAATAATTATTTCTGTCTTGTTTCAGATATAAAAAGCAATTTGAAAATAATCGGCATATGTGAAAATTGGAGGGGCCGCTCATGATAGTTTTGTTTGACCATGGTCTATAAGCCGGTTCATCGAAGATGAAGACAACGGTGGAAATAATAGGTGACTTCAAAGGGAAGGGACCCTGGCAATCCCCAACAACTATGGCTAATGGTTCCTGTGCCTCCCTGCAGCTGATCATACCCCAGAAGCCCACTACACTAATATGCTCGTTCATACACAGTTTGTGGTGGACGGTGACTAGCATGCACGATAATGTGATAATATTATAATAAGTTTAATGTCATGAAAGTGTATTTATTGTGTATAAAAATGAAATAAAAGAAAAATTGGTAATTGGCAAATTTATTTTGTATTAGGTTTATTTGATATGTTCTGAAGTGTACCCACCAATCAGTCATCAACAATGGTAGCTTCTGGTTATCTAGCTAGTGGGACTCTGGCTTTCCCCAAAAAACTATTGATGCCTTTGCTCCATGCAGCTGACCATTCCTCAGAAACCCACACACTCATGTACATTCATAGGGTCTGTGTTGAACGGCTATGTACCGTACGGTAAAGGCTAGAAAGCATGCACCACCTGAAAAAAAATTACCTCTTAATTTTTCGGTTTAAAGACATTTATTCTCAAAAAGACATAATGTCACTTACATGAGAACTAAGTTACTTAATATAAAATAGTTTAATATAAAATGTTAATGTAGGTTAATATAAAATAGGTGTAAATTAAATTCAGGTAAGTCGTATTCGTAGGTATAGATAATAATAATAATACCCATCCAATGCATTCAAAATTAATTATCTTATACATATTTGATAGTTTTGTTTTGAATGCATTGAATGAGTTTACATTTTTTATAATGGAAGGTATTTTATTGTAATACTGTGCACCTTGGTACGTAAACATCTTTTTCCCGAGGTTATTAGTACGCGGCTTGGGTAGGACTAAAAAACTTGCTCTGCGAGTGTTTCGCTTGGTTATTTCGCGCTGTTTGACAAAGGATAAGTTAGTATGGATGGAGTTTTTTAGGATTTTACGAACAAGAATACAAGTGTTGTAAATAAATAACTATGTAATAAATGTTTTATGTTTAATAATTTAGTTTCTTTGTAAATTGTAGTTGTTGAAGTTAGGTATGGATATCGAAATAGGATTTTAATGATTTTGTTTTGTATTAGGTATTTGAAGTTCAGCTAATTTTGTTTTCGTTGCACTACCCCAGATTTCAATTAAGTACATGAGATGTGGTTTTACTAGGCAGTTATAAATAGTGTAAAGTACTTGGCGTGGAATACATCGGGCGATGTTACGGAATGAACCAGTAAGAGCTTTTCAATAAAAGTGCCTAAATGTAACTTGCTGTTAGCCTCCACAAATACTTAGGTACCTATGCTAGTACCTATTTATAAAATACGCACAGAATTATGCATATTATGGCAAGCAAGTAGTTCTTTGGGCAGACAGATAAACACAGCATCCACACCACATCCACAGCACATCTGACACCACCATTCAAAAGAAGCATCTTCGATTAATAACTTCTAGACACAACGAGCATATATTTGGCATTTACCTACATTTTAGCGCATATGAGAAACTTGTAAACATCTTCGCCAAAACATACAATTAATTGAAAAAAACGCACTCTTAATTAATCAAAGGTTTATTACGATGAATTACTTACCCTTTCGCATTGCCCTTTCGTTAATGTTTTTCACATCTTTATTATTTTATTTACCTATACATAATATAACCTCAAAAGATGCTCGATCAAAACCAAAACAAACCGTTACGTTAACTTAATTCACCCGTAGTAAACTTAAACACCTGTAGCGCTGTTCATAAAACAAAAGACATATTGTGTATTTCAAATCATAAGTAAACTTTATTCACCCCAGTTAAAAATGGTTCTAACGGACCATTTCTAGAAAATGGCCTACAGTAATATGTCCATCTAACCTTAACTGGGCCTCACATATGAATTCATCATTTAATTGAACGCTAGATCTGCGTTGTTTTGGTGTACGCTTGGAGTCTGAATCTTTTTTGAATGCCGCCGCAGGCCGCCGCGATCAGATCAAGTAGGCTTCTATTAAACTTTTTAATTCGTTTACTCAGAGTAGTATGGAAACTTTCCACATAATTATTGGTTCGGTGTCTATCTCCAAAAACTGTCCATAGTTGGATGTTTTCAGGGCTTAGCCAGATTTTTTTGAAATACCGGAGAAAGGGTTGCAGATTGTGCTTGTTAAACTGTTGCCCAACCAGCGGTAATTTTGTGATGTGGGAATAAAGCTACACACAAACAAACGCATCGACAGTTGTTCTTAGCTTTAAATATTTTTAACGATTTTGCTTTCCTGATCAAACTTTCTTGAAAATGGTAATAACAACCAATTATGGTTATTTCTGGGAAAATTTTCCGGAGAGCTGGTGTGAAGTGGTCTTATATTGGTTGTATTCAAACTACTGCTACAATCTCCGTGAATTGTGTAAAAATTGACTAAAAGGAAAAAATCCTGAATGGTTTCCATCAATGCAATGCCCTTTTTTGTAGCATAAAGATGCAGCATTGTCTGGGAACCTGGAGGATTTGGTATTAAATCTTACAAAACTCCCCCCGACAACGCTATACTTTTGAGATACACCACCTTGGTACATAACATACATAACATAACATACATAACCTTGGTACACGATGACGTAGGGTCACCGATGGCACTGTGTCCGCTCTCAGTCCAAGTATTTTCCGGAACTGTGTTCTTGTTTTTAACAAACAAAATGACTTAAATCAAAAAACCCCATATTTAAATGCAAGACAATAAAATCTTAGATTGAGATTATGTAGGTAATAATTTCTTAACATAAATAAGGAAATGTCTCAATTAAACATTTGATATTTTTCAACTAACATCAGAAATAACTATACCTAACAAATTAATTTCTTGATTAAAGATAAATATAATATTACTTCAATAATATTTTATCTATGTATGAAAAATAAAAACTTTTCTCTTAAAGACCGGATTCTCTTGACTACACGAATAGCTGGTCTCTTATGTTAATTAATTTGTTTCTTGGATTCCATGTTATTTCTTGAATCAAAGAAATATATTTAAGACAATTTTTTACTAATAAGAAGTAAATATTCTCTTAACGTCTATAGGGAGAGGATCATTTTCTTGGATCTAATAAGGTTGCTTTGATGCAAAGTAATTTGTCTTTTTTCAAGAAATCTGTTTTTACCGTGTAGAAGCTAGCGCGTTTCTTTGACGGTTCAAACAGTGCCCAAACCGCGTCGTGTCGCGACGGGGAATAGGGAAAACGGTATTAAACAGATTCCACGTAGGTGTGTAACACGCTTCGAAAGTCAATAGAGAATAATGCCCCTAGATTCAAAAGTTTTTCGGTTCGTATGTTTTTTGCGTTTAACATAAACACTGGCCGTGAGTGCTTTGCAAACTACTAAGTAGGTATACTTAGTTCTGGAATAAGAAAGCTCTCTTCTAATTAATCAAAAGTTGAAGCATACCTAGACAGAAGTAGATACCCGTTTACTCCCACCTTTACTTACCACGAACCTATATCGGAGTCTACTATTTTGAATAGGTACATAAAATATGCCCCTTCCCGTCAGTATAATTTCTGGAAGAACAGAAAAAGATGGGGATATCCATCCGTCATTCATTTCATCCGTCAACATCGTAGAAGAGGTAGGTACTAACTCTTCTATGGTTATCATTATGGACATTGGTAAGGTTTTTGTCCGAATCATAGAGAAATCATTACAACTGCTTTTGTCTAACAGTATAAGAATTAGATATTGCCACTGACTGATCATAATTATTCTATCAGTTCTTTTTGTTCTTGGTACTTAGAATGTCAGATTTAAAATAATCTTTACAAGATTTGCTTAGATAACATTTTATTTGTATGTGCTTAATTTAAAAAAAAAGGAATTGCTAATATTCCACTGAAATGACTGAGAAGACGGATTCAAACTATAGGTAAATATTCATGTAGGGGTAGTAGGAGGTATTCATTTATTGAATTTCGACCGCGGCGGCCAGTCTCGCTGTAAACTGTTTGCTGGACAGTATTGGTGATTCCAGACTGGACATCATTATAGTGCACAAGTTTGTGCGCAAACACAGTTACAGTCTCTATTATCACACGTATCTATACTAATATTATAAAGAGGAAAGATTAAGGAAGGATTTAGTCTGTTTGCCATGATTACTGGAAAAAAGGTAGTAGTAACCAATGAGATTTTAGTAACACTAACAAATTAGGCAAAGAATAAAGCTAAAGAAGCGCATGAAACAAAGTAAGTGCTACAATTGCCATACATAACAAGAACCCAATAAAAAGAAAAAGGTAACATTTTAACATTCTCTTTCATTTATAGAAGCGCCAACAATCACTATGGGGGGAATTGGTTTTCACAGCAGGAACTTTCGGCTTGGATCTGGTGGGTCGATGATTGTCAGAGAACGAAACGATTTGTGATAAGCCGATATTAAACGTTGAATATAAGAGCTGACGAACACAGAGTTAGCGTTAAGTCCAATAGAGAGACAGTGGGGAATGGGAGAGGCAGGCGACACATAACTTTGAGAACGGAAAGTTGCGCTCTTTCGACAATCATGTGTATCTTTGCGGATCCACCCCAGACAGTTATCATCATCATCAGCCTATATTAGTCCACTGCTGGACATAGGCCTCCCCCAATGAGCGCCATAGCGCCCTGTCTTCGGCTTGACGCATCCAGCATCTACCTGCAGTCTTTCGCAGGTCGTCATCGCACCTGATCGAAGGGCGTCCTACACTACGTTTACCGAGTCGTGGTCTCCACTCAAGAACACGTTTGCCCCAGCGGCCGTCGGTTCTTCGCGAAATAAGACCGGCCCACTGCCACTTCAGCTTGCTAATCCTCAGAGCTATGGTAGGAGCTAGTCAATAATTTTGGTTCTCTGTCGGATGTATTCGTTACGAATCCTATCCTTCAGAGAAACTACGAGCATAGCTCTTTCCATAGCTCGCTGAGCGACTTTGAACTTGTAGACCAGCTCTATAATGAGTGTTCACGTCTCAGCTCCGTAAGTCATAACGGGTAAGACGCACTGGTTAAAAACTTTCGTTTTCAAGCATTGCGGTATGTATGAAGAGAAGACTCGACGTAGTTTCCCGAATACTGCCCAGCCCAGCTGGATCCATCTGTTGGCTTCCTTCTCGAAATTATTTTACCTAACTGCAGAATCTGCCCGAGAGGCCCGAGGTATGTGTATTCGGAGGCGATTTCGAGAAGGTGACCATGTACGACCACCGGCCTTGGTTCAATGTGTCCATTGATCATGAATTTGGTTTCATCGATATTACCGATACTGCTGAAGCTAGGTCGTCCAGCATCTGGTTAAGCTCCTCTAGCGACTCAGCCATTAGGACTATATCATAAGCGAATCGTAGGTGTGAGATGTAGTTGCCGTTTATGTTTATGCCTTTTCGTTTCCAGTCCAGCGTCTTAAACAAATCTTCCAACGCGCTTGTGAACAGTTTCGGGTATATGAAATCCCCCTGTCTCACTCCTCTGCACAATGGAAAGGTTTAGACTGCTGGCCCTGTACTTGGACACTCATGGTGGCGGCCTCGTAAAGACATCTCAGCACCTATAAAGATATAACGCTGTAAGGGTTCTAGAACAGCCCAGATCTCGACAGAGTCGAAAGGCCTTCTCATAGTCCACAAAAGCCAGACACAGGGGCTGATTATACTCTTCGGACTTCTGTATAATCTGCCTCACTGTGTGTATGTGGTCTATGGTGCCATATTCTCCGCGAACCCGGCCTTTTCTGGTGGCTGAAACTCGTCGAGCCTCCTGGCGAGACAATTCGTGACCACTCGTGAGAACAGCTAATAGACGTGGCTCAAGAGTGAAATGGGTCTGTAGTTTTTAAGAAGGGTTTGATCTCCCTTCTTAAAAAAGAGTACCACCAAACACCCGCTCCACGCCTTTGGAGTTCTCCCACTGTGAAGGACGGCGTTGAAGAGGTTCTTTAGCTCCTATATAACAGGGACTCTTTTTCAAGAGCTTGGATGTTATTCCGTCTTCACCAGGGGCTTTTTCATTTTTAAGCTGCCTTAGAGCTAACACGATCTCGTCTTGACTGATGTCAGGTAGTTCGTCGGTGTAGTGGCGACTCTGGAATCATGGTCGTCTCATCGGGAATGAGGGACATGAGCAGCTTATAGAGGGCCATAGAAGTCCTCTATCTCGGCGGAGATCTCCGGCTTCGACAATACGGTCCCTCCATCGTGCGTTTTAAGCTTTGTCAGGTGGCTCCTGCCAAGCTGCTTTGGACTCTCGGTTTCGCTCTATCGCCTCTTCAATGAGGCGCGTGTTGGAGCTCCGAAGGTCGTGCTGTACCATCTTCGCAATTCGCTTGTTCAGGTCTAACCTCTCTGACAAAGTCGCTTGGGTGGTTTCCCAAGCGACTTTATCAGAGGTTGTGTAGTAAAAGGTAAGAAGCTTCTCCGAGATGGTTCGGATATGAACTGGACACCTGTCAAATCAAGAATCTGTCCCACACCGAACAAAGGCCTGCTAAGCTTAGCTATACTACGCACTATGTCAGTCCATTTTGGGCTACTGCATAACTGTCTGAACGTTGAGGGACAAGGGCAGTGGCGGATTTACACATTTGCCGCCAGTAGGCTTTTAAAATTTTGCCGCCCCTACTGACCTCTAAAAATTTATAGTATTTTCAGCGAGAGAGCCGTAAAAATGTTGTGGTTTTCGGTAGATTTTTGCGTTATTTTTTAAAGTGGGTTTGGCTTTTTTCTATAGCCAGAAGGAGCAATTGCTATCGGCTTGTGGCGGTGCGCGAAAATGACGGAGATAGAGAGCCGCATACTTTCGAGATTTTTATGGCGATACAAAAGAAATGCTAGTATGCAAAAGATATAACGAAATTTTTGTTACTTTTTTCAAAGAATGAAAAAATTTATAAAAAGCGGAGTGGTTAATTTTTTTGTGGTTTTCGTTAGAATTTTGTGCGGGTTCGCTTTTTTTGTATAGCTAGAAGGAAAAATTGTTATTTGCTTGTGGAACTAATCGCGAAAAATTTGTTGTCTCCTTAGATTTTTTTGTGCCCTCTACACAGCACAAAGCTTCAAGGCACAAAAATCTGATTTTGCGCTATTTGTTATTGTGATTGAATTGGGGGGGGGGGGGGGGCGCCGATTCGTCCTACCGTCACCATGAGAGCACACCACACACCCGCTAAAGCCGCCCCTGGGTCAAAAACATTCGTTCCCGCGCCCCATTATGACTATGCAAGCAAATACTTAATAAATACATAAAATATTTAAGGATGATTGGTGAAACATTATACGCGTTGATTTAATTATGTGTGTGTGGATCTAATAACATTCAGAACATAATATTGTTTTTTTTCTGTTAGAACAAATAAGTTTATGGCAAATTTGCCGCCCCCTAAAATATGCCGCCCTAGGCTCCAGCGTACTCAGCCTGCTGGTAAATCCGCCACTGGACAAGGGCATCAAATTCTGTCGATACCCTCTTCCCTCAACGTTCAAACGTTCGTTTCATTTGTTTTAGGGATAATATGGAATGCCAATGTTATTTAAAGTGTAAAGATTGTGCCCCGGGATTTAAAAAACTTATCGACCTAAAGAATGCAGGCCTTGTAATTTACCGGCACACCACCCATATAGAAGATGTGAGTTCTTAAGTTATAATAATCTAGCAGAATTTCATCACCATTGTAGCCTACCTGAGTGTTTAACATAATAATAATTGGCCTATTGTAATAATATCGCATGATTTAAATTTAAACAGCGCTCAATACAATATGTATTTAATGTTTTTGTTTGCGTACATTATGATCAGATGGACACAAAAACTGGAAATGTAAAATATGCTGTTGGTACAGCTGATGATATTTTACATAATACTTCGGATAAAGATGTGTCATCAGCTGATTATTGGCCAGAAATTGGTAAGTTGCAAATGATAGGTAGTTACTTATATGAACATAATTTAGGTATTACATTGATAGTAGGCTGCTTGTGAGTTAAACTAAAAAGTAGACATGCCTTTTTTCAGAACAAAATAGAAGTAAATGCCCTCGCTGTATGAAAATAAAAGAACAAGCACGAATGCTTTTAATGAACGGGCCAACAATTCGCGGAAATACTGTTATGGGAATTTGTGACCATTGCAAAATGAAAGTTTCACCATGCTACGAATGTCAAGAAGTTGTAAAAAGTTTTGTCCCGAGTAAACTGGAACGAACAGATGTCGGCAAAGAAAAAGTAAAACATTGGCTTGGAAAAATAAAACTCTTGCTGGACGATAAAAGCAAAGACAAAAAATCGGATCACTTTGATATAAACACTGTTCAACTATGCCCGAATCCGAGATCTGAAGTAAGCGAACCTATTGTAGAACAATTGTTTGGACCTCATAAATTAGATTCCGATTCTACTATTCAACCAATAATGGATAAAAAAAAACTTATACATTTTCCTCAACTTGAACAATTAGAACATCCAATTTTGTTCAAAGGTCCGTTGAAAAAAAGTGGGATGTCACCTCTTGGAAATGATGATTGGGAATTTTCAGACAGTGATATCTCTAAATCTATGCTTCATGCTCAACCACAAAACGTAACACAAAGTATAATAAAATACAACACTGAGCCGAATAACAGAAAAGTAGTGTCACCAGTGCAAACTGCGGCAAAATTCGAGGATATATTTAAAGATGCAATACGACTAACAGACTCAAAACAAAAGGCGACGACTACCAAAATGTATGGTGACGTACCTCAAGTACACGGACGTGATAGAACTGACTTTGAGCCAACTGAAACAAAACAGAGTTCAATTACTGCAAAAGATAGAATTGAGAAGACATCCTTTAAGTCTGATAAGCAAGCAACAAAAGATATACATGGAAGATCTGTTAGATTACCTGATGATAATGGTCAATGGTCAAACGAAGCTAACCTTAATCAAACAGCCCATCTTACAAAAGTTAAAGATTCTCAAGATGGTCGGCAAAGACAGAATATTTCGACAGAAAATTTAGTGACCAAAGTTAAAGACATTACAAAAGGAGACTTAAAACCAAATAGCTTCATATTTCCTCAAAGTTATAATAAATATCCGACGAAACAAAAAAGTTCTTCAGAATTAATTAAAGATACTGCTCATAAAGTTTTAGTTCAAACTAAAGAAAGTATTGTGAAGGAACACAAACAAGCCAAACAACAGAGTGATAAAATATATATAAATAAAATATCAGATGAAATAACAGATACAGATAATATAGAAAAAGTAACAATAGAGAAAAACTCCTCAAATGCTGCAAAGAAAGGTCAAAAAGCCCCGGATCTTGCCGAAAAGACTCAGAAAGACGCCCCAAAAGCTACTCTAAAAGCTGAAAAGAATGCCAAAATAGCCGAGAAAGATTCCCAACAAGCTAAAAAAGATGCCCAAAAAGCTGCTTTAATAGCTGAAAGGAATGCCAAAGCAGCCGAAAAAGCAGCCGAAAAAGAATCCCAACAAGCTAAAAAAGATGCCCAAAAAGCTGCTTTAATAGCTGAAAAGAATGCAAAAGCAGCTCAGAAAGAATCTCAGCAAGCTAAAAAAGATGCCCAGAAAGCTGCTTTAATAGCTGAAAAGAATGCCAAAGCAGCCGAGAAAGAATCCCAACAAGCTAAAAAAGATGCCCAAAAAGCTGCTTTAATAGCTGAAAAGAATGCCAAAGCAGCCGAGAAAGAATCCCAACAAGCTCAAAAAGATGCCCAAAAAGCTGCTTTAATAAATGAAAAGAATGCCAAAGCAGCCGAGAAAGAACAAGCTAAAAAAGATGCCCAAAAAGCTGCATTAATAATTGAAAAGAACGCCAAAGCAGCCGAGAAAGAACAAGCTAAAAACGATGCCCTGAAAGCAGCTTCAATAGCTGAGAAAAATGCCACAAAAGCTGAGAAAGATGCCGCAAAAGCTGAGAAAGATGCCGCAAAAGCTGAAAAAAGTGCCGCTAAAACTGAAAAGGGTACCGCAAAAACTGAAAAGGGTACCGCAAAAACTGAAAAGGGTACCGCAAAAACTGAAAAGGGTACCGCAAAAACTGAAAAAGATACAGATACGCAACAGGCTGAAAAGAAAGCCCAAAAGTCTGCTTTAATATCTGAGAAGAATGCCACAAAAGCCGAGAATGATGCCCTACAAGCTGAAAAAAATGCCCGGAAAGCTAATCATGACGCAGAAAGAGGAGCAAAAAAGGCTGAATTAGAATTAGAATTAGAATTAGCTGAAAAATCTGCAAAAGAAAGACCTCGAAAAGATGACAAAATTATAAAAGTTAGTGTAATTGAAAGGACAAAACCCGAAAATAAGAAGGATAATAACAGGATGAAACATGCAAAGCCTGGGAACCTAATTGGAACCGATGGCGAAACGGTGATGGCTCTTGATGACCTTATTTCGAAGTTAGTCAAATTAAAACAATTAGCACATGAAGGAAGATTACATGATACTAGTCCTGATCTAAGAACAACGCAAAAATATGTGGAAGTGCATTGTGCGCAACACACTCATCAGAAAAATGAACATTGTCTTCTGTGTACGAATTCCGATATAGCGCTGGAGTTTGCAAGTTTATGTCCTCATAATGAAATAAAGGAAGAGCTTAGTGAGATGATCGTTGGACAACATATTTTAAAATTTAGACCACTTAGGGCACCGACAGATGACGTTTCAGAAGAAAAGGACACTGAAGAACACGTAGAAAAGGTAAGTTTTTAATCAAGGTATTGTACGAGTTTTCAAGCCGTCAACAAACTTTAAAAATGATCAGGAGCCCGATTGCAAAATGAAAATTTTCAATTTTAATGTTTTACCAGTATACGTATTTTCTTTTTCCTGCCTTTCAAATTCTCTCCTAACTCAGCAGTCTGCTTTATACACAATCCTCGTGACTTTACTCGAGACTGTTTTGGCAGCTCAAGATTTTATATCGGTACGATAGTCAATACTTTTAACAAAAAATGATTATGCTCAATTGTTGAACATGAGTATAATAAGTATACCACTTTAGAGCAATCTATTTTGCTTATTATTTTTGAGCAATAGAGTCATTGCTTACAAAGGAGGTCAACTATAATTATTTACTCTCTTGGCGAACAAATAAGTCTTAACTACTACTACTATACTATACTGCTACTGTAAATTTTATCGTTTTCAGCCTCGCCACAAAGCTGCTGCCACCCCCGACACTGGTAATTGTTACTGGCGGTATTCTTTATCGAATCGAGAATTTATTGACAATGGCTGGACTCAGCTACCCACAGAGAAAGTTGTCAGGAAGGTAGGATATAATCTGACATTTTAACACGTCGTCGCTCGTCGGCCATGCATGGGACATGGGCTCTACTAAAAAGGGACATTCTTCATAGTCAAAATATATTTCTGAGGGATAGTATTTATCCCATCAATCTTAAAAACAACATTATAGTTTTGAATAATCACGACTAACTACAGCAGTTTTGGTGATCATCATCATCATCATCAGCCTATAGCAGTCCACTGCTGGACATAGGCCTCCCCCAATGAGCGCCATAGCGCCCTGTCTTCAGCTTGCCGCATCCAGCATCTACCTGCAGTCTTCCGCAGGTCGTCATCCCACCTGGTCGGAGGGCGTCCTACACTACGTTTACCGAGTCGTGGTCTCCACTCAAGAACACGTTTGCCCCATCATCGGCCGTCGGTTCTTCGCGAGATATGGCCGGCCCACTGCCACTTCAGCTTGCTAATTCTTTGAGCTTGAGAGTTTTGGTGATATCTTAGCGATAATATATTATATAATTATAATATTATATAATATATTATGTACCTACTGTACGCGCACACAACAAAAACGCGCCTTTGGACTAGAGTCTGCCTTTATACCTACTCGTATTTCTGATGAGTACTGCAGGACAATTCTGGCAATATATCTACTGGATAAATATGGCAGGAACTATCAAAATATCGAGTGATTCCTTCGTATGAAACGTTTTCACAAAATCTGCAATTCGATACTTATCGAGGGCTTTTCTTCGATAAGTTGCTCGAAAGAGTTGCAACGAGTGGTAACGATGAGTGAGAAGGAAGACACGTTGCTTATTCAGTTTGCAATTCTGATGCCAATGCGGGGGACGCATAGCTTAAAGCACGTCAAATTTATAAAACTTTATTGTAGGGTAATTAATTTACCGATAAACAATTTTACAGATGAACGTTTACCGCATGCGTCCAGCTCGCCCCGAGTTCGACTGGTTCGAACACAATAAGAAAAAGGGGAAAATGAAGTACGACACGGGAGAGAAGCTCGCCGAATTCGACGACAACGGTCGAGGCCGCTGGTTTTACAGGAACGGCCGCATGGCACTGGTTTATTACGATGCTGAAGGTATGATGTGACTGTATCATAACAAGATCAGCGTTCGCTCATCTGGTTCAGCAATCTGACATGCTGAACCAGATGAGAGACGGCTTAGCTTCAGCCTCGCGACACATCGGTCTTGGCATGAATTTGGATAAAACCAAAGCCATGATCAGGTGCGCTCCTAGGGGGGTCCACGGGAGTTAATCAAATCTAAGGAGATTTTTTTTTCAAGATTCGATCCGCCCGCGTCGCGTCATGGCGTATGCTGGGACGCAGGCGACGCAGATCCACGCATACAGTGAAACGAAAACGTACGGTAGTGGACTTAGGGGTGTGTTGGAACAAAAGTCTTATCTATATAAATAAAAATGAATTGTTGTTCGTTAGTCTGATTAAAACTCGAGAACGGCTGGGCCGATTGAGCTGATTTTGGTTTTAAAATGTTTGTCGTAGTCCAGGGTAGGTCTAAACGGTGAGCAAATAAGGAAAAATTGCGCAGAAATTTCCACGCGGGTAAAGCCGCGGGGCGCAGCTAGTTTTTAATAATGTTATGTTTGATATCGATTCTTCGCACCAATACAAACACTAACTTCTTTATTCAAATTTCTGCGAGTATTTTCATAGTTATAGCGATTTTAAGGTTTTTTTTGTATGGGGCAAGAGCCAAATTGGCTTATTACGCGCGTGCCTTACGGTGCGAAAATTTGCGCTTTGGTTTTTAAAAATTTTCCTATTGGTTTTTAGGGGTATGTTGGAACAAAACTTTTATTTTTAATAATGTTGTGATTGATTCGGATACTTCTTATCAATACAAAGACAAACTTTTTTATTCAAATTTCTAATTCATAAAGTACTTTCATAGTTATAGCGATCTTAAGTTTTTTTTTTTAATTTTCCTAGTGGATTTTCTAAATATTTATGTATATTTAATAAAAGAAGGATGGATAAAAAATATTCTAAATTAATTACAACGAGCGCACAATTGGTACTCGTTAGCTGTTGTTTACCTTTAAACAGGTAGTAAGTATGTATCCACACCACCCTAATGACGTCACTTGTTTTGGTCAACATCATTTGAAAACAATAGATGCAAGATCAAGTTAGATTTATGGCAGGTAGAAATTAAGTCAGTTGCTTACTTAGTAAAATTATCTCAGATAGTGATTACATTTCGTAAGATACGCACTTCTCACTCAAATAGTATATCGGCATAATGTCTAAAAATTCGGTTAAAATGGTTGAAAGAAGAAATATTTAGAACTAAAAAAAGTGATTGGTTGGATGCAGAGGTTTTGTGGCCTGATTTTATCATGAGTTCTTCCGAGGTAAGCGCTCCTGATATAATTGATCATGAAACCTCTATGCCCAGTACATCTAATCAACCCGCAACACCTTCAAAAGTAAGCATAGGAACGTATACTAACATAAGTCCAAGAAAACTTTTTGTGAATTACAACATAAACAAAAAAAGAGATGTGCGGAAAATATTGAAAACATCATCTTTGGATGAAATATCTTACGTTTTCTTACGAAGCTAAAAGCTAATGGTCGCGAAGATCTTGCCTACATAGTAGAACGATTGCTTAAAAATCCTCAAGAAAAAAAAACAGTTACAGAAGTAATGAAAAAAACTGATAAACCGTTTTTATTTAATTCAGGTGAGGCTTTAGGGTTGATGGTATCGCTAAAATTATCTAAATGGCAATACAACTCATTAAGAAAAACCATAGAGGAAAAAAAATTACACATTATTTCCTTCGTATTATAGTGTCTAAAATGCGAAAAAGTCATGTTATCCACCTGAAGAGGAGATAACAGTAACAGACACCACTGTTCAAATACCGCAAGCACTTTTAGACGTGACAGTAAATAGGCTACTAAAAACAATAACAGTGGATGACGATTGCAAAAAAATTAAATTAATGAGTAAATAGGGTTGTGATGCGTTTTTGCGCTTCCAACCAAGCCACATACAAACAAAAAAATTAATCAGAAAGTGACGAAAATGCTGATGATTCTAGCATATTTATGGGTAGTTTGGTACCTATCATGTTAGTTTCTAGGGAAAATACAATTTGGGAGAACGATTCCTCTTATTCAACTAATATGTGTCGACCATAATTTTTCAAATTTGTAATAGAAAATAAAGCAACAATAACATACGAAATGGCTTCAATAGAATCTGAAATTAATAACCTGCAGGACACAGAAGTAAATGGTATTAAAGTTTCCCATTCATTACCCTTGGCTATGATAGACGGAAAAATTACGCCTATTTTGAGCGAAACATCAACACAACGATGTGGTAGGTATATGTAAAGCTTCGCCCAAAGAAATGAATGAATTAGATGTCACAACTCAAAAAACTATTGATACAGATTTGTATAAATTCGGTCTATCGACATTACATAATGATGGAGTGTATCCTTCACATTGCATATAGATTAGATTTCAAAACCTGGACTGTTAAAGGAGAACATAAAACTCTTATGCAAGTAAAAAAAGGGCATTCAAGACTCTTTCAAAACCCGATTAGGATTGTTGGTAGACGTAGTAAAGCAGGGTCACGGTACAACTAATGATGGCAATACAGCAAGGCGATTTTTCGAAGACTATAAAACATCTGCTTCAATAACTGGTGTAGATGAAAAATTGATTAAAAGATTCGCAACTATTTTACAGGTTTGCTTTTTGCTTTCTTCGGGGAAAACTATAAATACGGTAAAATTCAAAGAATTTTTTGAAAACACAATGAAACTATACATTGAGTTATATAAATGGTACTACATGCCATCAACCGTACATAAAGTTCTTGCTCATGAATCAGAGATAATTAGCCAATTTTGGACTCATTCCAATTGAAACATTATCTGAGAAAGATTTTAGACGGTTCAGGTTAAATCATTCGCAGAAATGTAGTAGAAAAGCGACTAATCAAGACATTTTATACAATTTGCTAATCAGTTCAGACCCATACATCTCATCCAAACGTATAAAATTACAAAGGAAACACAAAGAATTGCGAGATGATGCAAAATAATTGCAAGTATTGTCAGCAGTTTACGATAAAATAGATAAAGAGAATAAAGAGTTTGTCGATATAAACTCAAAATCAATGGACATCGATGGAATCTAATCTGAGTCTGATGTCGAGTTACTTTAGTTTCTAAACATTTGTTTATTTGTCACCTATCTAGATTATTTTGAATTAAGGGTTATTATATTATATTATCTCGAGCAATCTCACTTATTACCGTTTCAACCATTAAAATAAAGATATTTCGAAATTAAAATAACGTACTGTTCAATTAGTGGATTAGCCCTACTGGGGATACCACTCCAAAAAAAGGGGCCTAGTTCTCTACCTCAAGGGTGGTGAGGAATAGAGAAATTGAAAAAAAAAACTTATCTCGTCACTATTACTATATTAATCTATACACGAATCTCTGAAAACCTCGGTAAGGTTGCGCGTAATAAGCCAATTTGGCTCTTGACCCATACAAAAAAAAACCTAAGATAGCTATAACTACGAAAATACTCTATTAGTCAGAAATATGAATAGAAAAGTTTGTATTTGTATTGATGCGAAGTATCCATATCAATCATAACATTATTAAAAATAAAAGTTTTTTTCCAACATACCCAAAAATCCAATAAGCAAAAATTTTTAAATCAAAGCGCAAGTTTTCGCAGTCTGGCTGTAGGCACTTTTTGTAGCTCGTCACTATTACTATACAAATCTCTGAGGCACCGTAAGGCACGCGCGTAATAAGCCAATTTGGCTCTTGCCCCATACAAAAAAAACCTTAATATTGCTATAACTATGAAAATACTTAATTAATCAGAAATTTGAATAGAGAAGTTTGTGTTTATATTGATGCGAAGAATCGATATCAATCATAACATTATTAAAAATAAAACTTTTGTTCCAACATACCCCTAAGTCCACTACCGTACGTTTTCGTTGTAGTGCAACGTACGGAGCACTCGGTACTTTCATGCATTACAAAATCTGCTCTGCCCTGCGCTGCGTGGATCTGCATCGCTTGCGTCCCAGCATACGCCTAGCCTAACAATTGTTCCTTCTAACTATGGTCAAGAGCTCGACGAACGCCGCTTTAAAAATAATAAAAAAATATATGTAAACTAAAAATTATCGCGGCTTGCTCAGATTGCCTACAGCATTTTGAATTTGGACACATTGAGAACGAATTTGCCAGACGCTGCCAAAATCTAAAAACGCCACAAAATATTCGTGGCTCGCTCACACATTTCGTCCTTTGGTCCAAAGCTCGACCCACGCTGTAGGCCACCTACACAAATTAGATCAGAAGTATGTTGTCCTCCTATTTTGTTTACTAAGCAAGCATGCCTCACCAATTTCATAAAAGGCTGCGGCTACAAATACAAAATAAATAAATTTATATATTTTGTATTCGTTTCTTATCACAATTTTTTAGCCGCCTCAATTTTCAGAGCTCGCTCCGCTCAAGACGAGTTTAATATTTAATTTTTTATTTTATTAATAATATTATATTAGGTTAGTCTTGCCGTGCTACACCAACATTATATGGTATGTACGGTTATCCGTACATAGTACCATATTTTACTATTAACTAAAAAGTAAAGCGAATTTCCAAGTTTCCCTTTCGAAAGGAAGCGTAACTAGGTACACGTTGAGTTTTGCGGCCGTACTGCGCAACTGCTGATGAAAAGGAAACTACAGGTGGCCTCACAGGTTTGTGACGCCCTCATGGTCTATTTACCGTATTATAAAGGAAAAGAACTACACCAGCTTTTAAAAAAATACCTATTGTAACGTAAATCTTCCCTCATTCTTATTAAGTTTGCACGTTCCCAGAACAACATGCGGGTCAGCGCTTCGTGATCTACAGTAATGGAGAACCGGATGAACGCGGTCGGTCGCGGCCTTATGCACTTCTCGCTACTTTCGATTATTTGGGCAACGGGATAGTCTTCGATCATAGCGGAAAAATAAGGTTGTTTCCATAACTACATACCTAATCAATCAACAACCTCACCACAATTATCAACCTAATCAACCTCTAGGACGCGAACTCACCTCAGAAACTTTTAAGTAGGTATAGTCTAAGATCCCTTCAAGATGATTAATTAAGATTAATTAAAAATTAAAAATGTTGACCACCTCTACCGGTTTGCTTATCAGACAATTTCTTTACCAATCAAAAGTATGAAGTCCATAGAATATGCAAACGTTAGGTTGCCTGCGAAAAATCAGTCCCAAACTCTAGTTGTCGAATTAAAAAATTGTTGGATGATTGGAAAATTTGGTACTGTACTGACGGAATCCTTCATTTAGCTTTTCTACACGCACTTGACTCACTTCATATTCACAAAAATTTGTAGCTCGAAATTCGGAATGCTAAACTAAATTAATGATGACCCACACTTTGCTGTCCCCAAGCATTTTTTATTAAAATACTCTATTTGGTTATATTTACACACATAATGAGTATAAACTATAGTATGTCAGATTATTAGGCACAGCGGGAAACTTAATTACGTTCTCGAAAATTTATAATTTACATGAAAATATATACATATGATAACTCAGTACACAAAAAATTCGCCCCATACAAAATATCCTTGTCCTAAGACGTAATCACCAAGTGAAATTTCATTATAAATGAACTTATACTGCTGGCTTTCGGTTCATTCTAAATACAGAATTAGACAATACGTAATAGTTTATCATGTGCATAAAAAAATAGAGATAGACCAAATTACTTTACTTACTGTCCCATACTTTTTTGATTTTACCTTCGTATGTGTGTAACTCAACATACGAAGGTAAAATCAAAGAAGTATCAGCAATCCGCCTGCCAAGCGTAGTGATTATGGCAAACCACCGTGTTTGGGGGAGGAATGTAGGTTCAGCACTAGAAGCTTGTGTGCCGAGTATAGCGCAGACATTTGTGTGTATTTATAAAGGGCGCACTAGTTCTAGTACCTACGTCTCAGTCACTTTTAGGCTGATTAAAAAGTAAGAACATTCATAGAAATATACACATTTTAATTTGGCAGAGAGGTAAACGTTGTACCGAGGACGGACATAGACATGGACAATGGACATTACATACATTATAACTGCATTACTGTTCAAGTTTCGAATAACTCTAATCATATTCACATCACCGAGGGTTCGAGGCTAATTAATACTTATGTGACGAGATCTTAGTTCGTGTTTAAAAACTAATCTTATTTGCAGACTGAAATACAACCAGACCGAAGGAGTGGTGCTGGACCGAAGTATTGGTCCCGTGTCTCATTGGAAATGGCATACGCTAAACGACCCACCAGTACTACAACAAGTCATGATAGACACCCAAATTCCACATAAAGATCCTATGATAATGAATATGGGCAAACCCGGCGAAAATAAACCCAGACAGGATGATGAAGATATGCTGGCCATAGAATTTGACAACATCGTCAAGGAAAAGAGCAAAAAACTATCTCAGGCATTTAGACCCTTTCAAATAAAAATGAAAGCTCTGAAAATCAACGAACACTTCTCACTTAGAGTGTTGGACCAAGCTTCAGTGTATCTCTTGTATCGTGATGGAAAAACGAATTTGAAATTGAACATTGGCATGGTGCTTGATAACAAAGAGATCGTAGATACGGATACGGCTGATGTCGGAGATGTGTCGAATAACCTCGAGAAACTGCCTGCGCGTACGGAGAGTCTTGCGGGCTTGCAGAAAAGTATTGCTATAGCGCAGCAATACGATAAGATGCGAACAGAGCGTGAGCGGAAGTTGCATCTTGGCGAACAAAATGCAAGCATTGATAAGCTGATTGCTGGAATTTCCCGCCCGATACCTCGTCAGCTCATAACTACTGTGTCGTCGGATTCGCCTATGATTTCAGCAGCAGACCATTGCAAATGCAACAGGAAACCAAATTTGTATTATGACACGCGATTTTTTTAAATGTTTGTTAATATTAGCTAATAATTAGAGTATATTTATAGAATTAAAGTGTTTGTTAATATTAGCTAATATTTCGATTATCTCTGTATTTGTCTGATAGAATAAAAGTGTTTCTGAATATAGCAAATATAATTCGATGTCCGTTGCATTTTCCTGATAAAATGAAAAAATCTGGACAATTCACTCAACACATTTTCTTGATATAATAAAAGTGTTTATTAATAATAGCTAATGAAAATGAAAAGTTTTTATTTCTTTAAGCTTACAAATAAGCACTTAGACAGGTCATATATTTAATAAACTATATGATCTTTGTATTTTCCTGATTTATAATAAAAGTGTTTGTTAATAATCGCTAACAATTATATTATCTGTGTATTTTCCTAATAGAACAAGTGTTTGTTAATATTGTCTAGTAATTAGATTATCTGTAGAATAAAAGTGTTTATAAGTTGCTGGTACAATTTCTTGAATGTATGATCTCAATCAATTTATTGATCAGCCCACACATTTAAGGTCTCATAGTCAGACACTAATTGACCTTGTGTGCTCAGATGCTAGAGTGTCCAATGTTTTAGTAAAACATATTCCTGACCTTGGCGCTCATGCGATGCTTTTAGTAGTGTTTAAAATAAAAAAAGATAATCCTAGTCCAGTTTTGTCACTTTTAGGCCTCACTTTCAGCTTCCTATGGATTTGAATGTTTTAACGTCAGACTTCACTTGTATGATTAAAATGCTGTTTGACGTACATGCCCCCCCCCCCCCCCCCCCCCATCCGTGGATAACTAGTACTGTCAATGATATGATTAAAACAAGGAATGATTGCCATAATAGGTACAAATCTCGGAACACTGAAATCCTGAAACAGTGTTATAAAGATATGAAAAATATCTCGTGAATGTTCCGTGACTATTTCTCAATTAACTTTTTTTGAATACCACAGATTTAACCAGGGATCAGAAACCTTTTCTTTGGACACTGTTGATGAGGCGACTGTTTTAAATATTATTAAAAAGCTTACATCGAATGCTCAGGGCATTGATGGTATGAGTCTGGATATGCTCATGCTGACTCTACCCCAATCATTGCAAGCTATAACAGCTATCATCAACGGTTCTCTTACTACTGGAATATTTCCAGAGTGTTGGAAGGTAGCTGTAGTTAAGCCGATACCTAAGGAAACAATCCCTCACTGACCTTAGACCAATAAGCTTGCTGCCCTGTTTGTCTAAGATTCTTGAGAAAGTTGTTAGTTTACAGCTAACTAAATATCTAGATAAGCACAATATTTTGCCGCAGACTCAGTCAGGTTTCCGCAGGGGCCACAGCACTGCAACTGCCCTGCTGGATGTTGTGGACAATTTATTGTTTGCTCAAGATCGTGGCATGTGCAGTATGTTGGTCTTGTTGGACTATTCACGTGCTTTTGACTCTATAAATATATCACTGCTCATTTCAAAACTTGCATTCTACGGCTTAAATCCTATTGTAATCAAATGGTTTGATAGCTATCTCAGAGGAAGACAGCAATGTGTAGAGCTAAAAATAACTGATGGGAAAACTATAAGGTCATCCTTCCAGCTTGTTCCTAGGGGTGTTCCCCAGGGATCAATCCTGGGACCTATTCTTTTTATTCTTTATAGTGCCGACATCATTAAGAGCATCACTCATTCTCAATTTCATCTTTACGCAGATGACCTGCAGCTGTACCATTATTTTCATTCGTCTGACTATATAAGTGCAGTTAATAAAATAAATATTGATCTTGAAAATATATATCAGTGGTCCCTCTTGAATTCACTGGTATTGAATCCTAAGAAATCACAATTCCTCCTGACGGGATCTAGAGTCAACTTGCTTAAACTAGATAAAGATAACCTAAAAGTAATCGTTGGCGGTGAACATATTAAATATGTATCACAGGCTAAAATCTTAGGCCTAATTGTTGACGCATAACTCAAGATCGAAAGTCAAATAGCGGAAAATCCGTAGGCGGTCCGAATCACATTACGCGAATCACCAATCCTATCTAAACTTAACTATTGCGATGTAGTATTCGGGCCGTGTTTGCTCGGCCGTACTGAGAAGCTAGTTCAAAGAGTTCAGAATGCTTCCATGAAACATTCCACCTCGATCACATGTTACACCTTACCTGAACTCGTCGGACTTACTGAAGATGAAAGCACGCCGGTATTATTAAATTTAAATCTCCCCGTTACCTTACAACAAGCTTAAATGGTCATCTGAGAGGAACTCTAAATATCCACGTAGAGCCTGCTCCAGTTTAATCTTACTGACACAAAAACATAGAACTGTAGCTTTCCGTGGTTCATTTCGATTCGCGGCCTCGCGCTGTTGGAACGATTTGCCTCCTCCACTACGCGACACCAAGTCGTTATATATATTTAAATCTAAGTTTAAAAAAATATTATTATCCAAACAAAAAAGATCCTAAGTCACCTACCCAAAAACACCCCTAATTTTCTTAATTTTCTGCATGTACTTAATATTATACTTATCATATCTATTTGTTTAATTATACATTATAACCTCTTATTGTACCATTGATTTTTCTCCAACTCTTGGTTTTTGTTCTTACTTATACCTATATAATATATGTAAAACTTTGTTATGTTTAATCTGTGGACCGTTACTCGAGACACGACGTCGCCCCAATTTTTAGGTCCAGCCTGAAAACCAGTGTCATCGTCGTCCTCCCATAGTATCGTCCTCGGTCGATAATGACAACAAGCTGAGATTGGTCCTTACACATAGGGAAATACCAGTTATTCTTATACTTGGGACTCTACTACCACGCTAGATTATGTATAGTTTAAATCCCTACTACTTAAGTTGTTTTGTATTTTTTATGTGCTTTCCTTTTTTATTGTAACTGTTTATTATTGTGTGTGGCTATCAATAAATTATTTTATTCTTTTTTTTTATTCTTTTAATATTAGCTTATATTTGGATTATCTCTGTATTTGTCTGATAGAATAAAAGTGTTTCAGAATATAACAAATAAAATTCGATGATCGCTGTATTTTACTGATAAAATAAAAAAAATCTGGACCATTCACTCAACATCATCTATCCCCAAACGAATAGTACGAGATCCGACTGCAGAATCAATGCACGCATCAGTAGGTATTCGCTTAAAACCTATTTTTTTACGAATATTTATGATTAGGAGAATATATTAGGTTGGGAAAAAAGTATTTTCGCATTATACACTTGCGAGCTATAAACTGGAATCACTTCATCGCTGGTTTCTGCAGACCATATTTTACAGTTTCCATGGAATAAACTGCAGATTGGTGTATACCATTTGAAAAGAAATTTTGTTAGCTTTCGAATGGTATAAAAATTATTTAAATTTAATTAAGTTTCCTACCTTCATTTAGTGAATTATTACAATAGGTGGATGTTTAAATTAATAAGAAGTAATATGAAAATATCAAATTTTTATTTAAAATCTTTGTTATTTCCCGCTTAATATTTTGTATTGCCCTCCCTGGCCCTAATGACTGCTTGTAAACGGTTTTTCATTGACCTAATGAGTTTCCTGATGGAATCCTGTGGAATTTCCTGCCACGCCGAAATGCATCGCTGTCGTCCAGATCCTGGTCTTCGGACTAAGTTTCCAGTCTCTCTAAACCTCTTGTATACTTTGGAGACACAGGACTGGCTCAGATGAAGCTGTCGAGCGATAGTACGCTGAGAGAAACCTTGCTGGATTAGGGTGACGATTTGAGCGGCTTCTATTGGTGTGGTTTCCATTTTCTTGTAATTCCAGTATTTTGAGTGACGTGATATATTGGACTGTTGACAAAATTGTATAAATTCCCAGTTTTTATAGGGATTCAGGAGTTTGAAAAAAATTATGTTTCGTTCCAAAAATTTCACGTTCCATGACATATGATGAACATTTTTTTCGCTATGATATCGAAAGAGTTTGAAAGCTAATAAAATCATCTTTAAAATAATATACCACAACCTACAGTTTATTGCATGAAAACTGTAAAATATGGTCTGCAGAAACCAGTGATGAAGTGATTCCAGTTTATAGCTCGCAAGTGTAGTATACATGAACTTTTACTACTACTATTTGTATCTGGCTGGTTTTGGTATCATTAAAAGTTTAAATTTTAAAGAAGATAATTCCAAATTCAAATTAGGAAAATGTGTGGTTTTTATTTGTTTTTCGAATTGTCAAGATGGCCGCCTGCGACGCAGGAGGTTGCGGGTTATAAAAAAAAGGGTGTTTTGCGTATTTTCTATGTAATAAAAAATATCTACTTATCTATGTAATGTATTGTATTAAGTTGATGAGTCATCTAGTACCCATAACACAAGCTCTGCTTAGTTTGGGGCTAGATGATGCTGTGTGGATTGTCCAGCATTATTTATTTATTACTAATAAGTATTTAACGGCACTTTTGCCCGACTGCGTCATAGCAAATATTACACAGCAAATAGGTTAACATTTAGGTACCTAACATTTTAGATAGATACCATGTAGCAATGTAACGTTAAATATTATTTTAATATACTTTTACATAATTCATCATAATCTTTCCTACGGCCATCGACATCTTAATATCGATGCGATGCCTACCAAAAAAATCTGCCTCTTTTAGCGGGGGGTGAGGTAAAACACACATGGACTTTTCAATCACTTCGCTATAAACGCACACAACATTATTATCGCACACAATCTTAAACTACACGCACACAACCGCATAATCACACAGTCGCACACGTAATGATGTCTGTCAGTATACAACACAATTGTAGCAATAATGAAATGTGCTAATGCTTGATATTATCGATATTCGACTATCGATGAATTCTAAAGTTCACCAGAAACACTCGATTGTTTTTACCCAATTGCCGAAAGAGCGGAGCGTAATAATTTCTGAATGTGTGTATGTATCATTAATTGGTTTCACCTGTAGTCTTAACGGCTGGATAGACTTAAAAGAAAAAGACCAATCTAATGATTCCTCATATTTAGAGTGTCGAAAGCCATAATATTTTACTAATATAAAGCAGGATTTTATTTCGTCATAAACGTCCATTAAGTAGGGTATCAGAATAAAGGGTTTTAGTAACAAATACACTACATGTATGTTTAAACGTAATCTTGAAAAAACAAATTGCAAAGTAAAATTCTACAGTTTGGTTTTCCTAACGTACCTACATTGTTATTTGACAGGGGCTAATTAAGTACGTATATAAAATTACTGCTTGACATTCTTTAAACAATCTACTACTTGATGCCTATTTTTTACAAATATAATAGATATCTAAATAAAAACAAAAAGAATATCGATATTTGTTACTGTGCAGTCCCATCACTAAATTGGTTGAGGTGGTACCAAAAAATATCAGTTTCAACTTGAACCTGGCAGTTCAAGTTGAAACTGATATTTTTTGGTAAAGTGTCGACTGAAAATTTAATTCAACTAAAAAGTGTAATAATAATCTAAAACATGCATAATAAATTAACTAATAAAAGTATTTTCTAAAAACTGTCTTTTTTTAATGTACCCATATAAATGCGGTGATATTGCAGTATTTCCCTAAAATCACAAGAATCTATAATAATAATTATTGGTTCATTACAATAGGAAAATTTTATTATTGATTGTACAATAAAATATTCAATTTTAGTGTTAACTCGAACTAGAAATTTGCGCTAGATTATTACACGGTATAACTTACTGGCAACACCTTAGTACAGACGAATATTTTTCTATTTTTGCTAAATAAGTGCATTATTTAATAGTATTTGGACAAATAATACAGATGAAATGTAATATTATACTTTTGTAGGTTTGAAGTTTCTGATCTGTCTTTGTCCCAAAAAACACTGTAACTCGGCATTTTCACCGGAGCTCATCCTCCGCGCATTGCAATCCAAGAACTGGCGGCCGACGCGCGACAACTAGTTTTATATAACGGGTATGACTGCCACTCTCATACCTTTGGCAGAGGGGTACGCCTATGACTGTCTACTCCCGATTTGGTTGAATTCTCAAAGTTCCTACGGCACGGCACTACTTGTACGCGCCTTACAGAGAAGAAAGGAAAGCAAATACAAAATTGGTTATGCAAGAAAGAGTTGCACAGTTGATATCGTAGACCGGCCAACCAAATTAAGTTGAGCTCCGTCAGGAGCCATTGCATCAAGGATTATTATATTTTTAGTAAGCGAGCGCAGACATGGTCACGGGTCACTGATCTGGTCGTTACTTAGGGGGCGTGGATTTTTATAAGATCTATTTTCCTTATATGATGTTGGAAATCGTTCGTCCTGTATTAGGAGTCTATAGGGTAAGATGTCGATGGTCTTCCATCCAGTGTCCATAAGGGGGTTGTATCATGTGAGTGTTGCTTAATTGGTTTTAGTGTGTAATTCACTATAATTAATTAGTACTATAAGTTGTGTGCTAGGTAAGTTGAACCGTTATCGAACCGTTATTGTAACCTATCACGCAATTTTATGACTAATCATTACATCACATTTTGCTAGAGTACAATTCCACGTAATTCGTACCTTGAATGGTATCTTACATCTTTCACTGATTATCTTTTCACGTAGGTTACCGAGAACACTTACCTTGGATAGATTCTGCAGTTGGGTAAAAACTGTTTCTGATAAGTAGGCCAAAAGGAGGATCCAGCTAGGCTGGGCAGCATTTGGGAAACTACGTCAAGTCTTCACGTCATCCATACCGCAATGCTTGAAAATGAAAGTTTTCAACCAGTGCGTCCTACCCGTTATGACCTACGGAGATGAGACGTGGCCACTCATGATAGGGCTGGTCCACCAGTTCAAAGTCGCTCAGCAAGCTATGGAAAGAGCTATGCTCGGAGTTTCTCTGAAGGATAGGATACGAAACAAATGCATCCGACAGAGAACCAAGGTTATCGACATAGCTCAAAGAATTAAAAAGGCCGGCCATATCTCGCGAAGTACTTTCTAAACTTTCTCTGGGCAACCCAATCCGCCACTTTCATACATTCAATGCCAACACGACAACGCCATTGCTAACCTTCTTTCGCGACACATTTCTTTTTTCTCGATATTATCAGAGGCACTTACTGTTTTTTTGGTAGTATCCTGCAGGCAGAAGGAATTGTATAACAATGTCCGTGATTTTTACTTTATTTCATTACTCCTTTTTTCTTGTTCTTTAGTAGATTCCAATTATGTAGTTCATAGCTCATTTATTGATTATTTTTGGTTACAGGTCACATGTATGGCCATTGGCACTTGCTTTAATTGTTTTATTTAGCTTTAGTTTTATTCTATTGTTACTAAAGTTTTGTTAGTGCACTTCCTTACCTTACCAGCAAACAGAAAATGTTTTGATACCCCGCGAAACAGGCCTAGCCTAGTGCGGGGGTCACTGTTAACTGCAACACCTCAACCAATCAACTTTAAAATGTAAGAATATAAGAATATTCTAAACACACAACATGGCATTATAATATTTTTCATACTCCAAAATCCCGCTTCAACGTACGTCCGCGTCGCGGCCAGGAGCAAGACGGACTGAGTTCAATTCAGGCACGTACCTGATTTTCGTCTTGTTAGGCAGACCTCGGTACAACGTATCTACGTATATATAACATAATTGGTCATGTCTCAATTAAATTACAAGAAATAATAGATTAGGTAATTTAAGGAATTAAATTTATTACCTAACTAATATTAAAGATGACGTCGATTCCCGCCTCGGGACAAATATCTACGGAATGTACAAAAATTTGTCCCGAGGCGGGAATCGAGGTCATCTTTAATATTAGTTAGGTAATAAATTTCATTTCTTAAATTACCTTATCTATTATTTCTTGTAATTTAATTGAGATATGACTTTATATTTAAATATTTACAAACTACGGGAAAATAAATAAATAGAGTGTAAATTTCAGATGATATTATTTATTAGAATTTAGATAAGGTGCGTGCGATCGCTTTGGAAGCTTGTTGCAAACTAACTAGGTAGATGGACAGCGTGTGGAGGTACTTGGGCAACCAAAGAATACAATAACTACGTATGATGGACAGCGTGTGGAGGCGACGACGGCCTACATCACGCCCCAACTCATTTGATCTGCGTTTAAAAACCGACATCAAACGGATCATGGGCAAAGATATTTGTCAATATTTCACCAACCAAAACTCACCAATCACACCCTCTACACGATGGCCACTACCTACGTATTGGTCAACGTGTAGAAGCGACATACGGGTGTAATGCGTCCTGTACACGTTCGGCCAATGCGTTGGGCCAATGCGTGTGAACACTGTTTGCGGAGCGCGCCAAGATCCTTTGATGTGTGCACGAAAAACCGACACTAGTCGGTTGGCGAGCAAACGTTGGCCGCCAACTTCCAACATGCGCCAAGTACACGTTGGCTCAACGCTTGGCCCAACGTTTACAGGACGCATTAGAGGATAGAGAGGTATTATAGCTGTTTTTCATTGGTGTCTATCGATCAACCTATTTTGACGTTGTCAAATCAAACGCACGCAAGCAATCACTGAAATATAGTAATAGCTGCTGGAGTGTCGCTGTCGCAGTTATTTGAAAGTATAAGTGATTAGATTAATTTTCAGCTGTTCGATAAATATTGTGTACAAAGCTAAAAACCAAGGCAATTTTAACTATAACTATCATTATGGTGAGTAAAACGCTTGAAACTTTCTAATCGTACTATGAATCCACTGTAAATAAACATGACTTTTGTTGTGATTCATACAGAGCTATCAAGATGATCCAAGTTTGTATGTGGGCTCATTTCCCAAAGACTTCAGTTACGGACCGTTTGAACAAAACGGTGATGGAGATAGCACTTCACTACCGGAAGATCACAAACCTCGAATTCTTTTGATGGGACTCAGAAGGTAAGTCAACAACATTTGAAAACAAGGCTATATTTTTACCAAGAGGGACTAAACTCATTAATACTTTTGTTTTTTATGGGACTAAGGCCTCAAGACTTCGTGAGACATAATTGTGAACATAAATTATAGCCAAGAAGATCTTATATTCTGTATTTAAGTAGTGTATTATTTAGTTTGGTATTTGTAATAATTATTATTTGCTTTTTAGTATTCTTGTTATGTTCTTATTTAGATAACCTGTGGTACACCCCCTGCCTTTTCTTAAATTCACATAATTATTTCCATCCAAAGGTTGCCTGGAAGAGATCGCTTCTAAGCGATAAGGCCGCACATTGTACATGTCACATATAATGTATTTTTGTAATTATTGATTTGATTATGGTGTATAATAAAGAATTTTTGTATTGTATTGTATCTTATTTGAATTATGGAGCAGGTCTCGCTCATACATATCTGTGCCAATGGTAGTCTATACTCCATAAGTTGATAGTAGGCTAAATAAAGTAACTTTATGAGTTTGAAGGATGTACATATAATTATATTTTATTAGGAAAATTATATGTAATATTATGTGTATTTAACTACCTGTTTATAAATTTCATTGCAGATCTGGAAAATCATCAATACAAAAAGTGGTGTTCCATAAGATGTCACCGAACGAAACATTATTTTTAGAATCTACAAACAAAATAGTCAAAGATGATATAAACAACAGTAGCTTTGTACAGTTTCAAATATGGGATTTTCCAGGGCAAATTGATTTCTTTGACCCAACGTTTGATTCAGACACTATTTTTGGAGGATGTGGCGCCCTGGTTTTTGTTATTGATGCCCAGGTACTCATGAAATTATATAAAAATATGTTTTTTTGTGTTTTATACATTATAATAATTACATATGAGGTTTTCAATCACTAATCAACACCAATTTTTCGTTTTCTATGTATAATAAAAAATATCTATCTATGTAATGTATTCTATTATGTATATCAGTTATCTAGTACCCATAACACAAGCTTTGCTTACCATGGGGCTAGATAATGCTGTGTGGATTGTCCAGCATTATTATACTTATTATTATTAATTTACCTTGCAGGATGATTACCAAGATGCCTTAGACAAACTACATCTCACAGTCACCAAAGCATACAGAGTAAATGAACACATTAAGTTCGAAGTATTTATTCACAAAGTAAGTTATCCCTACTGTCCATGGTAAGCTTGCTAATCTTAACTGTGACATGTGTTAATCAATCTTACCTATGACATGTATTGTGTTGATATGTTACAATGTACATATGTCCAGTTACATTGGGTTAAAACTCAAGTTTCAGTGGCAACCTTTCTTATTGGCATTTTGAATATCTTGGGTTTATTAATATGTCATATAAATAATCAAAGATCTGGGTAATTATTTACATGCACAAATCTGTGTTTGAAAATGATAAGTAAAGATTCACCTCTTGATTAATTAATTATCTATGTTCTGGAAATAGTAAACCGATTATTTGAATCATATTCTGTAGAACATCACCACATAATCAAACTTGATTAGATTGCTCATCCTGCTAATTCCAGGGCACCTGTCATAGTTCAAAGAATTGATTGCAGATAAAAATTTGAAAAAAACAAAAACAGTATCAACAATAAACCACATATCGACTTTGAAATTGATAATTGGTGGAGAATTAAGGCAGAAACATACACACAACCGATTATAGAATCATCACCTTTTATTTAAGTTGGTTAAAACTAATCACTGTTGATATTCTTTTTCAGGTTGATGGCCTCAATGATGATTACAAGATGGAGTCGCAACGAGATATCCACCACAAAGCAAATGAAGATTTGTCAGAAGCAGGCCTTGAACATGTGCACCTGTCATTCCACCTCACATCAATTTATGATCACTCTATATTTGAGGCCTTCAGCAAAGTTGTACAGAAACTTATACCACAGCTGCCGACATTAGAAAATCTATTGAACATACTGATATCTGTAAGCTTGATTCCTAATTTGTTTATTCTTTTTAGCTTTGAGATAGTGAACCATGGTTATTGGGGTTTATACCCAGCTCCCAACCCCAAACTGAACTGTGCTGTGATAAGATTGATGCGGTCACTGCCCCAAAGCTTCCAATTTACTTAACTATTTTTATATTTCAGAACTCTGGCATTGAAAAAGCATTCCTTTTCGATGTGGTTTCTAAGATTTACATTGCCACAGACAGCTCCCCAGTAGATATGCAAAGCTATGAACTGTGCTGTGATATGATTGATGTGGTCATTGACATATCCTGTATTTATGGGTGAGTCATATTCTATTGTGAGTAATTCTATGTTATGCTCTGTGTTTCCTTATTCTATTATTTTTTCGGATGTGTGGTGTCGGCCTAGATAGAATAGCACCACCCCAACTCTGCCCGTGGGTGTCGTAGGAGGCGACTGAGAGACATACACGCAGCAGCGTCCCTTGCAGCACACTCATTGCACTGCGATCCTCAACCCGCATACCCAGCGTGGGAATTATGGGCATTCCCCCCATATGAGTAGACACGCCAAGAAAAAGTGGCTCCCAGTTCTCGGCCGATTCGCTATTCCTGGCCATGGCAGCGGCCACGGTAACAGCGGGGCAGGGGGTGCTAAGAATCCCCGGACTACACTAGGCTGCCACTCATTAAAAAATTTGATCCTGGCTACGTTTAACGGACGCACTCTGAGGCTTGACCACCATCTAGCGCAGTTGGAAGTGGAGTTAGAGAACATTAAATGGCATGTTCTGGGGGTATATGAAGTCCGTAGAGAGGGGGAGGTCACCGTAACCCTAGACTCGGGCCATCTTCTCTACATTCGCGAGGGTGACAAAACATCCCAGGGTGGCGTAAGCTTCCTCGTCAATAAGGCCCTCTCTAGCAACGTCCAAGAAATCTCCAGTGTGTAGACCAGGGTAGCGTACCTGCGCCTCATTCAAGAGGCGATAGAGCGAAACTGAGGGTCCAAAGTATTCACTCAGCAGCTTGGCAGGAGCCACCTGACAAAGCTTAAAACGCACGACGGGAGGACCGTATTGTCAAAGCCGGAGATATCCGCCGAGATAGAGGATTTCTATGGCCAATTATACGCTGCACATGCCCCTCGTTACCGACGAGATGACCGGGTTTCCAGAGCCACCCTGACACGCTACTATACCGACGAACTGCCTGACATCAGTCAAGACGAGATCAAGTTAGCTCTAAGGCAGCTTAAAAACGGAAAAGCCCCCGGTGAGGACGGAATTACTTCAGAGCTTCTTACAGCCGGAGGAACTCCTGTAATACAGAACTCAGAACCTCTTTAACACCGTCCTTCACAGTGGGAGAACTCCAAAGGCGTGGAGCGGGAATTTGGTGGTGCTCTTGGCCAAGGCCGGTGGTCGTACATGGTCACCTTCTCGAAACTGTTTCCGAGTACTCTTACCTTGGGCAGATTCTGCAGTTAGGTAAAAACAGTTTCGAGAAGGAGGCCAAAAGGAGGATCCAGCTAGGCTGGGCAGCATTTGAGAAACTACGTCGAGTCTTCTCGTCATCCATACCGCAATGCTTGAAAACGAAAGTTTTCAACCAGTGCGTCCTACCCGTTACGATCTACGAAGCTGAGACGTGGACACTCGATAGGGCTGGTCCACCAGTTCAAAGTCGTTCAGCGAGCTATGGAAAGAGCTATGCTCGGAGTTTCTCTGAAGGATAGGATTCATAACGAATACATCCGACAGAGAACCAAGGTTATCGACATAGCTCAAAGAATTAGCAAGCTGAAGTGGCAGTGGGCCGGCCATATCTCGCGAAGAACCGACGGCCGCTGGGGCAAACGTGTTCTTGAGTGGAGACCGCGACTCGGTAAATGTAGTGTAGGACGCCCTCCGACCAGGTTGGATGACGACCTGCGAAAGACTGAAGGTAGATGCTGGATGCGGCAAGCTGAAGACAGGGTGCTATGGCGCTCGTTGTGGGAGGCCTATGTCCAGCAGTGGACTGATATAGGCTGATGATGATGATTATTTTGTCTAATACACAGGCAGCTTATGCATGTAATATATCTTATTTAATTAATAAGTTATAATGTATTTATGTTTATTTATTTATTTTTTAAAGTAGGAATATATTTTTATGCAATATTTTAGAAATTAATACATGTAAAAGGCACACAGAACCCCATTTACAATCCAACAATCCTATCCATCCACGGTTGTCTGGTAGAGATCGCTCTTGAACGATAAGACCGCCAAATTGTCACATATTTTGTACTTTATTGTATCTTGTTTGTTTCTTTTTTAAGTGTACAATAAAAGAATTCATATCTATCTTAGTCCTTGTCAGTGCACTTTGTATATTTGTCTAGTCTATTTTGGAAAGAGTTCACTGAGGGGTACAGATCAATGAATTATCTTATATATTATTCATAGAGGAATTTCTTCATTGGGCGATACAATAGCGGCACCAAGACAGTGTTCAGTTCAATTTTATAGGATTATATGCATTAATGATGTTGGCTAATGAAGAAACGCCCATAGTCTTTATTTATGGGAAAATGTCTAACATTACAGGACGGTTGATGAAACAGAAGTCAACACATTCAACAATCAAAGCTCAAGTCTTATCAAGTTGAACAATGGTACTGTGCTTTACTTGCGTGAAGTTAACAAATTTCTGGCACTTGTTTGCATATTGAGGGAAGAAAACTTCCATAAGCAAGGTACTGATTTTAATTTTGATCAAAACAGTTGTGCAATAAAATTCAACATGTAAACACATTTTACAAACATTAGATTTTTTTGCCTTGTAAAGTAACACTTCATCTATTCCAGGAGTAATAGACTACAATTTTCTTTGCTTCCGTGACGCCATAACTCAAGTGTTTGAGCTAAGAAATAAGAGTCAGAATGCAGCAGCAGAAAGAACTCGGTCGGATTCGCCGGAGACGCTTCCGAATGGTGCAGCAGACTCCACCGGGACATATGAAGAGAGCACATCAGACAGGCCACAACTTCCATAGCACATATTGCACTGCGATTTCAAAATGACACCCATTCTGGAATCAAGTTATAGTACCTAACTCAAGTTATAGCAACTGATACATTCATTTAAATTTTATTGATGTATAAAAATATTAAAATTTATTTGTTAATACATATTTTAAAATAATGGTTTTATTTGTACCACAATATAACTCATAAAGTTGATCATTCAATTTGCTTAGTAGAAAACGAAATGGCTCATCAGTCCATCGACGTCTACGTCGATGGCTCAGTCAAATGTCTAAAAAAAGGACATAGCCTACCATGCCCTCGAAAAACTTACCCTAAATTAAGTGCCTACTAGCTAATGGTATCTTAACCCTAGAACACTACTAGGGGTGCTGGAGCACCCCAGCAGTATTTGTTTTTTGAATAACTTTGTTAATGTTCAATTGATATGTCTATGCTTCCGTGTATTTTACTCTATAGTCACCTGCTCCTGATTGGTTAGTAACGCGGCAATGGCCTGACAATGTGGAAGTGTACTAGTGTCTTGCGGGGTGCCCCAGCACCCCAGTGTAGGAAAATCATAAGTATTTTTTTTAGTTTAACACGATGGTTTCCTAGTGTTTATTACATTATTTTGTTTTTTTATTTGATGTTGAATAATGAAATATACTGTCAAAATGCTTTTAACAAAATCTAGAGCTCGAAGATCGTTTCTATTTTACTAATATTTTGAGTAATTTGTATGTTGGATGGCTGCTGGCAGGGCATTAGGAGATGATGAGTTCAACAACATATGATAGGGAATCTGCATGAAATATGAAGAGGAAAAGGAAACTATGGTGTATCGTTTGCTCATAGCTAATGAATCTGACGATGAAATAATAAATTTCTAATAAAATAAATAATAAAACTTATCAAAGAATATTTGGAATAACGCCTGGAAAAGCCATGTTTTTGAGGAGGGATATAAGAGAAATGGTTTCCGGAATCCTAATAAAACTTATGCAGGATCAAAGGTATACTATGGGACATCACGCCCAGGGACGTTGTGGTTTTTATCGAAACAATAAAGACTGCAAGTCCAAGACCAAGTGCAACTAGTGCAATATTCAAATTTTCTTGGAACACTAAATTAAAGTGTGCCAAAAGTGCTCAAATACATAAGAATAGCTTTATTTTAAAGTTGATTTGTGATTTCAGTTGTTAATAAATACTAATTCAAAACATAGTTTTAAAAACTGTTCCTATGTAAAAAAATACACGACATTATACTATGGGGTGCCCCAGCACCCCATGTAGTAAAACTAGGTGTGTAAAACCAGTGTAGGGTTCCAGGGTTAAATGTCGTTCAGGGAGGGAACAACGTCTCTACACTCTTGGAAGTCCCAGGTATAGGTAAACGAAAATTGGTCTAGAATCTAGATTCTAGATACTTAGGTGATTTCAATCTGCATCGAAAGAACTCATCTCATAATTTTTCATTCATGATATAAGGTATGCAACATCGAGAAAAAAATCCAGTACGGAACTTCTCGAAATGGTCGTGCGGTGGAAGATTTTTATGGAAACAATTGAAAAATTTGCATTACATCTAGCGTTTAAATCAAATTTGTAGTAAACTTTCTATAAATAAGTAGGTAGGTAGTAATCTATGTAGGTACTTAGTAAGGTAGGACATGACATACCAATGGCAATGTGTGCTCTATACCACAGAACAGAGAATACAAATGTTCTGTGCTCTATACGTAGGAAAAATTCCGCACCTATGTAGTTCTGCTACTCTACGATAGATGCTACCTAGAAAAATTAAAGAACATGTTTTTTTGTCAAAGTCAGTTTCGTTTCACAGGGTGGAGAGCACAAATTTCGTTCGTCCATCCATGTATATGACTGCAGGAAAAGAAAATGTGCTCTCCCCTCCCCTGTCTTGTCTTGTCATGCGTTAGAAAGAAACAACAGCCAAACAGCAGGAAAAATACGGACAAGCCAAACAACCAACACAACACTTAGTATTGCAACAGCAGTCAGCAAAGCAAATACGAGACTTTTCGTCTTGAACAGCTGACGTATCTATTGTTTGTGCATCTTGAAAGTCTCCCTATTACCACAGCTGGCTATTACTCTCCTTGCATCTAATGAACAAACAAAGAAGATATTCATTCTGAAGATTTGCTGAAAATACAACATTATCTTGCTGTTATGAACATTTGAAGATTGGTAAGTTTCACTAATTACATTATTTCTACTCATAAGTCTACAACTACCACAAGTTTAATGTCATTTTCCTTTTAAAACAATGGGCTTCCCTTCCATCCTAAGGAGTAAAAAAACATGACTTGTTATCACTCCATTGTCACTCATTATCACCATAAGTCTAATCAGGAATAGAATGACAAACCTAACTAATAATTACACACAAAAGGAGGAAGTAGCTACTAATAAATCTGAAATGTCTCCACTTCCTTTGAATGCTGAGCCCCCAAGCGAATACAAAGCTGTAATAACCTTTTCCTTTATTTGAAGTACTTAAGTCCAACCAACCTAGGCTATACTTAATAAAATACTTTCATATCACTGTACATAAAATAAGCAAATAAAAGGTATATTGAGGAATTGAAGCCCCCACTCAATATTTTGCGTTGAAGAATACTCACAAAAAACAATATTTGAGATGACCTATGCTAATTACACCCAGAATAACATTGTTTATTATTTGTTTTTTTTTTGTTTTTAATGTTGTGTTGTAATGTATTAATATAAATTATACTCCATGGATTTTTCGATTACATTAATAAATTTGAAAAAGACCTCGCACTACATATAATTCTGATAGATGTTTTGCTTGCTGTTCAATACCAGCATTGGATTTATTGATACATAGGTAAATTAAAATCTTAAAAATAGCCAAGAGGGTTTTTGGGGTAATAAAATCCATTAAGCTGTTTCACAAGGGTCCACCTACCACCATAAGTCACATGGTCTGCTGAGCACTCTGTATATGTCATATATATTCTATGTCAGGGTCACAGGGTTCTATGAATCTCTGCAGGGGTGCCACAGGGTTGCTTGCTCCTGTGTTTTAAATACATTGACTTACCTCAAATACCAGGTATAAAAACTGCACCCCTTTGCGAACTTCACAGGCTTCATCAAATAAATTGTTGATGTAGATGGAAAATTTAATAACTAACACATTTTGCAAAATCGTCTTTATTGCATATAAAGTCTAACTCAAGCTGAATCTTTCTGTCTTCCTAACATTTCGCTATCTTAATTTATTAAAAAGTTATTAGTAAATGAATCTTGCAAGTTGGAAACGCAGCCAGAAGCAGTTAAATGTTAATCTTTGATCACTTTGTGGCAGCATAAATGCAATAACATCAATTATTTAGTTTTGGCACGACACATTTGTGCTCCACCAGGAGCAATAGTAATGTAGGAAAATTAAACAAGGGCATTTAGCTCATTTTTAAGCTTCAGCGGAGAATATTGTCGAAGGAAAAATGAATAACTAGCAAATGCAATTGAATGGAAAATACATAAGTGGTTTATTTTTTTTTCTCATAAACCAATAACCCAAACTGTGTATCTTTAGATTAAAACATAGGTATAATCTATAGCATATCAAAATGTGGGCACTAACATTTTTAGACAAATATATATCGCCATTTTTGTAGCAAAAAAACAGTTAAATCGCGTTTTTCGTTTTGTCAATTATTTAATTTTCCATTTACAGCGACGAAATATACTACATTTAAACATCCTGGTTTTAATGTAGTATATTTCGTTTTTTTTTTATTTAACAAAACCCACAGCTCTTAATTATAAATTAAGTTATAAATATCACTAACAGCCAATAAACGGATTTACATTATTATTATTAGGACAAATAAGGACGACATCACCAAAAGTGCCATTATAGAGGCCAAGATAAATAGAAAAAATGAATAACAACTTAAAGACATAATATAAGAAAAAAAATTTTTGCTTAAAATTTGGGACTCATGCAAAACAAAATAGGTATCAGGAAATTACCTATCAGTAATAGGTCATTTATTCCTACCATTTCACAAAATTTTAAACCACTTAAAATAATGTATCTAAAATGTATATAAACCTATGTACACATAATATCCAAGTTGATATGATTAAAAACATATAAATAAATATAATAATAGCAAGAACGTACATTAGGTATGTATGTTCTTGCTATTATTTTGGAACAACAGGATCGCTGGAACACTGGGCAGACATAGCGAAGGACAGAAAGAAATGGCGCAGTCAGGAGGAGGCCTTTACTTGAATAGAGATCACAGAGTAATAAAAATACTTATTTAATATTGCTCAATAATTAAAGTTTTCTTATTTTAACAATGTTCAATAATTTAATTTATTTATAATTCAATTATGTAGTTCAATTACTTAGGTTTTGGGCGTTCTGTTATGTTTCGTATCAGTTCTGCAAAAGCAACGGTATTTTGCTACAGTCGTTTTCTATCAATTAAATCACCACAACATATAGCGCAAACTACTTTTTTCAAAGGTCACAAAAATCTAAGCAGAACAAATTTTTCACGATTAGTTCCCCAAGCCAATAACAATTGTCCCTTCTGGCTATAGAAAAAAGCGAACACCCCGCTTTAAAAAAAAACACAAAATTCTAACGAAAACCACAAAATTTTCGGGGCTCGCTTCGCTCGCCGCAATTTCTTCTCTTTCTTGTGTAGTCAAGTGCTCACATTAAGATAATTTTGCCAGACTCGAAAACTTGCAAAAATTATATTTAATTTTCAAGACTCCCGCTTCTTTTTATTTATATTTTCATACTCTTCTTGACTCGTTTGAGAAAAGTAACAAAAATTTCGGCGTTATATATTTCTTTTGTCTCGCCTAAAGAATCTCAAAAATGCTGCGGTTATCTCCGTCGTTCCTCCGCCGTTGTAACTTCCTCGTCTTTCTTGCTAAACCGACCTCACCAAAGTCAAAAATTAACGCGGCTCGCCCGCCGCTTAATCTACCCCTTTATCTATCAATACCAAGTCATTACTTCCGACATTTTCGGGGTTCGCTGTTCTTTCTTTTGTCATAATCAAAGGTGGTATCGTAATTTTGCTCCCCCCGTCCCTGACCAAGTGACCCCCCCAAAAACTTGGGCTAGGCTAGGACCGCGCCTGGTCGCTACTCATCTACAGCTTGCCACAAGCTGCCCTGCGGGCACACACATTATTGTTGTTATTATTAAGTTCACAAACAGCACTTGTTCATTACTCATCATTACCTAAATCTTGAAAATAGCTTGAGTGTAGCTCCTTAGCTCTGCGTTCAAAGTAGATTTTTTTGTAGATAAGTAGAGCTACATGTTATGTCAGCTGTGCAAATTTTATTATTAACAATCGTGTTATTATAGTACAGTTACATAACAGTACATAAAATGAAAATTTAGAAAAACATGTTATTGTTTTGAGCACTACGCTCTACGACGAAACGTGTGATAGTCATGCGTATTAGCGTGGAAGGCCACGCGAGAGATAATGCGTGCATCTTTCGATACCGAACGTAGAATTTATAGAAATAGAAATACGGTTGAAAGTAGGTCGTTGAGCAGTTGTTTTTCAAAGTTAAGAGTGGCCTTGTCGCCTTAATGCGCAACAAGCATCACGCCATACCTCCACTCCACCAGTAGTAAACACGTCATGACACACCCATTCCTAACACAAATAAGGATGCTGTATTTTACTACGTAGCAGGTTTGGTGGGTGTGTCAAATTTAAATGGCACTAGAATTCATAAAAAAATCTAGGAAGTCATTAACTTATCGTTCTCGAAAAACATCCTGGCAAAGCAAGTTTTCTAAGACTCGACTAGCTAGATTATGATGATATATAATCCCCTGCATCTCATGCTTCTGGATCGCTGACACCCTATGACTATCTAGCTTTACTTTATATCTATTAGGGCCTATGATAATGAAGACTGATAGTTACTAAAGCTATGATTGCTAAGCTAAAAGTTAACTGATGGTCCAATTCTACGAGTAAATAATAAAGTTATTATATAATAAATAGGCTAGTTTTGTGACATTGTGTTGTGCCTGCTCTTTTTTTACAAATTTAAAGGTAGGTAATAATTTTCCTTTTGTTTTTTTAATGATTACGTACTAAGCTGTAAAATCACTTAAACTACCCTAACTCTATGGCTTAAACCTACACCATTTTCTCTAAACGCTTACACCGTTTAATTTTATGCAAACCATAGTAAAATAATTTTGAACTGAATCTCCTTGTATGGGCTGATGGACGAGTAAATTCAGATCTTTTTCAACTTTCTCAACGTGGTGGTGCGATATCACGCCACAACCGTGCGATAGGATCGAACCACAACAACGCATGTCATTCATTGTCAAGCCGTCAACCGACTCGGCGCCAGGGAAGCGTTCTCGGAAGGAGAGAGCTCGCCGTGCTCTGTACATTTCTGACTGTTGTAATAACGTTGCTTGCTGGTTGGAAGGCGACTACGTCATCTGACGTCACCTTCGCGTATCGGCCCACCTACGCCAGCCGGTAACAGCTACCAGACCA
The DNA here is from genome assembly GCA_947044415.1 of Eupithecia dodoneata. Taxonomy (NCBI): domain Eukaryota; kingdom Metazoa; phylum Arthropoda; class Insecta; order Lepidoptera; family Geometridae; genus Eupithecia; species Eupithecia dodoneata. The sequence goes on along the minus strand of OX345656.1, from coordinate 9,391,737 downwards.
GCCAAGCCACACAGTATAGTGGTAGAGTCGACGCGAACCCCACGTGCCGAAGTCTAACCAGTGTCAGCGCTCGTGCTCGGTTGCTTGCGGATACTTGTTTACAAAGTTTCTTTCAAACAACATTTTGTCTTCAAACCCGAAGTGATATCGTTGAAAACAAACGCCATTCTTCATAGCGATGTCATGCCAAGGTACCTACCTAATTCTGTTTTTAAACTTTGTATTATGTTATTTATTATTAAAATGTTGATAGGATAGGTAATTTATTGATCTTTGTCCGCGACTCCCATTAGGTATAGCGAATTTTTAGCAGTGATAGCCATATTGCGGGGTAAAAAGCAGAACTTCTGTAAACACCGGTGTTTACTTTTAATATGTAATTAAATACAGTTATGGGCCAACTGGTTTCACTCATTCCAATCCAAACATTGAATTAAATAAAAACATTTACTGCATTGGTACTGGTACTCATCATTTCTTATTTATGAACCTTTGTGTTATTAACTCTTATTAATGTTTTAGCTTATTGAAACAACATAGGTAGTAAGTAGCTTAAATACCTAATTACTACCTTTACTAATTTATTAAAAACTGATCAGTTTTTTACAGAACAACATAAATAGTAAAATAAAATATTGTTTAAATTTTCTTTCGAGTTTATGAACCCTTGTGTTATTTACTTGTTTTAATATTGGTTTTAATGTTTATCTTCATGAATCAACATACGTAGTTATTATACTTAAATAACTAATTCCTACCAATGTTGTTTCAGTTAAACTTTTGTTTGTAGATTATTTATTTAAAAGAATACCTAGAGCTACTCATAAGTGTACTTTACTTACTATGAACTTAATCGTTTCACTTTCTGCTTCTGTTGCGTGCGTGATTGGATGAAATGTGCATTACCTCTATCTGTGCATTTTTATTCTGTTTTTATGGTAGGTATATTGATCGTTATGTCGTATCATAACACTTCATAGGTAGGTACTTATTTTGTTTTATTTCAAATTTCAATATCTAAAGGCAATTTGCTAGTGTAAAACTCACTGGTACGGTGTTGTACAACAAAGCACCATAAACGTGATTGTTTTGACGTAAAGGCAAGTTTCACAACCATTACAATCTATAGACAAAAAAAATCGTTCTATCAACAACCTTTACTAAACTGCAGGACATAGGCCTTTCCTGTTAAGCGCTTTATTGCCTCTATTTATTAATGGTTATACCATAATCCCGACAATGGGTATGCGGGTTGGGGATAAACAAAAATATGTATAAATATTCATTTCAAAAACTGCAGTCTTTATACGCCAGTAGAACTACCTCTCCTATGCAGGTGCGGTTATTACAGTGAATGAACAAATAGACCTTACCTTGAATCATTGAGGGTACATAAACTCTTTCCTTGATATTGAATTGTTACATTGAGCCATATTTGGTCTGACTAGATATTTACCATTAGCTAGTGTCGCTATTCAAAGACCTACGTTTCGTAAATCGTCTGTGAATGATTGCCACGTTGAAGATGTATGACAACTAAGATTAACAGTTTATTTTTCAGGGGCAGAAAAAAATTGAATTCCATAAATATTGAGCCTCTTAATATCAACAATCTTTGCCCCTAGCCTAGCGTGGGGTTCATGGAAATAATTAAAAATATACACAGTGAGCTTCCATATTGGTATTTTCCGTTTGTTTTTTTTTCATTTCTCAGTTATAGCAAAAGTAAACTACCTTATTATTATGTAGCATCGCATCCTAATGAGTATATCTTTAGGTGCTAATCAGTTCGTTGTCGTCAACCGGTAACATACCTAAATTATCACACTGTTATCAAATACATGGACTCTCGATAGACCGTCCAGCCAAGTTCAGAAAGAGACTGGCGCTGGCGCCGCAATAGCAGTTATGTAGGTACATAACCGTACTTTGTTGGTATCTGGTATCTGAATAATCGAAAGATAATAACAATGTAAGTATAATAAGTACTACAAAAATAAATCACCAAGGTGATACGCAACGTAATAAAATTTTTATATATAAATTATCTTTGCTATTATTATTAAATCGTCTAATACGAGTACTTCCATTACAGTCGGTTGTTTAATTTTATGATACTTCATAACTGTTTTCTGTATTAGACTATGTCCTGCAATGATCTTAAATATCAACGATAGACGTTCAAAGGTATCCGCCACCACTCATCTTGCCGATATGTAAGTTTAGCTCATGTAAATGATACGTGCGTTCGTGCTGAGACACGTGAACTAACCACCCTTGTGGTGGACGTAGATAAGGTTTCAGCGATTAACTAAGCTTAAGATTTATCAATAGAAAAACCGTAGGAATCGATAATTTATTAGATCTTGTTAGTTTATCGAATGTTAGCGGGTTAACTACGAACCTTATTTGTGTTGGAAGAACTCCTATACGTTTCATCTCCTAACAAGGAACTTATCAGAGTGAGTAGGTACGGTTCGAGCCGCGCGAATTCATGATGGTTTCGTCAAACTATGATAGTTTCAATAGTAAAATAGATCTTGTTTGTGGTATCATTCAGGTGTGAATCAAAGATGGCCTTATGATTTACGCGATTTTTTCTGAACTTTACCCCTGTAACATGCTGTTTATTGTGGCTTATGATGATGATGATTATTAATTGGTACGGAAGCCGTGATAGCAGTGAATTACTGCAACTCGGCGAATTCAGGGCGCGTCCGGTCCGAATTGGTCATTTGTCAACCCAATACGAACAATGAACAAAGCAAATACTAGAAAAACCAAGTTGTGGGCTACCATAAGTTCTTGAAATGTTGATTTCTCGTTATCCTTCTCCTAACTAGGCAAGAATAAGTAAACATGGCTCTCTCATATTTCAGCTGCATATTGTTCTATGGGCATGAGTTTGACGTAAGTATTGCTATCCAACAGCACTTGTTGTGATTCACTTAGATAAATCGTTTCCTGTGTTTTCGATTCTTTATTTATTCCAACTACTTCGCTTCGCAATTGCCTTTAAGGATAAATAGCTTAGCTTAAATGGATAAATGGCTTATCCTTTATGTATAACTACTTAGCCTTTACGGATAACTTTTCCTGGACACCTGCCTCCCCTTTGTATCATTATCATGTCCCATGTTGGAAATGTCACGCGCGCTTTCACCTTTCTTAATAAATTCGCAACCGGTTCAACTCGGGTTTTTTCGCTAAAATGAAATGTGCCAACATTTCTAAACACTTCACGTGCATAATTAACTTCACTTGTCATGGGCATGACATTTTGCTATTCTTATCGTTCTTGACTTAGCGGGAGTCTTAGTGGATGATGAATGTTCAAGATGCTTTGAGTATGTTTTTCGCCACGGAAATACTTGCCAAATAATCTACCCGTAACCAGATATACATAGATTAAATCGCTATTCTTACAAAATTAGTCATAAACGACACGACACGTTGACGCTCGGGGGCAGAGTCCCCGATGCGAAGCCCGGCCGGTAGCAGAGCATGATATGACCGCGTGGCTCTGGTCGGTGATCTCGCTTTGCGCTCAATGTCATATCATACAAGAATATCGGATTCGCTCGTTCTTTCCTAGCTTAGCAACAGCCAGTTTATTGCAGAAAGGGCACACCATTATTTGCTAATCAATTGAGTTGTATTTTTAGCTTCTGACTTCAATAACAAGGTACCTACCTATTAAACTATTAAAATGTATGTATAATTAAATAAGGTAACTTACTACTAGGTACTTCACCTTTGTAACTGTAGAAATACCCGTAATTCAATAATGAAGTTTCTTTACATCTATTTTATACATTACTAGTTTCTGCCCGCGGCTTCGCACTCGTTGTGGCAAAGTTACCGTTTCTATCCTATATTAACTATTTTATGGGATAAAAAGTAGTCTATGTTTGATTCTAGGCTTAGAGCTACATTTATGCAACATTTTAGCCTGATCCGTTCAGTAAAATAGAATAGAATAGCATTTATTTTTACACACACTTAATTCCATAAAAAAAACTAAACATGTAGGTTTATTAGCTACAGTAATATCTACAGTCGTTTTGGCGTGAATAAAGAAGAAACATCCATTCATCCATCTAAACAACCAAACATCCATTCATCCATCTAAACAACCAAACATTCCCATTCATAATATAAGTGTGATATGATTAGGCTTCATCTCGTCTGATATCCTGTCTGTCTTCTTCAATCTCTTTATATCTCTGCTTCTTCAATTGCAACAATTACTGCCAGTACCTACCAGTAACTCAAATGATACCCATTGACCCAGTAAACTGTATTATTGATACAAGTAGTACAATAAACTTGTTTAAATCGTCTAAATATAGCATTAAGATCTATGAACTCCAAATGTGTGTGCTCACGATCATTTCGTAATCAGACTTCATCATATTTTTATTGAATTTTAATGCGATAATGAAACATAGGTCTCTAGCCTCTTTATTTACAGCAGCTTTACTTACTGCCTATACCGAACTGTTTAAAATTAAAAAAAAAATCATAAACAATGCTGGACAATCCACACAGCATCATCTAGCCTCAAGTTAAGCAGAACTTGTAAATATGGGTACTTGATCTCGCGTATACAAACTTAATACAATGTTAAGACACATAGATAAATATTTTTAATGACTTAGAAAATACCCGGTACACATATTTACAGATCGTTCCAAAATTTGTTCCAAGGCGGGAATCGAACTCGCAACCTTCCGCATCTTAGGCGGACATCATCATCACAGAGCCTTAGGTCATCGTAGGATTAGATTCTGTGTGTTCAAATAAAGGGTATATCTAGTCGTTTAACCCAATAAATACGGAAAGAGGAAACGGAAAAGTTTATTCATGTCGTTAGTTACAAAGTCAGCATAGGAATAACCTTTAATGTGAAAACGAGTACGTGTGTCGCTATTCGTTGGTATTGGTAAGAAACCCAGAATCTATAATATGGCGAAGGAAAACATCCGTTGTAGTGGATGTTTAACCCATGCAGTTCACAGGATTTGTTTCCTTTTCTACTGAACTTTTAGCTATGAGAGAGAGAGTAGGCACAAAAGGCTGTTTTTCCTAAGCAACTAATCGGTGTTACGTGATGCACTATTTGCAACGAGCTACGCTGCCGAGTGCTAAAATCCGTCTCGTTATTGTTGTGAATGCGTCGCGTCGCCCCGTCTTTCCCCTTACTCATTGAACAAAGGCTCTTGCTAAAGCTAATTCTAACTGTCCTTGATATTTTATTGCTTGTTTACGAATGGTATTCATGAGATTAATTTTTGTTCTAGGTGTCATCCTTGTTGCGTTAACCCAGCATCAAGATGGGTTAATCACCTGCTTCTGAACTCTGTGATTCTCTGAACATTTAGCACAGTGTATTGAAAGAATTCAGCGTGTAAGCTAGTTAATCAGACTTTTGTGAAAGTGTTGTGAAAATACCAGAAGTCATGTATTCTATGAACTATATTGGTAAATTCATTGCGAATTTCCGTGACTTTTACAATGAGATCAATGGTGCTACTCTGACGGGTGCCATTGATGTGGTGGTGGTGGAACAGCCGGATGGTAGCTTTACTTGCTCTCCGTTCCATGTGCGCTTCGGCAAGCTGGGAGTGCTGCGATCCAGGTTCAAAGTGGTGAGTTTCATCTTTACCTACTTTTACTCTATGAATGAATGAATGAATTTAATTGAATTAAATGAATTTCCATTGTTATCAAGGCAAATTATGATTGATCAAGGAATAAATTGACTTGAATTTCCTCCTTCTGTCTTCCTTAATGAGGGCAGCAGCGCCTTCTGCAGAACAATTTACCACCAAACTGCATTCACAAATCAATATAGTCTTCTTTAGTAACTAAATATCTAAAATAATTAATAAAAAAAAATAGAGACTAAATGGTCAGCCTCCTTTTATCGCTAAATCTGGTTTAGAACATTTTTTTGTAAAATAAAACGTGATATTTTAAGTAATATACGAAGAGACAGTTAAAATCATTTTCAACTAACAACAAGAGAAATTTCGATTACAGATAAATATTTAAATAGTGTAGTGACCCAATTCTCGGAATACGAAACTTTCTCGAGATTAAAAATAAAGGTAGAATGTAGATACCTCCTAGTTCAACCTTGATTAAATCGTCATCGTCAGAAGTTCGCACTTTTCAAGAACACCAGCTGTTGCCATCACTAAAATAAATATCTCCAATTCTTTAGTTTGTCTGCTAGTTTACAACACCCGATGTATTGCCATTGGCATTGCCACATCTTTGAACGCTCCATCGACCGCTGTTTTAGAATGCAACCTTCTCTGTAAGCATATTTTAGCTTACATTGTGTGTATATGTATATCCTATCCTATACTACGAATGAAATAAAAATGAAAGTTTGCTAGTTGTGCCGTTGTAAAGATGTTTAGCCAAAGTAAACGCCGAAACTACTGAATGGATCGGACTAAAATTTTGCACACTTATAGATCTTGACCTGGAATAACAAAGGCTACTTTTTAGTTTTAAACTGTGTACTATGAGTTATATAGTCGTTGAATATTTGCAGTTGGGATTATTAAAGTGAAACTCCTTTTGCTGTACTATTAAACGGAGAGACCACGAATCATAGAGAAACAAACTTCCTATGATTCGTGGTCTCTCCGATGTAAGCAATGTGAACAAACACCGTACCTACACTGTTCATTGTATTCTAGATAACATTGTTAACTTATAGATACATGAGAGAATATAGATCATTTATTTGCACACATGGGTCACAGAGGTCTTAGAGTTATAAAATATATACCGTACATGTATTACCTTAAAATAGCACATGCAAATCATTCGATAATAATAGGCCACATCGTCACCTTCAATCAGGTGAGATTGTGGTCAAACGAGTCTATTGACTATAAATAAAAAAAATGTCCTTCGTGAATTATAAGGCGTCTTTAACCAATTCGTTAAACAGGGGGGCAAATTTATATAGGCATTATGAAACTTTACATCACATTTGCATAATAAGTACTTTGCTTTATATAACATACTTCAACTATTTGGTAACTTCTAAATGTCAAGTTCTGTTCGCTTAACCTTACTGGTTCTGGTTATTGTACTTCGATAATTAGAAAGAAAATAGACCGTACGGAAACCAGTTCACTGAATGAAACGGATTTAAAGGTACTTTATCAACAATCGTAAATGAAATGAAACAATGACTCATTTCTATATTCCGATTATAGGTAATTACATTAAGATGACGCATAGTTCGTGTTAGTGAAAAGAGCTGGCATGTCACGTGAAGCCAGTAATTTTTCGAATCAAATCTATGTGTGAGATGAAAGTAATTATAGGTACATAAGAATGTCTGCACACATACGATATTTGCTTATGAGGATTGAACATTTTGGCCCTTACATCGCCTATAGTTTGACCGAAACCGCTGTACCGCTCCTTAGGAAAGTGCGGCGAGGTGGGGGGGCGAGGAGACAAAAGACCAAGAGTACGCGTTGACGGCAGACTGATGGATCGGAGCGGCCGATTTTTATTTTCCCCACGTCTCGCCGCTCGCATACCTCAGGCACGGTACATCGGTTTCGGCGCGGTACATCGGTTTCGGTCAAACTATACCAGATATTTTTATCTAAAATCGCGGCGCACAGCCTTATTTATTTGGATAGAAGACACATAAACAATTAAAAATGACCTGTAACATAATATCCTTAATCGCCAAATTTCTGAGATATTCCCATAAGAATATAAAATCTTCAAACCACTTTAACCCGTGTAACACATCGCTACCTAAGCAATCGCTTACAGTTTCCTTTCAAGAATTATATTCTACTGTACAATTACATTTATTATTCAACCATAATAAGATCTAATTGACGATACAAACATACTACTTAACTAGTAGATAGGTGTCAACATAAACAAACAAACAACACTCAGATGCCACCCAAGATAATAGGTAATAGATAGAGCATTATACGTATTATAGCTCACTTTGCTGGCTTACTATGAGAGTAATCTAACCCTAGTGAATGTTTCTTAGATGATAAATAGCTAGGTATTTGTTTTCGTGGGCAATGGATGGAAGCTGATAGAAGGTGGCTTTGCCAAAACAAGATGAAAATCTGCGACTGATTCACAATGGGAAAAATTTGGATAATTGCCAAAGTGGGGGTACAAATTCTAACCAAGTATTTTGTTTAGAGTTTTGGCACAAATAATTTTGTTCATCCGGACACCTGCCATATTTTCAAAAGAAGTATTTTCTCTAGAGATTTTTTCAATTTTCGCTTCTGCCTGTTTTTGGCATTAACGTATTGTAAATTGGTACTAAAGTCATTTAAAACGGGATATTTAAGTACCATGATTTGATTTTTGAGTTTTCCAATATTTCGGCACAGTTGGTAGTAGTGGTAACGTTCGTAGCAAAAGACAGAAAATGAGGGTAGATCGGTATATCTGCTCATAAAAACGAACTGCAGTGTCTTCAGTTATTCCGTGATCATGGCGCATGCAACTGTGCCGAAATATTGGAAAACTCAAAAATAAAATCATGGTAAATATCCCGTTTTAAATGACTTTAGTGTTAATAACCATGATAGTTTCAGAAGTTTTATTGTAAATTGGTAGGTACTTAGCTTACTATAAAATATTAAATACTGGAATAATTAATGAAATGAAGACGGCAGATGTTGATAACCTCTTTCGAGAGGGTCACTCAACTCGATCCTGTACTACTTCCATTCCACATTAGCCCGAACCTTTTACTACTGCTACAACTATGTAAACAAACTAGTTACCCCATAAACGTCCACTGGATTGGACATAGGCAAGTGATAGTATAGCCTATATGAAAATATAAATAACGGTCCAGAGCCTTCATCCTCCAAATAAACTACCCAAGTTGTTAAAGAAAATCTAAGACCAAATAGGTCGGTGCCCAGGTTCAAGTATAATAACAAAAATCAAGTTATTAGGATAATTAGACGAAAATACTACAATAATTTAACAGAGTTCTTGACGTAGATACAAAGCTATAAAAAAATATTATTTTATTTTATCTTAGACCGATTCAAGGTCGCAATGGTCGCAGAATTCAAATGCTAACGCAAAGTCTAGTTACGTAACTAACCGTCTCCAAAACGATGCCATGGATCGACTATAACACATTAAAATGTTCAAGGTCCTTTCCGAGAGTATCAAGATAATCGGCTTGTTTCAATAATGATTAATTGCACACTCTTCTACAAACCAATAACTTCTAGCTGAGCACGTGTACCTATAGTTATAAATGGTAGAATCAATACTTGCACGTGCAGCATTACTGGTACCTAGGTATTATACATGCTGCAAGCCGATAAAAGAACTTGAGCTCTTCTATTTTTCAAAGAAAACCCAAGATTATTCACACACCAATAGCGCTTATTTTAGGACTGCTAGGCACATCACCTCTAAATTGGCACTTCCTCAATTCCGCAAACCAAACGCCCTTGTGTGCAGGTTGATCTGGAGCTAAATGGAGATGCGCTGCCGATCCACATGAAGCTGGGAGAGTCTGGCGAGGCTTTCTTCGTGGAGGAGGTGGGAGAGGATGAGGCTGAATGTTCAGCTCATTTAGCCACGTCGCCCATACCGGCCTCGAGGTTCGAGGAGCTGTATGAGCCTAGACGACGGAACTCGCTTTCCGCTGTTGAGCCTGACCATGGACAAGCCTCGGATTATACGAAGCGCAGGTATACCATACTTACTTCTTCTACTCCATCATTGCATTGGCAACTCAACTGCTGAACGTGCCTCCTTAAAATGTTACCTAATGCAACATAATTTAATTTCAATAGTATAAATAAGGCACATCTTCCATCGTGGACTCTCGCATCGGTGGATCGCGAGGAGTGAAAGGAGAAAAGGGAAGCCTATGCCCAGCAGTGGGACAATCATGATTAAAAATAAATAATAAATAAATGCGAAAGCCTATCAGTCTTCCTGCTACCTTTTCAATGAAATTCGTAAAGGAGATAAACGATATTCCAAAGGCTTATTTTCTCCCAGAAAGACGCGTGCGAAGCTGCGGGCAGAAGCTAGTAGTCTATAGTTACGTGAGTTTAAAAACCAGTAGGTGAATAGGAAATTTACAAGTACGACGGTAAACTTGCAATTTCGTTACCTAACCTGTTCCGGGTAAGGCGTATCTTGGAACATCTGATTTATCGGAACTTTTTGCTTCTTCGTTACAAGCGTAGCCATTACATACGATGAAAGTGATAGTTAAATACAAGGAAATTTGCATTACGCGTATAATTTGCAAGTTAATTATTGCGCAGTTTGATTGAACACTTGGTTTAACAATAATAAATTATGGACGAGTGCCAGCTGCTATATCGTTCTGAATAAAGTTTTATTTAGCAAAATCTTTTTTTAAGTCTCGTTATCAAATTCTTTGGTATTCTAGAGATACGAAGCGTAAATTTATTGTAACAAGCTCGTGTTCCACAGATACACAGCCGACGGACAGAGCATGCAAAAGCCAGATTTGACAAAGTTAACAAAGAAAACACCAAAAGACGAGAGCGCTCCCACCAATGACAACGATGCTCTATTTGAAATGGACGGCCTAGACGAGGCTGCCCCTGACTGCTTCGACGGTAGAGCCCCCAAGACTTTCGCAGCCACGCAGTTAGGCGAGGCAGAGAGCGAGGCGAACCAGGTCGTGCAGAAAATCAGCGCGCACAACGACTTCCGGCCGATAGACGCCGCGCCCGCCAACGACGAAGCAAAAAATGGAAACGGGAAGAAGAAGAAGAAAACTAGGAAAATGAATTCTAAGAAGAAGCATCAGCGGAAGTCCTCTTCCAGCTCTGTGTCAAGTCAGTCTGACCGCGCCGGGTCGGAACAACGACCGTCGCAGCCCACCGCCATTCCTAATGCTACTGACATCAATTTCTTCAGCGACACCGAAGTCAATGCCACGCTTAGGTAAGCATTCAACACTTATTTAACCTTAAGAATCTCATACGCGGAAACATCCCAGTTGGTGTCGATGGCACATTAGAGAATCATCTCGGCTACAGTGCTACCCGAAGATTTTTGGCGACATTTAATTGTATAATAATATTACAGTGTTTTGTCTACTGGAATCCGCCGACTTGTCGCAGACTAGGCCGCCCCCGGGTGTAGACAGGTCGGCAACTTAGAAGCGTTGACTCCCTTACCCTTGACTTGACAGGAATGATTCAATTTTAGCGATATAAAACGAATGGTTTTACCGTGTAGTTAGAAATAATTGGATGTAAATTAGTGTCCATATTTATATTGCAGCGAAGAGATGTCTAACATGAACCTGAAAGGGGAGAACCGCATCCCTATGGCGTTGTCGGATACTGCTTTTGAAGTGCATGCGGCATCCAGAAATGCGTAACTAAATTCTTGATTTCCGCACTGTACCTAAATTAGATTTTGTTTCTCCACCATAGAGTAGTTTTCACTTCGTCACTGTAAAATAGATAGTTCTTCCTTTGTTTTTTGTTGTCATGAAAGTTTCGTACTACCGCGACCGCAAATAGCTTACTCGTTTTCGTGACGAGGAGTACTTCTCAAGGGTAATATTATTATAGCTATCTAGATATTTTGCACGACACCTAGTTGCTCGTTAATTTCTTTTAGCATGATTACACTGTAGGGGTATTCGTTACGTTTATCCTGTTTACATAGAATAAAATATTGACGTATTATTACTCGACTGAAAACATATTTATTTAAAACGCAATAACAACACAAACAAATATGTTTATGTGGTGTACTTAATACCACATTCTTTGAGTATGCATTATATTATTTGGGTTCATTTCTTTGAGTCTATTTTATTTTATTTCTATCCAAATGCAATTCGGAAGTTATTGCTTGCGTCGTCAAATTGTAATAATAATTATGTTGGACAATCTAGACAGAATCAGCCCCAAACTATTATTATGAATTGCCACAGCATAGAAACTAAAAAATCTATTTAAATTTCTACATTATCGCGCGTAAATTTTTCGCGTTATAATAGCTCTCTTTTTATTGTTGTTTAAACATTCCATCGTTTATTATTCCGTTACACATTAAGCCAGTTCACAGAACAAACATGCAATAAGTAATTGATAAATGGAAGTAAAGGCAATAAAGGCTTTGTCTGACTAGATACATAGATGATCATTATTATTCTAATGTATGTTTCGTATGTAATGAATCACAGGTACCATATGAAACTGTTTTTTATCACTGTTTTATATGAGAATTTGTTACAGACATGACAATAAGAGATTTCTCAAAAGTCTTCTCATATGATAACTGGCATTATTCTGAGAAGATTGACCTAATAATTAATATAATACTATGTACACAGGCACTCGCAATTATACATACAAATTATGCAATTTTTTATAAACCTTATAATGTAAAATAAGATTCTTTGTCCATCTTATTTTATCAAAAAGAGAGCTATGTTCGTGGTTTTGATAACCGACACACTTTGGATGAGTCAGTGTTATCATAATCCTGTGACCCCGAAACAAACGCACCAACCTCGTTACTGTCGAAACTCTTTGTTCTTTGTAGATTTAGGTTTGCTTTACATATTCGGCTATTGTTTGATAAATATATTGCTATTGATACCACAATAAAACATATTTATCATACATACATTATTATTGCTTATGCATGAGGTTTCGGTCATTGATCTACATACAATTTACATTTGAACAAAGGTTTTTCGCACAATGATAAATAAAAATCGCACATTCATGTAAGGTATTCAAACCGATTATAAGTTTAAAAAATCGTGTCAGTCGGGCAGGTCATTTGGATAGCTCTGCCAGATAATGTTGGATTGGACTACATAATATAATAAATAAATAATGCTGGACAACTCATACAGCATTATCTAGCCTCATATGTTGCAATACCCTTGCAGGGTGCATGTTGGACTTATATATATTTTTTAAGAACTTTTGTACACATGTAAGCAATAAATCATTGAGTATTGAGCTTGTGTTATGGGTACTAGATAACTGATAAACATAATACAATGCCGATCGTACACACAATTGTTCCAAGGCGGGAATCGAACCCGTAACCTCATGCGTCGCAGGCGGACTTCGTCCACCTATTTAGGCCCAAGCTAAGCACAACATTGTGATATGATGGATACTAGATGGCAGATATTGTACTTAATAGAATAGATTACATAGATATTTTTTCACACGAACCTATGTATATGCTATCGTTAAAAAAGGTTACTGTTGCGAGAAATTTAATGTAGAAAGTATTGACTCAGGTAGGACTGTACAAGTGTACTTGACACTACATATTTAAAAAAATCTAGAATTAGAAAGATTTATATAACTAGATATTTAAAAAACGTAGACATTGCATAAATTATATGCAGTCATGGTCTCGCTCCGAATTTTTGATGCAATCTTACTTGACTATCTTTCGAAACCAAAAGCAAAACTTTGACCGCATTAATAAGGAATGTAGAGTATGTAACTTTGTAGTGCTTTAGCTTGTTAGTGCTTATTTGGAGCGGTTGTCATTATTCTTATGTGTATGTACATATGTTGTGTAATTACCGTACATTAGATTTGTCACTACTTCCCTCGAACATGCTCGCTCCATATTTGTACGAGAATTGGCACCGATTATAGAGTAGAAACTAATGTTGTACATCAAAGCTGTACTTTTGGCTGCGTCGTCGCCTTCTATGTCGCATGACAGTAGTATAGGTGTGTTATGTATAGCTACTTTTGGTAGATACTGTAGGTAGTTTTGTATGAGTTTTTAGGGACTTTGTACCTAACTCATCACATCATTGACAATTATTTTTAAATGCAAAGGGTATGGTATGTAATGTTTCTGAAGGACGTCAAAATAACTTACGATAACATCTAGGTAAACATTTAATGTATTACCTACCTACATTTTAAATAAAAACTCATTATAATTATGTTCAGAACAAAGCCCTTATCAGGTATTTTATTATCGTGCCATTTCGTTAACGATAAGAAGAATCAGTCAAATGTTATATTAGCGTATCCAGTGTATTTCAATAACATCGCTAGCTAATAACACCTGTTGACATATCGCGTGTGACGTCATAGTTCTTGATAAATGATGTACAGTCAACGCCATAAACTGCTAAAAATGTTCAAACTTCCAAAAGAGTTAGGTAACTTAGTACACGGGTGTACTAGGTTACACCATACACCGTTCGGCAATTCTCGGGTGCTTTATTTTATGTTTTCTTTTCAGTTATCCGCACAAACATTACAAATTATATTTTCTCTTATTCTTGTCGCTAAAGTTTCGTAAACTATTAGTGTTCAGAATTCAAAATTCAAATTCATGTAAGACTGATTACACTTTTAACCGATTTCGAAAAAGGGAGTTTCTATGATCGACTGTATGTTTTTTATATGTCTCTGTCAAGTGGATTTATTTTGATGTCAAACAATCAAAGTATGATAAATACTAACAAGTCTTATCTAACAGGGGTTCCCGTAGCGGCACTCCCGTACAGTCGGACACGGAAGTTGAGTTGTCTCGCGCCTCGGCGGGTGACAAGTCGTCCCAGTCCTGGCGATGGGGCGAGCTGCCCGAGCCACCAGTACGATCGGGAGACATGTCCGCCCCTGAACCTCCAGACTCTCCTCTAGAGGTGAGTAATACTGTATCATCAGCCCGCGACGTCGCGTACAACCGGTAACAGTGGAGTTGTCTCACGCCGCGGCGGGCGACTAGTCGTCCCAGTCCGTGCGACAGACTCTCCTTTAAAGATCGTCTTTAGCCGTGGCGATGGCGGTTGCGGGGCGAAACGACATCTAACTCAACCTGTGTTGGATGTGGCAGCAGCTTCCTTCTGGCTATTTTTAACACTTCAATTGCGATCACTAATCCGCGGGTAATTATAGCTCAAACTTTTGGGAGGCTTTTTCAGCTGTGGGTCTAGTGAGCTGATAGGATGTTAGTAGATATACTCGTACATAATGGGCTTAACATTTTGTGACTATAAGTTCTACACATGATAGTTACAGAACGCATGCCCAAGATAACCTTTGGGCCTTTCTGTCTCAAATATGGTCTGTAAGAAGGCCATTTTACAATAGTCTAGACAAGATAAATTGAGATATTAATATTTGAATAAGGTAAACACGCGATCGATAAAGAAATTTAGCACACAAACTTAAATATTAATTTCAAATGTTAACGAAATACCCCGACTACAATTTTAATAATAAATAAATAATGACTACCAAAATTTTCTTTAAGCATTTCTAGCTTAAAAACTCTTGAAAGATTATTTGATTTACCCGATTAGGGTTCGATTCCCGCCTCGGTACAATTGTGTGTACGATCTGCAGACATTTTTTCGGGTGCTCTGGTTATCTATGTCCTATATAATAAAAAAATATATATCTATGTAATGTATTGTATAAAGTATATCAGTCATCTAGTACCCACAACACAAGCTCTGCTTAACTTGGGACTAGATGATGCTATGTGGATCGTCCAGCATTATTTATTTATTCCCTTGCAGACACCACCATTGCCATCCACGCCAGCGGAACCCGCGTCTCCCACAGAACCTCTCAGCTCAGACGAGGAACGTCCCCATCGGCGAGGCGTTCTGAGCGGAATGTTCGGGTTTATGTCCAAACAGCAGGAAGCCGTGCAAGGCGTCTACTTGGACCAGTTGGACCGGGGGCAGGTCGACCCGGACCTTTACTTCCCTAAGCATCACTCGAGATATCGCGCAGGTTCGTACTTTCAGACTCCCTAGCGCGTCAAAACAGTCAAAACTTATGCAAAGAACATGAAGTCTTAGATAACTAAGACCAGTTGGACCCGACCGACGGCAGGTTGACCCGGAGCTTAACAAGAGCCCCTCAAAAACAGTCCTTAGGACCAGACTCCACCACAGCTGGGCTTAGGTGAGCGGAGAAGCGATATGTTTTAATCTCATCTCCACTTTAATGGTGTCTGGACCATATGATGTGATGTCGTAAATCTTGGACTTTTTGTTCATTTTGGTTTCGCTAAGTTTTTGTTCGTACAAAGTGAAAAGGTAATCTTCAAGTAAGTAGTTTAGGCATGACGAATCATTTTTTGTCCCCTGACAACGATATAATACATATTCATGCAGAGATTTATCATTTGAATAAATAAGGGGACTGATTCAGGTAAGCATGGTATTTTTTATCAGAATATTTAAGAAGATACCTATAGACACTATTAAGCCGACACGCTAGAACACACAGATAATTTTAAAAAGCGCGATCCTTTTTGTTTTTCTTATTGTATGAAAAACAAAAGACTCGCGCCAGCTTTTAAAGTTTACCCATACTACCTTCTCAGAACCTACTTCAGGCACGTCTTCAAAACACAGGTTTGGTTTATCAATTGTGATATTGTTTACCTTTTTGTGACGAGAAATACAGCAACCTACCTGTTTATTACCCGTCTTCGAAAATAAGAGGAGGTTCTATGTTCGGCTGTATAGATTTTAGTTGTTTTCTCCATCATTTATGGACCGATTAATATGATTCTTTGACAATTGTATAGATGATCCCGAGGTAGTATTTTTTCATTCGTATATATCTCGCTAATCTATCGGTATATATTTTATTATATACATATATTATACTAGATTCGCCCCGCGGCATCGCCCGCGTGAAATCTATTTGTCAAATGGTTTATATACCTTCCTCTTGAATCACTATCTATTACAAAAAACCGCATCAAAATCCTTTGCGTAGTTTTAAAGATCTACGCATATATTGGGACAGGCAGACAGCGGGAAGCGACTTTGTTTTATACTATGTAGTGATCCTTCCTAAAGTGAATGTATTCAAACCACAAGGTAAACACTTTAGTTATCAAAATAGCCAGCAAGGGTTCCTTCAAAAAAAAATATGATCAATAAGGTTTCCATGGCCAAATAAAATTGGGAACCCCTGGTATAGAGGATACAATACAATACAATACAAAAATACTTTATTGTACTCCAGTTACAGATTATTATAAAATACATCACATGATACAAGTACAATGGGCGGCCTTATCGCTTAGAAGCGATCTGTTCCAGGCAACCTTTGTATGGAAGGAATTATGTAAATTTTTGAGGATGATCCCGAGATGGTCCAATAAATGTTTTTCCGTGGGATTAGTATGTATCTCGCCAAACTGTCGGTATAAAGTTATTCAAAACAATGAAATGATGTCAATACAGGAGGTTCAAACGTGCCCCACCAGTCAACCGGGCCTACGGAAGAAGAGTACGAGTCAGGCAACGGCCCGTCCCTGCCCCAGTCACCGGCCTCGCTTGAACCGCACGCTCTCGACTCTGATGATGATGACAAAATACTTACAAAGTAAGAACTTACTACTGACTATATGTATTATTACTTGAGTCTCTTACGGAGCCTAACCAGCATTATAAAAGTAAAGTAAAAAGTAATTTTTTTTTATTTTGTTAGAACAGAGACTCTAAATTTAACTTAGATTAACAGAAGACAGAAACTGACAAAATCGGTCTCCACTCAGCATGTGCTATGGTAGAGCAGATCGTACCATAGCGCTGGTCTGCCGTGGAGACCGTGCTGCGCAAGGTGGCCTAATAAAAGCATAACAAGGAACAAAACTAAAATGTAAATTAATTAACAGAAACTAAAACTATGTAAACAATATTATTCATATTATTATCTTTGTACATTTCAAATAAAATATACTGAAGGACCTTTAAGAATGCTATACATGCACCCATTCTATAAGAATGAATGAAAGTATCAACTTTATTGCAGTTATATGTTTTTAACTGCAATAAAGTTGATACTTTCATACATTTCATACAAAAACCGTATATCTAAATTTGAAACCGTATATCTAAATTTGAAACCGTATATCTAAATTTTAAACATGAGCAGTACAATAGCCGGCCTATAAGTGTATTTTATATGTTGTTATAAATAAATATATTTCAATCCTATTCTTATATCTATCTATTCATCCCGTGAACACCCACTGGGAATAGACCAGCAATAAGAGCCACCAGCGAGAGGGAGAGAGACAGATGTTTATTTATGGTTATTCCGGTTCTGTGCCATCCTCAAGTACTGCATCCGTCTATAATATATATTATAAAGTGCAACGTCTTTTATATCTGTAGACTTGTACTTTATGATTACAAAAGGTGCAATATGAATAAATCTGTAGACGTTGCACTGTATAAAGAAGACACATTAATTGAATAAGATTGATATTTTCCTTAACCAAAGACCTTTGAAAAACTTCTGAGACTATCAAGTACCTAATGTTACCTGCTGTTTTTATAGTCACGGTGATTTCCCTTTTACAAGCGAGCTATACCAGAGACAACTAAAATAAAAAGGCAAGGCCTCTATGATGTTTGTATGTCACCAAATCAGACAGATATAAAGCCAAATATATGTATCCTTATCTTATCTCTCTCTTTATAATTTTTACTAAATAAACCTAAAAGAAGAAATTTAAAAAAAGAACCTGTACCCTAGGATCCCAATCCAGGGTAAGATTTTCCTGTCCTTTTGACATGCCGTTCTAATGCTCATTGACGTATATCTCAGAGCGGCACTAAATTGATGATTCTTTCATAGGGGCCAAGTAGGAGTATTCGTTCGAGAAGAGATGGTGTCCCGAGCGCTATCGTACGAAGAGTTCTGCGAGCGAGGCGGTGCGTTGGCGCACGACGAACGGCTTATGATCCGGCTTGGAGACCGATGGATGCCGTGGCGCAGCGCCGGGCCTCTGTTACTGTCTCTACTGGCGTATAGACGACCTCTGCCTACCGTGAGTACAACAAATGTCTTCAAGACGAGTGTGAATAGGCGTCTTCTAGACCTTCGTGTTACATCTACGGCCACTCTTCTCTTACCATCACGTGAGGTTGTAGTCAAACGAAAATCTATTCAGGAAAATATTTATGTGACAAGTAAGCGAATGAGAATATTTTAGTACTTTTTAAATTACTTTTACGTGCGTTGTTCCGCGTGCGATGCGAACCTTGCTACTTACGATGAGCGGAAATTCATCCTATGGACGCAGGGTTCAGTAGTATCAGTAGTACCAATCACGATCCAGAAGAGACAAGTGTGTGTACCAACCAGTATAATTGCTCGTGTTGAGACCGCCCCTTTACTCTACAACCTACTTTTTCCGACGTTTCGACAGGTTTAAACAAAGTCGTGGCCAGGGGATGACGATGAGAAAAATACGTAAATAAACGCGAAAAATACCCGTTGTATTTAGGAATGAATGAATGAATACTTTATTGCACTTAAAACATAACAAGATAACACATTAACACTTATCATTATGTGTTCAGATCGCGTTAGTTTATAAATAGTTATCTTACAGCCAAGATTTTATTTCCAGAGAATGCTGGAAGATTTAGAAAAGGGTGAAAAGGAATTGTCTGCGTCGCACGCAGTGGAGGGCGCGGCCAAACCGCGGGGATACTCCTGGTGGAGTTGGAGACGGTCCAACGCAGAGGCCAAGAGGTACGAGTATACTATATACCTAACCATCTATTATTTACTAGCGGACCTTCCCGGCTTCGCACGGTTTTAGTACGGATCCCTAACTCTTTTGAAAATATAATATAGCCTATGTTCACCGGGGATAGTGTAGCTTCCCAACGGTGAAGAAGAAAGAGAGAGAAGATTGTTCAAGAATTTTTCAAATTGGTCCAGTAGTTTCGGAGCCTATTATTTTATTATTTACAAACAAACAAAAAATCAAACCTTTCCTCTTTATAATATTAGTATAGATAACAGACTTCGAAAGGAGGTTCAATGTTCGTCTTTATGATTGTTTTTTATATTTATGTTTGTCGATTCATCCGTAAATTATGGACCGATTTAGAAAATTCAGGAACCAAGCGGATCCGAAAACACGATAGAAATTAAAAATTTGCAGTCGGTTTACAATTAAAAATGATGAAGTCGATTGCGTGACTGGAGAACATAAACCACAGATTAACAACCAACATATTTCTAGATTTGGAAATGAAACTCGCATTATTATTTTTTAATTGACTTTGACTGTTTAATGAAGGTAGTTTTTACTAGGTACCTATCAATCAGCTTGAACCAGATTCGTGAATACGAAAAACGACAAAAAAAAGATGAGGCCAAAAAATCGAATCTAAACAAATTCACTTCTTCCGCTAGTGGAAAAAAAATTATGTGAAGATAAAATAAAAAAACACCTATTTCTTATTTCATAATAATTTCAAGTAGGTATAATATTTGACTTGTAAAGTTATACCTAAGCATAATGACGTTTTATCCAGGAACCAAGTGGATCCGAAAACAAACGTAGACATTTATAAATTTGCAGTAGGTATACAATTAAAAATGATGTGCTTATTTTGTAATTCTTAAGACTCTTTTTAGAAATAAAGATTTTTCGAATCTGAATATGAATCGTGGATTCAACAATAGCTTGATAATTTCAGAACAACCGACACCTCCCTGGACAAAAGCGAGGAAAACCCTGAAACGTCCCTACTAGACGCAGTAACGGAGTCGCAATCAGCGCCTGAGAACCTTGGCTCGGAACCTGCGACCACTCCGGTGGCCGAAGAGAAGGAACCAGACAGCATTGAGATCGAGATGCGGGAGGCGGTCGACGGGGACGTAACGGAGCCTATGCAAACTATACCTAGTCAAGAACAAGGTAGGCTTTTTATTCCAATACATAAGACAAATCATAATTTCAGAACAGTGTAATATTTTCCACCAATATTCCTTCGGTCTTGTAAACCCTTTTATTTAAAATATCGTAGTATAGTGTGGGTTACTACACTATACTACGAAATTACAATTACGTCGGTAGTATATAACAAAAAAATAACAATAGGCTAGTTGTGTTTAGTTTTTATGGTTGAATGTTAATTATTTACTAGTTTACGCTGTTTAACTTGATCAAAGTGCGACTTATTAAACTTGAAAACATTCTTGGGGACAAATTCCATTATAGGTATACGATACTGACGTCATTTCAAACCTGTGTTTGCGCACACACTTCTGCACTATAATATGTTCTGCGCACCTGGCTAGTCTCTGTTGAGACTGGCCGATGCCGTGATCTAAATTCGGCTTGGAGGGAATCACCATGTTTTATATAAATATATACATACATAATATAACATATACTTTATATGTTATATTATGTATGTCAGTATCGTATACCTATAATGGAATTTGTGGAATTTGTATAATGGAATAGTATTACGCTTACAGACATCACTAGATCAAAGTGCGAAAGTAGTCACCTGCGTAAAAGGCAAGTGAATATCAGGGGCCGAATTCTGGTGACCAATCGCTTTACTATGACAATGGTATCGTCGCAGAACTGTCCACAGATGAAAGAAACTCTAGATAGTGCGTGCGGTGCTATTTGCACGGATAGATTGTAGAAAGGTTTCAATTCAACCTTGACACTTTTGACAAGCGTCCTTCCATCTGTAGTTTCTTACTAATCTAAAACTCCAAAATGTAACAATCTCAGACGATGTTATGGTGAAGCGATTAATGTAGTGGAATTAAGACAACAACAGGTGTGATTGTGGTCAAAGAAAAATATATTCAAAACAACAACAAAAAAAATTAACTCTCTTGATGTCGAATTCCACGGTACTCTTAACCATTAAGTAATTGCAAACCCCAATCCCCAGCACAAAGGAGTTTCAACGGGTTGCCTGGGCTTTTAGGCCAGGGAGAACATGTTGATTCCTTCAGTGTAGCGGGCGTGCGGCCCTGGATATCTAAGGGCATCACAGACCTGTTATTGCTCAATCGCGTGCGGCTCGAAACAATAAAATACAAAAATGCTTTATTGTACACCATATGCAGATCATTACAAAAAAGATATTACATGCGACAAGAACAATGAGCGGCCTTATCGAATCCGTCGTCGGTCCCTCTAAGAAGAATTTTAATACGTCGCTAGTGAGTTGGTAACACCGGAATGACGACGCCTATTTAGCGGGCTAGAGTCTCGTTCGTTACCGGAATTAATATAATTAATAATAAAGTCCTTTCTCACCATTGTACAGATCGTCTGGAGAACAGTTCATCAGACTCAGACCAAGAAGGCGTCGGTCCTTCGCGCAGATACTCGTCCTTCAGAAAAACGCTGCGGCTGTCTTCTGATCAAATTGTAAGTATTTTTTTAAACATGGCCATTTTAATTTATGAACTCAGCCTTTTAATTTGTTATTTTTGTAAGTTACCACACAAAATTTAAGTCTAGACCGTAGAGTTACTTTATAATACTGGCTAGACTTGCTTCACTCCCAAATGTATAGAAATACAATATTGGCTGTTTGAATCTTGGAGACGAAAGTGTATTCGTTTCATACGTATCTAACTGATCTAATTTCACAGCAAAATAGGAACTTAGCTCTTTCCAATAAACGATTTATTGAACAACGCCACGCAATATATTAGTTAAGACTCGCTCGTCTCACATACATTACTAGAAATACGTATTTTCTTCATGTTTTCAGACGACAGTGTACTTATTTCGTGGACTAAAATCCATTGTCCACTAGATA
This sequence comes from Eupithecia dodoneata, assembly GCA_947044415.1. Classification (NCBI taxonomy): domain Eukaryota; kingdom Metazoa; phylum Arthropoda; class Insecta; order Lepidoptera; family Geometridae; genus Eupithecia; species Eupithecia dodoneata. Next base: position 9,369,095 of record OX345656.1, on the reverse strand, counting down.
TAGTTAGTATATATAGGTATTCAGTTTTCTATTTTTTGTATTGATGGTGCAATAAAGTTTTATACTATTCTATTCTCAAATCTGATTCACAAACTTTTTCCACAGAAAAACCTGAACCTAAACCATGGCATGAACGAGATGGTATTCAGCGTGACGACGGCGTACCAAGGCACGACCCGCTGCAAGTGCAACGTGTTCCGCTGGCGGTATGATGACAAGATCGTCATCTCCGACATCGATGGAACTATTACCAAGTTAGTATTCACTTATAGACCGGCCTTTAGATATCTATTTTATATATATTTAGGGTCAGTGACATTCCCTAGGCTGCTATTCATGAAATAAAAGCCAATAAGGCGCTTATCAGGAGGAGGCCTGCATCCAGCTGTGGACCAATATATGCTGTTGAGGAAGCGATGTATAATTATTATGATGATCATTTTTGTAGACTCATGACCCCGACACTTACAGCCATCTATTGTAATCTATATCGAATCCCGAACCCCTACGGGTTTAAAGAGTGTTATTATAAATGTAATTATGTATATTCTTTTAAATAAATACAAATACAAAATATGCCCACGGCTCACTGCCTCTTGAATTTCACAATTCCAAGAGCAATGTCAATTGCTTACCTACCGTGGGTACTTAACTACGGTAGGTAAGCAATTGACATAGCTCTTAGTAATTGACATAAGGTATGTAATCTACCTGTGTAACAGTGACTGTTTATTTTATGGCGTTTCAAAGGCGTAGCGTGGGTAGACCCTCCATAAGGTGGACCAATGACCAGGTGAAGGTCGCAAGAAGCTGCTGATATGTCCTGCGTTGATCTTTTGCCTGAAGACGATAATTTTTGATGGAAAAATAATTTTACCTAAGCCTTCAGATACAAAAAACATCACCAAATTTTCAAAATGGCGACTAACAAACGACTGTCATTAAAATCAAAATGGCTTCTTAACTGATTCGATGCTTGACACCATTACCAATCGCCGGCGATTTGTGATCGAAGCAGGTGCAATGCAGGGAAATGACGTATCACAATTATTGCCGAAAATAGATTGTTGGCACAAGATTGCGTTTCTCGAATTCCTACAAGTAATTTAATCAATTACGTTTGCTTGTTTACGTCAATAAGTACTTTACTGTACTGAACGGTCGTTCAACGTTCCTTTGTTTTCGAGCAAATAATAACAATACAATAACTTCCATTAGAACAGATAGCTGTCGGTTTTAACTACTTATAAATTTATGCGAAAGTTTAGGAAGTTGTGAGATGCTTCAGAGAAGAAAACGCTAAATCTACTACGAGTATGAGCATCAATACAAACCAACGTCGTCGGTTTAATTAATGGTGCAATATTGTCTAAAATATGTATAGTTCTAGAAATTAGATTGGGCTGATATTTTGCATAGATATCGTTTTTTCTTAAGTTGGAATAACATATAGGCTACTTTTTATCCCAGAAAAACACGAAACGTGCGAAACCGCGAGCGGTATCTTTTGATATGATTTTAATACTATCTGGTTTTTGTCCGCAGATCAGACGTGCTAGGCCACATCTTCCCGCTTGTGGGCAAGGACTGGGCGCAGTCGGGAGTTGCCCAGCTATTCACCAAGATCAAGAACAATGGCTACCAACTGTTGTATCTTTCCGCTCGTGCTATTGGACAAGCGAGAGTAAGTACTACTTCATTTTTGGGTGTTCTGGTTGTTTTCTATCATCATCATCATCAGCCTATATCAGTCCAGCTGGACATAGTCCTCCCCCAATGAGCGCCATAGCGCCCTGTCTTCAGCTTGCCGCATCCAGCATCTACCTGCAGTCTTTCGCAAGTCGTCATCCCACCTGGTTTTTTGGCTGTTTTCTATGTAGGTAATGTATTGTATTATGTATATCAGATATCTAGTACCCTTAGCACAAGCTCTGCTTACCATGGGGGCTAGATAATGCTGTGTGAATTGTCCAGCATTATTAATTATTTAACCAACACTTTTCGGAGACAAGGTAATTTAAATTGTTGATTTATTATGTTCATAGTTAGCTTTCCTTATTTTTATTGGTGAAATTACTTGACACGCATTTTTTACAAGAGCTGATTACAAGCCTTATTTTGCGTATTCTCAGAATACGAAAAATCGAGACTACTGGTCTATTAAGTCTCAAAGACCTCAAGAAAAGTTCGTCAGTATAGGGAAGCTAAGCAGTTGTAACTTAATCTTAATCAATCTAAAATAATTCTAAATCACTTCTTTCGCTCTGTCTGTCTGTTAAATTTTCACGACGAAACTGTTTCAACGGATCTGAATTAAATTTAGCATGGACGGTAAAAGTACGTGCGAAGCTGCGGGCAGAAGTTAGTTATTAATAACAGGCACATAAAGGCTTTATAACATATCCAAAGGAACCCTAGCCTATTATACTTGCGATGTGTTGGCGCTTACCATCAGGTAGATATTACCGGTACTACAATAACCGTTTCCTCTTCCACAAGTGGACAAAAAATTAAAGTTAAAAAAAAATCAAAACACCTTATTTCTTATTTGATAATAATTTATTTATAGTATGAAGTTTGACTTGTCTAAGTGCTTATTTTGTAAGCATATGGAAGTTAATGATATTGAATTTTGAATTTCTATTCTAGGTGACGAGAGAATACCTCCGTTCAATAAAGCAAGGTGAGGTCTGTCTGCCCGACGGTCCCCTACTGCTGAACCCCACGTCGTTACTGCGAGCGTTCCACCGCGAAGTCATTGAAAAGAAACCGGAGGAGTTCAAGATCCAGTGCCTGGCGGATATCAAGGCGTTGTTCCCGCAAGGGTCGAATCCGTTCTACGCGGGCTATGGGAATCGAGTCAATGTAAGTTGACTTTAAGACATTATGCAGTCTACACACCTAACCTCCGAATACTCAAACGCAACTCAGATTTAAGCCCGTTTCAAATGATAGTTTTCTGACAGATTTTCATTGAAAACTGACAAAGAATGGCTACTTGAGACGTGCTTAAATCTGAGGTGCGTTTGAGTGTATGGGCGTTATTGACCGTTCTACGAAAAGATGAAAAAAACCAACGTCTCCCTACATTGTGAATATTACTAAACTGTCGCACTAGCCTACCGGACTGTGTCGTTGACTTTTGTGTGAAATCTTCCTTAGGTTGCCAGGATTCTGTCAGTGGCTGAAATCACGTGGTACTTATATTAATAAAATGTAGGTCATTGACAAGAAAGTCTAGGAGGTCATTGAGGAGAAAGTCGAGGAGTGTTAAGCACAACAGTTGATTATCTACCAAGCAGCGGATGATTAGTATTGAAGTAGGTAGCTATAATGCTGTAGGTATGTAAACATATGAATAAGTTGAAGATGCAATTAGTCGTACTTATAAGGTCAGAAGATATAACATGTAGCAATCGAAACACTAACGAGTTATTCTTTGACTGACGCTGTCGTCATTGCAAGAAAACGTGACATATGTTAGGGTCAATCGTTACTGAGATTGACGTCAGCGTGTTTTGAAAACATCAATCAGTGTATTTTCCGCGATGACTTTAATCTATACTAATATTATAAAGAGGAAAGGTTTGATTTTTTGTTTGTTTGTAATGAATAGGCTCCGAAACTACTGGGCGATTTGAAAAATTCTTTCACCGTTGGGAAGCTACACTATCCCCGGTGAACATATGCTATATTATATTTACAAAAAAGTTAGGGATCCGTACTAAAACCGTGCGAAGCCGGGAAGGTCCGCTAGTCTGGGATAATCTGATTATTATAATGTATTTGTACCTACCTGTATCCTGTACCCTGCTAATATTAAAAAGGCGAAAGTTAGGGCCGCAATGAAGATGTTTGACCGATGACAACGACCAACATTCTAAATGGCCCATTTAGAAGGTTTGTCGTTGTCATCGGTTGAAATTTTGCATTATATAACATAATATATAATAATTTCAACCAGCAACCAGACGCAGGAGGTTGTGGGTTCGATTCCCGCCTCGGAACAATTGTGTGTACGATCTGCAGATATTTGTTCCGGGTGTTCTGGTCGTTTTCTATGTATAATAAAAAAAAATCTATCTATGTAATATATAGTATTATGTATATCAGTTATCTAGTATCCATAACACAAGCTCTGCTTACCATGGGGCTAGATAATGCTGTGTGAATTGTCCAGCATTATTATTATTATATTATAAATTTCAACCGATGACAACGACAAACCTTCTAAATGGGCCATTTTGCATTATATCCTTTTTATCCCATAAATCAGTTCCCATGGGACATGAATAACCTTTAAACTTTCCCTTAGAAACAACGCATGCGAAGCCGCGGGCAAAATCTAGTAATACATATAAACCACAAACCTTTTTTAAAGTTGAACCTTGGACCCGTTTTGTTTTTGTTGTTTCATCTCCATCTTAAGGTTTATTAAGCCATATCCATAAACAAACCGTTCGGCAATTAAGCGACCCTTCTGATAAATTTTACTCATTCTACAGCTCAGCTACGAAGCATCACATTGCGATATCGTTCTAACTAAGTAACGGAAAAGAAACAACACATTATTATTGTAAATGGGTTAACTACGAACCTTATTTGTGTTGGAACGAAAAGAAGAAAAAAAACACCCAAACGCCTTCGTAGTTACCCCGTTTACATACGCAATGAATTCGTCAAATTACGATAGTTAGTATTTATAGTAAAACACATTACACGCTAATTGTGTACGTCTATAATGCATCTGTTTAAAATAGAAGCTACATGAACTTTCACACGAATCTATTGTCTGTTGCTTATAATAACTTGCTTTTCCAGGACGTGTGCGCATACCAAGCTGTCGGCATTCCTATCGTGAGAATCTTCACCATCAACTACAAAGGGGAACTGAAGCACGAACTTACACAGACATTCCAATCAACGTGAGTATTTCATGCCCACTAAAAAACACTCATTGTATTATTTGTAAAAATGTACCTGCATACAAAATTTCCGGAATGATTTGTTTATTACACGGTGTTGGCTTTTCTTATTATTTTTCGTCGGTTTTTATGTCAATAAATGAACATTTGTATATTTGTAAAAAATTTAACAATATTCCAAAAAATTATAGACTTCGACGGGACTTGAACCAGCAAATTTTTGTGACATTATTAAATTTCTTAAAAATTACCCCCAGGGTGAGGTTTACGCACTTTATGGGCAAAAAACCTTTAAAATGTTTTTTTGTATAAAGCTTTTGTATCTTTCACTGGCACAGTGACTAACATACCGACGGTTACTTATATAATAAGATCTACGTTTTTATTTCAGTTACCACGTGCAAAGTGACATGGTCGATGATTTCTTCCCATCTATGAAAACAGATAATACCATTAAAACTTTTCCTGAGACGTAGGTGTCTATAAATATTTGTTGTTGTGAAATGTATTGCGGGCGCGCTATTTTGCCGGTAAGCCGTATGGCATGACTTGGGCTTCGTCACAAGGCCTTCTCATACATCTTTACCAAAAACATACTTACGCTATTGGTTTAAAAACATGGTACTGACAAAATAACAAAGTGATCATCGAAATGTCATCTTTAGACGGAGAGGCACTGCAGTAACCTTACCTTATTTAGTCTCCACCATGAGATAAGACAATAAATTCCTTGTTGCTTTTCTCTAGGTAAAGTATCTATGTCTCATGATGGAACTTGTTATGGTAGGTTCACTGTAACGTTGACTCAGTCTATTACTTGAGCTATCTTTGTCTTAAGCTTGGGCATTCGTTCTGTCTCTCACGATTAAACCACGGTGAAGGAACCGGAGTATCGCTATTTTCGCTCTCGTGTTTAATACCTACCTATCATCGATCTTCAACGAAACTAATTCTTCGCCATTGTGTTGTCTTAAATTTTTCCATGGATTTGATTGTGATGGCTTAATATTTAGTTCTTCTAAAATTTCTCTCCGAAATGTAATTTTGCTCTGAACCTAATTGATTCGTCATAAACTTTTATGAACTATTTTTCAAACTCTCATATGCTAGCATTTATAAATCATTCCTTAATAAGTATTTTAATTCGTCAGGTTGGCATTGACCTCACTTAACAGTTTGCGACCGTATTAAAACCTTGTTAACTGCGCCAGGTACAGTTTCTTTGAAGTAATTATACTTTACATACACATTTTTGAGTACTTCATGAGCTATACATATAAAGTAAACAGCCTTAATTTTCTCTCATAGGTATGATCCTAGCAAATGATGCAGAGATTGACAATAATCAGCTTATGAAATCTAGAACCAATATGGATCCCATCACCCTCATGTCCGGCCAGGAATCATATAGCAAGATATTTTTGTTAATGGACGCTCCGCATAAGCTTTGTCATTAAACCTAACGTCATTCCTTCCAGGTACTCCCACATGTCAATACTGGTGGACCAAGTGTTCCCGCCGGCGCAATGCGAGCCAAGCGATGAGTTCTCGCAGACCGTTTTCTGGCGCGAACCGCTCCCCGTGCTCGAATTACCGCCCATCACTCCACCGCCTCCCAAACTACCCGCCAAATAATACTTTAGTGACTTAAACAAGTATGATATGAGATTTCATATCGACTGGCCGATAGCAACATAACCAATGTAATCTATCGGACACAGATGGAATATTTCAAGGTCTTGTCACATATTTATTTAATCCTGTAGTGCTTGATTGTGATTGCCGTAGTGCTATGTTGACGTAAATACTACTGCTGCATAAAAGGAGGATTTATTTATTTTTGGTGGAGAAGTTCCACCCAGCAGAATGGAGTTTTTCTTGTTAGCTCTTACCAATTGCCTGTTTAGATATCATATCCACGGCAAAAATCTGTTCTCTGTTCATGCTTTAGTTTGGCTATATACTTAGCTAAGTGGGATTTAATTAAGAAGCTTTGACATGTAACTTGATCACGAATTAGATATAATTCTGCGATTACTATTGGTAGAGAGAGCTATATTTGTAAGCCATCAAACAGCAAGTAAAATGGGGATGATGAGTCCAGTGCATAAATGCTGTGCTCAATTTGTCGTGTAGTTAGTAGCAAATTTAAAGTTAAACCAGCACGGCTTATATCATGTGTAATTGATGTTGTATGGATGTAGAAAGTAGAAAATGTTCTTGCACTGTTATTAGTAAACGTGATGTAACTTTCCACGTCATTAGAGCCTAAAATTCGTTAAGTAGTTTAAATCTTCTATGATGCACCGTGTTTATTAATAACAGAAACAATTGAAGTAGATTTATTTCTATATTTGCTTGGCTTTGAAGTTATAATGTACACATTACAGCAATGTTCTTTGAAGGCAATGCTATACAGAATACATGACATCTAAGAGAAGTACTAAGCTATGTACTCTTACATACTAATAATATTATTAGAAGTAATTAATTATGTTCCTGATGTTTGAAACTAATCGATGTTTTTGTTTCATTTCCCAATTTATAAGAATGCGCCAAATACCACTAAACCATCTGAACACATCGGAATACGATCGGTGTATTATGGTAGCCTGTGATAGCAACTGATCTCAGGTACACAGTTCGTAAGATATGCTTGATCGTAAATTATGATTACCTACCGCTAGTCTGTAAGTTGTGCACTTTCAAACATAAGCTGCACCATTGGCTGTTAGCAAACTAGAGCTAGAATAAAAATAAAAGCATATTTTCTAAGGTTCAGAACATAGCACATGATTATGATTAATAAGTTGTCACTATTTTGTAAAACAATGCTAAGACTGTGTTCTATAGTCGATTTTATTGGTATGGTGTCATAGAAAATGTAGCAAAGAAGTGTTTGGTTTTAATTTTCAATAAATATTAGGTACTGTCAGCAAGCTGGGTATTTTATTATGCCAATAAACGCTGTGACGACTGATAGAAAACAATGCTTTATTTATATTCTGTGATTAAAATATTGTACTAAGTTCATTATAAAATTGTTTTATTATAATACACAAAACTGATGAAGAGGCTTGGCTTCTGCTAGGTATTAGTTGAGTGATTATTTAATAGTTTGCTATATTTTTATGGAGTTTAGACATTATTAGTGGAATTTTCCTTTGAAATAAATATTATTTAAGTTTATAAATATATGGATTGCTGGTCTATGTCTGATTTAGTATATTTTGTAACATAATTTATTATTTCTGTGATTGTTTAATAAATGATTATTTTCTAGAAACATTCGTTTTAGTTGATTTGTAACCAATTTTACTTCAGTTGAAGGTGGTTGAGTGTGATATACAGATGTGGATGATTGTTAGGCTCTAGCTGAAGAGTAGAAACTGGCTTTGGACTTGTCTGCATGCATTTATGCCTAAGGCCTCGTTCAAACAATGGGTTATTAAAACTAGCTTCTGTGTAAAATAATGTTTATTTACGCTTATAAATACAAAATTAACTCCCTAAACATATACAACAATATATTTTTACGTCTCGTCCTCCTCCATAGTCTCGTCTTCGGCCGCGTCATCCTTTTCATCATCATCATCATCATCTTCCTCATCACTAGCTACATCAAGGTCCTTGTGGTAGCCTTTACCTTTGGTCCAGTGACATTTTATAACAACTTTGAATGTTGCTATCTGATTGCCTAGAAGTTTCAATATGCTTGCTTGTTCTGGGGTTAGTGTGCTGCCTTTCTTACAAACCTGGAAAAAATATTTAAATTTATTACATATTTATTTGAACATTTTAGGGAAATCGACTATCTTAGAAAATGAGGGAAGGAGCATTAAACTTTTAAAAATTATGTCTATTCTGCGTTTTAAGAGGCCTCTTCTCTTGTTGATTATTTCACAGGCAAAATAAATATTGCACAACCAGTTCTTTTTGTCAACAGTGAAAATTATTACCTGATATTCTTTTATAAGATGAATAACTCCTTTTTCCAGTGATGTGGGTAGGCCAAGGCGCCTTAAATGTGGCTCAATAGAATGTGAGAAGTCGTCCAGTGGACCCTGGGGTAACACCACATCCTTTGTGGCAGTGAACCCTGATCTGGCATATTCCGGCTCACTGAAGTCTTTGAACCATTGTAAAACATCTGCGACATCTCTATTTGTCATAAGCAAGCCACATTGACCTTTTAGCTTTTTCGATATCTGAAAATGAATGATTTACCAAAACACATGAAATAATATTTAAGCTTACTCCATTTAAACAGGTCCTAGGCAATACATTGCTGGGTCATAATCATTAGACCGGATTATATGCAATTGCCTATTTGGCTCATTTTCATGGGTTAGTACATATTTTACCTCATGATGATATTTTCACCATAATATTCAATATTTCTGAGTTTCAGTTATGAGAGAGAGAGAGAAAGAGTTTGTAGAATTTAATTATCATGAAATTCTAGTTTGTATATCTCAGTTTCTGAAAGCTGATGTGATAGTTTTTTTGTTTTTTGAATACTGAAGCCTACTTCATTACAAAATTCGAGTTTTCATTCTAAAAGTACTTGAAATCGGAATACTTATACAATACAAAAATACTTAAAGGTACACCAGATACCCATCATTACAAAAAAACATCAAATGTGACAAGTACAATGGGCAGCCTTATCGCTTGGAAGTGATGTCTTCCAGGCAACCTTTGGATAGAAAGAATGGTATATTTGAATAGTACCTAATCATACAAAAACTGAAATTACAAACGAAATTGAATTGGTTTTTCATTTTGGAATATTCAAAAATGTATTAAAAAGGCAGTCATTATTTTCAATTCATACGAAGATGGCACTTTCAAGTAAGCGAGAAGTTAAACATCAAGTTTTGTAGCTATTTACAATTGTTGTAAGTACTTACAAGATTGAGTTGATCCTCAACCTCATCACTTTTTGTCCTTCCGAGTGCTATAGCCATTACTTTGTTCTTTCCAAAAAAGAAACGTGAATCTTTCCATTCGTGACGCAAATCTTTCAGTTTGGCATTCCTCATGTTGTTTACAGTGAAGAGGAAAATGTGTTCATATTTCGTGAGAGAATTTCTGATTTCTTCAATAGTTTTCTGTTTGAGAAGCAGGCCTTTCTTGTTGGTTTTAGTAAGAGAAACTGAAAATACATAATTTAGCTATATAGTACAGTAGTTACACCCAGTAACAGCTTTATGTTATTTATTATGTAGTAATAATCACTGTATATAAAATAAGAACTAAGGAAAATATTTAGATTGTAGAATAACAACACGTTTTTGAAAGATGACGATTTTTTGCTTAATTTCACGTAGGGTGATGCCACTTATTCAAAATGATAATGAAGTTTCTATAGATACCTTTCTTATCCCTTTTCGATTTCGGCATTTTATTTGTTTCAGAGTTTTTACGAGAGCCTAGGAGTAAATAAAAATAAAATTCTAACCAAAAACTCACATGGAGTGTCTTAAATTTTTTTTCACAAACTTAGTTAAGTTTCAACTTCAACTTCTTTTTTGCTAGATAGATGGCTCTGGCTCTGCCTGCATCTGGCTTGGCTGGACATAATGTTTCGACTACTACGACGGAAACGAGACATAACTGCATGGACGGACTGACATGATATTTTTTTATGACCACCAATCCCAAAATTATACAAACCTACTATCGCGACGCGAAGTTGCCCGATGCATGCGAAATGCTATAAAAAGGTGGAATGTTGGTGGGAAATTGCATGTTATTTCGGTACTTGGTTTACATAGATTAATTCATGAATGAAAAAAATACTCGGATGGAGTCTCAGTTAACCGAAGAACGAAGTACTCACTGTAGTACCGATTTGATATTGTCAATTGATAGACCGCTCGTCCGCCATTACATCTTTAGACACCAACAGAGTAACTTAGATCGAAAAATAGAGAATAGAAAAAGAGTTTTATTTTCGAGTGCAGGCAATCCTAAATTTTCGTGACATTATCTAAAATAACATAGAACATAAATTTTGCCTTGTTTTACCTGGAAATCTAAGAAACTTTTGAACATTTTGAACCTTTTTGTAGTCAAAATAAATTGTTCTTACAAGTGGAATGATGAATCCGGCACCTTCACTTCACTGTAACTTTTACACTGAAAAACACTGCTCCGAACCATCTGTACTTCGGGTCTTTATTGATAGGAGGTGTAATAATGTTCGCGGAATCACTCTTAATTTAATGAAAACTTGTTGTAAGGTTGAAAACAAAAATTTTTCTTCGAAACCCACCGAGATGTCCCGGCACATATATTTATGAAATCTAGTTGCTTGACCTTGAAAAATGTCACACGCTGAGCAAGACAGGACGACAGTCGTTCTATCTCATTTTTTCTCAGGCTTTAAGGATATATGGTTCTCTTTCTTGTGTGAATGAGATAGCATTTGCACAATTTCTGTAGACTTATCTTATGTGTAGCACCTAGTGTGTAGACTTCTCTTTACTAGGTAGGTACTCAGGTACTCACTATAATTGTAGGTTCCGTGTGCTTATTCCAACGATTTGAACAAAAATGTCACTGTCAAACTTCTACACCATTGAGAAAATAATCAGAGATTTTGTTCGTCCAAAGTACCCAGCCAATTCATTACATTCAAAAGTCCCGCGTTAAAATAGCAATATCCGGTTTCTGTTCTTTCATCTACTGTCTCGTATCAGTACCATAAGTTGGATAGAGAAAGAAATAACAATCAAATGGCATGCGTCACTATTCTTGGCATGAGTATCTCGATTTCTAACCAATAGGAATACAACATGGCTGGCAAGCATTGAGAACCCTGTTCCGTTTTGTTTCCTCTCTGGCCCCCGTTGCCGTCAGTGTAGTATATCGTTTACAGCAAGAGAAAAACTGATATTGTGGTGTAATTTGCTGGCTTAATTAATTTTTTCCCCTTCTAACAAGTAAGTGCACTGAAAATATGTTGAGTGTTTGTAATTTATGTGTTTACCGAGTGCCCCTCTATGTTATACTCCTTACTGACCTGTGAATGTGACGCATAGAAGCAAGGAGTGTCCCTCGCAGCAGCCATTTTGCCTCAACCGGCTACACGATTTTGCGGTGCGGTTAAAAATTCGTGTAAAATTTGGAAATTCAGATCTAGAAGGTAGTGTGCCGTAATTTTAGTTAGTAGGTGTGAATTATAGTAGCGCCACGATATTGTGAGTAATTGCTGGGAAAATCAATCAGTAAGTTAGTTTATTGGCTCTTATTTCAGTTGAGGTCACATCGACGACGACGTGCCCGTAGAATATAGATATTTTTGGATACTCGGAAACTAATTCACTGCTTACCACTATAAAATATCGAATTGTAGTAAAACGTTTTGCAGGTATTTCTTTGTTTGGTATTAATAAGAAGTCTTTAAGTAGGTATCTAAGTTAATGCGTGGGATGTCGATGGTCGTACCTATTCCGTAGAGGTAACTAGCGGTCGTACTAGTGCGTCGTAATTTCGCCGTGCATAGTCACGCCGCCGCCGCCGTTATCTTGCTTCCTTCGATAACGATGTAACGTTGGGAACGTTGCTAAGTAGTAAAGACAGGTAAGTAGTAAGCCTTATGTAAGTAACTGGATGATAAATAGGTATGGTACCTATAGATTAAAATAGGTGTCAACTTTACCTAATCACCTCTACGACCATGGAAGAATACCTCTAATCCCGTCGCATTTCCCTACAATAGTTAAAGCAGGTACGATTTTGAAAAAACCTTGGTAGTTATGTATGTAGCCCATCTATGTAATGAAGGTAACGTACAGCTAAAGACTACGTACCTTACCTACGTAATTTTTAGATAACCTAAGTAATCCACGAGCATGAGTGTGACACTTACTCTGGCCTAGACGCCTGGCATTCTCGCGCTCTTTCAACGCGATACCACGTGCATGACATTGAGCCAGGGGCACTCACCGTTAGGAAGATTATACCTATCTACTGCAGGTATTGTGTTGATATTATGGAACCAACCGACAAAGGTAAGTTTAGTCATGTGCTGACTTACGAAACAACTTAGTTAAATCGTAAATTTTGTGCACATTTTGTCTTCGAATTATGAACTTACACACACAGGTTTTATTATTTTTACGTTTATCAATAGGCTATAAAGTTGTATTGTTCATTTTTCTATTGTGTCCTGACTTGTTTATCTGTCCCTTTTTACCTACCTTGTACTTCCCTTACATCCAGACCTCGCTATAGGTATTCGAGACTGCTGTTTCCAAAGCTTGATTTATGTATCATACGACCGGCGGTGTACCCATGTGTAGTCTTTCATAGAAATTCGTATGACCCTCACGCCTCCGCCTCCGGCCCGGTCACGGTTTCTGTGTGGCTTTAACAAGTCTATTTTTTTATGCAATAAATGAATAGGTCCCTGCCTACCTCACCGACCCTTGGCAATGTAGTGTCGTTTTAGTCATGCTTCCACACGTGACTCACTTCTAAAATCCCCAGAATTACGCATAAAGTTGAAAATTACCTAGTTGGAATGGGACTCTTACTTGGGCTATGTATGACTCATTGTACTTTTGCACTACAACATCGATAAATGAACCCTGGGGTCCTATAGGTAAGGTACCTACTACTCGGAAAAAAACTCGGAAGTTTAAAACCAACATGTCGCTTGTATAAGATAGCGTTTGCACTAAAACGAATCTGAAACTACGATTTTCGTATTTACGTCATTGCGAGTACGTCTTTAAGATCCCAGGTATGAGAGAAGGTATTATTTCCCCTATTATTCTCTTCTCAATAAGCTGCAGATTAAATCGGCATTTAAACTAAAAATCAATTGGCAGTCAACCAAAACATTAGTTATGTTTTGCCAAAGTTTAAATGCAGATAAATACATAAGTTATTAGACTATTATAATTATAACCTAGAGGCTGAATCACAATAATCCTTAGTTTTCTCTTTACAGTATAAAACCATCCATCCACATTTTAATGCCAACTGGTAAAGTTCATTCACTCTTTTCATTCGTTGATTGTTTCCTTAAGCAATGAGGAGGAACATAATTCAACTGATAGAGGGATGACGAAGGCAATTTAATCCCAATATCTTCATCTGTCCCCATAAGAATTATATGTTTTAACTACCAGCTCACCGTCCTGAGCTTACGAACAGATAAATTGTAACTTTTCTGACCAGAGGTTGTAAAAGCAAGGACTAGGTCTAGAGTGGTTGAAAAGGTCTAGAGGTACCTATGTTGTAAAACTTGTAAAGATATCATAATTTTCGTAATAGGTATTTGAAGGTTGACTGAAGCCATGTAAGATGATTTTCATATAGCTTTGCAACTTTATAGCACACAGGAGCTGTTCAGCCTACAACACGTTCTCGAAAAATCGTTATAGTGCATAGCCTAGCAACAGGGGTATCGAGTAATGGGTAGACATAGGGCGGTGGCGGTGGCGGAGGGGGATGAGGGCAGGCTCGAGGCTGGGCGCCGGGCGGACGGGCGCGGTGCAGGCAGGGTGGCTAGGGGCGAGGGGTGTGTGCAATCGTCGCGCTAGTCGTATTTCGTCTGGAGTGTTTATCCCGCGTCGGCGGATCAATACCGGTGGCGCAGTGGCGGTGACCAAGCGGCGGCGCGGCGACACGGCGCGTGCCTGGACGGAGCGCGAGGCTTGACTCTGTGAGATGCTGTCGTACCGAACGGACGTCGATGTCGCGATTGGAGTGAAAGACGCTCACTGAGCTACGTTGTGATTTCATTTTGCGCTAGTGCGCCTTTTAGCCTATAGGTGCGGTTTTCCATGATGACAAATCAGATCAAATTCGCTTTTGTGAAAGTGACGCCTAACGATAACATATTTATGTCGAATAAAATGGCAATTGCGCATCATCGATTGTAGAGTCGAATAGGTGATCAGTGATTCGTTGTTGTTGCAGGGGCATCAGTGAAATAGTCCTCTCCCATCGTCCAAGATGTCCGTCGACAAAGAGGAACTGGTGCAGCGCGCCAAGCTCGCCGAGCAGGCGGAGCGGTACGACGACATGGCGGCCGCGATGAAGGAGGTCACGGAAACCGGTGTCGAACTCAGCAACGAGGAGAGGAACCTTCTCTCGGTGGCATACAAAAACGTCGTGGGTGCCCGACGTTCCTCATGGAGAGTCATCTCTTCAATTGAACAGAAAACCGAGGGTTCAGAAAGAAAACAGCAGATGGCAAAAGAATATAGGGTTAAAGTAGAAAAAGAACTCAGAGAAATCTGCTACGACGTCTTGGTGAGTTTAACTTTGAGACTTGATTTTTTTAACATTTCAGATACTTGTTGCAAATTAATTTACGTGAATCGTTACGTGCCTCTGGCCTACGCAGATGACGTCATTCATCATTTTGAGAGGTGATGCAAGCATTAGTAGCTGGTCACTCAATAGTTACGTATAAAGATAGGAAATATATTCTCGTATGCAAGGGTTTGTTAATCATGGGCGTACATGTTCAGCAGCACGTGAGAGCATGCAGGGCGGGGTGCGGCACCGCGGTGGTAGGGGGTGGGCGGGTGACGTATTGCGCCGCGTCATTGCGCGCGCTGCTATCCCGTTTTCGTTCGTTGCCCTGTCTTTACGATCTACTACGCAGTTTGAAAATTTCTACCTGCATTTAAATATTGAGATATTTTTTTTAATTAACATTTATTAATAGCAGCGGCCATTTCAGAATTCATGATGATACATACCCAAAATGCGATTCACTTCGGTGAAACTGACGCCTAACGATTAGTCTTTCTGATTAAATTTTAGTGGAAGATCAAAATGTCGAAAAAAATTACTTTAAATCTAAACAGAAAACGTTTTGTTTCAGGGTTTACTTGACAAACACCTTATCCCTAAAGCTAGTAATCCAGAAAGTAAAGTATTCTACCTTAAAATGAAGGGAGATTACTACAGGTACCTCGCAGAAGTGGCCACAGGAGACACCAGAAATTGTAAGTTCGTAGTTCCTATTATGCATTTTGATGGCACTTTCGTTATTTCGACATTACTTTATCTTGTCTTTGATATTGACCATGTAGTTAATATGACTTTAACCTTACAGCTGTTGTAGAGGATTCACAGAAAGCATACCAGGATGCCTTCGAAATCAGCAAGGCGAAAATGCAGCCCACACACCCAATCAGGCTGGGTTTGGCATTAAATTTCTCCGTCTTCTATTATGAGATATTAAATTCACCAGACAAGGCGTGTCAGCTCGCCAAACAGGTCATTATTTGTGTCAGTTATGCGACGGCTCTGTGCTGGCTGGCACGAGGGTGTAGGCTAGACGTACTAACGTTCGTCGCTTGTCCCCAGCTGTGGTGGAGGACTCGCAGAAGGCCTACCAGGAGGCGTTCGACATTGCTAAAGCGAAAATGCAACCGACCCACCCCATCAGACTTGGGCTAGCGCTCAACTTTTCCGTCTTTTATTACGAGATTATCAACTCTCCTGCGCGAGCGTGCCACTTAGCTAAACAGGTTCAATAAACCACAATGATTGAAGTGTACTTAGCTCTCACTTACTGAACAGAACAGCATAACAAAACTAACAGTTGACAGTTGTAGCGCAGTTCCATAATATGGCATGTAAATAATTTTCGTTTCAAAGTTCATCTTCAAAGTTACTTAAACCCAGTTAATATTATTGCATCTTTAGCATGGTCGTGTGGCAATTAACCAGTTAATACTCGATCCAGCCAGCATCAGAGTATTGCGTCTCATTTGTAATTATAAAGAGCCTGTGGGGTAGAATATGTTTGACGGTGATTTGTGTTTCAGGCGTTCGATGATGCGATCGCGGAACTGGACACTCTGAACGAGGACTCGTACAAAGACTCTACGCTGATCATGCAACTCCTGCGAGACAATCTGACGTTGTGGACGTCGGACACGCAGGGCGACGGCGACGAGCCGGCCGAGGGTGGCGACAACTAATCCCAGCCCGTGGTCACCCCAGCACACGCATTTGTTCTCATTGGTGTTTTATAAGAAAACGAGTAACATTCGAGAACGGCGCGCGATACGGCTCTCTTTGTCGCCGATGCGAGCCGTAGCTTGTATAAAAATGTTATAAAAGTCGTTCGCAGCGGACCTTCACGTTCCGTCTAAAATTAAATGTTACGTGTCATCTTTGACGGTTTTGTATTTCTGTATTTACACTGGATTACAGATATCGAGCTGACCTGATGAATATAAATATTTATAACTTAAGTTATTAAAATTACGGTTTCTTAAGTTAAAAGTGTTTTCCTTTCACAAAGAAAATGGAACAGCCTGGTCGGCCCCAAAGTTACATTCCTTTTCGCCGCATGTCCGCAGTGAAATGGAGATCATGATGGTGAATGTTGTTTTAATATAATTATGCGATTAGTTACTTGAAATTTGTTAAAACACGCCCGAATACCTGATGAAGTCTAAATCCACAAACTGTTATGGCTGTATCAAGTAAGGGCACAAAAAACTTGTTAGTGTCTTTTTGTGGTTTTTGTGATGTCCTCTAAAATCATGATGTATTATTACCAAAGTAAATCTTTTATTATTGACATTAACTAATTTGTTGTGCCCATCACTGACACTCAAAATCATTCTGATTTTTTAGGCATTTATTAGCGAAATAGTTTTGTTATGCCCAATATTGTAACATTTCTGCTGCATTTTATCAGCCATTAATCTATTATATTTTTCATGTTTTCACCAATAAACTTTTGTATTAAATACAAGTTTTAGTTTTAGAATCAATATTTAAATAAACCGCCACCTATTAACCCTACAAAGATGTTTTAAAATTGCAATTTTAATCCTAGTTTTTGACTCTTCGCTGCAACGAAGGGCGAACTCGCTATTTCATCTTGTCCATGAATTTGAAATATAAGTAGGTACCATCCATCCTACATTGTTCTACAGAACAATGCACAAGTCAATGAAATCTGCATTTACCTATAACTACCTAGTTAAAGGTAAATGCACCTAGATGGATTCTTGTCAAAGTAGAATTGGTAAAGAATGGCCGCAACAAATTATGGCCCGATAAATAAAGCCTTCCGCTTTAAACTAGAAGAAACAAACAGAACTTTCTATATCCACGAATTACTAGAAGTAGACTAGAAATTGTAAGAACCGAAAGTAAGAAATAGGAAAATTAAAAGAATTTTATGCCGACTGGAGCCAATACAAAGGAATTTAAAACAATGAACCACCATCACTCATTAGACGTGTTATGCGCAGGGCGAAAAAACTGGTTTTACTTAGGACGAAAATTTACGTGATCCTGACTATACTGCCCTTATAACGAAGAAGGGCACAACTAACAAATTGTAAAAGTCGAGATAAATGGGTTTAAAGTTTTTCGATGTTTTTCTGACATAATATTCTTTTTATAATGAATTTACAAAATATTTTAATGCAATTAGTTGCATATACATAAGATCTCCCTTAACATAGTTTTATTATTTATTTATCTTATCCCAATATTTTTTAAATCATGAATTTTCCTTTTAACATAGTACAAAAAATAAAATTAAAGTATCAATTTTACATCAAAAGGTCACAACTAGCCAGTTGCAACTTTTTAATGTAATACTGTTTTATATATTACAATAAAAGGTCACATTCTACGCAGTTGTGTCTTTCTTATGTAATAACATAAAAGCTTATTTTGGAAATTATTTTACTTAGAGGTAAAATTACATATTTTTACTATATTGAAAAATATTATAACTACCTACCTAATAGGAGATTACTTTTTTATACAAATGAAACGAAAATAATATACCACATGAAAAAACATTTATTAAATCAATCAACAAGTTTACCTTTTAATTGTTTGCATATTTAAAGAGATCACATCATACTTACTAATTATTACTAAATCATCCTTCTCGCACAGTTGTAATTATTATTAATCAAGGTGAAATAGTTATATGGAACACAAAAATAATTGAGATCACAACAAATAACTATGATAGACTATGTTAAGTTTATAATAAAATTGTACCTGAAACTTTATATACCTAATTTTAGCTAGCATTCCTTTTTGATAACAAAATAACTTCCATTTGTTGAAACTTTAAGGAACTCTTATTACACAGTTAAAGAGATCAATTATTACACTTACATGAATAGAAGATTTTTTTAACAAATATTATTAAAGAAAATAATAGAATAAAGAAACATTAATTAAATCAATCAACAAGTTAACCTTCTAAATCTTTGCATATAAAGAGATCACATCATTTGGCCCCTCCATTATTCTTACTTAATTATTTACCTTATCATCCTTTTCACACAGTTGTAATTATTATTAATCAAGGTTAAATAGTTAGATGGCAGTTAACATTAATTGAGATCAAAACAAATAACAATGATAGACTATGTTAAGTTTATAATAAAATTAAATCTATTTGAGCTAGCATTCCTTTTAGGTACCTATATAAATAACGTTTAGATTTGTAGGAACTTAAATTACACAGTTAAAGATATCAATTATTATACTTAGAACTATGAACGGAAGATTATAAAATTAATCAACGTTGGTTTAGAATGTCTCTCTATTTGTTGCAACAATATTCGTTAATCTTCATAAGTTTGAGTGAGGTCAGCAGAATTATCATTAACTGCTAAAGTCTCCCAAAAAATTCTTCTATTAGAAGGCATGAGAGGACCGAGCTTTGCCAAAATAGCAGACTTTCTTATTGATGTCACACCTCTCTCAACCAACTTTTGTCGTGGTGGCGGAAAGCCATTATTTATATTCTTATTCTTAAGAAAATCTAACTCTAATTGATTTTCTGTGCTGTGGTTGTTTTACACAGCAGTGATGTAAATCCTCTCCGAAAAACAGTTTCACACATACTGTTCATATAAGCACGAGGTCTGGAATGTTGTAGTTTATATATAGATGAACAGTCTTCAAAGTCATAAAAGTCTTGTACAGTCATATTTTTAACTTTGTTGTTTGGACCTGTATCGGACACGGCTTTAGTAAAGTCTTCAAAGTCGTAGACTCGTTTCGCCTTTTTAAGAGAAAGCTCCACTCTGTGGTGGAACTCATCTGCAGCCATGAATGTGTGGCCGACCTTCAGATACCGCAGTGTAATAGTCTCAAAACTAACTTCGGGAGAGTTTACTAGATGAACCATATAGGAATACAGAGTCCATTTTTTATTTTGTGCTGCGCAGTTGTCTAACCACAGCAAGATATGCTTCAAGTCTCGATTTTCTAAGAAAAACAACTGATTATATCCTCTTTTTTTCTTCCTGAGACACCTTCATGCCATACAGATGCAAAGGTTTTACCAGACTCGTGCATCTTTTTATCTCCTATAGGAACAAAACTCTAGTTGAACACGATGATTCTGGGACAAAACATCACAGTTTTGAATTCTTCCATACGAGGTAACATAATTACATTTTCCAGATCAACCGCAAAATATATAGTGTCGGGATCGTTGCGTTTATGCGTTTGGTTATCAGCGTCTTCTTCGTACTTTTTACGTGCCAAAATATACCGCTCATGATGAATTTCGTATTTTTTACATTCTTCCAATTTCTGTGTCTAATTTCTTGGTTGGTTCGGGTTGTGAATAATGAACTTTTCACACACTTCGCATTGCTCATGCCCCAATTTCGCAAAGGAGATGTTAAGTTTTAACGATTTTTCGGTACAAACTGTATGATACTTTGATGCTAGGCTCGTTTTCACAAAAATGATCGTACATCATGCGAATATTGAGATCAGAAGGCAGATACTTTCTATTTGGTGCGTGTTCTCGTCTGTAATGAGATACAACAGGACAGAATGACATTATGTGTTCTTGAATTTTTGTACTATCTACTTTTTCGTGGGTTTTGGCATTAAACAATTTTATAAATTCATTATAAAAAGAATATTATGTCAGAATAACATCGAAAAACTTTAAACCCATTTATCTCGACTTTTACAATTTGTTAGTTGTGCCCTTCTTCGTTATAAGGGCAGAGTTGACCGTTGACCCCCACCTCTCTTCCGTATAATAATATTTCACAAAATAGGCCTAACTGGTTACTTGAGCCTTTTATTTTTAATACAATGATTTTAATAGTAATGTTCACTTTAGATATAAAAGGAATATCTGCCAAATCAGCTTTTTTAATGTAAATAAGCCTTTTTTATTAAGCAAAACAAAAATAATAACATAAGGTGAAAGCCATATCTATGCATTTGTGTTCTTTTAACTTAATCATTGTAATATGTGCCTTTTTGAGTTAAAAAATATGAATTTGGATGTTACTTGTGCCTTTTAGGCTTATCGTAGCTCTTTGCTTGATAAGGATAGAATTTTCTTTTAAATTCAGGCAGATGCGCCTTTTTTCCCTGATTCCGAATATGTATCTAACTCAAATCTGAAAAAAATGTTAGATGTGCCCTTTTTCGTTACAAGGGCAGTATACTTCGGCTGCATTGATTTTTCCGTGTCGGATCTTTGAATGGCTAGGCAATTTGCAAAAGGGCGCCATTCAGTTAAATGTCTAGGTCGATCATTGAAAGAATGCTGAGATCAACGTTCACATTATGAATTACAATAAAAAATCCAATAGGTATGGCTGAAGCAGAACGTCATTTAGCGATCTCGAATAAAATTAATTAGGTACTACAGATGTTTTATTAGTAGGTACCTCATCTACCTACGTGGTTTTCGGATTGCTATAGGAATCCAAAAACCACGAGAAGTTTCAGCCTTGTATATTTCAAATTTTCGAATGAATATCAGTTACGAAAGCGGCGGCGGCGCGCAGCGCGGCGCCAATGCTCATAGGTACACCAGAATGCTTAAGTATTTACCTAATGTGTTCTAATTAGTTTTTGCGGAATTTGTAATGTGTTAGCTTATGTTCATAACAGTTCCATCGATTGAATTGAATTATTGTGAATAAAACAACACAACACGTTGTCATTTATTCACATGCGCGATTATCGTGCGAGGCCACCCATCTGTGATTCAACAAATAGACAACAATGTACAGAAGAATAAGTTCCTTGATTGCTTGAACATGGCTTGAACCAATCTAGCGCTGTAAAGGCGGAATAGCAAACTAAAATTTTAAATGACCCGGGGCAGACTAGGTAGTCGGCCGCTTCATACGGGCTAGCTTTCGTTCGTATAGCTAGCTAACCGTTGAACAAAAGGGCTGCTGATATGAACTGATACAACTATCTGGCGGCGGAAGGCGCGGCGCGGCGGCGGCGACTTTATACGTGCAACGTAATATTCGTCTACCCAATTCGTTGAACGTTGACGGTATGCGGTAAGTACCTTCTTAGGTAGGTACAGTCGATCTGCAAAACAAAAGCAGAAAAACAATTTGATACCTTCGCAGTTCGAATCATCATATTGTTTTATTAAGCACCCAAGGTGTTCAAAATTATCATAGCAAACAAAGCTCTCGAAAGGTATTATGGAAACTCTTGATTAAATTCTTGTTCTGTACATAGTTTTTTCAAAACCATTTAATTAGGTAGTCACCTTTTTACATATCAATGTAACTGGAAGGTTTAAAAAAAAAGAACAAATATATGCAAAACTCTTATTTATTAAATTAAGAAGATAAACCTTATATTATGCTTATCATAAAATTATTATAATCATGTATAATATTAAAAGCCAATCAATATATCACTTGGTGCGTCAGTAGGTGTACGTAGCTACTCCTACTCTTATTTCTTTGGAAAGGTAGGTCTGCCAATAGTAGCTCCACATGGCACACGTTTGGCTTCACACTGTTTAATACCTACATTGGCACTTCCGGTTAAGCAGAGCCTAGGTAGTCAAGGTTCATCAGGTTTCACACATTAACCGCATCTCGTAGACCGGAAGTGAAAGCCTTTTTTACACTCGGTAACATAACAATGCATACAAGAGGGCGTATTACTATTGATCCTAAATAAATGCTACTAAATACCAAGCCCATTGAAGATTCATAATCATAACGGAAAGTGGTTTCATTAATTCCTATCGACGTAGAATAAGTATTATAAGCTCTAAGAGTTGAGCGGGGAACACATAAGATTAAATACACTATTATTAGACACAACGCTAAGTTCAAGGATGACTTGGACTCGCATCGATCGCTTAGTCCAGTTCTTGATTTTAATTTGACGATTAACAACACAAACGTAACGCACAAAAGCATCATTGGAAGCAGTAAATTCAAAATAGCCAATATGGTGTACAGATGAATCCGTTGGCTTGAATCTACAATGGTGCACGTCACGGTATTATGATCAAGAGGCACCGTAGAGGCGAGAGCAAAATCAGGTACACTCAAAGACAACGATAAAATCCACACGAATAGAGTTGGTTGCATGATCGAAACGGAGGCAGCACTTATTCTGTAATCGAGGTTCATGGTTCGAGGTGGAGTAGAAGAATCACTACCAGCGACAAGGCTATGTCGAGAGGACCCTATTTCATCGACCGCGTCCTGGTCATTTCTCCGGTTCCTTCTCATGAGCTCCTTGTCTTCGAGGTTCACAGTGGCTAGCGTGTGCAGGGCTAGAGTAGCGACCAAGTATGAGGAAGCAGTTGAGGCGAACACGCTTAGGCCTCTGTAGACGATGCAGCTAGTGTTTCCGAGCACCCAGCTCTGCATGTTATAGGACCATATTTCGGGGCTAATCGCTGCACTGAGCGCGATATCAGCTATGGCCAGTTGTAAGATGATTGAAAACAACCCTGGAATGAAAAAATAAAGTTGAAATTATTTAAATCATTATCCGTAAATCGACTATCTTAGCATCTGGTATCATTCATATTAATTTTAAATCCCTAATAAACCGTATGTCAAGAATATTCGAGGACAACCAATAATTTAAAATTAAAAACCTTCGTCCTTGATTAATTATGGTTCATTGGCCGTTAATTGTCAAGTATATACCAAATAAAACTCCACACGTAGACAGCATTTTTCAACACTTAAGATTAGTCAAATAATTACCTCTTGTAGATGATTTGTAAAGCGCAGCTAGCAGCGAGCAGTTGGCGAGGGCGCCTGCGCCGGTGAGACACGCGACGTACGCGGCCGGGAGCAGCGGAGACAGGAGGGGCTCCGCCCGATCCGACCACGGCTCCGGCATAGCGGCGACTGGACTGGGAGCAATGACTCCGTCTCGTCCCGACTTGCTTTTTTTGCTCCGTAGTGAATCACCCTTTAAACATGTGCGGCACACAAGGAACGCGAAACGCTAACTGAAGGTACTGTTGTTTATTTACAGTGCAATTTCACATCCTAACGGGTAGCTTTACCAGAGTTTTATTTGATACACATCACATTCTGTTAACTGGACAATTTTAACTTGGACTAAATTTAGATAAACCAGCATTTGGACAGAGTCACCGAAACACACTAGTAGCTACAATGCCAAAACATTAATTCGTATGCGAAGTCGTGTCTACGAAAGCGTTCGCGAATAATAACTCGTCTCACCTTTAAAGGGCTTTAGAATATGCTTCCTTCTATTCATTTGGTATGGGTGTAAGACTTCGGCTATTCATTGCCACTGTGTGTGATTTTATTGTACTTGCCTCATTAATATTCGTCGTCCGCTAAATACGATACGAAATCTTTATAGTTTCCTATGAATAGATGTCTGATCTGTTTCACTAGCTATAACATGCCGGTTGTGCGTTTTAGGTTCTAATATAGAAATTCATTTCTTCGTCCAGCAAACTTGATCGTACGTTTTGATATTTTCTGGTGATAGAAACAAGTAATTTTAATATTTCAAAAGTTTAAAGGTTGATCCTACTGCCACCGAATTCCTCAAAAGCTTTTTGACTATAGTCCGTCCATTCATTTCATCGTTATGGTGATGATATCCTAACTGCAAAAATGTCTCAATCCCATCCGTTGGCTTAAAGCGTCATTACATCAATATCTTTAATTAAGTGATTAACAGTTTACTCACCTAACACGTGATAAATGTATTTGGTAATCTTTGCTATACTTAAGTACATATTTCAATGGCATTGTTATTTGTTAAATAACCAACCAATATGTTCTTCAACTTGAGCCTGTTTTGATGCGGGAAATCGATGATGCAATTCAAGGCCAGCCTTGTGAATGTATTGTTTAATTGTTTAATTTCCGACTAAGTACTACGGTAAGTAGGTTTTTTGACGACCAATGTGGCGCGGTGGGCGAAGGTCCGCCTGCAACGCAGGAGGTTGCGGGTTCGATTCCCACCTCGGAACAATTGTGTGTACGATCTGCAGATATTTGTTCCAGTCGTTTTCTATGTATAATAAAAAATATATATCTATGTAATGAATTGTATTATGTATATCAGTTATCTAGTACCCATAACACAAGCTCTGTTTACCATGGGGCTAGATAATGCTGTGTGAATTGTCCAGCATTATTTATTATTTATTTAAGTAGGTACCTACCTATCTATCGTTTTAGTTTCTTTGGCTTACATAGGTACTAATTTAATAAGTGATACGTAAGTAAAAAAACAATATTAGTCGGTACAAATTACATAATATTACACTAAATGTCTGTTTCCTTTTCACAATAAAACAGCTGATATAGTCGTACTTTTTAGAAAATTTTGTAGTGTAGGTCATAGTTAACCTAAATAGACTGTATTCTGGGGAAGGACAGTGGTTACTTTAATCACGGAAAAATCGAGCAAAGAAGCGAGCAGAAACTAGTAAAATAATTTAAAAATAAATAGTACTACTACTATTTACAAATTTCATAATCTATATTTTCAACTTCTACGATATTTCAAATTAAGCTAATACCGCTACCACACAGCACAAAAATGAGAATTCAAATATGAACTTTAACTAGTTATCATACGATATGATTTTTTTAATAAAGATTTAACACCTTTCGCTCCTCCGAGATAATAATTAGTATACCGCTGATGATAATTAATAATGCTGATGTTTTTTTTCACATCTTAGTATATATAGATATCATAAAATAAAATAAAATAAAATAAAAAAATAAATCTTAGTGCCTATCACAATAGATATCGCAGCGCGTTGAAGTCTTTTGTATGAAAACTTGCGCGTGCGCCGCGATGCTGCACAGGCTATTGTGACATTTATCTAACCATACATTTTATCATCCAAGAAAATACATTTATTTTTATTTTTTATAAATATATTCAAACATCATTTTTATGATATTTCGGCCTGGCTAGTTATTTGGCCTAGGATTTTTTTGCATTTTAAATTTATATAATAACTTGATATGACATGGAATTATGGATGGACGCAAAAATTTCAAAATGGCCAGACGTTTTAGTTTTTATAGTATTGTTTGGCTTGATAAAGGATTATAAAATGCGGGCGAAAAAAAATAGTGAGTAGAGACTTAGTGAGTATTGATGTTCCTTGAGTAGGAGGTGCCTAACCGACTTATTTATATTTAATACGTTAAGTAGATAGGTATAGGAGTTATGGTCCACATACAAATATTTTTATCTGAAAGTTACTTTAATGAGACATTATGCCACGCATTAGTCTTTGTCGCGTGCGTGCGATTCATCGAGTCTATCAGCAACAATCTGCGAAGGCGCGGGCGGGCGGCGAGGCGGCATGTTAGTAGATATTGTTCATTTGTTTTGATTAGCGGAAACCGAGTGATGGATGACTCGCGACAATGCTCCTCGGGACGTGTAGGCGTGTGTCTTGACAGCCAAAATCTGCGCTTTCCTTTGACTTTCTCTCGGAGGTGCGAAAGGTGTTCATTACATCGACTCTGGTTATTCGGTAGCCGGCGCCTCATAAGTGCACGCGTGGTTCCGCAGCCCTCGAGTGCAGTGCATCGGAGATATTCAAAGCACCTGCATAAGGTTTCCGGCGGGTTGGTTTATAAGCGGAGTGACGGTGGTGGCTCGGCGATTCGTGCTAGTGGAGTGATGTGAGCAGCCATGTCGGCGACAGTGAGCTCGGTGGCGGTGGCGGTGCTGTGCGTCCTCCGGCCCGGCGCGCCTGCGCGCTTCCCCGTGAGTACCCGCGCGAGCTGGGGCGGGTGCCGCCCGCCCGCCCATACCAATATCACTTACACGGAAACCTCATTTTTCACTGAGTATTAACTCATTTAGATAGGCAATTTATGTTAAATATTTATGTTTTATATATATTATATATCCCCGTCCCTTTTACTATAAGACCAGTTAATATTTTAACCCGCTAAAATACCAACTAAGGGCAGACATACTTCAAAATAAGGCTTTTAAAATCATGGTATTTTAGGTATGCTTTACACATAGATCTCTTATAAACGGTTTATTATACCCATATAATATTTTATATAAACTTTTATTCACCGTTCAGTTTATTTTAAACATACAATAAAACATAATTTAGATTTCTGCTGAGATAATACTTAAAATATTAAACGCAATTTTATTTTTATATTCTTGCGAGGGACTGTGGCAGTATCTATTTCAATACCTAACAATTAATATATAATTGTTTAAATTAATTTATCTTGTTTGGAAGGAACCTACAGAAACACTATCAACTTAGTGTTTATAAATTCTCTAATCTAAAATTGTGTGCATGTCGGCTTACGTTGCGTTGTGTATAACAAGTCAAAATATTTTTGGGATATTATTAAAATTCTATTAAATGACCCTGAGTGTAAGCTGAAGACAGGGCGCTATGGCGCTCATTGGGGAGGCCTATGTCCAGCAGTGGTCTAACATAGGTTGATGATGATGATGATGACCCTGAGTGTGATCGCATACGCACTATAATAACAAAAGCCATAAATCTGTCGCTGGTCTATAGGTAACCGTTCCGCGGTCACTTTTTCCCGCAGGTTGCAGGACATTTTCAAAACCTACGACCTTACCACGCTTGACCACTTGTAACTTAGGCAGGTATCTATTACCTACCTAGCCATTGTTTAGTTAAATATTTGATGTATTGGTCGGCTCGCTCGTTAAAAGTAGTATTTCGGCCCTGACCTAGGTCACTACCGATCCGAGCGGGCGATCGTTCCGAAGGCAAAGCAAATCATAATCAACTTAGGTATAGCGTATAGTTTTATACGGGTAATACTTATTTATTTACTCGAGTTATTTTCCCCTAAGGTCAACATCGTTATGTCTTGTCTGTTGACACAGATAGAACAAACCTTTCTTTAATTGTGTTGGTTTACTTGGTCTTTTGCCTGAAAGCATTTTGTTAGACCTAGGGCTAACGGTTATTTTTATTTTCATTATTTATTTGTATGTTAGGTGTTTGGGCAAGTAGGATTCGTCTTATAAAGTATGTAATGCGTTTGTTTTTATAACGGTCCTTTTATAACCAGACATCAACACATGTCTCCCCTGATAAGCGCCTTATTATTATTATTAAAGAGCTACTTTATTATTATGAGTAATGCCATAATCCCCATGCTGGGCATGCGGGTTGGGGATCGCAGTTTGATGATGGATCTGTTCTGCTGTAGTCGCCTCTTAGGAAACCATCGGGAAGAGTTGGGTGGGATAGGTGAAATTCGAAGCCGGCTAACACAACTAATTTAATTCAAGTCATAATTATACCACCAAAAACTGACCTATTTACATTGCATAACAAAGAAACGAAAACCTTCGATGCATGCTCAATATTATCAGCACCTTACGCATTCTTTCGTAATCGGAAATAGGTGGTTACCTACTAAACTTTCACTATCCAAATTGCAGCTAAATCAAAAGCGCCTACCTGATATTTAGGTGTGTTTTTATTTTGGCAATTACATTACATAAGTTACTTCAGGTCTTTCCCGTACTGGATCACGTACTCTATTGCATAACTAAGAGCCATAGTAGGTAGAAGTTTTTCTATCGATGATTCACAATAGGTCGAAACGGCTGTACAATGCAGGCTTCATTATCCGCCTGGTAGAATAAGATGATAGCCATTCGTCTCGTTGGCGCGACTGGCGGCTGCGAGACGTGCCTCGCTTCCTCCCACCGCGATCAATACTTCTCATGCATCACTACCGACGAACCAAGGCCGTAAAAGCTTCTGTTGAATAAACCTATGTTACGTTGTTACCTTATTTTATCTAACATTCGAGTGCAATTACTGTACCTATTATTACGCTAAACGAAATAAGCCTTTTAGTAGCTTTCGTCATTCCTGCCTGACAATAGTGGACAGATCCGAGACAAAGCCTTCTTCTATTCTATAACGTACGATGCAGCCTACCTACTAGGTACTTTTCTTACGCGGACTTTCATCATAGTTGAATACCAATCACCAAATTCAGATAGGTACTTACCGAAACAATTGGCGCTTCTTTTTGTCTCGCACTGAGAAGATGAAAAACAAATAGTTTGACTTTCCCCTTTACTTCGCATCCGCTAATGTGCAGCCCAACACTTAGCTGACTCATGTGGTATTGATTTCGGTTTCACCTCCTCAACGTCCGCTTGACTGACTTGCCGAAAATTCAAAAGCAATATGTTTATGACGAACAAGAAAACTAATAAAAATCGAATTCTGTCTAAGCGTTGTTGTCTTCGAAATGCGAATCACCGCTGCTAGATGCACGCACATCGTTACAAAGTTGCAAATTAATTACGAAGTATGTAGTAACAACCTAATACTTTTTTAGAACCCTGCCTAAATTAAATAGGCAGGTCCACAAAGAATCTCGGGGAACAAGTTTTTGTAGCATCGCTATCCTGCCTGTCCCATCCGGCAAGTAAGGAATGAATGACTCATGAAAATCAATCCTATCGTCAAAAGAATTTGCACAGACCGTAGTGGCCAGTATCGATTCTGAGAAAGATATGCGAAATCGGAATAACGGTATGATCAATCACTAATTGCAAATTAGTTGTAGGTATAAAAGCTTTGAAGAGCTTTTATTTTCTGCCTGACATACATACTTAATTTGATGACTAACGAATTATTGACGTCATTAGTCAGCAGACATTTTTAATTGGTAGGGTGATAAAATGTAAACTGTTTGAATTATTTAGTCCAACCTAATAATTGGCATAGTTATGAGTTTTGCAAGCACGAGCAGCATATCAATGGGTGCTCAGAAGATAATGAAGTTTGTAAGGACAATTGGAGTAAAAGCGACCGCATAGTCATATAATGTCTCGTTGCAGTAGTCGTCTCTTCTGACCCAGTTCAGTAGCATTATTTATTTATTTATTTCAAATAACGACTTATTCTACGCCTTACTACTGCCTAGTAGTATAGGTACCTAACTGATCTAACTTAATCGATATTTTGTATAAACCACTGAGAACCGATGAACATTTGGCACATCGCCAACACCTAGTTTTTGGAAGAGCAACCTCTTAGCTTCAATTTTCAAGGGATCCTACCTACTTGTCAGCAATGACCACTTAACACCAAGTTTAGTAGGATACAGGCGTTAACCAATTGACATTGTTTTCAAGATCGATGATGTCATATCTCGCGAATGTTTTGGCGCTGTCTTTTTTGTCTGGCTGAACTATGTAGCACTACTGTACGCAGTTGGCGCAAATAATATAAAAGTATTACGATCATTGATAGTAAGTAGTAAGTAGGTAACTATGTACTTCTTCGATGTCTCATTTTTCGAATCGAGTAGCAAAGATTCCATTCTAAGCAAACGCTTTAGGAACGCTCCTATCCAACCTTGTCATGTTACTGCCAAGATTTGTGTTACGTTTGTCCCTAGACACCGATCGAGCCGAGCGGAAACTGGCTTTACCTACCTTCATAAACATTTCATGCACCATGAAATTATTTCACGAGAACGAGTACAGAAGGGAGATGTATAAATAAATAGGTAATCACGCTAGGTTATTTATGTTGTGGATTGGTGGAACCAAAGAGTACCTAGCCTACGTTTGTTGAACCGCTGAAAAACTTTTCGTCACAATACAATAAAATGATTGGACTGTGTAATGCAATGCAATGATCAAATCTGCTTCAGATGCACATAGGGGCCTTTTATACCCTATAGTACTCTGATTCATGCCAGTTCATCATAACGTTATTTAGCTTACTCTCACGTTTTTCCAGGATTTATTACCACTCCACGGTTGGTGGACTGGAGGACAAAGTGCCTCCGAGAATGATGTACAAGTGGTGTACTTGCCGGCTCTGTTGCCGCGCGAGGCCCAGTCTACAGTCGAGCATGAGGACATCCCCGTGCCTTACAGCTTCGACGCCTTTGGACGGTGAGGTGATTTTCTGACACAAACTTTTACAAGATTTCATGGACGGATAAATTACAAGAGCAACGTCGACTACAATCTGATCTTATTGCAGTTGTTGTTAAAAGCAGGTTTATCCTTTCAAGTTGACATAAAATGTTGGTTATTTTAGAAACTTCGAACTCCAGCTGCTTCCGAACAGAAGACTCGTGTCTCCTCAGTTTGGAGTATGGTCGGAACAAGGGAAGGAGGAACCGCTGACTGCGGTCGATGCTTCATGCCACTTCCTGCACTCAGGACCTAACACCGTCGCGGCCTTCTCAGCCTGTAGAGATCATGCTCTTGTAAGTAATTTACGAACTGCAATAATCAGAATTTTAAACAATTCCACATCAAATTAACCTACCTACCTGATTTTAATTTTGACCTGATTCTAAACTGATGCCCTAGTAAAAATCCGTGTTTGATGATTAGTGTTCAGAACACTAGTTGCCTGATGTTTTTCCACATTCCAGCACGGGCTGATCGTGGCGGACAACTCGACTTACGAGGTTCGGCCGCTCCCCGTAGGCGCTGCGAGAGCTGAAGATGGGAGCGGTGGAACAGCCCACATGATCAGACGAGCACCTCCACCCCCACCCCCGGATGATGACGCCCGTCTGCTGCGTCCACGACCTCGAGGCCGGACCCCGCGCTCCAAGCATCGGAAAGCAAAGCTCGGACCACCATCCTACACAATCGAGATAGCGCTGTTTCTCGACCAGGCTGCTTACAAACTTTTTTATCCGTTCCTCAACTACAATGAAGCTGAATTACGGGATATGCTGCTGGCGTATATAAATGGTGTAAGTTGACACTGTCATGCCTTGTGCTTAGGTACGTCTGGAACGAACGAGAACTAAAATTGAGGAGGCGATTTTATTTAATTCAAATCAAATTTTTTATTGCGACTATATTGTACATAAGTTATAACATTTCAATAGTCATTAATATGGACCCGGCTAGACCACAGCAAGATAAATTCCCTTGGTAGGTACTTGTGTATAGGTACCTAACTCACAATTGATTTTCTTATAAGGTATCTGAGATACCTGATACCGAGAGAACCTAAAGGGAAAAGTCCCCCGGAAACTGAGAAATCTTAGTATTTGTGGATGTTTTACAATATGGTGTACGTTCACGTTTCAGGTTCAAGCCTTATACCAGCATTCATCGCTAGGGACCCACATCCAGCTGTCTCTAGTCCGGCTGACCTTGCTGCGCAGCCAGCCTGCCAAGCTGACGACGATTGCGGAGCGGGGCAGGCTGCTGGACTCATTCTGCGAGTACCAACGATCGCTCAACGTGGAAGACGATGATGATCCGCAACATTGGGATATGGCACTGCTTTTATCGGGGTAAAGGTGTTTGAAGAACAGGATTTTATTCAGTTACGATTGTCAGCTAAAGTAAAATATAGTGTTGTCTTTGTATAACTCAATCAATGGAAGAATTTCACATATAATCTAGATCTAGTCTCCCCGAATTTATCTGAAACTGCATAACAAAATACAGAAAGCACTTGAGCATACCTCTTCGCAGACCGAACGCTTACAACTTCCTATGTTGCCGCGAATTTAAACGCGACAGGAATCATTACAGAGTAGACTCGTATCAGTAAATTCTCAATACGTTATAGTGAAGATGAAGTCTGCGGATAACCAAAACATCAATCTTTTTCAGATTAGACTTCTACTCGGAAGAAAACGGCCGCCGCAACAGTGTGACGATGGGCCTGGCTCCCGTGGGCGGCGTGTGCCTGCCCGCGCATGCTTGCGTGGTTTCCGAGTTCGGCGTGACAGACCTCCTGGGGCGACCCTTCCCTTCAGCTGGCTTCACCTCCGTCTACATCCTCGCGCACGAGATCGGCCACAAGTCGGTCACGGTCTTTTCTATTACCATTGCAAATATAATTCATTTCATCTCTTCATTCATGTTGGGGTAAACATGTCCTTGATTGGAGAGACAACTCGGTAAACGTATGACGATCTGCAAAAGACTGCTGACATGTAGTTACTGAATGTGACAAGCTAATGTCTGAGCTAGGGTGCTCATTATCAAAGGGAGGCATATGTCTAATAGTGGGCTAGCAAGGGCTGATGATGATTGAGACCTTTCATTCATCCACTATGATATAAGAGTTCGTTAAGCCAATAAGTCAACGAGCATCACTTAAATAACGGCGCTATCATCTGTTTCAAGATTCAAGCTTGATTCGTAGGTCGCATTGAAGCTATATAAGATCAAATGTTTATCGTAAAAACTTCATCATCATCACTAATAAAATTTTACCTACTGCTGGGTTCCAAGTTTATGCCTCTGTATGGGAAATCTAGCTAAATTCGACTTCTGGTGAACTAGGCAATGACGGAGTTATTAATTTTAGTTTTTTGGACTTGACAAGTTCAACAAATTCCAACTTTATATTGTATTGGTACAGCATAGCGCAATCGAAGGCTTATAACTACATCCAAACTCAAATTCAGGAAAACTTTTTATAAATTTTAAAAATATATACTATGTGTATTCAAGCTTAGCCGATTTTTTCTTATGAAAAGGAAAAAATAGTGCTTGTAAATTCCGTTCCGTTTTGTTTGTCTTAAAAATATGTTTTGGCACAACCACAACATACATAAATAAGACGGCAAAGTCGATGACTTCAGCAAATAACCCTTTCCAGCAGGTCCTTGTTAATGATGCGGGCTGGTTCATTGACTGGATCATGACATTTATTAGGTAGGTACCTAACCTACCTACTGCGTCCGGGAATTGCGTAATTAACTACTTACCTAAGATCGTTAAGTTTGAGTACGGATACAAAAAAAAACCTCTAATTTAATGAGATCCGCATTCTTGTCTGACGAATAAGTTTACGCTGCCAAAAACTTAACACTAACCGTGTTAAGTTTTTCTGGCAACGTAAAATTCTCCTGCTCTGGTGATTACCAAATTCCTTTGGAAAGTCAAACATTTTAAAACCAAATATTAAAAGACATTTATACTAAGCAGGAAATAAATTTGTATTTGACCTTTTTTTTTCTTTAAAGTAAAGAAGTCAAAAAGACCCCCTCTCTTTTTATCGACAGCCACAGCAGATCTATAACTGATTTAGAAAATTAATTCTCTGACAGAGAAATGTTTGATAACAAACCAGAGGCTCCTTGCCTCTAGTTTATTTCCTACAGCACAGCCACATCGACTGCGACATCATCTAAACAAAACATTCAATTGTTTCTAAAACGTTGTCCCTTACATTCCAGCCTGGGCATGCATCACGACGGCACTGGCAACAGCTGCGCGCGGGATGGATACATAATGTCACCGTCTCGCGGCACCAACGGCGAGGCTGCCTGGTCCAGCTGCAGCGCACGGGTCGTGGCTGAGCTACAGTAAATAAATCCGGCAAACCTTTTCTAATAGAAGAACTTTTTCACCCGAAATTTAAAGGCATTTCCGACACACAAGAAGATACATTCGTGCAACGGTAGAAGAGTAGCTAGTGAACCTTGCATTGGGAAAAGTGCTTTTTCGATTCGAAACATTTTGCAGCCTCCAAGTTATAGAAATATGAGTTTTCTCATGGATTTTAAGTTTAATTAAAAGTAAATTAAATAAATAATAAAAAGTAAAACGGATTTTAAGTAAATAAGTAAAACGAAATGGATTTTAAGTAAACCTACATATAGGCCAAAAAAATATACCGTTTTATTCTGGGCTACAAAAGCTACGACTGCTACGCCTGGGCGTTACGTCGTAGCCATAGCTACGGCGCTGCTACGGCGTAGAGGGATGGTATACGTTACCTGCGATTTTTTCCTTAAATATTTTACAAGTTACCTCTGAAAATTACTTTCCACACGTTTTCAGGAGTACAAGTCACATGCATGTGTTTATATTCTTATCCGAGGTCAAGAACTACATCTTATGCAGGATAGCTATTCGTCCCGTTAACAGTTGTGTCGCTGCTCGCGCTCAAACATTTAACTGAGTTTAGAAAACTTATTTGTAGGATAACAATTTCAACTTCATAAAATACTTGGTAATATCAAAGTAACAATGATGACATCTACGTCCTCCAAGAAAAGAGTGATAGTTTTTATGTGGACATGAAATTACAGTAATGTGTATTTTCTGTATTTCAGGTGGGCTACCTGCCTCCTCGATGGCGATGACGGTGTGGACACGCCCCATGAGCTCAACCATGAGCGGTTCGCCAGCGCGCCTGGCGCTGTGTGGACAGCAAAGAAGCAATGCGAGGTATGTGCTATTTCCAAATACAGAGCGAAAATCTGTTATTTAAATCTGATACTTTCTTTTCAATATTAAAGTTTTAATTTCTTTGGGCTGGTATGGCTTATAATTATATAAGAAAACTCTCTCTCTTTTTACGATCTACATTCAGCGCCTAGAATTTAAGTATTGCCTACCATATAACCGTGCTGTGTAAAATTGGTAAGTAATATGTAATTCCATGTTAAATCACCTAAAGATTTAAAAACTGTTTGGTATGGATGGATAAAAGCTATAATATAATAGACTCTACACAAACCCCGCGATACAGCCCAGTAAGTTGGTGCGACATTTCAGTTATGATTTTTATAGGCAGTGTTTTTTCAATTTGTTGCCAGGCCGCCGGTGATTTTGATGTGTAGACTTTTTAACGTCACCGCCCCCAATATAGCAAGCAAAATGGACAATAAATATGATTGTTCCGTAGTCATTTGATAATAAATTACGAAAGCTTAACATAGTCAGGCCACCTCTACGGTCTCCACGGAAGACATTATGGTATGATCTGCTCTACCATAGCACATGCTGAGTGGAGGCCGATTTTGTCAGTTTCTCTGTTTTTATTGTGTAATTTATACGAGTATACTATTAGTATACTATTCGTCTCTGTTCTGGCAAAATATAAATCTTATTACTTTTACATAAAGCTCTCCCCGATATCATCTGTCTCCAGATACTCCTCCGGGACATAGACGCAGCCCCATCGCCCAACGGTCCGTCGAGCGAGCACTGCGCCCAGCTAGCGTGCCGGACGCCGCATCGCGCCGGGTACTACTACGCCGGGCCTGCGCTCCCGGGGACCGCCTGTGGACAGCGCATGGTCAGTACCTTTACTCTCTTTTACTTAGTAATCAGTATTAACTCCACGAGTGGGCTGTCGAACGAGCACTATATAGCTATATGATCACTGTATAGCTGGCGTAGCTCAGTATCGCATAGTGCCCACCACTTTCCGATCTTCCCACAATGCGATATCGACGACGACCGGTTCAGGCCGCGGTACCCACTGAATATATGGTTTACGGGCATTGTTAGACTAGTCATTTATTAGTATGATTTATTTAATTTCTTCGAGGAGGTTCTATGTATAGTAGCTGTATGTATGTTCAATCCTTAGAGCATGGTTTTATGCTCTAAGGTTCAATCAGTGACAATGTAGAAGCTTCATCTAGCAGTGCCAAAATTCGAGTACCCCCTTCGGAATCATCTTCAGGTCGCTACGCACAACAACTTGTTAAATGTAGTTATTGTAGGTAATTTAATAATAACACTTGACTATATTAGTTTTTTTGTGTTTTATAACATGAAGATAAGGGTATCATCAACTTTCTTGTTCGAAAAATTCAAACTGTAGATAAGCTTCAACTTTTCCTTCAGTTCTTCCATTCATTTTCTTAACATGCTTCCAGTGGTGCCAAGGCGGAGAGTGCGTGCCATCCCAAGCACTATCAACCACAACGGAGTCACCCATCATCAGTAGCTCCGACGGTTGGAAGCCCTGGAAGGAAGGCGTGTGTCAGTCGGGCTGCACAGTCCGCGGTCGGGGCTTCCGGGAGCGGAGGCGCGCGTGCGCCGGGGCTAACTGTCAGGGCTCCGGGTATGACGTCGTCTTGTGCGATGACAAAAAGGTAAAAAAAAGGAAAAAGAAACCACTAGTACATTCATATATATTTTATGTTTCTAATACATGGTTGCCTATTTAAGTCTAAATATAATTAGATACATGTCAATATTTATGTAAAATTGTGTTACATTTGTTGGTGCGGTGAATTTTCAGGTTTGCGGAAAGAAGAGCCGCGTGAGTGCCAACGAGCTTGCAGCCCGTAAATGTGCGGAGTACGCGCAGAGACTGCCGGAGCTGGACCCGCGGGGCGGAGGCCTGCAGGCGCCACATGATGCCAGTGAGTAAACTGCGACACCAAAATCCTGGACGTTTTATGTTTTGCCACTATTATCTAAAGATACCGAATGCTACTCTACTAAGCGTTTAAATAAGAATAATGCTAGACAATTCACACAGCATTATCTAGCACCAAGCTAAGCAAAGCTTGTGTTATGGGTACTAGATGATTGATATATACATAATACAATACATTACACAGATAGATATTTGTTTAAGTATACATAGAAAAAAACCAGAACACTCGAAACAAATATCTGCACATGTACACACATTTGTCCCGAGGCGGGAATCGAGCCTCTGACCTCCTGATAGAGGTCGTAAAATTTCCAAAGAATTACTTTAGATACTCGCAGGTACTACTTACTGTTCTTAAAGATAAAGCAACTAACGCTAAGCTCTGATGAGCCTAGAGGCTCATCAGAGCTTAGCGTTAGTTACGTCGTAGACGACGTAGATGTATTGTAGCATTTCGTAGCTATGCCAACCACCCCAAAACTTTTCGTTGATTTTCTATCCATATTAGCAATTGATTTATGTAAAGGTGATGTTTCAGATTTTGTGGAAGTAAAATCTAAGTGTTATTAATGTGTATTCCTCTTTACCAGCTCGCATGTGGATGGGCTGCGCGATATTCTGTCGTCGCGCGGCCGGCGGTGGTTTCTACGCACCGCGTGTGGAGCTTAACGACGCCGGCTTGGAGCCCTATTTCCCGGACGGGACCTGGTGCCACCACGACGGCTCACAGGACTACTACTGTATGCAGCATCACTGCTTGCCTGAGGTAAGTTCGATGTCGGGGCTCGGAATAGCCTTTAGAGGATTTACGTTCCTGGCGGGCTGTTGTGCTCGGTAGAGCAGCGTCGTGCTGCGATCTGTTGACACTCAGCCCTACGCCATGCCAGGTGATTTGACCGAGGACGATATCATGTACTTTTTATTTTTTTTATTTACTTACTCTTCTGCGACTCAACATGGATTTTGGTCTCCAACAAGACTGCCATAGGCATGTCGGTTCTGGGTTTTTGCTAGGTAGTAGCGTCAAGAAAAACAGATCGCTTGCCTGAGGACAGCCTTACTACTTCATCCTCGCGGGAACTCTAGGTCATCACCAGTAGAATCTTAGTTCTACCTACCTAAGTCCTCCCGAGTGCTTGTCTTGCAGTAAACTAACAATGAAACGGGTGTGTGAAAAGTTCTTGCAGCATTGCAGCTTGCAGCATTATAGGAATTCCGGGATGATTTATAGAATCAGGCGTTACTTTGCGATAATCCATTGCAAATTATTAGAACGAAAAGTATCTTATAACAATTCCGTTCTTTATAGTTTTTTATAAAATCGTATAAACTTCTTTGATATTATCCAACAAAATGCATTCGCGCGTATCGTGTGTTCGCGTACAAATTAAGTGGTGTGTGCTTTTTCACTTCTTTCACTAGTCAACAAAAAAATTAAATGAAGAGAATATCAAAAACACCTTATTTTTTATTTGATAATAACTTATAATATAACATTTGACTCGTGCTTATTTTGTAAGCCTAAAGAAACAAAGTTTTTGAAAATCTGAAACCTTAAAGTTGGACTTAGCAATTTCGTATTCTCTAATTGTTTTTGACTTGTGGGAGGGCACGGTTTAAATATAAAACGTGATTTGCCCTTGTGGTAGGCACTTCGTTGCTGATGCTGGGCAAGTATCATTCAGAGGCCCCTGCACCATGACGACAACGCACAAGGCTATTCATGTTTGCAGCATTAGGTACTGTTTGTCAGAGGTTATCACACCTACCATGGATCATACATTATGGATATACACAATGGGCAAACAAATCTATTCGTGATATTTGAAAAAAAAACCTGGCCCTTATTTGTTTAGGGGGACATCAGCATGGATCAAAATGGGCTGGAAAACTTTTGAATTTTTGATAATTATGTACATAATGTATGTCTCTAAGGTATTTATCATATGGCCCCAGTTGAGTTACTTTGTACTTGTCTTAAGTTATGAAATATATGATTATTATTATGTATCTCATTACCATGAACTCGGGCCATAAAGTGACCCGGACCTTTGGAAGGCTTGCGTGGGGCCGAAGCCAACAGCACAGAGTCCCTTTGAGAGAGTTAATCTAAAGGCGATGACTACACATAGCGGTGTAGAGACGATTGCAAAGAAATAATACCAGGCTATTGTGATGGATGGATGTACTGGGTAATCGGGCTATAGGGGAGATTGCGGACGCCTACCATAAACAAGTCAATCATTGATTATTATTATTATAGTCTAAAAAAATCGATTCTTTCTTGACCTTAGACTTTTAAATTACTTATCACTTACAACCACAGAGTAACTACCTACCTCTGCTTTTGTTACTTTATGTACTCGAACTGATTGTGCCTTTACATGCATTTGTGAGGAATTCTAAGGAAGTGAAGAACAAAGTACAATAGATAAGTACTGTTTATTATACCGGGTGATTTGTTGTTTGCTAACAGACGGTATAATCGTGAATAGGAGTTCTAATCTCATTGTTTGAACGTTGAAAATGAAACGTCATATCACGTGCTCTCAGCATAGTAAGAACTAATTTGCCTAAGCTACCTGTATTATTATATACTCTTAGTAGGTAATCTTTATTGTACTCCATGCACATAATATACCGCATCGGCTGAATGACGTATGTACTCCTTAACCTATCTCACACAGTCTGGTAACGCTGTCATGGCCATCTGCGGTCAACAGCATTACCTATATTCTCCTTTCGAAAAAAACCCAACCCAAAAAACTGAGTTCATGTATTCCACAAGATCATCAGGGGCCTTAGCCAAAAGCCATTCGCTATAAAGCGATTCGATTTCTACAATCGCCGCCGCTTAGACGATGGCGAACTTCAATACATTCCGATACTTCAATTTATTCAGGCCTTAAAAAAAATATAAAGAAATAATAAAATATCACACTAATATTGTAAATGCGAAAGTTTGGATGTTTAGATGGATGGATGGATGTTTGTAACTTATTCACGCTAAGACTACTGTACGGAGAGAACAATTTTACGTACATATATGTAGTTCTAAGACTGGAATTAAACAAATATATGTAGTTCTAAGACTGGAATTAAACAAAGGCGTTTTATCCCATAAAACAGAGTCCATGGCATAAAAATAACCTTTAAACGTTTCCATAAAGCGTGCGAGCCGCGGGCAGGAACTAGTATAAAATATTTTAAACGTACCTACGAGTTAATGCAATTTAATAGGAAAACAAAGTAGACCTAGAAGGAGACATGTGTATTTAATTCCTATCATATCAAGGCTAGCTCTGCCTGCGGTTGATACACGTGGTCATATTTCTTCGGTGACGTTGATTATTCGGTTCGCCAGGTAAATTACCTATCTACTTATTATTTTCCTGCATTTGATACCTACGACCTAAAACTATACAACAATGAATTAGAAAAATGTCAATGTAGCAACTTATTTTTTTTTTATTATTTAAAGAGCTTTATCATTACCACTATGAAAACACAATTTAAAAGAGACATATGTATGTAAATCAAGGAATTTTTCTATGTATAATGTTGTACTTTAAGACTGGACCTCAGTGGCGCAAAATAGAGAAGTGTGGAAGGAAGAAAGGAAGGCCTTTGCCCAGAAGTAGGACAGTAGGAGTCCATTCAGTTTTTTTCAGGCTGAAGCTTGCCTACTAAAGACATATTTTAACGTTAGACGGACTACGAAACTCACCACATAATCACGTGCTCAATCTAAATTCCATGATCAATGTTTAGCCGTCAAACATAAAGCAAGATTACGATTTTCTTTCGTGCGTCATAATATTCTCTCCGCAAAATTGTTTATTTACCGTAAATTACTTGGCTAATTTGTCATACTTTTTATCTAGACGTTAGTTTGGTGATACATTGTTCTCTGACGCTAGTTTATGTTTGTTTATTAGTGTATAATTTACAAATATTAATGATCAGCCAACTTAAAAGTTCTTTGATAAACCGCTTCGTTCGGCCCCAAACTAAGTAGATAGATAGATAGATATATTTATTTATTTTTATTTTATTTTTATTTATTTATTTTACAAATTTGTTACATTTTGTTTGTCGCATCTTAAATCCTAACACAGGTTTATCTAGACACTAGAGTTCTCATACCAATAATGAGGTTAAAAATTAAAATAAATAAAGAGCTTGTGTGGGTAATAGATAACTGATTTACCTACTTATATTAAGAATATTTATATCATTAATAGTTTTTTTATCAGATTACTTACATAGAAACACCCAAAACACCGCGAACATATTAATATATCTGCAGATCGTAAAAACATTTGTTCCGATGCGGGAGTCAAACCAGCAACGGTTTGATTCCCGCAAACTTTGCTTCGGATTCATACTTACGCCCGAAGCACCAAAGAAGTCGTTTAGACGAATCCTTATATCAAACCACTTTTCATTGTCTTTAACAAGGAATCTTCTTCCAGAACCTTTTATTAAAATCAACTATAGACCATCGTCATTCAAGCTAGAAGCAGTAGTGTGACTTGACTTCTTTGATATTGGCAATATTTATCTGGTTTGCCCATTTTACTGCCACTGTTCATGGAAATTTCATAGGCGTGGAATGGAGACGTACTCGTAGTTACAATAATAATATGATCGGTAAATGTTGAAAAAATCTATGAGATTTTTACCTCGAGTATAGAGTAGTTTACCTACGTAATAACACAGCTTATTACGTGCATGTCATGATATGATGTCCCCTGTGTGTTCGACATACTTGGTAATATACTGAATACTTAGCTATTACCGAAAAGGTATAATCAACGTTACCAGTTTCTTATCCTAGTCTCTAAAAAAAATCAAAAATACGTACTTATCGTTATACCTAAACAACATGTAAAAATGCTATAGGAAGATTGTTAGCTGTGAAAAAATAGTAGAACTGACAGATGAAGAAAACATATTTTCTTACTTCATTTTCACAAAAGTCATTTATAAAGGGATATTTACCATGATTTGATTTTTGAGTTTTCCAATATTTCGAGTAAGAAAATGCTACCAATAAAAACTTACTCGCAGTGCCTTCAGTTATTCCATGGCGCATGAAACTGTGCCGAATTATTGGATAACTCAAAAATCAAATCATGGTAAATATCTATTTATTTATTTATACTTTTTGCACGAAAAACATAACACAAAACTTATTCTAGAAAATTTAAACAAAGGCGAACTTAACCCTAAAAAGAGTTCTCTTCCAGCAAACCTTATTGGGAGAGAGAGACCAAGTGAAGAGAGAAGTGGGTACATGTGCATAAATAAAATAAGAAATAGACAAAATATTAAATTTTAACTTACTTATTAATTATACTAATATATACTATATAACAATAACAAATATAAATATCCCGTTATAAATGACTTTTGTGAAAAAATAGTAGAATTATAGACGAAGAAAATAGCTGAGCAGTCAATCTTCCGATAGCTTTCTTACGTATCTACGTATTTTTTAGTTTTTTTAAAATTATAATAACTCAAAAATCAAATCGTGGTAGATTTATCCCATACATTATATGACTTTTGTGTTAATAACCATGACCGTTTCAGAGGTTTTACAATTTTTTATTCAATTTTTAATATACATAAATACATACTAGTTCTAATTTGTTACTAATTTGATTGTAATTTCCTTATTCAGCGAATAATTCTTCGATATTAAAGGTAGGCCTCTACTAGACCTGGAAAAATGAGTTTGTTGTTTATTTGTATGAACTGTTGGTTGTTTTTTTTTTATATAATGCGGCCACATGTTCTCAAGAAAAAACCTTAGTGTACGTCTACCATACAATGACTAAGAACGTTCTATATAGTTATTATGTGGTACCTACACCTCGGTATCACAGCCTACAAGCGGAAGTATTCAAGGACTTTTATACATAGGTGTAATGAAGAACTTGCATGTCATATAAACCCGAGAAACAATCAATTTAACGAGAACTACCTAGATTAAAATGTAAACGTAGGTCTTATCGTGACTTGTTTTCCTTCAAAAAATTACTTGGCCTACATTGTGAGGTTATTAAACAGCTTGCTCCAATTAATAATATTCCTATTAACCTACATGAAATCATATAATATTTAAGGTATTATCATCGATTCAAAATAGGTAGGTATAAAGATAAAAAATACAATATAATTACTGTTAACTGCCTAGTATGGTTTACTTTACACAGTCGGATCACCATGAATTTATTTAAAAAAATTGTTTTAAAAACTTTTTTATATATGATTTTAAAAAACCTGTCGAATTTATTGGCAAAAAGACAGAGTTGTCGTTTCACGTTGGTGCGAGATTAAAATTTTTGTGGTTTTAATTTTTAATGTTTTCTACAACGAAAACTAACGTATAATTAATTAGCCCAGTTTTATTTATTAGAAAATAAATAAAACTGGGCAATTGACGGTACTGGGCAATTGAAAGATACACAGCATCATCTAGCCCCAAGCTAAGCAGAGCTTGTATTATGGGTACTAAACTATGAACTACATGTAGTTTTGGCGTGCAGAAGTAACAAACATCCATCGATCCATTGAAACATCCAAACTTTCGCATTTTTTTATAATTTTAGTATGAAGATTAGGTTACCTACTTTTCTAAAGCTACATATATTGAAGATACTGATTTCTTCTATCCATAATGCCACGCCCACCAAGACATTGGCCATAGGTATTCGTTGACTGTGACACATGTTATTTGTGTATCCTAAAATATCTTTTATTATTATATATAATTTACTTGGGCCGAACTAACCTCTCATTAGTTAATTGAATCGTTTTCTCTCCAATAAACCAAGGCACATTATCACATCACATTAATATTACAAATACGATAGTTTGGATGTTTGTTACCTTTACCTCTTCACGAAAAAAGTACTGAACGGATCGGGCTGAAATTGCATACAGATAGTTCTAGGTCTAGAATAAAACATAGGCTACTTTTTATACCATAAATCAGTTCCCATGATATAGAAATAACCTTAAACAACGCTTGCGAAGCCCCGTGCAGAACTTAGTTTTATAGTAAAATCTATTAGAAGCTTGGACATGGGACATTCTTTAAATAGGAACTCTTTTTTGTTTAGAATTTATGGGTAGATATATATTTATAGGTAGATATTATATTGAATTTAACAATAATTACACAGAATTAGATTAGGCACTCAACTCATTACTATTATTTTAACAAACAAGACAGATTTTAAATGTGGCATGCTTGCTACAGTTTTCAATGTACGAGTACATGTACGCCATGTGTAAATTTAAAACCGAGTGAACAAAAAATCTGATGTGTGTAATAATGGTGTCTCACTGGTTTTTGTCATGATAATGTAAACTTAGTCTGTTATTTAAATTACAAAGCCAAAAATAATGTTTTTGCCGAGCAGAACTCATTATTTAAATTTTGGTACTCGTACTTGTATTTAGGTAGGTAGTACTAGTTTAATTATTATGGTAAATGTTTTCGGTGACATATTCGTAGTAATTTACGAATATTTTTCCAATAAGGAGGCAAAAATGAATAAAATAAATTGAGCCC
This sequence comes from Eupithecia dodoneata, assembly GCA_947044415.1. Classification (NCBI taxonomy): domain Eukaryota; kingdom Metazoa; phylum Arthropoda; class Insecta; order Lepidoptera; family Geometridae; genus Eupithecia; species Eupithecia dodoneata. The sequence continues at coordinate 9,324,151 of OX345656.1, read as the reverse complement.
GTTTTAAGAAACTATGCTCTCTATCTACGCTAAGCTGTGTCAGAGCTGAGTAACGCTTTTGCCATAGAAAATCGTAACTCAAGAACTCAAGGGAAGGCTCGTGTTATAAAATCTTGCTCAGTCGTCGATCTGACGACTGAGCAAGATTTAGAAGAGTAGTTCACACATAGATTTCCACGCGGGCGAAGCCACGGGGCGCAGTTCGTTATTTTAATATAGTATTTTATTTTGTCATGCAGAACTTCAAGATGACACCACAATTCCACATCTGGGACCTTCCAAGCGAAGATATCGGGGGTCCTTTTAACGCGCGAGCTTTACAGAGCCCCGAGGACGCCGCAGCTGCAGCCGCCATCAGGCAATACCTGTCGTTGGACAAAGGAGGAGTCCCTATAGCACGATCAGGCATACCCCCGCACTTGTACGAAGAACCCGAGTATAACTGGGAGGTGAATGACTATGTGGAACTGTCCACAAAGAAAGACATTTCTCTGGATACATTATAGTCAGGTCACGAGATGGAAGTCGATGTTTATAAATGTGTTTGGAAGACGTTTTATAAACTTCCCCTTTCAGGACGTCGGTAATTGTTTTTGGTGTTATTTATTCTGCTAAATATTTAAGCCTTGCATCTGCCTTTTTGTATGACCATGGCTGAGATGGCCTATAGTTTTACGAAATTTGTGATAAGTATTTTTTAAGAGAATGTATACAATGTCAGCGTTCCTAAATAAGATTGACGGTTTGTTTGCTATTATGAGAGTTAAAACAATAACTTCATAGCATATTTACTACCTCACCGTCTGAAAATAAACCAATGGTAGGTTGTTGATGTTCACAGTGTAAACTTATGTTAAAGATTATAACAGAGTACATCATTTGTTTATATTGGTTAAAGTAGAAACCATAAGATGTAGGTTAATAGAATTTTCTTGCCAAAAGATCAACTAAGTACGACATACATAGAATATGAAGTCGGTAACATTTTTTTCCCTCGGCTGAATTGTTAGGACATTTCTAGATGTCAGGTGTTTTTGTCAAGATATTCCAGTGTGGCATCTGGTTACCCTATGTTGGGTAGCCTGATATATTATAGGTATCATTTTGCGCAGTATTATTTTGTAAATTAAACTTAGTTTCTTTATAAGTTTTACCACAATCTAATGTATAAAAAAAAAGTATGAGAGTGTAGCAGAGTAAGCTACGCAGTTTATGTCTTCGTTAGTTTATCACATCATTAACAGCGCAACTCGAACGCTAGTCCTATTTATTATAATATTTACGTTCGATATTCCTTAAATGCTTCTGGATAAGAATAGTACATTAATTAGTACATTATTTATATTAAGATAAGTCTGTTTTATACTGCAAGCATTTCAAATAAAGATAATTTGAATAACTTTGTTTGTTGTTGTGTTTATTAAAATATTCCTTTAATTGTCTTCCGAAATTAGTTATATCCTGGTCACAATATGTGTGGACTCTATTATGTACTCGATGATAAATAAGGTAGTTTTGATGATTAATGTGTCTAGATACAGATAGACTGTCAAAGTATTTCAAAGTCAAAGACTTTCGAAGGGGCCCAGTTCTATAACAGGCTACCTGAACACGTCGCTGAAGGTGCTGGAACGTCTGGCGTGTTTAAAACCAAATTGCATAGATATATACTTGAGGATGTAACACTACAGGACTAAACATAAAAAGACGGAAAAATAACATAATATTAATACTTATCTTAAGTTTCTCACGTAAGTAACATGTATGTTGTAAATGAGAAATAAATATCTTTGAACTAAAGTTTTAAAACGTAGAAAAACACATCCAACTGTGACCACTAAATCTTCAACCTGCGCGTTCTTCAATCTGCGCAAACTGTTTTTGAGCATATTTTTGAGGACACTCGACGCTGTGGTTGTATTATAATACACTATTTCTCAACATAATACCAGCGCTGAGTAGGTATCTATATTTATCTACCCAGCAACATGCTGAGTTGACACCTTTTTGACTCGACACCAATTGTTTTGCCAGGCAGGTTGTGGAGGTTTTTAGTTGGGTACCTAGTTTTTTATTTTTTGTTTTTAATCATAAATTTTTGAGTTTAAAATAATCTGGGGGTATTTTTGTTTTGTATTTTTAAATATATAACTGTGTAACCTCCATTATTTTAGTTTTAAATAGATAACTGTGTAACCTCCATTATTTTAGTAATTAAGTTTGTGCCTAGTTCTTAGTTATCCTTTGTGTTTTTAAAATTGTTATGTGTCGTGTCAAATAAACCTTTTTCATTTCATTTCATTTCATTTCTAATGTAATCTACATCCGAAATAATAATATGTAGCGAGAGTATAAAAGTCTATCATGCATGCCCACACCTAACAGCTAACTTTCGTGTGCTGGTACACGAATGTTAGCTGTTTTTCCTGGTTACTTTGCAGCGCGACGTTGTATCTAGTTATATTAATAATCTAAGGTACCTAGTTAGATTATCAAGTACTTACGTATACTTAGAAGACACACCTATACAATATTAAGTATATATAAATAAATGGCATCCTCCTATAATAAATTATTATAATTTATTAGTAAAGCTCCATTGTAAAGTCTAGCATCTTGATTCTAATTCCAATCGCCTGCGCTTCGAGATTTACAACGTATGTGTTGCGAATGCGTGATTTAAGTGTTGTTATTGATTAGCAAGCACTTGCTAACTCGGATTAAGTTGTTATACCAACGTTTATATTCCTCATCATTATCATCACTAGCCTGGCATGTAGCAGCGAGAAGATTGTTCTTGCCTATGCTGTGCTTGCCACACTCGATCAATACACCAGAATTGAGTGATGAAAAAAATTTGTTCCACTAATTGCCGCGGGACTTCAAACGTGAAAAGCGCTCTTTATCCTAATTATAATATTATAATCGCGAAAGTTTGTATGTGTGGATGGATGGATGTTTGATACTCTTTTACGTAAAAACTACTGAATGGATTTTAATGAAACTTTACAATAATATAGTTTATACATCAGAATAACACATAGGCTACAATTTATAAAGATATATTGTATTTTGTCCAAAATATCTATCACCACGCGGGTGAAACCGCAGGGCGCAGCTAGTCAATTATATTGTCAAGAATGGAGAAAAGGGTCGAACAATGATGTGACATTTCGTAAAATGCTACTATTCGACAAAATCGTTGTTTGTACCAAGTATTATAGGTTTCTCGATTAACATACCTTTTCCTGGAAAACTCAGCTCGTTTAGAAAGATCACGAATTGCTTAAGCTAAGTAAATACTTATAGCAGGTAAACAAATACCTACGTGACGTAACCAAATTGAATCTAAACTGTTTAGCATCGCCTTCCAAATTAAATTTACTTTTAGTAATGTACCTAATCTAAATATGGATTCAAAAAAAAGAACCTTTCGATTCGGTTTCGTAAATGGAACATTGTAATAAATATTTTTAGTGCTACTCTACGCCTGTTATTTTTATATCCAGGTGAATAGATTTCTGGAATGGATTTTATAAACAAGAATCTGACGTAGATATTTGGTTTTCACATACAGAAATAACCCAAAATATTAGCTGTTGAAACTCTTAATACAGTTTATTACCTAGATATTTGTGTTTGGGTATTTTCTATGTACCTACCTATGTATCATAAAAACATAGGTAGATATTTTTTCCACCTATTTTTAATCAATTAAGTTTAACAGTCAAACCCACAATACAAGCTGTGCGAAGCTTGGGGCTATTACCCAACATTATTATATATTTTTATAATAATATTTTTGTATGGTGGATGACAAAATTATTGGGTTGATTCCAAAATTGTACTATCTATATATATAGGTACAGGTGCGCACTCCACCCAAGCTCGTTTGTAACCAAACCGCACCAGAACATGACTTGTATAGAAAAATCACACTGCGGCACTTACAACTTTTTAACGTAACGCTTTACGTAAATTAACATTAAAAAGTTGTACAAAAAACATTTTTTTTTTAAATACTTTAGGTACCGGATCTGGATTTCAGACTAGCCTTCACCCACTCTGCCAAAAAGGTCGTCGATATTTGTCATGTCCAGACCATTCTAAGGTTGCCTGGAATCGGATCGTTCTCTGCGATAAGGCCGCCCTTTAAACTTCATCTATTCTTAGTATTTATTTCTGTGTTAATACAGTTTATTACCTAGATATTTGCGTTTGGGTATTTTCTATGTACCTACCTATGTATAATAAAAAACATAGGTAGATATTTTTTTCACCTATTTTTAATAAATTAAGTTTACCAGTCAAACCCACAATACAAGCTGTGCGAAGCTTGGGGCTATTACCCAACATTATTATATATTTTTATAATAATATTTTTGTATGGTGGATGACAAAATTATTGGGTTGATTTCAAAATTGTACTTTTTATATATGTATATAGGTACAGGTGCGCACACCAACCAAGCTCGTTTGTAACCAAACCGCACCAGAACATGACTTGTACCTATAGAAAAATCACACTGCGGCGCTTACAATTATTTAACGTAACGCTTTACGTACATTAAAAAGTTGTACAAAAAATATTATTATAATTTTTTTCAATACTATAGGTACCGGATCTGGATTTTAGACTGGCCTTCACCCACTCTGCCAAAAAGCTCGTCGATATTTGTCATGTCCAGACTATTCTAAGGTTGTCTGGAATCGGATCGTTCTCTGCGATAAGGCTGCCCTTTAAACTTGATCTGTTCTCAGTATTTATTTCAGTATTGTTTGCTGTTTTATGTGGTATAACAAAGTGTTTCTATATATCTCTATATACATATATGTATTTGTAGGAAATCGATCACCATGCATGACACATCATAAGTTACCTTAAACCTGCCTAAAAATCCACATAAATCCGCTTGTGGATTTACCACAACAAAATATGACAAAACAAAAGTTTACCTTCGTCGGCTTGAGAAAACCTAATCATGCAACGGTTTGTCAACAACCAATAGAAAACAAAGAATTCTCATGTTTCTACGGAACGCGTTGAACTCTTTTATAAGAGATTTTTTTATTTGAAAGGGAAAATTTTGTTGCTATTACGGAAAGACAAAGTAGAAAAGATAATATTTTTCATTTTGATGCCATATTATTCTGGGAATATGCCAGAACCAACAGTAAATAAAACCATCAATAATGATCAAAGTTCAACCCATCCGATAATGCTCGTTGCCATTATTATTTATTGTGGTTGCCATAAAATATATATAAAAGAAGCGTCTGTTCTTGAGTTGTGGTCGGTATTAATAAGTAGAGTCAAGACTGTTCAATATTCGACTCTACATATACATAACTGGAATAGACAAACAAAATCTGGCGTTTTCGCCATGTTTGGAGAATAACGAGAGACAAGGGGGCTGATGTCCAAAACCGATACTCATATCGGCTTTTACTACTCATAGTAGAGAATGGAGGAGGCCTATACCCAGTAGTGAGTAAACGGGCTGATGAAGATGATAATTAAACCTCTAATAGGTAAACTACTGAAGTGGAAACTGGCGCGATCCTATTCTGTTTTCTATTTTGAGTAGGTCTGAAATCAAAACATTAGCCTATGTTAATCCGCAGCTGGGCATATGCCTCCCCTAATGAGCGCCAAAACGCCCTGTTTTCAGCTTAAAAGAAACTCGATTTTTTTAACCAAGTTATAACAATTCCAAGCGATGCGAAGACACGGGCTAATTATAATGCCTATAGTAAATGCAAAGTGATCGGTCAATCATTACACTGTCAAGAGGAACTATTTATAATAAGATCATTATTATATGGCGGAGTAGAATGGGTTATCGGGGTTCAAAAGGCCTCGTAATATAAGGAGGGCGAAGTACAATGCACTGGCTGTACTGCAGCAATACCTATTGTTTTGACAACAAATATCGACGTTAAAAATATCTGTAGGAAAAGGAAAGTAAAGCACTGAAATTTCATGTAAGTATACCAAACGAAAAGAGTCTTAACGTAGGTATGTACCTAGTTTGTAACAAGGTCACATTAAACGATAATACAGACGACCGATGTGGCGCGGTGGGCGAAGGTCCGCCTGCGACGCAGGAGGTTGCGGGTTCGATTCCCGCCTCGGAACAATTGTGTGTACGATCTGCAGATACACTACTCAACAAAGTCTAGGGAACAAGCAATAATACTTCAACTGTTTTGTCAAAACTCGTAAAAAAGTACTGGTCACTAAAATTTATAAATTAAGGCTGGAAGAGGAATAAATTATTTGTTCGAAATTCAAAAAAATTTAAAACAAAAGTGCGAAAGCTTTTCAAAATAAGAAGGAAAAACCGAACTTGGTCGCAGAGTAAGGGGTCTGCTAGCATAAAGTTGTTGTGATTTTTGTCATGTATCGATTTTTTTTCTTGTGAAAAACCATTACTGCCAACTTTTTCAATATTTTTGAAACTCTAAGCGTTATGTCACGTCGTCATTTAACGCGGGAAGAGATGCTTAGGGCTGTGGGTATGTTGGAAGCTAGACGCAGTCAACGCGATATCGCGACCGCTGTTCTCACACAGCCAAGCGTAATTTGCCGATTATGGGCACGCTACAGGGCTACAGGAGATGTAGCCGAACGTCACCGAGGAAGATACAGGGTCACTACCCAGAGACAAGATCGATTTCTGCAAAATGCTGCAAGAAGGCAGCCCCAGATTACAGCTCGCCAGTTGGTAGGAAGACTCCAGTCCCAGCACCAAGTGGTTATCAGTGACCAAACTGCCAGGAGATGATTACATGAAGTCAATCTCCGCGCTCGCAGACCATTAAGAGTTCCAGCTTTGCGACGTGGAAATCGAGGGCGTCGTTTATTGTGGGCAAATGCACATTTACGATGGACCGACAATCAGTGGGCACGTGTTCTCTTTTCCGATGAGTCTCGCTTCGGATTTCATCCTGATTCAAGGAGATTGCGTGTTTGGCGTGTTCTTGGTCGCTAAAGTAGACTCCGAAATCCTCAGGAAGTTCATCCTTATCAAGGCGGAACGATCATGGTGTGGGCTGGAATTCGCCTGGGTGGGAGAACTGATCTCGTTCGCATACGAGGCAATTTGAACGCAGAGCAATACATTGAACAGGTAGTGCATCCTATGGTCATCCCCCACCACCAGCAGTTTGGCCAAGATTTCGTGTTCATGCAGGATAATGCACGCCCACACACCGCAAGACAGGTGATGGATGTGTTCAGCGAGCACAATATCACGGTATTAGAGTGGCCTGCTCAGTCCGCCGATCTCAATCCAATTGAGCATGCATGGGATTTACTCGGAAGAAGAGCTTTCAGTGATTTTCCTCAAAATTTGAACACGGGAGAAGAACTTTTTTCGCATCTCTCCAGAATATGGAGCCTTATTCTACAGGCGACAATTGATAACTTGATACTCAGCATGCCACGCCGATGTAGAGCCGTGGCTAATGCCCTGGGAGGTCCAACGGATTATTAAACAGCTGCAAATAATGTTTTTTCATTTAATTTCCACGTAAGCGTCATATGTTTTTGTAATTTGAAGAATTTTTTTTTTTTTGGTTTAGGCACTTTTTTATTTTTTTTAATTAAACTTTAATTTTTTACATGAACGCTTTTTATTTAATTGCATAACTGAAATCAAGAATAAATTTCACTTCTTTTGATGTATAACATCTGGGACAAAAAAAAGTTGAATTAAAAGTATACACTAAAATATCCTTGTTCCCTAGACTTTGTTGAGTAGTGTATTTGTTCCGGGTGTTCTCTAAAAATAAGTGTGTATTGTCCAGCATTATTAATTTACAATAACAAAAAAGATAAAATAAAAAATATACTTAAATAATAAAGTTAAATAAAAACAGAAAATAAAAAAAAAAAATAAAAAAATATTCAAAAAATAACATAACAACCAAAAACAGATCTAAATTAAAAAAAATATATATACTATTCGAAGAAAGCAAACGGTATGCACCGTCTATAATGTGGACTCATTAGTTATCATAATGAATGAGAGTGGTTTAGATAAATATATAAAAAAAAAAACAAATATCTATGGTCTCCGTCAAAATAACACTACGCGAGTTAGGCTATAGGTACCTACTTTGATCTCAAATATAAATTTTGTATCTGAACTTTAATCCAAACGCGAGTAGAAGATTTCTTATAAGTCAAAAGTTACTGAGATGTGAGTAAAATTGATTTTCAAACACATTTTTTTAGTGGGAGTGAAACTGATCCATGCGATTTAGATAAGACCTCAGAACAGGAAAATCATAAAGACAAACGTCGAAAGATCATCATAATTATGATATAGCAAAGAGTTGTAGAAGCCACGTGGTTATAGACGAACTAAATACGTTTAAGTTAGTACGTCACGTAATTGTGGTCTACCACAGGGTTAATGAGGATTTTATTGTGACACGTGATTAGGTTAGATCATGATCAAACCACACTGTCAACGTATATCGGTTTCCAGTTGATTCGTCACAGTACATTTAGAGTTGTACATTTCCAGGTATGACGTATTCTTATGGGTGCACAAATAAATAAATAAAATAAAAGTTTAGCGATATGATTTGGCCGCAGAGGCGCCGCACCGCAAGATGGTAGCTTGAATGTTAGATGAGAAAACAAAAGTATGAAAATGTACGTGACCGGCCACACTGCAAGCGTCAAAATGGTTACCTCTATAGTCACCTAGTGTAGCCAATCCCTCCACCTTCCCATGGTCCTGCCAACTTTATGGATAAATGGACCAAAACTGTGAGAAATCACCCACTCGGGTAACTCAAGACTACAAATCCTACGTACTTTGTCTCGAACACTCTCCCCTTCTGAGGCACATGCTACATCACATTAGACTTTATCGCCTAGCGTGGCCAGTCAATCTAACTACGCCAGCTGCCATCGAAGCAATCTGGTAAACTACCTACCATCCAAGCTGCCATCGTGCAGTACGGCCATGGCTTGATTGGCTGATAAGACTAATATCAGAACAACAATTGATTCTCAAGTAAGCTCTTCACGAAAGAAGTCGCGCGGCAAAAGTTGAACAATAATCTTTTTAGGGTTATGCTTACCTTTGTTATAAATTTTCTAGTGTAATGTATTTTATATTATGTTTTATCGTGCAAGAAGAATAAATAATTAATATTTTTTAAATATTTACTAAATTAATGCGATAGCACTGCTTTCAGCGCTACGTCTAGGGGACTTTTTTCGTGAAAAGCACTCTATATGGGAATGTGTACAGCATTTGCAGGCGACTGTACACATTTTAGTTTGCATGACAGCAGGCAATAATGAACACCATATCAACACCTTCTCTTTCGATTTGACAATACACTGACCATTATCATGATTTTCCACATCTTACAATTGTTATTGCAACCTTGTGATTGAGTGGAATTAACAAACCTCGAGATAATCATTCAGTACGTAATGACTCGGTAAACGTAGTGTGGGACGCCCTCCGACCAGATGGGATGACCTGCGAAAGACTGCAGGTAGATGCTGGATGCAGCAAGCTGAAGACAGGGCGCTATGGCGCTCATTGGGGGAGGCCTATGTCCAGCAGTGGACTGCTATAGGCTGATGATGATGATGATGACGTAATGAATTTGTATAATATTGATTAGATTTCATTTTAACGAATTCAGACGCATCGACGAAATACATATACCTGAAAGCTTAAGATAGACTCTCACTTGGCTTTTTCCTAAAAGCATAGATAGGTACGCTTTTCAAATAACTTCGACTTGCGCGCGTATACCGGCTTCTTGATATATTAAAGAATAAATAATCAATAAAAAATCCACACAGCATAATATAGCCCCAAGCTAAGCAGAGCTTATGTTATGGGTAACAGATAACTGATATACATAGTACATATTATAGATAGATTCAAATAATTCTAAACCATGTTTCATAATCATCATCAGTGTATATTAGTCCACTGCTGGATATACTTTTACCATACAACAATATATGGCTATATATAACCATCATATTGTATGATAAATAGGGACCAAGTTTACGTTTTCGGATAGCTTCTTAAAATGCATGACGGCAAACGTGTCGCTAACTCGAAGCCATATGTGACATAATGAATGTAAGTTCGTTTTATTACCAACGTTTAGGATTTTTGAATGATTGAGATTGCTTTATGTGCTAAATTTGTCTTTAATAAATCATGTACCTATTCAAATATAAGATAATGTTGTTTTTAAATATATTTTCCGGTTGATATGTACGATGTCCGTGATCAATAGAAGTAAGATGAAATCCTTATAAGATTTCACTTGACGGGACAGGATTCAACCCGACAGAAAAATACAAGGACCTACGATACGATATAGCTTGCTATTCTTTGATTAATTATGTTAATATAAACGAAATACAGGTACCAAATCAATAAGGAAACAAGTACTGTCGAAATCGTTTGTGCACAATTAGGTATTCATTAGTTTTACAGGTTTCACGAATTCAATGCAAAAGACTTCAACGCGCTCCTTTGTGCTACGTTAGTTATGAATACGCTACAAAACGTTTTCTAATAAAAAATCGTTATTTTACAGTGCAGCTTTAGCATTTAATAAATTTTTATCCATTAGTTTTCTAGTGGTTATACATTTCTGGCATAGGTGTAGCAATTTTATTGTTTAGGGGTAATTTATAAGAAAATTCTCCTCAAAAAATTGTTTTGTTCTCATAAATTGATCATTTAAAATAGTAAGTTAATTCAACAGATTACTAAAGAATTGAGATAAAAATATAATGATCATGCAAGTATACGACATGTCGGACAAGACAACATAGCACGATGGTCTAAATAAATCTTCGCCCGCTCGGTTGCCGTATTGGAATCCTTCTGAATATTTGGCTTTTCTTCCAATACAAGTTATAAGCGATGCGGTTTTGTAATATAACAGGTATATGGTCTGTTTCACCAGGTAGAAGAATTCATTTTTTTACGGGAGCGCTCTCGCAGGTTGGTGAAATACCTACATAAAGTTGCGATTTTATGCAAGCGCTCTTGAAGACTCTCGGAAAATGCTGTTTTTACTTTTAAAGACTTTTTTTACTTCAGTCTAAGTTCACAATATTTTAATTCCTTTTCAAAATTCAAAATATTTTATTTTTTAGGCTTAGACAAGTTTTACTTTATACAATAAATTATTATCAAATAAGATTATTTTACTGTTCACCTGAATTTTTTGTCCACTTTGGCTACCACAGCTCTAATAAAATCTTCGCATTCGCAGATATTTCGTATCAACATTTTTCCAACTTTATCAGTCTCCCTATATGTTTTTAGTCAATTTTCGTTAACGAAACTTAAACATACTATTAATTGTTGGTATGGCCTTTTGCTAAGAATTTGGAGAAACTGGAAATCGCATTTAGATCTACGCAATACAACTCCGCCTAGTGCACGAAGTGTTAATATAAGATATGTGTAATTACCCACCTGATTACACGTAAGAACTTGAGTTCAAATATACATTTTTCGTGCCATCAACTTTCAACAGCTGGGTCATGCAAGATTTTGCAATTTTTAATTTTCTCTTCATAAATAGGCTCAAGGATTGTATATAGAGTTAATTAAGTTGCATCTTGCATCTTCACTGCGAGCGTTTTTATCGTATCTACGAATTCCATAGCCGACAATTGTATTAACCTTGTTTAACCAAACTTTTTTCATTATTTGTTACTATTACAACCCCTCTGTGAACTTAAAGGTATTTAAGGGCTCAGATGAATGGGTGAATGAGTGCATCGCCAGTCGTATGCAAATTTCTCCACACGGCGAAATCATCGCGCCGATTATTTCCATTTACTAGACTAGGTATTTGCGCGGAAAGAGGCGGTACCGAGTTAAATTAATAACACGACGCTAAAATGATAATGACATTGATAATCTGGTAACAATGCCTATTTGATGAGTAAATTGTGTAATTGCGTTTACTAATTGTTCAGTAGAAAGCCACGACGGACGAGGGGAAGCAAGCCAAGCAAGCGTTCCGTTCCGTCCGTCCATCCGTTTGATTCAGTGTCGACACAGTGGCGGGAGGGAGCGCGCGTGCGCCGCTGTTTCCGATCTCTCGCGGTACACTCGTACGTAGCTCACTGATAAGTTACCCGCTGCCGCTCTCGCGCCCGCCTCCGCTGCTTCCGTGAACCCGCACTCCCCCGTATAAAGCGGAGGTAGCGCTCTCGTTCGCACACAGTCACGACGCGACCACGCTCATCCGTGCACTCGACCCACACGCGCTACAACTCGCAAATAATCCCGCGAACTAAGTGATAACATCCCAGTGATAATGGCCGACGATTGGGGATACACCTGCGAGAACGGTGAGTCGCTGAATTATCTTGCGGGTCCTGAACGGACCGGTTAGCGCTCTGCGACCGGTTTGTTTACATCGGAACGAGACACGTGACCCCTGAACGTAAATAAATCTTCGCAAAGTCGTAAGAGGTTTTTCGTTTTCCTTGAAGCAAGTTACCACATGTGCAGCAAGTTAATAAGTTCAAATACAGGTTCCAAAAGCCGGGTTTATAAGCACCTGTAGCAAATAGGTTTTTTTTTGTCTGATTCTATTATTTTACGGTTTTAAAATCACTTCCTTACGATAAATAAAGTGTAAAATACACATAATGTAAAGTAATGAGTAAAACTAAAGCGTTACGAAGTGAAGCGATAAGTAAAAGCACAAGATTGTCTTGACTCGTAAGTCTGTAGCACTGATAAAGCAACACAAATAACATACTTGCTTTATTTATTTCCTATGTATCTACCGTATGCACTGCTGATAACAATACTTCTGTATGCACTCATCACATGCTATGTGACCATTGTTTTACAACGGGCCATGTATCTCACCATGTGTAGTAAAATGTATCAAATCATTCATTATACAAAACACCTGTTATAACAACAAAGAATCAATAGGGTTATCTTATAAGATTTAAAAAATTGCTCATAGATAATTTTTGTGCTTTGATACTTTCTTATTTAAACAAAATTTAATGCAATATTGCCATGTACACTTACGTAAATATTGAAAAGGATTTCGCCATTCTGAACGTGAATCACAAACCTTATGTTTGTGCATAATTATAAGGAAAGATTGCTAAGAAGCGTTACTTGAAACAGAACTCTATAAATAAATCTCTTACTTTCACTTATCAGCTTCATAAGCATTCCAATTACTCAGTGTACACAACTTGGTTAAAGATTACCTACGTGTTACTAGATTGATCTGCCTAAGGCGCAGTTAAGTCATGTCAAGTCATGTTAGTTTTTGCGGATCTTCAGATCTCTTATTTTAGTGCTGAGAAACCTCGTTTTTACTTAAGACTATTTATTCGATTACCGATTTCGTATAAATTTTTTAGGTGTCTAAAATTTACACATCGATTCGATCGAAAATTTTGCGAGGACTACCTCAGCGCAGCACCGCAACGAGGCATAACATAGAGAGCTCTATGCCCAGAGATGACGATGATGACGACGGAAAAACAAAAGAAAGTTTGTCTTTGTTTATAATATTTATGGTGAATGTTTGAATCAATCGGTGACGTGCGCCAGTTTAGTGGTTTTTTGTCCATGGTTTTAAGTAGGTGAAGACAGAATAAAGAGTGGCCGCAAGTTGCGTGCGATGATTGTGGCCTACTTTGTTCATGACGGGCCCAGTTCTGAATTTAAAACTACTAGTTAGTTAAATTACTAAGTTAGTAATTTATCCAATAATGGCTGAAATCAACTGAACTCTTTTACTAAAATATCGGAAATCAATAACCTTTTTTTTCCTTCTTTTCATTTTCATAATAATTAAGATTAAAATTTGTCTAGGCACATAATAATTTTAAAATAATTTATTATATAAAAATATATGACTAACTAAATATACGACTACAAATGTTTGTGCAAGAATTTAATTAATTGATTGTTTTTTAAAAACTAAAAACCGTTTTTAAATTTTGCGGGACAAATAGTAATTCCTCAACAATATTTTTTTTTGGGACTAACCCGGGTCCATTTTCTATCTATACAATAGAGAAAATTTCAACAAAACTTCGAAAAGACATCTAAAAAATTAATAGCCACACTGCCACATGTTTTTGACAATTATTATATTTTGCCTGTTTGTACCTAAACTTACGTATGACTTTGAGATGCTGTCAACTGTGGAAACACATCGAGCTCTTGAAAGGCTTAGACAACATAATAAAGAATACTTTATCATTGATTTTAAATATCTACCGTATTTGCATGACAAGGCATGGTCATAGGACTCCTGACTTGTGCCTGTCATACAAGGCTTAGGTATTCGCAAAATTAAAGTGTAGCCCTACCAGCGTTCATGTCTTCCGTCTTACACAGCACAAGTTATTTAGTTGAACAAACTTTAAAACCTTCTGATTTGGTTCAACCTGGAATTTCATTAAAGATTTGATATTTAGACGAAGCTCGAACGGCTTAGCATAGTGCTTGCCCCGATACTGCTCCCCCATACTATCTTTCGTCCCAACGGCAATGGGACGGGCCTCTGTGTGAGTTAATACGGAATTGTTAGTGCCTGTTTCCTTGCGTTTTTATAACTAATGGGAGTCAGGACATTGGTTGCAAGCACTTCCTTCATTAAACATTGGCACTTTATTGGTTCCCATAACTTTCCGTGTCGCAACATGTCTTCGGTTGGGTGAAAGTGTCGCGCGCCTCATCAATGCCAGTGCGGTATTGCTGTCGAACAGCTTGGTCATCACGGATTATCAAGTACTAGGGCCGCCGCCGCGCCGGTCGGATATCTCGCCACGCCAGCCCTAACGACATCATCCGGCGGACCTTTGTCATTGTATATTTTGTGTGTCTTTGCCTTTGCTAACGTGCCAGCTACTCTCGAACCGAATGGTCTGTTGCGTGACGATGGTAAGAGGCCCAACGGAACGTCACTAGTCCCATCCATGGGAGTTGGGGAGGCCTATTGTGTGCGACGCTACGCGTGACCCGAGTGCTGGTGAGAATCTGGCGCAGCACATCAGCAATGCCATACAGCGGGCCAATGCAGCCAGCGTCTTAGAGACGTATCTAACTGGTATTGATATGGGTCAGTTGAGCTACCTTTCCATTGTTTGCAACTTATAAATAATAGATAATAGTCCTTATTTGTTACTATTATTTCATTGTAAATTTCTTTATTAAAATAATTGCGAAATCATTTAAAAATTGGTCTATAATTGACGGAGGAATAAGGCATAAAAAGTAAAATAACATGCATACAGCCGAACTTAGAGCCTTCTTTATTCGAAGTCTTATACAAGACCTGCATTGCTGGCAAAAATAGTTTATTGTTGAAACTGGATGTGAGCCTCTACGTTAAAAACAATCGTCGTAAGCTCAGTAAAAAATTAAAGCAAAAAGTTGCGATTAACACGCACCTACCGATGATGGCATGCTTAAAAAATATTGCTGAACAAAATCTGATATCATCCTATTTACTCGCGGTTTCGAAAATCTTTAAGGAAACCAAAAACGGATTATCTCTAGCAATTAGTGTTTTGAACGATTTTCTTAGCAATGTTCAAGAACTCAACATCTCAACTCAAATAATTGGTACCTAAATATTTATTTAGGTACCAATTATTTATTTCAACTTAAAACCCAAATCATTTAAATTCATACCTTAATCAACAAAACTCAACCGCACCATGTTAATTTTCAATTATTACTTATTTTATAAATCTTCTTCAAAAATGTCATCAGTTCAGGACGAATAGGTAGGCGATTTAATAAATAATTAATAATGTAATTATTCTATTTATACTTGCAGAGAACATTTGAGCATACACAATAATGTACCTACGTTCTCGATCAACTATGCTAATACCATGCTAATACATGCATGAATAGTCATGATTTAACAAAATTTATTGAATTCACTTCAATAAATTTTGTATTTGATAAAATTAATGATGAAGATTAACAAAAATATTATATATCACATTAAATTTGTTAATTAATATTACTGCTGGGCATATCACATAACACAACGTGATACCATAATATAATAGAATAGTGACATAATAATACTAAAATGAATATTAAATAAAAAGTTTTGGACAATTCACACAGCGTCATCAAAGCACGTACCATTATTAGTTCTGATGGAAATAATATTTATTTTTTACCAAACTATATAAATAAGATGCACTAGGTACCTTACCTAAAATACAATAACAAACCAAACACATATACTATGATAATAACTGAGAAATTTTCGTCTGATCAAGTGGAGAAACAACATGAGATGAATAAAACATTTAATAAGCGGCTATCCATCTCGAATGAATGGGCCTTTATTATCCAAATGTACTCTATAGACACTCCTTGTTTAGATACCTAACTAACCAAGTAAGTACCTAAGTGAACTTGCTACCGCAATATTATAGTTCAACACTGTAAATAATTTTGCCTAACGGTTGTTTAAAATCTGTGCAAGATCGATCCGTCGTCGTCGATAAGCGCAAAGAATTTATACATAAGCATGTATAACCTACCTTCTTAATTAATACAAATAAATACAATTAAAATAATTTATTTCAAGCATAGGCTCATATTAGAAATCAAACAACAAAACCTTAAAAACTAATAGGATTGAATTTGAAATTGAATTGAAAATCACAAATCTTGCACACCTAAACGTAACGAGAAAAAAAAATGTTTTTCTCCTTCCAAAAATAGATTATTGGATAGAAAAATCTACATTCGCTTGCACACTTGCATTAAGTTTTTTATGAAGCTAATTCGTAGGTATATAATCGAAATCCAAAGCCAGTGGTAGAGAAAAGCAGCTGTGTAAACGAAGATTATACCAACAGTCTAAACTTGTAAGGCATTATAAATAACTTCGACATTATTCAATAAATCACAATCAGTTCTGATGACACAGTATTTAGCTGGCATTAGCATGATAACGGATTTCAATGTAAACAATGAACAATGTAAGAGCGCGTGGGTCTAGTCTAGCGCCTTCGACAAGGACTTTATTTACCTAGAGACTTGTTTTATTTTCTTATTCAGTCCTTACAATGCGCGTTTAGTTTTAAAGAACTTGGTGGAAGTGAACAAGAGACAACTACTATTTTACCTTCATAACACCCGTTAACTTCTTATCATTAGAAACGATGTCTATACTTGTACCACACCTATACACACCTATGCAGTCTGCAAAGAAATTCCTCGAATATCTCACCGTTCTTCAAACAATTAAAAAAGCCTTGATAGGTACCTAACGTGATCTCAGAAAAATATGGCTAAAATAAACTAAGCGAATAATGGTGTCAACAATACAGTAATAAGGAAAAAAGTACATTATACCAGTTATTAATGAAGGGGAACATTGAATTGGTAGGTATCGCGATAAACAGTCCGTTGCATATGAACTTTCAAGGTTTAAAGCCGAATAACAATTTGCGGTAATGTCAAACCTGTCTCTGAAAACTGCATAAATATTTAAAATAATATAAACGAAAGTAACTCTTATCTAACACAATAAAATGGGAACTGAGTATTAAAACTATTCACTATTTCGATGATATAACTAGTTCGATGTAGACTATTCAACAGCCAAAGTTAAAAGCCTCTCAAAAAGACAAGACACTTGAGACAGAACGATTACAAAAGACTCAAGCAATCAAAGTCTGAAGTCATAAGTGACATAGGCTTTTGAAGGAGAAAGCAAAACAGAGGAAACAGTGAGTAAAGCTGGATAAATAAATCTTTTTGAGATAAGCGAGGCCGAGGTCGGCGTCGCGGGCGCTGCGCTCACGCCGTCACTGACGCCGCTCCGTACGACACGCGGTTTAATCAAACGCAGATTGATTAATCGTTGCTATAGTACACGACCCACGCTAGATCACTTACTCTGCATCCTTATCTATCATCATGGATTCTATGTAATACTAAGATGTCGCATTACACAAATGTAATGGCACAATATACGTTTGCATGAACGTAACTGTAAAAATCATCATTTTTCTTTGTTTCGTATGTGGGTCATAATCATTTCCTTTATCCTACGCTTAATGGAACCAGCACACCATGTTTTTTATTTCATATCTAGGTAATTTTCTTATTATTTCTTGAAAATATATGTTTTTTAATTCAAAATGAGACTAGTCATAAGTGAATTGGTATTCCATTCATGCTCCTTACAGTTCCTCTCTTACGCACATTTATTGTAGGTTCCTATAGATAGATACTATATAAGTACTTATATCACATGAACACGTGCGCTATAATATACCCAACACACATCCTTCGCTTCATTGTAAAGCGTGTGTTCCTCTATCGTTTTATTTTCATCAGATATTTACCTAATAGTAGCGAGGTACATTACCTACGCATTAGCTATTCTGTTGGAGATATATTCCAGACTCTTTTATTTTAATGTTATACAAAGCAGAGCATTAGCACAAGGTCAACTAGTATAAGGAAAACTATTTTATTCAACACAAAAAGTATTTCTTATGATACTACCATCACATACACAAATCAATAAAACCTGGCCTACAATGGATCCCTGTGGGACGCCAAATGTTTTTTTATTTTATTTTGTATAAAGGTTTATCAAATTATATTTTATGATCACATTATAGTAATTTTCATTATCACTGATTTTTATAGAAGAGTTAGGTATTAGAAACCGCGAACATCCAGCGATTTTTTGGGTGGGGTTAAGTTCACATTTGCAACAAAATTTGTGTTTCTCGTTAACGTGCTTACTTATAGATCAGCACGTTTGTATGTATTTTGCGGAGGTAGCGAGTTAGTAAAGCGGTTCTTAATACTAATTCTTCTATGCTGATTTTCAATAAAGCGATGATAACTCTTCTTTCTGGCATGTCATCTGTGTACTGAACCACTCAATTATATCATTACTGCTAGTGCAGGGCGTATGGTGCAATTGCACTGAACGAGATCGATAGACACGAAGATAAACTCTCACGCAACCTTTTTACACTATTTACCTATCGCGAACAATGAAACAATAGCAATAAAAGATAACTACAAATAGTTACTATTGCCCGGAATAATGCAATAAACAGATCACGTACGTTCTCTATTTTTAGAAAGATAAATGCAATAGCGTCATTAAAAAACTGATTTGATTTTTGGCGATTGACATTGAGTGTCCGGATATCCGGTGTTGACAGAGGATGATTGGTAAAATTACCGGGTCCCACCGCCATTGAACAATACAATAGTTTACAGAGGCATGAAAATATCTAAAATGATTGCGTGAGGAACACACACGCTATTAGACAATCAAAAATAAATAATGGGGTCCGCGGGGTACATAATGATCCTGACATTGACTTGCGCACAGTTCAGTTTTGCCGAGTTTGACCGACATCCATGAACTAAGGTTCTTCTCCAACATATCTCTACTCCAACGAAGCATTCAAGGGTTCAATCAAGGGAATCAGACGCACCCATTTCTAGTAATTGAACTCCGATCCTGGTCTGTCCATTTCATTTTAATGAACATGTTATTGCCATGTAGAATCGTAATAATGTGGATAATGCTGACATTTTGATGGCTGCTGAAGTTAAACTTTCAGAGATGAATCTGTTGAGCATTCTGCTTCAGCAGTGGGCAGTGGAGTTTTAAAAGTATTGTTTACATTGGATTCTAATCTTTTTGAAAAAGAGTAGGTACTAATTATCTAGCTCCATGGTAATCTCCCACACAAAAATGCATTGATAATGGAAGTTCCCGGAAGTAGTAGCAAACATGCCAATTTATCACTATTAAAATGTTGTTTTACCACTAAGCCTTGTCGACAGCTCGCAGGCGGTGGCGTCCTGATAAGATAACAGCTATTTAGTAGAGGAAAACCTCAGAAAACCGTCACTCATAAAACCCAAGTCATGAAAATGTGCCTTAGGATTTACTCGTCCACTCACTCAACCACTAATCAAGTAATCACCTGATGGCACGACAGGTTGACTTAGCTAAAGCAAAAATTTACAGCGGGTTGACTAGATTTCTTGTATCTAAGTGCTTTGACTTACTAGTCTTGTTTAAACTAGGGTAAACGATGCGTGAATCAATAGCCCAATTCTGTCAAGTTTTCGCAAGTGGGGTGGTAATTGCGGCTTCCACTGCATAGCTATCAGCAAGTTGCTTTTAAACGGCGTAAAAGGCGTTTGTTTACGTTTAAAATCTAGATACATTTATTGAAGAAGTGAACTCTAGGTTCGCGTAGATTTTAAAATCACCCAGAGATAAGTCTAGCTACTAGTCCACAGAAACTAGATATGTAAAAGGCGATATCGCCCATACGAAATAGAAAGAAAAGGAAATACGAAAATATGAATAGAAGAATGACCACTATAGCAGAGTCAACCAACAAACGAGAAATAGACAAATTTAGATCTCTTTGAATATAACCAACTAAACTCTATTGCCCCAGGACCTGCCACATGGACAGAGAAATTCCCGGAGGCGCGAGGCGCGAGACAAAGTCCCGTGGACATCGTGACCACCCGGGCCAGCAGCGGCGCGAGCGCACCTCCCCTTCTATGGAAGTACTCTGTCGATCATCCCCGATCGGTTGTCAACCCTGGCTACTGCTGGCGCGTAGACGAGAACGGATATGACTCAGGTAAGTTTTATACCGACATTATTCAAATGAACACTGTGTTCAATCTAATCAATCTACATTATTTGTCTTTATAGCAAATCGGTTGGTGACAAAAGTTAGCCTCTGCGGGGTCTGGAATTGTCCCTTAAACTTAACTTAACTTAAACACTTCTATGGCCCAAGCAAGAAGCATATGTACATTAATTAGGTTAGCGCTACCTGCACCGTGTAGCGGCGGGGCGCGACGAAACGCCCTTTGCGGGTTACACCGCCGGCGCTGGGCAGTGAATGCATTAAAACACCCATTATTCTGTGGCAACAATGATTTTAAAGAACGAAAAGTGTGTATCCATCAACACACACATGTGTAGAGATATGTTCAACACATAATAATTTGACTTACCTACCTAAACCTTCCTTCAATTGAAATTACAATGAACAAGTCGTTTTGAGCTGAAAGTAGCGAACCTAATGATGATGCATGTTTTGCCGCCACGCTTAAAGATAAAGTAAATTCGACACCACACGTGCACCGCACGTTCAAGATACTCTTATAAATGGAGATAGACAAGAATCAATTCTCAGTGAAGCCTGTCATAACTATTCAGTGAATTAATTAACATCTGGAAAACACTGTACCTCGATATTTTATGAAGCAGTTTAGTGACACGCTTTTGTTACTTACTTGGCCATTTTTGTAACATATCTGTGTAACCTGTCTCTTGCCTATGTATCGGCTTACAAAATAAACACATTTTTACACACTTAACTTTTACTTACAAGTTACTACATCTTTTTAAACTTTCGCTATTTGTTAAGAGCGTTTATTCCTAAAATGCGCAGAAACAGTACTTTTCAAACCCGTTTATATCATGAACAACTTATCTTATAGTATATGTTATTTACTAATAATTTTAGGAAATTTTAGTGTCCAAATAGTTTGACTATAAAATATTTCGATTAATATAGTATGTACGCGTTCTATCAAGATAACTTGTGAGAGGTTTTCATAATTTCCCTTTCAGCATCAGTTTCGAAGCTCAAAATAATAGAAAATACTGACATATCTAATTAAGACCAATAAAGTGGAGCAACTTTTTTAAAATCATACATTTAAAATTTTTATGATTTTGTTGCTGTTATTTTTCTATAAATATTTAATGAGCGACGTGACCACACTCTAGAAAGCCTCGCGGCGGACTGATTTTCGCGCAGCGTTTTATAGTAGTTTTAAAATATTTATAGAAAAATAATAGCAACAAAATCATAAAATTTTTAAATGTATGATTTTAAAAAAGATACTTCACTTTATTGGTAGGCTATTATTATATTAAATTAAATAAGGTATATCGGTAAAAACATCATTTAAAAATGTGAAATATTCGTAATATTTCACATTTTTTTAATTTTAATTTCTCATAGTAGGATACCAAAACCAAACATCTATCTAAGTAACTTTTTAGCCAAGGATCTCATCAGTAGGTTATATTTTTTTCTTAATTAGATATGTCAGTATTTTCTATTATTTTGAGCTTCGAAACTGATGCTGAAAGGGAAATTTTGAAAACCTCTCACAAGTTATCTTGATAGAACGCGTACATACTATATTAACCGAAATATTTTATAGTCAAACTATTTGGACACTGAAATTTCCTAAAATTATTAGTAAATAACATATACTATAAGATAAGTGGTTCATGATATAAACGGGTTTGAAAAGTACTGTTTCTGCGCATTTTAGGAATAAACGCTCTTAACACATTACAGATTTATTTGCTTATAGGACATTTATCACGTAGGTGTAGGTACCTACCTATTGTTTTATTTGACGACCAATGTGGCGCGGTGGGCGAAGGTCCGCCTGCGACGCAGGAGGTTGCGGGTTCGATTCCCGCCTCGGAACAATTATGGGTACGATCTGCAGATATTTGTTCCGGGTGTTCTGGTCGTTTTCTATGTATAATAAAAAATATCTATCTATTTAATATATTGTACTATGTATATCAGTTATCTAGTACCCATAACAGAAGCTCTCCTTACCATGGGGCTAGATAATGCTGTGTGAATTGTCCAGCATTATTTATTTATTTATTTTATTATTTTCCTCTACGTTTCTATTGCGATAAATACATTATATCCTATAAATAATTTTAATAGTTATACACCACACTGCAAAGTGTTGCATGCAACGTGATGAAGTGTCTTACTTTGTACGTTTTCCAATTATTTTTATTGATGTAGCACTTCAGGAAAAGTTTACTACATACTCAGGCAAATAGGTTTGTGGCTAGACAACAGTTAGGTTAGTTAGACAATTGGAATTTGTCCTCTAGGAGTGTCCTAAACGATCCAACCAAACATGTTTTTAACATGCAAAGATATACCTACCGATAGACCTACCTTTTTCGGACATAATTATAAGAACTAGTTATTTTGGGCCAAAGTTTTAAATTAAAATTTTAAACATTGTTTACCTTCTCAGATAATCCTCTTTCTATGCTATGATAATTTTCCAGTTTTCTCAGTTTAACCACCTACCTATAACTGAATTATGTCATCATCATCAGCCTATAGCAGTTCACTGCTGGACATAGGCCTCCCCCAATGAGCGCCGTAGCGCCCTGTCTTCAGCTTGCCGCATCCAGCATCTACCTGCAGTCTTTCGCAGGTCGTCATCCCACCTGGTCGCAGGGCGTCCTACAGTACGTTTACCGAGTCGTGGTCTCCACTCAAGAACACGTTTGCCCCAGCGGCCGTTGGTTCTTCGCGAGATATGGCCGGCCCACTGCCACTTCAGCTTGCTAATTCTTTGAGCTATGTCGATAACCTTGCTTGAATTATGTGTATGTGGTGTTTTGTTATGTGCACTTAACATAGCAGCAGTGCGGTTAGATTTACATTTACCACCTCATTGTCCCTGGTCTTCCCTCAAATGACTCATTCTCTATGTCCATCAATAAACTTCCCCTATTGTTATTGTCTGAGAATTTTTGGGTGATTCCCCGCATGAATCATTATCTAGTACGAGCGGAGGGATAAAGAAAGATTTTAGTTACTTTTGAAAATGTGAAAGTAGTTGTCATAAAATATGAAATTGTACTTAGTTGGAACTATTTCTCTATTTCTCCGCTAGCAAGAAGTCTTTTAGCTACTACGAATGTATGCGAGACACATAAATGGTTATTATTTAAAAATCGCAGTCAAAGTGACTGCGACTTTTTTTCGACGACTGCGATCTTTTTTTTAACCTAAAAAATTCGTGCTGCCGCTCTACACAGCGGTTGTGTTGCGCCGCACATGCGTTTCGTTCGAAAAATATTACGGCTGTGCTGAGTCACAAAGATCTGTATTTTCTCAGCCGCTGCGCTAGTGTGGATATACGCATATTAGTCACTTGTAGAAAACACATACCGTGTGATTTCAGCACTCAAAGTGTTAAGTTTATATATAAAGTGTGTAAAACTGTTTGTTCTTCGAATACAATGAAATATTATACCTATCTATTCTTTGAAGCGATTGAAGCTTCACATCATCAATTTCCATCTCCAATTAATCTTAGTTATTTATTAAATCACTACCACTTATCCCACTCACTTACCTACACATCTATTCGATGTGAAATATTTGTAAACAATTCGCACATACTTACCTAAAATTCTCTCTGTTACCGTGTATTTTTATACGCAACTAGCTGCGCCCCGCGGCTTCGCCCCCGTGGAAATCTACGTGTCAAATGGTTTAAATGATAAAAAGTCCTATGTTAGACTCCTGGTTCTAAGCTACCTCTCCACCAATTTTCAGCTAAATCGGTCCAGCCGTTCTCGAGTTATAAGTGTTGTAACAAACACGACTTTCTTTTATATATATAGAAGATTTACATTCCATGTCGATTTGAGAACTGTTCTTTAACTGCAAGCAAATTTATGTCAAACTAGCCAAGCATAAGATTTTAAGTTTCTTTGTTGTAGCTCGTAAACTCAAAACAAAGTCAATGTGAATGTTTGTAACATTTTACATTGACTTTGCTTTGAGTTTAGTCCGAAGTAGTCCAATCCGAACACTCACAAACACAACTATAAAATTCACGACACCCTCTTTACCAGCACACCCTGATTAGATTAAATGTAGGTGATTTGATACCCACTACACATTTAATTATCTCATCAATGACATGCCCCTTGGCTACTTAGGTTTGTTTCATTCGTCCCAGTAATTTTTAATCCAATAAATTACATTAGGTACGGAATTATGCACACACATCCGAAAGAATTTTTAAAAGACGTCATCCACCACAATTAACAACGTTGAAAAATGGCCATGAATGAAGTGTGACCAAATAATTTGATTCGTTCACAAACGATTTCATTATTCCTGTACATAGGTACTTGGAAGGTTTTTATCAAAATCGAATGCAAGTCTATGTTTGGGCACATTACCACATTTCCATTTTCCACGATTTTTGTTTAAATATACTATTGAAGCAGTGTACAAATGAAACGTAGGTCATTTGTACTCTGCTTCAATCACTACATAGTATAAAACAAAGTCGCTTCCCGCTGCCTAGCTGTCCCTACATATGTAGCTTAAATCTTTAAACTTACGCAATGGATTTTGATACCGTTTTTTTAATAGATAGAGTGTTTCAAGACGAAGAAGGTTTATAAACTATTTGAAACATAGATTTCCACGAGGGTGAAGCCGCGGGACGCAGATAGTTGTCTGTATAAAACAATAGAAGCTAAGTTTTGATGAGAATGTAACGATAGTCATTTGTTTCCAGTACTCCGAGGCGGTCCCCTAGGCCAGGATGTATACAAGCTACAGCAGTGGCATTGCCACTGGGGCGCTGTCAACGGCGAGGGTTCAGAGCACAGGGTGGACGGGCGCTCCTACTCGGGAGAACTACACCTGGTGCATTGGAACACCAGCAAATACCACAGCTTCGTCGAGGCTGCTGGCCAGGCCGACGGACTTGCGGTGTTAGGAGTGCTGTTGATGGTAAGTTTCTGGTCACGAAACTACTAAGAACAACCTTTAACAATCGCGGCAGTTTTATCCCAGCTTAGATTAGTAAAATCTAGCCTTTTCACAATAACATAGCACGAACCGCAAATTTGCCTAATAAAAGTCAGCTTCGATTTTTTTTACAAAGTTAAATAAATAAATAAATGATGCTGGACAATCCACACAGCATTATCTAGCCCAAGGAACATACCACTCTAACGAGATCTAGCCTCTAAGCATTTAGCTACAAGCTAAGCAGAGCTTGTGTTATGGGTGTACTAGATGACTGATATACATAATACAATACATTAACTAGTTAGATATTTTTGATTATACATAGAAAATACCAGGAACAAATATTTGCAGATAGTACAAATATTTGTCCCGAAGCAGGAATCGAACCCGCTATCCGCCTCGCAGGCACACCATCGCCCGCGACGCCACAACAGTCGTCAACAACATTACAACTTACACATATTTTTCATATTTCAACTTATACATTAAATTGTTAGCAATTATTTAATTAAATATTACAAGGAATTACCATTGTTAGTGTGTGGTAGGTAACTTTTATCGGTTGGTAGATACAGGCCTAGTTATAAACGCAATCTTAATTGCCTAATTTATTTTAATGGTTGTGTTAATTATGATAACATTTGATCCTTTTTCACGTTTATGTCATTATACAAAGTATGATGAGGTAGTGACGGCCATATCTCGCGAAGAACCGACGGCCGCTGGGGCAAACGTGTTCTTGAGTGGAGATCACGACTCGGTAAACGTGGTGTAGGACGCCCTCCGACCAGGTGGGATGACGACCTGCGAAAGACTGCAGGTAGATGCTGGATGCGGCAAGCTGAAGACAGGGCGCTATGGTGCTCATTGGGGGAGGCCTATGTCCAGCAGTGGACTGCTATAGGCTGATGATGATGATGATGATGAGGTAGTGTTATTTTCGTTCATGTTCCTCCAATCTCAATAGAAATTTCAGTGAAATCCATAGTGGAAACGAATGTTGAAATAATCTACCTATATACTCGTATATTATACCTAATATAGATTTTTATTTATCAGAAAGTCTTGTTAGTTACACTATTTATAACTCTATAACGGCTGAACTTATTTGGCTGAAAATTGGTGGGGAGCTTAGAACCAGGAGACGGACATAGGATAGGTACTTTTTATTATTTAAACCATTTGACACATAGATTTTCACGGGGACGAAGCCGCGGGGTGCAGCTAGTATAGTATAAAAATAGGCAAGGGGCTCGGTTATTAGGTAGACCTTTTTTTAATTTTTACATACCTACTGAGTTACGTACAGATTGGCACGTAACATGTGTTAAGCCGAATGAGGGTATTTCTGGACCCCGAGTGGACTTTAGGTATGAAAAAGGATTTTTCGAGTTTTGAGTATTTTTATTTGAAACATAAAACGGTTTTTTTCTTCCCTTCTCGGTTGTTTTACAAGCACTAGCATTCATTATTTAATATTATAAAGAATCACAAATATTTTTTCAGAAAAAGCTGTTTTGTCGTGAATGTATAATATTATAAAAAAATATGAATTTTGGAAACAATAATAATAATGTAGTAATATACTTAAAAGAAAACGAATATAAAGAAAAAATTTCTAATTTTGTTTATTTGATATCAAACTTTATGTAACAAAATGTTTGAAGTTCAAAAAATCGGAACACAAAAGTAACAAAGGTCCAGAAACACCGCCTTTCGGCATTACACATGTTTCGCGGCAATGTATAGTTTGCATTCCATTTCCGGCGTCAGTACATTTTGAAAATAGTCATGAAAACAAATTCATCAGCAATCAATCATCATTACGCAGGACATCGATATGGCGAAGCGATCTACGTATTGTATTACCCTTAGGGTCATCAGTGGCCGTAATTGAATACCACATTGCGGGCTGAACGACATTCGGAATCGTTAAATGAATTGTAATACGCAAGTACATATCTATGTATTGTTTATTGTATTGTAATGATTCTTGTAAGTGCGTGATTCAAATCGATTAAGAGTTTATAACAATACTAGTTTCTGCCTGCGGCTTCGCACGCGTTGTTTCTATGGAAACGATTTTAGGTTATTTATATCCCATGGGTACTGTGTTATGGGATACGATTACAGGTTTAGAGCGATATCTGCGTATTTTCAGCCTGATTCGTTCAGTAATCAAATATT
Organism: Eupithecia dodoneata; assembly: GCA_947044415.1. Lineage (NCBI taxonomy): Eukaryota > Metazoa > Arthropoda > Insecta > Lepidoptera > Geometridae > Eupithecia > Eupithecia dodoneata. The sequence continues at coordinate 9,296,268 of OX345656.1, read as the reverse complement.
TGTACAAATATTACATATACATATATACAAATATTTGTAGATCGTACAAATATTTGTACGATCTACAAATATTTGTTTCGGATGTTCTGGATATTTCTATTTATAACAAAAAATATATTTATGTAATGTATTCTTTTATGGTTAACAGTCATTCAGTACCCATAACACAAGCTCTGCGTAGCTTATGGCAAGATGATAACGTGTGGATTGTCTAGCATTATTTATTTATTTCAATAACCAAATTTTCGCATTTATAATATTGGTAGTATGATTGTCTGTTACTAAGTGTGAGCAATCAGTTTTACCGCCAGTAAGTAGGTGAGATATTTCCAGACGTTGGTACTTGGGTAATGTATCTTTGTGCAAGGGTTTATTTTAACACACTCAGATCAAAACTCGTCTGGATTCTCAGTATCACAAGAACTAGCTATGGATGATGATGGAACCACACGGTTCCGGTGCTGGCTTAGAATTTGCACGACCCCAACTCTTCCCTCGGTTGTCGTGAGAGGCGACTTAAGGGATATGCATCGGGGAGCGGGCAGCAGCATCTCCTGCAGAACAATGTACCGCCGAACTACTATCGGGTGGCGATAGTAGTTCGGCGTGCCCAGCGTGGGTATTATGGGCATTACCCCCACGAGTATAAAAACCAAGAAGCCGGAGGCCAGCGTCCAGCAGTGAACCTATATAGGCTGTTTAGGTTGAGGACTGGTGATCCTTAGATCAAATAATTTGAACTAACATAGGTATTACAATTTAAATTCTAGATAAACATTTATTTTACTTAATTGCTAGATAACAAAATTTCCGTCTAGCCAGTTAATCTTTAGTTTGCCTTCTTACCTGCTCGGTTAAATAACGAATGACGTAGGTGAGTTAGATAACTTTAATAGTTAGAGACCTACTCAGTTTAAGTTAATAATCGTAATTTGCGGATATCGCGAAAGGAGGTTTGAAAAGTCATGGTAATTTGCATGAATTCAAAGTAGATCAGATTGAAACTAAAGTGGTAGATAAGAATACAGATACCCGAAGAGCGCTTGTAGTGTAAAGAATCTCTCTCGGCTTCCGCGTAGGTAATACTTTCTCTTCGGACCACGGGCTATGACCTGGGCCGTATTCTTTACGATTTCATGCCAATAACGCACGATGCGAAAACGCGCTCTACAAGCTAATGTAGTCTTTACTTTATGCGAATTGCGCTGTCATCGTTTGGAGATATAAAAACGCGGGGCGTTTGTCGCGTGCCATGATCATAGCGAATAAGGTCCCTGCACACACCAGTCACAAATCGGTCTCTCTTTATAACTGGGACAAATAAAGGCATATACAGAACAATGGCTTTATTAACAATACAACGGTACTGTCAAACTAGACTTCCTTCCGAGTTACTGCTTTATGGCCTACTTACAGTATGTTTACTCCTATTTAGAATCCAAGTTATTGTATGTCAACATAGACATTTATGAATGAAAACTTAGTAAAAATTGATAAACAATATCAGAAAACGACAAGGTAACAGCAAGGTTATCACTAAAAAAAAACATCAACAACGAATATACTCGCATGTGAAAAAAAATATTTAAATTAAAATTCGAAAACGAACGAGAGATCAATCAGGTAAATGATGAATAAGAAAGCTTTCATTCATCATGTAATTGATGTCTCGTCTCCAAAAGTTTCGTATTTGCTTCGGTGATACCTATACCGAGGCGGGAATCGAACCCGCAACCTCCTACGTCTCAGGCGGACTAGCCCACCGCTAATGTACGCCAATACGCTACCGCGCTGATACCAATGAATAGTAGGATTAATATTATTTTTTATCAGGATAAATACCTTTGTTGAAGCTTAATCACATCTGATGTTAAGTGCCAGTAATTAACTTAACCTCAAGCACTATGTAAGTACCAAAGTACGATAAAGCAATTCTTAAAAGACTTGCACAACATATGTTTTATATCAAGTGCCTCCTTACCTTTCAGATAATCGCATAGTATATTTACACGTACATTATAAGTTGAAGTGCCTATAGCTTGTTCAAAGTGAAACGAATGTAGGAGGAAAATTATTAATATAGTAGGTATGGGTATTGGTAGCGAACAGGAAAAAATTAAAAACAATTTAAACGAACGAACTCGTTCAAAGAAATCCTTCAAAAGAAATGCATAATGCAGCCATTGAGTCGGTGACGTCATTGAAGCCTTTCAATTTCAACAAATCCTTTTAGCTCGCATAAAAATGCAAGTGCAAATACACGTGCCGTGTGCGGACTAAAATAAATTTAAATCACTTGTTGGTACCTACTGGTATTACGTGACGTAAATTCACGGTAGGGTTGGTCCACCAGTTCAAATTCGTTCAGCGAGCTATGGAAAGAGCTATGCTCAGAGTCTCTCTAAAATAGGATTCGTAATGAAATCATCCGACAGAGAAGCAAAGTTATCGATATAACCGACAAACGCTGGGGTAAACGTGTTCTTGAGTGGAGACTGCGACTCGGCAAACGTACTGTAGGATACCCTCCGGCCAGGTGGGATGACGACCTGCGAAAGACTGCAGGCAGATGGTGGATGCGGCAAGCTGAAGACAGAGCTTTATGTCTTTCAATCTATAGCGCTCATTAGTGGGAGACCTTTGTCCAACTATTAGGTTGATGATTATGATGATGATGATGACCTATTGGTATTACGTAATGTTGCCATAATGTTTAGTTGTACCTTAAAAATATGTTTTTGTTTTCCTACCGATGATAGCCACCTTACCTACTTTTGATTTTGTTTTGTGCTGTCTACGTTTGTGAACCAAATAAACCATCTCAGTATATAACTATCTAAAGCAGAAACAAAAGTATGTGGCTAAAACGTTAGAATTAAAATGCAGAGTAGGTACGTACATGTGATAGAAAACGTTTATAAATAGTAATGCCATTTATAAAATAGCAAGAAATTTGAATTTTAAAGTAGATCGTATCATTATTTTGTAGGTGTTCTTAGCAAAAAGACTACTAAGTATAATTATATTCATCAAACCAAAGATTTTTAATATTATAGCAGTTTAGCCCCGGGGGGGCAGAAATTGGCGGACCAAGTGTAGAGGCACTGGTTCGTATTTTATTTATGTATTGTACGTAATCGTCTTCGGATGTTAGCTAGCTCGCACAAAAAAGGACGTTTCAGCGACCGTTGGGTCGGAATTTAAATACAATAGGAAGACAATACATAGTTAGGTTACCTTGGTTGGTAAACAATATTTCAATATTAATTACTCGAATACATTACAACGAATTAGGTAACAATGATCTGAACAATGGCTTCAGTACACGAAGCTTCTTCCTTTTAAAGCTGTTTGTATAATAAGCTATTTCGACCTATCTTTTCATGCAGAGTAGGAGAAACCCACTACAAAGGTTTTCAGTGGGTGTTTTCAATCGAATCTAATTGGTTTGGATGGTTTAAACGCTTCATTGTTTTTATTCTGTTTTTGAAGTTGCTGATCCGGTTACTTTGTTTTGTTTTATATCATTAGCAAAACCTTGAGAATACCCTGCCCTTGACAATCACTGAGACCGAACGTGAACAAAAAGACACTTCTAACGTTTCGGCATTGATTTCATTTCAGGTTGGAAACAAACACGACGAACTGGACAAAGTAGTGAAACTCCTACCGTACATTACCCACAAGGGGGATAAGGTGACGTTCTCTGCTCCCTTGGACCCGGCCAAGCTGTTGCCTAAGGGTGCTGCTTACTGGACCTACCCTGGATCTCTGACCACGCCACCCTGCACTGAATCTGTCACATGGATTCTTTTCAAAGAACCCGTGCAAGTTTCTGCTGAACAGGTGAGATATCAAAACGAAAATTATTCATGTCTCTCTCTAACTTGGAATAGAATTCCAAATAACCGTAACAGTCGCGAGATAAGAACATGTGATTCATTTGCTGAAATAAATAAACTTATAGATGGAAGATACCTTACGAGAAAAGTATGATTTTTATTTGAGAAGCGGTAGGCCAGAAAAAGATGATATATTGTATGAAAGAAGCTAATATCGAAACAACATCGGCCAATTAATAGATTGGACGAAATAAGCACGAACAAGAAATCGCGCGAAAAGGACGAACGATGACCTTCTATGGCGGAAGTCATTGTACAGTAAACCTTAGTGAGGATTGACGTAATGTTGTTACTTTATTGGACTTTGGACTGATAGAATGTCATCTAAGATTATCAGGATTTATTCTAATTCTATGCCAAACAATCTACTTATTTCCGCTACGGCACTTCAGTTAACATTATTCAAGAAGGCGCCCATTTGGTTGAAGAGATGTAAACACACGTAGATAATGGGATTCGCCGTGGGTACAGTCATTCAGATTCAGAACAATAGACGAATCGCTATCAGTATAACAATAATTTTATGTGAAAGATTTGTCAGGGTTTTATTTACCTACATATTTCTACGCTAACGTTATACCACATCACGTGCATTTGAAATGAAATATTTACATGAATACCTAATGGTAAACGAAATAGTTATATCAACCGTGAGGAGATTTTCTTTTGTCGGCCATCACATTTTCGTCCTTGTAATTTTTTATCAATACAAAAAAGCCACGTTCGATTGGAGATTCCTAGTCATTAATCAAATCACTCGCAGAAAACGATATTGTGAAGTTTTTTTTTATATTTATGCCACAGATGTAATAAAAGTGGTTATGCTTTGATTTCAGCTGGCACTGATGCGGAAACTGAAGTGTGGTGAAGCGTCCAGAGGCGTAGAGGCCTTGGAGCTGCTTCACAACTACCGCCCCCCACATGACCTCGGCAACCGCGAGCTCCGCGACTATGGCGGCAACTAACATCCCACCAATAGCGTCGGGTCATCAGTCATCACGACTAAGCTCCAATTTCGGAACTGCGAGGTGTTTCATCACGTCATCTACGAGAGATCTGATTGGTGGACCTACATCCTCGTTTATTAGCGTTCCAAATTCGCGGGCTTATATTTTGGAGTCTTCCAATGGTAGTCCCATAATCAGTGCAGCCGTTGTTATTAGTCAAATCGGCAGCTGCCGTTATAAAGGTAGTACTTACAGATCTTATGAGTAGTGTAGGTACCTATTTCTCAATGTAGTGCCCGTTATCTTACTGGTATTTGGACATGAGAATTATTATTTGAGATGAAGAATTTAAGTGATAGAGAAAAATTGCTGTACCCAAATAATAGGTAGCTATAATCAGTCGCAAAAAATGATACCGGACAGAAAAAGTAACAGATTGTACAATAGTAAGTTAAAATAAAGGTAGGTAAAGATTGATTCATTTGTGGGTAGCAATTGTGTGTAAATGAGTGCCTCAATAATGGTGACATGTACGAACCAATAAACGACATAATAATTTTAAAGGTAATTAAGTATGTATAGACTCAGGCGTTTTGTAGATTGAATATATAAATTGTTGTAATTGTTATAAATTGTGCCTATCATAGTATTTTTGATCATATTTTAATATTGATCTCTGTTTTAGATCTTATATGCTGACATAATAGAAGTTACAATGCGATTACTTTTTTAAAATATGAGGACGCACTCTTCTGAGATAAAAAGTAGCCATAAGCAAGTAAGTAGACTAAGTAGTATCACAATACCAAAATTCATTAAATCCTTTCAGACGTTTAAGCGTCAAACGGTAACAGACAGACTACTTTCGCTTTTATAATAAATTAGTAATCAATTAGATATTTGTGAAGAATAGACAGCGAAAAAATTTGTAGATCTGTTATTTGTTGGATAAAATGATCATAGAGATTAGAACTCCTAGAATAGCTTTATCACATATCGCATGTTACCATCTCCGAACAACATATTTTGTGAAAAACCTTATACGTAATCGTCATTGCAATTGTATAGTTTTAAGAACCTTGTGCCTCGAATGTAATCGGCACAGTTATGTTAACTGTGTCGTGATAGGATTAAGCAATGTATTTATATTGTATTGTAATGTGAAACAGGAAGCTTGTAACAGCAAATAAAAAATATATATTACACATTATATTGTCTTTTATTCATCACACGCTCATTTAAACACATAGGTTTTAAAGTCAAATAGGTATAAAATATAAAAAAGTGCTTAGCGTTAAAATTGCTATTATTAGATAATTGTTCTTATTATTGCTATTTCGATGTAGCACCCTTCGCTTTGAAGTACGATCATCAAATAAATAAGATGTATCAGGGATAGTGAAACCTTAATTAAATATTAAGTATAATTTAAAATTCTAAAGCAATTAATCTCAAAATATAATTATATGCAGCTTCTGATACTTTAACTGGACCTTTGAACTAGAAACAAACTTCTAGCAACAACCTTGGTTCTCTTTGATCACAGAACACGGGAATTTATTCAAATAAAAATGAAATGACATAGTGCATGTGCTTAAGCACATGTACCAGGCTAACATGACTTTAAAGTCATAAAAATAAATTTAAAAGGCCTACGTAACTATTTACATCCCTTTAAAAACACAAAACACCTTCGTCCCATGTCATGCGGTACGACGCGAACCATCATCGGTCATAGATGCGGTAGGTAGGTACCACAAATACATTTTTCCTCTATTCTATGACAATAAAGTACATGCATCAGTTTCTGCCGAGTGGTCATTTCGTTTTTATTTATTTTTTTGGAAACAAAAGAGAAGTAAGTCAGTATTTAAAAAATATATTTTTCCTGTGTTCTGTGATCTTGGTGATCAAAGTTGACCTCCCCAAATTTGCTCCTTACTTTTTGTTACACCCTGAATAAACATAAATATAGTAGGAGAAAACTTTTAGTCAAACTTCTGACTTGAAGTAAAAGTTAGGTAAATGAGAATCTTTACTATAGAGACGATGATATGACAAGTATTGAGTAGACCTTATTTGTAAAATTGGCAATGATCTACTAATGACTGATAACAATGAGAAAGTATTGTAAAACTAAACCAGCTTACGTTAAACCGCCGTTATACAAGCTAATATGTGATCTGTGTAGACTTAACCAAATAAATAACGGTGGACAACAAGAATTGAGTAAATTCTTATATTTTTTTGCTTTATAGGCTAATCATGTGGACCGATTTCTAACCAAGCTGAGCAACCAAGATGTTTAAAGTCTGCCAATCTCTAATTATAATAATCATTAATGTTGAATAGGACATGTCGTGATAGCCATTATTGATTATTGTAACACAAATCAACTTCGCTTTAATGGAATTCACCACTTAAAGCTCAACATTTTTTTCGGTCTGATTTCTGCAGTGACCTTAGTTAGGGTTTCAATGCAACTTCTTGGAAAATGACGTCTGTTTTGACACAATTTTTTCGTTGCCCGTTTCAAGATCACAAGCTTTTAATTGAATTCGACCCCTAAATAGATCGAAAGACAATGACGATGTTGTCGGGCGACGTTAGTCATAGCAAAATTAAGATAAGGCTATTTAAATGTTGATAAGCGCCGCGACCTTATCAAGGTTTCTATGTAAAGGAATCTAGCAGAACCTTTGAATGAACTTCGGTAATTTTGACAGTAACAACATAAAAATGTATTTTTATACATTTTAAGAGGTAATAAACCATTCTAGTGAGCTGGTTACCTTAAAATATCGTCGAGCCTCTATTAATATTAACTTTTAGGAGTTGTACAAACACTAGTGTTACTATTACATTTGTTCCTACAAACAAAAACGTAAAACTATGTATATCACATTTTTAGATGACTGTTTAAGCTTTAAATTACATAATATTATTTGAACCAATAAAGAAGTTGTTTATGCTTATTCACATAAATTAAAATACGTCAAATAGGTGTAGTTAATTATGGACTCTAATTTTTTAGCTCTAAGTGGAACGTTTTTGAACCTTGACTATGTTTCTAATAATATTTGTATGATATAACTTAATTTTGTTTCTTTCCTAATACTTTATCATTACAGGCAAGAAGCACCCAACGTAAAATTATAAAAATATATAATTTAGGGCATAACATTAAAGGTGGGATCACATTCTAGCATCTACTTACTTACCTTAATATCAAAATTGAATAAGATCTTCACTGGACGCTATATTTTCTTGGCTATAGGAGGCAGTGCCGGTTTCTAGATTTTTTGGTGAGACTTTTCTTTTAGGCTTCTCTGGCGCCGCATCTAATATGCCCGTGGAACCCAGGAACTTGCTTTGTTCGTTCAATAGTTTAACGTCGTCCCTCTCTACGCGTCTCACGTTGGGAGATAATTTCTTACGGACAGGCGGACTGGGCGCCGCTCGAGAGAACTGCGGCCTATTGTCGAATATCGAACTATTCGCGTGTTGCATACTGTCGGGCAACAAACCTGACGTTTTACTCCTTTCCAGAGCAAAAGTTTGCTTCGACTTTTTCCCCTCCTCATTTCCATCCTTATAAAACGTAGTATTTTTGAACTCTACACTGTTAGAGTTCTCGTTTGTGTAAAAAGTTGTCTTTTTAGAAAACTCCGTTCTTAAATGCCTATGGGCTTGAACATCTGATTTGCTGCGTTCAAGGGTGAAAGCGCCGTTGGAGGTATGTAAGTGGCAGCTAAACGCGCTGCTGTTGACTGAGCAGGCTGGTATTGTGGAGAAGGGGACCGCTGGTGCCCAGAGACATGCACCCTCGTTTCTTGGGACTAGTAATAATGGATCCTGGAAATAAAAAAAATGCAAATCAATATAGGAAACATAGCACCAGGCAAGTGAAAGCTTTGATTGAGAAAAATGGGCAATCATTTGCTAACAGAACAATAATATATTTATATATATATTTGTTGAGCCAGTCATGTTTATGGTGTTTATATATTATATATATATAGGCAATAAAGTCTTAACAGGATAAAATTCTTAAAACTGAGAGATGGAACACTTGGTATAAAACCAAAAAACATCAATAAATTTAGTTTTCATCTTGACCAAATACGACAGATATGACGCGTCGGGCGAAGGTCCGCCTGCGTTCGATTGCTGCCTATGCCTAAATATTTTTACAATGTGCATAATATTGGGGCCAAGTTTTGTTCATTATGATTAACATATAACATCAATCCTTGTAATGTATGTATGTATATCAGTTATCTAGTACCCAAAACACAAGCTCTGCTTAGCTTGGGACTACATGATGATGTATGGATTATCCAGCATTATTTATTTATTTATTATCTTATCATGTATCAGACCTGGTACCCACCTGGATAAGATAACTAACTAGCTACGAAAGATGCTGGATGCGACAAGCTTAAGATAGGTAGGGCACACTGTGGCGTTCATTAGAGGAGGCCTATGTCTATAATGATTGATGACTAATATAATATAGCCCGATGATGAGTATCAAGTACCTTTCCCGTTAAAGAGTAGACTTTTGACTGGAGTGTATGAAGCCTGCACCGCAAGTATTCGTAAGAGCATTCTCGTAGTTTGATAACCCACTGCACAACATTGTCTTCGGCGCGCGCTGCAAATATGTGACGTTTGTCAGGTTCATCTCTGGAATCAGAACATTCTTTATTATAGTTTGACCGAAACCGCTGTACCGCGCCTGAGGTATGCGAGCGGTGAGACTGAGACAGAGGGGGAAATATCGGCCGCTCCGATCCATCAGTCTGCCGTCAACGCGTACTCTTGCTCTTTTTTCCTCGCCCCCCACCTCGCCGCACTTTCCTAAAGAGCGGTACGGGTTCGGTCAAACTATAAGCATTCGTTTTTTTTTCTTGAAAATAAGATGCTTTGTCAGGTAAGAAGCAAATCAGTTCAGTTCCATTATATTTATGAAATACTAGCTGCGAACCGCGGTTTCACCCACGTGGTGATAGATTTTTTGAATAATATACAATATCTTTATAAATTGTAGCCTATGTGTTATTCTGATGTATAAGCTATATTATTGTAAAGTTTCATTAAAATCTATTCAGTAGATTTTACGTTGAAAGAGTAACAAACATCCATCCATACTTTAGCGTTTATAATATTAGTAGGATTATTTATCGGGTATTGATCGCATACCTTTTGTTTTGTTTTCCCCAAAAATAAATGTGATAAATAAACTTTAATATTTCAACAAATCATTAATGTTTAAAAAGTTCTAAATAATCATTATCAAAGTTATAAAGGCAAAAGTTTGTGCCATTGTGAAGTAGTTTGGATTGAGACAGCACCAAAACTTGGGTAGAATTTTGTGTGCAAAAATTAAAGACGGACCTAAAATAACATATAAACTCCCTTTTTTCTAAAAATGCGTGCGAAGCAGAGGTTAGCTAGTATTAAATAAAAAAGTGAATAAAAAAAGTTATATTTTGTTGATCAAGCAATGTTTTAGTTATACTCATTTTGGGTTTTAGAATCCAAATTAACAAAAGCTGATAACAATAATAATAACATAAACTAAAAGGTAGTAGGTAAGTATTCTTATACTGTTACCACACAACATGCAAGGTATTAACTAAAAACAAAGACACACAAATATGCATATTACATGTGCAGTGAAAAAGTTTATTAATAATTGCTATCAGAAACGAATCAAATTATGAAAGCTTTCAAACCAAGAAAATTAATATTTATTTGCCTTTTTGGTCCCCTTTTGTTTCCTAAAAATACCCATGCTCTAGAGTCTAGAGCATGGGTATTTTTAGGAAACAAAAGGTTACATCTAATGTATACTAGGGTCTAGAGTCTAGACCCTAGTATACATTAGATGTAACCTTGATCAATGTTAGGGTATTACATCATTTTTCTATTATTGTTGGTTTTTTTTTCACAGGTTACTAATTACTTTTTTTTATCACTGATAAACATTAATCAATTACCAAAGAGAACTTGATATAGGCATATTTTTGAAAGATTAGTTGAGTAGATAAATTAAAGTTTCTATCAAGCAAAATACTCACATGAATGATATTGAAAACGAGAAAGGTAGACTAAGTCCATGTTCCATTTGTATTGATGAGTTTTCCATAACAAACATCCCAGCAGGGCTTTTGGTGTCGAATTTTCCCACATCACTTATTTTAAAATAGAAAAGATAGTTATTTATAAGCCTGAACCATCTTTCTTTGAATACTGAAAGGAAAAAAATTATCCATGTTATAGACTAGCTACTAGTGAAATTACAAATCACTTAATCGTTCAAAACACCAATTTTTATAATGTCATTACAACAGCTACTTTCGGTTACTATTAATGTGTTTTAAGAGCAGAGCTCTTAAGCTTTTGTGTAATTCTATTAATTTGATTACCTTGATCTAATAAAACAAAATTCAGATAGATTTGGCTTAAAAAACTTTAAAGATATTTGCCTACTAGTTACTAATAAGTAGGTACATTCTGTTCCATAATTTGTCAACTGGAAGTGATTATTTCAGTTGACCAATATTGATCACAGGATGCATGAATTTGGAATTATCCAGCTATTTTAATACAAATGACTACGTTTATTACACAGATGTTCTATAATGTACCTATTAGTTATGTACCTGCAATACCATGTTAAATACTTTGCCTTTATTCTAATGATAGCTAAGATATCAAGGTTAATATGTAGTATGACCAACACAATCGACAGGAAAACAGTCTTAAAATAATACATCAGGTATTACCTCCAAGCACACGTAATTGCATGAAATGATACTGACCTGCTTGATGTCGATAGCTTCCATTGGAAATCTTTTTATAGTTAAGTCGTCCTTCAATAATACAAGGCTGATCGCTCATGAGAGCAAGTTCTCGTATATTGCATTTCATTTGTAAACGATTACGATACCTACTGTGTTATCAACAAGAGTTTAAAAAACAAAATAATATTTAGAAGACCATCTTTATCAGATACGGACAATACGACATGTAGCAGTTTATACAACACTCAGCTAACTATAAGTATTTTTATCGAATCCCGGCCCATAATTTTGTCAAAAAAACAATAAAATCAGAAAATATTTGAAATATCCGCAGAAAAAAGGAATTTCCACGAATTGTACAGAAAGACATGCATGACATGTTATGTCATTCATAATAACACTGACAGAGACAGACTAGCAAGGGACCACTCTACTTAACACATAACGTAACGTGCGTTATTACGCTAATTTTAGCGTTAATAACGCCTTTTCGATGAATGTCACTGTACCTACTCTTTTCACTTTTGTGATTGTCAATGTCAACTTCAAAAACACGTGTGGATTGAGGAAGGTGTTTACTTTTTAATTTTTAATTTTCCCAACTATTGTTGCAAATTAAGTAAATGTAATGCAACATTAAACTTAACAGTTGAAGTTTTACCTTTACAATATGGACTTGTTTGTGATAAACAGGTAAGAAACTAGATTAATCGGCAAATTAACTTTTCCTCTTGGTCAATATCTAACGCTCAGTCTCCTGTACACACTTTTCCAAACTGCACTTTGTTATTATTATATTTATTTATTTTATTTTAACAATATTCAGGAAATATATATATATATATACTCTTGTTGCGCAAACAAGCTCATAACTCCGTAACTCTGTAAGCATGCTTATTAATCCCCAATCTAGATACAAATTCATCCTGACGCTTAAGTTGACCTGTTCCAGTGTACTCTTTGTTTCTGTTCCTTGATCTCATAGAATGAATTCTTTCAGGTATAGGGATTCTGATGAAGAAATTGACATAGACCATGAAACCAAACATTTAGAAAATCTGAAGCAAAAGATAGAAGAGAGGAAGAGGACATTGCACAAAAACAAGTCATTGGATTCAGATGCAAGAACAGAACCGAACTCAAGTGTCTCAGAACAAGCTGTGACACTTGTAATCAAACAAGATAGTAGTAACCTAGAGGAACAGGAAAATGAAGCTGAGCCTAATAATGAAAATATTGAAACACCTAAACCAAAAAAACAAGCAAAGGATAAATTGACCCATGAATTTAAAGTTTTAGGCATCAATGAGTTTGAAAAGAAGCCTAAGGTAAATATTCTAAATCTAAATACATTTACTCAATGTGGTCTATGAGACACATACAAAAGCTTTTCTCTTGATCAGTTCAAAGTTACAAAAAACTTTTCAGGTTTCAAGGGTCCTCCCCTACTGGCTTTCAAATTCTGACAGCATATCAACTGACCTGAAAAACTTGGACTGCCTAGTAGAAGACCTGCCTTGGTTGCACCAAACTCTGAAGGCCACACTAAGGAGTGAAGGAGTCACACATCTGTTTCCTGTTCAGAAGGATGTTGTTCCTTTCATTATCAAGGAAAATAAAGCACCATTCCCCATGCAGCCACATGATGTTTGTGTTTCTGCACCAACAGGCAGTGGAAAAACATTAACATTTGTACTGCCAATCATTCAGGTAACTCTTACAAAACAAATTTCAACAATCAACCTTAAAAAAATATTATAATGACTTTGTCATAATTTAATTTCAATGTTTCAGACCCTAATGGATGAAATAGGCTGTGAAGTGAAAGCATTAGTAGTCTTGCCCGTTCAAGAGTTAGCAGCCCAAGTTGCTAAAGTGTTCAAGAAGTACTGTACTAAAACAACATTGAAAGTTGCACTTTTGGGTGGTTCAACACCCTTGCAGCAAGAACAGCACAACCTTGTCAGATACAGTAAGATAACTTTCTTTGGGAAATTCTGATTTTCTTTATAATAAAGTATGTTTTATGGTATAGGTATTCATCTACATACATTCTCATCTACTGATTGTAGATGAGAATGTCTCAAAAAAAATACATACACTTGCAGTAAATATTTATTCATTATTTCAGCCGAATCTTCAGGATGGGTCAGTGAAGTAGACATTGTTGTCTGCACTGCTGGAAGACTAGTAGAGCATCTGCAAAACACTGAAGGGTTCTCTTTAAAGCATTTAAAATTCCTGGTCATAGATGAAGCTGACAGAATAATGGATCACATACAAAATGACTGGCTCTATCATGTTGAGAGAAACATTAAATTAGGATCTGAGCTCATGGCAGGCAAAGGTTCTAATCTATGTTGGTCCAATCTAATTGAACAGAAGATGCCTCCTCAGAAACTGCTTTTCTCTGCAACTCTGTCCCAGGACCCAGAAAAGCTTGATCAATGGGGGCTGTTCCAACCAAAACTATTTTCAGCAGCTGCAGCATCTGGCTTTGATGATGAAGATCAAATCAGACTGTATGCTACACCTGCAGAGCTATCAGAAAGTATGGTTTCTTGTGAAGCTGAGAATAAACCACTGATTTTGTATCACTTCTTGGTTGACCAGAAATGGGATAAAGTGCTGTGTTTCACAAATGCTGCAGAGTCAGCCCACAGACTTGCAGTACTACTTAATGCTTGGGGTAAGGGCCAGATTAAGGTTGCAGAATTGTCAGCTGCATTGGATAAGCCAACAAGAGAGACAGTGCTTAGAAAGTTTACTACATCAGAAATCAATGTGTAAGTTGAGCATGACCCTTTCTATCACCAACATTCATTATATTTAAGAGTTACAATAAATCTGATGATTTTGACATTCCAGGTTGATAAGCACAGATGCCTTGGCAAGAGGCATTGATGTCCCAGACTGTAAATATGTAGTTTCCTATGACCCCCCAAGAAACATAAAGACCTACATACACAGGATTGGCAGAACAGGTCGAGCTGGACGCGAAGGGCAGGCTATTACAATGCTTCTAACCAATCAAGTGCATTTGTTCAAGGTTCATTTCTCAATGCCTACTTCTAAATGTTTCCTGTATTTATTTTATACTTACTTATTTACATAGTTGCGGTTTTTTACAGGATCTCTTGAAGTCGTGTGGCAAGTCGGAAATTCCATCTCTGGAAGTCAACCTAGAAATGTTGAATGGCTTGCATGAAAGCTATGAAAATGCTATGAGTGAAACAAAATATCTAATTCAATCAGAAATAAACAATAAAGTACAAAAGTCTGTTGAATTAAAAAGACGGTATAGACCGACTAAACAGAAGTGATGTAAAATAAATCTGTACAAAATAATCTATACTGAATTTTATTGACCAACATCACAGATGTACCTCTTATTGCTAGTACTTACCTTATTGTTAGTAGAGCTTAGAGCAAAAAAGAAAATAAAAACTATAGGGAGCCTAAGATTTAGTAGTCGGCAATCAGAATTCTTAATACCTACAATATGTTTCATAGGTAGGGTAGAGCTTAATGTATTCTCTTTTGCTGAGATACCTACCCTTTATCAACAATATGCGATACTCTTAATTTATACTTTACTAACACTATGATTGATTTAATTTTAGTATACCTCAATCTAGTCTCTTTTTTACCCAAAGAATATTTATTGGGTAGAACAAAGATCTCGCCGCTCTTGAAAGTAAGCGCCATCTACCGACGAGTAGCAAGCCGGGAAGTATTTGCTCGCTCCTTCGCCATTAAAGTTCTCGTGTGAAAAATCTTTACCTGCCAAATAACTCGTAATAATCGTACCCGGCGCGGCGGCTAGATGTCAGTCATATTCAAAATTACAAAACAAACAAACGTCATTCATTTCTTTGTCGTCCCAACGGTTTCAGTTCAGTTTTAATTTAAAAATTATAGGGTCCTGCGTACAAATTTCATCCTAAATAATATAAAATGACTGTTATTCTATCCCAATTAAAGAAGATAAATCAGACTAGTAACTCAAATTCACTAAGAGCTAAGTTTTTCTACCCTAAGATAGTGTTGTTTGAAAATCCCAAATGCTTTCGAATAACGGACCTCCAAGATCAAGGGAACTTAGATGAAGATCAAATATTCAATCTCAATGAAGAAATCACAGACAATGCTCTTCAAGATCATATTTTGTGGATAATACTAGAATCTGGTGAAATCGTGGTCACAGACCTGCTGAACGGCTCACAGTTGAAGCTTACCATAGCAAATTACTCCAAAGTAAAGTTCCATCAAGTCACTGACAACTTCTTCATCTTTAGATCTGATAGTGGAGAAGAATTATTAAACCCATTGAGCACAGAGGAGCTCGCAGAGAAAATAAGAGATGGCAGTGAAGAAGTTTGCATCACCTTGAAAAAAGGATCATTTGAAGAATCCAGCAAGTCTTATAATGGGTTGCAGATTTTAATTGAAGAGGGAAATATTCTCACCTTATGCCCCATAACCAAACAAAGGGAGATTTTGTATTCAAGTGTCTCCTTGGTACATGTCCTCAATTGGGGAGAGCATCTTATATTGGCTGATAAATCAAAAATATGGGTTTTGGATCTAGAAAATGCTAGTATTTTTTTTGAATTTGAAAACCAGAATACTTATGTTCCAATTGTAGTACACAAAAATGTGTTCTACTACCTTGCAAGCAACCAAGAAGAGGTAAAAAATCTTATTACTTTCACCATTGATTATTATTTCATTTTAACTAATAGGTACAAATCATTGTTTCCAACAAATTAACATTATATTCCTCAACCTAATACAGTATAAGCTGCAGGTAGGCATTGTTTTCATGTGCAATTTTATTTACAGGTATTCCTATGCTGTGGCAGAGTATCTTCATCATTGAGTACAGAAAATGAACTTGACCTGGAAGCTCTCAACATCTCTCAAAAAATATCTTCTCAGGATGCACTCGTGGCTGAGCTGAAGTCAATAGTTGAAAGTATTTTATCAGGTACAGGTGACAAAGAAAACCCTAGATTGAAATCATTGTTTGAAAGTATTGAGGACTTGGTGTTCCTCACTGAAACAGCTATAAAACTTTATCAGCACCACATAATTTTCAAACCATACTTGTATCTCATTCAAAAACGAATATGCTCAAACAATGATGAAAACCTAGCTTGCACAATTGCAGATATAATTATCAAAACAGATTTGTTAGAATACCTACAGTTTAGAGCAAATACTACTTATGAAGGTATGAACATGTTCGACAAAAATGTAAAAGAATTGTGTATCATGTTCATTTCAAAATTGGATTTAGATATAGCTTCTATGTGTTGGCTTAAATATGCAGGAGTAAAATTAACAACCAGTCCAAATGAAATAATTGAAATCTTGGCTTCTATTCCTCCTAATGCTAAGATGGGATCTATAATAATGTGGTTAAAAAATTTTGCACCACACATTTTAGAGCAAAACCCTTTCTACATAGACTTATTTGTGAGATGGGCAATGGAGAGGATTTTCATTTTGGAAAGTTCCTCATATTGGCCTAAAATAGGGATCAAATTCATAGAAGAAATTATGCTTGTGCTGGAATCATCATTGAAAGTAATTTGTGTCAGACCAATTTCAATGGATGACTTAGATGTTCTTAAAGATAGAATTAATTACATAATGGAGCTGAAAGAAAAGTACAGAATAAATCTCTTACTGAGTGAACTTAGTTCCCAAAAACCAAATGAGGTTGCTCTCATAATGTTGCGCCGGTGCTATACAGAAGATTTAGAAGCATTTTTGCAAGATTACTTGCCTACATATGCCACTAGGCATTTGTTTGATACAGATGAAGTTCTTACATCGTTTGTTGAGACTGAGACTGCTAGCAGCGGTGGTGTAGTTGATGGAAATCGCCTTGAACTGATACTTGCAGCTTTTCACTCTCCAAAAAATAAGCTAGAGTGTTTACTTCATGTGCTGAAAACATTGGAAGTACCATGGAATCCTACTGTCAGCAAGTTAGCAGTGAATGCTGCAGCAACTGCATCTAAAGATTTTACAGTGTCTGGTCCAGATTTGATTATTGCTCAAGAAATCCAAAAAGAGATTAACTACGCAAATTTAAAAGTTGTATTAAAAAAATATAACTTTCCTTTAACATGCACTGATTACATGCTTGTGCTTCACAGTGTTGTTGGTGGCTCAGTAGTGGATCTTCATGACCTCAAAGCCATAACTATGGTAATGTCAAATTATGCAAACTTTGGTAATGTATTGTACGTAAATAAATGTCTAGAAGATAACGATACCAAATTGGCTTTGGATTATTTCGACAACCTGCCTACCAAAGAAAAAAATATTTTACTAAAAACCATAATGGTAAAATATGAACAAGTAGTGAACGGAAACAATATGAGCAACAAGAACATTGAACGGAACTACATCGATTTTATGAAGGGCACGCACATATTAACTGAAATTCAAATTAACAACATTGATAATTTATATCATTTGAAAAACTCTTATAACATTGAATTTAATGTTAATAATTTTTACAAGGAAGAGATTTGTACAAACAAAATAAATTTAAGCGTAAGCAATGGCGCAGGGCGCTCTGGCATTATAACGCGACTCGCACCGTCACTAACTCGGGAGTCTTCTCCGATAGCTTTGCTAAGAGGCGTATCTGCGGTTCATGAAGTTCGAAACTTAGTCGAACTTTTAATTACACCAGAAGAAGAATCGAATAATTTAGATAGGGTGTTAACTGAGTTTAAGGATGGCAAAAATGCAATTTTATTACAAGATGCATTCAGTATACTCATTGAGCTCATAAGTAAATGCAATGAAGAACATTTGCACAATTTGATAACAGGTTTGTCCGTTTTAAATGCATTAATACATTCAAACATCACCATAAAAAATCTGACAGTAGCTTGGAAATTTAATTACGTGTTTCTGCCAATATCATCACGAAATGCTATCAATGAATTTATTGATTACTGTATTTCTGGCAATACATCACATAAAAATAATCTTAATAATATGCATGGTATGTGTGATTACATACCATTCAGAATCCTATCAAAGATTGTTGGTGATTCAAATGATGGATTATTTGACGAAGACGTATTAGCAACGAAAGATGAAATAACTAAAAAGCTTTTATCAAAAGTAGTAGCTGCTCAAGAACTTGATGAAGTGTTAACAACAGTTTTACTGGTTCTCCTAAATAATTCAGATGATTCTGAAAAGGAGTATTACATAATGGAGATTTTGAGGGGACAAGGAGATTCTTTACCTCCTAAGCTAATAGGTTTCTTGTCCAATCCCATAATACGCCGATCGCTATCATTTGAAACAAATCTCCACGGAGGTAATGTTGTAAACCCTCCAAGATACATCCTCAAATCGAAATTCAATATCAATATGTCAGACATTGCGCTACCTGAAAACAATGAAGAAACCTGGGATGTTAAAGTTATACTGTTTTATATTTTAAAACAACATCCAGATATCACTAGTGAAAGACTGATCGAGTTTTGTCGCGCACTTGAGGTTTCAATGAATGATGGGTTGTCTTTACAATTAATATCTTTGCTGACAACATGGGAGTTGAAGTTTAAGATATATTGTGATGAATTAGGTTGTCGACATATTCATAATGAACACGACACAAGTCTACTAAATAAATGCCAGGTTATTTGGGACAACATTAGTAATAAAGATTTTCTCAAAGATGTGCTAAAAGATTTTTGGAAGAATGGCGAAGTAACACTGCACGGACGTACTGTCTCAGTCAACCCGTACTATTACGAAGTTTTCCTTTGCATACATAAATTGATTTTTGGTACATCCCCAGATTCCAAAAGTGTAAAAGAGTATTATTTACTTAATTACTTAAAGGAATATCGGAGAATAAGTACCCCGAAACAGTACGAGTTTGAACTGTTTTCGGTTAAAGGAATGTTTCCAGAAATCGGATATTATCGTTTACCGTTTCATCTTTTTAAGCGTGAAGACATGTGGTCGAATTTGAAATCTGAGATAACACTGGAAACATACGAACGATGGCTTCCAGCAGTTGCTTTATTGTCGCTTGATGCTGATTTGCAAATCGCAAAAGACATGATTTGTAGCAACGCTTTGAAACAAACAATGACTTGTAGGAACCGTGATGGAAATGATATAGATTCTAAAGAAAGCGAACCATGGAAACTGACAAGCCGGGAAGAACCACTTTTACGGGCAGCACATCGCTGTGTAAGGCATATAGCAAATATGGAATGGGCGGGTGCTTGTCTATTTTATGTTCTTCAAGGATGTACTCGCGGTGCTGACCAAGTAGCCGCAGCACACCTTTGTTACCAGTTCGCACAACGTTGGGCTGCTCTTCAACCTGGAAACCGAGCAGTTATTCAAATGGAACGATTGCATTCAACACTTTCTACGCGCCATGTTCTCTATAAAATAGAGTGGGCCTGTGAGGAGTTCGTCCGTCTATCAACTGAACCAGCACAACTTATACGCGCATTGTACCTCCATCCAGATTTTATAAACAAAATCGCTCGCCATGACGTAAACAGAGCTGCTAATGAGATAGCTGACAAAAATAACATTAACATTAGTTCCATAAGGATTCAAATTTTGGAAAATTTGCTGAATAAAGGAAGTGATGATCACAAAGATAAAGATGCAGCATTACAAACTAAAGAATTAATTACTGCCAAGTATATACTCAAGGCAACGTGTCCAAAAATGGGCGCAATATACTTATCGCGAATTGCGTTTGATGATGATACAGATTTCAATAAATGTAAGAAATTGCGAGCCCTTCAATGCTTAATGAGTGTAGTTGAATCTGATACTGCCATAAAGGTAACAAATAAGGAAAGAGAAGCACTATGGACATCTCTTATCGAATTACTAAGTGAGGTAAAGTTGCAGAACATAGACATGCCGTGGGTAGTATTAACATTCATGCAAGACAAATACCGAGCATTGGAGCAGTTATTGCAAAATGTTGAAGGCAACTTAGAAGGGTTACGAACTGCAGCTAGCCTCGCCACTCAATTTGGCGATTTGAAAATAATTCGTAGTTTGATCCCTCATCTGTTGCGTTCTGGCCTGTATGAAGATTTGATTCCACTTTTGCTTAAAATATCCAACCCTCCCGACGGTATGATTTATACAGCTTGGCGAGCAGTTATTTTGTCTCCTTTTCAAAAGGCAGACTATCCAATAACAGACCGTCAAAAAACCAAATGTCTGAATGCTATAAATCTTTTGCCTGTTTGTCCAATAATCAAAGACGAAGATTTGAAAGAGCTATGGAAACATTGTATAAGATTGAAAACATTTGGCCTTGGGTGTTTGATACTGCCTTACATGACACCCCAAACACGGCAGACATTAGCTGAATTGCAAAAAATTGATAGGAGGAACATAATAGTTAGTTTAAAAAATCTACATGCTGACACATACTTAGTGTCTGGTGCCATGCATGTTATTGAAAGTATGGCACCTAGGGCTTATAAGCATTGATAAACTATGTTTATTATAGTAGTTTTAAGTTTAACAGTGAAGATCATAAAATGTATAACAAACAGAGGTGTAAATAAAACCTGTTGATTTCAAGAAATATTAATACTATTAGACATCCTTACAAATTATTAAGAAATAGAATCAATCAATCTTAAAACTTGATTGATTACCTTAATTGTTATTTCTTTTTTTTCATTTGATTATTTTGTAAATTAAAGAAATGTATCATAACTAAAATTGATGTTTCATAAGCTGAATTTGATGTGAAATGTTTGTAAGCAAATCTTTGCTGCCCTGTATAATCGCAAAACATATTCCTTTTGATTTAAGATCTTCCTGACAATTATGTATATCTGAAACTATTGAATATGAATACCAATTTCTTTTTTGTGGTTTGTCTACAATTTGTGTCTGGGCCTTGTAACTTAAGGCACCTTAAAAGCATTGACGAACTAATTTTTTATAAGAAACGAATGTAAGTAGTTATATGTGAAGTTGTAAAATGTTTTAAAACCTGAGGTGTAAATAAAACATGTTTATTTCCTGAAATACTAATGTTATTGGAAATTCTAACAAATTATGATCAAATTAGTCAATGTATCCTGAATATTAAACCTAGATTGATAGCCTACTTGTCCTAATATTATAATTACATTTGTTTATTTTGTAAATGAAAGAAATGCATCATGATTAAAATCGAAATTTTATTAGCCATAGTTTTATTCTTTGAACAACACCAAAAAATTATAATTCCCTGCATAATGTAACTCGATCCACTAAGTAAAACTTATCCCATTAAATTATGTTGTTAAAAAAAGTATTTGGTGGTCCTGGAAATTGGCCTGTCTAGTTATACCACAATGTTATCTAGTAAGATGGAATCAGTGTTCTGATGTTACTGTTTCTCTTACATAAGGATTA
This sequence comes from Eupithecia dodoneata, assembly GCA_947044415.1. Lineage (NCBI taxonomy): Eukaryota > Metazoa > Arthropoda > Insecta > Lepidoptera > Geometridae > Eupithecia > Eupithecia dodoneata. The sequence goes on along the minus strand of OX345656.1, from coordinate 9,274,161 downwards.
CAAGTAAATGCTAAAGAATTAATGTAAGATGCTGCAGGACAAACCATTTCAAACAACGGGCCGTAGATACCATTACGTTGTGCTAACTGCTTAGGTGTTTCACCTGATTTGTTTTCCATTTTAGCCAAATCGGTATTGTCTTCTCTCAGCAATAAAATTAATAGAGTGGACTTACAGTGGCTTACTGAAGATGCCAAATGCAAAGGGGTTAATTCTGTAAACAAAATAATCATTTTATAGCATATGTAATAGAATATTTTTATGTTTTAAAAACTTAAAAATATTCTTCAGAAGTATTAAACACCACACTTATAAAACCTACCTCCGTCGGAGAGAGCTCTAGGATTTGCTCCAGCTGCCAACAACCTTGAAACAGCCTGGAAATTATTCCATTTGCAAGCTGAATGAAGTGGGGTCCATCCAAGCTCAGTTTTCATACTAACATCAGCCCCCAAGCTCAACAAATATGATACAGTTTCAATATGGTTTCCGTAAGCTGCTCGATGTAACATTGTGTACCCATCTGAATCTTGTATGTGCAATAGACTGGGTTGTGCTGCCAAGAGTTCTTTCAACAAATTTGTTTCACCATTTTCAGCTGCCCACAAAACATAATTCTCAGAATTTGCTGAAATGACATATTGTTTTATTTTTTTTAATGCTGGACTATTCACACAGCATTATCTAGCCCCATGGTAAGCAGAGCTTGTGTTATGGGTACTAAATAACTGATATACATTACATAGATAGATATTTTTTATTATACATAGAAAACAACCAGAACACACACAACAATTGTTCCGAGGTGGGAATCGAACCCTCGAGCTCGTCGCTGCGTCGCAGGCGGACCTTCGCCCACCGCGCCACAACGGTCGTCGAATATTATATAGTTTAAAATACCTACAGGTACTGAAAAATTCATATTATTTAAATACTTATACCTATAATTGATTCATATTTTGATGTCAGGTCAATAAGTTACAGTATCACTGCATCTTGCCTTTCAGATATAAGAAATACATCCTAATAGGAGCATCGAGTAGATTGAAAGTCAAATGACTATTGTACTCTGATTAATATAAGACATTAGGTATACGACATAGGTACCTTTGGGATTTTCAACAACTTCCACATCTTGATCAGCATCATCCCAGCCAGATACAAACATTCCAGAAGTTGCTGGATTACTTTTATATTTTTGTATTTCATGCTTTATTTCTAATAGGTCTTTTATCTGGTTATCAGAACCTTCCGAGTCCGACATTCTAAAGCTTTATTCAGTTCAGACAACTTATCTATAGGGAAAAAATAACAACTTCCGCTAAAAGAAAATATTGTAGGCTTTTCGTATCCGTGTGTGTTGTGTAGTGTAGTTAAATTAAAACGCGAAAATTGTGTTTACAACATGTTTACAATTTACAAATTTTATAAACTGGTGTGACATTGATTTATAGTTGAGCGGCTGACAGCTCGTTATTGCCACTGGTAAAAATAATAGGCGAATAAATACGCTGAGTGTTTCTCGCTATTTTTGAAAGCAGGATTTGTGGGTCGGGAACACTGAAATAGCGGCCATTTGTAAAATTATTTCAACATGGCGCCCGGTTGCTCGGAGTGTGTGTGTGTGAAAGTGCAGTGAAATTATGTTATTACCTAGTGTATTTAGTGATATTTTTAGTTTTTAAGTGAAAAGTGTGTGCTTTAATGCCGTGGTTTTATTATCATGGCTCTGGATTTACGCCTGCATTCTCCTGCAGGCGCGGAACCTGTTGTTTATACATGGCCCCTCACTTCAGGTCATGGCTCGGTAAGAAATATTTTGTATCTACTAGCTCGTCTTGTTTATTGGTATTGGTTGTTATTATATACACTCACTAACCTGCCCTCCTATATAATCAACAATTCAATAATCGTTTATTTAGTTTGATGATGTAACTTGATCAACGAATGGTTTCTAAAAACCTCAAAATGCAGTGGTGATTAGACGTGACTCTTCGCATTTATTCCACGCAGCTTATATTATGCATACCCAGTTACGCTTTAGCTCTGTAAAACAGCTACTTTGTAGTGGGTAGATGATATGATAATTATTGGTATCGGTATCTGTTTATCACATTGTAGGTATTGTGTTTAGATAATTCACGTCACATGGGTAGAAGAGTGTATTGACCTCGTGTTTTGTCAAGGTGTCGGCTTTTTTTAGATGCCTATGTTGCGTAGTTTAGTTTCATTTGCCCACTCCAACTAAAATTCAAACATTTGGACAGTACAAAGTTTACAAACAAATCAACCCTAAATGTTGGTTATTATTTACTCTTCTGTACATACAAGTACATTCAATTTTTATAGTAAATATTGGAACTGGCTCTTTAGCAAGACTTTTTTAATATCACACTGTTTATATAAACCTATTTGTTGTATAAATCACCACAACAACATAACCTTATTTACTTTCAAAACAAGTTGAACTGTATAAACCTGGTAGTTAGGTATGCAGCCAACCTTGTTTATGATATAATTTTTTACCCAGTTAAAAAGTTCAAATCTTTTGTTTGGTGGCTAACATCAAACAAAATATTTGTCCCAAGAATAAGTGATAAAACTTTAGCCAGTCACATACATTTATCAAAGTTCAGCTGTGTAGTGAAACAGAAAGGTGATAAGATACACAGGTGCTATTTATTATATTCAATAGTACTCTCAGATGTTTATGTATGTCCATAAAAACTCAATTCCACTGTGTATCTGCAAATTTACAAACATTAGTTACACACTGTTAGCCAATTTAGCAATCAAAGAACATATAATCATATTAACAGCCCATAGAAGAACATATTTAATGTTAACCACATTAATTATGTTCTTCTATGGGCTGTTATTATACCTACAACAAAACAAAATCAAAGTCATGTAGGTATCATTTTTTATATTGGAGAGGCCTAATTTGTATTGTATAACAAAAATAGCAAGTTGGTATCAGAATTTGATTTAATTCATTATGTTACCATGACTATTAGTGATTGTCTCTGCCATAGTATATTCAACACACAACTTTGTTGTGAACATGTTTTAGGTTTATTTCTATATTATTTCTAGATCTTATTCGATTATTCTACTCATTTCTATTAAATTTATTTGGAAAAGTAGAGTTCTGTACACAAAGATTTAAATCCCTCTATGCATCTTGATCCTGAGCCAGTTTGATTTGGTATTGTAGGTTTTAATTACTAAAACAAAAATCGATTATTCCCGCAATGCACAAGTCCTTGCAGCTTTCTCCCTTTGTATAGTAGGCCGGTGCATCTAAATTATCTCATTCCATCTATTTATAAAGGATATCACTATCCCATTAATAAAAGGCTGTTCCGGTGTGGTCTAAGAATAAACCAACGCAGCCCCTGGATGTTGTAAGAGTCAATTAAGGTGACTGACCGAAGGAAGGGCAGCACCATTTGTGTATTTAACACCCCCACTGCAATCACCAACTTGCCTGCCAAGTGATGGTAAAGCCCTGTTTTGTGGAGTGGAGGCATGTTCAGCAGTAAATAAATTTTATGATTTATTGATGTTCAGGTATCCCAAATTATAACGGAATTTTATACCTATATCCCCATGATAAACTTCTTTGTTTGTTTAATCTATGCCTGTATTTTGTACCTGTGTCTAAATAAATGTTTTTTCTATTCTATTCTATTCTTTCAATAATCTGTTAAAACCCAATGCTGATGCTGACAATCAATTATTCTGATCAGCTAGTTGGCATTATGTGTCGCAGATTGGTCCTCTTCGAAGTAGATACCTGTGCCTTATTACGACTTTCTGAATCTACTACACAACTCTCAAAGTGTCATTCTTTATCACTTCAGCAGTTTATGTACCCTCAATTATTTATAAAGGTTGCAGCTATAGAGAGTGATTTATTAGGGTTGTTCAGGTGTTCTATGCTTGTTTCTAGAATCCAATATATTTGTTGTAAACAAAGAGGTATTTATGAAAACTTCAATAACAGACAATGGTAAGGTAACTAGTAAAAACAAAATCTGGGCAACTTTACACAGGTGAATATTACTTAAAAAAGTAACAGATTATTTTAAATTCGTAGATAAATAAGAAAGATAATAACCAAATCTACTCTGCTTAGAGCACAATAAAAAAAAATTGTGTGTGAGAAACATTTCTAGTCTTAAAAAATAGTCCTCTGGCGTGTCACCAATGCAGTACAGTTACTTCAGATTATATATAAAAAATAACATTATTTAATTATTAAGTTTTATTTTTATTATAATTTTATAAATTAAGACAATAACTATTGGAATCATCGAGATTATAATTATTATTTAAACAATTGTTATATGATTGTTTTTTTATAAAATATAGTTAAAAAACTTCAAATGTTTAATTGAAGCTTGTCTCCGCATTTTGTAAACAGTTCCTCTATAATGTATAAGTAATAATGTGCCACCTAATAAAGTTTCCACGGTTTGCTGCCATGGGAGCCCAGACGCTATTTTATTGAGTGTCTGTAATTTGACAGTGGACAGTCCCCTGCCAAAAACTGATGAAAAGTGTGAAAATCAAAGGGTATTATTTATTATGTGGATATTTATTCCCTGAGTAAAATTTATTAAAATAACCAAAATAGTTGCCTAGAGTACTTTCTTAGAACAAGTTCCTAGTTTACAGAGAAATGCCCACCATCATTAACGCATAATTGCACACGCGCAACGAATAAGCTGCACATTCTTGTTTTAAAGCGGACAAGGAACGCATTAAAATAATTCCGAATTAAAGTATTTCAAAACTGTTCCGGAACCACTGCGATCTGCTCCCATGAAACCAGTGACAAATATTTCCCACCAATATTTCTTTGGTTTTGTAAACTCTGTCTTAATTAAAAAATATTGTATTGTAGATTATTGAGAGAATATTGGATTGTAGAACCAACCCAGTATACTCTTAATTTGCGTGATTACGCGACTGTATGTATCGCTTTATTTAGTCGTTCGCTTGCCGCCAATCGAAGAAACCTCAAGCAAGCAACCCAGCCGTTTCAAATGTAACGCTTTGTTTCAGGACAAACACGATGGGGCCTTGGAGATAGTGGAAACCATAAGGTATGAACAAAACAATAACAATGCATGTCGCGCTTGTAATAACTATACTCAATAGTTACTTATTATTAGATCGTGTGGATCTTAGGACGTTTGTGACGTACATCTTACTGTATCACACACACACGCGTACTACGTAGGTTTGTATCTAACTGTAACTAGTCACGTTTTCGAAAACCATTTTACACAAACACACATAAAAATTTATACAATATCAGAGTAATCAGAATAATCAATTTATTGTTAACAAAATAGTATCTACTAGTCAAATATTCGATAAAATGTCATAAAATGCTGACCTATGTATGGTCAGACAAAAGTTTCACAGAACTGTCAATTTTGAAAAACTCATGTACTTGTTTATGCATCGTTTAGTTTAGATGTACTGCACGCACATCAATAACGTTTTTAGAAAAATTATCTAAGTCAGCGATAATGATACCATTGCAATAGCGAAGCGATTCGTTTAACAGAATGGGGTCAGAAATAATATATCATAAAGTCAAATAAATATCTTAAATTCTATGATCTTTATTATTTCTTTTTTCCATTCAGTGGTTAAGGTAAAGATTTCTTTACGCCTTAACCACTGAATGGAACAGACTGAAATTCTCCATTTAAGTATGTAGTTCATGATCTGAAATCATAACTTTTTACTTTGGAGAGATACACGAAACAGCGGCCAAATTAATCGCAAACTTGTTCTTGATAACTAATATGATGATCGTCTTAATGCGAACATCATTGTTAATAGCTTACTTGCCGATAATCCTAGAATCATGCATGAGATAAGAGCCTTCACTTTGACCTCCTTTCGTCCGGACGTACGCTTATTACATGCGGTCGTTTAGCATGTGGCCTTGAAAACGATCCAATGTGCAATTCTGGATACCTAACAAATAAAGTTGCCATTTATTTTGCAAATGATATTGTGCTCGCAGTAGGTACTTTGTTTTGGTTTCCTTTTATTGTTGCTCTGGGGGTATCCATAAATTGTGTGGCTATTTTGGCGATTTTTTGACCGCTGTCCCCTTGCTAAGCGTGAATTGTCGTGATATTTTGGTCCTAGATCCCTTTCCCTATAATCTCACGAGGGATTTTTCAAAACGCGTATTTTGATTAAATTTATGTTAATTTGTCATTGATTCCATTGCATTTAAGAAAGAGATTTAAGATCACAATGACAAAATCAAACAATCGTTTCGTGTTGGCGCGAGATTAAAATTTGTTAATAGTTAAATTTTTTTCTCCGTTTTAAAAGTGAATATAATTTTATTATTTTGAAAAATTTTAAAACCGTATTCAAATTCCTTGGAATTAGCATTATTTTTTTTAGTTTTTCGGGACAATTACTTATCCCTTCAGGAATCAAATGTTTATGGGATCATTCTCCATACAATAAAAGCGAAATAATCGTTTCAAAATCGGTCTTTATTTGAAAGAGTTATGTAAGTCATACAAAAAAAAACATACAGCCAGCATAATCTCCTCCAATTCGGTTTTTCGTTTCGTCGATTTAAAGTCTAAAATTAAATAACCAACACCAAACGATCAACCATAAGTAAGAACAGCTAAAATTCTTGCAAAAAAAAGTAATATTTTCCCAGACCACCACTCTCTCATACGTGAGATTTCGTAGTAGTAGAGTTGGTTTTATTTATTTATACAGTTGATTTATTTCATATAAAATTCTCACTATAACAAAATAATTATTTGTTTATACTGCCCGGGGAACTCTTTCGCAAAATCTTGCGAACGAAGTTCCGGGGTGGGTTGTCACGTCATCAGCACGTGACCCACCTACCCAATGTAAATAAACTCCCCCATAGCTACGACAACGACCGACACCCTTTCCAGTAGGTAGTTGACCTGAATTCCACCATGCATGTTGATAGATAACACTCGTATTAGAACAACATTTGCTATGTGACCTCATTTATATAAATTTGGTGCAGGTGGGTTTGCGACGACCTACCAGAAATGAGGGCAGCTCTCGAGAACAACATACTGACGAATTACGACACCCACTCCTACGAAAGCATGCGAGCCCTATGCGATCGCTTCAACCGAGCCATCGACTCCGTGGTTGCATTGGTAAGTTATATATAGTTGGATTATTTTTGTATTTGTAACCTTCCGTGGTAGAACCACGTGTTATTCGCGTTCCGATCTGATGATTTCAAATACAGCACAGTTAGCTAACGAATAAATATAACAGTTTATTATCCAGTTATATGTGTATAATTCAATTATGATGGTTCCTGTTAAAATTGTGTAATTCATCACTGCTCTTTGTGATGTAGCAGTAAAGATGACTTACAAAATTACTTTGAAGTCTAGTTGGCCCAGAAGTGTTAGCACGACATACCTACTATAAAAAAGAAAACGTTATCAGGTTCTGAGAATATCTGTTACATTTCATACTCTTTCATTCTACCTAATGTTTTGTTATCGAATTGACCTAATTCATTGTACTTGTTGCTATGTACATACATATGTTGCTAAATAAAATAGGTCAGATAATGAATTTATCAAATTAGAAAACAAATAAGGCCGATATTATGAGTTTAAATATCAAACACTCCACAACACTAGATTGCATTTATTAGTATCGGTTTTATGCATACTGTAATAACGGCATTTCCTAGCACAGTAAGTAATCGTAGTGGGTAATAATTACATACGTGCAAAGCACAAAACCATAAAACAAGGAACTGAATATTGCAAGACTACTAACACTGACAATGTGCAAAATTAAAAATAAAAACACGTAAGCTTCGCTCTCCTTGAAGATATTTCTGTAGATAGACAGAGCGTCGGACGCGCTGCGCTGTGTAGAATAGCATAGCGTGTGCGAAACTGCGAGTGCGGTGAATGTGGGCCAGTGAGGGGTCGGAGAGAGGAGGGAGACACGAGGGCCAAGATGGCGGCGAGGACGCAACCAACGATCGATGTCCGCAGACGCCGCGATACGCTAATTCTATTTATACACACACCCGATGCATACTATTTTCATAATTAACTCCAAGAATTAGGCACCTGTGGCGTATGCCCACCAGAACATAATTTTGATTATGAAAAATATATAGGTACTTCATTAATTAGCAGCCTGGCTAATGGGTTATCGTTGCAGTAATAGGAATGCGGAAATAAATAGAACCCATAAGAAAACAGTAATGAACTAGCAGTCTTATCCATAAAATTTATAGCGGTTATTATAGCTCACAGTCAGGTGTTCAAGTCAAAACACTACAAATGACATGCCCAGCAAAGAGCTAGACTAAACTAGGCTTAAGACTTCAGTAGCTAGCTAGCTAGCTACGAAAAACAAACCTAATTATATATTAAAAAGTAATATCGGTAAAATTTTGGGACGCAATTATTGTCATTTCCTGCACCTTTAAAAATTTTACCTACATTCGCAAAAATGGATTTGTAAAAGCATTAACATTATATGGATTCTAAAAAATAGTACTAAAACAAAGAATCATGAAACCACCTTTAATATATCGAAAACCAGTTGAAACAAACACGACAAGATGAAGTCAATTAGGTGGTTGAGCTTAAAATCAAAAGTTTCTTTCCACCTTGCTATCGTTAAATCCGCGTACGTTGTTATTATTTACGGCCAGCTAAACTCGCGGGGCACCCCACGTGAAGGGTGCAATCGGGAACAAAAAACACTAAAGAATGTATCCAAAAGCAGGTGAAGAGCAGGTGCAACGTTTATTAAACTTGACAACACGTGGTAAACTTTGCCACCTAACTGAATAAAACATCAGCTTAAAAATATGAAAACGTAATTTTATATGGCAATGAATTTAGGCCCTTCTGGATAATTGAGTAAATTTTTACGGGCCAACGACGACCGTCCTAATATCCTAAGCGTAAAGTCAAAATAGGTGTGTAATTTATTTATGACCTTATCTCGGCCTCTGCGACCCCTCGCAACGTCTAGGGCGCGGGACAGACAAAAAAGACGTAAGACGAAGACGGGGCGCGGACATTTGTCTCTTCCGCGTCCCTTTCATACAAAATGTATAGAAATGTCACTATGCAAAACATACAGAAGAGACGGGGCGCGGGCGCAACGCTTTTACGTCTGCGCCTTTTGTTCAAAACACACAGGAGAGACGGGGCGCGGACGTGGCGGGGGCGAGGACGGGGCGCGCGGGGTGGCATGCCTGCCGGGCGGGTCTCACACTAATAAAAGTTTTCTATTCTATTTCACTTACCTTAACGTTATAAGTAATCTTTCTTCAGCACTAATAGATGCTCTCCAATTTGTGTGCTTTCTCTGTAAAGCATTTCTCAGTTTGGACATGATAATATTAAAACACTGTGGAGTCATTTTACACTGTGATAAAACGATCTGAATAATTGTGTAGGTCCTCCATTATTAAAAAAAATCGATTGTCTTCATTGCTTAGCCATACTGGATGTACCCAGTAACGTCTAACCCTCTGTATATTAGCGAGATGCACCAGTGCTAATACATCTTCATCTTCAGAAGAAGACATGTCGTCGTGTCAAAATCAGACTGTTGAATGCCGAAAATAGTCCTGACCGTGCGACTGCGTCGCGTCCGCGCCTCGTCTCTTCTATATAATTTCAAAATTCGCGTCCGTGTCACGTCTCCGCCCTGTCCGCGACGTGTCCTCGTCTTACGTCCCTTCTGTCTGTCCCGCGCCTAGGACGGTGGTTGTCATTGACGCCCCCGCCTCACCCCGCCCGCGCTTTCTTCACAGAATACCTAGTAGTGCTACAGCCTATATGTGAGGCAAGGCGAGCTACAATGAACTCGCCTCGGGCTCGAGTAGGTACATGCCCTCTAGCCCTTTTACATAATATCACAAGGTTGGCAAAATTATGGTTGTACTTGTAGAGGTTTGTGAAGGGTTATGCCCCGGGCTTAACCTTAGATGATTACATATTCCCGGCGTAACTACAAAATTCACCTGGGCGTAACTACTTCTGGCCACATCACATCACATCACCTATGTGATGGGATGTATGTAAGTAGAATAGATAAATATATAATGTATTCTATATTTCTTTCTGTAATCAATAATTATAATACAAAAGAAATGACTGCGTCCCACCCAGTTCACCCAACCCAATAATGATAAACTTGTCTTCATAAAGAAACCTTAATCACTGTCTTAATTTCAGTACGGTCATCAATAACTCTGATTCGGGATAATTAAATAAGACGAAGCAAAAAGTTTGCAATAATCGTAAAAGTGAGTGGTTTACATAGGACCATAAATTGCGGGGGCGATGACCGCAATATTAAGCGACGCGAATGTCTCACGCAGTGTTAATGACCTTTTTTTGGGCGGCAGCGTTTCTTTAGATTCTCTATGCACTGCGTACAAGTGCGCACTTGACTACTACGAACCATTCTTTGCTCCTCAAACTGAGTAACCACTCAAACTCATTATGGAGACTGTTAAATGACTGATGATCAAACAAAGCATTTATCAGAGAATTGTATGTGCATTCATATACCTAGGTACATTGACTACTCTAAGCAAGGTCGTTGTTGACTTTGTTGTGTCTACTTATGTATGTTAAGGTACGCAATTATTCCACGTACATAACCTAGTGGTATTGAATGCATATTTAAGTACTCTTGAGTAGTAATAAAGTAAAGATGATGGTCTGAGGAGCAAATCGCATCATACGTACAGCATACGAAGAGTGTTATTGTATAGGGAAGAGCAAAACAACACATTAGCAAACAAACAGAAATCTTCATGGTGTTATGGCATGCATGAGTTTGATGTTCAGCCACTTTCTAATTTCCATTCCGTAGCCTGGTGGAAGTGCGGAATGACGCAATCTACTGTACTAATACAAACGAATGCTATATGGGCTGTTTGGGCAACAGTGCTGGCGAGATTCAAGCTCAACTCGCGCGCACCTCGCTGTATAATAAATACTTTAGCCATTGTATCACTGTCGGTCCAACGACCCGAATGATTTCATTCATATCATTTTACTAGTCTATTTTACAATCATCCTTGAAGATGCATCTAAATGTTACGTGTGCGGACTCTGTTTGATGCAGTCATATTAGCAGACCGTAACTTGAGTATAAATCACGAGAATTATGCTGATTTTAAATTTACATACCAGATTGCATTGCCGAATTGGTGTTTACATGATCACCTTAAGTATGATAGCCTGATTGGTAAAAAAGATCATCATGGGAAATTTAGAATTTTAGGTGACTTCGTAAAATTAGGGACAGCGTCGCCCGCAATCAGAAATATAGAGCAAGCCAAGCTCCCCGGGCTAGTAGAGTAGGTCAAACCTAGGGAGGTTTTATGTAAGTCTAAATAAAAGCTGTGAAAGTGGGTTTATTATGACAACACAGTATTTTCTTGTTTACTTTATTGAACTCATCCGAGGCTCGAGCGGAAAAACAAAAGCGGGAAGCTATTTATTGAGCCTGACCTTTGTCATTCACGTTAGCCAGCAGAAAATGCTAATGACCGCTAGCATTTACGGCACTTTAGGTACCTATTCATAACTTGCTTTATTATAAAAGGACCTTGAATCAAGTTCAAACTGAAGGTCATCGACATTGCTCTTAAATGACGCACTGGATCGATCAGACACGGGTTAACCGTTCTCGCAATGTCAAGGTTGTGAAATATTTTTATTACAATTTCGTTAGTATAGTAAGTTATTCTTGGAGTTTAATTTAAAGGTTTCACATAAAGTTATTTCCTTAAGGGCAGGGTTGATACTGTTTGAGATAATTTAAATTACATCTATCTATATATATAAAAGAAAGTCGTGTTTGTTACAACACTTATAACTCAAGAACGGCTGAACCGATTTAGCTGAAAATTGGTGGAGAGGTAGCTTAGAACCAGGAGTCTAACATAGGATACTTTTTATCATTTTAACCATTTGACTTGACACATAGATTTAACGGGGGCGAAGCCGCGGGGCGCAGCTAGTTTCTAAATATAAATAAAGTAAGTTTGTTTAGTAACGTGCTCGTTTGAAATCAGAAGTCCGTTTTCAACGCTTATCGATAGTTACAAAATTCTGCTAATCACACAATTTTATTAAAATCGTCCGGATCGACATTCAGATTATTGCAATTGTATTACAGGAAAAAGGCACTTCATTACCAGCTCAAAGGCTAAACAAGTACCCATCGAGAGGCCTACTGAAACACATTTTACAGCAGACCTACAACCAAGCAGTCTCTGACCCAGACAAACTCAACCAATATGAGCCGTTTTCACCTGAGGTTAGTGAACTTGCTATTAATAAACAATAACTCGACAGCAATTCAACAAGTTGGAATAGTAATCACATATTATTGTGCAGATCCACCGACACGCTTTTAACATTTCATGTTTATTTTCCGCAATTAAAAAGTAGCCTCGTGCTATTGTTTTCGATGTTCACAAAGTTAATTAGTTAAGTTCACTGGCAGTTAATGCAAATTGGAAGGGTAACAGTGGTTGTAACTGTCCTGTGGTTAGATTTTCGTTGACAGTTATTAATTGCCTTTAAGGAAATTAAAGTTAAAACTTCGATGTTTTCCATGTTTCTTACCACTGAACTCTTAACCTAACTAAACCATCGAACTGGATGGTTATGAAACAGCAAAATATGCAATAAACTGGATTAATAATTGCTAACTGCTTTTTTAATCAATATGTATGATACACCACAGGTTGCAAATACTCGTAAATAACGAACAAATGAACCATCAATGCCTCAGACTTAGCAATTTAGCAGCATGGATTATTTTTTGCTCAGATCGTCGACCTCCAAAATCCCCTACCTTAATCACGGAATACCTAAGAAGTCCTTGAGTAAACCTGTTCTCACGGGACGTTTCAATTTGCAGGTATACGGTGAGACGTCATACGAGCTGATCTCGCAGATGATAGACCAAATAGAGATAACTGCCGAAGATGTATTTGTGGACTTGGGCTCAGGGGTCGGGCAGGTGGTTCTGCAGATGGCGGCGGCGACCCCCTGCCGGATATGCCTCGGCGTTGAAAAGGCTGAAGTACCTAGTAGATATGCAGAGGTAAATAAAACAAAAGCTTGCAATTTGATGCGATGTCTTTTGTATACTTGGAGTTAATTGTCTTTCAGGTCAAAATTAAAGAACTTGGCAATTTATTTTCTAAATTATTCTTTCAGTTCATGGATTCAAACTTTCGAACATGGATGAGGTGGTACGGCAAAAAATTTGGAGAGTATAAATTAATAAAAGGCGATTTTCTTATGGACGAACATAGAGAAAAAATCAATGCAGCAACAATAGTTTTCGTGAATAACTTCGCCTTTGGACCGCACGTAGACCACCAGCTGAAAGAAAGATTCGCCGATTTGAAAGACGGAGCGAAGATTGTGTCGTCGAAGAGTTTCTGTCCACTGAACTTTAGGATAACTGATAGGAACCTCAGCGACATCGGGACCATAATGCACGTCAGCGAGATGTCCCCGCTCAAAGGCTCCGTCTCATGGACGGGCAAGCCGGTCTCGTACTATTTACACATTATAGATAGGACCAAATTGGAGAGATACTTCCAAAGACTGAAATATCCAAAACTCAAGGTCAGCAAACGGGTCTGTTTCTATCGTTATTTTTTATGAGAATTCTTAAAAGCTAAGTAGAAAAGCTCCAGTATTATTCTCTTTATTTTTATTACTACTACTACCAACTTCCCTAAAACAATTTTCCAATACAAGCATTGACATTTCCAGGGCCTGCAAAATGGTTGTGACGACGGCGAGGGTAGCACTAAACGGAATTTGAGCGCGCCTCCGACCCGGCAGTCTACTCCAGACCTGCTCAATGGAAACAGTAACCACAGTACAGGCTCGCTGCCTGAACGCAAGAGGAAAATCACGAGGCCGCGGTCAGTCAGGTAAATTCCATAGATACACGTTACTTATAGGAAACTTGAAAAATCTATGGGATATCACATATTGATGTAGATAACCTTTGCCATAGGGTACGGGTAATATTCGTTACGATCTAATACTACTGCTCTAATCCGCCATAGTTTAATTAGATATTTCAAAGTGCTTTATTTCCTTTACACTTTACAGGAATCTTGGACACGTCCGAAAATTTTAATGAAATAGTCGGTTTGGTGTATCACCTTTTATTTATATCGCTATAAAGCCGGAATCCTTCGTAGGACATTCTTCTAACACAAAGGCCTTCCATACGATGCTTTGTTTGACTTCTGTTTTGTTTACGTTTTAAGGACCTTTACCACCCGACTGGTCTCACACTTCACCAGTTCTATAAGTAGTTACCAACTACTTATAGACCTACTTACCAACTTTCTGCTGTAAAGCACCTATCTACAAGTTCAGAGTCTCTTTAATTACAACATTTTGAAACCTAATTATCAACCAACAGTCTCCTCCAAACAACTTTATTTTATTAGGTACACACATCAAACACATGACCAGCAATAATAGAATAACCCAAAAAAAAAAAAAAAAAGGCTTGAAACGTAGACTATGTGCACACATCAAATAATAGAGTGACATGTTAAGTAGTAGTTATATACATAATAAAATTTTAAACAACCTTATAATTTAATTCTACTTAATATGAGAACTACATAATATGATCGAGACAATAAATAACAAATATACTTAAATACATACTTATTGATAACAAAGAATTAAACAACAACCAACGGTTGTTGTTTTACTAATCAACTACAACAAATGAGTGGGTAAAACCACATTTCCCTTTGTCTCAAACTGCGCACTAGTCGAAAGCGATGCGAACGCATTGTGTTCTTGATAACGCCCACATGGTCCAATCGCGTGGGTAGCTGCTTGTTTTTGTACTAGCGTGATAGTAAAATACTCTACACCATAGTGGGTATTTTATCATAGTTCATTCAACAATAGCATTTCTATTAGGCGTTCGGTTTTAGGAATCTTGTTTGTTTTATTGGTCATGGTCATACCTTATATGGTGACTTATCTAGTGTGTTTATTAGGTTACTGTTGATTTACCTTAAATTATGTATTATGTCCAGCAGTGGACTAATATAGGCTGATGATGATAATGTACATATATTATGTTACTTAACCATATTATTTTATGCGATTGTTGTTCGTCATCTACACGCTGTCGGCGTAATCACAAAAAGCGTGTTATGAATTTGGTATTTTTATATTTTATGTATGTTAGTTTGAAGGTATATCTTACTAATATGAAACGTAGAATAACTTAAATAAGATATTTTCTTTTGTATGGTCTGAAATATATGATTTATTATTTGTTACAGAGGCGAGAATGGCAGAACAAGACGCGCAGCACCAAAGCGGCGCGTCGTCCGGCGCTCCAGCGACGAGACGGAAGAGGAAAGCAGCGACGCGGACGATCCCCCGCCGGGGCCCGAGCCCGCGCCGCGCGAGTGGGGCGCGCCCTGGGCCTCCTCATCAGACTCCAGTAACTTTATTTATCACCTTCAGCCGCGTTTTCACATGCCCCAACTGTTCGGTGCGAGCAAATGTTCCTTCAGGAGAATCTACATAATAAAACTTTTGAAACGATCATGGTTATTAACACTAAAGTTATTTAAAACGGGATATTTACCATGATTTGATTTTTGAGTTTTTTATTACTGCATAGTCAGATAAAACAAAGTTGCTTCTCGCTGTTTGTCTGTCCCTTATGTATGATCTTTAAAACTACGCAACGAATTTGTATGCGGTTTGTTGTTATTAGATAGAACGAATCAAGAGGAATATTCATAAACCATTTGACACATAGATTTCCACGAGGCCGAAGTCGCAGGGCGCTAGTACCAAATAAGTCATTCGGACTCATGAATTGCACACTAAGACGTGCCCGCGCGGCCGTACGCTAATCTAGTTATTTTCTCTTACAAGAGGTTGTTGAAACAATTTTTTAAATAAAAAGCGCTGGGTATAGTTTCTCAATAGAAGAGTAGATGATGCATTTTGTGTGGGATTTGCGTAATACCACATCCGAACGGTAGAGTCGTATGAAATCGTCCACAAAAATGGAAAGTCTTGATGACATCTATCGAACAAACTCTGTTCTGATCGAGCAAACTATGTTTGTTCAAGCTGATAAAACACTTAAGCTTTTGAATAATAAAAAAATAAAATTACAAGAGTTTGGAGATGCTGGTTTTACAATAAACATCTTACAGATCAAGGCAAACAGGAAAAGGGATCGAAACTTCATTTCGAAGATACTGATACCATAACGAAACCATGTCTCACAACTTCCAATGTGCCTTGACGAAAAGAAAATTGTGAATATACTTCAATGATCAGTTAAACTCGAACATTTGCTCGGTACGAAGTGTTCGCTCGGCAGGGTAGTGAAAACGCGGCTTTACACGTTCGCGAGGACACCTCAGGACACAGATCTCTGCAGAGGCTGCTTTCATCACGCTTTCTTATGTTACACCAACATTCATGCACTGCTTTTTTCAAACCAATGGAAAATACGAGTAGGTTTTCAAGTTCACGCGTATTAATCTTAGTACATATTTAATCATTGATTAGCTTTTTTTAACCGACGGAAAAAACGAGTTCACAGACTAAGTTCACACGTATTATTCTTACTATTTGCTTCACCTACAACGTTGACCTGATAACACCATAGAACAAGGAAATAACAGTATCACTTATCTTATTTCAGTAGAATATAAATAAAGTATGTAAGCGTGTTAACTGCGGACCTTATAGTAAGGTTGCCTGGAAGAGATCACTCAGTGATAAGGTCGCCCTTGACACTTCCTCTATTCTAAGTATTTATTTTTCCGCTTTTGTGTGATATAATTAACTGTTTTCTATTTATCTTATTTTTTGAAGAACACTAAGAAAAATTACACAAATAATGTTCTTAGTTAACTCGCTTATATCTGTGATGAATATATCAAACCACGACAGTTTTTATTTGTTTGTTGTAGTAAAATAAATAAAGTAGTGATGCACAGAGTAGTTGGCATAAAAGAAGCCTCTGCAAGACTTACCACAGTCCCCAGATAAGTATTAACTTTTCACCTCATATAATCCTGTTTATTCAAATTCTACCTCAATAAAATAATTACTGAGCGCTGTTCCAGCAGTTCTGGTGAAATACGGGTAGGTTTTAAATAAGTATTGTAGATAGGTAGTTGTAGTATTGGATGTTAGCACTATATCCTAGGTGACTTGAGTTTTAGTCACGGGTTCAGTGACGCGACAGCTCAGTCACATCAAGTCTTGAAATGAAAATGAAAAGTTTTTTATTTCTTTAAGCTTACAAATAAGCACTTAGACAGGTCATATTTTATACTATTCATTATTATTGCTTGGTAGAAGCATTGGTTTG
This sequence comes from Eupithecia dodoneata, assembly GCA_947044415.1. Classification (NCBI taxonomy): domain Eukaryota; kingdom Metazoa; phylum Arthropoda; class Insecta; order Lepidoptera; family Geometridae; genus Eupithecia; species Eupithecia dodoneata. Next base: position 9,256,677 of record OX345656.1, on the reverse strand, counting down.
TACTATAGTTCATAGTCCATTTATTTATTTGTGATACACAGGTATTACAAGGATGTTCAGACTTATAATTAAGAGCACTGTGATCTGCCATTAGACGTACAAATGTTACATATTTTGGATATAGAGCAAAAAATTAGTACCTAATGCAAAAATAAAAAGTTTAAGAATTGAAAATAATACGTTTTCCAATTTGAAAATCAAACACGTCTCTATACTACATTTACATAGTAACTAAAATAACTAAACTGCGTCAAAATATTCATTCAAGCTGTAAAATGTCTTACTTATTAAATAACTAAAAAGGTTATTGTATTGTATTATGTGTATCAGTTATCAAGTACCAATAACACAAGCTCTGCTAAGCTTTGAGATAAATTATTTGGTGTGAATTGTCCAGCATTATTATTATTTTTGTTCTGGTCCACGTGAATAGTTTATTAAACGTAAATTGAAGAACAAACTAAGTAAGAAGTAAACAAAATATGATAAACTAAACTCATTCTTAATTAAACGGTGGGGCGGAAATCCAATGCAAAAATTTCGGTCAAAACTATTTTATGTGGAATTTTAACATTATAAAATGTTTTAAAATTAGCCCAAACGATGAATGCGAAATATATTCCATAGGTCCTAAACCAAGTTTAAATAAATACGAATAAAATTTTCAAGTAAGGCAAGAGAGCCAAACTCTTTCAAACAAAAGGGCGAATTTCGCGGGCCTTATGGCTTATGTACTACACACAAAGTGGACGAGCCGCCAAGTCTTCAAAACACGGTATACAATTTTCATACACTGCATGTCGCACTGACCTGTTGGGCTGTGTCGCCATCTTTGATATGTAGACTCGATATTAACAAAGCCTATACCAAGTTAGTTTAAAGCCGTAATAACAATCGTTTCTCCTTAGGTCGTCGAAGCCGCGGAGCTAACAAACGGAGCGCGAGTGCGAGCGGCACGCGGAGGCGGCCGGTGCGCGCGAAACGTCGCAGAAATGCGCCGGCCGCGATCGCTGGCTTGGACCTTCTGCATAACACCACGCTTGCTTCCACCGTCCAGAATGGCGCAGTGAGTATCATTTATAAACTAGACTCTTTTCTCTCAGTTTCGGTCCGTGTTCGCAAGGTTGGCAGGACCATGGGAAGGTTGGTTCTTTGCAAGCCATTTTCATGGATAAAATATCTTTAATCCCAGGACAGCTTTGTGGACAAGCTTTTGTTGAAGAGAATAGCGTAATATTCATGCATTGCGTAAATTATCGTAATTGCACATATTAATAACAAATATTTCACGCATTCATTGTCATTTTTGTTTATTCTACGTTAGATCATGTCTAGGTTGTCAATGCTAAGACTACAATTCTAAAACTACATATTTCGTAACATCAGTCCATTCATTCATTGTTTTCGCTTAAAAAAGTAACAAACATCCATCCTAACATTAAAGCTTTCGCAATTAGTAGAACTACCAGATAAAAATATTTATCTGGAGAAGGCGTCAACATGCAACAAAAGCAAGGCCCACGAAAGAAAATTACTATCCAGTTACATCTTTACAAATAGTCAAATATATACATTTCTTTCAACAGGTAACAGCGCCACCTCCCGGCTGCGTCGAGCAACGCCTGTCCGCGCTCGGGGTAGCGCTACAACCGGCGGAGAAACTTCACTCCGAGTTGGAAATACCGCACTCTCCCAGCACTCCATACAGTCTACAACTACTACTGGACATGTTCCGTGACCAGTACCTCTCTTTTATACAACGCATGAACGCACCAGAGTACGCTAATGAAGTACGACAGCAAATTGAAAAAGAAAAGGTAAACATTCCATTCTATACTAAGAAAGTTCTGCTAGCCGAATTTTTGCACAAGATATTATTTTATTGTACAAGTATATACACAAACACAGGTGCATTCTCTATCTCCATAATCTCATTATTTGTCTCATTACAATTATTTGTTTGTTACAGGAAAGAAATCTAAAACTAAAATCCCGTGCTTCACAACTAGACAAACAGATAAACCTACTAATCAGTGACAGTGTGGCTCTGCTCAAGGCGAGAATGAGCGAGCTCGGTATTCACGCGAACAACACCGTGGATCTCTTGGCTAAAGCGAAGGAAATCGTCGGCAGACATAAACAGTTGCAAAGTAAAGCTAGCAAATTGCAAGCACAGGTATGTTATTATAATTTTAGTTTTCATTGTAACTTCACCTTTACACATTTACAATCACGTTTTCCTAACCGGTTGAAGCCGATTTCGTATCAATAATGTAGTAAAACCCTGATTCAATATCAACTTTAATAAGATTGATAAATAGATATATTTATTTATTGTTACAAAGTTGTTACAGTTTACCGTTAAAATCGTCTTAAATCCTAACATAGGTTTATCTAGACACTAATCATAATAATACCTAATTATAATTTATATACCTACCTAAGCTAGCATCGGAAATTTATGCGGTATGCAGTCACGCACACAAGCACAATGACATCGCTATCCGTCAAGCCATGCAGGCTTGGCAGCCGCATACTGACAATCCACCGATCACGCGAGCAGTGATTCCCTGCGCTTGAGTTTATCAACAGGATGCTCCTTTCCTGATAAGTAATATAGATGAGTGAAGCTTGAAAAATAAATTTAAATAAATAAATATATTTTTTCTTCCTAATAGGTAAATAACATCGAAACGGAACAAGCGACGCTAGTGAAACAAAGAACATTTGAAATAACAGAGAAATACAGAAAACTCGGGCATATACCGGCCGACGTGGAAATCACACAGAACATGGCTCACGAGTGCATTCTGAAAGAAATCACCGCCACTTTAGCCCACAGGAAGCGGCTACACGCCCAAGTTGGCCACTTGCAGAATGAAATCGGTCAAATCGAAAGGGCTGGAGAAGTGAAGGAAGTGAAGAGGGAAGTAATTATCCCGCCGACTCAACCTACAGTCCCAGTAGCCACCGTCAAACCACATACAGTCAACATCAAACCGAGGAAATCCCGCGATTACCGCTCGCGCTCGCAAGAATGGCCCGTTATCCCCGAGATCGTCAAGATAGAGGAAAAGAACCCTGAACTACTCGCTCAGAAGATTCTAGAAACTGGACGACAGTTAGAAGCCGTTAAACACTCGAAGCCTAACGTTATAGTCAACGGCTACGCGAGAGACGATCGTGATAGAGACAGAGACCGCTGCCCCAAATCTGTGACACCGCATCGGCCGTCGCACATCTCCCGCGCCTCACCCCAAGCTGACCGGCAAATCCTAGCCCACAGGCACTCGCCGGTCAAACTTCAAAAGCCAATCAGCGTCGTCAATCAGACGAATCAAAAAGTGCAAGAGTCGCCGAAAGTGATCAACTTCGAGGACCGTCTGAAGAGCATTATCACGTCCGTGTTAAACGAAGACCATGAGCAGAGGAAAGCTGCGAGGCCGGCGCCGACGCATGGCATGAATGGATTCGTGCGCCAGAGCGGCCATCCTTACCCGCAGAACTCGCAACATTCTCAGCACTCTCAACACCCGCAGCATTCTCAACACTCGCAGCATTCTCAACACACGCAGCATTCTCAACACACGCAGCATTCTCAACACGCGCAGCACTCTCATCACTCACACTCGCAACACTCGCATTCACAACACTCTCACTCACAACACTCTCACTCTCAACACCCGCACTCTCAACACTCGCACTCTCAACACGCGCACTCACAACACTCTCAGCACTCTCACCACTCACATTCTCAACACTCGCAACACCCACAACACTCTCAGCGCTCGCAACCCTCTCAGATCCTACAGAACCCGGCATCAGCCAACGCTCAAGGCTACGCTCGCGCCCGCGAATACCGCCGCGATAGATACCCTTACGATCGCCGCGAGATGCCGAGAGAAATGCAAAGAGATATTCAGCGCGAGATGCCGAGGGAAATGCAAAGAGATATACAGCGCGAGATGCCTAGAGAAATGCACCGGGACATACAACGTGATATGTCGCGCTTACCGCCCGGCGCTCATATCGACCCGAGGATGCATCATGTACCGCCTGATTATACACAGGTAACTTTTCTATTTTATCAATATAACAAATCAAACTAAAGTAGTGTTGTAAGGAGTTCATCAGTATATCTGTAACATAATGATATTTCAAGGCGTACACAACCATGGCAATGACGTGTGAAATTATTAACTTGTGTCCACTTTCCGGGATAAAAATTGCCTAATTATTAATGCATAAAATAAGAATATATTATTAAACATTTCAACTTAATCCGTTCCGTAGTTTTAGCGTAAATATATAACAAATATAATTCAAACTTTCGCATTTATAATATTACAGTAAAAAAGAGAAAAGCATTGATCGTAGTTATCATTTTTCAAAAGTTCGTCATAATTCAATCATAGAATTCCCAACAGGTCTCCCCAGCTAAACTTGCACTGCGCCGGCACCTATCAGCGGAGCGGCTGACCGGTCCTCCAGCCAATCAGGGCGCGCGCACCATAGGCGACCTTGTCAACGGCGAGATCGAGCGCACGCTCGAGATATCCAACCAGAGCATCATCAACGCGGCCGTCAACATGAGCGCGAGGACCTACCACGAGCCGCATCCGCAGCATTCGCAACATCAGCCGCTGGAAGGTATGCACCCTCCACTTTGAAAGCCTCGCGTGTGCGCTACAGTGGACAAACTAAATAACGGGCTGGTGGAAACTTTGGGACCCACCACAGAAATGAAACCGGAAGGGCTCTCTGTAGGTAATGGAAGAGCTGAGCAAAATAAGGCTGCAGTCTTCGGTAGACATTTAAGGATACGGCGTGCTTTTCATGTGTTTATAAATGTTTATTTATTTATTTGACCCACCGAGACGCATATAGATATCTAGAGTATTTGTATCGTTGTTGCAGGTCTAGCGGCGTGCCTGCAGGCGCGTGTGCTTGCGTCGGAGTACTGGCGCGGTCGCGGCGGCGAAGCGGCGGGCGGGGAGGCGCGGCGCCGCTCCCCGCCCTCGGAGCCGCACTCCAACACGTCCACGCCGCTGGCGGACGAACCGCCGGCGCGCCCGCCCGTTCCTCCGCCCCCGCTGGCCCCCACTGTGCTGAAGCGCGAACCGCAGGACCCCGACGAATCGCCGCCGCCCGAGGAGCGCGCGCTCGCCGCCGAGGAGGTAGACGAGTCAAAGTGGCAGGACCGCATCGCCTTCCGTTTCGACCAGATCATATCGTTCGCCTCCACCGCGATGGAGGACAAGCGGCGGCGCTCCGACGAGGCGTGCAACACGTCGCCCGACTCGGGCATCGGGCACGGCGAGGCGGCAGCAGCGGCGGCGGCGGCAGCGCGCGGTGGCGGCCCTGGCGCGGCGCCGCATGCCCCGCCCGGCGCGGTGCGCTCGCCCTCTCCTTCGCTGCCGCACCACTTCAAGAAGCGGTTCGTGCGACGCGGGGGTGCGGACCGCTGGGGCGCGTGGCCGGGCGCGCCGCCGCCTGTTGACTGGGAGCGCCCGCCCATGTGACACCCGCGCATCTAGCGCCGCCGCCGCCGCCGCCGCCGCCGCCGCCGCCGCCGCCGGCGCCGCCGCATAGCGTAATTCACTGAGAACACTGCCGACGGACACTCGTTCGATAGTTTGTACTTTATGTAAATAGATTTGTTCGCGTCTCGCTCGCCACGCCGCCGCCGGCGCCGGCCGCGTGTCCTTGCTATACTTGATGAGTCCCTTTCGGCCTTTTCGTCTAGGCGACTCGATTTTTTGTTATTTTTTCGAATATATAATGTAATTATGTATATTATTGAGTTTATTTTACGTATAAGATTTGTAATTATTTAAAAGTAGGTTTAAAGTCACCGTTCCGACCCGCGCGGCTCGTGTATTTCATGTGTTCATTTAGGTCTAGTGTGTGAAATGCACGGTAAGGTGACGACGCGACGCAGGGGATCGTTCTTACGCCGGTCGTTTGATGAATGTTTGTTGTTTCGTGTTTTTGTTTTGTTTAGGTGTTGCAAAATGCTCATTCTGAATAATGTCAATCATTTCTTTGGGAAATTCTTATGAATATTATTAAGCCTTTGAAAAGTGTTTCTAAATATTTTTTATAACATAACCAAACTGTAACTGCCTTGCATAAACTAATGCAATCAATGTACTAGTTGAAATGGCCTGAAAAATCAAAAACCAAGTATTGAAATGTGACTTGATTAGTCACATTTAAATACTTGGCAATAATTTTGCGATTAAGTAGTTAATATTTAGGACAGAAGCTTATAAATTCAAATAGTACTATTAAGAACTAGTTTTAGTATTACTTAGACATAGTTAAGTAACATAGTATGTTCCTTAGACTGAAAATATACTGCCGATAGCTGTCAATTTGTATTTTCAGGCCATTACAACTAATATGAACCATATGCAAGAACATTTTTAGCTTCAGCTACCAGATTCTTTGCTCTGGGTGCAATAGGCAAGTTTTGCTTACCAATGTTCTTGAATATGAGAATAATCATAGCTTTGCTATGGCTATACACTTAACAAATCTGTGCTGAACTATAGAACATTCAGTCACATAAAAGTCAGGTCAACATTATGATAAGAGTAAATGATAGATTTTATACTAAAAATTTTTGAATCAGGCTTTTAAAGAAATGGTATAATGAAATAGTATAATGAAATAACATAATAAAATAATATAATAAAATAGTATAAATTTAAAGTTGTTGAAAGTGTACAAAGATCATATTTTTTTACCAAAAGACCGCAATTCATTTTGTACAAAATGATTTTAAAATGTAACTAATTAAAAACAAGCTAAAACTTTCTCCATTAATGTTGATTGATCCAATGTATGTGATTGTATATATCATATTTAACATGCAGTATTGTATTTATACCAAAAAAACACTGAAACTATGAACACCAATATTAAATTATTCGAAAGTATAATGATTTATCGTATAGTTACGGTCGCGGGTTTACACATGATTGAATAACCAGCCTTATTAAAAAACCGAATAATTGCAATACTAGATAGTAATTTTAAGAATGTTCTTATTGGCAGAAGCTATAAGTTATAATGCAGACATTGTTTTATCTGTATAGGCTCATTTTCACACGATATTATAGATTTTGGTTGCCAAAACTATCTTATTGCGTCAACACAAAAATAAATGCACCTTAGGGATTTTTTTATTAAATTGACATCACAAAACAATGCATCAGGAAATAATGTTGATCCCTATAGCAGTATTCATAAGGTCTTAGCAGAGGGTTGCGATGTTGGCAACCAAAATTGTGTGCAAGAATGGGTATACCGTTCTATTACATTAAAAACAGGACCAAACATATTTTTGCATAATAATTGGAACTAATGGTTTAGGAGTGAGAATACTACGATAGCAAAGAGAAATAGTTTTACTAACGATGTTATACGGTATTAAAATAGTGGAAACGTAAAATCGGTTACTAATGATTATGACTAGCAATATTTTTTGAATAGTGTTAAATGGAAAATAGTAATAAATAATTTAGAAGTGTTCCATGTAGGAAATTTCGACTGCGATAGTATAATTTTTCAATAATTGGCATGGGACATTGTCTAACGTAGATAAGTGATGATTGGATGTACTTCCAGAACCATCTACCTCCATATATTTAAAAACATATCATGGAGAAATGAATGGGATGATGATTTTTTTATAATTTAAATTCAATTAAACTTCCGTTGTTATGGGACACTTTTACTTTTTTATTTGCATGAATATTTATTGCATGCATATTTTGTTAAAAATCAAGGGAAGAAAATAAAATTACGTATCATGTTCAAGTATATTATTTTGTTTTTAAATGTTGTTGACCAAAATATAGTTTTAACCAAAATTCTACAGTTTTTTTTAAAAAGTTAACACTAATATTTGATTATTTTTATGTTTTTGTAATGTACCCATTTTGACTAAAAAATGTAAATTAAAAATTGTAAATAAGGATTGGACAAGTAATGTATGAATTTGGTTAGGGATTAACGTTATAATTAGTATTTGAAAACGAACGTATTATTGCGTTTATAGGCAAAAGTTAAAACAAGGCATGTTTAAAATACATAAATAACTTGGAACACTTCCAATTTCATCTCGTAAATTATATCTTATGATAAATTATACCTTTCGCAAATGATTTTTGTATTATACAAAGACTTTGGATGTGTCAAAGTCTGCCTCTTGCTTTATTATTATTATTACATACTCCGATTGTTATTCCATATGTACTTCCCTAAAGTCTTCGTATTTTCGTTACATTATAAGTTTATATATGTGCTTTGTATCTCTTAATAACTGCTGAGTATTTTATGTATTTTGAACATTGGAATGCACGGATTGATTGTGCCTGAAATAAAACTCAAATGAATGCCGCTCCAAACCTCAAAATGTGTATATTTAAGGTATAATCGTAAAATTGTTTCCGGAATAGCTCTGTATAGATTTATTGGTACCTATACTGTCATTAGGAAATAATTATTTTAGGATTGACTCGAAGAGTGATTGAATTATTCAGTTTTGTATGTCTCATGACTTCTTTTATTTTTTGATGGGGATTAAGAGCTGAACTGTGTGACGTTATAGTTCTAAAATAGTACAAATGAGAAGACTTATCGTCGTAAGCCTCGGACTATTCAACATTGCAAATGCTAGGTTTGAGATGTATCCCTGTGTACTAGTTTTATTTTGTACTAAAAGTTAAAATAAATAATTAAAATAACAAAATGTTGGTTTTTATTGTATTATTGCAAAACACCTAAAGTTCTATAAAACACCATTTGGTAGTTCCCCAAGTAACATAGGTATATAAAACTAGCGGCCCCTCCCGTCTTCGCTCGGGGAGACATTTGTTTCATGGCTTGTATTTTATTTATAAATGGAGGTGTTCACATAATATAGGATAGGAAGGCACGATTAACTAAGACTAAAGACTTGTTTTTGCTGTGACGATAGATCGTTGTGGTTGTTGTCATAATAGGAGGCAAGACGACAGTCCTAAAACGATTTAAAAAAAACGTCTTTATACAATCTTTGACAGATGTGCACAACTTGCACAAGGCAACTGCCGCCGCCGCCGCGCCGCCGCCCCGTGAACCGTAAGACATAGTCACGATCCAATGGGAACAGCTAGAGACGATAGTCGTCCAACGATAATTTACGGTTACGACACAGTGGGAATATGCCCTAAGTAAAATAGTTTTTGAATAGTCAAAAACTGGGTCATTTCATCGAGTATGGTATCAAATCAAAGGTAAAGGTGGTAGAATAATTTGAAAAACGGTTATTAAATTTAGTTAAATCCTATTTTTAAAATACCTACATAGAAAAGAGTCGAAAAATTACCGTTACGGACGTCTACGAAGTTTTCAAAGCGATCCATCAGAATATCCATCCATTTGAAATGTTGATTTGAAAAAAAAGGTACCTATGTAGCTTTATCTCTGTGTCTAAAAAGCGTTTGTGGTTTTTATTAGATATCAAATTAATAGCGAAATCTCTCACTGGTACGTATTTACAGGTATATAAATGACAAAAGTTGGAAACTAGCTATGCGAGTCTTACTCGCACTTGACGGAGACGTAATTGCATGGTCTATGAGCTTGTATCGCCATCTAGCGTCGAGCAGCGATCACAAACAAAAGTTTGAGAATAGGCCCAATACAAACGATTCTAGTGCACGTATTATTTGCAGAATGGGCTAAATAACAACTGGCAACAATTTCTATTTTTGCCAACCCACATGTCAATTCGGTAAAATAGCTATTACCAAAAAAAACACCAAGCTCAATCAGCAAAGTGAATTTTTGATTTGATCGCGAAAGTCAGATTTTCATTTCAATTCCATGACTTTTATAATACAGAATTGATGTATTTTTCATATTTTGATTTTTAGTTTGAAACCAAAAGAACAAATAAATATTACAAAATGGCTAGTGTGTCCTATCAAATAGCAAATCTTCTGGAGAAGGTAAGCCGGTGCATGACTTGTTCTTATTCAGATAAAAAGCTGCCGCTGGGAACACGGTCCAGACTAATCCAATCCTTTATCACCTCAGATGACTTCTAACGACAAAGACTTCCGATTTATGGCTACGAATGATCTGATGACTGAGCTACAGAAGGATAGTATCAAGCTTGATGATGACTCTGAGAGGAAAGTTGTCAAGATGTTACTTCGTTTATTGGAGGATAAGAACGGTGAAGTTCAAAACTTGGCAGTCAAATGGTTAGTGGGCACAATTACCAAAGAGCTTGAATGAATTGCTCATTGTCTTTATTTTTCTACAACCTCTAATTCTTTTCTACTTGACAGCTACAAATAGACCTCCAAATCATATAATATAAATGCTTAATAAATGTACCTATTCTGATATGCTGATCATATTATATGACTCCCACGTTTATCCAACTACATAAATAGTACCATATGGAAGCTTTGTGATCCTTTTATTTTGCAGCCTTGGTCCCTTGGTAAACAAAGTGAAGGAGTACCAAGTGGAAGGTATTGTGGACACTCTGTGTGCCAACATGCTCTCGGATACCGAGCAGCTGCGAGACATCAGCAGCATTGGCTTGAAGACTGTCATCTCTGAATTACCACTTGGCTCAAATACATTAGCAGCTAATGTTTGCAAGAAAATTACAGGAAAGCTCAGCAGTGCTATTGAAAAGGTAGGATATGTTTTATGGATCTTGAATAAAAAGAAAATAGATAGAAAGACTAATGTATTACAGAAGAGTTGAATAAAGTGGCAAAAACACGGCAGACTGGAAGGGCTTTTGTCTGTAGGAAGAGAGAATACAGGGTAATACAAAAATAATGACTTTTACTTGTCTTTTGCTTATTTTGTAAGCATATAGAAATAAAGGATTGTTTTTTTTATCATTGAATTTAAATTGTGCTGTTTTTTACTGTTTTTACACATTGTTGAATTGACTGAACCACAAAGAACTCTTCTCAATTAACAAAAAACCATTTTTGAATTAGGGCCAATGCCAATGCCAACTCACCTGGTTAATGTGATTTTTGGTACCCCAGTATTGATTCTGGATTTCTGGGCTTTTTTAACATACATAATTTTTATAATATTTAAGTAAATGTTCTATAATGTTTTGTAAAACAAAAATTACATATTTTCAGCAAGAAGATGTCTCTGTCCAGTTAGAAGCTTTAGATATCCTGGCCGATTTGCTGAGTAGATTTGGTGGCCTATTGATATCGTTCCACCCTATGCTCCTGAACTCATTGCTTCCACAACTAGCGTCACCTCGTCAGGTATGATTAGGATAAACAAATGAAATACAGAAACAATAATATTTAGTATCCATCCTTTATGGATGTAAAACTAACATAATGTTACAATATTTACAGGCTGTTCGTAAGCGTACAATTGTTGCATTATCACACTTGGTAATGTCTTGCAACTCATCTCTCTACAACAAATTGATCGATCACCTATTGGAGGGTTTGGGCTCCTCTACTTCATCATGTGTTAGCCGTACTCACATACAGTGCATTGCATCCATATGGTGAGTTAATTTCTACTTTATTATTAGATAATCACACTTAATTAAGTAATGAAAATAAATTTTTGTTGAAGTCATTTAAAACGGGATATTTACCATGATTTGATTTTTGAGTTATCCAATATTTCGGCACAGTTTAATGCGACATGATCACGGAATAACAAAAAATAAATGACTTTAGTGTTAATAACCATGATAGTTGTTATTACTTTGCAGCACCAAGTGCATACACAGGGTCGCAGAGTGGTTAGAATGGTTTAAATAGTAGCTTTGGCTGATAAAAACATATTTTTGTGATAAGGGAGTAGTTACTGAAGCTAAGTAAGTTTTAAATAGTTACATAAGTTTAAAACTGCTTGACTTATCTGAGGTCACTAAATTACTAAGAGCTCTGCTTCCTTAGGGGCTAGTTTATTAATTTATTAAGAAAAGGAATACTAACAGCGTATATATAAAGTATTCTTATGGATCAAAACAGGTTACTATATCTTTATTATGGATAAACATATAAGCAGTCCAAATGTTTCTAGTTGATGTCGTTTGGATTGTCCAGGATTACATTTTTTTAATGAAACTAAACTACAAATAAGTATTCAAACTTATAAAATTCTAATGTTACCTGGAAGAGATCGCTTCTAAGCGATAAGGCCGCCCATGGTACTTGTCGCATCTAATGTCTTTTTTGTAATGATCTGCATATGGTGTACAATAAAGCATTTTCTTGTATTATTTACAGCCGTCAAGCAGGCCATCGTTTCGGCGAGCAACTGTGGCGAGTAGCCCCCAAAGTGCTGGAGTATTCCACTGACGCGGACGAGGAGCTACGCGAGCACTGCCTGCAGGCTCTCGAGGCGTTTGTGCTCAAGTGCCCGAAGGAGGTTCAGGCGCATATCCCCACGGTAAGACTTAATATTATAAGCGTCACTGATAAGGCCGTGGCCTAAGAATCTCTTATTTATAGTTATACAGCTAGCCTGACCCCGCGAGAGACCCTATTCACAGCGCCGCCGCCGCCGCCTTGCCGTGCCTCACGACCGATCGCCAAATCACCTCACCCATTTTTAACGACCTCTGTGGCGAAGGAGGTTGCGGATTCGATTCCCGCCCCGGAACAATTGTGACGAATGATGTATATTTGTTCCGGGTGTTCTGGTCGTCTTCTATGTATAATAAAAAATTATATCCATGTAATGTATTATGTATATCAGTTATCTAGTACTCAAAACACAAGCTCTGCTTAGTTTTGGGCTAGATAATGTGAATGTGCAGCATTATTATTATTGAAATTAAGTACCACAAAACTATAATTTCTGTGGTACATACCTACCTTTTTTTAAAACCATCCATTTAACCCGCTTATTGAATCAACTTCCGCAGATAATCGAGCTCTGCCTCAAGATGATAACCTACGACCCAAACTACAACTATGAAGATGAGAACTCTGGCGGAGAGGATGAGGAGATGGAGGACGAGAACGTGGCGCCGGACGCCGAGCCTGACTCCGACTCCGAGGAGTACTCGGATGATGACGACATGTCCTGGAAGGTACGTTCCAACTAATGTATGAATTTTTATTTGAATGAATGCAGTTTTATTTGGTATAACTTAGACTTTGTTATAACGGTAGACACTTGAAATATTCACGGAATATTTAGTAATATACTCACTTTAAAAATAAATGCTACCAATATTATAAACGCGAAAGTTTGTGAGTGGATGGATGGATGGATGTTTGTTACTCTTTCAAGTAAAAACTACTGAATGGATTTTAATGAAACTTTACAATAATATAGCTTATACATCAGAATAACACATAGGCTACAATAAATAAAGATATGTTGTATATTATCCAAAATATCTATCACCACGCGGCTGAAACCGCGGGGCGCAGCTAGTAATTAAATAAAAATTATATATATTTAAGGGGGCTCCCATACAACAGACATGATTTTTTATACGTATGGAACCCTTCGTGCTCGAGTTTTATCTTTATAATACAAATGCGTCGTGCAGCGCGCGATTATTAGTTAGGCCTTCTATCTTTTCAATTATAAAATTAAAGTAACACTGGTAGAACTTGTAGAGCCAAAATAACAATAGCATTAACGTTTCAGGTGAGACGTGCCGCGGCTAAATGCCTGGAGTCCGTCATCGCGACCCGCCACGAGCTTCTACCCGATGTGTACATGACCGTTTCACCTGCTTTGATCGCCAGATTTAAAGGTAAGTGTTACTGCTAAATTATGTTTTTATAATTGTTGTTTTAATAAATATCACACTATTATAAATGCGAAAATTTGTAATTTTGGTTGAATGGATGTTTGTTACTTCTTCTCGCTAAAACTATTGAATGGATCGGGCTGAAGTTTTGCATAGATGTAGCCCTAAGTCTGGAATCACATATATACACATTTTTAGCCCAAAAAACATTTCCCAATAACCTTCAAAAGTTTCTATAAAAACAACGCGTGTAATCATGTGAATCCCGTTCGTGATAAAACTTCATGCAAGATCTGCTTGTTTTCCCTCTGCTTGAAATGGACAGTATATTTCAGTCTGAGCTACATAGTTATGATGCAGAATGTCCAGTATTTATTAAAATGCCACTGTCTAAATCGTTCCTTCTTGTACAGTACATCCTATGGTTGCCTGGAAGAGTACTTCCTTTATTCTATTGTTTATTTCTATATTGTTTTCTGTTTTATAATAAAGTGTTTTCGATCGATCTATCTTGATTTTGTTTTACCATGTAATATTTTGTGTAGAACGAGAAGAGAACGTGAAATGCGACATCCTCTGCGCGTACACGACGCTGCTGCGCGTCACGCGACCGCCGCCCTCGATGCAGAACGCCAAGCCGACCCAGAACTCGCCGCAAGATCTACTGTGGAAGAGGGTAGAGTGCACTTTTAAACCTCTAACGCCCGATTACACAAACGCAATAAATATTTTTAAACTGACGCGATCAGAACACATTATAATAATAATAACTTAGAAAAAAAGTAAACAAACGCGATAAATACCCGTTAAAATAGTTCTTGTAATTATATACTCAAACGCAGCTCAGATTTAAGCACATCTCAAGTGACGAATTTTTGACAGATTTTCATTGAAAACTGTCAAAAAGTCGCGAATTGAGACGAGCTTAAATCTGAGAGGCCTTTGAGTATTCGGGCGCAGGCTGTATACTGTATCTGCGAAACAGCGCATCGGGGATGTGAAACGTCTGGTGCTTGTTAAAGATCATAACACACGTCAAAGCGCCCGGATTGGTTCGCTCGCCACACTGGCACAGCATGCCAACACACACAGCGCAGCTCGCTTTTAGGGACTTTGTTTATCTTTATCTAAAGAGTACTTATCTAATTCACATTACGACCTCTAACGACGCTTATTACCGGAAAACAGACATCACATTATAAAAAATGAAAGAACTTTACAAATCAAACTTATTAAAGTACTTTATTAGAACAATAAAGTCAGCCTCTATCGGAGCTGAACTTAAAGTTGTACAATTTCACCAAATTTTGTACTTCTCCCAAACCTAGGTTTGATAGGGTTATGTTACAGTAGGCAAATCCTTTTTAAAAATTATCTACACTACTCTACGGAAGGACTATGGCATAACCCGCCTAAAACACACATAAATACTTCTAATTTACTTCATCATCTTGCTAACTTACGAGTATGTAGTAAGATGATGAATGTGTAATAAAAGATATCTATTTATAGTTAGATATCTATATAATATATAATTTTACCTAAATTTATTTAAGTTATCATTGCTGTTGATTTTCCTACAAATTAAATAAATAACTTTGTTACAAGGTCCCCGGCGTGGTACGCGGTGCGCTGCGCGTGATCCGCGGTCGCAGCGTGCGCGCCCGCGGCTGCGCGCTGGCCTTGCTGCGCGAGCTGCTGGCCGCCGCGCCCGGTTGCCTCGCCCTCCACGCAGAGAAGGTCGTCCGCGCGCTCACTCCCGCGCTCACGTAAGTCTTCTAATGTAAATAAAGTACTACCTATGCGTTCTTTCACACGGAACGTCCGTATTTACACGATCAATTTAATGGATACGTCGCTACTGCAGATGTCCGTACCACACTCCGCGCAGTTTCAATCCTATGAAATTGATCAGTACCTTAATGCGGTTGTGGGCGGGAACTCGCTTATACAACTACATCTGTCATCGCCAAATCAAAACGTATAGGTACGTTAAAATGGGCCAGTAAAATGGAATGCTGTGTGAACGTACCGTAAGACGTGGCGTGCTAACAGTGCCAGAAACATCCAACCCACACTTAGTTTAAGCTGTAATGGCTAATAAAGGGTGATGAACAAGAATAAGAATAAGAATCATTTATTTGCTTAAAACATGAGTATTAACATGGTGTGAGCATGCAATTATGTTAAAATATTATATATGAGCTACATGTTTTGCCACTACATGGCGTGCAAATAGGAGAGGGCACACTGCAGATTTGTCACTAATGTGATATGTCTTTTCTAAATAAGGTATCTATTCAATTATATTAAAAATTATCAGATAAACTTAATTATACATTCTAACTGGTGGGTATATAAAATCAAAATTTGTCAAGTAGAAAATCATTAACGCTATAATAACATTTCTCTATGAGTACATTCTTAAGTCTATTTTTAAATACATTTGAATTATCAGAATTATTTTTGTCTAAACATTTAACGGCATGATTATATATTTTGGGTGCCATACCTAACACACTTTTTCGTATTAGGGCAGTTTGTGATGGGTGCGTACAAAGTCTATTAATGGTATTGTTACGTCGGTTACGTACCACGCCGTCGGAGAAACTCTTAAATAAATGTAGGTTATTTTTCACAAACATAGCTACATTTAAAATATACAGGGCTGGTAGAGTAAGAATTTTATACTTAACAAAGTAGGGCTTACAAGTATCAACAGAAACTAAGTTAAACATTGCTCTCAGGCAACGTTTTTGCGTTTTGAAAACCCGGTCGTGGTCGGTGCTATTCCCCCAAAAAATAATCCCGTAACAGAGCAAAGATTCAGCTAATCCATAATATGCGGCTAGAAGACCATCGGTGTTAATTGTGGAGCTTAGTTTATGTAGAGCATAAGCTACACTACACATTCTTTTGCATAAACTTTCGATGTGACTTTTCCAGTTGAGTCTTTTGTCAATTATTAGCCCTAGAAACTTAGCCGTCTCTACTTCGGCAATGGAATGATCACTAAAATGTATGTCAATTTCTGATAAATTATTAGATCTTTGATTAAAATGCATTATGTTCGTTTTTTTGAGATTAATTTTTAAATTATTATTACTAAGCCATGAAATAACAGATGTCAAAGATTTATTAATGTCATTTTCATATGAAGCATGGTCTCTACAAGCTATAGTTAAGGTACTGTCGTCCGCAAATAGGGTCATTGGTTGGCATGTCACTCTAGGCAAGTCATTAATGTAGATTAAGAATAACAGCGGGCTTAATACACTGCCCTGTGGTACTCCGTAGACTAGATTACGTTCTGAGGATGTATGGGTTTCTTGACATTTTGTTTTAAAATTAATTTTACTTATTTTGGTAATCTGTTTTCTATCTGTGAGGTAACATTGTACTAGAGACAGTACATTTCTTCTAATACCGATAGCTTCAAGTTTCTGACTCAGTATATTGTGATCCACATAGTCAAATGCTTGTGTCATGTCGCAGTAGATAGCACAGACTGGCGTTCTTTTGTCAACGTTTAACATAATGTTCTTTAAAAAGTCAAAAATAGCCATGTTTATATTTTTATTCTTCCTAAAACCTTTTTGCTCTTTACAGTACAGATTATTTTTTTCAAGATATGAATTTATTTCGCCATGTAAGTATTTTTCGAATATTTTGGATATGATAGAGATAAGTGCTATGGGTCTATAATTTGACATCAATTCTCGGTTATCTTTCTTAAAAAGAGGTTTAACAATTGATAATTTTAGTTGTTCAGGAAACTTACCCTCCAATATACATAGATTTAAGATGTGAGATAAGTGGGTGCATATATACGAATTGACTGATTTTATTATTTTAGTTGAAATTTCGTCGTAACCCACACTGTTGGTATTTTTTAATGATTTTATTATTTTGAATATATCGTTAGGTATAGATGGTGCCAAAAACATAGAGTTTTTTCTAGGAATTATAGAATCGGTGATTTTATTACCATATTCACTAATTGGTTCGATCTTATCAATAAAATAATCATTAAAAGAGTTCGCTATTTGATACGGATGCAAAATATATTCATCATTTACTTTAATCTTTGAAATATTTTCTTTTGGCAGATTTTGTCGAGTTTTGTTAATTATCTGCCAAGCGGTTTTGGATTTATTTACTGATGTTTTTATTTTATAATTATTTTGTGCCTGTTGAGTAAGTTTAATGATTTTTTTGAGTTTTTTTGAATAGTTATGAAATTTAGTTTTATTTAGTTCCGTCGGTTTTAGCCTTGATGTCCATAGCAATTGTCTTTTATTTTTACTGCAAGTTTTAATCCCTTTTGAGATCCATTTGGGTTTATTTTCAACCCTGATTGTCGCTTTTATGTAGGGGAAGCACAAATCATAAAAAAACCTAAAGTTTTTAAGAAATGTGTCATACGCAAGGTTTGAGTCAACATTACTATATATATCTGAAAAACTATAGTTTTTTAGGCACATTTTAAATTTCAAAATATTGTCATTGCTATAGTCTCTTTGTGTTTTTCGCCAATAATTTTTTTTTATAGTTTTTTTCACAGGAAATAGAAGTAACTGTGCCGTGCGGTCAGATAAGGCAAGTTCAATAATTTTAGTTTGACAAGGTTGTGTACAATTATGGGCAAAGTTGTCAATACATGTTCCACTTTTAAGACGCGTTGGTTGTTTTAGCTCTAGTCTCATATTATAATTTAACAATAAACAAATAAAATCAGAAGTAACAGGGTTACTTTTCAAGATGTCAATATTATAGTCTCCTGCAATAATAATACTTACATACTTCTTTTTACTTAAATGTTGTAATAATAGTTCTAATTTGTTAAGAAATAAATTTAAGTTTCCATAATTTGGGGTGCGATATAAACATATAATTACAATTTTGTGGTTTACTATTTCGATTGCACAACATTCAAAAACATTAATTAGGGAAAAATTCTTGATTTCATTAAGCTCCCTATATTGGAGTCCATTTTTTACAATTATACAGGAACCGCCTCTCTTACTGTTAACTCTACAATAGGATGTAGCTAAAACATAGTTAGGAATACTTAAATAAGTTTCATAGCCAGACATCATAAAATGTTCACTTATACATAGCACATCTATATTTATATTATTATCTCTAAGATCATCTAGGCTCACTGTCAGGATGTCCGCTTTATTGATTAAGCCCGCAATATTTTGGTGTAGAATTTGGAGATATTGAGTCACGAAAAAAATCCTGATTTTCTTTTTCATTTGGTAATTTTTCCTTTTCAGTTTCGGCATTAATTTTGTAATAGTGTAGCTCTTCAATATACTTTTGTAGATTTTTGAACAGGACGGAGACACCAAAATTATTTAATGTTCCGTATTTTCTGTGAAACATGCTGTGGTCGTATCTTAAATTTCTGTTGCTGTCAAAAATGTATGCGTATTCATGTGTATTCGCGTCCAGGTATAGAAGATTATTAAAATTTTCCACTCTCCAATTAAACACGTTTGTATGTTTTCCGTATTTATAACTTGGGAGGCAGATAATTATATTCGTATGCTTGACAGTTTGAAGGCTTTCCCTTATGTAAGATATTATTTCAAAACAATCTTTTGTCGTCTTGAAATCTTCTTCACCCAGTAGAATAATGCAGTAGTCATTCATAGAGAAGTCGGAGATTTTTACGTTCAGGTCTTTAATGAGTTCTTTTTTGTTTTTTGTGATTTTGGTGTTAACTTTGGTGTCTTAGGTTTTACTGGGCTGCTCGTGATTTTCTTAAATAATGTATTTTTCTTGATAAGTTCTTCGTTTGATTTTCTTAGGTTACCATTTTCAATTATCAGGCGATCAATTTCTGAATGAGCGCTTTTAAGTTCTAATTCTAAGGCTTCAATTCTATTTTTTTGCTTTATCATGTTGTCATTATTATCATCATCTGATATCTCAGGTAAGCTATTTGATGTCATGTCCGATGTATCTTGGTATAATTCGCTCTCGTTATGGCTGGTTGATTCAGATTTAGTTTTTTTCCTTCTAAATGTTATGTTTTCTAGGAGACTGTTCATTGTAGATGAGTAATGTAGCTTTTTTAATTGCAAAAAGTGCTCGCTCAGTACACGAACTCGGTACTTTAGATCGGAAGGCAGAGCTCCTCCGAGCACACCAAGCTGGTTGTTGACGTAAGTGCGAAATTTAGCCTTCGGTTTCTTCTGTGTAGTGGTATTCACCGATGCTCAATAGATGGCGTTACACGTTCGTAGATTGTGTAGGTGATTGTATGAGTTGCAAATATCAGTTATATTTTGAGGTTAGCATATTATGTTATCACTGTGAGAAGATGTTGGAAATATTGTTGATATCACTGGGTAGTAATGTAGTTCTTTTTATATGCAAGCACTTACGTCTTGTATTTGTTTCTTGTTAAAGTTTGAAATGTCAATCGAATCCGTTAGCACTATTTTTTTGATCTTTTATCACTTGTTCCTTAATTACAATGCATAACTGATTGTTTTATAAAAAGGTTGTCACTTTCTTAACCTTATTCAATAAGTCTCACTGGTAAATGCTCACTAAAAATATTTTTAATTCGAACAAAATTACGGAGCCGATGTAAACAAAGCAGAGGTAGCGCCCTCACTCCAACATTAAACATCTCGTGCGCGTTATGAAGCAGTTTAAGAATGTGCAGCTCTCGCTCTAACACAAGCACAATATATCAATACACAGCGCGGCTCTCTTCGCTCGCACCTCTGTGTAAGAGAGTGTGGCTTGCTTGGCTCTTCGCGTCGTGTCGTTCGCTCACTTAACTCGCGTCTTCTAAGGTCGAGCCGAGTAGACCTATTCAATCTGTAAAGCAATTCACCTATAATATGCGACTGCGACGCAGGAGGTTGCGGGTTCGATTCCCGCCTCGGAACAATTGTGTGTACGATCTGCAGATATTTGTTCCGGGTGTTCTGGTTGTTTTCTATGTATAATAAAAAATATCTATCTTTGTAATGTATTGTATTATGTATATCAGTTATCTGGTACCCATAACACAAGCTCTGCTTACCATGGGGCTAGATAATGCTGTGTGAATTGTCCAGCATTATTTATTTATTTAATACTAGCTGCGCCCCGTGGCTTCGCCCCCGTCCAAATCTATGTGTCAAATGATTTAAATTATAAAAATAAAAAAATATCCTATGTTAGACTCCTGGTTCTAAGCTACCTCTCCACCAATTTTCAGCTAAATCGGTTCAGCCGTTCTCGAGTTATAAGTGTTGTAACAAACACGACTTTCTTTTATATATATAGATAAAGATGTACATTATAGCACCAAGAAAGTTTGTAGGTATGTATGGATGTTTGTTACTCTTTCACGCCAAAACTACTGAAAGGATCGGGCTGAAATTTTGCATACAGGTAGTCCCAGGCCCGGAATGAAACATAGGCTACTATTTATCCTATTAATCAGTTCCCATGGGAAAGAAACAACCTTTAAACGTTTCTATAGAAAATCGCGTGCGAAGCCGCGGCCAGAAACTAGTGTACAATAAACACTATAGCAGCTGTGTATCCTTAAGACTATCAAGACTGTGGGCATGCTTTATTTTCTGATACTTAAATCAATTGCGAAACTTACAATCTCCCACAATTCTTATTTCTACAGCGATAAAACAACAGCATCGTCAATGAAGATCGAGACCCTCGTGTTCGTGGTCTGCCTAGTCCGCGGGCACAGCGTGCAAACTATGCAAGTCCACGTGGCGGCGCTGATGCCGGCCGTGTTGGCCTGCGTACACGATCCCTTCTACAAGGTCACCGCTGAAGCCTTGAGGGTGCTGCAAACTTTGGTCAAAGTTATGCGACCTTTGGGTAAGTTTTAGAAATAGAACATATTTATTTGCGTTTCATATAAAATAATACAAATTAAAAACTAATAAAGATGAGAAATTACATAGTAACTAATAAAATAAATTAAATACGAGAACACAAAAAGGCTACCGGCTCAGCATTAAATGCTGCATTGACACAAGTGCCAATGCAGCGCTGGTTTTCAGCGGCGCGGCGTCAAAGTGCTGAGTGCAGCACTAAACTTATTTGTGATTTGCGTTTTAAATTGTTATTATTGGTGATTTGTGTTGTGTTTAGTGCTGTACTGAATTAACAAATTTTTTACAATTTTACACTGATATTTGTATTTTGTGCTTGATGTTCCTTTGTTTTTGGTGATGAGTTTCTACAAAAGTGTAGCTTTGGCCTTGTGCTGTCAAATAATTTACATGAAAAACAAACTCTGACTAAATAGACTGGGTCACCAAATATAAATCAATAACTTCATTGTTCATGTGAACACTGTGTCGCATTGTACATATGTAATAGAGAAGTTCTTCATTGTTTCTACAATCTTGTTTTTAACCGAATTAAAAAGGAGGAGGTTCTCAATTCGACTGTTTTTTAAATATATCTTTTTAATGTTTGTTTTTTAACTTTCGACTGGGTGAACTGATTTTGATGAATCTTTTTTATTTGAAAGCTGGTGCTTCCCGTCTTGGTCCCATTTCAATTTGATCCAGTTCTGACAATGACATCCATGAGAAAACCATATAAGTCTCAAATTTGCATTAAGTATGTATATGCACGATTAACTAAATATCACGCCAACCGATTTCGATGATTATTTTTTAAAACTTAGTTTTAAACCCGTTTTTTTTATTTAGGAGTTGTAATTTGGTTTATAGTTTTTTTAAACACGCCAAATTATATTTGTGATAAAGTGTGAGGAGTAAATAATGTTCTATTTTTAATTTAGACTACCTGGAAGTGCAGGACGGTGTAAAGGTGATGGAGGTGGTACCACCATCAGCGAAGGTTCTAGAGTTCGTTCCCGCCATGTACGAGTGTACGCTGGTTCGACTCCGGGCCACGGACATGGACCAGGAGGTCAAGGAGCGCGCCATCGCCGCCTGCGGACAACTGCTCTGCCACTTCGGAGACGTGTTGCAAGTAATATAGATAGATAATACATACTTTATTGCACACTTAGTTTATAAGAACTATGTAACTTAAAAAAAGATACAATTGGCGGTCTTATCAATCAAGAGCAATCTCTACCAAACTACCATGGATGGATTGGATCGTGGACAGTACCAGGGATCTGTGTAAGTATAGAGTCATCAGACAATTAGTACATTTCTTGGTATATGTTTCTTTTTCTCACACCTACAAACTGTATTTTACTTTTGGCCTAATTTTAATTCAGTATTAAATATAAGTAACTGTAAGTATATTACATAGAACAGTGTTTCTTAAAGTTTATATATACATAAGTCATTCATAAAATAGTGTAAACCTAGTAATCTACCGAGGTAGAGAACCCTTGCTTCTACATCACAAGTACAACTTAGAGCTAGGTGTCGAAACTAAGAAGTGAAATAAGTCTATATAGTACACATTTTTGTTTATAAAACCTTGTATTGAATAATATTTGCCACCGTCATCCGCGAGTAAGAGCTGCGAGCAAGCAAATTTATCAAGCGAATTATTGTCGATGTGAAGTTAGACGCTAAAGGTACCCTCCTTTAGCGTCTAACTTCACATCGACAATAATGGCCGGCGTTACGGAGCGTAATGTAAGTTTGCGGTTCGTAACAAGCAACGAGACGGATTTAAGAATACGCTTAACGTATGTTGCTCGCTACGAATGGTATATTACGCTCCGTAACACCGGTCACCACCCGGCTTTAGTGATGCCGTCCCTCTTTAGCTTACATCCTATTTAGGCTGCTAGAAGGGGATAAAGATGGCATCAGGCAACATCAAATTTTTAAGATGAGCGGTTATAGGTATGTTTATGTCATCGTAGTGAAATTTAACTTATTTCTAGTTTATACTAGAAATAAGTTAAATTTCACTCACATTGGCGCTATGTGAGTGAAATTTAACTTATTTCTAATTAAATACATGGCGTATTTAACGTCATACTCTTATGAGTATGACGTAAAATACGCACTGAAGTGCTACTACAGCTACAGCACTGAAGTGAGAAGATACGTACTAAAAGCATTCAATACATTCTTGTTTTTTTTTCTAGTCTGAACTCCCGGTATGCCTGCCAATATTCTTGGAACGCCTACGCAACGAAATTACGCGCCTAACTACCGTGAAAGCATTGACTAAAGTTGCTTCTTCTCCGCTGAGGATTAATTTGACACCTATTTTGGTACGTATTTCCTACCAATTTAGGTTATTTTCTATAATCTGTATTTTGTTTTCTTATTTTTCCTTCGTTTTTTGTTCTAGTCTGATGCGGTGCCTATCTTAGGTTCCTTCCTAAGGAAAAACCAGAGAGCCTTGAAATTATCTACTTTAGTTCTACTAGATACTTTAGTGACGAACTACAGCGATTCTATCAGCATTGAACTCTTGAGCAAGGTACGTAAACGTAACACTTTTGTTTTATGTAGCTAATCGTGTTGTAGTAGTTCCTAATTTAAATATGGTATAATTTTCCATATATGCTTACTGTTTATTTTTAATAAATTATATATTTTGGTGATGCGCATATTACGTCTCGATCACGATTGTGGATTAATGGTAGCGTCATGAATTCAAATCGTATAGTGGTGTGTTCTTACCGACTCGGAGCAGAGTGGAATCGGGCTATCAGACACAAACGGGTTGAATAAGTGCATATTTTAAACTATGTGATTGATATTTCACACTGCGTCACGCAGCCTTCGCAGCATCATTCAAATATAGCATTTTGTATCTCAATAGTAAGGGCACACGGCAACGGCGAACAGTTTCTGTTTTACAGCATTTTAAACATAAACTTTATCTGCATTAACATGAAGATAGTAGTGCTCGTCACAAATTAAAACTGTTCACCGCTGCCCTGCAGTATCGTTGTAAATCGAGCCTAAAGCTTATAAATCCGTGTACAGGTGCTAATGGAGGTCCCTGCTCTGGTGAACGAGTCAGACTTGCACTGCGCACAAACGGCCCTGACGCTGGTGCGCGGCGCGTGTATCAAGTGCCCCGCCGCCCTGACTCCGGAGGCGCGACACGCACTGACTCCCAATATACTGGCATTAGCCAAGTCACCGTTGCTGCAAGGTACAATAATCTAACACCATTTGTCATAATTCATAATATTTTTTTTTGTTTGTGCGTGCGTATACACTATGACTATGAAGATCCCTAAATTTTTAATTAGGTATTCTTTCGCACATGGTAAAAGCAGGATGTTTAAAGTCAAATACTTTAAATATCCTAAAACTCAATGATTGGAGTGCAATGTTTGGTGCCGTTTTGTCAGTGCACTCTAAAATCCTTGTCACATACGAGTTGCAATTTCGACAACCACGTAATTTAAGCGCAATTTTTCATATTTGCTACTACTAAATATTATTATCCTTTAGTATTATTTTTTTTTTTTGTATTGATGGTGCAATAAAGTTATATTGTATTGTATTGTATTGTATTGTATTATATTTTTTTGATCGATGAATCTTGTTTTGATAGGTGGAGCTCTAAAAGCAATGCTGGGCGTGCTAAGCGCGTTGGTAGCGGCCGACGTGGCGGGTTGTTCCCGACGCGAGTTGTTGGCGCTGTTAGTAGCTCCTGTCCAACGCTTGCACGAGCATAACGCCAACGCTCATCACATCAAACAGGTATAGTTATCATCATCATCACCATCTGATGCTCGACATGATACACTCCAGGGAGTTTCATAAAAATTTGGAGCTTATGACTAAATAGCGTTAAAATTATAAAAATATAAATTATAAAGGCTCGTCTACACCTTTATAATTATATCAATAGCGAGCCGTAAGGACATAATGCGTGGGTAAAACTAATCATTTCCTGATATCCACAGGCCTTCCACTCGCTGGCAAAGTGCGTGGCCGCCGTGGTAGTAGAAGGTGGCAACGACGCGTTGGACGTGGTCCGCGGGTTCCTGCGCGACGCGTCCAACCCGCCCGGAGACGCGCAGCACATGTTCGCGTTACTGGCACTGGCAGAGATCGGACGCCATCTGTGAGTGAATAAACTACGCAGTTCACATTATTATTATTTATTTTTAGCCATTATTGTCCCACTGCTGAGTAAAGGCCACATACAGTCCACATACTGGACCAAAATAAATAAATAATTATGGTGAACAACCCATACAGCATCATCTGCCACAAGCTAAGCAGCTTGTATTATGAGTACTAAATGATTGATATACTACATAGTGTAAAGCAAAGTCGCTTCCCGCTATCTGTCTGTCCCTATGTATGCTTAGATCTTTAAAACTACGAGTAAAAAGGAAAACTACGTAATTCAAGAGGAAGGTTTATAAAACATTTGACACATTGATTTCATCGAGGGCGAAGCCGCGGGACGCAGTTAGTAATAAATAAATAATGCTGGACAAATCACACAGCATCATCTAGCCACAACCTAAGTAGAGATTGTATTATGGGTACTAGATGACTGATATACTTAATACAATATATTGTATAGATAGGTATTTTTTATTTTACATAGAAATACCCAGACAAATATTTTCATATCGTGCAAACATTTGTTCTTAGCACGCGTGTAGCAATGACGTCATTAATCTCTTATTCGAGCGTAGCTTTTTCGTGGGTTGCAATGGTAAGTCGATCACATATTTTTTCTTGCAAAGCGAGTCAAGACACACGTAGGACACTTTCCGTGCGTGGCGGTGTGCCCGATTTAATGTTAGCCACTGAATGAAATGACACTCGTTTTCCCTTCCAGAGATCTGAGCTCAATCCCGAATCTGCAAGAAGTGCTTCTGAACTCGTTCACGTCATCATCTGAGGAGGTGAAATCGGCGGCTAGCTACGCGCTCGGCTCCGTCGCGGTCGGCAATCTCCCGAAGTTCCTACCGTTTATTCTGGAACAGATAGAAGCGCAGCCGAAACGACAGTATTTGCTGTTGCATTCGCTTAGGGAGGTGAGTGCTCTTTTTGTTTCGAGGCTTTCTCCAGGAGGCTTAAGGGACTATATTCGCATAGAAGCGGTGTTTCATAAAATCAATTAAAGTAACATTTGTAAAGCACAATGCCATAATAACATAATTGAAAGTGGCGTATCTCCCGAAGTTCCTACCGTTCATCCTGGAACAGAAAGAGTGCAGCCGAAATGACAGTATCTGCTGTTGCATTCGCTTAGGGAGGTGAGTGCTCTTTTGGTTTTAGTCGAGGCTTTCTCCAGGAGGCTTAGGGGACTTAGACTAGGACGATATTTTCATAGAAGCGGGGTTTCGTAAAATCAATTAAAGTAAAATTTTTAAAGCACAATGCCATTTCAAATGAATGATTGCAACTATAAAATTGATTGTACTGACTGCCACTGACGCAGCTGCAGGTTGCGTCTAGAGGTCTTTTTTATTACTTTGAAATATTGCACAATAACAATTACGTGAGAATAGACCTCCAGTTGCGGTGTGTCGGTCGTATGTCGTTCGGGTCGACAGTGTCGGATGTCAAGAAACAGAATACACTGTCTAGTAGACCCATAAACAGCTTCACGTATTTTAATTATCTTACTATTTATAACAGATGGTTGTCAAATGTTTACTTAATTATAAGAATTAATACAACAAGTATTAATCGCGTTTATTTACGAATTCTTCCGCACGTTTCAATAGGTTTACACACTGTCGTGGTCACGGTGACGCTAATGTTTACTGTAACTATTTGTTTATTGCAGATAATCTCTTGTGAGTCGTGCTCTCCCGAAGGGGTGGAAGCGCTGAGGCCGTTTATCCCCGAGATTTGGGTGCAGCTGTCCAAACACTGCCAGTGCGCGGAGGAAGGATCTCGTAATGTAGTAAGTAAAAACACGGTAGATGTATTTCACGAACCTTCAAGACAGTGCGCGGTCGCGCTCAATTAAGGGAGGCCTATGTCCAGCAGTGGACTTATATAGGCTGGTGTTAATGACAGAAGATTAGTTTTGCATCTAAAGTTTATAAGAATACTTTTGTTCTAGGTAGCGGAATGCTTAGGAAAATTATGCCTCTTAGAACCCGCCAGCCTCCTGCCTCAACTGAAGGAGTTCCTCAGATCGCAGGAACCGCTCACACGGACGACGGCGGTCACTGCTGTCAAGTTCACTATCTCTGATCAGGTAAGTCTAAGGCTGCATTCATTGATGACTCATGAGGTTAATTAAACTAAATTTAGATTAACCTTCAAGTATGCTTTGTTACCATATGGGCCACGGAACAATATACCATTTGAGACCCTATCTGTTAATCGTAGGGTTTATTTTACAATGATATCTTTATGCTACCTGAAGCTTAGTGAACTTAAACATATCCTAGCATTTTTAGTCTATGGCCAAAACAAGTTGAACAGTGACCGTGCGTAAACAAAGTTATGAACATTTATCGTCTGTTTTTGGGGTATTTTAGAACTTTATAACATTGACTTTGGTTTGCTTTTTTGTGCTTTTTTAGTTTTTATAATACTCTTCTTAGTGGGTACAACTAGTTTTTAGATAGTAATACGCCTCCAATTCTGCGGTACATCGCTTTGAAGTTATCGATCAATTTCACCATCTATTATTATACATAGCATTTTCAAATAAAACTAGATGATTACAAAGACTAGTTATTCTAAATTATAGAGCTGTTTACAGAATTCGAAATACCGTAGTAGTTTTAGACATATCCTAATTGATGTATAAAAAACTGGAGCGCGGCGTTGTGCGCTAATACTAGAGAGTGTTGAGGGATAAGGAGAAATTTTCAGCTGTTAGTTTAACGCTTTAACTGAGTTTAGGTTCTTCATAAACCTTAGTCTAGAAGCTAGTAGTTGTGGTAGTCAGATAGCTGATGTCTGTAAAAAAAAAATTGAAATCCATGTTTGGTCTTCCAGCGGTTATCAAGTGATACGCTTACCAACGCCAGCATTATTTTTTTTGTCGAAATCACATTTTTGATAGAAAGATTAGATAGATTGATAGATTATTTATTCATACAAATAGGTTTCATCATTAAGTTAGTAGTGCCTTAAAGCCTATGTTAGGTTTGTCTTAGCACTATAGTTCTCACTTAATTTAAAAATAAACTAATAATCTAGGTACTGGTGTTTTGTTTTATTCTAATTTGGTTTAATTGTATGCTATGGTTTTTTTTATCTGAAAATCAATTAATACAATAAAACAATACAATTGATAAAACAATGTTTTTTTCTAGCCCCAAGAAATCGACCCCCTCCTGCGGCATTGTATGGCTGACCTGTTAGTTCCACTGCGCGACCCGCAGCTCGGCGTGAGGCGCGTCGCTCTAGTAGCGTTCAACTCAGCGGCGCACAATAAGCCGTCGCTTATCCGCGATCTGTTGCCGCAAGTGCTGCCTACTGTCTATGCTGAGACTAAGGTCAAGGTGAGTGCGAATATATGCCTTATAACGTGGTAGAATAATGTTCAAGATGCTTCATAGAAAAATGTTCGTAAACTACTAAGTCTACTTGGGAATAAGAATAATATAATAAATGATTAAATGTATGTAATTATAAATTATATATTGTTTCTCCGGCCGCCCATGCCCATTGTTCTTTTATGTTTCATGTTAATGTCAGTATAGTTGTGTCTGTAGGTGCTAAACAACACGGGCCACATACAAATTCAACAAGGTTGTACCATGAAGCTCTAATATTTTCGAAATATTTTTTCCTTCTTTTTATGCCGTTTTCATCAACAATGTAACTGTACATGTTCAGCAGGGCTCATTATTTGTGTTTGAAGTACGATTTGGCCGAATCCAAATCTAAAAAAGCTTTGTGTAGTAGTTGGTTTCATATAGTCTTAAAAATTTCACTTACCATGCATCGCATAGTATGTAGGTAGCTTAGTTAATCACTTAATTAAGTATCACAATTATAGTAATTAATAAGTCTTAATTTCTATAAGTATTGTTCGGAATTAATAATCTAAAATCTAGGTTTACTTAAGTCAGTTGTTAGAGTATACCATGAGATGGATGCGTCGAGCTGAAGACGGCGCTATGGCGTTCATTGGGGGAGGACTATGTGGACTAACATAGGCTGATGGCCGATGATCATGAGACGTCTGAACCACACTCTTCCTTACAGAAAGAGCTAATCCGCGAAGTGGAAATGGGTCCGTTCAAGCACTCCGTGGACGACGGTCTCGACCTCCGCAAGGCTGCGTTCGAGTGCATGTACACGCTACTGGGTACCTGCCTGGACCGACTGGACGTGTTCGAGTTCCTCAGGCACGTGGAGGACGGCTTGAGGGACCACTACGATATCAAGATGCTGACGTATCTCATGTGTGCGAGGCTTGCGCAGCTCTGCCCCGCTATTGTTTTGCAGAGTGAGTATCACTACATAGTATAAAACAAAGTCGCTTCCCGTTTATCATCCAATCTGTGGGTGAGTGGTGCATGCGAGTAAATTTTGTTGGATCTCAGCACAGGTTTTGCGCGGAATTGTTACTAAATATTTTCATCCTCAAATTTTGCTATGGAATTCCATAGTTACGCCGGAATATATTATTTACCATTAAAGTATAAATGGACGTAATCTAAGACCAAAAATATTGGAATTAGTAAGAGGCCTTTGGCCTACAGCGGGATACTTCAGATTGAATATGCATTTATGCATACCTTCTAATGTCTGGTCTGTAACTAAACTAGAAGAACTTTTCTATTTCATTTATGTTCGTAAATTTGTATAAAAAATATATTTAGTTTTTAACATACACAAATGCTTTAATACGGAAGGTACGGTTCTTCATCACATCAATCATAACTAGCTACAGCTTACCTTAAAAGCAAAATCGAAATTTCCAGGGTTGGAAAGCTTAGTGGAGCCACTCAGAGCGACGTGTACGATGAAAGTAAAGGCTAACTCAGTGAAGCAAGAATACGAGAAACAAGACGAACTGAAGCGATCTGCGTTACGCGCTGCCGCTGCCTTGCTGCAGATACCGGAAGCAGGTACGTTGTTGATCTAATAATACTATATCAAATCTATACTAATATTATAAAGGCGCAAGGTGTGGTAGAGAGATGTTTGACTGAAGACAACGCCAAAACTTACTACTTTTTATCTCGGTAAAAATCGTGCGTCACAAATAGTCTCTAGCATCAGTTTATTAACCGACTTCAAAAAAGGAGGAGGTTCTCAATACGTATTTTCTTAATTTGAAAGCTGTTGCTTCCCGTGTGGTCCAATTTTAATTTGATCCAGTTCTGATAATGAAATCTATGAGAAAACCAATATAAGTCTTAAATTTGCATTAAGTATGTGCGCGACAAATGTACGAATAACTCAACAGAGCGCCAATCGATTTCGATGATTATTATTTAAAACTAAGTTTTAAACCCATTTTCATTATTTAGGAGTTTGAAGTCGCTTTATAGTTTTTTAAACCGAGCCAAATTATTTGCTTACAGAAAAGAACCCTCACTTGACGGACTTCGTAACGCAAATCAAATCGTTCCCGGACCTGCAGCCTATCTTCGAGTCCATCCTCAAGGACTCGACTGGCGCAGCCGGCGTCGACTCAAACCTCATGGACCAAAGCTAGCCACGTGACAAAGCATTTACTAACCTATGCATCGATACCAGGTTTCATTTTTTCGTTTCGCATTTTGTAAGAACTGATATTTTGTATGTAAAAACCTATAAATTGAATAGATGTTTAGTTAAACACTGTTATTTTAATTGGTAATTTTATTACGAAATTACATGTACATTACAAACTCCAGCACGGCTTCTCCCGGCGTGATTAGTGATGTTTCTTGACGCGAGTAATATTTGCGAACACTGACTCACACTCACGATAGAGAAAATCACCTTTCACAAGAAAAACCCTTTCCTTGTCATCACGAGAAAACAAACGACTCTTTTGTATATGATAAGGGGGTGGTTAGCTAATACACATTTATGTCTCGAAGTAATATTAATAATTCCTTAGTCTAATAGGCCAAATAGCCAAAAGTTTACTCGTTTCAAGAAACAACCTTTACACTCAGAGCGATGCTTATCGAGGGAACTAGGGGCAAGGAATAGGGCGTCACGGACACATACTTAGATTGTGACGGGGCGTCGGTATTCGCGTATAACTCTCGATGGCTCACTCGTCTCTTCAATGTCGAGAATTATACGGAACATACAGCTCTGCTCATATAACTAGACCATACCTTAAACCAGATAAGTTTGCTTCGTAAAAACCCTTTGACGTGTCTCTAAGCGGTTGCTAATTTGTTTTCTACTGACTTAATCAGAAAATACAAAACTGCTTAGCAATAGTCAAATCAGTCAAAAGTCTATCAGTCAAAGGGTTAGTATGAAACCAAACTGTTAACTTCAAAGCGGTGTAGTAATACCGAGCGTAGTGTACACAAAATTGATATGTATTGTGATATTACATGCTATGTGGAAAATCATAGGAATATGAATAAATACACTAGTGAAGCAAAATAACGATAATTATGTTATTTCCCGTTCCCTTTCCTCTTGGCAGCGGGAGTCATGCTGGACGCGCGCGAGCTCGGGACCTCGTTCTGGAATGAAACATCAATGTGTTGTTAAGTTATTAAATAGTCTACTGGAGGCTGCGATTACAAATACTATCTAGATTTCGGGTCACATACAAAATCAAAGCTAAAAGCCGTCTCCGTGAATAAGAGCGCACTTGAGGTAAGTTAATGTAGAATAAGTTATATTTTATTTTTACAACTTTGAATACACATTGCGGCATTATGACACGTGTTTACGTTGGCTGTTTCAATCGAACTAAACAAAATAATAGCTCACATTACAAATGCGCTCTTATTTACGGAGGCAGATTTTTTGCGCCGACGTTTGGTCCGGAAACCGGATTGAGATCAAGATGTATGGATGGAAGGAATAGGGAAATACATTTGTTTAACTGTGGGCTAAATGGCTTATCCAGACTAATCACACTACAACACTAATATTATAAAAGCGAAAGTTTGGAAGTTTGTTACCTCTTCACGCCAAAACTACTAAACGAAAAGCGCTGAAATTTTGCCTACATTTTATACCATTAATCAGTTCCCATAGGAACGAAATAACCTTCAACAAATCATGCGAAGCCGACTAGTATTATAATATGTAGGAAAACATTTTGTCTCACCTACAACTAACTAGTTGATAGAAAATGAGTGAATTCAATCGCTCTTAGCAAACTTGAGAGTAGTCATAGTCGACCAAGAGATGCTACCTTTTTGGCGGGCGAAGCTCTGGGCAAGTTGCTATTGCTGGCATTCCGAAGCATGGATCGCGATCCACTGCTGACCGTTCCAAGCGCGCTCGCAGGCCGCTCGGGTGATAGTTCTTTGCTGTAAATAAATACCATTTAAATATAATAGTGCTGGACAATCCACACAACATCATCTAGCTCCAAGCTAAGCAGAGCTTGTGTTATGGGTTCTAGATGTTGATACACTTAATACAAGTAATCTATTGTATTATGATATAAATACATATGTAGATAACGACCAGAACATTCGGAACAAATATCTGCAAATCGTACACACAATTGTTCCGAGGCGGGAATCAAACCCATAACCTCCTGCGTCGCAGGCGGACCTTCACCCACCGCGCCACAGCGGTCGTCAATATTTTAGGATTTAGTTGCAATACAAATAATATTAAATAAAAAATAAATAAATAATGCTGGACAATTCACACAGCATTATCAAGCCCCATGGTAAGCAGAGCTTGTGTTATGGGTACTAGATAACTAATATACGTAATACAATACATTCCATAGATAGATATTTTTTATTATACATAGAAAACGACCAGAACACCCGGAACAAATATCTGCAGATCGTGCACACAATTGTTCCGATGCGGGAATCGAACCCGCAACCAACCGCGCCATATCAGTCGTCATATATATTGATACGAATATATTGGCACGATAGAGAGCATTATGTTTGTGATGGTTGTGAGTTACCTATTGCCTCGAGAAAGGGTCCCTTTTCTACTGAACATGCCTGAAAGTCGCCCTCGTAAATCCCGTTTACTGCCGGCAGCGCTCATGTCTGAATCGGATCCCTGAAATAACAAAATATATTGGATAGGTGAGGCGAATTAGAAACACAAATTCCTTGGCATTCATCTCGATAAATGGTACAGTACATTTCTACAAGGAGAAAGATTCAGGTTTGTTACGAGTAGGACCATGAAAAATATAAAAAAATTAAAAAATTATAAATTGGTCGAAAAAGAACGTCAATTAGTTTTTAAATTCAAATATTCTGTTACACCATAAAAACAGTTTTCTAGTAGCTAGTTTTTTAATTTGGTTTGAAACGTGTTTAATGGCAAATCTTACTATTTGGTAATTTATGTAGATACTAATGACATGATAGTATCTTATCTGTTAGTTTACCTGTGAAACAGTGCCAATGGGTCTAAACTCGACGGTTTCCGGCTCAACTTGATCGTCGATGGACCGCGACTTCGTTAGTTTTTTCAGTTTACCGAATATGCTCTTCTTCTTTTTCTTTTCTGTGGGAAGTATCTCGCTTTGGGCTGATCCGCCGGATAATCGACTGAAAACAAGTTCACCACGTGAAATATCAAACATCATCTCTTATCATACTCGAAACTATGAGCTCAGACTTTTAGAGGATGAAATCACTACATAGTATAAAACAAACTCGCTTCCCGCTGTCTGACTGTCCCTATGTAAGATCTTTAAATACGGAACGGATTTTGATGCAGTTTTTTTAATAGATAGGTGATTCAAGAGGACGGTTTATAAACCATTTGACACATATTTCCACATCCTCTAGTATGATATATAGACTTTTAGAGGATGAGATGATACGATGAAATATGCTCTTATAAAGGTTAGGTAACGTGTGTTAGGTTAGGAGCAATTACCTGTCCAAGCTAACATCGCGCTGCATCGTGAAAAGCCTCGACTCAGCTGCATCGCCATCCAAAGACTGCATTGACGAGACACTGCTGTCATCCACGGACTTCCAAATGAGACTCTGTAAATGTCAATTATTGATGGACATTATTTTTATAAAGAAAACAAAACGATGGTTCCACCAAAGCGCAGATGAGCGTACATATACAATACCCAGTAAGAACCACCTAATATAATAATTAATGATATGCTTTGAGCCCCAGCTCTGTTTTAAACAAAGAAGTGATTTTAAAAGAAGAAGTGCTATGGAACAAACAGTCTTTTATACTCATGGTGCATTCATAACACACCTTTTGGTACTTTTAAGACATCTCAAGACCAAACTGCTGAAACGTATTTGGGTAGCTCGTCAGCCCACTGCAATCTCTTGAAGTCATACCTGTTCTTTAGTAGTTTGTTCCAACGATATCGATCGTTTCTTCAGCGAGGGCGCGCGAGATGGCGTGCGTGTCGTCGCCGGCGTTACCGATAGCGTGTCTCGGGGTTCTGTTGACATCGCTCTGGAAATATGGTAGTATTGTGTATAGATTGTATGTTGATTAGATCCAATAAAATAAGTTAATAAAGTAGATATAACATCGCCTTAGGGTATAATAAAAAAACCTGTAATGATGTTAATATCAAAATAAATAAATAACTATAACATTGAGTTCATCATCATCATCGGTACGATTGCAAGCTGCAAGCGGATTTATAGATTTGTTTATAATTTACAGGATGACCCGGATTTCTAGGTGGCAGTCTTGCCACCAGTCAATTAGTTTTGCTTCGCACGCACTTGGCGTTGCTGAACTCAGCATAAGATCCATTGTCTATAGGTCTCTCCCAAAAATTGCCAAAATAATCGGTCCTGTGCAGCCAGTATTCGTCGGTGTTCCGCAACCTTCACGAGCCTTTTTCTTCGCTTTATTAGTTAGTTACCTTCTATTGGTGGTTGCTTGATGCCTGCGCTGTCGCTCCGCTATTCTAGAAGCTCGCAGCTCGTCCGTGAGACGGCGCAAGCGCGCGGCGGTGGCGGCTGCGTCGCTGGCGTTACTCTCATTGGCGCTTTCGGGTGTTGCGGAGCGGGAACGGGATTTTGAAGACTGTAATAGAGATAGGGATACTGAACTATAATATAATATATCAATCAATAACAGTATTCCTTATATGATAATAATTTATAGTATAAAAATTAACTTTTAATGCAAGCCTATAGAAATAAAGTGATTGACTTTTGACTTCTGAGGCATTCGGTAGGTATTCTTTTGAGTTTCAAGAAAACTGACGTGCGAAAAATCTTCTCATAGGCCAGCGCAAAGTGAAATTAGTTTCGAATTACCTACCTTCTGAAAAAGGAAATTCAATACGAAAAATAAATCACAGCCGCTGATTGAGTAGAAAGGTAAATCAAAAAGGAAAATCGTAAATAGCAACCTTTGACTGTTACAAAAAAAGTGAGTTGTTCCTTTTTACTACAATAAAACAATTTTGAACAAAACTTACCCTATTCCTTCTCGGTGGCGTAGGAGTCATAAGATTCTTCTCTGGTCTGGTAGGAGTAGTGTTTCGGAACAAATCAGGGCTCTGTTTCATGAGATCGTCGATTGTTTCTAGGAGTTGTGTTATTACTCTGTCATCCTCCTGCATAAATAAATAGAAAATGTTGCATTCTACTATTCAATCTTATTGTCAAATTATATACAACAGTCAGCAACCCAACTCACCTACCTCATCAGCACTGCTGAATCGCTGAATAGGACATACCTCCCCCCCGCCTGCCAAGCGCTTTGATTATGGCAACCCTCCTTGGGTTGCCATAATCAAAACGCTTGGCAGGCGTATTGGTAATCGCCGTGGACGTGTTGAAATTCACAGAAATATGCTGCCCTGTATCTGATAGGTTCCCTTCGTCGGGTCTTACGTTGTCTTTGACCTTGTAGGGTCTATTCTTACTCCGCGACCGCCACGGCAATACCTACTTATTGCAGGATGATATTTTTTTGAAATCAAGGTAATGACAAACCTGTTGAGCGCGTTTCAGCGATCCAACTAGGTCTGTCAGCTAATCTCGCCGCCGCTTCTCATTGGCTGTGCGGAACTTAGCATGCGCGTCTCTCAGTTCTAATGAAGGTTCTAACCCTCATAGATTGAAGTCTGACTACCTACGACTTTGTAAATTCCCAAGGTAATTAAATGACTAACCTGCTGAGCGCGTTTCAGCGATCCAACCAGAAGTTTGTTCTGGTCGCGGTCTCGGTCGTGCCTCTCCTTATCTCGCCGCAGCTTCTCATTGGCTGTGCGGAGCTTAGCGTGCGCGTCTCTCAGTTCTAACAGGTCGCATTGTAGCTCTGTTACCTGAAAACATTCACATATTACGATAGTTTTGTAGATGACTGGTATGCGTACACTGTACGGCTATAGAAGTGGTTCGACAAATAAGGGTGAACAACACCGCCTACACCTCAGATTCTAAAAATTTAGCTGTCAAGCAACAAAAATCTTACTTTAAGGAGTCAAGCAGTCAAGCTAACTTAACTTCTTAAAGTAGTATTTTGGCGGTCAACGATGCCCAGCCTCTACGGTGGGACTCGGAAGCGCCGCAGCCCCATGGAGTATAAGGATGTGTCATCGGAAATTAAAGTGTTAACAGGGACATAGTGCATAACACTATGCACTCCAACGCGAGATGTCTGTGAAAATGACATTAAGGCTAAATAGTACATTACAGTATCTAATGATCTATGCGTTTCACGCTTACGGGACGCCGCGAGATTTCCCTGTTAATTGAATTGGGTTAATGTTTACCAAAAACTAAAATTTCGATAAAAAAATATAAATTGGAAGAATATTAGAAACTTCTAATCGATTTAAACTTATAAATTGAGTTAATTGAAATTGTCGTTAAACTGCTTATTGACTCTCTTTCATTGTAACACACTCTTGACTCACTACTAACCTTTTTCTTAGCCTCTTCAGTTTCTTCCTCTGTGGTTCTCTTGAGCTGGTCTATCCTTCTCTTCATATCTAACCGCTCCTTATCTCTTTCTCTTTCCACCTGAAACAAAATTTAATTCAATTGAGTTATCACTAAACCCAGGCAACTCCTTTTGCTGTCATTAGCAAAGTGACCCGCTGTCAGAAGAGTGATTTTTGATCTTCGACACCAGAGATCGTCAGTGGACTCAGTTCCTTACCATTACAGTCCAAATCATGACAAGTTTTTAGTTATGTTTCGACTACAAAAAATGCTCCAATTAGACTCCAACAACGACCTGCGAAGGACTGCGGATGCGTCAAGCTGAAGACAGGGCGCTATGGCGCTCATTGGGGGAGGCCTATGTCCACCAGTGGACTAACATAGGCTAATGATGATGATGATGAGACTCCAACAAGACTCTAGTAGCCATGCCATCTTTATCTCACCTCATAGAGAGTTTGCCTCAAGTCCCTGGCAAGAGTAGAAGTCTCCTGCAGTAGTCTCTGTTGCTCGTCTCTCTCTTTGTGCCACGCGAGTTCCATTCTAGTAGCCATGCCGGCCACGCGGGCGCGCCCTGTTTGGAGGAGACGGTCTTCTTCGTACTGGAAAAGATAGATTGGTTAAATGTTGTGTTCCATCGACAAAAACCTAAACTTGATATGTGATCGGACTTAATATGATACTACTTGCAGTCATTTATCTCGATGGAAGCTATAGAAACCAGTCGTGAAGTTAAAAAGAATTGGGATTCAAAAACCCTGTGGTCTTAGATCTCTGGCCTTGTTGATAGGTAAATTATATCTAACTTAATATCAGTTTTCTCATATATTGTTTTCTGACGGTAAAAGATTTATTTAATATTTTTATTTATGTTTAAGGTATAACAAAATACCTCGTTTGAATAGATAAAGAATTCTGATAATGGCGAATATCAGCACACTTTAGCGAGATTGTTAAATCAGAAAAACTTTAAGGCTATTTGCAATTTTAAGGCTTTCTCAAAGTAAACCCATTTATTTTGATAAAATAAGTTACTCGGGTAGAACGACTTCAGAATGTCTATACTATAATAATGGATAGGATCGTTGGATGTTTAATCCAACGTAGAGATCGCTCTTGAGCGATAAGTCTGCCAAATTGTCACATATTTGTATATTTTTTAAAGTAAATTCTTATTCTTTTTAAAATACCTCATTAAGCCGTGATTGCATCTCCGCAAAGCGCACTTCTGCGGCTGACTTCTCGCTGACGAGCTCCGTGTTTAGCTTGGACGAGAGCAGTCTCGCCTCACACAGCTCGTCCTCCAGGCAGGCCACTTGCTGCTCCAGTGTCGCCACTTTGTTGCGGTATTCCTCCTACCAAATAAATAATGTTGGACAATTCACACAGCATTAACTAGCCCCAAGCTAAGCAGAGCTTGTGTTATGGATATGACAAAAATAAGTGTATAGCGCGTCTGGTGTGAAATTGTAGCAGAAAAAACCTTTGCATTGAATTTCGAAAATATTTCGTTGTCAGATAATTAGCGCTGTTTTTAGTCAGCTGTAAGTTTGGCTCCATTCCTCTAGCATGGACGAACAAAGCTAAAATTACGACAGCCATTTTCATCATTCGAATCATCGAACTTAAATGAGTTTTGATTTATTTATTGTTATATAATTTACATACATCTTAGCACTACCTACTTTTCTTAACCGTTTTTAAAGTACCGATGGCCAATTGTAGAGACATTTATTCATTCATTCATGTAGAGACGTTGATTATCCTTATCTAAATGAAATAGAGTTGAAAGTAAATCACACCTCATCAGTGCTGGATATCGAAAGCCTAGGAGTTCTGGAGCTCTTGTCTCCACTCTTCATCTCTGCGATTGTCTTCTGCGCCGCATCCAGCATCTGTCTGTAATTATCTCTCTCGCGCTTGAATCTCGACACCTGAAAAATAAAATACGCTGAAATAAGTATAGCCAGATAGTTTTCTGAAGTGTCTGAAAGTTTTTGAGGTATGAAGGAAGTAAAGCACTTTGCATTTTGAGTGGGTAATGATCAAAATGACAGGAACGTTTGATAACGGTTGGCATTAGCTCAATAACCGGTTTGTACAAGCTTTTTAGGAACCTATATTTTCCCATTTAGGCCTCACCATTCGTCGACTTTTCTTTCAGCCGTTGTTTATCAAAAAACAGTTCTTAAAGAAAAAAAATCTCTTAAATATCATAATAGCATGGACCGCTATCTAGGTTTTGCTTTCGGTTTGAATATTAGATGGAACTGATTTTTTCTAGGATTTTAGACGATTATTATCAAAAAAAAGCTTTTGTTCTCGTAGCAATCAGATTTTTAGCGAAATTACTCCTCTAACGAACGTAAAAATATCCAATATCCTAAACAAATATCACATGAAGACCAAGAAGTCTTATTCAAAACTTAGCACAACTCACTTGATTATGTAAAGACTTAAGCTCATCTCTCATAGTGTTCATCTGTCCCTCATATCTCGTCTTAGTGTCTGCGATCTCAGCCCGTCTCGCTTTCTCCGCCTGGTCGAGTCGCGCGTTCATTGCAGCCATCTCTTTCTCTAGCTCGGCGTTCTCGTTTGTGAGGTTACGTTGAATCTTTGATACGCGCTCGTAGTCTTCGAGCATCTTTTTGGATTCTTCCAACTGTGGTAAAGTAATACAAATGATGAATAAAAAAGTGGAAAAGTAAAATAAATGATGAAAAAAAAACAAATGATAAAAATATAATATTGGTTACAAAGAAGCATTAATTTAAAAAAAGATCAGCATGGAATGCAAAAAAAACTCAATTCAACCAAAAAGGAGTGCTTCCGATGAATCATAATCACCATGCGTATTCTACAATTCACGTTCCTATTGTTTATGCAACATTCTGCTGCTCTGTGCTACGGCCAGAAAATGCGCAGCGGAGTCATAGTAATGGGGTCCCGTTTTACCCTTTGGCTACGGAACCCTAAAAAGGCCATAGATGAGGATACCGACTGCCCTTATTGTTGTCTCTGTCTGTACCTCTCTCTTAGTCTGCTCTTGGTGATGTTGCAACACGTCTCTCTGTCCGAGTGCGTCCTTCAGTTCGCGCTCGCGTTGGTCCAGTCTCGCGGTTAGTCTCGCTTTCTCTACCTCCCAGCCGCCGCCGCATAACCGATCTTGTAGGGATGATATCGAACTCTGGAAAAGATACGTTTATTACATTTATCATTAAATATTCACATTATCATACTAAGCAAGTTTCTGCCCGCGGCTTCGCATGCTTTATTTCTATGGGAAAGTTTTAAGGTTATTTCTATCCAATGGTATAATGAAGCCTATGTTTTATTACAACAACTTAGAACAACATGTATGAAAATTTTAGCCCGATACTTACGTTTTGGCGTGAAAAGTAACAAACTTTTGCATTTATAGATAATATTTGGCTTGCCAACTTAGTCGTTATGGCTTTGAAACTTTATACTTTGCTTAGTTTGGGACCAGCTCCTTTAGCACGGCAAGTATTTGTTTAGAGAAATTTATTTAGACTTATTACGTACATTATTGAAGTTGAAGGAATTTAATTCAAATGTTTTACGCAATTAATAACGATATTCGCTGTCTCTTTGGTATATTCTTACCACAGAATATACCTACTGTATAAAATTTACAACATAATCTATCTAACTATAGCATTTAGCCCAGCGAAATGTTATAACTTCTCCAGAGAAAAAGAAGCCATGTCAGACAGAATTAACTACAAAATAATACGGTAAATAAGTTTGTCTTCTCGTAAATAAATCACCTGAAGGTCAGCCTTCTCTTTCGCCCACGCCGAAGAATGTGATTCGTTGTTTTCAGCCAGACT
Organism: Eupithecia dodoneata; assembly: GCA_947044415.1. NCBI lineage: Eukaryota > Metazoa > Arthropoda > Insecta > Lepidoptera > Geometridae > Eupithecia > Eupithecia dodoneata. The sequence goes on along the minus strand of OX345656.1, from coordinate 9,215,126 downwards.
CTTCACTTCAGCTAAAGCTGCACTCAGTTCCTTCTGAACGTGCACCAACTCACTGAAAATAACACGACCTATTTTAAAAGTACATATAAGTATAAATAAATAATCTCGCCCCAAGCTAAGCAGAGCTTGTGTTATAGGTACTAGATAACTGATATACATAATACAATACATTACATAGATATATATTTTTTATTATACATAGAAAACAACCAGAACAAATATCTGTAGATCGTACAAACTTGTCGCGAGGCGGGAATCGAACCCGCAACCTCCTGCGTCGCAGACGGACCTCTGCCAGCCTCGCCAATGAGGTCGTCAGCATATAAGAGATAATTATATCTCTTGGGTATTAACCCATCACTTCAAAACATCAGTAATATACTTTCGTTTAGAAAACTGTACCTTTGAGCTTGTTCTTTTTCGACTGTCAACCTTGCCTTGGTAACAACATGTTCCTCTTCCAAGATTTCATATTTTCCGGTCAATTCGTCATACTCTGCCTTTTCTACAGCCAGCGAATGTTCTAGTTCTACGAATAAAGAGAGAGAGAGAGAGAGACAGATTAGAACAAATAAACGTCGTATTCATATACGAATGGACCAAGGAAATCCTGTACAGAGTGTCTAGCTAGCGTGAGTTTTTCTGCATCTGGTTCGTCGAGTTTGAGTTTTCCAAACAAGGTTTTAATTTAAAACTCACTCTTGCTAACTCTTCGTACTCCTGCTTCAGTATCCCTTCAGTGTTGTCAGCTCTGTTTTCTCGTCAACCATAAACACGCATAAGAGCTCCTTTAGGTTAAAAAAGTAGGGTTAGTTTTAAACTTACTTTTGACAGTCTCTTCATATTCCTGCTTGAGATCCGATATCCTCTTAGCGCCGGCGCCTGAGCTCTGTTCTAGAACCTTTAGCTTGCCCTTCAGGGTTGCCAGCTCCGCTTCCTTGTTCTTTATATCACGGTCGTGAGCGATGCGCATGCGTTCCAGCTTCTTACGCTCTGCCTGGAATTTGAAGTTTAATTTAGACGGGAACTAAATCCTCTAACTTAACTGTGTGCTAAAATTAGATATAAACAGAATGATAAAATAAGACGACAACTTCATAAATGTAAATAAATCAGAACTGATAGTCCCTACCGTACATATTCTACATCAAATCTCGAGCTTTGGAAAAGGCAAATAATTGGGTCACTGAGCCACATGTGCGATTCAGCGACCCAAAAGGGATCAACTTCAACAGTGAACTTCTATCATCATCTCGGTCCTGAGCAGTCTCGTAATGAAACTAGAAACAGACTGGTCCCATGTATGCGACGCATAATGAGATCTGGACGCTTGGAGTAGTATACAATTTTGGCGTAGCTTGGGATAAAATTATCGTACCCTACGTCATCCGACGTTTTGTACCTTGCGTTGCGTACATAGCGAGACGTGGGATCAGTTTGTTGTAAACTTACCTGAAGATCTGTCTCGAACTCGGAAGCCTTGCTCTCCCAATAACTAGACTCTTTCTTCTCAGCTTGCAACTTGTTCTCTTGCTCTCTCTTCTCGCTCTCTAGCTTAGCAATGTCCGATTTCAACTGCGCAGTTTCAGTCTTCAAAGACGTTAGCTCCTTCTCAGTCTTTTCAAGGTCACGCTTGGCTGTTTCTAACTCGTTCTGCTTTTCTTGAAGGTCCTTGCTTGTTCTGTCGAGTTTGTCTTGCATCTGAGATAGTTCTACTGAGGACACCGCTTCATCGTATTTCTGATTAGAAGTGTCTCGTAACGCTTCCTCCTAAAGAATAAATTGACAATTGTTTATCAGGTTTTGGTATGGTTGTTGTACTTGATTTGGGTCCCGGGGAGTTTTGGTAGGTATATAATAGTGCCGCTACTTAAAAGAAACGGATGCAGTTTTTGCACAGCTATATTTTTCGTGCATTGAGGAATAAGGGTATTTAAAAAAATCTGTGGCATACGAAAGAAGCACTTATTCTGGTATAGTAGTAATAAGTAGAGGTAGGTTTCATCTCTCAAAAGCCTTATAGCATCGGTATTGGATAACAGGGTTCAATGTCCGCTCTAAAGGAGTCTATATGTCTATAGTCTATATGCCATGCCAAAAGGGTAAACCAAACTTTTAAAGTGCGCAAATACCAGTTGCTTGATATGAGTGCACTTGGCAGCCAAATCTGACTCCAAATTGTTTATTTGATCATCATAATCAGCCTTCATTTCTTTTAGGTCCATTTCTAAATTTAATAACTTAGTTTCGGTGTTGTTAAGTTTGGTTTGTAAGACGTCTTTTTCGCCAGTGAGCTCAACTGAGAGACGCCTATGGCTGCTTGATAGGTTTTCGGTTTGTACCTTTTCTTCTGATAGCTAGTATAAATAAATGCACGGAAATTTTAGTTTATACAATAGTTAACAATATAATTTATTTCTAGCTAAATGGCTTTGTCTTGTCTAGGATAATAATATGTCACATTTTGTTACAAAGAACACATCCTAGTATTTAGAAGAACTCACCTCTTTTTCTAGTTTTGTTACACGATCTTTTTTAGTCGAGAGCAGTTTCTCTGTTCTTTTTACTTTGTCTTCCGATTCTTTTAGTTTCTTTTCTAATTCACCAATCTTTTTAGTTTTATCTCCGACCTAAAACACATACATTTTCCATTTGTTGGTTGCTTTTATCTATCATTTCATACTTATGAGTAAAAAAAAGTCAGTGTACCTACTTCTTTTAACAACTTGCTTTTGTCCTGTTCCAATTTGCTTATATTCTCGACTTGTTTTTTTAGCTTGTCTACTTCTTTATCTTTTGCATCCATTTCTTTTTTCAGTTCTTCTATTTTTTTCATGCAATCGGACATAGTTGTTTGAAGTGAAGTAGCGTTTTCTAAAAGAACCAAAAATAATATTTTAATAAAATAGATTTGCACCTAGTTACTGTAGTCATTATTACAAATACAGATATAGAAAGTCTCTAGAAAGAAAGAAGCAAATACTTACTAATATCAGAGTTAAGCTTATTGATCTGAGCTTCCAAGTTCTTCTTATCATCCTTCAACGTGTTACATTGCCCAGTGACATCAGTGAAATTCGTTTCCAAAGTTTTAACTTTACTAGAAAATGCACTTTTATCTGACTCCAGTTTTGTATTGAGATCTTTTAGTTTGGATATTTCTGTCTGTAGCTTATTTTTCTCGTTGGTAAATTCTGAGTCGGTTCTAGATAGTTTCTTTCTTATGTCTTCTATGTCTTTTTCCATTTGTACTTTGTTGTTAATTTCGTTTTCTGATAGGCCAGCATTCTTCATAACTACGTACATTTCACCTGAAACACGAATTACATACGTCAAGGATTCGATTTTTTTCAGAAATATATATATGTACATGTACATTGAGCGTCGGTTAGCTTTATTACCAATTTCGTTTTCAAGATCTTCGACCATTCTCTTCATTTGTAATTTGGTTGTCAAATCTGTTGGTCGTTTGGCCGTTCTCGGTTTGAAGGATTTTATTGCATCATCCTTCAATGCTTTTAATGTTGCTTGAAGTTTAGTATTTTCTTTTTCAAGCTGAAAGATAACGCAATCAATTATAATAGGAGTCTGATATAAATTGAGAGGTGTACGCGTAAATGGAACATTATCAAAATCATTTTTCACCTTACCTTAGCGTAATTAAGTTTTAATTTCTCTAGTTCGTCTTGCTTCGTCTTCAACGCCTCAGTGTCCTTCTTGATATCTGCACCAAACCGTACTTTCTTTTCTGCCTTGTCTTCTTTGTCGAGATTATTTTCAAGTTCTTTTATCCTTTTGTTCGCTGCCTTCAACTCAGTCTCAAAAGCTTCGATCTTTTTGGCACTGAGTTCTAGCGACTTGTCTGTTCGAAGCGATTTGGCGTTCTTTAGCAACTAGAATGAATATAACAACATTACCTGATTGTCTGATTTAAGAAATTAATTTAATTTAATTTTGTTACTGTTGTCTATTTCAAGGCCTTAATTTTCATGAATTTGAAAGGGAAATGGAACAGGTTAATAAGAAATACAAAAGTCAATTGAAAATACCTGTAATTTCTTGTTTTCAGCTTGTAGTTTCTCATTATCGGCCTCCAGACTTTGTGTTTTGGACCTCAACACACTCGCCTCTTGTTCAATCACTTGCAGTTGCCGTTTCATATCTACATTTGGAAGCTCTCCTGCGTCTAAAGATCTGACGAAAAAGTTTAAAATTAGATGGATATCGAGTTATAAGTAAATGAGGTCATTTTGAATAGCCAGGGAAATAGCGGGTGAATTACGAATGTAATGTAATGTGACTTACTTGCTCTTTATTAGCCCTTTAGGTTTCTTCTGAGCTAGGCTTAGTTCGGCATGGAGTCTTTCGCAGTCTCTTTCCTTTTCAATAAGTTTCTTTCTGAGCTCATCTATTTCATCTTCTAATACCTGTGAAAACATGAATGAAGTTTATGTCGTAAATGATCATCTCTCATCATCATCATCATCATCATCAGCTTATATATATTATATTATAAAATAATCAAACAAAGACCCACCTTTATTTTCTCTTCAGCCAAGTTGTTGCCCTTAGTCGTTGTTGTATTCCGTCTGGCAGCGGACGCGTTCGCATTAGTCTTATTGGCAGCAGACGTCACTTTCTCATTCAGCTCCTTTACTTGTTTCTGCAGCGAGTCTTTGTCTGATTCTAGGCTTTCGACCTTTCGTCGTAGGACTGCTGCTTCCTTCACAGTTGCACAGAATTTCGTAAAAAATAATTGATTTTGTATACAGTGGTTATGGTACTTTATTAAAGTTTATAAAACAGAAATAAAATCAGATTCAGATAAATTATTTCGAACAGAGCTGTTTAATTGGAATTCGGGAATTTACTCAATAAAAGTGATTAAAATCTTGTGGTGGGTGACTATTTAACAACTTTCTGAGCTAGTTTTTACATCATGATATCATCGCAGGGAGAATTTTAATTGGTTTAACGTACGACAATGTGGATCTGGTTAATCATGATCAATGTGGCCTGGATGTGGTTAAGTCTAGTAGTCTTTAATTAGGATATAATTCTACGGATATCTAAGATCGTTGCTAGGAAAGCTTACCTGTTCATTGAGTTCCAGAAGTAGACGCAATTCGGCTGGATCTTCCTCTTCTGATTTTTCATCTTTATTATTGATTGACTCAATTGAAAGCTTTTTAGCTGGCGGCGTCGGAGAAAGTTTTCGACCTGAAGTAATTTCTCTTTATTAAATTCGTATTGATTACAGTTTTTTTTTAAATAAAATAATAGAAGATGCAATTGTTAATGCAAAAGTAAATTAGTGGAATCATTAGATTTGTTATGTTTCTGTACGAATAGGTTTGAATTTGTATGGTTTTAACCGAACTGGAGAAAATGGCTACCGTCGATTCGCCCTTTAAGTTCAGAATATTTACAGAAGCGTGTTAGTCGAGGTTTCACAATGAATTTTAAGTTAAAAAGCTGAGAGAATGAAGGAGATTTATGCAGTTTTATTGGGATAATATGGTTTGGCGTACAAAATGAGTGTTACGTCAGGCAAACACAGCAGATTCTTTATAATATTTGACATACTTTTGGCTTTGGTAGCCATTTTCTTCAGCTGTAGAAGCATGGACTCATTGTCCTCCTCGACCCGAGATGCTGTTTTACGCAAGTTATTTGCCTGGAAATTCGTTAGATGTATTATCAATATTATTCTAACCAAGAACAAGAACATCACGGGTAGTTATATACACAATAAACGAAACCAACACATAAAAGTCATCTTCATAAGTACCTATGTTCGGTAACATTACTGCAAGTGGGTTATAGATCGAGACCATGGGGAATGAATAGTGAGGTGGTTCAGTTTCTTTGTCGGAAGATAGAGGTGGACTATCGGATTTCTCTTTTGCTCTTGACTTCCTATCATTGTACGATACGATCTCAGTGTCTTTGGAAACAGCATCCGTGCCAACTGCTTTGTCACTTGTTATAACAACAGTTTCAGTACTAACATCTACTCTGTGGAAGCTCTTTTTAGAGACTTGCAACCCTTTATCACTATTATACTTTGCTGGTGTTTGCTGACACGCATTTCTTGTTTTCGTCTTATCAGTCTGCGCTACCCCGTTGACACCGATAAAGTCAGTCTGAGCGTTTTTGTTTTTCATGAACGGTGCTTCTGTCTGGGCGTACATTTCCGAGTTATCAGTCATGCACTGCACGCTTGAATCTAGCGTTATTTTCTGAGTATCAGTGGCTACGTCATGAACCAACACTGTATCGGTTTGGCTGCCTTGCGAGTAGGCGTTTATAAGATCCTGTGGTGATTGAGCAACTTGGTTCACACCGATAGAGATGTGATTAGTGCCTATTGATAGGCTTCTTTCTAAAGTCACTTGCATCTCAAGCATTCGTTGGATTGTGTTCGGCTCTATATTCTCGAGGGCATTGCTAACATTTTGCGACGCGATAAGGTCTGGTTGAGGCGGATGGGAGACGAGCAAAGGCCTGAGTCTCCCGTCGCGCCGGCGGTACCGACTAGCCTGTTGTGCAGACAAGACAACATCACCATACATTTATCGTGGAAACATTCACGTGTGTAGTTATTTTGTGTCGTAGTGTTGAGTCATCTATCTTTTGGCAGAACGCCAGTTGGCTTTCTACTCCTGAACTCTTTGTTTTCTATCAGATACGAGGATCGTGAACCGAAATGCAATTCTGTATCAACTCGTCGGTTAAACAGATTTACAACTCTATTAATATGATTTAATGGACTGAGTTACGGGTGTACGACTCGATTACGTCGTGGGAACATCTAAATACTTGGGTCGTTAATCTTTGAAGAAGTTAAGAATGTAATTTATTTATATTTAGAAATTAGGTATGGAAGATGTATTTAAGCAAAAATAAAATAGGTATCATGAATGCTAGGTATTGATTCTGAAGAATTACGTCGCTTAATGCTGTTTATGAAAAATATACCAATAGCTGGCCTATCAGCCAGATGGTAGGTTGGTATCTAATCTACTCTACATTTGCTGCTCACAAAAGGTATCATAGCAAAACAAATGACAGTCAAAATTCTAAATTAGATTCTGGAATACCACAGCGCTAGTCACAACATTAAGGTCTAAAACTGCTAAGCAAGCCTCACCTCTTCTTCCGCATTCCGCAGTTGTTCGCGCAAGTCCGCCTCGCGTTCCAGAGAGTCTTGTAGGTCGCGTAACAACTGCGCTGGGTCTTCTTGACTGCCGCCGCGGGTTAGGGATGAACGAGATACCTTTTGCTGGAAGATACATAAGGACTTTAAGTCTTCGTTTGTTAATCTTGGTGTATTTTTTAACTATGGGCATGCGAAAGCGTAATCGTTGGACTTGCTTAGTATTCAAAAATCTTAAGTATGTTTCGGATAAATGAACTAACCTACCTACTACTAACAGCTATTAAAAGAGACTGGTCATGTATAACTCTAGATAGGTATTGAAAAAGACTGCACCCTATATCGTAAGAAGCAAAACTATCGTACAAAGATGACCATTATATTAATACGGGTACTATTGCATTTTTTTTTGGGTGGCTTGTGTGTCGCTGCGGCCATGATAGGCCTATTGGGATCGCCACTATGTTCGTTCAGCCCTGAAGCCGCGTTCACAGTTCGCCACTAACCGGAATACTACGTCACTTACCCCATCACTAACATTGTGTATCTTGTTCAAGTTAGCCGGCGGCCCTCCCGAGGCATTGGCTAGCTTGGAGTTAGCGTCAGCCAAGTCCTTCTGCAGCCGAACAGACACCTCGGTGTAGCGAGCCACTTCTTGTTCCAACTCTTTGATTCGCTTCTCACGTTGCATGCCGTCTTGACCGCCAACTATCTGTAAGGGGAAAAGGTAAGTCATATATACAGATATGTATATATACATATTATTACCTCTCAACCGGCTGAATGCATTTTAGAATGGAATAGAATAGCAAAATATGTTTATTTTTGTTTCAAAATTTAAATAATTTTAATAATATTTAGCAAGACGATATATGGTATACCGGAAAAGGACTTTTTATAAAGGTTTGAACAACTGATGTCAAGTCTAACAAATTAAAAGTTTAAGAAGTGATAGATAAAGTGTATGAGTCAAAAGGAAACTAACGGGTCGCCTTTACTTTTTTAAAATATCTGATTCAAGAAAATTATTGAGCCCATGATTGACCTTTTCAATCTTAACACATAAGGGGCTATAGTGATCAAATCTTACGCCACATATTGATTAAAATGCGAACGCAAAACTAAGCTACAACGTAGATTAAACTAGACATTGTCAATGCCTCCTACGAGTAATTATGTTATTGTACATACCTCTAACAGTTTCTTTTCTTGATCAGCCTTTTCCGACTCTAGCTGATCGTTTCTTCTCTCAGTCTTTTTCAGCTTAAACGATAAAACTCTACAGTTCTTGATAGTTTGCTCCAGTTCTCTCCGAAGTGACGTGTACTCGTCCGCTTGGTCCTCTCTGCAAGAAAAACAAATGATTTAAAAACGAGAAAATGAGCGCCATAGCGTCTTGTCTTCAGCTTCAGCATTTGCCTGCAGTCCTTCGCAAGTCGTCACCCCGCCTGGCCGGAGGGCGTCCTACACTATGTTTGCCGAGTCGCGGTCTCCACTCAAAAACACGTTAACCCCAGCGGGTGTCGATTCTTCGTGATGTTATAATAAACTAAAATAGGTAGTAATTTCTCTCATATATATGTTAACGTTTCCAACAAAAGATGGAAAATACCTGAAGTTGTCCTGCATCTCTTCGATCTCCTCCTCCAAATCGCGCAGTTCCTTCTTCATGTCTTCGTTCTCGTCCATCAGCTCCTCGCACAGAGTTTCTGCCGCGAGCAACTTTGTTCTTAACTGCTCGATTTGACGCGTCTGCGCTTCTACTGATGGGCGAGACTGAAAACATACTTTATTTTTAAGGATTTTTGTCTTTTAAAAGATGAGGAAGATTTTTCTCTATCTTATTCTACGTCTTTAAAAATATCAGCTCAACCAGGATTTCCGTAACAATAGGCATCATTTTACGCTTAAAAATAATCGCTGTAAGTACAAGGTACTTAGATATATAAAACAGATGACTATCATCTGTCTTATATACATATATCATGTAATATATTGCTCTTCTGATTGCTTTATATGACATTATAGGGGACAAAACTTCAAAATTAAGTCTGGCCCGGATAATAAGAGGATCTTGTGGCTACTATTAGACTAGACTGAAGTTACGATATTAAAGTATGTTCTCATAATGAAAGGACTTACCTCCAACTCAGATTCAACTTCTCTAACCTTCAGCGACAAATGCTTCTTCTCATCTCTCAGATCTTCATTCTGTGACGTCAGTTCATTGACCTTCTGCTGCAGTTTGAGTACCTCAGACGATCTTCCCGAGGTGTATTTATTTGCTGTATCGATGTTCGCCAGTCGACGGAGGAGAATGTCACTTTTCTCTTTCTCTACTCTCTCGCATCTACGTTTTAGTGTTTCTACTTCTGTTTTCAGACTTTCTATTTGATCCTAGAAGGAAGTTATAATATGTTAAGTTTTGAAGAATAGGATGGTAAAGTTAGGTTATTTATTTGGTCTATACCTACTTACGAACTAAGTGGGACACAAGCAACTCATATTCATCATCATCATCAAATATATTTTAACAAAATACATATTCTGTGAAAATATCAACTGTCTACGTTTTAAGGTTCATGAGATATAGCCCGCTGTATCATATGAAACGTACGGATAGACGGACAAACAGCGGAGGCTCAGTAATAGGTTCCTGTTTTCGTTTCGTTAGATGACGTGAAAATGTAAATAAAGGAACTGTAAAAGTAACTCTGTTAAATATGTCTCTTTAAAACCGAAACAACGTAAGGCTCGTTCACGTCGTTTTAGTGTAAAACAGCTGAATTATTAAGAGACTAACTCAAGTATCCAGTATAGTATCTATGAAATATTTAAAGTGGTTTGTTAACGTTTAACTTTGGATGTGGAAATTTGTGGCGTGCCACGATTTAAGAAAACATTTTGAAACAAGGTTTTGTTTACACTAACCGTTATATGTTCCCAATGTTTCACTTCATCAAATTAATTTGACGTCGAGTCGTAAAACAAAGATCCCCGTAAACATTCTCACAAAATGCAGGTTAACAAGGCTAACGTGAGCCGTTGCTGCTATAAATAGAACCCATTTCTTTGCATCTGGAGCAAGTTCAGTTCGGATTAGCGCTCGTTACGTTTAAGGTAATCCACGTGATCTCCTTAATATTGTTCTTAACACAATTCTTTGCCAAGTTTTGTAGAACAACTGACGGACAATCTGGAGCTGACTGCAATGCAAAATTCGGTTTCCGGATTCTTACGGTATGACGTCATATCGTACTTCATTCTGGTTATTTGTTAATAGCTCTACCGCCAGTTTCAATTGTGCTCTAGCTTGGGGTATTAATTTAAGTAAGTTTAAATCAAAGCACGTTTTTAAGGAGGGCATAGTTTTTTAATCTTTACTTATTATCCTCCTAAGCGTTCGATCAGAGTGATTATGTCACCGTCATAATTTACAACAATTTGACTTACATTCTACTTAACTAATTTATTTTTAATTAACGTTTGGCCTTCTTTGAGAGAGGATAGGCCAAAATGCTGTTACATTTACAACTCGCACACAACACACTCATGCATTTCCTGTTTGTATCAAGTTTATTCTTTCGGCGGCTTCGCGTAATCCTTCGGAGAAGTTACGCGAGATATACTTGTGCATTATAATTACCTGATATTCCTTATCATTGGCATCTACTAGCGTGCCTTCGGTCGTGGCTGTCCCCGTTGTACTGACATCATCGTCTGATTCCTCCTTGTCTCTGGATGGACCTCCTCTAGCTGGGGGCTTCGAGTTTATGGAATTACGGTTTTTCTCTTTCACCTATGAAAAAAAGAACTATTCAACAATCTTATCTAATTAGTGGATAGGATGAGAGGATAGGGGGATATACGTTGTAAATTTCGTCACTGAGACTCCCAACTTTATAAAACATTCTGGTTAAAGTAGGGAAAGGGGTGTTCTTCCAACACAAATAAGGTTCGTAATTATTTTAATCCACAATAAACAGGTTTTTAATGTAAGAATTTGTTTTACGAACATATAACACTGGCCGAATATAGTATCAAAAAACATGAATAACAAAAAAAAACAAATAAGACCACAAAGTCTCGCAGTGGCTCGGTTCCCACAGCTCTATTTTGTATGATTTTGCTGTTCTGTTTTAAGCCGGTGTTTTGGCGTAATGTTTACCATTCGCAGCGAGCATGAAACGTTAAAAATCTGTCTCAGCTCCATTTTTCATTCCCAGTACCTACTAACAATACAAGATATTCACTACTTATTCATAATGATGACTCGCAAAGGCGAGAAGTTATGCCAGGTTTTACTGGAATTAAAGTCTGCAAAAAGGCAGATGGGAACAGTTAGAATTGGATAATGAAAATATTATCATAGAAGCACTTAATAATAACAAAAAGCTAAAAAGCGAGATGTGTACGTTACATTCTCAAAATGCTTATATTACTGAGCAACGGGATAGGCTTCAGTTGATAAAATCAATAGGTTCGAGTACCGACTTGTTACACGCTACATTACGCCCCATAACGCTGGTTAGTACCCGACTTTATAAATTAGTCTTCGTCAATTACCTGCATCAAGAAACTAACATCCTCTTTAGCAGACCTATCTCTTTCTTCTTTTAACCGAACAGTCTTTTCTTCTTCTTTGCTTCTCGATATACTTCTGCGTTCCCTTTCCTTTTCCATGCTTGATTCCTTCTCAAAACTACTGCTTTGTGACTTTATTAGTTGCATCTGAAAAACAAAAACATTGTAAAGCCTAAAAGCATAAGATCTAAACGTTCCACTTAAGGTGGTGGCAATTTGCACTATCGCTAATTATTAGCGATAGTGCAAAATGGTGAAGCTAGCAAATTAGCTAGCACCGACTAATAAAAAGGAGGTTCTATGTTCGGCTGTAGGTATCTGTCGTCTTTTTTGCACTTATGCGATCCACCACCGGGAAAATAGTAACACCGTCAATAAGGTTATGTTTAAATAATTGATGTAATAAAATTTTAATGCATGTTTTAAACGTATTTAATATTCATCTCAATATTTGTTTACACAGTACTGCTGTGGTACTGCTTTGTTTAAATCTCGCTGTGTTCACATAGGTACTTATAAATACATTATAGCTTCAGACTGGTATTGATATGGATCACTTGAGCTACCTGTAGGTTGTTTGCAATTAGTTCAATTGTTTTAATCCTTAATACTAACTTTTCGTAAATTCATGTAATTCTTTCCATCCAAAGGTTGCCTGGAAGAGATCGCTTCTAAGCGATAAGGCCGCCCATTTCACTTGTCGCATATAATGTATTTTTGTAATCATTTGATTATGGTGTACAATAAAGATTTTTTGTATTGTATTGTACTAGTTCTAATTTGTTTCAATTACTTAATTGTGACTTTCTTTGTTATGTATGTATATTATTATGTTAAAGTATTTCGTTGCTAAGGTTGGTTCAAGCTGAAGACAGGGCGCTATGGCGCTCATTGGGGGAGGCCTATGTCCAGCAGTGGATTGCTATAGGCTGATGATGATGTTGAAGGTTGGTTCGGTACGCTACATCGCGATAATTTCGAAGACAAATAAACGATTCTATAATTAGTTGATACGTATCCAAATCCCCAGCGGAATGAGAATGCGAACAGATTTACGACTCAATTTCGTTACAAAACCAGATCAATGTTGACTTCTCGCATCACCTACATAGGAAGGAACTAACTGTTATGCAACGATTTTATAATCACTGTGTCGTATTTCTTATGATTTCAGATTCTTCTTCTTCTTATTTAAGCAAAATAAGCATTTAGACAAGTCATTTTATACATATAGGTGGATACTATAAATAATTATCAAATAAGAAATACCCACTAAACATTTTAAATACTCGTTCTAATTTGTTATTATTTATATTATATATATATATATATATGATTTAAACTTCCATTTAAATTTTTATAACCAGTAGTACATTTATATATCACTTACGTTAGTGTGTAATACATGTTCTTTTGCCTAGATCTATTACATATAATACTTAGTTGTTAATGCGGACCCACCCTACCCCCGGGCCCATAAACGGCTCCATTAGACAGAACGAATGCGAAGCCACGGGCAGAAACTAGTACGAATATACAAAAACGTTGCCTCAGTCGAGATGATTCCCTTTTAGTAGCTATTGGTCTATTTATAAAGTCAAACATCTTGACGGTTTCGCAATATATTTGGAGGAGAAAAGCTATGAGTAGGTCATTTCCTCAATTAATTATATGCTCTGCACTGTACTGGCGAGCAGTAACTTCGATGGCGACCTTTTATGTTTATTCTGAGCGTTGGAGTTTCTTTCAGGAATAGACGAGCAATACATTCAGAGACTAGTGTCTGAATCGGCATTGTTTTCATTCCTACATTTAAAATTAAACGTAAACCGATTTAGGACCGCCAATGAACTGATGAGATAGATTGAAAAATCTTCTCATTCTTCTGTCATTTCTGGTGTTATTTTGATTAATTAACCAATTATTATTAATTTAATTACATCATGGCCTGTTGCAGCGTTGGATCGCGAGGAGTGGAAGGAGAAAAGGGAGGCTTTTGCCCAGCAGTGGGACAATAACGGCTTAAAAAAAAACAATTATCTACTGATTTGATCATCTATTTAGTTTGAATACCTACCTACTACTACCTTCAAATTAAATCCTATTGAATCGTAAGGCTACAAAAACTGGCCGAAAAAAATGTTAATAACTTTATTTATCTTATTGGATGATGCTGTGTGAATAATCTACCATTCTTTATTTATTAGAAGTTAAGTCTTAACTTTACGTCAATCTCCGCCTCCATTGCACTTTTATTATTTTGTGAAGGAACGAGCTCAACAACCACTTATTGACCTGACCCATTTATTTCAATTCACAGTTTTTGAGACAATTCAAGGTGAACTAAATCTAAATCCAGTTCATAACGTTTAACTCTGCGGCTCGTGTAACAAATGGTAAGGTAGGTACCTAATATTTCTGCACATTAATATTGGCTTGGAATGAATACTTGCTGACCGTTTATTTCTTTAAACATCTGTCTATTGACTGCTGAATGAATTGCAATAAAGAAACATGCGCGCACTGTTTTAGTGACTTGTAATGTAGATAGTTGGTTTTGAATTTATTGAATGTGCAACTAATAGAATTTAAATTAACGAATTATATTATAATAGTCACCTAGGATTAAAAGTAATGAAATGAAAATTGTTACCTATTATATCTTATTTAAATTAGTCAAATGGTTTCCATAACACAGGCCAATTTAAAAATTACTTAATCAAAACATAGGTATTTTTAACATTCTTAATCAAAATATATTTTTAAAATATTAGCCTTTCATACACGCTCACGACTTTCACGAAGACTTTCTTTCACGACTTTCACGAATCTCACCCAGTCTGGGTGAGATTCTGTCGGGAGCATCCGCAAATGAGTGGATAAAGAAGGGAATTTTTATAATTTTTTACTTTTAATTTGGTCAGATTCTTCAGTATTCTTTTGCATTCAGTCGTCAAGGAGAAGGAAGCTGAATTTTCGGTTGGAATTGGTGTCGGGCACGCCTTCAAATAACAATAGCCAAATAACTTAAAAAGTCTACCGCGCTCTTGGAACCCAGTACCCGACACTGAAGGCATTATCAGTTTTTGATCATTCTTATGGTAAATAGACAAGACGTTAAAGAAAAGTGAAATGATCCTGTTATTAAAATTCAACTGCCGCTAAGCCAAACCAGACTTAGATTGAATTGCGAACTGACTTTATTGAATACTAGCGGCGCCCTGCGACTTCGCCCGCGTGTAAATCTATGTGTCAAATGGTTTATTAACCTTCCTCTTTAATCAATATATTAAAATCCGTTGTGTAGTTTTAAAGATCTAAGCATACATAGGGACAGACAGACAGCGGGTAGCGACTTTATTTTATACTATGTTGATAGTGATTGCGGCCTTAATAGTAAAGTTACCTTCCGCACTCTTTCAGCCAGCGAGTCGTTCTTGTTGATGGTGACCGGCGCGGGCGCAGGGGCCGGCACGGGCGGCGGAGACGGCGACGGCCGACGTAACGTTACCGTGCTCGTGTCTGCGAACATACAGACAATCAACAATGTGCTCTTTTACAAGGGCAAAGAATACATGTTGGGCTGGCCCGTGGGACAAATTAATAATGTCGGTCCTAAGGGCGACGTTAGTTTAGATCTCAGTTCTCCTACGTTAGAATTAGATACAATAGGTACCTGTAGTAACTACCTCAAGAAAATTACTTTTCGAACAACAGGTATGCATATAACGTATGTATATTTTGGTATGGGATTGAAATTGGTCCCATACCCACGATATACAGGATGAAATTGATCGCGGTATTGTGATGGATCGTAGGCGAAAAAAAGCGTTGCTTACCAACATTATTCTGCCCCGTATCCAGCGAGGGCAGCGGTCCCGTGAGCCTCCGCTTGGGCAGTCTCAGGCTGACTGTGACCGCGGTCGTGTTGTCGCTGTCGTTGGCCCCCAGGTCCGGAGTCGACGTCCACGACGAGCTCGTTCTACTGAACTCTGGGGAATTGCAGGCAAGGAGAGAAGGCTATTGTGTACATGTCAAAAGTTGTAAATTTAAAGCTCTACTGGTACACGCACGTACTTTAGCGGGATCGACGGGTGCGGCCGTGGTTTGACAAACGAAACGTAGGTACGAATGTATCGGGAGTAACGAAAGCTTTGATATTTATACAGAACTGACAGATTACGTATGAAAAACTGCATGCATTCACTAAGTCAAAGAAAATAAATGTGTGGAGATTTGGTAAATAAATGTATTGATCCTCAGCGTAACTTGCGTCTTGAGTGAAAGTACTGTGGAATGGAGGGGCTCTTACCTTAGGCAAGCTTTCAACAATGTTAAAACTAGGTCACAATGGTACTTACTTACCGATATAATACCTACAGGACATGTTAAATTTACGGATATTACTATTACTTTCCAATAACGCCTGTTATTAGCACATACGAAGAAGAATTGTTTATAAAGTAAGATAATTTAGAGAAAGAATATATTGAAAAATCTGAAGAAATTCACAACACCGCCAATCTTTAGCCAAGCTTAACGTTGATTGTTATCAAGTGACTCAAAACGGTGAAATGCCTTCACCTTTAAGTTGGACATATTAATTACAACGTATGGCACCGGTTCCTGTACCTACCACTACTTAATTTAATACTTACGACCTTACCTTCAGGTCGCGGTCGATCTGTCTCATACTGGGCCATATAAGGGCTTAGAAATCAATATTATATTATAAGAAAGTGTGCCTTGATAGTTTCTTGAATGCATCAGCTTCAAAAAAGTTTGTTTACTTTATCGAACTTATAAACCTATATCAGCATCATCTTCATCCATCTACTGCTATAACAAGACTATGACGATAACAGCGTGTTTATCCACTAGTCCACTGCTGAACATAGGCCACTTACTTGACTGTGCTAATTTTGTAGGTATAAACGCACCTGCGGGTGGAACCCCAGCGGACACAGTGGGTCTCCCTTCGCCATGCACTTTACAAATGTCAACGTTATCTAAATAAACGAAAATAAAAATAATAAAGAAATTAAGTTATTGAACCTGATAAGCGCCTTATTGAATCTTATCATTAAGAGGTAATGCCAATCCCCACGCACAGGGCATGCAAGTTAAGATCCGCAGGAGGCACTAATGCTCACCCCCGGTTCATATCCCTCGCCAGTCGCCTCTTAGGACATCCGCAGAAAGAGGTAAATTCTAACCTGTCACCACAAGACCACCTCTGATTCTGAGAATAATTGTCCTTGCTGAGTGGGAAGGACATAATTTGCTACCTGATTTTTTTTATTTCGGCTTAATTGTTTACCTACCGGAGGAGAATGCGTCTTTCTTGGGGGTGTCAACGGAACTGAGGTTTGTGCTAGATGACCAACTTCGTCCCGTTCTTCCACTATCTGAGCCATTATCCTCGTCACGATTCCTGTAGTGAACAAAATTTGTTAAAATTTTTCAGATTTGGAAGAATTTATGTAGATTCTAACTTAATCTGTGGCACGTAACCGCCGCGAAACTCTATTTAGCTTGGGGTACTTGAGTTAAGCCCATTATCAGGACACTTTTACGTGATGGCAGTAAACCCATTAGGTAGGTACGGTGTTTAATTTTGTAGATAATAAGGCAGTCGTGGAAGACACCTGCGAGCGCTACACGCTGATAACTGGCACAGGACATACTACCTTTTTTGCCACGATACTGACTACATTGTCACCTACTCAGGTTGCCGTGCCATATGAGCATGATCCTTGAGATTACCCTGGTTCTATACATATAGGCCAAAACCAAAATCTATGAAAATATTACAGGAGTAAGATCGTTATTAGGTAAATTGAAATGCTGCTTTATACGATCGAACTCATAAACGGTTATCAATGTATGTAGACAAACTCCAAAGGTTACCCTGAAAACCCTGAACTGAAACTATAGCCAAGCATACAATGAGTTAACTATTGGCGACCAAACAGGAAGTAGATAGGTAAACACATCCGGTTGCAACAAAGACTTCGAAGTGTTTAGTTTGTTATGATTTGCACCTGAATCAAGGTCCCTGTCCTCATGTTGATTGCAGAGTGATTGTACTCTATGTAAAAATGCAGTATAAAGTAAACAAATATTTAGTGGTGTAGCTATACCGATTGAGGCCCGTGGCAAATTAATCGGATGAATAAACAAATTCACGTGAACCACGTGCAGGTTAGGTTGGCTTGGGAGACGAGGGTTTGAGTCCCCCCTTACACCCCCAAAAGTAACTGTATAGAAACACTTCATCCTGTCTTCATTCAATTAGGTACCTATCTGTCAACGATTATAGAACTTCAGTCATGCATATAAAATAAATTCGTATACCTAGGGGTAGTCGTGGATTCTAGGTTCTTTACCCAGTTACACACACAGATTTGATAGTCCTAAGGGGTCCATTAATCACGTGATGTTTATGACAACTTTTGACCCACTCTCTTCCATGGTTATACGTGGATTTATGGACTAGGTACTTTTAATTTTAACCCTTGTCTTGACTTAATTACTATCACCCACAGCGTATTACAGTTTTGCGAGCATGTAATGTGTACTCAAGCGCGAATGTGTCCAATTTCGACATAACTTTACTTAGGTACTGCTTTCTTTTTGTTACTCAAGTGTTTAATAACTATAAAAATATAAATATTAACGGACAACCCGCTCAGCATAATCTAGTCCCCATTCCCCAAGCAAGCTAAGCTGAGCTTGTGTTATGGGTTGGTACTTATGGTACTAGATGCCTGATATATGTACATTATACTATACATTACACAGATTGTTTTTTGTTATATCATCGTCTGAGTATTCCTTTAATTTGGTTGGAAAATGTAGCTTATTGTAGAAGAATGCTTGGTTACTGCCAGTTAATCAGAATGCAAAATCTTGTAAAGCGAGTAGTGCAGTTTGTATTTACGTAAACAGACGCGTTATGGAGGCGGCTATTGCGTCAAACATCAGAGTTACCGGCCTTTATACAAACAATTCACAAAAACGTTAAGGAATTTGGACATGTGCCACTGTACACTTTTGTTTCTTCATTTATAGAATTCTGATAAATTACGGAGAGTTAATTTGCGTAATCGTTGAAACTCATTTTGTGAGTTGGTTGGATATTTTAAACCAAATGAGTCTGGGACAGACAATTTCAGTCACTTTTTTTTCTTTATTTAGGGCTTTTTAATATGAGTATTTTTCAGTCTGGTTAAAGTACCTACCTACTACATCATCTTATCATTATCAGCTCATGAGTATGAGGAAGAAAACAAAGGACATACAGTCTTGAATGCTGATCGTGACGAGCTATCATAATAAAACACAGCCCAAGCCACTGTTGGGTAAAGGTCTCTCTGTTTACCTATGCCGATTTTTTGAGCATCACGTATCACTCCGAGGTAGTTTAAATATTCGAATAAACCAAAGAGTGGGTACCTAATAAAATAATATTGTTATCTTATCTGATAAATAGAGAGAAGTATGCTGACCGTGACGCTGGCGAGCTAGTGGAAAGAGCCGGCGTGGACGCCGTGAAGTCATCCTCTCTCCGCCTCGCGCCGCCGTGCTCCTTGTAATCACGGAAGCACCGCTTGCACCGCGTCGGCCACCGCACCTGAGGGTGGAACCCCAGCGGACACAGCGGGTCTCCCTTCGCCAGAGGATACAAGTGATGCATCCTCACAAATGCACTTTACAAATGTCAACGTTACCTAAATGCAACACTCAGCTCAGTAGCTTCACAAGGAAACCACGCACACGGTTATGGAATGAACTTTAAGGTACCTAATAATAAATGTTTCTCGGCGCGTACGGGCGCCAATAAAAATATCCCGCTGCTAGCACTGAACCGGGCGACCTAAATCCACAGCTTCCTTTCTAGCCGAGAGTGAAAGTAGGTATTTCAGCGATCGCTGAGGCGGGCGGGGTTTGGTTTGGTACCTATTGTGGTTTATAAGTGGGGTTAAGGTTCGGGCGGTCGCGGCGCAGGCGGCGATGCGGCCGGCGCTCCGGGGACTGGCGGCCGTGCGGGCACGCAGCCAACACTCACCCACTTGTGCTCTATTACACCACATGCCGAGCTCTCCGCGTCCCTCACCACGTCTCGTAAAAATAAAACGCCAATATACGTCAGGGACTACGAAAGCACCCCGAGAGCTGGATCATAGTGGACCCGACTGCGCTCTGCTTTCAAAAGGATGACCGTAATTTGCCCTGAAAGTCTTTTCATGTTCAAAGCTAATACTAAGCATGTTTACACTAGGAAATTGCTAGCTAGCCCGTAGATTAGATATTTATAATATGTAAATAATAATAATTAAAGTTTAAGTAAATGAATTATTATAAGTTAAGGAGCACGTATTATTATTCTTACATAGTAGGTACTTTGGAACAAAAACGTTTAGGGGGAAAAATAAATATCATTGTACGCTTTTCACAGAAATTCAATGATTTCTGTCAAAAAACAACATGAATAATCATCACATTCGGTCCCAAAATAAACTTGGCTCGACAAAATTTATAAAAGTTTAATAATAACTTTATGAATGAGTGTTGACGTCAAACGAATATATTCTTAATACCGTAGATATTTGGAATTTTGTATTGGTATGTTATTTGAGGTCAAAATAAAAATAAATACTTTTAAATAGGTCAGTGATATCGTCACATTTAATACAAAAATATAGTTCTTAATAATAGCTAACGATAGTGATGGTTAAACTTTACACAGGGAAACAAAATTATGTATATTTAATGTTAATCATTTACATAGATATATTTAGGTTATAAATTCGATTAAACATTAACATAGGTACTAAATCTACTATGTACTTAATATTATGCTTTTATCACGTGTATGTTTACGAGTAAATAACAGTCATGAAATATACGATTGTTCGTCGCTTTCAAAGAATACAATTAATTTGTTATTTTCTTACCCACTAGCTTACATTGAATGTTAGTTATGTTTGAGCATCTTTAGCAGAAATCGCCTTCGTTCAAAGGTTCATCCTCCTTCTTGTCATATACTAGTGTTTTATATATGACCTCCTCGAAATGCAGTGCATTTAAACCCTTTGGTTCAGCCACTTTGATTTTAACGTCGCCGGGGTACAAAATATCGCCTTTGTTCTTCGTACTTCCCATGACAAGGGACTTTTGGAGTTTGTCGATGCACGGAATTTCTGTAATGAAAAAAAAAACATGAGGCTTCATTATGTAATGTAATGTATTTTTGTAATGATTTGATTATGGTGTACATAAAGATTTTTTATATTGTATTGTATTGTAATTATATCAATATACTCTGGCCAATCTCCAAATCCAATATTTGTAAACATGTTACCCCTTAAAAAACTGTAACAGTAACAGGTTAATTCTGTTAATTGAAGATAAATAAATAAATAAATAATGCTGGACAATTCACACAGCATTGTCTAGCCCCATGGTAAGCAGAGCTTGTGTTATGGGTACTAGATAACTGATATACATAATACAATATTACATACAAAAAATTGAAGTGAACAGTAAAATATTTTATTTTTGATAATAATTTAATGTATAAATATGACTTGTCTAAGTGCTTATTTTGTAAGCCTAAAGAAATAAATGATTTTTTACTTTACTTTACTATAGATAGATATTTTTTTATTATACATAGAAAACGACCAGAACACCCGGAACAAATATCTGCAGATCGTACACACAATTGTTCCGAGGCGGGAATCGAACCCGCAACCTCCTGCGTCGCAGGCGGACCTTCGCCCACCGCGCCACATCGGTCGTCAAGATATTATTATGATTATCGATACTGAAGACAGAACTGATTTTTTTT
Organism: Eupithecia dodoneata; assembly: GCA_947044415.1. Taxonomy (NCBI): domain Eukaryota; kingdom Metazoa; phylum Arthropoda; class Insecta; order Lepidoptera; family Geometridae; genus Eupithecia; species Eupithecia dodoneata. Next base: position 9,193,527 of record OX345656.1, on the reverse strand, counting down.
ATGCCGAATCTACTTGATGTATTCAAATTAAACTTGGCATGATTAAGTTTATACGAGGAACGACATGGGTTATTTTTTTTTATCCCGGTATCCAGTACGGTTCCCATGTGAGAGGGAACGGAAGTCAAAATGTGTTCATCAACGCGTCTAATTTCATTCATTGTTTTTATTAATGAATAAAAATTAGTAAGTTGAAACAGCATTATCTTACCCTAAGCTAAACAGAGTTTGTATTACGGATCCTAAAGTATAACTAACACAGTTTACTACATAGAAAATATATTTTTAATATACACATTATATATACTATACACACATACATAAAAAAACCCGGAATAAATATCTGCAGATCGCACAAACATTAAAATATTGCGAGTGGCTTGATTTAGGTATATATACTTATGCGACAGGTTGACGGGGCAGTGCATTGGTAATTACCTATTATTGTTAGGCACGTTTTTGGCTACGTCTGCTACTACGTGCTCAGTGATGTGATGCTTTGTTATAGATAAACGATGACGGAGAAATTATAGCACTGAGAATAAAGTAGCCTATCTGCCTAATAACTATATTTATTCATTTGGTCGTCTATAAAACTGTAACAAGTCTTGTGTATCTACTGACTATCAATTACCCTGATTCACAAACAATAAATGAATTATGAATTACGTCTCTGTAATAGGATTTTGATTCCGCGTTTTCTTTATCTGTTCATAGAAGTCGCCTTCTGTTCATAACAGTTGGCATTATGCTGAGCCTGGACCCATTTGCTACTGCAGCACACATTGTTCACCTACTTACTTGTTTTTGTTTTTTTTTTTTTTCAATGTATTTTTTATTGTGTAACTTATAATAATTATTTTTATTGTGTAACTAATGTAACTAATATTAAGTATTATGTTTGTAATTTATAACTGTTCATTTATATTGTGTGTATATGTAGTGGCAAATAAATGATAAGTCTATGTCTAGAAGTAATTTTAATAAAATCTTTTGTGTAGTTTTATTTTACTTTTATATTTCATGTGTTTTTTGTTTTATTTTGTGGTGTATTATTTGTATGGGATTGTATGTTAACGATAATACATATAATATATTTATGTAAAATATGTGAATACCATGTGCTTAGACAAACCTAACATAGGGTTTAAGATAATGTCAACTAAGTTATGTAACCTACTTGTGATTAATAAATGATCTATATATCGAATACAGAGTCATGTATTGTATTGTAAAACTACCATTCTAATGGTTAAAATGATTCACAGTATCGAAAAGCGATCATTGAATCTCGCTGAGCGAAACCAAAATCAATTATTATCATCAGGCATCGATTCAAGTGGCGAATAGCCAAATGCATCAGTTTTTATTAGAAAAGGTCATTGCAAATCAATCATCGCAGATCGTAATCAAAGCTAAGCTTTCGTTGTGGCGATTTGGGATCGATTAATAAATAGGGTCCGACATTTCACACAGTATAATCATGTTATCTATTCTATAAATAGGTATTACAAAAGGCGAAAGTTTGTGCCTCTGTGATGTTAACGAAGATAATACAAAAACGACGAATGGATAGGGCTGAAATTTTACAGACATTAAGATCTGGACTTGGAATAACAAGGCTACTTTTTCCAAAGAACGTACGATTCCGCGGGCATAGACAAGTCTAGCCATATCGCAAAGTACCTAAGCAGGGCTTTTATACAATGTATTTTTTTTTTGATAAGGTAAGAAAATATTCTTTATTAACAAAGAAACTTAAGTACAATGAAGTAATACAACAAATTAGAAGTAGTATTTACAATTTAAACGAGCTAACTGCAGACTGTTGCAAATACAATCTACAAGTAGCTCAACTGATCCATATCCATACATGTTTTTTTATTTATTATTATTATATTACATTACCATGCTCTTGGGCCATAAAGTGACCCGATCCTTTGAAAGGCTTGCTTGGGGCCGAAGCCAACAGCACAGAGGCCCTTTGAGAGATGAACCCAAAACAAGAATCTAGGCTTGTAATGTATAATATAATATAGTATACAGGAATGTATCTTAACAGTAAATAAAGCAGCCAAGCCACAATTTAGTCCTTTTTGTCAACATAATATAACTCTTATCTACATTTACCTACCTTGTACGTATAATTATTTTTTAACGACATGACAGTGTCCGTTTTGAGGGCTGTATCATTGTATTTTACCTTCTTATCTGGTAAATGCAATAGCATTCAAGAAATTACTTGTTTATTTTTTAGTCAGGGCAAAATGTGATAAGGTCTCAATGACACATCGTCCGTACGCATCGATTGTTTACAAATAATTATTATGTAGGTATCTACAATCTTGCTTCAAAACGCTAACGCCTTTGAAGTGGTTCAAGGCAGAAAGAAAATATTATATTTTATTTATTTATAGAAGTATACCTACATGTTTTAGCCAATATTGCACCATTCAACCAACATTGGTTTGTATTGGTGCTCATATTCCTCAACAGTATATTTACACACTTAGCATGATATTCATATACATCATATAGCGCCCACCCACCGATGTATAGGGACCTTTAATAAGGAATTTACTAGTTACCGGATCCGTTAATAAATCCACTCATTTTCGTGTTTGCATGCCCCGGATTAGAGAAGAGTAGGCGCAAAACATAAATCCTAATAGGACTTCGCTAGACAACAGATAATTAAGTGGTTAGTAAACCGGCCAAGTGCAAGTCCCTTGCACACGAACGGTCCCATACCAAGTTGATTATGCTGATATATTACGCGGCGCTCCCGCGTAATAAAGGTAGTAAAAACTTGTATTGTTGACATTCACCTGAAGTGACCACCTTCTTGATAGGTGTGCCGAGGGAAGCCTCTATAACTCTGACGTCACGAACCAGCTGCTGGAACTCCGCAGGAGTGAGCGAGCACACGTGATCTGTCCCCTTCGCACTCTTGTCTAGAGTTATGTGCTTTTCTAATATCTGAAAATAAGGAAAAAGCATGTAAGTAGGTGTACTATACAATTCTTTCCGACTGTATGAGGAAATTTACGATAATTTGGTGTTTTTAACTTTATGAGAATAGATTCGATCAATATATTTTTAGTGACTAAGTTATTATTGCTAATATAACAAGGTGTGATAATCCAGAATCTATGTACCTATAGATACGTAAACATTCACCTATCTATAGGTAGAATCAGTCGGTAACATCTGAACATCGGTATCTCTGCTGAGTTTAGCCTTTCATTATCACGCCATCCCTGGCCATACTAGACAATACGCAAATGAATATTTATCCTTGGTATCAATTTATCCATAAACTATCAAGGGGCGACAATGCCCACCGACATAAGCAATGATCAATTTAAAAAAGGTAGTTAAACTTATATGATTTGCCACTCAGTGGCAATTGAGAATATCTCGTAGCAACACAACGCAAACGTTATTATTATTTTGTTGAATAATCACTTAAAGAGATATAAGCTACCTATCTGAATCACTCGAATGATAGCCACAAATATCTACCCGATAAAGAAAACAATATTTACGAACAAGAGTGCCATAGAGATATCTGCAGCGTCGGTATTAAAATAAACAGATATCTAAGTGATACATAATGAAAAAAGTTTATGACCAATGCATACCTATTACGGAACTCTTAACATTTCTACATGTTAAACATTAGAACAGGAAAATAAATCAACTTTTTGGACATACATACATAGGGCATTGACTGAAATGTTTTGCCTAGAAGCTAAAACTCAGTATTTACGGATTACTCTGGAGATCTCTCCAGCAATCTGGAAATACTGAGATTTTTCTTCAGCTACGTTTAAAACTGTGTGCAATTTTTATACAAAAAAAAAACAAAGAAACCTAGACTAGCTGTGTTTAGAGTGGTATCAATCCATCCATACTCCATCATCATCATCAGCCAATGTTAGAACTGGGTTTAGGCCGAACTCCATACGCATTATGTATACTACAAATATGTATATCGTAAATGAGAAAGCTATTGTAAGCTATAGGTACTCTTTATTACCTTTTCACGCCTCCGTGGTTGAACAGAACTTTATTTAAATTTGATAAGGCATCACGGGCAAGAAAATAGGCAACTTTTTAATCCGCGAATAATGAGTGCGAAGACGCGTCAGATACTGGCAGTACCATAAAGTGTTTACCTTAGCGCCCAAGGCCACTGCACCAAGCGCCACCGCTGTTCCGACCTCCTGTCCGGAATATCCAACAGGGATATCAAAAGTATTCTTGTAATCCTGCAGCACAGTCAAATTGCAATCCTCAAAAGGCACAGGGTAGGCCGATATACAATGCAGCAGGCAGAACTGCTTGTGTTGAGCCGACACAATGTCATAAATCGTCTTCACAGCGCTTTTGTCGACCATCCCGGTTGATATGATCAGGGGTACTTTCTTCGAAGCTGCGTATTTCAGGAAGAGAAGGTTGTTGGAATCCCCGGAGCCGATCTTGACGAATGGTGCTTTGTTGTTGAGCAGAAAGTCGAAGGACACCTGCAATGTCACCAGTTTTTAATTTTGGATTTACCTACGCGTTTTATAAGATTGTTTTCTTCCGATGACGCAAGTCAGAATACGCAAAACTAGTTTCCAGTTTTAGCATGTTTAAATGATAATAATCTACGCACAATTAAATTACTATCCAGCTTCTACTTAGGCCTTCGAACTACTTTAAATGGTCTAAGGCCCGTATTATGAAAATTGCTCAGTCATAGATCAATGCTTGAGTGCCGATTATGCCATCGAATATCGTTAGTCAAGCATATCTCAATAATGCTTGAATATATTTCGATAAATGATCGAGATTTCGTAATACGTGCCTAAGGGCTTCTAGGTTAATTTAGATTCAGTGGGTATTAATAAGTAATCGTATACATCCCTACTAAGTAACAATCACCTCCAGCTTCATTAGTACTCCATGCCAGTCTCCTGGTGTTTATGTACATTTTGTTAGGAATTTAAGTGAGTTGCACCACAGATAATATAATACATACGTTGCACGTAGTTTTTTTCTTAATTGAAGAGAAGCAACATGATTATTATGATCTTTGTGACACACTGTTTTATTATAATGTCTGTGTGTTGACAGAACTAAAGAGTTCTGTGGACTTTAATATAGGTTATCTAACAAATCCAACTACGGTATAGGTACCTACTGCGACGAACCTACTAAAACTCGTCTATAAGGCAAAGGTGACCAAGTTAGGTGTAAACAACTAGATATAAATATACGTAGAATATGTAGGTATGTTTATAGCCTAGCATATACATAGAAGACTCGTGTTACGTACCATATCCATAGCAGAGGCAGTACACAGTATTCCGATTTCATGTGCATATTTGAAGATCTCTCTGTACTGGCTCTCAGAAAACTCCAAATGCTTTTTGTGGTCGCCATAGGTTTTACCCCACGAATTAGGGTTGTCATAAGGTCTCTCTAAATATTTCTTTGTGAATTTCTCGTTGAGGCATGTCTTTTGGAATTTCACACAGCTTGCGCCTGCATCCTGAAAAATAAAGGAGCCAATTAGAAAAACAGTTTTATAAAGTTGTGTGACCACTGACCACTATGGCGAGATAGTTCGAGAACTTTGGGTTTTTTAGCCCCATTGGAAATGCGATCTACGAATAAAAGTACATTAGTGTGTTATTAAATTGATCTTGTGCTTCAGTAATAATCGAATCTGTTGCATCATCGTGAGTTATTCAAACTGGTTTAAAACTTAATAAGGGTTAAATGATAATAACAATTATTTAGAACACTTAAAAGCCAGATAAGTTATTACGGTAAATGTTTGGTATAGAAGAAAATGCTCGGTTTGCCGGAAGGTAACAAAGAGACGCGGAAGTGTACTTTGTTTTGATTCTATAATGAACAACACAATGAGCTTTGTCTGCAAAACAACGCGAAAACACTCACCTTAGCTGCCTTCATCAACTTTTTTGCAAGTTGAATATCACCTTGGTGGTTTTGTCCGACTTCCGCAATAATAAAGCAAGGGTTGTTGCCGCCGATCTTGATGTCTTCTGTTATCTTCACTTCGACCATTTTGAGAGTTTACGCGTGTTCCATTAAACAATTTAAAACAAACAAAGCAAAACCGGCTCTCGGGCACGACTGGACGCGGGAGATAGTACTGGCACAATGCAAGAAAGGTTTAACGACCTCCGCTCAAGATCATATCGGATAAATAAGGTCAATTCAATATAAAGCGAGCAGCTCGTAGCGCGCTTGCCGCACTAGTGTGAGCCGGCTCGCACGGCGTACCCACTTCGCATGATAATTGATAAAAACTTGCCGCTTAGAGGTAGCTATTAGCTATAGCTATCGGGCGTCCATGACCACGATGCCACGGGTCCGGTCGTTATGCAAATAAAACAAAGTAAAAACTGTACAAAGTAACAACAAGTATATTTCTTATACCTAATAAATGCGAATAAAAATTATTACAATCCATAACGTTACAAAAAATTCCCTGTTTTATATATCACAAGACGCAATTTTAGCCACTTCTTTGTTGTCTTTGAATCTATCCCCTAAGGCCCGGTTGACCTTCGATTCCGGCGGCTTGGCGAGGAAGTTGGAGATGTATCGTCCGGCCTGTACTAGTTTGACGAGGTCTACGCCCGTGCTGACCCCAAGGCCATAGAGGAAGTACACTAGATCCTCAGTAGCGAGGTTGCCGCTGGCCCCGCGAGCGTACGGACACCCGCCCAGCCCGGCCACAGATGAGTCCACAGTTTTTATTCCAAACTGCAAAAACAAGTTACGATAAATATAACGCGATGACGTAATCAGCAGGCGCGGCTGTTCACGCATAATACCTAATTATTCAAAAACATTGCGCTGTTTGTTTGCGAAAGAACTCGTATCTTACTTCATATGTCAGTTTCTGTTGATAAGCAATTTAGAACGATAGCTCCAAGGGCCGAATTCTGCAAACCAATCGCTTTTTTATTATAATGGTATCGTCGCGCTATTTGCAAGAAGAGATTGATAGATTGGTTTCAGCCTTGACACTTTTGACACGCCCCCCATCTGTTTCTTTCATCAAAAAATAGTAAAAATAAGTGTCTAAATGTGTAATTCTGATACCTACGATACCATTGTTATGGTAAAGCAATTAATATAGCAGAATTCGGCTCCAGTATAAAAGCAAATAGGAATTACCCAAATGATACCTACGCGTTAAATGCCGGTTCCGCATTTTTTAAAGTAAGAAAAATACTTACTATATTAATAACCATATATGATAGGTGCAAAATTTAGTTTGATGTTGATATTCGATCGATACCTACTATGCAAATAAGAGGGTCACTTGATAATGGCGTGTAGAGGTTACACGTTTTAATCAGTAAATGTTAATATTTACAGGGCTCTCATCCTTTTATTTACTGATATTTTAACATCATCATCATCATCATCATCAGCCTATGTAAGTCCACTGCTGGACATAGGCGTTCCCTTATGAGCGCCATAGCGACGTCTTCAGCTTGACGCATCTGCCTTAGGTCGTCAGCCCACCTGGCCGGAGGGCGTCCTACACTATTTTGCATATATTACTGCAACAGAATGAACTTTTACCTTAAGTAGGTATGGGCTGTTCGTTTACAAACATTCCACATCGAGTTTAGCTAGTGTACCTATAGTTTGGCTAGTAACCTGCTCATACCTACGCACTTGTCAATACATCACTATCACTTAACTAGGAAATAAATACATGTTTAAGCATAAAAGTGTAACGGATACCTCCACAGTTAGCAGGGTGCTAGATACAATTCAAACCTAGCTAACTTGAAGCCAAATGAATCACTTCGACCTAGTTTCTGCGCGTGACTTTGCTGGTTAAATAGTAGATTTTTACTATACCTCTAATTAAAATTATTCTCGGATTATGAACACAAACCACAAATCTCATCTAGTTCAGCTTAGTAGTTTTGATTTGTGAAGGGGTCATCACAAACCTTACTGTATATAATAATATTAATTATTAGTAGGATATGATTCTTACCTCTAACCCAGCAAGTAAATTGGACAATGCCTGTCCATAAGTATCATGGAAGTGTAAAGCGAGTTGTTCAGGAGACGCCACGGTCAAGACTTCTTTCAAAAGCCTTCGCACCGACCCCGCCGTGCCAACGCCTATGGTATCGCCCAAGGAAACTTCGTAGCACCCCATTGATAGCAGCTGCTCTGTTATCTGTTACCAAAATAACAGAGTACTTGTTATTATTGACGTCAATGAAGATATAAGGATAGGGGCGAAAATATTGCTGCTTATCTGAACTGTTGGGTTTGACTATTATTGTCTACTAACTTTCACATTTCTACTTTAGAAGTTAAAATAATGTTTTTGGTTCCATAACTAAACCCGCCATTTCAGTGTGATGATATTGCAGGCCACCAACAGTGATTTGTCAACTTGGAAGTCATAGACAATAAACTCACTGGGCTTAGTCAACGGGCCGGCGACGCTGGTGCGATGACTACAATAACAATGTTAAGTAAATTTTATTTAAGGCATTTTAGCCAAGTATTTACCTTGGCTATAGCCTTAGGACTGACAGGTCCATCATAAGGGCAGCCAACAATACAGGAAACATAGCCTCTGACTCTAAGTCCATCCTTTACAGCCTGGTCTGCCACGAGCTTGAATCTCTTCAGACCTTCCTCTACAGAGCAGTTGAGGTTTTTCTGCGAGAAGCCTTCAGATCCAGCTGGGAAGATTGCCACTTCTTCTATATTGCATTTCATCTAAACATAAACACACCACTCTTAGATACTCTAGGGCTTTTAGGATGCAGTTGAGAGGTTTAAAAGAGGGTAAATGACAGGCTCCTAGATTTTTGACATTTGAATAAAAGTTACTGATATCAGCTGAGTAAAACAACTTAGTAAACTTCAGGGTTTAGCAATGTTCAAAATGAATAGGTAAAACTTACAGCAGTCTCATATCCCTTTAAATTTGGTATAAGTACTGGGTAGTTGATTCCCGGAACCCTTTTGAGACTGTTCATTACATCTACACCATCACTCATTTGCTTCACCCATTTAGGACTTACAAAACTGAAATAAAATTTATTGATGAAGTAATAGGTTTGTGACAAAGTTATGGACTACAAAAAAACTTTTTCATTCATGGTCTACCAACAATCTACATTCGAAAACTCGGATGTTGTCTTAGTAGCATAGATACAGGGATTCATCGAGATGGAGTGATTTATTATAAATAATAAGGAGACAGTTTAAAAATCATCATATAGCCTCAAATTTAGCAGAGTTTGTGATGGGCACAACTGCATACATTTTTTATTACACATATGTAGTACACAAGTAACCGGAACAACCGGAACATATATTTGCATACATAGATAAAAAATTATAATGATAAAGTGGCTTAAAAATATATGATAACATCATTTGATAGAGTTAAATTCTTCAACTTTACTAACCATTCATCAAATAGAAAAGAGAAAGCAACTGCTTATTTTTTAAATAGGTAGTTTTTGAGATATCTTTTATTGGAAGTCTATCTAGTGGCTTGCTTACCTAGCAGATTCAATATTTTTCAACCCAGCATCAGTAAGTTTATTAATAAGTTCAATTTTCACATCTGTCGGAACAAACTTTGCTTCATTCTGGAGTCCGTCTCTAGGCCCTACTTCGTAAATTCTGATTTCTGGAGTACTTGAACTCTGAAATTTTTATAAAATTACGACATTTTCAAGATTATTGGCTCAGCTGCCAGTTTATTCATTCTACATGCTAACTAATAGTTTGCAATGTAGAATGAAATTAAAACTAGCAATAGTACTAATGGGTATTACTTGATGCAAAGTAACCACACAGCATAGAATAAAAGCTTTTGTTCAAAAGTTATCACATCTTTTTAGTGCACATTAGTACTTACAAAATATTTAGTTGTGGATTTTGCTAATAGCGTGAACGACTTGTGTGGGCGTAAGATATTCATGGTTCACACGTCTTTATCTATTGAAATTCAATCAGAAATACATGGCGTAGACAAATAAAACGAGGAACGACCTAAACTGCAAGATAAAGGCTATCTGTAAATCATTTTCATATTTACTCATTCATTAGGTACTGTTTGTTTTGATAAATAAAACGTAACCTTCAACTTCTTGATTCTTTGTTAATTAGGTATTGGCAATTGTGTATGACACTTGTCTTGTCTTTCAGTGTCAACTGTGATAGTGTGACAAGGTAATGAAATAATTGTAAATTAAAAAATCGAATAACTTATTAAATTAATGAAGATTGTTTGATATTTTCAAAGCCTAGTTCATTATTTAGCAGCTACTCTCAGTCTTCGTCTAGCAGAGTGCACAACGTGCAGGTTAGGTTGGCTAGGAGAAGAAATGTCGTCGGCCGGAGTCCGCATTACACCTCTTCAACTTCTTATCTTGGGCTCCCTCCGATTGCTTTCATTTTAATAGTTGGGAATGTTTTCATAAATACCTACTTATTTTATGTAAAATCGTTTTTTTTTCAAAAAATAACAACTGTTGTATAATCTACTAAATCACTGCCATGAAATTTGTACCTCCTCATATTTAATTCTAATCATCAAATTTCGCCACGTTGTTGATCTATCCGTCCAGCTGTCCGTCTATTTCCGATATTGCAGATACCTCAGCTTCCCCCGCAAAACAACAAAAGCCTGAGAAGCACACATTTTTGGCGGAGGAGATACCTCAATGCCTGGGTTCTGTTATAGAAACTCTTATCATTACAAATATTTCCATCAGAAAAAAGACAATTTCGGAAGAGACAAAGAAAAATAGTTGGCGCGGCTTGTGCGGCATGGCATGGAAACAGCCGAATAATGTGATGGCCCTATACACATTGGGCCAATACACTGGGCTAAGGTATCGGGCCAAGGCCAACGCAACGTTTAGAGACCTACTTGGCGTATGTTGGTAGTTGGCGGCCAACATTTTCCAGGAAACCGAATAGTAATGGGTTTTTCGTGAACATTATTAAAGGATCTTGGCGCACTCCACGTTGTTTCTATGGAAACGAATATATAATTATTATCTACACTGTTGGAAAATTTCTGCCTGATCCGTTCAGTCTTTAGTGGTTTTGAAAAGTAACAAACATACAAACTTTCGCCATTATAATTTTATTATAAGTTTAATTAGCCAATGCAGAATGCAGTAACGCCAATGTGTGAACGAAAACCGATGTTGGCCCAACACATTGGCCCAGCGCACTGGCCCAATGTGTACATGCCGGCCGGTCTCATGCATCACATTCATGACACTGACAGTTGACTGACACACAATTTGTACACCCATCTCATCTGTACTGTACGCCCCATTAGCCCATGTTTTCTTTGAATTCTCCGATTAATATAAACACGATTTCTGTATAAAACGGAGACAATTACACTAAAAATAATGGGTAAACTATCATACAAGTATCAGTTACTTAATTTTTATTGAAGTTGTTCCGTATTTTCATAGTTATTTATGTAATTATTTTGTTTTAGCGGTGAACAGTGCCACGTCTTTCGTGTTATCGTCTATCCTGACTCTTCTGATATTCTCTGGGATGCAAATGTACAAGCCACTGTTGATAAAATCCCCGATCACCATTATTTTTGGGGGATACCTGGGATCTGTGTTGTTTATGTTTTTCGTGACTGTATCCTTTTCAAGTACCTATACCAGACTGGGTGTTTGACATTCCTTTTTCTATATCAAAAAGATTCTTGTGCTCATGGGTAATGAGTAATGATTTCCTTAACATTGTATTATTCAGGCTGTTGGTAACTTAGAAGCCACACTGTTTGGTAAGAACTACCAACTGAAGCTGCCTGAAGTTGTAATCTCAATGATTATTTCATTGATTGCATCGGGAATGGTTCACCGGATTTGCTTTACTACATGGTATGTATTCTGCCTGGATAGTAAGAAGTTGGTGTCACTTTCATTATAAATGGATGTGTTCTTGCACTGTATCTAGGGACAGGGTAGTGAATAGTTTTATGTGTGGGAAAAATCACGAGCAAGGTATTACAAAGCACAATAAGCCAGCTTTCAGCCAGCTGAAAAAGCAGTACAGACATCATCACTATACAGACACCCTCATTAAAATAAGTTTTGCCTTTGAAAGTCTAGTCTAGTCTCTTCTGGTGAGTGTATAAAATATTTTTTCTTTCTTTTTCAGCTTGATTTTCTCGCTCATCACTATTTATTACCTCAATAAGCTGTCACAAAAAACATATGGAGCAACTGCACCAGTAGTGGTGCCCGCAAAGAGTCGTCGTCACAAATAAATTATGTATATTTTTTTCTAATTTTATAGCAATAAAAAGTAATCAAATTTTTATTTAAGGTGTTTTTATAGTGACCTGTGTAAATGTCAGCTGAAGACAGGGCGCTGTGGCGCTCTTTAGGTGAGGCCTATGGCCAGCAGTTGACTATCATAGGATGATGATGGTGATGACTAACTCATTACTGAGTTCTTGTGATTGACATTAAGTTAAAATTTATGAAGCTTCTGATTCTGCTCTGACTGTCAATAAAATTGTTTTTAAATTAGGTAGAAAATCATTTGTTCAGTTACCTACCACTACTTTACCTAAATAAATAAAAAAAAACAAGGATTTCCTGTTTAAGGTATGTGAGAAAGCACACTATGTTTAGAATTAATGCCTGAGGTTAACAAAAAATATATATAGGAACACTAAGAAAGGTTAGTACAGCTAAAATAAAACAATATTGAAAAATATTTGTTTATTATAAGTTAGTTAATAAGTTGGTAGGTATAAATCATATTTTTTCTTATGAACTACAGCATTATTATAATTATAATAAATTATACTATTATAGGTAGGCCTTTTCATAGAGAACAAGACAGTACCCACCTGTAGTAGTACATAAATAGCCTAGTGTGGGAAGGTGGATTCTTTTAAATGGAAAAAAGAGATGAGAATATGATAACAAATTTTCCAGTTTTTATTTTTTTGTTCTCATTTCAATATAACATAAGATAATTTAACAAACTAATAATACAGTGGTCAATGTTTCCTCTAAAAACTATGACACATATTTTATTTTGATAGCCTATGTGCACACATGCTTATAAGATTTACTTAAAATATTTTCTTAATGACAATGTGTGTGTAGCAAAATTTTGCAGTTCAATTCTTTATTATATTTAGCCTATAAAAGGTCCCTCCTAGTGCAGGGGCTTTTTATGGGCCTGCTGGCAGTGTAACTAATAAGTAAGCATCTATAATATTTCAAACTGGCCAGTTTGACTAGCTTACCAGAATTTTATGATAACTTTTTAAAATAGGTACCTAAGTTTAATTAATCTCTGCCAATTATAAGTTACCTGGCTGTAAAATACAATCAAAAATATCTAAAAAAATTCACAAATACTAATATTTAAGATTTATTTAGACAATCTACAACAAGTCATAAATAGGTATCACTCTTTCTTGGATGGAATTGAACTAATCTCAAAATATTTATCTACTACTTGCTACTAGATAGCTCTACACATTTATAGTCACTCAATCAAGAATCATATGTGTGATGTTATCTTGTCTCATTCACAATCATACAAACAAACACCATTTACTTAAATCTATTCAGAATTATGAATCATGGGCATCACACAATATCATGTTTGTACAATGAGTCACATGTTATCACAAAGATGATGATATGATACAATACATAATGTCTTTACTGTTTGTATTTTTTCTCAAGCTTCAAGCATTTATTGCTATTAATTACCTAACCATTTTCAGAATTCAATAAATTACTTTATAAGAACCTACTTCATGTTAGATTTATTATACCTACTTTTAAACACATTCACCACAAAACATTGTAAATTATACAAAGTTTGGCACAAGTTATTTAAAAATGAACAGAAAATTAATAAAATAATCATTACAGTTATCTTAATTAATCTACACAGGTGCTTTTGATGGTCAAGCAAAACTGGAAGTGCATTCAATTTATTTTACTCAATAATCGTTTTTTTATACAGAAAAAATATTATGAGCAGATATTTTATCAGATTATCAATTTCCTTATCACAGAATTTCAAGGCACATCTAAGTCATAATAACAAGTCTGATAACTGAATTAGCTACATCTGATTTATTTGAAATATTTTCTATTTTGGATCAATGAGCTATAAAACAGGATAATTATAACAAGGTAAATTCAATAAACTAACATAACATCCCCTTTTGAAAGTTAAATAATGTAGAACACTAATAAAACATTACATCAGGCATGCAACAATCAAGGGCTCATGCAATACACAAGGCTTGTTATATTAATAAATTATAGGTATCAGAGTTACTTATTTCTGATATGCATGCTATTGTTTCTTTGAGAGTAAGGGTTTTGGAGGATTCTCGGAGTGGTTTCCATTACTCTGAGCAATAGCTCATCAAGGTAGTTCTCAAGGTCTTTATTTTTCTTTTTCTCTGACTCTGCATCCTTCTGCATGTTGTAGATCATAACAATCAGATCCTCCCTTGATTTACCTTCAAACTGCTGCAGTGAAGATCTAGGTATGTTGTTAAATGCTGGGTTCACAGTCTCCTCTTCAGCTATATTTTCCTCACCAACAATAATCCTTTCCTCAAGTAATTTCTTTGCCTTATTATTATTTCCAAACTTCTTGAAGAACTTAGGGCTTGGTTTTTCTTTCAGAGAACTTGGACTATCCAGCTTTTTATTCCTTTCCAGGCTCGCTGATTTTTCTTTATCTATCATTGTTTGGCTTAGTGATTTACGGGAGTTTGAAAGTAACTTCTGAGACCACTCATCATTTTTATCAATGGCTTGCGTGGGTAGTTGTGGTGTTGTGAATGTATCAAGGCTGAGGCGTACTGGTTTCTGTGGGACAGATTTTTCAGGAACAGCCAAATTGCTGCTGGTTGATCTTCTTAAAAACTCTCCACCACCTAGATTTTCTAGTGATGCATTAACAGGAGATGCATTGTAGATGCTGCTACGAGGCACAAACACATTCGAGGATTGAACATTGAGTGAGCTACCTGAGCTCTTATGAGATAGGTCATCAAATGCAAATTCATCTTCATCTTCACTTATAACTCCAGGGTCAGCTTCACCAGCTACACGTTTTGGTGTGGAATGATCAGGAGTGGACACTGTAGAGCCTTTTAGATTGCTTATACTTCCACTGAGGGAAGAGGAATCACTCTTCTTATCTTTTTTGTTTATGTTTAGTTTAGAACCAAGGTTTTTTGCTAATTTCTTGATGCTTTTACGTTTTTCAATACTTCCAATGCTCATAAGACTTCCTCCAACGTTTTGCGCGAGGCTAGACAATGACGACCTGTGTTTGTCTTTTTTGCTGAGGTCAGTTAGACTTCCTTCCTTTACTGTAAAGGAGACTTTGACTTCAAGCTCTCCTCTGTTCTTGTCTTTTTCTTTACCAGGTTTTCCTTGCAGGGTATACCAGCGGCTTCGTGGACGTTCGTAAACATCGAGGTCTTTTAACGGAATCGATACTTGACCTAGTAAATGATCTTTGATCATATCTTCGTCGTAAACTTTTAGTACAATTTCTGCGGTGTTTCCTTGAGTGGGGATATGCAATTCACATTCTTCAACCCACTCTACATTTTGAGTAGCTTTGTGTTTAACTGAAGTTTGGAATTTATCTTTGCCAAGAGAGATGGTAACAAAACAGTTATTCGTACCATTTTTACCTTTGATTAGAAGTCCACGAGCCCTCTGAACAGTAACTTGCACATGTGTTGGATCCCACATTTCGGTATCTATTAAAAAGTTGCACTAAGACTTATTGTAGAAGTTACATCGAATAAAATAAGCGTAATAGCAAGAAACTCTGAAACCGAAGATGAGGTGTCATCGACTCGTCTTTCTGATTTGATTGGATTTGGATTGGATGGAAATTTGATGGGTGTGAAACTGACATTTGACTGACGTTCGCGACGCTTGACTTTGAATGTAGGTACCTCAACTTAACGTTGATGTTTTCTCCAAAACAAAAAAGAAGTTGAAGTTCTTTGAATTCTCTAGTTACGGTTACACACAGTGCTGCCACTTGCTTAGTTTCATGCTCGGTCCGGTCGCTACCTTAGGTCGCTACGCAGCTACGCTACTCGCTGATAGATGGCGTAACAGGTGTTATCTATATTGAAAGGTAGGTAATTAATTATAAACAAACTACCAAGATTACCGCCTACGACAGAATAGAGACCATTCTGTCGTAGGCAAGTCTATCGTCTGTCGTAGGTCAATAATGAGCAATCCATAAAGATGGTAAAATTAAATCAAAACCCTTGAATTATAAACAAACAAAGATTCATATTGGCGAGATACTTGCTTAAAGGATTATATTTAATAGCACAGACCACTTACTGGTCTGTGGTAATATCAGAGAATAATACTACTTTAACGGTAGGTATAAGTAACAAACATAACATGCATTACATACCCACCTACGCAAAGGAATAACATTGTTTTAAGTTAAATTAGTAAATGTACGAGTCTACTGTAGGTATCTGCCTACTTAACTAGGTATATTTGTATTTTTTTATTGAAATGTTATAATAATAATAGAGACTAGTGAGCTTACGGTCAAACGGAATAACCGTTTAAGTTAGCTTTTAGATTAATATATAATTATTGTGAAACATAAATAAACGAAAAAAAAACGAAACCTATATAAACATATATTTATCCATCAAAAATTGCACATTTTTAACGTCTGAATTTATTTATGTGAAGTGTCGCCTGCAGTGCAGCAGTGGCCCTCCTAAATGACCTACCTACGTCTACATTACATATAGGTACCTACATTACTAATAGACAATGCTGCTTTATGGACTTATCTGAAAAAATAATATTTATTCATTTATTTTCTATATTGATAAAACACAGAAATAGAGGCAATGGGCTGTTAAAAGTTTGACTAGTACAGGACTAGGCAGATATGTAGATAATTTAATCAATTTTCATATAAAAGAGGGTTACGTTTCTATAGCAAAGCGTGCAAAAGCCGTCCCACAAGCTAAAATTTACACTAACTTTGTCTAATCCTGTCAATCCTAACAAGCGAGAAGGGTTTTGTTCCGGTTTATCACAGCAGTAGAGTAGGTAGGTATCGGTGTCGCGCCAACCACCGAACTACCCGGCTTATCTAAAGGGCACCGTCAATATTTCAGCAAGGCATTAACTAACTTTCACAACAAACAACATTAGATTGAGCTGGTAAATATTTTATAGATGCCGGGGTGTTATTGATGTTCGTTCGGTACCTACTTTCTGTAACCTGTGTTTCGTTATCTATACTAATATTATAAAGAGCAAAGGTTTGATTTTTTGTTTGTTTGTTTGTAATGAATAAGCTCCGAAACTACTGGACCGATTTGAAAAATTCTTTCACCGTTGGGAAGCTACTCTATCCCCGGTGAACATAGGCTATGTTATATTCAAAAAATTTAGGGATCCGTACTAAAACCGTGCGAAGCCGGGAAGGTCGGCTAGTAAATAAATAAGCTGGATAATTCACACAGCATCATCTAGTCCCAAACTAAGCAAGTGTTATGGGCACTAGATAACTGATATAGGTACTTAAAACAACATATTACAAAGTTAGATATTTTTTATTCTACATATAAAATACCCAGAACACCCGGAATAAATATTAGCAGATCGTAAAAACATTTGTCAGGAATCGAACCCGCAACTTCCTGTGTCGCAGGCGGATCTTCGCATGCTGCGCCACATCCAATCTTATAAAGATTATTCTACAAGTAGGTAGTGGAAGACACACATACACATTAGGTATACCTACCCATTGACCGTTGGTACTAAGGGCTGATGGTAAAATCGAATGAATTTTCCTATTAGTGTGAGAATCTGTGATAGATGATGATTAGGGATACCTAATTAGGTACTCACTTACGCATTTATTATGGTTGGTACCTACGTAAGCAAGTACCTACTATTAAGTACTTAATTAAATAGGGTTCTATCCCATTAACTAATTCATTATTTAACTAATTGTGTACATTTTTGAAAGAAACGTTTGTATTGTCTAACTACTAGGAAGGCTGTTTTTATTACTTACTAATGAATGTAAAATATTACTTATTTTGAATAATTAGCAGCATATCCCAAAAAGTCCCTTTGTATAAAACCCGATTCAATCTGGGCTCATCATCATTCTCTAACCAACACTTGCCAAAACGTCACAACACCACAACACGAACCAGTTTGATTTCTTGTGGAAAATGGTGAAGCTACCTTCTAATCTATATCCCAGGGATGGTGAAAGGAGTGCCCGGACTACTCCAAGAAGTCACCATAACTGGGGCACTCGGTTCTCAAGACGCGACAGCATTTATTCAGAGCCTAGTAGCCTGCTGCAGCTGGAGGAGTTAGCCAGAAGAACTGTGCTCTTGATGGAGAGATATGCGCCCAGGGAGAACAGCTTTCAAACAGCTATGGATCTTTTGAGACTGCAGTACAACCTTGTAAGTAGTTATTTATTTATCAACTTTACCGCGGCTTGCCTTTGCAAGTTTTTCCGCGGTTAAAGCTTATGGAAACTGATTTATGGGATAAAATGTAACCTATGTTTTAAGCCTCAATAGTTTTGGCGTGAAGAAGTAATAAACGTCCATTCATACATCACAACACACTTTTTTACAATTTTTATATTATTTATACCTAAGTAACGAAGTTTTGCAGATTGTCCTATGATATATTTTACCTACTTACACAAAGTAATACTTTTTTATATTCCAGAATTTTATGATTCTGTGCGAAAAATGTTCCGGACCGCATCAAAATGACGAACTTTTGGCACCTGAGAGGTGACTTTAAGTGTATGAAAAAAGATTCAATTATCTTGTGTATGCTGAGACGTCCTATTCAACTTCTTTTTTTGAGACGTCCTATTCTATAGACACATAGACATAAGACCAAAAAATTGTTATATAATCTAGTTTTATTATGGATGTCCTATTTAAATAAATCAACAATAAGTGCATAATAACGGGGGACTCCCTATTAGAACTTCATTGGAGAGTCCAGTCATATTTATATTGTTGTTTTTTGTATTGACTTGTATTTTAATGTCATAATTATCAATAATTTACAGTATTTGTATAGGAATGTAATATTCATAACTAATATTCCTAAAAAAAATAATAGCCCTTAAAAAAACTTATTTCATTTGCACCAACTTTTACTTTGGAAGCACAGTTAAGAAGCTACAGGTACCTTCTTACCTAAAAAGATTTAAAGTTTTGTCTAAGACGAATCAAGTTAACTCTCTTCTTTTATATAATAAATGAAAATTAATTAATTGTTGCCTTAGCTTAAAAAGAACAAGAGCTATAATTAGACATACATATTTATGTATGTACCAACATATTTAAACAACTTTTTAAACGAAAAATACCCGAAAAATCTTTAATATGATAGTATTGCGTAGAGTCCGAATGGCCTACGCCGTAGCACTTTGCTACGTCGTTGTCGCGTCGTAGCGTACCAAGGTTTTCAATATTTGTTCGGCTCTTTTGTCTTTTCGTGGCATAGCTTTACGCCCGCGCCGTTACGGTAATGTTAAATACCCTAAAGGTGCTTTTCCACTGTGTCGTAACGACAGAAAGTCATTCAGTTTAAAGCATTGTGACTTGTATTTAAATGAAGGTACGACACGATTAACTGTCGTTCTCAATGACTCTTTTTTGTTGTGACGTTAGATTCTCGTAAAATTGGGAACAACTAGAGACGGCTGTCGCTCAGCGATAATTTACGGTTACGACACAGTGGGAACGCGCCCTAAAGACAAGCCATAATTAGGTATAATGATAAAGGTGGAACACACACAGTGTGGAATGTCTTCTCTCTTTTGACGTGTCACAACACACCACACAACAATATTATGGTTTTAGATAAATTGTACGTAGCTTAGTTTCTTATTTGCTTTGATATAAAAGTTTTTTTTGCTTTATAAATAAATAAATAACACTGAACAATTCACACAACATTATATAGCCCCAAGCTAAGCAGAAGTTATGTTATGGGCACTAGATAACTGATATACTAAATATAATACCACATAGATAATAATTATTATAATTATATAAAGAAACCTCCAGAACACCCGAAACAAATATCTGCAGTTCGTACAAACATTCGTCCCGAGGCGGGAAACGAACCCACAAACTCCTGTGTCACATGCGGACCATGCGCACCACAGAGGTGGTTATAATTGTTCCTACCTATTGATAATTCCAGATTTATCGAAAATGTTCTGAATTAAATTCCACCTAGTTTGCGGTAAAATTGCGGTTCAAATTCAAACCGAGGTCGTGTAAAACTTTGATTTGGATCCAATAGAACCAGTGATCTGATTAAAATCCAATCAATTTGCAAGTAGACAGAGCCTTATTTTAAACAGAAGGCAAATTGAAGAACATTGCGCTCATGAATTTCTGATTTAAATTAAATTTAATCTCATCACGGCCTTGTCTTATTGAAGCCTTCTTGAATTTATGTACTAACTAAGATTAGTTAGAACGTAAATTCAGTTTAAGAGTCGACTTGCGATTAACTATTATGTGATGGTGACGTCTATGTTTCGCGGTCGAAACTCGGCTGAATTCCAACTGAAAGTTAAGTTTTCTACAGGAAGAAAATCAATCAAAATATCTAACAACAGCTTTTGAAACTTTACGCCGTAAACAATGGCAGTGCCCGCAGGGTTTCCAAGAATTTTGGGCTCGTTAACTGATAAATATTTCTTTAGAAACTCTTGCTAGATAATAGTAAACACTTTAAACTCGCGCAGAGTGAATATTTCAAATCTGGTTTTTTAAGTTATCAATAGACTTTCGATTGACCATTTCACCTGATGATTTTAATTGTAGACATAGCATAAAAATACTTCTGAAGAAAAAGTACAACAGGCGTCTCCACACGCCGGTTTTCCCAGGCAATAACAAAATAAATTTAAGTAGAAACTAGTTGTTGATATAAAAATATACGATTTGTTTTTGTACTTTGAAAGTTAAGTTCAGTTGGAGATTAGGTATAGTACTCTCTATAATCAAGCAAACATACAAACTTTGTGCTTTGTTTTAAAAAATATGAATTCCATAAAATCATTAATCTAGATTATTTTTTTATCGATAACCGTAGTTTATTCGTGTAAGTACACAAATTAAGCTAAAGAGAAGTAGCCAAGGTCATTAAGACGTCATTACGAAGTTCCCACGTCTTTAGCAGGAATTCCGCAAGCCGTGTTTCATAAGCGAAAGAATAACTCTGAAAATCCCTTAATCCAGCTAACTTTAAAAACACTGCCTTAGTTATTTTTAAGGATTCTAACAAATCACATTGGATAAATCACAGGAATATTTCTTTTTTCGATTTGTGATGTCGGTAGTAATTAATTACAAAATATATAATACATATGTCACCTTCATGACTTTAAGTAGACAATTGATATTCATTTCAACTTGATCTATCGATCATATTCGGGTTCTACAAACTACGCAAACTGAACTTATTTTGATATTCCGAAAGAGGTTTCACTCAGAGGTTCATAAAAAGTTTAATTACTGTATTTTGTATCGTTACTAGGTCCGTATTTTTATATTTTTTATAAAAAAACAAAACACGATCCTGTACAAGTGTCTACTATGTAAAAAATTATTTCATAATTATTTCTGTAATTCTTCATTTATATTCTATGTTATTTCTATGACCTCTGTAGGAACCCATCCTACGTAGTGTACACACCCGTAGAAAATGAAAGTAAAGCGGTTTGAGGATGGAGAGTAGCGGATGAGTGAAAGAGTTTTAATGGTGTTTTCGGGAGCGCGTGTCGGTTACATGCCCCTTAATTAGATTTAAAAATAAATCCGCCAAGAGCGTATCTGCCGCGCATGAGGTAGAATTCGTAGCAATTTACATTTTGCGAAATATTTTGTGGTAGGCTCTTTTGCCAAGATGCGTTTTCATATTTTTTCTGAATGATGATTTGGCTCAGATATACATAGTATAGTACTAGGTATCACAATTTCATGAAAATACAGTTTTGTTTAATGGCTAATGTTAACTCTTGTTTTCTGGCTCGAAACATAAAACGAAATACCCAAAATATTCGAGGCTCTAAAAGCCCCGAATATTTTATTAGAAGGTAAACTTGAACTGATTCACCAAAAAGTTTAAACATGTTCTAATATTTAAAATTTGATCACAGTTGTTCAGACCGTGGAATTAGTTATTTGGGAGGATGTTTTGTAAATGGCGGTCCGGAATTGAACGCAGGAAATTAACTGGAAGCCCTGTTAATCTGAGGAAGCAATATACGAAGCCATCGGTCCTACCAACGTCTTATTGGGGAAATTACAAATTCCTTTATAGCTAGAGATTTAACATGGGACTCTGCTGCTTAAAGTTAGAGATGATGAGAGAAAAACCGCAGAAGAAATGACACTTATTGATTCAAGAATTTTGATCGCGAGTACCAAAGAAAAAACAATCTCAACTTTATGTGATATTCTTATTATATATCTAATTTGATACCTATGCAGTAACATAGAAATGGCTTCTCTCCTAAAAATACTTCACATAATTATTTGCATATTAAATTCTGACACGGACAACTATCCACGAGTCACAATTAGAAAAAGTCACGAAACAAAAGCATTTTACAATCTTGCTCAACCAATCGACATTAGAAACTGGTGGTAAGACCCACGTTGCTTGCCGGCTTCTTTAATTACTGCAAATCCGATCTTACGGCACGCAACTCTTGATTAAACTACTTCCGAACAAATTAACTGCTCCAACTTCACTTGACCGAAATCACTTCGTTACAGTTCCGAAGCGTTTGATAATATCGTTGTATGATATGGCCTTGCCTGCTTATAGTTTGTAATAGTCTGCGAGGGGTTAAGGGTACTCGTAACTTCTACATTGTAGATGTTGATCAACCCTTTAACATAGTGTTGTAGGCTGTAGTTATTGAATATCGTCGGAACCTGAGATTAATTATCATTTCATGTTTAATATAAATATTTAAAAGAGATCAAGGGGTTAAATCTTTATTTATTTCTAAATGTACACATATTTTTTCCTGTATCGAAGGGTTATATTTCAAGTATTAATATTAATTCTATCAAAGGAAGTAGACAAATCCGGTACCTACTAAATCCTGTAGAGTGAACGCAGATCCCATTTTCAACACCGATTTTTTAGCCGCTCGAGCCTCTTCCGTCCTCCAATGAGAGCTGTGATTTAAGACCGTATTTATCACTTCCACTTCCACTTCTGCAAAGAAAAAATATTGTGTAGAAGCCAGGGTGTCTTGGAAAATAATGGTCGGCTTGCCAAGTGCTCCATTACAGAGAATAACTATTTATTTTTCAAACAGAGCCTGACTTAGAACGGGAATACTCACATCTAGGCTAGTCCAATGGAAAAGGATTCTTCAACCTAGCTACAGGGCGTAATACTCACAACAAAGACTATATATTATGTTATATAGAAACTTCATCTGATAATTGGAATATCTTAATTATGTAGCAAGCTACGGCGTATATAACTCAAGCCATGGCGTAGCAAGCTCAAGCTACGGTGTAGCTATCTAAAACTACGGCGCGGCGTAACTAACTCAAACTAAGGCGTAGCAAAGCTACAGCTACGGCGTACCTAGCTCAAGCTTCGTACGGTATAGTCAAGCTACAGTGTATCTAGCTAAAGCAGTAGCTTGGTAGTAGTTGAATACCAGGTATGCAAACACGGGCAGTTCAAAGTCGCTCAGCGAGCTATGGAAAGAGCTATGCTCGGAGTTTCTCTGAAGGATAGGATTCGTAACGAATACATCCGACAGAGAACCAAGGTTATACGACATAGCTCAAAGAATAAGCAAGCTGAAGTGGCAGTGGGCCGGCCATATCTCGCGAAGAACCGACGGCCGCTGGGGCAAACGTGTTCTTGAGTGGAGACCACGACTCGGTAAACGTGGTGTAGGACGCCCTCCGACCAGGTGGGATGACGACCTGCGAAAGACTGCAGGTAGATGCTGGATGCGGCTAGCTGAAGATAAGGCGCTATGGCACTCACTGGGGGAGGCCTATGCTGATGATGAAACACGGGAAGTAGCTGTAGCACAGGATCCAGTAGTATTACGTACGTAAAAAAAAAATATTAACCAAAAAAATACAAAAAATCTTGATATACCGTAGTCGTCAAGATCTTTTCGCAAGAAAAACATTTTTGATTGTCAGTCATTTTCAGAGATGTATTTGTCTATATCGATAGACGTTTTATGGTGACTGTGTGTTTAGGTCAACCTATAAGCAGGTATTTTAAAGCGAGCAACCTAAGTTTGACTTTCCGATTTCACAATTAATCTTATTTTGCGTGCTACGCCTCTATTCATCATGCGAGACCGACGGAGGTTGTATAAAATACTACGTTACCGAACTTTGACGAACGAGCGCTAAACATGCATGCGAACTTAGCCGATGTATTATTCACGCAAAATGTATTGATAGCTCCAATACATTTTGCGTGAATAATCTACACTGCCTGCCTCTACACTGAATAATTCTGTCAGATTGTTCACACACAGGTAATGATTTGTTAGATGGGTGCCTATAACGTATTTTTCATCGGAATTTTACAATGGTTTGCCCTACGATATAGTCACTGAAGGTTATTAGGAATAGTCATTGATTTTGCCAAGTGTTTTGAAATGTACTTGTTTAATGTCGCTTATTACTTAAGGTAAATCATTATGAAAATGTTATGAGCTTGTTTGTAGATACTGAAGTCATGATGAGTAACCCTGTCGTAAAGTTTGATGAAAGACGGACCCTGATTTAATGAATGTTTGTGCAAATAACCAAAGCTAAACTAAATAAAGCTAGCTGCGATAAGCGAGATGAAATATTTCATTATTTCATTGAATCAACTTCATGTTCAACCAATATGGACCAACGAATGGATAATAATAAGAATAAAATAAAAATCGTTCCTTTCAGACCATCATCATGATCAGCCTATATCAGTCCACTGTTGGAGATAGGCCTCCCCTAATGAGCGCCATAGCGCACTGTCCTCAACTTGCCGCATCCAGCATGTGCCTGGAGTCCTTCACAGGTCGTCATCCCATCAGGTCGGAGGACGTCCTATACTACGTTTGCCGAGACCATTACTTATACTAATAAAACGAACAAAATAATAAATATTTTGTTAATTTTATTAGTACCCAGTTAAGAAAGAGAGATATTTTTTTTTGATGAAATGGGTCACACATATTTAGCTACAGAATGCACTCCGCATTCAGTGGTTTTCCCATTGTTGCAAGAAGTGACCGTTTGTCGTGCCTTATGACATGTCCCGGTCCGGTACGGTAACCGGTGGCGAATCGTATGTAAATTATGCCGGTACGTGTGAAAGCTAGTATTGTCTAAACTTCTAAAGAAAGCTGATAAAATGACATGCTGAGATAGACATGTATATATAGTCTTCGCCGACGACTACGCGGCACTAGCTAGCCGGAAACCGAAACTTTAGAAAAGGTACTTCAGGTTGTCAGCAAATCATCGCAGTCAGGAAGCTGTTGCGGCTGATTAATGTTATTTTAATCACCCAGTCTGCCTTTAATTTTAAAAGTGACGCATTGCATGCACTGTAATTAAGAGCCATCATACACGTAAACTTTGCGCATTACCTATAAAGCCCATTGGAACCATATTACTTTCAAACTAGACTACTCGTTGTCCGGTAGGTACCCTAGTCCAATCGAAACTTAATCATATCGCGATCTAAGCGTATTGGCAACACAGACATTAAAGATAACAAGTCCGAGACTACCTAAATAAAGCATCGTAGGTACTATGCGTGTTGAAACGACATGTGAAAACGAGACCCATCTCCGAGACTACATACTATACCGACTACCAATCTTTACTCTATGAAGTTATGAACACATAACTAGTATTAACTACGTCGAGTAAAATCAGTTATTAGGGTGATAGAACTCTCATTTACATTTTCGTATGCAAAGTAGAGGGAGACAAAGTAAAGCTTTGCGTGTGTTAATTCCACACAATTTTACGAGTATTTGACATGAACACATATTAAATTGCAATAATTTTTAAGATTTTCATATTCTAAGAATTTACTCCACGGACCTATTTCGCCTACCCTCAGGCTCTTACAGATGGCTGGACCACTTGATATTTTGATTTTAAATAGGAAAAAGGATGAGAAAAGTAACCATTTTCTTACGGTATATTCTTACCATAAAACGGCAAAATAAGGTGCCTTACCAATCTTAGGAGTTTCTATAGGTCATCAGGTCATAGGTACGATACGACTCCTAGTAACACTAATTATTTCAAAGCAAACAGCTAAATAATATTGTAGGTATATAGTGCAGCTAAATATCGTTTTATATGCAAATCTGTAGTGGATATGATACGAATAAATTTTATGGATCAACTACCTCTCCATCCTTTTTAAATTTTAGTATCTTTTAGCCCCATAATTGTACTCCAACGATGCACTCTCTATAAAACTAACGAAATAATTTACATTAGCAAGTAGGTAAAAAACTACCTATGTCACTAGAAAATAATAATATGATACGTACCCTACTACTACCTACAAAGGTGACTATTTGTGATATCTTGAAATTGTGAAATCTGTGTAACTTCGGTATTTTTATTGTTAATATCATGAATAAATGACCAAGGTTTATAAGTCTCATGTCCCAAGAGAACAACGAAGTTTTTCTTATTTGAGAAGATGTCTGCATTGCAGGCAGCTCCGGGGAATGAAAGAAAGAACATAATTTAAAAATGCCGACCTTTTGGAATGAAACTATGTTAACTCAACGAAACTAGATGCATTCATTTTTTGTGCACCGCCACAATAGGCAATTTTCTAGCATACCAGCCAGATTAAATAAATAAATAATGCTGGACAATTCACACAGCGTTATCTAGCCCCATGGTAAGCAGAGCTTGTGTTATGGGTACTAGATAACTGATATACATAATAAAATACATTACATAGATAGATATTTTTTATTATACATAGAAAACAACCAGAACACCCGGAACAAATATCTGCAGATCGAACACACAATTGTTCCGAGGCGGGAATCGAACCCGCAACCTCCTGCGTCGCAGGCGGACCTTCGCCCACCGCGCCACAGAGGTCGATTAATACTCCAAAATAAATTTCAGATTGAAACAGCAAGTTTTTAGAAACATAGGTAAATCCTGCCGTATAAACGTGACTAACCTGAATTGCTTACAATAGATGTAGAGCGAAATTCAAAATATTACCCAATATACGATAAGAGAAAATGAAATTTTTGATATGCTTTTGAATAATATTGCACATAACGATAACATACAAATGTTTAATAATTTATACGAGAGTTGAAACGACTTTATCGTGATGAAAATTCGTGATGTTGAAACTCGGGACTATTATTACAGGTTCGGTCAGGTTTTAATTGCTAAAATATGAGTAAAAATATTGCTACTAAGATACACGTCTTTTGATTCACAGTTGTACTAGTATCATTGATTTCATCACACGGTCTTCGCCTCAAGCAAAAAGACGTCCTTCATCTTTTGGAGTTTTTGAAAGTAAAAGATGATTTGGAAAGGAGACAACGAGAAGTAGAAGGTATTCAGTCCAAAGATGATTCTGAAGAGAACAATAGTATGAATGGACTCCTAAAAAAAATGGAAATCATCGATCTTATTGAAAAAGTTGATAAAGACCCAACTAAATCCAAATTTGGAGAAATTAAATTACCGAGAGATGAATTACTAAAAGATGAATATGGGGATTATGATTTGGTGGCCACTAACAACGGAAATGATATGATAGAGAAGCTAGTGCACGGAAAGGGTCTTATCGATTTTCAGAAAAGAAATCACCAAGTATTGGTTCCTAATAATTTACTGGGTACCTCGCAGGTTGATGACGGCCATCGGGACCCAATGGACCCTTTGAATGAATACTTTAAAGTATACGTAGTTATAGACCCAGTAGCCATCGAAAAGAGTAAAAATAATGATGCTCTTTTAAAAATGTGAGTTAATAAATCACATACATAATTACTTTTTCGAAAAAGTCTCCTCCTTTTTTGAAGTAGGTGAAATAAGGGAAGTATGGCTTAGATTAAAGGTTGTCGCAGATCAGAGCCGCATAGTTACCATACAGCACAAAAACGTGCATACAAATTTTCACTCGAAAAATTTCGATGCATTTCATATTGAAGGTAGATGACAAAAAGCTTGCTCGCTCGCGTGAAACTTGTGGGAAATCACTTTTTACTGTAAAATGTATCCAAAAATAACGAGTTAAAGCCCATTTTTATACGCACACAGCGGCCTTGGATTAATGAGTGCAGAAGTTTATGCTTCCCTTTTCCAAGTGTCAAAACACCGTTGTAGGTTCGATGTTTTTTATAAAATCAATAATGACTTTTTAAGTTTTAAGGGACGAGTCCTTCGGTAATAAAATTATGTGAGCACATTTGGACCATTTTCTATACGTAAGCGAAATAATCATCAAAATTGGATACACATTAACCCAACTGTGAACCTTATTTTTGTAAGTCGGTTGAAAAATACACGAACGAAACGAACACATCCGACAGAGAACCAAGGTTATCGTCATATGTGGTTGAAGTGGCAGTGGGCCGGCCTATCTCGCGAAGAACCGATGGCCGCTAGGGCAAACGTATTCTTGAGTTTTCCGACCAGGTGGGATGAAGACCTGCGAAAGACTGCAGGTAGATGCTGGATGCGGCAAGCTGAAGACAGGGCGCTATGGCGCTCATTGGGGAGGCCTATGTCCAGTGGACTAATATAGGCTGATGATGATGATGATGGTTGAAAAATGTTTTAATATATTGCAGGATATCAAGAATATCTGCCATAAATCAAACTCCTTCGCTCACCAAAGCGGTACATCAAAACAGAAAAAGCAAACGAAACAGCCGCTTCAAAGTAAAAAACAACCATAAGTCAAGGCGATACAAACGAGATTCCAGGGAAGGTGAGTATCAACTAAATTGAATTACCTACGGTCTTTTCAGTATGGAAATATTTTATTACCAGTTTATTATGACCCTTAGAAATAAAAACCTGAGGGGAACATGGCCCATTTAATACGAGGCTCTACTATTTACATTTTATTTGTGTCTAAAAATGAATAATTTGATGAATTATTTATATGTGGTCTCTATATCACTACGTATATACTATTGTAAGATAACTAAATATGTATGCATGTTGTGTATATAAGTCTGGTAGGTACTCTATAACATAAGCTCTACTTTGGTGTCAGGAGATGCGGTAGTTATATACTTAATACAAAAGATTACATAAATAGATATTTTTTTATTATACATAGATAACGACCAGAACACCCGGAACAAATATCTACAGATCGTACATACAATTGTCCCGAGGCGGAAAATCGAACCCGTAACCTCCTGCTTCGCAGGCGGACCTCGCCCACCGCGTCACATCGGTCATCGTATAAAGTTATTCCAGGTCCAGATCTTAAGGCGTGCGAACTTTCATTCCGATTCGTTCGGTAATTTTGGCGTTGTCGTGTGACAAGACGAACATATCTTCACAAACTCTCACTATAACAATAATATTATTGCTAGGGGGGACTCCAACGCCTCGTCTCCCAAGCTAACCTAACCTGCACGTGGTACACCCTGCTAGACTAACTGGCTCTGGTGAAAATATCAAACAATCCTTGATAATTTTATAACTCATATATTTTACAATTATTTCCCTTTACTACCCACCAGACACAGTTGCCATTGACAAAGAATCATCACCATAATATTATTTATTAATCATTATTTTAATTTAATTAATTAATGATTATTTTTAACCCAGGTTACGACGATGTTGAGTACAAGCCCACGAAAAATAGGCATAATGATGATGCTGCCACCGGTGGACGAACCGGAATCCCATATATGAGGCCAAGAGGAGACATATACGAAAAAAATTAAACATTGATTGAGAAACACACAGCAAGTGTTTCTTTTAACATTTATAATATTTTGACTTTAAAAAACATCGGAATTTTACAAATTGTACAAAATTAATATATAATACATTTTTGGTCTTTTATGAAATATAATTGAAAAAAAAATTGTATGTAATTCGTCATTTATCGTATTTAACCCCTCAAATTCTCCGACCGGTAATCAGACACCCTGTATACATAATGCTTAACTGGGTGCTCTCTATTTGTAGGTAAGTAAGGACTTACCTACAAATAGAGAGCACCCAGTTAAGTACCTTGTAAGGACAAGAACAAGACCTATACACATAGGCTCAATCATTTCCACAAAAAGCCTTTGTAGTATTTGATGGCCGTTGGCATATTTGAATTTAAGACTTGCTAACGTAAATAATTTGATTGTTTTGAGCAAATTAAACAGACTTCGAGTTCATTTTAAACCTATTTCATATTTATTTTATCGCATCATTGTGTACATTTGCAGGTCTAAGTATCTAGGAAATGTATAAGAAACACAACGGTACCCAAGCAGGGCGTGGCAATATGTATTGAGAGTGGAAGTAAGCCGGGTTTCTAGAAAATTCTGTGTTAGATGAGAGAGAACTTTCTTTTTAAGTAGCGGGACAATTACTAATACTTCAAAAGTAAAATTTATGGGACAACCTCGGGAACATTACTTATACGATAGCGAAAGAATGTTTACAATCGGATAATTGACAGAGAAATCAACGAAAATAATGTACGTAAACCAAACATACATTCAGCCAAACATCGAACCAGTTTTCGTAGTCGGTTAAAATAATGTATGCTTTATCTAAACACAATCGACTGCTGAATATCTTTGCTCGAAAACGCTTGTCTAAATAATCCGGCCGTGATTAAATTTTCTCACATTGACGGAGTGAAATAGTGTTTTGTTGAGTAATAGAGGTGGTGAATAGACTGTTTATTTTATTTGCTTGTATCTGTATTTTCTTATGGTGTGTTTATTTTATAAGAATTTCATCATGCATTTGTTCTTAGGAGGAATGTAGAACGTACCAACCATAATTACTTACAAGAATTTTGCTGAAGAATAGCGCTGCGCTTGAAGTCTGATCGTTAATCCGAATGACGTAATTCTTACTAAACGGATCGTCAGTATTGCCGGGAGTCCAAAGAGTCCACTCCGTGTGGTGAACATCAGTGGACGCACTTCTATGGCAAAACAGAATACCAAAATCCGTTTGATGCGATCAGTGCGGAATGCAAGATGCTGGCCAGTCGACGCCTTTTACAACATTTTACCAATTTCCATATTCGTAATGCTCACTCGCTGTGAGTATTACGTTTAACACAGCGTCGAGCATTCGCAAGAACGTTACATTACATGGAAATGCTTTATGAAACTGAGCATCTGTCTATTGTGGACCATTTGTAAGAACGTTGCATTACATTGTAATGCTCTAGTCTATACTCACCATAAATAAACCACATGATCTTGAGATTCATATTATATTTTCTAATGTCTGTCTATGGTTGACCAAGACCATTCGTAAGAACGTTGCATTATTGATGCTCTAGTCTATACTCACCATAAATAAAACACATGATCTTGAGATTCATATTATATTTTCTAATGCATATTAAGATCTTCTATAGATATTATATTTTTAATATTATGAGTATATCACAGTCATCACTTCAAAAAGTGGATTTATGTTAGGATGAAATATATTTACAGGCGTCAATATAATTCACAATTAGACGATTATTAAAAATGACTAGGTAGTCAAGACGTAGTTAATGCTATGCTCTATTACAAAAATGGTATACTAGTGCATTCTATTTTTATATAAATCAATAAATAAATCTACCGACCACTATTTAATTACGAACATGGTGTTCTAATCATCGCTTATTATAAAGTACCTTCTTACGTGACTATTAAAGTTTAATTTTGGATAATTTGTTTTGTCTCTAATCTTAAAATATTATTTTTTATATACAGGGTGCAACGAAACATGTGTCAACATGTGCCCGGGCGTGATTGACCCCAAAAGAAGCAAATTTTGTTTTACTATATTTTGAATTTAGTTTTTTTTTAAATAAGGCTTTTTTCCTCATAGTCCTGTTCATTTACTTGTAATCTTACACTATTATTATTGCTTTGAAATTTCATAGGATTTATATATGTTATGTTTATTATTTCAGGCTAAATCAATGGTTATGCTGAAAAAAAAAACAATAGTGAACAATTTTATAATGTTAAATAATTCAAGAGTGCGTGTAAAAAAACACGAACAGGAATAAAAATTACTTATTTAATTTAAACAAAATAAAAAAAAAAAACGTTGGAAATGAGAAAAAAAATATTACAAGTTGATCCCCTTGGGGTCAGTATCAACCCTTTTCGGCTTAGTACCTATACAAGTTACGCGACACCCTATAGATTAAAATTTGCATTATAATAAACGATGTGATGATGGTATTTCAACTATATGTACGTACATATAAAAAAATCTTTAACACTTTGACTGCGATTTTTTTTCGACGACTGCGATCTTTTTTTTAACCTAAAAAATTCGTGCTGCCGGCACAGCGGTTGTGTTCCACAGCGGTTGTGTTGCGCCGCACATGCGTTTCGTTCGAAAAATATTACGGCTGTGCTGAGTCACAAAGATCTGTATTTTCTCAGCCGCTGCGCTAGAGTGGATTTACGCATATTAGTCACTTGTAGAAAACACATACCGTGTGATTTCAGCAGTCAAAGTGTTAATAAGATAGTAATATTTAGGTTTTTGGTGTGGCAAGCGTTTTTTTATTCAGTGCAAAAAACTCAGTCTCTCGAATGCTTAAAAATAATGTACAGAAGATGTTTACATAACAAGAGAAGTTCAGGAAGAATAATTTTTAAAATTACTGGAAAAATTTGGATGTCATCAATCAATTTCAATTTCTTTTCACTTTCAATGCTTATTTCTAAACATTTAAAGTAAAACAATATTGGAAATCTACGTAGGTACAAGTTTATGAATATAATAAATAAATAAATAATGCTGGACATTCCACACAGCATCATCTAGCCCCTATGGTATGGAATGATGACTTTAAAATGGCAGTATGAGCAGAGCTTTTTTATTAATGAATCTTTTTAGATTATAATAATTTAACCATAAGAAAAAGAAGAATTAGCAAGCTGAAGTGGCAGTGGGCCGGCCATATTTCGCGAAGAACCGACGGCCGCTGGGGCAAACGTGTTCTTGAGTGGAGACCACGACTCAGTAAACGTAGTGTAGGACGCCCTCCGACCAGGTGGGATGACGACTTGCGAAAGACTGCAGGTAGATGCTGGATGCGGCAGGCTGAGGACAGGGCGCAATGGCGCTCATTGGGAGAGGCCTATGTCCAGCAGTGGACTGATATAGGCTGATGATGATGATGATGAATTTAACCATTAGTAGTCGTCCTTTAACTTTTTTAGTATTAGTGTCAGTAGCTTTTTGTGGAAATTTTTAATTAGCCTTAACTACTTAGTCACATAACTACTCATTAAGTTAGCTGTTAATTTCCTGAATATTGTTAAAGTAATTCTTATATTAAAAACTGACGAAATGTTTAGTTGATCTGAATCTAATATATATGAATAGTTCGGTTTCGGGTAATATTAATAATGCCTTTCTAAGGTGTAATAATAATTGACTAGAGTAATAGATTATCTTAGTTTAATTCATGACTAGGCCTTAATTAAATATACTCGTAGATCTAGAAATAAATAAATAACCTTATTTTATTTACCAATAGTATGTCAACATTATTGTGTCTAGGTAGGTACCTACCGAGTTGTACTTGACTTGATATTCATATGACATATTATTTTATGTATATATAAGTACCTATGTATTTTTTTCTGTGTATAATATACGATTTTAAATAATGGAATGAGATAAGTTCTTCCTGGGTTTTAACTACACTAAATTATTTGCATATTGCTCTTTGTTGATGTTATTATAGCGTTTGAACTTTTTAACGAAATCCGTGCCTTAAGGCAGCCAGGTAGAGTCCAATATTGATGAGCAACTATATCGATAAATACTGAAGGCATTATGGCGGTGCGTTAACGTAGCAATTCATATGAAGTGCAATTGAATACCAAAGTGAACACGACAAATTGATCATATTAATTATACCATGAACCATGAACACTACTTAACGCAATTGATCCCACTCCAGGCAACGTGATGATTCACTACATCATACATCTAAGTCGCTACATTAAATTGATCTATTGAGATATAACTTCTACAGTATTCATACCATCGTTAATATATAAACAAGTGGACCCTTTCATTTTCTATGCACGTTTTACTCTCGCGTAAATTTAAGAGCTGACCCTTTCCCTCGAAGGCAGAACAATAACTCAAAACACGATCAAAAATTCGTCCGTTCCACAAACTTCGGATTTCGCACTTTTCTTTTCTCTTCCGCCCGTTCATTACACGAAACAAAGGCTTAATTCGTCCAATCATCTTCTAAAAAGGGTTCACAGTAAATTCGTGATAGCACTTTCACAAATCACTTGAGTTGGTGTAGGTACGGTGGTGGAGTGGTCCGCCGGAAGGCGACACCCGTCACCCTCAGAGGTAGTTTGGTCGTGACACACAACAGAGTACGCCCATGCCTTTGTAAATGGAACCTCTTCGCTTGTTCCTCCATAGGCCGTTCATCTCGTCACCTTTTAATGCTATGTTGGTCTCTGAAACAAGCACAGAGGTGTTAAGTCGTCACTTGAAGATTTGGTTCTAGCTAAAGCTCACGTTCCATGCTTTCAGTGAACTTTCAATCGATATGCTTTTTGTCGGGGTCATTCCAAGGAACAATATTTACATAAAAGTATGACACAGAACTATGCGCTATTCGTTAACGTAGAGAGCGTGTTTAATCGCTGGGTAAAAATGAACATTTAAATTAGATGTAGACGATAACCAAAGAGTGGGAAAATCTACAAAGAAAACGTTTTCTTTTACGGTGACTTAGTATTCCAAAGTTGAATTGTTTTTAATGTGTGTGTTCACTTTTTCAGAGTACTTAGGAATTACTTATTCAATCCACCACAAAGAAGCACAGAACATTTTCCCGGTGTTGGTCTTTTCCTACTAATATTATAAACGCGAAAGTTTGTAAGTATGGATGGATGGATGGATGTTTGTTACTCTTTGACGTAAAAACTATTGAATGGATTTTAATGAAACTTTACAAAAATATAGCTTATACATCAGAATAACACATAGGCTATAATTTATAATATAAAGATATATTGTATATTATCCAAAATATTTATCACCACGCGGGTGAAACCGCGGGGCGCAGCTAGTAAGGAATAAAAGTGTCATTTGTGTATGAATAGATTGAAAGAAAGAAAGAAAATTATTTATTAAACACTAACACAACACACAAACAAGGTTAATTAGATATAATTATATTAGACTACAAAGTACCTACTTAGGTACCTATTATAAAACACGTAACATAGACAAAATATTTTAAAAAAAAGTGAAAAGGTACAAAATGTAAGTAGTATTTGGTACTAAGTAGCCCTCACAGAAAGTGGATAAGCGCGCGTGTGTAGGTCTAATAGGTCCTGACTCAGCTTGTTGCTCTTTCACAATAACCCAGGTCAGATTGCACAAAGCATCTTATACCACTGTAAAATCTTTCGACAATAATATTTCTATGTTGTTTCGGAAAAACGTGACAAGCTTACAGTAAAGCTTGCCAATAGATAAAGCTCCAGCCTCTCAGTAAAATTCTCAGAATACACGAATAAATATTATATTATAACGCATTGCAGACAAGAGAACTATATCTCTATCTTGCCCAGTGCAAGTAACAGAATGGCTTCACAATTTACAGTGGAAATGAAAAAGTTTTTAATAATTCAAGGTGTTGCTTTTGTATCGAGTTTGCTAGTTGCATCTCCAGCAGTCTTGTTTCAGTATTTTTTTAAATCATCAATCAACTAAAAAGACGCAGGTTTTTTTACTTCGCAAGAGAACGAAAACATAAAAAATAGCTTTAACACTTTGACTGCGATCTTTTTTTTACCTAAAAAATTCGTGCTGCCGCTCTACACAGCGGTTGTGTTGCGCCGCACATGCGTTTCGTTCGAAAAATATTACGGCTGTGCTGAGTCACAAAGATCTGTATTTTCTCAGCCGCTGCGCTAGTGTGGATTTACGCATATTAGTCACTTGTAGAAAACGTATACCGTGTGATTTCAGCACTCAAAGTGTTAATGTAACACATATGTACATATAGTACTAGTAATTGTCTAAATATTGTATGTCCCAAGTGGATAAATTGTTGTTACCAAATTATTATTTAAGACCTTTCCTATGGATGTTTTACACAATTTAACAATAAAAATAATCTTATTACTACTGTATAATTAAAATGTCACCGAAAATAGGGTCTTATTTTTATTTCTGCCAATGGCGCTCAAAAGCTTCTGATATTTACATATTCCGTGCCAGCAGTAGCACTGAGCTTTCGGGAAAGAGCTGAGAGTCTCGCAGGCTGTATAAATTACATCAAGTTGAGAGAGTTAATTGAGAACGAATCGATACACTGAGAAATAATTTTCTGATTGGCTTCATCAGAAACTGGGGCGAGAATTATTTCGTTACACAAGCAGCTTTTGCAAAAAAGCATAATGGTCCTAAAGATTCTAACCCGTGGTGTCTTCGAATTGAAAACGCCTCAGATTTCTCGTCTTTTATTGATTTAAAATATATAATTAAAAAAGATTTGCAATCGAAGACAAAGAAGGGCATTACGCACGGTCACTTTAATTTATATTCGGTTAAGTAGAAGTAGGTGCCAATTATTTATGGGGTATAGATTATCTTTATAACATAGAGATTAATTAGGAATTAATTAATAGAAAGTAATTATTATTATCAAATTATAATTACTAGCGACTTCGTCCGCGTGGGATTTAATACATATTTTTATACTTTCCATAATTTTCACGATTATAGACAAACGTTTTGTTCTGAGGGTTTTTGCTCTAACTCTCTGCAACATTAAACCTGTCACCTCACGTATCTTCCATAATATAATATAATATGTCGAATATAATAGGGAATTGCATAAGGTTTATGAAAAACTAACTTATTTTTTGTGCTTTGTCGAAAAACCATCTTCTGTGGATGAAACGATATACGGTTCCACGGATCACCAATTGAGCCATGTGCCTCACAATTTCAGAAAATGATGATAGAAATGTGTGTTTTTTTTTTAAGACAACTCTTACACGTAGATTCGATAGATAAGAGACATTTAGTAGTTCTATTGCTAACGGTTGCTGAGAGTCAGGGCATTTTTGTTCAAATTTTAGACTCCTATTTTGAAATTATTAGAGTGCGAATTTTCTGAATTCCTTCCTTAGTACACCCTTACACCCTAAAAGGAACAAACACTCCTAGAACTAGTGGTTCGAGCTGGGCATTGTCTATCAGTTAGACAGTTACTCCTTTGTAATATACATATATTGATAAAAATCACCCCAGATCAACCCACTGTTGGGATAAGGTCTCCTAGCATAACCAAAAGGAAATTATAAATAAAGTCAACGAACAAAAGTCTCACCCAAATGAGTCAAGTTTTCCTGCTGCGGGAGCAGTTCTTGTATATCATTGACTATCCTGGTGATCTCCTGCGTGTCCTTGGCGATGCTGCAGAGCTCCTCCTGGTTAAAATCTGGTGTGATCTGCTTGCAGAGCAGGATCTGACTTATCACGTTGCCGAAGTTCGAAGGACCGGCGCGGTTCTCTGAGAAACAAAGAATTTTTAAGATACATATGTATATAGAAAACACTTTTTCTGTTTTGTGTGGTATAAATACAATATAATGTGGTATATACACAGAAATAAACACTTAGAATAAAGGAAGTATGAAGAGTGGCCTTATCGCTGAGAGTGATCTCTTCCAGGCAACCTCAGGATGGAATGGACATGAAGGGACAATATGAACGGTGGCACTTTAATAAATAATAATTGGTAAAACAAATATTTACACTACAAAAATAAAGCTAGCTGAGTAAAGTAGCATAGCGCGATTTAAACGTATAATTGTAGAGCATTGGTACTATGGTACCACTTAGATCCTTCTTCTCATTAGCTCATATTAACACATACAATATAATGTCCGCTACTATACATGCTTTAAAACTGTCAGTTTCAGCCCAGAATCACGAAGTTAGCGGTGTTACACCCCATTGCCTTGTTTATTTCTCACCCATGTAAACTGATTTATAGGATTTATTTATTGAGGAATAACAAAGGACTACATTTAACGAATTATTATTATTATTTATTTTTTTACTATTCGAGCATGGTGGCAAGTCTCAACAAAGCCTAACCAGGTGTGCGGATTACGCTTGTTTTATTCAAGGCCTAGAACTACCTGTATGTGAAATTTCAATCCGATTCGTGCAGTAGTTTTGGCGTGAAATATTAGTGTGAAGTTTTAAGTTTTTTTTTTTGCATACGATATAAAGGTCTTTGTAATCTACGTAGAAGAATAAGTATATTCTTATATGCCAATGTATTTATTCTCATTCTAAGTGGACTTGTTTGTTCTTTTGAGTATAAATAAATAAATAAATAATGCTGGATAATTCACACAGCATCATCTAGTCCCAAGCTAAGCAGAGCTTGAGTTATGGGTACTAGATGACTGATATACATAATTCAATACATTACAAAGATAGATTTTTTTTATGATACATAGAAAACGACCAAAACACCCGGAACACCGGAACAAATATCTGCAGATCGTACACACAATTGTTCCGAGGCGGGAATCGAACCCGCAACCTCCTGCGTCGCAGGCGGACCTTCGCCCACCGCGCCACATCGGTCGTCAAATATAAATAAATATCTACAAACCGAATCTAGTTGTTGATTGTTTTGCTATACCCTAACTTACACTTCAATACCACCGATATTACGGAACACATTAATTATGAAATAAGCAATGTTTAAATCGAAATTGCACAACTGCAGTTTACAAAACTATTGCTGGATATAAAGAAATTCCAGCATAGCTACTGCATAGTCTGAATGTGCACAATCTACCGCAGCACAGCTGTAAAAACCCCTTTGGCACGCTCGCCTAAGTATATTAGGCAATCGTACTCGCACAGAAAACTGCATCCAAATAGTAAAAGATCAGCAAATGCGACCTAGCCAAAGCTCTAACAGACCAACAACTATTCGCCTCTGTACCGTTTAGATTTTCGAGTATCATTTCACCTGTAGTTTCAGCGCAAAATGCTTGCAAAGCTTTTGCCCAAAGCTTCGGAAAAAGTATTTGTTGAGCGGTTAGTACAAAGGAAAGTTATTCGTTCGAGTAGGCATCTAGACACTCGAGATATCTTTGAAATCACATTTGATTCCGAAACTCGATAAAAGACAACAAACATGGGGTCGGAAAAATCTAATCATCGGTTGAGTGCCGTTGCTGGTTCATATTTTCCGCTTACTTATGAAATACGTACCTAATACACTCCGTATACATTACAGGGTCACACGGCTATGCCACAAGGAAGAAAAGTATCTTAAATAATGTAGATAGAAAAATTTACTGAAGGAAAACTTTATTTTAACAGCGTTAAATTTGAATTCGGAATCGAACCCGCCAAATAGTAAAAAAAGAAGACCCGTAATATACTCGTATAAAT
The DNA here is from genome assembly GCA_947044415.1 of Eupithecia dodoneata. NCBI lineage: Eukaryota > Metazoa > Arthropoda > Insecta > Lepidoptera > Geometridae > Eupithecia > Eupithecia dodoneata. Next base: position 9,153,659 of record OX345656.1, on the reverse strand, counting down.
AAGGGGGTTAGTCTTTTTAATACTCACCATAGTAAGAAGTCATGTCCATCGGCACCAACTGCACTAATCTGTGGCTTTTGGCAAGCTCCCTTAGCAGCAGCTGAGCCATGAAGTACAAGAGAACCAGCTGGGATTGCTCCGTGCAGGCCTCGCCCGTCGACCTGAATAAAACAACCATTTATACAGGGATGTGGTAAGTTAAAAGGAAAGGCGTTCCGTTTGATTACTCCAATTTTCTTCATTACATTTACTTAGTAATTATATTTTTGAAATGTTTACTTGTTGCTACGAATTTCGTAGCTTGCTACGGCGTAGCTGCCTACGGCCTACGGCGTAGCAGTAGGGTCCTATTATATTCCCCTACCAGCGGAGTCAAAAGTGACACCGCAGGCCACCCCGTCTGGGAGACGCTTCGTTGGTAGATCTTCTAAAATTTACTTGATTATGAAAGATATGTAAATACCGGCCGCCTAAAAAAAGTGTGTTTATTTGGACACCGGGTTTCACTGCGTCTCCTCTCTCGCATACCTTTTACGGATTTGAAATGACGAGCTCTCGTGTGAGATTATAAGTTTTATTCAATGAAAAGTTTTGAATACAGCCCAGCCCTTTTCTGCCACAGATTACCACCGCACCGTAGCAGCTATAACATGTTGCTGTCACTTTGTGAGTGAGGGCGGGTTTGAGTTTATTACCAGTAGAATTATTTAACAGCCATGTACTACGCTGTTTGTGTGACACACAGAGAGTTATATCCTGACCACATTCCTAGATGGGTACATTTTAAATGTATTTGCGACCAATGCCGCGTCTAATTGGGTCCTTCTTCCAATGCTATTTTGTCTTAGCTAGGGCTTTGATAACTCTGGTAAGCATAGATATTCAAGGTTAAATAATGTTTTCCTCGAAATCAAAGTCCGCGTTGGCTTAATTTTTGTAGTAAAATTTATTTATCAATTTTCACAAATTGAAATTTCAACCAATTCCGTCCCTCATCTAAACCATTGTCTAACAACTGTTTCTATATTAACATATCATGTACTTTACACAAAGTTTGTTCATTTGTATCACCATGAATATGAAACGTTAGAACAGCGCGGTACACAAAATTGGTTAAATTATGTGGTACGTATTCGGTTTGGTAACATTTATTCGAGTAAAATTGAGTTACTGAGTTTATTTGAATACAAGCATAAGCTCTACAAACAAGAAAATGATGAACAAAGAGTTATATTTGACTTTCAGTTCATCAATCTTTGAAATAATAAAATGTATTGGTCTGACAAAACATTTGTCACCTTTACCAAAATGAAACAGCAGAATGGTTAACATTTCAATGTATTACCTGCACTGTACGAATCAGCAAAAGCGCGCTGTAACCTCGCCTACCCTGTTGCATAGGTCATACAATATTCAGCCGTAGCCACACAAAAAGCCGAGTCACCGAAATTTCCAACAGCGAATCCGTGGGAATGAATTTTCACTCCGCAAAAGAATAATAAATCACCAAAGTCCGTATACACGACTCAAATAATCAGGGTTTACATTTTGTTTGTTTTTCTCCCTATTCAGAAACGCGCATTATTCTTAAACAAAACATTTACGTCTCATATCGTCTGAAATACAGCCTCCCTGAGTTATAGTCTCAGGTATATTTTACCTACCTACATTACACACCGTAAATCGGGATTATGTTGAGTTAAACACCAAAGTACCTATGAAGGTACGAGACTTTGCTTTGAATACTAAAGAAAAACATAAAATGCCACATCGAATTCATGTAGTGGCATACGCTAGAGTGCCTGACTTTTTTTTTTGCCCGTGTGAGCTTTACTCTATATAAGAATACGTGCGATGTACATATATATATGTATATATCATGTATGTATAAATCTAACGAAGTACAAAACAGGATGTTTATAGTCAGATATGGATGTGGCTAATCTAGCAACGTTCAATCAAAGGTGGTCAGATCATGTTCCGACCGTGGCACGCTGATTGATGCTTTGCTTATGAAACTCTGAAACGTGGCTTTGATCCCATGCTGCAGAATATAGTCGTTGGTATCCTGTGTGTACCCCATTTAGCTTTGAGTTAGCTTCTGTCATGACTATGATAGAACAGGGCGCTATGGCGCTCATTGGCCTATGTCCAGCAGTGGACTAATATAGGCTGATGATGAGATTATGATGACTATGATAGAATGACTACATACGTTAAACAGACAAGTCATAATTTACATCTCTACCATACATTAAACTTTTAGCTGGTTTTTAGTACAAACTCAAAGTGTTGCTTAGAAAAGTTTGAAAAAACTTTGTGCGTACAAATTAAAACAATTAGTAAAGTTTAGCAAGATGAACTTCTTTTGTTTGTTCTTTGGAATCTTTGAAGATGTTGAGAATGACAAATGAGTATCGCTGATAAGCAACCAATGAAATAAATCCAATAGCCGGCTTATATAGGTTTTCTTAGACAAAAGAAAATAATCTCATAAATGTTTATACGTAAAGTTTGTATAGACTTTGTTTTGTTACGGACTTATAGCCTAGAGTAGCCATTACTAAGTACTTAGGTGCGAGTACTATGTATCTTTTAGAAGTAGTAAAACAGGTCATTACGTACGAAGATTTATTAGTTGTGTATCTCTAACACAGTCCTTCTGTAATTACTAATTGGCTTCCTGAGAATCCCGTAGAGAGAAGCATGTGGGTCTAGAAACGTTAACAAATTCAGCCCGTGATAGTTATCACTACATACTCGTAGTATAAAACAAAGTCGCTTCCCGCTGTCTGTCTGTCCCCATGTATGCTTAGACCTTTCAAACTACGCAACAGATTTTGATGCGGTTTTTTTAATAGATAGAGTAAGTCAAGAGGAAGGCTTGTACGTATAAATGCAAGCCGTGCAAAGCCGGGACGGGTCGCTAGTATTTAATACAATGTATTACATAGATATATGATCTGATGTGTATCCGGAATACATAGGTAAATAGGTTCTTTTCCACCTCTCTCCTCTGAGCATAATTATTTCTATATTGTGATGGAGTCCGTTTTTCTAAATAAGGGACTATCCAAAAGTGTTCCAGCATCAATCTAAGCCCTGAGCGATTTGACCCCGAGGGCGGCTTGGTCCGCCGCGCCGCAAAGGATTCTGCCATTATTCCAATCCGCTCATTGCTAGCCAGTTTCTTATTTAATATTTATGGGCTGAGGCGGTTAAGCAGCCATTCAATATTGATAGATATACCTATATAGTAGAGTCTCTCACTATTTGTCAAGTTTCCTAATTATACTTAGATCAAAATAAATGCAATAGCGCATTATCTAGTATAGAAGATGCTGCGAGGTCAGAAAATTCCAATAGTGGTACAATAGCAAGTTATTTTCTAGTAAGACCAACAGCTTACAAAGAAAAATATTTTCAATTACCCTGCTTATCCCTAGAGTTTGTAAAAATAGAGGTGATTTCTTCGCTTTTTAAATATTTCTAAAGAGAATTAAATTATACAACTCTTATTTTCTGAGATACTTATCGGAACTGAGAAACCCAATAGGATTTAAATGCTCAAACAGTTATTAAAACGAAAAGGAAGGTTACAACGGGTCCGTGGTAATATTTCGTGCCTGTCACATTAAAAGAGGGCATGGCATAACATGGAAAGCAGTTTAATGTCTTCCAAATTAAGCTTTCAAAGCTTATCTGAAGGTTCGGACATCGTAAACCACTTTTGGGTCCGAGGTCACGCTTACAACGCTTTTATAAATGTTGTTTTACGAGCTCTAAGTCTAGCAGGTCTCTCAAAAATATTATGTGAGACATAATGTTAAAAAACCTGCAAAATATGCTATTTTAGTGAGGGTAGCTTAAGTAGATAAATTATTTCTTCACAAGTAGGTAGGACAAGGGCACCGAATGAGTTGGCCTATGAAAGAAGGCCCAGTATTGGGTGTCAGTGTCAACAAAATTATAATTATGATGCGGAGTATACTACATATATACCACTTTTTAGTTTTGAGGCATACTCGTATGGAACGTAGAATAAGTTAAATAGGTAAGATCTTTAACTTTTCTATGGTCTGAAATAAATGATTTATTATTGCCCATCGCACCGTCGTTTTTTTCTTTAGTTTTGCTTAATCTACGTCCACTGCTGAACGTAGGCCTACCTCAACCCCAGGAATAGCGGTCCTGGGCCGCCGCCATCCATTATCTTATAGTTATTAATGCTGAATTGTGGAATATCCATTGTCTCGTAGACCAGTTATAAAAAGTGATCAAAATGCATTATACTGAAATGTATGTATCAGACGAGTGTGAGCACCAACACAAACTATTTTGGTTTAATAATGTATTTTGGTTTTAGTGGTGCAACATTGATAAACATTTATATAACCTGTATTTTATTATATTATATCGACTCCCTACATCCACTACAATGTCATTTTGCTTACTTTTTGGAATTTGGCAGGACTAGCAGACTGGTCTGCTTGGTAGCCTCCACGCAGGCGCGCCGTAGCCGACGCACGCGCTCGCGCAGCTCCGGGCTGTCGTGTGATTGGCCGATGTGGATCAGCAGATCGCGGAACAGAGCCAGTTGCACGTTGATCTCCGTCAGGAGCTGTGGAGAAAATACGTACGTGAGTCATTTGAAGAGCTTAGACCTATATCAAATTGTAGTACCCGTACCATGTTGCACCTGTTTATCTGCCTATACAACATCATCATCATCAATCTATGTTAGTCCACTGCTGGAACATAGGTCTCCCCAATGAGCGCCATAGCGCCCTGTCTTCAGCTTGCCGAAACCAGCATCTACCTGCTGATGACGAGAAGACTCGACGTAGTTTCCACAACACTGCCCATCCTATAGCTGGAGCATATACAACATGAATGCAATATATCTATATATATAAAAGAAAGTCGTGTTTGTTACAACACTAATAACTCGAGAACGGCTGAACCGATTTAGCTGAAAATTGGTGGATAGGTAGCTTAGAACCAGGCTTAACATAGACTTTTTATAATTTAAATCATTTGACACATAGATTTGGACGGGGGCGAAGCCACGGGGCGCAGCTAGTGTACATATGTATAAGAATTTTATATTTGATTTAACCAGGACCGATTTACACCAAGAGTAGAAATAGCCCATAGCATACCTAATAACTTCACGTGATAGGAAGACCGATGTGGCGCGGTGGGCGAAGGTCCGCCTGCGACGCAGGAGGTTGCGGGTTCGATTCCCGCCTCGGAATAAATGTGTGTACGATCTGCAGATATTTGTTTCGGGTGTTCTGGTCGTTTTCTATTTATTATAAAAAATATCTATCTATGTAATGTATTGTATTATGTATATCAGTTATCTAATACCCATAACACAAGCTCTGTGGTTACCATCGGGCTAGATAATGCTGGGTGAATTGTCCAGCATTATTTATTTTATTTATTTTGTTGCCAGCCAAGTTGAGGTTACCTACATCAGAAATTCACAGTCAATTACATTTTACAACCCAAAATATGAATATCCATTGAAAATGCTTATGAGGCAAAACTCCTTTGTTAAATAAGTAAATTTTAACAGGCAGTCTAATTAAAATAACGAATCGTTGAGTTTCCCACTCGGTACACCAATTAATTATTTTGCAGGTGTTGATTATTTGGAGTAAAATGTTGTTCTTATAAAAAATCACATCTTGTTTAATCGATGAGATAATCTAATAATTCATTGACGACCGATGTGGTGCGTCGGGCGAAGGTCCGCCTGTGACGCAGGAGGTTACAGGCTCGATTCCCGCCTTGGGACATATGTTTGTACGATCTGCAGATATTTCTTCAGGGTGTTCTAAGTATTATAAAAAAATATCTATCTATATATTGTATTAAAGATATATAGATATATCTATATCAGTCATCTAGTACCTATAACACGAGCAGCTTACCTTGGAGCTAGATAATGCTGTGTGAATTGTCCGGTATTATTTATTTATATTTTTTTTAATCGTTGTATGATATCCACATAAAAATCATACATGCAGCCGAATATAGAACCACCCCCTTTTTTCGAAATCGCGTCGCTCCTACTTGATGCAGGGTGTAATAGATTGGACCACCAATCACTCTAGATACGATATCACCGTAGCAAACCAAAATGTTCAGCCTCAAACAAAATTGCCCAAGTGTCTACGAAATACGATGGCACGTGGCACCCACAGCTTCCGCACTAGACTTGTAAATCTACGAGTAGGAACCTATCCACTTGCTTTGTTATATGTATGCTAGGTAGGTTACTACGAATAATTCGTACCTAAACACGATCTGCCACTTAAGTGATCGTTTGCGTAATTCTATTCCTATTCCATCTACCAATTGATCCAACGCCAACGTGCCGATGGCGATTGGAATACCATCTGTTAGTGCTGCCTTTAATTATAAATAAATTACCTATAAATTGCGGAAGTTTCAGAGTATTTATTTCTACATATATCTTGAAGACGGTTGAGCGAATTTATACAGTGGTTTTGTGACTAGGGCAGTATGGGGCACCTCTGGTTAGGGATGCATTTTTTCACCAAATTAGAGCGGATGTTTCTTAAAAATGTTTTAGATAAAAAAACTTCTTTTTTAAATCTATCTCTATAGTATAAACATTCTCGAGAGCAGCTGAACCGATTTCACGAATTCTTTTTTTAGAATATTCCTTGAAGTACGACGATGGTTCCTATGGAGAGAAAATTTTCAATTCCACCCAGGCCGGGACGGGCCGCTAGTTAGGAATAAAAAGTTGGTCAAGTGCAGGTGCGAAATTGATAGCACATACAAATGCGTATTGTTTTGTAGATGCCGTTCGACTCAGTTTTATCCAAGAATAATAATTAATTATACCACAATATTATGAGAAAAACCGACCGATATAGGGAATATATAGTCTTAAGCTGTCTCAAAAACCTTCAAGCCTTTTCATGTAACGCGTTGGAGAACGCAATGTTATGTCTTTTAAAAAACTATTTTTTAAATAAACGTATGAATTTATCGAATTGATTGTTCACGTGAAAATTATTATAACATAGTATTTTTTTGGTTCAGTTAAGTGCTCCATACTGTCCAAGTAAAAATAGCATACCATACGAATTACTACGTTGGAACGAAACCATACCATATGAATTACTAAGTTGGAACTAAACCATACCATATGAATTACTAAGTTGGTACGAGCGGATCACGTTGTGTATCTAGTAGTAAACTGGGTAAACCACCACCCGAAACAAAGTAACACGTACAGTTCACGCACGTTATAAACGCTAAAAATGGCCGCAGGTCAAATTGGTTTGAAGGTAAGTAAGAGTCGGTAGGTACACAACCCTTGGGTGGGCGCTAACTAAGCTTATAGAACGTGCATGTTAACGTTGCCGTATAACCGTAACTAGAAAGAATGTGAATGGGAAAATATCTTCGTGTACAACACTAATTTGAATTTACGGAACTGCCGTTATTACACAGAAGTACTTACCTTCAGTTTCAGTAACATAAATCCCGACTCAGGCTGGGCTTTCGCAGAAAATACGATCATTCGGTATCAGGATCATCAATATTGCGGGTCCTGGCGACGAAATCGGCCAGAGAAATGGAGCTAATATGTCGAAATGGAGGCAATCAATATGGAATCTGTAGGACACGTGTACTAATGACCCGTGAGATTAACTTAAGAGAAGAAAAGAGGAGTTAGGTAAGTAGTTACGGGAGGAATTAATGCATTTAGTACCTACTAAATGCAATCACTACATAGTATAAAACAAAGTCACTTTCTGCTGTCTGTCTGTCCCTATGTATGCTTAGATCTTTAAAACTACGCAACGGATTTTGATGAGGTTTTTTAATAGATAGAGTGATTCAAGAGGAAGGTTTATAAACCATTTGACGCAAAGATTTCCACGCGGGCGAATCCGCGGGGCGCAGCTCATAATATATAAACAAATAAATATTAAAATGATTTAAATCTGGTTCTTCTTAATACAGATCAGTTTTTATACGTCCATTGCCAAAGGGGAAGGTGGGTCAGATTCAGTTGTTACTATAGTCCAACTGTAAGCGAACGAAAAATATAATGCTTTATTATGTGACCTTTACTATATACTATTATATACCACTTGCAAAACAGTAGTAGGTAAGTTAATATTTTTAACAATATATCTGACTCGATGAATTAACCACGGTAAGGTCATTTAAAAGTTATAGTTAAAATTATAGTTTAAAAAGATTGTACTTATTCCTGAAGAAATAGCCAGCATATAAGATCGCAACAACGCAAGCAAGAACACCTTTATTTATATTACATATATTTTTTCTTTGGCTTTAAGATCAGTCGTATATTATCAAGATATCATCAAGAACGCTGCTCTCGACAGGAAATACGTTTTGGTAACAAACGACTCAGCTCGGATCAGTTTATCTACTGGTATTTTAAGAGACAACAAAAAATGGCATCGTTATTATCTTTACCAATTTTAATGAAAAAAAAAGATATCGTGTTTTGGCTTTAGCCTATTACTATTATCGGCCATTATTGTGTATCTGTGATGACATTTTTGTGACGAGAAAATAAATGATTAGAAATAAAAACAAAAATTGGTTGATTCGTTGAGCGTTGACCGCCAAGAGTCGAGAGTTTAAACTCAATTTTTTCAGCTTCGACAGATCGACAGATTTGTGACGTTAGCTTGCTTAATTATATGAGAAATCAATCGTGCTAGCTTTTAAAAACGAACCTATACCTACTCCACTCGTATGATGGAACTATCCGTGACAAATCTGACAACTGACACATAGCGTGAAAGCTATCTATAATCTCTTATTTTAGTATACATACGAGACTGACCGCGCTGTTCAAACAATAGTCGTTAATTTTAACAACATAATTGTCCCCACACAATTTAGATTCGTTATCTGAATCAGTGTTGCCAGTTCGAAAATAAGATTAAATTGGTTTGATAAACTAAAAACATTTACTTTGATTCGGTCTTTATTTCTCAGTAAAGTAAAAAGTAGGCTTTGTTTGTGATGATTGCGTATTTGCTTATTCATTTAATTTGCCTGAAATAAACATAAATAAACGAAAAATTTTATGTACGATTGCAAAATACTTTAATAATATAGGATCTTTGTTTTACTAAGGTAAAAATGCTAAAATAATACACCAATAAAAAGGCTTAAATATTATGTTAGTAGTATCGCTGTCGTTTGACAGACACTTTGAGAGAAAGGAGAGTATTTTGCAAGATATACACAAAAACTTGATAACGGTTTGACTGGAGTATCCTCAGGGGCTAAAAGGAGTATTTTGATACTAGTACATACATAAAAGCTCGAGTCGATTTTCTATCAAAATCTTTAGAAGTAGATTATAAAAAATGCCTCAATGGTAAAGTTTAAGTTTTCTCTTTCATCGTTATCTTAACAGCACACAGACGTCCACAGCTGGACATACGCCCATCCATACGAGGTAACTCAACAAATATTGGCCCTGAACTATCATGGTTATTAAAACCACAAAAGCACTTGTAATGGACATTCCCATGGTTTTTTTTGGTAAGAATTTTTGTTACACCAATTCTTGGAACACTTCACACAACAGGTGTGATTTGATTTATTTTCGAGTACACATACTTTTTTGTAGAGCACATGTTGTTGATAAGTATTAAAGTCCTCACATCCTTTATCACAGATCTCCTCCCCATTTGTTACACCCTGTATAGATTGATTGATTGTTCCCAAACGTAGCTGAAAATAAATGCCGAAATACAAGTGAAGCGAGAAAACAAATTAATATCTGAAAAATATTACGGCAAACATTTTCTGTCTAGGCCATAAAAGATTATGCTTTTGTGTAGTGAAACATAAATAAAATGAGTCGATGTTAAGTAGACATAACAGCTGAAGTTTAGGTTCTAGTTTATGTCGTTAGAAGGTTTTGGCCTTTCGACGAATTGAGCTTCGGTGCGCAGTCGTCGAGATACATGATTACATTTTATGAGTAATATTTACTTACTTATTTAAATGAGTAAGTAAATATTATATAACGACCTAACATGAAAATGGGCTGACTGCGAAATTTATACGAGTATTTCTATGTAAGTATATATTTTGAGCCGATTTATAAATAAATATCTTCTGCTCGCACACGTTTTTCGGGGATTAAAAGTAACTTACTGATATATTTTTGTGTTTTTTTCTGTAATGTAGCACTACTTACTAAATTGTGGCCCACAACCCAAAGGTTAGCAGGTAAAGATTGCTATTTAGCTTCATGCGTCGCCTATATACAACATTTATAGAATAAAGTATATTCTATCTAAGTTATTCCGTTATGTATCTCGATATACGATAATATATCCGATATGAAGAGGTATATGTTCCAGCTCTAGGAAGAACCGATGGCCGCTGGGGAAAACGTGTTCTCGAGTGGAGACAACGACTCGGTAAACGTAGTATAGGATGCCCTCCGACCAGGTTAGATGACGACCTGCGAAAGACTGCAGGTAGCTGGATGCGGCAAGCTGAAGACAGGGCGCTATGGCGCTCACTGGGGAGGCCTATGTCCAACAGTGGACTACTATAGGCTGATGATGATGTTCCAGGTCTAAATCTTAACACATGAAAAATGCCAGCCCGTTTCTTTAAACAATCAAACCGTATTTATGCGTATAAGCTCGCGTGCTCAACTCGAGAAAAAATATAAACATCCAACCTGATTAAAAACCCGGGTCACCGCATAATGCGGTATGATTGATGTATGGGCTGTACCGCATTGCCACGCGGCCCGTATGCGGTCCTACGAGAATTTATTATTCCCCCTATAACGCTACGGCTCTCTGCTGGATTTTCCCACAGTATTTGAATTCTGCCTTGAAAAATGTGGTGGCTTCGCTCGCATGGTTGATTTGACAAAACGGCTAAAGAGCTATTCGAACTCTGAATGTGAACATTGCATCGGTTATTTTGAAAGTGAATTTGTGTAAGGCAGAAGAAACCATTACAAGGGTTGAATCATTATAGAAATCTACTTAGCTATTTTTTGTGCCCCTTGCTAATGTCCTAATATTTTATTTCCAGTAGGTATATAGGTTTATACATAAAACAATCTACGGGCTCTAGCCTTCGCATACCTACACAATATGCCCTTAGCACTTTGATTGCTGAAATCACACGGTATGTGTTTTCTACAAGTGACTAATATGCGTAAATCCACACTAGCGCAGCGGCTGAGAAAATACAGATCTTTGTGACTCAGCACAGCCGTCATATTTTTCGAACGAAACGCATGTGCGGCGCGACACAACCGCTGTGTAGAGCGGCAGCACGAATTTTTTAGGTTAAAAAAAAGATCGCAGTCGTCGAAAAAAAATCGCAGTCAAAGTGTTAGGCCCGTATTATGAAAGCTTGGTCTGTCATCGACTTGTGCTAAAGGATAAAGATATACACTATAGCATAAAGATTACTCAAGCACAGATCGGTAAGCTTTCATAGCACGGGCCTTTAAACTAAACTGTAGGTAACATACCTAAATAGGTAAGTACTGATTCTGATAACATAGCTTAAGTGCCAGTCAGAAAGCGTGTTCTAAAGGTCCTTCACACCAGTCAGTCTACTGAAATGATATGAAGCTTGATAACATTATGTTAAATTAATTTTCAACATTAGTTACTGTACCTTTTCATAAGGTTACTGACCGACTTTATAATTTATCTGAAGTACTTACAGTGTACATAGGTTTGTTTTCTCCTTGACCGTTGAACAAGCGCAATAACATAGACATTTCTAATTTGCCCAGGTACAAAATGTTCCACAATTTGGTTTATTAAGGAAAACTTCACACGCCAATTCATAAAATCTTTTTTTAATCTAACAGCGTAGGTACTCATCAAATGATATTCCGCACAACAATCTAGAGCACACGTAGTGTGTTCTGTGACTCTGTGGCCAATTATTTATATTTTTTTATATTTATAGTTTTAATTATAAAATAAATAAATAAATAATGCTGGACAATGCACACAGCATTATCTAGCCCCATGGTAAGCAGAGCTTGTGTTATGGGTACTAGATAACTGGTATACATAATACAATATACTAAATACCTAGATAGATATTTTTTATTATACATAGAAAACGAACAGAACACCCGGAACAATCAATATATCTGCAGATCGTACACACAATTGTTCCGAGGCGGGAATCGAACCCGCAACCTCCTGCGTCGCAGGCGGACCTTCGCCCACCGCGCCACATCGGTCGTCAAAAAAAGTTCAAACAAATTCTATGTGTAGATTGTAATGTGTGTGCACATTATAATCAAGCCATAGAATTGACTAAAAGGTGGTGGCTAGTAGCTATGTTAAAACTAAATTATTTAAACATAGTTTTAAAAATAATCCAATTTTATTGTGCAATTGTGAAGGTAAGAAGTTTTTTTCACCAATTTTCTCACAATGATAACGAACAAAATTGTATTTCCATTTGGTTTAGTACTTTCCTTATTCGCCATCACCATCATTCGTTTTCATAACGGGATAACACACTTCTAACACAAATTAGAATTAGTATTTACAATTGAAACAATTGAGCTAACTGCAGATTGGGGGCGCTTCCGATATTAATATGGATCAGTTGAGCTGTGTTGAGAATCCTGCTTTGCTGATTGGTTGAAGCTGCATGAATTATAATATCTTTTGACATTTCCTGCTCAAAAAGCATGTCTTTCTACCGTAGCGTATAACTTGAATCTACGTCCTTGGGATTAAAAGTAAAATATGTTTTCCTCTAATTTTTTTTTATTCATCAGCCAGTACAGGACATTTTTCGTCTATCATAAAGACTCTACTTTAAGGTTTTCCATTTACACATATTACTCCATCGTTATACTCCGTGATCATAGCGCATGAAACTGTGTCGAAATATTGGATAACAAAAAATCAAATCATGGTAAATATCCCGTTTTAAATGACTTTAGTTTTAATAACCATGATAGTTTCATAAGTTTTATTCCATTACCAAGTAACGTACCTACATTTCATTTGAATTTAATTTGAAAATGGAACTGATATCGCTTTCATTGTGATTATTGGATGTTTTTATGAAGGGTGATTCTTCCTCCGTGGTAGAATGCGAAGTTGGTACTTTGTGTTGAGCGTAACGGATACCTACTCTATTCTTTTTTGTAGAAGCGCGTAATTTTTAGTTTAATACGAATTGAGCTGACGGTGAATGTGACTTATTAAAGTAATTGAAGTGTCATCAAGCTAAAAATAAGTTAATAATATGCAAATGGAACAAAAGGGCAAATAATTAATTAATATTATTCTATCAGTTGCGGTCGAAATAACGTGCAGTATATTTAAAGACTTACGACAAATTCTGGAAAGTGAGTGAAAAAAGTGTGCAAACTATAGGTTAGTTTTGATTGTTTTATTGTACATACGTTTATGTATGTAAACATAGTGTTTATCAGTCGGGCCAAAACCACCCATTATAATTCGGGCTTGTCATCCCCCCTCGCTACGCTCGGGAGTATATTTAACAACCTCGTCTACAATGAGGTGGTATGGTCTTTGTTAAAAAAAATATACTATTTATTCTATGTTTTTTCATAAACGATCCAGTAACTACAATCTTTAGCAAAACTAATTATATCTATGCGTCACTTATAGTAAAATTTAAGAAAGTCGTGCAGTGCATTGAGAACAAAACCCAAGGCAATCTGAATAAAGCATGAGTACAATGATCTAATTAAAATGCCAACCCGACCCGTATGCCGCCAAAAGGGAATTGCATAGTGGAATGTAAATGAGAGCGGAGCCGCTTAGTGAGAAATAAAAATCAAGTTTCATTCACGAAAATTTTAACAAACTTGGCAGGTTTTTATTTTTGTTACGAACTAGCTTCTGCCCGCGGGGTCACTCGTCGTTTTTGATAAAAAAAAAGTAGCCCATTCGTTATTCCAGGCCAGGGCCTGGAATAACGAATGGGCTACTTTTTTTATCTCTTTTTTATATCTTGTGTGCAAAATTTCAGCATTCAGAAATTTTGGCTAAGTGTTCGGAGAAATATCTTCACAATGCACGAAATTTCGTCTTTATAAGTAACTAGATGCGTGCCGCGGCTTCGCCCGCGTGGAAATTAATGTGTCAAATGGTTTATAAAACTTCGTCCTGAATACTCTATCTATAGAAAAACCGCATCAAAATCCTTTGCCCAGTTTTAAAGATCTAAGCAGATATAGTGACACACAGACAGCGGGAAGCGACTTTGTTTTATACTAGTAGTGATATTAGTAGAAAAGACATAATTTATATAATATATGACCGACTATGGCTCAAGATGACTTACTTAATAAATGTTTAGAAGAAAATGTCTCTCGTTCCACAAACAAATCAAAAAATTTATGAAACAGTAATTCGTTTGACATCTGATGTATTAGGTACTTGTTATAGGCCAATCAAAAAGCTATATTTTTGAGTACACTGACTGCTCTACCGCATAGGAAGCTCTAGTCCTACTAATATTATAAACGCGAAAGTTTGTATGTATGGATGGATGTTTGTTAATCTTTCACGGAAAAACTACTGAACGTATCGGGCTGAAATTTTGCATACAGGTAGTTCCAAGCCCGGAATAAAACACAGGCTACTTTTTTATATGTAAATCAGTTCCCATGGGATAGAAATAACCTTAAAAACGTTTTAAGGTTACATAAAAACAACGCGTGCGAAGCCGCGGGCAGAAACTAGTTATATATAATAATTTCCTCTCGAATCTTACTCAAAGCGTTAGGTTTAGCTAAAGCCGAGCTAAACCTAAGCCTTAGCGCGATTACATCAAAGTTAGTTTAGTAGAGCTTGGTTTCTCTATTATTCGCACATTAACTTACTAATAAAAAGCTCTGTAACCTGTTTATTAAAATTTATTATGAAAACTCCTCTGACAACCTTTGTGGCGCGGTGGGCGAATGTCCGCCTGCAACGCGTTCGATTCCCGCCTCGGGACAAAAGTTGGTACTATTTGCAGATATTTAAAATAAATAATAAATAAATAATGCTGGACAATTCACACAGCATTATCTAGCCCCATGGTAAGCAGAGCTTGTGTTATGGGTACTAGATAACTGATATACATAATACTATATATTACATAGATAGATATTTTTTATTATACATAGAAAACGACCAGAACACCCGGAACAAATATCTGCAGATCGTACACACAATTTTTCCGAGGCGGGAATCGAACCCGCAACCTCCTGCGTCGCAGGCGGACCTTCGCCCACCGCGCCACATCGGTCGTCAAAATATTTCTCCCGGTTGTTCTGGTCGTTTTCTATATATAGTAAAAATATCTATATATCATCTATGAAATGTATTGTATTATATAATGTATATAAGTCATCTAGTACCCTTAATACAAGCTCTGCTTAGCTTGGGTTGCCTATCTCCTTGATTCTTGTGAAGACGAGTAGATATTTTATTAATTACTAGCGGGCCTTCCCGGCTTCGCAAGGTTTTAGAACGGATTCCTAACATTTTTGAAAATAAAATTAAAGCCTATGTTCACCGGGGATAGTGTAGCTTCCCAACGGTGAAAGAATTTTTCAAATCGGTCCAGTAGTGTCGGAGCCTATTGCAAACAAACAAACAAAAAATCAAACCGTTCCTCTTTATAATATTATGGTATAGTTATTAGTATATATAAAGGAGGATAATTTATTTCACTAAATTTTGGTAACTCAGTGTCTCATTGTTGCATCAAGCTTAAACCAGATTAACTTTGCCATTATTAAAACAATTCGAGCTCAGCAACTAGCTTTCTGTGGAAACATTGAAGTCCAGTTTAAAACTAAACTCGTTCTGCAGACCGTTTATTGTAGAAAAGTTTTTCAGTTTGGCTCGTTAGTCGGACGAAAGTGTAGCAATGGGATACATACGAAGAATTTGTTTGTTAAGTGTAATAATTTAGAAGATAGTTTCTATAAACTTTCCTAAACTAAAGTTAACTTTTATTACCTTGGTTGGCTATTAAGTAGGTATGCTTAGTGACTTAAAAGGACTTAATTTAGTGGTAGGCATAGAACTAAAACTATATACAAGGTGGATTTTTGAGATAGAAGTGGATGAAAAAATCCAGAACAATGAGAGTTTAAAAAAATTCGTGGTAGAAGTTCATTCAGCATTCGTGTCTGTTTTGAATTATTTATCGGGTCGATTTCCTGCTAAACTTTTACTTGCTTTAGTAAACTAAAAGATCTAAATTTGCATGGGTTTTAGTTTTCTCATAAATCGATTCATGACTCCTTTCACGACTTTTCTTTAACTCTGTTCTGGATTTGGCCATGCACTCCCATTTAAAAAAGCCACACTGTATATTCCGGCTCGTTGTAACTATATAATGAACTGGCTAGCCTTGTGTTTGCAACGTGCCGGAGAAAAAGTGCTAGTTTATTCTGAAGTGGAATATAAATTTCTTAGTTTCAGACTTTTTGCAACGAAGCTTTAGAACCTCATTGAATACTACCCGCACGTCTTTGCTCGCTCAGCCTGATTCCATTGCATGCACATACCCAGTTAGTCTGATTGAGCTAACTTTAAGAGCCAGTAAGTATTGTATTTTCCGTTCCGTTTTTAATGTTTTTCTTAATTAAGTTTCACATTACCCTGCCTAGTAAGGCTCTGGTGACCCGTACCACAGGTTTTACAAACCTATCACGAGCACCAACCAGTCCCTTGCAATACAAGTTACCTAGCTATAACTTAAGCTTAAGCCAAAAATTGTAAACTTTTATTATTTGAAAGAGAAACTAAATATATTATTCAATTCAATTCTGGCTAAATCCATTAGTTAGACTATGGACGATTCTGCGAATATACTATTGTCATAGTAAAGTGATTGGTTAGCAGAATTATTTAGTTGCGTATTTGTTCGCGACTTAGGCTAAACAAATAAATGCGTTTTTGATCCCTGATAGATTGCCTAGCACCGCTGGCGCGTTATGGAGTCCACTCACCAAAGTCGGCAGGCCGCCCAGAAGTTGATAAAACAATCGCCTACCTACAATAAGTATTCACACAAAAATATCGCACCAACCGGGCTGTGTTGCCGAATTAGGTGTTCCAGTGAAAACAGCCTAAAATCGCTCTTATTCCTCTTGCTGTCCAAAACCAAAATGGCCGAAGACTACGTCCAGCTAGAATGAGATCAAAGGTTGCCGCGACCGACTAAAATGTGACACTGCTCAGTCCATATCTTTGATGGTTAGGAAGCAAATTCCTTTTAGGTATAACTAGATGAAAAAAAAAACGGAATAAAATTCACTACCTAACGTGTCGTTTTGATATGGAAACCATTTGTGTTAAGGAAAATTTTTCCTCAATGCCGTATACTGCTTAGGGGCGTACACAGGTCTCTGTATTTAATAGAGATTAACGGTACTGGGTCAATTATGTAGTAATAACACAAGCTATGCTGACTTTGGGGCTAGATAATGATGTGTGGATTATCAAGCTAATTTTTATTTTTTACTAGCTGCGCCCGCGTGGAAATCTTTTTGTCAAATACTTTTTAAACCTTCTCCTTGAATCACTCTATCTAATAAATAATCGCAATCAAAATCCGTTACGTAGTCAAAGAACTAAGGCAGGTACACTTAGGGCATACATAGGGCAGACAAACAGTGGGAAGCGATTATGCAGTGGTATTGAGGTCCGAGTTATAGTGAGGTCCGGCTCGCAAACTCACCGAAGTCGCCGTAGGCTCCGTCTCCCGATGGTAGGTGGAGAGATGTCTGGTCGGTCCCGCCATGCCGTCCGCATTCCTCACATTTCACTTCACTGTGTTCATCTTTCAACTCACCGGAACATTGTCATATAATAGGAACATTAAGTTCTGCCGGTCACTTTGGACAGTCGATGGTGGCTTGTGCAGAAAATACAATCAGTTTTATTTCCCCACTTAAAAAGAATCAAGAAAATTATCCTCCTCATACTTAATCAGCCTAAGGAATCAGAGCTTGAATACATTTTCAAAAATGATTTAAGGTTTGACATTATTGTATTAAAATATTGTATTCTTGCAAATAAATAATGGATTACGACAAGAAGGCACTAAGAAGTAAGGGAATAAGACTAAGGCCCATATTATGAAAGCCTGCTCAATCATCAGCTGGCGTAACGCTTATGCCATTGAAAAGCGTTACTCAAGCATAGATCGATGAATCAGCACGTTTTTTTAATACGGGCCTTAGTACTTTCTAGAGAGATCATATATACGTCACACTTTCAGAATTTGTTTCCATGAATAACCGTTTAGGTAAGCACCCACCGGGCCTACCTGTTATTTCTCCATGTATTCATTATACGGAGGAAAATTCTATGCAAAGTACCTATCTACAGTGTCATTTCAGAAAACGATCGACTTTTATGAACTTTTTATGTGTCCATCAGTTTTATGTCGTTTAAATGAAATTCCCTTATAGCTGTCCCATGTGCGTCTAGCACGCATACCCTTTATTAATAATTTTTATTGGTATTATTCACGATCAGGTTTATTTCCTGGCATAACTTTTGCTAAATCAATAGTATTGTCAAAATTAATCACTTGTGCTTCCATAAAGCGCTTGCATCTAGGAAAAAAATTGTATTTACTAAACGTCTAGGCAAGAACTTCGAGGACGTCCCTCAGTTTCTCGTTAGTTAGAAAACAATTTCATTATTACGCATTCCACCCCAGCAATTTGTGTTCGGATACGCCTATTGCCTATTCAAGGATGGCATTCACAATCGTGGCAGATTAAACCCAAACGGCAGATAATATCGCAAGGATAAATCTATGAACCATATCCGAATAATAACCGTCCGAATCCTGAATAGGAAATGTAGGTCCCTGAATTATTTGCAGAGTCCGCGATCAGGCATGTTCTTGTGCATGAATTATTTGAGAAATTTTCGCTTTGGGTCGTAATTTATCATACTGCTGTTCCATTAGCCATGTTTTGGCAGCAACAAAGAATTAATACAATTTTTCTCTTTTAACAATCCCAGAGATTAATTGCAGACATTATACGTTCTAATACTAGTAGCAGGAAATATAAAAACCATGGTCTGGCATAAAATGTAGCAAGTAATTATGATGACAAATGCGAGAGTAAATAACCAGAATCATACAAATAATATGAAAAACAAAGATAAATCTATATACTTTCCATCCATTGTCTGAGAAGACATCTTTTTCAATTCGATTTAGCCAAATTGTAATCAGTACTTTTTTACGGTTGTATTAGCATACCAACAAATTATATTGAAAAGATCCATACATACATATTCAAAGGCCTTTATGGGATGATCTTGATCACCCATAAACCAAGAAAAATGTTTGACTTCCTTTATGTCAATTGAAAAGGGCAGGTCTCAACAGGCCTTCCCTTCAATATGATTGTTCTCCGGACTACCTTGACCATTCAAGTTCAATTTAGTTCCTGACCCAGTTTGTATAACTCTGGACCATTTTACGGATAACTGAAGGTAACAATGGAACAAATTTGGCCCGAATTAATTGCTTTGCCCATCAACCTGTCAAAAGCAACTTTCAACTTTCTAGGAGGATAATTTGTTTTTATATTCAACGTTATATTTTTATCCTTTTTAGTCTTAATAAACAAAAAGGTACCTATGTTGGTTAGGACTGCAAATAATCTTTGAGGGAGGTATTTCTCAGAACAAGCAAAAATTATAAGTTTTATAATTGATTGAAATAGAAAAACTTTTGGGTTCTCGCTTACTCATGGACCAATTTAAATTTACAAATGAACGATTTATAACTTTTTAGTTAACTTGATACATGAAAGTTCGCATTTCAACCCTTCAATCTTAATTATTACCACCTAACTTGTGTTGATTATATTATTTAATTAAATATCAACTACTTTTATTACAATATTGTGATATGATGTAGACATTCTGCAGATATTTGTTTCGGGTCTGGGTGTTTTCTATTTTAGTAGTATAATTAGGTATTGTATGTAGTTATTAGATTTGTGTTCGACCAGAACATTTCGACTCAGTCGCTGTAGACATCGTAAGAGCCGACTAAAGGAGCCTAGCAGAGGAAGGGCAGAAGCTTAAATTTGTGTTATTTAACACACCCACTGCGGTCACCTTTCAGCCTGCCAAACATAGTGAAACCCCTTTTTGCACTGCAAGAACGATGAATGTCACAAAACCTTAAAATTTTTGTTAGCACTGTCTTTCAGTCAATGGACATTATATTTACACATAAATTTTTAAGAACTATGATAGTGACAAAAATAATAAGTAGGTTGTTTTTTTAATTTTCACATCTTAATGGTTACTGTGGGCGTGATGCCCTTCCGAGCATATTCGCTCCCGCGGTTAAAATAGAGGATATCTTTGGCAGTTTTAATAAAAAAAAAAACTGGGATAAAATACGCCCATCTCTACATTCACCTTTGTACTGAAGAGGATTTGGTCAGTCTCTATGCACTATTAGTCACATGGTTCATATATTAAAACCTCCGCTTCGATTAGGGTTAGATGATGCTATGTTATTATTGCAGCAAAAGCGGGGCTGTACCGAGATTCAATCGATGCGAGTCACGTTCAACAGAGTGTAATGAATCAGCACGGCCTCGTTAATATATCACAATTAGTTCGTGTTCTGCGGCATACAATCTTAATGTGCGTGAAATAGACTCATATTAAAAGATTGAAGAGCCAATTTGCTATAATTTAGTTTCCGTGCTATTACACTTGCGAGAATTCTATGTAATGTATAATGTACTAGCTTCCTCCCGCAGCTTTCCAGGCGTTTTTTCGGGATAGCAAGTAGCCTATGTCCTTGCCAGAGAAGCAATCTATGACCTTAACAAACTTCATGAATATCCGTTCAACCGTTTAGGCGTGAAAAGATAGGTAACAGACAGAGGGTCAGAATTATTTTCGAATATTTGATATTAAAAGTATGGGTATCAGTTATCCAAAAAAATCTATACCGATATACAAGCTCTGCGTAGTTCAGGGCTAGATGATGCTGTGTGAATTATCCAGCATTATTTGTTTATTTAAATTACGTTCTGTTCATGTTTGGGAGCGGAGGGAGTGTTACATTAACATTAACATCATTATTACATTACTAGTTATTAGTATTTAATAATTGATGACTTATTAAAACATTTTCCTTGCCTCATTTCCATTTCATCATCATCGTTGGCCTCTTGCATCTGCTAAAGATGATTTATCATCATCTTATCATTAATGATCATCTGATTATTGCTTGGTTGTGAGTCAGCCAAGTACCTTCTTTCGTGGCTTTACCTTATCTTACCTAATTGGCAGCAGTAGCCTCGGTTACAATTTATAGATTTTGTCCCTCTGTTGAGAAAACGCTTTTACCAAATCCAGAGCTACAAATACATTTTTCAACACACTTTTAAAAATTCAAGTGAGCAAAATACTTTTACAAAATGTTCCAAATTGCTTTTCTTCATTCATAAATAAAGATCCTGAGCCTCTTCTCTAGGGAACGTGTGTCCCGAAAATGTGACACGACGAAATTAAATATAGCCCACCTACATATTTAATATCAGATCACACCTAAATATATCAAAGGGTTATTCAGGGAGAGGCCCCTTAAAGATGAAATAATATAGACTTGATCGTTATTATGATAAAAAAGCTTCACATAGGACATAAAACAATTAATTCCATTCAACAGTCCAACAAAACTTTCTCCACCCAAAACCTCACTAGCTCTACGCCTTCAGCTTCTAGCACCTACGACACTCTACGACTACGACACTCTACGACAAAGTAACGGGAACTAGTACGAGAACTCGTAAGTTTCGCGTGGTACGAGTTCGTAGCGAGTTAGCTACCCCAGCGGCCTTGCGTCGCGATGGCGTTCGACTGCCGCAGAACCGCGCACTCCGCACTGTAATCATTGACAGAACTCGCACCTGGCTTTTCTTACACCTGAGGAACGTGTTAATTGATACTACCTTTCGCCTGCGACTTTCTTCACGTTATTCATCACTCAGTCAGTCATATACCAAGCCGAAAAAAAATTTTATTGAATCGGAGGAGTACTCCTTTACGAAGACATTAAAATAACTATGTATAATTAACACATTTATATTTGGAATCGGATTTTAAATTAATTTTCTATTGATATTTCCGAATAATTCGCTGATTTTGACTTCGTTTACTAATAATAATAAATATATGACAGTGTATTCCGAAATAAATTTCGTATATTATAACATTTTCTGTTATTAGAAAAATACGGGTAGATTGCACATTTTTGTCAAATCATCGAGTTATGATGGTTTGTCAAACAAATGTGTTAGGTACACGATTGAAGAGCCAACTAAAAAACGTCATAAAGTAGACTTTTTTTTAAACTATGGGTCACCCAGCTTAAAAAACGTTTTTATATATCACAGATGCTCAAACTTTATCATAAATATACCGAAAACACAAATTTTTATTTTTAAGTATATAAGAAAAACAAACAGCTGCAGCTAGAAATATTTTGTAATGCCCGATGGCAAGGCCAACAATTCTCTGTTCCCAGAGAAAGAAAAAATCGTTATTATTGAATTTGTAGCCGTAGTGCCCAATGATGTGAACAAAGGAATCAAATTTCCTACTTTCCTACAAAAAATCCTAGACTGCTGCAGATAGTTATTTTTCCTAATTGGCCGTGGTGCCCCCCACAAGTACCTGCGAGATTATACATGAATTACTGGACACCCTTGCTGTTACTGTGATCTGATATGATATTATTGAGTAAGTCACACGCAATTTCAACCTGCATGCAATTCTATTCTGCAATGGCAGAAACTTGGTCATATTGTTTTCCCTATAAGGTATAAGTGGCCGTGGTGCCGAACACCCTTGCTGTTACTGTGATCTGTTATGATATTATTTAGTAAGTCACATGCAATTTCAATAAATTCAAATTGCACGCAATTTTTTATAATTTTTTCAATATTTTTTTATTCTGCAATGGCAGAAACTTGGTCATATTGGTGATGGAAGCTGCTGGCGGACAGACTGAGGAACTGCAAGTATTCGTATTCAGTCGTTAATTAGGTACGGTAAGCGATAGTATCAGTACGTTAGTATTATTATGTATTCTCTGGTGCCAGTTAGGAAACTTGAGCGTCGACTTGGAACTTTGCTTTTCCTACGACAAAGAAAACTGCAAAACGGGTAGGAAGAATATGAATAGGTAAAGCGTGACAAAATGCGCATGTTTATCATAATAATTCAAAATCTGCTATTAGAGTGCCTTAGATATATCGCCAGAGGTGAATATCTTGATATACCTATTGAATTTTGTGGGGACGAATTTTGAAGCGTAAATTCTATGATCCATGACCGCTAAAATGCCTTGTACTGGGTTTATGTCCAAAAAATGTGTTTCTTTTTTCAATTTATTGAAATTGAGCAAGATTTATGCTAAGCCCCGATCCAATTTCGTCTTATCATTTCAAAATTTACGTGAAACTTTACCTTAGAGATTTGATATCTCTAAAGTAAATATATAATATATTAAAATTTCGTTTCGTATCGAAAGGACATTTAAGCAGAATGTCCTATAAGCAGAACTTTCTTAGCATAAAGTATTAGCAATATGACCTAGTAGCAAACGGAACTAATATTAAAATGACACCATAGCTGAACGGCCTAGTACAATATAGCCTCATCAAGAAATATATAGAACTGATCTACCTGAGTGCGAAACGAGTAGGTAAGCTACGCATTCGTCCCGCCCTCGTGAGATTATCTCGACTTTTATCCTTGAATGGCAGGTATGCCCGGAGGCGTGAGCATGAGGTCATTAAGAATGCAGGTCGACCACAGGGGTGCTTTTCATCACGCACCGTGGGCAAATAACACCTGAGCCCACCGGGGCTGGACACTGTAGTACGTGAACTTTAGGAATGTTGCGGTTATCATAATAAATAATAATAATATCATTTATTTTAAAACATCACAGGACAAGTACAAAGTAACTTAACTAGGGCCCACTCGACAAATACCCTAGAGACTAACATAATTAATCGTGTAATTTGCAGTGGGTCGATGATGTGACAAACTTTAAACTGTCATTATACCTAATCCTACTACTACCTACCTACTAATATAATAAACGTGAAAGTTTGTAAGTATGGATGGATGTTTGTTGCTATCAACACGCGGGCGAAACCACAAGGCGCAGCTAGTACGATATAATTGATGGATGTTTTAGCTCTAATTTGTTTTATTTTTGTTCATAATACAATACATTACAAAGATAGTTATATTTTATTATACCCAGAACACCCTGAACAATCTGCAGATCGTACAAACATTTATCACGTGGTGGGAATCGAACCCGCAACATCCCGCGACGCAGGGGAACCTTCGCCCGCTGCGCCACCGAAGTCATCAGACATAAAGTCTTATTATATCAAACACAATATCAAATATCAGTCAATAGTCTAAAATCGACCAACGAATTCAACAGGTAAACCGTCTTGCGTGTTTACAAAGACACGCTATGTCCTGTCATTAGGCATTGTTTCATTGATGAAACAATAGGTATAATTGGAACATTGGATTTCACTCAATTTTTTGTGGATTTTTATACTCGTACCTAATTACTTGTTTTTTATTTATTTGAAGAGGCTCTTTATACTAAGGTTACTTGAAACATTAAAGATCTTTTAAGGCTACTATGAATAAATTAATCTTTATATATATTTTTTAAACGACTACTAAGTCCATAATTAATAACTAATATTATAATTACAAAACATGACAACAAAACATAAACTCTAGAATAAAATATCAATTAAACTATCTATAATATAAAATTAAATAAATCAAAATTGCAAAAGTGGCCTACCTAACACATCATTGTCTTTCACACAAGAGCGACAAAATAGGGCAATCGAGTTTACTCACTAGAACCTTCAGCTAGCAATTCTCGCTGTAGTGGACGCGTCGCAGCAACGATGCGGCTTTTTTCCCCATGATGGCATAGGAACTGCCAGTCTGAGCGGCAGGTCAGCAAACCGCAGCCGTGGCAGCCGCGCCGCACACAACGTAAAATGACTTGAAGGTACCAAGGTCTACTCTTTACTTATGTCATTTATATTTGTGACGTGTCCAAGTCCAATAAGGTTTCTTTAGACCTTACAGGACTTGGACACGTCACAAATACTGTAGTGTGCAGTACTTTGATATTTGATATTTGACTCAAGCCAGTCTCAGAAAGTAATGTTTGTAAAAATTCGCAAATAAAAATAACTAAAATCTCGTTTTGGCATCGATTTTAAAATATATAATAATAAACGAACGACCGACGCTAGAGCCTGTAGGAAGTCTTAAATATTTTCGATTCGTCACGTCGGTCGGTTGCTTAATTTCGTGCCGCAGTTGGTTAGCGTATTCCCATACTGAGGGAATTTAATTTAAATTTCTTAGAGATTACCCCGAGTGCGATGTCTTATGCACTTATAACAGTAATAACGTAAACCTTAAATAAATAAATACAAAAGCCTTTTATTCCATAACCTTAAATAACATTGATTAATCATGTATATAATTTTTTTTGTATTAATTAAATGTACATATTATGTGAAATATAATAGAAATTAATGTCAGATTTAATGTTTATAGTACTTCATATTGAATTTGATTTAGATGTTTCATCATCATCATCATCATCAGATGTTTGCTTCTAATAAATTAATTATTAAAATTAGTAAGTAGTTATATAGGACCCCTCTCGGGTAAAGGCCTCCAGCTCCTTCCAGGGTTTGCGGTCTTTTGCGACGCTTGTCCAATTTTGTTTCAGATAGGTATTTTATCCGTCGTATTTTGTTTTTAATTGCATAATTATATGTGGCTTGGCTGAAGCCATTCTTTGTTCAGTAGAAAGTGATCTTACGTTGTTTATATGTAATGTATATATGTATAATCTCCATTTTTTTATGTGAGCTGGAGGGTTGTGGTCTAGCTCTCCCGCGGTGACCAGTCGTGTTGGAATGCTTCTATTCGTCTGTTGTGTTTTGTTATTAAGCTTTGGAGGAGAACCTTACCATACAATAATTGTCAACTCTAAGCAGTGTAGCTCCAATCGAACAAGTAACACACCTTCTCTGTCAAATAAATCAACAACTAGAATGTGATTTTTCGAATATTTGTTGGGACAATGTTTATAAATTGTGTAACAATATATCTTTAGAAAGGCCAGAGACCACTGCACTGGTTGAGTTTGTGTTCCAAATCACCTAACGTAAAAGTTATTTGAAACGACGACAAAGAACAATTCATATTTCTAGACTAGTTTCACATTTCAAAGGATAGAAGATGGTCAAAGTGCACAATTTATTTCGCATATCTCTTTGGCAATGCATCCTATTATATCACCCGTCACATGTTTCCAATACTTTGAAGGCGGATTATTTGAACGAATATACCAGAATATACGATAAAGTAGGTCAACTCATGAAAAGTATCGTATTGCGCTCTTCGGAGCGAAACACACGTTTTATTTAGCGTACTTGCTTGGGGTAACTACTCCATTTTGATGTAAGATCCGACGACGGTAGGTAGGTAATACATTCCATTTTTATTATTTCCAAGTTTGTGTTGCTGTCCACGTTCTTTCAAGATCGCCTATGTGTTCATCCAGGCCTAAAACCATCTCTATGAAATATTTAAACCCGATCCGTAACAAAGAATAGTAGGTATAATATCGGATCAAAGAATTAGCACGCTGAAGTGACAGTGGGCCGACCATATCTCGCGAAGAACCGATACCCGCTTGGGTAAACGTGTATTTGAGTAGAGACCGTGACTCCACAAACGTCCCTCAGGCGAAGTAGCACGACGATTTGCGAAAGACTGCAGGCAGATGCAGAATGCGGCAAGCTGAAGACAGAGCGCTGTGGCGCTCATGAAAGGAGACCTATGTCCAGTAGTCGACTAGCATAGGATGATGATGATCCGTGTAGTAGTTTTTGTTTGAAAGGGTAACAAACTTACAAATATCCACACGTTGGCAATTACAATATAAGATATCTATGCCTAGATAGATAGATTCCTAACTCCTCCCCCAACAGTGCCTCGTCACCAAAATACATATTATTAATAAATAAATAAATAATGCTGGACAATTCACACAGCATTATCTAGCCCCATGGTAAGCAGAGCTTGTGTTATGGGTACTAGATAACTGATATACATAATACAATACATTACATAGATAGATATTTTTTATTATACATAGAAAACAACCAGAACACCCGGAACAAATATCTGCAGATCGTTCACACAATTGTTCCGAGGCGGGAATCGAACCCGCAACCTCCTGCGTCGCAGGCGGACCTTCGCCCACCGCGCCACATCGGTCGTCGAAATTTTATTAATATATTTTTATTTATAACATTCTCTTCACGTCCAACGTGATGTGTGCCGAACACATTTGCCTTAGAAAAACTTACGCGAGAAAACATGGAGTTTTTGTGACGGAAAGTAAATATTTTAGGGTCAGAATCTTTGAGAGTTTGTAAATAATGTAGGACGGGTGCAGACGTTTTCGTATTGTCCGAATTGTAATAAAAATATTGAGAGCCTATCCTTGTCAGATATTTACTTAGCTTCTGCCAGCGGCTTCGTCCGAGATAAAAAGGGAGCCTGTTTGTTAATCCAGGTTTTCAACAACATCTATGCAAAATTTGAGCCCAATTAATTCAGTATTTTTAGGCGTGAAGATGTAACAAACGTTCAAACATCTAAACTTTCGTATTTTATAATATAAGCGTGATGAGATGTGATAACTATTACGACCTTAGTATACAATATTTCAGTAAGTCCGTCTATACTATACCTACATTGGTATACATATTTTTCTCTTATATTTTACCCATTTCTAGGGCGCCTCCAAAAGATCGCTTGTAAAGCGATAAGGCCCCGATGTACATCCTCGATTCTCAATATTAAATCAATTGTCTGTATTATATTTTGTCTTTGATGATGTAATTTTTCAATTCTATAATAAATCACAATATGGATATATAATAAGTCTGAATCAATAAACGAATTTAATTTAATTTAATTTTAATTTGTGTGACAAAATAAGAATTAATAAGCCTCTGCCCATCGACTACGTATAGTCGATGTCTCTGCCCATAGTGTAATGGCGCGCGATAACTCGTAACCATCACGTAAAATAATATATATGTATATCCCATACTGTCAAAGTCAAATAAAATAAAACAAACGACGTCTATGATGGATGACTGTGAAAATGTGGACGGCATAAAATAGAGTAATTTAATAAATCTATCACTTACGGTACGTGTCTTTGAAAAAGGGAGATTAATCTTATAGTACCTAGGTAGGTAATAGTCATTAGGTTTAGTTTGTACATAAACTATACTCATACCGTCGAATTAGTCATATTGATGACCGATGTGGCGCGGTGGGCGAAGGTCCGCTTGCGACGTAGGAGGTTGCGGGTTCGATTCCCGCCTCGGAACAATTGTGTGTACGATCTGCAGATATTTGTTCCGGGTGTTCTGGTCGTTTTCTATGTATAATGAAAAATATCTATCTATATAATATATTGTATGTATTATGTATATCAGTTATCTAGTACCTACCCATAACACAAGCTCTGCTTACCATGGGGCTAGATAATGCTGTGTGAATTGTCCAGCATTATTTATTATTTATTTATGTATTATTTATTATAAATATTTCCGTACCTTTCTTTACGATTGAAATGAAAAGGAGCTAACTTTTTAGTGCTTGCAAATTAGGTAGTGTTGTACCAACCAACTGAGGCCACACCACATAAAACTATTAATGCAGTGTTAGTACGTAAACTATTCTTGTTTTGATAATTCCAAGAGCCACCTACAGTTTCCAACTCTAAATTTTAATTTATTTTAGCTTCCCCTTTCAGAAGCTTCTAAATACTTATCCTTTTGTCGGAAAAGTTATTTTCCAACGAGTCTTTTAATTGATGTGCCTTTTCCATTGGGATAACGATTCACACACATCTGTCTCAATTATAGTAAAAGGTTTTTCGCAGAGTACCAGCTAAAAATGTTCACATTTTGGTGTTGTTTTGTCCCAGTGGCATCATGGGTATCATCCGGATGAAGACGTGTTTGTATGTTATCACGTAGGTAAGGCAAGTTATGCTGCTCGTCACGTTCGATCATGGATATTATTGGTTTGCACTACGTGTCTCCATCTTTATGGGTCTTCCACAACGCGAATATAGTTCAGTACTGTTTTTTCCACCGATTACCGTCTACGTTGATAGAAGCATGACCATGAGTCTTTTTTAGTAGTGGGTATCTTTTCTGGTAATAATAAATAAATGATGGACAATCCACACAGTATCATCTAGCCCCAAGCTAAGCTGAGCTTGTGTTTTGGGTACCAACTAGATGACTGACATAAATACAATACATTTCATAAATAGATATTTTTTAATTATAAATACATAGAAAATGACCAGAACACCCGGAACAAAAATCGTACAAACATTTGTCCCGAGGATCGAACCCAGGAGCACAGGAGTTTGGAACGCAGGAGTTTGCTGCTTTGCAGGCGGACCTTCGCCCACCGCGCCACAGAGGTCGTAATGTGTCAAAATTAATGACTCGAGGATTCAGATTCATGAAACATGTTGTAGGATGTCCAACTTTGAAACTCAGCTTTTAAAGTATACTTTTAATACAGGACGTACGTAAGAATCATCTTACGCCAACATCATTTCAAACGCTACGATACTGAACCAATTTCATAAAAATAAGGAAAAACTGCTTACACAGGTTTTATTATTCATATCTTGTGCAACATTCCCTCACTCGAAGCACTATCTTCGAGAGTGATTGAAAACAGTGATCCCTATAGTGCTCGAGCGGAGTCTCTCCGGCCAGCATTGTCCTCGTTTGTGATATCGTGAGGCGATATCGACGAGAGAAGCTAGATTAACTAGATCAAGCTTTGCTAGTGTTAGAGAAGAATATAATGTTTTTTTTATAAAAAATGTTCTAAAAACAAAACCTCTAAGGATAGTTTCGGCTACTTCCCATTTCTCAGTTTTATCATTCCGGTTTTATTCGGGTTTTTTTTTTTGAGAAATGTTATTCTACGTGTTATTGGCAATGAAATGATATTAATTATTATTTACTAGATAGAAATAATGAATGATGGTTCTCTGGTAGCTTCTTTAATTACCGTGTTTTCAAATGCAAGGAATATTCCAGAATCAATACATCGTCCACGTACATATTCCTAGGCTACTTTTTTTTACAGGTCTCTAGGGAGTCTAATAAAGTCTCTAGTGCAGAGGTACGTGTCAACATGGCAGCTTCTACCTGTTGCAAGCAGGGTTGTAATCGGCTAATATAGTTGTAATTTTTAGAGCATTATTACATCATGTCACCAATAACAAGTATTCATCTATAGACATATGTACATTTTCTATTTGAATATATCATCATCATCATTAGCCTCTATTCGTTCATGGCTGCACTTAGGCCTCCCCTATGTTGTACAGCTTGAAATCTATTTCACACAAAACACTGAACGACACAGTACCAACTCCGATTATCCTGATTAGAGGGATAGGTGCGTAATATAATAAAACGTCCAACTCAGTAGAAGTTATTTATTTGAAAATCAGACCGGAGGCCATTTAAATCCTTGCGTTCTCGTCAGCGCGATTCAGCCGTCGCACCACTTTACTAGCGACATCTAGTTGTAAAATAACGCACTTCTTAACTTACGTCTTACATTAAACAACACACCTTTCAGGAAACTCTTACCCGTCGACTTGTTTATCACATTAAAATTCATTTATTTGCTTGAACATAACTTAGATTAGAGTTATAGATCTTAAATATAATAAATGTTTCAATCATGTTCTATCTACCTTAAAATTAGACTAGCAACTCGACATATTTTGACGAGTTTTTAACAAAGTAATAGATGCCAACAAAGGGGATTAAATCATATATACATACAGGTACTCCGACCAGGTGGGATGACGACCTGCGAAAGACTGCAGGTAGATGCTGGATGCGGCAAGCTGAAGACAGGGCGCTATGGCGCTCATTGGGGGAGGCCTATGTCCAGCAGTGGACTGCTATAGGCTGATGATGATGATGATGGTGATACATACGGGTAGGTAAGTATCTTCTATCCTTTTCTACAATCTTATTACCTTACTATCAGTACCGAGTAGGTTGTACTGGTTGCGTGCTGAGTGGCAACCCTGGGTTGTTTCCGTCGCGTCCCCGGTCACACTCTCTGATAAACAGCCTCTTTGATGTTATCATAATAATGCTTTGCATAATCTCATTAGGGTTCCGCTAAAAGCATGGCATGCAGCAAAATGTTTATGTACCTACCTACAGACAAATAAGCTAATACATGCATAGACTTTTGTAGTACAACTTGGTTGTATTGTGTTGAGTATTCACTCAGGATATTTAGAACTCTAAATTTGCGGGAACTTTCAAAAATAGATAATGTTATTTTGTTAATTTTACCAAAAAAATACTTTTGCCCAACAGTGGGATGACCAGAGCTAATAATAATAACAGGAATTGTCTACAAATTTACCTATCGATGAATGAGCAAACAGAGAATCTGTAAACGGTTCAACCGCAGATTAACTAATGGGCTATTATCTAGTATTAAGTCATTATTACGTAATATTAGTCATGTAAATAACATTTAGATCATAAGGAACGCATGGCGCATTCAAAAATGTATATCATTTTACTCTGTTTTTTTTTTAATAATTTGATTGTCTTATCTGTTTAATAATACCTACAATATCTCAGTAAGTAATTATGTGCTAATAAAATCCTGACAGAGCCGATAGAATGAACCATCTTTAACTAAGTTTTCACTTGTTTATAAAGACAAGGTCTCTATAAACAAGTGAAAACTTAGTTAAAGATGGTTAAAGCAAGGAGTCAATCTATTCGACCCCTAAGGTTTTTGTTCCAAAGTACATACTATGCAAGTATATAAAATACATACTGAATAACATTACCTACTTAACTTAGAATTTAATGTGCTTTGTAAGCCTATTTTTTGAGTAATAAAACTTTTTATTATTATACATTATTATTAAATCTGTAACTTTGGTAAGGGGGAAAACCCAACACATCATTTTTTACTATATCTTTGGTAAGGTTTTTTATTATTAGATAAGTTTCTGACACCTTGTTATCCCGAACGTAGCTTGGTAAAAAGAAAATGTAAAGGCTTTAGTTTCGTTCCGATATGGGTTTTTCTACTATAGTCTATTCGCCGAGTCAGCTAATATGGAAATAAAGCAGCGCACGTTATACTTGCAGATAACGGACATTGGGTGAGTTCACATTTAAACTCTGGTGTCAGTCTTATCTGTCCCTCGTGCGATGCGGACGTGTCCTTAAAAATAATTTGAACACAGAAAAGGAACCCATTTTATTTTGAATCGTAGCATACTTGACCCAGTTTTTTTAATTTTCTTGGTCGTTTCAGTTTCAGCGTGAAAAATGTCACCCTTGTCTAATTTTTTTCTTTAATCTCGTTTATTATTTATTTATTTAAGTGCATAAACGTTAGGTAAAATTTCACTTTATGTTTATGTAGCCAAGGTAAAGTTACCGGAAGTCGCCCTTTAGTAATAATATGTTAATACGGTCCTAGATAAACAGAGTTGGAATAAATAACATCCTCCAACAAACGCGACAGGTACCCTAAACTCGGGGGTCATTACGAAGTTTGTGTGGTTTGTGTTACTACTTACATACTTATGTCTTTCAACTATTTTGTTATTTTTTCTTTGTCAGAACTTCAGTGGTGAGGGTAAGGTAGAATAAAGGGATTATGGTAATCTCGTTTAGGTTTTTGAAATAGTTCGATGATCCTCAATGGATACCCAGGTCGGGCAAAGCGTGGGACGTGTCGAATGGCGTGGTGTTACTATAATAAGTGTCTCTAGGGCCATTTGTTTTCGGACAAATTTAAGCGTCCAGATCTCATAACTCGTAATGCGTCGCGTACGTTGCATAGGTAGGTACGTGAGATCAGTTTATTCCTTATTTCTGACCTTTTATGATCAATAGACTTATTTCTTGTCGTCTAGGAAAATGCTCATGGCATTTTCCTAACATTGATCCCACCTAAGCTGTAAAAAAATTTCCTTACATTAATTGAAAAAATCTGATAAATTATATTGTAAATTCATTTTTGTTCCCGTTCGAATAGAGTGCTAAATGCAATCATGCGCGGGGTTCCAATTGCCAATCCCGCTGGCTAATTGCGCGGCGACACGTGACCTATTAGCACTTAGGGTTTCCATAATAACCTGATAAAACTGGACTTGACCGGTTTCTAACTTTAATAGCATAGGTACCTATTTGTTGGTTGGTTACGATGCAGTGTAAGTATATGTTTATTATATTCGACGACTTCTGTGGCGATGGTCCACCCGCGACGCAGGATGCTGCGGTTTCGATTCCCGCCTTGGGCCAATTGTGTGTACGATCTGCAGATATTTTTTCCGGTGCTCTGGTCGTTATCTATACGTATATTATAAAAAATATAAGTATATCAGTACCCATAATACAAGCTCTGCTCAGTTGGACAGTCCACACCGCATTATTAAGCCGATGGTGCTTTGTGGATTGTCCAGCATTATATATTTATTAACACACACAATACTGACAGCCTGGCTGTGTCGCAACCGCCCCCATATTTCTCATCTTAATGACATAGGATTTGTAGTTGTAATTATCATTTAAATGTCTGGTAGCATTGCTGATAATAATGTAGTGCCTTTTCCCTGCCTGTTAAAACAGAAAAATCAGTTTCCTCCCATTTTTATCGTTCACATGGGAACCCTACGAGCACTGCACTGCACAGTATCCACAAGCCTCAGCTGAGGTCATAACATGCCTCTATTTATTGCGGAAGGCCGACAACCGAACACGATTTATTAACTAAGCTCCCACTGTCGGAAACAGAACTCGTTTACCTACTGTGAGAAAAGCTCTCGCTTTAGAGAAGAGAATGTCAGAAAACTGGCACAATTTATTCGATAAAATCTCCCGACTGACTTCACAAAACACAAACTTAGAAAATATCTACAAAACAACGGATTAGGCAAAGCCCTGCTCTCGAGGAAATCTCCGAAAAAACGAGTAGAATAATAATATGAGATCAAATAAAATGCCAACTGAAAACATCGCTCGACGTTTGTCGTGTACCCATTTACCATACGATATTCGTATGAATAATGAGCCAAGTGTAGAGATACACGTGTAGTAAGCGATCGGAGGATCATACGGATCAAAGAACACTCAAGGTAAAGTTCAGATAGTCGCCTAACTAGCCTACTGAGAAATCTTGATTTCTGTAAAACGCACTCAAGTATTGATTCATTCAAAATTTTGCTAGGCTACTCAGTTAGCCAAACCTTATTTGGGCTGTTTTAGAAGTTGGGTTTTTTGGCACGGGGTTTATCCGGACTACACC
Source organism: Eupithecia dodoneata (assembly GCA_947044415.1). Classification (NCBI taxonomy): domain Eukaryota; kingdom Metazoa; phylum Arthropoda; class Insecta; order Lepidoptera; family Geometridae; genus Eupithecia; species Eupithecia dodoneata. The sequence continues at coordinate 9,119,046 of OX345656.1, read as the reverse complement.
CTTCCTAGAATTTGCCTGAGCATTGCGTTTAAATATGGAAGACAAACAATAAATATGGCAAAAGGCGAACATAGAAATAAAACAGGGAGCAGCGATGTGCATCGAGGCGATGGCAAACAGGTCGAGTAAATCAAACAACGCGGACCCAATCATTCAGCATATGCCGCGCGAGTTGTTCATTGGAAAACACATCTCATAACCATGTTTTTTGCATCCACCGGTAGCTGGGATTCATTTCTCACGCTAGAGTTCATTTATAGGTCTTCCATTTGGACTGTTCTTTGATGGAATTAAGCTTCAAAATAATTATCTTTTTTCCATAGCTGTTAACAGTATTTTATATTAATCTGAAAACTTTGCATGACTTTTTTGAGGCTCATTCGAGTACCTACGATTTAATTTCATCTCTGTAGTTAAAATAAACAGAGCCGTTGATTACAGGTGCTCTACAATAAAACGCTAACGAGATTGTATTTTGCAAGTTTAAACGAATGTTTTTGAGAGTTAGGAGATCTCTTTTGAATTTTAGAGCAAAATATTTTTTTAGGTTTTTTAGTGCTTACTTACTGTTAGGGGTTGCTCCTGGTTTTTTATGGTTGACTGTAGATAATAAAAAACAAGCTTAAATGCGTTGCGGTACACATGCAACTCTTAGGGTTACTACATAAATGTATTGTGTGAGTGAGACAGTTGCTTTAGTTTTTTATTTTCCACTTACGAAAAGTGAAATGAAAACTCATGCTAAACAAAACTACAAACACAAAAGTCATTGAATACGGGATATTGAAGGCACTGAGAGAAAATACGCACCGATCACGACCGAATATCAATCGCAATGCCGTTATTCCGTGATCATGGCGCATGAAACTGTGCTGAAATGTTGGAAAACTAAAAAATCTGATCATGGAAAATATCACATTATAAATGGCTTTTATCAATAACCATAATAGTTTCAAAAATTAACCCCAAACATCAACGGTCTCTTAATAGCGGTGAGGCTATATGTATATCTTTACTATGACTAGGTCTTCGAAAGTTCGACTCTACGTGAAATGCGGTAAGAATCATGAAAAGGCTTTTTTTGGGCTTCAGCTACGAGATATGTACATATCTTTTTTAGTTCAGTTATTTTAAAGTTTTTTTGTGTACAATAAAGAATTACAGAATAGATTTCATTCGAGCGGTCATCGTCTGCCAAAATACTGCGTGCCGTGCGTTGGCCGTACATCCCTTGCATTTGGAACGCAAACCGAACTAGCTAAGATGAGGTGGGGTAAGGAAGCTGGATCAGGTGAAGAGCAAAGAGTGTGCATACTGTCCGTTCTATTCTTAAGTATTAATATTTGTATGTATATGTCACCGTACAAAGTATAATGTAAAATCTGTAAAATTAAAAAATTAAAAAATCAGCGGGCGTCCTGCGTTCCGTCACTGACTAATTCATTAATATACAGATAAGTTTAGTGAAATCATAAAGTTACGTGTTTCAACGGGTTAACGTTAAGTACTACAGTCTTGTTGATTATTTTCCGGAAAATTATAAATTGAAGAGGATTTTTTTTATATTACAGGTCTTGTTATCTAACGGTGAAATACGAGTATATATACTCTGCCCAAACCATGATAAGATGTGTGGTGCTCCATCTCGTCGTACAGTGAAACGAACTCTTAAACCCAACGACCCGAATAAAACGTCGCCCTGCCTCCATTTTTCATTCTCAGCTAGCAATGAAATGCGCTGAAAATACGACTCAAATGCAATTAGGAATTAAGTACGAGGATTAAGGTTGAAGTTGTTGTGTTGTAAACGGTTTATGATTTAAGAAACTTTATTCTCATACGAATTACAAAACTACACTTAGAATACACTTAGAATAGAACTTAGGGCGAATTGTTAATGAGTAAATTACATTTGGGTGACGAGAATGCGTATTAAAAATAGGTAGCTGCGTAACTTTGTCTAAATTGTCTAAAAAACGGTTTAAGTATACTTTGGTAACCAAAACTATCACATCATTACACTAACATGCATTTCATCCAAACATGAAATTGTTAACAGTGTAGGACAAGGCAAGAAATGCAATCTATTGCATTTCATAAAATAAATAATGCTGAATAATTCACACATTATCATCTAGCTCCACCCCGATCTAAGCAAAACTTTTATTATGGTTTTAGTTAACTAATATATATTATCATTACAATTTACAAAATCACTTTACGTAGATAAGAATTTTCTTTATACATACAAAAACCTAGAACACCCGTCACAAAAAAATCTGTTCCATCTGCAGATCGGTACAAATATTTGTCCCTAGGCGGGAATCGAACCCATATTGTCGTTACGAACCATCGATGGGCCACAGACCTATCTCTTCTGGCTATTTGGCTGTACGACAATTTTTAGATCGATCAATGCAATGGTTGGGTTTATTTTTTGTGCCTGGATAAACTTGGCAGGCGAATGATAGAGCACAAATTATGAAAAACTGAAATTATGCCTCAGCCCTACCCTCAGCCGCAGTAATATCTCACGATGAGTATTTTTTTACTTTTGATATTTTCACGCGGTTCAATCAGCAAAAGCGCTAAGAAAATCAACAAAAAATAGAAAGAATCTTGAAACTCTTACCACTTTTTCGCTATCGTACAATTCTCGAGAAATATCTAAGTCACAATACATAAAATATTAAAGTACCTAGAGGCTAAATAAACACATTCATCCGACAATACAAGGTACTGAAGTTGACGTTAGTATGTACTTCGGTTTAAAGATGTTTATTTCTCATAAAACAAAAACATTCACTTATAATAAGATACAATAAATCTTAAAATTAATGCTTAATCTAAATATTACACCTCCGAGGCCAGTAGGCGGTAAGTATAGTAAGTAAATATAGTAAGTAGGCATGTATATCTATGTTTTATAAACTATAAGGTGTTTTATTAAAGTTATTATGTATAGATGTTTAAGGTTGTACTTAACCTACGTCATGCGAAACAAACATTTCAAATATATAGTTCAAAAGATGATTTTACATTCTATTTAACTCATGGACGCCCCAGACGCTGTAGGGCACGCAATGCAGGGCGGGGCGGCAATGCTTAGTGGTCGGGCAGTGAAAGTTTTAATGTTTACCTAAGTACTAGGGAGTTACCTACGTAGATAGTTTACTTAAAGCCGTTTACTTAAATCCCAAAAACATGCCCCTAACACAATCTGGTACACAATATGGATATTTTAATCTTTCGAATATGATTGATTCATGGTAATTTTAAGTAGGTATGAAAGCTTTTTAGAACATGCTATAAACGTAATTAAAATAAAGCAAGAGTCACGCAATGTAACCGAACATGCTATGCATGAGGGAGCTATTTAAAACTTAGAATCCGATAAACATGGATGACGAAGAACTGCGTACGGAATTCCAGTTTAAATACCTGAAGCGTTATCTATGTTGTCATTCACGTCAGTCCTTATGTACACATTGACATCTGTACTGAGAAGAAGAATTACTTACCACAATTTTTTGACCATTCTGTAATTTTGTTCCGGGCTAAAAAAGTCTCTTATAAGACATCTCGGCCCTGGCTTAGATATAAGGCGGTTGAAATGTACCTAACCGAAAAAAATGAGGATAATTAAAAGATTCTCTTGTCCTTTCTCCAAAATATATGGTAACAAAATTACGAATAAACAAACAAAACAGTCAACCATTGAACCAAAATACTTGTATTATAATAAGTCACTGAGATCCCAAAGTAAACAAAGACCTATTCTCACCGAATTTGTGTTTAATCTTCAGTAATCTGCAGAAACAGCTGTGTTAGGTGCCTCTGATTGGGGGCTGGATGGCTTTGTCGTCGCGATTGTGTGTATTATGGATGATCGTGTAGAGTAAGTTTGATAATGTAAATAATATTTAATCTAGAAAGAAAGTTTGGTATGTATATAAATAATGCTGGACAACCCACACGGCATCATCTAGCCTCGAAGTAAGCTGAGCTTGCGTTATAGGTGCCAGATAATTGACATATTAATTTATAACATACATTTTTTACTAAAATATTTTTTATATACCCAGACAGAAAACATCCGGAATACCCGGATATCTGCAAACCATACAAACATTTGTCCAGGCGGAGGTGGGAATCGAACCCGCAACCGCAGGCTGTGTTTTTCGTCTCAGGCAGTCCGTGGGTGCGCGTGAGCATCAGTTAGTCAGAGCTAACTGATCAACGGTAAAATATCCATAGTACTGTGTATAGTAGGTAGGTACTATGGATGGCACACAATGCGAGATCCTATTGTAAAGAAATTGAAATAAAATCGTGTTTAGTTAGAGAAAACTTATCACGGAGATAAAATCCAATCATAGCTCTTTCCATAGCACGCTGGGTGACTCTCGCTTAGGTCTAATTAGCGACGACCTCTCAGATCCAGACAACATAATGAAATATTATAGTATCTTCGCCGTGTGTGAAGCCCCTAAGATATTGTCCAGAGGGGGCGAATTCATTAGGAACATCATTAATTTTGTAGGAAACCTACCTACCTAGTTCTAGAGTTTTTCCTCATCCAACCATTGTCTACTATATTATATATTTTATTATTATTTAATTCCTAGTAAATATCATCATACTTAAAAAGCATTTAACACAGCTTGTTGTTTTTGTATTTTGAATAAAACAAAAGCTTCATTTTGTTCAAAAGGCGGCGAAGATTTTGCAAAGATTCGTAGACTTCTTGGCAAGATTTATGTAAGAAAACTTCGACCGTTGTGTGAAATTTAACGCGAGACCCTTAGTCCCGGGTGAACAGCTACTAAGTAAGTACAGTACCTACTTGGATCATGAACAAAGATGTATTTAACTAAGTAAACACGGTATACGTGAATATTCTCAAAATATTTTTTATTTTGAAGTTTCGACCGTTTTACCCTTTATGATTATTTTCATAACCCTATACTAAAAAAACTCGAAAAACGACCAATCTCAACAAGTGCCATCTATCGGCATAATTCAAAACCTCCGGAAACATTCCCGCCCGCCTTTGGTTGCGATAGTGCTCCCGCCTGCCCAAGCAGGGGAGTTGAAATGGCGCTTATTGTTTGGTTCTCTATGAAATAGATAGGTGGCGCCAATAGAACATAAAAGCGTCCCTTATAAGTTGATAGTCATGATTTTTGTCTCTGTTACTAAAGTTATTGTGACAGTTAACTTACAATGTTTCTTTCTCTTTATGATCATCCATTTGGTACTGTAGAAATACTGCTTCGCCTTCACTATTTTAATTTGTCACCGTAAAAAGATTATTAGGTACTTAGTACTACGAGCTTCTGCCCGCGGCTTCGCGCGCGTTTTTTTATAGAGTCGTATTTAAGGAACTCATCCATGGTATGAAAATTAGCTTGTCTTATTTCAGGTCTAACTCAAAATAGCAAAAGTATGTATCTGTTACCTACCACAAAATTTATTAATCACAAAAAAACTAATTTAAAAAACCAATTTATCGGTATCGCCTCTTATCTCGAAATAGTATCACAATAATAACGGAACGTGGAAAATACAGGGAAACTCAAACAATTTCCTTATTTGATTATTTGCGATTGTAGGTTTCAAACATAAATATTTGTTTTGTATTGTAACAAAAACATGTATAGGTACTTACTACAATTTGCCTACACTTGCCATTATTTTAGTTATGAAGAAACTTTTTGTTTACCCATGTGGCCATTTCGCCGAATATAGAGCCCGTGGATTTCATAAACATTCATATATAGGTATCTATGTATTATGAATACTTCCCTATGTATGCTATTTTCCTGCAGAATAATTGAAATACTCGTTCCTTCTAATAAAAATATTAATGTTTTCACGATAATGCCTTTTAATTCTTCTAAATGGGGCCATATTTCGCGAAGAACCGACGGCCGCTGAGGTAAACGTGTTCTTGAGTGGAGACCACGACTCGGTAAACGTAGTGTAGGACGCCCTCCGACCAGGTGGGATGACGACCTGCGAAAGACTGCAGGTAGATGCTGGATGCGGCAAGCTGAAGACAGGGCGCTATGGCGCTCATTGGGGGAGGCCTATGTCCAGCAGTGGACTGCTATAGGCTGATGATGATGATGATGATAAATGGATAATTATGAACTATGAATACTTCTCTATGTATCTATGTTACCTATTTTCCTGCAGAATAATTGAAATACCGTTCCTTTTAATAAAAATCTTAATTTTCTCACGATAATGCTTTTTATGAGCGGAAATTGCAAAAAAGCTAATTTTAGATTGCCTTATAAATCGTGGTAGAGAACGTGACGCCCGTTGCCTCATTTTTTCCGCTTCGGTGAAACAGTGTACGTTGCAAAGAGGCTGTATATCAGTCAACGTCCAACAGGAACTTTAATTATGCCCTAAATTTATTGTCACTGGACATTGTGTAAGAGCCGAGAACTTTGTGATTTTAATCATTTTATCGATGCTGCAATGTAGATTAAGGTGCATCCAGTTCGTGTGGTAGAGCCGCACCTTGCATATACCACTACTGTATGACTATTGAAGTTAATTTTATTTGGAAAGCCTAGATACTAAAAAATAAGTTATTTTGTATAAAAAAATATTTCTGTAACCTTTTCCCGTAAGTTTGTAAAAAAATCTTACTTTTACATATTTTAATACTGCACAATGATTTCATTGTTTATTTTGTATCTGTTTGCAATAGGCACCGAACTCGGATTCTATTTATCTACACTCCAATTCTAGTTGTTTTAGTAAGTACCTAGTCCTTGTTATAAGCACGCAAAAGACGAGAATAAAACAGTAGAAAGGTCTGGTTACAGCTAGAATTGTTGTTTGTGTATCTTAGAAATAGATTAAGGTTGTCGTACACATAGGCCGCACCGCTCCAACAGCCCTTCCACGCAGCACACGCTCGCCTCCGCTTCAAATCAGGTTGACCGTACTGTCCACGCGGTGCCAGCTAGCGGCTACGCACGCTCTTATGCGGGATAAAAATGTCTTTGTTCATCTCCAGAACAGCGTCTACCTTGTTAAATTTTATTAAGATCCATTCAGCAGTAAGCGTGATATGCTTACATACAGATTTATGGGAAAGAGATAAAGACCATATTTGGATATTTTTGTACTGTGCTGCAGCTTTGTAGGATGTGATGTGCGTGCTGTTTTCCTGCTAGCTGTTGCCGCGTGGACAGCGTGCGGTTAACATGATAAGAGGCGGCGCAGAGGCGTGCGGGTTCTGTGCTGGAACAGTGCGGCCTATGTATGCGATAACCTTTGCTGGAACCGCGGATATAGCCCTATCAATCTATCTGCGAGCTTTGTTTCTGTATCGCAGATGAAAGGCCTTGACATTCATTGGTGCGATAACTTCAGAAATAATTTTATGTGCATCGACGTTATCGTTTGAAGGAAGAGCATGGTTGTTATAAATATTTATTCCAGGTCTGCGTGTTTCCTATTAAAATATATAGGTAAAGTATACAAAAATATAATTATAATTTATACAGAATCAAGAATCTGGTTCCCTAACACAAGTTCTGTCAGTCGTTGTACATATATTGTAGTTGATGTTGTATGAATCATTCGACTGTATAGAGACCTTCTGTAAAGGTATAGAGTACGAGTATATACATATATACTCGTACATAATACAATATACGGGTATCGGTACTGAACGGATCGAGTGAAATTGCGTACAGGTTGTACTAGGCCTAGAATATAACATCTACTTTTTGTTCAATAAATTTGTTCCTATGGACTAGAAATAACCTTTCGACATTTCCCTATAAACAACGCGTGCGAAGCCGCTGGCAGAAACTTGTTACCAATAAAAGTTTAAAAACCTACACGTACCCTTCGTTTAACCAACTGATTTACTCAGGGAGGATGTAAACCATCTATTCATTAAGAAAATTCACATCCTTTTATCCCTTAATGGAAAAGCTGGGCTAATTAAGGACAAGAGGCACCCAAATTCGGGAGCGGCCTTGACGATGAGTTTCAAACTGGTTCGTGGTTGGTATGAAATAAAATCCACGAAAGAGAACACTAAAGCTGAACGCGTACCTGTCCGCGCCGCAGGAACCGCACTCGATTGAATTGAAAGCTACTGGAATGTGGCGCGTCCGGCGCGGATAGGTGAGCGATGTTGTATATACTATTTCATATAAAGATTTAGAAAATGCGGCGAAAGCGGCTTCTGCGGCGCGGACGGGTGCGCGTTCAGCTAAGGTTAGCTAAACGAAGCCCAGCTTAAGAAACCAATTAAAAAAATATATATTATTTTTTTTGCCTGAAATTCTAGCGAATTTTCGTTAGAGTTCCGTACCTCAAAAGGTAAAAGGAACCCTTGTAAAATCACTTTGTTGTTTGTCTGTGCGTCTGTCAACACTATTTTATCAGGAACGCAGGGGGGAATTAACACTTTGGTCGGGGTAGAGTCTGGAACAACTGAAATCATGCCCGAATCATTAAAAAATGACGCTAAATGTATGAGTTGAATGAATTAGATCAATACATTAACTGTTGTATCCACGCTTCTAACAACGCGTGTTAGTAGTGTGTATAGATTCTGCCATTTAAAAGAAAATTATATTAGATAGATAGATCTTCTTAATAGAATACCCACCAAAGTGAAATCAAATAAGAAAGACGGAAGACAGATGGAAGTGGGAATATTGCAGCATGGCGTGGCCGAAGTGATTGATCACAGATTTATAGCGACGACGTTCTCGATTGGACACCCTTGGGACACTCCCACCCATTCTGATACTGCCATCAAAACGCAGGTATCTCAAGTGCGAAGAATTCGTGAAAAAACACTCGACCACTTTCAGTAAAAAAATAAAATTGGTTGGGCGGAATAGTAGTTTGCTCATAGTCAAACCTGGGTGGTTTTACGTGAGTAGCACACAAGTCTCTCATGAGACAAGCACAGAGTCATGGCAAAAATACATTAGACTTATAAATCAACTATTATTGCATTAAAACCCATCATCATTGGATATCATATTCATCACCCAGAGGAATGTTGACCTATGAGGTAAATATAATACATAGGTGTTTAATTTCATAGATCTATATTCGTTATTTCTACAATTCACTTCAAACAAAGCCTTTCAAATTTTTATAGGCGCCATGCAACATAAAACTCAATTGAAAATATAATTATAATCCAAATTAATTAAATACTTGCCGGGGGGAATTGCCAAAGCAACAACGTCGAGTATAGACTCGCCCAGATGAATAAAAGTGCGCACGAAATACAACAAAACGGGAACAATCCGGCACTATCGATGCGTGGAAAATTTACTTCGCCCTACACTCTGAAAAGATTTGTATTGTACCTTTACACTTGAGAAACCAAAGGCTTTTAAAGTACAGGTGCCGCAAAGATAAAGCATTGTGAGAACGAAATCCGAGGAAATGTTTTGTTGGGATTCGCTAGCAAGTGTTTAAGAAGCTTTTATTTTTCCTCGCCTTGTATTATTGTACATACTTAGGTAACAAACTTAAAGAATTTTATACAAAAGGTGACCACGGTGTGATCGGTTTCTATGGTTACAACCTGCCCTAATACCTGCTAACAGCTAACTCACTGATGTAGGTAAGTCAGCTCTGTTCAGTTTAAAACTACGTTTGCAGCTAATTTAGAATGAGCTTCATCCTATTTATGTAAAGCTCTGATATAGAACACAACAAGGTCATCCATTAAGCTCTTAGCTTTATAAGCTTAGATTTCAGATATAAAGTTGAATACTAATTGTTTGCAAGGGGGCCCATTCTGCCCGTTGGAGAAACGTCCCGGCGAACAAGTTCTGAATGCTTTCATTCAAAGTTGTGGCCTGCCGTCCATGAATAGGCAGCATCGCCAGTTGTCCCAACTTTGTCGATTTAGCTCCGCCTCTGTCCATCTGTTCATGCTCATTGGAACAGAAAAAATACGACCTTTCACCGTTTTTCATTAACTGGTTAAAGTTTGGTGTTTTTATTTAAGGCAACACTGAGCAAGAGTGTGCCTGTCAGCTGTTAACTGAAAAATAATTACTTTAGTCCAACTTTGTTTGTCTTTCCGAAGTTTCTACTCTATTGATTCAGCAGAATTTTCACAGAGAAATCTAGAAAGAAATAAAAAGCTTTCCGTACGTTCTCCTTTCATACATTCCTTTGTTCTAGTTGCAGAATATTTGGTAAACCTTGTATAAAATTCAAACCGGAATGCTATTCCGAGCATTGGCGGTAAAACTTTTGTCATAACCTCCAAACAAATATGCAATCGGACTGAATAGACACTCGGCTGACCACTTTGTATAACGTGTTCAAAGGGGTAGGTTATACTTAAAATACTTATATAGGTAGGTCTTTGATGAATTAATACTTCATAGGATTAAATGTAGAGCACGAAGAGTTCAAGAGTCACAAAAACAAAAGAATTATACACAATCTTGCTTATCTGGCCATGGCAACGACGGGGTAAGGGTACCTTCCTGGGGGAGGCCTTTTGTCCAGAAGTAGACGTGTGTGGGCTGTTATGAATTATTATGATGATGATCATGAATTAAGATTCATTTTTAGATTTTTTTGTGCTAAAGGTAAGCCTTTTTAAGCACAAAATAACTAAGGTAAATAGCTTACAGCCGTAATCGGTGTTGAAAGTTTATTTTCAGCAAAAAAGCGCTTCTTTCCTCAGAGCCTTAAAGTAAAATAGATACTTTTGTTCTGAACAAAGCTGAAACCTAAATTCAAACGCAAAGGTTTTCTAAATTGTCTTCGCTATTCCGTCGATTCAATACAAATAGTGTCGTAAAAAATGACTGCTCTCGTCCTAAGCAAGCCATCAAACTCAACCTTTCAAGCCCTTCGTCAATAGCGTGTCGAATAGGGTGCGAAAGAGTTATATCAGATCCGTCTTGTAGTAAAAATGGATGAAAATTTAGGGTGAGAAACCTTATATTCTATACTAGCTGCAGACTTCGACACTTATGATAAGAAAACGAATCAAATCAGCGCGGGAAAGCGGGAAAGCCTGCGTGATTGATTTTTTGATGAATGCCTTGAAACTTTAAAAGTTTATAGAGAATTCCGCACACAGGTTTGTCTCCGTTGAGATTTATCAACATCATTATCATGAGCCTATGTTAGTCCACAGCTGGATATAGGCCTCCCCCAATGAGCCATCATAACGTCCTGTCTACAGCTTGACGCATCCAGCATCTGCCTGCAGTCTTTCGCTGGTCTTCATCCCGCCTGGCCTGAGGGCATCCTAGACTACGTTTACCGAGTCGTGGTCTCCACTCAAGAATATCTTACCTAAGCGGCGTCGGTTCTTTGCGAGGTATGGCCGGCCCACTGTCACTTTAACATGCTAATTCTTAGAGCTATCTCGATAACTTGACAGAGATTGGTCGCCGTGAAGAAATTCAGGTAAGAGGGCAACATCGTCAACAGAAAAAAATAAAGAAAAATTAATGAAATACAGGTCAAATCTTTCATGAAGTCGAACACTGACACATGGTAAGACACTGAAGCAAATATTCGTATAATATGGACCTAAGTTATCTCTGCGATCATATATTCATGGATGTATGTAGATGAATGAAGTTATACATGTTGGTTTCTAATGTAACTGAATACGATATCATTGGCATTGCCATGTTCATGAATTATTAACGTGAAGGCAATTGGAAGCTTCACAATTTGCGGCAGTGTTAAGCTAAGGATACACAACGGCACTTGACACTAAATTATATCGAGAGTCTCCGTGTGCCCACTGCCGCGACACGGCCGACACTTAGTTGCAGGTGTATTTCTGGTGTCGCTGAGTGTCAGTGTCGCTGCTGTGAAGACAGGACATGTGCGGTGTCCGGCACACACAAGTGTCACGAATATCGAACCTCCGCCAAATTTTAGCAAGACTCATAGTCTTAAACTCAAATGTGTCTTGTTTTTTTATCGCAGGTGAAACCTTCTTGACTATTATACTGATTTTTTTAGCTTTCAGTACCTTAAATTTTCAGTTCAGCTAATATTCGTTCATAGTCTGTTTTTTATGTTGTTTTAGTCATTAATCCATATAGATTTTTTGACGACGACGTCTTTTAATTGTAAAGCAAATCGCGGCAATAATGGCAGGAGTTATAGAACGTACCACACAGAATTGCAGTTGGTTTGTACTAAGTTCTTACCAAACTTCTAAGCCTGTTTCCATAAGTAGGTGGTCGCAAACGACAACAATGCCACACGTTCAGATACTTCCACTTAATACGTAGCCAGAGTACCACGATTGAATAAAGATACGCCTGAATTTCATTACATACCATAATACGCACAAATATGCGGTCTACATAAGGGACTTTAATTTCTGTCAAGACATTTTGTGCAGGGCACGAATGGGGAATTGTCACAGAGACAAACAAACTGTACGCAATAGTATCTTCTTACGCCTCGTTTATTGGTACAATCGGCAGCATTAATGCCAAAGATTTAAGTGTATGTATTATACGTTATAGCATAATGTTTTACATTTAACGACCTCTGTGGTGCGGAAGGTGAAGGTCCCTTTTTGGTGCAAGAAGGTTGCGGGTTTATGAAATTCCCGCCTTAGGACAAATGTTTGTACGATGTACAGACATTTGTCCTAAGGCGTTGTTGTTTGTTCCGGGTGTTCTGGTCGTTTTCTATGTATAATAAAAAATATCAATGTATGTAATTATATTATGTATAACAGTTATTTGAAGTTTTGCCTAGCTTGGGGCTAGATGTGTGAATTGTCTAGCATTATTTATTTAATTGAAACAGTTGAACTAATTAACTACAGACTAGAAACAGTATAGATAAATGAGCTGAAAAAGAGTCCCCAAGCTGATGCAGCGCTAACAACATTGCCCCGCTCTGTAACGTATAAGCTAAAATAACGTTTTGGTTTGTTTTCGATTCCAAAATACTTGAATAATTTACAAACATTTGTGGGAACTGGGATCCAATGTTTTCCATTGATTGTTTTGATTGCTGGAGAAAAATCAACAATTCAAATGAAATCTGTTTTCAATTATTCCATCGGCTGCTCTATTGACATTTTTTATTTGACTTATTAGATTTTCGAATGTTTAGTTTGGCTTATTCCAGTTATCCCCTTGGTGATTGGAACACACAGTAGATTATGCAATTACCAGCCGTTTTATAACAAAAATCATGCCTAGGTAAGGTATTGGGTAGGTATTATACATATTTTAAAACATTATACTTTTTGACTTTTTAATTGTAACAGGGATTATTTTGAAACATCTTCCCTCGGCAATCTTGTACAAAAGGCAACCCTTAATTTGAATTGGGATAGTTATTTCAACTCCAGCAAGTTAATTTAAACTTCTTTGATGATTTCAAAGGATCTGTCGCAGAAACCGTCTCCGCCAATTTGTTTTTATGAGCTCAACCACTCACTCGAAGATTTGACTATTTTCATTAAATTTTAATCATGTCTAATTTATTCATTCTACTTAGGTTTTTTATGAAAGTGCTTATCAAGTCGGGTGTCTTATAGTTCTCGTGCAATGGAGAGTAAGAAAAAAACCGGCAAAGTTCAAGTCGGACTCGCGCCCGAAGAGTTCCCTATATACATTATCTATAAAAATGAGCAAAAAATATCACGTTTTTTGTTTGTGAGTATGATAAATATGTATTTTATTCAATTTTTTAGTACATAATTGTTATTATAGCGGCAACATAAATACATCATCTGTGAAAATTTCAACTGTCTAACTATCAAGGTTCATGAGATACAGGCTGGTGATAGACGGACAGCGGAGTTTTAGTAATAGGGTCCCGTTTTATCCTTTGGGTATACGGAACCCTAAATCAAAAAACTGCTCCATAACAAAAACCGGCGAATGATGCTAACCCCGCATGCCCGCGTGAGACATTAACAGCCGATGAGGCGTTTATTCGGAAGTCCTATGTCCAGCAGTGGACAAAAAAGACAGAAAGAAAGTGAAAATATGATGGTGCTTGGGTCAGTTTTTAATAGTTCCAATCCCTTCTGATTGCGTACCCTATTTGACCTTTGTTGACGTTATTGTGACAGTCTTTATCCGCAAGTGGACCCATTTATGTCCCAGATGTTCTATACAGAACTACAGCAAAGAACCACTGTGAATAAGAGCTTTCATTACCCACTATTACAAAGGTGCGTACAATAAACGAACACGATTGTATCTGTGATCATAAATGTTTTCGCAATCAGCAGAAACACTCCCAAATGGAACAATAACTAATCCGTGTTGCCATTACGCTGTAGGTGATTCCATTCCAGATTGATAGCATAGGATCTAACACCTCAGCGTAATTGACTTGTGTTCGCGAAGGTACTTGTCGATTTATAATGCAGATCGTGCTCAGCTGTTGCCACCTAAATCCCTTAACAACGGTGGACTGGAACCAGACCTCGAATAAATAATAAAGGTCGCGAGGAAATTTCGGTTATGGATTTCGCTTGCGTTCTGAATTCTAAAGTTTGGTTCGGAAATCTATGTGGTACAAAGTTTGTTTATAAAATAGAAATATTATACAAAATTTAAAAAAAAAAATACTTTGTAAGAGGGAACGTTGTAAAGAATATAAAAAGATACAGGTACCCAACTTCGAAAAGTAAATCACAAGTTAGAATGTAGAACATACAACTGTACAACGGTGGACTGGAACCAGACCTCGAATAAATAATAAAGGTCGCGAGGAAATTTCGGTTATGGATTTCGCTTGCGTTCTGAATTCTAAAGTTTGGTTCGGAAATCTGTGTGGTACAAAGTTTGTTTATAAAATAGAAATATTATACAAAATTTAAAAAAAAAACGTACTTTGTAAGAGGGAACGTTGTAAAGAATATAAAAAGATACAGGTACCCAACTTCGAAAAGTAAATCACAAGTTAGAATGTAGAACATACAACTGTACAACGGTGGACTGGAACCAGACCTCGAATAAATAGTAAAGGTCGCGAGGAAATTTCGGTTATGGATTTCGCTTGCGTTCTGAATTCTAAAGTTTGGTTCGGAAATCTATGTGGTACAAAGTTTGTTTATAAAATAGAAATATTATACAAAATTTAAAAAAAAGTACTTTGTAAGAGGGAACGTTGTAAAGAATATAAAAAGGTACAGGTACCCAACTTCTGAAAAGGAAATCACAAGTAAGAATGTAGAACATACAACTGTACAAGTAACAATTTTGATAGACCGATTCTTTTTTGTCAACAATGTAAGATTATAGGAAACAGCTGATATATGTATATTGTCGCGTAGTTGCACAGAATAACTTTAAAGTAGGAACTAAGTATTTGTTACTATTATTACCGTAAACAACTATGACATCGTTTGGAAGGGATATTAATATGTTTTTAGAATGTTCTAATGGAGATTTTTCTTCCTGAATACAACTATTGATCTCTTGGCTACATGTCTTGCACAAAAACAGGCCATAACATCTGCTTCTCCTTCCTATATTTCTTAATTTAGAACCATTATTTCTTGTTTTTTTTTTAAATATAATATTCAGTGTTTATAATTTACCTAGAAACATATAACAATTTGTTATGTAATATAAACAAAGGACGTACGTTGTACAACTTTCAAATTACCCACATGTCAATGTATCCCCAAAATGTGTCCCTGAAAAATTCAAAGAAATAAATATAATGACAGTACCGTGTCAATATATTTATGAACATTTGTTGTACACTCATAAAAATATCAATCGGTTCACTAAAAAAAGAGATATACATAATGTAAATACTAGAAATAAGAATAAACTCGCTGTGCCCACAACTAGGCTACACAAGATAAATGTATCTTTTAAAGGGCAATGTATACGCTTTTACAACAAAACTCCAAGTGAGTTGCAAAAATTATCAATAAATAAATTTAAAAAAATTGTGAAACATATTCTTTGTAAAAAAGCTTATTACAAAATAACAGATTACCTAGAAGATAAAAAAGCTTGCAACGAGTTTTGCTTCAACTCAAACTCTACCAACTTACAGATAAGCAAATCAAATGTACTAGACACATAAGTTATGAACATACTAGTGGTTTCTTCTCACTTCTTCCACTGGTGGACAAAAAATTGAAGTGAACTATAAAATAATTTAATTGATAATAATGAATAGTATAAATATGACCTGTCTAAGTGCTTATTTGTAAGCTTAAAGAAATAAAACTTTTCATTTTCATTTAGTTAAAGTAACCCGCAATGTCCCAGTTTACGGTATATAAATATAGTTTTAATAATGAAGGTACCTTGATTTTAGAAAGATCATTCACGTGTTGTTGCAATCTTATATATTTGATATATTTGCTTCTTTTTAATATTGCAAAAAAGAAACTGATGAAAATTTAAATTTTTAAGTACATCATAGTATATAAATAAAAAACAAAAAAAGTTCAGTAGTGTTAGTATACAATTCAGTTCAAATCCCACAAGTACTTATGCGATACACTGGTTTTATATCGCTTGCTGTCAAATAAATCGTGCCTATTTCTCTGTATAACAACTGGAATGAATAAAGATATTCGATATCTATCTTACGCATAAACATTTATAATACACCTATAGGCAACAAATATCTAAGTATATTCTCCGTATTTCCGCCATTAACACAATACATTAACACAATAGAAGCTTAATTGATAAACAATGATGCCTTGAACACACTGATTAAGATTTCGTACAATAGGGGTGCTGGTATTGTTCCATTTGATTTGATAGGTTGGTGTAATGATTATACCTAAATTTACTATACATTATACCAGGATTTTAAAGCGATACGAGGTAGCGATTTTAACTACACTGGCGTCGAAGGCGCTAATCGTGGCGTCATCGAGGCGAGCTGCCTGCTTCGTCGCGGCATCGATTCGAAATCGTTCGAAAATAGCAAGTGTCATTCATAAGGCAATACTAATGAATAAATCAATACTAATCAGATAATACTATACAGGGTATCCTACGAATATCTGCACACAATGGGTTATCCATACCCATTACGGGTAAAACAAATTCCCAGTAAAATTTTGTACTTTAATTATGTAGCGCTTTTCGTTTTATTTTTGCTTAAAACTACGAAAAGCGCTACATAGTTAAAATACCCATAATGGGTATGGGTAACTCATTGTGTGCAGATATTCGTAGGGGGTAATTAATAGGGGTCTTGAAACTACGTTGTCTTGAAAAACAGATATAGTAGGTCTTATGGAACTTCCATCTAGGCCCACATAGTTCCACGCTTTTTCTAGTGGTTAGTTCAAAGAAACTTTTAAATAATCTGTGTTCCGGCATCATTAAAACTTCCATTTACTTACATTCAGGTATTTTTACTCGTATGTTTACTCTAAGTCGGTGCTAATGAGCTTAAATTATGTAAGGTTCTTACATTAGGTACCTTCGTATGTAGGTACTCGTATGATAAGGGTGCTAAAAATAGATTAAACTCTATTTTTAGCACCCTTATCATACGAGTACCTACATACGAAGGTACCTAATGTAAGAACCTTCTACGAAGTATTAGAAAACATTTAAAAAAAGATTAATTGAACCGGTAAAGCCGTTCTCAAGTTAGCGTGACCAGGAGAAATAGGGTTCATTTTAAATGTATATAGATTTATTTAGATAGGCTTCTTCTCATCTTGGAATAAAGCGTTAGACACCGCGGGCAGAAGTTAGTAGCTACATAATGATGTCTTTAATCTGACATACCTTTGCAGGATCTTGGTGTTGCCCGGTCGCGTAGACGGAAGCTCGCCGGCCAAGCAGCGTCCGACTGACGATGCTGCTGCTACGACGCCCGGACATACGATCCTGAGGGACTGGCAACATTGCGACACCTTTATATAACACTTCACTTAAACTTATCACGGCTTTTCATAAATCTTGACACATTTCATTCATAAAATACACAAGATGTTGCTCAACAATCCAGCAATTTTACGAACAAACTTTCGGTAATTTACAACGTAAATCTTGGTATATTTTTTTTGTTCTAGGCACAATATTATTGTAATGCATTTACGTATTGGTATTATTATTATTTATGTATTGGTGTTTCGTAAATTTAGTCACGTTAAAGCTTTTTTGGTGTGGTTTTTTGGTGTTTAGTCCACATTTTGTCTCGCGTCGGGTGAAATCTGAAACAAACATATTTTTGTGACTCTATGGAAATGGGCGCAATTTATTTTATCCTGGCCTAGTTTTTGTGCTTGATGGTGGGGATAAAGGGACGTCTACTTATCAGCAAAACCTTTTTTGCGTACAGCATGTGCAAGAGTGATATGGGTTACACAGACCCATGAAAAAATGTGCCTTATCTTTCCAGGCGGTTTGGTAACTGAAAGATTTCTCCAATCTGCTGACATGGTTGGCGTCTAAATGACAAGAGACCATCAAAAGCAATGGCAGTGACTCTGTGGCGCGGCGGGTAGGACGCAGGAGGTTGCGGGTTCGATTTCCAGCATCTACGTTTTAACGGTCTGTGTTTATTTGTTCCGGATGTTCTGTGTGTTTTCAATTATCTCGTACACAAGCTCTGCTGGCTAGATGATCCTCTGTGATTCTCCAGCATTATTAATATACTAGTTTCTGCCCGCAGCTTCGCAGGCGTTGTTGAAGTTTATTTCTATCCCATAGGAACTGATTTATGAGGATAAAAAGTAGCATATGTTTTATTCGAGGCCTAGAACTACCTGTATGCAAAATCTTGCAGCCCGATCCGTTCTATAGTTTTTATATAAAGAGGTAACAAACCACCCATTCAAACTTTCGCATTTATATTAGTGTTATTAATTATGTCTTCAAAATTAACCATCAGTACTCAAAACGTTATCGCGTAGAAACCTTCAGTGCGGTTACTTCAATATTTACCAATATCTACGCTTACTTCAGGCTGGGTCCTTTGTTACTAACAAACGAGATAAAACAGGCGTGATGTAACCAAAAGATACTTGATCCTATATGAAAAGCGTGCAATGTTTTCTCCTAGGATTTGTGGGCTTTGTAAATGGGTCCGAAAACCCTGCTCGGCTCATTTGGCCGAGGTCCGTATGTGGCCGGACCCCCGCAGACCACTATACCTAAAACGCCCCCGGTTTAATCTAAATCTAGGATAGGTTACGTAGAGATAATATTCGAAATGACGTGGCCTTTTCGAAATTGTTTAGAATAAAAGAATAAAGAAGAATAAAGAATTTATTTATAGCCACACACCAAAATAAACAATTACAAAAAAAAGGAAAACACATTAAAAATACAAAACAACTTTAGTTTAGAGTGGTCTAGCTAATGGTTGTATAATTATTAGCCGACGAAATGAAAAACGAAATAGGTTCGATGTTCAACATGTATTATTTTATGTATGTACATATATTCGTCGATTTTTCCGACAGTTACGGACATATTTGGAAAATTGTATGGAGAATGATCCCGAGGTGGTGCCATATAAATTATATTGTAATATTTATAAAATGCTTTTAATTAATTAACAGAGAAAGTAATAGACAATTAAATAATAATACCTACTATAATATCTCAGTAAATAATTATGTGCACCTGAAATCCTGACAGAGCCGAGAGAATGAGCCCTTGTATCTATAAACAAGTGAAAACTTAGTTAGAGCAAGGAGTCAATCTATTCGTCCCCTAAGGTTTTTGTTCCAAAGTACATACTAAGCAAGTATGTAAAGTACATACTGAATTACACTACCTCCTACTTAACTTAGAATTTATTATTTTTATTATTATTTATTATATAAACAAATGCTGGATGCTGGATGCGGCAGGCTGAGGACAGGGCACAATGGCGCTCTTTGGGGGAGGCCTATGTCCAGCAGTGGACTGATATAGGCTGATGATGATGATGATGATATAAACAAATTAGAAATAGTATTGCTACGCCGCCACCTATTTTATCTTATTATTACATTGAACAAAGGAAATTTTAAAAAAATCATCGGGCAATTTGGGATACGCTTGTGTAAGCTTTTTTTGAATGCCTCTGTAATAGATTTTTTATAGTTTAGACAGAGATACGAAGTTGCTCTTGGTGACCAAACTCTATTTTCGCATCTCTGACATTTTTAAATGGATATTATTAACGGAGGGTAATATTATCTATCTATAAATATGTTGACTGCAGGTAGATGCTGGATGCGTCAAGCTGAAGACAAGGCGCTATGGCGCTCATGGGGGGAGGCCTATGTCCAGCAGTGGACTATCATAGGCTGATGATGATGATCTATAAATCTATAAATAAATAACACTTTTCTATGTCATAAATATCGCTCAAACTATGACTTGAGCAAGCTTTCATATGTAGGGCTTACGCCCGAATACTCAAACGCAACTCAGATTTAAGCGCGTCTCAAGTGAAGATTTTCTGATAGATTTTCATTGAAAACTGTCAAAAAATTACGACTTAAGTCGTGCTTAAATATGAGACGCGTTTAAGTATTTGGGCACTAGTCTACTTTGTCTGTTAGGTATAGGTACCTCATGTTTCTATTTAGGTATGTCTGTGTCCTAGCCTCGTCTGGATAAAGAATGTGAGCCATCAATGAAAGGGCGTGCAAAAATCGATCACAACCCCGACCTCTTACATTTTGCTTACAAATTGCAAAACAGTTTCTACACAAAGAGAAATAAAAGGACAAATTGAGAACAACTGAAGCGTTTTCTAAAACGGTCGCATGTCTCTAAACTCGGTTCTGACATCACAGGTATTTATTATAAACAAAATGGTTACAAAACCAAAGAAATATAATAAATCGCAAAGTTTTAAACAATTTTTCCTACTGATCATTATCATTTTATTAGTCTCTCGTACGTTTTCGAAATTTAATTGGCGCCATTTGCTGCACGTGTGCAGTAATGCGTTTTTGAAGTTGGTTTTGATTTAGTTTTAGGCATGATCTTGTTCTTGTTTGTATTGTTTTTAAGCTTTTGACAAGTTTTTACACCATAATCTTATTGAAATTATTAACACAAAACTCGGGTAACAACGATAATTGATTTTTTAGTTTTACCAATATTTCTGCACAGATTCATGCGCTATGATCACGAAATAAGCATTGTAAACATCAAAAAACCAATCATTGTAAATACCCCGTTATAAATGACTTTGTATAAACGTCTTTGCTTACAAAAACTATCTTTTATTTCAGAACGGCTTCTAACATCTATTTCAACTGGATTTCGTGCTCAAATTCAGTCCCATTAGAGTTAAAAATCTCTCAAAGTTGTCGTCTATCCAGAGTGCAGCTCGTTAGCCGTGGACACCCTGAATTAAACACGGGCGAGCTCAGGAACGGATGCAGGAAGACATTACAGGGGCAACTCTTACCTTGAAATATTATACTTATTTTGTAGCTGCGAGCACTAAATTCTTGGAACTGCTAGGTTCATTATTTAATGGACTTTGCAGTTCCGAGAATTACGAGGTGTATTTTTTCAATTGTGCATTAGAAATAAAATATATTGAATTTTTGTTTTTATTTAAAAACACAATTAAAAAAAAAAGTAGTTGTCTACACATTTTTCGCGTTTGTGCATAATTTTTTCTAATTATTAAAAGTTCGGATTAAAGATTCTTTATTTTCTCAAAGAACATACATACTTACCTTTAGTTTACTTATGAGAAATAAAAAAACTTGTACTGAGTACCTATTTATAAAATACGTACTTAAGTATCTGCTTATAATCTATATTAGTACGAGTGTGCTTACACCTATATTAGTATAGTGTACTTACAAATAAAAACAAAAGAAAAAACTATGGTAGAAAACAACCTAATCTAATAAAATAAAACAACAGTAGGAACACAGCGGTCTACGAAGTTAGCTAAGTTAATGTTTCTTATTATTTTATCAGGTAAATCTCAAGTGTCAACCTAAGTTATAACTACTCTATCAATATTGCCCAAGACCCACCCTTTGTACTTTAGTGCAATAAAGTATTTAAATAAATTAAACAAAGGCTAGGTTTTACAAAGGGAAAACGCGTGCGAAGTTGCTGGCAGAAACTTTATAACATTTCTAGATTATATTATAAGTTAAAAGGGCAAATTTGATATATGTACACTACCGTCCAAAAGTTTGGAAACACCCTATATTCATTAGATTAAAAAAAATACAGCAAATATATTTTAAAATATACACGTTGTTATTAAAGTTCATTTATTTTTATAACCGTACTTATAACAATAATGAACAAAACACTACTTATTTCTTAAAAGTTATCGTACTTTGACAAAAGTCCGGCACACGTGTTAATGACCACAAAGGTTGCGCCACTGTCAATTATTGATTTCTAAGAATTGGTGGCTAAAAACATTGTTTTTGTATTTAATAGAGATCAGTTCTTTAAAATAAGTATAAAATAACATAAAGTATTTAGTTTAGAGTGCAGTGTATTTTATGACATTCATGTGATAGTACCAACATTTGATAAGTGCATAAAATGGCAAAAAGGAAACAGATTTCTCTTGAAGAGCGAAGTGCTATTTGTACTTTGAACAAAGAAGGATATTCTATACGCCAAATTGCAAAAAAGGTTGGAGTTTCATGTAAAGGTGTACATTATACTCTTACACGAAAGCGAGTTACAGGAGAAAATCGAGACAGGAAGAGATCTGGACGTCCCAAATCTACAACAAAGCAGGAAGATCAGTTTATTAAAGTGTTATCAAAACGAAATCGACGTTTAACTGCGCCACAAATTGCTGCGAATTTAAATAAAACACGAGAAAAGCCAGTTTCAATCACAACTGTAAAGAGACGTTTACTGTCTGCTGGCTTAAGAGGATGCGTTGCAGCCAAAAAACCAAGACTAACTATTACCCATAAGAAAAATAGACTAGAGTGGGCTAAAGCATATAAAAACTGGGCGGAAGAAGACTGGGAAAAAGTCCTTTGGACGGATGAGTCTAAGTTTCAGATATTTGGATCTAATAGACGTGTTTTTGTGCGCCGATCAAAAGACGAACGGGCTTTAGAAGCGTGTACTGTGCAGTCCGTTAAGCATGGTGGTGGTAGTGTGATGGTTTGGGGATGCTTTGGTAACAATAAGCCCGGTCATTTGATTAAAATTGACGGAAAACTGAATAAAGAAGGCTATCTGAAAATATTGCAAGAAAATGCAATTCCTTCTGGAATGAATCTGATTGGGCGAAATTTTGTTTTTCAGCAAGATAACGACCCTAAGCATTCATCAAAATTATGTCAGGGGTTCCTACAGCAAAAACAAAACGAAAAAAAATTGCAAGTTATGAAATGGCCATCACAATCGCCAGATCTCTCGCCAATAGAATTAGTATGGGATGAACTTGATAGAAGAGTTAAAAATCGTTGTCCATCGAGCTCAGCACAGTTGTGGCAACATTTACAAAGCGAATGGAAGTCACTGGACTCCGAATACTTCGGTAAACTAATCAAAAGAATGAGTAAAATTTGTGAAGAAATAATTAAAAATAAGGGTGGTCATTTTGATGAGGCCAAAATTTAATGAACATTATTATTATTAACATGTATTTGTACTGAATATTTCTTACTAAATGATAATCTAATGTTTGATCAAGTTTCAGTGTAATAAAATCATGACTTACGTGTTTTATTGTTGTTTTTATTTAAATTACCATGGTGTTTCCAAACTTTTGGACGGTAGTGTATATACAAAAATAACAAGTACAGAAGCAGAAGTTTCATAATGACTTTTTTATTTAGGTTATGTTAAACAGCTTTAAGGGGCCTCCGAAGGGACAAATTCTTCATACAAACGTAATACCAAAATTATTTCTAATTCAAGCATATTTCCACTATAATATTGCATTATTTGTATTAAAATAGTATTTATCTAGGTTCCCAAATAGTTTTTTTTTTTCAAAATACTTACCTAAAATGAAATGAGAGCCAATCTCATTTTGCACATTTTTAAGCGAAAATGGACAGGTTTTCTTGCTATTTGTTTCGTATTAAAAACATCAATATCTTACGTTATATTTATTAAGGAACATACAAGCTTATATTGTCTAGTTACAGAATAACAATACTTTGTGAAGAATACAAAAAGTTTTCAGTCATAATTTTTGGTATTACGGAACGAACCAAATTTTGAACGGCTAATATTGCTATCGCGCACGCATGTGGCGCGGCGCAAGAGTTAAACAGGGACAGCGATATTCGGAGCGATTTTTGCAAGCGAGGGTCGCCGGACCCTTAATGTCGTAAAAAGTATGTCTGTATTTTCAACCAGAAGGAATATTCTGAAAGTTTACCTTCTGCTTGTTTTATTTTTCCATAGGTTCATAATTATATTATTTATGGTGGTTCATAAATTAGTATATATTTGGGTCTCAAGGAACCTTTATTAAATGCGGTCCCCACACTTGGCACACTTTTTAAATTGCATGTGCTATGTCCGTCGAGGTGCCGTCAGTTGCAGGATCGGACTTAAGTGCTTGAAGTAATGGTGACGGACAGGGTCACCCGCTCTCTTCTTACCGCTAAGACGATTCCTGAATGCAAAGGAGCTTTTAACAACACACCTATTAAAGAGGATTACGATATTGACGACCTCTGTGGCGCGGTGAGCGAAGGTTTGCCTGCGACGCAGGAGGTTGCGGGTTTAATTTCCGCCTCGGGACAAATGTTTGTACAATCTGCAGATATTTGTTTCGGAAGTTCTGGTCGTTATCTATGTATAATTAAAAATATATTTCTATGTAATGTATTGTATTATGTATATCAGTTATCTGGTACCCATAACACAAGCTCTGCTTAGCTTGGGGCTAGATGTGTGTGAATTGCTACGATATTATCATATTAGTACAGAGGCTATTTCTTGACACAAGCTATAAAATACAGCGTAATCAAAATGATTCTCGGTGAACATGAACTTGGAATCGTTTGATCGTAACAATAAAAGAAGTGCAATCAAGAAAGATTGCACGAACAAGGTATCCTAATTTGAGAAGTCGACAGCAATTTTATGCAAATTTAGTCTCAAATTGGAAGTCGAGGCTTATAATGCTAATGATGGTGATTTTGGGCGAATTTATAGACTTTCTTCGTTTGAACTTTTCCTGTCAGGACAGAATACTTGGATAAGTAAGTTCTTTCTAGTTACTCTGTTGAGTCAACATTACGACGCGCCGGCGAAAACGGTTGAGTGACAGAAGTTAATCTCATATCCACTTGGGCTCATATGAGAAGTAGGTCAAACAATAATAATTGTGTACCCCTGAGAAGGCACAGTATATCTATTAGACTTTATACGAGTTAAATATAATTACTTCGGTCCGTATCACAGCGGGTGGTGAATAATTTCCTTCCGGAACAATTGTTTTAGATCCCTTTACACATTTTCAATGGCCTGTGGGATTCGTTTAATACTCTATAGCTATAAAATACGAATAGCCCCTGTTAATGATTACAATTAAAAACAATAGCTCTTTTAAGCGTTACTGGATTAATCACTTCGTTCCGGCAATTTGCTTTATTTCCTTCCGGATTTCGATTCGCAACGAAACTGGATTCTGAATGGCTTGAACTCATCTAAATTAACCATTTAAACGTTCTGAAATCTGTATAAATTCGAGGTATTAGATTTAATTTTAAATTACGTATTTAATTCTAGAGGTTAAGGTTCTGAAATTCCGACCATGTACCTACCTGTAAAAATACTTAGTAAGAATGGGATGAACTGCGTAACAGAGAATCAGTATGCAGTCGATTGCTATTTAGACGAACTTCGTATGTATGGAGTCTTGACGAACCGCTTATTGGACTCACCGCTGTTTGGACGAATTGTGATTTAGACGAATCACTTTTTGGACAAACTGCGTATAGATACTGGACGAACCGCTTATTGAACGAAACGAGATTTAGCTAAATCGCTTTTTGGATGAACTACCAACAAATGCTAGTTAGAATATAAGTCCAAGTGTCATCCAAACTAGAAAATAACTGTTACGGTATGCAAACATAGTGTTCCATTACATGGGCAAACTTTGAGGGCTTTCTGTTATTAGTGAGCGCTCGCTCCTTAGCATATTTAACCTATTATGAGGTTAATGGGCAATGAGTGGAGCTGCTAGTAAGTCGGGACGGGGCTTA
The DNA here is from genome assembly GCA_947044415.1 of Eupithecia dodoneata. Taxonomy (NCBI): domain Eukaryota; kingdom Metazoa; phylum Arthropoda; class Insecta; order Lepidoptera; family Geometridae; genus Eupithecia; species Eupithecia dodoneata. The sequence continues at coordinate 9,092,882 of OX345656.1, read as the reverse complement.
ATTTTCCGCCAGTTTCTAACGAGATCCAAGCTGGCACTCTGGCACGTCAAGTCCCTGCGAAAATAACGGCTTGCTGTTAAATCACATCAACGTTACAAAGCCTGCGTCGCATTTTGAGTAAATCGTCTGAGAAATAACGTTTAAAAGCTGGAAACATTGTATTTTATACTGTACATCTTTAAATGGAACTCTATACATATATTGAAGTATGAAATCGAGATTGCTAAATTTGGGTCTGTTCCATTTGAATGACTATGAATCTAGCACCACAAAAACCGGCTGGGAATTTAAACCTTTTTTGTACATAATGCCTTTTTTCTTTTCAAAATTTTCAGACTTCAGAGAACTTTAGAGCCATGAATAAAACTAGCCAAGTGCGAGTCTACTTGCACACGGAGGGATCCGTGCCATGATTACATAGTTATCTAATTCCCAAAATGAATTAAACAAAATGTTTTTCTTTTTATTGAAAAAATCAAAAACCCAACGTTATGCAATCATCCATCCAAGTACAGACCGCACCTGACGATGCGTCTTCGGCGATGGGTTCTCAACTTGGTATGGACGTTGGATTTAATTATGTCTAATTTTTTCTCTTATTTTGGGATGTATTTTTTTTATAAAATCGAGAGTCAAAAGGACATTTTACACGTATAAAAAAAGCAATGGAATTTAGTATTCCCATCCAAGCCAATGTGGATGGGGTTACATCGGGATGCCTTCAGAAAACTTCGTATCCCAACATTAGTAGATTAACGCCCAAAACTTTGGTCCGATTAATCCACAAGGCCCGTGATGTGAATTATGAACTAAGTCTTATGTTTACTTGATACCGATAAAACTTTGATTATGATGTTGGGTCATAATAGCCAACTTTGGTTTATCTTAGGACCCTCCGAGGTTCCACGACGGGTAGCCATATAACCTACCTATACGCTTTTGATATTATGTAACGAGCACCCCAATATTCGGATAAACTTCTTGTTCACAACCGCTTGCAAATCACGAAAAGGTGCACACACAAAAACTAACAAACTAAATACATACAACAATATTATATATTGTGATTGTTTTGAAAAAACTAAAAATCGACTTGGAACCCCTCTGTTTTTGCTGGTTTTTAAGCGTTGCGGGATAAATACTAAATAAATAGATAATCGCTCGACAATATTTGTATGGGACCTCTCGGGATCAACGTCTACAGAACTGCAAAAGAAACATCCAAATCGGTTCATAAATTACGGATACATCGACGAACATACATAAAAAAATACATACACCCGAAAACCGTTCGATAAAACAAAACATAAACAAAGACTTTTAAAAACGATAACTCATTGATGAACGATGTTAATAAAATCTCCAATTCAAAGCTTCTTCCAACATTTAAAACGGTTTTTTTCCAAATCGAGAATTCTAACGAATTATTTTGGAATTCAGCATTTCCTTATCCTAGTTTATAAACACGTAAGAAATGGTGTTGGAAACTGCTTACGTCCCTACACCGTCCCTCGTATCTTATTGAAATCCACGCCGTTATGTTATCGAAAATACGGTATAGCATGCGACGATTCCCGGGTGGTCCGAACATTGTGCTCTATCTATACTATACTCTATGTATACTATAGATAAGTAACTATTGATTTCCTAAGTATTAATACTATTCGGAAAATAATAGGTAGATAGTCTTCTTTGACATTTAAGTTCTTGCCTTGAAGCTGTGCTTGAAGTGTTCTTGTGCAAAGAATTCGAAAAGTTTAAACTAACAAGTTTTCATCTCTCTGAACAAGTTTTACAATACAATTACTACGTCTGTCTGTCGCGATGTATGCTTAGATCTAAACTACGCAACAGATTTTGATGCTGTTTTTTTAATAGATTCAAGAGAAAGGTTTATAAACCATTTGACACATAGATTTCCACGCGGGTAAAGCCGTGGGACGCATCTAGAACAATACTAAGACGTACCTAGAATATTTTATTTTCCCTTTCTAGCATTAGGCAGACCACACCCTGCCAAGAAAAATTTGGGGAGATCTGAATCAAAACGAAAGATATATAAGATATGACATATTATCCCCAAATTTTACGTGAGTAATACCGTAATACTAACAAAATTACACGGCCCCTCGGTCTTATACACATTGAAATTAAGGCATTTTCCACCTTAAGCTCGTGTAGTGCTTAGCATTTTCGCATAGCCGTAATGTGTGTTTTGTGTTGTTGACTGTGCAAATACGAATATAGAAGTTCTTTGGGCACGTGGCACGGAATGAAGACTCGTGGTCAAGGGCAGAATGGAAGGCAAGAAGTCACGTGGTCGCTCTCCAATTACCTAGATGGACCTCATCACCTCTCTGACAAAATTGACCATGACCGATTGCACCAACGCAACCAATAGGGAACGATGACGGCACATTGCACGAGCAGCCATACATTAGGACCTCATCAGAACAACGACCTCACTGCCAAGAGTTAACGACTTAAGAAGACGAAAAAGAACGGTTACGTGTGTATTATTGTGTTAGTTGCGCTTGGCGACTGTTTATCATTTCGAATGAGCTTTGTCCAGCTTTTAATCGATCCTATCTGTATATTGACAACGTCCTACATTTGATAGCAATCGAGCGAGATACGGATACGAGTGAGTCGAGTGGCTTGGGAATCTGTTGTTTGCTTTTGTTAGATAAAACATTGTTTATTGGATCGCCTTGCAACACCTATTCCTCTACATTGTCTCTAGGTGTGTGATAATATTATTGTTATACTTTTTTACCGACATTAAAAAAAATTAAAAGGTTCTATGTTCGGCTGTATGGACTTTTCTTTTATGTATGTTCTTCGATATCAATCATGGAATGGACAGAGAAATCGACGAACATACATAAACACTTTTTCTACACATGCGAATTTTTTTCGCTATTGTATAGAGAATGGTCCCGAGGATGTCCCATAAAAGTATTATTCCGATAGATAAGTATCCCTTCAAGGTAAAAAAACAACATAATACTTTTGAAAAATCTTGACTGGCTACAACCATTTTGGTGTTAGCTTCGCCAATTTAAGATTTTTCGTTGTGGTCTTAAGATTGATTTTGAAGGGATCCCATAAAAGTTTGATTCTCGAGGAATTCTGGGCTTTGTGATAATTTTCACTGGTAACAAATGGTTTTCATTCTATGGCAACGGGTGTAAACAAGAGGTCTACTTTGAAAAACAAATTAAGTCCAAATTGAAGGATGGCGGATCGCAAAAAACTAAGGACGACCGATCCGTTCTTTCGATGACCCTTATTCTATGAAAATTTATTTCATACAGATCCGAAACTAAGTTGGACAAAGTTGTCATTTAGTGACGCGTCCGAAGCAACGCACGTTTTTTGTTTCGTGCGCTCGTCAACCGAAACTTCGTATTTCGTGTTTGTATATTAATAGTAGTGTTTCCTTTTATTCTTCGTTTCACCCATATGTCAGACTCGAATTTTACCGAGATGTCGCCATAAGTGGCTACATTTAAGAATTATATAGCGCTCTCAAAGGGTAAAAACTACTTCCAAACCCATTTTCATTATTCAGGAATTTGATATATGAATCAATGTTGTACATCAAGTATGTGTAGGTTTATGTTATAGATAATAAGTGATGAGATACACAGTGATGATGACAATCAAAGCATTTAGCATACATAGCTGGTGCGGTAATAGCGAGAAGCTTTGAGCGAAGCACGTCATTAATACTCGTTAGTCACGTTATCAACGTCTGAAATCTTGCCTTCGAATTAAGCTGAGCGTGCGTTCTCGCTTTCTGATTACCTCGAAAATTGATGATCATAAGTACTTGTACCTTTACCTAATTAGCCAAATCTATTTCAAGATTCCTAGTTTATTGTCCAATAGTTGTATAGTTTGTTGATACCACTTTTAAAACAAGAAAGTTTTAGAGCACACGTCGCCGGGGAAATCTCTCTTGGAAAGTGGAAACACGAAAATAGAAGCGGTCGTAACCTTTAAATGTTAAAATTCTTATTTTAGAACAATTTGATAATCTATAATATAATAATAATAAATAAATAATGCTGGACAATTCACACAGCATTATCTAGCCCCATGGTAAGCAGAGCTTGTGTTATGGGTACTAGATAACTGATATACATAATACTATTATATTACATAGATAGATATTTTTATTGCATAGAAAACGACCGGAACACCCGGAACAAATATCTGCAGATCGTACACACAATTGTTCCGAGGCGGGAATCGAACCCGCAACCTCCTGCGTCGCAGGCGGACCTTCGCCCACCGCGCCACATCGGTCGTCAATATAAAATGAATATCTGAATAAGCGCAAATCTCGAGAGCAGCTGAACCGATATCGCTTATTCTTTTTTTAGAATATTCCTTGAAGTACGAGGATGGTTCTTACGGAGAGAAAAAAGAGAAAAATTTAAAAAAAATGTCTGAAACAAATGACCACCCGGGCGAAGCCGGGAAGGGCCGCTACTCGTTTAATGTTTTTAAACTTACGCGATCTGGACACATAATTATTAGTTCTATATAATGGGTTTTTATTGTTTATTAACCAATTTTTCCCCGTTTCAACGGGTTAACACACTGTCGGTCGTGGTCACGGAATGACTAGCGAGTACTGGACCGCCTATGCGAACAGGGGGCAGCATTTTTTCTACGACATTCGATATGGTACTTTGGTAAATAATGCAACTACTTAAATAAGTCGGTAGGTAACTTAACGGAAAGAAAATGTAGTTTCTACGACAGATTATGCCTCTGTCTTTATTTATTTCTATTGGACTCTTGTAGATAAGCAACATTATTCATAAAATACACGTATTTGAAAACCTTACAAACCATTCCCAAAATCTATTTGATGTATGCTACTGATAAATAGAAAGAGTTCATTCAAGCTGATGCTATCAGTCTTGGCAGCGCTAGTTCAAAGCTTGCAGTATTATCTATGTATTTTCTACCGGAGATTGGCACACTTCGGTTCAAACTTGGTTTAACACCGGCGTTTTATAACTGCATTTTATGTGCTGCAAAATTTTATGACCCAATTCTCGTCGGTCGGCAGACGTCACCGCATGTGTTGCACTGCCCATTAAGTTTTCATGGTTACCCTTTTCAATCAGCAATTTTTCTCTCTTTACTAAGTTGTAAAATGTTTGCCTACTTTTGTATATGTTCGTTCAGTTCGCCTTGTGATGAGTTTTGCATAGTTGACGAAAACTATAGGCACTTAAAAGTTTCCGGTTTCCTCCATACATTAGGCGCCTTGCATTGCTTCCCGGATACTGAGAGGAAAAACTTTGCATAGTATAACATACGTAGATCTAAAAAATTATTTGAGGTTTTCCAGAAAGGGGATTTTAACAGCGATTCTGCGAGAATCGCGCGTTGCGTCCAGGAGGAGTGTACATAACGAATTCCGTGTCAAAATTTTGGCGCTCCAGTTCCCTTGATACGTGGAATCGCTCTGAAGTTGGCGTGTAAACTGGACACAACAAGGCATGTCTTGTAACTCGACTCGCGCGCAATACGTGTGTGAGAATCGTGAGAAGCGTACCTAAGTCGAGAATCTGACGAAGTGCAAGCAGCGACAGTCGGAATTCGCGCCAAACAATTCGCGCGGAATTCGCCCCTTCTAGTCAAGGTCTTTAAGATACTATTAGCATTTAGCAGTAGGAACATCTTTGACAGGTCAGCGGTAGTATACAAATACTATTTCGTTTTTGCATAGGCTGAGTTGGGACCATTTTGTAGCCAAAACTAAGTTAAAATTATATTATATTATCGTCGTATATTGTTTTTTTAAGTTACGGATTATTTTAATGTACATATATGTTGTTCGCGCCTAATTTGAAACATTGTACCTCTAGCCGCACCCCCTTCCCCTCACCTCACCTCGACGCTTGTCAAATATTTCTCATTACGATTACACGCCATACTGGATAGAAGTACGCATCTTTTATTTCTCTCCACACCTCAAAAATCACAGCAAGTCAGGCCATCAGTCTTATTTTTCACAAATTAAACGTTGCCTACATAGAAGCAGCAACATATTGGTCCTCCGAGTCAAATTACGGATCCCGCACCTACGAAAATACAGTCCTACAACGCGAAGACTTGGCGGCCATTGCTGTGACAAACTGCGCATCAAAAACTGCACATCGAAACACAACGTGGAGGCTACGCGCTAAGGAATTGAAGTCGGATTGGCATCTCATCGTTCTACAAACGCATCTGGTGGGACCAACCATCCTTCATTATCCATCTCCTCCCTGTTCCAATTGTGACACGTGTGCTAACCTGTTTCAGTGTTGTGTCGTGAAGGAGTTCTCTCCAACAGACAGGATAGACGAAGGCTTGTGACGCTGCTATCACTGCCCATCCTGTTCGCTTTAAAATCGTGAGTATTCCTTCCATCCACATACCACCAAAATGTCTACAGACACCCTAAACGTAGAATCTCAAGAGAAGCCTAGGACTCGCGATAGGTCTCCTACTACTCAGTTAGGTAATAACCCCACGCTAGTTCGCGAATTGCTTAGAAAACGTGGAATAGTTAAAGGCCGTTTGACTAAGTTTAGTAGCTACGTCCAAGCGTTAATAGAAAGTGACGATCCTATTCTTTCTCATAGAAATAGTTTAGACCTACAACTACGAATTAACGGAGTTACTGATCTATTTAAAGAATTTAATAACATCCAATCGCAAATTGAAGACACTGTTTATGATAGTGTGATTCCAGATCAATTAACCTGTAGGGATTCTTTCGAAAATAATTATTATAGTACTTTGGCCTTAGCACAATCACTACTAACCAGTGATGAGGTCACTGACCGCTCCAAAGGTACTTGCGAAGGGTCACAATTTGTAAAATTACCCACTATAGCCATGCCCACCTTTGACGGATCGTATGAGCACTGGCTCGAGTTTAGAGATACATTTTTGTCGCTTGTTCATAACTCTAAAAATATAAGTAGCATTCAAAAGTTTCACTACTTGAAGTCTTCGTTGAAGGGCAACGCATTACTGGTTATAGAATCGATGGAATTCTCCGCAGATAACTATTCTGTCGCATGGGAATTATTACTGAATAGGTACAATAATAATAGACTTTTGATTCACAACCACGTTAAAGCTTTGTTTACTATAAACGCGCTAACAAAGGAATCACCCTCACTGATTAGAATGTTAATTGACACAGTTCTAAAACACTTACGTGCGCTAAAAATCCTAGGCGAGCCCACTGACTCCTGGGATACGCTCATTAACTATATGATTGTGTCTAAGTTGGATAAATTGACGGAACGCGAATGGGAAACATACAAATGCACTTTATCAGCGAACGATCACAAAACGAAACACATTATAAAGTTTACTGATTTGATAGGTTTCTTGCAGAACAGGGCAGACATGCTAGAAACACTGCAGCTTTCACATGACAAACCACAAACAGAAAAAACCGAAAGGTTTCATAAAAAACAAGGTTCGAAATCACAAAATGTTTCACACTGCAATGTTTCTAACAACAAACCCGGCGATCGTCAGTCTCGCTCCTGCAAGCCATGCTTGAAGTGCAAAGCAGCGCATCCATTGTATTCATGTATACAATTCTTAGAAAGTGATTTAGAATCAAAGTTAAAATTAATTCGCGATAATAAACTATGTGAAAACTGTTTACGCGCGGGACACACGCCTGATCAGTGTAACTTCGGGTCATGTAGGAAATGCAACGCTAAGCATAACACATTAATTCATACCGACAGTGCAGTGACATTTCATTCAAGTGTGCCTACTCAGTGCAGCCTCGCTGAGGACACTGAGACCGCTCCTTCTACCACGGACACGCTCATACAAGTAAATAAGGCGCACATGCATACTAGCCGCTCTAATTATGTAGGTATGCATACGGTGCTATTGTCAACAGCTGTGGTCGAGGTAGCGGACTCGCAAGGTGCTTATCACCAGGCGCTTGCGCTTCTGGACTCGGGTTCCCAGCGGTGCTTTATCACTGAATCATTATCAAACGCAATTAACGCTCCGTTGTTAAAATCAAAACACGAGATTCGAGGAGTAGGTGATTCAGTTATACAATGCTCAGAAACATGTACCATTGAAATAAAGTCGCATGTCGATAAAACATTCAAAACACGCATAAATTGTTTTGTTTTACCACGAATAACTTCAGGCATTTCAACCTTCTGTGAAAACGCACAGCTTTGTATACCAGGCAACATAAGGTTGGCTAACCCGAATTTTCTCGACGTATCGAAGATAGACATTTTGATAGGCGCGGATGTATTCTGGGACCTTTTAGAAGAAGGCAAAATTCGACTTCCTACTGGACCCTATTTACAAAACACAAAATTAGGGTGGATAATTTCCGGTCCGCTTTATAAACGCAACAAAACGGAAAATTCGATGCCCGTTCATTGTAATTTCAATCGTACGTTAGATTCACAATCGTTACGTATGTTTTGGGAAATCGAAGAGCTCCCGAAGGCTAAGGATACGCGGACTGATGAGGAACGTTCATGTGAAGAACACTTTGCTCGCACTACAACGCGTGATAGCGAGGGGAGGTTTGTTGTACGCATTCCTTTAAAAGAGTCACCCGACGTCTTAGGTGAGTCATTCAACTGAATTCCAATCTGATGGTAGGCCAGTCAATAAACGATCAATTTTGTCAAATATTTCTCAAATATTTGATCCTCTAGGCCTGTTAAGCCCTACGATAATAATCGCTAAAGTTCTATTACAACAATTATGGTTGCTTAAAATCGGTTGGGATGATGTTGTTTCTGCCAGTGTCGCGCAAACATGGAACCGGTTTCTTATCTCACTACAAACGCTCGATTCTATTCGCATTCCTATGCACGCTATAGGATGCATACCTATGTATTTAGAGCTGCATGTTTTTAGCGATGCGTCGCAAACTGCGTACGGCGCCTGTGTTTACGTGCGCACGGTGAATCAAAATGAAACAATAACAGTTAGGTTGCTTTTTTCTAAAGCCAAGGTCGCCCCCCTTAAGGTTTTAAGCATACCAAGACTGGAACTTACTGGTGCGTTGCTAGGTGCTAGACTATTAGAAAAAACACGTAACTCGTTAAACTGTAGCTTTCGAAATATCGTTTTTTGGACCGACTCGACCATAGTATTAGGTTGGTTACGCATGGCACCAAATAAATTAAAAACCTTTGTTCAAAATCGAACTTCAGAAATTCACGAATTGACAAAAGATGTTATTTGGCGTCATGTGTCGGGTAAAGATAACCCCGCGGATCTTGCGTCGCGAGGTGCAAGTATTCAAGAACTTTCTTCTTCCTCCTTGTGGTGGAACGGTCCAGATTTTTTACGAAACCCGAGTTTCACGCTAGATAATTTTAAGGTTGAAGAAACATATGAACACCTACCTGAGCTGAAATCGTCAGCTGTTACATCGCTAGTGACACAGGAAGACAGGTTTTTGTTTCCGTTTGAACGTTTCTCTCAATTTCAACGTATGAAGCGCGCGGTAGCATTTATGTTACGATTCATACATAATATTCGTAATAAAATGAATAGATTAACAGGTATGCTCAATGTAGACGAGTTAAAGGAATCGGAAAGGACGCTAGTACGATGGTCTCAAATCGAAAGTTACCATAATGAATATAAATTAATAAATAAAAACGCCATCATAAAAAATAATCACTTAAATAAATTAAACTTATTTATTGATAAAAATAAAATAATAAGAGTGGGTGGGCGTCTAAGCTACTCCGATGAGTTCTCTTACGATAAGAGACATCCTATTTTATTATCAAATAAACACCATTTTACTAAGCTTTTGTTTCGCTACGAACATCAACAGCTACTTCACGCTGGTAGCCAGGCATTGTTGTGCCATCTACGTGATGCCTGGTGGCCTGTAGGTGGTAGGAACCTAGCTAGGTCTGTAGTTAATGCTTGTGTAAAATGTACGCGCATGAAAGGAAAGGTACTTACCCCTTTAATGGGTAATTATCCCAAACAAAGAATAACGCCTACTAATCCGTTCAATCGATGTGGGGTTGACTATAGTGGAAGTTATCTTATACTTAATCGCAAAGGTAGGGGCGCTAAAACTTGTAAGGCATACGTTTGTTTGTTTGTGTGCTTTGTGACACGAGCAGTGCATTTAGAGCTGGTGAGTGACCTCACTACTGAAGGTTATCTTTTAGCTTTAAAACGATTTATCTCTAGGCGCGGTAAACCTTTAGAAATGTATTCCGATAACGGAACTAACTTTGTAGGGTTGATGAATGAATTTTCAAACTTTTTACGCAATTGTTCTTCTAACATTGTTGAATACGCAGCAAATCAACAAATAAAATTTAAATTCATTCCCCCTTATTCTCCGCATTTTGGTGGTCTGTGGGAGGCAGGAATAAAATCTAGTAAACATAATTTGCGACGTGTGATAGGAGACGCGCACCTCACCTTCGAAGAATTCAGTACAGTATTAGCACAGGTGGAAGCTATCCTGAATTCTCGACCTCTTTCTCCTCTCTCTCCCGATCCTAGAGATTTCGCTCCTCTAACTCCAGCTCATTTCCTGGTTGGTCGACCGCTAACTGCGCCAGCCAGCGATGATGTTATCGACGTTCCAGTACACCGACTCCAGCGCTACGAAAGGGTGGAGCAGATACGACAACATTTTTGGACCCGTTGGGCCAAAGAATATATTTCTGAGTTGCAGATACGCAAAAAATTGAACAAGCAGCAGAAGTTGAAAGCTGGTGCTTCCAAGGCCGGGGGCATGTTCGCGCCTAATTTGAAACATTGTACCTCTAGCCGCACCCCCTTCCCCTCACCTCACCTCGACGCTTGTCAAATATTTCTCATTACGATTACACGCCATACTGGATAGAAGTACGCATCTTTTATTTCTCTCCACACCTCAAAAATCACAGCAAGTCAGGCCATCAGTCTTATTTTTCACAAATTAAACGTTGCCTACATAGAAGCAGCAACATATGTAACCTACATATAAACGCATTTGATGTGATTTGTTTCTGTTTTGCGCAAACCATACTTGCCACTTAGCGTATGTTATTAATTTTATATATTAAGTAATCAAAAAATGAAAAATGGCGAAGGAAATTTATGCAATAGCTTTTATAAAAATAAAAGATTCCTCGTGCCATCAGCTACGCCTACGTGTAATCAATAGAGTATACTCGTGTCGGGGAAGGGGTCGTTTCTTATTTGTTCCTTGAGTGCTATTAAGCCCATTAACTAATGGGTCATGGTGCGAGACATGGCGTATCTTAGAAGAAGCCCTAAATGGCTGTTCACCTTTTAAAAAACAGTCAACAAGAGATAAGATAGCACCTGAGCTAATTGAACTGTCAGGAAATTGTCCTTTGATAACAAAGTTGCATTTTGCGGACCAATAAATTTTAGACATAATTATTTTGGTATTTACACCATAAGCTTTGTGCAAACGATGCTATAATGCCTCGCCAACGATCCTATTTAGTAAATAGATGAGATCTAAAATTTTACGATACCTTTGATGCAGTTTAATCACACTTCAATTCGTACAATTCGCACATTCTGGTAAAAAGCGGCTTAACACCTTGTAAAAGCACAAAACCTTTAAGCAAATCTTGAAGGCTGTAAAGGTAATTGTAGTGTGTTTCCAACGTGTATTTTCTTAGGAAAATGTTTTCTCTCGCCCTCTACACAGGCAGAGGCCAGACCCGAAGGGTAGAATAGCCGGTTAACGAGGTGTAGCGGGCCTCTATTCTCCCGTCTTTGTGAAAATGTAAGGAAATAATGCCTAATCACCTCCTAACGCTATTTCTTTAGTAAGCGGAAACCTCGGCATCATCTAGATAATCTGCAATAACGAGTTATTGTTGAATTATTTTGTTTGTGTAATCAGCCAAAATGTAATTTGATATATAAAGAATAATAGATAGATCCCTCCAGTACTACCCTTCCAGGATATATCTATTATTGGTGGCTACAATATGAATTTCATCTGCCTGTAGACATCGTAAGAGTCGCTTAGGAAACCTACCAGAGGAAGAGCATGGTCTGTTATTTTTTATTTTATATTATTTGGAAAATAAACAGTGCATAAAACTTACTACGAAATTTCAGATATACGTACAAAAACCAAAATAATTTCCTCCATTATGTATACATATAAAGTTAAATGAACAGAGCAATAAAAAAAACTAAACATGTTGACAATACATTAATAAATTATGTATACAATCTTAAAAGAAACAGATACCTGTGTTAATACAACTTGATACTTAATTGTAGTGAGTCTTTGGCTTGTTATTTACTTCTGTGCATTTTTCACCTAAACTGCAATCACAAAACCGCCTAGCCTGGATGATTTCCACAAAAGCCCCTTAGTTTTGGGCACGTTAAATAAATATGTATAGTAAGTATATTTACTACAGTGAAATCGTCTATATTGTTCCTTCATATTCAGTCCATCATAAGGCTACCTCGAAGAGATCGCTCTCAGCGATAAGGCCGCCCTTTATACATCCTTTATTTTATCTGTATTATTTTATTTTATTTTTTTATCTGTATTGTTTTCTGTTTTGTGTGCATTGCATGTGCAATTTGTGTAATAATAAGTACTAAATTAGTATATTTTAGCCGATTTCACGACTTTTCACTATGGTTACTCCCAAATACAACATCTATATCGACATAGAAACCGAGAACCTTTAAATTTGTTCTGGATTAGCCATGTTCCGTTTCGTATTTCAAACAAAATTGTTAATGCTTACTAAAAACAGTACTAAGCAGACGCTTCCACCCAAGTTTTAATCACATGTTACGAGTTGCAAACAAGTTAATGCTCTGCCCTGACCTTTCTGCTGTGACACCTCTTATCTCAATTAAAACGCTACCTTTCTTTTGACAGGGGGGTAATGTGTGGTTCACGTGACATTTTAAATGAAAATGCTTAACAAAATTTTTGTTTTCCAGCAGGTCAATTTGTAGAGCTTTTCCAGCCACGATGCCGGTTCAAGTCCCGTCTGAAGCGATACGTCAGACTTACAATCATCCTGAGTTAGTTAGGCAACCACTAAGCTGGTGCCTCAAAGTGTGAACAAAGAGAATCTAGCATATGATGCCGATTGAAGTAAACTAATAATGATCCCATGTAGGGAAAAGGTCCGCCTGTGCAGAAGGTTGCGGGTTCGATTCCCACCTTGGGATAAATGTTGGTACGACGTGCAAATATTTGTTCCGGTTGTTCTGAGTATTTTTATGTATAATAAAAAATATCTATCTATGTAATGTATTATATAGTACCCATAACACAAGCTCTGCTTGCTTAGGTCTAGACGATGTTAAAAATATTAATAATGGACAATCCACTCAGCATCATCTAGCCCTAAGTTAAGTAGAGCTTGTGTGGATTGTTCTTCATTATTTATATTACTGCGATTTGTAGCATTCTAGCTTTGACATCAGATAAAATAATTAGCATAGCCAAGGCCTTTTGGCAGTATTAAAACATTTTTAAATGAAATCAAATACAGCCTACAGTTCTAATTGAGTTTACGAACCAAAATTCAGCTTTTAAAAGTTAGCAGTACCATAACAATCTCAGTTCATTTCCGAGTTTACCAATATTTTATGATTGCGAAGGGATGCCGAAACTCTGCGAGGCCATTTGCGATTTATGTTACCTACTGTACCAAGAATCTCGTACTTTTCATTTCATTTATTTTTACCGTTGGAACAAGAGCTTTAAGGATAACTGATGTGGTTGGTCTAAGTCGAAGTAAAATGAAAGTTGCAAACATTCAAGACAAGACCGCTAGTTTAGACTGACTTATTGACTTGAAACTCAAAAGTAGAAATAAAGTTATATCATAAATATTTCAAGACTCTGATATGTGTACTAACTGGGTGCATGAATGCAGAGGAGACGGCAGCGCATGTGCTTGTAGATTGCGACAGCGTGGCTTCTCAAAGAATGCATCACCTTGGGACACCGAGGACGCCTAGGGAGGCATGCACCAGCATCAGCGAGCTGCTGGCCTTCCTGGAGGATATCGGGTAGTTAGACTAGCAGTAAGTAAACCGAGTCGTATGATTTTGAAACAGCCTGAAAATATTACCTCCAACTTGAAATTGGCACAGGATGTATGTTGCGGTCAAGCAACTTTTATTACAGAGCTTTATCGTTTTATATTGATGAAAGTTTTGAATAAGTGCGCTATATAAGTTATGGTTGTAGTGATCCGTCTTTAAAATTTATATTTATACTTGAGAACTATAAAGAAGCTATTGAAAGTTTATATTGATCGATTTAATTTCTGTATGGTGAGCCATCAGAGATGACGAATTGATGAGACTTGAAAAATGATATGTAACACTGTTGCACTTGTATGTAATGTATAAGTTCTGGTATTTATTTCAGGTTTAAACACGGGATTAGTCATCCCGTGACCATGACAGTTCGTAAACCTGTTGAAACGTCGGGAGAAATAGGTAAATAAACGTGATCAATACCCGTTCTATTAATACTTATAATTATGTGTTCGTAAGTTTAAAAATATTTAGTGCATGTAATGGCAGAGGAGAAGCAGCGCGACTCTCTAAGAAAAAATACTTTATTACTATTTACTCTATGGTCTACCATAGAGTCATTATGTCAATTTGTCCTGATTTTTTTTTTGTGTATTTTTGATCTATTTCTATACACGTTCATATTATGATAAATATTAATTCTTTGATATATAATTATCTTCAATAATTACGCCACCGTCAGCTTCAATACGTAACGATCCTATCCATCCAAAGGTTGCCTGGAAGAAATCGCTGTTAACGATAAGGCCACCGAGTGTGCCACTAGACTTAGTACTAACTAAGTCTAGTGGCACAATCGGCGGCCTTCTCGGCTCGATTTAAAATCCATTATTATTGTATTTTTTGTATTGATGGTGCAATAATGTAAAATTGTATTGTACCATAGAGTAAAAACGCACTTTACCTTTGCAGCACATGGAAACATCCTCTAGGATGTTAGTCCTGTCCTATAAGATCCTATGGTAAAGATTTTCACAGGGGTTTTCTTCCATGTCTAATTTCAGGCCATCAATCACCTTAAATATATCGCACAAGGCCTCATGCGCCCGATATTACATGTAACTAGGTACATAAGGAACGTGATATTGCAATACTCGGCTCGCTGCGCTCCGCTAAGCCTCTTATTGCCTCAACACAGTTTGTCATTTACGCGAGCAGAGAACTTCGCTAGACTGCAGTCATGCAGAACGCGGGTGGCAAGTGGGAACCGTGTGGCAAGTGGGAACGAAGTTGTGTGGCCAAGAAACTCCGAGAAATCTGGGTAGGAAATAATGGATACTTGTCGTAGGTATTGACGTTGTATCAACAATGAAACAAATCAAAATTTTACAAAATTTGCCTGAAAAAGGTCAAAAACTCTTTGGACTATACCTTCGATCAGGGAGGGATGATTTCGTTCGACTATATAATGACGATATGATAACCTTGCACTAAGCTCTGTTTCGCTTGGGGCTAGATGATGCTGCGTTGATGGTCCAGCATTATTATAAATATTTATTTGAATCTGAAAACTAAATTTTTTTACCGAATTTTTCGTATCTAAATGAATTTAAATTGTAAGAATTTGGCTTGTTCTGAGTGCTTGTGATTTTTTGTGATTTTGTAATCAAATAGAAAACCTATTATATCCAAAGTTATTTGTAAAATATTTGTGTTATTTGTTGGCGTTATACAAGGTAAAATAATAAAATAGGAAAATAATATACGTACCAAAAATAATTTCATCAGGTAGGTACACGTCAAGCGGGTTAACAGCAGTTTACCTGTTTTACCCCAAAAAGCATCCGTTACCTTTACTTTGTTGTGTTTATTGGCCGGGACAATAAACATAGTGTGGACGGTAAACACTGGGAAAAACGCGAATGGGAAAAATACAAAGTTATATCAACACGTTTGAAATTAGAGCATAGTATTATTGTCGGTTGTATGTGGGTCGCTAGGTTACCTTCTAGGTAGTTAATATAATGAAGGCATGTGGTACGCGGTCACCCGCGGTTCCACACCCCGCTTTCCAGCAAATGAATATTTTGTTAATGCATTTTTATTTTATTCTATAAATTTTTGATACGTCAGAGATATTGAGATAATGACTTATACTAAGGTTTTTGTTATTACCCTCGTACTCGGGGTAATCCCATCCAAAAATTCTGATTTTGACGCGACTTGACCAACGGGGGGGACTCTCTAACCAATTAAGCCACGAATTGAAAATGTTTAGGATATTATTTAATTTCTTAATAGCTCCACTAATACCACAGTATGTAAACTCTTCAATGAGAAAGAAACTATTCGATTATATTTTCTTAGTTGATGCACAGATAATATAATACATGTTGATGTTTCATGCATTCTATTGTTGTCAATGGGTGTGGATATAATGGAATGACTAGAGGTCATCTGCTGTTAGAATCAGGATCTGTACGTACAGATAACAGCCGTTGTTTTCGTTAGAAATACTGACGAACTAAAACCTTTTGGTACTAGGCCAAAAAATAGAGGCGAAAGGACCTCTCAGAAATCGTTCTAAATCGTATCCGGTTCGAAACAATAGCTTTCAACTAAAAAAAACAGTTTCCATCCCCAAATCAACAAAAAAATACTTGGCAAACGAAAAAGCTAGTCAGCAAATAAATATTCTGCCTTAAGTTTGATTATCCGTGAATCATTGTTTCTACGAAATAATAACCCTGTGTTCATAAGAGATAACATGAATGCCCATCTACATAATATTTATGTGACAGAAAACCACATGAGAGGGATAAACAGCACCATAAGGGGCTTTCACACGTTCAATTTCGATGACATTTTACATTGCGAGGGGTACCCCGCTAGTAGCGGGGTACCGCTACTTGATAAATTACGAGCGTTTCTGTCGGGTTGACTCATCTGCCGTTATTGAAAGTTATATGAAAAATACCAATATTGAGAAACCGATAATGCTCTAGGATAATACAAACCTAAAGGAGTCTATACACCAGAGTGGCCGACACGGCCCGGCGGTTTGGCTGTTGGTAGCTTGGACGGCAACATGTTGGCAGCATCATATACAAACCAAAAGCGCCGGGTTTTGTCAGTGCGTACATTGTTGTCGGTACTAAATAAGCCACTTTTGATAAGTCACGGAATGTCGTGGACATGTAGTTGATTTTTTGTCGCTGACATTAGGGAGGTTACACACCAATGTCGGCGACACAGCCAAAAGGACTGGTGCATTTCTAATTCTGTCTGTGTTTTGTCAAATTGTCGATGGCCAAGACCAAAGTCGGCAGACTTTGGTGTGAAGTTACGGCGGAAGTATTACGAGACGAGAGTTTGCATAATTTTACATTAATGTTTTTATTCGGATATAATTTACAATTATGGCTCACTATATACAAAATTATGTTCCTTTAGTGACCCTAGCGCTGCAAATGAACCGCTCGGCCGCTCTAGGAGGTTGCGAACAGTAACATCCTTCCTCTTCAAAAATCATTACTAACCAAACTGTAAATTGGAACTTAAATATTCTCGCCTTCTAATTTATATATAATTGATAATCCACACAGCATTACCTAAGCAGAGCTTGTGTTATGGGTTCTAGATGACAGGTATATAATACATAATAAATACATTACATACATAGATATTTTTTACTACACATAGAAAACGACCTAACCACAATAAAAATATGTGCAGATCGTTATCCGATCTGCACATATTTTTATTGTGGACATTTGTCCCGAGGCGGCAATCGAACCCGCAACCTCCTGCGTCGCAGCCGACCCTTCTCCCACCACTCCACAGAGGTCGTCAAACTGACACTTGATATATTTATGCAGATGAACAAAACATATTAGTAACCTAAAGAGAGATAAGAATGCGTAATTTTCTCTATTTAATTTTCTATGCCTTTTGCTGTAATTAATACTTTCACTTTTTTTTTGCCTACTTATCTAGTATTGCATCGCATTTCTATCGCCTCGACGGCACTTGTGCACAACGCCTGGAGGGCACTTTGCGCTCTGTCGCCTGTCGCCCTAACAACTCGAAACTCTACTCTAGTACACCCTGTGTAACCACTGGAGCTCGACTATGTTTACCAACACATAATGAACTAGACTTATGAGTATAAAGTCAATCAAATTAAGTTTCATTTTGCTATAAACTTTCATTATAGGTAAAAGTAAAAATCTCTAATATTAGATACCTACGTAACCAATTTAACTACTATATTTTTTGTCCCTATAAAAACTATACCCAGTAGTTCAACGAATTCAATAACGGTGTTCTTCGAACACAAACAAGGTTCGTAGTTTACCCACCCACTCACATTCATAATGAGTAAGGTAACTAAGGTAGTATCGAAAGACCTCCCACTTGATGGATCGACTACATTGTAGTGGTCATAGGGAGTCAATGGATGGAAGCGGGTCAGGACCGCTATTACTGGCGTCGTCGTTTCGGATAGGCCTATGTTCAGCTGTGGACGTGTACGGGCTGATGATGATGATGATGATGAACTTTGGTAAGGGAAGAGCGATTAATTTGATCCAGCGATGAGGTCTAATTACTATCAAAACAATAAAACTTTTGGGTTTTTGGCGACCAACAGTCTCGAAATGAAGAGCAAACAAATAGGCACATCTATTAGTTATATGTTACATTACAAGTCAGTGTCCTTATCCAAGTCTTATACAAGAACATTACAAGATTAAGTACAAAATGGACTTGGCTCTCTGGCACTGCTCTCAGCTCAGTTGACCGTATCAACACAGCTTAATGTATTGTAGTAGGTATGTCTGATACCAAAGTCGGCAACACTGCCGACATAGCCTGGAGAGTTGATAACGGAAACATTATTTTATAGAATCATGTCAACGACAATGAATGCCGACTTCATGCGCTATGTCCGATTTAAAATAAATGTCAGCACACCCGGAACAATGTTAGCGGCATGCCTGAGGAAAATATTGGCGTAATGGTATATATAAATTAGAAGGCGAGAATATTTAAGTTCCAATTTACGGTTTGGTTAGTAATGATTTTTGAAGAGGAAGGATGTTACTGTTCGCAACCTCCTAGAGCGGCCGAGCGGTTCATTCGCAGCGCTAGGGTCACTAATGGAACATAATTTTGTATATATAGTGAGCCATAATTGTAAATTATATTCGAATAAAAACATTAATGTAAAATTATGCAAACTCTCGTCTCGTAATACTTCCGCCGTAAAAAGTGTTGAGATCACGAGAAGAGCCAAGTCAGCCATCCTATTACCTTCAACTATGAAGTTGGCAAATTAACTAGGTGTAAGTAGTTTAAGATAACTTGAGTAGGTAATTTGCCAATCTACTAACTGAGAAAGAACACTCAACGAGTTCTTTTTCTTTTTTGTACGGCACCCTTCGTGCGCGAGTCTGACTCACACTTGGCCGGATTTTTACTGCGAAACCACATGATTTGTAAGTTTTGCATGATTTTCCTCGTAATTTGAACCTGCTTTTCATATTTCAAGTCTGTAGGGTGCTAGAAGTACAAACGAGAAATAAATTTTAGGGGTTCTTTTCGATTCCTTTTTTGGTCGATATTCATAAACTAAATTTATAAGAAACTGGTAAGTATAGGATTCAGCTAAATACGTAGTGTACCTGAAATAATTTAGACCATAGGTTTCATTTGTAGATTAAGATGGTTCGAGAAAATGTTCTTGGTAGCGACGGGCTCGAGTAGAAGGCAGGTCTTGTCAACTCGTTAGGTGATCAGCTGATCAACACACTTTGCAAATGCAAAATATCATCAAAGGTTGAACAGCCAGTTTACAGTTTACTTTATTTCAGTCGTAACTAACTTAAACCGAACTTACGAGACGTACAAAAGTTTTTGAAACCTACCATTGTTCAGCAAGTATTAGCTGAACGAAAAGGCTCTCGAGTAAATTCCATTCTATGCAACAACACACTTGAGAAACATTATCGAAGTTTCGCAAGCTTTGCCACAGAACACACTCTCTTATGTCCCTGAGTTCCACCGGCATTTATCAGTCTCCCGGTTCTTGATTATCCGGTGATACCACGAATAATGTTCAAGCTTCGGGAATTTCACAGAGAGTAAATTATGGCTGGTGTCACAAGATTAAATGAATGGATTTTGGTAGCGAGCTGAGATGCGAGATACAATGTTGATATCGACCTCATTTGTCAACTTAAAGCCTAAGCTGTAGCAAGTTTCAGTAATCAAGGGCACAAGGGTTTTTATACAGGGTGCCTCGAAACATCTATTTAGACGAAAAGGAGTGATTCTGGACGCCGCGCCGAGGGAAACAACTTTTGTTGATTTTTTTAATATTGTTTTTTTTTTAGGTACCTACTTAAAGTAAACGAAATAAAAACCCTTTAAGTATAAGCTAAATTAACGTGTTTAAATCCCGTTAGTTTAAAAAAACATTTAATATACTCGCATTAGTCATCCTACCGCTGTTTAGCTCGGTTTCTTTTTTGGCAGATACCTACCTACTACAACCGATTATATTTTGCTACCTGGTATTTTACTCCACAGAGATAAAGTGCCTAATTTCACGCAATCTGGGCCTAAAAATCTTCGAAAACATTTTAAGACACGTTCAGGAGTTCTACATTGAAAAACAAACGAAGTTGACGGATGACGTCGGCGAACGAAGGACGGAGGATCTGTTATTTCGGTGACCTTACTTTGAAAATTATTCCGACATTTATTTCTTAGAGATCCGAAACGAAAGCTGTTAGTGACGCGATCGAAGCTACTTGGTGCGAAGGTTGTTTGATCCGTGCAATCGACGTCATCCGTCAACTTCGTTCTTTTTTTTCAAAGTAGACCTCCTAGCTCATGTGCGAGAAAAACATAAGTTTCACTTTTAATTAGAAACAGCTAAAAGCGCCTCGTGCCTACCAGGACCCTTGTAGATTTTTTTTTAACAAGTGAACATCTAAATTTATTGTACAAACATTTTAAATTGTCCCTTGTTTTACACGCGATTATATTTAATTCTTCATTTCAGACAGAATGCTGCGGTCCGAAATGGAATTAACTCACTCTTTGTATTCAAAATAGCAATATTTGACCACATTATTTGCGCTGCGCTGGACCCGTAAGCCAGATGGCCAATTAACATCACGTGGATATTAATTGCTTATTTGTAATTTCGATGCGAATACAAACCAAACAGAACGTGAAACTCTAGCTCAATGAGTTGGAGGTAACGTGAATTGTTTACCTACGAGCCAGCCAGAAAATACCCAGAACACTCGGAACAAATATTTGTAGACCGTATAAACATTTGTCCCAAGGCAGGAATCGAACACGCAACCTCCTGCGTCGCAGGCGGACCTTCACCCGCCTCGCCACATCAGACTTCAATAAAGTAGCCAACTGTTATTATATTCGCATTACATTTTTACATAATTTCATTCCGATTAATTCATTATTTTTCACGCTGTATCTTCACAAACTTTAAATTTAAAATAAAATTAGTTGGACTATGTTGAAAATTGGACATGTAGCTCTACTATGCAATATTTTCGTAGGTATCGTAACAGAGGTGGAGCCATAGTGCCGTTTGTTTTTATGGTTGGCTGTTGAAAATTAATCTTTGAAAAAACCACACAGAATTTAGAGCTCACTGGTGACTTTTTACGAGGAAAAATAAATTTACATAGATAAAGCCTGATAAATATTAAAATCACGAAAAATTCATTTCAAATTAGGGTTATTGCCACTTCGTTTATCTGAGTGTTTTTTTTTACTTTCCCCTTTACTTATAAACCTCTCTTCACTTTTAGCAAAAGGTAAGGCATGTATTCTTCGGAAAGGTAATCAAATAATTATATTTTAATTAACGTTTAGACAAAAGCTTTCATATATTACACGTCAAAGTTAATCGACGATGCTGCTAATTGTCAGTTTTATCAAAGGCCACCATTATCAAGAGTTAGTTTGTTTTCTTCTGCTGAAACAAGAGAGACAGAGTGAAAAAAACACTGCTTTAAAACAACTTTTTTTGTGACAGATTTTATAGGCATACTAGCTGCGCCCCGCGGTTGCACCCGCGTGGTGATAGATATTTTGGATAATATACAATATATCTTTATGAATTGTAGCCTATGTATTATTCTGATGTATAAGCTATATTATTGTAACGTTTCATTAAATTCCATTCAGTAGTTTTTACGAGTAACAAACATTCATCCATCCATCATATTCATATATTTTGACGACCGATGTGGCGCGGTGGGTCATGGTCCGCCTGCGACGCAGGAGGTTGCGCGTTCGATTCCCGCCTCGGAACAATTGTGTGTACTATCTGCAGATATTTGTTCCGGGTGTAAATATTTTTTATTCTACATAGAAAACGACCAGACGTTTTCTATGTAGAATAAAAAATATTTATCTATGTAATGTATTGTATTATATATATCAGTCATCTAGTACCCATAACAAAAGCTCTGCTTAGCTTGGGGCTAGATGATGCTGTGTGAATTGTCCAGCATAATTTATTTATTTATTATTTATCCATACTTACAAACTTTCACGTTTATAATATTAGTAGGATATCTAGGGGTTTATGTTTTATTTTGTCTATAGCCTGTCTAACATAACTACACAAACGTGAGTATGCATTTGAATGCAGATTGGGTTCGCATAATGGAACAGAATATGTAAATCTTTATTTACATATGTTAGAAATAATGTTAAGTTATGCTAGAGGTATTACGAGATACAATAATTGAAACAGTGATATCTCGATGTCTTATGATGTATGTAAATTGGGGGTGATAGCAATTAAAGATTATTACTTTCATGTATTTATAGCCATATGGAGAGAGTAGTTAAGAATTTAACTCTCTTACCAACAAATTAGAAGTAGAATTTACAATTAAAACAGTTTAGCTAACTGCAGAATTTTCCAAAAATCTAGAACTAGCTAATCCATATAAATTCCTATCGGAAGCGTCCCGAAGACGGCATTGTCCCGATGGTCACCAGTGCTCGAGTCACGCGTCTACCTAATTTCAGTAAGAAAATATTAAGTTAAATAATACCTACTAATGATATAAAGCTTAAAGTTATGAAGATGTAAAATTACTTGTTACCTAAGATCTCTAATGACAGTTCAAGATAATATTTGGTGTACATGTAAATAAAACACAATCCGCCCAAATAAGGCTTGTTTTTTTTGATCGTGCTAAGAATGAATGAATATACACTTTATTGCACTCACATCATCATGCATCACACAAAATAGAACCAATGAACAGTACAATAGGCGGTCTTATTGCTGACAGCGATTTCTCCCAGGCAACTTAGGGATGGGGGGAAAAGATATAGGCTACGCCGCCGTGGTCAGAAGCTTGTAAGTTAAAATTAGGAAAATATCAGTTATGAATAATTCGGTATTTATTATTATTAGTATAGTATACAGGCGAGAGTTTGTAAATGTGTGTTTTACCAGTGTTGTCTTGTGTTTAGCGGAACTTGGTCTTCCAAACTTCATGTTAAATTGGTAAACTATGATCAACGTTTTGGACCAAATTTCTGCGGTTCTGATAAGAGCAGAACTTTCGCGTGATGTGGAAGCTTGCCACGTATATTTGTAAAAAGATATCTAGAAGTTTTTCGTTATTTAGAACTGGATGTACTCTGGGCGGAAAAGTTTTATTTGCAACGTTTTCTAAGAATACATTTTAGATTTCTTTAAAAAAGGAAGGTGTTGTACATGATACTCTACCTACTGTACATAATATACTAACTCACTAGCTTTTGCACGCGGTTACGCACGCGTTTTTCCGAGATAAAAAGAAGCCTATGTGTTATTCTATATTATTATATTGTTGTTATTCGCCAAGCTGAAGACAGGGCGCTATGGCGCTCATTGGGGGAGGCCTAAGTCCAGCAGTGGACTGATATAGGCTGATGATGTTGATGATGATGATGTGTTATTCCAGGTCCAAGCTGTAATTTTGTGCACAAAATTTCAGCATCAATTATTCAGTAGCTTTCGCGTTGTCTTCTGTCAATCATTTTCCGAGCGACACAAGCTTTCGTCCTACTAATATAAGTGGAATAGGATTGTCACAGATAACATAAAACCAACTTAACTAGCCTTTGTTACGGCTATGTTTTTTTATTCTCAAAATAGCGACCCGCCCCGACTTTGCACGGGCGCAAATGCATGTATTATATAGATACAAACCTTCCTCTTGAATCACCTATTCAAAAAATATTCAAAAAACCGCATCTATCAAAAAACCGCATCAAAATCCGTTGCGTAGTTTTAAAGATCTAAGCATACATAGGGAAAGACCGACAGCGGGAAGCTACTTTGTTTTATACTATGTAGTAATATACTATACATATACTATATACATAAACCGAATCCTACAGATAATCCGACATAGAAATGAGAAATGGTTGATTTGCATATTTTTACACGGAGGTTTAATTCAGAGCTTCCTTCCGTTCTCGCTTTGGGGATCGGGCAGCAGCGTGTTGACCTCGCGCTTGTTTTTAACAAGATGCCTAACATACATTATTCAGCTTGCTAATAATTGCCCTACCTGAAAAACAAGAACTTTTAAGAGGAATAAATCAGCCGAATCGAGAATCTTTTGATTACACGAATAAATGTGGTCTGATTTCGAAGATTTAGGGTATCCGAAAGTATCGTGTTTCGTGATGGATCTGTTACAAATCGATCACTATGGATTTGATATTAACGACACTTATTACTCAGATGGAAATAGTAAGAAATGCCAACACATTTAATAATAATCTAATGAACGGATATTTAGGTTTTCCTATCGCAGAAATAAAATAAAATAAAAACAGGAAAAAATACTTTTTGTAAGTTTCGTAGTTCAAGATCTCCTATTTATTTCCGGCCTATCTATCACGACAGCTATTATCTTTTTATATTAACTAACAGATATTTAACTGTACATACTTACAATCCAACAATCCTTTTAAACTAAACCGACACAAAAGTGAAGTTAAACTCGAGATCCTGGGTTGCGAACGCGCGCGGCCGGCGGCACCCAACCGCACTCTCAGACTGCCGAGTCGAGGCTACCAGCGAGAAATATTTGTAGCTTTACGGCCAGCCAATATATATTTGAAGTCACCTATCCTATGTTGAGTGTGGTGAGACTTTCGAGTGGCAAACACGTACAGGAAGACGGTGTAGGAAAGCCCCCCACGAGGTATAATGAGCACCAGCACTGCCCGCATCCAGCCATTTCTGGTCACCAGAAACGGCTGGATGCGGGCAGTGCTGGACTAGTAATTGTGGTGATCTTTGGGGAACAGCTATGACCAGCATTGGATGTCGTTCAGCTAAGATGATGATTCTATTGTGGTACAAGGAACAGCTTTATTTATTATTTTCTTGAATCGCAAGTTAGTCTACAAGTTATTGTCAAGGATTGATGCTAACGAAAGATGCGAGCTGCGCGCTACGAAACAGGTATTTAATTTTAGTTCGTTGAAACGCGTTTCCTATACGAAAATGACTAACTTTACGTTTGGTTCAGAAAAATTTCAACGTTATATAGTGGCACATAGGACAGCAGGTTAATGATTATTTTCTGTATGAAACTAAGAAATGAAAATTTGTAGTAAACGAGTATGCTACAAACTATGCGCTACGATTTATGTGATCTATGTATAGTTAAATGAAGCCATGTATCATATGGTGGTACAAGGCATAGCAAAAATATTCTTTTTATCTGTAGAAAATTCAATGACAAATCCGAAGTAGCTTACTAACACGTAAGCTACGAGGTTCTACGAGCTACGTGCTACGAAATATACAAGCTACGTAAGATTCGTTAAATCCACGTATTTCATGGTGGTGGTGGCGACACAAGGTAGGGTAAATCAACTTTTCGTTATTTTTTATGACAAAAATTCAATGACAAATTAGTCTTCGAGTCTACGAGTTTGCTACGAGGTTCTACGAACTACGTGCTTCGAAATATTAGATGCTATGTTAAATGGTACTTTGGGTGCTACAAGACAGCAACGAAAGTGGCGCATCGTAGTGGCTGGGATGGGCTGGTTGACAGGATAAAATATTACTTACATCTCAGTCCACGGCACGAAGTTCTTGTATATCTTGAGGATTGAACTAAACATAATGATCATGCCATTTTTCCATTAAATACTGCTCTATATAGACCTCTTCTACACTCCAGATTAATTAGTGTCTTCCAGCTACCCTGATTATATATAATAATAGCTAGATAGATGCATATTTATTTGGAGATAATTTAAGGAGATATAAACATTAGACAATCTTTAAATAAAAAGGTAGTTCGTTGTTTTGATTCAAAAGACCTTTACAAGAAACGAATAGACAATATCTAAAAGATTCGATTTGAGATTTGATTTTCACGATAGACGATAAAAATAATTTTTTATGTTAACATCTAGAATAGCGCTGACGACCGATGTAGCGCGGTGGGCGAAGGTCCGCTTGCGACGCAGGAGGTTGCGGGTTCGATTCCCGCCTCGGAACAATTGTGTGTACGATCTGCAGATATTTGTTCCGGGTGTTCTGGTCGTTTTCTATGTATAATAAAAAATATCTATCTATGTAATGTATTGTATTATGTATATCAGTCATCTAGTACCCATAACACAAGCTCTGCTTAGCTTGGGGCTAGATGATGTTGTGTGAATTGTCCAGCATTATTTATTATTTATTTATTTTATTTAGATATACAGCATTGAAATGTATTTACTGTCTATTTATATATATTTCCCCTCGTTACAAGCGATCAATCAGCTAGAAAAACAAGTGCAATGCAATACTTCTGCAAATCTTTGAGTAAACTTCGTTGCCCCTGTTACGGCTCAGAAAAAATGGTTCGTTGAATCCAGTTACTGAGTTGAACACGATTGCATGAAACACGGCTCCAAGTCCAATAGAACAAGCTTACGTGACTTTTTCACAATTACGCAAACGTTAATAAATATATGAAAGTATTTATAAAGTAAAAAATAACCTTCACATTAGCTCGCAGAACAACCAAATGTGAAGGCTATTGTTTATTTTTTGACTAGCCCATTGCCACTTCAGCTTACTAAGGGCTAAAAATTGTATAGAAATTTAAACTCTTTAAAAAGGTTTTTACAAAAGGTCCACAAATGTAAGATTTAATTATTCATTGCAAGCAAAGGATCATATATATATAACGTATATATAAAATTCCTTAATAATAACTTTCCTAACCTAACTCTCCTGATTCTTTTCCGTTTTCTCTCTCTCGTATTAGATTATTACAAGTTTTAAATGTTTCCCAAATTATTTAAAATCACAAATTAAATATGGCAAATGCTAAAACTAGCGAGTCCAAGAAAAAAAAGGGTCATATAAATTTCGACTCGTGTTATCAAATAAAAACAAATGCTACTTATACGTTGCGTTTGTTTTATTTGCTGGATTTAAAATTATACTACCAAAACATTTTTAGCCTGAATTCCTGGTGAAATACATTTGCCTAATTTAATCAGTTTAACTAGTCCTCGTACTTTAACAGGTTGGTACAGTGTTTTAACTATAGTTACGTAGTCGTATGATGGTGCTGTTTTCGTTTATAAAAGCGGTCTTAAATAGTACTAAGTTTAAATCGCGACAGACATACTATTCAGTAGAAGACTTGAAATACGCAAGCTCATGTTTAGTACACAGAAACCACAGCTTAATTTCAATGGCGGGTTTCATTCATCAAGTTTAAATGGGGTGGAAGCGCACGATGGAAATTCAAGCGAGGATCGACAAGTCTTGGAAACTTTGATGTGTATTTTGTACGAGTCTTGAGTCTATTCATAGTCGCATAGTCTATTCCTTATGCGACTACCGACGTAGTAGGGAAAAAGCCACTGAGCTTGTCAAGCTTGACAGAGTTCTCATAACTTTGTTGACCATATGGGTGTTGCTTGTTGAACTCGTCTCGTATTCTAGCTAGTTCATTGCGAATAAGCTCGTAGTACTAAAGTCATTTAAAACGGGATATTTACCATGATTTGATTTTTGAGTTATCCAATATTTCGGCACAGTTTCATGCGCCATGATCACGGAATAACTGAAGGCACTGCGACTGCGAGTAAGTTTTTATGGGCAGACATACCGATCTACCCACATTTTTTGTCTTTTGCTACGAACATTACCGCATGAAACTGTGCCGAAATATTGGATAACTCAAAAATCAAATCATGGTAAATATCCCGTTTTAAATGACTGTAGTGTTGATAACCATGATAGTTTTAAAAGCTCGTAGTAGTAGTACTCATCATCATCAGCCTATATTAGTCCACTGCTGGACATAGGCCTTCCCCTAATGAGCGCCATAGCGCCCTGTCTTCGGCTTGACGCATCCAGCATCTACCTGCAGTCTTTCGTAGGTCGTCATCCCACCTGGTCGGAGGGCGTCCTACACTACGTTTACCGAGTCGTGGTCTCCACTCAAGAACACGTTTGCCCCAACCAGATGCTAGTAGTACTCATGAATGAGGTAAAAATAATGCAAGAAAGCCATTTTTTGTTTTATTATGTCAGTGGCTGTATCAATCTCGATTATAGAACAACGAATGCTCCGAATTGATTGACCGACAATTTGCAGGGCTAAAAATTCAAATCCACTCTACGACTCGACAGCGGACAGATACCCGCTATATGTTAGTGACAGAATATTCTCTTCTAGTTTCTGCCCGCGGCTTCGCACGCGTTGTTTCTATGGAAACGTTTTATGGTTATTTCTATCCCATGGGAACTGATTTATGGGTTAAATATTAGCCTATGTTTGTTCCAGGACAGAATTACCTGTATACAAATTAAAATTTCAGCCCGTTCCGTTCTGTAGTTTTTGTGTGAAAGAGTAACAAACAACTATCCATACAAACTTTCGTATTTTAATATTAGTACGATTTGATGTGAAAGAATAGCAAATAAAAAGTAAAAAAATAATGCTGGACAATCCACGCAGCCCCATCTAGCCCCATGGTAAGCAAAGCTTGTGTTATGGGTACTAGATAACTGATATACATAATACAATACATTACATAGATGAGAAGAGTTTTTTTTTATTATACATAGAAAACGACCAGAACACCCGGAACAAATATCTGCAGATCGTACACACAATTGTTCCGAGGCGGGAATCGAACCCGCAACCTCCTGCGTCGCAGGCGGACCATCGCCCACCGCGCCACATCGGTCGTAAAAGCTTCCAATCCCTCTATAAATCAACCACAAGTGATGTTTCCCGGCTATCTGTCCATCCTATCCGGGCAAATCTTTCCGGTCCACTGAACCAAACCCCCTAAGGATGGCCAATCTACCTTTAAATGCAGCATAACTTATATTCCACTACTCAATTATATATGTTTCAATATAAAGTTTTCGCTAGCATTATTCCCTTGGCAGTGATAACACCGATTTTTCGACCTCGAATAAACATTTACTAACTCTACTACTATACTACTCCGTCGTACCTGTAAAACTTGGACCGCGGAGTTGTAAAAACTTGGCGTTATAATATCTGATTTAAAAAATCATATAATAACAATTACTTTTTTGCTTTAAATAAATGAAATATAAATAGCTAGTAAATATATATATATATAAATATAAATCTAGTCCTAAATAGGCAGAGCTTGTGGTATGGGTACTAGATGACTGATATGCATATTAAAGATATATATTTTTTATTATACACAGAAAACGACCAGAACGCAACGCATATCTGCAAATCGTACACAGAATTGTCTCGAGGAGGGTATCAAACCCGCAACCTCCCGCGTCGTAGGCGGTAACACAACGCGTGTCATGAAACGAGTGGTCGTATCTACTCCATTTCTAAGCTACCTCTATCCGCGGACTTTCCGCAACCTTCGCACGGCAGATACGGAATTTATGTATTTGAACCCGAGCTTTTGTTGATCCTGTTGGCGCGTTACGTAGACCTCCATATTTCAAGACTTTGGGTTTGGTAGTTTCTCGTCGTATTAATGTTTTTGTACAGCTAACCCAACTGATAAGTGATAGGAAAACATTTCTTAAGAGTATGGTTTCTGAAGGCAGCGGGGGCAAAAGCACGCGACATTTTCTTTGAAAGTTATCAATAATCAATTCAAGCCTTCGTTAGGCATTGGGGTGTAAGGGGGACTCTAACATCTCGTCTCTCAAGCCAACCTAACCTGCTCGTGGAACACCCTGCTAGATAAAGAATTAGAATAGGCTCTGGTGAAAACGTCAACAATCTCTCAGAAAATTTTGATTTATTTTACATTACTTGACACTGACAGAAAAGTGTCCAATTAACAAAGAGTCTTCACCATCGTTCGGTATAATGTTCTTCAAACAGATAATCTAGAAATGACATAGATAAGTTGACGTTTAAGACAAAATTTATAAATTATCTCATTGTCATTGAAATTTGTTTCAATCAGTCACATGTAAATTTAGTTCTAATAAGTCACGTCTTAACTTTGTTATTATTTATAAAACACCACCTAAAGAAAAACAGGGAAATATCGTGGATATAATAATAGGTTTCCGAAAAAAGAAACAATCACAATTTAAACGTAGGTAACCTAAAAAAACCTACAAAACAGCCATTTCAATATTTTTTTTTTTAAATACAATACCAAAGTAACACATTGATACAATACAACTGATGAAACACATCTACAATCTAGCGGGAGTTGTAAGCGGTGACCTTTCGAATGCAGGTCAGCTGGTGTCCCAGTTAATGACTGCCTGATGAATTGTTCGCAGGAAACTGCGGCTAGTTAGTGCATCAAGTTAAAATAGAATGCAATAATTAAAATTATTGGTAATAAGTTTTGTCAGCGGTTTTCAATTTTGTTTTTAGTATTTATTTTTGTATAAAGTTTCGCTCTAGTCTTACAATTTACATATTAAGGGGTATCCGTGAATAACTAAGACTGTCATACATGGCATTCATGAGTGGCCTTAATGTGCACCTATAGATATATGTATAAAAACTGACACAATGTAAATTGTTTGAAAAAAAATAAACGAAAAAAAACAGTGAATGCTTCGCATTCATTTTTACCTCAGTAAATGTTTTTAGTCTATGTCTGCTTTAATGATTCATCTCCATGCTGAATTTTTGTAATGAATTTAACATACAAACACACCTTTCTAAATGCCTGTTGTTCGTACGCTGGTCATCACTTTGTGTGATGTAACTATACTTCGATATCTAGTCCATGATATTTTAAGTCAACAATTTTATGAATATATCTAAAAAAACTGATTGAAATAACAGAAAATAGCAAGGTTATTAGTAAAAACGAAAACACAAACTTCAACGACGCATAATCTCACTCGTGCAGCTAAATGTTTGAATTTATAAAATATTAAATAATATCCAGCAGTCCGATCACCTGTGGTCTCTATAAGAAGTTTCGTAAGAACTTATTGTAGGTACTACGTACTACTGTATATTACGTGTGCCCCATGACCCCAAGGACCAAGGTTTTCTACCCCAAACGTTTGAAATAGGCATTAACCTCTTAGCGTATTTTCACCATTTGAAAGACTCCGCTGATGTTGCTGCGGAGATTTATAGTTATTAAATTTCTTAAAAAGTAACCGAGAGCGAGGGCTTGCACACTATAAGAACATAAACACTCATACTACCAACCAATGTCGTACATACCTTTACGAAGTTATTCAACGCTTGCTACGAACCGGTTAATGTGGGTTTGGTTAACTAATAAAGGTAATTTGTGGCGGAATTCCAATAGGATAGGTTATCTGCGAGCGTCAGATGTCACTTGCTTACCTTGAGCGTAATGGAGAGACCTTGGACTGCGAAATAGAAATGTAGGTCGTGAAGACGAGTCCTGTCAGAGTCGACTTAGGTTTGTTACTTCTAACGCAATGTTAAGAGGACTATGTACTATATTGTGTTCTAACCTTAATCTAACTATATTTTAGATTAACAGTCTGTAATTAGTATAATTGGCCTACGGCCGTTCTGATTACGTAAATAAATAAATGACAAATGTATGAAAATGTTTGACGATATGGTCAGCATGCTTTCTAAGTTTTGCTGCACAGTTATTAGCACTTAAATCATTTGAGCATTTGGGTTCGACTACAATTTTTAAGTTTTTAGTAATTTTCTTAAAAGGCAGACTAAATATCCTTGTCGGAACTATAGTGTTAGAAATAGTATTAACAAAAGGAAAATATTTTTTCTGAATAAAAGATGATATACAATTAGGAATTTAAATCTATTTAAAAACAATACTTTTTATCTATAATATCAACTCTTTCATTGTTTTTGTGTTTGCCTAACTTCTAAGTATCTTTATAAACGTAAATGAGGAAGAACTAAAGGCTTTGTGAATGCTTTATGTTTTAAAGCTAAAACGCATTTTATATGCAAAAACTAATAGCATCATAAGGAAATTCTAAAAACCTTATTTGCATATTGATTGCTTATTTTTTGATTGAAGCTGGAATCAGGGCAAAGCTTTAATTATCTTCTATCTAAAGAAAAGTATTAAAAACTGACTTGTGCCCGCGGCTTCGAACGCGTTGTTTCCATGGAAAAGTTTAAAGGTTATTTCTATACAATGTGATCTGATTTATCGGAGCCATTGTTTTATTCCTGGCCCAGAACTACCTGTATGCAAATTTCAGCCCGATCTGGCCTAAGGAAGTAACATCATCATCATCAGCCTATGTTAGTCCACTGCTGGACATAGGCCTCCCCCAATGAGCACCACAAAGAGAAGTAACAAATATCCATCAACCCACCTACCTAATTCTCAATAAACACCCAAACTTTTGCATTATAATATAAGTGTGATGTGGTAAAATCCTCAGGCGAACCTGTCTGAAGTTCTTGGGGCCGAAATAACTTTTTATAATACGAAACGGAGTACACCACATTTATGCATCCATTGTAGTATTATAATAAATACAGTAACCTACTTAGTTGACATTTAAAGAGTAAGGGAATAGATAGTGTACCTGTGTTTGGTGATGGCTAGTGTCCGTTGAGACTGGCCGTCGTCGGTTGCCGATATTTGGCTATGAGAACCAGGCGGCCGACCAGGTGGGATGACGACTTGCGAAAGACTGCAGGTAGATGCTGGATGCGGCAAGCTGAAGACAGGGCGCAATGGCGCTCATTGGGGGAGTCCTATGTCCAGCTGTGGACTGATATAGGCTGATATGATAATGATGATGATGATTCCCGGTAAAGATAAAACCATTAATTACTTCGTATCTATAACTGTCGGTTGCAGGTGACGGCAAGAGAGAAGATTAAAGTAGCGTCCACCGCGGCTCCAACTTTTAATGCAGCTTCTGAAACTGGACCAATTGCGGTGATTGTGGTCTTGATGCCTCGATTACTGCTTTGTTCAACTTTCTGCCAATTATTCTGCTGGGATAGTGTTGGTTGGGAGAAGATAGAAGTTTTATAGGTTTATGTATTGTTTTTTTCGACCGATGTGGCGCGGTGGGCGAAGGTCCGCCTGCGACGCAGGAGGTTGCGGGTTCGATTCCCGCCTCAGAACAATTGTGTGTACGATCTGCAGATATTTGTTCCGGGTGTTCTGGTCGTTTTCTATGTATAATAAAAAATATCTATCTATGTAATATATAGTATTATGTATATCAGTTATCTAGTACCCATAACACAAGCTCTGCTTACCATGGGGCTAGATAAAGCTGTGTGAATTGTCCAGCGTTATTTATTATTTATATATTTAATTTATTTTTTAACTGGATTTTGGGTTTCAGGGTGTTTAATAAGTTGCTAGAGGTTCCTATAAAAATATTTGGTTCTCTTTCTAAAAGAGTGTGTCATTATAGCTTAGCTTAGCGAGCATAAAACTTGAGTGTACAGCCTAGGGATTAAAAGTAATTTTTCTTCTTCATTTTCGACTGAAATCATCATCGAGTATAAGAATTTCTTACTTCTCTTACATAAAGACTAGACTTTTTGATGTTCTATTGTCTGTCTGTTGTGGTCAGAATCACGTGAAATAAATTTAAAGACTTGCGACAAATTCGTTGAGTAGTGTTCAATAAGAAGGTAAATTATAATTGTTTTATCAACTAGCAATCGAAGTGAAAAATCAGGCCAAAACCAACCATTACAACTCGGTCTTGTCTCTCTTGAGACTTGCCAGTTTAACAACCTCGTATTTATTGGGGTGGTTCGATCCCTTGTAAAAAATATACTGTTTTGTCTTACTTACTAGGTAAACACAGTGAAGCTGGGTAAACAACATGATATATAGTCGATGTTACCGCTTTCTATATCACCCATGAATATCATATAGATCTAGGAGAGTAAGATGCCTCGTAATGTCATACAAAAAACAGAACATGAAATATTTAAAAAACAACACAATCGGTCAGTTATTCTTAGATCATTCCTATTGAGTTGTCCCTCACAAATTTATCTCAATCCTTGATAATAAAACACAAACTTCAGCAGGTATTGTACGGACGAAGGGCGGTCTGTTATACCGCCAATTTAGCTGAGCTTGTGATGGGTGTCCATTGTCCTATCAGGGAATAATACCTGTCAAGTATTATTTATACCTACTTTATTCCCTAATGGGACAAAAGAATTGTCGCCGTGTGGGCAATGGGCCCACCGGTGTCTATCCTGCCCATGCATGCTTTACCTAAACCACTTGCTCCAATGAATTAAAAACCTTTCTAGGCAACTCGATGATTAATTTTGGAAGCTTTTATCTATCAGCTTTTAGCTTTTATCTACTGTCTTTTAGTCAATTCATAGTCTTTTTTAAGGATAAGATTCGTAACGAATACATGCGACAGAGAGCCAAAGTTGAGATAGATGAGAAGTTGTCTTGAGTGGAGACCACGACTCGGTCAAGGTAGTAATAGGACTCCCTCCGACCTGGTGGGATAACAACCTGCGGAAGACTGCAGGTAGATGCTGGATGCGTAAAGCTGAAGACAGGGCGCTATGGCGCTCATTGGGGGAGGCCTATGTCCAGCAGTGGACTGTCATAGGCTGATGATGATGATGATGATAGTATTTTTTTAGTTATTATTAACACTTTGACTGCGATTTTTTTTTCGACGACTGCGTTCTTTTTTTTAACCTAAAAAATTCGTGCTGCCGCTCTACACAGCGGTTGTGTTGCGCCACACATGCGTTTCATTCGAAAAATATTACGGCTGTGCTGAGTCACAAAGATCTGTATTTTCTCAGCCGCTGCGCTAGTGTGGATTTACGCATATTAGTCACTTGTAGAAAACACATACCGTGTTTTCAGCACTCAAAGTGTTAAAACAATACAAACAATATTATTATTATTATACTAGCCCGGAGAATCCCACTGCAGGGCAAAGTCCTCTCTTACCTTCTTCCACTCCTCTCGGTCCTCTCCTCAGTAAGGAGGGAGGAAACAATAGATACATAATTATTTTCTGTACACCACAAAATGAAATAAAATACATGACAGACTTTAACAAGAAACACAAAAGTATAACGGGCGGCCATGACACTTCGAAGCGATTTCTCTCATACAACCTTTGGAAGGATAGAACATTGAGAATCTTCATTATTCATTTATTACATCGTCATTTAGTCACCTAGACTTATCACAAGAATCCCAATCGAAATTACTTTACTCTAAAAATAAACAAAAAATGTAAATAAAAACACAGAATGCAGAAACGAAACACAGCTTGTGTAAGAACTAAATCTTACTATAACCTTAGACTAATTACCTCCGTTTGTCTATGCTCAGAAGGTCTTTATTGTGACTTCAGTGTACTTTTCAGCAATTTAAATGACATTTCATTGTTCTGAATTAAACCCAAACAAAAGCATGTCACCAGTAAAACATTTACTGACCAAATAAAAGCTTTCGCTGTAAAAATAACGAGCACGTAACAATAAAACAGGCCTGTTTATACAAAACGAATTTTCCGAGGAAGTTTTTCATTTTCATTGGTACTTTAAGAATGTATAGGCACGGGTACCTATTTATAAATGCGGGTACACTGTCGGTAACAGCTGCGTGGGTAGAGATTGTGGATGTAGTAAAGGTACCCATGGTTATTCAATAATCCGTATTTACCTACTGAGCCTCCCGAAAACAATATTGTTCAATCTTATGCGACGAATGCCGAGATGACTAGTTCATAGACAAAATAATATGGAAGGAAGTTTTAACCTTTAATATTTGTGATGGCTATCTGCGAAAGACTACAGGCAGATGCTGGTTGCGTCAAGCTGAAGAAAGGGCGCTATGGTGCTCATTAGGGAAGGCCTTTATCCAGCAATGGACTAGCAAAGGCTGATGACCATTATCAACTCAGTTGATATTGAAAGGATTTCGTTTGTGTTTTTTTTGTATATGTTACGGAAATTATGTATCTTCTGATGTTAGTTTTATATACGAGTAAGTATTCTTTTTTCTTTATTAGCTATAGTTAATCCAGCATTATGTATTAATTTATTTTAAATAAAATAATTCAATAAATGAGAGTTTCTCAAAATAAAGTTCTAGCGATGGTTTGTTCCATTCCCATCTTTTGATCTTCAAAATATTCCACAACATGGGGTGAGAATCGAAGAAAATTCCATAACCATAATCCTAAGGAAATACATGGTCCACACGTGTTGATCTGACGTGACTTGCTCTCACGATATTTTATTTTGCGGTTAGAGTAGCAAATACGTGTTCCCAAAACAAATTTCCCGAAAAATCTTCCTATCGAACCCAGAACATTCGGATCACAGATTGTATTTCCCACTAGGCCGTGACATTATCAAAGGTGCACAATTTTAGGTGCCTAAACCCGTTGCCAATAGACTTTATTGCTGGGAGAAACGTGTTCCAAATCACAAAGGGCCTGTTCTCGATCTAACCCCCATATATTGACTATTATCACTTTCACCTAATCGAAATCTTGCAGTGTCACGAGGGTCCGAATACTAACTTCTTTTCAAAGGTTTTAAGACGGAGTATATAAACTACAGAATCAACTTTCGACGAAAGTTTAATTAATATTTTTATACCTACTTTATTTAACGGGTATTTTTCGGGGGCACTGTCCGTGATATGTCGTCTGAATGTGCAGTTGGACATCCTAGATTTGAAAACCGAGTAAGGCTAGTTGGGCGAAACCTGTTCAGACGTCGCATAAAATAGGTAATAATTTGAATCAACGCTATAAATACCCGTTAATAATAGTAATAGTACTACTAATTTAAGTTTAATGATTCTACGGAACACCGGCTTTAGCTTTTGCATGCACTTCGTCTATGTGCAAAGTTTGTTGTTTATTTACAATCTAATAAGTAACGTAATGAATGCTAACGCCTAAAAATACGTCCAAATAAATCATTTTTGATCCCCATACTTACAAATTAAGCCATTAAAAGACAAATAAAATAATTATATCCATCATAAATGTAAAAAAGATTCGAAGCTTAGTTACAGATCTCAAAGCATCCAAATTATGATCCAGAATCTAAAACTTAATTTAAATAAGAACGTTTGCAAAAATATATTATAATAACAACTCTTAAAAAGCTCTATTATTGATTATTTTGTAACAACTCTCTACATGTACCTATTCTATAAGTGTGTCTTTTTTTTTGTTAATTTAAGTTGTTATGAATAAATGTCTTTCTATTCTATTCTATTCTATTTATTTTAGACCAAATTGATGTCATGGCCATCGTCAATAATAAAATTAAAATACAAATTCTATTAACAAATCGCCTTAGTATAAGATCGGTGCGCGGTGTCGTCGCAGAATCGCCACGTAGAAACCTTAGATAAAATAAACACTAGGTTACGCCTAGATAGTGCAAACGGTGCTATTTACACGGAGAGATTGGTAGAATGGTTTCAATCTTGACACGAGCCTTTCCATCTGTTGTGATTATTTCTTCGTATAAAGCTAAAATATGTAACGATAGCAATGCCATAGTAAATCGCTTATTAAGGCCCCTGTTGTTAGGTTGAACAAAGTTAAAACATCTGCCTCTGCAAAAAGGTACCTAAAGTAAAATGGCGATATACAGATCCGCCTAACAAAGTCAGGCATGTTCAGCACATATCTACAAATACCCATTGTACAGAACTACCCTCTTCTCCTCTGACCTAAACTAATTAGCCTTTTCACCGACATCCTCCAATCAATAACCATGCATCAGCAGCTTGATTAATAAGTAATCAGATCAGCGCAAAATACGTTTCGTTACACCAAAAAATAAGCAACATTTTTCAGATATTTTGTGTGGAAACCGAAGCCTATAACAAATGGCGCGTGGAAACAGACACTGACTAAATATTCGGTACAAATAATAAAATATTTGGAAAGAGGCTTGTATGTAGGAAGTATACTTCATCTTTCCATAAATAGACTTTTAGTCACGACACTTGTTTCTTCTTTTAGTGAAGCTTCTCTTTAGGTAGGTACTAGCTAGGTTCTGCCATAGATGAATGAATCTAGGAAGGCGTATTAGTTTATCCGTGATAACTAGGTTCCATTTGGGTAATTGTCATTTATACAGAGTGTAACCAAGCTTTCAAGGGGGGGGGGGGGTTAAAAGAACATGGGAAAATTATTAAAAAATATCCCGACATTTTGTATTCGAACAAATAATAAAAACGAAATGATCGTTGACGTTTTTAGTTCAGTAGGTATTGCAATGAAACATTTTCTATCTACTGAGTAGGCAATGAGACTATACTCTACAACAAAGGGATTCATTTTGTGCTCAAACCTACACCCATACACGTATTTCTTCATGTCTCATCTTCAATCTTCTATTGAAGCTTATAGATACTATGCCTTTATGCATTGTTGCCCTCGCTTTATTTACGAGCCATCCATTAAGATTACCAATGTAATATGATATGATTCGCTCCGTCACTGAAACTACGCCGGTCTTCTGTGTACGTACAAAGGGGAAACTTACATGAAATAGAGGTACAGATAAGAAACTGAAATTTTGGCGATATATAGCTTTATGACTATGCAACTGTCATAATTTGCACGCGCTGTGCCACCCTGTTATTGGATGAACATTAGACGACGAACATTATTAAGAACACTATGTTATGTTTAAATTTCATGTTTTGTGATTTTCATTAGAGGTCCAGAAATTAATAAATAGCCAGTGTCCAGGTCACGCCTGGTAGAAAGATAAATCATTAATTAATTACAATTAAGTTACTTTACTAAGTTAACAGTGCTTTAAATCCTATGCTAGGTTTGTCTAGCAAGCAAGCAAGCAAGCACTTGATTCTCATAAATTGATTATATCTACTGTAGTTACTATATAACGTAGGTACAATCCTACAACAATACAAGTTATCCTGCGTCATCTACCAGATCCATTACTAACTAGCCTAAATAATAATAATACATCGAAGACTTAAGTCATAGTAGGTATAATAAAAATTTAATTTGTCTTTTAAAATAGTTTTTAACGACATCAAGTGTAACATTGTGTACCTACGGTGGAAATAAATAAACTGATAAACTGGTAAGTCGGTACTTCGTTCAATAGCCAAGATGCAAATATCTCCTGATCTCAAGGGTGTGAAGATTGAGAGCGCTGCCATACTGTCTTTCATCAATGAGTGTGAAATATAGCACGTGTGAGCAACCCCTTAAAATCCCTCACAGCTGGGAGCTCGCAGACATGGTAGTATTTTTTCATTACAGTATTATTTCCTGTCGTGTTCAATATTGTGTTAGTGACGGCTCGTACGCGCGCTTGTATCGTACTGACAGCCTGCTCTGATTAAAGCTTGGTTGTTTCCTGTAGGAGCATATTTATATTACTAATCTATTGTTTCTAGCTCCGCTCGATATTAAGCCGCTGTCCCACCGACACGCACGCTGTGCATGCCCAATTGTATTTTAGCAGCGTGGGTTTGTTTGTTTGACAAAGTGGTCTACGTTACCGGTTTAAATGTCCTGCGCGCATAGCATGTACCGCGTGCACGGTTGACATTGAGCTAAAATTAGGTAAAAGGGATCACTTTGATTATTTGTTCACTTAAATTTTTTAAAAGTAATGAAATGAAATGAAAAAAATTTATTTCTTTAAGCTTACAAATAAGCACTTAGACACGTCATATATTATAGTTCACTTCAATTTTTTGTCCACCAGTGGAAGAAGTGAGAAGAAACCACTAGTATGTTCATAACTTATGTGTCTAGTACATTTGATTTGCTTATCTGTAAGTTGGTAGATTTTGAGTTGGAGCAAAACTCGTTCCAAGCTTTTTTATCTTCTAAGTAATCTGATATTTTGTAATATGCTTTTTTACAAAGAATATGTTTAACAATTTTTTTAAATTTATTTATTGATAATTTTTGCAACTCACTTGGAGTTTTGTTGTAGAAGCGTATACATTGCCCTTTAAAAGATACATTTATCTTGTGTAGCCTAGTTGTGGGCACAGCGAGTTTATTCTTATTTCTAGTATTTACATTATGAATATCACTTTTTTTAGTGAACCGATTGATATTTTTATGAGTGTACAACAAGTTTTCATAAATATATTGACACGGTACTGTCATTATGTTTATTTCTTTGAATTTTTCACGTAGGGATTCTCTGGGACCCATATTATAGATCGCACGAACAGCCCTCTTCTGCAACACAAATACGGTGTTCATATCTGCAGCGTTCCCCCACAGTAGTATGCCATAAGACATAATACTATGGAAGTAGCTGAAATAGACTAGTCTAGAAGTATCAACGTCTGTAAGGTGACGGATTTTTAGATCGAACTGCGTATGCTGCAGAACTAAGTCTCTTCGATAGCTTATCTATGTGTGGGCCCCATTGAAGCTTACTATCTAAGGTTATTCCCAAAAATACGGTATTGTCTACAATTTCTAACGTTTCTCCTTTTACGTTTATATCGGCCTTAACTTGTTTTACATTAGGTAGAATAAATCTTAAACATTTTGTTTTGGTTTCATTAAGCAAAAGATTATTAATAC
Organism: Eupithecia dodoneata; assembly: GCA_947044415.1. Taxonomy (NCBI): domain Eukaryota; kingdom Metazoa; phylum Arthropoda; class Insecta; order Lepidoptera; family Geometridae; genus Eupithecia; species Eupithecia dodoneata. The sequence continues at coordinate 9,051,730 of OX345656.1, read as the reverse complement.
TAAACCAATGGACTACCTTTGAGATTGCAGTATTTACATCGTCGCAATTTGTGTTTTGTCGTTTCATTTTAAAAATTAATGAAGTATCATCAGCAAACAATACAATCTCATGATCATTCTTTACAAGATGAGGCAGGTCATTAATATAAACTAAAAATAGGAAAGGACCCAAGATAGAGCCCTGCGGTACACCCATTGTAACAACAGACCCTTTAGATCGTTTCCCATTAATGTCAACTCTTTGTATCCTATCACTCAAGTAAGATGTAAGAAGATCCAAAGAGCTGTCCCTAATTCCATAATGATGTAGTTTCCTGATTAATGTTTCGTGATGAACGCAATCGAATGCTTTTGACAAGTCGCAAAAAACGCCTAAAGCATCTTGCGACTTCTCCCAAGCATCAAAAATATGCGATACCAACTCTACACCGGCATCAGTAGTTGACCTGCCACGAGTAAACCCAAATTGCTTACAATGTAGCAGGTCATTGCCATTAAAATGTCTAAGCAATTGGTGTAAAATAAGTTTTTCAAAAACTTTACTGAATGTAGGCAGTACTGATATTGGTCTAAAGTTAGTGGGGTCAGACCTACTACCCGATTTAAACAATGGGATTATTTTACTATGTTTCATTAGATCAGGAATGTTAAGTTTGTTAGTTTTAGAGTTGGAGCGGAACTCGTCCCAAGCTTATTATCCTCCTAATAATCTGATATTGTGTGGTAAACATTTTTACAAAGGATATCTTTGACAATTTTTAATTTCTTCATTGTTTTTTTTTTGCAACTCACTTGTAGTTGTATTATAACGACGACGTTATTAATCTCGTATTCGTGCGTAGCGCGCTCGTGCGTTGCAGTGGACTCACATACATTTTCTTGCAAAGCGAAGCTAGACACACGTGCGTAGCCCTTCCATACGTGGCGGTGTGACAGCAGCGTTATGTCGCAGGCAAGCAGCGGGAGATAAAAATTCTGTGATATTCCTCCTTTATTCTGCGCGGTATTAGATACGCGAGTCGTGACTTGCGATGCACTATGAAAATTAGAAAAACAACAGTCAATTGAATAACTAGCTTCAGGCCCGCGGATTCGCACGTATTTTTCGGAATAAAGTGTAGTTTTGCTACATGTTTTTTTTCAGTTTTATTTATTTTAGATTTATTATATTTATTTGCATTATTGTATTTGGTATTTGTTTTCAACCTTAAACTATCATTATAGGAATAACCTTTTTTTAATATACTTTGCTGTTATATTTACAATTTATTATTAAATCAACTAATTATTAAACAAAATATTCATCATCAGCCTATATTAGTCCACTGCTGGACATAGGACAAAACAAAATATTATAAGTAATTATCTCAATTTATCACTGTGTGCGCAAACAGCTCGATCGCGATCGTGTAGTTCGGGCGTTGTCTTCGCAAACATATCTTTACAACTATTCCGATTAGTATTCCTACCTGATACGATCTCTTTTTGAACCAGGTGAGAACTCTGTGTATTGTTAGACCTAGCAGAGTCTTTAACCAAAATGTAAAGATGTTTTTTACACCTGAATATAATTATTGACGACCGATGTGGCGCGGTGGGCGAAGGTCCGCCTGCGACGCAGGGTGTTGCGGGTTCGATTCCCGCTTCGGAACAATTGTGTGTACGATCTGCAGATATTTGTTCCGGATGTTCTGGTTGTTTTCTATGTATAATAAAAAATATGTATTATGTATATCAGTTATCTAGTACCCATAACACAAGCTCTGCTTACCATGGGGCTAGATAATGCTGTGTCAATTGTCCAGCATTATTTATTTATTATATCTATCTACGAGTATGTTCTAACAGCACAAACTTTCGCCTTTATAATATGAAATACAATAAGCTATGAGTTATAATTATTAAATAACAGGCCCAAGCCGGTTATAATCCCATAATTGTGCGGCAAAAATGTGCTCTGACCTTTTTCAATTCAATTACCTTCGATCGTTTTCTTTTCCGACCTCTTCTCACAAAATGGAATAAAAAGGCTAATGAAATAATAAGCGGCAGCCAAGCTTCGTTAAACCAGTTTAATTAACAAGTTGTAACTGTTTCTGTGAGCCTATAACACCAATATTATTGTGAATGGTATTGCATTTGCCACTTTATCGCTCGGCGCAGGCCCTTGGGGCGGGCGCTCAAATGTCATGTCCTAGTTACATCAACTAGTAGGTACGTCCACAATAGACTGTTTTATGATTCAGTTATTGAATTGTATTCGCACAGTGGCCTTTTGCTGCGGGTTTATGACGTCTTCGGGCTGTGAAGAGCTTGCTAACCGGTCACGTTTACTGGCTGGCTACCTTTACCATTTTTTTGGAAAAACAACCTTATATGCATGGTACCATGTATAAGAGGTTGTACTTAAAATAGAAGTCGTGAGAACTATCGTTTTGATAGGCTTTGATAGATATGTAGTTTATTTTTGGTACGTGTAAGTGTCAAGATCTGAAAAGGAACGTAACATTTTACAATGTAACGTTCAAACGGCAAAAACTAACGAGATTTTCCAGAGGGTGTCCATTTTTATGAGAGCACGTTACGCCTGCCAGTAGCCATCCAATTTCATCCTAGCACTCCCAATCGGTCACGCTGCCATGTCTCTATGGACATGACTGGCAAGATTGCACTTCATCCATCCAATATAATAAAGTTTACCAAAATATTTTTTTTTTTTTAATCATATTTATTGTAAGGACCTTTATAATTAATTACATGGCGGTCCTATTGAATTAACAAGATACTAATTTTAAAAAACATACTAACTTATCTACATAGGCAGCGGTGGAAAATATGATATTGAACTCACTGCAACGAATGAGTGCACTCAATTCTTTTACAATGTTGCTTAAAAAGTATGTTAACAATTTTCAGAAGGATGTTTGAATAAAAATAAAAAAAAATCTACATATGTTGTGATTTTTAAACATTACTTAAACAAGAACTAACGCGCACTCCAAAAGATTTTAAAAAAAAATTAGGTGTGAACAGAATATCGCTACGAACCAAGCCGCGAATCTAAGTAATAAATAAAATATCTACAAAGTTGACTTAAAATTCCAAAAGCTGCTTACGCAGAAATCTCCCAGCATTTTTAAGTTTTCTTGGCCCCGTTAACCGCACAAAAAGATCTACTTTTTGCGGGTCCGCCGGGAGTCGGCTGGCAAACTATTTATCTTCATAGCGACGACAAACGAGCCCCGCTCATTAATCACACCCGCGACAAACAGTTCAAATCTCCCTTGAAAAGCATTTATAAAGAAAGTTTAAAACGAAACAGAAATTGAAGCACGTCTTACTAATTTGGTAGAGCGGGTTTTCGTGTAGTTGCTTAGAGTTATGGTTAGTCTTCAGAGTAAGTTATTTAATTTATTGGTTAGGGTTCGACCGGGGCTGTAAATAAAGACTTGAAAATATAGAGTAAAAAGAATTTTAGTCAAACCAAAGACCCATTTCTTTCCAAGTGAAGCGAACGAATAAATTCTGTTTGGATTTTTAAGTTTTGTTCTAAAAATTACTCTACGGCCATAATCTTATAAAACTCTTAGTATTGACGTTAAAGTCAATAGTTGACTTTTAGTTCGAATATATAACTATTTATATTGTGACCGACCGTGTACATTTTATCCACAAAACATTGGAACATTTTCCACCGCACAGATTGTTCTGGTAAAAAATGAGTCAATTTCGTTCCATGAACCTATAAAAGTGGGCGAGTTTTTCGCACGAGCCTTTCAATACCCATTCACTGCTAAAGCAATAAATTAAAATAAAATAGAGATTTCACATGCATGTTCAACGTTTTTCTTTTTCGTTTTATAAGAACAGAGATAAATGAGTCTGTTTGTAAAAACTCGTATTAAGCTCTCCATTCGCGCTAGCTTTAATTTATACTTGTGCAAAATAAGCTTAGACCTTTTACGAAACAAAAATATACCTCAATATGGAGCTACTAATGGAGCTCTTGCAAATTATTTAAATTGTTGAATTATGAGGACCTACCTTAACCATAAGGAATAAATATAGCTAAGCTAAAAGTACGTCCTTATAAAATATACAGAACAAGGAATTATAAAAAAGCTTTCCTGCTTTAAATTATAATTAAAATTTCCAACGTGCGCTATTTGCTAATTTTTTCCCCGTCTCGCTGGAGTGTCGCGTCACAATGCCACCTCGCACAGCGAGTAAGGTGCGCAGATTAAATATTTACCCGACATTCCTTGTCTTTGCATACAACCCGAAGCTCTCAGCTTACATTTTGTTATACAAAACACACCATTAAGCCTCCTTTGCGTCGGCTTTTCAATCTACGTCACTATCTTCAAAGTGGCAGGAACTTGAAACATTACTCGGATGCCCCTTTTAGCCCTTTTACGCGGCAGATAAGATACACTCAAATTTCGACCCTTAATGGCCAAATAGTGTACTCTGAACTTTTACTACCTATAAGTAGTGCAGTAAGTTTTGATAAGAAAAAACATTTGATGACGACGATGTGCGATGTTAGGACGAGCAAAGGTCAGCATGCTCAAAAAACTCTTGTGTTTAATATTGGTTATTGCCTGATGTAAAAAATTGTCAACGTATAGCTTATAATGAGACGTTGTGACATCGCATCTCAAGTTTTTCATCGATTCATCATAATTTAATTTGAAGCTTGTTGTAAATAAAAATACTGCTCACCTTTGTTTTATGTTCATTTCAAATGTATAGTGATTTCCCTTAAGGCCAAACCAAATATTCATTTAAAAATTTTCAAATGATATCGGAAAACTTTGAATGAGTTTTGTTCTGAGTCTGAGCCATCTTGGATGAAACATGGTTGCAGTTTCTGAATTCCTAATTCAAATGAAAAGAGCTAGATAATATTTACTTGAGGTTGCTGATTACCTATCAAATTACTAATTATGTTTGTGGCCAGAAGAAAACCCATCAGAGAATTTGTGAAAGAATCCATGGGACAAAACAAACCAAACAGAATATGGTTCGTTAAATAAAGATATCATGTTGTGAGGGCCGACTTAGTGTGGGACAAAGGATAATTTAATGGTAGATCGAATTTTTTGGGGAATACTCACTAAAAGAATACGGAACAATGTGGTGCCAATTGACTTGCAAAACAGCCTGTAGTGGGCGGGTTGCTCTGTAAGAACTTACAGTTGGCCCGTAATTTGAATTTTGACGATGTAAAAGTCTATCTGACTTCTGTTTCTCGTTGTATAAAGTGCCACTTGGCATCTTTTACGGCAAATGAAGGCAAAAGTTGGATGCCAATTCCGATCAACTTTTTTTGAGATAGACCAATTCGGAATAATCCTACTAATATTATAAACGCGAAAGTTTGTAAGTATGGATGGATGGATGGATGTTTGTTACTCCTTCACGTAAAAACTACCGAATGAATTTTAATGAAACTTTACAATAATATAGCTTATACATCAGAATAACACATAGGCTACAATTTATAAAGAGATATTGTATATTATCCAAAATACCTACTACCACGCGGGTGAAACCGCGGAGCGCAGCTAGTAACAACAGAAATGTATCTCATACTTGTGGTTAGAGTTAGGATTCGCCGAATTAAAATCACAATTGTAACTACAAATCATGCATTTTGACAACCGTATGGTGATTATATAACTCGCGACCGGTTTGCTACAGGTGTAAATTAAGCAATCAGTGCTGTCAAACGCCAATTTTGACCAATTTTGAAGTTGTAGCTGGTGTCAAACTAATACAAAATTGACGTTTGACAGCACTGATTGCTTAATTTAAGCCTGTCGCAAACCGCTCGCGAGTTACATAATCATCCGGCGGATCTACATCTGAAAATATTTTGTTTCGGGTGTTCTGGGTATTTCTATGTATAATAAAAAATATCTAAGTATCTGTAATATGGTATTATGTATATCAGTCATCTAGTACTCATAACACCAGCTCTGCTTAGCTTGGGGCTAGATGATGCTATGTGGATTGTCCATCATTATTTATTTATTATTTATTTATCGGTGTCTGGTCCCTCATGTAGACCCAACATTTGACTTACCATCTTTATCGTCAACCCCTCTGAGGGTAAAACAAAGTCAGTCTAGGCTAGTTATTTATTATAGCTATTTTATTACGGGTAGCTAATCATATTATTGGCATTAAATTGAGCGCACAAATAGGAAAGTTGGCTTGTTTCTCCGAGGGGATAGCTGAGATCCCGGCTCGATGTTTGTGTTAGCCTCAACACGAATAAACACCTCGAATAGAAAACTCTTGTTATTAAATAAGTGACTTCTTGTTAAATACGAACGAAATCCCCTACTTCCATTTCTTTCGTGGGAGGTATTTATTTTCCAGTTAAGCACTTCGGGTACAGATAAGGTTCTTCGGGCTAAAATAAATGATTGATTTACGTTTATCTAAGCCAGTGGGGTTTAGATTCCTTTGGAATTGATGTCGTCAAATTGTGGAAAATATCAATAACAAACTCCGAAAAAACATCAACATCAAACAGCCGAACTGAAGATTTCCTACTATTTTAACTTTGTCGGTTGAAAAAGGCACAACACATTATACATCGAATTCGGGTTGCATGTTTAAAAGGTCGGATTTACTAAATCCTGCTTGTGCTCTGCGAATAGCATTTTTCTTCAAAACGAGATTAAGACAGATACCATGACTTAAAGCTATTTAAATACTTTATTTCAAGAGGTATAAAGTCGGATTTCACTAAATCCTACCCTGCGCTCTTCGCCTACCGCTTGTTCGGTCTGCCGCCGGTGAATAATTTCAGCACTCCCCTTTCAGCATTTTTCCCTGCCCAATGCACATAACTGGAATACAGTGATTTCACAAAATATTTCCTCGGCGTCATATTTGTTTCGGATGAATGCATCTTTCGAATCGCTACATAAACAGAAGAGGATGTTTCTCTTTATTTAGCCGGCAGTGGTTAAATGTAGTGAAGCGAAAATGCTAAGTGAATGCAGCGTGAATAAAATTCAAAATTCAAATTCCTTTTTTTCTTTAGGCTTACATAATACCATAACTAATTATAACTGTGATGTTTTTTATTGAGCGGGCTGTAACTGCATTTTAAGTAGGTACGACTGTCCTCTGTAAGTTACTGAGTACAGTGATTGACTTACTTATTAGGGTTACCGATAATGTTTCACTTCTTCCGCTGGTGAACAAAACATTTTGTGAAAGGCATCAATTATCACTTTATTTCTTAGAAATTTAATAATGTCCCCAAAAAAAAATCAACTGCGATGGGATTTGAACCCGCATCTTTGTCTCAGTACAGGAGGCGCTACCTATTGCTTATTGTCACTTGACCTTGTGGCGCAATTGGTATGGTATCCTGTTCTGGGGGAGGGTTGCGTTGAGGGTTAAAGTCCCGACGAAAGAAAAAAAATAAAAATATTTATTGAAAGAAAAAAAATTGAAACATTATTAAATTAAATTTTGAAATTACCCACAGGGCTTACGCACTATCATAATATTAATAAATAAATTTTGTAAGCCTTAAGAAATAAAAATGATTGATTTCTGATTTCATAAGCTTAATGAAAAATTTATGCCATACAAACTCTACTGAAATTTTGCCTTATCACCACATCATACCTACATAAAGTATTACGCTAGGAGTGCTACGAACACTCTACGTATGTCGCTACGGCGTAGACGCGTCTACGGATTTTTCAACACGTCCTTTGACCGTACTTTTTATGAACGTGAATTTTGGCCAATCTCTATTGAAATGGCCGCCGTGGTCTTCGGCTTTTAGGACATTATCATCATCAATGTAAATGTATGCTAAGCAATCCTAGGTATGCTAGTTACATATAGTGGTTAGTGCTGGTTACGTATACTAACTAATAATTTTCTTTGTTGTTTGTTATTCTATTTAAGTACATATCTGATAATTGGCCCTCAGCACACATCCGCTGGTATTTACCGGCATGTAGTAAATAAACTATTTTTTAAGTCTTAGCTGTAAGTTTTGTTGCTGTAATAGATGCCGTAGGTATAAAGAAAATTAATATTTGGCAAGTTTTAACGTTCTGAATAAAATGCTAACAGCTTGCGAATTGCAATTCGTAAGAAGTATCATTAAAAAGCAATCAATAAGTAATCAGTTTAACGGAAACGCTTCGAAGATTCGATAATGGATATCTTTATAGCAACCAGGTAAATTTTAATATGAATGTTTTAATTTTATTTGCTTTCTTTTTAAATTTTATTTAACGGTAAGACGATAAGGCTCTTGGTTGTTTTTTAAAATTGATAAATCAGCAACCATACCATCTCTACCGCGCTGTGAACGTTGACACTAGACAAACCTTCTTTGGTCTTTTTTAGTATGTTGTAAATAACAATATTAAAGTATAAGTCTGTAGTACAGTACTGTCCACGATCCTATCCATCGCTCTTGAGCGATACGACCGCCAATTGTAACTTGGTTTTGAAGTTTTTATTTTACATAGTTCTTATGAAATGTACAATAAAGTATTATATCCATCTATAAGTTTAAAGACAAAACGAATACTGTATTCATACGATAAAACTCGGAGCTACTTTACCTTCTAAAAATTAAAGCAGCTTTTTAAAGCTTTCAAAAGCAGATTGGGACCCAGACCCGGAAACTATCTGCAGTAACGAATATCCCGCACTGGAATTTAAAATATTCTGTCCACGTATGGGAGGCCCAACTCGGCCTCGATTCCACTCAATTTAAACGACTAATTCCATTTTATTTCCACTAAACTTATCAGCAAACAAGATACGGAACTGTTTTTCATTGTTGAAATCGATGGGTCGCTTAATCCGAGTAGAAATTTGGTCCTATCGTTGCGGATATTGAATAAAATTGCAATTATGGGTTCTTTTGTCTGATTATTTAAATCGAGGTTTTTATATCTAAAGAGGAACGAAGATTAAAATGTACCTGAGGCCCAGTGAATTGAAACAACCTGGAAAGTGTTTCACCATTCGTATTGAGATAGATAGTTATAAAACACACAAAACAGGAAACAATACAGAAATAATTACTTTGAATAGAGGAAGTATAAAGGGCGGCCTTACCGCTGAGGGCAATTTCTCCAGGCCACCTTAGGATGTCATGGATATGAAGGAACAATATAGACGATGAAACTTGAATAGATATTTTGAGAAACAAAAGAAAACAAATAAACCATATATCATAATATCTACTTTACAAACATTATAATAAACCTACCAATATGAGCTTCCTAAAGGTTCACAAGAATCATATCTTATTTTTGAAACATCTGTCAAAATTCAAGTAATAGTTGATATGCAAACATATAGATTGAATAATGGGAACTGCCAATAACAGACATAATACAGCATCAACACAGCTTAGGCCCGCACTTTTGTTTCAAAGGGCACTCTACATTGGTTAGTTACATAAGTGAATAATAAATACACCAATTTCCCTTCTTTTGTTTCCAAATATGCAGTATCTTTTATCCCGAAACAGTGGCATAATGAAACAGAACAGCCATTCAAGTAAACTTTGCTCCTTGGTAACAAAGCTTCGGAATTTGTACCGGCTATTCAAAGCCGGTTCTTTGTGTTGAAAGTGCATTTTTAGTAGCAACGTCTCGACCTTAATAAGTGTGCGGCAATTAGTGCAGTGACAACAGCGCTATCGCATCGTGGGGTTCATTATGGAGGCTTTCTCCTTCCGAAGCGTAATGATCCTCCAGCGTAATGACATCCTTTAATTATACCGCTGCAGAATAATTAAAAGATGTATAACAACACAGGCTAATAACGTAGGTACAAAGTGATAAGTTATCGAGTTATATTCAGCCAATAAATGTCTACTAAAAATAAAAATTGTTGTGCCCTGACAGGGATGCTTTATGCAATGTGTACCCTTTTTTTTTTTTTTTTTCTTTTATTTATATTTTACAATAATTACATCTTAATCTAAAAGCTAACTGAAACGGTTATCCCGTTTGTCTGTAAGCTTAATAGTCTCTATAAATTAAAACATTTCAATAAATATGTATTCGTATTTACCTAATTAAAAAGCAGGCTACACCCTGCAAGTAAAAGCGGGGTACAATGATCAATTGTCCAGCGCGCGAGCAAAAATTACAATAGGTACCTACGCTCGGTTACCAGCGGATGGAGCGAACTGATAACATTATACAGGGTGACTAAATAAAAAACAAGTTTTAAGTAATTTAAAGTTATAGTGAATCGTAGAAGTATTTTTTAATTATTAATTTAAAGTTTTCGTCGTTAATATTTGATGAAATTTTAAAAGGAATTTCGTTCATTAAATTAGGTATAAGATATCTGTTTGTACGTTTGCCGTAATAGTTATAAATTCTAGGCATAACGAGTTTATGTTGAGTTTTTTGTCTTGTAGAAAGTTTATGTGTAATTTTTATTTGCAAGTCTTTGTTTGGAAATTGTTCTATCAAAAAGTTCATTTTAAATTTTGTATGAATCGGTAATGTTTTGCAGTATTTGTATATTCCAGTAATATTGTCATCTTTATATAGGTTTATTTTAATTTTATTGGGTATTATTATTTTAAGTATTCTTAGTTGAATATTATATATTTTGTCTAGGTAGGTTGTAAATGTTTTACCGTAGCTTGTTAGTCCGTATGTTATTAGTGACTCGACTAGAGAGTTATACAAATTAATAAGGATGTAAAAAGGTACTTTATATTTTAGTATAGCAAATTTGGCCAACATTGCCCTCAGCTTAATACATACATGGTCAATATGTTGTCTCCAGTTGAATCTATCGTCAACAATAAGGCCTAGGTATTTGTATTGACTAACTTGTTCTAAATTTCTGCATCTGCATCTATGTAGTATATGCCCACACCCACTAAGATACTACATCTAAGAAGAATTACCTGTATGCCTAAAATCACAATAAATATTATGATTATAATATTACTCGAGTCATTTAAAACGGGATATTTACCATGATTTGATTTTAGAGTTATCCAATATTTCGGCACAGTTGCATGCGCCATGATCACGGAATAACTGAAGGCACTGAGTTTTTATGGGCAGACATACCGATCTACCCTCATTTTTTGTCTTTTGCTACGAACGTTCGAATGCGCATGCAACTGTGCCGAAATATTGGATAACTCAAAAATCAAATCATGGTAAATATCCCGTTTTAAATGACTTTCGTATTAATAACCATGATAGTTTCAAAAGTTTTAATATTACTCGAGTTGGTTTTACAGGTGCCATTTCAAATACCATAGTTAAAACAGTGCAGAAATAAAACTTTTCCATCTCGAATAATCGGATTATTAAAGAGACGAACACTCGATCGGTTTGAAAGGAACGAAATGCAATACGGATTTAAGATGGTGGCGAGTGGAATTCTAATGCCAGCGTAATAAAAACTAAGGATTCAATTTGAGCTAGAAAGGGAGCAGCTCAGCAGCTTATCGTAAAGCATGGCTTAATCCAGCAATACAAGAATAAATCCTAGCCGCTCACACTTCCAACTTTGTAAACCTATTCTCCTTGAAGCGAACAAAATGGTAGAGTTTTTTGAAGGCACGTGCTATTTATCCACGCGAGCTGAATGAATAAGTAGTCCCCTTACCTGGATTATAACAGTTTTTGTTACAAGGGACTTCGATATCTCACATAGTTGAAGTTTGTTTTGATAGAGAACCGATCGTGGAACTTGTCGGCTGTGCTGAACAATGTCGTCTTTCGAAGACACTATTTATGAGGCAACTTACTTTTGCTTTTGTGCCTTTGAAAAGTGCTGAGTTACTTGGTGTTTATTTTATTTTGAATTCTTGAACACGCACCCAATTAGTAAGGCACTAAATAACTTAGTACTTAAAGGAAGTATTAATATTATCTAATCGATAGTACAGGCTTGTGACGACGTGTTGCAAAAAATATAAATTTTATATTTTTTCTAACTTTTTTATTAGGGACTAAACTGTTACCCAAAATATTTAATATTTTGTTCTAATTTAGTGGTTCCCAAGTTCCCAGTTTTCCATTCGTTTGCATTTATATCACTGGGCATTTATTTAAATTCCTAGTCCCGTCTAAAAACGTTTTTATTTCACTCGATAGTGACAGACAGTTTTAATCCAGCCAGCACGAGGCATCAGCGTCGTAGCTTAAATGTGCCGAACAAAAAACTTCAATAAAACCTAACGTCTCGTCTACTTAGCAATCAAAGAGTTTAATCCTGGGTGAACAGATATGCAGCTTACTACGAATTTTATCAGAAAATTAGTAGTTCTGAACTGAGATATCAATAGGTCGTTAGGTATAGGCAGATCCATTTGTAGTATGTACCTTAATTTTTAATCAACTTGTTAAAACTGGTAAATAATAGTAGTAATAGTCAGATATTATGCATTTTAATGGTTAATTTACCATTAAAATTGCATATCTGACTATCAGACCAAACGCTGCCTTAGGGTTTACTTTTATATTTTCAATTATTTTCATTCATTACTTAAACTATCGTAGGTTGACGAATTATGAATCTGAGAGGGTTAACTACTAACTTAGCGTTCTCTTGTCTTGTCCTTTGTTCCCACAATATAAACAAGTATTACAACCCGCACACATTCATATATTGTATCCCTATTTAAGTATACATATATAACGTCTAAGATGAAAGACAAGAAAGCGGCGACATTTTTATTGATAACATCGTGTGCTTTATTGCTTGAAAGCCGTTCAGCAGCGACCGTTCTTGCGAAGCGCGTAAAATAGCTTTTACGAGCTCGTTGCTATGATAATTATCGGAGCTACTTCGACGCTTGCCTCCTCATGCTTGGTTCTAGGAAACAATGTTAGAATATAAATTATATTAATAGCAATTCCTGGGAGCGTTTTAAGTTCGTTAGGTATTTCTTGTTATATTCTACCCACATGTGTACTCACTGAAAGTCACTCGGCGGTCAGCCATTCAAATTGCTCTATTCCCTCTACGCTTCTCTCATTAACTGAAGCGAAAAATATACCTAAACCCTAATATAAGAAAACGTAGTTAATTTCTCATTATAAGAGAAGAATAAATAACCATACTAAGGTAATTTTTATCCCACCTAGCTAATTATCTCTTGCTCCACAATATCGTTACTGAATAAAACACTTACTTGTACGTTACGTTGTACGGGCACGTACATAGGTGTACCAACACAAATGTAGGTCGACTACTCTTCGTAAAATACGTACCTACTGTCGCTTCAGTATTCCGCGTTGCGATGAAGCGATGATGTGACACGAATACACGCTACATTCAAGAATGATGGATAGCGGGCTTTAAACTATCGAATAGGTGATATTCACCGAAAAACGAGATTATCGCTTCATTTTACCGACGAACGAACATGTGCGGAATAAAAGCATTTTATTTAAAATTAACAAATAAAAACTTTGTTTATTTTTACTGAGACCGCTCGTAAAATTCTCACACAAGTGGGTCAATTGCTCCAAAAACTCCATCTTTCGCTTCTGAAAGCGCATCAGCAGACGTATAAGCTCTTTCACTGTCTTTTCCAAGATCGCCAGCTTAATGCAAATGGAGCAAGGCAAGTTTGTGGAGCAAGATAGCTAGAATCCTGAGAAATGAGCGTCACGGCACTCGCCCATAAGAATATTACGCCATTCGTTTCTTCACAACGGTCTTGTAGACAGGGCTACGAGGGGCTACGAACACCGTTTCTCGTAGGGATTTTAATTCGGATATTTATCATCCGTTACCAGCTAAAGCCTTAATCTGTAGATAAGTGCCTGTTCTTGTACTTTGGCTGTATCATGATACGAATCGATCGGAAGATTCGGAAATATTTGTAATTGTTAATGTTAGATTAAAATTTGTATAAATATTATAACCAGACAAAAACCTTTCTATCATGCTGATAGTAGGTAATAAAAGGTCTAAGATTAATATTCTATTTCCTAGGCTAAGTGATGAAGATAAGTAACTCGGTTTCTAAACGAAGTTAGTCTTAACTAGATAAAATATAAAGCAACACAATATCCAATGACATCGACAGGGTAAACAATAATAGGCGTCGCGAGCACCCGGGGGATAATACGGATGTTTTCATCAGCCCCGTTGCGTCATATCAGTAATAGATGAAAGTATAGCGTATTTATAAGTATTAAGTAATTATCAGTACAGTAATTATGTGTCAATAGCATATGCCCGTGGCTTCGAATACGCTTTTCGTGGGTAAAAAGAAGCATGCTTACCCGGGATACCATTACGTTTCTCGTCGTAAGATCCGTTCAGTTAATTATGCGTGAAAAACTAACTGACAGAGAGAGAGTTATTATAACTACTTTTGCATCTTAACATTTTAGTATACAGTAGGTATGGATGGTTAAAATTTCTATGCAAAACAGGAAGCAGGAATTTTCCTTAGGTTTTAATTAGATTATTGATTCGAAGAAATCAATCTAACGCACGCTGTAGCAACGTTGCTTAACAGGAAAATATTGAATATTAATATCTATAACCAAAAAATAATTATTTCATACCTACTGCTACTAGAGATGAAGAAATTGGTATGGAAAAATATCTTCTAAACATATTATTATGTTCAAAAGTCTTTGAATGCTACACTCGGATAGCTGGTGTGAAAAAGAGGAGCCCTAACACCCAGCAGTGTGCGAGTCAATGGACTGATGATGATAATGTGTAAAACTCACCAAATCGACCAATAAAGTCCACGACGGATGAAAACTACAGAGAACTTTATCAGACTTGCAAAAAAGGTGAGAAACAAACACCCCAATTTCCCAAAACTGCTAAAGAATCCAATGAGGCCAAGGAAGTTAGTGATTACGCAGGTTGAGGAAGTTCATGAATATTGTAAGCAGAGCCGCGATGGCGAACCGCCAAGATGTCTAACAAACTCCTACTTGACCTCTAAACTTAGTTTTTTTTTTACAAAAGAAAAATCGGAACTTTAAAAGCTGCATGAATAACGAGATGACGTGTTCTTAATGTGCAAATAAAATGTCAGTACCCTTAGCGAGTCAGTACTCTTAGCGATAAGGCCGCCCATTGTGTGTCTGTTCTTTACTGTTTTTGTTTTTCTGTGTTTGATGTGCAATAAAGCGTATTTGTATTGTACCTAACATCTTGCGAAAATTTCTACTTATGTACTTCCCTACCTGTTGGAAGATAAGTAGGTAGATATATATTTTTCTACAGGAATCCCGCAGTTACCTAAGTGAACACTCAGGTCATGGAATGCTTTCAGATTAGTACCTGCCTATATATACATATCTAACAAAATATAAAACATATACTCGTATGTGTAGCTCCTGTTGAGTTCGGTGTTTCAAGAGAACAACTCACAAACATATACAATTTCCGGGGTCGGGAGTCCTGAGGGCTGAGAATAAACATTATGTATGAATAAACATTATGTGATGGGTGTGAAAATTCGCAAAATACAGGGGAAAAGGTTCAAACTAGAATAAACCGGTTTAGTATATAATATCACCTTGGAGAAATAAAAAGGGGATCAATGTTGTAATAATTGTATGTCTTATTTCTTTTTCAATAAACTTTATGTTAAATTGAAATTTCTAATACTCTCCCTTCGGTATTCCTTGAGAGAGGAGAGGAGACTTTAGGGCTTTCATTTTATTATTTATTTTTAAAAGCAACATTATCTAGCAACGAAGTAGGTAACAAATCGGTTGTTGATAACAAGTAATGTGAATGTGTGTTTTTTTATGTTTGTTACCACATCACGTCAAAATTACTGAACGGATTAGGCATGAATTTGCATTCAAGTAGTTCTGGGCGTGGAATAAAACATAGGCCTTTTACCCGAAAACAGTTCCCATGGGATAGAAACAACATTAAAAAGCCGCGGGTAGAATTTAGTATCTAATAATTCTACCTAATAAGACGTAAAGTAAATTCGTTAATGAAACCTACCTACCTAAACACTTTGGTGCTTGAGTATTCCGCCTGAACTAAACCACAGAATAAATATATAGTACAATAAACTGTCCTATTATTCAAACGAAATGACGGACGATGCTATCTTGAAAAGCTTTATAAGAGTAGAAAAGCCTTGTCATCAACTCGGACTTTCTTTGGTGGCGAACTTTCCGCTGATTCATAGGACTTTAGTACAGAAGTTTTACGAGTTCCTTTTCATGGGGAAAATAGGTCCGTTGGAATACTCGAAGTTGGGAGGTAACGATTGTTGCGAAATTCATTTCTCAATTTCGTTCAATTCGTATTTATATAGCTACTTACCTAGAAGTAGGGAAAAGATGATTGAACAACTCTTCTAAAAGTTTTAGGTTTTGTTCGAACGATTTGATAGCGCTTTTACCGCCACTCTAAGCTTAGCTTCTTTTGTTTGGTACCCGCTTATCTTACCTACCTGCTTGTAAACTTTTGCTAATGCTATGAAATTAGGTAAGCTGGGTACTTAACCGAAATTGTACTGCCTATTTGCCTCGAATTAACATTCGTAATTAGGTGTTTCATTTTATTGAATGGTTATTGCAGTCTCAGGTGTAAGAAAATATGTAGGTAAGTAGGTAAGGTATATCACAGAACACACGAGTAAATAAAATTAAATAAGCTTTATTTACTTTTACACAGTTCATACAATTAAGTTTGCTCTATTCCGCCGGAGCTTAGCCAGCATTATGCAGAGTTAGAGCCTTTTTATAACAACTCTAAATAAACATCAACTAACCTAACTATTCTATAAGTATGTCTTTTGTAAATTTATGTTGTTATCAATAAATGTCCTTCTATTCTATTCACTAACAACTATGTGCAAGCACCTACCACTTACATGGAGTGGTGAAAACCTCCTCCAGGTTCCGGTACTTCCATGCTTCTCAATCCAAAACTGTCTTCAAGTACCTCCAGCTACTTTGGCTATAACGTCACTCCAACTTTTTGATGATCACAGTACACACTAGTAAACCTAAATAATGGCTTCATAACATTTTAGAACAACCAAATAAGCAATAATAAATAACCTGCGAATCAAAACAGAAGTTATTTCAACAAACCGCAGGATTCCCGAGATCCCTACCAAATAATATGCGAAACACTGATAATAATAATAATATGAGTGCACTTTGAGTTTTTTTTTTTGTTTTCACATGACCAAAGAAAACATTTTGAATTTTTAGATAACTCTACTTTTTTACCACGGGTGGGTTTTTACCAAGGGAGATTTTCACAAAAAGTGAAAGTGAGTAGGTATCAACTGAGATATTAGGACTAGTTTTACCACCAAACCAATTTTTTTAAACGTGCCCTTTAACGTACCTATGTAGGTTCAGTCGCAATTATTATCATGTATAGATGCCTCGTTACCTAAAGAATAAGCACATAATTCATAGCTCTTCTGGTCTGCCGTTATTACCATAATAAAATCTGCGAGAATAAAAAGAGTAATTCGAGACAAACGTCTCGCGGCGGCGTATCCAGCACTTAGCCACGCTATATGATAGCGATAAAACTCTCTTGTTTTATTAAACAGGGTGTTCCACTTCCTGTTATCATTACTATCTCCATAGGGAAAATGGCTTAATTTCTTTGTTATCTCTGCAGGTCTTAGGAACATATTTTGATGGTATAATCACTTTTCGTAGTAAGTTGTGCACCTTATTGTGTCATTATTATCATAATCGCCTACGTTAGTCCACTGCTGGACATAGATGACCCCTAATGAGTGCCATAGCGCCGTCTTAAGCATGACGCATCCAGCATCTACCTGCAGTCTTTCGCAGGTCGTCATTCCACCTGGTCGAAGGGCGTCCTATACTACGTTTACTTTTTCGTGGTCTTCACTAAAGAACACCCATTGACCCAGCGGTTGTCAAGTAAGTAAGTTATTTTGTAACGTTATTATAACACTATTTCATATATCGGAAATCCGAATCGTTCCCCACAGGCACCGTGGATTTAGACGTATTGGATAAAACGAAGGATTAATCAGTTACTTACAACTGATAATGTTTTCGAAAATCAAAAGCTCTGTCCATTTTTGGGATATTTCAGAAAGGGCAACCTGTGTATTCTTGAGCCATGATTTACGTTATGTTCTGTTTTAATGCGAGAACGAGATTGGTCTTTAACTTATCGTGAGGCTGTCGTTAAATATTGTCATATGAATATCACTGAGATGGATTGTTGGTCTATCCTAATAAGAAACGAACGTTTGTGATGATTTCTTGTTGCACCCAAAGGTTTATGCGGATTCAATGCTTAGAATCCCGCGGTTACGTTTGCACCATTGATTTGCCCCATTAATGGTGCAGGCGTAACTGGTTAGTTATGTTTGCACCATTGATTGACCACAGACCATTATGAAGAGTTCTAGATCTAGAATCTCCTACGGGTCGAGGCACTAGGATTTCTTATGACCACCTCCAGTCTCCATCGACGCCATCATCAGACCAGTTCAATGGTACCATTATATTGCATTATTACTGAACTTAAATAAGTAGGTAGGTATGCCAAATTTTATTATGCTTAATTGGTTGAGGAAAATTGATAATAAATATCAGAAGCCAGATTTGTTCCACACATAGGATACTAACAAGACCAGACCAAGCTAGCTAAAAAGCTATCTTTTATCTCTGCTGTTTTTACCGCCTTTGTGTCGGTAGTACCATTGATGGTACAAGTGACACAACTTTGTATCATTAGTACCATTAATGGTACCTACTAGTGACAATTATTTAGGATCAGTAGTAGGTACCACCATAAATATTGATGTATCGCTAGTACCTACCATGAATGGTACAGCAAAACAAGCAAGTTAAAACCTTGCTAAAAATATAGCGTAGAAAAAGAAGGAGGTTCTAATCTATATTCTCCTCCTTCTATTTTTAAAGTCAGTTATGATAAGGTTCAAATTCATTTACCAACTCGCTAATTAATTAAAAGGTCCAAAAACCCCGCTGGCAGTATAAAATGCAGCATATTTTGTTTGCTCACAATTCTACGATGATTCGTTACGAGACTTACGACTCGCAAATAAAACTGATTGTTACAATTTCATTTCGCACAATATCGAGTTTTACGATCCCCTATATTAATATTCTATGTGTGCAGATTACAGAAATGTGCGATTTACGGTTTCCAAATAATCATTAAGGCTTTCATAGCCCTGCCTAATGTCCTTCAGAAATCTTCGGTTGGTATTTTTTTCTTATGTATTGAACCATTTACCGAGTGAGCCCTAGCTAGCATAGGCCCCTTGCCCTAGAGCTGGAATCGACCTGATTGAAACAAACTCTGATAGGTATTTTGACACTCATTTTTATTACAAATAGTATCCAAATAAATTAACGCATATTCATAAAAATAGATAGTGATATACATAGAGCAGCATAGATTACATTTTTGAAAAATGTATAGTTATACAATACCATACAAGTATTTGTATGGTATTGATGTTGTCAACCTCAATCAGTAAATAATTTTGATTTATTTACTGTGTTTGTATCCAACAGACATCACCACTTTACATCAGGCGAGATTGAGGACAAACGAAGGTCTATTCTATGACTATAAAAAAACAGCGTAATTTAAAGACATCTCAAAAATACTCTACGTAATGACATTATTGTCTTTCCTACCTAACGTTGTAATTTTAACAACCCTAACTTTATACGTATAAATGAACACTATTTGGAAACATCAACACACTAATATCCAAGAAATTCTAAATACGGATACCTACTTATTTATAAGTAAATAAATAAATAAATAATGCAGGACAATTCACACAGCATCATCTAGCCCCGTGGTAAGCAGAGCTTGTGTTATGGGTACTAGATAACTGATATACATAATACAATATATTACATAGATAGATATTTTTTATTATACATAGAAAACGACCAGAACACTCGGAACAAATATCTGCAGATGGTACACACAATTGTTCCGAGGCGGGAATCGAACCCGCAACCTCCTGCGTCGCAGGCGGACCTTCGCCCACAGCACCACATCGGTCGTCTATTAAGTAAATGACGATAAATGGTTAAAGCCAGCTAACCGTAAAATGCATGTTTTCTTAAAAAGCCTAGCCTTTGACTAGTCACTATAGACAAAATCACACAGAAGAGAAAACAGCAATATACAACAAATACTACAATATCCGTAACATACATAGGAATTCATCAACAAATCCTTTTCGAAACGCAGTAAATATCCGAAGAACTTAAATACCTCGGCTAAGATAGAAAATAGGCTTAACTCTAGAAAACAAATTAAACTAAGCAACTTAGAAAACAAGACGAACGCCACCATCACACTCTGGCAATGTCGCAAACGCAAGGAAAGGCGTGGGGTCCTACCCACAAAATTTGGTACCTGACCGCTCTAAAACTATTAGACCCTCGTGCTCTTATACGATGCCTTAGTTCTGTGGCCGAGAACGGCAGTACCATAGACAAGCTGCAAAAGTTCCAGAGATAAGCTTGGGTAGCGACAACAGGGTGAGACGCTCCCACGGCAGCACTCGAAGGCCTGATAGGAAACTCGGCTACACCTACTCGTACCACAAAAGGCCAGACGATTAGACTCTGGGCTTTATATTAATTTGTGTACTATACTAACTTCATTGCACTAGAATACAAAGGGTGGGCTTCAGATTTAGATATTCATGTTTGCATTTACATTTATTGGAACACGATACATGATAAATAATAGCACCATTCTAAAAGAGTTCGTAAGGAGTAATCTAATGCTACCCTCTATTTATGGTAGAGTAGCCAAAAACACTCACTCCTTGAGCTTCATTGTACAAATGCAGCTCGAACAATACATGAAGTAAGAATACATCTAGCTCTGAAATAAGCAAATATTTCATCAATATAAGCTTATGTTCCTTATCAAACATAACGTTGTATTCAAAAATAATATTGTTGTTTTCAATTTCGTATTAATCGAAAAGGACGAAAACATGTGTAAAATGCGATTTGCTTATTTTATGTACATATTTTGAAAAAAAAAACTATGTACCATGCCAACTATGTATGTGTAGATAAATACTATTCGAATAAAAAAAATAACATAACATGTTTGAAATAAGCTCGAATAAAATATTTTTTTTAATAATAACAAGTTTAAAATACATACATATAATTTTGTTACTACGTTTGTATATTCATTCTTCGCTGGCTCCTTGATCAGCACTCGTCTAATTTTGGTCATTGTATCTCGCACTTTGTGATAGAGGCATAATCTAGGATTTTTCCATTAGATCTAAGCTGACCTTAATATTTAACTTTTCTTAAGTTACAATATCAGCCACCATTGATTCCATTTCTTCGCTTTTAGCCACAGTTTCTAAGCTAGCTTCTGCTTCCATGGTTGCCGATTCCTTAGATTCTTTGGCACTTTGCTTCTTATATGCTGACGATGCTTTTCCCCCCTGAAATTTAACATAACTTTAGACAAGGAAAGTATACAAGCTGTCGCCCGCAGCTTCGCAAGCATTTCATACGTAAAAGTGGCCTTTGTCCAAACCCGTAAACGATTTATTATTAAACATTTTTAAAGATTTGTTTAGGCATAAAAAAGTAGCAGACAAGACTTCTTATTTATAACGAATAAGTGTGGACTAGTGAAATTTTTATTGGATTTATTTAGAATGTTGATAAAATATTGAGTAAAAAAAATTAAAACGCCTAGATTTTTGTGATACCTAGCTTATCCAATTTTTTTACGATTTTTATCGATAATATTTTTGGCTAATAATCGCACATTTCATTTGATCAAGTCTCGAAAAAACTTATTCTAAATGTGAAAATCATGAAGTTACCCGTGCCAGATCTTGAACGTTGTCCGCCTCCATGTCTCCGCCTTCAGAAGTCTGATTATCACCCTGAAACAAAAAATGAAATTTTGACAAATACTGTCCGGGGTGTTCAGGGTATTTTCTATGTATAATTAAAAAGTACGAATATGTATTGTATTGTATTATGTATATTATGTCGTCTAGTACCTGTACTTACCATACTGTACCATAATACAAGCTCTGCTAAGTTTGGGGCTGGGTGATGCTTTGTAAAGTAAAGTAAAAAGATTTTAATTTTGTCAGAATAGAGACTCTTATAAATTAATTAAATAAATAATGCTGGACAATTCATTCATTCAGTTATGGGTACTAGATAACTGATATACATAATACAATATGTTACATAGATAGATATTTTTTATTATACATAGAAAACGACCAGAACACCCGGAAATATCTATATAATTGTTCCGAGGCGGGAATCGAACCCGCAACCTCCTGCGTCGCAGGCGGACCTTCACCCACCGCGCCACGTCGGTCGTCTATTAAACTTAGATTAACAGAGAAACTGACAAAATCGGTCTCCACTCAGCATTTTCTATGGTAGAGCAGATCGTACCATAGCGCTGATCTTCCGTGGAGACCGTGATGGTCTTTGCCGATGGTCCAACATTATTTATTCCTTGGGAAGCCCATAGACATGTTCATTGAGCATTCACCTAAATATCACATTTGACATCTTCAGTTGCGCAGTCGGCAAAGGTCCGACTGGGACGCGGAAGATTGCGGGTTCGTTTCCCGCCTCGGGTTTTTTTGTACAATCTACAGATTAGGTGATTGATACTCTGTGGATTGTCCAGATTATTTATATAATGTAATGTATTATTTTTAACAGTAATCTACTACTTATCCATAACACAAGCTTTGCGTAGCTTAGGGCTAGCTTGCTGATGCTATGTGGATTGTCCAGCATTATTTATTGATCGGACAAAAGCACGTTATATGGTTACTTTTTAAATCGTTTCAATATTCAGTATTCTATAAATTATGTTGTAAAGCTGCCACGTACTTGTGCTCGCACAGTGCTATTCATATCAACAGGCATGGACCCCACAGAATTGCCCTGAAATAAAATAAATTGTTTTTTATTATGGTTTGTTCAAACATCTGTATATCTATAAATAAGAAGCAGGTGAGTTTGCCAAATTATGCATAATATATCCTCTAAGAAATCAAATAATCACTACATAGTATAAAACAAAGTCGCTTCCCGCTGTCTGTCTGTCCCGCGTGGCACATCTAGTATCCAATAAATTTTAATTTCCGTAGAACTTGGTCCTTTCCTCAGGGAAGGGAATTCCAAAGGAATGCGCTAACCAACTGCGCCACGAAATCAATTATCCGACGAATCGAATATCTTTGAGACTTCATAAGGACTCTAAGTCTAAGGCGCAGAAAAGGCTTATGCACTATAAGAACAAAAACCTAAGACATACCTCCTCTGCGTCACCATGCGATTGTCGACCAAAATTGCCTCGTTGTTTCTTCCTTGCATTTCGCGCCTCAAACTTTTCAATGAAGTTCAAGTAGTTCACATAATCTATAGGTTTTTCAAGTAAGTACGCTCGATGTATGTTGAGATCTGTGAAGATAATATAATAGTGTTAGGGTTTTATTTAAATCTAGATAAAGAAAACCTAGAATAGGCTTTAAGAGCCTTGAAAAGGGTTGTGGTTGGGGGTTGAGGTAGATGGTACTGGTGGATCCCCAAACCTCACCCTTTGAGGTTGGTAGGTAATACGGTGTAGGTTAGTGGTCAAGGAAAGTCACTGGTTTATGGTATGGACTATATTCACAAGACTCTAATACTACTGGTTTTATACTACTGCCGAGTTATGGTAAATGGTATAATGGTTAAATGGTATGTGGTTTGAACCCGCGACGAAGGCGGCCGATCGCGAACTGAATATATTTAGACAACCGCGAGCGAATACGCATTAAACTGCAAGCGCAGCTAAATCCATATCTGCTGCGTGGTCGGTTTACCCGAACAAGCCTACTCTAGGTTTTCTACCTTTAAGCCTATTCTAGGTTATGTAACCTATTTTTAATTCATAAATTATCTATTTTTATATCAGACATAAATTCCGGCCTATACATGCCCATAGCTGGACATAGGCTTTCTATGATAAGCGACTAAAAGTCTGTTATTATAAGGTTGTAATACCATAATTGACATGCTGGATGTATGGGCGGATGTTTGTTACTTCTTCACGGATCAGGCTGAAATATTCGTTTGAACTTATTACTTAACTAAGATACGTTGTTCGATACATCGATCAAGAGTGTATTAGCAGCATCAGCAGTTTGATCTAAGTAGGTTACTCGTGCCGCGAGCGCGGACCGGGCGCCTACGGAGTCCAGTGCTTCACTAGCAGCTATTCAAACCGCACTCATTACCATCAGTATTAGTTGTATTCAAGTATAGAAACAATCATCATCATCATCAGCATCAGCCCATAGCAGTCCACTGCTGGACATAGGCCTCCCCCAATGAGCGCCATAGCGCCCTGTCTTCAGCTTGCCGCATCCTGCAGTCTTTCGCAGGTCGTCATCCCACCTCGGTCGGAGGGCGTATTCAATAGATATATTGTATAAACAATATATCTATTGTTTCTACACTGGACTTTTACATCAGCATCACTGGAAGAGCTAGCCGCGATTTCTACATACGTATAACCACGTTAACACAATAACGTTCCTCACCCTCTTGTAACAACTCTGACAACATGTAAGGGTACAGCCAGCCAACCAATGGTGTATCTCCAGAGAAGTACTGCGCTTTGGAGTGGTAGAACAACAGTCCATCCACCGGGGGCTGGTTATGATTGAAGTACGGGAATACTGACAGGAATCTGTAAGACAGGATTTAGAATAATTATATATAACGACCGATGTGGAGCGGTGGGCGAAGGTCAGCCTGCGACACTGGAGGTTGCGGGTTCGATTCCCGCCTCGGAACAATTGTGTGTACGATTTGCAGATATTTGTTCTGGGTGTTCTGGTCGTTTTCTATGTATAATAAAACATATCTATCTATGTAATGTATTGTATTATGTATATCAGTTATCTAGTACCCATAACACAAGCTCTGCTTACCATGGCGCTAGATAATGCTGTGTGAATAGTCCAGCATTTTTTTTTATTATATAAGAATTTAGAACAAATATAATAGATTCAGGCATGTTGAATTGTATTTTGTTGGACCTTATCGGTTTTGCAAGGCATTGTTACTAAATATATTCATCCTAATAATTAGAACCCAAAATGGACTTACAATTTCTGAAAATTTCTCTGTA
Source organism: Eupithecia dodoneata (assembly GCA_947044415.1). NCBI lineage: Eukaryota > Metazoa > Arthropoda > Insecta > Lepidoptera > Geometridae > Eupithecia > Eupithecia dodoneata. The sequence continues at coordinate 9,026,521 of OX345656.1, read as the reverse complement.
ATATAATAAATTCGTGACTCGAGATCGAGACATGCATAATCTGTTGGGGTGTAAGGGGCACTCCAACATCTCGTCTCCCAAGCCAACCTAACCTGCACGTGGTACATGAACAGATAACGAACTGGGTTCTGGTGAAAATATAAAAAAATCTTAATGATAAGATAACTAAGATCGTTCACAATTATCCCCATTTTTTACTTAAAGCCTTGAACACCTTTCGACATAGGAAAGTTTATGTATATTTTTACAAATAGATTTTTAATGTTCGACATAGGAAAGCTTACATATATAAATTCCACTTTGGCTCTTGTTTCCTCGTTTTTTAATCAATGTTTTTAATTAATGGTATGGGCTCCATAACATCTTCCAACTCTCATGCACATGCTGGCTGTACCGAGGGTCGACCGATCCAGAAATCGACGAATACAGAATTGGTCAGTAAGAGATGGACAGATAAAGCAAATGACTTAAAAAGAACTTGTCCTATATCGTCAAAACCTAAAGCTTGGACAGGATGTAAGTTAAATAACATGTTTACTTACTCCTTCAGAGATTCGGTGGTGCATGGTATTTTAGGCAGGACTTTGAAGATCATTTTATTCTTCTTTGTGCACAGCTTCAGCTCAGGAATGGTATCAAGATGGTGCACCATCCAGTATTGACGGAATGCAGCCTAAAAAAAATCCCATAAAATGGTGTAAAAAAAGTGAAAAAAATGGTAGGTAATGGGAACAAAACAATACAAAACAGTGATTTTCATGATTATAGTTAAATGCTGTTAAATGATTTGTAACATATTATGTAGTATTAATTTAGTAAAATTTAGTTTAAGTTTTTGTGAAAAAAATTAAGTGAACCGAAAATCAAAAACACCTTATTTTTTATTTGATAGTAATTTATAGTATAAAATTTGACTTATAAAATGTGCTTATTTGTAATGCTTAAAGAAATAAAGTATTTTATTTTAGATTTTTGCCTGGAAGAGATCGCTCTCAGCGATAAGGCCGCCCTTTATACCTTTATTCTAAGTTTTTGTCTTAATATTATTTTTTGTTTTGTGTGGTGTAATAAAGTGTTATCTATCTATTACCTATCTATTTTTTTAATTTTGATGCTGCAGGCAATTTAATAAGTTCTAGACAAAAGGTTACCTCCCCTTCCGTCATCACACAATTGTTCCAAGCTAAGATGTCAACAACAAACATGGTCCCAGTTGCTTTGCAATAAAAGCAGTCCAACACACATGTATCCTGCTTTGATTTGATATCACAAGGGTTCCCGCCCGGCAGTGCAGTGCGACATTCAAATCTGAAGTTCCCATATTTGTTAAAGAATTTGGTTTTACCCTGGAAAAATATAATTTTTTAAATAATTGAGTGGTATAAAAATAAAATAAATTGCTGGACAATATACAGCATCATCTAGCCCAAAGTTAAGCAGAGCTTGTGTTATGGGCTTGTGTTATATGTATACTAGATGACAGATATACTTAATAAAATACATTACATAGCCAGATATTTTTTTATTATACATAGATAACGATAAAAATACATAGATGACCAGAACACCCAGAACAAATATCTGCAGATCATACACACAGCGGGAAATCCAAGCCGCAACCTTCTGCGTCGCAGGCAGGCCTTCGCCGTCCGCGCCACAGAGGTCGTCAAAGGGTATGAGAAAAGAGACGCCTTTGCCCAGCTGTGGGACAGCAATAGCTCAAATTTCATAAATACATAAATAACCGTTATATTGCAGACGACTCACCTTATAGGCAACAACCAACATACGCACACCCTTTGGACATGCAACCATAAGCCAGTTCTCTTCAAAATCTTGAGGCTTTTCTAACAGCCACTCGGAACCCATTAATACATTGCAGTAAGTTGAAGATGGATGGTACCCCTGAACATGAACTGATGGTTTCCAATGTGCCTGAAAAAGTAAAGGACACAATTTAATTTAATACATTCAAAATCATTAAATATTCGGGGTCAATGAATGCATTTATTCATAAGTTGTTAGGTGACTGATAACTTCAACTCATTTCAGAGAACAATATAAGATTTAGGTGTGTATTATATTTTATTTAAAACAACAAACTAGTATTTACCCTTAAATACATTTTGCACAGTTTCTTATATGAGGTACTACTATATGGGCCTAAAGTATTTTCTATCTATCTATCTAATTTCTTGAGAGGCCATCACCGAGTGCCCAGAATGCTGGCAGCATTGCCACATTTAATGGCAATACTAATTTATTCATCAAACTTTCTGAGGACTCTATGAGAACAATTAAATCATATTACCCCAGGAGTACGGAATATGTCTTCTTCTGCTGCTTGCACCAGGTCGAGTATGCCTCTGCTTTTATCTAACCAGTCTTTGCGGCCTCTGCAGTAAATAAAGAAAAAAGTTTGATAAATATAAATCATGCATCATGCATATTTTTTTTGGATGATCAGACAGTTACCTAGTAGGTATAAATAGTTTTTTTACAAATAGATTTTTAATGTTATGACAATTTTAAGCTTGTAAGTTTAATTGCAGTGCCCTAGCAGGGTGCATGTTTCAAACTTATTGTCCCCCCTTTACCACATGTTTGCAATAAATAATTGAGTATTGAGCATTGTACTGGTGAGCTACTAATGTGTTACATTTCATCCTATCTCTACTTCGACTTCCACAGCCCTGGAAGTAGGTGATTACTTATTAGTAGTATAGGTACTTTACCTTTGAATTTATATCAGGATACCTATCATATGTCAACAAGCTATATAAACAGAATAAATGTGAGATCTTACTGTCTCTGGATCTCCAATAGACGTTGTCTTCTATCAACTTGCCTCCCAGTCCTTCCTCTGTTTTTGTAGTAGCTCTCGAAATTACTCTCTGGCCTCTCAGTGCTCCCACTGATGGCAACAGAATCCAATTGTTGAACCACCTCATCCATTTTGGAAGCCACCTTATGAGATTCCGGCTGTGAGAAAACTATTAAAAGGTACAGAAAAACTCGCTGCAATGCAATGCAATACCAATAACGAACCAGATTAACAGAACCAAACAAACCAGCTGACTGACAGATACAACAGACAGAACCACAGATGCAATGTACAATTACATAGTTCAACTTCTTGCTAAATGGCTCTGAATCTAGATTAACGCAATTCTGCGAATCTTACGCAGGTATTGTATTCTCTTTACTTTGATTGATGACAAAACGGATACCTACACACTCCATCTTGCTCAAGTAAACACGTGTATACTAAATTTGCACATTCGAATCTATAGCATGTCAACGATTACATACAAGCCACGCTTCCGGGCTTGCGCGAGCTACGTAACCGTCCATGTGCTCCGTCTTACGACGACGACGACACGCGACGACGACGATGAGACGGTGCGTACAGCACCGATCAGAAACATAATTAAATATTAAGAGGTTTGCATATTACAATTTGTTTTTTTTTCCTTTTGGTTTTGAGAACTGTTGGTAAAATTACAAAAATGTCGCAGTTCACTCTTATCTTTTTTCCTTGCCTTCATTACGCGCTAAACCAATGTGCTCAACTCTGACAACCACCGCTATAATGCTAACATTGCTAACGAAACAGGAAAGCTTTTGGGGCTCGTTTCATTCGCCGTCGTAAAATCCTTTATCAGTCAAAAACCGCTAATTCTAGCGTTAAAGCAAGGCTAAACGACCACATTGACTTTTACATCAAATTTAGTTTTTACCATACTTTTGACAGGACATCCCTGATTAATCTAATACAATACTTTGGGTGGGTGCCCACCATGACCATTGTTAGAAGTTTTGTATTTGTTGTACAGATAAAAGATATCATAAATAAAAGATAGAAGAAGCATTTAAAGAGAGGTCCTATCTAGGTTTAATCATGAGTAGGTCATTTATTTGTTCGAATATGAAACCATTATGGGCTAGCTATTTATGTACCTACATGTAAAAATCCATCTACGGCCTATAACAATCAATCTAAAAAAGCAGTCTATGGTTAGCTTGGTTCTCTCGAACCTTAGAATAAAGATACCTATAATAATCGAACTACATAAATGTTCAAACCGCGCAGGCGAGCTAAGTCAGTAGATATAATAATTTTCAAATTACGTCAATTAAACAAAACTATTAAAGATTGGTAACTTACCGGACTTTTTTTTTGTACCTACCATCTACGCCAAGTGGCATAGTTTTTACCTATTTCAAATTATTCAAAAATAAAATACCTACCTAGGTACCATAAAGCCTATATAGTAGGCACAGTTTAACTCAAGTTTCAACAGATAGGTACCTACATAAAAATCTGGTAAGATTATCAGAGCTTAGAAATTAAGTTTGCTATGGCTATGGATTGTTTTGGTTCGATAATAGTACATACATACATAGGTATAATAATAATAGATTGTCAATAATTCAGCGACCGAAGCTGCCGTGGTCTTGAGCAAGGAAAAAAAATACCTACCTATTCAAAGGTCTTGTGGGTAGGGTATGATATGGTGCGGTACCCGTGTGCGGTGCGGTGCATCCACCCTCCCCCACATTAAGGTGCCTCCTCTAGTGTTCACCCTAGTGACAGGCTCCGCGCATGCGACATACATTTTTAAAGACCGTTGCCAAGTAGGTACCTACCTAGCTGGTGTCCCTGTAATCTATCTCTGTCCTTCTGTAAGCAGCGTAAGGTTTGTGTGGGATTACCTTATAGTTACCTTACCGTTTTGCCTACACAGTATTCAAGCAAGGGCGAGTATAGAGAGGTTGAAACTGGGAACGGAGCGTTATAGATCGCTCTATGTAGACTTTAGTATATTTCAATCTTGCTGTTTTCCGCTGTATTTTAACTACTTGTATATCTACGTATCATCTACTAGTGTTCGTCCCACGGTTGGACAAAGGCCAACGCTGATGTATTTTTCCCAATTCAGAAAAAACAATTTATTTAAGCTAACTGCTCCAACACCACCCGACTTAATAAGTAGATCCAATTCATACACTGCATTAATTACCAGATTTATTAAGTATAAACCTAACCCTACACGTGCCCTACACCAATTTAAGCCTTCGTCCGTTCTAAACTGAAAATGTTAGCCCGGTAGGTGTAGTACAGTATGTATTATATTATCTGTGGTGTAGGTAGGTAAATAGGTACTCAAAAAAATTTAAAGTAATAAAAATAAATACTTATGTGAGTAGGTACCTTACCTACTCGTATAACTTGCCTCTCGATGTATCTGGGTACCTGGCCATTTAATCAGTGTTTATGGATTTAGGTACTCAAGTAAATACCTATATTGAGCAAATCTAATAACAGTCTTTCTCTATAATGGGATATCTGATAATTCATTATAATAATGACCATCATGGAATTTATTTATTAGGTGTTTTTTGCCTCGCCTCAGCACTGCGATGACAACAGCCTCAGTATCAGTAGACTTCCTTATTCAAATTTACCGCAATTAAAACAACTGATTTACTTTTTTTACAATTCTTCTTTAAATAACAGCCTAAGAATAAATATGCATGATTCTTTTCAGTATTATAAATTCAAAAAGAGTATCTCTGTAACATAAATACAATTCATTCCATTATATATGTTTTTGGACCATAACAACTTCCTTTTATTTTGATTACGCATAGTATTCCTGAACTGCCAGAGTTTAAGTTTTCCCCAAATGCCCGGGAAAAATTACGCATTTACCTTACCTCTTAAAATGTTCTGTTATTATTGCAAATTTTAATGGTAAGCGGCACTAAAGTACCGATTGAATTTCTGTTTTGATAATTGCATTCCTGGGTGATAGAAGGGATGTATTCATCAGAAATTAATCGTATTTCATTTCCTATCCCGGGCTAAAGTGATGATGACAATGAATTCAGAGGTATGTCACAATATGATAATTCAAGCTCAGGCAAGCTATATAATGTAAATAATGCTGATCGTATTTATTTATCTTGTCATAATATAATAGTTAAAACTGTTTAAAATAATATAAGTCCACGTACATTAAAAAAAATATTTTTTTGACAATTTATACAGTATTATCTAGTCCCAAACTAAGCAGAGCTTGAGTTATGGGAGTAACCATAATACAAGCTCGGACAAGTGTATTAAGTATATCAATTATCTATTAATATACCTGTTAAATTAAATTATATACACTACATAGAGGTATTATTTATGATACACAGAAAACATGTTGATGTAGGATGTTTATCATCCTAAAAAAATATCTGCAATCACATCCAAGTATAAACATTTGTCCCGAGGCGGAATCGAACCCGCAATAGGTACCTTGCGTCGCGTCGTAGGCGGAACTTCGCCCACCACGCTTAAAAGATCGTCAAAATCTAGGTAGGTAAGTGTCCCTATTATTATGCTTTTTCAGTTTTTATTGAATGAAACAAAACATGTTAGTTTAACTTATATCAAAATTAAACTTTAAACATCAATTTGTTGTTGCTCTCGAAAAGTAGCTCGATACGTTGTCATCGTTATAGAAAAATGCCCTCGAAACGAAATGATCCCATGTTTATTTATTTATCTATCAATCTAAAAAAATAATCAATCTGAAAAATATTGTGTGATGTCATCTTTCCATGTTACAAATTATTGTAAAAAAGAATGTGGTAATACATAAACTGTATGTGGTAACCCTGTTGCTACGAGACGGAAATAGCCGAATGGTTTTCTATTGGCGGCCGAGAATACCCGAACGTATGATTAGGTCACGTGGTACTTTTAGAGTCTTCGTGGCGTAGCTTGTTCAGCTGCTCGTCGAAGCGGCTGTCGGGTGGTCGCTTCTTGGCGAGTCGGCGAATTATGTAGCGGCCATTTTTGTTCTCAGTTATAATAGCGTGCGCATATTTTAATGTATCTTCAAGGACATTTAGCTAATTTTCACTATGACTATCATAGTATTTCTAATAGATACATCTGCTTCTATGAACCAAAGAGCTTATTTAGGCGGACGCCCTACGTTACTAGATGTAGCCAAGGGCGCCGTGGAAACGTTCGTAAAGGTACGTGCAGTGTCATCGACTCGTCAAAAGTTCGTTTTTGTGATCGATTTGTTTATCTCTTGTTATTGTGATAGTATCATGGAAATCGTTTTGTAGGTTCGTCAGCGTTCTCCAGAGAGCAGAGGGGACAGATATATGCTTCTTACTTTCGAAGAACCACCCGCGAACATCAAGGTTAGTATAGCAGAATGTACACGTTAGCCAAGATTTTCTGTATTTTTGCATAGCATACGCATATTTACGCCGGTCGTCTAGTGTCCATACGGAAAGCACTGTAATCTGCAAACGAAGAACATAACATATTTTGATTTTGCGAGTTTTACTGAAATAGACGGCACGACGTAAACAGGACGAACCGCCGCCGCCGTTGCTGTCTCCGCGACAGCGCCTCGCTACTGCGCTCTCGTCGCGCCTTCCTATTGGACGAACCCACCCACAGCGAAATGGCGATTTGGGGGGGAAATTTGAACTGTTTGCACTACTACTACAAGAATCTTAGTCAATGCGCGCTGGTTCATCATTTATTACTTAAGTAATTTAGTTTTAGACCACTACAATTTATAAGGGTTCAAACGAGCAAGGCTCATAACTTGTTTTATATAAGTAGATATTATTGTACTAATATTATTGTCCTATATTTTCAGGCTGGATGGAAAGAGAATTTGGCTACATTTATAAATGAGCTGAAGAATCTACAATGCTTAGGGCTCACCACAATGGGTGCAGCTTTGAAGCATGCATTTGATGTTTTGAACATCAACCGAATGCAGACTGGCATTGATACTTATGGCCAAGGCAGGTGTCCTTTCTACCTTGAACCTTCAGTCATTGTTGTCATCACAGATGGGGGGAAGCTGTCAAGTAATGCTGGCATTCAGGAAGAAGTAAGCTTGATATAATTTTTATATGAAACAATCAGATACTTAATGAATCTGTTCACTGGTGCCATAACAATAGGCATGAACAAAATGTGCTGTTATCAATCTTATCTACCTATTATAAAGTTTGGTTTGTGGGAAATAAGAGTGGGTGTCAGTGTAATATTAACCCGTTGATACTCCATAGTGATTTATAATGAGGTAGCTTCCAACAAAGGAAAATCTATTTCAATCATCATCAGCCTATAGTAGTCCACTGCTGGACCTTAGGCTGCTTGACTCATTAGGCCTCCTCTAATGAGTGCCATAGTGCATTAAATTAAATCTATTCAAATTACCTTGATTCCCAAATTTAAAAAAAATGATGATGGTCCGAGAATGAGACAACTTAATTAATAAAATTATCACAAAAGTAATTTGTAACTGGATATTTAATATACCATGATTTGATTTTTAAGTTTTCCAATATTTCAGCACATTTTGAAGCACCCTGATCATGGAATATCCCATTATAAATTACTTTTCTGTTAATAACCATGATAGTTTCAAAATTTAATCAAATTATGTTTATAATCATGGTTTGATAAGAGCATTTTGTAATACAGCATTTCTTTTTACAGTTCAATTTGCCTATGAACTGCCCAATACCTGGTTCAGAGTTGACCCGTGAACCATTCCGCTGGGACCAAAGACTGTTCTCGTTGGTGCTCCGATTGGCTGGCACACCGGCTGTGGAGAGGGACTCTGGTCTTGTACCTTCGGACTCTTCTCCTATTGATGCAATGTGTGAAGTCACTGGAGGTATGTTATGAATCTATCATAATCAGCCTTTTCATTAGTCCACAGTAGACTAATAAATAACTAGTAGACTAATAATTAGGATAGCCTAATGAGCATAGTAATACCATAGTGCTCTGTGCTCGTGTCTTACACTACGTATGCCGATTAGCGACCTTCACTGAAGAATATGTTTACCCAAGCGTTTGAATATAGTATTCTATAGAGATAACATTCGTGAATATTATATATAGTGTAAATAGTTTGGATAATCCCTGGAATTAATGGAACGGTTTTTAAAATTCATTATCTGGTAATCCAATATCTGTAGACCCACCATCTGTAGAATTCCTTTGATGCAAAAAATTTATAACAGGGTATTTTAAAAATGTTAAAAAGTTATGTAGGATGTTAATTCCTGAAATAAACTATTTATATATTTATATTAAGGCACATAAATCAGACAAAATTGACTGAAAGCTATTGCAAGTATTTAGGTACAATAGAGAGGGGTAAGACTAAAACCATTATAAAAAAAAGAAAATTCATTAATTTTAATCTGAGAGCAATGAAGATTTTCTCAGAATACCCGCCGCCTCCGCTTTCCTGGAAACCTTATTAGTAAGGAATGGCGGGGTCAAATCAAAGGTCATGCATTTTCCCGCTATTCGATTTTCCAGGTAAAATGTTATTTGCCAGTGGAAGACAGAAAATTCAAGGCACGACAATAAATTCTTCGGATTTTCTAACGATGTTTTCTTTTTTATTCTACTGTAAAGATCGCTAGAATAATTTCCTGGAATTAAGATCGATTTATAGGTTACTTATAGATATTCTATTTTGAGTCTACGAAAGCAATCCTACGTTCATGTCGGAATTTCTTATTGTTAGGGTAAAATTTAAAACCCTTAACAAAACCGGATTGACTAGTTTTTGAACAGAGCAGATGCTTAGTGTCAAGGTATTCAATGACATTAACATTATGTAGGTGCATCTTATTTAGTATTTTGTGCTGGTCACACTAGTATTATAAATGCGAAAGTTTGAATGGAATATGGATAGATGTTTGTTACTTCTCGCCAAAACTACCTACTTAACAGATCGGTTGGAAGATTTGCATACAGGTAGTACTAATCCTGGAAAAATAAATAGGTTACTTTTTATCCTATGAATCAGTCAGTTCCCATGAGATAGAAAAAAGAAGAAAAACGTTTTAAGGGTAATCCCATTACCCTTAAAACGTTTCCATAGAAACAACGCGTGCGAAGCCGCTGTCAGAATCTAGTAAAAAAATTATCAATAAAAATAAGACTTAAATAAATCAATAAAATGTTTATATATGGTAAAAATATATATTTTTACCCCAAACTACATAATACACATTGTATACGGACTTACATACTAGATAATAAATAAATAAAAAATAAAAACAGCTTTATTCCATATCCCAATAGTTGTACAATTTTAAAACAATAATAATAGTAAAATAAAGAATTAGTAGTCGTGTAGGTAAATTATAATTTTAGAATTGAATTGAATTTAGAATTAAATTATGTCAGATTTTTGTTGTCATGTCCTGATATGGACCGCCTTCGGCGGTGTATGCCTACATACTAGATACTAAAATTAAAACAATAAAATAACAATATAAGTAGAGAAAGAACATAAAAATAGTGGTAAAAAAGGGGTATGAAAAAGGGATTGAGCTTGTTTCGTGATGTTGTACATAATGCATATTATTGTATGTCTTTTTTCCACAGGCCGCTCTTACTGCATAACATCCCATCGCATGCTGATGCAGTGCATAGACAGCTTAGTGCAGAAAGTTCAGAGTGGGGTCGTTATCAACTTCGAGAAGATCGGACCTGACCCGCCGCCGATAGATGGCGTCATTAACAAAGACGGCGAGGAGGAAGTTAATCATGAACCAGAGAAAGAGATGGATGTGGATGGTGATAGGAATGGGGTGAGCTGCATATTTTATTTTTTCGCAAATTTTACTAGATTTTTTTAAACCTAGAATGTTTTCAATCAGTACGTCCTACCCGTGATGTGCTCATGCCCTACGGAGCTGAGACGTGGACATGGACACTCACGGTAGTCCAGGATAGGACCAGTCGTCCACCAGTTTAAAGTCGCTCAGCGAGCTACGGAGAGAGCTTTGCTCGGAGTTTCTCTGAAGGATAGGATTCTTAACAATACATCCGATAGAGAATCAAAGTTATCGACATGGCTCAAAGAATTAGAAAGCTTAAGTGGCAGTACGCCGGCCATATATCGCGAACCGATAACCGCTGGGGTAAACGTGTTCTTGAGCGGAGACCGCGCCTCGGCAAACGTAGTGTAGGACGCCCTCCGGCCAGGTGCGATGCCGATCTTCGAAAGACTGCAGGTAGACGCTGGACGCGGCAAGCTGAAAATGGCGCTATGGCGCTCATTAGGGGAGGCCTATGTTCAGCTGTGGACTAATATGATGATGATGAAATAATACCTGCTTGCTACTTACCAATCATATTTCCCAGTAGGCCAAGCATATTAATTGTTTATTGCAAATATGAAAATGACATCGTAACGTATTGATATACGAACATTGCGAAAAATTAATAGACGACCTCTGTATCTCTGTAATCGATCGATCGAACCCGCAACCTCCTGCGACGCAGGAGGTTACGATTACCACACACACATTACCACACACACACACACACACACACACAACAGACAAAGGTTTGTACGATCTGCAGATATTTCTTCCGGGTGTTCTGGTCGTTTTCTATACATAATAAAAATATATATCTATGTAATGTATTGTAATATGTATATCTGTCATCGTCTAGAAGACGCTGTATGAAATGTCCAGCATTATTTATTATTATTTTAACAATCACAGTCTCCAGTTGAAAAGTAGTTTAGGATCGACGAGTACTACAAAGAAAGAAAAAAGTAAGATAATAATAGAGTTATTTTTACAAGGTAAACAAGTAGCTACAAGCTACCGATTAATGATAAGCATTTTCTTTTCATGTTGTCATGTTCCATGATTCCTGTATTAGTTAAGTAGGTAGGAATCATGCTAGGTAAGTTATTTACCAGGCATTCTTTCTAGCTAGAGTTTCATTAAGTTTATCGCTGTACTGTGGTTCTTATCACATGTCACATATCTATATCAACATAGAAACAAGTTCTTGGTTTGTAGTATTGAATGGCTTTGGGGAATTTTTACTTTTGTCCGATTAAAAAACCTCAATAAATTTTGTATACAAAGGGATAACAAAACCCAAGGAATATTGGTGGAAAATATTTAACGACGTTGGTGACATTGTTGTCAATTTTTGTTTTGAAAGCTCTCATTCATAATTTAAAATTGATCTCTCGTTCGTTTTCGAAATTCGCTGCACATGTGAGATTATGCATTGTTGAAGATTGTGTTTTTGTATACAACAAATATACAGGTTTTTTAATTGTATATAGATTAAAACTGCAAAATCTAAACGAAATCCCATTGCAAAATTTACAAGTTGCACACGTACAAACTCTCTGTGTTGATCTATATGTATGTCGATCTAATGATAAAAACAACGAGGTCGAGTTGAGGCCATTGACCTGGTTACTTAATACATCTTCCGTTAAAGGTTTTATTCGAGTCGTTCAAACTGCGCATTTGTGATAGAGTTTTTATGTTATCAGTTAGCGTAATATACCTAAGGTACCTAATATGCCTATACTAGGCAGGGAATATACCTACAACATATAATAGGATAGCAATTCTACTACCTGGCGCGACCTAGTAAAATATTTCTCCGATCCAACGCTCATTTGTTGTTTTCTGGATACCTACTAAAAATATCTGCCAACGGATATTGCTTGATTTTTATCTCGTCTCACCTTATAAATTTTGTAATTCGAAAATTACAGTGTTTGTTGCATTCTCGTTTGGAGCTCTTTTCTACAATGTTTGGAGTGCTGACAGTTATTATGTATTTCAATCTGGGAACAAATGGACCCACCACAGAATGCGACTTCAAGTGCTGGTCGCTATTTTTGTTGCAGTGATCGAAAAAAAAAATGCGACGCTAAAACGTGAATTCTATATTTTCGTGTTGTGAGTTGTTTACAAACATTTGTTAAGAATGGCTTAACCATAGGGCTTAAAATATTAAACCTGTTTTTGTTGAACCGTCGAAACTTTGATGTTTCATATCAACTTCAGGACACCGCTGCTTAGTTAGCTTAAGAAAGTGAAATCACATTCTGATAATAACTCGTCCGTAGATAGTGGACTGTTTACATAGTGTACGGCGTGCTCCAACTTATCTCCTTTTGCCTGGATGAGTGTTTCCGACAAAGATAAGTTCAATTATCTAAATAATTAAATAGCGGACCGATTAAACGTGTTGACTCAGCTATAAATAAAAGCCGCTGCGATCAACAATCTAGAAGCGTTTAATAGCACTGCTCAAACACATTTAGTGAGTCCAGATTTCTATCGATATTTTACCCTAAACACTAGCACAACACACAATACTGTAGCTTTTGATTACGTTTGTGGGTCAAGATTACATAGGTATGTTTGACCTAAAGGGACCGCATGCTGATATTTAAAATAAGGTATGAAAGTTGCTAGAGTAGTGACACATGAAACAATGAAATATCATGAATATTGCGTCATGAATACAATCAATCAATCGTCGGTTGAGTTGACTACCCTGAGATTTTATAGGTATGATAAATATTCAACTTTTTGCTTCGCCGCGTTTCTCCCATGTCTATATTTAGCTGTCTGACATAACATAACAGTGGTTTTTGTTCATTGAGATCTACGATTTTCCGCAACCATTGTTATCAAAATATCCAGTAAGCTATCTATCTCATGCAGGGCTATTTAAAGATTATAACTAACTGCTACAGAATATGCAATGTAATACTTTTTACTAAAGTCTGTGTCTAGTTTCAAAATACTGCTGCATCTAACAAAAGAACTTCAAACTTGCTCAAGTTTTACTATACAAACAGTTAATCTTTACAGCCTTTGATAAGAGCCTGAGTAAGCAACTTTATCGGCTCTTTAATTCATATATAAATGGTAAAACTCTATTGCAAGACTTGTTTTTGTTTTGGTGTAATGTAAAGCTACAATGTAGGTAAACTCGGGCAAGAAGGAAAATATTTGTGCATATGGTACTAATACTAGTGAGAAAGTTTAAAAAAAAACCAAAAAAAGTATTTCTAAAATAAAAAGGTCAATCCATGCATTTCTAATTTTAGCGTGGGAGTTGAAATAAATCCTTAAATAAAATGGTACATGGGACAATCTCCGGCCGGGTTGGTTAGACGAAAAACTGCAGGTAGCTGCTGAAAGCGACAAGCTGAGGACTGGGGCTGTGGCGCTCATGTCCACCTGTGGATTAGTAAAAGACGATGATGTTAAGGAAATAAAATTGTATTGTTATCTGTTTGTTTCTAAATCAAATATCTCTGTTTCAGCGCTGGAACGGAGGCTCGTATCAAACACCCAGCGTTGCGGGTTCGACCGCGCCTCAAGCGTGGCATTCCTGTCGCAGACTCATCTATGTGCCAAGGACGGTGGCGCAGAAAGGCTTTGCCGTGGGATTCTGGCCGATACCGGAGTCTTTCCGGTCCGATCCTAATGCTCCGACTTTGGTGAGTGCTCAATATTTGTACTATCGCAAAATTTAATTATCTTGACATATTTTCATGACCAGGTTCCTCGTAATATGCATTAGGGATTAATATTATAAATACTCGTGACCGTCAGCTGCGACTCCGTGGCTGGGTTGGGCAGTGGCACCGATGACGACATTATTCCCATGGAATAAGGTTCAAATCAGAATTCTGGAATAGGCGAATTTTAATTTTAACCTTCCATGAGAATAATATTAATATATAATGCATTTTACAAATTTTCGCTCGGGAGGAAATAATTGACCAAAGTGCCAGGCTCCCGGACCATTAATCTGAAACCAACGAAGTATTATAGTTACTTAAGTAATAAACCGTCAAAATATTTAGACTTTTTTCTAGCGTGTAAACTTTTCCAATCGATTTAGAAAAAAGGAGGAAATCTCATGCTCCACAGATTTCTCCATAAATTGTGGACCGATCTTGATGATTCCTTTGGTTTTGTATAGATAATGATTCCAGGGTGGTTCTCTATTTTTATAGGATTTAATTTCAGAGGAATTTCTATTGGTGGTAGTAACCACCCATTAGGCCATAACACAAGCTCATCTTATGTTCGGGCAATATGCTACGTGAAAAGTATAACATTATTATTTAGCTTTCGATATTGTAAACTGCAATAGATAATTAATCAAACATTAATTCATCTAACATTTTCAGCAGGAAAATTTACTCAAATTTAGTATAAAATTGAGTGAATTTTCCTGGTCTATCAAACTTTGTTATTGTAGTTACAGGATAATATCAATTTATAACAATATTTCCTTATTCAAGCGGCTATTGGCCTTGAAATTCTTTTATTTATCTGGAATAAGTGAGATGTTGGTCTCGAATAAAAACATGAAATATTATTACCTTGTCAATGACACGCCTGCGATTTGTTTTTCTCAAATTCTACTCAGTTGTACTACCTACATTTACTACCATTTCATCATCACAGACTTATCAAAAACGCAGTGTTTTATTTAAAGTCCGTCTGGACATTAAACTATCAAAACACAAAATATGCAAATCCAATTTGAGGACGTCTTACGATTTGTTGGGAGTTTTAAATGAAAATCTGTCAAAAAACCGGCTCAAATCTGATTAGCGTCGCTAATAAGTATTCAATTTTAGCTCTAAAATACTGCGATACTTGTGGCGTCCGTCTATGACGTCTCTGATGCGCGAATATTTGATGCGTATCATCAATGGAAAATAATGGGCATGTTATTTTTTAGCATTTTATCATTTAGTAGAAATAAATAAGAAATAGTATTTACAATATTGTCAAGGAACAAAAAAGCTATTGATTGAAGAAAATCAGACCTTTGCCATAGTTATTCCTGTGGTTATTCTGTGTATTTACATAATTACGACGGCGGCGTGACGTCACGGATCAGTATTATCTGATCCTGAACTGCTGTATTTGGTACTTTTATGTTAATTAATTAATTAAAAATCGATCTCGTTGAAAATAAAAAATATAATACGCGTGCTATGGCTCTGGTATAATTCGGTTTATACATAATTTTGGTGATTTTTAGTAACTGTCATCATCCCTATTGAGTGGGAGTGGGAAGTCGCAACTTTCGCCTGTCTGAGCGCTGGTGACTAATATTATTTGAACTAACATCTTTTTCAGCCTCCTCGTTCGGCGCATCCAGTTGTAAAGTTCACTTGCTCCAGCCAGGAGCCGATGGTGATAGATAACCTGCCTTTCGACAAGTATGAGCTGGAGCCTAGTCCACTGACTCAATACATTCTGGCTAGGAAACAGCCTACGATTTGCTGGCAGGTATGTACTCGTAAAAATGATGGAGGATAAAGATGTTACAGGCGACCTTAGGATGCGGTGACCGCTTCCTATCAGGCGGGCCGCATGCTAGTCCTTTATTAAAAAAAAACAACATTGACTATTTTTTTTTATTTAATATATGTATTTTTATTTAATATAAATTATCAGATTATCGTCGATTATGTCGACCAGGTGGGATGACGACCTGTGAAAGACTGCAGGAAGATGCTGGACGCGTCAAGCTGAAGACAGGGCGCTGTGGTGCTCATTGGGGGAGGCCTATGTCCACCAGTGGACTAATATAGGCTGATGATGATGATGATGATCAGATTATCTGTAGGATAAAAAAGTTATATCTATAAATAGGAGTTTTGAATACGAATAGTTGTTGTTTGTTTTCGAAGGTTTCTTGTTCGCTTCTTTTCTCTAAATAAGGGAAAGAAGTATTCCCTTAAAAATATTGAAGTTTACAAAAAGTTTAGTGATCAATTTATTTCCTAGTTTTACTTATTTTGTTTGAATTTTTTGATGTGTTCAAGAGTCCTGTTAGGTCTAAAGGGAATAAAGCGATGTCTGTGGACGATTATAATGATCTTGTTTAAAAAAAATAATATTAATTAGTTCTGTGGAAGACATCTTTTCAAGTAGTTTCCATTAAAAACTTCTTGTGAGAATTGGTGATTTTATATATGTACGTACCTACGCCTATATTCGTTATCCTAGTATTAGTAGTCATTAATAGTGGGTCATATGAACCTCAACTTACAGATTGTATAATGTAAATGCAACCTTATTAGGTACTTAGATACTTAACTATGAAAATGGTTAAAACAGTGAAAGACACATGATGACATGAATAATTAGTCCAAATATTTTACTTTCAGGTGTTCGTGGCAAACAGTGGCTGCAAGAACTCTGAAATGAACCATCCATTTGGTTACTTGAAGGCTTCAACGAACCTCACTTGCGTGAATCTATTCGTCCTGCCTTACAACTATCCGATGCTGCTGCCGCTACTCGACGATCTGTTCAAGGTTCATCGGTGTAAACCGACGCCGGAGTGGAAAATAGCTTTCCAGCATTATTTGGATAGAATGCCTTCTTATTATGTGCAGGTGTGTGCAATAATTGGTTTTGCTCTGTTTGAAGCTTTTAATAAAATTAAATTAAAAAAATAATGTGGGACAGTCCACACAGCACCCTACCTATATAATTACATCGATAGATATTTTTTATTATACATAGATAACGACTAGAACACCC
Source organism: Eupithecia dodoneata (assembly GCA_947044415.1). Taxonomy (NCBI): domain Eukaryota; kingdom Metazoa; phylum Arthropoda; class Insecta; order Lepidoptera; family Geometridae; genus Eupithecia; species Eupithecia dodoneata. The sequence goes on along the minus strand of OX345656.1, from coordinate 9,009,088 downwards.
GGAACAAATATCTGTAGATCGTACACACAATTGCCCCGAGGCGGGAATCGAACCCGCAACCTGTCGCGTCGCAGGCAGACCATCGCCCATCGCGCCACAGAGGTCATCAATGTTGTGGTATCATCAAATGTTTACACCAGGATCTTGCATAAATTTGTCTATTAAGTTCGGTACTACTTTCTGCCTACGTTTTTGCTCGCGTTTTTTCGGGCTATGTAGAGATGTGATGATTAAGATGATTATATAGAGATGTTATGATGAGATTTAAGATTTGAACAGCTTAAACTTATCCCTATCCGATACTCTGTTATCCCTAAACTCGAATAAGTACCTGGGACGTCCTGGGACATCTACGGGAAATTTTCAGCCCAATCAGGCCAGAAGTTAATGCATGAAGAAGCAATAAACACCCTTATCGAAACTTTGATATCGTAATTAGTTTCTGCCCGCGGCTTCACGTTGTGTCTATGGAACCGTTTAAAGGTCATTTCTTTTCCATGGGAACTGTTTTATGGGATAAAAAGTTATTTCCAGGCTTAGTATTTCAGCCTAATCCTATCAGTAGTTTTGGCGTGAAGAAGTAACGAATATCCATTCATCTAAACATCCTCCATCAACCAATTATCGTATTTGTAATATTGGAGTGATTTGATGTAAAAAGAACTATTTATATTAAAAAAAACTTACATTTTAATATTTTATTTACAGCCCCTACGTAGAGCGCTCACTAAAATGGGTGCCTCAGCTGCGCTCCTTCAAAGCTTGATACCTGATACTCAGGACAACTCGTTGAGTTTTTCCGTACTGAACTATTTGAAAAGACTGAAGAATCAAGCCAAGATAGAGTTTGAGAAGCTCTGCGCTGATGTCATCAATAAAGCTACTTCAAGCAATAATCAAAAGGTATACTTAACTGAAAAATAGTCTCTGTTCTTCGTCTATAAATCTGTTTACTCGTTTATCTAATAAAGGAGATTGCGTTACTCCACCAAAGTTATATTATTCAGAATTTCGGCATTTTTCTTCTACTTAATCGTCTCGTCCGTTTTTGAATTCGAATACGTCCATTTTCCGCTGCGCGTGTGCGTAATTATACGTTGTTGTAATTTTGGTTACCTTATCTGTTATTGTTATTAGTTTTAGTAAGGTTTTCATACGAAATTCTTTTTGCTTGCAAATGCTGTCTAGGATTCTAGTTTCGAGTATGCCTGAACTTTTGTCAAAAATATTATTTATGCTGTCTTTGAAAAACAGAACCCTGTCTCGGTAATATCATAACATATTATTATAATGTTTTGGCATTATTGTCCCACTGCTGGGCAAAGGCCAGCAATATCAGTATATAATTTTATATAATTTTCAGGCTGCAGAAAGCGTTCGAGTGATGCCTCGATCGCCGCTCAAGAAAGACTTGATATCGCATCCGTGTCTACAAGACAAGTTCACAGCGCTCCGCGATCAGTTAAACGAGTTTGGAGGTTTCGTCGTAGGACTGTCTCGGGGCCGGCATAAGACGCAAACCCATACTTATAGAAATCCATTCGATATACAGAGGAGAGATTTATTAGATCAGGTATGTGTAATTATAATTAATTATTTTTAAGATAGCCGCACTGCAGAGCGAGACCCTCTAGCACAGGTATTATATTACTTAAAAGAGGGTCCCATATAACTGAAATGTTTTAGATTAAGTAAAAGTTTTCTTTTTTTATGACAAGCGGCAAGATTATTTTGGGTAGCAAAATTATTCTTACCGTCAAAACAAATAAAAAATATTGACCGATCTGGGTTTTGTAGCTGGGACCACATTAACCGCAGTTGAAAATGCAATCGCTAGATCACTGAGGCACTAATATCATAACGAGGTTCTGTTTGTAAGTGGTAATCTCGGGAACTACTCATCTGATAGGTACATTATCCCTGTTATGTTTGGTCCAGGCACGTAAGGCTATGTGAGCAAAGCGCGGGCCGAGTCTACTACTGAAAAGCCGTCTAGGATCCCTGTCTAATTCATACTCTGACATTTATCAAACAATTTGTATTTCAGGTGGTTAGAATGCGAGCGAATTTCCTACAGCCATCGCTAGTACACACAAGACTGGTAGACGAAGATAGTGTCCACTCGATGCCCGTCGCTCAAATGGGCAACTACCAGGAGTATTTGAAACGGATGACGCCGCAACTTCGCGAGATCGAGTCTCAGCCCGTGCGGCAACACATGTTCGGCAATCCTTTCAAGATTGATAAGGTTAGTAAATGTGGTCTTTCTTCAAACATATTTTAGTGGAACCTTTATTTTAAAGGGTTACTTTGAGATAGGAGTGTATGGCCAAATACCCAACTACCTACGATAAACAGAGAAAAGGTGTGTTGAGTCACGGACTTAATGTATGAGAAAACAACTGCATATTAGATTTAATGTTTCGTAGATTTGAGATCTTTCCTTCATTACGTTACAAATAATAATAAACGACCGATGTCTGTTGAATGATGGAAGTTCTGTTTGCGACGCAGAACATGGCCGGTCCGATTCCCGCCTTGGGACAAATTTTTGTACGATCTGCAAATATATGTTCTGGGTGTGCTGGGCATTTTCTGTACCTATACAAAAAATATCTATCTATGTAATGTATTTCGTTACGTAATTATATCATCCGTGGTGGTGTTATATAAAGTCTAAGATCATGCGCCATGTCAAACTTATTTCAGTCGAAAAATTCTATAAAATCGTAACAATTGTGACCTGAAGTCATCTATTTATAACGGGATTAACGGGAGTTTACCATGATTTGATACTTGACTATTTCAATATTTCGACACATTTTCATGCGCGATGCTCACGGAATAACTTTGTGCAATCATGATAGTTTCAAAAGTTTTAATTCAAAATTTTTTTTAATTGTGTGTGCCTATGATTTATTTTTAGCGTATGATGGTCGACGAAGCTGACAGCATGGATCCAGTAGCTAGCGCGATAAGGAGCGGAGGCGGCGCTATCAGCGGTAAACGAGGCCCAGAAAGTCTGAAGTTACCTCCCAAACGCAAGGTCGGCCCTTTGCCGCAACATATTGTGGCAAGACGACCGTCCTCGCCCGCGCCTTTATCACCGATTATGTTGCCTGTACCCATCATTGTAAGTTATTTTATTATTTATTTATTTATTCAAGGAGAAAACCTACAGCACATAAAAAAACAAGAAAATAGAAACGGAAGGCTATTAAGAGATTTTCACAATTGATACACAATTGATTACTTACTTGTTATGAAACATTCAATTAATATGGCAAATTAAGGGTGGTTCATAGGTATGCGAATATAGAAAGTCTTGTTGTGTTACTGACAAGCTGAAAAGCTCCGGAAACGGTAGTGTCCACCCTTTTGTAGGTAATAAATCCGTTCTTAATACCGTCGATGGACTTGGCCTTTTCGTCACCTGCGGACGTTTCTGTAGTGCCTGTAAAGTCTTACAGACATAACTTCCATATTATAGAATAGTAACAAATAATTTATATACAGAAAGCATAATCCGATATCGCTGTTTCCAGACGCTGCCTTCACCATTGCCTGTGCCGCCGCTCGTGCCGTTGTCTCACCCGGCCGCGCCGCTCTCGCCGATGTCGCTGATGTCTCCGATGTCGCTAATATCGCAGCGACGGCCCGCCTCGCCGCTCGCGCCCGTGCCTTCCGACTTGCCATCTGGGAGACCTCCTGAGGTATGGAATGATTTTATGTCCAGTCGCTGCCTTCAGTGGCGATACTCGAGCCGTTGTCTTACCCGGCCGAGCGAGCCCCTCTCGCTGATGTCGCTGATGTCGCAGCAACGGCTGGCCTCAGCTCTCGCGCCCGTGTTTTCCGGTTTGCCATCTGGGAGACATCCTGAGGTATTCTTCTTCTTTAAAGTGCCTCGCCATCACTGTAGCCTCCTGTAGGTGAGAGCAATCCTCGTGAGTTTTTCCTTTACTAGGGCTAGTCTAAATAGGCCGAATAGTTAGCCTGTGCCGCTGCTCGGGCCGGTGTCTCACTTGGCCGCGCCCCTCGCCGATGTGGCTAATGCCTAATGGTGAATGAGCGGTATAAAAAATGATACGGAATGTTGACAAAATAGCTAAATATGTCGAATATCGAATAGTACCTTAACATTCGTGGCATCCCTACTCGTGACATATTACAAATTTCAAATGTTATTTCTTTTAGTAGAAAATTGCCTAAACTACTTACAGCTTTTATTTCTGCAGCATCATCCAGGGTACAAGTACTTGCACTGTGATCACCATTAGGCCCAGTCTGGAACTGGGTTCTCATTATCCTATATGAATTTTACACAAAATCGTTTTTTAACAGCATATCCCAGGTTTCAAATTGGTACATCCACCTGCTATCATCAATTCGCCAAAGCCCCCCATAAGGGCTTACACAATTAGCTTGTGTTTCAGGAACCCCCGAATGTGGACACAGGCGGGCCGGCTGTCGGTCCAGCGTCGCCGCCCGCCTCGACCCTCGCCAATGCACCGCCGAATCTACCGCCTGTTGTCAAACCATTCCTCAATGGAGGTGAGTTTTAATCAATAATTTTAGTACTTCTTCACACAACATTATTATTCCCCGGACATGTTGGTCTGCACCAGTGTTTGCACACACATTTGTGCACTACAATATGACCTGCACACAAATGGATACTCTCCATTAAGAGTGGCCGCATGGCCGAAATTCGGCTAGGACATAATTTTCTGGTTTGTGGACATTTGGAGGAAAAGAATACCTCACTTAAGAAATGCGTAAATGAAGTTGAATATTACCCAACGCTTCGCAGTATAGCAAAAACCATAAATTCTCGTAAAATTAGGCTTTTTTTAGCTATGAATGTTTTCGCCTCCGATGATATGGTAATAGCCTATAACAGCGCCCACTTCTCAAAAGGGCACACACGCCAAGAGTGCATTGTATTATATTTCCTAGACTTGTTGATGACATTGTATTATTTATACCGGCTCCTCTTTAGAGCACTCGTGTTAGTACGAGAAGCCGGTATATTTTGAGTGGTAAGACGTCTTCAAAACAATTGTCTTATTCTAGACGCTTACACAACAATGGGCAGTAAAATGCCGCGGTCTCCGTCGCCTCCGCCGCCGCCTGAACCGCCGACGCCGCCGCCGCCCCAGGTAGTGACTCCGCCGCCGCCTTTGCACGACACGCAAGAACTCCAGATCAACGCGATCCTGCAAGGCATCGCTGCGGAGAATAACTTTAACGCGAGGGCGAAAAAACGGAAACGAAAGGTAGGCTAGACTAGTGTTTTCATCATTATCATCCAAAATAGATAAAGACACTTTATTGTATCCACACAAAACAGAAAGAAATATTTAAAATAGAGGAAGTATAAGGGGCGGCCTTAACGCTGAGAGCGATCTCTTCCAGGCTACCTTAGGATGGACTGGACATGAAGGAACAATATAGACAAAATTGAATTAAAAATAATTTTCTTGCTCTTGGCCTATATATAGAGGTATGAGTATATGGTGCTGGGTATATGCCTCCCAACTCTTGGGGACCTACGGCCGTGCGTAATCCCGTTCAGGTTTTATCATGACATACTAGAAAGGAAAAGCTAGTCGCTTATATGAAAAGTCACCACACACTCACAGAAACCTGAGATTAATGAGATCTGCAAGGATTCTACAAGCAAAAAGTTAAAAAATGGTTCATCAATAAATCCTGACGCATCGTCTGCGATGTCTACATAGTCACCAAAACAGACGCAAAATATATTCTGCAAGGGTATATTTTGCGTCTGTTTTGCGATGCCGATGCCAGTGTCTTCTTTGATACAAAACCATATCACAGTAGTAAATCTATTGGCAACATAAAACTTTTGAAACAGTTGCTATTATTTTACTTCCTAACATATGTAAATCTTTATTGTAAAATTTCAGGCGGAAAAGCTACCACCGCCCGTGCCGCCACCGCCACAGTTCACTAGAAAAGAAGTAGCTGATATAAAAAAACACAACCAGAATGTTCGGATTGAAGCTTTCAAAGCGGTCCGTCGCCCAGGCAAAGGTAATTTTATTCATACTTTTTCATAGCTGTTCCACTCTCTTATTTGCTGTCAACTGGAAGTTGAACTACCAAAGTTCCGACTAAAAGTCAAATAGTCGTGTCCTAATGCTTAACCGAATCGATTTTATGACAATCGATTCTGTTTATGATGAATTTGTAATTTATATTAATGCGTTTGCGTCGAAATGACTTAATTTTTTTGTAATCGGAAATTAAAAATATATTATTTTTGTAGTTGTATTTGTTAATTGCACAAAAAAAAACACGCGTTCCCGTGATAACAAGTAAGACAGATTGAGTTACCGTGGTAAACTTTTTCGTGTTATTACTATTTTCAATAATATTTAATGTAAAAATCAGCTAGAATATCTTCGTTACTAAATATTAAAACTAGCTCGATGATAATCAAAACTTTCGTTGATATATTTTAACAGATTCGCATCTCTATCTGTTAAAAGCAACTGTATTTATGCAGGACTTTATTCTGCCATTTAGTCTTCATTTACTCACTTGTCAACAATTAAGGAACTTCATAGTCGTGCATGTACCAAACAGCAAATAAGAGAGAGAGAGAGAGAGAGAGAGCTATACCGTCCAGGTATATATTACTAGAAAAGCGTATGAAACCTCTTATTCTCAACAACCTAGTGACTCATGTATTCAACCGCTATCTGTAAAATTATATCAAAGCAGTTATGCATGAGCAAATCTTCGTTTATGAATAACTACACTCATTTGGAATGCTCTGATAAAACTGAATGATAACTTCCGTTGAAATATAGTGGGCGAGGCAGTGAGAACGCTAATATGTTTCAAATGGGTTCATGTCGTCAGTCCTCACTGTGTTTGACGTATCCATATTAGGTATTATAAAAAAATCGCTAAACATTACATCGTAGGAGGCAAGCTTAATAAACGGCAAGCGCAAGCTCTCACGACTACGTTATGAATACGCCAATTTAGAATCAAAGATATATTACGTCAACAAAGACATTTATGAATTAAAACTTAATAAATACTGATACGGTCATAGAAAACAACAAGGTAACAGCAACGTTATCACTAAAGAGTAAGACAGAAACTTTCAGATTTTTTTTTTAATTCGGATTCTAAAACGAAAAAGATAGATAGATAGAAAATTATTTAATTGCACACTTAAAAATAAAACAAACAAGACAGAATAAAATACAAAATATGTGACAATTTGGCGGTCTTATCGCTCAAGAGCGATCTCTACCAGACAACCGTGACAAGAGATCAATTATATAATAGATACTTATTATAATAATATATTTATAATTGATATTAACAAAAACAAAATACTAGTTCTAATTTGTTCCTATCAATTGATTCTAACATTCTTTGCTAAAAGCAATTAAATGACGAATGCTACTACCAAGAATTGATTCCAGCTTCTGTGTTTTGCTTCGATGATACCAATAATGTCTTTAAATATTGTCCATCAATATAATGGGACTTAAAGGGGTTACGAAAATTACCCCTTTATATACAATAAATAACCAGGTTTTTGAATCAGCGTATAGTTACAATGCTAATCGTAATTATTTTATTTACAGATTTTGCCACACTGTTTGATCAGTTGAAACAACTGAAAGGCGGCGTCGAACACAAAAAAGACGTGATCCGCGATGTGATCAACGAATCGATGCGATTCAAGCGCAAAGCTCTGGCCCAGTTACTGGAAGACTTCTTGTTGGGCTTAGAAAGGAACGGAAGTAGTGCTTCAACTAGTATTAAGCGGAACAATATTCACTCGTACAGTAACAGTAATCACAGCTAGTGTCGAATGAAGTGCCGCCGTGGACACTTGGTGCGTAGGCAGCCCTAGGACGTGATTCAAACGATACTATATAAGGAGTGATATAAAGTGCGAGGAATTTAATGTACCTACTTTATGATTGTATTTTATCTGTGACTTGTTATTGTTTTAAAAGCAAAGCGGAACAGGCATGAAGTTATATGCTTTTTATTTTATTGTTACAACTTTAAAACCAGTATATCATCTAGTAAATTAGTCTAATGAGCTCTGGTGATTGAACTGATATTACTTTGCACATGTATTTTAACACATCTATTGTATAAAATGCACTAACCAGGTTAGTTTTTCATTTACTTTGTATTACCACTTATTTTAGTAATAAATTGTATGATAAACATAACTTAATTGATGTTTTTGTTGTTATGGTTTTACATTTTTGTTGCATAGCACACGCACTCTCCCGTTTGTGGTCTTAGCTAGAAAAATGCAAAGACTTGCTGAAATTATAGACCATTGAATAAATCGTGTGTCATTCATAAGAATCGTTAGACCTCATCTCAATGAGTTGTTACGTTTGTAACTTTATTATACTCAGTCCACACATTTATATTCTTTGACTTTATTATAGAACACGAGGGATAATTTACCATGATTTTATTTTAAGAATATAATGTTTCATAGACTGCTTCTTTTTAAGGATGCGAGCCTGGCGGCTCAAAAAGTACGAGAGCTTCGATATTTATCGAGGTAACAGATAACGTTTGTATGAAAAAAACACTGAGTCATAGAAAATAAATGCGTGGACGGAGTATACTTCATTGTCTCATTTATCAAATAAAAATAGCAATGATCTCTAGCTGTCGTAGCTTCTACAAACAACTCAGTACACGTACTCATAACCTGTTGAAAAAGCTTCAAAGCACGCATGAGTCACGAGCTATATTTAGCGTGCCTTCTCCGCTTTGCTAAGTTATACCTACCTACAACTGTGTTACATAGTACCAACGCACTATCGATGCCGTCATTATCAATAACGTGCTCTGCACGTTTACTCATTCTGTACTACACTTTCCATAAATAGATTGCTCGTGTATTTGGCGAAATTGGCGATTTTGTTTGATGCCACAATACTTTTAACATTTATTATTTTACATATTTAAACAACAGCGCAAAGGCGCTGTTTGAAATTATTCTAAAGAAAGTGCACTCCTAAAGTGAAGTATTCTTTATACTGAAAACAGGTACAATTACAAAACTGTTGACAAAAATGATTTTATCTGTCGCTCTTGAACGCTGTGCTAGCGCACGTTTGGTAACGGGTGCAATTCTGTGGATTTAAATACTTAAAATTTTGTAGGTTTGCTTCGTTGGAACTATAGTTTGGAACCACCGAATTATAATTTCGATTCTACCAAAATGTTACCGTAGTTGTCATTAAAATAAATTAAAATTGTTTTAAAATTTTTAACTAAAAATTCAAAAGCATAATTTGCGAAAGATTAACGTTCATAATAAACGTTATAAGCACTCTTCTTTCGGATAGTGTCATTGAAAGAGCACCTTTGAAAGTATCTGTATATTTCTTCTCGTACCCTTCAGTCTTTCACTGTGTGAATCCCAGTCATGGTTTTGTCATTTTGCCGTGCGCTCATCGAGCTTAAATAAGCATTTTCTATAAGTACCTTATTCTAGTATAAAGTCTGCAATATGTGTGGAAATAGTGTCGTAATTTGTAAATATTGTACATAACTTAGCCCACACAAAACAAATGTGAAAGCTGTTTTTATTGCTATGTTAATTCAGTACATATGTGTTAATTCGGTACATAAGTATGTTTAAACGTACTATTTGTAAGTGAACTGTATTTTTGCGCTCAAAAACGTTCATTGTTGGTGTTCTTTTACTGCGATAGGCCTTATTAACTTAGAGACAAAACAGAGTTTACGGCTTTTCAATGTTGGGTAAGAGGAACAGATAATTCAAATTACCAATGAGAATTTAGGATGTTTTTATGCATCGTTTAAACAACAGTTCGTGTGGCCGGATATAAAGAGCTTGGTATAAAAGTCTATAATAATTTACAAAGAAACTAGTTAAAGAAACTGTTTAAATTGAAACCATAAGCCGATATTTGTATGGTTTTAGATTTTATACTAAAAGAAATGAAGCAATATGTAATTCAAGAAGTAACCAGTAATGTAAGGGTGTGCAATATTTTGTGGTCGAACACCAGAATGTATAGAAGTATAATGATCTACCTATACAGGGTTATTATAATTTACTGACACTACAGGTTTTGTCCATCATCAAGAACACGTTCATAAAGACGCCAGGTCTTAATTCTTCAAATTGGTACAAAGGAAATTACACAGTGGGTAGATAACTCTATCAATTCAATCATCATCAATTATGATAAGAGAGGCTTTATTTGAAATAAAAATGTAAAACGGCTGTGACCTTATTATTATCTTTGGGTGTGTATGTGCTCGGCTGACTCCCAGCTAGACTGATACTACTTAAATCCTCTTTCATAGATAGGCAAATAATGACGACGTGGATTTAAATGAGATTGGGAGGTCTTTAGTTAGTAATTGGGTTACGAACATTATTTTGTGTGGGTGATCCCACACAAAATAATGTTCGTAACCTCCCTATATTTGAAGAATTGAAAAAAATACCTAAGTTTTCACAAAAGTGTTCGTTACTAGGAAGATTTTATGTGTTTGGTTCGTGATGATAGGCAGAACCTTCGCGCCATTTCAGTTAATTAAAAATAACCCTGTATACAGAATGTTTAGGTTCCGGTGCTCCATTCCATGTTGTAGAGTTAGTTGAATGTCCCACGATATAGGGGAGACATTTCTGGTTATATGGAAAGGAATAGATAGTCAATATATACAAAGATACAACATGGTTTAGATTCCGATAGTTCTATTCAAATTGTAAATATGTAAATGTCAGCTTCCTATCATTCATCGCATGGCATACGAATGAATAGGTGCCTATTTTCCACATAGGATTTAATATTAAATATTAAATTCTAGGATCCGGCCATACTAACACTTGTTTCGTCAATTGTAAAGTGTATTATATCAATTTCTAAATAAATAAAATGGTCCCTATTGGATTTTTATTATTTGTTTTACTAAAACAACATACCTACCAGCACAGCACGCGAGTATACGACTATTCGAATACAATTTACTGTTAGGTATAGTGAAGTACAAGAGAAAATTAATTTGCAAACCAGCTCGCTCTCTTGGCGAATTATTTTTTACTCGTAGAACTGTTATTATTTCTGTGCCCGGTTGAATTCCCCAGAGGGTCGTTATAGCGGCTTTGTTGTGAAGACCTACTAATTCCAACAAAGTTGTAACTACACAGATCTAAATCAAGATCCATCTCGTAACTATGTCGAATCGTAATTAAACTTCCACCAAATAATATTCAAAAGGATTTCGTGCAGAACCCGCCTTGGGAAATTCAAGGCGATGGGGCTGCAACAACAGAGATAATGTAAACGCAAAATTGGATGCGCCGAGTCCACCCTCACGCTAGATTCTATTCCGAATATGGCGAGGACAAAATGGTATGGAGACTGACCGAAAACGATTTTATCGATGGCAATTTGCTCTACAAAACACGCTAAAACCAACGCTGGGAAATAGAAAGAAAATAGGAAATCTGGTTGGTTCAGATAGCAATGTAGGTAAGTATAGCTCCAAATTGTACACGAGTCCGCGGCTTTTCAATATTTTCCATTAGGTACAGTCAGCAGCAAATTGATATGAGCGTCTAGAGTAGTCAAAATGATGTGAAAAGTATAAAAGCAATTCGCTATACTATACATACGAAGTTCGAATCATAATTGTATATTTCGATTGTGATATCCCGTTATTCCTAAAAATATAAATACCCTTGCTCTATATTTTCAGTGCCAAATCGTCTCTACAGCTTCACTAGCGAGGCATGCTAGTTTACATTATGTGTGCATCATTAGCACATTGACACCCTATCGGCACTTGGTTCCGTGAGGTGCTTCGATCTAGTGCAACCTCATTTGCCGGCAAATGGGTGCAGAGATACAACTTTGTAATGTCGGTATTTAGCGCTAAGACAAAGTTCGACAAGGTTTGAAGTACCTACCTATCTATTACTTACATCAATTATTTGTGTGTACCTATTATAGTTAAGCTAGAATATTGTTTTTGGTATTCCATCTGCCTAACCAGGTTAGCACTCACTGTTAATTAAGTCTTCTCATTCGTGCCATTATTTCTGTTCATGTGCCACTATTTCGGCTATATGTATCTACTAATATTTACTATTTCTCGGCTATTTTGATAATGTTTTTTGACCATGTAGGGAATGATCTAGCACTTACTCCGGTGTCTGCCACTATTCTTTAATTACGACAGTTTTTCCGTTTAGCAAAGTCGTTGGCCTTTTTACCTACCCATCAATCTAATAAATCTATTTTTATCTCTTAGGAGACCGAATAATAAAGTTGTTTGAATAACGACGAGCTCGTACACATTGATTATTTTGCTCATAAAGACCCATCAAATCAATGTCAAAAAGAGATTTAACTTGAGCGTTGCCTCTATCGAAGCGTTTTATTAAATCTTTTCATCTAATAAAGCGGTCGTAGCACTTAAGCCTTGAATCCTCTAAAGTGCATTATAATTGTAATTTGTAGCATATTATCGCGTATTGGTAAATTTGATATTGCTGCATAGCGTGGCGTACCTACTTAGTGCGTTCGTAACATTGCCAATGTGCGACACCGTAGGTTTGTCGAAGCGGTATCGTAGCCGTTTTATAGCATTGGTGTAGGTGCATCGTAGCATTGGCGTAGCCACATTGTAACTTGTTTTAACATTATCGTAGCTGTTTCGTAGCATTGTTGGCGTAGGTACGTGCATCGTAGTATTGATAAAGTGGCATCGTAGCATCAGCGTAGCCATATCGTAAATTGTTGTTTCAGCCAGAACGGTAGCTGTTTCGCTTTCGTAGCGTTGATTGGCGCAGCCGCATCGTAGCTATTTCGTAGCTGTTTTGTAGCATTACCTTAGCTACATCGTAGTTCCATCGTAGCGGTATCGTTACCGATTCGTAGCTCTGACGTAGCAGTTTTGTAACATTAGCGTAGCAGCATCTAAGCTTAATCGTAGTAATTGCATATTATTATTGGTTTATCTGCATTGTAGCCTACAGCTATTCTTATCATTGGCGTACGTAGCCGCCTCGTAGATTAGTGCAGTTGCATCGTAGCATTTGCCTCCCCAGATCGTAGAGGTATCGTGGCTGTTTCGTAGCGTTGGCGACGCCGCATTGTAGCTCTGACTAAATACTTAATCGAGAATGAAATGCTACCTAAACCTAATAACGTCATTTCTAATAGAAGACAAAACACTCGCTACAAGTCTATACAATCAGTGATTGAGTTCGATTGTCGGCCCAATGGATCAGTCTTGCCAAAGTAACTAACATGTATGTATCTGGCCAAAGAAATCAATGTGACTTAACTAAAACAAAAACTTTTATGCATATTAGGTAATATATTTTATGTCAACAAAGGCATGTATGGATGAGAACTTAATCGTAGCTAAATCCATTATAATAAAAAATCTGCCCCAAATATTACATTGTAGAAGGCAAGTTTAGCAAACGGCAAGCGCAAGCTCTCTCGACTACGTTGTGGATACTACAATTTAGAATACAAGACATTTTACGACAATAATTCATGAATGGAAACTTAACAAAATCTGATAACAATAACAGAAAAAATCAAGGTGACGACAGCAAGGTTATCACTAAAAAGTAAAACACGCAAACAGACACACATTGCCAAATAAAAGAAGTCAAGTCAAGTCAACTCTAGTAAAACACAAACTTCAACGATGCATAATCCCATGCCGAGCAAAAACATTTTAAAATTTGTATTCGAAAACGATCGAGAGATCAATTAAATGTCGAATAAAAGCTTTCAAAATCAAAATTATATGCTTTGCTTCAATGATACCAATGTCGTTAAATATTTTCCACCAATATTCTTTGGTTTTTTAACCCAAAGAATTTATATAGAAAAAATATCCACGTTTTTAAATCGGAGTACTTACATATATGTAGGTAACTTAATAATTCCCAGGGTTAAAGGGAATTCTTAAGGCCTTACTTAGTTTACGTCATTCTTCCACTCCAATACAACAAAGTAAAAAAGCCTTTTGCAGAAAATGGAGTTTAAATATATGTACACTTGACTAAGTATCTACAAGTTTTCATTTAGTTTAAGTAAATGTAAAATTGCGCTCGTAGATGACTCGTAGATTTTATCAAGCCTTGGAGATAGAGCTAATGGTTTTTCAATAGTCTCCTAATGGCCTGGCTACCATTATACGTCTCAATTTAAAGTTACTTAGGTCGCGTAGATAAGATAAGTAGGCTACTTGGATCACATTATCTGGAAAATGATTCTGAGCCTAACCCTATCTTACTCAATCAATGCATGTAACTATGGTTATTAATATTATCAATAACCATTTCTAATATACACTAGCGAAACTCGATGTAGAATATTTGTAAGTAAACCAAGCAACCCTCACTCCGTTGCCGCATAATACGCAATTTATATTACTTGTCGATTTAAGATCCTTGCTTCAATAAATAAGGCTTACAATTATATCTGAAACTAGACGCCAAGAAAGTGAGTTTCAGTTATTTGTGTCGTAGTTTGTGTACAAACATTTTACATCGAGTTTGACTAGTGTATAGGCATAGTTTCAACTGACAGCCGTCCACTGCTGGACATAAAGGCCACCTCCATAAATCGCAATTATGACCGCTTAGCTCCAGAGCATAGTGTTTGTACAACGAGTATCTACTTGATTTAGTATATTATATGTATGTAGGTATACAAGTCTAAACACGAAAGTGCCATAGTAGCCTAAGTACTACTTATGCAGTATTTAAGTAGGTAGGTACCTAATAAAGTTATTCACGATGCTTCAATCATCAATCCGTCGTTAAGCTTCCCGAGAAAATCATCATAAAAGCTCTTTATTGACATAGATATATCACAAATCGCTATAAAACGTTCATAGGTGACTCCTATGAAATATAAATTTCGAGTGGGTGTGTTAATACACAGGCAATAACGTTGAGCACATTTCATTGAGCTGCTAAATCCCCCTTTGAGGAATTTTAATTTCGTTTTACGCAGGATCATATGAAAGTTAATTTGAATAAAGTTACGTGTTTGCACGTAAAATTGGGAAACGTAAAAAGGGTTTAAATAAGAACCTTGAAAGCAAATCATGGAATGAAATATATTCGTTTATCTTACTCGGAGCTCCAAACAAATTAAATAAAAACCGAAATATATCAGGGTAGCACTATTCGGTATAAAATGTATAAAACCTACCGTGTTCAGTTGAAACCCTATTATTCAATTCTCCGAAAATGATACAAAACATCGAAATTTCAACAACAAAAAATAAGCCAGACCCACTCTCAGAAGCCCGGGCGAGTTCTTGCAAAATCACATCCGTAACAGGGAAAATTTTCAGGACACTTTCCCATAAATATGATAAAGGGGGTGTTGGGTTGAACGTAACCTAAGGCACTTACTGCTCGCTTCGACACCGATAATTTTAATAAGACGTCCCGGGATACGGTTCGATGTAAATACGGGTACCTATACCCATGTTTGGGTATGTTTATTTTAGGAAAGGAGTTGTCGTGTGTTGGCAGAGAACAACTTTATCATAATATTGATTTGTTAAATTGAATTGAGTTTGTATTTGCGATAAACCATACCTACCTGTAGAACATGTGACATTAATGAACTACTTCGTTTTAGAATCCATAATATTTTATGTCAACAAATATTTTTATGATTAAAAACTCATTAGGATAACAATAACAGAAAACAACAAGGTTAACAAAAAAAAAAAAAAAAAAAAAAAACTTAATTTTTAGAAAGGCATAATTGCATGACGTCATCATCATTATCATCTGTAACCTGGCTTCACCAACTTATAGGCCTCCACACTCTTGAGCCACGCATTATTATCAACATCATCAGCCTATATTAGTCCACTACTGGATATAGGCCTCCCCCAATGAGCGCCATAGCGCCCTGCATTATGAAAATGAAAAATATGTTTATTACTACATCTAAACAGAACTATAGTTAATACAGATTTGGTATGGTTTAAGTAGACAGAATTAATAAACAAAAGTGCTAATGATTCCCACACTAGGCTGGGCCTGTATCGTGGGAATCAATATGATTACCTGGTAAGAAGTGCCTCAATTTAATGACAAATCTATGCAGAGTTATACAAAATAAAGTTTTAAAGAAACAAAAAAATAATAATTTTGAAGTACAGATATTAAAAAAACAAATAGGAAGTAACTAAAACAAAATTAAAAATAAATTAGAAACTAATACACAAATTAGGGGAGAAAAACATGCATTAGGAGACCTTTAGAAGTATACTTTCGGTTTCATCGTACGATAGAGTGTGTAACCATATTTGAGCAGCAGACTTTAATTGGGCGACAGATAGAGAGTTAGCGTTTGTGCAACAGTGTTTGACAACCTTATTATAAATGTAACATTTTATATGATCTCCGAAATGCTGCGCAAATGACGTAGATACTGGGGGAACTATGATTTTGTTTGGATTGCGTTGTCTGGTAGAACGGTATTTTTGCAGAAATGACGTTGATGCGTGTATATACATATACATATATTATATTATTATATATGTATATTATTATTAGGTAACATTATTATTTACACTGACCTGATCCGGACTTTCGAGATGACATCAATCTCACCTTCCTTCTCGTTCTGCGTAATTGCACATACGCCGTAATAGTTCAAGTTTTGAGTTTTTAATTAAAATTATGAATCATCGTCATCAACCTATGTCAAATGATAATTGAAACTTGACAAATCCAAAAACTGTTACGAGCTTCTGCGACTTGTTTCGATGGTTCCAATGTCGTAAATATTTTCTCCTAATATCTCTTTTTTTTCTCCTTTGTTTACAAAAATACTAATTTCCTACCATAATTAATTGTAAATTATAGATAAAGGCGTTACTTGGAAATATTTAGTAATAATCAAAATGAAAGTTCAAGTTTCAATTTATGTTTGGCGTGCGGAACTCGAAGAGGCAAACATCTCTGGTGGGACTCTGCCGTTGTTCCTTGGCGCTCTCAGTGTCAGGGTCGAGTACTGTGGTGTCCTGAAGATGTCTCGTGCAGAGAATAAACTAGTTTTTATTTATTTATGATACAAAATCCACAGCCCTTAACAAGCATAGATAGATAATACTTTATCATACCACACACGAAACAGAAAACAATACAGGAATAAACAATAGAATAAAGGAATTATAAAGGACGGCCTTATCGCTGAGAGCGATCTCTTCCAGGCAACCTTTGGATGGACTGGACATGAAAGAACAAAATAGACGGTGGTACTTTAGTAAATATATAGATTAAAAAAAAGAAAACAAATACACTACATACCATAATACCTACATTATAATAAACTTACATAGACATAAGATAGAGCTATCAATGTTTTCATAAGGATAAATAATGCTGATGCAGCAGTTTTTTGAAGATAGGGAGTGATACAAAAAAATTAAACATGTTAATTATCAAAACTTACGGCCAAAACGGACTACCTTTTTATACAATATATGTACTTATAAAAGAAGACAGTCAGATGTTATACACTGTTTATAATAAACTTTTCTCTTAATAACAACACTTCTTAGAATATAAACTTATTTCCTATACATAACTGAATGATAATTGAAGACTTGCTTCGATAGATTGTTTCATTTTGTAGATGGTGTGGATTTTTCGTCTACAAATAGGTTGTGTGTTTGCGTTAATTTGTAGGGGGGCGGGCTTTACACGCGGACTACATTTTGTTGAACCAAAGTTATCGACATAGCTCAAAGAATTAGCAAGCTGAAGTGGCAGTGGGCCGGCCATATTTCGCGAAGAACCGACGGCCGCTGGGGCAAACGTGTTCTTGCGTGGAGACCGCGACTCGGTAAACGTAGTGTAGGACGCCCTCCGACCAGGTGGGATGACGACTTGCGAAAGACTGCAGGTAGATGCTGGATGCGGCAAGCTGAAGGCAGGGCGCTATGGCGCTCATTGGGGGAGGCCTATGTCCAGCAGTGGATTGATATAGGCTGATGATGATGATGACATTTTGTTAGATCTTATCGGATTAGGTTTTGCGTGGAATTGTTAATAAATATTTTCAGTCTATATATTTATCTCTAAAATATTTTTATATATTTATATATTTTTCTCTAAAAGCCCTGTGAGGGATTTAGAAAATCATACTCATTATTGAATATTTTTTGAGGGCTTGGAGGCTCTTCAAAACTAAGACACGAGATGAAAATCAGTTATAAAGAAATCCATTTGTTATATCTTTCATCTATTAAATTAGAAGAAATAAACTACAAGCATTCGTAGAAATGCTCTATCATTGTTCGCAGTAAAAATCGCATTAACTGGACAAATAACGATAAAGAATGTAATTTAGATAGGATAATGGATACGAAATGTAAATAAATCTCGAGACTATAATAAATAACAATGACCATGAGACAGCCTGTCCCTTTACCTAACTAGATAGTTATAGATAGAGGTCCTAGCGGACCTTCCCGGCTTCGCATGGTTTTAGTACGCATCCCTATTTTTTTTGAAAATATAATATAGCCTATGTTTACCGGGGATAGTGTAGCTTCCCAACGGTTAAAGAATTTTTCAAATCGGTCCAGTAGTTTCGGAGCCTATTCATTACAAACAAAAAATCAAAGCTTTCCTCTTTATAATATTAATACTCGTATATATAGTCTATATAGATAGGCACAGCTAAATAAATAATGCTGGACAACTCACAAAGCATCATCTAGCTCCAAGCCACCGATATTATAACACTATACTTGTATTGTATACATAACATAATTTATTTATCTTATCATACATAGAAAAGGAACAGAACAAACTGAACAAATATCTGCACATATACAATTATATTGACGACCGATGCGTCGCGGCGGTCCGCCTGCGACGCAGGAGGTTGCGGGTTCGATTCCCGCCCCGGAACAATTGTGTGTACGATCTGCAGATATTTGTTCCGGGTGATCTGGTCGTTTTCTTTATATAATAAAAAACATATCTATCTATGTAATGTATTGTATTATGTATATCAGTTATCTTGTACCCATAACACAAGCTCTGCTTACCATGGGGCAAGATAATGCTGTGTGAATTGTCCAGCATTTTATTTAATTTATTTATCCAAATACGTAAGGCTGCCCTTTATACTTTCTTTATTCTATTGTTTATTTCTATACTGTTTTCTATTTTGTGTGGTATAATAAAGTGTTTTCTATCTATCTAATATCTGTACAATACAAATTATGTCCTGCGGAGGCGGAAATCGAACCCACAACCTCTTGTGTCGTAGGCGGACCATTGCCCACCGCGCCACATAATTTAGTAGGTATGTAAAAGGTGTATTTTATTTATTATTATATTAGCCCGGGGTGTCCCACTGCAGAGCGAAGGCCTCCCTCACCTTCTTCCACTCATCTCGGTCCTCAGCAAGGAGAACCCACTCTTTATTGTATAGGTCGAGTTCATCCCGCCATCCGTATTTTATTTAATTGTTTCTAAATCGAGAAAGAACGTAGTTGATTCCATTGTTTTATAAGCATTGTACCGATCTAACTCTTATAATAAACTTAAACTAAGAGGAAACGTGTTGGTGAGAGTGTAAGACCAGTAACAAAATGGCTTTGCCTCATTTCTTTCATAGACCTTACTTCCGGTTCTCGGAGCTTACCAAGAATTTGTTAAAAGCTGCAAAATTGGTCAAATGCGGCTCGGATCTCCGCTACCTACAAGTAAAGGTCAGCAACACAGTATTTATTTTAATTAAACCTATTCTGATAGAATGATTCCATCAATTACAATAAGCGTGTACTTAGATACCGATAAATAAAGATAAGCGCTATCAATTCGAGGTTCACTTAACTAGAACTAACTGAGTGCCTAAATATAATGGAGATAAGGACGACAAGTAGTCGATCGATACATATAACTAATTGAATATACATTATGTAGGTCTGAATTACTTAGAATTCCTAAGATCAGAAGTTTAGAAGGTAATAGTCATAATAGTCATTTATTCATAATAATAATTAAATGTCATGTTTTTATAGGTAACTAATTATGTTGGTACCTAAGAGTATAGGGTAGTTAAAATGAGGTGTAAAAAGGATTGAATTTTGTATGTTTTACTAGCTACGCACGCCTCGCTGCTTCGCCCGCGTGGAAATTTGAAAAATATGAGGGGTATGAAAAAGTTTACGTCCTATTCTGAGACGTACTGAATATACACTCAAAATTTCATAAGAATCTGTCAAGCCGTTTCGGAGGAGTTTTGTTGCAAACACTGTCACACGAACATTTTATATATTAGATTAACAAAGAAAATTACAATTAAATAATACAAACAATTTATAACAAGTGTTACATTTTATTGAACTCCTGAAAGTTACAAAGATTATAAAATGTTTGAGGTTCAAGAAGTTGACTTAGAACACTTTAATGACACTAATTAGACTAATATATTAAACCCGAAAGTTTTGATGTATAGATAGATGGATGGACGGATGTTTGTTACTTCTTCACGCCAAAACTACTGGACGGATCGGGCTAACATCTTGTAGACAGGGAGTTCTAATCCTGGAAAAACACAAGCTACTTTTTATTCCATGATTCAGTTCCTTGGGATATAAATAACCTTAAAACGTTTCCATAGAAATAACGCGTGCGAAGCCGCGGGCAGAATATTGTATTAGAATAATGCAAAGTTTGTATGTGTAAATCTGATGGATGTGTGTTTTTTAACTCTTCATGTAACTACAAAAATAGAAAACTACTCATTCATAATAAACGAATCGAACTGCAATTTTGCATGTATAAAGTTCTGGATCCGGAATAGTATCCTAATAATATCCCGAATAATATGCGTGTTTCGAAGCCGCGGAGAATAGCTAGTTTTAGTTCTAGCTAACTCTATCAAAGGGAATTCTTTATTTATGATAAAAAATGCTTCAAAAATCAGGGTTTTCGCGCAATGGTAAAGTAACTTTCAAAACATAGCAAAATATCCGTCTTGACACCTTCAACGCCGATGTAGCCGCTACTGTTTGGTTCCAAACAAATTTATCTTCAACTAAATCAGTTCGATGTTAAGCTTGTAAAGCAGCTACTTAGTACGGTTCGCAGAACATCTCAGCTCGACTCGTCAGGCAAAGACTTATTCAGACTAATGGATTGAGTGTGATGTTAAGGTTTATTGGTGCAGTGTCAGTGAATTGACACTGCTTGAACTGCAGGTACCTAGGTACTGACCGTTATCACGAACACGCTCGTTAAGACGCCAGGTCATAATAAAATAATATGTTTATTAAATTCCTAAAAACTGAACTGTAATAATAATTATGTAACTCATCTTTCTTTTTAGTAGGTAAAAAACTATTGAAAATGTCTTTTTTTGGAACTCTGTCCACGATAATCTCGGAGGAGGGTGTTGTAATCTGCGACACAGTTTTTAAACTTCTGCAGATGACATCGTTTCCAATTTTTAACTATGTATATGTAAACTTTGCTTTTGTTCCACAATAAACGATTTATTATTATTATATATTATATTATAAAGTTGGTATTGGTAAGTACCCCACCCCAATCAATAATCAGTCTTTAGGGAGGCTTTATTACTTTGATTACGATTTATTTATTATACTTTACTAACTGGACTAATTGGAATTTAGACGACCGATGTGGCGCGGTGGGCGAAGGTCCGCCTGCGACGCAGGAGGTTGCGGGTTCGATTCCCGCCTCGGAACAATTGTGTGTACGATCTGCAGATATTTGTTCCGGGTGTTCTGGTCGTTTTCTATGTATAATAAAAAATATCTATCTATGTAATGTATTGGCAACCATCACACTTCGGTACATACATAATATTATAAATGCGAAAGTTTGGATTTTAGATGGACTGATGAATGGATGGATATTTAAAACTTTTGAAACTATCATGGCTAATAATAGTCATTTAAAACGGGATATTTACAATGATTTGATGTTTAATAGTGAAACCGGTGGTAGTGGCAACGTTCGTAGCAAAAGACAAAAAATGAGGGTAGATCGGTATGTCTGCCCATAAAAACTCGCAGTGCCTTCAGTTATTCCGTGATCATGGCGCATGCAACTGTGCCGAAATATTAGATAACTCAAAAATCAAATCATGGTAAATATCCCGTTTTAAATGACTTTAGGATGGATATTTATTATTTTTTCACGCTAAAACGACTGAACTTATAGAAAGCTATAAGACTGGAATAAAACAAAGCCCACTTTTGATCCGATAAAATCCCACAGTTCCCATGGGATATCTTTAACGTATATTTAATTAATAAGTGCACTGTTTTGTCTAGCTACGAGTTTTCATGAATAAATTATGATTAATTTATATTCGCAGTTATTTGTTATAGCTTTAATTTTGTTCCGAATTTCCCGATATACTTGTCTTTAAGTATTTCTAATGCTAACTAGGTAGTTGTACACCAAACAACTTCCTTCCAAAAAAATTTAAATGATCGTACAAAACAATTTGAATTCTTGTTTCAAGTAACGACTAAAATAATCTTAAAGGCCTGCCTTTCTGAATGAGCCTTAAATGGGTGCTCTCTGTAGATAGAGCAAACAGCTAAAACGTGTAACTAGAGGGCCAAAGAGCTCGATGTAATGCGGGTACTACGCTGTATTTATTCCTTGCAACACGTTACAATTAGGCGACGGAATTAGTAACATGCTCCTAGAATAAACTCAAATTACACGAAGCAATATCGCGAGGGAGAGCAAAATATTGGTATGTATTTTCGAATACAGTTGGTAGAAAAGCCAATACTTGATAACGATGGGATGGGATCGATGGCTATATTATTTCTAAATAGACATTCTGAGAAAACCTCTAAAGGTTGATGCTTGCCTTTAGGTACTATACTTGTAGATAAGTTATTAGTATAGTGATACTATACTAATAACTTACCTACATTTCTAAGATACGATACATATTAGAGACTATAATTTTTATCGTGGTTTTATGTTGCGACGTAGGAGGTTGTGGGTTCGATTCCCGCCTCGGGACAAATGTTTGTACGATCTGCAGATATTTTTTTCGGGTGATCTGGTCGTTATAAAAATAATATAATGAAAAATATATATCTATGTAATATATTGTGTTATGCATGATCGGTTATCTGGTACCCACAACATAAGCTCTGCTTAGCTTGGGGCTAGGCTAGATAATGCTGTGTTAATTGTCCAGTATTTATTTATGTGAAATATATTTCTGGGTAGAATTGCAAGACTGAGTTTAATAACATGCATTATAAGGGGATGAAATACTTACCTTACCTTTGGTAAAATAAATCGTGTACTAAGAGTTAGTGAATCCGAATAAATAAGGTAACCAACTTGCGCTCGATACGTAGATTTCGTAATCGACTTCCCTAGTTGAAAGAGAGCATTGGTCCGTATTGTTTTTGAAAAAATAAAGAGCCTGACGAGCGACGCGGCCGGCACTGCGTCCGTCCACAATTTATGTTTCGTTCGCGTCTAGTGAAAGCCTCCGATGAAAGTTTCATCGTATCTGCGAACTGCAGGCGTGAAAATAAAATTGGAACGAGCTTTGGGTTTCCGAAAATACAGGCTATCGGACGTTGAGTGAGAATAGTTTGGAATAGTCACTTTTGATCAATATTGTGCGATTTACGCTTGACAGGATTGCCAAGGGCGTGATGACGGATTCACTGCTACATGGTTCACCGAGGCTTCATTCACTATCGAACCTGTCTTGGTGACCGTGTTTGCGTAATGTCCGCTGTCGAGAATTGTGGACATTATATCAATGTCCGCACACAGATTAAATGTTGATTGTTCATCATAATTACCTTGATAGTATGCATAACCTGTAATGTGCGGTTGGTCAGTAGTTATTGGGTCCATATTTCATAAAATACATATTATAAACAAACTAACCTCCTGTAATATATTTTCGTACAGCTTCCTTGCTGATAGTCTGCTAATTCCTCTCGCTCCGTCGGTGGTTGTACAAAGCAATAAATTTCTGGCATTCAGACAAAGCAACCAAGCGAAAGAGCCCTGATAAAAATAAGATGACTTGCCACCAGACACATTTTTCTTAAAGACAATGGGTCCTTCAACTTGTCATGCTTTGCTACATTGATGGGGAGGTGAGTTTTCAAATACAAATTAAAAGACTCATTGTTTTGGGTTCCTTATTATTTTAAGATTATAATATATCTACCATAGGATTAGCCAATCTTTATGGTACCCAAAATTATTTGCTTGGGTTTATAGAAACCAACCATTTTAATTGACATAAAATATCAATAAGCAATTATTACTTCATTATCTAAATACTAATATTATTATGAAGACGACCGATGTGGCGCGGTGGGTGAAGGTCCGCCTGCGACGCAGAAGGTTGCGGGTTCGATTCCCGCCTCGGAACAATTGTGTGTACGATCTGCAGATATTTGTGGTGTCGGATGATATCGGGTGTTCTGGTCGTTTTCTATGTATTATAAGAAATATCTATCTATGTAATATATTGTATTATGTATATCAGTTAGTACCCATAACACAAGCTCTTAGCTTGGGGCTAGATAATGCTGTGTGAATTGTCCAGCAATATTTATTTATTTATTATCCTAATTTTCACGTCAGGGCGCTATGGGGGAGGCCTATGTCCAGCAGTGGACTGCTATAGGCTGATGATGAATTTTCACGTCACGACAAGGTTAAGATAGAAAAAAGCCTCTGTTTTATTGAGTAATTAAAAACGTTGTTTCATAAAACAAAACAGCGTATTTTCTACCCATTCTACGTCATATTTGCACGTAACATCTCATTTCACGCCGTTCGCGTTTATGAATTATTTTTCACAATATTGTAATACCTATGTAAATAAAATGAATATCCCGACTGCGGGTCGGATGCGGATGTTGTTTAAAAACGTTGTTGTCGTTGTTGTCGTTGTTGTTTTAAGAAAGGTTTGTCAGATATATTGTTTATTTAAAAGACCAATAACTAGGTTTAGAAATAGTTTCTTAAAACTAATACAGTCCTTACACTTTGTAGTACATATTATGTACTACAAATTTAATGGACACATTAAACATTAACACATGAAATTTGGAGTACATATTATGTACTCCAAATTTTGTGTGTTTTATCAAGAGAACACACAAATGGTTTAGAAAATAGGACTATAATCGACTGTTTTCAAGAATGGGGTGAGGATTACATAACTTCTATTGTTACACAAGTTTTTGCCTCGGCTTCGCATGCATTGTTTCTATGAAAATGTTAAAAGGATGAAGGAGAAAGAAAGGGAAGAGAGGGATGAAGGAGTTATGGATCTATCCCATGGGAATTGATTTATGGGATGTATAAACTACATTTATGCAAAATCTCAAACCGATCCTTCCTATAGTTTTGAAGTGTAGAAGTAACAAATATTCAGCCTCAAAATGTTATCGCTTGTTTGCGACATGGACGTCATAATTAAAAAAACAAACTCGACTTTTTTTGAGAGTAGCAAGGTACCGAATACATATGTGACGTGTCCATTAAAGCTTTCTTAGATTTTTGTTATTATAGTGCGTAAGCCCTCGCAGTCGGGGTAATTTAATTATTTTTCGGCGGGTTCAAGTCCCGCAATATAATGCAGTTACATGAATTCTAAATACTAATTCTAATTTTGTTTCTATTCTTTGGTTGTAACTTCTTTGTTATTTAAAGATTATGTTGTCTTTGTTATGCGCTAACCTATCGGCAAACATGCAAAAAAATCTGATATGCAATGTTGTTTTTCCGGTCTATCTGCCTAATACGAGAGGGAAGAAGGATAGTACCCAGAAGATAAGCGCCCCGTATTTCCACTCCAAAAGCGGGACTTTAGTCGGCAGTCCAAAGTTAGCGTTGAAAGGAAAACGAAAACAATTTCAGTGCAATGCTTCCTCTCGGCAGATCATTACAGAGATCTTCAACTCGGGCGATGTTTTAATTTTTTTTCTAACTATCAGACGCTTCCTTCGAGTAATTAGTAGCGAAACACGTTTTTCTTTCTCGGTTTGATGGAAATTAATAAACTGCGCTGCGCTGAGTTCGATAAGAGGAAAAACTTGTTATGTTACAATCTGTGCGCTGTCTGCGATTCAAACGTGATGCTTTTAGCGGAACCTTGCTCAAATATTGCTTTCAACGGATAAATTGGACCATCACGCTAATATTATAAATGCGTATGCTTGGATGTTTGAACGGATCTGGCTGAAATCTTCCATAGATGTTGCTATGGAATAAAAAAAATAGGGAAACTTTTTGCGGTGGAAAAACGCGTAGGAAGCGGCGGGCGGAAGATAGTAAATATAAAAGAACACACAGTCAAATTAATCATGATGGATCATTGATTTTTATTATTATTATATAATTTTATTCATTTTTATTATATAATTTTAGTTCAATTTTAAATTTAGTATGACATTTTGTTCTATTCCTTTAAGATTTATATTGTATAACTTAATAATCTATATCTAATCTATGAATGTTTAATTTTTATGTTTATTTTTAAGTTTTTTGTGTTTTTAATTTTTATATGGATTTAATGTAATCTGAAATAAACGAATAATAATAATTGATACGTGTGTATGAAGATTATCTTTCTATTCATTGAAGTTGTCGATTATTTGCATATAAATAGGTGATGATAAGACTGGTAATTGTGGCAAAACCCCTCTCATATGGGGGAGACATTTTAAGTAATGGACGCAATGTGTGCTGACGAAGCAGTTGATGTTCTTCCTTTTCCTAACGGACAGACATGGCGAAAGTTTCTGAGAGAATCGATCCCCAAAAATACATTGCCGAGAAAACAAATGACTGCCAGAAATGATCCGCACTTTAACGCAATCAATTAGCCATCTCCCAATGATTTTCTTCTCAACGGTTTAGTGCAGGTCAAAAAAACGTCTGGCGCAGGGATTAGATTCTCTGACCTCTGGTAATTAATTACGCGTAGCTTTTTGCAGGGCTGAGGAAGAAACGGCCAAGATTTATCGTTTGCGCCACTTCACTAGGTAGATTTAGAACTGGCGGTGGCTTTGTAACATTATTTAGAAAAACTTTTTTATTTTATACCGTTTATAATTTAAATTTTGGGTTATGTTCAGCAGTGGAAGTACGGGCTGATGATGAATCTAATTTACATTGGAAGAGTTCTTGAACTTGCTCGCGTCTTTGTTACGTTTAAGACAATTTGACGAAGGTAAAACGGAAAGTTATTAAATCAATACAAATAGCAATAAACCTTGAATTTCTAAGAGCTAAACATAAGAAGTACGTATCAAGTAAGTACTAAAATTGACGATTGAGATATTTTTCGCGCCCTGGCTCTCGGCCTAGCCTCTAGACGGCGAATTACTAATCTTTTCTTTAATTCTGATCCCTTGTTTTCTTCCGGCGGTAATAGATCCGAGAGCTGGATTATGGGAACTCATTTCGCTGTGCCAAATTGCCCGAAGTCACAATTCTTAGGAAATTACCTAATAAGCACTTATAACTTGGCGATCCGTGGAAATCTATGAGTCAAATTGAGAACAATACATAAACCAGTGGCGGATTTACACATTTGCCGCCAGTAGGCTTTTTTTTTTGCCGCCCCTACTGACCTCAGTAGGGGGACTCGGGAGGGGGGGGGGGGGGGATTATGCAAAAGTACGAGTACATATGACTATACAAAAGAAATAACAGTGGACATAGCGAACATATAACGGAGCGAGGCGCCGAAATCTTTGCTACTTTTCTCAAACTAGTTAATAAAAGAGTATTTGTGTATCTAATAACATTTAGAACTTAAATTTCTGAAGATAAGAAATAAAATTCTAAAATTATTTTTCTGTAAGATAAGAAATATGTTTATGGCAAATTTGCTGCAACCCTAAAATATGCCGCCCTAGGCTCCAGCCTACTCAACCTGCTGGTAAATCCGCCACTGACATAAACCTTCCTCTTGAATAACTCTATCTATTGCTGAAAACTACATTAAAATCAACAATTTTAAAAGATCTAAGCGAACAGACAGCGGAAGCAACTACATTTTATACTATGTAAAGATATAGTAGTAAAGACTTATATCAAAGAATATACATATATCTACTAACGTACCGGCATATATGGTCCTCTGCAGTCCGGAACCGAATTTAAGGAAGGAGAGAAGGTAGCCCCCTTCCCAACAGCTAGAGAAAAATTATTACTTATAGTTTGTTCATGGCCAAGCCTCACTGATATTTTTTTGGCTAGTAGTAGGCCCCTTGGAATTGAATCTAAAAGTACCGGTTTATACTGTAGGGATTGAATCGAATGTAGGTATTCGTAGGTTGGCCATTAGCACGTTTCAAGAACGCCATTGTTGGATAGTGGTATACCTATGGATATGGACACGGATAACTGGTTTAAAGCTGAGTTGCAAGATTTTTCCCAGACAATCGAATAAAAGCTTGAAAAATGAAGGCTTCATTTTTCAAGCTTTTAATTCTTTGTCCTGTAAACTAGATTTCTGATCCACCTACATAACGTTTTTTTGTGATTAATATGAAATACTCTAACCAAATACTTTATAAGCGTGATGCGGCTTATGACTCGTCCAACATGTAGATGCCTGGCCGGAGAGCGTCCTACATTACGTTTGCCGAGTTGCGGTCTCCACTCAAGAACACGTTTACCCCAGCGCGCGGTTGTCAGTTCTTAGCGAGATATGGTCAACCCACTGCAACTTCAGCTTGCTAATTCTTAGAGCTATGTCGATAACTTTGGTTCTCTGTCGGATGTATTCATTTCGAATCATATCCTTTAGAGAAACTCCGAGCATAGCTCTTTCCATAGCTCGCTGAGCGACTTTGAACTGGTGGATCAGCCCTATCGTGAGCGTTCACGTCTCAGCTCCGTAGATCATAACGGGTAGGAAGGATGACGAGAAGACTCGGCGAAGTTTTCCAACGCAGCCTAACTGGATCGTCCTCTTGACTTCCTTCTCGAAATTTTTTTTACCATTTGCAGAACATGTTATGTGTAAGTTTTTTTTTAATTATCAAATTTTTCTGAATTCTTTTAGAGGCACAAAAATAATACCAGCTGAACGAAACTGGTGACAATTTAGTATACGGTAGTTACTTAGATGAGATACACAAATCAGTTAGTAATTAGTTGATGAGCCCCTATCCTTGGTCGCAATGGCAATCTCAATCACCAGGTACATGCCTAGCTAACCAAATTTTGCTACGAGTTTGGGCATCAGCCTCTTGGGAGCCTAGGTCGTTTTCATGTCATAAACAAGGAGGTATGATGTCATAGGTATAATATATATAAGGTAAGTAATTCCTCTCTGCAAGTAACCAATCTTTTTTTAAAAAATGGCTCAGTTTAAAAATGTATGAGGTTGTATGTTCGACTGTGTGTATGTTTTTTCTTTATATTATATGTTTTTTGATTTCTCTGTTGATTATGGACCGATTTTGAAAATTATTTTAGTATTATTACTATTATTTTGTATAAAACTTATTAAAGTGAGTATAATTTAGGGATTCGAAGTCAGGTTTTTAGCTTTTCCAAAACAATCATATTACCAAGTTACCTATTGTTATCCATAAGTGGAGTAGATCATATACCATCAGTAGGTCAAGCTAAGCGAATGTTGTCTAGGTCTGAAATCTAATATAAAAACACAAAAATTGCATCGTCATCAATGCGTAAAATATTTGAAATTCATTTTATCAAAGTTAAACTATTTACATACTCCTATATTTCTACATTCTGCCTATATGCAACATAAAACTATGTTAGGGGCAGAAAAGCTTTATTATTATTATTTTAGTTCTTAGGGCTGTGGATTTTTCTAAACATAACTAGCTGCGCCCCACGGCTACGCCCGCGTGGAAATTTCTGCGCAATTTTACCATGTTTTCTCACCGTTTAAACCTGCCCTGGACTACGACAAACATTTCGAAACCAAAATCAGCTAAATCGGCCCAGCCGTTCTCGAGTTTAACGAACGTAGCGAGACTAAAGAACAGCAATAGATTTTTATATATAAAGATTATACGCATTTTAAACAGAAAAAGTAAAAGCAAACTCAATTAATTTTTTTATATTCATCAGATTTTAAATACGTCAGAGAACGCCATCGCCCCCGCGCGCCCCGAAGTACGGACAACTGACCAGAATTTCTGTGAAATTATTTCTATAGAAACTTATTTAATTAACGGGAAAGTGCTATGAGAAGATTGAAACAGATAGTATTAAATGTAAAAAGCTTTTCTGTGTAACAGGCGTCGTAAACAAGAGAGGGCAGTTTATGGTTCTACAATGGAAATATTGTGGCCCTGACAACGACCGGAAGCTTTCTAGTATCTAGGTATTTTTATTCTTAATCTTCCACGTTTCTCGTTTTATTAGCTAATATCTAAAGGTTGGTTTTCTGAGAATCTATGATAACATCTCTTTGACACCACAAGGGTGGGCGATAAAATAATGTACCTAGTATAGAATGTCCTCTCTTCGATAAATAGCGAAAAATTATGAAGGACACACAAGAAATCATAGATTTTATCTCGATATTCGGTTCGCTAGGCTGAATTTGCTCATATTTTTCGGTGTATTTCAAACATAATTGTTTTTTATTTAGCCTGTTTCGTCCCACTGCTGGGCAAAGGTCTCCCCCAAATCTTTCACGTCTGTCACGTGCAAACATAATTCAAACATAATTTTATCGAAAAACAAAAACTTGTTTTAGTTATCTTGTTAAATATACATACATATATATCTAAAAGGTTTTTAAATATCAATCTATGACTTACTATGAAATAAGTAGTTATAAAACGGAACTTAATCAAAATACCTGTCTTTACTTCCGCATAGCAACTATAGTTACAGAACACTAACCCCGCAAAATGTCATGCAGTCGGGATAAGGGTATGACATGGTGAAATCTCTCGGCACCAAGTTACCCTCACTACCTCATACCTTCGAACCCCATTCATAAGTTATACCTACACTAACATGTCCGAATATAGAATATGCATGTTTTGATGGACCTTGTATGTTTTAATTGGTATAGTGGCTCTGGAATTCATATTCGGGTTATCGATCAGTCATCCAAAATTCATCCCAGAATCACAGAAAATAGAGGTTGGACTCGACCCAGTTAGTATCGGGGAATAGGCTCTTGAGCGATAATACCGCCAATTGTTACTAGATTTTTAAGTTTTTATAGTAGGTACATACTACGCGTAGTTTCTAATATAAGTACCTATACAATAAAGAATTTTCTATCTAGATCTAGTTCACGTTTTGCAAACGATTCTTATTAGATAATGCATGCCTTAGATTTAGGCAAAACGTGTATTGTGCGTTTACATATTACTATTATTCTTCTATATTTGTGTGAACCATGTTTGCAAATAAAGAATTTGAATTCGAATAGCATATGCACCCTGGAAGGGTACTGCAAAACTGAGTTCGAGTTTATTTACACATATCAATGAAAAAATTATAAAAATAATAGGAAGTGGTTGCAAAAAGTGAACAAAATTATCATCGAATAATGGGTGTGCTAGGTTTAAATTACAAATAAGTTCTGCTAAGTTACCGAGCCACCTCAAAACTGGCTTAGCATTTGACAGGTCGATTAAGAACTAAGAGCGGTAAGGACGGATTGCCAAACCCATGGCTTCCTTTTAATAATTATTAACACCTGCAACTCACACTACCCAAGCTATTAGTTTACTATAATACCACAAATTCCAACAACATGCAAAAAATCTTCGCAGTCACAGTTGTCGTGCCCAATGATGCTTTTATTTTTCTCTAGGTGGAGTCGAAGTTGCCAAGTTGTAATGGCTAACAAGACGTTTTGCTCTTTTGAATTCTTTACTTGGCGTTAGAATTTGTGTCATCTTTTGTATTCTTATTTGTAGAAATATCTTGTGGTTTCGGTGTGTTTAGTCGTGTTTGCTGGAAATTTCTTTGTATATTTTGTTTTCTTTTATTGATATCTTTTTAAGGAATCTGAGCAACATTTTGTTTCCTAAAATGGCGTAGGTTCAAACGTCGTTTGTTTGAATGCTTTGATGCTTTCTATCCAAATAGTAGGTAGGTAAGGTACAGTATCAAATAATAAAAAAAACCATGAAAATATTTCAAAAGCTCGGTCCTTTTCTTCTTCCGGACCTTATCGCTCGCTAGGTTTGGTCGGCATAACATGTTAGTTAGTATTTTACTATAAAAACTACCGCAGTTTCATGAATTAATTACGGATGGATAGAGATAAGAGGGTTAACTACGAACCGTTTTGTGTTTGAAGAAAACCAACACACAAATAAGTAGTAGTAAACCCGCTTACATCCGTACATCGTCATCTGTAATGAATGTTAGTTAGTAGTTCAAAAGCTCTTTAATTTTACGAATCGATACTTTTTAAGGTACCGTACCCTAAGGGTAAAACGGGACCCTATTACTAAGACCGGCTGTCTGTCTGTCTGTCCGTCTGTCACTAAGCTTTATCTCATGAACCGTGATAGTAAGACAGTTGAACTTTACACAGTTGATATATTTCTGTTGCCGCTATAACAAAAATACCAAAAAACATAATAAAATCAATATTTAAGGGGGCTCCAAAAAAATCACGTTCGTTGTATGGGATGGGCCCATACAACAAACGTGATTTTTTTGGAAAATTTAGCTCGATATTGATAACGGAAACAGGCTTGCAATATTTACAGAATATTTAGTTATATGTATATTCATCTTAAAAATAAGCAATTAAATTATAATAAAACAAATATTTACGGGGGGCTCCCATACAACAAACGTGATTTTTTACTGTTTTTATAAATAATAGTACTGAACCCTTCGTACGCGAGTCCGAGTCGCACTTGGCCGGTTTATTCCGCAAACTTCTCTGCTTATAATATTTTTAACAGAAGCATATCTAACGAAGTTCGTCTCTGGTTGTTATTGCAAGTTCGCTCGTTAATTAGTGGCCGGCGCAGATTCCCAGGTGGCTGCTCTGTTACATCGTGTTTGTATAAAAGTTAGTGCAGCGGTGAAGAGGCAGTATGGCTCGAGTTTCCTTCCACTATGGGGTGAGATAACATACCTTAATACTACTGGCAGTACAAAGGCGCCGGTTTAGAATGTATATCGAAGATTGGGAAGTAACCTTACTATATGTAGAATTTAAAACGCTGTTATCAAAAAACTACTTAATTGACGACCACTGTGGCGCGGTGGCGAAGGTCTGCATGCGGCGCAGGGGTTAGCGGGTTCGATTCCCGCCTTGGGACAATTGAAAAAAGCTACTTTAAAAATGCTACAAAAGTGAACTATTGTACATTCATTTATTTATTCATTAATTCAAGAGGTCCTATTGGTTGAGTTTGTCACATTCCGCTCGTAAAATATCTGTGGTGTAAAAGCGCTCCGAACGAAATGCAAGAATACGTAACCCCAGGTGTCGCGCTCCTTTATATTAAGTTTGTATAGGTAAAAGTTAGTGCAGTTTGTTGAAGCGGTGGATGTAGGTAGTCCGTTACTGAAGTTTGCATCGTCTTTCCTCAATATTATGATAGGGATACCTACCGCCGCTAGATAGCAACCACAGAGAGCCATGATAACGTGCTGTAAGCAGCACCACATTTCCGACAAATTTTATTTAATATCAGTTTTTTGTAATAGCTGGTAAAAAAAATACATTATGTACAGTTATAATTAAGTTAACTTTTAAATATTAGTAAGTAATTTATATGTAATATTTAATTTATTTGGAAATCTAGTAATTGGGCGTTGACACACAGTTTGTAAAGCTTCAGATCATGTATTTAAATGTTCTAAATAAAGATTTTTATTATTGTAATATTATTAATTTTACGTTATTTTTGTCACACTTTGACACATTTTTAATAAAGGTTTTTTTATGTTAATGATTGTGAGTATTAATTTCTAATTTTAAATAATGTTGAAACTAGGAATATTGGGTACCCCTGTAAAAATATAAAACATATTTTTTTGAAATCATGGTTATTAATATAAAAAATCATTTATAACGGATATTTTCATTGATTTGATTTTTCAGTCTTCCAATATTTCGGCACAATTTCATGATAACGGAATAACTGAAGGCACTGCTACTATTGGCAGACATACCGATCCCTCATTTTTTGTCTTTTGCTACGAACGTTACTACTACCACCACCGGTTTTATTATCGAACACAGGTCGATCACGACACACAACACTGACGTTATCAGAACGCGACGCGGTTGGTACATCACTCGAGTTCCATGATCACTTTCAGCTTGGTACACATGTTGCCTGGCACCCTGTTTAATTATTTTAATTTGTATAGGTGTATATTGCTACATAAACTGAAAACATGCTATCTGTCAAGATAACACTAAAACCCTACTCATCACAAATTTTAAAGAAGACCCATTCACGCACAAAGCGAGGGTATCCTAGTCCACGAAACTCCAAAGCCCGCAATTTATACTTTATTGGCCTAATTTTACAGTATAATATCCAGTGGGTGTCGGTTATTGCTGTATTTCGGAAGTGCGGTCGCCAATTTACTCGAAAGGGTACCGTTTCATGGAATTGCATGTCGCGTCGATACGGAATGACGTTGTCTCGTGGACTCTGGCAGCTTCTGTATGAATGCGTTTTGGTAATGGGAAATGTGGCGTAAACGTACGGGGTTGTATTTGGTATTCATTGTTTTGTGGCATGAATTTGGTATGGCATAGGCCCAGATACTGTATCTAAAAGTCTCTTACTGCGTACGTCGGAATGCAGAGTTGGTAGATAGGCTCACATAGTAAATTCGATAGAGGTGTAGGCTCTTTGGAAAGTGTGTGAAGTCATCATCCC
Organism: Eupithecia dodoneata; assembly: GCA_947044415.1. Lineage (NCBI taxonomy): Eukaryota > Metazoa > Arthropoda > Insecta > Lepidoptera > Geometridae > Eupithecia > Eupithecia dodoneata. The sequence goes on along the minus strand of OX345656.1, from coordinate 8,974,120 downwards.
TCCATCTAAACATCCAAATTGACATAATAAGGTTATTTAAGTATGTCAATAAATTATAAAATTAAACGAAACTCTCTTAGCTACTGCATTATGCACTAAAACCTGATTGTCAAAGTTGCAAGCACTTTACACTATCACAGTTATATAAGGTAGGTATATCTAAAGTTAGGATAATGCATGTTTACTCTTCCACTTTACGCCAAAACAGCTGTACAAATCGGACAGAACTTTTACCTACAAATAGTTGGAGACTTTTGAGAAACACAAAAGCGTTAAGGCGCAAATTCTCCAGGGTCTAAGTATATCGCATTCATTACAAAGCCTCGGCGATGCGCAGGGGCGTGCCGGCCGACGGTCTTAACGTCAAGATATAACATATATCTAAGTAATTTGTCATTAAGGTACTCACACTTAACCTTTTCTTATTCGATTACGGAATTTCTGATTCAAAGTCACAAATACATGCAGTAATGAAAAATAGTCGTGAGGAGTAAGGAGGACTCCAACATCTTCTATCAGTGAAAGAGATCAGTGAGGATTCTATAAGTGAATACCTATGATTAGCTCTCTGTTGTCATGTTTAAGTCTATACATATTAAAGTAGCTGATGGTGTTCCGAATTAAATAAATAAATAAATCTCGTCTCCCAAGCCAACCTTACCTGCACTTGGTACTCCTTGCTAGATAACGAACTAGGCTCTGGTGAAAATATCAAACAAGCTTCATAATTAATTTCGTAACACATGGATTTTACAATCATTTTCCATTACTTGACACTGCAGAAAAGTATCCAACCACACACAGTTGCAATTAACAATCATCATTGATCCGAAACATTTATAATAAATAAATAATTTTGTAGATGGGCATGTGAGCCGCGCGTAGGCCAGGAAAGTGTCAAGAGCTTCTTTGTATTTCTAACTTTAGAGCCAAGAAAAACCCCTCCAAATCTGTTTAAAACCTAGTTCTAACAGTTGTACTTAGGAAATATTGTAGGAAGTCAACGCACAATTCGCTTAGCATCTCAAGACGGAGCTGCCCTAGCTGTCTGTAGGCCGCGCGGATCGCTCGTCGAACGCGGTCTAATGGTCCGTTAATAATGCCCGCCAGTCGCTCTGTTACCAGCCTCACCCCGCCACGAATTACGATTCACCACTTTGTAGACGAAGTTAGAACTGTTTTGTAGCCAAGGGTATATTAAGGTCTATTATAGGTATTTTAGCGCGCAGTTCACTTCAGCGCGTCTCAAAACGGTTTGTAGGCCGTATGGGGTGGCCCATACGGCCTACAAACCGTTTTGAGACGCGCTCGCCGAATGCGGTCTCATGGTCCGTTTTAATGCCCACCAGTCGCTTTGTTAGCAGCCTTACTCCGCTTTGAAAAACGAACGATGTTGCTGGATGACGTAAAATACACCAAACGAAAAGCATAAAAAGAAGGACGGCCAATCCTTTCTTTCGATGTGTTTACTATAAAAATGATTCTGACACATACGTATATCTTGAGATCCGATGGTTGGTGACTCGCTCGAAGAAAATTGGTGGTTCTTTTCGTGTTATCCACATTTGTATGTTAGTAAGTATAAACAACACCCTAAATAGTTACAATATTACAACCATTAATCATCGAGCCATTATTCTACATAGAAATGGAACATCTATCGCGATATGCTTCTGAGAGCAGCGTTCACGAATAACGCCCGGGAGCTCTGTAGTAAACTGGCGAGACTCGTACACTTCTTCCTATGGCTCGTTGCTAAGTGTATTCCTAATGGAAGCCGGATTGCTATGATTAGAAATTTTGTATTTTCACAAAAAAGCTTGTTGTAAATTATGGTAGATTCATTCGTAAAATTAGTACAGACCAACTGTGCGATTACGCTAAAATCTATCATTCTACGGATCGCCATCCGGGGAGACTGGGTAGCTATAAACAACTTCATTTTCTGTTATATGGCATTAAAATAAATTAATATATTTTCCGGCTGGATAGAGCCTATACAGATATTTTTATTTATATATTTTTTATTTTTGTTCGACTCTGTTTCATAACTCATTCTCACTCGTATATATGTATGTATTTGTAACTTTTAATCAGGAATTCCGTAATCGAACAAGGTTTAGTGTGAGTACCTAATAATGACAAATGATTTAGACTTAAGTTACTATATCTGGACGTTGTCGTTAAAAACGTCTTTGATCGGCTCTATCTCGCTAGAAAGTTACATGTTTTTTTTTGTATTTACAATTGGAAACCGTTTATGCTGTCTCCCGTGTCCTTGCGTATGAGAAACGACAAGTAATTTTAGCCGCTCCTCTAAAACTTGAAAGTATTAAATTTGATATACCTTAGAAATTTGGTAAGCCTTAAAACTGTTGCTGCATCTCAAATGTAGGGTATATTAAAGTGCAGTCAGAATTTATGACACGAAATTAAAATAATAGAACACGTGAGAGTTCCCCCTTTACCCCAAAGGGGGAACTCACGAACTCCGGATAAATATTGTAGCTACGTGGAACAATCCTGCTGCATATGAAGTATTGCACGGTAACCTACGTTTTATCTTGAAATAATGTTCACTGGGGCAATAGTTTCTGCTATTATTGCTCAGGAATTGCGATAATGGGTAGGTACTGTAGAGCTTCGAATTTTCTTAGATAACCAGATAGTGGTGGTGCTATGGAAATAATTTGATGTCCATTAATTTTTCGTGTGATGTGACAACTGGACCGAGTCCGTTCGTTTAAAATACTGTTATGGGTATATTCCTCACCAAGACCTCAAAATAAACTACTCTTTTTTTCCCGAAAAATTAATAACTAGCCTCGCTAAACCAGGTATACAAACAAACAGGTAATGCCTGCCAAAATTAAATATTCACCAATCTTATTTTTAAACTTACGCGATCTGAACACATAATTATAAGTTTTGATACAACACATCAATACTTATAATTAATATAATACTTTGGTCGGGAAAAAAGGTAAATAAACGCGATAAATACCCGTTGTATCAATACTTATAATTCACCAATCTTCCCCCAAATCAATGGCGGTAACAATTTTTAGTAAAATCGCAGAAAACATAAATTCTCTCAAAAAAAAACATATTGGAAATCAAACTCAAAGATATATTCATAAAAATGATTTTCAACGATACTGCTATTTTAACGACTCGTCATATTTAGTACAGATAATATTTAGACCTATAAATATTAAGTAAGTTCATCTTAAGTAGAAAGGCATGATACCTGGCCAGTCTTCCATTGCAACACCCTAAATGTACATACATTTAACATTATACAAACAAACCTAAACACTAAGACCTGACTGTAAGAACGCAATAAATAAAAATACTGGAAGATAATTTTGTCAATGAGGAATCCTCATTCAAAGATGATCTTTTATAAAAACGCTGTGTTCACGTAAAAGGCTTATTATGTGTCCCTTCGTTACCAAAATGGTTCACAAAAGCTCAAAGCAGCCCCTCAGATATTGGTACAATTATGTCACAAAAGTAAAACGCTTCTTTGATGTAGGTTGTCTGATCGTCTGGAGTACCCTGATTCGGGTGTTTTGTCTTTGTGCGCTCTTTCCTGACCTCTTCTTAGGCTTTTTTCCGTGTGGCAATAATTTTCTTCACTCACGAGAAGCGTCCAAGTGAAAAGAAGATAAAAATGTCGGCCTCAGCACTTTTGGCAGCGATTCTGTTCTCTGATGTATGGAAATTACCGAACTAATGAGAATTTTAGTTAAAACACGCACTCTGAAAGTTATATTTTGTTGAAGCATAAGTACCAATGATTCATATCTATTTCTAATATTTATCATCATCAGCCTAAAATAGTCCACAATAGAACATAGGTCTCCAATGAGTGCCATAGCTCCCTGTCGCAGCTTGACGCATCCAGTATCTACGAGTACCTACAGTCTTTCACATATTTTAATATTGTACGTTCATAATCAATGGACAAACTGTTTTGAGTTTCATTCACAGTTAACTAAACAAACATTTAAAAACAATTTAGATAAATAAATAATGTTGGACTATTCACACAGCTATATGAATATAATGTGAAAGTAACTGTGCCGTGGCGTGGGTAATGTGGACTTCGTAAAAGGCGACTACGGAAACCAACCACAGGAACCAACCAGCAGATGAAGTAATATATAAATAAATATGCTGGACAATCCACACAGCATCATCATCATCTAGCCCCAAGCTAAGCAGAAATAAAATTAAATCTGAAATCTGAATCCGTCAGCCAAGCGGTGAAAGATTATGTGAAGTCACAATTAGATGTGGACGGACGTACATACTCGTATGATGTGTGCTGAGTCGGATATGATAGTAACTTCGCTGTTTGTGGTCAGTAAATTTCGGTTATACTGGGTTCTGGCCTTTGACGCAAAAGTTATATCTGTCTCACTAAACTAATATGGCTCAAATAATAACTCAGAAACCATAACTAAGGTCCAGCACTCTCAAAGTTTTCGTTACCCGTAGGTACTATGACAGCGACGAGAGGATCCTACACGAGTTTGCAATTTAAATATGAATAACAGGCACGAACCCGTGCCTTTGTAATGAATTATTTCTAGAACTCTCCCCGCGTTACATTCATTGCCGTTTATTTATTAAAACAATTTAATCCGCGAAGAGCTTTGTTGTTGCGTCTCAGTAAATACAACTGGGATATTAGAATGCCACTATCAGTTTAATTCAGATTTGCAGCATTGAATTTAATTACAGAAGCACCATTTGCTTTGAGACCGTCCTTAGCAGAATCATGGTATCATTCGAATCGTTGTTTAAGTGCTAATACATAAAACAAATAAAAACCTAACAAATTCCTAAAAATATGCACTGAAAACGTATTGTATAGTTATCGCTAGTACCTATGGTACTGGCCACCTATACGAATAATGTCAAAAGTAAAAAAAAAATATTATAGGCTAATCGTGCATGTTAAAAAACCTATACGAATAATAAACCAAAAATCATCATCAGCGTATATAGTCCCCTGCTGGATATAGGCTTCCCCTAATGACCGCCATAGCACCCTGTCTTTAGCTTGCCAGAGCCTGCAGTCTATCGAAGATCATCATCCCACCTGGCCAGACCTACATTACGTCCGCCGACTCGCGGTTTCCAATCAAGAACACGTTTACCCTACAGTAAGTACCCTTGCAGTCGGTATCGGTTCTTCGCGAAAAATAACCGGCCAACTGGCACTTAAGCGTGCTAATTCTTTGAGCTATGTCGATAGCTTTGGTTCTCGGAAAATGTATTTCTACCTAGTGTGGTAAAAAAACATTCTAAATGGCCACTTGTTACCGTTTCATTACTCCTTCGATATAATTATTTTCTTTCAAAACAACCATTTCGCAGTATGATCCTGTTTTGAAATTTTCTCAGAACCTGATTTCTTTCAATTGGTTGCTTTTTGAAGCATAAGTAATTGTTTCAAATTCAAAATTCAATATCATTTATTTCTTAAGGCTTACAAAATAAGTACTTAGTTAATGGTTTGTAGGTTTTCAAAGAAAATACTTTTCCTTAACACTTTGACTGCTGAAATCACACGGTATGTGTTTTCTACAAGTGACTAATATGCGTAAATCCACACTAGCGCAGCGGCTGAGAAAATACAGATCTTTGTGACTCAGCACAGCCGTAATATTTTTCGAATGAAACGCATGTGCGGCGCAACACAACCGCTGTGTAGAGCGGCAGCACGAATTTTTTAGGTTAAAAAAAGATCGCAGTCGTTGAATAAAAATCGCAGTCAATGTGTTAACAGAACTCTGCCATGCTAACGTTTTATCGGTAAAAAGTCAGTAAAAGAAGACAAGAGGTTTTACTTTCATTAACACGATGATTTAGTGTGCTCTTGTACGCACATTAGCAGTCTATGACATTATTTATTAAGTAAGTACAAAAGTTGCGTAGACCTTTATCATCCGATACACACTAGTTTCTACAGTGTGCACACAGCTTTACAGCTTTATGAAATGTAAGGAATCTTTGACCGTGTCTCGAACAATGCATGGCAAGTTATGTACGAGGTTAAACTCGGATAGGTAGTAATGTAAATCAGGAAGATAGCGTTGTTAATATTTAAGGTTACTTTCTACTTACCTACAGTGTGCCACACGTTGAGAAAGTATACTAAGTCGAATGGAGATAATTCTCGACCCCCCCAAGGGTATGGTATGGTATTTATTATTAGCTTGTGAACAACGGTTTTTCTTCTTTTCTCTGTCTAATTATATAAATATTTTGTCTTCTTATTTGTGTTCTTTTCCAGGCAAGGTTGTATTTTTATAATACTAGTGTAAAATATTTCACAATTTTTTTTGCTTGTTTGTTCAGCGGTATCAGTGATTTGACATGAAATAATTAAAAAAATATATGTAAATCCTTTGAAATTTCAAAACTATAATAATAATGTAAGAATACACGAATAAACACGAATATGATCAAAAAAGTTTAATTTTCTAAAAAGTTCAAAATTATAATTGATGTAAAAAAAAAATTGAACAAAAGTTAATCTTCTCAGGCTACAGAATCTTGTATATAGGTACCTAGAAATCATGAATTTTAGTTTCTGTTCGATTAAAAGATGTGAGACAACAACAAAGGAAATATGCCTTTTACGCACGAATTCTTATCATCTATTAATGCTATAATCCATAGCTATCCATATCCAACCATGTCAACTTTTTGGTACCTATGTTGCTATTGCCTATGGAATTGTAGGTAGAAACGATAAAAGGGTATAAACTAGAGCTTTTTGCCAAAGGCCATTCGATTTCATTTTGTTTTAAAAATGCGTTTTTTTTACGTATTCATTCAACTAGGATTTGACATCGTAGGCAGCTCTCCCTGAATAAATTGTACCTTCTGCCTTAATTTAATAATATTAAAGTCGACAGAGGTCACTCGGTTCACCCCAACACAAATAAAGTGGGCGCTTAACGCAATAATACAAATTAGGGGATTATCCAATTTAAACTTTAACATTCTGCTTTTTATTATAAAAACAATTGAAAAACAACATTTCTTTATCTTATCAGATGAACAAAAACGTTATCGTAACGACTGCGATGTAATTTGGAATAATGTTTTGTGTAATGGTTCTGCTGAACAAAGTGGTGTGGGGTGCTGAGTTTTTGTCGCGTTTCTCACGCCCCAGCCGAGACAGTGATGTGCAGGGTTCCGTATCCGGATGAAATAGATACGGTCGAATAGCAGAAATAACAAACGATTTATGATAAACGCTTTTCATGTGGTCGCCGCTTGAAAATAGTGTAAATATAATGGAACTTGATGTCAGTTTTTAGTTTTTATAAAGAAACATCAAATTATACACCTAAAATAAGTTTAGAACTTACTTAATGACAAGCTGTGGTCAGTCTGCTTTTAGTCTGCCCTGGCTCCAGCCAAAAGAACAGAGAAGTGACTGCCTTGCGCTCGATAAACAAATTGATATGTCAAATATTGGCACTTCAAAAACTCCAATGACCAAGAAAAATCTTCTCTTATTGAAATCCATAAGCCCGTCAGAATTTTAGCCTTTGAACCGTACAAATCATTACTTATGTCATAATGGAATCCACAATCCGTATCCGAGCGGTCCGAAAAGGTACTTACCCCATCATTTTTTACATCAATTCTTAGATCGCGCACATAACAAATTACAAGCAAAGCAATCCACAGAAAGATAAATTGTGAGTAAGTGCTCTCAGCAGGACAGATTCTTTTAAGAACACCTAGACGCTTGCTTTGTTTATTTTTTATTAGATTTTGTTTGCGCTATGGTATGGTATGTACATATGTACAATTAAGTTTTTTGCATTTTCTTTGTCTCGGTTGGTTTTCAATTTATTTAATATTTTTTTCCATAAGTACTTAACAATTTAAAGCTCGAATCGATTGCGGAATCGACCCCTCCAACTCAGGCCGTGTAGGCCGTAGAGTGGATCAGATTTCGAATCTGCGATCACCAATTCGCCAAGCGTGGTGATTAGGGGAAAACTCATTTTGTTTCGGGCAGTAGTTCATAACTAGAAACCGGAACTACATGAATGGAGTAGCAAGATACCGACTGTAAGAATAAAATAGATATCTGCAAGTAAGCAGAAAATGTTATATAGCGATCGTAATTTCACTAGTTAGTATTCTTCAGATCCGTCAGCTGTAGGTATATGTAAGACGTGATGCAACCTATAAAACAAGCCAAATGTTCCCCCGAGGCTTCGTACAGAAACAGGCTGTAGGACCATAAAATATTTAATGGCTACACAAGTTACGAATCGAAGCCCAGTCGTTGTAAACTTATAATATGATTTATAAGTTTCCCCAATATTTTGAACAATAATTTTGTCCAGTTTTAACATTACCGGAGATTACTCGCAGTTTGAATGATAGTTTGCAAACCAAGCAATAATGGAGCGACAATATTTTCGTTTATCGTTGTAGTTTCTTTTGGAAATGTTTATACTTCTGCATACTCAAAACATTCTTGGTTGTCGTACAAAATATTAATGTAAAGTATTTCTTGGCAATCCGTAAAGAAAAGCCATCATAATTTTGATCGAGTCATGATCGTGCTTTAGACCAATTTGCTCATTCATTGCTCAATGCTCAGCTTCCTTTATTACCTAGCGGCCGAAACAGTCTTTGTCCCAGTACAAATCGCTTGGGATCGTATTATTTCGTGCGTAGATTTATCGGAGTAGGATCGAGGGCTCTTTTGTTGGGGATTTTCCATAAATCTTTCTGCTATTTAAACGGTTATTAGGACAGGAGCGATTGATGTCCAGAACATCCTTCGCGTGTGGGACATGCGATATATTTTGGGCTGAGAAAGCTCGCATGTTGCTGAAATCTTAAGTGCTTTGTAAGAAAATATTGGTTTGCCACGGCACCGGGGCCGCTTACCGCGCCAGATGGGACCTACTCGAAATAAGTAATTTTTATTGAGTACATTAACAGTTACAGATATTTTAATCCGCAAGTTCGACATACGACGACCTAGTGGCGCGAAGTTCCGCCTGCCTTTATAACGCTGGAGGTTGTGGGTTCGATGCCCGACTCGGGACAAAATAGTTCCTGGTGTTCTGGTCGTTTTCTATGTAAAATAAAAAATATCTATCTATGTAATGTATTTCATTGAAAGATAAGCTTATTTCTGTAATCAAAGCCCATTGCAACTATCCAATAGCATTTTTTTCCTATTAAAGATTAGGCTTCATTTATCTTACAATCCGATCGATGCGCAGATAACAAACGGCATCTGATTAATGCGAGCACGGAGAGCCGATAAGCCATTTATAATTCTCTCGCAATAGGTATATAGAATTCAATAAGATTTTCTATACAAATAAAGACGTTTGGCGGAGACTAATGGGGCGTTAATAATTCGCACAAGTCTCTATTCAATGGAATCCAGTGAGATTTATCACTACAGGATTCTGGCAAGATGCCTCCTGGCAAGCGCTGATTATGCAATTTTAAACGTGCTACGTCAAATAAAATTAACTCGTTATTCTCATATAAATACGGTTAATCCGCAACTTAAATGAAAAGGTTATATTTTTTGCATGCAAATATTTACAAATGCGACCTCTTTTTGAGACAACATAATGATTCAGATAGGTATAAAACGTCGGATTAGGATACGATACCGATTAAAACAAAATAGCAGCTTTTAAATCTCAAATTTCATGTACTTTTCAAACACAAATACAATAACGAGTAGGTACATAGGTTCATACCTACTCGTAATAATTACAAGTACTATTTTAACGGGTATTAGCGCGTTTATTTACCTATTTTTCCCGAAGTTTCAACAGGTTTACACACTGTTTAAAAAAATACCCGTTAAAATACGAGTAGTACTCGTATTTTAACGAGTAGAATGAATTGTAATTAATGTTTTTAAATTATATTTTATTTGTAATTATGTTTTCTGATCGTTACGCGATCAGAAAACACAATTACAAATAAAATATAATTTAAAAACATTAATTACAATTCATTTAACATAAAATCTATTTAAACCGACCTTACATCCTTTAGGTTAATCTTTTCTTATTATTATAGAATAGAATGGAACACTTTTATTAGCACACACTAAAAATACAGATATACATTAAAAAAAAACACACATTAAGCTAAATAAGATATAACACTAAAACTAAAAGATAAACAATAGAAAATAAGTAACCTCTCCTCAGTGCGCGCTAATTAGGTCCAGCCTCAGTTTAATGTCGCTACCGCCCGAGGACTGTAACGACGCTGGTTGTCAGGCTGAACTTATGGATGACGTCACATTACAGGTCTGTGGTTAACAACAGACAGACATCGACAGTCCTTCCTAGCACTGATTTTTCTTAGTATCCTGTTTTTAGTTTGTGGTACATTTTGTTGATTCACAGTTAATGTTTTTCTTTATTGTAAATATTATTTCTATATTTTTAACACTATACAAGAGAGTTACCCTTAAAGAAAGCTTGCGATGCTATCACGAGACGGACACTGGCAGAATTGCGTCAATCCAGACGCAGAGCCATTTAGGAAGAAGTTGACGTTGACTGTCCGTCCGAACATGGTCCATCTACTCTACTGTCTATGGTTCAATTCAATCATTCAAATTATCTTATCTTTAATTACTATTAAGATTGACCGGCATTCTAGCAGTGTACGTATAAGCCGTTATAATAATGCATCGAAGGTTTATGTAAGTTGTGTTTTGTTTAATCAAACTCGAGAACCAAAGTTACCGACATAGCTCAAAGAATCAGCAAGCCGAAGTGGCAGTGGGCCGCGATATATCGCGAAGAACCAACAGCCGCTGGGGTAAATGTGTTCTTGAGTGGGGACCGCGACTCGGCAAACGTAGTGTAGGACGGCCAGGTCCCACCTGGCTGGAGACTTGCGAAAGACTGCAGGCAGATTCTGGATACGGCAAGCTGAAGACAGGGAATAACGCTCATTAGGGGTGGCCTATGTCCAACAGTAGACTATTATAGGTGGATGATGATAACTTGAACTCTGTTTAAACTCTTTTTAGAATGTTTAACGCATTCACTGCCCGTCCACGGAGCTCCAGGTAATTATTTATTTCCACCTTAGGTACACATGTTACACTTGATGTCGTTAAGTTCTATACATTAAAAAAAAAAATTATCTATCACACACTAACTTTTGACAAGGGAAACACCATAGGGGATTGTACAAAGAAAAATCTGATACGTCGAGAACGATGAAAGTTCTAACCTACGTTTTAAATAAAGGTCAAAGAAAACCCTGTCGAAATAGAAATTCATCTAAAGTGTTTTAATTAAATTTATATTGGTCTAGAATTAGTAAACAACGAAGGAGAGAGTTTAGAACAAAAGCTTTTCTAATACCCAACTAATCCCCTAAATGAATTTAGAAATAGCTCTTTATTGCAATTGGGTAAACATTTTGACGACCGATGTGGCGCGGTGGGCGAAGGTCTGCCTGCGACGCAGAAGGTTGCGGGTTCGATTCCCGCCTCGGAACAATTGTGTGTACGATCTGCAGATATTTGTTCCGGGTGTTCTGGTCGTTTTCTATGTATAATAAAAAATATCTATCTATGTAATGTATTGTATTATGTATATCAGTTATCTAGCACCCATAACACAAGCTCTGCTTACCATGGGGCTAGATAGTGCTGTGTGTGTTGTCCAGCATTATTTATTTATATATTTATTATTTTACATGGGAACTTTATCAAATGTCTTAACTCTAAGTATTGGCGACCTCGTTCAAGTAAAATATGTTTCTAAAGTACATATAACCACTAGGTATCTTTGTATAGAACATAAAGTTCGTATCGTCCGCAAAGTTCAGTTTAGCAGAACGAGAGATCGTATAAAATTTTACAACAACTTTAGAATTTATTATAGCTTTTTGATATCTTGCCATACCTAATAATGGGTTTATTACTTATTTGTAATTTAAGGTTTTATATCCGGTTTCATTTACGCCGGAAGTGGTTTACGTAAAGGTTGAGATAAGGCTAATTTTCTGTTTTACGACGCCATTTACTGTAGCGGTTCGTTCAGGCTGCCAAGAAGGAGTAACCTAGATGGTAGGAGATGAATGAGATGCCAATTTAATGGTACCTTTTCGAATTAAATAAAAGCTAATTTGTGTTGTTGGGTTGGTACCATCATTTAAAATAGGTCTTTTTTCTTAATCATTTTAACCAGGTTTTGACCTAGTGAGCCGTGGAACGCGCATTTTTCCACCTTGAGAAATCCCCCTTCAAATGCACTAGTCACACACGGGTGGGACTGAAATTTGAATGCCCCGCGTGCACTAGTCACACACGGGTGGGACTGAAATTTGAATGCCCCGCGTGCACTAGTCACACACGGGTGGGACTGAAATTTGAAGGCCCCGCGTGCACTAGTCACACACGGGTGGGACTGAGATTTGAAGGCCCCGCGTGCACTAGTCACACACGGGTGGGACTGAAATTTGAATGCCCCGCGTGCACTAGTCACACACGGGTGGGACTGAAATTTGAAGGCCCCGCGTGCACTAGTCACACACGGGTGGGACTGAGTTTTGAAGGCCCCGCGTACACTAGTCACACCCGGGTGGGACTGAAATTTGAAGGCCCCGCGTGCACTAGTCACACACGGGTGGGACTGAGATTTCTGACACTTTGGTAGCATATTTTTTCGAAGACCGGCTTGTCTTATTGCCCATTGGCTGCACCAATGTCAACTGTCATTCAATTCGGTATTTTATTTATTTCGCGGTATTGTGCATTGGCCGGGTAAGGGGGAAAAGTTGTCTGGTCCACTTATGTTACCTGTCAAGCATTGTTTACAAGTGCCCTATAACTTTGACCCATCGCCCACATATCAAGATAACCACAAATTTAATAAAAAAGTTAGTAAGTATCATCTGGGCTATATTTGCATATTTGTGCGTTTGCCCCGCCTCTCAGGGCCAGAGTGATTGAATTATTAACTGAAGCCTCACCGGCGGCGGCGGCAGACGTGAGCTGTTTACTACGTGACTCTGCGATGGCAGGCATAATTGTCGTAATCAACCACCTGGGACAAAAACCCACACAGTCTATTCATATATATTTATCAATTAGGAATATCGCAAGTATAAAGGCAATTGTATACCTAACATTGTACAATTTTTCTATCATTAGAAGATCAAGAAGATAAGGACGACTTCTGAGGCGCGGTGGGCGAATGTTCGCCAGCGACGCAGGAGGTTGCGGATCCGATTCCCGCCTCGGGACAAATGTTTGTACGATCTGCAGACATTTGTTCTGGGTGTTCTGGTTATAATAAAAATAAACGATTTATGTAGTGTATTGTAGATATTATGTATATCAGTCATCTAGTACCCATAACACAAGCTCTGCTTAACTTGGGGCTAGATAATTATGTGTGGATTATTGAGCATTATTTATTTATTTATTAGTGTAGCACCACTGTAACGCATTTACTGCTTGGGTTCAACGATATTTGTTTAATATGTCCTGTGAATATAATCAAACTAGTGTCCGTTGAAATTGGCTATGCTAATATACTATACCTACGAGTACCTTCAATTCCTTTACTTGACTGAAAGTAGCCAGTTTCCACAGTATCTTAAAACACCGGTTTTAACTAATGAGATTTCATCACATCAGGATCTTATCACCGCTTTCCTTTTTGCTCAGATTGTCGATTACTAAGAACATCGTTTAACCTAAATTAGGTTTAGTGTCTATCGCAATGGTTATTGTTTGAAGTTTCGAGGTTGATGAGACTTTAACCCGTTACCTTGTACACGATCATTTTAAGTGCAAACGGTATGGTTATTAGCCACCTGGCATCTTGGGGCTTCCTTGACCACCTCCATATAATTCCAAATATAGTTCAGTGAAGTTATAGCGGAAGATAGAAATGACAAAGAAAACGAAGAAAGAAACATGAGTCGCCATAACTGGGTTATACCTCTAGTCATGCTTCATTCATCCGATATGTAATAATTCAACGAGGAAATAATCTAATTTCATGGTTGGTTCGATATTTTAATATTCACCGTTATTGACAAGGCACCGAAGCATCTCAGAAGCTAACTGCATATCCTTTTCAAAGCCCCCAGCAGAATATATACGCCATTATCCATACAAAACAACTTCCTTAGCGACACTATATTTTATAAACACCAATATTTTTCACCCCATTTCGGCCGCTGTCTCATTTCCTGAGCAAAATGCAAGGGAAAATTTAAATTCAGTTCAATCTGGGGAACTAGCCAGTGATAAAATTACTTGCCCTACCTCTTTTACGATGGCCATAAAGGGAGGTTCGGGCTTTTCACTGGGGATCGTCCCAGCTACCTTGCTAACCTATGTTTTGAATGTTGGCAGGTTATTTTATATTAGTAATACGTTTGTCAAACTAATCAAAGTGTTATTACCGTTAAATAAACTTTTTCCCAAGGGGACAATGTGGGTGACGTGTACGATATAAATTTACTAAAATTGCCTGGTAAAAGGTATCTACCGAAACGAAATTACGTACATATGATTATATGAACTTAAAACAGTTATTAAATATTTAGTGTGTCTAACTTTTTATAAATGGCAATTGTATGATAAAAAGATATAAGATAACTAAAGGTTTAGTTTAATTGGTCTGGTTAATATTCCATCAGACTAACAAAGACTGGAGAGACAGACACGCTTCTGTAATAATATAGCAGAGCTTTTGAAACTTCAAGCAACTTGAGCTACCGAACTCCTCCTGCCGAATAATAATTTTGATTGACTCCCTGAAAATAATTAGTGAGTAGTCTTTCCATATTACACTTTGTGGCTTCTGGAAGGTATAAAGTTCGATTTTAAATAGCATTAACAAGTTCTACAAATGTCACCATCAGAAAGATATTAAAGTATTTTTTATCAAATCAGATAGCTATTGTAATTTTTATATTTGAATTGACTCCATTGACATTATTTAACTACAAATGTGATAAAATATATTTTGACTTCAAATTATGTTTAGCTATCTTTCTTATATTATTTTTCTTCCATATTAATGTTGTAAGCCTGACCATGGCAGACAAGAGATGCATGATAGAATTATAAGACCAATGTAAGTTACCACCTATTTTTACAAAAATAAATTAATTTATCATTTATCATTTACCATTCTACATTTTTCACTAACTACTAATTTTTAGGTATTATGATACCTTCGAAATAGCACATTATTTAGTTACAAAGTGATTTTAAACTATTTTTTTTATCGGGGATACTCATAAAACCCCTGTGCGTGCTCTAGACAGGCAATATTCATGTATTAATAAAATAAAGTGCGAACTATAAAATCACTCAATTGATTTATCATATGACCACAAATACCACGGGAACAATGAACAGTGCATACTATGCGTAGTTTATGTTGATAATAAATAAATAAATAATGGTTCCCACGACAATATTTTATAGTAAATTGGGTACTTTATAAGGTGTAAGATGCCGGGCGATTTATCACTTGTATTATCAGAGGACAGAAGATGCGTTGCGGGCGCTCACAAACTTTACAAAATCGGAGCCCATTCTTGTAGCAGAATAGGTTCATGACGTCACAAATGATAAGAGTTAACCTAAATTCGTCCTTATAAGCACGCGTCGTTGAATCTTATTTGAAGTTCTGATAGGGTTCCCTTGGAGTCCGCTTATTTCTGATTCTCTGCCCCTGAAAATTATACTCATTATTTTGTTCTGGACTAAATTTCAATGGTGCAAACCATCCCTTTCTATGTAACAATGAATACATTATACAGTATCCAACAACAATTTACTATTCTTTTTGTATTAAATAAATCGATCAGGTCGATATTGAATAAAAAAACCATCTTGAACTTATTAAAATAGTGCTCCAAATAAAATAATGTCGTACATATTCAAACTTTACTTTATGATCGAGAAATATCAAGTGAAGAAGTGATGAAGTCCATTATAAAAAAAAAACAATATAAATATCACTAAAAGTCTTTCAGACAAACAGACTTTATCGCAGCATGTAACAAAATAATCTTTGCCCAAATAATTGCAGTAACAAACGTTAATGGAACCAATTAGTGCTCGCCCTATTCGGAAAATGTAATATTATAAGGAAAACTAGGATTTTATGGAGCCTCCATTTGTATCAAATTTCATATTTACTATCGGAATGAATTTTAACTACAAGGTTCTACTAGGTTGGCACAAATATAATCAAAACATCATCCTCATCAGCGGTCTTTGAAGATGACTTAAGATTATTTTATGATAGCGTCAGTTGGCAGGAGATTAAAGACATGTGTACCTTAGGAGGAAATATATAAACAATAAACAAACAATATAGTTTGTAAGATAAATCGTAGTTAATGGCACGTATATGCTATGGCAAACTTCAATCTGGATCGGATAAAATAAAACCTCGCACTTTCGTATCAACAAAACAAGCTTTGTTCAGTAAATAAATACCTATACAAAATGTACAAGATAAATCCCAGATAACTTATAATCTAGTATCCAAAATGAGTGCAATCAAAACCGATAGGTACGAGTACACATAAGTCATTAAGTTCATACTTTTTTATCCGAGTGCTCCAGAGACACTGTTATAACAGAAACGAGGTAATCCACACGAGAATAACAACGTTTTCACTTTATTTTCACTTGTTTTTGCTCATTCTCGCGAATGCTCCCGGGGACAAATGGATACTGCAGGGACCTTTGCCTTATTTACCGCTTGGTTTTCATGAAGGCTTGCTGCCGACGTTTTTATTAGATCTTACTTTTTAATTTAGAGACATTTGCATATTTTGTGAATTTATAAGTTTTTAACAAAGCTATTTGCAAATGGACGAATATAAATAAGTGTAATATGAAGGTTCTTTGTTAATCTGTCATTATAGTTCTTAATTCAAAGTGTTATGGAATGACACAAGCTTCTTGTTGTGTGTTTTGACACAAGCTCTCCTAACTTTGGGGCCCGTATGGTGATTATGTAACTCGCGATTGGTTTGTGACAGGCGTAAATTAAGCAATCAGTGCTGTCAAATGCCAATTTTGACCAATTTTGACGTTGTAGCTGGTGTCAAACTAATACAAAATTGACGTTTGACAGCACTGATTGCTTAATTTACGCCTGTCGCATACCGGTCGCGAGTTACATAATCACCCGGCCCGTGTATGTCTAGATTGTCCAGCAGTATGAATATTAAACTAAAGTTATAAAGTGTGAAAAATGCGATTTACGCAAAGAACAGTTTCCCTGCTTAGCGGATATAGTCACAGAATCAAGAGATACTCTTAGTAGAATCATTTATTCCTGTTGTTACCCTGATCTTAGATTAGGTAATAAAAGTATAGTACCAAAGATTTACCCCGTTGGGGCGCTACCTAATAACTAAAAGTAGTATAATCTTATTCTAAGAATTTAAATAAATAAAATAAATTTAAATAAATATTGCTGGACAATTCACACAGCATTATCTAGCCCCATGGTAAGCAGAGCTTGTGTTATGGGTACTAGATAACTGATATACATAATACAATATATTACATAGATAGATATTTTTTATTATACATAGAAAACGACCAGAACACCCGGAACAAATATCTGCAGATCGTACACACAATTGTTCCGAGGCGGGAATCAAACCCGCAACCTCCTGCGTCGCAGGCGGAACTTCGCCCACCGCGCCACATCGGTCGTCCGCCTTTAAAAGTTATAGCTATCTATAACATATTATAAGATAAAATATATTACTCGATTTTAAGTAAGTAGCAGCGCAATCTGTATTCTTGCACATGTAAACCCTTGTAGTAAAACGATGTAGTTTTACCCGACCCTGTTAGTATAAAAAACAGACATACTATAAAACAAGCCGCATTTATTCAGATTGGATCGATGGGCCTACGCTAAAAGTAAACACGAAAATAACGCCGATATATTTTACGGTCGCATTGTCAGTAGTTGGTGCCTTCAGGCCAAACCCCGTTTTTATTGTTCGCAACAAGATCAAAGAGGACATTTCGAGTGATTCACTCGTAATTGGACACGTGTAGCTGCCTACATACCAGTGTGACTTTACGAAGGGGTATAATCTACCTGACAAAATTTGGAGTATTGTACCATATAGGTCTGTCTTTTTATTGTATTAACCTTCACCGAGCAATTATTACCTGTAGAGTAACCTCCTTAGTGTTGTTTATGTTTTCCATGGAGTTTTGGTATTATAGTACAAGCCAGTGTTTTCAGATACACAATAAGATGAGTCCATGTCGTATCGCGGCGATCGGCTCGGACGACATTCGTTCAGATTTTAGCACGTAATATTTCTAGGTGAGTGAGAAGCTCATATAAACAAAAAGTAAGTAAAGGAGCCAAGAACAGCTGTACGGTTTTTCCATAGGACGCTGAGTAAAACTGAGAGTACGCAAGCCACGAAAACGACGCAAAACATTTACGTCCAAAGCTTTCCGCAAAAGTAAGAGGCAGTAAATAAAATAAAACAACATAATTCCCGTTGAGATTACTTCGCGCTATCTCCAGGAAATATTCTCTGGTTATCAAGAAAGAACTCTGAACACGAACACCCTGTATCGTAAACCCAGTAATATTCCTATAATTATTTTTTATGGTCTTAAACGAGACTCTAGGTTTAAGTACGTGATTTCTTTGAAGTATTAAGCGAGTTAGAAGTTTGGTTTCACGGAAATCAAGGTCATTACAAGGAATTTTGAACTCTGCGGGTAATCTTATACATTGTCTTCCATAAAGATTGAAATGTGATGAAAATCCGGTAGGCAAGTATGATAAACAAATCACTGAATTCGAAATAAGAAATAAGAAATATTTTTTAATTATAACTAGCGGCTCGTCCCGGCTTCGCCCGGGTGGACATTTGTTTCATAAACATTTTGCGATGAACGTATGTACATAGAGTAAGTATCTTTATGCACGAAAAAGTCTTTTGATTTTTGGGGTTATTATTATATGAAGGTAGTCGTATAGCATATGAAAAAATTAAAATACACTAAACATATGAATAACAAATGTATGTACCTTGTCTAATCTAAGTATTAAAATAAAGTTTAGTCACCAGTGCCATTGATCTTTGATCTTGGCGCAGTCCATCAAGATATGATGCACATCATTATTTTCTGGATAAAACGTGGCCTATTATTACTTAAAAAGGAAAAATAGATATTGATATCGTTTTTAAGTAATTTCAATCTCATGGTGTTGTAGTCTATGGTCTTAGTGTCTTAAGTGTCAGTGTCAAATGTCACGGAGCTCTCATTACTGACTGCTTGTTCGTTCATGTCTTGATATAACAGAATAAACGATGGTCTCCGAATAATGTCTTTCTTTAAATGGAACGTCCCAACCTCAGCCAATGACGAGACGAATAAATAAACACATGGGATCAGATTTTATAATATAATCGGGGCTTTAGTGTTATTCTAGGTTTAAAAACTAGGAACTACATCTCCTAAGTTTCTGCCCGAAGTTTTAACGTGAAGATGACCCGCTCATGAGCGAAACATCTATGCAAACCTTCGCATTTATAATAGGAAAAGTTACTGATTCCTATGGAAAAGTTGTAGGTTAGGTATTTATATCCTATGAGAACTGATTTATGAGATAAAAAAATGCATATACGAGTATATGTTATTCCAGATCTAAACCAAGTCTATGCCTCATCATCATCAGCCTATATTAGTCCACTGCTGGACATAGGCCTCCCCCAATGAGCGCTCTGTCTTCAGCTTGATGCATCCAGCATCTATCTGCAGTCTTTTGCAGGTCGTCAACCCCTTTGGTCGGAGGGCCTCCACAACACTACGTTTACCGAGTCGTGGTCTCTACTCAAGAACACGTTTGCCCCAGCGGCCGTCGGTTCTTCGCGAGATATGGCCGGCCCACTGCCACTTCAGCTTGCTATTTTTTAGAGCACAAAGTAACAATACTACATCCAAACTTTCGCATTTATAATATTATTGTGAGGTGTGATTCCTCAGGTTTATTAACAGGGTGTTAACCCGTCAAGTGGCGAAGGTCGAGGGGATTATCCTACGCCGGTCCTGGACACAATTAACAGCCGACATGTTTCAATTTATACTTGCAAATACCTCGGGCTATTGTCCATATTTGTATGGAATTCGGGTCAGAGTTTATGTACTATCTGGGAGGCTTTGCTTGCTGGTAACTAGTAGGCTGCTAGTACCTATGAAATCAACAAACCCGTAACAAGTCATTCAGTGGCTTGTTCCGGGTTTGACTATACAAATGTTAGAGTTATTGCCAACGAGACCCATGAGAGATTTAATACCGACGTCTAACGAAAAGTATTACCAACTTATCACAAAGTCAGAGCATCGTGATTTACAATGTACATAATTTAATTTCACCAGTTAGTAATACTAACCTGCAATCTTCCTTGTTTGACCTTTTTGACTGCAAAATATAGCAATGGGTTGTAGTCTATTTGGAGATAATTATTTAGTGTTTTTTTTCTACAAAAATCGTTTAAAAATTTTTTCCCCGTTATTTATTATAATAAATAATTTTGTATATAAATAAATAAATCATTTATTTCAAGCAACATGAGTACAGGAAAGAACCCATATAAAATATATACATAACATATTATATTTTTAATTGATTTTCTGAAACCAGTAAACAGATTAATTACATAAATATTAGTCATGCAGCAGGAACCGAACCTGCAAGCTGTTGTTTTCAATAGTCGGAACAATGTACAATACGTACCAAAATCAACAATCATTCAACACAAATCAATTATTTTTTTTACTATTTTCACAGCATTATCTTGCTCCAAGCTAAGCAGAGCTTGTGGAATGGGTACTAGATAACTGATATACATAATACAATATATTACATACATAGAGATTTTTTATTATACATAGAAAACAATCAGAACACCCGGAACAAATATCTGCAGATCGTACACACAATTGTTCCGAGGCGGGAATCGAACCCGCAACCTCCTGCGTCGCAGGCGGACCTTCGCCCACCGCGCCATATCGGTCGTAATTGCAGAAATA
The DNA here is from genome assembly GCA_947044415.1 of Eupithecia dodoneata. NCBI lineage: Eukaryota > Metazoa > Arthropoda > Insecta > Lepidoptera > Geometridae > Eupithecia > Eupithecia dodoneata. The sequence goes on along the minus strand of OX345656.1, from coordinate 8,952,987 downwards.
GTTTTAGAGTTTTCCTACACAACTCTTTATTCGTTCGAAAACATTGCACGTGAAAAAATATTTAAAAACTGGCATTCGTACTAGAATTAAAATTCAATTCGATATTACTTCATCAAACATTTTGCAGCTATGCATACAGTGGCGTAGCTAGGTGGACAAGGGCCCGGCATAGAGAAGGAAAGGGGCCCTCACCGCCCCTCTTTACAGTTTCCACGTAGCAATGAACATCATACATTAGAATAGATGCAGAGTAAGAGCGAATGAAAAATTAACTAAAAAGTTGACGGGTGGAACAGTCGAATTGATCTCACGACCGTCCAGGGCGTCAAGCACGTGAGCTTATCGCTGATACAACGTGCTACGGACGTGCTCAACCAAACTACCAAATAACAATAACAAAAAAATAGAGCATTCTGTGATTGTTGATGTTCATTTAAAATCATTAAAAAAACACTTGTGAGCAGGCTTGAAGCTTTCAAAGCTTAGATTAGAGTTAGGGGGCCCCTTGAGCTCCAGGGCCCTGGTGAACTGCACCGCCCAGTCCTACGATAGCTACGCCAGTGTATGCATAAGGGAAGTCATAAAAAATATTTATAGCATTTCTCTTTCCTTACTCTACCATTATTGCGCATTACCTACTTGTTAAATGAAACAGATGGAAAAGTTTTAAGTTATGATTCTGGGCGCCGAAATATATACTCTTGCTTAAAATACCTAGCATATTACATTACGTAATCTAATGATTTTATTTAACATATTATATTATTATATTTTATTTCATTTATGTTAAATGAAATCATTGTTTCTCTTGCCATTAAAATTTTGTGTAATGTGTATACCATTAACTGTGTGTATACATAACAAATAAGTCATCATCATCAGCCTATAGCACTGCTGGACCTCCCCCAATGAGCGCCTTAGCACCCTGTCTTCAGCTTGCCGCATCCAGCATCTACCTGCAGTATTTCGCAGGTCGTCATCCCACCTGGTCGGAAGGCGTCCTACGCTACGTTTACCGAGTCGTGGTCTCCACTCGAGAACACGTTTGCCCCAGCGGCCGAACACAAATAAGTAGTAAGAGTCAAGTAAATATTGCAAGTTCATAAATTCAGACTGCGAAGTCTATTCTTCACATAAACTTTGAAAATCTGGAAAATATGATCTTATATCCGACTTGTAGTATAAAGATTGGATCAAAGTATCTGATTCTATCAAAGTTCTCCGAGGCGACCGTTGGATATCAATAGGAAAATGCAGTAAGTTTGCCGTGCGCTAAACTTTGCTCCTTTATTTATAAGGGTACGTGCATATTGTGACAGATATAAGCATAACTAAACCTACTTAAATCATGAGAAGTATTTATTTAATTATTTCAGGTGTTGTAGTTCGCACGTTTCGGGGAGGTATTTTATGTTCAACAGTGGACGTATTGTGTGTGCTGAAGGATTACTTATTTCCAGTGTAGAGCTAATGCCTCCCTAACCCCCCCCCCCCCCCCCACACGATCGACTTTGGGCCAGTAGTCTAAGCATTTTAACAATGGGACAACTCGCCCATGCTGTTCGATATTTTTATTCAACAAAGTGAGCTTCGCAAGAACTTATTGTCAGAAATCGTAAAACTTCTAATCTCCTGATATAAGAAATAAAAATTAGCTTACGTATGTAGAAGCACTAAGGGAAAAGTAAACCAGCAATTTTTTTATCCTAATCGCATGTTCTTCGAATTTTGCTAGCTCAAGCTCTACTTAGTTTGAGGTTAGATGTTGTTTTGTGAAGTATCCAGCATTCTTCTTTATTTTATTTATTTACTTCGTGTCGAAGTAGCTTAGTTGAGTGTTCCCTTTGTTATATGAAAAGAGCTTTACAATACGAGTTCGTGCAACTGTGTCGCCTGTGCTAGTGTCTCAAACGTCGAGCCAACTAAATATTAATAACTAAGGATTTACTATTTAGCTGACGACGGTGGAAATTGAAACATGTTGAGAGTTAATTGTGACTAGGCCCCGGCATAGAACTAATAATAGTGCTTCTGTATTGAAATCTCACTCTGATTCTAGAATAGAGGCAGCCGATATGTGTATAGCAAGGAGGTTAAGTTGGTTTTATTTAAAAGGAGTATTATACCACATTGACGCAAAAAAAAAATATGAAAATACGTATATCATTTGTTTTTTGCTCGAAGTTTGAATTCCACGCGTTGCGGAAAATTGTAAGCGAGCTCGATACTCATTTGTTTTTTGCAAAAGTTGTAAAAGTATTTCATAGGATGTTCATGAGATCCATTATTGCCAATTATTCCATTACTTAATTTTCTCTAATGAATCTTAATCAATAGGTTTAAAGCTTATTTTGTACTGCAAGTTACCCGAAGTGATACTAGGCAGCTGATGGGGTGCGGGGCAATTTTGGAATTGGGTGCTTCGAGCCGACGAACTGCGAACGTTTTGTTGGTAACTGGCCGGTATCTGAATTGAGTGATTGCATACCCGGCTTATCAGAATGGGTGGTCAATTTACTGGGGTATTCATTTTATGTTATACCATTTATCCAATAAGTGATGGATTTTAGCGGTTTGCAGAGCGGGTAGTTTGCGTCGTTGCAGAAATAATTGATGAAGTTTAGAATACCCTTTGAGATTGATAATAATGGCACTAAAGGCACTTCAAAAATAGAGCTCCGCAAGAAGTCCTGGATGTGAGTCTAGCATACACTACTACTAAACGATGGTATAGTTTTTTTTTGTTTTTTATAGTCAATAGACCTTTGTTTGACCACAATCTCACCTGATGGAAAGTGACGATGACGCCGAAGATGCATCACAAAGGTCTAAAAGACACCTATTCATTCTAATCTTGAAGAGATTGTAGTTGGCCGGGGAAATAGTGGCAGGCAGCGAGTTTCAATCCTTAGTGGTACGAATGATAAGGTGGAGGAAAATCGCTTAGTGCGAGTGGATGGAATATCGACAAGGTAAGTATTGATCTACGGAACTGAGACGTGGACACTCATGGTAGGGCTGGTCCACCAGTTCAAAGTCGCTCAGCGAGCTATGGAAAGAGTTATGCTCGGAGTTTCTCTGAAGTATAGGATTCGTAACGAATACATCCGACAGAGAACCAAAGTTATCGACATTAGCTCTAAGAATTAGCAAGCTGAAGTGGCAGTAGGCCGGCCATATTTCGCGAAGAATCGACAACCGCTGGGATAAAGGTGTTCTTGAGTGGAGACCACGACTCGGTAAACGTATAAACGTAGCTTAACTAGGTGGTAGGACGACTTGTGAAAGACTGCAGGGAGATACTATATGATATGATGATGATGTTCAGCAGTGGACTAACATAGACTGGTAATGAAGAAGGTAATGCGCTGTACGCCTGCTCGTCTTGGGGTGTAAGGTTTTGGAGGGATTGGTTGTAAAAGGTTTCTTGAGTGTATTTAGGTGGTGGATAATATTATCGCCCTTGATATTTAAAGGTCAAAGTGGTCAAAGGGCTTTGTGAGTAAATAATGTAAAGGTCTCGGTTCGGTCTAAGTAAATACAAATTGTTTATTCATAACATCATAACTATAGTAAATAGCTGTGTTACTGCCTTGCCTGTGAAATAACATGATGTCACAACGAAGCGTGTGTGGAAACATTCTTCATTTTTGATAGTAATTTTTAGTCTACCTCGTCCCACGGCTGGGCTAAGACCTCCTCCAGAGACCTCCAATCATCATAATCATTTGATTTGATAATAACCAGGATGCAAAAGTCAATCAGTTCTTAAAATTCAAAAAAAGGTAACCAACATAAAAAAATTTTTTTAGAGCCAGTTTTTAAATTTATTTCAAACCGGTTTAATGGCTTCGAGATTTCTAGCGGCCTCCTCCAGGTTAAAATATATGGGAACATCCGCTAAATTTACCTTAAATGGCCTTATATAGTATACTCTAATTTAAATATCCATACTAATACTAAAAAGCGAAAGTAATTCTGTCTGTAACCGTTTTGAGTTAGACAAGAGGTCTTGGACATAACTTTCGCCACTAACAATCTTGCCAGGCACATCAATGACTGGCAGGTTAGCAGCGAAAACTCCATGTCCGACCACAAACACATCAGTTTTGAGATAAAGGCCTCCCTTGATTCCCAAATCATAACTTATAGGGACCCTAGGGCAACTGACTGGGATGTCTTCAATGACAAACTAAGGCAAATGCTCGAAGATTGCCCTAAAAGTATTAAAACTCGCGACAGTCTTGAGATAGCGGCAGTCACTCTCTCAAAAGGCATCTGCAGTGCCTATGAGGAGAGCTGCCCGTTAAAATCCAAGACCACAAAGCGATCAGTCACATGGTGGAACTCTACGCTCAGCAAGTTAAGGAGTAAAACCAGGAAACTTTTCAACAAGGCTAAAAAGACTCGCTCATGGGAGGCCTACCACAAAGCCTTAACGAAATACAACATAGAGATTAGGAAGGCTAAAAGAGCATCCTGGAGGAAGCTCTGCGAGGAAGTCAAAATTCTACCTCAAAGCGCTAGACTCCACAAACTGCTTTCTAAAGCCAACACTAATCCAATAGGTCTCCTGAAGAAAGGAGATGGCACTTTCACAACAAATGAAAGTGAAACCCTAGAGTTGCTGGCTTCGACCCACTTCCCTGGTTCACGGTACAAAACATCACTTCAACCGGCTCCTGCCAACCCCTATAAGCCTCGGAATGAGGACTGGAACAGGGCGGCCCGGATTATAAGACCGAATCAGGTAAGGTGGGCCGTAAACTCTCTTAAAATCAATAAAGCATGTGGTGAGGATGAAATTCTCCCTGTTTTCTTACAGCGGGGAATCGACGTCCTCACTCCATATCTGGTAAAAATCTTCAGAGCGAGCCTCGCCTTGGGAACTGTGCCAGAACCATGGACTAATGTCAAAGTTGTCTTTATACCCAAGGCAGGAAAGAAGGACTACAGCCAGCCAAAGTCCTTCAGACCAATATGCCTTTCTTCCTTTCTTCTTAAAACAATGGAGAAAGTGGTAGACAGACACATTAGAGACGTGGCGCTTGTCGCGTCTCCCATCCACCATAGCCAACATGCCTATCGCAAGGGCAAATCCACTGAGACGGCGCTTAGTAGCCTCATCGATAGAGTGGAGAAAGCTATGGAGGACAAGGAAATCGCACTCTGTGCATTCCTTGACATTGAAGGGGCCTTTGATAACTCCCCCACATCACTGCTGGTGAATGGGCTGACAAGCAAAAATGTCGACCCAACCACCACCAGATGGGTCGAGGACATGCTCACCCGTAGGGGAGCAAAAATATCCCTTCACCAATCAAACATTGAGATAATCACGGCTAGGGGCTGTCCCCAAGGCGGAGTCCTATCGCCTGTACTATGGACCCTAGCCGTGGACCAGCTCCTGTGCAGACTGGCAGACCCCAATATCGATGCGCAAGGTTATGCAGATGACCTCGTGATCGTCGTACGAGGGTTCTGCCAATCTACCATCTCTAGCATCATGCAGCGAGCTCTCAACACTGTCAGCGACTGGTGCAGCAATAGTGGACTCTCGGTCAACGCTGACAAAACTGTGATTATACCGTTTACCAACAAGCGGCGGCTAGACAAGCTCGCAAAGCCCAAACTAAACGGTAAAATCATAACCTTTTCCACAGAAGTAAAGTACTTGGGCGTAACCATCGACCAAAAACTGACGTGGAACACACACCTAGCCAACGTCTTACATAAAGCAAAGATGGCACTAGGTGCTAGCGGCAGACTCATGGGCAACAACTGGGGTGTAAACCCCAGGATTGCCCTTTGGCTGTACACTGCCATCGTGAGGCCGATTATCACATACGCCTCTATGGTATGGTACGACAAGGCCTTTCAGTCTACCGCTATCAACAAACTAAATAGCCTACAAAGGACTGCTTGTCTTATGGCCACGGGAGCCATGTCCACCTCCCCCGGTCAGGCATTAAATGCACTGCTGGGCCTTCCTCCTCTCCACATGTATATACATAAAGAGGCAAAGACCAGCATGTATAGGGCCAGCTGCCTGGGCGGAGGCAACTGGCTCTCCCACAAACTGAGATCTTTAAAAGACTCGACTATGGAACATCCCATTCTGAGCATGACAACTGATGCCATGCTTCCACGCCATGTGTTTGAAAAGCACTACACAGTGGAACTTCCTTCCAGAGAAGATTGGCTAAATAGACAACCTCTCTGCAAGGATGGATGCCTAATCTGGTACACAGACGGCTCCAAAATGGGACCGGATGTAGGCTGTGGAGTGTACGGAGAGCGACCCAGGTTTGGCATAAGCATAAACCTGGGAAATCACGCCTCTATCTTCCAAGCAGAAATATTCGCCATCCTAGAATGCGCGGATATAAATCTGAAAAAGCGCTACTCCAACCAAACTATAGTTATCAACTCTGACAGCCAGGCGGCGCTCCTAGCGTTGGACTCGAAGGTCATCACGTCCAAGCTAGTTGAGGACTGTCTGTCACGACTTAACGTTCTGGGCTCGAATAACAGAGTCCTCTTAAGATGGGTTCCGGGGCACGCAGGAATCAACGGCAATGAGTGTGCCGACGAACTTGCGCGCTCCGGAGCCAAGGGGACCCAGCTGGGACCCGAGCCGTTCTGTGGCATACCCAAAAGCTTGGCGCACAGAACACTCCTGGGATCCTGCCTCGAGGAATCGCACAAGCTTTGGAGAAACTCCTCGGGCATGGATCATTCAAAATCTCTGATAAAAGCCTTCGATAGTCGGTATACCAACCGAATCCTAGCGCTAAGCAGAGGTAACCTTCGCATCATGACAAGAGCCCTAACTGGACACTGTCGCCTTAACAAGCACATGTTCAAACTAGGGCTAAGCGACACACAATCCTGCAGATTTTGTGAAGAGGCGGATGAAACGCCCCTCCATCTGCTAAGTGAGTGTGGAGCACTGATGCACAAACGCAGCATCCATCTGGGCAAGCATTTGCATAGCCCAGACGAGCTGAAAGACGTCACCCCGAAGAAAATCCTACAGTTCCTAGCAGCTGCAAGGGTTAGTGGCGAACTATGAACGCCACGGCTTCGGGACTGATGTAAAAGTGGCGATCACAATAGGCCTATCATGGCCGCAGTGATACGAAAGCCACCCCAAAGCTAATAAAAAAAAAACCGTTTCACGCCTAAACGGCTGAACGGATTTATATGAGATTTGGCAGGGTGGTAGACGGTATCTCGATGATGAATATGGGCTATTTTTTATCGCAATAAAACGCGTGCGAAGCTGCGGACAGAAGCTAGTATATTATAAACTAGATTCTGCCCGTGTCTTCGCACGCGTTGTTTATATGGAACGTTTAAAGGTTATTGCTATCCCATGGGAACAAAATTATGTTGTGCATGTTTAATTCAATGCTTAGACCTCCATCTATGCAAAATAAAAAAAAACCGATGAAGAAACAAGCAACCATCCATCCATCTGAACATCCAAACTTTCGGTATTACAATATTATGTTATCCTCAGTCTAAGTAAGATACTCATGGGAAAAAATATCAACTCTAGTTTATTTCAGAATTAAGGCCAAAATTATCGCCAATAAACGAAAGGTTAAATTAAACGGCGAGTGATCTGGTCATTACCGGTTCAAGTGTGGGTAAATGAATTGGTTTTCAAAAGTTTTTGTTGTTCCCGGCAATGACTCTTCACAGCTGTACACCCGACCGCGTAACCAGCTTTGCATACGTCCCCAAACCAACCGTTAATATGTTGGATCGAATCACCCACAATTGGCTCGACGCAAAAAGTCAATATACTTAACACTTTGACGGCGATTTTTTTTCGACGAAAGCGAACTTTTTTTTAACCTAAAAATATTACGGCTTTGCTGAGTCACACAGATCTGTATTTTCTCAGCCGCTGCTTAAGCATATTAGTCACTTGTAGAAAACACATACCGTGTGATTTCAGCAGTCAAAGTGTTTAAATGCTCAAACTGGGTGGGTGGGCAGGTTAGCTGTATACCTCCCAATATTAAGTATTCAGTTTTATAATAATGAATTTTATTTTCACCTTGTTTGTTCTGTGCAGTAACTGTTGGTCCAATAAATGTTTCTCTATCTCTAAAGTTTAAGTGAAAAAATACAAATACAAAAAATTTTTTTGAAACATCAAACTTAATATATAGGTTACAATTGTGGGCTGACTATCGTAAAGGTTAAAAAACTGTGTAGCGGAGTCAGCGCCCTCCTACGCAAACAAAATAAATATGTTTTATTTAAAAAATAAAAAGAGAATTAATGAATGATAATAAAATATACATGTAATGACAAGGTTTATAATAACTAAATAAATTAGGAGATATTTAATTGTGTAAATAAATGTCTAATAAATTGTGTGTGTAAAAAAAATATGATATTATTTTACAATACAATATAGCTTTATTGCACCATCAAATACAAAGAAAATAATTAAAATAAAGGATCTTAATACTAACTAAATCTAGTGGCACAATCGGCGGCCTTATCGCTAAAAGCGATTTCTTCCAGGCAACCTTTGGATGGATAGGATCGGTACGTATTAAAGCTGACTTTATTGTTCTTATTACCTACCTCACATAAATAAGCAGGTATATTTGTAAACAATAATTTTCCATTCCAAAATGAAGTAGCAATTCCGGCTGACTGTAAGTTAAATTAGTTTGCATACCCAATAATGCATAATGAGTCGATACATTCTGAACCATTTGTATACGAGGATGCTTGTAATCTACAGTAATTGATGCGGTATCGATGTTCGATGATGTATCTAATAATTAGTTTAGTAGTGATAAGTACCTGACGACCTGCGAAAGACTGCAGGTAGATGCTGGATGCGGCAAGCTGAAGACAGGGCGCAATGGCGCTTATTGGGGGAGGCCGATGTCCAGCAGTGGACTAACCTGGTCGGAGGGCGCCCTACACTACGTTTACCGAGTCGTGGTCTCCACTCAAGAACACGTTTGCCCCAGCGGCCGTCGGTTCTTCGCGAGATATGGCCGGCACACTGCAATTTCAGTTTGCTAATTCTCAGAGCTATGTCGATAACCTTGGTGCTCTGTCGGATGTATTCGTTACGAATCCTATCCTTCAGAGAAACTCCGAGCATAGCTCTTTCCATAATTTTGCAGTCGGCTTTACAAATTGGTTGAATTAATGTATAACTTCTTATCGCCGAAACGGTTCGATGGATTCATATGATATTTTGCACAGATGTCGTTCCAGATTACCGATAAAAAAAGACTATATTTCATTACGGACAATATAGGGTAGGATCAAGTTTTACTATAAAATACTTACATAATAAAACTTGATCCTTATCTAAATCTTTAATAATTTACTATAAAAAAAATTTACAATGAAGCATGAAAAGTTTTCAGTTCTGTTTAGTTATGATTTACAATCACAATTAAAACTAGACGCTGGAATAGCTAGGATAAATTTTAATATGAAGGTTATGAACTTATGATCATAGTAGCAATGTGTGTCGTGAACGCGATTACTTGGATAATTACACATTCCATTTGTCCGTTTAATCCGGGCTAATCGCGGATGACGAGGGTCGTAGAAGTCGCCCTTCGGTTCTAGTCCGTTTGAATTAGTTTTTTGAAGGTAGACTTCGTGAGGTGGGTATGCTTTACCGATAATTAGTCGTAACTGAGGTCATAACCTTGGTTTACAGGGAGTTTAGGATGGTAAGTCTGATGTGTTTTTTTCATCTTGTTAACGTGGTAGTTTTTTTTTTTTTTTTTATACAGGGTTTAAATTATTATGACACCCGACTTATGTCTATGGCTATATGACTATGGTCTGTATATGACTTAAGTCTAACATAGTACTAATCTGATTCTAATATATTTAACACGGTAGTTTGTAGTAAAACAAGGTGAAAAAGAAGACTTTATCTTCATTATCTTCAGCCTATACGTGTCCTATGTCCAGCAGTGGACTATCATTGCTGGACATAGGTTTTTCCTAACGAATGACATTAGTAAGTATACCTAACTTATTACTATTTATAGATACTTTGGGGGTAGATAATAAAAATAGAATAACTAAAAAAATGCCTTGAGATGGTTCTAGAAAAGGTTCGGCCCTCTACTCGACTCGGCGGGGCCGCAGGGCCAGTACCGTACCCCAGGTTATTTCTGCCTTCATTCCTCGAAATTATTTGTCACCAACTCCATTTTCATAGCATACTTTCTTGTTTATCGCTTTCAGACTTCAATGTTAAACATAGTGTTAAAAGTTTTATTGTTCTAATGCTGAAACTTCATATTGCTTTTCGTGTTTGCGTATTCGTCTTATATGCCAAAATACAACGAATCACATCGACGTATTTTGGCATATAAGACGAACGTGAATAGCGAGCTGAAGTGCCAGCATAAGACTTTAGCGACTGGCCCACTGCGGCGCACGCTATGCACGCTGTGCATGGCTGAGGGAGTCTGACTAAAGCAGTAGCGTGTAGCATTGGGGCAGTTTTAGGGGCAGTTTAATCTTTAGCTGTTTCTATGTCATATGGTGAATTAGATTGAACCCAGCTTACAAAATGTTGTCAACGCTTGACGAATACAAAGTTGTTCCTTGTTTCTGTAGAAAAGGCAATACAGTTTTTGCAATGTCATCATCATAAATAACAACCCTCCTTGGCTTTTCTATTTACTCCGTTGAGAACTCTGTTTCCATTTTCGTGTTAGGGCAATCTGATCTTCCGACGTAACCTTACTTCGCTAAGCCAAGATATTTTATGTAAAATGGAACCTACAACCTCTAAGTCGGAGTATTTTTCACCTTTCACCCTCCTGGCGGCACCTACATAGAAAACAGGCTAAGGGAAAACAAACAAAAAGTTGTGTAGATATCGAAGATGTTTGATACCGATACAAGACATGTCAGAACAATTTACCACCAAAATGCAATACCGAACCCGCATGCCTAGCGTGGGGATTATGGGTATCACCCCCCAGATAAAAGTCGATAGGGCATTTACCTATCTAGGGGAGGCCTGCGTCCAGCAGTGGACCAATATAGGCGGTTGAAGTGAAGAATAAGGTACTAGCAGATGAGCTGGTTATTCTGAGGAACTGGTTAACACGTGAATGTGCTCTCATAGGTGTGGGTTCAGAAAGCATCTTATGAATAAGATAACGTCGAACTAGCATCGAACAAGTCGTTTGAGGAGAGTCAAACTCAAGTCAATGTCTGCAGGGTTGTAGCGAGGAAGAGACTCTAGGGGATTTGAACTCTGGGTTATGTTGTACAGAAAATTATTCTTTCGTTGGGTTGGATTCGATTTGCGTTGGTTTGTTCTGCTTTGCGGTGCTCAGCGGCGAAAGTGTTTCGAGAATGCGAATATTTTATTTGTAACTCAATTGACAAAAACAAAACAAACATGATTTAAAAATAAAGGACGAATCGGACAAATTTTTGTAATTGAGTCGCAAAACGATCTCCTTTTTACTATTTTTACCGTTTTTTGATAAATTTCTTTATGTAAGGAAGTATTCGGTTTTTGAAATTCCCAATTTATAAATAGTTTTTTCTAGTGAAAAACTTTATTTCGTCCGTCATTACATTTTACTGAATCTTTTAACTTCATACAATACTGATAAGTATACTATATATAACTGATAAGTACTATATATCCTATCCTTCACCCTCTTGAATTATTTTTCAGATACTTAGCCCGCACCTGTTCATAGTAGGTATTTCCTTAGGGCCTCCCAGCGAGATTTCACGGCCCGTGATCGCAAGCGGCGGTTGAATTTTTCATAGGATATTATGGTTTTGTTAAGAATCGCTTTACACCCAGTATTATCGATGTTCATTCCAAGTATTTTTCGACAGAAATCTGTCTGTAAAAGATTATGATGTAAAGTATCTGCAGGTATGCAATGTTATTTTAGAATGACCGGTTTTTTTTTTTACCGGTTCATATTTTTTTAGGGTCTATTTGGCTTATCGATGACCGATGTGGCGCGGCGGACGAAGGTCAGCCTACGACACAGCTGGTTGCGGGTTCGATTTCCAACAATGTAACAAATGTTTGCACGATCTGAAAAAATTCGTTGTTTAATAAAAAACATACATCTATGTCATGTATGTATTAAGTATATTAGTATTCTAGTACCCATAACACAAGCTTTGCTTAGCTTGGGGCTAAATCATGCTGTGTGGATCGTCCAACATTTTTTATTATTTGTTTCATTTCAAGGTAAAGGCGTCCTCTATAGACTTTCGTCATCTCCTGAATATTAATTAAGAAAATTAATTTGTTGAAGGTTCTATAACGGAAATGGAACGAGGAGAAATATAAACTTAAAAAAGTATTTACACATGTAAAACGGAAGCTCTATCGATAACTTTTTGCGCGCCAACGCGCTTGTAAGCATCGCAAAAACCACAAGGAGTTCACGAAAGTAACTCATGTGTTGAGAGACAAGAAAATGTAATAAAAATATTCAGTGAAGTTGAAAACAAAAATATGAGACGGAAAATGAGAACAAAGGGGAAAATCGCATCAGTTACTCCCGCGAAACCTTAGTTGAATATTTTTCGAGACTTTATTGAATAAATATACATAATTTTACTTCGATGCCTCCAAAAAGCTTTACACTGGTGACATAGTAGCATTTGAATATATAAATATGATTAAGTTCTTAGCTCTTTTGCTGAATTAATTTATTCAGGGATCTTTTTGTGACCTACCACCCTTTGATAACGAACTTGGTTATAGTTAGGAGAAAGCTTTGTCTTCGGCGAATGCGAATAAGTGCGAATTTTCTTTTCGAGTAATAAAATAACTTCTACTTGTATATATTTATATCATATATTTTTATCGAATCCTCAAATTATTCACAACCACACCGGCAGGCTGATTATGTAAAAGCAACAGCAACAGCGACGCGACCGCGACCGCAATTTTAGCAAGCAATTTTTAGTTCACCGATTGTCCGGCAGAGGGAAACCTAGTGCTCGATTGCTGGGTGACGTAGTACCTGGTGTCATGTTAGTACAAAATTGGCTTTTGACAGCACTGATTGCTTAATTTTCGCCTGTCGCAAACCGGTCGCAGTTACATAATCAGGGGGCGGGTTTTCCTTGGACCCACAATTAATTAAAGAAATTTGATATCCATACAAAAAAAAAAATCAGAATTCAAATTCAGTCGCCTCCGTTCAGAGCCAATGGCTTTCGACCTACTTCAGTCCTAATATAAGTAGCTTCGCACGCTTTTTACCGAGATAAAAATTGCCTCTCATATGTTAATTCAGGTCTAGAGGCTAGTCCATTTTAACGTCTAGAACTACCTGCTACCTTTATGAAAAATTGTAACCCGATCCGGTCAGTAGTTTTGGCGTGAAAGATAATAAACATCCTAACATCGAATATACATGTATATAATACAAACTTTCGTATTTATACTATACTAGTTTCTGGCAGCGGCTTCGCATGCGTTGATTCTTAAGCAACTTTTAATGTTATTTCTATGCCATGGAAACTCTTCTCTGGGATAAGAAGTTGATTCCAGGGGCATAGGGTGTAGCCCTATCTATATCTCTTGGTTTATACTGTAAACTCCAATTTTCTTAAATAAAAATAACCGCATCAAAATCCATTGCGTAGTTTTAAAGATCTAAGCATACATATGTAAATCAGACAGACAGCGGGAAGCGACTTTGTTTTATACTATGTACACTATGTGTATTTCTATACTGAAGTGTGAAGTGATGATTTAGCTTTTTTGCCATACTTCGGTAAGTAGATTCAGCAGCAAAACCGTGAAAGCAACTCCTAAAATAATCATTTAGAAGACGAGCGGATGGCAGACGCGTCGTTTGTCGCTGAAATTGCTCTGGAATTATTCCTGAATGCCACCTGGCGTTCAGTTTCAGCCGAGTCTGCGATACCTGCATCTATTTCGCTATCATACCTTTGTATGTAAGTGCCTACGACAGAACAATTCTTTTGCTCTAGCAAAAGAATATAATAAATATTTCTATTATTTTTGTTCCCTGACATCTATGTCAGGGAACAAAAAGAATAGAAATATTTATTTGCGTTTCATATAAAATAATACAAACTAAGAACTAATAAAAGAATTTAAATACGAGAACACAGAAAGGCTACCGGCTCAGCATTAAATGCTACATTGACATAAGTGCCAATGCAGCGCTTCTCGATGATTCATCAGCGAAAGACATAGACTGATTTGAGTTCATTTGGTTGAGATACTTTGATTTGGCTTTTCATCTTGAAAATTACTGCGATTTTCAAGAATTATGTTTTTCACGACTGATTTATAATACTTTTTGAAATACTGTTAAAATATAAAGAAAATATTTAGCTTATTTTCCAGGCTACATGTAAATAATTACACTAGCCTATAAAAAAAAATTGATTGAGATTATCAGAAGCAGCACTCACGATAGGGCTGGTCCACCAGTCCAATGTCGCTCAGCGAGCTATGGAAAGAGCTATTCTCGGAGTTTATCTGAAGGATAGGATTTGTAACGAATACATCCGACAGAGAACCAAGGTTATCGACACAGCTCTAATAATTAGCAAACTGAAGTGGCAGTAGGCTGGCCATATCTAGCGAAGAACTGACGTCCGTTAAGGCAAACGTGTTCTTGAGTGGAGATCACGACTCGGTAAACGTAGTGTAGGACGCCCTCCGATCAGGTGGGATGACGACCTGCGAAAGACTGCAGATGGATGCTGGATGCGGCAAGCTGAAGACAGGGCGCTATGGCGCTCATTTAGGGAGGCCTATGACTGCTATAGGCTGATGATATATATATATATAGTATATATATGAGATGATATATCAGAAGCAGAGTTTTTTGGCAGTGGGGTATCTGTCTGGGGATTAATCTGGACTTTACTAATGTTTCTTCTATAAGTAGCAATCAAATATATAATAATTTGCTAAATTCGAAATTAAGAACACAAAGAACTTCATCTAAGATTTTAAAATAGATTATACATATATGTATAAGGTTATAATAAATTATGTTAAACGATACTTACGTCTATGCTAATAATATAAAGAGGAAAGGTTTGATTTTTTGTTTGTTTGTAATGAATAGGCTCCGAAACTACTGGACCGATTTGAAAAATTATTTGCACCATTGGGAAGCTACACTATCCCCGGTGAACTTAGAACTATATTATATTTTCAAAAAAGTTAGGGATCCGTACTAAAACCGTGCAAAGCCTTAAGGTCCGCTAGTTTAACATAAAGAGAAGAAGATTCAGGGTGTCTTATATCAAATGGATAATCCTGCAAGTGCAAGATTACCGTCTCATTGATAGGGTTAAGAAGTATCATGCCGTATCAACCCATTCAATACAACCGCGACTCAAATAACAAAACACAGAGGTTCAAGCAGCTCACAAAGGAATTTCCCGTAGATATTATCTAAGGGAATCGATGTCGTTGCACTATTTTAAAACGCTGCAAATACTTTACATTTCACTTTGTAAATGTTTGTTCTACGCAGAGATCGGCTTTCGAGTCCCGAGTCCCGCCTCACCTCACGTAGTTTATACAGCGTGTCCCAATAAATAACAAGCATTTCTATATTTGTATTGAATTGGTGTAATCCTGAGGGATTCGGAACGCTACTTGTTTTTAGTTTTCATTCGTATTTGGAAAATAATTCTTCGGTTCAGTAGTTTTAAATATGTATATTGGAAATCACACATATTTACCTAAGTCCATCGGCTAGCTACCCTACCGTATTTAAATATATGTACCTATATATTGCCGTTCCCTTGCAGGGTACATGTTGGACTCTTGTAATTACTATTAAGGGCTATTTGTACACATGTTAACAATTAAACATTGAGTATTAAAATCATTAATTCGTAGAATCTCTTCATCATTACAAATTCCTGTTGAATTTTAAACAAACCACCAAAAAAAGTCCAGTTAAAATAAACTCCATTAATAAAAATCACAACCCGAATAAAATCCCTAAACGGAATAACAAAGAATCAAACGCGTGTTGGAACAATCTATAAAAAATTTACGCCCCTTGTAAGCAATATGAAAGTAGATATTGCTTCTCGCTGCGAGGCTGCTAATCTAATCCGCGGGTTAGCGGAGAATAATGAAACTAGGGATGCGATGAAACCGGCGCGAAGACGGATGTGCATTTCAAATTTTAAACCGCATGATGTCAAATTTCGAACACCGAGCTCCTTCAAGTTGTCTTTTCTTTTTTTTAAAGTAGGCTGCCGCCTGCCAGTACCAACTAAACTTGAAACTGTGTTTTTACAACCTTTTCCTTTACTAAAAACCGTACGAAGATTTGTCTCGTATAAAGTAATGACAAAGTTACCTTAGGGGTTCACCTAAACGCACCTAAGGATAATAAGTAAGTTAAACCTTTTGAACACTGACCACAAACATCAAATTACGGAAGACCTAAATGAAGGCGACATGAATGTTTTATGTTTGCCCAGACTATAATGAATCGCTCCGCTCCATCCCTAGAACCCGCACTCACAGACAGAGAAATAAATTCACCTCTTGAAGACTGTTCGGGTAAAATTTAATAAAGCAAATAGGTACCGTGTTACCTACTGGGAGTCTCGAGCATAATAACTCAAGAGATTTATAAGCGGCGAAACAAAGAACGTTATTTACAATTAATTTAGAATTATGCTGGAAATGTAATGTATTGGAGGCCTCAGGCAATTTGAATTACATGTAAGTATAGCTTAAAATTCATTGCCAAGGAAGAAGCGCGGTCTTGTAATCACTTGTAAGTGATTGGTAGGCACATTAATTTGTTGTTTTCGTGGGTACTTAATGGCTCTGTTACGTATTGACCGAGTCGAGCCTTGACTCGATTAGGCTTGTACCTACAGGCTGTCGAATGTGTCGGGTCACTGGGCCAACAAGTATTAGTCGTCCTTATCAACCTCATAGGTACCGAACTACCGAATGGGGCTCACCCACAACGGGGATTTTGCCTCAATGACAACGCTGGGCACGCGGATTAGTGATCGTAGTAGATTTTTGTGTGCACATAGTTTACGTTTCAAGCCATACATAATTTCATACATAATTATTTTTTTATGTTATTCTATAATATTGCTTGTTATGTGTTTTGTGTACCTAATAAACTTAAATAAATAAAATATAATGGTTAAGTTTGTAGATCGTAGAAGAGGTAACTTTTAATAATCAAGTATTTTCCAAAACACTTAAAAGGCGTCTTCCAATAAAATGATTAAGACTGTGTATCCTTTATTATTAAATAAAAATTTGGTATTTTGTATTTTAATAATTTAATTGTTTTGAAAAACTATAAAAGACTTCAAATTCCTTTGATTAACACAGTTTTTAAAGTTATTTGGGAGACATTTTTATCCCCCGGGAATAACATTTTTATGGGACCAGGTCGGGATCTTTCTCTATACAATGGATATCTATACAATAGAAATATATATATATAAATAAATATAAATTATAAATATAAATTATAAAAAGAACGTGATGTTCCAAATCGGTTTATAATTGACAGAGAAATCGACGATCGTACACAAAAAATATACACAGCCCAACATACATCCTCTGTCTTTTATTTTTCGTTTCGTCGTTTTAAAGTACGATACTATTATGAAATGTACCAATGTATGTATATAGGTGTTACGCTAATCGAACAGAGCTACAATTACGCGCTCCAATCTAATTATTTTCATCTGAAATCAAATCAATATTTTCACAAAAAGTCCTACCCTAAAAAACTGAATTTTCCTCAACTCATCAACGCTTAAAGTTCTGCACGCATAATTTCCATACTCCGCATACATTAAGCTAACCGAATTGCAGACTGAAATGGAAAGACAACTATCACACCTGCCGCATTCACGAACAAAACATTCGTACAGCGTCCCTCCTCCTCTCACGTAACTTTTAATAGAGTTGAAACTCGGAAATACTGTTCAGAACTTATCCGATAATATGTGTTAATGCACAGTTCGGAACTAACTTGGATACCTGTTTTATTCCCTCTGTGGGTACAGTGTGGGTGTGACCATTAAAATTGGCCAAGTTTACTGTGTCTAGTGATGTGTACAAAGTGGATCTACGAATCTATGGATCGAGTTGTTGGAAAGGTTCCATTCTCGTCACTCACACTCTCTCAACATTCCAAGCTCGAGGTCTCTTTATTTTGTTTGTGAAATATTTTTATACAGAAAATACGTAGAGTGCTTCATCAAATCAAATCAAATCAAATCGTTTATTTGCAAGAATACAAAATTATACAATGTCCTGATCTTATAACTAATTTAGTAAATGTATTCAGCCTGCATGCAGGCGTGCAAATGTTATGCGAGTCATATTATTATAATTATATATTAAATTAATTATATTAGTCATTATAAGTAACAATTTCAATCTTTAGATATTCGTTCACAGTATAAAAAAATTTTTCAAGTAGCCATCCTCTTAACTTTTTCCTAAATATATTTCCATTTAATTCTTTTAGTTCTTCCGGTAATTTATTGTAAATAGTTATGCACATGTTATACACATTGGTGTTTATAGAGTGCGTTTCGAAACTTCGGCCTTTTTTGCCGGGTTATTACATCGCTACGTTTTTGAAAATATTTTGGATATGATTTTACAAACAGACAAACTTCCCTTATATACATACATGCGAGAGGAAGGATCCTACAGTTCTTGAAGAGAGGCTTGCAACTATCAAGGAACCAAGACCTTTAAGACCTGAATTTTAATACTCTTTTTTCATGGTCGTAAATGTCATAAATGTAATTGAGATAGTCTCCAAAATCTCTACATAGTATAAAACAAAGTTGCTTCCCGCTGTCTGTCTGTCCCTATGTATACTTAGATGTTTAAAACTACGCAACCGATTTGATGGTTTTTTTAATAGATAGAGTAATTCAAGTGGAAGTTTTATAAACCATTTGATGATACATAGATTTCAACGCGAGCGAAGCTGCGGGGCGCATCTAGTCCATTATAAATAACAACAAGCTCTTTTAAAGAGCATCCAAGGTAGGTCGCGAGGTACCTTGAGATGATAGTTCATTTTTTCACTCGTATGAGATAATTTTCTAAGGTTATTTCGAGTAAAGGGATTGTTTATGATCAAGCATACCGAAACGCGTTCGGATGTTGAGTATAGGTTGAATCGTGGTCGAGGTAACGACTGGGGGTTAATTTTCTGTGTTTTAATCGATACATCTCACTAGTTATGTTGTTTGGGTCAAGGATTAGTATATCTGTTTAGTGAAATACCTAATTGATACGATGGAAGGAAAAAAAGCCAGTATACATAAAATCCTTGTAGAGACAAAGAATACTTAATCTCCGTTGTTTTTTAACAAAATCATCTCATTCGATTGTGAAATATCACAACGAAGTGCAAAAACAATGAGTACCTACTATATAATTCATTAGAATGGCTTACAGGCTCCGCAGACTGAAGTAAAAAAACATGTTTACACATGAACATTTAGTAAACCACATGCGTTCCGGCCCCTCTTTAATTAGTGCGGGGTTCAAAAAGGTCATACGTTAATTGCGGTTCCGACACACGGATACGACTTGTAACCTCCGAGAGACGGAGTAGACCTTTCTAGATTGTTTTATATTATTTATCATTTACCTGTTTCCATTGTGGTCAGAGGCGAGTGCATGCATTGTTCGTGTCTCTCAGTAACGACCTCTGTGGCACAGTGGGCGAAGTCTGCCTGCGACGCAAAAGGTTGCGGGTTCGTTTCCCGCTTCGGAACAATAATTGTTTGTACGATCTATGTATTATAAAAAATATCTATCTATGTAATATTTTGTATTAAGTATATCAGTCATCTAATACCCATAACATAAGCTATGCTTAGCTTGGGGCTAGATGATGCGGTGTATATTTTCCAGCATTATTTATTTATTTAATTAGCGCGGGGTTCAAAAAGGTCATACGTTAATTTCGGTTCCGACACACGAATACGACTTGTGACTTCCGGGGGCGGAGTAGACCTTTCTAGATTATTTTATATTATTTATCATTCAACTGTTTCCATTATGGTCAGAGGCGAGTGCATGCATTGTTCGGGTCTCTCAGTAACGACCTCTGTGGCACAGTGGGCGAAGTCTGCCTGCGACGCAAAAGGTTGCGGGTTCGGTTCCCGCTTCCAAACAATACTTATTTGTACGATCTATGTATTAGAAAAAAAAACTATCTATGTAATATATTGTATTAACACTTTGAGTGCTGAAAACGCACAGTATGAGTTTTCTACAAGTGACTAATATGCGTAAATCCACACTAGCGTAGCGGCTGAGAAAATACAGATCTTTGTGACTCAGCAGAGCTGTAATATTTTTCGAACGAAACGCATGTGCGGCGCAACACAACCGCTGTGTAGAGTGGCAGCACGAATTTTTTGGGTAAAAAAAAAGATCGCAGTCGTCGAAAAAAAACCGCAGTCAAAGTATTAAGTATATCAGTCATCTAGTACCCATAACACAAGCTCTGCTTAGCTTGGGGCTAGACGATGCTTTGTGTATTGAACAGCATTATTTAATTATTGCGGCGTTCAAAAAGGTCATACATTAATTGCGGTTCCGACACACGGATACGACTTGTGACCTTGTAGACATTTCTAGATTATTTTATATTATTTATCACTTATATTTATTTATTTACCTGTTTCTATTGTGGTCAGTCGCGAGAGCATACATTGTTCAGGTCTCTCAGTCTTTTTTTTAATGATATTGTTACAAAAAAATAAGATTAATAATAACACTATGAAAACCACAACGGTTTGTATGTATTAATAACACTATGAAAACCACAACAACGGTTTGTATAGAAGTGTTATTAGCGAGTCAGCTGAGTAACTACATTATAAATTTTTTTAATATAATTTTATTAAATACGCAAATTTTCTTGCCTTGGACCATACACTAAAAGTTAAAACTATTGTAAGAAATGTCAGAGATGTCGGTGTATATTTTGTGCCCTACCCTCCTACTATGTACTCTAATAGTTAATTGTTTACTTTACTAATTAATATATAATTACTATTGTTAGTTTTATATAGAGTCAAGCCTACAAAAACTAATACATATGAATTAATGTAAACGTGGAAGAGCGAAGCCACCTAGCACAAGTATTTTCATAATACTTAAAAGGTGGCTTCAAATATGATTATGACTGAGTGCTTACCCGTTCGACCCAAGATTTTTCTACCCAATAGGTATTTTGCTCCGTTCAACCCAAAACATTAGATTCAAGATACCCGTTCTACCCACACCTACTGATTCCTAATTTCTATTGTTTGAATTCAAATAAATGACATAGTGAAACACTAAAGAAGGGTCATGAGACAAAAAATGCAGAAATTAATTATAAATATTTTTATTATTAAAAACAGTCTTGTTCAGATAATAGTCAGTTAAATATTTGTCTGCTAGTCGACTATGTATCCTTTATTATTGAATAAACATTTTGTATTTGTATTGTATATCACATAGGTTTCACAATATCATGCTAAGTTTATATTCTAAGTGTAAGTGTGATGATTACTTGCTAGGTCCTTTAGATTATTACAATATAATTTAATTTTTATTCTGATAATAATTGAAATGAGGTGAGTAATTTGATCAGTAACTAGAAAGAAAGAAAGAAAGAAAGAAAGAAAGAAAGAAAGAAAGAAAGAAAATACATTTATTTGACACCATACATAACACATAACACGACACATTACATGGTAAGAAAATAATAAAAACAAGAAAAAAACATTACAAGGAAAATAATAAGATATACAGAATAGAGCAAATACGTGTTACATAGGGGGCCAAAAAGGTCCCTGTCTCAGCATTATGCCGCTACAAGCCCTAAGTAAGTAGCGGCGCTGATTTTCAGACAGGTCCTGGTGTGGTGGCACAAAGCTTGATAACATTAGTAGGTATATATATATATAAGAAAACAAGAGTAAGTAACATAAAAAAGCCAGAGATAAAAGGAAAAATGAAGAGAGGTACCATTAAATACGAGTAGACCTCCATGGACATCACAAACCTATACAAATAACCCCTAAATCTATCTATAAATCAATCTAAGCCTTAAATCTAGATAGCACAACAATTAACAAAAAACTACACATCAATTATTATTATTGTCTATGGTAGACCCATATTGCCAAATCACGAAGTCAAAGTCAGGTATAGAATCTATGGGTATTTGTAATGAATCAAACCCGTTGATACTGATGTAGGCTCGATAAGTAGTAGGTACGATCTAAGTTTATATTTACCTAAGTCTGATATTTATATTGTTTAGTCTGGTGGCTTAGTCTAGGTAGAGGTTAGGTCTGTTAGATCAACCTCTCTGGACACAATTTATTTTTGTATGGATCCTTCATTTTTATAACAAGTAATTTCGTTAGATTACTTGACGGCAAATGGGCTTTAAATTTTTATATTTTGAACGCTCAAATAATCATAAAGCGCTTATGACAGGTAATAAAAAAATCACGCAACAATATTTTTTTCCAATTTAATGTTAACTGCGAGTTTTTTACAACTCAATATCCAGGGACTTAACTGCTACAGATTTACTCATCAATTATAACTTTACCTTGGCTTACCGGAATGTATAAACGTGGAAAATGTTTCAAGTTGTTGTTTTCCTGTTTTACAGGTACCTAATTTATTAAAGTGCCACCGTCTATACTGTTCCTTCATTTCCACTCCATCCTAAGGTTGCCTGGAAGAGATCACTCACAGCGATAAGGCCGCGCTTTCTACTTCATTTATTCTTGACGACCGATGTGGCGCGGTGGGCGAAGGTCCGCCTGCGACGCAGGAGGTTGCGGGTTCGATTCCCGCCACGGAACAATTGTGTGTACGATCTGCAGATATTTGTTCCGGGTGTTCTGGTTGTTTTCTATGTATAATAAAAAATATCTATGTAATATATTGTATTATGTGTATAAGTTATCTAGTACCCATAACACAAGCTCTGCTTACCATGGGGCTAGGTAATACTGTGTGAATTGTCCAGCATTATTTATTTATTGTTTATTTCTGTATTGTTTTCCGTTTTGCGAGGTATAATAAAGTGTTTTCTATCTACAGGATGTAGCTTTATAAATTTGTAACAAAATTCTCCTAAGTTAAATTTTGATCCCGGGTAGATAATTTGCGAACAACTATGGAGTCCCTTTACTAATTGTCTGTTGAAATGAAATGGAAACGAAATTTAGAACCCAGATGGGTTACGCACTCAGTTTCAGTTTAACACAGAAAATGTTTTACAGAATAGAATAATTGTACTTGTAGATGTTACCTAATTTTTTCAGTTCTTCCACTAGTGAAAAAAATTAAGTAAACAGCAAAATCTTATTTGATAGTAATTTATAGTATAAAGAATGACTTGTCTAAGTGCTTATTTTGTAAGTCTAAATTTCAAAAAAGTTAGGGATCCGTACTAAAACCGTGCGAAGCCGGGAAGGTCCGCTAGTATGTTTTCTATCTATCTTGATATTTCGTAACTCTAGTTACCAATATGTGAGGCCTCAAGCCCCTTATCGAACAATGGTTGTTTCTGCTGACAGGTTGAGTAGGTAAGCCGTTACATTCTGGATTACACCTTCACCGTAAAGCACTCATATTTTCAAGCGCATATTCATGTCACATTGCTCATCTTCTGTCGACGACCTGGGACATAGATAAGCAAAATGAGACCAAGCAGTACAGAAAATCATTGGTTGCTATATTTTGGACTAGCGAACCTTCTCGGCTACGCACGGTTTTAGTACGGATCCCTAATTTTTTTGAAAATATAATATAGTCTATGTTCACCGGGGATAGTGTAGCTTCCCAACGGTGAAAGAATTTTTTAAATCTGTCCAGTGGTTTCGGAGCCTATTCATTACAAACAAACAAAAAACAAAAAATCAAACCTTTTCTCTTTATAATATTAGTATAGAAATAATGCCCTATTTCTCCTGGTCGAACTTTAACTTGAGAACGGCATTGCCGATGTCAAACATCTTTATTTAAAATGTTTTTTTATCGTAGAAGGTTCTTACATTAAAAAATAAGAAAATTGCGCAGAAATTTCCACGCGAGCCAAGTCTCGGGTCGTAGCTAGTAACTAATAACTACCAAAATTGTGAATATACCGAATTATACCTGAGCCATAGATTATAAAAAAAACATAATAAAATTTTATTTTTATTGAGATTCGTTATTATTTTGATAAAATAAAACTACAAAATACAGCAATCCGCCATGACACGTTAAAACCCAATCAGTGAATACTGATCCCTGAACGTCATATCGTCACAATATGTAATGTCAATGCACAGAACAACCACAGAAATCACTATGTTAAAGTCTGTATAACTATGTAAACGTGTCTTAAATCAGTAGCTTTCTACTAATACAAGTTTTTATTAGTTACTATCATTTCATTGTGATTTTCTTTGTTGTTATAGAGATCTATTGAATTAAAAATATTTATGGTCATTCTGTATCATTAGATGTTTGTGCATCGGTGACGTCATAGATAGACACCACCAATGATGTTATATATACGTAGATACGTTGTATCGAGGTCTGCCTTACAAAACGAAAATCAGGTACGTATCCTAATTGAACTCAGTCCGTCCTGCTCCTGGACGCGACGCGCACGTTTCTTGAACACGAGGTTACTTACGGAATATACTTAAATAAACCTCGAAAATGCCAAGTTGTGTGTTCCGAAAGTGCAATAACTACACAAGGACTATAAAAACCACAAAGGGTGTATCTTTTCATACGTAAGTACTGTTTAATATGTTAAAATGTAAAATGGTGAATTTTATTTTACTCAACAATCATTGCCGCGTGGCGTTGCCGCTTTGAACACGAACGAAACAAGCAATGCGTTAAGTTTATGAGTGACAGAGATAATACCATGCGGCGTTGTATGTTCGAACGTCGACGCTAGTATGTAGCTATAGTAAAATATCGCAATGTTTTTATTTCTTTACAATGAGTATGACGTCTCTATATGTAAAATCTCTTTGGACACCACTAGTATTGTTGCGTAAAACAAAAATTTTCTTCAAAATCCATTTTTTTACAGAAATACTCGTATCATTTTGTATTCAGAAGATGTCTAAAAATCGGAGTAGTTTCTCAATATCAATCGACCTGCCGATTATGTGGCCATGGCATGAATGATTTCTATTTATTTCTATATTTCTTCCACGTTTCATAATTTTTCAAATTTTGTGTTTCTTATACATTCTTCGCTCACAAATAAGGTTATTTATTTTTATTTCACGTAAAGATTTATAAAAAAACATGCGACGGAAGGCATTGTCGCAGAATTTTCACGTACCTAAATTAATGCTACCTACATTATTCTAAAATAAAAAACTCTACTAGATAGTTCATGCGGTGTTATTAGCCCGAAGTGCCCGAATTAGCCGAATTCATTATATAACCCATAACACAAGCTGTTCTCAGCTTGGGGCTAGATGATATTGTGAGAATTATCCAGTATTACTGATATTTATTTAATGGTAACAATCTTGGAACTTTTGAAGTGCGTCTTTCCATGTAGTTCCTTTTACCTAAGGTAGAATACCAATATGTGTCATTCTGTGACGACACCACTGCCAAATACGTTACTAGTTTATCAGAATATTCAGAATAGGGCCCCAGTGTCTTCCTCTTAAAGAGACTCGGGGTTTCCTCATAATTATCTCGTACTTAGGCCCGTATTATGAAAGCTTGCTTAGTCATAGAATCTATCCTTGTGTTTATAGTCATAGAATCTATGCTTGAGTGGCGTTAATGTCATAGAAAAGCGTTACTCAAGCGGAGAGCGATGACTTAGGAAGCTTTTATAATACGGGCTTTAGACTGAAATCTAGAAAACCCTACAATATGAACTTCACGTGCCCCGGAGCTTGTGCCTGTCAACTCCACAATACTGTCAGTAACCTTATTCTATGCCGTACATCACCCGTATGCAACCTACATGTGGCTTTACCGCATATTCAGCTTCTTTTGAACATGTCACCGTGTTTTTGACTGGCCCTAGACTGCACGTGAAGCTCGCAGTCCATCATTACTTGTTAAAAGAAAAATGAAATTAAAAATATATTAATGTGTCTTAGTTTATGCAGGTACAGCTAAAGGGAAATATAAACTTGAGTATTTTACTAGAGTAATAAACACAACAAACGACTTAAAAAGATATAGGATGAAAAAATATATAAATTGATTAAAAAAACTGACATATCTAAGTTAGTGTTGTTTAGATTAAGCCGTGTGTATGGTCAGTGCCGTGTTTCTGCGCTATCAGAAAAGGTTCATGCTCAGCTGAAAGCTGTTAAGAGGGTTTGTTTAAAGAAGTATTGAGTTCTATGGACAAGGTTTTTGTTTTTATAGCAATTCTTAGTATAATCCCTAAGTGTGGATAAGCACCCACACTTAGGGAGTATACTAAAAATTGCGGGTTCTCTTTTAGGTCATATTTTTTTGGAATATGTATATAGTACGTAAATTCGTACGGAAAAGTTAGAGCGTTTGCTGCATTTTTGTATTATGCAGATCTTAGTTTACGATGTTGTTTTAGTGTCAAAAGTAGTTATGGGTTGTGAGGGTAGAGAGAAATGAAACGCAGTGTTCCTTTTATGATAGAAGATCTTTCTTATCTTAACCGTTGCCCATTTCCACCGAGCACATCAGTAATATGCATAAAGACGATTTAAACATTGAAATGATCGTTTGATCTATAAATATTTGTCCCGGGTGTTCTGGGTATTTACTATGTATGGTAAATTTTTCCATCTATGTATTAAGTACCTATATCAGCCATCTAGTACCTATAACACAAGCTCTGCTTACCTTGCCGCTTGATGACGCTGTCAAATTATTGTCCAGCATTATTTATTAAATTTATCGACCTTTCACTAAAAAATGCCCAAAAAGAAAGGTGTATAATTATAAGTACTTTATTCCTTTTTAACGGGTATCTATATCCTTTAAATGAAACTTATAATTATGTGTTCGAAGTCTTAAAATATTTAAGAAAGGAATGGTTGCACTGCTTTCATCATTCTATGTGCGTTCGTAGTTCAACGTAGCCGCAGAGTCGTCAATAGAGAGACTTGCGCGGATTATGCACGCGCCATTAGCTTCACGCCTTTGTGTTGGCCCCACTGTCTCTTTAACTCATTGTCGTTCAGGGCTGCCAACTGGACGGGCCTAATTATCTGCGTCTGCATCTTAAATTACTCTGTGGTTCTGAGATAATAATTAAGATTATTGTTAACTACGCGCCCTGGCTTCGCATGATTTTCGATATATATACATATAAACCGATTTCTTGAATCATTCTATCTATTAAAACAACCGCATCAAAATCCATTGCGTAGTTTTAAAGATCTAAGCATCATCATCATCATAGGGACAGACAGACCAGCGGGAAGCGACTTGATTTTATACTACGAGTATGTAGTGATAATCTCATCAATTCTAGAGAGTCCTCTAGAATTGATGAGATTATCACATAGTAGATCACAGAGTAGATGAAGTCATCTACTCTAAACTTAATCGTGCACTATAAAAAGTACCATGAACTTAAATTACATTTAAAATTCGTAAATAAAAAAGCGGGTACCTACTTATTTAAAAAAGATGGATATCTGCACTAATAATATAAAGAGGAAATGTTTGATTTTTTGTTTGTATTGAATAGGCTCCGAAACTACCGGACCGATTTGAAAAATTCTTTCACCTTTGGGAAGCTACACTGTCCCCGGTGAACATAGGCTATATTATATTTTCAAAAAGTTAGGGATCCTTACTTAAACTCCATTAAACCCAAGGTGTAAAAAAATCACCTAATAAAGTGAAATTCGCGGGTGAAACCGCGGGGAACAGCTAGTAACGAATAAACTCAAAAAACTACTAAACCGATTTCGTCACTTCTTTCTGCGTATTTATATATATATAATGTATTTATTAAAAAATATTTATTTTTTAATAAATACATTATATATATACTCCACCCGAGCAAAGCCGGGAATGGCCGCTAGTAATTTTATAAAATGGTATAATTTCTTACGTTAAACTGAAATGGGTCAGTTGAAACCGTATCACAATCACCACATTAAAAACCGCAACCCGGAAATAAAATGAAATTATTGATATGCTATTGAACAAAAGTGACTAGGTTATTCATTATCATTTATTGTGATTTTATATTACGTAAGCAGATTTATTACAATTATTTACCCCCCCATCTCCCTTGTCAGAAAAAGTAAGCAAAGCTCTTACCCCCTTAATTATAAATGTATTTTTTATATTATAATGTTATAATTATAATACACAAGTAAACAGTACACTGACAGAGGAATTTTAGACAAGTTAATATCGCGCGGTGATTCCCCTTATCGGTTTTGAAGCGAGTGCCTAAACGTATGCATTATTTGCGGGAATCCCCGAAAATGCTTTTCGTTTTCAAGCATAGACAATATGAGGGTTGCCATTCAGTTCAGTTCAGTTATTTATTGATAAGAATTTTCTAATATGTCAAACATAATAATACAAGTAACAAAAAAAATTACACATACGTGTAAAAAAGTAACGATGACGTAATCATCATCTAGACTCCCCATGTCATCCAAAAAAAAGCAAAACAAAGACCCCCTCACCCCGCCATAGTGCTTACGTAATACTTGAACGGCCCCTTAGGTGTAGTATCTTAGTGGATACACAATGCATAAAAACCCTGTCATCACGCGAATAACGCGTGTTAATGCGCATTTTAGCGTAAATAACGCCTTTTCACGCATTATTAACGTTAAAACGCGCGTTATTTGCGCTAAAATTATCGTAATATCTCTAACGTATGAATCTACTGAAGCTCTTATGATTCGTAACTCATAATCATCTTCCAAATTTACCAACATATTCCTTGTTCCTAAATAACCTTCAGAGTATCTTGATATTTTACCTATTATCTATAGGTAGTGTCACAATAATGCACGTGCCCATAAAGCGCATGCATGTTTTAGTTTTAAGCTCTACCGTTGTTATTACAGTGAGATAATAATATCTCACTGTCTTTTTCAATATCTCTCTCTTGCTATTTCGTGTTTAAAACCTAGTTTAAGGTTCTGCATCTACTAAAGAACTTACAATTAAGGAACTCTGTAACCCTGTATTCGGAGGAGGGCGTTAATGCACGCGACACAGTTATATAACTACTGCGTGTGTTATCGTTTTTCACACAAGTTATTTATTTTCCCTTGTATTTATGTTCCAAATACAGATTATTATGTTTTTTTTTTGTAATAACGCTTAAAACGCGCGTTACGATATGTTTTATATAGCGTTTTAGCCTAGCAGGACACAACAATTTTTGGGTTCTTTATTTCTTAATGTTTTTAATTCTACCCTTCCGATTTGTATTGATATGGATCCAGCAGTTGAGCTACCTCAAGATCATAGCTCAAGTGCATTTACATACGTGCGGGTTTCTGGTATCCGGCGGAGAAGTGTATGGGCATGTACGATAGCTTTCACACGTACTGGTATATTTTGCATACAATTCGGTGGCGGGTACCCGGCATGCGGCACCGGCTACCGGCGGCGGCCGGGACGTGCGAAAAGGCACCAACTGTTTCAAATGGAAATGCTAGCCCTAATTTGTTTCCATTTCGAATTGTCATATTTTCTTTATTTTTCAAGTATAGTCTAATATACTATTAATTCGTAATCGACGACCGATGTGGCGCGGTGGGCGAAGGTCCGCCTGCGACGCAGGAGGTTGCGGGTTCGATTCCCGCCTCGGAACAATTGTGTGTACGATCTGCAGATATTTGTTCCGGGTGTTCTGGTCGTTTTCTATATATAATAAAAAATGTCTATCTATGTAATATATTGTATTATGTTTATCAGTTATCTAGTACCCATAACACAAGCTCTGCTTACCATGGGGCTAGATAATGCTGTGTGAATTGTCCAGCATTATTTATTTATTTATTTATTTATACTATTAATTAAATTTGAAGGATTTTTTTTCCCTTGACGCCATAATGTGAATTATATTACCTGCTCTGATATCTACCTTCTCTCATCTAAGAGGATAGTTGGGAAAAAAGTTGTCTGTCTCCCTTTTTGCAACGGACAGATGAATCTTTTATTTACTGAAAAGGTTCTATATCCTGTTAATTCGATGGGACCGATCGATAAATTTAGAAGAGAGAATAAAAAAAAACAATGACTCTTGAAAATTCACACAGCATCATCTAGCCCCAAGCTAAGCAGAGCATGTGTTATGGGTACTAGATAATGGAATACTTAATACAATAGATTAAATTGATAAATATGTATTTTTTATTATACATAGATAACGACCAGAACTAAATTAAAGGTAGTGGTAACGTTCGTAGCAAAAGACAAAAAATGAGGGTAGATCGGTATGTCTGCCCATAAAAACTTACTCGAAGTCGCAGTGCCTTCAGTTATTCCGTGATCATGGCGCATGAAACTGTGCCGAAATATTGGATAACTCAAAAATCAAATCATGGTAAATTAAATATCCCGTTTTAAATGACTTTAGTGTCGATAACCATTATAGTTTCAAAAGTTTTAAAATTAAATGTCTGCAGATAGTACAAAAATTTATCCCGAGGCGGAAATCGAACCCGCAACCAGCATTGCAGGCGGATCTTCCACCCACCGCGCCACAGAGGTCATCGTGATTCGACAATATCTTATCTTAGATTCACCCTACCGAGCCAAAGGATCGATAGGTACCCTTGAGCGGCGAGACGGGACAACCGGCCCGTCACAAATCACCAGGAAGTTAATCCAAGTATCAATAACGCAAGTCTGCCCCGCACATGCTTGTGGCTAATGAGGTGAATAAACTATATGTGCCTCTTGCTTCAGCCCGTGGCTTCGCACTCGCTTTACCAGGATAAACAGTAGCCCCTATGAAACTGTAGGCCAGGGATATTCTAAAACGGGGCATTCCTCTAAGCGCACCCAAATGAAGCGCACCTAGGCGAAGCGCACCCAAGTACTTCCACATAGCGCACCCGTTTAGGTGCGCTTCATTCAGCCTGTATAAATATTAAGTTTTTATTCCTCGAAGCGCACCAATGAAAAAGTTGGGTCTAGTGATGGGATAGTAAAATGTGTCAATATCACTGATGAAACGTAATTCAGTAACATTTGAGTAATGTGAATATTTTATTATATTTTATTCGGAAAACAGACAGTATTTTAAAACTAGATAAAGAAATCAGCATCATCATCATCATCAGCCTATATCAGTCCACTGCTGGACATAGGCCTCCCCCAATGAGCGCCATTGCGCCCTGTCCTCAGCCTGCCGCATCCAGCATCTGCCTGCAGTCTTTCGCAAGTCGTCATCCCACCTGGTCGGAGGGCGTCCTACACTACGTTTACCGAGTCGTGGTCTCTACTCAAGAACACGTTTGCCCCAGCGGCCGTCGGTTTTTCGCGAAATATGGCCGGCCCACTGCCACTTCAGCTTGCTAATTCTTTGAGCTATGTCGATAACCTTATAGATATAGATATAGATAAAGAAATAAATTAAATAAACTATATACCAATTATGTGCTTTCGCATGTTGAGACTAATTACTTACAAGAAAAACAGAAATTGAATTACTACCTACTTATGTAAAAAAAAGAGAACAATTAAATACGAATAAGTTTAAATTTTGGGAGACTAACCAGCTGAGGCACCGATTCAAACCAACAACGTTTAGCAAAAGTGAAAGTACTATACATAGGTATACATTTTAATGTATATCTAACTACCTAATTAAGCGTTATCGACTAGCTAAGTTAATAAAGGAGTTATGTTATAGCGGGAAGCGGTAACTCATGCATGGCGAGTACAGTGCACACCGGTTTAGTGCAGATTTGAATGCATTTCACGAGTTCATCCGAGTACATGTCAGCTGAAAGCCAATTATACATTTTCACTATAGGCTACTAATTAGATGAAAACAACCCCATCACTAGACCCAACTTTTTCATTGGTGCGCTTCGAGGAATAAAAACTTAATATTTATACAGGCTGAATGAAGCGCACCTAAACGGGTGCGCTATGTGGAAGTACTTGGGTGCGCTTCGCCTAGGTGCGCTTCATTTGGGTGCGCTTAGAGGAATGCCCCTCTAAAACAACTTCTTTACAAAATCTCAGTCTGATCCGCCTTGTAGTGTTTGCGTGAAGAGGTAATAGAAAACTTCATAACATTTACGCTTTCGCATGTTGTGTTCTCGCCGTTTTGTATAAGATCCTACTTTGTATTGTCCGATATTTTCAAACGCAATTATGTATTTTCCATTTCAATTTCATGTTTAGCAAGTCTTATGTGATGATGGTGATGTTAAGTGGTGTTATTAGTGTGATGTGATGTAACATTGAAGTATGTGATAACTCGGAAGTCACAAAATTCCTTACGGGAATGAATAAATAAATAAATAAATAATGCTGGACAATTCACACAGCATTATCTAACCCCAAGGTAAGCAGAGCTTAGAATAACTAGGCTTATTACCCTGAGAAGCAGAGCTTGTGTTATGGGTACTAGATATCTGATATACATAATAACAATAGATATATATTTTTATTATACATAGAAAACGACCAGAACAACCGAAACAAATATCTGCAGATCGTACATACATTTGTTCCGAGGCGGGAATCGAACCCGCAACCTTATGCGTCGCAGGCGGATTCCTTCGCCCACCGCGCCACATCGGTCGTCATTTGAATGAATGAATTTTTATTTATTATAAGACTTACACCGAACATAATAAACTAAAACTAGAAAGAAAATTATTTATTAAACACTAACACAACACACAAACAAATTTAGTTACACATTTTATAATATAGGTAACTAAGAGGAAATGTGTACGTGTGCGTAAGTCCTGTAACAAAATGTCTAATGAGAAGCCAGCTCATCACCCATCACCAATCAAGTGCACCAAGGAAGTTAAAAATTCTGGGGCGTCAATATATGAACAATTTGCAGCCACTTATGTGGGTGGCTGCAAATGGTTTAAATAAATAAATAATGCTGGACAACAATTCTCTCGGCAAACGTAGTGTAGGACGCCCTCCGACCAGGTGGGATGACGACCTGCGAAAGACTGCAGGTAGATGCTGGATGCGGCAAGCTGAAGACAGGGCGCTATGGCGTTTATTGGGGGAGGCCTATGTCCAGCAGTGGACTGCTATAGGCTGATGATGGACAACAATTCACACAGCATTATCTAGCCCCATGGTAAGCAGAGCTTGTGTTATAGGTACTAGATAACTGATAAACACACTGCAATGCGTAGCGTTCCGTCACCAATCACTTGGAAGTAAATCCAAGTATTGATAACGCTTGATCCGCCCGACATATGTGTGGCTATGAGATTTATAAACTTCATCGACTACTAGTTTATTCCCGCGTCTTTAAATGCTTTTTGTGAGGTGTCAAAAGCCACACTTTAATAATAATACGCAATGGCAGTAGCCAATGCGTTGGCCGTTTCTTTCTTTCATTTCAAGCGAATTTTTTCGAGACAAAATGAAGCGTAGATATATGTTAATCCAGGACTAGAACAACATCATATTCATCATATTTCAAAACCTTTGATTGACGACTGATGTGGCGCGGTGGGCGAAGGGCAACCCTTCCCTCATCGGGTTCAATTCCTGCCTCGGCATAAATATTTCTTCCGGGTGATCTGGTTATTTTCTATGTTCAATAAAAAAAACTATCTATGAATTGTATAATACAATTCATAATGACTGATATACAGTCATCTAGTACCCATATACACTTTATGGTTAACTTGGGAGCTAGATGATGCTGTGTGTATTATGTACTATTATTTAATAGAAACTTTATGATTATTTAGACAGCAACCTATCTACATTCCACTAAAATCGAGCCCTAATCATCCAGATAAGGCTAACCTATACGTGCCTTTACAGGAATGTTAATTATCAAAGTTCGGGCCTGTATCACATGTGGTCGTTAGTCTCCTTAAGTTTTAATTAAACGGTAGTTTAAGATAGATCTAGGTGGGGGTTACCTAGACCCCCTAATACATAGTAATTACAGAGGCCGTTTAAATTAAGGACAGGTAGTGTAAAGTCAAGAGCAAGACTATATCCATAAAACCAATAAATTATGAATATATTCAAAAAAACTATGATTTTTTTGACGGGTCTTGATCCCGATTATCCCGAGGGCGAGGGCACTATATTAACAAAAACCTTAGAATTGTTAAAAAAAAAAAATATATCTTCTAGGAGTAAAAGCTTGGGAAGACAGATCCAAGAAACCCAAAATCGATGGGGTTAAATCGTCTCGTTCAGTAGTTCCTATGGCCACCTTCTGTCTCCATCATCAGACCAGCTCGATGGTGCCATGCATTGTCACCGAATTTACATAATTATACCAAATTTGAGCACAATCGGCTGAGGATTCAAAATGAGGTCTAAAATTCAGTTGCTATAGTTGTCCCACACATACTAACAGACTAAGTCGAATAAAGGCTTGTACTAATAAAATAGCTTGTAAAAACGTGTCTAAAAATACGGATGAAGCTCGTTAAATCCATTGACTAGGATCCTACCAAATGTATGAATATTTTATTTTATTTTGGGGCTTTTCTAAATGTCGCTTCGAACTTGTTCATATCGGATAAAAAATAGATTTTATGATAAACCACGGTTAAAAATACATCTGCGCCAAATTTAACCCTATTCCCTATCCGTTTAGTTGTTGGCGATAAGAAGTAACAAACATTCATCAAAAACTTTCGCATTTATGATACTGTTTTCGTAAAAAAACGTCGTGTTTTAAAACTTCCACTTATAGCGTATTAAGTTTGTCGCATACCTCTGCAGCGCAGCACGAAAATGTGCATTTACATATGGGCAACTCGTAACACCGGCTTCCCACGGTGCGTGATATTGCGGACGCACGCGCACCAGCCCGCACCACGCACCGTGGGAAGGGTCTCGTCAGTGGTCGCAGAGGACGTCTGTGGCGGTGCGCCGGTATCCGTCGCGAGGCGGTAACTTCAAAGGTGCGGCGCGGCGCCTCGTTTCACTCGCGTGAACGTGTTCTCTTTCAATTTGCATTTTGAAATGAAGTTATCAAAAGATCTACACAGACCGCACGCACCGTTGGAAGAGCCCTGTCTGCGTGCGTTGCCGTCCGTGATCGTCGGCTGTGCGTGATGATCCGCAGAATCGCGGACCGTGGGAAGCCAGCTTTAGATTTCGATGTATTTTTATTGACGGCATTGGATGACAGACAGCTCGCATACACTCGTTTAAAACTTGCGGGAAGCCATTCTGTCACTGTAAAATATACTCATCTAAAGATAAACGAGTGTAAGCCCTGAATAGATATTTTTGTGCTGGGTGGTAGTGGTATTAGATTAGTGTGCGCACTCCTTTAAACTCCTTACCCAGAATGGCACGAGAATCCGTCAAATATGTATCTGCTGTTTCTTCAAATTCAGGCGGCTTATCCACTGCGTAGAAATACTTGCAAACGCAACGGTCTCGTAATCATAACCTAACAAGACTTGAATAATCATGGTTATTTTTCGCCGTGACGGGTAAGTCGCGAGCGTTCTTAATTTGGGCAATCTAAGCGTGGCCCTGACACAGGCTAAAGAAAACGGCTGATACAATTTGCATTTGCATTAGACTTGGAGCTTCTAAGTCCTCTTTAGAGGAATATACATAGTATGCTCGTCTGCCACATACACAATGTAAATTGTTTTTGAATAAATAAATTGAAACTGAAACTTACATTCTCCGAAGAGAAGAGAGACACTCAAAAGGTACATGCTCGCCTTTGAGGTTTCAGTTCCAGTTTCCAGTGTAAGCATGTTTTTGAGTGGAGACCGCGTCTCCGCAAACGTGGGACGTCCTACGGCTGTAGGATGACGACCTGCGAATGACTGCAGATACGGCTGAAGAACAAGAACATGCGAAAAAGAAGCTGTTGACAATGCGCTATAGCGCTTATGAGGGAAGGCCAGCAGTGGAATATTATAGGATGTTGATTTGAATGGAGTAAACCAGCTATCACCATATTCCGCATGGCAGTAGTGATTGATGCCGTAGTCGTTCTGCGACTGTGTAACAAGTGTTTACGAGACTGTAATCGAGGCGTATTTTCGCGGATTATTACGGGAAATTGGAACACAAATCACAGAGGAATAGGTAAGTAATAATCAGGACGGTGGATTAGTAATAATGGTAACCACGATGTGTGAAATAATGGAAGTGAGATTACTGGGTATTTTCTCTGATTAGACCCATACATAAGATGTTTTTTTCCGAGTTAGTACCTTAGAGAGTAATATTACATATATTATCTGTAGGTATTAGAGATTATTGTGTTTAGTCCAATACAATACAAAAATGCTTTATTATACACAATATGCAGATCATTACAAAAAGACATTACAAGCGACAAGTACAATGGGCGGCCTTATCGCTTAGAAGCGATATCTTCCAGGCAACCATTGGATGGAAAGAATTATGTGAATATAAGAAAATTTAATTCACATATTTCCTTGTTGTGTACCAAAGGTAATGTACATAATTGAACATTGAACATAACAATAATACTTAAAAACATGTAATAATATATAAAAGTTACCAATAGCAAACTACATAATATACTACTTAAATACATAAATAAATAAATACATAGTAAGTACCAATATTCACTATTTTGGCAGGAAAAACTCCTTGACCGAGAGCTTTAAAAACTAGCAACGATACAGTTTTTCTAACGGATTCTTTTAGTTTTGTGTAAGTTATGGATTTCTGAAACAGAAACGTAGGTAACGTTATTGTTTCAGAAATTCATATCATAAAAAGGGTTTTACAGTAAGTACCTAAAGTACTGCAGGGCCGATACTTAAATAAAGAGAAATCTCCTTCATTTTATAACCGTAATTGAAATATTTTCAATATGATGGAAATTTATTGAATTTAATTAATGTTAAGCTGATTAACGCGAAATGGTAGCAAAAAGCTTTTCAATTAAGTGGAAGCTAGGTACTGCCATTGGGTAATAGCTGGTACCTATCGGTTATTAGATGAAATTTATCATTCCAATATTGACCACTGCAATGTAACAAATCAAAACATTGAAATGAAATGAAATGAAATGAAATGAAATGAAATGAAATGAAATGAAATGAAATGAAATGAAATGAAATGAAATGAAATGAAATGAAATGAAATGAAATGAAATGAAATGAAATGAAATGAAATAAAATGAAATTAAATTAAATTAAATTAAATGAAATGAAACGAAATGAAATGAAATGAAATGAAATGAAATGAAATGAAACGAAATAAAATGAAATGAAATGAAAGTTTATTTCTTTAGGCTTACAAATAAGCACTTACACAAGTCATATTTTAAATTTGTATTATGCCTAATTGGTTATTCCTGTTCATCTCAATAGCCTCATTTAACTTAGTTGTTTGTTTAATGTCAGTGTTGTGCGAGAAAAAAGAAGGCTGATCATATTTTGTTTATAGTCGTTTATTATGTTTTTGATAACTGTAATAATTGTACAATATTATTTGAACTTAATTTTATTTTGTCTCATAAGTAATAAAAAAACGAGTACGACTGGGATTTTTTTTCTGCATTGAAGGCTCAGTATTAATTTCTAATTTTTCGTTACTTAAATTCTTATTTAGGTACTATTTTAACTGACCTACATCACACAACACTACACTATTTTTAGTTAATTATTATCAGGTACTTCGAACATCTCCTAATATATAATAAAGCCCGATCCGAAATAGTTTAGGTATTCAACAGTTGATACACTCAATCGTTTTATATATTGTGTATGTACCCTTATGTGTTAAAAGTCTGTACATATTTTTTTCGCGGTCGTTTTAGGAATGAATCGTTGTGCAGTTCATCCTAGCGCAGTCTTTCGCATATTTTGTCACGTGAGATAGTATACATAGGCCTCGCCTACCGACAAGTACGCGTCGACTTGTATCATCGTCATCATCAGCCTATAGCAGTCCACTGCTGGACATAGGCCTCCCCCAATGAGTGCCATAGCGCCCTGTCTTTAGCTTGCCGCATCCAGCATCTACCTGCAGTCTTTCACAGATCGTCATCCCACCTGGTCTACACTACGTTTACCGAGTCGTGGTCTCCACTCAAGAACACGTTTGCCCCAGCGGCCGTCGGTTCTTCGCGAGATATGGCCGGCCCACTGCCATTTCAGCTTGCTAATTCTTTGAGCTATGTCGATAACCTTGGTTCTCTGTCGGATGTATTCGTTACGAATCCTATCCTTAAGAGAAACTCTGAGCATAGCTCTTTCCATAGCTCGCTGAGCGACTTTGAACTGGTGAACCAGCCCTATCGTGAGTGCCCACGTCTCAGCTCCGTAAGTCATAACGGGTAGGACGCACTGATTGAAAACTTTCGTTTTGAAGCATTGCGGTATGGATGACGTGAAGACTTGACGTAGTTTCCCAAATGCTGCCCAGCCTAGCTGGATCCGCCTTTTGGCCTCCTCTTCTGGCGTCGACTTGTATACCCATAGATATATGCTTGAGCAACGCATATGATGACATACGACTGACCAAGCTTTCATAAATCGGACCTCAATGGCGTAATTTGCAACGTATTGCCGTATAGACTGTAAGATTTCGGGTCAAGTCCGTCGCACTTATATACTATTCTTAGCCCCGATTGTCTAATGATATTTAATTGGCATAACTTTGTTAGTGAGTTATCAAAATAAATCCATGTGCAAAGTAAGGCTTAGAATGTATCTATGCTTAAACAAAAAAAAAAGAAGTTGAACACAAATTCTATTGAAACCAATGAGGTTAAAATCTCATTGATTGAAAGCTTATTTATAACCAAGAAAATTATATTAATTTCAATTCCATGAAGCTTTACAAAATGGCGCTCTATTTCACTTTGCTAATATAATATTTTCAATACCGTCGTGTTGACTGACTGCTAAATTAAATTTATTAATTGAAGCCGGCAAATTGATGTATTTTGCCAGTATGCAAGTTAATAAGAATTATTAAATATTTTCGTAATTTTGTACTTTTCATAGCATTATGAAAATGTTGTGATTTAATTTTATTAGTCTTTCTGTTGATTAATTTGAGGTGTTATACATTGTATCGCTAGAAGTATATATGTACTTGTAGGTTATATAATAAAAAAATGTTTTGAAAAACTTGTTTCTCAGATTCCTTTATACAGTTTTATAAGTTTTGCGGGAGAAATACCAATTCCCTCGGGAATTATGTTTTTATTAAAATCATGCTAAGCAAAGGAAAAAAGTATGTACCTACCTACATATAGAGGTAGTTTTAATTTCTCTCTTAGAACAACATAATATAACAAAACCCCGTACTTTGTTGGTCCCATGCATGGGACCATTTCGGGATTATTTTTCATAGAATAGCGAAATAATTGGTTAATCCTTTTTTGACGACCTCTGTGGCGCGGTTGGCGAAGGTCCGCCTGAGACGCAGGAGAGTTCTATTCCTGCTTCGGGATAAATGTTTGAAGGATCTGCAGATATTTGTTCCGGATGTTCTGGTTGTTTTCTATGTATAATAAAAAATATCTATCTATGCAACGTATTGTATCATGTAAATCAGTTATCTAGTACCCATAACACAAGCTCTCCTTGTTTGGGGCTAGATAATGCTGTGTGAATTGTCCAGCATTATTTATTTATTTACTAAGTGCGACACTGGTTAGGGGTGCTTTCAGTGCCTGCAATCTACAACCAGGCGCTGAGTGCAGACATCCCTGTGTCATCAAAGTTTTTACGTTTTCTAAACCGTGAGTGCTTAATATGTTAGTTTTATATATGGTCTGATGATTATTAAAGATTTTATTTTTTATAGTAGCCTGATTTGTCCCACTACTAGCCAAAGGCCTCCCCCAATTCTTTCCACTCAGTGCGGACACGAGCGATCTCCTACCAATCTAAGAGGAATGCGTTAAGGTCGTCTCACCAGCGCTTTCTTAGCCGACCTCCCCCGTGATTTCCTTCGTAGATTGTATTAAAACATGTACAAAAATAGTACTGCAACTTCTTTCAAGCTTACCACCTCTTTCAATCATCATTCCACAAGAAATCAATGCAAAATATGACAAAATCGGATCTAACCTTAACTGTGATTTATACTCAGGCACCTTTATTTTTCTCAGTACAGTCACCTCCAGATAAATATGAAAATTAGTGAGCAGGCTCGTGACATATTAAATTACGTGTGTAATTCTCAGCTGAAATAGGTTTTTAGGAAAATTGAGAGGCGACAGGCGTGTTCCAGGTTTTTATTTATATTTTTTGTAACAATCAGGTTAACATTACGTTTTGGAAGATACAATGTATTTGTCTACGTTAAGATAAACGCGGAAAGTTACTCCATTTGCAACTTTAAGGACATGTTTTTAATGCATGATTTTGCAAAATTTTGTTTTATAGCTATAGTACCTATAGCTTTTTCCATAAGGCATTAATCGTTGCAATTGGAGAAGAAGCATTTTAAAGATTATAAATTGTATATAGGTACTCAGTAACTATTAACGGTTAGATATATGGTTTCTAAAACAAACAATTCGGTAAATGATGCACTGATTAAATATTAAACTATTTATTTATAAATAAAATAAATCTTCTAAATACGCCAGAACAGTCCCTTTGAGCATCAAACTTTTTAACAATAATATGTGAATATTTTAGGCTATGGACGAAGAAAATATTTTTTTCTCTGTCCATATTTTAGGCATTATAATAGCTATTATTAGTCAAGACTCTTGCAAACTATAGTCGGTATATGTAGATTATATGCAATATACATGGCACATTCAAATATAAGACAACAATAATTATTATTCTCAATTATATAAGTCTTGCGCATTTTTAGTGAGAAACAGTATCAGAAGTATTATTCAATTATTTACTAATCGTTACAATGTTTTATGTTTACTATGATAAACTATTTACAACATTATTTAAGACTAATTATTATCACGTTACATGCCTTAAAATATAAGTCAGCTGTAACTAAAACTTAATTTGCCAGAATCCTTCGAATTCGTTCCACTTTAGTACCTTGTCATACTAAAGATACATTTGTTATCTACCTCCTCTTATTTGAGTATGCGCGATCGTGAAGTTGTGAATTAATTTTGACGTTATCTTTAAATAAAAAAGGTGCATTATTGTGCAACCGACTTACGATCTCATTTGATGGTTAGATACAAAAATGCTTTTTATGCAACTAGAACTCTATCAAAGAGAAACATTCGAGCCGCATTTGGGTAGAATCGCACGTTTAGCACTTTCGCCGTAAACTTTACCAACGGCTCTAGAGTCCGTGAGAAGTACCAAAGATTTTCGACTCGTCGGATACTTGATTTCGTGCCTTAGTTGGTTAGCACATCCCCGCACTAAGGGAAAGATCGCGGGTTCACGTTCCGCCGATAAAGGAAATTTTTAGGATATTGTTTAATTTCTTCAAGAAAACTTAAGTTTCTTGCTCACATATCAACCCAGAAAAGGACCACCGTATATCTGGAGTCGTTATTCTATGTAGTTATCCAATGTATAAAAATCTCTATATCAATGCAAATAAATCAGCACATTCTTTTGTTTTTGTTAATCAAACGATACGATGTCTATACATTTCCAAGTTGACATGAATGTTGCAAACTCTTATCTTGCACCAGTGCCTTTCGTCGGTAGCTCTTTAGTTTGACAAGGTATATTATCCCGCATGCATTTTACAGCACACCCGCTCCGCTAGTTATCTTACAAAATAGAGTTCCAAACAAAAATAAATCTTCGATGTAAATAATTAAAGCACTAAATTGAGAAGACATACGAATACCACCGGCAGAGCTAGCGATGCAATAGTGGTAGCGATGTTTGCATCAGTAACTATGATTTTTCCGTCGTTGGAGTACCATTTGTTAGCGCGGTCCGGTACCCTGTTCGATTTGGCGTTGTCTACGTCGTTGTGTTCTTCTTCATCGTACGCATCAGTTCCGTACTCATCTTCCGATGTCATCCGCACTTCCGGATATTGATACGGATGTCTGTCGTTGCCTGGTATTTCTGTGGAAAATAAAACTACGATTGATTTATTGGCTCTCTTAGTTATTGTGCGGTTGGGGGAGGCCTATGTCCAGCAGTAGACTAACATAGGCTGCTGATGATGAAGATGAAGTTATTTTGGATCCACGTGCGAACTGAAGATACGTAACCTTCTAAAAGTCAATGTTTTACGTCACATTTCTCATAAAATCCACGCGTTATTTCCCATTGTGATTGCGGGCAGGCTAATACGGTATCTTATCTACCTACGTAGCTACCTACTTATATTTCTTTCTAAGTCTGTCAAAAATTAA
Organism: Eupithecia dodoneata; assembly: GCA_947044415.1. Classification (NCBI taxonomy): domain Eukaryota; kingdom Metazoa; phylum Arthropoda; class Insecta; order Lepidoptera; family Geometridae; genus Eupithecia; species Eupithecia dodoneata. Next base: position 8,910,436 of record OX345656.1, on the reverse strand, counting down.
GGAGAGCCCAGACGCTAGACACTTAATGTATTTTTTTAAATTATATACTAAATATTAAAAAATGTAATCTTGTATAGAAAAATTATGAAGATGGACCTACATTTCGTATATGTAGGTATTTTACAAACCCTAACGAGTTCTTTGCTAAAATAACATTGAGATCGTTCATCGGATGCCTAAATTCAACAGAAGTAAAAGCAGACGGGTTATTCCCACTCGAACAGAGAGTACGAGAACAAACTTTTGGAACGTCTGCGTAAAAGCTAGAGGGAATAAAACTCGCTCATGCAGTTTCGTACTAAACATGCATACCTACTCCACGCAAATTATAGGTTAGGTTGTATAAAGTAGAGTTTCGAAAATTATTATTGAATAAAGTTTTGTCAAACATTATCCTTTGTTTTTGATTTGACCTTTAACCTTTAACTGGTGACGTGGGGCCTGTGACAGGCCCGTGAGCACTAACAAAACGTTTTTTCACCCCTTTCCCCTCGCGTCCCGGGTTTATGTGTCTCAGTAGCTTCGAGTTTGGTTGCACCCATACCGTGGATGGGGATAATAGTGTCGGCGGGGGCAAATTCGTGAGTTATACGCATTTAAAGTTTTACTGAGGCCTCTCAGGCCCTACGTCACCACTTACGTTACTTTTTTTTTCAGAGTTGTTATGTTGTTATTTGTGATTTAGTATGGGGTATATCTCAAAACATAAAGGATGAATTATACAGAACCACCTAGAAAAACAGTAGAGTACTGGAGCAGAGAAATACAGAATAAAGTACTAGTATACAAATTATTCCGGGAACCAGTTCAAATGTTGATCAACAAATCGAAGAATGGCTGGGGCGTGAAAAATTTAGTGGTTCTGCAGCTGATGATTTAAAAGACAAATTTAATTAATCGAAAATGCTATAATTTTTTTTTATATAATATATAATTGTATATAATTCCACCAAGGGAGGAATGAACGCATGTGAAAAACATGTGAAGTTTACCCAGTGTCAGTTTTGTGATTTAAATTTTGATAAGAGATTTATGTTATTTTATAAGATGATTCAAGTCTATACTAAGATTTCAAAATGTTATTATTTATAAGTATGTCGTTTTTTGTTTTTTATGACCAAATAATGATATCATATCGTTTTTTCGAATAATACGAGAGCTCATTTTGATATGTCTTGTTTTTAAATAATAGTGATAGTTAGAATACACATAATTATTTTATTTCATACCTAAATATCCATATTAACACAAATAGGTAGGCTACAGTCATTCATTTGTGTACAGTTTGAATTATACGTATATTCATCCGAGGCCTGTCAGGCCTAACGTCACCACTTACGTTACACAAATGCCACGTCACCAATTAAAGGTTAAAAATAAACTTTCCACTAAGTATGTAGTAAAGGTAGTTATTATTAAATATCTATACTAATATTATAAAGAGGAAAGGTTTGATTTTTTGTTTGTTTCTTTGTAAAGAATAGGCTCCGAAACTACTGGACCGATTTGAAAAATTATTTCACCGTTGGGAAGCTACACTATCCCCGGTGAACATAGACTATATTATATTTTCAAAAAAGTTAGGTATCCGTACTTAAACCGCGCGAAGCCGGGAAGGTCCGCTTGTGTAATTATAAGCATTCACAGCCAATTTAGGTATACTAGGCAGGTCATTAATAAAATGACACTGACTCGTAGTAACAAAACATGGATACAACACTGTTGGGCTGGTTGTTAAGGGTCCGGCGACCCTCGCTTGCAAAAATCGCTCCGAATATCGCTGTCCCTGTTTAACCCATGCGCCGCGCCACATGCGTGCGCGATAGCAATATTAGCCGTTCAAAATTTGGTTAGTTCCGTAATACCAAAAATTATGACTGAAAACTTTTTGTATTCTTCACAAAGTATTATTATTCTATAACTAGACAATAGCTATGTTCCTTAATAAATAAAACGTAAGATATTGATGTTTTTAATACGAAACAAATAGCAAGAAAACTTGTCCATTTTCGCATAAAAATGTGCAAAATGAGATTGGCTTTCATTTCATTTTAGGTAAGTATTTTGAAAAAAAAAATCTATTTGGGAACCTAGATAAATACTATTTTAATACAAATAATGCAATATTAAAGTGGAAATATGCTTGAATTAGAAATAATTTTGGTATTACGTTTGTATGAAGAATTCGTCCCTCCGGAGGCCCCTTAAAAAAAAAACATTGGAAAAATGGTATATTTACACCCTACTTAATATCGCTGCACCACGTACTCTGCGTAATTATTATTATTAGTGAAAACAATGAATAAAAACAACGGAGCTAAAAGACAAACATTTAAATTGAAGCTTCCGTTATGGGAAAACAATTAAAACAATTATTTGATACGAAACCGCAGGCCGCAGTAACGGATTGATTTGGTTTTCATAAAACTGAAACAAGGTTCTGACTAGCAAACAGGCCCGGATAAACTATAAGTGCTTATTTTGTAAGCCTAAAGAAATAAATGATTTTTGACTTTTGACTACGGGATAACTTTAGTGTCGATAAACTAGCTTGTGCATTTTTGATATTTCTCTGTTCTAGATATCTAGATATTTTGTTGTAAACAAAGGAATTAAAAAAACAATGATATTCGGAAATAAGTGGAACATATTTTACGTGACTGACATTATTCAAGCCAATCAGAGAACATCGAATTAATACTTCGTTTCATTCATTATTTTATCTGTCGGCCGTCCGTTCTTAAACTCATATTTTTACTTTTTTTGCTACGTTTGTGCAATAATATGTTGTTGATGTATATATTTTGTTTCGCAATCGCTAAAAACAAAACAAGAACAGAAAATATTGTGCCAACAGCGAGGTAAATCTCGCTGTTAGCATGCTGTTTTCAATTCTTGTTATCAGTTTTCGTGAAGTTTTCATTTATCCTCTGTTGACATAAAATATCTTTGAATCTAGAACCGTAGTGGCGTATTGCATTCCAGTTAAGCGAGAACAACACTTTAGATGTGTGCTGTGGTGTAACGCACACAAACATATCGGTTATTTCATTTGGAACAGTTAGAAAGACCTTAAATACTGCGTGTTTAGTTTTGTCACTGTTATAACGTGATTCTTACCCTATTGAATTTATAAAACCAACATGCTTCTAACGAGCCACAACACACTACAATAGTGTGGTTGTGGCTTTAAAGTTAGAACATACAATGCTGGTTAAAAAAAAATCTCTAACGATGATCGTTAGTGAATTTCACTTTTAACCAACAACGTCGAGCTATCGTTGTTTCATCCTGTTTATTATCCAATAGTTTCTGCTAGTGGCTATATGCTGCTACTGATACGTGGATAGAACTATACGCGAGTTTTATCCGTAAATACTCAGATAGTGCAAATTACTACATAGTATAAAACAAACTCGCTTCCCGCTGTCTGTCTGTCCCTATGTACGCTTAGATCTTTAAAACAACGCAACGGATTTTGATGTGGTTTTTTTAAATAGATAGAGTGATTCAAGAGGAAGGTTTACAAACCACTTGACACATATATTTCCACGCGGGCGAAGCCGCGGGGCGTATCTAGTAATGAAATAAATACAGAACCTTGACCAGAAACGGAGGTAACGTTCTCCGCCCCTTTTACTCTTTAAAACATTCAAAGAGTAAATATGCACCAAAAAAGTTGTTGTCGGCATTAAAAGAGAACAAAATTATAAGAGTGCTTTATTCGAGCAATGTTTTAATTTCAACGTGTAAAATGCTGGAATTCAACAATATTTTCATGCAATTAATTTCATATTTTTCATCAGATGTATCACAGGAAAACTCGAAAGTGGTTTGGAAAATCTTTTTTCGATCTACCAAGAATTCAATATTAAATAATTCACTTGGAGGTGTCTCCGTGCTACTACAGTGAATTTTTATTACAAGAAAAATCCCAATAACAAATTTTTGGCCTGATCCGGGAATAGAACCCGGTCCCTCATTATCAGCCGTAACACGCAATTGCTTAATCAATGAGACGGATTGGTGGGTTAAACGGGCGGGTGTCGATGGTAAACAACCTTCAAACAATTCAAAGGGAGAGCAAATGCTTAGGCTCTGTCGAAGTAAAGTATTACACAAGAGCATGTGCAAGAGTGGCACAAAAACCGCACCAGACAACACCACCGCGCACCACATCCTCGTCTTCAGATGGAAAGAATTTAGAACGTCGCCTGAGACGAGTGATGTGTTGAGCAGCGAAGACGAGCTGCCACCGTCGTTGACTCGACCGCCGCGAACATCTGTGCGGTGAGGCCGACCCCCGGCTGTCAGCTGGCTTGGGACCTACAGGGCGCACAGCCCCGCGATCGGCCCCCACCGCTGACTGAAGAGTCCAGCGCATGAAATGGACCAGAAGAATAAATAAAGTGAAATAATAATGCTGGTAAATCCTTACCATATAACCTAATCTTGCTCTCGACATCGCCTAGTGAGTTCTTGGCGACGCAGATGTAGCTGCCGAGGTCTTCTCGACGGATCGTTTTGATGGTCATCGTCATTTCAGCTTCGAACATCGACTTCTGCCGTACTGTCATCTCGTGGTGTTCTGACGGGATTATCAGCTCTCCTGTTTAGAAGATAAGATATATTTTTAACTTTACACTTTTTTATGATATTTGTAGTATTGTTTATGCTTTTCGTTGCCATGGGAACCGATGGCTCGTGTTTAGAAGATGAGATAACTTTCATATTTTTTTAACTTATACAGTTTTTTCTGATATTTGTAGTATTGTTTAATGCTGTACCGTTGCCATGGAAACCGTTAAGATACCAGTTATTCTGAAATTATCATAATGTCATGATTTTATACATAAGGTTTACGGCGCGCAAAGCAATCGCTCGAAATTCAAAGGACCACCTCAATATAAATCTTTATACAATACGTAAGAATCATTTAAACCGATAATCAATTGGCGAAGCCATAAATGTTGTAGCTAGTCGTAATTCTTTAAAAAAAAATAGTAAGAAAAATTATATAGACGAAATGAGAACCTCCTCTTTTTGAGTCAGTTTTTTTAACCCATTCACTGCCCAGCTCCACGATGCGACCCAAAATGGCGTGCCCGCCCCGTCGCAGCTACAAGCGCGTGATTAACCTGGACATATTCGTCATGGGCAATCAAAGTGTTAAAAAGGGCAACCGAATTCGACGAGCACAAATTTATAATTTTATACGGTGTTATCCGCCTCAAATGCAATATTATATTATTTAACCATAAAAATGAATGGAAAAAACCAGTTTAATAGATTTCAGCTTATTTCAATAATTGTTTCGGAGAGTTCACTATAATATTATTAATGTCCCCTTATAGAAAATACTTTTAAATTGAATATTAGAATTTTACGTTGGCGGGCGAAGTTTTATGAAAAATGTAAAAACTTCCAACAGACACCTAGGAGTTTTATGACTGCTTATAATTTGTTTTTATCGCGGATGGTACAGTCAACTTAATAAAGCTCTGATACCATTTGGCGGGAAGACGATAAAGTTTACGCTATTTGGTTCTAACTTGATCTTTGCCGCTTGATAAACAAAATATATGTATGTATAGAGTGTTTGTTTCGTGGTACGTACTTACTTACACTTACCTTATATTTTGGCATTGCAAATAATATATATATCAAATTGTAAAAGTAAATCCTGATTATATCACTTACGAAGTTATTATAATCAAAAAAAAATCTGACTGTATCGCAAATAAAAGTAACTCAGTTGACTTTGATCACACTGCCAATGTCCTCTAACGAAGGTGACGTCCTTATTCGTTCTTTGTACGTACCTGGATCCTTCACCCAGTAGTTGATAGACTTAGGTGAAGACTCGACGTAGCACTCGAGTGTAACGTCAGTGCCCAGTGGCGCCCCCACCAGCTGGTTCGGAACTTGGATCACTGGGTGAACTGCACACAAAACAAAAGATGGTCAAAGAGAGACCTAAAATGGGGCTGAAATTCATTAGAGCCACAAAGTTGAGTAGACTCCTGAGCTCAGTTTGACGATTACATAAAAACGTCTTAATACTATAGATATAAATGATATTTCTTCTGTTTTGTGCACTATCGTCAAACCGAACTCTGGGCTCGGGACCTAAAATGTATAAAGGAATATTGTGTTGTTTTAGGAAGTAAATAAGGTCAGTTTTGTTGATTTACTAAAGTTATTTTGAATTATATTTGTTGACGAATAAAAGGATATGCTCTTGCATGCAGATTAAACTTGCTACAAAAGCCCTTTGAAGCAAATTTCATGCTACGGAGCAAACCATTACAACATTTACCTAAAAAGTATTTTATCATTAAAGCAAGGCTTTAATGCCAAAAGAGTTTTTTGTTTAGCCTTAATCATACACGGTAGGCTGCTATGATCTATGAATCACTTAAGAACGATGTAGTCAAAAACTTTTGTTTTATATTCTTTGTTTTAAGTACTTACATTACAAATTTAACAAATTGTTCGGCCAGGCAGAAGAGACCTACATGTGGAGTAGATATTAACTTGAGTCCTAACATAATTAAGGTGAAAATTAATGAAGCTACATCCAAATGTGTCTTTGACGAAAAGTATCAAATGATATTTTATGCTACACTTTTATGGCTGTAAGCTGACGCAAGTAGGCAAATGTATTTACGGTATAATTGTCCTAAACTTGGAATAGTTAAATTCGGAAAAAGGCGTGCAAAGCTGTAAGCAGAAGCTAGTAAAACTCATATTATAAAATAGTTTCTGTCTGCGGTTAGAACGTGTTTTGTATTATTGAGACGTTTAAAGGTTAAATAAATAAATAAATAATGCTGGACAATTCGCACAGCATTATCTAGCCCCATGGTAAGCAGAGCTTGTGTTATGGGTACTAGATAACTGATATACATAATACAATACGTTACATAGATAGATATTTTTTATTATACATAGAAAACGACCAGAACACCCGGAACAAATATCTGCAGATCGGACACACAATTGTTCCGAGGCGGGAATCGAACCCGCAACCTCCTGCGTCGCAGGCGGACCTTCGCCCACCGGTCCACATCGGTCGTCAATCGGTTATTTACATCACATGGAAACTGTTTTATGGAATAAAAGTAGCCTCTGTTTTATTCCAGTCCTAAAACTACCTGTATCCAAAATACCAGCCCAATCCGGTCATTAGATTTGGCGTGAAGAAGTAACAAACGCATTTATAATATTATATATATAGGCCTCCTCATCGATTTTGATGATGGCGACCTAATCACGGATTTTTTCTATCATGAGCTCTAATATGGCTCTAAGACCTAAGCCCTCCTACACGTATACATATAACTCATCGGGCCAACTCTGCCATGCGTGCCGTAGGATATTCAAGACCAAGTACGGTCTAGCGAGCCATATTATAATATTAGTATGATGCCAAAGTTTACGTTAGTTTGGCCAGAAATAACACACTTATATTATTTTAATTCCATAAATCTGGTTGCCCTTCGATATAAGTAACCGTCAAACTTTTCCATAAAATAATAATTAGAACTATGTTATGTTATTATATTAGAATTATGTTATGTAATATCTATAGGCTACTTTTAATCCCGGAAATAAATCGTGCAAAACCGCGGGCAGAAGCTGTATTGTAACACAGTGACCATAATAAAATATCACTTACAGTGTACACTAATATGGATCCTCTTGCTCACGGTGGGCGGTACTCCATTACCGGCGATGCACAAGTAGGTACCCATTTCCGAGCGCGAGATCTTCGTCAGCTTCAGTACTTCACCTTGGTAAGTGAGGACTGTTGAAAGAGAGTCTTGTATCAGTGTACATAATAACCTTTATTCTTCACACTTCACTTTATATTTTCTGTTACCATAATGTTATAGTAAAAAGTTTTTGTTAAATCTCGGCTAATGTAACAAGGAAGAGCTAAACCGCCCAGCTAGAACAAGTAGTCTATACTAGTACTTAAAAGGAAGCTTAAAATTGTAAGATAAATATGGACTTTGTAAACGAAATAAAAAGATTTGTATGTGTTGTATTATTGTACAAAACCATTGCTTAAAGTAAGTATACAAGATAGACGTTTGTACATACGAGTATGTACAGTAGAATATATTCTTTAGCTTCAGTACTTCACCTTGGTAAGTGAGGACTGTTGAAAGAGAGTCCTTTTTGAATGTACATAATAACCTTTTTATTCATATATATTACTTATACATTTCATCACCACTTTATAGTAAGGACACAAGAAAGATGCATGTTTAGTATAAGGTGTTCTTCAGGTTCAGTACTTCCTTGGTAAGTGCTGTTCGTAGAAAGAACCTTGTTACATTGGAGAATAAGGACTATAATGAGTAGCCTAGTTATAACCGCTGCAAAAAGTTTGTAGATAACAAGAAGGACGTATGTTGAGTAGTAGATAAATAAATAAATAAATGATATGAAATAATGCTGGACAATCCACACAGCATTACCTAGCCCCATGGTAAGCAGAGCTTGTGTTATGGGTACCAGATAACTGATATACATAATACAATACATTAAATAGATAGTTATTTTTAATTATATATAGAAAACGACCAGAACCAAATATCCACCCGGAAACAAATATCTGCAGATCGTACACACAATTGTTCCGAGGCGGGAATCGAACCCGCAACCTTCAGCGTCGCAGGCGGACTTTCGCCCACCGCGCCACATCGGTCGTCAATGATATACTTATGTACATCAGCTCAGTAATACACCTTGGTAAGTGAGGACAGACAGACTCTTATTACAATGTACAATGTTTGCGACAGGCGTAAATTAAGCAATCAGTGCTGTCAAAAGCCAATTTTGTATTAGATGACACCAGGTACTACGTCAACCAGCAATCGAGCACTAGGTTTCCCTCTGCCGGACAATCGGTGAACTAAAAATTGCTTACTTTTTATATATCTTGGTTCAAATTGGTATTACGTAAAAGCAACACAACAAGGATGTTTTGAACAAGTTTCAAGCACAGCGGTACCGACAGTTAGTAGATAAACATTATAGTATGTACAAGCAAGAATACATAATGATCCATGTCTTCTCAGCTTCTGCTACTTCACCTTGCTAGGTAAGAATTGTTTGTTGAATCAGAGTAATCTTATAAAAATGTAACTGTCGTACTTAGATATTTTCTGTAACAAATTAATTTATTTATTTATAAAACAAAATCCACAGCCCTTAAGGTGAAATGAGTCCCAAAACCCACGTTTTGACTTAACGGAAAATCAATTTTAAGGGAACAAAACACCTATTTTTCGATTATATTTTGATGAGGATCAAAAGTTTAGGATATTAATTAGTAAGTTATGGTAGTCGAAATACGATTGACTAAACTTGACTCGATAGAAAAAAATGGTAAAGTTTCCTCTAAATCTTCATTTTTACAGAGATATCACTACGGGAAAACCAGTTTTATTTGCTAGTTATTTAATATTATTGTAATGAAATTTCTTCTACGTGTTCCCTAATAAATACTTTAGACAATTATGCTTTTAGTTTTTTGAGAAACAGTATTATTTTAGAGCAATAACAAATTAAAAAATAAAAAGCAGTGAAATTGTGCACGGGCCGATCATTCTGCCGCTCTTGCCTCCCTTTCTCGCCTTCCCCGCGCGGCGTTCGTTCGTTCTTGTCTCGAAAAGACAAACTCATTTCGCCTTAAGAAAAAGCAAATTAAAATTAGCATATTCCATAATTCTGATTTGAACCTTGTTTTATGGGAATAATGTCGTCATCGCTGCCACTACCCACGGAGTCGCAGCTGACGGTCACGAGTATTCAAAATATTAATCCCTAATGCATATTACGAAATTAAGCGGGGAGGGACTTGGTCATGAAAACCTGTCACAGGCTCCCGGACCAATAGCTAATAAATATGACTGTCCAATATGACACCACCGGGTTACTTATACTCTAGATTTAGTTATTTTAGTTTTATTTTCTTCGCTGTAATTGTATTTTAATTTTTTGTAATTTTGTGTTTTATGGAAATAAAGAATTTGAATTGAATTGAAAAAATATCAATGGAGTGGTTGCATCGGATAAATATTTTGTTCTAAAAAAGACGAGAAAGAGAACGTAGGTAGTGTACACCTGCATTGCATTCTTTGAAATGCAGGTGTACACTACCTACGTACTACGGCTATAGGTAATAATACTAGTTTTATACCCAGTTCACTGACTATCGATAAGTGTTGCATCTCTGTGACGAGGCACAATAGATGCAACACTTATCCCGCCACAAATAGACATGCCATGCAATCCAAGAAGCTGATTGCATTTGAATCTCTTAAGACGTAGGAAAGTAGTATATTTACATTCTAGTATTTACATAAACATTTTATCCCCGCGCGGTCAGAATAAGATGAAACCTTTGCGATCTAATAAAATAGTGCTCGCACATTTACTTCAACAAGGTTACTTTGAAGTTAATATGTGGTAAGTAATTGGTTATTTTGACCAACGCAGGGTTTGTCTATAAGTGGTGTAATTGTAGTTCTAAGGGGTTCTGTGAGGTCTCTCTAGTTTAAACAAAATATAGCACGTTGAGTTTAGTTGAGTTTACACGGGAAATGTAACGTAGAACTTTTACTTTTCCATAGTCCACCATACTGATAGCGCGTGGTCTATACTGACATATAAGTGCCATTTACAAGGTATTATAACTAGACTATTATGGCACAGCAGGGCGTAACACACGTCTAAAACATCCTTAGTTTGATAATGAGGGGACAATCATATATAGAATATACAGTCCCAAACGTTTTCAGATGTATAATAAGACCTAGGAGTCCATTCAACGCAGAACTCTACTAATTACGACAAACTTTAAACAATACTGGACGCGAAACTCATCCCGGGAACAGTCGGCGCGGCTCATTGTGCCCGCAAATGCGGTCACACAGAATCTCGCATTATACATATTATTTGGAAAAACAATGCCGTCCTTGCGCCATTATTAAGACTTTTTATGGCCTTTTCATTTACGAAATTTCACCTACTTTCGCGACTAATGGAAAAGTATAACAACTTGGTACTTTGTTAACTTAAAGTAATGTGAGAGTAAACGACTCTTGGGTCTGAATTCCTTAACTGAATTCCATTTCTATTGGTTCAAGGCTCGTTTGTACCAAGACGTATTTTTGATACGTTTTCGTAGCGGTTTCGTAGAGGTTTCGTAGCGCTTCGTAGCACTCGTATTAATTCGTAGCAGTGCTACATCATGGCTCTACGTCTTTCCACATGCATGGATGAGTTTTTCCCGAAATTTATCTCAGCTCAGTTTATACAAAAGTTTCTTGGCAATAAAGCTTCTTTACTCCTAGAAATATTTAATGAAAATCGCGGGAATATGAAAAAAAAATACTTTATCGTTTTCCTCTTTTTTTTCCTGTACCATATTTATTTCGGCAAAGCTAAATTGATAAAAGTAATTTATCAGCGGTTATTGTAATAAAACGACTTACGTGCCTATTTATAAGGGTCAATAAAACTTACGGCACATAAACTTATTTTATTTACTTCGAATAAATCTCTAACTTACCTGCCGTAGCTCCAATTACGTTTTTATAAGGGTAATTTATAGAGAAATCCCTAGATTTATTTTTTATTATATAAACATGTTGCCTTCAAGGTAATTAGGAAAATGATATTTTGCAAAATTTACAAGCTAGTTGAGAAAATGGATGGCGCCTGTTGAAACACGAGTTACACTGTTGTTTTTCAGCACCTCGGAGCGAGGAACTGAGTTTTACTTGATTTAGGTAGTGCTTTTTGTTTAATTAGTTGTTATGAAATACATGTACTTGTACGCTAGCCGAACTCGATGTGGAATGTTAGTAAACAAATAACGACACCAAAACAAAAACTCACTTGCTTGGCGTCGAGTTTTATTATTATGATTAGATAGTAATATTTCGTAAGTATTACCTTTATAAACAAAGAAAATAACAATACAATACAATATATTTTTCTTTATTGCACACCATAAAAACAGATGAGAAAAGACAAATAAAGAATGTGTTGTACAATGGGCGGCATTATCGCTTAAAGCGATCTCTGCCAGGCAACCTTTGGATGGACATGAAGAGTTAGAACAAGTATAGACGGTGGCGTGCATAACATAATATAAATAAATTAGAACTAGTATTTACTATAGAAACAATAGACCTTACTGCAGACTGTTGCAAATAATCTATATCAATACCAGGTAGGTAGGCATATAGTATGTACATTACCTCATTTATGCAGTCAAAAATAATATCTAATACTGTTAGACTGGTTAACCCATACACTGTCTATTATCTGCGGTAGGATCTAAAGAAGGGACATACAGCTGAAAATACAACCTTCCCTTATTTTTAAAGCCATTTATTCATAATTATGATCTTCGCAAGACCTAATCTTCATCATACCTTTAGCCTTTGCTCCAGTCTGATCACGCACCACGATCTCATGTCCATCTTCTCTCTTCCACATGACCCTGGGCGGAGGCACTCCTCGCGCCCTGCACGACACCCTGGCTGTTCCACCTTCAGGCACCATTGTGTCTCCAGACGTCTCTTCGGGAATGAAATCAGGAGGTACCACTACGTCTAGGAAGCCCATCTAAAGGAAATAATAGAATTTCTATTAGTTAGAGATATTTTGTCTGTGTCGTCTACTGTTACGCACTTGTAATACCGACGCGTTGTGGCAGCGAGACGTCGAAAAAACTGTCTGTTGTTTAAGAGCCTTACACTCATCATCATCACTATCAGCCATACATAGGCCTCCCCCAATGAGCGCCATAGCGCCCTGTCTTCAGCTTGCCGCATCCAGCATCTACCTGCAGTCTTTCGCAGGGCATCCTTCACTACATTTACGGACCCTTACACTAACCACGTGATTTTTTTTTACCAAAACGAGTGATTTAAATGTGATAATGTGTGTGGTTTCCGTCTTAAACTGCGGATGAATCATCTTTTATTATAATTCACCATCTATTATCATTCACACAATGATGTATGGTTATCTATCGTTATAAAAACTAGACATCGCTTTGAACAGCCTCTCAGAAAACCAAGCACTCGCGGCACAGACAACAAACCGGATGCTATCTCGCTATTTTATCAGATTGATTTGAAGGAGCTGCCGCCAGGTTTACTGATCAATTTCATTATCTTGAGAATACTCAGATGGTAGGTACGAAAGGTTTTTATAGACGTCTCTTAGAGTTGTGCTTTCAGGTTTGGTTTCAAAAGTAAGTTAAAACGTTTTTTTCAATATGTGTACAAGCTTACAGACAGATGCGGCAAGCAAGAAGACAGGGCACTATGGCGCTTTTCTGCAGTCTAATAGAATCAGCAAACCAAAATCAGCGCAAGCCGCTGACAAGTTGAGAAAACGCTGATACCAATACTTTGAAATGTCCCCCAACTCGCCGCCGATGTATCGCCGACTCCATAAGTTGCTCGGCGGCTATTTCGGATAATGCGCAAAGGTGCTGACGGGGCCTTTTCAGCCTGGCCTGCCTAGGTGCATGTTTTGTAAACAATAATTTCTCGCCATTTTTTATACACAACATTTTTATTATGTTTTTATTTATTACAATGGTAAAAGATAGAGAAAACGAGTCGTATCGGTGTCGTGTGGAAATCTAGTTGGGATTAAAAAATATTTGTAAAGTTATTCAAATTTGTAAACTCTCGAAATCCATGCGCCAAGCTAAAATAATCCGAGAAAGCAAATTGGAGCTCAATCTTTCTTTTCATAACAGAGTGCAGCGATGAAGTAATCTTCTTACAGCCTTTTGTGATCACTTATTATACATATATTTGATTTATTTTTCAGCTATGCAGCAGAAATAATTGCTTTACCTGTTTGGCAAGTCAATGTTTACTTATTTACTAACTCTATTGAAATCTATTTTGATTTGAAATGGAACGCTTCGGGCTACTGATTTATCATTTTAGATGCAAATAACGTGTGTTATTTGTTATCGTAATTATGATATTGAGTAGGCATTTTGTTAAATGAAATAGGCAAATTTCTGAGCATTCTGTGCGAAAAACTGGCTCACTAACTAGGTTCTTTAACGCCGTTATTTCTTTTCCCGGACAGTTTTCGGTGTAAGCGTATCAGTGGCCACGGGTTAATGACTGACATAAAGTGTTCAGATAACGTTAACAAAAAAAAAACCATTTTTTTTTGTAAAATTTGAAAACTCTGCAAAGAACTTTCGTCATGTATTTTTCTCACAAACAGAATAGAATATAAAACCTTATCTAAAAGAAAAAACCCAAACTTATCTGACACGCTGTCTCATAGGCGATATAAATGAGTAAAAACGCCCTAAAACTAGTCAGTATCAAAGGCACAAAACTTATCTCTCAGAAAGTAGCAAATTGCCAGAATTGAATTCCATCAAGTCACCCACTCAATTCTGTTGGACGTTACGTATAATGGACGAGATGAGTGCTCGCGCCACCGACATGATTGTACCCTGTACGGGCTACGTTCCCTTTATTAGTCGGCCGAGTAAAAAGTTATGCGATCTCACCGATAGGTGCTAAATGAATGTTATTTTCTGGAAAAAATACGAATACTTTATTTCACACAATGCACAACATACCCAAGCGTAATCTTATCAAAGGATAACAAAATTTTCTACTGCCTTTTGTAGTAAAAGAACACAAAAAAGTATCTAGAGCGAACAAAGTGAATGTGAGGATAATCATTTAGAAAACTCGACGAGCATAATGTTTTGTAGGCCACTGCAGTCGCAATATATTGCACGTAGACAATATAAACAACTTGGCTCATGAGGATAGTTTAGAAGGCTAAAATACTGCCCCAGCTACGACAAATAGCAATACTTCACTATCTTTTGACCTGTGTTAGAGGGACGATGAACATTTATTTATATTATCCCTTAGTAATGAAGTAATTCATTATGCTATCAAGAGATAGGACGGCGTTGACCACACAAAAACTCCTTGCAACCCCCAAGACCACCCGCGTAGATAGTACCAATCTATCTTGCAAACCCACTTAAGAAAATTAAAATGTAACTTTTCAGAACTAATCAGTAACAATCAAGCAGAAATTGGTCTTACCTGACTCTTCATAGGGTCGGTATTGATTTGGCACATGTACTGTCCTCTATCCTCCTCCTGGACGCTTTTGATGTGTAGATACCAAGTGGAGTGGTCACTATGGGATACTGACACTCGGGGATTGTGTGTGATCACGTGTTCATGGATTGCCTGGATTGCTTTCGTGTCAGCTTTCACCCAGCCGACCTGTGGGATTGGGAAATTTAATAACAAATCTGGAATTCTGGTTGCTTTAAGTAAAGGCATGCTTAACACTTTATTTTAAGCGAGATAAACAGTAGTAAAATAAGCTCATTAAATTGGTTGTTAGCTGGTTTCAAGTTTACACAAAAAAATATTTATGTACCTTATATGGGTTGGTTAGTTTACGGGCGGGAAATTTTGAAACTGATTTATTAATCAATGAATTCAAGAAAATATTTTTCTGTAATTTTTTGCTGTGTCCATTCAGACACGTGATATATTTAACAAAAAGAACCTCAATATTTTCGCAATAAAGCCTGAAAAAGCACTATCGTAGGAATTTTGTATTTTTCCGTCACAGACAAATTAATATGCAAAATTGCTCCTGCTCTACTTGTTTTATCGATGCCTACGTGAATCCCGAAGAATCGGCTATTAAAAATTCTGAAGCCTACCAGATAGATATTACAAAAAGTACATAGTCTATGTACACATAGCTAGCTCATTTGTAGGGTTAAAGTAGGAATAGTTGCCTCAGTTGTAATTTTCAGAAAGTGGATTTTTTGGTAGTGGAACTCTTATTCATCCTGGGGCTCCAATCTAGACTTTTTTCTATGCTAGATTTTGAATATGACATCCTAATTGAATTGGTTTTTGTTGAGATGAATTAAAATGTTGCGGACCCAATAATCCGATGTTACGATTGCTTAATGCAATAAAAGACGATCGCAACCACATATTGTTTCATCCTTTTCTGATAAAGCAAATCCCCAGTTACTAGGATTATTATGAAAACTGGCCTTTTTCGTAATAGGTAATAAGAAATTACCCGAAAATTTCCAAGATTGACCACGATACATTCGAAGGTAGCGTCTCGTCCCAAGGGAATGGTCAGATTCGTGATGGGTTCTCCGAATTCCGGCACTTCAACACCACCTGAAACAAAACAAAAGTAATTTACTATTCTGAACATAAAAAGCCAGTGACACTACAAAGTTTTGTAGATAAAATGTTAAACAGGATAAAATAGTTTGGACATAAAATTTAAATACACCAAAATTCGTGTTTTAGTATCAAAACTTTGCAAGGTTGCATATTTAGTGAAGTCTTAAGATAAGGAAATGAAACAGACGTTTCGGAAGTGTGGAGCCTAGTTGCATTAGTTCGCGAGCTTATCACTAGTAACAACAAAGTTGGCTGCGATACTGTCGGCGACAGTACCACCTCATTCCCGAGACCTTGCAACAAAGTGTCAACTAACCGCTTCAACTTGCTCTGTTCCACCAACTTTAGAAATGTGAAGTGACACGAATAAAGGTCTCACTACATTTATTGACACAGTATCTATAAGCAGAATAAGCTTTTACCCTTCTCTTGCTCAAAAAGCGTCTCACTATACCGTTGCTTAGCGGCCATAAAATTCGAATCTACGCCTTTGGGATTAAAGTATTTGTTTTTTAAAAAAATCTGATATCATCGGCCAGAACAGGACATTCGTCCACATACATTAGTAATATGTAAATGGAACAGAAAGGCAAAGAAATAATTGATATGGTTATATTTTTTGTTGCTGTCGAAATCACGTGAAATATATTTAAAGACTAACGACAAATTCGTGAAGTAGAGAAGTGAAAAAAGTGTACAATACGAAGTTTTAATTGTTTTATTTTCTCACAATCGAAATGAAAAAAAAAATGTTTTCCTCTAGGGCCGGGTATAACCACGTCAATAATGGGTTGGTTTGGTCCTTTGCTAAAAAATATACTATATGCCTATGACATTCGTACGGATGTGAACGTATTGCGTCGCGTGATCGTGAGCACACCCGATGCGACCGAAACCCTTACATCATAGAGATTTTTCCGACCGGTATAATCGGATTCCGTGTCGATAAATGTGGTAAGACCATAACTTTGCAAGTGATAACTAGACCACCAGGATACACTGCTGGTCTAGAACTTGTTCGATCGGGTTAAGAATCAGAGCAACTGAAATAAAATAAAGTTCTATATTAATAAAGGTCAATATTTATTTATTCGTAGGTATAACTGCACACTGCACAGTACAATACATTACAGAATACACAATAATAACAAATACCTAAATCAATTGTACGAATAATCATTGTAATATGACTTATACCGTTACATGTCTTTTTTTCACGAAAGGCATGGCAAATATTTTAATATGGTTTATTCGACGTAAATCTCGAAGTTACGAGTATTTATAAAATTTCCTCTCTAAGTTCTACCACAAAAGAACTACTAACGTTCTACAACAACAAACTGGGCGTACATAAAAACTAATGATAACGTCTATTTAACTTAGTTCTTCCAAGTTTATGAAAAACAAAAACAAAATCTAAGCTTCCTTAAGCTGAACGTACATATGTCCGTGCCGCAGGAGCCGCATACGATTTTACTGAAATTCAACGTGTTCGCCGCGGACAGGTACGATGTTGCGTACTATTTCATATAAAGATTTAGAAAATGGATGTCTGCGGCGAGTGCGGCTCCTGCCGCGCGGACAGATGCGCGTTCAGCTTTATTTCACGTTTTATCAAGTAAAGTCTCTGTAATGGTCCTTTTTATGAAACAAACTGAAATTAAACAAACATTACCAACCAGAACTTAAGTGGCCAAGTTTGATACTTTTGAATATGACCATAATACCCTAAGAGGGAAAATTGCAGTTTACCCGGATATATGACGCGTTAGAGGCAAGTAAGCGATGTACTCTCTCCGTAACGAGCGACAAGAGGCACAACCACAACTGAACAGCTATTGTGTAAGCATTTAGACATCATTTTGCTTTTTCCTTTTCTGTTTGAATATCCAGAACATTTTGTGGAATAGATTTGAAGCACACCCTTTGGTCTTTCATAACGCTTTGCGCAACATTAGGTTTGATTCATTTAATACCTTTCAGCACAAGTTATTTGAGTCAAGTCCATGTCTCAAGGAATTTTGGACTACGAAATTATGCAAAAAGGTCTAAAGACTCTCGTGGTACCTGACGCCGGCTTTCTCTTTGTATCCTCACGTATTTTTATTCAAAACACTACCCGTATAAGGACACAACTACGACTGTAAAACGCCTCACAGCGGTATCGCGAAGGCAATAAAAATTGTCATTTTGCAGCGACAGCGTCCACAATACCGTCACAGTCTGGGTCGTACTAAAATGCTTACAAAATATCCCGGTTTTGTGATATTATGGGTTTCGTTGGTTGTGCTGCATTGCTTTTGTATTGCTCACTGTTTTAGGACCAAACTCGGACACTTCTGTGTTCGTATGCCATTCTGTGACTTTAATGCTTTGTTAATAGCTTTATACATGTTATAAATTTTAATGATAAAAGATTAGACATAGTAGACAAAGATAAAGTTATTTAGTTTAATTATTAACGGGTATTATTCCTTTCGCAGGTCGTCATCCCACCTGGTCGGAGGGCGTCCTACACTACGTTTACCGAGTCGTGGTCTCCACTCAAGAACACGTTTGCCCCAGCGTCCGTCGGTTCTTCGCGAGATACGGCCGGCCCACTTCAGCTTGCTAATTCTACTGCAGGTAGATGCTGGATGCGGCAAGCTGAAGACAAGGCGCTATGGCGCTCATTGGGGGAGGCCTATGTCCAGCAGTGGACTGCTATAGGCTGATGATGATGATTACTCCTTTGATTACGCACTGCCGTGAATGTTATCTGGTCTTATAAGTAAAACTTTAGGTTACCACCCAGTCAGTATTTTGCTGAATATTGTAATATGTATATTTTAAAGGGATACATACGTTTATATATAAATATACAAATAATACTGGACGATCCACACAGTATCATCTATCTAGCCACAAGTAGGTAGAGCTTGTGTTATGAGTATCACACTAATCACACTATTTTGGAGGTTTAGATTTTTGGATGTTTCTTACCTGCACAAATAACTACAAAAATCCAGTAAAACCAATAAATAACAGAAGAAAAAAAGTTAGTAGTTAGTGGTAGTTACGTATCTATAGTCATGGGTCCCATGGTGTAAAGTGTAAGCTAAAGCATGCGTAAAGGGACGGACGCGTTTCGCTCGCTACTGATAAGGTGAGTATTAGTGTGCGAGCCCACTCGCACACTAAGCCCACTAGCTTACACTTGGAAGGTACCTAGGAGCGGGAGGCGATGCGGCACACCCCGTGATTTTTACACGCGTTCAAAGATTGAACCTGGGTCCATTGGACCCACAACTATAGTTAAGGGTGCGTTCAGAATTTTTGGCGTTTTGCATAAGTGTAGTGTAAGATCTAAAATAACAGGCTTTACTTTTATCCCGAAAAAACACGTACGAAGCTGTATGCAGCGTCCACGTAACTCTTAAGAACCGCCTATATCTATACCTACCTACAAAGTTACGTATCCAAGGTTGCCTGGAAGAAATCGCTCTTAGCGATAAGGCCGCCCATTGTGCAACTCTCTATATCTTGGTTTTGTTTGTTATCGTTCTTGTATTGTATGTATAAGATCTGCTTGTACCTACTTATGAAATGGATAGAAATATAGAATTTAGTAATTACAATTATCTACAGAAATGGCTTTTATCATTGATTTTACATCAGAGTAGCTCGATACTGTAAAATTTTTACATTGTGTTGATGAATCGATTCGGTCCGATCTAGAGCACAATTACTGTAGGTACAATTACACAGTAAACTGACATTAATTGCTTTGTAATAAACATAATAATGAATGGTTGGTTACGTAACAGTGAATATATCGCCCCTGAGAATATAGGCACACGTTAAAATCAATAACAATGGTTTGTGTAGGTTGTCTGATCATTCCTACGTGTCGCAACGTAGGAGGGGCAAAGTATTAGTCATCTACACG
Source organism: Eupithecia dodoneata (assembly GCA_947044415.1). Taxonomy (NCBI): domain Eukaryota; kingdom Metazoa; phylum Arthropoda; class Insecta; order Lepidoptera; family Geometridae; genus Eupithecia; species Eupithecia dodoneata. The sequence continues at coordinate 8,890,237 of OX345656.1, read as the reverse complement.
CTGTTATCACAAAAAAGAGTGTTATTAAGTTAGTATTTTTTATATTTTATGTATGCTAGTATTAAGGTTTATATTACCATAGACTATAGAATAAGTTAAATAAGATCTTTTATATTCTATGGTCTGAAATAAATTATTTTATTATTATTTGCCTTGCCTCAACAGGCTTGTTTGGACATCGCGCCTTTTCAACAGATTTTATAGCTTAGTGTACTCAATCGCATAAAAATGTAACATAGAAGTACCTCTGATGGAAACCCCGACGAATTTCTCCGTATGAGAATATTAAAAAATAATATGTGGAATAATAAAAAAAATATGACCACCCTACCAAAAATGAATGAAGGAAGGGAACCGCTTTTGACCACCTATGTAATTGTTCCGAGGCGGGAATCGAACCCGCAACCTCCTGCGTCGCAGGCGGACCTTCGCCCACCGCGCCACATCGGTCGTCGAATTATAAATGTATAATAAATATATTTATCTATGTGATGTGTTGTATTAAGTATTATCTATCAGTCATACCCAACACATAAGCTCTGCTTAGCTTGGGGCTAGATGATGCTGTGTGAATTGTCCCAGCATTAATTACCTATGTCTATACAATTACCTCAGGAAAACAGGATAGTGTTTATCCTGATTGGTTCATCATCATCATCATCAGCCTATAGCAGTCCACTGCTGGACATAGGCCTCCCCAAATGAGCGCCATAGTGCCCTGTCTTCATCTTGCCGCATCCAGCATCTACCTGCAGTCTTTCGCAGGTCGTCATCCCACCTGGTCGGAGGGCGTCCTACACTACGTCTACCGAGTCGTGGTCTCCACTCAAGATTTCCTGATTGGTTACAAAGTTGTTTTTAAATTCCAACCATATGCGTAAGTTAAAAGGAACTTTGATTATGTATTTTTTTTTTAAATATCACATGAAAAATAATGATCCTTCACATGACTTCACTAATGGCTCATATACATACATTAATACAACGCTTGTCACACTTTTACGTCCGAATTTTCGAGCCCGCAATTTTGACGCTGATACGATCATAAATTCGACGGAATTACCCATCTTTCTGTGGCTCAAAGAGTTCATAATATTTTACTTTCAGGCGCTACATCGTAATGTTTACAGAATAATAAATCAGTATGGCCTACTAGGAGTAACGCGAATAGTGATTTGTATTCCTTGTTCTTACACAGTGACGTTGGCCCCTATACAATGTGTTTTTACGAAACTTTACGACGATGAATGCATTTACTATGTTTTACAATTAAGGACACACCTACATCTAAAGTGCCAAAATCAAACAATAATTTTCCAAAAAATTATAATAAGAAGTATAGAGTTTCCTAATTAATATTACAAAAAGAAGATTACATACGTACTTTAACGTTTTTTTCGTATTTTTTATCCAACCTACATCAGTACAAGGGGTTTGATTCAGTTACTGATCCCATATAATTCCATTAGTTACTCATATAATTCCAATTTATGAACTAAGTTTTAGGATAAATATTTATACAATACCTATATAGAAAATTATTATAATATCTTAAGGACCTAATTCTCAATGCATACTTGTATAACTGTTAGTAAGTAATCAAATCACAAAAGCACTTAGAAAATAGGCTAATCATAATATTGACAAACCTATGTCATAGTTACTCGGCTGACTCTCTAATTATATTACTGACGCTTGCTTAACGATGAATTCTTTTTATATTAACTTAATTTTATATCGTTTTGTGTTGTGTGTTTCTTTTAATTTTCTTTAAGTCGTCTACTTTCACTGTTTGTTATTTGTTATTCTATTTAAGTACATTATCTGCAGAAACTTGATAATTGGCCCTCAGCACACATGCGCTGGTATTTACAATACAATACAATATAAGTGTTAATAATAAGCTTTCTTTGTAATAATATTTTAATTTGGTAAATTTACAAATAAAAAAAACTATTCTGGTGATGGTATGTAAAGTAAACCGAACCCTAGCAAAATGTTGGTAACCCAAGGTTGCCGGAGGTCCACAAAGTTAAGGTTACAGAGGTCATAAACGAAAAGGACTATCAAATCTGATATCGACCTGTACATTTACGACTCTGGGACAATATGGAGGGAATCGCAGATATACATGAAATTATTTATCTCATAATCTAGGGATCATTTTAACAAGGCAGTTAAGGGAATGTTTTGATATGAAATTTGATTATTTTGGTAGGGTTAGCATTTGCATATAACGTTACGAGTACCGACAAAATTTGTCGACAAACTGATACGTTGTTTCAAAAAGTTTCCCATGAGAGTTCCTCTCTCTATTTGAAGCTAATCTTGGTTACAAGTTTTAACCTAAATCACTCTACTTAAAGCGTCCAGACCTAGGTCCGTAAGGTACCGAGGCTATCCAAAGAAGTCACCTAGCACAAGTATTTCCATAATACTTAAAAGGTGGCTTCTAATATGATTAAGACTGTGTACCTATCCTTTATTACTGAATAAAGCTTTTTGTACATATTTTATGGTATCCGGCTTTTAAAAAATATCTAAGCGGACGAAGCGATGCGTGACCCAAGAGCTGGTGAGTATCTGGCACAACGCATCAGTTTGTTCTTATTATTTGATTGAATCTTTATTTGTTAATAAATCTAAAGCAATATTAAGTCGGCTTAATCACAATTCTATTTCCATAGTTTCGGTACCCAAAATCATTGGATATTTGTTTAAATTCGAATGGAAACTACGAAGTTGCATCTGGTCATTTGTCACGGAGCGGCCAGCCGCGCCGCCGGTTCCGACAGGCCGGGTTCCGGTACCAAGCTGCTTTTATTAATATTTCCAAGCGAATCCACGCTTTATTAGCAAACAGCCGTCATGCGGCTGATAAATTATTAATGTGGTCGACGCAGCTTGCCGGTATTGTGACCCGTTTTTTCGGAGGATTTTTACATGTGTTTTCGTATAGCCTAGATTTTTTGGTAGACTACATATGTAGCCATTTCATAGTACGACTAACGAAGCAAGTTAGTTTAGTACTATGATGGTTTTAGGTGGCCTCTAGTCTATTGGTTTAGATTGTTAGCGTGTTCGCAGGTTCGAGTATTCTTTCTGAAGTGACACTAAGTGGATAAAACGAACTTAATACTCTCATTAGTAAATTTCCTCTGAGCCCCTCTTCAGATAAAATTCTGAGGAAGATAATAATTCAATTAAAGAAGCAGCCATTTTGCATTCATTAAATGTTTTGGTTACAACTGATGGCTTTTAGAAATTAACTTTTTGATAATTACTCTTAATTTTAATTACTGGAAGAAAAATATACTCGTAGCTGAAGATGAGAAAGTTTATTAAGAGACTACTTTGTATTCTTTGTGCAGTTCCTGAATCAAAATCATAAGTTAACATTTCATTGTGTGAAAGAAAACTTTTTATAGTGTAAAATGTACCCCACCGAAATGTAATAAAAAACGCCTAGTTTTAGGCGCGAGAACTGAAATAAAAGAAGAGTCACGTTCGACTGAGTGATATCACGTCTTAGACTCATCAGCAGCAGCACGTGACGACTTTAGCACAAACAGATTTCACAACAAGACCACCCATTTTGGACCTCACCACGCAACAGCTACAAAAGAAAACGAAAACAACATCGAGGTCTTCTTATTCTGGCAATGATAATAAATACGCAAAAGCGCCTCCATTGCAAAGTTTTCTTTCTAACTTTATTACTCCATTAGAGATCGCGTGACGTTGAATCGCACTCGCCCTGTGATACAATTTTCTCGGTGAATTTATTAAATACATCACGTTTACAAAGGTCTATTTAAACTATCAGTAGTCGCAGCGGTTATAGGTATTCCATTATCCATTCCATTAGCAAATTTGGTGGTTTTGAGCAATGAAGGACAAAACTTCCGAATACATTTTTGATTTTACTAGAAAAGAAAATTTTGCAGCTGTATTTTTGTGTTATTGATTAAAGGGATGTACCAACATGTCAAGTTGAATTGTCCCGTTATTCGTGGAGGTCCTTACAAAGGACTGTAAATAAGTTTGATAACATCACCCCTCGATCGTTTATCTGTTGACATAAAACAGGAAGCGCTGGTTACACAGCCAATCATTAGAATACACAACACTGTACAATTATTCCAATGATGGAGTTTTCAGGCAAATTAAATATTAAGGCTTGAACGTTGTTAAAGGAATGAAATGAAGAATTTCAAAATCCCTCAAATAACCTTAAAAAATCTACTACGAACTCTAGATCACACACTATTTAGTTTTTAACCCAGTTGACTATGTAGACCCGAGGAAATGCAAACGAAGTAGTTCACCTAAATGATAATATTATGTTTTAATTTATTTTCTCGTATTTTTACTTTTTTTTTCACAACTTAAAACCAACAATCAACGTATCGTCGTCGCTTGTATTGCTATTCTTTAGTATCGTAATTTGGCCGGTAGCAAATATTATAGCAGCGGACGTAATTAACAGAATTGATATAATTATAATACTAGCTGCGCTTCGTGGCGCTCGCGGCTTCGCCCGCGTGGAAATCTACATATGTGTCATATGTTTCTAAACCTTTCTCTTTCCTTTATCTATTACAAAAAAAACCGCATCAAAATACGTTGCGTAGTTTTAAAGGTCTAAGCATACATAAATAAGCAGCGGGAAGCGACTTTGCTTTATACTATGTAGTGATATACAATTAAAAATATCCGCCGTCCTATGCTACCTATAAAAGGGTTATCTGTCGATACCTAGAATTGTTCCTTAGATATAAATCTACCAAACTAGTTTTAAATTTCGTTTATAACTGATAAATTGATTCGCTCCAATTTAACAAATCATTATCAGAATTCAACATAAAATACCTTAAAGGAGATAATTATCGCTGGATGTCTATTTCCGCTTGATAATTTCCAATGCAATTTAAATCGAGAATATACCTTCTTCAAATTGCAATCTTCTAATCCGTGAATAGAATAACCAAACCCGTCACTTCCGATCGAGCTACGGCTCATGTCCGCCATCATTTATTCAGGTTTCTAAGGAGCACAATTTAGAAGGGATCTCGTGTAGGAAATTCAGTCTACTGCATTGAAACACTTGTTGATAACCTAACCTGAGTATTTGCTCGTTTTATTTTCATTTGAATCTCGTAAAATTAGGTTTATTTCAAAGTTGTTTCACGCCCTTACCCAAATAATAATACTAATAATGTCATTTTTCTCTGCAATAGTCTCTACACCTCGCGGATACCATCTTTTTGTTTATCTTGATATATTTAGTATTAGTAGTGCATTGGTAATGAGATAATCCATGGGAGATTTTATAATATGCGTTTAATCAGCCAATAAGAATGGTGGTGTCACGGGAAAGTAAAATTTCTCTTGACTCTACTAGTAGTGCCAAGCGGTAGTGCCTAAGAAAAGAAAGGCATCTTTGGGTGTATCATATTGTGCACCCGAGGATGATACCCGCTATGTGTAGCCATCGCCTTTAGATTAACTTCTCAAAGGGCCTCTGTGCTGTTGGCTTCGGCCCCACGCAAGCCTTCCAAAGGACCGGGTCACTTTATGGCCCGAGATCATGGTAAATGAGAGACATAATAATAATAATGCTGGACAATTCACACAGCATTATCTAGCCCCATGGTAAGCAGAGCTAAATGTATGTAAATACGTAATGGTATATGATATCCTACTAATAAAGTATTATAAACGCGAGAGTTTGTATGTGTAATGTTTTCTCGAGATGTTTATCCTTGGTCCGTAGATATAATCTATGTTTTATAAAAAACATATAATAAATAAATAATTCATATTTAAATAGTATATGTATATTGCAGAGTAGGCATAAAGTTATAACTTGTGCATTTAAAATGATTAAACATCATTTATTAAATTATATAAAAAACAAATAAGTCATTTTTATGAGAAATTTTGACTTAAGTTCTAAACGAAGTTTGAGTTTTTTTATTTCAACAATTTTCACGTTGTATTCGTTAATAGCTGAATTAAATTTTAAATGATCAATTCAATCTAATATCGCTAATTTAGCAGTTTTTAGTAATAAAATAACATATTGTGGAAAAGTTCCAATAACGAAGCAGAAAGCATTGATTTCCTTTGTAACGTGTAAGAAAAGATTGGCTCCAACAATCTGTATATATATATATAGGCATTAAGCTTCCTGTTTCTAATTGCGTCCATGGCGAGTCAAAAGGAAGGCGAAAGATTGTGTTTTTAAAATAATTAATAGAATTTCATTTGACCACAGTTTCACAGGATCATATGAATAAATACTTTTATGCACAATATGAAAGAAAGTGACGTGGTAAGATGTGGTGACGATGTATCGAAAATATGATGACGGCACATATTCGCCGTTTTGACGACGCCGAAGAGGTTGCTTTTGCTGGAAAAGTAAAAATCCCGTCTATTTAGTTATTGAACGAACCAGAAAATTGTGAACCGAATGTTGCAAATATTAACGGATTCAATATAAATGCTATAATAATATGATTGTGATGAAGAACCCGAAGTTTGCAAAATGTCGTTAACAGTGAGGCCCGATATGGGGCTGCCCACACTGTTAGGGTTTTGAAAAATGTGCAAAAAACTAAAACTGTGTTTTCTTTTTTAATTAAAATTGTTCAATTTAGCCACAAACTGATTAAATACAAAGAAAACTTGGGCGTGAATTGAAGTGCCAGACGAACAGCCCGATATGGACCTCCGCAGTCCGCACAGTTGAGACAAATCTATCATGGGCCGTATCGCTTTTGCACTGTTGGGTGGCGTATGTTTTAGTCTGATTTTGAATGGCCAACAATTTATAACAATATTAATACGAGTATAAAAAAGAATGGATCCAACAGTCTGTATACACCTTAAGGTAGCTTCCTGTGTCTAATTGCGCCCATGGCGAGCTGACAGGAAGGCGAAAGATTGCGATGAAACAGCAAACGTCCGTCTAGTTATTGAACGAAGGTTGCAGGAGATTGTTTATTTGGCGAACGCTGAAATATTAACAACGGGTTCGATCTATTTACTATTTCATGTGACGGAGATAATTGAAGTACGTATAAATTTCAGACAAATTTTGACTTAACAACAATTTTTAGTGTAGCTTCGTAGTTAATACGCAATTTTCAGCTTTATTTATTACTAGTTACAACGTAGAGTCAGTATAGATTGGAGACTGATTTTGATTTTCTAACAATTTGTTGGTAGGTCCGGTGGTTAATCCGATTGCAGTGTGTTTGTAACTTTGTTTTCCTGGATAAAACAGATTTTATATAACTAAACAAAGTTTCGACCCTTCATCAAAGTTAAAACAGAATATGTATCCTAAAACAAGACTATGCGATACTTCACACTGGGATAGCTCAAGCAAAAGGTCCGGTCTGGTTTGGAGTATTGCTGCCATGTTTGGGACGGCTTGCAAAGTATCAGCTTGCAGCCTTAGACTCGATAGAATAAGGAGCCTTCAGACTCTTCTATAAGAAGTACCTTGTAAGGTACTCCTTGTTGTGTAAGTTGCTCATAAACTAAGGTCGAAAGTCTCGAACACCGCTTGTCTCTCAGTCTTTTATAGGATACATTTCGGAGAATCCTCCATATATTTATATCCTTGCAACTTTCACGTTTATGATTTTTTGTCGGTAGACGAGTATGCAGTAGTTAGGTTGGTACCTAAGTCAGTGAGGAAAGGGGTTAGAAATGAAAGTCTGAAAGAAAAATAAGGACATTGTAGGTACTTGTCGCATGTCATGTCTTTTTACCATGCTTTTATTAGCTTCACCTGTATGTTTTTTTGTAACCGACTCCTTTGGACTCGATTTTAACCCACTTTGAACGGTCAGATTTCATTTAAACTTAGTAAACTTATTAGTAACCGATGACAATACAATAATTTGAACTAAAAAATAGAAAATAAATAGTTAAAAAAAAAACCACGTTTTTATCAATAAACCCAAAGAGATTTTACATATAGAGACGTCATACTCGTTGTAAAGAAATAAAAACATTGCGATATTTTACTATAGCTACATACCTAGCGTCGACGTTCGAACATACAACGCCGCATAGCATTATCTCTGTCAGTCATAAACGTAACGCATTGCTTGTTTCGTTCGTGTTGGTGGCAAAGCGGCAACAGCGCGGCAGTGATTTTAGTTCGAACAGACGAGACGCCACCGCGCGGCATATGTCCTTATCTCTGTCACTCATAAACGCAACGCACGCATTACTTGTCCCGTTCGTATAGGTGGCAAAGCGGCAACCGCGCGGCATTGATTTATGAGTAAAATTACATTTATTTTATGATTTTCCATTTTAAACAGCACAAAACAAATAGAAGACATAAAAAGACACATCCTTCTTGCTTTTCACAACCGTCCCATAATAAGTATTGCACTTTGTAAACGCACAACATGGCATTTTAATATTTTTCATACTCCAAAATCCCGCTTCAACGTATGTCCGCGTCGCGACTAGGAGCAAGACGGACTGAGTTCAATTTAGGCACGTACCTGATTTTCGTCTTGTTAGGCAGACCTCGGTACAACGTATCTACGTATATATGACATAATTGAATAAACCGAACTAAAAAGTAGAAAATATTGTTTAAAATAATTCAAATTGTGGATAAGAGTGATAAATAAAATAAATTATTTTAATGTTAAAAAAGCGTGGGGTGCTTTCTGAAAATATTTCTTCAATGTCGCTACTCCTATCAGTATCTAGTTATGTGAGGCAAGTGTGCGCTGTTGGCAAGAGAACGCAAATCCATGTACCCATGCACCCCACGCTTTTTTACATTAAAATAATTTATATTATTTATCACACTTATCCATAGTTTGAATTATGAGAAAAAAAATCTACTTTTTAGTTCGGTTTATTTATAAAAACGTGTTTTTTTAGTTTTTTTTTAACTATTTTTTATTGTAATGAACTGTATCTGATGTACAATAAAGTAGTTTTGTATTGTATTGTAAAAATACCAACATAAAAATATAACATTGCATTGGACGCAGTCTGATTGACAGTAATTTAGCTTGGGGCGTAAAGAACTGAAAGTAATTCTAGAGTGCTGCAAATCTAAGGGCAATTTTTTATCCTTTCGACTTGTAACAATGTAAATGGCGGCGGGTTCGCAAGTGAAAGTGGCAATGATTGATGAGAAAACTAATTAATACGGTGCCTACTGAGAAAAAGTATGGGCAAGTTAAGGTAGGGTTGGTTGGAAGTTGGACTTTATTTCATAGTTTGATAAAATAATTAGCAAGGAGGTAGTCAATATTTCATTCGTTGATAAAAAAATATATATTGTAGTTCGTTCCAATCTCCAAACCAGTGTAGTGCTTAGAAAGCCATAAATCCCGTCTCTAAGGAAATGGAAATGTGAGAGCGACAAATAATAACAGTCCCGACACAAAAACATGTACTAACAAAACAACATTTGTTTTTTATTTCTTCTTGTTCCTATTTGTAGGAATGAGAGTCACAAAAAACAAAATAAGACTTTTACAATGAATTTGCAACAGTAAAAAGTGTCAACGTTAAGTTCAAGTGCGTGTCAATAAAATATGAGACGTCGGCGGTGTGTTTTAAAGGCGAGATTGTGTTTTAATAATATTATTCGAGCCCCACAGGGAATAACTAAAAGAATTAAGTAGATCCACAGCCGCTATTACTACACTTCTATCCGCCAAACGCCATATTTCTCAACCCTTTTTCTCGTTGTTCTGAAAGTTTTAATTAGTGCCAGAGGACATTATCCAGCTCTTCTTACTCCTTACTTCTGTTGGTCGCGGACTACTTTCCAAAACGCCCAATTTTACTTTTAATGCCCGTAAATTTTTTAAAGAAACTTTTCTGTTTCTAAACTTCTGTTCTTAATCGTGCTTATAATTTGGAATTTACGATTCAGCCGCGCGTTTTGTTGCGATTGTCTTAATTTTTGTTTGTAAACAACCACTTTGAGTTTTGTTACTACCTGTAGGTATGAAATTTTAATAAGGTCCGTTAAATTTTGCATTTTGCCATCCATTCTTCTAAATAATTCTCCAAGAAATATTCTTGTCTGGATATTTCTGTAAGTAAAACAGACTTTCGATGTTTGACTAAACTTCAAACTTTATGCGTAGGTAACACAGTTTCTAATATCAAAAACAACTGCTACAAATAATAACTGCCATATGCCAGTCTTATAAAGTAGGTATAACAAACATTTTAATTAGCAGGCTTATGTCGTATTCGGATTTAACTTGTCGTCGAGCAAGTCGGATGCTGAAGATGCGACCCCGTTTCACGTAATCCCTCCACTGGATGAATGGACATAATTTTCTGTACTTGACACCGCGTCTAGCCCCGTCATTGTGCGGCTCGGTGCGGCGTTTTGTTCACATTTTATTGCCGTCACTTCACTTGTTAATATATCTCAAGGGAGTGCATAGTGGATAGCGAAAAATGAAGGTTCGAAAATGGGGAAATGGTATCCGTTTAGAGCATTGTGTAACTATTTCGTTGAGAGATTTTATGTTTTAATCATACTCAGGTTTCGATAATTTAAATAGGCCTTAAGGGGCCTCCGGAGGGACGAATTCTTCATACAAACGTAATACCAAAATTATTTCTAATTCAAGCATATTTCCACTATAATATTGCATTATTTGTATTAAAATAGTATTTATCTAGGTTCCCGAATAGTTTTTTTTTCTTCAAAATACTTACCTAAAATGAAATGAAAGCAAATCTCATTTTGCACATTTTTATGCGAAAATGGACAAGTTTTCTTGCTATTTGTTTCGTATTAAAAACATCAATATCTTACGTTTTATTTATTAAGGAACATAGCTTATATTGTCTAGTTACAGAATAACAATACTTTGTGAAGAATACAAAAAGTTTTCAGTCATAATTTTTGGTATTACGGAACAAACCAAATTTTGAACGGCTAATATTGCTATCGCGCACGCATGTGGCGGGACGCAAGGGTTAAACAGGGACAGCGATATTCGGAGCGATTTTTGCAAGCGAGGGTCGTCGAACCCTTAACACTTTGACTCCGATTTTTTTTCGACGACTGCGATCTTTTTTTTAACCTAAGCCATTCGTGCTGCCACTCTACACAGCGGTTGTGTTGCGCCGCACATGCGTTTCGTTCGAAAAATATTACGGCTGTGCTCAGTCACAAAGATCTGTATTTTCTCAGCCGCTGCGCTAGTGTGGATTTACGCATATTAGTCACTTGTAGAAAACACATACCGTGTGATTTCAGCACTCAAAGTGTTAATATTTTCTGTCTTAGTAGCAACCACCAGTAATATAAATAAAAAAATATGAAATGCATATTTTATTATGAAAAATAAAAACATTATTAAAAAATAACTAAAATGAAGACCGATTATTTAGATCAGATACCATGTCTTTCAAAACGAGAACCTGCGAGGCAATCCTTCACCATTGGTCCTGTGATGTAATCATTTAGAGGTAGAATCGAAAATTAGGTACATCCAGTTAGGGACAGGATCCGAGCTTTAAAGTACGCCATCCTGTAATGATCGTCTGTTCCGTCTCCTGTCAAACAACCGAATCGAGTACTTACTCTAACACCGGCTTCCTACGGTGCGTGATATTGCGGACGCACGCGCACCAGCCCGCACCACGCACCGTGGGAAGGGTCTCGTCCGTGGTTGCAGAGGACGTCTGTGGCAGTGCGCCGGTATCCGTCGCGAGGCGGTAACTTCAAAGGTGCGGTCGGCGCCTCGTTTCACTCGCGTGATTCGCGTTCTCTTTCACTTTGCATTTTGAAATGAAGTTATCAAAAGATCTACACAGACCGCACGCACCGTGGGAAGAGCCCTGTCTGCGTGCGTTGCCGTCCGTGATCGTCGGCTGTGCGTGATGATCCGCAGAATCGCGGACCGTGGGAAGCCAGCTTAAGGTCTCGTTTCCTGTCACGCGTATTTGCGCTCGCGTGCGGATCTCTTTTTCGTTTGTTTCACTTGTAACCATAATTTCATTCCATAGTTCTTCCAATCACACGCACCCGAAATGTGGATTGACTGGAGCTAGGTATCGTGTGGTCCAGACGTGGATTAGATCCGCGGCAGAAATCCGTATGACAGACTATTGTATCGTTATGCTCGCTAACGACATTATATACACATATATGACCGTATAGGTGCGTATGCGTACTTACCATATCATTATTAAGAGTGTACCTTATGTAATTTTATAGTTAGAAATCGTTATTTATTTCAGAATCTGTGAAAGCTACCACCTTCATATTTAGGTAAATGATAATTCGAACTTTTATCTTGGATTCCGTCTTTTCGAAAATACGATTGGTGAAAATTTTCTCGATACTTTTATTTTTTGAAAAATACATGTTTTGCACACATTTTGCTATTTATCTCAGGAACCACCTAATTTTTTTGTTGGATTTTTGTTTTGTCGAGAAACGTAGTAGAATTTCTTCGTTTTCGTCTTTTTGATTTTTAGATTAGTTGTGTAAATAACTTGTAATTAGGCAAATAACAGTTTTGGCGCTTACGTCGATAAAAAATACGGAGCACGTCTATCGCTCTGTGCTTCTCACTCACAAGAAAATCATATCTTGTCATTCTGCTCTGAACTGAAGCGAAATTCGAATTTTGGCTGAGGTATGGCACGCTCTTAAGCCGGGTACTGATCGGCGTAATGTAATTCGCAGCGAACATGAAACGTTACGCCGCCGTTTGCTAAAATCCATCTCGTTATGAGCACCTTATTCCCCTTAACAGGTCGATGCCATTTACTGACTTCGCGAACACTCACTGTGTAACACGTTGCATTACGCCCCGTAAAAGAGGTCAATACCCTCCTTAATACGAATGCTCGGGGTACGGAAGTACCTTAAGAACATGATAATAGTAGGTCCTCATTAAAACAGACTTATCTATTAGGAAGGTTTTTTGAATCGAAATCAACATGCTTGTTCAACAACAAAACTGATAAAAGAGTCGTTCTGTATGAAATTCGTAAATTTAAGTAAACCACCGCTTTGTTGACGGTTTCCATGCGTCTAAGGAAATATTCTATATGTGCCTTTTCACACGTCCCGGTAGCCAGATAGCCGTTGCCGCGATACCCGGCAGGGAATCGTATGCAAATTATGCCGGTACGAGTGAAAGCCATCGTACATGCACATTCACTTCGCTGCCGGGTACCCGGTACCGGCTACCCGGATAACGGGTATATAATAAATAAATAAATATTGCTGGACAATTCACACAGCATTATCTAGCCCCATGGTAAGCAGAGCTTGTGTTATGGGTACTAGATAACTGATATACATAATACAATACATTACATAGATAGATTTATACATAGAAACGACCAGAACACCCGGAACAAATATCTGCAGATCGTACACACAATTGTTCCGAGGCGGGAATCGAACCCGCAACCTCCTGTGTCGCAGGCGGACCTTCGCCCACCGCGCCACAACGGTCGTCAATATGAAATATGACGTATATGAAAAGCTCTAAAGCTAATTCTTCTCCGATATTGTTAACCTTTTTTTGGTGATTGCGCTGAAACGTCACAAAATTCGTATGAAATAAACGGGAAATACATACATTCAATCCTGATTTTCTTTTCACCTATGAATAGACTCAATTACGTAGTTTGGCAGCCAGCTTGATCAAATCGCAACCGGCTACTCCGTAGTAGCCGTCGTCCATACGACGACGGACGTATGTAAAACAGGTGCATAGACGAAAACAAGTCAACGACTTTTAACAACTTACAAACATACACTTACTAGAAAACTTTTGAAACTATTGTGGTTATTAAGACAAATCGTAAATATCCCGTTATAAATGACTTTTACTTGTATTTACCTACATTTATGTATTTATACTTATTGTGGAATTGCCGTCCGCAAATGTCTAGTTTTGTGCAAATGTCATTTACTTTATTATATAAATAAGGTAAGAATACCTTATTTATATAATAAAGTAAATGGTTTATTTTTTAAGGCAACGAAACCTTTTTAAATCTATTTTTTTTTTGTTATTTACTAAATTACTGAATGCTTCTGAATACTGGTATAACAAGGTTGCATGGGAGAAATCACTATCAGTGATAAGGCCGCTTTTAGTACTTTATATAGTTATTCAGATATACGTTTTTTTATATTGTACAATAACGAGATCATTCATTCATTCAGTGATTCATTACGAGGTGCCTTGAGCACTTATTCGTTCAATGTTTAACACGCCTTCCCCAAACAAGTGACAGTTTTGCCAATTATGGTAAAACTCCCAAAAATCTCCTCAAAATCCGCTTGCCAAGCGTGATTTTTACGCTACGCTTGGCAAGCGGATGACACCTATATTGCGATCTTGTGATCATAGTAAAGTCATTAAAAAGGCAGCTGCTCTACCTCTGTAAGTATTCGTCACACAGCGCGAAGATGTTGTAAGAACCAACTAAGTCGGCTCGTACGACATCCCCTGGCTCAGTTGGAGAGGTCGATTCTTACGTCGCAACCACAACGGTTTTTTATTAAGAGGTAATTTTAATTTTACCTTTTAATCGTTAAGTGTCTTCTTAATTGTTGTGTACATTTAAGCACTGGGAAATGAGAATTTCATTTTGTCTCTAAAATGTTATTTCTGAGAAGCAAAAAGAACAAAATAAAGACATTAGCATTGGGAGACGTAATCAATTTTCAGTCCTTATAAATAAATTATTAGGGCGAAACAAATTGTCTTTTCCGGGTACCTATTCATAACGAATATTCTATTGTTTTTATTCAAGAATAAATTGACATACATACTTAAGTGATGTTTAACGAAATAAAATATTATTAAACACTACTTTTCGCCCGGGGCTTCGCTCGCGTTGTTTCGATGAGAATCGTTTAAAGGTAAATTCTTTTCTATGGGCACTGATTTACGGGATAAAATTAGCTTACATTATTATAGTTTGACCGAAACCGCTGTACCGCTCCTTAGGAAAGTGCGGCGAGGTGGGGGCGAGGGAAAAAGAGCAAGAGTACGCGTTGACGGCAGACTGCCGTCAACGCGTACTCTTGGATGAATCGGAGCGGCCGATATTTCCCCCCCGTCTCGCCGATCGCATACCTCAGGCGCGGTACAGCGGTTTCGGACAAACTATAGTTCCTATTATTCCAGGTCTAGTCTAGGCATACGCCTACTAATATTTCACTCCGATCCGTTCAGTAGTTTTAGCGTGAAATAGTAACAAACATCCATCCATCTATTCATCCATACCTCCAAATATAGGTAATATCGTAACCAGATATTTGTAAGTAATGTAAATATATATTTAGTAAATATACTGGTATATGGGCTGGATGATAAGTTGTATGATAGAGACGGTCTTAGTAGCAAATAATTCTCCATGGTATAATTCTCACTCCGATCCGTTCAGTAGTTTTAGCGTGAAATAGTAACAAACATCCATCCATCTATTCATCCATACCTCCAAATATAGGTAATGTCGTAACCAGATATTTGTAAGTAATGTAAATATATATTTAGTAAATATACTGGTATATGGGCTGGATGATAAGTTGTATGATAGAGACGGTCTTAGTAGCAAATAATTCTCCATGGTATAATTCCAAATTTTTTGACAAAAATTTGAACGGTCTCAAATTGCCTGCCCATTATAATATTCCGTGACATTATTTACAGATGAATTCAGTGTCTCAAATGTAATATTCATTGATGCGGAAGGGTACTTTTTAGGGCAATAAATGTAAACGACTTAAGGGAGGCACAATTAAACGAGCACAATTTGCAAGAGGGTAACATCTCCCTACTTGGAAGTTTTAATTAGTGGTTAAGACGACCATGCTACCGATATTTATCTTGATTCCGAGCTGTTTGTTTGCAGAAATTGTGCTTAACTAAGTTTAGTGTGGGTATAATGATTATCCGATCCATACCGTAAATAACCTAAAAAGCCAGACGTCTGGTGCGAGCCGCCATTACTACGCCTTCGATTGCAAAACGTACCTAAGTGGGTTTAAAAAAATCGATGGAGTAGGAACTTATCTATATTTAACAAAGTCTAGTTTACAGTATTTTTACTTCTGCAGGTTACATCAATTCCTTTATTTGTTATTGCTTCTAATATGTTCCTAAACTCAAACTATTTTATTCAAATAATTTCCTAAGCTTTTAGATTTTGGTAAGTAGGTAACGAGTTTAAGACAGGGCGCTTTGGCGCTCATTAGCGAGATGTTCAGTAGGTAGTGCACTAGTTATTATATGCTGATTGATGATGAAATAGTGTCTCATCAGATCTATCACAATATGTTCTACTAAGCCAGTAACAGCTAAATGAATTCCGAATATGTTACCATATTGTTACAGTTTGAGTGAACATTGAGATTGATCAAATGACACTAGTGAAACTTAGTTTGTTTAAAAATCGGCTTAAACTCAGTAGAATACATACATAGATACATCAGGATTAATAAATAATAATAAATACTGGACAATTCACACAGAATTATCTAGCTCCAAGCTAAGCGGAGCTTGTGTTATGGGCACTAGATGACTGATATACATAATACAATACATAACATAGATAGATATTTTTTATTATAAAGCGATAATCAGAGCATCCGAAACAAATATCTGCAAAATAACACAAATATTATGTCCCGAGGCGGGAATCGAAACTGCGTACTACTGCGTCGTCGCAGTAGTACGCAGTCCTTCGCCCACCGTGCCACAGAGGTCATAAAATAAGGATTAGATTATTATAGGTTTCACAAACTTACTTTCACGAAATACTCCCTTATAAGTTGGAAATGTCGCAACATTGGATCCGAGACTATAATACCAATGGGTAGGTAATTATTGACATTGCCTTTATTGCCAGAGTTTTCCTTTGTTCCATGTGATATACAAACATATATACGTATTGTGTATGGGTTCACCATGTAGGTAAAGGAACCATTTTTCGTAAGCTGATTGGGACAAATAACTAAAATGGTGGCATATTGGATTGCTAATATGCCATCATTTCAGTTATTTGTCTCTCATTTCTGTAGTTGTAGCATTTGCTTCACTTTAACACGTAGGTGGTAAAGTGTGGAGATCGTGGAATATGTAACGACGGAGACCAACACCTTGGTGAGGGTCGAGTGGTTGGAGTCGCGTCATAATGATTTTAAATCATATGTGATGCGTATTCCAACGGAGAATATTTCGATGAAATCACACGGTATGTGTTTTCTACAAGTGACTAATATGCGTAAATCCACACTAGCGCAGCGGCTGAGAAAATACAGATCTTTGTGACTCAGCACAGCCGTAATATTTTTCGAACATGCCTTTCGTTCGATAAATATTACGGCGCAACACAACCGCTGTGTAGACCGGCAGCACGAATTTTTTAGGTTAAAAAAAAGATCGCAGTCGTCGAAAAAAAAATCGCAGTCAAAGTGTTAACTGGCCGAAGAATGTACTTTTCCGGCGTTTTCGCGGACGATTACCGGTCGCAGCACATACTGCGTGTCACACGTCGCCGACACTACGTGCTTATATAGGTTTATTTTGTGTATGTTAGACTAAGGTATATATCTTATGGAAAATACTTAAAAACTACGACCAATGGGTCGTTTTCCATCCTGTAATAGACTAATGTTGCCTGTATTATTTAAATTATTACTTTTTGTCTCCAGTTCTGTCTTCGGGGTACTACTTATTTCTAAATATATAGATTGAAGTAACTACAGTGCCTTTTATGTTTGACTATAGTATTCGTAACTTAACTAATAAATATTTAGAATCAACATCCAAACTAAAAATAGACGTAGACTATTTTCCGATAAGTATCAATCCTTTCATAACAAATACCCACCCATTCTTCAATCCTACGTAAAATCGTTTAACGAGTAAAATCGCAAAACTAGGGAAATTTTAGCTGGTAAATTGTATCGAAAATTATTATTCCCGATGCAAAGAGGATGTGTTTCATGTTGGCGGAATAAACACCAGATTGTATCAGCATGTGCTACAGTTAAATAATCGTACGTGAATAACGAACATTTGGCTTCTGTATGTGGAATCAGCCTCTGGAAACCTCGAGAGCTTCGTTATCATCATCATTATCCATACCTATAGTAGTCAATTGCTCGACATAGGCCTCCCCTAATAAGCGCCATAGCGCCCTGTCTTCAGCTTGCCGCATTCTGCCTGATAAGTTCTTCGCAGGTCGTCATCTCACCTGGCCGGAGAACGTCCTACACTACGTTTGCCGAGTCGCGATCTTTACTAAAGAAAACCGAACAACCGTCAACCGCTGGGGTAAGCGGTTGTCGGTTCTTCGTGATATATGGGCGGCCCACTGTCACGTGAGCTCGTTAGCTTACGTAGCTTCAATTTAAAACGTTTACGGTAGAAAACAATTTACTTGATATCTCAAACTATGTAGATACAAAAATTATTTACGTTCTCGTTATACACAAAGATGAAGATCCCAATTATCATTGCTACTAAAAAACCCTGAACTGAAACGGTTCTTTTTATAGGATTTGTAAATGATGGCGCGGTTCGAATTTACTTCTGTGTTTTAATATCGATCAGCATGTAGCTTGTATGAAAAATCAGAAGACAATCGCGTCACAAATCTGCAGATGAAGAACTAGAGTAGGCCTCCAGGCCTACTCTAGTTCTTCATCTGCAGTTGCAAATTACGCCCGTAAAACTCAACGCTTGCTTACTTATAAAGTTTAAGGACGAATTTTATGACTCTGACTTTCTAATAGGTACATTTTTACATATAAACCATTGTAACAATGAACATTTCAGCGTCATGTAGTATAAAAATATCAAGATTCTAAAGTGAAAAGGCTAATTTAGTACGAAATTTCTGTTTATTTGATGAGAGTTTCGAATAAAATCAAAGGAAATTTCGTAATGAGGCTAGGCGTATGCTGGGACGCAGGCGACGCAGATCCACGCAGCGCAGGGCAGAGCAGATTTTGTAATGAGAGTGACATCGAGAATACATCTTTCTCTTGCTGAATTTAAGGGCTCTTTTCCTCTGATTCTGATTTCCGCATGAAAGTTAGCTCATTTTTCGAAGAATATAATTATAAAAGTAGTATGAATTACTTATTATTATAATAAATAAGAATCATTATTTCGATGAGAATTATTGTCTCGCTTATTGAGCACACTTGCCAAGCTGTTGCTAAAGTTTCGTGCAATTATTCTTAAGCGTCAGTTCACTAGCAATCTCAACCAAACAAAAAAGGGAATTAATGAGGCAACATTTAATCTTTCCCTATGTTCCATTATGCAGAGAAAATCTTTCGTTTTGCTTAATTAACATTTCAAAGAACTCGCGTCTTGTTTTCGAGGACTTGTTAGGAGGTCGTGTAATTTCGAGATCTCTCGGAAAAGTTTATTCCGTACTCGTGAGTAGATTTTCAAATGATTTGCTACAGTTGGTATTTCCAAACTGTAGCAGAATATTGGATCGCAAAACGAAGCTTTTTGCATAAAGGGTATAATATAGGTAAGTGACATTACAACGACTTTTTTAATGGTACTAAATAATGATCTTTATAATTTTAAGCTAAATAAGATTTGATTAAATAATATCCTACTAATATTATAAACGCAAAAGTTTCTGAGGATGTTTGTTGCTCTTTCACGCAAAAACTACTGAATAGATTTTTATGAAAGTTCATAATAATGAAGCTTACATATCAGAATAACACCTAAGCTACAATTCATAAAGATATAATTGTATGTATATTATCCAAAATATCTATCACAACGCGGTTGAAACCGCGGGGCGCAGCTAGTATGACATAAGCCGGTATGTTTCATGAATAGGCGATCTCAGTAGCAAAGCTCAAAATGCTCAGAATAATTGCTAATATTTAACTCTGAATTTCCGTAAACTTCCAAAACAGATTCTTTTATGATATTCAAAGCCAAAAAAGAGGACAATAAAGCCCATTATACATTACAAAGCTTGTTTGAAGTGGCGCAAGCCTACCATTACTCCTGTTTTCACGTGGCAGTGCACTGAGTCGGGAATTTGTCGCGGGAGCTTTTGTTGGACAATTAATTTTCAGTAAAGGTGACATTCATTGCCTTTTGGATCCATTCATTTCATAACGTAAGTAAGTAAACGCAACTGAGTAGAGTAGGTTAGCTGAAACAGGTAGGCTGTTTCATTTGTGTGGCTTACCTACATACGTTTGTTTACAAACGACGCGTTTTGAAACATTAGGGAGTAATATTGGTTATTAATTGCTTGTATTTTCCCGGCTTCTCAGTCTCAGTCCATCATCTTTCGACTTAAAAGAACTTTGTGTGCGAGTTGATTTTAATTGGTGCTTTAGATTTAGGCAGTTATAGTATCTAGCTCTAACTTCTTCTTCCGCTGTAGTAAAAGCCGGATGAATACAATCCGATCTGAAATCGCTCGGATAAACTATTGGCATGTCAGGCTTGCGATGACATGTTTGCGAAGACGAATGCATCGTGTGCAGGTGGAATGCAACGTGATACAGGTTATATGGCATAACTCAAATGTACACAGCAGGAGAATATTATGACATTTTGTGCATTGCAGTGAGTTACGGGCGGTGCTAAAAATATTCAGCGTCACGGAAAAAGGAAAAGTAAGGTTTTCTGTTGCTTAAACAATTCTCTTGCGTATGCCTGTTCGTGACGTCACCTGTACGGGCTCTAACGGAAGACCAGCGCTGGCTAAGTTTCTTACGGAGCTTAGCCAGCACTATGCTGAGTTAGAGCCTTTTTGTAACAACTCTGATTTTTTTTTTAAATAAATAAACTCTCTACATGTTTATATGCTATAAGTGTGTCTTTTGTTAATTTAAGTGGTTATTAATAAATGTTTTTCTATTCTATTCTTCAAATTAACTATGAATAAAACCTATCATAGCTAACGAGAGTCTTTAAAAAACTGAATATTTCCATAATTTTGAGAACGCAAATAAGTCGGAACTAGATTAAGGTTTTTATAGGCTTTTATTCTACATGCCCTGTGACATGACAAATCTTGCAAATGTATTTTAGACCAGTTATCCTGCAATTTAATTAATCTACATTTAATTTACCTGATTTGGAAATATACAAAAAAAATATAAAAACCGATTGAGCTGATATTTATATCTATACTAGGTATTAATATTTTAAAGAGAAAATGTTAGATTTTTTGTTTGTTGGTTTGTAATAAATAGGCTCCGAAACTAGTGGACCGATTCGAAAAATTCGTTCACCGTTGGGAAGCTACACTATCCCCGGTGAACATAAGCATATATTATATTTTCAAAAAAGTTAGGGATCCTTACTAAAACTCAAAAAATGTAACCGAAGGTGTAAAAAAACACCTAATAAAGTGAAATTCGAGTTTAACGCAGGTGAAACCGCGGGGAACAGCTAGCTTGATATATTTATGTAAGTTCGTGACAATGCAATGTACCATTAAGCTGGTCTAATGATGGAGACAATAGGTTTTAAATATGTGTGGGATAATCTTTACCTGTTTTTTTTGTAATTTATTTGTAAGGATTTTTGGTAAATGTAATGATGTAGGTACGTTCCTCACTTGTACTGTACTGGGTATATTACGTAGGTAATGTCAGTTGAATATAGGGCTCTGAAACACAGACACAATGCTAGGGCCTCTTCTGGTTACATGAATCGTGAGAACGTTTCTAGATGGTTTATATGACTTTCTAGTACTTTCTGCTACGCTGATTGAACAAGAGTTCAAACAACAGATGCTGTTGATTCTCCATTTCCCTCTGGCATCTTTTAGAATAGGTCTAACGTCAAACAACAGATGCTGGCGTTCCGCATAGACAATAGTCGTATTGCTAGATTAATATGGAGGATATACCAGGACTTCTTAACACATTTATTCTTTGGGTGATGAGAGTGTCAATCCTACTAATAAATAAATAAAAATATTTAGCTGATCTGATGACGGAGACAGATGGTATCCGTAGGAACTCTTAAACGAAACGACTTAACCCCGTCGATTAGGTTCGTTGGATTTGTCTTCCCGCAAGCACTTTGGTCCTTGATGATTATACGAATTAAATATTAAAAAAATATTTGGGTTTAAAAGTTGGACAGAGTGGATCGGTGTGGGGACTATATCCAGCGGTAGGATGATTAGGTAGCTAACAATAATAATTACCATTTAACGACATCAAATCAACCACGATCGTTTTCAAGGTATGGATAAAATCAATAAGTTGAAACTCATCATCTCGCTGGCTACAAACAATGCGGCCGTGTGCATGTAGTATCCATTAATGGACAATGACAGCAGTTGTCAAATTCACTGGGTCGGTTGATGCTTGCACGTCATCGATTTTCGCTAATTGAATGTAACTTTTCACAAGCGCACATCGCTATAGTTTCACAAAGATAGTTGTGAAATACGAAATGAATATTGAAGTCCCATTGAGAGCAATGCGCCATTTTGAAAAAAAAATAAGTAAAGATCAGTAAAAAAGGTGTCTACTGACGTTAGAAATGGCAAGAGAGTCAACTGCTATCGTCTCTATTAGGGGGTCCCGAATAATGAGACTTTTTTTTAGTTTCACAACCCCGAAACAAGACATTTTGACTTTTTGTGATAATGACCCAATGTTTTAAAAATGATAAAATGTTTTTTTTTTATAAAATATAAATGTGAGACTGCGGCTCTCTTCAGTTTACAAATATTTGTGCGCAACTGTACCGCGTGCGTGTTTCGCACGTCAGTACCTACTCGAGTAGTGCGGAAGCCAGCCTCTGGTACCGCACATCAATATTGATGGACTCGAAAAGTGGAATTGTTTGAACAATTATACAATTACGTTAGCTTTTGGCTTCGGCTATTGGATAGACTATGAAGGTCTATTGTTGTGAAGCTTATATCGGTAATTTGAAAATTGATAAACTAAAGTAAGTCAATTTTCAATGTTTAAAGTAAAAAATTTACTTACTTTAGTTTATAAAATATAATATTTGACGTTTTAGTATGAATATAACTGTAAGACAAATGTAAAAAAACTAATAAATAAAATAAAATTATTGTAAAGGCTTATAAATGATGCGGGATGAAAATACTAATGTTCATGTTTAGAGGCCAAATCAATTTTTTTTATTGAGATTGAGGCCAAACGCTTAACTTTCTCAAAAAAGCGATACCTAGGCGTTTAACTAACTATGGAGTGTATGTATAAATTTGCTTTAGTAAAAGTCGACGCACATAATTTTTTTGTAATTATGTTTTTAAACAATGCTATTTGCACAAAATATTATAACAATAATGACAAAGCGGGGTTATTTTAATTTACAAATAACCCCGCTTTGTGCTCGTTACCTATTCGAATTTCACCCGAATACATTAACTCATTCGTGGACTCAATGATGACCAATTAATGTATCGAATGCTGTAAAAGTAAATGACGTAGATACGTACCCGTGGCATAATTACTTTATCGAATGCTTTAATTAATAGGCGAGGTCTTACGTAATTATAATATTCTCTTTGGGCAACAAGGGCATAAATTTTCAAGACTATGTTACACTTATTGTTTGTTACACTAAGGCTAATGCCACACTACAAAGAGCTTCGTCTTCTGCTAAGAGCCAAGCGACTCCCATAGTCACTGATCCTAGCAAACAAAGCTACAGACTCCTAGCTAGGCGCGTCGCTCGCAGTATGGCCGCTGCTATTGTATGCAATACGTCTGTCAATAAGCGAATCGCTTCGCTCAATCTAAGCAATGAGCGAGGCTCATTGTAATGTGACATAAGCCTTATCTTCGATAAGTAACTTTTCTTTTACTTCGTACCATTTGAAGTCATCTTTTGAACATTTATTTCGAGTTCATAAAAGACACGACACATAAGGTCAGCTCATCTACCAACGTTGCAGGTCAAAATCTAGCTTATTCCTTTGAATAAATAATTTAATTTTTTATAACAGACATCCTACACACATCATCAGCCTATGTTAGTCACTGGTGGACATAGACCTCCCCTAATGAGCGCCATGTCTTCAGCTTGATGCATACAGCTTTCGCAGGTCGTCATTCCACCTGGCCAGGGGACGTTCTACGCGTTCTAAGTTTATATGACCTTGACGCTCAAATTATGAAAAATTATTTTCTTACGACTTCTTGCACGAATTTACGATTTTACATCGTACATTCAGTTCCTTTTTTCGCGTAGCAGTTACCACCTGACATCAGTAGGTATGTGACGCCCGAGGCGTTATTTCATAAAGTAAATATTTATGAGGGAAAGGAGTTTGCCGCTCGTCCCCTAAAGCCTCTGATCCGAAAAGACATAAACCTCCAGGGATTCGGTTCTAAGTTCACGAAGGCTGTGCGCTGTTTTCTTTCTGGATCTTGTTTTCATTTTCACAATAGAATTGTTTTAATACGCCTTAGCCTGTATTGTGTGCGTTTGGCTGTTGTTAACCTTTTTACCAAAACTTTTTTTGCTTTATTAAGGAGTCTCAGAGCTGTAATTCCTTTTTGACGGCATCTTTGGAAATGAAATAAATCATTGTATGTTAGGCTATGTTAGGTCGTCAGCTGGTTAACATTGTTGAATTCCATCTATGAAAAAGAGACTTTAAGACATACATATTACTTTTACCGTAGTAACCTTCGGAAAAAATATAATTATTTTACTAACAAGACTTACTCCAATTAGAAACAAACTTTTCTTTTCACCGAATATTACCCCAAAGCTAGTTAAAACACATCGAATTCTAATTATAATTCAAAAGTTTGTTTGTTGTCATCCAATAAAGCCGATACAAAGCAATTAAGAAGCAAATTCTATTGGTTTACTTACAATATAGTTACATTTATTTTCATAGTAGGTAACCAATAAAAACACCTGGTCATAAATATAATAACGAAGTTATTTTCAGAAGAGTTTTTATGCAACTATTATTCCCGCTAACATTTTTGATGTCCAGTGTAGTATTCCGGTATTTGTTTTTACTTTTATCGATTTTACAAACATTATAAAAATGCAAATAAATTGAGTTTCGGCCTAAAACTTCAGCAAATAAGATAAAAAGTAAAGTGAGCAGCCCCCGTAAGGTTTATGCAAATTTTACGCGAAATTTTTTAACTCGCAAAGTTTTGTTTTCTTATTATTTGCAAACAACAGCGGGTGTGCCGTTTCCCTCTAAAGATGTTTTAAATATTGAGATCAGGAAAAAAAAAACTCATTGAAAAGGATGTACGTAACTAAAAGTACGTAAAATCAAGAACCTTTCCTTTTGCCCAAGCTAAGCAGAGCCTGTGTTATGGGCCGAGGGGTCGATTAAATAGAATACATTGTTAGAGTTTTTTAGTATACATAGATAACGACCAGAACACCCGGAACAAATATCTACAGATCTTACACACAATTGTCAATTGACAATAGCGCCTCCTGCGTCGCAGGCGGACCTTCGCCCACGGCGGCGCCACTGATGAGGTCGTCAATTATGAAACTCAAAACGATGTGGCAATTTTATATCCTTCATAATTAAGCAAGAAAATCGAAGATGTGCAAGCAATACACCAAGTAACTGTAAACAAACTTTTAATGCAGTTTGACACGATCTCAAAGTATCGAAGTATTATTATCGTCGTTATGGACTTTGTCCGTCTTGGTTCGCCTTCTGAATGCTTCTGAAGTTCATAGTTTATGCATACTATAAACTGCCTTGCCGAAGTTAGGTTTACTAAACCGTTCGGAACCTTAGTTTAATATCGAGCTCGCTTGGTGTACCTAAAGAACAGCCACCTTTTTACAGTGGAATTCTTACACACTGAATTATGTATGTGGGTATGAGGCAAACTCTAGAGCTCTAGTTTTTCTTTCGCTAGAGCTAGAGAAAAGAATTGGAACTAAGCAGACCTTTGTTCATTCTTTAACACTTTGACTGCTGAAATCACACGGTATGTGTTTTCTACAATGACTAATATGCGTAAATCCACACTAGCGCAGCGGCTGCGAAAATACAGATCTTTGTGACTCAGCACAGCCGTAATATTTTTCGAACGAAACGCATGTGCGGCGCAACACAACCGCTGTGTAGAGCGGTAGCACGAACTTTTTAGGTTAAAAAAAAGATCGCAGTCGTCGAAAAAAATCGCGGTCAAAGTGTTAATGGAAGCTGTAGGTATTTTGTGTGTGTTTTTTTTAGTTTTTATGATATATTGTTCTTATAAACGAAGTGTGCAATTGAAGTATTATTTATCTATCTATCTGTGTTTTGTAAGTTTGAGACTGTGAGTTCCCTTGGAGAAGAGAAATCCTTACGATTACTTACAATGTGTATACAGAGTATATGTATCTACATATTTATATTTTCAAAATATAATATCCCCACCTCCCATCCACCGATGATCCACCCTTCAACTTACAACCTGTATAATTAATTGGTGGTATAAGGATAATAAAAACATGTGTATGAGAATCGAACCCACTGACCGTGTTTCCCGGTGTTGGCGGCCGCGAACGCGGTGCTAAGTATCAAGAGGTGCACCAGCATGCTCCCTCCCGTCGTTGCGGGCGCTCATTCGGCCGAAATCACGCCACGGGCTGCTACTGCGAAAACAAAACAATACAATATAATCACAAGACGACGTATATGGCGCGGTGGGCGAAGGTCCGCCTGCGACGCAGGAGGTTGCGGGTTCGATTCCCGCCTCGGTACAAATGTTTCTACGATCTACAGATATTTGTTCCGAGTGTTCTGGTCGTTTTCTATGTATAATATAATTATAAAATTATTAATTTTTCAATGTAATGTATTGTATTATGTATAGGTACATATATCAGTATAGTACCTATAACACAAGCTATGCTTAGTTTGGTGCTAGATAATACTTTGTGAATTGTCCAGCTTTATACTACATACTCGTAGTATAAAACAAAGTCGCGTATGCTTAGATCTTTAAAACTACGCAACGGATTTTGATGCGGTTTCTTTTTATAGATATAATTATTTAAGAGGAAGGTTTATAAATTTGACACATAGATTTCAAAGCGGGCAAAGCCGCGGGGCGCTGCTAGTACAATACAAATCAAAAATACTTGATTGTACATATGTATTATTACGTTATCATTCCAAAAAAAATACATTACATGCGACAAGTATGTACAATGGGCGGTCTTATCGCTTAGAAGCGATCTTTTCCAGGTCCCCTTAAGAACTTGGTTCAAAAAACCAATTAATATAGGTTTTCTGTCTGGCAATAAAGACGTGCTGATGGTATGACTTAGAATGTGGTAAAGTGGTAAATTGGTAACGAAAATAAATAACGTAGGAAGTATTTTTCAACCCAGCTTCGAGCCGTAAATAGCAATAGTTACCTACCTACCTATTCTGGGCGGTTGTATTATAAATAATCTCTATCTCGGCCTGAATACTGCCACAAAAATCTATTTTAGTCTTTTTCTAGCTAGTTAGTAGAAGACACTTTTTTCAACTAGCAACAAAAACCACTTAGTGCGTAACGACCTGTCCAAAGATAATGTTGAATGATACTAACAATGCCAGTTTACGTGTTACATAATAATAAATCACAAGCGAGTGTCATGTGTTGCGCGATAAGGCCCTCCCCGAGACAAAAACTATTCATTGGATCGTTGCAAAGAGGGATCGAGTGGTCGCGCAGATAAAAGCTTAATTCCAGCCAATTTATATCCTAACTCCCAAGAAACAACAGAAAACTTACAATCAATGATGGGATTATCGAATTTGAGCTCTGACTAATCTAAAACGAAAATTTAAAATAGACAACCTATTCATAAATTTACGCAATTTCCTGAGAGGAAATTGTAAAGCTGCGGCTAAATAAGTACAGCAGGAAACAACTGCCAATAAGAGTTTTCATTGTAAAATAAAATATAATTTCATCGAGAGAAGCAGAGCGGTTTGAATAACAACTCTTTAATTGAAAGTTTAGCAATTTGCTCGTACCCCCAGAATGGACCGAGCGAGGGGCAAGTCTCATCCACGGGGCGTTTCAAAATTGAACGTAGGCAGATGCGCTTAATTACCGAGCCAGATGCCGCCCCCCGCTTATCTCGAGATGAACCTCCACCTCCAGGCCACTACGATATTTCCTAAGATTGTTCAAATTATTTTTTCCAGAACCCAATTCGCATGCCACCACCGTAGTAATTAAGAATTTAATAGGGGATTAAGTAATTAGAAATGTCACAATTACGACATCAGGAAAAACTCTGAAGAGCAATTTACTTAAACGGTTTTCATTTACGGAAATAGGGAAATAGATATAATTTTCTGCAAGTTCCTTTTTATAAGCTTTCTATAGTCGCAGCTATAAGGAACTTATAAGATTTCAATAGCACGTTTCCTGGATACAGGAATATTTGAGTTATAAAATTATGATGGAGTTTTCCAATAATGCTTCACCGAGGGCTCTCCAGTTGGAGATATGAGACGTAGTCAAATAGAGAGATAGCCGAGAAGGTATAAAGACGTCGTTATGGAGGGCGAGGGGGACCCTACGTGCGGTGACGTAGGAGTGAATCAAACTTCTCTTTATATTTTATCTTACTGCAAGGGCGGTCGGTTTATGTACCTCGCCCTACTTGATTTAGTTTTGATGGCGGAGAGGAACAGCTTTTAGATAAATGATTTCAGGAACCCCTGCCAGGCGTTGGCGTCGTTCGCGTGCTGAGAGATTTGAACCTACAATTTGCAACAATGTTTTGGTTTATCGGTTTCGAACTATAGATGCGTTTAGGGGTGTAATGAAATGGCTTTCGTTGCGGAGGGATCTTTAAGTGAATTAGATTGCCCTGTGATTAGATTTTATGAACTACTATGAATAATGAGATTTAGGAAGAAATTCTGGATAGGTACTTTGCCAATCGTATTTCTATAGCAATATTGGCTGTGACCCCTAAGGTAGTGGAAATACCCTTTATAGAAAATAATCTGCTAAAATTGAGAGCGCGGTGTTTAATTTCATAGCTCCCTGTGGCGAAGGAACAATGTCAAGAACAGAAACCTGTGTTTGAATTTTGCGAAATTATTTTATTTCTATTAGAGTGTCTTGTATATTAGAATATTAGTAAATGGACCAAAAAACGTCTGTTTGTGTATGAATTTATTCAATAGAAACGGCTGTTTAGTTATCAAAATTAAACAATTTTGCTAAAATGTAGAGTTCATGGTTAGGTTACTTCCCGTTGTATAACTCCTCGGTCTCATGAAAAAATAATCTGGCTTCAGAATCAGGTTTATATTGCTATAATGTTATTCTAAAATATAGGAAGAAATTTAGGATGTCTACAAAAAAATATTAGTTTTTACGCTTTGCAGTAAGATTCGACATAGACCTATCGAGCCCCATCTTCTAACCCAAGATTACGTCAACCACAACCCCGCAGTACAAATTATCATGCCACAATAAAGATAAGATCGTAACAGCCACCATCAAACCGTTTCCTCAATCGGTGCCAGAAGCGAAATGTGTTAATGCTTTGTTCTAATCAAAGTGTCGTTAGCCGCGGGCTCACTCGATTACTACGGACTGGAAACTAACACATCCGCAAGATAAGCGGAATGACGCCAAATGTAATAAAACAGGATCTTGTAGTAATAGTGAGAAAAGCTGATATTGATCGAAGCAGAAAGAGAAGCCTCGCAGGAAAGTTCAGGGTGCGAGAGCAATGCTCTGTCTGAATTACACTGCACGACCAAAAGCGCAACTATTGCAAGATGTGATATTAAAAATATTTGTTCCGTGTGTGTCCATAGTTCCAATAAATATGCCTACGTCTGCTTTGCTTGGGGCTAATTGATACTGTGTGAATTTTGGAGCTTTACTCATATTATTATGTCTTTCATTTACCATGATCTCGGGCCATAAAGTGACCCGGTCCTTTGGAAGGCTTGTGTGGGGCCGAAGCCAACAGCACAAAGGGCCCTTTGAGAAGTTAATCTAAAGGCGATGGCTACACATAGCGGGTATCATCCTTGGGTGCACAATATGATACACCCAAAGATGGTATCCGTCAGGTGTAGAGACTATTGCAAAGAAAAATGAAAGAAATAAAACCAGGCTATTGTGATGGATGGATGGACTGGGTAATCGGGCTATAGGGGAGATTGCGGACGTCTGCCATAAACAAGTCAATCATAATGTTAAGAGTGGCA
This sequence comes from Eupithecia dodoneata, assembly GCA_947044415.1. Lineage (NCBI taxonomy): Eukaryota > Metazoa > Arthropoda > Insecta > Lepidoptera > Geometridae > Eupithecia > Eupithecia dodoneata. The sequence goes on along the minus strand of OX345656.1, from coordinate 8,860,000 downwards.
GACGGTGGCTTGCCGAATGCTGGTTGGGTTCCTTAAAAAGCCAGAGTAAATTACCGGAGAGGAACAACATCGGCGCAAACGACTGAGGGGTGTCGAGAGGTGCGGCCCCGATTTCACCATCACGAAGACTGCTCGTGAGCGGGTTTCCTCGCTATTACGCCATTAGACACTTCCACCCCCGAGTCTACATCCTAAGATGCATCTCTCGCGACTCCACTCAGACCGGCCAATGAAGGCAAGCAAGAGGTGGGGATCTGTTTCTCTTGGGATGCCACTCCGCAAGCGGAGACGAGAACCAGGAACTTTCCCGGGAGCACTCAGTACCCGTGGTGTCGCTACTCACCAACAGCTCGCCACAAGCTGCCCTGCGGGCATACTTACATACCTATGCCTGTATTCGAAATAATATGAAGACAACGAATTTCCGCATATTGACGGAGTAAATACCGAACCCGCATCATCCCGTTAACATGAGATAAAACACCCATCAACGCACTGTTTACCATACCATTGAATAGAAAACCACGTTCCGTAATAACAAATGGCCAATTGCTCACCAAAAGCCCACCTTCTACGCCGGACCCTAATCAAAATCAAATCAACAAAGTACATTAATAAAACATGAACTCAAAATTGGTACACAGATGTCAAATTACACAATTTTGAAACTTCGTTAAAGCACTCGTTGATTGATTGTGTTCAAACTGATGCCCACGTATTTCAATATTTGAATGTTAAATGCAAAAGGCTTTTGTATCTCCGTAGTGCATAGGGATGTGATAAAGTTTTAGTGGAATGGACCCTGTTACTAGTCTTTTTAGTTTTTCGTCGAGTCGCGTCGAAAATAGGACAGAGAGAAAATGCGACTTCAAATATTCTACCAAAAAAATATACAAATATTTTTATTTAAGTTACGAGATACGATATTCATGAAAACTTATTACTATTTGGTAAGAAGACGAAATAAATGGCATCGCATGCAATTGTATAATAGAAATTGAAGATTCCTTCTATTTGGACAATTTACGCATATTATACATATATTGTTTTCTCTATTTACCTTAGCTAAATTATTTCATCATCTTATGTATGTATATTCTTATATTGTTTTTTCGTCGAATACATTTCAAAGCTTGATGTAGGCACCTACATATATTGCACTACTCTAGTTTTTAGCAATAAAAAGGTGAAACCATGTCTCCCCTGGCCGATACACTATACATAATAATTATATTACTAGTTTCTGCCCGTGGTTTCGCACGTGTTGTTTCTATAGAAACGTTTAAAGGTTATTTCTATCTCATGGGAACTGATTTATGGGCCTATATTAATAAGTTTTTAAAGTTGCCTATGTTTTATTCCAGGCCTAGAACTACTTGTATGCAAAATGTTGCCCAATCTGTCCAGTATTTTGGCGTGAAGTCGTAATAAACATCCATGCACCCTACCTTTCGCATCTATAATATTATATTTAATAATTAATGGGTAATTTATAATATTAGTGTGATGTGAGATTAGATAAAGCATATTTTAGAGACTTAGTGTTGCAAGCGCGGGCACATCCCTACAGTGTTGCCATACACTCCAGGCGAGGAGTACAGCGCATCGCCTACAATTAATCTTCATTAATGGGTCACTTAAGCTATGCGCGGTTTCCGACCAAGTCAGGATGTTAGATGTTTCTTCCTTTGTCATGTCTCCAAAGCACCAACTATTTTACTGGTTTACAAGTTTTGTTACGATATAAATGTACTAGTTTCTGCTCGTGGCTTCGCACGTGTTGTTTCTATGAAAACGTTAAAAAGGTTGTTTCTTCATGGGAACAGATTAAGGGGTTAAAAAGAAGCCGATGTTGTATTACAAGATCTGAACTACCTGTAAATTTCAACGCGATCAGTTCAGTAGTTTTGGCGTGAAGTAGTAACAAACATTCATCCATCCATCATCTAAACATCCAAACTTTCGCATTTATCATATTAGTGTGATGGTGAGAATAGGATTTGGTATTTTCTCTATAAGTAGGTACATAAAGGTTGTAACAAAAAGAAAGGACCAAAATTTCAGGAGTGGGTTCTATTCGTTTATAAAACCAAGATAAAATCTTAATCGACTTGTTTTTCTTACAGAAGAAGAATTTTTTTTAATCATATTTATTGTTAAGCACTTTTTCTTCGTAAAGTATGCCAGTCCTATCATAACCTAAACTTATAACTAACAAACAAAACAAAAAATACAGCAAAATATAAACATAAATTGTGGCAATTTTTAAAGGGAGTCACTGATGCATAAAAATGTTGAATAATGAGACAGCCGCTGCTGAATCTGGTTCCGCTAAAATGTTAATAAATATACCTAAATCAAATCTATTTAAATTAAGTTCAATCATCAGTGCCTCCCTTCGATCTTTGAATTTAACGCAATCCATCAAGATGTGGTGCACATCATCTAGGACTCCGCAAACATCACAGTTTGGGGAGTCCGTTTTTCTCATAAGGAACCCAATTTTTTTTGATGGATAATGACCAGTAGAAGAAGAATTGATACTACTAATTAAAGTTAAACAGTTTTTTTTCAAGCGGTTTAAATATCACTCAACCAAAGAGCTATATATGCTACTTATCCAGTCTAACTCTCGATTCCGTAAAAAGCACATTCGAATTTCAAGAGATCTGTAATGAATGAGAAATTAATGCAAATTTTCTGCCCATAAATCTGCTGAGCTTACAGGCAATAAAACAAAAAATGGAAATTACCAGTTTGATAAAACAAAAACTTTGTTTGGCAAGTGCCCTCGAGGACAAACGATCGACCTAAGGGTCCACCTCAATATTCAAATTCAGGACTTTTTAACGAACGTCGTAGTAAAAAATGTGTGAGGTGCTTCAAACCAGATTTAAATCACCTGTGTTTTGTAATTATCGACGAACAAACTAGCAACCCTGTTAGGGGATCTAATCAGCTTTAATAAGATAGTGACGTCACAGAATGATACGAGTACATATTGGCATTCTACAAACTACTCACGGAGGTACGCGCATCAAAAGTGTCAATGTTCAAACCATTTTACCTATTTATCTCCGTGTAAATAAATTTCAAAGCTTTGTGTCAGTACCTACTCTGTTCTGGCTTTCATCAATAAAGAGGTAAATCTATCAGAAAATCGTATGTGATTTTAGACGTATTTCCCCTGCTGGATACATACATATGTATATATTACTAGTTACTGCCCTCAGCTTCGCACGCGTTGGGATAAAAATAGCCTTAAAACGTTTTCACAGAAAGAAAACGTTTTAATACTATTTTTTATCCCATCGAAACTGATTTATGGTATAAAAATTATAGTTAAACCTGTAATTCTATATTTAAATACCCAATGTTATATTCCAGGCCTAGAAATATATGTAAGCAGAGTTTCAGCCCGACCCGTTCAGTGGTTTTGGCGTGAAGAGGTAACAAACACACACTGCATGTCTCTGGAGTTTTTTCTAAGGATTCTGACACACATGACGTTTCTACAACGATACCTCTGTCATCTATGTACGTATATATCTATACTAATATTATAAAGAGGAAAGGTTTGATTTATTGTTTGTAATGAATAGGCACCGAAACTACTGGACCGATTTGAAAAATTCTTTAACCGTTGGGAAACTACACTATCCCCGGTGAACATAGGCTGTATTATATTTTCGAAAAGTTAGGGATCCGTAATAAAACCGTGCGAAGCCAGGAAGGTCCGCTAGTTATAAATATAATTGATAAATGTTGTCGAGTATTCGTACAAAACGACCCTTATTGATTCGCATTCTCTGAAATAATGTGATCAATAGACGTGTATTACCACTGTTTATTTAGAACTTACCAAACTTTACAATAGAACAATGAACATAATACGATTTTATTAAACTTTACCAAATTTTCAATAAAGGAAATCAAAGGAAACGCTTCTAATAATAATAAAGGGTAGGTATAATAAGCAGTTAGGAAAGTAATTGAAGTCAACGGTTTGAACGTAAATAGGTACGCTCCTCAGTATAGGTAGGCTGTTAATGACCTTCCTAGGGGACCCAACCAAACTGTCCCCATAAAATTTTACGACGACTACATTTTGTAAATAAAGTAATACCCTTTGTCTGAATAACGACAAATTTCATGAATAATAAAATAACTTAATTTATATTTCAAAGAAATTGAAACCGTCCATGGTTTCAATTTCTTTGAAATATAAATTAAATTGACGTGTCAAGTAGATAGATAATAATAATAATATTTATTTATTAAATAAAGGTCTTAAAAACAAAACAAAGTAATGTATACTATAGACCTATTTCACTTCTTAGTTTCGACACCTTGCTCTAAGTTCTAGACTTGTGATGTAGACGTAGGGGCTCTCTACCTCGGTAGCTTAGTAGGTTTATACACTGTTTTATGAATATAGGTACGAGTAAGACATTTATTCGAAACTGCAGCACTTGTTACATAGGTATAAAATTATCTTATTATAACACAGAGAAAATTAATTTTGATGGAACAAAGCTTGAGAACAATTAAGTAATTGTGAACAACGAGTAATTAGTAAATAATAAGTAAAAGTAAACAATTTTAAAAATACTGCAAATGCGGGTAGTTGATTCTGTTTTTTTTGTCTTGTGTGTTTTACAAGTTTGTAAAAATGGTGTGGTGTGTATGCGTCAAGTTTTTTTTTGTCTTGTGTGTTGTACAAGTTTGTAAAAATGGTGTGGATTGTATGCTACAGCCTGTCAAGTATTTTTTTGTCTTGTATGTTGTACAAGTTTGTAAAAATGGTGTGGTGTGTATGCTACAGCCTGTCAAGTATTTTTTTGTCTTGTGTGTTGTACAAGTTTGTAAAAATGGTGTGGTGTGTATGCTGCAGCCTGTCAAAAAGGTAATAGTTCATGTCAAAATTTTGTAAGTTTAACCATTCATCTATCTTAGGTTGAAGAATTATTAAGAATGTAAGCGGGTTCACTACGAACCTTATTTCTTGGAACTGTTGGAAAAGATTAACCATCAACGTTTTATATCTTAACGAGGGACTCCTTCGGGGTGAGTGCGGCTCTGATGGCGTGCGTTCCACGTACGGGTACCTTCGTGGGGATGAAATGTCGGTGTTCTTCCAACACAAACAAGGTTCGTAGTTAACCCGCTTATATTAATCATGGATTTTGTAAGTTGTTTTCCGTGTCGTGGTTAAACATTTTCAGCGGCAACATTGCAGCTTAGATTAATTTGTATTTTTTGATCGTAGAGGTATAACACCTTTATGATTTTACACCCTATACCACGACGACAAGTTCTTTACAACATGTAATTTTGTTTTTGCCGGTTTAATTCACACGTACTACAACCACACCATAATTACAAACACATTAACAAAAAACGTGGTCGGAGTAAACTTGTACGAAAATTAATAGTATTATTCAAATGGATCACATTTTGAAGTCCAATTCTACCGGCCATATCACAACCATATCACAATCACAACGCAACTACATCATAACCACCAGCCATACCGCTCAATCAAAACATCGCAACTACTTTTTTCAATGCAACCACATCGCCATTTTATAGTTACCACAACGTAACTGCTAAAGCTGCAGCGATAACGTAACCACTGCCGAACTACTTTTTGTCGCTTCGATGTGGTGCGGTTGTGGTACGTGTGAATTGTCCTTAAAAAGTCTTTTTAAAAGACAGGTGAAACTGACTCTGACTCGTAGGACATAAAATAATTTTATATTTCAGAGATTCATATTTTAGAGTTTTCCATAGAACCTACTTGTTTATAATAAGTGCGCAGTATTCTAGGGCCATTTGCCCTGCCATAAACATGAATGGCGCCAAAACGTCTCTCTTATCTCGGGCATTTCTCGGAGGGGCGGAAGCGGGACCCTAAAGGCGCCGTGCCGTTCTTCAAGTGTGGCCCTAAAGGATCTCGAAATAAGGGCCTGAGAAATCCCTTTGTGAAAGCACTACGTTCTTAGGGCAAATGGACTGTGCGGAACAAACACAACCGATTCTGATATTGATTTTTATTTAGCTATCGCTCTAGAGGTTTATCTGTATCTTTGATGTGGGGATTATGACGCGTATACTTCGATGTTTACCCTCATTGTGTTCTATGGCGCGTTTTATATTGCTTGGGTCGTTTGCATTTAATGTCAGGTCATTTGGGGATGATTCAAGATTAAGGCAGTCGCACTCGGCCGCTGTTCGTATGTCATATGCTTGCTTTGCATTATTAAAATACTAGTTTCTGCCCGTGGCTTCGCATGGAAACTTTTAAAGGTTATTTCTATATCATGGGAACTGATTTATGGGATTAAAAGTAGCCAATGTTGCCAGGCCTGGACCTTGACCCAGGTACTTTGTGCGTGAAAATGTAACAAACATGCATACATACATACAAACATAAACGTTTATAATATTAGTAGTACTATCATAGTAAGAGCGAGGATTCGAGAACTTACTTTATAATATATTGCTATACAAATCCACTTAATACACAACAATCTCGATCTTATATACCAGTTTCATTAATTTTATTTCGCAATTCGTGTAGAGTTTCTTGAGCAGCGCGCACGAAACAATTTCCGTATGTGACAAAGTTAATTAATAAACAGAATGCGCTTTGCATTAATAATTCAAACAGCGCCTCGGTATGAGCTCTTCTTTGTGTTTATTTGCACAAGAAATGCTTCTATGAATAAAGTTTCTATGAATAAAGATTTATATTCTTATTATAGAATTATTATTTTTGTTTGTTTGCCCTGTATCAGTATCAGTTTCTTTAAATCTCAACCGTTAAAGTTACCTTTGTAAACAGGCTTCCCGCAACACAGGCTTGCCTCGTGCGGGGGCCGCCAGTAATGTGTACATTGTATTTAAGTGTATTGGCAAATAAATAATTTCATATTTTTTTGTATTTGTAAGTGACATTAAGTTCGACGACCGATGTGGCGCGGTGGGCGAAGGTCCGCCTGCGACGCAGGAGGTTGCGGGTTCGATTCCCGCCTCGGAACAATTGTGCGTACGATCTGCAGATATTTGTTCCGGGTGTTCTGGTCGTTTTCTATGTGTAATCAAAAATATCTATCTATGTAATGTATTGTATTATGTATATCAGTTATCTAGTACCCATAACACAAGCTCTGCTTACCATGGGGCTAGATAATGCTATGTGAATTGTCCAGCATTATTATTATTATTAAGTTCTTTCCTTGCATGCCCACCTATGGGTATATTATTTATTTTGATACCTATATACCTTTTATATAATTAATTCTTTTTAGGTTTGCGTACAGGAAGGGTGAAAATAGCACCCTGTTCTGCGAATTTGTTCTGGGTGTTCTGGTCGTTTTCTATTTACTATATTGTATTAGGTATGTATATAAAAATAGAGACTAAAGAGCTTACGGACAAACGGAATAACCGTTTAAGTTAGCTTTTAGATTAATATATAATTATTGTGAAACATAAATAAACGAAAAAAAAATATACTACCCATATCATAATGTCTGCTTAGCTTGGAGCCGGTGTGAACTGACCAGCAATTTTATTATTATTGATCACTGATATTGTTCCAATATATTAACATTTTATATCTTATTTACACATGTTTTATAACATCCCAATAAGGTGTTTGATAAAGGAAATTGTGAACAAACAAGGGTGGCCAATAGGAAGGGCCATGGTAATAAAAACATCGCCGTATTCCAGTTGGGTATCCCTCGCTGAACAAAAATTAAATCACAGTTAAAACCCAGTTTTTTTGTTGAAGCCATAAAAGTAAAAATAACATTTAACAACTTGAAAAAATTTATTCATGAATGTTATGGGAATATTTTATCGCTTTAATCTTTTATTAACCGACTTCGTAAATTGGAGGAGGTTCGCGCTGTATGTAGGTCTTTTTTAATATTCGTCAATTGTTTACCGATTTTGTAAAAAAATATTGTACAGAAAATGACCTGGGGGATTAATATTTGTCTTGTAGAAAATTGAGGAATAGAAGTAGTTTATAGTTTTTGGAAAACAACCACATTAGGAGTGTAAGAGGGATTTATCGTCTCCCAAGTCAACCTAACCGGCACGTGGTTATACCCTGCTAGATAACGAATTAGGTTCTTGTGAAAATATATACATTATTTTCACTTATTTTCCACTAGCTGCGCCCCGCGGTACTATACATATATCTTTATGAATTGTAGCCTATGTTATTCTGATGTGTAAGCTATATCATTAGTTTTTACGTGAAAGAGTAACAAACATCCATCCATCCATACTTACAAACTTTCGCGTTTATAATATTAGTAGGAATACTTGAAACTGGCAGAAAAGTGTCCACCAGACACAATTGCCATTGCAAATTTCTCTTTAGTATATAATTTCGGTTTAGGGGTAATTTAACAACTGGTTGGACCACGGGTAAACTGGTTGGATCTCATAAAGTCTTGTAAGCCAAGAACAGCACAGACACGCAGACAGATAAGCTTCCTTATGAAGCGAACGCACTACGGCCGGGTGATTATGTAACTCGCGACCGGACCAATTTTGAAGTTGTAGCTGGTGTCAAAGTAATACAAAATTGACGTTTGACAGTACTGATTGCTTAATTTACGCCTTTCGCAAACCGGTCGCGAGTTACATAATCACCATACCGTATGGTTATTACGTAACTCGGCAAAACTACGCGGCGGCGCGGCCCTGCGCGTAAAATTTAACCAAGTCACCAAAAAAGCCGCGCAATTCCAATGACGCGTAATGCGTTGTATCTCATACGATTTCATACAAAGAATAATTGGCCACGTCGTCGTGCCGCGTAGTTCCGCAGCAGTGCATTTCCACTCAGTGCGGTCGTACCCTTATCGTTGTGCAGAATTTTACCTCTTTTTGACACAAATCATTGAATAAATGAATGAACAGTTTATTGCACTTAAAAACAACAAAATAACACTTTATATCTAATGATTACACATTAGTAGTATAATAGGCGGCCTTATCGCTGACAGCGATTTCTCCCAGGTAACCTAGGACAAAACAGACGATCATTATAAAAGCTTACTAATGTGTAATTTTGCATGCCTACAGGGCGTCCCACGGGTATGCCACATGGAGGGAATCATAAATATTGTAGATAGAACAATTTATTGCAAGAAGACTTTCATTTTGATTTTAAAAACAATTAGAACTGTATTCAAAGATTCTTGATTAATCGCCAGTCTGAAACGGAAACAGAATCCACCAAATTGTAAAAAAAAACACCCTTAATTTTACGATACCCATCAAAATACTCAATCCTAAGGATTATCTTTCTAAATACAATAGCATCTTAAATAAAAGGTAGGCCATGAAAATTTACATGTATAATTACGGAAAATCTGTCGCCTCCACGTAGCATAGCCGTGGTACGCCCTGTATACGAACAGAACCGTATATCAGCGGCGGCAGAGTGGAATCACGATAGCCACGCTACGTTTATAATTAAATCTGTGTCCGTACCGGTGGTTTATAAATATTAATATTTCGCATCTCGTCGCTGTTAATTATCCAGTCACTGCGAATGAACCACCCTGTATTCATTAGGAAAACCTAATTAGCAGACAAAATCTTGCAAGTTGTGAACACTTTGGAGATAAATACGATACTCTTATCGTTTGTGTTTCTATATTATAGATAGAGGAACCGACAACTACTGGGGTAAACGAGTTCTTCGCTACACGGATAGCGTAGTGTAGGACTTCTTAGCGCCAAGTTCGAAAGACTTCAGGCAGATTCTGGATGCGTTAACACTTTGACTGCTGAAATCACACGGTATGTGTAAATTTTTTAGGTTAAAAAAAAAGATCGCAGTCGTCGAAAAAAAATCGCAGTCAAAGTGTTAAGTTGAAGACAGGGCGCTATGGCACTCATGGGAGGACAATTTTCAGCAGTGGAATATAAGGCTAATGATGTCATCATCGTCAGCGCTCATCGGTCGTCTATGGTCATTGATAGACGACCGATGTAGCGCGGCGGGCGATAGTTCGCCTGTGACACAGGAATTCACGGGATCAATTTCCGCCGTGGGGGAAATGTTGGAAAGGTCTGCAAAAAAATCGGGGTGTTCTAATAATTTTCTACGTATATTAAAAAATATCTATCTGTGTGATGTTTCGTTTATGAAGCTTCTAAACATCTTCTACACAGCATCATCTAGATGCTGTGTGGATTGTCTAGCATTATTAATTTTTCTATAATTAGCACACTATTGCCGTGTGGTGCTGTGACGCGTCAAAGCGTATCAATTTCATACCATAATTATGGTTAGAAAATTTAAGAAACACAATAAATATTTTGTAGAAACCTATTTTTGCAAAATAAAATATACTCAAGTTAAAAATAACTAAAATTAAAGTCACCAAAACGCAGTAATGCCCTGAATTCTGGCTGCATTTCCACGTTGAATGGCAATGCTAATTCGCTGACTAGAGTAAACCCGGCATTCCGATCACCTGTGGACTGTATTATGAGTTTCGGTGTAGTTACAGAGCCTGTACCGATATTGTGTGAGACCCAGGCCTCTCGAGGTCAGTTGTATTTTGTTTGTGAAATCAGCCAAAATGTAATTTGATATAATGATATGATTGATAGATAGACATATCTCACGAAGAACCGACAACCGCTGGGGTGAGCGCATTCTTGAGTGGAGACCGCGATTTGGCAAACGTAGTGTAGGACGCCCTCCGGCCAGGTGGTCTGACGACCTGCGAAGAACTGCGGGCAGATGATAGATGCGACAAGCTGATGACAGGGCGCTATGGCGCTTATTGAGGGAGGCCTATGTCCAGCGGTGGACCAACATAGGCTGATGATGATGATAGATAGATAGATCCCTCTAGTTGAAAGGGTATATTTATTATTAGGGGCTACAATACGAAATTCATCTGCCCGTGGACATCGTAAGAGCCGACTAAGGAAACCTACTAGAGCAAAGGCATGGTCTGTTACTTACTTCTGGGTATTTTTAAGTCGTGTTTCAAGTGTTGTAGATTGTAATACATAATAATTATGAGATTGTTAATCCTACAAAAGACGTATAACTAAATATTTTTTAATCTCTTCTAGCACGTCATTAACAGCACAAATAATAAAACAAATCATATTTTCGCTTTTGTATCTATAACGCAACAAAAGAATCTTCCCTGAAAAGAAAATCATAATTCTGTTCGGCACGAAAAAGCAGGTTTTCATTTTCTCAAAGAAACTTTCTTTTACCTTTATCAGATCGTGGGAGAATTTTCTATTCAATAAGTCATGGTATCGCGGAGGGGCGAGCACGCAACACATTCTACTAAAGTAATCTGCCATTAGGTCAAAAAGCTCTCTTCGCTTATCTGCAACATCTGGACGATGTTTATATTTTGAGGGTCTACGCTACGACAACCTCTATAACGACTCGGCGCTTATCGTCGTCTGCATGTCTAGGTAATCTTCAGATACCCTGTAATTAGTAAAACCACACTCTACCTCGCTCAGAATAAGGCTTATTCTGGCACGAGTGAGCCGCAGTCGGGACACACTCTCGTATATACCCAAACGAATTTGAAATCTAACTTTAGACGTTTAGAGCACAATATTCCTACTAATATTTAGATTTGTGCACGCAGAGGCTTTCATGAAAAGCGGTTGTATTACATCAATGGTAAAGTTTATTTTTGAGAGTGGAAACCTGTGGGCAAATACAAACGTGTCAAGCAGAGCCCGATTGCTAAATGTCCAACTTGTCGGAAGAATACGAAATGTGACTACCCTCTAACTAATTATTTTGTTATTTTCCTCTTCAGCCAAAAGTAAGAAACTTTCTACATTTTAAGACATTATAAATAAGCTTATTAAATTATCCTTTTCTTTGCAGATGCTATTCCTGGAAAGGGCTATCGCTTTTTAATGGGTATGGCTAGAGATAGGAAAGACTGCATCCCGAACTCTATAATGTCGGTATTTGTATATGTATAATAGTAGTAGTATAAAGTCATAAATAATATTTAGTATAATTTGCTTTAAGGTACCAGAGGCTAGTTTTAAATATTGTAAAACATAGATTAATTTTTTCTTTATGTATCTCATTATAAGTGAACCATGTGTGTTTATATGAGAATAAAGTTCTTTAAACCTAACCGATTAGCAGATTCGACGTAAAGAGGTAACAAACAACAACCAAACTGTTTTTGTTTGTTTTTCAAAGTTCTTTATTTAACACAATTTTTTACAATCGCAGATTAACTAAACACTGTTTAGAACCTAACTAGATACAAAACCAATAAATTAAGAACTCGACAGGCTGGACGCCTTTAAAAGTTTTTTTAGAAAATACTATTTATAATAACTAACAAATCATTTACTACTAAAATTATACAAATTTTAAACAAAAGTTACATAAAATAATTACGTCGTATGAGCACTCTGTAAAGCGCGCATTTTTATAGTTAAAACAACCAAACTACATCAAAACTTTCGCATAATGTGATGCGATAGTCTCAAGTTAAGCGCTCAAGATATTTCCTTCCCCTGTTCTATGATTTCAGGAACGGCACCTGTTCGTAACCACACTAAAATATTAATCATCCCTCAAGCAGTGCAACATGGTCAGCATTACGCTATGAAGTCACTCCGTATACATACATGACGACCGATGTGGCGCGGTGGGCGAAGGTCCGCCTGCGACGCAGGAGGTTGCGGGTTCGATTCCCGCCTCGGAACAATTGTGTGTACGATCTGCAGATATTTGTTCCGGGTGTTGTGGTCGTGTATAATAAAAAAATATCTATCTATGTAATGTATTGTATTGTGTATATCAGTTATCTAGTACCCATAATACAAGCTTTGCTTACCATGGGGCTAGAAAATGCAGTGTGGATTGTCCAGCATTATTTATTTATTTATAACGACTAGGTTTTAGACTAGCAAAATAATACTTATCCAACCACTAACGTCTCACACAAAGTAATTTGTAGGTACTGACCTAATCCAACCCACAGCTACACCAGTACGACTTACTTCACGAGGCTAATAGAAAACAGTAAACATTTTATGATCTGTGACGGGAACAAATTAACGAGTGCACGTGGCGAGACCAAAAACGACCTAAAGAGTACATGGGCCAAGTTTTCCTCTTTAGGTATATTCAAGCTGCTTACAGGGTGATTTTAAGATGGTTAAATACATTATAATCTTTATGGAAGGCTTGTTTCTTTGATTTAATTATGAAGGCATGTTGGCAGGATTACTATTTTTGAATGTCTTCTAGTAATAATGCTATGTTAATATAGGTACTTGTCAATTATATGATTGTTTTGATCTATTCCAAACCAAAACAAAATGTGGGGAAAATCGATTATATGACCTGTCTAAGTGCTTATTTGTAAGCCTAAAGAAATAAACAACTTTTTCATTTTCGAGAAATGATTGTTTGATGGTTTTGCCAAAAAAAGAGTTGAGATCTTATTCAAACTGTTACGTTCCATAGCAGTTAGGTTTTTTAATGTTTACTTGTTACACACATAACGTTGTTTGATGTTGATAATATTATTCCTTTTTAACCGACTTCGAAAAAAGGAGGAGATTCTATGGTCGGCTATATGTATCTTTTTTAGGTTATTTATTTAGTAGCTTATCATGTTTTAATTTAACTTATTTTTGTTTGGTTCAATTACTCACCATACGATATAAGCGAAAACTAAAATCCATAAGCAAGCGAGGCTACGTAACTGATAGGAAGTGAGCGAAGCTTGTATAGCTTAAGCAAAAATTAAACAGGCCACTGGCAAAAAAAGCTCACCCTATCGCCGAGACTACCCTCTCCCCGTGGCTTAATGGCGCCTTAAGCGGTAATGTGTGGTCATAAATTATACGATAATAAGTTTCGACAACAACATGCCCGTTAATGACTCTACGAGAGGATCGCACTTCTTAATTATTCATCTTATTAGCGTTCCTGCTCCCGCTTTGGGATTTGCATAATTTATATATCAATTATCTTGTAAATAATATGGCCTGGGAGATTGATTAGGTAATGAGAGGGTTTTTAATCCTCAGGCTTCAAATTTAGAGCTCAACAGTACAAATATGATATAAATAAAAAAGACAATCTATTGTATCTTTCATTTGACACTTGGGCATAGAAATGGTTTTCGTCGTTGGCTAGGATTATTCCATTTATTAGTCAAAAATGTGTTAAAATCATTGATTCCGTTTTTAATTTATGGACTTTAGTTTTGATTAGTACTGTATGCAATTCCACTTATATTAATGCCACAAACGTCATTGCCACTGTCATGTCAAAATGCAACAAAACACTCAAATCATTAGAAAACTATAAAATACTCAAACATTGGAACCATTGATGTATCCAGCTGATAGTTTTTAAAACGCACGTTACCAAAGCGCCCGCTTAAAAATGCCTAATGTGTACTCGCTCTTATATGTATGTATATCTACAGGCTTCTTTCTGATTAACTACCCAGCACGTGTAGAAATAAGGTGATATTTGCTCTGAGTTAGCTATGTCCCGAAACTTCGAGAATGACCCAAGGCAGAGTAATTACTTGGTAATCAATTGCCGACATGTTTGTTTATCGAAAGTAACATTGTTAGGAAAAGTTTCGGATATACATGTTGGTGTGCGAGAGTTCCTATTATGTGTTGATGTTATTTTCTTTCAGAAAGTTAATTCAGAGAAGGATAGCTATTTGAAAGACACCTCATTCGTAAATTGTTCTGCAGGAGGCGCTGCTGCCTGCCCCCGGTGGCTATCTCTTAGTCACCCTCACGAAATGAAATGTTGGGGTGGTGCAAGATCGAAGCTGGAACCACACGGCATGTGAAATGACATTTCGAAGTTGTCTTCGAATCTTCGTCTTCTCACCACATTTAAGGACCAACAGTTATTTTTATTCGGCATGGCGCAACACCAAGTCAGGATTAATCGGTGGGCAGCGCAAGACTCTAGTCTTTATTACCGACAAATGCGAGCTCCTATCTTCCTGACTTCTACTGGTAACTGGTTCGGTTAATCTATGGTTACTCCTCGTTTGATTCCACGTTTTAAAGCAAACCCTTATACATATATGCCTCCATCAACGATGGCCTTGAGAGAGACCTATGTCCAGCAGTGGACGTTGTTCAACTGAAAATATGATCAAGATCATTTTAAATCCACCTATCTACAAGCTTCACGTGTTCAAAGTGTTGCATAATCTTGAGGAAACAAGAGACGTAGCTCTTCATTTAACCCTATAAAGCTAACGTTCGTAATATTTGCACACAAGTAAGTGTGTGATTTTGATCTCGAAAAAATAGTGTCATATTACATTTGTGTTAATTGTACTTTAATGGTATAATATATTGATTTTTATGATAAATATCTTTCATTTATATCCTATATTTATGAACCCATAATTTTTTTTTATAAAAAATACAATACATTTTATTATATCCTCCATTATAGAATGATCGTAAAAATTACGAATGGTTAGCTTATCAAGGTAGTTTAGGAACGTTAGCTATGTAGGGTTAAGGCCATGTCCTGTAGATAAGCTTAAGCTATGTAAATGATATTGCTGCATTTGGGGTGCTGAATATTAACCGTTGATAGGTACGTTAATAACTTGTCCACCCAGTTATAACCGCATGTTTATTGTTATAAATATCAATGAAATCTTTAATATTTTTACTGTAAATAATAGCCTGTTAATGTTCGGGATCAAATGCTAAAAGATTAGCCTTTTATTCAAATATTTAGAGTCTAAAAATGCAGTTCCATATGATGTTTTTTGATCATAACTTTGTATTTACGAAGTAATAGCAGTCCAATTACCGGTTCCTATTTCAGGCTCTGCTTACTTAAGGCTGCTTTAGGGTTGTATGATTGTAGATAAGAATTTAAAGTTGTATATATCTCTATACAGACTTTAATTCAATATCATATTCATGAGATAAAAGTTTTACCTTGAATTTCACTTATTAGATAAAAATATAGGCCGCCCTTTATACCCTTATTCTAAGTTTTTATTTCTGTATTGTTTTCGGTTTTGTGTGGTACAATAAAGTGTTTTCTATCTATCTATATAAATATAATAAAAATTCTTACGCCATTACCAGGGCTTACGGCGTGTATGTCATTAAAAAGCCTTTAGTATCTACAGTTAGTTACCTAGTTACTTACCTTTACCTTTAGTGCCTAGTTTAGTAGTCCGATGAACAATTCATTAATAGTTTTGATGAAATAGTTTTTATAGTGGTTTCCCATCTACGGAAATAAGATTTTATCATGCAGTGCCAGCATAAAATACAAAATAAAAGATATATCACAATGCTGAGTGAAGGCCATATTTGCCATGAACTCTGCGACGCACAATAATTTGTAAGATATATATTGTATTAATTTGCGTAGTTTTAAGTTTGTTGTGTATGCTAGTTTTTAAGGTAAATAAAAATATTTTCTCTCTTTCTTTCTTTCATATTAGAAATATTGTGGCTTTTTTGTTTTCTTTGTTTAAAAACGATTATTCTCTAGAAACATAATAAAGGTTGCTTGGCAGAGATCGCTCTTAGCGATAAGGCCGCCTATTGTACGGCATATTTTGTATTTGTTTTTCTTTTCCTGTCTTGTGTATCTTTTATGTATTTGGTGTGCAATAAAGAGTTATTGTATTGTATTGTATTGTATAATATGTTTATTGGACAGGTTCACAAATTATCCCAAATATTTTTGTGGCAACATTTATGGAAACTGTAAATTTTGTCATGTACCCTCTTGAACGTTACCCCGCGAATTATTTATTTAGGTAGCCCGGCTAATGAGGGTGGATTCTGAAAAGTTTTCCGTTTGTTATTGAAACTAACTGTACTTCTGTTTATTTGGCAAATAAATGGTCAACTGAGCTGAGGTTGAATAGGTTTCATTGAAATATATGTTATGTGAATAATCCAGTTAGGTACGACGTGCTCTTTGATATGAGGCTTATCGTTTTTACACTGTCCAGAATATTGTTTGTTGTAGATTATTTGAGCGATATTTTTGTCCCAATGGAATTAGGTAGGTAAAAAATAAACTATGTGGGATGGCCATCTCCGACTATTTAAGGCGAATTCGAGATGCCACAAATTGAAGACAACGTGCGGTGGGTTCATAAGGGGAGCCATGATAATAACCATAAATTATACGTATAAATTACTAGCTGTTTCCCGCGGTTCCACTCAAATTTCACATTTATAAATTTTAATATAGCCTATGTTCACCGCGGATAATGTAGCTTCCCAACGTTGAAAGAATTATTCAAATCTGTCCAATAGTTTCGGAGCCTATTCAAAAACATCAAAAAATCAAACCTTTCCTCTTTATAATAAATATTAGTATAGATAATTATATACTAAGATAATTTATTTGTCCATTGTATTTGTCGTATATAATTATATTTTACTAGCGGACTTTCCCGGCTTCGCACGGTTTTAGTACGGATCCCTAAATTTTTTGAAAATATAATATAACCTATGTTCACCGGGGATAGGGTAGCTTCCCAACGGTGAAAGAATTTTTTTAATCGGTCCAGTACTTTCGGAGCCTATTCATTACAAACAAACAAAAAATCAAACCTTTCCTCTTTATAACATTAGTATAGATTTAATGTTCTGCATGTAATGTACAATAAAGTATTTTTTATTGTATTGTATAAACTAGCATAGGTGGTGATGCTTATAGGAGCTAAAAATTAAACCGGTCAAGTGCAACTCCGACTTATGCACCGAAGGCTCCGTAAAAACTTGTAGGTTTGTATAAGCGGTTGTATCCTTTGATTACGATCACATAGAAGGTTTTTAATAGGGACTATTATTACATTGTACAAGATACAAACATACATTAATCTTTATTTGAAAACAAAACCTAATGTATAGGGTACAATTGTGGGCTGACTACCGCAAAAGTTAAAAAACTGTGTAGCCCTCCTCCGCAAACAAAATAAATATAATGCAGAAATTAATTACATTTTGATACATTTACGCGTTCTTGAGAAAAGGGGTCGTGACTGACAAACAGACAACGAACCGATCATATAATGAATCAGGTTCCTTTTTAAAGTAAATAAAAGTATGCAAGATAACCAGAAGAGTATCTTTCTACGCGGATTGGATTAGAAACCCAATGAAAAGTCGAGGGGTGCATAAAACGTAGTAAATGAAATCAGCGATCTCATCTTAAAAGAAAAAGCTCTTAACTAATCCAAAGTGAATTTTATATCGTTATTATTATGAACACGTAAGCTTTTTAGTCTAGAGCTCCAACATCACAACCCACTAATTATTTCTCCTTTCATCTTGGAAAGCGATTTTAGCGAAAAGCTCATGGATGGAAAACAAAGGAGGCTGAATGAAATTGAGGGCCCACGAAGGCATCATTGACGAAATTTTCTTTGTTATTCTGACTTTGATACGATATCGAACGTACCTGCCAAGGACGCAGAATAATTTATCATGTTTTGTGTCTCCGAGATTATCATAAAATAGTGACCGCATTTCGAACAATGGATATGGATTTTATTGTCCTTTTATGTTATCTGGTTTGTATTATTTGGTTTTATGCTTAGCTAGACTAATTTACATAACTCAAATTATTCTTTAACATATTCTGAAAAAATAATAACAATAATAACCATTAATCATCAATATAAAAAATCGAAATACTTACGAACTCTCTCTAAACAAAGTACACTGAAACTTTTCATTCACAAACAGAATCAAATCCGAATTTATAGAACTAAAACAGTTTAAAATCTTTTAGAAACAGCGTAGCTAGTTCGTAGAGTTTTCGTAGCGGCGTAGCGTTTCGTCGAGAGCTACGAGGAGCGCGGGGCGTAGCGTCCGCCCAGAACCGATGGGCCAGGCGCACTGAGCGGGCGGCTTGACAAGACAATCTTTGTACCTAGTGGCCCTTAGACAACAACTTGTGCCTTTACACGGATAACGGCCGTTACTGGAGCTTTCTTTTCGCTCTTTTAACTCCTGTGTCGTGTTAATTGGAAGTCTGGAACTACATTTTGTTAAGATATGCCTTTGAATGTGATATTGTTTTTATTTTTCTTACGCTCTATTTACATTATTTAAGGTTGTTTTGATAAAACTAATACAGTAAAAAATATGATTGGAAGTAATTAGATAAATAACCCTTCTGTTTAAAATCAACATGTGTGCTCTTAATAATAAATACAGAACAAATTAATATTTTCAATTCATTTGGAATAACAATTATTATATTAATATAAAAAATCTTCATTTTGATTCAGAAATATTGGTACACGTGTTTTTGAAATATTTACTCTGCACCGCGACAGACCTACAGGTATTATTCTACTTCATAGGATTTTGTACAACTTATTACCTTTTAATAAAATTGTTAAACATATTCTTTGTAAAAAAGCTTATTACAAAATCTCAGATTACTTAGAAGATAAAAAAGCTTGGAACGAGTTTTGCTCCAACTCAAAATCTACCAACTTACAGATAAGCAAATCAAATGTACTAGACACATAAGTTATGAACATACTAGTGGTTTCTTCTCACTTCTTCCACTGGTGGACAAAAAATTGAAGTGAACTATATAATATGACCTGTCTAAGTGCTTATTTGTAAGCTTAAAGAAATAAAAACTTTTGATTTTATTTTTTTTCATTTTAAACCAACGGGACCAAATTAGCCAAGAATAGTCTCCGCTGTCTATCCGTCTGTCCGTTCTTTTGCCACTACAGCAGCAAAAAATACATTTTAAAATTAAAGTTAATCTTGGCCGGTTTTATTTATCATTACACAGTACGACGCACAAAACTCTACTGCGACTCTAAAAAGGACGCTTCTTTGACTCTGTCTACTTAGTAATTTCAGTTTTCTTTGTTGTCATATGCACAAAAGTGACAACAAATTGTAATTCAACTTCATGAACACGATTCCCTTTAATATTTAGAGCCGCTTCTTAAGCGAGCTTCAGTTAAATATGGAGTTACGCAAGGAACAAACTTGTTAACTAAATTATACGACTTTTCGCGTTACTACTTCGGTAACTTAAATTAATTATGATGAACACAATACGTGTTACTGCTTCAACTTGGAGACTTTAGCTCATAAAGATAAATGTTTCATTATATTTAGTGCAATTATTTGACGGATTGACGACCGATGTGGCGCGGTGGGCGAACGTCCGCCTGCGACGCCGAAGGTTGCGGGTTCGATTCCCGCCTCGGGACAATTGTGTGTACGATCTGCAGATATTTGTTCCGGGTTGTCTGGTCGTTTTCTATGTATAATAAAAAATATCTATCTATGTAATGTATTGTATTATGTACATCAGTCATCTAGTACCCATAACACAAGCTCTGCTTAGCGGTGCTAGATGATGCTGTTCGAATTGTCCAGCATTATTTATTTATTTGGTTTCTATTATTATGACGACCTTGGTTTCAAATCGTGTTTAAAGTTCGCACTTTAAATTATCTATGTGAAACTAAAACTTATCGTAGGCTCGTAGGTCTTTATTAAAAGATAATAAAAAAGTGATTAAATTTGACGTTTAATGCAATAATAATAATTTAATATCTTATTTGTAGTTTTATGTTTCAGTTTTCAAGTTTTATAATATCCATTTATATGAAACCCTTTGATAGGTATCAAACAGACTTATGTATGAAGACATGTATCAAAAATGTAAATTGAAAAATAATTGGGTTTTATTATCTTTTAAAAGAACATGTGCCTAAAGACAGGTTTCCACTTCGAGCAGAGCAGACTCTCTTTAACTAGTAAGAAACAAGAGTAAACTGTATACTTGTATTTCCACCAACAAATAGTCCAGCATTATGGAATGAGTGAGCAGAAAGCGTTTAATTGAACTCTGTCCATTCATCTCTCATTTACCGCCCATTACCCTTTCGCGGTGGAAATCCGGCTTTAACACTTTGAATGCTGAAATCACACGGTATGTGTTTTCTACAAATGACTAATATGCGTAAATCCACACTAGCGCAGCGGCTGAGAAAATACAGATCTGTGTGACTCAGCACAGCCGTAATATTTTTCGAACGAAACGCATGTGCGGCGCAACACAACCGCTTTGTAGAGCGGCAGCACGAATTTTTTAGGTTAAAAAAAAGATCGCTGTCGTCGAAAAAAAATCGCAGTCAAAGTGTTAAGTGTCTCTTGAAAAAATGCAAAAGATGCCACATTCAGTTGTTTTTGTAACCAAAGAAACCTGACATTGTAAAACTCAAAGGTGTTTCTGTAAAATACGTTTATTCCCCCACATAAAAACAAGCAAATCACGAAACAAGATAGCATTGGGTAGGTTCAGCGAGAATCTCATTTTCAATATGTTTTTATAACTTTCAGTAAGGAAATGAGGTGGCGCCCGCGGCGCTCCAGCCCGGCATTGTCATCATAAACCAACCGAGGCCTCCTACATAAATCCCAACAGAAGGTACCTTTATACGCATTATGCCATAACACCAAGGATTCCTTTCTCCGAAATACTTTTAAACCCAACGAATAAGTTGGTATCTGTTTCTTTACCGATATTCTTGGCACAAATAACCCTAAGCAGTTTCTCGGTTTTTCTTTTAAACAAGCTTGTTGTTTACCTACTATGTGGTTTTTTATAGAAGTATTGTATCATCAAGGAGTTTTTCCTGCCAAAAGAATGAATGGTACTTACTATTTATTTAATAATGTATTTAAGTAGTGTATTATTTAGTTTGGTATTTGTAATATTATTTATTTGTTTTTTAGTATTCTTGTTCTGTTCTTATTTAGATAACCTGTGGTACACCCTATGGTCATCCCGTGACCAGGACAGTGTGTAAACCTGTTGAAACGTCAGGGAAAATAGGTAAATAAACGCGATAAAAACCCGTTGAATCAGTACTTAGTTATGAGTATGTGTCATCCCGTGGCCATGACAGTGTGTAAACCTGTTGAAACCTCGGGAAAAATAGATAAATAAACGCGATGAAACCACATTAAATTAGTATTTAATTAAACCTTCTTACATTCATAATAAAATGCGTACACTTCACAGAATACACTTTACCTTATCTATTATTTTGAAAAAACCAGGGGTAAAAATATAACAACAAAGAACAGCAATAGATTATACTAATAGAAATAACTTTGCAATTTCGGTAAGAGCTTATATTCATTATTCTTATTTTAATTCTCTTAAAAGACGCTCCGTCCAGCCTCAAATCATCCCACATTTTCCTCTTTCCCAACAAAATCTGGAATTAATTTTCAAGTCTTGAACGTTTTAAAAATGCTCGGCGCCACAAATGCAGAGTGCAAAATCTTTTTTGTTCATTTTCCACCAGTCTCAACATAATAACCTCTTGTTGACTTCTGCCCCCGGCCCGACCACTCCACAAGCAATAAAATAGTAATAAATGTTCTGATCCAAAGACAAGAACTAGGGAATATAAGAAGTGGATATTGTGAATTGGTGCTAGCGAGTTCAATATTATTGCTTCTGAGATGGTGCTGTAGACTGTTCGTTTGCACTGCCCACTTATCATTATGAGTTCCAATTGCGAGTGTGCATTCGTGCTTGGAGTTTAAAGCTGGCCGTTTTGTCATTTGGAATATTAAGATAGGGAGACTGGATTGGACCGACTCGTCCAAAAATGAACCAGTAAAAGGTAAAGAAGAGTTGTGGACAATGACGAATTATTACACGAACTGTCTGGCCGTCCCGTCAATAAATTAGCATCAGTAATCATTTTAATAAAATAAAAATAAATAAATAAATAATGCTGGAATCCATAATCCACATAGCATATACTAACCCCAAAATAAGCAGAGCTTGTGATGCGAATAATAGATGTCTGATAAATATAATAGAATTAATTAAGAAAATAAATATTTCTTAATATACCTACATACATACAATACCCAGAACACTCGGAACAAATATATGTAGCAGGTACAAACATTTGTCCCAAAGCGGAAATCGAACCCGCAACCTCCTGCGTCGCAGGGGGACCTTCGCCTGTCCATGTTCGTCAGTCATCAGTGTTCGTAGTTACCTAGCAACGGCTACCGGTTTTAACTAATTCAAACTCAATCGTACCACTATGAAACCTCTATCACGTCCCATCTTACGAATTCACCGCCCACCCTAATAGGTAACCATAAAAATATATTAGGTAGGCTCATGTTACCTTCGTCATTCGACGGGCGACAAAACGAGCGACCATTTCAGGAAACACGCTCTTTACATTATCGTTATTACTTTATATGTAACAGCATAATCGTAGTCATAAACAGGGCAATGAATAAATAATTTTCGAGTTGGATGAGCGGCAAAAGGATCTTTTGCGGGCTTCATTTCGAGCAGCGTGGATTATCCATATTATCCCAAAATCTCGGAGCGGCAGCTTGCAAGTAGGTACAATGATTGCTCATATAAAATGACTCCATTTTTTAAAGTTTCTTTTTGATATTGAGTAATATTCACGACTTAATTGCCTCCTGGATAAAGCTCTGCAAAGATATCTAAGATGTACTTCATAAATATTGTTTGTTCCACGGATCGGAGTTCAAGATTGGTTTTGGTTGTTTCGTTGCTATTCTTTTCAGTTTAGTATTCTTAAGAGTTTATTTTTACTCGGTAGAAAATGATTTTCAAACTGTTTTTTCTTGGCCTTTTATTTATTTCTAAAGTTTTCCTTATAATCCGTCGTCTGATGAAAACATTTTGCGGATGAAACGGTCCAAGGTGTTGAATGAAAACTGTAAACATAGATAGCTTTCATTCAAGATCGTGGGTATCAATACGAATACTATTGGACCATTCTCATGAGCAAGTTAATATTCAAAACGTCTATAAATAACCTTGGATACATATTCGAATACCACTTTACCTCCGTATGTAAAAAGCGAGTCAAACCTCTAACTGCCGGCAAGGTACACTGCCTCACAGAAGTGTCCAAAGGTTTTTTTTGTCAGCTAATGGAAATTCTTTGTACGGATGTACCGGCCGGATGGGCGACGGCGACTTGGAATCGGATTAGCGTTATCGACCATAGACCGTGATGGAACCGTCCGGGCAGATTTTGCTAGCTAGAAATAGTTTTTCATCACGAATTGAATATAATTGATAGTTTGATCGGAGGTGGACAGGACGAATAATCCCAATAAAGCTAGCCGCTAGCTATACATGTATAAATACTTAGTATAAAGGGAGGCCTTAGCGCTGAGAACGATCTCTCAATTTTCGTAAGCCATTTTTGAAGTTTTTATTATTTCCTTAACTTTTAATGGAAACAATACCAACCTATTATTAACATTAAGTTAACAAAATGTGCTTATTACAAGCTTAAAAATTAAGGTACATTATAAATAATAAATATATAAATAATGCGCCACATCGGTCGACATTATAGTTTACTTCAATAGTAAATCTTATAAAGTTCCTAGACTACAAACAAAACAGTTTTTTAAGGAAGAACTGTTAGAATTGTTGTTATTGTTGAAAATAAAGATTTATTTTTAGTGGCTTTTTTTAAATTCTTTCAAATATACCTCCTTAAATCCTATATCATTCAGGGTGCTTAACTTTTAGCAAACATTCAAGCGTGTAGCTTGAAAAGTTCAAGCGCCTGGTGTTCATGTTACGAGAGTTTAAATAAATAATCAAATGTTTACTTCACTGGGTTGGGAACAATCTTTTGACATACACGTATTATCAAACAATATTACGAAATCGGACTCGATTCATATTATTCCCGTAATAGTTTCAGCTCGTTTCAATACACAATATCGGAGACAATGCAAAATAAAGAGCGCTTTGCATCCGTTTGGGCTTTGAGATAACAGACGTAGGCGTCTGAATGATCGGACAAACTGCGCTCTGTAGACTATTGGCTTTGGACTTGTATCTGTTATATTCTCTGTAAATTGTAGTAAAATATTGAGTTTTAAAAAGGATACAGATAATAAGAAAAATAAAATCAAACTTTCTTATCTTTTTGGAAGTTACTTAGACATTTTTAACGTTTTTTTGTTGACTTGACAATTAGAAGTTGGTAAAGATATATGAAGAACAAAAAATCAAGGTTGGTTATATTTTGGTATCAAAGCCAAAAAAGAGACTGAGCCTTTGCATGCCATATCTCTCAATTTGTACACCGTAATCGGTAAAACATATTTGATACCTACCTGTTTGTAACATCATAATAACACAATAATGTTTATGCAAATAAATAATCTTTATCTTTAAAGTAAGAGACCAACTTTTAATTGTCGTGTTGGGCGCATTCACAAAATGCATCCGCTGTGGATGCATTTTTACAGGACCGTTTTTTACGTATCCTTCGGGTTCGTATCGTTCGGGGCAATGATTACCGACAGAATCGCAACTATTAGTTAAAAATTACCAATCACACTCATAACTTCTTTTCAAACAGTTGGATACTAAGGCTCTAGACAGACGGACCGCATTTCAACTGCAATCCAACCGCAAATTGCAGTTCATTTGCAGTTTGAATGCAGTTGACACGACTGCAATGCAGTTCACTGAACGCACGTGAACTGCACGTGAACTTCACGCCGACTGCAATTGACCTGCAATCGGACTGCGCGGTTGGTTTGCAGTTCTATTGCAGTCGTGTCAACTGCATTCAAACTGCAAATGAACTGCAATTTGCGGTTGGATTGCAGTTGAAATGCGGTCCGTCTGTCTAGAGCCTAAAAGTTTCTAGCAGAAGCCACACCCTACCTCCGATATTGAATTTTATTAACTCGTAAAATAACAACAACTCGAATACTAAAACTATTGAAGTTTGCAAAACTTAGTTATTGCTTTCTGCAAACATTAGTTAATCTATTTGCTGTACTTATTAGATTTATTAATATTTGTTGGCGTAGAGGGAGCAACTTAAATACAAAAATGTGGGATAGAATCTCAGTTCGTATTATTTTTACAATTGTTTACAGTGTTTTTATATATGTATCTGTTTATAAATACGAATGTGAAAACGAACATCATTATTTTCATAATTTGTCACAATGATACTAGTGTCTACACCGTGTTAACCTTTGTATACAAAAACCTAAGGATTTTAGAACTGAGCTAAAGCTATTCATAAATATCTTCAGCGAATTATTATAGTGAAATACATACATTACCTGAAGGATTATGTAGATGAAAGGCGGGTTGTGGCACGCATCAAAGTCCGGGTAGTGGACACGTGCTTTGCATACTTGAACACTATGGGCATGTTGTGGCGAATAATAGCGTTCACAATCGTATACTCTAATATTTTCTGGTGTGAATATATCTTTTGCTGTCGGATATTCTGTTCAAAAATGCACAGTACTTGGCTATGCTTTTTTCACCTATCAAGCTTGCCATTTATTTGAATACCTTTAAATAATCAAACACGGATGGATGGTTGGTGCAGAAAGTGGAAAGTTTTTGTGCATAGTACACTAACTTAATACATAGCCTATGTGCGATTGTCCACATGTCCACCTGCGACGCAGAAGGATCGAAGTGCGAAACGAGCGATGCCCTCAATATTGAATAGATTTATTGCCTGAACTTATAGCTTTTACATAATATACTAAAACATAACTTATATCTATAAAATCAATAAGCAGGTACTTACATAACATACAAATTAGATAGTTAAATTAATGAATAAATAAATTCTCATATAATAGGAGTAAGCTCAGCATAATGCCGACAAGCTTAAATAGAACATACGGCGCTGTTTTACAGTTAACCCCTTACCGACAGGTGACCGTCGGCTATTGGCCTGTCATCATCATCAGCCTATGATAGTCCACTGCTGGACATACATAGACATAGGCCTCCCCCAATGACCGCCATAGCGCCCTGTCTTCAGCTTGACGCATCAAGCATCTACCTGCAGTCTTTCGCAGGTTGTCATCCCACCTGGTCGGAGGGCATCCTACACTACGTTAACCGAGTCGTGGTCTCCACTCAAGAACACGTTTGCCCCAGCGGCCGTCGGTTCTTCGCGAGATATGGCCCACTGCCACTTTAGCTTGCTAATTCTTAGCCTGGCCTGTATGTTACGGCAAATAGTGTTTAAATTTAACAAAAAAATCCTAACGATCTACTAAACAACAGCTACGTAAAAAAAGTACAACTAAGCCCAGAATAATGTAGCCAAAGGGAGCGGGCCTGTAACGTGATTTCCCAAATAGAGCTCTCGAGTGCTCTCTAGTGAAAGGAGTCGACTCTCAAGCATCGCCTTTTAGGAACGCGATACATGTCAACTGCCGAGAATTGACCAGCGGGGTAAGATCCCTTTTCTACAGTGTTAGTGTTGGTTTAGTTGGGGAATGTATAAAATGGAATAGTTAAGTAACAGAGGCTAGGGTCCGGTTGAAAATGACAGTTTGATTTGGAATATGACAGTTTGGATTGGAATTTGACAGGGTTCTATATTCATGTGTGTTATTTTTAATTTTAATTCTAACGAGAGAAGATTTTTTTTGTTTGATTAGAGCATCTCTCTTCCTTGTCCGTGATGTGGCTAAATAAAAAGGTATAAATTGAAAATCAGCGTTGTTCCGCGCCATGCGTGGTTCATAGCTGAGTTTGACCCTTTTTGGCCAGCAGGCTAGCATGGTAGCCATGTATTATTATTATTATTGTTTCTCTGTCGGTTTATTTTATTTAATTTTATGTGTGCTGTATTTTACTGTTTTAATGAGTTATTGTACTTATAGAAACCTGTTTTTTTAGCCAAATAAAATGTTTCTTATTCTTATTCTTAAGATTGTAATAAGAATACTGTGTTCACAAGAATAAAGTAGCAGTTTTTCGTGAAAACTAAAGTGGGTTAGCCTGGTTTATGGTCAGGTCGAAGTTGTAAATATAAAAATTCTATAAAAACAATAAAAAAATATTATTGATCTAAAAAATAATAGATTATTTATTTTTATCATGTAGGTACTTCTAAAGATACGAAAGTAGAATGATTCGTGTCTATATAATAAGTGTTAACTCTTATCCATTACCTGTATAGGTACTATAATTATTTAAAGTCGCTTTTCGCTGACAGGCGTTTACATGAATCATTGATTATTCTTTAATCGGTACTCTGATACAGAGTACTCTAGAAGTCAATGTATCTAGGCTACCTGGATAGTGTCCTAAAAAATACGCAAAAAGTACCCGCCTTTAATTTTGTTATTAAAATGTTGACTTCAAGAACTATTTTGACTGCTCGAGCCAAGTAAAAGGGTTAATGAAGGGGAAAATGACGTCATCCATCTTAGTTGGATTCCTCTTAGCATCCTACTGCTACGTTGCCGGGCTTAATTCACTTCATTAATGTTTTTTTTGAGACGGCAAACACAGATTACTCGCTAATATATACATTTAAAATGAGCCAAAATGAGAATTTAATAGACTTTTCGTGGAAGTTATATCCTACCCCTTTAATTACCTACCCTATTTCTTAACCTTTCTCATTATAATTTGCGGGAAAATACTTTAGGGATGTAAACAAATAAATCACTTTATATAAAACAAAGTCGCTTCCCGCTATCTGTCCCTAAGTATGCTTAGATCTTTAAAACAACACAACGGATTTTGATGCGTTTTTTTTCACCGGAACCATTTGGCACATACAGATTTCGACGCGGCCGAAGCCGCGGGGTGCAGCTAGTTATATTATATTACGCATTAGGTACCTGAAATTGCCTCCAGCGACGGTAAAATAGGTAAGGCATGCTTCAATATTCTTCCAAAACCCTTCAGAATTTGGTGAAAAAACATGGAGTCAGTAATAAATAAATAATAATGCTGGAAAATTCACACAGCATTATCTAGCCCCATGGTAAGCAGAGCTTGTGTTGTGGGTACTAGATAACTGATATACATAATACATAGATAGATATTTTTTATTATACATAGAAAACAACCAGAACACCCGGAACAAATATCTGCCGATCGTACACACAATTTGTTCCGAGGCGGGAATCGAACCCGCAACCTCCTGCGTCGCAGGCGGATCTTCGCCCACCGCGCCACATCGGTCGTCGAATTCAAATTGAATTGTCGTAAATGTTTTTCATCTTTATTTTTTAAGCCGAAATCCTCTTCAGTTAAATCACAGTCGCTCCCATATCTTCCAAGCAAATTCGTGTTCTTTTGAAAGGCTTTAATTCGGGACCTCTGGATCGGAACCTGTGGTCTCAATCCCCGGCCTAAATATAGGGAATCGATCACCTATCGAAATAGGAGCCCATTCATTTCACTAACTAACCACCTTGTACCTTGTACGTGCCATACGAACTCGTAATTTAAAACTGAATAAGTCATATACATGACGTTTTACGGCGGAATGTTGTGTACGTACGTGGGAATATCCCAATATTCTTACTACAAATAAGAATGAAAATATTGACATGACCCTGACGAACTACGGTGATAAAATTAGCTTTGTGAGTTATGTAAAATTCAAGGGAGTCCGCATTGACCACTTCCTAAACTGGAAAACCGAACTGGGAGCTATTGAAATCCGCGTGCTATGCGCTTCGAAGTCTAAGGGATGAAATAAGCCTAGAGCAATTAAAAACTGTATATTATGCCTTAGTAAAAAGACTGTGGAGAAGAGAAGAAAAAGACTTCTGAAACGAAGAAAAGACCTAGAGCTCGGAGGCGTAGCAAAGCATGGCAGTAAATATCAAGCTATCAAATTATTTAATGTTCTTCCTACTGAATTGAAAGCAATTGACAACCCAAATATTTTTAAGAATAATTATTCTTAAAAATATTCGGGTGTTAAAAATGTTGGGTCAAATTATAATTTAAGAAAACTTTTGCTGAAGGGGTGTTTTTATACTATTGACGAATTTACCAGACGAAAGTAGTTATTATTATGTATGCTTTTGATTTACTAACCTATTTTTATTTTTATTAATTTTATTTAGATTAAGGGTTTGTAGCTATAAGTATTAATTCATACACAATATAGGTACATTGTGTCTGAATAAATGAACTGAACTGAACTGAATATTCTTACTTGATTCAGTTATAGGGTTTCTACATAGTTTTATGTTACCCAGTACCCGCTTTTCAAATAAATCAGCTATCATCAAAGTTTCCCCAAAATCCAACACCAACATACTTTTGCAGATAGTGTGTAGCGAGAATTAATTAATGATGTCTAATGGAGCGTTGAAACGTTTACATAACGTTAATTGCGATGTTCCATCAACATAGATCAAAAGTTATCGATCATTCGATTTAATATCGAATGCCAAATTATCTATTGAAACCGAATAAATCATGTTTTGGGAATTGATGGATTGTGTACATTGATTTTAATAGTTAATCATTTTATTCGTTTTTATTTCGTACCTGAAAACATTCCACATGTAGTATAGTAAATACCAATTCTATTATTTTGTGCTATTCATTAATTTAATTACAACAGTTTTTTTTTAAATTTAAAGTCAGCAGCTGTGCATCCAAAAAATAAGTAAAGTTCACCACATCAATACGAACAAGGGTAGAGAAAACTTGAAACCCCTTCATTAGCATCATTCCCAACTTATGTAGGAAAAATAGCAAGGTAATCAGTCGGCGAGCATGTTAGTTGGTTTGAATGGACGCCAGCAAAGTGCACTTAAAGCAGTTATGCCACGCCGCACTGCCCTGATAGCTGCTGTGCTCAGGAACAGAGAAATCAATGGATCCGCTTGTGACCATGTGGTTTTTTTTACAGTGACTCAACTGGTTTTGGAAATAAATGGAGCAATTATTAAAAAATGTAGGAGACGGCAAAACAATCGGTATGATATACAAAAAAAAATGTCAACAATCAAAGTCAAATGGGCGATGAAGTAGGTATTTATCTTGAAATATCAAGATAAATACCTACTTCATCGTCCGCCTAAGCCTGTTTTATCGTATATATAATTATCACGATTTTTATTTCTAGGATTGACAGTCTTAATATGATGGAATATGACGGACTAAAAAATATTCTTTATGCCCACCAAGATGTCATATTACGTATTCAGCAATGAAATCAGTTCGAAAATACATATTAATAAGTCTTGTAATATGAATTCACTTCAAATTAATTAACCATTGAATTGCTCTACCAATTCTTAGGAATTTCAATAAGTTATTCTCAGAAGCTAATAACAGCATACGACTACCCCGAAAGCCTCAATACACATATCAATATATTGCTTGGATACTGTATAAATTTTAAAGGCCCTGTTCGTGAATTTCATAGCCAATATTAAAGTACGTTCTTGGTTGACTACTTCTATAGGGTTATCTTAATCCTCTTAACCTTATAAGGTTCATAGTGCGGGTTTTATCACGAACTTTAACTGAAAGCTGCTCATTTGCCTTCTTAACAGCTCCCATAGATAAAACATAATGGAAATGTGCTACAACATAATATGTATCGTGTAAGGTAATGTCAATAGAAGAATTAGCTAAAATTACTCCAGTTAATCCTCCTACTGTAAATAGCGATCATGACATCGTCATTGTTTACCTCCTTTACTTGTTTAATGATTGACCTTTACCTTTCACCGAATTATTTGAAGGTAAAACCTATAAGGTGTTTGTTATTATAGTGCGTAAGCCTTCGATTTCGGGGTAATCTTCAAGAAATTAAGAAATATCCTCATAAAAAATGTATTTTCTTAGAAACTTTTTTCCTCAATGTATCTAACTATAGATTCAAAAGGAGTAGGTGTAATATTAAAATAATAATGTATTTTACAGCTAATAAATATCCCTGCGGCTTTACAAAACCGAATAAGAATGTAACAAGTCTTTGAATACGCTATAATATATCCACAACATACATAGTGAGCGATTCTTTGCAAGCGATACCCACCTCAAAGCTAGATAAACTTTTGCAAGACCATTTTCCGTTTCAAATTCAACGCACACGTAAACGTACTTCTACCGTCGATATTATATTAAGATCCCTCCTTTGTCGGCGGAATAGTTGCGGAGTATAAGGTAATAGAGCAGGAGAAAATCACGTTACACCCTTAGCTATTAGGCTCGAGTCCTCTTTAAGTGTATTATGGGCTATTTATCGTGACCGCCTCATCATGGACGGCTGATGTCACTCTCATGTCCCCTCTTTAAAGTAGCACACACCTACACGGTCACTCGGATCTATGTCATGTTATGTATCTAAACAAGAGATAAGAGAGAAACAGATTTTTTGAATATATGTATTATACCTTTCATACCATATTATTATACAATGTGTATTGTTGAACCTTGATCAAACGAGATGTGCGGATACACGACATATATTTAACGCTAAAAAAATATTATATGTTACTTATCTCAAAAACAAAGCCGATCTAATTATTCTTTAATGAAAACTACATAATCTGGTTTTTTCTTGGTTTCTTTTTGAGTAAACGGTGTATTTAATTCAAAGTAGTCTCATTTGAAAGCTTAAAAAATTAAGAAGAAAATATACAATTTCGGTACATAAGCCTAGTAAAAATAATATCATTTTTAGAAATTTGCAAAAAAAACTATTTATATTTTATTTTTGATATGTAACTTTAAAACTGGGTCATTGAGGTGTACTTTTTTGCATGTTGTATTAAATTTCATAATTTAATCTACAAATTCTCCAAAAATTATGGGTTATCTCTTTTCGTTGTCATGTTATTCACCATTTAAAATAGGTACATTCTGTCATATATAATGCAAAAAATAAAAAAAATGAAATGAGACCACAAAATCATAGACAGGACGGACCGTTGCCATTATGTGATGCGGATCGGAGTGATATATGACCACTCTAAAACCTTGTATAATTTTCCAGACTACATTAGAAGGTAAAAGCCAAGAATCGTATCGGATAGTGTATTTTTCCAATATAATATGATTCACCAAGTGGCTGTTGTGTCAATAACGATGGGATATGACTGATGTTTGTGACCAACCTACCGAATGATAGCGTACTAACAAACTCCCTGAATTTGAGACGTAGAATTTCTCAAAATCAAGTCAAAACACTAGTTTGTCTCACTCATCGAACTGTACCGAACACAGTCGTATTATTTGAGTGTATCACTTAATCCTTTATAATGTATTATTTGAGTCTATAACAGTATTAACACCAACTCAAGTATATTATAAACAATAATTCAGAAATTGTGAACCAACTCATTTATATAATTACAGCGTTCTGAATAATGAAACGGAGCAGCGCATTTTAAATAGAAAACTCGTTAAGTTTTCTATTTAAAATGCGCTGTTCCGTGCGTTTTGTATTATTATCAGTATATACGTACAAACTGCGCTCCGCGGCCTCGCCCGCGTGGAAACCTATGTGTCAAATGGTTTATAAAACTTCCTCTTGAATCACTCTATCTATTAAAAAACCGCATCAAAATCCGTTGCGTAGTTTTAAAGATCTAAGCATACATGGGGACAGACAGACAGCGAGAAGCGACTTTGTTTAAACAATGTAGTAGTGATATATAAAAAAGTCCTAAGTATTGGTAGGTACGTTAGTATTCTCTAGTATTGGCTTAACTTACGTAACTCCTGAGTCCTGAAGACATTTTATAAAAAGAAAGTTACGGTCCGGAAGAAACAAACGTATTGCGGTGTCCCACAAGAAATACGGTTTTGATACGGCACCTACCTAGGTTCTGTAGAAATGCTTCTTTCTGACATCCTTTTCCGTTTCAGAAGAAGTAAGCAATCGGTAGTCTTGTTTTAGAACCTTTTCAGATCTCTTTTCGGTTATAAGAGTATCTTAGAATACATACATACTTATCGAGATAGAATCCTTGCACTTTAGACGTAAAGAGAACTTTACAGTCGAAGAATAACTAAATGATAGTCGAGCCAGAACTGACAACCTCCGTGGCGCAGCGGCGAATGGTCTGCCTGTGACGCTGGATGTTATAGGTTTGATTCCCGCCTCAGGAAAAAACGTTTTTCTGCCCTCCTCCGTCTTTCTATCCTGCAGTTAATTTTTCCAGGTGTTCTGGGTTGGTTGGCTGGTTTTCTTGGCATATTACAAAACAATATTATGTTTGTATGTAATGTACTGATAATATTAGTACCCATAACAGAATTTCTACTTACTTTGGTGTCTAGACTAGATGAAGCTTAGTGAATTGTCCAGTAAGTACTTTTGTAGCAAAAACATGATGAGTTTTTTATTAAAGAGTTTTATCCAGTAGTATACAATTTAACCCAGTTTTTAGGTTTCCATAAGGACTTGGATTGGAACCCTAAAACTGGAACATCCTTTCATTAAAACAAACAATGCAAAACAAACAGACAGTACAAACATGAATTACTCGCTGAAATGAATTGTTCGAAGAAAAGCCATGTCACGGCGCAATGTGGAGCTTAGTTTACTTAGTCGATCAAATATCGATGCATCAACTTGATATTTCTCGACTGAGCTTTTTTCATTTAATGACACTTTTGAGGTCGTCCTCTAGGAAGTTAACACATTTCGGAAACACCATTTGATGATAGGTTAACTGCTTATGCTACGCATCTCTGTTAAAATTTATGTTAATGTAATAAAATGTATTACTTATTAAAGCCAGAAGAAGAAAGAAAAAGTTATACTAAAGACTTAAAAAAACTATAGTGGCTGTATAGTTTTTTTAGTCTATAATATAACTTTAGCTTTTGACAAAATAATATCCATTATTATTCGTCTCAGACAAGTCAGAAAATGCATACCTAGGAGAATCTACCCAAGGAGAGTCTATCACTATAAATCCAATAAATTTCTATTGAAGAAAATTCAATTGACTAAACCAAGAGGTTTTAACGAAGAATACTAAATAGAAGCGAACGTCTGGAGGATAGTTATATAGAAAATAAATGAAGAATTCAGGCAAATAATGATCCAAAACAAATCCCATGTAGATAATAAAATTCGACGAATACAGCGCAATAGAACGGATCAAATCATAAAAAGTAAATCCTAACGATTCAATGGATACAAATCGATATCAATAAAAACTACCGTAGATATTTCCCAGATTTTTAGCAAAAGCGAAATTGCTGCGAAATAGCACTTACTGGCAATTCCCATGCAATTGGTAGTGATTGTAACGCTGTTTGCTTTCAGTGTTGCTAGCCAGTACCCAGCTGGCCCATATTAAACCAATAAATATCCATTATGAACTTGCTTAATTTCACAAAGCACTATTTTACTATTTCCGTTATTTAAGCTTAACGAGAATAGCGGCCGAGAAATTAGCAATTGGGTGGTGGCTTTTGGACTTGATACTCGGACTATGGTGCAATTTTAAGCCGACTAATGGTAGAAGCCGTTACAGACGATTAATCGACAAATACACATGTACATATACAATTCTGATTCATACAATTTATTAACATAAGCCATCACATTACAGATGCCTCAATTAATTATGCCTAGTAGGTTTGAATAATTATCATCATCATCATCATCAGCCTACAGCAGTCCACTGCTGGACATAATCGCCTATGTTAGTCCACTGCTGGACATAAACGTACCCCAATGAGCGCCATAGCGCCCTGTCTTCAGCTTGCCGCATCCAGCATCTACCTGCAGTCTCTCGCAGGTCGTCATCCCACCTGGTCGGAGGGCGTCCTACACTTCGTTTACCGAGTCGTGGTCTCCACTAAATTATACTATCTATTATTATCTATCTATCATAATTTATTATTATCTTTTATTAGTATTATTAATTATAATTATACTATCTTGAAAATTCAAAATAACCGAAATAAAAATAAAAATAATTATGTAGGTACGCACGTATGTTAGAAGTACGTTATAAAAAAGAACTTGAAAAACAAAATAGGCTACAACTTTAAAATATAAAACATTTCAAGAATAATATACATTTATTAAACGGTAACAATCATACAAGCTATAATGGTCATCCTACTAATATTATAAACGCGAAAGTTTGTAAGTATGGATGGATGGATGGATGTTTGTTACTCTTTCACGTAAAAACTACTTAATGGATTTTAATGAAACTTTACAATAATATACCTCATACATCAGAATAACACATAGGCTACAATTTATAAAGATATATTGTATATTATCCAAAATATCTATCACCACGCGGGTGAAACCGCGCGGCGCAGCTAGTAAATAATAAAAGTTCATAGAAATAAGACATTATACGCTCTGATAAAACTCCAAAAGCAAACAATCAAAATAATGAAACATTTTCCCGCAGTACCATTTATAATATTAAAATTTTAAACTATTATTACCTACTTATTTTGTGGGATGGATATTCCAATTTGGTAATGGAATAATTAAATCATTTAAAACCACAGACACCATTGCAAAATGAGATGACGACCCAGAAAAAAGGTGATTTTGATAAACTCGTAGATAAAGATTTGCATATAGAGTATTTGCATAGACATATTGTGTTAATAAGATGTTACAAATAAAACAGGTTTTACCAATTACGGTGTAAAAATTGAGAGAAATGGCATGCAATGTCATTTGTTTATAAAAAGTGGTTAAATTGGTAGGTATCTCTCGTAATCTTCATCATCATCATCATCATCATCAGCCTATATTAGTCCACTGCTGGACATAGGCCTCCCCCAATAAGCGCCATAGCGAGTCGTGGTCTCCACTCAAGAACACGTTTGCCCCAGCGGCCTTCGGTTCTTCGCGAGATATGGCCGGCCCACTGC
Organism: Eupithecia dodoneata; assembly: GCA_947044415.1. NCBI lineage: Eukaryota > Metazoa > Arthropoda > Insecta > Lepidoptera > Geometridae > Eupithecia > Eupithecia dodoneata. The sequence continues at coordinate 8,823,228 of OX345656.1, read as the reverse complement.
CACTTCAGCTTGCTAATTCTCAGAGCTATGTCGATAGCTTTGGTTCTCTGTCGGATGTATTCGTTACGAATCCTATCCTTCAGAGAAACTCCGAGCATAGCTCTTTCCATAGCTGAGCGACTTTGAACTGGTGGACCAGCCCTATCGTGAGTGTCCACGTCTCAGCTCCGTAGGTCATAACGGGTAATCTTAATGGGTATCATTGTCAACGGCCACGAAATCAGTGCACTTGGCACTAGTTAGTAGTGATTGTAGCGATTGCAACTTCTCGCCTCAGTTATCTGAAAACAAGTTTCTGTACAATGGACTAACAAGGATTATTGGAAGTTCGTTTTCGAAATCTTTTCCCAACTTCTCGATACGTGGTTTCAAAGTTTATCTTGCTATTTGGAGTTAGTAGTGCCTATTAGGAGATTAATAGATCTACAGTAGATATAATAAATTTATGTAAATTTAGTGAGAACCTATGTCCAGCAATGGACTAATATAGGCTGGTGATGATGATGATGAAGTGAGAACCGCTGGGGCAAATGTGTTCTTGAGTGGAGACCGTGATTTGGTAAACATGTAGGACGCCCTCCGACCAGGTGGGATGACGACCTGCAAAAGACTGCAGGAGAGGCTGGATGCATCAAGCTGAAGACAGGGTGCTGTGGCGCTCATTGTGGGAGGCCTTTGTGCAGCAGTGACTAACATAGGCTGATGATGATGATGCAGTGAGAACCAAATGCTTATACAACCTAGCATAGGCTTTAAGGCACTCTTAACTAAGTAACCTTACCTTATTTAACCTACTTGAAATTAATAAATGATTTATATATCTATCTAATGCTTTTTTAGCATGGAAGCTAATTTTCGACGATCCATTAAAGAGCTGTTTCATTTAAAGTGCCCAATCTAACTCTTAACGAGCTTATTGATGAGCTTCTAATATTATCATCAACAGCCTTTATTAGTCCAATGTTGGATTTACTATTCTTATAGCTAATAGAGTTTTAATAAATATTCGTCCAAAGCTAAATATAATGTGGTACTATTGGATCATTGAATTTTGAACAACTCGATAAATAAGTACTATGAGGTCATTAAATTATCGCTAATGAAATACTGCAACAATAATTAAAGTAATTAACTCACTTTTAGGGTGAGATAGTAATATAACGTATCTAAAGTTAATATATATGGACAAAGTAATATATTTTGCTAATACAAATTTACGGCGCAAATATTAATCGTGTAATAGTCGTCGACAAACTTTTAGAAGCGAAGCTCTGCGATTGCTCAGTGTCTAATAAAGTTTATTTGAATTTGTGAAATAATATTATTTATTATTTGATGATCATTTCTAAGCCCAAGAAAAGGGTGTTTTGCTTTGCTTATTGAGTCATGATTTCCTAACCATAATTTTTTTACAATCTTCAACTACCAAATAGTATTTATTGGCAGGACAGAAAGAAAATAGATTTTTTTCACCATCACTAAAAATAGAAGCAAAGCAAACCATTTTACGTAAAATCAGTAGCATTGATAACTCCAGCTATCTGCCAAACACATTCGCTTGAACTATCCGAGTTCGAAATAAAAACCTACGAACAGCTAATTGAATCACGTCAAGTCTGTGATAGACAGCAGATGACTGTCTTTGTCCGCCCGTCCGGACTCGGCCTGACGGACAGATAGTCAGCGGAATGTACACGTCTGCGTCATGTCGCCATGTCAGACCGTCCATACGCCGATAGTTCGCATTCAATTTCCGCAGGACGGCGTGCGAATGCCGCGCCAGCAATGTATTATTGCGCCGATAAATTCGATACGTTTGAATTGTTTACGCTGAAGAAGTATTAATCTGCCTAAAAATTTGAAATAAAGGTGTAGAGTGCGGAATTCAGTATTGTCGTTGATTAGGGATAAAACCTTAATTAGATCGTTCCTCATTTGTTTCGTCTCTTTGTTACATCACTAAACTCATCCTAGCTCGTTGCTCGGTGCTATACCTCCACTTCATAATTTAGGTATTTTTTATTATTTTTGTAATATACGAACTTGATAATTTCCCTTTATTTCATCGCTTATCCAGTTCTTTATTTTCCCATTTCATCATCAGGTCTATGATATTAAATTTCTGTGAATTTAGTTTATTTTTCTTTTGGGTCCAAAGGAAAATAGTCCCGTTTAACTAGCTAATATCGCGAAATCGATATCATTCTCAGAAATTTCCTTCAGAACAGAAAGTACTTCTGTGCGCGGCTGATCTCTAGCCTTATATATAGTGTGCTTTTGTCAGTGGCTACACGTATATTTTCAAATTTCTCGAATCGCGGTGCAAGATGCTCTCAGTGTATTTCCCCTCTAAGACAATACGACTCATAACTCCCCCTCATTGATATTCAGGATGCGAGCTGCAAGTGGAACAAATTTTTAAAATTGAATCTAGGAAAACGAGCCAGACTGATACAAGCATACCGGACACAATGTTTTTGTATTTTGTGGTTATAATACGGATTTGAAAGCGTGGTATCAATACAGTTGCGGATTTTAGGGGGTGTAGTCTAAACCGATCTAGGACGCCCTTCGACTAGGTGGGATGACGACCTGAGAAAGACTGCAGGTAGATGCTGGATGCGTCAAGTTGAAGACAGGGCGCCCTGGCGTTCATTGGGGGAGGCCTATATCCAGCAGTGGACTAATATAGGTTGATGATGATGATGACTTTAAAACGTAGCAAAAGTACCCTAAGAACTAACTTCATACTGTCATTACACTGATATAATAATTGCGAAAGTTTGGATAAATGAATAGATGTACCTATGTTTTGACTTCTTTACTCAAAAAAGACTGAACGGATTAAGCTTAAATTTTGCTTAGAATAAAGTTTAGACCTGGAATAACACATACTTACGCTACTTTTTATACCATAAATCAGTTCCCATCGGATAGAAAAACCCCCCAAAAAACGTGCAAAGCCGCGGACGGGAACTAGTCAGCCATACCAATACCCTTTTTTTATTGTGAGGACATCCATCATGGATATCTTCCATCTCCGGTGGAAGATTATGTCAGAAGAAATTCGTGAGGTTTTAGTCAGTAGGAGACTGACTAAAACCTCACGAATTTCTTCGGGCACATTGCTAGGGATCGCGGGGACTCTGTACTGTAGGTACCCTAGCCTAGGTTTCATCATTAGTTGGTTGGATCTGCGTTCAAGAGAACGAAGGTAAGTACGATTCTAGATAAATAAATGAAATGAAATTCAAAATTCTAGTTCATCATTAGAGGTTCCAAAATGGTTGATAAATTTAATGAAAAGACAATTACTGGTACACTCGGTTTACTATAAAGCCCATGTGGTTTTGCAATTTGAATATATATCACAAGATTCATAACTTTATGTATAGTATACTAATACTTATCTATCTATTAAGAGCATTTATGAGGTTTTAGATGACAGGTCTTTTGACAGGTAGCTTACCACTTTTAAAACTATCATGGTTTTTTAAGCTGTTATCTACTTGCCCTGTTAGTTTGTAACAAATTATGCATCTGAATTTTAGACCAGTTATGTTATTTGACATACATAATTAGATTCGATGACAATGCAATTTTACCATGTATGGTACCATCGAGCTGGTCTAATGATGGAGACAGGTAGTGGCCCTATGGCCACTACCGGCGTTCGTTTCTTAGTGTATAGAAACGAACGCCGTAGAGTTTGGGTTCGTAGGATTCCAGAGCACTTTAGCCCTAGATGATTAGAAAAGGATAATAAAGCTTTAGATACTATGGTCATTTACAACGGAATGTAATAATATAATAAAATATAATAATATTGAAAAGTTAAAAATTCAAACCATGGTCCCATCCCGTTGTAAATTACTTTCGATAGGTACTTTTTAGGATCACACAGAACACTAAAATGTGTCCATAAAATATGATCTAAAAACCTTATATCTTACACTAATCTTACTTTTTTCGAACTGATACTTCACCTACGTCTTGACTCTTTTTGGTGTAAGGTCCTTTTATCATGTCCCAATCACCATTTTAATTTTCTTCTTCCACGTACCTTCATATAACTCGATCAAATAACATCGCGTCTGCCTCGTATGCTCGTGTAAGCCTGAACATTTCATTTACTTCTCCCTCATTATACTTTGACGTAAACGATTTAATGTCTCAATTTACTGCACAAAGAGAAATTAAAAGGCCTGTTAAAAGCCTGACATGACAAAGTGCTCTTTCTAATATAACTTTGAAGACCATAAGCTCACCTACGTGCTTTAATTTTGCTAATTACTTTCGTCCCTAGTGTGCAGTAATTAAAATTTAGGCATCTATAGTGAAGCTTTGAAGTTTTGAGTGTTTTTGACAAATAATTATTTGAATGGAATGAAGTATAAAATTAAGCTTGAGGGTTCAATTCGTTGAACATTAATTGGTAAAATTATTGGGTCTAGCCTAGTTTGTAGGTAATTTCAATTTTAGTTTTGTGACATCCAAAATTAATGAGATATCTGTGGTAGGTACGAGATTCTCATTTAGAGTCGAATTAATAGACATACTCTCAAAAGTGGCGTAAAAGCTAGGACATTCAATAACGCCCTCAAATTTGCCTTAAAATGCGCCCTCATTAACATATTACCTATTGTAAATATTTATGAAAGAAAAAAGTTAGTACTTTCTCAAGTCGGTTAAATATAAGTGAAGCCTCATTATGCCGATGACAACAGAACCGAGAACGTTAACTTTGTTGTAACGTTCAACTAACTCCTGGAACGGAGTTACCGATTCTGGAGACAAAAGGTGCCTCGTTATGTAGGGTATCCGACTAAAGACCTAAAGTCGGCGTTCCGATAACTGCGATCTGAATGCCGGTCGCTATAGAGCGGTGTAATTCGATTCAATATGTTTTTTATTTCACACCATTATAGTATACACAATTATGTGCCTATATAAAGCAGTCCATAAATGATTGAGATACATAATTAATTCAATATATTGTGCTCTGTACTACCGCTACCGGTGAGAAGCCGGTGTTTTTCATTGCATAACACCGGTCAAGTGAGCACAATTTCCGCTTTTGAACAGTGTTCCATAAAAAGACAGTTTGTATCCATCCTCTTAGCAATAAGCTATAATCAGCTGAAGTGATGAAATGATTTTCTTAGATGAAAATGTAGGAGTCATGAAACGCGTTGACCCACTGATGATGTCATTTCCTCTCTACGCTGCAACGGTAATGCATTTCGTCATTGCTAAAATAGATGGTCAAATCATTGTTTTTTAATTGAACTATAGCCTGATTATTTCACGGTAAACTAGTTTACTATGTGTGGGAAATACAATCGCATTGACTTTTCACCTGGGTCATAACACAAAATCGTTTTTATAGAAAACTCTAACATAGCTCAATGACTGGGCATCTGAGAATTATCTTTGTAGCTGCAGTTGTTAAATTGTACAAAGAGTTGAATTTAATAACCGCCGCCTTATCTTACCGACTTAAACTTGTAATACTGTAAATCCTATTTATCTAGCTTATTTTTTTTCTTGTCCCCCATCTAGATACTCCAATGCGATTTAAATAAATCCTTTAATATTGTTTGCAGACGGTTAAGCTCTACGCTTGTTATTAATATCTTTAAAAATCTGAGTTTGCTTTGCATTCTGAAATTTATTTCGTTTGCTAAGTCGTCTTTGGAGACGAAAAGTTTTGCTTTAATCTTCTATACCTATTCACTAGATCTTTTGTTCAATTTAATCTAAAAACTTTAAGCTTTTTCAGGGAAAATTATTACTGTGATTGTTTTTATACAAGATAACTTGAAGCATTTTAGAATATTATAATAACTAAGATTAAACATTTTAGAAAAAACGCAAGAATGAAACTACAAACAGTTTAACAAGTAAATAATGAATAAGCTTGACTACCCTCGATTTATAGGATAAGTGATTTCGTAGTCTGCTCGTAGATAATAAACAGTGTTTAGGTCCCCAATGCTTCCAATATCCAATATGAACTGCCATCAATATCCTACTTGGTGAGTGCACAGCCGCTGTGCAAGCAAAACGAATCTTTGCATTCAGCCAAGATATGAAACTTTTCACGGAACCTTATTGATGCATGCTCCCACTTATCTTTGGAGTTTTTAGGTCACTACTTTTATTAGGTGGATAAGTACATATTCTTACGTCATATTGAATACGCGTTTTGAGACGCTGTTTGGCGTGTTACTATTACAAATTATAGTGCAAATTATATAAAAATCAATTTTTATAAATTGAACTGGTTTCATTAGTTATTTAATGTATTTCTTATTTTATGATTATTATTTCTTCACCATCATCGAGCCGAGATTTGTCAATGTGTCAATTGTGTGTAATTAATATAATAAAAGTTGGCTGTTATTAAGTAAAGAAAATTAATAAATCTACATATAATATGTATGTAGTAGAAAAACTTGCAACGGCCGGGTGATCATGTAACTCGCGACCGGTTTGCGACAGGCGTAAATTAAGCAATCAGTGCTGTCAAACGTCAATTTTGTATTAGTATGACACCAGCTACAAAACGTCAAAATTGGTCAAAATTAGCGTTTGACAGCACTGATTGCTTAATTTACGCCTGTCGCAAACCGGTCGCGAGTTACATAATCACCATACGGGTTTAATTTAAACTATATTGCTAACATAAAGTTCTGTACAATCTTTGATTTAGTGGCACTTTACCACAGCATTCAAGCAACTCATTGTCGTATCAAAATGATAGAAATCTCGTTTCTTTACCGAGTTTGTGTACCCCGTGTCGTATTCAACTCGTTTCGTAAAATTCAATTTTGGGAATTTGTTTCCTCCCGTCGAATGGTGCTTGGAATACTGATGCGGTAACACTTCCCTTCGAGGTCTCCACACTTCTGTCTTTTCTTTTTATTTCGACGACATAAAATATGTATTTCTTGCGTATATTTGAGGTTCTAATCCTCCCACAGAGTACTTAGCGGTGGTACTTGCATAGCATTATTATATCTGTGGCGGAGGTAACTTTTAATTGGATTTGAGACTGTCTTATAGGAACTTAAAGGTCGCTTTTGTATTATATATATATTTATATTTCAGTTTTTTTTCCCATGATTAATTGCCAATAGAATAGCAAACTCGACTCGAGACAATTAAGAAGATTTCACGCAAGCTTAAAGAAAGCGTCTTTGTCTACTTTAAACTTATCCATGTACAGTATTAGTACCAATAAAGACGTGAAATAGGAGCACATTCGACCGAGACAAAGGAAAGCCATTGAACTTTGTAAATGGAGGAAATGAGTCTCGCCAGAACTGCTGGTAATCGCGAAAATTCTCTTTAGTAATGCGTGAAAAAGACATCTTGTATGTATGACAAAAATTAATAAAACAGACAATAAAATTATATACCAACCATTTTCGAAAACCAATTTGTATTTTTTGTGAAAAGTGAACACCTGATTTTCACAAACAGAACTATTAAAACTAAACTTCAATGAAGCCAAAGCAAACCCTTCCCATTCTACTCTGAAAACTGCAATGCAGCGCAACGCAAGCATTTTTTATTCAAGCTCTTGGATTTCAAATGTCAAGTCTTGATTTGAACCTCGCGATAGCAGTTTGTAAGTAATCAAAGAATACGATATCGATTTCGAGCGGTCGGTCAGGCAAAGAAACAGTCATGGCTTTATCCGTTATCAGTACTCTTGGTCCGTCTACGAGTAGGTACTGATATTTGACTAGATTTCGAAACGTTAAAATGAGCCTCAGTTTCATAGATATGTTTCTCTGACAAACAAAGCCATGTCTGTTTCTTTGCCTTTACTAGAAAGATAAAAAGAAGTTAACATTACTTGGCGTTTTGAGAAGTCATCTGTACCCACTCAGTAAATATCTAGCAGTGTACTAATAGCTAAGTTTATTTTACCCGGCGCGGCAGGTTATGTTTTCTGAGTCAATGTGGCTATCTGATACTCTTAACACCTCAAATCATCCAGCCTTTGCTTTCTTATTTTGCAAAAACAAGTAAATAAATGGGGACCGAGTAATGTTTTTACCGTTTTTTTTACAATATCTAAAATCGTTAGAACCTTTCTTATAAATGTTTAATCACAGAAACATACCTTTATGACCCCTTGTGTATTAACTCAAACGGTCTCAGATGGCAACTGTCCGTTATCCCCAAAGCTGAGGATATCCCAGTAATACAGCATCGAGCGATAATGTACTGCAAATGACTTGTCATTACACACAGTAAGGTAAGCCTGTAATTAGTTTGGTCAGTCAAATACATATTAATTGCTTGGAGATTATAAACACATAAGCAAATACCTACAGGATAGAGGGAGAGATGAGATAGGTATTATATTCCAAAGGCATTAACAAAGGGAACACAATATAACATTAATTTATTGCATCTTATACAAATAAACAGTACGCGCACATAGGTTTTAGCAATAAGTTAACGTACATTAAGAATAAGTTTGGATTTAAAAAGTTTTGTACATTTATCTTTTTTTTTTGTTTTTTTTTTTCGTGTGGGCTGTGGGTGGTATACAGGTACGTTGTACAAAACTTCCATCCCATTCAAAACACAAAAACAGGTCAAAGTCAATCTGTTTTTTACATTGAGTCAAGTCAAAAAAGTGTCGAAACTGCGATATAATGTGTGGAGGTGCTTATAGCTATACAAATAACGAGGATTTTAAAATGGCTCTGTCCTCACATGACTGCCAATTTACAGCGACAGACAAATAAAAACTCCAATTATCCGGCTTTGACACAAGGGAGATGTGATAAACTGTTCTGCATAACTCCATAGCTGTAGTTCTGGTCGTTTTCTATGTATAATAAAAATATATATCTATGTAATGTATTGTATTATGTATATCAGTTATCTAGTACCCATAACACAAGCTCTGCTTACCATGGGGCTAGGCATAATGCTGTGTGAATTGTCCAGCAATAAAAAAAAAAAAAAAAAAATAGCTAGCTGATAGAAAGGGTGGTACTATATCCAGTGTCCCCTAGATTTTGTTGATGTAGTTTTATTTTATTTATTCTACAATTAAACGCTTTGTTGGACATGAAAAACATTTGCTTACAGGAAACTTCCCTATTTTAAGTAAGATAGGTAACTAAATTCAGTTATAAAGGAATGTTTACTATGATTTGATATTTGAGAATAAAATATATAAACGACCGTTATAAATAAATAAATAATGCTGGACAATTCACACAGCATTATCTAGCCCCATTGCAAGCAGAGCTTGTGTTATGGGTACTAGATAACTGATATACATAATACAATACATTACATAGATAGATATTTTTTTATTATACAAAGAAAACGACCAGAACACCCGGAACAAATATCTGCAGATCGTACACACATTTGTTCCGAGGCGGGAATCGAACCCGCAACCTCCTGCGTCGCAAGCGGACCTTCGCCTACCGCGCCACATCGGTCGTCAAAAATATAAATGACTTTTGTAATAATAACCATGATAGTTTCAAAAGTTTAAAGATAAAAATGAAACGGTTTTTCCCAAATATATACTCATCTCGTAACAAATGGTCGTTTTCTATGTATAATGAAAAATATATATCTATATAAATTGTATCATGTACAACTCGGTCACAATATCTGTGCACCTCGCGCCATACATTTTGTATGGTGCGAGGTGCACAGATATTGTGACCGAGTTGTATATCAGTTATGTAGTACTCACAAGCTCTGCTTACCTTGAGGCTAGATATTATTTTGTGAATCGTCCGGCATTATTTTTTTTACATAGTATAAAACAAAGTCGCGTCCCGATGTCTGTCTGTCCCTATGTATGCTTAAATCTTTAAAACTACGCAACGGATTTTGATGCGGTTTTTTTAAATAGATAGAATGATTCAAGAGAAAGGTTTATAAATCAAATTCATTTGACACATAGATTTCTGGCTAGTCAAATTTATAATAAACGTGAGCCTGTTAATATTTCAAGCCTCGTGTCTCATTCCTCAATTTTGCTCCAATATTAATTGCAGGAGCTGTATCCAGTTCCGATGCTCGACTACGACTACGAAATCAATGTGATTAGGATGATTCTGTCAAATGCACGCCCTGGCTGCATAGCTGCGGTTTATTGAATATTATGGAATTAATCGCCCTGTTCCATCATGATACAGCTGCACCTACCTGCGTCATCTCTGCGAATTATTGTATTGTCGCAGGTGGCTGGGTAAGCTGTTGATACGGTAATTACAAGAGCTGTATACGAGGTATGACCTGTTTACAGTTGCTGCAATTATCTATCTGGGACAGATATATAATATAATATGTATGTTACATAACACTGCTTTGTAGTTCTTTTCTATTTTTGTGCGTTGCATTGGCACTTTTTTTTGTAAAACTTGTAGTAAAACTTTTATTAAGTAGAAGTGTTAACGTAGAAGACCTTCTGGTAGGAATATAATTGATACAAAGATTATATAATGTAAATATTATGAAGATAAAATATTATTCATAAATTTAGTTGCATTTTATGTGACTCTATTGCATTGATACTGTGCAGCCACGCACAAATTTATGCAGAGCCATTCTGCTTAGGTGTTCCAATGTATTATATAAATAATTTCAGAATTTGCTTCGTTAGAAATCGTTAGCAATGCATATTTACTGATAATGCAGTAAGGCAATAGACCCTGTGAAGTGACAAGCTAGCTAGCAGACGTAATAATTAAAGGAGACATTGCAAGTGACGCCACAGCCAACTTGTCGGTGTCTGGTGCTTAGGTCAACATGCATAATGGGGAAGCAAGCTATTGTGCTGCAAAATGAGCCTTTTTTACCGTATATTAATTAACTCCTTAACAAAAATCTAAACATTCGTTGATTCCTCGTGCAACCCATCGTCCGAATCTCAATTCTGAGAAAATGGGACTAGAAGAACATGCTTATAGGTCAACCATATGACAATTTTTAAAAGAACAAAAAACAACTGTATTTTTAGAAGTCTTATAAAATATATGGGTTTGTGGGATGCTTCCAACTGGTATAGTAAGCTTGAGATAAGGATCAGTTGAGTGACCTGTAGATTTAAAAGTCATTTAGGTATAATGGAATATTTACCATGGATTTTTGAGTTTTCCAAAATTTCGGCACAATTTTTGCAAAACTGTGTTTGAAATGAGAAACACGGTTTCGGACTTTTGTGTTAATAACCATGATAGACGACCGATGTGGTGCGGTGGGCGAAGGTCCGCTGCGACGCAGGAGGTTGCGGGTTCGATTCCCGCCTCGGAACAATTGTGTGTACGATCTGCAGATATTTGTTCCGGGTGTTCTGGTTGTTTTTCTATGTATAATAAAAAATATCTATCTATGTATGTAATATATTGTATTATGTATATCAGTTATCTAGTACCCATAACACAAGCTCTGCTTACCATGGGGCTAGATAATGCTGTGTGAATTGTCCAGCATTATTTATTTATAGTTTCAAATTTTTTATTATACTTGTAGATTGTTTGCGTCCGCCTGCAGTTAGCTCAATTATAAATAGTACTTCTAATTTGTTCCTATTATTTGACTGTAATTTTCTTTATTAGAAAAACATTATTAACTCTATCTATTTCCATGACTAAAACCTTTGGTAGATCTGCGAATCGTCGAACAATTCGAAACACTCTGCACCACTCCATAGTTTTATAAAGCAATAACCTAACGTCTTCCAATGTCTGAGACAGTTGCGATATTATTACCAATGCATTGAAACTTCTACTGTTGTGTTTCATGATTTCACTTAAAAGTTGTATTTGAAACGTTTTTGCACCAACAAGTAGGTAAAGACACATTTAGTGCTTATTAATACATTATGTATATTTCTAAGAAGAGTTAATCCTACATAATTATAAGTATTGATACAACGGGTATATATGACGACCGATGTGGCGCGGTGGGCGAAGGTCCGCCTGCGACGCTGAAGGTTGCGGGCTCGATTCCCGCCTCGGAACAATTGTGTGTACGATCTGCAGATATTTGTTCCGGGTGCTCTGGTCGTTTTCTATGTATAATAAAAAATATCTATCTATATAATGTATTGTATTATGTATATCAGTTATCTAGTACCCATAACACAAGCTCTGCTTACCATGGGGCTAGATAATGCTGTGTGAATTGTCCAGCAATATTTATTTATATTGTGTAAACCTGTTGAAATGTCGGGAAAATTTGGTAAATAAACGCGATGAATAACCCTATGTATCAATACTTATAATTTAAGAGTTCAGATCGCGTCTGTTTAAAAATATTTAATCCCACAATTCATGCAGATAACAGTAATAAAACACAGAAGAACTAAATCAGCCAACTTATTAAAAATTTGAATAAAAATTGAAAACAAAGCAGCCGGCAAAGAAAGGACTTCTGTCCCGTAAAGTTTCCATTTAAAAAGTTCCCAAACTATACCTTTCTGGACATCAATGCACTCTGTTCCTGAGGAGTCCATAGTTGTTTTCAGTTGTCTTACTCGAGGGGGAAGTTATTACCGTCTTTTGTTCAGTGTACCGTAAAAGCGCAAGTTTTACGGCGCACTGCAAACAAAAGATAGTAAATGTGTGTGTATATCGAGATGTTTATTAGCTGAGGATAAGACTTAGGGAGGCGTATAAGGAAAGTTAGTAGCTATCTTCCTCGGCTGTCTTTCTCTGTGAGATTAACGTCTCGAAGAGAAATAAAATTTATAATTTAATTTAGGTTAAATGATTTTGATTTAACGTCATAGTGAACTATATTAACCTACTACTAGCGGCCGGTCCCGGCTTTGCACAGGTGAACTTTTTTTTTTTAAACTGTATAATGTAGCATTCTAATGGTGAAAGAAGTTTTGAAATCGCCCAGTAGTTTATTCGTTACAAGTATATATTTTTTTTCTTTTTATAATATTACTATAGCAAACTAAATTGCTCATCATCATCATCAGCCTATATTAGTCCACTGCTGGACATAGGCCTCCCCCAATGAGCGCCATAGCGTCCTGTCTTCAGCTTGACGCATCCAGCATCTACCTGCAGTCTTTCCCAGGTCATCATCCCACCTGGTCGGAGGGTTGAGCTAACTAAATAGCCCACGACACATTAATTGTTAATGATAACCATAGTGTTTTTCACTCCTTTTAATGAGATATTTTCCCAAAATTTCAATATTATTATTGACCTTGGAACTCAATAGATGGCGACCTTTCACGGAGAGGAGGATGTCAATGGGGTCATGTTAAATTAAGCATGATCTATGCAAGGTTTGACTTTAATTTGACAGCCCTTTAATAACAAGATTAAGACACCGTCCCACCGTTGCGCACGCTGTGCACGGCCACACGGCGAAGAATTCAGCTAAGTGGGTTCTATTGTTTGACAGCATGGGTGGACGTTTCCACAACAGGCCACACTGTACGGCTAAACACAGTTTATGCTACGCACGCGTGTACCGCGTGCATAGTGTTACAGCGTTGAGCTACGTGGGCGCCATATTCGAGCAAGCCACGCATGTAGCAATGACGTCATTAATCTCATATTCGTGCGTCGCGGGTTGCATTGGACGTTATCACAAACATTTTCTCTTACGTTATTACATACATTGAAACACGTGCGCAGCCTCTCCGTGCGTAGCGGTGGGACAGCGTCTTTACAGTTTTACAAAAACACATAGGTAACCAGATAAAAAGGCTTCAAGCTTCAAAATTGATTTTCTGCTAGCCATTTCGAAGTCCCATTCGAAATTCAAGATGCAATCGTAAGAGGAAAGTGTCAACAGAGAGCCACAGGCCGGTCGTTGGCAGTGAATCGAGCTGACCCATCCATTGATCTACAATTATTGGTGCAAGCTTGAATGCTCTATGGCGCGTTCGGAATGGTAGCGACTTGGCATCGAAACACACAGACATCGTTTATGTTGAGACAGTGGAAATTGATTAGTTTCCTATGACAGGACTTAATGGAGTTGTTAGCTTAGATAGAAAATTAGATTTGATGTTGATTAAGCTTTTTGTGGACCTAGTGTGAGATTTTAACATGAGAGAATGCACAAGTCTACTTTGAAAAACGATAAACGAAGTTTACGGATAACGGATCGCACGAAAAGGCTAACAACCGATCCATTCTCTCGATGACACTAATATAAAAAATATTTTAACATTTATTTCTTAGAGATCAATACCACCATGTTGATTTGACGCGTTCAAATTAACACTGTGGTAAAGGTGTTTCGTTTCGTGTGATCCTTCACCCGAAACTTCGTATTTATTTCATGTTTTTGACGATAAGTAAGATTATGTTTTTCTAATTGCCAATCGTAAGCAATGGTAAAGGTTAGAAAAGGCTGGAAAAGCAGTTACAAGAGATCGATTAATACCTAATTACACCAGAAACCAAACCAATCCGAATAGGCATGTCTAATTGCTTTACTCGCATAGAACAAGACTGGATCCGATACCGTGATTCCGATTCCACTGCAGTACCATTCCGGAACGCACCACAGGCAGTTAACTACAGTGTACACTGTTACTAATCACTTGAGCGCTGCTATGCAGCTGACAGCAGAGAGTTTCAAGATAGGTGCTCTCTCAGTTGAATCTATCGAATTAATGGGAAAGATGAGTGTTGATGGTGAAGGTTTTTTACAATTGGTAGCTTTTACCGTTTGAATTACACTCTACCGGGGCCATATCAAAACATATAAACAGTATAAGACTAGGTACTTAGTATATTTGGCTTATATGCGAAATAATATTTTAGCAAACATTGACTAAGGTTTTGAGAAAAGGAGGCTGATGTTTTGAGAATAGGGTTTTAATAATTAAACATCCTAAGGACTTTTATACAATCAGATATTTAGATTATTATAAAATATTGGCGTTGAATAATGTCCAAACAATGTTTCGACTTCGATGGGACTTGAACCCGCAACCCTACCTCAGTATGAGATATGTAACGAGCTCACGTGATTTTTGATATTTTACCTATAAACTACTCAACGGATTTTAATGCAGTTTTCAGCTATTGCTGAAAATTTATACATATAAAATATTTGTTTCTGCCCGCGGCTTCGCACGCGTTGTTTCTATAGAAACGTTTAAGATGATTTCTATCCTATGGGATAATAAGGCGCCTATGTTTTAGTCTGGGCCCAGAACTACCTGTATGCAAAATTTCAGCCCTATCCGTTCAGTAGTTTTTGCGTGAAAGAGTAACAAACATCCATCCATACAAACTTTCACGTTTATAATTTTAGTAGGAAAAGGTTTATACGTTATATACATACATATAAACCTCATATCGAATATCGTGCGAAGCCTTGCCGGGGCGGATCATTAGTGCTTAATAAAACAGTGTTTTATATTTAATTAATTGCTGCCCACGTTCTAAAAATAAAATAAAAAATAATGCTGGACAATCCACACAGCATTATCTAGCCCCATGGTAAGCAGAGCTTGTGTTATGGGTAGGTACTAGATAACTGATATACATAATACAATACATTAAATAGATAGATATTTTTTATTATACATAGAAAACGACCAGAACACCCGGAACAAATATCTGCAGATCGTACACACAATTGTTCCGAGGCGGGAATCGAACCCGCAACCTCCTGCGTCGCAGGCGGACCATCGCCCACCGCGCCACATAGGTCGTCAAAATTCTAATTGATATTACCGAATACGAAAACCAACTCTGCCCGCTATACAAACTCTTCATTCCATTATAACAATCCCTGATTGTAAGTGATTGTTTACACACTCAATAAAATGCAAATGGCTGTAAAATTTCGAGCGCAGAAGTATGAACGTATGGAGTTGGAGGGTCTGTCTGCAAAGTTTGCCTTTGAAAAGTTCCAGCACGCACCTGTCTCCGCATCAATGGAACGAAAAGAGCGACAAATCTTTACAGAGAGCTAAAAGTTTATAGAAGGAAGTAACAGACGGTAAAAATGTAGAAAGCTGTTTGAAAATTCTCGACATGGATATCTTAAACCATGCGTTTAGTCATGGTGAATATTCCGTTTTAATAATAAATAATGCTGCACAATCAACACAGCATCATCTAGCCGCAAACTTGCAGAGTACAACTGGTTGGGTGGTTACTAGTGGCTTTTTTTTTATTTGTATGAAATATAAATAAATAAATAATGCTGGACAATTCACACAGCATTATCTAGCCCCATGGTAAGCAGAGCTTGTGTTATGGGTACTAGATAACTGATATACATAATACTATATATTACATAGATAGATATTTTTTATTATACATAGAAAACGACCAGAACACCCGGAACAAATATCTGCAGATCGTACACACAATTGTTCCGAGGCGGGAATCGAACCCGCAACCTCCTGCGTCGCAGGCGGACCTTCGCCCACCGCGCCACATCGGTCGTCAAATATGAAAATTTTAAGCGTATCTTAAAGCTTAGATGCACTAAGTTAGTAATAACATACCTAATGCATATAGGACATGATGATACTGAGTAGAATAGAATAGAATATAATTATCTTTATTTGTAGCAAACAAACAACAATTAAAACAACTATTTGTAGTTCACAAAGTCACTAAACTAATTCCTTAATACTACATAACTACTAACTAATTGAAAAAAAAAAAAAAAAAAAACTTAAATGCTACAAAATGGCGTCCGACTCAGCATTGTGTTGTGATAGCCATTGTGCATAGCTATCACAACGCTGATCTTCCGTCGGAACCAAACCCACGCGTCACGTCACGTATACCAACACAATACATTAAATAATACTTTTTTTTTTTTTTTATTTAGCCTGTTTCGTCCCACTGCTGGGCAAAGGCCTCCCCCAAATCTTTCCACTCAGTGCGGTCACGTGCGATCTCCCACCAATCTCCGAGGAAGGCGTTAAGGTCGTCTCGCCAGCTAATAATAAATAATACTAAAGCACAAAATAAAGAAAACACTTATACCTACAGAGCACTTTTGCTATTCAATTATCTAGGCACAATAAATACATTAAATAATAAAGAAAAGAACAAATTAATAAAAAATAATAATAATAAAAGCAGTAAGTTTAAAAAATCATCATGAAATAGCAAGAGAGAGAGATAGAGAGAGATAGTAAGAGAGTAAGAGGAACAGCAGCGGAGGTAGAGCTCTGAGTGAAGAAAACTATAGTACATCTATTTCGTTTCTGAGAACTTCAGTGGTTTTCTGGTGGTCCAGAATATACTTTTTAAATTTAGACCTAAATGTATAAAAACTCTGAAGATCTCAGATTATCCAGCATTACTACATAATATCATCTTTAAAGTGTATATAGTATATTGTTCCTTCATGTACAGTCCATCCTAAGGCTGCCTGGAAGAGACCGCTCCTAGCCAAAAAGCTGCCTATTTATTATACTTCCTCTATTCTTAGTATTTATTTCTGTATTATTTTTTGTTTTAAGTGCTATAATAAAGTGTTTTCTATCTAGCTATCTTTAAATCCCATAAAAATGGATCCAATCTAATTTTTGAAAGATATATGATATTCCAGTTTTCCCCCCTGAAATCCCACTAGGGGAAAACTGGAATGGAAAAAATAATCAGTCCAGTTTTCCCTGCAACACTCCATAATACATTTGAATCCACCAGCAGCATATGACCTACCCAAGCGACGCCTACGAGGAGAGCTGGGTACGCTTACATTACCTACGGCTTAGGTACGCCTCGGCCCGGCCGTTGCCTTTGCCTAGGCAAGTAGCTTCTGTAGTAAACTATTAATACGATCCCGATTGATATACTGTGGAACCTTATCTGGATTTAGCTAATATGCTCCGTGAGTCGGCCTAAGGGGATACACAAGATTTGTAGGTACTTGTGTGCATTGGAGCCTCAATTGCAAACTGGTTCCAGGGTGTTTGGGCAGAGTATATTAGCACTTGTATTGTACCCTAAGTTACTAGTGTCAGTGCATTTGGCTTAGTTCGGTCGGAAATAATTAATTTTTCAAAAAAATCATTCAACATTCAAATAAATAGTGAATATATCTTCCTTAGCGCCTTGTCTACCTGCAGTCTTTTACAGGTCATTATTCCACCTGGTCGGAGGGCGTCCTACACTACGTTTACCGAGCCGTGGTCTCCACTCAAGAGCACTTTTTCCCTAGCGGACTAACATAGGCTGATGATAATATCTTCCTTATATACGTCGATTTAAAACACACGTTACACATAGGTACTGATGATCTCATTGATTTGACTATAAATTAATCCTATAAGTTGATTATTTTGTTATAGATTATATTTCTAAACAATTAACAACCACAGTTTTTCTTATTCCAACATCAATTCATTGGAAAAAACCGAATCATTTTGATTAAAATAGAACAACGCAACACAATAATCTTTGATACCTACCAATTTATCAGATAGATAAAACACCACAGTTCCTGCTCCACGCCAAATAATAGGTCGCATTATTTTATCATAGCAATAAACAAAAGAGCATCAGATAAATCATTGTGAGATTAACTCAACAAAAGAATGGCGTATAAATAACTACACCGATAAAAATAAGTCTTGGTTGTGTTAGAAGCAACTTCTTTTTCCACTGGTGGTTTAATAATTTAAGTGAATAACACCTTATTTCTTATTTGATCATAATTTAAATGATAAGATTTTACTTGTGCCTATTTTATAAGCCTAAAGAAATAATTATAGATGAGTATTGAAATCTCAATCTGAAGGAACAGAAATTTATTTTGAAGATGTTGTTTATTGCTATGACATTCTATTAGCTTATATTCTTATTTTCATGACAAAAATTATTACACAGTTACGTCATTTACCAAGTTACTCAAAAAAGCTCATTCTGCAGAACCTTGAACTCCTAATAATTTATGTATCCTAATCCTAAACAATAAAAAACACCCAATTTCCCTTCACCCGCAAAAAGGCGCTTACTGACACAGAACGCGGGCGTCTCGGAATGTTGCTAAATCTCCCCAGACTTGGATAGGAAATGTTCGCTTTATCTTACACCATCCTGTTCGCGAGGCCCACCTTCCGCCCGTTCCGCCTCGCAGAACTACACACCGGAACTGACGGGGATTTATTTAGAATAAAACACGCTATATTCTTACGGAGAATAATTTTTCGTCGTTAAATATAAAATAAATAAATAATGGACAATCCACACAGTATTATCCAGCCCCAAGCTAAGCAGAGCTTGTGTTATAGGTGACCGAGGTACTTAATCAATAGATTACATATAGATATTTTTTAATTTTTAGAAAACGACCAGAACTCCCCGTACTGCAGATTGTACTAATTGTCCCGAGGCGGTAATCGAACGCGCAACCTCCTGCGTCGCTGGTGGACCTTCGCCCACCGCGCCACAGAGGTCGTCATATGATTTTAACTCGCTGCTTTTGTAGTCGGGGGTATTCTTTACACATTGTTGCTTCGAGCTACCTTCGAGCTTTATTTATTCAAATTGTTTCTTGCCCATCCAAAACCGCGGTTTATGCCAAAGCATACGCTGCTAAATTTTATCAAAAACAACCATAACTACGTTTTTGTTATAGTCATAAAAAAACCTATTTGTACACATGTAAGCAATAAAACATTGAGTATTGAGTATTAACGACTTGCATGAAATAAATTAGAAATGTCGTTGAATAAAACCGTGCTCCACTAGAGACGTGCCAGCACCACCGCCATTCTTTATCTATCCATCATACGATCGAAACCAGATGACAGGAAAACCCCTAAATTGAGGCATTGAAAAATTCTATCACAACAGCGAGTGCATTGTTTCGCAGCACAGATGTGCTAGGGATTATCATCAATCACCAACTGCGAATTGCACATGGCCTTCCGGAATGTGCCCTGTGCCATTTACGTCCTCCGGCCAGGATTAGGCCGCATTAGTTGAATCGAATTCCGTGCTAAGCGCTCTGCGGAACTACGAGTATGTGTTACGCGCTTAGGCCACTTGGTACGTATCTGTCTTTTGCTTCTTCGCTCTGTCGGACTATGCGGTGAGTTTTGGTTGTAGTGCATCATCTACTTTCATCTTCTTTCTTTGTGATTTCGGTACAGTTCTGCTTGAACTTGGTTTTATCAAGGGCAGTGCTCGGTTATTTTCTTCGACTTTAAAACGCAAGGCAAGAGCCTTGCTTATTAGCACATTGTTGCTGAATGGACTGCTGGTGGACGTCGTCCAGCTTTCTCCTCAGCACACGAAGCACACGCTTGGGGAAGGCATGTTCAACACTGGACGTACATACTATGTAGGTCCAGTATTGAACATGCCTTCCCCAAACAAGGGAGATTTTATCATAATCCCAAGCAGGCGGATTGATAAATCGCTAGAGAGGTGTTACAAAATACCCTAGTCCTGCCTATTCGTGTATGGTATGCGGTATTTTCCCTCTTAATAATGTACGAACTAGAAATAATAATTAAGGTACCTCCCGTACGTATCCCGTAGTACCTTGATTATCTCTGTGTTTCTGTGTTTAGATAGTTTTGTTTGTCCAGCAATAAAATGTTTTTCATTCTAACTCAGAGTTAAATGCACTACGAGATTTTAGTTCTACTATGGTTATTCTGTTTTCAAGTAACACAGCTGCACATGGCCTGAAGGAATAAATTATCGATTTATCGCGGAAACAAGCCAAATTAAACTTAATTTTAATTTAACTTCGGCAGTTTTCGTTTCCTTGGATGCTTGGAGACTTGTTTGTTTCTCAAGTAGGTACCTATCAGTGATAAACGTACTAGTCGGGTCGTTTTTTGGGATGGGGATAGGGTCTCAATGTTAACATTAAATAGGTTTTAGGACTTTTATGCACAGGGAACTATGGCGCTCATTAGGGGAGGCGTAGGTATGTCCAGCTGTGGACTACTGTAGGTTGATGATGATGATGTTGAGGACTATTATAAGGTCTTAACTTATCATACAGTATAAACAATTTATTTATCTTACTTAAAAACCCTTTTTACCTTTTCGAAAAACTAAAAACTAACCTTAACGACTAACTAAACTAACTTTTAACAAGATGTTGCCACTGGAAAAACTAGATCGCGCTATCGAAGTGTTTGTTCCTTCCTTCCAACCCCTATTTATCTACCTACTTAACTAAGTAGATACATATTTGTATTTTATTAAAATGTATAATAATAGAGACTAATGAGCTTACGGACAAACGGAACAACCGTTTAAGTTAGCTTTTAGATGAAGATGTAATTATTATATATTATTTCAGCTACTTCCATAGTATTATGTCTTATGGCATAATACTGTAGAAAAGGGCTGTTCGTGCGATCTATAATATGGGTCCCAGAGAATCCCTACGTGTAAAATTCAAAGAAATAAACATAATGACAGTACCGTGTCAATATTATTAATGAAAACTTGTTGTACACTCATAAAAATATCAATCGGTTCACTAAAAAAAGTGATATACATAATGTAAATACTAGAAATAAGAATAAACTCGCTGTGCCCACAACTAGGCTACACAAGATCGTATCTTTTAAAGGGCAATGTATACGCTTCTACAACAAAACTCCAAGTGAGTTGCAAAAATATCAATAAATAAATTTAAAAAAATTGTTAAACATATTCTTTGTAAAAAAGCTTATTACAAAATATCAGATTACTTAGAAGATAAAAAAGCTTGGAACGAGTTTTGCTCCAACTCAAAATCTACCAACTTACAGATGAGCAAATCAAATGTACTAGACACATAAGTTATGAACATACTAGTGGTTTCTTCTCACTTCTTCCACTGGTGGACAAAAAATTGAAGTGAACTATAAAATATGACCTGTCTAAGTGCTTATTTGTATGCTTAAAGAAAAAAACTTTTCATTTTCATTTTCATTATTGTGAAACATAAATAAACGAAAAAAAAGGAGTTTGACCTCGGTTCACTACTGTGGTTCTAAAATGTTTTTTTATAGAACTTAGTTGATACCAAATTAGTTATAATTATTGCATGCTAGAATATAGTGAGACATGAGTGCATTATTTAGACTTAAACCACCTTTATATCGCGTTTGACACAATCAAATATTTGAATTTGATTATAAAACACGCCAAATTAATAGGAATCGTTTAGTTTAGGTTATTTTATTTTATTGTAAGTAATCATAGAATGTTACAATGCAGCAATTTACAGCTAAGTCGTTACAGCACATAAACAAAACTCACAAAAAAGACAAAGAAAATAGTCAGTGTAGGTAGGTTAGGTACTCTTAGTAAAAAACAAAATTAACCCGTACTGACTTCAAAGTCTGAACCAAGAAAGGGAATCAAATAAATTCACATCATCAGCCTATAGCAGTCCACTGCTGGATATAAACCTCCCCCAATGAGCGCCATAGCGCCCTGTCTTCAGCTTGCCGCATCCAGCATCTACCTGCAGTCTTTCGCAGGTCGTCATCCCACCTGGTCGGAGGGCGTCCTACACTACGTTTACCGAGTCGTGGTCTCCACTCAAGAACACGTTTGCCCCAGCGGCCGTCGGTTCTTCGCGAGATATGGCCGGCCCACTGCCACTTCAGCTTGCTAATTCTTTGAGCTATGTCGATAACCTTGGTTCTCTGTAGGATATATTCGTTACGAATCCTATCCTTCAGAGAAACTCCGAGCATCAAACTCACATACCTAATCAGCAAATTCACATACCTAACTAAAATTAAAATAAACTGGCTCTGGAAACAAGAATTCACAAAACAAGTAAAATACTAATTACAAACAAAAAATATTCTCAAAATACAGAAACTTAAAATTACGAGTACAACCCACAAAAATGTTACAGGTATTATTAGATATCAATGTCGTATCTTATGTTTATGTGCAGTACAGCAAATTATGCCTACATTGAGGAACTAAACGCAATACAGAATACATAGTAGTTAAATGATAATTTCGACCATAAATGTTAAATACCAATTTGCAGTTTGACTTCTTCAGAATAACTCAGGCAGACTCTTACTATTCATATATCGTGAAGCCAATCGTTAGATTGTCTTATAACTGTAGTTCCATAATATTCTTACAGCCATCAGTCTCACATAATGTCAAAATACAAATCTAGATGCTAATTTAGATCTAAATGTATAAGGAATACCCAAGGACTCAAAGCTTCCATGTTCGCAACACCAAGGCAATTGCCATCTAAGGAACTGAAAGCAAGCGCGGCGGTACTTACGTTCTGCTTTACTAAGAAAGGGATGTGCCCCTTGACAAGACTCAAATTAACGAGGACTGCTCCGCTCTGAATTTACATGGCAATGCATGTTGCGCTATAAGATAGCACTGGCAACTGGATTTAGTGCCACGAATAGTTTCAGAACGCTACGGGCTAGCACAAAAGATAAAACTAATTAAGGAACTATTTTTATAAAGACACGCACAATTTTGTTTTTACTTAACACTTTGACTGCGGTTTTTTTTCGACGGTTGCGATCTTTTTTTTTACCTAAAAAATTCGTGCTGCCGCTCTACACAGCGGTTGTGTTGCGCCGCACATGCGTTTCGTTCGAAAAATATTACAGCTCTGCTGAGTCACAAAGATCTGTATTTTCTCAGCCGCTGCGCTAGTGTGGATTTACGCATATTAGTCACTTGTAGAAAACTCATACCGTGCGTTTTCAGCACTCAAAGTAGCCTTGACACAAACGTAGCACTTGTTCGCTGAGATAGGATTAGGTTAGATATTTTAATGACAGTTCAAGAGGATTTTTTTTAATGTTATTGCCTGTAGCGCTAAATATAAACCACCTAAAGACCCAAAAGTTGAACTTATTTACAAACGTGATATAACTGACGGTATCCACCGTCAGTGTTGTGTGTCGTGCGTAATCGAGATGCGTTCGATAATAATGAAGCCGGTGGTAGTGTTAACGTTCATAGCAAAAGACAAAAAATGAGGGTAGATCGGTATGTCTGCCAATAAAAACTTACTCGCAGTGCCTTCAGTTATTCCGTGATCATGATACATGAAACTGTGTCGAAATATTGGAAAAATCAATTCATGGTAAATGTCCCGTTTTAAATGACTTCAGTGTTAATAACCATGATCGTTTCAAAAGTTTTACTGGTTCGAGTTGTGTAAGTAAATCATTGTATTTTATTTATCCATGTTTTATGATTTTGGGTAAACAACTCAACTCGTTGCTAGGCAAGACCTAATGTAAGCTATCGCACCTGACATAGTGTGCGAAAGGGCGCGCTAGGATGAAGTGCACAATGATTAATTCCTAAAACGTACGCGTTAAAATATGAACAGACTTCTAGCACACGCGTTATTTTTTATAGAAAAACTATTGAGTGTATTTTTTCAAAATAAATTTAATTCAACTTTTACGAACGGGCTTCATTTTAGAGTTTTATTTTTCTGTATATTTATTTATTTTTGCCCAAAGTTGGGCTTAAATCAGTATTGAAATACGAAAATTTAGGAGCTCGTATTTTTCATATGCTTACTTTTTCACGGTTTTGGATGTATACAAACAAATATAGATAATGACGAGATAAATTGATATTATCCTTCGTTTTCGATGGCATGGATCATAAAATATGTACCTAATTAGCAACCCTTTCATATTTGTATGGAAAGATCTTGTCTGGCCTTAACACTTTGACTGCGATTTTTTTTCGAAGACTGCGATCTTTTTTTTAACCTAAAAAAATCGTGCTACCGCTCTACACAGCGGTTGTGTTGCGCCGCACATGCGTTTCGTTCGAAAAATATTACGGCTGTGCTGAGTTATAGATCTGTATTTTCTCAGCCGCTGCGCTAGTGTGGATTTACGCATATTAGTCACTTGTAGAAAACACATACCGTGTTATTTCAGCACTCAAAGTGTTAAGAATAAATAGTTGTAGGTACACCTTAAATAGCCTTGTAATAATTGAAAACTAGTTTTGCTCGTCTTGTTTTGGATTTTCAGATTGTACCTACAATGCGGTTTAAGTTTGTCGACCAAAGTCCTAGAATGAAGTGCTGATATTTGATATGATGAATTTGACCAACCATTCATCGGTATAAGTAGAACCAAAAACACGCGGTAACTTCGTGGATTGGATTGAAAATTTAGAGAAGACAATAATTTGATAGCAAGATAATATAAATAAGGCATGTATTCTTCAAAAGTATAAACCAACGATTACATTTAAACTGTCGTTTTTGACAGCAGTTTTATAAGTAAACAGACAAAGCTGCTAATTGTCCGATTATCTTTCGGAGAACATCACCCTAAGATACAACAATACAAAAACGTCATGATAAGATTATTTGGAGGGATAAGATAAATACTTTTACGACTGACCTTGCTTTATCATGTAACAGAAAATATCGATCTAGCTAGATTGAATTGCATAACTCTCATGCACTTACTATCTACGAATCGATTTGGTTGCTATTCTGTAGTTGTATTGTATAAGTTGATAATAGCTTTACGCTTATGGTAGTTAGACAGAGACCAAAATACTTAAATAAATAATGCTGGACAATTCACACAGCGTTATCTAGCCCCATGGTAAGCAGAGCTTGTGTTATGGGTACTAAATAACTGATATACATAATACAATACATTACGTATATAGATATTTTTTATTATACATAGAAAACAACCAGAACACCCGGAACAAATATCTGCAGATCGTACACACAATTGTTCCGAGGCGGGAATCGAACCCGCAACCTCCTGCGTCGCAGGCGGACCTTCGCCCACCGCGCCACATCGGTCGTCGACTTTCGGACCTTCTTGATACAACGTCGGCCACATTGTCAATTTCTATCAGGTGAGATTGTGGTCATACGAAGGTCTATCGACGGTATTAAAAATAAGACATAGTAAAGTGATTGGTGACCGCCTCGGAACAATTGTGTGTACGATCTGCAGATATTTGTTCCGGGTGTTCTGGTCGTTTTCTATGTATAATAAAAATATCTATCTATGTAATATATTGTATTATGTATACCAGTTATCTAGTACCCATAACACAAGCTCTGCTTACTACGGGGCTAGATAATGCTGTGTGAATTGTCCAGCATTATTTATTTATTGGTTAGCAGACTCCAGCCTTAGACAAAAATATATAATAATCATACATCTATGGCCGCACTGTCTTGATACTTAGTAATTACCTAAAGTTGACGCCATCAAATTTGCATTTAAATTATCATCTCTAATGAGGCAAATAAACACAAAAAGTATCTAACATATTCTACAAAATGGTTAGAAACAAAAAGTTAAAAGTTAAACCTTCAAAAGTCAAATCTACCTTGAAATAAGCAGAGGTTATTGACTGTTAACTGCAAATTTAAAACATAAACCTGGTAACCAGAGTTAAGTTTTCGATGGCATCAATTTTTGAAATAACCAAAGATCCGAAATTACCAAGTGAAGATAGAGGACTATTCCTCTATCTTCACTTGGTACATATCATAGGGTAACCTGTGTTCGACCTTATCGTATCGTATTTTTTCACGTTTTTGTGGTATCCGCACAACGAATTTGAATGTACCTATAGATTCGTTCTATGATATATTATGATTATGTCATTTCATTGATGACGGAGTTACGGTGCGGTCGTATTATAGGATGAGTCAGTGAACGCAATGCCGAGTGTTGATTTCGAAGTGTAGCGTTGTTTTACATATTTCAATGAATAGTCTTTATACAGAGTCACAGGTATGTGGATCTTGATTTATGCATAATATTAATAATTTTTACTGTTGCGTCTACCGTCTTCTACTAAGCAGTGGCTGGCTTAAGGTAAATTTTTAAATCTCCTTTCATTTTTCGGATACGGGGCGCCTAGATTTGTGACGTTAGTATCCACACTAGCTTTCATACAATTATAAGTACAATTGTCCGTATTGCAACAAAAATAAAACACAATCGCGCCAGCTTTTAAAAATAGTTCTATATAACTATGCAATTAAGTTTCAAAATTTTTTCATCAGTAAATATGCATTGAATTTTTTTTTTAATTTTGACTTTTGGTATCGTTCCAAAGGGACGTATCAAAAATGTTTTTTTTTTAATTTCCATCTCAATCAAAAGGTATTTTACAGGTTTTATAATCAAGCAAAACACTCATGTTTTATCTCTATTAGTTATTTAATTATTAATTACTGTTTTACTTTAAAAATTAAAATTATTAAATAAAATTCAAATTGTTTTATATTATATAAAAATCAAAGTAGTATAATAAGTTGGGTATGAGTTAACCATTAGCCAACGAATGATACGAATGTTCCGTAGTAAATTGTAGAGCCAACAATTTTCACGTTTCATACGTAACTGTGTGTTGCTACCTACGTAATGAAATGTTACACAAAAAATCCTCAATTGCGATGTTACATAAGCTATTGACTGAATTTAGAATAATTCCATAGACGTTTTTATCAAATTTATTTTATCAGCTTTGAATTTTTTAGAGTTTGTAGCCGCGATAATCTCCTATTGATTATTGAGCTACTTTATCTTCGTATAAGTTCTTATTTTTTATTATTTATTTCTTATTTATTATTATTACAATACAATTCCTCTTTATTGCACACCAAATAAAAAGATAATTTGACGACCGATGTGACGCGGTGGGCGAAGGTCCGCCTGCGACGCAGGAGGTTGCGGGTTCGATTCCCTCCTCGGAACAAATGTGTGTACGATCTGCAGATATTTGTTTCGGGTGTTCTGGTCGTTTTCTATGTATAGTAAAAAATATCTATCTATGTAATGTATTGTATTATGTATGTATATCAGTTATCTAGTACCCATAACACAAGCTCTGCTTACCATGGGGCTAGGTAATGCTGTGTGAATTGTCCAGCATTATTTAATTATTAACACGTTTTAAGCTAGCAACATTATTTGGAAAACAAAATTTTCTGTTGCATGACGAAAATTAGAGATTCAAGGATTATATTATTTTCAAGGCTATAAATGTCCAAAATAATTTAGACTTTGCCAGGTGATACAATGAACTCGGTGCCTACTGAAGTACTGACGTTATCAATGTGTTGGTACAAAGGTTAAACCGCTATAGGTAAGGTACTAAGCATTTCATTAGCTAGTACATAAAAGTAATAATAATACCTAAATCTGGACAATGCAGAAATCATCATCCAGCCCCAAGTTAAACAAATCCTCTATAAATACTAGATAACTGATACACGTAATACAATTTACTACAAGGATATATGTTTATTTTAATAAACAATAGGATCAAATATCTGCAAACCGTAAAAAAAATCGGAGGCGGGAGTCGAACCGACAACCTCCTGCGTAGCAGGCTTTCACCAACTGCGCTACTAGGTCGTAAAAGTCGAAGAACTGTATTAAAAATCTCAAAAAAAAAGAAATCAGCTAGACTGATTTTTATATTTTTATGAATATAGTAACTAAAAAGTTGAAATAATTACCAACTCAAAAATATAACGTAGAGAAGGTAATTATAGTATAATTTTGGTAATTGTTAGTAGGTACTTGCATATTCATATATCATAATATTTTTATTGTCTATTGTTAGTTCTATTTATTTTAATTCAATGTACCTATGTGTTAGTTATAAGACTAAGCTATTTCTTCATTTTCATTTATCCTCTGCAAGCAAGCAATCCCTTAGCTACTATATGCGAGGACACATAAATGGTTATTAGTTTTTATTTAAGTTATCTGTTAAGTGTGTAAAAACAGTTTTACACACTTAACAGATAACTTAAATAAATAAAATAAAATAGTCTTCCGAATAAAGCAAAATAAAAAAATAACATTGAAATAAACATAGAGATGTTCTGGAGTATATTGTTACATTATCTTCTCTTACGTATCCCTTTGTTGATTGCGGTTATAATACCGCGAAGCTGAGGCCCTTCCGGGTTCCATTCTTGCGATTTAATTACATACATAATGAGTTTACACAGAAAGTTAATATTTTGTTCCGTTTTAAACAATCCAACAAGAACCAGCCCAAAAATTGTTGTGCCCTGACGGTGTTTTTATGCGTTGTGTACCCAGCTGTGACTACAGCTAAGAACAGCTGAGACGACCGATGTGGCGCGGTGGGTGATGGTCCGCCTGCGACGCAGGAGGTTGCGGGTTCGATTCCCGCCTCGGAACAATTGTGTGTACGATCTGCAGATATTTGTTCCGGGTGTTCTGGTCGTTTTCTATGTATAATAAAAAAATATCTATCTATGTAATGTATTGTATTATGTATATCAGTTATCTAGTACCCTTAACACAAGCTTTGCTTTTCTTGGGGTTAGATGATCTGTGTGAATTGTCCAACATTATTTTATATCTTTATACTTCCTGAAAAATTATTGAACAAAATCTCACGATGGAAAGTGACGATGTGGCTGACGATTTATCATAAAGGTCTAGAAGACACCTAGTCATTCATGTTGAAGAGATCATCTGCTTATTTATTTCATCATTCAAATGACTGAAATTATTGCGCAATAAACATTTTCGGCCAAATTTCAATGATGTTGTTATGCAAACTTCGTGTCGTCAGCTCACTCAATGCGTCCACAGCTGGACATTACATGCCTTCCCCAAACAAGGTGTAGTTTTTCGACAATCACCTCGCCTGGCAAACGGGTAAGTAACCGCAGTGGAAGTATTAAAAAACACAGAAGGAAGCTGCGATATGCAAACGTTTTTGTTACATTATTTAGTATACATACCTACACACACACACACACACGCACACACACACACATATTAACTGGTCTCAAAGTCCATAACGATAAAACATGTTACACTCTTTAAACTATAAGTAGCTATGGAAACTAACTCAGCTACTAATTAAAGATAGATAGAACATGAATGATGAATAAATAGTCTACATCTCATTTTGTCCTACAGGTGAGAGGAATATAAAAAAAAACTTTTTTTTTTTTACCTGTTTCGTCCCACTGCTGGGCAAAGGCCTCCCCCAAATCTTTCCACTCAGTGCGGTCACGTGCGATGTATAGGTGGGAAGAATATAAAATTAGGTAAAAAAAAAAATTTGTAAATAAAATTAAAATAAATTCGTTTATTAATTCTGACAATTACATCCATAATAAGTTTAAATAACATACGCGGCCAAAATAACAGAAGCAATAAATTTAATATATATTATTAAAATTGTTTACCATAAGGGTTCATTAGACTTGACATGGAATGCCTATGCAGGCTCTGCAATATCTGTCCACCAGAACCCTTAGCAAGCTATTGGAGCCTCCTACCAATTTTACTTTTTTAAGTATTTTATTCTATAATAATTATGATTATTATATTTAATTAATCATAATAATGTTAGTCTGTATAATTTATTCCAACTTTTGTTCTATGATGACGACCGATGTGGCGCGGTGGGCGAAGGTCCGCCTGCGACGCAGGAGGTTGCGGGTTCGATACCCGCCTCGGAACAATTGTGTGTACGATCTGCAGATATTTGTTCCGGGTGTTCTGGTCGTTTTCTATGTATAATAAAAAATATCTATCTATTTAATGTATTGTATTATGTATATCAGTTATCTAGTAACCATAAAAAAAGCTCCGCTTACCATGGGGCTAGATAATGCTGTGTGAATTGTGTCCAGCATTATGATGTAACTGAATTACATCAATAAATATTTATTTGCAAAGTTTAAATATCGAAGAGAACTGATGATTTAATTTTATTTAAATAGATAAGATTTAGGTATATTTACGAATATTAACATTTAATGGAACCTTATTCAACAGAAGCCATTTCATTGTTCAACATCTTTATGCATCACTGACTTCCTACAACTTAACTGCTATGCATAATTTTGTTGTTTCTTTTGTTTTGTTTGTTTAAGTTTAGGTTATGATAGAACTGGCATACTTTGTAAATGATTTAAAAAAAAACTTATCTATCTCTTTCTAAGGGGTAAAACTGTATTAGGGGCAGTGTGGTAGATAAATTAAGTGGTTAACTGGAATATTGACTTACTTCAATAAATGATATTTAATACATCTTTACGAACTAAGAAAGTTACAATCAAAACAATTGAGCACTGTAGACTGTTGCAAACAGTTTACAGGAAGGTCTATTATTTTCAAGAACATTTTACTTCTAGAAATTCATCTGTTACTGATCGTCAAAGTTACTAATCAATCATCAGTAGTTATATAACTTTATTTCATTTAATGTTTAGATAGTAAGATAGTAACCTGGTAGGTTTTGTTTTTGTCTATTGTTTTATATGTAATTATTGTCTACGGGAGTGGCATAGTCATGTTGACTAAGCTCTTTTAAATAAATAAAGAAAAAATAATCATAGAGAAAGGCGTGCGAAAAGGATTTAACCATAAAAATGCTATATAATTAACATTATATATATCCTATAATGTTAATTTATCTTCTGGGTGGTCATTTGAGAAAAATAACTTTGTTTTGCTCAGTCTAAATGCTTAGGTAATTCATTTGTTTACATTTAGGGCAGGGTTATCACACTTGACCTTCTGATAGTCCGTGCTTGTTTTATTTAGAGACACACCCTCGTCTCGTTAGTGACATATTATTTCCATTTACATCATACAGTCTCTCAGTGTTTCAAGTGTTTTGTCTCCAGATGTTTTTACGTGTACTGTTTTAAAAATACTTTAATAATTGTATTGACATTTTTTTTTTTACTTCACTTACAGAATCATATAGATTCCAAAACGTCAAACATGATTTATAACCTAAAGTAGGTAGGTAAGTCAATTTGTATATAATATTATTTGCACTTAAGAATTTAAAGTTAATTTATCAGTAGGTGTAAAAGAAATGCAAGTCATAGACAGAATACAATAGCAATCAAATTAATAGGTAATAATAAAACCTCTGTGGTTTCCTTCGTGTTATTTTTAAGCTTTTTTATCTAACAATATCTGGAAGTTGGTAAATAAATAAAAAAAAAGGTAATAATTTCTAAATATATAATTCGTTTAAAAGACATTTGATCATCTTTAAGGTATCGTCTTCTGCTTGTTTTATTCTACACATATATGTTTATGTAGATATAATATTGTTTAAACAAATTAATCTTTGATAACGGACTGGACAATGGCCAAGCCCTGTATCTATATTTATTTTTCTAGATAATCTGAAGATTCTAGTCACTTCCAATGTGCTTATCCAGTGCAGTAGACACATAACAAAGCTAACCTTTTGGCGAATCAATCGAAGCGATCATTATTGTAGTAATTTTTTTAAATGGTTTAAATATAAAATCTGGATATTTTAAGTTTAAGTTTAAAAAAACTGCGATAAGACAGGTAGGTGTGTAATATTTAAATTCTTTTATAAGCACTGAAAATATCAATTAATTTTTGAGGTTAATTAAGCGAATTAAGCCATGGCTTAATTAACTCGGAAACGTCCCCAAAGGAACGCTTCCGACTGGTGTTGATACGGATCTGTTGTGTTACCTCTAGAATACTTGCAACAGTCTGCAGTTAGCTCAACTGTTCAGGTTTAAAGAACTTTAACATAAAAAAGCATTACAGTTACTAAATATTTAATTAGGTTTTTGTTCCGGTAGTTATATAACTTTATTTCATTTAATGTTAAGATAGTAACCTGGTAGCTTTTGTTTCTGACTATTGTTTTATGTGTAACTAGCTGCGCCCCGCGGCTTCGCCCCCATGGAAATCGATTTGTCACATAGTTTTTTTTTAATATCCTATGTTAGACTCCTGGTTCTAACCTACCTTCTCACCAATTTTCAGTCAAATCGGTTCAGCCGTTCTTGAGTTATAAGTGTTGTAACAAACACGACTTTCTTTTATATATATATTATAGATTATTGTCTACGGTAGTGGCATAGTCAGGTTGACTAATCTCCTTTAAGTAAATAAAGGAAAAACAAAGTTTAAGTAGTTTAATAACTCCGTGCCTCTGAGGCTTAACTTAAATTATTAAACATACTGGTTTCTTGTTCTAATTTGTTTCTATTCTCAGATAGTATGTTTTTTTGTCAAGAAAGTTTATGTTTACGGAAACTTTAAATTGCTATTATTTAAAACTTTTAAAACTATCATGGTTATTAACACTAAAGTCATTTAAAACAGGATATTCGCATGAAACTGTGCCGAAATATTGGATAACTCAAAAATCAAATCATGGTAAATATCCCGTTTTAAATGACTTTAGTGCTATTATTTAAATTCCAATCTTTAAATTTATAAGTGCGAGTTAATGAATAACTCGGCAACGTCCACAAAGGGACGCTTCCGACTAGTGTTGATACGGATCAGTTGTATTACCTCTAGATTACTTGCAACAGTCTGCAGTTAGCTCAACTGTTTAGGTTTAAAGAAGTAGGTACTTATCATAAAAAAAACATAACAGTTCACTTAAAATGAGATACATTTAATAATATACTAAATCTAAGTTAAAGTAGGTAAATAACTCCTGGGCTCTGAGGCTTAACTTAAATTACTAAACATACTGGTTTCTTGTTCTAATTTGTTTCTGTCTATTCTCAGATTGTATTTTTTTTGTCTTTGTAAAAGTTTATGTTTACGGAAACTTTAAATTGCTATTATTTAAATTCAAATCTTTAAATTTCATGTTGACGGTTAGCGGAACAAACAAATACATTTATTTATGAGGATATCACAATAAAATAATATTATTGTTATTTGTTTTTTTTTTTACTTTATACTCACATTGTTTTGTTTCAGATCTGACGTGCGCTTTATAAATAAGAAATTATATACAGATAATGAAAATAAATAAAACAAAATGGCGAGCGAAAAGAGTCTATTAGCAAAACCACGAACTATGAAAGTGGTGACATTGGTTCCACCTGATGGTGGTTGGGGGTGGATGGTGCTGACTGGAACCGCACTTAGCAATGTAAGTATATCCTATTACATTATTATTTACACACGAAAGTATAAGTTTATATTAAAATAAATAAAATAGCCTTTATTGCTGAACTAATTTTTACAATGTTTTACAGTTTTCTTACAAATATGCTTACTTTATAACAGTTACTTATCTTTTTACATAAATTAAGTATCGGTAAACGGTCGTTTCTGTATTTCAGCTTGTCTTTCGACATAGGCCTCTAAAGATTTCCACTCTATTCTATCTTTCGCTATGCGGGTCCATATTGGACGACGGGGAAGTTTATATTACGTACTTATTATTATACGAAAGAATACAAAACACTGTAGGCAGCCAACAATATCCATAAACTGAAATATCGCACCAACCCGCTGGGTTGTGTCGGTATAGGTTCGGTGTTTAGTTTATTTAGTGTCTATCGCGTTTTTTAGGATTCCGTACGCAAAGGGTACGGAATCCTCCGACCAGGTACAAAATACAAATACAAAAATCTTTATTTGAAACAAGAGACTTATAGTATTGGGTACAGTTGTGGGCTGACTACCGCAAAAGTTAAAGAACTATATAGCGGAGTCAGCGCCTTACTCCGCAAACAAAATAAATAGGTATATTTCTTTAACACTTTGACTGCTGAAATCACACGGTATGTGTTTTCTACAAGTGACTAATATGCGTAAATCCACACTGCGCAGCGGCTGAGAAAATACAGATCTTTGTGACTCAGCACAGCCGTAACATTTTTCGAACGAAACACATGTGCGGCGCAACACAACCGCTGTGTAGAGCGGCAGCACGAATTTTTTAGGTTAAAAAAAAGATCGCAGTCGTCGAAAAAAAACCGCAGTCAAAGTGTTAAAGAAATAAAATAAGTAGGATGACGACCTGCGAAAGACTTATGTCTAGCAGTGGACTGCTATAGGCTGATGATGATACCTAATGATGATTATGATACCTAATGATGATTATGATACCTACTAAGACTCCACTGTTCGTGCCTCTGTCAGTCCGTCACCAGGCTGTATCTCATGAACCGTGATATTTAGACAGTTGAAATTCTCACAGATAATGTATTTTTGGTGCCGCTATAACAAATACTAAAAAATAGATTAAAATAAATATTTAAGAGGGGCTCCCAAACATCAGTTTTTTTGCCGTTTTTATAGATAATGTTACCGAACCCTTCGTGCGCGATTCCGACTCGCACTTGGCCGGTTTTATTATTATGTCCTTGCGAAGTTACTACTATTATGTCGCATACATTTCATACAAAAATGTATTCCTCTAACATTTACTAAGACAAAATTACAGTGATTCTAAATTCTAACGGCTCTGTCTATTTTTCAGATTTTTAATCAATCAATGCTGTCACTATTCAGTCTGCTATACGGTGAAGCACTAGAAGCAATGGGACATAATACAAAAGGGGCTGCGATCGTTATGAGTACAATGTTGTTCGTCACTAATTTCGGTGGTCCTATAGCAGGAGCCATTGTCAAACTTACATCAACTAGGTTCGTCGCTGTGACTGGTGCCTGCTTTTGTACGGCAGGAATATTCTTCAGTGGTTTCGCTACGAATATTATGCATTTGATACTCAGTTATGGATTACTTTTAGGTAAGATTTATTTTCTTGTTTATTAATCTCTTATCTTTACTACTGTTTACGGTAAGTTTTTGAGAGCTGGCGCGATTGGCATTTGTTTTCTTAACAATTATCCACGTTGATGCGGACGTCACAAGTCCAGGACATCAGGTTTACGGAAATCAAAAGGTACCGCGCCTGTTTTTAAAAAAAATTCTTAAAATAGGGAATTGACGACCTCTGTGGCGCGGTAGGTGAAGGTCCGCCTGCGATACAGGCGGTTGCGGGTTCTATTCCTACCCCGGGACAAATGTCTGTTTGATCTACAGATATTTGTTCTGGGTGTTCTGGCAGTTTTCTATGAATAATAAAATAGATCTATTAATGTAATGTATTGTTTTATAATGTTTAGCTGGGGGCTTGAAAATGCTGTGTGAATTGTCCAGCGAATATATATAAATATTTACATATACATACATAATAGGTATATATGTTATTGTGTATTACATGGAGAAAACTCCTATAATAGTTAGTGATGAAAAACATTTAATACTACGTATAACAAAGCTCACGAAATAACAAATATTACCAATATATGGAAAAAACATAAGTCAAAAATAATAATCCGTAAAAAAGGCTTTATTGCAACAAAGAAGAATATCCTTTATTGCAACTGAGCCTTTTGATTGGCTATGAGATTAAAAGTACTCTAGTACTTTATTGTTCATTCTCTGTATTCTTGCGTAATGTAAGTGATATCGAGAAGTCAACCTAATTGTTCCATTCCATTTACACAATCAGTGACTTATGTGATGTGAATGATGCTTCATAATAGCACATTTGTCGGGTCGCCGGTTATTATGACTGGCTGCATTAACAATGGCAGTTTTCTGTCTGTCAATAATATACAGAACTATGAAATATTTGTTTCTAATTAGCAGCGCTTGTACAAGGAATTTTAAATGTCTAATCACAGTATGCACTTTAATTTGACTTATTTTATTTTAATGGTTTTTGATTAAGTGCTGTTTTGATCTCCTATGCTATTTCATGATCGTGTAGGGATCTCCTAAAGTATATTATTTATTTATTCAATATATAATATCTACATTATATATTTACACTGTTCATACGATGTTCATACCTTGTCCATACAATCTCCCATTCATACTTGCTTTACGTTTACTCTCATACACCTTGCCTCTCTCAACTCTTCTATTTCTACATTTCATCATTACATTCACATTTCTTGCCGCTACCCTCATGGATTTCGCGTGCACCGGCCGACCGGTATTGTACCAGCGCGCGGAACCCCCGCGCCTCGTACCTCTTTCCGTGTGTCACCCGAGTTAGTCGTTTGGAATCTTCCTACCGCGCGTACTACCTTGTATTGAGTTGCATCACAAAACCTATTCGTTTGCACTTTTATCGCTAATAAAACTTCTGTGTACTTCTATTTTCTTCTACCGTGTATTCTCAGTATCTACTGTGCCTTCCAATCTTTCTACTTATAACTTTAGTGTTAATAAACGCCCATGACTGGTTCGTGTGTTGTCTTCATTCCATCAACCACCACAACACGGACACCTATCACTACAACCGCTTTTAGTTTTTTCTTTGGTTTCCTGAATAATGGACATGATTGAGATAAACCTATCAATTCTATTCAAACCTTTCAGTCCTTAAATGCGCTATCTGAAACAGACATTGGCAGAATTGTGTCAACCAGACGCAGATCCATACTTAAAATAGTAGCATAAAAGTAACAGTTAACTTGCATAATCTTACTATAAAACAAACTAATTGTAGCCAGTTAAATGTTCTATGGGCCAGCTCATTCGCGCCACGACGCGACACTACCTGCACTTTTTTAAAGAAAGTGATTATAATACAATTTTATTTACTACGCAAAGAGATACAAATTTTATTGACATACTAAGAAAACTACTCGCGCCGCGCCTTTAGATTCCTCGGGTCACGACTCGGTATGAGTTGAAAACTAACCCACTTTGAGTGCTGAAAACGCACGGTATGAGTTTTCTACAAGTGACTAATATGCGTAAATCCACACTAGCGCAGCGGCTGAGAAAATACAGATCTTTGTGACTCAGCAGAGCTGTAATATTTTTCGAACGAAACGCATGTGCGGCGCAACACAACCGCTGTAAAGAGCGGCAGCACGAATTTTTTAGGTAAAAAAAAGATCGCAATCGTCGAAAAATAACCGCAGTCAAAGTATTAAGTAAGCAGTACTACAAATTAATATTATGTAGCACAGAATAATGAAATATCAGAATCATAATGGATGAAGAAACGGGCGAAAATTGTATCACTTTTTAATACATAGTTATAATACCCCACTGTTACAATGTGAGCGTACAGCTTATAAAGTTTTCCATCGATATCTGATACGAACGAAATAATAACAGGAACTATCGATTGCACAAAAATAACACACGTTCGACATTTCAGGTATCGGTCTTGGCTTCATACAGAACTCTTCATTTGTGGCTATAAATAGTTACTTCAAGCTGAAGAAAAGTCGCGCTGTGGGCCTTGCCAATGTGGGAACAGGTGTGGGACAGACCCTAATGCCTCACTTAGTGAGGTACCTCTTGGAGAATTACGGTTACAGAGGCGCGTGCTTGCTCCTGTCCTCGTTGAGTTTACATGGGGTAACTATTAATTTTGATATTGCGTATGTGGAACGCTTTTACCACATTAATGTAGAATTGCTCTTGTGAAGCTTAAATCACGTTTGTAAGGCATATTTGGATAATTTCCTTTATCCAGAACGACATAATAATATAGTCGATATAATTATTTATTCTACTACCATCATTAAAAAAACATTTAAAACGTGCGTAATTGCGTGCGATGACCTCAGTAGCACGGTGGGCGAAGATCCGCCTGCGCCGCAGGAGGTTGCGTGTTCGATTACCGCCTCGGAACAATTGTGTGTACGATCTGCAGATATTTGTTGCGGATGTTCTAGTCGTTATTTATGTATAATAAGAATATCTATCTATATAATATATTCTATTAAGTATATTAGTCGTCTTACCCACAACACCCCAGGACTAACCCCAAGGACCGAGGGGTCGTCACCCCTCGAGTTGACGCCGGGGTAATGAGGCCGAGCCTCGAGGCCCTCTGTGCCCCCACCAGGGCCGGAAAGAAAGAAGAGAGAGCACCCACAACACAAGCTATGCTTAGCTTGAGGCTATATGATGCTTGTGGGTTGTCCAGCATTATTATTTATTTATATTTGTGATAACTTGTGGTAGTAGTAGGTAATCGGTTCAAAATATATAATCGTCAATCAGTTTAAAATAATATACTCTTTTGCAGATCTGTGGAACATTGCTTATACAACCCGTAGAATGGCACCTGAAGAGAGTTGAAGAAGAAGTGGTGATAGATGAAAAGCAACAGTTATTAGAAAAACACAAAGATATTGTCATTAGAAAGAATTCAAACACTTACAAAGATCTTAACATAAATAGAAGAGGCACTGAGCCAGAACTCGGTAACAATAAATTGAAAAATGGATGGAACGAAAAAACGTTTAAGAGTAATATTGAATTGAATACAAACAAGACTGAAAAAGTGGGTAATGGAGTAAAAGGTAATCAGACTGACGAATGAGTAGAATTTAACCGTTTAAATCATCATCATCATCATCATCAGCCTATAGCAGTCCACTGCTGCACATAGGCCTCCCCCAATGAGCGCCATAGCGTCCTGTCTTCAGCTTGCCGCATCCAGCATCTACCTGCAGTCTTTCGCAGATTGTCATCCCACCTGGCCGGAGGGCGTCCTACACTGCGTTTACCGAGTCGTGGTCTCAATAACGGTTGCAAATTGAGTACTATTTGGAAAACTACTAACGCCCGAATACTCAAATGCAACACGGACTTAAGCATGTCTCAAGTTGCAATTTTTTCACAGTTTTGTATTTTAAACCTGTGAGAAAACAAGATATCTCAATTACACATTCTACACGTGAAAATCATTACTTTTAGTTAAACTTACTACCCACTATCATGCTATTAACAGTGTTTATTTGCATATTATATTTCAACCTTCCACTAATTCCCTTATTATTAATATTTTCAGGAACCGCTAAGTTCACAGTGCGGGCGCCGCCGCCGCCGACAGCAATACAGAAATTAATCAGATTATTTGATTTGTCGCTGTTGAAGAGCCCTAGGTTTTTGAACGTAATTATCGGTACGGCGATTGCCACCACGTCCGTTCAAAATTTCAGTATGCTGTTTCCGCTGTTTTTGAAGGTGAGCCTAAAGGTTGTCGCAGATCAGAAGCGCACGCTAAAACGCAGAAAAAAATGTGTATTCAAATATGTCTTTCATTCGTAATAATTCGATGCATTGCATATTGACGGCATCAGATGATAGAAAGCTCGCAGGCCATTCGATTTAAACTTGTCGAAGGCCATTTTGTAACTGTAAATGTATTGAAAGATAACATGTTTAAGCCCATATTTGAAAGCACATTTTTGTGCTGCGTGAAAAGCAGCTTTAGATTAATGTGCGTTTTTCGATGAGATCAATAAGTATTTTACTGTAGTTGTAGTCGTTTTAAATTAAAATGATTTTATTTCAGATAACTTAAATGATCCATAATTTGTTAGTAAAATTAAACATTAAGAACTTATTACTAGGGTTAGTTATACCTAATACTAGAAATTAAAACTAAATTAAATTAAATCACTCTCCCCATGAAACATTTCCACAGGGGATAGGTGATTCTACCTGCTTTAGTGTTTTGCTTATAATATTTTCACTGATAATCCCAAAAATATTTTCAGAACACTGCAAACTTCGACAGAAATCAGGTAGCATTCTGTATGTCTGCCGTCGCAGCCGCCGACATTGTTGGAAGACTTGTACTGCCATATATCCAAGACAAATACCAGATAAAGGCTAGATGGATGTTTATTACAACGTGTGTGTGGCTGATCATTATAAGGCAAAGTATGTTGGATGTAGAAAAGTCCTTATTTACCATTTGTTTTACCATTTTGACGACCGATGTGGCGCGGTGGGCGAAGGTCCGCCTGCGACGCAGGAGGTTGCGGGTTCGATTCCCGCCTCGGAACAATTGTGTGTACGATCTGCAGATATTTGTTCCGGGTGTTCTGGTCGTTTTCTATGTATAATAAAAAATATCTATCTATGTAATGTATTGTATTATGTATATCAGTTATCGAGTACCCATAACACAAGCTCTGCTTACCATGGGGCTAGATAATGCTGTGTGAATTGTCCAGCATTATTTATTTATTTTCACCTATTCATTTTGCGATTGATTGCTAAAGATAGGTGTATTGGTACCTATTTCTTTTTAATTAAAAGAAATACCAATACACTTATCTTTTAATTTTGCTACATCATGTAGCTGCTTGCCTAGTTCGCATGATTGAATCCATTCATCTAAAAAAATATCTAACATCTTTTACGCCGCCACACGGGGTTTTTTATTATGAAAATTATTATATGACAAAAATATAATAATTTTCATAATAAAAAACCCCAAAGAAACAAAAGTAAGTTCTTTCAAAAAGGATAACATCATTATTTCTCGCAAAAACAAGGTTTTGAGGTTAAAGATAACCTCGAAATGCTGTTATTATGCTGGTATCGTATTTATTACGCGTTGTTTTTATATTCACGTCAATATGTCGATCACATTTTTGTGTTTACCCCACCGAGGTAGATTGGGTCGATAACACCTGATAACAACTTATCTTGTGTACCTTTGATCATTTCAAGGGCTATTCGGAGTACCTAGATATAAAAATAATAAATAACAAGATTCAGTTCAAAATTTAGGTAAATTTATCAACAGCGTGCAATAATTTTAAAACATCAAAATTATAGTTTAGTGCATTAAAAGTAAGCAT
Organism: Eupithecia dodoneata; assembly: GCA_947044415.1. Taxonomy (NCBI): domain Eukaryota; kingdom Metazoa; phylum Arthropoda; class Insecta; order Lepidoptera; family Geometridae; genus Eupithecia; species Eupithecia dodoneata. The sequence continues at coordinate 8,781,824 of OX345656.1, read as the reverse complement.
AAATGTCGTGTAGTTTTAATAATAGTCGCTTAACAGTAATATCCGTAGGTACCTAAGATAAGGTACTTATAATACATATCTCGGGAAGAACCGACGACGGCCGCTGCTGGGGCAAACGTGTTCTTGAGTGGAGACCACGACTCGGACAGGTGGGATGACGACCTGCGAAAGACTGCAGGTAGATGCTGGGATGCGGCAGGCTGAAGACAGGGCGCTATGGCGCTCATTGGGGGAGGCCTATGTCCAGCAGTGGACTGCTATAGGCTGATGATGATGATGATGATGACCTAAAATAAGAAAGAGTTAGAAAATAAATTTATTTGCTAATTAGGTTCAATGAAATCAAAAGAATTCATTCTGATTCAACTTGTAGATTTTATGTTTTGATTCAAATAATTTGTTTTTTAAATAAAATTCATAATCTTTTTCAGTTTTGGCTTACCAATCACAGCTGAACGCCTTGATCATCATGTCTTGTCTCTACGGCCTTGGACGAAGTATGATTATAGTTGCGAGAAACTTATCTATCTCTGAAAATTGTCGACTGGACCAAGTGCCCGCTGCCGTCGGCTTAGGAATGTTGTCCATGGGCATCATTGTACCCCCGTCTGGATATTTCCTAGGTTGGATCAGAGACTTTACGGATAGTTATATCATATGCATAACAGCACAGAACTTTCTCCTAGTGATATTACTTGTCACCTGGTTACCTGATATGCTATTGCAATGGATGCAAGATCGAAGAACGCAAAATAAAGAACTAAAGGACATAGAGCTCACAGAAAAACTATAGAAACGTTAACCTTTGGATACGAACGTACTTGATTTCTGTCGTGATCTTCGTAATTTGTTTGGTAACAAAAAGTCAACTGAGAATTTTAAATGTGGCTGTGATGAAACAAAGAACAAAACTACTTTAAATGGAATAGGATTTGTACTTAGTAGATAATATTATACGTTATGACGGCTTCCGAGTCTGATGAGAAATTGTAAATAAATATTTAAGTTACTCGTTAGTTAAGATAGATAAAATATTTAGATAGATAGATATTTGAATTATTATTGTTTTATTTTGTTCAGATGTATTTATTTAGTAACAAAATACACATAAATTTAATCAACACGTTAATGTTTTTAAATGTGTCACGAACTCTTTTATGATGGGAACTTGAAAGGTGTGGAATTGACTACCTCTGCCGGGTTTTGCTGATTCATAGTAATAAGGGTTTTTTCAGGAGAATTTAATAATTCATTACACTTCACACTTTAACGTCACACTATCCTACTAATATTATAAACGTCAAAGTTTGTAAGTATGGATGGATGGATGTTTGTTACTCTTTCACGTAAAAACTACTGAATGGATTTTAATGAATAACACATAGGCTACTATTCATAAAGATATATAATATATTATCGAAAATATCTATCACCACGCAGGTGAAACCGCGGGCGCATATATGTAGTTAATTATAAAATTGGGGCCAGTATAAGGTTTCACAAATCGTTATTTGACGTCGAGGTTCGAGTGAACTGAGAACATAAATCCAACTGAACTTCCGTTGAGCATTACAATTAGAGAATTAATTAAATAGGTTAGGATCCCATGATACAAATAATTGACTGGTTAATAACCTGATCGATGTAAGTATGCAAAACGAAAGCTCAGACGAAAGGTTGGATAGATGTGTTTGTTACTTATTCACGCCAACTACTGAATCGCGGTAATTTAGCAAAAATGTTGGTCTACACTCTGAATAAAAAACTGGCTAGGTTTTATCACATAAATTCGTTCTCATGGGAATCATGGGATCGCCGTTATACGTTTTCATAGAAATAAAGTATTCGAAACCGCAGGCAGAAACTAGTAATAAATAAAAAAGATGAGTCAATGACCTTAATTAATAGATCTTATTTTCGCTTTCCCCTAAGCCAGAGTTTTAACATGAAAAATAATATTTTAATGATAGTTTCATTCATGGCAGGTTCATTTATGAGATGACCACTGGTAGCGATAATTTTCGAGGTTCATGTATAATGCAGGAAGCTACGCAGACGGATAGACGCGAATACGCTATGTGAGAATAGGTTTTGAGGCATGCAAATCTTTGTAAGTGAATACGTGATGGTTTTACCATTTCTGCACATGTCTTTCTAATATCAGACAAATGTTGCGTTTATACTATCCTACTTCTTTATATTCCTACTACATCATAAGGCAAAAGTTTGTGATTTATGTATGTAAAATGTCTAAAAAAGAAATCTTTGAATCTACAACAACTGGAAAAGATAAATTTTGGCGAACTCATAGTACATAATAGCGCGTGCGATGCGGTAATAGGCGCTAAGTAATAGGTTTTCCTATCGATAAGCACCACAAAACTATATCGAGAATAACAACTTAACCTACTGTTAACCTATGCGTTTAACAAATTTGTGGTTCTGGGAATACACTACCAGAGTCCATTAGAAAAGCAGTATCCAGTCTTTTTGTAATGATCTGCATCTGGTGTACAACAACATATTCTTGTGTTGTATTGTACCTATTTAATAACAAAACTGCGGTTTTGTAAGTTACTCTACGTTCAATTATTACCTTATCGGACAGAGGGAAGCCATTATTCCTGCCTCGTTTCTGCAGGGCATCGGGGATGTTTGCCGAGTATCAGACGGATGGCTTTGCCGCCATCCTTCGGAAAAAGACGGCGTCCCTGATGCGCAGAGTGCGGGACAGCCCCAACAGCATCCTACAAACTAGCGGGCAGGATTGATTCGCCAATATGGCGGAAATTAATAAGAAATGTAATTTGATTAATTTAAATTTTTATTGATGATATAATTTCATTTGTTTTAACTTATTTTAATTTTTTCTAATTTATTCTAATTTATTACTATTCATTTTAATTTTAATTTCAATTGAATTTAATTTTAGTTCGTAAGAATTACTAACATTTATTATAAGATCATTACTAACGTTTCCGAATATCGCGCAAAACTCAAGTGGTTACCCATCCGACTTCGCAGGAATACTCATATGTTATCCCTCTTGTACAGTATCTTATTCTATTCTCCAAGCCCTTCTTATCTCAAGGAGCGCTTCGAATTCCTCTCAAACTCTCACTTACTCTCTTTACGTTCCTCTGAAACCCTTATCTTGAAAGTCCCTGCTCACTCTACCTCTTTCTATGACAAATCATTCACTGTACAAGCTACCCGTCTATGGAATGCTCTCCCTCTGGACATCAGACGTGCAAAATCACTCCCTATATTCAAAAAACTGCTGCATCAGCATTATTTATCCATATGAAATATTGATAGCCTTATCTTATGTCTATGTAAGTTTATTATAATGTTTGTAATGTAGGTATTTAGTGTATTTGTTACAATTATTTATTAAAGTGCCACCGTCTATATTGTTCGTTCATGTCCAGTCCATCCCAAGGTTGCCTGGAAGAGATCGCTCTCAGCGATAAGGCCGCCCTTTATACCTTTATTCTTAGTTTTTATCTCTGTATTATTTTCTGTTTTTGTGTGGTGTAATAAAGTGTTATCTATCTATCTATCTATCTATCTACTAACAAATTATAGATCTAGTCGTAGTAGAGTAGTCCGAAATAAAATTATTTTATTGTATTTTATTTATTTATTATATCGGATAAAGTAGGTATGCATGTGAACGAACACCTGTAAGTATGTAACTACATGTAAGATATACTTTTCTATATCAATAAGTCCTTGCCTACGGTCCTGAGCTATCAGAATTACAGTCTTTATTTAATCTAGGTGTTTATGTTGATCATACTTGTAAATCTTATCTTGGGATTACAATTCCTACTAATGCTCAATATCAGTGAACGATATTGTTGAAGTGGGAGCTACTATAGTCCATATAGGCACCGCAGTGTGGTGTGTGTAGCCATAATTATTCCTCATTTTATAAATAACTAGCGGACCTTCCCGGCTTCGCACGGTTTTAGTATGGATCCCTAACTTTTTTGTAAATATAATATAGCCTATGTTCACCGGGGATAGTGTAGCTTCCAAACGGTGAAAGATTTTTTTAAATCGGATCAGTAGTTTCGGAGCCTATTCATTACAAACAAACAAAATAAAAATTAAACCTTTCCTCTTTATTATATTAGTATAGAAATAAAATTAAAATACATTTTGATATATTTAAGTACTTTACTAGCTGATATTATAGAGGTATAACTATTAAACGTTACAATAGCATTATAAAAATGAAAAGATATGAGCCGAAAAAATGGAAGGGACCATTTAAATTCTGTCTCCAAACGAGCAGAAAAAAACACTGCAATGTCTATTTTATTCAATACGCGTCTCATAAAGTTTATGATTATGATAAATACCCTTGCATAATCCCATCCTGTGAATTTATTCGCAACAAATTTAGCCAGTGCTAAATAAATTCATTCTCAGTGTGCAGTGCGCTCGTAAATCTGAAGGGTCCTTTTTGTATTTCCGAGCCGAGGGTGTTTTCTCATGGCGGCGCGGCGGCGGGATGGATCCGGCCCGGAGAAAAAGTATTATTTTTGCAACAGTATCGTTAAACCACAACATTTTAATGTCTACGATGTAAACAAGTATTCGTTATTCGAGGTTTTAACAAATTACTCAACACACACAACTCATGTTCATCTAGCCCCATGGTAAGCAGAGCTTGTGTTACGAGTACTGGATAATGGTACATAATACAATACATTACATAGATAGATATTTTTTATTATACATAGGTAACGACCAGAACACACGGAACAAATATCTGCAGATCGTGCACACAATTGTTCCGAGGCGGGAATCGAACCCGCAACCTCCTGCGTCGCAGGCGGACCTTCGCCCACCGCGCCACATCGGTTGTCAATATGTTTATACTATATGATATTTAATGTTATCTTTATATTATCTACCTATAATGTCACAACTACATTAGGTTCAAACCATTTTCATGACACAAACTTGACATTAATATATTAACACTTTGACTGCGATTTTTTTTCGACGACTGCGATCTTTTTTTTAACCTAAATAATTCGTACTGCCGCTCTACACAGCGGTTGTGTTGCGCCGCACATGCGTTTCGTTCGAAAAATATTACGGCTGTGCTGAGTCACAAAGATCTGTATTTTCTCAGCCGCTGCGCTAGAGTGGATTTACGCATATTAGTCACTTGTAGAAAACACATACCGTGTGATTTCAGCAATCAAAGCGTACAACGACACGTTTTTATTAAGAAAGCCGTTTAGGTATTCAATTGCGTTCAATTTTTATTTGAGTATTGCGTAAATTGCATTGGTTCTGGTTAGAACGTAGGTAAATAAACCGACCCCCGTCCCGTTCCGGAGTAATATTCTGGCCTCACAAAAGATTATGCTCTAAACCCAGCATTTTCTACATTGTGCTCCCCGTTGTCATATTAGACAGGCTGTTATTACGAAATAATTATCTTATTTGTATTCTTTCTACCTCATTGTTATTACATTGTGGCCAGCTAATAGATATTCAGTGGGGTTTGACGTAGGAAAAAGTGCCTAGGTATTATAGGTTTTTGCAACCTTTTTTATAAAGAACCTCCTTAGCACACTTACATTCAGCTAAACGTCCTTACAAGACAAGAGGGCTATAATTACCATGAGGTGGATTTGTGATTCTACCCTTCCACTATAGGTGTAGATTCTGCCCTACCACTGTAGGTTCCTTTAGTCGACTCTTACATCTACGGGCTAAGTTGGGGGGTGATTCTAACGCCGCGACCGTCACGGTTAACGCCGGTTTTTCAGAGAACGTTTTAATCTAAATTGATATCAGATTAAGTTGATCACGCTCAATGTTTTTTGTGGATTTGAAGTACTACTTTGAAGTACCGCAGCACACACAGACATTTTACCTAGATTTTCATTTTATAATTGTTTGTTTATTTTCGTCAACTGTGTTTTATTATTGTTTGTTTTTCTAGTGTACTGTATAATTTTTGTTTTTTGTGTGCAGTAGCAAACAAAGACTTTATCCATCTATCTTTATCCACATATATAGGAAAAAGGCCGACATGGTGACATGGTAAGTGGTAGCCCGACCCTGGGCATGAGCCCAGAGTGGAGATTATGGGCATTGAAATAAGGTGAGGTAGTGGTGCTGGATGCGGCAAGCTGAAGACAGGGCGCTATGGCGCTCATTGGGGGAGGAATATGTCCAGCAGTGGACTAATATAGGCTGATGATGATGATGATGATGAGGTAGTGGTAGCCAGGTATACCCAACAGGGACGTATGAAAAGGCACTTAAAATGAATAGAACGAAGAATCTAATTTGTCTTCTACGATACCGCTTCCACATCTTCCCAACTCATGGCACATAAAACACAACTTAGGCTGCAGGACTGTGTGCAGTTGCATAGAAATTGCTTTATTAAACTTACCTACGTAGTGTTTTGCCAAAATTAATTAATTAATGAGTGTCGGTTTTAGCTTTCTGCTAATAATTGCACATACTCTGATGAAGAGCCAGACGTAACTGAAATGCAGCGTTGGCGTTTTAGAACTGAGACCTTGTTATAATTCAACGACTTTATAATGCTTTGTTTCAGATAAAACCTACCTACATTATCCAACATTTGCGCTAAGTTTCAATCCCTGAATAGTAATGTTTTGAAAAATACTAGAAAACAAAAGTTTAGCTTTAAACCGATATCCAAGACACAAACAAGCCTTTAGATTACCTTTTCACGCCTTAACGGCTGAACAGACTTAATGAAATTTGGCAGGAAGGTAGATGCTATCCCAGGTACAGATATAGGCTACTTTTATCCCGATCAAATGTGTGCGAAGCCGCGGGCATATACTGATTTTCTATAAAATTATCTTTTCAAGAGCAAAAATCATGAGTCACAGTAGTGACGAGGAGATTTCTGTCTTAAAGTTATTTAAGACAGAAACCTCCTCGTCACTATCGTCATATCAGCCAACACATCTCCACTACTGGACATAGGTGTCAAGAAGTGCTGAATTATCCCAATAAAACCTTCTGTCTGAAGAGCTTCGCCTACCACGCCACAGAGGTCTTTGAACACATACTTTTGACAACCGATGTGACGCCTGCGACGCAGGAGATTGCGGGTTCGATTCCAGCCTCGGAACAATTGTGTGTACGATCTGCAGATATTTGTTCCGGGTGTTCTGGTCGTTTTCTATGCATAATAAAAAATATCTATATATGTAATGTATTGTATTATGTATATCAGTTATCTAGTACCCATAACACAAGCTCTGCTTACCATGGGGCTAAATAATGCTGTGTGAATTGTCCAGCTTTATTATTGTTATATTATTATTATATCTAATCGTTAAGAACAAATAACACGACAATGTTCTCAAACAAAGCAAGTATAAGTACATTATAGTGACAGTGTCCCAGATATCTAAGTCATAGTTGAGAGCGTGAGAATAACCTAGTAGAACTTTACACTTCACTAACAACGTCTTCATGTTACCAGGGAAAATAAAAGCACAGTCAAAAAAACATCAAAATCTCATTAGTTCCCATTTCATGCCGCGGCGACACTACGGAAGCTGTATAACTAATGTACAGTAATAAACAGACGAATGCCGTATTTCTTTTTATAACCTGACTGTACCATTTTCTGGTTTATAAGTCATCTCGGTGTGATAACTACGTAATACAGGAAATCACTGCAGCTAGAGCTCTACAGGCTGATTTATTATTTGAGTTCGTATTTACGATCTATCGAAAGTATAGAATAAAAACTCAACCAAATCCGCAGTAACGTAGATCAAATAAAATATTGTTCTCGTTCCCATATCGACTTCTGAGATAAACTTGTGGGTTGAACGGGGATGTACTTACCCGTGACGTCGTCATAAGAGTGTCATTTTGTATGATTATTGTTAGTAAAAATGTGCGTAAAATATATATTTTTTTTAAATTTCTTTATCCAAACGCAATGTACCACCATTTATTATGATCATATTGCATTATATTCAAAACGAGTGTGGGCACCAATACAAACCAATGCTGGTTTAATGGTTCAATGTTGGCTAAAATATGTAGGTTTGTATAATTCTATTATATAAAAAAAAAAAATAGTTTTCTATTCTATTCTATTTTAATTCAATTTAGGGTCAAATCTAGAGTGTAGGTTTATGTAATAATGTAATGCTGATTAAATTGAACTCACTAAAAAACCGTGTCGGTGACAATAATAAATTCATTGTATTGAAAAAACTAATAACTGAATTCGAATGCCTTTTACACAGTTTTTTTTTATTTTGCGGGATATATTTAAAAAGAATAAATTTTTTTTGAACCACATCGGGATCATTTTTTATACAATAGTAAACGATTTTTCAAATCTATAAATAAATAATTACGACGAACATACATAAAAAACCATATCCAACCATAACCATATCTCGCGAAGAACCGACGACCGCTGGGGCAAACGTGTTCTTGAGTGGAGACCACGACTCGGTAAACGTAGTGTAGGACGCCCTCCAACCAGGTGGGATGACGACCTGCGAAAGACTGCAGGTAGATGCTGGATGCGGCAAGCTGAAGACAGGGCGCTATGGCGCTCATTGGGGGGGGAGCTATTTCCAGCAGTGGACTGCTATAGGCTGATGATGATGATGATAACATAAAAAACATGCATACAGCTGAATAAAAAACCTCCTCCTTTATCAAAATCGGTTAAAAATGGAAACTTGATCATCAATTACTACGTCATACTTTCTTAGTAAAACTGTAACAAAATTGTTGTCTCAATTTAAAATATTTTACCAGCAAAAGCTTCACGTAACAGCTTAACCACTTAGCTGCCTCTCGCTTGACACAATAACTTGTAAAAACTTTATCTTTCAAAATAATAATTGATAACGGAGATCTATCATCATTTTTTTATATCAGATGTGAAAATAACTCTGTCTGTTTTTTCACAACTGAACGCCTGTACTTCATACTAGATATTATAAATGCGAAAGTATGAATGTTTATATGGAAGGATGTATGGATGGATTTTTGTCACTTCTTCACACTAAAACTTGTGAATTGATTTAGCTGAAATTTAGGATACAGGTAGTGGGCCTAAAATAAAACTATTTACTCCTTTTTTATGTACTTCATACTAGATAAAACTTTTAAAACTATCATGGTTATTAACACTAAAGTCATTTAAAACGGGATATATTGGAAAATATTGGATAACTCAAAAATCAAATCATGGTAAATTTCCCGTTTTAAATGACTTTCATACTAGATATTATAAATGCGAAAGTATGAATGTTTAGATGGAAGGATGTATGGATGGATTTTTGTCACTTCTTCACACTAAAACTTCTGAACTGATTTAGCTGAAATATAGCATACAGGTAGTGGGCCTAAAATAAAACTATTTACTCCTTTTTTATGTACTTCATACTAGATATTATAAATGCGAAAGTATGAATGTTTAGATGGAAGGATGTATGGATAGATTTTTGTCACTTCTTCACACTAAAACTTCTGAACTGATTTAGCTGAAATTTAGCATACAGGTAGTGGGCCTAAAATAAAACTATTTACTCCTTTTTTATGTACTTCATACTAGATATTATAAATGCGAAAGTATGAATGTTTAGATGGAAGGATGTATGGATGGATTTTTGTCACTTCTTCACACTAAAACTTCTAAACTGATTTAGCTGAAATTTAGCATACAGGTAGTGGGCCTAAAATAAAACTATTTACTCCTTTTTTATGTACTTCATACTAGATATTATAAATGCGAAAGTATGAATGTTTATATGGAAGGATGTATGGATGGATTTTTGTCACTTCTTCACACTAAAACTTCTGAACTGATTTAGCTGAAATTTAGCATACAGGTAGTGGGCCTAAAATAAAACTATTTACTCCTTTTTTATGTACTTCATACTAGATATTATAAATGCGAAAGTATGAATGTTTATATGGAAGGATGTATGGATGGATTTTTGTCACTTCTTCACACTAAAACTTCTGAACTGATTTAGCTGAAATTTAGCATACAGGTAGTGGGCCTAAAATAAAACTATTTACTCCTTTTTTATGTACTTCATACTAGATATTATAAATGCGAAAGTATGAATGTTTATATGGAAGGATGTATGGATGGATTTTTGTCACTTCTTCACACTAAAACTTCTGAACTGATTTAGCTGAAATTTAGCATACAGGTAGTGGGCCTAAAATAAAACTATTTACTCCTTTTTTATGTACTTCATACTAGATATTATAAATGCGAAAGTATGAATGTTTAGATGGAAGGATGTATGGATGGATTTTTGTCACTTCTTCACACTAAAACTTCTGAACTGATTTAGCTGAAATTTAGCATACAGGTACCGGGGCCTAAAATAAAACTATTTACTACTTTTTATCCCAAAAATCAGTTTTGTAGCTAGCTATTAGTTATTACATAGATAATCTAGATAAACAATCCACGTGCTATTGTTGTCTTCGGTAAAATACGTCACTTTGTCATCGAATAAATAAATAATAATAAATAATGCTGGACAATTCACACAGCATTATCTAGCCCCATGAAGCAGAGCTTGTGTTACGATGGGTACTAGATAACTGATATACATAATACAATACATTACATAGATAGATATTTTTTACTATACATAGAAAACGACCAGAACACCCGAAACAAATATCTGCAGATCGTACACACATTTATTCCGAGGCGGGAATTGAACCCGCAACCTACTGCGTCGCAGGCGGACCTTCGCCCACCGCGCTACATCGGTCGTCAATGCGTAAACTATTTAAAATTCATTCCTTCAACTTCATTAATGTACGTTATGTATAGCGATGCGATGTCATTATTGTATATTCTACCCTTGAGAACAATCCCCGTGCTAGAAGGGTTGTCTTTATGTTAGTTACATGACCTCTCTCCTTGCAATGGGAATGCCACTTAGGGTAGGGCTACAGTCTACCCGCATGCTTACAGCCGTAGAACGTAAACAAACACACCAGATGAGAAATAACGGACCCGCAGAGATTTCTACTGCACTTTCTTTCAAAAAAAGACCTCGCGTTTACAAGTTTAACCGGTAAGACTAACTTAAGGGGATAAAATGGTTTTTCTGTTAATATCTCGTCTATTGGTCGTGCAATACGAATTTATTTTTAGATTTTTGTATTTCCTAAACATAACAGTGAGAAGCTAGGCACTTTTTCTAAGAACAACATTTATTAAATATCCTGGATGATATGTAGTAAATAACAGGAAACAGTGTTGCTTTCTATTGTATAGTAAACTAGCTGTGCCCCGCGGCTTTGTCCCCGTGGAAATCTATGTCTAAAATGGTTTATAACATTTCCTTATGAATCACTCTATTTAAAAAAAAAAACACATCTAAATCCGTTCCGTTGCGTAGTTTCTAAACATACACATGGACAGACAGACAGCGGCAAGCGACTTTGCTTTATACTATGTAGTGAAGTATGTTTGAAATCGTCAAGATCATTAGATGTACTTGCATCTAATGTACCAGTCTTTACAAACAAACAACAAATATATTCCATAACACACTTTATACGAGTATCGATCGAAACTGTAAATAACATGGCGCCATCTAGTACCAAGCTACGCAAAGTGTAGCAGTCGTTGGGCAGCTAGAGATAGGGAAAACAAGTCGCGCTAAGACCTGGAGGTTAGAGGCAGGTAAATGGAATTCCCTTGCTCGGCTCGCGGCATCCGAACTGTCCGTTTAAATTTGCACGGATGCTTCAAACTTTGCGCTACTCTCGTAAGCTGCACTTGATTCGTTTAGGAACCAGACTATCGTCGTAATTATTTTATAACGAAGCTAGTTTCTACCCGCTAAAACAGTAGCTTATATTATATTTCAGATCAAGCTTTTTGTTTATATAAAATTTCAGCCCGATCCGTAAAATATTTGGTGTTTTAATTCCAACTAATATACAAACAAAACCAAAAATTAGCATTTTATAATTCTAGTTTCTGTCCACGGCTATGCACACGTTTTCTCCGAAACATCCTACGTTTTATTTCAGGCCCAGAACTATCTGTAGTATATAAACGAAAAATAAATTAATAAAATAAAATATATATTATTGCAAACAGAGACGTTCAGTAATTAAGCGTAAATAGATAACAAAAATCCAGATATTTAAGCATTCAAACATTCCCTTTTATAATATGGGTGTGATTTGACAGGTGTTCTTCGTGACATAAGGTAAAGATACGTTCAGATTATCAAAATCTCTCGTTGGAATCGGGCCCCAGACTTTGCTTCCGGTTCTACATTGTGGTGAATCTTTTATCTCTATGACACTATAGACGAAAATTCAGCTGAGAGGTTCCTAGTACGGAATTATCTTTGGACCAATCATATATTTTAGGGTTCCGTACCTCAGAGCTTGTACATTTAATTTATTTATTATATTTAAGAGGTAAAAACATATGATATCTTTGTTGTCTGTCAGACTGTAACGCATCTTTTCTCAGGAACGCAAATGGTACCTATTAAGCTGAAATTAGCACCATTTCTTCTGGAGCTGATATAAATCAAACCTCATACGTTTATCATCGAAGTCGAAGCAAGGTGTTATAATTACACAGAACCATCGGACTCACACAGAGTCCGATTTGCATTTGTTGTTTTATTATGTTAAACAATCAGATATGTCCACTGTTGAATCTGAGCCTAAGATCCATTAATTATTATAAACTCCTTATGTTAAACGCTTTTTAGAAATCTTTCAATTCAGTTTACATATAAGATTAACAAATTTCAATTAACACTTTTTTTTCATTTTGAGCACAAAAGAAAACCCCAAGTCGCCAAACTCGGGCTAGTTAAAAGATCGCCGTTATTTTCCTTGATTCGGGCTCATCAGGACCAAAAGAATTCTACCAAGATTAATTACCTGAACAATCTTGCACAATCTTTTGTTTAACTCAGAGATTCGTGCAGCTGGTTCACTTGTTTTCCCTTATAGTAATGTCGACAATTATTTATCTGTGATATCCGAAATGAGGAAGATTTTCTTGGTAGTTTTTCAGAATAAAATTATGAAAGAATATGAACTTTATGATGGTACTATTGAATTCAGAAAATGAGTATTGTTTTTCTAGTGTCAAATCACGGTGAGTTTTCGTTTTAGAGTTTTTGCCTGAGAGTGGGCCACAATCAGGCCCCTTCCGCACCGGGTCTATGCGATTGCATTTTGATAACCGAATCTGTACAGATTTTCTGTCGCAAAATATCTTCTTACTGGTTCGGTAAGTTTTCGGTACTGTTTTGTTCATTAGATACTGTACTGCTGGGAGTGAGCGGCAGGTGCGCGAGACGCTCGTATGCACTCAGTAAAGAATCTGTACTGAAACAACTGGTTCTGAACATTATCATTTAATTACATACGGTCCGTCAAAAGCCTGTACCGATACGGTGCAGAGGCAGTACCTACCGAAACGAATACCACTGGCCTAGTGAGGTAGGGGCTTTAGGGAAAAACTCTAAAATGAACGACACTCTGTACACAGTACAGGAATACGTTGCCTCATAAAACATGTCGTTGATTTATTATATAAATAAATTTTGGACAAGTTTTTTCACTTTTATTGTTTTTTTTACTAAGGGTACTTTTTTAGAGTTATGCCGTCTGCGCGAGATTAGATGCCTTTTTCGTGTATCACCGAGAAATGTTTTTGCAAAGCCTATTCACAATTACCAGCCTCACTAACCCACCAAAACATGTGTATGTGCAGTATTATGGATTTTGAATCTAACAATTAATAAGTTAATAATAATAATAAAACACAAGTTGAGCAAGATCTTTGTTCTTACCCATGCATACTTGAGCTTCAGACAGCTCAGAAGTGAAAAAAACATCAGTGGTCTAGCTGCACCCCTTAAATTATAATGAGCAGGAGGCACTTTGTTCGACGGCATTCCCTCAGAACCTTTCAAGATTTAATTGAAATGCTTGGTTGGAATTTTTGTGGCCAAACATTGGCAACTTGATGAGTGGTCATTTCTTTAATGTGGGAACAAGCCTGGATTGGTATTTGATTGTTTAAGACTGATTACATAGCTGGTATTTCCTCAGCTTGGATTGCTTTTGATCACGACTCTTTAAGCGGAAGTGAGTCCAAAAACCCACGTTTTGACTGTGAAGGCAAAAATAATTGAATTTATATTATTTTTTGATACAAAAAAGCAATTTTATTCGCTATTTATTTAACATATTTCAATGAAATTTCGTCTACGTGTTCATTAATAAATATTTTAGACGATTATGGTTTAATTTTATTGCGAAAAGTATTAATATCAACCAAAAACACATTTTTAAACAATGACCAGTGAATTTATGCGCTAGTCTAGCATTTCGCGACTCTTGCCTTCCTTTCCCGCCTTCCCCGTGCGGCGTTCACTCGTCCTTGTTTCACAAAACTAAGCCCTCTTCGCCTTAAGGGTAAATTCATAGACTGGTGCTTAAAGTATGTCCACCTAAGTACCTACATATATTATTAGAGTAAGAATCAGTCACCGGTATCAAGAACGCCTTCTACTGCCATATCTATAATGTATTGTCTAAAGGTAGCCTATAATACTTGTGTGTGTTTGGTAAATAAATTACATTTAAAAAATAATAAAAGAGAAACCAGAAACACATAATTTTTCATCAATAAACACCTACTAGAAATAAGAAGACAGTTTTGCTTAAAAGCAGAATGGAGGACAAATCCACGAATAGCAAGGTGTAACTAAAGGAAACTCCACAAAAATCAATTGAAGAAAAACAATGGAACACCGCTCAGTAGATGAGCAAACAATAATGGAAGAAAATAAAAAAAGCGCTACATATTGGGAACCGCTCGTAGTCATTGGTTAACCGTGGTGTTTCAAAGAGTTTCGTTGGAAAATAGGTTTGTTCCTAACCGCGCCAAGAATTATATACAGTTGTCACACAGTTGAATATAATTAATAAATATATTCAAATATTGGTATAACTTTATTTGCCTTATTATTTATTAGCTCTCGACCAAAAATAGAGGTGTTTTTAGTAAAAATGTTGTCTGCAAGGTTTATTAGATTTATTCATTTATTGTAGTTATTTTTTTACAAGGCACATCAAACAACAATATTTTAAACTTAGGTATAAGATTTATATGATAAACGTATTAAAAATATGACTATGATATGTTTATTTTACTAAAATTTGATAAGAAACTAAAATCAATACTATTTACAGGTACTGACTATAAAACTTTTTAAACCATCTGGTTATTAACATTAAATACATTTAAAACGGGATATTGGAAAACTCAAAAATCAAATAATGGTAAATATCCCGTTTTAAATGACTAGGTTGCTGACTAATTTATGTATATAAAACTAAATTTAATTTAATTAGATTCTCACCTTTTAAACTGAAACAAAAATTTATTGAATAAAATCTTGTAAAAGGAGTATTTTCTTTCTCCAAAAGATCCATGCTAAGTATTATGGTTTTGGAAAATAAGCAATGGTCCACTGAGTCATGGCAAGTCTAGTTACATATATCACACCTGCTGGGCTTTTTGCGACAATTGTATCAACACGTGGACAGACCATAAGAAAGTGAAGAAATAAAACTGCAGTGTGTTCAGGATCAAACCGCAGTCGCGGACTGAATGGAGAGCGAAACAAATCCAATCAACCGCGAACATTCCGTTCGAACGGAATGCTGCTTTTTATAATGCTGCTTTGCTGCAATTAGCAATATCTTTGAAGCGCTTAAGTGCGATGCGGATGCGGGAAGAAAATAAAATGGCAATTCGTGATTGCTCCGGTTCGCTAACAGACCCGTATTTCATAGCTAGTATACGTTCTAGTATAGCTAGGCTAGAACGACAATACTCGGATGTACTGAGTTTCATTATCGTCGAGCGAAAGCCATTCATCTTTTCCGACAGCACGTGAAGCTCTGTAATGGTAGAGCGTGATAAAAACAATCGCCATCGCTCTTAACTTATTAAAATATTACTATTGGTTAATTAGGTATAATAAACCAAACCACAACTCCCAAAAACTTTAGGTCACTGCCCCGTCACTGAGACAGATAAATCATAGTTAGCTAACTATTATGCACAAAAATAACTCCGCCGTCACTCAGCTCAACAGATAAACTTTAAAATAAGGCCCATTTGGATCCCTTTAAAAGTTTCTGAAAGTTTCTTGTTGGAACGCTTGCGGGGCTACCTACCGGTGGAAATTTAAAGTGTGTATTACTAGCACCGCAAAACCGAGGGCGAGGAGAGCATGAGAATTCCATTACTGGTGTCGGAGTGACGTGTTCAGTGACGTCATACTGTGCCGACGTTACCTTTTGTGAGGGATTGTTTCATATAAGGTTGTTTCCTGCACATTGATGCAGTGTAGATTGTAGTTTTGATATCTATTGTATATATTTAAGTTTCAGGAATTAATTAAGAACGGAGCTTCCTAATGAGCGCCAAAGCACCTTTTCTTAAGATTGACGCATACAGGATCTTCCTGTAGTCTTTCGCATGAGGCCGGAGGGTGACCTACACTACGTTTACCGAGACGTGGTCTTCAACTTAAGAACACGTTTACCTCATTGGTTGCCAGTTCTTTGCGAGATATAGCCCCCCACTGCCACTTCAGCTTGCTAACACCTAGAGCTATGTCGATAATTTAATTCTCTGTCGGATTTATTTGTTACAAATCCTATCCATAAACTTCAAGCGTAGCTTCTAAAGCTAGCTAGTTAAATAGATATTATTTGAAATGCCCACAGAAACTAGTTTGCACTGTAGCGAGTGTATGTTGTTCTGTATAACATAAACACGTCTGCGAATTATCCTGTTTCTAACTGCAGGTTGTCTAGCAAACTCGTTTACCCACACGCTGACTGCAGCATGGGCCAGCATGGCCAACGAACCTAAATTAATTATAGCTCAAAACTTATAAATATATATAAATACAATTAGCTTTAATTATGTTTTTTGTTATTATACTACATCATCATCAGCCTATAGCAGTCACTGCTGGACATAGGCCTCCCCCAATGAGCGCCATAGTGCCCTGTCTTCAGCTTGTCATACTACGTAAGCCATGGTAATCTCTAAGAAATTAAATAATAACCCAAACATAGCTGAAATCGATTTATTTGGGGATATTATTAAATTTCTTACCATTAATTTGTTATTTCCTTAAATAAAGATTTTAAAAACATTATTTTCATAACAGCTTGGAATCGACGTTTTAAGCTTATCATATAAAGAGTTAAAATGATAGCTGGCTGGAATCGCTAAACCTTAAAAGACCTTTTTGAACAAATCTTTTTCAGTAAAAATAAAGCACTACATAGGTACTGTACTTGCCAGAAAAGACCTTTGCGAAAACGATAGATTCAATTACCTATTTTTTCTACAAATCCGAGTCTATACGAGCTCTCTGATCTAATTTGTAACTTGAAAGAAATAGGATTTTCAGCCGTCAAAATATGTTGATAATAAAATTACTTACTTACGTACTAAATATAAATATAAAATGGCAAGCTTAACTTGTACCCATCTCTGTTTTGTAATTGGTAACCTAAACAAACCTATGCTGCGTAAATTCCCAGGACTTCTCATAGAAACGACGACGTGGCGAACTCATAAAACCTTATCTTGTACCCTTCGAGGAGCGTCTACTGCGGTTTCTTACTAAGCCAATAGACTACTTCACAAGATCAGTAAGTAGGCGAGTTGTTTAGTAAAGCAATCGTTATAATCTCAGTGGCATTAGTAAAATAACTCTACTAGCGTTTACTGGGTTGTGAACTAACGTTCTAATGATATAAATCCAAAAGATAGGATATTTAGAGGTTTGAATTTTATTTTTGTTACCTCTTCACACCAAAGATACAGTCGGGATTTTTTTTAATAAATGTAGTTCTAGGCCTAAATTAACATACAGGCTACTTTTTATCCCGAAATCCCATGTCATCAACGAGACCCCGCTGTGTTTGCAGAACCCAAGTTGAGATTTAAAAACCTGTAAGCCCTAGTAATAAATAATAAGAGTGAATTCTAACTCGCACACCGAGGATTTCGAACGTTTATCAGTAATTTATACATACGAGTATATTTACTATGGGTACCGGTTAGAGACTTTGCTAATAAAATAATACCTACCTAAAACTAGTAGGTAAATTTCAGATGGATCACTCTGCAAGCTTCTTATGGCTATATGTGGGTCTATTTTTCGACTTTTTTCATTATATTTAAAAATATAGTATAGAGGCTACAGAAATTTTAAAAACTGTTTTTAAATGTACAAACCTTTGATTTAATACCCCATGTGATGAGGTAGCCCCCTTTTGAAAATATTTCTTCCCCCTAACTCACTGACTTCTCTATGTTGTTCTTGTAAAACATAGAACCATATCTACAACAACGCTATAATTATTACATTTCAGATTGGTCGCTTTAAATAACATCGTAGATGGGAACAGTAAATTTTTCGATGTTTTTCAAAAAGTATGAAACCTACAGAAAATTCAGAAACTGTTTTGAAATCTACAAACTAATACATTTAATTTGATACCCCACAAGACCTTGTCTCTATTTTAAAAATGCAGCATCCCATTGTACATTTTACATTTTTTTATAATAGCGGCGTAAAATCGTAATCATAGAAAAATCTAAATATTAACCTGCAATGGCTTATATACATTAATTGCATACTATTTTGATTTATTTAATAAAAATAGGTTATTTAATGCACCTACACAATGATCATCATATATTTTTGTATAAATAACTAGATAACCACGTGAACTTTGTGTCACCAAAGTTTTTTCCCCTATTTATATCACCCCGGTATAAAAAAGTCAGTTTTTAAGTTTGAGCGATATTAAAGAACAGCAATAGATTTTTATATACAATGAGGAGGTTTTATATACAATGAGAGAAAACTAAAGCATAAGCTTTAGTTTCATATTTAGAATAATAATTGAAAAAAAATAGAGACTTGCTATAAGTATACGCTACGTACGTCAATAACGAGTTATTTTGTCGCCTGGAATGCTGGAACTCTGATGCAATGCAATGATTAATTTTATCGCGAGCTTTCCAGTCAACTCGTCCACGCAAACGCTCCTCGCGCCCCGGATTGAAGTACCAGCAACAATGACGGTCTTTGGCTTTTGTAATACTTTATTATGTGGCAGCAAAGATCCCAGACAAACTTTATTGGGACATCGAGTAGGTAAGTCTCGAAATGATATGAGACACTACACAGCTATACATACGAGGCATTATTCAATAGATGATAGAAGCTTTTGGATAGATATTAGCTTATTTGACTTAGAAGGTTTCAGGATCATTTTTGTGTTATACGTCGTAATAATATTGTAGATTGGATCTTATTTCATTTGATTATTTGCCTACTTACAAATAAAATTAAAATTATGTGAAATAGTATGAATCAATAGGTTTTCAATAAGAAGCTGTCGGTGTGAACGATACGCTAATTAGGTAGTAGTATAATAATCTAACTAGCCTAAGTCATTTTAATCAGTTCTCAGGGGATATAACAAAAACCATTGGTTGCAACCAAGGTTTCTACCTCTATAGAATCAACGAGTACGAAGCCGCACCTAGTAAATAAAGCTGCTGCCGACGTAGGAGGATGCGGGTTCGATTCCCGCTTTCCGTTCCTTTTTTTGGGATTTATCATTGTACAATTGCAGATATTTGTCACGGGTGTTCTGAGTATTGTCTATTTAAATAAATAAATGTAATTTTATGTGCGTCAGTACATTATGTAATTTATAAGGAATAATACCTTATCAATTATCTAGTAGATGCCCACCGAAAACACAAGCCCTGGAAAACACAAGCTGGCTTTGGGGCTAGTAGTGTACTAATTTTAATTGACGTGAAACTGATAACACCTTACTTTAGCGTAACATAGAGTAAGCCATTGTTATTGTGTATTTCATTTTCAATTTTATTTTTCATTTCTAGATGGTGCAGAATGGATTGTCCTGTATTATTTATTTATTTTCACCCAAAATATGTTTTAGAGGTAAAGAGCCCCGCGTAACGAAGAAGCAATATAATAGTAGCCAGTCTGATTAGTCACTGTCACACTATAGGTATTTTGAGATGAAACATCGCTATTACCCATGGATACGAAGCTCACTTCCTCCACATTGACCTGTTAGTTAAGGTTCAATACATTCAGTCTGTTCACAAGGGGTGAGTTTTCCTTACCTACTTTATTTAAGTTTTATTTAATGGAAGGGTATTTGAAATTGTTACTGAACTATTATAATACTTCATTGAACCTTACGTAATCTTGTCTTTAAGCAATAATAAACTCTTGTAAAGTATTTTTCTACAAAAATGAAACTACTTTTTCCATCAAGAGGTATGTAATGGAATGGTTCGTGATTGCTATCAATAATCAAAAGGTATCATTTAAACAGTCAGCAAATTAAAAAGGTTTTGGTCAGCCGAAAAATGTAGTAGTAGTGTTTTGCCAGCAGGAAAAATGAATTGAGCTGCATCTAGTGTTCGGCAAAAATGATAAAATTGGTCAGTAGTAATGTGATATTGAGCAGCCTGTTTAATATTTCTTCAGCAATATATTAGTGAGGCAGTAGCAAATCGTGATTCGGTTTCTGAATAATTGGTAAGATAAAATTAACTATGATTTGCTAATCTGAATATACTTCGTAAGCATATCTTCTTAGGTATGTGTGGCATTGAACTCCTCAAAGGTTGGATCAAATTTGATATGTGGTTTCTGGGAGGCTAATATTTACAACTAGACCCGTTGGATGGCGCCACACTCAGGTACTAAGATTTGTTACACAGCAACGTCTGTCGGCACTCCTTCACTGAAGTAACTGACACAATTAGTTCTGAAATTTCAGACTTATTTAGACCCTGAGTTCTTAAACCTCACAGGGGAAAAGGGTCTAAAGAAGTCACTTAGATGACAGAGGGTGCAAAAAACAATTCTGTCTAGTTCTAGGTCAAAATTAATTGGTACCTCGATTAATTTGACGGTGTAGGACAACAGAACAATTTAAGATCTTATTGTTCTTATTCTACAGTCTATATTATACATTTTTAATTAAAATCTAACATACCTGCATAAAAACTTATAAGTTTCTTAATTGGACACGTTTTAACAGTGACAGACAGTGTAAATTAATTTTATGTACTCTTACCAGCCACTGCCACGAAGCCCCTAGGTATTCATAGACTGGTACTAAATAATTTGTTTGCTTAACGAAAGTATAATTCTGCTGATGAAATAATAACTGTTGATTAAAACATTAATTTTGCTGAACAAACAGCTCTTTATTTACTGATTTAAAACAATTTTATGTGTCGATCACTTATCGCTGATGGTTTATATTTTACAGCCGACCAAAACATATTTGTTTGTCCTAATAGTTATTTAGCCGAATTTTCCTGCTGATTAAATATTTAAAATAAATGCCAATATATTTAATCCCATAATAAAAGAGAAAATCGCCCCGGGTACCATCCTACGCTAGCCGCCATGCCATTGCTTTCAGTACTTCCTAATGATTTAAATATAGCTTTAATCCTAAATACCAGGTTTTAAAGTAAACATAAAGTCAGATAGCAGCAGGATGGCAAATTACTCATTACCGTCATCCTGTCAAAAGCAGGCTGAGTTCACAAATTGGCTACTGTTATAAACAATGTTTTCTAGCACTGATTTATCATGTTTTGAGCAAATTAGATTTCTAATTTCTTCGAAATAACGGTCTTTGAACCACAGTGAAGGCCAGCTAAATTTCAGTTTTTACTTTCAATTTGCTTTACTAAATGTATAATTTTAAGATGTATTTTAGATGATTTCTAAAATTATAACTTTTGGTTTTACTTGTTTTACGTTTACCACAACGTATTGATATATTATTGGTCAAAATAATTCAATAGTTTTTTTTTCAGGATTACTAAACATTATGTTGCAAAAAATGCTGATTTTTGCACACAAAGCTATAGGAACCTGGAATAACATTATAGGCTACTTTTTATTTAAACTCATGCGATGCCGCGGCCAAAACCTAATGATGTTTAGAACCCTTATTGCGCTCGGGGTTAAAAATCACCCTGTAAGTCCCGATCTATTGGAGTCATTGCTACCATTGACTGGTCGTTCCTCCGCTCGGCGCCGAGTTGTCTCGACACGGGCGATGGGGCATCACGAGTACCTAACCTTACGTAGCGGACATCATGAGTCATTTATAGCTTCTAGCAGTTTACCGGCTGAGAAGAAAATGCATGAGCAAAAATGTTTAGCCACTTTTACAAAACATTCATATTTATGACGGCCTTTGTGGCACAGTGCGTGCGAAGGTCCGCAAGCAACGTTGCTGTTCCGATTCCCGCCTCGGAACAAATATTTGTACGATCTGCAGTTATTTCTTCAGAGTGTTTCTATGTACATTTAATTTAAAAAACTAGCTATGTAACTAGACGCGGGCGATGGGGCATCACGAGTACCTAACCTTACATAGCGGACATCATGAGTCATTTATAGCTTCAAGCAGTTTACCGGCTGAGAAGAAAATGCTTGAGCAAAAATTATTTGCTACTTTTACAAAACATTCATATTTATGACGACCTTTGTGGCGCAGTGAGAGAAGCTGGTTCGATTCCCGCCTCGGGACAAAGGTTTGTACGAACTGGAGACATTTGTTCTCGGTGTTCTAGTCGTTTTATCTGCGTAATAAAAAAATATAATTATTGTACCTACCTTGAATGTAAGCTTGAATTAGCTTAGAGGTAGGTACATGTACCCTATAAGGGCACAACAATTTATTTATAAATTATAACAACGTTGGATACTAGTATATTATAGCTAGACACATTGTACACTGTGTGAATTGTCCAGCATTGTTTATTATTAACTTTTTTTAGGTAGTGCTTTTGCAAGTGCCAGCGGTGCTGTAGACCCATTTTTATAGAAAAAATTTGATGGATGTACCTACACTAAACTATAGACAGAAAATTATTTAGGTGGTTCAATCAACGAGACCACGGGCAAAATCCGGGAAAACTAGTGTCTAGCAAATTTATGTTCGGACTTAACACGCTATTAACTGTAAACTGTATCTACCGATAAATAAAATCTATCTAACTGTGTATATAAAGCCAATACAATATGTGCCAAAACTATAAAATATAATTAATGATTAAACGAACTTACCTGTACGTGAAGTTCTATCATAATTATATGAAAGCTTCGTCCGAAGGGATAATAGAATACAATGTAGTAACGCCTCTAGTGTAAGCCATTTCGCACTAAATTTGAGATCAAAGCACAAAATAAATCAACACTATCCCACCTAACCCTGCGCACTCATCTAGTTTAGAGCACTGCTATATAAAATATTTCACAGAAAATATCATGGGTCTACTGGTGACTACCAATAAATAGGGAGGGAGGGTTGCTTATCCCTTCGGACGAAGCTTTCATATAATTATGATAGAACTTCACGTACAGGTAAGTTCGTTTAATCATTAATTATATTAAGCTTCGTCCTCGGGATAATAGAATACAATGTAGACTTTTAGAGATAGAGATATATTTTACTGTGGAATATTTCCTCAATCCTTATAAAAGCTAAACGTAACATAATCATGTCATTCTCTTTCAATTAAGAATCAACAATTATACTTATATTTAGATAATGTAATATAATAAGCTTATCATAAAGGCAACCCACTAGCAACTGCTTTAGCAAAGGAATCGACATCATTTATAGTAGCAGTTCTATTATAAAATCGAAAGAATGTCTCCGAAGAACCGCTCCATCCGGCGGTCTTTCTGATCTGATCCAAACGAATCCCTAAATTATGGGCTGCAGACGTGGAAGCATGTCTAGTACTATGAGCAGTAAAGATATTCACATCAATTCCACTGTCACGTAAGGTGTCCTTAATCCATCGACTCAATGTTTGTGAGCCCACAGCTTTATGTGGTTTTCTAGGGCTTATGAAAAGAGAGTTAACATTATTGCGGTGAGAAGATGTTTTCTCTAAATATGTTATTAATGTTTTTCCCGGGCGTATTTCTGGTTTTTCTTCAAAAAATGGCAAAACTAAAATAGGCTGAAGCCCACCATACCACACACGTGATTTTTCCCATGTCATAGAATATTTGGGTAATCGAGGTCGTAACCGAAATACGTCTTTGAAAAAACGTTTGACTCTATCATCCTCACCTATATTATTATTACCCATGAGTAGAGCTAGTGCAGATCTACAGCTATTCAGTGTTCCGAATTGGGCACCTTCTTCATAAAGTACATTTAGAAAATATAATATTTGTGGAATTGAGGCATTATAGAAATTACAGTTATTAGCTCCGTTACAAATTGGAACCAACGCCTCCAGTAGACATTATATTGTTGTATAGAATTTTCAGATAAAGAGGCCATCATAATATTCATTGTCGACGGGGGTATACTCCTCTTTAACCACGCCGTCCGCATAACATTCCTGCCACCAGGGTAATCTTGGTGTGTATGTTGTGATTGCTGGAATGGTAAGAAACAATGGGCCTGTTAATTGCTTTAAAAGTAATAACTTTTGCAATCAAAAGACTTCTAAATAAAGGGTACCAAGCTTGTGTGGGCCAAAGTGGTACAATCATAACACCTCTAGCTTGGTCAAATTTAATTTTACGCAATGTTTTTAATATCATTGAGAACGGGGGGAACGCATAAAAATAATATTTTTTCCACGAAACTGTGAATGCGTCTATAGTCATAGCATCTGGGTCCCTATGCCAAGAAACATATTGACTACACTTCTTATTTATTCTACTAGCAAAAAGGTCGATTTGAGGTATTCCAAAAGATGAAAAAATTTTTTGGAATGCCCATTCAGCTAATTCCCACTCTATATCTGGGTGAATGCGTCTTGATTCTGCATCAGCCATTGAGTTGTCTGAGGACTTAATATAAAAAGCCATAACATGTTATTTGCGACATTCACACCATTGCCATAGTTGTTTGGTTATATCAGTGAGATGTGGAAATTGAATGCCACCCATTCTATTAATGTAAGAGATGGCCGTTGTATTGTCGACAAGCAACAAAATACGACAGTTTCTTAAGCTTTTACCAAAAACTTTTAACCCAAAATAAGCCGCTTGAATTTCTAAATAATTAATATGTTGTGTACGTTCTTGCACATTCCACACTCCGCAGGCTGCCCCCCACCCAGTAGTTGAGGCATCTGAGAATATTTCTAGTGCATATGAAACCTCTTTTATGTTACTAAAAGGATTTTGCAATGCTATGATGCATTGCAAAATCCTTTTAGTAACCACCAATTAAGTTCAGGTTGTAATGTTTCCGGTAATTTCATAATCTTATCATAATTGTCATCTGGTTGAAGATTTAAGTATTATTTATTAGTTTATTCGCTCAAAATATTTTGTGTACAACCAACTGTAATCTATTGCGGGGCAAATGGAAACTAGTAACCCAGTGAATTGTGCAAACTCACGAATTTTACATGACTTGATTGTTGTAAATTTTTGTATTTCTTTTTTAACCCTTAATTTTTTCTGTGGGTAATGTTATCTGATAATTTTAAAAATCTAGTATCAATCCCAGAAATAAACATTTTTTATCGGGAATCGAACAACTTTTTTGTTCGTTTATAAGAAAACCAAGAGAGGTTAGCTTTTTAGTTAACTTCGTGTTGTCCAAACATTCATTATAAGATTGTCCCATTCATTAGCCAAAAATCGTCAAGGTAATTGGTGGATATTAGTTCAGCAGAACGTAGTAACCTGACAATAGGTTTCATAATCTTAGTAAAGATAAATGGTGATGTACATAAGCCATAAAATTCATACATTGTTTGAGCGAATTGAAACCTTAAATACATCCTAGATTCGGGGTGTATTCTGATAAAATAATAGGCATCTTTAAGATCAATCTTCGTCATATAGCATTCTTTGGTTGATAATGATACAACAGTACGTAAATCTTCTAGCATAAAATAATGTGTGGTAATAAATTATTTAAATTTTTTAAGTTTAAAATAAACCGTTATTTCCATTTAGTTTCGGTACCAAGAAAATACTTGATAGAAACTGGACCTCAACGGGTTGACATTTAGATATAGCTCTAGTTGACAACAAATCACTAATAGCAATATGAAATAAATGTTTCTCTTTGTGATAATAATTTTGTACTGCCGGAAAAGACAGTTGAACCACCGAATGTGAAAATACATAGAATCTCATATCCCTGAATACAAGAAAGTATTAACGGGTCAATAGTAATTTATGACCATTGGTCATAAAAAAAGGACAATCTGCCTGCGTACTTTACCACATCTACCGGTGATTGCGCGGCTGTTGTTGTTGCTGTCTTGGCGATGGTTTCGATGAGCTGTATGGCCAATTGTTGTTCGACTATGGCTTTCGCCCTCGGATGTTAGGGATAATTGGGTGGCTTTCGGGGAGGATAAGGGCCCCTCCAGTTTAAATGTTTTGCCGGATTTTGACGCATATCAGACGTTCTCTTATTGTTGTGTTGAAATGACTTAGCTGCTGGGACTTTAAGTTCGGTTCCAGATTTGCTTACGGCTTTTGCCGTTTTCAATATTTCACCAAGCTCTTGACCGGATAACAAACTATCGGGCTTTGTGCTCTGTATTTGGTCCTTAATTTCCTTTTTTAAGGCGGTCAATACAAAGTTTCTTCGTACTGACGAATCGTGGTACTGGATGTCACATATGATACGTTGGGTATCCATAATCATCTTGGTTATGAAAGGGTCAGTATTTTCATAAGCGAAAAGTTTGGTCATTACTTGACCTCAGCAGGATATCGCTGTAGCATTTTGTTTCTGTCGAAACTTAATGTTTTTGTCGCGTTTTGCCGCAACATCGCTCATAGCCACTTTCATTTCCGGGTTCATCGCTGGGGCGTCAATAATCTTGCAGTTATCTGGAATCAGGTACTTTTCATATAACTCTTTCTTAATTTCCCTTACACAGTAGCGATGTGTTCCAGTCGCACCGCTGAGTCTTTCTGGATTTCCGGACCATATGAGCATGAAACTGTAGGGTCCTCGCCTAACAGTTCAAAAAAAATACTATCCAATATCATATTGGTGGACTCTTCACCGCATGGACTCTGAACTCGGTAAGTCCTCATTGAGGACAGCACTGGCGCCTAGAGAATAAGGTTGGACTACTTCCTGTATGGCGCCCACACTCAGTTCCGGGAGTGTCATGATGTGGTCATCTGGTTGGCTGGTTTGGGTTTCACTGATAAATCCGATTGGTCATTCTCAACAAGTACATGGACCTCGCTTCTTATTTGTGTATCTTGTAATCAACAGTGTTCCTACTATAGTTAAGAAACAGACCAAAGTACTGTTCGCAAAACTATTTATTGGGAAGTCACAGCTCCAAAGAGAAGGACGCAATCCCAGGTAGGTAAGAAATAACCTATGTAAATATAGGTATCTTATAAAATGATATGTCTGCTTATCAGTTAAGAAATAGCCCAAAGTACTATTCGCAAAACTGGTATGGGTAGTCATAACTCCAAAGAGAGAGACGCAAACCCAGCAGCGGCAGCAGCATTTAAAATATAAACATCGACCACAAGTAATGCCATTGTTTAGGGCAAGCTAAGGTCAGGTAGGTATGTAGCTACCCAACATCGGCCCCTATTCGAGTCCCAGAATTTAAAATGTAAACACCGACCATAAGGAGCGTCATTGTTTAGGCCATGTACGGCCAATTATTATGTAAGGGACAAAAAATAATATTTTCTGAAATAGGCTGTATAAGTACCAAAATAAGTAGATAGTGGGTACACAATAGGTACACACAAAAATAGGTATATTATGATTTACACATCACTGACCTTCCAATTCCGATCTGCTTGACGAACTACTAGAACGACGGCGCCGTTCTAACTTTTTCTTGTACTTTTTAATTTTTCTCCTTATGTATTCATAATCTTCTTGTTTCTTATGTTTAGGCATGATCACGATGATTATTCACTCTTTATTGTTATAATTATTTAAACACCTGAAATTAAGTGTTAACCGTGCGAACTTGGCGAGCACTAAAAAACGAATGAGTGCGCAGGGTTAGGTGGGATAGTGTTGATTTATTTTGTGCTTTGATCTCAAATTTAGTGCGAAATGGCTTACACTAGAGGCGTTACTACATTGTATTCTATTACCCCGAGGACGAAGCTTAATATAATGTATAATCTTTTTGCCTGTTTGTCAGGAGGTTAAACGCGTAGTGCCATCTATCTGAAGGTTGCGTAAATAAATGTCTATTTGTTTGTGGCTCAAAGCATTTTGCGGTTTCGTTAAATTTTTATCCTAGTAAAGAAATCATAAAATTATTAATGCCAACCTAGTAGGTTCTTGTTTTGCAATGTGATCAAAATATATACGACCGCAGATCACGATCTGTCGTAGTAAAAACCGTAAAATATATCTGCCGTCCGCCACGTTCAACCAAAAATCCTATGCTTTTAAATTAAAAGCAAAAAATCAAGCAAATGGACTGACGTGTGCTGAGTTTTACAGCTGCAATAACTCATAAGTCATGGGCGTAATGTGCGTGAAATAGATTCTGGCGCCCTCTCGCGGCTCTAGAAGGAATGTTTAAATTCAGTGTGCCGACTCGCTGGTTCGGAAAGCTAAATTAGCCTGCCAGGATCGCGTTGTTTGAAATATTATGGGGAATGATATGAATATTAGCGGTATTGTTATTTTTCGCGTAGCTTTTAAATCTAAAAAAACGTACCTATGTAAAAAAACTAGGTACTCGTAATATATAATCAGAAAAAAAGATTAAAAAAAAATGAAAAAATAGTTTCAGTGTGAGGTCGGACGCACAAGACATGAGTACCTTACCTACCCTTGAAATACTGTGTTAAGTGTTGTTGACGCACCTTTCGATAAAGGTCGGTCGAAACTGGTGGTGCTAGTAGAGAATGCACTCGAAATGCACACTAACAAAACCTGTATTTGGAAAAGTACGAAATTAATATTTGAACCGACTTCAAAATAAGAAAGACTAAGCTCGACTGTTTGTATTTTTCCACTCCTGGACATAGGCCTCCCCCAATGAGCGCTATAGCGCCCTGTCAGTCATCACATCAGTCATATAGTACCCATATAACAAGCTCTGTTTAGCTTGGGGCTAGTAGATAATACTGTGTGAATTGTCCAGCATTATTTATTTTGTTCGATGTTCACAAAATATATTCCTCCAGCTCTGTTACAAACAAACCACTAGTATTGTTAAAACGTCAACAGGTATAATCCCATGCAAGTGCACTAATGACATCACAATGCCGCTGTATCTACCTGCTCAGTTACTACCTTTCCCATAAGGGGGGGGGGAATAATGAACATAACAAGCAAACTAAGGTTTTGAGTTCCTCTACGCGTTCTGATACCATTTTGCCGGCTTGGACTCTTCTAGTATGCATTTTTACCACGTCAACTCACGCCAGTTGGGACAAGATTCATGGTGTG
Organism: Eupithecia dodoneata; assembly: GCA_947044415.1. Classification (NCBI taxonomy): domain Eukaryota; kingdom Metazoa; phylum Arthropoda; class Insecta; order Lepidoptera; family Geometridae; genus Eupithecia; species Eupithecia dodoneata. The sequence continues at coordinate 8,752,208 of OX345656.1, read as the reverse complement.
AGTTGACGAATAACCCGTGGTCTCCACTTAAGAATAATTATACATTTACCTCAGTGCTTGTCAGTTCTTTGCGAAATATGACCGGCCCACTGCCACTTCGGCTTGCTAATGTCGATAATTTGATTCTCTATCGGATGTATTCGTTACTAATCCTATCCATAAACTTCAAGCAAGCCAGCTAGTTAAATAGACATATTTGAAATGCCCACAGAAATTACCTATCCCAGAAGGTGTGGAACAATGAACATAACAAGCAAACTAAGGTTTTAAGTTCCTCTACGCGTTCTGATGCCATTTTGCCGGCTTGGACTCGTTTAGTACGCAACTTTTACGAGCAAATGCGTCGCACCAATTCATAGCAACTTCATAGAGATTGGTAAGCCCCGACTAATATTTACCTACATTGCTATAAAAACTAGAAGATTTGCTAATCTTGATAATAGCCAGCTAAGCAGATCTTGTGTTATGGGTACCTACTTGATGACTGGTACTTATTTTTTAGGAAACAAAATCTTCAGCCCTTTATTAATACAAATACTTTTGTCAATTATCAGTCCGACGTTATCTGTCCGAATAATAATTATTATCTTAACAGATATGGTCGTTTTTGGAAGCTCATTAAATTGTGATAGGTACCAGGGCTCAATATAGTTTTCAGTTTTATAGTGATTTTTAAAATATATTTTGAAAAAAATAATGTATATAAAATTGTTTTTTGTAATAATTCTAAATCGTATATATTCATACTTATTGTGGCGGTTAATATACTACAACTACATAAAACAGGCGCAAACTCTGTCACAGCTTCTAAATACAATACGCAAATCTTCAAGTCAATATTTCAGAAAGTTAAACTAGGGTGGGAATAATAAAAAAATGGTTCCCAGCATTACGGGGCGACTCTTGGCTCTGAAGCGGTCATGAATAATCCACGCGTCAGCGCCACGCGAGACCGAAGCCCAATTAAAAACGTACTCTTTCCACCATTTTTAGCTTAGAATATTGTATAATAAGCCAATAAAATACCTCACTTAACGCCCTGCGCCCCCTGCCGATGAAATATGCACTCCTCTAGCTTATTATGGAATGAATTAAGTGCAAGAACGGGCCTGAGTGGGACTTATTCGGTCTTTGTTTAAATTTTACGTAGATAACTAGTGGCTAAGGATAAGCGGATTCTTATATTAGAATTATTACCTAATTAATATTGCTGAAAAAATAGTAAAACTAGAAAATAAATAAATTATAAATAATGCTGGACAATTCACACAGCATTATCTAGCCCCATGGTAAGCAGAGCTTGTGTTATGGGTACTAGATAACTGATATACATAATACAATATATTACATAGACAGATATTTTTTATTATAAAGTGATTTTCACTTTTTGTTAGCTTAAATCAATCGATTTCAATTTACTACGTTTGTTTTTTTTAATAAATAATGTCCTTTCATTCATATACAAAATAGTATATACCCGTATACAATATACATTACGGTACTTAAAGCTAAGAATAATACAAGTAGGCACCGCTAGTAAGTAAGTACTAAAAAACCAAAACATTATAATAACATATTTTTGTAACGGTTTTATCCTACAACAAGTGGGCCAAAGTAAACAAACCAGGCAACTTGTTGGAGTATGTTTGTTTTAATCTCTGGAAGCTGAGATCATGTAAACAAAAACTTAAAACAGATTGTGCTCCCATTGCAAGATGACGACAGCCATGAGAAATATTGTTTCTTCCATATAAAGCAATGATCTTTGATGAACGGTTTACGGATTTTGAACAAAAAATTGTGCTGAGTGTATTTTTCCCGGGCGTATTTCTGGTTTTTCTTCAAAAAATGGCAAAACTAAAATAGGCTGAAGCCCACCATACACGTGATTTTTCCCATGTCATAGAATATTTGGGTAATCGAGGTCGTAACCGAAATACGTCTTTGAAAAAACGTTTGACTCTATCATCCTCACCTATATTATTATTACACATGAGTAGAGCTAGTGCAGATCTACAGCTATTCAGTGTTCCGAATTGGGCACCTTCTTCATAAAGTACATTTAGAAAATATAATATTTGTGGAATTGAGGCATTATAGAAATTACAGTTATTAGCTCCGTTACAAATTGGAACCAACGCCTCCAGTAGACATTATATTGTTGTATAGAATTTTCAGATAAAGAGGCCATCATAATATTCATTGTCGACGGGGGTATACTCCTCTTTAACCACGCCGTCCGCATAACATTCCTGCCACCAGGGTAATCTTGGTGTGTATGTTGTGATTGCTGGAATGGTAAGAAACAATGGGCCTGTTAATTGCTTTAAAAGTAATAACTTTTGCAATCAAAAGACTTCTAAATAAAGGGTACCAAGCTTGTGTGGGCCAAAGTGGTACAATCATAACACCTCTAGCTTGGTCAAATTTAATTTTACGCAATGTTTTTAATATCATTGAGAACGGGGGGAACGCATAAAAATAATATTTTTTCCACGAAACTGTGAATGCGTCTATAGTCATAGCATCTGGGTCCCTATGCCAAGAAACATATTGACTACACTTCTTATTTATTCTACTAGCAAAAAGGTCGATTTGAGGTATTCCAAAAGATGAAAACATTTTTTGGAATGCCCATTCAGCTAATTCCCACTCTATATCTGGGTGAATGCGTCTTGATTCTGCATCAGCCATTGAGTTGTCTGAGGACTTAATATAAAAAGCCATAACATGTTATTTGCGACATTCACACCATTGCCATAGTTGTTTGGTTATATCAGTGAGATGTGGAAATTGAATGCCACCCATTCTATTAATGTAAGAGATGGCCGTTGTATTGTCGACAAGCAACAAAATACGACAGTTTCTTAAGCTTTTACCAAAAACTTTTAACCCAAAATAAGCCGCTTGAATTTCTAAATAATTAATATGTTGTGTACGTTCTTGCACATTCCACAACCCGCTGGCCGTCTCCTGTCCGCAGGCTGCCCCCCACCCAGTAGTTGAGGCATCTGAGAATATTTCTAGTGCATATGAAACCTCTTTTATGTTACTAAAAGGATTTTGCAATGCATCATACCACCAATTAAGTTCAGGTTGTAATGTTTCCGGTAATTTCATAATCTTATCATAATTGTCATCTGGTTGAAGATTTAAGTATTATTTATTAGTTTATTCGCTCAAAATATTTTGTGTACAACCAACTGTAATCTATTGCGGGGCAAATGGAAACTAGTAACCCAGTGAATTGTGCAAACTCACGAATTTTACATGACTTGATTGTTGTAAATTTTTGTATTTCTTTTTTAACCCTTAATTTTTTCTGTGGGTAATGTTATCTGATAATTTTAAAAATCTAGTATCAATCCCAGAAATAAACATTTTTTATCGGGAATCGAACAACTTTTTTGTTCGTTTATAAGAAAACCAAGAGAGGTTAGCTTTTTAGTTAACTTCGTGTTGTCCAAACATTCATTATAAGATTGTCCCATTCATTAGCCAAAAATCGTCAAGGTAATTGGTGGATATTAGTTCAGCAGAACGTAGTAACCTGACAATAGGTTTCATAATCTTAGTAAAGATAAATGGTGATGTACATAAGCCATAAAATTCATACATTGTTTGAGCGAATTGAAACCTTAAATACATCCTAGATTCGGGGTGTATTCTGATAAAATAATAGGCATCTTTAAGATCAATCTTCGTCATATAGCATTCTTTGGTTGATAATGATACAACAGTACGTAAATCTTCTAGCATAAAATAATGTGTGGTAATAAATTATTTAAATTTTTTAAGTTTAAAATAAACCGTTATTTCCATTTAGTTTCGGTACTAAGAAAATACTTGATAGAAACTGGACCTCAACGGGTTGACATTTAGATATAGCTCTAGTTGACAACAAATCACTAATAGCAATATGAAATAAATGTTTCTCTTTGTGATAATAATTTTGTACTGCCGGAAAAGACAGTTGAACCACCGAATGTGAAAATACATAGAATCTCATATCCCTGAATACAAGAAAGTATTAACGGGTCAATAGTAATTTATGACCATTGGTCATAAAAAAAGGACAATCTGCCTGCGTACTTTACCACATCTACCGGTGATTGCGCGGCTGTTGTTGTTGCTGTCTTGGCGATGGTTTCGATGAGCTGTATGGCCAATTGTTGTTCGACTATGGCTTTCGCCCTCGGATGTTAGGGATAATTGGGTGGCTTTCGGGGAGGATAAGGGCCCCTCCAGTTTAAATGTTTTGCCGGATTTTGACGCATATCAGACGTTCTCTTATTGTTGTGTTGAAATGACTTAGCTGCTGGGACTTTAAGTTCGGTTCCAGATTTGCTTACGGCTTTTGCCGTTTTCAATATTTCACCAAGCTCTTGACCGGATAACAAACTATCGGGCTTTGTGCTCTGTATTTGGTCCTTAATTTCCTTTTTTAAGGCGGTCAATACAAAGTTTCTTCGTACTGACGAATCGTGGTACTGGATGTCACATATGATACGTTGGGTATCCATAATCATCTTGGTTATGAAAGGGTCAGTATTTTCATAAGCGAAAAGTTTGGTCATTACTTGACCTCAGCAGGATATTGCTGTAGCATTTTGTTTCTGTCGAAACTTAATGTTTTTGTCGCGTTTTGCCGCAACATCGCTCATAGCCACTTTCATTTCCGGGTTCATCGCTGGGGCGTCAATAATCTTGCAGTTATCTGGAATCAGGTACTTTTCATATAACTCTTTCTTAATTTCCCTTACACAGTAGCGATGTGTTCCAGTCGCACCGCTGAGTCTTTCTGGATTTCCGGACCATATGAGCATGAAACTGTAGGGTCCTCGCCTAACAGTTCAAAAAAAATACTATCCAATATCATATTGGTGGACTCTTCACCGCATGGACTCTGAACTCGGTAAGTCCTCATTGAGGACAGCACTGGCGCCTAGAGAATAAGGTTGGACTACTTCCTGTATGGCGCCCACACTCAGTTCCGGGAGTGTCATGATGTGGTCATCTGGTTGGCTGGTTTGGGTTTCACTGATAAATCCGATTGGTCATTCTCAACAAGTACATGGACCTCGCTTCTTATTTGTGTATCTTGTAATCAACAGTGTTCCTACTATAGTTAAGAAACAGACCAAAGTACTGTTCGCAAAACTATTTATTGGGAAGTCACAGCTCCAAAGAGAAGGACGCAATCCCAGGTAGGTAAGAAATAACCTATGTAAATATAGGTATCTTATAAAATGATATGTCTGCTTATCAGTTAAGAAATAGCCCAAAGTACTATTCGCAAAACTGGTATGGGTAGTCATAACTCCAAAGAGAGAGACGCAAACCCAGCAGCGGCAGCAGCATTTAAAATATAAACATCGACCACAAGTAATGCCATTGTTTAGGGCAAGCTAAGGTCAGGTAGGTATGTAGCTACCCAACATCGGCCCCTATTCGAGTCCCAGAATTTAAAATGTAAACACCGATCATAAGGAGCGTCATTGTTTAGGCCATGTACGGCCAATTATTATGTAAGGGACAAAAAATAATATTTTCTGAAATAGGCTGTATAAGTACCAAAATAAGTAGATAGTGGGTACACAATAGGTACACACAAAAATAGGTATATTATGATTTACACATCACTGACCTTCCAATTCCGATCTGATTGACGAACTACTAGAACGACGGCGCCGTTCTAACTTTTTCTTGTACTTTTGAATTTTTCTCCTTATGTATTCATAATCTTCTTGTTTCTTATGTTTAGGCATGATCACGATGATTATTCACTCTTTATTGTTATAATTATTTAAACACCTGAAATTAAGTGTTAACCGTGCGAACTTGGCGAGCACTAAAAAACGAATGAGTGCGCAGGGTTAGGTGGGATAGTGTTGATTTATTTTGTGCTTTGATCTCAAATTTAGTGCGGAATGGCTTACACTAGAGGCGTTACTACATTGTATTCTATTATCCCGAGGACGAAGCTTAATATAATAAAAAATATCTATCTATGTAATATATTGTATTATATATATCAGTTATCCAGTACCCATAACACAAGCTTTGCTTACCATGGGGCTAGATAATGCTGTGTGGATTGTCCAGCATTATTTATTGATTTATTTATTTGATATACATATAACAGGGACTTTCATAACAAGAAAAGTTACAATCAAATACTAGGTATAAATTGTAAATCGATTGAAATCTTAATTTGTTTTTAAACTATTTATGAGTATGTAAGATATATACTTTATTTAAGTATGGAAAATATTTCTGACACATTTCTTTTGTTTTTTTAATAATCGAATCAGTTGTTTTGTCACATTTTATATTATGTTATTTTGTAGCAAAAACTAAAGCAAAATACTAGCTCTTTAGAACTTAACTTCTAAGGAGCTATGTATATTACCGCGAATTTACCAAAAATTTCTTTAAAAGCCCTTAATATCTTTTTAAAGGTTCTTATCGCCAAAGGGGTGATAAAGAAGCCGCATCGTTAACATCATTTATAGAAAAAAGTAAGCCAGAGAGTTTACTTGTTTCGAAAAGGCGAGTGGCATTAGATAAGGGCGGATTTGCAACCCTGCAGTTTGTAAAGTAAGTTTTTATAAATTGGATTTAAATATATGTATTTAGAAGGGGGGTTTTTTTACTACCGGTTGTTGTCACTAAACGGGTGGTTTTTTAAATGGGATTGTATGCATAATTCAAGAACTAGATAAGTCGAGAAAAGTCGTGTAAGAAGTGGTTATGTACGATTTATGAATACCCGTGTGGCGCGGTGGGCAAAGATCCGTGTGCGACGTAAGAGGTTGCGGGTTCGATTCGCGCCTCGGGACAAATGTTTGTATGATCTGCAGATATTTTAATGGAGTTAAAAATAAACAAAAGCGCACGCAAGCAGTGTGTTCAATCTTCATCATCATATCAGCCTATATACGTCCACTGCTGGACATAGGTCTCCCCTATAACGCCACATATAGAGGTCCTGAGTCTCTATTTGAATCGGTGTATAGACATCGACTCCCTGTTTTCGCTACGTTGTCGTCGATCCATCGAGTAGATGGTCTATTAACACTCCGTTTGACGTTGCACCAACCTTTACTTACTCCCCAGTTCTATCGTACTGAACAATTAACCAAACCAAAGCTATTATAGTTTGTTAGAACTACTAGTTTAAGACTAAAACTACCTCTCTCTGACCACATAAATGGCCCCGTAGCTCCATGTAGTATTATTATTGCATAACTCTTGAAATTTATGGTAACTACACAGGCAGTTTGCTTAGAATCTCCTGGTACTCTAGGATATATATTCAGTAAAAGTATCTTAGTATCAAATTTACCAAATTTAAGCTTAAGTTAACTTTGTTATGTGTTAACCTGTGACTTATCTCGATAACTCTCACTAAACTTAAAAACATAACGATACATACACCAACATTATAATTTTAATGACATCATGCTCGCATTCGTCAGAATTATTATTTACAGGGTGGCCCAAAATAACGTTGACAAGATGTTTTTATAAAATATTTAATAAATTTTACACGTGAGTTAAATAAGGTTACGAATTATAAAACTACATTTTATTATATACGAAAATCCCTACTTGTCTTCAAAATAACCTCATTTATCGCGGATACATAAAGACAAACGCTCGGTAAAATTTTCTACAATTTTCCGCAGTTCCTTCACCGATATTTTATCCCACTCCCGTGTAAGAATTGCCTTTAGCTCGTCAACACTTCTATGACGCGTAGCACAGGACCTTGCTTCTAAGATAGACCACAAACTGAAATCCATCGGATTCAGATCAGGCGAGTAGGGTGGCCATTCTTTGGTGCTGATGAAATCAGGAAAATTATCTTTGTACCACTGTTGAACACTTAAGGCCATGTGAGCTGGAGCAGGTATAAAACTATTGAAAGCGTTTAACGAATACGTACATAAGTTATGTGAAGTAATGCGGCAAGCTGAAGACGCTATGGCGTTCATTAGGGGAGGCCTATGTTCAACAGTGGACTATTATAGGTTGATAATGATGATGTGATTTAAAAAGCTTCCTAGCTTTGAAGGCTAAAAAACAAACCTAGTAGGTGGGTATAAACCTCGTAGGTGGGTACAATTTAATCTAGCTATTACTACCCAGACATAATAATTCACATGGATATCTAGGGAATGTTTCAGTAACAGTAGTAAAAACAGATTACCGCTTAATATAAAATATAGTCGCCCCACCACATTGGAAACAAGATTAAACTCAATTATTTAATTGCAAGGGAAAGACAGAAAATTGGCAAATTTTGTTAGATGCGTACTAAATAAGTTCATCAAATGCCTATGTTTGATTCCAGGTTTAGCGGCCACATAATATGCAAAATTTCAGACCGATTCCGACTGTTCATTAGTTTTGGCGTAATGTACATCAATAAATACATTACATCCATCTAAACTTTCGCATTTATAATATTAATTTTATTAACACTTTGAGTGCTGAAATCACACGGTATGTGTTTTCTACAAGTGACTAATATGCGTAAATCCACACTAGCGCAGCGGCTGAGAAAATACAGATCTTTGTGACTCAGCACAGCCGTAATATTTTTCGAACGAAACGCATGTGCGGCGCAACACAACCGATGTGTAGAGCGGCAGCACGAATTTTTAGGTTAAAAAAAAGATCGCAATCGTCGAAAAAAAATCGCAGTCAAAGTGTTAACTAGACACAAAAAACATGCGAAGCAGTAGAATTGAAAACTAAATAATATATTTAAATATAATAAATAATGATATTTGATTTATTATACTTATAAAATTAATATTAAATAAATTAAGCCATATTATGCCTTTAGCAAAATTGAGACCATTTTATAAATAAGGCTTTAAAGAGCACGTCCGTTTAGATTAGAGTATGCCACCGCAGCCTCTTGCGGCCGGAAAGGAAGATTCACCCGAAACCAGAGTAATATGAACCACCCAGTTTCATTTTTAGGGGCCCGTTTTATTCTAAAAAAAAACTTAAAAGAGAAGTCATATCATGGGGTCTTGAATGGGCGACATTTCCAGTAACCCGTGATGACCTCACGATTATACTGAAAACTTTAATCTTTTAAAGTTTCCGACTGGAGCCGACAATACCCGATTCAGCGTAACTGACCTGAGCGTGACGGTTCGATATGATGACATGATCAATAAGTAAATAAAGTCAAAAAAGTTTTCTATAAAAAAATGTTTATGGCCGTTACGTGGGTGTTAGTTGGGACCTTAGAAGGGTGAGGCGGATGATTTAATTGCAGATTTACCTACAAGATTGTATAGCCAAGCTAGTAGGTAAATCTAAAACTTATTAGGGAAGAAGCCAGCAGCATTCCAATCAGGTAAGGCAACTACTAGGTATTATTAGATTACGAATAAGATAAGACGCAATTTGAGACCGTTGGTGAATTTCATTTGATTATCGTTAATGCCAGCCTATGTTTAGCAGTACAGTACAGTGGACGAACATCGGCCGAAGATGACGATTGTTAATAATCTAGACTCAGGCAGACTAGTTAAGATAATCTTCAAAAAATATTGAAGTCTTGTGGGCTTAAACCCTTGACGAAAGACAGTGAGAGTAATTTGACGTGTATATCTGTATGTAGGTATATCTGTGTGACAGCTGAAAGCAAATTTTTTTGTATTTTTCAATTATATTTTTTTAATTGAGTTGATAGGCAATTCGTTTTTAGCGTAGCCATTCTAGGTTTATGGTTTTTACATATAGTTAAAAATTGATGCGTCGTTGAAAATATTATGATAATAAAAATTATTTTTTTCACCGGGAGTTTTTCAACCCCAAAGAGGTCCAGAGAACTGTTTTTACAGTTTTTTTTTTCAGGTACCTATACCTAATCCTGAAAAAATGCTGTTTTTTACTAACCAAAATAAAGATAACAATCTCTGAACCTTTTCGCGGACAAGCTACATCCCCTTTTCCACTTTTTAAATATTTAAATGCAGCCCAACGAGTTGAACGTGGGTTAAGGCGCCTATTTTAATATAATTTATGTACATTCGCCCGTGCGCTTTAGTTTTGCATTACATATTAGTTTATTTGAGTGTTGTATGAATACTTACAATTTGTGAAATTAAAATTTTTGGGAGTGAGCACGTGCTATTATAATTTTAATGAAGCAAACTGAATTACAGAATCGTGGAGAACCAAAATTTGAGAATTTTTATTGTATCATACTCACACTAGTCATTATAAAAATTTGGTATAAATAGGTAGGTAATAAAAGGGCCGAAGAAATTCTGAATTTCAGAAAACATTTGTGCATAAAATCCTTTCCACAGAAAACGTTCGTTTTGTGAAATACTCTTGCCATATGTTATCTTACTGGTCAAGTTTCTTTTTCACGTCCATACATTTTCAAACCTCTTTCGTAAGTATAAAATTTTACTATTGTGACGTCAGGTCCGCAACGCGCAAGCGCAGCCAAACCGGAAGCAGGAAGTTGCGGTGTTGTGGCGCACAATCTGGAGTTGGTTGGCGGGAAACACTGAATCAAGTGCAGCCTGAGCTTTCTGTTTTATGTATGGAACTGGAAAAGATAAATGGCGAGTTTTGTTTGATATATTTTTTGGCAACAAATAAGTTTTAAATCCAAAATATTTGCGTCGAAATATAGATATTTGATTGTAAATATAAAAATAGGGATAAAAGAGAAACTAAGATGCAAACTACAACCTATTAGGAACCGACTTATTCACAATAGACACTAATGTCTATTGTGAATAAGTCGGTTCCTAATAGGTATTTTATTTGTAATTTATGTTCTTAATTTGGAATATTGAGACGCGCGTTAGAGCGTCAACCAAGTTCAGAAAGAAACAAGCGACGTAATTACTTATTTATTTATTTATATTTTTATATATTCAAGCAAACTTCTAGTCCCATCTATAGCTCAGGCATTATTAAGCCTCAGGCTTGCAATTTTGTATGCAACTTTACATTACAATTATTTATAATAGATTAAAATAGTTTTATGCAATGTAAAGTTGACAAATGTCGAAGATTTTTTTATTTATAATGAGAAAGTACGTCTTTATAACTATATCTTTTCAAATGAACAAATGAATCCTAAACCATTCCTATTTCAAATAAAGAGTAGATATTCTTTTGAAGGTGCTAGTCTTGCGGGACACATGTCGAAACTTCTGGAAAACTTCATCCGTACGAAGAGTAAAGCCTTGTTCCTGCGCTGTCATGTTTCTTCCACAGATTGTCTCCATAATTTGATAAAACCGGTAAAGCTTTTATTTTAATTGTCATACTGCAAAAGCGAAACTTTTCAGGTAAGCGCAAGTTCATGCTTGAGGTTGTTAGAGTTGGGCAAAAATATTATTAGATTTTACGGAATAGAGAGAAATTTGCTTAGCATCATCGTCATCAGTCTATGTTAGTCCACCGTAGGACATGGGCCTCCCCTAATGAGCGCCATAGTGCCCGTCTTCAGCTTGACGCATCCAGCATCTTCCTAGAGTCTTTCGCAGGTCGTCCTCCTACCGATATAGTATCTACCAAAAGAGGTCCTAAAAATGTGCATAAATAATTTTTTGTATACTATCTGTACTTATTTTTATGTTCCGCAATGCGCGCCTTAGACCGTACACACAATTGTTCCGAGGCGGGAATCGAACTCGCAACCTCCTGCGTCGCAGGCGGACCTTCGCCCACCACGCCACAGAGGTCGTTATCTTTGATAGCTGACGTAAACTCTTCCGCGCAGCAATATTATACCTAATACAAAATTCTATGTTATTCTAAAGAAAGTAGCGCGGCCACCGTTTACTATACGGATTGTTTGAGATGCGAGTACATGGTTTAATCTGTAATTAGATTTTTTTATAACGCTTTTATTAGCTTCACCTGTATGTATGTATGTATTTATATTTGTTTGTAACCGACACCTTTGGACTCGATTTTGACCCACTTTGAACGGTCAGATTTCATTTAAACTTCGTAAACTTATTAATAACCGATGACAATACAATAATTTGATAAGATTAAACTAAAAAATATAAAATAAATAATAGTCATTTAATTAGTGACGAAAGTAAATTTATTTATTGATTTAAATGGATTAACGAGATTCCCACTGTCCCTATCTACTATCTAGCGAAACCACAGCCAAGGGAACGGGCTTGGGAGAATCAGCGGGGAAAGACGACCCTGTTGAGCTTGACTATAGTCTGGAATTGTAAGGAGACATGAGAGGTTAAACTAAAAAAAAGAAAATAAATAATATAATAGATAACTCATTAATTTACAATTATTTACCATTACTTGACACAACAATTCTGTTGATTTCGAAGGCAAAAACGAACCTATGGGTTTTCACGCATACGAATTCACGAATAAGAATAGGAATCTGATATTTATCGCATTATTTGGCTACACTTTGTTTGTGTTTACTAACATTCTAACATGTGATAGTAAACCTATAGAAATGGCCATACATTTGCATCTCAAAAAGCCAACCTTTATGGTACCTATAGAAACTTCATTGTGTACTACTTCTGGAATAGAACCTCAACCTATTGACAACATAGTGACAGGTAACGGACAATTGTTTGTCAGTGCTTGTATTTTCTTTGGTCAGTGCCTCTGTTTTCATTTTGTTTGCATTTTTTGAGCAAAATGTTACGGTCTTTTACTAAACGATATGTTTCATCAATCTTCAAACGCAAACTGCATGTATCACAGGTTTTAGGAAAAGGCAGTGATGTTGAAACTACAAACCCTTTCTGCCTCAAGCCAATTGAGTATGAAAGTCATACATTGCGGAAACATGACAATCCGAAGCGACAGAAACTTTACGAGTTTGGTTTGTATACAGCAGCATGCATGCCGAAGTACGTGCAAAAGATACAAATGCAGCATACCGACGAATTGGAGATATTGGTGGCGCCAGAAGGCTTGAACCCAGTGCTCCAGTTCATGTACAATCATCAGCTTGCATGCTTCACCATTTGTAGCTGCTCCACGGCAATTGACGTACCTTGCCGAAAATTCAGATTTGAGGTTGTCTACTGCCTCCTTAGTATGAGGTTCTGTTCGCGCGCGAGAGTGAAGACTTACACGGACGAGCTGACGCCACTTCACTCAGCCACTAATCTTTATAAAGGAGTTAGTGCTTACGAGAGAGAAATATATGATTTTTACGGTATAATCTTTAGCCATCATCCCGATTTAAGAAGAATTTTGACTGATTATGGCTTCGAAGGTCATCCTCTTAGAAAAGACTTCCCGTTGGTCGGCTACACCGAAATCAGGTATGATGATGAGTTGAAGAAGTTGGTGTATGAGCCTGTTGAATTTGCCCAAGAGATGCGTTCCTTCGATCTTCAATCCCCGTGGACTTACATGAAAAACTTCCACACTGGTTATAACGCGCCTTTTGTACCTCCAAAGAAGAAGTAGCATTGATGAGATTTATATCCGTACTAACGTAGTATTGTTAATTTAATTTGTTAGCAATATTGTTCTTAGTTATTTGCCACAATGTTGCACTTTAATCTTGGCACATATTATCGTTGTGTCGTGTCGTGTAAAGAATCTTGTTATTAGTATACGATTGTGCACCTTTGAAATGGAATTAATTAAATTATAAACATCTTTATCAATTTCTATTTTGTTCATCGACATTATTATAATAAGAATTTAGAGTTTATTAATTACTAGTTGCACCCCGCGGCTTCGCCCGCGTGGAAATCTATGTGTCAAATGGTTTATAAACCTTTTTCTTGAATCACTATTAAAAAAAACGCATCAAAATCCGTTGAATAATTTTAAAATACCTATTTAAGAAAGGGACAGACAGAAAGCGGGATGCGCCTTTGTTTTAACTACGAGTATGTAGTGATTATTTGCTGGTAGTTACCGCGGCTTACTTCTTCTATTTATTACTAATAAATATAGTTTTTCTGTGATATTACATAATAAAGTTCAGGGTACGTTCACTTAGTGGATACGTTTTTACAGGATCGGTTTTTTGGGGATCCTTGGCTACTGGAACAATCGTTTATATATCCGAAATGTTGGGTGTGCAAACGAAATCAAACGATTCGTATAAAACGGATTCTGTGTGAATGCGCCCTTTGGTGTAACCGGGTGGATATGGTATGCATGCACTTGACGTTCACCGTGTCAAAACCAGAAACACTGTATAAGACAGCACAACGATAATCTTAATCTCACGAGAATATGATAAAAGAGTAGTTAAAACCTACCTTATAATCTTTTTTTTTTTTATTTGCTTTGGGTTGGCTTTCGTATCACGGCGGCCATGATAGGCATAGGCCTATCATGGCCGCCGTTTTATATTAAGTGGCGATCACAATAGTGTGATCGCCACTTTTACGTTTCAGTCCTGAAGCCGTGGCGTTCATAGTTCGCCACTAACCCTTGCAGCTGCTAGGAACTGCAGGATTTTCTTCGGTTATAATTTTCCACTCGTCTAAACTTCGTCGGTTCTTGAGACTTTTCCTTACAGACAAATCAAAATGTTTCAAGATTTCAACTGATATTTTGAATTGGTTTATGTACATTATATTGGTATAAGTATCTATGTAATGTATTGTATTATGTATATCAGTTATCTAGTACCCATAACACAAGCTCTGCTTACCATGCGGCTAGATAATGCTGTGTGAATTGTCCAGCATTATTTATTTATTTATTTATATTAAATCTGCCAAACATAAAAGTTTTTGATAACCTTCAGCACACTACATGTCACAAATAAGTTAGTAATTTCAATGGATGATTTATTTAAGTCATTGTAATATATTCTGTTACAAAACGTACCATTAATATCAACATCCGAACAATCATTAACAACCAAACTTTCGTTTTTGTTCGGTATAATTGTGCGAAAGAGCAAATAAAGGAAGGCAACCAAGGATATTTAACCCATCGCCATAGAAAATATCCGACAAAGGAAGTCATTTGGCGTACAGGTTAAGAAGTCCCAGTCCGTTCATTTGAGTCCAGATGACGACGGCGTCGCGCACTCTAACGCCTCAATTAATAACTTTGGAAATTAAACGAAGACGGCTAATTATTCTATCTTCATTTCATTAAGTTGATTCTGAAGCCAGAGTCAAATTATATTCTCAACTGCACAGAGTATTTCAATGAAGATGTGGATAAACTCTTAGGTTCCTATTCGATTACCGGATTCTGTTTCTGGTTTTGATGTTCCATCTAAATTGTTTTACAACACTATCTACTTAACTGGGGAATGATAGGAAATGTTAGGCTTTTCATTAATACTTTTTTTAAATTATTTTTAATCCTATCCTATCACATATTATATTTTTTTATTATAAACAAGAAATTTTGATAGTTTTTATAAGCCATGTCCGATATTAAAATTGCATATTATTTTGCAAAGACAACCCGAAAAATGCATCATTGCAATCAAGATAGTAGACTTAACTGGCACGCGCGCGACAAATTATGTACCAACGCCCACAGCGCAAAATAAGATGAAAAATTTCAATAAGTGAAACCGAAGCTAGTCTAACATATCAGTTCAATCACGCGGACATCTGCGTAAGAATTACGACGAGTCGCCGGACTGAATGTTGAATGAACGTCGAACAATCGCTCAGTGTGTGCCGCGCCGCCGAGACCGCCGACCGCTCCCATAGGACCGCAAACTACCGGGAACTTTGGAACTTTGACGCGGGAAACTAGGCGCCTCTTATGGAATACTCATGTAAGGTTAGTTTTTTTGTTATTTTGTAGTAGCTGTTATCTGCTACTACGGTAAACTGGCTTTACAACCTAAATAATGAAGATAAATTCCCAATTTTTTAGCTTATAAACCAATCCTTTAGAAGAGTAATCAATATATGTATATATTAAAAGAAAAACAAACCGTTCAGGCCACTTTTAACTTTTAGCGAGACTTCAGCAATTAATTTCTATAGAAACAAATCAGTTAGGGATGCGTGTTTGTTTATTTTATAGTTTGTCAAGTGGTGGATTTAAATAATTAGTTATTTTTTCAGTTTGCTGACATTTTTATATATAGACGACCGATGTGGCGCGGTGGGCGAAGGTCCGCCTGCGACGCAGGAGGTTGCGGGTTCGATTCCCGCCTCGGAACAATTGTGTGTACGATCTGCAGATATTTGTTCCGAGTGTTCTGGTCGTTTTCTATGTATAATAAAAAAATATCTATCTATGTAATGTATTGTATTATATATATCAGTTATCTAGTACCCATAACACAAGCTCTGCTTACCATGGGCCTAGATAATGCTGTGTGAATTGTCCAGCATTATTTATTTTTTATTATTTTTGTTTGATAGTGGTATCATTGTTTCTTATTGTATTGTTAGCAAGTATATCTTTATCATCTAAGTTAATGAGCAAGTTCAGCCAGAAATATGAGAAACTAGTTTCTGCCCGCGGCTTCGCACGCGATGTGTCTATGGAAATGTTTAAAGATGATTTTTCTTTTGTATGAGAAATAATTCATGGGATAAAATGTAGCACATGTTTTATTCCAGGTCTAAAGCTACCTGTATGCATTTAGCCTACTTTAATATTATAAACGCGAAAGTTTGTATGTATGGATGGATGGATGTTTGTTACTCTTTCACGTAGAAACTACTGAATGGATTTTAATGAAACTTTACAATAATATAGGTACATATACATCAGAATAACACATAGGCTACAATTTATAAAGATATATTGTATATTATCCAAAATATCTATCACCACGCGGGTGAAACCGCGGGATGCAGCTAGTGATATACTATACATTTCAGCGCGATCCGTTCAGCAGTTTTGGCTTGAAGTAATAAAAAGACACCCATCTAAATATCCAAACTTTCGGATTTATAGTATTAGTGAGTTATAGTATGATTGTTAAAAAATATGTAGATTTCAGAAAGGACAATTAATCATGAAGTTATTGGGCAGTACTATTCGATATATTTTTAATTATTCATTATCTATCAAAGTGTACAAACGCGATTTTAAATAATCTAATGTATTATGATTGATTTTATTTTAAAATCTTAATCTATAATTAGACGACCGATGTGGCGCGGTCGGCGAAGGTCCGCCTGCGACGCAGGAGGTTGCGGGTTCGATTCCCGCCTCGGAACAATTGTGTGTACGATCTGCAGATATTTATTTCGGGTGTTCTGGTCGTTTTCTATGTATAATAAAAAATATCTATCTATGTAATGTATTATATTATGTATATCAGTTATCTAGTACCCATAACACAAGCTCTGCTTACCTTGGGGCTAGATAATGCTGTGTGAATTGTCCAGCATTATTATATTAAATTATTAAATCTATTATTGTATTCACTAAATCACATTATTGAATACTAAAACAGTAGATCAATCGCATACAGGACAATTGTTGCCTGGAAGAAACCGCTTGTTAGCAATAAGGACGCCCATTTTACTTTTATGTATCATGTCTGTTTTTTGATTAATTTTGTGGTGCACATAAAGAGTTATCGTATTTTATAGTAACAGTTAATTCTTTAAAGAACATTGTCTGAAACAGCTTCCTATTTCCTTGTCACTCAGAAACAGGAGGCGGCAAGCAAAACTGAGCTCTATAGCTGAGTCGTAAAAGTCGCAACTTTCTTTTCAACAAAGGAGTTTTCTAACTTCAAACTACATTCTTCCCGGGATTTGTAAGTAAGAAGGTGTTAATTACATTGATTGTCCGTATCCTTCCGTCTATTGAGGAAGGGGAGAAAGTTTTTCGGAGTGTTTTCGGAGTATTTTCGAAGTAATCAGCTGCCAATTATCATGGTAGCACTAACACAGCGCTTCCGTTATATAAGGGGAGATAAAACGTTTAAAGTAACAATAAAAGTTACTTTAGCCCGTAGGGAGGTACCTCTATGTGATGATAACATGCAGGCGTAAAGTTCTCAATAGCCCTCAGTCAGGAAGTTGGCGGTGTTACACCCCCGTGCCTCAAAAAGCATGTTAAGCCGTTGGTCCTGCGCCTAACCTCACACAGCATTATCTAGCCCCAAGCTAAGCAGAGCTTGTGTTATGGGTACCAGATAACTGATATACGTAATACAATAGATTACATAGATAGATATATGTTAAGTACCTATACATAGGAGATGATCAGAACACCCGAGACAAATATCTGCAGATCGTACAAACATTTGTCCCAAGGCGGGAATCGAACCTGCGACCACCTGCGTCGCAGGCGGATATTTGCCCACCGCACGACAGAGGTTGTAGGTGCACTCTCTATTCCCAACACACAAGCTGTGACACAAGTGTGGTTACGCGTCACGCACACTTGTGCACTATAATAATGTTCTGCGCACCTGGCTACTCTTCGTTGAGACTGGCCGCTCACCGTGGCCATAATTCGACTAGCTAATCGGCATCTACATCATCATCATCGGCGGTGTTTTTTTTTTACTACTTTAACGTAGAGTGGCTTACATCGTTTGCTGACCGCGCCCTTGGAGGTTCGTGAAGAAGAGTCTTCATTATATGAGTTTTGATTTGAGATTATAAAATTTGCTGTGTGTGATTTTATTGCTTTCTTAATTTTGTTGACGAATCTAGCGAAGCTAGCATTAGAATAATTCATTGTTAATAGAAATTAACATAAAACGTAAAGGTCAAAAAATCTCATATGTTTGAGATGAAATATGTACCAAGGTTTCTACTAAAATAAGTTGCCAAGAGCTTATGAAAATGTGTCGCAAACTATGGAAAATTTGAAAACTTTTCTCGCCGCAAATCTTAGGTCGTTCCACGCTCCACGAAATAAGTTATTTGTTGTAGGCATAACCCTGTTTTCTGTTGTTTATTTTCCGTAGTTTTATAACAAGGTTCCTAAGTTTTAACAAGTTAAGCTCCTCGAAGTAAATTTACTATTATTTCATAGCGCCATTCAAAAAGACTTTTTACAATAGGAATGGAAAATAATACAGAATTCCCTACTTACCTTCATTGAATTCATCATCATCATCATCAGCCTATAGCAGTCCACTGCTGGACATAGGCCTTCCCCAATGAGCGCCATAGCGCCCTGTCTTCAGCTTGCCGCATCCAGCATCTACCTGCAGTCTTTCGCAGGTCGTCATCCCACCTGGTCGGAGGGCGTCCTACACTACGTTTACCGAGTCGTAGTCTCCACTCAAGAACACGTTTGCCCCATCGGCCGTCGGTTCTTCGCGAGATATGGCCGGCCCACTGCCACTTCAGCTTGCTTCATTGAATTATATGATGACAATGCACAAATGAAAATAAATAGCAAAACCTGAGTTGGTTTTGAGCTCAAAGGTTTCCAGAATATGAAAACATTTTTAATATACTTTTACGATTTATTGGCAACTAGTTTCTGCACGTGGCTTCTCACGCTTTGTGTTCTCCGTGGGAACTGTTTTATGGAATAATAAGCCCATATTTATTGATTCCAGGCTAAGAGCTACATCATGCATCACCCATCCATCCATCTAAACATCCAAACTTTCGCATTAATGATATTAGTGTGATTTATGACGCAAATTTTGGATTGGCATCAAATTAAGTTTAAAAAATTAGGTCTGTGACGTGATAGAAAGACAGACGGACGACTTACGCTTGGCAATACGTTCCTCTTGCCACCCTTTGAGTACGGAACCCTAAAACCGAAGAAAGCAACATTTCGAGTAAAAGCAGGAATTCTAATAAGCTCCCAGTTGGTTCAATTCAACCGTATCAAATCTCCTTAGTCCAAACGTTTTGATAGACACTCGTTGGAAGGTAAGGTATATATAGTCCACCGTCCGACCAGTCGGAAGTTTCCGACGTAAACTTTGTTGGTATGGCTAACTTAGACCGTGGCTGAAACAAGTCGCCTGAAGACCAAGATAATGTACAGTACGCCGAAGCGAACTTCATAAATTATTTTAGTACAAGGATCATGATACTAGCTTTTGCCCGCAGCTTCCCACGCGTTATTTAAGGTTATTTCTATTACATATGGGAACGGATGGGATAAAGCAGTCCTCATATTTAAAAAAAAAAAGTTAAAAGATTTTTATTTTGTCAGAACAGAACAGAGACTCTTATAAACTAAACTTAGATTAACAGACGACAGAGACTGACAAAAATCGGTTTCCACTCAGCATGTGCTATGGTAGAGCAGATCGTACCATAGCGCTGGTCTTCCGTGTATAGGATTTGCGTAGTATCCTGTCCGCACGATAAAGGCGCTGTACCAAAACCTATGAAAGAATTAGATATCACGATCACGTCTCGATTTTATCGTCAAATGGACTCGAGGCTTAGCATACCACAAAAATTATGTGATTTCATAAAACGAATTCATATTTTTCATAGAATGATTTCACAGTTCGAAAATAAAACCCTTCATTTCACAGCCCGGAGATATTGACTGGGGATTATTAGTTATAATGCCTGCCTACATAAAGGGGTTCGAATCCGCTGTCACGTTGTCAATTTGAATACACCTGTTTCAATTAATTTCATCAATAAGACTGGCTTGAATTTCATTCAGAGTGTTATCAATACAGTAAAGGAATCAGTTTAAAAATGTGGATGTGATATGTCTATAAATTACATTGTTACGCTTTTTTTATATACGATCTTTTTCACATGTAATTGCAATAAATATACTTTTTTTTGTTTTTTTTTTCGTTTATTTCAGGCACATAATACAAAATTAAGGACCCATATCATAGAGAATAAATTAAATCAAAAATACACAAAAAACTTTGACTTTGATAAAAACACCTTGCTTGAAAACAATGCTAGATCTAAAGTAGACATATTTGTCTCTAGTATGAGTTTCGCATTAGTTTACAAAAACCTAAAAAAAAAACGTTTACTATATTTGGTGCCTTGCGGCACATCTACCGGACAGAAAGTTTAAAAAAAAAAAACTATTCGAAAAATAGTTTGAAATCGATTGAATAGTTTCATACAATCTCGATTATGGTTTTCGAATGGTTTTGAGAGATTTGACAAAAGCTATTTTAATGGAATTTATTTATGTTTAATTTTTTTTTGTAGGAATAAAAGTTTATTATTTTATTTTATTTTAATAATATTCAGGAAATTAACAACTAGCTTAATGAATAGGTATCTGACTTAATACTGAAGGCATATTATAGTAACTATATTAAACTCACGAATACTTTTTATACGTATTTTGCACAATCATACTAGTTATCCTGTGAAGAGAATAGAAACGAGGCATGAGACCTAACGTTATATAGGACTCGTACTTTAATATTTTTCTAACATTTTATGGCACGGAAGAGTAGTTACCGGTGCGCGATCGCATCCGTACTCATTTCGCACGCTTTCCGAACTCATGTCACTGTTATTCGATACTAAAACGGGTATTTTACATATTCAGAAGAAATGTGCGTTCTATCGCACCATTATTGAGTGATCAAGAATATCATGAACATCACAAGTGTCGGAAGGGACCAGAATACGCTACTTGCGGCATCCCGCGACATCATTACGTCTCAGCATACAAAGTGACTCGTATCATTATCGTAATGTGCCACCGTTTCTGGCTTTATGCATGTTTTGTATGATCGTTTCAGATAGATGTAAACGAGGGGATAGGAGAAATCCGGACTCAAACGGATTCTTTTGAGTACTTTCAGCCTTTGTTAAATGTGCATATGAAATATTTTTCTGGGCATTCGTTTGCTAAGTAGCCTCCGCGTCCTAATATACATAATCTGACCGAGGGCGGTAAATATGTAAATGTAATTTTTATCTTTTGGTTACAGTCTCGCCGCGAGGCCAGGCTAAGCCTGAAAGAGTTGGCGTGATCAGAAATATGCAGCAACCCTGGTCGATATACTTACTCGCAATCTTCATGCTGGGACTGGACTCAAAACTCGTTGGTAAGAAATAAAAGCCTATAATTTTACATTTAATTTAATATTTACACGCGCCTTTTCTATCTGGATTCTGTTTGCAGGTCAAGCGTTTCAACCAGAATTTGCTGAACCGTTGATGAATTTGACTGTGCCTTTTGGTAGAGATGCTACGTTTAGATGTCTGGTGCAGAACCTAGGAGGATATAGGGTAGGTATTACTTACAATAAAAACAAGACGTCTTAAAACACTATCATTTTATTACAAATATACCAATTTACAGGTTGGTTGGGTAAAAGCTGACACAAAAGCCATTCAAGCAATTCACGTTCATGTAATAACCAACAACCACCGAGTCGGTGTCTCGCATAACGGACAGACGGTATGGAATTTGCACATAAGGAACGTGCAGGAGGAAGATCGCGGTCAATACATGTGTCAAATCAATACCGACCCCATGAAAAGCCAGGTAGGAATTCCTTATACAGCAAATTATTGTAATTCAAGGTGCTCAGTCTTCGGTTACCTTCACTCCGAGTAGGAACAATTACGGTACCTGACTTGTATGTTTGAATTAGTTGGAAGCACCCCATTCAGATAAATCAATAGAGGCTTCATTCGATGATTCCCTCCTGGGCTTACTGACGGTTTTGCTTTTTTTTTGCCCGTAACCACGGATTCGAATTTGTCTATATAGAAACTCAGTCGTCATTATTTCTGGCACAAACATTTTTCGGCTTTTAAGAAATATCTTATCTTGCGGTCCCCAGTTGGCAGTGGGTGAAAATAACTTACTAAAATTGTCTTGCCTGTAGTATGAATACATTTGGTATAATATTCCAATGAAAATAATAAGGTGGTATCCTGCTAAAAATGTATAAACCAACACTATATCAATTTCCATTCCCAAAGACTCAACATAATACGAGGTGTCATATTCTTCCACTTCTATGGACACCCATCTTGAGTACAATATAATTACAAAGAAAATTGGATTAAGGAGCCAACATAATTTCCAAAAGTAGCTAGCCTTAACGCCAATCATAAAAATTATGTCAATGTTGTGATTGTTAAAGCCGTAAACCCAGTAAAGTGCAAAAGAGAATATTAAGTTATTTGTGAGTTGCATTATCTCACAAACATCAGTAAGCACTGCAGTCAAATCCGAGCAAAAAAACGGCCATGAACAAATATTTATACATACCATCAAAATTGCACAGCTCAAATCTTCATATTTATTGGCTAATTCAATTTTCAGTAGTAGAACTTTCAAAAACATGTACATTATCCAAAGATTTAGAAGTAAGCAAAAATATATTCCAGAAAACCAAGCAAAGCCCCAAAATTGAGTCCCGTCGAAATAATTCATTATTTCTGAAATACAAGCGAATACTACGAAATAAATACTGGAACCAATTTCGATAACATTTGGTTCCTCGCCATGAAAATATATCATTGTTTTAACACCGCTAAAGGCAACAAGGGTGAATATAACTGATAGAAAAAGAGCAAATATAGGGATAGAAATAGAAGTCATAGTTGCTGGACTTCTAAATGGGGCGTTTTGTGACAGAAATAAAATAATTCCACAACCAGTTCCAAGACAAAGGCAGCCACGGTTCATAGAGTGCGTCAAGTCATTCGAAGTTAATTGGTACCAATCCATGACATTGACTGAAGCGTACCAAGTCCCACTAGTTGATAATGTTACACAAAATAAAATTAAAAGCACCAAACAAACATATGCCGCCAAGAGCTTAGCACATAAATGAATGAACTTCTGCCGTTTTATTGATAAAATATAAATTATGAAGCTCACTGTGCTACTAGCAATTAAAGTTTTCCACGGTAACATGCAGCTGAAGGAGATTCCCGACAAATATCCGCCAATTTCACGTTCAAAAAAACAATTACTTGCTGTTTTCATGCCGCAATCTTCATCAAATTGAGATGCTGCTTCTAAGCAATGCTGAAACACTGATATGTTGATATTTTTCACCATGCACTGAGTATCGTTGAATTCGATACATGAATGCCAAGGTGGTGGATCAAATGCAGCAAAAAACGCATATTGCAAGTACCAAGAAGTCAGCACCAGCATATAAATAGTCTTCAAGCAAACAAGATAAACTGTTGCAAATCCCACATAGCGAAATAAAGGGCAAAAATCCCACATTGACAAAACATTGCAGTTTGTGTATTGTGCAATGCAAATTTCTGAATACAATATAGGTATACCGATGAAGACAACTGATAGCAATGTCAAACAAATGTGTACGTAAAATCCCATCAGAGACACCTCAGCAGGCGCGAATACCACGGAAGTGTCGTTCATCATCCATGCCCAAAGTAGAAATCTAAAGTTACCGTAGCTAGTCCACTGGAATTTTGACTTAGTACTGGCATTTTTCTGTTCGTCGACCATTGTGAAAATTATTTCTGTTGATTGCACGACCGACTGGTTAATGTTTACATCAATCTAAACATGAATCGACGGGTGCGCGCGGCTGGTCATCCAGTCATCTGTCAATTTGTTTAGCACATCAACTGGAATCAAATTGCAATTAGAGTAGACATTGGGGAGATAAAGTGAATTAAAGCTCACAGGGACACAGCGGGTAATGATTCGTGCATGGTGCACCTAAATTATTGCGCCGCGGTGTAATTTATACGCAGGCCTGATAACGGCATAAATCGTGCTCGCCGACAGTGCCGCTCGTTTCAATGTCGACGTTGACGCAGCATGACGCCACTTGACACAATACTGTTTCAATAATGGTTGAAATAACAAGCAATTTAGGGAAAACAACGTCATGATAGAGGAATCAGTTAACGGGCGAACCGTACCGGTTTGGTTGTCAAACTATACCTAGATCTCAGTACTCACGGGATCGCCGAGGTAAAAAACTTAAATTACATAAGGTTAACATTTTTATACTTTGGTTCCTTGAATATGAAAACACAATTAAGATAAAAAATCATCAAGTGCACTGTTGCGCACATAATTTGGTCGAGGTCTCTAGAGCCCTGTAGTTATGTTTTTATTCGTAAGTCATTTATTATTAAAATTTGCTACTTTGAACCGGTTTCATCATAAATTGTGTAGTTTTCTTGTAAAAAAGCAAAAACCAGTTTTGAGCTAACGCCGTTCCAAAAATGTATGCTCTGTCCAGCTTCGATGACCGCAAAATTGTATGGTTGTAAGATTGCACATTGTGCACCATTTTTTTAAAACGATAGGCCTTTTCAAAAAAGGTGCACAATGTGCAATCTTAAATATGGAGCTTTATATATAGGTTTTGCGGCAGCATACATAGGGACCTGTAGAACATGGGAATATTCTACAGGTCCCTATGGCGGGCCCTACAGGTCCTTACTATAAAACTATCGCAGTTTGATCAATTAACTACGGGTGTAAGCGGTTTAACTACGAACATTATTTGTGTTGGAAGAACACCAATAAGGTTCGTAGTTAACCCGCCCACATCCTTAATGAACATGGGAATTGTTAGAAAGTTACATTACATGTACAAGTCAAATCAGGGCTCAGTATAAGGTACAGTACAAACCGCTCTAATGCCGACTGTTTATTTCTAATAGTAATTTCGTCTCATTTTCTTAAAGTCACTCATCCACCACGCTTACTTTTCACCCGTTTAACTTTTACTCAAATTTCATTGTTTTTTTACTCAGATGGGCCATTTAGAGGTGGTGATACCGCCTGATTTTATTGCTGAAGAGACATCTGGCGACGTTATGGTGCCAGAAGGAGGTAACGCCAGGGTTTCGTGCCGCGCCCGCGGGATGCCGGCTCCTCGTATCACGTGGCGCAGGGAAGACGGGGCAGACATTATTATAAGGGACTCCCATGGTGGCAAGAAGAAAGGTAGCTATATTAATTGATTATGTTTGCTATTATATTATTATTTATGGTGACCTCTGTGGCGCGGTGGGCAAAGGTCCACCTGCAACGGGTTCGATTCCCGCCTCGGGACAAATGTTTGTAAGATCTGTAATATTTGTTCCGGGTGTTCTGGGCGTTTTCTATGTATAAGAAACAAAAATATCTATATAATGTATTGTATTATGTATATCAATCATCTAGTACACATAACACAAGCTCTGCCCTGGGGCTAGATGATGCTGTGTGGATTTTCCAGCAATCTTTATTTTTATTTTTAACTTCAGCCATTTAGCGCTAACCGTTGGGTCTACAGCCAGAATGAAACACCTAGGTACCCCTAACAAGATTGACGCCGCGCATATGTTATTTAAGTAAATTTCCCGCGTGTGAAACAGGTAGGGTCCTCAGTGATTACAAACTCTAATGGAGGAAAAACAAAAGGTGCTCTTAATTAAGGCTGACAATTTATTTTCACTGTAATGTAAAGTAAAACCTCGGTACAGCGATTGACCTCACGCCATGTTGGAAATACGTCTGGGAATTTAATTTCACCGGGTTAATGGTATAAGGAACAGGTAAAAAGGTTATTGGTTTTTGGAGTGCTTAGATAAGAGCATAGTATAATTAAATATGTCCTGTAAATTTATGTTACCCTTGTTTACGGTGAATTTGCGAGTATAATTCTTACCACGATGATTATTTCGGTAAACTGTCTGCAACTTTATCTACCTAGATTTTGCCATTAAATAGTTAGCCTCTGCAGTTTTCTAAATTAGTAGATCTACTTTAAAAAAATACTACTTGATTAAAATAGTGTCCAAAGAATACCTTACACTCTTTTTGACGACCTCTGTGGCGCGGTGTGCGAAGGTCCGCCTACGACGCAGGAGGTCGCGGGTTCGATTCCCGCCTCGGAACAATTGTGTGTACGATCTGCAGATAATTGTTCCGGGTGTTCTGATCGTTTTCTATGTATAATAAAAAATATCTATCTATGTAATGTATTGTATTATGTATATCAGTTATCTAGTACCCATAACACAAGCTCTGCTAACCATCGGGCTAGATAATGCTGTATGAATTGTCCAGCATTATTTATTTATTTATTTTATTTAGTATATGTATACTCTCAGTAACGTTACGCCACTAAACTGTAAAAATTTAAGCATTGTAATTGAATTGACCCTGAGAACTCATACAAGCTGAATCATTTGCATGTTAAATAAATGATTTTGTCAACAATACTATATTACGAGGTACCTAATCACTCAATCGAGTCTGCCTCAGGATTCCTCTTGTTGGGGATGTCAAAACAAATGCGATATAATTATTCTGTGACTATGATAAATGGATGTTTTGATTCATTTTATGTGGAGGTGTCTTCTTACCGAAATTATACTTCTTAGAGTTTTTTCAGATGGACTACGTTTGATGATAATTATCAAAAGTTTATTTCCAACAGTAAATCTGTGTATTAAGCTTTATCTGTCAAATTTTGTGTTCCTAAAGTATTTGAACGATGGACTTATCCGTCTATACTTTTTCTAACACTTCATGTCCATCCAAAGGTTGCCTGGCAGAGATCGCTTTAAGCGATAAGGCCGCCCATTGTACAACACATTCTTTATTTGTCTTTTTCCTGTCCAGTGTATCTGTTTTTATGGTGTGCAATAAAGAATAATTGTGTTGTATTGATTTAGTCCTAGAAATAAAAAAATATGTAAATAGACGTCTAGGTCCTGCCTCATTAGCATTACTTAATATTATTACTGAACCTGTAGGGCATAATATTTTTTTATGTTTTAGCTCAGGTTTTCGATGAAGAACTACTGGTGTTGAATAAAATCTCAAGATCTGATATGGGCGCCTACCTTTGCATCGCAAGCAATGGTATCCCACCATCAGTCAGCAAGAGGATCACCATAAAAGTACACTGTAAGTATTAATAATGCTGTTAAACTGTTATTATATTTTAATATTAATTTATCTTTGTGGAATTTACTCTCCAAGGCATGTTTCCCTGTTCCTTTCTACACTTCACAGCCTATAGAGTTGCCTTGGACAAATCATGTTAATCAAATCTAGTTTGTACCTTACTTCCGTTTCGCCTGGATCACAGCCATTTCTTTTTCATCAAATAGATTGTTTTTTTTTCATAGTTTCTGGTAAGTCTCAAGAATCTTTCTATTACATCACATCACCGATATGTATTTTGGATGTATTGCGCTTACAGTCGTTCAATTCCACTTTAAGAGTACCTATTTCAGTACATTGGCCTAAAAACAGTTGCGTAGGTTCTTTTCACAGTCGATAATCAATATCATTGAAATTCACCTTC
Source organism: Eupithecia dodoneata (assembly GCA_947044415.1). Taxonomy (NCBI): domain Eukaryota; kingdom Metazoa; phylum Arthropoda; class Insecta; order Lepidoptera; family Geometridae; genus Eupithecia; species Eupithecia dodoneata. The sequence goes on along the minus strand of OX345656.1, from coordinate 8,724,046 downwards.
TGAATGACGCGAATTTACACAACTCACCGCACGTTGTGCCACGGTACATATGCCGTGTAAATCGGTAGGGATTGAAAATATTTGCGGCTATCATCGCAGAATTCCCATGATTTTTTGCATAAATATAAAAGTCATTTATAACGGGATATAAATATATATTTGACGACCGATGTGGCACGGTGGACGAAGGTCCACCTGCGACGCAGGAGGTTGCGGGTTCGATTCCCGCCTCGGAACAATTGTGTGCACGATCTGCAGATATTTGTTCCGTGTGTTCTGGTCGTTACCTATGTATAATAAATATCTATCTATGTAATGTATTGTATTATGTATATCAGTTATCTAGTACCCATAACACAAGCTCTTCTTACCATGGGGCTAGATAATGCTGTGTAAATTGTCCAGCATTATTTATTTTATTTATTTATATTCATATACAATGATTAGATTTTAGAGTTTTCCAATATTTCGGCACAGTTTCATGCGCCATGATCACGGAAGGCACTGCAAGTAAGTTTTTTTGCCAGACATACCAATGTTGTGTTTTTGTTAATAACCATAGTTAAAAGTTAGTTAGTATAGCCAGATGCGATAAACTGGCTATACTAAAAAAAAGTCACTATCTTTTTTGATATTCTTAGATTCCCTTATGTAACAGATTTTTCCTGAAAATGTTACCAGGCAGCATCATTCTTGGGAGAAATAGCTCTCGACATTCGGGTAATTGTTGTTTATCTTGGCAACTCTCAGAGGTTTCGTGTTATTAATGGTGTTATTCAATGTCAGCAAGTAGTAGCTTTTAATTATTTTCTGCCTGTAAAAGACTGTTTGCGTCTTCGCGTCAAGTCGAGCGAACATTTTGCGTTCATGCAAGATTTAACTTTAATATCAGGATCCGATTAAGGGAGTTTCCTCTTGAATTTTGTAAACGTGGTTTCAGAAATGTCCAGTTGCTATTTTGTTGTGTTTACTCAAGCCTTTAAAGGCCCACTCAGAACTTTAGTAAACAATGTATTTGTGAAATGGCTTCAAATATTTTATTTAAGGCTTACTGTTCTCATTTGGTTTTGGTATTCGTAGGTTTTGAATTTTGTGAAACTGTTGTAAATAAACACGAGTCGTTGCTGAGTTTCGGTAGTACGCTGTAGTTGCGAGTTCAGGAACTTGATTGTGTTTCCATGTTTGTCCTCAATATAGCAGCGTTAGTCTGGTTTTCGATTATGTATACTTAAAGCTTTTGTTACCGGACTGAGATACGGAAAAGGTTTATTTATTTAAAGAAAAAAAGCTATGTTCATGACCCCACCTAACACGGGCCGAACAGGATCTATTCTTTGTAATAAACTGATTTTATGAGACCACTATGGTGTTCTATATACATATATGTCTGATTGGTATATCTGATGACGCATTGAACAGCCAAATTGTAACATAACTTATTAATACATGCATCTCATCAGACTAATAGCAGCACAAATATTGCGTGTTACACGTCGCCGACATTACGTGGGTTATTTTTATTAGGTTTATTTTATGTATGTAAGACTAAGGTATATTATTAATATTTTATATGGGCCGTAGTTGTTAAGTATTTCCCATCCTTTACTAGACTAATGCTGCCTGAAATAAATGAATAATTATTATTAATAGACCTCGTATTTACTGTGCAGTTCACCCAGTGATTCAAGTACCGAACCAGCTGGTGGGGGCGCCATTGAACACTGACGTCACACTCGAGTGCTACGTCGAGTCTTCGCCCAAGTCCATCAACTACTGGGTCCGGGATTCCAGTAAGTACCTAAACTCTGAAATGATATTGTAACACATCCGCGTATTTTTAAATGTTTTAATCACGCATATTATTAATTTACTTTCATAAGTTGAATTGACTGCGTGACGAATAAAACTAATAGAAATGTTTACAACAATCTACTTGGCCTTAGAATGGACGCCTTTTAGACGTTTCTAACATGAGGTGTTTAGGAGCGAGGGAGTCGAGCCAAATCTCACCCAATCTCACGGGGGGTCTGGGCAAATATCACGTAATTTTTGCTCACAAATTTTAACAGCTTCTACTTAAAGTTATTTGTTTCCTGTAGGCGCAAGATTCAAATTTGTAATAGAAAATTGTGTACAATTTGAAGCAAATAACTTTTACGCTACTTTTATTTCTTGTAGAACGCAGAAAAAATTACAACAAATAAGTTTGAATCTCGCGCCAACACGAAACGAACAATATGAAGTAGGTAGTTTATTGTTCGATTTTGTTTCTGTAATTCGAGACTACTCTCTTAGAAGTCTTAACTGCAATACAATCAAGCACAGGTTAACTTTGTCACACGATATACATACGCGTTTAGAAAAAATCTCACGTGAGATTAGGGGGGCGCACAAAATCTCAGAACATCTCACTAAGGGGAGAAGTGGTCGACTAATCGCCAAAATTGCCTCACGTAATTTATGGATGTCCCGTTACTTATTTCTTAAACGTTCTTTCTTTTTATTCAACTTTGTAATTTTTCCTTGTGTTTGAAATTCCATAAAGTGATATAATTGGAAGTTGCGTGTTCGTTCGACGATAACATAAGTCGTGTCGCCTACAATCTTTCAATCCCATCCACTCGTATTATTTGTTTCATGTTCCCCAAAGATAAATACGTCAAACTATAAAGAAGGGACGCGTCAATATCTCAATTTAGTGATAAAAGTGGTCCCCTGAAAATACGTCGAGTTGTTAAATAGTGTAGTACCTATTCGACGCAGATAGCACAGTTATTATGCTACGGTAAAGGCCTTGTCATAAGGCAAAGGAGAAGGAGACCTAAGAGAAAAGATGGATAGATTGCGAGAAAGGAGAGATTGGTAATAAGTTTTTGAGCACAGAGATAGAAGAGAGTGACAAATACATACAACAGATACCAATAATATCTCTAAAAAATATATATTTAAATCGATGCATATTATCAATTATATACTTTAAGTCTTTTTAAGTCGTGTGCTCTATTTGTTTACTATAGTTAGATAATTAAGTTTTTTGCTCTATCAGAATAAATATGTTTTCATTTCATTTCATATATACCAATAAGGGAGGAAGGCGCTCGGTCATAATGCAAGAAAACCATCAATGAAGTTAAGCATCAATGCGCATCAGGTGTAAACGCCGCCGACGCGACCTTAGGCAAATAATTTTTATTGTACGTGGCAAATTAGATAGCTCGTCGTTTTATTATTATTTTTTTATTGAATTTAACCCAGATTTATGAGAACAGGTCTACCACGAGAAAGTATTTAAAAAGCGTCAGTGTTTTGTCAAGAAAAACCTTTTAATTTAACAATAGAACTTATATAGAGGAAGAATGTTGCCGCCAAACTATTTTACCGTATTGGCATCATGTAACCAAGGCTCTTAGAAGCCAGTCTCATGTCTAAAGCAAGTTTACTGCTCCCACGGGACCGTCCCCCGTCTAGCTACACGCGAATCTCTTAACCACTTTAATCGGTGAGACTCGTTTAGAAGCCATTTTTGAGGACACTCATCTAATAAACATTAAAATAGCGATGTTGGCAAAAGGTAGGAATTTTATTTTACTCTTCGTTCAAGCTACTTTTCATTCGTGAATGGCTCTGAAAAAAAAACTATTGCTATGCAATTTTTGTGGCCATCTATGCTGTTTCATTTTGATGGGTGTATTGTAAAGTCCTGCTAAGTGATGCTGGAAGTGTCTAGAAGGATACATGGCCACACTGCCAAAAACCCATATTTTTAAAATCGGAAACCCGGTATTCGTTTTTACCCTTCTTGTTGTAAAATTATTCCAATAGAATATCAAAATTAAAGAACCATGCAAATGAGAAGCTTTTTTTAAGCTAGGTTATTTAATTTCAACCATAAAGTGCCACAAAAAATACCCTCCTAAAATTCAGAAAGGAATGAAGTAATACCTCCTTCAGCGGGTAATTAAAAAAAATTGGCACCAGCCACTGGGCGTGGTAACGCTTGCAAGTAATGAGTTATTAAGTTTGAATTTACGATTGAGTCTGGATTTCTCAAGGAAATTGACCTATTGTGGTGAATAAGACAATGCCCGTTAGTTCCAACCGAGTGCCTTACGGAGACCGACAAAGCTTTTATAATTTATCTCTTACGAATGGTGGATATTAACTCCCGATTTTTTGGTCAATATAACCATCGTGGTTAGAAAAGTATCTTTTTTAAAATCTCTTAAAAAATTTCTTTGTAGACGAGTTTTGATGGGCGAGTAGAAGTGAGGTATCATATATTTTTATAACATAAATTATTAACTCATTTATTCTCAGATTCATAATCCTAATTTTTATGCTGGGAAGCTGCAACCCTGTGTTAGCTCCATGTTTTGTTAATATTATTTCAAGTAAGAAGCTAAGAAGTTTCTGTCTAAGTCAAATCATCGTTCAAATTAGGTCACGTACACTCTTAGTTTGCAAGTTTTGTACAACTTCATACAAAGACTGAATAAACTTCTTAAACATTCAAGCCTATCCTCAACCTATATGGCTCAGTAACTTTCCGGCTACTTTGATAAACAGATTTAGTATTTTATCAGTTGTGGTTCGCAAGTCTTTGGGCGTTAACTTGAAATAAAGTTGGGTGCGGAAAACAAAGGTTGTATCATGGACTGCAATTCTACAGCATAGCACAAAAATAAGCATTCAAACATGGGCATGAAACTCGTAATTTTTTATATATCCTTTATAGTGACAGCATAAAAAAATGGACAGTAAGAGATAGCAGCTTTATCGCTTCTTGGCCATGCTTCCAGTAAAGACACCGCGTGCCGTAATCGCGCTGCTTGCTTGAAGCAAGTTATACGATCATACGGTTCGTTGCCGACCGTGCGAGCTTATTACCGGCGTCGCTGCGTGACCAGAACTTGGACATTGTGAGGACAGCACGATTTGACCAGGCGGAAGTGTGTGGTAGCTGTTCTGTAGCGATGCTTAAATATGTCCTTGGTCTTTAAACTGATGTCCCGAGCTAAAGCTCATGGCAGTATTATATAATTATGTACATAGTTTAGCAAGCAAAATCTACCGGTACCTTATTGACTGTCTCAGTCATAGTAGGTACAGGCAATCTCTCAACCATTTTATGCTAATTTATGGGATACGATGATAAACTTCTTTGAAAATATTCCTGACAGAAATTTTATTTTGCTCATATTAAAGGAAAATTGGAGACTAACTTTCTTTTCAACGAGGCGGTCCATTATTTACATATTTTAACAAAAAACTCATTTTATTGATTCATTTTTAAATATTCAAATATGTAATATAATAAAATACATAATTATTTTCTAAAAAATGTATATTTACATACTAGATGCGCCCCGTGGCTTCGCCCACGTGGAAATCTATGTGTCAAATGGTTTATAAAAAAATATCTTGGATCACTCTATCTATTAATAAACCGCATAAAAATCCGTTGCGTAGTTTTAAAGATCTAAGCATACATAGGGACATACAGACAGCGGGAAGCGACTTTGTTTTATACTATGTATATAGTGAGGCACACGAGGGTTCTTCAGCAGTGCTCGACTGCTCGTATGCTGGTAAAGGGGATAGTAAGCTTCAAAAGTAATTTAAAGCGGGATATTTACCATGATTTGAGTTTTCCAACATTTCGAAACAGTTTCATGCGCCTTGATCACGGAATAACTGAAGGCATGATAGTTTTAAAAATATTATAGTAAGCTTCGTTAATTCGTACAAAATAATGTAAATCTAAAATCTACAAATGTTCATATTTAAAGATCCGATCATTTCAGCACGTTTTATTCATCTTACACACGTTCTTTCGTTTATTCAACTGATGAATCCATATTTTATTCATACCACCGCGTATGTGGCGCACTCTATGCTTTGCAAGGATATGAAACTTTCATATATTTGAATCTTGCTCTAAGTGTTCGTATTTGGCGTGATATATGTACTTTGTCAGGCTAAAATATATTCGAATGTAGATTTCCCAAATTTTTTAAGGTTATTAGATCGGACGGCATACCGATACGACCGGGGAGAGAGAATAGAGAGTGCACCTCTGTTGGAACATTCACTAGTGCACTACAATATGTTTTGCACACCTGGCTATTCTCTAAAGTCATTTAAAACGGGATATTTACCATGATTTGATTTTTGAGTTATCCAATATTTCGGCACAGTTGCATGCGCCATGATCACGGAGTAACTGAAGGCACTGCGAGTTTTTATGGGCAGACATACCAATCTACCCTCATTTTTTGTCTTTTCGTAGCAAAAGACAAAAAATGAGGGTAGATCGGAAAAATCAAATCATGGTAAATATCCCGTTTTAAATGACTTTAGTATTAATAACCATGATAGTTTCAAAAGTTTTATTGGCTATTCTCTGTTAAAAATGGCCGACGTGGTTAAAATTCGGAGGACATCATCAGTATTATTAAATCTCTAACCCTTTCAAGAAATTTTTATAACATTGTTTTTTTTTTAAATCCTACAAATAAGTTATTATTGAACTTAAAGCTTTACTAAAACCGTGATTTATATAGTTTGTCCGCAAGCCACTTAGTATTCTATAGTATAAACAAAAAGTACTATGTAAAGTGCGGGTTCGATTCCCGCCGCGGAACAATTGTGTGTACGATCTGCAGATATTTGAACCGGGTGTTCTGGTCGTTTTCTATGTATAATAAAAAATATCTATCTATGTAATGTATTGTATTATGTATATCAGTTATCTAGTACCCATAATACAAGCTCTGCTTACCATTGGGCTAGATAATGCTGTGTGAATTGTCCAACATTATTATTATTACTATTTTTTTTAAAGTAGCATTCATATAAATGTTACCATCTGAAGGGTTTCAAGTCTCGTAAGTATATCAATTTTGGTTTTGTAATATAAATTTTGTTGTTTTTATATATAACCTACCTGCTATCTTTCATTTTATATAAAAAATTACAGTTGTGTCAATAAAAATACAAACCTAAAAAACAACCATACAAATTAATAACTACCTTAACTACTTAATTTAATTAATTATTCGTATACTGATTAGGTAATTTTAACTGAGGTTGATAACGTAAAATCTACTGTGCAATGTAAACTTAATCCTTAACCCTTAAACCACACGCCTCGTTAACTATATTATTATTATACTTAAGCAAATTAACAGTAAATAACTTCATTGCACTTTAGTAAGCGTGTTTAGTCACGCAAGCCTCAGATCGTAATTCTATCACATAAAACCAAATGCGACTCAATAACATTGGAAAAGTAGAATTACCTCCAAGGTATCATAATAAAATCTCGCGTTATGTCTCCCTGGTCGGAATCCATTAACACTTACTCTAGCAGAAAATAAACCAAGCAAACTAGGATGATAAAGTATGGCATTTTTATTAAAGATTCGTTTTGTTTTGTAGAACTTTGAATTCTTAAAAAAGTTAAGAGAAATGGAACGCTTCGGTATTTATAAAATCCATTTATCAGTTTTCTCCGAAATTTTTCGAACGAAATAGGTTTTATTAATAATTTAACAAGTAATAGTAACTAAATTATCGGAGTACACATTCTCTTGACTAACCTAACATCTTCACAATGATTTGAACACTTACTTTACTGTTAGGTCCAAGAGTCCACGCAGAGTTTCACATTAGGCTGACATCTTAAATACTGTATTATTTTCCCAGTACCTTCTTGTAGGGGAAACTGTTGTTTCTCCTGCAAGAAGGTTTCTGAAAGTTCTTCTTAATTACCGGATAACACAATCCTCCGACTAACCTAACATCTTCACAATGATTTTAACCCTTAATTTACAGTTAGGTGCCAGAGTCCTCCCTAAGTTTCACCTTAGCCTATAAACTTAAATCCCAGTACCTGCCTGTAGGAGCGTGCCAGAAGCGGGGTAAAGAGGATGTCAGGACCGGACCAAGGACTATCGTTTGTGTTTTTTTTTTGTATTATGCTACAAAATGACTTTGAACAGACAGTAAATTAATAAATTTGAACAAAATGCTGAGTCTATAGTTCTTGACTGGCACAAAGGGGATGCCGAAGACTCTTACGATGAATAGTAAAGACAGTGCTGCACGTTTTATTTTATGACAATCAAATGATCAATCATCTGCCGTTTTTTATTTAGATGAGAAAAGCAGAGGATATTTTTATGTTAAAATACTTTTAAGTTATGTTAGGTAATATTTAAGTTAGTAAGTAACCGAAGAGGGCACACTTTTTTTGCATATAGAGGTATTTTTGTACTTGTCGCATATAATGTATTTTTGTAATGATTTGATTATGGTGTACAATAAAGAATTTTGTATCGTATTGTATTTTAGTTTGTACGTTTTTTTTTCACTATAAAATATCTCAACAAAATGAGAGATTTTTTTTAACTATCTTAATTAATATAACAAGCTACTTTCTAGTATAGATATGGCTTTAATTTTGGAAAAAACTATGATTTTTATGTAGAGAGTCCCATGCACTCCATTAGGTAATTATGTGATTGTATTTCACCAGGTTAACTGAGGATTTATACCAACTACAACCTGGGTCTTTTCAAGATATAAGTGAGTTGGTGTGTTGTAGACCTTCGTCGGTCACATCTTCAATTACTATCAGGTGACATTTTGTTCAAACAAAGGGCTATGACACGATATAAACAATTAAAAAATGCAAGCACCATTTGGAACTATATATTTTCGCCTTTACACTATACTCCAATACAACAAAAAAACACCTTCAGATGACATTGATAAATATTTTATAAGATGTGATAAAAACAGAACCAACCCTATTGAAATATCTCCAGCGAGCTTTACTGTGGAGCTGTAATGAGGCAGATAGAGCCGTCTATTGCTCTGTTCGTAGCCAGCCGTCGTCGTCCGCAAAGTTTCCCATTCGGCACTTGTCGTGCGAAATTTACGGGTTAATTTTCAATGGCACGGTTTGAGCTTCTGGGAATCTTAAGTTCCACATTATACTTGGCTCGCGTTCGAAGAAATGTTCCAAGTTGTCTTATTTCTTATGTAATGTAGATTGCAGGGCGATTTAAAGGTCACCGGTTGTTCTAATGTTATTTTCATATGAATTCATACATAAAACGCATGCCTATAGACCGAGTTCATTCCTTATGGGTCTTATGCCAGTCTTCATGTTAGTTTTAAGCCTAGAACTTGTCTGATTTAATCCAAAAATAAAAAGTACTTTCTTATCACGAAAAAGGAATATTTTTAGCGGAATCATGTAATCGCGTCCGCTGACATGGATTCCTGGTGACAATACGAATGGCGGTTCTTTAATACAAATGGCTGGAGCCGCGTCAGGCCCCCTAGAGGTTTGCTTTCCGTGAAGTGTGACGCATTACCATCACAGAATATTTCAAGAGGGCAACCTGTAAAAGAGAAATTGTAAAAATGGTTCATATTCAAATAACTAGCGAAACAAACGCTTCAGAAGCTTATGGACAGAATATATAAAAACTGAGATCGTATAATTATTATTGGTGAAACCACCACAGTTAGTAAAACACATTATTAGACATTAGTTACTGTTATAAAAATACGTCAGGAGGTTGCGGGTTCGATTCCCGCCTCGGAACAATTGTGTGTACGATCTGCAGATATTTGTTCCGGGTGTTCTGGTTGTTTTCTATGTATAATAAAAAATATCTATATATTTAATGTATTGTATTATGTATATCAGTTATCTAGTACCCATAACACAAGCTCTGCTTACCATGGGGCTAGATAATGCTGTGTGAATTGTCCAGCATTATTTATTTATAATATTTATTTTATTTACTACTGTGTGAAAGGCTTTATACTTACTACAAAAGCTAACGAAGTTTAATAAATTCATTGCGGATGTAAAATTCATAGCTAACCTTACATCTGTGATGTTAATCTTATTTAAATAAATTGAAAATCACGGCAAAAACCTATTTCTGATAAGAGCGTTGGAGTACGGCTCTCCTATCTTATAAATAGGTTTCCCTAAAGACCTAAAGATCCGTGTTATAGTTGAACCCTTTTTATCTAAGTGACTTTTTTCATGTTCTCTATCAGAAAACGGATAATTTTACCTTTGCTTTTAGCGTTGCTATGGTGCTTTATTTAATTTATTAATACTTGAGATTGAACTGTGATAGTCGGGAGCCATTTCAAGAAGATTATAATGGAACATTCGCTATAGCACTTCATTGAACAGAGAAATCTGATCAGCACATAACACATATAAATCATTTACTATGCCTGAATAGCCCAAGCTAACAAGGTCATAAGGTTAATAATGTCTGTCAACTGAAAATTCTTCGTCTAAAAGAGACTAGGTATAATAAAGGTTCATAATCAGGCAAATTAAACCAACAATAGAACATAGCAAGTACTTTGAAGTTCACAAAGCCACGTATAAAGCTCGCGTACAAGACATAATTTCATTAGCTGACACGACATGGTCTGCAGAAGCTTTGTTGCTTAGTCCATTACTGGATGCAGCACAGGCGTGCTACCTTAGGGAGTGCTGGCAATGGTCATAATAACTTGTACGGAAGGTATGCCCGATACGGTTCACTGAATTGTCGAATGCTGGTTGCCGGAACAAAGTTCTGCTTTGACAAGATTAGCCAGACCTTTCGGTATCTCGTAGTTTGCGCACAAAAGCGTGTAGGATGTTTATAAAACTCTCGAAGCTCTGTTTAAAAAAGGAAATTAAAGTGTGTAAGTATTCGAGTAGGTTTTGCGCGGAGCGACTATTTGACTTAAGTAAAAGGCTAACAGCCTTTGTGGCCTCAAAGGCTAATTATGAAAACGCATTAGGGTCCCAAGTTGTTTTACATCTGCGTTATGATGAAAGAGGGCTTTGGCAAGGGCGGCGTTTCCAGGCCATTGTTCGTCAAGTTGCCCGTGACTGGCGGTTTCCCTCTAACCCACCGCGAAAGCCAAACCCAAACTGCACAATATCGTCATTCTCGTTTGTCATCAATCTATGTTAAGCCCCCTGACATGTAAGTGTTAATTAAGCAGGCCTCACTCAAGCGTAATTAAGAGTATAACACTGTTATTTTAGACATTAATTGAGATGAAATTTCTTGTTGTAATGAAACGGTCGGGTTTTGCAGAGTAATTTTGTTCGAAGGCCATCTTCGCCGCACATCGTAAAGCCAAGTACATTGGGAGTAAACAAACCGAAGTTTCGATCGAAATGAAGATTAGGAAAGGCGTTACTGGTGTTATCGTTTCCTTGTTAAGTTCAGGGCGGAGCCTGCGACTTAAATTAATGCGGTTTTAAACGACAACCCTACGTTTTATTGAAAAATATCTCGGTAAAGTGTCTCGTGTGGTATTTTATTGCTTGTAATAAAACGGTGAATGGTGTGTTTAACACGACGGGCGGTACTACAGTATGTTTGAAAGAAAGCTGGTCGCTTTATCATTTGCGGACAACAGGCACTTGAGGCTTAGGTGGCTTGGAGAGGCGGCGAACGACATGTATCGCAACGAAGAGATTTTTGTGAAGGGATCCGGGAAATGAAGGCTATTTGTCGCTTTTCGAAAATATCGCTTTCCCGCAGCCGACCATTGTGAGAACTTTGTCCATCTTATCTTGTTACCTAGTCGTAGTTTGCTAGCATAACCGAAATTAATTCCAAATTATATACGAATAGGCAGGAATAGGTTCAATTTTTATTTGAGTCTTTTTATGTCATGAACTATTAAGTCAAGGTACTTATATAAAATAAATAATCGACTACTATTATATGTATTTCTTTAAATTATCTATGATTGTGGTGTGAATGAATTGAAACTAGCAAGCAATAAATTTGAATGCAAAAAACATAACTAACGGTCTTTAAATTCTGCGACGCAGGGTTCGATTCCCGCTTCGGGACAAATGTTTGTACGATCTGCCGATATTTGTTCGTTTTATATGGAAATAAAAAATATATAATGTATTGTATTAAGTATCAGTTATCTAGTACCCATAACACAAGCTCTGCTTAACTTGGGGGCTAGATGATCCTGTGTGGATTGTCCAGCATTATTTATTATTATTATTATTTGTTGACAGACGAAATGGTGATATCCTCAAGCAAGTACGAAGTGGAGAACACTATGATCAGCTCATTCGAGAGCCGCATGGCGTTGACGGTGCGAAGGCTTTCATCGGTGGATGTCGGGGGGTACCGGTGTGTCGCCAAGAACTCGCTCGGAGAAGTGGACAGCGTGATTCGACTCTATGGTAATTAGAATAAAATTAACGTTTTTGCTTAGTGCGTAAGCCTGCCACTCGGGATAATTTCTAAAAAAATTGAAACCTCAATCGTACTTAACGTTACACATTGAGCAGGTTTGGATTCTCGTCACAACACTAGTAGTGGTGCAATAGGTGCGCATCCCGTATTGAACCCGCAACTCTCCCCGGGTTGCAGGTTCAAGTCCCGTCAAAGTCGAAAAACTTATAGGACATTATACATTTCTCAAAATAAAGTTGTTTATGGTGGTGAGCACTTTAACCTAATGGCAGCTTTGATACCATTCTGTTTTTCCATACGGTAGAATAATATAGATGTTTCTAAAGTTGAAAGCACACATTGAAATGCGTAAAATAATGAAACAACGTAAATTATTTAATAATAATAATAAATAATGCTGGACTATTCACACAGCATTATCTAGCCCCATAGTAAGCAGAGCTTGTGTTTTGGGTACTAGATAACTGATATACATAATACAATACATTACATCGATAGATATTTTTTATTATACATAGAAAACAACCAGAACACCCAGAACAAATATCTGCAGATCGTACACACAATTATTGAAGGTGAGACCTTCAATTTTGACAATTTAACGCAATGTATGACGATGTGATGTCATTTTTCTCTATTCTCCCCTAAAAAAATTCCCTGTGCTAGGGTTTAACCATCGATTTAATAGGAAAAGATTAGAAAAGGATTATAAATCGTATATAGAAGATTGTTATAAAATCAAAAATGTATGAATGATTGGAAGGGGGTACAAACGAATCCTATTTCTAATGTTAGATTACTGGAACTTCACAAATACGTTTCACTCCATACGAAGCCACTTATGATACATTCATGACGCGTAAGGACCAAACTGGGTAGAAACTAGAACTGTTAAAGCTGCTAGTTCCGTATTACTGCTTATAATAATAGTACTTACAACATTTCATTGTTCTCATTTTGGTACCTGCATAAAGCGTTTCATAATTCTCGTCTTCCAGAGGAATATAGATATGGAATTTAAATTCTGTGAGAACTTCCAGGTTGTTGGATTGAAATTTTGCGTAAACACACATTGACGTTATTAAACTTCTTGCGACTTTGTTCGAGTTGTAGCGTAAAATAATACCTGTTGGAGCCTGCTTACTGTTTTTACGAACTTGTAAAAAAACTGAGTGTGCAAATGCATATCTTTACATGGTATAAAATGAAGTCGTTTCCGCTGTCTGTTCGCATAAATCTTTTAAACTAAACGGAATTTAATGCAGTTTTCATCAATAGATAGAGTAATTCAAGAGAGAGGTTTATGGACCAATTTGACACATAGATTTCCACGCGGCCGTGGCATTTTTGACTCAGAGCGACTTCCAAAATAAATTTTAAGTAGCTAAGGTCTCGTTTTTTATTCATAGTGTGTGGGGTAAGGTATGTGGTTCTACCTACCTTTTACATCCAAATTAATCAAAATATTATTTTCTCTCCAGAAATCCCAGGACCAACGATGAAAAACACCACACCAATTTCTAAAAAGGAAGATTTCAAATACTCTACACCACTTGAAGGCCCTGATAATCAGTACGGCTCAGCAGAAAGATCAGATGATGAAGACGAAAGTGAATCAGCTACGGAATCAGAAAAACAACCAAGCAAAGTAAATTCTACTAGAAATAAAACTTATTCAGCCACAATTGCAATCCACGAGCAAAAATCCACCAACAAAGTTCGTAAAATTATCAACAAATTTGAAATAGATGGAGAGCGTGCAAACTGCAGTTTTGTTTCGTGCTCGGTTCTCTACATTCCAACTGTGCTTTTTGTAATTATTTACGTTTTAGGATTAACGTAGAGTTTTTTTTTATAAGTAGTTTTCTCAAAATATTTGCAGTATATATGAATAAGAAAAGTTTTATTTGGCCAAAGAAGAGGCTACACAATTAAAGCAGTAAACACACATAAAAAAACACAGTACACAGTATAAAAAAACATAAATAAAATAAGCCTAGAGAAAAACAAAAATAATAATAATAATACATGGCTACCGTGCTAGCCTGCTGGCCAAAAAGGTATTTGCTAAGGTTAAGTCTATAATTTTTTTTTTTTTTTTTTAATTTATCATAACGTGCCATAATAAAATAATTATAGGTACCTACATTTGTAGATACTTACGTAAGTTTAAAGTGATATACATTATCTTTGTATAAAATATAATAAGCAGGTACCTCATAGTTTAGGTAGTATTTTGAATAATGTGGTATTACTTAGATATTATTTTAAGTGAACAAAGCTCATTCATTGTAAATATGTTACTAATAAACAACTCTTTTATGACAATAAAGACACATCATTTTTCAAGATATTAAATTAGTTAACTTATTATAATAACTTAAGTCTCAAACTAGGTACTAGAATTCTAATGAAAGAGTCTCTTACTTTTTCTCAATCATTATTCAATAAATAACTCGTAATAACTATTTGATTATTATAGATCGCGATAATAACTTCATAAATAATTGTTAACAGTATCAGCAACTAAATATACACTATACCATTAATTACATATTATGTAACGCCTAAAGTGAAAACTTAATGAATTGAATACTTCCAAATTATTGGGAAATTGTTATTGATGAGGAGTTTCCTCACCCACGTGGATTTTAATATCCGATTGAAGTTGTAAGCCATACAATTACGAAGTTTCCTTTTGATATATTTCCTCGTATACAGCCTCTAGTTTTTGTTTAGGTTTGAATAGACAACATTTCATTCATGGCGTGAATAAATATATTTGAACATTCGATGCCAATTTTGTCTCTATAGGCCAGGCTACTGAAAGTATTATTGTATGTCATCATCATCATCAGCCTATAGCAGTCCACTGCTGGACATAGGCCTCCCCCAATGAGCGCCATAGCACCCTGTCTTCAGCTTGCCGCATCCAGCATCTACCTGCAGTCTTTCGCAGGTCGTCATCCCACCTGATCGGAGGGCGTCCTACACTACGTTTACCGAGTCGTGGTTTCCACTCAATAACACGTTTGCCCCAGCGGTCACTGGCCATTGGCGGGTATTGTATGTATTATTATTTAAATAAATTGATTTAATAAAATAAATATAGCCAGCTAAATATGAAAGCTTTGTGTATAAAGATAATTGGCGTTATGAATGAGTTATTTTTAAATTTGGTAAATCAAAAAATGTACGAGTACCTGTTGGTTGGTTATAAAGGTGTAAGATAATAATGCGGTGACGATTAATCTATACTAAATATTAAAAAGCTTAAAATATATTATTCCATTATAATAAATATGAATAATTTTATTCAATAAAATATCAATTACTAAAAGTCTCAGTTTTATTTTATACTAGCTGCGCCCCGCTGTTTCACTCGCGTGGTGATAGATATTTTGGATAATATACAATATATCTTTATAAATTGTAGCCTATGTGTTATTCTGATGTATAAGCTATATTATTGTAAAGTTTCATTAAAATCCATTCAGTAGTTTTTACATGAAAGAGTAACAAACATCCATCCATCCATCCATACTTACAAACTTGCGCGTTTATAATATAGTAATATAATATAGTATAATATAGTAGTAGGATATAAAATATTAGAATTGTCTTTTCCTGCATAGATTTATCGATATAAAAGATACAGGGTGATCGGAAGACCGTGTGCCATATGAAAACTAAGGGATAGGCGAAAAAAAACATGGCGGCTTTACCGAAATGTTAGTTTTTTTTCCGAAATTTGAACTACTAATTTCCTGTTGTCACTTTTTTGTACGAAATAACATGGCTTACATTATTAGGCTCATATTTTTATTACATCTAGCATGTTAACTCGTACTATTAAAATTAATATTTGAGTGAGGTTTAGGTAAATAAAGCTGTTCAACTTTGGATTGAATTTTAAAACTAAGTTAATCTTTTAAATTCACTGCAAATTCAGTTCATCAAAAAATTTTTTTATTTCGCTATGAACTAAGTTTGCAACAGTTAAAATTTCATAAAAGTATCGATAAATCTAAAAAAATATAAACTTGCAGAGAAGCTTTTATTGCACTTAGTTCTCTAGTTACCATATGACGGGTACGTAGTCGATGCATATGACATACGGTCTGCCGCATACCCTTTTATAAGTAGACAGTACGTAACTTTTGTATGAGGTACATAAGAAGTAGTAGTTTTTGGAACAGTTACTAAATTCACTGATAGCTTAAGATAACTTTCCTACCCTAGAGATGGATAACTTGCAGAGTTTGATAACAAACTTTTGACTGTAGTGCGTAACGTAACACGAAGGCAAAATATTAAAAGAAGACATTTTAGCACGTATGCGGCCTGGGACCCTTTTTATCTCAAAATAATAAAATGGCTAATTTGATGAATAACTCGTGTGATGATAATGATGTTCAATTAGCCAAATTTCGGCCACGGCGGCGGTCCATCTTAAAGTAGAAATATATATAGTGCATAAGTGTGGGCGCGCACACACAGATGCACCTTCTATTCCCTCACTCTCATGATCCGATGAGAAGGCAGACCGACACGACCGGGGTGATGTCAGACGCAGTACCAACATCTTAACGCTCGCCCATGATGCAGTCATGCAACGGGGTCCTACTCTTTAGACTCCTTAGGTTGGGATTCTGTTCAATGACTGCTCTAATTTGTGACTTGAAATATTTATTTTATACTAGCTGCGCCCCGCGGCTTCATCTGCGTGGAAATTTCGGCTCAATTTTCTTTTTTTATATAAGAACCTACGAAGAATTATAAAACACCAAAAAATTAAAATCGTTTAATCTCAAGTTATAGCGTGTCCAGGGGAATAGGTGTTCATTTTTATACCTCTATAATATAGATTTTATGCTTGACTGTCTTTAATATTTAATGTGTAATTCATAGACAATGTCTGAATCATCTTTTTATTATTTTTTATGAATGCGCTTTCCGAGGCATAATGTTGTAGCACCGCCAACTTCTTGACTCCAGACTAGTACTCTGAAGTTTTCTTGCTAGAATATCCCAACAACAATTTTCTTTTCCTACTCGGGACGTCATTATCAGCGGTCGAAGACTCCACCACGAGGTAGTTGGGATATTAATAATAATAAGCATTCCGTATCCAAAGAGAACCTGCGAATCAAATGCAATCGAGTACAATCGAGTACAATTATAAAGCTTTCTCTTGCATTTATTTATTTATTCATTATAAAAAGTGAATGTCGTCAACTCTCCGACTGTACGGAGCGTTAAGTTGATACATGCATCGACCCAAGTTTCCTCCTGTGTGGCGGATTACCCCGAGTCTTTCCTCATCTTCATTATACAAAACTTGCTGTTTTCACACGCCTGCTAGACCCACACTGAGACTGTAGTAGCTTACTAGATTACAGCTGCAGCATTTATTTGAGGGAATCCACAAAAAAACCGAAACAAAAAAGTTTTTTTTTTCATTTCGAATATGTCGGGCGAAGGTACTTGTATTTTATTATAATTTGTATAAGGTATCTACGTAGTACCCATACCACAAGCTGTGCTAAGCCTGGTACTAGACGATGCTGTGTGAATTGTCTAGCATTATTCATCATCATCGTCATCTTTAATAGTCCACTGCTGGCCTCCCCTAATGAGCGCCATAGCGCCCTGTCTTCAGCCTGGCGCATCCAGCAACTTATCTTTCGCAAGTCGTTATCCCACCTGGGAAAATGTACACTGGATATGTATAAAATGTACACTGGATATATATTACTATTATATTTTGTTATGTTTATAAATAAAGATATTTAAAAACTGAAAAATTATCCCACCTGGAGGACATCCTACACTAGCACTACCATTACTATTTTATTATTATTTCTAGTAATATATATTATATATATAAATAGGTGATGGATGGTTATTAGGATTGAGAAATTTTATAAGACAACATTAGTTTCGCTTAGCTTGAGAGAAATTAAGAAAATTGCTTGTCTGCCAGAAGACACCTAGAATCTAGGTGTCTTCTGGCAGACAAGCAATTTTCTTATAAATATAATCTAGGTCCTAGATTATATTTAACATATGTATGTATAGATAGGGAGGTCGTCGTATTAGAGAGACTTAACAGAAAATAATAATGCTGTATTTTGTGTCTATAAAGACTAATTTAACTCTGTCAAAATACAGACACAGAATATTCTTGAAAACTTGCCCAGTTATCCAAGCCTGGCTGTTGTATTGTTTTGTTGCTATATATGCAAATAAGCCCCGCTAAGTTACCAAACAAAATAAACTTTTTGGTTACACAGTTGTTGGCTTAGTGAGTATGACTGTATTATTTCAACACCGCCGCAACCGCGGTGAATGGGGCCGGGTTGAGGTTGATGAGCTCCCGCCATTTTGTTGATAATAAGCACTTACAAAAACATTTTTACGAAAGCTTTGCATACAATTATCAAGTCAGTAGTACGATTTTTATAGTCATACAATAAAAAATTGTATGACCTTTTGACCTTAGTTTAGGTAAAGTCTCTGGGCATCTTATGTATGTGTCCTCTCTAAAAATTATTTTTATAAAATTTTAACCTATTAAAAATATTAATAAGTGGTACAGGGTGGATTTTTAAGACGGGAGTGAATGGCCAAATCCAAAACTATAGGGTTAGCGAAAAGTCGTGAAAGTCATGACCTTGATTTTTATGAAAAATTAAAACTGAATTCTGCTATGTTATTTATATATTTTTTTTTATTAATAATCCGATGGGACGGCCTACACAGCCGGGGAGCGGTCAGGTTAGTCTCCGTCGAAACTGGCAACCGTGGTCGAAATTCAGCTAAGAGAACATCATCATCAACATGAACATTCCTCAAAATGTCTAATTTATCACAAGGTACCAAGTATCCAATTCACCAGCAAATAATTTATCATTTACTATGAACAATAGCCCAACTCGGCGCCATAAGGCATAGCCACGGTTAATTAAAACTCGACTCGAATTCGCTGTAAATTTTACTTTTTCCACATTTTTCCACGAACTTTTCGACAGTACATCCAGTTTTGTTTATTTATGAGCTTTGCCTACGGACGGCCGGCCGGCCTCACCGACAATATTTTCGCATTAACGTTCCCACTTTTTGCGATACCAATTTACACACATCAACCATTGTTTAGGGTCATCTCTCAAAACATTGTTTCACCTCGCGGATTTGTCGAATGTTTTAATAAAGCATGTTATTTCTATTCAAAACAGTTGATATTCCGTATCATGCGACCAGTTTGCCTCGGAGGTATGCTACAATTATTGTCAACAGATATTTTCTTATATAGGAAAGTAAAAATAGTATTTATAACAGCAAAATACATAAGTACACATTCTTAACAAGGTATGTATATACCAAGATCTCAGGAAAAATTTTAGGAAGGGCCACACATAAAAAATGAAGAGAAAAGCAACTCATTATGTCATTGGCAGACAGCCATTATTATCTAGTATTTTATTTCTCTGTTAGTTTCTTCGCTAGGCTAAGCCTGTATCGAAGAAATCATGAGTACGAAAAGTTCGATCATTTGATTGGTTATTTACGGAAAATTTGCTGTGAAAACAACAAAAATAAACAAATACGAAAATTCTAAACAATATAAAACCAATTTTAAAGTATAAGTAATATTGTTTCTATCTTGAATAAACTTGCAACCAAATAAACAAGAAGCTCTTCAGTATAAAGGTAGAGAGCCTTCGCCTAGAGAAAACAACTGGTGACAACCCACGTCTTGAGAGGTCCGTAACTAGAAAATAATCAATCTTCCGAGTCCACTTCGAGGCAATCAACAGTCTGTTATTGCGTCCAATCCGATAAAATAGCCGATGTATCAAAGAAGACGACCAGTGCTGTAGTGAGGTTTTACTAGGGGTTTCTACAGCAGTTTACCTAGATAGCTTAACTACCTACATCTTCAAGTAAATAGTAGTATCTATGGTCATTGATGTAACATGCTGCCAGGCTCAATCAATAGCGGTTTGTTACTAACCAATTTGGTTATTCAACTCAACGTCCATCCAATCAGTTGCATCCCACCCCAACGTAACTTTTCTATGTATAGGTGATCTTTTTTATCGACTTACTCCTGCGACTTTTTTATTCATAATAAAAAATATAGATACTTTTTGTACAAGATACATGTTTTTTTTGGAATGTGAAGTTTCGACTCACATGGTTTTGAATAATACGTAAAACCTTGATCGAGTCAGGGCTACTGCAGCCAATTTAATAACGTCGATATAGTTTGGGCCCGATAATCCTTACAGCGGCCCTGATACCCGAGATTCAATTACTACACAGCTATCTTTAGACGCAGTAAATCGAAAATGAAAACGGGTGCAAGCCTACAACGCGACGAGTATGTCAACAGCAAGACTGCAATATCGCTGTTGATCGATACCACTACGCTGCGGTGTACCAACCACACTGTTTGTTATTTGTCTAAACGCATCAGCTAGAATGTAGGTATTACAAAGTTTTTGATCTAGTCTGGATTTTTCACATTATTGATTTACTTACTTACAACCTTGCTACCAAATGCTATCTATTAATAAATAAAGAACTCGCCTGGGGAAGTTTTAACATGGCACCATGGCAAGCATGGTAAATCCCATCGTTAAACATACGTAGTCGATGGTTAAAGGTTATGGCTTCATCATCATTATCATCATCAGCCTATAGCAGTCCACTGCTGGACATAGGCCTCCTCCAATGAGCGCCATAGCGCCCTGCCTTCAGCTTGCCGCATCCAGCATCTACCTGCAGTCTTTAGCAGGTCGTCATCCCACCTGGTCGGAGGGCGTCCTACACTACGTTTACCGAGTCGTAGTCTCCACTCAAGTACACGTTTGCCCCAGTGGCCGTCAGTTCTTCGCGAGATGTCGATATACGAATATCTCGCGAAGAAGGGTATGGATTGAAAGTGTTTATTTATTTATAAAGGACTCCTAACAAAAAAATCACATAACCTGCTGAATAACAGAATAAAGTGACCTAAGTTTAGACTTAATACCACTTTAAGAAAAACACTAGTGTTTTTCTAATTAAAAGGTGCCACATCATGAACAAAGTATGGTATATTTTACTTTTCTCGCAGATAAAAACACATTTTATGATAATCCAGTCTTACCTTTAAACCTTTTTTTTCTTAGTATTCCTGTATAAACCTTAATAAACCTATGAGGTGAAGTATATCATACCATTGAAATATAAAAGAACCATAGATTTTTAGAGGAAACACAAATACGATCGTGTGTCTACGGTCTAATGTCATAGGTGGCGTTCCCTGCGACGTATTAATTCAATTATATGTATGTTAAAAGCCTCGCCTTTATGTGTTAAAAGGTGTCAGTTTCAAAGCAAGAATATGCTTTGAAACTGAATGACACTAGACATACTGAACTGTTCAAGTTCTTATATATTTCAGTTCTCAATTGGAGAGTTGTTAATTTAGAACTGTGTAACTGCATGTGCAGGTGGGATGACGACCTGCGAAGTACTGCAGGCAGATGCTGGATGCGGCAAGCCGAAGACAGAGTGTTATGGAGCTCATTAAGAGAGGCCTAAGTCCAGCCGTGGACTACTATAAGCTGATGATGATGATGATGATGATACTGCATATCCATATACGAGTATGTATCGCACGTAAATGGTAAAAACCAGTAACTTCACCAAATTCGATGAAATCGTTGATTTTGAGGGAATTCATTTAATCCCGGGAACTGGCATCCATGAAAAATCAGCAATCATCAAGCATTCACCTGGTGCACTTGGTCAGCATGTTATTTGAAAAACATCTACACATCTTTAGCTATCCTGCTAGTTTAGCTATCAAGTGTTTTAAAAGACCGCGGTGTAATTTTTCAAGCGGCGAAATTTAGTAAAAATTGCAGTATTATTGAGTTTGATCACACGTGAAACGACTAATGAAATAAAACCCTATTTACGCCCGTTGCCATGGAAATCCTTAATTACCAGAGATAAAAAAGACCAGATATAAAATACAAACTGCCGAGCATAAAACGTCCTTCTATTGTGAATAAAAAAGTATAAAACCTATATATTTACAATAGAAGCGAATTTACTACTACTTATAGTTTACCCGTATTTTTTCTGAAATTACGTAAATAAGTGCATGTATTTATAGCTCGTTGGATAGCTAAAGATGTGTAGATGTTTTTCAAATAACATGCTGACCAAGTTCACCAGGAATTTTTTTCCACAAAAAAAGGAAAAAAAAATATAAACCGATTGCTGCCAAAAAAACATTGAGAATAAGGGAAAAAAACTCCCACAAAACCCAATGACCGAGGGGTCGTCACCCCTCGAGTTGACGCCGGGGTAATGAGGCCAAGCCTCGAGGCCCCTCTCTGTGCCCCCACCAGGGCCGGAAAGAAACCTATTGGAGCTAAAGATGTGTAGATGTTTTTCAAATAACATGCTGACCAAGTTCACCAGGCATTTTTTTTTATTTGGAGTTATTCGTAGGAATTCACCTGACGCACCACATCGGTCGTCACAATTGATGACCTCTAATTACATTAGAACGATATATTTTTACCTATCTAGGACATAATGGTTCTTTTCTTTAAATTAATGAAAAATTAATTAACACAGGTAGAGCAAATTATACTCCTTCAAATATTATCAGTCTGAGACACAATGAGCTCTCGCGACATCACCTGTCTCGCTCCCAAGCTTCTCAAAGATTTATTCAAAAATTAAATGAAGCGTATTCGCTCTCAGTCGCCTTCCAGATTAAACCTCCTAATAAGGTTTTCGCCTTCATACCAAATTGTTTTAGTGTGTTTAAAGGCCAAATTAAGCAAGTTTAAGCTCATTTTGTATACATAAAGAGAAATTAGGCAATTTGTTCCTTGTCTCGTTTTATCGTAGGCTCGTTGGGAGCAAGGCCCAGAAAGGGCGACTTGTTTTAGTTACCGAAAATGGGTAGTTTGATCCATTTAAGGCTCCTCTTTATGATACTGCTAACCTATAAATAAAACGAAAAGCCTAATGCTGACACACACAGCATCAAACAATTTAGCCACAAGGTAATCAGAGCTTTTTAAACGTAGTTCAAGTTCAAGTTCATTTATTGGTAAAATAATTATTACACGTCAAATACTACTTTAGTATAATTTGGTTTGTTTACATGTAATAGTTAATTATAACATCAAATAATAATTATATAAGAATATTAATTAAATTATAATACATTCAAAATACATTTATTCTAATAATCAATTCAATATTAATGACAAAATCAACAATAAAATGAATTCATATATTTTATATTATATTTATTTAAAGGAAAATCAGAAGTTTATATATAACACAATAAAAAGTTCATTACTACTAGAAAGCTTATTGAAGGTTTTCACAGACAGGATAAATAACAGAATAATATAATAACAAAAACTGTGAAAATAAAGTAAACGGTTTAGGTACATATAGCATCTATAAAGTTAAATTAGATAATTATCTATAAGTTACAAAATCAATTTACAAGAATGTTTACTCTAAACACCTATCATCCACATTATCATTATTGGTGCCAAAATTATCTGCTGACCCGCCGCCGCCGCCGCCTGGCCGAGCTAATACTTGTGCAGAATAAGACAAAGTCATACTGCTTACTTAAGTTGTTAAAATTGTTACTCGCGCATATGAATGTTAATATAGTAGGTACACTACTACAGTCTTATCTCAAAAATTCATCAATCCTGTTAAAGGATTGATCAATGAGCCAGTTCAATGAGCTGTAGATAATATAAAAGGACTAAAGCACTGGTTATAATAAAACTATATTTATGGGACTATGAGGCCAAATCACTTCAATCTATTTGATTTAACATAATGCTGACACACACAGCATCAATAAATTTAGCCAAAGGTAATCAGAGCTTTTTATACGTAGTTCAAGTTCATTTATTGGTAAAATAATTATTACACGTCAAATACTACTTTATTACACTGAGAAAAAAGTTAGATTACAAGACTACAAGAACGAGTAGTAATCACAAAAAATGTTGCGTCTAATAAAAAATAGTAATCTTTATTACATTTTCCAGTTACTATTAAATAATTTTTGTTCACTTTACAAAATAATATCGTACTTTACAAAAAACCAGAACTTTAGTTACAGCTATTAGCATATTATAAAAACTACTAGAAATATTGTAAAGTTTACAATGCTCTCTGTAGTTTCTACACTTCAGTTTATTACGGACTACCAACATCTCGGCGCAGCGGGGCGGCGGCAGCGCGGGCGGGAGGGGATAAGATCATTCCGGTCGGTCATTACTTCCTTCCTTCCTTTCTTGTTTGCGCTCAGCGCTCAGTGCGTGCGGATGTGTTTAAGTTTTAATTTTATAGATTGTGTTTTGCTGTTTTGTGAAATGGACGAAGAAGTAAAAGCTCTGCTGCAAGTTTGGGGACTCGGAGAATACATAGAAATATTCACTAGTAAGTAGCAGTGCCATCATTATTCAATTATGTAACTGTCCGCACGTGCACGTTTTGCATAGGTACCTACTCTATTTTTATGTAGGATGTGGACAGTGGTAATTTTGGAAATCCTGCCCTGAGTGTGATTTGTTTAATCAACAAAGCTAGAAGATCAATCTCGGAATAGGTGGCCTAGAGTCTACGACGCGCGTCCAAACAAACGTTGACACGTTTGAACCAGTTTGAACCTGCCCGGAGTGAGAGCGGGTGCGCTTGCGGATGCGCTCATCAATACTCGTATACTGATTTTTTCCTCGCGGATAGGTAGTGAAAGTAAAATAAACGCGCCGTCACTCACACAGGACTTCGGACTTCGGGCGCTTGATACACATTAGGGACTTTCGGTCGGTCTAGGGAGAGGCAATGAAGCGCATCCTGCCTGTCGTGTGTCGCTAGGTAGGTAAGTACTTAAGTAGCTATGGTAAGTAAGGACCTTCTCTGCAGATAAAGAAAGATCGGCGGCGCGGCGGCGGCGGCGGCGGCGCCCCGGGGCATCCCACACTCTATCACTTCGCGTGACTTCGCCCACGAACGTACAGTACGCGCTGGGCCCTGCCGCAGCGCTGTTCCACGGTTCCACCTTGGGGCGGCGCGGTCAGCCTTTCTATCGTCGTCAGCTAACTTGATAGCCGCCACATACAGAAACTGTGGCCAGGCCGGAGGCGAAGGCGTGCGTGTTGTATCATACGAATTTATATGAACTAGGTGCCTGCCTACACATACACCGCCCCGGTCGGTGGTGGGCGCCGCGCCGCCGCGCCGCCGCCGCGCCGGCTCGGCGACACAAACATTCGATCGGCGAGTGGAGCCGGGCGACGCGCGCGGCGCGGTGGAGAGGTGTGGCGTATGCGCGTTGTATTTAAGCTAGTCTTTACTTATTTATTATACATAATATGCATTAAGTACATAATCTAAACGCTGGAGTAGAAATTAAAAAATCAGTTAGGTAGGTACTTTTAGTATAAGTAGATAAGAGAAGAGCGCTTTAAACTAGTAGCGTTTTGTTTTGTTTACCTAGGACGTCTCTAAAACATTAGGTTCTTACTAAAATTAATCATAGGACCTACTTAGATAGGCCTATGCTTAGCTTTGTAGATTGAAGGAGTTATTCTACATACCTACCTACCTATTGCCTACTAACTGACCTGTTTGTTGTTTCAGCCATTAAAATAGACATTAACTGTCTGAATCTCTTGGACGCAACTCTTGCCAAAGAACTGATTGTCCCAATAGGAGTCAGAGCAAAATTTTTGAAAAATCTTGAAAACTTTAAATACACGCTGCCAGACTCGGATGCAAATGATATTTCGATGGTAAGTTTATACCTTTAGTGCACTTTTACAACCATTTTTCATAACTATAAATAAATAAATAAATAATGTTGGACAATTCACACAGCATTATCTAGCCCCTAGCTAAGCAGAGCTTGTGTTATGGGTACTAGATAACTCATATACTTAATACAATACACTACATAGATAGATATTTTTTTATTATATCCAGAACGATAGATATTTTTTTATTATATCCTGACTTTTGATTTCATAGCTTATTTTCTGTTTCAGTCTGAAGACTTATCTGTAGACAAACTTAGCGAAAAACATAGAAGAGTAGTGCCTTTGGAAGAAGTAATCAACATAAATAATAATTATGAACTTGATCATGAAAGCGACATAATAATACACTACTCATCTTCTCCGAAACAAACATCATCACCGGCACCAGGTTGCAGTGACACACAAGCCCCGACGACGGCTACAACTGTTACTCACAGTTTGGTTAGTAGCTACTTTTGATATTTGTTTTACAACTTAGCATGTTTTATTTGTCCAGTTACTCAAAATCATTGATATAGTAGGTGGGTAGGTACGATATATAAAGAGATACATTATTTATGTTAATCTGTTCGCTTACAGCACCTGGAAGAACTACTTAAGAGCACAGCAGAGGGAAAGTCGATTATTAATACTCACTTTGAAAATGGACTGCTGACTAGCAGTCACCGACGGAAACTAAGCAACATAATAATCAGACATCTCCTAGGTGAAGACCCCGAAAAACGAATTGACTCTACAATTTTAATGGATTATGCTCAGCAAATAAAGGTGCTTTTTCCCAAAGAAATAATAAGCACATATTTTATACCCTACGTAAACAATACCAATCTGAAAATTAAGCGGTGTGCTAAAGGAAAATTATATGACTGTTTGCAAAACCGTAGGAGAGAATACAGAGACAGCAAAACACGGAAATCTGATAAGAGTACACCAAGCATCTCCCATGAGAATGCAAATGAAGGAGAAGGTATGTTTATTTCTCTAAATATGACCTTCAACCGCACTTTCGCGACCTCTGTGGCGCGGTGGGCGAAGGTCCGTCTGCGACACAGGAGATTGCGGGTTCGATTCCCGCCTCGGGACAAATGTTTGCACAATCTGCAGATGCTTGTTCAGGGTGTTCTGAAGAAATTATATATCTATATTAATATGTATTGTATTAAGTATAGTACCCATAACATAAGCTCTGCTTAGCTTGGGACTACATAATGCTGTGTGAATGCGGTATCGTATGTATTGATGAGCATTTATTTCAGATTTGGATGAGGAAATCAATTTTCTCAAGAACTCTAGTGAGCCATGGAGCATTGTGGAAGAAAAATGGGCCTCAACAGTAGAGTTCAGATCCAAACAATTGAATGAAAGTCAAATGACTGTTGATCAGTACATGAGTTTGTACCCAGCACTGAAAAAATCAACGGGCTATCACCTGCTGCAGAAGGATTTCAACCACATTCATCCTGGTTATCAAAATAATTTTCTGGAAAACTTCCAATTGCTTAAAAATAAACTGTTGGAACTATTGTTAAAAAAACACCAACACAATCAGGATTCTACAATTCAAGAAATTTTAAACAATTGTGAAGAACATCATAGTAAGTACCTACATAAATTCTAATATTATAAAGTAACTTGCCCATGGTAGTTTGTAGTTGGCCAGACAATTCATAAAGTATCATCTAGCCCCATGGTAAGCAGAGCTTGTGTTTTGGGTACTAGATAACTGATATACTTAATACAATACACTACATAGATAGATATTTTGTATACAACTTTTGTCCCAAAGCGGGAATCGAACCCACATCGCATCCTGCATCGCAGGTGGACCTTATTAAAATAAATTAACGTTCCGTTTTTTATTTCAGAAAAAAATGATGTGAAATCCCAAGAGGCCACATCTATTTTCACCCTGACTCTGTTGGCCCTGACACTGGCTCAACCACTAACTAAAAAGAAGAAAGGCACCTGGCGTCCATCCAGGATTGAATGTAAAGACGGCTTCATCACGCACATCACAAGGCCAATGGATTTGATGGAAACCATAAACAAAAGAAGAGAGAAGTTTGCAAAACTGGGAGTAACATTACAACCCTTTATTTTGATTGTTGGACCAAATGCTGCGACAATACTCTTTTTTTATAGGTAATTGTTTATGGTGCTATGTCCAAGTGCCATGCAGACAATGCTCTTTTTTTATAGGTAGTCTTGTCTTAAAACGATCTCGTATAATAGGTTAGCTAGTAGGTAATTAGTTTAACGATGATAAAAAATGTCTCTGAATATGTTGATTAGTGTTTACTAACTTGTTTGAAGTCCTTTATAAGTGATGTGATGAGTCAATTATTATGAATGTAGCTTTGTGATAACTTTATCTTTGGTGAAAAGAAACATTGTTTCTATTGAATAATCATGTTGTTTGATAGCCATGTAAAATAATCTTTTGTTGTCTTTTATATTCTATAGTATAGACTAAAAAAAGAAGATATAAGAGTATTTTTACGGATATCTCGTTATTATAATATAGAATGTATACTTTATTCAAGAGATCTCCGATCTGAGGCTCAACTAATAGGTAGTGCAAATTACTACTTAGTAATTTGAATTACTACCTAGTAATTTGTACTCTATGTTACATTACAAAAATGCCTTTAAATTTATGTTGATTTATAATAATAAGTTGGTTATTATGTAAAGTTTATTAAAGGAACAAAGTTCTTACAAATTAAAATTATAAACTAAGTGAACACTGGCAGCAACACATGTTTATAAAACTGTATTGTAGCACATAAACATGAAGGTCATTTGTATGATTACCATAAATATATTTTTAATGTAGTTCAATAATACTTTTTATTCTGATTCCACTAATACCATCTCCAGAAATCCCTATTTTTAATTTTTAGATTTAACATGAAATTTGATATAGGTAGGTAACTATATAATTGTAATTATTACTATTTAATTTGAATGTAGTTTGTAATATAATGGTTGGAACAGATTCATCAGCAGTAAAATACTGTTCCATGCTGACGAGCCAGGACCAACTCTTATTGAATAAAAACTACATACCTACTAAGGCTGCATTCCACCAGAGATGTGCTACGTTGCTATGTTTCCAGCCGACCGATGGATCGCTCCGTTATCGCGTAATTTTAACTACCAAAAATGACGCGATGTAGAAGCGATCTTATTGGTAGGCTGGAAACTTAGCAACGTAGCACACTCTGGTGGAATGCAGCCTTAGTAGGTATGTAGTTTTTATTCAATAAGAGTTGGTCCTGGCTCGTCAGCATGGAACAGTATTTTACTGCTGATGAATCTGTTCCAACCATTATATTACAAACTACATTCAAATGCTTAGTAATAATTGCAATCATAATAGTACACGTCACAATAATAGATAGTACCTATAACAGTCATATATAGTAAACATCACATAAATGGATAGTACATACAACGATAAGATATAGTGCGCATAAAGTTATTAGGCAGTAATCATCACAATCAGTACAGTTACCATTACAAAAAAAATTGTACCCTTTAACATCAATAATAGTGCTCATAACAATAACAGATAGTAGGAATAGCACGCACTTACTTATCAGTTACTAAATAATTCAGTAATCAATAATCTGCTTATTGTAAATACTACCAAACAATATTGCTCACATGGCAAGAAATTAATTATTAGGGACTAATTATTCTTGTAATCTCTACTAGATAGTATTGTTGGGATAACAGCTACCACTAGTTCTGACAGCTAGAATTATTATATCGTAATCGTTACTAAATTATTATAGTTGTCACAAATAGCACTAGAATTATTGTTGAGTCAAACAGAATTTTAGTAAGTACAACGAGATTTTTTTCTCCGTGTATACTTTGGTTTGTAGAAATAAAGGGTGTCTCATAATGTTTTTCGTTTTTGATACTTGAAAAAAAAATACCAGAATTCGTTCAAACTCGTTTTATTTACTGTTAAATTAAAGAACAGTTCAAAAAGTTTATTTATGAAAAACAATCTTTCGCAAGTGCGCACCATCCACTTCTTCACACTCATTTAGCCTGGCACTAAAATTTTCAATTACTCGCTGGAGCATCGCTCTTGAAATAGCGTTGATTTCTTCTGTGATTTTTTTGCTTTAAAACAGTCAGGTTGGGTGGCAATGGGTCGTAAACTTTACTTTTGAGGTAGCCCCATAAGAAAAAATCAGCAGGCGTTAAATCTGGACTCCTCGGTGGCCAGTTGATGTCTCCTCGGCGACTTATTACTCTTCCAGGGAATAATTCGTGAAGAGCAGCTAGGGAGTCATTTGTAACATGGGAGGTGGCTCCATCTTGTTGGAAAAATATGCTGCGGTTGTATCCAATCTGATTTCGCATTTCTGCGAATCGAATAATGCGATGAACCGTCGATTTCATCATATTCAGAGAAGCTGCGCGCAATCGTAGTGACTGCCGTCATAACAGACTGGTGAACGCGGTCGGCATTGACGCTCGTTCTCGATGTCCTTTTGCGCCCAGTTGGTTTATCTGGCATTGTATTCCCAGTCTCTTCAAACTTGCGCACCCAATGCTTGATTAAATTCGCACTTGGCACATTTCTCATATCCGGTAAATCAAAATGTGTCCGGTAGAGACGTCGAACGATAGTGTAAGAATCGTTATTTTTATAAAAAGCTCGCACGCAAAATGCGCGCTGCCGTCCCGTGTAGCGATCCATCGTTACTAAACTAGACAAGCCCGCCAAGCATTTGAGACCACTCCCCGCCCCCCGCTACCTGTATTTGGCGCGTAACAGCCAAACCAAAAACGAAAAACATTATGAGACACCCTTTATAATAGTTAATTATAACATCAAATAATAATAATAATTCTATAAGAATATTAATAAAATTATAATACATTCAAAATACATTTATTCCAATAATCAATTCAATAATAATTTAAAATTAATCGATAAATGAATTCATATGAATGTTAATATAGTAGGTACATTCTTATCTCAAAAATTCATCAATCCTGTAAAAAGATTGATAAAAGAGCCAGTTCAATGAGCTGTATGTAGTTAATTATGACGACCAATGTGGCGCGGTGGGTGAAGGTCCGCCTGCGACGCAGGAGGTTGTGGGTTCGATTCCCGCCTCGGAACAATCGTGTGTACGATCTGCAGATATTTGTTCCGGGTGTTCTGGTCGTTTTCTATGTATAATAAAAAAATCTATCTATGTAATGTATTGTATTATGTATATCAGTTATCTAGTACCCATAACACAAGCTCTGCTTACTATGGTGCTAGATAATGCTGTGTAAATTGTCCAGCACTATTTATTTATTTAATTACTAAAGGACTGGTTATAATAAAACTACATTCAAGGGACTATGGGGCCGAATCACTTCAATCTATTTGATTTAACGTACAAATGGAAAGCTCCAACAATTCGTTTCTGTCTTAATAATAGAAACGTTAATAATTTCCTGGTGAATCACGAATTATTGGCTGATTCATGCTATCGTTTCTATGATAGAAGTAATAATTATTTGCACGTAAATTGAACTGATAATTTGGTCTTTGTTGTGGTAAATGGTAGCAATGAAGTAATATTGAGTTGGTATTTAGTAGCCATTTTCTATGTATGTAATGTATTGTATTAAGTTTATCATTCATCTTGTACTTACCCATAAAATGAGCTCTTCTAAGCTTGGGGCTAGATGATGCTGTATGGATTGTTCAGAGTTATTTAGTTATTTGTATGATTCTGAGAAAATGCAAAAAAAATTCTAATAATAGGGAGCGAAAGGTAATTTTATTGACGTGATATTCAATTCAATGATCACGTTATATTGACGACTTCTGTGGCGCGGTGGGCGAAGGTCCGCCTGCGACGCAGGAGGCTGCGGGTTCGATTCCCGCCTCGGAACAATTGTGTGTACGTTCTGCAGATTATTGTTCCGGGTGTTCTGGTCTTTATCTATAATAAAAATATCTATCTATGTAATCTATTTTATGAAGTATAACAGACATCTAGTACCCATAAGACAAGCTCTGCTTAGCTTGGGGCTAGATGATACTGTGTGGATTGTCCAGCATTATTTATTTTATTTTTTCAAAAAATAATAAATATATTTTAATTTCGTTAATTGCTTTTTTGCAAAACATCTATAACTCTATCTTTCAGTGCATTTTTCTTTCATTGAAATAGTTATTGAATCTGCAGTGCAAAGCCTTCAGCAAATTCAATTTTTGAACCTTTTCACTACAAGTTCCTACAAGTACTATACTCTATTATATTCTAACCGCATTTCCAAGCATTCTATGCACATACCAAATGTGAGTACAATATACAACGGCGTAACGAAATTCGTCCATTCTCTAGGCAAATGCCCCAATTCATCGAGATTGAACTAATGTGAGAAACAGACCGGATCCGTTTAGTACCGAGGCATCTATGCGACATGCGACTACAACCAGATGCAACGAACGACAAGCTGCGGCCGACAATCCATTGGTCGACTTTCATGCGATTACTCGCAAGAAAGTCGCTTTACTCCAGCGTGCGCGAGGCAGCGGCAACGGCATCCTGAAGATGATTATGGCACGGACAGACTGCCCAATCCAAAACAGGTGGATGCGGGTACTGATGGGCTCCATCTGATCCAAATTTTAAATGTTAATTTTAATTTCTTATAATTTCATTTTTATTGTATAATTCTGGTTCAATTTTAAATTTAATATGACATTTTGTTTAATTCCTTTTATGATGTATTATTGTGTAACTTATAATCTATGAATGTTTAATTTTTTGTTTATTTTTTAAGTTGTGTGTGTTTTAATTTTATATGGATTTTATGATAATCTGAAATAAACGAATAATAATAAAATACTACGTAAAAATTCTGCGTACTACGTTAAAATGTTAGAATAATACGTACTTTGTAAAAGTACTAAGTACCACGTCAAAATACTACATACTTCGTAAAAATACTACGTGCTACGTAAAAAAATTCTTTAATTGATATGAAACAAGGGACAGATTCCCGTCTGGCTAGGTGGGATGACGATCTACGAAAAACTGCAGGCGGATACCGGATGCGGCAAGTTGTTGACAAAGGCGCTATGGAACTTATTGGGGGAGGCTTAAATCCAGCAGTGGACTTATAGGAAGATGAGGTAACTACAAATATTTATAAAGGGTCTTTCATTAAGCGCTTCCTATCTTTAAATATAAATAAAACAAAGTGTGTGTGAGATATTATCGAATTTTTTAATGACATCCAATTTGACAGATGTAGCTTCAAAAATATGGCCGCTATCAATTTTCAAAGTTCGGAAGTCCCTATTGAGAGACCCTTTAGTTGCGAAAGCAAACCTATTTTGCTTATCTCTCTGTCTTTTGTTATTTTTCACTACTAAGCGGCTTAACGGATTTTAATGAATTTTGGAATGAAGAACGATCGTATTCTGGGGTCGTTCCCAAAAAAAATTATATGCTTAAAGTAATTTTTCTGTTAGTACTTTTTCTTCAAAGGAAAATTATAAAAGACGCTAGTATTCTTATAACGCTATACTAATATTATAAGGAGGAAAGGTCTGATTTTTTGTTTGTTTCTTTGCTTGTTTGTTTGTTTGTAATGAATAGGCTCCGAAACTACTGGATCGATTCGAAAAATTCTTTCACCGTTGGAAAGCTACACTATCCCCGGTGAACATAGGTTATATTATATTTTCAAAAAAGTTAGGGATTTTACTAAAACCATGGGAAGGTCCGCTAGTATTCTTATATTATGGTTAAAGCTTTGAACACTTGGCACCAAGTTGAAGAATCTCAATACGCAGATGCAAACGACAACTCTGTGTTTCATTGCAGCACAAGTCGCACATTTGCGATGCCGCTTAGTCCCAAACGAGCACCGAGAATAATCCTAATCTGACGGCTAACAAGTATGGTAAGAGCAGGGCTAGATCTAATCTAAATAGCTAAATGCTTGCATGACAGGCAATGCTTAGGAAAGCACTTGAGTCTTGGGGACTAAACATGGGTTAAACACTAAGGGGGAGTTAAGAATAAGAACGAATGAAAACTAGATTTTGAAAGTAGCTTCGCACGCTTTTACCTAAATAAAAATAGCCTTTGTCATTCCTGGCTATTTATCTCCGAAGAGTCGATAGACAGACAATTGCAAAATGCGATCTTCCGAACAGTAAAATCTAAGCACCTCATTAATAATATAGAATGGAATAGAAAAAACATTTACTTAAACACAGGTACAAAATACAATATAATAGTTACTCTTTAATAACAAAGAAAGTAACAATACAACAAAGGAATCAAATTAAAACCAGTAATAACAATTAAAGCAAGTGAGCAACTGCAGACTGTAACTAGCAAACTCAATTATTAGCTTTGAAATAATTTTATCACTGCGGTGGAAGAAATCGCTCTTAGCGATAAGGCCGCCCATTGTGCATCTGTATCTTTGTTTGTTTGTTCTTTACTGTTTTTTTTTTCTGTGTTTGATGTGCAATAAAGCGTATTTGTATTGTATTGTATTGTATTATGGATTTGTCGCCATATTGAAATCCAATCTATTGACTCAAATACAAATTGTATTTTTTTTAAACCGACTTCAAAAAAGGTGGAGGGTCTCAGTTCGGCTTTTTTTATGTTTGTTACCTCAGATCTTTCAACTGGGTGAACCGATTATTATGATTATTTTTTTATTTGAAAGGTGGTGCTTCCCGTATGGTCCCAATAAATACTAATATTATTATTTAGGAATTTCTTCGGAAGTCGGTTTATCTATCTATATCTATACTAATATTATAAAGAGGAAAGATTTGATTGTTTGTTTGTTTATTTAGGGATCCGTACTAAAACCGTGCGAAGCCGGGAAGGTTCGCTAGTAGTTTATTAAAACACTTCAAATTATTCAGTTTTGTACAAGACATTTCAAGACGTTTAGCGAATTATATTCAGTATTCTGGTGCACCGAATAATTCATTGAATAGGCGACAAATGCATCGCCCGCTGTGATTCATGTCCGCACAGAATATAAAATAGTAGGAAACTCCTCATTTCCGGTCTATGCTAAATACAATTTTCTACCTTATCCGGACGGATTAGACTTGTAAATACATTGAAACGGTAAGTTCGTATACACGGTTGGATTCGTGCCGTAAACTTTTTTAGTCTTGTTTCTGTTTTATTTGGCAGATAGGGTATGTTTGTCTATGCTAACAACATGTGTGCGTGAGAGGTGGATTAGCAGCTTATGAAAATTGTTATCAGAGGACAGCGAAAAGCGGGTAGGGTTTAAAAATAATAAAATGGGTCCACCGACGACCGACACGTAGAAGTAGGTAACACCGAAACTGTTCATAATATTTAAATATCATCATCATCAGCCTATATTAGTCCACTGCTGGACATAGGCCTCCCCCAATGAGCGCCATAGCGCCCTGTCTTCTTGACGCATCCAGCATCTACCTGCAGTCTTTCGCAGGTCCTCATCCCACCTGGTTGGAGGGCGTCCTACACTACGTTTACCGAGTCGTGGTCTCCACTCAAGAACACGTTTTCTAGATCGGCCATCGGTCCTTCGCGAGATATGTTTAAAAATACCAAATATTAACGACATTAAAATACTCAAAGACGAAAATATTTTTTTTTATCTCTTTGTGTTTTCAGCGAAAGCTATGATTCCTTACCAAAATAAGCCGACACTTAGCATTCACAGATTTTCCGCTAGCTTTATCAAACCTACAAAAATAATAAATCTAAAAACTCCATTTTCAACTGTAATTGCTTAACGCGTAGCTCTTAATGCTTGGTAAT
Source organism: Eupithecia dodoneata (assembly GCA_947044415.1). Taxonomy (NCBI): domain Eukaryota; kingdom Metazoa; phylum Arthropoda; class Insecta; order Lepidoptera; family Geometridae; genus Eupithecia; species Eupithecia dodoneata. The sequence goes on along the minus strand of OX345656.1, from coordinate 8,688,064 downwards.
TGGGTTGAAAATGTGCGACATTACAGTGGCAATATGCAAGCGAGGATCGAAAAGGATGAACCTGACTTATTCACCCTGATTCGTATTAAAATTATCCGAATTTTCCTAGGATTTTACTAAAACACTTCACTATCATAGGTTTGCTTCATATCGCCAATCATACGTAGGAAAGAAGCAGATGACCTCTGTGGGCGAAAATCTACCTGCGGAGCAGGAGGTTGCGGGTTCGATTCCCGCCTAGAAACAAACGTTTGTACGATCTGCAGATATTTGATCCGGGTATTCTGGTCGTTTTCTTTGTATAATAAAAAATGTATCTATGTAATGTATATCAGTAATCTTACATCTAGTACCCATAATACAAGCTCTGCCTAGATTGGGGCTATATGTGGATTTTCCAGCATAATTAAATATTTATTATTATTAAGTACTTTATCTTAGCTTAAGTCACGCGTGTTTTTTCAGGACAGCGAATAATTACTTTACGGCTCAGGATATTTTCCTCGCCTTACGTGAATAACAGTAGTTATTTGCATTTATTAATTGCAAGCCCTTAGAACTAGACTATAGGTAAACATAAAATCAACCATCAAAAAATATCGAAAATAATCCTCCTTCTTGCGTAGTCGAGTAAATAATATGATGAGATAGTTCAGGTTCAACCCAAGGCGTGTAAATTGCAAAAGTTGGATCGCGGTTGCAATTTTCACAGTTGTGTAAAATATTGTCAGGCGCAATATCAGATGGCTGGGGTGCGATGGATGCGCTGCTGGCTTTTTGGCACGTTCGCAGCCGATCGAGATACTTTGCTAGAGTGGGGCTTACACAATGTATGCAAACAGGCTGGAAAAAATAGGTTTGTGCTGTTTTGGCTGTGTTTGTGTCGTGAGCCACTTACCTTTCTCTTTTGAGTTGGCGAACGAATACCGGTATGCTAGCACGGGGATTGTTGTCTAGGGTAGAATAAACAAGTACTGAAAATAATAAAAAAAACTAAACTCAAGTATTTTTTAACTTCATAAAACTGACCTATTTTCTACAATTTCCATAAAAAGTGGGAATAAAGGCCTACAAAATCAAGTAAGGAAAAGATCCTCAAAGGAGTTTTAAAAGAGTGTTCGATACTCATTTGTATCTGATCAGATAACCAAATAAATACATTAAAAAATATAACCCGCCGCCGCGCCACGTTATAAAAAAATCTCACTGTCTTAGGAAAAAATATTCTTTATCTTTAATTTATTTTCCGAAGCACTTTTTTATGAAAAGATTTTACGCTTTTCGAACAATGTTCAAAAGAGGTCGCATTCGATAAGGTCCCACTTAGCGCCATCTTTGAAATTTCATTGAAACTTTTTCACCAGCAAAGTAACATTGTGTGTACACAATGTGAGTCAACTACCTTATCCTTTGCACCCTCTGAAAACGCACTCGAGTGCCGAGCTTTCATTGGTTTTCGTGAAATTCCTCTAGGTGGCGCTTTTCAGCAGAATGTGTAGATATTGTACTTGTCAGAGGCGGAGGGTTCTGTTACAACCGTACCTACTAGCTGCCATCTTTGAAATTTAGTCGGAAGTTTTCCATCACCTAAAGCACAATATTTTGTGCTTTTCCTCAAGTCCAACGCACACTCCAGCCACCGGTTTTCGTGTAATTTCTCTAGGTGGCGCTTTAAAACAGAAAATTTGAAAATAAAAAAAAACAGAAAAGTGGTTGATTATTTGATCATGAGTAGGTACCAGATTTTCAGTAGAAGGAGATTCACTCTATGATTTTCTGTCTCACCTAAAATATATTTTTCAAGACGGAGAATTCGAAGATTTGGATAAATAAGTTTTTCACTGAAACCCAAAATGATTCCAGAATGATATCTTTCCACTAACATCATAATCTACAGACAGACTTTACCTACCTAAGTGTACTCACTACTAGGTACACTTAAGTCACAAATACATCACTTCTCAGTTTCGTTCATTTAAACCTAATTTATTTCTCAGTTCTGAGATTTGAACAGAAATATTTTAGTAAAAATTTTCCTTCTAGGCACTAAATTGAAAAAAGCGACGATGCTTACAAAGTAAACCACGCAACTTACTCTTGGATTAAGTTTTAGCAAGTCCAGTTCAAGATAAGAAGTAACCTACCTATTGAAATTCTCGACGCATTCGACCAAATGAACCAAGTTCTGATGCTTAAACTGTAGAGTCGACTTTTTTAAACGATTTGTTTGCTGTTTACTTTACTTGCCTCCAACAAACAACAACCTACGAGTATGTGGCGAGGCGGAGCTAAGTCCGCCTGCTAAACAGGAGGTTGCGGATTGGGTGGACAAATGTTTGTACAATCTGCAAATATTTGTTCCACCCGGAACTGAACTATGCGGTCTGGGTGCATTCATTGTATTATATATAATATAAATATATCCATGTAATTTATTCTATTAGTCATTTATAGTACCCATAACACAAGCTCTGCTTAGCTTGGGGCTAGAACATGATGCGGTGAGAATTGTCCAGCATTATTTATTTATTTATAAAAAGAAAATCTATAAACCTTATTTCTTATTTGATATTACTTTAAAGTATACAATTTACTTGTCTAGTTTATTTTATAAGCCTAAAGAAATAAGATTATTGAAAGCAAGAGCTAACATAAGACATAAAAAAGCATCCTTAAAATATGAAGCGCGACTCCATACAACTCGTGTGATTAGATGGCAACCTAGCCGTCGAAACCAATGCTCTCGCCGAACTTACTTCTGATTAGGTCTGCGTTTTATTCCAGCCGTTTTTAATATAGCGCTTAGTAAAACTTTGTACAGTTCTACCACAACTTTAGCACGGCAATTTGCTGGCTTTTTAGTTTATTTAGGAAAGGGCTTAACATATTTTTTTAATAAAATGGGTTCACATCCTTCTCTTTTTGCGTACTAAAAACGAATACTTAGGTTCTCCCAAACAGCACAGCATAACTTCCACTAGTACTAAACGATTTCAACGATTTCGGGTAGAAATAAGTATAACCTATACTGAATAATATACTGTTGATTAGATTTTGACTGTAGATTAGTGGAAACTTATAATTAGCCGTTAGTTACACACTGTGTTTAGTATTTAGTTACCTAGCTGTTAGTTTTCCCAAAATTATAAAATAAAATAAAAATAATAAAATTTCATTAACTGAAACCTTATATTGTAATGTAAGTTCAAATTTTTGTAAAAAAATACCTTTAGCCTGCCAATAACTTACAAAGTAGGCAGATAAAATCTTCAAGCGTACTATTTAAGCAAAAGTCTAGACGCCAGTAGTGATAATGAAATAGCCACATCAAAAGCTCAATATAATTTCCATGGCATTCAGTTTCTTAGTAAGAATTCTGCTACGCGGTATTTCTCTGTAAAACATGAAACTACCACGAACTTACGACTCACTAATGAAACGGCGTGAGAAAAATATTTTATAAATCCAAGACAAACAAACTAGACATATAGTTGTAAGTTATAAGTTGTGAATATAATTTTTCGTGGCTGAAGTATAAAAACATGTATTGAAAACAATTTTTTTCTAACTCTTTTCTAAATTATTATAAATGTAATTTAGATAAATAAATTTGCTTCGTACAATGCGCTCTCTAAGTCTAGAATTATCCACAACTTACACAGAATGATCCGATCCGATCATATGTAAGTTGGTACGGAAAAACCTCATTAAATAATGTCTACCAGCTCATCAGAAAGCGCTTTGCGTTTATTTTATCCTGGCCTAGTTCCACACCGTTGCTAATATGGTGAAACGAATGATAATTTCGGTCACCATATACTGGCATGTGTCTCTAGTGCAGGACTTTTGTCACGTCATAGTTCAAAAAATAACATCATCCGTAGGGCTTTTACCAGGGTCATTGTAGCAGCTACCTTCGAACCAAGTGTATGTTCATGTATGCAAGATTATGGCGAAAGGCCTAACGATACCGCATCAGAGTTATACGACTCTGATGCCTTGAAACATGTGTCGGTCTGTAGATTACATTGGTGTCGATGGCCAAGATCCACTTTGTGTGACTGCGCCACGATAGTGAGGTTAAAAAAACCTCAAATATTGAGTCGGAAAGTCGAAAATTACATAATTAAATCGTATAATATAAAAATGAAATGCTGAATGTATTTCTAAGCGCAAATCTCGGGAGCAGGTGAACCGATTTCGCTAATCATTTTTTTTTTAATATTCCTTGAAGTACAAGTGATTCTTACGGAGAAAAAAATGAGAAAAATTTAAAAAAATTGCCTTAAACAAATGACCACCCGAGCGAAACCGGGACGGTCCGCTAGTTATGGGATAAAAACAATGCTTACATAATTTAAAAAAATCCAGTGTTTTTTTTGTTTTGAACCCCCTGACAAGGACAAGGGACTTAAAAGTTTAACGTGTGTAAGTCTGTTCTATCTTTATGTCTTTCTGTGGCAACACAGCTCCCAATCGGATGAATGGATTTGGGAAATCGGTGCAGCCGTTTAAATATTATGTTGGTTCAAAGTTAAAACTTGTCAGCTATTTTCCATGTTTTGTAAGATTAGCTTGTCTTCACACATAGGTACTCATTTTAATTCAAGCTACGCAACCAAATTTATAACACCCTATTCAAGCGTCACGGTATTTGGCAAGGCATTCTTACCTTGCCATTAATTTAAAGTTTAATCGTTGCGTGAACTCAAGGTACGGGGTGCATAGCCGCTGTAAAGCCCCAGTTCAACTTAATAACATCGTCAGTGAGCATGTCGCTGCAATTATTGCCACATCTTGCGAAGTGTTGGGATTGTGCTGCTTGCTGCTAAGCTGTATCGATTTTATGATGTTTAAAGTTCCAAGACTAATAATCGATTACAGTTTTATGAGGAGGTATTTTTTCTGTCAATATTATTGATAACAGTGTCAAAATGATTAGAGTTATAATACTTCTAGTATTATAAAATCGTCAGGTTTGTAAAAGCGATAGGGAAAACGCGCGCTGACTAGAAGACATTTACGTCATTTTAGATGATTTGATGGATATATAGGAGAATGCACAAGAACACCAAGAGTGGAAAGAGATATCTTCCAAGGAAAAGCCTTCTCGTAATAAAGTATACAAATTATTATAGACTATAAATTTCATTTGATTTTTTATTCGAGTAAAAAACCTTACGTTGCTATTATTACTATCTAGGTATGATGTCCTAGCGGAATCTTCAATCATAGCGGCCAGTCAGAGACTAGCCAGTACGCATTACATATTATAGTGCCCAAGTGTTTATTCCCTTACTCGTCTGTATGCTTTCCCATCAAATTATTAACCTATACTTAAAGAGCAATTTCATTAAGATGTTTGCTAATCGATACGAAATAAAAATCTCAACTTAGAAAACTGTGATAATAATGAAAATCAGCAAACATCTAACTTCAACCAAACTGCACTTACGACCGCAACGCTCCGACCGAAACGATTTTAGCAAACTGCAAACTTCTCAAATAACCACAATATCGATAAAAAAATCCCTTGGGAGGTCCACATCACTGGCTGCTGTAACTTATGTTCGCCTAGTGTTAATTTCGTCGTCTGACAAATTCGCCTGGAGCGGTGCGCAGTCTCACGCCTTTTTAATGGCCTACCAGCCTCTTAAAGGCTCTTTTTTGTAGTAAATTAGGACGTAATATGAAGGTTTCTGCTGAAATTTTATAACTGTTTGTTACTGGCAAGCTGTTGCATTTGCAAACATAATCACAAAAATATCACGTTTTGTAAGATAGATTGATGCATGTGTGCACTGCACTATTTAACCCAAACAGTGAATAAATCTGCTGTTTTGTTCAATATTTAGAACTAGCGGACCTTTCCGGCTTCGCAAGGTTTTAGTACGGATCCCTAACTTTTTCAAAATATAATATAAGCTATGTTCACCGGGGATAGTGTAGCTTCCCAACGATGAAAGAATTTTTGAAATCAGTCCAGTTTTGGAGCCTTTTCATTACAAACAAACAAACAAAAAATCAGACCTTTCCTCTTTATAATATTATAGTATAGATAGACAAAATGGGCTAAAATTTTAAAAGGCAGTTTTTCTATTATCGGTATCTACCTTCACGCACTAACTCTGATAAAAATGGCTATAATTCTCCAGTTCAAACAATGACCATAAAGCCAAAAAATCTACAGCTACCTGGAAATATACAAGTTGCCTGAATTGCTCAATCCACCACACCAGTGAAAGATAGCCTAGTTTGCAACAACATTATCATATTCATGCCCTTCGTTATTATGCAATTTTCAAGTCGTAACTCAAAATCAGTCTGGCCTTTGTTACCTTTGGAATAAACAAACTTGCATGTTTATTGATGATCGTAGTACGATCATATTAGAATTGATTTGAACAACTAACCTATTTAGAATTTTCCAGTGGCCCAAATAAGCCATAGTATATTTTATACATATATATTTTATATCTTTCGGTTTTATTTAGATATGTAATTATTCAGATAAATGGTCCCAAAGAAGATAAATAAAAAAAATATTGCCGAAGAATCATTATTGGTCCCGTAAAATTATTGTGAAAATTCAGCCCTACCTAAATATATTCAGGAGTTTGTAGACTTTTCTAGACTAATCATAATTCACATCACATCCATACTAATATTATAAAGAGGAAAGGTTTGTCATTTATAATGTGATTATTTTCTTAGCATGAAATTCTTAAAGGAAATTTGCTACGAGACCACGGCTACGGTGCTACGTCGTAGAGGTTGCTACGCCGTAGCAGCGTAGAATAAGTACCAAAATGTCCGGTATAAATCAAGTTAATTGCACTGGAGCACCTTCGTGGGGCCAAAGAACGGTCTTCAAGCATAATGTTTATTACTGGGTCACACTTAATCAATATTTTTTTACGCAGATGTAGGATTACCTTTTTACAAGTTGTTTAGCACTAGCGTCTGCCCGAAACTTAGCACTACAAAGTAGTAGGTAGACTGCAGAATATTATTTGTCGCCCTGTCTTTGATTTAGGCGTTCGATGGTTGCATACATTTAGTATCATTCGAAATACATCAATTCTGTGTATTATGTCGATGTACTTAATGTACATATAATAATCATACTAAATTTATTAAACTGATATGTTTCTTCGGACCTTCTGACGCGCCAAATTACACCAAACCACAATAGTGTGCACGACAGAAAACTTGATTTATTGTAGTATTATATATGGAAACACTTTTTGTAGGAGAAAGATGTAAATAAAAGTTGGCAACACTGCATCGGCCATTTTATTGTGAAACGAACGTGTGTTTTTTATTTTTACATAAATCCATAAACATCTATAGGAACCAATAAAATGTAGGCTGTGTGGATTTTATATAGGTAACGTCTATCCCTCACAATAGTGTGGGTTAAGCTTTAAGTCAATGCCACGTTCAAACTTGCACCAAAAGTAAATTAAAAACTTATATGAGTTAGGCATTATTCGATCTAAGCCCAGACCGATTGATCAATCGGGAAAAGTTTATAAGCTTTTAAACAGATAACACAGATAGAGCTCCGATTTACCGAAGGTTGAACAAAAAACGTCTAAAACTTTTGATTACTCAACTTGTGCAGGCAAGTATTCAAAATGTTTGTGAACAAAACGCTTGGGTCGAACTTGAAAACTAATAAGTAATGCAAGTTAAACCACAAGCCAGACTCTTCAAGCTGTAAATTATTGCTTTGTAGTCTAAATAACTTTAACGCTAGACTTCCAATGGCGTGATTCCAAATGGATGATGATATTGGGCTACTAGAATAATTCTATTGTTGTGCGATAATATTTTAGAAAAAATGTTAATTTAATGCAATACCCTTGGTTTTATAATAAATTTTAAAACCAAGCTTATTTATAATAGTCCACAGCTTCGCATACTTTGTATCTATGGAAATGTTTGAAGGTTATTCTAACCCATGGGAACAGATTTATGGAATAAAAAGTAGCCTGTTTTTAATACAGAGTTGGAAGTAACTGTATCCGAAATTTCAGCTCAATTCGTTTAATAGTTTTTTTTTGCGTGAAGATCCAAACATATAAACATCTAAATTTTCGGAGTTATAATATTCGTGTGATAGAAAAAAAATCATTATGAATTTATGCAGGTTAACTCCGAATTTTATTTATGTTTGGGGAACACCAACGGTGGATCACGAGGGACTACTTCAGGGTGAGTGCGGTTCTAGTCGTGGTTTAAAACGAATTCAGGAGTCTTAAAATCAGTCAAGCCTGGGTTCACGCGCTACTGGATATTTAAAATTTGATTAAAAGAGGCTTTTGAAAAATCCTACAACGAACTAAATGAATTCTTAAGTGATACTTTTCATCATCATCATCAGGCTAAAGCAGTCCAATGCTGGACATAGGCCTCCCCCAATGAGCGCCATAGCGCCCTGTCTTCAGTTTGCCGCATCCAGCATCTAACTGCATTTTTTCGCAGGTCGTCATTCCACCTGGTCGGGGGGCGTCCTACAATACGTTTACCGAGTCAAGAACACGTTTGCCCCAGCGGCCATCGGTTCTTCGCGAGATATGGCCGACCCACTGCCACTTCAGCTTGCTAATTCCCAGAGATATGTCGATAGCTTTGGTTCTCTGTCGGATGTATTCGTTGCGAATCCTATCCTTCAGAGAAACTCCGAGCATATCTCTTTCTATTTCGCTGAGCGACTTGAGTGATACTTTTAGTGACTTGTAATTAAAATTTTGTATAAATTTTATGACATACCTTCAAACTATATTATTATATTAGTATTATACATATAAATGTATCTGGCCGTCTCCCATTGCAACACCGTAAATGGACACATAACTGTGTGTATCTTCTAATAGCTATAGTCAATAACTTCTGACAAATTTAATGTCAAACCTATACTAATACTCGCTAAAATTTTATGTACTAATTCTAGCTAATATGATGCAATAAATAAAATAAAAAGAAAGCCGCATTTTTTGAGTAATTCTTTTTATTTGATTTTGCAATGGGTGCTCTGCTACTTTGACGATGCCATAAGGACGCTTAGTGGAATCGTTTGTATGAAAATGAAAATGAAAAGTTTTTTATTTCTTTAAGCTTACAAATAAGCACTTAGACACGTCATATTTTATAGTTCACTTAAATTTTTTGTCGACTAGTGGAAGAAGTGACAAGAAACCACTAGTATGTAAATAACTTATGTGTCTAGTACATATGAAAATACTGTGTCAATAAAACATATTTTACTTACTTTACCTTTTACTTTATTATGTTTGGAGACTGAAACAAAGTGTATATATTTCTTTTGAATGTAATTTCAGGCTTCAGCAAGCGTGCCAGAATTTTTAACCAGCGCGATTGCGAGTTTGCGAAAACGTACATATATTAAAATCAAGTCCCGTTTTGTTTTCATTCGTCTCGTAATTCTATTTTGTTTGTAGCTGGAATGCGCTTTGTAGGATTTTTTATTAAGATCAAGCAAATATAAATGGAAAAGGGATGTTTTTCCTTTTTTGTATTTCATTAGGTTAGTTAGAATAATGATTTGACGACCGATGTGGCGCGGTGGGCGAAGGTCCGCCTGCGTCGCAGGAGGTTGTGTACGATCTGCAGATATTTGTTTCGGGTGTTCTGGTCGTTTTCTATGTATAATAAAAAATATCTATCTATGTAATGTATTGTATTATGTATATCAGTTATCTAGTACCCATAACACAAGCTCTGCTTACCATGGGGCTAGATAATGCTGTGTGAACTGTCCAGCATTATTTATTGATTAATTAAAAAGTATTGAAATAGCTGTAAACGACAACCATTTGAATTTTGGATCAAATCTTTATTTCAGACAACAATAAATCTATATACATATATATAAAAGAAAGTCGTGTTTGTTACAACACTTATGTATAACTCGAGAACGGCTGGACCGATTTAGCTGAAAATTGGTGGAGAGGTAGGTAGCTTAGAACCAGGAGTCTAACATAGAATAATTTTTATCATTTAAACCATTTGACACATAGATTTCCACGGGGGCGAAGCCGCGGGGCGCAGCTAGTAATACATATATTTTAACTATGTGATTTAATTTTCCTATGGACCATTCAATTGAAATATAAAATTACACAGTTAAAATCACAATAATCTAAAAAATAAATACGTAGGTATTTATTTTTAGTTATACATTAATCATTCAATTTAGTATATTTCTTTAATAATATTAACAAATAAATAATGCTGGACAATTCACACAACACTATCTAGCCCATGGAAAGCAGAGCTTGTGTTACGGATACTAGATAACTGATATACTTAATACAATAGATGACATTGATAGATATTTTTTATTATACATATACCGACCAAAACACCCGGAACATAACAGATCTGATCAACATCTGCAGATCGTACACACAATTGTTCCGAGGTGGGAATCGATCCCGCTTCCTCCTGCGTCGCAGGCGGACTTTCGCCCACCGCGACACAGAGGTCGTCGAATATTATTAGTTTTGTACCGATTATAATCTAAGTTACTAATTAAAATACTTTTTTAAAACTTTGTCTTTGTCTGCGGTACCTATATGTACAGTAGATATGTAATTTAATTGATATCTTGATACCTGATTGTATAACTTTATTACCTGTGCCTGGCCATATCGCCAGGAGGCAACCAAACAACCTCGAAAAACTAGTGGTAATGGGCAAGATAGAGGGGAAAAGACCAAGAGAACGGTCACCAACCCGCTGGTCTAATCAAATTAGGGCAATAACGGGACTCACTTTGCCTGCAGCCCTGAGACAGGCCGAAGACAGAATGGTGTGAACGACAAAGAAGAAGAAGATTGCCTGTGCTGCCTATTTGTCTCTGCCCTTAACCCTTATCATTACTCCCGCTATTGGATGAAACTCGCTGCCTGCTTCTGTTTTCAACTACAACGTGTCTCTTCTAGACAAGAGTAAAAAGGTGTCTTCTAGACCATCGATACATCGTTGATTTTTCGCGATACACATGCCATCTAGTGATATCGTGGTTAAATGGAGGTATAACAGGAAAAAAAAGTAGAATATAGTAATAAAAAAAAGCCTAATAAATTATATTAATAAGTATTATTTCAGGAACACAAATTAGTTGTACAATTCCGTTTAGAAAAACAATAAACACAAAATTAGTCAACAAACACAACGGGTCATCAAGTAGACAATATTAAATTATCCATTCCAAAATGCAATCCGAGCGAATTAATAATTTAATGCGTGAAAGATAATTAGTCCAAATCAAACACACCAACATCAATTATCTCAAAATGGCAAACAATCGTTTAATTACCCACTGGCATGGAAACCACCAAATTAAGCTCTGGAACTCCCATGTCGTAAATATGGTACATGTGATAATTAACTTTACTTGCGCTTGGGATGGTCAGGTAAATAAATAAACGCAGTAATAACACTGCGGACATGTTTCATTGATCAGAATCTATCCGCATAATCTATTGTACTTTTTTATATCATGAGTATTGAGTGGGAGTGTATTGTTCTGTGTGTAGATAAGAGATTTATTCGATACTGCAGCACACAATAACTAAGGCATAATTTAACGTAACACAGAGTCTGATAAATGATAATGAAAAATCAAGTTTAATTTTGTTCACAGTAAGACATGAGTATTTTATTATTAGTACTTTACACATTTTTATGGTGTACGGTCCAGCCTCATAAAATTGGATGTACAAGATCTTTTACTGAGTACCTAAGCTTTACATCAATTTTGAAATATTTCGAATTATGCAAGTAGGTAAAGAAATAGCATATCACCATTACAGTGTTCTACATCTTACAAAAACCCAGTACCACAAAGACATGGGAAAAGGCAAGTCGTCCATAAAACGCTGAATATACTACCGTGCGAGTTCAGGTGAAGTTTTCTTTTTACTCAAATGTAAATAAAGAAAATTTGCCTAAACAACTTTCCGTTCAAATGGAAGGCACTTTCCCCTTTATTGTGTCTTCCTTTTTTCTTTGAAAATGAACCTTATTTATGTTTATTTCATAATATTAGCTTATGTTCCGGAGTAATGTCGTGAAATCTTAATTTTAACCTTACCTTTCGTGACATAATTGAATTTGACAAAAATATACCCATTTGGCGGCCAGGGAGAGTTTCATATTTAGGACTAAAAAAAATAATTCTTAGAGAGATGAAGCTGACTTTTTCATAATATAGTTACCGTCACTCGTCTAGGTTAGGCGTCTCGATTTCGAATCCCAAAAGAGTTGACTTAATCATAAGAACGAGCCGCGAAAATCGCTTCGGTTCAAACGAGCCCCGCGGGACGCGGCCGTCGTTCTCTTTTACTCAGAAACTTGGGGAGGCAGAAAGTATCTTTTGTTAAACAAGGTTTTTTAACAGGTTTTAGGTAGTTAGTAAGCGTCTTTTCTGTGAACATAGGTTCAGTAAAGTAGCCAACCTTTGATAGGTATTTATAAAAACAAATACCTACCTTCTCTAGTTCTAGAATAAGGCTTGTACGTATAATAATCACAGAATAGATTAGGGAAGAAACTTTGAGACAAAATTAGAGTATGTGCGATTGGTGCTAATAGCGTTCTTTAAACATTACATTTGCAGAAATGAATTCTATATTCAGCAAGATCCAGTTTTCTAATGGTCCCTTATAAGAAATGTCGTCATAAAAAGAGGATATAATGCATTTCGTTGTTTTCTGGGTTGATGGCCTTTGATGAGTGGTATGGTATGTTCTAAAATACTAACAGAGCTTTTTAAAGTAAGTCCAACAGAGCAGTACATTTTATTTTGCTTTCTTTGGCTTACCCTTGGCTGCAAACTCGCCAGGATTATGGACTTACTCGTGAAAAACTTGATTCGAGAAAGTGTTGCTGCATTTTTATGCAATTTTATAAGCGCTTCACTTAGAGCGAGAAGCGAAACAAGCGCTTAAGTTACTGATTATTAAGCGGTTGTTTATTGAGCTAAATATTTTATGTTGAAAGTTCATACAAACTGATGTTTTCAGTAAGATGAACATCAGTAATTCAGTAATATTTATTCACGTAAGACATGGTTTATAATAGATTGGTGGAATAACACAGTAGAGCTGCATATATCGCCCGAATGCAGGCACGTGAATATAAAAATCAGTAAAATTAAATTAGATGTCATTAATAGGTATATATTACTATGGACCGTAGAATAAGTTAAATAAGATCTATTACTTTTCTATGGTCTGAAATAAATGATTTTATTTATTTATTTATTAATTAAATCAGATAATCGCAAATGTTATTAAATTGTCAGTTAAAAGTAGAACTCGCTAGGTCAAAACTTAAAATTAAGGTAATCTTCAACCGAATAAAAACAATGCTCAATAAATAAATTAAATAACTTTCTGTTGAATTTCAGTAAAAAAGGAACTAGAAAGAATCTAGTTTCGAATGTTTGGGAAAGCCGCGTTCAGCAGTGGACAAACGAGTGCTGATGAGGCTTTTAATTACAAAACAGTTTATTATAATTTGATTGTTTGGAAAAAGTAAAAATCGGATTCAAATAAAGTATTCGCTCTGTTTTTTTTTTAAGTTTTTCGAGACCAATACTCATCCCACAAGAATATATATATTTTTAAGTAAATCGTCCACAATTGACGGGAAAATCGACGAACATACATAAAAAATACATCAGCACAAAGAACCTCCTAGGCTTTCCATTCTTGTTGTGTGGTTAAAAATGTTAACCGTTTAATGTATTATGCCTACGTATTAAATTCAAATATTGTTCGGAGCCTGTCGAACCCGCTTCCTAGCATAAATTTTGTTATTGATTACGTCAGTCGTCATTAGTATCCTGTAACATGCGACACAAACAAATAGGTGTTCGCTTAATAATGACTTTCCCTGGTCGAAAAAGCCTATTTACCTGAATAAACCGTAACTAAAACAAAGCCTTATTTAAAGGGAGCAAGGTAGGTGTTACTTTGAGCAGGCAAGTTTAAATTTGATACTGTAAATAGAAGTCTGAGAACGCTGGTATTAGAGCTGCCTTATGGCAGTGTATTAATTTTGAACCGTAGTAACTTAGGTGGTGACAGAACTAAGACACCAACACATAACTCACTTAGTAACGCAAATGAAACTACGCTTAATTTACTGTTATAATTTAGGAAATTCCTTTGCGGACCAAAATGTAGCTAACGTTTGTGAAGGCTTCGTTCATAATGAGCAATTCCGTTGAATTGATTAAGGGCTTGCATTTTACGCTTGATAATAAATAAATAATGCTGGATAATTCACACAGCAAAATGAAATGATTATGATTTCGTGATTCTGATTTTAGAGATTAGATTTAGAATATTTTGTGTCATGGTACTAGTGAAAAAAAAGTAAACTGTACTATCAATGGTACCTTCCTACGTATGGTCCGGAGGCAAGTGCCCATCCTTTTTTCCAACCAAAGTTCTCATGTCAAATTTTCAGGACGAGGGTGAAGGGAACCCAATGTCGTTATGTTAAGCCCATTGTTTCATGCACTACAAAAGTAAAGAAATAAGGTAGATAAAAGATGAAAAGAAAACAGATAGGTAAAGAGGTTTATAAACGTTTATTCTTCATCATCCAAAGTTGTCCCCTTATTCCACTAGATATGAACAAGCAACAGCACGTGAAATTGGCACCAGAGAAAAGAAAGAAAATCACATGAGCGTATCATCGTGGGGCGACTCGGTTCGCGAACTACGTTACAGTTTACATAAAAACATCGTGTTGAACGACAACGGGGCATCAACTTTCCCAGCGAAGACATAAGCGAAATTGAATTACACATATTGAAAAAAGAAATGTGTAGCTTCTTGGTAGGCGTGGTTTTGGGTTAAGACTCCTCCTACCCAGTGATCCGCGCATATCGCTTGGTACTAAAGTCTTCGGGACTCGGGCGACGCGACGCGGTACTGAGCCGAGTCAGTGCGAAGCGAACCGCGCGCTGGGTCTGTGTCGCTTTCACGCTCAACTTCAAATCCACACGACAACTTTGTGCTTGCTTACCTTTTGTAAATCTACTGAACAAACTTGTGGACAAACTTTAGTTCCAACGTACCACGCATTTGAGAACACTACAAAATTGATTTACGTAGTGGTATGGACTTGAAAAATTTACGATAACTAATATATAAACAGTTTGAAGTGGTTTTTGTTCAGTGAGTGTAAGGATGCTGAAATATCGGTTCTATGAAAAAATTTTAAACTGAACAGTGTTTTGAATGAAGGTAGGTCAATGCCACAGATAATGCTATTATAATCTAGGTAGGTATGTAAGTTATAATCTAGTAGACATGTAGATGAATATGTCAATGACCATCTACAATAAAAAAACCAATCGATCAATCACAAGTTGATATTTTTTTTCAATTAACTTATTAATTCTTAATCATTTATATCTGGCTACTAGGTACAGTCAGCCGCACTAAAGTAAATACCTAGTCATACTAAAATGCGCTTAATGTCTGACTAAATATGGACGGAGAGTATCGGAGCGATATGCTATTATAGAGTATGAAAGGGCAGCTGACTATACTCGTCATAAATGTTATATAAAGATTTTAATAGTAACATCATTTTATACTACGACGTTTAAGAACACTGCTGCTGTTTTGGTCTTATGCACTTAGTAAATTAAATATTCCTCAGTGCTCAATAAAAATTCTAGGAACACAAGAATACCGAGATGCAAAACTAATATTTTTACAGAGTCGTTCATTAACTTAAAAGCTTCTCGAAAGCTTAACAGGGCGCTTCTTTTTAAAAACACGGCCCAACATAATTTAATATTCCATTCGTTTCTGTATGAAATGTGGGGAATGTTTAGGAGCTTTGATAAAAAAATCGGTGAAATGTAAGTCGGACTTGCGCCTCTGGGCTAATATCATTGAATAACCGTTAACGTTATTATTTCAAACGATATTGTGTCTCGTCAAATACTTACTAGTTTTTATAATAATTGTAATTTATCACATAAAAAATAAACCTCGCAACTCATTTTTCAAACATTTACAATTTTCAGTTCTTGTGTTTTGAAAATAGTACGCACGATACGAACAGAAATAGGGAGATGTGAGCCGTGCCTCTACGGGATTGGAATCGGTGCATCCGCAGCGTACGCATGGCATACCATAGGTAATGGCCGATATGCCGATAACTGGATCGGTAGTCGTTTTACTGGCACGCGGTTCCATAGACATCAATACAAACCCACAAATCCTGACGCTGCGTGCGCTTCCGGTGGACGCATAGCTTTAGGAGTCATAGTGTTTTCGTTTTCATAAAAGTCTATTTATTGCTTGTATGGAACCCAACATAATTATGACTTTTCATTCAACACTGCTGATTTTGTATTTATTTTAATTATAAATTTAGGGGAGACAAGGACTAGTTGTAGTAGTGTACTACGACAAATGACACGTCATTACTTTAAATCGATGGAACTTTTTTCAACTTCGTCCACATTTTTTTAGGCATTATTTCGAAAACATCCTTTATCACCATGTGGATGGACTCTAAAACTAAGACAGAAAAATGATTAGGTAACTAACTTCAAAACCTGGAAGCTTGCTCCAGGTTCAATAGTCTATTTTTATGACATTTACGTAATATTTTGTTAGAAGGTACAAATGAAATTTGGTAAGGTTTGATGCTTCTTTGCAAATACATACGTAATGTACCAACCTATTAAGAATAAACAGTTACCTAGTAGGTACCCATACTACAAGTTCTACCCACATCAGGGCTTTGTGATTTTTTATAGAGGTAGATTGTCCAGGACAATTTTTTTTTAAATTAATTATCTTAATGATAAGTAGATTACAACATGGTTATAATCATGTGCTTACAAAATTTTAAGGAAAATTTTGCGCTACGACTTGCCCCTCTCTCCTTTTAGTCTAGATTAATAATGCATGAGCTCTCGATTTTATTTTAACAAACCAAAGAGTTGTTTAAAACAACGTTATTTTCCTCACTCTTTTATCTCGTTCCTCATTGCTTGTAGAGATAATAATGTTTCCTGTTTTAACAAAGAAATATGACAAGAAATCTTCAAAGTGACTTGATTATAAATGTAACCCAAAAATGGAATTTTTTTATGATTTGATAATAATCTAAAGGTGCGTCCAGATGAAGCAACAAAACATGCACCATAAAGCTTAGTTGCTTAACATGTTTTATAACGTGGACGGACGTGTTATTTTCATGACATTTTCGAGAGCCTAGGCTTGCAATGACTGGGCCAACATTCTAATGAACCAAGCCTGTGCATTATATCTCAACAAAGGCACAAACTTCTCCATCGAATCTGATAACTATAACAGAAAACAAGGTGTCAGGTTTTACTAAAAACAAAATTACAAACTCCAACAAGGTATACCGCACAAGCGCTTCGAAAAAGAGAGTTTGAAAACAAATGAAATGATAAATTCGAAGCCTAACATTTCGCTTTCGAAGCCTAACATTTTTTCAATCTTTTGGGATTTGCTCCGATGACACTAGTGACAAAAAAACATTTTTCACCAATATTTCTTTGTTTTTGTAATCCCTTTGTTTCCAAAAAAATATCTAGGATTCAGAACCGAGTATAAATTATTGTGTTCTTGTCTAGTATAAAATTCAGATGATTCTCGTAGTAGTAAACTCGTTTACATGACTTAAATCGTGGGTAAACACCATTAATCGCCTGTCAAATTAGAATCAATTACAACTGATTACAGACTAAACTGTTTTTTTCTAATCTACATCTAAACAGTGTGAGGAATACGATTTAATGGGTTTGTAGGCTAGCGGCTTCCGGTACAGTGAGTAATTTAAAGACGGTAGCCCTCGGTAGCCAGGAAATGCTATCTATGAGCGCATCCATTACCCTCAAACAACCGACCAGAAGTGTGCTATAAATTATAAGGAGGAATACTTATTCGCTGATTTATATTGTGTTGTAAATTTTAGGCCTAGGTGGTAGTTAGCTTATTATGGTGCTTACGTGATTGCCGGTGATAGGCAAAATGATGACGTCATTATGTTCTGGAGGGCTGACACCTATATCCGGTGCAGGCGAACCGCTTACGGTGGTAGTAGGTAGTGCTCAAGTTTTGCATTAGAAAACTTTAAAATGAAGAAAAGTCTGAAGAATCTAACACATGACCCAGTTCTTTAAAAAGCGTGATCAAACTGTGCTTTTAATAGGACGCTAACAAAAATTACTGGTGCCTTTGAGACCTAGATTTATAGGCCACATTCCACTTTTGTGGAGATGAAAATTTACGTTTATAGTAGATCCACTTCCCACGGTTTAATATGAAGTTATAGCCTTTTTCACCGAGGCCAGTTTTAAATTGCGGCTTTTCCAAAACTAAATTGGCCTTGTCAGCGAGGAAGTGCTACTTCAAAGGCAGACTACCCTTGATTTTTCTTACTTTTGAAATTATATCAAAAAACGTAGGGCTTACATTCCATTAAATCAAGGCTTTCGTCTTCGTCTGTACAATGATCTTATACCTATTATCTGAAGTAAATCCAAATGTTCCCTTGAAAGTCGTTTGTTTTTGATCTGTTCAAAGCTCACTCACTTCAATGCATAATCTTAAGAACAGTCTCGTCTCATCTGCTTGACCGAATTCTACTGGCCGGAAATTCTTGACATCATTCATGTCGTCTCCACCAAATCCGATAATAAAAAATCTGAATGAATTCTTACTGAAAGATGTTATTTCTATTTCTTGTGCTACTTTAAAAAAATCTAATAATGTCATCTAAGAAATTTTACCAGCGCTCTTAAAATACAAACAGACATAACGACATCTAGACCGAGTTTCGGTTTCAGTCAGGGCCTGGTTCGGCCACATCCATTCTGTATTTTTTTTCAATCGCAGCGCACATTTTCTGTTTCATACTTATTATATATGTATATAGGACACGACACTAAATAATTATTTTTTATAATATAATGTCCGAAAGCGTATCTGAGATATTCGCACATTAAAAAAATTTAACAATGGGTATTATTGTATGGAGTTTTAACTAATAGAGAACATTTTAAGAGACGATCGACTGTTACTAGTTAACTAGTTTGCATACTTAGTTTTAATAGATTTACTTGTTATGTCGTTATACTTAATTACAACAAAACAACCGATTTTTAATAGCTGGCAATGATGTTGACCAAAAAAAATTTTTGGTCAACAATCTTAATTACTTCAAACCTGAATGTTACGCAAATGGGTCCCTATATCGAACGAGAAACCTAACAATATCCCACACCATGGGCTAGATGAAAAAACAACATCCCTACCTATATAGGGAAGAAATTAGGATTTTTTTACAGACATGTTAAAACTTTGTCGGCGTGATTATTTATCCAAATCTACAGACAGCCAGACAAAAAACATTATTTTAAAGCAGATACTTCGGTCTCGGCTTTAATCGGTTCGGCAGGCACATAAATCCCTATTAATAGTACCTACCCAATTCCAGAAAAGGAGATATGCTAACTATTTCCCCAAAAAAATCTCATGTGTAAATATACAATTAGTGGAGTATTGTAAAAATATTATACAACAATCAAAAATCAATCCCACCGTGGAAATAACCTAAAGTTTCATACACAGCTCATAAATTACTATAAAATTCACGTGGTCCAAGCGATAAGATTAACGACCTTCAGGAACAAAAAGTTGAATTCCTAAGAAAGAAAGAAAGAAAATCCATTTTTTTTGACGACCGATCTGGCGCGGTAGGCGGAGGTCCGCCTGCGACGCTGAAGGTTGCGGGTTCGATTCCCGCCTCGAAACAATTGTGTGTACGATCTGCAGATATTTGTTCCGGGTGCTCTGGTCTTCTATGTATAATAAAAAATATCTATCTATGTAATGTATTGTATTATGTATATCAGTTATCTAGTACCCATAACACAAGCTCTGCTTACCATAGGGCTAGATAATGCTGTGTGAATTGTCCAGCATTATTTATTTATTTATTTGACATCATACATAACAAATAACACGACACATTACATAGTAAGAAAATATAAAAACAATAAAAAATTACAAGGAAATATATAAGACATAAGTACATATTATAAGAACAAATACGTAAAAAACCACCTAAAATGTTGACTCAACATTGGGAACTAGCAAAAACTTGAATTTGCAGCATGTTTAATCCTAAAGAATCCTTAGAACAGTTTCAATGTCGCAACCTTTCAAACAAATAAAACTTCATCAATATTATTTATAATAAAACTTAATCAATATTAATTAACACGTTTACCCCAGCGGTTGCCAGTCATTCGCGAGAAACTATCAGTTTTATTTAATAGATTTTCTTATTTAAGGGAGCTTCAAATTCTTGATTTCGGCTCTGAGTATGTTTTAATTTTATGCCTCGTATTACCCGACGACCTCTCTGGCACGGTGAGCGAAGGTCCGCTTGAGGAGGTCGCGGGTTTGTTTACCGCCTCGGGACAAATGTTTGTGGGATCTGCAGATATTTATTTTATGTGCTCTGGTCGTTAGCTATGTATATAGCGGAAGATCAGCGTTGTGATAGCTATGCACATTGGCTATCACAACATAATGCTGCGACGGACGCCATTTTGTAGCATTTTTTTTTATATTTGTTAGTAGTTATGTAGTATGGTGTTGGGTAATTAAGGAATTAGTTTAGTAAATTTGTTAATGCTACAAATAAAGATTTTCTATATCTATTTCTATAAGAAAAATCTATCTATGTAATCTATTGTATTAAGTATATCATCTAGTACCCATAATCAAGCTCTGCTTAGCTTGGGGCTAGACGATGCTGTATGGATGTCCGGCATTATTTATTATATTTATTTATTCAATTTAACCTTGTATTACCCATATATATATATATATATATATATATATTGTATTACCCATAGATAGCGGTCCAGCAGACTTGTGCCAGGCTCGCACGTTCCTCACGGTTTGTTCCCCACCCGTGTATGACGTCACCGTTTTTGCACGACACGCTACACCCGCCATTCATTAGCCCTCACTGTCCATGTCAGCATTAATTACAGGATGGCGCTGACGAATGACATGTGAACTCTGATAGCCGAAGGCTGTGGATAAAAGTATTCTACATATTTTTGGGGCCCAAAAACGGGCCCTTGTGAGGTGCACTCTGCTGATGATTTTTTGTTTGATAGCATAGGGTTAATATGTTAAGGAAATTAAACATTAATAAATAGGTATAATATTTACCGCGTGTGAGGGCTTACGCAGTATAATAACAAAAACCTATATTTAATTATATTTCTTTTTTAAGCTTTACGTCCACTGTAGTAATAGGAATCGTACGCAGTGTACGCGGTAGGGTTAGGTCCCGGGAATTATCTGCACTTAATTTCCCGTGAATACCCGAAATTTTAGGCCTATTGTTTTCTTTATAAATCCTACACGCTACCATAATTGCATGAAATTTACTGACAAATTGTTAATTATTATTATTCTCAAATCGTTCAAAATATTCGGGGATTCCCGGGAAGTTCCGGGAACTGAAAAATTTATCGAAATAACCCCCTACCGCGTACGCTCCATAGGTACCACTCAGATTACGATGCGGTGAACGCACAGCTTTACTATGGAGTTTGTTTTTACATTTTAACCGACGAAACGAAAAATAAAAGATGAGGAGGTTTTAAATTCCGCAGAATGTTTTAGTCTTGTATATTCGTTGATATCTACGTCAATTTTGGACCGATTGGATTTTTTTTAAGAATAATCCTATGAGGGTCCCATAATTTTATCCTCAAGGGATTTGTCCCGAAAAACTAAAAAAAAAAACACTAAGGAATTTGATGTCGAGTTTTAGATTTTTGTAAGCTACCTAACACTATTTTTGAACAATCGTTTATAATATACTATGGTAGGTAATTGATTAATTTATAAAAACCTTTGTTAAGTCTACATCGGTTGCGAAGAGGGCAAACCTAGTCTAAATCAACGTCTAGCAACGTTCCAATCACGAGACAACTTTATCTAAAGACCATAGTATTCTCACTAAGATTACACCAATCTCTGCCGAAATTCCGCTACAACTTTGTCTACGAATCGGCTTTACCGGCGAACACTTAACCAATTTGCTTGATTCCAATGCGGTCAATCATGTTTTAGTCCATTTAGATAGACAACTCATCATTTTCGATGTCACTAATCACTATTTTGCTCCGAATCAGAGTTCGCGACCGCACCGGCTGATTACGCGGGTTTATAATTGCTCTTACAAATGAGGCACAACTGCCAACGTCGATAGCGCAATGTTTTCAATCGATTATTCATTAATTTGAGTATTGTGTTTATTGTGACAATTTTCTGAATAAGCGACTCTAAATGAGTGATTTTCGCTTTTGAGTAAATTCCGACGCACCGTTATACAGGCTGCCACGTAACATTGTCCTAAGCCAAAATGGGGATATTTTGGAGGTCTGGGTCGCTAGGGATAGGTGGTCAACTATTGTTTTACGATTTTTATATTAAGAATAAAAAAAAACATTCTATATCTTCATTCATATCATATCAAGTCATTATAGCGTAGCTTAGTAGGCGTAAAACTCGAGTCTACGCCCTTAGGGTTAAGATAAATTTTCTTTTTAATTTATTCTTTAATTCTTTATTGTACACATACAAAACTTAAAAATAACTTAATTAAAATGATATGTACATAGGCGAGCTTAACCCTGAGTTAGAGTTTTCTTCCAGCAAACCTTAGGTTTACAGGAGTGGCGATGGAATAGATAGAGGAAGTGTACAAGAAACAAATTAGACTAATAATACAATACGGATTGAGATTATAATATACATACATAAATTTAAAAAAATATGCTTGAAATCTTCAGCTATACCAGTACAAGACATTCGTCCTGTTACATAAGACTCGACCTTTTGGTATTCCATTTACAGAGAATACACATTTGAACTAATATTTTGTAAATTGAACTAAATAAATAAAATGCTTTCTTGGTGATTGTTGAAGGTTTTTATAGAATATTTCTTCCTCCGTTATAGAATTCGTAGGTACTTTGCGTTGAGCGTAACGAATACACAAAAAGGTTAGTAGCAGCGCTAAGGCACTGGAATTTTTTGTTTACTACATATTGAACTAACGGTGAATATGGCATATTTAATGAAAAATGGTAAAATGAAGTTAATAATTTTCAAATGGAACAGAAATAAATTACATGATTATATCTGTTGCAGTCGAAATAACATGAAATACATATATTTAAACTTACGACAATTTCGTGAAGTTAGAGTAGTGAAAAAAGTGTTCAATATAAAAGATAATTTTGATTGTGTTTTTGAAAAATTGTTTTTTACTCGTGGCAAAACTACCCATTATTTTATTTATTTATAAATAAATAAATAAAATAATTATTTATTTATAAATATATAAATAAAATAATGGGAAAAATAATAATAAAATATTTTAAGATTGTCTAGAATAAGGACTGTGTTTACACAGTAAATACTATGTTTTTCCTACGACCAATGACGGATTTACATTTTATACATGGATATTTTTAAACAGACAGTCAAATAGCAAGTTTAAATGTTAAAAATCAAAACATTATAACTTGGTATTTTTATACTCCCTCGATAGGCTCGGGAGTCTAACAATCTGGTCTACGTACATTCGAGTATAATTTGATGGTTTGGTCCCTTGGGACAAAATATACTCTTGTAAACTTTTTTTTAACCTCTTTCGCCTTAGTGCTTCGTAGCCTACGTCTATTAATCTTCCACCATCATAGAACACTACTTTACTCTATGATCAGACTAAAACAAAACAAATTTAATCATAGACAAACCTTTGAATTAAATGTTAACAATAACCCAAAACGTATTCAATTTAATCTCTTCACAAGAGCAGTCAAGCGAAACAGACTCTTAAAAGTTTGCCTCTTAGCATAGTTCCAGGTCTTGCAAATTGAAATAATTCACCCGGGCGGGCATAACTTTGCAGCTTTGCTCAGAATGGGCAGAGGTTTATAAAAGGGTTAAAACTTCACATTGATATCTTTATAAATAAACTAGCTGTTCCCCGCGGTTTCACCCGCGTTAAACTCGAATTTCACTTTATTATGTGATTTTTTACACCTTGGGTTATTGTAGTTTTAGTAAGGATCCCTAACTTTTTGAAAATATAATAATTTTATTTTATTGAAATTAAAATTAGTAAGTAATTATGTATTGCGTATTATTCTATGGATCTGAATAATTGTGGGTCTGAAAGGTCTGTTTGAAGGGAACTTTCATAGAATTCAAACTTATTACAAGGATGGTCATCTGATTACAATTGGACTCTAGAAAGCAGATCCTAAACAAATATTTAACTTCTTGAGATTGTAAATTAGCAATAATTCTTATGGCTACATTGCTCTCTATCAATCATTCTTCAATACCTCAACCTCAACATATATTGGTTCACTGCGATAGGCGCATTATCCGCTTTGATCTCATGGGTGATAATGTCCATAATCCTCACGCCGGCCATGCTGGTTCGTGATCGCAGTTCGGTGGTAAATTGTTCTGCAGAAGGCGCTGGCTGCCCCTTGGTGGATATCCCTTAGTCGCCCTTTATGACACCCGCGGAAAGAGTTGGGGTAGTGAAATTTCTAAGCCAAGCACCACACGGCTAATCAAGGCAATTCTTCAATTTGAAAAGAATGATTTTCTCAAAACGCCTATTAAAGCAATTTTGGCTTATTCTTGTGGTAAACGCCTACTCAGAAATTAGTGGTTGAAACATACAACCAATGTTTTCCATTTAAAATCCATTGAAGTCGTTTAAATTACGTTTAGTGGCAAACACGCAGCCGGAAAGGAAGTGCATAATGTAGAACTGGCATTCATTATACAACTTACAGCGATAGCGAGTGCGTTATCGCAGTACCGCCGGGTTCGGTGAGGTTTCACCACTCGTATTTAAATTATCGATTTATATCGGCTTGTTCGAGATAGAATATCGAATAGGGGAATATCGTCGCGGATATTTCGAAAAAGAGAATATGGCAGTAAACTGCCGCTATAGAAAAATTCATTGATGAACTTAACTAAATAAATAATGCTGGATAATCCATACAGCATCATGCCTCAAGCTAAGAAAAGCTTGTGTTATGACTAGATGACTGATATACATAATACAATACACATATAGACATTTTTGACTTGTCACACCATAAACATTTATTTATTAACAAAAAGAAAATTACAATCAACAAAACAAACTTAAAAACTTGAACAAATTAAAACTTGTACTTACAATAGAAACAATATAGCTAACTGCCGACTATTGCAAACAATCTACAACCAACAATCTTTATTTTAGATTATGACTAATGAATCAAATGAAAACATAATACACAGAGTCAAACATTTCAAAATTATTCACCTATTTTTTATGAATAAGTTATTACGAAAAAGCTGAAAATATTATCATACTTCGAACATAAAATCCGATAATTTTGACTTAACAGTGCCTACAACATAAAAATATTCCATTAGCCCACCCCAAATGCACACTCTATATCATTCAACCAAATGAAAGGCCCAAAAGACACCACAATATCCATTTTGTGATTACCTTTGAGTAGTGCCAAAGAGGGACCATACTGGATAGGAATCTACTTGATATTAGTAATAAATAACATACATACACATAATAAATCTCACGAAGAAACGACAAACGCTAAGTAAACGTGTTCTGAGTGGAGACAACGACTTGGCAAACGTAGTGTAGGACACCCTCTTGCCAGGTGAGATGGCGACCAGCGAAAGACTGCAGGCTGTGTCAAGCTGAAGACAGGGTGGACTGCAGACTGTTGTAAATAAGCTAGTGGTAGCTGAAATGATCCGTACGAATACCAATCGGCACACAATTGGCGGCCTTACCGCTAAAAAGTTATATAACCGAATAGATCGACCGATATTGGTTCAATAAAAAGTAAACTGGGATTGAGAGTGCACAAAGATGTTTTCTTTTTCATACAGATTTTTCAAAACGCTTCCTAACATTACAAGTTACGAGTACATACTCAAATATCTCAAATATCTAAAAATCAAAGAGTAGAGCAGTAAATTCGGAAAGAAGGCTCTTCCGTACATTTTTATATCGTTTTCCATCACTAGTGAGCACGAGGTCCGTGAATACACTGCCTCTAGCGAATCTTTGATATCAAATTCTTTTAGAACAGACCGCACGTAGTCCCGCATTCACTCATATTTTAGATAACGTTCGACTTTCTGTGGCTTTCACCCAGAATCGGAATAAAATACGTATATTTTAGCATTTTTACTCGCACAAAGATACTGAAATTTATCGTGTTAGGCATTAAGTGATACTCTTTCATTTCGCTTTGTAAATTTAAAGGTTCGACCTAAAATAAAATTTAGAGTGGAATTGAAATAGAACAAGTAAAAGCATTGGAAATGCATTATTCAGACAGCGGAATCTATTGCGATTATGCTTATGTATTCTTGCATTATGCAAGAAAATTGACTCCGCTCTGGTCTGGCAAGGATTGCCATAGCATTTCATAGAAAGATGGTGTTCGTTGCTCTGTAGCTTGGAATAAAGTGATGTTTTATTTTAATGTGTGTTGTATGGGAAAGCAGAAAATAAAATAGCACAAATTGTATAAATTAGATGTGGCACCACTATAGCAATTCTTTGTTGCTGTTCTGATCATTCTACCCACCATTTCTTTCAATAAATTAATCAGAGCTTGTGTTATGGGTACCAGACTATTTAATAATAAAAAATATTGTGGTTTGACGAATACATTACGGGTGTAAGCGGGTGAACTACGAACCTTATTTTTGTTGGAAGAACAATACAATACAATACAAATACGCTTTATTGCACATCAAACACAGAAAAAAACAGTAAAGAACAAACAAACAAAGATACAGATGCACAATGGGCGGCATTATCGCTAAGAGCGATCTCTTCCAGGCAACCTTTGGATCGACACGTAGCTATAGTATAGGTATGCGTGGGTGGCGTATTATATAGACGAATGTTATATATAAATTATATACAATATAAATTATATATATACAAGAAGAACACCGATGTTTTTGAGGGACTTCTAAGGTACCAGACTATTTTTATGTTTTTTAGGGTTCAGTATCAAATTCAGTACACAAAGGTTTTAACGGGACATATAACTAAGTCTCCGCTGTCTGTTCATCTGTCAGTCTGTCAGCGGGCTGTATCTCATGCACCGTAAAAGGTAGATAGATAATTTTAACCCAGTGTGTAGTTCCCTTGACGCTATAACAAAAAATTATAAAACACAAACAAGCTCTGCCTACCTCGGGGCTAGATAATGCTGTGTGAATGTCCGGCATATTTATTCATTTAAATATTGTACTAAAATGTGGTTTCCCCATACAAAAACGTGATATTTTGGCTATTTTGCTCAAAGTATGGCAAGGCTTGTATTTCTTGAACCGTATTAGGTAGACTAGAAGTAGCTGAAGACAGGGCGCTATGGCGCTCATTGGGGAGGCCTATGTCCAGCAGTGGACTGCTATAGGCTGATGATGATTATGATGATGATGATTAGGTAGACAGTATAAACTTGAGTTTCGATCACCGAAGCTAAGAAACGTCTGACGCGATCAGAACTAGGATAAGGGACCGCGTCATGTTGACTTTTTAGCTTTTTGTATCCGATTAAAAAGTAGTTTTTAGGGTTTCTTTTGTTTCTTTTGCGAAATAGGTTTGTACAATGGACGAAACCCTTCCCGTGCGAGTCTACTCGCACGTGGCAGGTTTTATTAACCTTCTGTTGCTGATACATCAAACTGTTTTCCGTTTTTACCTTTCATTTCTAAGAACAAATAGGTACTCATTAGGCCTGCGTTTGAATGTGCAAGGATGTATTTAAACAAATGGTTTTTGAAACGTGCGTAACCAACTCGCACTTCAAAATTCCTATTTTGTATGTAATATTGAATTAAATTGATTTTTATTTGTTAGATATAATACTTAAGGAAACGTGTAAGTGTGTAAGTTAGTCTAGTAATAAAATAGCTCTGCCTCAGCATGAGCTTTTGGGCTAGTCTTTTGGCACCCAGAACAGACCTTATATTTCAATCTTTTCCAACAGGATCTGTGGCTGTTTCAAAATGAGAAGAAGTAGGAGCATGTGGAAACTGAAGCGGGGCAGTAGATGGCTGCGGTGGTGAGGCAAGATGGCGGCGGGGCACGGAGGGGGAGGTCCACTCGCGCGCATCCTCGTACTTGCTGTGCTACATGTCAATTTTGTTGGTAAGTTTGTTTGTTTGTTTATTTCCACCGTAGGTATACATGTTACACTTGATTTCGTTAAGTTATATAATTTTTTTAAAATTTTATTACTATTTTATCATATAATCATAACACACTAACTTTTCACAAAGGAAATACAATAATAGTGGGAAAAAAAGCAAACAAACGTACCTGCTTTAAAAATTAAATAAAAAGAATTATATTAGTTTATCACAGTTAAATAAATTATAAATTAGTTTAAAGGTAGTATGTCAAAGTATGCTGCTGTATAAAGGCATTGAGTAAGTACAGATAGATAAAAATTTACCTCTATTTGGTATTAAAGACACATACAATTAACATCATCATCATCAGCCTATAGCAGTCCACTGCTGGCATAGGCCTCCCCCAATGAGCGCCATAGCGCCCTGTCTTCAGCTTGCCGCATCCAGCATCTACCTGCAGTCTTTCGCAGGTCCTCATCCCACCTGGTCGGAGGGCGTCCTAAGAACACGTTTGCACCAGCGGCCGTCGATTCTTCGGCAGATATGGCCGGCCCACTGCCACTTCAGCTTGCTAATTCTTTGAGCTATGTCCATAGCCTTGGATTCGTAACGAATACATCCGACAGAGATGTCGGATGTATTCGTTTCCTATCCTTCAGAGAAACCCCGAGCATAGCTCTTTCCATAGCTCGCTGAGCGACTTTGAACTGGTTTGAACCGGAACAATTAACATAGAGATACAATTTTAAACAAAAATACATCAGGTTTTTTAATTCAAACGAGCACTTATAAAGGTAAGAACTTAGTGTAGGTAAATACGTGTGTGCTGCAGTACAACAAATAGCTCTAATAGTGTAATAATAGTATAACTAATTTTAAAAATACTAACAGATATTCCATTGGAAACTTGATCACGTATTGACGACATGCCGTCATGGCGACAAATAGTGACAAAGCTGCTTTTTACAACTGTGTCTAGATTGATACTATATTGAGTTGCGCAAGATATTACTATCTAACCTTGAAGATTATTTATTTAAGGTTTTGTATTTTACACAACCGAATAGTTGAGTAATTAGGCACCTACTAGCTATGTCAAAAAAAAAAATACTAGAGAGCGCTCTGAGCGTTTAACTAAAAGATTTTCAGCATTCAACAATCGTAAAGAATCCACGAACAATAATTGCTTAGCGTCGGGAAACGCGAACCACGCAAGCGTTGTAAAAGCTTGCACTTTGCGGAATGAGAGCGAGTATGAAACAACGCTGAACGGACACCGCACGCAAATGTCGTCAATGTGTGACTTGGGTTAAGGTACAACTCTGCAAAACTGCGACCCGCGACCATACAGTAACAAACAGCACTGGTGACCTATGTCACTAGTGAAAAGATCTATATCCTGCAGGCATAAAACAAAAAACTTTCTCCGGAACCAAATTTGCACGCGGGATAAACCACATTAAATCCTAATAAACTTAAATTTTGGTCTTGAAACGCCCACCGCGTTTCCGAGACCAAAATTTAAGTTTATTAGATGCCACTTCTCTACTGATTTGGCAGTTCATAACCAAGTCAGCGGTCGCGCTTTGCGGTCTCTTTGATCAAAGTGGCACCTTTAGCTCTGTGGTTCTAAACGTGTTGAGGGTATGTTTAGCCAAGCTTTGGTGCCCTAGGTAAACAGACGGTTTTAGCCTGAATATATGCGTACATTTAGTAGATAATTGTTTCAAGATTTCTGAATTCATTGTTTGGATATGATAGCGGAGTGAAAACCATATAATATTCAAAAACAGTACTAATATTCAATTTGTATTAATGTTTAATGCCACCAAGAGGCCAACGACGAACCTATTTAAATTATGCCGAAAACTTCACGCTCGGAAAAACACCAAGGAAAAATTTGCAAATAGATTTTTCTGTAGACACATTTTTAAAGCGATTCATTCGACGATGATAAAAATACAAAAGGTCCGCGTTCTCGTAACATGGATAACCCTTTCAGGAGTCAAAGCGAAGCGCGGAATCCTCATTGAAAAACGGCACACGGGTCAAAATGTCAGGGGCAGGGCGTATAGTGAACGCGTGTCCCCGTGATGTATAGATTATGGATAGATTGAGGACGTTTTATAGCCTTTTTGCGTAGAGCAAGAGCCCGTTAAACTTGACCCGTAATAACTTCAATTTAATGCCAACAATGTTCGCCCCAACAATATTACTCTCTAGTTTCTATATATAATGTAAATAATGCTGGACAATCCACACAGTATCATCTAGCCCCAGGCTAAGCAGGCGGGCCTTCGCCCTCCGCTTCACAGAGGTCGTCAATATATTTTAATATATATATATATATATAATTTAATAAAGGAACTATAAAAACCAAATAATTTTATTTTTTATTTTATTTATTTATTTTTATAATGAGACCATGCTGGTTTCTATTTCTGCTACTATATTTTATTGTTAATTTTTCATACATCTTTGTTTACTTAAAATATATTGGATTCTAGAATCGACTATCGAACTTGGTGTGAATATCCGTTCATTAAATTTCAAATAATCGAACCAACTGCTAAAACGCTATTAGAGTTGCGAATAAATGGAAACTATTCCTGAAAACTTTATCAGCCCGAGGCTTCCCTTTCACACTACACAAGTCGAATTGAATTAATTCCGTTGTAAAATTTTCACTCGCCACCTTATCTCCCGTCGTATTGTCGTTTTATTGTGCCTACCCTCGAACCATTAGCGAAAATGTCACAGAGAGGGCATTGTAATCGCGCCGGCGGCTCGCCCGCACAATGCTGCGGCCGTCCGACCCCGTCTACACCAGTTTTACCTTTAAGCTATCATACAAATCCGAGTTTCTATAATAAATGAGGAAGACTCGCCCGTACTTACCAAATGAATAGTATACCTTACCCACAAAACCGTATTCAAATTTGAGCAAAGTGGCTCCGCAATCGTGCCACTACGTAGAATGGTAAACATTTCTATGAATTGTATACGTTACGTACATCTCGAACTCTTTATGCTGGCTCGATGTATAACTTTAGGTACCTACTAAATCTCACGAGTGATTCTCGTCACGTTGCCAGTGAGTGGCCGACAAAGGAAAGGGGCTTGCATACCTTAGTACCTTTTTGGCAAATCCCTACTTATGTGAAACACGACACACTCGCGCCGACGGCTCTGAATTACAAGTGCTATAGTCAACACGATTTGTATATAATTTTCGCTGGTGCTAATTCGCTATATCATACAAAAAATTGTCACGTACCTACGTGACAATTATGAGCAAAAGGAAAAAGGTCCAGATACGACAATCTCTGTGGCGCGGTGGGTGAAGGTCCGCCTGCGACGCAGGAGGTCGCGGATTTGATTACCGCCTCGGGATAAATGTTTGTGGGATCTGCAGATATTTTTATCGGGCGCTCTGGTCGTTATCTATGTATTATAAAAAATATCTATCTATAATAAGGTTTTTTTTTTATGTATTTAGGTTATCTGGTATCCATAACACAAGCTGCTTAGGTTGGGGCTGTGTGCCGCTTTAAAGTCATGGTTTTTATAAGTGCCTTGGAAATTGATGACGATGATAAGAAGTACTTATAAAGTTTGGATTGTCCAGTAATTTATTATTATTATTACATTATACTTCGTTTTGCTCTTAATGAGGTGAAATCCCACACCGTTAACATTACCCAGTGTATTTATTCCTTGCTATTTTCCACGTCGGAATGTCACAGTCGCTCTCCTTGCAATTAATCACAAAGTCAATGAGCCGTTTTGTTTGGACACCGTCGATGAATAATCCTTCCCTGGCGATTTACTGACAGGCGCAAAAATTGCCTAAAAGTTATGGTTTTTATAAGTGCCCTGGAAATTTATGACAATGAAATTTACATTTTTAAGAAGTACTTATAAAGTTTGGTGCTAATTAAAAGGAACCTGTAACTTTTTACAATTTGCTTTAGGGGCCAAAACAGAATGAAAAAAAGATGGAGAGAGAAAAAATGTGCTTTCATGTTTCTTTTGTTTCACGTTCTAAAAAAATAAAAGACAAACAAATTCCATTAAAAAAACTGGTCCGATTTGTTTTTCTTAATTGTATGGAAAACAATTGACGGTGGGTCAAGAAACTCATGAAAATTCACTCCAATAAAAAATGCGTTCAACAACCAGCAGAAGGGCTTTCATATTTATTGCTCTTATCTTATTTGCATGCAATTTTGTGTATTGCTGTCCTAAGCAAAGCATACTAGGGGAGTTTGTGTCCATGATATGTCATGTCCATGACGGACGGTATTATGACGGAGCGATAAAATATTTAAGTCATTTTCATAAAGGTTTCGTTCATCACCTGAAACAGCTTCGATTGAACAAGTTGAATAAAAGGCTGCCTTTAGTTAACTTGGGTGTGTAATCTCACACGATGATTCGATTGCATGTATGTACTATACTGATTTTTCGATGAACAACTGATTCGATTTTATATACTATAATGATTTCATTATCAGTGATCATGATTCATTATTAGGACTTTAGTATTATGATTTCATATGTCTATACTAATATTATAAAGAAGAAAGGTTTGATTTTTTTTTGTTTGTTTGTAATGAATAGGCTCCGAAACTACTGGACCGATTTGAAAAATTATTTCACCGTTGTTGGGAAGCTGCACTTTCCCCGGTGAACATAGGCTATATTATATTTTCAAAAGTTAGGGATCCGTACTAAAACCGTGCGAAGCCGGGAACGTCCACTAGTCAGTTAATAAACCTGAATGAACATATCGAAAACAAATGCATTAACGTGTAAAATATACGCGTATAAATAATATATGCCAGAGGTCCACTGTAAATACATAACTCTATTTTTTGATTTTATAAAAAAAATGCGTTTTTGTACCTTGATGAGACCGAGGTCCGTCATAATATTTGCAGCAGTGGAAACACACTAAGACGATGCTGGCTTGTTTATAGAATTCACCCTCATAAACATGCAGATTGCGGATGAGACGCGTTTTTATGTAAAATTGGGGAAAGGGAGCTATTTTATTTATTACCCTTCTTGACTTTATACATCACATTTGGGCTGTGTGAAAATGAACCATAGTGGAGTTCATAACACCAGCATACGGGGAGTTAAGGCGAGAACAATAGATTCTTTGGATATTCTATTGA
The DNA here is from genome assembly GCA_947044415.1 of Eupithecia dodoneata. Classification (NCBI taxonomy): domain Eukaryota; kingdom Metazoa; phylum Arthropoda; class Insecta; order Lepidoptera; family Geometridae; genus Eupithecia; species Eupithecia dodoneata. The sequence continues at coordinate 8,654,523 of OX345656.1, read as the reverse complement.
TTATTTTGCTAGTGATGAAAAATCAAGATAGGAGAATCGATTAACACTTTATTCCTTGTTTGTATTTACTTGACTTGTATTGTTGCTTATTTAGACAACCTAAAAAATCAACTTTGATTAATTGATTTATTTTGTTTCTATAATTAAAGGTTAATGAATAATAAATGCGGCTATTTTTCGATTCATCGGTTTCAGATAAAAAATTTGTAGGTAATCATGTTTCGGAAAATTAATGCGGAAAATTAAGTTAGTCTATAAACATAAGAGTGGATAAACCGATGTTTCAAAACAGGTTCCTAATCCACGTGTGTGCCCAGTAGCCCCATCCTCATTTAACTTCCGAAGCTCGCATCACCTACGTAAGCCTAACTCGGTGGAACATCCAACTAAAAGTACACAATTGGAGGACTGTCACTAGGGGAGTTACGGATGAGTCTCGGGTAATTAAAAACGTGACCGTCGTCACTTGTCTGACGTAGAGGTTTTATCAACTTGTACCAACCCTGTTTGTTTGAAAAACTGATGATAGCCCGGTGATTGCTCATAATCGTTGGGATCGGGTGATTCTGAACAGTAGCCATTGAACATTATTTTAAGCAGGAATATTAAAATAGTTCTTATTGTAGATCATTTTAGTTTTGTGCTCTATCCGAGCGTATCTTGAAACTATTACCTTATCTTAAGACTTGCTTTTGTACAACATGAACACAATATCATCTTGAATTTAGTGACTAAACTTATCAAAGGACATAACACTATTATTATTTTAAAAGATTCGTAGCTTGTTACCCTTTCACACCAAAACTAAACGGTTAAGCTAATTTTAAATTTTAAGCCTAGAATATCGATTAGTTACGTTTTATCCACGAAAAACAGGGCAAATCGTTGGCATATGATAGATTTCCGTTTGAATTTGTATTTTCAATACAAGGTTTACCCTAAAATTGGCGTGTTGGTAAATCGCACTTAGAAACATAGGTAACAACTAACAATGTTACCTGCATAATGAATGATGGGCCAGTGAAGTGTGATTTCAAGAAATCGAGATTAGCCCTACACTGTTAATCTAGACTTGTTTTATTGATAAAATATTAATTATAATGATAGATAGATAATTCTTTATTGCACACTTAGTTTCTAATAACAATGTAAAATAAAAACTTTAAAAAACTTGATAAATAATAAATAAATAATGCTGGACAATTCACACAGCATTATCTAGCCCCATGGTAAGCAGAGCTTGTGTTATGGGTACTAGATAACTGATATACATAATACAATACATTACATAGATAGATATTTTTTATTATACATGGAAAACGACCAGAACACCCGGAACAATTATCTGCAGATCGTACACACAATTGTTCCGAGGCGGGAATCGAACCCGCGACCTCTTGCGTCGCAGGCGGACCTTCGCCCACCGCGCCACATTGGTCGATAAAATTGGCGGTCTTACCGTTCAAGAGTGATCTCTACCAGACAACTATGGATGGATCGTGGACAGTACCAGGGGATCTGTGTGTGAGACTGCGTCAAGAATGAAGTAAAAAATTTTCCTAAACCAATTCCAAGTGTCAGTAAAAATAATATCCAGCAAAAAAATGTACATGTTGCAACATTCTCTACTTTGTAATGTTTATTCATTTTATTACATCTATAACTTTTATAATGTTAGTAAACTGGAAAAATATTGCAAGAAATTTTATGTGATGTAAAATTGTTATGGGAGGGCGAGAGGGTCAGACGAAACCGGACGCTTGAACACATCGAATATTTATATTGACTGCTTATATCGATACATGGGATAACTTAGAGGCTATACCCGCTTAAGTAGACTTATGGATTTAGCGTTAACACGACTTTTCAAAATAATCAAATAACTACACTTTTTCTTTCGCTTGGAATGAATGAATGAACGAACACTTTATTGCACATAAAAATTTTACAAAAGAAAACTTTTTATCTAAATATTAACAGTACAATAGGCGGCCTTATCGCTGACAGTGATTTCTCCCAGGCAACCTAGATTCTTTCTAAGACTCTTTCAAATTGAGTTGATAGGTACTGCTTACGTTTTAATTCGCAGTAAGGTAGGGATATAAGCACTAATGGGAATATATAATAAATTAATTCTATGTTAAATATCTCTAAATTTTGCTGACAAAACGTATTCATGGCGTGATCCCTCGTTAATGTATTCAGGAAGTTTATTGTCATAATGAATTCGATATGGCTTATGGAAATCGGTTTTATCTAGTAATTGTGCAATTATTTTGACGATTGATGTGGCGCGGCGGGCGAAGGTCAGGCGTAGGAGGTTGCGGGTTCGTTTCCCGCCTTGGGACACATGTTTCTATGATCTGCAAATAGTTGTTCCGGGGGTTCTGCGTATTTTCTATGTATAGACGACCAATGTAGCGCGGTGGGCGAAGGTCCGCCTGCAACACAGGAGGTTGCGGGTTCGATTCCCGCCTCGGAACAATTGTGTGTACGATCTGCAGATATTTGTTCCAGGTGTTCTGGTCGTTTTCTATGTATAATAAAAATATCTATCTATGTTATGTATTGTATTATGTACATATATCAGTTATCTAGTACCCATAACACAAGCTCTGCTTACCATGGGGCTAGATAATGCTGTGTGAATTTTCCAGCATTATTTATTTATTTAATTATTCGTCGATTTTGATGATTTCGTTCATCCATATTTCATCTGGGTTTGAGTTTAAGATATTTATTTCATTTCACAGAATTATAGACCCATGATAAGCAGAGCTTGTGTTATGGGTACTAGATAACTGATATACATAATACAATACATTACATAGATAGATATTTTTTTATTATACATAGAAAACGACCAGAACACCCGGAACAAATATCTGCAGATCGTATACACAATTGATCCGAGGCGGGAATCGAACCCGCAACCTCCTGCGTCGCAGGCGGACTTTCACCCACCGCGCCACATCGATCATCATTGAATGAATTAGAAACCAATAAGTCAAGAAATGATATCCGATCACCATAAAGTTCCGTTCAAACCTAACTGAAAAGTGAAAATTTCACAGAGTGTACGTGCAATCCAATACTGTGTGCAAGATTGGTACCATAAATCGGGAAGTAACCCGGCTGAGACGGCGAAACATGCAGATTTCAGCGTTTCTTTCTGTGCGGCGCGGCGGAAAGCATTCCTGGCACCAATTGGAAATTCCTATGGTTCAAGTTGGAAATACCTCGCACTGCATTACTTTTAATTTTATCTTTACTGCCCTTTACACAAAACAGTGTTTCATTTAAATTACTGTTGGCATAAGATGTTGTGATACCTACCTGCAATCACTGTAACATAACATAGTATATGCATAGTATAACATAGTTTGTGCTATATGATATAGTATAAAACAAAGTCGCATCACACCTGTTTTATTTTGTTGACAGACAAAATATTTTCTAGAAATGTCATTTGAGAAGTGGTTTAGTTCGTTCGATGAATGATTTCGGCTTCTATTATATCATAGATTAGGCACACAAGAGCCACAAATAAAAAATGAAAACTTTTTTTCGCTAGGGTGACCCTCTGGGTCCTGTAGTACCCATGGCGTAAGTTGCCGAAAGTTTTTTGGTTACTGCAGTACCCTTGGGCGTTCAAGTGGATAATCCATTTGACTCAAAGATTTCTAAGCAGGCGAAGCCGCGGGGCGCAGCTATTTGACTATAAATCTAAGATTTATCTGTAAGTATCACTACGATCAAACAATAAAAACAGTAAATTGTAACGGTAAAAAGCTTACAATGACTTAAAACCAACAAAGGTTCCAAATAGAAAAACATGAAAGAAAATTCCTGTGAAATGTATTAACGAACAAAGACTCAAATTAATTTCAGCATCCTCTCAACCTGTGCTAAAAACGTCTTTACCAAGAAAAACTCTTGGTATTATGATAATAAATAAAACCGTTTAAAAACTTTTTAATATGTTGAAAGAAATTTATTCACGGAGAACATGTCCTATCAAAATATCTCGGGCCACATGTTATGTCGGCGCATTCTTCTCCTAAATTGAAATTCTCGAACGTTCCCCTTCGCTACGGGGACGGGGTCAGAGCCAAAAGACAAATACTTTGAATGTTCGATTAATGTGATTTAATATCATTTTTACTCGTCCTTTATGATGTTCGCGTGATTTGATTTATGTTTGACGACCTCTGTGGCGCAGCAGGTGAAAGTCCGCCAGCGATGCAGGTGGTTGCGGGTTCGATTCCCGCCTTAGGATAAATGTTTATACGATCCGCAGATGTTCAGGGTGTTCTGGTCGTTTTCAATGTATAAAAAAATATATCTCTAAAATGTATTTGTATTATTATGATTATTATCTAGTACACATAACATAAGCTCGGCAATGCTTGGGTCTAGATAATGCTGTGTGGATTGTCCAGCATTATTTATTTATATTATAGTCGAAGCTGAAGTGATATTATAAAAAAAAATCACAACTTCTAAAGCTAAGTAAATTCAGTTCCAGTATTATCAAACAAAATCCGCTGCAGTTATTCAAAGTTATTTCATTCTTTTTCAATTGTTCCCGAGCATAAAGAAAACGGCAAAAAGCGTATGAAAATTCAAACACAAAGAAAAAGTACGAAACGCAAAACTCAGTCGAACCAAAACATCGCATTTCCTAAGTAAAATTCTATTCAGTGTTGAAATCGATACCGCTATCAAAATGCAGCGCCGCTAGCCCCTTCAAAGAGTCTAACATGCGGGTTCAAAGGAAGTGTTAGAACGAAACATGCTGTACTTTCCCACTCAGATCAATGTACAGAGTAGTAAGAGCTCCATGATTCGCATTTGGTGAAAAACTCTTCTTATCTTGCCTTTGTGAGGCGATCGAGAGGTTTCCTTGTGTTGTTCTTGTTATCTATATATCTATATAAATAAAAGAAAGTCGTGTTTGTTACAACACTTATAACTCAAGAACGGCTTAACCGATTTAGCTGAAAATTGGTGGAGAGGTAGCTTAGAACCAGGAGTCTAACATAGGATACTTTTTATCATTATAACCATTTGACTTGACACATAGATTTAACGGGAGCGAAGCCGCGGGGCGCAGCTAGTTTTGAATAAAAACTCGATAATAATTCTATTCTTAAGTTTACTGAAAATGTAATTATGCTTAAGCTTTTAAAGATATTTTACAGGAAATATGACATAGGATTATATTTTACTAATTGCACAATTTACCCATTTTTTTCTGACACAATCTCACTTTAAATCTAATCTCTCAAATCTTATTACATTTGTGTGTTGAAAATTAATGATATTTTTTGTCACTTTACCAACGTGTTGACGATAGGGTAGGCTTTAAATACTCAGGAAAGTCGCAACCTCTTGTTAGTAATATGAACAAATACAAATCATTTATAACGAAGTTACATGTCATTATAAATATTAATTATATTGCCGGAATATACTTAATATTTAAAATTGTATAGATAGTTAATTAACTACGCACAGTTGCACATAGCCGTAGTCGCTTAGCGAGCTATAGAAAGAGCTCGGAGTTTCTCTGAAGGATAGGGTTCGTAACGAACACATCCGACAGAGAAAAGTCATCGACAAAGATCTGAGAATTAGCAAGTGGAGTGGGCCGGCCATATCTCGCGAAGAAACGATAACCACTGGGGTAAACGTATTCTTGAGTGGAGATCATGACTCGGTGAACGTAGTATAGGATGCCGGCCAGATGGGATGACAAAAGCCAGCATGCCTGCAAAAGATAGCAGGCAGATGCTGGATGCGCCAAGCTGGAGATAGGGTGCTCAAGCGCTCATTTGGGGAGGCCTATGTCCAGCAGTGGACTAACGTAGGCTGATGATGATCATGACAATGCTGTCTTTCTCGGAAACAGAACTCTATTTAAATAAAAATTTAAACTCTCTCATCTCTTTTCCGATAAAGGGAATTGAGTCAATTTGGAAAGTCAATCGATTTATTTATTGAAACGAGCATTATCGTATTTCTCTCATGGCAGCCAAATAACTACGTTTAACCTTATACAATCCTATTTGAAATAAAGCGAATAATGGGCTCAAAAAGTACAAAAGAAACGTTGTGTGTTTTATAGATAATGTTAAGATAAGACTTTGCGTTGTTATCTATGAAATAAAAATGAAAACAGAAGGATTTAGCTGACTTGAAAGTATTTCGACTCTAAAATAATGGAAAGCGTTATTCTTTACCTATTTTGTATTGTTTAGTGTTATATATTTTTAGCTTAATGTGTATTTTTTTATTTTAATGTATATCTGTCTTTCTGTGTGTGCTAATAAAAGTGTTCTATTCTATTCTATAAAGCTACAGAAAATTTTACTTATAAGTTGTATAAAATAGTAAAATGTACAGTAGATCGTTTGCAATAGTCTAGACTAAGACCAGTAGATAGTGAGACTAGTAGTTTAGTTGAGGACTAATAAATAAATAAATAAATAATCGCAGGCAGACCTTCGCCCACCGCGCCACAGAGGTCGTCAAATAATAGAATAGAAATAATAGAAACAAATTGACCGACAAATTGGACAAATTGGACGACCGATGTGGCGCGGTGGGCGAAGGTCCGCCTGCAACGCAGGAGGTTGCGGGTTCGATTCCCGCCTCGGAACAATTGTGTGTACGATCTGCAGATATTTGTTCCGGGTGTTCTGGTCGTTTTCTATGTATAATAAAAATATCTATCTATGTAATGTATTGTATTATGTATATCAGTTATCTAGTACCCATAACACAAGCTCTGCTTACCATGGGGCTAGATAATGCTGTGTGAATTATCCAGCATTATTTATTTATTTATTATTATTTATTGGATTGCTTTGTTAATATAGATTTAGTTGAAAGTTGGTAGTCTGGCAAAGACTTATAGATTTAGACACAACGTATAAAGTCTCGACGACGATACGACAACTTCCTTCCGAACTCGATTCTATAGACCATTTTTCATCTCCGGTACTTTGAATAAAAATTAATGCACCAACTTAACGGAAAGTAATAAATAACAACATAGTTTCCGCATATTTTAAATTCATGGAGAATCTTAAAATTGAGACTTGGAAAATTTACGTATTCAGTTTGAATAAATTTTCATTCGAGCGTAGCATTTTTAAGTACCAAATTGCTTTTTCGTAGAATAAAACGATACAGCAATGGAAAACACTATAGATACATTTACAAAAGAGGTATACTTTAGTTAGAATTTAATAATAATTAATAAATAACGCTGGACAAATTCACACAGCATTATCTAGCCCCATGTAAGCAAAGCTTGTGTTATGGGTACTAGATAACTGATATACATAATACAATACATTACATAGATAGATAAATATTTCTTATTATACATAGAAAACGACCAGAACACCCGGAACAAATATCTGCAGATCGTACACACAATTGTTCCGAGGCGGGAATCGAACCCGCAACCTCCTGCGTCGCAGGCGGACTGTCGCACACCGCGCCACATCGGTCGTCACGAATCAATTTGTTGTTGAAGATTTAAAAAATTCTATTGAATATAGTCCGATACAATTTTAAAACCGAAATAACTTCAATTCTAAAATCGTAATGGATTTTCTAAAGGTCTTTATTAACAAAGAATATTACAAATAACACAATTAATTATATTGTCTTCACAATTTAAATAGTTGAGCTAACTGCAGACTGTTGCAAAAAATCTAGAGGTTCCATTCACATATAGCCTTCCCTTTATGAGCGCCTTATCTTCAACTTGACGCATCCAGCATGCGAGGTTTCTCATTTTAACTGAGTTAATACCAATCTGAAGCCACTAAATCGATCTACCATTATATGACAAAAAATATCTATCCATGTAATGTAACAGTTATCTGGTACCCATAACACAAATTCTGCTTAGCTTGGGGCTAGATAACGCCGTGTGAATTGTCCAGCATTTTTTATTTACTTAGTTTTAAGCACAATTTTTTTTTAAATTAAAAATCCGAACGCCTTTATTTATTTATACATAAATTAAAGTTCTGAACGCCATTGAAAATACCGCTCTTCATTAGCTTATAGTTTTTGTTTCCGGTGGCCCATTTTATCGTCATTTATGAGGCCCACGTCAGATCAACGCCATTATTATAATAATCCCCTGAGCCACAATTTGACCTACTTATTGCAGTGATTTATATGACAACCGCCGAAAATGTAGCACAATTTTATTTTATCAAATGCGGGTTAAAATTCGCGAAAAAGTAGATGAAGCAATTATTTAGCTTAGTCATGCATTGTATTTCCGCTCATTAGGTGTATATTTATTTAATTTACAACGGCTGGGGGATGGCGATAAGCCGTGGGGCGTGCGCGGTCCCGGTGCCGTCGACTGAATAACAATGGGAAACGGTCTCTAAAATGCTGCTGTATGCAAAAGAAAATACTCGAAAATACCTAGATATCTCGAATAGTTACGTTAGCAATGTTCTAACCGTGATCTTAGTTCTTGTAAGGTCTCTTTTGATATCTAGCGAGATGCAGCAGCTGTTTTTGCAAAAGCTTATGTTGCTCCACAAATTCAAAAGTCTTATTGTTCTTCAACCAATAGTAGTAGTAGTATCTAGACTCGATATCCTAAGCTTACTGCTTATTGAACTTAGAAAAATTACTGGCCCACACAAAACAAAGTAAATTTAAATGGGCGAAAGATTTGATATTATAGAATTAGTATTCTGTAATTTTATCTGAGTTAGAAAATAAAACCCTCGGTGGGTAATCATGTACCGTGGCAAATACAATTAAATCAAATTAGAGGCCCTTTGTTCATACACAGAAGTGGCATTAGGTACAATGTTCATTTTGTTAGCTGTAAAGAAAAAATCTTGGGTTTTACAGACAAAGAAGTTTGAGATATACATGGATATCGTTTAATGTCGAAAAGATTACATGATTTTTTATTTATGCACATGTACCCACTTCTATAACTTTGTCTCTGTCTCCCAATAAGGTTTGCTGGAAGAGAACTCTTTTTAGGGTTCAGCTCGCAATTGTTATACATTTTCTAGTATGTTTCGTATATATTTTATCGCGGAAGAAGAATAAATAAATGTTTTTGCTAAATAGTGCCTTAAATCTATCTTATCCTAAGTTAGGTTCACCTTGACAGAAGGGTCCTCTAAAAATAGCAATAAATAGGGATAGATACGTTGTAAGATAGGCAGTTTCTCACATAAACACAGCGGTGTCATGTACCATCTTATTTTTGTTTAGCTGTAGGCGCGGTGTCAAGTTGCACAAGTGATCCACCAATCATGCGTATCAGGTCAGCGATCAGTGAGTAAAAACGCTGGGCTTAAGCTTGAGATGACTGTTTTAAAAGTCTAATATGAAAACTATAGTGGAGATAAGAGGCAGTTGCTTGCGTCAATAAAATATACTAATAATAAAAACCACTACAAACTATCGCTATTCCAAAAACCCACTAACTTACTAACAAAACGGTTAATCCTACTCAATGTCAAAATATTCCAAGCATCTATTCAAAAGCAGGTTACGGTCCGAATCCGTAAAACCTTTTACAAAGAATCCATAAACCTTGTACAACACGCTGAAGTTGACCCACGTCAGGATGGCAGCGCAAAGTGCCCCGATAACCGGCGAAACCGCAGCCTATTGCTTTTTGATAGCATCACTTTGCCCAACTTGCCATCTGGCGGCCATTAGGTACGGATATTGAAAAAGTGAGCCACACCAATACGTACGAATACCCCGCGAAATATCGGCTAACACACATCTGTACATCTTTAAATCATCTGAGAATATTTCAACATTCACTTAGGAAGAATTCTGGCTGAAGCATGTGCTGTTGCGGCGTTTTTGCGGACGATTACCGGTCACAGGCACATTGTGTATCACATGTCGCCGTCACTACGTGGCAGTAAATATATTTGGATTATGTATGTTAGACTCAGGTATATATTTTACTACCAACCCGCCCCGGCTTCGCACGGTTGTAATGTAGTTACTTATATGGGGCAGTTTGGAGTGATTAATAAATCATCCTTACTCTTGAATCATCTATCTATTGCCAAATACTGTATAGAAAACACTTAAAATACCCGAAACAATTACTAGCAGATTGTTCAAACATTGTCCCGAGGCGGGAATTGAACCCGCAACCTCCTGTATCGCAGTTTGACCTTCGCCCACCGCGTCACAGAGTTCGTCAATTATCTACCTAAGTCTACCTTAGACTCGCAGATTCGAAGCTAGAACAGGTAGGTACAAATCTGAAACAGGTAGCGTGGAGGAACTTACCGAGGCAAGATGAACTTTCAGAGATTGACGGCTCATAATGAGTCCATTCTAAACGCACACCGCGTTAAAATACAAGCAAGTGTTTTACGTAGAAACTCGGCACAGCACTTATTTTTACCCTCCCGCCTTAATTGTTATAGTGTTTATCCTTGTGCTCGGCTTTTTCTTTTATTTATACAGCGCAGGTAATTCGTTTACTCGTGAGAATAGTTTCAACACGTGCCTTCGTCTAGACGATTGACCGTAATGGACTTTGTGCCCGCCCGAATGTGGTCCATCGTTTCCTTGAGTTCAGGACATAGAATAATGAAAGGGAGGCAGAGGTTCCGAAAAATATCAATGACGTAATTTTAATAATGCTGGAATTGTCCAATACCTACCCACAAGATTATCGTGGTGATAAGAAAAAAAAATATATAAAAAAATGATTTCGGAGGGACTTAAACCCACAACCTTCTCTCAGTACGGGAACGCTCTAACAACTAAGCTACGAAATCAAGAACCTAACCGACGAGTTTTTGGGATATTATTTAATTTTTAGGTTTGCAAGGGCTTACGCACTATAATAATTCATAATTCATATCATTCATTGTAATTTCATGCATACAGGTAGTATCTTAGGTGTAGTCTTAGTGGGTAGGTACACAATGCATAAAAACCCTGTCAGGGCACAACAATTTTTGGGTTCTTTTTAAATGTTAGCCTAAAATTCTAAACAATTATTATTTATAAAATTAGGAATGTCATATAGGAATTATAGGAATGTCATATAGGAATTATAGGAATGTCATGATTAGGTAGATAGGCTTACTAATTTAATCTGTAGGTATGTCAGCTAGTACACTTTCAGTTTTTTGTTTTAAATTGTCATCGGAGAAAAATTCGTGGATTGAATAATAGCATTTTTGTAGTAGTAAAGTTTTCAAGTGTAGTAGTAAAGTAATAACAAAAACATCATGATGATATCAATTGATTTTATTTTAACAAAAAAAATTAATAAGTTTTTTGACTATTGTATTGAAGTGTTCTATTTTGCTCATTGACATTATATTGAATTATTATGCTTATTGCTGTATTTGATTCGTTGCTGGTGAACTGAGAATCATGTTGACTACTCTGTTATATTAGATAGATCATACCTGTGCGAATAGATGTAAGGTTTTGAATAAATAGATATATATACAAAACATGTTGTGTGGAAATCCACACAATTATGATCTTGTTACGGGTACTAGAAACTGATAAACTTAATACATTACATAGATAAATAAAATTCAAGCTATTTACTGAATAATGAGATATCTCTGTATCGAGGACAGCCAAAGATACCATTATTAAAAAGAGGATTTCCAAAAGGAAAGGAGATATTCTTTAAGGTTCAAAATTTCAATATTACCAGTGTATGCAAGTGGCAATACGGAGCATTTACCTCCTCCACCGCAAAATCGCTAAATGCATTTAAGTTTGCCGCTTTTCTCTCGCTATCCATACAAACCTAAAGCAATAACAGTGTCGCTAGAGTATTGAGGTACAGGCGTACCAGAAAACAAAAAACAAAACACAATCAAAAAAATTCGAAATCGGGAATTCAATGAATTTACGTTTAAAATACAGGAATCGTTTTAAACCGGTGATATTTTAATTAATTTATGAATAGTACTCGTATAATGGTCAAGAGCTTCAAATTAAATCAACATGACTGAAAAAATATATGCGTTGTGTGTGCAATAAAAATGTAAGTTTTTAAAACATTTATAAATTCAAAATAACATTGGTCTATAATTTTATGCGTAATAATAATTACTTTATTTCAGGCAACAAAGAAAGTGTACCAAATAAACCTAATAAGTGCGAGTAGAATATCTTAGAGACTAACATAGTTAAAACATTTAAAATTAAGCGAGACAGCGACGCTCCGATGACGCACGCACGGTTTCGTTTAACAGGCGTCCAAAGAACTTACTGAAAACGACACTTTTCGGCCAAAACCGTATAATAAGTTTCTAAAGAATTGTATAACCTTAAAAAACACAACATTTTAAGTTGTGTCCCGTTTTAATCTCGCGAAGGAGATAGGTCAACGACCTGTATTGTCAAGCTATCAGGCACCCCGTAAAGTTGGTGTAGATCTAGCAAAAGAAGGGCAGCATCGTCCTTCTAAGTATTTTACCACCTCTACTGCTACAAAAATACACCTGCCAAGCATGGTTATTAAGGTAATAGTGTTTGGGGTAAGTACGTTCAGCAGTAGACATTATGTACAAATAGTTTCTGTCCGCGGCTGCGCACGCGTTTTTTCTATGATAATGTTTAAAGGTTATTTCTATGCCATGGAGTTCCCATGGCTACAATAAATGTGGCGGAAATTTTACATAGATGTAGCCCTAACCCTGGGATAAAGCCTTTATTTGTTTCCAGCCTTAGGGCTACATCTATGCAAGATTTCCGCCCGATGCTGTCATAACTTTTGTCGAGAATAAAAAAAACAAACATCCATCTAAACTTTCGGATTTATAATATTTATGTGATTGTACATAATGTTGATGAGTACATTCTTCTTCTTCTTTGTCGTTGTCTTCATTGCTGAAGATCGTGCCCGTCCTGGAAAGCTTTCACGGTGACGCTGATGAACCGCTTCCACACCACTCTGTCTTCGGCCTGTCTCAGGGCTGCAGGCAAAGTGAGTCTCGTTATAGCCTTAATTTGATCAGACCAGCGATTTGGTGACCGTCCTCTTGGTCTTTTCCCCTCTATCTTGCCCATTATCACTATTTTTTCGAGGTTTTCTGGTTGCCTTCTGGCTATATGGCCAAAATAGCTGAGAACTCGTTGATAGCAGGTCGTCGACAATCTGGTTCTGATATTCAGTTGCCAACCAACCAACTGATGAGTACATAAATATACCTATATACTGTTACTGTGGCGTTACCACATCCATTCAATTTTGGATTCTGATTTCAGTGACGGCTCATCGTTTCCCGTATTTATACAATCGGGGAAATATTTATTGGGCAGCGAGCGTGAAAATAGATTTATGTTTTGATGGACTGAACATAGCAGAACAAACGTTTGCACTGATCGCATATGTTATTTATTTTATTGGTTGTTCGCGCTTAGGTTTTTGATGAATTGTTTCTGAAATCATTTTTCGAATGGTGCATTTTTGCTTTTATAGAACGTGATTGATAGCTAGCTTGTAAGATATGTTAATAAATAGGAAACTTGATGACATTGCCCGACTTAACGTACTAATCTACCTAAGGTTTTTGTTATTATGGTGCGTAACACTAAAGTCATTCATACGGGATATTTACCATGTTTTGATTTTTGAGTTATCCAATAACAATAATCCAATATCTTTCGTGTGGATAACCATGATAGTTTCTAAAGTTTTATCGTAAGCTCACAAACTCGGAGTATTATCTAAAAAAATAATAATATCCTTAAAAAAATCGATTTAGGCGGGACTTGAACCTGTGACCGTGACTCAGTACGGGTATACTCTAACTAACTGAGCTACGAAATCAAGTAACTGCCGAGGAGAAAATTCTCTTCTGGGAAGCCGTACGGAGTACGGACACTCTAGCGCCGTTTGCTTCACCTACAGGGGAAACATCGAAGTTCATCCAATCCTTGAATAAAGTATCATTTAGTTCCTTTGATAAGAGGTGTTGGCGTTGATAATTAACATAATTATAACACACATTACCGTTTTTATTGGTGCCGAGTTTGTTCTACCATGCTGCAAAACACTTTTAACTTTACATTAAAACATGTACTTTCATAATAATAAACATTTGTAAATAGATAAACAAATTAACAAAAAGGATAACACAAATCTGTTCCGGCGAAACTCGGTAGACGACCTCACCAATTAAGTCACTCGAAATATTTAATGAACTGTGCTAGTTCGCGGCAGAAGTGACACTTAATCGCCTTAACTTCGCCTCAAAACTTCCCGAACGAGCCCGAACGTAAGTTCCACGCCCCTTAACCCTTTCCGACGTTTTAAGATACCTACATTGCATCAAAGAAGTTAGAGAATGTGCAATTATGAGATTGTTTTAATTTAGAAACAATGTTGTTGAAGAATTTCCTTACGCCGAAGGAGCTCGGCCCCAAACCAGAATTCTTGGTTTCGTTCAGCATTGTTTCTTGGTTATTGCTTGCCTTTCGATCTTGTAATTTATTTTTCTGCGGTTCAACTATTTCTCTCATATTGCTTACAATGTATTTTTTGTTTATTTTATTAATGAAAAAATACGTCATGCCTTATTCAAGAACTCATTTTTATCCCATTAGATGTTTTATATTTATTATTTTTGGTTACAGGTCACATGTATGGCTTTTGGCACTTGCTTTAATTGTTTTATTTAGCTTTAGTTTTAGTTATTGTTACTAAAGTTTTGTTAGTGCACTTCCTTGCCTTACCAGCAAACTGAAAATGTATTGATACCCCGCGAAACAGGCCTAGCCTAGTGCAGGGGTCACTATTAACTCCAACACCTCAACCAATCAACTCTAAAATGTAAGAATATGTACATAAATTAAGTTAAGGTGTTATTATTTGTAAACTTTTGGTAAATAATTTTTTTGTATTTGTATTTTGTTTATGTTTTGTATTTTATTTAGGTATGTAATAAAGTGTTTATAATATAATTTGGAGATTTAATTAGCGATTATAGTAATTACAACGAGTATGATGACACGGGCTGAATATTACAAACGAAAACATATATTTTTATTCACCACAAAACAATTAATGCTGTCTTCAGCTTGACGCATCCATATCTCTTAAAATATGCTTATTCAATAACAGCTATATACAAAACCTAAGCTAATCGAAACACTTATAAGCCTCTTCAACACACTCAAACAACAATAACACGGAGTATCTCGAAGTGTTTTGGGTCCGAAATAAAGTTTGTCCCAACATTTAACTAGTTTGGGCTTGAGGCAAACAAATCTAGAGTGCCCTGACGCAGCCAGGACTAGTCTAACTTCTTCGTAACGAATTCAAATATCCCTAGGAAAATATTTGTTTTCAGACCTGAGAGACGAGATTCTGTGTAACTTTTACAGAAATAACGTAAAATCTTTAGACTTTAGAAACTTTGCTTCTAGCAAAGTTTTATAATCTTTCGAAAACTCAGAATCGATTTAAAAAAACTGACTCTTAATCACTTCTTGTTGTACCTAGTTTGTTGAAAGTTACAGATAGATACTCAAATCACTTGCAAAGTGTAGCGTGATTCCAATACCTAGTGTTGTCTATTAAAATCTCCACGTTGATTCAGCTAAAACGTGTAACACATACGATAACATTTCTGTACCACGTGATAAATCTTTGAACAATGCACGCCGACGCATCCCCTACCGCTAGAACAACAATAGCCACTCGTAATTCACTCCCAAAGGCTTCGCACGGTCACAGCTTACTGTAACCCTGAAGCACACTTTTTAGCATAACTGAATCTTAGCATAATATTCAAAAATGACCTTGAAGATATCACCGGAAATAATAAAATTACTTCATACTAGTTTCTACTGGTTTAGTTTCAACCATGATAAAATTAAAAATACTTACGGCAAATTTCTGTCAAATAGCCATCCCGTTTGACAGAAATTTGTCGTATTTATTTTTTAACCTCGTCATATTAAATGTCCGACCGCGCTTGTGTTAGTTCAAAATGGCTCCATCTCATTCTGAATGCAAACGAGATTTTATATTTTAGATAAATAAATCTACTGCGCAACGCCTTGCGGCTACGCTGTAGCACTCGCCTACACAGGTAGCACTTCTGTTAGGCTAGCACAGTGTAGGCAAGCGCTACGGCGTAGCCATGTGCTACGAGGCGTAGCGGCGGTCGTAGCATTTGGTGCGAAGCTCAACTTCAACTTCTTCCTAGATGAAGCTTATTCTCAAGTATATATCTTTCTTTAACACACAGAAAAATAATATCAGTTATATTATTGTTTTCTGAAAACACAAACATACATCTTTACATTTTGATCCTGTCAAAGAGCGTTATAAAATGTTTTGGTTGTACGTACAAGTAAGCTATGATTTGTGCACGAGCTTTTCTCCTTAGCTATGAACCCGGTTGAGAGGCGAAATGGAATCACTGAGCCAAATAGCAAATGAAGCCTCGATCGGTAATATCCAGTTCCAGCTAACATTCACAGGAGTTGAGGCTTTTACATGTGTTTTCATCCACTTTGTTCGGTTTACTGAAATATATCTGGGTTCATCGTTCTAAGGGTTTGATTATTAGCAGTAGTTTTGGTAGGAAAATATGAATTGATTTGCAGGGTGTGTGTGCCCACGACTTCGCACGTGATGTTTCTATGGAAACGTTTAAGAAGAGAATAATGATTTATTGCCTGAACTTATAGCTACTTATACAATACAATACAATATATCTTTATTACACCATAAATACAAAAGAAATAATAAAAATACTAAAGGATCTTAATACTAACTATATCTAGTGGCACAATCGGCGGCCTTTCAGGTTCAGGTTCAGGTGGGGGTACTCCATTTTCCGCATTTGGACTCCAGTTGGTCCTTTATGCGTAGAGTTTGCTAGCATAGCCAGCCTAGCTCCGTCCAGAAGCGCAGAATCTTCCTGGGGTCTTCACAGGCTTCGCGGAGCGACCTCGGCAAGTTGAGGATTTCTATACGTTGTGCTAGTACTCCCTCGCATTCCAGGATTACGTGGGAGGCTGTTTCGTCGTTGCTGAGGCATCCTCTACAGAGAGGGCTATCCGTCGCTCCGATGGTGAATAAGTGTTTGTTTAGTGGACAGTGTCCTGTTAGTGTTCCCACAAGGACACGTAGGTCCGATCTATTCAGATTTAGTAGGCGTTTTGTTAGCTTTGGTGATGTTGATGGGAGTGCCGTCCTTGCTTGTCTGCAATTGATTTGGCTAGTCCATCGTTCGTTATGTGTATTTCTAGTTCTGAGCTTGGTCCATGTCTGGAGCAGAGAAAATGGCAGGGGTAGGAATGGCGGTGGTTCTTCTATGGTTGTCGCCGATCCTCTCCGTGCCAGTTCGTCCGCAGCATCATTTCCTAGCGATCCACTATGTCCTTTGATCCATTGTAGGATGATCCGGTTTTCAGTGGATATCCTTTCCAGAGCAGAGTGACATTCGTAAACGAGCTTGGAGCTACAGCTGTTTCCTTCCAAGGCTCTGAGTATGGCTGCGCTGTCAGAGAGGATGCGTACACGTTGGTCTTTGATTCCTCTCTTCTGTACGGCTGTAGCTGCCTGTGTTATTGCTACGCATTCGCATTGGAATATAGAGCTATGCGTTCCTAGCGTTATTGATATGTTAATGTTGAGGTCCAGTGAGTGAACCCCGGCACCCGTACCGGTTTCGGTTTTGGAGCCGTCTGTGTAAATTCTGACTTCGTGGGTACCTGATTCATCTTTTTGGTCCTCGTATAGTTGTATTTGGTAGTGTTTGTTTAGTATTGGCTTGTTGGCCATTCTGTCACAAGGGGCCTCTGTGAGTGGTTCATATGTTATGGCCCTGTCCATGACCTGCGCATGAGGACTACTTGTGACTCCCCAGAGGCCTGTGTTGTGTAGTCTTAGAGCCGACATCGTGGCTTCTTGTTGTATGTAGAGGTCTAAAGGTGCTACATCTAGAATTATATCTAGGGCAGCGCCTGGTGTGGCTCTCATGCATCCTGTTATCGCGGAGCATGCCATTCTTTGAAAGCGTTGTAGCTTAGTTACCACGGTGCTCAGTTCCGTTCTAGTCCACCAAACTATCGCTCCGTAGGTTAATGTTGGTCTGATGATAGCAGTGTAGAGCCACTTGGATATTTTCGGTGAAAGTCCCCAAGTTTTCCCTAGCATTCTGCTGCATTGGTAGAGAGTAGCGGTCGCACGCTGGAGTTTGTAGTCAAGATGTTTGTTCCATAGCAGTTTGCTATCTAGTATGACCCCTAGGTACTTGACTTCTGTTTTTAAGCGTTATATTTGTGTTGAATAGTTTTGGGATTTTTATATTACCCAGTTGTCGTTTGTTTGTGAACATGATCAGTTCCGTTTTTGTTGGGTTTACTGTCAGTTCGTGATCGTTGCACCATGTTTCAATGGTTTTGAAGGCGATTTTCATCAGGTCGCATAGTGTGTGCTCAAAACAGCCGGTCGCGAGGATCGTGAGGTCATCCGCGTATCCTACCGTGACCAGACCATGACCGTTGAGCTTACGAATTAGCTCGTCTACAACTATGTTCCATAACAAGGGCGAAAGGACGCCCCCCTGGGGGCAGCCTCTGGCGACTACACCTCTTGTGGTTTCGTTGATTTTGACTTGTATGGCTCTGTGTTGGAGCATGTTGTTTATCCACTCGGCCAGCGTCGGCGCTACACCATATCTGGTAAGGGCTCTGTATATGCTGGTGAAGTTGGTCTTGTCAAAAGCTCCTTCAATGTCTATAAAGGCAGCCAGTGTAGGTTGTTTTGATGGTAATCCACCTCCTATTCGTGAGACTACGCTATGTAAGGCGGATTCTGTTGATTTGCCTTTGCTGTAGGCATGTTGTTGAGAGTGTAGAGGGTTGTGGTAGAGTGTGGTGTCTCTTATTTCTCTGTCACAAAGCCTTTCTAGTGTTTTTAGGAGGAATGATGTCAGGCTTATAGGTCTGAAAGATTTCGGTTGGGTGTAGTCACTCCTTCCTGGTTTAGGTATGAATACTACCTTCACTTCCCTCCATATGTGAGGTATATATCTATGGGCAATGCATGCCCTGAATATCTTCACTAGGTGGTCTGCTAGTAAGCCACTGCACCAGCTGAGCATACCTGGAAAGATCCCGTCCAGTCCTGGTGCTTTGAAGGGAAGGAAGCTGTTGATTCCCCAGATTACTTTTTCACGGTTTATCATATTCTGGGCTGTTATCCAGTCTTGGTCGGTGGACGTGCGCTCTGATATCTCCTCCCATGTGTTGGTGTCTGTGACAAGACAGCCTGGGAAGTGTGTATTCAGAAGCACTTCGCTGGTTTCAGCGTCTGATTTGGTGTAGGTATTGTCAGGTTTGATGAGGCACCCAAGCGTGCTTTCTGGCACGTTTGCCAGTATAGTTCTTATACGGGAGGCCTGATTGTTGTTTTCAATGTTGGTGCAGAACCTTTCCCAACATTCGGTTTTTCTAAGGCGAATTTGCTTTTTGTAGGTTCTTTTCGCATTGTAGTAGTTCACCCATGCTTCGTCTTGTCTAGTGTTTATGGCTCTGTTGAACAGTTTCCTTACTTTGCGACGCAGTCTTTGCAGTTCAGGACCCCACCATCGTCTGTTTGTCCCCTGTTTAGGTATGACTAGAGGGCAGGATTGTTCATAGCTGTTGGTAAGAATATATGTTAGTTGATTTGTGTAGTGGTCTATTTCCGCTACTGTTATGTTATCAGGTATGTTAGGCTTGTCTGTAATTCCTAATTTGACTGATTGGAAGAATTTAGTCCTATCGGTTTTACGTGGGACACGCCTAGGTTGTGGGCTGGGTAGTGACAGTTCCAGAACATACCTTATCCATCTGTGATCTGAGCATGAGGCCTCGTTAGAGACATGCCAGTCTTTGATGAATTCGGAAATGTCTGGGGTCGTTAGTGTTAGGTCTATTATTGTTTGGGCTCTGGATGTTACAAAAGTGGGTTCAGAGCCCCTGTTTTGAAGGAGAAGGTTAGTAGAGATAAAATAGGTTACCAGTTCTTCTCCTCGGTCATTGCACCTGGCGCTATTCCATAGCGTGTGGTGTGCGTTGGAGTCGGTGCCGATGATGAGCTCGAGTTTCTCCCTCTCGCAGTACTCGATCAGGGACACCAGCTCTGGTGTGGGTGTTGTTTCGTCGATTGGTTGGTAGGCTGATGCTAGGACTATCTGTGTTAGCGACTTGTTGGTGGGAGATAGATATAACCTAGCAGCTGTTAGGTCTCTGGAACAGAGTTCGGTTATTAGTAGTGTTTTCGCACTTCGCGGAACAACTATGCAGGTTCTGAGGTTGCTTACAGTTGTGTTTGCGAGGAGCTTGCTACCCGGTAGCTTTAGGCCGCAAATCTGGCCTTTCCTGATCCACGGTTCTTGGATAAGGGCCACGGTGTTGGGGTTTTCCTCCAGCATTCTGCGTATGGACGCGCTAGCTGTAAGGCTGTGCTGGAGGTTTGCTTGGATGAAAGGAGTGGCGGGGAGTGGTGGATCAGGAAGTGGTTTGTGTGTTGGTTTAGGAGCGCTTGATAGGAGAGGAGCCGGTGTCGCTCTCGCTAACATCGCTCCCCTCCGTATCGAGAAAGCGCTCCTCAGATAGTGGGGATGGTGGATCCTGGACATCCATCAGGTCCAGCCCTTGGGATGAATGCGGGGCTGGAGAAGAGTCCGCTGCGTACCCCGAACTGGGGCCAGGCTGCGGATCGTGGTCAGCCTTGGATCCTGTAGGGGAACCAGGCTCTGGACCAGGGTTGGGTCCAGGATTGTTTGCTGAGGCGTCCTTGTTCTCGTCCTTGGGTTCATCTTTTTGGATGATCTTAAGGTAGATATTCCCAAGGAGCCAGTACAGGCGCCGATCGTGTTGTCGTGCTTTTTCGACCTCAGACTCGGGAACGAGGAGAAGCAGGTATGTGCCGGGACCACCCTTATCATCGCGCCTCTCCGTTCGGATTGGGTTCCACGAGTCGATGTTGACGTGTGGGTTATAGCCCGCCAGAATCGTGCGGATCTGATCGGTTCTCATTGGCATGCTTGCTGGTGTCGGAACGAACAGACCACACATGATTCTTCGCTCGAGCTCAGACTGTTTCTTGACCACAAGCTTGGTCTCGGCGATGGGCGATTTAAGGTTTTCTACGTTTGTGCGGAGCCACGCTAGCGAGTTGTCGTCGAGGCACCAGAATTTAAGGACGCCATTGCTATAATGCGCACGGCCACGGAACCGGACCTTAGAGGTATCAGGTCGAGTGGCTGGATCCAGCATCTTCAGCGCGACCGTCACCTCTACTTTTTCACGTATTTCCGTGGCCTGCTCCTCCGTTAAGTCCTGGCACGGCTCAACTGTTATGGCTACGCAGAGGTCGTGCGACCTGAAGGCTTCTGCGTAGCTCGTTGGTTCGGGCTTGTTTCCCATATCCGACCTTTGGCGCTTACTATCACCATAAGGTGTAGTAGTGTCGTCGGGTCTGGGTCGTTTGACGCTATGAGGTTGAGCCGGTGGGTGCTTGTTTTTGCGGGCCAAAGCAGCCAGCCTCCCTGCGCGTTTCCCTCTGGGTCTGGGTCGCTGAATAGGTGTCTGGCTTCCGTCGACAGGCACTGGCGCTGCGTTCGGCTGCGCCGGTGCGTGGACCTCTTCGGCGGGACGAGTCCCACCTACTTCGGTCGTGGACTTACCGGCTGCACTAAGCAGCTGTTTTCGTCCACCGTCGGTTACCGTTAACCTTTTCTGCGCCCGCGCCTTTTGGGTCTCGCCCGGAGGGTGGCGGGGCTTGTTACTCTTCCTCCTGCACTTCCTGGAAGGAACAAGATCCCAGTTTGGCCCTGGGTCGGGCATAGCGGCCCTTAGTTCTGAGAGTTCTATGACCGTCTCATGCGAAGAAGCCCCGAGGGGCGCTTCGACTTTTGAGACGGTCCGTCGGACCGGTGTAGGTGCTTCTGAAGCATTGGCCCTTGACGTCGTTGGTAGGGGCGGCGCAGATGCAGTCGCGAAGATGTTAGGCTTAGGCGCTTCCGAAGATGCAGCCCTAGCTTGTTGGTTCGATCATTTTTTAGACCGATAACAGGGGACAACCGCGTGAAGGATTCCCCACCAGGCTTGCCTTAGGGATCGGCGACTGTTGCGCTACTCTCCCCTAAAACCATTTGCGCCTTACATTTCTTGAAGAGCTATGCAAGGCAGGTCTGTATCTATCCTAAGCAAGCAGGCAGCTAAACTAGGTGACTAGGGAAGCAAGCAAGCAGCTAGGCAGTGCAACTATTAAAGCATAGACACAGCCCCCCCCCCGTCAATCGGCGGCCTTATCGCTAAAAGCGATCTCTTCCAGGCAACCTTATAGATACTACATAATATACAAAAACATAACTTGTATGTATCTATAATTAATAAGTAGGTACTTACATAACATACAATTCACATATTTAAATTAATTAATAACTATGTACATTTTCAGGCAATGGGAGCTCAGCATAATTAAAGGTTATTTTTATCTCATGGGAACTGATTAGTAGGATAAACAGTATGCCTAAAAAGCAAATGTTTTATTACACACCTAGAACTACTTGTATGTAAAATTTCAACCAGATTTGTTCAGTAGTTTTTACGTGAACAAACATACATCCGAACATCAAAACATCACAGTGTGAAGTACAATTTATCTTAGTCGGTAGCAGACACCAAAACATTCGTCATAACAATAAACTTTTACGTAGGTTCATGTCTGGAGGTAAAGTTACAACACAGGTTTGTGGTAATCACGCCAGACAAGTTTCAAAAGCCAGTATAAAATTTACGGTCGCAATAATAAATTATTTAATAATAGAATAATAAATTAGGAATTCATAGATAAAGAAACTGGAGAAATTCATTACTAAAAAGGGTGTTTTAGGTGGAATGGAACTTCTGCCCGCTCAGCTGGTTTATTCAAATACGAATATTTCCAGGAATGTACTACTTACGCCATTTTTATCGCTGATTAGCTGCATTTCTAAACATTTAATATTCATCATCATCATCATCATCATCAGCCTATATCAGTCCACTGCTGGACATAGGCCTCCCCCAATGAGCGCCATAGCGCCCTGTCTTCAGCTTGCCGCATCCAGCATCTACCTGCAGTCTTTCGCAGGTCGTCATCCCACCTGGTCGGAGGGCGTCCTACACTACGTTTACCGAGTCGTGGTCTCCACTCAAGAACACGTTTGCCCCAGCGTGTATTTAATAATATTAGAAGAACAGTAAAAACAGAATTTGTGATTTTATGAAGATGTTTAGCTGAAGTTAACGCCAAAACTACTGAAGAGATTTTTGATATAATAGAAAATAAAATGTGTATTTATTTTGAATAAAATAAAATAAATAAATAATGAATAATGCTGGACAATTCACACAGCATTATCCAGCCCCATGGTAAGCAGAGCTTGTGTTATGAGTACTACATAACTGATATACATAATACAATACATTACATAGATAGATATTTTTTATTATACATAGAAAACGACCAGAACACCCAGAACAAATATCTGCAGATCGTACACACAATTGTTCCGAGGCGGGAATCGAACCTGCAACCTCCTGCGTCGAAGGCGGACCTTCGCCCACCGCGCCACATCGGTCGTCAAAATAAAAAATTAAATGTATTAATAAAGTTACAAAAACAAATACATCTGAATTAAATAGGGTAGAACAGAGAAAAATTACGCCACATTGTTATCGACTGCATAAATTATTTGAAATTAATTGCTTAATTTTAATAATGTACGTATAATGAAACGATGCATATTTGTCTTTTCTACCCTAGAGAACAATCCCTATGCTTGGAAAACTGTAGAGCGAGTTTCTTTGAAATTTGACAAGAATCAAAACTCGTTCGCAGTTTTAACAGTAAACGGGCTTTCAATGTCATCATCATCATCATCATCATCAGTCTATATTAGTCCACTGATGGACATAGGCCTCCCCCAATGAGCGCCATAGCGCCCTGTCTTCAGCTTGCCGCATCCAGCATCTACCTGCAGTCTTTCGCAGGTCGTCATCCCACCTGGTCGGAGGGCGTCCTACACTACGTTTACCGAGTCGTGGTCTCCACTCAAGAACACGTTTGCCCCAGCGACTGTCGGTTCTTCGCGAGATATGGCCGGCCCACTGCCACTTCAGCTTGCTAATTCTCAGAGCTATGTCGATAATTTTGGTTCTCTGTCGGATGTATTCGTTGCGAATCCTATCCTTTAGAGAAACTCCGAGCTCCGAACTCTTTCCATAGCTCGCTGAGCGACTTTGAACTGGTGGACCAGCCCTATCGTGAGTGTCCACGTCTCAGCTCCGTAGGTCATAACGGTTAGGACGCACTGGTTGAAAACTTTCGTTTTCAAGCATTGCATTATTTCAATGTTAATAAGGTTTTTTATGACGCGATAGTTACATTAATTTAAGATCGAGAGTAGTGTTTGTTGTATTTTCGAAACGATGCGCCGCGCATATAGCTAAAGGCCAGTAAGTGACATTTTGAGCGATCCCAGTTGTGGCATTTTGTCCGGCGACACATTTGCTATTTCCACTGACCTCGCTAATAAAAATACGGTTACAAAAAATTTGTAATAAATACTCGATTTAAATGCCAACTAAGATTATTTTATTTTATGAATTTAGAATATTGCTGATGTAAACACTTAGTCGTTAGTGAACGAACAAATTGTAAAATTTTTTCTGCAAAACGTTGTCAAATGATAAACCTAAAGGTCCTTAAGTACCTACTAAAGTAATTAAAGTTCTTAAATATTTTATTTTTGCTTCGCTATCTATATTATTATTTTCATAGAAGCTGATTTGATGGTAATTTGGAATTCATGTATTTTTTTTGTTTAGAAAAAAATTTAAAAACTATCATTTTGGAAACCATTAAAACAAATTATTTATCAAGATAATAATCCACGACAGAATACTACTCAATCAATCAAAACGTAGGACTTTTTTACTAAACTATAACTACCAGCTCCAATCATTCCCAATCACTGCCATACTGAGATAGAACCACTTTAGGGCAACGTGAGTACAAGCCATTATAAAGCGCTTTTTCAAATGTTGAAATACCGTCCGTATAAAAATGTCTCCCTTGACATCGAGTAGGCATTGTCCCCAGCGAATGGATAGCTCCAGGCGTCAATATTCTACGTGACCGGTTGTGTCCCGTCCACGGAAACATGTGTCGGAAGTCAGGACTATCTATTTGCTCCTAGAATGGCGATGCTGTTGAATTATTCGTGTGCGTCGTAAACTATGCGATTACATCTAACGTCTTGCTTCAAGCGGCTAAGATTGATGGAACATTTCATACTCTAACATGTTTTTAGGCAAATATTGTTGGAGCTATAAATCAAAACGTGTACAATGTACTTATGATGTTTAATGGAGTTTCTTAGACTCTTACCAAAGTTATAATGTTGCTACCTTGAGTACAATGTCTTGAGTGTAAAATAAAACGGTTTATTACCGCGGTGATACCAGTTTATCACACGAGAGAACTGCAACATTGTTTTTTCATAGTAGGTTCTGATTCGACCTCTGTTACTGGCTTTGCGACTCTTTCTTCTCTCAAATGAATATAAACGAGCACACGTTGTTATTCCACCAAATGTCCATTTCAATTATGTTTTAGCGTTCAATTGAAAAGTTTGGTACGCGAGTGATGAGAACAGGATCGTGAAAATACTGTCTGTACAGTGCCTACCTACATCTAATCTTTTGTTCGTATTCACTCTTTTAAGCCAGGACTTTAAGCATGGTTATATCCAAAATCACTACATAGTATAAAACAATCTGGTCCAAGTCTATCCCTATGTATGCTTAGATGTTTTTAAAACTACGCAACGGATTTTGATGCGTTTCTTTTAGATAGAGTGATTCAAGAGGTGGTTTATAAACCATTTGACACATAGATTTCCACGCGCGCCATCTAGTAAATACATTATATTGAAGTAATCACGTTCGAAATAACTATTTACAACAGTTTCTCACACTATTTTGTTTGTTTCAGCTTTAGGTCTGGAGCCGGACTTCCTGTATCCTCTGGAGAACGTAACCATAGCCCAGGGAAGGGACGCGATGTTCACGTGTGTGGTCAATAACCTGGGAGGTTATAGGGTGAGTGGCGACTCCGCCACAGCCAGGGTGTGTATCCAACTGATTACTACAGCCTGCATAGAGCAGCACCCTTGCACTATCCTAGATTGAGATCTATAATTCTATGAGATTTAAAAAAAACTATTGAGATATAATGTTCCATAGTTTGATAAATCGTCTCATTTATTGTAAAGAAAAGCGTAGTTAAGAAAGTTAAGTAAAAAATATAGGAACACATTTGATTTTGAATCTGAATAAGTAACTTTTGTACCCACACTTTTATTCAATTAAAGGTTTCTTGATGTTCGTGGGATTATTCCTTGTATTGATTTAAGCTTCTAATTTTTAATAAAATAACGCATATTTTTCTTGGAATAAACAAATTGGTGTCTTTTTACAAATAAAAATTATAGATCTCAACTAATAGACTTCTGCACTAACTTTCACACTTCCTAGCACACAATCTTCGCACTTCTTCGGCACTCTCTCGGAGCCAGCACTGATATACCTCTGTCCTAGTATAGAGCACACAACTATGTTTGCACTATAAACTGTAAGTTGGTCCACGATAGTTGTAGCTCCTAGATTACCGAGCACCACTTGCACTAGACACTTAAACACTAGCACATTTAACTAAAACCCAAGAGCCCAACAAAAACAATTGAACAGCACAATCTGATCTTGGTTTTGAGTTATCTGCACACAGCACACCTTCTAGTAAAACCTCTGTTCTTCAGAGCATGCAACGACTTCTGAAAGCACAATTTATGTAGCTTAGCACTCTGCACTTCCATTAATTTTATTTTGTTTCGAAGTAAAAAGACCGCAAAAGCCACTATGATTGAACTCTATTCAACCGAGAAATTTACGTTGCAAAACAGTCACTTTACGAAATTAAAATACAGCGGGGACAAACCCCTTAGTCCCCGTTCAATCATTTCGAGAGGCTCTGCTCAAACTGCCCCGAGACTTAATCTTCATGTGGCTTACTGCGTGCACTTCACCAAAAGCGTCCTATTATACCTACATATACATATGTACAGACATATCGTTTGTATTCTTAGAATGTACCTACATGGTTGTTCTGAAGTTAATATATGATTATTCTTATTTATCTAAATATCGCATACGTGATTAATATTTCTGAATACACAAATAGTCGTTTGCCATATTCGCCACTAATAAAATTTGACTCTGAAAACAGAATTTTCAACCTAATTTTGTAAACTAAACTAGCCCGGCTGAATACTATCAGCATCATTGCTTTTTAGTACACGGAAATCGTGCACGCAGTTAGGTATCGGTAATCTTACGTAGTCCCATGGGCTCTTGAAAACAAGATACCAAACTATAAAGGAGATATAAATACGATTCCCGATCGCGAATCTATTCGTACAAGAAGCGAGATTCGATAATAGTCTCTTTGGGGCCGTTCGAACAGGTCACTCCATTTCCTCCTGATACACTATCGACTCGATAGGTATGTTTGCTCGCCTCGACTAAGTAATCAAAATCATACAGGACTAATAATTCTGGAATGGGTATTTGAAGGTATTCCCTAGTGAGTTCTCGTAATATACGGAACGCGGCATGAAAGTATTTTACAGGAACTAGTATTAGAACAGACACACACTCCTACAACTTTAACAAAACTACACAGTTATTTAAATTCATATTCAATTGTCGATATGCACCGCTGGTATGGATGAGTTGGAACATTGGTATTCTTCTGTATTCTTTGTCTTTCATTCGCGATGTACTTCCAAGATTGTTACTGAGTTCCCTGAATGTATTTAAATCAGCCTTGAAATTGCATCGCTGATATCAAAAGCTCTGCAACCGATCTTATTAAGATAAAATTTATATAACGAAGAAAGAAAATACAATTGTAGAGGAAAATAAAAGACCTCTTTCCTGCTTACCTATTATTTCTCCAAAACTATTGTATAGGTAGATATTTACTGTAACAACACTCAGACTGATTTCTGAGAAGTATAGTGAGCACAAAGCTACAGTGAAAATTAGTTGTGAATATAAATCAAATAATGTTAATTTAAAGTTATAACATACCTTTAAGCTCTGAATATCAAACAAACTAAAGTTGAGATTATAGTTTAAAACAAGTGCAAACTTTTGTAAAGTAATTTTCTTGGAATTTTAAGTCTTAAATTGAAAAACCTTGTTAAAAACTTCTTTATGTTCTTTCAAATATTTATAATGGTCAGATTTTTGTAAACTTCTATAGAAGTCGGCTGAGTGTACTGGACGCATTATTCTTCACTAAGCACCTATTATTTGATACGACTATTAGTGTTCTTGCACAAGCACTATAAAACTGTAGTTTTACTGTAATTCTGTAATCTATTGCACCTCTATTAGTGCACATTTTCTTGCAATGAAACTTTCCTTAGAACAAGCACATTATCATAAGATTATTCAAATAACAATAATATATTAAACCATGTTATTAGTTAATCAATTATTTAAATTTCCCAAATTAATAAATGTTGGCAAGTTTGCAAACTCGAGTCAGCTTACAAAACGCAATAAACATTTCCTACGATAAAGTTTAATACCCTAACCATGAACGCCATATTTCTGTCAGTTATTTTTTGTACGCGCTGTGCAGGAAATTAGGTCCTATTGCGACGTCGACGCTTTTGGTAAAGCGGGTGAAACGAGGGCGTTCGCGCCGTACCAGCGACCAGACGAAAATGTAATTAAAAATTCCATGAGCATTTTCCGCGCTCGCAACAAGATAGTGTTGCGCTCTCGAGGATCATTGTCGTTACTGCCTCTCGGGAAGCATTCACTCGTAATTATTATCCGTAAACTTTTCCAGCAACATACGTGATCAGAGATATTAACAGAAATGTGGCGTTTTGGGATGTTTTGCCAACTGTTTGTTCATTGTTTTATCCGTGTGCTTTTTGTTGGTGAATTGCATTTGTCGCGGCTGCGGCACAGGTCGCCTGGATCAAAGCGGATACGAAGGCTATCCTGGCTATTCACGAGCATGTCATCACTAACAATGCCCGTCTGAGCGTCACACACAACGATTACAACACATGGACGCTTAACATTAGGGGCGTGAAGCGAGAAGACAGAGGACAATACATGTGCCAAGTGAACACTGATCCTATGAAAATGCAGGTAAAATATTCTTCTTTAATATTTTTAGACCGGCTATGTTTAAAACGTTCCATTTAGCAGAAGCTAAAATAAATATTCATGCACACGAATAATCTGTGTGAACTCTTCTAGCTTTTAGATACAGCAAATTATCACTCTATTCATAGTTTCCATTTATTTTGGCCAGTATCGAAGATTCTTGGAAATTACGAACTACGCGCAATATTGTACATTCCTGGACCTTTAGATTGCCTACTCTCTCTATCGAATAGAATAGAATAGAAATATCTTTATTTGTAGGAAACAACTATTTGTAGTTAACAAATTTACTTAACTAATTCCTTAACTACCCAACACCATAAAGACTAAATAACTACTAACTAATTGGAAAAAAAAAACTTAAATGCTACAAAATGGCGTCCGACTCAGCATTGTGTATCGATGAGAAATATTGGAGATAATATGTGCAGAAATTGTCAGTGAGTTACACGTAGTTGCAGCTTTTAGTAACAATAAAACAAATAAACAATAAAGCGTAAATTAAAAACAATTGAAATTACAGACAGCTTTTCTGGAAGTAGTGATTCCTCCTGACATAATCTACGAAGAGACGTCTGGTGACATGATGGTCCCGGAAGGTGGGTCAGCGAAGCTGGTCTGCAAAGCACGAGGTTTCCCTCCGCCTAAAATATTGTGGCGCAGGGAAGATGGCAGCGACATCATCTCTAGGGGAGGACCACAGGGAAAACAAAAGGGTAAGACAACAAGCAAATATCATCACTAATGTTATGTTTTAAGAACCCAAGTGCCTAAACAAAGTTTTAATACATATAAAAAACTATCGTAATTTAATGAATTTAGTATGAAAGTAAACGCACAGTACCTACCTAAAAATTTCATGGGTAATTAAACGGATTTAAGAAATATTACGTAATTCCAAATTCACTTTTTTTATTAATCCCTTTACTTGGACGACTCTTGCCAATTTCATGATTCAAGGTCAACGGGAAGTACAGTTTCGGCTTTGATCGCTAGTAAAATTAAAAATATTTTTATTTCACGCATGTCTGAGAAAAGGGGGTTGAGAGAAAGATGACCCCTATAAGGATTTTTTTTCTTGTGTTCCGTGACTCAAAATAACATTATAAGCAAACGATCTATTCCTCAAATATCATGAATACGTAATTCTATACAAAATATGGTCTTGAAATAGTGAAGTAAAATCCAGTGAATGCTATTAACTAAGGTCATTACCGTTTGCGTGCTTATTAAGAATTATTCACGCCAATGAAGTGCAGCATAAACTCAGGTTAGCCGCGATAACTCTAATTTATCAGATAAAAACCACGGGTTGCCTTATGTGTTGCAAAATGAAGGGAAATTAATGGTGCCATGACGTTTAAGTATAAACAAATTCAAAATTATACATACTCGTACATTCTTGGCAAAATAAAAGAACCTGTTTTAGTTTAAGGAACCAAAGCTTTGTAGGTTTCTAAAACTTTAATACTTATTCAAGACATTATTTTCATACGTAGGTAAAGACGAAGTACCTTACTAAGGCTCCACTGTCCATCCGTCCGTTTATCACCAGGCTCATGAACATAGGCAGTTGAACTTTTCATAGATGATGTATTTCTGTTGCCGCTATACTAATACTATACAAATACTAAAAACAACATAAAATAAATATTTAAGGGGTTCCCATACAACAAACGTGGTTTTTTGCTCGTTTTTATAGATAATGGTACGAAACCTTGGCTGGTTTTTTGTATAGATAGATAGATAGATAGAAAATTCTTTTATTGCACACTTAAAAATAAAACAAACAAGACAGAATAAAATACAAAACATGTGACAATTTGGCGGTCTTATCGCTCAAGAGCGATCTCTACCAGACAACCGTGGATGGATAGGATCGTTGGATTGTACATGGGGATCTGTGTGCATTATATTAATTTATAAAATATTGCATGAAAATACGTTCCTACTTAAAAATAAATATAAATACATATAACTAATTATATACCTACTTATATAAATACATATTCCTAATTTTTAAAAGGGAAACCTTTAGCATACTCTTGAATATTGGTAGTGACTTTGCACGCCTGTGACTGGTAATGTGTTCCAAAGTTGTACAGCACGGGCGGTAAATGAGTTATGTAAAAGGAAGTAGAGTGGACTGGAACTTGAAGCATGAGTGTTTTAGAAGAGCGGAGAGAAAGAGCGTGAGAATGAATGTTGTATTTGCTAGCTATAAATCTGGATATCCAAAACAACTATCCTATCAATAACGTCATAATCATAACTAGTATAAATAAGTACTAGTATAAATAATTTCTCTAACAAGCAACGCATGGAAATGCATGCTGGTGAAGTGTGCCTCATATAACTTGTGCGAGTCGGACCCTTCTCAAACTGTTGAGCTCAAACTGGAAGGCTTACCCTAACCCAGTTTCTACTCACACTAAACTATTTTAGATTAAAATGTCGTTGTAATAGATTGCTTTGTGAAGCGAATGCGTGAATTGTTTTATTAATGTGTTTGGAACTTTGCGAAACGCTGCAATGTTCATTTGTAAGCGTATGCTGTTTATATTTAGCCTGCATTGAAAACATCGTATTAAATAGAATTAAAATGCATTTTCGTTTTCAAATTTGGTTGAAATGTGACTAATTTAACTTATGTGATTTAGGCAACTCGTACCAGATGTACTTACATATATATGTAATTATTTACAAACAAAGACAAATAGCGTTAGCCTAGGGCAATACAGCTAGCGTCTTAGGGACGCTTCCGACTAGTATTGACATAGGTAGATGAGTTGAGCGACCTGTAGATTTTTGGAACAGTCTGCAGTTAGCTCAATTGTTTCAATTGTGTAAATACTAGTTCTAATTAGTTTCTATTATTTGATTGTAACTTTCTTTATGAATATTAACACAATATTTTATTATTATTCTTAAACCGTTTAGAAACATTAGCGATAGAGAACAGAAACCACGTTACAAAATAAATCAGCGAATAAAATATTCACTATTGAATGTTCGCAGTAAATCAGACCGCAGCACCTCGGCAACTCCCATTACCATTCACACCGCCCTTGCTAATCCCGGAGGATTACAATCTCGAGACGGTCCGGGAATAATTACTTACTCATCTCTACACTCGCCCAAAAGACGGATAAAGGGTTAAAAGAATCAAGCGACACAAATATCACACAAACCACTTATATTTTATTTCGGAACACGCATATCAAATAAATGGATTCGCAATTTTAGCAGACTCGATGGCCAATCCCATTTATCAAATTGGAAATGGTGAGTATTTTTGGATTGCCGACGTTCAAACACAAATACTATCAACAGAGCTGCGCGGACACAAAAATTATACAAGCAAAGGGAATTCGTGACGAGTGGCAATTGGAAACTGTACTGACGGGTGATTAATCAGCAGGTCCCACTTAACCCTACCACTGTTCAGTCCTTCTCTTGCCATCAGTCAATTCATTAGACTAACAAAGTACTACCATAATGACTTTCACGAGGCAAGCATTTCAATACACCTAAGTAAGATTCGAACGCAGCAGAGTGTTTGGGGTAATGTTAGCTCGTACATTTTCCATGCCTTCGAAAACTAGAAGAGACTGTGGAGTTCCAAGGGAATAAAAGTTAATCTTAGTACTTACTTACTGAAGCTAGACACTTCTAAATCTTCGTCCGACTACGTACCTCATCAGTGATAATGAGAAAAAGTTTGAATTGCACAAAAGTTATTGGCCACTCCCGCTTGTAACATAACTTTGTAATGTAGGAAATAATACATATACACTAATAACTTTATGAAGGTGAAACCTCACCTTTACAAATTTTAAATTAAGTAGCATCAATAACAATCATCAATTTGAGTAAAGAAGTCTAATTAAAGAAGCCGTTACAAGTTACCTCCATAAATCTGGGCAGGGAACAATACAGGCTATCCATTACCAAAGCCAATGTTTCTTCTGAATATTCCAATGAGGAAAGTTTTCGACGGAAACAAACATAGTTTTTAATAAGTGTTGGCAATTCATAATCTAACTTAAAGGTTTTAGAAATAGTGAAAAGGTCACTTTACTTTGACTGCGGTTTTTTTTCGACGACTGCGATCTTTTTTTTTACCTAAAAAATTCGTGCTGCCACTCTACACAGCGGTTGTGTTGCGCCGCACATGCGTTTCGTTCGAAAAATATTACAGCTCGGCTGAGTCACAAAGATCTGTATTTTCTCAGCCGCTGCGCTAGTGTGGATTTACGCATATTAGTCACTTGTAGAAAACTCATACCGTGCGTTTTCAGCACTCAAAGAGTTAATAATTTACTCATGTGGCTCTGCAAAGTCTACAATATAAAGTGGGTATCGAATTCTAACACTCTGTTGCTCACTGAAATTTAACTATTAAATATTTATTTTCATACAAACCCACTTTCATTTTTTTACTAATTCAAAACACAAAAAGCCGTTTTAACTGTCGTTGTCGGCCTCATACCTTTTAAAATACAGTCAATAACAGCAACATTTAACCGTAACTCCACAGTAAATCCAAGTACAAAATGGCTATTATGAGAAAACAACAGTATAATGACGACAGAAAACAGTATAACAAAGGGGCATTATTCAAAATCTGCCCATTATTGTTCCGCATAAAACACGTGAGCTGTGACAACGGTACATGTTCTTATTTGTTCCATAGAAATTATGCAGATAAGCGAATGAATGGAAACTTAGTCGTAGATGCAAATTAACTCTATTCGACGCTTTTCATCTACTCAAAGTTTGAAATAGATACGAGTTGAATCTAACTGGTTTAGTCGGGGCTTGTTGATAACCATTATGGAGTTGGATTGAGTAACGGGTCTGTATCAGGGAGGCTGAAGAGGATCATTAGTTAATAGCGCTCATTGATTGCTTTGAACATGCACACCAACAGTTTTCTAAGAGCACGAGTTTATTTTATTGAATAGTCTAACGTTACGTGTTTGATAGTTCAAGGAGTAAGATTTTTCGATTGATTCAAGGCCAGGTTTTCTACACGCTAATGGTAAAATTAAAGTTCTTGATTGCTATTTCCTATAACTATACGTTAATAAAACACTAAATTACACTTGATTATGAAGTTAACACTTCATATTATATTCCGCAAAAATCCAATTAGAAACCTAACGACTTCACGACGCGGTCAAACTCATAATTAAAAGCATGGCTTGGGAACCAGATCCGATAGGAAAATGTTGCTTTTCCATTATACTTGAGGGTACTTTCCTAAAGTAGACGGTAGATTTAGTTGTCTTTCGTAAACTTCGGTCAAAATGTACGGGAAAGTCATTCCGTGAAATTAATTTGAACAAGTTTTAGGTAATTAGAAAATTATTTACTTTGAAACTGACTTAGTCAATCTTATTCTGGGAATTAATCAACCCGTAACGATGGTAGATCGATTACATCCTATTCGTTTTGGTAATAAGTTTGTATGTAGCTTTAAAGTAGGCAATATTATGGCTGTCAGTGGAATTACAGGCACATGTCCAGTGTCCACTGTATACACACTTATTCCGTGTATTGAGAAGGTTTGATTATACCCTGCGGTAAACTCCTGATTTCAATGTTTCTAAAGTAAACAGACATGTTTCAGGCACCAACATTCTATATATTATTCGTTTATCTACGGCAAGCCACCAACATGGGTCCGTAAGTTCAAGCGACTCTTGACTTATGACACATCGACAGGCCAAGTTTATTCAACGGCCCGCGCGGAAGGTGAAACACGAATACGTGGAGTAGACATCATTTTAGAAAATTATTTAGCTTAAAGATAATTTCAACTACTTAGGTAATAGGTACTTGTATGGTTTAAATAAAGTTGAGTTACCGGTATACTGGTGCAAACAATATTTAAATATAATACAAATCAATACCACTTAGATTGGAAGCGTCCTCACGACGGCGTTGCCCACGCTGAAAGACAATGCTCGGCGCCAAATACTCACCAGCCTTTGAGTCACACGCAGAATCTAAACTTACTCTGGTCTGGATGAGTACATTTTGTAACAATAGCCATTCTAAGCATGCTACGCCGCGCGTGCAAGTTCTATACCGTAGGCAACTACTGTGTAGCATCGAGGAGAGATAACGTAACCTAATAACGATGGTGGTGAATTCTATAATAACTTTGACTTGAGCAATACTCTACAGTCAACTCAGAATATAGAATTCTTTATTATTTAATAAATAAAGGAATAGTATTTTATTTTTCTGTAAATAAAAATGGTAAAAAATTGCAAGTAAAACCTAGTCAGAGTAACTTTGACAATAAATCAAAACAGTTTTATAGGAAGCCCTCTCTACGGGTTCCAATAGTCGGCAGTGTTTGCTAACGAAGCGTCGTCCAAGAGCTCTACACTTTAAACCATCACCCGCTTCCTTCGGAAAATATTGCCCCTTTTTATCCTCTTGTTTGAATAATGGCTGTAAACGTACTCCAGTGCCATTTGAAGGTGGCGGGGCTTCGGTTGAAACCACTAACGGGACTTGTTTGCCTAACCGTCAACTTTTACCAAGTGTTTCCTAACAGTAGCTGAAATGTAAAGTAAGCACTAGATCGGGGGTTGTTCAAACAATTCTACGCTTCATCATAAAAAATAATGTTACTTTTCGCTGCTGTTATTTTAAAGTGTAAAAGTTAATGCGATTATTTTTCTTGCTGCGTTGGGAATGTTTTGTTACATATTTTATTTCCCGCCTTTTACATGCAAATGAAGCATCAAGTAGCATGTATCAGCGTTTAAAAGTAGTGTGATAATTTGTTTCATAAAATTTTGAGCCTACAACATTATTCATAATGATTTTACTGTTTACCTAGGCTAGCATTTTTGAGTCCGTAACATACTTGCGTACGTAACTAGCTAGTTTGGTGACATTTGCACTGACCGCCTCATGTCAACTACAATGTTTGGTATTTGTTACAGTGACGTCACTAGAAGGGGACATAGTAAACCTGACGAAGGTGACCCGCTCAGAAATGGGAGCGTATCTTTGTATCGCTGCGAATGGAGTGCCGCCCTCGGTCAGCAAGAGGATAATGCTGCATGTTCATTGTAAGTTAAATCTAAAAATAAGTTTTAAACATATACCTACAATGTAATAACAGTAAATCAAAGTTTCACAAGCTAGATACATTATACGAAATTCATAAAGTCGTAGGTACAAGTAACAGTGACCCAACCAAATGTAGCTAGTATTTGGTAGGCGTAGGGAAGATACATTTTCGTACGTATTGTTGTAGGTTCTTCGTCAAAGATCTCGCAAAGTTTTCCTCAAGTAAAGCCCATATTCAAATATCGCTAATCTAACATCAATAGCTCATTCCTACATACAGACCATTACCCACCATTAAGCGAGACCGGCGCTGAAACAAAAAGGCGGTTAGCATGCCCGTCACGTATCAATTCAATCATCGATAAAGTCTACTCACCTGAGTAAAGCACCGACAAAAAGCACTTACCGAGCTCACTTATCAGAGGATCGCAGGGCTAATTTATAACCACAACCACAGTAAGTAGGTACATACATATTTTGCATTCGTAGCCAGTTTCGCATTCAAGGGTATTTGTTACTGTCAAAGTCTTTGCTAAATATTAAACTTTTCATTAATTCAAAATTGAATAGGATAAAGGGATGAATTATTTACTAAGTAGTACGTTTCTGCCCGCGGTTTTGCACGCGTTTTTTTACGGAAACGTTTGAAGGTCTTTTTTATTCCATGGGAACTGTTCTATGTGATAAAAAGTAGCCTATGTTTGATTCTAAGCTTAGAGCTACATCTATGCAATGTTTCAGCCCGATCTGTTCAGTAGTTTTGAGGTGAGGAAGTAACAAACTTCCATCCTTCGATTCATCCAAACCTTCGAATTTATAATAATAAGTGTGATGTTGAAATTCAGTTAGCATACCTATTATATATATTTTTTTAAATAGACTCTCCTTGGTATACCTACTTACTTTTATTTTTAGTCATAGGTGATATGCAATTTACTTCGTCAATCTGTGATATTCTGCAGCCCTCTAATTACAGGCTCACGTTTCATATTTACCGTGTCAAAATAATATTTCAAGGACGAAATGTCTCCTAGAAACCGATAGATAGGTACCTACCGGTTTCTAGTAGGCAAATTTATAACAAGCCATCAAAAAGTTGCATTCACGTTTCTACAACGTTACGGATACGTTTATTTACATACATGCTGAAAATCAGCGTTGTGGGGCTACTCGCAACATTCAGCTGAGCATGAACCTGTTCTGATAGCGCAGGAACACGGCACTGACCATCACACGGCTTGATCTACACAACATTAATTTAGAAATGTCTCTTTTGTGTTAAATCAATGTACATATATTATTAATTATTTACTTTTAATTCTTTTTAAGTCGTGTGCTTGTTACTATAGTTAGATAATTAACACTTTGACTGCTGAAATCACACGGTATGTGTTTTCTACAAGTGACTAATATGTGTAAATCCACACTAGCGCAGCGGCTGAGAAAATACAGATCTGTGTGACTCAACACAGCCTTAATATTATTCGAACGAAACGCATGTGCGGCGCAACACAACCGCTGTGTAGAGCGGCAGCACGAATTTTTTAGGTTAAAAAGAAGATCGCAGTCGTCGAAAAAAATCGCAGTCAAAGTGTTAAGTCTTAGCTATCAGGATAAATATATTTCATTTCATTTCATTTATATTTCACGTAATAAGCGTGTTACACAGTCGGTTAGTGAGGCAAGTGGGGTGCCGGCGGGACGGGCATGACTCGAACACGTAAGCAATTGGGAGATTTTCGTGTTATCACGTATCATCTATGGCGCGTGCCTTGCATCTTAAGATGGCGTTCAGTGAAAGTTTCAGTGAATTTAGTTTCGGTTGAGAAATGGGGAGGTTAAGATGAATTCACTTAGCTGTATCTAGTACAGCTGTCTGCCCGCGGCTTCGCACGCGTTGTTTAATGTTATTTCTATCCCACGGTAGTTGATTTATGGGATAAACCTATGTTTTATTTCAGGCCTGAACTACATTTCAGACGGATCCGTTCAGTAGCTTTGGCGTGAAGAAGTAACAAACATCCAAACTTTCGCATTTATAATATTAGTCATCATCATCATCAGCCTATAGCAGTCCACTGCTGGGCATAGGCCTCCCCCAATGAGCGCCATAGCGCCCTGTCTTCAGCTTGCCGCATCCAGCATCTACCTGCAGTCTTTCGCAGGTCGTCATCCCACCTGGTCGGAGGGCGTCCTACACTACGTTTACTGAGTCGTGGTCTCCACTCAAGATCACGTTTGCCCCAGTGGCCGTCGGTTCTTCGCGAGATATGGCCGGCCCACTGCCACTTCAGTTTGCTAATTCTTTGAGCTATGTCGATAACCTTGGTTCTCTGTCGGATGTATTCGTTGCGAATCCTATCCTTTAGAGAAACTCCGAGCATAGCTCTTTCCATAGCTCGCTGAGCGACTTTAAACTGGTGGACCAGCCCTATGTCGTAATATTAGTGTGATAGTATTATCAGTCTAATATTACGACAGAATATCAGTGTGTTGTGTGAGTTACATTGTGTAATAAAAACTATTATCAATATGAACTGAAAAACATACATGACAATATAAATTAACATTTGTTAGTATATTATGGATTTCAGACTAAGCATCAGCAATGCTTTCATTGAAAACTACGTTGGATAATTTAAAAAACTATTTTATTAGTAGCTGAGCAGGCTATTTAACAAATTTTGGAAATCGTTTTAAATTATTCTTGAAATTTTGATAAATACAATATAACTAGTGGCATAAATATTCGTCCATGTTGTTCGTTGTTTACTTGCGTGTGACGTCACACGTGTCGCCATTACAGAAACATCGTTTTTGGCGCGGTTTGGAAAATTTAAACTTTAACATTGATTTCTATAAATAATACAGTAGATCGCCCGGAAATATAATAATAATAAATAATAATGCTGGACAATTATCGATCACAGCATCATCTAGCCCCAAATAAAATTAAACAGAAGGTCTGTTCATTATTTGAAAATCATTTAAAGACACATTCAAAGTACAGAATTTGAATCAAAACAATTTATTTTTTCTCAGCAAAAGCATACTACAAAACAGTGTTATAATCTTTGAACGCCTCGGCACTCAGAAAAATTAAACTCTTATCTGTCGCGATCAGCCGTCGCCATTCAGGCACAAATCGCAATATCTGTACAAGGATATTATAGCGTGCATGAGTACGACGTGCGTGTATAGACATGGACGAACTCAGAGCATTTAGGTTTAAAGATATTCTCAAAAAAGACAACAGTTCAGTTCAGTTCTTTATTAATAAGAATATTCTTATATGTCAAACATATAAATTGTTTTATTATATATTTACGTACATTTTATTTCATCATCATCATCATCAGCCTATATTAGTCCACTGCTGGACATAGGCCTCCCCCAATGAGCGCCATAGCGCCCTGTCTTCAGCTTGACGCATCCAGCATCTACCTGCAGTCTTTCGCAGGTCGTCATCCCACCTGGTCGGAGGGCGTCCTACACTACGTTTACCGAGTCGTGGTGAAAGTTTATTTTTCAAAAAAAGAGGAGTCCAAATGAGTTCATATGATTATTCCTTGAGAAGCTAAGTCATTCCCAGTTTGGTGCAATTACAATATCGCAAACGTCATTGGTGGTAGATCCATATCTCTATTGATAGGTAGGTATAACTTTATTGTATGCGCTTAAAAATGAAATAGTTAAATAAAATAACACACAGCATTATCTAGCCCCATGGTAAGTAGAGCTTGTGTTATGGGTACTAGAGAACTGATAAACATAATACAATACATTACATAGATAGATATTTTTTTTATTATACATAGAAAACGACCAGAACACCCGGAACAAATATCTGCAGATCGTACACACAATTGTTC
This sequence comes from Eupithecia dodoneata, assembly GCA_947044415.1. Taxonomy (NCBI): domain Eukaryota; kingdom Metazoa; phylum Arthropoda; class Insecta; order Lepidoptera; family Geometridae; genus Eupithecia; species Eupithecia dodoneata. The sequence continues at coordinate 8,614,222 of OX345656.1, read as the reverse complement.
CGAGGCGGGGATCGAACCCGCAACCTCCTGCGTCGCAGGCGGACCTTCGCCCACCGCGCCACATCGGTCGTCAAAGTCAAAGTTAAAAATTATGTAACAAAATTTCTGCTATCTGTCAAGCCACTTTATTATATGAGCTTTCTACCAAGTTCTTCTTTAGACCAGTAAATCAAACCGATAAAATGATCTACATTTAACAGGCAAAACAAATGTTGCCTCCATTTTTAGTACAGTTACTTAGTACCCATAACACAAACTCTGCTTCACTTGGGGCTAGACGATACTCTGTAAATGGTCCAGCTTTATTTATTTATTTATCCTATCCTATAAGTCGTGTAGATAAAGATAAGGAAGAAAAATTTAATCTGAACTGAGTATGGTCTGATATATTATATTTTTTATGTATTTACCCACTAAAGAATAATTACAAAAAATAAAATAATAAAAACCAAACGTTTGTAAATCCAACGTCTTGCATTTATTATTTTTTATTTTTTTATTTTGCGAAACTTATTTCACCTCCCCTCAGTGCAACCCTGTTGTATTTGTATCATTCCATTTGTATGAATAGCTTTATAGGTACAATTGGGGATTGGCTGATCAGTTCCGAAAATTCGGTTGCATTGTAAGCTTCCGTTATCTACTTTAATGATACATGATGCAACTAAGTTGGGAATGTGAACGGTATAGCGATATCGAAACCCGTTATAGTTTTTAAACGCTGTTAAATTTTTATCTAAATACGTTTGGATTCCGTACTCGAAGGGTAAAAACGGGACCCTATTACCTAAGCCTCCGCTGTCTGTCCGTCCGTCCGTCCGTCACCGGGCTGTTCTTGAACCGTAATAGGTATTACAGTTGAAATTTTGACCGGATGTGTGTAGCTATTTCCACTGTAACAACAAATAATAAAATAAATAGTTTAGGAGTCCCACGTACATACAGATATTTAACACAAGTTAAGTATCGATCACTGAAGTTAACCAACGTCGGGAACGTCTACCCGTCGTGTGAACGTGTGAACGTCTTTGAATGGTAGACCGCATCATGTTGACTTTTTGCTAATTTTCGATTAAAAAAAACTATGTTAGCGTTCCTTTTTCGAAATTTTACAAAGTTATTTACGAAGGTACGGAACCATTCGTGTGCATGTCGACTCACACATTCCTACGCCTGGAGTACCCACCAAAAACTGCCTAAAATTAAATGTTAGTTTTAGTCTCTTTGAGTTGGGCCACTGCTGAATTCTATCATATTTTATCTTAAGTTTAAAAATACACTCGAATATTCTCACTGAAAATGTATTTCAGTGGAGGCAATTAAAAATTAAGTTTCACTGCTTTTTGCAGCCTGTAAAAGCCCATTTGCGTACCTTCACATTTTCACGAACAATCCATCAATTTATGAGTAAAAAAAGTAAATTTTAAATACAATCTAAAAAGCTTTCAATCATGGAAAATGTCAGGTGTATCAGATTTGAACCATTGTATTTTTTAATCCACATAAATTTTAATATTTGTTTGTTCGTACGGGATCTTCTCAAATAGAAAAAAAAATTATATATAATTTATTCAAAAAACATTTATTTGATTGTTTTTTATGCTGATGAGTAAAATAACATGCATTTTGCTATATTCTCGATTTCTCAATTTATCAGCACATAAACAATAACCATATACCAATTCATCGCGTAAAAGTTGAAAGGCTTATTTGGTTCGCCCTCGTTTCAGTCCAATATAGTGTAAAAGTTTTTCGTTGCCAGCGTTAGCAGTGCAAGCCGGTCTGAATGCGTTGTCCACTAGGTATTTGCATTCTGTTATTGGCAGTCCCATGTAAACACTCGTCTGATTGGATGCTATATATTTATACGGGCACAGATACCCTGAGCTCTCTTCAAGCCCACTTTGCATAATAAAATTTATTATAGGATATAGGCTTTCTATATCGTACAGACCGCTTTGACCGCTAACTGTTAGGTTAGTATCCTGTAGAATAATTTTGAAGAGATCAAAAGGTCATTGTTCAAAAAAAATCAAACCTTAATGTTGGATAGCTGAGACAAGCGAAACGACTTCATTTCGTAAGTATTGACTAAGCTCTACGCCAGTTCAAGCAAATACACCCAAACTCCGCCTCATCAACGACGTGTTCAACTCATAAGTCATAACAGTAAAACAAACGACTCGACATCCTGACAACAGCCGAGAGAAATCCACTTCATAGGAAACGTAATTTGAAGCGAACAAACAAACTACTGCCTGCCATCTGAAACCCTTCCACTCAGTTTAATTACTTTACAAAGAATGCGTCGCGCTCGCTCGATGAGGAGACAAAATTAACGCCCTCAAATATTTAATTTAAATTTCCACCCCCCGAAAACGAATGATAACAGCGAGCTACGAGTTGCTACCGCCCGAACGCATAAAAAGGCTTTTTTAGAACAGAAGTGAAGCAATTTATTCTTGGCAGTAAATGCCCCGCAACGTGATGAGTTTCAACTTGATTCAAGACAGTGAATTAGTTGCGAGAAAAAATACTGCGAAAAACGTAGTGAATAAATCGTTTTCGATTTGTGAAGATTCTAGTTTACCTTAATTAATTGCTGGATAATACTCCTACTTCGATAGGAATCTAACATTGTAACCGATTATTTCCCAGCTATAAAATGTTTGGAACTAGTTTTGCAACACCAAATTCCAAAGTCAACTGGAGTCAGGTAATAGCTACAAAACGCCAAGAAATCCGAAAGCGTGTGCGCCACTCGGTTAATCAAACTGTCACTTGAAGAATTCCGCGTGGAATCCTACCGAGAAAACTCGCCGTAACTTTTGATTGCTGTTAAGAATCCCAACCTACTTATAGGCACAGTTTGAGATTGCTTAATCACGTTCTTTTAGGGCCTCTCTGAAGGTGTGATTTGGTCAACTTTGTTTCACTAAAATATTAATTGTAAAACAGAACAGAAAACCAGGAATTAATAAAATTAACAATTCGTCGGTTCATTATGCCTCCTTTATTTGATAAAAGACGGTTCTCGTTGTTTCGCTGAGTTATTAATTAGAACAAAAAATCCGATCGTTCATATTTCGTTTCCTAAATTGGCCACTCAAACTCGTAAAAGCCGTCCGTCGGAACTTAACGACGGTCAAAGAGAATAACCGCAAATAAGCTCCGATCTTAGGTCGTGGTAGAAAATTCCTTTTTCCTTAATTCACCCGGAATGGGCATTCGGGGTGCGGGCACGATTGTTTACATTTCAAATATAATCCCATCTTTAAAACAACAGCTTGTCGATTTCATTTTTATTGTCTTTTTGTGAGGATTCGATGCTTTTAGTTTATACATTGTGTTTACAGATAATTAATTTAGACTTGTCCTGGTATTACAAGACAAGTTTAATATACACTACCAGAGATAACAAAGCAAAACGATTCGCTACTTGAGTCCAAAGGCAAGTCACGGCGACGACGCAGCGATCGACTCAAGTTTAATTGCTTCGAACAAGTCCAGTTCAGTTGATTCGGATAGTGCTCGGTGCTGACTATGGCACTTTATAGAAAATTAGATTTGGACGCTGATTCTAAAACATTTGCTTCAGATACAATGTTATTCCTGAAATTAATAAATCGCTACCGCAAGAAGCATGTTTAGTGTCGTGTTGTCTTTTATATCAGTTTATTATAGTTATTATGTATTTCCCTACTAAATCCCTATCAAAAATATGAATGGTAATATAAGCAGCATTACACAATTTGGATCCTTATTCAAGTTATTTAACTTCCACCGTTTGGAGCGTGGAGTTGAGGTAGGTACCAAGTTCTCAGAATATCTAAGGTAAACACCTGGCAGTCGCAGAGTTTTCCGCAAGTGCAAACGCGAGAGGTTTGCACAAACATACGCCAAAAGCACGTCAACTTGGGTAGAAATAGCTACACTATCAGCTCCCAATTATTTGTTCACGAGTTGCCTAGTAAGTGAGCAAAATAAACACTTACAGCTTAGACAGAATTATACATATATGAATCTACAGTGTACCTAGTATAGGCGCAGATGAGGTAATGTTTGGTGTTTTAGTTTATATCACTTTGATGTGTCATAGGCCTGTGTTTATGAAATACTAGCTACGCCCCGCGGCTTCGCCTGCGTGGAAATATATGTGTCAAATGGTTTATCCTTAAACCTTCCTCTTGAATATCTATCTATTAAAAAACCGCATCAAAATCAAATTCCGTTACGTAGTTTAATAGATCTAAGAATACATAGGGACAGACAGACAGCAGGAAGGGACTTTGTTTTATATGTACTACATATGTAGTGATGTAATCGTTCAATTAAATTTTTATTGGCTTTTTTCACAGAATTTTGCATAAATTTAACGTCAAAGTTAACCGACGAATCTGCAAACTGTCCGATTATCTAGAGAACACCAGCCTCGGAGTGAAGGAGAGGGAAAAGAAACCTGATTATCCCCTTGACGCCAACAACGAGGCCGTGCTAGCTCAGAACTTAGTTTCCATCATCCCATGAGAGCCTGCTAAAATCCTCGCAGACCACGGTTACGTGAGAATAAACAACTGCGCTATTTCAGGGAATTTCACCATCTGTCAGTCAAAGGATTTTTTCAATTTGATTTTTGGAATCGAATAAAACTTCATATTTTGGTGATCCACGAGTCAAAAGGTTCAGTCGAACAGGGGAAAACTTTATGTAAAATATATAAAAAAATGCTGTTTTAATTTTGACCTGGTATCCTACAACAGAAATGGTAAACAATTATACTTATTGGCTTCACCACCGATTATTGCTAATTTACCTACTAAATCTCATTTTACTAACAAAAATATCAAATGCGTAACTCGAATCGATTATACTCTACATGACATATCCGATTCATATCAGATTAGTACTCGGATTCTATTAATTAGCTTGAGGTGTCAGCTAACGTCGAGAAATGATTCCTTAGTGTTTAATTTTAAATTCTTTGTGTCAATAATAACTTACATCATAACATTAGTTCGCCTTTTACTCTTATTTGAATAAGCTAGTAAAATATTTCAGCAAGCATTTCATGCCAGATGCAAAGGCTTTGCGTGCCTATAGAAATACATTCTATGCAAGGCGCAAATAGGAAGTTATGTGAGCAGCAAAAATTCTGGACTCGCTTTTGAACGTGCGGCGTACTCTGTTTGTTTTCGCATTCTATGAAATACCATGCTAATAAACTTTGTGCTTTCAAAGCGAGACGAAAATTTTTGGACCTTTGTAATCAAAGATTTGTTAGGTAGTAAGCCATATTTCGACCGTCTGGGCTAAGTGATACGATACCCGCCTCGAGACAAATGTTTGTACGATTTGCAGATATATGTTTCGGGTATTGTGGTCGGTTTATACCTGTAATAAAAAAAATCTATATTATGTATCGTATTATGTATATCAGCTTGGGGCTAGATAATGCTGTATGAATTATCCTGCATTATTTTATTATAAAACAATATAGGTATTTAAATATATTTTCGACAAATATCTTATGGCAGCGTTGCATAAATTTTAATCCTGAATGTTTTATTAGACATATTGTTGATAGTAGACACTCAAATTGTATATTTTCAACAGTTCACCCTCTCGTGCAAGTGCCAAATCAACTGGTGGGCGCGCCAACCAGCACTGACGTGACTCTACAATGCCACGTGGAAGCCTCGCCGAAAGCTATCAACTACTGGACCAGAGAAAATGGTAAGAACTCTTCTCAAAATGAAGAAGGAGCTTTTCACTAAATTTGCTGTAACAAAATATAAAATAGGTACCAACAGTATTGATTATAGAGATATTATAATGTTCACTTCAATTTTTTGTCCACCAGTGGAAGAAGTGAGAAGAAACCACTAGTATGTTCATAACTTATGTGTCTAGTACATTTGATTTGCTTATCTGTAAGTTGTTAGTTATTTGATAGGACAACAAATTAGAGATGCCTATATGAATTGCCTTCTGATTTATTTTATATCAATGAAAATAGGCAGAGAAAAAGGCCCTAAACATCTCCATGTTGAGGGCCTTGTTCTAATCTTGTTCCTCTGTCCTATTAATGTATCTTAGTCTTTATTCGTCATTATAAAGCTCTTCCTAAAACCCGGCGCAAAACAAATAAAGACAATAAAAACGATAAAAATAGTATGCCAAAGAAAATAATACATCTGTACGCCTTCTTACCCCCAGCTCTTGTCGCCTAAGACACAAGAAAGCTAGCTCTCATTTATAACAATCTTCAACACTCAAAAGATCTTCACAGGAAACTTATAAACCTTATTAAGTGCACGGAACTCGAGAACGGAATAAGCAACTAATTTCATTATTCATAAAGCACATTGAAAGCGTTAAGGCACTCATTAAATAGGCTGTTATTCATTTTTCTACTATCCTCTTTTGACGGGGTTTGCAGCAGAGACGGACTCAGAAAGTCTGAAGTCTAATTTAGAGGTGCACAAGTGTCACAAACTGTTTCTAGTCTATAAGAAGGACTAAAGCTCCAGTATCCTGGGCATGCTCATGCATTATAATGATTTGCCTAACAGCATCGTGTTTTCTATATAAAACTCAATTGTTTAAAAAAACGAGAAATATAAAATATTATATATTTTTTTATATATTTCTGTTTTTTCATCATTTTTTTCAGTCTTGTCTGAAAGCTGTTATGGATGCAAAGATATTTTTTTGTATTTATTGAGGAGTAAAATGTACAAATATTTCTGAACAATCCACACAGCAACATCGAGCCCCATAACACAGTTAAGCGTAGAGCTGTGTTTTTGTAAACATTTTAGTTCCGATATTTTATTTTGAAATCTGTTCACAAGGTCCACATACAGCATCCCTCCTTAATATACCATCCGTCCCCTCTTCAACAGCCTTTATTGGTCGAGTGCTGGACGTAGGCTTCCGCCTGATAAGTGCCTCATTGGCTTTTAAATGTAATAATGCCAATAATCCCCACATTGGATGATGATGTTCTGCAGGAGGTGCTGTTGTTCGCCCTCTGGAGGAAATCCCTTAGTCGCCTCTTATCATACCATCTTGTGGATACCTTCCAATCACACTAAGCGGTTTTCCTCTACCTTCATCATTTGTAATGATAGCGTTTAGTATACGCTGCCTCCTGCTGGTTTTTCTGGCTAATTACAACCTGTGTCAGTTCAAGACAAAGGTGAATAGATGTGTTCTAGACCTTCGTGATACTTTTACATTGTCAGCCACATCGTTACTGCGAAGCCTGTGAAGATCCCGGGAGTATTCTGCGCTTCTGGACGGAGTTAGGCTGGTTAAACTAGCAAACACACCACGCACAAAGGACCAATCGGAGTCTTAGTGCGGAAACAGGAGTACAACTACCATACCATACCACATCGTTACTTTCCATCCGGAGATTGAGGTCTAACGATGGTCTATTAATTATAAAAATCCTAAAACCCTAAAACCAGCCCTGTTCGAAGCTAGTGCCAGCTTACGACCCATGGCATTTTTATGGTGTATTTAAAAGAAAAATATGCGTTTATTTCATGTCCGCTTTCATTTCACCAAGATTTATTTCTACATTGATTATGGCGCCAATTTTATTACCCTGTAATTACACAGACGATGACAGCGTAAAATATTAATGTTAGTTAATAATAGATTAACTGCTCGATAACATTTATCTAGAGAAGTTAATTATGTAGCTGATTTAATAGATTAAAACGCCTATTCAAATGGTACTGGGGTTGACAAGTTACATGGTTTGTAGTGTTATTAGGCTGAAACTTTTTACAGGTACCTACTAGACATAGAAAAACATAATAGAAGAGTAAGAATTCACAAAATAACAGGTGAGAAATAACCTACATATATAAAACACAAACTAACTTATACAAATAAGGTTCTTAACCTAACAAAACATTGGGTGAGGCGGGAACTCCATTATTTCTCATTAAAACGACCGACGCCCGCAGATGAGAGTTGCTTATTTAGTGCTCTAGTGACAGATGGACAAAAGTACTTGGGGATGAGGTGAACAAACTTTAGTTAAGCATTTGTTACGAAAGGTTATCACAAAATCGCTTTTATCCTTTTATCCGACGAATGTACAAGAACAAGAACATGTTTCTGGAATTTTGTTTATTTAGTTTATTTTATAAACCCCCGAGAAAAACACCAAGGGATGAAGGTTTTCACGATTGTGTATTGTGAGTCTGTGTGTTTGTTTGTGGATTCGTTGCAACCAAGTTGATAAACTAAACAAGTTCTTTTTCTTTAAGAAGAAAATAATCGCCTTTTTCCCACGCCTATCTGTGGCACTCTGTTCATGCGTGAGCGTCTTTGTCGCAAGTGTCTTTCAATTCAACCAAATCTATAGATAGAAGTTACAAAATCGATGTAACCTTTCGAATGACGTGTTAGGTACTTAGAAATATTAGAATTGCTATTTTTACTTTAGCTTCCTTTATAATAATCCTCATTGCATACGTGCAGCAACAGAAGTCTACAAAAATCCTACAGTAAAAAACTTGAATCCAAAAACATGTTACGTTTCCTTTGAGTTCATTGCAAAGCGTATCTTGGTTTCTTATTTACCAACCTGTCTTTTATAAGGACCGAGCTGAGAACAGCTATTCTTAGTTTTCATCTGAGAAAAAAACTCATTCATAGTTGTGTAGAATTTCCTCAGTAAAACCTGTAACTAGTTGTGTAGCGGAGCTAAAAAAATTAAATGAAATAAATTATTCTGGGAAGTATTTGAGTTAAGTTTGTCAAAGATTTTCTGGATTTTGAACAATTTTTTTGTTTCTAAATGTGGAGAAAGAATAGTAACTACTTAATAAGAAAGAGTTTGCTCTTTTATTCAAAGGTCCAACCAACTTCATTCAAAAATATATAGATAAAAATGTCAGAGCTTTGAATTTAACTTCTAAAATACATACGATATCTGTAATTAGATCAATTAAAATCCACTTTAGATTTACAATCGTTACTTTCCCGCACTCCAGTTTTATTGAAAAAGTATTCTGTCAGCTGATGGACTGTTAGACCGATGTCCAATTTATTTTGACTGCAGTGTGGCCCTAAAACTCGTATTGTCACTTTTCGTATTAATGTCGTTCCGGTTTTCAATTCCCGGCTGGAATGTACTGGCCACCATCACCACAGCGGCCGCGACATGTTTGGGTGGTGCCGACAAAACGGGAGAAACTTATTGCAGCACGATTTTTAAACAAAAGCCTCTCAATGACCCAGAACAAGATTTGAAATCCTAACAACTGTGTATAACTATCGATCGTTAACACACTCACTGCCCTGTTTCCATCTCCATTTACCAATATATGTAGTATCTATCACAGGATAGGGTACCGAACAAAATATCTGCAGATCGTACACACAATTGTCCCGAGGTGGGAACCTTACTGCGTCGCAGGCGGACCTTCGCCCACCGCGCCACTGAGGTCGTCGCAATAATAAAATGTTTCATACAACACTAGCGATCGCTGTTTCTGGTATTGCGGTCCCTGTTTATTCCAGGCTGGAATGAACTGGCAAGCGTGGCCGCAGCCATGACATATGCGAGCGTCCGTCTCGCTTGCGGTACAAAGAGAACTAAAGTTTTTTCGCAATGCGGTCCTTAAACTTACACGCTTGAGTTTATTACACCCAATTGTAATGGGAATCTGCTAATTTTCCGGTTTGAGCTCTTGATTAGTAGTAATAAAATTTATTATTTAGTGTATGTACCTAGCAATAATATTCTTTAAGTCTACCAGATGCAGGTCCACTACTTCATAAGCTGCAGGGGTAGCTTATCAACCAATATACTGAAACTCTTGTCATGTTTGTCTGTTAGTATATGTAAATAAACCGAGTGTGAACTGTGTTTGTATGAGTGCGATTATAATGTACTTGAGTACGCGTGTTTTACTTTTACGAGACCGGTGTCCTCACGAATACCTGTAAGGTATTCGTGAGGACACCGGTCTCGTAAAAGTCCGTGCAATAGGAGCTAACCAGGGGTCTTGATACAGTGAAGGTAAACATAAATATTTTATCAGTTATCATTATTGACCCCATTATCATAATTAACTAGGTTGGTATATTTCGTTTTTACTTTCAAAATTAAAAAGAGACCCCACTATCTTATTTGTGTCCACATGTATAGTGTTAAGTTTTGTATAAAACGGTCAGTAAAAAGACTTTTTTATTAATTATAAACGTCCAGGATTATACAACTACAGTCCTAAAATAAAATAAGTATTCCTGGACTACAGTCCTTAAATTTAAAAAAAACATAGAGTTACCTTATTTGAATAGTTTCATTGAAAAGAAAATTGAGATGTTACCGCTGGAATTCCACTCGACGTTACCTCGCTAATTTCATTTGCAGCAAGACGGCCACATTGGAACGGGAGTGCTTCACTTAAATTATTTCGAGTATGTTTACTGAATGAAGACCCTAGTTAATTAATTGAACTAACATTCTATGGAAGTTTATTTATAACCAATGTAAAGCTCCGATCCAAAGAAATATAATTTAAATTTAGTAAAACCACAAATAATACTTCCGTTACATAGCGTTCAACATTTAAGTAAACAGAGCTCAGAAACTATTTTCACCCAAAACAACTGTGAAAATTCAGCAAAATGTGCGGGAACATTGCAGCGCTAACATGACTCTGCCAAGCTGCCAACATTGTTCTGAAATTACAAGCGCTCGAACGGGCAATAATCCGTAAGAACGTAGTCGCTCCCGGATAATTGGTTATACCATAACCAAGCGAATACATAGTGGGCAGATTTAGATGCAGTTACAAAGGCACCGAGCTCGCTATTACGCGGGCGGACCGCCCGACCGAACCGCGCAAAAAGCGAACCAAATTCTATTACCGCCCGATATGCAACAAAGACCACTGGCCCGCCCGCATCAAATTGCTTTAGGCTACAGTCACAATATTTACCCATACCTATCACAATATATGCACGATATTAATTCAGCTATTCGCCTTGTTGCTGTGTAGGTGTGTGCGTTGTGAGCTAACTAAATGTGATTAAAAGCAGGTTTTATGGGAAGAAGAAAAAACGGTTTAATGTTGAGATATTCGAGTAATGAACCATTTAAATTTTCGTTACTAATTGCTGTTCATGTGATGTCAACATAAAACTCAGTTTTGGTACTAAAACTGGACCATTTCGTAAACATTCAACCCGGTAAACCGACAAATCAGTAGCAATCGTGACGTAAAATGCGTCTGTGACAGTACTGACAAATAGAGGGAGGCAGACGGCACTTCTGTGCCCATAAATTGCGGAGAGTACAAATTAAATTAGGTAATACACGGCTGTGACGAGATGGGACGAGCGGGCTGGACGCGACATGGAATGGGTGTGACCGCTCCGCCAGCCTCGGCAAACAGCGCTCCAGTTTTTGTACTAATTATGTATATTGTTGATAAATTGAGCGTTTTTCATCAATCAGTGACAAATTAAAGGCGGGGAAAATGGGGCACTGTGTTTTTATCACGATGCCTTTTTATACATAAAGTTGCAACCTTGTTGCAATCTTTATTGGCAAGCCCTGTTGCCAATATCAATTAGGACGAGTTTTAGATTGTTAAAAAAAGAATAATTATACAGAGGTTGCATTAATTATGCATTAAAACGTTGGACTATTTGACGAGAGGTATGAAAATGTTGTAATAATCTGTCTGTTCAGTGATCTGACGTTCTAAATCGAGTTTCACTAATCGATCGGAAAGTATAAATCATTAATCAACAAAGTTGCTAGACGATAAACAAAAGTAGGTGTGTCTAGGACGGCAACACCGAGGTGTCAGCGGCAGGCGCCGCAGTCCGCAGATTTGTGGTCGAATCGGCCCAAAGCGTCATGTCTTCGGCTTGACCACATTATTAATGAACTTTGATTGTTATTTCGAAAGAGTGGGCTATTGGAAGGAACAACCCTTTTCCGATAAGTATTATCTATCCATATCTATGTCTTTATGCATTAGGGTCACAATGTCGTAGGTTATTTATTTAAGGCAAAAATCAGTATAAATATAAGGACGGCCAAATAAAAGTTTACACAAATAGTGAAGAAAAAAATTGTCGAGAACCTTAATGTACCACATCGCGTTCTGAAATAGGCTATCTTGGCATCCGCATCACCCAAGTGTCTAGGCAAACCTAACTAAGATCTTTTTGATAATAAACGATATCTATCCATGTCTCAGTCACTTAGTAGGTTCAGCAAATTTTCAAAATACACGGATTCAAAATATCCATATTTAAAAAAAACTTATAAAAGCGCTGACGACATCCGGTTAGCAAAAAGTAGCAATTTAATATCTTCGTAAACCACGTTGGCATGAAAATAAAAATAAAATACCGCTGTATAAAGCGAAGCAAGAAGAATGCAAGCAATTTTTAATGTAGAACGAACAGCGCGCCCCATCGTATAATGTGCCTACATAGCACCAAAAATTTGTTAAGTAGGATGCCTTTTAAGTGCCTACTGAATAGATATAAATCAGTACGGTTGACCTGATATGGAAAATTTAAAATAAAATTTTAATACTGGCAAGAGCGAATAGGGTAAAGTAGGGATAGTCGCCTCAGTAGTGAAACGTGTGTGGGGTACACACTTACTACCATAAAACTTTACTTCTGAAAATTACAAATAATTATGAAAAAATTTAATGTAATTTTCTAGGCTAGATTATTTAGTGTTTCAAAACTTGATTGCAATTTTCAGAGTTTTTGTCCCTTTAAAACGTTAATCCACAATTTACCTAGTTCTAACTCCTCTACAACTATATACTATAACCTATAGTATAGGCATATATATATATAGTTTATAGTTTAGTTTATTTTAATGTAACTACTATGAATTTTATTATCTGACATAAATAAATAAATACAAATAGGTTATATTCATTATTTTTTGTAAGTTTTGTTCTTCATTTTCTTATAAAAAATTTAGACGCTATTTTGAGTTTTTCTGACAAATTGCTATTAGGCTAGAACCACAACTAGTAGGTAAATGTATGGCAAGATGGCCTGGGCGTTGCAAAAATATTGCAACTTTCCAAGGTCGTCACAGTTAAAATAAGTTTGGGAAGCCCTGACCTATACTGCCCTTGTAACGAAAAAGGGCACATCTAAAATTTTTTTCAGATTTGAGTTAGATACATATTCGGAATGAGGAAAAAAAGGCGCATCTGCCTGAATTTAAAAGAAAAATCTATCCTTAATTAAGCAAAGAGCTACGATAAGCCTAAAAGGCACAAGTAACATCCAAATTCATATTTTTTAACTCAAAAAGGCACATATTACAATGATTAAGTTAAAAGAACACAAATGCATAGATATGGCTTTCACCTTATGTTATTATTTTTGTTTTGCTAAATAAAAAAGGCTTATTTAAATGGTGTTACATTAAAAAGGCTGATTTGGCAGATATTCCTTTTATATCTAAAGTGAACATTACTATTAAAATCATTGTTTTAAAAATAAAAGGCTCAAGTAACCAGTTAGGCCTATTTTGTGTAATATTATTATACGGAAGAGAGGTGGGGGTCAACGGTCAACTCCGGTCGGATCCTTCATGACGTCAGATACTACACAACCTATCAAAATGTTGTCAAGCAAGCTAATTTTACACAAAAAATAGGAGCACGTCATCCTTCCAAGCTTTAAAAATATTATAGCTGGAATTACTTAGGATGATTTTAATAAAAAGTAAGAATTCTAACGATACCAACACCCAAATCGTTTCATCCATTTTAAAGCTTTGTAGGGCTGAATGAATTCACATACCTGCGTATATATAAATAAATGAACCCTAAAACAAAACAATCATTGACCTTTCGTTTAAAAAGAGATCATTGAAATAAAAATTATCGCAATAATTACTCACGTAGCGACTTTATACCATGAAAGGATTGAAGCTCCCTCTGAATAATTGAACAGGTACAAATAATGTTAACACTCTCTCTCAAAACCAACCTATTGACTTTTCAATATTTAAACGTGAATGAGTTATTTCGTTTGCTGAACTTTTATGTATTGTCATGAGATAATTACAAGTATGATGTATAATAACTCTTTGTATAGCGCATAATTTTTTACGGGTTATTATAAAACAGAGTTTTGTTATCTTGGTAGGTATTTTTTTAAAAGAGCGAAATTACGTCACATCGTCCTTGAATGCGCAAAATATTTGAAATGAATTCCTTTACCTTAAAAATTAACGCAATGTATGACGATGAAATGATTTTATGTCTATTCTACCCTGTTATGTACCTGTGCTTTAGCTATAGTTTTGCTTACATTATAACAGCGCCTTGTTAGGCAAACTTTCGGAGCAACCTCGTTTTGTAAATTAACCAAAGCACTCCTGAACAAAAGAAGAGTCATTGGTGAAATATCAACGGCAATGATTTAAACCACCTATTCAAAGGTAATAAATAGGTGCAGAATAAACGATTCTCGGGCAGCTTGTGTAAAGTATCGCGGAAACATTATACGGGCGTACAGTATTGTTCCACATACGACATGCCGAAACAATATTTCAATTCGATATCTGCGGATAAAGGTCGGAAGTAGCCGAATATAAATGGATGGCTAGGTTTATGCATTCGAATATAGGGAGAGCAAATGTAGCACATTATATTGGCTTTTGGAATTTGCTCGTAGTCAATGTCGTGTCAGAATGATATTTATTTCCTTTTACTATAGTTTTCGAATAAAGTTTACATTATTCAGTTTAAATTATTCGCTTTTTCTCGCTTGGATTTTCCAAATATAATTTTTGCTCTTTAATGATCCGTATAAAGTATCTGTAATGCTGTTGAATATTATAATGAATTCCATTAAGTAGCATTATCACACTAATAGTATATAATGCAAAAAAATTGGATGTTTAAATGCATGAATGTATGGTTGGATGTTTGTTAGAAGTAACAAACCTAAACCACTGAATGGATCGTGCTGAAACTTTGCGCATAGTTCTAATTTTGATTTGTTATTTACATTTATTTATAAATAATGGTGGACAATTCACATAGCATTATCTAGCCCCATGGTAAACAGAGCTTGTATTATGGGTACTAGATAACTGATATACATAATACAATACATTACATAGATAGATATTATTTTTATTATACATAGAAAACAACCAGAACACCCGGAACAAATATCTGCAGATCGTATACACAATTGTTCCGAGGCGGGAATGGAACCCGCAACCTCCTGAGTCGCAGGCGGACCTTCGCCCACCGCGCTACATCGGTCGTCATAGTTCTAATAAAACATAGACTGCTTATTATCCAATAAATCAGTTCCCATAAGATAGAAATAACTTTAAAAAAATTCCATTAAAAAAACTAGTTAATAATAGGTTATTCAAGTGCAAATCTGACAGACGAGTATAGTAGGCTGTTTAAAAATGTCACCCTTTCGGACTTACTACGTTTTTTTCTAACTAAGTGACTTTCTTACAGGTGAGATGATAATAACCAACGATAAGTATCAAATGAGCGAGATCAACCACTCCGCGTACAGCGTGCAGATGAGGCTGATAGTACGCAACATCCAGCGCAGCGACCTCGGAGGGTACAAATGCATCTCGAAGAACTCTATCGGTGATGCTGAAGGGAATATTCGGCTGTATGGTATGTTATATTTGATTACGTGTTACACAGCCAGCGTCGGTCACTACGGGGAAAGAATACGATTTGAACGAACAACGTGATGGATTTTAGCACAAGGTGATATGCATTATGCTTTGTGCTAAAATCCGGCCAATCAGTCATACCATTTGCAGCGAGAATGGTCGCTGTGAATAGTCCAACTACATCCGTATAGTCATTATGTAACTCGCGACCGGTTTGCGACAGGCGTAAATTAAGCAATCAGTGCTGTCAAACGTCAATTTTGACCAATTTTGACGTTGTAGCTGGTGTCAACTAATACAAAATTGACGTTTGATAGCACTGATTGCTTAATTTACGCCTGTCGCAAACCGGTCGCGAGTTACATAATCACCCGGCCGTTGCTGACACTGGTTAGTACCCGGCTAAATTGGTTTAAAACCTAATTATTTGTTACATGATCGCCTGTGTACCTTAACTTACTTGTACTTCACTTTTATTACTTTGTATTATGATATAAATATTAACTGATAGTTTCCCGGTGAACCAATTATCAATATATTTTTTTCAAACCTGTATGTTACATATTGAAATAAAAAATATATTATTATTTCCTTCCTAACCAAAAAAATCGTTTCCTAGAAATGGAGCTACCGAACCGCAAAAATGAAGAAGAAGACTACGATGCTGAGGAGACCAACGACGTGCGCTCCAGTCTTCAAGGTCCTCTCAGGGAAGGCGGGCCTCGGGCAGAAGACGCAGGTTTCCTCGGAGGAGGCATACCTGCCCCTTCCTCCTCTAACCGACGACAGGCAGCTTTGTTTTTAATATTCCTAGCCCTTGTAATGTGCTAAACTTTATCAAATGCGCCTCAAAGAAAGTATTGTAGAAATGAATGCTGTGTTTTTTTACTTTGACTGTTATTTTATTATGAGTCCTATGAGTTACGTAATTTATATTTTTTGAGTTAGGGAACTGTAAAAATTTATTAGGTAGATGACGATATAATTTTTTTACAGTGTTATTATTATGGATAGAAATAAGTTGAAGAAAGTAATAGTGACCATGTTAAAGTGAATCGATATAATGGACGATTGTTATAGTAAATAGTAAGGGTTAGGTGTTCATCGGGTGTCAAGCTTATTGAATGTAAAATGCTTATGATATATACCTATTTCAGGAACTATAAAGTAAACGTGTTATGTACTCTATTCAAACGTAGCCGTAGGTCTAACTTGCGCTAACATTTTTGTATGATATGAAAATTAATTTCCGAAAATAAATAACGAAAGTCTTTCCTTAGAACATATATCCTATAATAACCATGAACAATACAAATTGTTTTCACTGTTCGTAGTTTTTTTATCTCTAGCCCTTACATTGATAAATCTTGGCTTTAATTCCCCTTCAACATATCAATGGTATCGTCCCAAAATAATAGATTTTGGCATTTTACCTTTGATGAAAAAACTGCAGATGATCCTACATCTGCAGCGACAAAAGGACGCGTGTCAAAGTCAAAAGTATCTAGGTTGAACCATTATATCAATAACTCCGTGCAAATAGCACCACACTATCTAGAGTTTCTTTCATCTATGGACGATACCACTATCATATAAAAAAAGTACTACACTATCATGTAAAGTGATTAGCTGGTAGACTTCGGCCCCTCAGTACGAACATCGTTTGTAAAGCGACCTACACAATAACCTCGGTCATTGCCTCACCTGAAAATCTATAGGGGCTAGATTTAATACATGTAATATCTAATGTACAGTTTAATGCCTGTTTTATACAAAACATATTAGAATAAATACAATAGATATATAACCAAAACAATTAAATAACTATCTAAATATATTTGTAAATTAAACTCTGAAGCTTATGGCAACTTTAACTCTTATTTTGTATCAGAAAAAAATGTGTTTTGGTATTAAAATGTAAATTATTGTAATTCATATATTATATTTTAGAAATAAATGTTGTTACCGTTTTTGAAAATTGTTAAATTTTATGAAAATGATTTTGTGGATTAATTGACTAGAATTGTATATAATTTAAAAGCTATTTACGTTTTAATTTGATGTTAATTTCTATGTCGTCTAAAATGTGTTATGATTGTTACTGCGAGTCTTCTTATTGGCCTACTATGAATGTAAAATATTACGCCTGCGACAGAAATATAAACCAAAGTAAATATTCAGACATTGTTTTATTCAATACTAGCGGACCTTCCCGGCTTCGCACGATTTTAGTACGGATCCATAACTTTTTTGAAAATATATAGCGCATGTTCACCGGGGATAGTGTAGCTTCTCAAAGGTGAAAGAATTTTTCCAGTAGTTTCGTAGTTTCGGAGCCTATTCATTACAAACAAACAAAAAATCAAACCTTTCCTCTTTATAATATTAGTTTAGATTCCTTTCCTACAGTGAGACGTTGTAGAGGACACCATCACTATCCACATAATAACAAAACGAGTCTTCACTACCAATAGCGGTAGACCTATCAAGTAAAATTGGCTGCTCAGGTCTTTCCTTCCACGACGCAATCACTACGAAAAAGAGTAAATCGAATTGACCTGTGCGTCGAATGTTTGTGCGTTTTTGGGATCTCCCGCCTGGATTACGGTGGTGATCAAGTGAAGACCTTGCTTTTTAACAAAGACTGGGACTAAGAAGCCATAATTACTGCTGGGCAGGAGGACATTTGCAGAGAAAGGGACGATACCGACGGCACCTATTTCAATTAGCACTTTGCATCCCGTGGCAAAATAACAGCATACGTAATGAACAGCGCGTCTTCCTTGAAAATTCATACGCCCAAACTATCCCACGACGATCCTCCCTTAATTTAACACTTAGTCAAAATAGACAATTTCGTGGAGGGTCTGACAATATCACGTGTGCCGACCCTCTTAATAGGCACCTTCGGGCGAAGCCTGTGTAAGTGCGATGTAGATACGGTGTAACCGCTTGCATTAGCGAAATTACCTGAGGCTTTGTTATTTTCATTGCGACAGCCGACAACCCGGCGTATATAGTTCGGGGCGAAAATGGAAGCGGCGGTGGCGGCTTGTGGGCTTCAATACTGATAGAAGTGTAACATATGCCATGTGTGAGCGTTTCTAATAAAGAGAGTGCTGACTTATAGCTTTACACGGAGACCTTTGTTGAGCCCTGTTATAAAAATAAATAATCCTGGACAATCCACACAGCAATCAGCTCAAGCAGAGCTTGCGATATCGATACTAGATGATTGAAATTTTTAATACAAAGAAAATACTCAGAACACCCTGGAAAAATGCCTGTGGATCGTATAATTATTTATCCCGTAGGAATCGAACCCGCAATCTCCTGCGTCGCAAGCACCTTCACCCGCTGCGCCACAGAGGTCGTCAAAATTTACATAATTAAGAGAAAAAATTATGCTGTCATACCTCTAATATGAATACCTCGTGAGCTCGATATTTACATTAGAATGAAGGTGAATAAATATAGAAAGCAATACAGAGTAAGCCCTTCTAACATATTTATTGCAAATTTGACCAAACTGTTGGTAATAACAACATAACGCGTAGTTTGGCAATTACAGCGCTTATGTTGGCTAGAACGGTATTGGCGAATCCGATTAAAGCGCATTGCATTATGATCGTGGCCAGTCTAGACAAAGGATTATAAATTTATGATAACTCATTGCTAATGCAAAGGACGGTTCTAAAACGATACTCAATTGAATCTTCATTTTAAGAAACTCACTTATAGCTATAAAAACTTATTGCTTAAGCACTTTCAATAAGCAAAAGCTGATGTAGAAATAATAAAATATTCACACTAATATTATAAATGCGAAAGTTTGGTTATACGGATGTACATATGGATGTTTGTTACTTCTTCACACCAAAACCACTTAATGGATCGGCCTGAAATGGTGACCATTTTTATCCATTACTAATCGGTAAAGATTTAGGATAAAAATAACCTTTAAAAGTCTCCATAGAACCAACGCGTTCGAAGCCGAAGGCAGAAACTAGTTTTAATAAAATACCCGCTCAGTATCTTATTATCTTGATTATCACACTCTTCTACTGCTGATAACACCATAGTCAAGTATTCATCATCATCATCATCATCAGCCTATAGCAGTCCACTGCTGGACATAGGCCTCCCCCAATGAGCGCCATAGCGCCCTGTCTTCAGCTTGCCGCATCCAGCATCTACCTGCAGTCTTTCGCAGGTCGTCATCCCACCTGGTCGGAGGGCGTCCTACACTACGTTTGCCGAGTCGTGGTCTCCACTCAAGAACACGTTTGCCCCATCGGCCGTCGGTTCTTCGCGAGATATGGCCGGCCCACTGCCACTTCAGCTTGCTAATTCTTTGAGCTATGTCGATAAGTCAAGTATTAACCTGCTTGAATGTGGATCGTACATATAAGAACGCACGGTTAAGGCGTTCACTTCATTAAGACATGAATTATGAATGGAGAGGACATTAGCATCTCTAGAGCGACTGGAGGGCCGCATTGTTATGCAGATTGTGCCGGACGTCCCGCCTGGCTATTCCCTTGATCGTGAACTAAACAAATACATAGACACGTATTACTAGTTTGTATGATTGACCAATGAATTGCAAAACAACAAGAAATTTTGTATTGTCTTTCAAAGGCCATTTGGTCTCAGATTGACGACCGATGTGGCGCAGTGGGCGAAGGTCCGCCTGCGACGCAGGAGGTTGCGGGTTCGATTCCCGCCTCGGAACAATTGTATGTACGATCTGCAGATATTTGTTCCGGGTGTTCTGGTCGTTTTCTATGTATAATAAAAAATATCTATCTATGTAATAGCACAAGCTCTGCTTACCATGGTGCTAAATAATGCTGTGTGAATTGTCCAGCATTAAAAAAAAAAAAAAAAATTAAACACTTTCAACTGGTACTTCTACTGGTTCTACGATGATGATGGGACACAGAAAACTAGTAAGTAGATACCTACCTATTAAACCTATTACGGCTCTTTCCAATTAACTAACGACCAATAAGAAACATGCAGATACCTGCAGGTATTGTATGTGTCGAAGGCCCGAATTATGAAAGTTTGCTCAGTAATCGAAACAGGCCTGGAGCCTCACTCACTCTACGGCTTCGAAAATTTTAGCTTTTCTCAGATAATACATACCTACCTAATATTGGGTACCTAATAATGGTGAATTTCATAGTTCTCGATACAAGTAAATCTTTAGCTTGTATTGTTATCTCTGTAGACTTTAATCATATAGAATCTCCATTAAAAACTGACTCATACTACCGCCTTGCCCAGGGGAAAAGCACAGTGGGATGTGAAAACATGGAACCGTAGGGAATCTTGTATATTGACAATCGCATAACGTTTCCCCTCAATCGACCAATCGTAGAACTTCCACACATTTCTGAGCTAAAAATCCATAACAAATAATAAAAAAAAATTATTCAGGAATTCCATAGCTATGCTCCATACCATGTTGTGTCGATATGCATAATCGGGATGTCATCTTCTGTCATCAGAGATGATTGAATTATCTTCTGTCATCTGGGCCCGGGGCGAAGCTTGTCCACGCTGAATTCGACGTGCCATCTCATTAGATCATCATCTAGCCGGTTGTTCGTACGCTGATCATCTCAATAATTTCCTATATTACCAGCGGTAAGTTTAGGTTCAAAGAACTTTATTCATATACAAACACATGGTTCACTTATAGTGAGTTATACACAAGAGAGATAACAAATTAATCTAGGTTTTACAATATTTAAACTAACCTTTGGTAGGTACTTAAAATTAAATTATAACTAAACATTGTTTAACTAAATATTATAAACTAGCTGCGCCCCGCGGTTTCACCCGCGTGGTGATAGATATTTTGGATAATATACTATATACAAAAAAAAAAAATTCTTTAACTTAATGTACAATAAATATAACAGTGTTTGAGATTCCCTTTTAAGTAAAAGCGAAGATATCTTTATGAATTGTAGCATTTGTGTTATTCTGATATGAAAGCTATATTATTGTGAAGTTTCATTAAAATCCATTCAGTAGTTTTTTACGTGAAAGAGTAACGAACATCCATCCACCCATACTTACAAACTTTGACGTTTATAATATTAATAGGATATACAACGCCGAGAGACCCTCGGCGTATTCGGCTCGGTTTCTTGTATTTGGTTTACTGGCATCACTTCACTTTTATAAATCGTCTTGCCTAGCATACATACACTTTGACTGCTGAAATCACACGGTATGTGTTTTCTACAAGTGACTAATATGCGTAAATCCACATTAGCGCAGCGGCTGAGAAAATACAGATCTGTGTGACTCAGCACAGCCATAATATTTTTCGAACGAAACGCATGTGCGGCGCAACACAACCGCTGTGTAGAGCGGCAGCACGAATTTTTTAGGTTAAAAAAAAGATCGCAGTCGTCGAAAAAAAATCGCAGTCAAAGTGTTAACGCATAATTTAAACAATATTGAGCAAAACTGAGTTGTTTATAGCAATCACATGAGTGCCGAGTTGATCAGTTAAGATGCAAACAGTGTCATTCGAACGCATACCCTGGGGAGTTCGATACAGGCACATGAATCGAGTTAAGTGTATGAGGGCACGTGCATTATTATTATCAAACCAGTAGTTGCCAGAACATCGTGCATGATTTGATTTGTACTAACCTAACAATGAACATAATGCATTAATTTCATAATTATTATGAAATATGGAAAAATTGAGGCTTGATGCTACTGAACGAATCCTTCTGTTATGGAACATCCAACACTGGTATTGATATGGATCACTTGAACCTGTAGAATGTTTGCCACAGTGAGTAGATCAGTTTTTTTTATTATAGTGCGTAAGCCCTCGCCCTCGAGGTAATCTCTAAGAAATTGAATAGAGGTAATATCCCAAAAAAAAACGATTTCGGCGGGACTTGAACCCGTGACCACGCCGACTTGCCGTGTGATTTTTGGGACATTATTCAATAGTTTATAGTAGAGTCTTCTTATCATCCATACCGCAATGCTTGAAAACGAAAGCTTTCAACCCGTTATGACCTACGGAGCTGAGACGTGGACACTCACGATAGGGCTGGTCCACCAGTTCAAAGTCGCTCAGCGAGCTATGGAAAGAGCTAGGCTCAGAGTTTCTCTGAAGGATAGAATTCGTAACGAATACATCCGACAGAGAACCAAAGTTATGGACTCTGAGAATTAGCAAGCTGAAGTGGCAGAGGGCCGGCCATATCTCGCGAAGAAACGACGGCCGCTGGGGCAAACATGTTCTTGAGTGAAGACCACGACTCGATAAACGTAGTGTAGGACGCCCTCCGACCAGGTGGGATGACGACCTGCAAAAGACTGAAGACAGGGCGTTATGGCGCTCATTTGGGGAGGCCTATGTCCAGCAGTGGACTAATATAGGCTGATGATGAGTTTATAGTTAGCTCAATTGTTTCAGTTGTAAATACCAGCTTTAAAATGTTTCTTTTTGATTGTAACTTTATTGCTTTGAAGAAAAAAGTTCTAGCCGATTGGTCAAGTGGTTACTTTTATGTGACTCGACAATAATCCTCTACAAATAGAAACGTCAGGAACCTCATAAGCCAATATAAGGAAACCAAGCTATACCAAATAAAATAACTTACGTATCGATGAGCCCGAACGCTTTTCACTAAAAAGGCGATTTACAAAAAAAAGAAATCAGGTATTTTCCTCCACCTATCCGACCCAAGGTACCTATACAACATTCAGGACCTCTCCGGTAAAAAGTGGTTTATTGTGTTCTTAAATAAAGTTATTCAGTTTCCTTCGGCGTATTGTGCGGGTCCATTGTCGGAGCCCAGGTGCGCTCAACCTATACATTCACTTACAATAACGTTATGAATGTCAAAAACACGCTATTTTTATTTACCTTTAAATGTATTGGCTTGATACGTGATCAAATGTAGCAGAAACAATATTTTTCGATTGTATTGTATTTTCGGGTATATTTTTTCAGAATGTGAAAGATACTTATGTACCTAGCTTTATTCTTTTATAGGGAAAAGGAAAATATGGGTTAGTAGCTTTATGACAACATCTCGATATGACTAGGTTGTCAAAAAGACTAAATCGCTGTAAGACTAAAGCTGAATAGAACAACATCGCGGTCGGACTGTATTGATATTTGACTAGATCGTGATAGGACTAGATAGCGTTGATGTCTGAATACTCATTTGTCATTTGAAGTACAGTGTTGGAGCGCCATCTAACTGCAGCAGCAAGTACCTATGACACAGCGTGCCACAGTTCGTATAGTTTCTACTACACTGCAGCCGCGTCATCAACGACCAATAGGAGCTCTTTAAAATGTCGTGTGGTGCACGCGGATTAGTAATTTCTTTCCACACCCCACTATCCATGATCTTTGTAAACGTTGTAATTTTAATATACTCGCAATCTTTACGGAATGAACTTGACTTCTTATTTTTCTCCACATAATTCGAGTTCCTCCACATAATCACTCATTGTCCTCAACATACACTTATCTACAATCTCATCGGTCTACCTAGCCCTTCACTGTAACAAAAAGGTTTCAAATTTGATTATTTTATCAAATTGATTTCGTTGTGGTACAATATTTATTGAAATAGCAAAGTAATAATCGTTTTACCTAAAGGTCATTGTTTATTTTGATAAAGGTGTTTCGAAAATGTTCAGTTTAATTTCAGCGGATACTCTTTTTGTCCGGACAGAGAGTGCGTTATTACCAGATTGACCGCGAATATTAAAAGCATGCACTCTGTAGAATATCTCATTAGGTAATAATTGGTTTATTGGTATTAAACATACTCGTATTTACCTGGGGCACTTTGACAAAGTTGATCATTTATTAGCAGTGAATTACCTACCGCTTTTTTTTTACTTTAGGTTTACTAAATAAGCACTAAGACAAGTCAAATTTAATACATAAAATTATAATTAAATAAGAAATAAGGTGTTATTGGTTTTCTGTTCACTTCAATTTTATGTCCACTTGTGGAAGAAGTGAAAAAGACACCACTAATATATACTACTAGACACATAAGTGATATATGAATATTCATATATCACTTATGTGTCTAATACACACAAAAAAACATGTATTAGATACATAAGTGATATATGAATATTCATATATCACTTATGTGTCTAATACATGTTTTTTTTTCTTATTTAATATTATAATGTGATTTTAGATACATGTCATCATATTTATATACTGACATTGCATTTCTTACATACTATTGTCGGTGTCAACCTTAGCGACATCTGGCCAAGTATTAACATCATTGGTGTTATCATCTATGAAGTAGACAGCCTTCTTGATAAGAATTTGTTTTATGAAATATTTAAATTTAAGATTAGAGAGCTCAGTTGCTTCAGATGGAAGCTTATTATAGAAGCGCACGCTATTGCCCATAAATGATTTCCCTAGCTTACGTAAAATCTTGATACGACTATCCAAAGATATCACTCCGCATTATCAGCTTATTGGTTTGCGGAAAACAGTCTGATATTATTACAAACACACGCAAACGATTCACAAACAGCGACAAGTTTGACGCTTTGTCTACGCTACGAATACCACAGTATGCTCTCATAGCATCACTCGAAAAAATCCATGCACTTAGCGCTGAAAATAAGCGTGGCTTTCGACCGCATTCACTTTTAGCGATGTAGTTTTTCTCCTTTTTCACCCTCCGCACCCATTCTACCAGCATCCCCCATCTCACTCCAACATCGCGTCTCTTCAACTACACTCTGTTCGCTTTAGCGTTCGTGACACAAAGCAATATGTGAGTTAACTTCAGTGTAACGGTTCTTGTTTGAGTTGCGATTTAATGCCTCCTTAAACTGAGATGGTTTACGGGTTAACCCGGTTGAAAAGTATCCTCACTTGTTTTCTTTTTGGATTTGCCTCGTTTCAATAAAAACTTTCAATCCTTTAAAGTCAATTGCGCAATTCTGACAAAGGTACTTTATTATATCGCGATCCGGAGAAACTTTTAACTCGGCGGAAATTGAGTTTGATCCCTTCAGCACACTTTTGTCATCGATTTAAAACGTTTGATAAGTATTCTGCGACTTCCTCATTAAAAGTTTTTTAGTTTAGTTTTGGAAAAGTACTTTGCGACTTTGAGGCTTGATCTTGAACAAAGCAATTATTATATTATGTACTACAACATGAAACACAAATTAAAATGCTTCTCTGAACGTAACATGATAACAGTTACTTGAAGAACCAACCCAATATCGAATAACAGTCCAAGAATTCGTTTCTAAACAATATCTTAAGGAAATTAGAGATTGTGTACTATACTATATTGACCAATGAAACAAGCATCATCGTCATCCGCAACTTGTCCAATTTACATGACGGAGGTGGCGATATCGCAAAAGAAAGTTCTCGACAACTTTTATCTGATCCCAGCCGACTGCGGCTGATGAGTTGGCACAGAACTTTATTCACTGATACCACGATGTGACTCAATGGAGATGGATCTTTTATAAACAGTAGAATTCGTGCATCTTTTTGGGACGTATTAGAGTTAGTACGTTAGTTAGTTTAGATTTATTTTTATTTCTTTAGGCTTACAAAATAAGCACGACAAGACTAATTTTATACCATAAATTATTATAAAGTATATTTTATTGTTCACTTAAATTTTTTGTTCGGTTTAGGTTAGATTCAGGATAAGACAGATTCGGTATAGGACACTATTTGTACGGTAGATAAATAAATGTATTACGCGTATTCGGAAAGTGACGTTTTTTAAAGACAACTAAACTAAAACAGTATAAAATCATACTTTTCATACTCTAAATGTTCAGTTCGATCATTATCATCATAGGGACCGCATTCTTTTTCAATTTTACAGCTTTAAATTATAAAACTTAAAGTCCATCTCCATAGTTAGCGTACTCGGAGACTGGCTCCCAGGGACTAGGATTAGGCACTGTCTACAGCTGAGCAAGTACGTATTACACGAAGAGATTTAAACTGAATTAACCGTTCGATCGTAAAATTGGAATGCCGCACAGATAATTACCTGACACTCACAGAAAAGGAAGTCTCACAGAAAGGAGATTCAAATAGGAGGAAGGACCGAGTGAGGCGGGTGGCCCGGCCGTCCCGCGATACTTCGATCACGGGAAAAATAACTGATAGCACGCTATCCGACCGCGATCGAGCGAGTCAGGTATCGCCCAATTGAATTTGGGTCTCGCCATGAAGTGTTTGTGATTGCGTTCGAATGTTGCGGTTTTACTGCCGTGCACTCTTTCTTTTTATTTTTCTTTCGTCCGGTAAATTGAAAATCTCGTTTCATTTAGTCCCACGTCAGTCGTTCGTTAACAATAATTCAATTTTATCGGCACTTGCATCGCAGTTATTCCGATTCTTATTATTTCTGTCGTAAAATTGAATAAGTAATATTTTTCCAGTGTAATTGAATACGAAAGAGAAGCATCGGTGATGTTGTTTTTGTTTTTCGCAATAATAATTCAGTTATGGGCGGTAAACGTAAAAGGTATAAAATATAAGGCAAATGAGGGTTTTATTAACAAAAGGTTTTGCGTATCGTTGAATCTTTTGTTTGTTGTCAGCGCAGAATTTCCGGATGGATTATATGTGGGCTCTTGCGTTCAAGACCTTCTACCGACTTCATGACTTGGAGACGAACTGGGGCCAGGCTCGGCAGATCTGCGAGGCGGAAGGAACTAGTCTGCTGGTTCCTGACAGTCTTAACGAACTCGAGAATTTGAAAATTTTGATGTCCAATATGAAAGCTTACTCTGCTGCTGTATTTGTAGGCTTGCATGACAGATACTCTACAGGGGAATATGTGGATGTTATGGGTATATTATTTAACAATTTGTATTTATAGAGGCTATTAGAATACTTTTACCAAGGACAGCAGTACTACTAAAACCTACCATAACCCAATGATCTTAAAACTGAAATTATGATAAGGATAAATAGAACTAATATTATGTTGATAAGAAAAAAATATAATAAATAATAAATTAATAAACAAATAGGTAGCACTAACCTTAGCTAACCCTTCATATTTTTTACCAAAAACAACCTCGGTCTGCCTTCCACTTGTTTTTAACGCCCATGGGGTTAACATTGTGATATTTCATCATCAGCCCATAGCAGTCCACTGCTGGACATAGGCCTCCCCCAATGAGCGCCATAGCGCCCTGTCTTCAGCTTGCCGCATCCAGCATCTACCTGCAGTCTTTCGCAGGTCGTCATCCCACCTGATCGGATATTGTTTTACTTACCTTTACATAATCACCTATCTATTAAGCCAATTTGATGACAACAATAAATATATTGAGTATCTTAAAAAGCTTTCTAAAATACTTTGAACTGTTTATAAGAAAGAACGAGGACTTTTCAAAGTTACAAATCGGTTATTTTTCAGGTCAGCCTATCAAGGACACAGTTCTTGATCTCCTCTGGGCTCCCGGTACACCGGATAACAAGGATGGAAAAGAGCACTGCGTAGTTATGACGAGGGAAGGTCTATTCGATGACCGGCCTTGTAATTCTTTATACCCATTTATATGCAAAATATATGGAAACGAAACCGTATTCAATACGGAATGTAATAACTTTAATTTGGGTATGTGTACAAATTCAAATCTATATACTTTTGAGACTCGGGCAGACTCAGTGGAATCTGACACTATATACCTCGTGGATCTTATTATTAACATTATTAACTTAATGGAATGTCATTTACCACTACCAAAATTATTACACGCAAGAACTAGCCCTTATTAAAACTATTTGGGAAATATATTTGATGGTAATCAAAGAATAGGAAATATTTACTACAATATGAATGTGCATTTTAGTTATCACCAAATTATCGATATAGCTCTAAGAATTAGCAAGCTGAAATGGCAGTGGGCCGGCGAAATTCCTAGGGACGAATCTGGCATAAATCCTCGCGAAGAACCGACAACCGCTGGCTGGTGCAAACGTGACCAGGTGGGATGACGACCTGCGAAAGACTGCAGCTAGATGCTGGATGCGTCAATCTGAAGACGGGACGCTATGATGCTCATTAAGGGAGGTTTATGTCCAGCAGAGGACTAACATTGGATGATGATGATGATGATGATGATGTGCATTTTAGGGTACCATCCTCCACCCAAAGCGAACGGAAAATGTTACAAGTTTCACGATGAACCGCTGTCATGGCATGACGCGTACCTTATCTGCAAAGAAGAAGAAGGTCACTTAGCTATCCCCACTTCTGATGAAGAAGCCTCATTGCTTATCAGCTTCCTAGCTAACGAGCTAGAAAGTAAAGCGCCTGATCCTAATATCTTGCTCATAGGGTTCAGTGACCTTTTGTACCCGTATGAATACAGGACTATCAAAGGTAAATCGCCGTTCAAATATTTTCTAGACGGCTAAAGTATTTCTATCCCATTGAATCCGATTTATGGAATAACACGTAGACTATATTTAGGCTTAGAACGATGAGTAGTTCTGGCGTAAAGATGTAACAAACAACTTTCGTATTTGTAATACTAGATTCTGCCTGCGGCTTCACATGCGTTGTGTCTGTGAATCGTTTTAAGATTTATTTATATTCCATAGAAACTGATTTATGAGATAAAATATGATAAAGTATCCTATGTTTTATTCCAGGCCTAGAATTACGTGTATGCAAAAGTTTAGACCGATGCGTTCAGTAGTTTTGGCGTAAAGAGTAACAAACACACATCCATCCATCCGTCCATCCATCCATCTAAACATCCAACCTTCGCATTTAAAATATTAGTATGATTGATTAAGAGTGTATTTAAGAGTGGTTGAGCATTGAGGTCTTTTTCTTGCTACGCGGGTAGCTTCGTAGCGTCGTAGCACGTGCTATTCAATCATAGAACCTGAGTAAACCTGTTTTTTTTCCATATGAAATAAGCATGCTTTTTCATATGCATCAATAACACAGATTAGGTAAATGTTACTTTCCATAACACTGACGTTCCTATAACGTGCACTTGCTTCAATGTAAAGAAATTTCTAAACAATTGAAAACTTTCAGGTGATTCCTTAGAAAAAGCTGGATACGCTCACTGGGGCCATACACTCGATAATATCATAGAAATGTCCAAAAAGCGATGCGGAGCCATGTCTAGAACAGGCCAGCTAGTTATGGTGAGCTGTGATTTACCCGCCATGTTCCTTTGCGAATGCGACATAAATAGTCGATATGCTGAACTGAACCAACCTTCGACTGAAACTCCGGTCGCAGCGGAAGAAGAAGAATCGGAAGAGTATTATGATGATTGATGAGTCAATTTTCCATGTTTGTCAGATTGCGTAGAAATCCAACATCATTTATTAAGAAAACAAGTCGACATGCACAAAAGGGGTGATTGACCACCGTCATAACTAAACTTACAATATTAAATTACGTGTTAATGTTTCATTTTACAGAAAAATAAATACGAATAAAAAACCCTTGTTACAATAAATTCTTATACGACGGTTTGTCACATAAGTAGTAGGTAGATGAGTAAACTCAGAGTATCAGAGTAATAACATGTTAAAGAAGATATTATTAACAGAGGTCTTCATAAAAAAAAATATGTTGTGTCTAAATTTATAGATATATAGAAAATACTTTATTACACACATATATGTATAAGAAACTAGCTGCGCCCCGCGGTTTCAACCACGTGATGATAGATGTTTTGGATAATATACAATATATCTTTATGAATTGTAGCCTATGTGTTATTCTGATATGTAAGCTATATTATTGTGAAGTTTCGTCAAAATCCATTCAGTAGTTTTTGCGTTTATAATATTAGTAGGAGTATGTACAATAAAAACTAAAAAATTATACAAATACTTAAAACATATCTGGAAAAGCGAAAAACCGACGGTTCTGCATTTAAATAAACAGAGCAGTAAACACAAATGCCAGGCCATAGCACCTACCCGAAACTACACGCTCAAATCACTAGTTTAATTACACCACTTCACCTGACCCCGCAATTACCTACCAGTTGATGTCAGTCAGCAGAGTCATCGAATAGCATCATTGGAGTCAGAGCACTCATCTCGCGTGTTCCGGACAGACTGACATGGCGATAATGCCAATACATTTAAAACCAGCGGAGCGGGACTTGCGACTTTGTCGATTACATTGCTGAACAGATGATAATAGGCGTGAAATATCGTCAGTGTTTCGTTTACTTTGAAACTTGGTGGTTATTCGCCAAAAAATGTGCTAGGAATTTACTTAAAATAATGAATAACTAGACAATCTTTAGTAGCTTGTCATAATAAGCCGCACTTAATGGAAAACTTTTATGTGATGGTGCCGCTGGCGCTCGTTGGGGGAGGCCTATATCCAGCAGTGGACTGCTATAGGCTGATGATGATGACTTCAATGCATCAGACTAGGCAAGTAATCAATATCAACGAAAATTGTTTTTGGATTTTAGATATATTTTGTACTAATAACTGTTTCAGCTTTAAAAACATTATCTGTAAGCGTACAATACAATATACATACATCCATATAGATACCTAATTTTAAATTTTGACCCCGTCTGAACCCTAAAACAATAAACTTAAATGTATTGAGCCTAGCAGGTAGAGAGGTGGATGATGTTTCGTGATTAGGATGTCCGACCTCGCTCGCGGCTACTTACGAGCATTGTTTCAAACAAATCAGTTTAATGTTGTTCAACATAACCTCGATTATATATTACTGAAATTATTATTATAAATTAAATACTGTGGACGACTTTTTATATGGATAAATGCTGATCCATCTGTTTTTTTCAAGGTAGGGAGCGATTGTAGTGTGGCATTAGCCTAATAGAATTAATTATTGGTAGATCAGCATAACATAAGGTATACAATAGGATATACAATTTGCAAGTTCAAAACTACAACTACCAGAAATTCGAACAGCTATTTGTATTGAAGCAAAATTGGCCTTCAGCAGCTTAATAAATCAACAACGGAGCAAACTCGATGAGCAACGAATACAATAAACACACGGCGTGTGAAAGCTGAACGCTTTTGAGTTAAATTTTATTTGATTGCGAGGCGTCAGACTCGGCTGATTGATTTATAGCCTCGCCGCTTCGACGGACAAAGATTACGTAATTGATGCATGCCAAAATGCCCATATTATCTAGATCTATTTGTGTTCGTGACGTTTTTCGGTAAATTTCGGTAATGTTTATCGGTTAATAGCGTTATAAGCATGATAGTTAATTATAAGCGACAACCGCTGGGGTAAACGTGGTATTGAGTGAAGACTGGGAGTCGACAAATGTAGTGTATGACGCCCTCCGGCCAGGTGGGATGATGACCTGCTAAAGACTTCAGGTAGATGTTGGATAAGTCAAGCTGAAGACAGGGCGCTGTAGTGCTCATTTGGGGAAGTGTATGACCAACAGTGGACTATTAATCGATAACTGATATGCAATTTTTTGTTTGTTTGTTCCCTTTGCGGGAACCAAAATTTGCATTGTTTCGATTTTGATATAGTTTTTTATGCTACAGCTAATATCACAGGTACGTATATCCTGGATTGTGTACCTGCAAGGTTTTTTAACCGTTTTTAACCGAGGTCCCACCTAAAAAATATATTATTAATTTATAGGGTTTTTTATTGCTAATTGCTATTAATTATTTTCTGCGCAATATTTTTTTTTTAATGTAACAACCTTCTACCAAGTATAAGAAAACATTTAATAAAAATATGAATGAAATCGGTAGAGCCGCTCTCAAGTGGCCATGAGAAATTGGGGTTTATTTATATATTATAGATTGCAGGTAGTAAGACCATTATTTATATATTTCTATGCTTAAATAAAGCACATTTATGTAACATTCTCATTTCATCCTTCGCACAAACCACAAATCATTTAAGGCAGTGACACACCAGTCGTGATAAAGCAATAGGGCCCCTTTCATACGACATTAGCTACATTAGTGACGGCACATTTCGTTACAATCTGTACGCGGGGCTATTCGCGTGTGAATCCTAAGATACAGGCTCTCATTTCCTTTTGAGGGTTAAGACGAAACATTATTGGGAATAATTCACTGCTTGATGACATGAATTCCGAATATGAAACTTAAGTTCATGGATATCGAAATAGAACCTTCTGCCTGCGGCTTCGCACGCCTATTTTTGAATGAAATATTTGGATATCCATGTATTCCCAATACGAAACTTAAGTTCATGGATATCAAAATACTAGCTTCTGCCTGCGGCTTCGCACGCCTTTTTGGAATGAATAATAATAATAAATAATGCTGGATAATTCACACAGCATTATCTAGCCCCAAGCTAAGCAGTGTTGTGGATACTAAATAACTATTCTACAAAATACAATAGATTACATAGAATATTAATCGTCTATAAAATATTATTTTATGTTATTATGTGTGGAAGTTTTCTATCTATTCAGTCGTTTTGGCGATATCTTAGACCCTAACATCTACACAACAGCATATACTTTCTATAAAAAAATAATAGGATAGGATTTAAGTGCGTATGTTGTATTAGTAGAAAACATTTCTGATTTTTATCCAAACATCTTCGAACTTGACCCGACTCAACTTCGAGACCGCGACTCAGCAAACGTAGAGTTATGGCACTAATTAGGGAGGCGTATGTCCAGTAGTGGACTATAGGTTGATCATGATCTTCTTACTCTGTTTAAAACCCGTGAAAGTATAGATTTCTTAAAACATTTCAAACATTCCGCAAAAGAAATCGTCGGTATGCGACATTACAAGGAACACGGTGTAACGTGTGGAATATTCTAGAAATTTTTAAAGCAGTAAAAATTCATTGCTTCACTCCGGGGCGGAGTGACAATAAAACTGCATCTCGATTCTGATCACAACCATATTCAGGAGGTAGCATCTGTTTGGAAACTGGAAACTTATTATGTAGGTATTTATGCGGCCAATAAAATATGAGAGTAGTACATTTTTGAGGGTGAAAAGTTTCGAGATTCAATTGTTATTGTGATATTTATTACAGCCACGAATAATAGTCCAGTCGTATTGGGTTTTCACCTAAAAATTGAAGTCTAACAACTAGAAACGCGTATAATAATATGATTTCATCCAATGGAGTATTTTTTATTTTTAAATTTGTTATTGCTCTAAAATAATACTGTTTCTCAAAAAACTAAGACCATAACTTTCTAAAGTATTTATTAGGAAACACGTAGAAGAAATTCCATTACCATCCAATAATATTAAATAACCAGCAAATAAAACTGGTTTTTCCGTAGAGATATCTCTCTAAAAATTAAGATTTAGAGGAAACTTTGCCATTTTTTTCTATCGAGTCAAGTTTAGTCAATCGTGTTTCGACTCTCATAACTTACTAACTAATATCCTAACCTTTTGATCCTCATCAAAATATATCCGAAAAATAGGTGTATTGTTTCTTTAAAATTTATTTTCCGTTAAGTCAAACTGGGTTTTGGGACTCATTTCACCTTAAGAGTTTCCAACAGTTTGGCTGTCATTGTTACATTGCTTGACCCAATATTTCGCTAAAATTACTGAACTATAACCATAACTTCCAATATAAACTACTACTAAATATTTAAATTGATTCTGATATTTTACCAATCTAATATAATATTTCATAGATACGTTAAGCCTCTTCGCACCTTATGGTTGTCCTATAGTTTGCTCTCATGAGATCAAAGTTTATTTTACGAAATTTTAGGCATTTCGTATTTAGGTGGTTCCTATTTTACGGTTGGCAGAAGTCACAAAATTTATACATTTATTTATTATATTGTTTATTATTCAAATTTAGGCTAATAATAAAACTCTAAATTCGAAGACAGGTTGCTCGAAACATGCACTTACGATAATGGCATTTTCCTGAAGCGGAATGCTTCTTCCAGTGCCCTATTTTTCGGCGAATGCATCAAGAATTCATGCGATCGAAATATCCAAGGCTGTGTCCAACACTAAACTTAATTTGGTACCGTTACCGTACGCCCGAAGTTTGTGTCAGTTCTCCTCAAAAGTGGCCTGAGTTAGTTTTTATTGACAAATTGTTTTCTGCTTTTCAAACAACCGAGGCTGAGATAAGGCACGGAAAATACTTTCAAGGCGTAAATACGACCGTTTACTGAGGGTTTTTTGATTTCACTTTAGAACATTCTTGGTAAATTTTTAACCAAAAATAAACACCATAAAACGGGGGAAAATAATATTTTTTTGGGGAAACCCAAAAATACCGATCAATGTTGCCATGTTGCAGAGTTTTACATAGGGTTTTGTCATACTTTTAAAGTCAGTATTAAGAAGAATAGATTAGTAAATATATTATTGCCTGAAAGGTGAGTCATCATCATCATCATCAGCCTATATCAGTCCACTGCTGGACAATGAGCATAGGCCTCCCCCAATGAGCGCCATAGCGCCCTGTCTTCAGCTTGCCGCATCCAGCATCTACCTGCAGTCTTTCGCAGGTCGTCATCCTACCTGGTCGGAGGGCGTCCTACACTACGTTTACCGAGTCGTGGTCTCCACTCAAGAACACGTGAGGTGAAAGGTTAGTCGTCTGAAAAACAGATTAGGTATTCCCAGATTTCAAGATTAGATATATCCAAAAAAATCAAAAAGCCAATATCATGGTGCAAAAGAATATTGAAATCTGTCAAATGTGCGATAGGAACGGGCTGCTATTGACATGGTTTTGTAGTTTTTAATCATCTGCTTTATTATGCATTCCACACACGCCCATTCCTTGTAGGGCGCAGGCTGGGTGCGTTCAACGCTCGCCGAAAGCCAACCACAGTGACACAGAAACCCAGCCACAAATAGAATTGACTCAATGACTTCAACAAATGGCCAAGTGCGAGTCGGACTCGCGCACAAAGGATTCCGTATCATTCATTATCAAAGAAAAACGGCAAAAAAAATCATATGTGTTGTATGGGAGCCCCCCATATTTTTAACATACAACAATAAAACATTTGAAACTATTATGGTTATTAACACAAAAGTCTTTTAAAACGGGATATTTACCATGATTCGGCAGTTTCATGCACCATTCACCGAATAACCATCATGAACATGGCGCATGAAAAAAAGGTCCCGTTTTACCCTTTGGGTACGGAACCCTAAAAAATACATACAACCGAACATAGAACCTTCTATTTTAATTTTCTGAATTCGGTTAAAATCAGAACTCACAGCTTTCAGTGCAAACGTAGTTAAAACAACGCGGAACTTTTCACGGAAAACTAAAGTTTTTGGATTTTTATTGCTTTTAAACAACGTGAGATGCAATAATATTAAAATTTTAGTCGAACCCGGTAGTATTTACAGCTGTTTTACGTACACAAACTTTCGCGAGCGCTACTTGCACTTCTCGGACTTTACAGCGGATTTACTGTTTGATATTACTTTCAAGTGAATTTATTAGTAAAGTTTTAAGTAAGTAGGTACTTAAAACTTTATACTCAGAAACACAGTCTTTTAAAAATTGTATCTACTAATAGCACCACCAACACAGCAGCGGCTATAAGTAAATAACAAAACGAATGTCGTCACTTGCAAATTTTATAACGATACCGATTTTTCTTAAATCAATAAGCGAGAGCCATGAAAAAAGTTCACTCTGGCGGTGTCGATCCACGTCGGGCGATCATCCGTCACGCGAATCCGTCTGTTCAGGACGTGCGTTCGTACTTTCGCTAAAAATGCAAATTCCTCTTCGCAGTACCACCACGCCCCCGGTCGACGCTGACTTAGGGACCTACAAGAGTGGGGGGCACAATTTTTCACGAAACCAAAATGAGCAAGACACACCCCTAGGAGTCGTCGAGTGGAGTGCGTTGCGGCTACGGCCCTTTGTCAGTATTTCATTACACGCTGTGATTTTGGGAATGAGCTCGGTTTTATCTTGATAATGTGAGACTCGTATGACATGCTGGCAAGAAATATTATGTAACTGAATCTTTGACACCAAAGCAGAAACCCGTGAAAGTACGCGAGGGTGCCTCGAGCACACAGATCGAGCGCTCCATATTTATCTTCGTTCTTCATTACACCATTATTGACTAACGTACAAAATAATTTCGTCTTTGTATTCACTACGCTAACCTTACTCTTCCACTGAACGCTTAGCGTTTTAATTAGTTTGACTTTGGAAACTATACCTAATAGGAAAAGTAACATGTAATGCTAACTCCAGTTGTGTTTTGACAACCTCATTGGCGCGGTGGGTTAAGGTCCGTCTGCGACGCAGGAGGTTGCGGATTCGATTCCCGCCTCGGAACAAATGTTTGTACGATCTGCAAATACTTGTTCAGGTGGCGTTCTGGTTGTTTTCTACGTATGATAATAAAATCTATGTATATAATGTATTTTATTATGTAACTTATCTAGTACCTATTACACAAACTCTGCTTACCTTGGGGCTAGATAATGTTGTGTGAATTGTCCGGCATTATAAAAAAAGGCAATTTTCCACGAATACGATTCATGACATAGTATTACCTACACGAATACATAATGCCAGCAATACACTGTTACAAGAAAAGAAATTAATGAGTTTGCTTCATTATGAATTGAACTATCAGACGCATAAAAAGGTAATTTCCTTAAACTAATTTCGTACGATCCTTATCTTTGGTGGTAATTTTCCGAACTATTAACACATTAGTACAACAGCGGACGGTACCGTAAATCAGAAGTGTAAACAGTGTATTAATTACAAATGCAAACAGCGAGTGTGGTCGGCCGCAGCCGTCTCTATCCTGCTAATGATTTGCAGTGTAGCCGTGGCTTTGCTAAGCTCGCTCAGATTAATATGTCGAACGTTAGAATAGTCTAGGATTATTCGATAAAAGCCCAAGATTTCGGTAAACCAAGGCAGGTTGAAAAAACTGAATACGGAATTTAATAACAACCAAGTCAGTCTACTTTAGGATATAATTTATGAACATAATTGAATGGCATATGATAAAAATACTTCCTTTGTACAGTTCAAGTCACGCCTATATTAAAGGGTATCTGCATAGCCATAAAGTCCTGAAAATAATACCATAAAAAAGAACAAAACCCTCCATAATACTCCACTTACATTAATATCAACAAATTGAACAGTTCTTATTCAAGCACGATCTCAAAACATTTATCTTTCAAGCACAAAATTACTCCCATCCATTCAGAAGATGAAAAGGATCATAAAAATAATAATCTCCAAAGTACGGATGTAGTACTATCTGGAGCGATGGAAACAAAACGTTCGACTAAAAGCCTCGGTTTTAATTTCATCACCATAACTCAACCGTGTAAAGATACGGTTTCATGGAAACTCGAATAAAAAGGAGGCAGGTTCGCAGTCGAAACAATAATGTAGCTAGGTACGATTGTAGTTGCTTCACAATAGCCGAGACATGCGGGCGGGGGCCGCCGTAGACGCAAAGTGAAATCGGTCCTTTCAAAACATTTTACTGCGCTAGCTTGAAAAATAAAACTGTAGA
Organism: Eupithecia dodoneata; assembly: GCA_947044415.1. Lineage (NCBI taxonomy): Eukaryota > Metazoa > Arthropoda > Insecta > Lepidoptera > Geometridae > Eupithecia > Eupithecia dodoneata. The sequence goes on along the minus strand of OX345656.1, from coordinate 8,575,971 downwards.
GCACTATTCAACTACCCACTGTGCGGTCATGAAAAGTGTCTACGATAAAGGGCCTTACAAAAACCTATGAAAGTAGAGCAGTGACGAGCGCGTATAGTCATGTGGTTTATGAAATGAAATTTCACACTGTTCACATTAGAGTGCCACTGAGTAAACTGACGCCAGGGAACATAGTTGAGGAAATTCTGTTCAATGCTTGCATCCGAAAATTTAATTAAATGGAAGTAGGTGTTATCCATCTCGTCATGCAGATAAATTATTTTAAATGGATATCGCTCATCACCAAGTCAACGGATTCCAGTTCAGTTCGAGTCCGTAAATCGAGTAAAAGTCGAAAAGCTTTAGCAAAGAGCCGGATCACTTTTCCGCAACTTCCAAATATTCTATTCGATCCCACCCGAAGCCTAAGTGTGAGAACTATTTCCGGAATAGCGACACACGGGCAGGAAACATTTTGGTTTATTAATGAAGCTATCAAGTTTTTAGCGCCTCCATTATTAGAACGATGTCTCAAGATACGAGTGGATTTTCCCTGTAGGTGAGCACGCAAACAGAGACACCCTGTATGCGTGTTGGGGAGGAAAGGGGAGTTAAGTATCTTAGAATTCGAAAAATTTTTATAGTCTGAATTAGATAGGTATTTCTAGGAATTAAATGTTTTCGTAGCCATTTCTTAAATAACTAGCATCTGTAGGTGCATTTTTTGCATCAGGCATTTACTTGGCATCTGAAAGGCAGCAAGTATATTATCTCTATAGCATTTTATCATCTCTTTTATCAAGCCGTTGCTCTGCTGGCAACTTTATTTATCTTTTCAACGTATCAGAAATATACAGGCGGAAAATTGCAGTAGAAATCTCTTTAATTTTGTCAAGCTGGTAGAGTTGGTACTGGGTGAACAGATGAAAATATTTCTCAAATAAAATAACCTACTTAAAGTAATACTTGTAAAGATAAACTGGAAGAGAACTCTTTTGGGATAAGCTTGACTTTGTCATTAATTTTGTAATAACTTTTTAAATAAGGAAGGTTTATAATATGTATATAAAATCATGCGTAGTCGGTTCGGGTCGCTAGTAATAAATATTTATATGTAATTTTCATATCCTCTTTTTTTTTGCTTTTATATCGAGTAAGAAATCAGCATTGTAAATCGCAATGTATAGCACTAATTCGTTCGTTTGATCTTCCTTCAACGCGACACGACAGCTGGTTTTGCTTATTTTTACATTGCTGGTTTAGGAAAACCAGCAATGTAAGCAGTAGTGGTTTGCTTAGTAATAAACCACTACTGCTTAACACCCAACGGTTACGCAAACACGTACCAAAACAAGCGATGAAATTGCATTTAGCCAATAGCAAGTATTCATCGTCCGTCATATTATTTGTCAAGCCCGTCATCGGCACACTGCCGTCGCGTGCGGGCGACGTATCGCACTCGAATATCCAATTACACATTCGCAATATTTTCTATGCGATGACGCCTGAAATGCAATCAATCTACTCGATGTGCCCCAGTGATGGGTGAGGATTTTGACGGCATTTTGATCCGTGTATTACGGAATTTATTGACGACTTACTTTGTCCACAGGGTTATGTACCTAGTAATGGTACCTAATTTAATTAGTATTTTAGCTCTATGTCTAACCCAACCCACTCACGATTTGTTTTAACCAAATTAGTGAGGAAAGCAGATCAAACCAACCAAAGTTTAAAAAAAAACACACACGTTGCATGATGGTCATGTGGTTATCTCGACATCACGATAAACTTGTTATTGTTTTTTTTAATCTCGACTTTGGTATAAAACAGTCATTTAATAACATCCGTGTAATGTAATCGGACTTTAAGAACTTTAAAGCAGAAAAAAAAGATTAAAATAATCCGAGGTAATCCAAGTGAAAATACAAAACTTAAAACTTGACTAGACTTCAGGGAGATGTGAGTAACGCAGCAATATTTACCTAACTGTAATAACGAAACACTTTTTGTTGCCAAGCCAAGTGCAAAACTTATTATTTCCTTGGAGTCTATCCAAAATTTGTAAAGTGAGCTCTTTAAAAACTTGCAATTATTTAAAAACAATGTAAGATGGGATAAACAAAACATGAAGCCAATTTACGACGTTTGGCCAACCTGTAACCATATCTTATCAACCAATCAGTGTGTTCATAAATTATTATATTTTATGGACTCTACTAATAAAGCATTATTTTTATACAATCCACAGATTCAGTTGACGTATATTGTTTCTGTCTGTCGGTCTGTGCAACTAATGAAATCGTAAATCAACGATGTTGAGCGTACAATCGACAGATTTCCGGCGTGCAAATATTTTGCATTTCAACATTACTCTCGAGCCGAGCAGCTCCTTGTTAATTAATAAAATTAAAACCAGACTTGATGAGCAGTTCAGTGTTCCAATTATCTGAGGGATTTTTATGACTATTTCTCCTTTTGTGGTGTAAAGTGATGTTGTACAATTACACTGTAGAAAGTACTATTTGGTGTAAGCAGCAATTTGTTGTGCACTTTATTTTTTCATTAAACATTTTCTAACCACTTATGTTATAAATAGCCAAGGGATCTTTACTATGAATTTTATTTGGAAAAATATGGAAAATAAGATTATTTGTTTTGTATAGAGCCTGACTAAGTACCGTAAAAACGCGTCCATTGACTCGTTTTATCTAGCACCTAGGCTAAAATAAAAAAATAAGGCAGGTAGGCGATTCAAACAACATTGATGGATCAGATATCCAACTACATTGAAATCACCAACATAATCTCGATTCAACACGACAGCAATCATTTTACATGCATCGAAATCAAATATCTCTGTACCTACGTACGTACTACCTGTATTGGATTTATTTATACTCTCCACACAGATCGCGGCAGTCCGGTACTACATCAAAAACGGTGCACTCAAACTAATTGCATCTGCTATTGATACGGGCCTATAGCAGACTAAATCCTTACGGGGCGCAGAGATCGAATAGCATGAACGAGTGAAATATCACTTCAAAACACAGAGCAAATGAAAAACAAATCTGGAAAGTAGTAACAGTGTGTACCTTTGTTAAAACCAATGGAGCAATAATAGTTATAGCGATTTTAAGCTCGATTTTTGTATATTGAAAAGTAAGAGGATTATTAGAGGATAAAGTTCAGCACCTTATCCTCTATGATATTCCTTGACTCCAATAATGATTATGTAATTATGAATGAATGAATGAATTATATAATATTTATTTTCAATATATTTAGGTGCATTGGTGGTCTTAAGAAGAATAGGTATTACACTATATTCGACTTATTTGTTGTGCAAATGTTTACTATTTGCTACAAGTATCTAGCAGTAAGGACATGCGTTGTGGTAACCACAAAAATATGTCGTTGTGTTTGCATTGACGCAAGAGGTTGCGATGTGGCCGGCGTCTAGTGCGTGGTGTGGCCGGTACAACCACACGATTGATTTAGACGGTAAGCTGTGGTCCATGTGTATTAATAATAAATTTTCATTTTCATACAAATTAGCACCCGACCAAGTGGTCGTCGTTGTCGTGTGGTCGTAGTATAGGTATATGTGAATTGTCCATTAAGTCAATCTAGGGTAAAATTCATGCCTGCTAATTTGGCTTTTAACTCGCTTTTAAGGTTCATTTTACAATAAAAAGTACCTAGTAGCAGGCGCTTGTTTACCGTGAATACTTATTACCACAACAACCAGAGCTTTGTACCTTATAGAGAGGTAGTTAGTAGCGATACGCGAGTTGACTGTATGATTTTAGAAATATACGCAAGAGGTTGCGGGTTCGATTCCCGCCTCGGAACAAATGTGTGTACGATCTGCAGATATTTGTTTCGGGTGTTCTGTTCGTTTTCTATGTATAATAAAAAATATCTATCTATGTAATGCATTGTATTATCTATATCAGTTATCTCCGTAGTACCCATAACACAAGCTCTGCTTACCATGGGGCTAGATAATGCTGTGTGAATTGTCCAGCATTATTTATTTATATGTATTTTGCAGTATCCCATCAGATGCAGAGTTACTATTTACTTTTCAAAACGGTTGTGGTATCTATCAATTCTTACCTACTGTAGTTTTTAGCGGCAAGCTGAAGACAGGAGGCTATGGCGCTCATTGGGGGAGGCCTATGTCCAGCAGTGTACTGCTATAGGCTGATGATGATGATGATGTAGTTTTTATACTGCCACCTCCTAAAAATATAATATTTTTAGCAAGAGTTTTTGCAATGCAATGATTGCATTGAAAAAAGTCTTGCAAAAAAGATATTTCATCAGATAACAGATGTTTATAAACAATATTGAAGTTGATTGTGGGCCGGCCATATCTCGCGAAGAACCGTCGGCCGATGGGGCAAACGTGTTCTTGAGTGGAGACCACGACTCGGCAAACGTAGTGTAGGACGCCCTCCGACCAGGTGGGATGACGACCTGCGAAAGACTGCAGGTAGATGCTGGATGCGGCAAGCTGAAGACAGGGCGCTATGGCGCTCATTGGGGGAGGCCTATGTCCAGCAGTGGACTGCTATAGGCTGATGATGATGATGATGATGATTGAAGTTGATTGATTACGACTCGTTTTGTGAGAAAACTGATCATTTTGCGAGTAAATGATTAGAATGGTAACTATACTCTGATAGAAAAATCAGGATGTTTATTGTTTACAACGGGGTTACAAAACCCAAAGAACATTGGAAAATATTTAACACTTTGACTGCGGTATTTTTTCGACGACTGCGATATTTTTTTTAACCTAAAAAATTCGTGCTGCCGCTCTACACAGCGGTTGTGTTGCGCCACACATGCGTTTCGTTCGAAAAATATTATGGCTGTGCTGAGTAACAAAGGTCTGTATTTTCTCAGCCGCTGCGCTAGTGTGGATTTACGCATATTAGTCACTTGTAGAAAACACATACCGTGTGATTTCAGCAGTCAAAGTGTTAAGGACATTGGTACCGTCAAAACGAATCACAGAAGTTCAAATAATTTTTTGGATCTGAAAGCTTTTATTTGTCATTTAATTATTTAAAAAAAGTCCGTTAAAAGTCGTATATTTTTAGTAAAATAACTAGCGGCCCGTCCCGGCTTCGCCTGGATGGTCATTTGTTTAAGGCAATTTTTTAAAATTTTCTCTTTTTTCTCTCCGTAAGAACCATCCTCGTACTTCAAGGAATATTCTAAAAAAAGAATTAGAGAAATCGGTTCAGCTGCTCTCGAGATTTGCGCTTAGCACCACATTCTGCGATTCATTTTTATATTATAGAAGACAGAAACCTTTACAGGTCTTCATCTTGGTCCCTATGATGTTGCAAAGTATTTTAGTGTCTGCAACTTTCCAGACTAAAGTTTAAGCTCAAGTAGATCGTTATAAAATACACAGTTTTCCAGGTAGTTAGGTTCAACAGCTTACAGTTTTTCATTACTTTGGAGTTGAGTTTTTATGTGATTTCATTATTCAAAACTACCGTTGGTTTCATGCTTTTAATTTTTTGCTTTTTTTTTATTACTCTGTGGTAACAAATGTGGTATGAGTAATAAAATATCACCTTTTTAAGAGGAGAGAATAATGATACAAAAGTATTTTTTTTTGGAACGGCGTAAGCGCAAAACTGTAGATTTTTGCTTATTTACAAGAAAACTACACAACTTATAAAGAAACTGGTGCGAGGAACCAAGTAATTAGTAATAATACAATACAATACAATACAAAAATTCTTTATTGTACACCATAATCAAATTAATCATTACAAAAATACATTATATGCGACAGGTACAATGGGCGGACTTATCGCTTAGAAGCGATCTCTTCCAGGCAACCTTTGGATGGAAAGAATTATATGAATTTAAGAAAAGGCAGGGGGTGTACAGGTTATCTAAATAAGAATACTAAAAAACAAATAATAAATATTACAAATTCCAAAATAAATAATACACTACTTAAATACATAAATAAATAAATAGTAAGTACCAATATTCATTCTTTTCAACCGAACACAGTAATAACCAACGATTCAAAACATAAGTCATTCCACGAGACCGCAGGCTTCTTAAGATCTTGAGCAAATTATACGCCAAACAGTGCTTTTTTACGTTTTATATCGTATTTTTTCTTAATCGTGTTTCACGTTCAAGGAATCGAAGAGTAAATTGTAAATTTTATGTAATTCGAGTATTTTACCACGAATAGGGATCCCGTGAGTACTGAAATAGATCTCAGTACTCAGGCGCCTAGTTTACAACCAAACTCGTTTGGTTCACCCTTTAGGTGAATATGAAATAATAAATAAATAAATAATGCTGGACAATTCACACAGCATCATCTAGCCCCAAGCTAAGCAGAGCTTGTGTTATGGGTACTAGATGACTGATATTAAGTATATCAGTCATCTAGTAGATCATCATACAGTAGATTACATCGATAGATATTTTTATTATACATACATAACGACCAGAAGATCCGGACACCCGGAACAAATAACTGCAGATCCTACACACAATTGTCCCGAGGCGGGAATCGAACCCGCAACTTCCTGCGTCGAAGGCAGACCTTCGACCATTGCGCCACAGAGGTCGTGAAAATTAAGTGAATATGAAATATTGTATGTTGCTTTGGCGTAAGGGTACATGCTACTATACGGTTAGTGAAAAACGGTCAATCCGTAGTTTGCGGTTACGATTACGGTTAACCAACTATTACAGTGCCATGGCGTTTCAAGCAACCTGAGCAGATAATTGGCAGCCGCATCGCAGTTCGTATAAAAACAATTTTATCGTACATATTTTTTCTCGGCCAATACGACTCACTGCGTTCCGGCTAGCCGCAAAGTCCGTATGGTACCTATTCTTAATTCAATGATACCAATACAAAACAATGCTCAGAAAGTATTCACACGTAATCAACCACAGATGTGTCGTTTCCACACCTGTAGAAACATAAAAGGTCTGCTAAACGCACTTCAACTCGTACCTGCTCCCGAAATTACTTAGTTAATGCTTATTCAACAACCTATAAAAACAAAGAGACACAAGAAGGGTCAAACGCTATTGTATATTAATGTAAGCGACGCCGTTCTCCCGCTAGTTTTGGCAAAGATGCAATCCCATTTGAATACTGTGCAAGGAGATGGTTATTGTCGCGGTGCTTCGCTGTTTTTAATAGTTTTAAATTCTATTGAGTGTTGGGGTTGGGAATGGTGCTCGAATATTAATTTGAATTAAGAAACAAATGCAGTGTAGTTGTTTGTTTATCGTTTGTTTCTTATTATAGCTGAGTAGTAATTACGTAAAGAGTTTTTACATCACTACATAGTATAAAACAAAGTCGCTTCCCGCTGTCTGTATGTCCCTGTGTATGCTTAGATCTTTAAAACTGATTTTGCGTTTTTTTTAAAGAGATAAAGTGGTTCAAGAGGAAGGTTTAATTATGAATATCAAAAATCGTGCGAAGCTGGGGCGGGTCGCTAGTAGTCCATAATTTATAAATTACAAAGAAGACCTCTTTGGCTCCCAAACATTTATTAACATGCATATTTATTACATATAACAATAAAATTGAGAAAACTTATAGCTTCCAACGAGAGTTATCTTTGGTCGTGATTATAGTATAACCTAGTTCCAATAAAATTGTATTTGATTCGAGAAATTGAAACAGAAGTTATTAAATGTAATAAGGGAGTCGTACGTCGGAGCGACAATTAAAAGGAAATTTTAGGGTATTCGAGCGAAGATCGTACACGTCTCTCATTCCGGTGTGAGGCGCTCGTCACTGTGCCTTCACGATTTATGCCCGCCGTATTACACGCCATTCGACACTTTGCTACCTTCTACACAGATGTCAGAAGAAATTATAAAAAAAACTTTGGAATTAATTATTTCCATGAACAGCTACGTAAATTGCTACGCATCGTAGAACCCTCTACGGCTCGTAGCACTTCTACAAAATCGATGTTTTTTTACTAATCATGGATTTTGTTCATGTAAATTTTCAGATTACCGGTGTTTCCCATTAAAATAATTATGTTCAACCATTGATGTTCGAATAGGTAGATGGATGTTTGTTTACGACTTCTCGCAAAACTAGTGAATTAATCCGATTGAAACGCGTAGATGTACATTAGTTAAAGACCTGGAGTAATATAATACTTACTGCTACTTTTGTTCCCGACGCCTCTTACATTAAACTTGTTCATAAAAAGCGAAAGAAGAAGTACTCTGCCAATAATGTGTAACTTACAACCTTTAGATGTATGATTTTTTTATGTATGTTCGTAGATTTCTTCATCAATTGTGGACTGATTTTGATATCTCTTTCGTTTTCGAATAGAGAATAAAACCAAGGTACTAAAAAATATTTTTGAGGATCGTATTATGTACGGCGTCTGTCTGTAATAATAAATAAGTTTAATATCATCCATTTCTCGTTATCGGATTGAGTCGAAATTTGACATAATGCGAATCTGATGACAATTCAATATAAATAAATAATGCTGGACAATTCACACAGCATTATCTAGCCCCATGGTAAGCAGAGCTTGTGTTATGGGTACTAGATAACTGATATACATAATACAATATATTACATAGATAGATATTTTTTATTATACATAGAAAACGACCAGAACACCCGGAACAAATATCTGCAGATCGTACACACAATTGTTCCGAGGCGGGAATCGAACCCGCAACCTCCTGCGTCGCAGGTGGACCTTCGCCCACCGCGCCACATCGGTCGTTATAACAACATAATCCCGATGAGGTTGAGTTTCTTTGATTTTTTACAAGTACTCTGGTTGTAGAAGTAAATAAAGGCTAGTATTTAATTTAAAAAAAATCGAAATTTTTATTAAAATGTCATGTCCAATTTCCGATTCATACATCCGCGAGCTCCTGTAGGATGATTGTGCCGCCTGTCTAATTGTTTCTTGCAACGCGGCTATATTAAGCAGTGAGACACCGCCAACTTTATGGCGCACAGAGCCATTAACTTGTCGAATCAATTCCAGTTCACCTCTAAAATAATCTCGATCGTAACCAGGTTCAGAGTATAAGTGCTGTGAGTGTGTTTTGTGTTAATAGTTGAAGAGGATTTATAGACTAGCTTAATCTATAGAAGAGGATTTGAGGACTAAATGAAATAAAAAATATATGAACAGGGTTTGCATGTGACTTGAATTGCAGCGGCCAGTCTCAAAGGACACTTGCCATGTGCGCAGGACATATTATATTGCACATGTGTGCACACAAACACAGGTTCATTCTCTCTTCCCTCACTCTCCTAATCCGATGAAAAGGCAGACCGACACGACCGGGGAGAGGTCTGGCGTAGAACCCATAACGTGCTTTCCGAGGAATTTTGTGTACCCCGCCAACTCCGGCTTGCGTCTGTTTTTTCTCGCGAAAAGAAAGAAAAATCACCATTCCAAATTTCTGGCCCACCCCGGGGTTTCATACCCAGGACCTAATTTTTCGCGGTTAATCATGCGGCTGCTAGGCTAACGAGGCAGTAATTTTTTTTGCTAGTGTGATAATATATCATCAGTATATGTGTCGCAGACGACAAATAAGCATACAAAATACATATTATGTTGATATGATAAGAATTAGGTGATATGTTACGGCATCTAAACGCCGTCGGCGTTATCATAATAAGCGTTTTATTAATTTAGTATTTTTTATATTTTATGTATGTATGCTAGTTTTCAGGTATATATTACTATGGACCGTAGAATAAGTTAAATAAAATCTGTTACTTTTCTATGGTCTGAGATAAATGATTTATTATTTTAAGCAGTAAAATTCTTTGAAACATTTTTACTCGACAAAAGAAATAGAATAGATTGTTTTTTCTAATATTTGCGAGAGCAGATGAGATCAGAGAGACCGATCGAGGTGTAGTGAGGCAACTCCAAAAGTCCAACACGGAAACTCCTTAATATTTTTGCATACTGAAACTTTCAGTAAACTACCATTCCCGTACAACGAAGCTTTTAGCACACAAACGCTCATAAGCACGTAATTTCAATTTTTAAACAAAAGTTTTAAATAGCTATTTATATTCAGCGATAAGCACGGAATTTTTTAATTAAATAGAACCACTCATAAAAAGCGTTAAGTTACAGTTCTCCCGCAGCCTCGGCCGTTCTTGAGAAACTAATATTGCGCCGGCAATTAATCCAATTAAATATATTGCTTGCATCCTACTAATACTTCACTGCACAGCGCTACAAAGGTAATGGCAAGTAAATAGCCCATGAGCAGGCGATTCTAGCTCTAATGGCTGTGCCGTTAACATGCTTGCTAAAACGAGTTTCCCATTTACATTTTTTGCTGCATCTTTAGGTTTAACTGCTTTATTCTACAGTAATATTATTAGGAATTGTTGACTTTTAAATAAAAGCTTTCAGAAAGCCAGTTCCCAAACTTGAATAGATATTTTAATACATAGGATACCTTAAATACATAGGAATAAAACCTTTGTCCATGTGGAAATATGGAGTCAATCTGTCACATGAACTTAATAACCCGAGTGCATTTCTTCAAAATAATTTCATCATCATCAGCCTATGTTAGTCCACTGCTGAACATAAACCTCCCCTGAGCGCATCATGAAAGACAGGGCGCTATGCCCTGGCTTTTAAAATAATTTACTTAATCATATTTCTGTAGGTAAGAGTAAGATTATTAATAAATAGATATACATTTTTTGTAGGTACCACACAAAGACAGAAATTAGCTCAAAAATAGATGCTAGGAGTAGAAGAAGTACCAGACTTGTCGCTATGAATCTCTTCCAGGCAACCTTGGCATGGACTGGACATGTAAGAATAAAAAAGACAGTGCCACTAAAAATAAAAGAAACAATAATACTATAGAGTATATTTGTCACAAAATCTTAATAATCAGATCGCGTCACCCTAACTGAGCTTATTCTGCTGCCAGAGATCTCTTTGAGTGCCAAATTCCAAGTATGAAAACATTTCCTTTTTAGCTTTTATTTGGGGTCATGAGGGAGTACGAATTAATGAAAACAGGATGGGGAGTTCCTAAAGAAAAAATGTCACTGCAGTGTGGAGTAATGCTTTTGTTTGAACGAAAAGGCGTTTATGAAACCGTTCGGCTATGTTTACTTTAGGTATTTTAAAGCACGCTTTGGTAATGCGCGTTTTAAAAATAATGTAGTTCCCTGGATACGTACTGACAACAGCGCTTCGAATCGATATAGCCTTCTGAGGCAACAGTGAGTTTTTACTCTATGAATATAGAATTTTGTTCAGAACAGCTCTGAGAATTAGCAAGCTGAAGTGGCAGTGGGCCGGCCATATCTCGCGAAGAACCGATGACCGCTGGGGCAAACGTGTTCTTGAGTGGAGACCACGACTCGGTAAACGTAGTGTAGGATGCCCTCCTACCAGATGGGATGACGACCTGCGATAGACTGCAGGTAGATGCGGAAGCGTCAAGCTGAAGACAGGGCGCTATGGCGCTCATTGGGGGAGGCCTATGTCCAGCAGTGGACTAATATAGGCTGATGACGATGATGATGATGTTCAGAACAGCGACAAAACGAGCGGTTTAAAACGCGTTATGTGTCCACGCTCTTGCTATGTTCATCTGCCTATTTTAAACTGGTTTTATAAAGCAGTCTATAGAATATCTGCTTGTTATGCATGCCAAAGTGAGTCGTCCATTATCTCTCATCTTTTGCATATTCACGGAATAAATAAATGCTAAACTAGTGCTGCGTATTTCGCAAAATTAAACAAGCTTTTCCAAGAGTGGTAATGCTGGTGTCCATATACTATAAAAATAAATAATGCTGGACAATCGACACAGCAACATCTAGCCCAAAGCTAAACAGAACTTATGTTATGGGTAGTAGATGACTTATATACTTGATACAATAGATAACGACCAGAACAGCCGAAACAAATATCTGCAGACAGACTCGGGACAATTCTGTGTACAAACTCACAATTGTCTCGAGGCGGGAATTGAACCCACAACCTCCTGCGTCGCAGGTGGACTTTGGCCCACCATGCCGCAGTGATCGTCGTCATATGTATATATGTAAGTATTATAATCAAATAAATAATACGGTAAAAAATATGTCACATCATACTAATACTATAAATGCTAAAGTTTGGATGTTTAGATGGATGGATGGATGTTGTTTCATTCCAAAACTACTGAACGGTTCAGGATGAAAATTTTGCACAGATATAGCTCAAACCCTGGAATCAAAGAAACTTTTTGCTAAAGCTACTTTTTATCCCATAAAGCAGTTCTCATTGGTTAGAAATAATGTATAAACGATTCCATAGAGACAACGCGTACGAAGCCGCGGGCAAAAACTAGTTATAATATTAGTATAGGTGAACTATGGAAACAGCCATCCATCACCTCCCATAGACAAAGGACCTAGCTCCGCGCTATAAATAAACAAGTGAAATATTTTGAAAATTTTCGTTCGCTAGTGCTAGCGCGCTAGTTTATAAGAACGGTGGGAGCGTCGTGCCGTATCTGTCATCTCGGTCCCGTCGGTGCAAACAGCGCGTTACTGCCGCTCATTTTATTAGGGACCGTACCCGGACCACGGACTTTACAGGTTATGGACACAGCGCTGTGTGGTGACGGCGAAAATAGGCAACCTTTCGTCTCGTATTAGGTTTTTATATAAATTTTAAATGTTTACCAATTTATTTTTCTTTCATTATATTAAAAATTAAATATGATAGGTAAGTGCTAAAAGAAGCAAGTCCAAGAAAAAAATGGGCAAACTTTCCTATCTGAGGAGTTGAACAACTTCTACTGTGGGGCTGTAATCCAGTTTGGACATGATTAATTAACGGTTTGAGATATTAATTCATATAATCTATAATCAAAAAAATTTCAATTTTCGCGTTTTTTTTGTTTGAAACGCGAAAATTGTAATTCAAAAATCGCATTGGGATGTTCTACTGGCCGTACACAGAATCATGCAGAATCGAACATATGGAACACAAAATACAGAAATATCAACACAAACATTGTGATTCCGAAACCAACAAACGGATATTACTCATGTAGTATTGCAGAAATTTTGACCACTAATATTTACTCTTCGAAGAGTAATTAAAACGTTATCGACCATTTGTATTTAAACATTATACCACGTGAAAACTACATAAGTATAGCCTGGTAGTCTTTTTAAAGTGTTGTTTTATATTTTATGTATCCTAGTTTTAAGGTTTATATTAACTATAGACCGTAGAATAAGTGAAATAAGATCTCTTACTTTTCTATGGTCTAAAAAATGATTTTATTTTTTAATTTTTTATTAGCGAGATCTTTTCCTTTGATGTCACAACTTCTCGCAATAACAACATCCAGTAGATTCATGGTCCAACTTTGCCCCCGTGCCCCCCTTGGTTGTGGACGAACGAATCAGATCTTTGCACACCTAATGGTAGTGAGTAACGATCTAAACAGTAATATCCCAAGCTTCTGTATTTTCATTGCAATAATCATTATTATCCGACTACGGCAAAGCTATTATTAATGAACGATTAAATGAATGCTTTATTGTAAAAAAAAATAAAAAAACTTATTTCTAATTAAAAACTAAACGACCTCTGTGGCGTGGTGTGCAAAGGCTGGGACGCAGGAGATTGCGGGTTCGATTTCCACTTCGGGACTAATGTTTCTACAATCTGCAGATAATTTTTCAGGGTGATTTGGTTGTTTTCCACGTTTAAAAAAATATATATGTCATGTTTGATTATGTATATTAGTTATCTAATATACATAATCAAATCAATCATAGTTTAGTACCCATAACACAAGCTATGCTTAGATTGGGTCGTCGGTTTTCATGAAGGTAGTTGTTTTAAATACCAAATTCAGCATAATTTTCTTAATAATTTTCATTTCAGAACTCTCGCCTACCAACGAAACCAACATATCATCCATATAACTTTCATTTCAACGCTAGTTTAACTTTATTACCCAGTGTATTTATTTTGATAGGGATGTTCTGCCACGTTGAAGCTACGCCATAACTATTATATTCAGTTTTTATCTAGAAAATTTCTTACATTAAATTATCATGACAACTTACACTACCATAGAAGAATATTAACTCGTATGCTATATACCCAGTGAAACCTTTGATCTATACAGGATGGCACGTAACATGTGTACTGTGCCGGTAGGGGTTGAAATTCCAAAACAATAATAATAATGTAAGAACACACGTAAACAACGTCAAGTCTTCACGTCATCCATACCGCAATGCTTGAAAACGCGTCCTACCCGTTATGACCTACGGAGCTGAGACGTGGACACTCACGATAGGGCTGGTCCACCAGTTCAAAGTCGCTCAGCGAGCTATGGAAAGAGCTATGCTCGGAGTTTCTCTGAAGGATAGGATTCGTAACGAATACATCCGACAGAGAACCAAGGTTATCGACATAGCTCAAAGAATTAGCAAGCTGAAGTGGCAGTGGGCCGGCCATATCTCGCGAAGAACCGACGGCCGATGGGGCAAACGTGTTCTTGAGTGGAGACCACGACTCGGTAAACGTAGTGTAGGACGCCCTCCGACCAGGTGGGATGACGACCTGCGAAAGACTGCAGGTAGATGCTGGATGCGGCAAGCTGAAGACAGGGCGCTATGGCGCTCTTTGGGGGAGGCCTATGTCCAGCAGTGGACTGCTATAGGCTGATGATGATGATGATGATGACACGTAAACAAACCATAATGTAATTTACATATAACTAATAACAAAATCCCGCAACGTGGCACTATATACGAATTATAGTGCCACGGCGGAGATATTTGAAATTCTTCACAAAGATTTTGTTTTCTACATACTCGTATCAACGCTATGGCGCTCATTACCACTGCTGGACTTAGGGAGGCCTAAGTCCAGCTGTGGACCTGTAACATAGGTTAATGATGATGATGATATGACGGCACAGCCCTGAGATTGTGATCAAGAGCGGCAGAAACTGGTGGAAATGAGAACGCGCGGCCGGGGAGCACAGATAAAAACTTTCACTTTTTCCGACAATCCTCCCCGGTAACATTTGCTGACAATAAACCCGCCTGCGGTCGCCCTTATTATGTTATTGTTTGCGTAATTGTGATAAACAAGTTTCGTTGTAAGTTAATCTTTGGTAGCGATAAAAAACGATTCGTTCGCATCAAGTTTTTACGATCGATTAATATAACCGGCGGCGTTTTCCCTTGATAAGTTCTAGAAACTATCATTGCGCTCCTCTAAGCCCTTCCTATCCTAATTTCAGGGCACGGCGGTCAGTCTCAAACTGTAATGTAGCAGGGTAATTATTTAATTTTTAAACGAGACATGTCGGTCTGCTTTTTTGCATAATCCCCTAAGGTGTTTCTTAAGTCAAAAATGTGTGTGTGATAGATACATTTTAATATTATTAATAATTAAGAATTTATAGAACTTAACGACATCAAGTGTAACATACTTACGGTGGAAAAAATTAATTCAACCCGTTAAGCTTTTCCAAATGCCTTAACGCATTCACTGCCCAGCCTGTGCGATACGACCCGCAGAGGCCTCCAACCCCCGTCAGAGCACCACAGTATGTACTCGGATACCGATCTATAAGTACATGTGCATTGTGGGACATGGTGGTGTTAAAGTGACTTCCAAATGAAACTTTCATCTTCAAGTGATTTGATGTGTAAAATTTAGTACACTTCCTAAAAACATAAAACAAGTTATTTCAACGTTTCCGAGTACCAGTCTTTATTTCACCGTGCAAAATGTACACAGATCCTTACCCGAAACATCCTCAACGATAAGTACAGCTTACCGCGGCAGCAATTTTATTTACGACCTGGAGCAATATCTGTAGAGGGCAGAGCTACTAATATCGCGCGTGTGGACCACCGATAGCTCGATAGAATAATATGACAGTACCGGCCGGCACGTAGGCAATAAGCCACAGGCAGAACGCCAGACTTGGGAAAAATAAGATTGCACTTGGACGGTCCGTGCGTGCCTACAGATGCTCGCCTGCACAGATGTGAGCCTTCGAGGGCTTCAAAGTAGAAATAGCTGTTAGATACTTGCCAGCTTTTGAATATATTTGAATAATTTACGTCGTAAAAGTAATGCTTTTGCGGGGAACTGTGGTTATTGTTTTGAGATAAGAATGGGAGTTCGTTTCCTACCTTTATATACTTACTTACGACTAAAGTTGTGAGTGTAGTATATCGTTAATGTAGTATAATATATGTAGTGTATTAAAGTATAGTATATTTAATATACTGTTATAGTAAGATTTTTTTTCTGTTCACATCACAAATTCAGTTGAACATGACCTGTCTGATTTTTGTTATGATTGACGCTATATTATGACGACCGATGTGGCGCGGTGGGCGAAGGTCCGCCTGCGACGCAGGAGGTTGCGGGTTCGATTGCCGCCTCGGAACAATTGTGTGTACGATCTGCAGATATTTGTTCCGGGTGTTCTGATCGTTTTTTAGGTATAATAAAAATATCTATCTATGTAATGTATTGTATTATGTATATCAGTTATCTAGTACCCATAACACAAGCTCTGCTTACCATGGGGCTAGATAATGCTGTGTGAATTGTCCAGCATTATTTATTTATTATTCTTATGCATAGAATATAGGGTTACTTTTGTCTGTTGCATGACATAAGTTTAGCTACAACGGATGGAAGTTTAGTTTAATGAGTTTAATTCCTAGCGTTCTTCATTATTTTTAATTACGTACATGAAAATAATGTTAAACAATTGTGAACACAATAATAATTATTGTTTCTGTAGACCCGTATCTTAATTCCCAGATGTCGTAGCAAAACCGCAGCATATCAATAAAAGATATACGGAGAAGTTCATACCTATCATAATCACTTTGCCTATCACTATTCCCACGATTTACTATCTATAACTAATAACATCTCCGACTCATAGCCAATAATGTATTAGTACAAACTTCGACGGCAAAAGGAAATGAACTAAGTCAAACTTTCACATTTTACACCCGCACGTGGCCAATGTGCCGGCGTCTAACATATTCACAAAGAAAACGTCCCGTCGAGGCGCGCCTTGTTTCATTTTACGATCTTATCGAAATAATCCGATCTCGCTTGTTATTTACTACCGTCTTCCCTCGGCCCCAGGACTCGCGGTAAACGACCATCCGCGAGCACGTAATTACAGACCTTACCTCGTCGACTTTCGCTATACATTCCTGTGGCACAGCCTACTGGCATAACTCCTTACATTCTCGATTTCTGCCTTACAGCGGCATCCCAAGAGCGATTTGGAAAAATTCCAGAGTGGAACCTACCTCCCGGATATATAATTCGTTT
The DNA here is from genome assembly GCA_947044415.1 of Eupithecia dodoneata. Lineage (NCBI taxonomy): Eukaryota > Metazoa > Arthropoda > Insecta > Lepidoptera > Geometridae > Eupithecia > Eupithecia dodoneata. The sequence continues at coordinate 8,558,575 of OX345656.1, read as the reverse complement.
TGGCTGAGTGTTTCCGACCGCTTAGGATGTTGTGAATTGGAGGAATTCGCCAGACGTACCTCAGAGATTGAGAGGAAAAATCTAGGTGTTTTATTTCACATGAGCTTGCGGTTGTGAAGTCAGGCCCGCTATCACAATAAACACTTTGCGGTCGCGCCGGGACTGTAAATTATTCATAGACCACGGGTTTGTGACATGTCTTGAAATAGATACACGGATAAGGGGCATAGGCGCTTCCCATTTGCGATGTTTTGACTCGAGTTGATTTTGTATGTTGATATGTTCATGTAAACAAAGGTGCTTAAATAAATTATTATTTCAGGTATACCTACGTCCTGTCAGGGTGTATACGAGCACATTGTTCATTTGACTATCATAATATCAGCTTATGCCCGTTCCGTTACTCAAACAATTCACAGTAGAAGTCAATAAATTGTTGTGTGATTCATTACAACGTCATTTATAACTCGATTTTTGAGTTTTTCAATATTGGTAAACTAGAAGATGTTCGATTTTTGAGTTTTTAAATTTTGGAAAAATATGTTAGTTTCAAAAGTGTTACAATAAAAGTCAATAAATTGTTTTAATAAATGTGAAAACACATTATTTTAATCAATTTTATAGAACCTTTTTTTCTGCGGTACCATCATGCTTACCACATTCCAATTTATTCAGCTGCTACTAGTTACCGCAGGGTTCTCGCTGCATTTTAAGTTGAAACAAAGAAATAGAATTAATGTGAAAAATTCAATATGGCCGCGGGAGTCTCCGCTCGTCTTTCCACTACACGTCTGCCACCTAATAAGCGTGGGACGCAGAGCAGAGCTTAAAGATCTGTCTAGAGATGGTTTGAAGAAGATTATTTTATTACTAGAGAACCTTCCCGGATTCGCACGGTTTTAGTACGGATCCTTAACTTTTTGAAAATATAATATAGCCTATGTTCACCAGGGATAGTGTAGCTTCCCAACGGAGAAATAATTTTTCAAATCGGTCCAGTAGTTTCGGAGCCTATTGCCATTACATACAAAAAATCAAACCATTCCTCTTTATAATATAAGTATAGATAACAGAATTCTTAAACAATTTTCTCGGTCGAAAAAAACACAGAAGGCATTTCAAGTAGGTAGATAATGTATATCGGTACTCCCTTTCTTGTCGCACTTTAAGGCCGATTTTGTGTTAAACAGATGACAAGGCTTGGTAAAAGTATTGTTAGTTTGAGAAAGATAATCTACTAGTTTCTGACCGTGGCTTTACACGCGTTTCAAGTTTATTTATATCCCTAGGGGACTGATTTATAGGATAAAAATTATTTATTTATTTCCTAGGCCAAAAACTACCTGTATGCAAAAGCACTAAATTCAGTAGTTTTAGCGTGAAGAGGTAACAAACATCCAAACTTTCGCATTTATAATGTTATTATGGTGGAAAAGGTGAAAAAATCATCCATCGAGTGTGAAAGAGACAGTGAGGTATTCTGCCTCTATAGAAAGCCAGCAACATCCCTAGCTCCGCGTAGTTGAAAGAATAAAGTAAAAATTCCCGACATTGTCATTCCGTGGGCGTTACATTGGTAATGAGCTAAGTTCGCGGTAACGCCTCGTTGCTTACATACCAATCGGAGGTCCAGCTATTCATTGGTAATCGTACCACAAGCAAAGAAACAAACTCACGAGTTCTGATCATTTTCAAAGACTGAAGGCTGGATAAAAATAGAATACCGATAAATCGCGCGGTAAGCCTTGATTTTAGGGGCACTGCGTGTCGAAAGGCGCTGATGCATCGGGAGTATGCGTCTGTAATGTAGATAAGTTCAGTTCAGTTCAGTTATTTATTGATAAGAATATTCTTATATGTCAAACATAATAATACAAGTAACAAAAAAATACACAACGAATTACAAATCATACACACACAGGAGTTTACAGGAGTTTCTTATAAATATTTTTTTTTTGTATTTTTACCAATACATAATTAATTATTTATATCAACATTTTATTATAATAAATGTTATAAATAGGTATTATGACGACCGATGTGGCGTGGTACATTTTTTTTTTAAAGTACAAAAAAAATGTACACTGGATAAGTATTACTATTATATTTTGTTATGTTTATAAATAAAGATATTTAAAAACTGAAAAAATTGAATTGATGTGGCGCAGTGGGCGAAGGTCCGCCTGCGACGCAGGAGGTTGCGGGTTCGATTCCCGCCTCGGAATAATTGTGTGTACGATCTGCAGATAATTGTTCAGGGTGTTCTGGTCGTTTTCCATAGAAAACGACCAGAACACCACATACACATATAATAAAAAATATCTATCTATGTAATATATTGTATTATTTATATCAGTTATCTAGTACCCATAACACAAGCTCTGCTTACCATGGGGCTAGATAATGCTGTGTGAATTGCCTAGCATTATTTATTTATTTATTATAAGTGTGGATCAGTGACATTGGCGTCATCTAATTTGTCATTTAGGAACTCTTCTAAGCTGTAGTATGCCCTGTCCACTAGGATTTTCTTCAGTTTACAGTCTGTAATATTCAGTTCATGAATATTGCAGTTGACGCGGCACTAGTTATAGTATATGCATCTTTAGTACATAGTAGTTATTAAAGTGCCACCGTCTATATTGTTCGTTCATGTCCAGTCCATCCCAAGGTTGCCTGGAAGAGATCGCTCTCAGCGATAAGGCCGCCCTTTATACCTTTATTCTAAGTTTTTATCTCTGTATTATTTTCTGTTTTGTGTGGTGTAATAAAGTGTTATCTATCTATCTATGCTCAGTTCTCATCACTGATTGATGTTATGAAAGATTCTAAAAAAAGCAAAAAAAGCAAAATGTTATTAAAGCAAGATGTTTATAAATCGATTTTTGTGTTGTATTGTAATGCTCCATTCTCTTCTGTAACATGACAGACAAATACCCTAGGTAGATACTAAGTAATTCTATGTATTTAATACTAGTTTCTGTCCGCAGCTTCGCGCGCGTTGTTTCTATGGCAACGTTTTAAGGTTAATTCTTTACCATGGGAACTGATTTATGGTAAAAAAGTTTTATTCTGCACCTGGAACTACTTTTATGCAAAATTTTATCCCGATCCAGTAGTTTTTGCGTGGAACAGTAACAATCATCCATAAATAGAAACTTTCCCGTTTATAATATTAGGAGGATTGCATAAGACTATATTTTTTCCAACGTAAGCAAAACTTTGAATCTAGTTAACTGTTTCTCTACCTAGCAAGTCTCACCTCCGACTTCCAAATTGTTAGACCACAATCTAGGTAACAAGCTACAGACGTCGGTTTCTTCTGACGCCTCGGAGTTAGTAAATGGAATTTGCAAGTAATTTCACCCCTCCCCTACCTCCTTGCTCTCTTGTCTCCGCGTGTCGCTTCCATTACAAATTGTGTTGGAATAAAAATATGGAGGAAATTGTATAGAGATGATACTACATTCCTCGATTGTGAAGATGTCGTTAGATGGAGGCTCAGGACCGTTATTCGTGACCTCGTTTGTTGAGGTCTATGTTCAGCTGTAGACTTTGGACGGGCGCATAACCGTATACGGGCTGGGATGAGTTGATGATGTGACATCCAACAAAAATGCTGTACAGGATCTATTGGTTCACTGGGTAAAGTCACTTATTTTTTTTCTACATAGGTAATTTTTATTTGGTTGTGTTTATTTATATTATAATAGATAATATATTATAATATTACATGTTGTTCCTACTTCATAGTACAAAAACATATAAATTTATTTATTGACCAATACAAAAAATGCTTATAAGTGTACTTATTAACGCGGAAGGCCGAATTACAAACAAAATTATTAATGATTCTAGACTGTAGTAAACAGGAAGTAAGGAAGAGTGAAGAATAAACGAATTTTCTTTCTTTCTTTCTTTATATCCAGCCGTTTATACTACGAAGTGGTTAAAACCACAGCTTCATATAATTCCTGAAGGCAACGGAAAGAAGTGGGCGTGTAATAGGAAATGTTCCGCATATTGACTCCGGCGACGCTGCGAGATCTCTAAACAATGACGCACGGCACTGAGTTACAGGACAGGGCAATTTTAATCCGATGCAATTCAATTTTATTGCGGTTGCACCTTTTTTGGTGGAAACCGGGGGAAATTGTTATTTCTTGTGAAATGTTTGTAAAATATAGATGGCGGTTGAAACTTGTGGCTTTGCAACGATTACTTACTTTAGATTTGTAACGAGATCTAACGAGCATGGCCAAAGCTGAGCAAGACCACAGTTCCCTTCTATTTCAATGTTTTTCGAAAAATATACCTGGTCAACGAATAATAGAACTAGAAGCGTACAAAAATCATATTATATGTTTTTGAGTATAATAAATAGACCGTGGCGGTCGCGGCGAAAGTATCGACCCCTCCGTCACAGCCCGTAGATGTCGTAAGAGGCTTCGAAGAGAATCTACCAAAGGAAGGGCATCAGCTTCCTGCTGTGCATTTTTAACACCTCTAATGCGATATCCATTCCGTCAGCCAAGAAAAAAAAAAGTTATAGTGGCAAAATCTTCTTTGTTTAAGGAGGCACGGTCAGCAGTGGATATACGAGTGCTGATGAGGTGAACAATAAACCTTCGTTACCACAACCTCACCATCTAAAACTGAAGCAGCAAATAGCAGGTACACTTGTGAAAATCAATACGCCCAATAAACAGGTGTGCGACTGAATAATGAAACCGCGTGATAAACCTACTGGGTAACTAATAGGACAGACAGACACGACCCAACTGCATTCACTGTATTTTACATTCACGGGAGAGATTTACGCGTTTTTCAGCAAAACAACAGCCGACCGCGGTTGAAGCAAACTGGCGACACCTAGTATTATTTTCCTGTTCTGACGACAGATCGTCACGCGAAAGTAAAATAAACCACAGTTTTTATATTGACGACCGATGTGACGCGGTGGGCGAAGGTCCGCTTGCGACGCAGGAGGTTGCGGGTTCGATTTCCGCCACGGAATAATTGTGTGTACGATCTGCAGATATTTGTTCCGGGTGTTCTGGTCGTTTTATTTCTATATATAATAAATAATATCTATCTATGTAATGTATTTTGTAATTATGTATACCAGTTATCTAGTACCCATAACACAAGCTCTGCTTACCATGGGGCTAGATAATGCTGTGTGAATTGTCCAGCAATTTTATTTATTTATTTATATTTTCGAATTCACCACATACAATGATATTTATAAGTACAGTGTATATTTAGGACATACAAAAAATATTTTGTAACTTGATGTACTAAAACATCAGGTTTCTGAGATATTCAAAGATATAAACGATTGCTCTAATCTTTTTTTTCGTATGTGAATTTCTCAGAGACTTGACGGTTTACGACATCTTATGAGACATATTTTGCGTCTTTTTTCCGAAGATATAACTATTACAGCACGCGGCGATTTAAAAAGAAACACAGTCGACGTTCGGGCAAAAATCTTAAAAAAAACAAGCCATAACAATTCTGGTATACAAAACCTACAGTATAAAATCTAATTTTAGTCCTACAGTTGCTTTGTAGTCTCACAGTCGCGTTTTAGTTAACTCGAGTCACACTGTGGCAGCTCATCAACCCAGAACATAGTTCGCGAACCATTCGCAACACTTTTGCAGTCTTCAAAGAACCTATCCCGAAGTCGAGAAGTAGAAAGTGTGAGCAGTTTTACCAACTTTTAACTCAAAGTTTAGGTCTAGAGTTTATTGGTCGCACTTTTATTTCTTTGTTTTACAGTCGGTTGATTTACGCTAATTAACGAATCAATGGTGAAATCTGTATGAATTATCTTGTGAAATAGTTCTTGAGCTTGCCAAATTGACGTTGACAAAAGATTTGAGGACTGATTAGCTAATCGGACGGTTAGTCGAGATCGGCTGGAGAAAAACTCCAGCTTATCTCATGAAAAAGATAATCGGGCAATTAGAAGATTCCTCAGTTAAATTTCACCTGTCAAAACGTCAAATAAAATATGTGTGTTTATAGTGTATCTTTCTCAAATCACATTATTGTTCGTAGGTACTTTTAGCTAATATCACGAAACTTCCTTTTAAATAAATAAATAATGCTGGACAATTCACACAGCATTATCTAGCCCCATGGTAAGCAGAGCTTGTGTTATGGGTACTAGATAACTGATATACATACATAATACAATACATTACATAGATAGATTTTTTTTTATTATACGTAGAAAACGACCAGAACACCCGGAACAAATATCTGCAGATCGTACACACAATTGTTCCGAGGCGGGAATCGAACCCGCAACCTTCTGCGTCGCAGGTGGACCTCGCCCACCGCGCCACATCGGTCGTAAATAAAGTCCTTGAAGATCAAGAATTTTGTATCTAAAATTCTTTGCCTACGTAGTTACGTAACTTCATCCCTCAGAAAGCTTCTCTGTCTATTTTTCCATCAAACCTTTGATAGACCTTCTTTCAGTAAATTCACTCAAAACTAATTAACATTATTGACAAGGGTACTACTTACTAAAGTATCTTACTAAACATAAACACTTTCGAATAACGTCTATCGAATAGATCGGCTCAAAGGGTTCTAAAGTTTGCCTCGAGGTATTCTGGGATCGTCACGGTTTTCCTAATTTCAACTTTAGATGGAACGGCAGCAATTTTCATATTAGCTTTTTTGGTATGCCTGCCAGATTTGTTGATTTAAACGTAAACCTTTTTCGGTTACTGAGATATTTTATATTTGAGAAGCCATTACAACATTTTTAACATTATTTGTTTATTATAGACTTACTAATTGAAGATTATCTGCAATGAAATGACTAGGTATTTCAGAAAATGACAAGTTAATTTTCATTAGAGAGGAAAATAATTTTTTTTTAAATCATGAAAATCGTCGTCATTATTTTCAGCAGATATGATGAGCAGGTCATCAATAACATCATTTCAGCCGATCCACGTCAGCAGCTCAACTTTTTTAGGCCTCCCCTACAGATTGCCTTAAGGTTGATGAACCTCACCCTATATTTTATTCTTGTCAAATATGTAGATATATCGGTAGAACTAGCTCAAAACTTTGTTCATAAGCACAATTCACAGAGCTTACCGACCGTTTTGTTTACCTGCCGAGCCGATTCCCAATAACCTCTCCCTATACTCTAATACATATTCAATTCCGCATTTAAACTGCTTGCGAAAAGGATTTTCTAGGGTAAAAGTTTAAATAAGTTTAGGGAAGTTTCTCAGATCCCTTTTACGAGTGCAAAAGGGCAAAGAAGGCAAATGTTTATTCAAAGATTTTATAGATTGTGTTGAGTGAATGTGGAAGAGTCGGAAGTTTCTCCTACCTATTTATGGGTCAGCGTATTGGGAAAGGAGTAAACTCTAGGATAAGAGAATTTACCCTACATTATATGCCTATATTTAGGTAGAGTAAATTTTCATCACTACATAGTATAAAACAAAGTAACTTCCCGCTGTCTGTCTGTCTCTATGTTTGCTTAGATCTTTAAAACTACGCAACGGATTATGGTGCGGTTGTTTTAAATAGATTTAAGAGGAAGGTTTATAAACTATTTGAAACATAGATTTCAATGACGGCGAAGCCGCGGGGCGCAGCTAGTATCCTATATGAGACATCTCTCCCACGTACCCTAGTCACTTTAAACTTACTTAATAAGCTTAAATGTATAGTCGGACGCGCTTATGCATTTAGTGCTCCGACATGATTTATGTTTATAGCTCGTAATACAGTAAAAGTCCTACAGCCTGTCGCAATCCGACGCTGTGACCTAACGAACTTCCTCAACACAAATTACTGCGAGAATAATTTAATCTCCACCAACTTCGTTAATTTTATTTTTCGTTTGAATTAATTTAAAAATTCTCGCAGAGATCCGGGCAGTTATCGAACTTGGGACGTCTGGAACTTTCAACACTAGTTATATTAGCGAAGTCATTTCAAAGAAATTCTGACATCGGAATGCAGGGCTGCAGATGTAAGGTGGAATATTACCAGCGAATCAAATAACTAACTTGCGAAACAATTTAAAACTTTACGTAAAGCTTCTAAAGAAAATGCAGTCTCACAATCGAAATCTCGCAAAGCACTGAAATTGTTTCGTTATAAGTAAAATCCATAACTCGATATTCGTATCCAAGAAAAAGGGTTATGAATCCGCTTGAAATGGCTGATCTCATCCGACCCGGCCATTCCCAATGAGGGTCCGTCAGCGTTTTACACTCACTTTACGCAGCAGTAATGCGAAACAATATCGTAAACGTATCGTTGAGAATCAAAGGCATAAACTGTACGTCCGTATCAAATCGACGACCGTGTCGTAGAGACCGTAAGAAGGCTTTAGGACATGCGACGTGTAGCAAAGTTTTTATTTCCCCAGGGACACACCGATCGCAAGCCGCCCAGGTGCTCCCCGCATGGAAACCTATATTATTTGTTTGAGGGAAACTTTCTGGTCTCGTGTGAGATAACTAAATTATGTTTGCGTCCCGAACGCCACCTTGTATTCAATGTGTCGCGCGTCTCCGCTCGATATGCTCAAATAAACATTTCTTATTACACATAAGCAGAAATGTTCAAGGATTTTTCATTTCGCATATATAAATGGTAAACTGTACCACTTTTTATATGATGCGACTGCATGATTAAAAAGTGGCTTTTCTTAATTATGATTTTCAAGCAAACCGACATATTAAAATTATTTACGCGTATAGACGAATAGATATGACGACCTCTGTGGAGCGGTGGGCAAAGGGCCGCCTGCGACGCAGGAGGTTGCGGATTCGATTCCCGCCTCAGGACAAATGTTTGTACGATCTACGGATATTTTGTTCCGAGCGTTCTGGTTGTTTTCTATATGTAATAAAAATGTATATCTATGTAATGGCTGATATTATGTATATTAGTCATCTAGTACCCATAACAAAAGCTCTGCTTAGCTTGGGGCTAGATGATGCTGTGTGGATTTTCCAGCATTATTTATTTATTAAGATATAGCACATAAAACTTATAAAAGGTGTATATCATTTCACAGATTGAAAATCCGCTGAGACATTCATAAAAGGGTATGGTTTATTTCAGGTATTCGTGGCAGCTACATACATTTCAAACTTTTTGATTATATCAGTAACTTTTTGCCTTAAATTATCTCTGTAGATGAGGATTACAAATCAGAATTCAAAGTGACAAAAGTTCCGTTTCACACACTCGTTACGAAGTCGAGTCGAATCAAGAGGGTTCGAATGCCTGTATCTGATGAATCTAATTTTTGCGTTGGGCACAACGGGCGCGTTCCTTATGAAAATTATGCTCCATTCGAACGTTCCAAGGAGTTGAGAAGTTGAAATAAACTGTCCCGCCGTGACTCGCACACTGATATGGGGTGCTATCCTGAAAGAATCCCGAGATATCTAAGCTTTTTACGGAAAATCCGAACCTTTGATTGCCTTGCCAAGGTATTCAGTAACTAGATAAAAAGCTGGTAAAATATTTCTAATACTGCTTCAAGTAAGAAAGTAGTGAATTAGGAAAGTGTACCAAGTGAAATTTACGTGAATCAACGTGGCTTCCCTCCACATCAATTAATTATTTACTAGCTGTTCCCCGTGGTTTCACCTGCGTTAAAATGGAATTTAACTTTTTTAACCCTATTTTTTTTTATAATAATGCCTATGTCACAAGGGAATGTCGTGCTTCCCAACCTTTTTAAAATCGGTCCAGTAGTATTGGAGCCTATCCAATGCAAACAAACAAAAATCAAATATTTCCTCTTTATAATATTAGTACCTATAGATATAGATATCCTTCCCTAGACCGCAACACGAAACGTAGTGCAGGACGCTCTCCAGTGGGATGACTACCTGCGAAAGACTGCACAGATGTTGGATGACTCAAGCTAAGGACAGGGCGCTATGGCGCTCATAGGAGAGGCCTATGACAGCATTGGACTAACATAGGCTGATGATGATGATGAGGGAACTGTGTTTATGTGTTTCAAAGTAGCTCACTTGAAACCGGCTCAGGCGGGCCGCCGCGGTTCTGACGGTTACTTACAAATGTGAACACGTGTAATAGTTTTATATAACGTAGTTTATGGCTTTTATTATGGTTCGTGTTTTAAAAGATAGAGGGTGCGGTCTATTCTGCAGCACGTACTTTTATGGGTAATAATATGTACAGTCACAAGCTTTTAAAGCAATCCTATTTATTCTATATTATCCAAAATCCTATTAATAGTGTTCAGTGGTACTAAGCATACAGATCTGGTGATGTTTTCTTTAAATTAAAACAAAATTACCCTTGGCTAACTCTACGGCTAGATAGTAATGTTACTCCAAGTCTAGTGTATTCATTCAGGGCGCAATGGCGCTCATCGGAGGAGGCCTATGTCCAGCAGTGGACTGATATAGGCTGATGATGATGATAATGATGAGTGTATTCATTAAAGTTTTAAGGTATATGCAAGACAAGAAAATAAAAAATTAACAAATGTGGGTTTAAGATATTTATTTACTTCTCAAAAGATTAACATTAACTGGTGAGAAACAAAATAAGCTTAAATTAACAAAATTATCTATTGTTAGTAGTTCGGTACGAGCTATATTATTAAAATTATGTAGGTAGTTAGCAAAAATACTGTACAGAGCAAAATAAAGGCGCGCAAATGTACCACCGTATATATTTCCGTATGTTACATAGAAGAAACAAAACAATGCCTCAGAATTAAAACAACTACCTTAAAAGGGTACAAGAAGATTTACTATACTTTGATTACCGACATTTCTGTTCACACACATCGTGCCCACTGTAGGTAAGCTCTAGAAAATACTACAGCACAGGCATTGCTTGAAGCCCTGCACCTACGCAAGCAAACGTGGTTAGAGAACATTTATAACGTCGAGTCACGGAACTCATTCGGGTATTAGAGATAAAATTAAAATTTACGCTTTGCCCAAAGCAATTTGTAACAGGTCGGTATGCGGAAAATAGGCTTTAGTTTATCCTCGTATCACATTCATTTTCATGAGTGACGTAGGGTGAATGTTTTAACAGTTCGATTTGTTAAGAAATGGACTTCATATCAATTGATACACTTCTCAGCACATATGCTGAGCTGCTTGTGCCTATCTGAATTAAGGAGGGTTTTGTATAATCACCACGCATGGAATACGGATGGAATGTCGTGGTTAAAGATACAGAGAAGGAAGCTGTTGCCGTTCCTCAGGTAGGTTCCCTAAGTTGCCTTCTATACTACATTTACAATTTGAGTTGAAGGGGTAAATTCTGACGTTACGACCGCCATGACAATGAATATAGGTAGGTGTTTAACATATTTTTTTTTTCATTTACGTAACTGGATAAACGTCCAGAAAACTTTAACTTTACAAAAATCGTTTAGCTATTCCTTCCTCTGGTAGGCTTCCTAAGTCGCCTGTTACAACATTCACGAGTTGAGTTGAATTCTTACATTGCGACTGCCACGGAATAGATACTTATGTTTTTTTCTTTTTGGCGAAGTCGGCCAAGAAAGCGCTGGCGAGATGACCTTAACGCCTTCCTCAGAGATTGGTGGGATATCGCGCATGAACGCACTGAGTGGAAAGATTTGGGGGAGGCCTTTGCCCAGCAGTGGGACGAAACAGGCTAAATAAAATAAAAACCTGGATAAACGTCCTGAAAATGTAAACTTTACAAAAATATTTTATACAGAGCAAAGAATAACGTATATTAAAATATTTTATCTGACAAATGCCCACCAAGCAGCTAATACCCACAGAGATTAGTCAAAAGACTTAACACCAACGAATACCAAGATAATTTGTCAATGAGAATTCATTGTTGTTTGCTTTACAGTAACCCGAGTAGTGAGACTGATAAATGTCCTTTCAGAGAGCGGCGTCAGTCAAATCGCGGTTGCCTGCCCACAAGATATATTGTGGACCCAAGGATCGCCCTAGTGAAACGCCCGACGGTTACTTTAAAATTAACCATTTTGGTAATTATTCGCGTTACCTAGATCATGTAACCGCAACGTTTTCGGGTAAATGTGTACCTAAACTAAATATCGATGGGTTTTCAGGATACACGAACGGTTTTGGCATAGAGGGGTTTTGGTATTAATTGAGTTTTCCTGGCTGTTCAAAAGATCCTGGAAAATTAAGAGTGTGATGAAGTCTTCGCAAATTGTTGAAAGACAAGAATGAGTTAGTAGACTGAATAATCGAAAGGACCGTAACTTAGACCATCTTAAAAAAGTAGTATCAGAGAGCCCTATGCATTTCTGGCATGTGAACTTTTATATTTTTATAAAATGAATAAATAAGTAATTATAATGATGAAGCATGCTGCTGGGGCTTCCGCGGTTCTGCAGCGCCTCCGGCATGTTCGCCGCGCGCGCACCGACGGCTTCCACGCCTGGATGCGGAAAAAAACAGCCTCATTGCGCAGGTGGCGCGAGAGCTCCAACAGCATCCTAAGCTCATTGTCCGATAAATGGGACAGTCCAATGTTGAGACACTGTACTCGAACAATGCTGAAATAGCATTCGAATCCAGTGTCTCTGCCTACTAACATAGTATAAGTATGTACTAACCATGATATGGATCTGTGTCTGAAATAAAAACATTTTATTTTATTTATTTTTATAATGCTGGACAATTCACACAGCATTATCTAGCCCCAAGCTGAAGATCTTGGGTCTTAAATGTTTTTTAATGTTATATAGATGGATTATTTATTCATACAAATAGGTTACATCAATTAGTTAGTAGTGCCTTAAAGCCTATGTTAGGTTTGTCTTAGCACTATAGTTCTCACTTAATTTAAAACCACCACCGTTTGCATGTTACTATTTCCCGTTTTTATATAACTAGCTGCGCCCCGCGGTTTCACTCGCGTGGTGATAGATATTTTGGTAATATACACTATATCTTTATGAATTGTAGCCTATGTGTTATTCTGATATGTAAGCTAAATTCCATTCAGTAGTTTTTGCGTGAAAGAGCAACAAACACCCTCACAAACTTTCGCGTTTATAATATTAGTAGGATGTTAACTTGTGTCTAAACAGATAGATAAATAATTCTTTATTCGTAAAACTTATATCAACAGACTTGTAAAAACGTACACGAATTGGCGGCCTTATCGCTTAAAGTTGCAGATGTAAAAAAAACTCAAAAGCGAAATAAATCTGTTTCTCTTTTTTATTATATTCCTATCTTCTTCGGCTGGGCCGATTTAGCTGATTTTGGTTTTGAAATGTTTGTCGTCCAGGGAAGGTTTAAACGGTGAGAAAACATGGTAAAATTGCGCAGAAATTTCCACGCGGCCTATATAGTTTTACCCAACCCTGAATTCACCCTTAACTAAGGCATTACACACAACTATTGGAAATCAATTAGTGATTGACACCCAAACGGCTTAGGATTTTAATTATTCTGTTGCGTGCTTATAAAACTATTCGGCCGTTTGACGTGGGTAACAACGGAAGATAATTGTGTTCCCTACGGTAAAACATGTATGTAAGTAGGCAGCTACAAGGTGAAATGGATATTATCGACATAATATATCAAACATATTTCCAAAGTCAAAAATTATATAGATGTGGAAATATTAAAACAACTTTTTAGTATTATAATAATTTTTTTTATATTTTCTTCTACATTAATAGACTTTACTAATACTTTTTTAATGACGTCATGCATCAAGCACGTACTTATTTATAAGATACTAGCGGACCTTCCCGGCTTCGCACGGTTTTAGTTAGGATCCCTAACTTTTTTGAAAATATAATATAGCCTATGTTCACCGGGGATAGTGTAGCTTCCCAACGCTGAAAGAATTTTCAAATCGGTCCAGTAGTTTTGGAGTCTATTACAAACGAACAAACAAAAAATCAAACCTTTCCTCTTTATAATATTCGTATAGATTTAAGTTATTTTCGGTGTAAGTTTCGGAAGGTTTTTGTTAGTTCACAGTAGCACGCTAGCTTTCAACGTCTAATTCGGAAATGCTAACAGTTTGGGAAGCTTGAGCTGCGGCCGCTAGCAAGCATCGCCAACAACCAACAAAGTAATTAAACACATCAAACGAGCACTGAGCACTGAGCAAGTCAAAGCGTCGTCGATACGAGCTAAGGCTCTGCTCTGCAAATGGATGAATACGGTTGCTATGATTAGTAATAATATGGATTTAACTGTAATTTTGCAGTTGGGGATACCGAGAAATTGTACTATGATAATAAAAATTCAATCCGAAGTTGAACTCACAGTTTTAAATTTTCACTTTGCAACACAATGGATTCAATGGATTGGTTAATCCCGGTAGGGAATTATGAAGTCGGTAAGGGATAGAGAGAATTTCTTATATGATAATAATGCAATCCAAAGTTTAACTCGCAGTTTAAAATGTTTACCTTTTCAACACTCAGCACATGCACATAGCAGCTTTATTTACCTACTAGCGGACCTTCCCGGCTTCGCACGGTTTTAGTACGGATCCCTAACTTTTTTGAAAATATAATATAGCCTATGTTCACTGGGGATAGTGTAGCTTCCCAACGGTGAAATAATTTTTCAAATCGGTCCAGTAGTTTCGGAGCCTATTCATTACAAACAAACAAACAAAAAATGAAACCTTTCCTCTTTATAATATTAGTATAGTTATGACACGTAAATATTGAATTTATTAGTAAGGGCTAACATATCAAATGTAATTTTAAAAATTCTAAGTCATAATATTTCTTACAAATAAAGTAAAAGACTTTACTAGTTCAAAAATATAATAAACACTTTAAAAAATTCTTAGAATAGTCTATTAAAACAGTAATTAAGCTATTGAACTTGGTTTCACCTACCCCCATTTTCCATATGACAAACGTTGTGCCGAACACTCTATATTACCTGATTAGAGGTAATCTTATAACAAAAATAAAATTCGCATGATAAGATTTTGTAGTGCCTCGAGGTAGACATTGGCCTTTTCAAAGTTATAAAACAAGGAGGTACCTACCTACGCCACCAGCACTGGCTGGAAGAAAAAAAATCTAATGATAAAACTCTGTTAGTCGAGTTCGAAATTCAAATAATGCACTGGTTGTCTGTATTCAGATATTGTTCCGAAAGGTGTATAACCTTTTTGGTCATCATTTATGTTCCACAAGTTTCTACCCATGGCTTCGCGCGCGATTTTACTAAACAATAAACGTTTCTGTGGAAACGTTTTAGGTTTATTTCTATCCCGTGGGAGGGAACTGATTTCTAAGATAAAAAGAGCGTATGTTATATACCAGGCCTGAAACTACCTGTATCCAAATTTCAGCCCAATCCGTTCAGCAGTTTTGGAGTGAAGAAGTAAGAAACATCCATCCATCTGCCTATTACATCCAAATTTTCGTATTTATTATTAGTGTAATTTTTTAATAATGATCAACTGTTTAGTAATAGAACTAAAACAAGCACTTATGTTTATTTTTTCGATAAAGACCTTTTTGATTATCTAATTCTTAGCTAAGTATAAACAGAGAGCGATAAGACCGCCAATTGTACTTTATTTTTAAGTTTTTACTGTACATGGTTTATAGTTAAAGTGCCATAAAGAATTTTCTATCTATCTATCTCACAGAGTAGGTACCTACCTAACTAAGTTCTGAAAGCCCCAAGAAATAATGCTACACATACTTAAAACTAATGATGTTAACTCTTTTGTTGCCCTTGGTGTGAATGTCTTAGCTATAATCGCTACGCTATTGCAAAGGACTCTATCAATATTATCCACGGCCATAGAAAATACTCCATAACTTTTTACAACGCTCGACCTACGAGAGAAAGTGCACGTACCGCGAACGTTAGAGTAGTAATTACAAATAACGAGCGGGGCCGCCGGCAATCGGTATATTTTATCGGATTACATGTACAGTCAGCGTTACAAGCAGTGTGTTACTTTACACGACAATATTTCAGGTTTCAGGACGGCCGCTGGGGCAAACGTGTTCTTGAGTGGAGACCACGACTCGGTAAACGTAGTGTAGGACGCCCTCCGACCAGGTGGGATGACGACCTGCGAAAGACTGCAGGTAGATGCTGGATGCGGCAAGCTGAAGACAGGGTGGTATGGCGCTCATTGGGGGAGGCCTATGTCCAGCAGTGGACTGCTATATGCTGATGATGATGATCATGATTTCAGGTTTAAGCTAGCGAAAGGAGCACTCACTTTGATGTTATGATAACCACAACCCGTTAAGAAAAATGAAACAGAAAAATGAACAAAAAATATTTTAAACTAAAAAGAAAAAAATAGCAAACTCTCTAGCTCAACTCTATTATTATTTATTTATTGTTACATAACTCAAGTGGCAGTAGGCATTATCTCGTAGAACCGACGGTCACTTGGGCCGTAAGCCACTGAGTGTGGGTAGGCCCCATTCAGATTTTTCCGGCCAGTTACAACCTGGGTCTCTTCAAGACAGGATTGAAAAAGAGTCTTCTAGACCTCCGTGGTATATCATAATTTTGTGTTATTTTTTATAGCTTTTCGCTTTTTTCTATAGCCAGAAGGAACAATTGTTATTGGATTGTGGAACTAATCGCGAAAAATTTCAGAAAATACGGCGTATTTTGAGGTATTATTTCGCTCCATCTTGAAAACCCGAGCTGGTTTTCGAGTAAAGATATCTTATTCTTCCGCTTCTTTACCTTAAAAATATTAGAGTGAACAGAAAATCAAGGTGATCACTTTATTTCCTAGTTTTACTTTTGTAATTTGAATTTTGTAACGTGTCCAAGAGTCCTGATAGGTCTAAAGGAAATAAAGCAGATTGATATTTGATATTTATTCTAAGAGATTTGCACATTTGATTGCACGATCTCTTCTCCTTTCAGTTCTTGATTACGCTGATTCTTCTTTTTTTGATATTACTGAGCAACAACTTGACAAACTTGAGCGCCTGCAGAATGTCGGGATAAGAATAAGAACTTCACCATTCTCACGCTCTTTCTTTCCGCTCTTCTGAAACACTCATGCTTCAAGTTCCAGTCCACTCTACTTCCTTTTACGACAACTCATTCACCGTCCGTGCTGTACAACTTTGGAACACATTACCAGTCTCATTAAGGCGTGCAAAGTCATTACCGATATTTAAGAGTATGGTAAAAGAATACTATTTGTGTTTTTGTGTTTTGTATTTTGATCTCGTTTGTTTTATGTTTGAATTGTGCAATAAAATAATTATCTATCTATCTTTATTTTAAAAAGGCTGTAACTAGACACTCCGTTGTTGCCTGTACGTTATCAACTTCGGTCCGAGCTCAAGAATGTTGATGATTAATTAACAGTGTGTGGGCAACTATTTAATGATTAGATACTTCGGTTTTGATAGGACCACAGTATAGAACTTGAGCATTAGCCAATAAGGGGCGAATTTCAGCTTTATCATGGAGAAATAGAGAGGTTGTCTTAACACTTTGACTGCGGTTTTTTTTCGACGACTGCGATCTTTTGTTTAACCTAAAAAATTCGTGCTGCCGCTCTACACAGCGGTTGTGTTGCACCGCACATGCGTTTCGAAAAATATTACGGCTGTGCTGAGACACAAAGATCTGTATTTTCTCAGCCGCTGCGCTAGTGTAGATTTACGCATATTAGTCACTTGTAGAAAACACATACCGTGTGATTTCAGCAGTCAAAGTGTTAAGGTTTCTATAAAAAGTAGCTTCTGCACGCGGCTTTGTAATTTTTTTTTCAGGATACTAATAAAAGTAGCTTATATGTTTTTCTAGGTTTCGCTTTTACAATTTACTATGTACATACACAATTTCAGCCCAATACGTTCGGTAGTTTTTTTTTAGGTTACGAACAAAAATTCACCCATTTCTCCATGAAATTATATTATATAGTATTTGTAATATTATTATGATAGGTACTTTTCTTTTATCTTACTGTTAATACGCACATATAAATAAAGAAATTCAAAGCCGTTAAACGAAATAGGAGAAGTCGGTATTTTGAGTATTTAACTAAAGTGTGGTAGGTACCATCGCCGCAAGATCGGTGAGGTACTGGGGTATCCAGCATCTTGGGTGCACTTCCGACTGGTATTGATATGGATCAGTTGAGCTACCTGTAGTTTGTTTGCAACAGTCTGCAGCTAGCTCAATTGTTTCAATTGTAAATACTAGTCCTAATTTGGTTTTTAATTGTAATTTTTTCATATTTTTTTTACTGTAATTTTGTTTTAAAAACAAAATAAATAGAGCAAGCCGAAGGGGGGGGGATCCGGTCACTTCACTTGCGGCGATAGTACCTACCTAATTAGTAAGTGATTCTTTACAGGCGTATGCATTATGATAGCGTGAAAAAAATTGCGAAATCACATACCACCAAAAATGAAGAGGATTTTAGACCGTCCCACCCATCTACCGTCTAAAAAAGAATTGAAATTAATAAAGAATTGAAATTGTACTTAGCTCTAACAATGTTACATACTTCTGTTGTGTGCCCACACAATAGACCCGCAGTAACTGGTTTAAAAATAATCTCCTTATCGTTTCTCTTTCTACGCTCGCGGATTAAAGAAATACAGGGTTGCCAATGTTTTTATTTTATAGAAGTAAAATAATAATAAATTTCAGTAATTTATACTTTATTTGGTTTTATTATTGCTTCTGTAATATAGAGAATAGAATTTTGTTACAAGAAATGGAACTGTTGCTGCGTCGAGGGGCATCAAAATGGCTCTACATAATTTAATTAGTGCCGCCAGAGTGTATTCAATTCGTAACACATTTTTCATTATAGATCGCTATAATTATCGTATTAATTATCATTATTATAACCAAACTTTCCATAATTAGAGACAAAAATAACAAACTAAAAAAGTAATAAATAAATTCAACACTGTGTGATATAGACATACGAGTATCAGCCAATAAATCATTGTGAACGAATAATTTTATGGTTTTGTAAAAAAAAACCGACTTGACATTATTTGATATTAAATATTCCACAGTATTTATACTGTTGTTAAGTATAGCGGGACAAATTCTTAGAAAAATATGCATAAAAATAGGATAATTTTAAATTCATTAACAAGGAGTCATCGAAACTGGGTATCAGTTGACAAAGTAATCGACTCACATAAATAAAAAACAAACAGCCGAACATTGAACCAGATTTTTTTGAATATCTGTTAAGAACAGTGATTGTTCTTTTCATTTGTCCTATATAATTTTTAAATGTTTTAAGTGGAAATTTGATCGAAATCTCATAATGAAGTAAAGTAAAAGTAAAAAGATTTTTATATTGACACAGAGACTCTTATAAATTAAACTTAGATTAACAGAAGACAGAAACTGACAAAATCGGTCTCCACTCAGCATGTGCTATGGTAGAGCAGATCGTACCATAGCGCTGGTCTTCGTAAAGAGCTTTAAGAGAAAGTCTCGATGATGGTTTTTCAGATGAAAAGTTCTTTGTACCCATTTAATATAAGTCGATAACAGTTCTCATACACAGCCATAGCTTATCCGGGCCCTGAAGCGATCGCTTTGAAGAGCGATCTGTACGACCCTTGATTGGCAGACGACAATACAAAAGTTACAAACAGCGATTAAATTCACGTCAAACGATGCTTTTTTGTTCAAATCTAATTTTCTATTTTATTATTCGCCGTAAATATTCTGAAACTCAAAAGTGTCGGAAAATGTAGCGCTATATAGAACTTTTGTAATAACCAGGTGTGTAAAGGCAAAAAGTCTTCTTAACTGGCGTAAAGATACACAAACTTTGTTTTCATTATTTAAAATACCCTGAGTTAGCTACCTGTTGTTTGCTGGGTTGAGCGAAATGAGTGCTTTTATTCACGTCAATTGCTGATGTTTTGCCGCAAAATTACTGATAAAAAGTTTGTTACTTTGAAGGTTTAATGATTTGTTTTGAGGGCCACAGTACCCCAGTGGTTGTCGGTTCCCTTAATATTCTCTAACACTATTTCTTCTTAAAAGGGATTCTCAAACACTAGTTAATTTAAAGAAATTAATACTTTATCACAACCATTTTGTAAAGTAAACATAAATTAGTCTGCGAAAAGAAATGTAGTGCACGCCCCAGTGAAGCAATATTAAAGACAATTTAAATATGCTACAGGATGAGCCTGTGGCTAGGACCGCGAGTCCGAACGGACACGCTGACTAATGTCCGGCATTTATAACCCTTGTAATTAATTGTTTGCATGTCCGAAGACGTCCTATCTTGAACACCCTGTATTATTTAAAATTAACGAACACTCATTTGCACCTTTGGTTAGCAAAACAGGGGGCTTTCTCAACAGTTATTGCTTTTTTACTTTTCTTGCAAGAGGAATGTTACTGAAACTTAGGGTTAGATTAGATTTTTTGGTAATTATTTGATTCAAGATTCAATTTATTTACATTCGGAATAAATAAATACAGATAGTTTACTGTAGATTCAGAGTTCCCTTTTTTCTTCTGTACTAGGTAATTTAAGGAAACTTAGACCAAGACGTCGTCATTATCAGTAATAGGCCATACAATCTAGAACACCTAAAAACACTCTATTCCATTTTCAAAACAAGAATTGCCAGTTCAGTGTCCCTCAAGGTACCTAAATTAAAGTAATTTAAAACGGGATATTTACCATGATTTGATTTTTGAGTTATCCAATATTTCGGCACAGTTGCGCCATGATCACGGAGTAACTGAAGGCACTGCGAGTTTTTATGGGCAGACATACCGATCTACCCTCATTTTTTGTCTTTTGCTACGAACGTTACCTCAATCAAATCATGGTAAATATCCCGTTTTAAATGACTTTAGTATTAATAACCATGATAGTTTCAAAAGTTTTACCTAAATTAAGATGATATTTAGATTACTTAAATTTAGGTACCTTTTCAGTATTATTTTGTTTTAGAAAACCCCAAAAATATTACAAGATTTTTCATGTTGATTCCTCTATTAACTCAAGAGAACCCTTTAGCGAGATGGATCGTAAAATATAGGAAACTTCAATGTATGGGCCTTTTCTGCCCACTTAGAAAAAATGTTGGCTTAATTCCGCACGTCATTTTACCCTCATCTCTGGATAAGGTCGCTTTTACACGTGGTGACTTAATCGTTGCACTCTACTCTCCTTAAGATACTTATAATTTTCATGCGGGATTAAACTAGTGATGATATTGTTATGTTAATGTTTATTAAAGATTAACGTTGGTACATTTAATTCACATTATTATTTCAAAGCCTAATTAATTATAAAATTGCCTGAAAGAGATCGCCTCTAAGCGATAAGGCTCTTCATTGTACTTTTTCTTTGTGTATTTTTGTTGATGTACAAATTGTTGTGCTACGTTCACAGTATATTACGGAAGTCATATTGTCAGATAAATTATGTTGTTTGAATGTGGCCTTTGCTATATGCTTTTGAGGCGTTTCATCTTATTTTGACCCGCGACGAAACGGAGACGATATACGAGTTAAGGGTGAGACGTTGTTTGTTTGTGCTTATTACTGAGTAAGAAAGAACCTACTTGGGTGAAATAGTACGTATGGAGATGGCTAGGGAGTCTTTTAGTGCTACTAGGCTGCTACAAAATATATACAAATTCATACAAACAAATATATTTATATATATTAAATATAAACTCTTGATGTGTAAGCACAGCAAGAAGCAAGTTCTTTTTGAGCTGTAGCAATATTGCTTTTAGTGTTCGCTCAGATCATTTTTGTCCGATTATGAATACACATAGTATAAACCTTTCCAAGTCCTTTCAGAGCTGGTAGCGTTTTTATTGCCTCGTGTAAATAAGGCCTAATAAGCAAACGATTCATGCGATTTGATGGCGGTAGGAAGGTACTTGAACGAAGACTGCTGGATAATTAGCTTTTAGCTCGACCTCTTGCATGAGCCTTTTAGAAATATTAAATGTTGAGAATTTTTATGTGAATATTAAAAACAGGTGGTAAATAAAATATAATGAAAAATAGAAATGTTAAAACTAAATAAATTCTTTAAGATAGTGGATTCACCGATACAAAAGCTGATAATGAAACCGCGCCTCCTGCAGACCAAATTACCATTGAACTTTCATCCCATGTCCAGCGTGGGGATTATGGGGATTATAAAAGCCGATAAGATACTTAGCAAGGGGAGGCCTGCGTCCAGTGGACCAATATAGGCTGTTGAGGTAAGGAGGAGGGAATATTGCAGGTAGACGACAGTGCTTTGTCAATTTGTCAGCGACCCGGCGACTTTGGGAATTTTCTTAGCAGTTTTTATCATAATTTGTTACGTTCTTTCATTAGTTAATTAGTGTCAAGGAAGAATGAGTAGATGCAACTTCTTGAAACATTTTGTACTTTTCATCTTAGGATGTTTCTTTAAAACATCAAAATCAACCGAAAAAATGGCTTTATTTATTTATCTACTCGTAGCAGTTATCTAAATTGTATTGTTATCAAAAATTTAAGTTATTTAAACGGAATTTTTTAATACAACCTTTTAACAAAATGTTTATGCCGGTTGACTGACAGAAAAACAAAATTAAGAAAATAATCTTTAAAGACACTTCTTTTACTCAGTAAAAGTGTTCCCGATAAAATCGTATTGATAAAAATTGATCATAGTTCAATACTTTTTCTAAAAAAAAATTTTTGTGTGAGCTGAACGCTTTTTTTATATACAGCGATTTAATTAACAACAAAGCTACTGAAATGCGTAGCTTATACCTTCCTGGCGTTTTTATATTCACAAGTTAAGCATACATTTGCATTTATTTAAAGCCATTGTACACTGAAACACAACAAAAAAGCTTCATGATTTTATCAAAACAAATGCCAACACAGCACTTTGTGCAAAAAAGAAAACAAAATTAAATATCCATTAGAAATACTTACACGGCGCGCCCATTGAACCTGAATAGTCCCCGTATTCACAAAACTCGACCTCATATAAGTAGAAATTCATTTGAAAGGAATTTCTAAACAACTGGATCCCGTGTTCCCAATGGTATTTCAACAAAGCCTGGAAGTTGTAGAGGTATTCGAAATTGTTTACAAAATTCAATCCTAAAGCTTCGAGCCAGATTAAATCTAATTTCAACTTGAAGGTAAGTCTGAAATAAGTCTTCATAAAACCGGAACCCTTTGATTTAACCCTTCCTGGAGTTGGTCCGCTGATTGCCCGAAAGTTTGTCCCCGGTTGTATTTCGCGCTGTCTTTTTTCCTTCCAAAAAAAAACAAATCGAAAACAAGCGGGGTAGTAATGGCTTAAAAGTGACTTCTGGGATCTACACAACCCCTGTTTGTCGCCGAGAGGGGGTTTATCGGGGTCGTGTTCGACTCGAGACGTCTTAGCGTACCGATTACATAAACGTTCCACTTGTAATCACTTCTCTGATTTTCCTTGTTAGCTCTTCAGTTTATTAGCTCTATGTTTGCATATGAATTTGATATCAAAGTTGATCTCTTTAGCTGATTGTTATTCGGCAAAAGTTTTAATTCACCCGGAAGTAGCTTGCTGTTGCTACTTACAATTCTCCCTAATTGCGCTCTTAACCGCTACAAGGCTATGACAAAGCTCCCAACATTTTCCCAAGGGGCGTTCATTTTTGTAACGCTTCATTTGCAACAGAACTTTTAAGTAGTTGAAGCAACGCTGGAACGTTTTTCCTCAAACAAATACTTGAAAGCGGCCGTCCTTTATAAATTTATCCGGAAAACTACTAAGTGTAAAGTCAAAGCTGTGTCGCAAATAAGATGAAATCAAAATTGAAGCTAGTACTAATAATTCGAGGGGTGCTTAACAGGAATTTATTGCAGCATCATAAATACTTGGCGCAAGAGATCGTATTTTTCAGTTGGACGCCGACAATGTTCTAAGCATCGGAGTTATGAATCTAAACCGGCAGCTGAGTGGTGCCGGAACCGGAAGGGATCCGGCAATTGACGCCGGCGTCCCGCAGAGTGGCTGCATTGCTACTCTCTGATCGCGCCGTATTTTTAAAGGAGAAATAGACGCGATTTTATAAGACATACTTGCTGGCTTTTGCAATTTGAGAAAATCGGAAGAGATTGCTATTTAGATGACGGCAGGAGATTTATTTTGCAGTTAGTTAAAGGACCTGTGTATCTTCATCAGATATATAAGTATATTAATCAACTAAAATGACCGACCTGTCTCTATAGAAAAACCTGGGACACGACAGCCAAATAACACCTTTGTGCTAACTTGACATGATCAGAAAAAACGTACTAACATACAACTTTCTTTTTTTTTCGGATTGAAACAGCAAAGGCATACCCACGTACAGTCGTAAAGTAAAACGTAGTGGCGGAACAAAACAAGGCGAGTCGGCTGGTTTCCTGTACTCAGTCAGACCACAGGGTAGAGAATTTGTGCCCTTTACGGAAGAAGATCAAGTTCTTAATTTTCTGGTAATGCCAAAATCTGTAATGTTATGTGTCTGCACTTTCAAAGGAAAAGTTTATATTCAATATTTAGGTCTCACATCAGATTAGGTTATTAGCATGTCCCTAAATGTTAATTTATGTACATAGTTGTTATGTATTACTTGATCAATCTTTTAGTATTTGTGTATTAGTATAATTAGTTTATTTAGCATAAACATCGCCTATGATAGTCTCCTTTTAGTTTAGTCGCCTAAAAGAAATCGCTCTAAACGATAAGGTTTCCAATTCCGTTGCCTTTCTATAGGATAAGTTAGTATAAGATTATATAATAAGTAATATAAGTTTATTTATGTACTGAATGTTTTTAAGGCTTTAAAATAAAGCATTATCTATCTATCTATCTGCGAGTGTTCCTAGCAGCATTCGTGCAATTAAGTTACGGAGAAATAGGTTGGCCGATTCCACCAGAAACTTGATTAATTACGATGACTAAGTTACTAGAAGAAGATCAAAGACAGAAGAACAAAAAATTCAGATCCTTTGTGCTATTGATTAAACGCCGTTTTAAACGTAGGTACCTACTGAAATATAATTGCTACTATGATGTGGTATCTACGAGTACATATTCCGACTCTACCGCACAGCTCGGGGCCATTATTTATTTTTTATAGAAAAGCCCCCGGCTCTGCCAGACGATATCGATACCCGTTTTTACGATTGGTTTGAACAACTTTTGACTACTGGAAGAATTATAATCTGACTGGGACTAGTCCTTCTGCTTTCATTTATTCTATGACAAAGGTGCTTTACGTCGCGACGCATTCGAGAATCGCTTTCAGTTTAATGCTGGCTTTACGTGCATCGACAATAGGCAATTTTATGGCTGCTCTTGCGGCGAAACGCTTGGGCGAATAAAATATGCATAATAATACGGGTGGAATAACTGAACTATTCCAAAGGTTTCTGAGCTCAGGCATTAGATTACTCGGTAAAAGTCTGGTAAACACGTAAGAGTGAGTTTTCTTATGGAAATGATAAGACTATGATTTCTAGTAAGTAAGTTATTTTAATAGGAGTGTGTGATATTATTTATTACTGACCAACCTTCACACTGTCTGTTGTCATTGTCACACACTGGTGTAAAGGAATATAAAATCTTCTACGTAACACTGTTAATGGCTTTTCACACGTTCCGATTACCGGGTAGCTGGTGCCGGGTACCCGGCGTTATCCAGCATTGTTTATTTATTTATTTATTCTTTAGATGATAAGTAAGTACATCAGTCATCTGGTACCCATTACATAAGATCTACTTAGTTGGGTAACAAGATGTTTCTTTTTCACTATTAATTTGGCGTGTTTAAAAAAACTATAAACATAATTTAAATTCCTCTAGGTAAAAAGGTATACTAATTTTTAGTGTGTCTTAATAATAAAGTATACAGCGAATTTTAATTTTTTATTTTTTTTGTCTCTGTAAAAAATGGCATCCGACCACAGCAATAATAAGCATAGTCTGAAAAAGTCTGCAGAGTAAAATTTACAACGCATGATAAATAAATTCCCACGCCAAGGGACCTTGGGCGTCATCAGATCCCGGGGCTGATTGCTCCATCCATCAGCAAAGCAGTTTACGAAGCAAATAAAATGAAAATGCAAATTATCGACCCTTTATGTAGTGAAAACTGCCGGCGATCAAAGAGATAAACTAGGTATACATTACGACCAAAAAAGAATATAGGTACAACGATTATACACGTATCTGAATATACGCGATATTTTTGTACTCCTAGCCGACTTTCGGCCACGGCGGCCAGTCTCAACGTGCACAAGTGTGAGCCAATACACTCTTAGGTGATATTTATCTACTGAACGCAGGTTCGTGATATAATAATATATATAATAATGCTGGACAATCCATACAGTATCATCTACGTACACATAATTGTCCCGAGGCTAGAATCGAACCCGCAACTTCCTTCGTCGCAGGTGCAGGTCGTAGAGGCGCCACATAGGTAACTTTTTTCTGACATTACAAGGTAGTTTTATTTCTTACATTCTTATCAGCCCTCTGGATCCTACCACGATTCCACTGCTGGGCAAAGGCCAACAAGGAAATTTAAGTAATAATCTTCTTCCACTGAATTATGGAACTGACAGCACAAACAGACAACGTCAATGCTGTTACGATTAAACTTCGCATTAGCTTGGAATAGCTCCCTATACTCGATTTTGTTATTACCTTCAAAAAAGATAAACAAAAAGTTACAATCATATAATAATAAATATCTATAATAATATTTGATTGTAACTTAAAATTAATATAAATTAGAGCTAGTATTTACAATTGATCCATCATCAATACCAGTCGGTATCGTCCTCAAGACGCGGGCTACATTGCCCCGGCAATGCTGATGACCGAAAATTATCTTCCTTACATTTTTTAAACACAATTGTTGATTTATTGACGAAAAATATTGTTCACAATGATTAGTTAGTATGTGTGTAGGACGCCCTCCGAGGTGGGATGACGACCTGCGAAAGACTGCAGGATGCTGGATGCGACAAGCTGAAGACAGGGCGCTATGGCGCTCATTGGGGGAGGTTGTCCAGCTGTTGACTAACATAGGCTGATGATGATGTTATCAATAATTAGGTATATATAAATAGTCAATATAGTACATATATGTATATAAATAATCCTATCTTCTAATCCTATCTTTATTTTATCTCGACTAACAAGCATGTGGACTTTAGTTAATTTATTCGGATTTGTTGACATAATATGAAACTCCACGAACGACCTTAATTAATTAAAAACTCATACTTTATCAATTCCAATCCTATACTATCAGTTCCTTTTCAAGCTCTACGAGTATATACATCAAGACAAGGAAAGTTAATTAAAATGCTCTTTCCTTATTTATATGCCTAAGTTAAATAAATAACTTTACCAAAGGCCGCGTTATTAAAAAGAGTTCTTTCATGTTTGCTATATTTGTTCAGTAAAGCCTGAGAACTTGTAGAAACTTTATATTACATGCGCTGTTAAAAGATAATGTGACGTGTTACGTATTAGATAGAATACAAATTTAAGTAACCATGAGAATATTTAATCAATATTTCATCAAGATTTTTTAACAATTGTATCATATAACGACCGATGTGGCGCGGTGGGCGAAGGTCCGCCTGCGACGCAGGAGGTTGCGGGTTCGATTCCCGCCTCGGAACAATTGTGTGTACGATCTGCAGATATTTTTTCCGGGTTTTCTGGTCGTTTTCTATGTATAATAAAACATATCTATCTATGTAATGTATTGTATTATGTATGTATATCAGTTATCTAGTACCCATAACACAAGCTCTGCTTACCGTGGGCTAGCCCCACGGTAAGTGTGTTATGGGTATGAATAAATAAATATAATGCTGTGCCTCATCGGTCGTAATAAAAAAAGATGTAACCATAACGTTCATCTTTTTTTTATAATAAATAAAAATAACCCACTGTGAAAAAAATGCAATCATTAATCCTAAAACAAATATCCCAGGCTGCTTACCTGTAAGTTACTGAATAAACTTCCTAAGCACGTATTTGAGGTGCTAATCTTCAGGAACAAATCAAACGGGAGTTATTGGCGGACGTGAAGGGGCTGTGAGGGGTGATTTACCCCAAAATAAGCGGCATATTAGGGTAAACGAATTTACAGTCTTGAAAATATTTTATTACGACTTCGAAAGAGCTTTTTTGGGCTTGGACTCATTACTAAGATTTTGAATTTAGCAGGATGCAGTGTAAGATTATTTTTTTGTGAATATTCTCAATTTTACAAAAATTTTCATTATAGTCAGTTTTTTTTTTTTTTTGTTTCACCAAATTTATTTTAAAATAGTATTTTACGTGTAAAATATTAATATTAATTCTTTATAACATGCTGATGATATGTAACCTAATTATTGAATAAATTTATTATCTTAAATAATTACGCCACCGTCAGCTTTAAAACGTACCGATCCTATCCATCCAAAGGTTGCCTGGAAGAGAACGCTTTTAGCGATAAGGTCGCCGATCGTGCCACTAGTTATAGTTAGTATTAAGATCCTTCAGTATTTCTTTTTATATTTATGGTACAATAAAGTTATATTGTATTGTATTGTAGACGCAAAACAGTAAGCAAGAGAAACCAACTCAAAAACTATTTACAGACCATTCAGATCGAACGTGAATGGCAATGAAAGAATACCGTAAAATATCGTCAGCAGCGTAAATGCTTGGTTATTTATACGTAGCTTTTGAACGGTGCCCCTTTTAACGGCAGTTTTAAGTGCTCCATCCAAAGGACGGTTGAGAGCGATCGGTGTACAACCGCAAGTTATCGGCGATCAGCGAAATGTTGCAAATTATTTTTCAATGATTCCTATTGCTGACTTTACGAATGCAAAAGACCTACTTAACTTATCTGTAGCTGAATTTTTGCTGAATTCTGCTGATAGGCGTGTGTAAACGTTATTTTTCTATACACTTCTTAGATTGAATGCTCCGTAATGAAAGATTATCTAGATCTTAGTATATGCTGGTAAATAAACAGATTTATAAATACATGAAGTTGGATCGCAAGTAGTTTAATTATTTCAAAGATTCATTCGAAAAAATCTTTGTTAGTGATTTAATTTCATTATGTTATGAACCCTATTAACCAAATAAGTTTTAGTTCATACTTATAGTTTAAACTCAGTTAAAACTAATCCGGCCGATTGGTACCATATAACCCGGCATTCATACATGCACTACCGACCAATCATTGGTAAATTAATGTGATTGCTGGTTTCAAAGCCAAAACTCTCCCGGGTCGTGAGTTGATGAGTTTTGTAATCTGTGCAAATATTTTGTAGTTAGATATACATTTGAATGACGACGTGAATTAATTCATTGAGATATTTTTAACGATACTTCTTTTGGAATGGATTGGAATTTGTATTTATTTAAAAACATGTAGTTTTTTTTTCACGCACCCCTTAAGACGGAATTATTTTCGAATTTATAACATTTGCATAAATGACGAAACTTAGATCCAGCTAGCTCAGTATCGAGATGCGTGGAGGGAACACAGATATGCATTTACCCAGCAGTGGAATGCACCAGCCTAATAGTATTTGTATGGATGGATGGATGTGGCACGAAGTTCTAAGAGAGAAAATATTGTCAAAGAGAAAAACTCATCCAGACCGCGCCAGCGTGAAAACTGTAAAGTTTACCAATTCCGAAGTTGAAACATAAAAACGTTCGGGATCCATCGCGATTGTTGACGCGGATAGTTGCGGGTCAGGTTACAGCGTAACATATGTGCAAGCAAGTCTCGCCATGTCCTACAAACTCGTTAAAAGTTGGCGAAACAACGGAAGCCACGACTTCTGAGACACTTGCCACTAGCGACGCTAAGTAGAAAAGTAAAACACGACAATAATATGAAACATTTTGTTGGCGGGCGCGGCAAACTTCTTGATATTTAAGCTGATAGTAAGTTTGCACTTTTAAGTTTCCGCTGTCAGTTTAGGTGGAGTTTTTGTTTTTGGAAACGATGCAATGGTACGTTTCAGTACTTACATATTTACCTACATCTTTGGTGGTAAAACTTTTGAAACTATCAAGGTTATGACACAAAATATATATTACGATATAAAGTCATTTATAACGGGATATTTACCATGAATTGATTATTTTACTTTTCCGATCGTGCGCCATGATCACGGAATAACGTATATAATAAGTCCACCTATTTTGAAGTAAATAACGTTATTTCTTTAGGCTTACATAATAAGCACTTAAGAAGACAAACCTTAACCTATAAATTATTTATTAAAAAAAAAAGAGTTCCTAATTTTCTCTTCACTTCACACCTTGCTACATTCCTTGCTTTATCTTTGTCTGACATAATGAATATCTACACTAGTATTCATTATCTCAGGTAGGCTTCACTAGTTAAGTTTAGGTTGAACCGACGGCACATTACCTAAACCACCAAAGCTGATTTTAAACGTGATAACAATCCGTACGTTAATTAGGTTTACACAGTTAACATTACCAATATTAGCGTTGTTTGCTAACTAGCCAACTTCCACTACACACCGTTGTTTATGAGTCTGGTTTTGTAACGATGAAACAAACTAGATTTGGATTAGATATTACCTGCATATGTACATAGATACTTAGGGGTAATCTGTGGCAATGGAAAATGTATTTCATTAATATTGCAGAATCAGAGGTCAAAATGATTAGGTTAGTGTTTAAAAGCTTTAATTTCTTATGAATACATTAGCTGAGTAAGGCCCTTCGCTATAGCATTTTCGAAAATAGCGATTTTACGATATTATTAGTCGTAGAAACGTCTACTCCATGAAAATCTTTAACTTTCCGTGAGACTATCCTAAATATTGAATTAATGACTTACTACGCCGATTCGTAGCAAGTATAAGGATAGACCGCTAGGATGATGCTACGGCGTAGCCTTGCTACGACTTGCTACGCAAAGTTGTAGCAATGCTTTCGAATTACGACATAGATCGCTACGAAAATGCTACGGCGTACTTTACTGCTGAGAAGTGGTTTTAGCGAAGTCGACTAAGCTGGAAAATGACGAAAGATCTCTATCTTCCGTTATTTTCTAGTGAAAGGATATTGATGAATCAGAATAGATACAGTTTTCAGAGGTGTGTTGAGGCTTTAAAGGATCAACTGGTTCAGTGGAAGTTATAACCTAATTTGCAATGTCGACTAATTGTGTAGCACGCTAATGAAAGATCTCTCATCTTTAATTATTTTCTAGAAAGAGATATTGATGAATCAGAATACAGTTTTCAGAGAGGTGTGTTAAGACTTTTAAGAATCAAATGGTTCAGAGCTAATTTTGGATATGTGCCTACTACCTACCAAAAGTACCTATCCTATATAAACGATTCTATTTATCTAAAATAAACGACGTAAGCTATCTATGCAAGTGTAGCTTTCATGGTCGCTTGCAAAATCTTAGGAGGAGGAAACTTACGAATAATTCCCTCTAAATAACTTTAGTCGAGTTAATGCATAAGCTGGCACTCACTAACTGCCCTATTCCGTAAGAGGATACCGAAAGCTGTAAATTGTGTGCAGGAAATATTTACGAGACAGGCTTTCGCGACATTACACATAGTTGTATGCATACATTGCTGGGCGCTTGTTGCAAAAATTCTACATGCACTAGTGTGCAACATTAACTGTGGTAGGGGTGTCGCCGCGACGAAAGATCTGAATATACCTACTCGTACCTATGTACTACTTTACTTCAAAATTTAAACAACTACCTTTGAACTGCTATATTCTCCAGCTAGACCCAAGTTTGCCAATAACTGGTAAGGTTAGGTAGGTACCTTTTTAATTAAGGAGTACCAAAATCTCCTAGCTTATCCCTGCAACCCACTGCAACCGCATCAGAAATGCCTGTAACAAAAAGTAGATCATAAAGGTACCTTACCTACGCAAGCATGAAGCTCTTCAGATAAATTTTGGGTGAATCTGAAATTCACGAAAGAAAACTTCCTGCGAAAGACTTCAGGTAGATGCTGGATGCGGCAAGCTGAACACAGGGCGCTATGGCGCTCTTTGGGGGAGGCATATGTTCAGCTGTGGCCTGCTATAGGCTGAAATAAAAATACTTATAAATAAATAAAAAATATCAAAGGCCAAATCAACAAAAACAATAGTCAGGTTATCACGCTCCAACCCTAGAGCCTACACCGCTTTGCCGCGGACAGATAACTGCACTGTTTATTGGACATGACAGTGTTCTCATAATTTCTTTGATAGTGAACCTAACAAAAGAACTTCGTAGTCTTTTCTAAATGGTAAGTGAAAAATGTCGCTGTATGGGTCGCCTGAAAATTATTTAGGTCGCTCACTATTGGTTATTTATTACGCGAAGAATATTAATTATGTAATAAAGTTATCATAATTAATATTCTTATCTATTAATATCTCTATACATCGTTTATTATATTACTCACATCTACATACCTTCTCTAAACAAAGTCAGAAAATTGCAGAAGGGAATGGCACTGCAGTAGTAGGAAAACATAAATTACTAGCGTCTTGTCAGCGATATTATGGTCTGGCAAAAACAGCAAAACCGAAACAAACTTAAAGCCAGCAAAAAAACAAACTACTGCAAAAAGAACAGATTTCTTTGTACATTGGTCTCACTGCAGGAGTCCGGTCAACGAAAAAAGGGTGAACAAAAACGCTTCGGCTAACCGCCAAGCGTTAATAAATTCTTCGAATTTGCGGAGGGAAAAAGTGGAAAACGCAACGCGCAACGGCTGGCTTTGTCGACAGACTTTGCAACGCAACGCAATGTGCTCGCTTTCACGTATTATGTGCCAAAAAGGAACAAATCCACTTATTCTGATACTGAATATGCGTGGTTGTGTCCCATCTACCTACGTAGGTGTAGAAATCTCAGTAATTACGTAACATTCCAAAAACTAGTGTACCTTCTTACCTACGTAAAACTATCTGTGTATCTACTATTACTCCAATTCAAAACCTAAATATTTTAACAACATTATAGTACTTATAATCAAACCACAGAAGCTTGAAACAAATTTTGGTTTGAAAAAGTTTTCATTCATCTAAGTTTACACCTAAGTGATCTTTCGTTCGTTTTCGAATTAAAATTTAAACCTTTTTTGCACCACATGCGAGGTTACGCGTTGTTTAACTTACCAATAATTTTTAACCCTTGATGTTTCTATTATTGTTCTCAGCTTGCTTTCATCCATAAGTCTTTGTTGAAATAAAATATCTTGAATTCTAAATCAGAGTAGTTTAGGTATGTACCTATAAAATCCTACCTAAGCAAAACGTAAAAAAACCTACATAAAAAGTATGCGAATGAATAGGGATCAGGGATACAACTAATTAAAAGTACAATGGTATTGTAAAGTAAGATTTATTTTTAACAAACTACAAGTAAATACACTACTACGATGACATGAACCCGCAAAATATCCTAATAAAAACATTAAAATGTAGATCTTACATTAAAAACATTAATACAATATAGTTCAAATACATTTTTGGCTATCAAAACTGATTAACAATAACGAGGAAGACAAGACGTTATTGTTGAAAAGTTTACTTGTATGGTGTATCTTAAAATAATCAATTAAATCTAAGACATGCTAAACATAAAGAATAAAGGGCTTATTCTAGTCAATGAGCTTTTAACAGGAAATATTGGTGTGGCTCAATGTGTGGTCAGTAGATGAAGCATGTATAGTAGTCAAGTAAAAGTCAGAAGGAAATTTAGATGGGCCCTGGATGGATACTGCACCCTAGTTTTGACAATCAATCAAGAAAGCAGAAGAGGTGTCAAAAGCCTCTAAATGTCACAATCAATTAATAATCAAAAAATACTTCATTGAAAATAAATTGTACATAAATAATCACTGTCTAGTTAAACAATCACAAAATATTACTTTAGTACCATAAAATTAGCATCATTACATAAATACACATAATATCAGGAAATAATTCTGTCATACAAAAATTACGTCTAAAAATCTAAACTACCTATAAATTAAAACTTAGCAAGCAGACAGGTACAAACCTTATAAAACTTCAGTCAATGATAACTCGTACACAAATACAATAAATAACTTCAAGAGCTCGCAAGTTCTTTGATAGTACTGGATTTCAGGTGTGGAAGTACGGCGACTTTGGCTAAGCTAACGTCGGAGTATTTGTTGTAAACTGCCTTGTATTTTGAATTGCTGACATTGAGAACAATTTTGGCAATTTTTTTCATAATGGGTAAGAGGTGCTCTAAGGAGTAACCTGAATAGTAGATCATCGTGGGTGTCCAGACTTCTTCAGGTTCTTTGTAGGAAAGGAGGTGAAGCGAGAGACAAATCGCCGCTGCTGCAAGTTCGGACGGCCTATAGTGCGCCATTGAGTACTCAACCAGAGACAGGTCTACAAAATATTTGGCCAAGTGGTGATTCTTCGTATTTCCATTCGCAGCTTTTACGAACCTGCAATAACAACAGCCATTACATTTTACAGGTATTTTAGTTGTCTTTGTACTGTTCGGTTCATAACGGATAGGTGTTCAAAACCGAGAGGAATGAAAGACGGGGATGGACACCTTTGTCCTGCAGTGGGACACATCAGGCAGATAATAATAGCTGTCTTTGATAATCAATAATATCATGTAGAAATGGTCTCATTTAAGGCTGGTTTTCACAGGCCTAGTTGACGCCGAAGAGTGCAGGCGAGTAACTGTCAGACAGTTACTGGGTCCATGAAAATCTCTCAGGCTTAACTACACATGGAGAAGGTTACTCATTATTCAGGTAAGTTGCGCGAGAAGTCGCAGCCAAGTAGTAAATCTTACCTCCGCAAAAAGCTGAGCGGTATCGGTCTAGCAAAACAAAAGCCTAGCTTAGAGATGATCTCACGCTCGCATCTGAAAACATCATCCTTGCTGTATGCTTTGTCTGTGACATAAACGAAATCACAGACGTCTGGGGCGTAGATTTCTTCGTATTTAGACGCAATATACATAGCTGTCACGCCGACTAGTTGAAGCTGGTTTCGTTGTAGATTTGGCACCGCCTGAGAACAAAAAACCTACTTTAGAAGTTGGAAAACAGATGGTAGGCTTCTACACACATCTATAAGAGAATATAAATATAGAGAACCTTATTCTGATATTGAGGTCATAACTGAATTAATTTATAGTAGGTACCTAAAGGAACCAGAACTACACTGTTCCTTGCTATTAGAAAAATACTATAAATCTTAATTCTTATTGTGTCAATTTGATAAGTTCAACTAGATGTAATTTGTTTTCTTTTTTTCATTATTTCAGAAACTAGCACAACATTTTAGAATTAATGTTAATACATTAGAGCAGCATTACAATCTAGCATAATTTTGTTTATAACATTAAACCCAGTTTTATAAAAAAGTCATATAAAAAATCTTTAACTACAAGGTACATTGACAAATGGTTTAATCCAGGACCATGAAACGTAACCATGGGCAGCAGCTAGTTACAGATGATGTTGGTTAATGGAAAGGATCAAGGTACCTGCAGATATCTGTCAAGTATTCCTACAGTCAACTGGAATGTCTCCAAGACCAGGGAAAACTGTCTTTGCACTTCTACTAGCCAATCAATCAGCGTAGCTCGCATCCTCCCAGTGATTTCAGCCTTGAAACAGAAAAAGTTCAATGTGATTAAAAGTACAATATAGTAAATAGTTGCGAGGATGTTTGTTGTTCTTTCACGCAAAAACTACTGAATGGATTTTGATTAAACTTCACAATAATATAGCTTATAGCTTACATATCAGAATAACGGCGTAATAGGCTACAATTATTAATTTCAAAAAAAATCATGAAGATATATTGTATATTATCCAAAATATCTATCACCACGCGGGTGAAACCGCGGGGCGCAACTAGTAAAAACATAATTTTAAAAAAAGATATCATTTTTCGCTTGCCGCATTCTACTACAAACTTAGCTTAACTTGGTTGAGAATTGAAGGAAGGTTATATGACTTTGCAGGTCTTCATAATGAATGCACTGAGTATGCACTGAAATATATCTTATTTTTAAAACTGTATGTAGTATAAAAAAAAAATATTTTGAAATGTACCTTTCATATCAATCTTGGTTGAATTAATTGATTTTTTGTTTGGACACCTTGTCTCAAAATGCCCAGCTTTGTTTTACCACACGTCTCATGTGAAATATGCTGGTAAGTTAGAGGAAAAACAAAGCTAGCCTATAAAATTTCAAGCTAATTGGGTCATCAGTTGAGCAGTTATGCTCGATATGTAACTATTTCACCATACAGCCGAATCACCAAAGTTGTCACTAAGAACTTAAGACCTTCATTTGCTTCACTGACTCCATTCAATTATATTATAGATCGGTTGTCAGTCCAGGGTCCAAAACTATTGCTATTTAAATAAATTGTAGTTATGGGAGTAAGGTATTGCTCAACAGTGAAAAAAAGGTTCTGAAAATTTTTTAATAAAAAAATGAGTTAAACCAACCTGTTTTTCTAAATGATCCATTTTAATAGGATATCTTAATTCCAGTTTAATCAAGTATTTGTAAATATCCTTGATATAAGTTGAGATAAGCAGTGGATTCATATTGTCTCTTGCATCAATATCCTCAATATCATCTGGAAGCTCTGGTGTAGTGTCAAGAACCTCATTCAATTGTTCTGCATGTTTGTGTGTCTGCAACTTTTGATGGTCTATAATTGATGTCTGTTCTTCAGCTAGCTTCAACTTGCCAAGAGATTCAATTGGCTCTTTTAGGATTGGCTTGGCTGCTCGGGTTTCCTTATTTTCCTTGATACCAGGTAGCTTAGTCACTTTTCTTAATTCAGTCTTCTTTGTCTGCATGTAAATGTTTACAGATTGTTTCTCAACGACCTTTTCTTTTTGAGTCTGTAAAAGTTTATTGAGTTTTATAGAACAGTTGGTTGGGATCAGTTAAGCTTCGAGCAGGATTTTATGCATTGTGTAGCCACATAGATAGATAGAATATACTACATATATTGCACAAAAGTTGTACATAATACTTGTAATTTAATTTTTAAAAATACAGGGAAAATGGTAACTTATAACATACCCTAATGCGAGTAACA
Source organism: Eupithecia dodoneata (assembly GCA_947044415.1). Classification (NCBI taxonomy): domain Eukaryota; kingdom Metazoa; phylum Arthropoda; class Insecta; order Lepidoptera; family Geometridae; genus Eupithecia; species Eupithecia dodoneata. The sequence continues at coordinate 8,521,406 of OX345656.1, read as the reverse complement.
GCCCTGTTTGCAAGTCCAGCAGTACTCTCTTCACGGCGCAGCAATGGTCGTGGTGACTCGTTCTTGGCAGCAGCCAGACCCGTGTCAATCTTTGATTGTACATGACTGTAGCTGCTAAATTAATAATAGACATTTGAGTTGCGAGTAATTACTATAAATAAGAAAAAAACTGTCATAAATATTGTTTTAATAATAGATGCAGGTAGATGCTGGATGCGGCAAGCTGAAGACAGGGTGCTATGGCGCTCATTGGGGGAGGCCTATGGCCATCAGTGGACTGCTATGATGATGATGAATATTTATGACGTTTTTTAGTATTTTTTCTAGAAATCCAAGATAATTATGATGATAATAATTGAAATCAAGGAAATACGCAGGTATCTACCGTAAAGATGAGAAATCGGCAAACAAAGAACATGACGTGTCCTACAACTTTTCTAAATTATATGGGGGTACACAGCAAAAGGTCACACAGCAAATAAGGTTAAATACTCACCATTTAACAGGTTTTCGGTTGAGTGTGGTCTTTTTCTCGAACTCTGCGGTTGCACACGCAACTTTTCCAACGTTCACATCGAGTTGATATTGGACATTTGTGTTGATATCACCAAGTGCGCCTCGCACTCTCAACCCTTGAGATTTCAAGGGCTGAGCGAGATTTCCTTTCCCTTTGACAGCATACACGTTCTCTTGATCTTGAATCTGGGCCTGTTTAAATAAAATAAGCAGGTGTTATACACAAAAAGAGCACACAATACCCCAGCCTATGATGATTGCTATACACCATCATGGACAGTGATGAAACTCACCATCCTGTGTCTCCTGTTTATGGCTTCCATTTCTGTCAATTCGTGTCCAGTTCTTGTGTAAATTGGGAGTGGTACAACTGCTAGTAAGATAAATTACATTCAATACTGCCGTATTTTTCCTCTTTTTTTTGGTGCACTTTGAACGGCAGAAGGAAGAGAAAACTGCTTCGATTGTCGATGCGTTCAACTCAAAATAACGGCCAAAAATGCCAATAAAATGCCAATTCAAAACATTTCATTTTTGAAATAACTGAATGTCATTGGTCACAGCTGGCAAAGAGAATTACAGCTGGTCGTTCTGTGATTGGACAATGGACGATATTGTTTATGATCTCGCTCCTCCATCCATAGTAGATAAATCTTGAAACAAGAGTCAAGAAGTGCCTCACTCAGCAACTATGTATTATATATATATATATATATATATATATATTGTAGAATCATGACGTGTTGCATGTACCATAAATCTTGAAAAATAAACAGTGTATTACAAATGTTATTAATTACCTGTGTTTTTTCTTACGTCTATGGTTTACTCTTATATTTTAGCCCAAAAACGAATAGAGCACGTAATCAAAGATTAGTTATTTGACCATAAATTTAGTTCCAGATGGAGTCCTACGGAATCACTCACAAGTCAACAACAGCGATGGCGGACTTGTCATCATAAGTGAGAAATGCTAACTGATGAAAAAAAAATACCGATAATTTTCATAAAAGTTTCTACAAATCACAGATCACAAATCAAATTTCTACAAATCACAGATCACAAATCAAATAGGTAGCTATTATTTAAAAAAAAGTAGCGTAATGCTTTAATCCCAAAAATGTTATAGTTTTTATAAGAGCTACCTACTACGTAACATACCAACCTATGATTATAATTATTTTCCTTCCGAACGACTGGCTGGTTTTTCTACTCGAAAGAAACCATCTATACGATCCTGTAATCAGAACCCCTAAATCGCGACGGCATCTGGTAGCACACTCAAAAGAGGAGTTCTCAGAGGGCAGGGGGGAGCAACATTTAGTTTGCATTTAAAATCACTGGTCTCCTCTATACACCCCCAATATTATTTTTATGCAATATGGCTCCGCGTAGGGGGGCTATAATGCTTAAAATTGGAATGAGGTAGGTAGCCTACCTAACATAAATAAGAATTTAAATAGATATTTCTTAAATATTTTATTATATAAAGCTAAATTAACACAGACTGAGTTGACTTACTGATTGACATAATTGTTTTCCTGGATGGACGTATGTTTTTTTTACGGAATCGTATAGAGGGGGTTGAGGTGACCTAAGAAAAATTCCAACTTTTTGACATTTACTCCCCCAGAACGTCTCTTATAAAAACTATAACATTTATGTGATTAAAGCATTACGCTACTTTTTTTTAAAAATAATAGCTACCTATTTGATTTGTGATTTGTGAATTTGTAGAAACTTTTATGAAAATTATCGGCATTTTTTTTCATCAGTTGGCATCTGTCACTTATGACAAGTCCGCCATTGCTGTTGTTGACTTGTGATTCCGTAGGACTCCATCTGGAATTACTAAATCTATGGTATGTTCCTATTCAGTTAGTACGCAAATGATAGAAGGTGATTTCGTTCGTCCGTGGTGATGTGGTGTGATGATGATGACTGACGGACGTGATGCTTGATGCTGCTGACTGACTAACTGAACAGACGGCGACACGGGCGGATGCGGATAATAATTAATTGTTATTTGGAACGTATTTTATTATCGAACGAAAGAATAGGTACGTTGTACCTTACCTTCACGTTGCAAAAATAAATAGCAGTTTGCTGTGCCGTCCCATCTACCAAGATTTTGTCCAAATGTAAGGGCTTAGAAAATTTTCCTCACATGGCATATTCCCATTTGCGTTTTTGTAATTGAATTTTTGTCAACAGTGCTTAAAAAAATGGTACAAAAAGGGCCTCGTCCTTTGGTACTTTGTGGGCCGTCGGGTTCTGGAAAGAGTACATTGCTGAAGCGCTTACTGAAAGAGTTTCCTGATAAGTTCGGGTTCTGCGTGTCGCATACGACTAGAGGACCGCGTCCGGGTGAAAATAACGGTGTTCACTACCACTTCACTAACAAAGATGACATGACTGCATCTGTAAGCAAAGGAGAATTCATTGAGACAGCCAATTTCAGTGGAAATATGTATGGAACTAGGTAAATAATTGTGTATTCTGCTTCAAACAACATCATATTTTTGTCTTAGCTTGGCCATGTGCTCGTTGTTGTGAGAACATTGGCAGAGTGCCAATTGGATGTACTTGCATTTGTCATCATTGTTTACTTGCATTATTTTGGTAGAAATTGTTAGGGCTAAATCCATGATAAACTGACATAAAATCCATGACAAATAACAATTTTATTGTAATTTTCATTGTTAATAAAGATTTTAATTGTATATAATGTGAACAATCAATAAGCTAAACAAATAATACAACAACACCATAATTTAATCTAATTCTATCTTTAATTCATGCGATCTATGCCCTTCCCATTAGTACCTAAAACTTATATTTCAATCATTAATTTTCAGCAAGAGTGCTGTGTACGATGTTCGCTCTACTGGCAAGATCTGTGTCCTGGACATAGAGATTGAAGGTGTAAAGCAAGTGAAGAAGACAGATCTGGATCCTCTTCTCGTGTTTGTGATGCCGCCTTCCATCGAAGAGCTGGAGAGGCGTTTACGTGTTCGCAATACTGAAAATGAAGATGCCTTGAAGAAGAGATTGGATACAGCTCGAAAAGAAATTGAATTTGGTTAGTATGATTTTATTCACGCGCGCGCTTCTGTCTTCAGTGAGAGTTTTTTTTAGTGTCGCACTGATTGCACGCGCCCGTTGCGTACAATCATGTTGAGTCGCGGTACAGACACCGGGGGGCGCATGATCAGCAAAATACTAAAACGACCCGCGCTGATCGTCGGCTCTGATGAGCAACACGCTGAGCTGTCAGCTCTGATAACCAGCTTGACACTAAAACCTAAGATCCTTTCTGCCGTTAAGGCGTGAAACGGTAACAGACAGTTACGTACGCTTTTATATTATTAGTATGGATAGTCGATCAAACTAAAACAAATCAGTAAAATTCATTTAAAGTATCAGAATTCAAACAAATGTTTAGTAAATCATGACGATTTCCTATTATATACAGATATATACAGTTGTATTATATTATGATATAAAAATATTGATAAGCTTTTGATCTTGAGACCTTGACCCACTCGGGCTCTATAATATTAATGACACCAGACATAGAATTTTTTAATCATATTTTGTTTCCAAGTTCTATGTAGATAAGGCGATGTAGGTCTTCACCTTTCCACTAGCGCCACTTTAATTTTTTCCCTCTAAGATAAAGTTTAATTTATCTATAGGTAGGTAATGGTTATGAATGCATAATCTGACCACAAAAGAGACAAACTAGTGTTTTGAAAAACAAAAGCACTGTGATATAGACATATCAGCTCTCAGCTGCTTGTCTAAAATAATAATTTATTAGGTACCATCTGAATAGAGGATTTTTGAAAATTCTCAACATCTTTCTATGAAAACGTTCAAATCTGATTTCTATTCCATGAGAACTGATTTATGAAATAAAAAGTTACCTGTGTTATTTATAATAGGTCTGGATATACATCTATGCAATATTTCAGCCCTGTCTGTTCAGTCCTTTTGCTGTAATTTATTTATTTTCCTGATGCTGCTTAAATCCTCCGTGTACGAAGTATCGAACAGAAGGCCTACAGCTTAAATACTTACAAAATTTATGACATTAACCTAGAAAAGAAGTAACAAACGTCCATCAATCTATCCATTATCACATTCATAATATTAGTGAGTACCGGCAGACTGCATTGAGATAGCAAAGAAGCAGAATATAAATAAAAATGCAAATGAAAATAAATTAATATTATTTGTTATATTTTCCAGGTCAAGTACCCGGCAACTTTCACATTATTATTCTGAATGACAACTTGAACAAGGCATACTCTGACCTACGTGACTTCATTTACCAGAACATTGTGGAAAAGGAACAAGGTAAATAATGTATACTATGTTTACTGTACTGCAGTGGATGTGATCCAGGGAGGAGAACTTAGCAGGGTTTGCATTAACAAATACATCCAGTGCTGAATGTAATCATCATGCCTATTGCCTATGTTAGTTCACTGCTGGATATAGGCCTCACTTAATGAGCGTCATAGCGCCCTTCGTCTTCAGCTTGACGCATCCAACATCTACCTGCCCACTGTTGAATGTCCCTCCCACAAACAAGAGGTTATTTTTTCATGCTTGGCAGGCAAGGTTTTAAAAAAAGAGCTACTGCCCTTCCTTTGGTAGGTCCCTTCAAACCTAAGGGCAGCAGGTTGGTCTCAGCTAGTTGATATCAACGGACTAGGTTAGAAGAGATGATTCTTAAGCCGCGACCACCATTATCTGATTTAGCCCGCATTGATACTCCTTTGGAAGAACGTTAAGGTTAATAGTAGAATTGCATTGTGTGTGAGTGGAGTGTGGAGTGATTACTTTATGTACTTAGCTCAAAATTAACAATCCTGGTTATATAAATATCATGAGTTTGTGAGTGCAGTTTTTGTGTTTTAGCATAAAACAAACAAGAAACTTAAACACAACTTATAGATTGAATGTTGTTTGTTGTTTTATTACTAACATCCACTAATATTGTTTGACAGATGCTGAACCACAAGGCGAAAAGGAAAATTGAAACCCTTGCATGACAGAATGTGTAGAATTGAGAAAAATTAGATTTTTCTCATTCAATAGTCAGTGTTAGATTTTACTATAATTTGGCCCCAATGATCTTAAGAGTTAGTCTTAAACCGTTTGTGCAATAATACTACCTCCAAAAAACTAACGCTTAAGCTGTATTGTAATACAATGCATTGGATTTGTCCACTACAGCATTTAAACATGTGTGATGAAGTCAGAGCTATTTTGTACCTAAGTCATGCCAGGTTGAAGTTGAACTAACATTTATTTATTTATTTACAAACGTACCTCTATTTTTACGGGAACACCCAATGCAATAGATTATTATAATTTTATTATACTCCGTTCACGCGTTTACTTTACTTTTGACAGCTCAAGTAAGTGTCAATCAATTAGTAATGTCTTGATGTTTTATCGATTCGATTTTAACGACATATTTTGTATTGAAATGAAGTTGTAAGTAATCGAATTTACTTTTCAATAAAAAATCGTTACAGAATCTGTCGGCTCGATAAATATAGAAGCTCTCGTTAGTCCCGTAATTTATCAACTCGACAGATTCGCATCAATATTTTTAATAGGAAACAATTGTTGCATACTTTCATTCAATCTACATTGACTTACCTGCCAACAATAAAGGAAATTCATAGGCGGGCATATATCGAAAGTAAAATAAACCAGTGGAGTATCGTTAATGTTAATAACTAATCATACAAATGAACGGAAATTCTAGATTAATTCACAGATTTTACTTGTATTACACGAAACACAGTAGTTGTAGTTGTGGAATCTCTGCTGTTTTATCAAATCTTAGGTACAATTTACAATAACATACTGTATTTTATCTCTAAGTTAAGTTAAACTAAACATTCCTCTTATCAATTTGAGAAGCCCCAAATAAGTGCCAAATTCGTGTTTGAAATACAATGGCACTGCTTGTTTATTCGCTTCTTACTACTACAAGTACTTATAACTTTATAATAATAATTGTCGTAAATAGGTTTAAGGATCATTGCATCCCTGATTGGATGCAATGATCCTTAAACCTATTTACGAAGTTGAAGCTAGTTTGGGTGTTTTATACTTCTGAAGTTGAAGCTAGTTTGGGTGTTTTTATATGTGCAATAGGAAATGTGGGTATGTATGTACACTTGTACAGTCAGCGAACGAAAATAATCAGAATATATAGCGTTTTTTGGTCTCACTAAACGCGTTAGTCGAGTATTACCATCTCATCCTTAGAAGAAGTCTTAGAATAACGACAAATATGTTTCATTTTCATATTCTTGTACCTGCGCTTGTGCGTGAAAGCACTAAAGTTATTACGAGTATGTTTGTCAGATAGTTATTAGGTTGAAAATCACGAATATTATGTAATTAATAACACAATCCCTTTGCAATGCTTGTTTTTACTATAGAATGTAATCTCATATTTATAGATATGGTAGGAAAGTATTTAAAGTCAAAAATCATTTATTTCTTTGGGCTTACAAAATAAGCACTTAGACAAGTCATATTTATTTATTTAATAATTAAAAAAAAACAAATTAAATAAATATTTTATACATTCAATTATTATCAAATAAAATTATTTTACTGTTCACTTAAATTTTTTGTCCACTAGTGGAAGAAGTGAAAAAGAAACCACTAGCATGTTCATCTCTTATATGTCTAATATATGGTTATTTGCCTATTTAAGTCTAAATATAATATGATTCGATACATGTCAATATTAAAGTAAAGCTATGCACAACAACAAATTACCTACATACTATTGTCTGTGCGAAACTGAGCGACATCTGGCCAACCATTAACATCATTGAGATACTCATTTATGGAGTAGAAAGCCTTCTTGATGAGATTTAGTTCTATGAAATTTTTAATATTCATTTTAGTGCCGCCGACTGTACATATGTAGATATCATATAAAATGCAATGTTTTAGTCATAATAAATTGTTACTTCCAGTTGATGGCATCGTGCAAGCAGCCCTGAATGGTACAGATATAGACAGGACTACATTTTGAATTAATTTACACATGAAAGATAAGAAAGATAGTTATTTAAGTTTAATTATAAATCTAGCCCCTTGGCCTTTGTAACTTATGTAAATTATTATACAATTTAATAACGACATTTATATAGATAAGTTACTTATGAGATCTTTACCATAAATTACATTATAACCCTATCTTGGTACCGTGTTGTGTGTATTTTGGAAAAAAAGGCAAAGTGGTAATAGATGCATTTTTCACCAAAGTTATACCAGTTGTATGCAAGCAAGCCCTGTTATTGCCATAAAAAATATTAATTTCAGTATCTACATAAATAAAAGCCCATGTTTTAAGCATGTTTAAGAAATCTATGTGTGTAGTTCGGCTTGTCTTCTCAAGTAGAAAAGGAAGTGTTAGTAAATCGAGTGTGCTTTTTAAAAGCCCTTATGTGTTTTGTATGAATTTAGGCTGCTAATCTAAAATGTCATAATATTTTTTAATTATTAGATAATGTTCAGAAATGCCACAAGGGCTGTGAAGAAAGTATCTACCTAAATGGAAACAATACCATACTAATATAACCTTTCTTAATTTTTTTAAATATTTTGTCTTGGTACTTACACCATTCCAAAAGCGATATTATTGTTCTTTTAATTTGTTTTGTTAATATTTTTCGCGTTATTGTAATGTTATATGTATGCTAATAGGTGTGTCGCTGATATTTATTATATTAAATGTGCGTGCATACAAGCTTTTCTGTTTATTTTAACTAAATTGTCCTGACACAGTTACTTAATATACTTAGGTACTTCGGAAAAGTCTCAAGGCAGCGGAACGGTGACTCTATAGGTATAGATAGATAGAACAAGGGATTGAAAAAAAAAATTAATAGTGAGCTAGGTAAGGAAGGGACTTGTCCGCGCGGAATATCGCCCATGACGTGAACTTACTTAATGTGTCCGTCTAGTTAGCAGCTCCGCCATGGAATTTGATGTTTTGTACTACACCAATAAGTAGGCACATTAATAATTATGCCCCGGAGTGGTGCAGTCGGTGCAGTATTAAATTAGCAGTTGGCGAACCCTCACAATCAGGGATACCGTGTGAAAAAATGTATTAATACCCATTTTAAATTAAAATTTATGCAAGTAGGTAATTAGAATGAGACTTTGAACTTGCCTAACGCCACTGTAACTACTTAGGGTTGCCATACATAAATAAATAGTACAGTACAGTCTGTACATTCATTAATTATCATGCTGACCCGGGATTACCCACTGCTGGGTATAGGACTCCTTTCGTTTTTGAAAGCTTCTATCGTGTGGTTATCCCATCCAAGTACCTAAGACATGATATCATCGGCAATTCATCCTGTGAGAGGATGACTCGGTTGCCTTTGGCCTATTCTTGGCCAACAATCGGTAAAGGTAAGCCAGCTGCTATCGTCATAAGTGAGTATTATAGAAACCTACATGCCCCTGTCTATGTACCAATGCACATAGAAAGGTAGGTGTTATGTCAGAGGTGCTTAAATTTATTTAATTATACATACGTTTAATTATACTTACAACAATGTTAGGGTAGAAAGTGTACATTTTTCACCTACTGTTGACAATTTTATAGGTCAAACTCGACACGAAAAAAAAGATTTTAAATTTTTATTCTGGGAGTTGATTGCAAACATTATTTCTTAAGAGCCTTTATTCCTAAAATGCGCAGAAACAGTACTTTTCAAACCCGTTTATATCATGAACCACTTATCTTATAGTATATGTTATTTACTAATAATTTTAGGAAATTTTAGTGTCCAACGAGTTTGACTATAAAATATTTCGATTAATATAGTATGTACGCGTTCTATCAAGATAACTTGTGAGAGGTTTTCATAATTTCCCTTTCAGCATCAGTTTCGAAGCTCAAAATAATAGAAAATACTGACATATCTAATTAAGAAAAAAATATAACCTACTGATGAGATCCTTGGCTAAAAAGTTACTTAGAAAGATGTTTGGTTTTGGTATCCTACTATGAGAAATTAAAATTCAAAAAATGTGAAATATTACGAATATTTCACATTTTTAAATGATGTTTTTACCGATATACCTTATTTAATTTAATATAATAATAGCCTACCAATAAAGTGGAGCATCTTTTTTAAAATCATACATTTAAAATTTTTATGATTTTGTTGCTATTATTTTTCTATAAATATTTAATGAGCGACGTGACCACACTCTAGAAAGCCTCGCGGCGGACTGATTTTCGCGCAGCGTTTTATAGTAGTTTTAAAATATTTATAGAAAAATAATAGCAACAAAATCATAAAAATTTTAAATGTATGATTTTTAAAAAGATGCTTCACTTTATTGGTAGGCTATTATTATATTAAATTAAATAAGGTATATCGGTAAAAACATCATTTAAAAATGTGAAATATTCGTAATATTTCACATTTTTTTAATTTTAATTTCTCATAGTAGGATACCAAAACCAAACATCTTTCTAAGTAACTTTTTAGCCAAGGATCTCATCAGTAGGTTATATTTTTTTCTTAATTAGATATGTCAGTATTTTCTATTATTTTGAGCTTCGAAACTGATGCTGAAAGGGAAATTATGAAAACCTCTCACAAGTTATCTTGATAGAACGCGTACATACTATATTAATCGAAATATTTTATAGTCAAACTCGTTGGACACTAAAATTTCCTAAAATTATTAGTAAATAACATATACTATAAGATAAGTGATTCATGATATAAACGGGTTTGAAAAGTACTGTTTCTGCGCATTTTAGGAATAAAGGCTCCTAATAAGCATCTAATGTAGATTCTTCCATCAGTTAGGTACTTCGTTTTTTTTGGTACATCCTCGTAAAACTATTTAGTCCAACTGGTTTGACCATGAGGAATTATGTTTCCTCATGGTCAAACTTTACTACCTAAGGCATTTTGTCATCTTGATTTGGATTACCCAACACCCTTATTAATATTTAATGAGGTTTACTCTCTTAACTTTCTAGCTTTATGGTTAAACTTTAATAGCTACTGATAGTATTTCAATAAAACAATTGATTATATATGTTTCTTTATTTTGGTCTAAATACCTGCCTTAATAATAATGTCAAACAAGATCATGATAATGTTAGAATAATTAGGAAGTGATGTCAACTATAATGAAAATTTATAGGTATCCAAGGTTTAATTTAGCAAAAGCATAAACCAAACAGTACAACCACATACATACTACAATTAAATTATTACTAAAGAACTTAGAGCACAATACTGCAATCCTTGTCCCATCTGTCGCGATGAGAATGAGGAGGGGTGTTTTCACAATCACCACCAACAGATGATGGCTTAGAAATATTCTTCAAAGAGACACTACTACCATTTGTTAACATATTAGAATGCTTGGAAAGGGACTTCAGTCGTGGAATATGAGAAATCCTCTTGGGTATTTTGGAACCATTTTTAGGGTCATACAAAGTGTTTGCTGATTTAGAGCGAATGTGACCTGCATCCTTATTTTTCATACAGGACAAGGGAGTCCTAGCTCCACCAATACATGTTGATTTTGAGTTTTTGGGGGTATCATTTATGTTTGTTGTTTCATCTTCATAGATAAGAAGTTCTTTTTTTGTTTCATGCGGCATTGACTGAACGAACTCAGAATTGCTATTCTGTAGCACTTTAATAAGAGAGTCATCTGACATTTCTTCCACAATGTCTACACATTTAGCTAGGACAATGGGAGTTCGTTCAATACCCATAGATGGTGAGCGAGGATCCAAACCAGATATTTTTTCTAATTTCAAGTGTGGTTTTTCATGGCTTTCATCAAACTGATCAGTTTCTACATACTCAAAATTTGTCTCGAGTAGGATTGCAGGATTGGCTTCCATGAATCCATTTGGTGATATATTCTCTTCTATAGCTTCATTTGAAGCTGTGGATGACCCTAGTGGTCCAGAAACTTCTTTCATGGATTCATTGAGTGATATCTCATCAAAGCCTTCACATAGATTTTTGGGAATTAACAGTTCTGGGCTTTCGTTAGCTTCAGTGCAGCTATCAAAGTTTTCTTCAATGTCATTTAGCAGATTTGGGCTAGCACGATGTTTATTTTGTTGACACAAAAGTTTCTTCTCTTGTTTTTTAGATATGACAATGGGAGTGCGCTCAAAGTCTTGTGATGGTGAACGAGGATCATATGACTGCAAGTGACTTTTGATAACAGCTGAGAGAATGGGATTGTTGTGTACAAGTTTTTCTTCATTAGCACTTTCAAATGTTTTCCTCAAGTCCACATTTTTAGTGATGTTGCGTTTTGATCCTGACTTATTCTGCAAATAAAAAATAACGTTATTGAAAAACACATGTGAATTTCATTCTGTAGCTTTTTGGCGGCAAAACTTATGAAGTAATTTATAAAATGGCAGGTACGCCCACCATGTACCTACCTAGACAGTAGACTGTCCATGGTTTATTAACAACCAAACCATTGTCGAGTTCGGTTAGGAATTATATTTTTGTAAAAAATCTAATCTATTTTAAGGTACTTTATCTGAATAATTTTGTCCATCAGCTGTTCCAGAGAGGGATGAAAGGCATGGTAGGTACATCCTACTAATAATGATAACGTAACTTACGTTTAAGGGAGTCCGTGAGACTTCCGGAGTCGGAGATCTAGGATCTGGATTATCACAAACGTCTTCATCAGTCATCTGCATCACAATAGACACCGACGACGTCTCATTATTGGGCTTACTGCCGTTGCTACCCATTTTTTTAACGCAGACTTAAGTTTACTTTCTATTTGGTTGAAATACTAACACATTTTCACTAGAAAACACTTTTTTTCCAATTTATTTGAATAAAATCAATAGCAAAACAGAAAACAGTAACGTAACGGCTGCATACGTCAAATCAGTATTCATTCGATTTTCAAATAAATGTCAAAAAAAATCAACCAATCCGAAGGAAGTCGTTATTCTGCAGAACCATTGCGGAACCAATGATGGTTTGACAAGCTCCAAGGTACACCATCATTGGCCTATTATTGACAGATGGTTGTCTGTTCAAAAACGACGCTCTAAGAAGTTTTGAACGAAAGGCAAGAGCGGGAGTGAGTCAATGTCCGGTTTCGTATGCGCGGCAATTTTGAACAGTTATATTTTGGTTTCTATTGAACAGATTTACCAAACTGAATAAATAAGAATAGCCCATATTTATGGTCAGTAATGTTTAATTTATAAAATTATTTCATAGTTTATTTGTTAATTGGGGTTTCGTAACGTACTTACATATTTTTAATAATGTAATAAAATAATATTCTATTGTTCTCTCGGCTACAATTAGATGTATCTTTTAGGCACTTTATGCTTTTAAATGATTCTTGAAACATAATAAAATAAAAAAATTGTTTATTTCGAGCACAGGGCTCATACAAAAAATTACATTAAAATTTACATACTCAATCACAAATAAAAAAAAATATGGACACAGACAAAAAACAAAAATATGCGGCGAGAGACCATCAGTGACCGGGGCACCGCCCCTTAAAAAGGTTTGCGTGTAAGTTTATCCAGCCATTAGTCAAGTCAATGCCCCGTAAAAGGAGAGTCCCACCTGTCCGCCAATGTGCTTGGTGTTGGGCTGGCACGCAGGCGCTTCAAGAGCGACGCACAACGCTTTCTTAAGATGGCGTGAAAGCTATCTGTGTGCGCCTCACCGAACATACCCGATGCACTGCAGAAACGTAATAATGACTTTAATTCGCTGTACTTTTAACTTTGAACCGAACTGGTTTGGGTGTCATTGTTTCGCATATAATTTGGTTAAGGTAAATCTTAGGAAGCCATGCTGTCTATTGAATGACTTATGTTTTGGTTCGTAGGTTATTTTCGTCATAAGTTCCGTAGTTTTCTTGTCAATAAGCAGACTCATGATTTTCACATGATTCGTGTTTATTTTTAATTTTTTTTTTGCGAATTTGGCTCAGCTGCCGCCCCTACAGTGCAAGACATCTTATTACAGGCAGACCTAGCTTTGATGCACATTTTAAAAACGCACACAAGAAAACGCATTTGTCCAAGCGCCCTTTCGGCACATAGCCACGAGTCGTGAGTTAGATCTCCAACCACGAGCACATTTGACACGACATGTGCTGCCCTCTGCGAGACCCCAGCCGTTCACTGTGGTTCCTTTGCAGTTGACGCGTCCGTGGGGCGGCGGCGGCTGAGGCTCGCACCAATTTCTACCTGAAAATCAAAAGAGAGTTCTATTCGGTATATATTATAGATTTAGAACGTCGGAAACCATTCACAACCATTACATTTATTTATTACAATTGATTATAGTTTTAAAACATTTTTGTCTTCGCAGAACTAAATGTTGCCGTTGTTGTTGTATGTAATGGTGTTTAATTCCCGCTTTTGCCGTAAGACTTCAGTGGTGGCGAGCACTGTACTCTACTTGCCAAGTTACCTATAACACACTTAAGTAAAAAGGACTTGGTATTATACCTAGTACCATTCTATTTGATTTTGAGATCAACTTAGAATATAACTAATGAATCTCATTTTATTGTCATTTTGTTGACAACCTCTGTGGCGCGGTGGGCGAACGTCCGCCTGCGACGCAGGAGGTTGCGGGGTCGATTTTCGCCTCGGAACAAATGTTTGTACGATCTACAGTTATTTGTTCCGTGGGTTTTGGTCGTTATCTATGTACCTAGTATTAGAAAATATCCATGTATGTACCTAATTGTATTACGTATATCAGTTATCCTACCTACCATTAACTGAAGCTTTGCTTAACTTGTGGCTAAATGATAATGTGTGGATTGTCCAACATTATTATTTATTTATCTTTTTTTTTCTCGATTATCGATATACAGGTCCACCCACAGAGCAGGGAAAATTACTATCGTAACAGACAATAACATAGCTACGTGTATTGTCTATTCCTATTCTATAGATATTTTACTCTATTCAGTATCTAGTAGATACGCACATCGCGTCAATGTTTTACATTTTATGATGATAGAATAATCCCTTGGCATGTCGCCTAATTTATAACGTGCTTAATATTAAGGGGCTTTGGTATTATTAATTGCATTTAAACCAGAAGTTGTCACTGGCGTACAATCAAGTGTTTCTGGACTGCATCGTCATCAGCATCCGCAGTCTAACTATAAACAATGCACTCTGTGTTGGTATTTTTGGATTATGTATGGTACTGAGGGAATACAGAGCGCATCTGCGTTTGCGCACACATTTGTAGGTACACTATGATTGTCCTACGCAAAAGCGCTAGCCTCCGTTGATACTGACCGTTCGCGTCGTGGCGTATTTTTGCATAAAAATAATTAAGCCTAAGTGTTTACTGTTTTTATTATTCTTGAAGAAATAAAATAATAACCCAAAAAATTCCGATGGCGACGGGACTTGAACCCGCGATCTTCCGCTCAGTACAGGGACGCTCTCACCGGCTTAGCCACGAGATCAAATGATTATTGAAATTTTGTGGGACTTCCTACGACTCTAGCGCCGTAAGCTCCCCCTGCAGGGGAAACTGATTGAAGTTTATCCAATCCTGCTCAAAGACTTGTTCTGTTCATTTGATGAGAGGTTTACTATTCTTACCTGAACACACAGGTAGGTGACCGGACCACTCCAAATCTTCACCACAGCTCTGTGTTGATGCGCCATGCAATTCGTCCTTTGTATCGCGACACGTAAACTTGCATGTTTTATTTTCGTCTCTACAATCAGCAATCAAATATGTTGGCACTGCGCACGTTTGAATCAGAACATCCACGTTCATGTAGCAATACCTCAGAATCTGGAAAAATGAAACTTCCTCTATTATTTATAAAATACCTAGGTAGAGGTCTTTGTAAATACGAGTATAATACCAGAAGACAGGGGGGACGCTTCCGACTGGTATTGATATGGATCAGTTGAGCTACCTGTAGATTGTTTACAACGGTCTGCAGTTCGCTCAATTGTTTCAATTGTAAATACTAGTTCTACTATTTCATTATTACAATCAATATGTTTTATTTCTATTATTTGGACAAGGTTGCTATCAGACGGAGGGAAATCTTACATAGTATGCAGTATATGCTTTAAATTTAATAAAAAAAAAGAAAAAAATATATATATCAATATATTTTAAATTGTTTTCCTATGAATTAGTGAATAAAAGTAAATCTTTTGATTAATTGATAACAATCCCAAAGTAATATCTTGATTTAGGCGCGTACCTAAAGGAAACTCACTTTATTCTTGTGCTTGATTTCGCCCAGAATTTTATAGGATCCTTTTTTTAGCAAAGACCCAAATTTCGGTCCGTATTTCGGGATAAACTTTACGTCATTCGGCAATCGGCGTCCGTAGCAGGTTGTCATTCGAGGATGCTGCAGAAATATTCTATCGGATCCCGGTTTTGCGATGATGGTTCTATCACGAGGGCACGTAACGCATATGTTATCTGAAAAATAGTTTTCAAGCTTTTTTGAGATATCCATCTACTCTCTGAAAAAGGAAATCATTACAATTAAGACTCTAGACTCAACTGATCCATATGACTCTTGTAGTCATACATGGATAAGTTGAGCTACCTGTAGATTTTACAACACTCTGTTTCTATTATTTGAGAGTACATTTAGGTATTTGTACCTACTCGTATGTTCAGAATGTTTAATGCACAGTAATTGGAAATAGTTTTATAGTGAATTGTTTGCTATATAATGGGTGGAATCTTTTGGTGTGTGCCAGCCGCCGTAGCCGTATAGTACCTACAAGAAAATGATCTTCGTATTTTATTCAGGATTAGTATTTTCGGAAAATGATAAATAGTTTCCAATAGCTAAAAATCAACGCTTCCGCTCCTTACGACCCCCTCCCCATAGTATAATTACCTCGTATCTACCTCCATAGGCAATACAATGGATAGCAAAAACATAATAAAGTTTTTCTGACTCTTCTCGGCTGTGTTAGAAATAAATAGGGAAAATATGGGTATATAAATAAAATAAAAAGACCAATTATTTGAAACTACTCTTTCAGCAAATTTGCTCATAGTCAGAGGATTGTTCGCGAAATGTGAATGGATATTTTTTTTACCTAAAGTATGTTTACTAACTTACCCTCAGAAACATCAATGGTCTCACGTTCCGTCAACCTTGCAAACGGCCTCCGATAGTTAAAATCTGTAGCTCTGACAACATTCTGCCCGGGATAGATAGAGGATACTTCGTTGCTCAATCTATTCTCAAGAACCTCTGGTTACGCTTGTTGGGATTATTTGCAAATTAATGTGAATAATTATACCGCTGTCTTGATTGGATGGTATTTCACCTATCTATTAAGAATGTCTTATTTTAATAACTTATTTTGGGGAACCATCCGTCAAAGGTCGGTATAGATTGCACCGACACGCCCCATGCAGGGGACCGCAAGAAGCCGCCATCTTGGTGCTTTGAGTCTTCGCAAGTCATTAGATCGACCAACACGCGTCCCGCACTAATTTATCTTAATAAAAGTTGGACTCTGATAAATCCGCATACCACCGCATCTGCTACGCTGGCAACTGCTGGTAATCCGCTTGTGTGTGTCAAAGACATTTCAGTGACGTCACGGGAATCCTGGCGATTCCAGAAGCACGCATTCTTCCGATCGAGGCGAGTGGTGAATTGAGGTGAGTTATTATTATAAGGCATTTATAGGTGATTTGCTTTGTTCCAAGGCAGCGTACGTTCCAACAAGTGTCCATTCCCCGCATCCCGCAGGATTCACTTTAAGCTTTAAACCAGCATCCATTTATCCCAGGTCGTCCAAAGTTACTAGGGCTGGGCAACCGCTTAGAATAGAGGATTTAGTCCTGTACTCTCCATTTTGGTCCTTCGGCCGCACATAAGCTTAAATTTAGATCCACAGTCTAGATTATTCCAGGTTAAAAAGTTACGAATTTTAACTAGTAATCTATCTCATTGTTGCATATCGTCACACTATTCTCACCTCTATTGCATACTCGTTAACGTCTATATTTGTGTTTCATTACCTTACCTACCGGCAGAAAAAATAATTTTCTATTATCGTAATCTCGCATGTTTTATTCATAAATTATTGAAATACGATTAAATAATAGTTAATTCATATCGCAAAATAAGTTATTGGCATAAAATCATTAGTATTTCGCTAAATTGCATATCTTTTTTTGTTAAATGTAGAAGTGTGGGTACTGGGTAGTAAGACGTGACGTGTCCGAAGTCCACATTCCGCTCCCTAACCTTGAAAGGTTATTCGAATAACTACTTGGTTCTTAGATAGGTTATTTACCTACCTACTCGAGAATAAGTAGTTATTAAACATTTTGTCATACGACTACACTAGGAGACTCCAACCGCATATGATTCAAATTAGTGCAATTTAATCATTAAACGTATATGAGTACGTTCGCATCGCATTGTATGTGAATGATTTAGTAGGTACCTACCTACAATCATTTCATTATACCTAAGTTTTAGGTACTTTCGTTACCAACCTACCTATCATTCATTATAGGGTTTCCTCGGTCTTTTGACGGGAATCTCTGAATTTCGATAATAGGCAAGTAGGCAAGTTCGCATCGTTATTGTTTTCATAACTCGCCTTTGAATGAATTATTATTAGTCATTCATCTTACTCCGCACTTTAGGGCTTGTGTTATCTTTCTGGGATACTGAAATAACCTTGATTTTTTGATAGGAATTTCTCGTTTAGAAACTTAATACCTACCTAAACATTTATTTACGTGTTCATCAATACTTAACGCTTTTCTCGCTAGGATGTAACAGTAGGGAGAACCTACAATTTGTACCTACTGCCTACATTCCTAAGGTATTACAAACGAAAGCTTCGATTATAGCATTATTTAACAGCATTTTTTATACTTACCTACCTCCCTAACTACTTGGGTATAGCTAGGTAATTACTCAATTGTTGTGGATCACGTGAACTTTGTGGTTTGTGATACCTACCTACGCTTATCTTAGAATATTTTTTACTCGCATCGCATTTATTTTATTGTGATAAATAGGTCGATAACAAAGGTGCCTCGCTCGGTGAAAGTACCTACCTGTCCGGCCTGTTTACACAAACTTACTTACCTACGTGGTTTTGTTTCCTTTTTATTATATTTGATTCCATTCGCAGTTTGTTTGATTTTAGATACAAATTGTTTATCGTGTAACGAATTTATTAAAGATCATCATCATTTCTTATTCCTCTCTAAGTATTTTTGTAAAATAACGGTAATTAAATAACGTCCTGTTACCCTTCGCATTAGGGTTCCGCTTGAATCTTAGGGTTTGTTTGTGTGGTAGGTAATTCCATCAAATATGGAAGATAAAATCCAATTAAAACTTTATCTCGCAAAACGCGACGCATGTTTCGCACGCGTCCAGGCCATTTATGAGTCATCCAAGGCGTTGACAACTGAGCGCGCTCGCAGGACATTCATTGCGCAAGCTAAGCAAATTGATGCGTTGCGCGGTGAATTCAACGAGATACTGGATAATGTAAATCTTTCATCTATGAAACTGGACGAGAAATATGAAGTCAGTTATAGTAGTTTGAACTCATTTGACGACTTGGTTTGTGAAATAAAAAATACTTTAAGCGCATTATTGGAACCGCCGCCGGTGTCATCGCCCTCTGCCACCATGAGCTCAGCTGGCAGGAGTGCGTACCATATAAAGGTACCAAAAATTGAACTCCCCACGTTTGACGGTGACATAGAAAGTTTTCCATTTTTTTATGAAACCTTTAAGAGGGTGATCCACACAAACTCTGACCTCTCGGATTCAGATCGCATCCACTACTTATTAGGCTGTCTCAAAGGCAAGGCTAGAAATGTGTCGGCAGGTTTATGTCCGTCCGCCGAAAATTACCGAGTTGTGTGGGATGCGCTTATCGCAAAATACTTAGATACCCGCGCGCTCGCTGTCAATTATTTAAATCAGCTGTTTGCCTTAAAGTCAGCAGGTACATCACCTGCTAACTTAGAAAAGGTGTTTGATAAATTTACAGCAATTATAGCAGGAATCAGACAATTAAAAATAGAAAATCTTGCTGATTTTATTTTCACCCATCTGGGCCTCAAATTAATTGACTCAGATGTAGCAAAACATTATGAAATGTCCTTGCGATATCAAAGGGATCAAGAACTCGTTGACTACGACTATTTTGTAAAATTTGTACGCGAACAAATTAAAATAATTTACCGCACAACGGCGCCCCCGCGCGCGACCGCAGGGACCAGGCCTCCCTCTCCTTCCACCTTAAAGGTGCCGCAGGTATATGTAGGCATAGCTGACAATAGTAAATGCTCCCTATGTAGCACCACTCATCTACATCTATTCAGGTGCACTGGGTTCCAGAAACTGCAGTCACTTGATAGATTTAAATTTGTTAAAGATAATAAAATGTGTGTCAACTGTTTAAGCAACCGGCACACCACGCTGAAATGCCAATCGAAAATCGGTTGCAAAAAATGTAACGGCAGGCATCACACGTTGCTTCACTTCGAACAACTGCCGCCGCCGTGCGCTGAAACCAACGCCATAGTTTCTGCCCCTCTACCCCCAGTGACTGCCCCCGCGGCTACTTCTTCCGCTGGTCCTGTTGAAGTCTTGTCAGCAGCTCCCGAGCGGGTCGCACTATGTACACATTCCGCGGTAGAGGAGACCAAACGTACTACCGAAGTGTTGGCCACCGCTAAAATAATAGTGGTGAATAAAAAGGGTAGGGACGTAACGATCAGATGTTTGCTAGATCCCGGTTCGCAGAAAAATTATGTAACATCGCATTGTTGTCGCACGTTAGGTTTGTCTATTCGCGCGGCACCTACAAGTACCGTCAGAGGTATTGGTGGTATTTCTCAGCCTGTTCGAGGTTCCGTCGACCTCACGTTCCGCTCACGACTTCGCTCGCGTGCTAAGTACCATATCGATGCGTTAGTACTGGATCAAATTACCGCTCAACTTCCTTTGTGCGATATAAATGTCGCTGGGTTGAACCACATTGATCCGAGCTTACTCGCTGACGACACATGGAATGTACCTGGTAACATTGATATTTTACTTGGCGTAAAACTGTTCGCTAAATTGTTGCGACCAGGTTGCGTCACTGGTAAACCTGGGTGTCCTGACGCAGTCGAGACGGTGCTGGGCTACATACTTATGGGAGAGGCACCTATATTGGTACCTCCTTCAGACACGTTGTCGTTCCTCTCAACTTCTTGCCATGACGTTTGCGACCTGCGTCCGTCTATCAAGATTGACAAGGTCACCGCAGTTGGAGACATGAACAATAAAACAAGTGAAGAGTTCTGTCTATCCACTAAAAATCGCACTCCTGATGACAGCTACGTAGCATTGGATAGCTCTTCAGTCGCCGTCGCTCGTTGCAGTTCTTTGTGCCTCGAGCGCGGACTTACCAAGCTACCTAATATCAAGCTTATTCACGATGACGTCATCAAGGAGCCTTTAGATAATTCGCAGTTGAAGAATCATAATCTTCCACTTGTTTCACCCGCACGTCTTGATGTTTTAGGCCGTGTTACGGTCGCGCCACTAAATGTGTAACTCTTCATGAGATTCGCATCGCACTCCTTTTATCAAAGTTGATAAATCGATTATATATATTATTATTATATGCCGCTCGTCATGCCATTGAGGCAGTCGTCATAGCTTTATCTAACTCAACGGTAAAGTTATGGTCTATTCCGCAGCGCTGGCACATATTTGTCGCCAACCGCATTGTAAATACGCATCTTTTCAAAGTGATTGGTCTACATACCATCACTCTTCACGAGCTTAACTCTGGGTTAGCTCAACTGGAGACCTTGTGGAATTCAAAGCTCCCGCATTCGCTAAGCTTTAACCTTTCGGAACTGTCCACACTGCCGCCGCCGCACTTCTTGTATACGAAACCGCCTGTGTTTCTTCCCATTCGTGAATTGAATGAAACTTGTTTGCATCTTATTTCGCGATATGAATTGACCGATAAACTTGTCCGCTCCTTTTGGAATAGGTGGCGTATAGAGTATTTACACACCTTGCAATCCAGAGAGAAATGGAACACTCCAGCTAATCCTATAACATTAGGCATGGTAGTTGTCTCCATCCAGGACATTGTCATGCCCTTGCAATTTCCGTTAGATTTAATTACTCAAATCTTTCCGGACAAAAACGGGGTATAATTCGAGTCGCTTCTTTAAAGGCTAAAGGTGGGATTTTACAAAGTCGACCGGTTGTGAAGTTGTGCCCTCTGCCAACTCAGTAAGGTTTTTAATAGTTTTTGTTTAGGTCCTTAGTTTAAAATTAAGGTCTTGCATCGCATCGCTGTGTAGACTATAGGGTTAGTTAGTTAAGTAATTCTTAGTATCTCTATTTTAAGAGCTCTTGCTCTAACGCTTGCGCGTTGTGTTTGTTTATAACTTTAGATTACAATAGAGTTTGTGACAATATGCAACTAAGGTTTTTTTCATACAGGATTATTTTATCCTTCAATTTCATTTTTATATCCCTTTTCTTCTGTGTTTCGAAAGTAGGAACTTTCAAGCCGGGGGAAATGGTTACGCTTGTTGGGATTATTTGCAAATTAATGTGAATAATTATACCGCTGTCTTGATTGGATGGTATTTCACCTATCTATTAAGAATGTCTTATTTTAATAACTTATTTTGGGGAACCATCCGTCAAAGGTCGGTATAGATTGCACCGACACGCCCCATGCAGGGGACCGCAAGAAGCCGCCATCTTGGTGCTTTGAGTCTTCGCAAGTCATTAGATCGACCAACACGCGTCCCGCACTAATTTATCTTAATAAAAGTTGGACTCTGATAAATCCGCATACCACCGCATCTGCTACGCTGGCAACTGCTGGTAATCCGCTTGTGTGTGTCAAAGACATTTCAGTGACGTCACGGGAATCCTGGCGATTCCAGAAGCACGCATTCTTCCGATCGAGGCGAGTGGTGAATTGAGGTGAGTTATTATTATAAGGCATTTATAGGTGATTTGCTTTCTTCCAAGGCAGCGTACGTTCCAACAAGTGTCCATTCCCCGCATCCCGCAGGATTCACTTTAAGCTTTAAACCAGCATCCATTTATCCCAGGTCGTCCAAAGTTACTAGGGCTGGGCAACCGCTTAGAATAGAGGATTTAGTCCTGTACTCTCCAACCTCTTTAGCATACGTATCAGACAAGTAGAAGTATCGGGGGTCTTGTCTAGGCTGGACCTTCGTCGCCTGACTGGCAGCCTGTGGATCTGGTACAGGTTTCGGTGACCGTAGTTGGCTGAACCGGCTGCTACGATGGTCATAATCATTCCTG
The DNA here is from genome assembly GCA_947044415.1 of Eupithecia dodoneata. NCBI lineage: Eukaryota > Metazoa > Arthropoda > Insecta > Lepidoptera > Geometridae > Eupithecia > Eupithecia dodoneata. Next base: position 8,498,456 of record OX345656.1, on the reverse strand, counting down.
CTAGGGAATATGGAGCGACGACTGTGAGGATTTCTGTGTGAGTGCGTTTGGTGCGGTTCTTTGTTTGTTATAAGCCTTACTCTGAAAAAATATATAAATATTTATAGATACACGTGTTAAAGTCACTAACCCGCGGGGCTGTGTCACCGACTTTGGTGTACAAAATAAAAAAAGTTTTACGTTCAAAAAAAATATTTTTCTGCTTTGTTGAGTGCGCTGCTGTGGATTAGGATTAGGACTATGTAGTCCTTCTTGCTTGTGAAGAACATGGATTCTTGTTCACTTAGTCGGGTTCTCTACAATAGCTATTGCTAGAGGATTTGAGTGGTGCGTGATGCGGTCACAGTACCGACTGTTTAGCGATTTTATCTTTAAGTTCTACGTTCGAAACATTGATCTGGTTTGAAAAGTTTCACTAATCCTCAGTGCTCTGTTAGTAGGGTACGTTTTTTCTAGAGAACACCGTGCGAGCGAAGCCGTGGGCATAATGACTAGCTAGATAAACCTATGTTACGATTTAAGACGATATATCAAACTAATTAAAAATATAAATATAGAAGAAATATAAAAGAAATATATCTAACTATCTATAGCTAGTTCAGAATACTTATTTATGCAAAGAAAAACGTTTTCCATGTTTTACTGATTTCTAAAAAAAGAGGAGGTTCTAATTATAAGTTGTTTGTATATTTTATATAAGTAATAATAATGACCAATTTTAAATATTTATACGATTTTATATGTATACAAATAAAAAATATATTTCGATTTATTCCCGAGAGATTATTATTTGTTCCGTAAAACTTTAAAACAGTGTAAAATTAAAGGATTCGAAGTGGGTTCTGAGTTTTTTCAAAACAACCAAATAAGTTAATTTTAAGTTACCTATAATACCTACGTACTTACGAAGGATCTTTACTAAATATCTTTACGATATCTTTACGATATATTTCCTACAGTCTACAACAATGAATAGCCTGTCAGCACATAGGTAAGTAGGTATTCAATCATTATTCTAAATATTTACCCGAGTGCGCCAATTTCTAAACAAATTCTATCCATGAATCTACCAAAGGAATGGCTGACGTAAATCTGCTATTTTAGGCTTTCAGTGCTTTGATGGAGCTTTTGTTTTGAAATACATAGAAGCACTATGTTTTGATGGCGTTTATCAATATTTCACGATTGAAGTTACATGATTTAGTGCCTTTTCACACGCCCAGGTCGCCGGGTAGCCGGTACCGGGTACCGGCTACCCGGCGACTGGGGCCTGCGAAAATGCACTTATGGTTAGTCAGCGAGAAATACCTACTTTTCACACACAGGTATGTAGGTAGCCGATGCCGGGTAAACGACGAATTGTATGCAGATTATACTGGTACGTGTGAAAGCTACCTTACATTTAGTTGCGTAACTACCGGGTGGCAAGTGGCAAAATGGCACAGGCCCCCCCGGTCAGAGAAGAATCCCAACTCCCAACATTTATTACACATTTGGTAGAAAAAATTGCTTTGTCTCTAATTTATTCAAGTTACCTACTTAGTTGCATACATGTAAATGTTGGGAAATGGGATTCTCCACTGCAAGTGAAGTGCCACCAGCTACCCGGTCCCAGCTACCTGAAAACCGGGACGTAAGAAGAGGCAAATATTGATCTGCCAGACTGGTATATCTAAATTCACAGATAAGAGATATTGGTGTTAGTCTGAAAGGATTGGCACAAATACCTAGGTAGAATGTAGAGCAGGTTAAACAATCAAGATTTTCATGATGTTTATGACCCAAAGTTAATCCATTCATTACCTATAATCCGGCGAAACTCAAGATACAATATTTGCAAACAAGGTCCCATTTTTAACCTAAAGATTACTTTGATATTGTTCATTTTTAACAGAATTCTTACAATGATCGTGCATTTTAGTAATTCTGAAAATGTTTTTTCAAACTCAACGCCAAAAAGAGTATTTTGCATTGTTGTTTTGTGAGTTTTTTGCAATTATTAATATCTTGAAAATGGCTCAAGTATTACTTATACTTCTCAAGATATTAATGATAGCCAATACCGAGCCCCAGAATTATGAAATAAATATTCTGCGAATAAGTGGTTAGGTAGCACCAATGGTAGGTACCTAAAGCCCTTGCAGAATGTTCAGCCTTTTAACACTTTCATTTTATGCCAGGTAGAGCTCGTCCTTGCGGGCCGTACCTACCGCTGAGGCTAGTCAGTCAACGAGAGTTGCAGTTGCATTGTTTCATTAGGTGCGCATATTCCAGCATCTGTCTGCGTATATCTATACCGTCATCTACTGTCTGTACATCACCCGAGAATCTCATCATCAGCATTGCTATACAGCAGGGCAATACAGCCAGCGTCATGGGACAAATTTCGATTGATATGGATCAATTGAGCTACATGTAAATTGTTTGCAACAGTTTGCAGTTAGCTCAATTGTTTCAATTGTAAATACTAGTTATAACTTTTTGTGCTAGTTCTTGATTGTAATTTTATTTATTAATAACGTCTGTTATTACTACGGATACAAATTGTTTAAGATATATTTACATTATCGACGACCTCTGTGGCGCGGTGGGCGAAGGTCCGCCTGCGACGCAGGAGGTTGCGGGTTCGATTCCCGCCTCGGAACAATTGTGTGTACGATCTGCAGATATTTGTTCCGGGTGTTCTGGTCGTTATCTATGTATAATAAAAAATATCTATCTATGTAATGTATTGTATTATGTATATCAGTCATCTAGTACCCATAACACAAGCTCTGCTTACCTTGGGGCTATAGATGATGCTGTGTGGATTGTCCAGCATTATTTATTTATCTACAATACTGTAACAGCTGTAGTAACCAATGATGTTAAAATTTCATTGGTAGAAACAATCCAATGCGCATTTTACTGTTATCCTTGACTTACAAAAAGTAAAGCTATTTAGAGAAATGATGTGTGCGGTTACGGTACTGTAATGTCGTGCCAAACCAATAGTGCGTCAACGCAATGGATATGAGTACCTAATTCTAGGGAAAATATGTCATGTACGACATGACATCATTGCCGATAGACATTATTACGTAGGAAATGTCTGCGACTTTTTTTGAATTACTCAAGTTGTATGAATGTTTTCAAATGTTCCACCAGATTTTTAGAATTATAAAATTACATTTATTTAAATAGGAAATAATGTTTTTTGAAAATTGTAAGCATGCGAGAGGAGTAATTTCGCGCGGATCCGATCCGATGTTTTTACTGAAGATTATCGAGATCTTGGAGTTTACAGAATAAATAATTTATTAATAGCCACACACACACACACAATGTCTGTATATACAGAGTTACAAAAAAAAAAGAAAACACACAAAAATACAGAACAACATAGGTCGTAGGGATTTAAACTGTTTAATGTTAATTCAGTGATATAAAATATTCAAGATTCATAGAGAATCATTAAAATTTTGTAGTAAGCTAAATTTAAACCTTATATTTTAATACAATAACATTATTACTACTACCCAGTAACCACTTATCTTGTTGTCTTCTAGCCGGGTTGATACGATCAAAGTTAATCTGAGACCGATTTATTATAAAAAACTAGAAAGTTGTTACAAACCATTGTTTTACTAATTAAAATAATTAAGTCCGACACTGCCGCTTCTCGCCCTTTCTGGACCGTCGAAACTGAACACATATCGTGCACGACATTTTATTTCTAGAATAGGGTACTAAACAAACTGACCTGTTGATATCTATGTCCGACTGCCAGGCGCCAAGTGAACCTATAAAAGTTTTATAAGATGCTATAATAACACATATGTACATAAACACTAGAAATATTTTATTCGAACGACCTCTGTGGCGGAGCGGGCGAACGTCCGCCTGCGATGCGGGTTGCGGATTAGATTCTTCCTTGAGAAAAAATGTTTGTACAAACTGTAAATTTGCTTCGGTTGTTCTTGATGTTTTCTACGTGGTTATAATAAAAAAATACTCACAACACAAGCGCAACTTGGGGCTAGATAGTGCTGTGTAAATTGTCCAGCTTTTTTTTAATTCTACGATAACGTTCTTTTTGCAAATCTTTCACTTATTGCTTAAAATAAGATCGAAGAAGGAATCGAACTATGTTTGCCGCATTCCTTTTATACTAGGTAGTATATTATGTAAACAGGTATGTTACATTATAATTTAGCACTTATATTGGCAAGGCAAATGAGCAATAAACAGATACCTATTTCTTGTTCATTTGCTTTGCCAATGATAAGTGCTAAATAACAATTTAACATTATTTATGACGCTCTGATACGGGTGTCGTTTAATGACATCAAAAAATGCATCTGAGATACCTAGGGAGCAAAAATCCATATTATCTATGGTCTATATCCAATAGGATACAAACATTCCTGTGAGCCCAAGCCGTACCAGGGGCTCACCACACACGAAATTTCGGGAATTTCCGGGAGATTCCGAAAACCGGAAAATCCTATTTCTCGGACCACGTACGCTGCGTACGATTCTGATTTCGATGTGGTCGACGCACAGATTTAGGAACATTAATAAGAATTCATATTATTTACTCAAGTAAATGATTGTAGTGTATTTGAATTTTAAAATTTATTTAATTTATTCAAATATTTATTTAATTTATAAATTTATTTAATTTATTCAAATAAATTAAATAAATATAAAAATTCAAATTATAATAATTTAAAAGTATAAATTAAATAAACATAATTTAGAATATTTCTTTCAAACAGATGAACACATTTTATTTTATTGTCGTAAGATTAATTTATTCAAATAAATTAAATAAATATAAAAATTTAAATAAAATAATTCAAAAGTACAAATGAAATATACATAATTTAAAATAATTTTTTTCAAACACATTTTATTTTATTGTCTGTTAGTTCCATCACCATTTCATGATTCTTACTGTTTCAAAACTCAACAAAATAAAATTAAGAAAAACACAACTAATTTTAAATGTTCTTATTAATTAATATAAAAAATACGAAAACAACAGCCTTAAATGGCCCTTAGACGTAGTACCACTACGTAATATAATTAAAATCAAATAAAAGCTTACCAAAAATGTTAAAAATTAAAATCGTAAAAACAATGGACATGTTGAGAAAAACATTCAAATATCTACAGAAATAGTTTTAAAAAAAAATCGCTCATTAACACTTTCACAAGCGCAACCGCAACTGGTCACGAAAAATGCAGGAAAAATACTAAAGTCGGAAGCTCTTGTTCGTGCGTGGGAGGACTGCTCACAGGCGCCAGAAATTACTCTGTTGATGTTGTTTTATAATAAACAAGTTATAGTGTTTTATACATAGACAGGTGTAGTGTAGACATCTACCAAGCGTAGGTATATGTAGGTACTCGGTTTTAGAATTTAAGATCTTATGCCAGCAAAGGCATTAATTAATTTAAAACTTCTAATGGTAAAAGCAAGGTAATCACAAAAAACACAAACTTCAACAACGTTTATAGCATAAAGTACCTACAGCTAAAATAATGTTGAGTTTTTTCGAACTATTGCGATTTGCTCAGATGATGATGACATAAAATAATTTCCACTAATACAATTATTCTAGATAATATTATCTTTGATTCTGCAATTTCATTGTTTAAAAAAAATATCCAAGATTTTAGAATAGATTCATCATCATCATCAACCTTTGTTAGTCCACTGCTGGACATAGAACAGAGTATTTCTATTAGTAAGGTAAAATTGCGTTGACCTTACGGGCAACAGGAGGCGGGGTATTCTCGTTACCCGACACGGTGTAATGTGAATGTGTAATGGTTCGACATTATGTAGCTCTAAGAATTAGCTAGCTGAAGTGGCAGTTTGCCGGTCATATCTCGCGAAGAAGAGACGGCCGCTGGGGCAAACGTGTTCTTGAGTGGAGACTACGACTCGGTAAACGTAGTGTAGGACACCCTCCGACCAGTTGGGATGACGACCTGCGAAAGACTGCAGGTAGATGCTGGATGCGGCAAGCTGAAGACGGCGTTATGACGCTCATTGGGGGAGGCCTATGTCCAGCAGTGGACTGCTATAGGCTGATGATGATGATGATGAAGATGAATGGTTAGAGAGACTCTTGTTCAAAGAAGAGCAAATTAAACTTTTTTAAACTAGTTAAACCTTACCATTCGCAAAAAAAAGAATAATCTTGCACAATATGCGCGTCAAAAACTAAATGTCATTTTACAGAAAAATCCTAAATTACTAAAAAGTTAAAAAAATATTAAATTCACAAAAATAAGAAAAAATCTGCATTAAACCAAAAAAATTCTCAAAAGGGTAAGTGAGTAAACATGTAGGTAGATACAATAAGATTTGCAGAGAAACTAGATACATATAGAGGACATGTAAGACATGCGAGACGCAGGATTGTTAATGGCGATTCAGTCTGGTTGGACAGTTCTGCCAGTGTCAAGTAATGGAAAATTATTGTTAGCATATCAAATTATGAAGATGGTTTGATATTTTCACCAGAGCCTAGTTCGTTATCTAGCAGGGTGTACCACGTGCAAGTTAGGTTGGCTTGGGAGACAAGATGTCCCCCTTACACCCCACGCGAGACACATCATCCTGGCCCATTCAGTGTGTATTCACTGTGCCCAATTCGCATCGATGGAACTCGTCACTTCTCATTTAAGCATTTATCACCGGAACGTAAATTAAAAGACGACTGATGTGCGCGGTGGGCGAAGGTCCGCCTGCGACGCAGGAGGTTGCGGTTTCGATTCCCGCCTCGGAACAATTGTGTGTACGATCTGCAGATATTTGTTCCGAGTGTTCTGGTTGTTTTCTATGTATAATAAAACATATCTATGTAATGTATTGTATTATGTATATCAGTATCTAGTACCCATAACACAAGCTCTGCTTACCATGGAGCTAGATAATGGTGTGCGAGTTGTCCAGCATTATTATTTATTTATTTAAAAAACACATTATTCCAGCTCAGTTACCTAGCATGTCAGTTATTCCACGTGGGTATGAGTGCTGCCGCGCTCCGCCTAGGTACGGCTGTGTGAAGGGAGAGTACAGCGTCTTCTACAAGCGACCTAGGTGCGGCCAGCCTAGGCCACAGCCCTTCCAGAGGGAATGCGCCTGCTATTGCTCTGATCCTTCTAACGTGCCTGTTCCTAGGTATGTACTCAAACTTAGATATATAGAGAATACTTCATATAAATCAATTTACAATTAATTTATTTGTGAAATATCATAGTAAAAGGTCTTTTTTAAGGATTTTTTTTAAAGGAATTACTGAAATTTTCATACTATTTCTTATGTTTAGCATGCAAATATTTTGATGGTTAAATTTTAAATAGAAACTAGTAGTACTTATAGAAAAAGAAAAACAATATTCAATATAAATATTTTAAATTCAATAATGAATTAAAAAATAAGATCCACCTTATTAAATAAGGTAGCCTTTTTCTAGCCATATGCCTTTGGGAAAGGCAATGCACTAATATGACTGAAAAATGCCTGTATCAAGAAATTAAATAACTGAAGAAAGCATAAAAATCTACCTTATTTACAGGCCATGTTGCTACGATTACCCTTGCAAAGCGCATTGCTTCAACCACGGCGCGTGCACTCGCCCCTCCGGTCGCTACGCGCGCACCGTGTGGTACCCCGGCGAATGCTGCCCAAAAGTACCTGGCTGCGCCAGCACCATCTGCCCAAATCCACCTTACCATCCATGCTGCTACCACACTTGCAACAGAATTGTATAGAGCAGTCGATTGCTTCACTATAGGGTCGATCCACATCTGACGGATGATGCGTCGAGCGTATCATCAGTCGCGTCTATTCGGTCAAATCAGACCTACTGACGCGTAGTGACCAACACGTATTTGGACTAATTTTAAATACGCATTTTGACATACATACACACAAAAAGTGCAATACGAATGATGCCAAATCAATTCACATTTACGCAAAATGAGCAATACCTACGCATTTTGACATAAATATACTGCGCAAAATGTGCATAGGGAACGCCATGCCACAAAGACTAATCCGCGGGTAGGAAAAATAACAAGAAATGTTTTATTACATTTTATAATTACAGTTAAACAAAAATTCAAACAATTACTTCTTACATTGAAATTTATAAAAAATGCAACGAGTCAAGAAGGAAACTTGTCCGTCATTTAGATTAAATGATTGTTGAAGTAGCAATTCTATTGTCAAAGATAAACTTTCAAGTGGCCAGCGCTTATGATTAAAGAGTACCTATTGATTTTGTTTAAAAAAAGGTTTGAAAACATATGTAGAAGTTTCGTTGTACGGATGCGTCATTGTGAGAATCAGAATGTACATAGGTAGTGGTCATTTTTCAGATCCGTCTAAATACTGATGTCAATTTGGGAATTGGTTAATATGTTGATGTATCATTTTACAAATGCGTCGTTATGGGATAAAAAACCAGATTATATTGGTCATCATGCGTCAGAAGGCAATGTTATATTTTTGCCTGTTCTAGCGTAACACGGCCGATAATACGCGACGCATTTTCCGTCAGATATGTACCGATCCTTATTTACCCTAAGTCCAATGTTAGATAAGATATTTAGCAAATGCATTTGGTATTTTTAAGCAGTTTTTTATACAGTTTGATGTAGATGGTTATCTGTTGTCCAATTAAATTAATGATTATTTATTTTAATTTTTTATTTTACTAGTTTCTGCCCGCAGCACTTGTTTCTATGGAAACACAAACTGTTTTTAAGATGTTAAACGATTTGGAGATGATATCTGTAATTTTATGATTTTGAATTATTAACAAGACGAAAAAAAATCTCAACAAATCCTTTACTTAACTTATAATTTACGTAACAGCAAACACTACTTTTAAAAGCACGTAATAAACACAAACACATACATTTTTTCATTGAAAATGCATTTTCAGTTCAAAAATGGACAGTGGTACATTAGTGGTAAGTATTTTATTCTGCTCTGCCGTATTACCACACAGGCATGCAGGGCCCACAGGAGGTACACACGGGAACTCCCGGGTAGCTGCAGCGTTTCGGCGAGCACACGGAGGGTTCCGTACAGCAGTAGCATGGACATGGCTTGCATCTGTTCGGCCTGCAGACTGGGATGGCCACCGTATCGCAGATGCAACGTGGCGGTGGAATGGGAGGCGGGCACTGAAAGAGATTTCCAATAGTTACTAGTCTTCGGTTGTAGAGATCGCTCTTGAGCGACAATAAAGTGTGCAATAAAATAATTATATATCTAGTCTGTCCTTGAGGTTTCGCACACGTTAATCCGATCTAAAGAGTAGCTACACATTCCACACGTAAATAACATAAAAACCAAGAGTGTAGAAAAAAATTAACATTTGTACCGTTGCTGGCTTTGTACGCGCTCACGGATAAAAAGCAACCTAATTATGGTTATTCCAAGTTGAACGCTATCACACTAACGATTTGAAGAGACAAGCGAGACGAGCTCACCGCGAGCTAGCAGTGAACTCGCTGCGCAATCGCCTCGCTTTGACTTTGCTCGCATATTGCCATAGGGCCCTTAAAAATTTCAGTCAGTAATTTGGCTGTTTTGGCTTGAAGAACAAACATTATCATTAAATTATTAGTGTGATGTTGGGTTAGTGCCAACATTAACAGTGTCTTTGTACACACAACCATTACCATGTAATTTTTTTTATTGACTTAACGCTGAAATTATTGTTAGGTTCTTATACCTACTCCAATTTGTACTAATATGCCTGTTGGCTCAGACACTTACACATGTCTAAGTGATATTGTGCATTTTCTTGTTATTAAATAATGGCATACGCAATGATTTTATATAAGATCCCATTGAGCTTACGCACCTATCTTATCTCCGTTCAAACTGGCCAACGGCGGCCGCCTTAGCTGAAATTCGACTAGGACCTAGGCAGGGGCATAATGCACAATAGACATCATTATGCAGTAGTGTGCCATTTGAACCAAGTGTTGTTTTATCCTTTTTTCTACTGTAAAACTACGCGAGCTTTTTAACACATTACATACCTACCCCAGAGATATGTACCTACGAGTGACTGAGCAGCGCATTTTTACTCCCAATTTCTTGCATTTGTTGCTTTGGACATGTAAATTGCCGCTGTTATGGCTGCTATTTTAAGCTATTCTAAGCAACTTCTCTCACCTTGTCACAAGGAGGGCATGGAGGCAAGCAGGGCAGGATTGGCGGCAAAGGGCATGGACACGGGCAGGGCCTGACAGGTGCCGGGCAAGCGGAGCATCCACCTCCGGGACAAACGGAGCAGATACCCAGGTTATTGGTGGACCCTACGCAGGGCTTCGTGGTATACGGATAGCAAGCACCACAGGGCGCCCCCGTACAAACGCACGGGTCGAAACTGTAGAACGGAGCACTCATTTTCGTTTTTTTAGTTTTATTTTAAGTAGAAAAAATAAAAAAGATAACGTGCTTTTACATCGGATTTCGGCAATTGACAAGAAATAATCGAACCGGATACAGCAAAGAAATTGAACTTTTTTTTATGTCCCTCTTAAAAAGTATTGAATCATTTCACAGAAGATAAGGTTAGGTTAGATATTCATCGATTTATTAACCTCTGATGCTGGCTACACACTCGCTGCGTCGCGACACATCGAGACAGACCGAGCACGAGTGTGTTACCTACACACTAACATGGTGCTCTCGTCTTGCCTTGGCTTGCATGTCTCGAGAAGCAAAGGACAGTGACCATATACACTCGTTTATTTCGATTTGTGAAAAAAGAGAAAGCTCTAAAAATAACGAGATAACAATTGTGCCCTCGCGGTCAGCATCCGCAATTTAACTGTTGACAATGAATGAGTGTGAACCTGCCCAGAACTCTAGGCAAGTGTGTAGGCAGGTACGGTATGCGGTGTGTATAACAGGCATTAGATTTATAAAGATTGTTTGACTCATATCTCTGTTTTGCTACTGGACACTAATAAAAATCAGCATCAAGACATAAATCGGCAAGTTCGCGTTGCCCACGCACAGTAAAGGGTTCTGTGGAAATTGATTAAACCCAATTATAAATTATCATAACCTCTATCTTCTTGAGGGCCCCAGTTTTGATTATATTATGTCTAGATTTATTTTCTGTTTTTTCTCAAATGTTCGGTCTACTTGTACATCTTGTTGATCGCGGACAAAAAAAATGTTGTAACAGACGAACAATGAGAACAGAACCGGTACAGAGAGATCTGTTTTTCCGGTGCCTCTAATTTCTGACAGAAAACTCAAAGCTAATCTGTCATATTTGTCAAATCACCTAAAAATAAAAATCATGAAAATTATAAAATTATTATCAAGATAAAATAAAACAAACAAAAATCTAAAAAAACCTAAAAGTATAGTGAAAATGTCGTGTAATTGCTGTTGCCCTTTTGCGCCAACATGCCCCGCAACCGTGCCTTGTGGCAATCGCGCGTGCCAGTACTCGTGCCCGCCACCCCCGCCCTGTTACACGCCGTGTTGTCCCCCGTGCCCGTGCACACCGTGCCCGCCGTGCAGATGCTGCACGATGTTCAGACAATGCCCAGCACCGAACATACCGGACCTCGTGCCTCCGATCGTGCCGATGTTGCCGGCTTGCAGACCGCGTCGTTGTCCAACCGATGAGCCACCGCCGCCACCACCACCTTGCCCCGTGTGCTGCCCGCCCGTGCTACCTTGCTGTCCTCCACCAGAGCCTTGCGATCCTCCACCTGTAAGGGCTTAGATACACGGGCAGCTTGAAGCAGTCAGGATCGACAGCTTCAAGTTGCGACTCTATAGTGAACTAAGCATGCTCGAGGGGTTTCATGTATGTCTTTAAATATAAGACTATAGTTCACTATGCAGTCGCCACTGCTTCAAGCTGCCCGTGTATCTCGACTCTTAGACAATTGTACTGCTATTGCTGGTTACCGTAACCTAAAAACTTACTCCTGATCTGAAAGGCATCTCAGGCATAGGCCCAGTAGCGTCGAGGTCACGGAGATTGGCTTCCGATTCGTCAATCCAGTGATACCAGGGATTGCCATCGGTCTACATACGTATGATCGTACCTCCTGGGGCTCCAAATCCAGGTAGTTTTTCATACGCCTTCTTGATCAAAATAAGAAATAATTTTTTTCAGTGTCGAAGATGTCCTGAATGCACGCCATGCTACCAGCCTGTGCTTCCTTGCTACAACCCTCAGTGTCCACCTCCGATAATTCCAAAACAACGCCCTATCTGCCCACGAGCACCGCCTTGTCCCTACCCATGTTTGCCACTTCGTAGAAGCTCCTGTTGTGATTGCGTAGGACGACCTTGGTGCTGTGGAATGGACCCTGTTACAAGAAGAAGACCGTTGATCGTTCATGATAGTATCTACCATAGTAGGCCACGAGGTCTTCCTGCTGAAACTTTCAATTTGTCTAATCCTGGTGTTCGGTACACTGTGAATGACTACGTTAGACCGGTAATTATCGATTTCCTTTACGTTATTTTATTACGTTATCTATCTACCAATAAGCTTGCGAGCTTAATACTGCGTACAAGCTAGATAAAGACTTCATTGTGTTGTTCTGTAATAATTAGAAATGAATAAATTACCAGTTCAGTTCAGTCGTTTATTGATAAGAAATATATTAAACATAATATACATAGGTAAAAAATACTCGTACGTAACAAAATAACACAATGAAATCGTACTAACGGAATTAATTTTATCAGTCTAGTTTTCTTAGGGCTTCAAGATTGTTATTCCTGGCTGAAAGATGATTATAATAGCTTTACTAGCGAGGATAAGCTAATCACTTTTTTTGAATAGTGATGAGATCATAGTAGATTATGCACCTAGTGCGGAAAGCAGTGTATGTTCATAAAGGCGGAGTAAAAAACGATTGCAGCGATACACGTAACCAAACTTTTAGTATTTAGTCACAGAAAGTGCAGCATTATTATGACTTCTCTTTTAAGAACTGACTTTTATTGAATTTGAATGCGAAACAGAAATAGAGAATCGTATTTGGGCAACGGATTTCGGGTCTTCTTGGTAAAAAATGTCACACATATTTTGTATGTTCGAAATTCAATATCAATAATAAACATGATTTGGAGTTATGTGCATTATTCCCAAGGGAATAATACGTTTTAATTTGGAACCTCAAAATATGTATAGAAAATGTAAACCAAGGAGACTCGATCAAAGAGATCTCATTCTGTGGTCACTAGCTTTCGGTTAGAAATACTTGACGTATAGTAAGTGCGTTTGACGAGCATCATTTCTTTTTCAGGGTCCTAATTATGTTTGTGCAGTGAACGTCCCGTTGATATAATGAGCTTCGAAATATGAACATTGTGGTGTTGGTGGCGTACTACTAATTTGGTGATAAGTTGAAATGTTTTGTCTATTTTTGATTTGTTGCAATAAACAGAACCTGTTGAACTACAGATGGATTAATTTTCAGTGTTGAGTCTTCTACTATCCGACTTGATAGTCAGATAGTAGAAGACGATCAACACGACCCATTGGTAATCTAAACTAAACTACCCACTCAGTTACGGAATGAAAGCACATACGTTTACATATTACTTTAGAATAACGTTTATTTGATAACAGTAAGTTCAGTACAATTCTTCACTTTTTCAATATCGCGATTTTTAATTTAAATTTACATTATCTGCGTGTTGCAACTGTAAATATTGATGCAAGGGTTCACTGGAAAGCACCTCATTTGTGGGGGTTGGCTGTTGTTGCACTCCAAAGGCTTCGAAGGTCCACAGCACACGTTACCAGGAGTGTAGCATGGTGGTGGGCAGGGGTAACACAGAGGCATGCAGGGCGGAGGCGGGCAAGGAGATGGGCAAGGCATCGAGCACATCTTGAAAAATCACTTGAAAATTTTGAAGGTTTATGTACTTCGAGACAGCTTGTGCTTGATGAAATGATCGAAGAACAAACCAGCAGGTCTATTTATAACAGCGGCAAAACCAACACGATTTTGCTCAACAAATCATGAGGAATCTAGTTGGTATCAAAGTTTAAAATGGGGTCATTGCCAATTATCCAAGAAGGGATTGTCGTGTTTTTGTGTTTGTGAGTACAGGATGACGTCATAACCAGCTGTTTACCTGCTCAATAATTATCAGAAGCGATAGCTCCACGGAATTGAAAGTATAAATTTTCTAAAGTGTGTCTATCAATGTGTGTATGTGAATAACTCTATAAAGTCGTTTAGGTCGTAAGAGGCGGCTGAGAGAAACAATCACCATAGGGAGCATCCTCGTACGTAGTATTTTGGATGCACACATTTCGGTTAACGGGGGCAAACCCATTGCACCCTTTGGCATCCTTTATTTAAATTTATTAAGTCTCCCTGCGGCTTCACAACTATTGGGGAAAGTTTCTGTCACCCGACATTACTTCTTATAGTTTGTCACTCCGTCGCAGACCGCGCATTTGTGAAATGTAAATGTTATTGCGCAGGGCATCCGACTGCGTCTCACAACCATTTGAGAGACCTTTGTCTGTAGTTCTATCAATGGAACAATTTGGTACAAAATTATCAAATTGTATAAGTCGTGTACATAAAGAATGGGACTGAAGATGACAGCGGGACGGCATGCCAATTAAGAGCACCAAACTCCCATTCCACGCCTTCGAGTTCTCTGATAGTGAAGGACGGCATTGAAGAGGTTCTGTAGCTTCTGTATAACAGGGGCTCCGCCAGCTTTCAAAGGCTCAGTTATCCCGCCTCACCCGGGGGATTTTCCATTTTAAACCTGCCTCAGAATTAACACGATGTGTATGTCTGGCAGTTCATCAGTGTAGTAGCGTGTCAGGGTGGCTCCCAAATCGTGGTCATCCCGGCATCGGGAACGGCCATAGAAATCTATCACGGCGGAGATTTCCGGCTTCGACAATACGGTCCTCCCGTCGTTGCGTTTTAAGCTCTGCACACATAGTATGATGCCCTAATATGAAATGCATCTACGTATTGAATGCATATTTTTTGTGCTGCATGGTAGGTAGTTCTGTTCGTTTGCGAAAAACTTTATGCTTAGTCAAGTGGCACCTTCAAAACAATGAAATGTACCGAATGAATACCTGAATAAAATCCGGAATGTCCTTTGAGAAACTAATTTTGAAAATCTGTCTTTTCGAGAAGAAACCCACCAAGGACTACTATTTTTAAAATAATCAAAGCATAAATATTTCGTCTGTCTGAATCCCACTTTCTTACCTAACGCATTTTATTATACTGTAGGTAAATAATAACCATTACATTCAATAATTAAACTTATCTTTATTACAATTTTACATTACAGTACAGTACAAGCCGATCACTGAACGTCACCAATTTAAACAAGAGATGTAAGGTTCAACAACAGCCGCAGTTGGAAATAGCTATGGTGGCTTTGTCGAAGGCACAAACGGGCCGAGGGGGCTGTCCTATTGCAAGTATCGCATCTGTTGGACAAGGGTTTACAATTAGTATCACCATTATTTCAGCTTATAGTGGCGAATTAAACAGCTATTCACGTATTACCTAGAATCAAAAATAAAGGTTTTCATTGTTAACTGTTGCACAAGAGTTTTTTGAACTCTAGGCACACCACTACCTCGGTTAGATACATTTAACAGTGAATGCCGAATATATGTAACTGAATTTGAAGCGTAGCACTTGTAGCAGCCGTAGCAAGCTACGTCAGTTGCTACAACTGAACTGCTGCGGATACATAGTAACGTAGCAGTTAGTAATCCACGATGTATTGGTACGGATCGATTGAAATGCTAAGGCTACTACGGTCTTTTAACCATCTTTATCTACAGCCTATATGGGACGCAGACTCCTCCCGATAAATGGGGTAGTACCCATAATCCCCACGCTGGGCATGCGGATTGAGGATTGAAGTTTGAAGACTTGAAGACGCTCATTGGGGGAGGCCTATGTCCTGCCGTGGACTGCTATAGGCTGATGATGATGATGATGATATTCTACACGGCCAAAACTGAAGCTATGGGTACCCTAGAGTATCAAATCGATCATTTGAAATGGCTTGCGCACAGGCCTATTGTCACTGGATATTTGCTACTTGACTGTAAACTGTGACGACGGAGCCACCGCCACAGCACGGCGGACAACAATGAGGTGTGGGGCCGCAGCAGCTGGGTCGGGGGCCAGGACAGCCACCGCAGCCTCCGCATCTGGAAAATACAAATTGGTACATACCCTTGTTCTCCAAATCTTCAGAGAACTAACTCTGCATATATTAATATATGTACTAGTTTTTGACCTCGGCTTCGCATGCGTTGTTTTTATGGAAACCACGTTAACCCACCCACGGAAACGGGATAAAAAATCGGGATCTTATGTCCGTCTCCTGGTTCTCAGCTACCTCCACACCAATTTTCAGCCAAATCTGTTCAGCCGTTCTTAAGTTATAAATAGTGTAATACTAACACGACTTTTATATACATATATAGATATTCAATTAATTGGTAATGAACGCCATTGTAGCGATCACAGGGAGTCGATGGATGGAAGCGGCTCAGTCTCGCTATTTATGGCGACGTATGGGGGAGGCCTATGTGGAGCAGTAGACGTTTGTAGGCTGGTAAGATGATTGGTTATGTGAAACGAGCCATTGTGTGATTCCTCGCCAGAATTTGATTTTCCTGGATATCATAAGAAATTATTATAATAGGTACCGTAAAGCAGACATGACGCCTTGTAGTTGGCTGATAACACCCATTTTGTCGCACATTTTTGATAGAATTTGTATGGATAATTTGCAATTCACAACAGCGTTATTTGAAGATTATTTATTTTCGGCAATTTAATTTTATTTTGAAATTAAAATAATTTGTCAAATATTGTAGACATAAAATTTTGAAGCCAACTGATTGATTTGTGAAGAATGTCATTAGCATTACGAAACATTCACTTTTTTTTTTAATTTAAAAGTTTTTGGCAGATTCTTATGACAAAAAAGGTTTTAATAGCTTCGTTTACGAACCAAATTATTTTTTGTCTACCAGACATAGACAAAAATAATTTTGTTCGACCTCCGTGGCGCGTTGTATAACTCCTTGGCGGTAGTGGACTTGTTTCCCCGCTGCTAGAATTTTTGTTACGATCTGCAGATATTTGGGTCTGAGTATTTTCTATGTTAGATAGCTTGTTTAATCTTGAACTCAATGTTGATAACTATGCAGCATTTTAAGGTGCATTCGGACCGGCAAAATTGCCGTGTCTTGGTCACAAGCAAAGCCGCCAAGGGAGTCGTCGGCACACGAAGCCGGCTGCCATTCGTGCCGCTCCGGTCCTGTGTACGTACATGGACCAATATGCTCAAAACACAAGCTTTGCTTACTTAAGGCCTAGGTGATGTTGTGTGCTGGGCTTAGACTTTATACCACCACAACTTTTACAGTTGTCGTATGAGGTGACTAACTTAACAAGTGCGGGGGCGGGCAGACTTTCCACCCAAATGCGATCTCTGCATGCACAGCGTGGGGATTATGGCATAACTCCCTAATTTGTATAATGGAGCTCAGTGGTGTCGACTGATTCAGTATTGACCGTGGATAAAATAATCACATTTACATACATTTTTTTTTTATTTTTTTATTTATTTATTTAATGTAATCAGAACGACCTTAGGCCAATTATACTAATTACAGAGGTATAATATAAAAGTAAAGAACACATGTTATAAATACAGTTAAAATAAAATCAAATAATCAATAATATCAATTAAAAATTCAAATTATTGAAGAGTCAACATAAAATTAAGAATTAAATATAGGTAAGTCAAAAATAGGTCAAAATAAATTTTTAGAGATTAAAACAATGTCAAAAATAGCATTCACAAAAAGTTAAACATATAAGCATTAGACTTCTCCACTCGTCCGCAAAAATGTCGGTATCCGGAAAGGCCACCAGGTGTCTGTTTAGGGCTTCGAGGGTCCTGGGTATGGGAGAGCGGGCGCGCGCGACCGTGCGGCAGGGAGGCGGAGCAAAGAGCCTATGATTCCTGCCCCGCAGGTAGTTTTCGGGTACATACAGTCGAAGTGACTCATTCACCAAATCAGGCGAGTCGAAAATACCACGAAAAACTTTGATGACTGTCGTCAGCTGATCATGGACTCTACGCGTTTGGAGAGAGTTAAATCCAAGAAACGTAGGAAATTTGTCGGGTACATAAAAGGGTAGTATCCCTGGTTATGCTTATATAGGAACCTTAGGAACGCTTTCTGTACTTTTTGCAAGAGGAGCGCGTAGGTGGATTCGTAAGGATTCCATATACAAGAGCTTGACTCAAACTTACTTCTAACCAGAGTAGAAAACAGTAGATATACATACCGTTTTAATAATTGTATGAATGGGCACAGGTGGGATAGTGGGCTGCTGTCTGAAAATAAAAACATTGTTATTGTTAGTAAGATTATTTAGATATATAGAACATTATTTCATTACACACTTTAAAAATACAACGAACAAGATAAAAAAATACAAAATATGTGACAATTTGGCGGTCTCATAGCACAAGAGCGATCTCTTACAGACAACCTCGGGACAAATGTGTGTACGATCTGCAGATATTTGTTCCGGGTGTTCTGGTTGTTATCTATGTATGTATAATAAAGATATATATGTATGTAATTTATTGTATAAAGTATATCAGTCATCTAGTAACCGTAACACTAGCTCTGCTTAGCTTGGGGCTAGATGATGCAGTGTAGATTGTCCAGCATTAATTATTTATTTATATTATACTAGCTGCGCCCCGCGTCTTCGCCCCCGTGGAAATCTATGTGTCAAATAGTTTAAATGATAAAAAGTATCCTATGTTAGACTCCTGGTTCTAAGCTACCTCTCCACCAATTTTCAGCTAAATCTGTTCAGCCGTTCTCGAGTTATAAGTGTTGTAACAAACACGACTTCCTATATAGATTTTACCTTTACCATTGCCCCACTATCGCGTTCGGTCGGTCGTCAGTGGCGATGGATCATCAATTGAATATCCATCATCAAATCACTGACGACCGAGCCTCGGCGGATCTCCGTTTTATTTTTATTTTTTTATATTTCATTTATATTTTGTATTGCATTCAGCATATTTTATTGTACACTTATTTTATGTACATATTTATTATACTATTATTGATTAATAATGCAAATTTATGAAATCATTTGACATGAAATTTTAGTTATTGTAAGTATTGTTTATCAATGGTATTGTAATTCATGTCTTTATGACTATAGTTTGACAGAAACCGCTGTACCGCGCCTGAGGTATGCGAGCGGCGAGACGGGGGGGAAATATCGGCCGCTCCGATCCATCAGTCTGCCGTCAACGCGTACTCTTGCTCGTTTTTCCTCTCCCCCCACCTCGCCGCACTTTCCTAAGGAGCGGTATAGCGGTTTCGGTCAAACTATAGTGTTATTGGAAATGTATGCGTAAGGAGGGTTATGTATTCATATAATATACATATGTACATATATATGTGTATATACATATAATATAGATAGCAAGATAGAAAACACTTTATTATACCACACAAAACAGAAGCAATACAGGAATAAACAATAGAATAAAGGGCGGCCTTATCGCTGAGAGCTATCTCTACCAGGCAACCATAGTATAGATGAATATATTTTACTTACCCAGCTGTGGGTAACAAAGGACTGCTAGGTATCATGATGATGATGTAGGATACTTACAGGACGTTCGTAGTTGATCAGCATATATCTGACTTTCTTGTCCTGACTGTTAAGAAGCATGCCCGGCCAGCTGGTGGGGCGGTAGTCGAAGGTGCTGTCGCCTACGATCAGAGGCCGGCGAAGAGTCACCGGGTCCATCCCGCATGGCAGACATTTTGGACCCTGTCAATCACACTAATATTATCTACTGATGACTGACTTTACGACCTCTGTGGCGCGGTGGGTGAAGATGCACGCAAGAGGTTGCGGGTTCGATTTCCGCCTCGGGACATTTGTGTGTATGATCTGCAGATAGGTATATGTTCCGGGTGTTCTGGTCGTTATCTAAGTATAATTAAAAAAAAATATCTATATCGAAACTTACTGCAACAGGGCAACATGGATAGCAGGTTCGTAGTTCCTTGTAATCAGGTATTTTTCTTAGAGGATAGCACATGGTTATTATATGTTTTAATATTTATTTAATTACCGAAATATAGTTTTGTTTACATAAAATTTGAGTTTTTTTTAGTTTTTGATAATTTTCACAGGAAAACAGTTTGTAAAATGGCAATTTTGACACGTGACTTAAATTTGGGTTATTTCATTTTAAGGGTTCCGTCCGGTGCCAACGGGGCCCTATTACTGAGCCTCAGTTGTCTGTCTGTCTGTTTGTAAGCAGCAAGCTCATGTAAAAGGTAAACATTTACAATTTCACAGAGTATGTATATCTTTTGTCGCTATAACAACAATCAATTTAAATAATAGCCTGGTTTTATTTCTTAAATTTTTCTTTGCAATAGTCTCTACACCTGGCGGATACCATCTTTGGGTGTGTCATATTATGCACCCGAGGATACCCGCTATGTGTAGCCATCACCTTTAGATTAACTTTATCAAAGGGCCTCTGTGCTGTTGGCTTCGGCCCCACGCAAGCCTTCCAAAGGACCGGGTTACTTTAAGCCCAGGTAATGAGATATATAATAATAAAACAAATGTAATAAATAACAGGGGCAACGACCCGCTGAATACCGATCACCGAAGTTAAGCAACATCAGGAGCGCTCAGTCGTGTGTGGGTGACCGCGTTATTTTGTCGTTTTGCTTTTTTATCGATCAATCAAAAACATTGTTTGTTTTCTAGGGTATCTCCTACGGTATCTCTTATTTAAGTTTTCTACGGTGGTACGGACGGAACCCTTCGTGTGCGTGACGACTTGCACTTGGCTAGTTTTATTTTTATAAATGAAAACCTTTTTGTTGATTCACTTCTTCTTAAGGGATTTCCAAGTTTAAATGTAGAGATGAGAGTTAAGCATAACTAGTAGTTCTTTTAAAAGACAGAATATAAAAAATGTTTCTATGAAAAAGTTTGTATACCTAATATTTTTTTAGGATTGTCTGTTATGTCGGTTACACACTCCTGGCAAACCTGGCTAATGTTATCTTATCAAAGTTCACCTAGTTTCATCGCAAAGAAAGTCGTCATTCAAATGTTCATTTATCAATGGAATAAATATAGACTAACACAGCTAAGTCAGGTTACTAACTTGGTATCTTGGTAACTTGGTATAAAGCACACGCGTATCTTAGGGTATTGCAGAAAATACATCTAATAAATAATTAAAATTAAAATAAATAATGTTGGACAATTTACACAGGATCAGGAGAAAAAAAACACCAGACTGACAGACTTTTTTTTGGTCTACCATCGCCCCGCGCACCCCGCCCTTGTCACCATTTGGTTCATAAAAAATGTTACTGCGCAGCCTTCTGTGCGTAGTTCGGACCTGCCAAAGTTAATTGTCCGTACTCTAAATTACTCGAATTTGCTCCTCGACGAAATTCTAAGCTGTGTGTATGAGTCCTAATAATTTTGAAACAAAAATTGTTTTTTTGATGACGGCTGTACACACAAACGTCTCGTCGTGACGTCACGAATAGAATAGAATAGAAAAACATTTATTTGTACACAGGTACAAAATACAGGCATAGAATAACAAACGGCAAATAAAGTAGTTTATCATGGGGGTAAATGAAATGAAAGTTTATTTCCTTAGGCTTACAAATAAGCACTTAGACAAGTCATATTTTATACTATTCATTATTATATTGATGTTCACTTAAATTTTTTGTCCACCAGCGGAAGAAGTGAGAAGAAACCACCAGTATGTTCATAACTTATGTGTCTAGTACATAGATTTGCTTATCTGTAAGTTGTTAGATTTTGAGTTGGAGCAAAACTCGTTCCAAGCTTTTTTATCTTCTAGATAATCTGATATTTTGTAATAAGCCTTTTTACAAAGAATATGCTTCACTTGCAACTCACTTGGAGTTTTGTTGTAGAAGCGTATACATTGCCCTTTAAAAGATGCACTTATCTTATGTAGTCTAGTTGTGGGAACAGCGAGTTTATTCTTATTTCTAGTATTTACATTATGTATATCGCTTTTTTTATTGAATCGATCGATGTTTTTATCACTCATAAAAACATCAATCGATTCAATAAAAACAGCCCTCTTCTGCAACACAAAAACGGTGTTTATATCTGCAGCGTTCCCCCACAATAGTATGCCATAAGACATAATACTATGGAGTAGTAAATGACACAAATAGGTGATATTAAGAAAACTAAGACTACCTCCATGACCCTGCGCCGAATTAGGGGTTGGCTCAGCGTGTGCTGAACATTATTCAGCGCTGTTTTTCAGCCAAGACCTTAAATACTAATTGAAGTCACGGACGACAATTCGGCGACAACAAAGTGAAAAATATTTTATACAAATAAACAAAAGTAGAATAATACGGGTCAAAGTTACTAAAGGTGACACTTCACATGGCTATTTGTGTTCGCTATTGGGTGTTTGTTGTATTTGGCAAAATATATGACGTTCAGACGAACATGCAAAAAGAGGCAAATACGACCATCCACACATGGCACTCAAATAACAAACACACAAACATTTGGCAGCAGACTGAGCAGAGCGCAAGGTGCCAATACGGCCATTGTGTGGACGGATTATTGCGTATTTGCCTATTTGACTGCTTTGATGTGCCTCGAGAAACCGACAAGCGCACGGTAACGCGTACTTGGTATTGGCCTTATTTGTCAAATAGGCAAATAAGGCGAACACTTTGTCAAATAAACTATCCACACATGGTAATTGTTTGCCAAATATGCCAAATACACAAATACAAATAGCCATGTGAAGTGCCACCATAATAGGTGAGTATAATTATGTACAATGCTGGTACTAGGTATGTATAGAAAATTGATATAAAAAAACGAGAGTGAGGAATGACAGCATGATGGTTTCCTGAAAGAAGAACGAAGAAAAATAATGAAGAATGTGTAATGGGCTTATTGATCTATAATTGGCTACAAAACTTTTTATAGAAAAATTTAATCGAGATTTTGGTGTCAATTTTGAAATTGGATCTTTTGCTCCTCCAAGAATCATATAAAAGGGCAACCATTTGCCGATACCGTCAGTGTTCAGGAATCTTTCGTCATAAAAAAATAAATTATATAAAAATTTAAAAACTTAAAAAAACTTAAAAAATTAAAAATCTTTTTAACTCCTCTATCTATAATATATTATATCTATTTTAACCTACGTTTATTTATTAAGTTCAACTATTCACCGTATTTGGTGCAGTTTTTCCTCTTCCAGTCAAAATATAACACTGTAAAAATGTGAGTGGAAATCCTTCCTTTAGATCCTTCCATTATCTCCCTCGAGGCTTAGGACCAGAGATATATATAATATTAATTTTGTTTCAGGTGCTGCGGTGGATGTTGCGGTGGATGCTGCGGTGGGTGCTGCGGCTGCGGTTGCCCGTGCATCACTATCCATACATGCTGCACAAAGATTTGCTAAATTCTGGAACATCTAGGCCCACCACACAAATGCGACCGTCAAGACAAGTGCTGTTCGCCATTTTGTTACAGTGTTGTCTTAGTCCTGTTAAAATCATGAAATTCTAATACTTTGTTTAATTTATGCGTAGGCAGGTAGGGATCTGCCAAGGCTGTAGAAGGCTTTAGGGCCAAGACTGCCTGCCAAGGCTGCTAGGCGTTGGCGTCTGTCCTAGGCTGCTAGGCGTTGGCGTCTGTCCTAGGCTGCTAGGCGTTGGCGTCTGTCCTAGGCTGCTAGGCGTTGGCGTCTGTCCTAGGCTGCTAGGCGTTGGCGTCTGCCCTAGGCTGCTAGGCGTTGGCGTCTGCCCTAGGCGTCTAGGCGTTGGCGTCTGCCCTAGGCGTTGGCGTCTGCCCTAGGCGTCTAGGTGTTGGCGTCTGCCAAGGCTGCTAGGCGCGCTCCGTATCAGAAGGTCTAAGGAAAATGACGTAGTTTGCCGCTCCGTATCAGGTTTATCAAGGAAAATGACGTAGTTTGCAGAACGTTGGCATATTAACACGTCTATATGGTGGCAATGTCTTGAGCGGCAAAACGACTTACTAGTAAAACGTCCAAAATGTAAAATTGTCAACGATATAAAACGTTAGGTATACTCAAGAACAAAAACAGAATAATTTTAAATATTTATTAACAAAATTAATCTCCGACGATAATCAGTTTTATATGGTTATTTAGTTTATCGGTTCTCTTGTATTTTTTACTAAAAATAATATCATTTTTTTACGTCTTTGCCCATCAAATAAAGCGCGTGTAATTTTAAGGTCCTGCCATTTTGCTTTTCGCAATGCGTGAATAAATAAAGGTAATGCCCTTTTTCGACCTACTCTGGCATTGGCTTCCGGTCCATAAGAACTTAATCCCAAACGTCTATTCCCACTAGTTTAGTTTCTCACAATGACTGATACCAACAAGCCTATATTTGAAAACGAATTTGAACCTTCTGTTCCATCCTTCCAAAGCATTATTAGTACGATGTCTTTGCCCAAAACTAATATATATATAGATATACTAATATCAACCGGTTTCATATCTTTAATCCATTGTTTGTGAAAGTAATTGATAAATTGCGCAACATTATCATTCTCCATGCGTTCGGAATCATCATGGATTTGGGACCATCACCTTCACTAATGTTTGCAGCTGGCAGCAACGGTAAATTAGCTAACATCCTTGTTATTGTCCTTCCACTATTGAAATCAGAAACTTTTAATTTTCGTGACTTTCGCCATACGGCGTTATTGAAGTGATAATAGCAACCACTAAATTTTCCTTTGGGAAATGTTAAACGGAATGCGTTAATCTGTGCAGCCTCATAGTCACGCTTAAAATATTTTATGTCAAGTTCAAAATGATGTTTGCCGAGAGCAAAAAGTCTCTCATATGTCGATTGTTTTTTATCGCATAACAACGCATACAAAATGGGTCCCAATTTGGTTGTTTCCGAGCAACTCTCTATGTCAACGTGCATTGAGTACAGCTGAGAAAACGGTAAAGGCACCTTAAAAGTTCCATCTCCGAAAAATAATGCAGCCTTATCCGGCAGTTTTTTCATAAATTCTTGGCAGAGTTTAGTGGAAAACAGAAATATTTTGTCGTTCTCTGTGCCATCAACACAAACTAGAAAATCTTTGGCCAGCAATACTGGAATCTCAACTTCATTGACGCATGAAAACTCTGTCTTTTGTACTTTCAAGAAATTCTTCCTTGTTCTATATAAAGTATCTTTTTTTGACTCGAAACTCTGTATGAAACTTTGATTTGAATCACGAAATTTTTTTTTAAGAATTTTTGGAGTTGGAGTAAACTTCTTGCACGCACCCTTTTTACATATGTCCATTATACGATCATTTTCATTTTTATCTGGGTTTTTTTTACACGAATGTCCTATACCCCCTCTAATAATTTCAGTTTTATTAGCATTTAATGTAACCGAAACACTACACTCATCCCGTTTAGCACAGGCTTATTCCGCTTTTATTATTAACATTGTGGTTGTATCGGTATCTATCGTGCTAAAATACTAATTTTCCTTTTTGACTTAAATAAATGGATTATCAATTTCTTCCATTCTTAGGCAAAACGCAAGCGTCCCGTAGAAGAAATCTCCAATAATTAATATGTTGACGAAGTTGTCATGAATATGTCAACATTTCGTTCATACTGTAAAATTGGAAGTGGCCAGCCAGTATCACAAAGGAGTATTAATCTCAAGTAGTACTTAAAACCTCATACGTGTAAAATATTATTTCCGCCCCATACTAAGTACTTTTCGGAAAAGAGCAAATACAATGTTGATACCTGTACTTCATAATCGTGTCAATTTTATATTTTGGACGTTTTACTAGTAAGTCGTTTTGTCGCTCAAGACATTGCCACCATATAGACGTCTTAATATGCCGACGTTCTGCAAACTACGTCATTTTCCTTGATAGACCTTCTGATACGGAGCGGCTAGGCGTTGGCGTCTGCCAAGGCTGCTAGGCGTCAAACCAAGCAATAGATGAACGAATTTTGCCTTATTTGGACGGATTTACGGAATTACAGACTTTGACATTCCAAAGCAAAGTTATAAATATCATTACCGAAATGCGGTTCGGGGAACAGACTCAATCAACACCATTGCATTCACGCGGATATGAAACTGGACAACAGTAT
Source organism: Eupithecia dodoneata (assembly GCA_947044415.1). Taxonomy (NCBI): domain Eukaryota; kingdom Metazoa; phylum Arthropoda; class Insecta; order Lepidoptera; family Geometridae; genus Eupithecia; species Eupithecia dodoneata. The sequence goes on along the minus strand of OX345656.1, from coordinate 8,472,151 downwards.
CAGTAACAGTATCATCATTTTACTGATGATAGTCAAGAAGAAGAATATAACTTTGCTTTGTTGACTAGTAGTAATACGCACGGAATCGGTTAATACGTAGAATTCTGGAGTATGCGAGTTTTAATTTCTGATTTGAACCTTATTCCATGGGAATAATGTCGTCATGCCGCTGCCCAACCCACCCACGGTGTCGCAGCTGACGGTCACGAGTATTCATAATATTAATCCCTAATGCATATTACGAAGTTGTGCTTGGGAGGGACTTGGTCATGAAATAAAAGATAATAAATGAATAACTGAACATTATTATTATATTTAAAATTTCTTACCTCAATGAAACGACCAGAACACCCGGAACAAATATATGCAGATCGTACACACAATTGTTCCGAGGCGGGAATCGAACTCGCAACCTCCTGCGTCGCAAGCGGACTTTCGCCCACCGCGCCACATCGGTCGTCACATGAGGCTGTGTGGATTGTCCAGCATTATTTGATTATAATTACTATTGCAGCGTCAGGCGACGGGTCGCGCGCGTCTGCCCGCGTGCACTTCAAGCTGCCCGACGGCGGCACTACCAATCATTTAAATTGGTTCTAAAGGGTTCCTGAATTTGGTATACTGCTTCTTTACATGTGGTTCTAAGATTTTAACCAAATTATAAAAGCTGGCCTCACTCATCCTAAAAAAATTGAAAAATTTCTTTTCATCTAACAACTCCCTATATTCCTGCATAAAAAACTGACCATCACTATTTCTTAATGCTATCAAAAGGAATTAGATCACTACTCGACAGTTTCTAAAATTGGTCTCTGTCGTCAACTGGTCACTTTTGCTATTATTATTATTCCACTCATTTAATTAAATTCTCGTATAAAATACATTTTTTACTATAGAAGATACAATAAAATATTATAAAACTATTCTACAGTAAAAAATATATCAAAACGGTAGATCACCGACCGCGAAGCTAGGCTCAAGCGGCCGGTGACTAGGGCTGCAGAGAAAGGAACTTCCTGACGATACGTGCCGAGTCCAAGAGTACCGCCTTCTGGATCTGGCCCTTGATCCAACTGCCTAGCGAGAGTCTCTTCAGGTGTTGATCGAGGCTCTTCGCTATTACGCCGTTAACCGAAACGACTATCGGGACTATTATAGTCGCTGAATCTACATCCCACATGTTGACAACCTCGTTAGCCAAGTCAAGATATTTGCTAAGTTTATCTTTCTCAGCTCTAACGAGGTTAGCATCATGCGGTATGGTGACATCAGCGAGCACCGCCCTCCGTTCTAACCGATCTATCAGTACAATATCAGGCTTATTCGCAAGAATAGTCCTGTCCGTAATGATAGATCGGTCCCAATAGAGCGTGGCATATTATTATTATTATTATCTAACTAATATTTATATTTAAAAAGGGTGCATTTATTAAATCCGCAAGTAGTGTACCTATCATTGTGTCTCATCCTACACATCAAGTTTATTTTATATTTTTTGTCGTTTCAAATAAATACTTAATTTTCATTTCTTTTTTTTTGGACTACGATCCAAAACAGTTTTGTTCGTAACTGTACACTTAGTCAAAATCCGTCCGGGGACATAGGTCTTTAAGTCAAATTACCGACCTGCACTTACGACTTTATGTTAAAATAGCAACATACCATATCATCTGAAAGTCAAAATGCCTTAGGCCCCAAAATGCCTGAAATTCATATCGGCTCTTTTATCTAATGACTGAATTACTATATACCTGTGGTGTTTCATACAATCGACAAGAAAAATATATTTTATTGAGTGGTAGATGTCGATGTCTTGACAATAGCCGTTAGATATATCGACGATTGATGTGACGTACGTATGTAAGTAAAAATAGATTTCATAATAGATATTTCTTGGTCATGCGTAAGCGAAATGAAATAAGCTTTAACTACAATTATAAAAAACAATTGAGGGAGCTAAGAGAGGAAAATATTACACCAATTTTATTTTTGGAAAATGTTATATCATTAAGAAAACGATACAGATAAATAATTTATGAATAATTTTTGACCTATGTCCCCGGACGGATCGCTGCCGTCCGGGGACATAGGTCTTTAAGTCAAATTACCGACCTGCACTTACGACTTTATGTTAAAATAGCAACATACCATATTATCTGAAATTCAAAATGCCTTAGGCCCCAAAATGCCTGAAATCCGTCCGGGGACATAGGTCTTTAAGTCAAATTACCGACCTGCACTTACGACTTTATGTTAAAATAGCAACATACCATATCATCTGAAAGTCAAAATGCCTTAGGCCCCAAAATGCCTGAAATGTATTATGCCTGAATGTTTATACGACTGATTAAGAAAATGAACATCAATGTACAGTCGTGCACAGAAAAAAAAACTTTATTTTCTTATTTAACTACAAGATACTTAACATAAATTATTTATCTGTATCGTTTTCTTAATGATATAACATTTTCCAAAAATAAAATTGGTGTAATATTTTCCTCTCTTAGCTCCCTCAATTGTTTTTTATAATTGTAGTTAAAGCTTATTTCATTTCGCTTACGCATGACCAAGAAATATCTATTATGAAATCTATTTTTACTTACATACGTACGTCACATCAATCGTCGATATATCTAACGGCTATTGTCAAGACATCGACATCTACCACTCAATAAAATATATTTTTCTTGTCGATTGTATGAAACACCACAGGTATATAGTAATTCAGTCATTAGATAAAAGAGCCGATATGAATTTCAGGCATTTTGGGGCCTAAGGCATTTTGACTTTCAGATGATATGGTATGTTGCTATTTTAACATAAAGTCGTAAGTGCAGGTCGGTAATTTGACTTAAAGACCTATGTCCCCGGACGGCCTGAAATGTATTATGCCTGAATGTTTATACGACTGATTAAGAAAATGAACATCAATGTACAGTCGTGCACAGAAAAAAAAACTTTATTTTCTTATTTAACTACAAGATACTTAACATAAATTATTTATCTGTATCGTTTTCTTAATGATATAACATTTTCCAAAAATAAAATTGGTGTAATATTTTCCTCTCTTAGCTCCCTCAATTGTTTTTTATAATTGTAGTTAAAGCTTATTTCATTTCGCTTACGCATGACCAAGAAATATCTATTATGAAATCTATTTTTACTTACATACGTACGTCACATCAATCGTCGATATATCTAACGGCTATTGTCAAGACATCGACATCTACCACTCAATAAAATATATTTTTCTTGTCGATTGTATGAAACACCACAGGTATATAGTAATTCAGTCATTAGATAAAAGAGCCGATATGAATTTCAGGCATTTTGGGGCCTAAGGCATTTTGACTTTCAGATGATATGGTATGTTGCTATTTTAACATAAAGTCGTAAGTGCAGGTCGGTAATTTGACTTAAAGACCTATGTCCCCGGACGGGCGACGGCGTGCATACCCTCTTGCGTTGCGTTGTGGCAGCGCGCGTCAACGCAACGCAGGTGTGGCATGCAATGCGTTGTTCCGTTGCGACGCACTAATGGGGCCTCGCTCTTACTCGGGCGCCATTGCTGCGTCCAGTGGTGCGCGCGAGTCCGACGCGACGCGAGTGGACGTATTTGGAACGAAAATGGAGACCGATAATTTTGACACGGAATTTTTTATAGATGAAATTGAAAAATGAATTGCGTTATATTTATAACTGTCCCTGGGTCCGTCACAAACACATCGCGCGTAAAACGCGGCATCTGGACACACCACTCGCGCGTAAAACGCTCCATCTGGACAGGCTCTAAGTTCGGTTATAGTACATATTACGAATCATTCTAGATTAGATTCGTAATTCGGCAGATTGCAGATTCGATACTCTAACAGATCGTGAATTGGGCAGATTCTTGACCTATTATTTCTTACGACAGTGGAATCTGACGGATGTGTTCTAAATCATGGGATGCTTACGTGACGTTAGGACCGAATTTCAAAACACCTTATCGATACGCCTGGATCCCAAAAAAACCTGTTCCCAAAATGCCTGAAAGTCAAAATGACTGAATACTGTTATGCCTGAAAAGTTGAATGACGTCAGGATTGATGTACAGCCAATGAAAAAAAAATTCCCATTTCACCTGCTAAGCCAATGAAAAAATAGTATCAAAAACAAAAGAGGTTATCCACAAAGGAATGTTTTAAACCTCTCCGCGAATAAGCTCTTTGTCAAATTTGTTTTTTATTCTTGTATCCTGAATAATTTTCTAGAATTAACTAATTACGCTAATCTAACTAATTTTTCCCCCATCAGCTAGTATTTTAACTAAGAAATCCCATTAATTTTTTCGGTCATTTAAGTATATTTTGACATTTGCCGTCTTTTTGGCAGTTGCTGTCAGTTGCGTGTCATCCCGATCGTGCCTTTACCTAAGGTATGCTAAGGTTTTGGATCAGTAGTTCTGAAGCACGAAGAGTCTGCCTAGGACGCAAAACAAAACATGCCTATCAATTATGTCACGGACTAGTTGCTACGGAGCGTTTTTTTGTACCGGTCATGCGTATCGGCGTATTGGCCATTCTGAGAATTGGGCGTTTCGTGTGCCTAGCGGAAAGCGGAGGGTCCAGTACGTTAGCCCTGGACCCTCCGCTAGCCTGACCCGAACAAAACACCATGTACACTTAATCCTTATATTTTCACATTACAGCACAAGACTTGACGAAGAAGCGGCTACACAGACATCGCAACATCATGACACTAGTTGGCGGGTCCGGTACACCTCGCTTGCCGTTAACAAATCTTGGTGCAGCAAGTGTAGATAGTTATGCACGGGCAACCGCAGCCGCAGCCTCCGCAGCAACCTCCACAGCAGCCTCCGCAACACCTGTGAACGAGAAAGGATAATTATTTTCTAATCCTTATTACCTCGACTTGCTACCTCTTGGAATAAATAACTACTCACATCTTGGTTTTTTCAAGTTGATGAACTTTATTTTCCTAAAAATGGGTCGCTGAGCCGAAAGCCAAAACCGAAGTTGCTAAGTCAATGAAATAAGGGTAAAAAAAATTTAAGAGTTAAAAAGTGGCTTTTTTCGAAATATTTTTAAACTGCTTTTTAGACTTTTTTTGTCGTTTTAACATGTATTTACTACGGAAGATTTAAATGTACTGATTATGTTAGTTCCGCCATCCTTTTATATACTTCGGATACAGTTTAAAATGTAGCAATATATTCGAAAAAGTTATTTTGTTTTAATATTTAAGAAGGTTTTATTTTAGGGTGGCTACAAAAAGGCGGAAAATCGGTAGAAAAAAAACGGACGCAGACTTATGACTTGTTTACACGTTACGAGTTGCTGACTTGACAGTATGACTGCTCGCATGCCAGTAACTGGATTCGCCTGTGCTGTCCACATAATTTGAATAGCTGTTCATGTAAGTTTTCACTCATTCGAGTCAACGTGCTTTCATTAAAAAAACTGTAATAAAGTCTATGTTCATAATAATGGCCATGAATTGGAAAATGTTTATAAAAAACTGGCACAACTGTTTCAGAAACAGAACGATGCAAGTGATGTGAAATGTGTAAGCTGTTGTCAAGCGAGCGAGCAGCCGAATGAAAACAAAAAAGAATTAAGTAACTCGCATGCGAGCTATTATCCAACTTGCAGCTATTCGGCAGGCTGACTCGCAAGCTAGCTCGCACTGTGTAAGCCAGCCATAAGTAGAGTACCTCCCTACGTGAAACATCTTGAGAAAGCAGCTCACAGCGCGAGGGTGAAGACCACGATGCTAGGAGTGTGTAAAATACAAATACGTAAAAACGGTTCGTAAGTTCGATAACTACCGACGACGTGTATTTCATCTTGCTTATGTACAGTTGGTACAAAAAGAATGATACCTATGTACATTAATTTTATTTTATTTTATTTCATTTATTCAGTTCCACCGTAGGTACACATGTTACACTTGATGTCGGTCAGTTGTACATAAAAATAATATAACAATTTTATTATAAAACACACATTAATTTTGACATAGGAAACACCATAAGGGATTGTGTTTTAGAAAAAGCAGACAGACATGCCTTCTTTAAAAATTTGATACAACATTCATAAATAATATTTATAACAGTAAAATAATAATAAATTAGTTAAATTGAATTGAAATAAAAAATACATGTCCAGATAATTTAATGCAGCTGTATAAGGGCATTGTCAATAATAAACTAAAATAAACCTAGGTATCTAGCCTACAATCTAATACATATAGAATAACAATTTGAGTAAATATCAAGGAATGTCCTAATAAAGCTGCTGTAAAGGGGCATTGTCCAATAACATATAGATACGAGATAAAATAATGTCAATACGATAGGTAGGTAAAAAGTTACAATGTCAGTGTAATATTTGCATGTCAATTTAGATTGCATAGGTGCTTCCTCGGTAAAAAAATATATGCGTAATCCGTAAAAGTTTCTTCTGTCATTGAGATGACTTACGAAAACCTGACGAAAACTATAATCGACATCGTATAAAACTTCTCCTTCTCCCGAAAAGTAGTTCCTCTCTATCCGGTAGAGGCACCAAATTATGGAAAGGAAACGAAAAATGTTTTTATTATCACAACTCACTAATGCTAGAGAGTGAAGAGATAATTATTAAATTATGTTATTTGTATTTATTGAAAATATATCTACGAACATAATATTATCTGCCTGCACAACTGACTGCATATTATGGTTATGATATGGCATTTTACCCGATTGATAAAAACGCTCCGTGAGTTCCTAGCCTTACTTAGGTGCATAGTATGATGATGAGGCATCATCACACTATGCACCTTTATGGCAAGAACGTACATACTTAATGTACGTTCTTGCTATTATTATATTTATATATATATATATTAATTATATCAACTTGTATATTATGTGTACATTACATACTAGGTTTATATAAATTTTAGATACATAATTTTAAGTGGTTTCAAAAGTTGTGAAATGGTAGGAGTAAATGAACTATTACATATTATGGTAATTTCCTGATACCTATTTTGTTTTGCATGAGTGCCAAATTTTATCCTAAAATTTTTCTTTTTCTTATAATATGTCTTTATGTAAGTTGTTTTCATTTATTCTATTCTTCTTGGCCTCGATAATGGCACTTTTGGTGATGTCGTCCTTATTTGTCTTAATAATAATAATGTAAATCCGTTTATTGGCTATTAGTGATATTTATAAGATAAGTTAATTTATAATTAAGAGCTGTGGATTTTGTTCATAAATAAAATAAAAATAAAATAAAAATAAAATAAAAATAAAATAAAAATAAAATAAAAATAAAATAAAAATAAAATAAAAATAAAATAAAAATAAAATAAAATAAAATAAAAATAAAATAAAAATAAAATAAAAATAAAATAAAAATAAAATAAAAATAAAATAAAAATAAAATAAAAATAAAATAAAAATAAAATAAAAATAAAATAAAAATAAAATAAAAATAAAATAAAAATAAAATAAAAATAAAATAAAAATAAAATAAAAATAAAATAAAAATAAAATAAAAATAAAATAAAAATAAAATAAAAATAAAATAAAAATAAAATAAAAATAAAATAAAAATAAAATAAAAATAAAATAAAAATAAAATAAAAATAAAATAAAAATAAAATAAAAATAAAATAAAAATAAAATAAAAATAAAATAAAAATAAAAATAAAATAAAAATAAAATAAAAATAAAATAAAAATAAAATAAAAATAAAATAAAAATAAAAATAAAATAAAATAAAATAAAATCATAAGAATACAATAATTCTAAATAGAGTAAGAATGTCTAATTATATGTAGCCAAACATGTCATAGCCAAATAGATTACGTACATATTATTATGTACCTACCTATTGAATTTTGTACGCCATAACCAGCTAGTTTCAACAAAAAAAGATGCCATTACAATCAGTGCCTTGATTTAACTCAGCACATTATTCAAAATTTCTAAGTTGTTCTCCAAATTCTTGTGTATTGTAAAATATTAAAAAAATTGTATAAAGTAAGTATTTTTATACATCTGTATTTAGATCGAAAGGCTTTCATTTAGAGATTTGACGACCTCAGTGGCGAGCCAAGGTCTGCCTTGACGCTGGGGATGGCGGGTTCGATTCCTGCCTTGGGACAAATGTTTGTACAATCTGCAAATATTTGTTTCAGGTGTTCTTGATGTTCTCTATGTTTGTATAATAAATAAATACCTATGTATGTAATTAATTGAGTTAGTATATCAGTTATCTAGTACCCATAGAACTAGATGAAGATGACTGAGGCTAGTAACACAGGTTTTAAAACCTATTACTGGCACTAGTCTCTTACAAACTGGTATCTTTATTTAACTACACCTTGCTATAACAATTACCTGTAAGATGACCTTTTTGTGAAGAGAAAATAAATGATTTATATTTTATTATATTTTATGCCTAGTACTTACCCACAAGCTCTGCTCAGTTTGGGTACCTAAATATATAATAATTTTGCGTTGTAGAATCAGCAAAATGTCTCCACAAGCAGTCCATAGCACCAAGAGTCGGGAGCTGAGAGGAGGTATCCTGTATACTGACTGCTACTGCCTGCGGCGAAATGGATTGCAATACGACTGCAGGCGAAGCGGGTGTCAAGGGTCAACGAATCTTTGCGAAGCTATCCCATGCCCACTTTGTGTTCCGGCGAGTGTTGCATGCGCTAGCCATGCATTAAATCCACACGCTGGAGCATTGACTTCTATTTGCAATATGCGAAAGGATAAATGAAATTGCACAAATTTCAGAAATTTACGTAACGATACAAAAACTGCAAAAAAATATTGGGGATGTAGCAAAAACTATACGAACTATGCTCGCTGTTCCATAGTTTAGTAAATTTGTGCGTGTATAATACGCTTTATTTTTGATAGATACCTACTTTATTACTGGCCGTTGATAGACTTTTTGAATACAGAAGCCGAGAAAAGTGAATTATGCAAAATTAGAAAATATTTGACAGAAGACTCTGAAACGTTCAGCAGTTCAGATGATTTTGTTATAAATTTAAAAGTGATAATTTAAATAAAAATTACAAAAAACTAAATTTCTAGTGTTATGCTAATATAAGATTAAATAATTACTAAAAAACAAAGCAAAACCGCTCTTTTCTGCTCCGTAGGTGAAATTAACATACAAAATGTGAGTATGTCGATTAGATATTTGTATTTTCCGTAGAAGTAGAAACCCCATGAATCAAGGCATGATTTCTATATTTAATTTCAGGTGTAGTCCATGTGGTCCCATGGTTTGCTACAAATACGAAGACTGTGGCCCAGCGGTAAGAACGATTCTCTTGCTAGACCAGAAGTGGTCATTTTGTGTAGTAGATATTGTTGCTGAGGTTATTTATTCTGGTCCTATCCGCCAAAATATTCCCACAAAACCTACTTGTATATTTACGACCATACCATATCCCAAAACCATCCGTCATATCCGTTCAACCATCCGTCATCCGTTGCAAATTTTAGGTACCTACAGGGAAGTTCACTCTCACGAGTTGGGAACCATCCATATAGATGCTTTACCGGTAAATTAATGTTTGCAACCTCATGTTGCAGCTTCAGTGCCTTCCGCGGTCAGCGTTTAAACGAAACGGACTTCAAGATTGCCAGTTTTTCCAGCAGGGCTCGATTCGGTATTTGTGCCGGTCCGGGCCCTGTTCCAAGCCGTGTCCCGCCCCTTGTCCGCCGTGCTGTCGCCGCCCTCCTCCCGGCAAGACCTACGTCACACGCTTCAGCGACTTCGACCTTATATCGCAGTGGTAGTGCGCTTGACGTCGCTCTCCTGAGCTTCGGGTAATTTCTGTTCATACTTTTCCACGGCGGACGGGCGCACTTTTACACAAAATAAAATCTGTTCACGTTTCAGAAAAAATCGAAGCCTTCGGACTCCTCCGGAGCAGAGGAGAGCGGCGTAGAAAAAAAGGATCATAAGGAAAATCAACTGAAGCGGACGAAGAGTCGCGAGCTCCGCGGAGGGATCATGTACTACAGCTGCCACTGCATCAAACGCAACGGACTTCAGCATGACTGCCGCCGCACAGGCTGCGGCGGCGAGCCGGGTTGCCTCGTACTGCCGGACCCGGTGTGCGCGCCGAGCCAGCTAGCGCGGGCGCGCGGCCTAGCGGACTCCTCGCCCTTCATTGCTCATATGGCAGAGGCCCATGGTGGTGGTGGGGGCTCCGGTGGTGCAGGTGGATCAGCCACTGGTTCCGGCAAAGGCAAGAAGTTCATTGTCTGTGAACTGAAAGGCATCATGCCGGATTCGTCCGCTGACAAAGGAGGAAAATGTTGTAGTAAGTGCACTTCGCAGTAATTTCTTGCTTTTGTATGAAGTAATTCATGGTTTACCGTCAGCTAGAGCCAGGCCCAGCGGTGTGGTGTGAATCTTCCTTAAAACCAGCAGCCAAATTTTCTATCGCCCTATTAGTTAACAGATGGACATAGGCTTCCCCTAATGACCGCTATAGCATCCTGTCTCCAGCTTGCCGCATCCAGCATCTGCCTGCAGTCTTTCGCAGGTTATCTCTTCTGGCGCGAGGGCGTCCTACACTATGTTCACCGTGCTGTCTGCACTCAACACAAACAAAACAGTTTACCCAGTAGGTGTGGGTTCTTCGCGAGACATGGCCGGCCCACTGCCGCTCCAGCTTCAAAATTCTTGTGATCTATGTCGACTTGGTTCTGTCGGATTTTATAAATTATATACTTACGTATTCATATTTACAGAATGCCCTTCCCCTTATTAATTTCTCGGTGCCTTTCCGGTCCTTCGCGGAAACGAATAATAAATAAATGAAAATGAAATAAAAATGAAAAATAATTTCCCGGTGCCTTCGTCACACGCGCGAGGAAGTTTGTTTGTTCGAAAGAGCGTTTAGATTAGATAAAATGGATAACTGTAGAATGTTTCCAGGTTGTTCTGCGGGCGGTCGCAGTGGTGCGCCGGGCGGTGGCGGCAGCGGCCCGGCGGCAGGGATGCCGGTGCTGGTCATGAAGCTTTGCTGACGTACTCGACGTCTCTTCTGAATCTTAAGAAAAAGTGTTAAACCAACCTAAAATAAATACATTTTTTTCATATTGTCCCTTTCCTTAAAAATTAGGAATGTAGGCAAACTTCATCTCGATTTAATAATTTAGATCTGGATTTGATTCTGACAGGCGATCGAACATGTGCGTTTCCTCCGGACGATATTCGATCGTATGGCGAACGGTGCGCCACACATATTAGGTTTCTTGAAGTTTCTTTTATCAATATAGGCGCACTTCTGATCTCTGTTACTATTTGACCGACTGATGGAGCCTAAGAGCTCTGCCTCAGATCGCCATGGCGACGTCACCGGCGGCGGCGTAAGTCTAGCTACTTCTGGCAACCCAAGGTCGCCATGTCGAGTGGCCATGGCGGCGTGTCGACAGTCAGTTTAAGTCGTCAGGAATGAACGTAGAAGAAATTGCACTTTGTTAAGTAGGTAGGTACGTCGCAGAAAAATGGAAAAATAAAAGAAGATGAGCTAGAATGATGAAGATGAATTATCCCATAAACAAGGACGGTTTTGAATTTCTATAATACATTTTTCGTTTACTCCCATCTGTTCTGTTGAGTAGTTCTGTTGACAAAACTACTGGGAATTTTTTTCTGATTAGTTCTGTCCACAAAACAAATGGGAATACAATTCTCACTTGTTCTGTTGATTAGTTCTGTTGTAACTCCACAATAACTTAGCTTTCTATTGGTGAAATTTTTTTGAAAATCGGTTTTTAGATCCAGAGATTACCTCTTACAACGTCACAAACTCACGAACGCTACTTCTTTATAATATTAGTATAGATATGTACAAGTTTTTAAATCACAGATCTAATGCGGAGAAATTACCAGAAGTTCTGTCATCAGATTAATCAACAAAACAGGTGGGAATAGTAGAGATAAAAGTCTGGTGTAAAGCATAGTCTTTTAAGTCACAAAACTAATGGGCGAAAAAATCCCAGTAGTTTTGTCAACAGAACTACTCAACAGAACAGTTGGGAGTAAACGACATTTTTCAGTACCTATCGAAACTCATTTTTTTCAACATCATATACAAATAAATATTTGAGCGAGCGTCCAAAATGGCGGCTGACTGGCGACGCAGGTGCAATTTACAAGTGGACATTATAGTGGCAACGTCGCCAGGCCGCCTGAGTAGCCAGAAGCCACGTAGGGAGCTGTCGCTTGTGGCTACGCTTCCAAATTGGCGACGTTGTCACACCGTCGCCAAGTGAGTTAGGTAACATACATTTCAATATTAACTGCTTGGATACGTAGCCGGCGACGTCGCCATGGCGTTTTAATGAGGCAGGGCTCTTAGAATACAGGGTGATATTTGTGACATTAGTGGGTTCAGATGGGCCTCCTTATAACTAGCTTATCTATGTTATATGTTAAGAACAAAGGAAATCACCCTTTTTATGTGGTGTTAAAATTGTTTCAATGTTTTTTGCTAAGAGGTGTGATAGTTTTTGGGTGCAAATTTGCACTGAGATTAAACACGAGCGGATTAAAAGCTGGCAACACCAAACCGCGTACAAACACGCACTGCGGCTGGCGTTCTGCTTAAAATTTTATTTCAGTATCACCATTAATATCTGCTTGCTATCGCCATAGCTCAAAGAATTGCCAAGAAGTGGCAGTAGGCCCGCCATACCTCTATATGCGCGTCGAGTTCGCAGAAATCGGCTTCAAATTCGTCAATTCAGCGATATCAACGCGATGCTGACTGGTCTACGCTACGCCCCGATCTTAGCCCCGATGGTTTACAAATCCTGAACCGCTCGCGTGTGCTAGACCTTAGTATGACCATCTGTGATACCCTAGTACAATACTGTACTTATAAGGTTAACCCCGTACTGCGGACTCATATCGCGCGTTTTTTTCTGCAGGATTCTGCACGCACTTGCGGATAAAAAACCACGCGGAAATAATGTGTGTCTAGCAGCAGATTCCACCGCGCTGAGTTGCTATTTAAATTCGAACTAATGTATTGCGTACTATGAAGTTGTATGATAAACGTTGTACAGAACATTCTGTATATTTAATATACATAGAGTAGCAAAGTACCTATATAATATATAGGTACTTTGTATTTTTCTAAAAAATATCGCTAAATACCCCTGTCTGTCAGTGTAAGCTGCCTCCTTCTCCCCTACATAGAAATAATAAACACTTACATATTAATCGTCTTTTATTCATGCAATCTTAAACGACATTTAGGTTAGCTAGATTTTTCATATAACTGGCGACTATTTGATGCCAGCTTAGCGACTTTGTTAAATATTTGGCCATTTTGTCAACGGCGGCAAAGGTGTTTGAGTCGGCCGTGCAGCGCAGCGTGCAGGAGCAGATCTCGGCGAGGCTGTCCGATGCGCAGCACGGTTTTCGGCCGGCTCATAGCACTTTAACGAACCTCCTTGACTACATGACCTCCGTGCTACCGCAAGTCGACGCCGCCTACTTCTACTACAAAAAAGCGTTCGATCTTGTCGACAACGACATCTTGCTTGAGAAGTTGGCGACGATCGGCTGCACTACCGAACTGCTGCAGTTCTTCGCGAGCTATATGAAGGACCAGCGGCCGTATGTCGACTACGCGGGATGCAGATCACAGGCTTACTCCACCTTAACCGGCGTGAGTCAGGGGAGTAATTAAGGGCCGCTAGAGTTTATCATAATGATTAACGACCTGCCCACCGTCGTCAAAGACGCCAAGTGCTTGTTGTTCGCGGACGACCTCAAGTTACTCTTACCCATCAAGGACGAAGAAGACTGTGTACGCCTTCAACGGGACGTGGATAGAGTAGTAGAATGGAGTAGGGTAAATAAACTTCAGTTTAATGTCAGCAAATACTCTGTAATAACTTTTAGTCGAGCTAAGACTCCTACGCTCCTCCACTCTACTACGACTACCAGTTGAGGGATACTCAGCTGAAGAGCGTCGAATCAGTAAGAGATTTAGGGGTTCGTCTCAACGATAATCATCATTTCAGGGAGCAGGTTGTGAACATATGCAAGAAGGCGTTTAAAACTTTAGGATTTGTGCTCCGTCAGACAAATAGCTTCAAAAACCTACAAGCAGTAAAATCGCTCTATGGCGATTTAGTAAGAAGCCATTTGGAATTTAATTCCGCGATATGGGCTCCGCATGAGACCAAGAACATAGAAATGGTAGAACGCATACAAAATAAGTTCACGAGAGATTTATACCTGAAGCTCTACGGTACATACCCCTTCTACCCTTTGATGTATCCAACCTTGTTTGTTATTGGCATGGTTGGATACAACAAGCTAAAAGTAAGGAGGGATGCAGAGCTCGCTCTACACCAGTTGAAGGTGCTGAGAGGGATGATCGCCCATCCAAGCATTTTGGAGGAACTACGGCTGAATGTGCCGGCGGACTATGTGCACAGACGAAGCCCTATTCGCAGTGCCAAAAGGGCGAACTAACCTGGTACATAAATCCCCTCTAACGCGCAGCATCCGCATGCTGAATCTGATTGCCGAGAGAATAGATCTATTTTCCTGTTCCCAGGGCGAGTTCCAAATAGCTTCGATATTTATTTTAAGTAACCGTTAGTTCAGTTAATCCTTATTATCACAGTTAGACTGAAATTTTAATTTTTTACTATCGATATTATTCTTATTTAATTTAATTTTATTGTACATATATTTAAATAGATATGATTTTATGTGTTGTTTTTTATTTATGATTATGTAATGTAAATTAAATTAAGGTTGACTCTATGATTTTTGTGTTATTTTTCTGTAATATTATACAATGTGTATTGTCGAACCTTGATCAAACGAGATGTGCGAATACACGACATATATTTATCGATAAAAAACAAAAAATAAAAAATTATATGTTACCTATCTCAAAAATAAAGCCGATAAAATTTTTTTTTTAATGAAAACTACTTCATTTGGTTTTTTCTTCGTTTCTTTTTGAATAAACGGTGTATTTTATTCAAAGTAGTCTCATTTGAAAGCTAGATAGTCTACCTAGCTAATAAAATAAGAAAAAAATACAATTTCGGTACATAAGCCTAGTAAAATCAATATTTTTTTAGAAATTGGCAAAAAAAAACAAATTTTATTTTATTTTTGATCTGTAACTTTAAAACTGGGTTATTGAGGTGTACTTTTTTGCATGTTGTATTAAACTTCATAATTTAATCTACAAATCCTCCAAAAAATATGGATCTATCTCTTTTTGTTGTCATGTTATTCACCATTTAAAATAGGTACTTTCTGTCTTGTCAAGAGTAAAAAAAACAAAAACTTTATCTTCAACAGCCGTTACAATCCCACTGCTGGGCAAAGACCTCATTCCATTTCTTCCTATCTTGCCTCGTTTTATTTAATAATTTATGAAGATTAAATCAGTTGATATTCCTGTTGATCTTTGTACAAAACAGAAAGTACCTATTTTCAATGGTGAATAACATAAAAACGAAAAGAGATAGACCCATATTTTTTGGAGAATTTGTAGATTGAATTATGAAGTTTAATACAACATGCAAAAAAGTACACCTCAATAACCCAGTTTTAAAGTTACAGATCAAAAATAAAATAAAATTTGTTTTTTTTTTGCAATATTCTAAAAAAATATTGATTTTACTAGGCTTATGTACCGAAATTGTATTTTTTTCTTATTTTATTAGCTAGGTAGACTATCTAGCTTTCAAATGAGACTACTTTGAATAAAATACACCGTTTATTCAAAAAGAAACGAAGAAAAAACCAAATGAAGTAGTTTTCATTAAAAAAAAAATTTTATCGGCTTTATTTTTGAGATAGGTAACATATAATTTTTTATTTTTTGTTTTTTATCGATAAATATATGTCGTGTATTCGCACATCTCGTTTGATCAAGGTTCGACAATACACATTGTATAATGATTTCTAATTTTAATATTAAGTGTAATATTGTACTCTATTGCATTGCGTGTTCCCGTCAAAATAGAGGTACGTTTGTAAATAAATAAATAAATATTAGCAAGGCCTGGATTTTACATAGAAAAATCATAGGCCTTAACGCCACGCGCCGTAAAGGGATGAATCCAGTATTGACTAGTGCCATCTTTTGGTTTGCCTATTACCAGTGAACGGAGATCTATTACTCCGTAATAAAATGCATCGCAATATTTTTGTTTTTTTATATTTTTGTTGCCATAAAATATGACCTGTCTAAGTGCTTATTTGTAAGCTAAAAGAAATAAAAACTTTTCATTTTCGTTTTCGTTTTCGTTTTCGTTTTCGTTTTCGTTTTCGTTTTCGTTTTCATTTTCGTTTTCATTTTCATTTTCATTTATTTAACCTGCGCCTCAGCTGAGAACTGGGTAGAGAGCCCACGTAAACACTAACTAAAAAAGCAAGGAATTTACATAATTCATCGAGCGTGTAGGTTAAGAATCACACGTACGCGGATACCTAATATATAATCCGCCAGAAAAAATATCGTGCGGCGAGATTTCGCAATGCGGGCTTTATTACGATTATATCTGTGATCTGTGGTAAAGAGAATACAACTGATCTGTGACTAGCTAAAATGTAAAGAAATATGTCACTTTATTGCTAAAATAAAAATGTAAAAATATATAATAAATTCTCAGTAAAAAAAATGAAAACTAACAATAAAAATACCAATTTTCTCACCGTTGTTATTTAAAAAAGCATAAGTATTGTGTACCATCAAAACCTCATAAGTTCCTCCTGATTTTCGACAACGGGTGCTGAGTCTAAAAACGACAACATGGTGGACCCCAAACAAGACTGGAAACCAGGATGCCCTGGCTGCAAATGTACCGCACCATCCCATTCAACTCAGAACGGCATGTTTGTGTTCGACCCGGAAAGCCTCACTAAGATCTTCTCGAGTTTCGATAGTAAACAGCTGGAGCGAGCGTCGGCGCAGGCGCAGTCGTCTAAAGACGACGAATATGTGGTAGGACCAGGGGGTCGAAAACGTAAAGTTGTAAAAAGCGTAGCCAAAGAAGTGACATGTACTAGAGCTGGATGTGTGCATTGGCAGCCACCCCCGCCTTGTGTTTGGGATCTTCCCTGCAAAGCAGATTGCTTTGAGGCTCACCCAGGGATTCAACCGGGTCGTAACCCGCTCGGTCGGACGGGCGGGGGATTGCAAGTCTCCTCGGGTAGGTCAAAGCCAGCAGCAGCTGGAAAAACACATGGTTCGAAAAAGCCTCAAGATTTGATAAAATTGTTGTCAGCAGAATGTTGCACAGGCTGTGCGGAGGGCGGCAGCGGCCCGGCGGAGGCGGGGAAGATGCCGGTTATGATAATGAAGTATTGCTGACGCACTTGATATCTTCATCTGAATCTAAGAAAAAGTGTTAAACCATCTTAAGTATACCTAGACATACGAGTACATATACACTTGCCATTAAAGCAATACTCAATTGTCTTATCTTTTCTCTATATAAATAAGCTAAAATGAATGGTTATAGGGGATAGACCTTAGTTGTAAATTGTAGATTATATGTAACTAGCTGCGCCTCGCGGCTTCGCTCGCGTGGAAATCTATTATTTAAATGATTTATAAACCATTCTCTTCAATCACTACAAAGTCGCTTTCCGCTGTCTGTCTGCCCCTATGTATGCTTAGATCTTTTAAACTACGCTACGGATTTTGATGCAGTTTTTTTAAATAGATAGTGTGATTCAAGAGACACATAGATTTCCAGGCGAGTAAAACCGCGGGGCGCATCTAGTTCTTTTATAAAACTCCATTCTGTCATGGATGGAATAAATACGGTCATAGAGATATAGACCATTCATCTCTATGGTCCAATGGTTTTGTTCGCCAAAACGACACGGAACTAACAACTTATATTCTCTTTGCTAAGAACCTTTAGAAACCGACAAACTGATATAAAGTATCTGTATCGACAGGAAGTTATTGTATTCTCTCTGGACATAAAAATGTAGCAGAACTTCGCCGCCATCATGAAAAATCCAGTTTCCATCCAAAAAACATGAAAAAACCAGGCAAAAACCATTAAAATTTCCAGTAAAAAAATATGTTCTCTACAAAATGTATGTGCTTAATGTAAATCAAACCATCAAAACAAATTTGTAGTAATACCTTCGTACCTAAATTGTTTAGAGTCTAGCAATGAATTCTTTATGCATTTTTACCCGCGCCACCGTGGCCAGCGCCTCGCGTTTGCTACAAACCCCAACAGTTCGTAACTTCAGAGTTTCGGCATATTATAAAAACGAAAGCGATGAAGACGCTAATGATGCTTTCAGCAGTCTCCTGACGGCATACGCCGCGCTCCCAAGTGGCATTTACGGGTGTAGCCCAACCATATACGATGTAAGTACGAGTAGCTACTGGTCCTGCGGAGGTGGATCTTATACTGCCATCTTTCTGCTGCACCTAGCCTAATTTTTAAATGTCTGTAATAGTAAAGTGCAGTATAAGGTACATAATAT
Organism: Eupithecia dodoneata; assembly: GCA_947044415.1. Classification (NCBI taxonomy): domain Eukaryota; kingdom Metazoa; phylum Arthropoda; class Insecta; order Lepidoptera; family Geometridae; genus Eupithecia; species Eupithecia dodoneata. The sequence goes on along the minus strand of OX345656.1, from coordinate 8,453,603 downwards.
GAACGCCCTGAGACACTTAAGATCAATAATTTATTTGTTTTGAAAAAACACACTTTACACTGTTTATAAGTTTTGCAGTAGCTACAAATACTAATTACACACAGATACTAATCATTCGAGTTTTTTTTTGAAACCACATCGGAAATATTCTCTACTATTTATATTTCAGACTCGAAAATTCAGTCACTTTTTACCTGACTGTAACCCATGCAGAGTGTGTTTTGAGACTCCAATATTAATGCCCTGCGGTATCTTCAGATTTACTGCAGGAGAGGTAAGAATTTACCTTTCTTACGAAGTACTATAGCGCTCGCGGTTTCGCTAACGCAGTGCCTGGAATAAATATTATAGCATAAGCCATTCAGGGTTTTCTTTTTATTAGGCGCATTGCTCACTCGTGTCGACGGTGGTGGGCGCACTAGCAGCGTGTGCGAAAATAACTTAGATGCGCTACGCATAGTTATCTGCACATATCGCAGTGAGCTCATTATGCTAGAGTTCCGTCACGAGCTAGTTAAAATACGCGGCCCGACGCACCTTAGTAATTAAATACAAAAATTAGACCACTACTTTTAAATCACTACTTTTAAACCACTACTTTTAAATAATTCTTGCGACCTGCGACACAGTATTTTACTTCTGCAGGTCGCATCGCTTCATATTTTTGTTCTAGCACCTAAGTATGTTTCAAAATAAAGACTTTTTACTTTAAATATTAAAGCGTTTGTGACTGAAACTCTGACAAAACTTTACCTTTGACGACCTCCGCGTAGCGGGCGAAGGTAGTGGTAGTAGTCAAGATAGTATTCATGGGATCAACAAAAAAATATTATGATTTGTTTAAAAACAAAAATTTCAGGTCCTTGGTCCTGGAGCTGGAAAGTGTAACTGCTATAAGAACCCGGAGTATTATGCCTACCACAACATGTCCTACTACGACATCCATCTTTATTTGAGTTGCCAAAGGTCTCCTGTTCCTGACAGTAAAAGAAAACATTGAATATAATCGCAATACCTACAAGTGATTTTTTCAATAACAACAAAATAAACGCCTGCAAAACCGTCCTTTTAACCTATGTTTTGAACATCAATAGACTTATAGTTTGACCAAAACCGTTGTACCGTGTGTTATAATCTGACATAGATCGCTCCTTCAATTTGACGGCATCTCAACTATGTTACTTAAAAATAAAATATTAAAAAAATGTATTTTATATTTTATTGCGTAGGGTAACGAAGAACCGTCTGTGGCATTGTAATCCGCATCCAGTTCTATTCACGTTAATAAACACAATAATGCACGACACGATTCTTGTCACCATTTCTATCTTTTGCAGATCTCGTCTATACGTAGAGTTTCTGGCTTTAGGTACCTAGACGTCACTCCGCCGGCTTAGAAGGGCGGCATTTTGACATCAAAGAAACCACCAAGATTGGTGGGCGTCTTCTCTCTACGTCTGTACTGTCTGTGTATACAGGGTGAATTTTTGAGACGGGACAATAAGGGCAGGTACCTTAACCGTTATAGTTACAGGAAAACGCTTTTAGGAGACTATCCATAAATTTTTAAGATATTCTGAACTGCATTTACAGATTTTGGAAAAAAATTACAGTCAGCAAGAAAATGGTCATTTAAACTAACAAAACAAACGTTTTTTGATGCCAATCGATCTTGTTTCTTTTAAGAATCAAAAGTCTCTACTGGACCGACTGAGACTGAGTTTTTTTTTTGCAATTTCTGACTATAAATGTCAGAAATTGCAAAAAAACTCTGGCTTACTGTACCTAGAAGCAAAAGCGCCTACCTAAGTAGAAAATCATCATAGTTGCATCGATAATTTTCTACAACATTAGAACTAAAACAAATAATAATAAAATTAACCATTTTAATATGAATTTTAGACATAGACAAAAATAACTTACATTTATATGATCTACGAAACCCCGTATAGCTGGCTCTTAAAGAAATTTGCATACCTATCCATTCATAATAAAAATAAATACGTGTCTATTAATCGATTATTTATGTTATTCTTTAATCGAAATCGTTGGCACTCCAGTCCCTCAACCATGGCACATGGCAGCGTCTAATTCTGCCGAAACGAAAGATTACGGAAGCGTAGTAGGTCTCATTGGCTCATGTTTAAACAGGAATCTCACGTATAAGTAGGCAAAGACAAATGCGCCTCTCTCAATTAACATGTTTATTGAATAGCGGCAAGAAATTAGTTACTTCACGTGCATACATTTCATGAGTGCCAAGCTGAGCCGTGCGATCATGCAATTTATCACAGAACGCCATCAGCACTATAAATAATTTATACACTCGTATAATGCTCGAAAATGAAAAAGAAAAATAATCAAGGTAGTAGCTTGCACGCCAAGCAACAAAAGAAAATCAAGAAAAATCTTCCAAAATAATAAAATACACCAGCTGGTGACAATCACACTCCTGAGGTTGAATTATTATTATTAAAAACGACTTAAAAAATATCTTGAAATTATTCATAGAAATATTCAAAAAAACTTTTTAAAATAAGCTTTTATTAAATAAATCCAAAGTGCTTGGTTACTTACTAAAAAAATATCTTGAAATTATTCATTGAAATACTCAAAATACTTTTAAAAAATAAGCTTTTTTTTGGGAAGACTCATTCACAGAACGAGATACATTTCTGTTATTGTAGAGAGAAAATTATTTATTGCTTATATGAGGAACTATGTAGGTACTACAATATTATTAAAAAAATAAGTAACAGCGATCTCTACCAGACAACCATGTATAGATAGGTTCGTTGGATAATACAATGGGGATCTGTGTGCGTGTAGGTTCTATAATATTCTATATACCTAAAATACTTACAAGTAAATACTACTGTTGATGACAGAGGTACTTTTATACTGTATTGTATGTACAATACAGTATAAAAGTACCTCTGTCAGCTTGTGTTATTGGTACATCATAATTATGTAATTATGATGTACCAATAACACAAGCTCTGTTTAACTTGGAGCTTGATGATGTATAACTAATCCAACATTATATATTTATTTAACTAACAGGCAAATTTAATAGCAGTTAAGATAGGGTAAAAAGTAGTGTAGGTACTTGTAATCAGTAATTATTGCTTAAATAGGTATTCTGCCTCGCTGCTACCTCGTAACTTATTAAAAGTCAGTGCATACCTAAGTACAATGTATCGTAGAAAGGCAATTATAGGGCAATCATATTGCACTAGTTATTGGTTCTGGAAAAACACGCAATATTAAATTGTAGTGTAGAGTACGATTCGACTCTACCATCATTATATCAGAATTTACACTTCAATAGTTAAAATCGAATCATGCGCATGCATTTCATTGCATAACGTTTTTCTATTTAAAATGCAAAAAAACGTTACTACTATTCAAATTTTATCGGGTCTGTGCACTATAGTACTATATTAACAGCATTCAATTGTAATTTAAATTAACTTTGGTTTTGTTGATGTTTCGAGGTAACGATCCATCGACGAAACGTACCGTTGAGGTAGAGACCTGTCGAGGTAGAAACAGAGGTAACGACCCATCGACGAAACGTACCGTCGAGGTAGAGACCAGTCGAGGTAGAAACCGAGGTAACGACCCATCGACGAAACGTACCGTCGAGGTAGAGACCAGTCGAGGTAGAAACCGAGGTAACGACCCATCGACGAAACGAACCGTTCGTCGAGGTAGAGACATCGAGGGAATGAACATCGATCGAGCTAACGTCATTTGAACTACGAGACCCAATTTTATCACCCGGGAGCATTGTTATCCGAGGAGGAATGTTATTCGAGTGTTTCTATGTGGATATACGTATTTATTCTATGTTGTGTTCTATGTGGATATTTTTATTACCTTGAAGTATCTACGGCTGCAGTGATTATAATAAACAAGGCATCAATCGTCTTAAATTGTGTTTTTTTTTGAGATTGTGGTGCGGCGGGTGAAGCTCCGTACACGGGAGGTTGCGAGTTCGATTCCCGCATTGGGACACGAATATGCTGCAACTATTTATTCCGGATGTTCTAAGTGTTTTTATATGTATTTAAAAAAATTGCTATAATATAATAAAATAATGTAAATGTAGGTAATCTACATACTATGTATATCAGCACAAGCTCTGCTTAGCCTGGGGCTAGATGGTATGGATTTTCTTGATACATTCAGTATCTACCTTACAGTCAACCACCGAATAGCAAAACGAATGTTAAAAAAAACATGCTTAGACGCTTTGTCCAACTACAAAAAACTCATTAAATGTTTCTGATATTTGGTGGTCTCAAGGTTCAATGGAGTACAGAGCTCTTTTGTATTGCAATTGAAAGTATGAAGGTTTGCAGCTTCTGTAAAGATCAAGGCGAGTGGTCAGATTTTGACCTCAGTCAGGCACAGCACTAGACACTCATTAAACAAATATTGTGCTAAACAATTTACCTACTTACCAGACTTAGGTAATTTACAAAACTGCAATAATTCCTAATTATGCAAAAAAATAATAATAAAACAATTTAGTTTTAGGCAGTAAAATTTTATAACGCATGACATATTTAAAGCTACCTACTTTTATATAAAATGTACTATTAATATTATATAAGCGAAAATAACTCTGTGTGTCTGGCTGTCTTAACACTTTGACTGCGATCTTTTTTTTAACCTAAGCCATTCGTGCTGCCGCTCTACACAGCGGTTGTGTTGAAAAACATATTACGGCTGTGCTGAGTCACACAGATCTGTATTTTCTCAGCCGCTGCGCTAGTGTGGATTTACGCATATTAGTCACTTGTAGAAAACTCATACGTTGTGATTTCAGCAATCGACGTGTTAAAACTACATATAGATCTTTTTTTATTATCACGTAAGCGGGAATGTTGTGCTAAAGTCTCTGATCTGTAAAGCTACTTAATTGAAAAAACCTAACATCAATAAATTCTATTGGATTTTGCATAAATTTGCATGAATCGGTTCACTGACCCTATTCATTAATTATGCAATACCAGATAGCAATAAATACAGATCCCAGACCTAACAGTGATTACGTGCAGATTGAAAGGTAATTTGTTTTAATAATAGTCTTGAATATTTTTTTTCTTAAAATTCGGTAGGTGATTGTTAAATCGATTATATGTACCTACCTTTTCACTTTCACTATATGATAATTTATGTTAATCGGTTCATAACTAAATTGTTGCCTTTTAGCATCACCGAAGATGTTAAAATATGCAAAAATAATAATCGTCTTTTCAACACACATATGTAACTTTATTTTTAACCATTGTTGTGCCGTTGGTGGGCAACGCTGCAACAGGCCACGATGGAAGATGTGCCTCGAGCTCGTCACGCCATCTAATAGGTAACCTATTGGATGATTACCTGTTGAAACAATGGCAATTCCGAAGCTTTACAGATGTTAACGTTAAGCCGCATGGTGCCGGCTTAGGAATTTGCACCACCCCAACTCTTCCCGCGGGTGTCGTAAGAGGGTTATCCACCAGGGAGCACCAGTGTCTCTTGCAGAACAATTAACCACTGAACTGCGGTCCCTAATGGGGATTTTGGGCACTACCCTGCGCTAATAAGGCACTTATGAGTAGGGAAGGGAGCCTTGGGCGCCTCCTCATCCTTATTGGTTTTTGACGCAGTTGCGTCCAGCAGTGTACTAATATAGGCTGTTAAACGATGTGAGGTGAGGAGGTTCAGCCTTGGTCTCTTGATCATTATTGGACTTTACGTACTGTCATGTTGACTGTCTGTGCGGAAAAGCGGTCATTCGATTTTTACACCACAGATGGTAGTATTTTTTTTACGAGGAAGACCAGTTAGAATATAGTAGGACAAAGAGAAACTGGTCTTCCTCGTGGTCCTACTTGTAGGACAAAATAGTAGGACCATGAGAAAACGGCGATAAATGACCGCTTCTCCGCACAGACAGTCGACATGATATTAGCGTACTGTGTAATGATCTATCGACTAAAGCTTTAGACGTGTGCTTTGCACTACCCAAACAGTTGACTCCGCAGTCAAACCTCAATTAGGGTCACGCCTAGCTCTAGCAATTTGAATAATAGTTGGTAAAATCATCATCAAGCTACCCGAATGCCTAGTGAGGTCGAAGTCGTTATTAGAGCATGCGAAGCGAAGCGTGCCATGTCCCATGGTTTTGGCTGAATCGCGGCGGCATAGCCTCGATTTCACTAAACTTAAGAACCGGTTAGGTTAAGACCTAATTACCTACGTGATGATGTCTTCCTAGTCGAATTTCGACCTCGCCGCCAGGAGACTTGCCATGTGCGTAGCACGTTAATAAATAAAATAAATAATGCTCGACAATCCACACAGCATCATCTGAAGAAGCTGTGTGGATTGTTCAGTATTATTTAATTATAACTTTATCGTTTCGGACTTATATATATATAGTATATAATAAATTCTTTATTTCCAGACACGAGATCCATATATGTAGGTGTACAATATTATTCTACTTATAATAGTTATAACTAAAACACGAAACAATACAAAATATAGACAGAAAGAGGTACATAGGGTAACTTAGTCAGAATAAAAAAAAATACAATTAATAAATATGACATATATATTATGACAAATGTACAGGGTGTTTGGTGTTGGGAGCGACATAATTTTTTTTGACCTTTCTCCGGTAGACTCAATGTCCTCAGTATCACGGTCTCCGAGATATGATTTATTGAAAATAACATAAATTATATTTCTAAATCTTTTTTGTTTGAGGCTGTAATGCCACAAAATACTTAAGCTGTATTTTTATTTGTTACACTGTTACCATTAAAACATACATATGTATGTACCTATATACCGGAGAAAAGTAGCACATGTCCAACTTCAAAAAAATTTTATCGGTCCCAATACTAAACACCTTGTATATTGTCATAACTTGATATTGAAATTGTTTATGATCTGCCCTCGTTACCATTATATGAATAATTGATCGCCGATATTGCTTCGAAATCGATTTAAATTGTAACGTTAAAGGTTTATTTCTTAATTTCATTATGTAATCTATTTCCTTTAGCCATCAAACTCATCCAACTATCAGCATTGAACCAAATAAACATTGGGAAATATTCAAACTACTGGCAAATAGACCATTGCATAACCTTACTTTATTTGCATTTTGCTTATTTTTATGATAATAGTCATCATTAGAAACCTTGGAGGGTAATTTATTTAAAAATAAACTATTGCTCGCTTAATGACTGTGATAAAACTAAATTAGGTTTGTAGTATTCTACGCCACTAATATCCAGTCAACCATAGGCTTTTGTATTACGTGACTCTTGTGAGTTTTATTCATATAAAAACAGCCAGTTTTTTTTATAATTGATATTAGTTTGATAATAATCTCACCTGAGGGAAATTGAAGATGTGGCGATGTATTTGACGACCGATGTGGCGCGGTGGGAAAAGGTCCGCCGGCGACGTAGGAGGTTGCGGGTTCGATTCCCGCCTCGGAACAATTGTATGTACGATCTGCAGATATTTGTTCCGGGTGTTCTAGGTGTTTTCTATGTATACTAAAAAATATATATTTATGTAATATATTGTATTATGTATATCAGTTATCTAGTACCCATAACACAAGCTCTGCTTACCATGGGGCTAGATAATGCTGTGAATTGTCCAGCATTATTTATTTATTACATTACACCTATTGGGTACCCATTTTAAGAAAACCAGTTTGTAAATGTAAGTAAAATACAAAATCTAATAATGGTATTAGTTTACCAAAATTAGATTTTTTACGAACAATTACTCATGTCAATGTATAGCTTTCTTTTGCATAACATTTCATACATCTGTACCTACAATGATAATGATAAGAAAGTAAGTGTTATTGTTGTGTTATCTTCGATACTTTGGTATATGAGAACCGGTTGTCCTCGACAGTTATAGTAAGGAACCTAATTCCTATTCCTAGGCCATTTCCATTACCATTCTATAGGATAACTTTATAATATACTGAATGTATGGCTATGAAATGCATATGTTAACCTATGTTGTAGTTATCTGAATTATTATCACGTGTGTTAGGAGAGTTCCTACTTCAAGACATCTATTGAAGTAGGAGTATGATAGATCTATCACCAACCACTCGTGAGTCATCTTGCGGTTTTATCAATTCAATATATTTCGGTGAGTAGGTCAGAAAGTTGGTTTCGTCTTGTGGAAAGTTTATACCTATAACGGATTTCTAACTGAGCTTATTTGGGAGGATTTACTGTTTTTTATTCAATTTACTATCTGATTTAACAAAACATTAGATATTGGAATCTTTGCATGAACCTTTATCCAGAAGAAGTTAGTCCCACCCGATTGCTTTTTTGAAAATATTTCAAACTAGGTACTTTATGTTTAGGTCGTTTATAAACAAAGCGCACGATAATCTTATCTGGTTGCTTATCAGCTGAATCCAGCTATGGGGAATGGTCACGTCATTGTTGCCAACTCGCTAATATTTGCTTAGATCTAGCGCTCTTACTTCGTGTTTCAACATTTGGTTTGAGTACCTACGTACCTATAACGTTGTTCAATTAATATTGAGTTAGAATCACCACAACAAGATTGGCTATTTAAAAATACATACCTACTTGGAAAAAAATATTTAAAGTAAAAAATATTAAAGTCTCGACAAAAACCTCGACAAAATCTTGACCATAAAAAAACTATCACCCTATTAAAAATAAATAAATAAATAAAATAAAATTTCTTTATTTCGGATATCCATCGTATATATTTTTGTGTGTTTTGGTTAGTAAACACACACATATATGTATAATTATAGAGGGTTAGTAGAATCTTAAATTAAATAAAACAATTGAAAACCTAGATTAATTATAATAAACATAGGCATGTCCCTTTCCCACAGTGATCCTATTACCTATACATATATACTTTTTAACGCTTTTCAATAAAAATCCGACAAAAGATGGCGACTTGTTATGAATGAATGAATGAATTTTACTTTTGTTTTTTGTTAAAATCTGATTTGCATTAGGTACCTATTCTTAGGTACCCAACTCAATTTATTTGTATACTAGCTACGCCCAGCGGTTTCACCCGCGTGGTGATAGATACATATTTTGGATAATATACAATATATCTTTATAAATTGTAGCCTATGTGTTATTCTGATGTATAAGCTACATTATTGTAAAGTTTCATTAAAATCCATTCAGTAATTTTTATGTGAAAGAGTAACAAACATCCATCCATACTCACAAACTTTCGCGTTTATAATATTAGTAGGATAGTTTGCGCCATGGCGGCAAGTCCAAACAAAACCACTCAGCCTAACAGAAATGTTTCCATCGAAGCCTTATTGGCTCTGGCAATCTAGCACCGCTGCTGCTCCACCACAGCTGATTTCACATGTGCCCGGATCGCCCGCCGCGCGGCCGTGTTCGCGAGATGCCGATCCCGCTTGCCGGTTTGTGATTAATACGGTAGTTTCGTTGGAACCACATTTGTGACTGTGCTGGTTTACTCGAAGGTTTACGGACGGATATTCTGTTTTGTTTTTGGCTGTATTGGTAAGTTATCAATTTGTTTTTGTCTGTACCGTAACTAAGTTTAAGTCTAAGTTTATGCTTTACAGTTTTTTTTTAATTATGACGCCGGTTTGCTTGAAGCACTGGTGCAACGAAACGGACAACAATTGTTTGTATAGAATTTCTTTGGTACCTATACTAGGTACCTACCGTGTGATATTGGATTTAACATATACCTACATTTTCTTCATGGATTTTTGAGCTAACGTAGGTTAAGACGATACATTTCGGAATTTATGTTTTATTGTCCTAACCTACGTTAAAAATTATGAATCATGCAGATTCATTGATAATTTGTTATACAATACCAATTGATAACAATGCAGCAAATTCCAATCATGCTTTATGTTTATTTGCTTTTCCTTTCAATGCAGATTGTATCTGTCAATGACGAAACACCTAGGTATATCACTACATAGTATAAAACAAAGTTGCTTCCCGCTGTCTTGCTGTCCCTATGTATGTATGCTTAGATCTTTAAAACTACGCAAAGGATTTTGTTGCGGTTTTTAATAGATAGAGTGATTCAAGAGGAAGGTTTATAAACCATTTGACACATAGATTTGCACACAGGCGAAGGGACTATCTATGTAACTATGGCTGCGACTTCGCACGAGACTTTTGATAAAAGTATCTAAGAAAAGGAAGGATATAGGCGATTCTTCCCCGCGATACCAATGAGATATCTCCTTCTGAAAATATATGAAGATCCTTTTTGTCGTTTTGTAACAAGGCTAATAATCTGAGAAGAGTTAATTACCCTGTGTAATTCCCCTCCCCTCTCCCCAATCTGTCGTCGACCCCTGGATCACTCTGTCGTGATCCAGGCATTGATAAAAGGGTCACGACGACCCCCACCTCCCACGTCGTTTGGTTGGACGTCGATGCCTGGAACACCCTGTATCTAATTATTACCTACTTTCGATAAATAAGGTAAGTTATGGATTGTTAGATTCTTTTGTTCTCGTTCGTTCTAATAGACCTATTTCTAAATAATATATTTAAATAGTGTGGAAAATGCACATAGCATCTAGCCCTATAGTAAGCAGTTATGTATAGGTAGTGTTATGGGGACCTACCCATAATATTACCTAAAAAAACAAATGTTGTAATGCACACGGCATTAAAAAAATAAAGATTTCGAGCTGTTTTCAAAAACTCATCAAAAACATAAATAATATTGTGCCGTTCGCATTGTTCAGATATTTTTGTCAGTGACTACACATAAGCAAACCAGATAGTTTACCAAAACAAGTCATCAAGAATCGAATAACAAAATTACAAAGCAATTGCGGAGTCATTAGATATTGTGTTTGTGGTTGAAACAGAGATGTTTTGCGGCTTAACTTATTAGACTGTGAGTGAGACCTAGATAAAGTTGGCACCTAGGATAATGCGCAGGCTACCTACAACATTAGACCTACCTACCTACCTAACTCAGGTTAGGTGTCTAACGCCCAAATACTCAAACGCGTCATTTTTTGACATTTTTCAATGATAATCTGTCAGAAAATCGTCACTTCATCATTAGCCTAAAGCAGTCCACTGCTGGACATAGGCCTCCCCCAATGAGCGCCATAGCGCCCTGTGTTTAGCTTGCCGCATCCATCATCATCATCATAGACTTAAATAGGGAAATAACCATGTATTAGACATATAAGAGATGAACATGCTAGTGGTTTCTTTTCACTTCTTCCACTAGTGGACAAAAAATTTAAGTGAACAGTAAAATATTTTTATTTCATAATAATTTATATATAAAATATGACTTGTCTAAGTGCTTATTTTGTAAGCCTTAAGAAATAAATGATTTTTTACATTACTTTACATCTACCTGCAGTCCACCGTCAGTCAAATCCGTGTCCGTCAATCGTGCAGTCGTCACTTGAGACGCGGTTAAATCAGAGTTGCGTTTGAGTATTCGGACGTAACTGACTTATGTAGGATTTCGAGACATGTACCTTCATAAAGCGTGAACCCTGATAGGTTTATGCTTGATGCCATTACTGCAATATTTGGCCCAAACCTTTAACACGAATAACATTTTTTTTATTAAGTATAGGGAGAGGGGGATGTCGCGGTTTCAAGTCCCGCCGGAGACCATTTTTTTGTGATATTATTTAATTTCTTAGAGATTAACTCTAGTGCGAAGGCTTACTCATTATAATAAAAACCTTAGAATATCTTTTGAATCTATCAATAGGCTTAACATTATCTATTTCTTAATATGAGATCATAACAAATGACAAAAAGTTTACAAACGTATGACAAACATTTTAAGGATGCCAAGATTCCCAAGTTATTACAATTTTAGCAGACCTGCTTTTCTTAAGTTGTCGGGGCTCAGTACCGGTCAGTACGAGCGTGTAAGATCACTTTTTACTCCACGCATATTTTTTCCCAATAATAGATAGCAAGTTGCCATATTCAGAACGATATACGGGGTGTCCCAGAAAGTATTGTTGTTATAATTTCACATGATTTCCACATACATGGTTTTGTTCGAGCGACTGATGCAATTATACCGGAAAAGTGCAATGAGAGCGTTTCATTTTATTGGTTATTGTATGTCTATAGTTTGTGTTTTTTGATGTGACGACCGATGTGGCGCGGTGGGTGAAGGTCCGCCTGCGACGCAGGAGGTTGCGGGTTCGATTCCCGCCTCGGAACAATTGTGTGCACGATCTGCAGATATTTGTGCCGGGTGTTCTGGTCGTTGTCTATGTATAACAAAAATGTAATATATTGTATTATGTATATCAGTTATCTAGTACCCATATAATACAAGCTCTGCTTACTAGATACTGCTGGGCTAGATAATGCTGTGTGAATTGTCCAGCATTATTGAAAATTTTAAATTTATGTAGGTTTTTTTTTTATTTCGAATTTAATATTAAAAACCCATTCAAATATCTTCTATTGGTAAATTTAGATTTTTCATATAATTCGAAAACTACTTTTTTACAGTAGATTGTTTGAAATAGTGTAGTTTAGTCAATTGTTAGTACTAGTTAAATTTTTTTCTATTATTTATTTATTATAGGTAATTGTCCATGTTGTTTTCTTATAGGTATCATTATTAGTAGGCCAAGCACGGGCATTGTGTGGGGATCTAAATACTAGTTCCGTTTTTTTTCTATTATTTGATTGTTATAATTTTCAATGTTGTTTTCTATTATCATTATCAACAGACAATAATAGAATAAACAATAATCACAACAATCGTTATTAAAAATGTTTATTTTTTCATTGACTGTATATCAATCTGTCATTCAACTTTTCGGGCATAACAGTATTCAGTCATTTTGGCTTTCAGGCATTTTGGGAAATGGTTTTTTTGGGATTCAGGTGTATCGAAAACAAGGTGTTTTGAAATTCAGTCCTAACGTCACGTAAACATCGCATCGTTATACATAGATTGCGTACATTATTCAAGTTGAAAGAATGAAATTTCAAAAAATTACGCATTTGATGACAAAGTGACATATTTTTTCTCTTTTCTACCCTAGACGTGCTTCCCCTACAGTTTGATTAAATTTTTCTTTATTACATAACTTATCCCATAGTAGATAATATAAACTTACCATGAGGCTAGATAATGCTGTGTGGATTGTCCAGCATTATTTATTAATTATTTATTTTTTATTTATATACTGTATGTCTGACTGTATATATGTAACTGTATGTCATCTTTTATCCTCTTTATTAAGTTTGCGTGTATCTTGCCCTAAAACGGGTTCAGCAAGTGACATTTCAAAGGCAAATTACGTGACATCCGGCATTTAGGTAACTTTCTTTGCATTTCTCTCCAAAATAAAGCAAGATGCACGTAATTACACGCCACTAAAATAAAGGCGCTGTTACGTGTACATACCGCTTTTATTTACATAAAATTTTGTATATTCCCTCGGCACAATCGTTCTGAACATTAGAAATGGTTCGCGGACTCTGGTGAGACTTCCGAATCTAATTGTGAAGTGGCGACATCGTTTGGAGAGTTTAAAGCGTTCAATGGGAAATTAACATCGGTTTCATTTTTTCTCTGCTCGGGCATTGAACTTTTGAATGAAAGTTCGCAAGGAATATAATAACTGGAGAATTTTTATATTCTTACTATATTTATTCAAATAACAACAATTATTCTAACTGTTCGGTTGCTAGTGTAGAAGATAAAATTAAATGGATCTGTTTGAACCGCTAGCGTTCCTGGGAAGGTTTAGAAACAGATAACAGAAATATAGATTACTATCATACGTTACGTCAAGGGCTACCACTAACACTATAGTTTGACCGAAACCGCTGTTCCGCTCCTTAGGAAAGTGCGGCGAGGTGGGGGGCGAGGAAAAAAGAGCGGTCAAACTATAGCGCCGCCACCTATATATATTATCTTCAACCCCGCCTAAAGTGGTCCACTGCTGGATGCAGGCATCCTCGATGTGATAAAATCGTCAGGTGAGATAACATTACTTACCGTTGTATGGAGGAGGCCTATATCCAGTAGATGACGCTTGTGCGAGTCAGGGTAACGCCTTAGCGTATAAGCCACAGGCCTTCAAAGATAAACCATTAACACCAGTGTGTTAAGAATACGCTTGTGAATATAACATGTATTTCTCAGTACAAATACATGTTATATTCACTCACAAACGTATTCATACATTTGATACCCACCATGCGTGGCCTATATTACACAAAGGCCTATACAAAAGGTTATCCTTCCATTGCTCTATTCGTGCATAGTATGAACGTGCTATTGTTCGTGTAACTCGTTTGGCCGCGGTCAGAAGTATTCCGATACTAAGGTACGTCAGCGTCATGCCGATTGTCAATCGGAGCGGATGGGTGCGCACGCGTTTACACGATATCGATTATTGACCTCGATATTAGATTTCACTGATGTCTTAAGATTGTGGGCTGCTAAAATGTCCTACATTGCTAACTTTAGCTTCATATGACTGGACGGGTCGAGCGTCTAAAGTGATTTAGGTAACTAAGACGACCGATGTGGCGCGGTGGGCGAAGGTCCGCCTGCGACGCAGAAGGTTGCGGGTTCGATTCCCGCCTCGGAACAATTGTGTGTACGATCTGCAGATATTTGTTCCGAGTGTTCTGGTCGTTTTCCATGTACATATAATAAAAAATATCTATCTATGTAATGTATTATATTATATATATCCGTTATCTAGTACCCATAACACAATCTCTGCTTACCATAGGGCTAGATAATGCTGTGAATTGTCCAGATTTATTTATTTATAACTACAGTAGCTTTTTCAATAATGACACAAAACCTAAAAAAATTGTTTATATCGGACAAGTAGGTGTTTAGATTTATGTTGATGAGCTAGCTTAGCCTAGATTTTATATTACTCCGGCTTCACTTTTTTCACAGTAAACAAGCCACTCAATAATTATTGCCGCAAATTACTTAGCTGCGCTGCCAATCACCTAGTTATACATCAATTGAAAGCAATCAATTCTCAATTTGTGCTCGGTCACAGAAATCGGAGAACAGCTAGGTGATGATTACCTGGAGCTAACTCTGGCGGGAATACACGCAAATAATTTAGTAGGTAGATACCTAATTAAAAATGATTATCCCAGTTGAAATTTGGTAACAAAACGTACATTCTAGCTAACAAATAAGGTACCTCTATAATACAGACAAGTGGTTGCTAATTTGATAGTAATTTGACTTGATACGCAACAACCAAATCTGGGGAACAGGGACTGAAGTATGAGTACTTATACAAAGAAATTAAGCAAAGACGGCAAGAAGGACAGTTAGTATAGAAGGATCTCTTCTATTCTAACTGTTTTTCGTGAGCTATGACCAGTTACTGCGTAAAACGAGAAATTTCTATTCATGGAAATGACCCAGAGGCCTTTGTCATGAAATGGATCGAGGTAATTCACACATTGATGTTGTTCACAAACCATGGGCGATTATCTCATGTTATGAAATGTTGCGTGCCTTGTTTACCTTCCTATAGCTGTTGCAATGTGGGTCCACCTAGTTGTTTGTTTTGGGTTCATGCCACCTGTAGGTCTAGACAACCGGCATTCGCTATGAAGCGATTCGATTTCTACAATCGTCATGGCTCAAGCGATGGCGAAGTTCGATTGGTAGACAAAGTAACCTTCGCGTGGCGATCGCCTTTTCTATTCGTTCGATCGCTAAATACCGGGCTTAGTCTATGGTTGTCTACATCAAACGTCAAATGTGTCATTCGCTTTTTTAGCCCGTCTCGATTACGTTCCAGTCTACGCAAAACTAATATATCTTTGATTATATTTATGAAAAGGTTTTCTATTTTTTATTACGTGTGGAGGCTTATTATATTTAGTTTTTGATAATTTGAGTGGGTTACTAAAATTTTATGGCATAATTTAATACGTTGAAATGGAAATAAAAACTATTTGATTTTTCGAACCAACTTATTAAAAAAATCTCAGTCAGTTGAAATGAAACGCAGTACATCTGTCATGTCAGAGAACGTCTACTTGTGCTTGCTTGCTTCGTTGTTTGTGTTGTGTCTTGTTTTGTTTTGGTCTTGAATGAAAACGACTATAAATTGTAATTTTTATTTGAGCAAAAGATACCTTTTTGGCCTGAGTGTTATAATATTCTTTTTGGCCTCAGTGTTATATATATATTTTAAGTATTTATAAGAAAACGATAATGGAGTCAAGAGCACGGGCCAGTGGTGAACAATTTTCAACTTTTTTGGAGTATATGGAAAGGTAAGATATTAATTTAGTACCTACCTACTTACCTATCTTTGTTATACCTATAATAGGCTAGTGTATCTAGGTATCTACCTACCTACCTCTAAGATTTAAATATCTACATAAACAAGAGCGCACTTATCATAAAACACTTGAAAAGTTTCAAGTTGGAAGGCAATACTGTAAACAATGACGCGATTCACAATGAAATATTTGGAAGGAGAGCTCATTAGTTTATTTATGTCACACATATATATCATAATAAAATAAATTCTTTGTTAAAAACTAGATTTAATTAGATTCTAAGCTAGATTACTATTAGATGAAGAATCTTAATTTTGTTTCTGTACATTAAATGAGCAAATAAGTCTGTAATGTACCTATTATGTAATGTCTGTTATAGAAGAGAGAGACCTTCTAACACAAGTATTTATACTTAAATGAAGGTCTCCACTACGGTGTAAACAATTGATGTAAAACTGTTACAAAAATAAATTTAATTTTAATTAATTTAATGTTATGTTACAGCCACGGTGACCTTGCTAAACCTCAGCTTGGTGCACAGGGATGTTTGAGGTCTGATCGTTTGTGGGAAGAGCTGGCTAACACCTTAAATTCTGTTGGTGGTGGTGTCGAAAAGACTACAGACAAGTGGAAAAAGGTACCTACATACTTACAAGTACTTAGAGTACTATTATGATTTTAGCAAGTAAATTAATTAACCTACTATTTAAAAACAAACCTTTCCAAGTAGGTACCTCCTTAGTAACTTACATAAATTGTTTTTCAGCAATTAATCAATATGAAGTGTTGCCGCTGCCTACTCCATCACCACCAAGGACTCGACCATCGCCAGAGCCAGTGGCGCCTGCCACTCTTTCGTGTACCAGTCGTCAGCGCCGGCGGCAGCTGGCAGCGCCACTGGGGCCGGCGGCGCGTTGCTCACCGACGCGAGTTGCCAGTCCTCTCCCGCCTGTGCCTACCAACCCGCTCCCGCCTGTGCCTACCACCCCTCCTCCTTCTCCAGTGTTGCTACTCCCCATCGTCGACATTTGAGAGCGCGCCGAAGACGGGCGCTAACTCCATTTGACCGTGCAACGAGTGAGTTCGTGGCCATAGAGCACAGAAGCCTTCAGTTGGAGGAGAGACGGGCACAGACTGAAGCCCGTAGGGTAGAGGTGGATAATAAGCGGAACAATATTCTCGGCCGTTTCGCAAATATTGCTGAAGCCTTACTTCAACAATATCTAAGTAGGGCTAGGGACAGCGATATAACGGTACGGCTTGATAGTGAGTGAGTTTGTCGACAACGTGCCGTCCGTGTATATGAGCCCTTAGTAAGTGAGCTTAATACTGCTAAGACTATGATTGTATTATATTATATATTAAGACTATTATGAATGTAAATACAACAGATGTGTACCCAAATATGTTTAAAAATAAAAAATGTTCGAACTTTAACTATGTACTTTTATTTATAATCAACTTAGAATTCTCATTCTCATCACAACCTGCTGATTAAATGATTGAGCATTGCTCTGCCTCAGATTAGATCAGTTTGGTTATCAGCATTAGAGGTGTTAGCTTGTTAAATAAAGCTTTGCTGAGTCTAAAACACTTTCCAATTGCTGTCGAGAAAGGTATCTTTTGTGGCGTCTAAGCCAAACATTTTCATTTTGAGCTGACCACAGCCAACGCAGCGTATGCATCTTGAACTAGGTATGTAACACTTGGTAACACTAGCACTAAAATTATTTTAAATTCACAAAACAAACAACGCAATAAACACATCCAATTGATCCTTATTGATTTCTTTCTACAGCTGTCTGTTTATAAAATCGCCATTTTGTTTCGATAACTACAGGGTCTTAGCGTTCGCTGGCGTTTCCATCAAGAGAATCGACTATTAAGCGAAATCGCTTGTCAAAAGTGTAACTTGGCTACGCATTTGTATGGAAATAATCGTTCGATGTTGTCGATTCGTTTGGTGGAATCGCAAAGTATGTACATTGTCTACCATTATTCTATACGTTAAAAACAGATCACGTGACATATCTAAGGCTTATGTCAAACCCATACATTTTTGGACTTTTCTACTATCGCTTTCGCTAATCTATTGTTACATTGTCTAGGCCAGCTGGTTACATTGATAAATCATTAGTACTATGGAGTCGCTAACGTACATTCACAATGTATGTATAGTGCCTTAGCCATTGTAAAAAAAAACTGGTCAATTCACACAGCATTATCTAGCCCCAAGTTAAGCAGAGCTTGTGTTATGGGTACTAGATAACTGATATACTACATAATACAATACATTATATAGATAGATACTTATTTTTTTTATTATATATCAGACACCCTGAACAAATATCTGTAGATTATACAAACATTTGTCCCGAGGCGGGAATTGAAACCGCAACCTCCTGCATCGCAGTCATCGTAAAAACTAATAACTTATTATTTTACTTTGTCTGTCAGAGTGCGGGTCTACATAAAGTAGATAAATTAACCTGCTATCGTTCTTGAGACCCCGATATATCATTAAGAGGTGTTTATAATAGGTACCTATGTGGTTTCTAGGCAAACGATGTAAAAAGTGTTTCTTAATGACAAGCTTCCCTAGATTATAATTTTCGATTGCATCCACCAGATACAAGATACCAGCAAGCAATCATGAAGCTGCATTATGAGGAAATGGTCTGTTTTGGATTTTGATGAAGCCTTTCTAAAGTTATTATGTCATGTGATTTGTTTCTAACAGGTCATAGTAATCCATTATTGTGCTGAATATCATCAATGACATCAGCGCCGACTTTTAGCAGCATTTAATCAATTTTAAAAGTGCTTTTTCAAATTTAATTTCCTTGTTTTGAAATTGTTTATCACAATATACATTCATATAGCACGATTATGTAGCTTAATTCTGTGTTATCAACGAATAACATCTTTATAATATTTAGGTTTATGCTTGGTGTCGATTGAGCAATCTTTTTCGCAAGACATCCGACCAATTTATGACAATGAAACTCAACATCCGATTATCCTCATTGAGTCTCAGTGAGTAGCCATAAGAGTGTGGTCACTTATAGTTCCCTGTTCAGAGTTAGTTACTAACTTAATATGAGAGAGCTTAAGAAGTTTCGTAGTAGTAGAAGCCATGTGATGCCGGCTTAGAATTTGCACCACCCCAACTCTTCCCGCGGGTGTCGTAAGGAATATCCATCGGAGGCGGGCAGCAGCGCCTCCTACAGAACAATTTACCATAGAACTGTTATCCCCAACGCATGCCTAGCATAAGGATAATGGGATACCTCCATGAAATAAAAGCCAATAAGGCGCTTATCAGGGGTTTGTCTGCGTTTAGCATTGGACCAATATAGGCTGTTGAGGTTGAGGTAATGACGTTTCATAAATAACATTGTCGTCCATAGACTACATGGCCAATAAACCCCTCGTTTGCCCACGTCAATTCAACTTTGGCTAGTTTGAATTTGTAGAAGAATTTGTAGATCTGTGTCTTGAGCACTCATGTTTGGTTTGACGATAGTAAAGATAAGTCACTGTGGTGACTCATTTTTGTATGGGATTTGCATTGTCCGCACCGAAGTGGTGTAAGATTTTTATATGGGATTTATTACACGGTGTACCAAAACTCATTAGATAATCACGATTTCGTCTCGTATCAAAATCACGAGGAAATGATATAACATTTGCCAAGCCCGCCCTAGCTAGCACGTGTTCCTACATAAAGGTAGGTCACAGAAGATTATCCTTGAATGTGACGCTGCCTATGCGGCCTTGAGAGAAAGCTGTTTATCTGCTTCGCTATGACATTGACCAATTAAATATATGGAGACTGTTACGTCGTCGTTCTCCCTAATAATGTGCTAATACGCTTTACCGGAGCTGAGCAAAAAAACTTGTTTTTAGTAACTCCAACAATAAACATTAGCAAACGTGCGCTAGAACGTGCTCCTATAGGTACTTTAAGGTAAGGATTAACCTTGTACATGACATTGCTGATCCGACCTTTAGTGAAAGCCAATTTAAACTCCATTGGCTTCGGTGTGATGTCGAATATAATGATTTTAATCGATATTGAAAAATCCTTCTATTGCTTCACGTAGTAGGTGGTCAATCACTCAAACAACCTTTTGATTTAGGAAAAATAGTGAATCCTCTGAAAAGTGATGGTATAGGACTGTCGGATAGAGAGCTCCTTTTGCTAGTCTTTTTAACCTTTTAAAAATTCTTTAGCTATAATCGTATAGAAAATGACCTTGAGGTAGGCTTAAAAATCCGAGGGATTGATATGAGTCCCCCTAAAACTTAAAACATTATAAAATAAAGGTATTCGATGTCGGTTTTCGGTCGGTTCAATCAGGTTATATAACCTATCCATTGGGATTGATGTGCCATGATGTTGTGATCTTCGCTTCTTCGCTAAGTCTTGTGCTGTAATGAAAATATAAGAATTATTATTAAGAACTTGATTGGTCTCATCATCTCGTGGTTGCATCTTAATGGTGGATCCGATCTAACATACCGGTAATTTGTGGTTTCCCTTATGTCTACAAAAATATCTTTCTAGTCTCAAAACTTTATTGTTTCTTTGATTCTGGTTAAACGAAAAAATGGGTACACCTACAATTTAATAGATATAATTTTATACTATGTAAAAAATAATGGCCTCTGAAATATCTTTACGAATGGAAAGATATTATGATTATTTATTTATTTAAAACTTTATTGCACTAAGGTAGAAAGGGTGGACTTAATGCCGAAGCATTTTCCACCTGCTAACTAAGACACTTGTTCAGTTCAGTATGTTAGATAGATAGAAAATACTTTATTATACCACACAAAACAGAAAACAATACAGAAATAAAAACTTAGAATAAAGGTATAAAGGGTGGCCTTATCGCTGAGAGCGATCTCTTCCAGGCAACCTTGGGATGGACTGGACATGAACAAACAATATAGACGGTGGCACTTTAATAAATAATAGAAAACAAATACACTAAATACCTACATTACAAACATTATAATAAACTTACATAGACATAAGATAAGGCTATCAATCTTTCATATGGATAAATAAAATATGTTATATTAT
Source organism: Eupithecia dodoneata (assembly GCA_947044415.1). Taxonomy (NCBI): domain Eukaryota; kingdom Metazoa; phylum Arthropoda; class Insecta; order Lepidoptera; family Geometridae; genus Eupithecia; species Eupithecia dodoneata. The sequence goes on along the minus strand of OX345656.1, from coordinate 8,432,147 downwards.
ACATTATGTTATTGTATGTGGATTTCCACACGTGACACAGCGACATAAGATTAACCTCACTCTTGCACATGACACTAGCGAGGCCATCACGTGAAGGTGGGCGGTGGTGGCGGTGGTAGATATTAGGGAAGCCACTCCAATGCTCACGCGATCGAGTTCGAAGAACTTTGCGGACTTTAATTGCATTTAGACGAATGAGTTTAAGTTGGATGAGCGGGTTTGCTGTAAACCTGCTCTGAATTGACGAGAGATATTTCCTAATATTGCAGTAATATACAACGTGTGGTGTGAAACGTGAAATATCTAGAACTCATAAAAGTAAGAAATAATTCGATGTAGGCACTTAGGTAAGTACGTAGTACGTACCTAGAAGATCCCTAAATTTTGAAAAATGTAGACCATCGGGTTTGCAAATTAAGTACCTACCTAGGTAAACATTTTAACATGATATTTACCTAGTGCATATTAGAATATCACAAATTAATATCTTTTTTCCGCTTCAAATCCGAAATTTATCACATTCAATAATTTTATTGTTTATGATTAATTATTATCCATATTTTAATAAAATTTATTCGGAGAGAGTATTAACCTCCTTCAATATGCCTTTGGAAAGCGAGAAACAAAATGCATTGACCGGTTTCCATCTACTCAATACGATTCTCCTTATCGATTTCTTATGTATAATTAAATATTTAGTCGCGTGTTAACTCTTGTCATGTATTTATAGCTTTGTTTGAATATCACAAATTACGAGAAACCACCAGAAAATAGAAATCAGTACCCAGCACCTACTAAAGTAGCATTAGGTTGCTGACATTTCATCCTGAGCTATGCCTAAAGGTTGCTTAAGAAGATATCGGTGATCTCTGTTGTTGCTTGATCGATTAGAACTATTAGAAGTGATGCAACTCAATCAAGTAAAGCAGACTAAAATGAGCAAACAATGCATTTAGCCAATTCAGTGACCGATATTAAACTTATTGTTCTTCGTAGACAAGTCTGAGCTAGACAATAAACACTTGATTACACAAGAGTTATAATCCTAAAGTCTTTTAAAACGGGATATTTGCTATTATTTGAGTTTTGTTATTTCTCACTTACCTTGGGAAGATTCTGTTGTTGGTAAAAACAGTTTCGAGAAGGAGGCCAAAAAGGATGCTTGAAAACTAAAGTTTTCAATCAGTGCGTCCTACAAGTTATGACCTACGGAGCTGAGACGTGGACACTCACGAACTCCACCAGTTCAAAGTCGCTCAGCGAGCTATGGAAAGAGCTATGCTCGGAGTTTCTCTGAAGGATAGGATTCGTAACGAATACATCCGACAGAGAACCAAGGTTATATCGACATAGCTCAAAGAATTAGCAAGCTGAAGTGGCAGTGGGCCGGCCATATCTCGCGAAGAACCGACGGCCACTGGGGTAAACGTGTTCTTGAGCGGAGACCGTGACTCGGTAAACGTAATGTAGGACGCCCTCCGACCAGGTGGGATGACGACCTGCGAAAGACTGCAGGTAGATGCTGGATGCGGCAAGCTGAAGACAGGGTGCTATGGCGCTCATTGGGGGAGGCCTATGTCCAGCAGTGGACTGATATAGGCTGATCATGATGATGATGATTTCCCATGATAGCTTTAAAAGTTTAAGAGTTATGTACATATCATCAATAAAACCAATTAATTCAATATCTATATCCAGTTGTGGACCTCTTTCGGCTGAAATCATGGTGATGATGATAACGAATTATAGCATACATATTTGTTTTAAGATTTATTCGGTTATATGGGGCAATGCTTACAAATACCTAATGTATGTTCTGGGATTTTCTATATTGTAGGTATAATAGAAAATATCTTTCTAATGTATTCTATTAAGTATATCAGTCCACCCATAACACAAGCTCGGCTTGGGGCTAGATGTTGCTGTGTGAGTTTATTAAGTAGTAGGTATGGCCGTAGTAGGTATAGATGCAAGAATAAAATCCACGACCTTGCAGTCGCCGCACTCGGTACAGATTCCAACTTTTTTTTCTGCATTTCCCGTTATTTGGACTCACTCATGCTCCATTGGATATACAATTATACGTGGAAGTACGCTCACTGGCACGATATTGTTATATGAATGCTCTTCTAAATGCCGGATCCAATGGGTGATCGGTCGTTTTCATGCAATATAACTGACAAGGTGTGGTTGGGTTTTGAACCGTGAAACGGTAACATCGCATCGGTAAAGAAAAAACAGTAGAATAGAATAGTATATAACTTTATTGGACCTTCAATACAGAAAAATAATAATAAAGGAACTCAATACTAACTATAGTATCATATTTTATTTCCTCAAAATCTTGCTAGAGGAAAAGAAAATTTACGAACGCACCAATAAAGCGCCCAGTTCCACTGATGCGTATTTCGTTCTATCTCATACGATTTGATACAAATAATAACCGGCCGCGTCGTTCTGCTGCAGTGCAGTCGTACCTAAAGGTCAGTTCAGTGGCCCAATTCTGCTTAATGACAATGACATCGCAAAATTATCACGTAGAATCCTTAGAAGAAGAAACTCTAGCTAGAGTAAGAAACTCTAGCTAGAGTTTCTTCATCTATCTGTAGTTCGCTGATATTTGCACGGACAGCTTGATTCTAATAAACTAATAGTTCTGGACAAGTTACTCAGCATCATCTAGCCCCAAGCTAAGCAGCCAAATTGACAGTTTTGACTTTCTCCCCTGTATTTTCTTTTTTTTCATCTAAAGTAGAATACCAAACGTGTCATTCTGTGACAATACCATTGTCATAGTGAAACGATAAGTTAAGCAAAATAGGACCGTTTCGCCTTACATAATATATGATATTCTACGGAAGCTATCGTCTGACTTTTACCACAAATTACCTTTGGTGGCTAACGTGGTGATGTATGTCTTTAGTGATTATGTATGTACATGTTATATTGAACACAAAGCAAAGCAATGTATGAAAATGCGATCCGCATGGCTTGCACCGATAACATGTAATGTGGTTTAGAACCGTGACACTGCGCAGTCCGCACCGTTACTAAAGATCGATTGAACGAGCCGTTTCAGTATAAATATGCATAAATCTGATTTAATCTAAATGGACGACAAGCATTAACACTATATCAATCATCTTACAACTTGTAATGAGATTTTCATATGGAATAATTATTAAGTTGCCTACCGGTTGCAGACTGTGAAATTTAGATTTTGTTTCTACATATTCATTGATTTTTTATGTTCTCAGTAATAGCAACAAATTACAAAAATAATTTACGATTGAGACAGGTGAACTAACTACTGAATGTGGCAATCAATCTAGAGGTAGCTTTACAGATCCAAATTACTAATCGGAAGCGTCTCCAAGATGCTGGCTGCATTGCCCCACTGTATATCAATGTTGATGCGCTGCGCCAGATATTCATCAACTCTCTGATCACGCGTCGCTTCGACCAGTCAGTCTGTTCTCACTACCTAACTCTTCTATTATCTGTGTAAGTAGGTACCTAATCTACTTCGAAAGTTTCATAACTCCGATATAATTGAATAAATAAATTCATTTGTAACAATAAATTGACGCGGCGTCAAAGCATCCATTGGATTCCCTCGATCACAATAGAAAGTTGCTTTCTCACCGTGGCGGTGGCAATCATTTCGACTTCGTGATAATTTGAAGATCCACGGTCGCCTTAGGTCTATGGACTTGTCACGCCGTAATCTATAAACGGGATGGATCGATGGATCAAATTCTTATAGATCGATAACTGTTAGATTCAGTACTATACTGTAAAAATGAAACACTTGAAAACTTTATTATTACAAAAATGCTACTATTCAATCCGAATTTTTCTCCGATGATAGTTTAAAACAAAAAACCAAAAGTGTACTAACTCATAACTATTACCTACTGATTGAGTTAGTAAGTAGGTACCTACCTAATCACGACATGGACTTTTTCAATGTATTTGTCGTTGTATGAATGTTATTATCAGTTTATACACTAAGCATTCTTTTAAGACAAAATGTTAATATGACGGGGCTGAGAAAAATGCTAGACTTAGTAATGGATAATGTGGGCCAATTTGTTAGGTATATTATATTATATATACCTAACATGTATATGAAATTTCATATAGCATCCATTTTCATCGACTGTCAGTCGTTAGGTATACCTACCGGTATCCGCTATTTGATACCCTGAAGTACGTTTCATATAACTGTCAGAAATAAGGAAGTATTGTCTCCATGTGTTCACCAACTGCTTCTTGGTCGACCGGTATGGGGATCATCGGATTTCAAAACATTTGACTTTCATATTTTTCATTTTCTCCTTTGTATTCCTCTAATAAATAGCCTTTACAAAATCTACCTTCACGTTGTCGTACCATATTTCACACATTTTTAGTCAGCACTTTAGGGGCTTGAGTGCTTATAGGTACCATCTGTATGTACAATAAGCGTCATTTAAGTTATGACTTACTCCTCTTGAGCACACTTACAACACTGTATGATGTTCTTCCCTAAAAAAGGAATCCCGAAACCTTCCTCTTGAATCACTTTATCTATTCAAATAAGCGCAACGAAATGGAAGTTTTGAAGATCTAAGCATACGTATGCTTAGATCACAGAAGATACAGACAGCGGGAAGCTATGAAGAGATGTTATAAAGAGATAAAGTTTCTGAGTTTGTCAGGTTTTAGGAGGTAATCTCTGGATCTACAGAACCGATTTTGAAAATTATTTTACTTATAGAAAGCCTCGTTATTTGTGAGTGTCATAAAAGGGCCTATATGACACTCACAAATAACGTGGCTTTTTTAATATAATATATAGCTTGTAATATAGGCTATACATATATTAACCCGAAAAATAAAAATAATTTTTCGTGCATAAAGATTCATTTACTCTACGTTAGTCACAAAATGTTTATGAAAAATATGTATATCCACCCGGGCGAAGCCGGGACGGGCGGCTAGTAAGTTATAAAGTGTCTTTGAAATGCAAACACAGGACGGGTGACTGTACGTTAGCTGGCCGTGATCATACATTACGGTTCAGCCGACAAAGCCGTGAAAGGATTGCCTTGTGGGTCTTCGTGTACAATATTAAATCAACAAAGCCTGTAATACAATGATTTTAAACAAGATCTTTGTGCTTAATCCTATTAACTCCCAATATGTTTGAGACTATTCGTCTGCACCATTGATGGTGCAAACATAACTAACCAGTTACGCCTGCACCATTAATGGGGCAAATCAATGGTGCAAACGTAACCGCGGGTCAAATTTTACGCGGCTTCTAAGAGTTTACGCAATGAAATCACATATATGCAAAACTGAATTATGAGCTATATGAGCAATTGAATAGGATAGAAGTCTTTTAGGTATTCGTAAATCTTTCACAAAAGCAGTAAAGCCACTTGCGAATAGCACAAAAGTACTACTCTACTTTATTGTCAAAATATCTATTCTTTCAATGACAATAATGTGCCATTCACAAAACATAAGTAAAAACTTTACGCTTTCGCCACAATTACGGCAGTTAAATTTATTGCCAACACTATAAAGAGAGTCTGTCTACAGAAATGGGGGTCTCTGTCTCGTTTATTGATAGCAATATATCAAATTGCCTATTAGTGGCTAACATGGTCGAGCCCGGACAAAAGTAATGCTCTGTTCCTCGATATCTTGTGCCACCACACATTATTCTTAAACATAATAGCCTCTATAATCACCATATATCTCATGATAAAAATTTCATCTCTTTACTAAAATATCCAGTGCATCAAGTTATATGACATACCTACCACTTTATCTAGCAGTATGTAGTAATTTTTAAGCCATTGTTCTTATAAAACTACTTAGTCTTATTCATACTCGTAGGTCTCATATTTCAACCCTGCTTTTCTTAAATTATCATTTTTCTATTTTATTTATTTTATTTTAACAATATAAAAGGATGCCTAGAAGAAATAGCTTCTATCGACAAGGCCGCCATTTTAGGTATATGTCTTTGTTTAATTTTCTGGTGTACAATAGAGTTATATGTACATATATACATATGTTATGTATTGTATTTAGCCTACTACACTACACACGTAATGTGCTTCCTAAACAATAGTGCGAGCGTGATTAGGTACTTTGTCAGAAAGAAAAGTTCTCTCATAGTTTGAGACCGTTCAACGACATAGAATCTTGTAATTAAGTCTATCTAACAATTATGGTATTTGTCGCATGATCCAGATTTCTTAACGTAAGATATCTTAGAACATTCTAACGAGAGAGGTTAGTGATCTTAACTGACATAGTCACCACTCGAACACTCGATGGACCAAAGACCTAGAAGTCGATAGGAGTCTATGGATGGAGTATTTTGCGGGGTCATTATAGAGGATTAAGTTGATGAACTGACATAGTTCACAGACACAAAAAAGTTAAAGGTAGAGCTAAAAAAAGAAAAGAAATACCGACTGCTTATAACTTACAACTATGACTACTGCTCTGAATAGTTTTGACATAGATCTTTTCCTGTGGCAAATCGAGGAAAGGACGAAGTCCCTTTGTTTTAAATCATCAGCCTATGTTAGTCCACTGCTTGACGTTAGGTTTCCCCTAATGAGCGCAATAGCAGTGTGTCTTCAGCTTGTCTTCTGTCTTCTTTTGTTTTAAATATTCAGACGTAAATGGTAATATGCGATGGTTATTAGCAATTCACACGCAGAATTGTTTGAAGTAAACAAAGCCAGTAGGTGCATTCGTGACACTTTTTAACCGAGTAACAGTGAAAGTCACTTTAGCCACGTCTAATCTATCACTCAAAACGCTCAAGGCCTTTTTGTCGTGTTAACTAGTATATAAAAACTTGTAGGTAAAATGTTTATTTTTACTTCTAGTTAAAAAATACGATTTATTGTTGAAATCTTGAAACGGTCTAGAAAATTATTGTATTAACTGCTTGTTTATATAGGTAAGTATGTAGAACAATATTGCATATCAATAATATTTGTTTTTAGGTCAAAACAAAGTGAAACACAACAAAAATGCTAAACAACGGAAAGGAATTGCCTACTCATTCGATTTTATATTGACCCAATCAATCTTCGTCGGAAACGGTAACGCTGATCAAATATTAAGCGTAATAAACTCACTGATGATGTGACTAAACAGTAGTCAAGCAAACATAAGGTTGACACCAATTTGACACCGGTCAAAAACCATAAAATCATGTCACGAGCTCACACGTAAGCAAAGGTCGGTCGGTGGTCCGCAGCTTCAGCATAGATTACTTAACGTTATGGCTTCGGTCCGTAGCTGTGGGTATCTTTAGGTGGATATTATGTGACTTATATGGCAGGCTGTTAGATCTGATTTTGAAATCTCGGTCATTAGTGTTATATGCTCTCATTTGGATTGGTACTGAACTTTATACCACAATACTGACAGCATAAGCGGCCATATCTCGCGAAGAACCGACGGCCGTTGGGGCAAACGTGTTCTTGAGTGGAGACCACGACTCGGTAAACGTAGTGTAGGACGCCCTCCGACCAAGTGGGATGACGACCTGCGAAAGACTGCAGGTAGATGCTGGATGCGTCAAGCCGAAGACAGGGCGCTATGGCGCTCATTGGGGGAGGCCTATGTCCAGCCGTGGACTGATATAGGCTGATGATGATGATGATGATGATGATGATGACTGACAGCATTATTTGCAATTAGTTATACAGGATACCACGAAACATGTGTATTAAGCCATAAGGGTGTTATGTTTGACCCCAGGGGATCAACTTTTGTAGGGATTTTTTTGAATATCGTTTTTTTTTCTTTTATTTATATAAGAGACTTTTCTCGAACTGGTATATTTTAGGTAGATAAATAATTAACGAGACGCATAAAACTTAAAATCGTGGCTAAGATTGAGTTCAGTTCATTCAGTGATATCGTAGTTTTTTCATTAGCTCAGTGTGTCAGACAATTTACAATTTCTAAACATCCTCCAAGCTTGCGCATGCCATGCACTAAATGCAGCTGCTAATTTGCATATATATTATTGAATCCATACCTCTCCTTTTATGTCTTGCACCATATATAGTAACGCGCCTAAACAATATAACCACAGCGGTAGTCATATTAAATTTTATTCTTATGGTTGATTTTTCGTCAGCTTTCATTTTAATAATACTGCGTCTGGCTGCTTTTTAATAATTTAATCTTTATTTTGAGGATATAAATAGAAATAATTTATAACGTCACTGTTTAATTCAATTATTGTGTTCATAATAAGGAAAAATATTCTCCGTGAGGTAAATAATGCAAAGATGGTGAGATAAAGTGTAGCAGTTAACACCTTAGATGTTATCATTGTTTAAATACACTTACGAAAGCCTTCGTATCATTATCACATAAGAGATTTTTAAGACAAATGGTTTTTAAGGTTGTCAAAATAAAGATTTAGCCTACATTTCAATCAATCAAAAATACCTGCAATATGACGACCGATGTGGCGCGGTGGGCGAAGGTCCGCCTGCGACGCAGAAGGTTGCGGGTTCGATTCCCGCCTCGGAACAATTGTGTGTACGATCTGCAGATATTTGTTCCGGGTGTTCTGGTCGTTTTCTATGTATAATAAAAAAAAATATCTATCTATGTAATGTATTGTATTATGTATATCAGTTATCTAGTACCCATAACACAAGCTCTGCTTAGCTTGGGGCTAGATGATGCTGTGTGAATTGTCCAGCATTATTTATTTATTTTATTTTATTTTATAATTATATTTTTCGCAAAAAGCTTTGTTAAATCCTCTTGTCAATTTTAATTGCATTCAAGCTCAATATCTTCTTTTAACCAAGTTGAAAAATAACAATTTACGTAGAAAAAGTGAGTCCAGTCCACATTTTCTACATAAATTGTAATTTTTCGACCATCTTGTGAATATTCATCTTCTGAATTCACGATGAGGATTTTTCTATCACACGCTGAAATGATTCAACTTATATCATCCGCATTCTTTGAAATTCTCAAGTTTCACCGCACTGGTTATCTTATAAGATACTTTTGACGACGACTGTTGTGCTGTGACTCCTTTGCATCATAATAAACACTGCCGCCGGGACAAATACAAACAATACCTATGGTCTTCAAGTATTTGTTCCATTTATTCTGCATTAAAGAGCGCCCGTTCCATTCAACGTTTGTATCAAGTGCACAAGATAAAATTATACGATGTAGTATAAAATATACGATGATATGAAATCATGAATGCAGTGTAAAATGTTCATTTATCTTTCCAGATGAGGTCGCCTCCAATCTGAGCCATGCGTAGCGACATGGCGTACCGCGGCCTGTCCCAGCATGTGGAACTCGACCGGGCAGCTGACCCGCGGGACCGCGTCTCGCTGCAAGAACTCATCGGCGAAGGTACCTACGGCGAGGTCTATTGCGCCCGGGATAAGAAGACTGGAAGACGAGTCGCTGTCAAAGTAAGTTTTATTTTTTGATATATTTTACAAGTCACATAGCATAATCCAGCCTGTCCAAGCATGTGGAACTGGACCGGGCAGCCAAACCGCGGGACCACGTCTCGCTGCAAGAACTCTATTGCACCCGGGATAAGAAGACTGGAAGACGAGTCGCTGTCAAAGTAAATTTTTTGATGTTCATATTGGTGACATTGCGTTCCGCGACCGGAGGAGTTTCTAGGCTACGGTCATCCATCAGGACCATTGGCAGATAGTTAGTGCTCTAACTCTAATTCCAAATTGAGAATACTCTGCTCCGCCCATAATTATGGTCATGGAATTTATAGTTATGTATTAGGAACTTGCTTACGTCTCATTTTATAAATTCTTTTAAAATATTAATGCGCTCAAAACAATTAGCCTCATTTTCGTGCGTAGATGGGATTGTGTAAAATAAAACAATGCCGCTTTGCGTGCTTGCGGAAATAGAAAGAAAAAATTTAAACACGCAATACATTTTTTTATTGTTTATATTAGTCGCGTGTTATCAATAGGAGTCTACCTAACGTATATAAATAACGAGTATGACTCCTGTACATATCCGTATAACAAACACAATATAGTTAAAGACTTCATAAGCCGACCAACTTATAACCAATGCCTACCTTCTCTTTATATGCGAACCAATGACCGGATATTCTATAAGTGCCAAGTAAAATATTCAATCGGACAGTTCAACATACATAGTTAGTTCATAACTGCTATGTTTGATTATGAATGAGAGCTGTTAAACTTTGAACCTTGTTTGTGTTGGAAGAACACCAAAGTTTTATACTCTGACGAGGGACATCTTACAAGTAATCATCGTGCGTGCTATAGTTTGACTTTAAAGTACGCGCCTACATTATACAGGTACCTGCACAAGGCAGATCTTTTCTCCGCAGAGCAACTTTCCATGTTTTAGTTATTCAAGCCGCGCGAGTCTACAATATTTGCATCTGAATATAAATTGAACGATAAAATTGTAAATAAACCTGTTGTTTCTCGCCAAGGTTCAGTAACTAGGGCCGCTGGAATTTTAAAGTGCCGGAGAAAACGCGAGAGAAACTAGCCAGATTACCGTCCTACGGCCCTACTGGCTATTGCTTATTGTAAAATTGCGATGGAAAAATTTTGTGTATCGAGTAGGAAATAATTTAATTTATAACCGGTATTTCTCGCTTTTCTCGTAGATTAGGTATCTACTTACTCTGATCGATTAACGAATTGAAAATTTGTGAAATCATTATTTTGACAGAGGTAGGAAGGTACTAGAAATTAGTAAATGACATAATGGACTGCTTTTGTACAAGTTCAGTTTTTGTTACAATTAAGTTCCTTGTTTTATGTGAAGTCTCAAGTCTTCAATGCGTATAGATATAAGATAGATTCAAAAGAATGGTCAGGTGCATTTTATGGCGTTATTGTTAGAATAGGTACCTACATACGTATTTAATTGATCGCTTAGATGTTATCTCTCGGCATTGATGTCAAGGCCGTGAAACAATCGTGGGTACAGAGGCTCCCTCTCATTTTACATTGGCGTCAATGGTTATATCCATTTAGCATCTACATAACATACTATTTGATGTAACCTTCAATTAACACTTTATATAACCACCTGTTTCTCCCACAGATATTAGAGAACATAGCAGAGAATATAGAAGAAATTGAAGAGGAATTTCTTGTGTTCCGTGATCTCTCAAGCCATCCTAATATTCCCGAATTTTTTGGTCTGTTTCTGAAACGCGGCGTAAGTTCAGATGACGACCAAATATGGTTCGTTATGGAGGTATGTTGGATTTACACTACATGTACTAGGTACGTATTTTGTGTCTATACTCGTGTGTTAAATCCTTCAATGTATTTATGACCTCGTTTTACAGCTTTGCACCGGCGGTTCGGTGACTGATTTATGTGCGGGAATGCGGGCCCAAGGCAGCAGTCTCACCGAGCCGCAACTGGCTTACGTGCTACGAGGCACAGTGCGGGCCTTGACACATCTTCATGCCCATCGATGCATGCACCGTGACGTCAAGGGGCACAACATACTTTTGACTGAGGATGCAGAAGTGAAACTTGTGGATTTTGGCGTATCTTCACATTTGGCAGCAACAGCCGCTCGGAGGAACACATCTGTTGGCACGCCGTATTGGATGGCACCGGAGGTAAACATACTAAACATTATTATGCTGTTGCAATCTCTCTCATCAATTTTATCTCATGATCTACGTCTAAAAGTTAATGCGCTTGTAATTTTAGGTAATAGCGTGTGAACAACAGTTAGATGAGTCTTACGACTGTAGGTGCGATGTATGGTCGGTGGGCATCACCGCTATCGAGTTGGCTGAAGGTGAACCGCCTCTGTCTGGGCTGCATCCGATGAGAGCACTATTCCAAATCCCACGGAACCCACCTCCAATGCTAGCACGCCCGGAATCATTCTCACATCAACTCTCAGACTTCATTGCCGATTGTTTGATAAAAGATATGAACCAAAGACCATTCGCCAGGGAGCTTTTGGAGCATCCTCTGCTACTCGCCGTTAGTAGCTTCGAGGATAAGGTCAGTTGGTAATTTTAATAAATACTATCTTTATCATTCTTCGAATATAGTTTTATTAATTTAACCTCTTCGGCAGATCCGTAAAGAGCTTCAAGCGGAAATAAAACGACAGCGAGCCGAAGGTCGAAGTTGTCGAGCCGCCGAAGCGACTACAAAACGAGGCAAACTGAAGTCCCATCGAAAAGCACGACCTGAAAAAATGTATACTGATGACCTAGCTACTTTAGAAGTGCTGACGGAAGAGGCCATTGTCGATCAATTACAGAAAAGATACACTCAGAATCAGATATACACGTATATAGGAGACATCTTGGTCGCGGTCAATCCCTTCACTGATGTGGGAATTTACACAACAAAGGTGAGAAGATCGGCGCTTTCTTTCCCCATCTTTTAATTGCAGGTTATTAAACCTTACATTGTTTTTAGAGCCAACAGATCTACCAAGGTCGGTGTCGCTCAGATAATCCGCCTCATATCTTCGCCGTTGCCGACGCAGCACATCAGGCGTTGATGCATCAAAAACTTCACCAGGCTATAGTCATTTCTGGGGAGAGTGGTGCAGGGAAAACTGAGTCCGCTAATCTACTGCTCAAGCAGTTGGTATTTTTATCAAAAGTACGTAATCAGAACACTTCATTTAATATTCGTAAATACTGCTACATTCGCAGTAAAGTGATCTAATATGGTAAAATCACATAACATGTTTTCTCGACAGACCCAAAACCGAAACTTAGAAGAAAAAATCTTACAAATGAACCCAATTATGGAATCGTTTGGCAACGCCCGAACGGGGATAAACGCAAACAGTTCACGTTTCGGTAAATATTTGGATCTATCTCTAATGAGAGTGGGCCGGATCTCGGGGGCTCGCATATCCGTTTACCTCCTTGAGCAGTCAAGAGTCGTTCATCAAGCTTTGTAAGTGCCAAGTATCTTGTTCAATTATTTATATATCCGAATTAATGTTGAGATTGATTGGTTAATTTGATGTTTCAGAGGTGAAAGCAATTTCCATGTATTTTACTACCTGTACGATGGTTTGGAAAGCGAAGGCCGTTGGCGGAAGTTCTATCTCGATGAACAGCTGAAGTCTAGGCATCGTTACCTGCAGCCGTTGTCCATAGCACATCGGGAACATAACGTTCATCGGTGGCGGCAGCTAAATCAAGCTTTCAACGTGGGTGATAAATTCTAATGAACATGATGATGTTTTAGGCTAGATTATAAACGCATGTAGAAAACGTAAGGCACTAACATGCTTATTTTCTTTTGTTAAATCGCTGTACCAGAATAGCTCCAATTTCACAAATACATTGTTTAATCAAGTGGCCCAATACAATAAAAACGAAAGTGAAATTGTTTATAGTAATACTTTATTTTTAGGTCGTGGGATTCCAAGACGATGAGGTTCAAATTATTTACAAAATGCTAGCAGCCATACTCCATCTAGGTGACATAGAGTTTGGCGAAGCTGATGATCACAATGCGGACAACCGAGCGACGATTATCGACACAGCACCGTTACATCGAGGTGAGCTCATACTTGGAAATAAGCAACCTATTTGAAATTAGTGTCTAATCTGCAATGATGTAAGCGTAGGTAGTCATTAAATAGTGATCATACCCTATCTAAACATCTGAATCTGAAATACTCCAACGATTATTGTACAACTTTTTGGTCATAATTTTTGACTGACCTCGCAAGTTTAGGTTTTATATTACAACTGGTTACAGTGCGAATTTATATTTTATCTTCTCACTTTTTCATTCAGAATCGTAAATGCTATTCTTGCTTCCGTGGGAAATTACACGTCTCATGATATATTTAGGCAATGTTTTTAACTTATTTATTGTTTTTCCCCAGCATCTTGCCTCTTAGGCGTGGAAACCAGTGATCTTCGAGAATGTTTAACCAGCAGTACCGTGGTAGCTCGTGGAGAAACGATAGCTCGCCATAGTTCACCGACTGAGGCGGCCGTGGCAAGAGACGCGACTGCGAGAGGCCTTTATGCAAGAGCATTTGATAGAATTGTCGAGAGGATCAATGCTTTGCTTTGCCAAAATAGACCTAATAAGTAAGCATTTTTTTCCAGTCGGTTCGTTTTGATCAAAAGGAGCTACTCCCTATAGTAACATAAACATTTTGTTTTTAGTAATGACCAGCAATCGATTGGAATACTGGACATCTTCGGTTTCGAGAACTTTTCCAAGAACTCCTTCGAACAGCTTTGCATAAACATTGCAAATGAGCAAATTCAGTATTACTTCAACCAGCATATCTTCACATGGGAACAGCAGGAGTACATGGCAGAGGGTGTACCTGTGGATTTAGTTGAATTCTCAGACAATAGGCCTGTTCTAGACATGCTATTATCTAGGCCTATAGGATTGTTAGCACTGCTCGATGAAGAAAGCCGGTTCCCGCGAGCCACGGACCGAAGCCTAATTGGTAAGTTACATTGTACTTACACAATGATATTTGCATCGAAATATGCAATTCTGCGATTAGAATGAATATGAACATGCAATTTACCTTGCAGAGAAATTTCATAACAACGTAAAGAGCAAATATTACGTTCGGCCGAAATCTGACGCAATATGCTTCGCTGTACATCACTTCGCTGGACGGGTGGTCTACCAGGCCGATGGTTTCTTGGAGAAGAATAGGAACTTCCTTCCGCCGGAAGTGGTCCAATTAATGAGACAGAGCCAGTACGATATAATAAGGTTTCTGTTTCAATGCCCGATTACTAAGACCGGCAATTTGTATTCACCGCTGCACGGCGACGTGGATTCGAGGAGCTTAGAGAGCCCGCCCGCAGGGGATTCTAGGGTAATGGCCGCAATTAAATACGCTTTTGTTAAAGCTTTTAGTTGGTTTGCTAAATGTCTTAATTTGTACCCTTTGTTGTTGCGAATAGTCTGATTTGAGTTGTCTTTCAGGATCGATATAACAGCAGAGGTCTCGCATCGCAGTCAAGAGCTCAGCAAACAGTATCCACGTACTTTCGCTACTCACTGATGGAATTGCTGCAAAAGATGGTCAGCGGGACCCCTCAGTTTGTTAGATGTTTGAAACCAAACGAGTCACGGTCTCCAAAGCATTTTGATTCAACAAAGATTTTGAAGCAATTGCGGTATACGGGGGTTTTAGAGACTATTAGGATACGACAAAACGGGTTTTCTCATAGGCTTACTTACGAAGAATTTTTGAAAAGGTGACGAATGAACTATCTCTTAAAATTTGCAATGGATTTTCTTCTATTTAGCATGTTTTATGTGTATATTTGGCCGTTTCCAGGTATGGGTTCTTGGCGTTCAGCTACGAAGAAGAAGTAAAACCTAGTCGAGATACGTGCCGGATGCTGCTTTTGCGACTAAAAATGGATGGATGGGCACTCGGGAAGTCAAAAGTGTTTTTGAAGTATTATCACGTGGAGCTACTGGCCAGAATCTATGAGGAACAGGTATGATGACCAAGCGAGAGGTTAGATAGGAAAACGAAATGGAACCATGCTTCATTGACACAGGCGTATGTTTTTTCCGGATAAAATGTAGCCATATGTTAGTCCTGAACAACTTTATAGATGATATGACAGACATGTGTTTTGCTAGTCGGCATGTAGAAAATGCTTCGGCATTAAACCCATCCTTTTTACTCTTTGTAGTGAAATAAAGTTTTAAATAAATAAACATAACAAAATACATTTACAGTATTATGTAATGTGATTGACACCACGCAGTGGATAATAGAAGGAACTTCAAATCCATCATCTGAATTTAATCTGGCATCACTTGCACATCTCTCAAAAATCTCTTCAACATTTCCAGACCCGTAAAATAGTGTTAGTGCAAGCGTGCGCTCGCGCGTGGCTCGCACGCCTCTACGTCCGAAGGCTCAGAGCTCAGATGGCAATCTCCGTGCTCACCCTGCAGAGGCACGTGCGCGGCTGGCTCACCAGGAAACGACTCCAGGAACGACAGAAGCAGCTAGCAAGGGAGTTCCAGAGGAAACAGGACAGTCAGAGGAAACATCACAAGCAAGGTGCAATGGTCTTTCTTAACACATTAAACGCCATGGTGGTCACCGGTGACCACCACTATACTTTCCTTATGGGCCGACGTCGATTCACGATTTCGGCAAATTTTACAAAATATATTTTATTGGCTCATATGATTCAAAATAGTCAAAAACCCCGATCTAAATTAATATTTTTTATTATTATCAAAAGAATTTACTAAATAATTGCTGTCGCTCACCGTTGACCACCACGGCGCTTTTTACTAAGTGTCGAAATGAGCTAGTATGCGTAAACTGTTCTCCAGGGCCGCGCCGGGCACGCTCTATATAGTTTTGTATCGGCAGTGTGTGTCCCAGCGAGAAAGTTGAGTTCAAACACGAGCCCATCGCGCGGTCACCGGTGAGCCCCGCGGCCTGAACGGGTAGTATTGCTGTCGCTCACCGGTGAGCCCCACGGCCCAAACGGAACAATAATTAAATTTGAATCGGCGTTTAACGTGTTAAGAAACTCAGAGATCGTACGGTTTGTCGCAGTAGCAATTACAGCACTCGGTAGATTGTACTTCCACCAGTCTTTCCGTAGATTTTGAAGACTATATAGCTAGCAACAACGCCTTTAGCCACCTAGACATATTGTTAAATTCGAAGTTAACACACTGTAAAAACCAATGTTTATCATAGTATATGTATCTCATATCCAGTAGGTAAAAGTCATCTCGTAAGCTATTTCTACTAGATTTGAAAATACATTGTGAATTTACTAACTGCCTCATTCACGCTAGTCTTATGGCTCTTAACGCACATTCCAGGTATTCCATACAAGAACAAAGCAATGATGAAGGCTAAGGCGGTGCTGAGGCGGATGACGTCAGACGACAGTGACTCCAACAAAACTCATTCCGGCAACAAAGAGAACATTGACACCAATAAAGCAGCCGTTGTTATACAGAGCCGTATGTAACTTTAAAATGTCACAAAATACAAAATCTTAAAGTATATTTTTTGTCGGATTGATACGTACCAATTTAAAGGTACGTAATTCAATGCGTCATCTTACCTATTCAATAGTTATCTAGAACAATTAATGTTAAAACATAACTAAATGATCTCATTTCATTACCCTAGATAGTCCTAGGCCGCATCGACAATAAATACAATCCGACCGAATCTCTTAAAAACCACAACAATCTTCAAGCCTTCGTAATTATAAAAAAAAATAAAAAATAATGCTGGACAATTCACACAGCATTATCTAGCCCCATGGTAAGCAGAGCTTGTGTTATGGGTACTAGATAACCGATATAAATAATACAATACATTACATAGATAGATATTTTTTATTATACATAGAAAACAACCAGAACACCCGGAACAAATATCTGCAGATCGTACACACAATTGTTCCGAGGCGGGAATCGAACCCGCAACCTCGTGCGTCGCAGGCGGACCTTCGCCCACCGCACCACATCGGTCGTCAATTATATCCTCGGTCTCATCATTATTTACAATGATTGTAGTTAAACAAAAGTCATAACACGACAACAAATAATTAGGTAGGTTACACTCTGGCAAAACTGAAGATACAGTGTTTATAAACATTGCACCATACTTAACCCAAAATCACTTGTTTTTGTTTTACTGTATCTCTCATATTTGGATTTTTGTGGAGCAAGTAGTTTACAAACATTATTTCTTGAAATGAAATGAAAATATTTATTGAAAAAAAATAAACAATAACAATAGTTAACAATGGTTAGTGGTTATGTTATGCTATAGCATAGCATAGACAAACAAAAGACATTAGAGGACTCCAGTCTATGGCTATAGTTAGGTGTCATCAGTTTCTCATCAAATAAAAATCAATGTGAAATTAATAAATTAGTTCGAACTGCATGTAGAAATCAGCTTTTTTTCCGTCCTTGTTTTTCGTTACGATTCATTCGAAAATTTATTCTAAAGGTTCATAATTACGTTGGTATGTATATAAGAGTTGGTCGCTACCAACGATGACGTAATCTATGGCGTATTCAGAGACATGTACATTGTCTGTGCATAATTATGGTAGATGTAAATTTTGTTTGATTTTAAACTTTTACAACTAACTTTTCAAAAACCTAACTTTATGAAATATCCTTACTATAATGTAGAGATGTCCTGCACAATGGACATTCTTGTGTACTATCTTACATCCGTATCCCTTAGTCTACTCTAGTGTACACCGCAGAACGACCAAATACTAAAGAGGATCATCTCTAATGTTTCCAGATTTCCGCGGCTACACAGCCAGGCGCAAGTGGGCAAAGGGTCGCGCACCGCCACCTCCAACCCACCAGGCACCGACACCCCAGCTCATGCAGCACTACTCCGTTCAGGAACGAGCTGCGCAGCTCCAGACCTTCGCTGAGCAGGTTAGTAGACAGTGACGCATCTCTAGTTTTGTAATGTGATCCTACCTGATCATATTAACTTTATAAAGACTAAAACTTGCTTTATAAGTATCGAACTTCCTGCGTTTGTTATCCCAGAAGTTTATCTCGGTGTCTTCAAATCCAGAGTGAAATAGAAATAGATGAAGGTCTTTTTCGGAATGCTTCCCCTGTAATGACGTCGTCCGCCCAATCACCAAAAAGAACTTGACGTATTGAACACGCAGCGCAGATGATCCTCCCCATGTTTAGATAGATAGATAGAAAATTCTTTATTGCACTAAATAGAAAACTATGTACAGAAAAAACTTAAAATAAATTACAATTGGCGGCGTTTAGTAGCATAACATAATCTGCGACTCAGAACAGCCGGGTTAACTAAGATTCGACGATAACATTAGTAGTGCGTATCAGTTTTTGTCTTATATGCTTGTTATTTAACCGGCATCGACCTCTCAAACCAGAACACAGCAATGCTACATCACGGCAGATAAGCCCACGATGATGGTCTTTTGTTTCCTCTACGGAAAAATTCCCAGACGAGCCGTTTCACAAGAAGCCCCAACTTACGCTAATTTATCTAACTATTTTATTTTTCAATTCCAGGTCCATAAAAAAAACCAAGAACTTCACAAGAACCTCCGTCGTAATAAGCCCGGCATCAGACTGAAGGAGGTGATGCAGCCGCCCGCCGAGTACCGCCCTCCGCCGGGCTTCACGCTGATACCTGCCATCGTGAGGGGACAGCCTTCACAGGTGGAGAGGGATGCTAGTCGACTGTCGAGGTAAACAAATTGAGTTATGCAAAATCTTTTAGTCTGAAATGTAAGACTTCAGACTAAAATATTTTGCTAAAAAAATTTTTTTGTTTAAAAATTTTTTTTAATTCACAAGGGAAAGTGATTTCCTTCACTGTAAAAGATTTTGGATTTCGCGGACCAAAGTGAGTCCATACAAATTCACAAAGGAAAGTTATTTCGCCTTGCGGTTACGGCTTACCTCTTCAACAGTGTATTTACCACAATTTACTTATTGCCGTGGCGCAGTGACCCGAAGTGGATCTTGGCCTCATAACAGAGTTCACCAGTCATTCTGTTATTTGCTATTCGCTATAACAAATTAAACAATTTAATTAGTAAATGGTCATATAACAGGCCATGAAGTTTTAGATAGGAATGTACGATTATATTTAAAAGCTTCTATGCTTAGGTGACCGGGCGTCCCAAAAAACATGAGGTTCCAACAAGATTTTTTAAACTCATTCCCTTTTTTGGTTTCTTATATGCAAAACGCAATTTTTCAACCACTGTTGGGTTGAAAAATTGCATGGGAGCATCAGCTGAACAAACAATCGTTACCAATGTTACCGTAACACACTTCTAAAAGAAGTAACAGAACCATAAACACATTTCACTGGTTTACAATACGAGGCGTAAACTACTTGGCATATCGTCATCAGCTAAGCGGATTGTAATAGTGCTATTATATAGTAAACGGTCACGATTGTGCGCTCTACCGGCCCGGAACGTCCATCGGCAGAGTTTCTAGAAAACTTAGCTCTGAGGAAGAATCGATTGGTGTGGATCTATCTACATACTAGCCAAACTCGATTAAAAATGTTTATAAACTAACCGCCCATACTTAACCTAATATTCACTCTAATAGAGTAAATAAAAAGAAAGCACAAAACAAAATCATGGTAAATATCTCATTCTAAATGACTTTAGTAGAAGTTTTATCGAGTCTTAACTAGTATAGTTTAGTTTATAACACGTTGGTTACACGCTTACCGGACACAGTCCATCGCCAGAGTTCCTAGAGAACCCCGCGCGGCCCTGGGATGATCCAATGACACATATCAAGGAGTATGAGCTTAAATCCAGGTGGGTTTGATGTTCAAAACGGTTGTGCTGTTGTAGTCCATAATAATAGACCATAAAGGACAAAGAGAGCGTTTTTCGAGCCCATTTGATAGATGGTTCTTCTTGTAAATAGTAATATGTTTCATAGTGGTGTTTTTAAAGATTTAAGTGAAGAGAATCAAATAGCTCTTTTATTACGAATATAAGCTGGTTAACTACGAAAAAGGTTCGTAGTTAACCCACTTACATTCGTAATAAATTCCTTAAACTACGATAGTTTTTATTACTATAAACTTTAGGTAGCTCTTTATTTGCTAGTATCATTCAGTTTTAATAACCATTCTTAATGTTCTCTACTGCCCTAAAATAGAGAAGTTATTATTGATTCTGATTCTCATGATGTATTGAGAATGATCAATCATTCGTAATCATTCTCGTAGTGATATATATTAATGTTTGATTAGTTACATACTTTATTACCATAGGTAAGTTAACTTTAGGATGATAATTTAACAAACTTCCTAGTATTCAATATCGCGGTACTACAACACATCCCTGCACAAAAGTATCACTTAAATTTCAAAGTAAATTACATATATCTATTCAATATCTACTATTTTATGAATTTTCAGATATGTACCGAGCCCCCACTACGAAGAAGACCGACACCTTGTGAACAACCAGAACTGGCAGAATCTTCCCTGCAGCCGACAGTGCGGTGGTCTTGTCAGGTAAACATAACATTCTTACTTCCTACTATTTTTTTCTTTGGGTAGCTTGGGTGTCACTGCGGCCACGGTAGGCCTATTGTGATCGCCACTTAATTCGTTCAGCTCCGAAGCTGTAGCGTTCATAATTCGCCACAAACCCTTGCAGCTGCTAGGAACTGCAGGATTTTCTTCGGGGTGATGTCTCGTAGCTCGGCTGGGCTATGCAGAATTCCTACTATGCTGACTGGTGTCCTAGCCAAGGTAAAAAAAGCAAATTGAGAAGAATTGAAAATATTACAGCAATTTCACCCAATGCATTACTTGCTTTGCATGCTTACCCCATGGACCTTAGCGGTAACATTCCCAGGCCTCCACCGCTCCCGCAATGTGAAGCAGTTCAGCCCTGGGAGACTCCTTGCAGCCGGCAGTGTGGTGGCATCATCAGGTACGGTCAGCACATCGACATGTGGAGTCGCTGGCCTTGATTAACTCAACTTTACTTTCACGCTTATCTTCCGGGCTTTAGGGATTTTGGGTACGGTCTTCTTATTTGACCTTGGATGTAAAGTTTTATTAGTAAAAAAGGGACGATGTGAAGTTAAGATAGGATGACGACCTGCGAAAGACTGCAGATGATGCGTCAAGCTCAAGACAGGGCGATAGGGCGCTCTTTAGGGGAGACCAATGTCCAGCAGTAGGCTCAAATATAATGATGATGTGAAGTTAGCTGCAGAAACATTACGTCCCTTGCAAATAGACTGAACCACTGAATATAGAATGCTGTTTTTGGCTTCACATAATTATGTCTAGTTTCAGTATTCACAATACATTGCTATTCGATAATGCTAAGCTCGTAAATGATAATAGTCGTAAATCGATGGTTTTCTTGGCGCAGACACTAATTTTCACATTTACGCGCCCGCTATGAACAGATTTATGTCAATTTTATAGGTATCCAGTGATATTTTAGATTATTTATCCTCGTCATAACCTCGGCTGACGCAACGCTCACAAAATTAGTGAGTCTTCATGCTGGGGTTCTGTATTTTTAGTCGTAAAGTATATGTAAAACGTCGACCTTGCTGCATTGCGTGTAATAAAAACAATTTTACGACACAAGAGTTAATGACCTAGACATCTACATTTGCATTGCTAATTACATTTCTGATACCATTTTAGAAATCAAATCTGCTAGGTCACCTTCTCTACTTATAATTTTTCACTCTTGGTAAGGGCATTAATAAAATCTGATGTAGATCATAGTAACATGAGTTGCATTCATTACACAAGTAACCAACATTTTATTCAACGTGTCATGACAAAACACTCTGCTGAAAAAGTAAAATGTGCTTTTTGTGTCCGCAGTAATAAAATCAACGAGTTAGTCCGCAACTCCCAACGGGACCACCCGCCAAGACCTGTCTACAACCCAACGCCAGACCCGGAAAGTGACCTACGAAAAATACTTCGCAACTCCCCAGAAATATTGGCCACCCCTATCTTTAGCTCTGATGACGATTACACCGAAGGCCCGTTCAGATTCAAGCAGCTACTAAGACCCACCATGGGGCCCACTGAGAGCTTGAGAAAGAGAAAGGTTAAGAACTCGTCAGGCCAAAGCCCGTGGATGTCTGACAGTTCACAGGACAGCACCAGTGGCTCGAAACAAGCTTTCGGGAAGCGAAGGCCGCAAATCAGTATGGGAGTTTTCTATAATTAGAGACGTAGAGTTACAATCGTGTTTTAATTAAAATGGTCATACATTTAATTTGATTTATTTAAAATGCTTTGCAAATAATATAGGCAAGTGAAAATGATCTGATGATTAATTATCTACTTATTATAGAGATCATTTTATAGAATAATTATGTTATGTAAATTGTATGTAATCTACTTTATCTTTTTTCTTCTTGAAAAATGAATCTACCCTATGTCATCTTAAACTAGCATATTTGAGTTTCCTTTAGTTGTATAACATTACCAAAGTTTCATGATTAAATCATTAGTTTAAGAATTATTGTTATACCTAAGTTAGTAATATTTTTTTCTAAATTAAATAATCCTTTTCATCTTCTTATCTGCGATTAATTTATTTACTTTACGTAAATATGATATATATTCAAAACTAAAACTGATGTTTTTGAAATAATAAAATCATTGACAAGTTTGTGATTATGTGCCAATGATTTTTTAATAATTAATAAGTCATATCGAAATAATGTATTGTTAAAAATAAATAAACATTGTGAAGTGATCAAGTCTTTTTTTTTAAATCAGCCCTCTATTTGTCTCTATCAGAGATCTATTATAAAGTGACGGAGAAAATTGAGGATAAATATGCGTGAAATAATAATTAAAGGGAGCAAAGTCAACATCAACCCATTATTTTAAAAGCACGAGACTGTTCTCTGAGATCACGCAATGTCGTGTTTACGGCGGGCGGCGGTCCGGAAGCTAGTGCGGTGCAGGGCGGGCGGGAGCTCGTGACGTGACAGCTCCTCAGCCAATGGCAGCAACGTCGGCGGTGTGCGCGCGCACACGCGCAGTCGCCTCCGCGCCAGCCATGGCGGCCGCCGGCCTGCCCGATTTAATAGACTTATCGCAAATAAAAACGCGTTCCATCGAGAGGACTCTGCTCCCCCTCATCAAGCAGGTACGCTCTGGTGCATGCCTCTCCTCGCCGCAGCCTGCGCCAGCCGCGAGCACTGGCCGTCACCACGCACCCGTGACGTGTCGCCGGTGTCGAGTGAGCGAATAGTTGCGTCGACGGCCTTGTGACGTCGCAGGAAACTTCAACAATAATCCACAGGTTTACGCAAGCGATCTAAAAACGCACTTCTATTTCGGCCCAAGTAATTACGGCGATCGGCAATTTTGACGTGCATCGTTAAATTTCCCGCCAACTACAACAATCTGTTGCGCTTCGTCGCGCAATCGCAGTGATGACATCGAGTGGCGCTCGTTTTGAATGAAAACTAGCCCCATTTAAAGTTAACTGGAAGTTTTCAGGAGGTACAGTTCGATCGGATTTAACTTTTTTAAGAGGTTCTAAGTAGATAAACATATCAGAAGAAACCAAAATGATACGGTAACGAGGTTGGAGAAAAGTTGAATTAAAATGTATCGGAGCTAGGGCGGGCGGGCGGCCACGTGTGCGAGGGAGTAGTAGGGGTTGTTGAGTGTGGGGCGCGGGCGACGATCGATGGTGCGCTCGGTGTGGCTGGGGCTGGCGCGTGGCGGCGGCAGTGCCGCGGCGATCGCGGGCGGAGCGGCGCGGTGCCGCAGCGACACGCACACGGCACGGGCACGGGGCACGTGCGCGCGTCACGGGACAGCGCGCCGCCGCCGCCGCCGCCACACTCCCGACATGGACGTGCTCTCCGATGACGACGAATACGCGCGCCGCGACGCCCAGGTAACCGCAACCGCGAGCGCACCCACAACCAAAACAAAACAATTGTCAGTGAAAGTGGTCAGCACGACCAGCGCGGAATGCTTTGGATCTTGACTCCTGGACGCAACAAGTAGTCTGGAGTCGCGAAGACGTTTGCGTGCAAGAGTGACCTTGATCGGAGCGAGCGCCGCGCGGTCTCGCCCCGCGCCCGGCCATCGACGTCGTCGAGGCGGCAGGCGACGTCTTTCGTTTCAATTTTTGATATGTGACAGGAAGCTAATTCGATTTAATATAGGGCTTCATAGCATCACGCGTAGTTCGCGCGTGTTACTTACATAACAAAAACCCTTTGGCATTGCACTAGAATACCTAACACATAAACTTATCCTAACCCAGGATAACAAACTTGGCTTTTTAAATTCAAGCTAATTAACGTTCTAATTTACGTTTACTCACCAGATTCTAAGGATAATTTTGCCAAACATCAAACACTTTAGCTTATACCACAGCTCAGTGAAAACAAAGAAACCAAATACAAAGAGAAAAACCTCGGTGCTGCCAAAAGCTAACTTGGTACGATACAAAGTTCTCAAAAAGACACTTGACAACATCGATTTTATTTTGAGATTTAATTTGCTTTAGAAGCTATTCAAAGCGAGGCCCGAGGGCCTGTCGAAGGCGATTGGAGAACCTCTTTGTTACGGTTGGAGACGGGCAAAAGTAATTTCAAATACGTAACTGATATAAAGCAAATAAACCGACGACGCGGCGACTTATTTATTTTCATAATTTTCGGGCTTTTTCGCATTATGTCAAGGCCAGTGCAGAAAAATGACGCGATTGTGAAAATGAAAAGCAGATCAATCAAAAAAGCAATTTCGCTTTTAAACTTTCTTCCGGCTGACTGAGCACATTTCACTCTGCCTTTCGCAGTAGTGTTATTGGGCTCGCAGATTTATGTAGTTGATACTTACTGTCCTAATCTAGATAACTCTAGGTTCGGTTATTATTATTACTTCAAAGTATCTATGTAATGTAATCAGTCATGTAATTATGTATATCAGTCATCTAGTAAGTGTTTGAGGCTAGATGATGCTGTGTGGATATTTAAGCATTGTTATACTACCTATATTTTGTCGACCAACTTCTGCCTACGTGGACCTTATACATAACATGTGGACCTTATGGTCAGGCGTAGGTTACTTATGTTCTCATCAACATAAGAGCATTGCCGAAATAGCAGATAGCAGAAAAATACAGCTAGCATATTAGGACGTTTTCGAATATGTATTGTATTTACAATCAAAGAATAGAAATAAGCATTTACAATTGAAACAGTTGAACTAACTGCAGACTTTTGCAAACAAAGAGGTAGCTTAACTGATCCAGAAGTATCAATACCAGTCTGTCGGAAGCTGGCTGCTTTACCCTACTGAAAGGCAATGCTGATATCCTGCGCCAGATACTCATGAGCTCTCCGCTTCGACTAGACGCTCGGGTAACTTGAACTCAAACTAATTGGCTCTTCAAGTGATCTGATAACTTTATATTATAAATAGTGAAAGCGCTTTTCCAGACTTGGCACTACATGAACTGTATTCGTGGTCTAGTTTGTTTGGTATCTACCTCCTCACATAAATCCACTGTTGAACGTTCCCCCCATTGTACGAAGGGTTTTGCTATGACCACCACTCTTGGCAGTAGGATTGGTGATCGGAGTTGTGGTTTTTACCAAAATATACATGCCTTCCCTTCCTCTGGTAGCTTCGCTTAGTTGACTCTTGTTTTATAGTTTTGCGGGTTATAAACAAATCTCTTGGGAATGCCTTTTTTATGGGACCACCTCGGGATCAGCGTCTTGGGAACACTTCCAACCGGTACTATATGATCAGTTGCGTTACCTCTACATTGTTTGCAACGGTCTGCAGTTAGCTCAACTGTTTCAATTGTAAATACTAGTAGTAATTTGATTATATTATTTATAGCCCGATCAATTTGAACCCTAGTATTTTTACAGATCAGTACACTGGTGTCAACGCGGGGCGATGCGGCGGCGAGCGGCGCGGCAGTGCAGAGAGTAGGCGCTGCCGTGTGCTGCGCGGTCGAGCGGTTCGTGGCCGTCGGGGAAACCATCGCCGACGACAACCCCGACGTACGGCACAGCATGGTGCTGGCCTGTAAGGACGCTAGAGCTGCTGGTAAGTCAATTCAGATCCTCTAGAAATATGATTAAAAGTTACCTACAAGTCGCATTTCAGAGCAGATTATAGTTACGGAAATAAGCCGTCACTGTTTTTTGTGAAATGATTGGTCTTGAACTTGATACTATTGAATTTCGAATGAAAGCAATGTTTTAGAAATTTAAAATTTACGCGGTTAATGTTTTACTTAGAGGAATCGCGTTTTGACTGCTAATGATTTGTTTAAAATTATATTCTGTATAAATGGACATTTATACGGTTTCGATAGCATTTAGATCGTTTGATGCCCATAGTCTCGAATCTCGAAGTTCTATTGGTCGTACTGGACCAAGAGAAATTTCTTGAGAGACATGTCTAATAGATCAGGTGACGAATCAATCCGAGGCCTTATTTAAAAGCACCTATACTTAGACACTAAGACGAAGCGTACACCCCATTGAGTTTTAAAAGCTCTCAACAGCATTTCTTTCTACTGTTTCATTTCAAGGTTCTTATGAGGAAAATGCTGTTTGTTTTGAATTGTAAATTATTTGCAAAAATCCCAGGTTTTTGTGAAAAGAAGGTGCTCTGTATGTTAAGTAGTCTAACTGTGGTAAGCCGGTTTTAATTCATTAAAATATAAAAAGACCTCGTTCTTCACTCCCGAACTTCCTTAGGTATCTGGTAAACGTTCATATTTCACATCGAGAATGAACATCTTT
Organism: Eupithecia dodoneata; assembly: GCA_947044415.1. Classification (NCBI taxonomy): domain Eukaryota; kingdom Metazoa; phylum Arthropoda; class Insecta; order Lepidoptera; family Geometridae; genus Eupithecia; species Eupithecia dodoneata. Next base: position 8,404,761 of record OX345656.1, on the reverse strand, counting down.
TGAAAATTTCACTTTTATCGACATGAATATTATCAACTGAACTTCTTTTTTTGCGTAAGTCCATTTTTTTATGTCTTTGGTTGCATGGCACTGCAATTTGTGAGCAAATGGCATTTTGTTGTATGGCAAGATTTAACGCGGAAATGTTACTAAATATTTATTATCCTAATATTAAGACCTACCAAATAGAAGTGTGTGAAGGTTATTCCTGCAAATGTAGTACTTTTAGGTAAGCACTACATTTGCACTTGTAACATGCATCACAGGACAAAACCAAATTAATGTTTGTACCTATATAAAGTGATTGAAATGTTGGTAAAGCACATACAATATTAAATAAATAAAAAAGTAAAATTGAACCCAGATTCGTTTTCACACCCGAATTGAAGCGAGGGATTAAGTTCGCCCCCGTTGAGTAATTCGCGGGGTTCTAATCAAGGCTTGCGTGACCTATAAATCCTTCGACATCTTCATTGTGTGCTTAAGGGGAAGACGCGTTCAATTTATTGGCATTGTGTGCCCTCACGGTATTGTTTCAAATTATGGAGCAAACGTATGCACGCATAGACAGTTGTATGTTGGAAAGAAAATGTAATCTATCAGTATAAATAATACATAATTATGTACATATATGACATACTTATCATGTTATTCAAATTCCTTTGACTTTTGACTTGCTTATGAGAATTCATGGTAGGTACTATAATTTTGTTTATTTGGTCTAAATTTGGTGTTACAATTTTTCATCCTAGGAGAGTACAAGATTATAAAGGTAGGTAATTGCGCGAGGTTGTTGTAGTTATAGGGTAATAAAATAAACAATATAAACGAAGCAGCAATTTGACCATCCTCAAGCAGATTATTAATGTCAATACATAAAGTAAAAACTAATTAAAGATTTTTACTGCTTCAATTCGTTGGGGATTGGGCTTCCATAGGATCTTCGCGGAAAGGCGTTGGCAACTTTTATTATACGACTTAGACTTAATTTTAACGGCTACATAAGTTCCGTTAAAATGCAAATTTTAACGTAAACATAAACGTGAAGTAAATCCAATCCATTCAAAAATAGGTCCAACTATAGTCTAAAATTAAAAGCATTAATTATTAAATCGAGCGCGCGTGGAATCAAATTTACCCTTTTATTAGGGTCCTCATAAATTTGTGTCAACAACCTGACCCGGATTTTAATGCTGGAGCGTTGTAGAACGGGCCTAAAGCATTCAACAAACAAAAGATCTAAACAATAGCTGTCCGTCCAGTGCCCAGTGGCCTATAGCGGGAACAATCGATAATTATTCAGTACCTACCTATTGCCTCTATTAAAGGTATGCCGAAGGTAATAGAAAACTTTTATAAACCAACCTATTTTGTGCACGAAGCGTGAAATGTCTGAACGTAAATTATTACTAGCCAGCACGTAAATTACCTACCACTTTCAATGATATTCTGTAGGTCACCTTAGAAACTCGATAATATCTCAAAGATATAAATCACTTAAACTTTTTTATTTCACTTCTTATGAGGTCACTTTTACGATTAATAAAATTAGTAAGATGGCTCCAATAGCCTAAACTGGGTATAAAGCCGTCTGAAACACAAAGTTTTAGATTCTAAAAGCGTGTTACAGTTTCTAAGCAAAGCACCTACTTACCTATTTCTTTTGTTCTCTCCATTATGAACAAGACAAAAGGCAAATAACTGGGGGAATGATGGAGGGGAATTATTTTTACTGCGCCTGGTTTTGGATTTAAATAAAAAAAAGAATGTTTGACCATTAAAACTCCTAGGTTTTATAATGGAACTATGCCTAGTGTCATATATCATATTCTATATATATGTATATCATTGTAGATACCAGACTCGGTTTTACGGAGGGATTTCAATGTGCTGTTGAAAGCCAAACAGAGTATTGTGTCGGATTGCATTTGCATCGCAAAGTCATCAACGCGACAAGCTTTCCAGTTTACATACATAGATAATGGATCCACAGATCCAATCCCCATAGTTTTTGGGTCAATTTTAATGCAAGAAATCTATTTAGTATACGGTTTCGCATTCGATTTTCCCCCGTATCTTTAAGACAACGAGAGAAACTGAGATGACTGCATCTGCTGCAGCTTTATAGAACGAAAACGTAAACCTTTTGATTTTGGTGCTTGCTCTCAAAAATTTATGAAACCTGTTTCATTTTGTAAGTAACAACTTCACCAATATTAAATTTCTTGAAAGCAGGGCGTAGCATCGGGTCAGTCGTAACAAGATTATCCGGGATCGAAACAAATCTAATAAATAACAGTTGCCAGCGGTGACCTTCCCCACCCTCTTGTAAATAGAACGAACCATTTTATTTTACACTAATGCTGATTTGATTAAAAGGTGAGGCAAAAATAGATACTGGATTTACCTAAGTGCTTGATGGACTATGACGAGAGATCAAATTCAAAAAATATGATTTATTGCCTCGGGCACCAAGCTCCGAAAGGGTAACAACGAAAATTTACACGCCATATCATAAAAAAATGGTACCTCGCTTTGTTGTGTCCTATTTGGATATTTATCGCAAAAAAAAAAAAATATCTTAGCTTCCTTGTCTTGCTGAGCATGCAATTTCAATGAACTGCGGCTCATTTATTTGTAATTAGTTGCTATGCAATTTTCGCAGTCATCGCAAACTCCAAAACCTTGAGGGCTTGCTCCGTGCGCTGTTATTTATTTTTTAATACCCGAAAATGAACAAAAATTTAGGTTATATCTTGTGTATCATTGTTTTTTATATATTTTTTACATTTGTTAATCGCCGCCGTTTTTTGTGTATAACACATTGTTTGTGTATTCGCAGCAAACATGATATTGTTGCGAGCGCCAAACAAAATATTTGGATTGGTGCAGTAGTTGCAAAGATGATCGGCAGGGCTATTTTGGTTCCTAGAATAGAATCAACTACAAATCGGAGCCTTACTGAACGTTTTTTTTTGGTATCCAATTTACCTGCGAGAACCTTGAAAACTGAACTATCTAATAATGATTTCAGCAGGTTTTATTTGGATTCGCGAACTTCGCGTTCTTTCCTTGACCTTTCATTTACCCTTGTCAAATAGTCTTACGTGACGCAGCAGGGAACATGTAATACACAGATTTCGATACCTACTTGGATATTATCCGATGTGAACGGCATGGGTGCGGAAATTCTTATTTTCATCTAAATTGCTATTCGTATTCCTCCAACGTAACCTTACCTTTACGTTGACCTTGAAGCTAAGTTTGTTTATAATAAAAAGCTGCTCTAGATATTTCTTGACTCTCGGTCTAGATAGAAGATAGGACATGTACCCGGCAGAGATTTAAGATAGAGCGCCACAGTAAACAGTGACAGCGACCATCTCGATCGTAAACCTTATTAAATCTACGTCTTTACGAGAGTTGTTGTCGTTAAGTTTTGTATATTTACCTTTAACACTTTGACTACTGAAATCACACGGTATGTGTTTTCTACAAGTGACTAATATGCGTAAATCCACACTAGCGCATGTGCGGCGCAACACAACCGCTGTGTAGAGCGGCAGCACGAATTTTTTAGGTTAAAAAAAGATCGCAGTCGTCGAAAAAAAATCGCAGTCAAAGTGTTAAGGTCTAAGGTACCTTGGTGGATACTAAACTGGTAATATAATAAAGCAGGAGAACCAGTCTCAAGTAAACAGTTATGAAACCTCTTAATACCCTTCACAAGCAGGAGTATTAGGTACGCTCCCCTTACTAAATTACCACTTAAGAAGTAAGTATCCGATCCTTAATTAAAGATAAATAAACCTGATATTACGTTAAGGGTGCAGAACAAATATAAGTGTTTGGTTGTTTCATATCTAGCTATCAACTTTCTTGAGTAAACATTGTTACCGCTTTTATTAGCTAGACTTATGTCAACCCATTTTGCTCGAATATTGTGGTACAATAGATCTTGAGCACCCTGTTAAGGTGATGTGAATCCCGAAACCCACGTTTATACTATAAGTACGAAAAAACTATTATAGACAAAAAAATTACGGCATCAAAAGCTTAGGATTCTAGTAAGTTATGGAAGTTGAAACACGATTCACCAAACTTGATGATTCATTAATCATACAAAAAAACGTAAAGTTTCCTCAAAATCTTAATTTTAAGACTTCTACAGAAAACTCAGTTTTATTTGCTAGCTTTTTCACTTTTTTAATTAAATTTGATGTACGTTTTCTCTCATAAAAACTTTAGACGATTATGGTTTTATAAAAAAAAAACAAATTCCTTCTACGCCTTCCCCGCGCGTTACGTTCTCTTGTCTTTGTCTCGCCGAACCCCTTCACCTTAATAGGCTAAAGCGCTTTGTTACTGCCGTTACTAACTGCTATGTACATATAATGCCTAGCTCACTATGCAAACTAACGATCAATTACTAGGTATTACTTGTTAACATACAATTATACCTACACGTTTATCGACTACAGAGTACCTACCTACCTTAACTGGACAGCTTTCGTTATATTATGTTTATCAGTAATAGTAGTAGTAGTTCAGCAGTAGTCATCTATTATCCATAACACAAGCTCTGCTTAGCTTGGGGCTAGATGATGCTATGCATTGTGCAGCATTATTTATGCTTTTGCCCGCAGCTTAGCACGGGTTTTCTTCGAGACAAAAAGTAGCCTATATAGATAGGTCTACGGTTACATCAATGGGAAATTTCGGGCAGATCCAATCAGCAGTTTTGGCGTTGTCTTTAGCCAAACATTTTCACAAACTTTGGCCTATAGAATACAAGTAGGGTTAAACGTGTCCTCCGAAGTATCTACTCTCAGGCCATAACACTTCATAACATTTATCGATTTGATACGGCTATCACTGTAGTACCCGTAGAATAAATACAATGATACGTGCCGTTTATTTCTTATCACCCTCGTCTAAACGAGCACTATGAGCTTATTCGCACCCATCAAAAGAGATGTCTGTGTCCCACATTCAACAGTATTTTTGTGGCCCACCCTTACCTGCGGTAAAGATCGGAAGCACTACCGTAAGTGGCTCTACCGTAATTTCGGGGAATTTATGTGTAGAGCGCGTCCGCTTAAAGTTACTCCACCTTGAGGTATCTACTATGAATATTGCATCGTGTACACAAGGTTCGATTTAGTGTCTACATATTGGATTTATAGTGTGACGTGGATGGGTAAATTGTGATATGGATTAGTCGGTCGGCACTACCAGATAACCGTGATGAGTGTTGACAGTCTATTAAATGTACTAGGCATGGACAGGAGTAGATAACACGATTTTTTTACCTGCAACAATATTAGATACAATACAATATAACTTTTTTGCATCATCAATACAAAAAAAAATACTAAAGGATCTTAATACTAACTAGTGACGCAATCGGCGGCCTTATCGCTAAAAGCGATCTCTTCCAGGCAACCTTTGGATGGATAGGATCGGTACGTATTAAAGCTAGATCTAAGCCACAGAATAGAGTACTAACGTATAAGCTTAGAATCAGTTTTGCTTTGCGAACTTTTTAGACAATAAAGATTTTTTTCCTTATATTCTGCAACAATCCAACAAGCCGATTTCATTATGTTAATTCAACACGCGAAGACCTCGCACAATGTAAATCAGAGTCTACCACCAATCGTAAATACGTAAATGATGTTTGCAATATCTACCGGGCATGTACTCGCGACAAATCAGAAAGCATCTACGACGCGTGCCCTTTATGTCTCGGCCTACAAAGAAATGATTTTCGTCAGATGTCACCGTAACATTACGTGAGTCCATTACAAATATGGCTTAGAAGAATGTATGGCAGATTGAAAAAGTACCGACGACTGCTATGATATTAAATAAGTTAAACTTCCCTAGAGGCGTTTATGACCACTTTATTGTATGCCACTGTCGCTTACGGCGTACAACCACGAGCTCCCCAATGACCCGTAAAAACTTGTGAAAGCTTTATTGGATCAGGATTCTCACATTTTTTGACGATTTAGAAGACACAGCGCATTTCTGTCTGGAATAAAGCTTTTAGTTCGATTCCTTTGAACTTGAAAAGTGTTTGTGATGCCCAGATGTTTTTAAGGTTTTAGTTTTTTATACCCTTTTACCAGGTATCTGCTCCCCATAGTCCGATATTTTCATATTTTGAGACTACAGACTTCACTGTGTGAAAAATCAGTTCAAAATTGAATGTATCTTGTCGAGCCAGCTCCGTAAAGATTTATGTCATGTTGAAGACCACTCTGTTCTACTTTTTTCTCATCCTAAGACTTCTTTCTAACACGGGTGCCACTCTCGGTGTTTTAAAACTTTTTAATGCTGTTGTCAGCTAAAGAAAACGGATAAAGTGTCTAAAGCGATAAAACGTTGAGAGCATGACGTCCAGTGCAAAAAACTAAGAAAGAATGCCATTTAAGAATCCCGCTGATCGGAGGACCACCTAAAGTAGTGCTTTCGATCCTTTAAATACCTACCTCATCTCATCACGTCATCGCCGGGCGAACGTCCGCCTGCGACGCAGTAGCTGGTTCGATTCCCGTTGGTAAAAATATTTGTACGATCTGCAAATATTTGTGCTGGCTATTCTGGGTAATTTCTATTTAAAATTAAAATATCTATAAATGCATTGTAAATTTTTATCTGAAATCTTGTACCCATAACAGCTTAGGGCTATATTATAATGAGTGTCATCATCATCATCAGCCTATATTAGTCCACTGATGGAAGTAGGCCTCCCCCAATGAGCGCCATAGCGCCCGGTCTTCAGCTTGACGCATCCAGCATCTACCTGCAGTCTTTCGCAGGTCGTCATCCCACCTGGTCGCAGGGCGTCCTACACTACGTTTACCGAGTCGTGGTCTCCACTCAAGAACACGTTTGACCCAGCGGCCGTCGGTTCTTCGAGAAATATGGCATGATGAGTGTATTGTCCTCCATTATTTATTTATTTTTATTTCTTTATTTTATTCTTAATATTGCACATTGTTGTATAAATAAGTCAGAAAACTACTTACCAACATTATTGCCACCCTTTTCACACTGGTATTAAATTGGCTTATCTAACTCAACTTTATTCCTCAGTTAACTTAAAATATAACTTAATATAAATTCATCCGTCGTCCACTGGAGTAAAAAGTTATAATGCTATGAACTTTATTCTATTTTTAGACCGTATTGAGTTAGGTAAAGAGGCAACGGTGCGTGAGAACTGATAGACACAGGAAATTACTTGGAACTCTTAAAAACTTTTAGAAAAACATAATATGTTTTCAACAAACATCCATAACTCCCGTTTTTAATGATAGGCAAGGGGAGTATAAAAAATAAATAATGCTGGACAATTCACACAGCATCATTTAGCCCCTAGCTAAGCAGAGCTTGTGTTATGGGTACTAGATGACTGATATACATAAGACAATACATACATAGAAAGATATTATTACTATATATAAATAACGACCAGAACACCCGGAACAAATATCAGCAGATCGTACGAACATTTGTCCCGAGGCGGGAATCAAACCCCTTCGCCCACCGCGCCACAGAGATCGTCAGTATGTGAAGTTCTTTGAACATTATTAAAATTAAATGACCCATTTACATGTTCATATAATAAAATCTCTACGATACAAAATCCAGCTATAAGTTTCATCTGCTAAAGCTACGTGCCTTATACGTATAAACTAGTTTCGAAGCAAAGGCAAATTACTTCGAGAGAAGCTTAGCATAACACAGGCAATTCCCTAATCTGTTTGCTCCCGCGTTTTAGTACCTGAGGCTGAAATGCTTTGGAAATTTTCTTTAAAAAGCACGTACAAGAAAGATAGATAGAAAACCCTTTATTACTATACCACACAAAACAGAAAACAATACAGAAATAAACAATAGAATAAAGGGAGTATAAAAGGCGGCCTTATCGCTGAGAACGATCTCTGCCAGGCAACCTTAGGATGAACTGGACACGAAGGAATAATATAGACACTTTAAAAAATATTCAGATTGACAAAAATTTTAGAAATACTTACACAACACCATAATACATACATAAAGGTAAGGTAGGTGAAGAATAATAAAAATACTAAGTTTGGTTAATGGCCTCTTATGCGAAGTAGTCGATCCGTCTGCGACTTCGGCGGCATTTTTTTCTGAGTTAAAAAAATAACGTACATGCTAATTCAGGCCTGAACTACGTATATGCATTACCGGCAATCTGTATAATTCAGGTATTCTATACAATGCCTAGGCAATGTCGACCGATGTGGCGCGGTGGGCGAAGGTCCGCCTGCGACGCAAGAGGTTGCGCGTTCGATTCCCGCCTCGGAACAATTGTGTGTACGATCTGCAGATATTTGAACCCGCAACCTCCTGCGTCGCAGGCGGACCTTCGCCCACCGCGCCACATCGGTCGTCATCCAAACTTCCATTTTTTCCTACTTTATTAAGATAAAAAGGCTTGTTAGTAACATTGTTTTCAGAACGATAGGGCTGGAGAAATAACAATGAACTATTCTAGATAATAAATAGAGTTGTTGATAGCTCCGCTGTATAAATAAACCTGTTACCATAATGGTTCCTACCGTTATAAATATTTATTTTCCTCTCTTCGGTATAGCCAAAACAAAAGCAGGTTATTATCTCCTCAACAGCCTATATTGGTCCACTGCTGGATGTAATCTTCCCCCTGTTACACCTTAGTCGACTTAAGCTCTAGACAGACGGACCGCATTTCAACTGCAATCCAACCGCAAATTTGCAGTTTGAATGCAGTTGAAACCGTGACACGACTGCATTAGAACTGCAAACCAACTGCGTAGTCCGATTGCAATTGAAATGCAGTCCGTCTGTCTAGAGCCTTAGTCTCTTACGACACCGCGTGAAGAGTTGGGGTGGAGTAAATTCTAGGTCAATATCTAAGACTTACTTTACAGGTTATTATATACTAGTTCTGCCCGCAGCTTTGCACGCGTTTTTTGGTATAAAATATTTTAAAATGTTATTCCAGGTGCAAGGTGTATCTATCGCAAAATTTCAGCCCGATCCATTTAGTGCTTTTGGCATTGTTTTCAGCCAAACATCTTTACAAGGCTTTTTATCTATAGTGGGATTGTTAGGAAGTCCGCCAAAAAAGGCAAGACTTTTGTAATAATTATGTCACCCGCAACCTAGAAAGTTGCGAAGGAGCTTTGTAAGTAATAAAGTAAATAAAACATGTTACCAACACAAGTCACGAAGTCTGCGGCTAATTGACACTTTATGAAATTAATGTCTGCCCTGATAGGTAAGTATTATAAGACTGCGTTTACAATGACAAAACATCGAATTGCGTGTCGCAGAGAAATTTTGCGCTTTTCGCGGCCTAAAACTTGATTTAGATACCTACACAAGATATGTAGATTTTAATTTTTTTTTTCAAGTTTGTTCTGTTGGTAACATCAGTTACAGGTAAGACTGTATTTACCTCAATCAAAGTTTTATTGAATCAGGTAATTTCATTTTCTAATTAGACAGCCATTTTTTACAGTTATGTTACAGAGAAAGGTCAGGCAAGGATAAAAGGTTATTAGGGTTTGGAACCGGCGGCTATAATCCGCAGGGCGAAGAACTAGGTCGCACTCAAGGAGCGCATTATCAGGGTATTATGCTGATGCGTGTCTGGGCCCTCGACGAATCGTGACGTCACATTTATGTCAATAAATACCGGACTCTCCCTTGAGCGGCTTTAGTGATCGAATACAATCCCGGGAAAGGTCAAGGAGATGTTCTTTGCAAACTTTTGCTTGATAAGAAAATGTCAAGTTGCTGAAAGATTTCGGCTTTTTGTTCTATCCGCAGAAGCAAACGTGAAATACTTGAGCTCTTTTTAGCGGTTTTAGTTTCTATTCAGCTTTTGCTTTTTTAATACATGCTTATATGTTAAAACCTTAGGTAAAAGTTCAGTTTAAAGACGTGTCCGTATTTAACCTGTCGAGTATACATCATAGATTACATAGAATTGAAAGCCCGCGCTGGACAAAAAAAGAAATAAATAAATAAAGCTGAAAGACTTATCATACATAACATATTATATTAAAGTTTTATCAAATTCTATCATAATATAATCTAATATTAAAATAAATCTGATTTAACATTGACTGTTGATATTATTTGAAACGATTTTATTTTTGGTAGTTCGACTGACAATGACTTTACCGATTTGTTTTCTATGACAATCGATTTTATTTATAAACAAGTTGGTATCGATTTTGTTATTTTTGCTCAATATTTAAAATCTAACAAACTTCAGCAGGCGTCTGTAAAATAATACAATTTAACAAGCGTCTAAATGACTTTATTTCTGGTTTGTAAGTTAGAACTTACCATGTTAGTAACCTTTAGTAACCTATCCAGTGTTTATATTGTTACGCAACCATACCTACTCGTTCTTCCGTAATCCTTTGTTACCATTGAAGTGTGTTAATTTGATCGGTAGGTATAATCGCGTAAATCGAACCACTCCAACTCATCGAGCAGGAATGATTAGTAGTAGGACCAGGTATACCTACCTGGTCCTACTACTTACCCTACGTCATCATATGTCTATAGCTATAAACTTTTGAAACTATCATAGTTATTAACACAAAAATCACTTAAAACGGGATATTTACTATGATTTGATTTTTGAATTTTCCAATATTTCGGCACTGTTTCACACGCCATGATGACAGAATAACAACTTGTGTCTATAGCTACTTAGCTTAGACGGTGGATGACCTTGTTTAACTGCTACCAATCCATACTATCCATAGGTGTACCTCTATGTCTTCTTAGCTATAGACGGTGGATATGATATTATTAATATGTACAAAGATTAAACTAATCAATTATGAAATCTCTAGACAAACGTCAATTCTGCGTGAGAAGGAAGGCAAGAGATTTGTTCATTGACTAGTTAATTAGCGTTCGAACTTTAAAACAACTAGTAAATTAGATCTCAAACCATGCTCCGATAAATAATCTCACCTATAGAAGATATTTATCATGGCGGCGGCATCTTCTTCTATAGTAAAACATACAAAAAACTACCTGCTACAAGTTTGCTATAAATATTCAATACAAACACGTCCCTCCCAGAGCAATTTACACGAAGGCAATACACAGATCGTTTTGTCGATAACTCCTTATTTCCTGTTCAGTTTACAAGGCGGATGTGACGTGCGTGATCGCGTCATTTCACAAGCCTTTCTTTAGTACTTCCGGTAACAAATATCTACGTCACATCGAAAGCTCCAGTCTTTCCAACCCCTGGGAAATTGCCGCGAAAAAGCGGAACAGACCAAAGCAAGTTGCATTTATTCTTATCTCGTGATAGAAAGAAAGAAAGAAAATTTTATTTGGCCAAAGACAGGTTTCAATGAAATAACACATTGAAACAGTAAAACACAGCAAACATAAAATTAAATAAAATAACCTACAAAAAAAAGAGAAAGGAGGTGGAGCTATTATCAACATCTGTTTTATGGATATGGACTACCAAAGTTTAAAAAATATCTAGAGCCTCAAGAAGAAAAACTTTTATGCGGGTAGAACGCTTCGCAGCACCTTTTGTAAATTCGGTTTTCAATTGAAATTGTTTGAAATAGTTTTCGTGTTCTAAAAATAATACTGAATATCAGTAGGAAAAGACAATACACACGAAGGGGTATCAAAAGCAGGACGCAACAGGCCTAAGCCAGGGATTATAGCCCTCTGGGGCTTCGCTGCAAATTGAATGAACGCAGAAATGTCTCCTTGCCAACCAAACACACAAAATAAATGCAATTAGGTACCAACTCGAAGACGAAGCTAAATGAAGCCAGCGCAGGCGACAATTCACAGCTGTTGGAACAATTTGGACTCACAACTTTATCTTCATCATGATTTACTAGATAAGATGGCATTGTCTCAGAATATCTTACTATATTTTCCCTAATAATAAAGTCATCGCTTTCTTTTTTTATGTTGCCTAATTTGCCTTTGATTACGAGGCCCTTCATTACAAAGCGAGATTACGAAATGTTACAATTTAAATGATAATTAAATCTTTCGAGTTTGTTTTAGGAAAGAAAAAAAGTCCTGTAAAAGTGGAAACCGGGACTTTTAAATACAGGGAAAGATTTTACCGTAACTAGCGTCGACGAGGGACAGGTACTGTCGTCAAAGGCCAGGTGCTGGCTTTATTTGAACCGATAATCGAGACGGGGTTTCAGTTTAGCTATTACAGGTAGACAAGTTTTATTAAATCTACTAGCGTCTACTTCGTATCCGTTTTCAGAGAGTATAATTGTAAGTATAATTATATTAATTCAGGGAACTACATGCAGGTAAAATTTCAACTCGATCAGTTCAGTATTTTTGGCGTGAAGAAGTAACAAACCCACCTATCCTATGTATCCAACAAAACTTTTCCGATATTAGCATAAAGTGATCGATACTAATATTATAAAGAGGAAAGGTTTGATTTTTTGTTTGTTTGTTTGTAATGAATAGGCTCCGAAGTTACTGAACCGATTTTAAAAATTCTTTCACCGTTGGGAAGCTACACTATCCCCGGTGAACATAGGCTAGAACATATAATATTTTCAAAAAAGGTAGGGATCCGTACTAAAACCGTGCGAAGCCGGGAAGGTCCGCTAGACATAGATAATATGATTATTTGTACCACCAGTTGTACACCAGTTGTTTTTTCAACTTCGAGAAATAACTCTTCATATTCCAACCAAATATAAATATTTTCTCCAATATTTTCAGTGCGTCTGTTTAATAAGGTAGACGTTATAATAATAATATTATTATAACGTTATAATAATAATATTATTATAACGTCTAAATATTATATTCACCACGAAAATCTCTCGGATTGGCTTGTTTACGCGTATCAAACCTGAGGATTGACAGGTTTATAGCCCACCTTTCAAATTCTTGGGGAAAACCATGTATGAGCGTCATAAAATATTATTATGATGTACTAGTTTCTGCCCGCGCCTTCGCACGCCTAGTTTCTATGGAAACGTTTAAAGAATATTTATATCCCATGGGAACTGATTTATGCGATAAAAAGTAGCCTTTGTTTTATTCCAAGCCCAGAACCTGTGTGCAATTTCAGTCCGAGATCAGTAATTTTGGCGTGAAGAATTAACACTTTGACTGTGATTTTTTTTCGACGACTGCGATCTTTTTTTTAACCTAAAAAATTCGTGCTGCCGCTCTACACAGCGGTTGTGTTGCGCCGCACATGCGTTTCGTTCGAAAAATATTACGGCTGTGCTGAGTCACAAAGATCTGTTTTTTCTCAGCCGCTGCGCTAGTGTGGATTTACGCATATTAGTCACTTGTAGAAAACACATACCGTGTGATTTTCGCAGTCAAAGTGTTAACAAACATCCATCGATCGATTTAGGTATTGGCAGTATTTTACTAACAAGGTAATATTAAGTAACTGAGTATTATATGTATAATCATATGAATCGTGGAACTTCTTGTTAAATTCAATGAAAGAGGAATCCATTTAAACTTTACTGTAGGCAACACTGGGGAAAAACACGTTGTTTTTATAGGGATATTTTAATATGAGTTTCGTGCCGTAAAGTGTCGACATATAAAGAACCCGCGCGCGCCAAGGAAGTTTGCGAAAGAAAATATCTATCATTTAACAAGGTGTCGTAAATGTTTCAGGCGAGTTTGAAAATATGATAAACTACTGTGTTTCATTTTCATACATTTGTAAATGTCAGCCTATTGAGAACGTGAGCTGATATTAAATTAAGAAAAAGAAAGGATAAAACCAACTTCTGTATTAATTCGTAGCTGTCATTATTCTTCAAACAAGAATGAGTAAAATCTGAATTTGGAACCTATGAATAGACATTTAAGGCACACTGGTAGTAGGTATATTCTGTGCACCATAACACCGACTAATTGACGACCGATGTGGCGCGGCGGTCGAAGGTCCTCCTTCAACGTAGGTGGTTGCGGGTTCGATTCCTGCCTCGGCACAAATATCTGTACGATCTGCAGATATTTGTTTCGGGTGTTCTGTTCGTTTTCTATGTATAATAAAAAAAATCTATCTATGTAATGTATTGTATTAAGTATATCAGTCATCTAGTATCCATAACACAAGCTCTGCTTGGGCTAGCTAGATGATGGTGTGTGGATTGTCCAGCATTATTTATTAAATAAATAATTTAGTTTAATTTTATAAATAAATTAATAAATTAGCCGCTGTCTGGGGGTCCAATATTGTTAACCACTCGCTTCACTATACCATTGCCATACTAAAGCGATTAGTTTAGGGGGCCACGGTTTGTACTCGTATACACAAGAATAAAATATCTCGTCTTAAGATTTTTTTCCAATAGAAGCAGAAAATAAAAGCTTTTTTGCAGACAATTTTCAGTTTTCAGTGCTTTATAGAGGACGTGTGAACGCCTCGTCATATCGCGGAAATGACGTCGCCTAGCGGAAATTCATCGGAAAGTAGCGCAATTTGTTGGTCCGTTCGAAAATGTTCACAAAATACGAAGACCTGACCTCGGCCAAATGACTGGCCATTCAGTTCGACGCCTGGGACAATAGCCCGTGAAAATATTAGGGGAAAACTAGTGGTTTCAGAACACTAACGTAATAGGGATTCCGGGTACTTGGTAGATAATTTTGTTGGCAGTGGTAGGAATTGCCAACGAACAGCGTTTAGCTAGTGAACTATCTCGTTAGCCAGTTGAGAAAGAAGAACAATAATTTTCCCATCGTAAATCTGATAAAATATGATATCATCTTTAATATAAAAATGAATCGCTGAATGTGTTACTAAGCGCAAATCTCGAGAGCAGCTTAACCGATTTTGCTAATTCTTTTTTTTAGAATATTCCTTGACGTACGAGGATGGTTCTTACGGAGAGAAATAAGAGAAAATTTTAAAAAATTGCCTTAAATAAATGACCACCCGGGCGAAGCCGGGACGGGCCGCTAGTAATAAATAAAATAAAATAACATATGTATGTATGTACCATAAAACGTGTGTGTTGACATAAAATTGCGGTAATCGATATCAATGGATGTATTTTTTTTATTTATGTCAACACAAATAAAAAAAAAATACATACGGACAATACGGATGTAGTTCTCAAGAACTACATCCAAATTTTTACATCACTTACAGTAAATAAGTCGTAATAATCGTACTCCGTTGTAAAAATGTTTATAAATCATCTAGACTAAACTCAGATTAATCACAAAAGAAACGGGCTAAAAGCAATAGTTATCTTAGTTTGCAGATATAAATCATTTCTGATAGCTTCCTGAGTCGATTTTTCAATGTCCGTTACTTGGCTAATGAATATTCTTCGTAATAAAAATAGTTTGTTTCCATTGTGCTTGCTTTGTGCGGAAACTCGGCTATTACATTAATCCACGTCTTGGTACAAAAGCTTGCGGTGACAAAGCCACGCTGTCTACAACAAGCTGAGCTAAACGTGAACCGACACCGTTGAAAGAAACATTTCAAAATATTTCCTAGACTTTTGATTCTTTGAGATAGTAATTGTAGGTATCGCAATATTGGTGATCGTCTGGCGAATAATCTATATAGCTCTCCCGATAATACCTCACCTTCTATTTTATAAAAATTGTTAAGAACTGCATTAGATAGAAAAGTTTGTTTACCAGCATCATCACTCCGGAATAAATCCTAAGTCTCTTTCTGTACTGTGACTTTAGATTTTTGCGACTTTGCGTTAGCATTTTACATTGTCCTGGGATATAAGATGCCTACAAATAAGGCTTATCTACTTTGTCTCTAAGTATGTCAAAATAAAGAGAAAGAATATAAATTCATGTCTAGTCTCTGTACCTATTCTCCTTGAAGCAGCGAACACTCGAAGTAGTAAAATCGTGGCCGGGTGTGAAGTTTATTCTTGTGGAAATATAAAAAGCAGATAAATTAAGCTAAGTTAGAGATTTTAAGAAGAAAAGCATTACCAACGATAAAATAGTGTTTAGCGAACGAAATTAATTCTACCTCTTCATCTGTGCCTGAACCGGGAGATCGCTTACATTTTTAATGCTTATAAAACGGGACTTTAAACCTCGGATTCAAAATAGATTTGTTCTAAATAAATATACTTTTGACGACCGATGTGGCGCGGTGGGCGAAGGTCCGCCTGCGACGCAGGAAGTTGCGAGTTAGATTCCCGCCTCGGAACAATTGTGTATATGTACGATCTGCAGATATTTGTTCCGGGTGTTCTGGTCGTTTTCTATGTATAATAAAAAATATCTATACATGTAATGTATTGTATTATGTATATGAGTTATCTAGTATACATAACACAAGCTTTGCTTACCATGGGGCTAGATAATGCTGTGTGGATTGTCCAGCATTTTTTTTTAAATTTTATTTTGTATGTAACTGTGTACAACCATAGGGAGCGCACTGGGGAGATTATATCAATAATACAAATAACTGCAGCGTCGCAAAATCGTATTCGATTTTGCGTTTACTAAGCATTATTATTAGTTGTTTGAGCGGAAAATAACTAAAGCGTAATTATCATACGAATTATTCCACTTCCACGATAATTTTATACAATAAGTATAATAAAATAATAGAAACATAGTAAAATGTTGTTGAATTCGGTAATTATAGTGTAGGATATATTTTTCAGTTTGTAAAAAAATATTTTAGCGACCGAGATAATATTCCTTTTATATGAATAAAGAATAACACTGCGTTTTGTGCCATAATTTTAGTTTTAGCTACAAGTTTTGAAGCGTTAGATTTAATGTAACTATGATACTTAATACAATACAAATACGCGCACATCAAGACAGAGAAAAAACAGAAAAGAACAAACAAACAAAGATACAGAATACTTAATTGTGTTAGATCTCTATACATTTTCCTTTGATATATTTTCTAGGCGTGAATGTTCGATGTTGTGTGAATAGTGAATGCTCTAGAAATCGACTCAATATAGATTAACAGATAATCACTTCTTTACTTCTGAAACACACAGTGCGTATAAGTAAACATTTGTACTTATACGCACTGTGTGTTTCAGAAGTAAAGAAGTGATTATCTGTTAATCTATATTGAGTCAATTTCTAGAGCATTCACTATTTCTGGGAAAAGAAACGTACATAATCGATAGCCCGCAGACCGTTCCAGTGGTGGATTGTGTCGGCGCGCAATGTGGCCGATCCGCAAGTTGCGGTCATCACTGAGCCCAGATATCGACCTATGCATTTGAATACATACTCGTATACTCATCTTTGATGTCTATTAAATACGTATAACTTTGTAGTCACACTAGAAAAAAAAACTTTTTGTACATTATCGCAACTATTAAAGTTAGTAAAGATGTTTCATTTTTTGTCTTAGCAGCCAACAGCTATCAGATAATACGACTCCATATACGTTCCTGAACTATATAAGTAAACATGTAACAAAAAAAATCTAATAAAAAAAATTCACCCAATCGTAGTATAAAATAACTTTCTCAGGAAGCGGTTTAGAGTTGTGGTTGTGGTTTACATATAATGGGGAACGAAATAACCTAATTGTGTCGTGTCAAATAAATTATTTCATTTCATTTCATTGCATTAAAGGTAAAGTCACATTAAGAGTAGAGGTTTATTACATTTTCCAATGTATAACAAGTAAATATAAAATGTTTGTTTCAGTATCGGTATCTTAATAAATAATATCAAGCCTATTGGTGGCAATAGTTTCCGCAGAGACGAACAACGGAAGGCGAGACGCCAATTTATTGGACGTATTTTGCTACAATTTTGTTACTTAGGACGTAACTACCTTCCTCTGTTTCATCAAAGATAAAATATATGTATTTATATATTTAATTAGATATATTTTTATTTGTATTAAAACTGAAGTTATTTATTAGGTTTATTATTATTTTAATTTATGTATGTATATTATAATCTCATCCTATTAGTCTAATTAGTTTCTTTGTACACTTCCTCTATCTGTTCCATCGCCTCTCCTATAAACCTAAGGTTTGCTGTAAGAAAATTCTTTGTTAGCGTTAAGCTCGCCTATATATCTTTTTTAGCTTTTTTTAAGTTTTTTGGGTACAATAAAGAATTACAAAGTAGGAGGAGCATAATGGTACCTCTATCATGGTTGATCATTTAGATACCTACATTACTAAATTGAATTATGTACCTCAGATACACAGGATAGGGTTTTCCCTGATAATATAGGAAAGTTAATTCCACTGCCAATTCACAAGTTGCCTTCGTAGAATTGAAAATTATATTTAATTGGTCAACCAACGGTCAATTATAGTAGCTATAATGAACAACTGATTGACCTAAAATCGGATCAAATAGGCCATAGCAGTTTATGAATAGTGGGAAACTATCGTCAATAGAGTAATTAATCCCAGTCAAGCAGTCATCTTGGATTGCTGCTCGTGATTTATACCCTGATTGCACAAGCCCAGGGCTATTGTTTACCCGCAGTATTGGTGTAATCAATATGTTGTATGATACTAGCAAGCAATATTTGCTTGTGTTACTAAGCCTCTAGAGAGGCCTTTCTGATCCAACTTTTGCACGACTGCCCAAAAAAGAATCTCCCATAGTTTTCCGGGATGTGATTTTTTTTATTTCAACATATCTATATAATTCCGGGACAGATATGGATGTATGGGGTATTCGGAATTTTGGAGTCACACTTGCTGTAATATCTGTTTTAAATGAGGCAGACGTTATTTTTTTTAAATTTGTTTCTTTCTATTGATGTTAATTAAACCGTTTATCGTATATATATCTCACATAAATATGGAAGCTGTGGTGTGTGCCACCTTTCATTCGTCGTTTCATCCATATCTTCTCACGTCAAACTAAATTAGACTCTAATTTTAACAAGATGTCGGCACTTGCATTAGAATTAGATCGCGCTATAGAAGTGTGATTTAATATAAAAGTACTTACAAACCCATTTTTATTATTCAGGAATACTATAAAATCGATTTATAGTTTTTTAAAACACGCCTAATTATTAATTACCTACATTTTTTAATAAAAATGTAGGTAATAGATAGAAAATCCTACAGTTCCTAGCAGCTGCAAGGGTTAGTGGCGAAATATGAACGCTACGGCTTCGGGGCTGAAAAGTATAAGTGGCGATCACAATAGGCCTATCATGGCCGCTGTGATACGAAAGCCACACTAAGCTAATAAAAAAAAATTACCTACATACAAAAGTTGATCCCATCAGCGTCCAAAACAACCCCCTTTCGGCTTAGTATACATGTTTCATGGCACACTCTATTTTTATAGAACAAAGTGAACAGCAATGTTAGCTTTTATGGATTTTTAGAAGCGGCGCTACACGACATAATAATACTTTATAGTTGTGCACTATATTTGATGCCGGCTTGCAAGTGTCTCATTCGACCTACAAACCGACACGATACCGTGGCAATTCAATAAACGGATTACCACATGCTACCAGGCTTCTAGGAAGCAAGAAGTAATACTATCAAACACGAACAGCGCGTCTGGAAGGCTAGGTATTCTGACGGTTTATCTATTTGACAAATATAATATAGGTATACCAAAAACTGTTGAAGTATCGAGTTATTACAAAAACTATATTTTTATACTATTGGAATCGAGATGTATCGATACCGAACACTTGCCAATTAATTTTTAGTTATATTTAAATCTTGCACTTTATGTTATTACTGTAAACTGTAAAACACAAATAAATAATGCTGGACAATTCACACAGCATTATCTAGCCCCATGGTAAGCAGAGCTTGTGTACTAGATAACTGATATACATAATACAATACACTACATAGATAGTTTTTTTTATTATACATAGAAAACGACCAGAATACCCGGAACAAATATCTGCAGATCGTACACACAATTGTTCCGAGGCGGGTATCGAACCCGCAACCTTCTGCGTCTCAGGCGGACCTTCGCCCACCGCGCCACATCGGTCGTCAAATAGTTTAATATACAAAGCTGGATACGATACGTATCTAATATTTTGGGCGTTAATTTGATGAATATTCATCGAGGAACCTTCGGCTGGCTTATTTTCATCGAATTGATATGCAATCTCGTAGAAATTTAGGTATTCGTAGAGGTAAATAAAACATCAATTCGGTCGGTTGCATATTTCCACCCTACCGCTTTTAGTATTTCTATTTAAATTGCATAGTTCTAAGCACCTTATCTCATATACTTATTGAAGCATTTTATCTTAACAATGCACAGCAGAGATGATAAGTTATCTAAATCTGAAAGTTTATTAAATCCTCAGAAACAGTAATTCGTTCCAACAGAGAGAACCTTATGAAAAAGGTAATTTCCTTTTGGAAATCTAGAAAGTTCCGGTCGTTTGTCGACTAGAATTCGGAACGCTAACGACAAGTTTTGATAATAGACATTAGCGAACTTCCTTGCTGTAAAAACAAGTTTTTACTTCAGAGAAACTGTGAAGTGGAAGGTTGCTTATGGGTGATTATGGCATCGAGTAGTTTACCACAAACTTTGTTATGTAGAGAAAATACGAGCAGATTTTGTAAGCGAATTTTTGTTTATGCATTGGAATTTAAAGCGAGTCGAGTCGACCGCGTCCAAATGGCTTGGAAAGTTAAACTGGGTAAGTTTCCTTTACATTACTCCCGAGACAGCGGCGTTCAGCCATTGTCTATATTTATAGCTGTCTCATTCTAACTTCGTGTAAACAGAATAATGTTTTTCGAAGTCAATTTCAAAGCGTCAAGTGAAATTCTCTGGGTAATTGGATGTGTAGGAATTTAACCAAACTCATTAACCAGGGCCCTTTACGTCATTATCGACCCTGCTTATTTATGTGTAGCCAATTTAACTTTGTTCCCTTCCGTCAGTCATTCAGTTGCTAATGACGTACCATTAGTACAATAAAATCATAATATTCTTGTTTTGGTAGCGTAAAATTGTTTATTCAATAGGTTTGTGACCTTTACCATGGAATCCAGACGCCATGGGCCGTAAACCTAAACATATTCCTGTGCCAAAAACTTCGCAGGAAAACAAATCCCGTAGATAGTATTTGGCATCGATATCACTATTTCTCGTATTGAGAACAAGAGTGTCCCTGACCGTCACGCTTCAGCAAACAAACAAAGGAAGAGCTTTTTTTTGCTTCAAACGAAATGTAGGTAAGAGGAGTTCTTGGCGAGATGCCACGAGATGTAACCCACGACTATAGATCGGTAGCGGCTAATACGTTTATGCGATAAAAACAGGCATAAAACTGCTCTTAGGTCTTACTTCATAGCTTGTTTATGGTAGACTAGACATTACTAATGTGCGGTTCCTTAAAGTCTGAGGAACGTTTGCACATTAGTAAATTAAAATAAAATACTTATATCGTCACACACAATAGGCTTCCCTAACTCTCATGGGACTAGTACCATACCGTCGGGCCTCTTACCATCGTCACGCAACAGAACATTCGGTTCGAGAATAGCTGGTAAGTTAGCGGTGACAAAGGCCCGCCGCCTGATGATGTCGTTAGGGCTGGCACGGCGAGACATCCGACCGGCAGCGCCAGCGGCCCTAGCACACGATAATCCGCGATGACCAAGCTATTCGACATCAGTACCAGTGTTATATGAAGGAATTACTTGCAGCCAATGCCCTGACTCCCATTTAGAAACTGCAAGGGTCTTTTGCAGGGGAGCAGCATTGGGGCAAGCACTATGTCGACCCGTTCGAGCATCTTCGCCTAAATATGAAATTTTGAATGAAATTCCAGATGGGATAAGTAGTAAAATATTTTTTTTAAATAAAGGAAAAAAAAACTGACATAGTCAAATTAATGCCTCAATATTAAAGTTAAGGGGCTTTTTAATCTCAATAGAACAACAAAAATGTTGTCACCCAGCTTCTTCATTGACTTCAAAATTTACATATTGCTATTGCTGAAGGTTTAATTTCCGTGCAGCAAAACTGTGCAAAATTATCATATCCGTCGACATTGTTCTTAGCACTCTCTTTTTTCGTCTCACCAACAGATAATTTAAATAATGCCTTTGCGATCTACATTTAAACGTTCTTTCAGGAAAAATGCAAAATAAACTCAGTAAAGAAAGACATTTTGTGTGATGGAGGCAGTACGAGGCTTCAAATATTTAAATCCAAACTCACCAAGGTTTTAGATTTGCATGATTATTGAGGTAAAGGTGTTACGTACATTTAAATTCACATTTTGCTGGTAGCTAAGAAATTCTGTGTGTGTTTGACTGTTCACGAGTAGTGCTACGCCGTAGCACCAACACAAATCAACTAATTTGACGACCTCTGTGGCGCGGTGGGCAAAGGTGCGCCTGCGACGCAGAAGGTTGCGGGATAGATTCCCGCCTTAGAACAATTGTATGAATCACAAGGATCCGCAGATTTGTTCCGGGTGTTCTGGTAGTTATCTATTAGTGTTGCCGATCAATAGTCAAATATCGATAGTCTATCGATAGCCTATCGATAGTCACGAGAAATAAATAGTATCTATAGGCCTATCGATACTATCGATAGTATGAAATGCAGCAATAACTTTGAATTTGACAAATACTATCGATATTGTCGATAGTATTGCACATCTAATGTGACTAAACTATCGATAGTATCGATACTATCCATGAAAACCACCAATCTAATAGTATTCCATGAAAACCACCAATCTAATCGATACTATCGATAGTTTGGTACTATCGATAGTGGCTTATATTTCGATAGTATCGTTAGTATTTTCGAGTGTAAGTGGGTATGTGTACTACTTAGTAATAACTAGTGATCAAAAGTACATAATTGTGAAAAAAAGTTAAGAAGTGTGTGTCAAAAAATGGAAACCAAACGAAAATCTTTAATGTGAGATTTTTTTGAGCGAAATGTGGAGGCTAGTAAAGTAAAATGTAAAACTTGTGGTGCAGACTTTAAGTACAGTAATAACACAACAAATATGAAAGACCATTTACAAAGAAAGCATCCTGAATTATTGGTTGCTACTAATTCTCAAAATATCGGACCACAAGAGAACATTGAAAATATTCAAATAAATGTGGCAACCTACAATAGTAACTCTACGAGAAAGAAAATGCTTGATAACAAGTTTGCAAAAATGGTTGCCATTGACATGGAACTCCGCTTAGATAGATATTTTTTATTAAACATAGATAATATCTATGTTTAATAAAAAATATCTATCTATGTACCGTATTTTATTAAGTATATCAGTCATCTCATCTAGTACCAATAACACAAGCTCTGATTAGCTTGCAGCTAGATGATCCTGTGGAGATTATCCAGCATTATTTATTTAATTTTTGCTTTGCTTTAGGCTAAATTTTAATTCATACCAATACATTCAATCTTTCATATCTACTAATAATATCAGCAACTTTGCATGTCTTATTGTCTTTTTATTCCAAGACATATCCTCATGTTTGAGAGTGTGGTTTGTTGAGGTTGTGGAGCTCTATTTCAAACACCATATTAAATAAGAATAAACGAACTGTTGAGTTCCAGTCCTCATTACCGGCCCGCGTGAGCTCACTGCAGCCGTCTCGCCGCAAGAGGCCGCAAGCCTTCCTGCTCTTTCACTCAACATTTAATTACCGGATAATTAATGAAGAGCTAACGTCGAAACTTCAACAATTACTATGAGAAATAGAGGGTGCTACGAGTATTTAATTAGTGTGAACGAGTCGAAGCATAACTGATTTGTTTATTAGTATGGTAGGTTATGCTATTTTTGATTTCGTCCACCGAGAGCGTAAAGTTATTCATAATAATCATCATCATCATCACCCTATAGCTGGACATAGGCCTCCCCCAATGAGCGCCATAGCGCCCTGTCTTCAGCTTGCCGCATCCAGCATCTACCTGCAGTCTTTCGCAGGTCGTCATCCCACCTGGTCGGAGGGCGTCCTACAGTACGTTTACCCGAGTCGTGGTCTCCACTCAACAACACGTTTGCCCCAGCGGCCGTCAATTCATAATAATATATAGTTAAAAATTGGCTTTGTGCCTCTTTGGTAAGCCTAAAGAAATAAAGGTTATTGATTTCTGGTTTCTGTAGATTTTTGCTAATTATTTCTTTCGATTGGATCAAGCTGGCCCTTAACAACCGTATAAACCTTTTTTACATTAAAATGCGGACTTTATGCCTATTTTATAGATTATATAAATAATATTATAATAATTCTGGACAATCTACACAATATCACATAGCCCCAAAAAAAAAGCAAAGCTTGTATTAAGGGTTCTAGATGACTGATATACGAATACATATACAATACATTACAAAGATGAATATTTTTATTATCTACGATGTATTATCTATATACGAGTAGGTACGAGTACTTTTTGTCGGAAAAGGTTCCCCCCGGTTTTAGAATATCAAATGTAATTTTGGGTATGGTTGGGACGAAGACTGCGGAGCGTTGACAAATTTTATCGTTTGCAGTGAAAAGGTAACCCCAGAAATTCTCATAATTATCTCTACGGGTGGCTTATTTATAGAAGGGTCTTATTTTGCGTCCATTTTTAATTCGGAGCAATTATGGAAGCAAATCTTTTGCGCCGGATTTATTATTCAAATTCAGGCTTTTACGGAGAACACAGGTGTCGTTTAATTTATAGCTATACTATTTTGGCACCAGCTGGTTTTAATATTCTTGCCATACTTTTGTAAAAGACTTTGTTTTTATGTTGCTAAGGATAAAATACTGCATTATATCTCGAATGCATTGTCTATTGAGGGATAATAAAGGGTATATTTATCCAAATTAAAAAATAGGAATAATTTGGAAAATTATTACTCTTTTGTATGGAGAATGATCCCAGGTCCCAAATCTTATTCCCATGGGATTAGTACTGGTCTTGGAAATCTTTAAATACCATGTTAATACTAAAACAATCAAATTATAACAGATGTACATACCTATAGGATAATCAGCTTTTTGTGACAAACACCTAACATTCTCCCTTTTCTTTTGTAAGGAGACAGTATCCTTTACGTGTGTAAAACATTTGGCGCAAAAGAACACGAGAAATAACAGACGTCTGACAACGAGAAGTCAGTCACGTAACCCTGTACGTACGAGTATCCTTGAATGTCAACTAGACAAAATGCTTGTTGTATTTGCAAGAAACTTGCACGTTTCAGTGTCTCCTGTCTCTCTCTATTTAGGTATGTGACACTGTCTTTCTAGTTAAGGAGGGTACGAACATCTCCCAAATCTCAGCGGCCGGCCCATGCGTATTAGTTGCTGTTTCACTTCGTTGAACGGGAGCGCGTTATGACTATGAGTGGGAAAGCATTTCTAACCATCAAATATAAAGACGCTCCGTAGTGAAGCCTCCGTGTACTCGGTACCAGAAGGTCTTTTACGAGCCTATATAAGTCTACTGCTGGACGCAGGCATCCTACTGATAAGTATTATGTCAGCTGAGATAGCATACATTAAGTCCTCGCCTACCGACGAGTTCACGCAGTCGAATTGTGTGCCCTTAAGATCCATTCAGCCATCTAGGCTTGAATAGGTGACAGAAAAACACAGGAAAAGAGAGAAAGAAAGACAGAATTGCTTTCAAATTTACAATTATAGCATGCACCCGAAAAAAGATCTTATGAAACTAAGTCGTTTTGCTTTTAAGTGAAAGTGTTAATATATAAATTAAAAAACGCACATTGAAAAAATTTGTTCCTTAAACCAATTTTTTAAATGTGCATTTTTTATTGACCCTAATGTCAACTCTTGTGTAAGAAGTTCACTATTAAAGCAAGGGATGAGAGTTCATAATACCTATTTGTAACAGCTGAGCTAAACGCTCGCCCGACCTTATATTATTCTTTTGAATGTGACCTGTGCTGCTAGTTCAGTGACGTTTCAAAAGTCGTGCCTATTTCTACTGCCTCGTCTTTTCAGACGTGGGACATTTTTTCTTCATGGAAATAAACAAATAATATGTGCTATTTGTTAAATATATAATGTATGTATATTATATTACAATTATATAATAATACTTGTACGTGCAAGGATCTTATTTAATACTATCGACTGACGATTTGTATTTAAAGCTGATGATTTAAATTAGCCCCGTTACCTTTAATACTAATATTACGCAGGATACTTACTGAATTGAATAATACATTTGATTTACAATGTATTCATACTACATGATTCACAAACGTTCAAGTTACATTTAGAAATTCTGTTCTTTTATTACAAAACTACTCCAACGTGCAAATGCTCCATCCAAGTAACCGAAAATCCATAAGTGGAGTGACATTTTCTCGACGCCCTCACCTGAACAATAGCCTGAATACATACCGAGGTTGCAGAACACTTTTTCTTTTATGCCGTGTCACCGTCGAAATGGCATTCACCGCCTCTCAGATCCATTCTTGAATGCAATTCTTTAAAAGCTTTTAAAAGTGTGCATATCTAACTTAACGACACAGATCATTAACATTTTCGATTACATTTTATCGCTCTAGATATTAAGTTTTCAAATCTAAGAAACATAAAACGGTTTAATGACTTTCATACGATAAATTCATGGGTACTTAAACGGGTACTTAAATAGTTCAACTTAAAAGCTGTAAACTGAATACGTTCTCTTCAAAATCCTATTAAAGGAAACAATATCTCTTAAAATAAGCCTTGGATTCAGTAAAAAGCTGAATATTTAAAAGGGGTAGCGCCAGGCAGCGCATTAAACTCGAAGCGAGAACAAAATGGAGGTGTCATTAGACTATACCGTAACGTCATCCATCATCTATAATGAGAAGACAAGTTAAGTTGAAAAGAAATGTATAGATCCTTTTTATAGAGCTGCCTCCAAAAGTACAGTACTAGTATGTAGTAGTAGTTTTAGATTTAGCATTAGCAATTTTTTGTTACTAGATTATAATTGTAGCTATTTCTGTAACTAGAGAAAAACTTAGCATGGTATAACAACTTTTAATCGTCCAAAAGTCGTCCCATTTACGTATATCTTCGGATATCAAACAGAAATAGTCAAGATTTCGTGTGAGCACATCTAATCCGTCAGTTGAGTGGATTTGCAAATACGACAAGATTAATTTGAATATCTAGCACAAGTTTCTGAAAATCAACTGTATGTAATGTGAATATTTCAAACGTTTAAAATAAGAG
Source organism: Eupithecia dodoneata (assembly GCA_947044415.1). Lineage (NCBI taxonomy): Eukaryota > Metazoa > Arthropoda > Insecta > Lepidoptera > Geometridae > Eupithecia > Eupithecia dodoneata. Next base: position 8,377,537 of record OX345656.1, on the reverse strand, counting down.
TTTTTCCCCCATTTCAAGTCCCTGGGTATCATGACATTACCATGTCTGCTGATATACCAGGTGGCTATGTACAGCCGGCAGAACCATGGCACATACGCCACGCTAGGTAGCACCCACTCATATGCCACGCGCAGCCGTGATAGACTGGCCATCATGACGCGCTCACTGGAAAAGTCGTCCAAGCAGCTACCACACATCATGGGCCCAGCCGTGTACAACCGACTTCCCAGTGCTGTTACAGGAGCCCACCAGTCTGCTTGCATTCAAAATTAAACTTAAACGCTGGCTTATTGAGCAAAACTTTCTGCAGCTACGATGAATTCGTAGTTAATGTTAAGTGATAATTATAATTGATTATCATAAAATAATAGTTTAATCTATGATATTTTTAATTTGAATATTAATGAAATAATTTAATACTCTTAAAAAAATTACATGTAATGATTATTACGAATAAAGGACTATTATGACTATTATGAGTTAATAATCTGTGAAAAACCCGTACGGTTTTTTTTAACACTTCAATCAATTTTGCTTTGGATTCATCATAAATTTTATATTTTTATTAGTCACTCAGTCGACTTAATAAATCACTAGTACCTACCAATCGCTTAATTTACTTATAATATTTATTTGACCTTTAAAACATCATTATAGGAAATAGATTCGTAAACGCAAGAAACTCGTTCAAGACAGGAACTACAGGATGTTCTGTAATACCTGAGTCGGGTGAGAGAGAGCGGCCTTGCCCCACTGCGAGGGTCGTCTAAATATAGCCGCTCCTGCCACGGTAAGCCTATACTTCAGTATGTAGTCTTCAATGAACCTTCGATCTGTTCCGTAAAGCGTGGGTCATTTTCAGATGCTAATAAATTTTGTAAATTGAAATTTTGTTAATATTATAAAGAGGAAAGGTTTGATTTTTTGTTTGTTTGTATTGAATAGGCTCCGAAGCTACTGGACCGATTTGAAAAATTATTTCACCGTTGGGAAGATACAATATCCGGTGAACAAAGGCTATATTATATTTTAGAAATGTGAAATTCGAATTTACCGCGGGTGAAACCGGGGGAACAGCTAGTATTATATGTATTGAAGTGTTTGCCTAAAAACAATATGTACTGTAGCTAACTTATTGTCTACTATCTTTAAAGGACAAGTTGGCTGATTTAAGAGCGAATAATCGTAGGTACATACGATAGTAACATTCGTTTAGAAAATTACGTTTTTAGTAATAATTTTAAATCTGGGTAGGCCCTTCTAATGGAATAGGTCTCTCTACCGAGTATAATGTTACGATATTCCTATTAATTTAATAGGATAGTTATACGTTTTTAGCAAATAGTAGAGTTTTTTCAAAGAAAAAAAAATATTCACTGAAAAATATTAGTAGGCCATGCCGAAATACCCTTTCATCGTTTGTGATGAAATGTGAGACACGAATCAAACAAGTGATTGTTTGGAAACATAAAAAAGACTCACTTTTCCGCTTTTTTCGAACAGTGAGAGGGCGAAGGCCTACAAAATGTACCTATGAACCATTACGAGACTAGACGAATATTTTGAAAATACTTAAAATCACTTTAACCTTGATTCTTGGCGGTATTAAAGAGATAAACATAGAAACACTCGAAACACACCTCTCGCGGGTAAAACAGAAACTTCCCTTCTGTATTATGTAAATGTGGTTAAACACGACTGCATCCCCCTGCCACCCGTCAATGGTAGAGCTATTTAGAGCGAAAGTTTACTAGAATTCCATTAAATAGCAACTCGGGTAGTATCATGGTCAATATTTATTGATTTTATCGTAAACGTAACGGTCAAGGCTCTGCTGTGAATTGAATGAAGAAAATATATGATATTAAGTAAAGTAAAGTATATTTATTGCATGAAATACATGTGTATAAAGGTGTTATAATATAATTGTGATTCAATGTATTTCTACAGTTAAGTGTGCAATGTCAAATTTACAGTTTGTGTTGTATTTGATTGCACGCGTATTCTATTCATTTTACTGTACTCGATTGGACCGAAATTATTTTATTCCTTATTAGTGAGCTGCTTGAGAGCTCTATGCACTGAATTGATTTGGAAGTCCTCGATTTTACCCGTTCTATTTATTTATGATTATGTTCTAAGAAAAATTCTTAATGGCACATTACTCTGAGTTGTATTGATTCCTTTGTTTTTATAATTTTTCCCGTGTTTTCACCCCAGAAATGCCCCATTGGTTATAGTTTTGGAGTCGACAGATTCCTATTTCTATCTGCCAAAAGTAACTGTGTCTATGAAATACTTCATTCTGCCAATCTGTCTTCATTCACTCATGTGTCAACAAAAAGGGTACTTTATAGTCGTGCATATACCAAACAGAAAATTTGATGGATTGTCTGCAGTCGAAACGAATTTCATGGTCTAATAATTCCTTCTGCGTTATGTAAGGGGGACTCCAACATCTCCCAAGCCAACCTAACCTGCACACGGTACACCCTGCTAGATAACGAACTAGGCTCGGGTGAAATATCAAACCTTCTTCATAATTTGATAACAGACTCAACATTTAACCTATTAAAAGCAAAATACAAGCGAACATAAATGAGCCAGAGTTCAAAAGAAAAGAACAAAGAAAGCTTTTATTATGCTGCTTTATAAGTACTTGAAATATAAGGTCTTAATGAAAAGGCATAAGAAATTTCCGCGAAATTATACATAATTATGCATCTAGAATAAATTCCTGATATAATTATGTAGTTCTCATGTTAAGGTATACGATCGATTATCAAGAACTACTTAGAGAACACGCTCCTTCAAAATTCTAAATGCCTTCACTTTCAGTCAGTAGGGTGAGCACGGAGATTGTTGTCTAGGGTAGAATAAGGAAAAAACACGTTACTTTGTCATCGAATGCGTAAATTATTTGCAATTCATTCCTTCAATTTCAATAATATAAAAAAGACAATAGTGACGATGTCACTATTGTCTATTCTACTCTAGACAACAATCCCCATGCTTGCCCTGCAGTACTGTATATATACTTGCTGAATATTTATACTAATATTATAAAGAGGAAAGGTTTGATTTTTTGTTTGATTCTATTGAATGGGCTCCGAAACTACTGGACCGATTTGAAAAATTATTTCACCGTTGGGAAGCTACACTATCCCCGGTGAACATAGCCTAAATTATATTTTAGAAATGTGAAATTAGAATTTAACGAGTGTGAACCCAAGGGAAACATCTAGTAATATTTATTCATTGCAAGTAAAGTTGTAGAAAATGTGAAAAAAGGTTTTTCTGGACAAAGCCACATGCATATTCCTATTCCGTAGTAAATGACCCGAGCGAGAAGTAAATTATCCCTCCAGTAGCCACCAGCGCGGCACAAATAGGATACCTTCAGAATGCTCAAGTAGTTTTCTTATTCTCCAAGGGCCCAAGAAATATTATACAGCATTATTCGCGGCTAACTTACCGCCAGATAGCGTCGGCATGGAATATACATAATAGAAGCTAGAAATTATTATTTTCCTGCTAAAATGTTTGATTATGTGTCTATTGAGACTTGCAATACAAATTATAATAAAAAAATACTTTATTGTACACCAGATCATTACAAAAAGACATTACATGCGAGACTTCTGCAAAAATATATCTCAAGTATTTCTTCGTGGAGATTGTGTCTGTGTCTCGGCAAACGTAGTGTGTAGGACGCCCTTCAGGTGGGTTGGAGACCTGCGAAAGACTGCAGGCAGATGCTGACAGCTTATTATGGGAGTACTATGTCCAGCTGTGGACTGATATAGGATGATGATTACTCGGCAGGCTGAAGCTCTCCCTATATTTAAATATATGGTCTATGAACACTTTCTTTCTAAGACCTCAAATAGTTAATATTTTATGTATAATAGTGTCTATAATCAGTATTAACGTTTTTACAAGTATTTATGTATTTGTATGTTTTTATTGTATATAATTTATATTTACATTAGTCTATAATACGCCACCGTCTATACCTAAAAGCTACGTGTCCATCCAAAGGTTGCCTGGAAGAAATCGCTCTTAGCAATAAGGCCGCCCATTGTGCATATGTATCTTTGTTTGTTTGTTCTTTACTGTTTTTTTCTGTGTTTGATGTGCAATAAAGCGTATTTGTATAGTATTGTACTGTACTCGCTAAAACTATAGGTTCTTTGAAGATTGTACTTACCTACTGAACCTCTTTGTATGCCCGAGTATATTATTTGATGCGATACCTAAAATATCACCGTGAAGGTTTTTAATGAAATACTCAATTCAAAGCCTTCATAATATTTTGTAAATTGGTTCTTAATCCCTACAAAGCTCTTACACGGCTGCCTTATTTTGTCATAATGATTAATTGTTTGGGGCCTTCCATAGTTAGGTAGATGTTGTGCTGAGTCTCATTAGATGACGAAGCATCTCTGTCTCAAGCAGCACCCTACAGGGTGCAACTAGAAGGGTGGATCATCGCTGGCAGGATAGAAATAGACCTATGTCTCTGATTTTAAAATCATGTATGTTCAGATTTTATATATTTTCTTATTATCGTATCGTATTTATTATCTTTTATTATCGTTTGCATTTTCTGAATGATGTTTTAAAAACATACTTATAGACTTCGCTTATAGATAACTAACTTTTGGAACATATGTTCAAATTAAGAGCTGTGAATTTTTCAGGTTCAGCATTTCATTAATACTTTCATTGCACATGGCGCATAATACCATGCTCCAGCTAGTAGAGCTACGCCGTGCAACGCTTCAGGTCGCACCGCAACGCTGGGTAGTGAATGGGTTAAACAAATAAGCTTTATTTAATTCCTTGTTTCTTTTTGAGTAATCGGCCTTCTTTACCTTGAATTCCCCCATATCGCACTGCCACCGATGATCTACCCTTCCAATTACACCCTGTATAACGGTTTCCAGCACATGTTCTACGAAACACTTAGCGAGAACTAGACTATTCTAGAATGTTCTGTCATTAGCCATTGAGCTTGAACACCAGCATTGCGGCTATAACCGTGTACTATTAGTGCATTGTAGATGACAATGCCGTGCAGTTGGTGGGACCTGACACTATTACCCTATTATTAAACTATGTACGATGTCACTTATTGTTATCTATATATTATTGACGACCGATGTGGCGCGGTGGGCGAAGATCCGCCTGCGACGCAGGAGGTTGCGGGTTCGATACCCGCCTCGGAGCAATTGAGTGTACGATCTGCAGATATTTGTTACGGGTGTTCTGGTCGTTTTCTATGTATAATATAAAAAAACTATCTATGTAATGTATTGTATTATGTATACCAGTTATCTAGTACCCATAACACAAGCGCTGCTTACCATGGGGCTAGATAATGCTGTGTGAATTGTCCAGCATTATTTATTTATTATTATTATATTGTATAGTATTGTGTAAATGTTGGTTTGGTTGTATCTAAATCAAAATCTAAATGCACAGTAAAAATACGTCATCATCAGCCTATATTAGTCCACTGCTGGACATAGGCCTCCCCCAATGAGCGCCATAGCGCCCTGTCTTCGGCTTGACGCATCCAGCATCTACCTGCAGTCTTTCGCAGGTCGTCATCCTACCTGGTCGGAGGGCGTCCTACACTACGTTTACCGAGTCGTGGTCTCCACTCAAAAACACGTTAGCCCCAACGGCCGTCGGTTCTTCGCGAGATAGAATGCACAGTAAAAATACGTAGATACAATAAAAACACTATAATCTACAATACATAAATTGTATCGGGCACTATTAAAGTGGCGCCCAATGATTTGTTTTCTTTTTGTTTATTTTATTTATGATCCTAGACCATAAGTACAGTTCTTTTTAATCTCTAATGGCAATTATTTAAGTAAGAACTCATATACTTTTTATATTAAAGCCTATTTCAATAACTTGCGATTCTATTCAAACCATGCCAAGTTCACACAATTGCACGCCATTCGCAGGGAAATTACTCGTATTGTGTTTTTTGCTTATTTTTAGCCAGCTGGCAATACCGCAAAAAAGTAGACTATCTGATGCAGATTCGAGTGCTAGGGCTTGTACCCACTGTTCACCTGATTTGATTTTAAGAAAGGCATGGCTTTCAAATTCTGATTGTTATTCAAACTAAAGTTCAAAATGTTTTATTTCTGTAGACTTACAAAATAAGCACTTAGAATAGTTTAAATTCCTTCTGACGCATAATGACCAATATAGTATTATGTAAATTATTATCAAATAAGATTATTTTACTGTCCACTTCAATTTTTTGTACACTAGTGGAAGAAGTTATTGTTTGGCGCGCCCTGTGTTTACGCTGAGGTCTATTTATGGGTAAATAGACAACATCGACACAAGGTTATTATTTTAATATTTGAATTAGTAGTGTGCTACTCACATCTTATGTCATTGGTTCATTAAATAACATCATTTCGTTCTTCTACTAGCTTCAACTTAAACATTTTCTTCAGAGATGTCATTCTAAATAGTCCTATGAGAGCGCCAACTCCATTACGGACTGACGCCGACGTAATATGCTGTAATGCTCCCCAGTCATACCTGAGAAGTCTTTCCCAGCATTCTTTCAGTTTAATTTGTTCACTTTAACTAAATTAAAATGTAATGAAAGGAACATTATGAAGTCTCTTTGGGAATAGAACGCTGCATTCGAGATAGAGGCGCCATACTCACAAGTACGATCTACTCAAAACAAAATAGGGCCCACCCAATAAAATATGATTGAAATTAAAATAATAAAAAATACGTACAATTTATTTCAAGTTTAATTTTAGGAATAGGTTAACACATTCAAAATCATTAAAAAAAACATTACAGTACCTTATTATTGCCAAAAAAATTCAAGAAATGCGCGTTTTTACGCTTTAACTAAAAATTACACGGTTTTCCAAAACAATGCCTTGAAGACACGAGAACATTTTTTTTTAAACAGGTTCGTAGGGTTGCTTTAATGCCTTATGTTTAGTAACGCGTAGGTCCTCCCCTATTGCGCGCGCACTCTCGGAGTCGGTTTGGAACACTCTCTATGAGGTGGATGACGTTTTCATCTGGAATTTGCTCCCAACACACTTTTAAAGCAGTTATCAACTCCTGTCGGCTATGAATTTCAGTGTGGTTGTCTTTAAGGCTTCTTTTCAACTGGTCCCAGATATGCTCAATCGGATTCAGGTCCGGACTCATGGCAGGCCAGGGTAGAACTGCGATACCAGCTTCGGAGATTGCACTTTGGGTCACTCTGGCAGTATGAGGGCGAGCGTTGTCTTGCATCAGAATAAAGTTAGGGCCTACTCGCTGTGAATATGGGATCACCTGAGGTCGGATGACATGCTGAACATAGCTGGCGGCCGTTACATTGCCCTCATCCAAAATCACTAGTTCGGTTTTGCCCATTATGCTAATCCCACCCCATACCATAATACTGGGTCCACCAAAGCGGTCAGTTTCACGAATACATGGTTCTGTAAAACGTTCTCCAGGTCGTCGCCAAACTCGTACGCGTCTGTCATCATTAAAAAACATACCCATACTTCAGTTTGCCAACAACTCACAAAAAAAATGTGTCGGGCAAAATATCGAAATATTTCAAGTGGGCCCTATTTTTATTATTCTCTTCAATTTTACGAAGAATTTTTAGGGTTCTAATGCGAACTATTTATTAGATAGATAGATAAGATAGATAATTCTTTATTGCACACTTAGTTTATAATAACAATGTAAATAAAAAACTTAAAAAACTAGAAACAATTGGCGGTCTTATCGCTCAAGAGCAATCTCTACCAGACAACCATGGATGGATAGGATCGTGGACAGTACCAGGGGATCTGTGTGCTTGTAGGTATTATAAAATAAAATCCTTATAATACTTACATAGAAATATACTAGATTAGCAGGCTTTCCAGCTGTTTCAGTTAGCTTACACGCCTGCAAGTATTCGTACCACCAGCATGAGGTCAAAGGCATGTGTAAACTTTCCAATGCAATAGTACCCTATGGGTGGCCTTATCGCTTAGAATCAATCTATTTAAACCCCTATGGATTTAAATAAATAAAAAGTTTATTAATAAATAAATACAAATACAAAATTCCAGGCAACCTTTGGATGGAAAGAATTATGTGAATTTAAGAAAGGCAGGGGGTGTACCAATGGTAAGCTAACAAAATATACAATACATCAAATATTTATCATATACTACTAAGATACGTCTACCAATATGTAACACTAACTCACATCTAGCCACAATTATAACTTTATGACGTCGACAGTACGCAATACCCTTCTTCTCTAAGCCGAAGTAAGCGATTCCCTGGATTTATTATCATTTGTATTCGGGTCGTGAAAGTAGGACATGCGTTATTTACGCAGGGCTCTTAACTTCCGAACGGATTTGACAACGTTTCGGAAGCATTACGGCTCGAGGAGATTGATGGGAAAACGGATCAACTTTCATTAAAACTTGAGAAAAGTTATATTAGAGATTTATGTCTCCGTGTCATGTTGATTTTCTAGCAATCCGTTCAAACCGTTATTCGTGAAAAACATGTCGACGAAAGGCGTGTTAGACAAAACGCGTTTAAATTGTTATTGGACGAATCGCGTTTTGACGAACTACTAACAAAGCGTCTTGTTTGCTAAGAAAAAGGTTTTGATATTTTTAAAAATTCAATGTATTCTACTCTATAGTTACTTTGTGGGTATTTTGTACCTACCCATAAAAGCATATTTATATCAGGAGGGCTAACAATATTTTTTCCAAGCTTTTACTTTACTTGATAGTAGGTTATATGTACTGTATGTATGTAAAGGACAAATCTTGCAAAAGAATTTTAGACCAGTCATCCTCAACCAATTGAGCTGAAATTCGTAACAAAAACGGAAATCATGGTGTATTTTATGATTGCTTTATGTATTGAAAATGTTTATTATGTAGAATAATTCTCTTTAGGCAACAATCGTGCGCAGAAAAAAATAAAAATCCAAATAAATAAATAATAAATAATGCTGGACAATTCACACAGCATTATCTAGCCCCATGGTAAGCAGAGCTTGTGTTATGTTAAACCAAAGACATCTCTTGCATTAAAAAATTTACATACCTTTAACTGTCTGCTTTCAATTTCGCATTTGTTCAGTCGTAAACAATTTTGTGGTTTCCTTGCCCGAAAGGTCATATCGTCGTAAATTTTCTTTTACTTGCGGATAACAGCACAAAACGTTTTAATTCATGAACGGGAATGAGTTAAAACTCTTGCTGTATTTCGTAGAATATTCTGAGGCCTGCTGCTGTTGTAAATAAATAAATAAATAATGGTCCACAATCCACACAGTATCTATGTAGTCCCAAGCTAAGCTGAGCTTGTGTTATGGGTACTAGATGACTGATATACGTAATAGAATAGATTACATCGATAAATATTTTTTATTATACTTATACATAACGATCAAAACACCCGGAATAAATATCTGCAGATCGTACACACAATTGTCCTGAGGCGGGTATTGAACCCGCAACCTCCTGCGTCGCAGGCGGACCTTCGCCCACCGCGCCACAGATGTTGTGTTGTAGGTTTTTAGGTGCATACTATAACCGTACTTATACCGAACCGAGCAATAAGCATACTATCTACTCTATTTCCACGTATTTTCTAATAACAAATATAAAAACCAATATAAAAATAATTTTTTCACTAAACTGAATTTGTAAGTAAGAGCTCTGTAAGTTAATTAAAATATTCCTCCCTATATTTTTATTCCTTTAACGAACCGTTAAGTCTTAACTTTAAAACATTTCAATTTCAGAAAGCTGTACCCATTAAATTAGCAGCGCATTAATTAATAAGTTGGTGTTTACCGACGCTTCCGGCCACCTCGCGAGAGGTTCATAAATAGGTACATGAACATAATTCACAAAGTAGGTTTTATAAACACCACAATCGACGCGGAATTTTCGCGAATCCCCATAGGGTGGGAACGTAAATAAGATATAAGAAACCCGAACTGAAGGTAGAAAAATATTCCATACATACGATTTCACCGCACGGATACAGACCAAGACCGAGAACTGGTTTTCTGGTGGTATTTCCGACGAAAACATTTCGCTTTTGTCTGCGGAGGTTTTTCAGACTCAGAAATCAAATAATAAAAATCAAATAAGATGAAAATAAAGAAACAATAAAATAATAGAAACAAATTAGAACTAGTATTTACAATTGAAACAACAACAAGCTAACTGCCGACCGTTGCAAATAATTAACAGGTAGCTTAATGCTCCATGTCAATACCAGTTGGAAGCGTCCCCAAGTCGCTGGCTGCATTGTCCTGCTACATGGCAATGCGCTGCGCCAGACACTCACCAGCTCTCTGGTCACGCATCTTTAAAAATTACTACCCAAATCAGAATGTATGCATATCAAGTATCCTTAGAGTACTGAGCATTGAGAGCAGGATTCATTATTATAGAACCTGAATACAAGACGATAGTCAATAAATTGAACATCATATTATTAGGCAGTGTATGTTTTGTGCGTAATTCCATCTTCTCCTATAAATCTAATCGTGACGAGAACACGCGCCAGTCGTAACTTGCCCACATTATTTATTAACCATCCAGGGCGACTCTGTGAGAGGTTTATGACATTATTTGTACAGACTAAGCGGAAGTTGGTGCGGCTGTAAAAACACGTTATCTTCGTAGGACAGATACCCAGATTAGGTAGGATAGGATTATGGTTAACAAATATTTTCTAGGTTTAACTATTGATTAGGTTCACTATAAGTTGGTAAAGTAAGCGAGAAGCTAAGGTAAGCTACATTAATCAGTCACTAAGACAGACAGAAATATGGCGTAAATCCGTAAATCGATGGACAAATTCGCAATCGAATGCGGCCGTAATTGCGGTGATCGTTGTCATTTGTTAAGTCAATTTTAGATAAAAGGCGTATCATCAGATTATATTAGTCCAATGTAGGACATAGACCTCCCCTAACCGAGTGCCATAACACCCTGTCCCCGTAAAAAGTATTAAAAAAAAATTTGGGAGGTCAATTTCAATTATGACAGTATTCGATCGTAAATCAGCCCATGGAACTTTTTAATCGCGTCGCGTACTCAGTGAACATGATATAATTGAGCTAAAGATGTTTCTTCCCTACTGGAACGATAAACATTTTCCGAACTGTGAACGTAAATATTTATAGAAACCGAAAATATAAAAGAGTCTTCTCTATCTTTGGTTTCTATAAATGTTTTTGCGTAGGCTGACAACGAAAGGAAGCAGATAGGGCGCGAATCGTACTTTACAGACCAGAAATATCGTAAATAACTTCCAGTAGGGTCTTTTCATTTACAGCATAGCGAGCTTAGTGGGTCACCTCCATATTTGCTGTAAAATGGGGTTACATTCATATCGTGCGATGTGACGACAATAATTTAACTCCGATACATTGCACACGACACGTAGAACATAGTGCACCGCGAGTCATGTCATTACTTTGCTGTATCTCTAGCTATAATCAAAATGCGCCGTTCCTGCCTGATAGCTAGAAACATGCAACGCTGCGGTATTGAACTGTATGAATGATGTAAAATAAAGCATCCTACTCGTATATAATAATATCGGTCTGCCGTGCCATCGGATTATGAAAGTAAAGGAATAGAGAGTCTACCTTTACATAGCTGATCTCTGTTGTGATTGGCTGTCGTGGCCGAAATTTGGCTACTAGGACATCATCACAGAAATACCACCTTAGAAATATCTACATAGTGAGAGAGAGAGAGAGATGTAGCCTAGACATATGTGAACTATTGTTATTTAAAGATAACCTACTACTATTAAATCGACTTCTAACTAGGTGTTATCAAAAAATGTATTGTATTGTAGTAAGTCTGATACAGACTTCGATATAAAGCGCTTCAATAGATAAGCATTTCTATCTAGATCACGTCCAGAGCTTTCTTATTGTGTGGGTCTATCCGCTTAACCGCATCAGGCACAGGTGCGCTACACGCATCGAAAGCTTACGTAATATTGATGGTACTCGTTTTATACTGTAGTTTCGTTTCCATTTCAATTCTAACTTAGAACCTTTTGTATCTTAGAATTTCTAAGATACAAAAGGTTCACGACAAATTAAGCTTTCGAAACGTCGTCGTTAGGGCGTATTTTACCTTTGAATCGTTGGGCCGTTTAGGTAAAAATAAAGCTTTATTGACTTCGCTTCGTTTTTTGGGACTCGATGGGTCTTACCTCAGCCTACCGAAATTAACACTGTATTGTTTCATCATCATTATCAGCCTATATCAGTCCACTGCTGGACATAGGCCTCCCCCAAGGAGCGCCATAGCGCCCTGTCTTCAGCTTGCCGCATCCAGCATCTACCTGCAGTCTTTCGCAGGTCGTCATCCCACTGGTCGGAGGGCGTCCTACACTACGTTTACCGAGTTGTGGTCTCCACTCAAGAACACGTTTGCCCCAGCGGCCGTCGGTTCTTCGCGAGATATGGCCGGCCCACTGCCACTTCAGCTTGCTAATTCTTTGAGCTATGTCGATAACCTTGGTTTGGTTTACCTTGCAAAAAAAGATTTAAAATTTTATTATGTATGTAGGTATATATTCAATAAGTCTACGAAGATAAAATCAGTCACCCATACACAATTTTCTGTCGTCAGCAAAATGCTATAGGAGACTTTATAAAATAAAACGAGGGGAGATCCATTATGAGTAAAATATAAATTCAGGCACAATTTATCTGCGACACGTTCTGTTTTTCTTTTTATTTTACTACCTACATGGCGTACTGAGTACGTCCTACGTCAGTATTCTAGTGATAAGGGTTTCATTTTGGCAACTTACACTAAAAACAAACAGAATAGGTATAAAAAATATCGATCTTACCAATACATATAAGTATTATGTATATACCTATTTGTATAATATTAGGTCCTACCAGAGTTGTAGTCATGTGAAGATAATTGCCAATTTATTGTAAAAAACCGAGGAGAGATAAACAGAGTTTACGAGTTAATTTATGTTTATGGCTTCTTCGGTTTGTAAACACACTGCTGCAATAAAACTGTAATTTGCACAGTAGCATATGTAGATATCGTAAGGTATAGCTCGATGCAGCTATTAGCAAAATCGACCAGTGAATAAGGCGCATACCTACAGCGGATAATTTTATAATGGAACCCATGTGTAAATATTGATGTTAAGCTACTACAGAAAGCGCTAAAGATATAATGAGTTAATTACATTTCCAGTCACGGTCTCGTAATTCGTCAGGGCAGACAAACTTAGGGAGACTGTCGCGCATTCCAAATAACGACCGCCTATACTGGTTTTTGATTTATCACTGGGGAACCAAAGAGGTTTGATTGTTATAAAACGAGCATAAAACCTTTTTAATGTCATGTAATGGCCCGCAATAAAAAGTTGCCCATAAACAAAAGACTGTCACGTCACGCCATCGCTTTGCATTGCTATGGATGGGCGGGAAAGTACAAATAAGGTAAAATACCAAATGAAAATACTTGCATGGTGTAACTGGGCTTAAATCGTTTTCAATTGTTTTGATGTGACTATCGCGTGTGTTCCAAACTTGATAAGGTACCTACCTAATAGCGAGCACAATTGTCAAATTTACTATAATAGAAGTTACAAAAGGATCACTGCAATGGGTACTCGATAGAAGTTTCAAATGTGATCGTGCAAAATATCGTAGAGCAAAGTTCTTTTTAGGTAAGTAAAGTAGTCCATAACATAAAAGTGTGGGTCAGTAAAGCGTGTATGATAATGTATCTCTGACTAGATGACGCCGTGGACTACGAATCACCTGCATTTAGTTTTTTTATTATTTTAAACTAAATATGTACACAAAACAAAAAAGAAAGTCAAGTAATTTTTAGGTTTTAGCAATACTAACGATCAGAAATTGATTAGAATTCTATGACATTGTATGGCATTACATTAAAATAGACTTGCATATGATGGTATGCCATCCATAAGGTAGGCTGCAGGTCTGTTTTCATGTATGTATAAAAAAGTAATTCTTATTCGATTTAAAGGTGATCTCGCATCGAATTTGTTTCTAGTTCTAAAGCTGCATAACTCCGCGGCAAGGCACCTGCCGTATCTGACTGTAAAGGTTTAGTTATTCAAATCTTGGCATCACGCCAGCCAACACATACCCCTCCTTAATCTGGATAGCAAATCTGACCTTATAAAACAGTGGCCAGAAGCGCTACACTACAATTACTCCTAATTTACAGCTAGAGGTGTTTGCTGGGTGGTTTTACGATACCCACTAAAAGCTGTTTGTATCAGGTAGGTACTTAAACTGTTCTGAACAAAAAAAACACAATAATATAGGTCAGATGTACGTTAGTATTATTATATAATAGTATATTATAAATAAAAAGACATTTGTTTTCCACTCACAAAAGGCCTTACAAAAATTTCCATAATATTCATTGTGGGCTGTAGTGTATGTAGATACGTATTATGATTTAATAATAAACTGCAGTCAGAACACGCCTACGACCTCAGATGACAAATGTATGTATGATCTGCAGATAATTTTGCCGGGTCTGGATGTTTTCTATGTACCTATAGTTAAAAAAAAACTATTGTATAAGCCTAATCAGTTATCGCGTTATTTTCTTTTACACAGGCTCAGCTTACTTTGGGGCTTGCTGGATGATACTATTTACCTTGTGTTAAGGTTTATATTGAAAATTGGTAGAATTTACACATACGTACGTACATATATCGTTATCTGCTAGATATAGCTATTGCAGTAGATAAAATTGCTACGAGTCACATTTGGAGAGAGCTTATTAATCTCATTTAAGCTCCATTGCGGTTTCAATCGTCCGTGAACGATTTGCCTGGATTTACGTATTTAAATGGAGTGGAAATATTTATACCTAAAATTACTTATTGAATTAAAAACTTACCACATAGTATAGGTACATTATTAGGTAAGCTACTACTTTGTACCACATACCATCGTTGTACATATATATAATTATCATAATATGTTTCTTAAAAACAAACCCTGCGACTTTTTTGTAGGTATACAACCTATATCTAGGTTTACCCTAATTACTTACCTTTTCTACCTCCTTACGATACCGATTCAAATAAGGTTAATAACAGTAGTATTCAATAATTGCTACAGTCGACAATAGAGATATCAAAAGCAGCTGTAGCCTAATAGAACACTCAGGAATTTAATATCTTGAAATGAGTGTCGACGGTCGCCTCGCCTTTGTAGCCAGGAAAATTGCAATAAATTATACCTTGCTACCTGCTAAGATAATGAATGAATCAAATAACCGGCTAAGTTATGAGCAGGTGGTTTACCTGGAGGTTTTATTATTAAAAGGTATTATGAAGGTGCCTGGGAACTAATTAGTTATTTTCGCTTTATCTTCTTGAGGAAAACGTGTGTCTGGACTTAAAGACTTCCTTTTGCCTGGAGATTTTTAATAATTTTAAGAATAAATGATATGGATTAGATACCTATATGCTGATATATTTTGTATGTAGATAATTTTTGTGTTTGTTATAGGTAGAGCAATAGAACGAGTGTGCGGCGCGAACGCAGACGGCACGGCCATGGTGGACGCAGCGCGGTCCCTCCTCACGGCTGTCACAAGAGTGCTGCTGCTGGCAGACATGGTGGTGGTACGGCAGCTACTCCTGGCTAAAGACAAGGTAGAGATTACCTAATTTTCCAACTTCCCTGAGACCTTCGCTAAACAATACAGAAATCTTATGAACATGTTTCCTGGAGTGCAAGTTTTACAAGACTATTTCAACCTGTGCCAGTTTCAGACTGCATATGAAACTTTGTTTTAGTTTCGGAAACTTGGTCTAGACTTTACAATATGACTAAATCGTGAATGCGTTTACTTGGCAATGGATACCACAGGTGGCGCGCTCGCTGGATCGGCTGGAGTCAGTGTCGAACTTTGCCGAGTTCGTTCGAGCTTTCACGGAGTTCGGAGGAAGTATGGTGGAGCTGGCCAGGCTCACGGCGGAGAGAAGAGCAGACCTCCGTGACGAGCGGCGGAGAGCACAAGTCGCCGCAGCAAGAAACGTCCTCGAAAGATCCACCCTCATGCTCCTCACCTCATCCAAGGTTAGTAGTAAAGAATTGCTCGAATGACGGCTTCATTTCGGCAACGACTCTACAACGCTCGTATTCGTTCTTACAAGTGCCAGCTCAATTAGGCTCACTTGAGTTGTCGGTTTCACTAAAAAACTATATAGCATCGTTAAAATTATAACTCTTGGCAATGAATTTTGCAATACCTTCACCGTTCAAGGCTTTGAAGCAGGTGAGTAAGTGATTTGACCTGGGCGAGGGAATGTTATTAGAGCCTATGGAACGCAATACATTTTGAATCTGGGCGTCCGGTCGGTCCCAGGGCTAGTGTAAATTAGCGCAGTCGGTGGCCACCGCCTATCAATTATGTAGGTATCAAGCCAATTCAGTTGTTTGCGACATCACACTTTATGACCCTAAAGTGCAACGTCATCGCTCTTTATCAGCGAAAATGTTTCAATATTAAACAGAAAATCACTTATTGGTTTTCAATTAAGTACTGTGGTTATTGACAGGTGATGATAATATCCATTTAGCCTTTTGCGTTCAATGATATCGGGAATCGAGTTTAAATTATGATACCGATTCAAATTGAAATTTATATTCCAATATCCTGCGCGAATTCACTTTAATAATAAGAATTTTAATATAAAGAGATTTGATTGTAGCCGGGATACATAAGCTTCAGTAAATTATGACTAACGGAAATTTAACAAATGAAACCATTAGAGTGCTTATGGCATTACGTTTGCGAGAGCGATGCCACCATTTCGGTAGCCAAAGTGAGCAAAAACGGAGTCCACGTAATGGTATCATTTATTGTGTTTGTACGATCACATTGCGCTGCATAATTTGAATTCCACTTCACTGTTTGCATAGGCTGCACATTGTATATTTTCGCAGACTGTGCTTTTTGTATGCAAGTTTCCGAGTGTTTTCAAGGGCCACAAATCTGACGTGTGGTGTGTGAACAAACAGCCGCCCCGGGTGGCGCGGTCGGGTGCCCGCAAACTCAGCTATTTGTCAGCATTTCCGGGTGCCTTCAACTCCACATCTTTTACCTCCACATGAAATATTTTCCAATATTACGACCTAGGAAATAGTTCCGTTTTAATATTCGATTCCTGGTTTCATTTTTATTTTTACCACTTGTTTATGGGCGTTATACATTGATAATATCGGACTACTCATAAACTGGCATGCACGATCGTGTTAAACTTTTCAGGTAAACAAATAAACCTGTGGTATGACTTGGCTCAGCTTTTGACGGGTCTTAAAAGCCACCTATGAAACTTTATTATACCATGTAAACGTGGGAGTGTGGCTGGCAGCATCGGTAGGCCGCGAAAACGTGGTAGGTAACCACAACATGTTTATTCAGAAACCTTTGTTTAACCGAACCGCGACACCCGAGAGGCGGAGTAAGGCTTCCTGGATTATATACAAGCTATAAGTGGGCTGGAGGTATTGGAAAATCCGGTTTATCCTTTAGAAATGAAGAAAGCAGGTCAGGAATGGGTTACGGCCGGGAGAAGACTTATTAACAATTTACTTTGCTCTTACGGCATTAAAGTTTACGTTCTTCCCCAGTCATTTTATTGTAAAATGACAATACCACTTTACCATAATTACTATAGTCTTTAATAATCCACAGACGTGTATGCGGCACCCGGGCAGCGCTTCGGCCCGGGAGAACCGCGATACGGTGTTCTGCCAAATGAGACGCGCCATGGACCTCATCCACTACGTGGTCCGGGACGGCCTGCCAGGCCACGATGAAACTACACATGAGGTTTGACTACAATACCCTTTATCCACTAAATTATAGAGTACAAAATAATGTGAACCGCGACCGTGTTCGCCAGATGCGGCGTGCCTTGGATCGTGTCCCCGCGGATCGAGACGGTCGGCCTGGACGCGACGAAAACACGCACGAGGTTTGGTCTTGCCTGAATATTTTTCTTCTAGTTTCTTCGACTAAAAACAGAAATACCGCTGTAACAATCTTGAAAATTCTAGATTCTGCCGAATGTCCAATTCTGAGCTTCGCATCAGTCTCGTCTGTCCCTACCCTAGTTACAAACTCGATTGGGGCTACAGTGATTGGACGTTGTTGAACGGCAATGTTTTGGACCGTATATTCACTTTTAGAAGTTCAGCTTTCACAGAACTTTGAACAAATGTAGCTTAGATTTTGTTGTCTTTTTTGCGTTTCAGTTATCTGAACTCAGCAATTTCAGGTCACTCAGGAATCTCTGTATAGCGTAGTTAATATGAGTAAACACGAGTGCCAGAGGCGTCTATTCAATCCGGAGAAGGGCACTCAGGCGCTCGCAGTAGATATCTACTTCTAAATCGGAATATAAAAATGCTTCGGTAAAGCCCTCGAGCATACATCATGTACAAAACTCCTTTGAGAGCTTTGAGTTTTACGTGGTTTATGAAATCTGACAGACGCAAGTAGGTACTCCTTAGTGCAAGATATTTCGCCAAGAAGTAGATAAAGATTTCAACAATACATGGCTGCAATTTTAATCTATGAATGATATTTTATTATATCATTGTTTATGATATAATAAAATATCATTCATAGCAGCTTCTCTGCTCTGCTGCGGCATTCTGTGGCTCCTAACAACGGTTAACCACATTGTTCGAGTTAAATCCACACCAGCTCAATACATTCGAACATTGAGGACAATTCAAACGGGCCATATTTGCTTAAGCTCAATAGACGCGAACCACGAGCTCTACATTGCATATTTCACGTCCAGGACTTACGTAGGTACCCATAACTAAAACTAAGCTAGTAAAGTTTTAAAGCTATTTGTTCAAACGATCACTTTAGGGGCGATGAAACCGTTCATCTAAAAACTTGATTAATGTCCCACGAGCCAACTAAGCGAGACCCATAACTAGGCAGCCACTTGTTAAACTTTAACGGCCGGCGAACATTTTCAAAGTGCCTAACTTCGTATCACTAAAGTTACGTAGTCATTCGTGGCATAAGCCATACATTTCTTAACATAAGCGTGAATGCATAAAAAAGTATTTACGCAAGCTTCTCTTCGCTAGGCTAGACGACCGTCTAGAAAAGATCGCTTCTTAGCGATAAGGAACACTATTTTTGTCTTTTATTTTTAATCGATTTCAAAAAAAAAACGTTCTTTGATCGGCTGTATGTATGTTTGCCGATTTCTCCGTCAATTGTAGAACGATTTTCTAATTTTCTAAATTTAACTTGACTTTAACTTATTCCGCAAAACTAAAAAAAACAGTTAAAATATTAAGGAATTTTAAGTCGTTTTATTCGCAAATGTACCTACATCCATTACGTTTATGCTACCCTTAGAAATAAGTAAATCTTAAGGTGGAAAATGTTACGTCCTGGCTCGGCCCCTTAGTCTCGGAGGTAGGGCGTGTTCACAATGGGAGAATTAGAGGAAAAGCTATACATTGTATGTACATATGTACGTTCAATATTTTAGAGAATTTTCCCTCACATGAACCTCATTCTCAAAGATGTAGCTGTACAACATACACGATATTGAACAGATCTAGGGATGGCACAGTGCCATCAAAAATAGGTTGCCGCCCTTCCGCCCTTGATTTATATGTCTGCTTTGTCTTTAATATCCTACCAATGTATTTCGACAACAAAACCTAACAACAAGGTAGACATATATTGAACGATTCCGAATATCATTATTATTAATACAGGGTTGTAAAATGTAATGTAGATTTCAACGTAAAAAATACTCATAAAACGAGCCTGTTTTAATGGTTATAGGATTTTTTTCTATCGCAAAGCACATGTATAGACAAGTCTCACAGTAGTTTGATATTGATAACGACGCTCTAGGAAGAGAGTTTGCAATGGAAGTTGCATAAGCGTAAGCGCTATTATCTAAATTTCCACTTCGTTGTTCCTGAAATTGTAAATTTTATATCATTTTATAGAGTAGGTATTACATAAATCTTAAAATAGCAGCATCAGGGAGTTCGTTGCTAGACTCGCTAGATGAGACGGGCGCATGCTAGATAGGTACTTACTGATATCGAGATAGGCTATGTGTCAACTCCAAACGATCTACTTTACTGACATTCGTAATATCGATAAAAAAATATCTTGCAAAAAAAATAAACGAGCTGGTCGTTTATTTTCTTGTTCTAATTTGGTTATTTGAAATCACAAGGTAAACATTTTACTATTAACACTATAATTTTGTCTTCCTTAAAACACTTTACTTTAGTCCGACTTATTAAAATTTCTATGCATAAATCAAGTTTTTCTTTTCTTGTAGTTGAAACCTTTCTCGGATAGTCATGAACAGGTACAAAAACACGGCAGGTATAGAGGTGCCTTATTTTATCTACAAACTGTACAAGTGCACTATAGAGCTTCGTTTGAAATTTTCTCCCGCATTTGTAGTTTAGGACGCTTCCGTTTTGATCCAGTTTCTTTTGAATGTAGGCTAATTAAAGAACAGCAAAGACATAATGATGTCGTTTTGCTAGTCTTCGCTTCAACGTTTACTGTTTTTGTCCTGCATTATTTATGTAAATCTAGTGGTATTGTTTCATTTCAATCATAATATTATTCTAGGCTGGTTTTCGTGGAAGCACCCAAGCAAACACCAGTACGCATTTAGGCAGGTCACACTTGCTACAAACCACGCTCTGAAACGCTAACATAAGCTTATGCCAAGCTTGTACCCGAGAGCAAAAACAACATGGAGGATTGATAAAGTTTCATTTTCATAGTTATAAAACAGTTTCAAGAGTATAATAAACCTATTTTTAATAGCCAAATCTATCTAGAAATCATTTTTTGGTAAGTACTTTCATCTTGCTAAATATGTAACCTACATAATTCGGTATATTCAAAAACTCTGTAGGTTAGGTTAGCTGATGTTTCATATAACTTATTACCTACTAGCTATGCTTTTCTCAGAAGTTTATTACCTAGTTCCTGAAGTTAAAATCAGCCATAACACTTCGCAACCATGAGCTAAGATATTATTTTGATCCTGGGATGCGGTTAGTATCTATCAAATATGGCCAAAGATAACATTTATGTTTAAAACAGGCAGCCCAATGGGAAGCGGGCACAGCGTTAGGCGCCCTGCGAGGTCTGACGTCACAGGTTCGAGCTGCCCGAGCGAGGGGCGGCGCAGACCCGGGCAGAAGACGAGCGCTCGCATCCACACTACGAGCGCTGGTGGAGAGAACACACGACTTCACAGACTCGGCGTACACGTCTCATGAACATCGACAGAGGATATTGTCGTTAGCGGAGCGGATAGCATACGAACTGGAGAGGCTAGTGGCTGTTGCTGTTTCCCTTGTAAGTGCTTTTTTATTGAGAGTGATTTATGAAAGTGTATAAATTGCAAAATCATAATAATGAAGTAAATTCCAAAAATCTTTTAAAATAATTTAATCAGTCTAAAAATTTAAGTATACTTTTAAACGTTTGAAGTCGAGTACACGCGTTTTTGGGTTTTTTTGTAGTAAGGTATAGTTTATTTTAGGATAAACAAGATCAAACTCTTACTCATAAACATTTTGGAGTATTTGCACCCACTTTCGAGTTCCTATTTCTATTTATTTCAAAATGTGACTTGTTTATGTGTTTATTTTGTGTTTAAAAAAAACGATAAAAGCTTTTGATACTCAGCGCGTTTAATCCGCAGTGGAACTTTTGATTTCGTCGAATTATCGAGCATGTCAAAGTAAATTACTTATGTCATTTGAATTTTGTCACGTGTCCAAAAGTACTGTAAGGTTTAAAGCAAATAAAGCAACTTTGATATTTGATATACAAATTATGCAAATGATTCCAGGAAGAGCAAGGCAGCAGCGGCAGCGGCGCCGCTCTAGAAAGCGCGTGCGCGGGCGCAACCAACGCAGCGAGCGAGCTCGAGCGCGCGCTGGTCGTGGCGGCCCGCGACCAGGCGAGAGACTTGGCGCCGCTCGCTGACGAAGCCAAGCGGCTGGCCTCCGACCTCTCGCACATAGGTAACCCACCACGGATATTAGGTACTCGTCCGCTCGGTTGTGGAGCGAGCGTTTTGTGCGGTGGATGGCTACGATAAGATTATCTTGCAACGTTTTGTAATCCGCGTGAGATCAGAATGGGATGTACTTCGTATGTAACCAGTTTTGAACTGATACAAGTAAATATCCAAGTTCCATTCTAATTTAACAACGCACGGTTTGTACCAGAAATTTAAACCAAATGTGACGTAGGTACTATACTTTTACTTTGACAAGGTTTCAAATGAGAATTATTCAATTAAAAAAAAAATAAGTCTCGTCTCTTCCGTTACATTCGCCGTAAAAAGTGTTGAGTGATATCACAAGAAGAGCCAAATCAGCAGTGCTTTCCCCTGAGACGGCATGCTGGTACTTATTGTAAACTATCGCTACTATGTTTAATCAGATAATTGTACCCTTTCGTTAACGTTGAATATAATCTGTCATTCAGCCCAAGCAAATACTAATGGCTTCCGACGGCAACATCCACCGCACAAAGTGGTCTCTCCTATAATCCTTTCAATAGCCGTCTCTACACGACCCACAATGAATCCCCTGATTACAGCTAGCTCCTGCGGTGAGAGAGAATCAGAGAGACTGCACAATATAGCCAGCCGGCTGCACGAACAGTTAGAGCACATTATAGAGGTACGTCTACTCTTAACTTGTTTCTAAACTTGAGTATTTTTCAACACGAGTGTACATTTCAGGTGTGTAAACTACTGAGGCATATTGCAATGTCAGAGACGCTTCAAGTGAGTGCAAAGTTTGCGGAGATCAACTTGAGGATATACGGGCCACAAGTAGTGACGGCGGCGCGGACGCTGGCAGCGCACCAGGGCAGTGCGGCGGCCAGGGAGAACTTGGACGTGTTTGTTGATATGTGGGCGTGGCTGCTGGCGGACGCTGCGAGACTGGCACGGGAATTGCTGGATTTGACGGACGACAGTAGACCGGACAAACAGCAGTATAGCAGTTTGCCCAGGCCAGGGGTAAGTAAAAATCTAAATAATTTGTAAAGTACAGAATTTGTGGAGACTTTGGCTATTAAAACTTAATTTACCTACATTTCCATTTTTTATAAACATAAGAAGCAATCAAACTAACTTGAAATTATTCCTGAAATTTATATTGCATCGGTAGGCCTACTACGCTGTAATATAGTCTACGGCGTAGACCATGCTACATCGGATCTACAGTCCTGCTACGCAGGGTCTACGGCGTAGGTCCTGCTACGTAGAATCTACGGCGTAGGTCCTGCTACGTAGAATCTACGGCGTAGGTTCCTCTACGCAGGGTCTACGGCGTAGGTCCTGCTACGTAGAATCTACGGCGTAGGTTCCTCTACGCAGGGTCTACGGCGTAGGTACCAACTGCTACGCAGGGTCTACGACGTAAATTATGCTACAAAGGGTTTACGGCGTAAGCCATGATAATGCTCTATTTACGATGTAGATGTACATAGGTTATATTAACCAGGTTTTCAGTCTTGCTACGCAGTGTCTTCACCGTAGGCCGTGCCAAATTTAACAAAAGACTAGCATGTTGTTTCTCTTTTGTACTTATATTTTCATTGCTTTTGAGGCTTAATTATTTTTCAGAAACACGGTACAACGAGTAAGCCGCTAAAAGCGGTGCGTCTGGATTCTGATGAGCAAGCAAAGATTGCAAAATCAGGTCTGGAAATGAAAATGATGTCCTCTGAGATGGACGCTGAGACTGAAAAATGGCAGGGTGCAGCCGCAGACGAAAACAACGATATTGTGAAGAGGTATACAAACCAAACAATCACTTAATGTTTATTGTTTAAAATGGTAGGCTTACATTTTTATGCATTTTTCAGGGCAAAAAATATGTCTTCCATGGCCTTCGCTATGTACCAGTTCACGAAAGGCGAGGGCCGACTAAATACTACGCAAGACCTCTTCACACAAGCTGAATACTTTGCGGAAGAAGCCAATAGACTTTACAAAATAGTACGACAATTTTCATATCAGGTAAGTATCAGCTACAATTATTTAGGGATGACTTAATATAGCCAAGATATAATAAAACTATACTAGGTATTGCTATCGTGGCTAATGCTTAATGTCCGTTTTGTTACAGGTTCCGGCCGGAACGACGAAAAAAGAACTGTTAGAACATTTAGATAGGGTTCCAACTTACGTGCAACAATTACAGTTCACGGTTAAGGAACCGACAGTAGGTCGCGCAGCCACCTTCAGCAAAGTAGATAACGTTATCCAAGAGACGAAACACCTCATGAACGTCATAAGCAAAGTGGTGACGACGTGCTTCGATTGCGCGAACAAGGTGACCACTCTATTCCTACCTTGCCATAATTTTTTTCTTAAGATCTTTTCGACCAACACATCGCACATTTTTAATAGTAAAATTATCTAGGAATTTATAAAGATTTTAGTGCATTGGAACGTAATGTTCCTTAGGTACCTTTGCCGTGGGAGGCCAGTGTGGGAGTGGTTAAAAGGCACCAGAGTGTTGCACCTGTTAAGTACATTACAGATTATATTTCATTCGTGATTGTTAGAAGTTCGGGACGAGGGTGGAACGTGTGATCAGTTTAAGGTTCATTCTTGGTTCAAAAACTT
Organism: Eupithecia dodoneata; assembly: GCA_947044415.1. Taxonomy (NCBI): domain Eukaryota; kingdom Metazoa; phylum Arthropoda; class Insecta; order Lepidoptera; family Geometridae; genus Eupithecia; species Eupithecia dodoneata. The sequence continues at coordinate 8,352,745 of OX345656.1, read as the reverse complement.
TAACCCATTCTGAACAGAGCTGTAACAAGCCAAACCAAGAATAAATCTTTTAGAGTAACTTAGAATCTAGTTTGTGATAGAAATAGAAGAAACTGAGAGACTTATGTCCCATTATGAGTTGTTATATTATATTTTATTTGTTTCTTTTTCTTTCTTCCGCTACGCATCGGGTGGTTCCATCCACTCCAGGGTCTTATACCACTGGAAAAAGCGATAAACAAATCATCAGTGAATACAAGGGACGATTTGGTCTGTCTCTGTTGCACTATGTGTCCCGTTTTTCATGTTCTGTGTGTACATTCATATCATACTTAGAAAACAGCATGTACTGTGTTTCATGCCCATGATTTACTTCAAGTATCTCCATGTGCCATAAGTCTGATAATGAGCTAATTGACAGGAACTTTATCTTGCTATTTTTACATCAGCATCAGCTAGTACATTACATATTTACCAAATTACGAGCTAGCTACAATGTTTACCTACTGATGTCTTCATAAATGCCTCCACGTAATGTTTTAAATTTCTCGTCCCTGTCTTTTTATTATGTTTATTGCTTTTCTTTATTTGTGCTTTATGATTTGGTCCCGTTTAGTTTATTGGTTTGGTATTTTCAGTATTCCCTGTGTATGCCCCAGAGAGTCCCTATGCATTGGAAGCCCAATTTACAAAAAGCATCCACATACAAAAGTGAAAATAGTGTATTGAATGGTTGAAGTAGGTATTTGATGTGGATTTTGAAATCGTGAATAACTCTTATCGATTATGTTTTGTTATACGAGCTGACAAGATAATACAGCTGTGTTTTAATTTTAGTGTAGAAGTGTTTGATGGTGTATCATAGCTAATTTGAATGTTGTTGATGTGTTGTTGCAATGATAATAATTATTGATTTAGATTAGTCTATGTGTGGTGTTATAACTGTCATTTGAAAGCTTTGTTTTAAAAATGCGGTCTTTTCATAGCCCCCTTGAAAATATTTCACTTTTACTTTGCCAACAATTAACGTTAACTGAATATCACTATAATATGTCACTCACATGCTTCTAACCGTTTGCATGGTGTTGCCAAAATAGTCCCATAGAAAATGTGACCGCTTTCAAGTCCGATGTTGAAGAGTTTGGAATTAGTATCCAGTGTGCGCTGAAGGATTTCCACTATCAGATATGTGACGTGTGTTTTTCTCATGCAGTACAAATTGGACTTCACTGGTTTGTCTGCGGGAGTCGGCGCGGGCGGCGGGCGGGGTGCGCGGGAGGAGGACGGCGGCGCGGGGGTGGGAGGGGACGCCAAGCCGGGGGGGAGCAGCTCCGACACGGCCATGTGACAGTACGGCATGGGCCGGCGCGGCAAGGGCGACGCGCGCCGGACCAGGGTCAGCTTCCTCTTGTTTTAAAGACTTAAACGTCTTGAGACAATACGTCGCCTAAGGTCGGCAGGGCAGAATTGATTCACGGTTGCATAAAACTGGGGGAAGTACTTTTAATTCAGACGTTACACGCGAATTACAATGGAAATGTTTTAAGAATGAATTGCGTCAAGTAAAAACAGTTATCCGAAAATAACGTAGAGTCGAAGCAAACAATAGTCCACAGTTGGCAATAAAATAACAATAGTTAAGATAATATTAGTTCAGAAAACTAAACTTTGCAGAGTCATGTGATAGTAGAGCTCGTATCGAATAATAACGAAGAATCCTTCCACCGGCTTTGTGCTTACATGGATCGTTGCATGCCCAGGGGACCACACGCATCTTCGACTACCCGCCACGAATTGCGAACGGGTAGACGCTCATGCATGTGATACTCACACCGGCAAAAAACTGTCAATCTGTTCATCATACGCAACGCATAAATTGCATTTAGCTTTTTGAATGGATTGCAGTGACAAGTAAATTTTAAGATGGACATTACGATCAATGTTTTAAAAGAGCACTTGCGACACACAAATCGTCTTTAGCTCTCTTACAATATTTTAATATTAGGTGGCAACGGCGGACTCGACGCATTTGGCTGTGGATAGAGAATAATTAATGTGAAATCTACTTGATAACTATAGGTATCTACGCCTTACCATAGACAAACGTTTTTGTCTGTGGCCTTACTGCTAACACCACAAACACATTAAACATACTGTTCCTTATTTATAGTTCATAATGTAGAGTCATTGTTATAACAGTTGTAAAGATAATTGACACGAACATTGCCTCGAATAGTGTGATAAATTATAAAAGAAAATCGTACAATAATACATTAAAAACATGTTACATTTGAAAATGTTACTAACACATTGTTACTTAATACGTAATCAGAAATACAGAGCCCATTTTTTTATGTTTCCCTTTCTAAGTCCTAGTATTAAGACCTTTATTAGAAACCCTATACCTTATATACCACCTTGTGAACTGCCTTTACTGTCTTCTTCTTGTCCTATTTCTAGTTTACACCAAGCATTTGTTTACGAAGCACCCACTGCACTTTCCGTGGTCCTGTTGCACTTTATTTATGCACGGCTTTTCACTTTCTTTTGGCATCGAACAAGCGTTTGTTACTCTGATTGCTACGTGTACCACATTACATCAGAACGACACAATGTTACTCTCGCATTCGATGTTGCCGCATTTCTAAACATATACATGTTAAAGTTTCCTGTATAAAACATTAGCCTTACTATCATACACTTCAAACTAATTACTGCGAATGCCGTGCGGCAAGTGCATTGCATGATTGTGAAACGGAAAACTTAGATGTGTGTTGCATGTGTGTTAACGTGTAAATCGTAATGGATGTCGTGCGTCATCTTTCGACGGCAGGATGTTTAAGATAAGATGAGGGAAATTGACCTTGGTGGATGCTTCAGCAACTCCCATTCGCCCAACAAGGTAGTGTTATATAGGACCAGTGAGACACCGACTCAGACCGTGGGCAAGCTTTTGTTGTACCTACGCATCATAGGTGTAACCAAGTTTTTGTTACTTTTTGTGAAGAAGTAACGGAACAGTTTGATATGCTGTATTGCAAGTTCTAGAGTTCGCATCGAAAACAATTGTATTGTTTTTAAATGTTCCCGAATGGGGCAATCCACAGATTTTGCTATTGTTTTTGCATAACTGATACTCAAGAGACAAAACTAGATAACTCCTTGTAATGTTACGAATGGTTACACCTATGTCAAACATGCATGATTGATATATGGCTGCTGGCATTGTATGTGAGCAAATCGGCATGTCAATGTACTCATATCGCTGAAATTAGATATATCGAAGAGGCAATAAAGAACATATCAATTTAGATAGGTCACCGCTACTGACAGACGACTAAGTCGTTTTAGAATTTAAGTAGGTACCCAATGAGGTCTAATTCAGAGCTTCGACCTTAATGGTCTTGTACTAAATTTAAACCTTTTTTTCCCGGGTGGTTTATTACTAAACCGAAAATTTATTTCATATAGCTATTCATTCATTTCCTAAATAATTAATAATAATAACAGATAGTCGTTTGCTAAACATACACGTTTTTTTATAGGCTAAGCATTATATTTCTTATGATCATCTCGTGTGTAGGTAATACTTTACTTTCACCCAAGTATGCGTATGTATTAAGCACCTAGTAAATTACCTAGTGTATCTAAGTTCTATTCAGATGGCTACACCTCTGCTTGCGCCACTGCTATCTCTCGCTCATACGAAGATGCCTATCGTCTGTGCTCGAACTTTCCTCTACCATCGGTCTATATAACACTTCACTTGTATTAGAGTAAACTCTTCGTGTCTAACAACGTGGCTTTTGTTATCTATAAAGTAGATAAAAATTGTTATAAAAATCGAACTTTACCTACTCTTTATCGCCTCTAAAGTAATTTAATGTACTTCCTCAATATAAGTCGAATTCTATTATAAGGAATAGTTAGAATAGTTTTAGTTAATTTTAATTACTATTATGACTAATTTAAAGAGCTTCGTAAAGCTTTATAAAGAAGAGTTGTGAATCGAACTTGTGGCCACGTAGGTAACGTTAGATTCGATGATTAGAATTAAACTGCTTTGACTGTTAATAATAACAACTTATTTCAATAAGCCAATTTTAACAATAACTTAAGCTGTTAACTTTGATCAGATATATTTAAACTAGTTTTCATGGCCTTCTATAATTGCCTCATTCTCATTTATACAAAATGGCCCTAACTTAGCTTCTGGCTAAATTTTCAGTAAATTTTTTAAACTTGTTCAACTTTGTAGGACAACTTTTCTATCGTCGTATGTCTGTTTCCTCTTTTTATAATCTTAATAATGTTAATAGGATCTGTAACAAGAGCCAATGATACTAAAGTACAATAATAAAAACTGATAAATCGTGCAAGCAAATACTTATGATTGTTAATATAATTACCTTTGTACGAAGTGTTCTAGTAGCGTTCTAGATTAAAATTAGAAAAGAATCAAATATTTTTACATAGAGAAGTTGTACTGGTGTATTGTACCATTCAATTATTTTCGTTTATCACTTTGCTTATGCCAGAAAAAGGTGGCATTAAACAATTGAATTGTATAATATACATCCAGTGTGAAAGTTAAAGCGTAGAAATAGATACAGAAAAGATCCATTGTGCCTGTCACCTAGATATATCAGAGCCTACATATTTAATCACAATAAATAATTTAAATACGTACTATATTTAAGCAAGATTACCGCATTTGGAAAATATAAACTGCATTAATCACAGAAGAGATTTTATCGATAAGCATAACGTAGTTCTATATAGCTATACAGTAATTGTGATATTACAATGAGAATAGATATGTACAACGTCCTTTGATTTCGTTATTAGGATAATAATTATAATTAGATTGACACAAAAGAACACCAAATAATAGTAACATTAATATAATTTAGGTATAGAAGAAAGCATAGTTTGGGCAATGCATGGCAAGAATCTAAGAGAAGTACAAGCATCTAATCGTTAAGAACATATTACCTATTGCTTATATATCACGTTCAACATAATATATGTAATACGCAGATTTGTAACGGCATCGTAACATTAATTTTATGTGTCTTTTGATTCCAAGTAAAAAATCTAAGATATACCTATTCTTAAATTCATAATGCATCCAGTAGACTTACCTACACCAGGATAGCGTACAGAATATATATTCTTCGTGAATACATCATCCTAAAACACATTTCGTTGTAGATTAGGTATTTCAGTCAATGTAAGATTTAACCTTTAAATCTTTGGATCCAAAATATTCTCTTTCGCTTAGGTACTGCAATTAAGCAGTCATCTATTGCAAATTTCTTGTTTCTTAAATAAATAGGCTAGTTAAAGTCCTTATAGATTATTAGAATACCTTCCATGAAACTTGGGGTTTTCTATAAAAGAGTGGACAAAAATGCTATTGCACGTAAGTACACGCAAGGACGCATTCACACAGCTAATCCGTTTTTTACGGATCCTTCGCTACTGGAATTGATCCGGAATACTGTCGGGGGTGTGAACTCGTTCCTACAACTACATACGTCAGTGAGGCCACTCGTGACGCCGTCACGGAAAAAACGGATCGTGTAAAAAGGATACTGTGTGGATGCGCCCTAACGCGTATAAGTGCAAAGTTATATTACATAGGTCCACAGCCTAGCGACCTTTATCTGCCCTTTTCAAATTGATTTATACCATGGGGTGTGCTGCTAAGAAAATAGAAAGTAAAGGAGTAGATGGATAAACGAACCAAGGTAAATCTTATATAATAGAATAATGTAGCATAAATTTCAGATCCTAAAGTGAGGTGCAAAGTACCATATTTAATAAATACGTTATCGTTCTCATAAATGTAATTTTATAAATCACAACCCCGAAGGACTTAAACCCCGGTATGAAATAGGTGTATATAATGTAATTCGAATAGTTTACGCGGATATTTTGGTGTGACGTCAAATATTTTAAATCGATTTAATGTTATTTTGTGTAAAGTTTGTATCGTCGAGAAAATGTTGTGATTGTTATCAATATTTAAAGTTGCATTTTCATTATTATATGTAGAAGTATATTTTCCATAGTGCTGCCAAAGATATTTAAAATGATCTAGATGTAGTCACGTTGTTTACATACAGAATATTTTGAGGTTGTTCGTGAATTTATGAATTGTATTTTGATGTGATCGGCGAATGTAATAACACTGTGTATGTGATTAAATGAATCACCCAATAAAAAAATATACATAACTTGGGAGTTTTAATCAATAACCTCACCAACCTAACCAACCCTTTTCTCCTAGCAAGGATAAAACCGTACCACTCCTTAGGAAAGTGCGGCGAGGTGGGGGGCGAGGAAAAAAGCAAGAAAACACGTAGGACGGCGGCAGACTGATAGATCGGAGCGGCCGATATTCCCCCCCCCCCCCCCCCCATATCTCAGGCGTGGTACAGCGGTTTCGGTCAAACTATAAGTATACCTGTGGACAAGTAAGGGGGATTTTTGTCTAGGGTAGAATAGACAATAATGACATCGCATGTGCGTACATTATTGAAGTTCAAATAATTTATGCACTTGATGTTGGTTGTAGTAATTTTTCTATATTAAACCCGAAACAACTACGTCGTGCATGACTTACCGGAGACCTGGATTTGGGAAATTTCAGCGTAGATAATTGGTATGAAAAAACAATAATCGCACCAACTATTAACAATTTACATATACTGAACCCGTCGAGGCTATAAATAGAGGTCAATTAAAAATTGCAAAGGGTGTTTATTTCTTAAAATGAAACAATTTCGTCCTATATATTACGTATTTATTTATAATCAAAGGTACAATATATTACATCGCCACAACTCGAATTCTCTCCCAACATTAATCACATGTCCATAGAAATGACTAAGCAAAAGATCAGTATGGTAAACTGGGCCGAAGCCCTTCACAAAATACAAAAAACTAAGAATAATCTTTCTACCTAACTAAATTTAAAATGCAGAAGTCAATACTGTAGAATACAAAATGACGCGATTTTATAATATGCGGGTATATTGAAGATTATGCATTTCAAAGAGTAATAGTACCCTTTATACATGATAATTTTAATCTATTTTACTTCGATTTCGATTCGATCTAACTAAATGATCAGAAATTCAACAGTTGGTATGATCCTTGAGAGAGATCCAACTACAAGCAGATCGAAAATTTCTCGTCAGAATAACCGTTATAAACCAAAATATTTACATAAACGAATGGATTGCAAGCAGTACCTAATTATGCTAGGTAAAGATAAATATGATTAACATGCTCTCATTAAGAGATAAGAAGTTTATAGAATTACAAGTTAATAATTTCACCTTAAACTTGCGTATGTAGGCAGAATGGGATGGAGGATAATGGCATCTCTCATGCTGTCCTGCTCAGATCGAACTGTAGGCCAACCACGGGGATCGTTATCTAGGGTAGATTAGACAATAATGGAATACATTATTTAATTTAAAGGAATTAATTTCAAACAATTTACGATTACATGACAAAGTGGCGTTATTTTTCTCTATTCTACCCTAGACAATAATACCCGTTCTTGGCCTACTGCGCACGACAGCATGATTGATGACGTCATGCTAAATCCCATTCTATAAAACCGCAGGTTTATAGTTTATACGATGATATACCATGATCTTATTATTTATTGTGGTTTCAGTGAATAAAATTATAATGTTTTCGAATAAATGCCTAACGTGACTTAAAACATTTAGGATCAAAGTGACTTATACATAAAATCTTGCAAATTGAGAGAACCCTTACTCATTCCTTTAGGGTCAGCGCAGACCAAACGCAAAACTGTACGCCACAAACAGAATAACATAGTTAGCTTTTACCAAACGATGAAGTGCAATACGAATAAAAAAACTACTTAGATATCAAAAGTAAAGTAGGAATAATCGCTTGGTTGGTAATACATGCACCACTGACAAAAACCCTAACTTCTGTTTATAGCAATCAACTAATGATAGGCTAAATATTTAGCTTCATTTTCAGGCTACATACTAATCCTATAAATTGTTATTCAAACAAATGGGTTTTTCGTTTTTTTTTCAACTACGCGAACATTTCCCGTTTGGTCTACCCTAACCTTGTACACTTCAAATAAGTCTAACAACTAGTTAGAGCTACATTCTATTTCACAACTGAGCTATGAGCATACTTTATTATCACTAAGCAAAGTACTTACTCCTGATTATTGACGCCGAGGTGTTTCAAACATCTTTAAGTTATCGGATGTACCGGTCAAGCCATAGATACTGGTATTACCAATAGAAGTCAAAAATATATCCTAAATATACCACATTAAAATTTAGAATCGTGTGTCTCTATGCAAATTACTGAATCACTACAAATCTCTCTTAAAATCTACGTATAAATATAACGTTTATCATATTTATCAGCAGAGATTTAAATAACTATAATACCGAACTCCTTTTGAGCTAAACATTTCTTTTGCAGTTTCTAGCTAGCTAGACGTCTATCATAAAATTCAGAATAGAATTAATCTAAAATACAATCGAGCTCAGACATATCTTCGATTAAAGCAGGTCATTATAAGCTATTTGGCAACATCATGGACGTAATCGTCGAAACGTAAGCTGTAGTAAATGTGTGTGCTGCAACTGTTGAGGTCACATATTATGTCATTATAATCTTGTTAATGTAATAAGGAAATAAAAACGGTAAAAATTAGGCATCGCTTATAAATATCTTGTCATGAAAAATCTCATAAATAAATAAATCCATACAAAAGTTCACTTATACAAATGCGTCTGCACGAACGGTTACATCTTATCACGTTCCATAGTCTTAAAGTAGTCGTTGTTCCATTACTCTATGTTTTATAATAAGTAATATTAAAGTGCGTTGATACGGACAGTTGCTTAAAGGACTATCCCAGTCGCTACATTCTTAAAAGACCAATCTGGAAATTACATAAAATCATAAAAATAATCTCAATCACAAGTTCATCTAAATGATAAGATAGGGAACTTAAAACTAGGTATAATTTAAAAGATATTAGTTTACAATCCCCGGTTTATCTTTATACAGCGTATTGACTGCAGGTGTGTTGTGCATTATTTAGAAACATCCTGCTCGAATCTGCTTGACTGACATAAACACCGTGAATTAATTTATTTCTACGGAATGTATGGTTCGTTATCTTTGACGTTTGAACGAATGCCTATAGGTACTATTAGAATGAAATATTTGCATTTTTCTCCATTCTTATTTTTTTATAGTCAACAGACATTCCTTTGACCACAATCTCATCAGATAATGGAAAGTGAAGATGTGGCCGACGATGTAACCCGGAGGTCTAGGAGATACCTCATTCACTCTTGTCTTGAAGAGATCCAGGTTGTAATTGACCGGAAAACAGCATATCATTTTTATCGAAGGTATTCATGTTAGCCAGGTTATTCATTTATCACACAATCGCTAAACAAAGGTAAACTAAGGGATTCGATTCTATTTACAATAGTAAAGATTCCTCCACGCCATAGAACATCACAAACAAGAATGGTTATAACGAGACAGTTTTGAAAGGAAAAAACAAACAGTGACACAAACAAGTTATTCGAACACTGACTTGCCGTTCAGAAGACATGAAGTATTTTTTAGATTTCTAGCAATCGACAACGAGTAGATGTATTTTATAATGTATTTTATATAGAGTAATAGCGTTTAAACTTGATCAAAGAGAAAATACGAATACGCGTGGGCGATTGCACACATTTTACAGACACAGAGTTAATACACAGTCTAATTCTAGAAATGGCACTTCAATCCCAAACACAGACAAAGAAACGGATAGTACAGCCTTCCCAAGAAATGCCATTAGTATATTACCAGTTAAGATTCAATGGAAACCAAAGTTTCTCAATTCAAATACGATATGTACAGACCTAATTGTCCAAGCTATTTTACTAGGTACTTGCAGTTATGTTTTTGTACGAATAAAAGTGGTTAGCTTTTATCATAAATAAGATACACCAATGTAAGTCCGTAAAGAGTAGCTACGACAAAAACAGATTTCGTTTTGCAAATCATCGATCGAAATTCGTCAACGATCGTAGCTAAGGCCGTACTGACTAAGTGAAACACGCGCGACTACGAAGTGTATATATCAAACATTATTTGTACTCGTTTAGTTATCCACGCGGCTGTTCAGCCGAGCTCGGTTCGATCGATGATCTGTCACTAAACACAAGTTACACCAATATTCATTGACGTTACCTTCCAATATTCCTCCACTTGACTAACTAAGACTCAATTTATCGAAGATTTCGAGGATAACTCGATGTCCCTTTGTAGCGGAGGGTGAAATTAAGATAACGTTTAAGAATATAATATAGTCACGCGTGAGTAACGGTGGGTGCGAGGCCGACGATAGTTCAATCATTTAGAACAAACCTTTCTTTTTCTTGTCCTTTTTCTCCTTGCCGTCAACGGTTCTGAAAAGGAAAAACAAATGTAAATACACCGGCGGAAGACAGGATTTTGTGTCATTTCTTGCCATACCTCCCCTTCTATCATTTAACTGTATTCATCATCGATTAAAGTAATGGCAGGCGGCGATTACCAGTATGGTTGTGGGTATGGTGTTCATGAAGATACAGTTACTTACTCCTTGCTGTTGGCCTCGAGTGAGCGACGTCGTAGATCGTCCAATGAGAGGCCAGTCTCGCGCTCCCACGCCGCTCTCTCCACCTGTAGGGCACGTTGTCTCTCCTCGAGCTCGCGCGCCTGCGCCTCGAGCGCGCGCCGCGTGCCCTCATGCCTTCGCGCCAACTCAGCCTCCGATTCCTTGAGTTTTGCGCGTTTTTCGCGGACTTTCATCTCAAACACCTGAAAATTTACAAAAAACGTTTTGGTATTTAAGAAGTTACGGTACGATTTGTTGTCACCCGGGGAATATACTAATATAGATTGTTTTATGAAGGTCTTTACTTATTATAGACTAGTTTTTACCTTGTTCTTTTGAAGGTAATTTTCATGTAAGGTAATGTGTGTGGATGTCAGTAAAAGCATGTTTATTTGTGTGACTCCAGTCACACAAACTTACAGTGTGTACTACTTCAGTGGAAACGATAATATGTTATATCTATGCCATAGAAACTGAGTTATGGAATAAAACGTAGCCCAAGTTTGTTTCCAGGCTTAGAGCTACATCTGTGCAATTTCAGTCTGATACATTCAGTAGTTAAAGCGTGAAGAACTCACAAACCACCCATACATCCTTCCATCTAAACATCCAAACTGCGGCTTCGCTCGCGTTTTTTCTATGGAAACGTTTTAATTGGAATACGTTACTTTTATTTCAGGAGAACTGATTAATGGGCTAAAAAGTACTATTCCAGACATAGAACTACCTGTGCGCCAAAATTCTGCCCGAGCCGTTCAGTAGTTTTGGCTTGAAGAAGTAAAAAACATCCATCCATCCATCTAAACATCCGTACTTTCGCATGTATGATATTAGTGTGATTACCTGTTCCATTTCGCTTTCCATCTTCTTCATCTTAAGATCGTGTTCTCGTTTCTCTTCCTCCATCTGTGCCAATGGATTCCTGTGAACAAAGTTTATTGCTGTTTACTAACCACACTCAAAACTATGTTTGTATCAAACCATTTTGCCATACAACTAATAACACTAGTACATACCTTCAGATCATATCAAGATCAGTGAGCGTTTTTCACAAAGAATCACAATATTATAACTATAAATAAATATTGACATCAAATAAAGCTTAAAGCTACAAATACAAGGAAAATTATAAGTTATGCGATACAAACACTCAAAAGCTACGTTACCAATAAACATATCAACACTAAGCTTGTAAGTCGTTAATTATAAAAGTACTAGTTTCTGCACGCAGCTTCGCACTTGCTGTGTCTATGAATACGTTAAAAGGTTATATCTATCCCATGGTAACTGTTATATGAGATAAAAAGTAGCCTATGTTTAATTAAAATTTCAGCCCGATCCGTTCAGAAGTTTTGGCGTCAAGAAGTAACAAACATCCATCCATCCGTCTAAACATCCAAACTTTAGCATTTATAATATTACTTTCATGATTTAACCCGACGTCGGTATACTTAAGTAACGAACAAAGCACATAAAGCCACTTACTTAACGAAATCTATTAAAGGATGCAATTCCGTCACGTTTTAAGCGAGATACTACAGTAAGTACTTTAGAATAGGTTAGTAAGAGAAAGGGAAATTTTGATTCAAGGTGATGTTCAATGATAAATTAATAATACTGTTGACTTGAAATAGAGTAGAAGTAACGATGAGCAAGGACAAAGACAATGGTGGCATGGTATGGTATTTTCAACTAAAAGCGTCTTACTAATTTCAACTCTATCGCAACTATTTTACGGTGTGAATTAGTAAGTCACTTATTGTCGAAATGTAAGTAGATTAACGGACTTACCATACGGTCATGAAACTGTTCATCAGTCCTTGCGGGCACAAACTGAACACCAACACAACCATAATGTAGTTAACACGTAGCTGAGCGCGTGAGCACACCGCAGCGGCAATAGTAACAGACTAACATCTACACTTTACCAGAAGACGATTGTAATAAAAGACAGTTGAATCAAAAGACATGGGGCGGACATATGTAGTAATGCCTGTCTCGTAAATGCTTTTTTTTGATTTGACCTAAAATTGACTTGAAATATGACTCAGGAAATACAGAAATGACTAAGTCAATGATTCGATCAGGATGACGATATAAACAAAAGAATGCAAATTTCCCGGCAAATTTCCAGGTGAACCGCCCATTATACTTGTCTCATGTAATGTCTTTTCGTAACGTTATTTTTCTGGTATACAAGAAAATATTATTGTATCATACGAGTAATAACGGGTATTTTTACATATCTGTCTGCGTATTTAACAAAGTTAACATTTATGGACCTTATGTATGCTATACATAAAGACGACAATATATTGTACAGCAGATGATTCATTTAAAAGTACTATCAGCTGTCCGATTGCAAAGTTTATTAGTATCGGAGACGGAATACCAATTAAAGGCTGCTTATAAATCAAAACAAACTGCCCAGAGTGTGAAGGCAAAGTTAATATATCTGTAATTGTTAAGTAGAGTCCTGTCGCCGAGACGATAAGTAATGGAGACTAACTGGTACTACTGCCGCTGTTAAAGCGCGTGAGCTGCAAGTTATTATGATTTATGGCACATATCGTAAATACTTCAAAAATACCTCTCAAAATGAAGACTTATGAAAGCAAAATGAAGTTTCAGTCCAGTTTTTGATTGCATCAAACTATCTAGACTAGAACCATATACTAGTAATAGAATACGATTTAGTCACTGGTTCATAGTATTTTTGAAATATCCCACGACAAAATGATAATGTTAAAATGATTTCATTTCTGCATGCCCAAGCACAAAACATTCAAAGTAGAAGAATGTCGTATGCAGTCAACATGTTACAAGACACACTAACATTCTGTAGCGGCGAGCGACAGTTAGAAATTACTTTAAGGTGACCAGACATGCAGCAATGAACCAACAATGGGGAAATCAGTTAGAAGATAAGGAAACATGTAAGTTTTTAGTGATAAACAAATTAGTCTGGTCACCTTTGAAGCGGTGACAACAGTGGTACTTCAAATCTAAAGAAACATTAGTAAAATATTTGAGTACAACCCAGTCTACTTGGATTGTTGTGTCATGCCTAATCGTTATGTAAATAAACGTTTTATCCACTTCCACCTAAACAAACCAACAACACTCACAAACTAGTTAAATATTCGTGAACTAGAACAGAAAACTGTGGAGACAAACACAGATAGAAGCGGTTAAAAATACCCCTGTTAGTAAATTTAGTAACAAAAAACCCAGTACTGTTAGACAACTGCTTGGCCATTCTAACATATTTATCATCAGTTAAATGACCAAGAAGTTGTCCATATAGATGATGAATATTGGGTTGATTCTGTGCAGCACAGAATTATTCAATAAGAAACGTATTATTTTCCTTTATAGCTTACATAATATTTCAACTTCCTTAATTAAGCCATTATTAAGGTTCAATGTTTGTAAACATCTACCAAAAACAACAACTGTGAACAAAAATTTTCACCATTACGCATTGTCGGAATGAGGTAAATTCTATGAGTAGTGCAAACTATGGCCATGAAGCAACAAATAGAAAGTGACATGAAAAATGCACAGAACCAACCCAATATTGTTAGATGAGTTAACTTCTAAATCAAAGGTCTTACTTGTTCGAATTGATCCTGTGTGGTTTTCCGTCATCGGAGAGGCCGGCGAGTTTGCGGCAGCGATAGTTCTCGTAATGTACAGAGCTGGTGACATCTTTGAGGTCTTGGAGATGGGTCCGGATCACCATGTTGCGGAGCGCTAGGAAATCGCAGTGCTCGAGGTTTTCCACTGAAATGTGCGAATGCGGAGTTAGATATTATAAATAATGCTAAAGACATAATAATAAGCTGAAGACAGGGCGCAGTGGCGCTTATTGGGGGAGGCCTATGTCTAGCAGTGGACTAATATGGGCTGATGATGATAAAATAATGCCGGACAATTCACACAGCATTATCTAGCCCCACGGTAAGCAAAGCATGTGTTATGGGTACTATGTAACTGATATACATAATACAATACATTACATAGATATATATTTTTTATTATAGGTACATACAACCAGACCAACACCCTGAACAAATATCTGTATGTATAAACGTATAAACATTTTACAGAGTCGAATTCAAATTCAAATTCAAAATATTTTATTTTCTTAGGCTTACAAAATAAGCACTTAGACAAGTCATATTTTAAACTATAAATTACGTAGTAGTACATACAGTATCTCAAATCTTTCTCAAACACTAGTCTCTCAGCAAACAGACTCAAAATAAGATTTGAGCATTGTTATAGTTGTACCTTTTGTGAGAGTCCGAACATACCTGTATGTACACTTACATGGCAGATGAGTTAATGGAAAAGTAAGGACTTTTCAATATATCTTTCATCTTACATAAGATAATATAATGGAAAAAAAAACGTACTTTTCATCAAAGTTATCCTTCCCACAGGACTTAACACTTTGACTGCGATTTTTTTTTCGACGACTGCGATCTTTTTAACCTAAAAAATTCGTGCTGCCGCTCTACACAGCGGTTGTGTTGCGCCGCACATGCGTTTCGTTCGAAAAATATTACGGCTGTGCTGAGTCACAAAGATCTGTATTTTCTCAGCCGCTGCGCTAGTGTGGATTTACGCATATTAGTCACTTATAGAAAACACATACCGTGTGATTTCAGCACTTAAAGTGTTAAGCTTAAAACCAGCAGTGCTTGTCTACGGGAGCATGTTAGTTTCCTCTGTAATGTTATGTTTTGGTCTTTATTACAAGAATTGAATAGCACATACTAAACAGAAAAGTAAGTATTTCTTTTCCGTATTTCGGTAAGAAAGAATTAGTCTGTTTATTAAATACATATATAATCATAGTCAACAGCTAACACCGCAAGGTATTTACAAACACCTAATTCTATGTTCGTGTTTGTAAATACCTTTGTACCTTTCAATTGTGTTGATACTTATAAATATCCTATTCCGTTATAATGTTATAAGACCAAGAACTACAAGACCAGTCATGCTACCAGTCGCAAAAAAGCAATTCTGTAATAAAAACCATCTGCTGCAAACGCCATCTGGCATCGCAGTTATAAAACGGCTCGATCAATGCACTCATTGCGTTCCTTAACAATAAAAAAATGAGTTTCAGCATGCATGCACCGGTATATACATACCTACTGTTCACGATTCGATGAGCGTTCGCTTCCTAAATTACAGAATCACTAAGTGAATTCGAATTGAAGTAGGTACAGTCAACCTCTGTATGGCCAGAGTAATCAGTATTGATTTCGTCCGGTAGTTTTCCTCTATTTGCTTGAACCTTCGTATTTCCCTTGGGTCGTTATACCCCATGTAGCGTGACGATCTTTCTCTGTGATAACGTTAGCCCTGATCTCGGTAAGTCGCATAGCAGATGCTTCCAGAGTTAAATTATGAACATTGCTTTATATTTAAAAGAAAACTACATGCCTTTAACAGGAGACTACCAAAGTCTTAAGCTCCTAGATCAACATGGAACGGAAACAAGAAATTACACATCCGGTTAGAAGTTATTCGGATCGAAATGTAATTGAACTGATTCAATAAAACTTAGAAAAGATTTCTATTCTCCTTGAACTCGATACTACTAGCTGGCGAGAGACAGCTTAGAACCGAGATACTTAGAGACGTCTTGAGTCGGTGACCCAGATCCAACGTAGGTTGCCGAGCCACAGGATTAAATTAAGGTTTTTTTATTACCGTTCAAATGACAACATCATTATTATTTCACGTTATTTAATTGGTGAAGAGTCGTTTCTACCTTCTGTGTTACCGAACTTGCGCCTCCAAGCCTAGCGACAGTCCTGCTTCACAACTGCGTTGGCACCGACAACAGTGAAAGGGACCCACGAGCGCAGGGATTTAGTGGCGTCCGCGCCTTCGTCATTATTGATGCCACCAGCAGCAAAGCTACCACGCTATTTAACACAACGTAACGCGCGTTATTAGCGTTATTACGCTAATTTTTAAATGCGCCTTAACACGCGTTATTCCTTATGTGTTAGTGTGGTAGCCTTGCAGTCTAAGCTAGTAAAGAATCGATTTTCAGTTAACAAAGAGTTGTTCCTACCTTCAGCGATACCCCAAGGGTACTTTCGCCCCCGAACCCGGCGCCCTTCCAGCTCTATCACGGCGTTGGCGCCGACCACAGCGAAAGGGACCCGCGAGCGCAGGGCTTTAGTAGCCTCCGCGCCTTCACCCTCCTCGCCGGTGCTTTCCGGGAAGTCGTAGATCTTTATCTTGTGTTGTGCGATCTCTTTCATTATCTGAAAAAAATATTGTTAAATTTGCTTTGAGCTTTTCTCGTTTAAATTACTTGTTTACCCACGCCTGAAATACACCTCGATATAACAGAGCTGCGACTAAAAGGTTCATTATCTAGCTTCAGTAACAAATTACGAGACTTATCAAGTGCATCATTTTTTTTAAATTTTTTTATTCAGATCTTACTCCAAGTGCATCATTGGTTTAACCACCCACGCATTGGGAATTGGTTCACTGAGTACTGCATGTCCACACTTATTAGTATCGTAGATAACGCACATTGCCATTTAAGGCTAGAAATAAGTCAGCCTTGACCACACTAATATACAGACTTATTTAGATTCGGTTAAACGAAAAACTGTTAAGTTTTTTAAGTTCTAAAATACCTGTTCTTTAAATTCACTGCATTCTTCGGGCGTCATAGTATCGGCTTTAGAGATGACGGGTATGATGTTGACTTTATCGCCAAGTCGCTGCATGAACTCTACATCGAGGGGTTTGAGGCCGTGTCCACTGGGCGCTATGAAGTATAGGCAGCAATGGACGCGCGTGTCGGACGGCGCAGCCTTGCGCGTCACTCGTGATTCAGCGTTCAAGAACTCTTCGTACTTCGACTCAACGAAGTCGATGATCGGCTGCCAACTGGAAAATAGCATAAAACAATCATTAGCACTTTCTCTGTCCACGACGCACATGTGGTTCTAGCACTAATGACCGCGGAGCGCCCCTGCGAGTCGCACCGAGGCTGGGCAGTAAAGCGTCAAACAGAAATTATACAGATTCTAAGGAAAACGCTTGTTTTTCTAGCTTGTTATCTAAAGGATCGAAAACATAGTCGAAGCAAAACGCATCTAAACAAAACTACGACAATGGGTACGACCGAGACTTGATGGGCTCAATTCTAAGTCACTTACGGGGAGCGCAATCAATTGCAATGAAACCGCAGTTCCCAATAAAATTGTTTTTATCGACCACTGGGGGCAGGCGTGTTGACATTGTAAGGACATATCACACTCATTTAGGTAAATTTATGTGGAATGTCTTGTCTATAACGTTGATACGAAATAAATTTGGGGACACCTTTAACTAAACAAATAAGAAAATATTTGGTTACAAATTACTACGTTTTAAAAACGGCTTCAAGGGCTATTTGAGAAGATTAAGAGGCCAAAGGATTACTGCAACGCTTAACTGATAACAGTGATAACTCAAAAATAGTACCGTCATTGTGTAATCACTAATCAGCCAAAGTGTAAGAGAAGAGAACGTAGTAAGTTTTTTTTTGCACCATACATAAAATCTTACTGCGTGGACATTTCCTGCGCACACAGTTTATCCATTGAGAATGGCCGCGGTGGCCGCAATAAGATTAAGGGGACGCCATTCAAAGTGTAAGCTGTAGCGTAGTAGCTATGTAACGTGTTGCAAATCACGGCATATCCATACTAAACAGATATGTCCTATAAAAGAGTTCTGACTGATTAACCGAATTCTTTGCACAACCGCACTGAATCACCTAAACCTTGCTAATTTATTATCAGGGCATCAGAATTATTAATTATAAACAGATTCACTTGAACAATAGTGTTTACAGTACTGCTTGCACTCACCAATTGCTGTTATCGACCGCGTCACCAAAGCCTGGCGTGTCGACGATCGTCAGAGTTAGATTGACACCGTTCTCCTTCAGGATTACAACGCTGGTTTCAACTCCTACTGTCTTCTTCACTCTATGCGATGGCCCAGGGTGTTTGTCCTTGTCATACACATCAGTCAGGAACAGCGAGTTTATTAGCGTTGACTTGCCCAATCCAGTCTCGCCTATAAATAGGAATTAATATAAGACTGGTGAAAGGTTATCAGAATTTCCTGTGGCAAAGTCCAAACTGGATTGTTTAGAGTGGTTTGGTGAAAATAAATAAATGCGTTTGTCCGATTAGAAAGTAGATAAGCGAGTAGATAATTATTGAATTTATTCATTTTAACAAACTATAGGTGATACATATACGAAGTACAATATGTTCAATAGAATTAGAGCGCTTGTGTTATTTAATAATTTAAAATTAACATGTGTTGATATTGAGTGATATACCAGCAAACTCGATGTAGAATGTTTGTAAACAAACCACGACACAAATAACTAAACTTACTTGCTTGGCGTCGAATGTCAGATATAATCGTAGGTAAGCAATATTTATTACCTACTTGTCTATTTGATTCCATCTCAAATCGGCAAGTGGCTTCTTACATTGCGTATAAGAAGACACGACGGCATATTGAATTTAAGGTTTGTTTACAAACATTCTAGATCGAGTTTAACTAGTTTATAATTTCTGTCATGCTGTAATAATACCTTCTAAATGAGAAACGTTTATATTTATATTATGTAATACATTTTGTGATCCTTTGGCTGAGAGACCTATTACATAAAAAATAAATTTATAAAGTCCTTACCTACAACCATAAGCGTGAATTCGAATCCCTTCTTGACTGCCTTCCTGTACACTTGGTTGGGAAGATTTGCGAAACCGACGTATCCATCTAATTCTTTGGTTTTTGTCTTAGGTACTTCTGGCTTCGGAGCCACTGGTGGGTGGTCGGGCTTCTAGAAAAGTAGAATAACAAGGTACCTTATCATATATCGGGGACAGTGATGTCAAACTATTGAACGGCAATATCTTGCGCTACATGAACGATCTTTGTTTTGATATTTGAACAATGTTTTATTATGAGATAGTGGGATATTGTAACCATACATGTACATGCGCTTGAACTTTATGTATCAATTCGTCCGTTTGTGTGGCAAACGCTATGTTTACCGGAATGTCCGGAATAAGGATAAATATATGCTTGTTCTAGTTGATTCGTTAATTATACCGTCATTTACATAAATAGCGTGAATAAAAATTCATTTTACACGCTCTCCTTTCGTAATTGATGTGCAATTTGCTGTTGCCTATGCTTATTTCATATTTATGACAAAATTGTTAGGTGTATCCGAGAGTTATTAAGGCCCATAAATATATCAAACTTCGGCCAACTTAAATTGTTCTCTGCCCTTATTTCACAGTTCCTTTGTTTGTGCGGCTCGAGTTGGAACTGGATTTATCTACTCCCTAATTAAATTAAGCTTTCAGTGGAGTTCTAGCAGCGGCTTACCATATACATTCCAGGCATAGAGCTTCGTTTATGCCCAATAGGTTTTGGCGTGATAAAGTCACGATTCAAAGCATCAATAATTCTAAGATGTTATCTTTATTATTTATCACACCAATCAAATGTAATTTGCCTATTCTTTTGATTTCCTATTTAAATACATAAAACGATTTGGGGCTAGATGATAATGTGTGAATTGTCCAGTATTTTTTTAAGAGTCGGTTTTTCTAAGACTATTTGCAAGGATGGCATTTCAAGAATTGTTAAATCTTACCTTTATAATATTCTCTGTACTCCTGAGTACGGAAGCAGGCGGCCCTGTGGTCGGTATAGGCGGTGCTGGGGTTGGCGGCGGCCCCGTGGTCGGTTTGGTCGCCGACGCATGGTCCACCGAAGCACTATTGCTCAGTTTCGCAGTCCCATTGGGCTCATGGTGGTTGTTCTCTAGTGCATCTGGAAGCGTGGCGGAACGCTTGGACAGGGCATCTTTCAGCGCAGACGGTGGAGCGGGCGGCGTCGTTATCGGCTGCCCGGACGTCGTGCTTACACTGCTCACGGAGTCTGACTTGAAGAACAGCTCGCGTTTACTTTGTAACTGGAAAAGAAAATACAGTTTGGTAATAAGAAAATGGCATAAACAGAATAGAAGTCTAAGCCTTAGCAGCGGTCGATTGGGGCTGATGTTGATGGTGAGAAGGTAAAAATTAGTGATGCAACGAATACGAATACGAATATTCGTATTCGGCGAATAAATAATTACGAATACTAATGGAAATGGACGAGCCAATTTCGATATTTTCCGGTCAGTATCTCATAAAGTTATTAACTTTTATGTACTCATTATCTTCTGATTGTCTACTGTAAAATTATTAAGTAAAACTTAAAATTTATTAAAAATATTTTTACAGAATCTTCGCTCATCAAAAACGAGATTGATGCTTATCTAAAGCTTCCAAATTTATCGCCATCTGCTGATCCATTGGTCTTCTGGCGTACAAATACACATTTTCCAAGGCTGAATTACTATTACTGAAAACTCTCGCGCAAAAACATTTTTCACAAAACCATGTACAGTTGCCTAGGCCTTGCGAGGCATTTTTCAACGTCTGGCAACATCCAGACTAAAAAAAAGACCACCTGTCACCAGCGAATCTACAGATGTTGTGTTTTCTGAACAAAAATTTGACAGTTGTAAATTATAATTACTAGTACAATAAAACAAATAGATAAATGTTAAATAAATGAGTGTCTTACTATCCGCCGAGTTATTCGTATTCGTAAAAGCAGTATTCGTTGCATCACTAGTAAAAATACTTTAGATGGTCCTTACTATTTTATATTAGGTACCTACTTAGGCCTTGAAAGATGCGCAGACTGAAGAGTATGAAGTATGGATTCATATTAGTATCAGAGATACTATGAAACAAGGCATGTGTGTCTATTGTATTGAAATGGGTTAACGTTTTTATAAAGCGAATTTGAACATAATAATATTTAAAAACAACTATAAAACAATATACCCACATGAACCGCAAATGCGCATATCGCATCAAGGCTCTGTAGGTATAAGAGGTTTGCCCAAGGCGAATCGTAAGAAAATCTATACACGTACGAGTACATATATCGCGCTCAGTAATAGGACCCACTAACAAGACTCCCGCTGCGGTAAGACATAAATTCGCTCTCGAATGACGAGAACCTATTCACCGTACGAACATCTACGGATATTATGCTTCTAGCTAGGCAGATAGGCGGTTTAGTATGCTATAAGCCCTTCTTATAATTGTGTCTACGACTCTAGGCTATGGCGTCAGATGACTCACCGATATCTATGCCGATAAGATGAAGTTTCCGAAGACAGCAATAAATACATGTAGATTGCATTGATGTGATCGACTATATATTTTACCTACCTTCTAAACAATGTGATGCAAAGAAACGCAGCATAGTTTCACAGTAAAACGGGCACATGTGATAATCACGCACTTGTTGTCGGAGCGCATAAAAGCAAAGCGAGTAAACCTGCCAATAACGAGTAATTATAACTACCCATGTGGGTGCGAAGAATGAAAGCGTTGACTCATACGGAACACGGCGGGTAAAGTAAACTGGTCGTTGCACACGTGAGTTAGATGCACATACTAGTATAATAACGAGCCCCAAATTTAAGATAGGTTACATGATAATGAGTAAAACTTAAAAGCCTCGTCTGACTGCCCACGAATACAAAGAATATGTAAGAATGTATAGAGCCCGCGGCGAGCTAAAGAAGATCCGGGGAGGTTGATTAATGGCGCTTGCATTTCTCTCGCCTATTCAAAAGTCAACTGGGGCACCATTAAAACAATCGGAAATATTATGGCAGTCCCAGATTCTTGTCACAGAGTTCCAAATATAGCCCTGCTACTGCTACCGAAACGAAATACCTCTTCTTCATGCAATAAAATTATATAGATTCTAGAATTGGAAAGTGTGGTTATAAAATATGTATGAAATATTGCATTTCAAAATGATTCATGTCTAGGTTTACTGAAGTGCGACGACCGTATGAAACAGCGACGTTTGATTCTATTTATATCAACAACGTCGTCCTAAGTAATATCGTTACCTACTCTGGGTAAGTATGTTGCTCATTATAACAATACACTTTACGTAGAAATAATATGTGACTTAATAATCAATTCTACCATTTCATTTCTAATGCAGCACCAGTCGTTAGTTCCCAGGATTATCTTAGCCAGTTTACAGCTCACTCGCACGCAAACGTAATATCTTCGACACATGACTGAACGCTTCACAATAGCCCTTCCATTAGGACACTCTTAACGAAGCACTGCACAAAACCAACGTAATTAGTGACCTTATAATTAATTTACTTCAGGGAGTCAATGAGATCACTACTCGAGGGACTCGTGACAAGTAGGTCCCAACTACTAAGTGAATGAGTACGGCTCAAATCGTCGTCACTCGGCCAGAGCACGGACGCTTATAAACGTAAACAACGAAAATAATCAATGCTGCAAAAAGGAATTTGCTTGTTTTGCCATAACTGCCTATGCCCATAACATTAAACAATTCACAAATGAGGTTCACACGTGCGAAAAATGGGGTAATTTTCGTCACATTACCATCACACAAAGTAGAGTGCTGACGTAGCGTACTTACATAAACATCTGAATTCTGTCGAGCTACTTTCTTACGCCTTTTCAAGCTCATACGATTCTTCAGTGATTTGAAAACTTGATCACATTGCATGTTTATTTTTAACACGGCAAACTCACTAGTTCACACTGCAATTTCATTTTATAACACACCTTGGATTCCATTCACATAATTAACTTAAATTCCTGGGAAAATCTACAAAGGGAGTGGAACAATCTGAAATCTGTCCACATGTACGGACAGTGTTTAGTCAACTGAAACACCGCACAGCTATATGCAGTAAAAGATGAAATCATTGTCATTCTATTAAAACAATGACTAAGTACTTCTACTTAGGTTGGTAATTACTAGGTAAGTGGAGGTATCTCATTATAAATCCTTATACAAAATATAAGAAAAGCTTTTGAGTGACTAAGCTCACTTGCACGAACGATAAAATAATAATTATTGCTATTTGCGACCTCTGTTCCCCTAGCGGCAGTTGGGAAAACATTTCGATCTATCCCCCTTTTTGCAGCAAAGATGGAACTTTTATCAACTGTAAAAGTTTGATCTGCCCCCCTTGTTGCAATGGTTGGACAGATGATGCCTCTCTTGCACGAACGATAACATAATAATAGGAATGTTTTGATTCCAAACTGTCAAATTCACTGCCTGTATAATGAGTGCAGTATAAAATACTTAAACAGTGATAGTAATTACACGAATCATTGCACCTCAACAATGGTCTCCACTCGACAGGCGTCAACGACCAAAGGCTACAAATTTGGGCTTGGCTCATTTCGTCTATTGTGTGTTTATGTTTGAAAAGTTCTGAAACTTCCAACAATAGGATGTGGATAAAATGCTCTTTATAGAAAACTACCTACTCTATTTAAATTAATTCCAAAAGGGGATGTCGGTTCAACCGTAGAATTCAAATAGCTATCAAAGTTTTTAACTTCTTTTTAGGATACAAACTAAAAGGGTCAAGAGTCTTGACTCAAGACTGTGAATTACAATGTCAATTTGTGGGGGAAAACAACATACGGCAGGAAAACTGTGTCTTAAATATACAAGGATTCGAAATTGTGGAACTAAGATACCACAATACTCAGGTCCGTTACTTTGGGTATAATTACAATACTAGGGAAACAGTAATAATGCCAATGGCGCCAAGGTGTTGAAACATGACTAGACGCCGAGAAAACGCGATAGCTCTTCCTGTTATGACTCACTATCGCTTTAGGAATCGGTTTTTATGAATAAAGAATTATCTATACATCACGTCAAAACAAGAAGATGATTCTAATTCCTTAAAGTTTCAGTTGGCACTCATATAATGAAATTGATTTCACAAACAACGCATCGAATAAAGATAATTTAGGTCGCCTGTTCGTTTACTCAGCTTTAGATGTACTTTCTCCGAGCGAATGGATGAGAACTGTTCAACGATTGGTTACGATACTTGTTTGTTTTAAGACAATACTCAGGTGCTTGTATTTGGGGACAAATGGGACTTAGCTTCCTTTGCTCCATGTATACTACTCGAAACTAGTCTATTGAAATAATTACAAACAGGTGAAACAAGTCGTAAACCACCCCTTCTAGCCTCAGGCAGGGTTCGAGTTTCCGATCACACTGCATTTTGTATTGTTGATATGGTAATCATTAGTTTTAACTATTTGCAAGTGAAATGAGGAGAATATGAATGAATTGTACCCTTGAATACTGGCTGGTACGTGCATTCTAGAAGAGGCAGTTTCCCTCAGGCCAATCATGCATACGAATGACTTCGCTCCGCAATGAGGAGATAAATTACTTAGAGCGTTCAAGTTGTAATCGTATGATTGCTCCGGTGCTTCATTACATTACGCAATGCGTTGTGTTACCAATAGTTATGTATCCTCCGATTCAAAAATCTGGATATGTTTTGTATACAAAACCCAAAGAATATTGGTGAAAAATATTTAACGGCATTTGATTGGTATCATCGAAGCAATGCACAGAGCTCGAAACAATATTTGGTTTAATTTCTTTCATTCAATTTTCAATTGATCCCTCGATCGTTTTCGTATTCAAATATAAACATATTTTACTATGCATTGAAGTTTGAGTTTTACTTTTTAGTGTTAACCTTGCTGTTACATTGTTGTTTTCTGTATGTTACTTATATACCTATAAGTATATATCAATTGTTGTTATTTATATAAATTTTCATAATTTTTTTTGTTTGCATATGTATAATATCTTGAATTTTAAATCGGAGTATAGTTACGTGGATAACTAGTGTAGGATTATTTTTTAAAGTCTATATAACTAGTCGCCTTTTTGAATTAAAGGTATGAGTATAAATCAGAAAAATAAGCTTAAACAACTGGATTCGTATGCGTCAACAAGAATACAGGGCGCTATGGCTCATTGGGGAGGCCTATGTCCAGCAGTGGACTAATATAGGCTGATGATGAAGGAGAATGACTGAGAGAAAAACTTCTGACACGTCGTGTTACAATTTCGTAAGAAACATCGTATGCGCCTACGCTGCGCTTCACAAGAATTAAGGTTTATTAATCTTCAGCTGCAGGAACATCGCAAATGTGGGGGCGTGAAGTCAGAGCGTAGGCAAACGAGATTTGGGAAGAATAGACGAGTACACGATGAGTTTATGTTGATAATAATTATAAAAGCGGAATAACTGGATAGGAATAAATAGAATTTAAGTAGGTAATTATATATATGGGAAGTAACTCCAGTTAAAACTCGAATAGGACTTCTGAATGTGAAATTTACCCCTGCTAATATAGAAAAGGTACACTTTAATTTAACGTTAGATCAAAATTTTTTCATGATATTGGGAAAAAATGCATCAGTAGCTCGTTTTTAACAATGAACTGCCACCACCCTGTGTCTCTGTTGTTCCCAGATGAGAAATTACTATGCTCAGCACAATGGTAGCGGGTTTTTGTTACCAACTAGGTGCTCCGAAAGCGTCTATTATGCGAGTTGCAATGCCGTCTGCAAATTACAAGTCATTGCAAAAATACGCCTTTAAGAGACTATGAAATATTGTAGACGATGGAACAGACTGACTTTTAATTTAGTATTTCAAAGATCAAGTCCAGTTTCTCCGGAATCAAGCTACCTAGATTGCTCTTTGTTGTTTCAATACATTATTCATACAGTAAAGTGATGTGAAGACGAGTCTGGCAAGTTTAGAAGAGACATGCGGCATTACATTAACTAAAAGATACAAGGACTGAGATGATACACGAATAATGTAAGTGATCTATGTTATCTTCGCTTAACATATCTTGATTTCATTGTTTCAACGAAGCTATAAAGGCTGAACGATTTCGAAACTCGGTTACAGTTTAACAAAACAACTTTATTAAAAGAGTAACACGACCTTTGTACAAACCATGAACTGTATTAATTGAGGTTAAATTAATGGTCACACAAATTAGCGTTAAAGAGTACTTCTGCTTTGCATAATAAGCCAATTAAACAATCGTCCTGTTGTCTCTGTAATGTGATCTCATTATGTGATAATTAACGATGGAAAGACCTTTGACGATCTTAATACCCACTTCTCAAATCAAAAATAGATATTCCAGTATAAATTAAGACACAAATGGCTGTCTTGAAATGAAAACACGGACAGCGACTGCGACGAAATGAAATGACAACCAGCATTAATATAAAAAAGCGCTACCGTTATTTTGGGACTTACTATTTAAAACTTTAATCTTATTAGTTTCACACATGCCCTACAGTTCCGCACCACATTTGGAAGAAGACATAAACCAAGTATACTTTAATTAAGACGGAGTCAAATTACATGGAGGAAATGAACTGTTGCGATTCAATACATAAAATATAAAGCCTGTTATTGTAAGAACTTGTTAAAATACAATAACTTTGTATAATATGCAAGTGTTGTGTTGTCGTGAGCGTGCGGAGGGAGGGAGGGACTGGTAAGGAGACACATTTATTTTATAGATAGTGCATCAAGCTAAGGCGCCGACTGCAATTGTGACTTATATACGTATTAGGTACTGTTACTACCATTGAATGAGTCAACGACCCAGCGAGGAGGATTAGGAAATTGATACTTTGGTCTTTGATTTGTTCTGCTGACATAAGGAAGAGCTCCGATAATATGACCGATTCACACGAACCTTCACTATTATAAACACACAACATATTATATAATAGGTACTCACTCTATATATATATGTTGAATGTGTCACATAATTATGATAGATACTAGCGAATACGATAGTTACTAGATAGTATAAGCATTATACATCTATAATATGCTTTGTTTCCAGTGAAAGAATCAATAACCGCGTATTGTTTTAATTATTGTCCATCAACGAACTCTTTTATGTTCTTAGTGAAAAGGATATTGAATATCAAAGTTTATATCGATAGATTTTTTTTGTTTGGATCGAATATTTCGTTTGATTTCGCAAATGTAAAATGAAAGTCACTATTCCAAGTCTGTTGACAATGTGCAATAACTATCTTGGCCATTACCAAGATATTTAGAAAGACGAGCCATTGCGCCTTATCAATGAAAACAAAGACAAAGAGATATCGTCATTTCGATGATAAAAACCGTTGTTTACCTCGGCCTTCCTGCGCAGAGATAAGTTCCTCCAAATATCCCGGGGACTAGTCCATCCAACTTTAGATTTATCTACGCCAATATCGGCTACATTACTGGAGCATCTAGTTAGTTTAGTCTGCTGCACATTACCGTTAGATAACGCTCGATTAGCCATTCTGAACGCATTCAAATATGCGAAAGACACAACTGATTCTATAATACGTTCACAAACTTCACACAGGGCTTGGTATGGTTCTCACACAAATCCAACTTGTTGATCATTTTCAATTTATAAAAAGTACAAAACTCTTGTTCATATGCGCACTAAGGTTGTTTTTGCGTTCAATTACATTTGTTATTGCACACACTCGTATGGAATCACTTAGTATATATTCTCGATTTTACGTAAATAACGATCCTGCTTGTCAGTTGAATCGTTTCAAAAGTTTTATTTTGGTTTAAACCAAAGCTAAGTTTACTGTCGCAATATGAGGCACCATTCACGACTGTTGTCAGTTTGAGGTTAAGTTACAACTACAAGCGATACCGGCTAGCGGCTGCCGCCCCGCGCCGGTTGGCGGGGTACACAAGCGCAGTTTTGAGCCCGTCCTACACGGGGTGATAATCCAAGGATTCCATTTTATAATCAATATTGGACTGAAGAGAAAATTAATAACACTTTATTTATATCTATAATATATCAATGTGACAATAATTTATAGTTGAAATTGGGCTTGTCTGAATTACTTATTTTGTAAGTCTAAAGAAATAAGGTTATTGACTTCTGAATAACAAAATATCGTATAAAGATATTAGCATCGCACTTATGACAAAATAATAAATTACGCTATGCATGCACAAGATATGTTTTTGTTTTAAGGATAAGTAAAACAAAACAATGCCGAGAGAAAGGATGCTTGCTCATTTATCTTTATTTCACAGATACAGATGAACAAAAGAAACATTTCATCATCACAGTAACTACTAATTTGTGTCAATTAGTAAATTTTATTAGGAGCATCGCAATTAAAGTTACCGAAAAGTTCAAGTAAAAAATACACCACATTCAAAATCAATACGTGTAAACAGGGCCGCGTTAACTCAGGTACAACGGAGTTAATTATGGCTATACCTATATAGACGCAAAAGGATCCAGCCCGTCACACTCATGCCCACCAGACACACAAAAGCAAGGGCCAATCGTATCAAAGAAAACAAACTAAACATCCTATAAAGGCAAAATGGATCTTAATACTAGTATACAAAGACGTTAACGCATTATCCTCACAAGGGCTTAAAACCTTTTATACGATATCAGTAACAATGCAGAAGGAGAACGTGCCCCAACCGCTTTTGCCAGTCGATGAAAAACTTTAAAGACAAAAAAATATTACGGAGAGTAGTCATTCCGTAAAATAAACTTTGAAAGTTACCATGCTTCTGGAATAACTTTGCAATAAGAAAGGAAATGGCGTAGTATTCATTTCTGGCAGTATTTTCTTATCTCTCAACTTTCTCGACACAGCTGGCGATAACGTTCAGTTGATAACAATTCCTAGGAACATAAGATCTTTAAATAGAATTGAAGGGGCTTTACACATCAAATAATGACACTAACTATTTGAACAATCTTGGAGAATAACATCGATTTAAAGAAAGAAATGGGTTTTCAAGTGATATTACTCTATGATGGATGAGGGACGTAAAAACAAGTTCAGGGTTGTCTATGAATGTTTTATGTAGTACTTGAGGATGTTCCGAGAATTTCAGGTCAGGGCGCGACCGTGAAACAGTTAATGTCTGTTTAGTGAATTCGACACATGCGAGCAGAATGGCCGCCACGGCATCATAAGGTTATTTTTAACCCTGTAGGCATGGGGTCAGTCACCCGCACACCCTGCCGCAACTGAACCAGTCCTATCACATGAGGAACTGCGTGGGAATATGGTGGAATGCCATCTCCTTGCTTCTTACGCTAGGGCAAAAAGCAAAGCGGTAAAAACAGATGGAACATGATTCCTGGTCTCGTCTTGAGTCACGACCGACGACGTATTGGATGCTGATGATTCACGATACCGACCAGTTTTTTATCTAGCTAATTTTTCTCGTAATGCTTCAATGTTCGCATTTTTGCATATAAAAAAACTTATCTACGCAATTGAAGCATTAAATGACTTCCAAGTTAAATGAAGACAAATGATGTCGGACGATTGTCGGTCTTTTGGTTTTTTGCTTGTAAGCAGCAATTTAATGAGTGGAAATAACTTCCGCGAGCCATCATGCTACACTACACCTATAATAATTGTAAGTTAAATACATCTCGTAGAGATGAAACATTACAACGGTTTTGCACCACTTTACCTAGTTTTACGTATTTCTGAAGTTAAAATATGATTTCTCATGGCAAATCCATATACAAGATTTATTGAAGTAACCAGATACGCTTGTAAGAATAGAATTGTTTTATGTAAGTAATACAACACCTGATTCAATGTGGTTATTGGATCGAACCGGAGTAGCTGTTGAATGTAAACAAACTGTAACCAAGCATAGTTATATTCATATTACAACCATAACAGTCATCTAAACATTATATTCATGATGATGGAGAGTTAAAATATAATTTCGAAGTTAAATCGGAATATATTTATTTATATTTTTCCATACTACGTGTATGTATTTCAAAGAGTGAATGTCTTAATATAATATTTTGTTCATATTGGAATCTAAGAAAACAGGTCCTTAATGTTATTGCAATCAGTACAATATCTTCACAACCATACGAATAAAACACTTCGGTGAGTAAGAGGGTTGCATTCGACGCATTAAAACATCGCCATCCCTTTTCGGGGTGAGTTTACTACGATTAGGGGATTCGAGTGAGGGTGCACAAGATGTATGGCTAGGGGACTCACCGTGGCAGTGTCGGTGAGGGTCACGGTAGCCGAGGTGGGCCCATTGGCAGGCGGATTGTTAACCAGCCCGACAGACACCTGATTATTGGCACTTTGCTCTATAATTCGCTGACGAAGTGCTAATCTCTCAAGGCTAGCTAGTCGATGGGATCCACCAGTGCCATCTCTGTCACGTTCCCGAACACCGGTCGTACTGCCGGCACTAAATGATCCACTGTATTTGGGTAAAGTCGGGGGAGGAACTGGTCTGGCAGCTCCACCCCGACCGAGCAAGGAGCCGCTGGACGTATACGCGTAACTGCTGGGGGTTCCCAGGGTCGCGGTACGTGGTGCAGATCCAATACCATTTAAGGCACTACTGGTTCCATTGACGGCGGCGCCATTCACCGTCGTAGTGGTTCCGTTCATCTCCCCGAGTGGTTTTCCGTCATGCGAATGTTAGAACACGGTACACGCACTGAGTCACAGTCTGTGCACTACGATACGATCGCGATTTCGAGCGATTGGAGTAGGAGCGTTCAAGCCGGGTGCCAGTCGGAGGCGGTTTGACAGCTCGCACGGTGCAGACAGAGGCGCGCGGGCGGAGTCGCCGGCCGCCCCGCACTCGACGCCGTCCTCGTCACCACGCGACCCCTCTACATACTAGGTGTACAAACATTCGTCTGGAGGGTTGAAAATGCGCTGTTGCATTTTCTTTTCAAGGTCAACACATGAATGTCATGTAAACTTTCTTTTAGTTATCTAGCAGCACAAACAACAGTAAAGTAACCCTGATACCATACGTAAAATGTTACCGTGTCATATAACACCAATTACGCCCTTAATCTTTGATTTTACTTAAATTACCAATACCAAAACAAAACCTATCAAGATGTTGTCAATCAGATAACACCTATGAGTATAAACTGTCTCATTAATTTTATAAAGTTTGTATAAAGAATTTAATTTAATATTCCATGGTCTAATATCCAATCAAGTGGTTTGTTCAAAAAGTTCACAATTCCAAGCAGTTTAGGAGATACAGCAACGGAAAATTATGTCCGAGAGTATTTGCTAAACTATCAACAAGTAATGCGCAACGAGCCGGCCAAAGGAAGTGACAAGACGGCTAGTTCATCGGCCTGGATACACCTACTAGAGCCAAGGCGACAGGATAGCTAAATAGCGGAAGTACTTTTACGGCATCTGTGAGCAGGAACCGTACATTACATGTTACAAGTATAACAATACAAAGTTGTATTGTACTTCACTGCTAGAAATAAATAATTTGATCATTTAGAAAAAAATAAAACCGACTTAGAATCCCTTACTTCTACACTGTTTTTAAGTTTTGCTGGACAAATGAAAACCGTAATTCATTACTTTTTAATTTTATATTTTGTCAACCTTTGTGGTGCGGTGGGCGAATGTTTGCGACACGGGAGGTTGCGGGTTCGATTCCAGCCTCGGGGATAATGTTTTTATGATCTGCAGATTGTTACGGGTGTTCTGATCGTTTTTCTATGTATAATAAAAAATATATATTTATGTCATATTATGTATATCACCCACAACACAAGTTCTGCTTAGCTTGGGGCTTGATAATGCTGTGTGAATTGGCCAGTATTATTTATTTTTATTTATTTTAGTTATTTATAAATAAAAGACAATTTCGACACCAACCAAATCGACATGTTTACATCTGCGCAGGTCATTACCTACCTCTTTCAGAATTTGTACAAAGGAAAAATTTGGGCGTCTCGTCGAACCGAACGAACTCACGAAGATTCAGCCTGTTATTAATCACTGAAAAAAACAGGCGGTGGCTGCTGGACTATACAGAATTAAAGCTCAATCATGTACTTTTGGGTAAATCTTATAACGTTAAGAGCTGTTTAGGGATTACTCCAGTAGATGAAGGTATGATTGGGTCATCCCAATCATACCTTCTCAAATATCCACATTCTAGTGATTCGATTTTGTATTATTATAGTACAATTTACACAGCATCAGCTAGTCCCAAACTAAACAGAACTGTGTTATGGGAGCTAGATAATTTATAATACTATTAGCTTAGAACTTGGAAGTTAATAACAGAATATAGATCGTTTCTAAGGAATGTCGGAGAACTTCGTAGAAACTTGACGTTTTAAAAAGGTTATTATTTTGAGCACGTGTTAGTCTCATGTGCCAGCGATGTCCATCGACCGGGTGGTACCGCGCAGGCGCGCTGACACCCTCGCTGCTTGTCTGCGACCCCATGGGTGATGTGGAGGTTCGGTTGCGTGCATCGCACACTCACTCCGCGACCGACTATTGCTTGCAGAATGGAACTTTCTTTTGATGACGTTATGCTTGTTATCGGCAGGTAGCATGCCCGAGCCATTTTCAATGTAATGTTCAGTTCATTTGGTAGTCGACTGCCTTCCACGCCTACAGTATGCCAATTGCCCGCCTTTTCGATTTTATCACATACTAGCTGACCCGACAGACTTCGTCCTGTCAAAAAGATTTGTAATGTGGCAGTTCTTGTGCCTACGTACAGTGAGTGCTATTTAATATGAACTTTATACCATAGCAATAAAGCTCAAATTGACTACGTTTTAGTTACAAATTATTTGTATGGGAAAAAGAAAAGGGCTATTTTTAGGGTTTTTCCAGCAATAATTCTAATTTTTCTCGCCGTAAAAACCATCCTTGAACTTCAACGAACATTTTAAAAAAAGATTTGGCCAAATTGGTCCAGGCGTTGTTGAGTTATGCGCTTACCAACACATTTTGCGATTCATTTTTATATTATAGATAGATTATGCTTAATGGGATTTATTCGTTCCTTATTAATGACATGTTTTTATACTAAAAAAGAAGACCTTTTCCGTGAATTTGCCAACCGGCTCTACGTGCATTTATTATTAGGTCATTCGGCCGATTGAGTAAAAGAAAGTAAAGTTAAATATCATATCAACTTGCTCGCGCCGCAAGATGGTACAGATCAACAGAGAACATTTTAAAAACTAAATTATGTAGTTCTTTCCTTGATTTATACCCGTTCAAGAACGACTTTCACATTTATTATATTATTAACTATAATAAATTAATTGATTATCTTTAAGCTAAATAATTTTCAAAATCGGTCCATAAATGACGGAGAAATCGACGACCATACATAAAAAAACGTACATACAGCTGAAACTAGAATCAATCTGTATTTTTTTCGTAATTGGTAAAAAACACATTATCGGCACTTTCCCGATGCATGCAAGCGCCATCTAACGATGTTGAATATATTTGAACTGTGCCCACAGCAAGAGGCATCGTGTGTGCACTGTGCAGTACACCGATGTGTTATTCGTGTAAATGCATCAATGATTTGCTTCACAGGAACAATAGGTGGCGTTGCATTCGTACCGGTATTGATATAATTTACTCATAGAAGTTAAGGTAAGAAATATTTGTAAAGAGGATTTAATTTTGATTAACATATAGAAAAAAAATTATTCATTCCATATGTAAATTAATATTCATTCCAAAATTCTCTGTTAAATGTATATATAAATACCTATGTGATAAATAACAAATCCAGAATTTGAATTATTCTATTAAACCTGCCAAATGACCGTGGACTTTTAAGACATTTTAAACTTATTAGCTTCTAGAGTAAATAATAATAAGACTAACAAGACCAGTTTTGTGCACCTTTCAGACTGGCCCATGGCATCTAGAAACAGGGAAAGGAATAAAGGGAGGGAGGCCTTTGCCCTGCAGTGAGTGGGACAGTACAGGCTGTCAATAATAAATAAATGTAGCAAGACTATCGTTAGACAGATATAGAAGTATCAGTTTCCTTAATAAAGAGTAGATCAAACCCGAAAAGGTTTGTTGAACTGTAAACAAGTTGAAAGATATTATAAAGATGTGAACCTACGATCCACGCAATAGTAAACATTGTATGTAGAAAACATAAACATAACTGAAGTAAGACATGTCCGAAGTAATCAAAGCTATATTTAGAACTTTAAGATATACGCTACAAAGAACAGGAACTGGGTGCCTAAGGAACAAGAACGAATGCCTGTATTTTTTGACAAGGTCCTTATTCTAAGGAGTTTGTCAAAGTAACACCAACTATGGATTCTATAGATATGGATTCGATAGTAAATTATATTGGAATTTCATGTTAGTAGCATTCACAATGCATGCATACCACTCATTGTAAAGCTAAATCGAAACATATGAATATATACAAAAATTATGTAGGTACCTACTCTACAGCGCATTTATTTCGCTGGAATCATAAAGTGGGTACCTACTCTACCTACCAACCTGATGTATTTATATTATGCATGTTTTTATTAGTAAGACAAAGACAAGTGGCACTCCAGAAAACAGCAAATAACTCGTCAATTGCCGCTCATTGTTGGGATGCTCTACCCATACCTAACCATGTACCTAACTCATGCAATAATGCAGCAAGTGTTTATCTGTAAGCACCACATATGTATGTATGTACCTACTTTGAAAAGATAACACTTTGTGGCTATTCCGTTATATTTGTGGACGTTAGCCGTAGTTATTTAGGTTAGTTAACTTTGTAATTAGTAGGCGACGACAAAATACCAATCAGCTACAAACAAAGGTTGGTGGATACGACAAGGAAAAAATAGACATTCACAACCGTCTAGCCGTGACCCTGAGATTGGATGGCATCCGAGCCCGCGACGAGTTTTATGCCTTGTTTTGCGTTGAAGCAGTTTTTAGAAGTGGTAAAAGAACATTAAACTTGTGATTTATCACTGTGCACAAATATACGGCGAACGTGCCTATAAGCTAAACAGGCACGTGCGCCGCAAGCAGTGTTTCTAAAACAATCCTCCTGAATGCTAAATATTTGTACCAAACACGACCTCGATAGTTGATTTAGGAAATCAACAGTAACTATTCATATACTAGCCGTGTAGGTTAGGTACTAGTCTGTTCTTATTATAAACTCAGGTGTTCCTCTGCCGCACTTTTCAGATAAATAAAGAATTCTAGACAATTCATACAGCGTCATCTAAGCAGATCTTTTACTAGATGACTGATTGCAAATTGTACATCATTTGTCCCAAGGCGGGAATCGAACCCGCAACCTACCGCGTCGCAGGAGCTCATCGCCCGCGCGCCACATCGGTCGTCTACCTAGCAACCTAGCAATGCATGGTTTTATTTACAAAATCTGTTAACAACTTCGCCAGCCAATGAACTCCGTATAAAATAACACAATGTTAACATAACACAATAAAACTGTAAGAGGTCCAATTCTGTACATTGAAGATGTTTTTTAATTATTTTTTTTCATTACTATTATTGGTAATGATCCCAAAAATGTTTTTTGGATGGATTCGAATTTAACTTGACATGATTTGAGTTCATAAAACGAGGAATATACTTTTTATCCCGGAATTCAGTACGGTTCCTTTCCTCCAATTTCCTCCCCAGTGGGGATGAAATTAATAAATTGTGTGTGATACTTTTATATAGTTTGCCACTTGTTTAGAATACAAAGACGATAGGTACTTTATAACTAAATGAGCACAGCAAAACAAAATCCTACAGGTGAATTAGCGGAGGCACAATACAAACATTAAATAATACTGATGATGCGAAAGCATCCTACACAAGCTTGATAAATGATTCAGTATTAAAACCTCAACCCACGAAATAGTATTCAGCTGCTTACATTAAAGTTATTGTAAAGATACAATCTAAGCATGCGACTTATTTAGTAAGCTCGTCGGTAAATTATAGTAAGACTTGTTTCTGTCTGCGGCTTTACTAGCATTATTTCTTTGGAAAAGTAACTCGTCACATTTATATGCATTTATATTGACGGCATGAGATGAAAGGCAGGACGGATCGAGGGCAGACCACTCGTTTTAATGTTGTGGAAAAGTTTATTTTGTTTTGGGCTATGGGAGAACTACATATATGTGTTATTCCTAGATTCTAGACCTAAGTACTAGAATCTATGCAACTTTTCAGGCCGACACCCCTTAACACTGACCGAGTGCTGAAATCACACCGTATGTGTTTTCTACAAGTGACTAATATGCGTAAACCCACACTAGCGCAGCGGCTGAGAAAAAACAGATCTGTATGACTCAGAACAGCTGTAATGTTTTTCGAACGAAACGCATGTGCGGCGCAACACAACCGCTGTGTAGAGCGGCAGCACGAATGGCTTAGGTTAAAAATAAGATCGCAGTCGTCGAAAAAAATCCGTAGTCAAAGTGTTAAGAGGTTTCGTCGTAAAGAACAAGCATAATGTTCATCCATGCATCCAAACTTTCGCATATACATATTATTGGGATGTATTATTATAATATATTAAAGTGTGATGTTAGTAATCGATCATAGTTACATTTTATAGCCATTTGTATTAGTTAGTAGCTTACGTCACGCATAAATGAGTAACTTAATCAAATACTATTTTGCTTCTATCAACATTTAACGAAACATTTGAAAGCATCAACTTATTTAGTCAT
Source organism: Eupithecia dodoneata (assembly GCA_947044415.1). Taxonomy (NCBI): domain Eukaryota; kingdom Metazoa; phylum Arthropoda; class Insecta; order Lepidoptera; family Geometridae; genus Eupithecia; species Eupithecia dodoneata. The sequence continues at coordinate 8,315,452 of OX345656.1, read as the reverse complement.
TGTTTGATGGTGACCTCGAATTTTACTAGAATTGTAGATAGTAGAAAGTACTTTGTACGATGACTAACCTTAACCATACAGTGAAGGCTCGGCCAATGTACTACATAAAGGTAAGTCGTAAACAAAGTAACTATATACCTAACCCACTACATAATGTAGAATGTTAGAACAATGATAAAAGCCATACGATTAGTCTTTGCATGATATGAATCATACAACAGAATCAAGTTACCTGTGTGTATCGAGATTCTAAATTTAGCCACTGCATTCGTAGATTTATACGGCACAGCAAAAAGCAGCTACGGTAAAAACTTAAAAAGTGATAAATTATTTATTCACATGTCATGCATATGTTTTTCTTGTATTGTGTTTGAATATGTACCTATAGAACTTACACGTACCTATGTAGGAATGTTTGCGTGTTAAAGGGAAAACAAGAACCCACACATAAATCAGGCAGTATGTCATTTTACTGAAATAGAATTTCTAAATACCATTGTTTAACTTTTTATTATTATTATATTAGCCCGGGGTGTCCCAGTGCAAGGCAAATTGTTATACTTTGTGTTTTTATTTAAAATACAAAAAATAGTACCTACGACATGCAATACGAGGTTCAATTATTTTTAGATTAAGAGATATGTTCATTAATACAATCGAATGTAGTGAGTATTGAATCCTAGTAATCGTTATATCTGTGGTTTGCTTTAATTTTACGCAGTTAAAACAATTATATTTTCCATACATCACAGATTAAATAATACAAGTTTCTATACTTGCTTTCGACATCCATAAAGAAAAAGTTTAATATTTTAAGAGCAACAATGGTGTCGGATTCGGAAAACAAAAACTAAACTAAATTTGACAAGACTAAAAACGATAAATAGACACCAATGAAAAGTAGGGTTTTCATATAATAGGAAAGAGCGAACGAAACCGCGCAGATGCAATGGATTCTTAAAATGTTTTAATTAATTTCAGTACATACCTGTTCTGTCCCGCTATGATTAGGTTTGTATCGAGACAGGACTGGTCTATTCCTTGATCGATTCAGCGGAGAGTCCGATAGAGACGTCATTTTCAGTCACAGATAATTACGTTTTAGAGCACTAACACAAGAGATCAGGAGGAAAATAATTGCAACAAACTACACGATGGGTCTGTAAAACATAAGTCCGTGGAGCGTTCAGGAGGAAAACATACTGTTACAGTTAATGCAATATGGGGCGAGCGCAAACATGATAGCGCCTAGCACATTGTACATCGACAAATCACATCCGGAGAGTCGTGCGCGCACGAGCGAGTGAATCAACAGGATTACGTACGAACTTACGTACTTTCAGTTCGACCACTGATCATTTCTTTGCTATATTTAAAAGTTTTTTATGGTATAGTTGACTTTGTTATTGATACACTTAAGTCATCAAAAGAGGGACCTTCAATATATTTCTCAGTGGAAATTGGGACACTAAGTTTCTAATAGACTAGCCAGTAGCAACCCAAATAATGAGTAGCTGAGGATACGAATACAGAACGCACGCACACTGAAGGGATTTTTTTTTCATTACACTATTATATATATATACAGTTGTTCTGTGATTTTCGCGAAATAATACAGCAACGACCGCACCACGATTACATGCTCGCAAACTGAAACAATAAAACAATACGCGCGTCGTGGATAGCAAACGCGTTCGTCACTGGACAGTGGCCTCTGGGACGATATGCAAGTGACAACGACGACGGCGACCATAGGGAGTCGTATCGGTGTCAATGGTGTTCGGTGGTCGACACTACGCCACCGAGGGCCGAATAGCGGTCGCGAATTCCTACTCGTAATTCAAACGACGCGACGCAACATACGTGCCTTGCGGACAAACGGTCCTGATGACCTAATAACTCCAGCTTGATAGGTATCAATTTATTGCGTGTATGATTCTAAATACCGATACCATTGTGATCTTTTTTAAGTAGGCTACAAAAGAACAAATAGTCTTGTCGTATATTATTACACTGTACCTGGTAATTAGCTGTACATAATACTATTTTAGAGTAAGACACTTACCGCTGAATTTGATGTCGATGATGAAGCAGCACATGAAACAAAAATAAAATATAATCAATTAATATTATATTTAACTCTTCTTCATCAAAATTGTTTTCTGTCGTCATGTAATCAGCCTGTTTATAAATTCTAAACATAATTAATTCTTAAATCTATGATAAATTCTTTGGTAACGTTAATGCTGTAAAAGAAATAACTATTTGTAATGAGATTTGAACTTTGACAAGTTATTCAGCGTACGAACAAACTACAGTAAGTTTCCAGTAAGTAGCAAAATTACCATCCTTGAAAAATCGCTAGATTGCATTTCCAAATGGGCAATTCTTTAAGTTGTTCTACTTTAAGAGTTATTCAGATTAATGATAGTCTAGTATAATTGTTTATTGGGGTTCTTAAAACAGGAACAATAGATCAGTCAGGTTCGAATTGAACTCCATCAAACCTCCCCTCTGTATTCTTCCAACACAAGTAACGTTCGTAGTTAACCCGCTTACATCAGTAATTAATCCATCAAACATATTCAGTTAATTTTGAAAAGGGGGGAAGCGAATCTTCTTGGCATTATCATTATTTTAGAATAATTTATTCAGTTGTTACAATGTTGTTACATGGGTCACAGAACAAAATTGTTAGGCACATTATTTAAATTGGTAGATTGACATCCACATACCCAGGCAAGGCAGACAACATGTACCTACGTCTTGAAGACTTTCTGAGCTACCACAATCTTCTTCCATTAAAAAAATTCACAACGTATTTTTGACATTTACCCATTTATAACAATTATTTTTATCTAACAGCACAAGCACCTCTTATTATTGTAAAGTGACAAATAGATCTTGCTGTGCGTTAGATCCGAATCGGTGATTCACTTGTTAGGATTCTTCTTTATAACGATTGTTTTCAATCCATCCATCTCTATCAAAGCAACATTGTCACAAAATAATAACAAGCTTAACAACAATAGTCACAACGAAGTGGAAATCTATCGACCTCGATTAGCATTTCATGTGCAGTCCTTCTCATTGCGTTTACTACACCAACAACGTCAGGTGTTGAAACTTGAAATTGTATCATTTAAAAGCGGATAAAACTATAATAACTATAAAAGCTGATAAAACTAGGGTTTAAAACTTTAAAAAGTTAGTAAAGATCTCCTTTTAGTTATAAGAAAATTATTGAAATTCTTACATGATTGATTCGAGCTCTCCAAAGTTTCCATTGTAAGCAGGTAGAGAAAAAACTGCACAATTTTGCATTTACAATCAAATAGAAATCAACAAACTCCAGCGTAACAAATATTACACGTTTGAAGACAATGACCGCACTTTCTAAGTTAATCCATTGCATTGGACATGTGACAACAAAGTGTTTGTCAACCCGGTTACAGTAAATATTGATAAGTTACAAAGTTTATTTACAATGAGAGAAAACGACGTAAATGCGGCTCGGTGTTTACGTATGAGATGCGTCTACAAGCGGCATGCGCGGACGTCGAGAACTGAACTGGCAGAGGCGGTAAAGCGCCTACAACTGCATACAAGCTATTTCAATACATGCAGAGAATTCGCAACTCTGCGGATTCCGCGCGGTCTCCGGGTGGCCGGCGAGACGGCGACCGTGCAGCGTCGCATGCCCTCTGAGGTCAAACCCTCTCTAGGGAACTGCACTGCATGAAAAGCACGGAAGACGCAATGATATTCTAACATATTCTAATGGATCGGATAGACTTCACCATTTATAATCAACTTCTTTGCTTTTTCTTGATTTGTTGTAGTGCCTATATAAATACGATTTGTATACCTATTTGCAAATTATGGTCTCGATTTTTTCATTGCTTTCAATGTAGAGAGAAATACACAGAGTACAGGAAGCAGGATATGAGTGGGTCGAAATAAAACAGCTGTATGTTACGGAGTTGGGCCCTTCAGGGATATCCTATTAAACTCAGCCAAGGAAAATATTTCTATATTTTAGGAAATAACTGTCCGGTAGTTCCCTACCGGAAAAAGATAATAGGTACCTAGGTGACGTTTTGACCCAACGCAAAAATCATTTCAAACCGCCTCGCTTTATTTTTAAACTAAAGCGAGGCAGTTTGAAATGCCTTAGCCATATTAACCTAGAACAACATGACTAATAAGAAAATCGTTCAGCACAAAGGTCAGATTAATCAACGATGTCATGAAATATGCAGTTCGTAAACAGCATCAATTGATTTGAGGACTTTGATCTGCACAACTGCAAAATTTTAGTGACATGACGTCATTTGGCTGCCTACCTATACATACTGTGTAGCTCGCTATTCTCAGAAAAATACTTGAAGATTTGGCAAATTTTATGCTGAAGGTACAGAACCTTTATTGCCTGAGATATGACAAACTACTAACGTAGTTTTTTCTCCGTTGTTTTTCTTGTGTTAAGGCACTGTAAACGAAAACCACTCAGTAATTAATGAGTGATCGATCGAGTTAACGAGGACGCGGACGTTAACTATGGATCAATGATGATAACAACGCGTGGAAGTAATTTATTTATTATATTTTTATGGGGAATTATTTATTGTACGATACAATGTACCTACATAAGGTGTTGTTCGCTCCTAATACAAGTGTTTAAAACTAGAGATTTTCAGTAGGTACCTTCCATTTCGAATCAACAGGTAGATCATGACATGATATTGTAAATTGCACTGCGAGTACCTAATGATCAATGGGAAAACAAAAACGACCTTCGAACCGTACCTCTGATGAAAAATTATTGCCATTCGCCATTGTGCGCGTAAACAGTGGCTTAGAGAGAATTCGAACGAAAGAAAAAAGAGATAAAAGGTTATATAATTTCTTAGTGAAGCCAGTAAGGGATAACCAAACAGAACCGAAACAAACTGTGACAAAGGTTGTTCTGCTGTATCTTGATTGCTAACAATCAACTACGCAAAATTAATTCGTTTCTATTAAAAGGTGATGAAATTACCATAAATAAGCCATAATATTGTTGAGAACTGTGTTATAGACAGATGCCGCCGTAGCTACTGGCTGCTCGTCTATTACTATGTCTATTATAATGGCAAAAGTTAGTGAATTGTGCCGTTGTAAGGGATGGCCCAAGTAAACGTCAAAACTACTGAATGGTTAGAGCTGTGTCCATATAAAGATGGAATAATATACTGGCTTCTTTTTACTCAAAAAATGCGTGCAAAACCGCGGACATAACCTAGGAAGTAAATAATTTTAAATAAGACTAGGTAAGGCCAAATATTTATGACCGACGTAGTAGATAGGTAGGTTCCGAAGGCTCAGAGATTTAACTACGATTGTTAATTAAATCTTATCAAAAACATAAATGTGAAAAAAGTTCATTCAGATTTTGCATGTATTGACTTATAAAATGTATTTATTTATATTTTTATTTCCGAACTTGGCCGTCGCTCTACCGCACGTCTCGTTGTAATTAAAAAGAGTCTTTTAAAAAGTCACTGGTAGGTATCTATTCTTTACTACATAAAAATTACAATAGATTCACCACATCCGACGAGCAGGTAATGTCGGGAAAGTAAGGAACGGTGTTTAGTTACAAGCAGCGGTCAGTTTCCGCGCGAGGGCGCAGGACAAGGGATGAGGTCGCACGGTCGCTGAGCACGACACAATGCCAAGATAATGTATCCGTGAGATTCTGTGAGGATATCATGTCATAGATGAGCATTCATAGTTTCATAACTCACGCAAGCGAAGAGATCACACGTTCTAATTCTAATCTAATTTGACGACCTCATCTGACGGTGTCACAATCACATCTGATGGTAAGTGATGTTGAGGCCAATGATGTATCACGAAGGTTTCAATGACACATAGGTAAATCACTTTTGCCTTGAAAAGAAAGACCCAGGTTGTACATTATAATATACTATCTGTTCCCCGCGGTTTCACCCGCGTTAAACTCGAATTTCACTGTACCTATTATGTGATTTTTTTACACCTTGGGTTACATTATTGGAGTTTTAGTAAGGATCCCTAACTTTTTTGAAAATATTATGTAGCCTATGTTTACCGGGGATAGTGTAGCTTCCCAACGGTGAAATAATTTTTCAAATCGGTCCAGTAGTTTCGGAGCCTATTCAATACAAACAAGAAACCAAACCTTTCCTCTCTAAAATATAATATTAGTATAGAAAACACATTTTTTGTTTATTTTGTCGTTATTATTTATTTATCGCATTATACTCAACACAACACAAATATAAGCACAACTCAAGTGGCGAATTTTTGTCGGATTTTCAATAAAATCTGTTAAAAAGAAGAAAAAATATTATATTTAGGCAAATGATGACATCACAATGCAGAACAATTTACCACCGAACGGCGATCCCCAAATCGCATGCCCAGCGTGGGTACTATGGCCCCCCTTGAGATAAAAGCCGATAAGGCGCTTATCTGGGGGAGGCCTATGTCCAGCAGTAGAACAATTATAGGTGTTGAGGTGAAGTGAGGGGGGATGCTAGCATAAGGCATAAGAGCAATATTAAAGTTATATTGGTAATATGGAGACATCTTAGACGATATTCGTCGACCGATGTGGCGCGGCGGCGCGGCGGGCGAGCGCGACGCATGGAGTTGCGGGTTCGATTTCGATTACCGTTTTGGGACAAATATTTGGACCATCAGCAATGATTTGTCAAGTGTCCTGGGCATATTCTAAGTAAAATAAAAATATATCTATCTATGTTTTATCTAGTACTCATAACACAGGCTCAGCTTAGCTTTTGGATAGATGATGCTGTGTGGATTGTCCAGCATTATTTATTTATCTTAAGAATTCTCATGGCCTACTTAAAGTATGTACAATTAAGTTTCTTACCTGCACATACCTGTCTAGGTATGGTATGAGGTAGGTATGCATCTTGGATAAACAATCAACATCCTTTAGTAGCTATCTTTTTGTATGCAGTCAACACCACATAAGCAAAGGGAATAAAAATATACTAACATAAAACTATTGAAAATGTTTTGAAATAAAAAAATCTAATTGTGAATGTTATGGTGGTGCCGCATAATGTTTTATTTTTTAATAATGTATTTTTAGACTACTTTACGTGTAGGCAAATATTAGAAGATCTGCAAAGAAATATGTAAGTAACACATAATTCAAAAGGTTTCATTTTGATTAATTTCAAAAAGTTTATCCAAGGCCAGCAAAAGATCAAGGTTCGAAACAAAAAAAGTCAGATCAAGGTTACTTCACATAATACCTTCCTCACTATGCTGCCTTGAGGATTTATGTTTTTTTAAGGTTTATTTCTTTATTAATTAGAAGAAAGACAGAAAGTAGCAAAGTAGAAACCTTCAGCTCCAGCTTCCCAATTTAAATTATTCTTTATCTTATTATTTAATCATTATCAACCCTTTTTTTGTTGAAATAGAGTATAAATTTGTATATAGCAGGAAGGTGATAACATCGAGGAAAACCATAAATTAATGAGCATAACATACTTGTAGAAGATTGCCTATAGAATTAGAGGATCAGTACCTACAAAATTAGAGGAAAGGCGGACCATAGCAGAGAATAAAATCTGTAGCTCCAGATCCCTATTTAAATATAGGTATTCAATGAAATTGTTTTGAATGTCGTTCTATCTGAACATATACAGATTTAGTATCATTGCATATTAGGTATAGGTATTTACATTGTTGATCAAGGCAGAATACATAAAATAACGATGTAGCAGCATTTGTTGTATATATTATTTGGATGCTTAAGTACATTTTATCTGGCTTGTTGTGTTGTATTGTACGTAGACGAATAAATAACGATTATTTTGAAACCAAAACATAATACACAATTTGCTAGTGGCGCGTTTTTATCGGTCTGATTCTACATCATAATATGTATGCTTGAGATTTGTACCAGATTAGGGAAAATTATACCTGATCTCTGCATACTGGAACTGCAATAAAAACACTGTTTCAAATCTCCAACATAATCTAGCGATTTCACACACGAATTTTCTTCACCGGTTACTTTTTATCACGATTCAGGATTCACAAATTCTCAAAAACTGGCTGACAGACAGCTTCAGCAGAACAGCACCACCCGCCCGCGCCCGCTTGAAAATTGATTTTATCAAATTGTTGCCAGCTAAAATAGGAAATGAAAAACATGTAAAAATTATTGGTTTGTTCTGGATTCCATTTTATGTGGGATATATTTCCTTCTTTTCGATGTTCCATAATGTAAAATTTAGGTTAAAATTCTAACTTAATATAAAAAAACTTCAAATCTCCGATATTCAACAAATCGGTGAGCTGGCAGCACTTTTTGATTGTACGCAACATTTTATACAGTTAGGTTTACAATATTGGCACATAGGTTGGCACTACCGCATATCAGTCATTATTTTTTGGTACATTCGCGGTCTACGTTATCAATCAACTAAAGCGTCGCAGCGTGTTGGCAGCTATATAGCGAGTCCCCGATTTTTTTTATCGGAAACCAATTCAAAACATGGCACTAGCTTGGCTGTAAAACATTAGTTGTGATATTTGTACTCGTGCCTTTGAAAATACCGCGATACTGGCAAAGTGCATTTTAAAACCTTACAGATGCCTTACAGATTGATGAATGTAATCAAATATCCAAAAATGAAGATAAAAAATATTGTCTCCGAATTATAAAAGACGCCCAGCCCGCGCGCTGGCTGGGCGGCTTTCATTCAGATTTTCAGCAGCGTCTTGGGGACGTTTTCGCCTGGTATTGATAAGCTAGCTACTACTAGATTGTTTGTATACTATCAGACCTGACATCATTGCCCGCTATAGAAATATGTTTTAGACCATGGTTATAAATATTTCAAATTAGCAGAAATTTCAAATTACAAATTAAGAAATCAATTTAGGGACGAGTATGGATCGTGCAGCGCAGCATGCCGCACCGCATGCGCCGAAGTTGAAAATGTCTCATTCTTTCGCAGATTCCTTAATTATTTTGTAGGAATACCTTGTAATATCCTACTCATATTATGTACTTACGTGAAAGTTTGTATATAATATGAATGTTTGTTATTCTTTCGCGAAAAAACTATGAATGAATCGGGCTGAAATTTTGCATAGGTAGGTACAGGCTACGGTACAGGTAGTTCCACGCCTGGAATATAAACCTTAGCTACTTTTCTTTAATTCCATAGATCATTTCCCATGGGAAAGAAATTACCTTAAAACGTTTCCATAGAAACAACTCGTGCGAAGCCGCGGGTTGAAACTAGTATAATAAATGTGAAAGTCTGTGTGAATGTTTGTTACCACGTATCTCCGTACTTTTTTTAATGAAATTTAGTATGTATATAGTTCAGGTATTATATTATCTGTGGTTCAGGTTTTAGAAAAACACATGGCTAGGCTAATCTAATTAAAAAAAAATAACGTCATTAAAAGGGTGTTAAAGTTCCTATGGAAAATTAAATTATTATTCCTTCATTCGATTGACTCAAAACTCGGTATAAATAAACAAAAAAGTAAATAATCTCGCGTATATTTTACTTTTACAAAACTACCCCCAAGGGGATGTGCCAAAAAATCTGAAATTTGTGTGAAAATTAAAAAAAAACGTCATTCTCATAATTGCTTTTGATTTGAGTGTGTGATTTGTTTGGTCGTAGTAAAAATTTTGATTGACATGTCGTCGTCGTGAGTGACGTGTTGGTTGGTTTGGTTGTGTGTGTGTCGTCCGTCGCGCTTCGATCGAATCGAACTCTTGTTTTTGTTTTGTTTGTTGGTGTCCGAACTCTAAATTATTCGTTATTTTAGATGGATAAATATTAGAATTAAACCCGGTGTAGTTCAAGTTTATTCTGAAAACTAGTTTCTTTCTTTTAATTAATAATTCAGTGCTTGGTTACCTACACAAAATGAGTTTGAGGGCAATACTTCGACCAACTTCGTTAAAAATGATGCAGCTTCTAACAAGATATAAAAATAACACATCAACACTGCCTCAGGTAGATTTCCTACCCATGGAACTTCTAGAACTTCCTATCCTACCCGCTGCCAGACCCTGACACGGCATGCATGAGCATGTACTTAAAAGTTATATAGCTGGTGATAGATCGTAACAGATAAAAGCCCAGAACAATATTATTGTTCTGTGATTTTATCCAACTCCAATGTAGCGTTTAATTATTTACTTACTCAGTTCAAGAACATTTATTAGAACTTGTCCATTAAATAAAAATATTATGTTGGTTGAGTTTTCGATTAAATTAACATAAAATTGAAGAGTGAAGTAGACTGGCATTCTTATTTTTTATTTTCTCCCCAGGCAGCAAAGTTTAAAAGTGTGATTACATTGGTTACCAGTTATGCTTTCCTATGGCCCTTTGCTAGAGTTACTCAGCATACTGCTGAAAAACCAAAATCCATGGTTGTTGATGAAAAAAAAGTCATTATTGATACTGCAGATATTTTATTTGAAAATGGGCATTATGATGAATGCTTTTTAAAGCTCGATGAATGCAAAGTGAGTATAATATTATCACTGATTGATGATTCATCTTATTACAAATTGTTTTGTTCATAAATAGTATCTTTATTTAAAACACCCTTTTTTCAGCAAAAAGATGATGTTGAAGTTCAATGGAGAGTAGTAAGAGCTCTCTACAACATGTCAAAAGACCCTAAATATGACAACAAAGAGAAAAGGATGTATATTTTCCAAGCTTATGATATTGTGACAAAATTACTAACATATCATGCAGACCATAATGCGGTTCAGAAGTGGTATGCTCTTATACTTGACACAAAGAGTTCGTATGAAGGAATATCCGAGAGGATTAAACAGCTGGAAAATGTTAAAAAACATATGGATGTAAGTAATTTATTATTATAATATTTGAAAAAAATAGTGTGAAACCATTTGCTTCAAACTTAAGTATTCAAGAACAGAAGTTTAAAAAAAAAAGTAGCATATTTTTAAATTTTTCCATAGTACAGAGACATGTTTTAAAATAATGTTGGATACTCTACTAGTGTAATTATAATCTAACTAACCATAGAATTGGCTAACAGGTAATTTCATTTAAGAAGAACATGTCCATTGGCACTTTTCCTATGTGTGTTCTTTAAAAGATCTGAAGTGATGATTATAATACATAATTTTTTAATTTTGTTGAGCTAGGCTTAGACCGTGGGCCAGTAAATATAATTTGAATTGAATATTAATATTAAATTAATATAATAATGGGATACATAAGCCATGTGTATCCAGAAAGGTATCCTCGAATCTTCATACAGTTGGTGCCTGAGACAATGCTGAGGCAGGCCTAGGAGATGCCAGCAAGACGATTTCGACACATTCCGGGTAGATTGGTGGGACCTGGCCTACAAACGCGATTCCTGGAAGAGTTTGGGGCGACCATTGACCAGCCATAGGACAACATAATGTTAGATATAATTTTTTTTATTCATATGAAATGCACAAATTTATTTTCAGATGGCTGTTTCTTTAAACCCAGAAGATGCAACCTGCTTACACATGCTGGGTGAGTGGTGCTTCCAGATCACAGAGATGCCATGGCATCAGAGAAAGATAGCAGAGGTACTATTTGCCACCCCACCCATCTCAAGCTACGAAGACGCCCTTGAATACTTCCTAAAAGCTGAAGCAGTCCACCCAAGGTTTTATAGCATAAATCTCCTCAGAATTGGCAACTGCTATTTAAACATGGGAAAGGAAGATCAAGCTAAATACTATTTGAAGCTAGCGGCGAGTTACCCGGCAAAGTCTAATGATGATCATCATGCTAATAAAGAAGCTGCGGAATTACTAAAGAAACTTTTGAAAAAAGAAAAGAATAAATAATTGATGAAGCTTAGAATAAGTAATTGATGAAGCTTCTTCTGGTAATCAATAATATTTTATATTACGAAACCTATGTAACTACGGTTTTTAATACTTTAATATTTTTGTAAGTAGCTACTAAAGTTAAGGTAATATAAAACTATAATATAACAATGACAAGAATTGCATTATTATGATTTTCACAAAATCCACTGATCTAGAAAGTGCAAGTTCATATTATTTCTATCATCATCTAGGTACATCATAAACCTATAATAGTCCACTGCTGGACATAGGCCCTCCTAATGAACGCCATAGCGCCCTGTCTTCAGCTTGCCGCATCCAGTATCTTCCTGCAGTCTGTCACAGGTCGTCATCCCACCAATCAATCAATTTCTTTCCGGCCCTGGTGGGGGCGCAGAGGGGCCTCGAGGCTTGGCCTCATTACCCCGTCGTCAACTCGAGGGGACCCCTCGGTCCTTGGATTTTGTGGGAATGTGTTTTTTTTTTTTTAGTAGACCCAAGGACTCTAGGAGTCATCCCACCTGGCCGGAGGGAGTCCTACACCACATTTGCTGAGTCGCGGTCTCCAACTCAAGAACACGTTTAACCCAGCGGTTGTCGGTTATATGTGATATATTATGGCCGCCCCACTGCCACTTCAGCTTACTAATTCTTTGAGCTATGTCGATAGCTTATGTTCTTTTTCGGATGATTTCGTGACGAATCCTATCCTTCAGAGAAAACTGTAGTTGTCTAATATTGCGTTTTCTAGAAAATTTTAGATTTCTAGCATTGCGGTATAGATGACGAGCGAGAAGACTCGACGAAGTTTTCCAAACGCTGTCCAGCTTAAAATATCTTAAATCATTTATAGATTTTTATGTCGGCTCTATTTAGTAAAATACTTAATGCATCACCTATAGACGAAATATAAGAAAACTTTCTATACATATAAAGGCTTTCCATATTGTTTGTTGTTATTTATTGTTTATTAATTTCGTAGGTACACATGTTACACTTGATGTCGTTAAGTTCTATCAGCATAAAAATTATATAACAATTTTATTAGATAAGTAACACATTAATTTACACATATGAAACACCATAAGGGATTGTGTTATAGAAAAAGCAGACAGACATGCCTTCTTTAAAAATTAAATAAAAGATTCAGATATTTATCACAATAAAATAATAATAAATGAGTTAAATTGAATTGAAATAAAAGAATACAATGTCAAGATAATTAAATGCAGCTGTATAAGGGCATTGGCATCATGAAGATCACATTTCAAAAACATTTTATATTTTACAAAATATAGTCATCATCACAGGCTACATGTAAACGACACAAACGTAATAGGTGCGCCCACAAGTAAAACTTGCCCAAAGGTCTTCTCCGCCGTCTCGATGTCTCTTCGCCCGCACAGTACAATACACAATAGGTGCACGAGCGGCCAGAAGGACGCCTCCACAGGGAGCTCTCCGGTCTCGACGGATGAAACTCCAAAGTGTCTTCGGAGTCGTCGAGAAATGACTCCGATATAGCGATATCGTAATCCAGCAGCGCTAGGTTGTTACGGAAGTGACGAAGCTTGATTTTAAGTCCTCATACATTTTGGTAGAAGACTCGAAGGTTGGAAGCTCTATTGTGAGCAGTTTGTGTCACAAAAGGGCAGCGGAAACGGAGGCGAATGCGGCTTCTGCGGTCTGCTGACCGAAGTAGTACCTACCGGAATTACCGGATAAAGTACCTAGATTGGTACTATTTGCCTCCCTACCAAACTCAAGCTACAAAGACGCTCTTGAATACTTCGAAGCTTTTGAAGTATTCAATATTAATCTATATTTTTTTAAGTATTCAATATACATCTCCTTAGAATTGGCAACTGCTATTTATTTTCGTTCCTTCCTATTATTATGGTTCCTTTACAGCGCGACGCTCTTTCTAGACATATCCATAATCTAAGGCCTGCCCTTAGGTAGTAGGGTAACCTACTCAAATAAGAGCCCACAAGCATTACCAGCACCTTCAGAGGAAATAAAGGAAAACATGCATGTGTGTACATAATTCCAAGCATTTATTTCAATCTGTATACTTAGATAAAACACTCCTAAACTTACTCTACAACAGTATATAATATTCGAAAATGTATGAGATACAATCCACTAAGTAAATAATCTTGTACAGTAGACAGGTAATCCAAATTCAAATATAAATCTACCTTATCTGAATCACTAAAGGTATTTTTGTGCAAGTTTAAAACCAGAACAAAAACAACATTGTAAATTCACAGACTAACATAAAATTAGTAGAAGTTAGCACCATGGCTTTAATTATTTTTTTTATCATAAAGAAAGCCAAATTTATAAAAAAAGCAAGGCTCCACACGAGGCAGCTCGCTTAGAGGTTCAGAGAAACCTGGCTTGAGAAGGAAACACATAAAAACGTAAAATTTTATGTGAGTAAGACAGCACACCACACTTTTCAACCACACTTTGTAAATATTCGCAACAATATTCTTAAATTTAGCGTCAATTACAGTTAAATGACAAATCTTAGATACTTTCATCATTTTGTGCGATCTTGTGGTGGTTATACTTGCTATTGATTACCAACGCCCAAACGCAACTCACAATTAAGCATATCTCAGACCCGTAGCACACCTTCGCCGTGAAAACAAAGCAGCGAAAAGCAACACGAGTTCCACTGCGCAACTTAACTACATTTTAAAATTTATATTAGATGTCGCCATTTGAGTCCGCTACTTAAATGGCGACATCTAATATAAATTTTCGACTGCCACATGATACATGGGAAACAAACGCTTTATTGTAGCGTAAAGGCTCCGAGCGCGGTGGTGTAGCCGCGTCCGAGCATATCGGCGGAATCGCGGAGTTAACATAGTCAAATCTATGCGATAGAACAGGTAGTTTCGCCTCTGTTCCGCTTGTCGTACAATGTACAAGTAATGGCGAGACTACTGCGGTTGCGCTGCTATGGTATCGCGGCTGTGATATGCTACATGCTTCAAGTCTCTGTCACTTTTAGTAACTTTTCAATGGAAATCTGTCAAAAAACAATCACTTGACGTGCTTATATCTGATTTGCGTTTGAGTATTCCGGGGTAAGGCATGTGTTCTTCAAAAAGATAATAGAACAATTAAATTTTTATTATGGTTTTTGGTAGAATACCTGTATATATATATATATATTCCTATGATCGTTAATGTCAAAATTGATCAACGAAACTGCTAATTGTCCAATTATCTTTCATGGAACCCCACAGAAAGCCGGTGTTCACAAAACAAACCGGACAATCGCATTTTATCGAGGTTTTTGACAAATATTTCCTCTTTTGGTGCACACCAGCCAGCCTATGTTATCTAAATTTAAATATATCGTTTTAGTAACATGGTATTTATGTATTTAATCATAATCAGTTAATCACTGTTACAAATAACAAAAGGAACATGAGATTTAAATGCATGAGATAACAACTATTTATCTAACTCTGGTTTGTTATTTGTCAAATCTGAACCCTGAATCTTGACTAGGAATAAATGCTTGCACTCACAAAAATATATCTCGATATATTAAATATTATTTAGGGGTATTAATCAGGAACCTTTTGTTATATTTTCCCTTACATTAAAATACCCGATATATATATAATTTTTAATATGTAAACAAATCGCGAAAGTAAGAGTTGTATATATTTCTGTGCTTGCATGTATTGGACATTAATCTTGGGGCTAGATAAAATCATGGTCCAGCATTGTATTATAACTTCTTGTAAGAAATATTACTTTTCTACATTGGTATTGTAAACATTAAATGCAATTGACAAACTTTTAACATTATAATAAGATCGGTATATATAAGTAACTACTCTTAACTATTTATTCATAAGTTAGAACATGTAAGCGTAACAACCACGAAAGCACTTATAAGACGTATTTACTTAGGTATAGTTTTAAGCTTAAATGGGATAACATTCTTACGATTTTCATTTTAAGGCCGAGTAAAATCTTTTCAACAGTGTAAAGAATAGCATTGGCTTCGCCTTATATTTTAAGGCGATAAAATAGAGGTACATTTTGGGAAGGAATTATAGGTTGGGTATATCGCCAAACCTGTTGTACTTGTACCCTACAGTATAATAAATTGGTAGAAAGTGTATATTTATTATCATCAAAATTTATCAAAACTTACATTATTGTTTAATATATTTTAGAAAATTAATAAAATATCTAAATAAAGTTATTGTGCTTACAGGCTGAACACCTACCATACTTGTACCAAATACTTAAAAACAACTACTGGTACAGACAGAGGTCTTCTCTGTGGTATATAGGTACTTATATTATTCTTTATAGTAATAGTAGATTATATTAATTAATTTCGATACAACTAGGTATGCTGCTCATGAAGATAGTGGAGTAAAAGAACCGTAATCATTCTTAAAAATAAAAAAAAGCAAAATAAAATAAGTAAGTACAAAAATACAGGTCACAGATATAAAATTTCGAAATAAAAAACAATGAGATTACAATCGTTTCATCAAAATAACAGTATCTTTACGGATTATTATTCTTAAAGCTAATAGATTAAAATGTTATTTAATCCTAAAGTGTTAAATATTCGATATTAAAAATCGATAACATGCAGGGTTAAGATCCATGTAGGCAGTAATTAGTCACGAAGCTTTAAGCTCAACATTTTTTGACAATTTCATAAGGCAATTAGTAAGAATAGTCAATTCTCCCACCTAATTAAGGATGAAAATCCTCAATATTTCACTAAGTACTGAACCTAAAGGCCTTATCCCTATTATAACTCTTATTAGTGGACAATGCATCGGATGAGCGTTGGTTAGTGAATTAGTGACTATAGAAATGGCACGACATAGTAAGGTGTTAATTTAGATTAATATTAATTTTGAAACAAATATCATAGAATTATGTGATGTCCAATTCACCTCCTAAAGTGCAGTTAGAGTGAATATTCTATTTCAAGTCAAACTTCTTCACAGAATGTGCATGCCATTTTTGAATAGCACATCCAATTATGATGAGCCTGAAATATGAGAATGAGAGTATTTCATTTATATCGGGATATTTACCATGATTAGAGTTTTTAGCTTTCCAATATTTCGGCACAGTTTCATGCGCCTCAGTCACGGAATAGCTGAAGGAATTGCGAGTTAATTTTTATTGGCAGACATACCGATCTACCCTAATTTTTTTCTTTTACTGTGGGTTTCATTATCGAACGCAGCTCGACCACGACACACAACACTGACGGTATCAGAACGCGACGCGGTTGGTGCATAACTTCTGTAGAACTGTGCCAAAATATAATAATAAATCATGGTAAATAACTCGCTATGAATGACTTGTGTTAATAACATGATAGTGTGAAAAGTTTTATAAGAGTATTTGTTCAATTATTATCATAATTTAACATAGGGAAGCTAACATTTCACTTAAAATTCTTAATAAGCATGACTTCAGAACATGTACCAACTCTTACAGCATACCAGGACGATCAGATTCCTTGTTACCTTGTTTTTCGAAGAACATGAAATCCTGAAACAAAGAATAAAAATATATAAAATAAATAAAAATCATTTATTTCAGACCGACAGGTCCATAGAAAAACACAATTATTACACATTTAAATAAAATACTAAAATTATAAAATAA
Source organism: Eupithecia dodoneata (assembly GCA_947044415.1). Taxonomy (NCBI): domain Eukaryota; kingdom Metazoa; phylum Arthropoda; class Insecta; order Lepidoptera; family Geometridae; genus Eupithecia; species Eupithecia dodoneata. The sequence continues at coordinate 8,297,850 of OX345656.1, read as the reverse complement.
CCGAATAACGTAGTGCTAAACAGTGTGTTTGGAAACTGGGGGTAGGCGGAACCAAGTGTAATAACTTGGCAACTCTGAAAACATTTTTGCCTTTCTGCTAATATTTTTTCGAAATTTGATTCCTCAGTTAGATATTGGCAACTAGAACGAAAAAAAACATAGCTTATAATTTTCGCATCTGGTAGTTAGCCTTTACTAATAAAATCAATATTTACGTGAGATCTAAGTAAACAAAGCAATAACATATACCTTAACATGTTCATTTTTAAAAATGCATATGACGACGACTAACATGTTTACGAAGAAAAAAAACATACGCTGTTAAAAGCAACAGCATTATCTGATTATTAAAACAAAGATATTTCTTGTAATAAGTTTATTAGCAAACTTAAGCAAACCTACGCTACTAACTGACACGTCACTTTTCCGTCTTAAGTTCCCATAGAAAAAGCACATTAAATTTCTCCCTTTAATATTTCCAGGCTTCTTTTCCAACCTTAGAAATATTTTTAAGATAATTCTTTTTCAGTCTCTACGGACGCCCAGCGCTCTGGTATAATCTGCTTTACCAAAGCACATGCTGACTGGAGACCGATTTTGTCAGTTTCTCTGTTAATTTAAGGTTAATTTGGATGTATACTATTCGTCTCTGTTTTGATAAAATAAAAATCTACTTTTTTATACCGGCGCCCTACATCTCAGCTGATGCGCCTACCGATGTGTAAAAACTGCTTTTTGATTCTTTCTTTTTTTCTCTGTCGTTTACTTACGATCAAGAAGCAGGCTCCTAACAGCACAGCTTTTATCTTAACATCCAAGTCCATGGGAAAAGATATCCCGAACATGTCTGCGTCGGTGAAGACCTCGCGAGCCAATCCGGACCACTGCTTCCTTATGGCGCCAACTTTTCTTTCACCATCAGCTGAGAAGACCTGAAAAAAAAAACATAAAGATTTAATTAATTAATTATCGCATTAAGACTTTCATTGGCCATCACGTAAATGTGCCTATACTTCTATACGTTACTATTATTAACTAGTTTCTGCCCGCGGCTTCGCATGCGTTGTTTCTATGAAAATGTTTAAAGGTCATTTCTATCCCATGGGAACTGTTTTATGGAATAATCCCATAAATCAAGAAAAAAAAGGAAAAGAATAAAACAGTTTTTTTCATTCCAGCTACCATCTATGCAAAATTTCAGCCCGATCCGTTCCTTCTGGTGTGCTTTTGGCGTGAAGAAGTAACTCACATTAATATTAGAGATAGATTCTCCGACTAAGTAAATAGTGAATCAAGTAGTTTTAATATTAATCACACAGCCCGCGTGCATTTTTTCTGCATTATTTTCGCTCTAGTCTCAACTTGTGTTCCATTCTCATCTGCGATCAGGCTTCTGACCCATGTTTCTATATTAATATTGTAAAGAGGTATTTTTATGGGTTTCGAATTATAACATAACGAGCTTCTGCCCGCGGCTTCGCACACGCTCTTCATGTAGCCTCTGTCCGTCCCAGGGATCCCGTGTACGACTCTAGCAAATTTCATTATATGTTTAGCCGTTTAGGCACGCTTAAACAGCTAAACATATCTAAGAATTACTATTACTAAGGAACTTAATTAAAAGATAACGGACGACAGACAGACAGAATTACCTTCGCTTTTATAATATTAATATGTATGATTAATTGTATGTGTGTGTTTTATGTGTCAAATTAATGATTTACTTACTTATTTAAGGTCAGTGAATTTTTACTAAGATTACACTCTACGAGATTTTACTCACGTTGAATTTCACGTCCCCGCACATGGAAAACGTACAGAAAGGCCCCTTGATTTTAAGCACGACATCCCCTAGTGCGTTCTTGATGGCATAAGAGGGCTTGCAGATCGACCACTCCTGTTCGATGGAGCCTATGACGGTGCCAGGAGGTGCGGTGACCTCCATGGACTGCAGCCAGCAGGGGCAGCAGCAGGAGTCGCAGGCCAGTGGACGGTTTAGGTGGATAACCTGGAAAATTAAGGGGGAAAATGTGATGATGATGATTCTTTGTTAACGGCAACTGTGTGTGGTTGGACACTTTTCTGCCAGTGTCCAGTAATGGAAAATAATTGAAAAAGTATTGTGTTATCAAATTATGAAGTTGGTTTGATATTTTCACTAGAGCCTAGTTCGTTATTATGACAGATTTTTTCCGCGATTATGACGATAGATGTCACCCGTGAGTCAGTCAGAATCTATCACCGTAGAATATTAAAACCCGTAAAATTATAAAAATCTTAGTTACTTTATAATTTTCCGGAAAATAATCAACAGGGCTGTAAAGAAGCACTTACAATCGGAAAAAGTATGTATGTTTCAGGACAACTGGTATCATCGGAGCTTATCAAGCGATATCCATCTGTGGACGGGTAAAGTGGCTCTCTCTCACCCTCGCCATCGCATCCTGGCTAGGCCTACCACATCGCGTCGCCTCCTCACGTTGTTGTTTATTGCGCATTCAAACACGTAATTTTTAATTTTTCCGAAGCTATCTGATTATTTTCCGGAAAATGGAAGTGGCTAGGATTTTTATAATTTATCTGACAGTGGCATATCGACTATATTATTTTCGGTTAATATATTCACGTATTAATAAAATAATAATAATAATGTATTCACTGCCCAGCTTCCCACCACCCTAGCGCGCCTCTTCTTCACATCGCCGATGCCTGCACAGCCGAAGATCATGAGCATCGTGGGCCATGAAAGTGTTAATGTAATTGGTATTTAATAACTGTGGTAATTAAACAAACAATAAACCTATGTGGACACCGAACCAGTATTTTTAAATCTTATTTAATACATTAATCGATACACTAGCCAAACCACACTACAAATAACTAAAAGTGCATTTGCTTGGCGTCAAGTTTCCGATATAAATAAGCAATATTTATTGTAGGAAGGATCACGTAGGAGACAATTAATGTAAATTGCGTATAAAAAGACGCGTCAATAGTGTGTTTTTAGGTTAAGTATAGGCGGTTCGTTTACAGACATTCTAGGTTTAATACAACAAACTAAGACTACAATTAGTGCCACCGTCTATATTGTTCGTTCATGTGCAGTCCATCCCAAGGTTGCCTGGAAGAGATCGCTCTCAGCGATAAGGCCGCCCTTTATACCTTTATTCTTAGTTTTTATCTCTATATTATTTTCTGTTTTTGTGTGGTGTAATAAAGTGTTATCTTATCTTATCTAAGTGTAGGTACATACCTGTAGGAGTTTTGATACGATTGTAAGAGTCATCATGTCAAAAATGCATTGTGAGCATATGACCAGTATGTTTCTAGTATAAGTAGTACTAGAATACGTGTAGCTAGATGTATTTTAGTACTTACTAGCTGCGCCCCGTGGCTTATAAACCTTGCTCTTGAAACACTCGATCTTTTTTAAAAAACCGCAGCAAAATCCGTTGAGTAGTTTTAAAGATCTAAGCATACATAGGGACAGAAAGACAGCGGCAAGCGACTTTGTTATATAATATGCAGTGATGGATGAGGTATGAAATAAAAAATACGATGGAAATATGGAATGCCTTACCTCATGCCCAAAGTTATCCAGAATCTTCATATCAAATGGACGCATGGGTCCACAGCACATTCTGGTACAGCAATCATTATCTTCAACGGCATAGTAGACCTTCTGTCCAAGGCTGTTCTTCACACTATACTTATTATTAGTCTCGAATCCCGTGAAAGCTTCTAGCAACTCTACTTTCTGATGAACTAGCAACTGATCAATCATAGAAAGGTACTCCAAACCTGGAGGGCAGTTGCTGAGCCCTTGAGGTATAGTCATCCAGCCACCTAGAACCAATAATATGAAATATAGGTAATGGAATAAACCTTAATCACATAAAGCAGATAAGATTTTAACAAACATAGGCACAGACAATATTTATTTATTACTGCACATTATCACAATGTTACAACAAACAATGGATAGAACATGATTTTATAACGACGAACAAAGACAACAAGAAGTGTAGATTATTTGAGGATGAACCTTTTGACTTTCTCCAAGGTAAAGTGTTAAAGTAAAAATATGTTTATTTTACCAGAACAGATATTAATAGTATACCTACATATAAATTAACCTTAAATTTACAGAGAAACAGACAAAATCAGTCTCCACTCAGCATGTGCTATGGTAGAGCAGATCATACCATAGCGCTGATCATCCGTGGAGACCGTGGAATTTGAATTTTTCGTATTTTTTTGTTGGTTTTTATTGCAGAGATTTATAAGACAGAAATATGTTTCATGCATGTCTAGGTAGAGGTACATATTGACCATCATTCAGGGGAAGAATAAAAAAGGACATGTTTCCTGAACATTTTTGTGTCCTCGGTAATCAGTAAACTAATTAACTAACTAGACAAACACTCTTGTTGCACTGTGACCCGAAGTCGATCTTGGCCTCCGACACAAGACTTAGCCTGGCCAACCCAGGATACCATATCAGTAAAATAACCAACTCTGATAGCTAAGAAATAGCTAATAAAAAAGGTATTTCGATACTCACATAAATGTAGGTAGGTATAGTATGTTAATATCTGGTTCGTTAAGATTACGTACATGCTTGGATGCTTGCCATTCAGACAAAATATAAAATACATAGATTAGTACAAGCCCTCCACCAAACTGAGATTTACAGGCATCAACCTCTTTTCTTCGTCAGATAGAAACCGATTGTAACCACTGTGTTTGGATTTAAATATACGTCTGCAGACACGGCAAAGACTTCTCTTAACACTTTCCACGCTCAATGTCTCCATGTAAACACGAGGGTCTCCTAAATCTATATTGGCACGTTTTTTCACAACATATTTTTTGAACTTTGACCACTTTACAAAACCTAGTTTATTCTTTATTCCTCCCTCGTTCCGCTCGAAATCGAATTTATTGTCAGCATTTGTTGACATTTTGAATTTAATTATATTATTAAGACACACATTTATAGAATATAGTGCACTCGAATCGATAGAAAACTTAATTAAGAATGAGAATGGGTGTACTGCTGTGATAAAGATAAATGAAATGTAAATAAACTAGGTATTATATCTACGTATATCGATGCACTTGAGTCGACTGTCACGTAAGGGCATTAACTTGTAAACAGCAATATCTGCGCTGTCTATCGACACGACTCCACTTCTTCAATTTTACACAGGTTTTCTTAAATTTTAAAACATTAAGCGTTTGTTATATCTTTACCCAACAGTAGGTATAATTGTGTTAAACTTATAATACTTAAATTACATATAGCCGCAAATATTTTATTAGTTTTGAATATTATAGAGGTCAAAGATTATTTTTTCTCCTTCAGTAAACAAAAACTAAGAGTCTATTATTAACCTAAGACACTAGGTGTATCGACCTCGTTATCAGTGATTGCTATTAGTCACGCTTTAGTTAGATCCTGTGAAATCTTTTATTTTATCCGCCAAATATTGGGTCAAAACGAAATAACGTTACATTTCTATTGCTAGGCCAACGAGAGTAGCTATCTTAAAACTGAATAATTATGTCCAAACAACTGCAGGTAGATACTGGATGCGTCAAGCTGACGACAGATCGCTATGGCACCCGTTCGAAGAGGCCTATATCCAGTAGACTAGGATGATGATGATCGCACGTAATATGGTCGACAAATATGGTCCAACCTAAGAAGTCATTAACATCGTTTTATAAATGCGATACAAATAAGTTGTTATAATTGTTTAGATATATGACAGCTGTATTCGTGTAATTGTTAACATAACCAACCGTAACACAATAGTACCTACTTGCACATAACATTTACAGTCCATATTTTCAAGCAAGCTACTAGCATACCCCAACTATGCAAATAATATCATTCAAATACAAATTCATGGCCATGACAAAATTAAGGCACATTGTACTAATTGACTAAAGCCAATGCTACATTGTCCACCAAGGTCAGTCACATCACACAATTTATAGGCCAGAAGTTTGTTATAATTAAATTAATTAATTGTAGGAGTAGCAGCCAACTGTCTGTTACTATGAGATTTAATTTACTTTGCTCCGTCTGTTAACGCTTTCCGTACGTACGCTACTCTACGTCTTCAACATGCAACTGCACCTTTGCGTCGTCGGCACTCCATAATGTTTAGTCTAGTATGGTACACCTAATAAGAATCGTAAAAAAGTTGAGTCTATTAGGGTCCAGAATCTCCCCTTTCTTTTGAGGACACTTGTTACGGTGCGCTTTGTTTAACTTGAGGTTCTCTTTTACCTGGGGGCCCCTGCTGTGGTCCTGGTTGCTGCATAATAGGTCCTGCTCCAGGATATCCCGGAGAGAAACCTGGCTGCATGCCAGGCTGAAATCCAGGCTGCATCCCTTGTTGCATTCCCGGCTGAAACCCTGGTTGCATCCCTGGCTGAAACCCTGGTTGCATCCCTGGCTGGAAACCTGGTTGCATCCCCGGTTGAAATCCTGGTTGCAGACAGAATAATAGAATGTTAGAGTAGGTTACATAGAATGTTAAAAAAAACATTACTTACAAAAGTCACTCTTTGTATATTCATATTCTATTTGTGTTTTAGTTTTACACATTTAACTATCTGCCTCGCCTATCTACATATGTACGTGTTCAGGTAAGCTGACCCCTAATAGTAATGAATACAGAAATATATTTAAATTTAAAACTTTCGGAAAAATGCAGATAGCGCCCTTTTTATAGAAAAGTGGTATATATAAAACCAAAACTGATATAGTTACGAGACTTGGAACCTCCCAGGGGTGGTCAGCTAACGATGAACGCCCATGTACGTACTTTGAGTTATAGTTAAATGTTAAGGTACTTAAGTAACTCTAACTCTAGATTAATGTAACTTCTTTCTTTTAAAACTACAAATAGCGTAAACTGCACTGGAGAACAGGCTGTATTCTGTAACCAAGTTTACATAACTACCATAGAAGGCAGAGCTGCATAGGACAATTTTCCTTATTTGTTATTGTTATTATATTCAGTTATTTATAGGAAAAAACCTTATAATTACAAATTACACACAAATTTATAAACATCCTAATTAGTTTATTGTTTGTTTGGTTTTCCCCCCATTTATATCCTATTTAGTTAAGTTTATGTTATGTATTATAATTATTGTGTACAATATAGAATAACAGAATAACTAGGAAGAGTAGTAAATATAAAGCAGACTATGAACATGTTACGACATGTATACATAAATTTCTATTGATAATAGTTTATTGTTAAAATGACAAAAAACAAAACTTTAATGATTTGTTTCAGTAAAGACCTACGCTCAGATCTCGCCGCCGCCGACGCCTGGCCGAGCTGACTCCCATGCAGAACAGATTCAAATCAAATTGTCTGCAAAGGTTTATTATTATTATTATTACTTTACATTAAAATTTGTTATGAAAAATAAACATTTTCATACCAGGGGCAGAGCCCGGTGGTGGTGCAGGGTGGCCGGGTGGTGGCCCAGGATATCCCGGCTGGGGGTGAGGATATCCACCCTGAGGATGAGGATATCCACCCTCAGGGTGAGGATATCCAGATCCAGGTTGATTAACAACTTCAGTAAGCTTCACATCTTCATAACCTTGAGAAGCAGGGAAGTTGGGAGAGTAGGCTGTCGGCTTGTGTGACATGTTGTAGCTGAAAATAAAATAAAACTATATAAAAATAATTATATATAAAAATGGTTTGTTATGGGTACAAATCTAAAGAAATTAAACAAGAATTTTGCTTATGTTCTTGAGGAGATGGATTGAGAGAATTTCAAGACAAGAATTATAAACTCCTTATTTAGTGGTGCTTCTAGACGACGGCGAGACATTTTATTTGACAAGAGCTATAAAAAACAGTTCAATGAGTTGCAATCTGGTGAAATAACTGAAATCCAATTTTTAGAAAATATCACTACTTAGAAAAACCGTTTACACTAATGTAGCATCACATTAGTTTAAGGATATGTGTTTTTGTTTCATTTGCCTGTTATCTATAAAATGTGATTTTATTTTAATATTTTTAAAATAAAGAGAGTGACTGTACATACATTTGACAGTTTCATTTCCGACATTTAATAAGGAAGACCTATAGAAAATCAGTAATTTCCGGAAAAGTTCTATTTGAAGTACGTACATTATATAGATCAGTACATTATGACATTCGGACCTAACCACCCAGAAACAATTAAACAAGAATTTTGCTTGTGTTTTTGAGGAGACGCTACAAAAAAAATCAGGTTTCTTTATTCACAATGCTTGTGATGTTACATTGAATAACCAGGAGATTTATTCATACCCTATATCCTTACATCCCAGAAGTGGCAAAGGAAGTTTTTATCTATTGCATATATATATCATAGGTTATTCTTACAATAACAGGATGGATCAATGTCGATTGGTTGGAATATAAGTATACTTGTATCAGCAATCTATTTTACATGACTGGGCAGAGATCCAAAACTAAATCAACTTTTAAACGTGATTCAAACATTTATTTGTTATGTTTGAATCACATTTAAAATCTAAAGAGATATTGCATATATTGGCTGTAGGTAAGTTGCTAATTATAAAGTGCCAGTCCTTAAATAAGTTCCTAAACCTTACACAGGCTAAAAAAACTTCCAAATTTATAAGCAACTTTCCAGAGTGAAGAATCTGATTGGTATAAGAAAAAATAAACAATTTTTCAGGATACAGATTACCTCCAAAATTCACCATTGAGGAATGAAAGGTAACAGACACACAGACAAAATGACTTAAAATTTTTATAATAACATACTTTGTATGGGTAAATTAAAGCATGTAATGTTTTTTCGAGGAATCATACCTTATCTTGTAATAAGGGTACCAACTACCAAACTTATAAATAAGTACTTTGTAAATACAAAGAACTCATTTACCCAGACCCTGAACAAAAATTCAATGATGTGGATAGATATAATATTTAGGTAGGTACCTACCTACTTACAGGAACACACCCAGTCTTCTGCTGATTAGTAAACTCTGTATAAAACAAATACCTAACTGGAACTTTATTAGCAAGGTATACTCACAACTTTTTATTGATAATCCAATAAGCTTCGAAGAGCCTATTTTAATCACCCAAAAGCTTCGTTCGACCTTGGGCCTAAATGTGCTGTCTGGTCTGTTAATTTTGTTTTAAAAAATATGTAATGTAAGTAGGTGCGTATAGTTGAATTGATTCCTTTAGTTCGTTCAACAGATTTCAAAAGGAAGGCGCAGCAAGCTCTTTCAGCAGCAGGGGTTTGAATTAAAACTATCAGCGTTTCAATCCCACATCTTAATTATTTGTAAAAGATGGGAATAAGATAAATAAATTGTTTTGTGCGTGCCGTAGTCCGTCCAAGCGAGCGTAATTTCGTGTTGGTTGACAGTCAGTCAATTGACATGACAGGACAGCCGGTGGATGGCGTTGATCATTGGTGAAATTACTGACAAATGGGCACCTAAAAGCAAATAAAAAAGGAACAACAACCCATAGACAAAATACCAAAATCATGAAGTTTTCACATTCATTTTTGTTTAATTTTTTTTTAGTGTTTAATACGATAATTAATAAAAAAACATAATTATTAACTTAAAGTTAAACACAAAATAATTTTGTTTATTATTAATATTATTGTTTCATGCAGTAAAGGTTTCCGAACTTGGTTGATCGACGACCCAGCGTATCCGAACGGGCACAATGCTGCCAACCACACAGAAAAGGCATGTCATCCGGTCAGTGCTGCCTTATACAATAAAAATCCCTAACTTTTGAGAAAATAAAGATAATTTATACTTATTATTGTTAGAATGTCAGAAAATTATGAAAATTACTTGACGGCGAAATTACGAATACCTTGAGGTACCAAAGTTTGTTATATTCCCAGGCATCATGAAAAATGTTTTAATTAGCGACTTATGTGTGAGAAATAGAAAATAGAATCAAAATAGAAAACACATTGGTATTCATAATTTTATAAACACGATTTTCAAAACACGTTTTAGATTGGCTATTGACGATCATTTACCCACGAGTATCCATGACGATGGCAAGAAATATAGAAAAAAATAACTATTTTCATTTCATAAAACCATGCAACAGAAAAATTCACGCCAGGACTAGAATTGAGATAACCGTTTTGAGTTTTCAGCAATTATCAAAAAAGTTAGAAACACAAAACATAAACCGAAAAAGATAAGCGAGCCGCCGAAAATTCTGTTATGTTTTAGGATGTTCATCAATAAGTTAAGAAATGTATGAAAAATAAATAACAGCGAGCGGAGTGAGCCCTGATAATTTGGGAGAGTTTTATAAACGATTTATCCGTCCATAATTAACGGATGTAAGAAACATACATACATAGAGCCGAACCAGAAACTCCTCCTTTTTTCATAGAAGGTAAAAGGTAAATATCGATAACAACAGCGGAGCAAGCTCTGAAAATTTAGAAGATGTTGTGGTAGCTCTTAAAAATTGATAATAAACGACTAAAAAGCTTTTTAAAATTGGTGAGGCATGCTTAGCAAGACAAGACAGCTAAGGTAATGAGCTAAAAAATATAATACATTAATATTTTTTGGCGATAAACAAGAAAATGGGGTCTATTGCTCTTCTATTTTACCTCCGCGCTACAGAATATTCGACAAGAAAAGCGAGCCGCAAAATTTCATATGATCTGGCTGTGCGCGTAAGTGATTCTTTGGGCTTGTTAGTTTTTTTCTTAATTGGTTAAGTTAAGTGGCTTACAGCTGCGGGAGTCGAAAAAGGATAAAGTATCTGGTAAAATCGTTGTCAGAAATGTTGTCGGTACATTTTTAGTTTTTGTCTCCCTTAGATATTCTTTGCACTCTTTGACAAAGTGACCTCGCAAAGTAGAGTATATTATTTTTCATCTATGTGCTATTACAATTTGTTAGGGTGGTTGAATTGAAAGAAAAATAATAATGACTGTTGCGGACTAGACAACACAAAAATATGTAACGTTACTTAAGTTATAAAGGGCTGATGCTGAAGTATGGGTGAAAAGAACGAGCTGCGATTTTTCATGCTGCAGCGGGTAACCACAGTAACCATAATTTTTAGATAGATGTGAGGCAGGAAGGAGTTAATACGTTTTTTTACTGTTTCTATTACAAATACTAGTTTTAATTTGTTTCTATTATTTGATTTTAATTTTCTTTGTTACCATGTTAATAAAGTGGCATTAAAATACCTATCTGCAGAAAAAAGAAAACAGGTACAACAACCTACCTATTATAAAAAAAAGCAATTAATAAATAGTCACTTGATTTAAAATAACAATAATAAATAGAAAATCGGTTTTCTATAATATATGTAATTTTTTTAGCAAAGCTTTGTTGATATTATAAGCAGATTTTTAAATTGTATGTAGCAACACTAACATCCGGTGGGGAGAATTTTCATTCACCAATCAAGCCAGTGCTTTGTAATGGTGCATTGACCAACCTGCTGTTGCTGATTCCGAGCGGAGGGCACAGTTTAGTAGATGTTTGCTTCCGCGTTTGTATCTTTTTGGAGTAACCACCATCATCGCGATGCAATTTAAGTTGTTTTGCCACTCGTCGAACTAAAATGGCGCCCGTGTTTATCAATTAGCTTACTTTATGTGAACGTTACTCAGTGATCGCATCCGAGTGAGTCATAAACCAACATAGCAATGACATTTTTATAGCACACAGTGTGAATAGGTACGTTTCTAAAACGTCCTGTGGAAGACTCGCTAGTGTGGTTTACGGAGCACCATAATGCGCGAATTCAAAGTGGTCGTGCTGGGTTCGGGTGGGGTCGGGAAGAGTGCGTTGACTGTGCAATTTGTGTCTGGATGTTTCATGGAAAAATATGATCCCACGATAGAGGACTTCTATAGGAAAGAAATAGAAGTGGACAATTCCCCATGTGTTTTAGAAATATTGGATACTGCCGGTACAGAACAGTTCGCATCTATGCGGGATCTGTATATAAAGAACGGGCAGGGATTCGTGGTGGTGTACTCGCTCACGAATCATCAGACGTTCCAAGATATAAAACCAATGAAGGAGCTAATAACGCGCGTGAAGGGGTCTGAGCGCGTGCCAATCCTGCTGGTGGGCAACAAGGCGGACCTGGAGCACCAGCGGGAGGTGTCGCACGCGGAGGGCTCAGCGTTGGCGCAACAGTGGGGCTGCCCCTTCAAGGAGGCCTCCGCCAAGAGCCGCACCAACGTCAACGAAATGTTCGCGGAAATCGTGCGCGAAATGAACGTTAGTCCCGAAAAAGACAAGACAAAATATTGTTGTTGTACAGTGCTTTAATATTTAGAGTGTAATGTGGCATTTATTTCTCGTAAGACTGCAAGGGCGAGGCTAGAACGCCTCGGCCCGATGACGGCGCCCGGGGCAGGCCTGCGGCGGCGCGCCCGCTGCGGCCGTGCGGCGGCCGCGAAGCGCGTCATATCATGTTGTTAATATCTTTGATACATACCATTGTCCAAACGAGGTGCTTTATCTTATATTTTCATACTTTAGTACTGGTAGATACTCCCGCAGTTACATTTGTCATAGTGTAAATAGAACAAAGTATTCAGTTATAGTGTACATACTCTAAATGGGCATCATCAGCTTTTTGTTCAATTTAAATCAGAGGTGAGAGCTTGTGCTCCCCTCAAAAACAATGTGTAATGTATAAATAATTATTAGTCAAGTTTGTATATAATTTTATGAGATTAATGTGGAGGGTCAAGGAGGATGTAGAGTATATAAAGCCATCCAATATGCAATAACTTTATATGATTGTGTAGAGTGAGTGGATGCGATGGGTATGAGTTTACATCTAAGTCATGTCGCAGATTGTGTTTTATTGTGTAAATTATGTTAATATGAAAAATCAATAATCAAAGAACAGTATGATTTGTCAGTTGTGTGATTGTGTTTTAAATCTACCAGGATTTGTGATAATACAATATAACAAAGTATAATAAAAGTTTTAAGTGGGAGATTAAACTGTGAAGTTTTATTCATCGGAACACAAGGTAAATAGTTTTTTGCTTTTATTTTGTTAGGAATATCTTGATACTCTAAGAACTTTTAGTTTGAGTTAACTAAAGCATATTTGGTTTTCCAAGACATGTTTTGAATATCTGTCCAAAGAATCAAGTACCTACATTATCAATTATTTAAATACAATGACCTCACCTTTGTATTGATAAGATAAATATTATCTTGTAATTCTCGATTTATTACAATTCCAGAACATTCTCTCTCATACACCAATTTATTATGTCCCAAAATAAAGCTCATGTTAAAAGTCACTTAGGTATAACAGAAGTCTTTAGATTAAGCTCAATTTCAATTTCTTGGTGTGTTGTTTTTGTTGCCATTTTAGATGAAGCTACCATTGATCTTACCTATTAATACTGAGAAAATACTGCTACCGCTACAGCAGCAAAGCAGTCTTGTTCTTTGTTTTGTTTGTGATATTGTTGAGCAAGTCAGATTCCTTAGGCAGTTTAGGAGCATTCAAGCATGTATGTACTATCATTAGTCAAGCACCTCTTTAGTAGTGGCATCACTCCTGTCTTGTATATTATTAACTCGTACAGTGTTTTGGCAATGATTTCTTCATAGGATGATTAATTGTTTGTTTCTTTTAAGAAATTGGTCATTCTTGCACTAGGTAATCTACTTTGTTCTCTGTGGATCACATCATCATCTTACCTATTATCTCATAGGTATCTTGTCAGCTGATAGGGATATTTGTTTTCTACTCTTCTGTTAAAAATGTGACTATTCTAGATTTCTGACTTTCTGTGGGTTCTACCATATTTTGCAGGATGAAGGTCTACTGCACATCTCTCTGATTCGTCATGTAAACAAAAATTTGCATTATTTGTCCACAGTTAGCATCAGTCCATTTGTTTATTGGTACAGTCAGCACTGAATTCCCAAAACTGAAACATTTTATTCACCTACCTTGTATTTATCATCTACATTTAAACAAGTCCATGTCATAAATTAGTCATTATGAAACTGTTTTGTTCAAGAATTTACATTATTCTGTAATTTTATGCTCATGATATAATTTTTACTGCCTACTTAGAATGTTATGAAATCTAGGTAGGGTTACCTAGCCATTGGTGATTTGTTGGCACCAGACTTATGTTAACTGGCCTAGAATGTTGCCATCCTTTACCAGTAAAAAAGGTAAGACCAGGTGCCTAGGTAGAGGTAGTCTTAACTTTTAGTGCCATTGGTCACCAGTCACCAATGCAATGACTGTGTGTGGTTTGGATAAGTTTTCCTTGTGTTGTGATTAAGTAGGTCGTCGGTACAGTAATGTTATAGTCAAGCCCTTTGTGATACAATAATTGTAAGGGCCATGTTAACAAACATGTTTCTTGAGTTTGACTGGAGTATAGGTTCATCTTTGTAGGTAAGTTCTTACGAGAACGTCGATTGTTGTACATAACGGGACCTTGCGGTAGCCGAGCCGTGGCTCAGCTCAGCAGCTGTTGGACCGTGACGTACCTAGTACGCAACCATCCTCGTTTCTACATACATACTTACTTTATTATTGCACGTACACATGAAAACGATTTCTCTAGGCATTTACATGTTTTACAGTTTTATTTTCATAAGTTTCGATCAGTGTCTTTAAGATTGGATTCAGCTGTGCTTCTGTAGGAATTTCTCTCATCTATAGGATAACTTCTCTACAATGCATTTACTGCCCAGCCGAGGTGCGACCCGCGGAGGCACGTCATCGCTTCCTGCAGGACCCGGAGCTGATGTGCGTCGTGGGATGCCATACCAATGTCAGTATAGGCCTTTGAGCATTCAACCAAATCGTATAGGCACTCAATCTGAGTATGTAATCACTACATAGGTAGTATAAAACAAAGTCGCTTCCCGCTGTCTGCCCTATGTAAAGATTTTGATGCGGTTTTTTTATAGATAGAGTGATTCAAGAGGGAGGTTTATAAACTATTTGACACATAGATTTCCACGTGGGCGAAGCCACGAGGCGCAGCTAGTTGAGTAATACATTTTTAGTTAGTGGTGGTACTTCAATTGATAGCCATTAAAAGGATCTGCAGATATTTGTTCCGGGTGTTCTGGTCGTTTTCTATGTATAATAAAAAATATCTATATATGTAATGTATAGTATTATGTAAGTATATCAGTTATCTAGTACCTATAACACAAGCTCTGCTTACCATGGGGTTAGATAATGCTGTGTGAATTGTCCAGCATTATTTATATTTATAACAAACGAACGACCCAGCTTGTTCGTATTTTCTGCCCTAGGTAATGAGGTTAGCCATTGGCTAACTAACCCAAGCGAGGTGACACTGACTAGTGGATTATACAGGCTAAGTTTTCCCGGTCGGTAGTGCCCTGGTTTCCAACGTGGTTTCCCAGCCAATATACTTACCTACCAACCAGCCAGTCCAACTTCCTACCTACTAACAAGAGGGGTTTCCCGTTTTCTGTCTACTATAAATAATTGCTTCTGTCCTGTCACTGATCTCGAGTTTTAACTTTGGTAGGTATTGCCTATTTCGACGGTTGGTCAACCACTACCAATCCACTGTACCTAGGTATTTAACTCTAGTCTACCTCCATAGAGCCAGGATGATTATGACTATTAGACAGAACCATAGGTACCTAGATATAACATACCCTCGCAGTTCAATGTAACCTGTCATGGAATTTCAAATTAGTGAAACCACAGGGGTGTTCGCAAACGAGGTTTACGTCAAAAGCATTGGAGACAGCGGTAAACAACCGACAACCCCTAGCTAGGACTCTGGTATTGATTACATTACACAAAGGGAAATTCATAGTTGCTCCCTGTCTGGCCGTCATAGTACCTATCTATACCACACTACACCTGAGTAGTGAGTTTCCTTCTATGCAAATCAATGCGCAGTCATGTTTACGAGCACAAGCCGATTCGAGATTCCTGTAGGATCTTTTATTAGTTTCGTCTACAAGATACCTACGTTGCTTCATTGCAGAGGCCGATTTTATAGCTATCATACTTACAGAAGAAGAGAATATTTAGTAGGTACCTACGACTAGCTAGACATATAAATCGAGAGCTAGTGTGATGTGAATTAAAACAGGTAGTTGACAGGTGCTTGTGAGGTTTTGAATGGGTTTTTAGGTGCTATGGTAGCCATCTGCCTCATACTTTCTGTAGACAGAGCTCGCAACGGCCGATTATACACTTAACCCTTACTAGGGCAAGATGAATGTACAAAATTTTACGTAGGAGCATTCTCCCACGTAAAATTTTGTATTGCGTCTGCATTTAGATCAATTTGTCTGGCATAGGTACATATATTTTTTTTCGCAATTTATTAACTCTGGTTAAACCGATAGTCAGTCGTTCCGTGACCACGATCGCTGCGATGGAATAGGAGGTATCAAAATAACATCAGAGTATTACTTACGCGATAAATAGATACTAATTTTCGATAATCATAATAATCAACCAACAACATGGCGGATTGAAATGCGCTCCATGGGCATGCAAGGTCTCGCTTGGAATAGAAGCGAACCGAGTTCGACTCTCCCGCGCACCTCGCTACTGCGTGTGGGGCGTCTATAAATACTCTATTAACATGCGTTACATGTCCGTACTCTACCATACAACTGTATTGAACTATGCAGCTACACAAAATCGCAAACGCTCAGTGTTTGGTAGCTTTTAAATTAAACAATTCAATAGAACTTTGCTTTGTGCATTCAAGAGCTCTTAGGTCAAAATATTTGCAACATAATGCACAGCTGAATCATCGAATAAATGTTCGTAACATTTAGTAGTTCTTTATAAAAGCTTCTTTGTTTAAACTACCTACTGCCCTATGACCATCAGTGGTGCCCTCTTGAGTTCTCATGATTGCAACGTTCTCATGGAAACAATAATTGCGGGCACGGGTTTATTCGCTGGAAGTCGACTGTGTTTTATATTTCCTACATAATTGCATTCATTTCATAATTCACACGCATATATGTAGGTACTAAATCTAACATGCGTCAGTTGCCGTGACTGATACATTAGAAGAATGCACAGCCATCATAAAGCAGAGGTTGTTACTTGTTACCTAAAGCTATCAGAACGTGGTCAAACAAAGAAACACGAGGTCTTACGTGATGCGCGCACGCATGGTGTTGTGCAAGCCTGCAATGTGTGTGTAGGAAGATGCTGCCTTGAGTGTTCTCCTAACATGGTCCGGCTAGCTACCATTGCATCGCAGCCAGACAGTCCGGCGCAGAGCAGCTTAAGTGCATCAGTTCTAGATTATCTTGGCTTCATTTAATGACCCAATGAGACAACTAGCTACGTATAAGCAGTGCAATTTCTAAAGCGGCCAAGTTTCCTGTTTAGATTGCGTTTAAAAGGTAAAATACCGTGGTACATTTGATTAGGCTCTATCTGTGTCATCAGGCTGCTAACAACTTCCCAGAGCAGTTGCGCGATCCTCGATGAGTTGCGCAAACGCACCTTGACTTGCATTAGTAACTCTACCATGCTTGAGTAGGGCAACCTGGTAATGCACTTGCATACAATCATTACTTAGCTATGTATGGTACTGATCGCCAATAAGTCAAGGAAACGCCGTAAATATCTTATGTACCTACCTACTACCCTAATACATTGAGCAGGACTGTATTATGTTATGTATGACACAGCATTCGTGACATGACTCGACAGTAACTCGGGGACAGAACCCTAAGTACTAAGCAGTTCACAAAGCTATGTTCCAGCAGTTATCAAAGCATCAGTAGGGCACAGATTAATTTGTGGTAGAGGATCATGGGTGTTCCACTAAGAGTGTCAGGTTACACCATATTTCCATGTTCGAGGACACACTCGATTACTAATAGGTACTAATCATATGTAATTAAAAATGTGCGATGTAGCCCGAAATTTTGGCAAAATTTTCTTGCCAGTTCTTGTCGGTTTACAATGCTATCAAATTGTCTGTTCCGTTGGCAGCAATTCTTGGAATGATTTGCTTCTTTTGCGGGACTTCTTTCATGCTTCATGGTAATAGGTACATGCATGTTCCTTATAAACTTATTAGGTATCAGATCGATGGGTATAGCAGTGAGTGAAGACTCAGTACCAAAGCAATAACAGACTCTGCCGTTATCTTATGCTCCAATTGTTAGACTTTCGAGGTAGGAACTCGAGTACAGATAAGTCAGCGTCACTCTACAGAATCAGTTTGTTGAAAGGACGAAAGAATGAATGGTGTTATTGCTTGGGATGAGCAACACGTGCTTGGGCTCTTCCGTCCACAATAACAAAATGAGGCCGGCCATTGTTCGCTCCCCTCAGCCTGGGATGATACACGTGGTAAGCAGGTTTTAATTTCATCCAACTTCCGTCGTTAGGTGCCTACATCTTTCATGCATTGTTGCGCAGCTTCCCGGTAGTTTTTTTTTTTTTTGCTTGACTGATTTGAAATTGGACCTTGTTTTAAAACTAGGAGAAGGTTTTACTTGAATACGCTTAAGTAGCATAAGGTGCAGAGTACCTATCTAAATAGGTATACTCTGATATTAATTAATATATTGTGCCTTAAAGTTTATACTTTTCAATGTACGATGATAGATAACGCACAATGCTTTATCTTGCCTAAATAAAGGCGTATTTGATGATGTCGTCCTTATTTCTCAAAATTATAATAATGCAAATCCTTTCATTGGCTTTTAGTGATAATTATGTTTATGATAAGTTAATTTTTATTTACGAGCTGTTAGTTAAGTTCATAAATAAATAGATGGTCAGCTGTTATAGGGAGTTAAGCACCTGGGTGATGTCTTTCTAAATCTCACAAGACGGAGGTACTACATTTAAGAAGTTCATTTAGCAATAATTTTAGTCCGTTGCCTATTGGTGATCGGACAATAATATACCTACTATAAAGGGTGGGCTTAATGCCGAGGTATTTTCTGGCTGCCGATCAAAAACATTATGTTTTTACAGAGGGCAGTAGGTTTTAGAAGAACATCATGGCTGGTGTGAACATCTGGTGAACATCATGGCTTAGCGAATCAAGCAGATAATGTAAGTAGGTATTTTAGTTACTAAATTGGGCTTACCTAACGGGGTAAGGTAGGTGAGTTGCCTAATAATGCCAGTCTATCAATAGATGTGGCAGACGTTATTCTGTTTAACCTAAATTGTTTGCAGCCTCATACAGAGAAATAATTACCTAGTTGTGAATACACCTTATTATTTATAGACATGGCTTGTACCAAAGCAGGATAATAACCTTCACAAATAAGTATAATCCTACTAATATTATAAACGCGAAAGTATGTGAGGATGTATGTCAGTATGTTTGTTACTCTTTCACGCAAAAACTACTGAATGGATTTTGATGAAACTTCACAATAATATAGCTACATATCAGAATAATACATAGGATACAATTCATAAAGATACAATTATAATATATTATCCAAAATATCTATCATCATGCGGATGAAACCGCGGGCCGCATCTAGTACTTATAATAAATTCTATGTATGCACATTGATATTTTGTAAAACTGGTTTATGTTGAAAATTTGATGCTCTACATTTCACCTAGATTTTTTGAATCTAGGTAGAAATGTAGACAAAATTAGGAAGATCTGAACGTCTTCGGTAGAGAACATAAATGATAGGTAGGTAGCTACACTTGGCTGCCACAATAAAGAATAATAAACTAACGAAAGACAGTCAACTTCCGCTGGGTAAGGTCGTCGGACCGCACCCGATTATTCGAATAATAATGCTTTCAACTCGTTTCGATAACGTATATTTTGATAATATGAAAGGATTTTTAAGGGATTAATCATACTAATATTGTAAATGCGAAAGTTTGCATATTTAGATGTTTATGAAATTTCGCATACATGAATCTCTGTTCCTGAGTAAAACACTACAAACTTTTGATCTCATAAAACACGAGCGAAGCCGATGGCAGTAACTAATTATAAATAAAATAATTAACTATTAAATCCCTTTCAAGATATAAAAGTTAGGGAATTACCTACCTACCAATAAAAACCTACTATAGTTAGGTACAGTGTAGATAAAGTGTTGATGATGAGGTGTGGGTGGATTGTTCAGAATTAGTTATTTATTTATTTAAAAATAAACTCATCAAAAATGTCACGTCATCAGAAACACTTAGAGATCTGTCTGACTATATCAGTTGCTTGATTGAATACGTAATGAGAATGACTCAGTAACGGCTAAAAACATATTCATTTCATAGCTAGAGTTCTATTATAACGTCATTGATTGCGCAATAATGAGCTAAGGATTAAGATCATCTTAATTTTAATATGCGAATTATGTTTGATGATTATGTGTTGGTGAAATATTTTTCTTCTTCCACTGGCTTATACGTAAATAGGTTTTGATACGTTCCTCTCTTATCTTATCTGGCATACATAATGCACCGTTTCGTTGTTGAACTAGAGAAAATAATTGAATCTAAAGCAGATCGAAGATATGAGCGCAAAGAAAGTGTACAGGTGTAACAAAAAGTAAGGACAAACTTTAAGGGAAACAAATCTCGATAATTAGTTTTCAAAAAAATAAACAAAAATAAGAATGTATTTTCCTCCGTTCTATGACAATGAGCACCGCGCCTGACATTCCCTTATCTATATACACAGTTCCATTATTATCTTTTTCGAAAACTAAAATTCAAGATATTTATGAAAATATTTTTTCTCGAATTTATGACCGAGTCTGAAGCACCCCTGAAAACCCCTGGTCCTTACTTTTTGTAACTCCCTGTATTGGAACTAATGAGTACCTACCGAACACAAACTTATCGCCAACTGAAGTCATCAAAGTGAAAACCATGCCAAATCGAATATCATGATAATCACGAACGGACGTTTTACATGTAGGTACCCACATGTCTAGTTATTCGTGTTCGCGTGCGTGAGTTACTTGGTAGGTAGATATTGTAACATGCAATGTCGATGAATTACTTGCTACCTAAAAAGCATTCGCAAAAGTGAAACTACCAAGCAGGTTACTGAAAGAGCTAAGAATTAAAAGAATCTCTCACATTAGAGTATTCTACAATAACAGGAAGAACCGTAAGCAACTTTTTGATGAATATAATAAACCGATTATACGAAAAGAATCAGCTATTCGATTAATTTGGGTTGGGAATCTCTATCCAATCCCGATTCGTCTCATCGATATTCCGGTCCATCATTATAATATCTTCCTGTTGTTTCCGAAGTAACGAAGGGAACTTGCAGAAATTGCTAAGCTCATTCATAAAACATGCAGCGGGCGCACGTGGCGGCCAAGGGGCTAGGGCGACATTGTCCTCCCCTTAAAAAGTTTCTCTTTTATACTTCCATTCTCCGCACCTTTTATGATGGCGCGCGATAATTGCTTTGTCCAAAATCTTTGTTACCATAGCTTTCGGGGAGTTGGTCCTCTGCCAATTTCCTTGTGCACTCGGCGCAGAGTTCAATGTCGCGATTCCACTGCAATATTTGTTGTCACTCACGAGATTCTAAAAGCACATTATGAACAATCACACAGTGTATGATTTTCTGAATACCCCTTGGCAGATAATCAGTGTTTTCTAGTTGATTGTAACAAAGGTCACTGGGAAGTGGCACAAACTGTTTTTACTGTTATGTATGTAGCGTCGAATCGAGCGAAAGGTACCTATCATCGTAGTGCTGTTTCCCGGTGAAATCGTTGCTATTCTCACACGAGCTTTGCAAAAAATAGCAGATGAGTTCATACAAGACTTGATTATAGAATAGAAATACATACCTACGGTGAAGCTCTTCTCACAAATGGCATGGTGGATAATCGAGTGCTTGAGTCACGGTGTATTGCTATGGCAATACGCCAAGTTTCGATGATCGTACCTACAGTGGAATAATATCAAAACATAGGAAGACAATCATTATGTAAATAGTACTGCTTCATTGCTGGTATCATAGTTAACCAATTTTCCTGGTTACATGGTCATGGTAGGTCTGTACTGTACCTACCATGACCATGCAACCAGGAAAAATAGTCTATTTTAAGTGGCGTTTTCCCTCATCGAAGTGGTTTTTATTATTAATCACTCTGGTTGTTCTCATAGGTAGGTAGGATCCAATCCGCTATAAAGTAGAGACTATTTATAAACTAGTTATAGATACATATTGTCTTTTTGCTTGCTCGAGAACATCATTAGTACTATTAGTAGTTCTTCCTATCATGAAGTATATTATTATGTCATTGCTATTAAGTACTAGTAGATACTCATTAGAATTCCAACTTCCCTATTATGTGGTAGCTTGATCTGAACTGAACTATTTTGACGTCCTTCAAAACAAAAACAATAGTCATCATTTACTTTCAAAAACCGAGGAGAACTGAAAAAGTGGAAGAAATGAAAAAGCGCTATGCATATATGGGTATATGCATAAAGCTTTTTCACTTCTTCCACTCGTGGACAAAAAATTGAAGTGAACAGTAAAATAATAATCTTATATAATAATTATTTAAAGTATAACATTTGACTTGTCTAAGTGCTTATTTTTGAAGCCTAAAGAAATAAATTATTTTGAGTTTGAAATCTAGATGAAGGTCGAAGAGTCGGCTGCAATACATTGCTATACATATTTACAATACAATACAATACAAAAATTCTTTATTGTACACCATAATCAAATTAATCATTACAAGAATACATTATATGCGACAGGTACAATGGGCGGCCTTATCGCTTAGAAGCGATCTCTTCCAGGCAACCTTTGGATGGAAAGAATTATATGAATTTAAGAAAAGGCAGGGGCTAAAAAACAAATAATAAATATTACAAATTCCAAAATAAATACACTACTTAAATACTTTACCACTTCAGTAGATACCTTGTCATACCAAAGTGCGATTATCGCGATAATAAATACCACAGCTGTCGAGTAGGTAAAACCATTTTAAGCCGTTGGTCCTGCGCACGACCTCTCCCCATTGTCACGTTCTGCCGTCCTATCGGATTATGGGAGTGAGGGAGCATACAGTACACCTATGTTTGCGCACACACTTGTGCACTAGTATGTCCTGCGCATACAGGCAAGTCTCCATTGATACTGGCCGCCGTGGCCGAAATTCGGTTAGAGGATCATATCAACACATAAATGTACGAAGCCTCGTAGGGCAGCCTACTGTATGAGGCAAATTGTGAGCAATTTGCCAAAACAACTTCAAAATCGACTATTAGAGCCTAATTCCGACCGGTAAGTGCAAACCAACGCTGCAAGGCCGGCGCTAATAGACGGAAGAAGAGCAATTTGGATGATAATTATAATCAATTTGTAAGCGGGTCGTGGCGGACCGTTTGCAGCGCTGCGGTAACAGGCTTCTGCCCGCAAATTAGAGCACCTCGATTATCTGAGCCACAATAGCAGAAGTAGAGCTTATCATATTCATATTTCACCATGTTAACCCTAGTTAAGTTAATGCTTTAACTTTGCTGGGAAATATAGATTCCCATAACGATACAACCTTTACTAAAACTATCATGTAGCTGTGTAGGAAACACAAAACTATGGTAATTTAGCTTTAGTATTTAGGTTTTCCCCACAAAACACTATGGCAATCAGCGACTACTACATAATATTTCTTACTCTACGTATAAATTATATTCAGGTGAACAAAACGATCGAAATGCCGGTTGGAAAGTGACAGTTGGGATAGTTAGCAGGTTCTTGACTGATAACGGTACAGCGATCCATCCATGTCACAAAAAGTTACGCTAAAGGGCCAACTGGAACTTCACAGCAATTATGGTGCATGGAGAAAGACTGGACAAAACGATGCGTCATGCGACCGTTTTGTAACTCTTTGGTAGAGTTCATAGAAACCGAATGATTGCCGGACCGGACACATACATATTGAAGAGTTTTTGGAGGTCACAAGTTGGATTTAAACCCCACTTTGTTTTATTGAATAATATAATAGGATTGTGACAAATAAAATTCCCCGATACATACGTTCGTGATCGATTCTTTAGCGCCTTGTACTTTATATTAGATCTTGATTTTATTAACGAAGAAAATTACAAATAAGTAATAGACACAAATTTGTGCCTATTTACAAATGAAACAGTTGAGCTATCTGCAGACTGTTACAAATAATATAGACCTCGACTCACTTCATGTTGCCTATAAAGTATGAAAGTTTTATTTAATCCACCAATTCTACCAGAATTTGAATGTCAGGGTGTAATAAAGTGAGTTTATCGCAACGCAATAGCTACGTGTTCAATGTAGCGCGTGCTGAGTTACGATTCTGTAAGAATCACGTCGATAAACTTTGTGAGTTTGCTTATATTTCTTCGAGAAACATAAACTTAAAATTACCTTAAGATGAAGTGGATTTTTCTCCGTAATGCAAACGATCTTAATGTTAAAGTCATTTAAAACGGGATATTTACCATGATTTGATTTTTGAGTTATCCAATATTTCGGCACAGTTTCATGCGCCATGAAATATTGGATAACTCAAAAATCAAATCATGGTAAATATCCCGTTTTAAATGACTTTAGTGTTGATAACCATGATAGTTTCAAAAGTTTTTTTGATCTTAATGTTTATTGTAAATAATCATAAATTTAACATTACAGCAATTGACAGCTAAGTCGTTACATTATGCACATAATAAATCCGGGCTCCAATCCTTGTCGTTTGAAGTCTTTAGTATCAGGCATGACTGTTATAGATAAATAATTAATAATACGCATCCATTCGGGCAATATGTCCTACCCAAGTCCACTCCTTTGCTGCAATGGTGTTTACCACGTTTCTCTCTTTTGTCTTCCTCGAGATCTAATCGTTACGTTTTCGGTAAAGCTACAGTTAAAATTATCCTATACCTACTTATAAAAATGCATATCTTGTGTAAAGTTAGATGAATTTCTTAATCCCAATCCCTGAAATTCATCGTCTTATCGTCATACATAGGGGATCATAGCAGCAGTAGGTAAGTAGGTAAGGTGCACTGCATTTCTTTATCAACAATCTTTACGTAAGCAAAGGTCTTATCATCTGCGACGTGACGCCACGTAGAAAGCGATTCAAGAACGCTTACTTGCATAAGCCGCTGGCTCCATTTCATTACCAATCAATTTAAAACTATACCGATGTCCAGCGGTAGCATGATTAGTGGGTCAAGCTACAAGGCGATTGGTTGATTTCGTATCAAACGAACTTTGTAACTCATATCAAATTATAAATTGTGTATTCAGGTTCATTTTGGTAGCGTACGCCACGCAATAGGCAGGTAAGGTATAGTAACCTGTAGGTAATCTGGAAGTCAAACTCTACCATGAGAAGAATATGATTTTAACTTAGCACGTTCATTTGGTACCTACATCTTAAGATTTTATTATGAATATTGATTCCTCTGACGATTGGTGCTATCACCCTGTACCAAAGTAAATGTTCGTAGGTACCTACCAACCAGTTCCAGCCTAATTACACTATGTTAATCGCTTCGCCATAATAATGGTATCTCAAACTAATACATTTTGACATTTTATCTGATGAAGGAAACTACAGATCCCAGACCACTATTAATTTCTTCGTGCAAATAGCACCGAACTAGATTTTTTTTTCATATATGAACGATTCTGGTTGCGATGGATCGTATATATATAAAAACGTCGAACTATGTAAATCGTAATTGGTTTTCACGTGGTTTTCACCCAATTAATTTCGATATTGGAGAGTCCTTTGATAGAATCAGTGATTTTCAATTAATTCTGCAATTAGTGCTGTATGAATAATTCCAATAAACATCACGAAACGTTTTTAAAATTTAGGTACTGAAAGCTATCGCTATAAATACCACTGGGAAGACCATGAAATATCCTCCAATGTGCCCAAAGTATCCAATTTGGCTCATAAAATTGTAACCAATTGTTATAAGTACTTTTTTTTTTAATACTGGACAATCCACTCAGGATTATCTAGCCCCATGGTAAGCAAAGCTTGTGTTATGGGTACTAGATAACTGATATACATAATACAATACATTACATAGATAGATATTTTTTATTATACATAGAAAACGACCAGAACACCCGGAACAAATATCTGCAGATAGTACACACAATTGTTCCGAGGCGGGAATCGAACCCGCAACCTCCTGCGTCGCAGGCGGACCTTCGCCCACCGCGCCACATCGGTCGTCATAGTACTTATGACGCACCCTAGTTCTATGTATATATAAATGTAAGTATCTAATGGTTTATGACGAATTCACTAACAATATTTCTGATGATGCATAGATGCATGATAGTTTTAAAAGTTCTAATCAGTCCCTGATCAAACTAATAATTATAAAGCCGAAAGTTCTTGTGGTGGTGATATGTGAATTTTATTTTGTTACTTAGTTGTATGAAATTTGGCGTAGAAGACAACCTCACAAAGATATAGGCTACCTATTATACCAAAAATAAACGTACGCAGCCGCGGGCAGAAGCTAGTATATGGTATAATAATATGAAATAGCGTAGTAGGTATCATCATCATCATCGTCATCAGCCTATAGCAGTCCACTGCTGGACATAGGCCTCCCCAATGAGCGGTCGGTTGGTCCTGCGTCTAATCTCTCTCCGGTCGTGTAGTTCTGCCGTGTCATCATGCCGGGTTATGAGAGTGAGGCAATAGATAGTGCACTTGTATTTGCCTGCGCACTTGGGCACTATAATATGTCCTGCGCACCTGGCTAGTTTTAGTTGAGGCTGGCTGCCGTGGCCGAAATACGGCTAGGAGTGCATCATCAATAAGACATAACAGAGACGAATATGCCACAGAATAAGCAACAGTAAGTAGGCAGAAGCGGGAGGTAATACAAGCCTACAAACAAATGACTACCCTCTGCAGAGTAGAGTCGGTACACCGGTTTCTATGATGATCGCTTTAATGATCTATAAGTAATTGCATACGCTACCACAGATAAAGTAATGTTACTTCGACGCTACCATGTAAGATCTGACGCTACGATTTGTAAGGAGATAGATACATACATATGTAATTCTAGGTGCTCTAATGTTGCCAGACGTCAGTAACACGTGCAATTTCAGAACACCTTTTTATGCATATTTTAATTAGCATTATAGAACTAATAGACCTAATTGATTGTGTTTCATATCATAATACAGAATGTTCAGGACGGGGCTTTATGTAGCAAAAAAATCTTAAAGCAAAGCTGACTTTTTGATTTAAATTGTACCGTTCCACCATTTTAATTATTTATTATTATTTCATTGATTAAAATGTAACACCTTAAACTTTATTATGAGCCAGCTTAAGCGCCTCTTGACGCATTGCCTTGCTAAACTATTCAAAAGCATATCGATTCGTTCTATCAGCGCACGTTAACGACTTTTAGACTAGACTTACCTTCCTATTCATTTGGCTAGATTTATCCAAATGATAATGAAAATAATCTCCGTTCCATTCCCATAATGTTCGAACGACCTTTCGACATTAGGACGAGAGTAGCAGTTGGGTGCGCATACGCAGGTTGTGACTGTGACTCACGCGCGGTGATTGGCTCATCCGGCTCTCACAGAGGCGTCTCAACTCCATAACTAGACTTGTCTTTTTACTTTTTTACATTCATTAAAGGTAAGTAAGCTCTGGCTTGTTTATCTTCTATCAGAAACCTGATATTGACATGTGAGAAAGTACTTTTACCTCGTGTCAGGTTGGTAGGTAAGAACCATCAACAGGCAATCTAATCGCTAATTTCATGTCGTTGTCAAGTTCGTGTCTACACTCGATAAAAATAATTATATGCATGCGGTAAAGAGAAACTCGTCTTATCTGTGTAGTGTAAATATCTTGGCTAAGCTAAAGCTAAAATTAATCGCAAAAACACACAAAAGTTGCCGTGACAGTGACTATGAAATACATAATCTTATTAATATTCAAGATGTTTTTATCCATTGATCACCATTTAAAGCGATTGCAATACCGAATAGGAGATTCCAGCCGAGATTAACATACCATAATTTGGTTTTACATAATTGATAGGTAGGTAGTTAAATTTCGATCCTTTTTGGAACGCATTGAGAAGAGACTGAGTAGCATGATTTTATTAATGATCCACGAAAACAAAATAGTTTCTATGTTCGGCTGTATTTTTATGAGCCGACTCTAAAAAATTCAAATAAGGAGGAGGTTCTATGTTTGGCGGTATGTATTTTTTTATTGATATTCATCGATTTGTTTCTCCGTCAATTCTGGACGATTTTGGAAGATTATTTCGCTTATAGAATGATCCTGAAGTACACTCCAAAAGAATTTATATAACATGGCAAACATTGAATTTAAATTAATAGATAGGTATTGTAATTATATTTAAGTTTTTTCTGTACATAGTTTTCTATTTAAACTGCAATAGAGATTTTTCTATCTATCTATCTCTCAATCTATCAAATAGTTATTCCAAGGATAGGTTAATCATGCTTGTCAATCTTAATTAAAATAAATATTCTTGCTTAAATTTTAAATCGGAATATCAAGAGAGAAGATTTCATTTCTTACTACGTCTAGTGTAGTCAAAGTCACAATAAGGTACTTCAATTGAATAAAATAGTTTAGTACAATTGAACTGAAACAGCCACGACAAGTAAACCTTGTTATGATGAATTACATTTAGTTGTGTGCGTTCGCAGAGCGCGCGTCTTCACATTTATTTTCTTTTTTATACCGCTCACATCCTAGCTAAGTGCAAATGCAAATGACCCTTGTCTCGTTTACAAAGATGTTTTTATACAACGACTGGCTTGATTAACCAGACGACTGCTTCTTAGAAAAGGAGAGTCGGAACAAGTTAAGAATGGCCCATCTCAACTTGGCATATTAATTTTGTAAAAAACGTTTTCAGAACTTTATATTAGTTAGCACACTTTCGTACTTGCCCGTGTTTTTTTACTATGGTGTTACATTATCATATAATATATTATAAATGCGAAAGTTTAGAATTATGGATAGATGTTTGTTACTTTTTTACGCTAAATCCACTGAACGGATCGTGCTGGAATTTTTGCATAGATATATAATATCCTATGCAAAATTACAAGCCTGGATTCTAGATTCTTTATCAAGCAAAGGCATCTTTTTATCCCATAAAAGAGCCATGGGATAGAAATAGCCTGTCAACATGTCCATATAAATAGGCAGCGCATGCGAAGCCGCGGACAGAAACTAGTAAGCTATAAGAGGATAACAGACGGTGTGGCTTTACTAATCTTCATTAACAGTGCCCATTATGGAGTTCTTGGTACCTAGTAAGTTAAGTATAAGTAGCTTCGTCCGTAACCCAGTAACCGGCAAGTTGTGTCAAGTTGGAAAGTTCTGATTAGCTGATTTGGGCGGTCTTCACCCTAGGTAGGTACTTAAGATGTTTTAGGATAATTATGTTGGCCTTTCAAATGCACCTAAGTACCTACCTACATTGATGAACGAAATTAATAAGAAATGAGGATAAACATAGAGATACGTACCTAATATAGAACGTAGGTTCATGTAGGTTAAGTGTCTACATATTATAATCATGTTTATCCTCATTTCTTATTAATTTCGTCTCGACATTTTCTCAATATTTATTTATATATCATTCTTTGAAGAATTTTGCCATTTTTTTCCATCCACTGTGATGGAATAGCTTTTGTTGACTAGATTATAGCCAAAAACACCATTCTAATTGCTTCACCCTAAACATTTGACATATTAGAAGAACAGTTCCACAAGAGAACGAATATAATTCATCATCACACTAATGTTATTAGTGCGCAAGTTTGGATGTTTGTGAAGAAGTAATTCTTCACGCCAAAACTACATATTATACGGATCGGGCTGAAATGTTGCATAGATGTAGGTATAAGCTTGGAATCAAACAAATTGCATTTTTATCCCATTAAAACGTTCCAATGGGGTAGAAATAACTTTTAAACGTTTCCATAGAAACAACACGTGCGAAACCGCGGGCAGAAACTATAAGTCAATAAAGGGTCTGATACTAATCAGAAAGTATTGCGTAGGATTTTCGCCGATCAGCCTGCCTCCGTGTACAGATCAGTAAGGTGAGTGGTTGACCTGCTTGCACCCTCCAGTCAAACCAGTTCGGAGGCCGGTTCAGATGGGGCGGGGTCCCGGTCCCCTCAGCTCAATAATAAAACAATAACAATCAAAATTCAACTAAAAATAGTCACGCCAACTGTCAACGTGTAGACAAGACCAGTTTATGGCGTGACCTTGAATAGACTGAGTAATTTAAGACTTTGTAATGGTTAGTGCTAGAATTTATGAATATTCTTGCTTCACTCTACACTTTTGACGACCTCTGTGGCGCGGTGGGCGAAGGCCTGCCTGCGACGCAGGAGGTTGTGGGTGCGATTCCCGCATCGGGACAATGGTGTGTACGATCTGCAGATATTTGTTCCGAGTGTTCTGGTCGTTATCTATGTAAAATAAAAAATATCGATATATGTAATGTATTGTATTAAGTATATCAGTCATCTAAGTACCTATAACACAAGTTCTACTTAGCTTGGGGCTAGATGATACTGTGTGGGTTATCCAGCATTATTTATTATTATGTTTGAAAATCTGGTTTTCTACAAAGTAGCTTGGTGTGTCTACCTTAAGTTTCTGGTTTCAGAAGCTCTAGATAAGGCTGAACTAAAATGTTGTCTGATTACCTACCCCTTATCAGCTGACACGACCAGTACGCTGATACCCACACAATGTTCTGTCAGCTTTCCTGTCTTATTCCCTGTTCTATATGATTGTTGATATACGTTCCTAGAGTAGGAATACATATTATCTTACATATTATTAATAAATACCTATTATTCTCTCCATTTAATTACCCGATACCGGCTTTATTTCAGATATTGCTATCTTTATTTCTGTATGTTTAGAATTTTCTCTATTCCTTACGTATGTAAGCGGGTTATCTATATCCGGTTATCAACCTTATTTATATTGGAAGAAAAGCAACGTTTCTCCTTTCGAGGGTTGGTTTTACCACGCTGATCACGCTTACCACTCTCATCTGTAATACATTCATCAAACTACTTTTTGCTCTAATTTTCTCTATTAGGTTTGCGTTAGGTTAGGTCCCATACTCATTTGTTATTTACCGAAGATTTCAATCCACCGAAAAAGTTTATTTTCTCAGCCTATTCCGTCCCACTGCTGGGCAATGGCCTCCATATTTCATGACCATTACTTACCTAGAAATAAAGCAGACGATGACGATCAACATAGGTATTGCAGACGATTATGATCGCGCAGTGCGGTTGACTTCAATGAAATCTCTCAGAAATCAGAAAAGGTAAAGTCACAGGTAAGTAAGAATAATAAATAGGAAGAGTTTACAGCTGACATGTATGAGTTGGGTTAATTAGAGATTAGAATCCATGTCCCGTTAGAAGACTGGTGGGCTGGTTATCTGTTAGATGAAGCACAGATGGAATAGCAGTTGGTAAGAGGCAATTATCCTGGAGCGTTGGCTGCGCGCACGCAGCCGAATGATGCACGACACGAATAATAAACCGAGCCGTTTCCTGCCGAGCGATAAGCTAGTAGGTAAACTGTACCTACTAGTTCTATGTGACTTTGGATCGGGTTTCAATTTTAAGTGAAGCGCTTGTTTCAGATTTATTGTCCTAAAACATGAGCATAATATTATGCACTTGCATAAGCAAGCAGTAACAGGCAACAGCGTCTAGTTACTTCCTAAAATTTAAACCTAAACTTACTTACTATCGCCAAATGTTCATAGGTAGAGCTACATTTTCATTTCAATGCCGTGTAAATTTATTCAATTAGGTTTGGAAAATAATTTAAAAAAATATGCTTTATGTTTTCCAATATTTTATTTTAGACAATAATTGCTGTGCTTGGCCTAGTAGAGCATCTTCTTCGTTACGGGTTCGATGCTTCCGTCACACATACACAAAAATTGATACCACACATACGACACAAGAAACGAAGGATTTCTTTAATTGAAGTGATAAAATATCGAAGGATAGATTGATATTTCTACCGGGCAAAATGCTCAGCTTCAAATATTGTCAAATGATATAGAAGGATATTGTAAAAATTTATTAATACGAACGCAATGTAGCACGCCGAAGACAGCGCGCTATGGCGTTCATTAAGATACTAGCTGCGCCCCGCGGTTATACCCACGTGGTGACAGATATTTTGGATAATATACTATATATATAATATATCTTTATAAATTGTAGCCTATGTGTTATTCTGACATATTATTGTTAAGTTTCATTAAAATCCATTCAGTAGTTTTTACGTGAAAGAGTAACAATCATCCATCCATCCATCCATCCATACTTAATAAACTTTCGCGTTTATAATATTAGTAGGATATCCAGCAGTAGACTTATGATGATGATGAACGCAACATGACTCAAAAAACATTGAATCGGGAGTTCGACATAACACGAGTAGAATCGCAGAGGAAGCGAGATTAGATAACATATGAGTCAGCTGGTCGTTGGAAGACCTTGTTTGCATTGTTATTTATCTACAATGTTTAATAATGGACAGGGGCCGAAGAATTGCTAACAAATCACTTTACTATGACAGAGGTATCGTCGCAGATTCATCCATAGATAAAAGAAACTCTAGATAGTGTGTGCGGTGCTATTAACAGAAAGATTGATAGAATGGTTTAAACCTTAACCACACCTTAACACTTCTTACACGCGCCCATCTGTAGTTGCTTTCTGGTAAAATGTCAAAATGTTTCATTCTGAGATGATACCATTGTTATGGTGTAGATAATAATTTAGTGGAAATAGGGCCGAGATCGTATTAACCACGCAACATTATCTGAGCTGTTTGGGTACCATGGCATGGTTATTGTATAATAGTAATAAGCCCTTCTTATTACTATGTATTATATGTACAATAACCATGCCATGGTTAGATAGATGCACCTATGTGAAGATAGATTGATCTTATCTTTGAAAGATTACAAAATATTGCACAGAATTCAGTCTTTCATATATCATCCTATCATATTTATTATATGTCATAGACATAGAAAAATGGTCATAGGAGGAAATGAATTGTTATCCTAATGCCCAAATAAACGCAACTCTCAAATGACGATATTTGGATTTGACAGACAGATTTTTTAATTGTCAAAAAAAGACTTGAGATTTGCTTTATGTAAGTTGGGTTTGAATATTCTAGGGATACTCTTTGTACAGTTTTGTTTAGAGGAATAACGATAATATTGTCAGTCTATTACTGTTCTTTGCCTCCGGCCTCATTACTTCGTCGTTAGTTGACTCATTATAACGAGGTAATGCGATGAATTGTAAACGACATGTTCTTGGAAGGATAACTGACTAAATAGAGGAATTTTATTGCGCACTGCAATGGCGGAAGCATGATTATATCCTAAGAGAATGCAATGCAAAAATCCGTAGGAATTTACGTCTCCGTATATATGACGTATGAAAGTAACAGTGCGTAGTGGTTGTAAAAGATTTCCTCAATCCGAAAGATATGCCATTGTATGAAGCTTATTTTGTCGGTATATAGGTAGTTACCAGTTATGTACATAGTAGGCACAGACGACACCTACTTTATTATTATTTATTTATTTTTATTTTATTTTTATAATCTTAGAAAACTTACAGCTAGATAAAGATTGGATACAAACATAAGGACAATTAAAAGTTTCCACATATGTATAAAAAAATCATATTATTACGCTTTGTTATTACGTTGAACAAAGGAAACATAAAAAATGTTATTGGTGATTTTGTGATACCTATTGTAAGTTCTTTTTTTATGCCTCTGAAATAGTTTCATTTTGTGAGGAATGATGCGAAAATAGAGTTTGGTGGCCACCAAGGGCAACTTCGTATCTTCTCTGCATAAACTATTATTAGTTTTTGGGGTATTGTTCGTTTCAAGTGTCCTTTCAATTCTGTTTTGTTTCTTGAACATAAATAACGACTACCGTTGTTTTCTCTACTCGTCTTATTAGTTGCGGAAGAGACTTGACTCCCAGCATATAGAGTTTGGTGGCCACTAAGGGCAACTTCGTATCTTCTCTGCATAAACTATTATTAGTTTTTGGGGTTTTGTTCATTTCAAGTGTCTTTTCAATTCTGTTTTGTTTCTTGAACATAAATAACGACTACCGTTGTTTTCTCTACTCGTCTTATTAGTTGCGGAAGAGACTTGGTATTCTGAGCTCCCAGTCTACCGGCTCTACTTCTAAAGTTTTTATAATAGCTTATGAACATGAAATCAATGATATGTGATGAGTTCAGGGGTCAAGTGAATGCGGGCAGTTTTTGCTCCTATTTTAATTTCTATAGAACAGAGATCAATAAAGCATTAAAAGCTGTTTTGGGAACTGTATAATAATAACAATTATTCGAAAAAGAAAGGAGATACATTATCATTAGTCTATCGGGGCTTATTTGATAATATGGTCATGATGTCATCGTTACTCTATAGATAACATTGACATTTCCTAAAACATGTTCCTAATGCGGGTCTTTGATGAATGTAGTGTAGGGAGGTAGATTCTCATTATAAAGGAAATGAACATTATTATCATAGATAGTATATAGTAGCTTACGTTCCTATAGTTGCATCATTATTATGTGTCATGCATGAATGTACGATTATAAACACCGCAAAATATTATTTGCTCTTGCTCAAATGAATGCTGATACTAAACTAAAAGAAACACAATATTTAGGTAGTACCTACTAGTAAGTTACTAACACCTAGTAACGCGGTGGGCGAAGGTCCGCCTGCGACGCAGGAGGTTGCGGGTTCGATTCCCGCCTCGGAACAATTGTGTGTACGATCTGCAGATATTTGTTCCGCGTGTTCTGGTCGTTTTCTATGTATAATAAAAAAATATCTATTTATGTTATGTATTGTATTATGTACGAGTATATCAGTTATCTAGTACCCATAACACAAGCTCTGCTTACCATGGGGCTAGATAATGCTGTGTGAATTGTCCAGCATTATTTATTTACTCGTACATTATATTTGACGACCTCGCCGACTCGTACTTGGCCAGTTTTTTTATGAAACTCTTGCTTTGCCAGTATATCTACTTACCTATTGCTTGTTAGGTAGGTATTGTTTGTATTATTTTTCCTGTTCAAGTGAGTGCAAGCTTTGTTCCCATTACCCTGAATGATTTATTATTTTATAAAACATCCCATGAACATGCAATAATTAAATTAAATAATGATTAATTAAACCGTACTTTGTAGTTGTGCCTGATAACAATGTTTATAGGCCAGTATGCGTTGTACCATAAAACATATTGTACTTATACGAAGATTGTAGGAGAGAGCAGTTAGCAAAAATAAAATAAGGTTCAAAAATAAATAAAATTGTTTATGTATTCAGGATTATTATAAATTATAATCATTCCTAAGATTTTGCACACTTGAGTAGGTAGTTTCTATCTGGACATATTTAGAATTAAGACCTTTTATACATACATTCATATACATACAATAAATAAATAAATAATGCTGGACAATTCACACAGCATTATCTAGCCCCATGGTAAACAGAGCTTGTGTTATGGGTACTAGATAACTGATATACATAATACAATACATTACATAGATAGATTTTTTTTTTATTATTTATAGAAAACGACCAGAACACCCGGAACAAATATCTGCAGATCGTATACACAATTGTTCCGAGGCGGGAATCGAACCCGCAACCTCCTGCGTCGCAGGCGGACCTTCGTCCACCGCGCCACATCGGTCGTCAAAAACATATTACAGGTTTAATTTTTAATTTTTGTAATAAGTATTATGTATTAAGAATATTTCAGCACTTAAGGATAAGAAAGACGTATGTACATAATCTTAAATTCTATTGAAATTAAACGATAAACGATTGGATTGGTCCAAGTTTAAGAGACATGCGACAAAGCGTGTTCGATATCGTATAAAGAAAGATCCTTTTAAATACACCTTTTAAATACATTTAAAGTGGGTTAATTGTAAAAAACCATGTCCATTCTCAAAAATACTTTGAAAATACCTTCTTACAAAACGTGGTCGATATCGTATAAAGAATGAACCTGTTTTACATAAGGTTTATAGTGGATTA
Source organism: Eupithecia dodoneata (assembly GCA_947044415.1). Classification (NCBI taxonomy): domain Eukaryota; kingdom Metazoa; phylum Arthropoda; class Insecta; order Lepidoptera; family Geometridae; genus Eupithecia; species Eupithecia dodoneata. The sequence continues at coordinate 8,261,588 of OX345656.1, read as the reverse complement.
ATTGTAAAAAACCATTTCCATTCTCAAAAATACTTTGAAAATACCTTCTTACAAAACGTGGTCGATATCGTATAAAGAATGAACCTTTTTTACATAAGGTTTAAAGTGGGTTGATAGTAAAAAACCATTCCCATTCTCAAAAAAACCTTCTTACTAAGAAAGCAACCCTGTAATTTACCGACCATCCGATGTGGGTAAACGTGTGTTCCTAGTATCTGCATCCGAGCCTCGGGAGCTGCATCTGTCATATAACCTGTCCCGCAAACGAGATGAAGGATCTAATTACGTGTAATCATTTTAGAGGCTACCTTTGTGTTGCTTTAACTGGTCTTTGGGTTAATTTTTCATAGGACCTTGAATGGATAGGAGGTCTTTAGACGATCTTGGTTAAATCTGACGTTTTGATAGCCTTCGTTGGTCCTTGATTAAGCTGCACAGTAAAGAGGAGTTAGATAAATTAAAAAAGCTCTTGATTGCTGCCGCATCGCTTCATGTCCTTACCATGCAATAATAACGCCATAAATAAAACTCTATTCTAGAATATAGCTTTTAGATGGTCTCATACTTCATTCCACGTGAATGGTTGGTTTCAGAACTCTCAATAGTCTGTTGAATAGAAACTTGGCCTACTTCGAAGCGACCTTGCCTCCATTTATCAGTGGATAAGGTTTAAATTGTTGTTTGTTGCTCCAGTGAAATGGGCTATTAGGTTCCTACAAGTCGTTGCTGTCACTGCAAGTAACGGCAATGCATTGCGAATTCGGCAATTGTGGCACAATAAGGGTATGGACGTAAGAACAGGTTTGGTCGCCTGCCGGGCCGGAACGAGGGCGCGATGACACATGTCTAACGGTAATTCCATTTTTACATGGGCCAAAACGTGCACATGATTGGATTTAGAAAAGGTAAATATGTTAACATGTTACATTGCTGAACATTATTATATCTAAATTTGATATAAAAATAACTGCACCCCGCGGCTTCGCCCGCGTGGAAATGTGTCAAATTTATAAACCTTCCCTTTAAATCACTCTATCTAATAAAACCGCATCAAAAAAGCATATATAGGGACAGACAGACGGTAAGCGACTTTGTTTTGTTACGTACTTGCTCTTATTTAGGCCTTGTTGATGCATATCCGCTGGCGTCACGTGGAGAGAATGGAAAAGATTAGGCTGTCAAGAAGCAGTAAGAGGGAAAACCATGGGGCCTAGGCCATTTGGGTGGCCTGAGTATTGGTGGATCGATGAAGTTGAAGCCGATTTCCATGAACTCGACGTCTATAGTTGGAAAGAGGCAGCTCAGAACTGATAGCCTGAAGAAGTCTTGTATCGAAGGTCAAGATCCACTTTGTATCGCTGAGCCACTGGAGTAAGTAAGTAAACACAAATAGGAATTTATCTAAGATTTGGTGGTATTATACTTTTAAGAATCTTAAAGGGGAAAACGCATTTTAATTAGAATTTTTTATGAATCATAAGACCTCAATTATTAATATGAAGTGTGCAGCTAGTCGCGTCACGTAGCGTCATCTTTCCGAAAAGTCCAATGAATGAATTTTAGGAACTCTACAAATCATTGCATATTCATGAAGTTGAGGTGTTCGTCGGTTACGTAGTCAATGGGACTGGTTCCGATTACTCAAAACCCATTGGCTTTGTTCTGAATTCAAATCTAACATTGAAAACTACCAATTATCAAAAAAGCTTTCTCAACGAATGTAGAGAACAGACAGTACGTAAAAAAGGGAAGGTGAAGATGAAGAATGATCAATCTCTGAACTTTGTAACAAACGATAATGTTCATCGTGGTTTGTAAATGGAATGACCTATCTGGACCTGTTGCAGTGGCGTCTGGTAATATGTCATGTAACAGTCCCGCCAGCAGTGATGCAAGCTGCGCGGGCGCGTCGATCTGCACAATAACATTAAACATGCACGCTGTCGAGGGCTTTCAAATGATATATTTTCAAAACCGGTCTGCGTTTTCATAACAAGCTTCGTATATGACTCGATCGGGATTGGGCGATGACTAGGGTCTATTATAAAATTAATTGATAGAGATATGATCGTCGAGCAATCCGATTCACGATTTGATGATATTGCAATCTAAACTAGTGTTTTTTACAGGCCAATGTTTATCATTATACATGCACAGCGTCTTTGTATTTATGTTGTTACTAACCTGCTACCGAACTGGTACTAAGAAACAATTGACAATCGTTAATGCCCAAGTCACGAGTAAGTTGAGCTATCTAATATAATTGCAATCGTCTGAATTGACAGGTTGCATTGTGCACGCGCACTGCAAGTGCTCGAGTCGAGTGGTTCAGAGATAGTATCATAGGCGCGTGCGTGGAGCTGTGTTCCACTTCAGCGGGACGAAGGCCAGAAGTCAATTTGGGGCGAAGCCGCAGGCGCCGCCATACGTAAATGTCAGGCCCACTGTCTCCTGCCTCAATGTTGCATAATTAAATGCAATGAAGCAACGGACAAAGGACTCAGGAAAGAAGAATTGCTTGCGAAAATATTGTACAAATCCTACAATCCGAACATTCGGCCTTAATATCGCGTCGAGTGCTAATTATAAGAAAACAAATTTAGATCTCTACAGATTGATCAAAGAAGCGTGGCAACATTGATTGATTTATCCACTGAATGCTTATTTGCACTAGTATTTACATCACCAACACCACATGCCCAATGTAAACTGATTGACACGCTTTTTAACCAACTGGAGTTCGCGTGTTGGGTATTTTAAGCGCCAAGCGCACTGACGTAAACTGTTTCGGCTGACGTGGGAAGCGCTGCGAAATCCTCATACCGATTTGCTGCTTAATAGTTTTATGTGCGGTTTAATAGCACATTTGGAACATGTTACAATTAAAACGTTTCTATCCGACGACTAGGATTTTACGTTATATTTGATTGAACATTATGTGGCCGATTATCTGACACAATAGTTTCGGAATGTGTCAATCGCAAGATAAATGATATAAAAATCTCACGGTGCATGATTTCTTTCATTAAAGTCGCGATATTGTATTATTATCAACAAAGGTCGTCTCGAATGAAAACAAAAAGAACGTAGAGAGTCATTGTGTCGGGACAAAGCGTGTGAACCCTGAGTTGAAAGTGTGCGTCTGACAGCGGGTTGAGCTGAGTGTGGAACCAGATACTTGCCTACTGTTTAAAAGATACTGTCGAGTTACACAATACAGTTAGATGGCGCAGCTATTGATTGGCAGAAACACTGAAATGTCCTAGATTGAGACAGGCCACAAGTGTTGAAGCCGTAACAAATGTGTTAAGAAGGCGGTGCTATCGACTTGTCAGAGCGGGGCTGCGACTTGTCGTCACTCAACATTGCGCTTGCAGGCTGCAGCTATTTCCATATTTATTGATGTTATTCACTTCACTTGGCACAAATATTGTAGAGCGTAAGCTGGATAATAGGTTCTAGTCAATATCAAGCAGATCTTATAAGTGACTTTGATAAGATAATCTACTTATTATATCTCAACCTCAGGGTCTCTATTGAATTTAGATATGTAATATAAGTACTTATCTAGATTCAAAAGAATTATTTATTTAGTTAGTTACTCAGTTTCTATTTTTGTAAAAAACAAAACATAAAACTGAATTACATACTAAACTAGGCAGGCATTAGGCACGCTTTTAAACTTTTTCGTTAATAGAATATCAAGAGTGAATAATTTGGTAAAGCACTATTAACACATTTACATACGAAGAGAGTGCTCATAAAGGTCCATTGGTTTGGCTGGACCACTACACATTTACATAATCCCTGAAAGGATTGCACAGGTAATGTAAAAACTCTATACGTGCTTAAGTATACGTTTATTTTTAATACAATAAATTCGATATGATGATTGTTAAAAAACTTTTAAAACTATCATGGTTATTAAAACTAAAGTCACGGGATATTTAGCATGGATTTGATTGATTTGATTAATCAAATCATGGTAAATATCCCGTTTTAAATGACTTTAATGATTATTGTTATTCGTTGTTTTTTCATCTGGGAGATTTATTCTTGGAACAAAACATCAATAAAGTCGATAACGCTTGCTCTACCAGAGCCATAACCTACGTGCTTTATTCATCTTGTGAAATAGGATGATGGATTTACGTAAACTTAAAACATAACAAAATAATATCTTTTGAGAAATCAAGAGTTGCAGATAGCGAAGAACAAACAAAGCAAGGTTATTTCTGTATCTTCAAAGAATTGTCCCTTAAGCGTAGTAAAGGAGCGTAAACAGAAAAATGAACCATCTTTGTAGCATCTACCTCTCGTCTATATATAAATATAGGTTGATGTGTTTGTTTGAGTCTTCCATGAGAGATCAGTATTTATTTTTATTTGGCCGCAGCCGCAGGGTTACAGCTTTCACGTCCGAATATTGTAACCCACATTAGGTATGTTTCGCTTGATTTCCATTTGTTTGCAATCTGTTCGTGAGGGTTTGTATACGGCGTGTGTTTAGTTTTGCTATTGTAGTTTACGAATTGTGGGTTTAGACAGCTGCAATATTGGGTCATGTGAAAGTTCAGAGATGTGTGGAGCGGCTGGTGTCGGCCCGTAGCGGCAAGGGATTGGCTCGAGCAGCTCGAATCGAGGACTGAACTAGAGTAGTGGGACGGATTAGGATAAACCGAGTCAATGGCCGGGTCACGTGGCTATTTGCGTACCACTCCTTTCGCGGTCCGGGCGGACGCCCTCTCCTTCCGTTCTCTTGTTTAAACTACCCGCAACGAACTAATTTTGGTAACTAATCTGTTTAGCGATGGAGTTGTTTCGGGGAATTATTTTGTTTGCGAAGAAATTGCTGTATCTGCTGGGCGATAAGATAACTAGGTACTTACATATATGATAATCAAAAGGGGATAGTAGATATTGGTCCGTGTTCCTCAGGGTTTTATCGTGATTATTTTTAGCGACCAATGTGATTAGATAAATAGCCACATATAGTACATTCTGCGTGATACATTGCAAAGATTTACAATTCAAATAATATTCGTATGATAAGAAACGATACACAATTACGAAATAATCTAACAATAGTCAGACCCACTTTGCATATCTGCCTGTGTTAGATATTTTATATTTCGTACTAGCTTCGCCCGCGGCTCTGCACGAATCTTTCCAAGAAAATATTCAAGAAAATTCCTAGTTTTAGGTTGAAGTATGTTGTAACTTGTGCAATAAAGAATTTAGGTATAAGAAGACGCAGTGTGAAACGTTTTATTAGCTCAATACTGTTAGAATTAAGCGTTGTTCAAGTATGATTAATTATCTAGTTTATGAGGCGGCAGTTATTAGGCAGAGAGCACCAGCCGGTCCCCTGCACCCACCCAGACACTCCTGCAAACAAGCGATATGATTGTACTGTTTGTAGTATCACATAATATATGTATAGCATGCGTATTGTATGAACTTCCAACAACCTAACGAGGGGTGAATGTTTGTATTTTGTGTTGGTTTTGTCTTTAATACGTGGGTCAAATCGAAATATTTCAAACACTGTCGGTAGATATTAATAACCGTCGCGTCGTCGTGCAGATATACAATGCAATATAATACAATCAGTACTTTATTCTACACCAGATACAAATCATTACAATGCGACAGGTACAATGGGCGGTCTTATCGCTTAGAAGCAATCTCTTCCAGGCAACCTTTGGATGGAAAGAATTATTACCTTTTGGTAGGTAGTTATGTATTTGTGCCAATTTTCGAACAGATACAGAGGTTCATGACTGTCCCTGATTCGTTATCGATTTCCGCCAGATTACCACAATATCTAGGTTAAGCAAAAAATAGCCGAGTCTATAAGCTGTGAGGAAATGGAATATTAGGGCACCTGAGTAGATAAAGGGGTTGACGACCTCCCGAGACAAAGAACTCTTTAAAATGAGGTAGACGATGACATGGCGGGTGATATGCTTGGATAAGAAATTTTAGAAAGGATTTCATAAAGTTTTATACTTTCAATCGGTCGAAGTGAATGTACTTATTGAGCCACTGGTTTTTGCAAAAGTAATACGGTCATTGAAATGATTGGCATAGCTAATTTAAACGCAAGCAGACTCTGACTCAGATCATGACGAGATGAAATGTTTATAAGGTACCTAAGCAATTCTTTTGTAAGCTGTTAATCTGTAATTGTCTCAGATTCTTGTTTACCAGGAAGCTTTCACTAAGCACCGCTAAGTGTCGAGTGGTATGTAATTAGTTTGCGTCTCTGCTGTTGTGAGACATGTGTGTTGAATACTGCAATCTGGGCAGCCTTGCGGGGCTAGATTCCTTTTCGGGTGATAATAATCTAGATACCTAACTTGTTTATAATGGCTAATTAATTGCTGACATCTTGCATGATTCTTATTTAGCTGCTTAGATTAAGTGTCTAGATCTACCTGCTTACCAAACCAAGGTAATTGTAAAAAGTTTCACTGCGTTTTTCTGGGATGGACATTAACATAATATTGAGATGCTAAACATGCAAATGATATGTTAGGTTCACGTCACAAAAACGCTAATCACCACAGTTTATAATTATAATAATTTATAATTTAAAAAAAGTAACTACGCAGATCTACCTACATTTTCCTTCTCGTATTTCCTTGTTGCTTTGGTATTTGGTAAAATGCTCTTACATAGTAATACCCTTCTGTAGTTACTTATACACTAGCCGAACTCGATTTAGGATATTTGTAAACAAACCACGACACAAATAACTAAAACTCACTTACCCAGTGTCTAGTTTCAGGTTTATATAATTGTCAGCTATATTAAATATATTGAAGGAAGGATCTCGAATCGACAAGTCATATGGCTATAAACAGACGCGGCAACAGAGTGAATTTTAGGTTAGGTATGGGCGGTTTGTTTACAAACTTTCTACATCCAGTTTGGATGATGTATGATGTATATGTTCAGTTCATTTCATTCTGTATGGCGGACTACATCGGACAATTATTTAATGGGCAATACCACTGAACCCAAACGATTACCTTTTCATGTTAAGCCGACTTGCAAAACCGCATGCGACATGAATGGAGTATGAAATAAAAAAAAAAATCGCATGAGTTAGTCGTAAAGATCCTCACGATGAGTAGGTGGCGTTTTATAGTCTTTACAAAAATGTATCGAAAGACAATTGAAGGCTTCCAATTCGAATTATATAATTCGATTCATAAACTCGAATGGTAAAACGAAAATTGTAAAATTGTAAATGGTAAAATTCAGGAGCATACGCTGTAGATTATATACTGTTGTCACATAATATAAACCAATGACAAAGCTGAGGAGGCGTTCCAGAAGCAAATATGCTTCTTTAAATGAGTCTTCTATATCGTAAGTTCCGAGTAGAGCTATCGTATCTTACTTCTGATAAAGCCGCTGATCGGAAATTCGGAATACACAAATGTGACGATAAAACTTCTGTGTGCGTAGGTAGTTAGGTAGGTAACTACCCAGTGTTCTCACTCTAAGGACTGACACCCGCACTGGAATGTTGATAGACTAGTCGAAGACTAGAACAATGGCGAACATAGCTCCTGTTAATAACAGCTGCCTATCCGAGCCTTAGGCAATTTGAACTGTGATGCGAAAAGAGATAATTAAGATGGCAACTGAGACTATCATATAACTTTGTTGGTATCGCGTTTTTTCTAGAACAATGCAATAGCAATGATAAAAAAAACTGACGAATACAGCAATGTTAAGGGAATATTATTCTCGTAAACTGAGAAGTAATTGTTTCCCAATAAGCGTATTGCCACATTGGTATAAAAATATGAATATTGCTGTGCATTGGGGCGTCGAACACTTTATATGGGCTTAACTGGAGAGTGGGTGGCTGGCGACCGTGAGCGTCGGTTGCACGATTAGCCGACTGGCAGTGGCAGCCAGCCTCGCCTGGCTTGCGACACTGCATCTACATAAATAATCGCCTATTATATACTTACAATATCCTTGTTGGACTCGATTATGATGTGCAAGACTGCTAGCAAACCCAAGCAGCGAACTGAAGAAACGACCCTAATGTCCGAAGTTACGTCAGTGACACCGCACATTCATTTACCATACCGTAACAGACGATCGTTGCATCAACTACTGGTAATGTAAAACGCAAACCGTTTGACTTCTCATCTGATAAAAATTCACGGATTACGCTTAATTCTCAGTAAGGTGTTGTGTGTGGGTGTGTTATGCACGGTTTTGACGATATTGCAACCAAATGAATTGCAATCAAAAAGTTGATGCGTGAAGCACTTGTCGGCGTGCATCGTCCCAGTTCGTCCCAGATTTGTGATAGTGAGTCGCACTACAGTTGCGTATTGTGCGAGGGTCGCGGCGAGGTTAACGCTCTGCCTGGAGTCGTCGACTCGGGCCACGATAATTACTGTCGCTGCGTCCCTACTCCCTGCTAGCCCTCAACCAGCTGCAGCTAAGTGATCTAAACCCTAGCACCAGAACGCTAATGCTGCTAATTGAAACACTTCTACCGTGCTTAGGCCTTGACCATTTGTGAACGAAAGTGTTCACTTTTGCACAACATTGCAAACTATAGCTCCGGGCAAAGGAAGTTCAAATGTGCCAAGAGAGTTCCTCTAATTCGCTTATCTTCATCGATTCGAGAGCTCTAAGGTTAACGACGTCTTTATTAGGTAGGTACCTACTTAATAACCTGCTTGGTCTGACCTATAACAGTTCTAAGGTGAAGCGTAAATATTAAGAGAAGTAGTGATCCCTAGGGTGTGTTAACTAGAACAGGCCATAAACGTTATGTACGGACAATTTAATAGGCTCTGGATGCATCAGATGAACGGTCGATGGAGGTCTGACGAACACGACCTTTGGCCATTCTGCCGAGTAATACGAATCACTGGCTAATTCTTCACAGGCAATAAAATTTATGGCAATTATCTCGGCCACAATATTTCACCTTGAATATGCTGTTGCATATTCTTTATATTCCTTGTAGAATCCTAGCACTTTTTGTAGCAATAAGTCCTATAAGTACGCCTAATTTTTCTAAAAAAAATTCATCCAATCATTGATAATTTAAATTATATCTTTATCTATTTTATGCTTTAATCAATGTCACCCAGTGCTGGATATTTTAGTCACAATTAAAGTCTGTTCTGATTAATTGAATTGGGGCCCTTTTGTTGTGGCATTCCTGTTTACGAAGTGTGTCAGATGACACTTAAATATTCGATGTCCCCCAGTGGGGGATATCTAGGTGCTGAATAATAGGAATAATCAGTTAGGTAGGATGTTTGTGAATAACATTTAATTAAATATATTTCATACCTTGCTATGGCGTTTTCTTTTGTCTAAACGGAAAATCGGTTAAATTTTTCCCTTTGTAAGGTAATGTTGTGGTAGGATGGAGTTATTCCCCTCTGGAAAATCTAAAATCATTTCCATTGGTAGAATTTCGAGTCGATTCAAAGGAAGTTGTAAATAAACGGTCTCCGCCCGTGAACTGATTCATTATTATTGCCCCATCAAACAAAACCCTTCAAAGTGAACGACAGAGCTGCCTAAATTGATTTCGGCAATGTTTTCCAAACTTGTGTTTTATTGCCTAATTAGTTTCTTCGAGGGGAAAATATCTTTGTCGCTATTTGATTTGGTACGTGATGTTTCCTTATTTCAACAGAGCAATTCAGGTTTTAGGAATCATCATATCGTGTTGGTTGGTCTTTGAATTATTTGCGTAAAGTCCCTGTTGAGCCTAGTGAAATCACTACGCTCTATCAGAAGCCAATTCTTATCATTTTATTTATTTCATTTTGCTTTATTTGGAAGAAGTTTTACACACTTAACAGATAACTTAAATAAAAACTAATAACCATTTATGTGTCCTCGCATATAGTAGCTAAGGAATTGCTTGCTTGCAGAGGATAAATGAAAATTAAGAAATAGCTTAGTCTTATAACTTACACATACCTATGTGTAAGTTATAAGACTAAGCTATTACATTGAATTAAGTTAATAAATTAATCATTACCTTCATTTTCTTTGCGTTACCATTACTTCACCATTTTTATATGTGTATGAATGTGTGTGGCTTTTATGTTATATATTTAATACTTACTCATACTTCCTTACATTTGTATGGACTCTCTGTACTCGCTCTCGCTGGTGCAAAATAATTAATTCTGTTGCGATTTTCATTACCTAGATATGTATGTAGTTCCCCCTGTCGTATTGAAACAGAAATAATGCATCCAACATCCGATGGGATTTGAAATGCCAAATGCCGACCGTGAGAGTGTGGGGCCACGTCATCCATCATTTACGCGTGTCAATACTGTACTCTGCGAATCCAATTCGGGCGCCCATTAAGGTGAAATGAGTCCCAAAACCCACGTTTTGACTTAACGGAAAATCAATTTTAAGGGAACAAAACACTTATTTTTCAAATATATTTTGATGAGGATCAAAAGTTTAGGATATTAATTAGCAAGTTATGGGAGTCGAAACACGATTGACGAAACTTGACTCGAAAGAAAAAAATGGCAATGTTTCCTCTAAATCTTAATTTTTACAGAGAAAAACCAGTTTTATTTGCTAGTTATTTAATATTATTGTAATGAAATTTCTTCTACGTGTTCCCTAATAAATACTTTAGACGATTATGGTTTTAGTTTTTTGAGAAACAGTATGTATTTCAGAGCAATAACAAGTTAAAAAAAAAACCAGTGAAATTGCGCGCGGGCCGATCATTCGACCGCTCTTGCCTCCCTTTCCTGCCTTCTCCGCGCGGCGTTCGTTCGTCCTTGTCTCGAAAAAGCGAACTCATTTCGCCTTAAACGCACACGCAGGTTTAGTGGGTTGATGTCCGCATTGAATTCATAATTTCATTTGTTAGACCCGATGCGATAGGAAGCGTATATGCTTTATCGGGTCCAGCATATTTCAGTCTCAATTATTGGGAAAGTCGTCTCTCGTCAATTTGTGGAAAAGTGGAAAAGCCCCGCTTGCCGCCCTTTCCATTTACAACGCCGGTTCACGTCACTGCTCTCTAGTCAAATAGCCAATAGCATGGATTTGCAAAAAGCTTTGACATGATCAGAATTGGATCATCAGTTTTCGTTCGTACGCAAAGATGCTATAATATACAACTAAGTCATTTAATAAAGCAAACCTTGTTCCTCCTTATTTGGAAAGTATTTGCTTATGCGGTCCCCTTTAATATATTCTTCACGGAATGTTTCTTTTGGACTTAGCGAGCGTCTGCAAGGAAAGTTTATCTTGCGTAAATATCTTTTAGCGGAAATATGAGATCGTGATATGGTTAGCTCCATAAATAGACAGTTGTACATTGTATGGGGATATCATAAATGTTGGAAGAAGCTCAAGGATTTGTTCATTCTATTAATTGTAGACGATTTTGTTGTTGTAACGAGAAGATTGAGAGCGAATCAAGCTAGTCCATTAACCTATTTCAATACTAACAGATCAGTGGTCAGTGGGGGCATTAGAACGCTGGTTTGAGGCCGATATCCACTGAACTCTAGCGCTTCGCGTCCTGTCATTGTGGCTCTGACGCAACGGCGCGTGACCATGACATCAGTGCTTCGCCTGCCGCGGTGCCTGCAACATTTCAAGATGAATAGCGTTCGTTTTCCATTTCATTAGAAAACAAAAACGCACGTAAACTTCCGTGCAATCAATGCAAAGCATGTCAATCCAAAACTCAAGCAAAACTGAATGAATCATTTTATATTCAGAATTGCGTCAGACCTGAGTGGCAGACGAGCCACTCCTGTCTGTGCATAAATGAATTTTTAGTTTGTTTTATTACGAATTCTTATCTTTAGAGTCTCGAAGTAGAGTTGGTAGAGTCACCTAGATAAGGTTATCCTAGTCAGACCCTTTTTCTAACGTTTAGAAGGTAGGTCATAGATATACCACCTAATGTCTGCAACTAAACTTGAGTTGCTGTTTAATTTTCACCTTCTTACGAGTAAGTAGACACATAAATTATTCCTAATTAATGTTGATGTTCACAAAACAAGATATAAAAACCTCGGCAACATGGTCAAGGATGGAAGCAATACCCTTGTATTACAGTTGGCAGGTAGACGTTTTTTGTCCGGTCTAACATCAATCAACCTATTCTGTGAACTTACTGAGCTGGAAACTGTTGCTGAGGAGAAAATAACTCTACATTTAAAAACATAATATAATGAGTAGAAAATAAAAATTAAAGGAAACAAGAAAATAAAAATATCGGGTGCATATGCATACATAGCCGATAATTTTTTACTTTGTTATAAATATGTAGTTTAATGCATATGAAAACTAAAGTAAAATTAATATATGTTGACTCTCTAACAAGATAATATTGAAATGGAATGCCAGCTGAACCGTTTCTCCAGCAACGACACAAAAACATACGAAATTACAATTCGCGATTACATTTTGCTCGTAGAAACCGAATGATTTATGTACATAGTAAAATACACGCTGCATCAATCATAAATCGGATTAATAATCTTGGGTACCTACGTACTTACATTTATGTATATTATTGTATAATGCATGTGATGTAATCTGCTTAAGATATGAATAATGAGAGTAATGTAATGAAGTTATTAAAATCAATGCTTTGAATTGAAATAGCGACAAACAACACGTAACGAAGCTAACTTATATAAGTATGTCTTAATAGATTAAGTTACTATATAGTTTATTACGAAAACCAATATTTAGACGAATATGATAGACCAATCAAATATTTAGTAAGGAACTTGGAATTTTTCAGAGTAGCTTAGATACGAACACTCGTTTAGAGTAAGTAAGGTATTGAAAATGTTATTGACAACAGAAATATTAGGTATTACATTATACACTCTATCAGTCAGTGGGTATTCAATGTTATCAAGTACACTAGCAGAATACAATATACAGCAGTGCGGCTAAGCGTAGGAGAACATCGAGCTCCTCGAATATATCGATAAATAATACATTTTTTTCTAAAATTAACCCAACCGTGGCCGTTTGCGTCATATTTCTTCACACAAGATTTAACAAATGATGCTGTGAGTTTTAATATAACAAAGACCGTTACGAATTCATAAAACCTTACCAAGGTTTTGATTGGCTAACGTTGTGTGAATTTAATGCTCGTTGTTTTGTTCATTAAATTAAAATTAAACCCAAGGATACAAATATGGCACTTATACTATTTTTATGTCATGTTTTAAAAGTATATTGTCCTATTCTGAATCACAAATTATCCTCAAAACTAATATTTTTTTATCGAAATTGACGATATGGGAATTATAAAACGTCAGATAACCCAGGATAAAGACATTCTCATCATCTTGTAAAGAATGATCATGAGATTGTATTGTTTGCTGATGATACTTCATTAATTTTTAAAATGAATCGACAAAAAACAAATTTCGACGATGTAAATACTGCAATCTCAAAAGTAGTCCATTGGTTTAGTATCAATAATCTTTTGCTTAATGAAACAAAAACAAAATGTATAAGATTTATTCTACCTAATGTAAAACAAGTTAAGGCTGATGTAAACGTAAAAGGAGAAACGGTAGAAATTGTAGACAATACCGTATTCTTAGGAATAACCTTAGATAGTAAACTTTAATGGGGCCCACACATAGATAAGCTATCGAAGAGACTTAGTTCTGCAGCATATGCAGTTAAAAAAATCCGTCACCTTACAGACGTTGATACTTCTATTAAAATATTTAAATTTTTACTTATATTTAAATTTTACAGGTTCACATATACTAACAAACACACATATACCATACATCGTCACACACAACACCTCCCCACACACACGCATACACACACACAAATGGTTGCCTTCCGTTGCCCGGACTCTTAAGAGACCGGTGTCCTCCGGAGCACCAATTTTAATCACACGCACACACCCCCACACATACACACACATACACACACCCCCACACACTCATACATGCACACCTATAGAATTACATGCGCGCTCACTTTCCAAATAGCTAAAATAAATAAATATCAACTTAATTTTTTGTAAATAATAAGCTCTATAATTTAAGTAGCCTTATATGTATACTATATAACTACTAGCTGAACTTAATGTACGTTCCAAATTCTATTGTTTGCGGCAGAGCGAGATTCCCCTAACACAGGTAAAATACTTTACTTAAAAGGGGATCTCAAACACTGTTATATAATGTATTTTAAGTTTCTGAATAAATATTTTGTATTTTTTTTTTTTTTTTTTTTTTTTTATTCTAGACTAGTCTATTTCAGCTACTTCCATAGTATTATGTCTTATGGCATACTATTGTGGGGGAACGCTGCAGATATAAACACCGTTTTTGTGTTGCAGAAGAGGGCTGTTCGTGCAATCTATAATATGGGTCCCAGAGAATCCCTACGTAATAAATTCAAAGAAATAAACATAATGACAGTACCATGTCAATATATTTATGAAAACTTGTTGTACACTCATAAAAACACGATCGATTCAATAAAAAAAGCGATATACATAATGTAAATACTAGAAATAAGAATAAACTCGCTGTTCCCACAACTAGACTACATAAGATAAGTGCATCTTTTAAAGGGCAATGTATACGCTTCTACAACAAAACTCCAAGTGAGTTGCAAAAATTATCAATAAATAAATTTAAAAAAATTGTGAAGCATATTCTTTGTAAAAAGGCTTATTACAAAATATCAGATTATCTAGAAGATAAAAAAGCTTGGAACGAGTTTTGCTCCAACTCAAAATCTAACAACTTACAGATAAGCAAATCTATGTACTAGACACATAAGTTATGAACATACTGGTGGTTTCTTCTCACTTCTTCCACTGGTGGACAAAAAATTGAAGTGAACATCAATATAATAATGAATAGTATAAAATATGACTTGTCTAAGTGCTTATTTGTAAGCCTAAGGAAATAAACTTTCATTTCATTTCATTTCATTTCATTTCATTTCATTTCATTTCATTATGCATTTACAATACATTTTTACTAAAGTCAAAAAATATTTTTCCCTAATCCGACGTTCAATATCAAATAATCCCAAATCATCCTCAAACGATTGTTTCTGTTTATCGAAACTGTCGATACTGGAATCATAAAACGTCAGATACCCCTATATTTACAGTTGTAGAAGGACGGAAGTGGGTCGAAGAGAGCATTTATCGCAGCCAGCCGGTATCACAGGAAACAGTGGTCAACATGCCCACTGCAACTAAATTAAAACGAGCTGTGTGGCTTTGTGCACGAGTTTATACTAATCGTCTGGTACTGTATCCACTTTGTGTGAAGCAATACGCAGAATTATATTATCTTACTAGGTTCATAATTACTTAATATATATACAAAATATGCAGAGTATAGCGATACAGGTAGAAAATATCACAGTTTATAGCATAAATATAGATTGCACTGCTAATTAATCTTGATCACAGATGATAAGATAATGTATACTTTATTTGTTGCTGAAAACATAAACATATGTACCAAAATGAATTAAATTACTAACAATATAAACCCACCTATAAAGTACCAGATGCATAAGTATCTACAATTTGGCAGTCTGAGTACGTAGGTATGTATTGGGTGGGTACAAAGATTTGATCACGAATTTCCGCGTTTGTATAATCACATATTAAAGTCACGTGCCAAAGTTATAATAAACTCACATAAGCTAGTTTTTGCTTGTGAAGTACATGATAGTTTTTGTGCAAAGGCGTACGTTTGACGCCTTGACATTCAACCGTTTATTTGATACTACCTATGCTTTTTTAAAACCATTAGGTGATAGAACCAGTACCATCCATTTTCTTCCCGACAAAGGCAATAAAAATGCAAATGAAGTAGAGGAGTGCACTATACCCAATCTGTCTTAAGTAGATACAGAAGGTATAATAATATCTGTTTTGCCGATTCCACTTCCTGGATCCGACGATGAAGCTGTTACACATACACTACTTATTTTAATTTAAAGTAATTTAATGGAATGGGCAGCATCAAACGCAACTAGGGGTCAGAGGCTGCAACGTTTACGTACATATGATTTATAATGATCGACGGTAAACATGGCAGGTTACTTATCGGACGCTCGGGTTCTTCACCCCTGCTTAATATGTACCATGCGTGCTGACCCTAATGATCATTTCAATAGCTTATATCGATTGTAATAGGATCCCGATTCCAACGAATATCTGCAAATACTTCGGCCGGGTCGGGACATGCTCAGATTCCTAAAGAGCGGCCCAGATTTATTTAGAAGACGCGGTGATTAAGCTTTGTGTTGTTGACCTTCATAAAGGGCAATATAAGATATAGATAAAGTATATAATCTATTATAGAAGTCCTTTACCTTACCGTTAACCTCTATTACTATATATGTATATGGAGTCGATCGCATCGTTTGGATCTAAGAAGCTTGTTTTGCAATCATGTTAGATTACTGCTCGTACATAATGTGCCTTTAAAAATGAATTATAGAATAACATTTCGCAGGAATCCTGATTCATCATCCGGAGACCATCAATACAGTGATTAAGTATACTCATTAAATTGAATATTTAAAAGCAATTCAGGGAAGTGTGCGTTTCTGCGAGTGATAATAAAAAAGAAATATACTTAAAACGAATTGTGGTTATGATTAGGTACATGCTAATAATCATAAAAGTGAAGCATGATTGATATATTGTTGGCAGTCACATAATAATAACAATAGTTTGATTTACAGCAGTAATATTTGCCCACGGACATCTTATCATCCTTTGATTGATGCTTGTACAGCATGTGCGATGCGACGCGACAATGATAGGTACCGACTGCAGTAATGAACAGGATGCTACTATCGTTCACTGAATCATTCTGAAGTACAATGAACTGTTATTTGTAATATGTGCTATATTGTTTCATCATATTCGAGTCTTGAGTTTATTTCGGCGCTGTGTAGGATCGTGTGGAATGAGTTTATTTTTATTAGTGTAGTCGAAGGGCCCTTGAGAATGCTCGCCGGATGGCCATAGCGTCTCCACGGACGTGCCCTGCATTACAAGTAGCCATCTACATACAATCACAATTATTGTCAGTGTTCTCTTGTTATACGAATTGTCGTTTCTCGTCCTATGTCCTATGCTTACTATCATTGTCTCTATCGAATTTACATATACATTTGCCATCTTCAAAAGTTCAGACTGTTTCTAAAAAAGCCACTCGGTCATTGACATTCATACTTTGTATAGTAAGATGCTTAGGCATCTGTTAATGCGAAGAGGATGCATTCAATAAATAGCTCCTAGATTAGTAATGCGACAGCACGGCAGCCTCATTATTCACTTGACATCGTTTTTGGTAGACGAAGCCACAGACGTTGGTTGATGTAGGATGCGTAAGCGCATGGCGCGGCAGTATCGGCTAGTCGGGGGTTTGGACGAATGAATCAACACTGCAGATGTGACGTAATTTGGACGGAAACGCTGTTATTTTTGAATCGCAATGGCCGATGTTTAGCTTGTGATTTGACAATGTAAATTTTTTGAAATATAAATATGTAACCTTTACGTCAGTATTAAAATCTCACGTTCGTTACCACACATATCCTAATACTTTTTCTCAAAGAATCTTTGAAAAATGTGTGCTCTAAAACTTTTTTTAACTTTTGTATTGCCAACTCTTTTATGTTTTTTGTGTAATAATGATGTTATTATATAATATTAGTCTATATTCGTCCAGGATTTTTGTAATTCATAGTGTATCTTTCGTTGGTATATTTACTAATAAAATAACACAACATCTGAAATTTATCAAATACATCTACATTTTGCAGAGCCTGTCAATTGTTTGCTTTGACTCCACCAACATAGAATAGAATACCTATAATATTTATTTTCTTACAAAACTTACACTGAATACATAATATAGTTAAACTTACGGACCAATAAAAGCACATAAGACATATGAACCTAATATTGACTTGATTCATATAAGTACTGTCATTGCACAAGATCAAACTAGGTAATAAAAAGTCAAACATGGTATGATTTCCTAAAACCTTGGCTTCAAATCATCGGAATGATAACATCGTTAATGAAAACTGACCTCTCAACGTCCGACCTACTTATTAATTACCACGACGTTCCACTAGCAACAAGTCGTTGTTTTTTCTGAAGTATGCTCATATTTACCACATAATTACATACTATTGCAGTGTCTCATCTTCCCAGAAAGGTCTTCGCCTCGGTTCACTCACACAATTGTGGTTAGTTTATCTGAGGAAGCGAACATAGTGACGCCGATGATTGTCTTTTGTGTCATCATCTACGTCTTAAGCTTGCTGCACCAGCTTCTGCTTGCAGTCTTTCGCAGGTCGTCATCCTACCTGGCCGAAGGGCGTCCTACACTATATTTGCAATGTGGTGTCCATTCAAGAACATGTTTACCCCAGTGGTTGTCGATTCTTCGCGAGATATGGCCGGCACACTGCCACTTCAGGTGTGCTTCGGTGTGTGTGTGTGGATTAGGGATTGACCTATATTGACGGTACTCTCAGGCCATATCATCATCAACATCAAATGTTTTCAGCGAAATACATAATATATATTATACAAGTTTCTGTATAAAAGAATGCTTTTCTTTTCCCAAACAGTTATTTGAAGTTGCGCTTCTGTTTTAGTATCTCATTCCGCCTTATCAGATTCTAGACCAAAGCTTATTGGTCTGTAACGCAAATTGCAGGTCTGTGTGTGCACGCATGTCCATTGATCGTATCTAAGACATTCACGCAATACTACTCCGGGAAATTGCAATTCAATTTATGACAACAATAGATGGACGGCCATAAACTAGGCCCCCATACGGACACAGGTACTTCAGGGTAAAAATCATGTAGATGCTGCGTCCGATTAACTGCACGGTATATTTTTTTTACAGATTCTCTCTACTTATGACGTTGTATGTCGCTGTCTCATTGTTAAATCAGCCCGTTTGCAAAATGTCTGTGCCGATTATAAAATGAACACTGATTAATTTACCCTTATTTTTAATTTTATTATTAATTTAGGGAATACCTAATTATTTTCATTCGACAAGATGGCTAAGTGACTTTTAGCTATATTGTTTAATCGTTCAACAATCTGCATAGGCAATTAACCGAATTGCACCGTTTTGCAATCCGCCTGGCCATTCTGCAAACGGGCTGTTTCTACGATCTGGTAGTGACTAAGATTGATTTATTGTGCTGGTACCTACCAATGTTTATTTATTCTGTCACTTGGAACACAAATTTGAGATTTTGAAATTGTTACTTTAACTGCCGATAAAGAGAATTCTTAAAGATAGTTAAGAGAATTTTAAAAGGCAGACATTGTATCTAGATAAGCGGACTGGTAAAACGTCTAGCTTGCACATTATAAACCGTCTGACGGTGATAAACTACCAAAATTCGTAAACTAATTAAGTTGGCATTTGGTCTGGGCAGTGGAAGGCAGGCATTTGGGCTTACTGCCAAATTCCGGATAAGCACACCCTCCCGTGCCGTTGCTCGTAATGAGAACAATGAAAACTTTTGCTTGTATACTAGGAATCTAGGATTCAGTAGGTATGTCTGACCTTAAATTTTTTAGACAACAGTTGCTCTTTTATTGACGCAGTATAAGTTACAGCCCGTGGCTTCGTACGCGTTGTTTCTATAGAAACGCTTAAAGATTTTTATATCACATGGCAACTGATTTATTAGATAAAAAGCATAATTTTATGTTTATTACTCGGCCTAGAACTACCTAAATGCAAAACTCAGCCTGCTCCGTTCAGTAGTTTTCGCGTGAAGAGGTAATAAATGTCTATAAGTGTGATTATTTAATAAATCAAAACCTCAAACTAGAAAACGTTTACTAAAAAATATGCGAGAATAAGTAGGAACTTGCAGTTAAATAATGGCCGTTTTCTCGTGGTCCCACTATTTTGCCTCACTAGTAGAACCACTAGGGAGACCAGTTTCTGTTCGTCCTACTATAAAAATACTACCACCTGTAGATGGAGAAATAGAAGACATAATTTTTATTGAGAGAAAGAGTGGGATAGTCCTTTTATTTAAAGTATTACTACAGAACCTTGCTTTCCTCGCCGTAGACAAATGTCGACGCAAATATGAATATTTGTATCCCTAAATAATACTGCCAGTAACCATAACCAACCCCTCGTGCCATTTGGGTGTATAAAAGCAAAAGTTTTGTCATCCGTTTTATCTTCAATAGAAATTGCATTTATCCCTATCCCCGGCTTTTTGGAATAGTTTGTCTCCCTTTGTCGTTGACGTGTCCGTTTCACGTTGTCGAGATGGGGCATATTTTTTCTCGCAACAGCGAGTATCATGAAACAAAATGTGGAGTACCCATATTAATTTTTGGAAATGTCACGGCTAAACATAATAAAAACAAATAATGAAGTATACATATAAGGACGACCAATTAAACGTTTTCAAAGACAGTATAAAGTATTGAAGGGAATTAGTAAGGGACAAACAAAATAAAGAAGTGATTACCACAGGTATGCCTAAAATTACTGGGAGATGTGTATGGAAAATCAACTTCATTTGCCATTGGACTGAAAAATCTGCTCGTGGAATTAATTAATTAATTAATTTATTTTTATTTATTTATTTCCACCGTAGGTACACAATGTTACACTTGATGTCGTTAAATACTATTTTAAAAGACAAATTACATTTTTATTATAACACACACTAACATTTGACAAAGGAAACACCATAGGACATTGTGCAAAAAAAAAGCAGATAGACATGCCTTCTTAAAAAATGTAAATATAATTCATTTATAATAAATTGTCACAATAATGAGTTCTATCTATTTAATATGACTCTTCTTGTCCGCATCCGTAGATTCAAAAGCTTTTCATGGTTTTACGTAAGTACCTACCTACTCTCCAAGTTCCAAGTAGAAACTTGTAGTTAAGTAACAAAATATTCTGTCGATCCATCACATTCACTCATTATGAACAGTTTTATCTCTATCTATGTAGGTAGCTTAGTGGTCCTAACTGGTTATTAGTAGCTTGTCACATTATAGCCTAGTAATTAATTATGCCATGACGTGCTATGTTCACGATTTCCATAATCTCGTCATCATCGACCTTGGCCTTGCTTGCTATCAGATACTTGCTATCAGACTCTATAAAATGCGTCGTATTGCCATTGTCAGATGGCAAAACTAGAGAAAAACTGGTGGAAATCGATTTGGCCTTCAGTATTTTTTATAGTTTGCTAGGTAAATCATTACATTACCAATGTCAAGACAGAGCCTTGTTGTGGATATTGAATGCCCTCCTGCTCTTCATTATTTTTTAATATTCTGGATATTTTTTGTATAAGAAGATTTTACGAATCACAAGGAATATCGGTGGTTATTTAACGACAGTGGGTATCATCGAAGCAAAGCAATAGCTCGAAACGATTTCTGATCTCGCGTTGGTTTTTGAATGTTTCATTTTTCGCTGTACACATGTGAGATTATGCTTTGTTGAAGTTTGTGTTTCAGTTTTTAGTAATTACCTTGCCGTTACCTTGTTGTTTTCTGTTTTTATTAACTTTTCATCATTAAATAATAGTATATGTTGACAAAAAATATCTAGGATTCTAAATCGGAGTATAAGCATCTATGTAATTGCCATTATTGAATCATTCCGATAAAACCTGCTCTGTTTTACAGGGTTAGCATTGGTATATTATTTGTTGTCGATAAAGATCATGTTGCATCAACCACGACGCAAGTTTTGCGGTTCCAGTGTTCAATTTCAAATGTGAAGTCAATGTAAAGTCAAGGTCTCGTTGTAATGAGTTGTTATAGCGTAAAGCATGAATAGAAAAACCTTCGTTCCGTTGGATCGTCCGCAGTGTGACGTCGGCTTTTCAATGCTATAATCCGAAAGGCCTTATAATTATTCACACGCAAATTAAAATGTTATTTTTGTAGTAGAAGGAACATTATTTCAAACGTTTCCTACTCTACTGAATCTACTTCTCTACAATGTAGAGACTATAATTATTTTGCAGCATATATAGGCCGTTTACTTTCAGAAAACTTTTTAATTAGTACGCTAGGGTTGTCAAAGCTGGAAATAATTGAGAATGTTATATACCTACAGATTTGTAGGGCTAGGCAGTAGGCATGAGCAGTACGTCAGTGATTAAAATCCATGCGGTGCTGATTTTTAAAGAGTTCCAGGCTGGCTGAGTTACAGTTACAAATACGGTTTTAGTTAAAATTTATTGCAGCTCGATCTCAAGTTATGAAACCTCTAGTATTTTTCTCATTATTAAGATCAAGTATTTTATAATATTACGATTTGGAATGAGAGTTAAGTGGGTACTTTACCTTTTTTATTATATTTTTGATGTATATACGTTTATTAACATGGTATTTTTAAATTATAACACGATAAAGGTACTTAGCACTCATAGAAGATGGAAAAATATTCATTTTCACTAAGGAATTTATTTTTAAACGTACATGACGTATATCTAAAGTTAAACTATACATAAACAATAGAAGTAGGGTAGGAAAATAATATAAAATTTATATATAATATAAATAAGGATAAAAAGGTAACCTAAGGTACCTCAGCATGTGTAGAATTTGGTTAGCTCATAAGCTCTTGCTCTGAGTAGATTAATAATAACTAATTTATTGTATTGTATTGTATTGTATTGTATTTATTTAACTCAGATAATAAAATTTATGTAATTAATAAGTAAATAACCAACTTATTTGCGTAGCGGATTAACAACTGCACTATCATTCTTGTTAGTTCATTCCTCCATTAATTCCAAACTCCTATTTAACTATGTACCTCGTCTAAGTTCGGGTTCGCAGTTTCAATGGTTCTTCACATAATGCTCGGCTGCAGTATACCTATGTAGCGTAGGTACTCGTAACATGCGTTCGTGTTCCCACGTAATCTGCTCTGCAAACTTACGAGGGCGAACACAGTTTCCTAAAAAGGATTTTAAATGTAACAAATAAAGATGAAGGTATTATTCGCCGTTCAAAAGTACCTACGATAATCATGGTTCAATCACGGCTCTACCGAAAAATACATAAAGAAACAAATGAAAATCCTCCAGCTTTGTTCTCTTCCTTTGTAGACCGTAACTATTCGACGTCCCATAGGACCATCACAGACTTCAGTTGCTAGTACCTCAGTCTGATACCCTGATACAAAACTCAGTTGTATTGTAACAGAACGAAGTAATTGGACCTTAGGGCATCGGCGACATTGTTCGAACTTGCCCAGAGTATTAATTAGTTTGGGTCCCGCAGGGGTTAACGTCGAAGTATGAAAGTGAAAACAAACGGATTGGTTGATTGGAGTAATTTTGTTGAAGGAAATAACTTGTCTTGATGAAAGATAAACTTGGCTTTGATTCCCTTGCTTTGCATGAGGTAATGTTTGAATTCAGAAATCAAACGATTTTGTTATATTTTGCGAGCTTGTAGTATATTGAAGTATACTAGAGTGCAGGTTTTATCGAAAAAAAAGCAAAGTTCACAATATCACTAAATAAAGTTTTTAATCAAGAGGTAGATTGATGTTTTTAACAAAAGGTACTTAAAGAAACAATCAAACAATATCTCATCTCATCTCATACGTTCACGCAACTGTCACCTTTTATACTATAACTTATCCTATCCATCCAAAGTTTGCCTGATTGTGCCACACTAGGTTTAATTAGTAGTAACTGTGTGTTAATTTATTTTATAAGGTGCAATAAAGATATGGTCTATCTATCTCAACCAAAACGCATATATGTAAGTACCATCTCCGTTCCGTCGCGGCTAATTATTTGGTAACAAACAATAAATGAGACAAAATTGTGGAATATCTTAACCAACGAGACCAGTTTTAAATATAGCTATGGTCAATGGCCACATGCTGTTAGTCATAACGAAAGAATTATCAGAATGTTTTCTACATGAATCATCGGTGCACAGAATAGAAGCTGCAGTTGATTCGAGTAAAAATAAAAAGGCATGTCAAGTTATAAAACTCGATGAAATAATATTTATTGTTGCTCTTTATGGGTTGGACTTTTTGTAATAAGTAGCAAAAAGCATTTGGTGATTTGTTAAGAGTGTATAATACCTCAAACTGCTAATTTTCAACTCCGCCGGATGTCCATATCGTCTAAACTACTGAATATTTAACTTTGAAATTGATATATGGTAAAGTTCAGGACTTAATCTATCGATAATATGTTTCGAAAACACGATTCCATAAAATTTTCTCGATAGAAAAAAATCGCAAAGTTACCTCTAAATTTTTACTAAAACCTAAACTTCTCAATAAATACAGAAGTTCAGATCTTGACAATAAGCGTGGTAATAGAATTAAGTATAAATAAAAATGTTATATGTTTCGGTTTTTTCAAATAATGTCCTAATTAATAGGTAATAAGCTAAAACTTGATTTTTGGACCCGGTCCCGCTCTTATGAACGCAAAATCATATGTCTAGCCTTTTCACACAAAGTTGAGGTTGTGTGGGTCCTTAATTATGGAAATAGCTGATCTGATATATCGTTTATCAGATTATTGCAAAAATCTACGTTATTTTGTCTTAGGCGATCTAATCCTATCTCCACTTTTCTAGTTGCAGCTCTTTTGGCTGAGCTGACCTTTAACTAACAAATAAATAAATAATGCTGGACAATTCACACAGCACCATCTAACCCCAAGTTAAGCAGAGCTTGTTATGGGTAGAGGACCGACATACTTAATGTTACATAAATATATATTTTTTATTATACATACATACATAGAAAATACTCAGAATACCCAAACAAATATTTACAGATCATACAATAATTTGCCTCAAGGCGGGAACCGAACCCGCAACCTCCTGTGTCGCAGGCTTCGCCAGGATCAGGATCTTCGCCCGCTGCGTCATATAGGTCGTAAAATCGGAAAGAGTTAAATCGGACCACTTACCTTTCCTCTCTACGACATTCGACTTCGGTGCCTATTCCTACACTCGTAGCAATTCTGCAAGTGGATTACTAATAAAGTTAGGTGAGGAGTTCAAGCCTATATTACCTAGCATGGCCAAAGAATAATGATGATGTTCTCCTTGCCGAATTTTGACCACGGCGGCCAGTCTAACAGTCTGAAACGACCGGAGGAGGTCAGGAGCAGGACCAACAGCATACTATCCGAGGCACGGAGGTGTAGCACCGCCAACACCCTGACTCCAAGCTGCTATTGTCCATTTGTTTTGCTAAATAACCCAATTTCTATTGGCCCTACCCGGGAATGGAACCCCAGATCATTTATCAGCGGTTGAATAAGTTGACAGCAAGATTATAATATAGTAAAAATAGCACTAGGGCCTGTGTATGAGCAGATAATCACTACATAGTATAAAAGGGCAGGTTTGTAAACTATTTGACTCATAGATTTCCACGCGGGCGAAGCCGCGAGGCGCAGCTAGTCTATAACAATGAGTTTGAAGAGTTCTTATCTGCCGTCGGCAAAGAGAATACAGATTTCATTTTTGTCTAGTTACCGTAATATCGGCACTAAATGTCGGCTATTCTATAAATGTAAGGTCCATTAGCAAGTGTAGCTAAAAGCCAGCTACAATAACTGTGGCAGTTTGGCAAGCTTCCCAAAGGAATAGGGGAAAGTGTCCACATGGAACCGGCAGATTTTGTTTTTAACCATTTTGGTTGACAAGAGTGTGAAAGTACCTAATTTCAGTCGATTATTTGGCCAAATTAACTAAATGCCTACAGTTTTTGATATAGCAAGCAATTATGATTAAATTCATGTTTTGTGTAGAAGAAGTATTATGGCTTTGATAATAACGAGCAAAAACACTAACTTTATTATGTTGAAAAACATAGTATAGCTGGGAAGCTAAGATATTTACATAAACGTAAATGATAATACACTGAGATCAAGCGGAGTCTATTTTATTAATATGTTAATTAGGTATACAGACATTTATGATTTTCTCCCAAATGGCAGCAGCCCTAATTATTATTATCAACATGCATGAATTAATAATAATAATTGAAATTTAACCCTTTATTCACGCAACACCCGCGCGGAAACGTTTTTGTATACGAGTATATGCAATTATGAGACATCCGTGGCGGACTGAAAAAAAGCTAGGGCTTCAAAAATAATGATGATTAATAAAGTTGACGTAAATAAAATAACAAAAGGATTGGAAGGTAGCATACTAGCGTAGGTGGATAGAATTTACAGTCCTATAAAGCTTAAAATAGAAGACGCAAAACTCTTTTGAGCGCACGGTTTAGGTGGATTCTTGAAGGTGTCGCACACTTGTTGCTTGAAGTTGTCAACACTGCCAGCTACACCATTGATCAGTACAGCAGGGACACCTTCGTAGCTAACCTTCCTGCTCTCTTCGCCGTAGTATTTCAGCAGCTTCTCGCCTTTGGGGCCATTAGCACACTGTTTGATTGACTCAGAATCTATGTCCATTGATTTTCCGCACTGAAAATAAATTTTAAAGATTAGATTCTAGCTCTATGAGGTATCAATCACTACTTAGCCAGGGCTAGTCACATTAAAATTACAAATGCGGAAGTTTGTTTAGTTAGATGGATGGATGTTTGTTATTCCTTTGTTACTCTACGCCAAAACTAGTGAACATATGAGACTGAAATTTAGCTTACACGTAGTTTCAGGCCTGGAATAAAACAAAGGCTACATTCCCCCTATATGTTTATCCCATAAATCAGTTCCCATGGGATAGAAATAACTAAAACGTTTCTAAAGAAATAACGCGTGTGAAGCCGCGGGCAGAACCTAGTTTGTCAAGTATGACAGCGCCAACTTACTTAGTTACAAACAGTCCCTATTACGATCTCTGTAGCGCGGTGGGCGCAGATCCGCCTGCGAAGCTGGAGGTTGCGGGTTCGATTCTCGCCTTGGGAAAATTGTGTGTACGATCTAAAGATATTTGTTCCGGGTGTTCTGGTCGTTTTCTATGTATATAAAAAATATACAAATGTGTGTACGATTAACGATCGAACCCGCAACCTCCTGCGTCGCAGGCGGACCTTCGCCCACCGCGCCACATCGGTCGTCAATAAAAAATATATATCTATGTAATCTATTATATTAAGTATATCAGTCATCTAGTACCCATAACACAAGCTCTGCTTAGCTTGGATATGATGCTGTGTGGATTTTCCAGTATTATTTATTTATTATTTATCCAAAAAAGATACGAACCACATCAGCAGCAGCATCATCTGATCCCCCTCCAGCTTGCGACCCGTCCATCAGGCAAGAGTTGTACAGTATAGCCAAGGTGATGTTATTGAGGAGGTCTATTGCACACGCGTGCAGCTTGTTCCCGTAGCACTCTGCCGGACCATGTTGACACATGACGCTCCCATTCTTTAACACCTGAAGAAAATTTAATGTGAACCTTAGGCTACAGCTAGAAAACCTGCGCTGAGTAAGGTCTTTTCTCTAGCTTACACATATGTATAATAGATAGGCTAGACTCCTTGTAAGAGTAGTATTATTTTTAGAAAACGTTTTTTGGTTTCTTATTGTCTGCGTTTCAATAATTCGTTTTCTTGTGTAGTTCTAAACACCAAAGTTGGTATGGTCCCACGCTATTTTGCCGAGTTTGGTGCATTTTGGTGTATTCGTTTGAGGCGGGTTGGTGTGATATTTCACGTAATGAATATTGTACGCAGCCAACAGTGGCTTGTCAACTTGTATTGTGTAAGTAGACTCCATTATACTTAGAAGACCACGTAGTATAATATTCTAGAATTTTTTTAATCCTTATTTTGTACAGCTAACCTACCCAGGCGTTTCCGAAGGGATAGACATGAACGTCCAGGTATGAGCCCAGCTCTATAACCGTGGCCTTGAATTCATTTGTGTCGAATTCCCTACAGCCCGGACAAAGGCTCTCGTAGTACAGCTGAATTTTCACCACCTCATTGCTTTGGTTATTCTGAAATAGAATACGATAAAGGAATAAAGTACGCAGAAGTCATAATTGTTATTGTGTGTGCAAGTGTTAAAGAACCACGTTAGAAATGTGTTATTCTTTTGGTACAGAGTTAGACGTGGCACAAATTCTTCTCGTTATTTAGAACTAGCGGACCGTCCCGGCTTCGCACAGTTTTAGTACGAATCCCTAACTTTTTTGAAAATATTATATAGCCTATGTTCACCGGGGATAGTGTAGCTTCCCAACGGTGAAAGAATTTTTCAAATCGGTCTAGTAGTTAATAGTTTCGGAGCCTATTACAAACATACAAACAAAAAATCAAACCGTTCCTCTTTATAATATTAGTATAGATGACAGTATTTTGCTCATGCAGCACAACACAGCTGTTTTAGTTTGTTAGATTTTCAGGTGAAAAAACTATAGTCGTGTGACAAAACGTCACACGACTTGATCTGTTGGCGCATGCAATGTCGGTACTGATAAGAAATGCTCTATCTGCTTAATTAAAATACTAATTATCTACTCGAGGTTAACGAACCTTGTCGTTTGTGGTAAATTCAGACTCAAGAGTTGTGTCGATAGTCCCTGATGCAATATTATTCTCCAAGGCATTCGTTTCCACGCCTGAAATTTAAATATTGTGTCAATTAATATATATAAATATAATAAAATAATGTATATAATTCGGTATTATTCAAATTCGCATTACTTTATTTTTGTAGGTTTACAAAATAAGCACTTGTATATATTACTTAGGTCTCTATATACATGTTTGTTTTGTATAAAAAGTAAGTCCGTTTTTGGTTTGATAAATTAACATGATTGTATTAAGTGGATTTTGTATCATAAATTATTATTTATTTATTTATTTTAAGCTATTATTGTCCCACTGTTGGGCAAAGGCCTCCTTTTTCTCCTTCCACTCCTCGCGATCCAACGCTGCAACAGGCCATGATGGAAGATTAAATAAAAAATAATTAAATATAATGCAATTATAGTTGGTAAGAATTTTTTTTAGTACCAACTATATAAAAGCAAATTATATAAGCAAATTGTAATTTCGTCTGTAGGTAAATCCAGCTATTATTATTATTTATTTCAATTTTCAGCCTGTACCAGGTCGCAGGTCTGGCCACTTAGACGGAGTCACCTGGGTTTCCCGTCTATTTATGATCAGCCCGAGAGTTTAGACTTTAAATAGTTGAGGGACGAGGACATCAAGTTCTGCCAAAATTACTGGTGTCCTCGTCCCTTAACGTTTCCACCTGATTGTGTAGTGTAGGGTCTTGTCAGCGTCTTCAGTGGGTTCGACGAATTGATGGAGAAATCGACGAATATACTCGTACATAAAAATAATGGATACAGCCGAACTTAGGACCTCCTCCTAAAGTCGGTGAAAAAGGTCACTCACCCTGATCGTCAGTGCTAACAAGCACCAAAACATAGAGAAACGGAATCACAAACTTAAGAATCATTTTATTTTCTTAGTAATAAATGAAATGAAATTAAAGTTGACCCTATCCTATCGAGACTCGAGTCAGAATAACAAAATAACCCATATATATATAATATGACTGACTATGAATGTTAGGTATAATTTATGGACTTTGATAACAAGTGGCGTTTATGGAGAATAGATAATCAGACATCACTAAGTTATTTTGTTCGCTGCGGACAGAATAACTAAATATCTAAGTAGGTAATGATAACTTTCTATCGGATTATACTTTTGTATTTGTCCTGTTAAACTTGAAAATCAGTATACCTAGGTAAGGTATAGGTGTAAAATATCTATTCAGGAATTTGAAGTCTATTTTAATCACATAGACCTTTAATTTTTTTCTCTGTCCACGTAGACTGAGAGTCAAGGTTTACAAATATGTTGATAAGGTTTGCATTAGAGATGCGCCGAGTAACACTTTTGCCGAGTAAAGAGTACCGAGTTTTACTCGGCTCAATTTCTTTCAACCTAGTACTCGGCCGAGTAACTCGGTTCAATCAAATTCCCATTTCGCGCGCGTAAACAAGTACAAACAGATTCGCGCCCTTTCTGGAATTGCTTCGAAGAATTAGCTTCCACCCAGCCACTAGAGCGTGATGATCCTAAAAGCCTCATTGCTTTAGAATTAGATTGCTATTTAAAAGAAAATTTGTTGGCAAAAAACAAGAGTCCTTTCGAGTGGTGGACAGGGCATCAAATAAGGTATCCAGAGCTGGCACGTTTAGCAAGAGTGTGTCTATGTGCATCTGCAAGCACCGTGTATAGCGAGCGATTGTTTTCGGAGGCTAGTAACGTCTACAAAGAAAAGAGGAATAGGCTGTTACCAGAACGTGCAGAGAGCCTTGTGTTCCTGCATCATAACTTACCTTTATAAAATTTTAAATATTGTTTTTTTTTATTACTGTTCTCTTAATTTTGTCTCATGACTACTCATTCATTAGCATAATTTTGATTTTATTAATTGTGATTGTCAAAGATTTCCTCAATTAGTAATAAATAATTTTTGATTAACACTGTTGTTTTAATTATATCTACCTAAATATATTGCTTTTCTTAAACAAAGTATACTCGGCATTCAAATCGAGTTATTCGGCCGAGTACGAGTATCAAATAACCCGCCGAGTCCGCCGAGTACCGAGTATCAAACGAGTACTCGGCCCATCTCTAGACTTTGCACGAATATTTTATACTAGCGACCCGACCGGTTTCGCTTGCAAATGCATGTATTATATACATATAAATCTTCCTCTTGAATCACTCTAAAACATTTAAAAACCGCATCCAAATCCGTTGCGTAGTTTTAAAAATCTACGCATACTATGTAACTAGTGTTATGTGTTATCATTATTCTGTCCCCAAACTATGACTGACACGCAGGTTATGTTATTTATTATTTATGGACATTGATAACAAGTGGTTATTGGAGAATACTTATGTAGATAATCATTTATTTGTCGCATTTGCACAAATAATTTAAATAAGTAATACTCACCCTAATTGATCGGAGCGAACGTATTTGCGGGTTTGATCCACGCCTTAGGGTAATTTTGTTTGTACGATCTGCAAATCTTTGTTCCGGGTGTTTTAGGTGTTTTTATGTATAAAAAATATCTATATCTATCTATGTAACATATTCTTTTAAGTATCTAGTATCCATAACACAAGTTCTGCTTCACTTGTGGCTAGATGATGCTGTGTGAATTGTCCAGCATTATTTATTTATGTTTTCCGGGACAAATACTAATCCCTCGGGAATCTTTTTATTATTAACAAATATTCCCGAATATACCGATTACTTTTTATGGGACCACCTCGAAATCATTATCTATACAACAGCGTAAGAATTTTCAAAATCGATCTATAATTGACGGAGAAATCAAAGAGCAAAACATATTATAAAAACATACATACAGCCCAACATAGAACCTCCTCCTTTTTTCAGAAAGAGTTTCGCAATTCGGCTGATAGTTATATTTAATTGTTCTACGTTACTTGATATCATCAATGGTAAATCAATTTTGCTGATTCTTTCACTAAAATAGAGAATTATCCTGATATTGGTCGTATTAAAATTTTATATGAGGGGAACGTAGGGGTCGTTTAGGCGGGACTTCAAATAGAAGCCAAATGATTAAAAAAATATTTATTGTATTCACATTAACCAAACTTTATTTATTTAGCTATGAATTCAGGTTCAAGTTTAATGGAGATTCAGGAAAGTTTATTCATTACATATCACGTAGATAATTATCATTAGAGGCCCGAGTCCCACCCAAGTGCAATTTACATAATCCTTAAATCTACAGAGTCTTTTGAACCAGACATTTTTTTCCCAGGACGAACTTTCGGCATGTATGTATATAAACGTCAAGTGCGAGTCGGAGTTGCGCGCCGAGCGTTCCTTATAATTATCAGACCTTGTTTCTTGCGAAAATTTATACCTGAGTCTAATGTTTCATTTATAGTGTAATAGCGGTGCAACGCGGCTTCGCCCTCGCAGCAATCTATGTTTCAAATAGTTTATACAAAAAAGTATTTATTTCAAGCATATTATACTCATATCAGAAAATATACAAGAGAATCTTAAAAACTAAAAGGATTGCTGGGAAGGTGGCGTTCACAACAGTGCCTGGTTTACGGGCATTCCACCCTCCCAGCTATCATTGCCAGAATGGTATTGGAGCTGGCCCGCAACCTGCGTACCAGGGAGGCGGCGGCGCGCTTGCGCATGGTTGTGGTATGAAAGCAGTTGACTCGCGCCACCCGCGCCGCAAACATCCCTGAGGCGCTGCAGTAGCGGGGCAGCCCCAAGACCATTATTATACTGGACGCGGAACCTCTTATAGACCTATACCTATGACCTATATCTATACCTATGACCTATATCTTGAATCATTCTATTTATTTATAAAAAACATCAAAATCCGTTGCGGACCTAGTTATAAAGATACAAGCATACATAGGGACAGACAGACAGCGGGAAGCAACTGTACATATACTATGTAGTGATAGTAATTATGGTATTAAAAGCATTAATAAAATGATTTCCTTTTCAGTTTTTATTTAGAAATCCTTTGAAATGGCGACAGCCTTCCGTTCATAGTTACAGCCGTGTAAACATCTTGTCTGAAACTTTGGTGAGAAGACGGCACTCCATTAACAAAAATAGTCGGCACACTTCTGAAGCCGACCTTCTTGCTTTCGTCTCCATAGTATTTAAGAAGAACAGAGCCTCGGGGACCTTTGGCACACTGTGTGATAACGTTAGCATTAACGTTCAGAAGAGCACCGCACTGCAAAAAAAAAATAGACTTAAAAATAAGTAATTAACTACCTTCGTATCTTACGTAATATATGACCACATTAAACTACTGATATTATACATCTGAAGAAAATCTGTCCTTTTCGCACTAAAACGGCTGAAAGAGTCAAAATTTTGACAATATTCAAATATAGTAGATATTTCATAATCCTTTATTTCTTTTATCATCAACCTATAGAAAGTCCACAGCTGGACATAGGTCTCCCCTAATGAGTGCCATATCACCCTGTCTTCAGCTTGCCGCATCCAGCATATGCTTGCAGTCCTTCGTAAGTCGTCATCCCACCGTAATTTCTTTAGGGTTACTTAGACAAGTAAAATGTTTTACCATAAATTATTGCTTTACATATAAATATATGGACGGATAGTATTGCAGGGAAGAACATAATATGTCTTTTTTTTAGTCCGATAGCGCATGCGAAGTCGCGGGCAGAGCTAGTAATACATAAAATGTATTTTCTTGTAACTTCGTAGTGTTTGCTACGACACTCGCTACGTGAGGCTTGTGGGGCATACAAAAGACTTCAACGCGCTAGCTTTCCTGTGTGTCTACCACTCAAATCAAAGACCTATTGTACAAAACCATATGTACAAAAACACCTATGTATAAGGTGTATAAGCCACTTTATGTATAAGGTGTTTTTTGTAAATAAACTTTTTATATTTTTTGTCCGTTTTACACCCAACTTACTTCTTTTATTTCCGATGGTACCTAACACGCGAATCATAAAATACATAAATAATGATCACTCGTCATTTTTATTTGATCATCGATGTGGCGCGGCAGGCGAAGATGCGACGGAGGTTACAGGTTCGACTCCCGCCTTGGGATAAATGTTTGTACAATCTGCAAATATTGTTGTTATGTGTCATTTGTTTTTTTTTTATGTATTTTCTATGATAATAATATCTATCTATGTAATATTTTATATAAAGTTTATCAATCATCCATAACACAAGCTGTGCTTAGCTTGGGGCTAAATGAATGTCATGTCTATGTCTGTGTCTGTGTCTGTGTCTGTGTCTGTGTCTGTGTCTGTGTCTGTGTCTGTGTCTGTGTCTGTGTCTGTGTCTGTGTCTGTGTCTGTGTCTGTGTCTGTGTCTGTGTCTGTGTCTGTGTCTGTGTCTGTGTCTGTGTCTGTGTCTGTGTCTGTGTCTGTGTCTGTGTCTGTGTCTGTGTCTGTGTCTGTGTCTGTGTCTGTGTCTGTGTCTGTGTCTGTGCCTGTGTCTGTGTCTGTGTCTGTGTCTGTGTCTGTGTCTGTGTCTGTGTCTATGTCTGTGTCTGTGTCTGTGTCTGTGTCTGTGTCTGTGTCTGTGTCTGTGTCTGTATCGATGTCTATGTCTATGTCTGGCAAGTTTTTTATCTCACCTTATTAGCAGTAGCATCATCAGAACCTTTTCCCTGCGAGCTAACTAGCAGGCAGGAGTTAAAGAGTGTAGCCAAGGTACCGTTCTGCAGGACATCGATAGCGCAAGCGTGGAGTTTGTTCCCATATGTTTCCTCGGGACCATGCTGGCTGATGAAATCGTATCCACCATAGCCGTTAGGTATTGTCTGGATAGTGGAACAGGAAAATGTGTTTTGAACGATAGTAGAAACAAATAGACCTATCAACAATTTTGATGATATGTTCGCCTTTCTTCATATCTCCGAGATTTTTCTAAAGAGTTATGTTATTTTTTATAGCTTGACGGGATAAATACTAAGCCCTCGGAAATTTTGAAAAGGATCGATTTGAAATCATGCAATCAGCTCTCAGTCAAAATTATTTTTCAAATCGGTCAATTGTTGACTGATTTATATGTATTAATAGATGCAGAAATCAAAGAACATACTTGAAAAAATACACACAAAAATACATAATGTATAAGTACATACAGAATAAAAACATACATAATTATAGAACATAGAACCTTCTCCCGAATCTTCATATATCTATACTAATATTATATAGAGGAAAGGTTTGATTTTTTGTTTGTTTGTATTGAATAGGCTCCGAAACTACTGGACCGATTTGAAAAATTCTACACTATCCGTGATAAACAGGCTATATTACAATTTAGAAATGTTAAATTTGAATTTAACGCGGGTAAATCCGCGGGAAACAGCTAGTCGGTAATAAAATACAAGTTACCTGAGCGTTACCGTACGGGTACAAATAAACATTCAACCGCGGCCCCAGTTCAAGAACAGTTTGTAGGAGATCTTCAGAAATAAAGTTTTGGCAATCTGGGCACAAGGCTTCGTAGTATACGTGGACCGTTACTTGGCCATCGCTGTAGTCTGCCTGAAATATAAAGATAAATTTGTAGTCCATCATACCAAATAGATAGACAGCTAGAAGATAGAAAATACTTTATTGCACTTAGTAATATATTACTTACCGATCTCTACCGATACTCTAACCATGGACCAAAACATGAATCAAATAGTACCGACGTAAGTATTATTTTATTATATATACAGGCTGTTCGGCACAACGTTTGTCATATCGAAGATATGAGGGTAGGTGAAACAAAGTTTAATGAGCAATATTTAAAATAGCCGAGAGGCTTTTGAGCCACTGCTGCGCCGGCTATTGCACTTGATTCCACCTACCCCCAGTTTCCATATGAACATCAACATCAAAGCGCTTTATTTCCTTTAGACCCCACAGGACTCTGGGATACGTCACAACTCTCAAATTGCATAAGTTAAATTAGGAAATAGAATGATCACTTCGATTTTTTGATTTTTCAAACGTTGTTCCGAACTTTCTGTATATATACAATACAATACAAAAATACTTTATTGTACACCAAATACAAAACATTATGAAAGACATTACATGTGACAGGCGGCCCTATCGCTTAGAAGCGATCTCTTCCAGTTCCAAGCAACCTTTATATTCTCTGCCAGTAGTCTGCAAGGCACCTTGATGCCATGCCGGACTTGTATAATGTTGAAAATATGCACTAATATTTACTATAATTTTTATATTTATTATTAAAATTACTATTCCAGATTATTATTATCTACCAACCTGCATTGAAAAGTAAGATGGTGCAGCTATCGGCCAAAAGGGATTTCCATAAGCGTTGAAATTGTTTCCTGCAATAAATCAGTAAATGCTATTTTACAATTCGTACGTAATGATTTATAAATTTAAGTTATCGTGTTAATTATAATCACCCAGGTCTTTAGTGTGAATGGTGTTATGGAAGACACAGCCGAGAAAAATAATAAATTGCCGAAACATTTTTATGTTTTTCTTTAGTACTAGTACTAGGTTTTCAAGATGTCTGCGCCTACAGCTTAATGTATTTAAACTACTCGTATTTATAACATAAAACGATCGATAACAGCAGTTTGTAGTGATTTGATTAAATACGCTACGCAGGGTTTTTTAAAATATTATCAAACCGTAAACGTATCGATTACATTTTATGACTCGATCTGATACGCACGCACCTCACCTATACTTACGTATCAATCAAATATGGGTCACAAATAGGTTTAGTATGTTTTGCGTAGATAATTGCAAAGTACGTAGACAGAAATGTTAATCAATTTAATAGCTTCCTACCTACGTAATCTACGTAGACGAGACAATGCGTTTCCAGCTCGATATTCTATAAAAAGCGCGCAGGCCAAAAGCACCTTATTCTGAGTAGGGATAGGCAAAGTGATTCGAATTAATATTAAGTTCTATTAGCTCGTTTAAGTATGGGGAGTCTGGGAGATTTGATTCACCAGGTGGGAGACATGCTCCACAACGCATAAATACTTAAATTCCGCGTCCCCTGTTCGCTGTCAGGTCGTTGCATGCTCGTTTATTGTCTGACAGTGATGCACCTTAATCGGCCGTTTTTTCGTGGTTCCACTATTTTGTCCCACTATAGGTCTACGAGGGAGACCATTTTCAGTTCGTCCTACTATAAAAAAAAATACTACCACCTGTATATGGATAAATAGAAGACATAATTTTTATTGAGAGAAAAGGTGGGATAGTCCTTTTATTTAAACTATTACTACAGAACCTTGCTTTCCTCGCCGTAGATAAACTCAATAAAGAAATTGTTTATTTAGCGTTTGTTTTTGACATGATTGCAATAAAATACTTCCAGGTGTGTGGGATTATAATGGAACGATGAGTGTTCAATGCCCCCTAGTGGGAGCTTAATGAACTCAAAAGTTGGACTGGGATCACGAGAGATGGGAGCAAAATGGAATAAGCCATCTTGGCCGCAAGTACAAGCGGTTCATCTATGAGCGATGTAAACAAGTTTATGGTCGTTGTAAGTAAAAAATAATGTTTTGTTACGTTATGTCGATAACAGAATAGAATAATTAAATAAATAAATAATGCTGAACAATTCACACAGCATCATCTAGCTCCAAGCTAAGCAGAGCTTGTGTTATGGGTACTAGATGACTGATATACATAATATAGATAGATATTTTTTATTATACATAGAAAACGACCAGAACACCCGGAACAAATATCTGCAGATCGTACACACAATTGTTCCGAGGCGGGAATCGAACCCGCAACCTCCTGCGTCGCAGGCGGACCTTCGCCCACCGCGCCACATCGGTCGTCAAATTGTTTATTCTATAATCTGTGATCGACAAATATACTAAAGTGCAATATATATACAGGTTTAATAATGACTGAACTAATGTACTTTAAGAATGTATTCTATTTTTCTGATTCACACAACATTCTACAGGTCGCCATGAAGTGATGAAAGTGAAGTTCGGGAGACTTGATCCACAATGCTTGAGGTGGACTTGATCAGTGGTTAAACGTTCCCTGACGTATATATGATTTAGTTCAATAGTAAAATATAGTGTATAGTTTGATTATATTCACAGGTATTAATCTCATCCCGTTTCCATATAGCAAAATTAATCAATTAAACACACATCCTGGAAGCGCAACTGATTGATGAACCTTCTACATAATATGACTTGTCTAAGTGCTTATTTTGTAAGCCTAAAGAATAAATGATTTTTGACTTTGACTTTGACATCCGTAATGGATATAAAATCAATGCATGGGTAAAAAATTAAGTCTTTGGTAGTAGCAAATTTATTCAGGTAGTACAAATAGTAATAACAATTCAAAAAATATGTTATAGCATGCAAATAAAAATAAATTCAAATTAAATTTAAAATAATATGGCAGCAGTACGAACCTACCAGCGTAAAACTAGGGGTGTCACCGAAGCATGAGTTAGTGAGCGCCCCATAAGGCTTATAATATAAACACAAGTAAAATTTTATACCATAAATTAAGTAAGGTGTTTTTGATTTTCTCTACACTTATTTTTTTTGGTAAATGTTACTTTATCTATAAGTAAGGCTACGCCTGTACCGTTCTCCTTTCGCCCTTTTTATAATAGTAAAGATGATGCATTTAACGAAAATTCAATGCGATGCAACTCGAAACGAAGTGTGGTAAAAAGTTCCCATCCGATGGACCGACGACATTGTAGGGATCGCAGGGATTCTAAGTTTGGAATTGAGGGTTCTCAGGACCGCTATTCGTGGCGTCGTCGTTTGGGTTTGGCCTATGTTCAGCGGTAGACGTATACGGTCTGATGACAATAGCTTTGAATAGAGTTCCCAGAACATGAAGCCTAAGGTAAATAAAACTATAATTTTGCTAGATCATACATTTAATCTGTCTACAAAGAAAATATGCTCTAAAAGCAATATGGTGGTATAATGGATCCGGTCTTAGCGAAGGCTTCACACACCGACACAAAAAGACTGACGTTATCATCTGTACTCCATTCCTGGCCGTTGATGAGAACATATGGCAAGTCTTTCTCTGGATCCAGGTAGACGAGTTCGGTAGCTCGTTGGTTCTTCATAAGGAGTTCTGTACCTCTTTCGCTCACACTGCAGTCATGAATCACTGTTGTGTTAACACCCCTTTGAAACATGCACTGCAACAAAAACAAGACTCTGTGTTAAGGAATGACGACGGTGACAATCGGTACACTAATGGTTTGGCAATAAGTTTTATAGTGTTCATTGACGATATCAGTTTCGCGGCGGATGAAGGTCTGCGATGCAGGAGCTTGCGGGTTCGATTCCCGCCTCGAGACAAAAGTTTGTACGAGCTGCAGATATTTGTTCCGGATGTTCTGGTTGTTATCTATGTATGTATAATAAAAAATATATATCCATGCAATCTTTTGTATTAAGTATATCAGTCATCTAGTTCCCATAACAAAGCACTGCTTAGCTCGGGGCTAGATGATGATGTATGGATTGTCCAATATATATATTTTTTTATTGGGCACCTCAAATCATGAATTTACCTTCAAATGGTTTCTAAATTTAGAAAGTGGAAATTTAAGTTTATCATTCTTTAGGTAGTTTACGCGTACACAGCATTATTAGGGTAGGGTGAAGTAAGGTAAGGCGATACAATACCTCTGTATAGGTAGTTGGTATGTATTCCCCTCTTAATCGATTAAAAGGGTCTATGATACAATAGATAAGACCCAGTGCCGTCTGAATGTCCAGCATGTCCACAGCACACGCGTCGAATTTGTTCCCCAAACACTCCTGATCTCTGTGTTCACACAAGAACTTAGGTTCACCATCATCCATATATGTCTATAAGAAAAATAATTGTTAAAACATCGCAGGTTAACATAAAAGGCGTGTTTAAAAAACTATAAAGCTTCTAAAATTTTGCAGGACAAACAGTAATCCTTTGGGATATTTTTTATGGGACCATCATCATCAGCCTATAGCAGTCCACTGCTGGACGTAGGCCTCCCCCAGTGAGCGCCATAGCGCCCTGTCTTCAGCTTGCCGCATCCAGCATCTACCTGCAGTCTTTCGCAGGTCGTCATCCCACCTGGTCGGGAGGGAAGGGACCATTTCCGGATAAGTATTTATAAGTACAACATAGAACCTCCTCCATTTTTTAAGGCGCTTAAAAATAAAATATGCTCATGCCAGAAGACGAAGCGCGTAAGACCTCATTAGTTTAGATGTAGAAGATGTAAAACCTCATTAGTTTACTATCTTATCAGGAATTGAACTTAAAAATAAAAATTAATTTGATAATAAAACCTTAGAAAAACAGAAAAAACAACAGAATAAATAATTGAAAAGTGAATAATATAAAATAGCAGAATATAAAATAGTGCCATCCCATAACACGCAGAACTTTGAATATTAAAATATTTATTATAGTTTACATTTTCAATGATAAAGCTTTTTGACGTGTTTTTGAGAGTTTTAGAGAAGTTTTTTCAATTATTTATAGTAAAAAAAACATAAAATAATGTTTTTTTTTATATAAATGGATCTCCTGTAAATCGCGTATTATTAAATAACTAGGTAGATTTGTGATTTTGAACCTTTTCTTTGTTCACCAAAATTATATTCAGATCTACCCTCTAACACTTCTTTATCTTCTTATGCAGTGTAAAGAATACCGGAGGTAAACAAAATCCTGCCGAAGAACGCGCGATATCGCTATTAGCGATATCTTCCAGGCAACCTTGGGTTGTACTGGAAATAAATAGAGTCTGTGCAAAAAGAGAAGTCTCGTGGCTAAATGGTGAACTAACACATTAACGCAACAAAAGTAGTACATCGGCACACGCGCGCCTTCAATTCCTAAGAGACTTCTCTTTTTGCACAAACTCTAGCAATAAATGGTGGCACACAAATAAATCTACATGGAAAAATACTGAACCAGGTTTACTCGTATATTTATCACAATCATATTTAGATTATGGCAAATCTACGAGTAAATCAAGGGTTTCTGATATAAAACTGACCTTTGCAAAGCCATATGCATACATTTCAACTGCAAAGCTCTGCGAACCGAAAAGTTCCACGACCTGCATCAACTCAGTTACTATGAAGAGTCTACTGTAGATATCATAAGTTTCGTAGTAGACCTGCAAGGTAACGTTAGCAGTATCACGCTGAAACAAGCA
Organism: Eupithecia dodoneata; assembly: GCA_947044415.1. Taxonomy (NCBI): domain Eukaryota; kingdom Metazoa; phylum Arthropoda; class Insecta; order Lepidoptera; family Geometridae; genus Eupithecia; species Eupithecia dodoneata. The sequence goes on along the minus strand of OX345656.1, from coordinate 8,220,749 downwards.
AGGAATCATGTTACTGTTATTTCACAAAGATACAAATATAAATTTACCAAAAGTCGTTTTAGCAGCGTTGGTTATTTCAGGTGCATTCGTGACTGTGTCACGCATTCTATCGTTCTTTTTCTTCTGTCTTTTATTCGTATTTATAATACAGCTACTGTGCGGCTAAAATATAAAAAAAAATACCCCGCCACAGAGGAGGACGTAAAAATAACGTGTGATAAGGCGCATTTTAACGTGAATAACGCGTGAAAAGGCGTTATTCGTTTTTAATATTTAAAATACGTTATTCGCGTTAAAATTAGCGTAATAACGCTGATAACGCGCGCTATGTGGTAAATAGCCTTGCTGATATAACCAGCTTACCTGCCCCTGAATGCTTGCTACAATAAAACAAAACATGAAGAGAAGCTTGTAAATCATGGCTGTAGTCAGTAATTTACCGTAACAATTATCAACTGAACTTATTATGAAAATCGAAAGCAATATATTATGAAATATGCCTGAACAATAAAATAATATCTATAGACATTCTTTGAATAAAGCAGATATGTAGGTGTAAAAATGCATAATGATAACAAAAAATTTAAATACTATGGGACAGAATTTTTAAATTCCCTAAAACGATTATGTAGACTTTACAGAAGATATCTACCCGGTTTTTTCAATCCTAAAAAATAAATAAATGTTTATTGCATTAACTTAAAGCTATAAATACAGGTTCTGGAGTCTCCCTTTAAGCAAAATTTGCTTGTGTTAGGAGACCCCTGCTCTTATCATTAATACATTAACATATTTAAGTATTTACTAACAAAATATACTACATTAAAACTTAAAATAATAATATAACAGCAAAAACCCAGCTTTTCTACTCCACTTTTTACCAAAGTAAACATCACGATATTTTGAAGTGAAAACTTCTTTAGGTGCGTTTAGTATTTTTTGGATGAACAGTAAGTAATTCGTGTCATCGTCACCGAACGCTTTCTTATCTGTGTGTTTGTTTATACACACGAGTATATGAATACTTATTTAGTAAACAAAAAGCGTGAAACTCGCGTCATTATCACCGTACGCTTCTCAGTTTGAATAAAATATAAAATTACTTAGTTTTCACTTCTATCGGCAGTCCCCAAAGACTACCCGGCATGTTTTTTTTCATAAGCTAACAGCCGGCTAATTTCGCATGCTGATTTCATATACAAATCTTGTCAAATACGTAATTCTTCTCTTGCCATTGACCTTGACAAGAGATATCAAATCTCTTCTCAAGGTCATTGATTAGTTCTTCAGAGAGATGATTAGCGTACCAACGAGAACACCGGATCAGACACCAAACGGCAGCTTTAACAGTTCAAGAAATATCGAGTCCCTGATACTATACTACTCGTAAGTAACAAGCTAATTCTCGAGCGGTGCCAGCATTTCCAACCTTAGAATTTAAAACTACTGGTGAAAAACAAAATAAACTTATTATACGCGAACAATATTATGGTATTGTTTATCTGTATAAATAACTCGGAATAACGCGTAGGTACTTCGAGCATTGCACAATGCTTTAAGTTCCTACGCTCTATTCATAAACTTATAATTAAATTTAAATAAAACATATGTATATTCCCATACAACAGACATGATTTTTTTGTCGTTCTTATAGATACGGAACTCTTTGTGCGCGAGTCGACTCGCACTTGGCCAGTTTATATTGATTGGTGTCATATAAAATATAAAAACAATCTACTTATCTATGCATAGATTATTAAATTATTCCCTACAGTTCCTATTCCTAAAACTTTTGAAACTATCATGGTTATTAACACTAAAGTAGTAGTAGTAGTAGTAGGTAGTGGTAACGTTCGTAGCAAAAGACAAAAAATGAGGGTAGATTGGTATGTCTGCCCATAAAAACTTACGCGCAGTCTTAGTGCCTTCAGTTATTCCGTGATTATGGCGCATGAAACTGTGCCAAAATATTGGATAACTCAAAAATCAAATCATGGTAAATATCCTGTTTTAAATAACTTTAGTTCCTATTCCTATTAAAAGCATAAATGCAGATTTTACATTCCGACTAATTTTATTCTACTTCAACAAGAACATGCTTATTCGAATAAAATGATGCAAATTGGAAGCGCGCTTGCAGAGCAAATTGAATTTCAAACGTGATCTATCGAGATTTCAGCGAAGTCCACTTACTGCCGGGCGATAAGCACACAAGGAAAAACCAACGTCGCGTCGCGTCGATCCGCTTTGCTTTATGCTTGCTTTATGGTTTTTCCTTATTTTTTAAACGTTAAACTATTGAGTGCGGCCATTTTTTTTATACTTTTAAGGACCAATCTTTAATCCAACCTTATCCATCCATCTACTCGTAGGTAATACTTTCATTGACCACGAACCTGCGGTGCGCCAAGGACCTTTGGTTCGCACCGCAGATGGACCGTGAATGCGATTTACTAACAGTTTTATATACATATATATATAAAACCATTCAATATTAATATTATGGAATTCGTTGAAGACACTGATGTTGATGATGATAATGTCCTGAGAGTACCGTCAATTTAGGCCAATCCCTAATACCACACAACCACAGCTGAAGTGGCAGTGGATCGGCCATATCTCGCGAAGAACCGACAACCGCTAGGGCAAACGTATTCTTGAGTGGAGACCGCGACTCGGCAGACGTAGTGTAGGATGCCCTCCAGCCAGGTGCCTGCGGTCTTTCGCTGCAGACTTGCGAAATACTGCAGGCAGATGATCGATGCGGCATGCTGAAGACAGGGCGCTATGGGGCTCATTAGGGGAGGCCTATTGATAAACAGTAATTAACACGGCTTTTTTTTTAGTAGCAGTTATAAGTATCTGCGGGGACGATCCGCGTCGCTGCGCATCACCAGCCTTCGCCTATGCCTTCCTTCGGGCCGCACCGAACAGACATCGAATGCGTTAAATAACGTAATTTGTTTTTAATGAAGTTTACGACAGCCACCACAGACCGCAGCGAGGATTAGAGGTATTAAACTTGCTGCGAAATAAGTCTTTGAGTTTGGTCTCAAGCGGAAATGCACAAAGTTCAGTCAGGAATCGTGGCTCTGCAGTTTTCTAGGAACTTTGTTGGTTTCAATAAGCTTTCTTGAGCGAGATGCCGGTGGAAGCAATCCGCCGAGCTTAAGTTAATGAAAAGTTTGTGTAAACCTTCGGATATTGATCCTTTAAAGCGTTTTATAAAGTTAGCTACTGAAAATATTCGTTTTGAATTTTATGTTATTTGAGAATTTAAATAACCAAACCTTGAACAAAGGTAAGAAATCCCTACTCAACTAGATTTATTTGAAACTGAAACTTAACTAAAAACTATACTCCGATTTAAAGACCTGCATATTTTTTTTAAACAAAAGCGTTACAAAACCCAAAACATTTACGGACATTGGTATAAATCGAAGCAAAGCATAGAAGCTCTGAACATTTTTTTAGATTTGAAAGCTGTCATTCATTATTATTTCAACTCTACTTCTATCACAGAAGCTCTAAACATTTTTTTGATTTGAAAGCTCTCATTTATTATAATTTGAACTCTCCTTCTATTTCGAATTGAAATTCAAAAATTGTTTGTTAGTAATAGGTTAGATTATGTGTTGTTGAAGTTTGTGTTTTACTTTATAGTAATAACCTTAAATATAAATAAATAAATATAAGTATAAATAATGCTGGACAATTCCTTAATGACCTTGCTGTTACCTTGTTGTTATCTGTTATTATTATCAGTTTTTGTTAACTTTTTAAATGTCTATGTTGACAAAAATTTCTTTGAATCTAAATCGGGTATCTTATTAAGGTACATAGCTAAAAAAACTATGCTCATCCATTAAAGAAAAATATGCTGTTTTCCTTGAACAATGCATTCGTGGAACTTGGAATTATTCTAAAATATTTCAGCATTAACGTGAATGAGAAAGAAAACGTAAAAACATTGAAAAGCGTCGGCAGGTGGTCGGCGAAGCTGTTTATTTATCTGCAGTGAAATGAAAAATTGAAGTGAATGCTGTTCCGTTGGCAACACGGAAACTAACCTCGGATTTTATAGTGCTCAGTACCTACTTGGATTTCAGACGCAAAGTTGGAAGCGATTGAAGGCTGAGTGCCTCAATACTTTAATGTTCAGAACGAGGTTAGCGCAACCAATGCAAAATAAAGCGTATAAATTTATTCTTAGGAAGAACCTTCAAGAACATAGTTTCAGGCAATCTATACGTGATAATATTAACGATTGAGTTGAATAGAGATTGCACCTGTGTTTGTGCACACATATGTCTCATCTCATATCGCGTCTTATCTCATAATATTATAAACGCGAAAATTAGTATGTCTGGATGTTTGATAATCTTACACGCAAAAACTACTAAACGGATCGGGCTGAAATTTAGCATACAGGTAGTTCCTGCCCGGAATAAAACACAGGCTACTTTTTATCCCATAAATTAACGAAATTATGGGACATCCTAATAAATACGTAGCTACAAAGCATACAATGTGCAGTTATTCCAATTCATGCACGTAATGGATGTCGGGAAATGGTAGCAGTAAATAATCGTAAGCAGGTGGAAATTCTCACGGGGTGTCCCAGAATCTATTAAAGTCTCATCGGAGGGTTTCCCTATCCTCGTATACTCATTAAATATTAATTCGGACAGGCTTTTGGCCTTCCAGTCGATATTCACCGGAGTGCTCCAGTTTTTCCACTGGAGCTATTTTAAGCCTTTCAAATATTTTCAATCAACAAAAACCCTGAATAAAAGATGCCGAGCTTGATTGTAGGTCGAATTTTTGCAGTATTTTTTGAAAATTTTGAGTAAATCGAATTGCAATCTGCAGTTTTTTAATAACGAGAGATTTCAGCGAGTCTGCTAACATAGTTTCACCGGGCTTTTTATTTCCACATCTGAGTCAGGTCAAACAAAGCTCGGCAACAAAGGCCGAGGCTTTTGTTTCCATTTTTTTATCTTTTTCACACAGGTTTCAGTAACCTATTAATAAGCGTTGCATTAAAATTTAACCAACCTAGGTATAAAGTTGGTTAAATTTTAACCAACATAGGTATAAAGTTGGTAAAATTTTAACCAACCTAGGTATAAAGTTGGTTAAATTTTAATACAACTACCTATATTATGTGGATATGTGAGCTTTTTTAGTGTTAATTTTTCAAATCTGAATTCAATTATTGTTGAACTGGTTATACATATATCGAAAGGCGTATGACTTTTGATAAACTAAAAACAACTGAATACACATGTTATGACGATGATAATCTTCAAAACAATTGATTAGCAAAGGACTGCGTTCTCGGACTATATACGGGACTATATGAGGATGACGACCGAGTATAATGTATATTGGATGGACCGAGTATAATGTTTATGGTATAATAGGTTGTTTGGCCCAAGTGAAAAACTCAATATTTAATTTCGATTGCGAGAAAATAAATTCTTTACTTACAAACAAACACACTTTGTAAAAGGAATACCAAAAAGTCGAATCTTTTTGTTAGAAGACGAATGTTGTGTACTGGCTGATGATATACACAGACAAAAATTAGACAAAAAATTTACGGCGCAGATCATAGAGTATCAACAACCTATTACACCATCAAAATTTAGTACAAAATTCTAAATAAAAATGACTTTTTTGAACAAATTGAATAATATCCTTCATTCTACATGTGAGTAAAACCTAATGTTGCTCACTGTTTTGAGCAGCAAAGTCGCCGTTTTCAAGCGGCAGTGGTGAAAAAGAACGTATCTATCAATCTGAAGAAAACCACAATACAGTTGCAAACTAAACTGTAAGACGACAGGAGACTGCGCTTCTGCCGACCTCAGCGGGTAATGAGATTTATTTTCAATTAGGTGGAGCAGGCGCCAATCGCGGAGCGTAATGACTTGATTTACATCAGCCCCTTAGATGGAACTCAGGTCATGGGGGAATTCCACCAATCACATCGTGAAGACTTTAAAATCAAGAAATATTATGAGTCATTGATCAAACACAGTTTCAAAACATTTCAGCCTGGAGAACGTTTCTTACTACGGTACAGCTAAGGGTCAGCTCACAGAGGACTCTGAGCGCAGCTTTTAATGATTTACTAGTTGTTGAACAAAGGAAATATCGAAAATTTCATTGGGGATTTTGTGATACCTATTATAAGCTTTTTTATGCCTCTGTAATAGTTTTATTTTAAATTTATTAGTACTTTTTATTTGGTCAGCAAGATTACATGAAAAAATATTTGACAAAAAAAACAGGTTTCAATAGAATATAATAACACATTGAAACATTATAATTTCTTAAGATGAAATATTATTGAGCTACCACTTAATATTTCTTCTGCTTATGGAAATTACAATCCTTAAGCGCTGCGAGTACTCGTTGAACAAACCATAGTATAAAGGTTCAAACCTTCCGAAACTATCAGCTAATAAATAATACCTACCAGTGTATGATTTTAAAATGTAATAATGTATTATAATGCGATGTATGTAGGTTTTTAACATATTGCATTTATTATGTGACCTGTATTTATGTAACAAAATCAATAAATGAACTATGAACGATCTACTAACTCTTTTTAGGGTTAAGTTCGCCTTTGTAATAATTTTTGTATGTTTTATCGTGCAAGGATTATAAATAAATACAAAATATTTATATCTCTGCCCCCACCCTGAGTAGGACCTAGTCTAGCTTTATTTACACCCACAGGAGAAGGTAATGAAACGAAGATGGAATTACAGGCTCAACATGCTCAGGTGGCTGGGACGATTGATTAGTACGGCTATTTATTATGTTCAGTTAACTGAGTCTGGGAGGTATAGCTTGAATTATTGGCTTTGCTTGAGATGTATTTGTATTTCGTAGATATTTTTAATGAACACAGAAAGACACAGAAATACATACTTAGGATTGCAGTTCATGTTTGACGGTTTGGCATTTTAGCCGTGGTTAGAACTCCTTCTAGACTTATTTTCTGCGTGGGGTAATACTTATAAACGTCTTGAGATCTAGATGTCAATTCATAACAATACATGTACAAATTGACGGTGTCAAAATGTATTTATGCCTATGGTGCCAAAACGTACTATTGCCCAAACATTGATATGATAGCATTTCCAATAATGAATATGAATATGAAATTCATGTCTCGCGCACAAGGATTATATTAGGTAACCTTTACAAAGCAGGATACCTATTATATAGGTTCTCAAATCACCCAAAATGGATGAAACCAAATCAATAATCAAAATCGATCGAGAAATCAGAACAAGCCAAATAAGAGTATAACATAGTTTCTTAAAAGCAATTCAACTGAAGGAAATCGGATCCATTACTGGCTGTTAAGAACCTGAACACGTACTAATAAAATGCCTCATTGGGGATTCGAGGCCCGATGACGTGTTAAAACAGATCCCTGGCTTATCCTAATGTCATGCATGACTATGAGATTCAATTCCTGAAAGATAAAATAAATAATACTAATGCTGGACAATTCATACAGCATCATCTAGCCCCGAGCTAAGCAGACCTTGTGTTATGGGGTACTAGATGACTTATATATACATAAAACAATATATTACATAGATTGTTTTTTTTATTTTACATAGAAATATTTGTTTCGGGTGTTCTGGGTGAACATCGGAATTAAATATTTGCAGATCGTACAAATACTTGTTCCAAGGCGGGAATCGAACCCGCAACCTCCTGCGTCGCAAGCCGACCTTCGCCCGCCGCGCCAAAAAGGTCGTCAAAGAGATGCATGATAAGTGGGGCTAAGAACATCTGGTTGGTGAACAGAACAAATACATGAACGGTAGGTATCTAGTAGCTACTAAATGATAAATTATGCGTTAACCGTAACAGTGCCCATTTAATTCTATAAATAGAAGCACATAATGCAATAATGCTTAAGTAAGAAACACTGTTTATTCGAAGCCGATAAAATATGTATTAGGTAAAGTTTCTGTACGAGGGATCCACAATATTTTTCCGTCAATTTACGGCTCGTATCTGATATAAGGGCAATATATTACAGTCTGCGAAGGGAAGCTGAGATTGCACTATTACACAGGATTTTATTAAAGTAAACATACTCGGAACAAACGTAGCAGGCACTGGAAGTCTACTCGAGACGGAAAGAGAAGCGATTTGCATGAGTATGCTTGAATTATCATATCTATGCTATTTCAGTTGTTTGTTTTTATGCTTTACAGGAGATTTCTTATAATTTTATTCAGGAAGTCTCCACCGGGTCTAGTACCTGTAGTTTGATAAGGTTTTCGTGTTATTTTTCTGTTTTATTTATGATCCTCATAGTAAAATGTTTTTTTATTATGTTACTCGGTACAAAGTCCGTTAATAATTAAAGCCAGACCCCAATATACTGTCACACCAAAAATATAAGGTCAAGGTTTTAAATAATAGAAAGGATAAAAACTATGAAACTTTTACTTAGACCTGGTAGAAAATACTCGCACCTTCTTCAAATATTGTCGGGAGCGGTTGAATTTTTCATGAGTTAGGTATCAAAGGCCACAGGCTACCACGCCTCGCTTGCAGAGAGAGTTTCGTCTCGACTGCTGAAAAAAATGTCTGTGATTTTATGACTATTTCCACCCCATGAAGGGCGTGCCCGACAAGGATATGTTTACGCGTACAAATGTGCCGTAGACACTCGTATAGGCACAGAACATTATTGGTTGACAAGGTCGATGAACTTTGTACGGTGAAAATACTGAACGATGGAAAATGTTTGCAAATATCTACCCGCAAAATAACCCATTTCCATGTGAAATGATTGCGGGAAATGCAGCCTGTAAATGAAATCACAAAATCGCTTTGACTAAAAGTACGTAGGTACGCGTAAATGTTTATGAAACACCTGTTAGAAAGCCTTTAATTCTCGATTTACGAGCAAATATTTTCCGAACAATGCGAATAAAGCCTGCTGAAGCGGTTTTAAAGCCTTAGTTAAATTATGATGTGGTCGCAGACTGTTAGACGAAATGGGCTCCTATTGCAAAGAAAGCAGGTGTTCAATTATATATTATTATTATACCTGCACAATTCTGCTCGAATTTTCTGAAATAATAATTATTATTAATAACCTTCTTAATTTATTTTCATACAATTTACTCTTCTCGAAATCTAACATACTTCTCTAAGTAGTCCATATCTTGGCCGCCTATGTGAGTCATCGCAAATGGTCTTCTCATGACTGATTTGACAATCCTAAGCAAGCCGAAGCACAGGAAGTCGCCACACGAGTAATGTACCATGAAATAATGAATACTTAGCTACGGTGAATTTGTAAACTGTACCAAAGTAAGAAAGCAACATCTTTACGCCTGCGTACATACGTAAAATGATCAACTCATTCATCCCTGTAGGATTCGCCTGCCACGAAACAAAACACATATTTTCCTAATTTGCTCGCATCACTTGTGCCAGGAAGTAATTTCAATTTCCATTTGTTGGGTTTCCCCTAGCGTTGTAAATATCAAACACGTGTTACATTTATGGCGGAAAATGTTATGGTAGGAGATTACTAATGAAACGATCTCTGAACGTCTGGTCTTCTTAAACGTATTCGTCTCGTAACTTTCCCTCTCTGGAGGTTGAACTTTTATAGAACGATGACTCGGAGGACATTGCCCAGACTCGAAGTTAATTCACAAGAAAATTACGAACTGAATATTTTCTTATTTTTCTTAATGCGATGAAGGTCGTTTCGTCTTGAAAAGTTCAATGGCTATACGTATTTTGAGTTAGTTAGTTACAGGTAGGTGTGTCTATATAGTATAATAGTGAAGTTCTATTCAAATTTCCAGCTCCTTCAATAGAGAAACTGCTAAGAATCTATTAGGGCCTCCTATCTGCCAAAACAAAAAACCTTTTCAAATAACCTCTTGCGTCGATGTTTTATTCCGGGAAGTATTTGTATTTTATACATTACATCTGTAATCTATATAAAAGTCAAATGATTGGCGTGATAAAGAAACCCACATCAATTGAAACTTTGGCCTTTATAAATGGACGTGTGATTTTCACCATTTCAGCAGTTCAAGCAAGTTCAGATATCGACCGTCCTTGCAGACAGGTCATAAGGGCACTTCCTCGGTGAACGGCTGGAGCGTTGGACCTGGCTACCAGCAGTCAGCACGGGTCAAAGTCCTGTCCAGACAAGAAATAGATTAGAAAAGGCATAGGGTGTCTGGCACCTCGTGGATGGTGATCTATCAAAATGCTAAGCAGGAGTAATAATTTGCCATACCTTGACATAATTTCAACGTATGTATTGTATACTATCTGGGTATACGTATGTAGGTAAGAACCAATTATTTCTCTTCGTCTTGTTTATTTTTTACCCTTAGTTGACTAAAATCCCAGAGAGGTCAGAAGGGTTCTTCCTTGCTGTGAACTCTGAGTCCTGTGCCCTCACATTGCAGTCTTTAGGTCGACAACCGCAATGTCGTAAGGTTATCCAGTGGGGGCAAGCACCTCTTGTAATTGGGCGCATCTGTTCTACATTTTCGATTCGATTCCATTCATCGGCCGATTAGCAAGGGTTGTTGGTAATTGAACCATTTTAATCTGATGAGAGATTAATTTTTGGAATTGAAAGCTGAAAGAGTGAAGTACGTAGGTAGGCAGATGTAGGCGTACAAAAAGTACCTGAACTGAGTCATCGTCAACCTCCATCAATCTGAAGATATAGGGAGCTAATTTATCGCAATCAAAATAACTCCAGTGAAATAATAAATAAACACGCTTCATAGTATCGCGATTTAACAAGAGGAATGTACTTATAGCGTATAAACTAGGTAGTTATACTTACAGAGAATTTCAAGAACTATAGCTTTTCAGAAAACATTTTATAAATGTAAGCTTTCATAAACATACCTGACTAAAATACTGAAAATATCTGATGCAATACTTTCAAGGCGTTATTCGTGGCTTTTTCAGAATGACCATGACCGGTTTTCCAAGTGTTCATAACAGGCCGTTGAATGGATCTTTTGATGCCTCGAGAAGATGAAAGATGCACTGCAAACATGCTAGGGCTTATGTAAACAATGTCGTCTCCAAACAGTTTTTCATTTCTTTTATACAATCAAGGTAATCTATGATGACGATGAATAAGATAAATTACCTGCAGAGAAAAGGTAACTCAAATATTGTGTCTTTGCCACACGGTATTTTCATTTAAATATTTTATTCACCCCTCGGAATTATGAAACAGGATCAATAAAGGTAATTTCCCTTCACTCTTCATGCTTTTTCACAAGAAACTTAATGCTAAGTACACACCTATTTATAAATAACGTGCACATAATGCGTGTCACACGCGATTTAAACAACAAAAAACTCATTATTCCGAAGCTGTTGGATATTCAGGCTAAAAAAGCTTGGAACGAGTTTTGCTCCAACTCAAAATCTAACAACTTACAGATAAGCAAATCATATGTACTAGACACATAAGTTATGAACATACTAGTGGTTTCTTCTCACTTCTTCCACTGGTGGACAAAAAATTGAAGTGAACATCAATATAATAATGAATAGTATAATATATGACTTGTCTAAGTGCTTATTTGTAAGCCTAAAGAAATAAACTTTCATTTCATTTCATTTCATTTCATTTCAGGGGAAATTAGTAGACCGTAAGGAGTTTAGAACTTCCTTCTATGTGGAAGTTTCCTTGAAAATATCCACTTGTATTGTCTCCAATGTAACTTCAGAGATATACTTGCTATACATGGTATAAATAAGTGGATATGTAGAGTATTTCTTGAGCTCAAAAGATTATTTAGTTATAAACACCCTCAGCGCCATGTATCTTTTAGTAACAAAGTACTATGTATTCAAAAGTACACAATTAGACATTCTTCAACAACTAGATTGATTCGACTGTGATTCCTTAAAAATAAAGCCCGACCTGGCATATTTCTTTGGAATTCAGTAACTACCTACAACATTTCTACCAAAGCTAAAAGAAAAATCTTATCCAAGCGAAAGAACAATTTCAGGCATGTCGACTCTAACGGCCCAATTATCACGACTAAAACTGATTTTCTTTTGCAATCTCGACTTGCAAAGAGGTACTTTTCTAAAGCGAAACCTTTAACTTGATAACGACGCTCACAATTTGCAGGAAAAGCATTCCCGACAAAGAACTTTGCTGTTGGCCGTTTATTGTCTGTTTCTATTATTTTTCTTCGTAGCAGGAGTCACTGTGCAGACACAAAGAGAGTGCCTTGCCTTGACGCGGTACCTATTGAAAGAAATACCAGGGTCGGATTCAAGACTAGGTATAAATCTTATAAAGGTACATTAAAAAGGACAATTCCTCGGAACAAATATTTAGTTATAAGTATGTGGAAAGGATTATAGGTAGTTGCTGTTCTAAAACTACCAATCAAGGTTATTGATTGTGTTCATGTTGTACACAAAGGTTAACTGTCCACGACGACAGATCCATGCATACGTCAAAAATTCGTTAAATATAGTTTTCCTATACCATACCAACTACTGGATATTTAGATCCGGTCAGTCTCAGATTTAAAACAATGTAAAAGTGACCGTTTCCATCGGATGAATAAAGAACGGTGGATGAATCAGGTTTGGGAATTTGATATTAGACAATGCAGCTACATTGTCTAATATTATATCAATATCAAAGTCACAAACCTGACTAAAATCAGACAGGACTCGTTTGTACACTATATCTTTTTCGATTTCTCATTAAAGTTCATTTTTCGATTTACCTGACTTAGTCTTCCTGAGTGGGGAAAATCCAAGACTGTAAAGGACCTAGACTAGACGGTAATTGGCGAGAGCGGATCTCTTCGCCTCTCGTGCGGAAATAAACGCGAACTGTCCGACGGACGTAATTAGGTGCCTCTAACCCTCTCTGCAATTAATTAACACGGATATCTTGGATTTTAACAGAGTGAGGAATGTTTGTATCAATGATTTACAGTTAGTTGTTCAAACCTAATAAAATAAATGAGGAAATTTACTCGAATTTATCTGCTTTATCATTTGCAACAGCTTAAGCTTTAAATTCGTCAAATTCACGTAGAATAGAGGTTTTAAATAGAATAAAAAATATTTATTTGCGTTTCATATAAAATAATAGAGAGGAGTACGATTGCATCAAAACGATACATGTTCATAAAAATGGTACCTAAGTAATATTATGTTTCACTGACTGTACCATCAAGAGGATCGCAGCACAACAACAACGCTATCCAATAAAGCGAAGTGCCTCAACGGTATAGCCTATTCTAAAACACTGTTCCGTAGCTATTCAATATAGTGGCAGGCAAATTGTCTGTGCAAGGCGGAAATGTGCGGTGGACCGTTCAATGGACGGCAAGCCGCAACCACAGGATAGCAGGACGAGCGAGATAAACTTGATGGTCGGATCCCTGATGTACAGGTATAGAGGAATTACAAAAGGTGGTGTTTTGTTTTGTGTTGTTTGTAGAAGAGAAAACAAATTGCTTCATGACATTTTTAAATTTAAAACAATGGAATAATGTAAACACAAAATGGTTTTTGTGTAAACAAGCGCAGACAAGCGGCATTTTTAAGTCGCTGGCTGTACAACAAGTTGTTAGAAGAAGTCACGTAGATTATTTTAAGAGCAATCAATTGCATTTTGCACTTTAATGGAGAATAAAGAAGCAGTATTTTCTTTATCTTCAACTATAATACCGATGGATGCGAATAGCTTCATTCACGCAGAAGATAATGAGCTCCATTTCTATAATTACTAGGTTCTTCTGCCATTTTGAATTCCTTCAGAAGCATAAAATTGCACCATATTTATTATAACCACCTGCGAAATTACTATGCGTGGAGTTTTTAAATAACATTTATATATTATAATACAGCAGTATAGGTCAGTCATACTCAAAGTGTGCTCCGCCGAGCCCTGGGGTTCCGCGACATATTAAAAAATATATAGGAAACTTATGGATTATATTATACACACAATAGTCATTAATTATATTAATTTTAAGTACACACACTCTCTCTCTCTCTCTCTCTTTATTTTTAAAACAGCGAGAATCGTAATTTTACTTACACTCTCTTTGCGGTCATAGAACTGCGAGGTGCGTAGTGGTCCTCGGAACATACCCACTTCTCTACTACTGTTTAATTTTTTGTGGAGAGGGATACGCGCTGGTGACTTTGCCTATAGGTAGCAAAATAAATTCGAAATTCAATAAGTGCGAAAGTGGCACATGCCCAGCGCAAGGGCGCCTGGTATCCTCAGGATACCAGGCGCACTTGTGCTAAGTCAAATAAGATATCATAACCATTTCATAAATTCTTATTTTGAATATTTATAAAACGTTATTATTTCCGTAGCAGTAAGAAATGACCATAAATTCAATTGAATCAAATCACGCTCCACTCTCCCTTTTTATACAGTTATTAAAAAATATTTAAAGCTTTCGGGGTTCGCTCTTTGCTTAACGAATCTTTATTTAATTTCCAAAAGGATTTTGTCGCTATAAAAGTTTGAGAACCGCTGGTGTGGGTACATATATTTTTTAAGTCTCATTTCGAGGAGGTGAGGGAAATATCCATCTCGTAAAGTGGATAATCCCTCAACCACATTATAACGACGTCATCTCGCTTGCCGTTTTGAAATAATAATCCCTGGTTTATAGATGGATAGCTTCTCAACAAACTTTCTGAAGTTATTTTGCGATAAATCATATTTCAGATCGTTACGTTGAAAATATTATATCGTAGCCTCTCGTATATCTTTGTGTTATCAGGAGAGTTGCTATGTTTACTACATTTTCTGCCGCAACTGCATTGTTTTTGCAACAAATAAAAACCTCAAATCTACAGACCAATGACCCTTATCCAATTCCTGATTACTACTAAAATAATTTTCAAATTGCTACTATCTAAAACTACGAGTACTAAGTAGTTAAATCCTTTTCAGTAATATAATCGATTTAAATAAGACCGCAACTCTAATCCCGTGAAATTCATCGATTCTGAAGACCTTTCGATGTCTTTCGCTGCAAATCCGGGCACTCGCAAGTTAAGTCCCGACATTTTTATGTCTTCGTTCTGATGTTTGCTTTGCCTTTCTTATTGAATTATGCAAAGTTCTTTCTAAAAGGCTTTCTTGATGATAAAAATTTCCACCTGATGAAATATTTCACCACACTTTTATACTCATAGTGAATATTTTAGCTGATAGGCACAGGCAGGGCAGATGCGTACCTACATTTTTAATGGTAGGTAGGAAAGGATGGGGACCGTTCGGACATGACAAAATTAGCTGAGGTGCCCTATTGAGGTAAGGTAACCTATTCTCTCACGATACCTTTTAGGGAGCATGTAATCTTGTTACATGCGAATTATCCACACGGTAGATGCTTTACTTAGACACCAAACGAGGGTTACTTTACGTGATAGTTTAGGTGCCATGCCCTGCTCCCTTTTTGATAATGACATCGGGAATAACTTACTAGAAAAATAGATTTTAAACAAGACGGGTGTGACGGGATTAGAAGGTTTATTTGCTCCTCATTCAAGCAGTACTGACATTTTAGTGTAGTGTAGTAATCTTATTGTGTCCAGTGGTAGCCTAAAAATACAGATTAAACAAAACTTTGAATCATACGGAGAGTATTTTATTTTATACTACACAAAGTACAAGTCTACTCAACACAAACTCTACCTATTTACTCTAAAATAGCTGGAGCAGTCAGCAACAGTGTTGTGTAAGTATTTTAAAGGCGATCGTGACTGGCGAGGCTTGAGGAGGCTGTCGGGGAGTCGTGAAGAGGAAACACGTCCGATCCTTTTTATCGATGCCGGGTAATGTGCCTGCAGTGAGTGCTTTAAGGCGTTGCCACTGCCAGTAAGGAAATATGTGGTCTTTACACTCACTGTCAGGTACTTTGCTTGCTACTCCTTCGATAGAAGACAGTAACGTAAAGCAATGCAGTGACGCTATGCGAATTCATCAACAACTTTTATGTATGGTTGCTATATTTATGTATAATAGTAGGTATAAAATATGACTTGTCTAAGTGCTTATTTGTAAGCCTAAAACAAAACATTTTTTAATTTGGTTGTATTTTGATTTTATGTATGCCTCCCCAAGCGCTTTAATTGCAGCATTATTCTCCTAGGCAAGATTTATTTATTTAAAAAGGCAATAAAATTAAAGGGCATCCTACGTAAGATTTGATTTTCTCGTGGATGCAAGGCTTTAAGGGGCCTCCGGAGGGACGAATTCTTCATACAAACGTAATACCAAAATAATTTCCAATTCAAGCATATTTCCACTATAATATTGTATTATTTGTATTTGAATAGTGTTTATCTAGGTTCCTAAATATATTTTTTTTTTCAAAATACTTACCTAAAATTAAATGAAAGCCAATCGCATTTTGCACATTTTTATGCGAAAATGGACAAGTTTTCTTGCTATTTGTTTCGTATTAAAAACATCAGTATCTTACGTTTTATTTATTAAGGAACATAGCTTATATTGTCTAGTTACAGAATAACAATACTTTGTGAAGAATTCAAAAAGTTTTCAGTCATAATTTTTGGTATTACGGAACAAACCAAATTTTGAACGGCTAATATTGCTATCGCGCACGCACGAGGCGCGGCGCAAGGGTTAAACAGGGACAGCGATATTCGGAGCGATTTTTGCAAGCGAGGGTGCCGGACCCTTAAGTATTTTACTCACTTACCCACTTAAGCGAAAAAAATGAATATGAGAGCGAGAATATGAATATGAAAAATGAGAAAATCGACAAATATATAACCTTTTATTAAACACATAAGCATTCACAATTTATTCAAGAAAAAAATAAGGAAATGTGTAAAATATACCTTACCTAGTAACAATGACGTCCGCCTCTCACGCCATACACATGTATTGTGTGGCCAGCTGGGTAGAGTGAAATGACACTTAACCAGATAATAAAACATAAATTATTGAATATTTTTTGCTTGAACATTAACTACACAGTACCTACATCATAAAAGCTGCCCCAACACTATGTTACGAAAAACTTTTAAATGTTGAGTAACACTATCCTATGCATTACTATTGTATGCTTACCACAACACACAGAGCACGAGAGAGCTACACACTAGAAACACGTAAACACGTATACGTAAACACTAGAATTGAAAATGCCAGTGGTATACCGATTTCCAATGCAGGGAATACGTCTAAACCTTTTATTCTCGTATAAGTTCCCGGAGGAGTGGAAGCGGAATTGATGGAGCGCGATGCATTTCCGAGTGTTTGTATGGAGGTGGGTAGGTTAGGTTAGATACAGTCGGCTGCACAAGGAGGAGGTACTTTAGTACCATGTATAAGAACTATGTATTCTGTTTTTTTACTGTTAATAGGTGCCTAACTATTTTCTTTTTCTGTCATTAATGTGATTATTTTTATTATTGAGGACCTCTGTGGCACGGTGGGCGAATCCGCCTGTGACACAGGAGGTTGCAGGTTCGATTCGCGCCTCGGAACATATGTTTGTACGATCTGCAGATAATTGTTTCGGGTGTTCTGGTTGTTTTTCTATGTATAATAAAAAATATCTACCTATGTAATGTATTGTATTATAAATATCAGTTATCTAGTACCCATAACACAAGCTCTGCTTATCTTGGGACTAGCTAGATAATGTTGTGAAACAGGTAAAATATTTGCTATACGCCCCTATTACTTGGTACCTACACTTATAACTAAGTTACTTATATTTTTGTCGGCATTAAGTTAGGAAAACTTCAAAAAGTGATCTGCACTATCCTGTTTTCCAATTGAATGAATCCAAGGGAACGGGTGACGCGATGATTTTAAATCTATTAAAAGTTTATTGATTAATCCTTTTATCAATAAACGTTTAATGATAAAACGTTTGAAAATATCATGGTTAAATATCATATAATAATATAGTTATAAACATAAAAGTCATTTATAACTATATTATTATGGATATTTACCATGTTTAATTATGGAGCAGCACGGTTTCATGCGCCAGGCTCACGGAATATCTGAAAACACTGCGACTTGCGAGTAAGTTTTTATTGGTAGACATACAATCCAATTCAAAACTTGAAACTTTTAATGGTTAATCTGGTCTCGTCTAACTATCCCGTGGTATATTGTAATGTATATTCTAGATTGTAATAGGCTATTTGAAACATTGAAAATATGCTACAAATTGTGGTCATCCTATCAGATAATATTCGTCCATGTTGTTCGTTGTGTACTTGCTTGTGACGTCACACGTGTCACGTGACCAGCGCCATTACAGAAACATCGTTTTTGGTTCGCGGTTTGGAAAATTTAAACTTTAACATTGATTTTTATAAATACTCGTAATACAGTAGATCGCCCGGAAATATTAATGTAGTGTGTTTATTATGTAATAAAGAATAATTTAAAACGATTTCCAAAATTTGTCAAAAAGCCTATTGTAAGAGCCTTATTTTTATAACATATCGTAAAAGTGTTTGTTGATGTGTATGTGTATGCATTAGTTATGTGATTTTGAGGATGGGGAAGTGTCTCTATTTCACGATAATTCGTGAAATAGAGAAGGGAACAATTGTGCAATAAACCTTCTTAGTTGATTGTTTTATTTTCTGGCAATCGAAGTGAAAAAATTGTTTTTCACTCGGGCCAAAATCTCATTACAAATAGGTCTTGTCATTCTCCATCGCAACGCTCGGCTTGAGAGTAGGTATAACAACGTCGTAGTATATAATGAGGGTGTTTGGTCCCTTGTTAAAAAGTATAAATACCTACAGTGAGAGTTAACAAAAATCCATGTACGTAATTTTGAAAAAAAAAATTATAACTCTCACGGTCATGTTCGGAGTTACGTGCTTTATTATGGAATAAAAAAGACAATTTTTAAAAGTTTCTGACACGATAACTCGGTGTCAGATATCCCTCAATGACCATGAAAAAATACTCACTTGTATTATTGTAGGTAGGTAGAGGTACCTAGATAATTTTGAGGTGTAGTGTAAGAGACGTCCCCAAGCAGGTGTTTTTTAATAAAAATTAACATTGTCGAAGTTCTTCCCTCCAAGTTTTAGGTGGTCTACCTAACTACCAGGCAGACCACCCAAAAATACAGCAGCGAAATTTTGTTAGAAAAATTTATTAGTACCTTGTATGTTTTTTTGGAGCTGACTGAGGGTTTAATGTAAGCTATTTCAACAAAAATTACTTTTCAGTATCTATGGATCCCCTAGTAAAATGAGATAGGTAAGTCGGTACCTACTTACAAATATGTAGTTTTAATAACTACTTTTTTTCATCTTTGGTAGGTAATAAATAACCTACCCTTGTTTACGAAGTTATTTGTACCTACCTTATATGAACTTAGCCTCCTTTATGAATGGAGGGTGTGCGAACGAGACGTGGCGGGCGCCAACCCTGCCGCGTTGCTAGGCAACGAATCCCTCGCAAGATCCCGTTTGACCCTGGAGGTCACTCATCCCAATGCCCCTTGAAAATTGAGACATTTGTTTGCTGATATCTCGATTATTTAGGGACCTACACCTATCTAAAAATAAGTATGCCATAGACTAATAATTTTCGTAATCTTCAGGCAAATAAACTAAAAAGTTTTATAACTCGTCCCTGGCTCACCTTTTGCCTTTTGTGTAGGATGCATGTACCTATGTATGCAGCAATGATGACGATAATTGTTTTACCTGTGGTATGAATGAACACTACTTAAATTACCTGGTTAATTATGAGTTCTTTACCCTAGCTAAAAAATTTACTTATAATTCCTTAATTTAACACTGTTTTAAGCTTTGCGTAATGCCTCGGGAATACAATTTTTGAGGGACCATCGCATCGTGGGAACATCTTCTATCAGTAAAATGACGAAAGAAATGGAAAATTTTGCGGAGAATTTCTAAAATTCGTCCACAACTGACGGAGAACAATAACCTACCTAACCTGCAGATCAACCTAACTATGTAAAATTGTAACCCGACCCTACGTTACAATTTTACATATTTTACCGATAAGTTTTTAGTTAAAAACTGAGTTCTGCAGGTACCGACTTAGATTACCTAATGTGATTACTGAGATCATTCATGAGATGAGTGGAGTCACACAGTATACATATGGACTCAGTGCAGTCTACGTAGGTAAGCATGGAAGTCTGGCATCAGCCAGACAAACACCTATATATCTATACTATTTACTAGTACATATTGGTTGTCCTCGCAAGGCATGTGAATGAAAATGCCTATTTTCAGTGTCACACATCGTGTGTACCAATATTTGGATGACAGCGCCACCTAGTATTGATATCTGATAGCTTTTTATGAATGGTTTTAACCTAACAGAAAGTACCAAAGTGCTCTTTTGGCTTAACTAGGATGCTTACGCTTCCTTAGCAAATGATACCAAACTGTTTTAACAGATGTCGCTTTCAAAAACTAAAAATGTTAAAATTATTTAAGATCTGTGAAGCGTACCTAATATACGCCTACAATATTTTAAATATCTTAGACTTTTATTGAAGACCTTTTATTTGTCCCTCACAGTAGTTGCCTGGGTAAAGTATTTGAATACCTATAAGTAAAGCTACAAATTTTAAAAAAGGACATTACTCAAACTCATCGAACATCAACATAAAATGCTAATGTAACTCTATGCTCTCACTGCAAACTTTATAAAGCGTACGTTTTCTCCCTAATTATGCATAGATGGCGCTAGCAGTCCTAAAACCCGGAGTTATGATAGGTAGATAGGTGAAGACGACGCTATAACGCGCTCTGAAATACCAAATTGTAAGAAAGTTATTTGATGTGATATTTTTCTGCAAAATAATAACAAAATGATGTACCTATTATATCATTGCAAACTGGTTTTATATTTTGAGCCCACTGACATAAGACGAGGTGGCCGAGTGGTTAAGGCGTTGGACTGCTAATCCAATGTGCTCTGCACGCGTGGGTTCGAATCCCATCCTCGTCGTACGTTTTTGAACTATACTTTTAATAGTCTTATTTTGGTTGATACCCTTTATTCTTTTGTCGGACTATTTTAAAACTATTATACTAAAAATAATTATTGCTTTTGACCTTCATCGACAGGTATTTAAGGCTAAGTTACCAACTTATTTAGTTCCCAAAAGGAATTGTATATAAATCATAAAGTAGGTAGCGAAGATCCAGCTCGAGGTTAGATCGAACTTTTCAAAATCCTAGGCTGAACATTCCCTAATCAAGTGTTATCATTGTAATCATCGGCAAAAAAAGATAAAAGCGTTATTCAGCCAGTGGATATCATTCGCTGTGAATTTATCTAGACCTGTTTCCACTATCTTATCTACGCACCGTACGAAGGTACCTGTTATCCTTTATTTTACAAGTTTCGCTCATGTTTTTGCTGGGCGCGTACCGTGCTACAAAGTATCTGAAACACTGACCGGTGCATGGGATTTAACATTGTTTTGGAAGTGATTCTAGTGATTCTGGTTTATTCTGGCTGATTTAATTAAAAAGTGCAGAAGTTGTGAATAATAGAACGACGAAAAGTTCTCGAATGTAAGTTTCTACTCTACTATAATTTGGAAAAACAGGCAGGTGATCTTGACCTACTTCTATGAGTCAGCTCATCTGTTTTCGGGCCAAGTTACCTACTTAGCTACTCATTACTCGATTTAATACTTATTCTATTCAGATTTAGATAGGTACATACCGAAGTTCTCGGATTTTATAGAAAACCAGTTAAGTATGTAGGTACCTACTATCTAATTTTGAAAACAAAAATCCAAGAGTCCTGCTATATAGATGAATAAATACGTATATATACGTAGGTATAGGTACTGTGGTCTCAACGAAATAAAGCTTTGATGTTTGGTGTTTATGACAATAAACTGCTAATTTACCTGCTGAAAGAGGTTCAAGAGAAGATCAAAGAAATAATTAAGTTGGCCTAAGCACCTGCTGCTTGATAATTTAATTTTAACTAGGTAGGTAGGTACATTCATTTATTCTAATTATTTATTTCTGTACTGTGTGGTATATTAGTGTTTTCTATCTATCTATGTACCTAGTATTTTCACTGTTTATTGTTCTGTTCCATAGAAACGTGATTCATACTGCTCGGTATCACAATCTGACACTAATCCTTATCAGAACGTACGAAGTCAACACTTTAGTCGGACCAGCAATATATTGGGCAACCTTAATTCTAAAGCGAATTGTACTTGTACCTATTTGCCTACTGATAACCCATTTTGAGTGTTTAAATGTGGGTTAAGTAAATTAAAACCTATAAAAAAACATAAGTTGTTTTCTAGAGGACCAGAAAAGTTTAACTGATATACATAGATATAGAGTTATAGTGTTCCTATTACTATACCTACGAATAAAGAGCAAACGAAATGGCCAATGCTGTAGAGTGCTGTAGCATGCAATCATCCATCAATCATAAATACCAAAGTTTAGATGAATGCATGTTAGTTAAATTTTGGAATCAGGTCGTTCCAGACCTGGAACAAAATATAGGCTAGACTTTTTATCCCATTAAACAACTCCTATGGGATAGAAATTATCTTTGAACGTTTCCATGGAAACAACGTGTGTGCGAAGCGTGACTAAAAGAGCGCTTCTTGCGGAACACTCAAATGGGCCCTTCATAGGATTTCTTCAAGATTAAGATTTTTCACTTGGAAAAGAACGAACTTAAGGTAGGTTCGTTCTTTTTCAAGTGAAAAATCTTAAACAAACTCACTATAGTTTTGCTCTTGCTTGCTATGCTTGCGAATGTTAGACATTCGATGCAGATTGAACTCTCAGAATAGAATATCCTATTTCTGATCGTACAATTAATGAAACAAGCTGAATTAGGTATTGAAAAGCGCTGAAATGACTAGAAATCCTCGACCACCCGAGGTCACTTCGCGAAGCCTGTGAAGATCCCAGGAGTATTCTGCGCTTCTGGTCGGAGTTAGGCTGGTTAAACTAGTAAACACACACCAAGCACAAAGGACCAATCGGAGTCTAAGTGCGGAAACAGGTGTACACTTACCATAGGTATTGAAAACATTAATACTATTTTAATCTTTCCCTCTCAGCTTTAAATAAATTACCAACCTACGCTATATGTAAGACAGAGACATAGACATATCATAGTAAGACGGATATGATTAATAGTTATAAGTACATAGGTACCTACAATATGACAAAATACGGACTTCCGTCGGTAAACTAGCCGCACCCGTAGCTTGATAATGATATCTATCATAATCGTAAAATGCTTTTGTACTTCGTCATCTATATCTTAATCACATAATCACACAACACAAACCAACCTGCTGCCAGTAAAGTGTAAGTGCATAATACCTAACCTGTAGTAGTAGTATTGGTTTACCGTGAAAATAGCTCCTTTCTTCCATCAGATAAAAACAGTCAAAATGAATTGGCTGCCAATTCTCCTAGCAGCCATTGGCTGCACCCACGCGCAACTGACTGCACAGACTAGTGTAGCCCCTGAACTCAGAGAATGCTACCTGGATCCCCTATTGGTGAACCGGAACAACCTGCCACCGACAACGATAGCGGTTCTTATAGATATTATTCAGAAGATCGAGGATAACCCTAATGTGAACGTGGATTTGAGACAGCTTTCGGCTTTGTTGTTACACACGTAAGTTGGTTTTCTCCCTTTCTTCAGCTAATGACACAAGTACCTATAATTTGGGTTGATTAACTTACTGATAGATGAACTTACTGAGTAATGGTAGGTCCGAGACTTGCTTCACCTGCTTAAATATACTTTTGATCATCTCTGTACAAAAACATTGAATAGGAAATACCTAGATACGTACGGATCCTAAGTATTTGAATTGATGCGCGTTGAAATCTTTTGCATGGAGCTTTGGCTCAGGCAGTACAAAAGATTTGAAAGCGTCATTTTTTGTTTAATTATGTTACTAACACTAAACTCGACGCCTCTCCTAATTATTTTGCTTAAACATACTGGATTTCTCAGATCAAAATGTTTATTTTTGAGCAGTAAAATCAGGTACAATATTAATTATTTATTTTATGTTTTGTTGACGTAAATTTGTGATCCTTGGAAAAATATCCACTACTATAGTTAAATATACACTGTATAGTTAGGTATTCGCCGGCCTTACATAAGATAACGAATTCTTATAAATATTATTATCGTGGTGTATTTCAGATACCGTCAAGATGGCATTGAGTACCATCAACCAGAATCAATGCCGGTGCAAATGTCCATGGTTCTTCCGTACGCGACAACATTCCACTCATTCCATCGGCACCGACTTTTGCTGACTCGGCTGATACCTAGTAACCAGCAAGTTCTAGCGAATACGACTTTGAGCTCGCCTTTGAAGGTAAGAAACTTCTCCATCATTATAATTCTTTCATCAGTTCTTTCACAAATGGATAACAGAACGATACCTAAAAACGAAGAACGAACGTGCTTGTTGATTATTTTGTTATTATGCTGCATGCTGAGACGTCCTGTTATACGAGAACACACAACTAAGACCCAATATATTTATAATTTCTTCTATCTTTCCTTGTGTTCTCATTATTTAATTTTCAAATTGTAGAATTACGTCCTGCGAAAGACCGCAGGCAGATGTTGGATGCATCAAGCTGAAGACAGGGGGCGCTATGATGCTCATTGCACCCTGTCGCCTATGTCTGGCAAAGGACAAACATAACCTGATGATGATGACCTGTTTAATTAGCTAACTAGTGTTAAAATAAATAGTATGATAAATAGTTCAATCATCATAGAGCTAGTGCTCTATGATGATTGAATTATTTATGTTTTTGGATGTAGTCCGTCTGGCTAGTGTTCCACAGATATAATATTGGCACTTTCACTCCAATACTTTCTGCTAAGGAATCAAATGTTTCAGTGTGCCCTTCATCACATGCTGTCCACCACAGTAGACGCCAGAGTACGAGGAGATGAGAACACTTGCAATCAGCTCTCGCAGTATCGAGCTTTGAGGACAGCGCGTTCTGTCAAATTTCTACAACCTGACGACAAAGACGTCGAAATATTGGACCTCGCTCAAATGTAAGCACTTTATTTCCTGCTGCGTTTGCATGTTTTTCACAAAGAATGCATCAAGAATTTGTAGAAATCCAATGAGTAAACTTCTACACGTAAACTTTTTACTTACAGGAATTCGGCCAAATCCGGTAACATGCAGTACAACCCTAAAGATGACGTAGAGTACTCAAACTACGGTAGCTCCAAGTCTGAAAAGCAGCTGCTTGGAGAAAGTCAGTGCCCGCTGTTGGATGGAGTCTCCTTCACCGACTGGGGAGCAGTCTCCACTGGAAGCGTTATAGCTGGGATAGCAGCTGGGGCTCAGCCGCAGCAAGTTCCTGTCATAGAACTGGCTAAAGGATCTATTCTGAGCTACAATAATGTGCAACCAACTGTAACTTCTATCTACCCAGCAACATTATCTGGTATGTTCTAGTTATGCTCATTAGTGATGATGCCACGGGCACGGGGGTACTCTCAACGGAGACGAGAGCCATGTGCGAATGAACGACATAATTACTAATGCGTACACAAGGGTGCACTTTCTATTCCCTTACTCTCATAATCTGATAAGACAGACTTGACGTATTTACGAGGCACGGTGGAGCAACAATGTCAACATCCTGATTACTGTGCATTTTTCTTGCTAAAAACATCTTATAGCGATTGAAAATGAGAACGATAATATTTAATTTGTAACTCAAACAAAAACTAACAAACTAACTAAAATACAAAGAAGATTTTTTTTGGATTAAGTATCAAAACGCCGAAGATATATTTTTGTCAGTGACTAAAAAAACGAATTTGTATTCTAGGGGATTTAGCAGAAGCTATTCTTATCCAAGGCACAGACAGAGGCAGCCCAACAATCACTGTCGGCACCGCTGGTAACTGGAACAGCAGCCAAGCTCACAGACACTACATGCTCCACAGCAGACTGAACGTTGAAATGACCGATCCCGAAATCCGAGGAGCTATTGACGGTTTTCTACTAGGCTCTACCATATCCCAAACGCTTAACAACTACGGTAGTCTGAGGTTGTCGCAGCTTCTAGATATGTACTACACTTCTAGGGTAAGAAAAACCTATTAAATATAATAATAATCATAGATTTTATTTAATGTACTCGAAGGTCTTCTCTAGTGCATAAGTGCATCTTTTAAAGGGCAATGTATACGCTTCTACAACAAAACTCCAAGTGAGTTGCAAAAATTATCATTAAATAAATTTAAAAAAATTGTGAAGCATAGTCTTTGTAAAAAGGCTTATTACAAAATATCAGATTATCTAGAAGATAAAAAAGCTTGGAACGAGTTTTGCTCCAACTCAAAATCTAAAAATTTACAGATAAGCAATAAGCAGCAATAATGTACTAGACACATAAGTTATGAACATACTAGTGGTTTCTTCTCACTTCTTCCACTGGTGGACAAAAAATTTAAGTGAACATCAATATAATAATGAATAGTATAAAATATGACTTGTCTTAGTGCTTATTTGTAAGCCTAAAGAAATAAACTTTCATTTCATTTCATTTCAGTAATACATATATACCTTAAAACTAGCATAATTAAAGTATAATGACATCGATTGCGTAGAAAAGTACAAGGAAAACAATGTTTTGAATATTATTTCTAGAATGGAGTTTACACTCCAGACTTCCGAGCATGCAATCGTCGTTCCCTGGGTCAGACGAACATTAATTCGGCTACACTAGCAGGCGAAACTTACGCATTTGCTGCTGCCTTGGATTCGAATATGCCCCTTCGTGGTACCATCGTTGGTGGTCTTGACTCTCTCGTCAACAGTGCTGTTACGAATTTCCAGTCCTATACAAGTGAGATTACTTTACTATTATCAAAACAACGACGACACAAACTGTGTCTGTTTAAATTACTCACTTTACACGATAAATTTTTTCAGCTTCCAACTTGAACGATCTAAGTTGTTTCACCTCTGACGCTCAAACTCCGGACTACAGATCGAAAACAAACCTCTACATAGCCATTGACGGCTCCTGGCAGTATGCTGCTGTGTACCCAGCTATTTCCTACCTGGTGGATTCAATTGAAGTGAACAAGTTCGGGTCCAGTATCACCTTGCTCAATGCTCTCGATGGCAGTGTTGTGGTGAACACCACATTCTCACAAGCTGACTTCCATTCAGAGTACACACTGTTGAAGCACCAGTCATGTAAGTTTTAAACACCTTTTTATATAATTTGCTTCTTAAAACGTGTCATCATATCGTCACTTCGCGGTGACGCACATAAGTGCTGGGGTGAAAAGGTCTAATAGGATACTCGCATAAAATAAAAATTGTACGTCGCGTCGCAAACAGAAACAAGGTAGGCAAATATAAGTCTTCAAGAGTGTATTTCCTTTTCGTTTCGTTTTATGAATAGCAATATTTTGTTCTGTTTCCTTCCCGCCCTTCCTTCTCACCGCTTGTACACTCTTTTCGTATTGGACTACGAGTTTATCTTATAAATGATGTTTTGTGTTTTCAGTATCTCCAGGAGGAGTTAATCTTCAGACAAGTTTGACGAACATCCGCGTCCTAATGCAGGAGTCCCTTAGAAACGAATCTCTGAGAAACTACGTTGGCGGAAACGCGACAGTACTGCTTTATTTGATCAATGGCAATGTACAGAACAATCAAGATGTTTGGGAACAGGCTCGACTACTCAACGATACCGTACCAGGTAACAATATGCATAATTATTAAGCCTCCTAATGATGATGTTGATTCTCTCTTAGCCAAATTTTGATCACGACGACGGTCAGTCTCAACTGAAACTAGGTAAGAGTGCCGGACATATTATATAGTGCTTGAGCATAAGCACTATTGTATAAATACAGATGCACTCTCTATTCTCTCCCTCTCATATTATTTTATTAGTGAGCCTATCAGTCCCTATTATATGTAGTATTCCGAATTTCGAATTCCAATAAAACTTGCACGTAACTAACGGCATTAATTTATTTTTCAGATCTGAGGATAATCTTCGCAACAGCCTCGAGTCAGTTCGACGCCCTATGGAACCTAGTGCGTGATATGCACAATGATATCAAGACGGTCTCGCTATCAACAGCTGGAACCAACGTCGAGATCGTAATGGGCTCAACCCTGGACAGGATTCGCCAATGTAAGTTTTTGGCGCAACCACCTCTAAGAAAGTCTTAGCACGAAGAAGTAACAAAGTTACACACTAAAAGATACAAACTTTAGCTTTATAATACTAGTTTAGTTTCTAGTTTGGGACTAGCCGGCTCCGGCCGGGTGAATAACATAATTATACCCTATGTAAATCCTAAATGTCTATTCTAAATACTAGTAAAAAAACGCATGAATTACAGGTAGATAGATAGATAGATAGATAACACTTTATTACACCACACAAAACAGAAAATAATACAGAGATAAAAACTTAGAATAAAGGTATAAAGGGCGGCCTTATCGCTGAGAGCGATCTCTTCCAGGCAACCTTGGGATGGACTGGACATGAACGAACAATATAGACGGTGGCACTTTAATAAATAATTGATAACAAATACACTAAATACCTACATAACAAACATTATAATAAACTTACATAGACATACTCGTAAGATAAGGCTATCAATATTTTATATGGATAAATAATGCTGATGCAGCAGTTTTTTGAAGATAGGGAGTGATTTTGCACATCTGATGTCCAGAGGGAGAGCATTCCATAGACGGGTAGCTTGTACAGTGAATGATTTGTCATAGAAAGAGGTAGAGTGAGCAGGGACTTTCAGGATGAGGGTTTCAGAGGAACGCAAAGAGAGTGAGTGAGAGTTTGAGAGGAATTCGAAGCGCTCCTTGAGATAAGAAGGGCTAGGTAGTGTAGGTAATTAATGTTCTTCTAAAGGTTAGGTAAATATGTCATTTTTGTTATATCAAAAGTTTTACTTTATCTAGTTGTTCATTACCTGATGTATGTAATGTACTGTACCTGTATGTACTTACTGATGTTATGCTTAAAATTGAATACTTTCACAGCTGGCAGAAGAATAGTCAACCCCCTCTGCGGTTCAGAGTTCACAGCTGGTGCGTCAGGAACGCGGCAATTCGATGACTTTGTTGAACCTGGCTACACCAACTTCTATGCCATCAGTCCGAACTATTTCTTTCAACATAACGACAACAGAAGAGTGAGGATCGCCAGGAGCAGTGGTGGAGTTGGCAGCCTCGTGGTTTGCCATTCGAGATCTGTTAATCAGCCGAGGTTCGTAACCTTTATGGTAAAGCAGATTTCTAGTAAAATAGCAGCATTAAAGTTCTAGGTTCTGGATCAAACAGGTAATCTTTTGTCTCGCTGATAAAAATTGCTCAGCCCTTTTATAAATTTATAAAAAGGTACTATCGTTCAGCGATCACATCACCTATAAAAACATGAAAAATTACTCAAACATACATCATAAGGTGTCAGTTTGGGTTCTATCTCATTAGGACGCTATAGCGGCGCCACCAGTCGCGCCACCGTGGTGTCTTGTTGAAGTTCCAAGCGAGAAACACCAAAACAACCATCTTGTTCAATGGGCGTCCTAGATTATATTCTGGTGGTGGAGTGAATGAGACGCCAAATAGCTCATACATATTAATAGTTAAGAAATTTGGTGCTTAACCGACTATACCAGGTGAGGTACCTTCAAACAACTGTACAGTTGTATGGACGGTACCCACCTCGTTTTACATGGTTTCCGAGTTAACATTTTGTTAGTGGCGCAAACAGTGGCGCCGCGCCGCCGCCCGCGCCGTGGTGCTCTAATGAAATAGGGCCCTTTGAGTCCTACGTGGCCTATGTAGTATACTACATAGGACTATAAAAATGACCAAACATTTTTTAACATTCAATTGTTTTTATAGACGCAACACCACAATAGTCGGGCAAGACGAGAACGCCATCTCATGCCAAACTTTAGCAGCAAGCGGCAACGTCGAGATAGGTCTGCAAAACCCCTGCGATGGTTACTACACCATCAACGCGTGTCCGCCTCTCTATATCTCTGTGCAGTCAGACAATAGCGGCGCAGCGGCCACCTCTGCTATTTGCACTGGTAAGTCAACTAACCTAGTCGTACCTGCCCCAGCCTTAGCCTTGCTGCAAGGCTACCTTGCAGCAAGGCTAAGGCTATTTAACACACGCTAAAATTAACTTAATAACGCTGATAACGCGCGTTTCGCTATGTGTTAAATAGCGTGGTAGTCTTGTTTATACATCCTCAGCACATAGCACACATCCACGTTTGAAAGCGCCTCCTCCATAACAAGTTGCTTATAATCATCACCTCACCAGGCGGATTGGATCACCACAGTTGATCATGATCACGGTTGTGGTGAATTTGATTTTTATGAAAAAAACTGTCGAAACTAACTAGTTTCGACAGTTTTTTTCATAATAACCGCAAAAGAAAACACACACACAAATCGGTCCATAAATGACTTAGTAATCGATGAACATACATAAAATACATATGTACATACATGTTTACACGCCGAACATAAAACCTCCTTCTTTTTTTGAAGTCTGCTTACAAATGCTCAGAAGGAAGCCCTAACTACATACATCTACGTTGAAGGGTTCGATTCTCGCGACCGTCATTGCTAGGTTTTATACACGCACATTATGTCCATTCCTATAATAAAATATCTGTATCTTTTTCGTGGTAACTTTTTATAATTTTACGTTATTTTCGCAGATAATTCGCTATGCAGATTCCCCTACAACATTAGGTACCAGGTGCAGATTGAGGACTTGGGGTGCTTCAGTGGTGCTAGCAGCATTGTATCTAACCTTGCTTTTGTACTCTTTGCTTACTTAACCACTTTGTAAGATATTTAGAAAATAGTTAGCTTATTTCCATTTTGTATATGTACTTAGCTTTATTCTAAGTTGCAATGTAGTGCCCGTTGTACAATACATTTTGTCCCTACCGACTATTTTTAATGTTTTCTAATGTTTAAAATAAACATACAAATAAGTACACAGTGTATCTATTTATTATAGTATGACATGCCTACTTTAGGCATCTCATCTATTAAAGTTGGGCTGATGTGATAAGGCTACGGTACCTACCTACCTGTCAATGCTTAACAACACAACACCTTGCCTTGCTTACCTACCTACCAGCAAGGCCTACATTTTGTTGAAAAAAACACGTAGGTACTTTTATTACACTTAGGTACTTAAAAAATCATATTTATGCAGTATTTATACATATCTATAAAAGCCTATCAATATATGTAAACATAATATACTTATTGTATACATTTATGGTACCTCTATCCCCATTTACAACAGTAACCAATCTTATCACAGAGACGAAATCAAAATTTTGTTTCTGCATTCCTTTTCTTTCTTGTAATCTTGTGAGAAGCCTGGTTGTACTCTCAGTATCTCAAAAAGTCAAGAGGTTACCGACCTTTGCAGACAAGAGGTCATGAACTGTCGCGAGCACAGACGCAAGGTCGTTCTGCATATACATTTTCGAAGAGAGTTTTATTTATCTCGTAATTACCTAGCGTACGCTTTTTATTCATAATGCTATTTATATATGATAAGAATTTCTAAAGCTGGAAATGTATAAATTATAACTTTGGTCATTGCAAAATAATAATACAAAATGTTTTCAACAAAACGATTTGCGAACGTAACTAGCTTTGCAAGTAATCATTAACTGACATAATGACATTGACTTTGATAGAATTCCGCTTTGACAGCTGACAAAACCGTGTTTTATGTTTGTTTACTTGTCAAAGAAAGAAAATAACAAGAATTAGCTTTTGAAATATTTATCGCATTAAAAACTCTTCTTGTACAATGTCTGGAGAAGATTGTGACGCGCTAGATCGAGTTGACAATGATGGACAGAAGCCTGACAAGATGTTCACATTGAAGAAGTGGAATGCTGTTGCTATGTGGAGCTGGGATGTTGAATGTGATACCTGTGCGATTTGCCGTGTACAAGTAATGGGTAAGTTTCATTTTTTATCCTTTCCAGCTGCCTAACAGTGGATTTCAGCCTTTTACATGTAATTTATCAATTTGGGTGCGCACGACACAATAATTCCGCTGCATAGGAGCCATTGCTGAATGCCTAAATGAAAACCAAGCATTGACAACTTTCTACCTATGCTGTACTATCCCCAGCCTAGGTAGGGCCACCTTCGTTAGATAGGTACTTCTCTCTCTCTCGTTCGTCTCTCTGATTTGTTAGTTGAAGAAGGTGTCCAAAAGCCTCTAGCACAAACACCTGTATTACATTACCTATGTAGCCCGTTCCTCTCCCTAGCTAGACAAATTTAGAGCAGATTAAAACACAAAGTAATATTAGAGGTATGTTATACTAGTTCTTTTAAGGATTTACTTTTTCAGGGTACTGCTGGTGGTCTCATACCATCATATTGGTGGCGGCCAGAAAATGTCTTTTCGATTTGGTTGATCTAATTAAATTAAAATACATAATTTCAAATACCAAGCCGTGTGCTTCAATACGATTTCTGTTAGGTACATAAAAAACTACAAAAAAAAATCTGTAACATACACATTTATAATACTTATACATAGGATGGCTTTTTGAGATGAGAATAGATAGCCAAATAGAAATTGTATAAATTAGAGAAAAGTTGTGATGTGTTGTTTATGCGCACTAATACTGCATGTTTTTGTTTTATTATAAATTGAGGTTATGATTTGACAACTTTTCTCTAACTCATGATTCATGAGAAGATTGGCCAGATTTGGCCATCCACACCCATCTTAAAAAGCCACCCTTTATAAATAACCCCTTACTCAATTTTGAAATATCTTATCTATACTATCCTTACTATTGTAATAAGACTAAACTATAGAATTGGCTGATCTAAAAATATCTAATTAAAACATGTTCAGTGAATTTTTTGTGGAA
Source organism: Eupithecia dodoneata (assembly GCA_947044415.1). Classification (NCBI taxonomy): domain Eukaryota; kingdom Metazoa; phylum Arthropoda; class Insecta; order Lepidoptera; family Geometridae; genus Eupithecia; species Eupithecia dodoneata. The sequence continues at coordinate 8,187,667 of OX345656.1, read as the reverse complement.
TGTAAGTGGAATGTATGTGACCTATTCAACGAATCTTGTCTAGTAGGGTGCATGCAATCATTAAAAAAGTCTGTTTTAAGGTAACCAATTATTAAAGAGAACGGAATTATCTCAAACTGTTCTGCTACATTAGTATTAATATGGTTCCGTTTAACCTTGTGAGACGGGGAACAAAATGTTAACACATCACAATCACAAATTTATTTATCTTAAACCTAGTTTAATAATTTAATAAATAATAATAATAATGATTGCACATGAAAACGTTTACTATTTTTAATCTTAATCATATAACAAAATCCTATTCCTACTAGAATGCTACAAGACACACAGGTCAAACTATGGAATACTTGATGAATTTGATTTAACAATCTAGTAAGTTATTATCTTTGCTATGAATATATATTATTATTATTATTTCAATAGCAACTTTATAAGTGATGTGAATACACAATAAATGAATACGTGCATGAAAATGCAATTTCCATAGCACCTAGGTACAATATAATCTATTAATCACCTTAAATAAATACTGTCATTTTGGCCTCTTTGTCTGTGAAGATCACACCTTCCATATTAAATTTAATACAAATAAATTAAATACTAACAACCATTCGGTAAGGGTTTGATATTTGCGATGGAGCTCATTCTCCGGGTTCTGGGGACGCCCTCCCTGCCTGTCATTTTATTTTCAATTTGCTCAAGACTCTTACCGCGTGTTTCTGGTACGCATATTACGACAAAAAATAACCCCACAAAACAAATGCTGCCGAATAACCAAAAAGTACCAGCTGGCCCAATACCTTCTATAATATTATGAAAGGTCTTTGTAACCGTAAATGTGCATAGCCAGTTAAAGGCGGTACAAATAGATGCAGCATTACCTCTTATTTTCGCAGGTAAAATTTCTCCCATCATAAGCCATGGAATCGGACCGAATGCTAGCGAAAATCCTAATAAATATATCATAAGGCTAGCTAGCGGAATCCACCCTAAGTCTGACACATCTATTTTCAAACTGGTCTGTACATAAAAAAACGTGCCCAATATGACCAATGTCAGGGTCATTGTTACAGAAGAAATATAGAGCAAAACCTTACGCCCTGCCCTATCGATAAGAGCCGTGGCTATAAAGGTCGAGATAAAGTTAACGATGCCTACGATAATGGTCGATAATTTCTCATCTACCGAGCTTCCCGACATGTGAAATATTTTCACTGTGTAAAATATGACCGCATTTATTCCCGACAATTGTTGGAAGGTCATTAAGCCCAAACAAATTAGAATAGCCTTCATATATGTCATGCTGAAAAGTTCCCTAATTGAAACATCGCCAGAGGTCTGCGTATCAGAGAATGCGATGTCGCGTAGTTCGACATCGACCTTGGCATTTTTTCCGCGCAGCCACTGCAGAGCTTTGCGAGCCTCATCTTCCCTTCCCTGCGTTATGTACCACCTGGGAGTTTCAGGAATCAACAACATTAAAATAAAGAACGGTATCGGCAAAGCTGCTCCAAGATATGCAAGTTGCGACCAATCCAGATATTTTCCAGCTAGATAGCAAATCAAAATACCTATGTTACCTATGGCTGTAGGAAACAACCCTAAGGTACCCCTAACCTCTGGTTCTATCGTTTCTCCTAGATACACTGGAAAAGCCAGAGACCCGACCCCGACACATAAGCCACATATTGCGCGGCCTGCTAACACGAGATGGACAACTTTTGCACTTCCTATTAGGATCCAGGCTACGAAGAAAGGTGGCGCAATGAATAGGATGGTTCTTCTTCGTCCTATGTAGTCCACGAGTGGACCGCCAATCACACCTCCAGCGAGTGCAGCTAAGGGCATGAGACTTCCAATCCAACTCGCCTGTTGAGACAGAAAAATGAGTTAATTTTATAAGCGACAGTTCATTTAATTGGCTAGCTAAGGTTGGATTGGTTGTACCTGTTCCTCTGATATTTGTAGAACATCACTTTCCTCCATGGAAGCGAGAGCAGGTGATGTGTAGGCTGAAGAAAAGCCAACTATCATCGAGCCGAGCGATACAGCCACGGCGGCCAATACCTGAAAACATAAATACAATAGTAGCTGGCATAGTAATGTAACATGTTAATGTTTTCAACTTAATTGAAAATGAGTCATTAATCAAAATATGATTTGGAATACTTTTGTTTTGATGATGCGCACGAGACCTGCGTTTACGTTTGCGATTGTTGGAACATCGCTTATTTAATATTTGCGTGTGTTCATTTTGAAACAAGCCTCTCTCTCAATAATACAGCCAATTTACTCATGACGTTATTTGTAGGGAGGTGTGTGCCAGCCGCCAACGATTAATTTAAGCAATCATTGACTCTGATTGTGTCCACTTACTCCTTGTAGCAATAAATAAAAATTATTGTTGTTATTGCAACAATACATTCAATAAAAACCTATAACATTTTTGTATTATTGACACTGATAGATAAATACATTCAGGTAGTTGCACTCCAATGTCATGTGGGTTCTAAACATGTAAAAATACAGCCTTATGACAATAACCATAGGGGCATTTATGCAAAACCGTAGTCATAAATAATTTGATGGTTTTGTAAAAATCTAAAAACTGACTTGTAGTCCCTTAGTTTTAAAACGGCTTTTATTTTAATTTTGCGCGATAAATACCCTCTGGGCTGGAATACTACTTTTATGGAACCACCTTGGAATCTAAATGAAAACAATCATCATCAAAAAACTCTAAATAGAATCATCCAAATCTTTCCACAAATGACGAAAAAATCAACGGACATATATGAAAAAAAAAATACATACTGCCGAAATTAGAACTTCTACTGTTTTAGAAGTCGGTTAAAAATGGTGCAAAAATGTTTTCAAGAAAATGAAATACGGAGTATTTTGTAGGTATGCATTTTAATTTACTTTTATTTTCATGCTATATGTATTTAATATAGCATGAAAGAATAATAAAAGAAAATTCAATATACAACACCGAGATTAAGCCTCCAGATAACATTCGTTCAGCAAAACTTTTTATAGGAGCATGTAGAGAAAGTCCACAAATCTAATACTTACTTCACAATCCAACGAACCCTGAATGGATATCCTATCCACTCCAATATAATTAAAAAAAACAAATTGTATTGTATATAAGGGACTTGGGTTATTCATTTCAGTCTGGGAGAGATCGCTCATGAGCGATAAGAGCGAATTGTCACTTATTCTATAATTGTCTCTGGTATAAATAGTATCAAAGTTAAATATGCAACAAAGTATATTCTATCTATGTACTCGTATCATATATTCTCGCTAGATATTTTCCTATTCAACATTATACAACATTTTTAACAACACTATTATATTCAGCTTTACTCATAATTGTGAAAAATCGTTATGATTGTCAAACTGTTATAGATTTTCTAAATAACAATTTTGAATGCTTGTTTGTGAACAATTAATTAAATGGCTAGGCATGCCAACTAGTAATTCAGGCTGATCATTTTCGTTTTAACTTTCTTATAGACGTACACATAGAAAACATAAATTGCTATACTTTAATATAACTCCAAAGTGAATGCGAATCGAACCCACCTGTGAAAATGTATATTTCGGCTTCTCATAATCAGAGCTCCTACACTGTATGCTGTAGTGCGTATCCGCTCTCATCAGAACCTTCATTTTGACAATTGTTTCCTTAAACTGTAAAATAATTCACTGCAAAAGAATAAACAAGAATAAAACACATGCAGATAATGCAGGTCGTCTTGCACTGACCGAACACCCGGCATAGGCTACTGAAGAATGAATGTATCGCCACGCCAGATGCCGCTTATAAGGCGACAATTGATTGACGAAACTGATTGGCTTTCGAGGCTCTATATTCAAAACAAACTCCTGAAATATGCTGAAGGAGGTGGTAGATATTACGTGTAGGCCTTTCCTTGTCCACTAACATTGGGTTAGGGAGGACTTCTCTTCAAAGACTCATTCACATACTCCTAAACGGCTCATGCTTTGTTTTGCATGCACTGGTGTTCCGTTCCGACTTTTGTGTGTTCCGTAAAAATACAATGATAAATAAAATACCTAGATATTTTTGGACTAATCAAAGACTAGTTTCATAATTATCATGGCCTTTTCCCGTTCCACCGCGATGAGGGTAAGGAAAAAGAATAATTTTCCTAGGTAACGCCTGAAAATAGTAGTCGAAAGAAACGATTACTCGGGACGGGATGGGGCTTGAACCCACGCCCCTCCCTCAGTACAGTAGACCCTGCGACATTGCGCCACGAGGTCAAGTCACCTAGTAATCGAAAAACTTTACGACATACTGTGGACTCTAGCGCGCCGCCCCGTTAGAAATAAATTAGTATCTTAGAAATACCCTGAGTAAGTGTTTACTAACTATAATAACAAAACTCTTAATACTAATCGGTCGGCCGAGAAATGAAATTGCTGATACGGAAGTACGAGAATTTGTTCCGCCTCGCCATTAATTTTATTCAATCACATATGTAGTTAGATAAGGTAAGTTTTTGCTGAAAATTAATGGCCAAAATACACTAGTTTTTCTGGCCTATCTTTCTGGGTCTGGACAAAATATTTTTAGATTAATTAATATTTAAGCATCGCAATAAAGTTCATTTCAGCTCTTACTTCTCCATCAGAGCGCTAAATGGCTAACAGCTGTCTTTCTGCGTTGAAATAGAGGGCACCTCTTATAAAGATGCCCTGTACAAATCGCAAAATGTGCTACGAATATGCCACTGCTAAAAAATAATTTTGTAATAACTTGTCATATTCGCTAATTGTAAACAAACCGACATGTAACTAACGTTAATAGTTGCTTAGCGGGTAGTGCACTAACGCGCTTGCAGTGTAAAACCACTCTTAACTAAACTACCTGCTAAACAGCTAATAACGCTAGTTACAGGTAGGTCGGTTTGTTTACAGTTAGCGAATGTGTCAAGTTATTACAAACATGTTTTGTAGCAGTGGCATATTCGTAGCACATGTTGCGTTTTGTACCTATTGTTTACTGAATAGGTTTACGCCACGCGACGGAAAATATTTATGCTTCCAAGCGTAATTTTTTGTCAAGAGGGTTTTATTACTTATCTATTTTGGCAGTGAAGTATTATTTATTAGTTACTAAAGCGAGGTTATATTTTTCTCTCGCTTCACTATCTATGTGGTAATCTGGGAAACTACATATTATATTACATCAAAGCAACAACAATGTGTTGATGAATGAGGTAACGAAACAGTCGCCTATATTTCGGATGTCTCCTTGTAGAGGTTCCCTCACATTGCTTATAAATCTTATTAGATTTAATTTCTTATTTATATTTTGTACGCCTTAGCCCCTAACCTACATTATGCGAAAAAACTTGTAAAAGCGGGGTCTGAGTTGGTGTCTTTTTAATTAATTACATACTTGTTTGGTTCTTGAATCATCAAACATTTTGTGCTTGACCCACTAAGAGCCGCATATCACACTGGCGTTTTGCGAGCGAATACAGAGTGAGACGATTGTGCAGCGATAAGTGACGCGTTGCGTTGACGCCAGTAGTGGTCAAAACGCAGATCTTACGCCGCCGCGCCGCCGCGAGCTCGCTGGGCGCCCTTGCCGTCGTCGTCGTAGCGCCATGCTCGTTGGGCAATCAGCTCTCTTGAAATCGCTCGCAACACGCAGTGTTAGTGATACTAGAATGTGTTACGTTCTTTGTGTCTGTGACACATTCTAGTACGCCCAGAAAATGCCAAATTATTCCCTTAAGACATTTTACTTCTTTTTGAAACGACTTCGAAAAAAGAGAGGAGGTTCTATGTTCGGCTGTATAAATTTATTATTATGTTCTTATTGTATGGTTGCCGATTACACCTTTCTACCGGGTGACCTTTTGGCAGGCGATGGTTAAATACCTATCACTTATCGATAGAAGTACAGGTAGGATTAACAAGAAAAACATCAAATAGGTAATCAGATATGTTTATATTTTTTAAATAACAATCAAATAAATTATTAGACTCCGTAATATACGAAATCAATAAAAACCCTAATGTAAAGTTCTCTATAAATAAATCACTTAAAATCAACATTTGGTCTAAATTTAATACACACTAGTTCTATTCTAGTATCTTGTCATGATGATCGTATAATTTACTCACAAAAAATATCTAAAGTCATAAAATATACGTTTATACAATTTTAGTATGCATTGCAAAACGACTACACCTACATTCCTTCCTACGCAAAAACTCTTTCAAAATTCCAAAACCTTTTAAAAAAACATATTAGCTATTTCCGGATACTTAATGCTGTGAGATTCTATGATTGCAACTTAATGTGCCAGAAATTTGTACAAAAAAAAATAACAAACAATAATAAAATACAACAACACGATTTTGAAATTTACGATTAAGGAACTTTTTCTAGAGCTGTGCCATTAGTGCGGAATGCTATGACAATTTATATTCTAAAGGAACTATCGGCATCAACTTGCTTTCTAACATCTTATTTGACTATATATACAATTAAAATATAGTTGACAATGAGAATCTATGGCCACATTCCCAATCAGTCTTCAGTTTACACTGAAACATTCAGCGCTTCACTTAGCCAACATTTCATTTTCTAAGGTATTCCATGCATCACAATTGATTATTTGGAATGTTTATTCTTTATCCCTATATTTATCATCTTCGTGAACAGGTTTTAGCATGGGTTGATAGTAGGCTTGTTGTTCATGGAGCGAATTTTTCTGGTATCACCGGTCAATTTCCTTTCTATTTCCTCCAAACTTTTGCCCTTTGTTTCTGGTACGAAGAATATTACAAATAATAATGCAAATATACAAATTACAGCAAATAACCAAAAAGTGCCATGAAGATCAATGGCGGCAATAATGTTATGGAATGTTTTCGTTACAATGAAAGTGCATGCCCAGTTAAAACCAGTCGCTACGGATGCTGCAGTGCCACGGATCTTCGAAGGTAAAATCTCGCCCAGCATGAGCCATGGAATTGGTCCGAAACCGATAGAGAATCCCAAAACATAAATGACAAGACACGCCAGTGGTAGCCATCCGTATGGTTTAAGAATTTCAGGGTCTGCCAGGGAAACTTTCAAATAAAAATAGGCTCCTAACGCTACTAAAGTAACAATCATCGAAACGGTGGAAATATACAGCAGTATCTTTCGGCCCAACCGGTCGATGAGCACCGTTGCGATGAATGTTGAAATGAAGTTAACTACTCCAATGATAACGCTGCACAAGTTCTCATCGAGAGAGCTTCCTGACATCTTAAATATCGTTGTAGAATAGAATATAACAGCATTAATTCCACTCAACTGTTGGAACAACATAAGACCTAGAGATATGAGTATGGCAGGAAGGTATTTCCTGGTGAATAGTGTTCCGATAGCTTTTCCTCCAGTTCTGTCCGCCTCCGCTTGTGAACGTGTGAGATCACGCATTTCTTTATCGATGTTTATTTTCTTGCCTCTGAGCCATTGCAAGGATTTGCGCGCATCTTCAGCTCGTCCTTTTGTTACATACCATCTTGGTGTTTCCGGCACGATGAGCATAAGCAAAAAGAATGGAACTGATAAAGCTGAACCCACAAAAGCCAACTCTGACCAATTCAATAAACTGCCCACAAAGAAAGCCATAAGGATTCCAGTGTTACCGAATGCAGTTGGCAGTAATCCAAATGCTCCTCGTACTTCCGGTTGAATTGTTTCTCCAAGATACACAGGGAAGGCCAATGATGCGATACCGACACAAAGTCCGCAGATGATGCGACCGAAGAAAATCATGAACACCTTCGGAGCATTAGCGATCAGCATCCAGCCCAGGAAGAATGGTAGAGCGGTCAGGATTATAGTACGCCGCCGGCCGAAGAATTCAATCAAAGGCCCGCCAGAGACACCTCCTACTAGCGCGGCCAAGGGCATCAAGCCACCCACCCAAGTTGTCTGAAAAGAAAGAAAAACATTTAAAACTTTAGTAACTATAAAATATTATTATTATTTATAAAAACTAATTTCAGAAAAACGGTATGATCTCGTATTACGTGTACCACGTTTATCTATTTTATACGAATTCTAATCATAAAAATAACATTTTAACCAGATTTTCCTTGCGATAATAAAGAAAAGGCTACATTTTATTTAACACATGAAAATTTTGTTTATTTATAATAATTTTATTTACAGACGAGCAGCATCTTGCTAATACGTCTATCTTTTTCAGTTTTGAAAGTTTTCACAGTATTTGTTTGTTCCTTAAATTGGTCAGATTGTGCGTTTTTGCAGGAGGTATGGTTATTTAGAGACTTACCTCTTCTTCAGTGATATCGATGGTTCCATTCATGCTAGGTAGAGCCGGGGAAGTGTAGCCCGATGAGAAGCCCACGATTAAAGATCCCATGGACACAGAAATCGCGGCAAGCAACTGCAACAAACATAAAACTTATTAAAATCAACAGCCCTCAATCTAACCTTAGTAATCTAACTTACTAAGGTTAAACTTATGAAAATCGAAAGGTTTTATGTACCTAAATTAAATCTAACCTGATAAGTTACTGAGTTTTTCATTCGTGTTTGAACTACCAAAGTAAACTTATGTTACGAACGTATTCGCACAAAGCTTTAGCGGAAAGCACTAAGGGTGTAGGGGTGGTGTTTCATTCTTATATGGAGGGCACTCCCATGCTTTAAACTTCGATTGCGTATGAACATAGGTCTCTTTTCATCAAACTTTCTTATGTACACAAGTAAATATAAATTGATTATGATTAAGACCTACTGCGTAATACTTTGTAAATAATGTAGAGCTAATTCGGAAGATAGTTATTTTGGGACTCACTTGTTGCTTATACTTAAAAGGATTTTCAAATAATATACTTGAAAGAAACAACATCGTGCACCTCAAATGAAATGTGTGAAACCAATATTCTCAAGTTTTCGACTAAATTCCAAACAACCATTTCTGTCTTTTATTTCGTTTTATAAATCTCACGCCTTATCGGTAACACGTGGGTCCTACTTGCGAATCGTTGCGATAGGTATAAGGTAATATAACGAGAGTTGTTAAATTGCTATAGAATGTTCTTATGAGGTGATAGGTGTAAATTTTTTTAGCCTTACCTGTGTCCATATGAAAATCTTCTGCGTGGTAGGCGCATAAGGAGTGTCCCCATTGATAGAGTAATCGGTCTTGACCTTATTGCTGTCCAAACTCAACTGCTTCACAAAAGGTACAGAATTACGCAAATTCTCATCCTTTGCACTCTTTATTTCCATCTCCATCTTGTACTTGAATTCGTTTCCTAAGCTGACTTGACGTAGTTGTTGAAAATGGCGCCGGGTCTTCTCGAAGTCCTCGCGGTCCTGCTCGTCTTCGCTGCTGCTTTCAGTGGACAAGTTTTCAGGGATAGCGGCGTAGTTGGAAGCGAGGTTGCCCTGGGAGCCGACTGTTGTGGCCAAGGATGTGGATGTTGTTGAGGTGGAGAGGGTAGCTCGCGACGGGACCCGTGCGTATTTTGGCCCTCGAGACCGGTAAAGCCTCTCTTCGTCGCCTTCTCGGCGAGCTTGATCGCTCCCGCCCTAGAAAACACATAAACACTTTGTTAACATCGCAAATAGCCACACCAAAACTGTCTTGCTACTTGTGTTCTGTTCCCTAAATAATTAGTACCTTAAGTTAAGTGGATCTGCACACTCAAGCACACTGGACATTCGATACTGGAAGAGTCGTTCGCAAACACACCCCATTTATTATATATCCGCTATCTAATGTGCGTAAGTTCGTAGGAATGATAAGGAGACGTGAACTAAGGGAGGTCAGATCAAGAAAACAGAAGAGTACGTACATATAACGATTAATTGACCACACGTTTGCTGCATGTTTTCGATAACCTACTGATGATAATGCAGTGCCCACCCTGACCCCTTCACACACGTACATAATCCTGTATTCACCACTTCAGACAGGACATCCTCACGTTTATTTACACGTTATTTGTGAAATAAACTATCTATCGACTCTATCGTTTCGTTTTGTGTTTGTATTATTATTTTGCTTTTGATAATATCGGCCGACCGTCCATGTCCGTCAATTTAATGATGTATATAAAACTTGATGCGGATCTTTATTTTTATCATGTTCTGTATGTATTGCTTATAAATTAAAGCCATGGCTCTTAAGCACTGAGCCTAAGCCGAATTCGTATCTTATTTACGCGATAAACAACAGGTATAACCATAGTATGAGTGAGCACTAAATGGCAAGAGGCACCAGCAGAGTCTTCTTGATCACTTTAGAATACTTACTTCCGAAAGTTCATTATCAAATGTGTGGTAATGCTTTATTTCGTGTATTTTCTCACGTATTTTCATTTGAAACTGAAATTTAAAGTTTGTTTACGTTTTCGCAAATGTCAATACAGACGAAGTTTCTCTGTTAGTCACACGACAGTTTAGTCGAAAAACTGTGCCAATTTATTTAAACTTTCAATTTGACAGTCATCTAGTGCGGAAATAAAATCGGAACGGAATTTTCGTAAAAATCTAGAAAACGATTTTATCAGCTCGATCGCTACTACTAAACTAAAATGATTTTGAATGAGAAATATAAACCGATTATAAGGAAGTATTTTAACTAATTCATTTTGTGATGCCCTAATGATGTTGATTATTTTATTTGTATTTGTGGAGATAATGTGGGTCGCGCGGTGGAAGTCTCCGAATTGGAAGGAAAATATTTCCATTAATTAATCTGATGCATTAGTGACAAAAAATAAAGTTAACGGAGTTTACAGACGGAATAATCAGAGCCCTGAGTTACTGATATCGAAACATCGTCATGTCATCGAGACGTTTAATTTTTGTATGGGATCTGGTACAGCGCGCGCCTCTGCCTTGCGGGCATCGAACATCGCAAATCCCATACAAAATTGAAACGTCTCGAAGAGTTTGGTTACTCGGTGGTATCGAAACGTCTCGAAGACATTTCGATACCACCGAGTAACCAAACTCAGGGCTTAGAAGGTATACTTACTTATTTAATAATTTTAACAACCAAAGGTTACGATATATTGGTTATTCCCTGATCCTTGCTTTGTATTTAGATAATCATCTCATATAAACCTAAATCATTTGTTAAGTTCATTCAACGTCTCGCTTTTTCAAGAAACTTTTACATTTCGTATTCTATACATAGCAGAGGACGTATGTACATATTGGGTTGATAATGACATACATATAAATAAGTATAATGATCTACAATTCACACAGCTAAACTTGTGTTATGGCTATTAGATGACTGATATACTTAATAAAATACATTACGTAGATATTATATTTTCACATAGTAAATGGTAAAATATCCGGAACAAATATTTACAGATTGAACAAACATTTTTCCTAAGGCGGGAATCTTACCAGCAACCTGCGTCGTAGACGTACATTAGTTACATAAATAGTAGGGTAACTATTGAAAGAAAATGATAAATCGTTGACCATGAATACTTTGAGGGCAGGGTTAAAGTCCACAGCGGTAAAGACGCACAAGGGTGGCACTACCCGTTACTTGATTTATTACCGACCGTTCGTTTGGTTGCCCCAGCCCTGTGCACTAAAATAGAAATGTTTGCATTGTTTGCTTTTTTCTGTTTTTTTCTTGGACTCGTTAGTTTCAGCAAATGCTAATATCATCATCATCATCATCATCAGCCTATATCAGTCCACAGCTGGACATAAGCCTCCCCCAATAAGCGCCATAGCGCCCTGTCTTCAGCTTGCCGCATCCAGCATCTACCTGTAGTCTTTCGCAAGTCGTCATCCCATCTGGTCGGAGGGCGTCCTACACTACGAGTCGTGGTCTCCACTCAAGAACACGTTTGCCCCAGCGGCCGTCGGTTCTTCGCGAAATATGGCCGGCCCACTGCCACTTCAGCTTGCTAATTCTTTGAGCTATATCGATAACCTTGGTTCTCTGTCGGATGTATTCGTTACGAATCCTATCCTTCAGAGAAACTCCGAGCATAGCTCTTTCCATAGCTCGCTGAGCGACTTTGAACTGGTGGACCAGCCCTATCGTGAGTGTCCACGTTTCAGCTCCGTAGGTCATAACGGGTAGGACGCACTGGTTAAAAACGTTCGTTTTCAAGCATTGCGGTATGGATGACGAGAAGACTCGACGTAGTTTCCCAAACGCTGCCCATCCCAGCTGGATCCTCCTTCCAAAACGAATATGGCATTGTTAAAAGTCAACGTTACGTCAGATATGGAAAAATGCTTTCCAAGTTCATTCAGTTCCTAGGTTTATTTTTGATTATCATCACACTAATATTAATGCTAAATTTATACAAATGTGTCTTAGTTTGCAATCAACCATAGGCTACTTTTTTCCCATAAAACCAGTTTCCATAGCATATCAATCACCTTTAAACTGTTCCATAGACACAACTCGTGCGAAGCCGCACAAGCTTTGCTTACTTTGGGGCTAGATCTGATCTATACATCTGGATAAGCTACAGAGGATGCTCTGTGGATTGTCCAGTTTCATTTATTTTTTTATCCCGCCCGACCCACTGCGAGGCAAAGGCCTCCCCTAAAACTTTGTACTCCGTGCGGTAAAATAAATAGGTATGTATTGTATGTTTATTAAATTTGTTAGTTAACGCTTGAATGAACGACTCGCCTCGATTCAAGGCTCAGTATCCGGTCAAAAAACTGTACTTTATGAAATAAAGTATAGTAACGCCACCTAGTGCGTATTTCTCGAATTAAGACTCGTACGTACTAGTGACATCTATCGAAAGCTTAATAAAACTTGTAGCGAAAGGGGCTGTTGCAAAAAGTTCTGAAACATGCCAGTTTGGCGCTAGTATCGTTTCATCAAAGTTTCAGCATAGAAACTTGTTGCCTGTATGTATGTACATAGGTAACATAGACCCGCTTGCACTTAAAATGCTTAATCATTCATAAGTTTGACGTACTTGTATCGATTGACGACTCACTAATCATATAGCCAGTTAAATAACCTTATGCAAGCGGAGCCTAATGTATGATTATCCTTCGTATACATCTGGTTGGATATCTGATAGAGTCATTCGGTAGAGACTCAATCGACAAACTGCCATAAGCTGAAACTAGGTTCCGACTGATATTACATTTTAACTAGGTAATGAGTACCTTACCTACCACTTAATAATCAATGCATATTTATAGTTAGAACAGGCGATGTACGTAATACAATACAACGCGACCCTTAAAGGCACTATAAAGAGCAAAATAATCAATTTGAGCATTTTACGTACAGCTTCTAATCTAAAGAAGGTTCTTCTATCATTTGGGGCTTTAAGAGTAGGTACAGGTACATCATCTAACTAAAGCATAGTATGAACCTATACTTTCGTAGAAAATATCAAGAGTTAAAAACAAGAGAGACCTTAACATCTTTCAAAGAAGGCTAGCTGTAATTATGATGCAAAACGAAATATCTAGGTAAATAAAATAGTATTCAGTTAAGTCTTAGGTTATGTTGACCTCTTCCGGTACAACCGGATTACCCTTGCAAGGCCACTGTCTAAAAGCCGGCAGTGATATCGCGACTCTACCAGCCGGTAGAGTACCAGTACCAGCTGTATCAATTTACCAACAAACTGTTCGACAATGTTGATGGCCTTGCTGGTACCCTTAGCTTTCTTCCTACTGGTATTCCACTTTACTACTTATAATATTTAAATTATGTCCATGTGTGAAGCGAGATATGCAGTTTATAAGTGTGTGGGTCAGGGTTGCTAAGCGACCCCTGTCTCGCATCGCCGCGAATCTACGACCGGCTCCGGCAAATGCGCACTCCAGTATCGATCTTAGAAGTTTCGCGAACTTTCCAATGGAAAGTGTTGTTTACAAACAAATATCAACTTACTCTTTCGACGGAGAGCTGCTTCAGGATCCCCATGATTTTCCCCATTGCGTTGGGGTTGTTCTTATTGAAGCTCATCTTCTTTTCTTCACTTTGGAAGTATCACAAAAGTCTATCAAGGAACGTCAAAATGATAATGTCTGTGTAAAACAACACTTGTAATAGCGGTATTTTTCCCGAACTTTAAATGTTCCTTATAATCCAGGTTCGCGAATTTTACCGGTAAGCAGCCGACATAACTGGGTCAGCGCCAAAGATGCAAGCAAGCCTACAGCGTTCTGTACACAGGCAATAATAATCACAGTTTCAACGCGACACTTTGTTAATGGGTGTAAACTGCGAAGTTCATACGATATATTTAAAAATTCCCGCTGCTCTGTTCATGCAAGGTGCACAACATTCAAGTATTAAACCGCTTCAACGTTATGTTGGCAGCACGAACCGAGGTTTCAGAGCTCAAGTTATCTATTGAAACTTGCAGATGGCAGCGTTGGGTTTTATATAGGAGGTTGGCTGCGGCGGCGGCGGCGGCGGCGCCTCGCCGCACCGGGGCCCCCCGCGCACCTCCCCCTGTCCTGCTATCGATGTAGAGCTCCTCCATGTGTGCGTACTGCAGCTCTATGTGTGCGTTTCAGGTGCGCACACCGCCATGCCATTTCGATGTTGGATTGCACCTGAATTGAGTACTTCGAATTTGTTCAATTTATTAGAATCCAAGCGTGCTAAAGTGGTCTTTGTTTTTCCGCAAACCTGAAAAACAATTTATAATATTATCAATTTGTGTCTGAGTTTGGATAAGTATCTACCAAGGTAACAAAACCTATTCAGCTCATAGATCATTTAAAATATAAAGCTTAGGTATTAAACTTGTGAGTTGGGGTAATACAAGGCATGTAAAGAACATAATACCTAACATGTATTGGAATATGTGTTCAAGTTACAGGAAAACGACAGGAATATTGGTGTCGGAAATCCATTATAGGCACACATAACATAACAATTCTCAAGTACCTACCGTAACAGTACCTAATCTATATAAAATATCTGGCGTTATAACTAGTTAAATTATTTATTAGTATTACAATTTGTATGAGGACAAAAATTTTGCAATGTAGACTCTGACGTTTCTGCTTCATTCTTGTTTTTCGACAACAATGACGCTCGAATCGAACCATCTTCACGAAAATAGCTTGAAAAAAATATTCAGTAAGTTCATCAAACGCACGCGCTTCCCGCGTCATAGGTACCGTGTCACATGATTTTTCTGGCAGAAAGCTCTCGCCAATGTAAACGACCTTGCCTGTCCTTGCCTCGAGTGCTGCGTGTGAGGGTGTGTCATCCTTGAGAACTCCACTTGCTTCAGCTGTATGAGAGTACCTATTGACACACCCCCACGTCGTCGGTAAGCCGATAACGCGGTGACGTTATTTCTACACCTATTTTCCTTGTTACTACGACTATACCTGAATAGTTTTGTGTTAGTCTTGCAGAGCGCCTACGTCGCTTATCGATTTATTAAAATTTATACAGAATTCTTTCTCAAATACCTCTGTGCTAGTAATTCGAAGGTGTCAGTTGTCGTCAGATCGTTTTATTAACTCAAGTGTATATAATTTCATGATGGTTTGGTAGGTTAGTAACGTGTTTTTAGCAAAAACCTTGAGAAGTCCATTTCTGCTTACACGTGTCGTCAAACACGGCCACGCTATTTATAGATTAAAGACCAGGTTTTTGCTATTCCCAGGTTTTAGCATAGTAAGCTAAAACGTTAGCCGTTAACATGAGTAAGACAATAAAATGATACAACAAGATCTTAAAAGTCTTTCGCCAAAAATGGGTCTCTTCAGACATGGTAAGTCCGAGTCGCGTTTGATTGTTTGGGATCAAGTAAAAGTTAATTGTTAAGAGTCTGTTTTTAAATGTGTTTGTGTAATTCAATCACAATCACAACCTAGAGCAGATCCCGACAAGTTGAAATTTAAACAGAAGCGCCAGTCTGACTGCGGTTTTGCGGTGTTTCAATCAGTTGATCCTTTCTGCGGCTACTGGAATCATGTAGATTGTCTGTTAATATGTCAATCAATACAACATCAATGAAAGGAAAACTGTAAGGATCAATTTAATTCATCACATTCCATTGGGGTGTAAGTGGGACTCCCTCCAACATCTAGTCTTCCAAGCCAACCGAACCTGCACGTCGTACACCCTGCTAGATAACGAACTATGCTCTGGTGAACATATCAAACAATATTCATAATTTGATAACTCAGATAATTAACATTTTTTTTCTATTACTTGATATTGGCAAAACGGTGTCCAATAAGACGCATATTGCCATTGACAAAGAATCATCATCTTCATCTTTCTTAAAATGTTTTCTAAATTGCTGCTTTTTTTCAAATTATTTGTGGAAACTTCTAATTGGCTTTAAGTTAAATATTCTTGTGTCTAATCTTTATCTAGCTGTAAGTTTTCCTAAGATTGTAAAAAAAAAATCTATTCAGTCACAAAAACGATGACATTTTAAAATGACATAATTTAGGAATTCCGCCAGCTATAACACCGTCTGCCAAAATCTAGCTATCTCTTGAATGCTTGCAGAATAATAGTCCCCTTATCAGTAGGTATCTCTCGATACCTTTATTACATATTTCAATGCAAGTCACGTGTACATACATGCTGCACACTGAAAGTTATCATTTCTTTCGTATTCAATGGCAGTTTAATGAAATGTATCTCGACAAGTGGCTTGTGTAGGTAGGTACCTAGACGTAGAACAATTGGAGGCGGGTCGTGCACGTCATACGACGTAGATCATTGAATAATGTTTATTGCATTATTGCGACTTGCAGTGGAAAGGTTTGCTTCGTGTTCACGATAAAACTTTCTTTCGATATGGCAATGTAATTATAAACTGCAGTTAATGTGATTTTTGTACTTAATGATTTCATCATCGGTTCAACTGTAGGGTACCTACCTCTATTTCGTTTCGGTTTCAAAGATTAAACTTTTACTCTAGATTACCATAAAAATTAAGAGTTAGTATCTATCTACAAATTTGTTGTTGCGTATTTTTTACGTGGTTAGGTATCTGTTTGAAATGCTGACGCAGGTAGGTACTACGTCGTATCTCTAACGAATTCTTCAGTAATTTAGCCAAAAATAATATTTGCACTCTCAGATACTTTCATCACTTTGAAATAATTTGCGTCGTCATCAAAATATACCACCTGTAATTAATCTGATACTAATTTATATTTAGCATTAATACTCAGAGCGTTGAAGAAAGTGTACTCAAAGCAAAATGAGTCACCTGAAAGTTATATGGTCATACGATAGCTATTTATATCTTCATCGATAAAACCTCCACAGACGCGCGCGCGCTCGGCATTTCATACAAGAGACAGGTCCCATAGATAGAATGTTCTAGTACGTTCTTGCCACGTTCTTAACATAACCTACAACCATACGTTTCAATTTTATGAACGGGCGCGTGTCTGACATCACGTGCACTGTCGCGTCTGTCGGTGTTCCCCTAAAGCTCTGCCCCGCCCTCAAATACACACACATACACAAAATGTAGAGCTTTCGCGTCACGGCCACTGTAATTTTATCTACATACACGGCCCACGCGCACGCGTCATAGATGATTCACAAGAAATCCAAGACACCGAGCCAACAGAATAAAAGTAGAACGTGATGTCTAGGGGCTAGCGGTTGCATCATTTTGTTTACGATTAAATGTTTTGCAAGGGGATGCATTTCATCACCAACTCACGAAATCTTTGGTAGAACTCATCTATGGAGATCAGGCCAAATTTGTTATCATATTCATTAAAAACATCTTCATTCTCAGAAATAGAATTCCTGGCGCTAATGCGGAGTAGTCTAGTTCTTAACAATTTTTTTGAATAAGGCAAGCTATTTCTTTTCTGCATAACAATGATTACACGCCATTGTAACTACCGTTCTCAAAAAATCTAAATTATACCTAATTGTAAAAATGCGGTAGGGTAACCCGTTAGTTACGTCACGCTCACGGAGCTTCGTAAGTCGTCGACGTGGTCCGATACCACGTGACTGAGTCACACATCTACTAGCCCGCACACATATCTACCTATACAAATGGTGACATTCAGTGTAACCGCATTATTTAAGTCTCATGCATGCGGTAGATATGTACCTACTTGCGCATTACACGGAATTTTACCAGCCGAAATCGGATGTGAAATCTACACTCACTTGCCTGTAATAAAATGGATTTGCTGAGCCCGTGCGTTCTGAGCTTTGGCGGACATCCATGGCAGTTCCAGAAGGTATTCGTTTTGAAACATCCTTTGGAAGTTCGCAAATTCGTGCTTTAAATAACCTATAAGTACATGCGACAATAATTTTGAGAAGAGCTATAAAGTACAAATTTTGAAAGAGCTATAAAGTACAAATTCCGTGCAGTGTACAAGCGCCTTAAGTCAATAAAAGTAATGGAATATTACCAGCAAGACACTGCGGGCCATGTTGACCAACAGTCTCGAATGTTCTTAGAATGCGCGCTTCTGTCCGTTTCTTGTCTCCTGTTGCAACCGTGCAAATATATACTACAGCTTTTTATCCACTTCTTGACGTTTTAAAAAATTGGCATAGGACCGTATATGTGCCTTTGGACGGGTGGTGATTGTATTGTTAGTTATATACTAACTTTTTGAGCAAATATTCCTTGGATGCAAAATAATTTAAATACTTATATAAATAAGTAATAAGTAATGCTGGACAATCCACACAGCATTATCTAGCCCCATGGTAAGCAAAGCTTGTGTTATGGGTACTAGATAACTGATATACATAATACAATAAATTACATAGATATATATTTTTATTATACATAGAAAACGACCAGAACACCCGAAACAAATATCTGCAGATCGTACACACAATTGTTCCGAGGCGGGAATCGAACCCGCAACCTCCGATATGAACCTAATCTATCAAAATTGTCTAGTCTTATCCATGCTAATACTCTTATAAATGCTAATCTAAATATGGACACAAATCACACTTTTTCAATAACTCTATTCCGATTAAAACTATAAAAGACATTTTATAGCAAATTTGCAAATTACTGTAAGTGCATGTATATTAATGCGATTCGTCATACTTAATACGTACCTATAGCATCTGCCAAAGCCTTGTTTTATGTGAAGTAGGGATATAGCCTACAGCGCTCAGGCACAAAGTATCTGCAGTGTAGTAGTTCCTTATTTTTATTTGTTAATATGCTCCGGAGACTCAACAGATTAACAAACTTTACCAAGTGTTAACTATAAAATTTGTTAATTTTAAAGTTTGTTAACTTTACCACTTGGTAAAGTTCGTTAATTTGTTAAGTCTCCAGATCTTTTTGTTTCTACTATACCAACATTTAAAATTTTAAATGTAATGTAAATTTTAATGATAACAATTAATAAAAACGGCGCAGACGCGAATGTGTCACGCGTCTCAGGCAAGTAAGAGTTCTTTATCTTATCTCGAATTTTGATATGCGAGAAAATTTTCCACCAAGAATGAAAGTTACGTACACTGTCGATTTTGAAGTACCAATGGAAAGCTTATTGACAATGACTGAGTTTATTCATAACAGCCTGGTTATTATTATAATCCACCTACTTGGCATGCATTAAAGACCATAATGCAACATCAATAAACTTTGATTGGCACTATTTTGTTCTGTTTTATGGAAGAATATATATCGATCTTGGTAAATGGTCTAGGAAAACTATCATTATTGAAAAAAACACAATATTAATATTCTAAACTGAATTCGTATAAACAGTAAATCAAAATTATATTCAAAGTGTACAAAGAAAAGCTCAAAAACGATAAAGAGTTTTATATAGTTTTAAAGACGACAAAAGTTGTGGCTTTAATTTGTTCATACGACGAATCAATAGGCTGAAAATAACTTAAATCGACTTCAGAGGACTGGGTCATTAAAAAAACATTCACGCCCTCGCATTTTACATGAATATTAATAGTAGGTAGTTAGGTTCTATACACTAGACAAATTCGATGTGTAATGTTTGTAAACAAACCGCTCATATATCTACACCCTACAATTCACTATTTTGCCACGCTTTTTTATACGAAATTTACATACTAATAACTTGTCGCTTTGTGATCCTTCCTGCAATAAATATTGCTTACAATTATATCTGAAACTCGACGCTAAGCAAGTGAGTTTTAGTTTGTGTTGTTATTTGTTTACAAACATTCCACATCGAGTTTGGCTAGTGTATATGTGTTGTGGAGTATTTATAAAATCGATAGTCTGCCATCGTCCTTGGAAACTAACCTGCGGTAACCAGTTGTTGGTGTGGTATGTCGGACGATCGATAATCGTTACATTGTGCAAATTTACTCACTAACTATGCAATATTTAAATTTTATGATTAGGTACCTACTTACTTATAAAATTTATTTACAAAAATCGGTTTCGGCGGGACTTATACTCGTTACCTTCCCTCAGTACGGGAACGCCGCCGCCGTAACCGACGAAGCCACGAAATCAAGTAACTACCCGACAAAATAGTTTATTATTTTTAATAGGATATTATTAAATTATTATTTAATTTCTTAGAGATTACCCCGAGTACGAGGGCTTACGCACTATAATAACCAAAACTATGCTTTGGTTCTGCGAACAAAACATAGGTTTTTATTTAATTTACGAAATAAACAATAAATAGTCGAGCTTTCTGCAAACAACCTAGAGATAGCACAACTGATATTCAATTATTGATGAATATATTGATTGTGGCGTAATTCCTAATACAGTGAAATGTATTAAAATAATCCCACTATTTAAATCGGGTAGTAGGTCTAACCCCACTTACTTTAACGAATATCAGTTCTGCCTACATTCAGCAAAGATTTTGAAAAACTTATTTTACATCAATTGCTTAGGCAGTTCAATGGCAATGACCTGCTAAATCGTATTGCAAGCAATTCGGGTTTGTCACTCGCGGCAGGTCATCTTCTGATGCCGGTGTAGAGTTAGTTTGGTATCGTATATTTTTGATGATTGAGAGGAGTCGCAAAAGATGCTTTAGGCCTTCAATTGCGAAAGGTCAAAAGCGTTTGATTGCGATACCAAGAAAAAACAAAACAAAATTTCGACGATGTGAATAACGCAATCTCAGAAGTAGTCCATTTTGTTTACTGAAACTGAAACGAAATGTATTAGATTTATTCTTCCTTATGTCAAGTTAACGTAAAAGAGAAACGATAGAAACTCTAGAAAGTACCTTAGATAATAAACTTCAATGGGACGCGCACAAAGATAAGCTCCGAAGAGACTTAGTTCTACAGTCTACAGCATATGCAGACAAAAAAATTCATCGTCATCTTAAAGACAGATACATCTAGATTTATTTATTTCAACTACTTCTATAGTGTAACAGGCTAAAGGTTTCTTCGTCCTTACTTTAGTCTACATTACATACCGAAGCGAACGAAACAAATCACAACATAACTTTATTTCCGTGTCTGTGTTTAATTTTAAGAATTCAACCTTCTTTTTCTTTATTGTAATGATGGAAATATAAAATAGAAGGTTCAATAGGAGGTTCTTGATTCTAATCCAAATGAATACCAATCGGAACCGAGCGTCCCTTAGTCGCTGTCTGCATTGTCCAGTCCAAATGCATGGCAATGCTGAAGAAGAGTTCAGTTTTTGAAGAGTAAGACATGAATAACTGTTTTTCTTTTAGATTACTCTGCATATTTTCTGGACATCTCATGTGCGCTCCCACAAAATTAGACTACTTACGTGATATTATAATTCATAATTCTAGCTTAGGTATAAGGTGAACTATTATATATTTAATTAATTTAACGCCACGTGAACATAAAAACTTATACATATACGAAGGCATAGCACATGTTAAGAATCGTGATATTCATTATATGTAGAAACTAGTATGTGCTTACAAACAAGAGTATCTTGCTTGAGAAAACATTTGCTCTCATTGCCTGAGCTATTTGAGCTGAGCAATTAGAACGATATATTCTAATACTTAGTTAACGTGATTGCACACGTGATTTACTTAAACCTCTTGTCGTTATTTGTATCATCATCTGATGATGATGAAAATGGCCTGTAAGTCTGACTGGACGTAATATAGAGCCCATTAGACTGATAGGGGGACATAGGCCTAATGAGCGTCATAGCACCCTGTCTTCAACTTACGCATCCAGCATCTGCCTGCAGTCTTTTGGAGGTCGTCCTACACTACTTTTGCCTATTATCGTTACTTTAGTAGCTATAATTTCCGAACTTGGCTGACACTCTATGGCGCGTCTCTATACTTTATTGCTCATTCGCAATATTTTTATAATCGTGTTGTATTGTATTGAAAATCGATATATTTTTCATTATTTATCGAAGAAAAGAAGCAAGAACGCCTTCACCTCACATAGGGTTTTTTACTTATTTTCTTCTGTAATATGTTGTTTTATTTGTAATTTACATTCCAAGGTGGTTCTTTTCTTATACCTCCAAGAACCAATCGCTCGCCTTCGCATACTCATAGTTAAGCTTGCATTTCTGAAAGTAGTACCTATCAAATAATTAACTAACACGTAAAATAAGCGGTGTGTTGTGCTAAAACTTCATAGAGTTTGTGCACATGTTGTATCTATGGGGCGATGACACTATTAGAAACTGGTTATGTAACTTCTTGTGCCTAAGACCGTCCTTGGCTGGCGTCAACGCGACTCTGTTAAAAGCGAAGGTGATCCGTGTTTACCTGTACCTATATACATAACAATATAAAGTTGCCAAGTATCCGAGCTAATGTCCTACCAAAAATTTGAAATCTCAATTTGTTAAAGCCTGCGTTCCGATTTTCAGGGATCTCTGTTTCATAAATAATAGGGACCATAACATCCCTGTGTGTGTGGGTGTTCTGGTCGTTATCTATGTATACTAAAAAGATCTATCTATGTAATCTATTGTATTAAGTATATCAGTCATCTAGTACCCATAACACGAGCTCTGCTAAGTTTGAGGCTAGATGATGCTGTGTAGATTGTCCAGCATTATTTATTTATCCCTGTTTATTCAAATCGGTAAGAACAGTTCTCACGTTCTAACTTAAGTCATACCTTACTTTGTAATAGGATGCATTGCATGCAGCTCATAGAATACGTACCTATGCAAAATTACAATTACCTTATGGTCACACTCAATTTGCTGGAATACATAATGTTTATGCAAAGCTGCTCGTACTTACGTAACCTTTAGTGACCTTGTACGCAAGTCTTGATCATTTTGTATTCCCATGTGGCACTGCGCATTATCTATTGTTTGACAGGCAGACGGGAGGTACATCTCAGTATGTGCATTGTTTAAATATTAACATGAACATGATCCTCTTTGCATATTCTATAGCGCAGTGGTATCTAATCCCATAAGAATACAAACTTAGTAATGCATAAAGTAAGGTACCTTTTTATGATAGCTAGATATGGTATTGGTAGTGGTGTATGCACATAAATGGTAGGTATGGTATTGCGTGTAATTCATTTCAAGAATAGCCCTGCTATGGACATCGCAGAAGACTTGTTTACATACCATGGGATCAAATTTTTCTAAATTCGTTATCGTAAGCCACTGATAAACATAGGCCTTTCCTAATGAGCACCATATCGCCATATCTTCAGCTAGCTACATCCAGCCTGCCTGCAGTCCTTCACAAGTCGTCGTCCCACCTGGCCGGAGGGCTTCCTACACAACTTTTTCGAGTCGCGGTTCCCACTCAAGAACACGTTTATAAATAGGTACCTATCTGACATGATATAGGATATAGGATAATTCACATAGCATTATCTATCCTGAGATGATACTCTAGCAAAAAAGCCAGAGCTCAAAAATATGTACCTACCTATTAGGTAAAAGGTCTTTGTGATGTTCTTCTAAAAATTCGATGAATTGTATAATAGGAAACCTTTATCGTGCGAAGTCTCTGTCATGTTACCTAACAACGATAATAAAGAATTTTTGAAGCGTAAGCTTCTGAATAAAGAAAGTAAATGGCCCAGTCCCGCTACGCTGCAGCGCTGTGTCGCCGGTTTTAATGAGTGTCGTTGATCACGCATGCGACCGTCCGACATCGTCTGAGGGTGGCGCCACTTCGCATTGCTTACTAATGCATCATTATCACACATAATCATGTGAAATATTTCTAACACTTTAACAACGGTTGAATTTGATTAGCCAAAAACTGGAATGTTAATTTTCACGTAACTTAAGGTCGCAAAGCTGCTTAGCCGCATTCCAATTCCAACTTAAGAACGCTTGCAGCAAGATATTCAGTTCCTAAATGTGCGTCTTGTTCGTTCAGAACAATGCACGAGTATTTCGTTGTGTAAGAGAGGCGAATCTATATTTGTCGGTTCTGAATGCAGCAAGGCTCCAATGGAAAAGTACTGGAAGAAAAGTGCGGCTGACGCACCAGGGGCTTGCAACCTTTTGTCAGTGCGTCTCATCGTATATTTTCTTCATTTAAATATACCTACAAATTTTATCCGATTCCGATTAGCACTCTATTGTTCTTCAATGTGTTTTGAATGTACATTGGTCCAGCCTAGGCTGGGTTGGTATAAAAATAACCCAAATGGATATTTTGGGTAGTTTGGTGCTAGTAAGTACTTAGAGACTTAGACTTACCAATAACAACGCCAATGCCCCTATAGTTGAGCGAAACAAACCAACTTCAAATATTCCCAGTTCATCAGTTTTATTAGTATCTAATTTTGATAAAGAAATAAAATTGTTGATTGAAATCTAAAAATAAATATTAAGTACTTTTTACGTGATAACTTACTATATAAAACTTCAAGTGCGTGTCGGACTCACGCACTAGAGGTTCCGTATATCCGTGTAAGACCTTGTTTCTTGCCTAATATCATGATTTTAGGTCAACGGGAATTATTGGGTTGGGTTTTGGTTCCTTTCCTTTTTGCTTTTACTAACCCTGAAAAAATCTTTTTATACTCCTAAACAGTGCAGCACCTCTGTCGAACCTGAATAAGTCTACAAACACAGAAGTACTTACCCACACATCCTTATTTTTTGTAATACTTACGCATGGACATTCACAGGCGTCCATTCTACACATACATCATGTTATATATGTGTGAAAGTGTAAATCAAGGCGACTCGAACACTTCAGTTAATTCGTGCGCTAGCGCAAGATTTACTTGTTTTGGAAAAGATAAACATGCCAAAAACTATAGTTACTGTAGTTTCTTTTTGAACCAGTATTTATTTACCAGTACTTATTTATTTCTTTTCTTTTTTGTATAAAAATGGTTCTTTTGTTCGGCGGTGATTTATTAACATCGATATGGGTAGTTAAATATTCAATGTTGGAATTATTCCAGCATGTATGCAAACTAAGGGTCGCATAATGCAACATGCATCGCATATCATTTGAACTGTCGCATCGCTTTAGCGTGATTTTCACGACGCCGACGTATGTTACTATATATATATATATATATAAATACATACTTGAGGTTGGTACATAAAGTATTTACCTATTTTTAAGCGCGGCGGCGCGGCGATTCGAAAAACAAAAAATGAGGTTCTCAAAGATTACCTACAGAATAACTGTAATCTACGTACATTGCCATTTCAAAACTGCAAAACGTTACTCTTATCTGCTAATTCCATCCAATGGGTACTCTGCAGTTATATGAACGTAGGGACTAAGGGTGGCAGGTTATGATCTTTTGTATGTATTTTTTTCATGTAGGTATATTTTTCGATTTCTCCGTCAATTATTTCGCTTTTATGGAGAATGATCCCGAACAGCGTAAATACCAAGGAATTTAAGGTCGGTTTTCAGTTTTTTGCAATACAATCAAATTATTATATACTCACTCTTAATGTTTACCTACTACGCTTCTCGTTTTGGTTAAGAATATAAATGAAATTTAGACACAATCTGTGCTAATTCAAACTTTTGTATCCTACAAATCTCTCTCATCGCAATGCAAATTTAAAAAAAAATTATAAATTTGTACACACGAGTACATATTTTTACATAGGTAATTTAATAACTATTAATAATTTGAGTGTATTATATTGTTTAATATTTCGTTATAATTTATTTTAGGTACCAGAGTAACCTCTGGTTCAGTTTAAGTTTCGTAAAACCTAGATTAATTTGTACTTAAGTATCGTATTACAAGTAGAAACTATGTTTGTAGGAGAATAAAGTTCTTTAAACCTAACCTAACCAATTACATAAGAAACAGATGATTATCACGCCAATATTCAAGTATGTGTAGTCTCGCCCACGTATCCTATGTTTATTTATAAATGTCACTCCAGTCTATTTTCGATATAATGCACGAGGAGCAATCACCTCATGGCCTGGCATGTGGATCTACACCACACCATCTAGACTCGTTTACTCTGTATTATTTATATCAGGCATGTGATTCATTGAAAATTAAGTTTTTATCTCTTTAAGCTTACAAATAAGCACTTAGGTCATATTTTATACTATTCATTATTATCAATTAAAATTATTTTATAGTTCACTTCCATTTTTTGTCCACCAGTGGAAGAAGTGAAAAGAAACCACTAGTATGTTCATAACTTATGGGTCTTGTACATTTGATTTGCTTATCTGTAAGTTGGTAGATTTTGAGTTGGAGCAAAACTCGTTCCTCGATCTTCTTGATAATCTGATATTTTGTAATAAGCTTTTTTTACAAAGAATATGTTTCATTATCATTATTTTCCATTATCATTTCAGCCAATAAGTTTACTCGCCTTCAAGATTAACGTCACTTAGAATTATTTTGCATTTTTTGCAGAGATGGGTTTGCAAATTTAGGCCCTAACATCGGCCACCATTATCACAAACATTTTCAAACCCCTTTATATGCATATATAATATATTTTACAGGCTTTATTTTCTCGTGGAGTTTGTTCTTAAACGTAAATAGCGTTATTGAAAATATGAAGACATAGATACAGCCTTGGCCAAAAGTATAAAGCACCCCTCTAAAACATACATATCTCAAAACACATTTAAAAAATAGCAAATGTTTTGAACAAAGGGCAAGCCGGTGCCCTTAAACGATTATTAAAACAATAGATAACCTTTTTCTATGGGCCATAAAACATCTGGTGAGCTAAACTCAAATTATGTGTATTTTACACAAAAAATTCAAAAATACAAATTAGTCTTCATTTGTTATTCGTAGCGTAAGGAAGCTTCCATGTGTGATTTAATAGTGAAATTAACATTCCTTTTTTTCGAAAATGCCAAAAACAAGTGAACTGTGCTACGCAAAACGTATTAAAATTCAGTTGTTACATGAACAAGGAAAGACCCAAGTAGAGATTGCCAAACTCGTGAAATGTTCGCGGTACGTAGTGCAATCTGCTATTAAACGGTTTGCGGAGACTAGTTCCCACGCAAATAAAAGACGGAGTGGCAGAAAACGCGTGACTACTGAGCGCCAGGACAGAAAACTCATCCGCGAGTCTCTGAAGGATCGCAAAAAAACTTCTTCCGAGCTCGCTGCCGCCCTATCCGAAGAAAGTGGATACCCTATTAGTGCTCGAACGGCAAGAAGAAGGCTTGGAGATGCGGGTTTAAAGGGGTGTAAAGCAAGAAAGAAGCCATGGCTCTCGGAAAATAACAAAAAAAATCGCTTAGAATGGGCTCTACGATACCAACACTTCACGGAGGAGGATTGGTCAAATGTTGTGTGGTCCGATGAATCAAACTTTGAGGTAAGCTTTTATACCATTTCATAAAAACGGTAACACTGATTACTATTATTTTAGTTGGCTTTCATAAAAATAATGAGCACACATTTAAGCTCTACTTTTTACAATTGTTACAGCTATTCGGAACTGCGGGTGTAACCTTCCTGAGGCGGCGCGTCGGCGAGGAATATCATCCAGATTGCGTGGTTTCCACTGTTAAACACGGGGGAGGTAGCATTATAATCTGGGGCTACATGGCAGCTGATGGTGTCGGCAAAATGTTCGTTTGCGAAGGCCGTATGAACAGTGAAAAGTACATAAATGTACTCGAAACCGCTCGACACGAACTTGGATGGCGTCAAATTCCAACAAGACAATGCTCCTTGTCATAAATCAGCGACCTCCATGCGCTGGTTTCGTAACAACAGTATTGTCTTGTTAGATTGGCCGGCGCAGTCCCCAGATCTGAACCCTATCGAGCATCTTTGGGGCATTATGAAGCGCAAAGTCAAACAGCATAGCATTACATACAAAACAACGCTAAAAAATGCTTTATTTCAAGAGTGGGACGCCATAAGTGCAGCCGAATGTAAAAATCTTGTAAACAGCATGCCCCAAAGAATTGCTGCTGTGATCAATGCGAAGGGTGGGCCAACTAAATATTAGTGATTTATAATATTTTATGTTAATATAGTAATTTGGAAAACAAATTAGTTTTATTTTCCACCTTAAACACGAAAAAGTCAATAAATTTTAGGGTGCTTTATACTTTTGGCCAAGGCTGTATGTATTGCTAACCACAATGACGTCTGAAATCTTAATAAAAGTATTTCTAAAAGGTTTTTTTTTTAATTGATCCCTTCTATGGCATTGCTTATTAATATTAGTAATTTGATTGATTTTAAAAACAAAAAGACATTAATAATGTATTTACACTGGTTTTAAAGTTTTTTGGAACACACACTTATCCCTCGGGTATACATTTTTTATGAGACCACCTCGGAATATTTCTACACAAAAAACCAAAATAATTTTTCAAATCAGTCCAGAATTGACGGAGAAATCGACGATTTATAAAAAATACATATAGCCGAACATAGAACCTCTATCTCTTTGTTTTTTTTCGTCGGATAAAAAAAGATTTACTGTCATTGCAGGCGTGAGTCCTCGGATCCTAAAGGTACATAATATACGGCTTGACTACCTCCTGAAACCATTTAAAGGCACGTGTATTTTATAAGTTTGTTAGGTCATATTAACGCTCTTCGAAAACTACTCGTACTTATTAGTGATGTCTTCACAATTACTTAGTAACGATCTTGCACTATTTACATGCGAAACAATAGCTGGTGTAATAAATGCGTTAGATGGTTTAATTGACAGGTTACAGTGTTAGTACGACTAACACTTTTATTCTTTATATTTAAATAATAATATACATACATTTACATTATTTTGCCATAAGTACTAATTACAAAGGAACGTTCGTTCAATATACTATGTATCGGTGATGTGATGACTGTGATGAGAGACACCTCATCAAATGTTCATCAGGTTAGTTAGGGTGATGTGACATAGGTTGTTATGTATTTAAAATGTTCGCGTTTGCAAATTGAAAGGTCAACATGGCAAATTGAAAAAGGTGTCAAATTACAGATGTGCCCAAGCGCAGGCACTTGGCTGTTATTGAACTTGATTGAGGTGCCACATTCATTATTATTTATTGATCGTTATATTTCAGTAGATTCAGGCGAACCACGCCTTCTATTGTATTCACTGTAATTTTCAATGACGTCAATGCTTTAGGCTAATAAAGAAAAATTTTAATATTTTTCTTACGACGATTTCGACGTGTAAAAAACATCCGACTAATGACGCACTTCCCGAGACAAGCTGTCGTTTGCATTGTCAACACTCGACAATGTTATTTTGGAAGAAAATACAATAAGCCTTCCATAACCAGTCTTAAAAATACGAAGTTTCGCTTCTATAAGTATTAATATAGCTAACCAACGACGAGTATATCTACTAGGAACTCGGAATGTGCGGTAAAACCCATGCATATGAAATAGATTCACAGAATTGGCCCCTTTCCGTAAAATGCCCTGCACAAAGGATATTGCGGTATTGTAGGAATGTTAACTTCAGTTTTCATGGCCATATTTAATTTTACTGCGCACAGCTTGTGCACGCGACCCGACTTTGCTTTTGGTAGTCTAGTCACGCTCGTGGCATGGCGTGTTCATCATCTTATCCTAATTTTTGCACCCTCAGAAAACTATATACTATCTCATTCTCTCATGAATTAGCTAGACTATTATCTCTTTCTTTCGACTAAGGGTACCCTGAATATATTTTTGCAGTTTGTCTCATACCGACTATGTCAATAATAATTTCAGTATCGTTTTTTGTAGACAATTATCCGCATTTATCTGGATGGATACCTAGCGCCTATTATTGCTTTATGGTGTGCTATCAAAGATAAACAAAATTTGGCTTCGATTGCACTGATGTCTGGTTTCTGAATTATACTCGAGATTAGATAGCGTTTATGCAAGGAAATCGCATTTTTCCATAATAGATACTCACTGAGGTTGAGGTTCTGTATTGTAT
The DNA here is from genome assembly GCA_947044415.1 of Eupithecia dodoneata. Taxonomy (NCBI): domain Eukaryota; kingdom Metazoa; phylum Arthropoda; class Insecta; order Lepidoptera; family Geometridae; genus Eupithecia; species Eupithecia dodoneata. Next base: position 8,157,322 of record OX345656.1, on the reverse strand, counting down.
TGCCATTGCAATTATCCTTAGTGTAGTTAAAATGTTTGTTATTTCACGGTCACCTGATTCTACCAGCAGCTATATAGAGTTTCAACTTTTCCTTAATGGAAAAAACTATAATAAGAACCCTATTTAAATATTTATCTTTACTAGGCTTAGTGACAATCACATCATCACCTAGTCTATTATTAGCTTCTTTGGAATTTTCGTACGTTGATCTTTTGTGTTTGTTTAAAATGACACTGAAAATGGATTGAGATGTATTGCCATAACAGAGAATAGGTACATATCTCACTAATAGGTATAAACTGATGTCCCACAAAAAGATCATCACTCTTATCTTAAATACGATAGGATATGATCATCAGTCATCTGAAAATCTAATTTAATCCCTAGCTGGTCTTTACATCTTTATTTCTCAGACAAGCAAGAACGTCCATTGTCTTAAGAGAAAAAAAGACAAGGTTTCACTAATTGATTATAATCTTTAGGTACTTTGTTTTATCTCACCTTAAGCTTAACTTAGTTCAAATTAACCTACATCGTGAGAGGCAGTTATATAATGATCCATTGAAACACTTGCAAGTGTCACTATCTTTGGTCTTTTACTGAGGTTGTTTATAACAGCGTCAGCAACTTTGACCTATGTATGATACACCTACGCGACTTTAGCTAGGGAATTTAGATGGAAAAAGCAGCATAATAACATCTAGTTATGTATTGTTCTCAGATGCCTGTCTACGCTGCCAAGGTGAAAGTAAGAAGGATTCGTACGGCAAGCAAGACTGCGTGGTGGTTTGGGGAGAGTGCAACCACAGTTTCCACTTCTGCTGCATGTCTTTGTGGGTGAAGCAGAACAACCGCTGCCCGTTGTGCCAGCAAGAATGGTCCATACAACGAATGGGCAAGTGATCTCATACTGTAAGAAAATACTTCTTAATAAACTGTTAAATCTATTTACCCTGTTTTGACTTATATATCTAAAAGCATTTTTATGGACCTGCTCTGTTTATTAGGTCAAAAACTAGTATCTGGTATGTTATACACAGTAAGAGTGTATGTTTTTGAAATTCTGTGTTCGGCACAGATTAAAGTGGGCTTTAAAACGCCATGCAATAATCTTCAGCTAATAGCAGCTAAGCTAGAGTTAATTGTATAATCTAGTAATCTACTTGAATCAATAATGGTTATGATGACATAATCGCTGTGTATTAATTTACTACAAGTCCTATGTACTAAACCAGCATTCGTATGTTATAGCAGCCGTTTTTAACGAATTATTTCTTTTGATTTTTTTTAGCTTCTCCAAAATGATTCTTAAAAAATATAAGTCGGTCTGCTGAATTACTATGAAATGATGCGGTCCCAAACTGCGCTGCACGTATTCATTACCGCACCTAATTATTCAACATGAATTTGTTCTTTTTCCCATAACTTCCACTAATTACTGCTATTAATCACGAGTGTAAACATAGTTATTCATTGTTTATCACACCCTGTGTAAGTATATTTTGGTGTAGGAAAATTACTAGCATGCCATCATCCACTTCGTCAGCTATAACCCTCTGATGAATGTCAGCGTAACACTTCGTGGGTTGATGGTTGTTATAGTGCATAAAAAGCCGCGCCATCTAAAATTAGCCCATAAGGAATGTAGCCATGTTGTAACTGTGAATACAGGTCTCAGGCACTCCAGCCGCTTCGCTCAAAACGTTCTTGTTAAGGCGTTCACTGCCTAGCGACTAGCTAGGAGTACTACAAGAACTACAAATGCGTCGCGGGCACTAAGGGCGCGTCGCAACTGTGTCGTAAAGTATCTGAAAAATATCGTTGTCGACTATCGTCTTTGACTGTTCCTAATACAACGACTGTTTGTCGTCATTGTGTTGGCGCTTTTTATCGTTGAACCCATTGGATCGTGACGACATTTCGACAGTTTATGGCAGCCGTATTATCCTTTGCATCACAAAATCACAACAACACAATATTTTATCGTGACATTTTTCTATCGTTTTACGACTATCGTGCTAGTTGTTTCCAAGTTCCCATTATAACGACAATCTATCGTCTCCACAAAAAAGATGTCGTAGACGACAGTTGATCATTTCGTCCTATATGTGAACACCTCCACTTAAATATACAAGCCACGATGCCACGACTTTCTGTCTTCACGACACAGACACAGTGGAAGTTAAGCCAGACAGCCGTTGAAACCTTTGAACGACATTGAACTGTTAAATCCAGAGTCTAGAGATCATCTGAGCAAGTTCAGCCTAATAAAATTTTAATACCTAATAGGGCAAATGATATTATTTAGAAGTTCCTTCATTGTACCTCTAGAGTACTCTACAATAAAGCAAAGCTTCTAAGACACAGTGGGAACGCGCCTTAGGTGTTAAGACGAGGCAGCCGTTGAAACCTTTGAACGACATTGAACTTTTAAATCCAAAGTCTAGAGATCATCTGAGCAAGTTCAGCCTCATAAAATTATAATACCTAATAAGACAAACGATATTATTTAGAAGTAAAGAAGGAAAAGTACACAAATAGGTAGAGTTGAATTTGAATCGGTCTGAACAGGATGTGTTATATAGTTAGACTCAGGTGATAATTTTGCGAATGGGTATTTTTAGTTATTTCCATTTCTATATACCAAGTTAACTATCAATACTCAAGACGAAGTGAGCGAAATTTAATTTATAAATTTATACTGAAGTAGTTAAATTAGAGCTGATACAAGTAAGACGGTTCTAGGTACGTGATGTCAACACGTTTAAAACCAATATCTAAACAAAATTGAACCACACTAAAAAAAATTTTTTTGTTGGCCAACACCTTGTGCTTAATGCAGCGATGATATGTAGCTAAGTTGAGGTTATCAATCATGTCATGGTTATTAAAATCAATGTCGAATCAATAATAATTTATATCGTTGATTTATATTGTATACGACGCATTTCCATCAATAATCGTCCTGAATTTTCCATCAGTACTTCTCTAGTATATGTGAGATACAATGTATTTATTAACGTTGTCCATCCTTCTAACTTCTTATAGAAGTCCTAAGAAGGTACCTATGGTTTATTTTTATATATAGAGCCAGCTACGCCTAAATAAAAGCATATAGTCCGGCGCCATTTTAGCTACACTCAAGCTAATCTCCAAGTACAATGTTTAAACAACTCACGGCACGAAAATCCCAAAATCTTTTGTTGGCGTCAAGAATTAATAATAACTATCAGTACCTATTATCCAAAGAAATGTAGGAAAGGGCCCGATCGACACGTAGCGAGTTAGAATTCGGTCAAGTAAGCATTGGCGCATTGTTTACAAATATTGTATCTTGAGTTAGGCCGGAGTATATTCAACTCTCTTTCTCTCTCTCTATCTTCTAATGAGCGCAATAGCGCCCGCAATGTTTTCAGCTTGCTGCATCTAGCATCTACTCGCAGAGGCGGCAGAGGGCGTCTTACACTAAATACTTTCCCCGGGTTTTTAGAAAGTCGGTACCTAACTACTAACTACATTGTTTAACACATTCACTGCCTAGCTACGGGGCGCGGTGCGACACGCAGGGTCCTGGGGCGGCGGCGAGGTGCTACACGGACTTGGCGGATAACATCTACATCGTGGTCGCCATAACAGAAGTGTTAGAAGATTATAGTGTCAAATAACCAACACCATTTCTAGCACACTTTCTTCATATTATGTGGTTACAATAGACTCGTAAACGAATATTGTTTTGTTATTAAATCGTGTGGTAGTGAAATTAGCTATTAATAATTGGTCGCCATTAGCCATGGCTCGGCACGACCGGCTTATCATGAAGTCAACAGCACGTTGCTGATAACGACCGTTAAACCCGTGGTTACCTGTGTACCTGACTGACATCGGCATATGCAAACGAATAAACGGTCCTTCAAGAGTGATGTCATTATAGTGATACTTCAGGCTAAAAATCTGTAAACATACCCGTTTAAATCGGAAATTTGAGTAAACAGTGTGAGCTTGTTGTCTTTTTTTTGAGTGAACCTGGGTACCTAAAGCAGCCATCTTGCATGTCTGGTCTGGAACACTATAATACATAAATTTTCAATATTTTTCACAAATAAAACTTTCTGTAAACTCAACATGTGAAATTGTGAAGGTGTACCAAAGTTTTTCTTACATGAAAAAAAAACTGAATGCGGAATGTAGCACGGTTTCTTTCTTCCATAAAAAAAACATAATGAGTTCTATATTTTTGCAAACAATAAATATCATATCACTTATATCGTTTAGTATTTGCCTAGCTCATCCGTAAAATGATCACTGTTTCGGAAAAACTTTAATTTTTTAACTATTTTTTACCTTTTTTAATGGAGGTACTAGTTTATACAATGGAACTGGGGCCAATTAATCAGTGATGGAAAAGTACTATTCATAAATCATTCTTATTGAGACTAAATGACATATTGAAGATCTAGGGCGGTCTGGAAGGATGGTCGCTGGCGCCAGGTCTTGCGCTCTAGATTATAAATAGATTGACTTTTTCTCGACTCGATTTTGTTGTTTGAGTTGTGTGATAGCCTACGAACCTAGAGTATCATCGATACATCGCGGATAAAATATGTTCTACCTTAAATATTTAAAAAAGCACGTAAACTTCGATGAAATTAGATAATCTTTTAAAAGTTTTGGTGAATTGCATATCTTGCAAGAAATCGAGGAATCGCGTGATCTATGTTTACTTTTTTTGGTCCATTCGCAAACGTCCGCAATTTCGTTCACTAACCAAACATCACGCGCGCTTGATACTGCACTGCGGCCTTGTTTCTACTTCTATCTGAGGTATATTCGTTTCAATTCGTATTTACGACATGCCATGTCAGTAGGTATATCTACCAAGTTCCTGGTAGCCCGTTTCTTGTTTCAGACTAAAGGTTGTGGCATTATCGAGGTCGAGAACACGTTTGCCACACCCGGCCAGGCCTCCGCTGACAACCAATCAGAATGCTCCACCACTAATAATCAGTAGTTAGCTTAGCTTTGTACCGATGCACTGGACTATGAACAACCTTGAAAAGAAGTAAAGGTTGCGTCAGTTAAATCTGATAGGTACTGATTTGCCTTGCCGGATCATGGTTCCACTATCAACATTTTTTAACAGTCGAATAATTCAAGATGAGGTAAGCGATGGTAGGTAGAATTTTTGAAGGTAGTTTCACAATCTTTGCGCAATATTTGAATAATATTTCAAATAGGAAGTAGCACGTGGATCCGCATCCGGTGCTTTCTGTACATTTAAAAGGTCCTTGTAAAATACTCACGTTAAATATGTACGTCGGTATGTACACTATATACCTACCTATCCACTTCAAGTTAAGTGACACTCATTACTAATGCCACTATCTCTTCCTACTTTCATTTGACAATTTCATCATCATATCCAGTAGGTACGTTACCTATAATGTGCTCTGTACTGTACTTAGATAAATAGGTACATAGAGTATTATCAAAGTACTCTTGTAGTTCATCAACTACGCAATATAGGAACTTTGTTTTACGAATAAGATAGATACTGACAACAGATGCGTTGTTTTTGCCTAATGCATTTCTACCTCTACTTATCATATTGATCGATAAGGCATGAATAAATGTTCGATTCATTTACCAAAAGCAATAAAACTGAATTTTCTAGGGACATATAAGTTACATAGATATTCTTTGTACGTGCTACTGTGACCAGCTTCAGGATCGATGCGGGACCAAATCCAACAAGTTTAGAACCAACGTATTGCCGTCCAACAGGTTATCCTAATTCTGAATGATACTGGGACTAAAATAAACTTTATTCTGTAATTCTTTATTGTACACAAAAAAACTTGAAAATAACTTAACTAAAAAAGAGATGTACATAGCATAGGCGAGCTTAACCCTAACAGTTTTCTTACAGCAAACCTTAGGTTTATAGGAGAAGTGATGGAACAGATAGAGGAAGTGTACGAAGAAACAAATTAGACTAATAGTATAATACAATATGGAATCAGATTATAATATACATAAATAAATTAAAATAATATATACTAAAGAAACCCAATAAATACCTTCAGTTTAATATACTAAATAAAAATATATCTAATAAAATATCTGTATATATATATATACCTTTGAATTCTCAAAGCTAATAGTATAATAGAATATGGAATGAGATTATAATATACATACATAAATTAAAAGAATAAAAACTAAATAAACCTAATTAATACCTTCAGTTTAATATAAATAAAAATATATCTAATTAAATATCTATATATATATATATATATACCTAGATAGATCGTTTTATGATAATGATTTTATTACTTGTCTCGGAGAAAATGCCATTTTACAGCTGCGTCTGTGTTAGAATGTGACGAAAATTGATCGTTGTTACAGGAAAAAAAAAAGTATAAAAATGGGACGTTAGTAACTGTATTTTACGCAAATACTAGAATATTTCTTACAAACTTTAGGTTTAGTGGTTTTTGAGATTGGCGAGTCATTAGATGACTCGCCATTCTTGCCAAGAATACCACTTTGAAATCTATGTAGTTATGTATCTATTTTACAAAGGCTGTGGTAGAGTTACACAGCATTTCTATTACTAATCACTAGTCAAAAAGTTCGCACACTATGTCATTAAATAAATTAGTGTGTAGGTAATCGTTTCTTTCAGCACGGCTGGGATGACGGTAATATTTTTTGCGTAATTTTAAATCACAGGGTTTATGTTCTTGTACAAAACTAAGGTACCTAAAACCTACCTACGTTTACTACGTACGTACGTGTGGGTAGGTAATTTTCGCAGTTAAATAGTAGTAGGTAGGTAGTTCTAAAGTTCATGAACAAAACTCTTTCATGGTCACTCTACCCACCTGTAATTTTCCATTGGATGAATAAGGCAATGTTTATGAAACAAAACGCCAAACGTATTCACAGAGTGCAGCGTACCTACACTGAACCCTCTACATGCAATTCGATCGAGAAAATTCTATGGCTGTACCTATACAATATCGGTTCACCGACAGGAAAACGTCTGTTTACAATTCACACTGTCAGCCCGGCATTTGGGAAACGCACTGACTTCCTGAAATGATGTAACGGAGCTATTCTAAGACCAACCTACAGAAATGGACTTACATACATTATCATATATGCTCTTTATGCGTAAAAAACTTGCATACATTTGAAATGCTCTAAGTACATGCATAAGAGTTTGGCAGTTTAACTCTGTTAGAGCTGGCCAAGGATTAGATGAGCCAACAGCGTAGTAGGTACCTTACCTAGGTAGTATAGCGTAAAACAAAAGCACTGGCATTACTGTATTATTGTTATTTTGACCGTGAATGTAATTTAAACCATACTAAACTCTTATGGATGTAATTGTCTGAATTCTTAAACGAATTTATTTATTTTATTACCTACATGGTCTTTTCACAGCGATGATGATGAGGATGCTGGCCGATCTTAGACAACCCAATAAATAGTTATCACACTTATCTAACCAGGACCACTAATTGTCAGTTCGTGCTAAATAGTTAGCTCCAATTATCTGGTAGAGTCTGGTTTAATTAATGATGGTTACTCATAATAATTTAGTGCTGTTTATTCTTAGTAATTTCATTGCTAAAGAAATTTGTGTTAGTCTTATTAGAAATATATTATCTTAATGCTAAGTAATGCCCAGTTAAATATCATTTGATTGTTTTGAAAGAATCGACTTCAATTTCTTGGTACACTGTTTTCTTTTAAGTTTTTAAATTTTTTATTGAACTACTTAGGGGTAATTTTCCATACAATAGCGAAATTTAATTTTTCATATCAGTCGATAATCGACGAAAATACATAAAAAAAACATACATGCAGCCGAACATAGAACCTCCTCTTTTGTTTTTCGTCAGTTGAAAATGTGATGAATCACAAAACTGAATGGAATTATACTCGTACTTCAGCAATCCTCGGCAGCTATAGATATCACACAATAGATATTTCTGCCGATGGTCATTAGGTAACGTTTGGGCAACCGAACGCACGCATCTGGTAGACTTGAGATTTGTCACGTAGAGGAAGAGGCCTACTCAAAAATTTTGATATCGTAAAATACGACACCACTGGATGAAATTACTTATACTCTAGATTTCGTTATTTCGTTTTGATTTTCTTCGCTATAATTGTAATCTTTTCTATGGACGTTTGTGAAATAAAGAATTTGAGTTGAATTAAAATTGTTAAAAATTAAAAAAATGTAGAGCCAGGATATTGTTCAGACTTTTTGCTGTTTTTGTGGTAAGCTTGTAGTTGCTATTTTCTGCGGTCGACGTATTTTAAATGACGACACTTAGTTACATTTTAAGAGGCATGAAGAATGATTAGGTTTTGGTAATTCTAGAAGCTTCTAAGATCTACGGAACAAACATAACGAGGTAACGTAATCAGACCTTACAGCTGCATTAAGCGCTAAAGATTCATAATTTGTGTAATTGCAAACATATCTCGTACAACTGGTTATTTTCTCTGAAAAGTGTTTGCGAAGTTTCACTGAGGTTGTCTTTAATTGCTACCACTTGGTCAAACTGATGTGAATTTGTTTGCTCGGCCACTTTAGAAGCAATCGGAAAATTCCGCTCTTCTCTTGATCGGCAGCAATTATGTCCATCAATCTCTTTATTAATGTTGGCGTCGCAATGTCCGATTCTAGATCACTTGAACGCAAGAGCCTGACGCAAGCTAGTTTCATTCGTAGTATCAAAAGACTAAGACACCTTACCTTGAGGTACCTACTTTGGTACCATAACTACAAACATATAGAAAACTTTCAGGTACTTACTTGCACCTGTTTCAACATCACACGGCCCTTTAGCAGTACAATTTAACCGTAGTTATGATCATCAATTTAAGAGGATGACAGAATAATTTTATGGTAGGACCAAATGCGTTCTGGCCAATTTACTGATGCAAGCATGCTGCTCGTCACGCAATCAATATAGTGCAAATACATACATGCATAATATATTCAAAGCTATCATCACGAATTGAGATGATCAAATCTATCCATCGTCAGCTATGATTGGGATAATCAAAGAGGCTGTTACGTGACGTGGTTCCTGAAAAATCTTGCAAAACACTTGCTTTGCCAGTCATCGTGACTAAATTCTGACGATTCAGATATAATTCAATCTTGGTTATTAAAGTGGTTTAGTCATTGTTTTTTTCAAAGTCTCGTCTCTCTTATTTGTGGTTGTGTGACTCGATATCGAGTCACACCCACAAATAAGTTTAGTAACTAATGCTAATTAATTATACCGCAGGTCATCTGTAATGAAAGGCATTACTACAAGATAATGTTTCGGGAAGCGATTGAAATTAAGAAATATCCTAATTTCAATCGTGAAGACGGGTTCAAACTCTCTGCCTCGTGGAATCCAATGATAGCAAAGTGTAGTCGTCGTAATCCGGTCTCTCATTGCGTCGCGGACACTGTTAGTGTTGTGTGTCGTCCGAGTGTGCAGATGGACATTCCTACTATTGAAAATCAAATGAGGGTAGTTTCAAATAAACTAGCCTACGTTTCGCTGAGGCAGTAACTCCAATACTCCAGTCATCCCGTGACCACGACAGAGTGTAAACCTGTTGAAACGTCGGGAAAAAAGGTAAATAAAACGCGATAAATACCCGTTGTATCGATACTTATAATTGTTTCAGATCGCGTAAGTTTAAAAATATTTAATGCTAATTAGGTATGTATTGTACAATCTTATTGAAGGTATTTTATCTCAAGATAACATAAGTTATTCGGATACTCATAAATGAAAAATATAAGTATGATCTGTTTCAGGAACTTTGAACAGGCTGCTAGGTTCCTACATATTCTTTAATAACACAAAGTAATATAATTTATTGGTATATAAAAGAAAAAGTTAATAAAGATCAAAGTTAAACGTAGAGTTTACGTTGCCATGAGGTTTTTTTAACCGATATATTAAAAAAATATGACTAGCCTAGGAACAATTTTAAGATATAGAACCTTAGGAACATAGACTGAGGTCAATGACGTCAGTAAATAGAAAGTCGTAGACGTAGACTCGAATGTAGGTAGTACCTAGTGTAGGTAGAAACTGTGCGGAGGTGTGGCGCCGCCGCCGGCTGCGCGGGCGCACGCGGTTTGCAACACGCATACCGCAAAACATGCATGTGTGCACGCAAGCCCCCAAACTACGACACAACATTGCATCAGCAATAACAAATGTCTGTTGGTTAGTTTATAACAATAGACTGAGACTGTTGGAGTACCTAACTATTTATGCTAATGAGATGTTTCTTTCTATCAGTCCAATATACAAAAGGTTAATTTTATGCAAAACATCATTACGTAATGATTAATGAAGCAAAGTTCAAATGAATGGTCGACGTGCTCCGTTCCACTGGGCCGTTCATTTAAATTTATTAGTTCCAGCCTGTTTGTAAGTATTTAAAATTGGTCATTTTACCAATCTGACGTCGGGTGCTGGCAAAACCCGATTGGCTGGTTGTACCAAGCCCCCAGCCTACACGTCATCGACACAGCGATAACTGAGTCGCTGCCAATGCCTCGTGACTACCTGAGCTACATTCATTCAATTCTTTTATTATTTCTGCCACAGTGCCTACACATTTATGAACAGCCTTGGAGAAGTAGAGGTGCCCGTTTTGCAGTTTGGTTCTTTTTGTTAAATATTTGGCAAGTGATGCAAGAAACCCGGTCTTGCGCAATAGTACGTTGACGCTGGTATAGATTAGACAGGCGATGCAAAAAGGATTATGTCAGCTAAAGCTACGAATATCAAGGGCTGGGCAGCATAAATGTTTATAATTATTAGGTATTGTGTGGAAATATTCGAAGTCATATAAAATATATGGGAACATAAATGTCATCATTAGGTGTATTCCGGAAATTCCGTGAACCGGAAAACTATAAACATTTTTGCATAACAAATAATCAATGACCACACCCTTTTATATTTTTATGTTTTTAATCTAATCGTATTCGTGCATAATCTTTTTATCTGCAGTTCAAATTACACATTCGTTTGTCACCCGTTTACTAAGGTCTTTCTGATTAGGGAAAATCTGTTACTAGGAAGGGATTTGAATAGTCTTACAGCAGACCAAAGGTCATCGACACAAAAAGATTCTTTGAAAAAACCAAAAACCAATTTCAAATTCTATAATAATTACACCTTTTTGTGGGCTAAATGCCAAATGCGGGCAAATATTCAGCTCCAGAAATATGTTTTATAGGACCATCTCGGGATTCATCATTCTCTAAGTATAAAATAATCATCAATATTCGATCAACAATTGACGTACATACATACTATTGTCTAATTAAAAATTACATGATACGTTGATCATGCAGGATATTGAGAGATAAATTAGTAGTAAATGTCAAAATCATTTTCATAGAAAGGTCATCGAAGGAACGGATCGGTCGTCCTTCGTTTTATGCGATCCATATAATTTGTATTTTTTTTCTTCAAAGTAGACCTCTTTTTACGCTTGTTGCCATAGAAACCATTTGTTACCAGTGACTGTGAAAATTATATCATGTGTATAACCTCAAATTCAACCTTTATACAACAACGAGAATTGGCGAAGATATCACCAAAATCGTTGTAGCTTCTCGTGATTGTCAAAAGTATAATGTCGTTTATTAAGCTTGACCGTCGGGAATAACATTTTTACGGGAATACAATTTTAGGACCAAAATGAGTTTTTCATATTTTTCGGGACGCAAAAATTATGAACTTGAAGTCGTTTTTACTTTTTTCAACACAGTTTTCAGCAGTCAAATAATTTTTGACTGCGATCACAATATCCAACTTAAAATCTAAATCTTATTTTACACATCAGTAGTACATAGGTACAATTAATATTGTATTACTTACAAAGGTCCGCCTGCGACGCGTCGCAGGCGGACCTTTGTAAGTAATCTACGTCGCGACGTAGATTTCTCCTACGTCGCAGACAGACATTCGGGCACTGCGCCACGAACGAGATCGATAAAATTTCAAACCCTGCACTAAATCAGCCCTGCTTAATATATAAAATGCCGATAATTCTGGCGCAACGCATTAGTATCGCCCTAAGACGCTAAGACGCCAGCAGCAATGCAGCCAGCGTCTTAGCGTCTTATGGTAGGCTTCCGACTAGTATTGATTTGGATCAGTTGAGCTGCCTGTAGATTGTTTGTAACAGTCTGCAGTTAGCTCAATCGTTTTTAAATACCAGTTCTAACTGTTCTAATTTGTATGAGGTATTATTTGATTGTAACTTTCTTTGTAAATAAAATAAATAATGCTGGACAATCCACGCAGCATCATCTAGCTTCAAGCTAAGCAGAGCTTGTGTTATGGGAATGTAGATGACTGATAACCATACATAATACAATACATTACATAGGTACCTAGGTTTTTTTAAATATAATATAGAAGTTAGTTGACGTCAGCAAGGTAACTTAACTGAATTACCGGCAGTAATTACAAATTTATTTATAATATAAATTTTTGTTTTATAATATGAATAAATAATGCTGGACAATCCACACAGAAAATACCCAGCACACCCGGAACAAATATTTACGCGCGATTCGGCGGAAAAGATTTTTTTTCGTCGAATCGCAACTTCCTGCGTCGCAAGCGAACCTTCGCCGTCGCATCACATGGATCGTCATAATACACTGTGCCTTTTCAAGCAGTAACTACAATTTATGGTCTATTTATTCAGCTTTTTAATAGGCACGCGTAAAAAACAACCTTAGCGAATGGGACAGTACGTTCAATGTTTTAAGTACCTAAGTGATTGTTAGGTCGCTAAGTAGTTCAGTACGATCACGACATCACGACCCTGGCCAAAAGACGTTCACCATCGTCAAAACAAATTATTTAAATTAAATATAAACATATTTTTTGAAACCCTTGTAACGAAATATACGTACCGAATAAGTACCTGCCTATCGAATAATCGTAAATGCATATTTTGTTCGTAGATAAACTGGATAATTATGGAGAAGGCCTTGAGTTCATCACCGTCAAAACAAATTATTTCAAAAAATATTTTTTGTAACTAAATATACTTACCGAACTAGAACCTACCTACCGAATAATCGTAAATGCACATTTTTGTTCATAAATACACTGGAAAATGATGGAAAAGGCCTCGAGTTAATCACCATCAAAACAAATTATTTCTAAAAATATTTTTTGTTACTTATTGTAACGAATTTTAAGTTCCTACCTACCGATTTATCTTAAATGCATAATTTGTTCGTAAATAAACCGGGAAAAAGTTAAAATGGACTTAAGTCCACGAAGTATAATAACAAGCAGTAAGTATAAGTAACATCATTAAAACTATTAGCTGCTTACAGACCATCGAGTACCGAGTAACAGACACATTATTTATGTGGAAATTAAATTACTCTCTTCAGCAATAACTTCCCGTACCGGGAATGACGTAATGAATTTAAAAATCTTAGCATACACTTTTGTCGAGCTGGTACTTATAAAAAAACCCGGAGAACTTCAGGTTTTTAAAGGTCATCAAGTTATTGTAAATAAAGAACTTCGCTTGTGCAGTGTGTGATAATATTTAACTCTAATTACATTTTGTCAAGCTAGATGTTTGCAATTCTTTATCTCTCGCTGTAAAACGATGGTGTCTAGACTGGCGACGTAGTAGATTTATGGCTTGCAGATAAAATTCACGAGGGTTTTATCTCTTTGGAAGTCACGCAGGCAGATTCTTTGAGATATGATATAGGAGATCTTATTCATGCGTGTGCGTGCGTACGTAAAATATAAATAATTTAAATAATTAATCCTGGGCAGTTTACACATTATTCTGATGTCTATTTAGACTGACACTAAGCGAGCTTGTGCAAGGGTACTATGTAGATAACTGATATATCAGCGATATACATAACATATGTATGTAGATAGGTTATTGATTTATAATACATAGAAAACACCCCGAATGAACCCCATCAGGAATATCTGCATTGAATAATTTTAAAGCTTGTTGATCGCAGATATTCCTAATTTCAGATATTCGGGAATCGAATCCGCATCCTCCTACGTAGCAACGTTCATCCTTCTCAACCTCACGCCACAGAGGCCTTCAAGAATGAACGCATTGAATTTTAAAGACCAGAAACAGAAGGTACAAAGAAAAAGACAGGAAAAAAATTACAAGCTTATTTACAGCTCTGACGGTTATGATGACAATGCGCACGCTCACCCTTAACGAGGGTCAATTGGTTTAAAAAGTTCACGAAACTTTCAATGGATGCTAATGAATTTACATCAAAGACTCGAGATGATTTGCGTCAGCCGGCATCAGAACAGTCTGAAGGTCGTTGAATGTCAGTCACATGACCAGTGGTAGAGCCACTTATGTGTGCGTGCAGGTAGACAAAATGAGACTAAAGCCGTTATTTCAAAATTATGCTAGGCCACACAATAACAGCGGAATAGATTTGGCTGCTTTGTGCCAGTTTTCATGGAAAATTTGCAATTAATGAACAGAAAATTGTCAAAAATGGCCACAGCTGTCACTAGAAAATATTAAGGTTGTCGCAGATTAGAGGCGAACATCTAAAACTTTTCATTCGAATATATTCTTCAACTCGCAACATTTACCTAAATGCATTTCATATTTCGAAGCCATTTCGTCACTGTAAAATGTAACTACAGATAAAGAGTTAAAAGCCCATATTTGAATGCACATTTTTGTGCAGTGTGGTAGCGGCGTTGGATGAATGTGTGTAGAACTTTAACATACACATTTATTTCGCTCATAGTGCTTGCAATAATAAAACATCGATAATCTGCTCTTAGACTGTCAACTGAATAACTAATTTGGTGGAACTCTACCTATGACAACGCAAGGCCGTAAAATCCTGCAGTGAACAAAAAAACCCTGGAAAATTTGGGATTTATTAGTCATCGCTGAAAATAAACGGTGACAAAACGTGGTGCTAAACCGAAACCAATAAAGAGTGTTAATAAAAGAACAATCATCGTAGAGCCTTTAAAAATATATACAGCATGTTGCTTTTCTTTTAAAAATGCCTACTCTACCAAATAAAAGACACCGAATTCAGAAGCTCAGAAAACCTTTAGCAAGAACCTTTTTAAAAGAATTGAAATGAAGCGCCGTGGCAGTTATTTAATCGAGAATATTTTGCTATTTTAATGTTCTTGCACAGTAACTTCAATCATCCTGTATACTAAGGTTGTTAGACCAATCACTTCATGACCTCCAAGTTTCACACATGCAAGCATTTGCACACAGACAGGGGAAACAGAGGCGTGTTCTTATAAATACACAACCTCCTGTAAGTGTATAAATAAATACGAAGGCATGCAGAAAAGCACACATGGATAATTATTAAGCTGTGTACATTATTTGTTTTAGAAGGCGACCGTTCACGTTAAATGACATCTCTTTGACCACACAGTTCTAAGGAAATCATCTTTAATTACTAGATGGAAGATTAAAATATGGAGTGCAGCATTCCATTCTGTTGGAATTTTTAGGATTGCATCTATAATTTTTTTAATAACACTGGTTCCAGCATTATATGTATGTCGGCACTGGCAGGGCATTTGAAGAGGCTAATATCTAACTAATTCATGGCTTTAATTACGTCTTTAGGTAATTTAGAAGGTAGGTAGGTATCAAAAACGTCGACGGCAAGTTAGTTACTTTCGGTGGTCGGTTTAAAAATAGAATATTAAATTCAATTAGAGGTTTATTTCAATTCGAAGTAGGTAGTACTGTAGTTTTTTTCCAACCTTTCAAGTCAACGAAATAAGCCATAGAAAAAACCAGAAAGGTATGCAAGGCTGATTGCCTTCATTTAAATTGAGTCGAGAAGAATGATGACGTATGTAGAGCCACTCCCACCGTTTCTGAGAACATCCAAGGCTTTTGCCATGTATGGGGTGATTAATACACTATTATTAGTTTTCTGGGTAAAGGCCTCCTCCAACGATGTCCACTTCTCTCTATCTGCTATTAACCAAACGTAGTGTTATAAATAACGCATTAACAGTACCTAAATCAATGTAGCAGGATCAAATAAAGGCTTTTTTATTTTTTATTTTATTTTTATTTATTTATTATTAGTTTTCTGATGATTTTCTTTCGTATTTTGAAGTGACATGATTCAAAAACAAGAAATCATTGGTCCACATCCGAAGAACCACACTGCATATTAACTGCCATAAGCTTACATAGCTAGACGATGACACCCATCTTTAAGGTAAACGTTTTTTGAGCAGGTACCTAATTGCTAAAAGATGATGACACCCATCGAAAACGCAAACGTTTTTTCGAGTAATTGCTAAGTGGTCGGGTACACTCCGCTTCTAAGAAGTCATCCAGCTAAAAGCAGATAAAGTTGGTAACAATTGGCGCACTTTAAATATTTACCTACTGATTTAAAGGTTTATTAGCCAGTCATGCCTTTATTTTCTGTAGGTACACTACCTTATTGATTGAATTTTTGCAGTGAGCACGTGCAATGTAAGTAGCTGAAGACGTAAAAATCGTGATTCAACGAAAGCAATGAAAAACGACTTGAATATTTGTGATAACTGCAGCAGTTGAAGTCAGTAAAACACTGAACCGATAAATTTATCAGAAACTGAATTTTTAACAAAAACAAAATTTGACCCCGACGTGATTTGAACACGCAACCTTCTGATCTGGAGTCAGACGCGCTACCGTTGCGCCACGGAGTCGATGTTAGAAGCGTCGAAATAACAAATCAGTACATTTATTTACAACGATAACGATTAACATTATTTTTTATATTGAAATAAAGAAATGAATTATTTATTCTATTGGTTTTGTAGACATCTAATAGTGTGAGTAATCGAAAAGGGAGAAACTATATTCACAATAAATGTCGTGTACTATACCTAAAGTTTGAGGCGCCCTCTATCGGAAAACATAATAAACGTTTGACCATGAAAACCGCGAATGACAACGGGTTGATTTCAAGTCGAAATAGATGTCGCTATTCTAAAACAAACATCATATCCTTGACTTTTAAAACTCAAGTCCTTTGCTACTCGCCAAGTCTGCCAAAAGTCAAATACAATACATATTTAACTTGCGGCTGTGCAGCTTAATTACAAGCCTTAAGAAAAAAAAAAGTATTAGAAAAGAACGCCGCTGAAGAATTATTTTAGAAAAAAAAATAAGTTTTTTTATCTAAAATAAGTTCATATTCATATTGGTATACTAAACCAATTAAAACAGGTAACATTAAAAAAGATAGGTAACTCATTAATAATTTCGAAGGATTACCAGCCGCCCCTGTGGCCTAATGGATAAGGCATCGGCCTCCTAAGCCGGGGATTGTGGGTTCGAGTCCCACCAGGGGTACATATATTTTTTTAACATATTTTATTTTATTAATATAACTTGTAAAGCCATAACGAAACTTATTAAAATGATAATAGAATTAGTCACTGAGGTCCCCATTCCCCGAAGAGGCAAACATCTTAACCCTGAATGGCGCAAATAGTATCCGACTTGGTTTGGGAAGCGGCAATCATTATCTGTAAAAAATGGATCATATCAAACAGAATTATACCTACAAAGGCGAAAGTCAGTGTCAAATTAAAACTTAGAAACCGATCCAGCCTAAAGTTAGCATAGGCGTTTTAGAATAACAAAAACGCTACATTTATCCACCGAAGAAGCCAGCCGGAAGAAGGGGTATGTTAATCAGCATACTGATTATTTTTAATTTCAATACACTTTAAAATTTAATATCAGCGCAATGCTTATGACACCAACTTTCGACCGTGTCCTCATCGGCGCCGTGGCTTAGTTGGTTAAAGCGCCTGTCTAGTAAACAGGAGATCACGAGTTCGAATCTCGTCGGGGCCTGACCTAACCGCAAGGTTAAAGGTTTACTTTTTGAACTTCATAATTCTCATTTTGTTTTTTTTCTGTTAATGTATATTTTATTTATTACTTACGAGCACAAATATTTGCCGTAGAAACGGCAGAAGCTACAAAATGGGCGGGTGGGCAAAATTCAGGAGATAGGCATGGTCTACTCATGTTGAAAGTATGAAACCCTCGTTCTGGGATAGTTTGGCAGGTGTGAGACATATCTGCACCCCTCCACATGCAAACCATTAACTGTCCTTGGCCGTCATTGCGAAACTAAAAGAAATAATATCTATCAGATTTGAATCGATAATGGTAATACTTAAAAATATATAAATAAAATATCCAGTTCAAGGTGGCATGACTCCGCTTTTACCTTGATTGAATATTCACATTAAATTTTTTATCATTATAAAAGTAACCACACACAGGTGACAATCAATTCACAGCGCCAATATAGTACAGCGGATTTATTTGGAACTTATTTAAACCGACCTACATGTTAGAACCACTCCTTTGTGATATAGCAGTGTAGTTAGTACACATTATTCACCAAAGGATTTGTGTAGAGGGCAGCACTGTCACACTCAAATATAGATGGCGCTACAGCACAAAAGTAACATTATCCTAAAAGAACTAGATTATAAGCAATATGAGATAAAAGCCATTATGGTGCTTATCAGGGGTGTCTGTACCCAGCAGTTGACCAAGCTGTTAAAGTGGGGTGAAAATATCTTATTACGTACCTGTACTTCAATCATGGACTGGTCCTTCAAATAAAATGGGTGTATTCTGTAAGACGTCTGTCGATTAGGAAGCACCAAGTCTTCATATTCAACCTGGTTGAAGTCTGTCCCATTGAACGGACACTGAACGCCGATCATCCTCTTCGGAATTATGCTTTTTATCAGGTAGGTGTCGACCGTCTCTATTATATCTGCGACGTTTGTTGATGGGGTCTTAAAAACAAAAAAATATGTGTTAATTTTATTTGCAACAGCTTATGAAAAGCTAAAGGAGTGGCGTGTAATTGTCCAGCATTATTTATTTATTTATATGCATACATGATGATATTAATGATGAAGTACCTACCTACCTACTAAACGAGTTACTCTACTCTCAAATTACACTTCACACAATAATATAAATGCGAAAGTTTGGATGTTTAGATTAATGGATATTTGTTACTTCTTCACGCAAAACTTCTCAACGGATTAGGCTGAAATTTTGCATATATGGTAGCTCTAGGCCTGGAATCAAACAAAGGCATGTTTTTATAGGATTTTTTTTGCCCGGAAATTTTATAAATGATTTATTAATATTCGTTTTTCTTATTGTTTAATTTTATGTATAATTTTTAATGTTAATTTGTTCTAATGTATTGTAATTAACTAGTGTAATTGGTTCTTATATAATCGTGCTATTTAATAAGTAAATAAATAAATAGGAGGGCGTTGTCATCTGCGACACAGTTTTTTAACTTCTGCAGATGACATCGTTTTCAATTTTTAACTATATGTAAACTTTGTTTTTGTACCACAATAAACGATTTATTATTATTATTACTAAATAGGCTAAGGGCCATAAAACAGTTCATAGGATAGAAATACCTTTGAACGTATACACACAACAGCGAAGCCGCGGACAGAAACGAGTAAACTGAAAAGTCTTACCGGTAGAAAGAGCTCCGAATAATCCAAATACTCGTTGTTAATATTCTGAAAGTCCGCTAATTCAGTAGAAACGTACGCAAAATAAACGTCAAAATAATTATTCCTCAGTAGTGTCATGAGATCTCTGACACTGTCCATTTCTGTCCCTGAGGGCCGGTCGCTAGGGCTTATTATGAGCACCACTGTACTGACTCCGGCGGCTGCTTTGGTTTCTATTTCTGCTAAGGATTTGTTAAGAGAGTGCTGGATTATTGTGGACATTATCCGTGGCATGTTTAGACGGGTTGGCCCTGTGGGAGAATGAAAATTATTTATATGTGCAGATATTGGAAGGATCGCAGCGGGCGCAGCTTTTATACCTTTAATGCTGTGAAAGAAAGATCCTTCGTAGTATTATATAGGTCGCGTCGCTTCTTTGTTACTATACCTAGTTTAAGTTCCTAAATAAATACTATTTACTTTTATTAATTGAATAAATATTACTGAATCAAATACTTTTGTCCCGCCATTTTATCAACTGTTTCCTGCGTCTAATTTAAAGTAGCGAGGAAATTTGTCAAATCATAATTATGAGAGGAATAGAATCAGGCAGTGGAATTTATTCCACCCAAGCTATGGAAATAGGGCAATTGTACTGAAGAAAACAATCCAAACTTGTCTTACATCCATCAGTAAAGTTGGAGATATAAGAGAACAGCGTAGTCAAGTTATTCGATGGTGGTACGATCCATGAGCCAGTGTTGCCGTGCAGCAGAGATATTGTGCTTTGCTGCATGTTTATTTCTAGAGCACCTCCTATCCATCTGAAAATAAAATAGGTAAATACAATTTACACTTCATTTCATATGGACCGTCAACATCTTCAACATCCGCAACCCGACTTCACCTACAGCTGGGTCATCATCATCATCATCACCCTATGTTAGTCCACTGCTGGTTATAGGCCTCCAAATTCTTGTCCCACTTACTCCACACGGTCCCACCCAGCGCCCACATAACAATCAATCAATGAAAAATCAATCAAAATTGCTTTATTTTTGTTAATATTACCAGGAACCTTCGTCCACCGCGCCACAGTGGTCACCATAAAAATAAACTATACGCGCTATGAACTTACGACATAAACTGCTCTACATCAAAGCCCTTCCAAGCACCATCAGTGGCGACAACTAAGTCCATAACAGGAACGTCCCGGCCCACTTGGCAGGCCTTATGGGACCGTCTTAGAAGACCAGCTGAAAAACACCATAATATTTCACAAATGTGTATTTGAAATTGTACAAACCTAAAATATCAGCAAATTTCGCTAAGAAGTATGTGTCATTCCAGAAAATAACAATTGCATTGTTGTGATGAAACTAAAACTGACTTTATATTTGCACGGTAGTTTAAGGTTTGCGTGACAAAAACGAATCTCTCGGAAATATAAAATAAATATAACAAAATATTGTGGGACCATCTCGATGAAAATTTCTCACGTCAATTTTCTCGGGAATATTCTCTATACAAAAGTATAATAATAATTTAAATCGGCGAATCAGCGAATAAACATAAAACATACATTCAACTGAGCATAAAAACATCTCCGTTTCAGAAGTCTGTTAAAAATAAACAACAGCTTTTTTAAGTCAGTTTAAAATCGTCGTGACGCCTATATTTTTTAGTTACTATTTCGACTAGTTATTACAAATGTTGACCCGCTCACGCATTCCGCTTTGCCTATAGTATTATTATATCTGTGGTTTTGCCATAACGTTTATTTTGGCTTAATATGTACTCACAAACATACGTCGAAAACGCCTCAACAGCAGCATTACTCATCCTCTCCATTTCTTCTACCGGAATATATACAGTGATCTGCCTCAGAGACAAGACGTGAGCGAACCTAGACGTCTCAGTAAACAGATCCGTAGTCCTAAACAACTCTTCGTAGAGCTTTTGTCTGTTACAGGCTTTTACATCTGGGTCGAAAGAAACGCCTTCTTGCGAGTAGTACATTTCGATGATCTGTGATATTCGGAGTGTTCGGCGTTGTTCAACCCATTTTGGAGCGTAGTTTGAGAGGATTAAGCCTGAAATAAGAGGAAAAATTTATGTAGAGTAATATTTAGATTATACA
Organism: Eupithecia dodoneata; assembly: GCA_947044415.1. NCBI lineage: Eukaryota > Metazoa > Arthropoda > Insecta > Lepidoptera > Geometridae > Eupithecia > Eupithecia dodoneata. The sequence continues at coordinate 8,135,569 of OX345656.1, read as the reverse complement.
CTAATAAAACAAAGGTTACGAGGTTACGAAACAAGAAGGTGATGACGCGTTTGTTTGTAATAGGTTATCTGCGGACTAATTCTATGATTTTACCTATAACACTATCCCTGAGAGGAGAGCTTCAGGCTATGTTGCCGGTATAGGTATCACGTGACTCACGTGAGCGAAGCCGTGGGTAAAAGCTAGTATTTTAAAAGAATATCCATGCAAGGATTGAGTATCCAAACTATAACTTTGAATATAAACTATTAGCGAAAAAATGTATAAAAAATAAACTAAAACACTAAGTACATTTTACTCGTACTTTGAAATAACATAAAACAACCGTTGTACCGATTGTCATCACATCAAACATAATTAATATCACTCTCGTCTAGATTATGTCAATTTCACCATTAAAAAACTAAACTCAAATCGGTCACCCGTTTGGGAGCTATTATACCCAGATAGATCTACACACTTCAAACTTTTAATGTTCCCTCCCCTGGGGTTAAAATAAACCCGTAAGTAAGTAATATGCTTACCATCAATCCCCGCCAATATCTCAGCATCAGTGAAATGCCAGTCCACCACAGAGCTGTTCGTAGGGAACATATAATGTCGCCGGGGCAGCAACGTATCGTTCCATCGGTTATTGCTGCCTACGGTCATCCTCTGCGCGACAGAGCCTACTCGAGGACCCTGGTTCACTACCACTTCTGCTAGATCACCTGGAAGTAAGATACAGGTCTTCATTATGCATATTTAGCACGTAATTGTTTACTATTGGGAATAGCTCTGTAAATAATCTGACCATCAGCAAGGCAAGCTTGTTACGCTAATTTTAACGCAAATAACGCCTTTTCACACGTTATTTGCAGTTGCTTGCAGGTCAGATTATAAAGATTATTATGAAATCACAGATGGCTGATATGATTATCAGCACACACGCGGGAAGGCCTCCAGCAGTCGACATACGTCTACTGCTGGAGACCCACTAAAGTCGATCCTGAACCACCTCCATCCATAGACTCCTGAAACCATGGCATCAGTCCATTAAGTTTGAGGTTGATCTCTCTGTTTCACATTTAAATGGTGATCTCATCGGAGCCAAGTTAATGCATAAGTTCCTAATATGACGGAAATTGCTGCCAATCTTCTTAAATCGTATCCCATATTTTTGGATTTATTAAGTTATCAGTTGGTAGCTAGGTAGCATTATAGAAAACTACTTGGCTGAAAGAATCTTTATGAAGTTTCAACTCACCAGCCAAAGTAGCCACCCAAACATTCCCAATATCCGGCACCTCTGTCTGCCTCTGCACCGTATTATTAAAGGTCTCGATGTTATCAAACCACTCCTGCATAGCTGACGTCATCAGCGGCTCTGCTACATCTTCCTTGAATATGTTCGCGTTGAGTATTTCCGTAACAGACACCCGCTGGGATTCTAAGGAAGCGGCGATGGCTGACATTACGGTACCGGGGGATATGGTGCCCCAATCAGTCTGGACTACTCCTTCTTCTATGGGACATCTGCTGTGAATTCTATGGATAGAGACAGCAGACAATTATTTAACACTTTAATGACGTATATTTTCTAACACAGTTAAATTTATATTGCTTGTCTATACAAATTCTAGTCAGTCTTGGGTAATTAATTATTGTTAGCAAATCTGAAACTTGACGCAAAACGTGTAAGTTTTTTGTGTCGTGGCTTCAAATTTCTCATGGAATTTGGCTGGAATATATATACATACATAGTAACTAAAAATATCATGCTTACCTACTACTACTCGCAGTAACCATATTCTGCGCCTGTTGAGCTGACACAGGACAGACCGCACTCTCGTCTCCTCTCTCCCACTGCCTCACCGCAGTACTAAGCATCTTATGAAGGAGACACTTCTCCTCCACCGACAATATTTCATCGACGTCTATGAGATTCTGACTCGGCAGGAACAAGTCCATGAGAAGCTTGTATTTGTGGAACTGGAACGCGGAAGCTCGGTAAGGCAGGACGATTTCTGTTTCCATCGCGTTAGCTGATGATTGCTCGATGCCGTCAAGGCGAATACTGCAACAAAAATGTAATATAGGTAAGTTTGAAGTGTGGACTGTAGTGTACCTATTTTCTTACAATCAACTAGCTTCTGCCCGTGGCTTCGCGGGGTTTTTGGAATAAAAAGTAGCTTATTATGTTATTCCAAGTCCAGATCTTTCTGTGTGCAAAATTTTATCCCAATCCATTCAGTAGTTTTGGCGTTGTGTTTGGCTAAACAAATTCACATCCCTGCACAAACTTTCGCATTTATAATATTAACAAGATTTCGTTACCAAAATTTTTTTAAATATTAATAAGCTAGCGTTCTTTTCGGCTAAACATATTCATACCCCGGCACCATCTTTCGCCTTTATAATATTAGTAAGATAACGTTATTTATTTTTAAAATAGTAATCAGCGTTCCTGCCATCCAGATATACAAGATCTTGTGCGCGTCGCACTTGCGCACGGAGAGGGTTCCGTCCAAACTTGTAGATTACATTACTGGTCAAGTTTCTAGTTATGGAATTTATAACTGATTAACCTAATAAAATGCAATGGGGGTAAAAAGTACTGAGATCTTTATAATCGGCGAGGAAAAATTGTCGTATTGAAAGGTGAATTAGCCAGTTATAACGAGTACCATAACCCGTAAGGTAGAGCTAATAGAGCCAGTATGCAGGCGAATTACATCTTGTCAGGAATGCTATGGCTAGAAGGTTTACATAACTGCATAATTTATAGATTATCATAGCATTCATAGCACATCTAGTGGAAGTTACTCTTTCGAAAGCCAGGCGCTATATTATAGTATTGTATTATATAGTATTTATCTCACAGTAAAATAAAGCTATCTAAATAAATAAATTAACAATTCACACAGCATCATCCAGCTAGCTAGACCAAGAGGTGCGCCAAAGACCTTGTGTTATTTGAACACGATGAAAATTCTAGTACCAAAAGCACCTACCTTTTCAGCAAAGCCGTGCTGAGCAGTCTTAGGTCGAGTTGAGAGTTCTGTTCAACTTTCCTGAGTAGGGACAAAAACACGTCGAGTCGCCTGGGAGCCTGCAAGTCGGGGGCTCCCGTGCGGTAGCAAGCTATCAAGTGAGGCGGTATGCTTGGTAGAACTACGCATTCTGAAACTAGAAAAGAAAACCTTATAAATCCATCACAGTCACAGGCTCAGGGATTTTAGTTACTAACTAGCTTCTGCCCGTGGCTTCGCATGCGCTTTTAGGTAGCACGATTATGTTCATCCTCGGGTTACCGTGTACCGTATTGACAAATTTTATTAAGATCCCTTTAGGGCGTATAAAAGTAACAGACCGACAGAATTACTTACGTTTTAATAATATTAGTAGGTATGGATAGGTACTACTGACTCATTATTTTTATTCACTTATCCACTAAAAGCTTACCTATAATAACATAAAAAACCACAGAGGGTTTGTAAGGGACTGCTAATATTAGTGAGTCAATCTTGCGATAGTAGGTACTGTACCTAGTAGTTAGGTTCTATTAGAAGTTATTTTTAAGCCAACACGGTTTAGGCCACAAATTACAAAAGTAAAAAAATTACCTATCTACTGTAGCCTCTGTAGGCCACAAGTTTCGAATGTAAAAATATTGCTACTACCTACAGGTTAGATAGAGATTAATCTATATATATATAAAAGAAAGTCGTGTTTGTTACAACACTTATAACTCGAGAACGGCTGGACCGATTTGACTGAAAATTGGTGAGGAGGTAGGTTAGAACCAGGAGTCTAACATAGGATATTAAAAAAAACCATTTGACAAATCGATTTCCACGGGGGCGAAGCCGCGGGGCGCAGCTAGTAATTTATAAATTAAATTACCACAAAAACAAAACTTTAACACAATTCGAAATCTAATCTGAGTTTGTAGGTACATATGTAATAGCAGAAAATGAATGACAACTACTTACATGCTCCTATGGTCATCAAAACACAACAAACCAACACTTTAGCCATAATAACAATTCAATCCATTTCATTCACCATAAAACAAAGCGTAAATGCGGTAAGGAGCTCCGCACAATGTAGATCAGTGTGCACAGATAAGATAGCTGATATGAATCACTGACAACACTGCTGTTGCGATAGGTACACAAAATAAAACTTGTGATTATAAGAGTACATTACTGAAGAGGTCAGTAATGGGTGGTTTGCTGGCCGTGATGATGCCTGAAAGCGCAGCATAGCGCAGGCAGCGCGGCAATGCTGACAACGTGGACAGGTTTCTTTTTATAGTGCTTTACTCAAACATCAAAATGAAAACCAAAAATTAAATCAGCTTAGTTCATAAATTGTAAGAGAAATTGCACCTGAAACATAACTTACACGCTATATGGGTAGCAATTTCATTATGTACTGTATTGCAGCCAGGAATGAAAAATACAATTGCTGCCATTGCTGGTGCCTTTTCGGGTAAGCCCGAAATGTCGTATACTGACTGTCGTCGGTCGGGTTAGTTGTCAAAATAATCACCAAATTGCATTCATGTTTAAGTAAAAGGTATTAATAAAATATGGACGTAAAAATAGTCTGTATTTATTGACAAATCAAGTGCGTTAGAAATACAATTCATTAGTATAAAATAGGGCTGATTTTTACAGATTTAGTGGCATACAATTTTAAGCAATTCTTATAGTTCCTACATTACATAGATACTTCTACGTAATTAATCCCATCTATTAATTGCCCAGCCTCAGCGGTATAGCCAGCAAAGGCATCAGCATGTGCATCATTGCCTCTGAAAGTGTTTATAAGAAGTGCCACTGGATCTGTAAAAATCAGCTCAACCAGGAAGTAAAATTTACAGGTTCTAGTATAGGAGCTAAATAGCCGAGTATAAAAAATAGAAAGAAGCTAAACATTAAACAACCTGCCCCCCTAGCACGGAGATTGTCCTCTAGGGTAGAAAAGACAATAATGACATCGCATCGTCATACATTGCATACATTACTGAAGTTGAAGGAATTCATTACAAATAATATACGCATTTGATGACAAAGTGACGTAATATTTCTCTCTTCTACCCTAGACAACAGTCCCTCTGCCGCTGGGGATCTGAGTCCGAAAATAAATTCATCTTTTTTCATCATTTTGTGATGCTATAACTTACACAAATCTACTCAAACATTGGAAAATACTGGTACAATACATTGTTACTCAATAAAAAAAGTTAGGTAACTCTTTGGCCTAAGTACAAACATATAACTTTAAATTGTACGAAATCTATTTACACTATCTTAACATTTTTGTTCATGAAGATTTATTAAATAAGGATTTCATTATAACGGAATTAAATGCAATTTTTATAAATATTTACCCTCTTACTAATAAATATATTAAGAGATTGTGGTAAGAGGTTCTAATTACCACATGAAGTTGCGAAAAATAAATAAGTAATGCTGAATTATTCACACAATATAGACAAACATTTGTCCAGAGGCGGGAATGGAACTCGCAACCTCCTACGCCGCAGGTATTGCTCGCTGCGCAACAGAGGTTGTCAAATTAGAAATTATTAGTTACAAAATTATTATCAGTGCCCATTTCATAACAGAGGTGAATAAGAAATTAATAGTTACATAATTATTATTAGTGACTATTTCAAATGCTCATTCAGTGATTTGTAATAGATACCAATCTTTACTAAAGATAACATCCATTCACTAGTAAAATGTTTTCAAAGAATAACATTACTGTTTTATAATTCAGATAAGAGCAGCATGTAGCCATAAGTTATTTCATACATTTACTAATAAAGAGCTGGCACTTACAAAATAATATTACCGTAACACCAATTTTGCTTGTTTTCCATCAACTAGTCTGGAGGAACCATGCTTCAAAGTGAACTCTCTCTTAATGTATGCAAAGAGTACATCTGTGATTAAGAATATTTGCGCAGTAGCAAAGGATAGAGTTACACCAAAGAAGAAGTTGGCGTTTGCTGACCCGGAGTAAATCCACAAATGCCAGACGGTGGGCCCCAGAGCTGATGTGATGATGAATGCACAGCCTACTATGAATTTCTGCTGCATAACTGGAAAGAGAAAATATCACCATTCGTTTTATTTATTACTAGTTTTTGCCGTCAGCTTTACAAGAGTTTTTTCTATGGAAACATTTTAATGTTGTATCTATGCCATGGGAACTGGATCATAATCCAGCTAGGATAAACAGTAGCTTATGTTTAAACTTACATTTATAACATTAGTGTGAATTGTTGTATTGGTACACGTAAGACAGGGCGCTATGGCGCTTTTAAGGGGAGACCTATGTCCAGCAGTGGACTAACATAGGCTGAAGATGATGATGTGTATTGTGGGCCTTCTAAATAAATATATAAGCAGTCAGAGAATTCCTGATATTCTCAAATAAATCCAACATGTCAGAACATCTTAGGTTGAATAGTTTTTTTATAATTATAGCTGTTACTTAGCATCTGTTTACACAAGATAAAAATAGATGTCTATTCCTATAATGTTAATCCAGGTCTAAATCTACATCTATGCAAAATCTAAGGTTGATCAGTTCAGTGCTTTTTACATAACGAAGTAACAAGCGTCCATCCTACCATCTAAACATCCAAACTAGGTATTGCATTCATAATATTAGTGTGGCTCTTTGTCAACTTACAGGCAAACAAGTGTTTCCACATAGGCAGTAGTGCCAAGTAGAAACCTACATCCCCAATGCAGGGATAAGACCGGAATATAGATGATAAGGCTATCAGCACTGTAGCCAACAGGATAGGTTCCTTCTTGAACCTTAGTGTTAGAGGCACTATATACAATGCCAGGGCATTTATTTGGAATGCACAGACAAATAGAAGACGGAAGTGTTCAAACATTTCAGTGAAGAAGTACCAGAATAGTCCAATGTTAGGTTTCAGGTCTGGTACTGATAATCTGGAAAAAGAGACAAATAAATCATTATGATGGGAGAACATAATTCAAGGTAATTTATGTAGACAACATTTGTGGTAAGGCAGGTGAAGGTCTGCCTGCGATGCAAGTTGTTGGTCAAATTCCCACCTCAGGACAAATATTGCACGATCGGTAGATGTCTTTATGTGTTCTGGGTATGTTCCATGTATAAAAAATAATAATATTTAACTATATAATGGATTTAGTAGGTAATCAAGTATATCAGTGATCTAGTATCTATAACCCAAGCTCTGCTTAGCTTGGGGCTAGCTAGATAATGATGTGTGAGTTGAGCAGCATTATGTTATATCATAAAAATACTTACATAAATCCATAGGTGTTGTAAACATAATCATATGAGCCATTCATGATAAATGCAGATATGTAAACCAGGAATCCCCAGCTAAGTACAAATGCCAGTAAAGTTTTGATAAAGGAGCACTTGTTGCATCCTTCGTTCACATTTGCCAGCAGTATCGATATTGGCACAATTAGAAGTACTGGATACAGTGCCTGATGTGTTGCTAATGCAATAAACACACATGCAATTATTCTGTAGCCATTTGATGCGCCCCACAGTGATGTAGCTACCAACACATTCTGAATAACAGTTGTTGTCATCCCCACACAATTCAAGACTGAGTATGGATTAAAAAGATAAACAGATAGGACATATTCTGATGCTTCGTCCAACTGGCAATCATTCAGCAATAACTCTTTGGAGTCTTCTGCTATGTCTTTCAACTGCTTTTCTTGAGACGTTTTTAATAATCGGACGAAAGCTTTGGATGTCTTGTAGAGTAAATGGGCTGTGAGCAAGTCCAGTAAGGTAAATAGGAGAGGTAACAGGTATGGCACATTTTTCAACAGAAAATGGAATACTATCAGCATAATAGGTGATTCATGGAAGGAGTCGCCTTCATAGGGATTAATTTTGTGGTCGTAGAGGTACACTCCTTCGATAAGTCTCTTCCATGAGTTCAAAGGTGTTGCGATCTCCACCCGGTTTGAGATTGTTTGCCAATAATCTATGTGTATCAACCAGTATCTCACGAAACCCGCAACAAAATATTTTACAAAGGCACCCATTTCAGTGATTAATGCTTTATCTAGTAAAAAATATACTAAATTCTCATTGAAATCTGGAAAAAAACATTGTTTGAACGGCAAAATCAACAAATGAAATTATTTATCGCTTAAAATTTCAACTTCTTTTTTCTTCTCTTCCTAGATGGAAGAATTAGAACGCCGCTAGCTTGAGAAAAAAAAACTCCCTAAAGTAAACGCGATAATATTTTTTTTTATTATTATTGTGATTTTATTTTAAAAGATTGAAAACTATTATTTTAAAACTATAGTACAATGAACATATGATATAATTGTAATCATTTAATTTTACACTTAACATTACACTTTAACACTTTTTACATTTTACAACGAAATTTCCTCTAACAATGTTTATTTTCTTAGGACGCAGAAAAAGTGGTTTAGGGTGACCCCATTGTAGCAATTATTTTTGAATTACGTTTAATCTCATAGTTTCTTTAGCCAACCTTCTCGCGATATATTAAATTTGATGTAAAATAATGTATCCAATAAGCAGGGAGAAAATCATATAGGAAAAGTATTTTAAATTCAAACTTAATACATTTTATGTATTACGAGTAGGTTGATTAAAAACATCCTACAGATTGAAAACTTATTTTACATGTGTACCGGGCCCTATGCGAATCCATAGTGACCTACTGCTTTACGTCATGGGGTGGCATAGGTAAATATGTTAGTAGGTTTAGCGTAAGAATTAATAAATATTCAATAATCCGTCCAACTTTATTTATAATTATAATTTATAATATAAAAGTGAAGTGTGATTTATTCGGAAGATTTTTGATAATCTCCCACAATTTTAGTAATATAGTATTGCTGGACACATTCACAGTGACATTAGCATATGGAACTGTTTGACAGTGACATCCCTGAAGCTTGAAATGCGTAAGATGGTAAATGAAATTAATTTTGTTAACAAATTGAAAATTATTTGATATTTTCACCAGAGCATATTTCGTTATCTAGCAGGGTGTACCACGTGCATGTTGGCTTGGGAGACGAGATGTTGCATTCCCCCTTACACCCCTAAAATGCTAGTTCCACGATATTTATGAAGTGAGTGAAGTCCATTTCACCTTGGTCGAAGGAAAATCACCCTTCCCAGTCTCCCTAAACTAGGGAGGGTGATTTCGAAAAGGGCAGGGGTCTATCTGGAAAACGAAATTACAAGTTTCTCATTCGTTTTCTTTCAAGATCAACTCATAATAAGTACATATATTTGCATGAATATCAGAAAATTCGGACTTTGTTTCCGAGTAGGTAGGGTAGTAACCTACCCTGTACCTATCACGGTTCAGGGAATGTTGATGATTTTCTTCTGGTTAACGTTTACTCTAAGGCGGTGATCTGCAAGGCCTAAAAGGCTAAACTGATTGCCTTGTCCGATTTTCTCTCTATACTGCGAGGTAAAACCTTTGCCATAGAAAGAGAAGTCTATCAATCAACAAAAAATCAACCTTTACATTTGGTTGTACCTGACAAGATAAATTGTCCGTACTGTACGGATCGCGAGCCAAAGTCTTTTTACGATCTATGTTTTTTTTGACAATTCACACAGCATCACCTAGCCCAAAGCTAAAGAGCTTGTGTTATGGGTACTAGATGACTGATATACATAATACATTACATTACATAAATATATTTTATCATAAATAGAAAACGACCAGAACAGCTGGAACAAATATCTGCAGATTACTACAAGCAATTGTTTCGAGGCGAGAATCGAACCCGCAACCTCCTGCGTTGCAGGTGGACCTTCGCCCACCGCGCCATAGAGGTCGTCCTACCGCGCCACAGTCAAAAAAGTTTTAAAATAGGTCTGCCTAATACTTACTCAATTTATAGTTTGTAGCTATGACCATCCAGCAATACCAAGATTATTAAATCATTTGCTTTCCACAAGAATATCACGCCAGCAGGGCGTTTGTTGGTTGTTATGGTATCATGTTTGTAAGCATGTATGTATTGTCCAGTCTTTATTAGAATGGGTACGTATGCACGGTAAAGAATAATAATTGAAACAACTTATTAAAAAAACTAATAGGCCCAAATGTATTTATTTCAAACATCCTAAAAGGACATACTTAACCTAACCTTTGTACCTACACATTACATATCTTAGGAAGATTATAATGATATACTTATTAATCATTTCCACCACGTTTATCACAGAAAACTGGTAACTTCTTATGCCTAATTTCTAAAAAAAGTCTTATAATGATCAAGCCTAATTTTAAAAGGATATCAGCCACTTTCTGAAGCAGTGATTTAGCTGTTCAAACTTTAGGAGGTCACACGGCTTCCACGCTATTTAACACATAACGTAACTCGCGTTATTACGCTCATTTTTGCGCGAATAACGCGTGTTAAGGTGCATTTTAACGCGAATAACGCCTTCTCACGAGTTATTCACGCTAAAATGCACGTTAACTAAAATTGCTTGTTAAATAACGCTGATAACGCGCGTTACGTCATGTACTAAATAGCGTGATAGCTTTGCTGTTCTGAGGAGACGCCTTGGTACCTAAAGTGAAGACTTGATTTCCAATTTCGAAACAAGTATTCAGGTTCAGTTCCTGTACAAACATACGTACAACATACTGTTAAACGTTATAAATATAACCTACAGATATCTAGGAGCTTATAGGAAAAAGTTCAATGTAGGGAATCTTCAAGAAGATTTTGTTGGAGATTCGGATTCCGGTTTTGTTCCAGTTAGCCTGCGCGAATGGCAGCAGCTCTTTATACAGCACTCGCCAGTGTCCCTTCAGAAAATCGTTGCCCAAGTCAGCTGTAAAAACACACAATTTGTAACATTAGTTAGAGAACATTAGCAAAATGTATCCGGATATCCGGGGCACAGCTATAATGGTTGTGTACATTGGTAGATATTGGTCTGCTTCTAGAATTTTTTGTGCTCGAATTTCACGCATTGCAGAACGGAGTGTAGAAAACGGAAGGCGCATTTGCTAGCAAAATCTTCATAAAATTCCTCTGATTCGCTTTCTGTGTATTGACTCGACGAGATAAGAGTATGTAGGTTACATTTTTAAAAGCAGACGCGGTTTTCTTTTGTATTTTCATACAATTATCCACGTTGACGTCACAAAACTAGGCCTCCAATATACGAAAAGAAAAACATCGAGCAAGCCTTTAAAAATATCTTTACATCTACCTACGGAACGTAGGCTACTAGGATCTTTGCTTTAATATAATATAATAAATCATTTATTTGAAACCGTAGAAAAGTAAGAGATCTTATTTAACTTATTCAACGGCCCATAGTAATAAATACCTTAAAAACTAACATACATAAAGTATTAAAATACTAAATTAATAACACGCTTTTTTGTGATTACGCCATGTAGATGACGTAATCAGGCTTAGTAATAGGCATGCTTTAGCATGCTTTATAGGTAGAACTTACTCAACGCTTTGCTGTCAGGATTATCGTTCTCTAGGCGCGAAACCATATTTTGCACGTCGGGCCTCATCTCAAATGAGTTGATTCGTACAAAAGTGTCGGATCCATTTTTTTCGGGATTGCCATCCAACTTCCATGTCCATACCAGTCCAGCTAAGGAATTAGAGAATTCAATTAGGGCTTATCAATTCAAGGTTATTATCAATACCAAGCTTTATGAAAGCTGTTCTATAAATTCATGCTATGTCATAGAGTAGCTACGAACATAAAGTAAAGGAAGCGGTTTACAAACTCGCTTTCTCGTTAAAACTATGACATTTATCAAAGTTATTGAAATGCCAATAAATAGTTCTATATAAAGATTTTAGAGAATCAACCACCATCTTTACCAAAACAAAAACACTTTTTTTAATACATAAATAATGACTTCATGAAAAGTTTGGACTTTACTACTATTTTTGTAAGAAAATTCATTTTGTTAAGTGACATTGATGAGTTTAGTATAAAAAAGAGCTAAATATATTATGTTTTGATTCTATTTAGATAATGAATTTTAAGGAACCAGATATAGGTACCAAAAACTAAGTTATCGACTTTATTACTAAGTTATCCATAACGGCCAAGTTTGAAGAGCTACAAATTAGCGAGTTTTATCAAAACATAACAGCTCATCGAGACAAACTGATCTGTGTATTAAACGTAATTAATGACTTCTGCCATTAGTGTCTTCTTGCAGTTAGCTGTCGATATACTTATACTACTATGTGGTATAGAAAAAATAAAGAAGTACTTAATGAGCTGCTAATTGGATTGCTGAAGGAGAACCTCTCTACTTTAGCAATCCAGTATAAATGTGACGTCGAACAAAGGAAATACAAAATAAAACTATTACAGAGACATTAAAAAAGCTTATAACAGGTATCACAAGGCCCAACGAAATTTTTGATATTTATTTTGTTCAACGTCATATCAAGATAAAATAGGTGGCGGGGTACCCCGGGGCACCGCTTTAAATCCGTGTGAAGAATAGAATGGTCCACAGTCCGTAATGATACGTACGAGCAATCCTAACATACTCACCCCCAAATTTTCAGAACGCAAGTTGCAATTTTTTGACAGATAAAAACTGCCAAAATAACCTTATTTTGGCTAAAATTAGTATTTTATTTTTGACTTAACGGGGAATAATGAACATAAAGTTCATTTATCCCCGCTGACGGGGATGGTCAACGGTGATTAGTGGAATAAGCCAAATCTTCTCATAAGACACGCTTAAATCTGAGCTGCGTGAGAGTATTTGGTAAAAAGCTCTACACATATAAAACAAACGCCGCAGCGCTGCACAAAAATGTGGATTCAAATATTGGTTTAAACTCGTTATCTTTACATACATTTAACACTGACAAAATGGCATACAGCTCGCAGACCACTCGTTTGAGCACAAGACTCAAACGAGGGGCCTGCGAGCTCTATGTCTAATGCCGTCAATATAAAATGCATTGGAATGTTACGAGTTAAAGCCCATATTTGAATGCATATTTTTTTGCTGTGCGGTCACAGTGCACCTCTGATCTGCGACAACGTTTAGACTAACAAATCTAGAACCTTTATCAAACAAAAGAGAATCGAACATTGGTTCATATCTTGGTTTGTATAACATCATAAGTATTTTCCTTTGCCTTACAAAGAGAGTGGTGAGACCACACCATATGTGATCGCATCGACTGGAAGGATTTGGGGGAGGCCTTTGCCCAGCAGTGGGACGTAAAAAAATAGGGTCTGTAATAATACTTACTCATAGTCGTAACAAAACTTCCATAAGCGTCGAGTTTAAGAGCATTGTACTGCCCTTCACCTACGTAGGTCCCGTTGATAGTAATCTCTGGTGCCTCTAGGTCGATTTCCATATGAAAGCGGTCATCGTCTGCTTTAACTCTGAAATTAATTACAACCACGCATAATTAGTGTTACAAACAAAGGAAATATTACTGTAAGCAGATATTTATACAGATATTTTCCCAATTTCATTTTGAATCTAAATACAATAGAAAACCCCGATTATTTGTTCAAATGGTATGCTTACGCATTTAAGCGATACTGAATAAGGTTTATTGATACGAGTACTTATAGAATTGGGTATGGATATATACCCAATTCTATTATTATCGATAACTAGCTGCGCCCGGCTTCACCCGCGTGGAAATTTCTGCGCAATTTTACTATTTTTTTATCACCGTTTAATAAACCTTCCCTGGACTACGATAAACATTTCAAAACCAAAATCAGCTAAATCGGCCCGGCCGTTCTCGAGTTTTAGCGAGACTAACGAACAGCAATAGATTTCTATATATAAAGATTTCTACTAGAGTTAAATTTGATTCGGTCGAAAGTAATAAAAAATATTCCCTGGGATACTTATTATGCAGCCAGTGTGAAATATTGTAGCTGCTTTTATAGAGGTAAATAACAGCTTTTCGAGGCTAGTTCATAGAAGGTAAAAAACCAACCTTGCGTCGCGAACTGTGGCTCCTTTTAGTCCTTTTACGTAAATATCTTTCAAGTTCATCTTTGCCGAGATCTGTAACAAGAAAAAGAATTATATTTTAGTTATAGTACTTTTAATCTACTAGCTTCTGAACACGGCCTCGCACGCAATTTTCAAGTAGACTATGTCCGTCCCCGGGATATTGTATCCTGCCAAATTTTATTAAGATTGTTTAGCCATTAATGCGTGAAAAGTTAACAGACAGACAGAGTTACTTCCACATTCATAATATTGTTATGCCTTTTTTGAAATTGCCATTGTAAAGGAATACCCAATTAACTTTGATTGCTATGACCATATTTAATAGGGACTTAAACTCTATTAATAATGGCGGGTGTCTTCTAGATCTTCGTTATACACCATCTGTCATATCGTAATTTTGCATCAAGTGAGACTGTCGTCAAACGAAGGTGTAACGACAATTAAAAATAAAAAAACCTATGTTTGCAGGTAGCCAGTACCTAGATACCACAGAGGTTCTATTCTCTTTGCCTAGGTATGTTAGTTAAACATAGAAGACTGAAAAAAGTAATTCAAGAAAAACCAGCTGTCATCTTATAATAACGTTTTTCATCGGGATAATTGCGACAACCCGGAAACGGGTACCATACACCGTGTAATTATTAACAAAAGATTGTAAGGTACCACCATACTAATGTAGTTAATTGCATAGGTAGAATAAGCGGGGTTTTTTTATCGTTCTTGCTTCTGCTCCCGGCTTTGCTCATGCGGTACCTTGACAAAAATACGAGAGAAAACAACTCAAAGTGGCAATACATTCTACACCTTGCGAGGTTTGTTTCAAGCATAAAAACAATAAACCAACCATTTAAAAAAATCTAAACAATGTTATACTGATTTTTATTTAATCGCTTGTTTTTTTATTTAAGATATTAACGTAGAAGTACAATTTTATCGTTAACTTAGTGTAGGACGACCTCCGACCATGTGGGATGACGACCTGCGAAAGAGTGCAGGGAGATGCTGGATACCTCGCTGCAAACAGGGATATATGCCGCTCATTAGAGGAGGCCTTTATCCAGCACTGGACAGACATTGGCTGATGATGATGACAATTTTCTCAAACAACATATTACAAGGTGGTCTAGGTAAGAAAGATTCACATCGAATACAAGGTAAGCAATTAGATTATGTCATTCAGAGTGAGTAACTAGCAGATTATGGTATCTGTGTCAATTTTCTTAGCAAAACAACCTTTATTTATTAACCGTAATGTATCTGGGCTTTAGATGCAGTCATCAAGGTGGACAAGCGGCCGAGCAAATGACAGTACCGTACCTTTTGACATTGATCTAATTAGGCGAAGATAAAATAATATTGGGCCAAAGCATTTACGCACCTTATTGCGTATTTCATAATAGTATCTTACACTTTCGACTGTAGATAACCCCCATATCATTTGTCGTAAAATCAGAAAAAGAAGTTTATCTACTACAGCTTTTTAAAGCTTAAAACGAAATTACTCGTACCTACTTAGCCAATTCTAGTTTCTAATTATACCTGAACATGTATTTCAAAACTGTATCCTATATTCAATAAAAAAAATGTAAGCAATATTTACTTATTTATACATAAAAATCGACGCTGAATAAGTGAGTTTTAGTTTTTGTGTTGTGGTTTGTTTACAAACATACCACATCGAGTATGGTTACTATACTCGAAAATATATATATAGATACTTAACCTTCCTAAAATATAATACTTTATTCTAACAAAAAAAAGGTGTCATGCAGGGAAAGTCATTTAATAATAAGTGAGTTTTAGTTTTTGTGTTGTGGTTTGTTTACAAACATACCACATCGAGTATGGTTACTTTACTCGAAAATATATATATATAGATACTTAACCTTCCTAAAATATAATATTTTATTCTAACAAAAAAAAGGTCTCATGCAGGCAAAGTCATTGAGCAGGTTAGGAAGTGTAAATCAAAATAACATTTAAGACAACTGCAGAAAACATAGAAGGTTAAAATAATAATTAATTAGTACATTTAGCATTTTATACATTTTAGACTTCCGTAGGTATCTTGAACTTTATTATCACTCTAATATTATATACTTTGGATGGATGTATGGATTATAGGATGTTTGTTACTTCTTCACGCCGAAACTACTGAACAGATTGAGATGAAATGTTCCATGTGTGTGGCTCTAAGCCACTCAGCTCAAACAGACTATTTTTCATCCCATAACAATCAGATCCCATGGGATAGAAATAACAGTTTTCAAGAAAACAACGTATGCGAAAGCGCGAGCAGAAACTAGTCGGCCATATTTTTGTACCGCGACAGAAAATTGAAACAGATTGCTAAAAATAGGAACAAATATCTACTAAAAAGTACATATTCTGGTGCGTACTCAACTAATTATATACGAATAAATAAAGTTCCAACGGAACGAAAGCCTACCAATCACAAGCATAACCGACACGCTCTTAGTAAATTATTTTTAAACTGATAATTTTCCAGTTCTTGTTGTGTTTTTGCTAGCCAAATGAAATGTTAAAACAAATTATCGTCTAATCTCGTTTTTTGTCAGTGTACAAAATCTTGCAACTTTTTGTTTAAATTAAGATGACCTTGTAAAAACTATTAAATGTCAGAGATTTAAATTTATAGAGGCGGATGTTTGTGATAGGCTCCGGTTGAAATTTTACACAACGGAATATCATTTGTAAGTGTAGGTAGAGTACGCTACATGTTATCAAGGAAAAAGTGAGTGAAGGCTTCACTAAATTTTTCCTTAACGGACAAGTTACTCATGAGTATGACGGTGTTTTACCCTTTACAGATAAAACTACATCTTCGTTGATTTGATAGCCCTTCTAACAGGATCTATAGAAAAAACGAATCCGCATAGGTTTAAGAGATTTTATGATCAAAGCGCTTATGATGGAAAAAAAATTGGCAGGTTATCGAAAATGAGTCCCGTGCTACAGCTATACCTTCAGAAGTCCCCTCATGAACGGGAGATCCGAATAACATGTCAGCCATCGTCTCCAGTAAAAGTTAGTAGGTGATAATATCAAACAATGTTGGGACAGAAGTGAAGGAAAAGACTAACAAAAGTAAAACCAGCTTAAGCGCTACCTAAATCAATAGTTTTTCTGTTTGTGTCTGTATATAACAGCTTTGCTTTTTTGAACATGAAAGTTTGCCAGTTACAAAAAACGAAAGGTTTAATTAATTTTTTTTTGTCTATCTTTTTATTTTGGCTTATCTCCGAAACGACTAGCTAGACCAATGACGGCACATTCTCTGACAGAGCTGATGTCATGGCGGGTAACAAAGCTTATTTTATTTCAGAAAAGAATGACGGTTCCACGCAAAAAATTAAAGCCCATGGAATTGCAGAATCTACGCGGGCGAAGCGGCTGGCACAGCCTCTAAGACAATTTAAGAATAAAATGTTGTAACTAAGGAAGGTACCTGATTATTGTTGTACACCACTTTCAGCTCTTTCTGGTGGTACGGGTCGACTCCAGGAACCCCAATATCCTGGATCCCGCCAGCCATCTTCTGTATGCCACTTGAGACCGCTTCCACCATGCAATCGTTGACATCAACAGAGTTTCTATCGCATACTTGCAGATACTTGCCTGTAATTAATAAAACACATAAAGACCATTTTTGAAGGGATTTGTGCTGAAGGATTTTGAGTGATACTCAAGTGTTTTGACAACATAACTCTACTTTTCCGAATAACACTGGAATAAACATTACTTTTCTAAACAACTTTAAATGTTAAACGGTCGTTTGGAACGTTGTATAACGACTCTTGCAACGCGCAAACAGTATGACGGAAGTCATATAGAGTTGGTTACGTTGAGAAAAAAATGCAGTCTCGGTGCATAACAAAATTAAATGAAATCTACACAAATTAAGCAATCGAACGTGCAATCAGGCAAGGTAACAATTTGGCTTTGAGTATACAATTTTGGTGGAATTGTAAGAACATGACAAAACTCCGATTGCGCGCCAGAATGCCCTGTCACCGGCTTTTGAGCTAAATCCTACTATACATAATAATCTTATAAACGCGAAAGTTTGTATGAATGGATGTTTGTTTTTTACTCTTTAACGCATAAACTACTGAACTAATCGGGCTGAAATTTAAAATTTGCATACAGCTAGTTCCAGGCCCGGAATATAACAAAGGTAGGGTAATTTTTATCCTTTAAATCAATTCCCATGGGGTAGAAATAACCTTAAAACGTTTCCATAGAAAAAAAGCGTGCGAAGCCGCGGGCAAATACTAGTAAAGATTAAAAAAAATTAAAAAGCGCACGGCGATATTGTCTTAGAGTGCATGAATCGGGCTGAAATTCATATTGGCCATACGAAGGCATAGCAGGCCTTTGCTTACCCAGCAGTGGGCAAAATTAGCTTCCGAAAAACATAAATGTATTCCCAGTAACATGTTAAAAAAAGCCGCGGGCAAAAGCTAGTAGTTAATAAAAGCAACTACCATTAAAAAGGTAGCTAAAGCTACATAAAGACAAATCGACTTATTTCAAGGCATTTGTAATAAAATCACGTAATCAGGGGTCAAACCATGGCCAAACTGCCGGCGTCAATGGTAGGTAAAATACCTACCTTAACATACTTATGTAGTATAGATAGAGGTCTTCTAAATTTATATCGCTTAACCATGCAAATGAGAAAATATTGAAGCATAGCTCCTGTCGGCGGCTTCGCACGCAAGTATTATTTTTTTATTGATTTAAGTCTATTCGCTTGCACAATGCATAAGGATATTTAAAATTTTAATAACTAAAAACCGTCTTCGAAAGCTTGCCTTTATATTTGCACTGTTTTTTAAGGTTGGACCAATCGTTATTCCTCTGAAATATAATTTATATGTGATCACATGATCACCCCATGATCTCAACAGAAATAAACATCTATGTATATATGTTAGCCGATCTCCGCAAATAGTGAACCGATAAACAAAAAACATACATGCAGCCGAATATAATATAGGTACCGATATTAAAATATGATTAGCGAGTTGTCTAACCATCCAGACACACTGCGACTTAGTTTGTGTAATTTTCAAGCTATATGTAGGGTTTGTGTTAGTATATATATTGTATTGCATTTTGGTGCCTTTTATACAGCTACGGTGTACTAAACATTGGATTACCTATACCTCGGTATATGCTTATGGCGTCGTCGTCGTCGTATGGGGAGGACTATTTCCAATAGTGGACAAGGGCATAGCGCAACGGTTTTGCAAATACATATTTTAATTTTAAATCCTAAATAGGTCACGGTATACTCTTTATTTACAAACATTGGTTTAAATTTATTTTTTGAATGGTTATTAGTGTAGGTAGAGCATCGAATAGTTCTACACTAGATCAAGTATAAACAAAAATAAAAATAAACAGACTCACTGATATCAATAGCTCCATAGCAAGAAGTTATCACAGTCATCAAAAGGATAACTATACTCACAAGCCGAAACATGATTAGGGATTTAGATATTTGCAATTTATATCGTCAAAAGTTTATATATTTTTTAAACGATTATTTATCACAGACGCGAGTGGCAGCGCCTAGTTTGCGGCATCGTTTGGTACAAGCTTTGCCTTACTCGAACACTGATTGCATAAAGCCAGCCCAATGTCACGTTACTGGTTCTCGGAATATTCATTATACACACTAACATACTGAGAGAATGCCGTAAAGTTGTCGAACAATGAAATTAATTTTAAAATTAATTTATTCGTTTAGGAAGTTAGAATCCGTGGCCGTCGCGGTGCCATTGAAATTAACTGAGTCAAATACATATATAATATGTAAATTTAGCATCAAGCATCCATACTAATATTATAAAAGCGAAAGTAATTCTGTTTGTCACCTTTTCACGCCTAAACGGCTGAACAGATCTAAATAAAAATTGTCAGTGAGGAACATTGTATTCCGGAGACGGACATAGGCTACTTTTTATCCCAGTTAAGGGCGTGCGAAGTCGCGGGCAGAATCACGTAAACTATAATAGAGTAAGTATGTCTGTCTATTAGAATTTCTATCTGAATATTGACTTTCAAATGATGAACTGGTGTTAAGGCGGTATCCCAAAACACACTAGCGCCGCCACCTATTTATCTTATTGCTACGTTAAACAAAGGAAATATCTAAAATTTCACAGGGCATTTTGTAATACCTATAATAAGCGTTTTTAATGCCTCTGTCATAGTCTTATTTAAAGATTAGGTAGAGATGCGATAATAGATTTTGGTGACCACCAAGGGCACTTGGGCTGCACTTCGTATCATAGGCGGCGCTAGTGTGCCTCGGGGTACCGCCATAATAGCACTGAATAATTTGCAAGGAGATGGATGGTATCCCGGCGAAGAATTTTACTTCTGCTACTTTTTATACGAAACAACGCGTACGAAGTCGTGGGTTAAAGCTTTTTAATAAAAAAAATGTACACGTAAACGAAGTAGATTTTTGAGAGCCTAGCAGAATTCAGATGTGGGTAAGGAACAATAAGTCAGAAAAAAAAAACAGCTGATTCGTTCAATGGTTTTTGCGTGAAGAAGTAACAAACCTATCCATCCATACATCCAAACTTCGCATTTATAATTAAACGTATATGTGTACTGTAAATTTAATTAGAAATTTATATAAATTTCCGCGACTGCAACTGCTCCACGTCTATCTTTGTCGAAGCGCCAGCCAATGCAAAATGTTCAGTACGCCAATTGGATTTCGTTGACTCATGTGAACAATCTCCTGTTTATAGTTGGCCCAACATGCTAGCCCAGCGCATTGGCCCAATGTGTACTGGCCTCTTAATACCCCTTGATGGAAGCGAGTATGTCATTGTTAACACGCATCTTGTTACGTTAAACAAAATAAAAACTCACTATAAAAGATTTATTATATAAAAGATTTATTATTATGACAACTTAATCAGCAATGAATGTATCTAAAGTTGCTATGAATATGATTGCGTTGGTAAGAATACGACCGATAACAACCTTGTACTTTATGTCTCTTTGAAGTGGTTTATTAGGTACCTACAAGGAAATTGAAATATTGCAAATTATATTTTGCACTTGTCTTGCTCAAAAAGTATGTCATTATAGCATAGCTTCGCGGGCGTATAACAGAAGTATACGCTACAGGGATTAAAAATATTTTTACGTTTCCATACCGCAAGAGGAAAAAGGAACTCGTATAGGATAATTTTGTCCGTTGACAGACGACGTCCACCCTCTTTTCTCAGGAATGTTGGTTTACTACAAAATATACTCGTAAATGAAGGTGACGTTGGCGTTGGCTTATTAACCGATTCAGTGCGGCTGTAGATTTTTCAAACTATAGCGCCTGGCGGCGAACAAATTTTTCGTGGCTCCTCTGAGGCGCCAAGCGCCAGGGACTTTCTTGGCTCCTCTCGTGCGCCACCCGCCATGAAGTGTAACTTATCGCTTTTTCTTCGTTTTCCACTTGTTATTGTTGTAGTCGCAACCCAACACCGAACGCGAGCGGTTATAAAAGTTCGTTTTAAGTGTTTACATGTGATTACATACGTGTTTTTAACCGAAATGGAAGGTAAGTGACTTAATTAATCAGGTGTCGTAAACCTTTGGTATATGTTTGGCTGAATCCATGATTTGTGTTTATTAAATATCGAAATATTTCCGTGCTAGTCGTGTAAATCGCAAAATCACGTATTAACGTAATTAACGTATCTATAAACTACTTTTTTGGTTAGAAACTCATGAATCTCAATCTTCCAAAGTGATCAAAATTGTGGAAAAATCCGCCAGAAACCGCTAAATATTTATTTCCCGCTAAAGCTTTTGGTTTTCGCACGAGAAGATCACAAAATCCACCAGATCTAGCGGGAAAAGCGCTAAAACGGCAACACTGGGGTGCTGTTAGAACAAAATTCCATTTTGTTGAAATATTGCCAGTAGATGGCAGTAAGGTTGCATCTAAGTTACATAGAATTTGACACTAGATGGTAGTGTTGTTGTATAACAAATAAGGGGGAGCCATTTTGAACAAATTTGGATAAAGTTTAAAACGATTTACAATCAATCGAGGATCAAAATGTAGATTTCTTAGAAATCGTTTTTCGTATTCATTTGTCTGTTTTAATTTATGCAATTTTCTAGATAATTAGTAAAAAATATACGGTCAAATTGAGAGCCTCCTTTTTTTGAAGTCGGTAAAATATCCAATCGAGTTTCATTCGTAATCTAAATCAAAATTAGTTGTGTCACTATCCTCATTTTTTTTTATACAGCCAGTTACCAATACGTTAGTTAATTGTAAGTAGGTACTTTTATTTTTATTCACAACAAATGATTCGGTTTCCGTATCATACCTAATGAATGATTTTTATATTGAAAAGGTTTACGACTCCTGAAGTATGCGTTTTCATGCAATATCCCGAAACTAACACTGGAATCGTAATCTACGTGACAAATAAGGACACTTTCATTTACGGATAACCACAGAAAAATGGTGTTTTATCAGAGTTTTACAGGTAAACATTTTGGCTCCTCTCGGGCGCCATACGCCATTCACAGAAAATACCTATGGCACCTCTAGGGCGCCATCCGCACGGAATCGGTTAAATTAAATTGAATTGTCATCAAGCTAAAATTAAGTTAATAATATGCAAATGGACCAGAAGGACAAAGAAATAATTAATATGATTCAATCTGTTGCAGTCGAAATCACATGAAACATATTTAAAGACTTACGACAAATTCGTGAAGTTGCTGTGATAAAACTGTGCAACATGAAGGTAAGTTTTGTATGTTTTATTTCCCGCAATCTTTAGGTTTTATTTTCTCCCTCGCTGCGCTCGGTAGTATATCAACCTTGTATATAATGGGGTGCGTTTAATCCCTGGTAAAAATATACTATTGACACTATTATACGTAGACATCTGACCGTGTGTTATAGCACCGATGAGTAAGTATGAAGCAACGCACTATAGTGACGTGGGTAAGGAACGATAGACAGAATGTTGGTATATAGGTGACCTGGAGTTGAAAAACTAACTGCACGTGATTCGAGGAAGGCATAAATACAATGATTAAATTACAAAGATCTCAATAAATTAAGACTAAGTAAATTGCTGAACGCCTACAAAATTTCTTAAAGCAATTTTGAAAGAGTGTCTACATCATGACCATGATGGCACCTTAGCTTGTAGCAAAGCAAGAATGCCAGAACAAAAGTGAGGAGAACGACTGCTATCAAAAATTATAGGTGTCATGAATTTTAACATTGTCATAGACATACATAGTAGACTTAGCCTATGCATTTGATCCCTTTGGAGTCGAGACCCTAGGTCCGTGGGGTACCGAGGCTCTCGGGTTTTTAAAATAAATTCTGAGCGTCTCTGGTGGAAGCGACGCTTGACCCGAGAGCTGGTGAGTGTCTGGCGCAACGCATCAGCATTGCCATACAGCGCGACAATGCAATTTTTATTCCAATCCTTAATTTCTCCTATTAATATACTTAATAAAAAACCGTCAAACATGAATTTGAGCGGCTGATTCTCAACCTAACTGATGCCACCTACATTATATTTCGTAGATGTTAACGGGCTAATGATGATGACGATATTATGTATAAAGCCAAATTTCGTGAGTGGAAATGTTTGTTTTAAATTTAAATAGACGTATATGTCTCAATCAGACATAAAAAATAAGCTAGATTCGGGAATTCCGGAATATCGCGTCCTAAATCAAAATGAAATATAGAACTTATAAATTACCTACAAGAGAAAGAACCTACGGTACTTTTTAAACAACTTACTATGTAGGTGCACGAAATCGCAGTGCACTTTAAAAGCATGATTATTTTCCAAACTCGTTGGACAGGTCCTGTCGAAAGTTATGAATCTCAAAACCCTTTCTGCACATGATGATCATCTGCAATAATGTTGCAGTTTTTGTACCTTTCTGATTCCCATGTCAGTCAAGTAAAACCGGTAAACACTACAAATAACTTGATCATAGACCGGTGGCATTCACCCCGTGTCTTTTCATTTATTACTCTTCACACCAAAATTACTGAACGGATCAGGCTGAAATTTTGCATATATTTAGATCTTGACCTATGATAATATAATTGTACTTTTTATCCCAGAAAAATGCTTATGAAGCTAGTCACAAATTAATGAAACCTTAGTAATTAAAATTTACCTCATTTTCATACCTAGGTTTTTGAGCCAATTGTCTAGATTAAATCTAAATAAAGGTATTTTTTGTTTGCGTTAGGGTTGATGTATCTTTAAACTAAGGCACTTATTTCAAGGGAATATGATGTCTTTTGGAAGTTTCGGCACGTAACGGAACGTCTCCACATACCTATTTGCTGAGACAATAAAACTGTATAGATATTTGGGTACCTTACGCACCAATGTGTCACCTCAATTCATATTGCCACAGTACCTAAGTACAACAAACTTATCTGTTCAGTTGAATGGTACTGAAGCCGTTAGGTAAAGCGACTCTTAAATTCTTTTAAAATTCGAGCTCTGACAGCCATACAGATAAGAAAGTAACACTGTGTAGGTAGGTTCTGCCTTGGTACCTAACCTACTGCAATTTTATTTAGGGTTCTTTGCCCAACGGGTGCAAACGGGATCCTATTACTAGGTAAGCCTTAACTTTCCGTCTGTTTTACAGCGAGCTGTATCTTATTAATCATAATAGGTAAACAGTTGAAAATTTCACAGTGTGTATTTTTATTGTCGCCATAACAAAAATTTAAAATTATATTTAAAATATATAGTATAATAAAAGCCCATATCTACCGAAACCTTGCATATTTTTGTGCATGCTTTGTCCGACCTCAACAGTATTTTGTACGATGTAACAGAACCCTTCGTGTGCGAACCCGACTCGCACTTAGCCAGTTTTTTGTACCAACATGATATCTACTGATCACTGACTTTGACATAACGGTAACACATGCCTGAGATTAATGACGCTAATATCGTCCCCGTCCAAATGTAATCTTCTAAATTGCGATCATGGCTTATGCTTGTGAATAAATAGATACATTTATCATCCTAGGTTCAAGCAACCCATCGGAAATACGTTTGTAAGTTGTTTGCCAAGAAAGCACAAAAGTAAGATATTTCGCGAGCAAGAATATAGATATTTTCGTTGTATTTATTCTAGGTTCAAGCAGTCGATTGCAAATATGCTTGTATTGGTGAAATCCAGCCATGACAGCACGAACGAAACATATTTCACTAGAATATAAATATTTTGATTTATTGACTCAAGGTTCAAACAATCCATTGCAAATACGTCTGCATTGGTGAAATCCAGCCAAAAGAGCCTAAAAGAAAGATATGTCGTCTGATGTAAAATGTAATTTTTAAATGGCCAAGGTCTATCGCAGATGCCTCAAAATTGGCCCCACCTTTCCAGATCACAAGACAAAAGCACAAAAGTCTGTGAATAATGAAAATTTTATAATTTCATATCTTAATATTTTGTGAAGCGTTAATCTTATCGTGAAAAAAATAAAAAGTATAAATAATTCAAATATTAACAACGAATTATTAACTTTTCAAGCAATCGCGGGTACAACCCGATTCATTAAGTGAATATAATATCAATTAAAACGTATATGGAAACAAGATCAAAGATCATACAAATGTAAGTTATAAAGTACGTTCCCTTGTCACTTATGTTAGTTATTTCCAATATTCGTAGAAATAATGTTACCTTATGAAAAAAAAATAACACTTTAACTAGTGTAAAAACACAAACGTTTGTATCTGTATCGCAGGTGCAACAAACTAATAGTGTTTTCTTGTAGTCAATGATGCTTACAAAATAACAACAATAATTTTTTTTTTGGCACATGAAGAAATAAATATATTATAACTGCAAACTTAGCAGGTAAAACAAAACCAAAGACTATCCGGTGACCGTTATTTCGAGCAATTTTGCTTGGTAGGATTTTGGATTTTATATCAATTCTTCGAAGGGTAATGTTATCCAAGCGCTACAAAAATTTAAATATTTAATAAAATCGAAAACTAATGTAAAGAAATAAAGCAATTTGGGATTTCTTCTTTGCACTGCTATAAAATAAGTACTTTACAAATTATTTGATTTAATAGTTTAAGTCGACAATCGTCTAGAGAATCGCCCAAAGATTTATTATTCATGAGCAAAATTAAGGAGCTTTCCGATGAATTAACTCGTTAACGAACCTATTTTTCATTACCATTTATCAATTTTGGTCTCCTCTGCTACAAGTTATTAATCCTTTATTTATTTTACTTCCCCGACAGAGCTTTATGATCAGTGTGATTTAATGACTTGGCTGTAAAGTACGCTGATCAGAGTAGTCCTTTCATTTTATTTTACAAAGATCATTGACACCCTTGCGGTTTTTGCATTAGCCAGAGAATAATACGCACTGGTTTGATAGCATCTGCATACTAATCCATCACGACAGGAGGAAAAAACTCAATATTTTGTTCTAGATTTCGAAAGAATGGTGATATTTTACAGAGTTGACAGGGTTTCAGAGATAAGAAACAACAAACGAAAACAAAATTTTAAAATGTAGGAATTGTATCCCATATTTTTAAATTCAAACGAAAACCAAATTTTAAAATGTATATTAAAATCTATATTTTTAAATTCCCTTTAATTTTTTTCACTATTAAAATACGTCTGAACGGCGCTTAATGAAATTTGGCAAAGAGATAAAATGTATACGAGACATCGCATGCGAATTTCTTTGTAAAATAATACAATTTTATAAGCAATTTATGTCACAAAACCAAGACCAAGGCCCGATTAGAAAAAGGGTGAAAACTGATGTTTTACACGCAACGCAACCCGCAATTTAAGCAATTATTTTACGGTGTAAATTCGGCAAAATCTTGCAAGAAACGGTAGTCCTAAATTGAAAACCATAAATGAACCTTTATAACTGCATGTTATTGGTGCTTGCCATCAACAAGTGCCCTCAATTTAAGGTTGTTTTGGGTTCATTGATCTCCCGATTCTACCTTTGTTATAATGTCGTGTGAAAATGGCTAAATCTCTAATCGATTTGTCTATATGCGCAAACACAGATCGCCTGTCATATTTTTTAAAGCTCAAACTCTACTAATGTCAGCTTATAATAGAGATAAAAGCTCTGTTATCTTTAAACCTTGTGGAGCGTCGTGTAAAATATTATAAAGGCGCGGAGCCAAAAGTTTGGAGCATTTTGCAAAGTGACTCCTTGCGGGCTGCACATTCACGCGCCGCGCGAACTTTCAATTGGCACCCGTATCATTCGCGAGTCCTTAGATGTATTAAAAATCCTGTAAAATGAATAAAGGGACGAATATATTATGTATTCTATGGTTAGCGCTGTTTGCTTCGGGGTACGGAAGTGTTTCAGACGGCGATTTTGAAACTGGATTTTCTTCAAGAGATGGCGCCTTTTACACCGAAGACGCAGTCATAGTAACCGGTAAGTAGGTACTTTTGCGTATAATTAGAAAATTCTGGTTTCAGTAACATAAGTTTTTATAGAAAAATAAATTCGCTTAACTACTTTCAAAGTTTAACGATCTATAGAAAGTTATACGTCATAACTCGCTCTTACTATTCTTAGTACTTACTTTAACTTTTATCATAATATAGCGAGCGTCAAATATTTTATTAATGACTCAACGCAATCGAAAATGAAACTGTTATTTACATTTTTCACGTAGTCGATAGTGTCCTATTAGTCTAATGTTGTTATACGAACCACTCCAAACAAAGCACGCACATGTCACTATGAGGTTTTGAGGCTAGAGAAAGTTAAAAATTTGCAACTAAGATGAAGTCCGGCCACGGCGAAAACCAGGACCATAAATAAGTATTGATACATTTGGATCTATTAATTTAATTGGTTTTACTAAAGCCTTTTACCATTTATCAAAGAAACTAGTTTTTACACGACTAAATGTTCAGTTTTGTATGTGGAACTAGAATAGTATTCGTACGTGTAAGTACCTAAATAAAATGTTAGGCTTGGTCAGGTCAGCTAAGAAGTTTCAATAAATAATAATTTGAACACCTCTGTGGCGCGGTTGGTGAAGGTCCGCCTGCGACGCAGAAAGTCGCGGGTTGGATTCCCGCCTCGGGACAAATGTGTGTACGATCTACAAATATTTGTTTCGGGTTTTCTAGTCGTTTTTAATGTGTAATAAATAATCTCTTTCTATGTAATGTATTGTATTATGTATGTATATCCAGTTATCTTGTACCCATAACACAAACTCTGCTTAGCTTGAGGCTAGATAAAGATGTGTTTAATTGTCCATCATTATTTTTTTTTAAATTAAACACGTGTGAGACATTACTGGGAAAATAAATTAGGGATCAATTCAATGCAAATCTTAAGCCGCCCACATATCCGTGCGGTCGACCACATCAATCACAATCTGAATCACGACCATTGTCTTCCTAAAGTTCGGCAAGCACTCAGTACCACTTGGTTTTTTGTGGCCATCGAGGACAATAATTGGATTAGTATTGACAGGGATGCCCCTGACATTTCCCTGTTTAAGATCTGAACCAGGAAAACGCAAATAACGTTTGCCAGGCCATACCTATTACAGATGGAAAACGTTAAGATTTATTGCGTCTTGATTGAATGTACTAGATCTTGTGAAAAATAATTAAAATACAGGAAATTTAAATGCTTGTTACTTGTAGTATCAAGTTCAAGGCGTCGTCGCACTTGCTGGCATGCCGCGGCACTTTGCTTGCACTACATATCAATCTACATTCTAAAGGAAAACTTGCTTTATCGTTTTAAACATAGAGCTGAGTTCTCTTCGTGCATATCCAATGTTTACTTTTATTTATTTTGGATCTAGGAACCTTTAAAGGCTGTATTTTTTCATCAGTGTCTCTGGAAATCAAGTTTAAGCATTTAGGTTCCAAGTTTGCGTGTAGGAATTTTGCATCAGGCTAGCCAAGGCCGTTTACATTGACATTTTTGTTTATTTATGGGTCTATGTCACAGAAAAATAAACCATGCTTTGTATTGTAGGCTAAGGTCAACATAACTTTTATTGAGGTTTCCAAATCGTTTATTGGCGAACCGAAACTAGTATTCATAGTATTATTTAAAATCTCAAGAGTTCAATAAGTTTTTTTCTATTTTCAATATTTATATAATGGAATTGAGGAATTCGTTAATATTAAGTTAATATAGGCTCAAGTAGGTACGAGTACAAGTAGGTTACATTGAATTCGTTTCCATACATATCTGTCACAAACCGTTATGCACCAATCCAAAATAAATAACTTACATGTTTACGGCGCATTCACTTTACAAAGGAATGTCTGTTCTGTTTCGTCCTTTGAATAATAATTACTTACAAATGATCTTTACGATTATTGCTGATCGAATCAAAAGCGATAATCGAAACTTGGAGCAAAAAACTCGATACAATCACGTTTGGTATTTTACAGGCTATGTAGAGCAAAAGAAGTAGACCTCAAAAGTATTGACAGGTTCGACGTGGAAACGCAAGCAAAAACTGGTTTTCGAAAACTGTATCATATGTGATAGTGATACGCAGAATAATAAATTATATGATTACGGTGCTTGCTTACACATGATTGATCAGAGACCGTTACAAGTTGATGCTAAATGACAGGATAATTACGATTAATCATGCAAAAAATTATCAAGATTATCGATTAATGAAAATAATTTTGTGGATGAGTTCATTCGAATGTTCCCATTCACGACTTTGTTGCTACCTAACTAGAAAAATCTACTTTCTAGAACTAAAATTAAATAGAGATTTTGTCAGACTGAAAATAAAAATGATTATAAATCCCTGATGGGTTGGTTGGGACTTACAGCAATGGTGGGACTGAGGGCATGCAATTAAATGTTTCAGCGTCTACCTGATAACTTAATAATAAATAAAGAACTTAAACCATTAAATTAAAATGAGCACATTCTCAGTCACATTCACAGCCAGTCTCTATTTAGCAGCTTCAGGCGACACCGACCTTATTAAACCCAGGAGACTCTTAAACCTGACTGAAAAGGTAGTTCCGGTAGTATCAGCTCTTATACATCGAAGATTGAAAATATTAGTATTTTGCATTATCAGAAAGAACTAAACGAATATAGCTTTTAGCCGTTTTGAAAACCTGGAAATTAGGCGTGATTTGGGGACGCTATGAGAAGAAAAACCTTTGTATTAAAGTAGATATCTGCCATAATCATGTATACATCTACATATTATTTGATTCGTTTATATTTCAGCCCACGTCGGACGACAAAAGCGAGATGCTGGCAACTCTACACGAGGTGGAAAGCAGCTGCTGATGTTTCAAACCAGAATGGTAGCTATTCAACCCATATCAACAATGGGTCAATTTACGCACAATCATTAAACTGTCTCAATCCAGTGCAAAGTACCCATCTACCAGTCTTCACGATTCAAACACAATACGAGTAAAAAAGTTATGAATGGCAAATAAATTATTAAGTAAATCGTTACAAGCCACTGCCCTGAGGGATGATAAATATCTTTAAGGATTCCATTTTTTTGCTCAAGGTATTCGAAACTGGTTGTGATGTTCGCACGACATTTTTTAGTTGAGCGATTAAAGCTTGAACCGGTTTAAGGGCTTCGCTTAACTTTTTTTTCAGTAGCTACTAGCCTAGCTTTATGAGATCTTTAATAAGATTTCCAGCAAAAATATAAGTGAAATGTAAGGCGGTCCGTTAACAACCAGATCCCTATCCAATATCCATTCAACTAAGCAACTTTTAGATGGACTAACTCTACCAGAAACCAATAGGAATACAATGATTTTATATTTTTACATTATCTTTGCAGCAAAGTGATGATGGGTCTTTCGGCACCGAGTGCGAATCAACCATAGGCAAGAAAGGATATTGCATGAAGTTTCGTGAATGCTATCCTCTTGTCAAAGTAGCTGACATGTCTGGTTGGGATGGATGGGTCATGGGACACTATGATACCTGCAGTTACATCAACGGGGACAATATGGAGGTACGAAACAGCAGATATCATACATTTAGTAGGTTTATATTTGGCTTGCGCAAATATGACCATGTCTAGGAATTTTGCAGGAAGCTCAAGTGGTTACCTATACTGCTTCGCCGTAATTGCCATATTCTATCTCTTCGCTATAATATTCTATTTCAGGCCTCTGCACCCCCTTATCTCAAAGAACGTTTCACCTTTTTTCATCTCTCTCACACTTTCTCTCAGCTCTTCTTCTCAACCCTTATGCTTAAAGTTTCCTTCAGCTCGCTTGGTAATCGTCGACGAATAAGAGCGTAAAGACAATAATTTTAAACTAATTGTTTCACTAAAGGTGTTCGGCGTCTGCTGTAGCAAACCTGTGAGCACACCACCACAACAAGAGCCAGATGTGCAGAGAATAGGAATATTGCCGCCAGTGGTGCCCGTAATACCACCCTACACAATAAATGGCTACGGGTATGTGTGCTTTAGTAATAGATCACTACATAGTATAAAACAAAGTCGCACCCCGCTGTCTGTCTGTCCCTTTGTACGCTTAGATCTTTGAAACTACGCAACGGATTTTGATGCGGTTTTTTCAATAGATGCAGTGATTCAAGAGGAAGGTTGACACATAGATTTATACGCGGGCGAAGCCGCGGGGCGCTTCTAGTGAGTTCTAAAGTTGTTTTTGATTTAATATGTGTACACAGTGAAGCGCCGAACCCACCGCGCACCCCCGTGTTGTCGTCGCCGCTGACTAAGTCACCGGACTCAGATCGGTGGGCCGGCGACTTTGGTGTGGTGTTACAATACAAAGTTCCAGGGGCCCAATACTGCTAACTAATCGCTTTACTATGACAATAGTATAATAGCAGAATCGCCACGTAGAAATCGTAAATGTAAGAAACTCCAGGTAGTGCGGTACGATTAGCACGGAGATTGATAGAATGGTTCGAAATTCGTTTCAACCTCGAAACTATTTAGTGCGTCTCTACGTCTGCCATTTGTTGTTTCATTCATTTTCTATCGTGGCGATAATAAGACGATACCAGTGCCATAGTAATGTGATTCGTTTAGCAGAATATTGACTCAGTCCCGAAGTTTCAACAAATTGTTATTCAGCTTCCCAGCTCGCTTCGGGATTTCTGCTCTATCGCCGACCTGGGCAAGCCAGGCTACAAACTTCCGGCAGATTCCTGCCCAGTGGCCCCCGACTATTCCACCGCTGCCGACTCATCCTCCCGATCACACAGCACCAACGCATCCACCGCCAATGGGTAAGAACTAAGGATCTAATCAAAGCTCTGAGGCAACGATATAATTAATACACTAGACATAATTAAATATTACTTAGTTCTCGTTTTACTTTTTTTTTTGTATCATGGTAAAAAAAACGATCTCTACCTAACGTACGATTTATAGATAGGACGAATCTCAAGTTAAGTCAATAGTCAACTGTAAACTGGTAGAGATTCTGTCGTATTGATTTGAATATAACGAAGAAGGTCCGCCCCCTGCGACGCAGGAGGTTGCGGTTTCGATTCCTGCCTTGGGACAAATAAATGTTTGTTTGTCACTGGTTTGTCGAGATAAAAACAAGTAAAACCTTTTCAGGTGTGACAACAAAACCAATTCCAATCCACAAGCCTCCTTCCCAAACAACTTGGGCCACCAGGCCGCCAAGCACAAGCAAACCTACCACTAAGCAGGTGAGTCATCTTAACAAAGATCTACAAGTAATAAGAGAGATTTTGATAGACCAATAATTAACATAAACTGCGTGGGTTCGTTTGTTTGACAACGTGGGTCTAAGTTTCCGATTTACGTGTACTGCGTGCATAGCGTTGACAGCGTTGAGCGTGGGTAGCACTGACGTCATGAAAGCATACTCATGCGTAGCGTGGGTTGCATTGCAGTGGACGTTATCACATACAGTTTCTTGCAAAGCGAAGCTAGTCACACGTGCGTAGCCTCTCCGTGCGTGGCGGTGGACAGGCTTTACGTAGATACTTTCTTATAGAGTACCTACATGGCATATCTACCATGGGAGTTACCATCGCAAGTCATAATTATGCATTGTAAAATAAACAATATATTCGTTCCAGACTTGGCAAACATCGTTCCCGACACAGTCAACGAAACCTACACAGCCAGCTGTAACGGGGTGTGGTGCCAAAAATGGACCCCAGGTAATTTATACTGCCTTATAATATAAAATCCCAAAGTATAAACGTCCTAAACAAAGCCTTTTACGGCGGCGCCGCCCACTGACTTGAATCCGGACCGAAAAAGTTGGTTGACCTCTGACAAAGAAAAGCAGGTCGCAGTATTTTGAGCATTTTTTTTTAACAATGGGTTTTTATTTTGAACAATCAAAAGCGTCCGTAAAGCTTATGAAGGCTTCTAGGCGATAATCAAAGAATGATCCCACTCCTTCACCGACTTGCAGAAGTAAGTAAGATATTCAGATAAAACAAATTGATGTGATGACACATTGTCCCCTCCACTTCTCCTATTCCTTGAATGATTATTCCTGTGATCCACCTAGATATCCGCCAGTAGCAAACAATGGCACGTTTATAAAAAAAAAACAGTGTCCGCCAATGAGAAGTCTAGGTGGTGGACAAAGGGAATAATCCTTCCTTGAATAATAAAAATACCTATATTGATCATGATTTCAGGCTTACGGAGGCCTTGACATCCAAGACGAAGAGCGTATCGTGGGGGGTCACAACGCGGAACTGAACGAGTGGCCGTGGATAGTCGGTCTCTTCAACAACGGCCGCCAGTTCTGCGGTGGTTCCCTTATAGACGACAGACATGTTCTGTCGGCTGCTCATTGCGTTGCTCAGTAAGTTATACCTGCCAACGATTACTCTCGTAAGAGTTTTTAGTTCCAAAGATTTATTGTGTTTTATCTTGCAATCAGTATTTCTTAGTTAGTTTAAGCAGACGGATTTGTGTGTGATTTTTGGCGTATAAGGCGCTGCTATCAGCGGAAACATTTTTCAGACCCTCTGGTTTTTTCTTGATCGATAATATCCCGTTTTATTAGACAACGTAATCAGGGATAGTGAGTTCCCTCTTAGATGATCAGGTGTTTTTACTATATTTGATTATAGTTAGATTTCGATGTCTCTATTTGTGTCATCTTTTATCGTAGGCATGTTCCAAAGACCAGTATCAAAATAAACTGAGCCGTTAATAGCTGTCTCACTATGGAATTATTTGTTATAGCATGACTTCATGGGACGTAGCTCGCTTGACCGCTAGACTCGGAGACTACAATATCCGAACTCCAACCGAAACTCAACACATCGAGAGAAAGATCAAACGAGTCGTGCGGCACAGAGGATTTGACATGCGCACTTTGGTAAGAACCGTGTGACTTCTTTACAACTGGTTTATGGTGGAAAACTATTGAAAAGATTAAGTGAAGACTAGAATTTAAATAGATATGTATCGTCATGTCTAAGCTGCATAACTTTGGTTTCAGTACAACGATATTTCCATCTTGACTATAGACCAGCCGGTGACTTTCACAAGGAACATCCACCCCATTTGCCTGCCCGGCGGAAGCAGAGCGTATGCCGGTCTTGTCGCTACTGTCATTGGATGGGGAAGTTTGCGAGAGAGTAAGAACTGTATTCATTACGTAGTTAATTTACTTTGTCGTGGTTTTCAAAACATTTGGTATAGTCTCTGTACCTAGAAGCTATGGATTTCAAAATTATGCAAATAGCTCATGTGAAGTCGTGCGTTTCCAGTTGCAAAGTAAAAAGAATTATCTGTCCTGTTATCTCACAATGATTACCACTGGCAAATAATCTTATATGGCGCAAATTGAAGCATAACCATATTGGTAATTTGTTGGTGATCGTCACTTACCCATTTCTAGGCGGTCCCCAACCGTCAGTCTTGCAAGAGGTTTCCATCCCAATCTGGACCAACTCGGAGTGCCGCCTGAAGTACGGAGCCGCTGCGCCCGGCGGCATCGTCGATCATATGATTTGCGCCGGGAAAGCCAGCATGGATTCCTGCAGTGTAAGCATATCATACATAAGCAAGTTCAATGTAATGAGGGAAAATGCATAGTAGCCCTTCTCTTGTATGTATTTCTTTCAACACAGGCATCCAAAGAGCTGTGGAAGATAACAATCACAACGGATATGTTTGTACCAATAATTTATAGTTTATTATTATTACTACTGATTTAATATCAGAGTAACATTGAAAGAGCGAGTACATCGCTTTATGATGCACGCGACCTATTTCAGTGACAACCAAGAGAAACTAAGACTGTACAAATTGTACAAGATATTTTGAAGCGCACACTTTGGTATAGTGCGTTCTAAAGACCGTTTGATCCCCTACATCGAAAGCACTAGCAAGTCTTTTTTTTTTTTTTGGTTGTTCCTCATCTTATACAACAGAAATACACAAAAGAAAAATTATCAAATACAAAGAATACCTTGATTTCCAACTAGCGTCGAAGTTATTTACGTCATAAGTTTTCCTTGCTGCTTTTTGTTTTAAAACCAGATTCAAAGGGTAATCCATTTCCAATCTAATCCATTCGTATTACTTCTTGGTCAACAGGGAGACAGCGGTGGTCCCCTGATGGTGAGCGAGGGCGGAAAGTGGAACCAAGTTGGCGTAGTCTCGTGGGGTATTGGCTGTGGTAAAGGACAGTACCCGGGTGTTTACACGCGCGTTACTGCCTTCCTACCTTGGATCCAGAAAAATTCCAAGTAATCCGACAAAATTGCTTGTTCACAATACCTTGTCCTGAATTTGGTAAGCTTAGAGGTTGTTAGAACGTTAAAAAATGTATAAAAAGGATGCGGAGAATATACGTTAAAGAAATAACGGTTCCTGCACAAAAATGAATCTACATTTCTGTATGTTCTTTTGAAAGACAGAGATATATGCATCTGTCATTCAAAAGACATCAATAATCTTTAACATTAAAAGAGATATCTACGGCATAATAGGAATAAAGCCTAGACCTGGACAGTGTACAAGCATAGGTTAAGTAGTTATTAAGATTCGTATTAGCAATAATCACTGCAAAATTACACGATTATTCAATGAATATTTCGTTAAACAATCATTTTGAGAAAGACAACCGTGATACTTGTTTTTCTCAATTTATTGATATGTATTGTGGAAATTGTGCCAATTTAATGTAAGTTTATGGAATAAAACATATTTTTAACGCCAGAGTTATTATTTCAAGATACACATCACTTATTAAAATTGATTATAATACTTACACAATTAACTTTATACATATTACTCTAAGATTGAATACATAGGTACGGTACAATGAACACAATAACGCCCGTATCAAAAAACTGCTCAGACATCAATCTATGCTTGAGTATCGCTTTTCTATGACATAAATGTGACTCAAGCGTAGACTGATTCAGATTGAGCGAGCTTTCATAATCAGGGTCTTAGTATCTCCTGTTTCTTTGTTCAGTCTTTATTTTCTTAAATATTATACCACTCTTTAACAAAATCCTTACTGATATTATTTTTTTCTTAATTATAAATAGATAGCGTATATGTAGCTTGTAAGTTTGTGCTTAACAGATTGTTTACTATATGGTTTTATTCATTTCAGAGTACATATCTTTCATAAGACTAGGGGATTCCCTTAATACGTTATAATCATCATATGTATTTATATTATTTGGTAACAGGAATTTGAGGCATTTGAATTTAAATCTACGAAACTATGTTAGATATCAAAGTTAGATACTTGAAGTTGCTGAAGAATGTTGCGAGCTGAAACAAAAAAATTAAGCTTGACATTAAAAAAAAAATTAAAATAAATAACATAAACCTTATTTAAAAAAATCTATATTAAACTATTGATAAATATAAAGACAGTGTATAAATCTCTTGAAACATTGAGAACAATAGCTTAATAAACGAGATGAATACCCGTTAATATAAAGTCGGTTTGTCTGTCTGCTACCTTTTTTCGCCTAAACGGCACAACGGATATTAGTGAAATTTGGCAGGGAGGTATATAATATTCCCGGGACGTACATAGGCTACTTGAAAAGCACGTGCTAAGGCACGGGCCGTCTGTCCCTAGTTAATAATAATTATGAAAGTCCTGCCTGCCATAAATAAATGTTCGTGTCTATACTAGGAGGATACAAAACTTCATACATTGCGTAAATTATTGAACTTCAAATAATTAATTCTACATATTTTACGGACTTTATGAATATGACATAATTCTATTCAGTAACTTTTTTCTAGGCTTTCCGTATGAAATTGTGCTAAATGCTAAATTTCAATAGCAATAGGTGATTCAATAATGAATTCTATATATTTTACGGATTTGATGACTGTGATATACATAATTCCATTCAATTCTGTGTTTGCTATGCAACATTTTTCTACCATAGATAAGGTCTCGTATACGTTTTTATACTAAGCAGAAAAGGTGCTATATGCTAAATTTCAATAGCAATAGATCACCTATTGCTATTGAAATTTAGCATGTATCCCCTGCATGCGATGAGTAATATTTTTTAAAGCTATTAAAAATATATTACTAACCTTGAAAATACCCTGTATCATGCAAATCATCAGGCGTGGGTATGAAAGGTGGTTCCTGATTCAACAGATCCTCCCAGTCTACGTTCCTAAACAGCGACATCTGGCGGACGTTGCCCGCGGACGGCCGGTCTGCTGGCTCCATCGTAAGTAGACACTCGATAGCACTCACTGCTTCAGATGATAGTGCTTCGTCATCCTCAGGCCACTCTATGTCTGTGGGATGAATACATAAATCACACATACTATCCAACTTTTATTTA
Organism: Eupithecia dodoneata; assembly: GCA_947044415.1. NCBI lineage: Eukaryota > Metazoa > Arthropoda > Insecta > Lepidoptera > Geometridae > Eupithecia > Eupithecia dodoneata. The sequence goes on along the minus strand of OX345656.1, from coordinate 8,097,617 downwards.
TAAATAAATAATGCCGGACAATTCACACAGCACTATCTAGCTCCAAGGTAAGCAGAGTTTGTGTTATCGGTACTAGATAAATGATATACATACAATACAATGGATAAAAATAGATAGATATTTTTTATTATTATGTATAATAAAACGACCAGAACAACCTGAACAAATATCAGCAGATCGTGCAAACATTCGTCCCGAGGCGGGAATCGAACCCGCAACCTGCGTCGCAGGCAGACTTTCGCCGACCGCGCCACTGAGGTCTTCACACTATCTATATGTATGCACCTATTACAAGGTTAGTGGTCTAAAGACGTACTGTCCTAAAGGTGACGTGATCACGACGCAATCGTGCGATAAGACCGCCGCGATTGTTACTTTTATTGTAAAAAAATGCGTACTCTACTCACTTCGATCAAGAATATTTTTGAAAACAGCTTGTGGCGTTTCATCATTAAAGGGCGGAACTCCGGTCATGAACTCATACAGACACACTCCGAGCGCCCACCAGTCCACTTGCGGACCATGTCCTTTTCTAGACAAATAAACATACATTAATTAAATAAGTAATTGAATGTATCTCAGCTAAAAGATCTGCACAGCTGGATGCAAACTCCCAAACATTTACTTATGGAGAGGCCTACCTCTCCATAAGTAAATGTTTGGGAGTTTGCCATAATTGCTACTCTTGGCAGGCGGATAGACAATCGCAGTTAGATGGTCTATTCTGTAGGTGGCACTGCTGCCCGCCCTCTATGTGATCCTTTAAGGTAGCACCACACTATTTTGGTGTGCTGTGGCGCATCAGATGTTTAATATTACCTTGTTGTGACGCTGTGATAAAGTGTATCCTATACTAGATTTTATGTAAGCGATATGCTTCGAACTCTATTCTAACGCACCACAGTGAATACTGCCTCAAAAATAGTGTGGTTATAGCTTTAGTCGTACTTTTACGACAATAGCAGAAATAGTTGTGGTACCTAGTGTAAATTATAAGTCTACCACACAGCAGTTACTGAATAATAAACCTTAACAAAGTGTCATTAATAGTTACCGTAGGAGAAGTTCAGGGGCCAAGTAGTCCGGCGTGCCTAGAATTCTTTGATCTGACATAACGTTTCCTCGCCTTACACTTTTTGGCGTACGATACGGCGTGTGTGCGGTAGCTAACGGCGTTTTGCACAAGTCTGTTGGAGATCTGTTGTTGTCCTGAAAATAATGAGTAATTTTGTTGTTGGATCAATAGAATCTACAGAAGTACAATTTTATTGATAAAACCACCAATGTACAAATCAAGTTACAGTAAATGCAACATTTTGTGAAATTACAAATAAAAATATTACATTATATCAAATAAATGAATAATGATATCATAAATGGTTAATAGGTTGTAATAGTACTTCTAATATTATAGAGGTAAATTTTTTAAGTTTGTTTATGATTTTTTTTAATAGAGAGTACAGAGTGTCATAGAGAGATAGTTATAATAAAGCATCGAAAATCTAGCTATGTAGTCATTTAAATTACCTTACTGAGTCGCCTCGTAGGAAATATTTCTAGACTGGTGGATACATGCTTGCTAAAATTGAACGACTTCTCCTTAACCCCTGAAGCCTGATCTTCTTTTGGTAGCACAAAACGTGTCTCTTTCAGCCTCTTCTTTGTTTCTTGGCATTTGTTGTTAGATACAGGTGTGGAGAAAATAACGCCTACGTTAAAATGGTAACTGTCGTTTTGAGATGCCCACCTGGAATTTTACCATGATTTCGATTAGTTCTGTAAACTCAGTAAATTTAATTGATTGACCATTACAATATTACTTATATTGGCATGTCACAAATACTACAGTACTAATCTTAAGAATAACCCAGTTATTTTTCCTAGACAAAATATCTTTTTCACTTCTCTTGCTCAAAAATTGTGTCATTATAGCGTACGTTTGCCAGCGTAAAACTCGAGAAAGGGAATAAAAGTATTTAAAAATTATTCCCTTTCTCGAGTTTTTTTTTTTCTGAAATCTTCAGCCAGAATAAGACATTTGTCCCACGTTAAAATAGATATTATTAGCAAAAACTAGATAGAGAAAATTAAACAATTTTAATGATTATTTATAAGTACCTACCTCTTTTTCAACACTCCTTTGATGGGATTCTTGCGTCGATCTGGCGTCGGGTGTATGGCCATACGTTTAGGAGTATTCTGGCTTAGCTCTAGAGCCATTATTTCTTGTGTGAGGCCACTGTGGTTCTCTTTCGACTCTGCTAGACTGGTGACGCCTGTGGGCGTATCGCCATCTCCTTCTAATATGCGCTTTCTTTTTTTTGCTCTAAAACTGTAAAAACCATCCATTTATTAAAGCGTAGGACGTTATTTTTAGTTCTGCCTGAGAGCTTTTTTTATACGCAATTTACATTAAGTACTAGTCGATCGTCATTCCTTTAATAAATAAATATTGCTTACAATTAAATCTGCAACTCAACACCAAGCGAGTTTAAAATATTTGTGCCGTGGTTTGTTTACAAACATTCTTCATCAAGTTTGGCTAGTGTATAGCTAGGCCTAATTTATTGATGAAGCCAAAATATCAAGTAAAGCAGCATCTTAAATAAATAAATGAAATCTTATCTCCACTACACTGTACATTAATTGTGCGTAAAATAATTTATAGTTTTACTAGCTGCGCCCCGCGGAAATCTATGTTTCAAATAGTTTATAAGCCTTCCTCTTGAGTCACTCTATCTATTTAAAAAAACACATCAAAATCCGTTGCATAGTTTAAAAAATCTAAGCATACATAAGGACAGACAGACAGCAGGAAGCGACTTTGTTTTATACCATGTAGTGATTTAATTACCTTGGTATCCTCTTCAAAGAATGCCCCCTGCACAATGGTGATGTGGACTGATCATGCTGTGAATCAGACAAGCTGGTAGACTCGCCAATAGAGGAACCATTAGTAGTGCTCATATCTGTTGACTTGGTGCTTCTTGAGTTGTTGCTGTTTTTGGAACTCTCACAAGTGTGGAATGAACCAAAGGTCTCTGAACCTGAATCTTGAGACTAAAAAGAAAGGCATAGTTAATGCATGAGTGATGAAAAATTTAATAAATTATGTGGGACCGGGATCTATTCAGCCTGTAATTAGTTAGTACCAGCTTATGTACGTAATTAATAAATAATAATAAACTATAATCATGGGGCTATCACACTAGTTATAATTATTTAATAGAAAGAAATATAAATTAAAATTTAGTGTTCAGAATATTTCAGGTCATTATCTATGTATAATAAAAAATATCTGTCCATGTGTTGCTATCATCCAATGTATTGAATTAAGTATATCAGTCATTTAGTACCCATAACACAAGCTTTGGCTTAGCTTGGGGCTAGAAGATGCTGTGTGGATTCTCCAGCATTATTTTGATTCCATGCTATAAATATTTTGTTTACTGTCTTTGTTTTATGTGTTTTGTCTTGAGGAATCTCTTTTGAGTACAGGCCTGTGCCTACACAGGTCAATACCTATTAAATGAGGTTCCTATCGGTAAATAATAGATACAGATTTTTAGAATTAACTTACTAGACTGTCTAATTTTATGCTTTCAGCACTCATAAATGGATGAATTCCAGATAACTGTGAGTGGTCCATCAGGGGTGAACTTTCAAGGCCATTGATGTCAAACCGATCTTTCAACTTAGCTGAAACATACTATGCAGTTAGACTCAGACTAAGTACTATGTTAAACATATACATTTATACATTTTATCAGCCAGATTTCCTGCTATGCTATTAGTATGGTTTAGACGTGATTTCTTGATAGAGTGCTGGCTCTTGCCTCTCTTGCGCTAAAATGTATAAATAAAAAATAAATGTTTTAAAAAGGTTCATCACTGAGCAAGTATGTACTGTGTTATTTAAGAGGTGATTTTTGCATCAAGAATTCCATTCCTGATTCTAATTGCACTTAACTTTAACTTAGACTCAAACCAAAGAAATGTTCAATGCATAATGATTAAGCACTAATACTAAAGCAACAGTAATAGCATACTAGTCTGTTTAAGCTGATCAAGAAGGTTCTCACAAGCATCGGAGGACACTGTGCTTTGCAAGCTGTCTCCACCTCCAGAACCAAAGGACAAGTGAGAGGTCAATGAGAGCAGCTGCCCAGGAGTCCTCATGTTCAAGCTTGGAGTGCAATTCACAAAGTCGGATATCTCCAAGTCTGAAACAATAAAATTTTTTTTTATTTTAAGATAAACTATATACAACACTTATTTTAGAAAATTAATACAAAGGCGAACTTAACCCTAAAAAGAGTTCTCTTCCAGCAAACCTTATTGGGAGAGAGAGGCAAAGTGAAGAGAGAAGATAACAATCATACATTTTCATTAACCCTTTTCTCTTTTAGAATAAACTACTACTGACCCGCGCGCGATTTCATTCGCATGGACTTTAGGGTAAAAAAAAAGCTTCTCAAGATCCATTGAAAACCTTTTTTAAGAGACTAAAATTCCAAAACCTGTTTTCAATACACTATGTGATGAGTGTCATTTGAGTTTCAGTTTTGTTTTGAGTGTGAGTTTTTTAATATTTTGGCACAGTTTTATGCCCATGATAACTGAGTTTTTTATTGGCAGACAAACCAATCTATCCTCATATTTTGTTACAAATATTACCACTATCACAATCAAATATCCCAACATATGTGACCTTTGTGTTAATAACCATGATAGTTCCAAAAGTTTTATACAACAAATTTTCAATGAATTATATGGTGGTGGGTTTGTATTTATAATATATTATTAGTATCCTTAATCTATATAAATAAATGATTTAAGGTTTGCTTGTAGTGCCAATGTATTACCTCTATGAATTTCAATTTTAGACAGTCCAAAATCAGTTAGTTTTACATGTCCAGTCTTTGATATTAGCATGTTGTCAGGTTTCAAATCTCTATGCACTATGTGATGTTTGTGTAGATATTCTAGGGCCAGGACCACTTCCGCTACATAGAACACAGCCATAGCCTCTTCGAGGAAACCATACATGCCCAACAGAGACTTCATATCACCACCAACCATATATTCCATGACCTGCATTAAAAACAAGATAATGAAGTGAGAACTAATCTAATCTGAAACAACATACCAAATAATCCAAAATTAATACCCACCAAGTAAACTGAAGAAATAGATTGGAGAGAGTAATACAAATGAACACAAAATGGACTCCTAGACAAAGCCAAGGCATTTCTCTCAGTAACTACTTGAGCTACCATGTTCTTATTTATCATATCAGATTTCTTCATAACTTTAATAGCATACATCATTTCTTTATTGGTTTTCTTGTGGGCAAGGAACACCTTACCAAAAGCACCGCGGCTGATTGGTTTAACTATATTAAAATCATTTATATCTGGCAACTGTAAAATAAAAACAGAGGTCAGCCAATTATTTGTCTAAGACACAAAAACAGCAGGATTCAACTGGGACTATTTAATATGGTTGTAGGAAAATTCCTATTCTGAGTTTATGAGTGCTATTTTCATGCGAGGTTTCCGAGGAAGATACGGAGTTTCCGATCCTTAATCATCAGAAAAGAGTGAGTGTAGGACATATGTAGATAACATATCTTTTATAAATAAAGCGAGTGTAAAGTATTTAGTATTTAGAGTGTAGAGTATATTTATTTTTGTCGCAAAAGGTACCTTGGTAACGTTGTCGTTGTGTGCATTAATTTTCTCCAAAATTGTATGGCAAGTTGCACTTTCGTCCGCCTTCGAATCATTGGCCGCCATGGCGGCGTCAGTTTAGTTTTATACCAATATTTTAGCACTAGCTGTAGCTTAATGTACAAATTCAGATGTAAAAATAATTGTAACTAAAGAAGTCAGTCAACGTTGTTTTCAAACTGAATAAACACAAGTGAAGTGACGTACCTACATAACATTGACAAGTGACAAGAGAGGTAGGTAAACCAAACCGAACACACCACCAAATCACAATAAATTCGTCTAAGCTGGTATGGGCTTATGACGCTAATTGATGTTTGGCTCCCAGGGCTTTAAGACATCAATAAATCAAAATATTTATTTTCAGACTTAGTTCAATACAATATCGAAGTCACACACACAACAATCATGCTTCTAAGATGTAATCGACCACATTTTTGGATACGAGAACTAGGTCCACCAAGGAAAACTAAATAAATAACTTTGTTATAAAATTTATCACAAAACTTTATTCATCACATCACACTGGATGTATGTATAACAAAAATCATAAAACTTATAACAAACATAAATAAATATAAAATCACTGTAAGTAAATCTATATTAATTACACCACATTTTGTCCTTCATCACCTCTGCACGTGGCTACACACTTAGTAAAGGCTTGGACTGCCGTTGAACACACTAAGGGTTGGTGATAATTTTCTTCATAGCATTGCAGTATCTGTGAAACAGTATTTACGATATTTTATTATACATTATTACATATATTAGTAATTATAATGCCAATCTCATCAATTAATTGCATTTTCCCAATTTACAGATGCAAGTTGGTTAGTTGGTATGGTACGTAGGTAAGTAACCTACCTTAGTACGCCATTCAAAACAAGGTTTGATTTTTTGAAGCCTATCCTGTGTGACTTTGGGCGTTGAGTATACTTCGTTAGTACTTTTAATTTGTTTGTCGTATTCAACTTCAATAATTTTATTGATGGCTTGGTGCTCCTTTTTCAGATTTTCCATTCTGTGTGCCCAGTAATCAGTATTGTTCTCTTCCAAGACTTCTACGTTTTTGCCAATACCATCAAAAATTATATCACCTCCCGATTCCTGAAAACAAAAAAAGTAATAATAACATACCGTTACCTACCTACCTTAATTCACTATATGCCTGCCATAATAAGTAGGCAGGAAAAATCAACTGGTTTTCATATCAAACAATTAAGTAGCTAACAATTTATGAATGATATTGGTGATGGCGAAAACGTTTTACTATTACGTGCTACATACATGCGATCATTATGTCGTCGTCGCCGCGTCGTAATGTCTTATAGACATGACATGACCTAGACGTAAAATTAAGAAAGAAGCAAGCTTTAATACGCACTTGTAATTTTTGATAAAGTTACGTAAAAGCGACAATAAAGTACCTACACCTACACAGTTTGCGCTACCTAGAGGCTAGAGTTGTATGTACCTACTAGCTATAGAAAGCCGAATGAGTAAGCGGTAATCTTATCGTTCAAACGAATCCTTATAAAATACCTACCTGGTGGTACTTAGGTCAGGCGCGGTCCCAAGTCTTTGGGGGGGTCACTTGGTCAGCGACGGGGGGTTGAAGTAACCAAAATTAAGATACCTACTACCTATGACAAAAATAAGAACAGCGAACAAAGCGAACCCCGAAAATTTAGGATGTAATGACAGATAATGCGGGCGAGCCGCGTAAATTTTGTACTTTGGTGAGGTTGGTTTAGCAAGATAGACGAGGAAGTTACAACGGCGCAGGAACGACGGAGATAGCCGCAGTATTTTTGAGATTTTTAGGCGATACAAAAGAAATATATAACATAATATAAATTTTTGTTACTTTTCTCAAACTAGTAGAAGAAGAGTATGAAAAAATAAATAAAACGCTCCTTTTTATTTATTGAGGATGGAACCCTGAAAATGAAACAATATTTTTGCAAGTTTTCGTGTCTGGCAAAATTATCTTAATGTGAGCACTTGACTACACAAGAAAGAGAAGACATTGTCGGCGAGCGAAGCGAGCCTCTAAAATTTTGTGGTTTTCGGTTAATTTTTTTATTTTTTAACGCGGGGTTGGCTATTTCCCATAGCCAGAACGAACAATTGCTATCGGCTTGTGGACCTGATCGCGAAAAACTATGGAGATAACCGCAGCATTTCGAGATTTTTTTAAGTGATACAAAAGAAATGCCATTATACAAAAGATATAACTGATTTTTTTTTACTTTTATCAAACTAGAGAGTACGAAAAAATTAATAAAAAGGAGCGGAGCAAGCCCTGAAAATGCAAGACTATTTTTGCAAGTTTTCGTGTTTGGCAAAATTATCATAATGTGAGTACTTGACTTATCAAAAAACAGAAGCGAGCGGAGCGAGCCGCAATATTTTTGTGGTTTTCGTTAGAATTTTGTGTTATTTTTTAAAGCGAGCGGTTCGCTTTTTTCTATAGCCAGAAGGAACAATTGTTATTGGCTTGTGGAACCAATCGCGAAAAAATTTTTGTCTCCTTAGATTTTTTGGATTTTGCACTATTCGTTGTGGTGATTGAATTAAAAACGTTTTTTTTTTTTACTACAGTGGATACTGGTTATCCGCATTGTTAAGTTACATGAAAGTAAAATAGAGTCTGAAATTAAAATTTATTTAAGGCTTCGGATATTTTATAGTGATTTTTATACTTAAACTAAGTTTGGGGGGGGGGGGGGGGAGGTATGTTATTCATAAGGGTACGGATGAATTAAGAGTTACATACTGTGGCTATGTTCTCAAAATGAATTAAACTTTTATCCTCTATAGCTTTCGGAACAGCGACGATGGCGGCGGAGCTTAGAGCAAACTTGTTATCAAAACTGATACGTCTTGTATCTTTACTTGCTAATGTTCCCATTATATTTGTATCTCAGTCGTACTTTGCATTAACATTCAGCAGTTACAATTTATTTAGAGTAAACTTATAATCATTTCAAATTATGTTTGCAATCAACTCCAAAAAATTTTCTCTTTGTAAAAGTTGCTCTATGCTCATACTTTACTAATTTGGAACTAATGATTCACTTTGACTATGTTCAAAGAGAACCATCAAGAGAACAAATTATATTCTACCAACTGCCTACCAAAGAGAAAAAAAAAACTTCTTCGTTATAATCGTCGCAGTGGCGGCGTAGCGTGAGTTTTTGCCGCCCGGGGCCGACCGGAAATACGCCGCGCCTTGTTTGTTATTTATTATTAAGGGGTTAAAAACAGAGCCTTATTTATTGGTACCTATATAAGTTTTTGGCATGAATGAAAAACATACTCGGATGGAGTCTCAGTCAACCGAAGAATGAAGTACTCACTGTAGTACAGATTTTAACATTGTCGGTTTATAGACTACTCGTCCGCCATTACCTCTTTAGACACCAACAGAGTGACATAGATCGAAACATGAATGAAAAAAATACTCGGATGGAGTCTCAGTCAACCGAAGAATGAAGTACCTACTCACTGTAGTACAGATTTTGACATTGTCGGTTTATAGACTACTCGTCCGCCATTACCTCTTTAGACACCAACAGAGTGACATAGATCGAAAAATGAAAAATGTCTTCTTATGTGGTCAGATGTTTCCGAAATCACACTAATTTAGTAAATAATAAACACAGAATCACATTTCACACGTAAATTTCGAATTACATCCACTTATTTCTTCGATTGAACACAAATAACTATCAATAGAAAAATGACAACAAAAACACAAATCTTGCCGGTGTTACCAGCACGTAAACTTCTAAATTTCCGATTAATGTGGGAGTTTATTAACAATGTTTGAATCTTTGTATATTATATACATATAATGCTTTTTGAATGAGGTAGGTAGCCTACCTAACATAAATAAGAATTTAAATAGATATTTCTTAAATATTATTTTATTATATAAAGCTAAATTAACACAGACTGACTTGACTTACTGATTGAAATAATTGTTTTCCTTGATGGACGCATGTTTTTTTTACGGAATCGTATAGAGGGGGTTGAGGTGACCTAAGAAAAATTCCAACTTTTTGACATTTACTCCCCCAGACCCCCCCCCCCCCCCCCCCCCCCCCCTCCTGGCCCCTACGGAGCTATATTGCATAAAAATAATATTGGGGGTGTATAGAGGAGACCAGTGATTTTAAATGCAAACTAAATGTTGCTCCCCCCTGCCCTCTGAGAACTCCTCTTTTGAGTGTGCTACCAGATGCCGTCGCGATTTAGGGTTTCTGATTACAGGATCGTATAGATGGTTTCTTTCGAGTAGAAAAACCAGCCAGTCGTTCGGAAGGAAAATAATTATAATCATAGGTTGGTATGTTACGTAGTAGGTAGGTAGCTCTTATAAAAACTATAAAATTTTTGTGATTAAAGCATTACGCTACTTTTTTTTTTAATAATAGCTACCTATTTGATTTGTGATCTGTGATTTCTAGAAACTTTTATGAAAATTATCGGCATTTTTTTTTTAATCAGTTGGCATCTTTCACTTATGACAAGTCTGCCATTGCTGTTGTTGACTTGTGATTCCGTAGGACTCCATCTGGAACTAAATCTATGTACCTGCGGTAGGTTATTTTCTGTCGCACGCATTGTTTATATTATCTTAGAGTGACTTAATATGTATTGATTGACTATGACAAGTGATTCTGTTCGTCCGACCGAGCAAGTGGAGCGGTCCGTTCGATTCGAGTGGACTTGACTTGGTTGGATTGGATTTAGGATATTATTGTTCTGTGGATTGGATTGGATGTGGATTGTAGATTGTGGATGGAGTTTTCTTAATTCTTTTTAATTTGTTGCACGGTTGTATTAAAATGTTTGTTAATTGCAAAGAGAATACAATAACTGCAGTTCATTGTTGAGGCGAAGAAAAGAAAGCTAACACATTTTGAACGTGAATCTATAAATTCATATAAAATCCGCTAAAAATGTCTTTGTATGATGATCTCGATACCATCAAAGCACGCAACACTGAAAAGGTAGCTGGATGGTCTTCAGGAATAAAACTGTTGCAGTCACAGTTGCAGCTCAAAAAAGCTGCTATCACGCAACCTAAAAGGGAAGCGGCTAGACGCTCAACTCAGGTAAACTGGTCATAATTTCAATACTAGTCTGAAGCGACAAAGTTCTCAAACCAAAAGTTAGAGGCAATACCTACACCAATAAAATTATCACTTTTAGGTATTGACTCCCGTAATAGACCTAAAAAGCAAGTCAAAGGATGACGAAGAGACTGTTAATATCCAGCCAACTCTGACTGCTTCTCTGAGTGTTAGAGATTTTGATTGGAATGTTGCTAATGAGTATGATCCAATGTGGCCCAATGACTATGAAAAAGTTTCCAAAGGTACATACATTTGGTTCTAATAAAAATGGTATAATTTTTAAGATTTTATGTTTGCTGTTCACATTTTGAAAGTCCAAAACTTTTAAGATAATCTTTCTGTAGTAACGACTATTTGATTGATTGAAACTCAATGTTTGAGCTTTATTGAAATTTTTCTTTTCAGAATTGCAGAATAAAAGAATACATGAAGGTGACAGAGGAGATCGAACTGAGAGGAAAAGAAAATCTAGATTTGGTGATGAGGAGGAAGTGATTCCTGAGAAATCTCTTATGCCTCTGGTGATTAGACTAATGTTCTGATGCTCATTATTATTTTTTTTGTATTACTCAGTGTTATAATTAAACATCACATTACAGCCACCTGAGGAAGAAGAAGCTATGGAGATATCAAAACGTGCTGTAGGTGTTGCCATTGCACCTCCACCATCTCTCACAACTGAAACCCCATCCCCTCCCTCCACCCCGGCACATGGACATAATGCAGGCTTCTCTGTGGGAGGCTATGGAGCAAGCTCTGTGGCTGCTAAGATTATGGCCAAATATGGATTTAAGGTTTGAATTCAACATCTTTTTTAATAATCCTCTGTTACTATTTTTGACTTAGTTGTAAGCTGGGAACTTGTCTTGCTGAAGATAAGGAAAGTCATCTCTAATATTTACATCACAAATTCACAATGGAATTCACATATGTCTTCTTCATCAGCACACTTCATGTACCCAATGCTGACCATACCTCCCCGCTAATGTGGAAAACAACATGCAACACATTATGTATTCAAAATTTGATTTTTAAGAATGTGATTGCCACTATGTCCATTTGTTATTTTTATGAATAATTAACTTGCTAACTATATTAATATTATTGTCACAGGAAGGTCAAGGACTGGGCAAAAAGGAACAAGGAATGTCTGTAGCATTGCAAGTAGAGAAGACGTCAAAACGCGGCGGACGTATTATTCACGAAAAAGACACCCCAGTTGTGGTGATGCCACCCCCTGGTTTTGCGATGCCGGCACCACCAGGTAAACAAAATAAAATATTTGGCCAACGAAGAAAACTCCTATCAAAAAAGCCTAACAAACACACAATTGACGACGACTGCGGCGCGGTAGGCGACGGTCTGCGTACGACGCAGGAGGTTGGGGGTTCGATTCCCATCTTGGGACAAATGTTTGTACGATCTGCAGATATTTGTTCAGGTAGTTCTGGTACCTACGTAATGTATTGTAATATGTATATCAGTTAGTCTAGTAGGTACTCATAACACAAGGTCGGCTTGGTTTGTGGTTAGATAGTGCTGTGTGAATTGCCCTGCATATTTTTTTGATGGTATTCGTATTGCAGATTCTCCAAACACAACATCAGATTCGCCACAGTTCGGAAAACAGGAACCTTCAATAACTGAAATAATGAAATCACCAAGCAAAGTTGTCTTATTGAGAGTAAGTTTTATTTTTTGAACAAACTGTAAGAGTAGGTATTTTTTATGTGTACAGTCATTGTGATACAGAACAAAATAAAGTTAAGCACCTTTTGAATCTAAAAAAATTAATCTTGCATCATTCTTTACAGAATATGGTGGGACCTGGCGATGTTGATGAAGAATTAGAGCCTGAAGTGAAAGACGAATGCAACACAAAATACGGCGATGTCATCAAAGTAATAATATTTGAACTACCTAACGCGCCATCAGACGAGGCCGTCAGAATATTCGTAGAGTTCAAACGAATAGAGAGCGCAATCAAAGCAGTTGTGGATCTTAATGGAAGATTTTTTGGAGGAAGACAAGTTAAAGCTGGTTTCTACTGTGTAGAAAAATTTGCAACCTTGCAGTTAACTGAATGAAATAGGCTTAGAAAGTAATAATGTATCCATTATGTACCTATTTTTACTATTTATGTAATGGGTAAGTAATGAATGATTTTTTCAAGTAAAAACATTATTTTGTGTAAAATTTTTGTCATCATCATCAGCCTATCTTAGTTCACCTCCCCCAATGAGCGCCACAGCGCCCTATATTCAGCTTGACGCATCCAGCATCTACCTGCAGTCTTTCGCAGGTCGTCATCCCACCTGGTCGGAGGGTGTCTTACACTACGTTTACCGAGTCGTGGACTCCACTCAAGAACACGTTTGCCCCAGCGGCCGTCGGTTCTTCGCGAGATATGGCCGGCTTACTGCCACTGCCTACTTCAGCTTGCTAATACTTAGAGCTATGTCGATAACTTGGGTTCTCTGTCGGATGTATTCGTTACGAATCCTATCCTTCAGAGAAACCGAGCATAGCTCTTTCCATAATTTTTGTCAGTACACAATGTAATCAGATGATCGATAGTTTGTTGCTAGAATAGGTACATGTTCCAGCAAGGCATCTTGCTGGGACAACAAAATAAAAACGTAAGATTCTAATTTATTCTCTGACGCAAGACTCTAGGTAGGTACTAGACATTATAAAAGAACTTTGAGCATTTTGATTTTGAGATCTGAGAACGCTAATTATGATAAATCACGTCCGGCTGCCTCCATAGAAGTATCTATTCCTCGCTCCATTGATTGAAATAGTCCACGTCTAGTTGGTTGGTTCGTTGTTCTGGCCGTGGTGTGTATGTTATATCTCTAATAGGAAACATTCTAAAAATCAAAGCGCAAGTTTTCGCAATCTAGCTGTAGGCTCATTTTGTAGCTCGTCACTATTACTATGTATATTAATCAATACACGAATCTGAGGTACAGTAAGATTTGCGCGTAATAAGCCAATTTGGCTCTTGCCCCCATAAAAAAAACCTTAAAGGGGTATAGTTCGATTTTTAGGTTTTTTAAACAACTGTATCTACCAAACGTAAATGAAGCACGAAATAAATATATTTTATAAAAAATTCACATTATACTCTAAAAAAGTGCACGTCGAGACGTCTTCGAGGTTGGACGCACGATTTATAGTGACAAATTGAATTTGTAATTATCTTTGCAATATACTTACTAAAATGATCAATTATTACCTACATAGAGTACTTGCACATTTTAATTATTATTATAGTATACCTATAGGGTGTAGGTAACTGACTAAGGTAGGTACTATCGCAAATAGCTTCAGTGCATAATTGAAGTCATTTGTTTCCTACACACTCTATAACATAGATACGAACAACTGTACCAAAACATAAAAAAACTACAAGGAAAGAAGTACGAATGGACCCAGAATACCTTTGTCTCCATTGATCCTCATTTATTATAAAATATCATTGTTTGTCTCATTCTCTGACTTATCTGGAATATAATAGTTATTTTTCATTGTGTTGACTAACTTCGGCCTTAGGAATCAATTTTTCCATTCTCGGCCGTCCGTCCATATCAATATTATTATACGAAATTTTGACTAGTTTTTTTTATTTTTCTTTAAAGGCACTTTATGTTTTTTACAACTTTGTTTTTTTAGGCACATTCATTTTATAATGATCAAATTTCATTTGGTAGGTACTAGTTCAGTTATACTTACAAGCTACGAGTGGAAACTGTAGTTAGCTTTATTTAGTCTAAGTATACGTTTTATTTGGGAAACAAAAAGGTTATATTTAGTTATATATAACCTTTTTGTTTCCTAAATAAAATAAAATATATATATATAGTTTATTTGGGAAACAAAAAATATTTTTACTAGATACTGTTTTGTAATGAAAATAACGTATTCTTATAATTATACTATTGGTATTAATATATGTTATTTTTTCCCTCCTATGAGATTCCATTTCGGCTGCCTCGTCAATCCGCTCTGACTCGAGGCCAAGGTGTTGGGGGTTATTTTACACCCCACCCAATCGTTCGCGGCCAACGTGGCATCGATAGGCGAGAGAGCAAGTAGGTCCTTCGACAAGATGTCCCCCTTTTTACCAGGAGCCCTACATACCGCCGCCTCTGCGCCGCCCAAGGGATAACGTGGAAAAGGATGAACACACAGATGATGGTGTTGAAGAGCTGTTGGCGCCGGAGCCGTGCGGCTCGTCCAAGATCGAGCTTGGGGCGCTGTTAACGTACGAGCCGTCGGTTCGCCGGCCCACACGCCGCCCTTCTCATCGCCGGCCGGCACACCGCCCATGATCTGGCCTGCCTGCACGCCGCCGGATCAACCAATGCCGATATGCACTTCATCGCCACTGCCACCACCGCTTCCAACGGTGATGTTTCCGACTACCCACGCATGCATCCGGAGATGTTGGTGCCGGTAATGTAAATGGGTCCTCCAGTTCCTATTTGGCCGATGCTTTACCCACCCCCAGCACGTCAGCCACCCCCAGCACACCAGTCACCCCCAACGCGTCCGCGTGCTATGACCCCCAGACAGCGCGCCCGGGCCATCATGGACGCGGAGACCAGACAGTATCGCAGACATTTACAGGCGCTTTCGATTAGCGAGAAAATGATGTCTCGTGAGCGCAGCCCCCTACCATGAGATTCCACTTCGGCTGCCACGTCAATCCGCTCGTGACTCGAGGCCAAGGTGTTGGGGGTTATTTTACACCCACCCAACCCAATCGTTCGCGGCCAACGTGGCATCGATAGGCGAGAGAGCAAGTAGGTCCTTCGACAAGATGTCCCCTTTTTACCGGGAGCCCTACATACCGCCGCCTCTGCGCCGCCCAACGTGGAAAAGAAAAAAAAAGATGAACACACAGATGATGGTGTTGAAAATCTGTTGGCGCCGGAACCGTGCGCCTCGTCCAAGATCGAGCTTGGGGCGCGGTTAACGTACGGGCCGTCGGCTCAGCGGCCCACACGCCGCCCTTCGCCTGGCCGGCCGGCACGCCGCCCATGATCTGGCCTGCCTGCACGCCGCCGGATCAACCAATGCAATGATATGCACCACTGCCACCACCGCTTCCAACGGTGATGTTTCCGGATACCGACCCATGCATCCGGAGATGTTGGTGCCGGTAATGTACGTACATGGCTCCTCCAGTTCCTATGTGGCCGATGCTTTACCCACCCCCCGGCACGCCAGCCACTCCCAGCACACCAGCCACCTCCAACGCGTCCGCGTGCTATGACGCCCAGACAGCGCGGAGACCAGACAGTATCTCAGACATTTACAGGCGCTTTCGATTTGCGAGAAAATGATGTCTCGCGAGCGCAGCCCCCTCCCATGAGATTCCACTTCGGCTGCTACGACAATCCCACATGAGGCCAAGGTGTTGGGGGTTATTTTACCGACCACCCAATCGTTCGCGGCCTACGTGGCATAGATAGGCGAGAGAGCAAGTAGGTCCTTCGACAAGATGTCCCGGATATCAGCGAACAAATGGGCAGTTATCCACAGGGCCCTTAGGGTGCTCTACAGGGGGACGTACGAGGCGATTGTCACGTACGCGGCCAGGATTTGGTTCCACAGGGCCTCCGTCCAAGTGTGCTATTGAGGACCCAGAGACATAGTTGGTGTTACTGACGAAGGCCTACAGGTCCTGTAGCACCGCTTTGCTGCCGGTTCTGGCGGGGTCCTACCGGCCGATGCTGATGATGCTGGCCCCCGTTGGTTGCAGACTGGCTATGACCGTGGAAGAGCCAAGAGAGGTGCATAGGAGGCTTAGGGGGGGAGATAGACAGGGCGACTATCGACACCTGGCAGGCACGTTAGGAGTCTGAAGACAAGGGCCGTGACTTTCCCAGACGAAGGAGAGTGCATGTGAGCGCACTGGGTGGAACCCGATCACGAGGTGTCACAACTCCTGATGGGCCACGGGTTCAGGGGGCGACTGAAGAGGAAGGGGGAGTGTTCTGGACAAAGTGCGTAGGATTAGTAGAGTCTGGAGTCACCTGAGCGACTCCTTTCTCACAGTTTCGGTACGGATTAAATACATCGGTTTAAATAGCTTGTTGGAGACTGCTTAATAATTTTAGAAATCAATCAAACTTTTTGGGGTTATTTTTGTTATTATTGAACATTTCTAAATAAAAACTATGTTAATATTTTATACTTTTATCGCTTAAATATCCTTCACAAATAAGCGGCCGAAATCGGATGCAGACCCGGTCGAAAACTGAACTTTTACTCATTTTCGATTATTTAATATTTTATAAAAACAAAAACTAAACTAGTCTAAACTTTATTAGTATTTGAAACTTAAATGTCTACACTACCGATTAAAATAATTTTGAAGTGGTCTGCCATGGTGGAAATATTTTTTCCGAGGCCTAACGACCGTACGTATTTTATTCAATGCGGATGGGTTTTAGGATGCGGCAAGCTGAAGATAGGGTGCTATGGGGCTCATTAGGGGAGACCTATGTCCAGCTGTGGACTACTATAGGCTGATGATGATGATATCCATTTTGGCCCATACAAACTTATGCAGCTACAATTTCTTGAATTTTAGTAACTAGGTACCCATTAATAGATGCACTAAAACTCATGATATTACATATAAACGTAATTCTTTATCACACAAAGTGCAAACAGTCTAAAGGTAGCTCAATTGATTTATATATAAAAATGAATATTATTTTATACCTCTATGTTCTCGTTGAATCGAAAAATTTTATGTGCCATAAGAAACCAAAGTATTTTTTTTTAATTGTATATAAATAACATTTTCAAAAGTTGTTAAAGCAGGTAGAAGTATATACTTATAATTTGTTATTAAAAAGTGTTGTTCATAAAATATAATTATCACTTAGGTATATAATTCGTTTTTTTTTTTGCCTCTGTTCTCGTTGCTGAATATAAAAGTTGTACCTACATATATGCCACACGAAAACAACGTATTTTTTATTTTTAACGTAGACCAATTTTAATGACCTAGCTTTGTGACTTTACCTAGATCTACACGTAATAAGTAATGCAAATACTGCTAATAATGTTATCAATATTACCTACCTGGAGTAAGAACATAACAATAATAATATTATTGTATATAAAAAAATAAGATAATATAGAATATAGAAAAATAAGCAGTAGGTAAGGTACATATTATGTACCTTACCTACTGCTTATTTTTCTATACTGTGGCACTCACTAACATCGTACGTGCGTGGTCAAGTGGCGCGCGGCCTGCCATGTAGCCTCGGCTAAAAAGCCCAAAGTTCTCGAACTTCTTCGCCTTAAGATCGCTATAACTATGAAAATACTTAATTTATCAGAAATTTTAATAGAAAAGTTTGTATTTGTATTGATCCATATCAATCATCATAACATTATTAAAAATAAAAGTTTTTTTCTAACACACCCGTAAGTCCACTACCGTACCTACGTCATGCGTCACCTACGCGATCACCCTTTTGTTGCCTCCTGCTACACGTAGTAATGTCAGTGTCAATCACACCTCATTTGACAATATGATTGTCATTGTCATGGTCGATCGATTACATATTAATTTTTTAAGAAGTTGAAGTTTTAACGCGACTCGCGAAGCATATGTATGTAGCAAAATTGTTTAAAATCTACACGTCCGATGAACAAAAAATCACAGAAAACTATTAGAAAATAGTTTACATAGTATAATTTCTACCCTGACACAGATGGTTGTGCATAGTTCTTTTGTTAAAAGATTTTAGTGCAAATACAAGCTCTGCAATGCCGTTTTATTCGTGTAATCGCTATAGGACCATAGTTATTATTCTTCTAATACTTATTATGTGGCAAGCATTTCGATTGATGCCTAGCAAAACTCCACTTCTTTCTGCCGAGGTAAGCAATAAGAATTACAACATGTAAGTATGTAATGCACCTACCTAATTTGTGGAATAGACTGCTTCGGCGAGTCTTCCAGGGCCTTCAAAAGGCTAATTATGAACCATTCTAAAGGCTTCAGTTTTCTTAATTTTCTGTAGGCTTATTAAATAAGCACTTCGACAAGACAAGCAGCGCACTAGCACCACTTCTAATATTGCAAGTATTCATGGTGTGGATCACTTAACATGCGATGGCCAACCCCATCATCACTCTGCTATAATATTATTACTATTTGACCAGCCTGATGTGTGGACTCCATCTGCTGTAGTATAAGATATTATAATATAATGGATTCACATCTTCCTACTTGTGTGGGTCATCCAGCATAATTTATTTATTTGCTTCTAGAAGAAAATAAAGAAGAAATATTGTCTAGCTTATATTAATATAAGCTGGACAATATTTATTAAATTAATTATTACTTTCTACACATGTAATTGTTCAATTTCAGTTCGATATTTTGCAACTAGAAGATGATAAGTACAATAAGCATAAGCAGGATAAGGTCAAAGTGAGGGTGTACTATGAAGCTTTATGCCTGGACTCCAAGCATTTCTTTGTGAAGCATCTCAATCCAGTCACAGAAAAATTGTCTGACTTCTTAGATGTTACATTAGTTCCATATGGGAAAGCTACAGTAAGTACAACCTACTTGTTTATAAACTTTTTGTAAAACTTAGTTTGACCTCAAATCACCTGATTTAATATTTAAGTTGATTGTTAATCACATGAAATAATAATTGATGCCAATCTAGTTAACTTTTTCTTGTTCTTATTTAAATGTTTTATTGTGAGTATAGTTATGTTCCTATATTAACTTAAAAACTATTTTAGGAAATTTTATAATTTATATGTGTATGCTTGTAAGGTACTGTGTGTTTTATGGACCGAGGAAGTGATCGGAAATAAACATTTAGTCATTCATCATTCATACATTCATTATAACAAGGAGAGTAAAAGTTAAGAGTATATTTACTCCTTGCAAATTTTACAGCATGCTACATATATTATTTCTTTATTTTACAGACTAAGCAAGTAAATGGGCAGTATGTCTTCCAATGTCAACATGGAGAAGAAGAGTGCTATGCAAACAAAGTCCATGCTTGCTCTGTAGAGGCGATAGGAAACATGTCAATGTCTGTCAAGTTTACTACTTGTATGATCACTGATAACATGGACCCTGACAAGGCATTATCAAGGGTAGGTCAACATTACTAAACACTTATTTTTCTAGTTAACTATAACTGAACAAGAGTAAAATTAGACATATCTAAAGTTTGACTATGATAAAACTTTTTCTTTTACAGTGTGCAAAAGAAATGAATGTAGACCCAGATCCAATAACTAACTGTGCTACCCATGAACATGGATCAAACTTGCTTAGGAAACACGGAGAGGACACGCATATGCAGGTCCCTACATTCATACCCCTGATATTACTCAATGGTTCTCGTGATAATCAAGCAGCTATGCTGAAAAACTTCCTGCTTGAAGTATGCAAGCGCATTGATATGCCACTACCACCACCATGCTTGTGACACAAGGTTGTGAAGAAGCCAAGTGCTCACTTCAATTTGTAGTCAAATGATTACAAATTGAACTGAATCGATTATTTATTGATGGACTGTGACTGGATATATTTAGGAGTACTATGTAACTACGCATTTATTAACATCCATTATAGCTTGTAGTAGTTAGGACTAACATAGGCTGACAATGCTAATGATAGTTTGTAGCAGGTAACAAGATAACTATTTCGAAAGGGAACAAATATGAATTCTAGAAGTGCCCTAGCATGTGCTGCAAATATAAATAAATATAAGCACTGCAATGGCTCATGTACATACCTTTAAAAATAAATATATTTTCTGGGTTTTCCAAAGTACTTAAAAACATAATAGATTAGAAAGTGGCATAATCGTGAGGCTTATCCTCAAGATTATGCTAATTCTAACTATCTAAGTAGTAAGTAAGACCTGTTTTATTTATTAAAGAAGCGGATAGAGGCTTTTGGAATTTAACTTCCTGTGTAGAGATTGACTCCCAAATTTTTATAATTTTAGTAAATGTTTTGAAATTTTTACAAGATCAACTAAGGGAACTATTATGAAGAAATACATATGTAATTAAGTACCTATTTGAAATGAAGTCACAAAATCTAGATCTAGATAAAACGTAAATAGCGTGGACTAATGTTATTGTAAAATTGTGTAATGTATGTCAATGAAATATGGTTCATGGTAATTAAGTAAGTTTTCTAATTAGGTATGCTTAAATATTAAACAAAGTAAAAGTAAAGTAGAATAAAGTGGGTACTGGATACTAAAATACAAATATTTTATAAAATTTATGATTTATCCAAATATGTCCATACCTACATTATTTGTTAAAATAATATATTGTTCTTAGTCAAATGTAACAAAATATACCTGTAGATAGTTTTAGCATAGTTTTGTGATTATAAAATGCAAATTGTTAACATAGCTTTACATTGGTTGTGTTATTTTGTTATCTTCCTCCTGATAAAATGTTATTTTGATAAGGCTTTATTCCACATTCTACGAAATAAAAAAAGTGTTCCATAATTACATAGTTATTTTCTTTGTTTTGTTCCACTAGTTTTAACAGGATAAAATGTAGCCTAGATATGTTATCCTAGATAGAATAACATCAAAAGTATATATTTCTGGACAATTCATGCACACAGCATTATCCATTGAGATTACGAAACACAAAAACTTCAACCGAGACTCCAATTATCGGGAACCGAAAAAGTGATATTGTGTGTCGTGATCGACAACGAGCTGCGTTCGAAAATAATGAAACCAAGTGGTAACGTTCGTACCAATAGACAAATATGAGGGTTAAGAGGAAGTTTCCGCTACAAGAAGGAGACAAGTATGATCGTCATAAAAACT
This sequence comes from Eupithecia dodoneata, assembly GCA_947044415.1. Classification (NCBI taxonomy): domain Eukaryota; kingdom Metazoa; phylum Arthropoda; class Insecta; order Lepidoptera; family Geometridae; genus Eupithecia; species Eupithecia dodoneata. The sequence continues at coordinate 8,075,855 of OX345656.1, read as the reverse complement.
TACTTGCAGTGCCTTCAGTTATTCTGTGATCATGGCGCATGAAACTGCCGAAATATTGGAAAACTCAAAAATCTAATCATGGTAAATATCCCGTTTTAAGTGACTTTAGTGTTAATAACCATGATAGATTTATTTGTCCCAAGGCGGGAATCAAAACCGCTACATCTTCCGTCGCGGGCGGACCTTCACCCACCGCGCCACATCAGCCGTCATCGTCCTTATCATATCGCACTAATATTGTAAAATGCGAACGTTTGTGTCGGTATGTATTTACGAGTAGCCATCCATAAATAAAAGTTCGCATAAAAAAGTAACAAACATTACCTATCTATGTTTGTTATATAATATAATAGATAATAAATTTCGGCATTGTGAGCTCCTCGGGCTCAAAAAATAAATTAAATTAGTATAACGAAATCGGGTTGTCATGGAGAAAGGTAGGCGATTGGCTTGACTGCAAAATATAATCATTCTTCCTAACCTAAGTGGTACGTCTGAAAAATTAGGACCGGTAGGTATAAGTGAATTGAAGCGTCCGTTTCACGCGTTTCCTTACCTTTCAGCCTCTACGGTAGGAACGCTTTAGCCACTGCTCTGGCTAAGTTCCAAGAAACCAAACAAGGTTTAATTCGTCCTCATAAGAGCTGCCGAAATGTCCTGGTCCTACGCTGATTTGCATACATCTAGTTAGGTACTTATAGAACTCATTGCGAGACGAGACCTAGAATCAACTAGGTAGGTAAGTAACGGTAACGTACCCAGGTATCTAGTTGGTACCTACGTTATGATCAGGGTTGCAAGGAACACAACAAGTTTAAAGTGTTTTCAATAATGGTATGTTTTTTGTCTTCTTTTTTATATTTTTAGTAGTTTATCATAAACAATCAATTGCGCAGTGTTAAAAATATTTTTATGCTGTCTTTATATGTTTATACGTTTACTAAAATCTTACGTACTAGTTATGTTCTGTGCTCCATTAATTGAACTGATGATTAATGTTAGTTGATCTCTTACTTACACCCTGTTGAAACTACAGGCTGGCATTTTTTTTGTAGCGGAAACTTCCCTTAGCAATTGCGGGGATTTTCATTAAATTGAAATAAATTTATCATAATAAATAGGAACCTTCTTGATTTTTTATTTAGAAAATTCCTAATAGATGCATTTTTATTAAAGAAATTGTAGCTAATTATAGAGAGTAGTAATAACCTAGGTAATAAAATGATTTAAAGTTATGTAGGTAGATATACCTAATAAGACCAAAATTTTCTTTACATATTTTGCACAATTAAAATAGTTTTTAAACTCTGTCATGTTTTATTCTGTGTTTTAAACAGTTTGTGGTATGATCCTATCAACAATGAGATATCTATATCGGTAGGTAGCCTACGTAATTCAGATCCGGTCGGCGCGGCGGCGGCGGCCCACCCGGCTACGAAACCAAAAAAGGTAAGTAAAGTTCTAATTTCAGCATAGCCTAAAAACGGATGTACTCATTATTCTTCATAACCCTCCTTCTGTGAAGTGGGGTAAAAAGCAAGAATAAATTGTGAGGAGGATCTTGCAAAACAATAGTCTGAAATGGTGTAGATACGCGAGAAAAAGCCGGATGCAAATGCCATTCATATTAATTAGCAAAGCGAGATGGGGCTTTTACGAAATTAGACCGTGATTTCAGTGAAGATTTATTGTTGTGTTTGAAATGCTTTCGAGGCAAAGGTAGCCATTTAGACGCAGGCAAATTGGTGTTGTCAGAGTTTTAAATTGAATTGACCCGAGCCGTTGTTGTTTGCTTCTGTGTTGAATTACGAAAAAGCTAATAAACTAGTTTTTGATTGCTAACGGAGGCGTTGGTCCTACAAACCCCAATATAAAAACGTGATAAGGATTTGATTAATACAGGTGAAAGATTGATTTATACTAACCTAACAAATCTTGGTAGATGCAGAGTTCAAATAAAGTAGGTAGGTAGGTAATTGACCTCAATCTTGGTAAGTTTTACGAACATTATCTCATCTCTTATTTCTGTTTCCTCCCTGCTGTAGGTTGGGTAGGTATTATATTTCTTCGTAGTTACCTACGAGCTTAGGTACCTATCTACAACCTCTTTCTAACGTCTGCGAACCTGCTAGATGCTGATTGCGACGCAATAAAGCCGCTTACGCACGGTCAACTGAAGTCGATCGGATCGGATACGGAACTCATTCAGCTATCATGGTTCGTTAGCTGAACAGTAATGGTTTTTTTTAAATAACATGAGCATTGAAAATAATTGGTAGGTAATGTTTTAGGTGGTTTAGTTAAAACTGAAGCCATCTCGCTTTACTAAGAATATGCATCAATTACACATTATGGGAGGTAGGTAGGTTACCTACCGCTTAAAATGTAGGGAACAAAAGTAAGTAATAAATCTTTGATTGTCTTTGAGAGTACTGAAAAAAAAACAAAAAGACTCTAGAGGGTTACGATAAAATTGTAAATCTAGAATAGTTGCCAATATACAAATACATATTTTTGCCAACATGCTGTTAAATTTTTGTACCTGCTCGCCACTCAGCAAAACCTGCAAAAAATTGAGATATCCATACTATCTGTGGCCGCATACGTGCCCCAATTTTATCGAAAGCAGATTTTCGGCGCCGCCGCCGCCGCTCGCCCGTGTAGCTGCCGCCGCCCCGCCGCGCCGCCGCCGCCCGCCTAGCCGCCCCGCCCGCACACTGGCCGGCAACGTGACGCTCGTGTAGCAGAGCCCTAACGCGACAAAGGTTTCTTATTTAAATCATCAGAACCTTGAAAGATGGATGATACCAAAAGAAAATTATTTCTTACATACAAAGTTATTGTTGACCTTATCCTAAACTTAAACTATAACTCTATTTATTTTAATTAATAAACTTCAACAAAAGAGGATATTCTATGTTCGGCTTTATGTATGATTTCTTAAATACTTTTTTAAGTATGTTCGTCGATTATCTGTCAGTAATGGAACGAATTGTATTGTATACGCAGTTGTATATAATATGTTTATTTATTTATGTAATTTAAGTATTGTATTATGTTTGTATATCAGTGAGTCATCTTGTACCCATACCACAAGTTCTGCTTAGCTTGTGGCTAGATGATGCTGTGTGAATTGTCCAGCAATATTTATTTATTTAAAGGTAAATGCGCTCCTCGACGAACGCGGGAGACAATATAAAAGATGAGAGGACGAAATAAGAGACACTGCAGGACAGACTTTGACTAAAACTGCACGAGCAAGGGAGGATTGGAAGCAGAGGCCTTTGAACCGGGTAAACAGATGCAATAGGGGTTGCCGATGTCTAATTCTAAGCATACATATATTGTAAAATTAGTTTTAGTGTCTGAAGGATTTTATTATTATTATTAAAGGCGCTCCTCAGACTGCTTCACTACTAAATGCGTCCTTATCCATGGAGCGAGCCGTGTACTCATTAAAACTTTCCTCAGGCCGGGCTTGCACGTGTTTTTAATTTTTATCGAGAGCACTCGTCGTTAGCCGGAGGCGCGTGCTGCGGCTTCGGATGCTTTGATTGCGGTAATGACGCCTCTCCACACCTTTTACTACTTGTCTCTACTATCTCCATGATTATTTTCTTTACAAATTAATGACATGCCGGCCTTTAATTTGAGAACTAAAATAACAAGATATGAGTTTCTATTTATTATGTACTAGATGCACCCCTCGGCTTCGCCCGCGTGGAAATTTCTGCGCAATTTTATTAAAAAAAAATTATGTTAGAACCTTCTACGATTTAAAAAACATTAAATAATCGATGAATTATTTCGGTAAAGCCGTTCTTCATTTTTAAGAGATGAAAAAGAAATGATGAATGATAAACATAGATTTGCATTAGAAGTGGGTAGGTAACACTGACTTTTTTCATCCTATGGTTCTGTATAATAACAAAGACAAATGTAATCTGACTGGCCTCCTGTTTTAGGTGTTTTCCAACAGACTGACTAATGCAATACAATATTCGGATTCGCAGATATGCAGCCACGGGCTTGCAACGAATCCCCTTAGCCACGGTCAGTGGCGCCGCCTGCTGGCCGCGCCAGCACAAACAACTCTAATGGATTTTTCATGTCGATTGAACAAGCCTTTTAAATCTATGCGTGAGATGAGCAAATGCTGAATGGTTTAGTTTTGGTTGCAACCTACGGTAAAAAAATGGATAAAATCGAAAAAGCTTCCTATCTTATTTCTATTTCATCCATGGATTTTCGTTCAGTTTTAATCAGGAATACTTTGATGGATGTAACCAAAGAAAGAAAAAGTAGACTTAATTCCCCCTGCATTTCCTGGAGGTTATTCACTGTAAACCAGGAAGACTAATAATCATTTACGTTTTTATACTCAAGGCTATTGTGAGTTCCCTGAAAGAACACAAATTATGACATTAATTTTATAATAATTGTTGCGTAAGCCACAATAGAGGGGCGCACAAAAACACGTAAGCTCCTTTCATTGTTCACCTCGGAAACAATGACTGGAACGAAGTTTCGGGATGACTCGGGAAAAACTGTGCCTTATAGCTTCCGGTTGAATAAAATTACTTTTACGAACAAAAAATCTGCAGCTAGCATTCGGTTTTTGGTTGCAGACCTTTGTTTTAGCTATTTGTGTGAGCAGACCGTATCATCTTTCAGTCCATCTTGCTTGATAGATGGACTGAAAGATAATCCGTTTTTATTGGCGAATATCATTATCTTCTCATGTTCATTCATACCACGGATGCGAATTGTATAATAACCATACAATCGACAACTTACACGTAACATTAAAATTCATTCCATCTCTGTTTCTGTACCTAAGTGGCAATTAAAAGTGATTCCATAATAATACCGTGAGTTTACAACATGAATGAAGGTCTACACCTTGGCTGGTATGTATGTATATACCTACATAGTAAGCGAGCATCAACTACCTACGCTTCACACATGCATGGTTTTTTTATGATCATGAATGAACGGAGATAAACCAAAAAATAGTAGTAGTATATTAATAATAGTAGTAGTATATAAATAATAGTAGTAGTATATTCAAAAGTTTGGATAAACCAAACTTTTGAATATACCAACAACTCATTTTAGGCTGTAGAAATCTATAATTTATAGTCTTGAGTCGAAGGACTAGTATTTTTATATATCATCAGCTAGAGGTTGAGATCTTCAATAAAAGACTTCTTAAATTAAAATTACCAGATCTGAAAATGCAAGGAATCAAATAAGAACTATAGGTACGAGAAGAATTAAGGTACTGTGTTGCCTACTTAAACCTTTAAAAATTTGTAAAACGTGATTGAACCCCATGATGAAGCAGTCTTCTCTGAAACTCGACTACATATTCATTGACGGTGGGAAAGTTTCCCCGTCATGATTACGGCTTGTGCGCAACAAGACCGCTAATGGGCTAATTGGCACTTCAAATAACTATAGCCTCTGCTCTCTAACTAGCAGATAGGTAGTTCTAGGCGAACTGAATATGTTCGTTACATGACCCGCACATCGTTTACGACTGTTCACAATTGAAATAAGAAAATTGAACTTTACTGAGATGTAATATGATCGTTATTGTGGCGGTGGACATGCTATAGAATATGTGGTTGGTTGTATGTGTTGTGTTTTGATATGTTACATATAAGGCGAGGTGGCGATGGATTTTCAGGCACGATTGCAGCAGAGCGCTGCCGCCATGTTCTCTTCGCTGCCCGTGTTCCTTTTTCTCCTTGCCACTGCTCGCTGTGGCAAGGATAAACCGGTATGTACTTTATTATTATAAACAATGTTTTAAGCTCCCTATTGTATAAATAAACTGTATACCGGATTGGACATACTGGTAGGCGTCGTGGAAACTAAAGAGCTCTACATTTATTTTACTGTCATCAAAATCTATAAAAATAAAAAAAAATTTAAAGTATTTTCTTTTCAAAGTCCCTATAGTCTTTATTGAAGCATTTGAGACCAAGATTAAGATTACCATTGTGATTGCTATATTTACGACACTTCAAAACATTCTGTCTCTACGTTTTCCACAACAAAAACGCTTTTGATAATAAAAATTCCCACCACCTTCTCGACATTTGAAGTAAGCGGTAGTGTACAAAGTCCCGTCAATTTGTCACACGGCGTAGTTTATGAAGTGAGCGCGGTGATCGATGTAGAAAGAGCACGCACCAACGACACTATTCCTCAATGTCGTCTCTCAGAAGAGGCGCCTAACGCAAACTTACTGAACTGTTATTTAGTCAGGTAACTTAAGTTACAATTTTTAAGTTTTTATGTACACAGGAGAAAATGGCAGAAATAATAATAATTGGAATAAGTTTCAATCGACTATATGCTGTGTGTGGTCGTTTTACCTGTTGGTCATTAGGTACCTACCAATCTTAGATAATAATTTAAGATCGTTATATTGGATTCAAAAATCGTTTCATATGTTCTCTGAAGTTGATGAGTTATCGCAAATTGCATAGGTTATTAATGATTAATATGTCAAAGTTACTTGAATTTGTAAAATTATTTCATTGTTTTTTATTAGTTTTTTGTCACAAATTCCTAAGATTAGCTATGGCTTATTTAGGTTTTTCTTAATCATGATTTTACCCCAATAGATGTACTTTTCCAGCAGTGGAAACGAACTCACGCCATTTAAATGAATACTTGATATTATGACACAAGTTGATACGGATCCGTGGTCTCAGCGGAATCACGACTTAATATTTTCTTTGAGCATGTTAGCTCATTTTTAATATTGAAACGACTTATGGGGTGGAAAAGGGACCCGGGGGGGAAATACGGTGTTCACAAAGGTAACTGGATCAAGAGACGACCGGGAATAAAATATGAGACAGTGCGTATATTATAAAAATAAAATTGACCTTGTATCTGCTCAAAACATCGTTAGGAATCAAGGTAAAGAATAGGTAGACTTATTTAAAAATGGCCGCAAAACATAGTTATGGACAGGCTGGCTATGGCTATATGATGCTGGGTGAGTTTTTCCAGTATTACTAGCTAAAATTATACTACTTTATAACTAGTTTCTGCCTGCGGCTTCGTCCGCCTTCTTTCTATTGGAAACAATTGAAGTTTTTTTTATATTCCATGGAAACTGATTTATGGGATATAAAGTAGCCTTTGTGTTATTCTAGATACTACATCGAATCTAAGCCAGCTTTTGGTATGAAGAAGTAACAAATATATGTACGTCCAGTGCACCCATCCAAACATTTGCATTTATAATATGATTACTGGGTCTTAATTAACACAACACAATATCTGTTTCAGGTATTCAGCGAAGATGTTCAAGAAATAATAGACACGGTCCACAATGACTGTGTTGGAAAAACAGGGGTTTCAGAAGGTGAGCTCTTAATATAAAATGTATTTCTTCTTTGTGCATGTTAGTGTGCGAATGACACGAAACAATCGGCACGGCTAAGCTCTCTTGCATGAGACTTAACATTAATAGAAATGGCATCATACGGAAAGTTTTTTGAAACGTTTGTTATGATTTGATATTATGAAACTTATATTGTACTTTTAATCAGTAAATTAATTGTGTTATAAATCTTACATTATTACAAAAGTCTCGCACTCATTTAAACAATGCACAAATGACTGCTAGAATCTACGTAGGTACCTCATAAAGGTGCCCTTAAATATCAAATTCTGGAAAAATATCGTAACGTTAATCTGAGTTACGTGACGCTATGTATAATGTAATGTAGCCGGCTCTATACGTTTATAGAGCTATTGTTTTGCAATACAATGTCTCATGTTTACGTATACATTAAAGAGTCTTTATTCTTACTTGCCCCCAGAGGATATACAGAATTGCGAAAAGGGCATATTTAAGGATGAGGACAAATTGAAGTGCTATATGCTTTGCCTACTGGAAGAAGCGAGTCTCGTGAGTAAGCTTTGTTTATTTTCTCCCCGCCTTGCCTTAGACATGAAATTAGATACAAACAAACGTTTAATTTATTTTTACTTTCGTTTATTTGCGTTGAATTTAAAGTTTAATGTCTAGGAAGTTTCAGTGTGCTTAAAATAAAAACCATTATCTTCTCTTTCTCCAAATGGATTTTGCATATGATTATTGTTGAATTGACCAAGTAGCTTAAATACTCGTAAATAGTAACACCTAAACATTAACTGTGGTGAGGCTAGTGATTTTAACGAATAAAAATATTGGGTCGAATATTCGGAATAAATGGTTTATTTTGTCGAATATTCGGCCGAATTTTCTTCTTTTCTAGACATGACATAATATTATAAATAAAAAAATAATAGGTGGAATAACACATGAGTCCAGTGGAATATAAATAACATAAAAACGTTTCCTTATAACAATTATTGTACTTAGGTATCTTTGTTGATTTGGATTGGAATAATTTTTATCCCTAAATTACTAGCCCGAAGCCGCGTGAAAAAACTATTATGTTAAAAATTTATATGATGGTGTTTTGAACAACTTTGAGCTGGGTATGATTTAAAAGTTTTCTACTTGGTCATCATCATCATCATCATCATCAGCCTATATTAGTCCACTGCTGGACATAGGCCTCCCCCAATGAGCGCCATAGCGCCCTGTCTTCGGCTTGACGCATCCAGCATCTACCTGCAGTCTTTCGCAGGTCGTCATCCCACCTGGTCGGAGGGCGTCCTACACTACGTTTACCGAGTCGTGGTCTCCACTCAAGAACACGTTTGCCCCAACGGCCGTCGGTTCTTCGCGAGATGAACAATGGCCGGCCCACTGCCACTTTAGCTTGCTAATTCTCAGAGCTATGTCGATAACTTTGGTTCTCTGTCGGATGTGTTCGTTGCGAATCCTATCCTTCAGAGACACTCCGAGCATAGCTCTTTCCATAGCTCGCTGAGCGACTTTGAACTGGTGGACCAGCCCTATCGTGAGTGTCCACGTCTCAGCTCCGTAGGTCATAACGGGTAGGACGCACTGGTTGAAAACTTTCGTTTTCAAGCATTGCGGTATGGATGAAGAGAAGACTCGACTTGGTCACAACGCAAAAACCATTAAAATTTGTTTCAATCAGTCATATGTAAATTTAGTTGTTATAAGTCACGTTTTAGTTTTGTAATTATTGGTCAGAAGTCGAACTTGTTTTAATACGTCACCCCGTCAAATAGTAAATAATATAATAGTAACTTTACTTCTAATTTGACCGGAATATTAGGATTATTATATTATATTATTTCGCAGGTGGAAGATGACCTGGTAGATTATGACATGCTTGTTAGTCTTATGCCGGAAGATTTGCAGGACAGAACTAGGACTATGCTATACGCGTGCAAACACAAGGGTGAATAATTTGATATACTATAATTTATTTTGTAAAAATTAATAACCTGACTTCAAAATTCTATTTTGTAGTATTTTCGTATAGTTTAGGTTTGCGACATCTGAATTGAAACCACTATTATTTTTAACGAAACACACTAAATTTACAAAAAAAAAATGCTTTTTGCCAACAAAAAAAAATTAAACATTTAGTTGGCCTATGTGGCCTTATTTTCTATATTGATCTTTTTTTAGTTTGTTTCTTTACTTGTGTATTCTGATTTAACTTTATTTCTCAGATACGCCTGACAAGACGAAATGCCAAAGAGCATTTGATGTCCACCAATGCTCTTATGAAAAGGATCCAGACGTAAGTTTTTAGAATTCTGTACTTTAATATCTTGCTTACTGATACAGACCAACATCGTGTAAATAGTACAATCCTATCCTTTTTGAATTATAATCAGATTCCTTATAATCTTTCCACAAAAACTAGGCACTCAGTCGTGAAAAATACCTACCTATCTGGAATACCTAGTAAATGGATTCTCCTAAACTAGCTAAATACTACTAACACTACATATATATATTATTTTTTCATTCAATTTAAGTAATTTTTTATTTTGTAGCTACCTTAGTTCCTAACTGATACGTTAGGTATAAAGTTTGACGACCGATGTGGCGCGGTGGGCGAAGGTCCGCCTGCGACGCAGGAGGTTGCGGGCTCGATTCCCGCCTCGGAACAATTGTGTATACGATCTGCAGATATTTGTTCCGGGTGTTCTGGTCGTTTTAAATGTATAATAAAAAATATCTATCTATGTAATGTATTGTATTATGTATATCAGTCATCTAGTACCCATAACACAAGCTCTGCTTAGCTTGGGGCTAGATGATGCTGAGTGAATTGTCCAGCATTATTTATTTATTTAAAGTTAGCTATTAACTGGGTGCCTGCTCTTATTTTTATACAAGTAGGAAGTTAAATTTTAGTTTATTTTTTATAAATTTAGGCTTCATTGCATTCACACCACATCACACTAATATTATAAATGCGATAGTTTGGATGGCTGTATATTTGTTAATTCGTTCGGGGTGATCGGGATTGCCCTGGAGGAGAGTGCGGCTACCAACCAATATTCCTTGACTTTTGTAAGCTCTTTGTATACAAAAATTATCCTGGTTTTTTAATCGGAGCATCTCTAAACATATAAATATTGTATTTATTGGTAATGGTAGTAGTACCTACACCAGTGATTATTTGGTAGATAGATAGATAATGTTATATTACAAAGCCTGTACATATAAATAAATTATTAATATCTATATCTAATAATTTAGATTTAACTACCTACTTAACTGGTTTGTATTTATCTATACACTAGCCAAACTCAATGTAGAATGTTTGTAAACTAACTGCCCATAATAAAATTTTTGAAACCATCACGGTTATTAACACTAAAGTGATCATAACGTGATCATGGCGCATGAAACTGTGCCGAAATATTGGATAACTCAAAAATCAAATCATTATGTAAATATCCCGTTTAAATGACTTTAGTAACTGCCCAATATCCAATGTATACGCAATTTACATTACTTGTCGATTTGAGATCCTTCTTTAAATAAATTTTGGTTACTATTATATCTGTAATTCGACGCAAATATTCTACATCGACTTCCACTAAAAAAGGCAAAGAAAATAAAAAATAGAGTATATTTTGGTTCTATTGAATTCTATATATATACCCATATATATACATCTATCTATTCAATAACTATTTATCGTGATTGCCAACCTTAATAACACCTTAAGGTCTCCAAACGAATCTTCTCTTTTATTCATAGAGTTTTAAAGCCGTAGAAATATAAAGTCATCTTAATTTTGAGGGGTCTTGAAACTTCGCGCATTAATTTTTAAGATTTGTCAAGTCGTATTTTCGTAAGGGTTGGTTTATCAAACCGTTGTTTAAAACCAGCCCAAACTGAAAAAGCAATACCTAGAGGTATACTCCAGATAAACTTAAGGTTATGTAAAAGTAAAAAGTTTATGAACTTATTCTATATACATATATAGTATAAATTGTGAAAAAGATCTGAAAGCGACGAGTAGCTAATGCGGATATCGTCAAAATTCGACGTCAAGAGTTTTGGTAAAGCATTCTTTACCTATAGTAGGTACCTATGGGCACATTGTTTACGAATTTTATCTGGGGTTTAGCTGGAATACCAGTCAAAGGTCCGTTCATATCTACAGACATTGAGCGAGCCAGATAGCTTCAAAGCTAGTTTTAGTGTATCTATTTATGAATGTATTTGTAGTGTAACTACTTATTTATCGTTTCTACACGACTGCGCAGACGCCGACAGAGGCCGATATAATGATTGTCTGTGTCTTCAGACATACCTAGCTGCCTGTACGTGTCTGTGGGTACAGTGTGAATAGAGTATGGGACAAACCATTTTCACGAACGTCTCTTGTTTTGTTTGACGTTATGGGAAACGATGGCTTTACCTCTAGTCCTCAGTGTAAGACGCGTACTGTGCCGGTAGATATAAACGGAGCTTTATAATTTCTTTAACCTAGAAAAAGTATTTTTCTAACATACATCTTTCATTGTTTCAGCTCTACTTCTTACTTTAACCTCGTATTTGTAAGTAAATGGCAGCAGACGGGGACGGTGCATTTTTAAACCTAAGTGGGGACCTATAATCCTTACCTGATTTTGTAATAAGAGTGTTTAAATGAAAGTGATTATTATTCTAGCATTTTAAATGTTGAGTTCAAGACCCTCATACATCTTTGAAAAATTAACCTGCGTATTTTTTCTCCTCAGCAAGCTTGTAAATAAAGGCGTAATTTGTGTTAGCCGCAGGCACCACGTCGTCGGTTTTTTTGCGAAATCTGCTTCAATTTTATTCAGATCTTGAAAAAAGTAGGTATGATCCTAGAAATTACTTTTATTCACGAGAAATAGAGCTTCGCAGATATAATAATGAATTGGCATTTGAATGCGGTGAAATTGTTTTTATTACTCATTCTTTTGTACTACAAAATATTAATTTACGAAGAAAAATGCCATTTCAATTTGAAATTGCGCGAATTGTCTTAAGAAAATGAAAAGATTGATCTTAAAACTAAATTTTTATAACGAGATTCTTACACAGAGGTTCCTTCTGAAATTTCGACTCGAGCGACTATTTCTACAAAGATGGCATAGAACTAGAAAGGTAGCCTTTTATTCCCTGATTTGTTCGGCAGCTAGTGAGTAGCCGCTGCACGTAGAACCGCATCGCCGTCATTACCCGCCGCGCCAAATTGCGACATCCTGCCTTTGGCTACGAAGAACATGGAGCCCGACACTGCCTCAGGTTTAGAGCCAATTAAGTGGCCTCTGTACTTTTGATATAACTGGTATTTTGATAGTTAAAACAATGAATGATTACCATACTTACTTGACGTCGACGTTTGTACCTATCTATCACTTACGTCGTTATAACAACTGAAACATCGATAGCAGCGGTGTATAATATATATAAATAAGTCTTCATGAGCATAGCATATGTCCTAAACAATTCATAAGTACAAAGCTAGAACGCTGACAAAGGCCCGAATGAAGATGTGGGTAAGTGTGACGAGCGCCGAAGTAGAAGCCCCGGCCCAGCCTCGCCAGCTCGCTCCACTGTCCACAGCAACAAGCCACTCTTGTTTATTTTACCGCAATGAATTTTCCTTGCAATATTTTCTTCATTTTTTAATTTTGAATACATCCGAGTACAATTCTCCGCGGTGGTTGTGCGCCCCCGGCAATCTCCAAATTGCCTCTTTATGTGCAGATGTTCCGACCCTCGGTTTTTTCCGTCTTTTGAATGTCGTTTTGCTGTTAAATAACGTGCTCTTTTATTGTAATTGAGGTTTGTCAGTTACTTCCTACTTCTGTCGTCTGTTATTAATCATGATTGGTATAATAATGTTGTCTGGCAGTACTTTATTGTAGATGATCTATGTAGATGAAATCGTAATATGATTTAAAAACATAATTATTTATCCTTGGTTGGATTTAATACAGTACTGTTTTTGGATCATGCCCCAGAAGGTGGAGAGTGTTCGGGACGAGTGAATCTTTTCTCACAGTTTTGGTCCGTGTAACCGCAAGGTTGGCAGGACCATGGTAAGGTTGGAAATTTGGAATACTGTTTGTGGAGTTAGTAATAAATTAAATGAGTCAAGTGCTACGAAAACTGCTACGTCGTAGAGATAGCTACGTGTACCTCAGTCAGTTGTAAACATAACAGCAGCAGTCATTCATTATACAGGGTGGAATAAACAAACCCTACCCGGAGACCCGTAATACCGAAAATAGCTACTTTTACTCAAAAACATTTTACGCATACTGCATAGATAATTTTAAAAAATCTGGGAAATGAAACGTAGGTACTAAAAGTGTTACAACCATCGTTAGTGTCTTTCCCGGGCCAAACACGGCAACGATCGTTTACTCCACCTTGAATAAGTGAAAAATATTATTTGAGCTTCATTAACCGTGATTTGCTTTGATAATCATTTGCACAATTTGCTTTAATATCAATAGAAAACAAACTATGCACAATTTGTTTATTGTCAACATATAAATCAAAATAAGACAATTGAATTTCATCGACTCAAATAAATCGGCGCTGTACCGCGTCTAATAGTTGGATGAGTTATGAAGACCATAGAATGGCAATGCGATTTTAACTCTACCATTTGCCAAATATCCTTAAGTTATGGGGAAAGTTTTGCTTTAATTGTTTTATGGCTTTAGTTGAAAGCTCCATTTGTGATTTTATAACTGTTGATTAAACGGTGCACTTAAGATAGCTGCGATAGTTTTAAGTGCACTATTCTAAAGATATTAGGTAGCTTCGGCCGTCATGCCGTCATCTCTTGATATGAGTGAAGTGCAATGAGTTTGTATCTTTTGATAAGATCGAAGTGAAATGAGTTTATACCTAGGTTTCAACTCCAAAGAGGTTGTGATTTAAATGTTTTTTTGCCAGTGGATAACTAACTTTTAATATCCATGATTTGTTAAAAACTCGAACTTTCAAAAAAGGGATGTAGAAATAACAATTGAATGTAAACTATCAAAGAGCATTGGGTCCGTTAGTGTTACAAGGCAATTATCTTAATAAATTGAGTTTGTCGGTGTTGCAGTGTCACGGTCCCGCGGTCCCTCAAAGGAAGCTCGCTGCTGAAAGGTGTTGTTTCTGGGGCGCGCCGCAAAATGAATATTGATGACTTCATGGACTCTGTGCTGCCAACTTATAGATCGATTTTTGCTAAATTTCGTGTAATATATAGGTAATAGACATTTCATTGTTACTATTAACCATCGTAGCAAGTGAAATAATCGAAATAGGTACCTAGTTTATTTATAGTTAAACAGTTTGAAAACTAATTTTAGTCATCAGCATCATGCTATAGAAATTAAATAGGGACTTCCTTGCCGCCTATAAATAGCAAATTGTAAAAGTAAAATCAAACGCAATTCAAATGTAGGGTCAGAAATATTTTGAATTTAGTTCTAGATATTTTTTAAACCTTTCTGCTGAAGTTCCTATCTTTGAATTTGCTAAGTATTTTATACCCAACTGGTCAGATCCCGTTAAAACCCGCACAGTTGGCAAGACTGTTCCAACCGGAGATGATTCGCTGAAAAATTAGCTTCTTTTCATCGTTTCATTGGGCGTGTATCGTGAGCACTGATGAAGACTAATACGACCGGTGATTTTGTTTAGAAATGATTTATTATCTCTCTTATTTGCTTTGGTTTAGCTTTTACGCGATAATTGTTTTATTAACGGGCCTTTTGTTCCCTGACTTACTTGCGATAACTTAATTTTACATTACACTAATGGAAAGCTTTGGTATTCGTTGCTTTCCAAGTCGGTCGAAACTATTTAGGTAATATCTCAGAATAACACATTTTGGCTTTTATCCGTGATGTAAGAAACTACATATGAAGGGACGCGTGTGAACCAAAACTCAGGGCGAGTTTGGTTACTAGAGTATCGAGACGTCATCGAGTGGTTACATTTGCGTAGTTCCATGTCCGCACTATGTATTGTATATGCACGGAGATATTGACGGAATAGATAAATTCAACCTTGACACTTGATAAGCTTCCCATCATATGTAGTTTCTTAAATCACGGATAAAAGCCAGAATGTGTTATTCTGAGATAATATGTATTATATTTGACGACCTCTGTGGCGCCATGGTTCGCCTGCGACGCAGAGGTTGCGGGTTCTATTCCCTCCTCGGGATAAATGTTTGTACGATCTGCAGATATTTGTTCCCGGTGTTTTGTTCGTTTTCTATGTAAATTATCTATCTACGTAACGCATTGTATTATGCTTATCAGTTATCTAGTACCCATCACACAAGCTCTGCTTAGCTTAAGGCTAGTTAATGCTGTGTGAATTGTCCAGCATTATTTATTTATTTATACTTTACCATTGTTATGGTGAAGTTATTAATTTAGTGGAACTCGGCCCTGCTTATACGTAGCGTAAGAAGCTGTATTTTATTTCTCACAACGTAATAACATCTAAAATATGAAGCGAATAGGCGTCCGGCGTGTCATCTCGGTCGCCTGACCAGAAGATACAATTTATATGCTAATAGCACAAGATACGGGCCACTGATGTTGCTTGGTATCGTCGGACGTTGGTGCGTTCCTGATAGCCTTTAAAATTACTTTTGTAACACGAATAATATGCAAAATGGAATTAACTAGATGTGTGGATCTCGTGATTTGCATGACCATCCTGAATATCCCTTCTTTGAGCAACAACTTTTGTCTAGGAAAGGTCGAATATGTTACATAATAAGGTGCTTTATAATTTTAAACCTGATGCGATTCTTCTTTGTTTTTTTATACAATTATCCACGTTGTTGTCACGAATCAACACCAAATATACAAAAAATAAAAGAGGATCGCGCCAGCCTTTTAGAAATGATCTATACATCTTCATTGGTTTGATTACCTAATGATTAAATCGATAAGGTCGTAATCCATATGTCGCACACTCTCAGAATAGTTATAGTTTTTACAATTATTTCTCCTTTGCCCAGCAGTGGGATGACAGTATCAGCTTATATTAATTCTGTTATCCGTATTACCGTATCAACCACAGCGTTTTAGACCCTTACTTTATCGTGAAAATCCGACCCGAAACATTTTACTTTTCAGATTTTTTTGGTTACAGCAATAAAGCTATGAAAGCGATTTCTTTAAAAACTCATTAGGCAAGTGACTGATGTTTATTTAATATCAAAGTTTTTCTCCATTTTGAATGGTCAAAGCAGGATAAGTTGAAGTTGCCTGGGGGCTAGGACTTTCCTTTGAAAGCCGAGATAGCTATTTAATTGGAAACCTTGCTATTTGTATTTATTTTATTTTAAAAGGTCAAGTTTTGAAGTCGTGAGTCGTGTACCAGTGATTGCATCTTCATTCTAGAGTCACGCTGTCTGAATCTGTGGGAAGGAGATACATGACGGCGAAATTAATCTGATATGGCAATATTGGCCAGTTCGAGTGACGCTTGTATGAATTTCTACTTACAGGTTTATATGAGAATACGAGTAGGTTAGTCTTTTTTACACGACTGCCAAAAAAAAAAGAGTTTAATTATGTTCAAGATTCATGTATGTGAATTTCTTTATTATTACACAATGCAGTCAGAATCTTTACAATATCCCGAGCGTAAAGATATACATACATTATATATGGTACAAGATCCCGAGTTGACTGCCACTGCCTATATTTATCTTCTTCTATATATATAAAAGAAAGTCGTGTTTGTTACAACACTTATAACTCGAGAACGGCTGAACAGATTTAGCTGAAAATTGGTGGAGAGGTAGCTTACTTTTTATCATTTAAACTATTTGACACATAGATTTCCACGGGGGCGAAGCCGCGGGGCGCAGCTAGTTTTAAATAAAGTTAGACAATTGTGTTATATCTTTTTTTGTAAAACGAACTTGTTACGATTATTATTTCGACTGTGCGATTGAAGTTATAAATAAAATTATTTTCTTTCTGCTTTGTCGTGTTTTGCTCCCTGAAGATATTCTCCTGAAAACCCATTCGCAAGTTTACCGCATCCACTGCTTATGTTTTAGTGGTTTCCCTACCGTCGCGGTGCCGGCCGCTGGCTAAGCCAATTAGTGTCCACTTGGGTAAACACCGGCTCGTTAGCGGACTGTGTGTTTTATTCAATTCAATTTGCCAACTCCACCGCCACTTATTGATAGTCTTTTGTGCTGGGTGTACCAAGGAAAATATTCTCGGTTTATTCAGCCATTTAAAGTTTGAAAGGTAGTTTACGGTAACGTGTACGGTAAACTTTAACTGAAGGTCTTTTTTAATTTATGTTTTAAGAGCCTTTATTCCTAAAATGCGCAGAAACAGTACTTTTCAAACCCGTTTATATCATGAACCACTTATCTTATAGTATATGTTATTTACTAATAATTTTAGGAAATTTTAGTGTCCAAATAGTTTGACTATAAAATATTTCGATTAATATAGTATGTACGCGTTCTATCAAGATAACTTGTGAGAGGTTTTCATAATTTTCCTTTCAGCATCAGTTTCGAAGCTCAAAATAATAGAAAATACTGACATATCTAATTAAGAAAAAAATATAACCTACTGATGAGATCCTTGGCTAAAAATCTAATTAGATAGATGTTTGGTTTTGGTATCCTACTATGAGAAATTAAAATTAAAAAAATGTGAAATATTACGAATATTTCACATTTTTAAATGATGTTTTTACCGATATACCTTATTTAATTTAATATAATAATAGCCTACCAATAAAGTGAAGCATCTTTTTTAAAATCATACATTTAAATTTTTTATGATTTTGTTGCTATTATTTTTCTATAAATATTTTAAAACTACTATAAAACGCTGCGCGAAAATCAGTCCGCCGCGAGGCTTTCTAGAGTGTGGTCACGTCGCTCATTAAATATTTATAGAAAAATAATAGCAACAAAATCATAAAAATTTTAAATGTATGATTTTAAAAAAGATGCTCCACTTTATTGGTAGGCTATTATTATATTAAATTAAATAAGGTATATCGGTAAAAACATCATTTAAAAATGTGAAATATTCGTAATATTTCACATTTTTTTAATTTTAATTTCTCATAGTAGGATACCAAAACCAAACATCTATCTAATTAGATTTTTAGCCAAGGATCTCATCAGTAGGTTATATTTTTTTCTTAATTAGATATGTCAGTATTTTCTATTATTTTGAGCTTCGAAACTGATGCTGAAAGGAAAATTATGAAAACCTCTCACAAGTTATCTTGATAGAACGCGTACATACTATATTAATCGAAATATTTTATAGTCAAACTATTTGGACACTAAAATTTCCTAAAATTATTAGTAAATAACATATACTATAAGATAAGTGGTTCATGATATAAACGGGTTTGAAAAGTACTGTTTCTGCGCATTTTAGGAATAAAGGCTCTTAAAAATTTAATATACCACTGACGGGGTTCAGGATTTTTTTTAGGCTGTTAGTAAGTACATATAAAAACTTAAATTTTCTAAAAGTGCTTCTAGCATAGGAAAAACACGTTGCTGTCACAGCAGCGAAGAATACTATAATTTTTTTTCTTCTATGGTTTCCAATGTGTGTTTACGCATTATTGAAAAAAGTTACCGTCTTCAAAAACTTTTCTTTACCTACGTTGACTCTACCTTACTGAACTGAATGTTTTGTCCCGCCTAGTTTTTAGTTTTTCTTCTACCCTATATATTTATTTACTCTCCCACTAAGAGGGGACACATGGTACTTCTTTGTCCACTCCTAATTTAGTGGAGTCGTCCAGACTAACAATGGGAAGTTACGATGTGAGTCTGCTCTTTAACTTTGCCCGTAGTTTAGGACACTCTGATTGGATTGCAAATTGGAGTTATGTCCTGTTCTTGTTTATGAGAGTTTTGTAGATTAATGGGACGATTTAGTTAATTGTTCGTAAAAAGGGCTTACGAATAATGAGGCCTCCAGGATAAATGTAGGGAAACTTTTGTAAGGGCGATTGTGTAAGAAGTTAGTGACCTGTATGAGGCTATTGGAACACAACCAGGATTATCGACTGACGACCGATGTAGCGCGGCAAGCGAAGGTTCGCCTGTGACACAGGAGGTGGCGAGTTCGATTCTCGCCTTGGGACAAATTTCGTTCTGCAATTATTTATTCCGTGTTTTATAAGTATTTTCTATGCATGATAAAAAATATAATGTTGTGTTGTATTTGTACGAGCATATCAGTCATCTAGTACACATAACACAAGCTCTACTTAGCTTGGGGCTAGATGATGCTGCGTGGATTGTTCAGCATTATTTATCTATTTAGTCAACTTTTACGTTTGCGTATAAATGAACACAATTTTTTTTTCGTGTTTTATTATAGTTATTATAGTGATAGAGGTAGGGAATAGTTATATCATTATAGGTTATGCGAACCTAGTACCCTGGCAAATACCTACTTTTCATCAATTTAACTACTCTAAGTTAGAGTAGTTAAGGTCTCCAACCACCTCTTCAATTAAACTTGTAATTACCTATAAAGTCTATTTAAGTGTATGTACGCTGCGCTTTTCTTGTACTAAACGAAACTAAAACAAATGTGTCTTTCATCAACCTGCTTTTCTTCTAAAGATCTTGAGAACATCAAAATGCCTAATATATCTCGTTCGCAAGTATCACGTAGGCATAACTAGTTGGTTGCCGACTTGCCGTTGCCAATCGGCGCATCGGAAGGCTGTCGCGATGTCCCGCGGTAATCTACTCCGTGACTTGCAAGAGGAATCCGTGCTTTTATTACCCTCGGCGGTTTAGAGGGGTGCAGGGCCGGAGCTAGGGTACTTTTAAGACTTAAAAGTGGGCTCATCTACCTTGCTTTTATTGTATGCAATTGGTGCGTCACCGCAGTGGAGAGGTTAATGATTATTTGTTTCCAAAGTGAGAGAGACTACACTTCAAGAATTCTAAAATTGAAATCTGTTTCCATGGGATAAAAATTAAGCTATAACTTTGAAACTTTTCCATAGAAACAATGCGCGCGAAGCCGCGGATAGTTACTAGTATTATTATAAATGCGAAAGTATTGATGTTTGTTACCTCTTCACGCTAAAACTACCGAACGGATCGGGCTAAAATTTTGGATACAGATCGTTCTAGGCCTGTAATAGAACATAGGTACATATTTCTTATCCCATAAATCAGTTCTCATGAGATAGAAATAACCTTAAGCAACGCGTGCGAAGCCGCGGGCATAAACTAGTTTAAATAATTTTTTTAGTTTTTAATATGGTACCATTCAAGTAACGAATCTAACGGAATTTCAATCTGAAATTTTTACCTAAACCTAATCCTAAGGGATATACTCGTAAATCTTATAATTTCTCAATAAAAAAAACAGTCTGACGAAGCGACGACGACGTCTACATAATTTATAATATACTTTTACTGTTTTGTTTAAATATTTTACATTAACAAGGACTTGCGTTTCAAAGTTTAAATTCGGAATTCTAATTTCCAATCACACCAAGTAAATATAAACTCTGCTCCAATAGTCTGCAGGTAAGTTTTCCATATCACGGATGCTAAGCAATTAACAGGAGGATGAGACCTTTTCAATTAATAAATTACATATTTCATCTGTCCCACCATTGCAAATAGGGAGACGGTTAGAACTATTTTCCTCAAGTGTCCCTTAGCAGACATATGTTGCATTGAGATGGGTATTTTTGAAAAATATTTATTAACCAGCGTGAGCCTGCTATGCCCCCTTAGGGTGACAGAGCTGGGAGACATTTGGAAATAATTTAAAAAATGTGTCTTAATACTAATTTTCCCAAAAATTTTACGTATATAGATGTATACTATTTGTTCATAGCTATCGTAGCTGATGACAAGTTCCCCGCTTTTCCCCATTTATTTAAAAGGGATAAATTCATTCCCAGCTACCTCCCTGTGCAGGGGGATTCAGTCGTTAGTTGTACCGCATTGTGCCGGTTATTGCCGCGCCCGAACCAGTGTTACCAGAGCACACGAGGCCAAACCGCACGTGGACTTGTTTCTGTGCGCTTACAATGTGTTTGTTCACATTTGTTTTAGTTTCCGATTGTTTTAGATTATATTAAAAAAAATATGCAGGACAATCCACACAGCATCATCTAGCCCGAAGCAAAGCTTGTGTTATGGGTAGGTACTAGATAACTGATATACTTAAAACAATACATTACGTAGACAAATTAATAGTATAGGCAGGTATATTATTATTGTATAGTAGGTTAATGTTTTAAGGAGGCCAGCTACCAATGTTACTTTAGTTACTATAATACTCCATTGCCTGGTAAAAGAAAATGTTAGCTAACTTATGATTAATCATAAATCAACGCATAATGCGCATATTAGTAACAAAAACTTTGTAGGTAAGTGTTTTTTATTTTGTCAAACGACCTAATCCATAGTCAAAAGCTTCGTTATTCGATCCCTTAACTACTAAATTAGCGTTAGAACAAAAAAACGTAACGAGCTGTCTCTTAAAAAGCGTTTCCATTTTTCACGATTCATTATCCAGTTTAGCAAAGAGAACGTAACGTTCATTGAGTAGAAAATTATATGCAAAATCACGGCGGAAGTCAGGGCCGCTCTAAAGGTAGAGCGAGGAATAATTAATACCGAAGCTCTGTAGACTTTTATCATATTTTTTTCGATATAACTTTTCATATTCCAGTGGCTATACTTATCCGTAACATTGTAGGATTAATTTGGATCGCGGCTACGCGCAATCCAAAGCCGTTTTAAAAACGTGGCGCGTCCATAATGATTGCTTGATGAGAGGCGCTGCACTTCCCGCCACCCTCGCTCAGCATCTACGTATTTACGTGATTTGAATCTAACCGAAAAATAAAGTTTTAATCACGCTCCCCACGACCCATAAATACTTCACCCAACTTTACAGCTTCTCGTTCTGAATTTAGGAGATTTACAGTACGTATGTTTTCTAAAACCATCTTTAAAAATAAAACGTTATTCAATTATTTACAGAGACGTCTTGTAGATAGATATTATATGAACTTATGTAGAAAGTTTCACAATGAAAATACAGTTAAGTAATGCAAGATTGTAAAATTATTGCTGAAAGTTATTCGATAAAATGGTTGTAAAAATTTCTAGCAGTAATGCACTTCTGGCTTTATGCGTTGTTGACTCAAACTGGAGACGAGAGATGAGCTCTAGGGCGCTTGTGCATAGCCGTCCCGTCTCTCATGTTAGGCAGTCTAAATTAGAGGACAAACAACGAACACTTCGTTCAGTGATAAACACATAGGGCGATTTCAAACTAAGCTAGTTGAGAATGAACTAACAAGGAAACTGTGTCAGCACGGTGAATATCAATGTGCAATCAGGCATACTGGCTTCCTTAATGTTTACTATAACGACCAAACGTTGCCTCGAAGATAGGAACGCTTGAAATGTTTTCTTGAAGTGCGTTGGTATTTTTTTAAAACTAAAATGATATACATTTAATCGATGTGGGCCGATGTGGAGAGGCAGACGAAGGTCCGCCAGCGATGCAGCAGCGGAGGTTGTGGGTTCGATTTCCGCCTTAGGGCAAGTTTTTGTATAATACGATCTGCAAATATTTGTGACTCTGGGTATTTTCTATGTATAATAAAAAATATACATCTAAGATATATTGTATTAAGTATATCAATCACCTAGTACCCATCCATAACACAAGCTCTGCTGATGCTGTGTATAGGTAGATTGTCCAACATTCTTAATACATCAGTTGTCACAAGTGTCAAATTTTATACAAGTACTTCTATTTCACTAAATCGTAACTTCATAAATAAATCGAAACTTACTTTATTCTTACGATATGACTGTGCCCCGAATAAATTCAAGCAAAGTCACGTATACAAGGGCCGTCTACGCATCCCAATTTTTTTTATTGACGAAACACATATTATTTTCCCTTGCGAAATTTTTACATACAGCCGTACAAGTTGAAGAGAGTTTTTCGAAAGTTTTCTTCTTACTTATTTTGAGGACGGTCGCAGCGAGCTTCGAACTCCCTAACTCGTGTTATTGAATTTAATGTACCCTCACCGTACCTACTAGCTCTATTCACACGATAAAATCACTTAGACCTGTTAGTTGTGCGACATATTTACCTACAAGTTTTAGTTTCAGTGTGTTTGTTATTATTATATGTATCTACGAAATTGTCTTTTAATCAAGTTGTTCTATTGTATATAAAGGCCTCCTCATCGATTTCGATGACAGTCATTCTAGAATTACGAATTCTTATATTATGAGCAACTAATATGGCGGCAAAAATCATAGTGTAACAACTATGTAGTACCTACTCATGTTATATTAAACATTATAATGCACTGAAATGGTAGTGCTGATGATGAACACCTTATGTTAAAGAGCTAGAAAAAATATATAAACCGTACGACTGTAGGTAATTTTCCTTTGGTGTGCCGCGAGTTTCGTTAGGGCAACATTTACATTTGGCGGCAGCGGCATCCGCCCCGAGTGTTTGCAAGAAACACACTTTAATCACAGAGAACAGGTGGGAAGAACCGAGCGGTTTTAATATTGGAATTTCTTATCAAATCCAACTTTTTCTTTGCTGAACTCCTCGTACAAAATGTATTTACCTACATTTTTAACCAAAGCGCTCATTTTAAAATGATTTAAAAATAATACTGAAGCAGTAAAATGTTATTTTAAACTTTGAATAATCGTTTATAATACGTTATGTTTGAGAGGCACTGAAACATTCTGAACATTATTTCACTTTAGTGGGTAGCATATCTAGGTACGCCGACCGCTCTACCCTGAAAGCACATTATTTTAATGCCACCTACCTACCTCTTCGAAAAGATTTTTAAAATATACGTCAGCTTGTTTCGTATCAATATCCGGATTAAGCCAAACCAAATTTGTTTCGTAGGATCAGGATTTCTGCAGCGCTCTCAATTTCCTGCGACGACAGTGGGGCACCCGGGACGCCCTGGGCCCGGCAGCGTCGCCCCGTGTGTCGAGCTTTGTCGCGGCGCAGTTTTTTGCCGCATTGTTAAAAGAAAGCAAATCAGAATTGTAGGTAGTAATAATTTGAACTGCTTTTATGTATTTTTGATTATGAATTTTACACATGGCTGACAAAATAAAGCTGTTCGAACGATGTTGTCTGCGCCATAATATAGTGAGCTCGCATGTGGTTTCTATCGCCTGTTTGTACGTGGTTTACTGGTGGAGTTCAGTTAAGAAAGCTTATATTTTGACAAGGCACAGCTTTAGGATAACACATAGGTCACTCGCTAGTCAGTCTAGTATTTAGACGTTTTGATGACCAAAAAATCAGCATAAATTTCTCATATGTTTAATTTATTAGAAATTCGTCTTTTTTCTCGTCGCGAACGGAAGTAAATTCACCTACAGATGGCTAGTCTACTAACAACTAGCGTCGTCGTTAGTAGTTTGCCCTCTGTGGGCGCATTAATTGGCTGTTTCGTTGGGGAGCATTGACCCGTATAGTGCGCGAAATTTGAAAACAGGATTGCCCTTCGAGTCAAGCCAGACCTTCAATTGTATAGAGCTGTGTAGAGAGCTTGCCGTCACAAATTTCAGAACAAAAATAAGGAATGAAAATAAAACACAAAAGAAGTCCAATTATGGTACGAGACAATGCAAAGAACCTTATTTCAACAATTTGAACGACTATTATTTTAATATTATTTGAATTTGAATTACTGTTTATATATCTATTGTGGCATCGCCGCCACCGCCTCCGCCGCTGGCCCGAGCGGAAAATGGAGCGCATGCATTTGCATAGCGGCACTCGAGCCGAGCGGACCGGCAAATTGTAGCCGCATCGATGACTCGATCAATATGCCGTATCTGCCATATCTGCTTCCACTCCCTCTGTTTCCACAACTCTGAGTCCTTATTCTCGGCCGTGCGTTGCGACCGTCACGAACGCATTATACGTGCGTTACGTTTTGGACTAGCAAAGTGACAGACGTTATGTTATGCAGAAAGTAGAAGTAGAAGGTACATTTTAAGCTGGTCGCACACCAGGAAAGCATCATCATCATCAGCCTATAGCAGTCCACTGCTGGACATAGGCCTCCCCCAATGAGCGCCATAGCGCTCTGTCTTCAGCTAAGCGTAAGGAAAGCATAGCAATAACTAACTCGTAAATTAAAATGTATTTTAAATTGAAGGCAATCAGATGACCTCTCGTTTTAAGTTTGTGAGAAGCCATTTTGTCACTATAAAATGTATCTTCATATAACGAGTTAAAGCCCATATTTGAATACACATTTTTATGCTGGGCAGTAGAGGTATTGGATTAAAGTGCGCGCTCCTTTAGCAGTAGAATTATTCGTATGGAATCATAGCGAATACAGGCTGATATTGGTCATCCGACTTCGACAGTTCAGTGATTATCGTACTCGGGTTTCCTTTCCTCGTAAAAGAGTTGATGTGGAAATTTAATTGGCGTTAATCTGTTTTAGCGGTTGTTTTGCAGGTATATACTGATAATTCATGTTTTACGTATACCTACAAAAGAGATATTGTTTTTTTTTTGCAAAGCAATTGTAGGACGTGAACTAGTGAATAATAATAAATTATTATGACCATTTTCTAAAATTCAAGATCTTGCTTTTCCAGAAAAACGAATAAAAATGTATGACCTTTCTGACATACATTTTCGGTAGCTCTCATGGTTTCAGGAGAAACCCTCAATGGCCATAAAAAAACTCGCCTGGATATAAAAGCCTTCATTTCGATACAAATATCGGTCTTTATATTTAATACCCATTAAAAAATTTCAAGCTGGCAAGCTGAAGACAGGGCACTATGGCGCTCATTGGGGGAGGCCTATGTCCTGCAGTGGACTGCTACAGGCTGATGATGATGATGAAAAAATTTCGAATATGATATACGTAGAAAACAAACCTTTTCTACGCATATCTCACGTGTCGGTCCTAATGAATACCTATCCGTAAAATTCATCTAGAATGATAAACTTGCTCCGTCTGATACAACGTCTACAAGATGGCAGCGAGATGAAATATTATACTCGTATGAGTTTAATTAAATACATGATTGGAATATCAAATGATTTTGCTTTGACTTTTTCATTTAGTAACCTCTGTGGCGCAGTGGTCCGTCTGCAGGAGGTTGCGGGTTCGATGTACAAATATTTGTTTACGCTTTGGGTAATTGAGAACTGATTTACGTATAACTTATCTACTATATTTTTTTTTTATGTCGTGTCGCAACAAATATCTGTACATCGTAAAAACATTTGTCAAGAGGCGGGAATCTAACCCGCAGTCACAGGCGGACCTTCATCCGCCGCGCTATATCGGTCATCGTGGTCAGATTAATTGATTCATTATTATTATTTGAATAAATTCCTTTGAAGCCATTTCGTTTTTATTTAGACTTTTTTCTATGCGTAACCTAGAAGTAATTAGTCTATGGTATAATTAAATAGAATATAGATTAAAAATTTTAGCTAAGACATTCATCGGCTTGATTAATATCTTAGCTAAAACTAAAAAAAACTACATTAATCGAGCCGACTAAGTTAAACTTGATTAACACGCTCGGTGACCATATATAGCATTTATAGGTAGGAAGATATAATGTATTCAACGCACAAAACCAAAAGCAACCATTGCTAAAATTGTCACTAACAATTTCATAAAAGAAAAGCGTAGAAGCATCACTAAGACAACTCACGTACTCGTGTGGTTCGTTAAAGTTGGTTCGGGAGTGGAATACATGCCTGCCAGACTGTACAGCTATCAGATGGAGTTTCATTTAGTTTCTTCTTTAATTTTATGAAATTGAGAAGATAAATTGTTTTCATTTTTCTCACACTGGTGTCTTTGGACTCTAGACAGGTTAAGAACAAATTAATTATGGCTTGTTGAATTACGATTTTTATATATAATCTTATCATTTATACTTTTATTAATTAGTGAGCTTACTAGTTATAACTTATCTACTAGTAATAGATAGACTGATTTCAAATAAGTACTTATATCACATTAGTTTTCTTGTACAGTTGAACCCCAACGAAAGCATAAGGCTAGATAGACTCTAGAAAGTTTGAGCACAAATTAACCATGGCTTGTTGAATTAGGATTTGTATATATCATCTTACCTTTCATAACCTTATATTTTATTAATAAGCTTACTTGTAATAACGATTTATTAGATTAACTCATTTCGAATAAGTTTATCTATATCACATTAGTTTTCTTTTACAGTTGAACCCCAACAAAAGCATAAGGCCATGATCAAACTACAAAATGACGAGCAAACTTTTTCGCGAAACACCCCTATAGGGGACGGGAAAGCGTCGAGAGGTCGATTTCGGTTCGTTTAAGTTTGACATCTATAACCTGTCTGTTTGTGTAGCCAGCCCCTCGTGTGTGGCACGATGGCAGAATTTGCAATGAAAATTTACTGTGTCAACGTGTACTGCAATTGCGAAGTGACATCTGGCTTGAACTGTTCCGTTCCCATCGATACTCCTAGTTCATGCATTTTGATGATACGTTTATGTACTTGTAAAGATTTTGTTGTTGATGACTTTGATTAGAATGACAACTCGTATATCAATTTGTAAAGTGCGTCATTCAAACTGTCTTTATTACTGGTTTGTTAATTGATTCGCAGCGCCGGGTGATTATGTAACTCGCGACCGGTTTGCGACAGGCGTAAATTAAGCAATCAGTGCTGTCAAACGTCAATTTTCTATTAGTTTGACACCAGCTGCAACGTCAAAATTGGTCAAAATTGCCGTTTGACAGCACTGATTGCTTAATTTACGCCTGTCGCAAACCGGTCGCGAGTTACATAATCACCATACCGGTTTGTTTAACGTGTTAAGGTTTATACACTGCAGTTTTCCAACACGTGTTAAATCACAGTGCGATCCTACATAGATCTTCGCAACATGTACCAAGGGTGAAAGGTCGTAAAGTTTATAATAAGTAGGTAGGCCGTCTTCAATAGGTTGATCACTAGTAACGTAGAAAGATTACAAGACGACACCATGGCATTTTGTGCGTGGTAAACCTGATAGTTGGAGTCTGAAGCTCAGATAACACGATAGAATTGAACAAGACCCGGCAATATAAGTGACCAGCTGAAAAAGAATACCGAACTCGAATTGTATAATTTCCTCAACCAGACCAAGGCTCACATGCGGCTGTATTCAGAATGATGATGACTATCTGTACCAGATACGATAGCAGTAGAGAGCGGTTATAAATGGATCAGTACAAACAAACAATGACATGGTTATAAATTCTGTCATACAGGAAAAACATGTATCCGCGAGCGCTGACGCGACAGAACGCTGTTTGTCGCCATAAACGCTGAAAGTGAAATTGCTGGTTAAATATTTTAAATCGTAAAATCCGTTATTCCTCGGAGTGACGGGTTTGGGGCGCAGTCCTAAACAAATAGCGAGATTTAATGAGGTCGAACCACATCCGGCCACTGACTAACCAACTACAGAACATTACCTGGGATTGCAGATTTATGTACATTTGCAAATCTGTTCTTGTGGTATTTGTGAGCTGTAATCGTGGATTGCATTTGTATTTGCAATTACGTGGATAAACACTTTAATGTTGTTTGTCGTTGTGTATAATATAAAAAGGAACTGGAGTAAACATTAAAAACCGAAAACATTATTTTGATGTATACGTCTCCACTGTCCCAGTTCTTAAATAAAATCGGTGTTCAATTTCTATTATTTTGTAATCTAACTTTCTAAAAAGTTTCCTCTAAAAAGTTTGGCAGGAATAATATTTGCTGCTTTTCTGTTAAAAATAATTATTGCCTACATATGAGGCAAAATATCAACTTAGACGTAAAATAATTTAGTAGACTGTTTCGATTGAAATTTTAGATCATACCATTCCTGATTTGCTCATGGTTAGATTCCAAATGAAGCCAGCTGCGTAACTGCTGTGTATTTAAGCGAATGATCCTAAAATTACCATTTACACAAGTAGCCGCTATTGGCCTGTACACAATCGATGATTGAAATAGGTAATAGTATTTTAATTGGTATAGATTGCTCTTGATTATTTTCTCTTCGAAATATAGAAGTTAACTTAGAATCTGGTTTCGCTACGACTTTATAAATACAGAAATATAAGTACATAATATAGTAATATAGAAATTTATTGGTGAAATCAATTTACATGTAAAATTTTCATGAATAATTTAAATTATTAAAAGTTAAAAAAATTAAATACGGGAAATATAATCAATTATAAATTAACTGTTCCAGTAGTTCGTTCCGTTCGATCCTTACAAGTCGCTCGTATTAATCCTTACTTCTCTCATATACATATAATATATTTACGTATTGATACAGTTTAAACAATAAATTAATTAGTTAATTAATTGTTCTTTATTGTTTGTAACTCTTACAGTTACAAACAATTAAGAGCAACGAGAGCGGGTCGGCGGTCGGCCACGGAACTGAAAGTAGTACTTAAGAACGGCAGATGCCGTGAGCGAGCGCGATCTTCACTAGGACCAGCATTATATAAGCAGAGTTGATAATACGCCATTTGAAAATGCTGATAGCATAGAAAAATGAGATCCATCTCTTTACAATAACAATTACTTTACAGTAGACCTTTTTGCAAAAGAAAATTTCGTAGCAAGCGCGTAGACCGCGTAGCGAACACGTAGTAGCTCTCGTAACTAGCGTGTAGAACTCGTAGCAAGCACAGAGATCGCTCGTAGCAAGCACAGATATCGCTCGTAGCAAGCACAGAGATATTTTGTAGCAAGCACGTGATCTCTTATCAAGTACATAGGCCTTTCCTAGCAAGCTCGTTGACATATCGTAGCAAGCCCACGGATCTCTTACCAAACGTGTAGGCCTTTCCTAGCAAGCACGTAGACACAGACATATCGTAGCAAGCCCGTGAATCTTTTACCAAGCGCGTAGGCCTTTCCTAGCAAGCGCGTATATACACATACTCGTATCTAGTGTATCGTAACAAGCTCGCACAAAGGAAAGCACATGACGTAGCTAATTATTATTAACTCATTTATTATCAGATTCTCAATCCAAACAATTAAACAAGCTAAACAATTGTATTTTGTGAATGGTTTTGACCACTCTATGAATACCCCAGAGTGTCTGGTTTTCATTAAAATCATTCGTTTCCGTGTTATATGATCGTAGACTTGAATACTAATGTACAAAGGATAGCACAACTTTATATTAATTTACTAGAGAAGTTCACGATTGCACTTTCTGATTTATATCAATTAATTACTGGAAATTGGTAGCTCCATGTCAGCGGTAGAAAAGTTCGAATCAAATAAAGGCCAAAATACAGCACGTTTTATTTGTTACCTATGTATTTTTCAGTTTGTCGGCAACTGCGAGAGAAGCGACGAATTTAATTAGTAGATCGCTGTTTGTTAAAAGTTGTTTGATTTTTGCGGTGACTGGGATGTGAAGTAACTCGGTTCCAATTAAAACGAATCTGTCCTTTACTACTGAGAGTGAATGAGTGTGTACGTCATAAATAAGTATTTATATGTAAATACTTATTCGTTTACTATTTCGTTTCGTTATTTCATTTACTTATAAATTTTTCTGTTTGTATTATTTTAAAAGATTGTAGGCTGATGTTACATAGATGCGACAAGTTGAAAAAAGGGCACTATTGCGCTCATTAGGGAAGGCCTATGTCTAATATAGGGTGACAATGATGATGATTTTTTTAAGTCAAAGAATCAACATCGAAGTTAGTAGAACTAATGTTTGATTAAACTAAGTGCCTATAACAGCTTTACATGTAAGTAATATGTAATCCTCGCCTACTTACCTATTAAATGTAGAAGTTTCTCGGTTTCCTCGTTTTATTTTTCTAGAGTGTACTCCGGCAAGTTTAGTTAGCTCGCCGTCTGCACTGCATTCAGTTTTAATTCAACACCGCCGAAGTTTGTTCCGACGCGTGTCCCTACAAAATTTAAAGCAACTCTACTATCGACAACGACTTCGTGAGACACTGAATAATCAATTAGTCAGTGGTCAATTAATTAGTTATTATAGGAGCGGAATCGACAATGGAATGTTTATTTTTATTTTATTTTGATTTATTTGAAAAATGAAAAGCTTTTATTTAGGTAACAAAAGATTCATAGACTTAGAGCAAATAAAGCTAACGATAGTTTCCACACGTAGTTTGTAGAAGATAAATGAACTAGGACAAATTAGTAAAAATTATAACAAGTAGTTGATAAAGTTATAAATAGAACGTACTTAAAAATCAAGTTACATATTTATAATTTTTTTTTAATTAAAACAAAAACACATAACCAATTTTATGGTTTGCCTGATGTCGGTACCAAATCACGCTGATGGTAACTATAAGGTGGGGAACTATGATGTTATTCCATAAATTAGTTGTTTTTTTATAGATTAAATTCACTAAGCACTTAATCCACGCAGATTAATAAAGCCGCGAGCAGATTTGCGAAGGAACCGAAATAGCGTGTAAATTTTCTTTCGACAGCGTATCCCCCTGGGAGGGTTTCCAATCGGCGATGGCGGGTCAGCTGGGAGTCAATGAAAAGCGGTAAAGTGGTGCCGCGGTGCTGATTAAAGCCTGGAGCAATCGCCCCGGAAAGTATTTATAGGTACACCTGTTCGTTAGCAGCGCAAGTCCCAGCCAACTCCTTGATTAGGAGCCGACGGGCGATGCTTCTCAGCCGCAGCAAATAAAAGAATTTCCCCGCACGAGAACCGAAGAATTCAATGTGAAAATGTTCACGGTGGGCGCTGTTAATTTTATTTTTTCTTGTTACTTTCCTACACTCTTTGCGTAGAAAGTTTTTTCGAACTTTTTACCCTTAGGTATCGAGTATACGAAAAAATCATTAGTTATGCCAGTTG
The DNA here is from genome assembly GCA_947044415.1 of Eupithecia dodoneata. Classification (NCBI taxonomy): domain Eukaryota; kingdom Metazoa; phylum Arthropoda; class Insecta; order Lepidoptera; family Geometridae; genus Eupithecia; species Eupithecia dodoneata. The sequence continues at coordinate 8,043,449 of OX345656.1, read as the reverse complement.
GATCAGTTCAAAATCACATAAAGTTTACAAACAAGTTTCCGCTTTCACTGTCACTCAACAACCCTTATTCCACAAGCCATATCGAAATTAAATTATCTCGTCATTTTTCAAACTACCGCCGGACCCCGTCGGGTTGCAGTCAAACTAGCTGGATTTATGAGGCACTTAGGTATCGAAATGTCGCGTTCGTTTCGGTAAGTCAAGTTTGCATGTGAATGGGCATGGATATTCTATGCACGAGTGCTGTGCGTTGATCGCCACGCAGGTCACGCAACCCCTTAATAACATCACGTTTGATGCGCCTCCATTATTATATTTTCTTCAGACGGTCCCCTGACAGGTCAGGCGGAGGTTGATTTTGCTCTTGTTTATGCTAACAAAGCCATAACAAAATCCCACACAATATCAATCTATCTCATTATTTTTCCAATTTTTGAATAGGTTTTGAAAAGGATTGCCTAGGCAAAAATGCTTCATACGAATAAAAACAGAATTCGTATTTTTTGGGTTTAACATGGCATTTAATTTCTCATTGTTGGAAGCATACAAAGCAGTTTTTTCTCAGTGGAAAAAATATGTGATAGCTTGGCAGTTGCGATTTTTACAATGCGTGAAATTCCGACGGGTAAGTCCTAACATACTGTAGTCAGTGCACGTCCCGAAAGAAGACGCTTACCTGAAACTTTCTTACCCCTTAGCACATTAACTAACCTGCGCCGGCTTTAGCGGGCTCGTGCGAGTTTGCCTCATATTAAGTTCCTGTACGTTTTTCTCTGAATAGTAATGCTATAAAATAAGTTCATCATTACCTGTGTTTTTTAATATTATTATTAGTTTGCTCGTAAGACATTTTTATCAATCAAAAATCTTAAAAAATCATGTATTTAAGCTTATAAGAAAGGCAATAAATACAGAGCTAGACTTCATAGTAAAAGCCGTAGGAGTCGCATCAACATGCTAACAGACAAATAACTTATCTCAACATTTTCCGTCAGAGCACAGCATTACGTCTATTGTGTTCGAGCAAGGAATCTCGTATTTGCATCCGACCGTACCGTTGTCGTCCGAAAAGAACGTACACACGGAGCGTTGCGGTGCGGCATGATGGGACGGCCATTTATTTATATAGTTTAATTTATTTGGAAGATTACTGTTAATTGACGCACTTATAAGAACGTCAAATTAAAAATCTTAAAGCACCATGTGTCAAAAACGAGTATTACTTGTTGTATTAATTTAGTTCTATACCAAGCGATAAGTACCGCAAAATTACCAAAAGTGTATTTTCTATTATTGAAAATTGTGCTTCACTGCCCTAAGTACCGTCGCACAATGTGTATCGCAAGGTATAAGGATTGCAAGGGACGACAACGCGGAAAAAGTAATTTTTCAACCATCGAGTGTGGTTTCAATAACACGCTATTATGACTTCGCTAAGGAACATTGTAATAGAATGTTTTTTACACATGAATGGCTCATTTTTATAACATTCAAAGGTGGTTCTTACATAAAATTGGTTCATGTAAAAATGAGTTTATTATAAGCATCGTAAAATTAATATTGAAAAAATTTCCAAAAGCAATAACATGTATTAAATTGAAACTTTTCAGTCAATTATTTATATGGTTTGCGAGATAAAAGGTTAATAAATAGGGAGTATCATTACTTGGAAAGGATTAACTATTAAAATGTTTTTTGAAATCATAGCAGCTAAGCAAGATGGACCAACGAATAACCAACCACCACATTATTATTGGTTTATTTTATGAAACTCTTTGTTAGGTGATTTAAAACAAGTAAGTATCCGTACCTATTTAAACGAGAAGATTTCAAGAGAGTTGACATCGTGCAGCTGAAATATAATTTAGAGAAGGCGCAGATAGTATTTGTGGAAGCGCCCTCGACCGCCCCGTCCGCAGTCGGTTCGTTACGCGCGCTCCACTGACTCCCCGAGTGACACTCTCGTCTCTTCACTGAATATCACCCGCGAAAATAATATTAAAATAAAAAACACACTTTTTCAACTCCTCAACAAGTTGACGAGGACAGAAACGAGGGCCTTGGGTAGTTTCATCTTCAAGTGGTTTTTGTTCGCATGCCCGTGTGTAACTTTGTTTGCTTCTTTGAAGAGGTTTTTCAGGACTATGTGCTCTTTGGATAAAATTATTTTAAAATAATACTTTATTTTAAAACATATTTGATAGGATAAATCAAATGCTACGTACATAATTTCATTAATAATTAAAATAGGCAGGAAATAAAAGTGAAAAGAGAGAGAGTCAGGGAGACTCTACTTAGGATGGACTCTATCTAGACTAGGAAACAGTAAACCTAAAACAGGCTTATCAACAACAACAGCATATAGTGCATAAACCGTGTTGTCGGGCTGATAAGCTCAGCATTGATATTTAGAATCCTGTCAGGGGCGTCAGCTAATTCACGTTGCCAACAAAAACGGCCGGAAATTGGATATAAGGATCTGCGGGCCGGGATCCGGCTACGTGACGTTTGTCGAACACGTCACTTCACTATGTGGTAATTTCCGCTCTGTGCCCGCGGAAAATTACTTTAGCGGCATGAAATTTCCGATATCATAAAAATAAAACCGTTAAAAATCTTAGATAATATGAAAACTCGATATGTTTTTCCAAGAAATTCAATCAAGTACGCCGTCGGCACACTGATGTGGGCTGGTAATGAAAATCATGTTTTCAGTTTGTACGATGTTTTAGTGTAGCGTACAGCCATGCATATTTTTTTGAATAACTACACGAGTAACAAGTCAATAAATTTGCTGTGAAAAGTCATAAAAATGTTATGATAGCTACAGTTATCAAGCGGTTGGTAACTTAAACATTAACACATTTCAACAAACACAACACTAAACTGTTTATTTGGCCCGTGAGATATGTGACACGCAGCCTATATCCGGGTGTCCGATTGTAGCCGTCAGCGTTGGCAGCACTCGTAAATAAGCGGGGCTTTCATCTAAATGAAATTTAATTTGAATTTTTGATAGTCATCTGTTATTATTAGGCCCAATATAAAAAATCTAATGATAATACGAGTCACATTATTTCAGAATGCGAGTTTCTGATCACACAAGAGATCGAGAGAATAGCAAATAAATCAAAATACGATGTACTATACGACATATACGACATAACGACATACCATATGTCTTTCTGGTTTATCGACTCTGTATTTTCGACGGCAAGGCAACAAGCAACAACTTAATTTAGGTTCCGCAATTTTTAACTTGTAACTTTTAAATGTAACTAGCCATTTTTATATGTAAAACTCATAAACGTATAGCAATAGACAGACGCAACACTCACATTGTGTCAAGCTGCCTGTCCCGCTCGACATGCCAATGAACATGTCGCGTATGTAATGTGACGTGAGGAAATAGTGTTGCTTTATTTAATTTCGTCGTCTGCCAATCCCGGTACCGGGCTATGTCTGAGTTTATTAAATTTTCGTGAAAATCTGACGTAGGTTTAATATACAAACACACGTTCATTTTAATTTCAGTTTGGTAGTAATAATTTATTTTAATTTTGTGTGTGCCCCTTAATCAAGTTCAGTTATCGACATAGCTCAAAGAATTAGCAAGCTGAAATGACAGTGGGCCGGCCATATCTCGCAAAGAATCGACGGCCGCTGGGGCAAACGTGTTCTTGAGTGGAGACCACGACTCGGTAAACGTAGTGTAGGACGCCCTCCGACCAGGTGGGATGACGACCTGCGAAAGACTGCAGGTAGATGCTGGATGCGGTAAAATTAAGATAGGGCGCTATGGCACTCATTGGGGAGGCCTATGTCCAGAAGTGGACTGCTATAGGCTGATGATGATGACGATGAATCAAAATCATCGAGAACGAACTATTAGGTATTCTTCGTGCTAGATCTAATTACAGACATGTGTTTTTGTTAAAAGTTCCAATGTTTTCTAATCAAATAAAGCAAGGCTACCCAGCTCAATCAGCTACTTAAATCCATAATACGAGCTAGATGCACGATATCAACTGCGATCGGCCACCGAGGGAATAACCAAATCAGTTCATGTTAATTTGGAATAAACAAACTGGCAGTTTATCCAGCCATAGGTATAATGCTTTGCAATGCATTATGCATGGAACACGTGTTTCCTTGAAGAGCAGTCACGGTGGACTGACGAGAGCCCCGAATGAGCAAAGGCAATAGGATAGTCGGGACTCGGGACAGCGAATGTTTGTTCCCATTAATATTACCGAAACAGAGCAGGTTTCTCAGATTACCATAATTTGCTTCAATGCATTTGAATAATGAGGACGTGTTCCCTCGCCTTTGTATATCTATCGAATTTGTTCAATTGTGAAACCTATTATCGTTATTTCGGTATGAAATCGGATAGGTAGGATTAATCTCGTACCCATTTGTGATTGCCATTCGAATGAATTGGAAATCAAACTACTAAGTAGGTACGTTTGGATCTGCATTGCATGTTAAAAATGTGCTTCTATTTTCCCTTTCTATTCTCTTACATTTATAAGGTTTTAATTTCTTACGTATAAAAAAAACCTTAAAAAGAAATTCGCACTTTTGCTGCCAATTCCTGTTTCTAAGTCAACAAATAATTCTCATATGAACTCTTTAAAGATTTTTGTAATAAAAATACGCAATCGAACCAGGCGAAGTTAACCCTAATATACCTCTCCGTATTCCGTAGGACGTTATATTAAATCCTGTATACCTACACACTACATTATAATAATTTCAATTTTGGTTGGATGTCGGCGTGTAGTGATGCCATCGCTGCGGGAAGGGTTATTGTGTTATTGCGGCGTCTCATATTGCGCGCGAGATTTATGTGCGGCTGAGCACGGTGGCCGTCCGACAGACGTCTACGTCTACCGTAGATAAACTTTCAATAGCATTGTTTTTTATTGAGTATTATTTAATTTCATTCGGTTATCATTTTATTAAACAATAAAATGAAATTAAGTCAGCAAATTAAAGAGGTTTTAGTCAGCTGAAAAAAAAAGAAAATGGATTTTGCTGGCAGAATAAGTAACAGAATAAGAGTTGCATCTAGTGGTCGGTAAAATGACTGAATTGGTCAGCAAATAATATGATATTAGGCAGCCTATTAAATATCTCTGTAGCAATATATTTATTAGTAGGTAAATCAGCAACAAATGGTGATTTTTATATAATTTGAAACACGATAAACTTAATTTGCAAAAAATTATATGAATGTGTTTTTGCCTAGTGGGACGAAATTACTTATTACATTACAGCCTAATTCAATGTCAAATGTTTGTTAACGAAATACCTATACCAAACCTCAAATTCCCTTTATTGTCGCATTGATATCTATTATTCATTGTATTATTTATTTTTATAAAACATTATTTTCCTTCGGTATTTATATTGTAACATAATCGTTTTTTTAACACTATGTAAATAAAACGAAGGAGATGATTTGGTGGAAATAAAAGTAATTAAATAAATACTACTGCACAATTCACACAGTTTTACCGAGGCCCTATCTAGGTAAATATTATATTTTTCAATTGTTAGCAGAGACCATAACAAAGAAAAAGGAGACCACATACAAAAACCCATAAAATAACTTAAAATAATAGACGCTTATAACTTTTTACACTATTGGCAACAACATCTACTTTATAATTCAAAAATAAAACTAAATTTGAATTCAGTGAAAACAACTTTGCAGGCTTCCAAATGTATAGGTACTCTTCTCGCATAAAATCGTAATAAGCAAACTTTTTCAATAGCATCGGAAACTGCAGTTGTACAAATACTGTTAAATTTTAAACAATGTGTTTTTCATGAACTTGTCCCGTAGTGGGACTGCAATAGGTACTAATTAATAATTCATTTATTGTTTGTGAATCAGGTAATTTTCAGTCAGTACATAAGACTTATCATATGGACTGACCGCTATGTTACTGATCGCTGGATTCTGCCGCTTAGGCGTACAAACATTTCAATATATCATTTAATTTAATTACTTATAATTTATAATCAATGTCAAATTCATCATCATCATCATCAGCCTATAGCAGTCCACTGCTGGACATAGGCCTCCCCCGATGAGCGCCATAGCGCCCTGTCTTCAGCTTGACGCATCCAGCATCTACCTGCAGTCTTTCGGAGGTCGTCATCCCACCTGGTCGGGAACTCTGCTACTAAAATATAAGTAGTTTATAAATTAATGTACAGCCAGAGATGAATATGTCAAAGATAAAGTTAAGTTGGTCAATTTTATTTTTTTATTTAGTCAAACGATTAGTACGGTCAGTAAATTTCACAATTTTAAGGACTATTCATATATTTATTATTTAAAAAAAATATGAGTTTCCGTTATTCACATGCACTTTCATATATATTTTATGATATGTATGTAGTATATTTCTATGTAAGTATTATAAGTATTTTATTTATGAGAATAATCTTCAAGCACACAAGTCCACGACATACATGGTTGTCTGGTAGAGATCTTGAGCGATAAGACCGCCAATTGTAATTTATTTTTAAGTTATTTCTGTACATTTTCCATTTAAGTGCAATAAAGAATTTTCTATCTTTTTTTATGTTTCCCAGAAGATAACGTATCTGTGTTTCTGGATTCGTGTTTGCAGTATTATTCCAGTATAACCTTTCAACGTTGCAATAGATCTCACTGCCATACATATAGCGTCTACTGCTAGTTCCTACTGACAATTTTCAGTAATTGGCTTGCCCCGATAACTTGGGCAAACTGCAACAGACAAAGACAAGTTCGTTAGAACACTTCGCACTCAGTTCATCCAACTTGTAGTTGATAAGCAAAATATAGACGGAGGAGTAATATCGATCTCCGAATAAAAGTTTAATTGCGAAAGTTGTTTATAGTGAGCAGACGACAGGCGACCCAAGATTCTCGGGACTAAGGTTGTCTGATTCCGGCTTTTTACCGCTTAAAGAGCAGATTCAGATAGTACGGACACTTTTACCGGAAGATAGTAATGTCGGATGGATATTGGCATATGTTTTCAATAGCAGTGTTCACATTATGGCAACCCTATATAATTATATCGGGTAGCCCAAACAGTTCACAGTTTTATCGGGTCGCCCTTATGTAAACAGCGCTATGGAAATATAGTACATATACCAAAAAGCATCCGACACCTTTGGTCTTTCCGATTATTTTCTGTATATAGATCCACATTATTATTTTGATAAGAAGATGGCTCAGCATTTATTTGGCTTGATAATCACTAAGCCATCTTCTTCTCATTTATCCGGCTTTTTTGTTTAATCCTATGAATTTATTGTTGACGGCTCTTTACTTGATCTCGGGACAGAGAGGTGCCCGCTACCAACTCGATAATGCTCAATACTTAGCTAACATAACTTTGTGTACCCAATATTATGAACCCTCTGCTTTGTTAGTAGCAAGGTACCTACTGGTAACATAACTTCGCCTTTAGCCACCACACTACATAATATAGGTACTTTTAAAAATAAAAACATGTTTCCGCTGTCAATCATCAATGCATTGAAATATAAAAGGAATAATTTCTTCTCCATTATGGAACTAAGGAACATTGGCTAAAGAAACCTATCTTACAACCTTGATATTGCGAAATACAATACGTAGCAATAGGAAGTTCCAATAAAGCAGACACGGAAGGCACTTAAAGAAAACGTAAAGGTAATCCCGACTAAGATCACCGGCGGGATCGTGGATCAGATGTGGGCAATGAAATCTGCAGATTTATGTGTCGCGCTGCCGTGCCGGAGACAGAGTTTATCTTGTTTACGGACACGGCAATGGTATGTTTGGGAATTTGTAGACCACCTCTAGCTTTTCAAGTAAGAAGCTTTTTTAAATTGGTAGTCGATGGAGAATTCTAACACAATTTTAAAGAAAGCTTGTACCTACGTACAAGCGTCGTCGTTTTTCAAGATCGTACTGTACGTAGGTATCATGTAGTTATCTATGTGGAGTCTCTTGCATCAATCGTAATACTAACTATTCGTATCCAGACGTTAGGTACCTACGAAGGTTAGTTTACATACAGGTAGGTAGGTAACTATTACCTGACTAAAGCAATATAGGTCACAGTCTTGCAAACTCGTAAGGTAGCTTTAAAAATGTTTCTAAATATTGGCACGCCTAAATAAATAGCGACCTACCGATTACATTTATAGCGGCGGCGGTGGCATTTTGCTAACGTTTATTTTCAGCATGGTGCTTATCTAGTGTTCTCGGCGACACTAAAATTGTTGGCAGCAAGGTACTTAACCCTTTCGGGTGAGCGGAGAGCAGGAGACGCGGGCCCCGCGGTCGCCGTAAGCCCCGCAATAGATAAAACAGTGATAGAACATGCACCGCGGCACTCCCATGAATAATTCATTAGTTTCAGTTGCCACTTTTGTTGGTATCGGTGGATTTTCAGCGCTTCACACCGTCAAAAATATGCGTTGAGGGTCTGCTTATTGCGGCTCTTTACCGTTACGTTCGTTTTGAATGTCTGAGGGTTGAAATGTTTATATTTTCGGTTGAAGGGTGATTAGGGAATGTTTTAGAAATAAGTTTTGACAGTTCGCTTCCCTCAAGGAAGATTTGGGTTTTAAACATTATGATTTTCTTTGGTAACACTTTTGAAAGAAAGATTATGAAATGAAGAATTTGAGGAAATTCCTACTTCCTTGAAAAAAGCTATTACACCGGTGCCGTGCCGGTGTCTATAGCTATAGGTGCGGCGGCGGCGTCTCACCGCCCCTGCGAATCCCGTTATAATTTACGATCATCCCGAAAAATCCCTGGATTATTTTTATTCGATAACAATAAAGGTGCCGCAGAGGGTTACCTTTATTATCACTCAGAGCGGGACGACTCTTTTACAACTTTACACATGTTGGGACGGGGAATGTGACCTGTTATGTAGTTATGTACAAACGTTTTTATTTTGTGGGGGTTTTGCAGCGCAATGGGTGCAAATAACGGCTTCTCTAACATTTGACTCATGCATCAGTAGGTTGTTTATTACCCCGTCAGGCAGGATGCCTAAACCATTGTATTCAAAAGCGTGACCGCGCCGGACGTACGCGAATGAAATTATTGGAAAGTCCTTAGAGCTTGTGTTTATGTTCTCAGGTTCTATCTATCGATACGATCATCCTATCCTAATTGTGTTTACTATAAAAATTTGCATATTAATTGTTAGTCACCGTATGGTAGGCACGTGGTATCGTCACCGGTAGAGGATTAGACGATCCCGAAAGTGATCCGTTATAATTTGGGGGTGGACAGTGACGGCTGGGTACGCACAGATTAGCCCTCCGATAAACAATAGCATTAGTATGCGAGGACGCGCTGACCATCGCCGATCACCGGCCGTGCTCGGATTAATTTGCCTCCTGGAAATTATGGAGGACGGAACGATCGCTCCGTATGTTATTGTTTTGCTTGCTCGAACTGGCGCCGGCTATCTGTCGTTGTGACTTTCGGCTCCCGCACACTTTTGCTTGTAATGTTCGGTTGAACGTTCCTTTATAGTACGTTGTGATTTGGATTGGTTGGTTTGTTTATCATCGACAGGCTTTCACAAACTGATGATACCAAACGGAAATCAGTCCTCTAGTAAGAGTTTATGGGATCCGTACGATGTCTACTTGGTTATACTCTGCCTCATCATTCGAGTGTTTAGCCTTATATTATATTTTTTTGAATAAAAGCAAGCTTTTCCCAACTTATTTGCCGTGAATAAGAAAATTTAGACTAATAAACGTAAAAGAAGATGGCTTGCCTGGTCACAGGAAAGCAATAAGCGTTAATTTTATTTGTCCATTCCTACCGTATCCGGTTTCGACGGAAGCCCACGCCTACGCTGCTAAGTAATGAGGCTAATGTTACCACGGTGCACTCGTCAATGGCAATAAATTACCGAACACCGCAAATTGCACTGTCAACCTTGTCTAACCTCCTATAAGGTTCAATTTAGCGTGTGCTGGTTTTCAATTGTGATCGGAGACTGTAGTTAAGTGGCGAGTAGGTATGAACTTGTATTTTGAAACAGTGTGAAGTATGATAGTGAAAACCAGGAAGTTGATTTATGGAAAGAAACGAGCCCCTTGTTTCACATCACAATTTATGATACAGACCTTTTCGAATGACATTGGTACGAGTAATATTTTGTCATAAAATTGAATTGTTGAACCGAAGTCGAGGCCTTATTCGAAAAATAAAACAGATTTGAAAACAGTAAATTTAAACCAAAGGTTCTTTACTAAAGGCCTAGTAGAAGATATTGCTGTATTGTATGATTATTTGAATTTATTATTTGTATGAGTAATAATTATTTTTATATCTTAATTAATTGAATTTTATGTATAAAATGCTGGATAAATTATTTTTTTCTTTTGTACTTCGTGACCAGTAACAAGCGTTATTAATAAAGACCTGAATCTAGTTTCGTCAACTTATTCAGCGATGAAATATCCATTAAGTAACTTGAAGGCAACACAACAGACTATGTTAATGTTATTCTGATTTAGATCGGCCGAAGAACACTCAAGCCACTTGTAACTTGTTTAATGCGGTAAAGCAGTACACGCCACAAACTTAAAGTCCAATAAATCAAAAGCTAATTTCGGTCCGAGATTTGGTAGAGGATGCGTACGGTAATGTGTTCTTTACATCAAAAACACATTTAAAAGAAGTTAGATTGGCTTACAGGAGTTGGCCGCCCGCCATAGGAGTTGGGCTTTGGGCTGGAGCCTCAACGGCGCCGCGCCCTAATCTTGGAGATCCGCAGATTGTTTGTAGGCACTTTGCTTCATCAAAATATGACGAGGGTGAACTTTCCCACATAAATTAATCAACAACGCGTAAACGCGCTTTTGATTTCAGTTTTTTTTTGTGTTATGTCTGTGTGTATTAACTGTGTTACGTCAGTGGGTATGCTTTTTTATCTAAACCTCGGACGAGATTTTATTACTTTACTATAAAAAACTATCATACGTACTATCAAGTAATTTAACTTAGGAAAATTCAGGTACTATTTTCTTGCTATTTCAGTTGTTTTATGCCATGAAAAATAAACAAATTTGGAATCGCTTTATGAACGCACCACGTTATTGCATTATTTTTTTCTATTTAGCACGACCTCTACCGATACAAATTATAAGAATTCTACTAATGGTCGCCATTCATATTCAATTAATATTTTTTTATAGATTTAAACTACGATAGAAGTGTTTATTTTTTTCAGAGGAGGATCTTTGTCATACCGCATTGCACTTCGTACTACTTCTACACAGTACTACGCCGTAGCGTGCTACGAATCCACGTATCACATGTCGTAGCAGGGTTGGATAAATAAAAGTCGTTGATTTTAAAACAAGCTTTATTTTTTCTGTAATCTATGAACTTAACACCTAAGGTTAATCTAGTTACGTAGGTGTGTTTCTTTCTTTCGAACGCTCTCACTTAGTTCTTTCAATACATTTATTTTAAAACGCTTCCATTGCTTTGGCTTAGGATTATATTTACAATATTTCTATCTATTAGCTTATACATATTTGGCAACGTTTTAGCGGTAACATTTACATATAATACCATTATAGGGATAATTGACAGAATATAAAAGGATTAATCAAGGACATCCCACAGTTAGATACTACAAAAACTTTATAATTAGTTCTCCTGCAAAACGTGAGTGTAAGCTATAATCGATAAACTTTAATAGTGCTTCAACAATTAAATCTACCAGATAATTGGCAAAGTATGAAAGGTATGGCAATAAAAAATTGAGATTTGAACTACACAAAATCAATCAAAAGTACAGGTATCACAGCAAACATGAGGTTCACAGAAGCACAAAAATAATATAAATTTCTCTAAACACGATTTAATTCTTTCAGTCTTAATCTACCTACCTAAGGTTAAAATAAATAGACTATGATAATAGTGCACGTAGTAATCAATAAATCGTGCAATATATTTTCTATAAGCTACTTGCGATTCGAGAAAGTAAAAATTTCGTAATCAGCTGTAAGGATAAAACTCATTATCTTATTCAAAGTTTTGACGAATATCTTTTAGTTAGGACTTCAATCATAATTCTCCTGAGTAATTGGCCTGCGTTTTTGGCATCGATTTCCAATTTTAGTGAAAGTATTGGCAGCAGCGCAAACACCTACTATACAATGACTGTAACACTGATTGGAAAGCTTTTAACATCAGAAAGCTTTTATAATACACATTTTCTATTGAGTTTGGAGCATACATTCATCATGATGAGCATAGTCAATGGTGCTCAGGAAAAGCCATAACTCTACCATTTCTCGAATCGTAAAGTAGATTGAGGAACATTGTCATACGATAAACTATAGTGTCTATATACTAGTGTCTATATTTTGATGTAGTGAATGTATACTAACAACAACGTTTAATATTTATGAAATATTTCCTATTGTGAAAATGTAGTCTCAAATCATGATGATGTCTACATTTTCATTTAATAATCTAATTTTACCTGTTTTCAAGGACATATCATTATAATCTTAAAAAGTATCGTGTAGGTATATTTCATTTGTTAAGGGGTAGCTGATAACCTTCGATCACTTTGGTCGTAAGCTCTAAGCTTTGTTATTTAAAAACAACAATTTATACTTGGGATTAAAATTCGTAAAGGTTTTAATAACGATTTCCATTCGAGTAGTGGCCGCCATATTGGAAACCATATTTTATATGACATGCAATCCAGATTTCAGTTGGGTGCACTGCGTACGCAGTTTAGAATCTGTATTTTTGGCTTCCTTCCCTAAATTATTTTAAAAATTTTGCCATTCTAATATTGGAAGGTTTCTTCTGATGCTTTGAAAGCTAAATACACAATGGAATGGAATAAGTCAATCTTGAAAGACTGGGATACATTTTTTGTCTATAATTTTTATTTTATGTATAGGTAAACTAAACCACCAAGCTTGAAGTCCAATACATTGTTCATACTTAAAATTATTGATAATGGTTTTTAAAATAATTAATACACCGAAATGAAAATAATAACTCCTAGGGCAAATATCCAGAACTGACTTTTCCTCCAGTTGGCTTTACCTGTAAAACAAAAAGAGATTAAGTACTTCAGTAAGTATTGTATTTAGTATCTATAGGTGCCAACATCGAAATAGGCTTCCGATTGTAGTATGATGAGTTATAATGTAAGGAGTTATAAGTATGTAGTCAACGTACCTGTAACCTGCGAAGCTCCTCCAGCCCAGTTGTGTTGAGCCTTCCCACCTCCCTCGTCGGTCTTCTGTTTCCCTTTGTCGATTTCGTTCAGATTCGATTGATATTTCGTCCCTAGAAAAACAATATTAGTGAGGATACAATATTTTGGCTTCCCTAAAAAATATACGAGGGGCGAAACGACAAAGTGAACTGATCGGCAAAAGGATTCAATATGGCAAGGGATGGGCCGAGGGCGACGGTCGGCTAACAGTTATTGAAAAGTTGCGCAATATTGTCGAGTGGTGGGTAGCCGTAAATTCGTAATGGGTGCAAAAAATAAAACAGCAGAGAGCGCGCCGCCGACGCTCCCGCAAAAACAACCAGCCGCCGAAGTTACACCCGCCGCCGCCACAACCTAAATGGATTTTTCAAGTTCATGTGGCCTGAACTGTAATGAAAAGATCTAAAATTCGGTAGACTGACAACGCTATCGGCGTTTTAATATTAAAACTCTGCTCCCGAGAATATGTTTTACGAGAATGCTTTATTTTATGCGCTCGTAGAGATTAAACTTGCGGCGTTTACAAAGCTTATTAAGAGTTTGCAACAAGAAAGCGGCGAACAGTTGGCCGTAATAGGTTGTCGGGCAAGATGTTGACCGGCGACATGTCCGGACGGCCAACTTGCCAATATTGCCGACCAAGGGAGGAACTAACAACTTATGACAAGCGCCATTACTTATTTTAATATAGGAAAGCCTTACATTTACCAAGAGATTCAGTGACCTGTCTTGCCGTAGTTTATGCAAGTTAGTTGATGTTTTCTGAATAACTACCGTCCTATTAATTTGATTGCCCACGATTTGTATACTCGTGAACGATTTGTTTATAACTTACGCGCCATAATAACATGGAGCCAGCAAACTACTTCGTAGAGCAGATCGTTACAGTTTTACGAGCTATAAACAAATAACTGGCACTAATAATAACTGAAACAGCAGCAAACAATGAAAACGAAACGAACGACCTGGATGACTCGTAAAGGTAATATTATCTCTTAATAAACGGAAGGCTCGGTAAAAATGTTGTTCCGATGCATTTTATAGCGGCAGTATCGGGAATTAATGGACTGTTGGTCCGCTATCGGTACCTTTACTGATTGTTATGAATAGCTATAATGGCAAATAATACAAAGTACTAGTTTACACAAAATAGTTTTATATTTATCGAATAATTAATATGGAGATGGAAGTTTATAAATAAAAATAAGATACCTTTTTCAAAGCGTAATGGACTGTTGGTCCGCAATCGGTACCTTTACTGATATGTATGTATAGCAATAGTAAGGCAAATAATATAAACTACCTAGTAGTTAGACAAAATAGTTTTATTTTTATCGAATAATTAATATAGTAAAGTAAATGCATAAAAATAAGTTACCTTTATCAGTGCTCGGTGCATCACGCCTAGGTGGCTTAGATGGAGGTGGCAGCGTGAGGGCTCGTGGATCTGGCGTCGTCGTTGGAGGTGATGAAGCTAGGAAAACAAACACAATTTTCGTTTAAAAAATAATGTCTCGTTATAAAATAAGCTTAAAACAAATATGATGTATAGGTAAATTAACTCACTGTAAAGTCGAATTGTCCCATCCGACTCTCCCCTAGGGTTCTTAGCAACGCACTTGTATGTTCCATAATCCTCGTGATCAATATTTCTAATGAGGAGATTCATGTGCGTCTTATAAACCGGCACCCCAATCGTGTTCTCCATGTGGTACTTAGCACTCTCATGAATCATGTGACCGTCGTCTCTGGTCCAGTAGTTTAGCGAAGTTGGGTGGGCTTCCGTGTGACATTCTAGAGTCACGTTGTAGGCTAGTGGGGCTCCGACTAGCTGGTGTGGAATCCAGAGCATTGGTGGAACTGTAAAAAAACACGTTCGTAAAAAAATCGGAAAATAAACAAAAATGACTGAACAAATCACCCCCGAATGACCAACTCAGATCTGTGCACGTCTCAAGTGACGAATTTTTGACTATTTTCATAGAAAACTGTAAATATATTTACCGACTGGTTTGTCTCGCTCTTTTTAATATTCGTATTTAACAAATTATATTTTAAATTCATATTCACAGTCAAAAAATTAAATGCATATTCAACAAATGCCCGACAAAACGGATGATAAACAGTCGTCGCGGTATCGTAGCCCAGTTGAGAGGTATTTAATTATTTTTGAGTTGCATATTAAGTTTTTACGATACTCTTATTCAATTTTTCCAATATGAGCTGTAGGTACTGTAGGTATTGCTTGAAATAAATACTTTTTTTATATTCGGGGTTATAAAGAGTGACTTACAATCAACACTGACTTTAACCCGCTTAGACACTGTTGGGGGTACACCATTGCTAGCGATACACAGGTATGCTCCCATGTCAAGTCTTGAAATTCTTGCCATTTCTAACACTTCGCCTTCCCATTCCGATACTGAAAACAATAGAATGTGAATACTAAATAGAATAACTTATGCAAGTGTTAGTGTAAACCTAAAATTAGTACTTCCATTTTTGGATGTTACACCTGGCCATTGATTTCTTAATTGTTGTAGCATAAACTAAACAAACATAATAAGATTGCTTGCTTAAAAAATAAGCCTTTGGCTAAACCCTAGTCATAGAGGACATAAGAATTTTTTTCTTTCGAATATTTACTAAGCAATCTGGATTAACAATTTTAATTCTAGATGATGCTGTGTGGATTGTCCAGCATTATTTATATATTTTATTATTATTTTAGGTATTTTTAGGTGATCTAATTATCGTGAATATCCAGTTAAATAGTAACTAAAGTTTAAGAACTATTCAAATTAAAAGTCGTAAAATACTAAATAGTCATCAGAGATTCGTTTGCTAATCAACTATCTTTCATCTCACCAGTGTGCGCCTTGCTGATGGAGATTTTCGAGTTGTCGTCCCGCTTCCACTTGATGGTGGGCTTAGGAGAGCCATTAGCGCGGCACGTCAGCGTCACGTTGGCGCCCTCGCGGACGATAACGTCGCTTGAACTCAACGAGTCGTCGATCGTCGGCGGGACTGGAAACAGAGGGCCACTAGAGTTTGATATTCGACGGCAGAGCGACGACGAATCACTTTTGTAATCATTGGCAGAACTAAAGCCGCATGGAATATAGATTTTATATCAGTGTTTCCTGCGGTTTCTTTGAGGTAGTAAATAAATATTGTAAGGTTTTTGTTATTAGCCCTCGCACTCGGGGTAATCTCTAAGAAATTAAAATAAAAAACTGCTGGGGCAAACGTGTTCTTGAGTGGAGACCACGTAAACGTAGTGTAGGACGCCCTCTAACCAGGTGGGATGGTGACCTGTGAAAGACTGCAGCAGGTATATGCTGGATGCGTCAAGCTGAAGACAGGGCGCTATGGCGCTCAATAGGGGAGGCATATGTCCGCAGTGGACCAATGTTGTTGAGGTGAGGCATTGCTTTTTAGTAGGAGTCTCATTAAGTTTCTAGAGTTCTAAAGTCGTTTGGTGATTTCATAAATAGAAAAAAACAATTAATTGAAATCTGGTTCGTTAATGTCCAAGTTTATCTCGAATAGCACTCAGGACAATATTCTAAATCCATTTGGCGAGATGCACTGCGATTTATGAGCTTCTGTTCCGATTCTAATTAGCTGATGCAAGTCGGAAACAAGGTCAAAGTTTACGTTTGCGAGATTCGTAGATCTTGGTGCGGTATTTTTTTGATTACGATGCTTTTTTTAGAGTAGTACAAGACTGATTACTTTTCTGTGTTAATGATCCTGATCAGTCTAATAGACAACATTCTAGTTATGGCAAAAAAGATGATACCTACGGGCTTTAATCTACTTTGTAGTCCATAGTTGGTTCCAAACATCCATCATCATCAAATACTAGATTGCAGACATTTTATAAACAACATTGAAGTTAGCTCAACTGTTTCCATTAATTCTAATTTGTTTCTGTCTTCAGCTTGCCGCATCCAGCATCTACCTGCAGTCTTTCGCAGGTCATCATCCCACCTGGTCGGAGGGCGTCCTACACTACGTTTGCCGAGTCGTGGTCTCCACTCAAGAACACGTTTGCCCCAGCGGCCGTCGGTTCTTCGCGAGATATGGCCGGCGCACTGCCACTTCAGCTTCCTAATTCTTAGAGCTATGTAGATAACTTTGGTTCTCTGTCGGATTTATAATAACTTACCGACAACATGTAAATATCCGAACTGCGTCTTAGCCGTAACCGTGTTGATCTGGCACATGTATCTGCCGCGGTCTTCCTCCCTCACATCGGATATGTGCAGGTACCACGTGCGGTGCTTGTCGTGCGTGACGCTGACGCGCGGGTTGCGCGTGATCACGTGATTGTGCACGGTTAGGATCGCTGACTGCTCGAAGTGCATCCATGCTACCTGAAAAATCACATATTTTAGTACCGATGTTCAATTTAATGGCCCGTCTACATATTGGTCGAGTATTCGGAGAGACTAGGCTTGCACATTCACTCTGACAAATCAGGGGCCGACTTTTGCTAAATTAATCGGTTCTAAGAATGGTATTGTCTCAAAATGACACATTATGGTATATTATCTACTTTTGTGTCAAACGTGTCAAAGTTGAAACCAATATCTCCGTGCAAATAGCACCACACGCAGACGATGCTATTGTCATCGTAAAGCGATTGATTAGAAGAATTAAGGCCCTGTTATCACAAAAGAAGTTTGCGGTGACCACCTTACAGTCTGTGCTTACATTTTACAAGTACCGTTAACTACGTATAGTCCTAATATGTCCCAAAGCAAAACAAACATTTTAGAAGTTTTCTTAGTTAATCAGAAAATTGCCTGTATGTTGGCATTCCCACGCAAGAGTTTATTTGTGTGTCGAAAACATAATGAAAATGTTTTTTTTCCGCTTCATTGATATAAACTGAGAAAAATATGACTCGAATGAAATGAAACATCGTGTGGAGAAGCTCCTGCTTGAATGATTTCCAATTTCTCCCAATTGGAGGACTGACGTAACGGAAATTAAAGAAACGTCGCTTCTTTTCAAACCTGCTTCATAAATATTACAAAAATACACCACGTTTGTGAAGGCTCTAGCTAGATTATTATCTGTTCGAGTTTATTTTGTAAATGTTTACTAAAATCCACTTTATTTCGTGCGAACTAAAATCAAATGGTAGTTTTGCAACGTGATCTTTTGTACGCGATGTTTTCACGAACAAAAATGGAAAAAGTTCCGATACCGTTATTGAGCGGGGAGCGTAAACAGCGATTTTGAGTGAAATTCCGAGGCAGTGGTGCGTCGTCTCCACGACATTTGTGTAATTGCATGGAGCTGCCATCGCGTCCCGCTTCACACCAATTTCCGCGGCATTAAGCGCTCAAAATGCATTTTACACAGATTGTTATGCTCAGGACGATCTCGCCACTTTATCGTCGCCCGAATGATTTAATTTCATCAAAAGGCGAGATGCTGCCTCGCTTTATTTTCTCAAATCTGTTTTTGCATTTTGTTTTCTTAAAGAAGCTATACGTTTACGTAATTTTTAGATAAAATATATATCTAAAAATTACGCATACATGTACCTACTAAAAGTCGAACGAATCAAGCAAGAATATAGCAACTAGAGAGACTCGAGACTTAGCCGAAGGCTTATAAGTTCAACGAGCATCCTTTGCCTCATAATCCAGCTTTAAGTTTGATCCATGGGTAGTTAGTTCTTTTTATCATGATAGAGGCTGGCAATATAAGGGTAAGTTTGGCTAAAGCTCGTGCTGGGTCACAGTACCTATCTCAAGTGATGCGGCTCTCCACTGTCTAATTTATAATGGACTTGTGGAAACTTTGGCCATTTTATTATGCAATGGGACGGTAACCCCTCTAATGACGACGACCTGACTTCTCGCCGTAACCGGGGGCTCAAGGACATTAAACAGGGCTTAGGAATATTTCTCAAGATTTGCATGAATACGTGCGGTAGATTATTAACATTAACATTTTTGAGATTTTTTAATTATACTATCATGGTTCGCGTATTTTAGCCGTGTCGTCAAATAGGATTCTTCGAAATAACATGAAACGCAATTCAATAACTAATCGATCCAATCGTAATAACTCGATTAAAAATATATATCAATAATCGTTTCCACCCAAACAATACCAATAATCTGTACACAGCTCTAGAAGGCAACACCGGTAGCCAGGGAGACGGCGACTCGGCGGAGACGGCAGATGTAAATCTGATCTACGTAATTGTGGCCGGCGTCTAATCTAATCGCTCCCGTGTGTCCCTGTCCCTCTACACCGCACTGATTCAATTACAGCAAGCCCGCCGCCACCACGACGCCAGCCTATACATATTCCAAAAAATTATATCTTTCGACATCCAGACTGTAAGTGAGTTTAAGAATAACGAAAATAAGTAATGTCCCACAAAAGCAGTAAATGATGAAGATCCAATAGCGCTCGTTCGAACTCACAATCGAAGCATCAGCGAGATCCGAACTACTTAAAAGAGTTATAATTTAACCCCGAGCGATATTGCTCAAAGTTCTCATTCAAATGAACAATTAAGATAAAATTAAATAGGAATCAAAATTTTATAAGCGTTTAAGAGATAAGCGTTGAATGTTAAACTTGTCGAAGTTTGCAAATAGCATCCACAAGATTTGGAGAACTGAGGATTGAAGGTACTTTGAAATTCCATAAAGATTAGGGGAGGGCATAAAAGTGAATCAGATATATTAGCAAAATGTTTCCCTACAGGAGCGAGCGTCCCGACATGTTTTTACAGATAAATGGAACCATAGTTTTACGTTTACATCAAAAGTTCTCGGAACCCAGCCAAAAGTTCACCGTCACTTTCGAATGATTTGGTTTTTATACGGTTTACGATGAAAACAGTTTTACATTTCTTAATTCGTAGCTATTTACGAGGGAATTTTCAATCTGCCCTGAAGGTAATGAAGCCAGGAAGTAGCAGATGCAAATATAATATTCGTAATGGCTGCAGAGGCTAACTAATTCGATTCGGCTGCGGATCCTAAGCGAGTTAGTTAGAAGGACGTTTTACAGCCGGCGCCGCACCGCCGCGCGCCGGACACACCTTGCCTTGATTTTGATTAATCAAGATGAAGCTTGGCGTTTATTATTGAAATAGATTTTTTTGAAACTTGAGCCTATAATTAGTAGAATTTTATGTATTGCGGAATACCATACATGTTTTATGTTGTTTTGGGTAACTGACTAACTAGTAACCTATCGGGGTTTCTCGATATTTCTATCTAAAGAAAAACTAAATTAAAAATATAGAACGAACTGGCCTAACCCATATTAAATTTTCCCTTAATTTAGTTATTGGTAGACAGAGAGCAACAATAACCCGAGCGATCGAAGAAGACACGAAGTTCCGCCTATTTTATAATCTGAGTTAGCACGGTTCACTGACAAAGTTACAAAGGCCTATTAACTCGTTATCTCTTAACCACCTTTAATTTAGGCCCTTCTTTCTTTTTATCTTAATTGTTGAGGCATTAAGGAGGCAAAGTTGAAGTTCGTCGGTACGATGGGAGATGTTTGCGTCCCTCAGGATATGCCTCGGAGGCGTCATTTGATTTATAATGGACTCGTTGGAAACTTTGGCCATTCTGCGTCTGCCGCTCACGACGCAGCGCCCAACCTCTTTAACGACGGACCCGACCCCATCGCCTTAGGAGATGATTCCTAGACGTGTTTAATAATATTACGACAGATTTAATTATGAAACGTTTAACGGGCTTCATCTTACGCTATTAATGCCCACTTTGTTTGTTTCGAGTTTTTTAGACACTTCTGGTTTTATAGTCTCAAGTTTATGTGTTTATCCTTAACAAGCCATAAGATGTTTGTTTGTATAAGTGTATAATATAGTGTATAATGCTCTTGTAGAGTAGTTCTGTTTCTTCTTTATAAGAAACAGAATGAGAGCATTTTTTTATCTTTCAAACTATCTGAGTTGAAGCAAAATATCGAGAACTAAAATACACTCCTCTCAAAGAAAATATATTGAAACAGTACATTGTTCGTGTTAACTCTTAAGTAAACTGGCAATATGTTGACTCTAATGCAATGGCGTAGACAGAAATGAACATCTTGCACAAGACGGCTTAGCCTACTCCTGCTAAAAGCCCACTTAGAGAACTCTTCGGCAGTGGATTTACGCAGAGGGCTCTCCAAGATTTCGCAATCTTTGTCAATCTATAGGTAGAGTTGTGGTTTTGGGGTAATGTGATCGGAATGAAACATACATAAGTAAGTACCTCCAGAAACCAACATTTATGTTCTTTATAATAAGTCCCAAAATCACAAAAATATATTACTATTATGACACTAGAGATAGTTATAAAACATCCGATTTTTAAAACATTACAAGTTTAATTAAACCCTGAATTGGTATTCACATTTGTATGATAGGGGAGCATGATCATTACATTCCCGGGCTGGGTTTGTGTGCGGGAACTAGCACCCTCAGTACCCGCGTCTTCGGTTCAGTTTGCTGCCACCGGCGCCGGTATTGAGGCACGAGAAATATGCCAGAATTTGAACAGCCGGCGCTCGCATGCGGCGCGAGTGTAACATTGCTACGACTCGTTGTGGCATGTTATTGCAAACCCACATACGTGCTGCTTCCGACTATCTGACATTTCATGCCGATGAACCGTCCACGTGCACATATTTACTAAAATTTCAGCGAGAGAACGAGAAATCCCGTAACGTGCGCATCATGAATAAAATTTCATTGTTAAATATTTGCATGCCTCTTGTTTTGCGAGCTCTGATTTGGCTTACGATTATTTTAATTCAGGGAAACCTGTAATATTTATCTAAATATAGTTTGCCCTTCAAATTTTTTCAAATAATTTTGTTTTAATTTTTGAGTAGGCTTAATACAAATAAGCTTAAGTACCAACCTTTTAAACATCAATAATAAAACAAACCAGCCAGCTAAGCTAACAGATTTTCTATCAATACATTAGCGATAGAAGCTTTTCATCATATCATAGCTATATTTTATACGACTTTAATTCTAAATAAAAAATGGGACCAAAAAGGCAAATCTTTTTAACCGATGCGGGAAACTAATGGCACAGGCGAGGCTTTCGGGAAAATCCGCTTCGTGTTGTCAATACAGGGTACCCGTGATGGCTCCCTCAGTTAAGCCTTTTGGTATATCTAGAGACACTATCTTGGCTTTTATTGCGCTCGCTTCGGCGACAGTCGGTGTAAGTGTATGCAATAAACTGAGTAAAAAAGAAAGCCAAATGAAAATCGATAAAACTTTTATTTTAGTGACATTTTGAGCAATAATAATAGGACAAAAAAAACCAGTACTTTTGCCTTTGACATTTAGGTAAGTACTGTATTTTTGCTTACGATTTGTGTCTTCGTGAATGAGTAGATAATAACTAGTAGGCGATTAATAGAATTAAACACTTCGTTGAATAATTTTAATTTATTAAAAAGTTAAACTCTGAAATTGATCAAAATAATACATATTATGTGATTCGTACCTGAATCAAATATACATTAACCACACAGAAATTCAAAAAACACGACACGACGACGTTTGACGATTAGTCCTAACCTAACTAATCTACGTTTCGGGTAGCAGTGGGTGCACTTATAGGGGGTGGTAGCCACTGGACTAGAAATTGGAACTTGGCGACTTTGATCTTAACACAATAAGCAATAAGTTCAAATTTCTTTGTCATTGGTTCAAATGTGACGAGAAACTATTTTGCGGTCGTAGTAAGTTGATAAACTAACAGGTAACTTACTTATCTTTATAATATGCAACTACCTTAACCGTACCGATGCGATTGTCACGAGATGTACAATAATATATCTTTTACACCCAGACATGCATAGAAAAACAGTTTCGCGTTTGTTTTCATTTATGATTGAATACAGAACGGGCACAAATAGACCTCTTATCTATCTCTAACAAAGCAGATGGGTGAGCAACTAACTCAGTGTGTTATATTATTTTCAGACCTATTTGTACACATGTAAGCAATAAAACATTAAGTATTGAATATAATTATCTTGTATGCGCTTTTATGAACGTTTTATAGAATCCAGTGCCTGTATAGTTCAAGAGACGAGGGTTTACAGGCAAATGAAGCAACCCCCCTGCGGTCCCGGTAGTTAGCAGAGCGGCGTCACCTTGCGGCTTATCGGCCGTCCGGTCACGCCGGACGCCTTGCCAGACTAAACTACTATTATTTTGATAGATATATTGGAAAGTCAGGAAAGACTAATTAAACTTTGTTTGTTACCTACTTTGTGTACTGTCATAGGATTTATTGACCAGATTACGGAACAAAGGGATTAAAGTTATGAAGTTATTTAATGCATGTGCGAAAGGATAAAATTGTTGATACTCGTACCTACTATAATAATTCGATGACCTTTACTTATGTAAGATGTATACAATTTTTTACAACTAAATATTCTTATTCTTTTGCCTTTTTTTTAAGTTCGTTTTAAGGTTCTTTAGGTGAACAAAAACCATGGAACTCGCGTCATCGTCACCTCGACTGCCCCGCATGTATTTTTTTTGTATTGATCGGCATCTGGTGTACAATAAGTCTTTTTTGTATTGTATTGTAAAAGTTATAACACACATTCTTGCGCAGTCGTGTAAAAAGTTAAAGAAATATTGGAATAAAAAAATCTT
The DNA here is from genome assembly GCA_947044415.1 of Eupithecia dodoneata. Classification (NCBI taxonomy): domain Eukaryota; kingdom Metazoa; phylum Arthropoda; class Insecta; order Lepidoptera; family Geometridae; genus Eupithecia; species Eupithecia dodoneata. The sequence continues at coordinate 8,019,461 of OX345656.1, read as the reverse complement.
ACCAAACTCTGCATGTGTTTCTTATATGAATGAATATATATTATTGATAAAGTGTTGAACTGCTTACACCGAAATCGTGTAAAGACTCGAGGAAATATATATTATGATTCACATCAAATAGAAAATAAAATTCAAAATACATTGTGGGATAGGCACAACCGGGATATTGACGTTGCCGTGATAGGTGAACCGTTTTTCTTTTACAATACCTATACTATAAGTTTCTATAATTAGGTAGAATATAGTATGGCCGTACCCACACAACCTAGCTACGTTAACTGGATACTGGATATAAATAAGGCCAGTAAAAATGTAACTCTAGAAATAAACCTAAAAATGTGCATTATATTGCCGTGTGCACATTTATAGCCATTTCTATGGAGTGCTACAGCATTGCTACGCAAGTGTGCTTTGAAAATAAATATCGTTTGTTTTGTGTATTCATGAGCTGTGAATAAATGTAAAAGATGTTAGTTTATACATTTTAAAAGGTAACGACGCAATTTAACTAGTTTTAATTTATATGATACTTTTAGTTAACATACCTGAAAATAAGTACTTTATAGGTCTTCGTTGGTTTTACAGCAAATTAGTAATATAAACAGGGTGAGTTTTTTTTCAGGGCCACTGAAGGGAAAGTTTAACTTTTATTCAGTAAAAGTTGTACGTTTAAACTATGCGCAAAGAAAGCATGTCTGAACGTGTAACCTTTACTGAATTCATAAAGGTGAATTTATTATGGGCATATGATTTTCATACATTTATTTATTGATTACGTAACAAAGTACCCAAAGATTTAAAAAAACGAAGACACGTACTTTTCAATAAAAAAAATCGATTTTTTTTTTAATGCAGGATTAGATTTTTTTCAAGATTCATTTGTTTAGAGAGACTTATGTAACTTCTAAGATAACTTTTCGATAACTCTCACGGTTTCAGGCTTACCTTAATGGCCTTAAAAAAACTCACTCTCTATATCGTTTGAATTTGAAGTTTACTTTGCCGCACATTATTTCTTATTCGAAACCTCAGCCACAAGAGCGCAAACTCGGCGTAACGACGGTAAATCATATCCTCTTCCATTTATATGGACACTTTATTACGACGGCGCGTTCTAAATCAAATGATAAAATGCTTTTTATTTTATGTTTCCTCGCCACTATACGCATATTGTCCTCGTTCCCGCCGCAATGTATAGTGCTTGCATAAAATTAGGTACACAATTTCAAAATGCTTGCGAAATTTTGTTCCACGTAGTACAGTCGAAACACCAGAAATACATTTTACCATAGCCCACAATATTCGCACTGAATGAGAAACAAAATATTTGATTGAATAAACAAATCCAACCGATACACAAAAGATTCTTCATTGTTTGTTAATTTGTAATAATGACAGAGAACTTTTTAAAAACAGATTGGTGCTTTTGTTTTTGTGTTTATTGATCTACTTGTTGGACGGAACGTAGGCCTAAATCGCCTCCGTGTCAGTAGTATTACTGAGAAGTACAACTGGTAGTACTAATGACACACCTTTGTATCTCTAGTACTACCAGTAGTACTAGTGACCTTATGCGGTAGAGAATCAAATAAAAGGTGTCACCTTGTAGGAGCCGAGGTTCTTGACTGAGCAGGCGAGCCGCACGCTCCGGCCGGCCGGCACCGTCACGTTCTGTATTACATCCGTGAACTCCGGCTCCTCCACCACTGAAACAATACAATACCATCCATTTACATCTAAATTATAACCCGCCACTTCTCGCTCCAACCGAACTTATACAAATTCAAACAAATTGGTACGATTTCTCTCTTAGCCTTATCAAGCTAGTACCACCTAGCGGTTATGCGACATTTTTGTCAGAAATACGATTTGTAATTCTCAAATTATCAAAGCAGAACGCTTTTAAACAAATTGAGTGGGCGATAAGGAATAATGTCGTCGTTTATCAAGCTCCGAGATAGATGGCCGTAGCTATGCTCTGCCCATTTTAAATGCGTTTGTCTTCGACTTGCCAAATTGGCGTTCTTTGTTTTCTTCTCACTTTTGTAGATGAGAGCGGAAAAAGGCCAATATCGATTGATTGTGAAAATGTTAGTGCTTAGAATAGCTCTGAAGCTGTATTCGAACAGACAAGGGGTTACGGAGGGTGGAGTAAGTAAACATTTGTCATTCAACGAGCGAAGTGGCAGTCGGTTGAAAGGGTGAACGGAAACATCGCGACGAAGACGGCGAAGGCGACGGACTTAAAGAATAGTTACACTGAGAAATTCCCTGAGGATTTAGTTTAAAGGATAATCAAATTAAGTTCATTGAATCGAGAAGTTCAGAACTACAAGTAGCTATAAATAAAAGTTCAAAAAAGTTTGCAATTGTAGTAACTCGTAGTAAAATTGTAATCCTTTCCTACTTACTAATATTATAAATGCGAAAGTTTGTACCGTTGTGAAGATGTATGGCCGAAGACAACGCCAAAACTACCCACTGAATAGATTGGGCTGCAATTTTGCACACATAAAGATCTGGACATTCTTTTTATTCCAAAAAACGCGTACGAAATCGCGGGCAGAAGCTAGTGGTAAATAACGAAACTTTTAGTTAAAGATCGCACACCTACTCAATATACATATTGGGTAGATTATTAGGACCGATATTCCTAGGCTGTAGTGTCAGTTAAAACCTGAATGTCTATAGTTTGATCACACCATTACCGACAAGGCGGCTGTTTGGTGAATAAACTTGTTCAGTGGTAGTTCGTCTGCGTTTCACTTGTTTACGAATGTATCTGAGTTTTGCTCTCACTGACAACAATACATTTATTTTATTCAGCTTTTGCACAATCACAATAAACATTTCCTGCTACGGAAGTAAAATTCATATGTCTTGTGTGTTATCTAAGAGACATCATAAAAGGCAGTGTGATTTTATTCATTCTCATATTTACTGGCAGTCTGCTTTACAAGATTTTCACGATGCGAAAAATAGGGGTATTATTTACTGCACCTATAAATAGTTTCGTGCATTTATGTAGGTACGAAAAGTCACACTAATATTATAAATGGGAAAGTTTGGATGTTTGTTACCTCTTCACGCCAAAACAACAAAATGCAGGACTGAAATTTAGCATAGGTGCAGGTAGTTCTAGGCCCGGAATAAACTAGGCTATAAATCAGTTCCCTTCCCATGGGATATAAATAACCTTAAAACGTTTACATAGACCCATTACGTACGAAGCCGCGGGCAAAAACTAGTTTTTATATAAAAGGATTGATTTTTGAAGGAATATTACGTACAAATCTAATCACAAGAGTATATTCACAAATCGGATCTGGAAGTTTGAGGCGAAGTATAGGTCCATGAGAGACTGATATTGAAATTATATTGTAAGACAAACACAAGTTGAGAAGTTTCCAAGTTCTATTCCCGTATCGGGACAAACAACTGTATCATTCAAAAGTACAGTCAGTATCGCAAGGAGCTGATGAATTACAAATTTAATAAGTGTTTTGTTATTTTTGTCAGGAATGTCAGAATGATTTATTTATGGATCCATGATGAAAAATTCTTTATAATTTTTTTGTATTAGTTTTGACAATAGCCAGTTTCGTTTGAAATTTTCAAAAACGGCGGTAATACAATTATGGCTTAAATTTACTTACGACTTTTTTTTATAAATCCTTAGATGCAGTAGGTACAAATGTATTTTTCGGAGGTTCCATGACAATAAATTACATTTTTATTATTTTTTTCTAAAACTAAAGTCGGTTTTTTTACATTATTTTCCGTGTTGTGTGTGATTGAAGCTAAACCGACCCCCAGAAAGTTTGAGCCTTAATTTTTGTTACATCCTGTATTAAAGTTATTTGTAATATATTATATCATTCAGACAGGTTAAATTATTCGGATTATCGGATGAGTGACTGAAAACAAAGCCTCGAAATCGGAATGAATATACGTCGCATTCGCCTGATTGCTACTCCTATGCTTTTAGAATTGTAAATCCGTTGTCCGGAATGTGTCCGGAAAAATTCAGCTGTCAGCGATGTGAAAATTTAGTTTAATTAAGTTTTTAGATATGAATGAATAATCCTCGCGTATTCAAAACGAGCTGGAACCATTTCGAACGCATGATATATATGTATATTGACAAGGTATCGAACCTTCGACTCTGACCACTTGCGTTTTGTAGTCGAACTGTGACGTAAAACATTTAGTTTGAAAAGGTTTCTTCCCATTCTGATCACGCTCAGCCTTTCAAGTCGCATTCCTGTGCAAAGGCTGCTACATGGATTAATCCATGAATCATCAACTGTTTCGGGATTTCTTGAGAATATTTATACTTAACCCACTGTTGTAGCAATCTTTATTAAAGAAGTACTAGTACTTACAATTGAGCTAATTGCAAACTGTTGCAAACAATCAATGGGTAGCTCAACTGAGCAATATTAATACCAGTCGAAGAACTGTTAAAGTTGAATATTGAAAATATATTCAATAAGGATATAAGATTTATTACTTATACGACCGAACTTAGGGACTATAATGCATTATTTCAGAAAAAAATATTGAAAACTGTCAAAATAAGTCAGCTCAGGACGTGCTTAAATTTGTTTTTTTTAATTCGGGGAATAGTTACTAACATCGATTATTTATCGCGTATTTCTAAGACGTTAGAAAAGCCGGACGTACATTTATAGTCCAATCGTTACCAACAAATGTCGGCTCTTAAGACCTCCTGTGTCAACTCTATTTGTGAGGTCGTATTTGTGTGTGCGAGCCGAGCTTGAGCACAGCTGAAAGATACCTGAGTGAAGATGAAAGCCGTATTGCGTGTTTGCTCACCTGATCGTATTAGTTCTAAGCACGACGCTCCATTTTCTACTCCGGTGACCCTGACTCGGAAACGTACATGCCTAATAGCACCCCCTATTAGATGTTTATGCGTCTCTGTGATTCTATCAATCGATTTACCAATCATGTTAGAACGCGACAGTTACCGCTTGTTTGAAACAAATTCCCGAAAGTGTGCTGGTTTATAGCCCGCTCTTATAAATTGATTTGTCCGTAAAATTAAAGCAAACGCATCCAGGTTTGCCATAAGTTATTGAAACGTAGCCGTAAGTACATATATTTTTTTTAATAATTTTAAAATCTGTAAACTACTCGACGAAGTAGTCACGCACTTTCTAACAAAATAATTCTTTATTATTTTCTACATTATTTATTTTAAAACAGCCAGGTATAATTAGGTACCCAGTAAGGCTACTCTTTTCTGTACTAGTACTCGAAAAATATTACGCGTTCTCAAAATTCCTTAAACCATTCTGCATAAACGTGGCATGTTCTTATTAAGCTACAAAGAATACCTCATTACGAGCGAACGAGCCGCTCATATGCTAAGAAGCTCATAAAGTGAACTTCTATTTGTTTCAATAAGACCGTACATTAAAATTAACAAGGGTAATGTACACTAATCTTACACGCCGCAGCGCGGTTGCACGGGTATTTAGGGGTTAATTAAGAAACCGCAGACGGCGGCGGGAGGGGGGGTGGTAACCCCTTTGTCACCGGTGGCAAGACGCTCAATGGCTACATGATGTTATTACTATTGTTATGGCTGCTTTTCATCGTTACAATGGTTATGTATATTGTCGTCTTGTACCGACCAGAAACTAACAATTTTTACTTGTAGCAAATGTTTGAATTAAAGAGCGTTTAAAGCGTGGCAACTACTCAAAATATAGCACGTAAGTATATTATTATTTTGAGTAGAGTTGTTTTTAAATAACTAAAATATGTTCAAAAACAAAACCTAACAAAAAACCTCAGCATATGTATTAACCTTTTCAGCTTAACAGTGCCCTTTATGATCCACTGTTATGTCTTAGAATACCTCAGCATCGACCGCAGCTATAAACTTCAAATTTAAAATAAAAAAAATCTATTTATCTTTCGTACCGGTACAGAGATTGATAGAAAAAAATGAGATCTAATAATGAGAATGAAAAATTGAAAAAAATTAAAATTGAATTCTATGAATTGAAAAATATAAGAACACTTGATAAATGGCCAAAAAGTAAAAAAAAATACTAAGCATAAAAGCACTTGGCCTTTATGACCCCAACTTGCTGGGTTAAACAAAGTCTACATCTATAGAAAGCTTACTCTAAATATGCAATTTGCCAGACAAATCAAACAGTAACAATTTAAATAATTACGAGTGGGATGGGATCGACTAAATAATCCAAAACTAATAACGAATAGGGTCACGTCCGTCGGTCCTAACGCTCCTAACTCGAGAATAATCCCTTATGCAAATCGGGAGCGGTCACTCGGAAGTCATCAAGCGAGTAGACCGACCGATGGGACCAGACGGTGGCCGCCACAGACGCGGTCTCGCTACGCCGCAAATTGACAGACCCCGAACCAAATTGATCGCCACACAGACACCTCGTTATAATGACAAATAGTGTATTGACAACTGATTTGTTGGTAAAATTTATGCACCTTGATTTTACTGCTGCTATTTTATTTTAATTCTAGGTTGTCTGGGAGAAATCGCTATTAGCGATAAGGGCGCCTATTGTACTGTTCATATAAGATTTTATTTTGTTATGTTTTTAAGTACAATAAAGTGTACATTCATTTATTCATTCTAGGCTATGGATTTTATTATCTGAAATAAATAAATACAATACAATTAACATTTTTATTGTTACAAAAATACATATTTATATTTATTAACTTTCATTCATTCATTTACCTCAATAAATTAAGTATTCAAAACCTTGGGAACATTGTCCTCGGGTTACCAATAATATTTAACTATTCAACCCTGTTCCCAAAGTCATGTGTCCAACTTTAATAAAAAGGAAACTGGAAAAACTCCAAATGCAAGAAAAGTAATCTTGCGTTTCGCCACATCTCGTCGCGTCGGTCGGTCGGTTTCTACCACTATTTGAATTCGCAATTTCAACTAGAGTCATGTAAATACTTGCTTCCGAATTTAAGTGAAACTATTGGACACTTATAGAATTAGTTTTATACCAATGTATCATACATTGGTTAGACCATTAACACCAGTGGAATATTAAGTTTTCTTCAAGCACATCATTATGTCAATTTTATAAAACCATCCTTCTTATTTTGTTTCCTCATAGCGCGACAAAACGGGCCCGCAAACCAAATACTTATTTAAGTTTATACGTCCCTTGTCGCAGATGTTACTCGTAATATTCTCATATACGATCAAATTCTTAAGAGATTCTGAGATAAAGAACATGGCCGCGGGTGTTTGGACGGTTCGGACTTTCACTTATTTGTATGCTTCACCCCGCGCCGGCCGCGACGTGACTATTCGAGATACATAAACCCTGAGTGAATACAGAAAATAGAAATAAAGTTACATACGTATTATCTTTTAGTGGACGGATTGTGTGAGGATAATAGATTTGTTTCCGTCCGTCCGTTATGTTATGCTTATGATGCATGTGTTGTTAGTATTTTATTACAACTAGATTATTTTGGTTGCCGTTGTTCTGAACTTTTTTTTTGCTTTCACTAGAAGGAGCTAGTGCAACAGTAATTAGTTCAAACTCTTGATTGAACTCTATAGCAAAACAACCTTACACTCAAACACACTATGGACTCCTTGTCATTATTTCAAAGAATGTGCTTTGAAATAATGACACGGAGTCCATAGTGTGTTTGAATAGTCTACAACAGCCACGTACGTGATACTCGTAAATATTTGCAGGGTCGCTGGGCGGGCGGCGGGGCGGGCGCCGCTGCCGTCGCGGTCAGTTAGGCGGAAGTGCGGAAGCAGATGTTGACAGGCGCCGACTTCCGGACTCGCTTGTCAACAGTGCCCATCAAAATCTAACCTGCCAATTCAATCTCTTCCGTTGACAATATTTTTATACTTATCATTATTCTTCTGAGATAAAATTTATGAAATATTTTGTGTCTGTTTAAGTAGGAAATTTGTACCTTCAATTATTATGAACATTAACAACTTCAGGAAAGAAAATCTATACCTTAAGGACCGTCAACAAAGGTGGTTTCACGTAATTGGCAAGCTTTAGTAAGATTTGGGTGGTATGTAAATTGAGCTGTAATTTGTTAGGTTTAAAACCACATAAACAAAATGAGAGAAGCCATTTTAGCATTCAAACCACGACATTTGAACGGGAAATGTTTGCATAGTAACTTTTTATGGCTAATCACTAATTGAACAAGTGTTTTGAGGCTTACAGCGTAAGTCTAGGGAGATCTAATTAAAGCACCTTCAGCGGTGCGCCGAAGCTCGAGCCCCAGTCGAAGCCTATTAACACGCCTCCTTCCCTATTAGCATTGTCTCCTCGAGGGCGATACTTATCTTTATTTAAATTCACTTCTTGGTAATTGGGTTGACGAGTCGACAACGTGATTTGCATTGATGAAAATTGGTCACCGCGGCCCTTAGTAACTTATTTTGACTAAGTTTATGTATACCCAATTTGTTTTAGCCTTTTTGAAACGTAAACGATGTTTATTAAACTCGCGGTCTATATTTTTATTCATGTGAAATATTTTAACAAATTCAAGCCCAACATACAAAACAAAAGTAATGATACAACAGAAAGTTCCAGGTAGTTTGGTACGCGTACGTCTCCGCCCCGTAGCGCATGTAGATCCGCGAGCCACGAACTCTAACGACATGCAGTAAGCTTGTTAAAAATTCATAGCTTTAGTTTAGAAACGGCACTCTGATACGAGATTACGTTCGCATTTTATTTGCATAGGAAAGGCGTATAAATTAGGAAGCGCATGTAGTTGTCACTTGTAGCATTTTTGCCAGCAGCTGTGTGAGTGTGCTCAAAGAGGATGCGCTTGGTTATTTCTCATTACGGCACACGCGATAAAATCACACAGAGTCGTTGCCTCATTAAAATCTTCTGGTGTGCGGATCTGTAAGCCTTTTGTAAAGGCGGGAGCGCGGCACTCTCGACGCCTTTCGCGTGTCATTTCGGTCACAATGCCGGGTGGGGACGCCGCGACTGGCAATTTTTGCACTGACATGCCAGCCGGTGACGTTAGAGCGACGCTTTTTATCAGTTTATCGAATAATATTCAAAGCAGAAAATGGGATAAAATATTCATGTAGGTTTCTCAATAAGGATATTCTGACGAGGACCCATACTTTTCAAAGTTAGAGTTAGCTAGAACCTATAAATTAGGTTTTTGTGTGATTCTTCAGCTAACCGCAAATTTATATCTCACGCAACAACCGGACATAGAACCGCGTTGTGACGAATGCAGGTCACGAAGCGCGTTGACCCTCACACATTCCATACCGTCCCATACCCACAATCACATTCACCACAAAACTACGCTCAGCCCACCGCAACAAATTATTGCATATTATATACACTACGTTTACAATATCCATATCAACTGCCCTGCGCTACCGAAAATAAACAATTTTCCCGGGCCGTTACACACACCATATCATATTTTAGGTTTTTCGTTTTTACCCAGCCTCGCTCCCCACACACATTATAATGCAACGCGCGACTGCATGACGCAGCATCTCTGAGAAATCAATGTTCCTTATTTTCATACAGAATACTTGTGCAGTCTATAGATTTTATCAAATCATCGAATATACGAATAAGGCTGAGATAAGATTTGTAAAGGTAATGTGAGTAAATGCAAGGTAATTTTATTTAAAGATAGGTACAGTCCCTTATTTGATTAGTAGAAATATATAAATAATGCTGGACAATTCAAACATTATTTAACTATCCCCAAGCTAAGCAGAGTATTATGGGTACTAGATAACTGATATACTCAATAATACGTTACATAGATTGATATTTTTTATTATACATAGAAAACGACCAGAAAACCCGGAACTAATATCTGCAGGTCGTAAGAAACATTTGTCCTGAGGCGGGAATAGAATCCACAATTTCAGCGTCGCAGGCGGAACTTTACCCTCCCTTTTCTTTTTGTCACTGATGTCGTAAAAAAAATTAAATATTTTTAGATTAAAAAAAAAACATTATATTGATGTTCTGGTTTAAAAAGGGAGCCTTTATATGCCCCTTCAAAGAATATGCTATTTTGATATACTCGTACGGTTGATAAGCAAGCAGCACTGCGAGATGCAGCAAGGCATCTATATTCAGGTATGTATAGATATGCAGTTACGTATTCTGTCGTCGGCAGTGGATCGTTATCTGTTTCCACTAAAGAAAACTGGCTTTTCCAAAGAACCACCCCGGTTTCGCCGTCCCCCTTCAGTCGACTCTCCTTTTTGCGTTATTTCATTTTTCTTTAGTACGTTCACCTGCTAGTTAGTTGCCTGGGGAGCTTATTGCTAACACGATAAGCTAAGATTAAAAAAAATCGTTTGATAAGCGTAAATGAAGGACCGCATTAAAATATTTATTTTAATTTACACTCAAACATTTTTTTACCCGTTTGTAGTTAGTTTAGCGCCTACCAAAACAATATGCAAATACCTACATCTTTATAGTTTTTCGTTCTAGATTTTGTTATTTTTTTATGTTTACTGGATTCCCCATGGGCTGGGAATCCTATCATAAAATTAATCAATATTATTTGCTTTATGTGGCAGCATTGCCATACAGCGGGGCGATGCAGCCAGCGTCTTGGGGGCACTACCGACTGGTATCGATAGATATGGATCAGTTGAGCTACCTATACATTGTTTGCAACAGTCTACAGTTAGCTGAATTGTTTCAATTGTTAATACTAGTTCTTATTTGTTTCTATTATTTGAACTTTCTGTATTAAAACTTATTTTTTTTATTGTGAAATTAATGACTACATACTTTTTATTTCAAAAATGATATTGATAAGTGTATGCGTGCAATTAAAATATAAGGTTATATGTACAATATGGATCTATTAGCCACATTTTATGAAAAGATAAGCCCTGCCGTACAAATCCGCCGAAAATTTTCTGATGTTCACTAATTGGCTACATAAATAGTTAATAATCTAAATATCTTATAAATACCGCAATTTATAACGGCAATAGATATTTAAAACCAACTTGCCTGTTATGATATATAAATAGCTCTCAATAATATTTTCACGAGTCTCAGCTTCACAAACAAGATATATAAAGCACGACGCCGGCTATGAAGTTTAATGGTAGATGTCAGTACAAAGGATAGCATCTACAAAAGCGCTAGAGCACAGTTTCCTTGATACATTTGTATTCCTTACAGACAAGTAATCAATATCCGTTGAACACTGAGAGCATGGACAAGGTTGTCCTGTGTAGAGCTATTGTTCTTTCTTCACCACCCTTAGAATGTATGAGGTAGATTATTGGATTCGCTTTGTTATCATATGACAAAAATGTATCTTTGTCATGTAATTTATATCAATTAAATGTACTAAGACTGTTTAATAAAAAAAACTATATAAATTATATGTACATATATATCGTTATATCTATATGTATGTATATCAGTCAGATAGTCTTGTGTGAATTGTCCGACATTAATAAATAAATATTTTTAATAAAGTCCCTTAGTAAGTTTCTGGAATACAAAAATATTTAGTCTCGAAATCAGGACAATGTGCAGGAACAAATGACAGATTAAAGAAGTTAAAAAAGTAGATGCTCACAATTTTTGTCGTTGTCTGCTGTACCAAAAATTTTCTGTTTATTCAGAAAATGAATAGCTCGACACAAAATTTGGGCTCAGCTAACAGCAGCCGGACCATATGATTCTCTTGTATCACAAAAAAATAAAGCTTGTGCGCCGTCACGCGTATGAAATAAAATAACAACGACAACGTGGTGCGGATGGAGCTTGATACATATTTGAATACATTACCGAACACGAAGATAATACCGGCGACATGCCATACTTATTCATAACGCCACCTCAACGCAGTGAATGAATACGAAAAATATGTGGGTACGTGTAAGGCGAACCAGTCAATGAGAAAACATCTCTGCTTATTATCGCAATAAAGAGGGAGTGTATTTACCGGTATAAACTGGTAGATAATTGTTTGTCGAGTGCATTCGAAGATGTTTCCCTTTATCGAAGACCACTTTGAGCTCGCAATCATTTTATTATCGTTCCAGCTCCGTGATCGTTCTTTTTGTCGTTACGGCAAAAGTCTTCAATTAATAAAATGGTAGTTTTTTCGTACCTAGCTAATAGATAATGCTTGTTGCTTGTGCTTGCTAGTACATATAATGTTTATCATATTATTCTACTTGCTGCTTAATAACGATGAAGATTCGACTTGAATCTATCCGAAAAAAATTATGTATTCGACTTTATAAGCGCTGAGCTAGCCTTCTTATGTCTCTCAGTAAATCACTTTCCAAAATGTCTGATAATGCTATGTCAATGTAACCTGCACAGCTTGCTGGCTCAATATTTGCATGTGTGTCAACAGTCGCAGTGAACTGGCCCGAGTGGGGAAGCCGTCGACTCCGAACAGACATCCTGTAAACACAACCATTGTCCCGCTCCCGGCGTGTTAGCAAATAGAAACTAATGTAAGAGAAGGGGTTGCCCTTCTCTTAGTGATAGTTTATGATCCAATATAAATTTCATTTAACTGTAAAAACTATCGTAGTTTGACGAATTCATTATGAACAACAATAAAATTTTAACAAACATACTTCGTAGGTACGAGTAGTTCACCCGCTTACATTCGTAACCTTTATGAAAGTGATTAATTGTTTATTCAACTGGATATCCAAGAGCAAGTGATTTTTAGCCGTTGACCCAAAACGTCCGGTTTATCCGGTCCGGCCGTGTTCTGATTATACGATGCAACAACAGTACGACATTTTTTCGAAAGCATATCGCGTCGCCTCCACTTTCGCACTTTTCTGCAGAAAATTATACAGAACCACTTCGTCGTGAACTGATGTCGTCTTAGGCCCTTTTCAGATGCATACGCGACGGTGCCGCGACCGAGAGTCGCTCGTCTATATCACTTGATTTCGACGCGACAATCGTCTTTACAGTTACTTATCGACTTGTATAGACCTATAGGAAGATAAACTTTTTTCGTTCCATTTAATAAGAAAAACCGACTGATGTGACGTCTTTAGTCTGGTACGTACTCATAGATAATACTGCGAACGCCGCGCCGCCGCGCCGTCCCCCGCCACCGGGCGACCATGCGTAAACAGTGTACGTACATGTGAAAGCGCTGGTACGGCACCGCACCGTTTATACGGCAACCGTATGTGCATGTGAAAAGGGCCTTAGAGTTCGAGCTATGAAAATACTTTCAATTGTTTCGTCCGGCTCGGTAAAATACCAAATGGCTAATACATGCAGTACCAGAAATTAGAATCGCGTCGCTATCGCGCTTACCGCACGAATGAACGCTTCATAGAAATAAAGGCGCTCGATCAGCTTTCGATATCACGTATGCCGGGCGTGCTGAAGTCATACAGCATCGACTAATCGAAAAACGGCCTAAGGTTGACGTGCATATCTGTGTGTCTATGTCATTGCCAACAGCTTCTTCATCAAGCCGTTCTTTTGTTATGATAATTCCGAAAGTAAAGTATTCTCAAAGTAAATGTAAGAAACTCTATCATCATCACCCCTCAACATTAGTAGCCTGTTAATAAGCATCTGCGAAAGATGAATCAAACTAAAGGCATTTTGTCCATGTCAGGTAGGTACTCATCAAGTTTGGTTACAGTTTGAGGTGGTATAATCTCGAACACAACGCGTCTACGTAAACCTCTAGCACCGGAGATTAGTCGGGGGCTGTCACCTTGTGGCGCTCTCGACCCGAGTGGCTCTCGAGACGAGCCAGACCCGACTGCAAACAACTCAAATATGCAGAACACGACCTAAACTTTCGTATGTGCTTTAGAACACATCCTTAAATATATTTGGTTTAACTTTAGACGTGTTTGTCTTAACAATCGATTGCATTTATTTCAGATAAAAAACGAAGACGAAATTGTGTGCTCATTGAGTGGCCTGAAAGCTGAAAGCTTTTTGGCCTTTGGGCTGAAACTTAAAACATAAATGAACTTGTTTGAATTGCTAAATTTGAAAGTGTTAAGTAAGAATTTATCGAGTACAAAGCGAGGCGAATAATTAGAAATGTTCCGAGGCAGCGTCCGCGAGTGATTGATGTAGTGGAAGCGGTGCCGCGGCGCACCCTAGCGCCTCGCTGCGACAACTCGGAGACATTAAGAATATTTAAATTGTAAATTGCTCCCTGCACTGAATACCTATTCGCCAAAGTTTGCCCTTTTATACAATCACCCAGACACATAATAATACAATCCGGTTAATATACATAAATATGATGTTTTCATTCGGATACTTTTGCCCCGGAATTCAATTAGCCTATTCGACTTTATTGAATCAGCCAATTGCAAAAGGAAACTGAATTTGTGAGGAGAAAGCACGAACAAATGGAGCAAAAACGACGACATCGATAACAATAAGACTCGCAGATGGTGGACTGTAACATGAATATAACAAACTAAAGAACGGGCCTGATTGAATCATCCGCTGTTCTTTGTCATAAATCCGACAACGGCCGTCTAACAATGCGTCCTGAAATCGTTCCATTTCTCATTTTGTTACACTCCCCTTTAATCTCGCATCCGTAGAAAAGTGGATCAGCCGCGTTGCAAAAGGGCATTGCAATGCAGACAGTGCTCGCAGACACGGTTCTGATTAATCTATTGTGAGAGTAGGTATCTATTAGCCTCCTGTCGCCGTTAAATAAGCGAGAAGGCTAACAGCACTGATAAGTTCGTATTGGATTTGTATTTTTACTTTTTGCATTTCGCTTTTTGTATTGTTACCTGAGTATTAAACAGAAGTAATTACAGCAAGTAATTAAACCTAAGTATTGATTGAAAGAATCTGAAAATACTTTTTCCGAATCTAATACGTCACAGATATAATGGATCAATCACCAAAATCTCTTTTCCCAGTTGAGCATAAAATAACGTAACCGCTTACGGCAAAGGAATCGTAACAGTCCATAAAAACGCCATTCACCGCTCGAATGCATAGTTAAACATTTACAAGTCTCATAAAAATCCAAGCAAGTGTTTTCACGACATAATGAGGGCAGATGGGCGTCGTTGGCCAAAACAGCAGTCCCGATGTGGCCACTCCACCCGCACCCCTGTCAACGTCGCTCACAAAAACAGGGGATTTTATTTTCTCGGACTAATTTGAGGTTACTTTTCGACTGGCCCCCACCCTGCCGGAATTCCGACTAGTGTATCTTGGGTAACGATCTTTTGTTGAGCCAACTGCAATGATCTTACGTGTTTTGTCGCAGTCCCTACTTTACTTTTATGTTGTTGATAGGTATACTCGTAAAGCGCTAGTTTGGGTCTTTGTATTAGTTAGGCAGGCATTTTGATTTCGATATAAAAAACAGAAATGAGATATGAGAGCAACAGCTTTAAATACGTTTAGTATGTTTAATATTGGTATGGACTGGCACGAGACTCACAGCACTTGTCGTGAATAAAACATAAGTATAAATAGCTCCAAGCACAATCCACTCTGAATCAACATATCAGAAACTCTTAAGGGACAGATATCTTAAAAATCTCCCTCATAAATAAAGCTGAGCGGAAACAACATGCGAATTCCGCATAATTGTATAATTCCTGTTAGGAGAGAGCGGAAAACCCGAGACAGTCGAGATTACAACCGTTAACCGACTGATCCCGTGAAGGAAGAAACAGAATGTCTCGCGACTTGGATAATGTTAAATTTATTGCAGCGCTAAAATGTTTACGGATATCGCGCGGAAGCGAAACACCCGGAGGACGGCGAGTTCTACTCACCCTTGTAAACACGTTTTATTGGCTTTATAATATGTTTTACGCGTGACGTTTTACAAACGATCCCCGGAGCGTCGAATTATTTTTACGGCACGTACTCGCACGCCGCGCGAAAACATCGGAAAATTCAGTACACGAGGGATTTTGTAATTACACCTCTTAAACAAACAGTTTGTGCTCTCGCAATGGAAACCGAATATAGGATTAACGGTGTTTTAATTGTGCACCGGCTACGGACAAGTTGTAGAGAGGATTTAAATAAATTGTTTGTTTGCGTCCTAATTTGGGAAATCACGGAGATAAAGCGTGGAATTAGATATCGAGTGAGGAATGCGGCGCAGTGGAACAATTGCAAGGCGTAATACCAGTCAACCGCTTGATGAAGGTCCGGCGCCCCGCACCACTTCCTGTCAGCCGCGCCGCCCGCCCTCACATACCTTCTCTGCCATTACTTCCTATTTATCTAACATTCAATTAAAGTTTTTTCAATAGATATTTGTGTTTATCAAATTAGTATCTCTACAACAGTAATCCTCAAGAACTCCATAACACAGTAAATTATTGGAATAAGATTTTCTGCCGCAAAATTTGGAGCTACTGAACAAAAATATACATGTAAAATTCCTTCAAACTTATCAGGAAAACCAGAAAGTGACTGTCACTTCCAAAGAAACGCACTGGTAAAGAGCTGTTTATATAAATGCAAAACAGATCGGCAGCTTGTCAGATCGGCTCAGTGCAGACCCGTAGATCGAATATGGATTTAGAGTCGTCCCTATTCCGTCCGCTTCGAATCACACTCCATCGACGAAGTCGGACAGCCGAAAAATAATCTCTACATTCTAATAAAACAACTGGAACGGATTACCGCTGCACCCCACTGGCTCTATATTTGATATGAAAAGTTGAAAGAAACGGACAAAAACATTTTGGAACTATCATGTTTATTAATACTAAAGTCATTTAAAACGATCTGGAAACGATATTGGAAAACTCAAAAATCAAATCATGGTAAATATCCCGTTTTAAATGACCTTTGACAAAAAAGTGTTCGTAGAATCAAAATAAGCATAACAAAACTTCATATTATGCTTAACTTACTCTTACTTACTCTAGTCACTCAATGACTAGACTACGTGCCTACTATTAGTGAATGTTATAAAGTAACTTATTTTTTATTTATTTTTTTCGAAAAAGGAAATCGACTAAAGCCCGGCTCTAGTCGATTTCCTTATCATCTGATTTTCTTATTAGTGTTCAGTGGTGAGCATTTCTTTGGAATGTTCGGCTGAAAATAGGTAGTAGGTGCTTCCATCTAACGATGCGACTAAATCCTTTCGGAGGGATATTAAAAACTTTCAATCGTCCTCATTTTGCCTTAGCTGATTTACTATGATACATACCCATTACAATTTTAATTCTATGAGAGACTTACAGAAAAATAAATTTTACTTTCTTAGTCAAAATACTTTAACTTGATTTTATATAAAATAAATAAGCCAGCCAAGAACAAAACTCATTTGTAAAGTACACTGAAGAGTTTTTTTTCTTGATTTTTGCGCAGTGAGGCTAAGTGTGTTTCTTATTCAGTCTGCAGCGGATAAATAATTAAGAGAATATTCAACACAGCTTTCCTTAGCTTTTCGTCGGCCTTCTTCTTAATAGAGTTTTTTTAACGTTTTTTTTACCAATTATAATTTATAGGTGCTTAGATGTTTTGCAATGATTCAGAGTTGGGTCAATATTTCAAACTCAAGCTGAGTTTGAGTCAATATTTCAAACTCAAGCTGAGTTTGAAATATTGACCCTTTATCTCTTTCCATTTATCTTTTTTTCAGTTTATGTAGACAATTGAATTTTGTAGTGTCGTTTTCAAATCAATACGGTGATTGAAAATTTTGGGTTTATTTGTACTGAAAATCGAATTCGAAAGTAAATTCAAGAGATGGCTGCGTTGCACAAATTGGGAGCCAGTACGGTACACTGATAAAGTGAATTATTCGCTTCCGCAAGTGGTGGCTCTGCTTTCACAACTAGCTCAAATCCAGACGTTGCACACATTAACTAGTTTTGTGAGAAGCAAGTCTGCCTCTTAATTTGTATTCGACCCTCGGACAGCCGAGAGGCGGGCGTGTGCTTCTTTGTAGCTTCAGAAACCAATTTGTATACCCGTAAGAAAATTAAAAAGTTTCGGATGTTTTCACATTTACCTTTTTAATAAAAGGTCTTAATCTGAAAGCAATGCTACGAGACCATCTCGAATTTTTCGTATTTTTACTGGAGGAAAAATCTTTGGAATGGGTTTATGAATTGTGAGAGCAGCTTAATTGTTTTATTAAAGTTCATTGCGCAATACTGCCATCAGATTGGTATTGCCAGGTATTTTTTTAAGAACAGATGTATTTCAGTTAACATCCACAGTGCTACAGCTACAGGTTAATGGTTACATGTTTTAAATGAGATATTCGTATGAGATATTCGTATGACCTACCCTGCACAAGATTTTAATAGGAATTTTCCATAATCCGCTCCCTACCACTGTCTACCATACTTCAGAATGCATTATTCTGAAAAGGACATATATTGTTGGACAGTTAACACACAATTATCTAGCCACAAACTGAGCTGAGCTTGTGTAATTTTATGGGTAATAGATAACTGATATTCTCATTACAATACATTATATTAGGTAGATAGATATTTTATTATATATTGAAAACATCCAGAACAACCTGAAAAAATATCTACAAATCGTACAAACATTTGTCCCAAGGCGGGAACCGAATTTGCAATCTCCTGCGTCGCAGGCGGACATTCAAATCCAAACGTTATGCTCGTTCGTTATATCAACCTTGTATCAACCACACAATCACACTTGATGTAAAATAAAAGCGCAAAAATTCGTACAACTGTAAGGGCGGTCCAAAGAATTTAACATTTGAGAATATACCGAAAGGCGAAGAATGCGAGAATTAAAGAGGAAAGTGACATTAAGACAGATGTTAAGAGCTGGAACAATAATTAAGAGGCTGTTGGTTTGAAACCGCGGCGTCGTCGGCGAGATTTAATTAGTGAGGGAACAATCCCGGCTTGCCTGTGCCCGCTCTACATTGACCGTAATATCCACCGACTGCTTTCTAATTGCGCTATAACTAAATGTCCGTGCAGACATCTCAGCCTTCGCATAGGTGGTCTCTTCGTCATATTATTCGAGTTCCCTTACAATAAGTACAACTTAACTATAGTAGATACGTAAAGTTTTACGAAATACCATGTACTTAATAGGCTACCATATACGGTAGATATTACAAACTTTATGCAAACAACAAAGCGAGAAACTACGAAGTATTTACAACCATAAATATTTTCTTAAAATCTAAGCCCCCAGAGTAACCAGAAGGCAGATTGCCCAGAATTCAGGCAGCATTGGCACGTTGAATGGCAATGATGTATGTAGATAGTAGAGTTTTTTTTATTAGATTGTAGAGTTGTTGAAACAATAAAAAAAAAAAAAAAAAAAAAGATAAATTAATTAATGATATAGTAGTCATATATTCGTATAAAAAAATGCTGTTGACGATAAATAGACACAATTGGATAATTCATTTGTAAACCCTTGAATCGAATTCATCGAAAAAATAATGAAACTGAACAGTCGTATTAAAATATGATATGTTTTTACAAAAAGAGTCGTATAATACGACACGTCTGGGAGTACTGGTAAATCTGATTTCCCTATCACCCCATATTTGTATTCGAAGCCCGATCCATCTAATATTTCCTTCCAACTCCGCCGTCGCTATCTGCGTTCCTTCCTGACACTGAATCTAATCGGAATAGATATTAAAACTTTTCTTAGTACCGACTCTTTCATATTACGCGGTAAAATTATACGGTACGAAAAGTTTTAGGGTACCACAGTGAAAATAAAAACATTACATTATAGTTTCGCCACTTCATATGTGGATATATATATAATGAATATGATGAACTACTCGTCAAAAGTCATCTTGATATATTTGCAGTCAAAGGATTTATAAACGGTTGATAGATAATCCACTAAAATATATCTTTCTTTGTAATCAAATAAAAAGCTATCATGGTGGTGCTCAAAATATTGGTGAGGTCAGCCATGAAAGAGCAAGCGAGACGACCTTAACGCCTTCCTCAGAGATTGGTGGGAGATCGCGCGTGACCGCAATGAGTGGAAAGATTTGGGCGAGCCTGATTCGTCCCACTGCTGGGCAAAGGCGCCCAGCAGTGGGACGAATCAGGCTAAATTAAAAAAAAAACTATCTCTACGTAAGTAAGCATCATCGAATCGTAAGCTGCACTTAGGAAAATAATAAATAAATAAATAATGCTGGAACATTCACACAGCTTTATCTAGCCTCAAGCTAAGCGAGCTAGAGCTTGTGCTCCATAGCATCGCTCTTTCTTTTGTGCGCTGTTTTATGTACTAGATAGCTGATCCACATAAAACAATATATTACATAGATAGGTATTTTTAATTATACTTAAAAAAACGAACGGAACACCTAGATTTGCAGATCGTACAAACATTTCAGGCGGGAATCGAACCCACAACCGCCTGTGTCGTAAGCGGACCTTTGCCCACCGCGCCACAGAGGTCGTAAAAATTAATATAGGAATTTATTCTTATCGCAAAAGTAGAGGAGTCTTGATTAAAATAATCGAATAATAGAAATACGGGATTTCCAGTAGCATTAGCGCTATTTCACGGAACTCTGGCTTTGCAAGACTTGCAAAGAGGAAGCAATAAAAAGAAGAACTTTTCTTTGATTTCCTGATTAATGCAAAATAGGCAATTTACTACTTTTTAAAGCAGGGAACTATTGTTATTTAAGGACGTTTTCCAAAAATACATTAGAACAACAAGAAAAGGATCTTTTAAAAATATTTATATCGATTTCCTTATATCAATAAAATTAGTTTTTATTTTATTGATATAAAGTACAAAACAACAATGCAAAATTGTTTATAGGTAACTTAACCAATATTTACGGAATAAGATAATATCAGTTAGACCATTCCATATCCTCTTTGGATACGCTATTAGGAGCGGATAGTCCACTCAATACAAATAGGTACTAATGTCGGAAAGTTGCTAAGTGCCTTCGTCAGCGAGTAGCCGCCTTATCTAATTTATTTAACTGTTAGAGGAGCCGCATCGAAAACAAGTTCCTCGTATATTAGAGCATTTATCTCACACAAATTCACATTTTATTCTTTCACTACAATTCTAATGTTTTAAATATTTCTCTTTTTCAGTTCTTTTTTCCTATCAGCTCAGATTTATTTCATGGAAGTACTGACTGCACATTTCCTTTATTCAGAAACCTTTCAACGAAACCCTCCAATTTCTAAGAGGTAATCCCCTTGCCCTTTCAAAACCAGTCCGCAAAAATTACGAAACTCCGTAAACCAAATATCTAAGTAATAAATCATGATGATTATCCTTTACACTAACTTTGTAGGTATACTGCATAATACATTTTCACGTATCTCTGTTTTAGCAATTTCCACTTTATGATGGGACGATACACAAAGAGAAGCCGTATGAATATCAATGAGGCGCACATAAAAGATAGCAAAAGAAACTATTTTAATCTAAACAAGAAGAAATATCACAAGTTATGTGTATGAAGTCGGGAGGAGCATAAAATATTTATCAAAAGACTCCTGACTGCGTCCGCGTCCCGGGGGAGCGCCACGTCCCGGCTACACTACGCTCCCCACTACTTAGCACCTTTGAATAACGATTTACTTCACGTCACTTGTATAGAAACTTATACAGAAACATGACAGGAACTCAAGTGCCTCGTACTTCAATCGAATTTACAGAACAGGCATGAAAGAGGTGCCCTACATCTCTATGTACACACACAGGCGCGCCTGTGCCTACTGTCGATTGAAAAAAACGTAATTGTTAGGAGTTTATATTTATTTGGTACCTGTATCGTGTTGGGTACGTGCCTAAAGGATCGTTAAACAAATTAGTACTCGGTTAGTCGCCGGTAGATAGGCAAGTGGCAATTTGGGCCGTGCGTACGATTTTGTTTCAATTTAAAGGTTGAGAGGCGGAAAAACGGTGCACTGGAGCGATGAATGGCCGGTACTCTTGCTTTGTACGCCATTGTTTGGCTGAGTGAACCGCTCGCGCTCGCTTGTTCAAATACGTATGTGACAACTCTAAAATAAATTATTCAAACACTCACTACATTTATACTGGCTGAAATAAAGCAATCACAAAGGCAGCAAGACGCAATTTCCAAGAGCCACTTTACCTGCTGCGCTGATTAAAGTGAACGGAATTGTCAAGGAAGCATCCTATTATGCAGTGGAAGAGTAAGTCATTGTGCGATATCGTTGTTACTTCGATGGGTACAGACGTTTACGTTTGGATGAGTACGCCGGTCCTTTGTATCAACTTGGTCGTAGTCTAAACTATTATCTAGGTACTGTATTTTGTGCTACTTTCTAGCAATCGATGATATAGCTACAACATTTTTCTACGTTTAAAAAATGCAATAGGTGTACTCATAAAAGAGGATTCTCCCTACTTAAGTACTCGAGACTTCCCTTAGATCTCTACTTTGTATCGAGGTAGCTTTAAACTCTTGAACTCGTCGATGTTCAACTTAGAACTTTTTAATTAGTTTAACGATAATAATCGAACATTTTATATTGCCGCTCTAACAACATTGTCAGGGACTGTCTACTGGTTTTATTTATTGATTCAAAAGAGGTTGCACCCTAAATAAAAATGATATTAAAAGCTGTTTTATCATCCACACCTAAATTAAACCAACAGATAGGCCGAAAGTTTGAATAATACATTACCACAACATAACCCGCACTGAGGCTCGATTTGTATTAGTCTGAACAGAGGTAATTGTTTACGAGCACGTCGACGATTACGTGAATTTGTGGGCTGAGTGTGGCTCGTAGGTGGGGGTTGACCGATGACCGGTCAACAGGCCCGTAATCAGAGTGAGGGAGTGTTGTCTATAATTTGTTCCAATAAATTAAAAGTACTATGGGTTAGGTTAACTTGGTAAATATATCGTCCATCTCCAAGATATAAAAATATACCCCTATACATATAGATTGACACAAATGTACAAGTTCCGAATCGCAACTCTTCCTACTGCAGGAACTAAGAAACGGTGTTTTCTCTCATAAGTCTATCACTGCTGTACAATTCTATGCAATTGAGGTCCAAGGTACAGTGCGGTACCCTTAGTACAGCCACATCGGCCGGTGACCGGCAGGGGGCATGGAATCCGCGAATGAATGGCCATTGAAAAGTCATCAGTTATGTAGGGCGTATCGTCGCGCGCCATGTGGCTGCTCTTCGCTCCTCTGAGTAATTTTTCCGCGGGCAATTTTCCACAATTTTCCAAAGACCAGTTACCCTCGCCCTTTTGAAAGAGTGCACATGGATGAACATGTGATCGCGATATATGTAGATATGCACACTGATTTTGAAAAATGTTTTTATTTTATTCATACTTATTTACGAGGATAAGTTTAAAACTGCACAGATCCAAAAATAGCGGCTTATTCCAGTTTTCCCCCTAGAAATCGCAAAAAAAGAAAAATCGAATGGAATCGGAATTTTGATAACACATCATAGATGATCAAAATTTAAGCGAAATTGTATGGATACAATTTCGATAGCTCGTTTGAATGGATCTGCTTGAATATACAGATGGGCCAAGCAAGATAGGTACCTATAGGCACGGGTATCTAAATGGGTATCCAACAAACCGCACTCTCCAAACGTATGAACCATTATGACAAGTTTCATGAAACCGCAGAAACTAAAAGGCTGCAATAAAAAAATGGTCAAAGCACTCTGCTGTGAGCGAAAATTTATGCAAATTGACTGAATTGTATATATTGATAGCTCTGTGAAAAATATTCATTTAAAAAATAGTGAAATGTTTTTGTCGATTTCTGGTTACCGGCTTAACCGAAGTACATTGCGGGGTCAGAATTATATTCATATTAGAACTTTCATAACTAAAAACATAGCTTCTAATAATAGATCTCAGTCCTAAGATCATAGAACATAGAATACGTCATTTCATAACTCGATACTTGAAATAAGTTCGGTAACATTTATATTGCCTCGGTAGTAGGTATAAGGTCGCATAAAAAGTTATGTCCAATTTAGTTTCCCGATACAGTTTTGCTATCATATTGTAGGACACGCATGCGAGATATTGCCAACGTAAATCATTAATAACGAAATCAGTAGCGTACGTAAAATAGTGTCGTCATTTGTTCTACACGTCTTTGTGTATTACACAATAATACAATAATCAAAATAAATGGCTAATTTCTGTTTTAGTGATAAAAACAACGTGCAACTAAAGGTTAATCGGTGCTTATAAACTAGCTAAACTCGATGTGAAATGTTTTTAATGAAACTATGACACCAAAAAGTATAACTTACTTGTAGCATCAAGTTTCAGTTTTAATTTGTAAGCAATATTTATGAGCAGAATTGTATAATATAGAAACCGATAAATAGTGTAAGTTGTGCAATTAAAGACGCGACAACATAGTGAATTTTAGTTTAACGTTTATTTACAAATATTGTACATTGAACTTCGCTGGAATATAGGTTTTTTCTATGAAACATTATTTGCGAGAGTAATTCATTAACATTTTAGATCTCTTAGATTTATTTAAGATCCCTTATTGTTATTGCCTAAATCAGTTGTGCCTACTTAATTTACCTTATCGGAAATGTCTACAAATGCAATTCACGACTCCAATTATACAAATCCTGCATAGTGTTATTCACAAGGGTGTAGAGTTGAATACGCCATCTATTGTCATGTAATTAATGTTAATAAATTAATCTCCAGTTACGGGAGACAAATTAGACGCAGGCTGCTCGACTAACGACGGACTATTTGGATTAAATGGGGGTTGATGTTTATGATTTACAGGGTGGTGTAATTGTGGCGCCTGGCTGTCGCGGTCTACACGCCTCTGCTTCATTAGAGCAGCTGGATCACACCATACTCATACCCACACTAACTCTGCACGTGCCTGTTTGTATATAGTTTGCGTTTTAAGTTAAGACAGATCAACTTTTTAAATTAGTAGGTGTAAGTTCCAAGTGAACTAGCTGTTTGCTTCGTGATGAGATCGCCGTGTCGAGTGCCGCCGACCTGCCTTGCCGACACTTGCACATTAACACTATAATTACAAAGCTTTTAAGAACAATTAGTTCTTGTTAACGAGCTGATGATAAATGGACGGTTTTAAGTTGTTTCTTCATCTCTTAGATTAGTTTGTCAGGTTTGTTTGAGGTATAGTTATGAGATTACATAGCAAACTACTACCGAGAAAATTTAACCTTCCACTCTGCCACAAAATACTTGTTCACAAAGGGTACTTAGTAATTTTGTAGAGCGTCATTATAAAGTTGAACAATAGTTGAAGTTCATCTCTATCTTACAGCATACTACAGTCAGTACTTAGGCAATCAATGGTAACTTTCGCAGTTAAAGCACCCTCCTGGTTTATAGCGTAGGTACCAAACCAGTCCAGGTTTAACATCACGTAACTTTGTTATAGTAGCAGCAGTAAAACAACAGCGATACACGCCCAATGCGACGTAGCCAGTTGTTGACTATTCATTAAAGCATCTCGCTGGGAGAGAAACAATTCTATTATGTTATTAGATTTCCTGCATAGTTGCCGCAATTCTCCTGAACACATTTAAACGTAGCTACTTAATAATTACTTTGTTAATTAATTTGCACGTTTCTGTGATGCTCTCGTCCGGGGTTAATTGTAAAATTGCCACAGCAGTTATCAGTATCGGTGAATTGTTTAATAAATCAGGGGCAACAATTCTATTTGGGGCGCGGGCTCGTACAAGTTTACGGAACTAAGAGACACAGCTTGTTTGTCCTCGCAGACTAATTAAAAAGTTTGTTCCTGGAACTTCTGAGCTGAAGTAGGAGGGAAGTAAAACTGGCGTTGATTTTGATAGGGAAGTGTATTTGGATACCGATCTGTAAATTAATTTCTTAGTTGAGGTTAATCAATCTACCATTGCACAGTTTTTTTTTACATGTAGTGATTATGTGTTTATAGTTGTACATACATTTTAAAATACATAAGTTAGTTATTTCATTATTAAAAACTAAAAACATATTGTTTTACTAGGGACCATTTCAGGATCATTCGTATGCAAAATATCATCCAAATCGTTCCACAACTAGCAATACGTAGTAATCGACAAACATACGTAAAAAAACATAGAACCAAACATCCTCCTTTTTTTAAATGAGTAACAAACAGACTAGTTTTTTTAAGAACTAGGTATGGATTTTTACAGTTAAACCGATATATGTTAAGGTTGACCCGACTGAGTTTCATTTTGTATCGGTCGGTGACAGAACTTGCAAAAAGTGAAGTTGATAAGTCCATTGATTTAGCCGGCAGCATGGAGTCGGTAGCGTATGAATATGTATGGGCGGATGAGCACGATCCTGCAGATAATGGAATCTGCACACGGAAGCAGATCCGATTAGTCCTTGCCACAATTAGTGGGCACGTGTTGTTTAAAAAGGTTTACAATATGATACTGAGTCATTTTAAAGTTAAAGATGGCTAGATGGCTCTACATTTCGACACTCACAAACAAAATCTCAAATCTTTCTTTGTATTATCTACCTTCTATTTGCTTTTGTTTTTAATTTCACAAATTAAATGGTTTATTTACTCGTATTAGGTAATTATTGCAAGATTGCTTATTTGTTCGACTTTTACTGGTGGTAATCGATGATTGAAAATATAATTCCTGTTTTATTTAAAACAAATTATTTGTAGTTTCCATTTTCAGAAAAATCATTTAGTTTATAGTCAATTACATTTTTTATTTTAAAATGTCAGGACATACAGACGTACAGAACGGTAACCGCATGGTAGATAACCGATTCTTAAACATTAACGACTTTTAAAGCTGTATTATATAATTTAAAGATGTATAATAATGTACATAATATGTAAATGATGTGACAATGTATAAATATAAATAAATAAATATTTTTATTTATTATATATTTTTAATTATATATATTTAATATTTATTAATGTATGTGTATGCAACAAATAAATGAATATGAATATGTGTAACTGAATAGTTCTAAAAAAATATAACCTATTCCTACATAAAAGTGTCACCTATAGGAATATAAAGTTTAGCAATATTGCTATTCATGGGCATGTGAATAAGGCTGGAGATGCGCGATAGCAGAACCCCGGCATAAGCACGTGCCGCCACCCCTGCAAGTGCACCGCAAGTATTGTTTACGTCTCATCTTAATACTCAAACAACTTAAATAAACAAGACCCTGTCGTTTGCCTTTTAACAGGTAAAACACAGAAAAGCTAAGGCAGATTTAATATAAGATGGCTTGCAATACCGCTATCCAATGTATTTTTATTAGATTAGAGCAGAAGCTTGAGGTTTAGTGCAATTGTTTATTTTTTTATGAATGAACCTATTCTTTACTAATATGTCGTCAGTATATCTCTACTGCTCGTGTTACAGGAATAGCTTAATCATGAGTTTCACGATGTAAGCTTTTGTATGTATGTATGATCTAATCTGTGGCTGCGTGTTGTCTGCGAACAGTGAGAACACATGTAAGCACATTGCTTGTTCGCGGCGCCTGCGATAACGTCGTCGTGGGCTGCTCGCGACCGGTGCTAAGCCGCTACTACGCCCTAATAAATTGCGATTTAACTTGTCTCCCGGATAACGCCAACTTTTTCGCGTTTGTTCGGAACCCGACACTTTTTTCCGCCTCTTCATTTCCTATCTCTTACTTTTGTATTTTCCGTTCTCTCCTTGCCGAGATAAACAGGCGAGAAACGGTGAAAGGGGCTTTACAAATTCAAATTGAACTTATCACACAACTTTTTACATTTGTTTCTGGCCTCGAGTTCGAGGAAAAGAGCGAAGAGGCATTTAATAGTAGAATCTCGGGAAAGATTGATGATTTTGTATCACACCTCGCTTCGGGCGGCTCGTAACGAGTCGGATGGCTCTCGACGTGGGTCGTGCTGCCTCTTATCTGGAATGGGATGCCGCTTTATCTCAAATTACATATTTTACTTGAGACGTTCCAGGAATCGCATATCTACTTTTTCCTCGCGATTTTATCAAAACAATCCAAGGCAAGGTAAATTAGAATTCCAGAGGATAAGGTACGATGAGATTAGGTAGGTACACGTTTGTTTATTATAATCTTGATCTTCAAGATTTTGGGAGACCAAATTGGCCTCCTCGCTTTATGATTTAAAAATGCAATGTAAGCATCAACATTCAACTGATGGGTGAAGCCGAAGACACAGCATGGCGCTCATTAGGGGAGCCCTATTTCCAGTTGTGGACTAGTATAGGCGGATGATAAAATATAAGCACCTACGCTTTATCTAGTTGTGTTACTTTATTGATACAAAATAATACAAAACTACAAACCGTGAGTAACGTTAGCGGGAGTGTGAGAGAAAGCGGATTTTTCAGTTTTAAATTAATTCTCCAATTCCTTCAGAAAAACTAAAATCCGCCTACGTTCCCGCGCTCGCTGTCTAAAGAAAACGCAGCCTGAACCAAGTTGTATATATGTATGGTCTAGCTAGTCTAGAATAATCGTGACTGGCGGTTGACGGCAACATCTCGCCTGTAATAAGCCACATGTAAACACAAGGTAAACATAATCCAGTTAATCAAGCGGGCAAGGAAGTTTCACCGCATGCAGTAAATAGCGCTCACTTAATTTGAGGACCATGTGTGGGCCACATAACAGCGGCATATTTATCCCATTATGCACGGCACGGGTAGCCGCGGCGATGCGAGTCACGTCGTCTGAAACGAATCGCATGTGACATTATTTGTGAAGATCGTGCTCTATCTTCGTCGGCGACATGGCTGGGACGTGGAGGGATTACTCACAAAGAAGTACGATTTCAACGGTACGATAAAAGAGGCGAAAAGTAACTCTGTCTATATTCTCTTAGGAATTAACGCACGACTTCATACGCTTTTTTCTGAGTTTTTT
The DNA here is from genome assembly GCA_947044415.1 of Eupithecia dodoneata. NCBI lineage: Eukaryota > Metazoa > Arthropoda > Insecta > Lepidoptera > Geometridae > Eupithecia > Eupithecia dodoneata. The sequence goes on along the minus strand of OX345656.1, from coordinate 7,990,502 downwards.
GCTCGGTGATTTATTCTTATAACTTCAAACGTTTTTATGAAGATAAGGATATCCCTCTGCCCAACAGTGGGACACTCATGGCTTTGCATTGATTTTGGTTATGTAGGATTTTTCAACTACTTTTACGACACTACCCACCCAAGCAGCGTCGTAAAACAAGTGCAGTTTATAAATGTTCCCGGCTGTAGCATGTATGGTATGTTCCGTTGTCATCGTGCCAGACCGGTGTAATAACAACGAAGTCATGTGACACAACATGCCGCGCAGAATGCTTTGCTCGCATTGTTATTGCAAACAGATATGAATTCCGTTCATTAAAATTTTATCCAATGTGAGGTTTAATATATAATACTTATTTTATAAATTAAGATTTTAATTAATAAATACAATTGGATATGAATTTTAAATACCGCAATTAAATGGCGCTCCGTTTTACTCTTACTTGCACAACGGCGTAACTCCCACTTTGCCGTTTATAGTTCAGTTTGCACACCTACATCTACAAGTTAATTAAAAAAAGCTCCCGAGTCGTTCGTGATGCAGTAGTGCAAAATAAAATAGTTGTATATTAGTAGCACAGTGTGTGAGTCAGCACAATATTAGCCGAGGCCTGAGAACTGCTTGGTATTCGTCGCGCGGCGCCCTCGTCCGGCCGGTGCCTCGTGCCTCCTATTCTATCATTAGCTTCTGTGCTACCTACAGTACAATACGCATCACACCGAAGTAAATGTGGTGATACTGCACAATTTCATGCTCAAATAACAATATTTATTAGAGGAAATTGATAAATTTTGTATTGTCCGTCTACGATCGCAATTATACCACAATAACCCATTATTTTTTCGGGCGGCTCGCGGCGCGCTCAGCCATGCGTGATTTTGTTTCTGTGCATTTGTTCAGTGTATGTGCGTTTTGTTGTGGTTATTGAAACATCCCCGAGCTGTTTGTATCAAACACTGGATGTTATGTTATTGAGCTGGGCACGCGGTTCGATCTGCGATAACGCGTAGTCTGCCACTGTAATATCCAATCACCTTTGTGTTTACCTAGATTACGTTCACCGCTGAAATAATATTTAGTTTGGCGAGTCAGTGGATTGTTGATAAATAAGTGTTTACCGTAAACGGGGCGCGTGAATCATTTGCAGAACTCGGAGCGATACAAAGATTGTACGGTTCAATAGATTCAATAGAGCAGATCCCTAAATCCCAAATTAAATCATGAAACATCTTTGCACCTGGTGGAATCCTCGCGAGACGCGTTTGCCTCGCGCGCTCACTGACGATTTGTTTCATTATTCTTCCTTTGATTTTTATTAAACCCTTGCTAGATGGTTTTGCTTTTCGTTCGAATTTTTCTTGTTATTTGTTTTGACCGAGGAAATTGTTTATTGATATAAATTGCCGATCACCGACGTGTCTTCTACAACTTTTAAAATTGCAGATTATTTCTTCTGCTTACAATTTATTACAAAATAAATAATGGTGGACCTAGGCACAAGCTAAGCAGAGCTGGTGTTATGAGTACTAGAAGACTCATATATATTATATAGATATATATAAAAAGCTGCGTTGAGTTAAAGTGTTATTTCAATTGTAAATGCTAGTTCTAATTTGTTTCTATTAATTTTCTATGAACTTTGTTACGTGTAGAACATACTGTGTTAATTCTTCGAAAGGGTCCACTATCTCTGTCCGCCCATCGAATGTAGGAACAACCCGCGGCTTTAGCGGGACAAATTCGTTTTGATTCTGTCACGTAGCGACGAGATGGGCTCTTAGCGGCTTTTTGGTGAGCGTATGTTTAGGTTTGCCCAAGCTGTTTATTGAATGGGATTGAAAGCTCTAGTGGGTTTCAAGATTTGATTTTCCTTAGGGTTACATACATCCAGAGGCACTAACTACTACTTTGACGGGTTTAATTCATATCTGGATGTTAATCATTGCTTGTTTCTGTGTTCTCAGATGTTTTTTTTTTCATAATGTAGATATACGAATAATGAAAAAAAATATACGAAAAAAACATTGTTAGTTTTAATTATAATACTCATAATTCAAAGATTGTATCGGCAAACACTATCTGGTTGTTCCTCATATAACAAGACGCGTAATTGCACAGCTGCTGACGCGCTGTATACGTCTACCGCCCGCTACGGGGTGCTACGCTTCGTAGCAGTAGCTACTGCTACGTGGCTTTGTAGCTACTGCTACATGGCTTCGTAGTAAGGCGCTACGAAAATGCTACAAAAATATTGAAAATTTCAAAGACTATTCCTTGAAAATATGAAATGCACAATGACGACCGATGCGGTGGAGCGGGCGATGGCCCGCCTGCGACGCAGGAGGTTGCGGGTTCGATTTTCGCCTTGGGAAAAATGTTTGTACGATCTGCAATTATTTGTTCCGGATGTTCTGGGTATTTTCTAGGTATAAATAGATATGTAGATATAGGATATAAACATATATATATCTATGTAAATGTATTATATTAAGTACTAGCTGCGCCCCGCGCCTTCGTTTGCGTGGAAATTTTAAAAATATGAAAAATAGCAAGTGTCTTAATTTTTTTTATATAAGAACCTTCTACGAAGTATTTCAAAATATTTTAAAAAAGATGAAAATATGATAGGTATCAGTCATCTAGTACCGATAACAGATGCTCTGCTCGCTGCAGCTTGGGGCTAGATTATGCTGTGTGGATTGTCCAGCATTATTAAATATTTATTTTATTATATAAAGATAGGTTCCGAGAGGTTAGAAGAAAAAAAGACCAACAGTAAAATACGACCATGTGCAAATAACTACTTTGTAAAACAGCTTATGCAAATGTAGTATATTATAGTACTGTCAACCAGGTCTAGTTGGGCGATTTATGGACCCCAACTGACCCCAACCTACCATTTATGCACTTCAGAATAACAAGAAAGGTATACTATGCATAGTTAGATATGCAGTTAATCGACGACACTACAATACACGAATCCCCCACGTCATTACGTGACCACAATCAAAGCTGACGTCGCATGTTGTACTAAACCAAATTAATGATATTGTCTTCAGAGGAAAGCCACTTCGATTTAACGACAGTAGGTTCACTGCTGTATTATTACATTTAATATATTTGCTATTGAGTATCAATATTCCATACACAACGCTATTTGCTTTAACAACATCTTAAAGTGAGCAAATCTTATCAATAAGTTATTTTTAAAAAGTTTCAACAACTTTGTTCTCATCACTCTAACATTATAAATGCGAAGGTTTGTATGTTTAGATGGATGGATGTTTGTTACTTCTTCACGCCAAAACATCGGATCGGGCTGTTCATATACATTTTGCATACAGATAGCTATAGGCCTGGAATAAAACATAAATTAATAAAACATAATCCCGTGTGCGAAGCCGGGCAGATTTTTTTTATTATAAATCAGTTTTTAAAAAAAATTGTGTCTTTAAAGTTTGAAATAGGATAGGTCTTACATTATTTCAATCACTTTGTCTGCACAAACTGCTTCTAAAGCACCAAACAACCACAAGCTAAACCAAACAAAAACTACACAAGTGCTGTCTGAGTTTCATCTTTGGCGCGGCATGCAAGGCTAACTTTTGTCGTAAATTAATTCGCAGACACGAACGGCATTAGCTTATTAGGCTAAGTGTACACCGATCTTTTGCAAACAGAGATAAACTACCCGTGGAAAGTGTGGAAGAGGCTATTAAGAGAGTAGGAAGTAAGTGTCGAAACCATTTATTTCACAAAACATGTGGAAGTTTTCGTCGACCGCGGCACAAACGTTGATAATTAAGGGAACATGAAACCATTTTGAATATTTTATGAATGAACATTTCATATGTATGAGATGAAATACTAGTGTACGGTAATGCGAGACTGGAATAAGCATTCCCAATGAATACGTAAGCAAGTTTTTCTTGTTTGTAACTCTGAAACTGACTTATTGGAAAATAAACAACAACATGTTATTATCTAATTGAAATTTTCTTTGTTAATTTATAATTTTAATTTTAGTTTTTAATAATAAAACTTTTCACATCATTAAAACGGGATAACATGATTAGATTTTTTAGTTTTCCAATATTTCAAATATCATATCGTAAATATCAAGTTAATCTTTTTTTAAATAATAAAACTTTTGTTTTTAATAATAAAATAGTATTGAAAAAAATGGCCTATATTATGGTTATGGACGTGTTTTTCGGGATTGTAAGTTTATATATCATACAACATGGTATATCAAAATGTCACGTAGGTAAATCCAATCAGTCGTTTTGGCGTTGTCATCTTCGAAACATCTTCAGTCTTTTAATATTAGCAGAAAGTCATTCTCTCGCAATACATGGCACTCATCACCTGACTGGCGTTGTTTCAGCCGGAACACTTGCTTAAACAAATTCGCATCACAGCGCCACATTGCGCGTGTAATTGCGCGCGTGCGACACGGCCATTAATCTCGCCGACACTCGATAAAACGCAAGTCATCTACGCTTTCATACCCTTGCTCGACAACGCAAATTTTGGTAAGCAGAGAAACAAAATGTGTTAAGTTAAATTATAATAAAAACAAAATGTCTATTCAAAATATTTCTTCCTTTCAATATATTTTGTAAATCTTTCTCCAAGAGCTCTATATATCTCATATAAATACCGATTTAACAAAAATATCAGCTCGTTTAACTTTTCAGCATATTTTACGTTAATTCTAAAATCCTTATCCATTCCACGCCAACGCATAAAGCAAACAGCATTTAATTACGTTTGAAAGACAGATTTTCAAGGTACCTAATTCAACACATCACATCACGAGAATCGGCTTTGCGTCAGAACAGGTCGAAACCCGGTCCATAAAGCTGGTGAAGTTAATAGTGTGCGACATATACGAGTAGGGGTAGTGGCCGGTTACGGCTGCCGTGCGCTCCACTCAGACCATTCGAGACAAATTCAATTTGCGCGAACGCCGACGACGAGCCAGTTTGCGCCGCTAACTAGCTAAGACGTGAATACTGCCACCTTTATCTTTATTATTACATCTAAAGGATTGTCTTTTACCATTTCTCAAGGTTTCACTCGGTAATCCTCAATTTATTCAACTATACATTAAGATAAAAAGAGAATTAACAATAATCTCAGCCACTTCGCCTTTAAATCTCAATAATAAGCTATAGTTTTCAATCAAGATCCAGGGGGCGCATGAGAAAGCCAACAGAAAGTTGCTATTAAGCAAGCGAGAGAAAACACATTTGTCTTGTCCCGGGCCGTTAGCGTATATTACGTTGGGCTGAGACATCGCCCGCTGCGTGCTCTCTACTCAGTTTCCACGCTAACTTTCGTATTATTCGTCGTTTGCTGAAATTAGCTATTCAATGGCGTTACACAATAAAATAAAAAACCGTGAGCGTCTTTGCTGCCAAAAGTTTCGTTGTAAACATTGCTGACGAAGTTGAACTAAGTATTGAGCTTGCTCCGTTGCTCTACCAAAAAGTTATACTCAAAAGTAAATACTAATATTTTACAACAAGAGTGGTTTATCATTGTTTTAGTCAATACTCAAAATATTCACTCTAAAAGTTTCTTGACTTTGGTTATATGTAAATAAAGTAAGTATGAACCTACTTTCTTTATTTAGTTATCGTATTACGGTCAACATTCAAGAATGACTTGACCAGCAATAACAGTTAAAACAAAGTAGCGGAAACTACTATCTCAATTCCAAACATTAATTTCCAAATGACTTAAACAAACCGTACGTAACGAATAAGCTGGTTCTAGTTTCTAGATCCACTAATAACCTAGACGGAGAGTCGCAAAGCTGCGCGGATCAAATGGAAGGTTCGCATTAGACTGGTGGAACACACATCCACGGCACAGCAGTTATGACAAAGGCTCCGGCGCCACAATGTCTCCTCACTTTTGTCCCCTCTAAATCTCATAGTACCACGGTGTCATAATGCAAGCAAGACGCAAACATGTCTACGTGCGCCAAGCTTGCTAAGTGGTTTGGAAGAAAAACATCAGAGAAAGTTTTTTTATTGTCGCAGGCCATTTAAGGCATATTTCTTTTGTATAGGTGAGTACCATTCGTACGGAAGGAACTCGAGCGTGTAATAATGAACTATTTCTGTGTGATGGAGCTTTTTTATGTGGAGGTTTTATCTTTTATCCCAAGTTCGCCTTGGTAATGATTTATTTTAGCAGCTGTTTTGCAACGTTGGTTCAGTAGGTAACTATTTGATACTTAACAATTATTACATAACAAAGTAAAATTTTACGACATATAAATAAAGTGTAAAATAATGTAATGTAATAATAAATTCAACGGTGTTGAAAGTTTTTTATTACGTTTTTCTTACACTTCTGGTAAAAAAGATTTTTATTTTTCTAAATAACATTGCTACTTTGTTATAATATTAATATTTGATTAAAATAAAATTATAAGTAGGTACAGTAATTTTTGATCAAGAAGCATTCTATTAACAGTTGACTCATAATTGTACCCTTGTTCCGATCAAAATCCGTCTATCCTCCGCAAAGGGCAGTGAGCGACTGAAGCAGTAAGGCAAGCGACTAGGTTAACCTTTTAACAAACGAGCTCGAACGCCCCTGGCCCCTCGAGTGGCGACCCTGGCCCGTTACACGAATATTTTTTGTGGGGACATCATAATAATGGCTCTGTATTACTTCAGGAGAAATTCCAAGAAGTTTATAACTCGAGATGAGTTCCGTGCTCCTTGTCATAAATAACAAAGCGACCGTCGACTACAGGGTGCAGATTTTAACTGAAGTTAAAATATAAAGCTATTTTTCATTTTGGGGTCCCGATCAAAATCACATAATTTTACTTTTATAAAATTAATGACTGGAGAACGAACATAAAACTTCAGTTTAAATTACTTACAAGATTAAAAAATAGCTGCTTATAATTTATTGAAGAGAAATTTGAAGGACAAATCTAGACCGTCTTCGGTAGTAGATATATTGCCAATCAATCTGATATCTTAAATTTAGGCGAACGAGAAACGAACTCCCAGACGACGACGGAGGAGCCACTATTCTCTCCATGCTGTCTACAGATTCTACTTAAGTTAATGGATAAGTTGCGAAGGCACGGAGTTTACTTTGTGTCTTCAGGTAGAGGAGAGACTTGATCGAAAAGTTTTCTTTGCTAATTTGAACAAGGCATGGCTTTACAAGACTGAAGCGATAGTTTCAGAACACACATAATGTTCCATTGTTTAACATGTTGAGTGACTTACTAAAGAAAATAAACAAAGGAAATAAGAAAACAACATATAAATGTGGTAAAAAAGAAATTACAGCATCTTCCCTTTATACGTGCGCGTGAACATTCAACGGAGTTACAAATTACGACCGAATTATAACTTATTTTGAAAAAAGTAACTCTCCCGAAACTTCTCCCGCCCGAAGAATTATGAAGATTAGCATAACAAAGTAAGCAGTGTAGCTGTGTTCAGAGATGCGTAGATTTTGCAAGTTTCAAATCTGTGTGTTTTATTACCAACGTATATTTTTTTAATAAACAAAAATGAATTGTGTCTAGGACTAGGTATTTATGTAAAACTATTTCCACAGAATTTCCGAGGAAGAATTGATATTCTATGCTCCCTAAAAGCGCACATGATGACATGGGATGGCTTCAACAACCCGCTTTCTCCAATTACGTTAATGGAATTTCATCTTGTATTTCGTTTCAAACCTGGATTTTTAGTTAGCATTGAAAGTCGGTCCATTTGACATGATCACCGATATTTATTGTTACCTAGATATAGTCTCAGACACAAGACATTTTATAGCTTTTAGCTTAGTTGCTGAAAAAACTTGTTAATTCATTGTAATGAATTAAATTACTGAATAACGTGACGTGGACTCTTAAATCTAAAGGTGAGTATAGACAGACTAGAGCATTTACTTGTAACAGAACATCGAGCATTCGCTGTTATCTATTTATTTACTCGAAAAACACCTCTCACATGACGCTCGATGTTTTGTCAACGAGTGTTTTGGTATAACATTTTATCGAGCAATGGCTCTAGCGCAGGTAACGGGGGAAGGCAGGGCCTGAGATGCGCGGACCGAGGGAAAATTAACGCAAGGGACAAATAAATGTTACAGGTAAATACTCACTCGCCTTGAGCATTACGTCGACAATAGCGTCGAGCATTCGTAAGAACGTTACATTACATAGAGAAAACTGAATATTTGTCTTGTATTGTACCATTCGTAAAATCATTACATTACACTGTAATGCTCTAGCAAATGCTCTACTCTATGCTCACCTTAAAACGAACGACTGAATAACTGAGCAATATAAATCGTTGAATAATTTCTCCTATTCATATGCGTTTTGTATTGTGATTGTGTGTAAGAATAGGTCCGCTATTAGTGTGGTGGATTGTGACGGCTGTAATTAAACCTTAGTAAGTTAATAAATACTGTATCGAATGCAGCGAATCGCCCAAGTTCACGTATTAAAAGTTAAAAAGTAGCCCTTGCAAAGCTCGTACGTGTTCTTTGTCTCAAGTTTGCGCTCACCTATAAGGAAGTTCCCCCTCCGCAAGTAATATTAGTCAATTAGGTATTCAGGGCGCGATCGCGCCCGCTCGTTGCGTCGAACTAGCTGATGCGCCCTGCCTCGCCTACCCACCGCATTGCAACGCCAATTAAACACACGCTTTTTACTTGTACAGGTTGCCCAATAAACTTAGTGGAATACCAATGGCATCGTAAAATATAGATTTACTATATTTCGTGTCTATGATTAACGTGTCCCTGTGAAATTAATTGGATATTGAGTAAAATTTTAATAAAATTTTCGCAAATTCGTCATTTATAGTCAGGTGCCCGCCCATTTGTAGGTTTTCAGGAAACTAACAATTGATAAGAGTGTTGGTACTAAGTAAAATTTATCAACAATATTACTTAGTACCAACACTGTTATCAACATTTTGAAAACTGGCTCACAAAAATGCACCAAAGCTTTGTCTTAAGACTGTTTCGTAGCGCCCTTCGTCTATACATTTCTAAACAAAGAGTACCATATTCGTAAGCTATGCGTTCAAAGATATTGACTGTTTTCCCTATCATATCCTAAGAGCTCTTTTTAGAACACTCTTGGGTGTTACGACTTTTATCGCAGGAAATCTCTCTGCTCTCTGCATAATTCATCGCTATGAAGTTGAAACCGAAGTCGTAAAAGAAATCGTTCTATGATTTCATGTCTTCGGCAGGAAACTTTCTTCTTGTCTGTCTTTCGAATCGATGGCTACCGCGGGGCATGTTACCTATATTACCTACTATGGATTGCAGTTTGGAATCTTTTCTGATAAGACCTTCTTTCTCGTCTTTCTTTTGTTTTATGAATGTTCAAGACTTTATTGTTACCTCAGAACAGAGAAATAATATCATGATTGCTACAAATACAATTCTTATGTCCGTAGTACCGAGGTTTACAGTGTCTAGAATTCTATGGCCTCAATTTAGAAATCGTAATAATCATGAATGTCCATCGCTTCCTTATCTAGTTTCAGGGGTACGCTAAGTTATTTCTCTTTTAACATGTTGTGAAAAGTCTAACTCCGGGAAACGTCGGAAGCTTCTTTGCAAGAAATGCTTCAAAATAAATTCCGAAAATTTCCCCTCAACAACGCTGCTATTCAAAGAAACAAACTTATATTGAAGTAATTTAAATGGCGTCTTTGTTATTCTTTGGTTGAAGTTAGAAGTTATGCATTTTTTATTTTTGCTAAAGAAGCCAAATGGAAAATGTAATAATTTAATCACGATGCATGCACAAAAGAATGTTAAATCGAAATAATTATTTTCACTTTCTTAAAACAATACCTACGCAAGTAATTATAATTTCGGTAAACCGGCATCGCGTCGTCATTTGCCAGAAGACAAGACAAATAACATGATTTTTCGTCCTTTTGTTCCCAAAAGAGAGGGATCTCTTTTTAATTACATCTACCTAATTATTTTACCCATTTATATGCCCAACACAAAGCGAGGGCATCACTTGAAACCGTCTTCAAGCCACATTTTGTTCTCAAATCATAATTTGATTATGTCTGGTTTAAAATTATCATAACGTAAAAAAGTATCCGTCCATTTAAACAAGCTGCTGCCAATATTAAATTCTTAAATCTCGGTTATATTAAATTACCAAGGCTTTAGGAATACCATCTGGGATTTGTGAAGTGCTTGTCTTGGCTTTCTTACGCAGGTAATTTGCTTAAAAATCTCTAAGTAAGTAAACGCGCAAATTTGTAAAGTCAAACCACATTAAGCAAGATTCGAAAAAACAAACTCTTGTAGAAAATAAATCGGATTAGACATTATCGAACAACACCACTGATTTCTCACCCATTATACCTACGAACAGAGGGATTTATTATTATAAATAATGCCAATATCCCCACAAAATGGACGCGTGCCTACCTAATCCTGTAATAAATCATCATTTAGATGGAATAATAATCATAAACCTTACGTCAGCGAGAGTGGTTAGCCGTGGCGCGTCTGCGACCGCCGCGCCGGCCGCCGATCGCTTCCATACATCATGTGGCGATTACATGTATCAAATAAACATTACGGCGGACTTGCCATCTCATATTATACTGAGGGAGCGTGTGCGGTTTTACCAATATCGATATCGCCTTTTTCGTTCACAAAAATTGATTTACGATTGGATTCATCGCTACTCATGTTTAATGCCGTATTCGTACATAGTTTGTACCTACCTACCTGCCGGCCTCTTTTGCCCGATATTTACTATTATTGGTGGAGTCACCAAGGCAAGCACTTATAATTATTACTTACAGGAGCGTACCTCAATCTGACAATCTGATTTAAAATTCGACATGGGCCTACTCTAAAATTAAAATATTAATCGATTTTTTCTAAAATAGCCCTGAGGACGTCAGTATCGTAGGGAGCACCCCTAATACTCGCAAATTAAAAGGCCCGGTAGTCCCAGGGGCCTTCTATTTTGCGTCGGCAAAGATTGCGGAGGGTCCCAGCCCATTCTCTATGGCCGACAAGCTACAATCGATCATTAATTACGTTTAGTCACATTTACACGCCACATGTTGCTGTGGCAGAACACTAAACCCTCGTAACTTGCTGACGTCACGTAACTGTTTCAATCATAGAGAGATCAAGTAAAACAAACAAATAAAATAAAGTAACCTAGAATAGAAAAGGTTAATTTCTTTGACTGAAAATAATTGCCTGAGGCAAGAAAATAGGAATGGCTTATTTATTACTGTCATAAAAATTGAGTTCTGCTTGATTGCTGTGGTACTGTGAAGCATACACGGCTAGTATTATGATAAGTAAGACAATAAGCAGCTATTGACAGTGGCACGTAAGAGCAGAAGCGCCGCCGGAGCGAGCGTGTGCCGATAAGCATCTGCGGAGTGGTCCCCTTGTGTTTTCGATCGACACACGCTCAACCTCGCTATTAATTTCTCCGCCTTACGACAAAGCTAGCACATAATGTGATTATATTTGCAAGTAAAATGCGTATTATAATATAATTTTATGCAGTCTCATTATCATGTCTGAGGAAAATCCGTGTGTGAACTTTGATGAACACTCCTCGTATGACATAAAAACTGGGTGTCGCTGTTGGTAAATACCGTTTGACGAGAAACTGATACAGATTTGCAGAATATAATCCATGAGTAAAATCGAAATAGAAAGTCTTGAACTGGCTACGGTATTTTCAATACAAAGATTTCATCAACATCCAATATAGTCCACAACTATTTTATACTAGCTGCGCCCCGCGGTTTCCCCGTGTTATTCTGATATCTAAGCTATATTATATGTGAAGTTTCATCAAAGCCCATTCAGTCGTTTTTGCGTGAAAGAGCAACAAATATAATTACATACATCCTCACAAACTTTCACGTTTATTTATTACTTATATGGATATTCCAATTGAACTAACTAGACAATTTTTTTTTTCAGCTTTTACAAAATAGTTACAAATTTGAAATAATTGGTAAAAAATCCAAATTGAACTTAATGGAATAGATGTGTCCAGAAAGTTCAACTATTACAAAAATATATGAAAGTTGAAATAACTGGAATTCTTTGGTGCAATTCGTTCAACTGGTTGAACTTATACATAGTTGAACTTAGTGGTGCCATAAGAGTGTTATTAAAAGCTAAATATAGAGATTCATGTCGTGATCATTTTAAAAACCTTCGCATACTTACTTCAGTAGCAGTATGCATAATGGAGGTCATTAAGTATGTCAGGCTACATTTAGGTGATAACACCTTAAGAGGAGGTCCTAGTACGCACTGCGCGAAATAAAATGATGCTTGAGCCCATCCAGCATCGACTAAATATGCAAAAAAAACTACCTAAAATAATGGGTCAACAACTGTATAATAAGCTCCCTTTAGAGTTGAAGCTTATTAAAAATAAAAATAGTTTCATCCAAGAACTAAAAAATATTTTAATCGACAAAACGCTGTTTAGCATCAAAGAGTTTTTAGAAAACGATTACAGTAAATATAAAATAAAATCAGACATCCCCGTAACATTACCTAACCCAGAGTAACGTTAACTTTTATAATTTTAAGAATATAACATAATTATTATGTTTCACATACATCAAAATTGTATATTACCTGTTTTGACGAGTCGTATCCTTAGCATAATTAAGATATATATATTATATTGTACACTTTTATGTAAGAATTATGACAATAAAGAAATCTGAATCTGAATCTGTGGAACAGGTCCAACTGGACATAGGCCTGGCCTAATGAGTTCCATAGCCTGTCTTCAGCTTAACGCATCAGTCATTCACAGGTCGTCATCCCATCTTGCCAAAGTGCGTCCTACACTACGTTTGCCGAGTCGCGGTTTCTACTTAAGAACACGTTTATCCCAACTATCAGCAGTTCTGAGATATGGTCAGCCACTACCATCAAGTTACTAATTCTTTAAACTACATATGTCATTATCTTTGATGGGACTACGAAGACTTGAACTTTAACCATTTTAAAATGTATTTACCTACCTACTGTTTACTTTATTTGACTACCTACTGTTTACTCAACAAGAATGTAAAAGGAACTCAGAAGGAAGTAAAAGTTTGTCTTCACCTTGACTCGGCAATAAGAACAACGTCCCTAAAAATGCAAAGTGAGGGGAGACGTTAATAAAAATTCCACGCTGAAACAACAAATTAAACGAAGCCGAGCCACTCGAAAAGCCATAAGTACTCATCTCAATTGCTACCGATAAGAAATCCAAGCCTCGCCAATGTATTCCAGGCACGTTTCGGCTCACGGTTTTTTCTCGCTATGCTACTGTGGCGTTTAAAACGAATTGACTCTTAAATTCTTCAGAACGAAATGCTGTCGGAGTTTTATTAAATCGAGTGTAACCATTCCTGACATTACGCAAATGGCGGGGTCTCCCCTACATCTGTCGCGGGGATGCACCCCCTTAATAAGTGTTAACGCTCGCCGGCTGCGAAGAACACTCTGCCCGGCTCAAGCTAAATCTCTACAAATTCTTGATACAAATTAATGCCGCGCGAGGACTCCGCGAGTTTCTCTTGTAATTTCATTTAGCAATACCACACGGGCCCTCTCGTAGGGAACACACTGAGAGCACATTACAATGCGAGACTCACCCTTCGCATAAGTGTAGGTTATGTTCGTCCTGATGTTGATGTCGTGTTCTTATTTTATCCGTTATGCAAAGAAATAAAGCAACGTGCACATTTGCGACATAAATTTGTTTAAGTACTTAGAAACTTAAAGGAGTATTTGGTCCCTAAAAAAACAAGCATTCCACAAGAAGAAACGTCAGGTATTCCATATTTAAAATTGGTAAGTAACGTTGCCAATTAAGTTAATGGATATTACACACTTACTTATTACCTACATACAAATTGCGTTTCATTTCTATTTTTCAGACCATTAACTCTGAGCAATATCATGGACGCGCAGCACGGATAGCGGTTGAGAGTTACATAAACGTCGAGCGAAATAGTTTTGAACTGGTATCATCGTTGCAAATGTAAATGAACAATTAAAGCACCCGCCGTGGCCAGGGTCAATGATGATAATTATTTTAGTTTGTTTCCGAGGCGGGCGCGCCGCCCAGTGCCGCCCGTCCTCAGGAATGCTTCTCGGACCCCTATTTTCACCATTAAACAGCGACACTTCTGCTGTTCGTAAATTATTATCAGCTAGAGCTTTCATTACTGCGCTCTGTAACAAAGGAACTCCTCGAACACGTTTTGATTCAACTTCGATTCAAATACGCCTCCACCTCTATTGTTCTACGGCTGAAACCATGGCTCATATTGGGAGGTGAAATTTTGATTAATTCGTTACACCAGTTCTTAGTTGCTGGTTTGGCGGACAAAGTTCACTGAAAGGGGTTTAGTTATAGAATGACAGCTGTACCAGTGATTTATAGAACTATCTAGTATCTATGAATTATTTTATGAATTAGGTAGAGGGAATGTATCAGGATAATTTATTAATTTTCCAATAGGAATCTACATAGTATATGCGGCAAAGTTTCTTAAACGTTACAAACAGGGTGTTCCATTAGAGAATCAAACGAAGTGGGGATTTCGAAGATTTCAATTTCCATGAAATGCATCGAACTAGAAAACAAGATACGTCAAGTGCGAGTGTGACTCGCGCGCTGAGGGTTCCGAATTTCTGTCAATTATACAAATACCCTAGGTACCCGTTTGAGATTATCTGATGAATATCTAATACAGTAGGTAGGTTTTATGTCCATACGGATGGTCAGTTGTTAGACTTTTGTTCAAAATATTTCAATAGTATTAAACCTAATTAAATGAAAGATAGGTATTTTGTTAATATTTAAGCAAACTTTTTTAAAACTAGCTTTTAGAACCAAAGTGCCTGGGAAGACAAATCGTACGAACCCATACTCGACGGGGTTAAGTCATTTCATCATCAGACCAGCTAGATGATACCATAACATTGCATCGTTACCGAAATTACATAATTATGTCAAATTTCAGCTCAATTGGTTGAGGATAACTGGTCTAAAATTCAGTTGCAAGATTTCCCTCTCTTCTCCCCACACAAACTATCAGGGCAAGTAGAATAAAAGGTTTGAAAAATAAGGTTACTATAAAAATAAATATTATTATTTTTAGTTTCTTTTATAAAGTGTAAATCTCTTATTGGCCGAAAGTTAGATTAATTTCTTTATAAATAATATCTAATTTATCTAATTTCTTTAACAACAGTAACTAGTAGATATTTATATTTCTTATTATTATTTCTTTAACAACAGTAACAACAGTAACTAGTATTTATTTGTAGGTAACGTAGTAATCGGATAATGTATATAATATTATATATTATGCACAAGAATCAAATTCATTTCATTAATAACACGGAAGGATGACACTTATTAATAGCCCACTTATAAGTAGCCAAATGGTTATAGTTTAGATTTATCATTTAAAAATTCAACGCAGTAGTCATTTAGAAATAAGATATTCTTCACGTCGATTGCTGAAATCACACCGTATGTGTTTTCTACAAGTGACTAATATGCGTAAATCCACATTAGCGCAGCGGCTGAGAAAATACAGATCTGTGTGACTCAGCACAGCCGTAATATTTTTTTCGAACGAGACGCATATGCGGCGCAACACAACCGCTGTGTAGAGCAGCACGAATGGCTTAGGTTAAAAAAAAGATCGCAGTCGAAAAAAATCGCAGTCGAAGTGTTAAGTTTACGGAAAATCTAAATCTTAGTGGCAGCTTGAGTGATTCGGATCTATGTTATTAGTATACAGTCCAACCGTTGATCCTTTGGGACACGCTTTGCTACCTGAAAACTTGGTGTTTGTTCCGTTCTGCAAGATTATTGTATTGTAAAATTATGTCGTTTTTTGATTAGGTAGGCAGGTTACTGACTATGGGCGGTAAAAAATAATCTAGTCTACTTATACTACCTAAATATGTAAATCTGAGGCTGTGGCCACTTTTTAGGGCCTTACATAGGCACTTGACTTTTTTGGGGGACTCTGTGCAAAAGTAAGTAGGGGTAGGCAGAACCGAGTTCAATAGCATAGTGAACATTTAACCCTCAACGGCAAAGCGTATTTTGAAAAATTATTAGAAATAGATTGGCTGGCAATGGGTTTTCTTGTTTAAAAAGCCGACAAGCTTGGTTCTACGTACCCCCAGTTTCCACAATGACAAACGTAATGTCAAACACCCTGTATATTTTTTCTGCTTAAATTAAAAGAGCATGCGGTTAATTTTAGCTTGATTAAGTTAAATAAGCCACGTTTATCTTCAATTAAATTTGTACAAAGTATTTAAAAAAACTGGTTTCTACTTAGCTTGGGGGTGTAGATAATGCTGTGTAAATTGTTTAGAATTATTATTATTACCATTAAAAGAAACCTCATCAACATGATGGCGCGTTTACTCATCCAAGTTCTGAACCCGTAGCATAGGTGATGAGTACTCAAAGATGTTGGCCCTCATACGTATTAAATTTATTTGTTTGTTAATATAGCGGCAATACATATTCTGGCAAAATTTCAGGTGTCTACCTCTTACGGTTCTTGATATACGCTGACAGACGTACAGACGGATGGTTATACGGACAGACAGCGGAGGTTTATTAATAGACAACTACTTATGTCTATAATACAATCGAAAAATATCGATCTTAAATTTACATTCCAAAACTTCGTAATTATATAATAGCCATAATTTTGTGAAAATGTAAAAATAAACATTCACACACACATAATCTATCTAAATTATAGCCCAATTAGTCACTTGAACGGAAGATTGACCTCAAAGCTGCGATCGCGCCTGCTAGACTCCCAACAAGTATTAAGTAGCCCAGGCCCCCAAACTAGTCTTCGCTGCGACCGCACCTGCTAGGCCCCCAATAAGTATTAAGTAGCCCAGGACCCCCCAAACTAACGGTCCGCCCATACAACAACCCCTGAGTCGATTGTACTGCACATTTACCTGAATCGTGTCTTTTTGTTATCCGCCTAGCCGTTTTACAAACGGGCTGATTCAACGATCTGGCGACGAAATATACAAATACATAAAATTGAAACAATAGACAACTGCCCCCTTGGACTGAGTGTTAGTAGGTTTTTTATAAATTATAATAAAATAAAACCTTTGTACTAAATTGCTATGAAAGAAAGGGTTATTCCCTGAAATATTGTATTCTTTTCATTTCCTTGAATGTCTATTTCAGGTTATCTCCGAAATGGTTGGACCGATTTTGACGAAACTTCCACTAGTAAATAGCTGAGAGGGATAACTTACACTCTTATTGTTATAGAAAAAGATTAGGGTTCCACTCAAAAAAATAAAACCCATGAAATCCAAGCGGGCAAAGCCACAGGCACCATATATTTAAAATTTTGTGGTTTTGCGACTGCATTTCGTATTTATCCTATAGTATACATATAGATACTATCAGTAGCCAGTACAGTGATATGGTGGAATGCTCTCAACTCGCGTAATTCAGTTAACGAGTTATTTATGACTGACGAAATTACTGGCATCACTGTGTCTGGCTTTTTGATGCATGGTGCTCATTCCTAAGTGTGGTATGGCAACACCGTGGTAGCAGTTTTACAAATAGGGCCCGTCAAATTCCGATTAAATTGCTTAATTTTACATTGATTAAGCATAAACTGTTGCCATTTTCCGTAACAAACACGCTCGTTGTTCTCTTATGAAACCTCTTTATTGAAGATCTTCTATAAGACCGCCGATTGTGCCACTAGATTTAGTTAATATTAAGATCCTTTGTTATTTTTATTATTTTGTTGTATTGATGGTGCAATAAAGATATATTGTATTGTGAGCAGTTATAAATAAATAAATAAAAGCAGCATTATTTATTTATTTAAAACTGCGCAGCTCAAGTTTAGCAAACCTTCTGGGATGGGATACTAGATAAATGATATACTTACTAAAAACCTGGATATTTTTTGTAAACAAAGGGGTTATAAAATAAAATAATAACAGAATATTAGTGACAAAATGTTTGACGACATTGGCATCATTGAAACAAAGCAATCAAGCCCGAAACTATTTTTTTTTAAAGCATCTTCATCATTTATTTGATCCCTCGTTTGTTTTCGAATTTTAATTAAAAAATTTTCGCTTCACATGTGAGATTATGCATTGTCGAAGTTTGTAATTTAGTTTTTACTGATACCTTGTTGTTTTCTGTTATTCGTATCAGTTATTGTTAAGTATTAATTACTAAATGTCATTGATGACGTAAAATATCCTAGATTCTATGTCGGAGTAAAGATATCCTACTAATATCATAAACGCGAAAGTTTGTGAGGTTGTTTGTTGCTCTTTCATGCAAAACCTTCTGAATGGATTTTGATGAAACTTCACAATAATATAGCTTACAATATCAGAATAACACATAGGCTACAATTCATAAAGATATATTGTATATTAACCAAAATACCTATCTATCGCCACGCGGGTGAAACCGCGGGATGCAGCAAGTTTTCTATATTTCATAAGTATAAAACATGCAGATCAGCCGGAAAAAATCATGCCGATCGTTCAAACAATTATTCCGAGACGAGAATCGAACCCAACCTCCTGTGTTCATAGTCGTCATTCACACGCTGAGCCACAGAAGTTCGTGTCATGAATATTTAAATTACTTCTTTCAAAAACCAATAACTAATCAACTTCTTTTTCTTTCTTTGATTAAATTTTTAATGAAAATCAGAAGTGTGTGGAGTGTGAGCGGAGCGAGTCTATGAGAGCAGAGCTTAGAGACTTGTAGAGTGGAAACCTAATGGATACTGGTATTATCCAAATCATATTAGAAGGAGAATTACGAAAGTTAAAAAAATGTATTATAGGTAGGCTCAATAATTATTTATGAGAAAATAAAGACGGCATACTTAAAAAAAAAAAATATTAGCCACACCACTGAGCGATGCGGCATTCAAATTATTTAGGTTAGGGTTAGATATAATTTTAAAGTTCTACTTCAAGTCTTTGTTAAAATACGGGCCTGACATACATATATAGTACCTAATGACTCAAAGTCCCTAAATTTTTTTTAGTGACTTCAAATTATACTCAAAAATATAAATTAATAAGTCTAATTTGCCTGATAGAATCGGAAACATTATCTTTTTCTGGGTGTTCTTATTTTAAAAACATAGACATATGTAGAGACGTGTAAACCACGAATTAGTATATTGCTGAACGCACTAAGACAATGTAAAGCAATTCTTGTACAGCAAGCTAATTTTGTGTTATAATTATAATTTTTTTTATGAAAACTTGACACAAACCATGTAAATTGATTTTACTTAGTTTTTCTGTATTTTCTTTCGTTGCTGGCTGTACGTACTAAGTGGACGTTGTATTAACATCAATAAATTGGCGGTATTGTAGACCAATCTCAAAATATTAAAAAAAAACTGAATCACCAATGGTTGTGGATGCAGTTACACTCTTGCAAAGATCCTATATTAACTTACGACTCTTGTCATCAGCTGTAGCTACAAACCATAATCTGAAACTGGTCTGTGACTCGTAGTAAACCTCATTAAATAATAAATATTGCTGGAAAATCCACACAGCATAATCATAATCAAGCTAAGCAAAGCTTGTGTCGATATTACATGACTGATATACCTACATAATACAAACCATTAAACATATAGATATTTTACTACATATAGAAAACGACCAGAACACCTGGAAAAAATTTGCAGATCGTACAAACATTTGTCCCGAGACTGGAATCGAAGCCGCAACCTTCTGTGTCGCAGGCGGACCTTCGCCCACCGCGCCACAGAGGTCTCTCATTATTGGGTCATAAACATAATATGCCGTCGGCCGGCGGCGGTTGACAACAAAATACAGACAGACGGCGACAGGTTTATTGTTTTGCGTTTATTTGCTTTACCTGAAAACTATGCTTTTAGGAAACAAAACCACAATGCGCAATCATGGAGACGAATTCAGAGATAGAGCAAATTAGCAAATACAGGGTGCTTATTTAGAATAGGTAGGTACATTGGTTAGAATTAGCTACTAGCTAGACACATACAATGCAGACAGATAACAGTCCATTACGGAAGAATGCGTTTCATTTAATTGTATTAAAATACAATAATATTTTGTTTAAATAAATACTTCAGAAGAAATTGATGCTCCACGGTCGATGTCTCTATAACATTTTCTTGGGTATTGAGAATATTTTTTGATAAAAAATCAATTTTACTTATTTTATTGAAAATTTTTTTTTTTAAAATACCTACTTATTTGTAGACATAAATAACACTAACTAAACAAATCCTTTAAAATAACTGAACACGAAAATAACTGCAACCCTTGGAAATGAAAACACTAAATTGCGTTTACCAAAATTAAGTACGTGTAAAATAGCAATTTATCATTTACATGGTCCCTGAAAAAGAAGGTGTTGTTCTGTTTAGTCGCCGCCCACCATTGTCTAACAGTCAGAAAATATGATTATTGTTTGTTACATTTTTTATTTCATCTTAAACACAAAAAATCATATACCTATGGAGATAATATGTAATATCCGCTTGGCCTGCACCAATGACGATCAGCTGATTTCAAATTAAAATCCTCAATTAACAACCCAAACAAAAATAACACCATTTTTGACATAACCAAACTTTATCATTATTCACAAATCTTGCTCTACCTCAATATCCCAAACGCTATAACTACTTAGTTTTGTACACTAATAGTAACTTATATAGTGCTGTAACAAATATGATCAGACAAACTAATTGAAGCTCCTAAAGGGCCACTTACCAGAATTAGTAAGTGTGTTATCGCCCAATCCTGTGGAAGTATCAACATCGGCGTGTGCCTCGGCGCTGGTCGCGGCGAGCAGCGCGCATGCCCACGCGCAGCCGGCCAGCAAGCGCACCCTTACGTAACCTTCCTGCTTACTACGTCTAGCCATAGCACATCACCGACTGAACATGTCCAAATAAACTTGTTAAATTAGTAGATATTCTTCATAGAAACTACTTTCTAAAATAATTTAAAATGTCTTTGGTAGATACTTTTAAAATAATTGTTTTATGGGCTCATATTTTAATATTGAAGTTGACAGGTGTTTGCCGCGATCTCAGAACGGCGAGTGCAAGTGTTGAGAAGTGCGAGCGACGAAGCCTTGGCGCGGGCGGCTGGCGGGTCGCATGCGGCGGTAAGGGAGCGTGGTCGCGAGAGCACTGTCTGCGAAGCCACATCGCGCTCGCGCCCGCCACCGCGACCTCCGGAGTCTCGGCATCTCGCGCCAGACTGCGAGGAGGGCCACTGCGCGCGCACCCCTCGCGCCCGCCAATCGCACCCGGGGGGTGGGGCCGCGCGTAAGACGCACGGAAGTATATGCGAAGGCCTATGTACAGATGATAGCGGACAGGTGGTTTCGCGGCCTTAATTAGCCTTCTGATAACTTATTGCTACATAAATATGCTTAAACGCTGGACGATTAAGATAGCGCGGGGAATGGTGTCGAAGTGCCGACCCTGCCTCGGGCCATTACCTGCCTCCCAATTTTCCTTTCTGTAATATTATGTACTTTACAGAGAAACTCCAATATTACTGAGTGGGCTCGCGGCGGAAAGGCTTTTTATTATGTGACCTTGCAAAATCTCTTTAGAAGTTGGGGAGTAAAAGGCTTCGTACAATCTCGCAGAGATTTCAAACTCGTTGGTCTATAGTTTTCCACCTATTCTGTTAAACCATTTGGGGAGATAAACGACTATTTATTTGAAATGTAAACACTAATAAGGCAATAACTACAATATCATATTCAATGAGGTGTTTTCCACAAATGAAAAAACCTTATTTAACTGAGAGAGCGCCAACTTTTCAGTTTAGTCTAGTAGAACTATTTTTACTTTTTATTTTATTTGTCCTATGTGGGGCAAATCTTGCAACTAAATTTTAGACCAACTATCCTCAACCAATTGAGCTTATACTTCGCATTCTTATGTATGTTTGGTGGCAATGAAATGTTGTGGAACCATCAAGCTGGTCTTATGATGGAGACAAAAGGTGAATGAAAAAAAGTGAAACTCCTAAACGAAACAACTTCACCCCGTCGAGTTTGGGTTCGTTGGATTTGTCTTCCCAAGCACATTGTTCATAGACCTTATAAAACCTTGTTTTTAGAATTTTGTTAAGTTTTTGACTGTAAGAAAATAAAAATAAAACTCCTTATTATAGATTCTGTTTTGGACTCTACCATTTTGTACTCATTCGTATCTTATGGTCTTCGGCATAGAGGGTCTACGGAATCCTTAGCTCTTCTAAAGAAATTACATTATTCCTTACTTTCTTATTCTTACTACGTGGTGTAAACATTTAAAAATTGTGGTGGACCACAAAACATATTTAAGGCAAGTTAAATATATATATAATCCGGTAATCAAATCCAAAAAATATCATTTTTATTTTTATGGCCAATCGGTAGAGTCAATCATCATTATTAAATAAAAGAGTGTGAAATCTTAGCCAAAAAATACAGGGTGCTACTTTTTAGTTTTGTGGGTTCGATTAAGCAGGTAAGCCGATAAGACAATTAATTTTGGAAAATTCTGCGAACGTTATTTTACTTATTTAAAAAATCAGAAAGTCCTTCCTTTACACTGACCCATCGTGGCTAAGGGACATCCTGTATACCCCCTTCAAGTGAAACATTGCGACAGTTACATTTTAAAGGTATTTATTTTATACTTTTTGCATACGAATAAATAATAAGTCTTTTGCACGATAAACTATATACTTACAAAAAACGTTTGAAACTATCGTGGTTATCAACACTAAAGTCATTTAAATCGGGATATTTACCATGATTTGATATTGATTTTTGAGTTATCCAATATTTCGGCACAGTTTCAGTTTTTTTTTTCGTTATTCCGTGATCATGGCGCATGAAACTGTGCCGAAATATTGGATAACTCAAAAATCAATATCAAGTCATGGTAAATATCCCGTTTAAAATGACTTTAACTATATACAAAACTTATTCTAGAAAATTAATAACAAGGTATGTGTGGAATTTAAATAAATGTCTGGACAGTAATTATAATTTACCTACATATATTATAATATATACAAAATGGTTGTTAAGTTCATTTCACATTTCATTAAAATGTTAGCATAGATAAATGGGAGGGCGTTGTGGGGCTCTTTAAAAGGCAGCAGGGGACTAAGATAGACTGATAATGATGATTACGATAGATAAATGATTAGTACGTCTATGCCTGTACTAAATTTTTTAACTGTAACATCTACGCCATAGTTATTATAGTTCAGTGTACCCACACTCTACGGCGTAGAGGGTCTACGTAAGCGTCTTAACCGTACCTAGTAGTAGTACCTATAGTACTAGGTATTATATCTGTGGCCGTACTGAAAGAATGTGTCTCCTAATCTGAATATGAAGTCGGTGCAGCTCTTCTACCATTAGAAGAGCTGCAGGCACCGACTTCATATTCAGCGGTTCAAAAGATTGATCCTGAATTAAATAAATAAATAATGCTAGACAATTCACACAGCATTATCTAGCGGCATGGTAAGCAGAGCTTGTGTTATGGGTACTAGATAACTGATATAACTAATTGGTCCCATAATAAAATATTCCCGGGGGATTAGTATGTTTCCCGTCAAGCTTAAAAACAACATCAATCACCAGCTGCCCTACCTACTTATAGTTCAAAGAATCTTGCAAGAAATATTTGAACCAAGTCTTATAATTTCATACCTAGTCGGTTCTAGTATCCAAGATACTTTTATGTCAACAAAATCTGATATTGCATTTATGACTGATATTTAACAATAACAGAAAACAACAAGGTAGGAGAAGGTACGGGGTATGCCTTTTTTTGGTCTTTCTTTTATATTTGGTCTTTCTAGTTGCTTCCCATATGAAGCAACTAGAAAGACCAAATATAACTAGAAGTAGTTTTTGGCTCATAGACCAAAAATATATAGTTGCTTTATGAAGCAACTATTTATTTTTGGTTTTTCGAACACGAACTGTAGGCATCTACAAAAAAAAAACGAAAGACTGAAAACCTACTAATCGCTTAGGATAAACTGATAAGGGCTTCGGGATAACCATCTATTAAGCCTGATCACGATTACCTACTTTGGCGACCTGTTGGTAAAAAAGCCTCCGACCAGGTGGGATGACGACCTGCGAAAGACTGCAGGTAGATGCTGGATGCGTCAAGCTGAAGACAGGGCGCTATAGCGCTCATTGGGGGAGGCCTATGTCCAGCAGTGGACTAATATAGGCTGATGATGATGATGGGAAAAAAGATAAACGCTTAAATTGAAAATGAGGTTTAAATCGCAATTTCCAATGCTAAGACCATGACACCACGACCCGTAGGTACTATAAAATTAATACGCACTCAAAAAATTTGATCAGGAGGATGAAAAATCTTCTTATAACTGATGAACGCGGGCACGAGCTGATAGAAATATGAATTGAATAAGTACGTATAGGTACTAATTCGGCGTGTTGTAAAAAGAAACCGAATTTAAATTTCTAAATAGTGAGGGCCACTAACCTATTGTGTCCCTCCATCGGTTAAAAACGAACGACAGGCAAATGAAAGCTATAAAAATCTAAAATTATTCATTCATAACTTTTGCGATTTGCGTCGATGATGTCGTGTTAGTTACACTATTTAGGTATAACTCAAGAACAGATGAACCGATTTAAAAAAAGCTGAAAATTGGTGGAGAGGTAGCTTAGAACCAGGAGTCTAACATAGGATACTTATTATCATTTGACAAATAGATTTCCACGGGGACGAAGCCGCGGGGCGCAGCTAGTAAATAATAAATATAAATGCTGGACAATTCACACAGAAGATGAGTGTCATAAAATATTTTCCAACAAGATTTATTTGATTTTAGGATCCCTTTGTATACAAAAAAGTACTATACTACTACTAGTTATAGCTTTACTTTTCTACGTATGTACCTATATAGGTAGGTACCCTACTTAGCTTCGGCGTGGCACAGGACGATCGCCGTAAGTGTTGTCCCAACCGCCGTAAATGACTTTATTCTTATTCATTTTTGCATTCGTAAACAAATACAACCTATATTTACCTACCTAAATATTATCTCATACATAACATAATATAAAAAAATAAAAAATATTTGAAATTTCAGCTAAATGCAAATTTTTTTATTGTGTTCTCTTCGCATGCAAGATGAAAAAAGGTGAGTCTAAGTGTACAACTTAGACTCACTCAAACTTAGACTTTCTGTTACTTAGACACACACTTTTGTAGGTTCTATTTCTTCGCTAAAAAATCTCGTTAGATCGTATCTACTAAACATGTACTATTATAAATATGTGGACGCGGTTCTTTATTCAACCTACCTTAATCTTGATATGTCATTGTCAAAAATAATCAAACTGACATTTGGATTCCGCGTTTTGCTGTCATTCTAATTTGTAAACAGAGATTTAAATTTTTGTAACAAAGGCGTAGATTTTTAGATAAAATGCTATAAATATACATCGAAAATAAATTAAAATGGACCAGATTAATCGCCAGAGAAGGACTGATCTTGATATAGATAGTTTTCGCAGCGATGAACCAAGTTTTGACCGAACACGGATGAGAAGACAATCAGGTGGTTTCGTGGATCTGGGAAATGAATCACAATACGGGACAGGCGGTCACCAGGCTTCTGGGGCAAACGAAATATTTGCAGACATACAAGTAAAAATCTTACTGTGAACAAAATTTTCTTAGAAATTACTAACATTGCTGTCACATCAACACAGCAGTCTGCTTTCTCTCAATCAAAACAGTTTACTTTCATTTTAGGGTGACGTTCCTTGGTGGAAATCGAACTTCTTCATATCGCAACCAGTGCTTTTTGGAACCTGGGATGGTGTGTTTACCTCATGCCTCATAAACATATTTGGTGTGATTGTGTTTCTCCGTTCTGGATGGATAGTTGGACAAGCAGGGGTTGTGAATGCTGTTCTTATTGTAATTTTTACTGGTAAGTATGCCTATCAATTTTTTTTGAACGCTTCCTTCTTTGTATTTTAACTCCTCTATCTACTGTGATCACTGATCTCCCTGCCAAACATGGTTATAGCAAACCCCTGTTTAGGGGAAGAATATGTTCATGCATTCTGATGAGGAGGCATCCTTAACCCATTCATTGCCTTAAAACTGCCCAATGTCCATCAAGCCACTGTCCAGGTGGAATATAGGGGCAATGAAGGTATTTAACTCTAGTTAATCTTGTATTTCTTTTCCAGTCTTTGTGGCACTAATTTCTGTGCTGTCTGCTGTTGGTATTTGTGAAAGATGCAGAATAGAAAGTGGGGGAGTGTATTTTATACTAGCCCACACTTTAGGGTCCAGAATGGGTGGAGCTTTAGGCATGGTTTATTGTTTTGGACAGGTATGTTATTTAAGTACTATTCCACAAGCTTTTCCTAATAGTTTTTACATTAATATAACTCAAACCGGTAATCACAAATTATTTAAAACCTTGCATTGCATGTCAGTAATTTGGGTCCTTTGATTTAAGAAATGAAACCCGTCTCATTGTTCCAGGCTGTGGGATGTGCCTTAAATGTGTTTGGTTTTGGTGAATCTATGGCAAATCTAGTGTCTACTGATAATACCTGGGCTGCCAGAGCTTTTGCAGTGGCCGCTGTAATACTCCTTGGGACCATAAACATAGCTGGTGTTAAATGGGTGATTAAACTGCAGTTTCTACTGCTTGTCATCATTTTGTTGGCAGCACTGGATTTCTTTGTGGGCTCATTAACAAGCATGCCTAGTAAGTTTTGAACACAATTTTTACATAATGTTGGTACTTTTGGTCAAGTATTGAAATTGCTATGAACATTTTTTTTAAAACATTGAAGAAACAAACATATTTAGTAAACAGTATACTTAAAAAAAAAAAACATTATCTGTAATAGTGAGCAAAGAGCCTTATGACACTGGAGATTTATGAGCAATATTAAGGCTCTAACTCTTCTTTCAGCCGTTGAGTTCAAAGGCTGGCTTGGAGGTACCATAGCAAACAACACTTGGGCAGACTATCAGGATAATTACACATGGTTCAAATGCTTTGGTGTCTTCTTCCCTACTATCACTGGCATATTGGCGGGAATCAATATGAGTGGAGACCTCAAAAATCCATCTGTCAATATCCCAAATGGGTCTTTAGCGGCAATCGGGACTGGGTAAGACAAAATCTAATCAGAAATAAAGTAATTTTATAATTTCATAAATGAAGCAAATTTATTTTCACACTGGCCCATAACCCCTATTTCCATGAGTATCCAGGGTCATAGAGGTAGAGCCACTTTAATTATTGTGGACTGTTTTTGTTCACATTTGTTTATTTTATACTTGCATTTCTTACCTTAGTCCTAATAAAATATGTTATTTCTATTCTATTCTATTTTTCAGAACATTCCTGTACCTGATGTTTGTGATAACACTAGCAGCAACAGTGACAAGAGAAGCACTGCTAACAAATTACTCAATAACTGCCGAGATATCTGCTTTGACAGTGCTCCTTCTCGCTGGGCTGTATGTCAGCTCCATGAGTTCATGTTTAGGCGCCATGTATGGTACGCCTAGAGTGCTGCAAAGTATTGCAAACGAAAAAGTAATACCAGGACTGGAATTTCTTGGGCATGGTGTAAGTTTACCTATTATTTTGGCTTTAGGCTGAGGCCACACACAGCGTGATTTTTGGAGTTGTGTGAAATGAGTTTTAATCAATTCTTATTCTGAGACCCACTTCTACTAAACAATCGCTTTACTATGACAATAGTCACGATTATTAATTGATGATGAAAGTAACTCTTAAAATGTGTATGTTCCTATTTGTACGGAGAGTTTCATTTATCTAAGAACAAAACGTGTTTATGGGATGATACATGATTGCCAGATAGTATCGTCAGTAAACTAGTTTTTAGCAGAATAGGCACCCCTTTTATGCCTCTATAAGTTATTTCTGTATGCGAAAGTACGCAATTTACGCGACTTACAAACCAAAAAATGTGGCTCGATACAGTTTTGAATAAACGAGTCTTGTCTTGATATTCTCGTTGAAGATTATCGATAAATATATTTGGTTATTTTAATCACGGTTCATATTAGAATTTACTAGATATTTTTTTAGTAGAATTTACATTCTACACTGGTCACGACAGGCTTTAACAGTTCCACACAGTTCCCATGTACCATCATGTTTTTTGCTTTTTCTCTGTTTTTTAGTTATTTTTGTTGAATTATTTCCAGAGAGGGCCCAACAAAGTGCCGCTGTACTCGATGGTCGTAGTAGCAATAGTGACAGTAACGTTCATCATCATCGGCGACATCAACTTACTCGCACCCATAGTCACCATGCCGTTTCTCATTACCTACGCTAGCATTGATTACTCTTACTTTGCCCTCGCCCAAACGTTTGATTTGCAACATAAGCGTGAAATGAGGTATGATTTTATTTATATTTTTATTTGAATATCGACCATCAGTCATTCTCGTAAATTTAAATTATTTTTAGGGTTAAGCTTGCCTTTGTCATTTATTTTCTTGTACCTATCGGTATTTGTATATATACCTATCGTGCAAAAACGAAAGAATAAAGAATAGGAAGTTACCCTATGGGAGGTTAGGTTATAAAATGTTTTATTGTATCTAAATAGATATTATAATAATCTTTTATTAAAACAGGTTCCAAGGACATTCACCTAGAGATCCGCAGGTGTATGGCGCTACTGGAAGCGATCTTGACTTACTATTTCCGGAAAGGATACGGCATAAAAATGTTGGCGTAAGTAGTCAGACCTCTTTTCAATAAGGCTTTACGTCAGCCAGACAGCCAGGCGTTACATATATTTTACCAAATTGTACTGGCTGCCACCGCAGGCTGCGCAGTCTGGAGGCTCTTCTCAACACACGGTTTTGGCCATAAAAATCTACGCAGTGTCGCGTTTGTAGGCACGCCAGTGTTCTTTAGATCACTGTGCAAGATTGTTCACATACACTGCATATGACCAATCTTCCACAGTGCCGTGTCTGCGCCTCAGCGCGTCGCGTCTACGCACGGCGTAATATCAGTGTTGTATCGCAATCAACCGGAGTTAAAACCGTGCCGTGAACAAGAGCCCTCTCGTTTGTACTTATTCAAACTTTACTTCTTCGGTTCATTTTAATGCTCTGGACCCGTAATCGCAAACCGAAATCAGGTTTCTGAATTGTTTTGATCCAAAAGCTAATGTCATATACAACCGACTGAGTTGGTTTTGCTCGAAAACGAATCAGAAACTTTGATTATCCGAGTAGGCCCCCAGATGGTTGTTATAATGCCACATTCTATTAATTATAACTAACCTTGTTATCAGGATTTTACACCCTCACCAACTGATCCAGCTATAATGAACGGAAGGACGTCGAACGGTGATGTGCGCAGGCCGAGTATCAGTGTCCACTCTAAGAACAAAAACTGGTACTCGCATCTCTGCAATCGGTGGCTGTCTCTGATTGGGGTAGGTTTTTTTTACTTATTTCCTGCGATTAACAATGCATCTAGATTTCGGGGTAGTGAATAAGAGCGCACTTGAAATGTGAGCTGTTATTTTGTTTATTGCGATTGAAACACAGCCAACACGTATCACAATGCCGCAATGTGTATTCAAAAGTTGCAAAATAATGCCCGAAAAGGCAATTGAACGGACGGAGTGAGTCAGTCTTACTTTTGTAAGTACATGTAGAATAAGTTATGTTTTCAGCTTTAAACTAATAAATAATATCAATTACCGTATCTAAATCACCGCTACTAAGGTTGGCCAATACACGCGCGAACGCACAACGATGTAATTATATGTGAACCGAATTCTCGATATATTGGCAGTTTATTTCACATACTTACAAATTAGACATAC
The DNA here is from genome assembly GCA_947044415.1 of Eupithecia dodoneata. Classification (NCBI taxonomy): domain Eukaryota; kingdom Metazoa; phylum Arthropoda; class Insecta; order Lepidoptera; family Geometridae; genus Eupithecia; species Eupithecia dodoneata. The sequence goes on along the minus strand of OX345656.1, from coordinate 7,960,447 downwards.
GAAATACAAAACCGGGCTAATTAGAGGTAAATTAATTATTTGTATAATATAGCCTCTGCCTGCGGCTTCGCATGCGTAATTCAGAAAAAAAGTAGCCTTCGAATTTATAATATTAGATTTATTTATAGATTTTGCTAAAAATTTTAGACATTGACAATGTCTAATATTATTAGGTTTTGTGTAATACCTACTGCAACAAGAGAAGGTGAAACAATTAAATAAACCCATATTTTTTTGTGAATTCCAGGTGGCAATTAAGTTGCTGCTAATGTTCTTAGTGAACTGGGGCTATGCGCTTGGTTGCCTCAGTATCCTATGGCTGCTGTGGTTCTACATCGGGGCTGCCAACCCTGCCGTGAAGCCGGGCCGAGCCTCGGAGTTCCGCTTCTTCCATTGGCTGAAGATATCATTTCTGCAGGCAATCGGGTAAGTAGCTAGAAAACTTTATTATACCACACAAACAAAAAACAATGCAGAAATAAATCCTTAGAATAGAGGAACTATAAAGGTGACCTTATCGCTTAGTAATATTTACTAATAATAATACTAATTTATTTGTACTAAATATATATAAATACTAAAATATTAATTGTAATTTAGATTAGAATAATAATACTGGGTATGTTCGTTCACACAGAATCAGGTCCCAAAGTCAGCAAATCCCAAAGCGTATTATGAATATTGAATATGTATACAGGTGGGTTTTTGAGATGGGAATGTTCGGCGACATTCGAAACCATAAGAGTATATAAAGTCGTGAAAGAAGTCATGGGTTCAATCTATTTACTTTTTAGATGAATTTCCTCTAAGACTCGCATTTTTATTTTAAAAACCACCCTGTAAAGTTTATCTGTGGTTATGAGCAGTGATCATCAGGTGCCTGGACTTAATACTTCTTACTTATACACCCAGACGCGGGACAAATACCTGTAGATCATACAAACTTCAATCCGAACTTTGGTAATTAACTAAACACATCTTCAAAGTTAACTTCTTGCAGCGTATCATATAGGTACTATTTAATTTCGTTCGGTTGCTCGTGTACTTTCATCTGCTTCTATCTAAAATCGTTCGGCACGAACTAGATTTTTATGTATCTGAATGTATCAATTTATTTTTCAGGAAAAGGCCATTGGAGTATGAACAGTTGGTTGTGACGCCAGTGCATGGTGACATTTCAGTGGAGCAAGAAAGATTGAACGATGACAATGAAGATTTCGCCTCACGACGCCGTTACCACCAGTCCACCGCGCTGCAAAGCCATCTCGTCAGCGTGGATAGTTAATCCACTAGGAAACTATAGAATCGATTACAATTGTCCATTGCATTTATTTTTACCTTACATTATTTTCGTGAAAGTGTTAAACGGACAATTACGATCGATTTGTCCCGTGGACGGTAGAAGTCATCCTCGCCGATGGTTAGCCCGTGATTTTTTATTGAATAACGTTAGCAAAAATAACTACCATAATGTGATGCTGCTATGTCTTGTATATTTAATTAACGCGTTAACTGAAAAGCTTCAGCGTTGTAACCTGGAGGTCTTCTTTAAAAACGAATTCGATGGATGGCGTAGATAGCACGGGTCGAGCAACCTTCCCTATACCACCAAGTGGCTTTGGGCACTTTTCGGATCTCTAATAGATTGATAAGAAATTTCAATCAAAACACACACCGAAACAATGGATCGGCCTTTCTTTTTGTGCAATCCGGCGTCATCCAACTTCGTTCGTTTTTCAAAGTACTGACCTCTTCAGCCCTAAGTTAGTTCTTTCGAAAGTATAGTAACGTCGAGACGATCGAGATTTTTGTATGATATTTGATACAGAACCTCTACCGTGCGGACCTGGCACTAAGCATTTGTCATATAAAATGGAACTCTCGATACTACAGAGACACTAAACTCAGGGCTCTGCAAAACGCCCGCGTTGTGCCCGTTACACTACTGCTCTATCAACATGGAAAGGTGGACCGGCGGCACTAGTGTTAAGCATAAAGTGTGAAACATTTAACTAGTTAAGCTTTTTTTTATTAACTTATTGAAGATAGTTTAATATATTTTAGTAATATTGTAAATGATTATTGACTTTTTTACGTTGAAAGATGAACTTTTATTTACGTGATATTGTGCTAAATTTATTGTATTCTAAATTTTATTATTATGTGCAAGTAAAATTAGGAATCAAAAGTACCTTAATTTATCTTATGATCCATTTCTAGTTTGTTTTTATAATTACTTTGCCCACACTCCATAACCACAAGCTAGGTATATACAAAAACCAGCATTAGCGCGTATAGTTCTAAGAAAACTCTGTAAAGAAACTTATCAGTTATCATTATCACACTTCACAATAGTAGGAATGCGAAAGTTTGGATATCTGGATATTGTTGGCGCTTCACGCCAAAACTACTGAACGGACCGGCCTGATATAGTACATAAAGATAGTTGGAATAAAACACACCTAGGTTACTTTTAATCCCACAAATCTGTTCCCGTGGGATAAAAAAAACCTTAAATCGTTTCCATAGAAACAAAGCGTGTGATGCCGCAGGCAGAAACTATTAACTATGAACCTTTTTGAATTCTCAAAGGATAAAACTTGAGCTCTTATATGAGAGAAGCTACATAGGCATAAGTATATACAGCTACAAAAATACAGTGATTCTGGTGCGATTTGCAAAAAGCGGTCAAAGGACTTATCAAGTGAAGTTAAGCATATATCGGAGATCAGATCACATGTATCTAATAGTAAGTCTTAACAAAAGATACATCCTTCGTAGGTACCTACTTACATATTTCACGTTTTATGATTTCCTATCTTACCACAAACAATTTGTATTTATGTTTTAATTAACCGATTCCTGGCCTATGACGCACGCAGCGCGTCATGAGGAAACCTTCAGTGAGGCCAATGACGCGACAAGCGCGTCATTAGTAAATTGTTAAAATATTTGTATAGGGCCGGGGCGGAAAGGATCGAAAAATGAAGGTGGCAAGGAATCGGTTTAAGGACTGTTTTTACATTACATACAAATTTTTTAAATATTTTGTTTCATTTGATCACAAAGGTCTAAATGCCGGAAGTTCTTATTTTGTGACTTTTTAATTTAAACTTATTGAGGAAGAGTATTGGCTTTCTTTTCTGCCTTTCAGTGGGATCTTTCGTGGCTTACATACCCTGATCAGCTTATATCTACTATACGAAAACTTTTTGCGCATTTCTATTGACAGTGTGTAATTGTAATCCAATGTAACGGTAGTACCATACCATAGTATTATACAAAGAGAATACATTAACTATTATAGGTAAAAGCGTAAAATATGTAATGTAATCCCACCCACTCTCTCACCCCATACCAACTGTACGAACAACAAAAAATATAGATGTCTGTCAACGTCAACTGCCATCGCTGTCTATCTGGCAATGTCAGAAGTCCTTCCCTGCCCCTCCCCCAAAGAAAGAATGAGATATCGTATCTCATTCTTTCTTTCTTCGTTTTCCTCGTCGGGTCTTGTCAATTTCATTGATTTTGTTTGTTGCATTGTGTAAAATTTTTGCAATTTATCGTTGTTTATGCTTTGTATAACGCAGTCAATGTGTTCGATTTTTGCCTAAACTTTTGCTCTAAAACATGGCAGATGATTTGAGAAATTACAAGCTTCAACTGCAGCAGGTAAACACATCACAAGTTGCTGCAATGCAACCAAGAAAAGGACATTTTTACTAATAATCTTATCGTATGTTGTTTTAGGTAGAAGCAGCATTGCTGACCGACCCCGACAATGAAGAATTATTGAAGTTGAAAACTGATTTAGAGGAAGTAATTGAGTTAACACAAGATCTTATTAAAACTCAAGAAGGTGAACCGAAAGTGCCTAATATTCATGGTGCTAGTAATGATGATGATGTTACAGCTTCCTTGCTGGCGGCGGAGGAAGGTGGCAGTTACTCGGAGAGGAATAGCTCCAAGTGGCAAGTCGGAGAGAAGTGCCTTGCCAAATGGAGAGCTGACACTATGTAAGTTTATAGGTACAAAGGATGCTAGGTATCACAGCTGGCTGAAATTTTTCATCTGTTTATTGGATCCTGGTTTTAACATGATGATAATTTGCTCGTTTTTTATTTACTTATGTAAATACAGCATTATATCTGTGGGAAATGCTGGATTTGTCAATCTGAAGACAGGGCGCTATGGTGCTCATAAGGCCTATGTCCAGCAGTAGACTAACAGGCTGATGGCTGATGATGATGATGGTACAACACTGTGTCACTAGAACAACAGAATGTAATCCTTTCTGTATCATATTCTGTAAAACTTGAAGTGGAGATGGTTTATCCAGTTCAAAATTAAGCTGTATATGTGCGAGCTTATAATTTATATATATATATTTTTTTAATTTATTGTTGTAGTTCAGGTTCTTTTTTTAATTAAGTGTTCAGGGTGTTTGACCCTGTGCCATATGGTAATTAGTGGAACAAAGTGCTTTAACTTGGTGGCTTTTTTAACCCTGGAAAGCTTCTCAGCTCTTTTTTATTATTTTTCTGTAATTTGAACTAAAGAAAAATAATAAAGAGATGCTTTTGTACTTTAAAGTTAAAACATGGCTCACATACATATTTTTTTATTACATCTGTCATATTAGTAAATTAAAATCAATATTTACGTGAGATCAAAGCAAATAAAGCAGCTATGGGCATGCTAAGTATTGAAAAATGAAATATAAAAACTGAGTTCAACAACAGATTGACAAAAAAACTAGGGGCTCTTCGGAAGACCAGTATTGGATGTAACATTTTAACCACTAACTTATGCAACTCATAAGACAGAGAATATCTTGTGTCTCAATTGAAAAAAATTGTTTGCCTTGTGTTTTATATTTAAATTCTCTTCATCAATGTTTTGTTTTTGTTGATTGAGTTACAAAATAAAATATTCATTCTTCTCTAGGTCATGGCCATTCCAACGTTATGCCAAATTTGTCAGAAATATATAACAAAACAAACATATAATAAAAAAAATTTACATGTCTTAACACTTGAAAATTAAAAAAATCTAATAAGTAGCTGGAGGGCTTTTTAGAGCTAAAAAACAACCAAACTATTGCATCAAGTTGCACCCACCCCCAGTTTCCATAAGGTACCCGTGTACCATATGGAAACTATAATTATACAAGGTGTTCTGCAGACCGTTCTGCAGAACACCTTGTATAATTATAGTAGAACGAGCGGATCTTCCCGGCTTTGCACGGTTTTAGTACGGATCCCTAACTTTTTTGAAAATATAATATAGCCTATGTTCACCGGGGATAGTGTAGCTTCCCAACGGTGAAAGAATTTTTTAAATTGGTCCAGTAGTTTCGGAGCCTTTTCATTACAAACAAACAAAAAAAATCAAACCTTTCCTCTCTATAATATTAGTATAGATATGCCAATGCTTCTAATCCCAACTCACTGCATCCTCCATACTATCTGCAATATAACTTGTAGGTACTATTATTATCCTGGTTGGAAATAATTTACAACATTCTAATATTGCTTACTGATTTTCCAATACAATTTGTATTATAATTATAACTATTTTTATGAAAATTTTACATATACTTGATTTTACTAATAAATTGTATTTCTATTTATAGGTTTTATGAAGCCTTGATTGAAGAAATTTCAGAAGATACATTGAAGGTCAAGTTTGATGGCTACACAACATTGGAAGTAGTGTCAATTAATGATGTAAAACCTCTAGGGACTGGAGTCAAAAGACCCTTAAATGCAGATGACAAGTAAGTAAACATCATTCTATCACCTAGAATTACATCTACCTAAGAATCTGATCATGTCTAATAAATAATGCTGGACAATTCACACAGCCCCAAGCCAAGCGGAGCTTGTGAAATGGGTACTAGTTATTTGATATACATAATACAATACATTACTTAGATAGATATTTTTTATTATACTTAAATAACAACCAGAACACCTGGGACAAATATCTGCAGATCGTACAAAAATTTGTCTGGAGGCGGGAATCTATCCCGCAACCTCGTACGTCGCAGGCGGACCTTCGTTCACCGCGCCACAGAGGTCGTCAGTTTCATTCAATGACTTTTGTTACAGACCTGGAAAAGGCTACAATAGAGAATACCTGAAAAAGAAAAAGCAAAAGAAGCAACAAAGATTCAAACAGATAGAAGAGGAAAGAGAAAGTGAAAAAAATAAATGGCTTAACTTCCACACAAAAGCTACAAAAAAAGCTGGTGTCAAAGGAAAAAGCATATTTGCATCCCCTGATAATTTAACTGGCCGTGTTGGTATTGGTACCTGTGGGATATCCGGCAAACCCATGACTGATTATACACCTGGAGAAAAGTGGAAGAAAGGTGGATAGTGTTTGCTTTTATGTCAATAGATTAATTTTATTAGCTTCATACATATTTACAGTACAAGCACCTTGATCTGACACAACATTTCGATGTATGAATTAATGTTAATTAGAGAAAATGTTATTTGTATATTGCTATCAATCTAATAGTTTGGGACCATTGTAAGCATTTTCTATAAACCCATGCTAAAACAACTTCGAATCAATAGTCGTTTTGGACTCTATTGACATTCGCAGCATTATTAGTAAAATCTACAGAATAATGAAATTAATATTGATAAGACTCCAAAATGACAATTGATTCAATGTGGGTTTATCATAGCAAAAACTTACATAATGCGCAATAGGTCTTAAAAAGTGGGAAAAACTTATATGCTATCTAAAAACTTTAAGAAAGTAGGAAATGTAAAAAACCCGATTTATATTTTACGCGTGCGCGACCTCCCACTGTTACATAGATATCCTATACATTTACTAAATAGAAATATTAAGCTGGAGTGTTCCACTGCTCTGTGTTGAGCTGGTCCTACTCAATTAATAACCATCAATTCCTGTAAGTATATAATAGCTATGTTAATACATTGGTGGTTTAGTTAAATGTGATGTGATTTAGCTCATGAATAAGTATTTGTTAAGTCAACCATGAAAAAACGACTACAGCAATAAACCTCACAAATTATTTAACATCTTGTTTAACTCTTACTTGCTGTTAAAATTCATCTTCTAAATATTCAATATTTTCTATTACATGGTGATGGAACTTGAGAAACACGAAGAAGCTATCTCAAAACAAAAAACGTGTTTATAATCGTACACCAAACAAAATCAACATAGTTATGAATTTACCTTGAGTCGCGTCAAAATTCGCGGTAGATGAAGGCACCAACCGGGAATTATTTTATACAAGGTCAGTGGTTACCTTTATGTACTTACCTACAGGCATTACGATGTTATGTGCGAGTAGGGATCTTGTAAGGCCTAGCATGCCTGCTACTCGTGGGTGTCACAATAGCCGACTAAGCGAACCTATCGGAGTAAGGGCAGCGGCTTTTTCTGTGTATTATTAACAACTCGCCAAACCACCTGCCAAGCGTGATAGGTTATTATGGCATACCCTCTGGGGATGCATGTTGCTTGAATATGTTTCAGCAATGGAAGTATGTATGTGTGTCTGCTGATAAGAGTAACAAGTAAACATACGCCTCATGTACGTGATCATTTTATTTTAACTGTGGTTGCGTCAAAGTGAATAGATTTGCATGCCGACGTAGGAGCCGGACTCCACCAAAGCGGAGAGATATGTTTTATTTAAACAACCAAAAGATCGTCGTTAGTCATAAATCTGCAGCGGAGTCGATATGTGAGCGGCGTCGCTAGAACATGAACATCAACTAACATCCGAGGCTCACCGTACGCTGTTCCGCTCTAGCCAGCACATAATATCTCCGCTTCAGCCAACACATCTCCCAGCTTTTATTGTAGCCAGTACGCATCTCCGCACAGCTTCGGTAGAGACACCCTAGCTGAAAAACCTCCTTTCTCGTCTCTGATTCAGGAAATCTCCGCTTTGGTGGAGTTTGGAGCTAAGTTGTACTAAACAAACACCTTTTTTATAGGGCGGGCTACTAGCGTCGCGTTCGAAATTCTCTTGCTTGCGTCACCTGTTTACAGCGCCATCTGTCTATTAACAGTATTTGCAGTATTTTTCTGGTAGATGTCGCGATAGGGTATTGCGCGTAGGACACGGTCGTGCAATCGTAGAGGAGCTGCTACACTGCTACGAAATCGTTTCGAACGCTACATTTCTCGTAGCACGTAGTGTGGAGGTGCTGCTACGAAAGCACTACGATGCCGATGCCACGTTTTCTCGTAGCAGATAACGGAAAGGGGCTACTACGAGACTGCTACGACGACCGACGACGACGCTGCATTTCCATTTTCTCGTAGCACGTAGCGTAGAGGTGCTGCTACGAAAGCGATATGCGCAGCTTCAACGCTGGTAGAATATAAAGCACAGCTTTGATTTCTTATCGAGCACTTGAATTCAAGTACGTATAGGTATTATGCTAACTATTGCGGTTATCGACACGAACTTTCATCTAGAAGTGTAAAATAAACCTGCCAAGCGCGAGTCGGACTGGCGCACAAAGGGTTCGTTATATTTTTATTACTTATCGCAAAAGTTATTATGATGTAACTACTTCACGATTTGAACAATGCGATTCCATAATTCTAGGAATCCCATTGGAAGCACCTTATAGGTTTTTATTAACATAATTATGAGTTTTAAAATGCAGCATACTCTGCCGTATCTTTTGATAGTGTTGACTTAGAAGATAAATTTCCACTGCTCTTAAGAATGCAGACTGGCATTATTTTGAATTCCACGCGTTCCTGAGAAAAAGGGTGTTACACAACCAAGGGTTCTTTTTAGGGTACGGAACCCTAAAACTTCATACCTCTCTTTGCATCTCTATACATTGCGTTCTGCTTAACTATTAGTAAGCTTACCTCGATGCGATGTGAAAATGAACTCACGTTTCGTAGGCCGCAATGTAAGCAAATCAGCCCTATACCTACTCACGCTTCTTGTTTACAAAATATCTTTCACTATTATGCAGTACCGCTCGTTTTAGCTTACAACACCGAAACAATTTTATGTTCCTATTATCGAGTAATGAAATACAGTAAAATGAAACTTTGGGCTACTGGGTTGGTTATAGGCGTGTTATAGGTATGGAATCCGAACAGTTCTTAGGCTTGTTATGGCGTTCGTTTACATTACACTGGAGATACATAATTGTGCGGTTTAGATTTTTCTCTGCGTCTTAGAAGAAATAAAAGTTGCGGAAAAGTAAATTGCCCAAATCGTAAAATGTTTTTTATGAAGTCACCAACGAACCAATGGAAATTTTGGAGCATTCGAATATACTTTGCACCGACCATAAAACACTAAAGTTACTTGTTTGCACAAACGATCCTAGAAGTTGCTGCGCTTCTTTTTGTTTAAATTTGTACCAAATAGAGCACCAAAATAGCAGTAACAGTTTCTGAAATACGGCTGCATTTGAATTCGACTCGTAAACAATAGAATTAGCGGCGGCGGTCCCGCGAGCTTTTCCTTTCCGCATTATTACATATTCCTTCAGGCGAGCTGCTATCGTAGATCGTGTTGCAGTAAATGGCCTACTTTCTAGGCTTTGTTTGCGCGGAATCGTGTTAAAAGTTTTTGATGATAACAATGTTGGTTGAAAGCTTTTTTGATGGCAAGTTTAATGTAATAGGTTAACATTTTAAATCACTTCTATCTACTTCAGTTAGAAAGCACAAGCAATTAGGAAACAAAAACAATCCCGATTCGTTAGGGCTCCTCTTAAATAAATAATGTAAGAAATAGGCTAGTTACTTTTTATTCAAGTAGGCAATTCAGGTAGGCGAGTAATCTCAACGAGGATCGAATCAAAGTTTAAATATGCAAATCCTACCCGGCTCACGAGAAAGAATCGAATGCAGGTACGATGACCTGGTTCGTTTGAGATGGTCAACAATTGTGATTAGAGTTGCGTGCGGGGCTTGAGTAGGGTAGGGTAGCGGGCGGGCGGGCGTTGTCGGAGCGCGCGGACGGCGGGCGGCGCGTCAGTCGGCGCTCGCGTCCCGCGCCTCTCGTCCGGCGGGAGCACCGCCTCAGACGGACGAGCGCGCGCGGGTATTATGCCGGCGGGCCGGAGCCGTGCCCCACGTGCCGCGAGCTCTCCGCGCCGGCCGAGGCACCCGCCGCATCGCCGCCGCCGCGAATCGCGAGCGCGCGCCCGCGCGACTCCAACTCACGTCCACCGGAATGTAAATATTTATGGATGTCAGTTTTCAGTTGTTTAGATTGGCTGTGAATTTTAAGGTACGTAAGTAATTACTGATGTTTCGATTTCGCACGTCCGTCGTCATTTTAGTAATTAAATAATAATAAAACGTGTCATAAAACAGGCGTAATTATTTATTTGGATGATGTTATTATACGGACGGAATGCTTGTTCTGTATCGTGTAGTTCTTTGTGCCACTGTACATAATTGCTAACGATGACTTATGTTCTAATGGCGTTCGAAGTGGCCTTCTATAGTCACCTATTTGGATCGATAGTTTAGGTGTCATTAAAGTAGTGGGTAGTTATGTACCTAAGCTTAACTGATTTTTGCACGTATAAATAAAATATGACGGCCGCAAGCAACTGACACCCACAATGCGCCGCCGCGAACTCTACAAACTGTCACTACCCTAGACTGCTCTTTTCTCACTTTTAAACAACAAAACACGAGTTCACTAACAGGCAAAATATATATATATATATATAACGCCGTTTACTTTGACTTGTTCTGTAACTTTATTTATTCTATATACATGCATCCTTACATATGAAATTGGATTGAAGCAGCAGCGTCCAAAATTAATGAATAAGTTCTGACCTTTTACTTTGACCCCAGTGAGCTTCGAGTTCTGCAGTTAGATATACATCTTGATTATGTTTATGGGAGCCCCACTGTTATTAAGATGCTATTTTTCAGTTAGGTACTTGTATCAGTAATTATGTCAATCAAGTAGAGTACTTATGTAGATACCGCAGAAATCTCCCTTATAATCATCTTAAAGAAACATCCAATCTAAGTTCTGTAAAATATTTGATGGTCTTGTTTGTTATGTCGTTTCGTTTGTAACGACCACTTAAAACTTCCAAAGTATCAGCAACTATTTCCAAATAAGCACCTGTTTAGATTGTTAAGATATTTGGTTCAGTAACTCTTGGTGAAAAAATACTTTATACTCAACGCTTAGTTGTTCGTTACTTCCCGTACGTGCTATGATTTATTTATTGGCATAAATGTTTAGGTGAAAATGAAAACGTCCAGGCGTGTGCGGGTACATGAAGATGCTATACGTCATAGGTAATGCATTTATCTGTACGTACCTACCACTTAGCATTCATATTATTTCAGTAGCCATAAAGTAGACTCCTATTTTCTTTGATTTGTTTTGGCATTAGAGTAACATATTAACTGATTGATGCTGTAGCTAGAGATTTAATTGTGTAGGTGTCTACTAACTAGTAGTTTATTGCCTTATTTATAAATAACGTGACTTTCGTGTGCTAAAATATAGATGCCTGTGATTTGTCTAAGTAATTACGCCTATTAATAAGTAAATTAAAACATACATACATAACTACTGAAACATTTCTTTTTTTTGGCTGTTTGCCTTTAATTGCTTGCCATAAATTAATCATACGACCAGTAAACTCTAGACTGTTACTTTTAATATTAGATCCTTGCATATGAAATTGGCGTTTTATATCAAAAAGAAAAACGATTTTTTTTTAATTATACATATATTAAATCAATCAAACTATGTGACATTATTATCTATGCACTATCGCCTATATAGGTACATAGGTAGTTTATAGAAACCTTTGAAAAAAATATGGTTTACCGATTTTATCGAGGATCCATTTTCATCACAAGTAATGATACGATTCAAACTCCCCTTGTTATTGTGACGGTTGACTAATGTCACACAGTGCGTGTGCTTTACTCAATTCATGTGCATTTTATCCATTATCGAGCATTTTCCCTTTTCCAATTTGTTTCAATTGAATTTAAATTGTTTTTATCTCCCACACCGAAGCCTGCCTCAAACTTTGACTTGGTTTGCAAAAGATAGGTACGCTTCCACGATCACTTTTAATTCTTCGGCCGGCCACGGGGTTTATAGGTATTCTGTAGGTCGTCCAGAACGAAAACGTTGACACCAAAAACGTTCCGCGTTCTCTTTTACAGTAGCTTTCCCATACACATCCTTCGAACTGTTCCTGCAGCGCTGGTGACACGGTGGAACTCGTATTCATAAATAACGCGATCAAGTTTTCCATAGTATGAACTGAAAGATGTAAAAAATTATCAAATGGCTTGAAAACAAATTAATCAATAATTCCTAAATGCAACACAAGCAGAGCCAGAAATATATTTTAATTTGGAATTTTTAACCACACGCCAGATATTTGAGATCGAAATATCCAAATCAACAAAACGCCAATTTCATGTGTAAGGACCTAATAGGTATTATTGTTTTATAAAAAAATTATATGACATCATTACACATAATTTCTTATCTCTACTACGCAAAAATTTAATTTCATAAACTCTAACAAAACTGTGTAAAGGATAAATAAATACGTAAATTACTTTAAATAGCAAGATTAGAATAAAGAAATAACTAAACATTAAACACTTGAGTATCTGTACCATTTACACTATAATTGCCAACTTTGTAAGCACATACTTGATCAAATATTTTTTTCCGGAGCATAAACAGTTTTGATAAGAGGTCTTTAGTTAACCACATAATAGTATCAACTTCTTGCCTGAATGTTTACTTAGGATCATATAAATAATTGTGGTCCAACATATAGTGTCTACTCGACTACTCACATTTCCTTCTTCTGGCACTCTTTCTCACGAATGACTTCACAAATCTGTACCTACATATTATCTTTCCTTATAATATTATCTCCATAAAATACAGGTGACTGTGGTATGCTAGTAATCTTATTTATAGGATAATAAACTTAAGGTTGGACCAAACCTTGATCCCGGGAGAGAGAGCCGACCCGAGGTCATTACATTACATCCATTGACTCGTGTCTATTTTATTACTAGATATACTGAGGGTATTGGGGCACATATCCACGTACGGGGTCGAAACAAAATTGTATTGTAAATACTCTTAACATCATTTATTAAATAGCTGTAATAAATTATTAAAAGAAAATCTGAAATTATGGATGTATCTGAAGAAGCGTTCTACTCGGTAATATAAAATGGACCATGCTTTCCTTCCTGTTATGGACAAATAATATAATAATTATAATTACAAAATAATAACTTGGACAAGTCACACAGAATTACCTAGACTCAAGCTAAGCAGGGCTTGTGTTACAAATAGGTTGCAATATTGCATTACTGCAATAATGGCATATTGGCTTGCCTAGTATCCAATATTATATAGTTAATAAACCTCTGGCAAGAACAGGCCAATTTCACATCGACGTAATCATCCTGCTGTTGTGGTAAAGTTTAGGTATGCGCGTAGTACCTACATGATATTATATTCATCGTGTGAGAATAATTAAACACGAAACTTACGGACTTTGATAACAACTTGCTTACCTTCGTCTTGTCAGCTTGCCTCATGTTTTAAATACGACGCACATTAATAAGGGTGGGTTGGGTTTTGTTTTAATATTTTAAATGTTCAGAGATTTATACTACTATGTGGGTTCTTAGAAATTTGTGAACAAACAAACGAGTAACATGCAATTTTCTTCTTTCAATACAAAAATGTAATATCTAAAATCTGACTGAACTGAGTAAAATGTAAGACGGAGAGAGTAAAATAAAATTAAAAAGTATTTCATACTAAATACTAATAAATACCTTTTACATTAATTTTATAATTACATTAGGTGCACATTGTTAACTAAATATGTATAAAACAAGATAGGTATCTAGAGTCACAATTTACACACAAATATAGAGAAGAGCAACTAATTATGTCCTTTGCCGATATAATTACCTATAAAAATTGTATTTTTCTGTTGATGTCTTCGCTAGGCTAAGCCTGTATCGAATAAATCATCAGTACAAATATTTCAATCATTTGATTAGTTACTTACGGTAGAGAAGCTGATGATTTGCAGTGGAATAATAATAGGCTTTAATCAAATAATTTTAAAACCGGGATATGTAAGCACCTATTACATAAGTTGTATTAGTGTCTAGCCTTTTTGGAGGTTGTATAAGAATCTTCAACCTTTGTAGTCCCCGAAACATCTCAACACGGCTTGATCCTACTTGATACCCTAGGAGCATTTTATCCGTAACCCCAAAGCGATGAAAGCCCTTATTACAAATATTTGTTTACGTAATAAAAATTATGAACGTACCTAAGCATAAATGTAAGAGACCCTGTATTATATTTCCTTGCAAATATATTTCGAGTGTTGATTACATAACGCTTTGATACAAAACGAAGTTATTATGCTGGGACGTATAACGTTTCATTACCTATCCAAATGACACTCCATTATTTTGTGTAAATAGTCGTTGGCTACGTAAATATTTATATTTTTTGTACAAAAGGTTGATGAGATGTATTATAAATTTACTTGAATCGGCATATTGAATTTATTTATGTCAAGGTTCTTCTCCGATCAGTAAAATCACAGTTAAATCTTAACAATACAAATAGTGGTATTAGCCTGGTCTTCTCAAAAAAGGGTTTACAGCGTGTGTAAAAAAATGGGTTGACTTATTAAGTTAATAATGAATACACTAAATACATAATAGCTTTATAACATTGACGAAGAATACTATGATCAGCAATTTCAGTTTAGCTAATCTAACCAGAAATAGATAACGTAATGAAGAGATTGTGTTGCATCACTCAACCAATGCCGTTTTCTTTGAAATGAAACTGAAATTCCTGGAGGTTTCAAGGTACTTAACTAAAGAATTTACTTTGCAATGATTTAAATTCCAATAAAATATTTTGCTTGTTCTCATGTGCCGCTGGATCAATCGATGAAGGTCGTCATCGTCATATTTAGAAATCACTTTGACGTATATAATATAAAAACGTTTGTTGTATAATATAAAAACGCTTCTTCGTAATAGTCTAGGTTCAAACTATATTGTAGGTTCGTAGTAGTTGCTTACATTCATAACCAGTTCCTAATGAATATAGAAGTTATTAACTGTGTAGAAATTTCTTAAAAACTTTCATTTATAGAACCACTCACAAGAAGGTAGGTCCTACCTACTAGATAGATACTCATTGATCTCACCGCGGCGGCTCTCACCCCTTTCAAATTTCAACATATTGTTACAAACTCAAAAGTTAAATTGTTTACAAAGTTTCGCTCTAGTTGAATGCTATTGCATGTTAGCTACAACTCTGAACGATTGCGGCAAAAGCAAACTATTCAATTCAACAAAATGTATACGGAACAAAACTGCTACGAAACTTTCTATCCATACTTTGGACGTGATGCTCGTAAACTAGGTGTTTGAACATTCGTAGATTGCAAAAGATGGGTCTTCTCTTAGCAAGATGGCAAGTTTACCGCCTCGATTTCATCTCGTTTCCGATATCTTGGTAAACGCAACTGTCTGGACTCACAACTAGTGTTCTGTACTAAATGAAAACAGTTTATCGTAATAATTTGTTAGGTAGGTTAATTATAAATCATTCAATGTTTTTGCACATTGCTGTAGGTATGAAAATTACCCCATTTCATAATCTTTGGTGGGTTACAATTCCGAGCATAAAAACGAACTCCAAATATAAGTCTCACTTGTACAACTCATGATAGAGCACAGTTGCAGAAGTTCGGTAATGATGAATAGGTTGTTGTTTCGACCCACCTGTCGATCGTGCCGTAATTTAAAAGTATCGCTGCATAAACCGCAAGATCTGCAGTCATGCAGCTCTCCGTCTACAGGTTTTACGACCGAAAAATATTTTAAATTCAAATATGAAGCGATAAAGCTGTCGCTTATGAAATTCCAAGTCATAAACGTGGTATGATGTGTTGTGATTGTAAGCGAGGATCAGCTAAGCGCAGTAGGTACCTATGTCGTTGGTTGCAGTGAGTGTAAGAGTGGCGGCAACCGGCTGGCGACGCCGCGGATGTCGCTGTTGGGCAAACCGCTCAGCTACCGCGCCACGCGACGCGACGCGCGCTACCGCCGGATACAATCCAAGATCTACAACTTCCTTGAAAGGCCGCGGGGTGTGAAAGCTGTCCTCTATCATATGATCGTGTAAGACCTCCTTCGTCACAGGGGATTTCGTTAAGCGACCCGCATCACAACATTAAACCACTCACATCAAACTAAATTGAGAAGCTGTCAGTTATCCCTCTGCCTTTTGTTAGATGATTTCACCATTTTCCCTGTATACGTATATTTTACTCGTATTTTTCTCTATTCTTATTGTATTATCAATACAAAATTTGTACTTTAAATATGATGTAGGTACTTGCCTAGTTATAAATCTCATTTCCACCTGCCTGTAAAGTAAGATAATGTATTAATATTGACTAAAAGTACGCTTAACGGTTTCTGAAAGCAAATTAAATTATAGACAGTGATCCAATGTGAATATTCAGCGAGCTGTATTTGGCAATTTACCGCTCATTCACCTGAGGGAATCCCATTACGAGAGCTTTTAGCTTCACCAACGTTTTCTAATGAAATAAATCAAATGTATGTGTGTGCAGATTTCTGATGGTGTTCATGTGTTTGTCACTCTCGGTGTTTTCCACCATCGAAGAGTACGAAGCGAAGGCCGGCATCGTGTTGTTCTACATGGAGACTGTCGTCGTCATCTGGTTCGCTATTGAATTCTTTTTAAGGTTTGTAAAATTTTAATAAACAAATAGGATTAACATCATTTTCGTTACTATAAGGACACTCCAACAGACCATCTGGTGTTAAATTGGCCTATAGCTTCACAATCTATTGTTTTTTATCCGACGTACCTACTAATAACCTTTTTTGTAACGAATGTACTAATAACAGTTGTGACCTATTTTGAATAGTTGAACAAAATTTCATTATCACTTTTTAATTCAGTAACAATCAAAAAATGAATTGACTTAATGCGTTATTCATGATAATCAATAATTACTCTGTCTGTCGCGTGTACGTTAACCCCGTTCGTTTGGCATTTCAATTTTAACTTCAAGTTATCAGAAAACGATATCGCAGACGATGCCCTCTTTAATAAATGAAAGGCAGGTAGAAGTGTTTTATCGGCATATATGGAACTTTGCGCATATCGATTTTAATGCACTTACTTTTCAAGCTTTTCCAAGAAACGTATTAAAGTAACGTAGCCCGACTCGCTAGGTGATACGTACACAGTGCTACGAACCCTCAACGTATTTGCTACGAACCTGAATAAGCGTCATATCGGATCAATAATCTCATTACCTTAACTTATTCATAACATAACGCTGTGTACTACAAAGAATTTATGTATCTACGTATTTTATATCGCTAAATAATAATGATGCTTTTATCAGCAGTTTCTTTCATAAATTGCCTAATCTGTTCTCTAACGTTTGCAATTCCTTTGTTAGAATCCACTCCATTGGACGTGCTTAGAATCGCTCGTCGTATGACCGAACTTTCCCAATCGATCTATAATTATCGTGATTCACTTAAATGCTTACGGCATAATGAACCCACATTGTCATTTTCATCGCCCATTTTATGGTCAAGTCTGCCCAGCCCGCGCTTAGAAAGTAGGTAGGTTCTGTTTACTACAATTGAAGTCTCAAATCACTTTACAAAGAACATACATTCATTCATTAGAATTCATGTTTATGGAACTAAAATCGCCTTCTTGGTGATTGTTGGAAGTTTTAAAAAGGGTACTTCTTCCTCCATGGTAGAATGCGTAGGTATTTTCGTACTTAGCGTTGTGCGTAAAGAAGAAACAAAAAAGTTTGTAGTAGCGCAAAATCACTATGTATATTTTTTTGTATAGATACTATAAACTGAAGTGATGTTGAACGTGGCTTATTTTATTGAAAATGTCATAAACCGAAAATTAAGTTAATAATATTCAAATGGAACAGAAGGGCAAAGAAATAATTAATATGTTTCTATTTGCTGTCGAAATCACGTGAAACGTATTTAAAATTCTTACCTACGATAAATTCCTGAAGTAGAGAAATGAAAAAGTGTGCATTTTGCACATTCACATACACAAGTACGTTGTTACGTATAATACATTTTTTAAAACTTATGAGTGTAAGAAATAGTGCAAAGAAATGTGTAATTTTGACGAGTGATAAAAAGCGTATAAAATGGCCTGACATTATCTATAGCATTTGGGTGTCACGAATACGTAACGCAAGTAAAATATCACATCTACTCTCGGACAGATATACGTCGGCAAGTAATTCGATACTTCATTGAGGACTGATCGCTGCCTATAGTCACTTCTTGTATTTATTTTCAACGCGATACATTTTGTGTTCGCTTTCAACGCTTTCAACTTTTTTTCACTTTTGGGTGGCATAGTTCGAGTCTTTCAATTAATTCGTAAAAAAAAACCGTCTGTTGAAATATTGCATTATCCGCTAGTCAACATCTTCACGTTCTTATCTCACGATAGGTGTCTATGTATTTTTCCGCTAGTAGGTAGGTATTAGTCCTTTATTGAACCTATTATACATAAGTACCTATTAGCCGAAAAATTACGGCAAGTAAACAAAAATCCGAATGGTCATAGTTGAGGGTTAATAAATCAAAATTAGTAGACGTGTGTACTCATTTCAATGATCCTTTTAGTCATTACCCTCGCGCAAGTGAACCATGCGCCGTAAATATGTTACGGCACGGGATTTATGGCGCGCGCCGTTATACCGCAGAATAAATTATAATTACTATGGTGGAGCGGAAATTGTGAAAAATTAACGTTCTGTTTTGTTCAGGTTATGGTCATCAGGATGCAGGTCGAGGTATCAAGGCTCAATGGGCCGCCTGAAGTTTCTTCGGCGGCCTTTCTGTATTATAGGTAAGCTTGTATTATAAATAGTTCGAATCTATTTGACGAAGTAAAAGTAGTAGGAGAATTGGAAGAGTGAAGTTTAAAATTGTATAGCATTTTAAAGTAACATCCGAGTTCTGCAACAGGCGTTTCTGCATAATTTAGAAACCACACAACAACGGTCCGTGACTGGACTGCTGCATCGCAAAAATTCATGAGACAGCAAAACATCGTGCAATTATTTACTTCAATGGATACTTCGAAATAAAGAAGTTTCTATTGAATAAATTAAAATGAATACCGAGGTGGAAAATCATCAAAGGTTACTAATAACAAACGACTACACAAAAAAACCTTGGCCTACAAAAGTAATGCCAACCCATAACCTTTTATATTCCACAAATTAGTACGCCAAATAAAAAGCCCTGACACGAGCAAAAACTTTTAACGTCATAACTTGATTTCACGAAAGATGGAAGTAACCAACCACGGATAATTTAACTGAAAGCTCGTGCAACACTCACCAAGGTTTTTGGGTAGACTATTTGACTACGCAGCGAGGAACGTACGTGTTTGCGTAATGTTATTTCATTTCTCCATAACGTCGACGGATCATTCTCTTTTGTCTTTTTTTTAATTACACATACACAAAACACGACAAGCAATAATAGAATTACATAAAAAAAATTATATATGATCTGGCTTGACCACAGAACAGAGAATACATAGAAATAGTAAGTAGGCGGGGCCCGCGTCTCACCTAGTAGGCGCAGTACTGCGCACTTCAAGCTCCGCTTACATCAGTCGTGTTTTAATTTAGCTAGAGTAAACATACTTCAAAAAAAAAACAAATAAAATATAAAAATACCGTATTGTGCAGTTTTAGAGTGTAAAAACGAAAGCCGAACCAAATATTTAACGAAAGGGGGCATATCATATCAACTGTCAGCATTATTTTATTGTTTTTTTGTTAGTTTTGTTCAAAATGCAAAACCGTCAAACAAAAATAGAAAACAGACATAGAAAAATAGACTGTGAGTCATAACACTTAAGGTCGATTTTTCTTAAACCGCAACTTTCGCTACTCAATTAGGGATGTGCCGTAATAAACACAAATGTGCTATCGATAACTTTAATGGTTATGATTTCGTAAACATTACCCATTTAAGTATGTTTTAGGGCGTTAATTTTTGTTTTGTTTTTGTGATGATTTAATCTGGATGTATTTTATACTATGGAAGGGTAATAAAAAAATAATTTATAATAATGAAAATATTACGTAAGTATGTTGGAGAAAAACTGTTCGAAAATATAAACTTTCATCAAGTCGGACAGTTTCCCGTATCAAACCATGTCAGTGATTTGATAAAAGCCATAAATGTGCGTATCCATCATTTATTAAAATTAAACGTAAAACTTACGAAAAGACAGTTATTTAACAAGTACGTCCTATTTCAAGGACAATAAATTTTCATTAATTGTCATTAAAGAATAAAAGAAAAGGTAAGCTTTTTATTTCGACCACCACAAATATAACCTGACGTACCTATTTCGTTATTCATCAGTAGGTAATAATCGATATCGATAGATTCGTCTCATATTCTCATTGGTACATCACTAAGGCAGTAGCTGTGTTTTCTGGGTAATCGATAAACAGCCATTGTATTATCGATCTTATGGCCCGTTGTTAGAGACTATAATAAAAGTCGATAGCAATAGCGCCAGCGCCATCTCTTGTTAAGTAGCTTTGTGTTGTGTATAATCAAGAAAGGCAGCCATTGTATTAGTAATCTTATTTGCTGGGAATAGAGACTATAAAAATATTTGGCAAAAGCGCCATCTTTTGCTAAGTAGACAAAGTAGATATTCATTTTTTATCGCTGTTTATTTTATTGACTTTTGAACCATGTATCTACCGAAATAAGGTTTAATATCAATAAAATTAGTTTTATGGTTTTATGCCCTTTTAACGTACTCTTTCAACCAATAAGAATGTTTATTTCTATGTGTGTTAGTTTATACATGTGTGAGTTTAGCGACACTAGTTCTCTTAGTAAAAAGGCATCATGCTAATTCTATGTATTCTCTGTTCTGTGGGCTTGACAGGTTACCTATGTGCGTGCACACAACAAAAATAAAATGACATGTTAAGAAGACATAGACATCACTTTAAACAATGTTATAATTTTCTTAACATTTGAAGGACTAGGCAAAAATAATAAAACATAGAAATATTAAGAAAAAATAAAAAGAGGAAATGTCTGTTTGTATACCACAAATAGAATACATAAAACACTAAATATGTATCGTGAAGAAAAAGTCAAGTTCCCTCTATAACGCGTGACGTAGTGACTAGGGTCACTTTTAAGTGCGAGCAATCTGCGATGACCTTCGCACTTTTGGTTTGCCCTCCCTGTCCCCAGAGGCCAGTCCGTGTGACCGCTGCCCGGTGGCCAGGGAGCCGGCTCCCCAGGGAGCAACCCTGGCGCTGCCCATCGCCACGCTATGCCACCACAGACGACTATAAAACAAACCTTCCACAATTATTCAGTGGTGCCTGGATTATTAATGATGCGTTTCTTTGCACTCGCTCGGCAAACGATGCCGTGTTTGCTGTCTGTATAAAATTCAAAACGATATTACCGATGAAAAAGCAATTAACGAACGTTCGTCGATTCATCGAAAGTTTAATAGACTATTTTAATACTGCAGGAGGTAATAGCGTTTCGCAATATGTTATGAGCTTTCGATTCGCCTATTTTTATCGGGCTATTTAAAATAAGTGTGAGTAAAGCTCACGGCAGGCATTTGTTATGTGCAGATGTGACGACTATACTGGCATCCTTGGTGGTGCTGGGCATGGGGTCGTCGGGGCAGGTGTTCGCAGCGTCAGCGCTACGCGGCCTGCGATTCTTTCAGATCCTGCGCATGGTGCGCATGGACCGCCGCGGAGGCACCTGGAAACTGCTCGGCTCAGTCGTCTATGCACATCGACAGGTTAACACACAATACACGGCCGTCAGCCTCTGAAGCTTATACCTCTACATAACAAATCCTTACCGTAAAACTTTTAGTTTGTAGTAAACAATAATAACCGTAATACTTTAGCACCTCGAGAATTAAGAGTTTATCACACTGAATACCCCATTTGGCTATGTGACAATTTTTGATGTTTGGAATCTACAGTTTATTCATAGGGACATTAAGTTTAACGAGTGTTCAAAACAAACAAAACCAACCAAAAAATAGTAAAGTAGGTCAAAATAGACATTATTTCCCCAGAGAATCCATGAGTATAGGTACTATACATATCCAGACATGAACATTACCCTTCAGCACGCATGAATAAAATCCTCGTTAGCGGACTCACAAAGCAACGTCACACGTCAGGAGCTAGAACTCAATGCGGAAGTTGAAACGTTTTTCGTGAAATTTGCATTCCTAGGCCGATACACAGGCCGTGGCATGTGTATCCGAAAGCGGCGGAAACGTAATCAAGTCTACGCAATACACAAAAGAGAGAGAACGTTAAGCCACTGCGGTTTTTGCTGCTATTTACCTTTGTTATTAACCAAGTTCTTAGTATTGATCCACTGAATTAAGCAAATGGACTATGTACAGTAAAACAATAACTCCATCACCAGACGTTGATTGATTAGACTCGCCAAACATTATTTTGTGTTTATGCAATTTAAAATCAGGCCGTGTAAATTGTAGAGCAACTCAAGTCGATAAAACTAAGTGGTTTGTTCGTACACGCCTACGATTGATGCTACGCAAGATTTACTTACAATTAATAAGAACAGATGGCTCGAGATGACTGATTTATATAAACAGAGTTTCAGATAATTTTATGAACATGCAAAACGATTGCGTTAATTATGCGCCTTGATTAATACATAATGAAATTGTCTAAACTTCAAATCTTAATTAAGTTTATTTTCAGAATCACATGAGGACGTCTACAGTTTTCATATGTATATGTAGTCAAGCTTTAGAATGCATTTAAACTCAAACAATATAAGTAGATAACCGTGACTAAATCTTTCCCGAAACAATTATCTCAGAATATCTGTCTAATATTTATTTTGGTCGGTGAGACATCCCGGATTGTTGAGTCTATAGACTTATATCAGAAACAATATTGCGGCTATTATTGACTTTCGAAATAGCTGTCTCGACTGTAAAAACGAGATGTTATCGTCGGAGTCACAATATGCGGATGAAACAATATTCGTAGATAAAAGATGAGTTTCAAAACGGCAAGCTAAAAAATATTTTTGATTATCCTCATACAAAAAATGCGGTAGCGCGGGTCGCTCGCCGCCGCCGCCGTTGGCTCTTTTTTTGCATAACCATGCTGAGTAAGCAAGCAACGTTGCGGGTCTGACCGCAATTTCCTTTGGCACAGTGGTGGCGGCCGTGTTAGTCGGTAAGTAGCTATGGTATGTATATATACCTAAGCATAGCAAGCCAGAACTCAATATCTACTTACAAACGGTTCAGGTTAAAGTTGCATGATCACAATGCAGAGCAAATAAAACGAAACCCGCGCCGCATTTTCCGTTCCTCGATATAATATTTACTTTCCGCACGCTCCATTTCAAAGAAAAAGGCCCATCTTAACTAACCGCAGGTGTCGGCGATAACTTAGCTAAGCTAGGAAATTCTACTTTCATTTATACTTAGCCACTTGACCTAGTTACTCAAAAAGGTTTTTAGCGCAAGCTGGAATACAGAATTGGTTGGTTTGTTTCTTTTGCATCGCAAAAAAAGATAATAAATTCTTTATTTAGTTATCTGTTGTTATGTTTGTTGAAGAAAAGCAACTGTATAGCTTCATAGTTTTTATGTTGATACTTTCATGTTTGTTTATGGATGTTCTTTCATTTCAGGAGTTAATAACAACGTTATACATAGGATTTTTAGGGCTGATATTCGCGTCGTTCTTGGTTTATCTTGCGGAAAAAGACGTCGCCGACACGAAGTTCAAGAATTTCGCCGAAGCTTTGTGGTGGGGAGTTGTGAGTATCGTTTTTACTACCAACATGTGTATCTCTACCCTTTTCGTGAGTATAGTTTGTTTGATTTGGTTATGTATTTGAGCGTAGTGTTTGTTATAGATCACGCTGTGCACCGTAGGGTATGGCGACATGGTGCCGCAGACGTGGCAGGGAAAATTCATCGCTTCGTTCTGCGCGCTGCTGGGAATATCCTTCTTTGCACTCCCTGCGGTGAATACCTACTTATTTCTTATGCCTTTTTCCAAGCTAGGTAACTATGGTAGATGATCAGGAACGGACCTAATGGCGTAATGGAAGGGAGGCCTAAACCCAGCAGTGGGTCCTCACGGGCTGAGTAGATAGGTTAATATGATACTTACTAAACGAATAAACTATTTGCCAGCCGTTGTGTCGATTTCTATGAGGGAACTTTCGGTTTTATGAATGTTATACTCATTAAAAAAAACTTGTTTTTGGTTTTAATGCCTTACCCATTAATTAAAAAATACATAGGCCCTACCTGTTATCGTTAACGAATTTAGTATCTAGCTATAATATTTTTTACATTATTATATTTTTGGCATTGACATAATTCTGGCATTAGAGTAAATAACATATACAATATTAATTATAATTTTAGCATTTGAATAAATCATTTTCAAGCGTTGAACAAGTTCCGATAATAGATATTTTATTAATGCATAACAAATAGCGATTTGCATAATCAACTTTGCAACTAAACATCAATTAAAAAGTCTGTATACATAATTGATGTTCACTTGCAAAGGCTTTAACTCTGCGTTGTTTACCGTTTCAAAGGATTTTAAGTTGGAAGGGTTCTTTGTGTAGACATTGAAGTTCGAAGGGTTCCTTGTGCATACATACCCTTAAATATATGTATATACATAAGTACATTCTTGTCTCGTTCATTCAGTGTGTAGTACCTACCCAGGTTGCTTTGCCGTAAACTTCCTTATTTTTAACGTCTTACTCAAAAAGAGATTCGTATTAGTTTAATGTGTATCGGTACGGTATGTGTGTGTGTCTGTATGTGGCAACAAATTAAAGAGAATACTAAAATGTAGATCTAATGTTAATGTTTGTTCAAATGAAATCTTCAGGGGGTTTCGAGTGTTACAAAATGGGTTTTTATTAAATTATTATTATTATGTCTCTCATTTACCATGATCACGTGCCATAAAATGACCCGGTCCTTTGGAAGGCTTGCGTGGGGCCGAAGCCAACAGCACAGAGGCCCTTTGAGAAGTTAATCTAAAGGCGATGGCTACACATAGCGGGTATCATCCTCGGGTGCACAATATGATACACCCAAAGATGATATCCGCTTGGTGTAGAGACTATTGCAAATAAAAATGAATGAAATAAAACCAGGCTATTGTGATGGATGGATGGACTGGGTAATCGGGCTATAGGGGGAGATTACGGACGTTTGCCATAAACAAGTCAATCATAATGTTAAGAGTGGCAGACGGTGGCTTGCCGAATGCTGGATGGGTTCCTTAAAAAGCCGGAGTATATTACCGGAGAGGAACAACATCGGCGCAAACGACTGAGGGGTGTCGAGAGGTGCGACACCGATTTCACCATCACGAAGACTGCTCGTGAGCGGGTTTCCTCGTTATTACGCCATTAGACACTTCCACCCCCGATTCTACATCCTAAGATGCATCTCTTATTATTATTATTATTAACTCATTTATTCTCAGATTCATAATCCATAATAAAATAATGCACATACAAATTAAAAATGTCAAAAACAAAATCACACAATAAAATAAAATAAAACTAGAATAATATAACGTAGGGAAATTAAAAAATAAATAATAAAATACAAATTGAAAACTTACTAACCTAACATTTAGAAGGATGTAGACCCCATTAATATTTTCATCCATTTGTTTTGGATGGGACAGTCCAGACGTGAAACAATAATTTTCAGGATGCCGTTGCTACTGGCTCGCGCACGCTGTAGTAGGGAAGCGACTTTTTTGCGAATAATCGCATGAAAGCCGTCCGTGCGCGCCTCCGCGAACATACCAGACGCCCTGCAAAAGCGAGGCAGCCGCATCAGCATTAAAGAGTTTTTCTCTCACTTAAGGTCACATCTAGCCCAAGAAGATCTGCCCTAAAGTGGAGCACGCATCCCAGCATACTTATTCACTCTAGATTTTCTTAGGTACCTTACCTAATAAATAATAATAAATCTGATGGTTGTGTGAATCGACGAACATGATTTTTTTTTACCTATCTCCAGGGTATCCTAGGGTCAGGGTTCGCGCTAAAAGTCCAGCAACAGCAGCGGCAGAAGCACATGATCCGAAGAAGACAGCCGGCTGCGAGCCTTATCCAAGCGTTGTGGCGATGCTACGCGGCGGACGAGAACTCCGCCAGCATGGCCACCTGGAAGATACACCATGTGCCGCTGCCCAGTCCACAAACCAGGTAAATTTAATTTTGGAACTTTATGAACTCTCATCATCATCAGCCTATAACAGTCCACTGCTGAACATAGGCCTCCCCCAATGAGCGCAATAGCGCCCTGTCTTCGGCTTGCCGCATCCAGTATCTACCCGCAGTCCTTCGCAGGTCGGAGGGCGTCCTACTCTACGAATTGAACTCTCCGTGCATCTTAATTCTGAAACAGTTCATTGACAGCGTTGCCTACCCGCATACGTATACATTCGACACTAGGTACTGAATAATAAAATGGGGTAACTACCTTAATTTTGTAAATTCGAGCGAAGTAACAGATCGAAGCTTCTACACCAGGAGGTAAAAAAGGCCTATTTTTTTATTAATACGTAGAATAGAATAATTAATTATTGCCTGAATTTATAGCTGTAACTAGGTTACATAATATCCAAAAATATTATATGAATGAATAAATGAACTTAAATGAAATATATGTATATAAAATAAAGGCTACTTAAAAAAAATTAAAAAGTACATTCTAAAGCAATTGATAAGCATAAAGCTCAGCATAATGCCGACAAGGTAAATAGCATGTTGTGTCTATTTAGATGCTTCATTATTTCCGAGGCATTTTTCTTGATTACACACACAACATAGTAAAGTTGCTGGAGTATAAAGTGTTTTGGTTGATTAGTTAGCAAAAGTCAGTTAAATATGCTCTGCGCTCAACACAATTACCCTGTTTGAGGGTTAGCCTGCTTTTGTTTGACGTCTACTCGAACACAACTAAGGGCGTATTCACACTGCGGATCAGTTTATACAGGACCGTTGTTTACGGATCCTTCGCTATTGGAATCAATCGTTTAATTGATCCGGAATACTATTGGGTATGACACCTTGCTTCTACTACTACAAACGCCATCACGTAAAAAAAACTTATGCTGTAAAACGAATACAGTGTGAATGCACCCTTACACTCAAACGAGTGAGTAGAGCCACATTCAAAGTTAAAGTACCTAGGTATCGCTATAGTTAGATGTTAGATAAGTGTGGGAATACTATACCCACCCACCTATCCCATTTCTACTTTTGTTATTCTTGCTCACTTCGTGAATAACAAGTTCTAAAAGTAGATGTAGCAGGAAACCTAATTTCCGCCAGCGATTCTCAATAGTCACTTTTTCGATATTGGCGGTTGGAAAATACCATTCAAGTGTTGGAACTTGGAACAGGAGTGGGTTAGAGCGGTGACAAGTTCTATGTATATTTGACAGCAGAGTGATGAGTGCGTCGTTCAAGAACAATGCATCCTTTGTGTCGCGGCTGCCGACGATCCGGCGACACAAAAGCACGTCGCTGCACTCGCCGGCGCCGCACTCCAAGCCCGCCGTGCACCGCTACGACGTCAACGCCAGCGCAGAGAATCTCGGTGAGTGCACCGCTCTCCGCTTTACCACACTATCTCCCTTTATGCTAACCCACACTACAACTACCTATCAAATACCTCATGAATGTGTATCGTTCAAACTGTCTATCGGGTGCAATTTTGCGGCCACTTACGATATCAGCGGAACCCCAGTTACCACTTCACTAATCAGGATACGCTACACATACCTTCGGTTCAGTTTTGTTTATCGATTAGATAACCTTGTATTTTTGTTCAATTTGCCGCTGAAGAGGCAGATCACAAGCAATATTTATTTTCCAAATTAACAGCATTATCTCCATGTTAACTTTAGGTAAGCAAAAAATTACAAAAACTAAATTATTCGGACTTACAACATCAAAATTAACGACACTCATAGATACCCACTCGCAAACGCAACTCGCCTGAATGTTATTTAAACTACAATAGGTAATTACAAAAGTGTAATAATAAAACAGCCAAAAATTGTTTCGTTTCTTCTGTTGTTTTGATATGGAGCATCCAGGGAATGTCCCTGTAAAAGTGTTGCCCGCGAAAATATGATAGGGTCTACTTTATAATAAATTGTTTTACTCTTATAACTGACAAGTTAGAGGCAGGTACAGTGAATTAAACCGAATGAATGGAAGTTACATAAAATAAGTGAAAAATACACATCATTAATTGTCAAACTTTTTTCACTGCTAATGAGCGCAACCTGTGGCTCCTTTTCTAATCAACTTTTGATAAAGTATCGAACACCACAATTAAACACTAAAGTCTCTACCACATTCTACTATACTGAATGACATTTCGCTTTACAACAATAGAGACATCAAATGATACAAACTTGTTGGAGTGGAAAGTTATATTATTTGTTACCCTGTTCCGTAGATAATCATACAACCAGAGGAGACCGTGCGTGTTGCCTACTCCATTGTTGGAAAAGCTGCTTTAAAGGTTCTATGACAATATCTTAGAAGGCACTATGGCATGACAATATTACAGTCCATAAACTTCCGCTGCGTTTCTTATTAATTCTTATTAGATAAACTTTCCCAAAATA
The DNA here is from genome assembly GCA_947044415.1 of Eupithecia dodoneata. Taxonomy (NCBI): domain Eukaryota; kingdom Metazoa; phylum Arthropoda; class Insecta; order Lepidoptera; family Geometridae; genus Eupithecia; species Eupithecia dodoneata. The sequence goes on along the minus strand of OX345656.1, from coordinate 7,931,552 downwards.
TGTGAATACACGAATGTAAAATGACGAAGTTAGCATTTAGCCCGGACCAAACTCCAGCCCGGCGATAATGGCTTCGTTTCCTAGCTCCAGACACGATGCTAATACCCTACAACTTTCTACTTCTTCCTTTTGTTATTTTTTCACTTTTTTGAAATATGAATGCACTCGCGTAGATTGAAAAAACGCTTCGAAATACTTTATGAAATACTAAATTGCAATGAGAAGCTTCACGTATTTCTTTTGACAGAGTGGCTACTGAATAATGATCGCTTTCGCGTAATAGTAAGTGCTGAGGTAGAGACTTTGAGATGATTTTACAAGGATTGCCCAACTTGCGTTCATTTAGCATCATAGACTGCGGATCACAAAACTTTTCAAATTATTACAAGCGTCTTAGTTTAGGTACATCATGTTACTGGAATGGCTTCTATCAAAGCTTGTCTTTTGAGTTCGGTTACATACTTAAAGAAACAGAATAATCGGTAATTTCACACTGCTTTGCATTTTTTATTATGCATGCAAGATATACATAGTTTCTAGGAGTGTGTAAGATAACATTTTTCTTATTTATTTAGGAGCAAAGAGTATTGAGAATATTCTTAACTTCAAAGACTGGGCAGCAAAAAGGGACAACTTAAATATTCTACGTAACTGGTTACAACATGGGGCTCGCAACCATTTTGTGTCTTATTTCGTCAAATACGAATTTTGCATATTATTTGGACCAAACAATATTGCTAATCCCGAGCACATAATCGTCAGAGTAATAACTCGCAATTTTTTAGTTTTTATAATGTAGGGAATGGTAATCAAAAAGTACGCAATAAATATGTATGAAAATATTTGCAAATTATTTATACACAAATATTTTCCATCGCAAAAATAATAACGGGCTTGATGTTATAGTAAACAACTTTTGCTGTCATAAAACACAGTCAGTTTGTATCTAATGTAGCGGTCGGGCACAGCAAACCATTGTGGCCGTTATTTGTTTATCCAGTTCTGACGGTTGTTACTTTTTGCACGACGATGATAGACATCGACACGCTATACCCCCAGTAGGTGCGTTATCTTAATTGTGTTATCGACATGAACATTTTTAACGGGGCTGTCAAATGCTTGCACATATTTTCAAGATTTATTGAATATGCAAATTTTATATCCCGAGAGATTTTTTGACAACCAGTTGAAAACGTTTCAGTGCATTGAATCAGTTTATTTAATTGGATCAATATGATACCTACGTTTCGAAGTTTTATTCACAAAAGTGATTTCCCCGAGGAGGAAAGAGACAGCATATAGATCGATAGTTTACCTGAGACATTAAATAGCAATCGCTGCATTGGCCTTAAGAATAAAGGTGTTTCTTTATTATCCTCCATAGTGAGTAATTTATATTCTACGTTCGCAACCGTACATAAACCTAAATAGAGCTATACTTTCAGCATCAAATCTTTTGAAAAGACTTCCTACTATTACATGCTGGTTCATGCAATGTATTGTATGTTAAATATACCTGAGAGGACATCTTATAGTAAACTTGCATCTAGCACTACAGTACAAGCGAAATCGTATAGGTATTGATGCCTTATAAATAGTGCCGTGTCAAACTAGGTCTCATAGTTAAAAGCAAGGGCCTTTGACCTAAATCAAAGTATTGATAATCACTTTAGATCCAATGAGTCTATTCACTTGCTCGTTTGAACCTCTTTGATGTTGGCCAACGATAAAACCTGTATTATAATTGCTATGTGCCTATAAGTACTGACGTTTTATTATTAACCGGGTGAAAACGAACATATTCGTGAAGCACCATTTCAAATGTAGCCTTATCTAATGAATACAAAATGCTTATAGCATAGAAACAGATAATATTATTCGTTTATCTACGGAAGTAAATTTCAAGATATATTTGTTGCGCTACATTTAATCTTTGTATCTGCTCTATATCGATTCGATACTATTAAAACTATTGTAAAGTTTATCATCCTTCTATTAATATTGGCAACGATTTCATGTTATATATGCGGGAACGATTGGCTCCCTTTCAATAAATTCATCTGTATTCTCTGATCAAAGGATGCTTGTTTGTCTTGTTCTTCTGATCTCTATGAATTGAAGTCTATTTTAAGGTTCCGTAGCAGAAGGGTGCCAATAGGGCCCTTTATGGTACTAATTGAACGCCATCTCCCCCGATGTATAAAACCAAAATAGAGGTAGAATAGTACAAAGCCAACGTCAAGGCCTCTTTGGCCTTCTTTCGTCCATCTTAGTTTATGAAAAGAAACAAGGCAATTTAGTGGTTTGTAACTAGTGATAGTTACCTAATTATAAAATGTAATAGCCCTTCAACATGACGACCATGAATACAATAATTATTTGCAGAAAAATACGCCTATTAGAATCGGTATAATATATACCATTTACTACGATTCTATATCTTTAAGAAATTGCTTTATGACGCAGAATACGTAATGACATGCTTTTATGAGGAAATATGAAAGAATTTTCCCTTTCCTAAGAGGTTTTATATGGCCCTGTAATATAAATCAAGATGAGTGAATCCTACTTATACAGCTATAAGACGAAATTTAATTTATTAAAACTCGTCTTGCAATTTAAATTAGGTACGCTTCTCTACACTTCTACGGGCATTTATATTATTTATGTATGAAGTTATCCTTGCCTTGCAGTTACGTAAATGAATCTGATGCTCAAATTATAATTGACAATGATGGATATACCGGAACGGAGTAAAGACCTTCGGGTGGATAAAATGTTGAAAATGTACACCCTGAGTTTCCTAAGATAGGCTATAGATGACTCGTGCATAAAATCGTGGGTTTTAGAGTTAGTTTAGTGAAATAGATTGGGAGTTATTTAGTGAGCATTGGGGAAGTTTGAGGTACCTAGTAATGGTTGAAGTGAGCGTTGTGTGGCTCGGCAGGCGCGACGCACGGGCGTGCAGCGCGCGCGCGACCCGTCAACCCTTCGCACAGCGAGGACTCGGTGGCAGAGACTGCGCTCTCCAAGAAAAACTCTGACGGTAAGATACCAGATGTGTCAACTTCCTATTAGTGTTTCCATTCTACATTTAAACCGTCACTGACAACTCTATCTGTCGCTTTAGTTGACCTTCGTTAGAAACTGTGTACGAGTGTTATAATAGTGAATGTAAATTGATGTCACCCGTCTCCACTCTTTGCCACTTTTCCAAATTCTTTGTTGTTTCACAAACGTATGTTTCACTTAGATTTAGAGAAAACAATAGAAATGATTCACTAATTTTTCTAGCTGTTAAAATACTGAGTGCAAGTAACAGTTGAAACTGCCTTTCCCAATCTTTGGTTAGTCCATCAATATGGCGTCTTAGTTGCGATGTATATTTGATTATTAGTTAATTAGTTGTCTAACTCAAATGAAGTGAATAACTAAAGGTTAAAAAAAACTATAAAGCTCCTGTAAACAAAAACTCCTATAAATGTATTCTCGTCTATCTATCTCTTCCGTCTGTCATTCAACGTTCAATGTGAGTAGTTTGAGCACAAACTGATGTAAATAGTTTCTGTGTTTTATTTAAAACTTTTGAGTGCTGTATTTAGAACTTTTTGAGTGCCATGTTAGTGAACATACATATCAAGTTCCAATCCAAGCACTTCAAAACGTTTATCGAACTTATACGTATAATAAAAATTAGGTATGATCTATGTGATAAATTCCCCATAAAACTATTCCGTAAGCAATTCTCAGCAAAATTAATATTACTTAACCCGTTATCAGATTGGATGTGACGTGCTCGGGAAATATTTGCCCTGATTCACTTTTACAAGCATAATTATGATTTGCGTCACGAATGGAGTAGAACGTTACGCACGATTAGACCTATCATCGGCACGCGAATAGTTAATCTATACAAACAACGTGTCGATACTCGAACGAGTAAACCAAGGAGGTATTAGTCAAACGAAATGAGGCGTTAAATATCTGTAAATTATTGTGTAGGTTGATGTATTCATTCATGTATCAAATTATAAATCAGATTTTGTAAACGCCGGCCCTTACGATTTATCTAATTAAGCACGTAATTTTGTTTTGATAATGATCAAGTGTTTAGCCACTATCTCACTTAAGTAAGTTATGATGTGTCCTAGGATAAAGCACCATTTTCCAGTATAAACTTATTCACTCTGGATTTTAAGACACCAAGATTGTAGTTGTACTCAAGCGGGAAAATAGACGACAAAAGCTCGTTTGCGTCGACTTGCTGCTGTCTTCTATAGTACTGCAGTAGTAATAAAATAGTGATACTGAATTGTAGGTCAATTCAGGATCACTATTTTGTTTTATAAAACTCCTACGATCACGTAGTAGGTGATAATATCTCGTCTACTGTATAACCCATGTGTACACTATAAAAACCATGTTGAAGAATCCTTCCGTCCATCCGTCTACGATGTAGAATCCGTTTCTACGCGCGCCATAGCACCCACGCCTACAACGTAGCTAAATATTTGTAATTCTGGCCGATGTTTTATCCTGCTGGATTTTTTGTAACAAATTCTCAATATATTGTTCACTATTCACTTAGGTACGTAGGTATGATAGGTCATATTGTAATATACCTATGAATAAGGTGAAACTGCTACCGGATGAAAGCGTAACTGCGGCATTACTGCACCTTGTATATTTACTTGCTCAAATTGCGACTTTCGTTATTTTATATTATTTCCATTTTAATATGTAACTGACGTAGTGTTGCCCGTAAATTACCTGTATCCGCGTGTTAGTTTCATTGGAGCTATATTATAAATTTTGTCTCTGTTGAAAACATTATTCATGCAAAACTTGCACGAAAGAGTAAAACCAAAACCTTAGGCTTTGTTTTTATGACAGCTAAGGAATGAAACATTATAATACTCCATTGTAAAACAGAAAGTAGCTAATACATATTCTTGTAGCCAACATTATATAACAACAACGGTGGTATGGCTACTGTCCAACACCAATATTTACTGTAGATGGATATTCGATTTTGATAGGATGGATTTATTGTTTGGCACGGCTGATTAGTTGGTCGAAAAAAAATACAAATTATGCTTCAAGTCATCAATTTTCATTTAATCCTGTGCAATTCAATCCATACTGCCGCACTAATATTATAAAAGTGAAATTAATTCTGTCCGTCTGTTACCTTTTCATGCCTAAACGGCTAAACGGATCTTAACGAAATTTGGCAGGGCGGTAGTCGGATATACCTACCGGAGAAGGATACCTATAGCCTACTGCAGGAGTTACTCATTACATAAAAACAACTTCACATATATGGTATTTAGATATATTTGCTCTCATCACTTTAATAAATTAAATTTATGAAGACGTAAATGCAAAGGAGAATTATTTAAAGTCTATTTGCTTTATTCAGATGAAACCTCAAGAGATAACTTTAATTTTGACATCAAAGCGTTTCAACGTGCCAACACTATTAATATACCGATGCCTTAACTTATGCATACTTATGCAAATATTCAAGCCTTTCAATAGCATAAAGCCACTGCAGATAAACTCAGTAGTAGGTTACGTAGATAATAATAAAGTAGATATAGTTTACTGCAGTAATGCGAATCTGCATTATACGAGTACGTTCAACAAATCTCGAAGAAAGTAAAACTAACGATTGGATGAAATTGAACCAATTTCTCCGTTTAATCCCTCTACTAAAACGAACCATAGTGGTTGTTAAGACGGTCTGGCACATAGCGGCGTGATTACAGTTAGTGGTCTCGGGTTCTTGACTGCGCTTCTTATAACCAATTTAACCAAAACAATTTAGTCCTTATATCTTTTACAATAATTCGTTTTGAAAGTAAGCGGGTAAACTATCGGTATAAGTATCTTGTTTGTGTTGGAAGAACACCAACATTCATTGCTTAAGGTTAAATAATTCTCTCATCTTTCCATACAAACGGTTTTCATTCCATACAAGGGTAACTATGACACTGTTTGATGTTAACCATCGTAAACTAAAGATAATATTAATTTATGTTGTCATTACCTATGTATACACGCAAAACCGCAAAACAGTAAACATTTGAAAATACAAGCTTCTAAACTTTCGTATTTCAAGACTGATTTTAACGTAGAAAGAAAATTCCTAAATAAATCCCGTTCCGATATAGTTCAGTTATTCAAAAGCTGAACTAAATTTATTTTTAAATGATACACTTAATATTTATTGTAAAAAGTCTGTTCACATTTTTTTCGTCCTTTTAGGAATGAATCATTTTGCATTTCATCCTACCACACATGTAGCAGGAGGTGCCAGATGAGATAGCATACATTTAGGGCTCGCCTATCGACGAGTTTGTGCCGTTGACTCGTTTAACCTTAACGCCCTTAAGTTCTTCAGAATATTCTTATAAAGAATTCGTCAAACTACGATAGCTTTTACCGTAAAATATATTTTACAATGTTCACGAAACATTGATTTGGCAACGTCTTAAAATGTTTATAAACCTTTGTACTGTAATTTTCCGCAGTTTAACAAAAGTTTTCTGATTTGCGCAGACGAGGATGAAGAGCCGCGCTGCGAGACTTTGACGTCGCGCCACAAAGCAGCCATTCGCTTCATCAGAAAGGTACGTCAACTTATTGTTCATTATTAGGTACATAAAATACACTCGCAGCTAATACAATTAGATCAGCTCAAACTGTTCAATGGTTACTTGTCTAAATTTATGAGCGTGACGGTTTCTAAACAATTGGTCCAACTTAACGACAACACAAGATAGTTATTTATAACAGAGTAGATAATGGAGTAGCCCTACCTCTTTAACCAACAAGACTTTATTAAGTTTAACACTCACTACTATACGGCCTCTATGCATTTCAAGTGGTAAAGAACAACATGAATTCTCTACATAACATCCAAGGATTATCTATCCGAGTTTAGATGACAAATGTTTTACCAATGTTATGGAATTCTGACAGATGAAGTATTTTGTGGCTCGACGTAAGTTTAAGGAAGCCCTAAAGCCATACGACGTCAAGGACGTTATCGAACAATATTCTGCGGGCCATGTGGACCTGTTGGGCCGGGTGAAAAACGTCCAGACTAGGTACTTACTGCCGCAACCCTTCCGACACCACCTTGCACCACCATGCGCCATTTTATACCTACCATGCTCTGTCTGGACTGTACCTACCTGTCTTGTCATGTTACCTTGTAGTCAGAGTTGGCATCAAACCTGTCTTCTTTATAGCGTAGTTTGTAATGGCATCGCTAAACTTAATGCATAATTGATTGAAGAATACCCTATTTACATGACTGCTTCAAAATCGCTGAAGGATTATCTTCTTAATTTATTATTATTACCTACTTACTCGCACTTACTTACGTTAAAATTAGTCACAAAGTTTTGTAGGTATCGCATTATTATGCATGTATGAAGTTAACACTAACATTACTTATCGTTGAAAAATGGAAATAAAAAAAACGTACAAAAAAATACCTAATGCAGTTATCGTTACAGCGATTTAGAAGTATGAAACTAGAGTTTGTGACACTCTAAACATCTTAAAGTTTTGCGTCGTTTTTGTGGTTTGTGCACTGCGTTAATCACTATTCTTGCAGGATGAGGCATTTATTCGCCTTAATGAAAGGACATTTTAATGATCGTATGTCACTGAACAGAGCCCCTCGTCCATTTGAGATAGTATAGAGACGTGGTCGTGACGTCTCATATTTGTATGGGATTTGCGTGTTGTCCGCACGATAGAGGCGCTGTACCAAATCTTTAAATAAAACCATATACTCTGTAAACGAATTCATAGACAATATCTATAAACAATTTTGAATTCCACAAATAATTAATATCGTAATTCAAACTAATTTCTACTTGTTTTTACTTGACGAGAAATTGATAACATCTAGCTTTAGCTTAACATAGAAACAATGGTTACATTGTTTTTTCATTTCATTTCATTTAATTTATGGAAAAATGAGACATCACGATACTATCGTCAAATGGACGTTGGCCCTGGTCACCATTAGTAGATTATACAAAATTAATTTGAAGTCCACGATACTGTCAGACATTTTAATAACGGTTTAGGAACGTATGTTCTCTCTTAGAACCGTTTCGTAATACGAGTAGGAGCATAAGTTACTTACAAAACATTCTCCTTACTACCTTTCTACTAAACAATAAAATACGCCTGTTTCTAGGTAATCTCGAATAGGGTACCTAACAACATCAACTACCAATCAAACACTTTACAACCCACAATAAACGTTGATTTTAATCAACGTTAGGTAGAATAGATGTAAGGATAAATCTATGACGTTGGCCATCAGGATATGTTTTGTTCCCGTATAGCTCAAGTATTTTGTGGCACGCAAGAGGTTTAGAGAAGCTTTGAAACCTTACGATGTGAAAGACGTCATTGAGCAATATTCGTCGGGGCATGCGGACCTACTAAACCGCACCAAGAATCTGCAATATAGGTAAGATGGGGAACTAGCGTCGCGTCGCTGACCCGCTCGCGCCTCGAAGCCTCCAGCTACCATCCACTGCTACTCATGCTGCCTCTACGTTATCTCATCATTGTACAAATACAAGACCTTCACAAACAAATAGAGCTGTCTTACCTTTGCCGTGACCTCGTCAAGGTATCACATGTGTTAGACAAGATAATAAGTAATGCTGAATAATTCAAATTGCATATCTTGTAGCTTATTGAGTGAAGCTTTTGCTATATACTATATGTATGACATATAGTTTTCATACAATCTACAATGTTATATTAACCATACAACCTCAACCCCTTTTGTGTAGAGTCTTATTCTGTCGTAGTACTTATATATGAGGTGGAAAACCACGGATTAACAGAATACAACGACAACGGCAAGCGATTTATGTGTTTGTTATTTATTTTAATTTCGGTAGAGCGTTCTAAAGTAGGAGCAAAAAATATTCGTTTCTTGTTGTGTAATTTTTATGTTAAGTTCTATATCACGTTAGGAAGTAACAATTTGAATGCATATTAATGAGGTAGGATTGTTAACCTGGCAGTATTATTTGTACGCGTCTCTGTAGAATTTAATCGTATCATTGTTTCATATCTACCTACAAACATAATAATCTTTTTCAATTTGTCTCGCTTCTGCACTCTGCTTTTGTGAGCAACCGTTGGCGCTTAGATAGTATAATGCGTAGTCCTGCCTTGAATAGTTTTACCAGTTTTATTCGTTTCTTGTTTGTCATTTCAATCTGCAATACATTTGAACATTTCACTAATTTCACGTAACATAAGTTACCATCATTTTACCATAATATTATAGAGCTGTCTGTACTTAGTCTGTTAACCATTAGATATAATTATTTCGATTTATCATTTGTGCCCTGTGACAGAATGGGAACAAGCGCATTGTTGCCGAGCAACGCCTGAAATACATACATACCAACGTTTTTTGGATGTAACATCAAAATTATGACACCCGGTCATAAATAAGTTTTGGGATGCTTCATCAGATGTTTTTGTTTTCGAATCGAGTATTTATATCTAACGGTTAACCCGTGTCAATCAAGTACAGGTTTTTTGTACATTATACCTACCTAATCACGTGAGCCTGACCTTACCGATATTAATTTTCATTTTCATCCTCTGAACAGGCTAGACCAAATTCTTGGTAAGCAAGGATCAAAAGCTAAAGACGTCTACGCATCCAAAATCAGTCTTGCTTCCAGAGTAGTTAAAATTGAAAGACAAGTGAGTATTTTGTATAATGCCTTAATATTTTCTCTGGCTTAGCTATTTTTAAACGTATTTAATTATTTCAGGTAGATGATATAGAAAATAAGTTGGATCATTTATTAGAGTTATATGAAGAGGATAGACGGATGAGAAGAATAGGTAGTATAAGTGTGATGGGTGGTGAGAGCGGAGGGGGTGGTGACTCGGGTGACACCCGCCTGGCGCTGCGCATGCGGCCGGCGCTCACGGAGAAGCAGTGCTCGGAGCCCAACTCGCCGGTGTCGCGCAGCTTCGAGCAGCAGGCGCCGGCCTCTGCACCTCCAGTGCCCATCAAGCGGCCCATGAACAGGGGCTACTCAGATCTCGGCACAAGATTCGTACGGAAAAAAGTCATTGTTAAGTAAGTGTTACTCTTTTTCAGCTTAATATTATTAGTCCCCTACAGCGCCACTAAGTCTCCTTCCCTTTTCTACCCTTTGTGAACCAAAGCTGTATCAGGTCACATGCTTGACATGCATTTAGAGTTTAGTTTATTTTTTATATTTGTTTATATCCCGACGTTGTTCACAGTTTTAAAAGGATAACGTTTTTGATAATGGGTTCGTAACAAAAGCTTATATTGTTTTGTAATGCAGATTACTAAAACTTGTTTCTTTTTATGAGGCTGTTTTTCGTGACAAGAGCTTTGAGAGCGTAAATATTTTTAAATTTTGTCTTTTTGTAACCTTAGCCTTAATAAGGTTGACTGCTCGGACTATGTTAATCTCTGACAATATCTCTGACCTTTCAATAACTGCTCCAACATTCTTTTTTTAAATCTGTGAGAGCAAATAAAGCTTTACAATCTAACAAGGTCACCAGAAGTAACCTTGCTACAATAACACTTATAGATTCAAAAGTCTTATTAAAAAATATTTTACTGAAGTTATATTTAATATAATATTTACCCAAGATGTTATAATTATGTTCTTACTCAAGATTTTACACACGATTTATATCGAGCTTGACGTGCCCTAACCACCGTGATGTCAATAGAGTAGAACCTATTCAATTTGCAGAACATCGTCCAGCCGCATCGGAGATTCCCCGAGGGACGACGAAGTAGTGATCGTGGTGCCCTCGGACCGGGGAGGCACGCCACCGCGCCTCGTCACTGACAGCTCAGGTCTGCATCAAACCGATCTAATTACCCTCCTAGTTGCATATTCAGTAAACACTAACACGATCACTTCACTATTGCATTAGGTGACCACTTTGAAGTTGATCACCGAGAATTACATACATAACTTCGTAGGATAGTTATCGCATTGAATGCTGATTAACCATTTAAACGTCGTTGCCTTAGGTATAAATATGCGCATATTACAAAATTGCAGCATCTTATGAAGATTTTTCGTCGTCCACTTCTCTCTGACCGTCACCTTGGGAGAGCCCCGTCCCGATTGGACGTCGGGGGCGAAGTGAGTCCATCACCCTACCCATATCGATGTGGAATGTTACTTAGTGTTTAGTTCTTATCTTTATTTGTGGACTCCCTTTAACATTCTATACGTACATATCTAATAGGTCACGGAATGTGTTTTTATCGTTATTCTATTTTAATTGTATCTAGCTCCTTAATAGGTTCGTGATGTGTGTTACTTTTTTATCAAGAATTAAGATAAATAACAGATTCAGACGTTACCAAGATTTATTTAAACAAGATTTATTTTAATACTTATTGTAAGTAAAGGTATTAAAAATTCATTTTAATCGTAAAATGAATCTCATCACAAATGTCTACTATAGAATATTTGCTGGCAAACCCACACAATAAAGAAGACCTTATTATACTTATTGTTACCTAGGTAGATAAATATAGTTTATTTTTTCTTGAATAGACCTTATTTAATAGGTAAGTGATTAATATTTCTTCATTACTTCCGTGCCTTTTTAACTTGGTAGACATATTGATTTCTGATAATAATTATTGAAAGTTAAATTTTTTCTTCTGTTTTGCTTGTATACACAACTATGAACTATGAAAATGGGTTAGTTTTTTTACGACAGTTGGAAATTATTTTCTGCGTGGCTAATAAAAACAACTGTTATGCTTCGATACGTTTGCAGTAACCGAATCTCTTACGGAAATCAGTAACTCTCTCCAAACGTTAACAGTATTCATGCAAATTTACTCATGACTTCATAGATAAACTATTGCACTTGATTAATTAGTATTGGTTCGTACCATTTTATTATATCGCACATGTTAAGAGGCCTTAGCATTGGTATACACGAATAAACAATATTATAACTTTAATAATCTAGTAGTTCAGTGCATACAAAAATATGCAATAACCATGTTTTGCATCCACTCTGCATGCCGTGTCAAGTAGATTAGCTTTGTATTATCTAGTTATTGAATAGATAGTATCTACTTATAATCATATTTTATTACTTAGTAATCTTTTACTGCCTACTCTCGTATATGGTTTCCTCCTTTCGTAAATATATCTTTATTTTAGTGTAATGAATACTCGGAGCTCCCCGTTGTCCTGAGGGAATTTTGCGAAAATGATTGTTAGTCAGTTGGCCATTGTTGGCCTTTCTCATATCTTATGCTATTTGAGGTCTTATAATGCCATATCAAATGTTTCACGGCTATATTTTCAGTACTTAATATATTTTACCTACCTGCCCATATTATTATATTTCAAGCTAAAATATACATCCTTATGCACATAAATCCTAAACCTAACACGTACTGTACTACCCTGAGAATCAAAAGAATAACAGCTGCAAAAAGCGCCTTTACCTACACACCTCTAAATAAAACAAAAGAAGACTTAAGCAAGGCATTAACCATGAAAGGTACTTAAATCAACAAACATAGGCGTTGATAATGAACATTGATTTGTAAATTGCAGAGGCATGCGCCAGTTGTTCCGTCGAGGTGGAGACGGAGGCGGAGGCAGGTGGCAGCTCGAACTCCGGCTCCTGGGGTGAGGGGGAGGCGGAGGGGGGCGAGGAGCGGGGCTACTGCTCCGGCGACTCGTTGGCCGAAGACGCGGCGCTGCTCGGCGATGCCCGCCGCGCCCTCGCCGCCGCTCCGCGAATCCTGCGCAACCAAAAACGCGACGTCGCTGTCGACCTCCACCTTCTACGCCCTGACGTCTGACCCTGTGCTCTCCTCTCCCTTTATCGCGCACCCAGCTTTTCCTTTCAGCCAGTATGATGCACGCTACGACAAAATTTTATCGTTCGTTTTGTCGTGTATCTGTATCATATTCACACGACAAAGAACGAAACTAAATTTGACAAAATTTGTACCGGCGTGCATCATACTTTTACAAACCTCTGATTTTTTTTTTTAATACTCATCGCGGCAAATATCGCCTGCAAAGAAACGCTGGGTGCACATTAAGTAAATTAATTCCCACGTTGGCCTTTTCGCACAATAATACAAAATAAACACAAACTGTCCAATCACAAATTTCCTCTTAGATAGGTGCTTTATTTACGAAGAGCAATCATAGATTAGGTAGGTATAAGAATTATTATGTAATTTAGATAATATTGGTTGAAGTGTGTCTTACTTAAAATCGAATACTTACGTTAAATTATACAACGAGATCGTGAAATGTGTGTTGAGAAGAGCGATGAAGTAACGTCACTTCGAATCGATTTAATATAATACAATATGTAGATTATTTTAAAATACCTACGCTTATCTCGTTTTAATTTAATAAATAAGTAGGTAAATCAATTGCTTTTATGATCTTATTAATTAAACAAACGAAAACGTTTCTATTACTCTTAGGTGCTTTAATTTTATGGATTTGAAAAACCAATTAAATTATTCTTGTTAAATTGTAAATATTTTATTATAAGACCTAGATATTTACTAATAGTTAAAAAAATAGTAAAGCTAGGTACCGAGAACTTCATAAATATGTTGAACGCCACATCTGCACCACAGAAACAAGAAAATCTATTTATTTAGAGGTTAGTTTCAAACTAAGGGTTTTGAAGTATTCCTATATTTGTATAGGTAGTACTTGTACTTAGTTTAAAACTAACCTCTAAATAAATAGATTTTCTTGTCCGAACATTTTGATGTTCGGCTTAACATTTTTATAAACCCTCACGCACTTACCTTGACCACCGAACTTGAAGTAATTATTCTTAGCATGGGTTCCCTTCAACATTCAAATTATTTTGATTGTACCTAATTATCGCAGACAATATATTGTAATAAATACATGCTGTGAATAAATAGTACGGAAAACCTTTACAGGATTTCAATAACCTGTTTCAGTTACCCATAAATAAAAGTTCATATTTTATGCGGGCCCGACCCATGGTCTAACGGAGATGTACAATCTAATGTATAAACATAATCTATATCGTAGCTCGTAGAAGGTTTAGGAATATTTCGACAGACGGCCTACGTATATTATCTACGCCAAAACTCGTAGACGGTCTACGCTGTTATCTCCGCCGTAGCTCGTAGATGGCCTACGAATATTATCTACGCCATAGCTCGTAGACGGCCTACGTATATTATCTACGCCAAAGCTCGTAGACGGCCTACGTATATTATCTACGCCAAAACTCGTAGACGATCTACGCATGTTATCTACGCCGTAGCTCGTAGATGGCCTACGAATATTATCTACGCCATAGCTCGTAGACGGCCTACGTATAGTATCGACTCGTAGACGGTCTACGCGTGTTGTCTATGCCGTAGCTCGTAGATGACCTACGAATATTATCTACGCCATAGCTCGTAGACGGCTTACGTATATTATCTACGCCATATCTCGTAGACTGTCTACGCTTGTTATCTACGCCGTAGGTCGTAGTCGGTCTACGGATGTTATATGTATCCGCCGTACCGCAAAGATGATCTACGCCTCGAAAAAGATATTCAAAGCATAATAAAACAACGTACTGTTGGACCAACCAAATATTGAAACTAACGTTCGTAAAAGTTGCATAAAGAGCTTTAGAGTTACTGTACAGAAATAAAGATATAATGCAGGGCGTTTTTTACTTCATTTACAGTACATATGTATATAAATAAAGTACAATGTCCGGTTTCAATTACAGCTTAAAATATTTTGTAACTTCGAAAAAGTTTGGAATCAAAATTATCTATAATGTAAAAATTTATCTCCGCCGCCGACCACCCGGGCGAAGCCGAGACGGGCCGCTAGTTTGTCATAATTGTAAATCGTCGATGACGTTCATATTTGGTATCTTGCATTTTTACTAAATATTGGTCATTTTAACATCCAACAACCTATAAATCTCCCAATAACTGATTGGAGCCGGTGACAACGGAGCATGCAAAAATGTATGAAATTGTGATGGTTTATTTTCTACTTTATAGTTCGTGATTTTTGTTTTATCTTAAATCAGAATAAAAAAAGAAGGTAATCCAGTATGTTTTGGAAGATCAAGGTCTTGATATAGTGCAAACTACCTATACAGAGTGTATGGAAATGGGTCCATGATGTTGCTTAGACTCATTACTTGTTATGTTTAAGCCGGTACTATAACATTGATAGATACATTTGATTTCAGTGAATTGACGAATAACCTGTGATAAATATGCACTTAGGTATTGAGTTTTCTTCTAAGCCACTTTCTATAAACTATTGTAGGTACCTATTGTGCTGCGAATCATAAACACGCGAGACCATAAAATTAACTTTATTAATTACTTGTATAGGTGCATATTTTCCTAGAAATTCATATTCTTGAACCAATTTTGAAAATTTTAGACATTTTTCTCAATAAGTACGCAGGGTAAAAATTGCCTGAGATTCCCAATATTAAATAGCTAAGTAAGATTTAAGAGTATTATCGACGAAATTATTAAACTTTCACGATACATGTAACTTAGGAAAATATTTTTTGATCTTTAGCACTCGCCATTATACCTTCTAGTCACAGTTTAATAAATGACTGCTTTATATTTCGTTGTTGAATCTACCAATATTATACATAGATGTAGGTACATAAGCCGCTCATAAAAATCTAATAATTGTAAAAGGTTACTCTACCTTACTCATCAATAAATAAAACATAAGTTACAATGGGACCTACTTTTGCCTAACTGTTAGACCTTAGAAAAATTGTGATATGCTTACATAATATTTATGAAATAATTTTAAATCGCGTCTTCAGGGATCGCGTCATAACAAGAAATGTACCTACTTTATTAAGTGTAAAGCCTACTTTGTTATCACAATAACACCAAATGTCTACTGTTCCTTATACCTAAGGCTTTTTGAGTCTTCGTTAAGATCTCGAAATAAAATGTAGTTACTATAAGTTGAGTTGAAGAAGTTTCAATCCTTCGTTGGGCGAAAAGATGTAAGATAAGATTATGATGATGTATTGAGACTAAAAATGAGATACCTATTTTCAAGTCAGAAATGGACCCGAAATGAACATAATAATACAATAAGTATCTAGCTACTTAAGATAATTATAATTTACCGCGCGTGTAATTTATTGTAGAAAATCTAGGGTAATAATAACTCAGCCATTCTTAGCACAATCTTTAACTAAATAAAATATATGAATATGTAGGTGTCGTAGACATATTAGTAGGCCTAGCAACATTCAAAACCAGTATTTTTTCGGCAGTTGTAACATTAACAAAACTCTTACAAAAAGTGTAAAAAAAAAAAAAAAAAATTAACACTTTTATAAACTTAAGCATATGGATCAACAACGAATTTAATTTCGTATTAAATAATTCCACCTGTTTTCTCTGAATTAAACATCGAAGTGTAAACCATATCTATGAAAAAAAGGTTGACTTAATTTTATTGTTGATTTTAAATAAATCATATGTTCACGACACCGCAACACCATGCACCAGTTTACGTTTTAACAGAGTTGAGGAACTTACTGACGAATTTATATCTACCTCTAGTACGTCTCTCAATGTAAGTCTCTTATTGCCTCTGCTGTGCTGGTGCTTCCTTTAGTTACTTCCCTGCCTTAGATATATTGTTCATACCTGCTTACTTTTACTTCAACCTCCTGGCTCTAGTGTAGAACTATGCTTACCTAGCTAGTATCTATTACCAATATTTTAAAAGCATTATTAGGTATCTTTTCATGATGGCTTTTTGGCCAAAAGGTAATTAAGCATCTAAGTATTAGATTTTCTATAAAGAAAGCGAACGAGACATTGCTTGTAAGTCTCATTGCATTCAAAATCTACCTGCCTAAATAGGGAGGTAGGTACTTACAATAAAGCGAGTGAATATGAAAAGGAAAAAAAATGTGTTTTATTTATGGACAAGTTTGTACTGACCCCAATCAGTAGGTACATTGAACTTATGGAGCACTAGACGTTATCACTGAACCGTTGATATTGACTTACCGGTCGGTACCGACCTCGCAGGGAGGGTGTCATACTAGAGTAATGACCCAACTTTGGAGGGAGTCATCTGTGTAAGATTACCATCACAAAAAATACACTAGAACTAGCACAACATTAATTTTTCAACGATAACATTTAGTGCTATTCGGTGATGTCATCCACAACCCCGAAGAGAGCGAGAAGGCAGGCCTGTCAATGAACTTAACGAAAACAAAAGTAATGTCAAATTCCTCACAAACAGAGCCCATAACAGTAAATAATGAAGAAATAGAGTATGTAGGGGAGTATGTGTATTTGGGACAGTTAATATCTACTGAGGAATGTATGCAAAAGGAAATCGAAAGAAGAATAAGTAATACTTGGAAGAGATATTGGTCACTCAGTGAAGTCATGAAAAATAAAGATATGCCTATGAGGAACAAGAGGAGAGTATACAATATGTGTATCCTACCATGCTTACTATATGGGTGCCAAACATGGGCACTAACAGAAGAACTAGCAAGAAAAATAATAATTTGTCAGAATGGAATGGAGAGAAGCACAATAGGAGTTAAAAGAAAAGACCGAGTTAAACTGAAATGTATCAAAAGTAAAACAAAATTTAAGAATGCATACACGACATACAGGTGCTTAAAGTGGAGATGGGCTGGGCATATGATAAGAGAGAAGAAGGAGAAATGGACGAGACTAATAACTGAATGGCAACCACGAGATAGCAAAAGAAAAAGAGGCAGACAGACAAGAAGATGGGAGGACGACATTAGAAAAGTGGCGGGTCCAATATGGACCCGCATAGCGAAAGATAGAATAGAGTGGAAATCTTTAGAGGAGGCCTATGTCGAAAGACAAGCTGAAATACAGAAACGACCGTTTACCGATACTTAATTTAGATAAAAAGATAAGTAACTGTTATAAAGTAAGCATATTTGTAAGAAAACTGTAAAAACATTGTAAAAATTAGTTCAGCAATAAAGGCTATTTTATTTATTTATTTGTACTGACCCCAATCAGTAGGTACATTGAACTTATGGAGCACTAGACGTTATCACTGAACCGTTGATATTGACTTACCGGTCGGTACCGACCTCGCAGGGAGGGTGTCATACTAGAGTAATGACCCAACTTTGGAGGGGGGGCATCTGTGTAAGATTACCATCACAAAAAATACACTAGAACTAGCACAACATTAATTTTTCAACGATAACATTTAGTGCTATTCGGTGATGTCATCCACAACCCCTAAAATTCATTTCTGGCTACGGCCCTGCTTCGGACTGCTGGAGCGGTGTTCGGTATTATCGCTCATCTTTGGGGCTTTCATTAGTTAAGTTTAAGTATTCTTTACTTCATAAAGTTCATACACGTTAATAATAAATAAATAATACGTGGGTGTAATTTCTCGAATTTTTTTTTTCGCTTCCTGATCGAAAATTAGTTTACTTGTATTGCATCTGGTTTGCCACTTTTCTGCTAGTGATCAGTACATAGAAATTTCATAGTCATTGAATAGAAGCGGAATTACAATAATAATAATGAGCGGTAAAAATGGTAAAATTTGAAAAACCGATAAGATTTTACCTCGAACGGCAACATTGATAATTTTATTGATGCACCTTTAGTCAATGAATGTCAACAAAATCGTCCATTTTTATTTTTAATCTGTGGAATGGAAGTTTGTTTGTTTTGTTTTGTACCTTACCTATTGCAATTTCAATTCAATAATTTATTTTCGTCATTTTCTCTCTCGGATAGTGTAAATAAGGTTACGTTCCTACACTAAAATCTTGGGAAAATGCCTACTCAATATGAAGAAGAACGTACTTGGGAAGGCCCTAGTCAAAATCAGTATGAAGTAAATCGCTTATTATTTTTCAATGTATCTAAGTTGGTCAATAATTTCACTAAATATTTACAATGCCGACTCACTTATTACAGGAAGAGGGCAGTGAAGATGTTATCGAAAACCCAGAAGAAGTATTACTTGAATGCTTGGAGAAATTCAAAACTCCTGACTACATCATGGAACCTGGCATATTTGGTCAACTCAAGCGTTATTTTCAAGCTGGTGGCAATCCAGAACAAGTTATTGAACAACTATCACTTAACTATAGTGCTGTAGCACAAATGGCAAATTTATTGGCAGAATGGTTAATTTTAGCAGGTACCTACCTAAATATTAAAAAATATAATAACTTTCACCTATTCTTTCAACAATTAAGGCCTTTTCCTCATCTATAAATACTTATTGCTTCAGATTTCAATCCTCTCGCTAGTCATATACATTTGACTATAACTGTAACAAATCCATTTCACAGGTGTAAAAGTTACTGAAGTCCAAGCTATGGTGGAAAATCACTTAAAAGATATGATATTAAAAACATTTGATCCCAAAAAAGCTGATACAATATTTACTGAAGAGGGTGAGGTAAGCCACTGAATCACAAACTAAGTCGCTAATCCATAACTCAAAAGCATTAGGATATGTACTAAAAATATAAATTACTTTTCACAGACTCCGGCATGGCTGACCGAAATGATTGAGCATCCCACTTGGCGATCTTTAATATACAGATTAGCTGAGGAGTACCCTGATTGTCTTATGCTCAACTTTACCATCAAGGTATGCACAAAAAGTTAATACCTATGCATGCACAACTAGTTCACTCTTCACATGGTAACTTCAAAGGTACTTAGAGAAAACAGTTAACTGGGTGTAAGAGTGTATTGTGTTCTTTTGGTTTAGTTTAGAGCTTATATCTGATGCTGGGTTTTCATCACTCTGGCTAAAGACATACAGGGAATCCTGTCTAGCAGTGGATAGCCTGGTGAATGCTAATATTTGATTTGTAGAAAAGGGTCTGTCATGGTGCTCACACATATGTGTAGAGTCAAGTCATCATGCATATATTGGCACAAAAACCAAGAAGTGGAGCCATCATGAAGCAACTGTGTCTGAACTGTATGAAATAGTGTTCTTTTGGTTTACAGCTCATATCAGATGCTGGGTTTCAAGGTGAAATCACTAGTATTTCCACTGCAGCTCAGCAAATTGAAGTATTTTCAAGAGTACTCAAATCAGCCATTGTTGGATTCTTGCAAAGCTCTGATGATTGGCAGAATAGTGTCAATGAATGTGCTGTAAGTTATTTTCCAATTATAATATGAATGTAATTTATAATTTAAAAAAAAATACATCGTAGGTACCTCCTCTATACTTTTATAGGTTTATCTGACAGGTGATTTTTAATCATACCGATTGCTTTTGTCCAAATCTATTCTAAATCTGAGCTTAAAAAATCATGATTGTTTCATAACTTTTGCAAAAACATACAGGGGAACTTATCTAGCAGTGGTTAGGCTGATGATGAAAACTGCAACAATAATGCTTAAATTTGATTGTAGAAAATGGTTTGTCACGGTGCTCACACATATGTATACAGTCAAGTTATTGTGCATATATTGGCACAAGAACCAAGAGGTGGAGCCATCATGAAGCGACTGTGTCAAGAAATAACCAGATGTGCTCAACAAAGGTAACCAGTACTATAGCAGTTATACTGCTTAAACTTACATCTTAAAAGCAATAAGTATCTATTAGTTATCAATTAGTGGATTTCTTGATTGAATCTAAGTATTAGAATTTAGTGTACAATGATAATTTCTAGTTTTATAGTAGTGGAATAGATGGCCGAGATGGTCTCTGTGTAACTAGAGCGACCCCTCCAACTCAGCTTGTGAAAGGTGTAAGAGAGTAACATAGGAAGTGCAGCAGCTTTTTCTGTGAATTGATTAACACCTTGTGATCACCAACCACCCAAGTGTGGTGTTTACAGCCAAACCCCCCCTGATTAGTAGGAGGCATGTTCAGCAACTGATGAAGAGAGTACCTAGCATTGTCATATGCATGTTAACAAATTATATTCATTGCTAGTTTAGAGAACCTTTGTATCTAGGTAAACCTAAATCTGGATTTAAGGCACTACTACCATCATCTGTTTGTTCCATTATCTATCTTTGGGCTTGTTAAAATGCATTTTTTTTACAAAATATTTTATGTAGTTAGAATTTAAAGAATATCATTTTAATGTTTTATTGTCATGGCATTAATTGTATTTAACATTTTACGTATAATCGTTACTTTAATAAAACTTAAAAAATAAATACTTGTATTTTATATTGATGCTTAAAACTTGGTTACAGTGGGCACGACGTGACACCGATAACTCTGGCTCTAACGTCCGGCGAGTCGTGGCGGAACGCGCGCACGGCGCTAGCGGCCATGCTGTCCCGCGGCGCCCTCAACCCGGCAGATATCTCCGTGCTATTCCGAGCGTACACGCAGTCCGAACCGCCGCCGGTGCATTTACTTAGGATACCACAGTTTTTAGGTAACCTTGGACTCAATACACCCAGCTGGTTTTGGTTTGGTTACATCCTAAGGCTCATAGCTATAAATGAGCTCATAGCTCATTTATACCACACAAAACCCGCACGCCTAGCCCCGCCTCAAATTGTGAACGCGCTGAGATCTATTAGACAACTCGCTGACGGGTAGCAAGAAGCTCGCTGTCCACGCATGGACGGCAAATCGCATGATCAAGCAACTTGCTTCAAGCGAGCGGTACACGTGGCAACAGCGCGTAGGTATGTTGCTCGCTTTTGGGTACGCCCACTTACAGCCCGCCGTCTGATAATTGACTGTGTCGCAGTAAGATACTTACACTTTAATTAGATACATTTTACTTACGAGTTTAGGCCCATATTTGAACGCTAATCCTTGTGTGGGACCGCTAGTAGTATTAATGAGCTACGACCTTTATTAACTTCAGCTATTATTTATGCTTTCTTTACAGAGCTTCTCGTGGACTCCTTATTCAAATCCGGAAGCAAACTGAACCCAGAACACAAGTCCAAGTACATGTATCTCCTCGCGTATGCCGCGAGTGTCTGCGAGGGAGCGTCTCCAGGGAAGCCTGTGAAAGATGAGCTGAAAGCCACAGTGCAGGCTATTGAGAAGGTCCATGCGGTGACTTGTACCTCAGCCAGTTCTAGTGACCTTATTGCGGAGCTGCCGACCTTGTATCATTGCATAAGGTAGGTTTGCATAGTTTTATTTAACTTGTAGCTTTAACAGCGCTACTTTTTAACAATGTATGAATGTACTATGTATCTGACCAAACTTACGATAAATATATGTAAACATGGCGCCAATCCTAAAAATAACTTTCTAATAAGACATACAGGGTTATGGGAAATTCACTGACACTACGTGAACTGCCTTTTCTGCTAATCATTACGAAAACGTTCGTGTAGACACCAGATCAGGCAATGAATGTACTACATAAATTCAATATTTTTTTCAGGTTTCCCGTAGTAGGAATGGGTGTGTTAGTATGGGTAGAATGCGTGGTGACTGAACCGTCGTATTTCAAGCTGTGCACTGAACACTGCCCCGTGCACTTGGCTTTGCTCGACGAGGTCGCATCCTGCCATCAATTGTTGCACCACCGACTCCTGAGGTTATTGGTCCAATTGTTTGAGTCGCCACAAGATGAATTGGAAATTTTGGTACAGGTAAGACCTCGGATTTTTTTTATGGTTTACCTCGGAATCATTATTTGTACAATAGCGAAAAAATTTTCGAAATCGACCTAGACATTAAAACGACGAACATTTTCTTAAAAAAAAAACTTACATACAGCCGAATATAGAACCTACTCCTTTTTTCGAAACCGGTTAAAAATTTACTTTGTTTCAGTTGGAATTGAAAAAAATGCTTCTAGATCGTATGGTCAATTTGCTCAGTCGCGGCTGTGTAGTGCCTGTCCTCAGGTACATCAAACAATGCTGGCAACGCGGCGACACCGACATATCGTTGATTCGATATTTTATAACTGAAGTAAGTTTAGATCCTTATAAACACAAAAAAAACTTTATTTGGAACATAATACAAGGCAAATAAATAACTTGAGTGAAAACGATAATATACGCAATAGTTATAAAACTGTGTCGCGTGTATTAACGCCCTCCACCGATTACAGAGTTACAGAATTCCTTAATAGTGTAATTATTTAAGTTTTTACTGAAGGGAGATACAGAACCGATAATACATTGCTGAATGTGCTTCCCCTAAAAGAGTAGGGGTGGGGTTGCCATAATCACCGCGCTCGGCTAGCGGATTGGTAATCGCAGTAGAGGTGTTAAAAATACACAGGATTTGCTGTCCATCTGGTAGGTTCTCATAGTCGACTCTTAAGACACCCACATGGGCTGAGTTGGAGAAGCCCCGCGACTGCCACAACAATAGGATACCTAGGTTCTAAGAAAGAATCGTTTAGCTTGGGGCTAGATTCTTTATTGGAAAACAATAATGTAGCAGATTTTTTCCTATTAGCCAGCCCTGCAGGCCAAAACGTTTCTAGATCCAAATCCGATATTTTAAAATTATAGTATTGGTTTTCAGGTTCTTGATGCCATAGCACCACCTTACACACCTGAATTCGTACAGCTTGTGTTACCTATGGTTGAGAATGAGGAAATAACGGGAACTATGCGCGCTGAAGGCGAGAACGATCCTGTATCTGAGTTTATAGGTAAGCTTTTAGTATCATTGAGGGGATCAAAACACAAATAGCCGCGACCGGCACGGCGGCAGCGGCGAACAGTTTCAGTGCATTAAATTAAGGTAGCGCCTTAATATGCATTGAAACTGCTCGCGACTGCCCCAACTCACAATAGGGCCACCACCTATTATTCTTATTTCAACATACTTTGGGCAGTTTGTGATACCTAATCTTTATTTTAATGCCTCCGAAATTATTGTTTTGTTTGCCAAGAGCAACTTCACTTCGCATCTCTGCCTAACTTTACAAAATAAAACTGGTGTTACAGAGGCATTATAAAAAATTATGATAAGTATCACAAATTTGGTTGTATTTTGATTGATCCTAAGTATTCCTGTTTGTTCTTCCCTACATATACAATATACATAGCTTTATGGGTAGAAATACTAACTTAAGTTTATTTTGTTTCAGTTCACTGCAAGGCACACTATGTTGTAGTATAAATAAAAGTTTATATTTATTTAAGTATGTTTATTTTGTATGCATTATTATTGACATAAGCAGAATAAATCTGTGTATAATTATAACAATAGTTGTATAATTACTGTCTGTATAGACTATAATTTACCTTTTTTTTAATACCTTATTGAAAAAGTTAACCCACTTTACTTAATTAATTACCAATAAGTTGTAAAGTGCTCTCTTTAGGACAACTCAAGAACACTTAGGTACTGCAACTACATAGGTAGATACTGTTCACATTGTTGATCAAATCCCTCTACTAGCTTTTCTTTCATAATATCTTTTTAAAGCTTGGTTAAACACTTCACCAACTGTCCGCTTGAGCCAAATATCAACTATGATCTTTTCTTCAATTACTTTTACCTCTTCTTTCTTTGATTTTTGATCGTCTTTTGTAATAACTGGATTTATTTCAGGTGATAAAGACCTTTCAGGGGTCTTAACTTCTTTGATTTTTAATGTTTTTTGTTTGCCTACTGGTTCTATCTCAGTTTCTTCTTCACTAGGGTCATCAACTGAAAAATCTGAATCAGCATCAATGTTTTCCTCAGTTTTCTTATTTTGCTTACTCAATCTGATGTTTTCAAGATTACAGCGATTAATCTCCTCATCTGATTCTACAATTTCTCCATCAGATAGATCATTCTTAGGATCTGAGGATTTCCTCTTCCTATAATTCCTTTTCTTAGAGTTTTCGACAAATGGAACCTTCTCTTTTTTGGTTATAGGTGCTTGAGGGGCACTCATTTCAGGTGTTGTTTCTTTTTTACTTTCAGTAGTTTTGTCCTTTCCTAGCTTTTGTTCATACAAATGACGATAGAATCCTCCTAAAATTTTGCAAAAACATTGGATTTATTCAATTGATATGTTAGACCACAGAAACCCTGCAATAATAATGATTACCATCTTAACCACATACTTTATTGTTACCATTGGTAGTATACATCAATGTGTACTAATGCAATGTCCATGCTTGAATAAAACCAACATATTAATTTAACACCTCACCCATGTAAGATATTTAGAATTATGTCTATGATGTGGGTGTGAAAATAAAAATTATACTAAATAGAGACCCAACATTTTTGAAATTTGCTTACCTAGATCACTTTGTTTAGTTACATCCCCAATCCTCTCTAAGTACTCTTCGCGTTTCTCTTTTTCTTCTTCTTGACGCATTTCCTCCAGTTTCTTCTTGTACGCAGAAGTTACAAACACTTCCTTGCCTTTGAATTCCTCCCCTTCTTCTTCTCTCTCTTTCTGAATCTGTAAAGGATACATGTTAGTTCAGAAAAATATGATTTGGTATTTTATGATATAAATTTCAGTATGATTATAAAAAGCCATGTTTATCTTTTGAGACAGACATAAAACACTAACTGATGATATTATATGTATGATATTCCATCTAATCCTTTTGGTACCTGTCGTTCCATGCGGCGTTCATTTTCTATTTTTCTTTTATTTGCAGACTTTATTAGGTTTTCTATATAACGAGGCTTCTTCTCTTCTTTTAGTTTAGTGGTTTCCTTTTCCTTTGCCCCAACCATTTCTTCATAGATTTCGTCATATTGATACACTGTTGGGTCTTCCAAAACAACTTTTTCTTGAGATATTTTTGCCTGAAAATATGAATTAACCCATTTTTTAATTCCGCATTTTATTTTACTGTTAGGAACATAATTAGAACATGATTTGAATATAAATGGTTTTGAATTTTTTATACCTGTCTCTTAGTTAAGTCACTAGGCCGTAACAGGAAGTTCTTTTTAGATGTTTCCTCTTCAGAATCTGAATCATTTCCAAAAACATTACGGCTTGCCTGAAAACTGGGAGCCTTTTTCTTTTCGGCGAGAATAAGACCGTACCTGTAATAACACCAATTTCGAGTTAAATTAGGAAAGTACCTACGTTTCCTAAAGCACAAGATATAAATATTTACTTTTTATCATTCATTTTATTGAATTGATTTGATTGTTGTTTGTAAGAAGTTATTATGGATTAAGTAGCTAACGTATGTTTGACGTTTGATTGATGCGTGCGTGCGTTGGCCAATAATAAAGGCCGGCCATACAGATTTTGTTTTGTCTGATAATAGTCGGATGTAATTGTCTATGGATAGTCCGATCTGAATATCGGAAGGCGTTCGTGCCATACATTTTGTTATTGTGGCAATACACGTGAGAAATTTTCATACCTCTGAATGAAAATTGAGCCACAATACACGTCCGATTTTTGTCGGACGATTTGACAGTCGATATGGGTACCCCATACTGGCTCAGTAAAAATAAACACAAAATACATCGTGGTAGCATTCTGAAAGTCCTCGCGTTCCCTTGCATATGTGCCCGAAGAATACCGTGAGGTTTTAGTCAGTAGGAGTCTGACACTGTCTGACATAATATTCCACCGGGGACGGAGGAACATCCTTGATGGATTTTTGCAAAAAAAAAAAGGCGTGGTAAACTACTAATTTACCAACCTGAACGTTAAAATATCTTCTGCCAAAGTACTGAACTCGAATCGACTGTGAGTGAACTACATTAAAAAAAATATTATTACCTATTTATTTCCTTTGCCTTCGTTCTAATTTCAAAGAAAGTTTTGTACATTTGTAATTTTGTACTAAAAATATAAGTCCAAGAAGTGAGTTGTATAATATGACTATGAATAAAAAGATTAAAACTACTCAAATACCCAACCGCGCAAAGGACTTATACGTTCAGCTTTACTGCGAAAAAAGAGGCGGAGAGACAAGTGTTAGTTGAATTTGATGTTTTTTTAAAATTTTATGAATTTCTGAACTTGAATGTGTTAGCACAGAATAACTATATAGTTATTATTCGTTGCCGTCTTTTTAATAACCAAGTAGGTATACCTACTTGGTTATTAAAAAGACGGCAACGAAGTTCGAACTCCAGCTCATGTTTTTCACCTTTTCAGGAAAGCATCCACAATGCAACCAAATCATGGCTATCGCTAAGTCTAACAAAAAAAAGACACTTCTACAACACACTTTCTACTAAATCAATTGTAAAGAAAGCTCAACGTATAATCCAGACAAAGCCATTTCTAAAAGCTAGGGATCCTTATAATATTAGAAAAAGAAAAACTGTTCAAAAAATCTCTGGTGATCAGCAAAATGAAGAATCTGGCCCTGAATCCTCCACATCTGATTTTAATCTTCCAATACAGCATGATGAAATGGAATGCGATCACAGAGATAATTCACTTGTGAACAATGAAAATAGCATGTGAGTTTAACAGTTACAAAGTTTTTTTTTATTACTGAACATAAAAAAAAATTGAATCTGAAAATAATAGTGAAAGTGTACCAATAAAACCTTTATTAACAAGAAAGTTACAATCAAATAATAGAAACAAATTGGAACTAGTATTTACAATTGAAACAATTGAGCTAATCACAGACTTGCAAATAATCTACAGGTAGCTCAACCAATAAAATGACAAAAGTTTCAAAAGAAGGGAAGTAAGAATAATAAGAATATTTATTTTTGGCAACTTAAAATGATGTTTGAGCATTAGATATTTACCATGATTTGAGTTTTGAGCTTTCCAATATTTCACCACAGTTACACCATGATCACGGAATTACTGAAGTCACTGAGAGTTAGTTTTTATTGGCAGATATACATTTTCTATTAATAACCATGGTGGATTCAAAAGTTTTCATAAACAATGATCAAATTGTCAACAGAATGAAATGAGAGATTTTCATCACTATTTGTCCTTTTCATGTTTATTAATTTTTAGAAGTGGATCACTACCTGGTTCGAGTATTCCTGAACCTGTAAGCACAGCACTTGAGGAATCAGAAGCAGAATCTGGCAGTGAAGAAACACAGTAAGTTACTTTTAAAGTTAGAAATGTAACTTCATAATATGGTAAATAATAAATTGTTTTGTTTTTTGTTACACAGGAATGAAGCACAAATATGTGAAGCTCCAGAATGTACACCATGCATGAGTGTGATAGATGAAGATACCAATACATCAATAGAAAATAATATTAATGAAAAACAGACAGAATCTTCTATGCCAATAGAGCCTATTGTACCTATTATTAAGTATGTTATTATGAATAAAATACCTATTGCATAATTATCTTGTGATATATAAAATAAATTGTTTAGTTAATAATTTTATCTCTTTCAGAAGTGGCAAAGAGCTATATGAATTACTAAGCTCAAGAAAAGGAACAACAAATGCCCCTTATGTATCATTAACTCCTAGAGAAAAAAGATTCTATGGAAATGCAGTATGCCGCATCAAGAGAGAATTTGTGACTCAATACAAAGCATATTTAGAAAGTTTGACTTCAAGACAACTGTTTGATTATTACTTAAAGATATTCTAATAGGCATCAAACTACTTTCATGGCTTATGGCTATAAGTAACTAGTTTAGGTGCATTATTAAAAACCCTTTTATTAATTAAGACAATTTTTATTAATAATTCCTCTTACAGATGGGAATATCTAAGAAATTTCTAACAACTAACATACAAACATTTTGGAATAAGATCATAACATTGTATTAGTGCAGTAGTGACAGGTTTATTGAGTACTCTGCCTCAAATCACAATACTAATATGTTAGAACATTGCATTTACCATAATTAATTGCATTACAAATTGCATATTGTTAATAATAATACTTTCAATAAAAAGAAGCCTTAGCTGTGGAATTAGGCAGGCTGATTAGATAATATAGATCTAAAAACATGACCTAGTCATTGTGATTTACAAATCAACTAAATTAGTGGAGAGAAGGCATCATTATCTTCGGTTTCTTTATTTTCCACAAATGAGGCCTAATGCCATACCAGCAACAAATGAGGCAAAAAATACATGACTTTCAGTGGCACGGTAATCATCATCCCCTGTAAAGTTGTTATACCATTTCTTAGCTTTCTTTTCCTTCTTTTTGAGAAGTTCTTCAGCTTTATCTAGTTTTCTATCAACAAACCGTTCAATCTGTAAAATAAAACATCATTTTAGCATAATTATTATTCTAAGCAAAGCAAAGAATAACCAATTGGTATTAGTTATTAATCACCAAAGTCCATACATAGCTGATATCTCAAAATGTATGATTTCTTCATAGTTACTTGTATAACTAAATTCATGCATTGAAATTTATGCAAGACCACCTAGAAAACCAAAAATTGTTTTATTTTTATTGTAATGTATGTAGGATATGTACTTACATACATTATGACCATATATTTTATATATGATTGATAGCTACTCGCCTTATTATTATCATTTAAAATTTAATTTATGAAGATGCGATACCAAAAAAGAATCCTCCAGTGAATCCTGCTGAATAATATGAATTATCTTTGACAAACATTAAGACCTGTAACAAATAGAAATAGAATGTTTTGCAGTTAATGCCATATAATAGTAGCTATTATATGCTATAGAAGATGACATGTTCAGCAGAGGAGCCTTGCTGTAGTGCTAGTTATTTTGAGATACTCAGCTATAACTGAGACAACCAGAATGAGATCAAATAATAATAACTCCCTTGAATATCAGCTATGTATCAACAGGAATATGTCGTTTGTGTTTGTAGAAATTATTTTTACACAGGAAAACATTAATGGATGACTTACTTTTTCAGTCCAGTTTGGAGATTTGCCTGTTGCTTCTTTTTCAATTTTGTCTGTAATTTTATCAACTCTCTTGTTGATTTTGTCCCAGTTGATATCAATGTACCCTTTTTGACTTGCAATATGGAGAAGAATTACACTTCCACCCAAGCCCACTGCCGCCACTTTTCCTATTTTCATGGAAATAAATCCTGTTACCCTAAAAATAACATAGGTAATAAGCAATCAGGATGTTATAAGATATCTAAATAATATAAACATTACATCATCAACTTGTACTGAGTCACCTTACTAAATTTGTAAATGATGACTAAAACCATGTTAGAGTAAATTATTTATAAAGAATAGCAGAGTATTATATCACGAAGACTTAAAAATATACATTGTTAGAATTGCCCATATGATAAAATGTATTTTTACTGTGCAAGATATAATGAGAAGGTTGAAATGTTGGATGTATATATGATTTCTCAAATATCTCAAAGAAAATAAATATGTAGAAGATAAAGATAGTCCTTAATGGGTCTTTTTTGACCTAACACACGTTTCGAGACATCATAATTAGTTTCACACAATTATACCCTATACCCACTTTGTTACCACAGGAGGAATGCGAATACCTTCCTATTTCTGTCTGAATCTTTGAGCTATTTATTGGTGGAGTGCATTGTTCACTCACCATCCTGACGCAGTTCCTAAAATTAGCTGCTTTGTTGCGGAAGTTTGGCCGATGTCTGCAATTGCTTTCTCGATAAAGTTCTTTGCATCATCTACAATTTTCTTCGCGTCTTCAGCGGCATCTTCGTTTTTAGGCCTAGCCATTTTGAATGGTGCTGTATCTCGTCACTTATCTGGTTAAGATTTTTAAGGAAATCCAAAAATATCCCAACAAACAAAGCAATCGATTGAATATGGCGAAAAGACTGCACTGCGATGTAGGTAAATTAGATGGACGCTGATCATCAGCTGACTGGATTATCGAACGAATGTCACTGTCTGTTATATGACAGCCTATTTCAAAGATAAGTAAAAACGATAAGTTATTGGCCACTAGAGAAAACAGCTTTATAAATGGTCAACGTAGATGACATTGCCACCCTTAGCTAGAAATGTTCACACGAAAATATTGTATCTATGATTGTATCCTGAAATTTGGCTCGGCTATTTGGCGATCTTGCTAAAATGCTTGCCTTGCTTGAAAGTTTTTACCGGTTTTCAGTGTGTGTTTCCGTGAGGGCAAATAGCTGAATGGTTGATTATGTTATTCGGTGCTATGTTATCAATTGATTTATTTATATTTTGTTTGGTTAGATTCTCCCTCTCAGAAAAATGTTATCCGTGTTCCATTAATTATTCGTAGTTATTGTATTCTGTCTGTATCATTCTCATTAGTGTATGTATAGTATTTTATTACAGAAAAAATATTTACTGTCTTGTTTGTTTTAATATCAGTAAATAAACTTACTGTATGCATCTCATTAAAAAAATATATCGGAGTATTTAAGTTCTTTGGACATGATTTGGGATCAAGTGTGCAAAGGTGCCCGCTGGCATTTATTTCAGTTTTATTTACGAAACCAATCGTACTCTTTAAGACGAAAATCAAGCCTCAATTTATGGGTAAGAATTCAAGCTTATTGCAAAGCTGCAAACTATTCTTTTGTATGTTTAGGTTATGGATTTTGTTTAACCATGAAATAAATAAAAATATTTTCATTAGATTAAAGATAAATTTATTGATTCCATATTTTAACTTCATATTAGATTTTATCTAGCTTAATTTACAATATGGAATTGATATTTATCTGAACCAGTCGTGACTGACTGACGAGTTCATCACCTCTTTCCTAATAATTTATTTCGTTTATCATAATTTACTAAGAACTTTATTTATTTATTTAGCAAGAAGAGATCAATACAGATATAAAAAAAAATATAGAAAAGCATTGGGCAGTTGATGTATTAAAAGAAAGTGACAACTCTACACAGAAAAAAGAACCATACTATGTTCTGCCTATGTTCCCGTACCCTTCTGGCAATTTGCACATGGGTCATGTGCGAGTGTATTCAATATCAGATGCTATAGCCAGATTTCAAATACTTAATGGCAAGAGTACAATACACCCCATTGGTTGGGATGCTTTTGGCCTGCCAGCTGAGAATGCTGCTATTGAGAGAAACATTGCTCCTAGCAGTTGGACTAAATCTAACATAAGTTCTATGAAAACACAACTCATGCAACTTGGATTCAATTTTGACTGGAACAAAGAAATATCCACATGTGACCCTCAGTACTACAAATGGACACAGTTTATATTTTTAAAATTACTAGAAAAAGGCTTAGCCTATCAGAGCATGGTGAGTATCAAGTCCCGCACAATCTTATAATATACATAATATGTTACTTATTTACATACCTACATATTCATTCAATGCACTTTATTTTCATATTTCAGGCTCAAGTGAATTGGGATCCAGTGGACAAAACTGTATTAGCTGACGAGCAAGTGGATGACCTAGGTTGCTCTTGGAGATCTGGAGCTAAGGTGGAAAAGAAATACCTCACCCAGTGGTATATAAAAACAACAAAGTATGCTAAACCCTTGTATGATGGATTAAAACAAGAACACTTGGAAAATTGGAAAGATATTATCAACTTACAAAAGCATTGGATTGGTGAATGTAATGGAATTGCAGTTACCTTTACTGTTGACATTAACGGAGAAAGCAAAACATTTGATGTATGGACTGGTGATCCATACAAATTAATCCATGGAGACTTCCTTGTACTGAACTCAAATAATGTACTCCTGCAAAAACTGGGTTCTGTTGGTAAAATGATAGCCAGGAATCCAATTAACAGATCAGAAATACCTATTTATGTGTCTGACCATGTAGAATACCCAGAAGGTAGAGATGTATACTTGGCCTGCACAACTCTTAATCAGAAAGATAAGGATCTTGCTTTTGCTTTAAACATACCAGTTAAACCATCAACAGAAATAAACATTGAAGCTGAAAATCAAAAGGCTGTTGATATTGCATTGAGCAAAAGTGTTGGAGGATATTTTGTTAGTTCAAAGCTAAAAGATTGGTTGATATCCAGACAAAGATACTGGGGTACTCCAATTCCAATTATCCATTGCACAAAATGTGGCGCAGTTCCTGTCCCTTACCAAGAGCTACCAGTCAAACTACCAGTGATTAGCTCGGCCCATTCTGGCATACAAACTCTGAAAAAGCTAGATGACTGGGTTAACTGCAAGTGTCCCAACTGTCATTCTGATGCTAAAAGAGAAACTGATACTATGGACACCTTTGTAGATTCCTCATGGTACTACTATAGATTTTTAGACCCAACCAATGATAAAGAGCCATTTAGTAAAAACTCTGTACAGAATCAGACCCCTGTACATATTTACATAGGGGGCAAGGAACATGCTGTTTTACATTTGTACTATGCAAGATTTATGAGTTATTTTCTACATTCCCTTGGATGGGCCCCTAGTCAAGAACCATTCAAAAAGCTTTTAGTACAAGGAATGATTATGGGGCAATCTTATAAGTTGAAATCATCAGGAAAATATATACCGCCAGAGAATGTAGATAAGATAGGAAAGGAATATAAAGAGAAGAACTCTGGAGAGCCAGTTGTTGTGCAGTGGGAAAAGATGAGCAAGTCTAAGTACAATGGAGAAAATCCAGAAAGACTTCTGGCGTTGTATGGCTGTGACACGACTCGCTTGCTTATTCTAGCTGATGTCCCTCCTGCTACGGCTAGGCGCTGGTCTGACGATAGTAAGTACAAACTTTTCATTTGAGCGAGGAAGAGAGTGATATGCCATATTGTTCTTTCTTCAGCTTGACGCATCCAGCATCTGCCTGCAGTCTTTCGCATGCAGAGTCGCAGTCTTTACCCAAGAACTCTTTTTCTCCAGTTATTGTCTATTGTGGGAGATTATGACCTCACTGTGATTCTTGTGACAGTTCTCTATTATGAAGCTAGGCGAGCGAAGCGAGCCTTGTTGTGGCAATGCCAACACCGTTACACAGCAA
Organism: Eupithecia dodoneata; assembly: GCA_947044415.1. Taxonomy (NCBI): domain Eukaryota; kingdom Metazoa; phylum Arthropoda; class Insecta; order Lepidoptera; family Geometridae; genus Eupithecia; species Eupithecia dodoneata. Next base: position 7,897,636 of record OX345656.1, on the reverse strand, counting down.
GGCGAGCGAAGCGAGCCGCGCTGTGTGATGGTACACCTACTAGAGGTATCGTTGTCGATCCACTCGCATACTACGAAAAAGATATCCATTTCCAAATTCAAGATGGCTGACATCTCTATACCGCAGTTTATTAAACTCGCTTTGAGACGGACACACCCACATAATATGGGTATCGTGTAAGTTACGAAAAGGGGGTCTTAATAAAAAAAAACTGTTATACATAACCGCCGCTAGCTGCTTGCAGCTCGCGCACACCTTAACAACTAGTATATAGTTTGAATATCTACTTATTATTTATTTAACACTTACAGCATTACCTGGAGTACTAAACTGGCAGAAACGAATTTGGTTGAGCATGGAACAGTTCCTCCAACACAGAAATCAACCCATGGACACGACAATATCTCAAGAAGAATTTTTGAAACATGAAAAGAAGATCAGAGATGCTAGGAATTACTTCACAGCAACAGCTTCATTCCACTTCAAGTATACTCAAAAATTAAGTGTTGCCATTTCAAGGCTGCAGAGCCTGACTTCTACTTTAAGAGTAAGTTTGGGTATCGAGCTTTGTTAGATGGCGCCCAAAAAAACATTTGAACTTACTTATTTCCAAAACTAGCGCAGAATGTATGGGCTGACTCTAGCAACCCATCATTCATTTTATATACCTGTTTTTTATGTAAGCTTATTTTTAAGGGTAAAGCCTCTTTCCAAATCCTGAGTTGGAATGAGGCTTTACCCAGGAGCAAAGGCCTGTCCCATTATACGCCACTTCTTTCGCTACTTACTGCCAGATGTTATGGTATTCGTTTTCTCGGCCTGTCTCAGCGCGTCTTGAATTGAAATAGCCTACTAAAATATTTATAAGTGTTAGTCGTTTTTAATTTGGTAGTATGAGGTACATAGTATAACTAGAAATAATAATTAATACATTGTTTTATGTATCTCTATAGAAATGAGTGGAAGAAGATGGAATGGGCCTATGCCAAACTAGGGCAAACAAATAACATGTGCTAAAATAAGTTAGATTTAAGGGAAATTGTTAGTTATCTGAATAAAGGCTTAAATTATAATTTATGTATCTATAGATATTATTTTCTATTTATTTACCAAAAATAAATAGAAAACAGATCAGAGTAAACCAATTCTTAATATTTCCAGAATAATTTACCACCTGAGGTTATATCAAGGAGCAAAGAGTTTGAATTGGCATTGGCAACACTGATTATAATGATATCGCCGGTCACCCCGCACTTCTGTTCAGAGCTATGGGCTGGATTCCTTTCTGCTCCAAACAGACTGAACGAGAAATCCCATTTGATAAAATGGGACAAACCTGTTCTAGAACAGACTTGGCCTAAAGTGGATGATGATTATGAACTTTCATACATGTGCAAAGTAAGTTTAGCACTACTATATCAAACTTATATTATAAATGCGACAGTTTGGGCGGATGGATGGATGTCCGTTTGTTACTTCATTAAAGCTACTGAACGAATCGGCTTAAAATTTTGCATCGATGTCAGTTTAGACCTGGAATAACACATAGGCTACGGCTTTCGATCACATAAATCAGTTGGCATGGGAAAAAATAACCTTATCCATAGGACCAAAGCGTGCGAAGCTGCGGGCAGAAATTACTGAGGGAGGTGAATCTAATTAGGATAAAACGCGAGATAAAACATACAATATGTAGGCAAGAATAGAGAAAATGTTATACATTGATGGTAACGTAAATTATTGTTGATTAATATAGGAATGAATTTAGACTATTTTACGCATTCGCTGACGATTCGATGTCAGTTTTACGTAATTTATTGGTCTATTCTACCCTTGACAACAATCACTGTACTTGGCCAATAGGTTACTATAAATATTGAGGCCGTTAAAGTATACCTACCGCATTATAACAATTTTCTTTACGCAGTCCTACCTGTTATTATTCTAAATCCAAATATGACTTTTTCGGTGACGACATTTATGTAGTTCTATATTTAAATAAATAATATGTTCTTTTCAGGTGGATGGAGCGGACAGATGTGAACTCAAAGTAAAAGCAACTGATATGCTCACTTTACACAAAGAAAAAGCTCTTCAACTGATGCTCGAGCAAGAAGCAGTTCAAAAGCGAATAAAAAACGGCATCCAACGCACAAAGTACGAATGGTATCCAGATTGTCGTGCCATATTACATATTTATACAAATAGGAAAGCGAAACCAAAGAAATCGAATGATGATGAAGAACTTGAAAATATTGTAAGTCAATAGATTTCGTTGCTAAACCTATGAGCTATATTTTATTCTATAATACTTATTCATCGCCGAACCCCGCGGCAAAAGGTATTTGGCGAATACCTATGTATCTATCCAATAATTCCTTTATGTTTACGACGTAGAGAAAAACAAAGTATTTTTAAGTTATTATTATGTACATATTTTATTTTCAAGTATATATTTAGCTAGACAGTAAGTATTATTGCATTCTCTGGCTAGATACTGAACTAAGTAGGAAGATCTAAGTATTTATAACGTCGGCTAGTGTAACTGTTGATATCGTTGGAAACTCGTCTTCTCTACATTTTCTAAAACTTACTCTAATTGATTTACATTTTGTTATCTTTTACTTCCTTTTTGCTTGCCACTAAAAAGCTCGTCCTTGTACGCCCTTAAGTTTGCTGCTGTATCCTGAAAAAAAAACGTTGATATAAACTCAATTTAAGGTTGGATCAATCGCTGGCTTTCAAGAAGTAGAGTAGTACATATTCCGAGAAAATTAAGTGTCAAGGAAGTTCGATTTAAGGTCGTGAATGGGAAAAAGTTTTTGCTACAACGCATTGGCTACATTACATTATGCTCTCGGCAACATTGTGTTCTCAAGAGACGCCTAGATTACGATGATCATCAAGCTTTGTGTTACGTCGGTTACGTCTAAACATCACCGAAGCTACGGCTTATGTTACTTAAAGTTTCAACATAACTCCGACAAAATCACAGATGTAAACAATAACTAACTTGAAGGTTTTTGTTATTATAGTGGGTAAGCCCTCGCGCTCGGGGTAATCTCTAAAAAAATAAATTTATTTTCCTAAAAATGTTCGATTTCATCAGTTACAGTTACTGTGGCTCAGTTGTTTAGAGCATTCCCTTACTAAGGGAAGGTCGCGGGTTCGAGTCCTGCAGAAATCGATATTTTTTGGGATATCATTTATTTTTTCTAACTTACTTTCTTCGCTTCCCTCCATTCGAGGTTCCGAAGTCGATTGAGCCCTTTTAAATTGCGGTCTATAATTTTCAAAAACTCCGATCGTGAAATCTTTGGTGTTTCTGTAGTTCCGTTAATTTCGACGGGTGCTTTTGTTGGAACCTGAAAATGAATTGTGTTTCATCAATAGTACCATATAGTACTCATGCTCATTTACAAAAAAATACTATGCACCTACTTGAACCCTCATAGAATAAGGACGCCTGAACTGAATCGAGACTTCAAACATAGCTTAGATTAGATCTTTCTCGGTCAAGTCACCTTTCAAACAATTTAATCCAACTCCAAACCGGTTCATCCTTTAGGAAGTTGCGATGCCACAGACACCCACACAATTCCATTTCTTTTACAAACCAAAGAATAAAAAAAAATGAATGCCACCATTCATGAAGGCATTCAACCCACCAGGAGGGGGCTGTAAAAACTTTTAGTGTGGAATTGGCTACACTGAAAGTATTTTTCACTAGATGCAATACTTACGTTATCTGGAATAAACTGTCCATTTACCAAATCTGATATTTGGGTATAAGCGCTTTTAGTGTCGTTAACTTGCTGAAAAAAAAAGACACTGGTTATCATTTTATTAAATATTTGCTAATATGTGTTAACGTTCTCAGCACGGGTCCATAATCATGGACTTGTGCTCAATCGTGTTACGCATGTAATAATATGGGAACCCTCACCTCTAAAATAAGGTTAAAAATCGTCCCAAAAAATCCCCATTTCGGCTTGGTGGCGATGTTCTTTCCTCCTTTTACTGCAATATGCCTTAACTGTCTATCTTTATTGATGGCATCGTCAGCTGTTGGCTGTAATTAAAAAAATGTCTGGTACAGTTACATTGTGAAGATTATGAGAACAAAAACAACTATGGTACTAACTGGTTGTGCGGTGAAGTGTGGCGCTACGATGGTTAATATCACTATCGTCATCCACACGAGGTCTTGCCATCTAAACGCCATCTTTATGGCTCCACCTAAAGCTGAGAAAAAAAAATTGGACATTTAAAAAGTGTAAAACTACACTTGTTTTTAAACAACTACCTTCCTATTCTAGACGTACCTAAAGGTTTAACCTTGTTTATATAATCGAAAACTCTTCTCTCGTCGTCATCGACTGCGTTATTGATTTCAAGGATGTTCGAAGGAATGTTCCAATTACGTTTACGTCTAATAATATGTGTGCGCGTCCAATGCTTCATGAAAGCACAGTTCGTGTCCGCCTTCCAAGTTCTAGCTATCATTTTATGCAGGAACCAAATAGGTTTGGATTCCACTTGCTAATTACCTGAACAGACATACGTCGCTCATGAAACCAGGGGTTTTGGAATAATCGCTAAGATTCCACGCAGGCGGATTTGTGATCGCAGTAGAGATGTTTAAAATACACAAAAGGAAACTGCAACATTCCTCTGATAGAACTTACCTACTTTATATAATACATTGTAATTATACCAAGGTTTTTTGCGTGCGTAAGCCCTCGCGTCCTCGGGGTAATCTCTAAGAAATTAAAGGGCTTACGCACTATAATAAAAAAAAAATTAATAATACATATAATAATAATATAATAGTTAATACTCAAATATTTATTGCAAACATGTTAGAGTGAGTCCTACAATCTACAATTCTACATAATATTTGCAGCTTTGCATCATTCTTTGAATTTGTAACTTTGATATTAAGTAACAACTGAACAGACTGGACATGTTTCCATGCATAAAAAATGAGATTATGTTTCGGACATTGGTAATTTGGTTCTTACCTATACTTACTTTCATTATTGTTTGCGATTACCCCAATTCATGCAACATTGAGGTTTTTTGCATGCAACACTTGGTACTAGAAACGCCCTGTCTTGCTGTCATTAAATAACGTGATTCTATGATCAGAACCGGGCGGCGGCGGCGGCGGCGGCGGCCTGCTTGGGCAGGTTACGAAAAAATACGGCCCGAGCAGGTATTTTAGACTTTGTTTGCCCAACTTTCGGTATTGATTAGGTGTGACCACGGAATATCCTAATAGTCCGTTGTTGGTGTGACTAGTGTTGCTGAGGCTCACCTTCCTGATCCAAATCTCAAATTAACGTTAGACCTGTTCTCGACCAACATCGCTCAACAGCATAAATGACGGGATGCTAAATTACAAACCCCGCGAAAAAAGGCCTAGACGAGGAGTTACCACATTTTTCATGACAGAAGAGAGACGTAACAAAACGGTCGGTAAACATTATTCGCCAGAAAATGATTGAACCGCGAGGTATGGTGCGAGTTCGATTCTCAGTAAGTATCGAAATATTTCAACGAGTGAAAGGTTAAGGTTAGCTTACATAAGAGCCTACCAAGTTAGTGGTTGACCACTGGTCAAGGTTGCATCACCGACACGTTGGGAATTTTTGCACGTAATTAAATAATGCAGTCGTGTCTCCTAACTAGCTAAGTAATTGGCTGTAGTAATTAACTAAAACTATATAGAATGTACGCCTAGGTAAATCTCCCTGTTAAAGTAGGTAAGTCACAGGAGTTACCTGCCGAATGGACTTCATAATTAATAATTTACTAATTCTATCTATGATGGGTAGGTAGACTATCGATCATAGATTGAATATTATAGGTATACCTACCTACTTTATGTACATAGATGGTAGGTCATCACATCATGACATTCATGGCGATACCAATTAGATAGACCGATAGAAAACACTAAGTATTAAACTACAGAAAACAGTACAGCAATAAATACTTGAAGAGAGGAAGTATAACGGCCTTATCGCTGAGAGTATCGATCTCTTCCAAGCGATCTGATTATAAATTTAGCAAAGCACAGCAGTAAGTTTTATGGACCATTGTTTCGCAAGGTTATTCCAAGACCTTGAACTTGGAGGACTCGTTGCATAATCATTTTAACTGTTGGCTTTTCTTGAACTCTGAAATGTGTGTTGTAACTTGAAGGTGCCGAAATAAGTAAACACTTGCTTCACACTCGCACTTATGACCTAATTAGTAGTTCCACTCGAAACTTTGATCTCTCTACATGAATAGACACACAATTTATTTATATTTTTAAAGAGTTTTGTTAAATCTAACTAAAACGAAACAAAACCAATTTAGCGTTTAGATTTTGCTGTATATGAACGCAATGTTGCAGTGATCACTCGGATGTCTGTTCGTTTTCCCCCTAAGATTAAATTATAGGTAGGTTCCTAAGTACCTTACCTACTTTTTTACTTGAAGAGATATCAAATGAATTTATAATTAGATTGACAGGGTAATTTTTGATACGACTAATTACGAGATATTATGGTTCAAAATAAGTAAATTAAATCGTCCAGACAATTTCAAAGGCTTTAAGGTGAAGGGACTTATTTCTTTAGATACCTATATTACGTTCATGTGTCGGATCCATTATTAACTGACACTGAGATCTTCGCTCGCTCGATCAGTAATGTTCAAAATGTGAATGTTCACGTTCAGTTTTCAGGGTCTTTTTATTTATAAATAACTACGTATGAAGGCGGAAAGTGACGTATATATGAAAAAAGATTTTTGTAATTTCTGCTTTAACAAGTTAGTAATTAAGCTATGTTTCTCTCGGTTTTTATGTGTGTGCTAAATAAAGTTTTAATCTATTTAGTTAAGTAGTTTGGAGTCTATTCTACTTTGAGAGAAAATAGTCAAAACCTGATTTTTTATTTCACCATGTCATGTCATGTTATGAATATTTTAAAAAAGGTAGTCATTTTTTTGAAGTTATTTAATGTAATGAAACTTGCACTTACCTACACAAAATAAACCTAGAATAAATTAAAAACCTTTGCGTGCGACACGCATTGTCATATTTATAAAATGTTAATACTTAGCTATTTTAAAAACACCTATTTGAGAAATTAGGCACCTACTTCGACGAGTCCAAAAAAATTCACACCCATTCATCAGATAAGTAGGTACTGAAATCGTAAAAAGCTTTCCGAAGATTTCAACACTGAGAGCACACAATACATTTCTGCACTGCACAGCTGTACCAATTCAAAATAACTGCCAAATAAATCCACTGCAACAATACGAAGTTATTACTTATTACCAAAAGGTCAACTGCAGCTTTTGATAATACGAGGAGCGCGCGCGTCGCCACCGATCGAGCCGAGAACACTTGACTGCACGAGGCGAGCGGCGGCGTCGGCGGCGCCTTCGAAGACCACGCAACACCATCGGGGCCAAGGCTGATGTTGCGCGCGTTAGCACTTACCTACCTACCTACTACTAGTTTTATTATGTCAGTTGCGTTCTACTTATGCAACTCGTCGACCATTCAATGCAGTTCGATGCCCCGTCATTCACTTAATTAGACTAATCAACCTAATCGTTCTTATTGTTGCTGTGTACAGTTGAATAAAATAACACTTAAGTATTTTTTCTATGGGTCAGCTCAAACAGAGACACGACCTGAGGTATCTAGATTCTAGAGGCGGCACAGCGCGACGCTGCTGCGCGAGACGCAGCGCCGCCACCGCGGGGAGTTTTCGTAATTATGTCAATAAAAGTTATCTTTTTGCGTAGAAAATAAAGTTGTGTTTTGAATATGTGCCTTTAAAAGTGCGCGCATCGTCGTCACGGCTCGGTATAAGCTGACCCTAAGAATATGAATATTTCTGATAGTATTTTGAATAAACTAATCGAATAAATACAACTTTTAATGGATATGTCATTTATTTGGTGTCAAGTATTTTAATAAATTAAATACATATCTAGAAGACTATAGTCATCCTTAATTAAAATTGATACTTAATTTAACACAATTTAGTAAGACTAATAAAATGAAAAAAAAAAAACAGTACAAAAACAACATTATGACAAGATAGATTCTTATTTCAATGTGGTCTGCACCTTATTATGTCTAATTAAAGCTTATGAAAATCTTATAAATGCATAGGTAAATCGCGTGACTCATAAAAACTAAGTAGTAAAACTTAACAGGTGACATAATTTCGAAACTATTCATAAATGTTACTCATTATGAAACGAAGCCACTCAAACACTAATATAGGTAGTATTCAAAACAAGTTAACTTTTATGATGCTACCAGTTTCCGCAGCTTCGCACGCGTGTTGTTTAAGGTTATTTCGATCCCATGGAAATTGATTTATGGGATCAAAAGTAGCCTATGTTTTATTCCAGGTCTAGAACTACCTGTATGCAAAATTTGCTCAATCTGTTCATTAGATTTGGCTTGAAAGATAAAAAACATCCAAACTTAATTTATAATATTAGTATGATAGTAGTAACATTTCAAATGAATATTAGGTGGTACATCTTTGAAGGATAATTATTGATGGTTAAATAATTGACGGTTTTCTAAAAGATACATTACTATAACATTTTATATGTCAACCGATGACAGTAGATCAACCAATTTTCTTTCAATTTCTTCTCCTACTGTATAGGTAATGTGTAATTATTAACATTACAATTATTACAATATATTATACAAACGTTCTTCGTACAATTTAAGTCTGTATTACCAACTTAGGCGCCTCTCACTTGGCCAGTCCCTTACATCCGACAGCAGCTTAGTTATAGATATATGCGAAAAGTAAATGTTCTGCTCGTTTCCGTGCTCAAGCCACAAACAAGCTACCTCCGTATATACCCTGATAGTGTACAATACAAATCATTAAAACATTATCACGTTCATGAAGTAACAAGCTCCATCTTTCTATACTTCTTCCGTAGAGTCGACACGGGGTCTTTGAATAGGATCGGGTCGAGTCTGAGCACGGATCGCATCAGCGGCATGTAGCCCCAAGCTGTGGCGAATGTGTTGAGACAGGACTGCCTTTGGATGAAATGGTCAGGGTCACTCCAGGTGGACCTGTATGGAGAAAACATTGGTTCAGATAAGAAAGACTTTGTTTATGACATCTATGGCGCAGCGGGCGAAGGCCTACCTGCGACGCAGAAGTTTGCGCGTTCGATTCCCGTCTCAGGACACATGACAAATGTTTGTAGTATGAACTGTAGATTTTTGTTCTGGGTTTTATCTATGTATGTATTTGAAAGAATCTATCTATATACGGAATTGTATTAAGTATGTCAGTGGTCGACGATAGGTACCTGTATTTATGATGCTGCGCTTTATATCGTCTCCGCTGCGCCAGCTTCAGCGGCGGGCGGCGTGTCATGTGCGCGACGAGGCAGTTGAGCAGTATGTCCTCGCAGTTGGAGGCGCGGCGCACGGCGTGGCGGAGCGCGGGCGCGCCGGCCGCGTACAACGCGAGAGTCGCGCGGTGCACGAGCGCGCCGCCCGCTAGGACCATCGAGTAGGTGCCGCCCCATTTGCTGCTGTAGCCCCATGAGCCCTGAATACATAACACGTAACAAACCACAGCTTAAATTCACGTGGATGGCGTCGAGTTTCAGATAAAATTATTAGTTGGCAATATTTATTAATATTTATTTCAAATTGACAAGGAAGGTAAATAGCGTGTCTTTATAATAAAATCACAAAGAAAGGGCAATAGGCTAGAAGTAGTTTTATGCAAGTACAGTGCTTAAACTTATAAACAACATCGAATTTCGAATCAATTAACGTGGCCTAACAGAGAACAGCAGAACCATTCTTTTACTAGCTTCACCTGTATGTTTGTTTGTAACCGACTCCTTTGGACTGGATTTGACACACTTTGAACGGTCAGATTTCATTTAAACGTAGTAAACTTATTAATAACCGATGACAATACAATAATTTGAACTAAAAAATAGAAAATAAATAATAGTTAAAAAAAACTAAAAAACCACGTTTTTATAAATAAACCGAACTAAAAAGTACAAAATATTTTTTTAAATAATTCAAATTATGGATAACAGTGATAAATAAAATAAATTACCTGTATAAATGTAAAAAAGCGTGGGGTGCTTTCTGAAAATATTTCTTCAGTGTCGCTACTCCTATCAGTATCTAGTTATGTGAGGCAAGTGTGCGCTGTTGGCAAGAGAACGCAAATCCATGTATCTATTTATCACTCTCATCCATAATTTGAATTATTTAAAAAAAAGAAATCTACTTTTTAGTTCGGTTTATTTATAAAAGCGTGTTGTTTTAGTTTTTTAAAACTATTATTTATTCATTTCAGCCTTTTATTCAGATAAATATTTTACATTTTCTTTCTTAAACAAGGTTCCATCAAAAATATGGGAGTGTATGGTTTATTTATAATCCAAACAAACTATCAGAAATAGAGGAAAGTCGTTTATGTAGTCAGACCCCAATTTATGAGAATAAATAATATTACCTTAGCTTCGTCCCAGAAATGACTTGTCGCTAATATTACCTTAGCTTCGTCCCAGAAATGACTGCTCGCTAATATTACCTTAGCTTCTTCCCAGAAATGACTTGTCGCTAATATTACCTTAGCTTCGTCCCAGAAATGACTTGTCGCTAATATTACCTTAGCTTCGTCCCAGAAATGACTTGTCGCTAATATTACCTTAGCTTCGTCCCAGAAATGACTTGTCGCTAATATTACCTTAGCTTCGTCCCAGAAATGACTTGTCGCTAATATTACCTTAGCTTCGTCCCAGAAATGACTTGTCGCTAATATTACCTTAGCTTCGTCCCAGAAATGCCTCCTCGCTAATATTACCTTAGCTTCGTCCCAGAAGTGCGTCCTGGCCGGGTAGCCGACGATGCGCTCGGGGAAGCTCTGCCAGACGCGGAAGGCGAAGTCCAGCTCCTCAGCCAGCAGCGGCGCGTCTCCGTCCAGAGAGAACACGCCCGCCGTCGGCACCGCCCACAGCGGCTGCCAGCGCGCGCTCACTCCTTCGCTGGAACAAGCCATTACGAAATTAGAATAAAGAAGTTTTTATTTCAGAAAAGGCTACAAAGTAACTGAATTTATTTAAAGAACAAATGTATTTTATGGTATAAGTATATCACTGTGTACGTACTTCGGATTGACCTTTGCTTGAGATCATAGGATAATCATACCTAACTCCTACTAAGATATACTTGTATGAAGATGTTCGGGCTGTTATTTCCGATCTTTAGGGGTAAATCTGACAGTGTTGTGTTCTAATAATGTTGTGCAACGTGTACTGAATAAGAATACAAGAGAGTTAGCTACGAATATATGTAATAACAAAGAAAAAACAATCAAGTAATAAGAGATAAATTAGAAGTTGTAGAACCACCTAAAATAAATACTTGACCCTACGTACCTTTCTGGTGAACATACATGTGTGTGATGATCGGGCGGTGATAAAGAAAGAGACAGAGCCTTGTTGTCATGGGCCTCAGGTACATTTTGATATTCACCTCACAATTATGGCAAGGATCCAAAGGAATTATGCTCTTTTTTTCCTCTATCTCTATCTATTGTAAGACTTCCAAAGAAGGTTACCCAGGGTAGTGTGTAGTGGCATCTAAGACTAACACCGGCAGCGGTTCACGGGCATCGCCAGACAATCGCGACAGAGACTTCAATGATGGAGCAGCTCGCTCGCTGTCCCAAACTAGAACAACCTGTAAAACACGTAAAATAAATTTTTAATTTTACGTTTATAATTTGACAAAATAAAAAGGACATTATGTAATTGGCCGTTTCTATTTAATATATTTTCGGCATTTTCACCTACCTTTTCACAGAACTCGCTGCTAGCAATATTAGCAAGAAGTTTATGCAGTGCAGGGGAAGTTGCTTGTACGTATAGCAAGGCTGTAAAGGAATTACCGGGAGTGGGAGGGGGGGCGGTGACAGCAACTGCGGGCGCGGGGAGGGGGGAGAGCGGTGCGGGAGGTGCTGGCGGAGAGGGGGGGACAGAGACAGCGACAGGGTAATGTGCGCGGGAGTCTCCGTACGATGCCAGTGTGTTTAGAGCGCCGGGTGACGCGTTCCATATCAGCGCTTCACGCTGTCTCGATGTTTTATGAGCTGTTACTCTTTCCAGAAGAATCTAAAAAAAGATAATTGTAGTTTTATGATCTCGTGTCAGCCAAACTTATCGACATAGCAAATTGTAACCCAGCTGAAGTGGCAGTGGGCGGGTGGTTGCTGCTTGGGGTAACAGCAACCACCCGCCACGCGGTTGTCGGTTCTCCAGCAACAGCTGGGGTAAACGTGTTCTTGAGTGGAGACCGCGCCTCGGCAAACGCAATGTAGGATGCCCTCCGGCCATTTGGTAGACGATCTGAGAAAGACTACGGGCGGATGCTGGATGAGATAGTGCGCTATGGCGCTCAATAGGGGAAGCCCTCTGTCCAGCAGTGGACTAATATTGGCTGATATTGAAGCAGAAGATAGTGTTTTTTTTTCACTTGTCTGCAGCTACTATGGTCATTTATAACGGGTTATTTACCATGACTTGAGTTATGTTATGAGCTTCCTAATATGTCCGCACAGTTTCATGCACTATGTGTTGGCGACTCATACGAGATATTTTGTGTGAATACGAAAACATCGAAGACTTACCTCAACAGTAGTAAATACAATTTTTTCTATTGAGGAGAAATAAAGCTCCCAAAGTAATTGAGTTTGCTGGCGCAGTGCAAGAATACGCTCTGGTGGAACAGAGCGGACTAGCTCTGGTACCTGTTAAACAAGAAGGTTGACACTATGTTAATCATACTTCTTTCAAGTGTTTATCAACTGTAGTGTGGAGGAAAAGCACTGATTGAATAATTAATAATTACTGGATAAATTATAGGTTCTGTTTAAGTCACAACAGAAGATTTGAATACCTGTAGAAGCAATCTTTCATCAGCCCATATGACAGCTCGGCGCCAGTCAATGCGTTCATCGAATGGCAAGCGCCAGCCATTGCTCAGCAGCACAGGCACACAGCCTGCAGCTAAAGCTTCTAGAAAACGGTATGAGCCAAGGCGGCGACCTCTTGCTACCAGACAAAAGGTAGAATTGGCCAGCAGCTGCTCGTAATCAAATCTGAAAAGAAATTTTTGTATTTGTTAATGGAATGACAATCAGGGCTTGGAATAGCGGTATTTTCAAGTACCGGTACGTCTGAGCTTGACGTGGTACCGATACCATCATTGGTATGAGCGGAGATTCTTATCCACGCAATTACTGTTCTGAATTTGGTCTATCGATATAAATTTTACCGATACTTGTAAGTACCGGTATTAAAATATCAGTAGGGTATAATTACCGATATTATGCGCTGTTCAAATATTACGTAAGCAGATTTATTACAATTATTTACCCCCCCATCCCCCTTGTCAGCAAAAGTAAAAGCTCTTACCCCCATGCTTACGTAAAATTTTTCAATTATAAATGTATTTTTTTTTAATTATAATTATAATAAAAATAAGAAAATAGATTTAGGATAGAGATTAGATTTTACTGATACAGTATTCAACATAGAGTAAGGGACAAAAATATTATAATCTTACGAACATAACAAACTTATTTTAAATTTTTTGTACATATTAAATTCAAATTAAGAGCGTTTATTCCTAAAATGCGCAGAAACAGTACTTTTCAAACCCGGTTATAGAAAAATAATAGCAACAAAATCATAAAATTTTTAAATGTAATATTTTAAAAAAGATGCTCCACTTTATTGGTAGGCTATTATTATATTAAATTAAATAAGTTATATCGGTAAAAACATCATTTAAAAATGTGAAATATTCGTAATATTTCACATTTTTTCATTTTAATTTCTCATAGTAGGATACCAAAACCAAACATCTATCTAATTTACTTTTTAGCCAAGGATCTCATCAGTAGGTTATATTTTTTTCTTAATTCGATATGTCAGTATTTTCTATTATTTTGAGCTTCGAAACTGATGCTGAAAGGGAAATTATGAAAACCTCTCACAAGTTATCTTGATAGAACGCGTACATACTATATTAATCGAAATATTTTATAGTCAAACTATTTGGACACTAAAATTTCCTAAAATTATTAGTAAATAACATATACTATAAGATAAGTGGTTCATGATATAAACGGGTTTGAAAAGTACTGTTTCTGCGCATTTTAGGAATAAACGCTCTTAACAGTCTTCAGTCCATGAAACCTGAATCCATGATTTTAAGTTTTTGATGACATTGGATTGCTTGGATTGCTGAATAGCGCGCGGTAATTCCCTTAATCGGTTCTAAAGCGAGTGGCTAAACGTATGCATTATTTGCGGGAATCCCCGAAAATGCGTTTCGTTTTCAAGCATAGACAATGTGAGGGTTGCCATTCGTGTAAAAAAGTAAATAACTACCGATGACGTAATCATCATCTAGACTCCCCTACCCCCCATGTCATCCAAAATAAGCAATACAAAGACCCCCCGACCCCCATAGTGCTTACGCAATACTTGAACGGCCCCTAAAATATCGATATCAACAAATTTGGCAAGCACGCGCGCTATAGTACTGATATTATCGGTACTGGTAGCAGGCCCTGATGACAATGAAAACTTTGGCAACATGGTGCCGATTTACCCCTAAAGAATCGGAGTGCTAAAAACTTACTTATCATATTCTTTATTGTCCTCATCACATCGTTCATCCCTCAGTTCTTTCCAAGATTTCCCGTGCCGGCAAGTGGTAACCAGTATAAGATTATTCCCATCATGGAGATGCCACAATGAGTTTCGTGTCTCACTTCCTATGCCATGTACATACCGCTTCCCTTTAAAAGCAAGTAAGTGACGTTTTGGAGCAGGAAAAGGATTACCAGTGGCTCCAGGAGGAGCACCTCCTCTCTCGGGGTGTTCTTTGTGGAAGAGAGGTAGTGACACATCAAACCCTTCTCGAAAAATAGTTTCTGAAGCACTTGCTCTTGCCAATATAGCTTCTCCAGGATCAAAACCTAAAGCATCTTCAGCATAGTCAGGCCATGTCCCTGCATATAAGTTAAATATCAAATGATTACGTCCATTCTTCCAGTATGGCAAGTGCATCAAGCGAGAGTCCACATCTGGTACATGTTCTGGAGACAATGGATCGGCATCTAGGGTATCTATGGCAGGCACAAAGAGACATGCTTCATTAGGATCTCGAGTGGCATATCTGGACTCCCGTATAACAGATAGCACTTTGCGATATGATGTGCTTACTGGCCCTTCACTTGGGTATACGTAAATTTTAGGGTCGGTACCACATTTTGAAAAATCGAAGCATGTTTCCATTCGGCATGGTCCGGCAGCAGGTTTAGGATGTCTTTGCTGGGGTGATGGAGCTTCTTCTAGTTCTTCCAGAGTGGCAAACGACTTCAGTTGTGCACGGCGGTCACTTTGCGGTAATTTAGTTTTTTTATGATATGTTCCAAAGTAACAATAAATAACAAATGTACTGGTTAGAAACAGAAGGGCAAAACGTTTTTTAGCTTGCATTGTAAATACAGGTCATTTATAGGTACCCAACGTATGATTGACTTGGATTTGCAAAAACTCCCATATTTATGCGCCGAAAATTATTTTCAGAGCTTTTCAAGACAGACAAAGCCAAATCACACAAACTCAATTCAATTTAAACAAATCCAAAACAACACGAAAATAAACAACTTGGGCCTCTCCTCATTATGCTATGATTGATTTGATTATGATATGAATGAATATGAATGAAGTTAGACTGGACCACAGACAACTCAGGCAGGGATACTGACTGGCTGGCATAACTACCTAATGTTGGACCACTGGACCACAGATGTAATTTTTTTTGTATTGTAGACTAAAGAGATGCAATGCTAACTGAGGCTAACATTATAAGTACTACACGTTACGTACGTGAAAAACGCCTTTTCACGTTATTCGCGTTAAAATGAGCCATAACTCGCGTATTTCGAGTCCGAGTCTCAGTCAACCGAAGAACGAAGCACTCACTGATGTACCGATTTTGACATTGTCAATTTATAGACCGTCGTCGTCCGCCATTACCTCTTTATACACCGACAGGGTGACTCTATTGTAATGTAACTTAGATCGAAAAATGAAAAATGTCTTCTTGTGTGGTCAGATGTTGCCGAAATCACACTAATTTAGTAAATAATAAACACAGAATCACATTTCACACGTAAATTTCTTATTACATCCACTTATTTCTTCGATTGAACGCAAATAACTATCAACAGAAAAATCATAACAAAAACACAAATCTTGCCGGTGTTACCAGCACGTAAACTTCTAAATTTCCGAATAATGTGGGAGTTTAAAAAGTTTTGAATCTTTGTATATTATAATTCTTAAAATTGAAATTAGGTAGGTAGCCTACCTAACATAAATAAGATTTTAAATAGATATTACTTAAGCATTCTATTATATAAAGCTAAATTAACACAGTCTGACTTGACTTACTGATTGACATAATTGTTTTCCTTGATGGAGGTATGTTTTTTTTACGGAATCGTATAGAGAGGTGACCTAAGAAAAATTCAAACTTTTTGACATTTACTCCCCCAGAACACCCGAACTTAATTATAATCATAGGTTGGTATGTTACGTAGTAGGTAGGTCTTATAAAAACGATAACATTTATGTGACTAAAGCATTACGCTACTTTTTTTTTAAATAATAGCTACCTCCCTACCTGATGTGTGATCTGTAATTTGTAGAAAATTTTATGAAAATTATTGCCATTTTTTTTTCATCAGTTGGCATCTCTCACTTATGACAAGTCCGCCGTTGCTGTTCTTGACTTGTGATTCCGTGCACAAGCCAACTTTACTCTTTGGCACAAGCTTACTTGTATGTGTGGCCAATCAGAAACGTTTTCAGCTTTTTTGCACAATCACAAACTGAACTACGCGAGCAAGACGGAGCGTATGGCCGGCTATTACACTGTGGGGCTGCCACGCTATGTAACGAATAATGTAACGCGTGTTATCAGCGTTATTACGCTAATTTAAGCGCGGATAACGCGTTTTAATGCTCATTTTAACGTGAATAACGCCTTTTCACGTTAAAATGCGTAATGTAGTCTCGCTCAATTTGCATAATAAATGATATGTAGTTCTACACTACACGATTTAACAATCTTGAACGAAATACCCTTTACTCAAAAGACAGTTAGCCTGTTAGTTAACTGACAAAGATGTAGCATACAAACTCGAAAAAACATACGCTGAACCTAAGGGGGTATTCCACTACCCCTTCAAGTGTTGATTGGACTCCATGAGCTCTCTTTCACAAGTACCCCATCTGTTGAGTGGACTCCTGGAGTCCAATGTAGGTTGTGACGTATTTAGTGAACGTTTGTCGTCGTTTTCATATTCCTATACTGCTCTAAATTGCACAAAGTGTAGGGACCAAGACAAGGATGGCAATCCGACCAAAGTCCATTCACTGAAACGCACCTTCAACAATTGGTGGATTTTTCAAAAGTCGCCTTTCATTCTCGCAAGCGCGCCCGTTTTGTGAAGTTCGGTTTGGCTGTTTTTTTGTGAAAAGAAGTTGTGTTGTGATTGTTTTTCGACATTAAAACATGAGTGGGTAAGTAATAAATAGTTTTTAGTTCATAGATTGTGTATTTGATACAGATTTTGGACCTAAATAGTTTTTTCAACAAACATCGTTTGGCATTTTGCGGCGTCTTGTCGGCGTCATGCCCATACATTTTCGTTTGTTACTAATACAAAATACAAAAGTTATCGCAAACTGTTGTTATCACGCATATTGTTATGTATCTTTTTATTGTTACTAAGCTTATAATTTAACAAATACCACGGAGTCCTTGCGTAATATTGAAATAAAAATACCGCTCATCCCAAACAGAGCTCAATGAGCTCTCTCAACAAACAGGGGAATTGGGTTCAATGACACTCAACCGCCATTTTTTGTGAGCTTTGTTCGGATGTTGAATATTATGGATAAGACTAGCGTATATTCAATTTTAATATTTTTGATAACATATTTTTTTTGGAGATGTGCTTTTCATTCTTTTTTCTTTCTTTTGTAAGTTTTGTTATGATGAAAGATCAGTACGCGGATAAGAGTGCCTATATTAATATTTTTGGTAACGGTTTTTTAATGTTTTTGTTGCGTTTTCCTTTTTTTGCATAATTATTTAATTAATTATTTTTGGTCACGGTTTTTTAATATTGTAATTTTGTAGTTTATTTTCATTTCATGTACAAATTTAAATGCGACACTATTGGTCTTATCCATTCTATGATATCATGCTACTGTCCGTCCTTGTCTGTTGAGAGAGCTCTAGGAGTCCAATTTCTTAGAGAAATAGTTCCTTTTGGTTTTTGATTTTAAAAATATTTTACTAGGGCAATATATGTCTTTTTATTGCTTTTTATGCTTATAGATTTTTAAATATCAACTCATTGTAGAATAATAGTTAAAATAAATTCAACAGTATTTATCCTGTGATCCAAACTTGGAGTGGATCTTTTCTGCGCCTTTTTTCAAGTGTTTTGTTTATTGTTCGATTTTTCGTAAACTAAACACTTCTAACAGTTGAAACTCTGTCTGTAACAAGTACGTGAACCAAACTATAATTTAAGATAATAAGCTAAGCCAATTGACCTAAAGTATTCTCAGAATTTAGGATGAAACAGATGCTGTTTTGTACCCGGCGCTCGGACCGCTCGGAATAAAACATGTTTTTGTAAGCCTTGTTTCGTGAAAAAAATGTATGGGAAGGTGTTTTTTTTATTATTTGTGAATGTGTATAATATATTATTGTATGTGAAATAAAAACTTTATGTACGAATAATTGGTTTTTTAAATTAAATACCACGACTTTTTTAGAATAAACTGGAATAAATTCGCTAATTCTGATTTCAAATTAGAATTTTTAATACATTGCAAGGTAATACAGGACCCAAACATTATTGATGTAATAGCTTATTTCATAGCGATTCCGATGATATAAGATAAATATACTAGCTTCCTACAAAAATGTAGAGATATCGTCATTTGAATCACATGCGCCGTTCTCGCGTGGGACTACCCAGAATTGCCTCCACAGATGTGCGATTTTATGCAAAATGGCCGCCACAGTTGAAGGGCTACACGGTATTCAGGGCCCGGTAGTTAGGGAGGGCGGGGCCCCTTACAAGGCCGTCGATTATTACACTGCACTGAATACCGGCTCCCTCACTCTCTGTGTGCAGTCTGAATTTGAATTTGATCGCGCGCGGATAGAGACTTCATGGCACCTGTTGTATCCAAACCATTAAAAAAAGCAGCGATTTCCGTGGCTTTGGTAGTTGGATCCATGAATATCATAGAAGAAAAAAAGAGGAGAAGGATCTGGGTCAAGCAATACTTAAAATTAAGAGAAAAGCACTCCTGATGTTTTTCTAATCAAAATGGCGGATGGCGGCCGGGTCCACTTCAACTTCTTGTCGCTCGAGTCGATAATTACCTACGGACACTGACACTGACGCAAGCGCTCTCCGCGCTAGCCGTGCGATGACCGAGTTCCTAAGTGCCCTAAATGATAGTACACTACTCGATTATAAGGGCGATTAGGGCGCAAGGCATGCCGGTTCCGTCCGGTCGCCCTAATTAGGGACCCATACGCTCTAAATCTTATTACACACTCTTAGTTAGGGTAAGGGTCCCTTAAAATTGGATAGTGGAATAGGCCTTTTAGACCATAGAACGATCTCAAAAAGGTTAGCTTAACCGGAAGGAAACAGCAGTCATGCCAACTTGGCAAATCTGAAAGTATTCGTCATACAAAACTTCAAAGTGTGACCACCTGCAGAAGTTTTTCTGAATTTTTAGTAGATCTCGACAGCGTATTTTGGAGCAGGCTCTGTCGGATTTTCTTGAGTTGGTCAGAGTGTCCTTCTATTTCGGAGCTTTTTCTTTTTGGAAATTTTTGAATACTCCTCTTTACCTATTTAATGATATTTTAGTCTTAAAGACGAGATGCGGCTTAGTAAGTTTATGGTAAAATTTCCTAGTAATAAAACCAGGCAAGTGCGAGGCAAGTTGCCTCGCACGAGTTGCCTCAGGCAACTCATTCGTACGCAGAGGACTCTGTTATTCTGTACCATTTTATAAAACTATTTCACAAAATAAATCCTTTACAACATAATTATAATATTTCAAAGATTGAAAAAAAAACAGAATGCCAACATGACTTAATTGGTTACCCTACCCGACGCGGGGCGGCCAGACGACGGCGTGTGACAAATCTCAGCGAATTCCTAATTGATGAGTAGCTTTGATCAATGCATAAAGTTTCTGACAAACTAAGATGCTTGAATGAACCGCTGTGCCTTGCCGCCACCCCGCCGCGCCGCGCCGCCCCGCACCTTGAATATTT
The DNA here is from genome assembly GCA_947044415.1 of Eupithecia dodoneata. Classification (NCBI taxonomy): domain Eukaryota; kingdom Metazoa; phylum Arthropoda; class Insecta; order Lepidoptera; family Geometridae; genus Eupithecia; species Eupithecia dodoneata. Next base: position 7,877,136 of record OX345656.1, on the reverse strand, counting down.
CTCTTTGTAAGTTGGGTTTGATTTTTTAGGTTTTTGTGCGTATTATTCTGTATGCATGATTGGAATAGTTAAATCTAGAGATATCAATTCGTAAAAAGGCTAGATCTAGGCCGTAAATGGTAGGCAAGACGGAGCTGCAGAGGGAGGAATATGACGCTTATTGGACGTCTATGAAGTGCAAAAGAGTTACGTAGATCGCGTTTCTAACTCTGACGTCCGATCCGAATATCGGATCGTATGTTTATTGAGAGTTTACAAGATTATATGGAACGAACGACAGAGTTTCCGATTCTGACGTCTGAACAGACTCGGATCGGACGTGTAGGTTTTGAAAAATATGTTTATCGAACGAACCCTTTATTATAACCCTACTTTTCAATTAAAAAAAAAATTAAAAAAAATAAAAAAAACCATTCCGATAGTCAGAAAAATCTGACGTATATTCCCGACCCATTTGTGCGTCGGCCACTAAACATAACTGTTTTTTTAGTACTTACATATTCTTCAATCTCCTGAAATACGCTCTACTCTAGTTTCTTAAAAAAACGTATGGTCAAAAATAACAGACTTTTAAGTACTGATTTCACCAAATTTGATATGGAAACACTGAGTGTGATAGATAGAAGGAAGAGGTGAGTTTTTTTTTTGATTGATTGAGTTGTTTGCGCCGTGCGCTGATGAGCTTGATTTCGTAGTTCGATTTCCTGCCATTTTTACTGTATTTCAAAAGAAAAAGTGGATTGATTTGTGTCTGTGTAAGTAAAATACATTTTAGGAAAATAAATATGTCAAGTTCTGTGCATAACATTTATTTTGTTCTGTATTAAATAGCCACACACACGCACTGAACCGCCATTTCTCGGCCAATAATGGGTCAAATTCTCTGTTCCGCGGCATCATGGAGTAATATTTTTATTTCTCCATTGTAAATCCTTTAGCAAAGTCATAACATCTTCAGATCAAATGTAATATCATAAATAGGTACTTATTGCTGATACCTTTAGCTACAAAGATTTTCATAAGCTATATAAGTGCGCTTCTTTTCTTTTTCTCATAGTTGTAACATAACGCAATATCTCTTGTCATGATTGGTACTTCTTTTAGAATGTCATCACGCGGACGAGGCTATGGGGGCTATGGCAGTAGAGGCAGCTACAGTGGAGGCCGTGGGACGTACAGAGGCTCGTATCGCGGGAACAACCGTGGCTCATATGAGAGCCGGGGTGGGCGCGGCGGGGGAGGGTACTCCTCTTACAATAGCGACTCCCGTTACACAAGCAGCTCTAGTACCAGATATACTCGGGACAGAATTGATGATTCCTACAAGAAACCTTATAGATCGGTAAATATAACTTGTTATCATTTATAGTGAATATAGTTAAATCAGACCTCAAATGCTAGCTCAGGGTTCCGTCAAATTGCAGGAAACCACAGGTGGATATTCCAACCGTGATTATGGTGGTCGATCAGGATCCCCTGAACGCAAGAGAATGAGATTAGAGGTATGTACAAAATCTTGTTTAGGTGTTGCAGATGTTTCATCATAAAACAAACCCTATATTTGGTTTCCCAAAACCATTTTTGGAACAAGACTTCCTAAGCCCCTAGAGCAATCACAAAAATATGATATGGATAAGCACCTCTGAAATGTAGAAGAAAATAAACCAGCAGGTTTATGTAAGGTGTTGAATTATTAAATAAAAGGGCCATACTGGTAATGGTAATCCATTGAACCATAAGCTGGAATTTTAAGATTTCACAAAATATGTAGCATCATACACTGAAAACCATCCAACCAATAATCTTTGAGTTCAAATATAATGTATCTTAGATCTAGAAAATTATCAGTGACATAGATAGCTACATCTACATTAGTTGAACCAAATGGTCTAAGAGAGAGGTCTTACAGCTGCAAACAAAGGAGTTACAACTTCAGACTGAGGAAAGGTTATGAAAGCAAATATTCGCTAATGCTATTGTTGTCCCACAGTTTATCGAATCTTATATTTTAAACCTTAAAATGCCGCTATTAAAATGAATTATTTATTTGCATCTGAACAAAAAGAGACAAATCTAAACTGAATGCATGGTACGCCTGAGGAACAAATTGACACTATCCATTTTCAATCAGCTGGTTTCCTTCCATGTAATATGTATAAAAACATGTTTAGAACAAATTGAACAGCAAAATGATATTCTGTCTCTCTAGAAGTGATATCATATTTACAGCCATGTTATTCAGAAAATCTCCATCGCAACCTATATCTATTGACATGATGTGATGTCATATGAAAAGTCATAGTATCTTCAATGCTCACACTAACAATGAATACTGCAAAGTATGATGGAACACATTGACAGGAAATTGGCTAATAAACATACACACAAATTTCATGTGTTTGAAAATAGAAAACACAGAATTTATTCTTTAAATTATCTGGACAGACTGAGGCAATTCAAACACTCAAATGTCTTTGCAGAAATAAAGAATTTGATATTCCTGTCTTAGAAAGGTTTTCACTAAAAGATGTGAGGCATTTACAAAATTAATGTATGCTTACTTTGGGCAAGCTGAGAAAGCATTCAATGGATTGCGTTATTAATTACCTATTTATCTACAAGTGTGAGACATGTAGAAGAACAAAACAGAGTTATGTACAGGGGTCCTCGAGCGATAGACGTAGCCACGATGGCGGCAGTCACTATGGCGGATCGTACGGCAGCCGAGAGTACGGCAGCGAAAGACGGATGTACGGCGGTGGCGAGGAGCGCAGACGGTCTCCGAGCCGCGACGGGTTCCGCAAGTCGAGCAGCGGTATGGGTCCGCCGCGAGAGCCGCTGCGTTCCAGCCTGCGCCCGCGCGCGCCGCGCCGCTCCTTCCGCGGCCGCACCATGCGCTCGCGCACGCTCTACCGCGGCGCCGCGCGCGCGCGATCCTCCTTTACCACCAGAAGATTCGCAGATAGGTCCCTGTCCTACACCAGGGCTTTCAAACCTATCAAGAGCCGAAGGTAATTTGATATTGAGTTCCTTTTTGTAGAAATTGATTTGTTTTAATGCAGAAGGCGGAAATAGAACATGAATGCTTATGTTTGCGGAAAGATCGAAGACCAGTCCTCGGCTCGGCTCAAGGAATATGACCAAGAAGGTATTGAGGTGCTGCCATAAAAATGAACGACTGATGATCATTGAAGTTAAGATGACTGCTTGATCCGTAAGTCAGTAATGGTGGTGCGCCTGGGTAAAAATAATGTCATTGTTTTAATTTTATTTGAAATAAACCATTGTCATCATGATAAACATTGTTACTAATTTATTTTAATGATCACAGCCCTATGAAGAAGGAAGACGCATCTTCCACTGAAGATGAATGGGATGCGGATGAAAAAGATGATCTTGTTGAAGACAAGAAGGAGCTGAAACTTAAGTCTCCTAAGGTGAGTAAAAGAAAACAATTAAATTGCGGCGTAAGAGTAGATCCCTTCAACTCAGCCTGTGGATATCGTAAGAGTTGACCAAAAGGAGGTCCACCAGAGGAAGGCAGACAGGTTTCTTCTGTGTATTTTACCACTTCTACTGCAATCACCAATCTGCCTGCCAATAAGCTTGGTGATTGTGGCAAAACCTTATTTGGGGGAGATATTCAGCAGTATACGCGCTGATAACTGTTTACCATTATAATGTATCAGTTCATTTAGAGGACTAAATCCTTTAATATTGGGTACAAACCCCACTAGCTTTAAGCCCAACAAAATAAACTAAGACAAGTTGTCTAAATTAAAACTTCTTCTTTATGTTCGCAGCCTGAAGATGAGGAGGAGGAGGACGCGACATCGGAGGCGGAGGTGGGTGACGACGGCGGCGAGGAGACGGACAAGGAGCCCGACGCGGCGTCCGACGCACCGCCGCGGCGCCGCGTGCGGCCCTACGTGCATCTGCTCTGTGTCCATTGCAAGGACAAGTACCAGACCTTTGCAGTAAGTTAATGACGAAAGTGATTTCTCTGCTTTAGGCAATGGCTGCTCTGCTCTGCCTAAATGGAATTTATTATTGTATCTATAATATCTATTATTGTATCTGTAATGGAGTCTACCCACCGCAGTCCCCAACGTAGTCGGAGGCGTTGGTGCGACATTTCATAGTAAAGCCATCAACTACACTTTTAAGGTGTTGTGTTTTGGCGCGTCAGAAGCATATCGGAGTTACATATACATACATTTATACATCATACTGCGGTTTCACCCGCCGCCGTGGTGATAGAATATTTTGGATAATATACAATATATCTTTATGAATTGTAACCTAAATGTTATTCTGATATGTAAGCTAATATTATATTATTGTGAAGTTTTATCAAAATCCATTCACATAGTTTTTGCGTGAAAGAGCAACAAACATCCTCACAAACTTTCGAGTTTATAATATTAGTAGGATTATATACATTTAGTCGGGAATGAGAGGTAATGTGTCTTAACCTAACCTAACTAAATATAAGAAACCAATATGGTTCTGCCATGCCAACACAACTCACCACACCACAATAGTCAGGTTCTAGCGTAAGCAGCCAACAGTGTTTTGTTAACTTGTAGGGGGGCCTGCCAACTTTGATGAACTGTGGATACTCCATCGCTGGGAGACAAGTAAAACGTCAAGTGCGAGTGGAACTCACGCGCCGAGGCGAGGGCTCCATATAATTTATAAGACCTTAGTTCTTGCTGCCAAATATCATGACTTTAGGTCAATAGGAAGTATACCCTATAAAGGTATTGGTCCCTTGTGAGACTCTTTAAATTATTCTTTTTTGTGAATAGACTTGTGAACTTTTGTTAATAGAATTTACGGTTTTCTGATTACTTCCTGTGCAAGATCTTGCTTCTTACCCAAATTCTAACTCAATCAATGGGATAGGTTCATGGCGCGAGTCAACAATTATTGTGAATAGGTGTACTAAAAAAAACATGTCCACAATTTTACAGAGCTACGCAAAGCACTTGCTGTCATCGAAGCACCGCGCTGCTATGAGCTCCGTTGCGCGGCGTCATAAGGCGCAGCTGCTGCGCATGCGTGTGGACCAACGCGGGGCGCAGCGCGACCTTGAGGCCACGGCGGGCGCAGAGCTGGCGCCTCGCACCACCTTCTGCCTCGTCTGCCGCCTCAACCATCGCACCACGCGCCATGCGCACAATCTGACGGACACCCACCGGGCTATGAAACGCTTCTTGATGCCCTTCTGTCGCATCTGTCGCCTCTCGTTTCGCTCGCCGATGATTTATGAGCACCATATCGCTTCTCTAGATCACTTGAAGGTAAATTTAGTAAACAAAATCAGATTTTTTTACATTGTCACAAATACCCAAAATAATCTTCGTTTTGAGTATATTTGAATTATTTAAATAATATTTGTTTTAATTTCAGAGAAAGGCGAATCAAGCCCAGCGTCGTATAGCGAGCCCTAAAGCTGAAGCTAGCGGAGACGAAGGCATGGATGTCGATCTGGAGAACTTCATGACTCTTGACTCCGTTGGGGATGTTGATGGTAACACTTGTTGTTTAGTGACTTATTTTACAATAACCTAATTTAATTGGTTTATATCTTACTTGAAATAAATATTGTTGTAGAAGTTGAAGATGATGACTCTGGTGGTGAAAAGAAGGATGAGGTTTCTACAAAGGAACCGAAAAAGGAGATCAATATTGGCAGTGAGCATATCAAGAAGATGGAGGTATGTGTGCTATAATGTTAGATATGATATGACGCCTTATTTGATAATAATTATTATACAGTATAAAATTTGACTTGTCTAAATGCATATTTCGTAAGCCTAAAGAAATCAAGTTCTTAGAATTTGATTGAATTAACACTTTTTGCACTTAAAGAAAACAAAAAAACACCTTATATCTACACATTAAAAGTATAATAGGTCGTCCTTATCGCTGACAGCGATATCTCCCAGGCAACCTAGGGATGGAGAAAAAGATATAAGTAAGTATACTTAGAGTTGGTAGAGCACAAACAAACAGTAATGAAGGAGTAACAAAAACAAATATAAAAACAAATTTGAATAAGTAATCATAATTTGGCAGGTATGGTACTGCGAGCTATGCCGCGTGTACCTGCCCACTACGCCGGGCAGCGCAGACGAGGCAGACTCGCTGCGGCGGCACTGCCGCCTGCGCATCCACCTCGGCCGCTACGTGCAGCACCGAGACACGCGCACGCTGCGCAAACACGCCGAGCGCATACATCGCCAACTGCATCAGCAAAAAGGTAACTTGTGACCTCGACGCAGGAGGTTGCGGGTTCGATACCCGCCTCGGGACAATTATGCGTACGATCTGTAGATTTTTGTCCCGGGTGTTCTGGTCGTTACTATGTATAATAAAAAAAATGTATCTATGTAATGTATTGTATTAATTATACCAGTCGCCTAGTACCCATAACAAAAGCTCTGCTTAGGTCGGGGCTAGATGATGCTGTGTGGATTGTCCAACATTATTTATTTATTATCGTATATATCATAAGGATCTTATCCATAAATTAAACAGTTATAAATGCGTAAGTAATTCTGTTCGTATCTCTGTTACCGTTTATGGCTGACCGGAACTTACCGTAATTTGACTATAGATGGAATCACGGGAAAGAACGTAGGCTACTTTTTATCCCGGAAAAGGTCTCTGTAGCCGCGGCTATAAGCTAGTTTGGGAATTTCAATAGAAACTTGTTTCCGAACTTTGCCAGCTGTTATAGTTTGACCGAAACCGCTGTACCGCGCCTGAGGTATGCGAGCGACGAGACGGGGGAAATATCGGCCGCTCCGATCCATCAGTCTGCCGACACCGCTCACGTCGGTAGGTAGCTTTTCTACCGGACGGTCTATGTCAGAGGCTCGGTAGCAAGCTCTGGTCAAAAGTAACTATATCTATGAAATACTTTATTCAGTCTTCGTTCACTCACCTGTCAACAGTTAGGGAACTTCATAGTCAGTCATGTGCCAAGATCAATTTATGATAGTGGATGGGGTATAGCATAGATTAATTATTGATTACTAGATGACTGGGTAGTAGTTGGGTAGCGTGTTCGGATGTGAGACAGATAATACGAGGTGGTGGTGGGGATAGTGTTGCCATCAAATGTTTTTACCCCGATTTTAGATTTATTATGTCATGTTTTTTGGTGATGATTGATGATGTGGTTTGGTGATATTTTAATATTTGGTACTTGGTTGGGTATGGTAAATAATTTTTATGCTGGCTGTGTTTGTACTTGATGGTAGCATCATAATATTTTATTGTTTTTTTTTTTACAGAAGATGGCAAAGATGCTTCTGAAGCTGGTGAGAAAGTAAGAGGTGAAAAATCAATCGCATCTGAAGAAACAAAAAAACTGGAGAATGGAGCTGATCTGTCACTTGCTGCAGGTACATATTTATTTGATTTGTCTCGTTTTATTATTCACCATTTTAATCAGTATTTATATCAGATATCAAAACGGTTTTTTTCTCTTAGGAAATGAAGACAAACTGTGGGCTGATGTTGACAAAGACATTGGTGAATTTTTGCGAGAAGTTGACCCTCAAGGCAATGAAGATAGTGGCGACGACGAAGATCAGGGCAGGTAAATAGCTGTATGTTAATCAGTATTTAGGGTTTATTCAAGTATATTAGCAGTCTGGGGATTTTTAATTCACATCATCTGAATTTATAATCTCACTTCTGGCCAAAAATGCCACTGATCACACTCCACACAATATACAAAATAAAATAACTTCAAGGAGGCAGGGCGGGCTGACTATCCCTCATCAGCACGGCTCATCAGTCTACATATACATACATACTGAATAAAAATGCCCCCCCAAACAAGAGAAAGCCATCAAGGAGTTTCTGTTTGTAGTTTTACTAAAAATATGTGTCTTCTACAGGTACGACAAATTCAGAAAAAGCGACAAAAAAATAAAGAATGGAGACGCTGCTGAAACTGATGCAAGTGTTGCTGATCCTCCTACTGACAAAAATAATACAGAAGTGAATGCCCCTGCTTAGAGGTGGTAACGGACTTACTAGAATGTCCAGAATTTAGTTTTATGGATTGAAGTATTTCAGCATTTTATTGTAATAATATGAATTATGTAGTTTAAATAACGCATACAAAATTTTGAAATAAATTTCAGTTGATTAAATATACAGTAAGGAGGTACCCATAGGAATTAATTATTGAGGTTTTAGTTGTAAGGAATCATTTTCCCTATAATAGGTATAGCTGTTGAATATGTAATGATGATTATATACAATAGCAGAGCATAGCATAGATAGGAAGATAAGTTTGATTCATGGTAGTTTTCTCTGTTATAATAATATAAATTATAATTTATGATTATGCAGTACCTAGTGGGTACCTATCCTTTATTATATTATACATACATAGCTATTTAGCTTCAAAAATTGTAATTTATTTATGACACAGTAGTGGGTAACTGGGTACCCATTATTCTGTTTACAGATTTACCCTCTTAGGTATTCAAATATTCGAACTCTTCATTAGGCAATATTGAAAAGAAAATTACTCATGTGTAGTAAATATAAATAAATAAAATAAAAGCTATTGACGAGTTTTATTCCCTTGCAAAGACAGCACCCATATCCCCATAGTACTATTAAATCCTGCGGCTCGGAACATAATATATGTACAGGATAGGTATGTAATAAATTATGATTATAATAATCATTTAGGCTGGTACGAAATAATAGTTTTCGTCCGCCTCGCCGCCAGTGACGACGCGGACGATTGGGGGACGACGTAGAAGGTCCGCGGGTTCGATTCTCCGCCTCGGGACAAACCTATGTTAGATCATTGTTGGAAATAGGTCTCCACTAATGAGCGCCATAGCGCCGTCCAGCTTGACGTATCCAGCTTCTGCCTGCAGTCTTTGGCAAGTCTCAAGAGAGTGTCCTATACTACGTTAACCGAGTCGTGGTCGCCACTCAAGAACACGTAACGATTTGAGTTCCTTGTCCCCCGCGGTGTGCCGTGTAGGACAGCAGTCTCACCCCAGTACTCCTGGAGGTTCTTTTGCCGGGGAAGTGGCTAGATTGCGGAACTCTATCCCCCATGATATTCGAGCCAGTCCATCGCTTAACATATTTAAAACCAAATTAAAACAGCAATTCCTATTATCATAAAATTATATATCTAGGTATATTTATATATCTTTATTAAACTGAGTGTTTATTGAGTTATTATTACTTATTTTAATTTATGTACATATGTATATTATAATAATCTCATTCCATGTTGTATTAGTCTAATTTTTTCTTTGTACTTTTCCTCTATCTGTTCCACAGCCTCTCCTATAAACCTACGGTTTGCTGTAAGAAAACTCTTTGTTAGGGTTAAGCTCGCCTATGTACATCTTTTTTGGTTTTCGGTTCTTCGCGAGATATGGCCGACCGAATGCCACTTCAGCTTGCTAATTCATAGAGCTATGTCGATAAGTTTGGATCTCTGTCGGACGGATGTATTCTTTACGAATCCTGTACTTCAGACTCTGAGCTCTTTACATTGCTCGCCAAGTGACTTTTAACTGGTGGACCTGCCCCACCGTGAGTGTCCACGTCTCAGCTCCGTAGGTCATGAAGGGTAGGACGGACGGCTGTACGTTCTGCCGATGTGTCGCGCCGAACAAGCATTTTAGTAAAATGCTTTAGCTAGCTAGGTATATGACGGATCAGGGTTGTGTAGGTTTGAACAAATGAACATCATCAATTGTAAAAAATTGCCATTTACAATTTTCAATACCTAATGCTAATCAAATCAAATATTTTTTTCGAAATTCTATCTGTTTTTGTAACCTATGTAAAGCCCATCAATCAAAGTAATCAGGAGCCAGGAGCCAAATAATGGATTGATGCATGCTGTACATACAAAAGGTAACCAGCAATGGTTTAAAAAATAAACTACTGTTATGATTCTAAAGAATCCTTGGTGCTTGAACAGGGCTAACACATTAGCAATGTCACATTCTATGCTAATGTATGTAAAAATGGAACCTCCATAGCTTGGAATAAAATATTAAATTAGATTCTTAGAATGTATTTATCAAATCACTTCTTAGCCTTGGGTTCCTTAGCAGCAGTGGGGGCCTTTGTCACATCATCAGGGTTTTCAGCAGCATCCTTCAACCTCTTGGCGCGAATACCAACCAGCTTAGCTAGGGAACGTGCCTAAAATAAAATCAAAATGAGATCACAGCAGATAATAAACAATACAGTAAGCTTCATTATATGCTTTCTAAGTCGAGACAGTTCATTTTTGTTTGAGATTTGGAACACACGAACTATACATCTCCCATACAAAAATTGGAAATCTCTAACTAGCCAGATAATACTATCAATTAACTAGCCAGAGCTCTGTTTGTACCAAGATAAATTAGTTAGGTGAGTTTACTTACTCCTCTAAGGTACAAGTAAGCATTGAAGTTCTTCTCATCTTCAGTGATGGCCCTGGCAATGGACTTGGGGGCTGGCTGCTGTACTGGCATCAGAGGGCCACGGAGCTGGGTGGCCAATTTGCGCTCTTCTTCATTGGCCTCACCCTTCAGCACCTGTAATGCATCAACCAAAATATAACAATTATTCATACAGTGGCAGTAAGATCTATAGCAAATATAATGTTAAACAGATTAACATAGCATTTTATTTTTAAAATGACTTCAACTTTTTAAATTAGATTTAAAACAAGACAGGTAGTTTTTAAAAAAGACCTTTAATTTATTTACTTAATTTTCATGTGTGAACTCCACACAAATGGAAGTTTTTCATCTAAGTTAACAGAGGTCTGATAAAAAGTAAAACATAAGAAATTACCTTCTTGCCCTTAGGGAACAGAATAAGACGTGCTCTGTATTCCTTCAATCTCTGCACATTGACTTGAAGTGACTCTACAGACTTGTTACGCCTGCGAGGGTCAACTGAGATGCCAATGGTTCTGGCAAACGCAGCACTGAGTCCAGCAGCCTAAAATAGAAAAGAATTAAAACTTCCAAGTATCTATAAAATTCTTATATGAGAATAGAGGGATTATACTAGTTAGTATTGTGGTTTACTGAAAAAAATTATCATGGCTCATAGACACATAAAAATATTATAACTTGTAGAGTATTATTGGAAGTAGGTATACTAGCACTACAATTTTAATGTGTTAATTTATTAAAGTAGGTACTATGTACTGTTATGTACTGGTGCAATATTATCAAATATTTCTCATTGCTGAATAAACGAAAAACTCAAAGCAAGACTAACATTCTGTTTCATGCATGCTTTTAGTTATATTGAGTATAATATCAATAAAATATTGTGACTTCTGTAAATAATAATAATAATTATGATGATGGACAATCCGCACAATATTTTTAGAGATCACTATTATTAAGTATTATAATACCTATTTAAATAATGCATATACATAGGCTTTATGAAACCTGAGCCTACTTACTCTGACTTCTCGAAGAGTGAATCCTCTGCCGGCGCGTACTTTGGTGTGGTAGCGAACGGTAGGGCACCGTACAACCGGTCGCAGAGGTCCGGCAGCAGGGCGAGGAGCTACAGCTTTAGCCTTCTTTATTCTGTTTTGCTTTCTGCGGTGGCGTCTAGCAGGCTGATTGAACCACGTCTTCACAAATCTCTGCCAATCTTTATGGAAGTGCCCATTGGGGATCATATTATTTCCCTTCCCCATGTTTGTATCACCACAAGTGTACCTAAAATTGAAGACAAGAAATCAATACGGTATCCGTCTACATGCCAATATTGGTTTTTAAAATTGAATCAACTCTTTGAAAAACTACAACGATTTATTTGATAATATTGGATTATTCTAGGAAAACACTAACCAACACCAAGGAAATATTTAGAAAAAGGAACTTTGTAAGTTTGACATTGATAGTTACAGATACGTTTTACATTGACATGTAGATGACAATTGCCGGATGGTCACATCTTGGACGAGCGAAAACACCCTCTCATGGACGACCGAAATTAGATTCTTCCGTTAACGAAGCAGAAGACTTCTCCTTCTACGGATAATTTCAGTCTAGTATAGTAATAAATACATGACTAATATTTATGTGTTCAGATCGCGTAAGTTTAAAAATATTTAATGAGAGTTAAATCAAATAAAATATAGTTCATGGCCTCTCCCACACTGGTTTTACCACTACCACACTGGACCACTATGCTCTCCTATAAAAAAATAGAAGTATAAAAATATACAACTGTCTTACTAACTGTAGATGATCTGGGGAAAATTAGTAAAGCGTTGTTTTCACGGACCCAGTAGTTGCCGGACAGTGAAGTACAGTTACTGAGTCCGTGAAAACAAAGTTGTGTTAATCACAGTTGGTCATTTATTGTCGGACAGCTGCTTCATGATTTTTAATTCTACTGTCCACTGACCTTCTCCCACTCACTCCTTCTAGGACAGATAGTGTGTTGTAAATTGCTCCATACGAACGCGACAGTGACGAGTCAGTGTTGAAGGATAGTGGACGCTTGGACATTGTTTAGACTGAAAAGTTATTTCAATTACCTATCAGACTTTTTTTCATCTAGGTCGTTTGTGATTTTAGTCCAAGCAGGGGTTTGGAGCTATATACACAGCTACTGTGTAGACAGTAAGCTGTCTCGTAGTAAGAACATGACGGGAAAGTGACAGCACCAGCGGATGCTGTATGCCGTCTACGGGTGGTCAGTTATTAGGCCTGTGAAAACCAGGTTTAAGTTGTAGAAAAAAAAAATCTACTGCTGATTTTTTGTATTGCCATCATTAGTTGGAATTCATGGTGCTTCCAGCAAGGTCCTCCATTTCCCAAATATTTTTGTTATGTTGGTATAAACGTGACTTGATCCATCCGCCGCCATTTTGATTTTATTCAAACGTCACCTTTTCCTTTGGTGAGCAAGGTGTGTTCACGCGAGGTTGTGTGTCCCCTCGAAATAGGCCACACAATCCTCAGAATTTCGTGAAATATTCTTGTAAAATAAAAAAAAAAATTATAAAATTCACAAAATCCAAAAAAATAGTAAAATAAGAAAAAAACAAACGGGAATCACTTGATTTTAAGTTTAGTGTACGTAAGCGTGCAACGTGGTCTGAGGAATGCGATAGTCATTGTAAAGAGAAAGTGAAGTTGTTCTTTGACTTCGTACCGTGTTTGATGTCGACGTGAAATTGAAACAAACATTTATTCAAGATGAATCCAGGGCCACCAAATTACCCTATGGCATCCCTGTATGTTGGAGATTTGCACTCCGATATAACCGAAGCCATGTTGTTCGAAAAATTTTCAACGGCTGGTCCGGTTTTATCCATACGTGTTTGTCGCGACATGATAACACGTAGATCCCTAGGCTACGCTTATGTCAATTTTCAGCAGCCTGCTGATGGTAAGTTCTAGTTCTACTACTCATCTAAGTCATTATAAAATATAAATTATAACCTATTACAACGTCCCGTATGGATTTCCGAAACAGCTTTCTTACATTGGGCATACCTTCTATTGCATCACTCACCCGGAATTACATGTAATGATAAATAGCAATTGTTTCACATTGTTAGTTTAGCTATAATTTGTGTATTGTTTTAGCTGAAAGAGCTCTGGACACTATGAATTTTGATATCATCAAAGGAAGACCAATTAGAATCATGTGGTCCCAGCGTGACCCTTCTCTGCGTAAATCTGGAGTTGGAAATGTTTTTATCAAAAACCTTGATAAAACAATTGATAATAAAGCGATGTATGACACATTCACGGCTTTTGGCAATATATTGAGCTGCAAGGTGGCTCAAGATGAAACTGGCGCATCCAAAGGTTATGGATTTGTTCATTTTGAGACTGAGGAAGCAGCTAACAAGTCTATTGAGAAAGTCAATGGAATGTTATTGAATGGTAAAAAAGTTTATGTGGGCAGATTCATTCCCCGCAAGGAACGTGAAAAGGAGCTAGGAGAGAAGGCAAAACTTTTCACCAATGTTTATGTGAAAAACTTTGGAGAAGACTTTTCAGATGAAATGTTGAGGGATATGTTTGAAAAGTATGGTCGCATTACAAGTCACAAAGTAATGTATAAAGATGATGGACATTCCAGAGGCTTTGGATTTGTAGCCTTTGAAGACCCTGACTGTGCTGAGAGAGCCTGCATGGAATTGAATGGAAAAGAATTGGTTGAAGGCAAACCATTGTATGTTGGACGTGCTCAGAAGAAAGCTGAACGTCAAAAGGAATTAAAACGAAAGTTTGAACAACTTAAATCTGAACGCTTGACACGCTTTCAAGGAGTTAATTTATATGTTAAAAATCTGGATGATACCATTGATGATGAACGCCTGCGTAAGGAGTTTGCACCCTTCGGCACTATCACATCAGCCAAGGTATTTATTTTCAACTGTTCTTTGCTTGCCACTTTGATTACATAGCACCTAGGTGAAACCTAGCACCCAAGTAAGGATAATTAGACAATATTATATTATATTAACTTAGAGAATCCAGAGATAACCTACATCTTAACATATTTTGGCCTCGGATATTAAAAAAAAACTAAATATTGGTAGATGACTAAAATTATAGAAGTCAAAGTCAAGAAACTATGTATATATTGGTAATATGCAGCATGTGGCTGATATCACTGTGTTGAAATGATTAATTGAATGTCTTTTCTTAGTTTGTTAAAATGTTTTATAATTTTGTTTTAGGTAATGTTGGAAGATGGTCGCAGCAAAGGCTTTGGTTTTGTGTGCTTCTCATCTCCTGAAGAGGCTACTAAAGCTGTGACAGAAATGAATGGGCGCATTGTTGGCACCAAACCCCTTTATGTTGCCCTGGCACAACGCAAGGAAGACCGTAAAGCTCACCTTACATCTCAATACATGCAGCGTATGGCCAGTGTCAGAATGCAACAAATGGGACAAATCTTCCAACCTGGTGGAGCTGGTGGCTACTTTGTACCTACTATACCACCAGCCCAACGTTTCTATGGTCCAGCACAAATGACTCAAATAAGACCATCACCACGCTGGACTGCCCAACCACCTGTGCGTCCAAACACTCAATCTGCAGCATCTGGCTATCCAAATATGCAAGCCTCATTCCGACCTGCACCAAGAGCACCAGCACAGGCTGCCTTGCGCTCCTCTCTCGGAGCTAGACCCATCACTGGACAACAAGGATTAGCTGGACAAGCGTCTATTCGGGCAACTCTTGTCAACCAGGGAGGTCGCCCTGCCGGTTATAAGTATACATCTAACATGCGTAACCCTCCTGCACCTCAACCAGCTGTGCACGTTCACGGGCAAGAACCCCTTACAGCCACTATGTTGGCCACTGCACCTCTTCAGGAACAGAAGCAAATGCTTGGTGAACGTCTCTTCCCTCTCATCCAGCGCATGCACCCAGATTTGGCTGGTAAAATAACTGGAATGCTTTTGGAGATTGATAACTCTGAATTGCTTCACATGTTGGAACATGAAGAGTCTCTGAAGGCCAAAGTTGATGAAGCTGTTGCTGTCTTGCAAGCTCACCAGGCCAAACAACAAGCTACTAAAAAGGAATAGTAACATTGCACCAAAGCTGGTTGCATAAAAATACCGTTATCAGCTTTTCTGGACAAGACTAACGATCTTGACAATTTTTATTAAGCTTTGAACACTATATGAAATATTATATAAATTAATTTTGATGCCCGCGATAAAAATATAATATAAAAATTGAAAAAGCAAAAAAGCGGATTATACTCTCTTTAGCTATATGGATTTTTATATCAGAGAGTATATTTCTGCAAACAAAAATAAGGAAACTGTATATTAAGAGTTATGTACTCTTAGCTCTTTGACTTTTTACATTGAATAAGAAGTTGTTTTATGTTTTACGACGAAAATATATTTCTTGTCTTGTAATCCAAGAAATGGAGTTGGCTATTTTTGTTTCTTTCATGTAACTTTCTTTTTCCATAATCAGATAACATTGAAACTTGTGTACCTTGGATTGTAATCTTGGTCCCAATGTTACTGATTATTTACTTAAGTATGTATTTACTATTTGTTACAATATAATATATTGTATTCTTTGAAATATCCATTATTTATCATTACCTATGGTGTTTTATTTTTATCATTCCATACATATGCCCCTTTAGAAGATAATAAATGTATAACTTGGACCATTTTAATTAAAAAAAGGTAGCTAGCTATTAGTTAGAGAGATGACAGAATGACCAGTAAACAATATGTATTATAGATTATTTTGTATAGGTACATCCTACATAGGTAGTGCCAAACATTACACATACTTTAGTTAGAGTAGCTTCTATGTAAAAATCATGCCTGGGTATCATATTCAGATGTCACTGCAGATTTTCTCGAAAAAACAAATTTTATTTTCTAAGTTCCCAAGATATGGAAATTTGCCAAACGCTACCTACCTACTGCAGATTGCCAGACCTACTTCGCTATATTTTTCTAAAATATAATATAGGTAATATCCAGATCATGTTAATTCCAGGTTTCTTTAAATTTTCAAACTTTGAAGAGAGTACCTACGAATGAACCATTTTTTTAAGTTTAAACCTGTTTCAACTGTTTTCTAATCAAGCAAGCCAATAATTTCATTTATTTGATAACACACTCTACAAAAGAAAATTAAATTACTGATTATGAAAAGATAAATTAGGTAGGTATACTTTGTACACACAAAAAACAGTCAGTTTTGGAACTATAGCTATTTTTATTCAATAAATCTTTACATACATTTGAGAAATAATGAACAAAATAAACCAATTCCTCACACCAATGTGGCAAATGAATTTACTAATGTTTTGTTATTGCAGCACTAAGCCAATTTTATTTGGTGACATGCCTGGGCACCTCCAATTGTACAAATAGTATTGTAAATTGCCATCACCAATACCGAACTTTAGTGGTTCTAGAAACTCCTTGTTATCCATTAAATCCAGAGCATTGAAGACATCAAATCCAGAATTTCTTGCTGTTATTAATGCATCAAGCATCAAATCAATCCATGGTGTCTTGGAAGCTACATTGTAAAATGAATAAGCAGCTTTTAAATTCTTGTGAATAGGGTGGTACACCACAGTTGAGGGCAATGTGTAGTAACTCACAAAATCTGTTATTGCACCATCTTTGGTTTCAACCACAAAACTATCAATTATTCCTGCCTGAGGGGCAAACCAATGTTTGAACTCTTCTTCCTCAAAAACTGGTGCCAAATCAAATTTCTTCAAATAATCATTTAACAATTTCACAACCTTTGTACTATCCCCAATGTCCATCTTACGGAAACCAGGGGTTTTGGGTGCATCAGGAAGCTTGAACAGCTTAAGTGTTCTTTGCATGGTCATGTTGCGTGATAGATGACTGAACTTGATGTCAATTAATTTTTTTGGATTCAGAGATCTATGCCAATAGCGACATGTGGCAACCGGTTTAGGTAAAACAATACCTGCTGTGTAGACTCCTTGAAATATGCCTGTTAAATTAACTCTGCGAGTTATCTCACGGATTAACACTGGAGCTACACGTTTGGCTCTCAGTTTTTTGTGTACACACAAAAAGTTTATCTCAACAACTGTCTGCTCATGCTCATATATTCTTAGCTGAGCAGGTATGGCAGATATAAAGCCAACTAATCGTCCTGATTTGACAACACGTACACCACAATGCCAATCCATTCTCCATCCTGGAGGCTGAAGAGCCCATTTTAGAAATTCTGTTTGATAATCAAATCTAAACATACAGTCATCATCCTCAACATAGTTCTCATTGAGAAGAGTGTACAGTTCTTTCAAAACAAGGGGTTCATTTAGGTTAAGAGTATCCCATTGAAAACCATCAGGCAGAGTGTAAGGTTCTGCTCTGATTTCTTCAGAGGTTTTTGGTTGTTCAATTGGTTCATTGCAATTGATCTTTTCATCCATCTTGGGGACAGGCTGGGTTGACCAAAATTGATATGATTTATTAAGAGCCTCTTCGGTAGTTTTAGCCGGTTTTTGATGTAAATTAAGAACTTCCATGGCTTTTTTTATATCTTTAAGAGATAAGTTGGGGGCATCACTTGAATTAGGCAATGAAACTATGCCATCGGCCAGCGTTGAAACCGTTTGGTCTCCATCTACACCATCACGCTTTTTCTTGTTTTTCTTTTTTTGGTGATCTTCACTGGCATCTTGGAATTCATTGTCTTGTAATGATTTAGAATCTTCCATGATAATCTTCACTTCTGAAGCTCAAAGGTAAACTTATAGTTCAGTTCAGCACTGCCAGCAGGAAAAGTGGTGGTTGAATAGGTACTGGGTGGGCCTGGCTGGGGGCGCTGGCTGGCTGCAGGCAGAACAGAAATAATTTATTTCATTCAGCGCATTAATCACATTTCAAGGTAAAGTCAAGTCAAGTCAGATCAAACAGTCACTGTCATAGCTTAAGTGCAATTGTCACTTCATTCACGCTTACCTATGGTGGACAGTATGGTCACCATGTGGACACCCAAAAACCCCCCTTAAACCCCGGCTTGCTTGCTACATCTAGCGTCTGTCTGACTATGGTCAAGACAAGACCTCGACCCCCACTTTAAAAACTATCACAAAAACTGTCGCGGCTTGCCCTGAGTGCCATACATAAGCATTTTTGCTACGAGTTTGCCAAACACTACAAAAAATGCAATGTACCTACACTCACTTTATATTACTGCTACACAAGCTGGGTCACATTGGTTGTCTGAATCACGTCGTCGTCGCGTCGGTCGTCTCGGTTGTCGTCATCTGCCGCATCTGCTGAGAATAGTGACAACTTTTATATAACTGACAACAAATCAAAATACTATTACGGCAACACTAGAGGGAGAGGCGAAATAGCAAAAATCACCACCACGATCGATTTTCAGAAGTTTTAATGGGAGAAGAGCAGAGGGATTGGAAAGAAAAAGGAGATTTCTGTATCTATTAACCACTTGCTTGTTACGAAATAAATATTTCAAATCTTTGAGACGTTAGGTAAGATATAAGTGCCCTTACTGGGAAATCAGTATCGAATTAGAATCAACTTTCGGTGAAAGCACGGTCGGTATGCACTGCATGCATTGCATATGTACCTACTTACATTTTACTAAAGAATTTACTATTACTCCAAGTAAATGCTACGCTTTCTCTTCTATCACTTGGAGGCCACATGATTCAGTTGATATATTTTTCAGGCTTCGGTACGTGCTGATAATCGGGTGGAAAAAGTTAGGTGGAACGCCATCGGTATGTAAACCGCCGCCGCCGCCGTGGTAACTTCAACATAGCAGCTGGCGCGGTTTCACCGGCGGAGCCAAGTGCTTCTATCTTTCGATACCTAGTAGGTGAGGGTGACTGTTAGTGAGTATGATATGATGGAGTATACTTTCCTCTACCGAAATATTTATTCGGGAAGGGGGCTTGTAGGCAGATATCTGCTGCATAAATATCTGATAATATTAAAAATAGCTAGAATTTGTATATTTGTTTGAAAAGAATGTTTCACAATAATTGTTAATCACAATGTTGTCAATTCTAAGAACTCACTAACTTCTACAGAAACAAATTTTATTTAAGTTTAGTAATTAAGTATGTTAATATTCGTTTTAAAGGCTGTGGATTTTGTTTGTAGTTAATATAATATCATTATTTCAGTTTAGCAAGCCATGGCAGAAAAAGATCAAGTTATTCAGGCACTTCGTGCTACTCTAATTTCTGTGAAAGGAGCACTCACTATAAAACAATGTAACCGTATGTATTGAATTATTAATTAATACTTACAAAATATCAATACTAAAACCGCATAACAACAAAACAGTGATTTGAACATATTTGTAGGTGATTATCGTGAACTCCAGGGTGATTGGATACCCTTCAAAAAACTGGGATATCCAACACTTGAGAAGCTGTTTATAGATGTTCCTGGATTTAAGGTGACCCAAAATAATGGCGAGTGGTATGTTGATGCGATAGCTAGCCAGGAAACACAACACATAGCTGCTATGGTGTCTCGTCAAAAATCATCAAAAAAGACATTGAGTGGTCCGGTAAGTTAAGTATAAAACTATAAAAAAGTGAAACTAGTTCTGCATGCATTTATATATGTAGGTACTTTACATGCCTGAGTGTTAAAATATTTTAAATATTTTTATTTCTCAGAATCGTTTTTCAAAAAAACAAGGATCATGGCGAAAACCCACTTCTAGCTATGCACCTAGCTACAATAGTCAGTACTCAAATCAATATTACCGGGCTCAAAGTGGAACATCTCGATACAGCAATAACAACAACTACAAGGTAAGGCACAGATATATCATGATTTCACTACAACAGCTTCCTGTTGTCTGTCTGTCCCTATGTATGCTTTAAAACTACGCAACGGTTTTATTTTGATGCGGTATATTTGAATGGTTTTTTTAAATAATAGAGTGATTTGATTCAAGAGGAAGGTTTATATACCATTTGACACATAGATTTCCACGCGGGCGAAGCCGCGAGGCGCAGCTAGTTATATAAATAAGTACGTAAAATAAATATATAATGCTAGACAATCCACACAGCATCATTTCATGTAGGATGTAGGCTTAGGCCTAAGGCTAAGCACAGTTTGTGTTATGATGGTAGATAATATAATTATTTGTTATGGGTAGGCTTGGGTAGGTAAGGTACTAGATGACTGGTACTTCATGCACAGATAGTTCGATAATGCTGTTTTTTTTCATCTATTTCTATCTAAAATCGGCTTTTTAGCCATCGATATATTTAATATAATGCTTTTTATATAGGAGCTTTTTAGGTTCTGGGTCCCAAGGATATAGAAGGTTCCTAGCCCCCAAGAAAAAATAAGATACACACATTTTTTATAAATTCTCGTGCCGACACGATACGGCCATGCTTAAGGTTGACAACTCAGAGATCAATAACGCTAGAGACAGACAGGTCCCACGTACATAATGTAATGCGTCCTGTACACATTTGGCGAATGCGCTGGGCCAGTATGTTGGGCCAACTGGTCGGATTGAGTTCACACATTGTTGATCGGATTGAGTTCACACATTGTTGGCGTACGATCATTCCGCATTGGCGCTTCAACCAAGATGGACGTGGAGTGTCTTACTTTGGTTCCATATAAATAAATAATGCTGGACAACTCACACAGCATTATCTAGCCCCATGGTAAGCAGAGCTTGTGTTATGGGTACAAGATAACTGATAAACATAATACAATACACAACACCCGGAACAAATATCTGCAGATCGTAGACACAATTGTTGCGAGCCAACGTTGGCCGCCAACTTCCAACATGCGCCAAGTAGGTCTCTACACGTTGGCCCAACGCATTGGCCCAATGTGTACTTAACGTATGCGACGCATTATAGAGTCTAGACGCAATTTTTCATGAAAACAGTTGGCATATTATGGCATTCCTAATATCGTACGCAGCTCCTGTGGGGGACTCCCCGTCCGTTTAGTTGTGCATATATCTCGCGTCTGCAAGAAACGGGTGACTCGTACCCATTCATAAAAATTCCGTTGTCCGCGAAATTCCGTGTTCATTTTATTTAAAACTTTCATTTATCATTTCACTCGCCTGTCGTGCGTTTTTGAACTGTTTTAAGAACCTTTTCCGCTGCGGTGGAAACAAAGTACCAATTTATTCATTGTTGAAGTTTGTGTTTTTAGTATTACCTACTTTTCTGATACCTTGTTGTTTTCTTTTATTGTTATCAGTTTTTGTGGAGATATCATTCATAAATGGCTTTGTTCACATAGACTATTCTATTCTAGAACTAGCTCGAGAATATAGATTCTCGAGCTAATTAATGAATAATTTGAATCCTAGCTATAGAGCATTGTAGTAGAACTAACTAGTTTGAAAGAGCAGATGGTAAGTTTAAAATAATTTAAGGAAACCAAGGTCAAAATGGCTCCAGAATTTAAAAACTTTAGTGTGGTACAGTTTCGGTGGGCAAAGTCTACTACATGTGTTTATTGTACCTAGTTAACCAATCAGTAATACTAAATAGCGCAAATATGGGTGCGTTTTAAATATTAAGAATTTTATGGGTCTATTAGTAGAGCAAGATAGATTGTATGTATAAGACCTAAATTATTGCACAGCAAAACGAGGCTTGACAGATGTATCGTCTTTAAATGTTATTCTTCTCTTCAGGTAGCTATTAGCAACACAACTTATAATACTGGTATAGATACAACCGCCATCACCATTCATTATACTTTTTCTTTGGCCTACCTCTACTCCATTTACATAGCTATTATCATTAGGTGCCTAATTAGCGGAGTAAAATATTTCGTAATCGGTGTATCTAGATTAGTTACGACCGAACATTACACTGCGCGTGACCCTACAAGCTTGGCTGATTTATTTTAATTAATTAAATAGTAATGTTTTTTAAGGCTGTAAAATATAATTATGGAACGAATGAAACGAAAAGATACGCGGCTCCGACATCTGCGCCAGCTGTGGCTTACCAACCAAAACCACTACAAACTAAGCCAACCAACAATCATATTGAGGCTAGTGTACCGAAGGCAGCAACATCTGTGGCACCAGAGGCATCTAATCACAGCAGAGAGGCTCCAACGCCGCCGCAGGTAAAAAAATGATATAATTTGATTGTTTTGAAAAAACCAAAAACCAACTTCCAATCACTTTCTTTTAAAAGTTTGTGGGATAAATACTACTCCTTCTGAAAAAAAAATATTTAACCACCTCGGACTAATTCTCTATACAACTGCAAAAAGATTATCCAAATCTGTCCATAAATGTCGTAGAATTCGGGGGACATAATTAAGATACATAATACATACAGCAGAATATTTGTAACTTCCTCCCTATTACCACTACAATGCTAGACACATGATGAAGAAGCAATCAGCATCTTATCAATTGTAGCTAAAGTTCATCTTACTTCACAACTGACGCATTCATACTTAGGAGATAGGTACTCCTTGGTCGTAGAAACAATTGCAACGATTAAATTTTCTATTTCAGCCAGCAACAATAAAGCAACAGCTAACAGCACCTTTACGCGTAAATATTGAAAGCAACGGTAAACCTAGCTCCAGTACCAAAGTATCCGCGTCACAGAGACTCTCGAACTTGAGAGATCGCCTAAACACCGTCGATCTGATCCCTCTGCAACTTCCGGCGGCAACTAATGAATGTGCGATTGCCAACAAATATGTAAGTAATCTTGCCCTATAAACTTACAGAGTTACATACATTAGCGGCCTTAGGCTAGAACGCTGTTGGGCGACTGCCCAGATGTGCTATCACGCTACAATTTCCCATTTCAATTAAAAAGGCCATCCAGGGAGACTGTGGCATGGGCGGGCATACACGATTTCGGTTTCCGAAAGAAAGTTATACCTGTCTGTTTACTTTTTTGTACCATACAAAAAAAGTACACAGCTATAAAAGTTGACGACGGAAATGTCAACGCCAAGATTTAAAACTCAAGCCAAAGTCAATAGGGATGATGACATTATCAAAAAATTCTAAAGTCACCAAAATATGATGTATATTTATGCGTACAAGGCGGCGGCGCGGAGCCGCCGCGCCGCCAGCTCGTTGAACGGGTTCTTATATCTCGTGAATTCCCCAAGTCTAGTAACAAAATCGCTATGTTGACAACACTACAGTGGAACGCAGTGTTTAGTCGAAATAATGCTTTTCCTATTATCGGGAATCCCCGACCATAAACAAAACACATTATCTATATATTTTCAACATTTCATTTAGAAAGTCACATAGTATAAATAAGAAAGATATGCCTTCTTATGTATTTAACCAGTTAACGAGCAATTGTCGATTGTCTGATGTTTAATTGTTTAAAATTTCGGATATATTTCATTGAAAATTACATAGATTAATGTTGTAAAAAAATGTGTCGAATTTTGTCGTGGCGCGCATCTTAAGCTAGCTGGATGCTGGTAGTGCTTAAAACTGTCTGCTTACACAGTAACATGACGAGTTTTCTTTTCAAAAACGATTTTATTAACAGGAAAGCAGTGGTCCTGTGGCCCAAGTTACACCAGCGTATAGCTTGGAACCACCACCAGACTTGTCGTCGTCAGTTGCTAAGCTGGAATGGACATGCAAGAAAGTGGGCTTGCAGCAACCCGTTTACAAAGTACACGAACTCGGACCGAAAAGGGGACCTCTTATGTACGACTGCACTGTTAAAGTAAGAACCTACTGTTAGTTTGTAAGGCTGTTAGGTGTTTGTAATCTTATATACGCACTTAGACACGAGGTGCGTGTTTGGTTTGCGTGTGTAATCAGTCAATCTGGGATCTTTGGAGACTCCGCGGAGTGCCCTCGTGTCCCTCACCCCCTGCAGCAAGTTGCTACACATGCACTGAAAATATTTTCTTTCACTAGACCTTTGGGCCGCTATGGCGGTTATTAGGATATATTTCCAGTCCAGCTGTCCTATTACGCAAAAACTATCCATCCTTTTATTGACATTTAGAAGCCGGCCTTCGTGCGTCCTTCGTTGAAAATAACGAAGCCCATGAAATGGCTTTCTTATCTCGATTATAGGATGAGTGGTTCTTGCATAAATCACAACAATCAGCAATATATAGGCTGATGTAGGTATATCGTAATATGGTTGGTTATTTTGTAGGTTGGAGCGAAGTTCTCTGCTCAGTCGTACCCCAACTCATCCCCGTCTGAAGACTTGGCCAAGGAGGTGGCGGCCGCGAAACTGCTGACTGTGATCGAGAGCTCGGAGTCAGCTGGCTTGCCGACGAGCTCCAGTAGCAATGCACTCGGGTCACTCGCGGAGCTGGTGGCCGAGCACGAGGCCGGGCTCTGGGCCGACACCGTGCCGCATCTCTACAAGTAACAACAATAAATGTACAAAAAGCGTGACCCACTTCGCTCGCCATGCTGCGTTAAGGTTTTTGGCGAGCTGTAAGAGCCGCACTAGAATAGGCTCTGTCAAACGCAATGCTGTTGAGTTATCGTTATACAAACACAGCGCGCGGCATACATAGAAATTAGTAATTTACAACTGTCCTTTTATATTAGATAGATAGATAGATAACACTTTATTACACCACACAAAAGAGAAAATAATACAGAGATAAAAACTTAGAATAAAGGTATAAAGGGCGGCCTTATCGCTGAGAGCGATCTCTTCCAGGCAACCTTGGGATGGACTGGACATGAACGAACAATAAAGACGGTGGCACTTTAATAAATAATTGGTAACAAATACACTAAATACCTACATTATTTATTATTATTTTATATTTTTATTATATTATTATAAAGATTAGTCTTATTCCTGTAACTATTTCAGGCAAAAGTATAGAGAAAATCTTCCCAGCAACTGGCAAGAGTTGGTAGAGAACTGCCCGCTGATTAAAACGGAAAGGGTGATCAATGGACGCATTGTTTACCTTCCCAATAGAGAGGTATTGTATTTTTATCTATTTTTGTTTTATCTTGTAACGTAACCAGAGGATTGTAATCGAGCTAGGCTCGAAGTCTCTCTGAAGAATAGAATTCGTACCTAACTAATAAATCCGACAGAGAAACAAAGTTATCGACATAGCTCTAAGAAAATGAATAAAGTCGGCCGGCTAAAGTAGACAAGGCGCTATAGCGCTCATTAGGGGAGGCCTATGTCCGTCCAGCCGTGGGCTAACATAGGCTGATGATGATGACTCATCTGTGTGAGTATATAGTAGAATCAATGTTTGAGCTAAAATAATGCTTGCTGAAAGGAGTTGAGGAACTTAAAGTTGGACAACAATTTTAATTTTTTTGTTATATGTTTTATTATGTTTATTTTGTGACGTTTTAGTTTAGCTCTTGGTTTAGTAAGTGCAAAATTATAGATAGAAAACTAGGTATTTACTGCTCAAACCTCAGGAGGTTTAAATACGTTACGACATGTATGATTGGGCCGCAGGAAGCGTCGCCCGCGTCTTTTGCGACCGCTACGTTCTTAGCGGAGGACACAATAGACAGCGACCTACCGCCCCTACAGTTTCCCGACGCCGATTTCTGGAATGTATACGTTACAGTGGCTAACTCGACCATTGAAATCTGGGTCAGGATCATTGGCGATGAGTATAACGTGAGTGTTTTTTTTTTATTATGTTTTATAAAGCCGTTTCAACGATTTTGATGATTCTGCAAAGATTATAGCGTTTTTCTCTCCCACGATCTGAATTTTAGCATTGAATTCAGTGATTTTTTAAACTTTCTCGAAAAACTCGAACAAGTAAATTTTTTTTTGTTTTCCTGAACTAAACTCCGTGTTTAACTAGCTTCTGTCTATAAGCAGACAGAAATTGGTCAAACTTTTATCTATATATTTTTATATCTCTTAAACTGAGGCTAAGTGCTTTATTAATTATATTAATGTCAAGTAGAAATAGCTGTGTCACACACTATGTGTGAGTGACATGGTCATTCATTAGTTGTAAGATTATTTATAATAGATATTATTATAAGTGAATTTTGAATAATTACTAAGTTATATAATTACTAAGTTATTTGTGTAATGATTACCTCCTCAACCAATAATGCTTAATTTTTTTTTGCATAATTATCTTGCACGCATAGTCATATGCTATATGAAACGAAAATAGTAGACGTAATACTTTTCTCGTTTGTTTGATTGGTCACCTTATTTTTGTTCTTAGGACGTCCTTGACGTACTCCTCAACGACATGACACATTACTATTCAAATTCTGGAACTACAGTTGACAAGACAATGCTGATTAAAAATGCATGGTAAGATAATTTTTCACTACATATTACAAATATTATAATAAATAAATAATGCTGCACAATTCACACAGCATTATCGAGCCCTATGGTAAGCAGAGCTGGTGTTATGGGGTACTAGATAACTGATATACATAATACATTACATAGATAGATATTGTTTATTATACATAGAAAACGACCAGAACACCCGGAAAAATTATCAAAATCGTACACACAATTGTTCCAAGGCGGGAATCGAACCCGCAACCTCCTGCGTCGCAGGCGGACCTTCGCCCACCGCGACACATCGGTCGTATAGAAAAATAATAATAAAGACAAATGTTCTATGATATTACTAGCGGACCGTCCCGGCTTCGCACGGGTATTGGAATTTTTAAGGTAAATTTTTTACACCTTGGGTTTAATTATTATTGGAGTTTTAGTAAGGATCCCTAACTTTTTTGAAAATATAATATAGCCTATGTTCACCGGGGATAGTGTAGCCTCCCAACGGTGAAAGAAGTGTTCAAATCGGTCTAGTAGTTTCGGAACCTATTCAATACAAACAATAAACAAAAAATCAAACCTTTCCTCTTTATAATATTATTGTTGTCAAAAGAGCGTTGCTAGGCAACCACGTTAGAAAAAATGGCGTATTGATATGCAAGAGGCGTTCAACCTAACAAAAGTGTTTCCATGCAGTAAATTGTTATCAAACCTTTGTTGTCAAAAGAGCGTTGCTAGGCAACCACGTTTATTTAGAAAAAATGGCGTATTGATATGCAAGGAATTTTATATGTACATTTTTCACACTTTGGGTTACATTATTGGAGTTTTAGTAAGGATCCCTTACTTTTTTGAAAATATAATATAGCCTATGTTCACCACGGATATTTAGGCTTCATAACGGTGATAGAATTTTTCAAATCGGTCCAGTGGTTTCGGAGCCTCTTCGTTACAAACAAACAAACAAAAAATCGAACCTTTCCTCTTTATAATACTAGTATAGATGTATAACGGACAGGTCATCTATTAAACTGCTACTAAAATCCAGGGCGGGTTTCTAGTACAATCTAAAACATTAATCAAATATTTTTACAGGTATGCAGTGAATCTCGATGAAGGCGGAGTGCAGAGGGCTAAGATTTTGGAAATAGAGGATGATATGGCGACCGTGTTCTTGGGAGATCACGGAGACGACGATGCAGTGCAGTTTAGTAAGATAAAAATACTCGAACCACAATTCAGAAAACTTCCAGCACAGGTAATTTCCATATTTCATAACGTGAATTAGAACGTAACATTTATAATTTTCTTTTATGTATTATATAATAATCAGATTCTAAATTCATCTCTAGATATTTACTCAGCTACCGAGCCGCTCAAACTTTCATTCCGGTGGCTTGATTAACCAACCGGTAGCTTAAGCCAAATGATAAATAACGTTCGACTAGCTAAGTTGTACGTATAGTGATCTTCACGTACAAACATTTTGTTGTAAAAGTTTGAATTTTTTTTTTATGAATATTTTCATACGGAGCACTCAATGCTACGCCAGTCAATCTGAAACATGACAACATGGCCGACTGATAGTTACATTTTCTACCGCTAGAGACGCTAGTAGCAGTTACCTGAGCTTACATCTAGGCCAGGAACGACTTAAGCGCTAGTACGATTTATCCTAAAGAAGTATCCAACGTGCAACGTCATTACGAATGCTTTTCTGAAAGGGACTGATTCGTCATGCCTCATTAGAATCATCAGACTCGATTAAATAACCCACTAAATATCTAACATACTCAAGAGTGCACAATATACGCTCTTGTCCAATGTTCCATAAGAAAAATGTATTATACCCTCAGGCTGTGCTGTGTCGACTGGACGGCGCAGAGGAGCTAGCCGACCACGCGCTCAGCGCGCAGCTGGTCGCGCGCCGCCTGCCTGGCGAGACGCTGGTGGCGGCGCCCGGGCCCCGCCCCGACCCCGCAGACCCCTCCGTCCCCCTGCAGCTGTACGACACCTCCACGCAGCGCGACCTTAACCTCAACAAGGAGATCGTGGCTGACTTCTGTATCGCCGGGGCGTTTGCACTCACACAGGTACCTTACCTATTCATCATCATCATATGATATACCTATAATAGTCCTCTGCTGGACTTAAGCATCCCCTAATGAGCGCCATAGCGCCCTGTGTTCAGCTTGCCGCATCCAACATCTACCTGCAGTCTTTCGCAGGTCGTTATCCCACGTGGCCGGAGGCCGTCCTTACCTATTGACAAGGTATAATTTAATGAGCTAATAATATCCTTGAGAGTCCTTTGTTTGTCAGTGGTATAATGAAGAATCAGAAATAGTCGACTTCATCATGACGCATATTCAAAGATGTCTCAGTGACCAACAGGTTCAATACCGGATCTGATCACCGACTCCTTCGAGGCTCTCTGAATATCAACACTAAGCTTGAAAGAAACCGTCTGCTTCGACCTGACCCAATCCAAATCATGGCGGGCACCGAGAAGTTTCAGCAGCTTCTCGATTTGTTGCCTTGGAACCCACTTGACGCTGACGAGACCCTACATAATCTGGTTGAAACGTTGATGGACGAGGGCATCAAATTTTGTCGAAAGCAGCGTACTGGCAAGAAGTCCAAACTTTCGGATGAGACTCTTGGGCTGATGACAAAAAGACGAACAACCAATGGGATTGATAAAATTGATCAATCCAATTCGTTGTAATAAGCAGACGTGATCCCGCTGATTCCTGATTGGTGAATCTGTCGGGCGGGACACGCACCCTAATGAGTTATTGTTTTTTCCAGAAACTGACAGAGGTGGAGGTTGGCTGCGTGACGGATGAAGGTCGCGTGTGGGTTTCACGTGCTGGTGGCGGCGAGCTGGTGAGCAGTGCCCTGGCCTTGCTGACAGGCGGGCCCTACCGCCGCCCTTTGCCACCCGCTCCCAAGTCTCCCCTTCCCCCCAATGCTCTGTACATCGTGCGCACGCTGGCCGGAGACTGGTAACTATACAAACTACTCGTAGATAGTGCTGACGGGCGAGCTATACCGCCATCCGCAACCGCTTGCCCCCAAGGCACACCTCCCACCCTGTTCGGGTAAACCGACCACGCAACAGATATGCATTTAGCTGTGCTTGCAGTTGAATGCGTATTTGCTCGCGGTTACCTTATTCAGTCTGCGATTGACCGCTAATGTGGCGGGTTCAACCATCACTTACCATTTTTACCATAAGTTGGCGGCAATAGCTTCATTACCAGGTAAATATAGTCCGTACCATAAACCAGTGACTTTCCTTGACCACTAACCAACCACAACCAAGGACTAATCTGAGAAGGCGGTTTGGGAAACAACCATTAACATCTACCACTACCTCTAAATGCACTTACTCTTGGTCCACCCAATACTCTCTACATCCCAGCTCGATACTGGTAACAAATGAAATTTCTTGTACGTACAGGTGCATCCAACCGAACAAAGAGCGGCAAACAACAAGCGGCATTCGTGAAAGTGTTAGCTTGCATGTGATAATCTCCTTCCTATGATGCGCAGAAAGCTAGCCTTGTGTTTCACGCCGCGCACGATAGAACAGCTGTGAATGTATTCTTCACAGGGTCTCGTGACTATAAAGGTTTTAACTCGTTAGCATATTAGCGTCTATCTACATGCCAGTCTTCTTCGTAGCCTTCTCGAGATCGACGTTTAATTTACAATTTCTCGTATTTCAATATTTTTTCGGTTTCAGGGTTCGTTGCAAGATAATCAGTGGCTTGGACGGCGAAGGCACAGTGCGCACGCAGCTCATCGATAGCGGACTGATCCTGCGCGCGCCCCTGTCTTCACTCGTGCCTCTGGAATCATTCTCGATGGCGCTTAACGATTACCCGGCTCAGGTTAGTTACCGTTAGATTGTGTGGGATTGATAGGAAATTTGGGAAGGACTCCAAAATTGTCTGAGAGTAGTATGCAGTAATAGTAGGAGCGCTGACGAAAGCAAAGTAAAGCATCTTATTAGTTTTCGCATCAGTCATGAATTTATTGGGCGCGCGACAAGATGAAGAAGAACCTGAGAGGAAAACGATTAAAATTATAGGCGAGGAGTCGTGTTAACAAAATAACTGCATTGCGTTCAATGTTCCGTCATCAGTGTTTCAATTTAAATCTGACTTCATTCCTCACCCCCCGTTACCGCGGCCGTAGCGGGGTGAGGAAACTCCGACTGGCGGGGGGCGAAGAGATGCCATTCTTATACAATTATACATACTTTTTCTTTCTAGCCTTTGTCGACACATAGGCTAGTGTAGAGGCATCCTTCAAATTTACTGCTAAGTTACTGCCCGCTGACTTTTAAGCTAAAGACCTGTGGAACGGCTATAAATTAGATGTATTCTATACTTATTAATGAATGTTTACTATCGCAGGCTATGCTAGTTTGCCTTGAAGGCGCAGAGCGGGCGGCGGCGGAGCTAGTGACTCGTCTGCGCGAGTTAGTGCTAGGCACTCGCGTGGTCTGCCGTGCTGTGGGCGGGGCCGCGTCTACTGCACTGCCGCGCGTCGAGCTGTTCGTGCGCACCGGGCCGCATAACATATTGGTGCCTGTCAACCAGTCCATCAAGATCGAATACGATACTTTGAATGAGTAAGTTTAATTTGGCTGCATCTTATATATTAATTAGGGGACTAGAACTAAGCACGTAGGTCACCTGACGCGCCGTAGGCAAAGCCGCGTCGACGTCCACTCGTCGAGCTCTTTGTACGCACCGGACCGCACATCCCACGTGCCCATCAACCAGTCCATCGAGATTGAATACAACACTTTGTACGCTGGACACGTTCACTGGAAAATGCGGATGTCGAAAAGCCGGTAATTCATGCATACTGTCGGGGAAAACCGGTTCCCAATCCCCACCACCAGAGCCGCCGACGCTCGACGCTGCGAACGACAGGGTCAACTCGCGCCTACATTCACATCGGGCCACCGACCAATATACACGTATTTTCTCTTCAATACAGCAAATCTATACAGTCCACTCAGTTTTTATTTTAGATAACTAAAAACTTAAGATTCGAAGATTACACAAACACATTCTAGTATGCTTCGGCTGCTTGGATTCATGTACAAACGGTGTACCTGTACATTTCATTGATGGAGCAGACTATGAGTCACGGACGTATGAAACACGGTACAAAAATAAAATTGTGTGATGATGAATCATATCTGTTGCATAGGACACACCTGTGTTACACCACTAAAGAGGTCAAGCGGAAATTTATTAGAAAAAGTTACTGGCCGGTTAGAATGGCGAACAGCTCCGCCCCGCCCCGCTGCCGCCGGCATCAAATTATTTAAAAAAAGAACAAGTGAAAAACGCGATAAGTAATAAAAAGATAAGATTACATAACGTATCATATCGTAGTATTTATTATTCTCTCTGATTTTTAAACAGAATAGGAGATAAAAATTACATTACAAATAGTGAAAACTAATTAGTTGTTAGTTAGGTAGTTACTTTTACTTTACGAGTTTTATCTAAAACGCTTCCTGGCTGTAAAAAGTGTAAAAAGATTAATATCTGTTTCACAAAGGGTATGAAGAGTGAAGTAGAACACTGACAAGTGTCAGTGTGCCTGAGGAAAAATATTAAAGCTCTCGCTGTTTTCAGGATTACGTTTAGTGCCCTCGCTGAGCTCCATATTCTACAGAACTCCTTCACTAGACACTAAATTCAACATATCGCCTTCGCCTTACAAATGTTACTTACTTCTTGGTGTGCAGTAAACTGTAGTAGTAGTAATAATAAAATCTACATTTGTTTGTGCAGCGCCAAAGAAAAGAAGGTGAACCAAATGGTGGACCACGTGGAAGCTCTGAACAAGAAGAAGGAGCGTATCTTCCGCAGCCTGTCGCAAGCGGGCGGAGGGGATGAGCGCGCGCCGGTCGCGCTGCCGCCACCCACGCTGCCCACGCCTGGGCAGTGCTTCGACGTCACCATCGCTATGGCTGCTAACCCGTGGAACTTCGTTGTGAGTATAGATAAAAACCTCTTTTTTGTTCCATTTGTACCAGACAGTAACAATCGCGGAGATACAAAGTTCGTTGTAAGTATTAAGAACACACAACATTTTAGAGAAATTTTTGAGAATCGCGGAATGCCTGATTTGACCCCCACTTCGGGTTATTAGGCATCCCAAGTTTTTTTGGCACTCTACGATCCTGGTGGCAGATCAGATGCACACAGCTACCGAACAGCACAAAGATGTGCATTAATATATACATATATACTCGTAACATTTACATGCATTCATATTGTCGGCATCAGATAACAGAAAGCTCGCGGCCACTCGTAAAACCCATATTTGAATGCACAATATGCACATTTTTGTGCTGCATGGTAGCGGCGTTGGATTAATGTATGCATAAGTTAAGTACAGGCTGTTCTTAGCACAAACGAAGTGGTGTTTTCAAGGGTTCTAATCTGGAATCAGACAATGTGGTTAAATATCGTGACAAAATGAGCTCCAAAAAATATTTCTGATATTTATGTTATTAGCTCTTAATTCCACATGGGTAGGTATTTGTAAAATATATATAGTAAAATAACAGTACCGAATTATTTAAAAAAATATATACTTATAAAATAATCGTTTGTTTGTATTTGATTTACCCCTAAACTGTCAGTGGACCGACTATTGTACCTACCTATACTTAATTTGAATTATGTAAATCTTTGTTGTCTCTTTTTTCTGCACCCAAAAGAACATTTAGGTAACTAGTGGTATTGTTACTCCGCGCATCTTAACTTGGTGATATATTATGTGAGTGGGAAATATTGACAAAACTATGTATTTTTATAGGTTCAGCCAGTTACAACTCTGAACACACTAAATTCTATGATGACGTCACTCCAACGCGAATGCCCAAAAATGACTGCGGAAGAAGCGCCGCTCAAACCGGCGATTGGTGAATTGTATACAGTGCTGTATGAAAAGGACAAGACGTGGTATAGGTAAGAAAAATAAAGACGGATGATTTCCACTTCAATTACATAAGTAGGTACTCAACATTTCTACAATAAATAATAATTTTATTTATTCGATCGCATCTTCCCGGGCTTGTATTGTGCCGATTTAAACAAAACAAACATGTATTTGTATCTTTTTAATTTAGGATTTCCGACAATTTGGTGTTTTGTTTGTACTAAGCCATTAAGTAGCTAATCGTTTTTGCACAACTTGTATATTTTATTTTGTTCACTTACGAATCAGACTGCGTCCTAAAAAGCAAGTTGAAGTTTGTTTGCTTAATTCCAGGGTGCTGGTATCAGGATGCGTTTCTAGTGAAATGGTCTCTGTATATTTCTGTGACTACGGTGACCTGGCTCTGTTCACAAATTCTCAACTGAGACCAGTGCCGGCCTCTGTACCTTTAGCACTATCCTTGCCACCTCAAGCTCTCAAGGCCCGTCTCCATGGTAATTATTATATTTATAGCTTTACTTAACAATCAATTAATGTTTCGAGAGTGTAAAAATAATTTCTGCCTGCGGCCTCGCGTTGTTTCTATGGAAACGTGAAGGTATAAAGGTTATTTGATTTATTGGATGCAGATTTGCAGAATTTCAGCTCAAATTGTTCACAAGTTTCGGATTTACCAGTATAATATTAGTGTGATGTGTTTTTTTTTGCTTGACCACTTTTTGAACAATAAGTACCACCTTTCATTAACTATAATAAACTTGTGTTTTTCTTCAACAGACGTATGCCCCCTGCATCAAGACTGGGCTGTAGAAGACTGCGTCAGATTCCAAGAATTGTGTGTGGAGCAGCTGTTTGTTGCGATCTGCAAGGATGTCGGCAAAGATCCACTGAACCCGAACGAACCCCTGCTCACCATAGAACTCATTGACACGTCTACTGATGACGATTTCTACATTAACAAGCAATTAGTTAGCGAGGGCAGAGCGCGTCTCGCATCCTCTACATAATTTTCTGAATATCAGACTGTTCAGTTTTCTTGTATTGTACTGATAGATTTATCTTTGTAGCTATGTAGGTAGATTGTGACATAAAATAAGTCGGAATATTGTCTGCTTCATGGTAGAATATTTCATAATTCAATATTAGTATTTGGTGTTGTATTGATGTGCTTAACTATTTGCTTTATGAACTAAAATAGTTAATTAAAAAACACCCTTAAATTTTTATGACAGTTTCTTTTGTGAAAATTAAAATGGCGTAAATAACATGATTTTTAGCTTATCTTTTTGCAGCGTGTATGCACTTAACTGGTTAAGGCATGTTAAAAATAAGCACTGAATTGTTTGAGATTATCAACAACATTCCATTTTTTTATTATTAGTTCTTTCTATTATATTTAGTATTCTGACTAAAAAAGCTACTTCTATTCTTGCTGGTCATTGAGGATATATCACTTTCTCTTTTCACCTATTGGTTTATTTGATATTAAGACAGGAGAATGTTAAACAGTTGATGCTACAGCAACCAAAAAGACCCTATTAAGTATGCATGCATTTATTGTACCTATGTTTTTATTGATCACAATTCACGATCTGTGAGGCAGTTTAGTGGTGTGTCCTGTCCATGCATCGGTCGTATTGTTTCTGACACCGCTGACACGACCGTCCTATGGAGTCGTCGAATTTGACAGTTAAACGCACGCGCAACGCGTATTTTTGTTGTTTCTTATTATTAATATCGTTAAAGACTTGTTTAATTACTGTTTTATTTTTATAAACACTAAAATTTTAAGTGCCAAGTCAAAATACTCCTTATAAGTTATTATAACGAAAGATGGTGTTCCAGTTTAAAATTGTTATGCCCTAAAATGGTGGGAATGATTAGTCTTAAGTATAATTTATAGCAGGTATGGGAGCGACAAAGGCAAGAACACGATTACTACCATATCACAGTCTCTCAGAGTAAACTATGGTATGGTTCTAATCATGAGTCTCATAAAATAAGTTTTCTGCATATTACTAGATACACAACAATTTTTGTCTTTCAACCCCAGGAATTGTAGGTCTGTGCCCAGGGATGATTCTGGGCTTGAAAAATAGAATACCTAGGATAAAGAATTATAGATTATGAAAAGCATTTGCTTACATTTTGGATATTTATCGGCATAACAAAACTGAGGATACATGTTAAAAGATTATTAAACTAAAAACTCATAAAAACAAAAAAAAACTATTTTACTATAGTTATAACTGTATTAAATTCATAATCATTATGTACACTACAAAGTATTGAATTGAATATAATCTAAAAATCTTAGATTTTAGTGAGTCTTCAATATTTTAACCACACAATAATGCACTGCTTAGACAAGTAATTGTCATTGTTTATTGGATCAGCCGTATAAACTTTGTGTTTCATTCTTGCACCTTACAGTAGTTTCTATCAATAAGTTTTTTATAACTGGCCTGTTTTTTAATCCAGTAGCATGATATTGTATTCTTATAGATTTGTCTGATCTGAACTTGTAACCGAATATAACCAAATAAATATCTCTATGCGAAAATACTGTTTTGTTTTAACTCTTACCATAAGTCTACACTAGTACAGGCTTTTTGAGAAGGCAGTTTAGGTCTAATTCAAAACCAAGAGAAATATATCTATAGGTCTTAGAGATTACTTTTATTTATTTTTGCCAATCAAACAAGGGGGAAGAAACCTGCCCAACAAATTCTATGCCCAGCCTTTTAAAATAGGTACTTATTTTTTAAGCATACATAACTAAACTAAATTACATATATTGAAACCAGTTTTTGTCTCATAGAATACTGTGAGAAACTAGGTGTCCTCCAAGGGTCTATTATGGCCATTACTGTCCTTAATGTTAATTATGACTTCATAATGTTTAGTTAGTTTCTGAATTTCACAGTCTTGCTTGAGCAGTGCCCTTACTAGACTTAAGTATAAACTATTGTCAAACTAATTCATATTTCTAAATGCTAAAAAGTGTAATATAATTTTTTTTCTACCGCAAGCCTCATAGATATTAATGATATTGTAAGTCTAAAATTATAGATCTTGATAAGATTCCGAATTAACATTTTATGTTCATATTAATACCATCACTGCCAAAGCATATTGCATGCTTTAGCTTTATTCTGAGTTTCCAGACAATTCCAAAATTTTATTTTTGGTACTTACCTGACCACCATCTATCTTGATCGAAATAAAAATTAGAAATACTTTTTGCTACATAATGTCTATCCCTAACGTAAACAAAAAAATTCTTAAGCGTTAATAAAAAATATGGGTATGTATACCCTATGAAGAAATAATAAGTCTTCGTAGGTATAGATAGATTATTATATTCAACTTGTCAATGCCAAAGTACCATGGAGAACTCATTAAATGTTGCCAAACTCAATTTAATTAAATATCAAGTTGTAATTCCACAGGTATCTTTCTCTTCTTTTCATAAATTATACTTAATTATTATGTTTAGGGAAAAATCTAAATTGTTGTTGACAATACCATCAACATGTTGATATTATTTTGGTTTATGTATATCTTGACTTTAAGTTACTACTGTTTATTTCCCAAATAAAATTATGACCTCCACAATAGTGTGGATTATTATGGAGATCCGTAGCTTAACCTCGTCCTCTTTTGTTTTTCATTACATCAGCTATAAAGTATAATCTTATCGATCAATGGATTAATAGAATATTATTGATCAATGGATTAATAGAATATTATTGATCAATGGATTAATAGAATATTATTGATCAATGGATTAATAGAATCTTATCGATCAATGGATTAATAGAATCTTATCGATCAATGGATTAATAGAATCTTATCGATCAATGGATTAATAGAATCTTATCGATCAATGGATTAATAGAATCTTATCGATCAATGGATTAATAGAATCTTATCGATCAATGGATTAAACCAGTGGATGAAAGTGGAAATTATTTTCATAATATGTAGAGTGTTGTAATAATACATACTAACCTCTGAATACTCACACACTCAACTCAGACAGATATAGGAATGTCTCCAATCGCAATTCTTAATTAAGAAAAAAAAATACCTCTTGTCTCAGTTTTCAATGAAAATCTGTCAAAAAGGTGTCTTGAGACATGCTTTTGAGTATTTTGTAGTAAATGTATGAAGTCTACATACTTTCTTCTAATGCATGTCTCATTAGAAGAGTGTGAACTGTGAAGTTTAAAAGCAAGTTGTAAGCATAATATGTACCTAAGTTCAAAAGGATCAAAAGCAAATAATTAACAGTGTAAATAAATTGACACATATATTTTCTCATAAAGTACCTATAACTACTTATTTGCGTAGATCCTCTGAGGAAATACCATATTTCTTTTTCAATGCATCTATTTCTTCTTGTTTCTTCTCAATATCAATACCCTTGAATGCTTTGTTGGATCTATAGTATAACACAACCAAATATCTGTTGCACACATTGAAACCTGAGAGATGATCACATGCATTTTTTGCATCAAAAATGTCTTCATAAACTACAAAGGCTGTTCCTCTAGTTTCTGGTGTGTTACCCCTGAAAAGAAAAAACACTTTTCTTAATAATATTATTTTAGTATAAGAGGTTAGATATGTGAACCTTTTTTAGGTACATACACTCGAATTTGTCTTATAGCTCCATATTTGCCAAAGATATCATACATTTCTTCAGCTGATATCTTGTAAGGTAAATTTCGGATGTATAGAACTCTATTTACTTCAGGTGGTAGTCGAACCTGAAACAAAGTCTAGTTAAAACATTCTGCAGTGTATAGATTTATCTAGCTTAGAACTTGGATATGGAAATTTCAACAGTCTCAAATATGGACCAGGTTAAGCCACAACTGGCTATGTATTTAGTACAATGGGATGCAATAAAAATATTGATTTACTCCATATGGGCTGTAGCTAGCAAGCTTCTCCTTGCTGACCGAAGCTTAGATACACGCATATAGGATAAACATTCATCCAGGGTTCTGTCTATAATCGCCATCGAGCATAGTTCAAGCCATTGAGGAATCAATCGTTTGTTTTCACGGTATAGTCGTAGAGCCTGAACTCGTACTTACATTTGCTCGTCTTTGCAGAGCCAAAGCCATGATTCAATTGTATTTACGATGAAAATAGTACAGGTGGGGAATCAAGAAACCTGTGATAGTCCCTCAAAAAACGAGAGGAAATCCACCGTTTTTAAGTATTGTATGTAACATTTGTAACCAAATACCAAACAAAACACTTGCTTTGCTTTGTTTTCGATTTCGTTTCGTTGTTCACAAATTCAACAAACGATGAATGAACCAAGTGAGGCAAAATTTTAATGCGAGTGAAACAAAACAGTTTATGTTCGCGTACGAACTAGGAACGGAACGTTACAGTGCTGCCAGCTCCGAAATCAAAACAATATTATGCATTATGCATGTATGTATCCATGTATGCAATATTTAATATTCTACAAAATGTTGAGGAAGAAACGAGCAACCGCACCTCTAAAGGGGTTTAAAGATTTTGGCCCTAACATCGTGTCGTAAATATTCTAATAGAGGACACAAATAAAAAATATTCTCGTTTTGTTGTCCCCAACTCATCATTAGCCTTCTTTCGTGTAGTCTCCTCTACACGATGGCCAATATAATATGTACCATCTATGGGTCCAACTGTGGTCAACATAATGGCACACATATTTGCCACAGATATATAACAAGATGTCAGGCAATGAAAACCACTTTAGAACTTAAGCAAAAACAGGAAAATAAACGAAACGTATTTTTTTCTTGAAGGTTGTCAGTCCTGACCGGATTTTTTCTAGTGGAGCATAGAGGAGTGTAAAATTCCTGCTATTCCGGAAATTCGCCGGTTTTTGAGATTGGTGTTTCCGACACATGAGCATCAGTGAATTTTTAAATGTTTCTTGTCGTTTATACCATTTAGTACCTATTATCGATCATAGTTATTCGCCGCCCGACCGAAAGATCTACTGATGAGTAGAGGTAGGCATGTAGTATCAATTAAGTACTACCTACCTTATTGAACCTCCAAATAGCTTACCTAGTCAAAATTATAAAACTTCCAGATGTTACATTTTTATCAGAGTAACCATCTTAATATCTATGAATTTTGAGTTGTCATTAGAACCGTAATTAGCACCGTAAATACCACTTTAGTAGGTACCTACTACAATTAGGCACTGCAATTTTGTTAATGTGGTATTTAGACTAATGTGCACCTATGATCATAATAAACTTAACGTACTCATCGTTTCAGTTCGATTTAGATATAATTTTCTGTGTGTAAACGTGTAAAGTAAACGTTCGACATAATAATTAATATTATATTTGTTAAGATTTATATGGTTTATTTAGTTTTGGGCATCTTCGCCAATAGAAAACTGACGCCGCAAGCGTTGTCTATGCAGTAAAATAGTGCTCGTACACAGCAACAGCAGAAGAACAATTGCGACACCGACCATTGCGAAAACACCCCCACGAAGTCTACCCTCATCTGAAATGAGAAAATAAATTAAATAAATAGGCAAGCCATAAATCAAATACAGTGTAGGTAGGTATTGAAATCACTATTCCATGGTGACATACAAATAGGGTTCGCAGTTAACCCGTAGGTAATGAATTCCATCCTCGTTCGATTTCCAAAATCTTTAGATTAGATATTTAGCTAAATCCAATGAAGGTTACTCACACAGGACATCTAACATTTAAATCAAATTTCAAAAAGTTTTTATTGCAAGTTATTTTTTTTTTTTGTAATCTAAGGGTGTATATACTTTGCTACACAAAAACTATTATTTTTATTTTTCCATTGATACACAACCACAGTAATTCTCAACCTACACGTTTTCCGTTTGTGCTCGTTCTGCTCGCTTTCAGGTTTTGGCTGAAAATCTGTGATTTTACTTTTTAGCAAAAAATATAGCTGTGCCATGGCCTATTTTTAGTACTGCAGCACACGCATATTTACCTACAGTAAGTACTTGCCCTTTTAATTGCTCTTTTTAATTGTTTTATTGTACTTTTGTTTAATATTGTATATCTCTCTATGTTCATTGTATGTGTGTGTTATTAGTACCAAATAAATGTTATATACTGTATATACTTTGCTACACAAAAACTATTATTTTTATTTTTCCATTGATACACAACCACAGTAATTCTCAACCTACACGTTTTCCGTTTGTGCTCGTTCTGCTCGCTTTCAGGTTTTGGCTGAAAATCTGTGATTTTACTTTTTAGCAAAAAATATAGCTGTGCCATGGCCTAATTTTAGTACTGCAGCACACGCATATTTACCTACAGTAAGTACTTGCCCTTTTAATTGCTCTTTTTAATTGTTTTATTGTACTTTTGTT
Organism: Eupithecia dodoneata; assembly: GCA_947044415.1. Taxonomy (NCBI): domain Eukaryota; kingdom Metazoa; phylum Arthropoda; class Insecta; order Lepidoptera; family Geometridae; genus Eupithecia; species Eupithecia dodoneata. The sequence continues at coordinate 7,835,933 of OX345656.1, read as the reverse complement.
TAATATTGTATATCTCTCTATGTTCATTGTATGTGTGTGTTATTAGTACCAAATAAATGTTTTATCTATCTATCCTAACATAACACAAAAAATTAAGTAAGTAGGTAAATATATTTACATTATAAAAGTCTTACCTTCCTCGGAGGAAGTGAGTTGTTCAGATTGTGCCATTGTTCTCACGACTCTCGATAATTCTGGTAAATATTGGAGCCAGAACTTAACATCTTTATTTGCATTTCGCTGTTCAGTCATGTCATCCTCGCTGATTTCAAAAATTTGGGCTGCACCTGGCCTGTAGCGCTGCCACTTATCTTCGGATTCAGGATATCTGCAAACAATTGAGGCTAAACATCAATAGGTAAATGTGCCTCATTTGTAAATACGAAAACAAGAAATAAAATACTTTGGTTGCCACATATTGTGTGGCAAAACAAATATGTTTTTATTTTCAAACTTTTAAAATGAGTTTGGTTTCCACACATTAAATTACTTTTATAGTATGTGCTTACCCAGTTTTAATAAAGTTAATGATATATCTGCGAAATATCGAAGAAAACCTTTTTTCTTCTGAAGTCGCTTGGCGCCGAGCAACTTGGAGTATTACAGAATCACCAAGTAGTGATATCAGATCCGATCCATGGACGGCACCTATGAACATTCACAAAATTGGTATAATATAAAGGCCCGCCCTTATTATCAAAGCTTACTCAGCCATAGATCTATATGCCGTAGAAAAAGCTACTCAAATTCAAATAGATCAATGATTGAGCATCTTTCATAATACGGGCCTACTACTCTATGATTACCTATTGATTACTTTATTATCTAACTAGCTTATGCCTACGGCCTTCGCAGTTTAGGGTTTGAAAGTAGCCTTTGTTCTCCAGATTAGACAACACCAACGTTCGCCTTTGTAATAACGCCTTTCGAAGTGGGATAGTATTCTCAATATTTAAGTTTTACCTGTGTGATTCAATCGTCGTCCTTCAAGGTCTACTGTGGAAGGTAGCGAGTATCGGTAGACGAACAGTCGGGTGACGTGACGAGCCAACCGAGCGGCCAGCAGGGCCCCACTAGCTCCCCATCGCGCTGAGGTTTCTAAACGAGCTAGCGCTTCGATACTTTCAAACATGTTGACATTTTTGTTGTTGACGTCCCAATGTTCCCAACGAATAGCTCGTATTAGCTAAAAAAATTAGGCGAATCAATAAATAAACCTAGGCAGGTGTTACACGTGTGATTCCATATAGGGTAATAAAAGAACGTACCTTAATCATAGAATACGCTCTTACCTAAATAATTTTCACAGTTATATCAGTAAGGTGCTTTGCTTACCATAGGTAATAAGTCTTCTCGATACAGCGAAAACATTCTCAAAAGTTCCGGTATTACATGACTGTTTACGTAGTCAGACACGTACGAAGCATTACGTTTCAAAAGTTCATTGAAAGTTTCATCTGCAAAAAATTAAACATTTCCAAACTATAGCGACCTTAAATTTCTGTTTTCATAAAGCATTTCACAAGCTGGTACCGACCATTGTAGTTTAACGCTTCAAGGTCAGTTGTACCTAAAAGTAGGTCAACTTGTACGACAGATTGTTTTGAATTTGTCAGAGCTGTGAGCATTGATGTTGGTATAAACTGTTCTGACTCGGGTAAATATGTTTCAGGAATAGGCTGCATAGATTTACTCCAATTTTTATTCTGCAACGAATAATAATCTAACTTTAACTTCAATCGTTCCTTGATTGTATATATAAAATAAATACATGCCCTCATCTCATCATTACATTATCATCATCATTAAAAACGAAAACGCTTACCGGATATAGAGATAAAATATCTGACACCGGGCGTGTTCGCAAACAATTCATAATTTCAAGGTCCGAATTGCTAGAGCAACCTAATGACGACGCAATTTCGCGTGACGCGTGATCAGGTTTAATAGAAGATTTCTCCTGTTGATCATCAATAAATCTCCAGATATCGGTTGGGGACATTATTACTGCTCTCTGAAATAATCCTGCAACAATTACGTAGAAAACAGTTAAGTTAATAATTTGAATAGTAGGTTTGAAGGGAAATGGTGAGCAAAGTTCGTGTTCTTATGTAGTTTATTATATACCTTTAGATCGAGGAGAAATCAAGTGATATAAAACACTGTCCGCACCAGCCGAATGCCCAAGAACCGTTATTGCATTAGGGTCGCCACCAAACGCAGCTATATTATCCCGAATCCATAGGAAAGCAAGATACTGATCTAGTAACGCCAGGTTACCACGTGCTAATACTGTTGCCAGTGTAAAAAATCCTAGAAAATGGAGGCGATATTCAACAGTTACGACGACTACGTCCTCAGCTGCTAAATCTTGACAGGGCAGTGCAATTCCGCCTTTAATCCAAGACTCTGAATACAAAATAACGAGAACTGGAAGGAGTTTGCCATCTGCTGGCTACCTAAAAATAATTTAGCATTAAATACTCAGGTAAGACTGGAAAATTAAAAGAGTTAAGTTAGATATCTCAAAATATTCAAACCCGTGATGTCCAGATATTAAGAAAGAGGCAATCTTCGCTGTAATAAGTTGTATCTGAGGTAATATCTCCAATTTGTGGACAATGAGGTGATGGTCGGTGTGCATGTAAAGTTCGCTTCCATCCATTGTGACGTTCTGGAGCCTGATGAAAATAGAATCAGATATATTATCTGTACCTCTACCTTAAATGAAATAAGCTTGTGTAATTTACTACGACTTACTGAAAATCTATATCTTCCAATGGGTGGCGTTGCATACGGAATTCCATAATAAATTTCGATTGGTATCAAGGACTTATCGTTATACACTTTTGTCTGTAAATAAAAAATAGCTAAAGCTCGAGCTTGATTATATTATAAAATGTTATTAAAGAATCCACCCCTTTTGGTTAACTTGCAAACCTGAATAAGAATTTAAGAGACACAATAATCCAATTTATTCATTGACATTATGTATAAATAAGGTAGGTATCGTAAAATTTTACTCACCCCAACAATTCTACCTTGAGGCAAGTTAACGATAGGATCTTGAGCTAATAAGCTCGAAAAGCTTATGAAAAGCAGAATAATATTTTTAAACACACAATGCATCCTTGGTACTAGGTTTGTTTATGATTCAAGTTTTTTTTAGTTGTAACTATTGGTACTTATCAAAATTGGGATACTAATCAAATAGGTAAGTACTCAGTTCAAACATTAAACAGGTAAAAACATTTAAATGACACGATAGCGTGCGAGGCTTTGTGGAATGTTACTGATGTTAAACACTCTATATGGCACGCAGGCACAGGAGATCGCGATCAACAACAAAAATTAAATAATACAATGAATGCGCTCCAGCCCATGACGATGAGCACCGTACCAATGACGAACTACTATTGTTCTTATTTCACCAGCATTGATGTTTTACAAAGAAAGTAGGTACCTAGTACAGTACATATGTGGTAGGTACACCGATTACAAATAAACCAAACTCGTTTGAAAGTATTATTTACTAATTTCATAAATGGTAAGTACAAAATTTATAATAACCACAATAATAAAATTGTAAAGTTCTGTAATAAAAAATTGTTTAACGCATGCAAAGCCGCGGGTAGAAGCTAGTGTAAAATGTAACGAATATTCAAACCCTAAAATCTTAAATACCTAATTTAAAATACCCAGCAGTAATAGTTCAGTAGAACTATGCATATTTTTTGAGAATACTAAATTTTGATAGGGCATGTTACACAAAAACCAAGGACGCTGCCGTGAAAATGCAAACCTATACTTTCGCGGTGTTGAAAGCTAAATCTAGTTTTTTCAGTAGTATCTTGTAGTAATAATGAATTGGCTGATTGTTAGCGAAGCCAATGGTGGCAAGCATTAAACCATACCCTAGTAATATTGACAACAGTCTATGTTTTGCCAGCCATTGACATAGACCTCCATCTGAAACAAATATTTTAAAGTTGTTTTTGAAATAGGTAGGTACAGTACGGAAAATATAACTTGGCAGGTCTGAACTACGCACAGGAGCCTGCGCAGTAAACGTTTTTATGAATCAAATGGTGACAAGGGCGGGGTGCGCTAGTGCTGTTTCTGAACGTAAACTTGTTTATCTGGCAATAACAGTTTTCTTCACGAGTGTGAATGCGCAAAACATCGCAGAGCCTATGTTCAGACCTGCCAAGATAAATTGTCCGTACTGTATAAGTACATAACATTATTATACCTGCCTACCTAGATGAACCTGTACCTATCATGTATATGATCTCAATGTAATGAAGGTGATGTAATAGCTGTATATTATACACAAAATATGCTCAACTATAGGTAGGTACATCTCGGATTAGAATAGGATACTAACTAGATGCAACATACTATTATTATTAAATTTACTGACGCACTAGACGTAAGTATAGTGCCGTTGACATCTTCCAACGTTTCTTGCACCTATACGAATATTTGCAAAAAAATGCAGTAGGTATCTAATGTAAATACTCACTATTCCTGTTGCTATTCGTGGGAGGGAACCTCATTGAAGCCGGTTGCTTGGCGTACACTAGCATATAACGAACCCTCACTAAATCACAGTTCGTGACAACGTATTGAGACATTGAACCATCGGTAGGGCTATCTTTGTCGCTCTTTTTCTTGTCAGCTTCTTCGTAGATACCATCACCTGAATAAACAAATTTGAATTGATTTAACAGTAAACTATTAAATATGCATTTTTGGGATTAATACAATTTAAGAGAATTAAGAAGATCTATGGCAATGAACACATACTTAATTTAACCATTTATTCCATTTAGGTACGTAGATATTTAGTGAATTTTCACTGAATTTTTGCATGGTTTGGCGTTCCACCTTCTTGGCCGATGTAATGACTCTGTGGTACGAGAGTCAATAAAGACTCATAGGTATTTTTTTTTTTATTAGATAATGCTAAGCTTATTGTCTGATAATCGTAAGGTGAACCCAGTCTAAGTCAGTACCTTCACTTGTAACCGGTTTTTGATAGTTTATTCCTTCTGGCGCATCAATTACTTCACACAAAGCAACACAAGATAAATGACCCCCAATACAGCTGGCACCCCAGCCGAAACCACCATGGCTGTATGGCAGGCTCATGTTAATATCGGGTGAAAGATAAACACCGTTCCCAAGCAAGGTATTCTGGAAAAATATCATAAAAATTTACAATGACCGCCGCCGCCGCCGGCCTGTCACTCTTAGATTAAGGACTAAACATTACTCTTACTATAATAAAGTAGGTACCTACCTAATGGGTTAAATTATATTAAGACTACCACAACGATATTTTCTCTACGTAATAAAGTAGTGGATTACATTAGACTAGGTAACGATTATGGTACCTCAACCTACCTTATTAAGATGTTGTTGTAAACCAAAATTCAATATGGTGTAAAAATTCTCTAAACGATTGCCGTGGAACGCAAAGAATACGTTGTGATTTTTCGACAGTTCCTTCCATTTTATTTCTGCATTGGATTTACTGGAGCCGGTTACTTGGAAAATATATTGAGGTTTGGGAGCTGGTTGCACTAGCGGGTAAGCTAAAATTGTATCGTGCTGAAAATTAAGGTACGTTATTTATTAGTGACGCAACGCAATCCATAGAAGTCTACGAGAAGCTAAGCATTCACGCTGCAAAAATAAACAATAGGTACGAACCGCATCCATAGGAACAGTTTTTAGTGTTGGTTCCCGTAATCTTACAAGAACATAAAAAAGCAAATCAATTATTTCACTCAAGTTTGGCAGGTTTTCCAGGTTGTCTAATTGGTGTAATACCAAGTCTAGTGCTGGCACATCGGTTATGATACTCAGCTGTAAGATAAAATTTTGTAGGATTAACACAGATTGACAAGACTTACATTTATACTGCCTGATTTATGTGTTAATTAAATATTGTATACCTACCAAATCAGTTTTTTAATAACCGTAACACGTCGATCTGAATATTTGTTATAATTTATGCATATTTCTTTTTTTATTAGAACAACGAATACCTATTACTTTTAAGAATTTAAACTTCATAGATTTGTTTTTTAGAGAATTGAAAAAAAGACATCCGTTTTTTGGCTTGTAACCCGCGATATCTGTTAAGGTACCTACACCTAGATACACACTTTTTTCATAGATCTATAGACATTTGTAAGACACGACATTAAGAGTAATTTTTATAAAACACACTAGATGGATGGATGGATATTTGTTACTTCTTCACGCCAAAACTACTGAACGGATCACGCTAAAATATTTATAATTGCATATAAGTAGCTCTAAGCCCGGAATCAAACATAATTTACTTTTTATCCCATAAAATAGCTCTCATGGGATAGAAATAACCTTAAAATATTTCCAACACACACGAAACACAGCACGTGCGATGCCCCGGGCACAAGCTAGTCTTTAATAAGAGAGTTTGAGACGAACACTGAGGATGGCTTAGGTAAGGTAGGCGTAAGATAGGTATCAATAAACATTATTCAGCAACTTACAAGGCCGTCCATATCCTTAACGCCACATTTCATGAATGCAGGAGGATAGGGTCTGAGACAGCTTTCATATCTAAAGCTAAATGCTGCTGCGACAAAAAGGCTCCATTTGATATCAGCTGCTTTGAAATCTTTTTCAAGCACCAACCTTATGAAAAGACAATAAAGTCAAGGCATAGGCATATATGCCAAAAAGAAACATAAATCCATAAAGTATACGTATATATATACTTTATGGATTTATGTTTCATTTGTACCTCACCTCACCGTGCCTGTGTGTAAATAACCTACATACTTAATGTAGGCAGGGCAGGTACTTTCATGGCCAGCCCGATTTTACAAAAAGCAAAATCTTCAAATCAAACATATTTATTTCCTTATAATGTATGTCATCTTAGAATAGTAAAATCCGTAAAATTATAAAAATCCTAGTCACTTTATAATTTTACGTAAAATTATCATTTAAACACGTAAAATTATTATTTTACGAAACCTATCTACAAAAATTTAAAAATGAATTTGTCAGTTTCGGATCGCAATATGCTCATTGGTTATTTTCCGGAAAATTATAAAGTATTTTTATGGATCAACGGTGACATTGAGGGTGACATAATAATACAACAGATCTATCTACACTTAGAAAGTACCTATAGGGGTAGATGTAGGTAAACCCTACATTGACTTTTAAAGGCAATAGGTAGGCCTTAGAAGTATCGGTATAGTTAATTGACAAGTTCGGTGTTTTTAGTTGATTGTATGTATACCTATGGGGCTTTGGTCAGAGCCTGCAGCCAAACTTACCTACACGTGCATTTAACGTCAATATCGACTTTGGATGGGCTTGTACTTTTTACAATTAAGGGCCCAGTTTCGACACTATTTTCAGACCATTCTCATCTGAGTAAAGTTGGAAGATGTATCCCGTGCGTCGTGCGTGCCATAAACTAAGGTACACTTACCGAAGATGAACAGCCTTTTTTTCAAGAGAATCTAGTTTTGCTTGATTGTTTTCGGATTGGGTTTCTGAAAATGTAGCAAGGTTGCAATTTGTGGCAGTGTCAGACAATATTTCAGGTTCCCCGTCCATGGCTCTTGTCTGTAACAATTACGAATTATGTTTACGGGATCATAAAAATGGTCATAATTTTGAATAGATTTTCAAAACAAACAGATCATTTTGCCTGTCGTTATTGATAATGTCATTCATAAAACAATAGACGAGCTAAAATGTAAGTACCTTCTTTCAAACCAGTATTTTCAAATGTGTTTCAAACATAAATGTCAATTGTTATGGTGGTACTGTGCCAATAGTATTAAAAATTCCATAGCCAACAGACATCCGCTTCTAACCATTCACTCCATAATCACTTCGTGAAGCATGCGTGAATCTATCGGAAGCCTTTGAGAATTCAATCAAAGATCGGAAGCACATCTCGACGTCATGTTTTTTTCGTTTTCCGAGCTTGTTGTTGCACTATGGTTTGCACGGAACTCTCCGGTATTTTCTTGATGTTGGCTAACATGAGGTACTGTCACCAGTTTCGGTAATGCCGTGGTATTGCCCACTTTCCCCGTTTTTAGGGTAGACTTGAACAGCTGGATCTATAACCAGCTGTTGGCTCAATGCCATTCAATTGCATAAAGTGTAAGACTTACACTATGTAAATATGGAGCTTGCGGCAATACATTGACACAAGCGTCAATGCAGCGCTGGTTTTCAGTGGAAAATGCCCCAACTACGCTTATTTTACCCTACCAACATTTGTTATGGTATATACTTGCATTACATGAATTAACTGGAATTTATTTAATTTAAAAGCTTAGGTAGCTTCCGTGCGCTCCATAATGATATAATTTTATTATCGAGTAAGGTGGGTATTTTTTTTTCAGAAATGGAAACATTCACCTCAGGCTGGTTGTGCTTGCGCGAAGGATGTCTGTCATAAAATGGCGTTGTATTGAAAAGCTGTAAACATACGAAGTGCTTTGTATTTCAGAGGAGACAATGACAAATATCTTTAAAAGTTTCTAAATATCCTAAATACACAATTATATTTATTGACTAGTGAAAATTAAAAGTGGACTAAATGAGTTTATTGACTGATGTCTGCCGTGGCTCCCACTATCCCCGGTTTGTATTTCGTTTGTAATCTAAATCAAAATAGAATGTTTTAACGCAGTTTCACACTCACAATATGAACTAAATGCAGTGAATATAACCATACTTCAAGCTCTTACTAGTTCGAAACTTCTACCTTAGCTGAATGATTTTTTAATTTATAAAAAGTGGCGACCTATTTACCGTGACTTAGCTCGCGTCACGCGTTGTATACGTTATTCATTAGAGATTTAGATTCAGCAGATTTTTGACTGATGAAGCCTTACTTATCAATAAATAATCAGTTTTGATGATGTAGCACAGTTTGGATATTTACCTATTAAGTATCATGTGGATGTTTTGTAATTAGGATTACCATTACAAGTATAAATAAGTTTTACTATATAAAATGATATTGTTATTTCTGTCACAACCTATTAATGTTTACGGGATTCTATGTTATCAATACAGTCATTTTGTATTATATCCATACAATCCTGTAATGCTCAAATTATAGGAAAGGTATATAAGTTAAGTATAGCACTAAATAACATTTTTACAAGGGGCAAAGCCAGGATAGCAAGATCAAAAAAATATTTGATTATTTAGTCTATTGTTTCAACAGGGGCTGACCCTACAAAGGATATACAAAAACGCCGTGCTGGCAGTGTTGGGTAAGTTTTAATGTAAAATTTTGCCTATATACAATCCCAACTGGTGTCATTCAATGTACATTTTTACTAGCTTAGGTCAAATCCAGAGAAAAAACAATGTCTATACATTACACATAACCTCTTGTTTTTGTTACTGCATGCAGTATTGGTTCCTGAATACCCCGTTGATACCCCTTACCTCAATTCCATCAAGAATCTGAGATAGGAGATTCAATTGATAACTTTATTCGTAAACAGCTCCGATGAGGACGACGCTAGTGGTGGAAAATACACTAGGATGGAGGAGGACAACGTACAAGATAAAGAAAGATTTGCAAGGTAAGAATATCCGAGTTACTGCAGGGCCACAATAATTGGAACGCCTCTATAACCCGAATAAACCTCTACCCCCAACTGCAGTTTCTCAGTCTTGCAGTACCAATTATACATTTTTATACCTGCCATTCGCTGCACGCTAATTGAGCAGTTGTAGTTAATATTTCTATTCCATAGTATATGCTTTTGTGAAAATTGAGTGACAAAGCATTTTCTATTACATTAAATACTCGTCAAAGCACTATTGCAATTCTATAAAAAAGTATGATTCTGAAAATTACTCGTACTTCAATTTTATATTGAACAATATTGCAAAATATTAACATTTGCAATCATAAATAACCTTGTTATCTTTAGAAAATTGCCTTCCAAAGTAATGCCTGCCAAAAATATTTATATTTCAGTTTAATGTGTCCAGTGAATGCATTTCAGGCCCATGGCAGTGTGTGTGTGCCCAGTCCCTCACTTGTACTCATATACCTTTTCTGTGCACTATTTTGTAAGCAATGTAATTATAAAGACGACGTTACGTACGAGGGACTCGTATCAAGATAACGATTGGGTATACATAGTTTAGGAGGGTAAAGAATCAAAGTTGTAGAGAATTTTATCAGCTACTAGCTGCGCCCCGCGGCTTTGACACCGTGGAAATTTCTGCGCAATTTTCTTTTGTTTTCTTTATGTAATATAGAAAACATTTTAAAAATATGAACGAAATCGTAAAGCCGTTCTCAAGTTATAGCGTGACCAGGAGAAATAGGGTTTCATTTGCTTTCGACCTTTCCATCCCGAATCCTTCGTTGACTGACTGACTGATTTTCACAAACAACTCCGAGATGTTGTTAAATATCTAAAATGAATACAAAATAAATCATATTTTTGCAAAAAGTTACTAACATCAACAAATTACTAAAAATGTGTCTCAAACGAGGCGTAAAAGATAATATGTTCAAAACATACTTGTATTAGAAGCCTACAAAAATCCGCAAAACATTAAATAGGTAAAGGTTCTTAGTATCTCATAGTGTCGCACAACAATGCTTCATTATTATTCAAAAGATTTTATAGGCATTCATTTAGCTGCTTATAAAGCAGATATGCCTTAGCGCATGAATGGTTATTATTTTCCCATAATGTCGCCACTCCAAGCAACAAGTTCCCGTCAATGTGATTGAAAACGTGTCTTATCTTGCGAACTTTCTTAGGAATATTCAAAACTGATCTCTTTTTCTCTGGATTAATTTGCTTAAAAACCACTTTGTTGGAACAAAATGTAAAATAATTTATATCTAATTGGTACTTAATGTTATAGACCGTGGTTTCACGCGTTATCAATGCCTCATGTTATTAGAAATCGAGAACTTCATACATACATATAAAATTACATCCCTATCTGTGCAATCGGTACATTGTTAATGGCGTCGGTCGTCTTGTGGCCAAACAAAGCCTTCACAAGCTTTAACTATACATATAAATGACTAGTTTCTGCCCGCGGCTTCGCCTTGTTTTTATGAAAACGTTTTAAGGTTATTTATGTCCCATCGGAACTGATTTATGAGATAAAAAGTATGTGGTATTAGTAGTTTATGGGCCGGGCCTGGAACTACCTGTATGCAAAATATCAGCCCGATCCGTTATGTAGTTTTTGTCTGAAAGAGTAAAAAAACATCCATACATTTATAATATTAGTAGGATATTGCGCCACACTCAAATAATTGAAAAAGTTTTTGTATTGATTTAACTTTTTTATTTATGTCTATGGTTACCTTTCTCTCCTCGAAAACAGCTCCTTTTGTAAAAAATCTGTTCATAGTCACTTTGATTTATGTAGTGTACTATCAATCTATCATCCGTCCCCCACTGCGAATACATTGATCTAATAATATCGTTTGTTTGTGTAACATGTAAACTAAGTAATTGCATGCTTACAATTACAACTACGATTTAATAGAACTTGAAAGTATGCAAAAGAGAAAGGTTGCTCATACAAAGTAGCTCCATAGTTTTAGATTATGTAACAATTAATATAGGTATTGGGTAGTAACCTTGATCAAACACACCTATCCAACATAGGGAATAAGGTTTAGAATGCGGAATAGGACCGTTGTCGTGCACAGATGGATAGATAAATATACATATATCTAGATTTTAAAATATTAGGTTGTTTAGGTACAGTTTAAAGACCAAAACAAATGTAGATTATTATTCGTTTACCGCAAATCACAGAAATGCTAGATTGAACAGTATTAAAGCATTCACTGCCCATCCTCTTCCCGTCTTGGGCCTTGAAAGTGTAAGTAAGTAGGTATATAATATACCTACTTACTAATAGGTACAATACAAAAATACTTTATTATACACCAGATACAGATCAGTACAAAAAAAGACATTACATTCGACAAGTACAATGTGCGGCCTTATCTCTTAGAAGTGAAAAAATCATAACCAATTTGTATTTTAGCCGCGAGAACCACTGTGAGATTGAACGTCGTAGACGAAACAAGATGACGGCGTATATCACGGAACTGTCTGATATGGTTCCAACATGTTCCGCGCTGGCGCGAAAACCCGACAAGCTGACCATACTGCGTATGGCTGTCGCCCATATGAAGGCATTAAGAGGTAACATACATTCATCGTCATTTCAACCTTGTATACTTGGGTAGTTTGCCGTAGCGTAAGCCGGCGAAAACATCGGCCCTTCCAACTCAGCCCGCAGATGTGATAGGAGTTGACTGAAGGAACCTATCATAAGAAAGGCAGCAGCTTCCTTCTGTATATTTATCACCACCACTGGGATCACCAATCCGCCTGCCTAAGTGTGATTAGGACAAAACCTCCCTTGTTTGGAGAGGGTATATTTAGCAGTTGATGCGTTTGTGCTGATGAAGAATTGTTGTATTTATTCATATTATTATTTAAATTTTTAGTCCTTACTGTTCCACTGCTAGGCAAAGACCTCCTTTTTTACTTTCACTTCGGAATTTAAAACAATCGCAATCTAACCGAACAGGCCACGTTGGAGAGTCCAGCTCGTCGCGCCATCTCATCCTGGGCCTTCCACGAGGCCTCCTAGGGCTCCCTATACTTGAAAATGTTTTATACATTTAACACTCGTGCTGCCGCTCTACACAGCGGTTGTGTTGCGCCGCACATGCGTTTCGTTCGAAAAACATTACAGCTGTGCTGAGTCACACAGATCTGTATTTTGTCAGCCGCTGCGCTAGTGTGGATTTACGCATATTAGTCATTTGTAGAAAACACATACGTTAAAACTTGCACGGTGTGATGACCGTGCAAGCTTTAATGTCGGCATTGGTCCTTTCAGGTACAGGAAATACCTCAACTGACGGCACCTACAAGCCGTCCTTTTTGACAGACCAAGAACTGAAGCATCTCATTCTTGAGGCAGCTGATGGCTTCTTATTCGTGGTTAGCTGTGATACCGGCCGAATTATTTACGTTAGTGACAGTATAGCTCCAGTACTTAACTATTCTCAGGTATGCAATATCATTTACTATCACCATCACTATAATATATGTATAATAATGTAACTTGGTGTTATAAAGAATTGTATTGTTTTATATATTAGTCCACTGCTGGACATAGGCCTCCTCTAATGAGCGCCATAGTTCCCCCGTCATCAGTACTATTACAAATTAATATAATAAAATTGTGATGTGTAATACTACGAATACATAATTATTTATTTTGTAGTGTGTAACCTAATAACAATTTTTTTTTTCAGGGAGAATGGTATTCAAAATGTCTGTACGATCAAGTACATCCAGATGATCTGGAAAAAGTTCGGGAACAATTAAGCACTCAAGAGCCGCAAAACACGGGGCGTATTTTAGATCTGAAAACTGGGACCGTCAAAAAAGAAGGCCACCAGTGTAAGTTTTATAATTAGTTATAAGTAGACTGACGAATCAACAATTACCTGCGTTCTGGTTTTTCATTTTCATGTTAGTACATCCTGACTGTGAAGTCAGGATGTATTAATATGAACTATATAATGAACTATGCAGTAATAAATAATGCTGGACAATACACACAAGATCATCTAACCCCAAGCTAAGCAGATTTATTTATTTATTTAAACTTATATTGCACTACTAAGGGTACAAAGGGATGCACAGATTGTGTTTGTCATGTTTGTGTTATGGTATGTTATGGGTACTAGATGGCTGATATACATAATACATTATTTGCATATTGAACCATGATATCAAGGTGTCCGATAATTAATGGATATTATTTTTATTTTACTCATTTTCATAATTACAACTTTTTTTTTATATACATGCTAGTTTTAAGGTTTAAATTATTAACTAATAGTCCTCAGAATAACTTAAGGGTCCGGCGACCCTCGCTTGCAAAAATCGCTCCGAATATCGCTATCCCTGTTTAACCCTTGCGCCGCGCCACATGCGTGCGCGATAGCAATATTAGCCGTTCAAAATTTGTTCCGTAATACCAAAAATTATGACTGAAATCTTGAAACGTTTTCAGTACACAACATAGCTTATCAAAATACTTACCTGAAATGAAAGCCAATCTCATTTTGCACATTTTTATGCGAAAATGGACAACATAGCTTATATTGTCTAGTTACAGAATAACAATTTATTCTGTAACTAGACAATATAAGCTATATTCCTTAATAAATAAAACGTAAGATATTGATGTTTTTAATACGAAACAAATAGCAAGAAAACTTGTCCATTTTCGCATAAAAATGTGCAAAATGAGATTGGCTTTCATTTCAGGTAAGTATTTTGAAAAAAAATAACTATTTGGGAACCTAGATAAATACTATTTTAGTACAAATAATGCAATATTATAGTGGAAATATGCTTGAATTAGAAATAATTTTGGTATTACGTTTGTATGAAGAATTCGTCCCTCCGGAGGCCCCTTAAATAAGATTTCTTACTTTTCTATAGTGGGAAATAAATGATTATTATGAATGTTTGACAGCGTCTATGCGGCAAGTGATGGGTTCCCGGCGTGGGTTCATCTGCCGCATGCGCGTCGGCGGGTCGGCGGAGGGCGCGCACCTCGGCCGGCTCCGCGCGCGCAACTCTCTCGGCCCTTCGCACGACGGACACAACTACGCCGTCGTACACTGCACCGGATATATTAAGAACTGGCCCCCTACAGGTACTGTTAAACACGGAGTATTTTACTTAAGTGGAAGGGTGTTCAGACTTTCCCAAACTTGCATCAGAAATAAAGCCTACTCAGCACTACACCGTTGTCGTTACCCAGAGCGGTAGCGAAAGTCAAGTGTATATGTGGCGGTACTTACAAAATGCCCGGCGGGATCTCGCGCGAAATTGAGATAATTTATTTTCTCTGCCGATGTGGGTAGCGGTAGCGGATACCACCGTGTGGTCTGAACAGGCCTTAGCTTCCTTTAGAATGATCTTGTATCTTACTTTAACATCCTTAGCCTCTTCCACTTATGACTTACGGTGATAAGAGTTATAGATTTAAATCTATAGCTCCCACTCCGTTTATTAAGATACTCTGCTGTCTACCTCATAAGATCTTTCAAAGTATGGACTTAACTAATTTTAGACAGCTAAATTCGCCATTCTGGATTCTTAAGTTCATTTGACTTTGAGAACTAAATGTTATTTATGTCGGGACATTAGATCTTTTTCCAGGGATGCAGATGGACCGGCCCGTAGACGACGAACTTCACGCCTCTCATTGTTGTTTGGTGGCCATTGGACGACTGCAGGTAAGTAATAAAAAGTCCTTTCACGCCAGACACTTCAAACAAAAAATAAAACAAAGTATGTTATAAATCTTGATGTTATTCTGCTCTCTTGGTTCCATTGTGTGTTTTTATTGTTATTGCACAG
This sequence comes from Eupithecia dodoneata, assembly GCA_947044415.1. Taxonomy (NCBI): domain Eukaryota; kingdom Metazoa; phylum Arthropoda; class Insecta; order Lepidoptera; family Geometridae; genus Eupithecia; species Eupithecia dodoneata. The sequence goes on along the minus strand of OX345656.1, from coordinate 7,820,424 downwards.
GTAGTCTATCAGATTATAAATTATAAAAAATGCTGTTTCATAAAAATGCAATCTGACAGATTTTATTGCCAATAGTCTGTTATTAACTCGGAGGTCCTTCGACAAAACGAAAAAAATCGAACACAGTAATAGAATAATGTAGCTACATACTTATAATGATTTATTCATTTTGTAAATAGAACCAACAGTTTTGGAGATTATTCATTAAATCCGCATAGTATCTTTAAAAGCCTGTCTCGTATAATACCCACCGCTGTGGTCTTTTCCAACTTGTTGTAGGTACTTAAACGGTATTGACGACTTGATACGATGATCATAATCAATCGAAGCTAAACTCTCCTCTGAATACATTGCCGCATTCTTTTAACTCAATTATGTCAAAGGATTTTGTTTCTGTTTCGATTGTAGTCTTGCCTATTTAGTAGGCAAGACTACAATCGAACTTATAACTTAAAATATCTATATATTATAAATCGTGTCTGGAAATAAAGAAGTTATTATTATATTAAAAATGGTCCACTTTTGCATAATGCACATGGGCGTTAATATTATCGCACCCTATCACCTCCTAACGGGAATACGTCGAATTACCAATAACCCTGTATTATTGAATAATAATAATCATCATCAGCCTATGTTAGTCCACAGCTGGATAGCGCCCTGTCTTCCGCTGTATGTCAGCTCGACGCATCCAGCATCTGCCTACAGTTCTACTAAGTACAAATATTGATGTGATTCAAATGATATGTAGGTAACGTCAACCCCCAACGCGGCGGAAGGCAGCCTCTGCAGCGGCGGCGCAGAGTTCGTGTCCCGGCACTCCGTGGACGGACGCTTCACATTCGCAGACCAGCGTGCCACGCAGGTGGTTGGCTACGCGCCCGCAGATCTGCTGGGCAAGCTGTGCTATGAGTTCTACCATCCGGAGGACCAGCAGCATATGAGGGATAACTTTGACCAAGGTAATTGTATTATGTACCTTGTTGAAACTCATATCACTATAATCCCGGCGGTGGGCGTTGCGATTTGCGACACAGTATTTTACTTCTGCAGGTCGCATTTGTTATTAGCACCTTAATTATGTTTCAAATAAAGACTTTACGTTTAATTGATTAAACTAGGGCATTGGTGGTCTCGCAAAGACACATGTCAGCGACGCTGTACATATCTTTTATTCTTCACTTCTTCGTCTAGTGATAAAAAATTAAGTGAAGATAATCAAGTCGCGACAGTAAGGTCTCTTATGCTACGGCCGCACTATCGCGATAACGCGAAGATTTGCGCTGTTGCGTCGAATCTGGCCAAGTAATTCATTCTATTGCGAACACGAATGCCATCGACGCCGCTGTCGGTAATTGCCAAACATCAGAGGGTTTTATTGCACCACACCGAAACATTGGCACGCGGCGCCGAGCGGTAAAATAAGTCCAACTACCGTATCAAGCGGACGTTTGAGCGGCAAGACAACGCTTGGTAGCCTACACGATAGAACAGTAGCTTGAGTGACTATAACTCACGGGACAGTAGCTATAACATGCTAGAAACTTTCTTAACTTGTACAATGTTTTTTTTTACAGTATTGAAGCTGAAAGGCCAGATCATCTCGCTAATGTACCGGTTTCGGACCAAAAGCAGAGAGTGGATATGGCTGAGGACCTCCGCGTTTGCCTTCTTAAATCCGTACAACGACGACGTAGAATATATTGTTTGCACAAACACATTAGCTAAGTAAGTACCTTACCTATAAACAGCCCTCAACACAATGTCATTAATCCTTTAACATTCAGATCGGAACAAATATTTGCAGATAGTACAAACATTTGTCCCAAGGAGGGAATCGAAGCCCCAACCACCTGCGTCGAAGGCGGACCTTCGCCCGCCGCGCCACATCGATCGTCAAAATCGATTATTTTACTGTAAATAAATGTAAATGTTTTTATTTGTTTGCAGTCGCTCATTAGGGAGTACTACCGGAGAAGCGCCTCCTGAAGAAGGCTACGACTACCACATACGACATCGTGACGTGTACCAGGCGCCGCCGCCCGCCTTGCATCAGCAGCATCATGCGGCGCCGGGTAAGCGTTCACACTACTTATTCCATGCATTAGTTAAAGAATAAAATAAATAAATAATGCTAGACAATCCGCAGCGTCATCTAGTCCCAAGCTAAACAGATCTTGTGTTATGGGTACTAGGAGACTGATAAAAAAAAATTGCCAAAAAAGAATTATTACAATCACATATCCTGATATACATAATACAATACATTACACAGATATAATTTTTTTATTATACAAAATACAACTGAATAAAAAAACAACAACTGTTCCTTGTTAACAATATATATATAAAGTACCCTGGATAACTTCTGCGCTTTTGTTTGGTAAAACAAACACGCATACTGAGCCAACGCTGCCCCATGCGTGCTTGTATTATGCTTGTTGTGTACAAAAAATAATATTCAAGAGAGTTCTAATACCATACAATACGGAGTGTAGGGGCGGCCTAAGGATCACCAACAAATTCATCCATTCAATAGTTCTATAATATTATTAGTCCTGTTCATCACGCTGTTGAACGCCTTCACATTTCCTCGTGACCATGATCCTGAACCGCCTCCTTATAAACGAAAATAAAAATGTTTATATAAATTTAATATCGACAAAAAGTTTGTAGAGTACATTTATTCATGTTTATTTTATGTCAGTCGTAACCGGCGGTGTAGTAAGCGGCGTGAGCGCTCGGTCTCCGGGCGAGGGCGGGGTCGCAGCGCCGCCGTACGCGCCGCACTACGCGCCCGAGTACTCGCCGCACCGTCCGCCGACCAACACGCCACCGCACACCACCTGGACCACGCTGCGTCCTGTGAGTATACTGCTAATGTATAGTTTAATGAGCGGCGGTCGGGGTTGCAGCGAACTACATTACAATCATATCTAATCGGCCACATTAACGTGGCCTTGCCAAGTCGAGTAGATTTTGTTTGGGTGTACCCCCAAAGTATCGCGATTTCGTCATCACTCACTGATATTTAGGTACCTGCTTCTACAACGCATATTTCATGCTTATAACATGGAATTTTTAATATTATGTAGAATTTAAGGCCAAAATAAAGGGAAAATTCTATATTCTTGAATTTTAGGGCCCCGCAGTAAAAAAAAACTAAAAGTTTTCTTTCTCAGTAATTAATTACCTACAAAAGTGGTGAGACCTGAAAAATACATTACCTTCGACTATGAAGTTGGCAAATAACCAGTTGGGATAACTTTCCAGTAGGTGATTTGTCAACTATGAGCCGAAGGTCAATTCAAAACATTTTTTATGGAGGAAGTATAACGAGACAAAATAATATACACAGACTTTTATATTGTTTTGATCGGATAAAAATGTATTAAACTACATATTTTTCTTGCAGAGCGGCGGTGCGAGCGGTGAGAGCTACGCATACAGCGGTGAGACGGGCGCGTCGGCAGGCGGCGGCGCGGCGGACGGCAGTCCGGCGCGCTCACCGCCCGCGCCCGCCTACCTGCCACCAGCGGCTCACTACCACCACAATCACCATCCGCATCCCACGCACGGTCAGTATCACTGTCTAAAGCACATGTGCCTATTTAACCAAGCTGATAAGCGAGCATGCATCGTGCGAACTTACGGTGTTGATGGAGTGGGGTGATTAAGTGACGTTAGGTGTCGGCCACAAGGGATGCATGTGTACCTTGCTCGCTCGCTCGTTTATATCCATAGTCAAACGAGTTTCACGACGCCTCACAAGGTCTCGTTAACTGTGTAGATTCAAATGCAACATGAGCGAACCACTTACAGCAGTGCCTCATGCAAAACAATTTACCACCGAACTGCGATTCCTAACCCGCACGCGGGGATTAAGGGGATAAAAGCCAAAAAGACACTTATCAGAGGGAGACCAGCGTTCATCAATGCGCTAATATATATAGGCTGTTGAGGCGAATAGGTCAGGGCAAACAGTAGGTCCAAGGTATTTGAAGAAATGTTATATTGCAGCCGGCATGTGGTCGTGGGGCGGTGGCGCCGGCGGTGCCTCTGGCGGAGCGGCGCCGGCGGGCGAGGCTGCGCACGCGCCGCACGAGCTTTCGGACATGCTGCAGATCCTCGACCAAAGCGGATCCACCTTTGAAGACCTCAATATCAACATGTTCAACTCGAACTTTGAGTAAACGCCCCCTGTGTCGGTTACTCACCTCCATATCTCTCGCGCGAAATGGTACCAGTTACGGCCTATCGATGTTGGCGAATAGATAATTACTTTTGATATTTTGAATATGAATAATGATGGACTCAGAGAAACAGATATAAATGTTGTATTATAATGTAATATATCTGTGTGTAAAGCTTATTTTATTTGTACCAAAAATCAAATATAAATAAGTATCTGATCTGTACCTAATTTGAAACTAAGTATATTTACAATCTGATTTCAATCCAGGGTTCATACATGCATGAAAATAGTGAATGTTTATTGGTTTATTTATAACTACATATGTTTTGCTGTAGAGATGTTTTATTTACTGTGTTTTGAATTAATTATGGTAATGCATCTTTACATTATTAGTTTTTCTGGTTCTATTAGTTATTATTTTGTTATTGATAAAAATATTGTTAAAAACTTAATTATGATTATGACATATATTTTACAGAATCTTATTTTTACGTAGCGTATTGAAAAATGATTATTCATTTGAAGCTTTACAGGCAAGTGGATAAAGATATTTAAAGATATAAGTATTATTCCTAAAACAACGGCAGAAGAATCTGTATCGAAATTGAATAGCATAATGATTGTCTCAGATCTAGGGCGCACGAGCACCGTAAAGCACTAAATTGTGTATTTTCATATAGGCTTAAACTTTTTAATTAGATGTATTTCATATTGATGCCATTAGATAACAGACAACTCGCGAGACACTTGTTTGATTAAAGCTTGTGGGACTGTAAAATTAATCTAAATATAACGAGTTTGAGCCCATATTTGAATGACATTTTTGTGCTGTGCAGTAGCGGGGCGTTAGATTAATGTGCGCAGAGCTTTATAACCAACTTCGCCCTGCCCATAAAAACTTAGCTTTATAGTGTAATGAGAATGTAGTAACTTACATTCATTTTCGTATACCTAATTTAAGATATATTTTTTTTAGATTACAAATATTATACATTAATATCAATCAAAATCATTTCTTTGGTTAAGTATAATGCATTTACGAGTACCTACATTAGAATCCGTATTTTGGTTTATTATTATGTTAAACTGTGCTCTGAATTTTGTAAAATGTTTTTTCATGAAATATAAAATATACAGACACAACTTAATGTATTTTCTTTCCACATGTTCTGCTATTTTAGTCGGTTTTATACAAAACATTTCATTCTAGAAGTAGCGAAAAATAATTACTCTAGATCGCACACCGAAAAAAGTAGCCGCACGTGTACGAGTGTCCATTCCCTGTTTCTCTTATTTATTAGGCCACGCGGCAGCGTGTCCAAGCCAAGTTAAAGCAAAGGAACGCGCCGAGTGTATCGTTACACGAACCACTTGGTGCCAATTTTGACCCTTCTATAACTCAAAACTTCTTTAACGTAAACACATAAAACTACGTGTGTTTAATTATATCCTTAGGGACAAGTAGAATCCCAAATTTCATGAAGCTAGCTCAAACGGTTATTAAGATATGAAGGTCAAAAAGTCGTAAAAATTCACACTGACTGACTGACATACATGTAGTACCTAAATCTAACCTACTTCCAGATGACCCTGAAGGATGAAATTTGGAATCCAGCTCAGTAATTGTGTGTAAACGTAGGAAAAATCAAAAAATAAAAATAAGTGATGTTAGCGACGACGACCTTATGTCAATGGAATAAGGTTTAAATTAAAATAGATCCGTATTGCATAGAATAAGCAATAGTACTACGTCTCCGATTGCGCCATAGAATACAGCGTAGTTTTTAGGAACCGGCCCGTATAATACCTACCTAGCTATGTACCTGTTGTCGAACGAATAGAAAGGGAAATCAGAAATGTTCTGGAATATATAAAGAGATAGGAATAGCCCGGAAAATCGTAGAATTTTCTAGTTTAGCTCGGCGGAGGTATACAAGCCGAGTTTGTTTGCAAGTTTAGTTAGTTCTTATTTTACAAGTGAGCAAGTGTTAAGGAAAGTAAACAGTGAACAGTGCAGTGCAGTGACTTTGTAATAAGTGCGTAGTTGTGTGTATATGGTACAATAATCCGACAATAAGTGTTCTGAGGTGTTTTACTTGATCATCACTCCCGACCAGCCCTAGTTGAAGTCTTACACCTTCGACGAGCCCCTACAAGTGGAGTCCCCATACAAAAAAATATATTATTTTTTTTGCAAGAAAAAACATTAAATCTCAATACCTGCCTAGTTTTCTTTACAAAAAGTAATGATATCCCACCAAAACATAAATGTAAAAAATGAGTGCCAAGTCAAATCTATGCAGGTTAGATTTGACTTGGCCGATTGTTTTGCATAAATATTATTTCTTTTGTATTCAGTAGATGTCTAACAACATATTTTAGTAGATTTTCAAAACCAGTCATCCATCATGCCTTAGAAGACCGTTGAGATCACCGGACCTAACCCCTCTGGATTTTTTGTGGTTATGTATAAGATTTCGTTTACAAGAAGCAGTATGAAAATGTGCAGGAGTTACAAACTTATTTTTTACAAAATTATTTTAAACATTCACCATGAAAAGAAAAATAAGAGAAAAATACAAATGCATGGGTGGGACACATTTTAAAACTCATAGATTAATTGTAAGGAAAATTTCATTTAATTTTTTATTTGAGATGCTATGTTACTTGGAAAAAATATACTTTACCCTTTTGATCGGTATCGTTAATTAATTATTCAAAAATCTATGAAAGCAGTTTAATTGTTTTTAAAATCAAAATGAAGTCTTCTTTCAGTAAAATGTTCTATCTACAATATTTAAGGTACTTTCCCTGTGTACCTGTGGCATGGCTGTGGGACGCCCTGTTTATCTATGATACATTTCATATACATTCATTTTTAAAAGCTTAATGTTTCCTTCAGAATAGGTACCTATTCTGAAGGAAACATTAAGCTTTTAAAAATGAAATTTTAATTTCGCTCTAAAATGCTACAATATTCCTGGGGCGTCTGTGTCACCCATAGAACAGAGAAAACACCGATTCACGAACATCTGACGATACAGATTGAACATAATATTTTAATTCCATAGAATTTTTTTATTAACAAAGAAAATTATATTTAAATAAAAGAAACAAATTAGAACTAGTAATTTTATAATATAGACAAGAAACAAAAAAAAGTTAGGTATTGATTAAAGAAAATCAGATCTTTTCCATAGTTATTCCTGTGGTTATTCTGTGCCATACATAACTATTGGTACGAAATGACGTCACGGCTCAGTATTCTCTGATTGGTGTTTAACGTGTTATGTCATGATGGCCGATTGCTGTATTTTTACCATGCTTTTATTAGCTTCACCTGTACCTACGTATGTATCTGTAACCGACTCCTTTGGACTCGATTTTGACCCACTTTGAACGGTCAGATTTCAAACCGATAACCGAACTAAAAAGTAGAAAATATTTTTGTGGTTTTTTAATTTTTTTAAACTAATATTTTTAATTTTATTTTATCAAAATAATAATAAATCTCGTTCAGAACAAAAATATAATACGTGTTTTGTAATCTATGGCTCAGATATAGTTCTGTAAATACGAGTACCTACATAATTTTGGTGTTTTATTGTTACTGTCATCATCCCTATTGGTCCATAAGTACCATACCGATCCAGGAAGGAAAATGTTCATTCAGAAGTCCTTTGTTCTTCGACTGTTATGGGCCAGAGCCCCATCTTGCTGAATAATGAGATTTCGTCATACTGCATCAGGAAGATTATTAATCTCGCTTCGTATCTCTAAATATATTTTCGTGTTCAGGAGATTGTGTATTAAATTTCATAGTCTTCCTTTTATTTAAGATGCTATGTTACTTGGAAAAAATAATACTAACGATTGACCCTTTTGATCGATAGGTATCGTTAAATTAGGTGTGTTTTTTTACAATTTGGCGGGTTCGATTCCGGGTTCAGACAGGTTAGGTGTTAATTCAAAAAATCTTTGAATGCAGTTTATATTGTTTTTAAAATCAAAATGAAGTAAAATTTTCTATCTACAATATTTAAGGTAGGTACATTCCCTCCATTTGGCATGGCTGTGGTACACTCTGTATATAAAACCTCAAGGTCATTCGAAACCTTCAGGAAATACGATGCTGCAGCTGCAGAGCTATGGGACAAGAAGTTGAAGTTGAGTTAATATGAAAGTGAATAATTGATGAAAAATAAAAGCAAATTTTGGTATATTAGCTTAAAATACTGTAATGTAACATAAAACGTAGTGGTTTTAATATCTTTGTTGTATGACGTTTTTTTTACTACACGACATGTAGGTATATGAACTTCTTGTGCATATAACAATAAATATTCAATTTCGACCACTATACAACTAAAGACGAAAACATGGCACGTCCTGGGAAAACAGCCCAAGAATTCATCAAAGACTCATTTTCACCCGTCGTAGCTGTTTTATGCAGCCCAAAAGTGGAAAATGTCGTGGCTAAGAATAATCTTACCTTCACTGAGCTGCTACAACCATTCACAACAATGGAATCTGAAGGTAACTCCTTATTACTTTACTACTTTTCATAATATTAGGTCTGGTTTAATTAATCTTATGAACCTACTTCATATTTATATTATCCTGTTATAGGTCAATTGAAAGAACCAAGTGGCAGTACATGCATAATTAAAAACTGGAAGCTTATCATAAGGGATGTTCATTGGAAGCCACTGCAACCAACTGAAGCTAGAAGACAGCTAAACAATGCTGTCTTACACAATTACAATGATAAAACGGTTTCAGTGGAGTTTGGTGAGATTTAATTTATAATTTTGTATCTTTATCATATAGGAGTCATATAAAAACAAATTCGGTAATCTGTACTTGGGATGAATTTTGGCAATTCAATAAAAACATTGTATTAAGTCTGTTTTGAAAATAATTTTACAATCATAAAGGTACAAAATATTAGATATTTGCTGTTAAAAATAAATAATAACACAGTATCTATGTGGGTATTTTTAATAATAATAAGTACTTAGTTGGAATGTAGCAGAATCAAGAAGATTAATAGATCATTTATTTGTTTCAGACAGAAGAAAATTTGAAATTCCTCAGTCAGCTTACTGGTTTGATGCTTGGAGGGAAACATACTTAGAAGTTCAATTTCCGTCAGATCATGAGTTCACAAAGCACTTTCTTTCATGCATCATTGTCGGAGTGGCTCATGATGACAATGTCATTGACAGCTTCAATACTCTAAACCAGCAGTATGCTCAGTTGCAGAATGTCACCCCACCCAAGCTCCCCAAATGGTTTAACAATGGGGTCTTGAAGACTTATTTACTTCTACATGATGCTTCTGTCATTTCCAGAGAAAAGTATGTCCTCTATCTATCTTGTTTCTTCTTCAACCTACACATGAGTCCATGTTAATTGTAATACAACAAATTGAATTGCAGGGCAGAAGTGACATTTGAAACACTGAAACAGAATTTTGGAGCAAGCAACTGTTTCATTTTAACTATTAATTCTAAAAGTGCTTCAGACTCAATCCTCACTGATTACTGGATTCCATACATAAAAAGAACTGATACGCTAAATGTAAGTTTACAGGTACTACAGGTTTACCAGGTTTAGCCATTTAGGTACCTACTTACTTAAAAAACTAAGTCATTTTATTTATTTGTTGCTCTTTGCACCTACTATTAGTAAATAAAATATTATGATATCTATTTTAATTTTCAAAATTTATATTTATTTACAGACTGACATGACATCTTCAATCACCCAACCCAATACACCAGCAGAACCTCAGGCAGTTGTTTCTACCAATGTAGTAGGTATGTTGCATTTTGTCTTATATTTTCTCCTGAACGGTCAAAGAAAATAGCTAAACTTGTTACAGAATATGGTATACGAAATTGTATTTCAAAACAAAACGAAACAATGAGAGCTCACTGATACTTTAGTGCATTCATTGAAGAAGACCTACAAAATCATAGAATATCTACCAAATGGGAGTTCTTGTACGCGCCAGTTCGTATTCTAAAAAACTACGTGCTACAAATAAATTATAACTTTTTATAAATTTCCTCAAGTGTACCTTTCATATGCGACCCAACTTAATTAATTGATTTAACCAGCTTTTGGACCCCCTGGTCTCAAAAACCCCTCTTGGATTTGGCCTCTAAGTTACCAGTATATTTCACAGGTCTTATCCTACAGTATAGATTCTATTCTTCTATTCTATTTCTATTTATCAAATTTCAAGCAAATCGGACCAACAATGGCTGGACAGTTATCTCGAAATAGCTATTTCAACAGCCAAATCACCCTAGCTGCCACTGATCTCGTCGTTCGCGTGAATATTTCTCTAAACAGCTACCAAGCTGCCTCCACTGAGATCAAGTATTAAAATAGATGTCTGCAGGGTTGGGATTGGAACTTGTTTGTAAAGATTTTGAGTGACAGAATATATCATTTACAGAAAAGTTATTTACCTACTTCATTTGTTGTAATTTTCCAGAAGAAGTCCTAGGATTGTCCACCTCAGTGCAAGCGGACACGTCCCACCCCCTGACATCTCCTGATAATGATTTTTACGATAATGCAAATAGCTTGCAGGTAAGAAGAACAGAAAAATCTCCTTTGTGTTTCTAGGCTTAACATGATAACTTAGCAGAAAAACCATAGTGGTTCTACTCTAAAAATCCGTTATTAAATACGTTTCTTTAGAGAAGAGTAAAACTAAAAAAATATTTAAAAAAACGGCTCGTCCTTCCCCCAGATAATATATTTCAAGAAATTAGAAGACTTGTATTCAATTAAATATCTAAATTCAATGAAGAGGCGCGCAGCTCATTCTGCCTATTATTTTTTCAGACACATTCCTTCTCCGGTAGTGCTGAAAGTGTCAGTGTGGCCAGCAAAGGGCTAGAAATGTCTCTCGAAACTCACGGAACATCATTGAACATGATCGATATTGATGATATAAAGAAGTTTCTGCAAGATTATGCTCTGAAAACTTTGTTGCCATATGTGGAAAAACAAATTTCTCAGTTATCTGAAGTTGTAAGTATCATAGACCATTTTCAACTCAATTATAATGCAGTTAGAAACTTAATTGTAAGGATTTACGACTAAAGTATTGAGGATGTCCTTGTTTTCAGGTTTCAAATAGAAAAGGTGTCAGTAGATCCTTGCTTTCAGCAACGAAGAGATGGTTTGGCACAGGGAAGACGGGAAGTACAACTGCTAACAACACTGTCATGTAAGTACTTTGAATAACAACAAAACGTAGAGCAGCATGTGGGGATTATGGCATTATCCCCTAACCGTGGAAGCCAGTAAGGTACCTATCAGGGTACGCCCATGTCCTGCTATAGACTGATAAAGGTTGTTATAATATTGCCTGAGTGCTTATGCTGCGATTCGCTGTCGCGCCGTCACTCAGAAAGCCAGCTTTCTTTGCTGGTTTTCGCTTTCATGTAATCTTCATGCCATCTATCATGCAATCTTAATGCCTCTGTAATAGTTTTATTATATTGTATAACTCTTGGTGGTCACCAAACTCTGTTTTTGCGTCTATGTCTAAAGTACCTATACAAAACTATAACAGAAGCATAAAAATATTATTATAAGTAACACAAACTGCCCAATGGGTTTTTGAAAATTATTTTGATTAACGTAGTTTAATAATAAATAGGTAGCGGCGCTACTGTTCCTTATTGGGGATGTTCCTTATTCGATAGAGAAACAACAGAACAAAAATTATACTCACAAATACATACGATTACAGATAGATACGAAATTAAATGACAAAATAATTAGAAAGGTGCGGGTAGCACCTATCCAGTTATCTACCCACCTAATTATAGAAATTAACGAGCAATTAACCGTACTAAGAAACCACACCACAGTAATCTTGTCAATCCTGCCATCGGATATTTATAATGTATTAGCTATTTTTGGTTATCTGTTGTCTGGTTTTATTATTTTTAAGCGTACATACTGTGCAACAGTAGTTTGTGCGTACTAATATTACTTCTTTATCTTCATTTCAAAATGAATAAGAATAACCGTTTTCCAAACCTAGCCACAAACAATGCTTAGAACAGATGCTCTATGATCTATCCATGATTCCAGCTACACGAGCGACTGCCCTGAGCTACAGCTCCGTCGTCTCGGCGACCTCTGGTTCATGTGCGGGCAATGGCAACGCGCGTTCGATGCCTACCACACCGCTAAGAGAGAGTTCTATGCGGACAGCGCTTGGCTGTTCTATGCCGGGGCGCTCGAGATGGCGGCCATTAGTGCCTTTATGGCGGGAGATGCGAATAGAAAGACGCATGGGTATATGGAAGAGAGCATTGTCACGTACTTGAACACTTGCAGGTAAGTAGTACTTGTAGGTCTTGAACATTCCACACAGAAAACGAGAGTTCTACGCGGATAGCGCTTGGTTGTTGTACTCAGGGTCGCTCGAAATGGCGGCTTACATTCAGTTTAGTCTTTGCCGCGGACTACAGCCGATTCATATTTTTCTTATATCTACTTTAATCTCTTTGTATATGTACTTAATTTTCACAATATTAAACCTACGATTGTTTTACTTAGTGGTTTAATTCATAGTCATTCAAATTTTCTATCTAAAGCGCTGGAGTCGTACCTACAGTCTATGATATGAATTTCTATAAAGCAAAACGCACATTAATGACGTCGGTTGGTATCCTTTTTTTTAACAAAATAAACAGCTAATCTTGAAGTATTGATTCACAGAATGGTACAATACTCCGTGCGAGCCACCTTACTCTCAGTCCTATGCCTGAGTAGCGCAGGCCTGCACGGCGAAGCGGCAAAGCAGCTCATTCGCATGACTTCAGAGGACAGCGATCTCCGCAGCGCGATGCTTCTCGAACAGGCTTCATTGTGCTTCCTCTCTGGGCCCGGTTCCAAAGCCATGTGCAGAAAATACGCCTTCCATATGGTGCTGGCGGGACACAGGTTCTCTAAGGCGGGTCAGAAGAAACACGCTTATAGATGCTACAAACAGGCGTACCAGGTGAGAGAGAGAGAGAGAGACATGCTGCAATAGTATCAATTGATTGTCTGTCGTTTGGGTCTATCTGTAACTGTTAAGGCCGGTTCTGTAAGTAGTTCTGTAGTAAGGCGTGTTCTGTCCATGTGGTACCTATTGGCTACCCAGAGCGGTAGCGGTAAGTTTCGCTCGGACTTCCTACTCGCTTTCGCGCGATCCCCAGTATCCGTGGAGACAGTAATACCCGCTTTACGCGACCCCTTTATGCGCGGTTTCGCTTTAACGCGAATTTCAAATTTCAAGCATTACGCGAAGCTGTTATGATCGCATTTTACAAGAACGTAAAAGAAATGCTACCCAAATGACAAAAGATGTATTTTTCCGCAAGAAAAACGTGTAATACATACTGCATACAGTGTTCTTAGATTAATTCTAAGAACAATCAAATCGATCACTTTAATTATTAAAGTGATTGATTAAAATGATTTGTATATTTTTGTATATAGGTCCACGATAAACATCATAGAAAATACATTACAAGAAAATTTGTCTGTTCTCTTGTTTATTTTAAGCTTGTTTTCTAATGTGTGACTAAAGTAGTTATTATAATGTTACGATAGTGCGAAGTATAATCATCCAAGTTTGTCGAATTCGAGTCGAGTCGTTTGTCGAGTCTACATAACAAATTCGGCAACACACCCACAAACCACCAAAAAGCATCGGTTGATGCTTCTTGGTGTTAGACTCCATAAGATAAATGTGTTCCTAACGGTACCTACTTACCTAGTTTCAATCTATGTTTGATCTTGCTTCGTGCTGTCTGTTTGTGAACCAAATAAAAATCTATCTGTGTCTACGTAAAGGTGTACGGCGACAGCGGCTGGCGTCTCGCGACGGACCACGTGCAGTTCGCGCTGGGGCGGCTGGCGAGCGCGCTGCGCAGCGGGCGCGAGGCGCTGCAGTGGCTGGCCGCGCCTCTGCACGCCGCGCCCGCGCCTACCTCGCAGCACACGCACCAGCAGGCTGCCTTCCTCAGAGAGTACATGCTGGCGCATCAGGTAACATTTAGATTCTATGATTAAGTCCATAGTTCAACATAGGCCTCCCCAAACGACGCCAGCCGGCCTAACTGTGATACAGTGATTGGTAAAAAAAACAGACTTTACCAGGGACGCAGTCGCACTGGAGTAGACGTGAATCGTCTAATCATTAGACAATTCACGTCTACTCCAGTGCGACTGCGTCCCTGGTAAAGCAAAGCGATCCGCGCTCAAGTACGCATTAGACCATAATGCGTACTTGAGCGCGGATCGCTTTGCTCGCCACAATGTGTAAGGGTTTGCGGCTCGCTTCGCTTGTCGCGTTGGAATAATCGTGAGGTCTTCGCGTCTCCAACTTTTGCTTAAGTATAATCTTTAAATGTTCCTTTATTCATTCATGAGATTTGATTGTCTTGTTCTATAAAATAACATTTATTCCCGCAGCAATGGATAGAAAACTCGGAGGAGTTCAAAGACCGTCAGTCCCTACCAGTGTTGCCATTACCGCTGGTGGAACAACGCGGCACATCAGTCCTGTGCGTGGGTCCTGCGCCGCTGTCGTCGCCGGGCCGGCGCGCCGCCACCTCGCTCTCTCTAGCGGACCCACCTGTGGGCACCTGTCCAGGTATGTTACCGCTCGTGGAACAGTGCGGTCTCACAATTCACTATAGTAGTCTAAGCTGTATGTAACGCTCAGGACCACAAGGTCCCACTTCTCTCCTCTGCGCGCCGATTATGGAACGGTTAGAATTATTCATATTAATAGTATCAAAATAAAAACTTAAGAATTTTCTTCTGTTAACCTATATGTTTGTATCTTTTCACTTATCATATTTGGCTCTGTGTCTCAGGGTGGTGATTATATATGTTAGGAACTCTGTGGCGCGGTGGGCGTTGCGTGGGCGAGGTTGCGGTTTCGATTCCCGCCTCGGAACAATTGTGTGTATGATCTATAGATATTTATTTAGGGTGTTCTGGTCTATGTAATCTATCGTATTAAGTATATGAGTATATAATATCCATAGCACAAGCTCTTACCTTTGGGCTAGATGATGCTGTGTGGATTGTCCAACATTATTTATTTATTTGTTTTATAAAAAAATAAAAAATGTATCTTTCTATCCACCAGGAGACAATAAGATGTGGCACAGAATGGAGGAAATGTTGCTGCAAGTCGCGCAGGGATCTGTACCGATGATATTCAAGCCGACAGTCGATCTGTACAACGATGGAACTGATTGCGATCCAGTGGTGCCGAAAGGAGGTTAGTTACTTATTAATAACAAAACAAATGCAAGGTTGAAGTAGGTAACGTTTAAGGAAAGGTAAAGACTTCATGGTGAAATAATCTGAAACGTAAAATAAAGCTTCGTTTTCTGAAAATTTCTATCAAAAAATCTATTATTAAAAATTAGATCGTCCGCACACTACTTCCGTTACAATGTTAACCTGATTTTTCTCGCATTTCTTAATTTTTATAGTTTTCATCAAGAAATGACTCGTTTGACCACAATCACACTGCATAGATTGAAAATACTTTTGGTCTGAAGTTAAATAACTTATTAAGCTATGTAACCTTTATTAATTCTTATTTCTTCCAGAGCCAATCCAAATATCGATCACCCTATCAAACCCTCTGAAGCTATCACTAGTATTGAAAGAAGTTGAACTACTTTGGAGATTTACATCTATCCCAACTGAGGAATCCGCTGAAGAGGTGTTACACAACGAGCCAGCCGTGGCCTCGGGCAGTGTGGTTGAGAGCAACGCCATTTGTGGACAGAAGATAAAGTCCACACTCATCGAGGGGGATTCTCAGAAAGTACTGACGTTTACTTTGACACCTCTACGCGTTGGTCGTCTTTCGATTAATGGATTGGCTTATAAGTACGTTTGAATCAAGTATTTTTACAAAAGTTATACTTTTTATGTAAGTCGATTTTTCGAACCGATTTAAAAAAATATTTTGCTATTATCTGGAGAATTTTCCCTAGGTGCTCCCATAAAAAATATTCCGGAGCGGAGATATCAGTATTTGTCCGCAAAACTTAAAAACAGTGTAAAATTAAGGGATTTGAAGTCGTTTTTGTTTTTTCATAATAATCAAATTGTAAGTAAAGCCTCGTTTGAGGAAGGCATGCTCGGCAATGGGCGCGTGCTCATGAAGAATAATTATCATCACGATCAACAGTCTGCTAGTCTAGCTGGTGGCCTTCCCGAGCCTCTAGCGCCATAGCTCTCTGAAGTAAGCTTGCCGCATCCAGCATCTGGCTACTTTTCGTAAATCAACAACCTACTTCCGGAAGGTATATTACAATACATTTGCCGAGACGCGGTTTTCCACTCAAGAACACGTTTACCCCAAACTTGTATAGTATTACATAAAAGTTATAGCAATTATGAAACTGTAACGCTGTGGTTTACGTTAATAAATATATCTATTTCAGATTAGTGAACGTTGGAGAAGGAGGGAGTGAAAATGGGAATGGCGTCACAATATCAGGAAAATTGGATCTCTTGTCGGGAGTGAAGAGCACGGACAGACGTTTGCAAATTACCGTTATACCTGAGGCGCCGTGTTTACAGGTAACGCCTATATTTTTCACTACCCTCAGCCCACGGCTACGCCCGCGTTTTTTAAGTTCAAAAGTAGCCTTTAACGTTTTTCAAGGTGCAGATCATTGTGTTTAAAATTTCAGCTTGATCCATTCTGTAGTTTTGGCGTTGGCTGCGGCCAAACATTAACAACACAAACCTTTGCCTTTATAATATTAGTAGGATAGATATACTTACCAAAACCATCATTCTAAGGTAGGGCAAGCACTGGGTTTGTTGTCTTGGGTAGAATAGAGAAAAATTACGTCACTTTGTCATCGAATGCGGAAATTATTTGAAATTCATTCGCAATAAAGTACGCAATGTATGTCGATACGATGTCATTATTGTCTATTCTATCCTAGAGATCAATCCCCGTGCTTGGCCTATAACAGGGTGGCTTTTTGAAATGTGAGTGTATGACCAAATCCGAAGGTTTGAGAAATTTCGGATTTGAACATCATCGTCAGTTAGAGAAAAGTCGTGATAGTCGGTCATGGGTACAATTTATGAGAAAATAAACATATATTCATATTAAGATATTTGTAATCCATTACTATTGACGGAAATCGAACCGTATGACTAAATAAATAACATAAGTTTTGGGAGCAAAATCATTTTGCGTTTAGCAATGTTATTCAAATACACTAATAAGCGACATACCCACCTTCCGACTTATTAATGAAATAAATTTGATTCTTGTGCATAATATTGTTAAATTATCCGATTACTATGTTTTGTACTAACTATAAATACTACCTAGTTACTATTGTTATTATTTATAAATAAATTGCTGCGCTCTTACAGGGTACATGAACTTACCTCTAAGCTAATAATAATAGTAATCATCAACCTGAAATAGTCCACTGCTGGATATAACATAAGTTCTGCTGGCTTCCCCAAATGAGCGCCACAGCGCCCTGTCTTTAGCTTAACGCATCCAGTATCTACTTGCAGTCTTTCGCAGGTCGTCATCCCTCCTGGTCGGAGGGCGTCCTACACTACGTTTACCAACCGTTTACGGGTTTCCGTGTAATGTAAAAATTGCAATATTTATATGAATAAGTATATATTTTTCAGGTGACGTTCTCCGAAACTCACCCCGACATCATAAGCGGCGAGATGCGGACCATCGACGTGGAGTTCACAAACGTGGGCCCCGTAGAGATGAAGAACCTACACCTGGCTGTGTCCCACCCAGACTGCATCAGTCTGGTCACCCCCGACGAGGATGAACACTTTAAGCTGCTTTATGATGAAAAGTATCGAGACCAGCCTTTGGATATCGGTAAAAAATTCCATACTAATAGTATAAATATGAAATGAATTACCTTCCGTGATAATTATTAAGGTTCGGCAATGCTAGTTATTACGCTAAATCCTTCCATTCTAGAGGTACAAATGAATTAAAGAAATTAGTGTTTTCAACAAGTAAATTATAATAATCTAATCGATTACGTTAACTTCGGAACTGCAATGATGAGTCATAATAAAAACACGTAAAGGTGTGTATGATAAGATAACATTTTTGCAAAAACGATACGTAGACCCGCTTCGACCCGCAACGGACCATGGACCACGTATCCATAAAATTTTACGTAATTAAATTAGTAGTCCCATCCATAGAATTTTTAATAGTTTATGTCCAGTCTCGCGTTATTCGCGCTGAAATTAGCGTAATAACGTTGATAACGCGAGTTACGTTATGTGTAAAATAGCGTGGTGGCCTTGCTGGTCGTAATGAAAGTTAACAAGAAGAAAAATTATATCATGGTGATTGGGGAATGACATATGGGTTACCACATTCTCAGATAAAATATCTAAAAGGATATCAAACAGGCGATGGAGGTTTATAAGGGTTTTCAAATTTAAGCGTTTGTATGTATTTTTTTTAAAACCTATTTTTAGTTTTAACTAGTACTCTCCTGACACAAGCCTAAGCACAAGACAAAAGCCTTGTGTTTAGTTTGGGTCTCGCCAGAAATCTTTATGTAAGTATATTTGGGTAAATAAATAAATTATGAATTAATTATCTATAGACGAGCGTACAGCCCGTACGTTAGCATGGCGCGCGCTGGCGTCACGCCACGTGGCGGCGGCGGCGGGCGGCGCAAGCGGCATGGCGCGGCGCCACACGCTGCGTCTGCGCGCACACTCGGCTGTGCCCGCGCCGCGTCTGCTAGCTTACTACGAGACGGGGCTGAGAGAGCGCCCTTATAGACTGCTGAGGCATGTCTTCAACTTTAATGTTGCGGTGAGTTTGGCACACATACATTCAGTGACACAGTTTACAGATTGTAATTTCTTATACGTGTCTTTACTGAATATACTCAGTTATAGTGCAAACATTCTTTTATTTCAACCAACCAACAATAACCTAGTAAAAGACTAAATAAATACAAATACATTTAAGCTAGATTTAACCGTTGAGGTGAATTAACGCATTCTAGGGCCCAGCCTCTTGCGTTCCAGAACGTTATTTGCTTTATGACCACTGTTAACTTGTAAAGGACACTTATTATCGTTTATTGGATAGTCTGCTGATGCTGCGCTAGCCGTGGTCGTTGTTATATGCCGCCCCTTTTTAAATGATCGCCAATTTAACTAGGTATTTATTTATTTAAGTTAAAATATTGACGCTTGCGTAATTCATAATTTATTTATTGTTTGTGAATCAGGTAATTAACAGTCAGTACATAAGACTTTGAAAGTGATTATGTGCCCGTAAAATCGTCCATGATAAGTGCTTTAAAATCGATTTATTGTTTTAGGAGGCAGTTGAAGTGACGGTAACTCCTCGAAGAAATCTCAGCAAGAGCAACGAAGGAGCACTAGAAAATATGAGCCTGGCCGTTGAAGTCAAAAACATTTATAATGATAAAAACGACCTCACAGTAGAACTTCTGGAAGCTTCTCTGTTCAGCCGCCAATGGGAATTGACCTCGCTCATCGCTACTGGAGGCAAAAGCGACCCTCTGTTACAACGAGAGAGGTTCCATTTAGTCCTGAAATCGAAAAGGATTCTCAAAGAACTACCCGAGGAGAAAGTACACCACTCACGCTTGAAAATAACTGATATAGACTACACAAACATAACCGCAAACACTCCACCCTATTCAAAATTCATTTTGGATACTACACCTTCTTTCCACGAGACCAATGATACTTTGTTGTCACAATTTTACAAAGAGAAAAAGCAGACCAAGTTAATCGAGTCTATGTTTGTTCTAAGATGGAAAGTCAATGATAAGAGCAATGGAGTTGTAGCCATTGGGCAGAAATGCTTGTGGCTGGATTGCTTTTCGAAGGCTTTGTCTCGCGATATCAGCCGGACACCGTCAGATAACACAACGTTACAAATCGACGAATACGATAACAAACCGGACTATGCTGAAGCTAATAAAAAACCTAAGAAAGAAAATGTTGTTATGTTCGGCTTAGAGCATTCCAATCAGATCAATCACAACTTCAATGAGAGGAAGATTTGCTTGATTCCTATCACTTTGAACATTGTCAATTGCTACGGAGTTCCTGTTAAAGTTTTTATTGATATGACGAAGCAAAAAAATAGGTAAGCTTTTTGGCCATGTCAACAAATCCGACAAACAAACTTTATCTATGTGATATTCGTAAATCTTCCATTATGAATGATTTCTTTTTACTCAGGCTTATAATGCTATGTAACTTTTCAACGCCACAGCAATAACTACCAACATGTAGGGGTCATACATTAGAGATCATTGTTTAGTGCTATAAATAGTTTACTATATGGAGTTAAAAATTAAATTGATGTAAGAACTATTTTCAATACATCGTTCGAGAAGCGCAACTACCAATAAATAGAATGTGTTGATGAAATAAGTACCCAAATTGGCTGTCGTTCTATCGCACGTCTAAAGAGTCCTTTTCCTAAGCAGGACCTTAGAGAGTGACAAAATTATGAATTTAGAAGCCTAAAGTAGCTCAGTAGTAATGAAGTTTATTATGCTTATGATGATTTCTAAATCGATATTCTTTTCAGAGAATGTTCCGGCGACCTCGGATGGGCCGGCGCGCTGAGCGGCTCGGACGCTGACGGCAAAGAGCTCGGAGTAAACGTCAACCTCGGCCGCTTCGAGCTGAGACGCGTGCAACTGCGAGGCCTGTGTTCAGCTCCCGGGACCTACCTCGTTGGAGCAGCCTTTTCGGTTACCACACACGCAGGCGACGCGAATTTGGACCTTACTAGACTGTCTGATAACTCTTCACTGCTAATCGTGCAGCAAGCCTGAATAACGTTTGATATTTGTTTTGATCGGATCGCAGATTATATACTCGCTGAGATATCGCGTGAGAGACATAGTCTTCTGTACATCATTGCGAACTGAGGACGCATGAAACTCCGAGTATTCCTACCTACCTCGTGAGGGCCGCATTTTCAGTTAGACTGTCGATAGTGATAACTCTGCACTGCTAATCGTGCAGTAAGTCTATATAATGTACCGAGACGCGCGGTAGAGCATCCACCAAGCTCGGTAATGTTTTTTGGGCCCAGATGATGTTGTGTAAACAATTCCGATATTATTAATTTAATGTGCGGTCAGCCTATCGCCATATTTATTTAACAAGGGTGTATGACCCTCCCGGTCGCATCGCCGACGCCATTATTGTACAAAAATATATCTAAATTAGAAGAAGCGTGAATTGTATCATAATTTATCATTTCAAATAAAATTACGTATTCCAAATATCATTGTTTTTACCAACACTTACAACACTCACAATATTTTTACCTAGGCCAAATCACAGATATTATAATACTATACTAGTACAAGCCAAATTCAAATATTTTACTTTTGAATTTGTGATTTGATTACGTATGTAGTTTCTATTTATACCTAACTATGTTTATAGTTCATAAAATATTTTATGAGCGTGTGAGATGAGATCTCCGATAAACTGGCAGAAAGTGGTAAAATCAATTATATTTTATATAACCATTCAATAAAATAAAAGTAAATAATTTAAAATAAGCACCACACTAGTGTAAGAGTTTGTCTTTATATTTTAAGATTTTCATCAAAATCGGATGACTTTATTGTAACCTTATACTGCGACATATTCTCACTCGATCAATGACATGATTATAATTCAATTATTGCCAATTCTGTCTGGTCCCGCGTATTCAGAGACAGGTGGCCTTAGAATTACGTCATTATTGACATTGTTGTAGGTCAAAAGCATCAACATTAAAAACAACTTATACTACATACATCAGTGCTACTGTTTATTATTTTTCAGGACGTGATTGTCGTTTATTACTTATTAAATACCGAACGTTGAAAATAAAAATAAAAAACTTTTTTAGTGCAAGTGTTAAGATACGAGTTTACTCCACCTTGAAACTGGGAAGATAATGCTTTGGCTGTTCCGGTACTTAATATGCAGTAAGTGTACCTATTTTAGAAGTGACCTTTTACATTGCGAAGAGCCATATTCGTAGGCGAAACAAATACATAGATACACTTTTTTTATTCGATTTTGTTTACATTATTTTATTCGTTTCTCGTAAAACTCTAGACACCAAATGATAGAATAGATGGAACTGGTTCTTTCTTAGACCATGGTAAGTGTACTCCTGTTTTCGCACTTAGACTCCGATTGGTCCTTTGTGCGTCTTTCTTAGACCAGTTAATTAGAACTCTTTTAGTTCAGAGTTTCAGAGGTTATATACCTAACTAAATGAAGAATATACGGTTCTTTCTTATCATTAGGTTTACGTAATTAATATTTTATCTTGGAAGTCTGCTGTGACGAGGGTAGGTATCATCCGCATAGCACATGCATGACGCCAGCGAGGCGCCGGAACTGAGATACTTTGGGAATGTTCAACAATTTGTCCCGAGGCGGAAATTGAACCCGCAACCTCCTGCGTCGCAGGCGGACCTTCTCCCACAACGCCACAGAGGTCGTCGATATAATCATCATTATTTATTTGTCCTTCTGTTCCATTTGCTTATAATTAATTTTTTATTTATGTAAGTAAATATCCTCTATTCATATAATCAAGAATATCGGTAGTTTCATTGTGCAGGTCATTTGCATCACGATAGGTAGGTTAAAAATTAAAAAATGCTCGATGGTAGAACTAAAGTTAAAACAAAAGAACGTATTGCCCAAGCATGCACTGGCAGGTAATGTAATTTCAGAAAAAGAAAATGTGATCGCCATGATGCGGTTGCGCTAGTTTAACTTGCGAATCAAGAAAATTCTTGGTTTGATGTAAGGACATTAAAACTGATAGAATTTAAAGGAAATAAATATGCATAAAATTTTTACCTATGCTCTTGTCATTATCAAAGTCGCTAGCATAGAGTTATTTTAGTACCTATGATTACTTTAAGGTCGCCGGGCCTACCTGGATGCGAAAGGCACAGGACCAGACATTAAAGAAAAAC
This sequence comes from Eupithecia dodoneata, assembly GCA_947044415.1. Classification (NCBI taxonomy): domain Eukaryota; kingdom Metazoa; phylum Arthropoda; class Insecta; order Lepidoptera; family Geometridae; genus Eupithecia; species Eupithecia dodoneata. The sequence continues at coordinate 7,797,138 of OX345656.1, read as the reverse complement.
TGCAAAGATTATAGGAGGCCTATACCCGGCAGTGGTAACATAGTTGCGCTGATGATGTTGAAATAGGTACCTAGTTACCTCGGACGGGGACTGTCGGCGGCTGCAGGATTGCTTGCAGGGAAAAATATTCTGTGGGTAAAGGTTGAGTAAATAGTTTGTGCAGTGCAGTTTTACAAGTACCTACCTAAAATTCCTCAATTTAGATTTAGTTCTATATTTTAGTGCTTAATATTTTCTTGATTACATAGACAGTTTTTTTGTTTTTTTATTTGTACAGCTAGACTTAAATCATTTTGTATCTGTGGACGAATTATTTTTTCTGCGGTTGGCAGCATTGTCAAGGAAAAAATAAAAGTTGCCAGTTGCCTATATTTTTTTAGTTTTTGCCAAAACAGCAAACCTAGCGCTTCAAGCAAACAAAATAACGATGATAATTTTCTAAATTCATTAACCTAGGACGTCAATTTTAAAACTGCACCGATTTAATCAAAGTCAATAAACAATAAGAATACTGTCTAGTCTCAATGAAGAGAAAAGAACGATCGGAAGGTATTAAGTAATGTACATATAATATATGTATATAGAATAACAATTAAAGAAGGTATTCATATTATTTATTATGTTTTTATGCATACAGGAAATTGTTCTTAGGTGTAGTATCACAATGCATAAAAACCCTAAGAGTGTCCATTCAATGAGGTTTTAAGCCAACTTTTTAACCCTCCTCCTCAATTGGTGGTGAGGTTTTAGTCTACCTCTTCTACACAAAATCAGGGTACTTTGTTTTTGTAGATGCATCAATGTATCAAAAATCTTCACAATATTCGCTCTAAGTACTGGTATAAACTTTAGTCATATAAAACGGGATACCTACCATGATTTGATTTTTCAGTTTCTGTTTTTGAATGTATTTAGTGTTAATAACCATTATAGTTTCAATAACCAATATAGTTTCAAAAGTTTTATTGGTATAATCTGATTTTATTCTATAAAATTGAGCGTTAATTAAAGTTTAGAAATCGAGCGTTCAATGAAAAAATAAATACCTACACATCACTCTACACTCCTCCCTTGTGATTTCTTGTGATTGTTTTAGAAAATGTTCGTATTGTTTGACTGTTTTCATGTTTAAAGATATACCTACTAGTGTTTTGTGATTTTTTTTGCATTCGGCATATTGTTCTATCTAAAAGGTTCGGTTATAAAGTGTTATTTAGATAACATGTTCAGTGCTCTCGAAGCCCAAGTAAAAGATTCTGAAAGTACCATGCTATTTGATAAATTTAGATTGAATAGCACCACACCACATATAAAATTAAATATATCAAAGAATTTGTTAAAATATTGACTTGGCAAGGCTACACGCGGTGACGAATAAGAAAAACGACCGCGAGCGTCCTTGCAGTAGTAATGTAGCGCTTGAAGCATTTCAGCGGCGAATTAACTTGCAGTTGGCAATATTGGAAAAGGAGTGGTAGTTGTATTGTAGCGTAGAATTGTGGTAATGTGGGCGTCCATCTTGAAATTTTACTGGTCTTGAAGCCGGTTTTAGCAATAGTGAATTTTGTAGTTATAATTTTACGATAATCGTTAATTTTCAATAAGTTTGATGTATGCTGGAACTACGTATTTATTGTTTAGATTAGGACAAACTACAGTTATGTTTTAGGTATGATGTCTACTCAAGCATTTGATCATGTAGTAATGGCGTGCGTTTTTCTCTCTGGAGTTATACTTTCATAATTTATCCTATTTCTGGAGATACTTTGATCAGTTGTAAAAAGTGCATGTGAAATATGATAGTGCGAAACTAAGAAGATTGATATTCTTATAAATTAATTTAGTAGTTGAAGAATAGTGAGCTGGATGTCGTTTTTAGGTTATACATCACAATACTGTAATTGAATAGTGACTCGTAATCTTGCGATTCGTTTCGACTGGTCGAAACAGATTACGCGTCCACACCTATTACCATGTGTGTGTCAGTTTCTGGTGAAATCGAAAAAGTGATCCGTAATTATTTTCTTTGCAGTATCATTACTCAAGACATACGCTATTTCCGGGAAGACTATAGCTGATAAATCACCTTGGTCTAAGTACAGTACGATGGCAGTGCCTAGCAGAGCACGGGTATATGCCGATGTCAACTCGCAAAATCCAAGAGAATACTGGGATTATGAAAGCTATGTGGTGGACTGGGGCAACCAAGAAGACTATCAGCTAGTACGCAAACTCGGACGGGGAAAATACAGTGAAGTATTTGAGGCAATAAATATAACAAATAATGAAAAATGTGTAGTCAAAATATTGAAGGTATGTGCCAACCATGTTTTATGTCTTTTTGTTCTTTTGTATGAAGTATCAAATTTAATTTACATTGCATCAGTTCTATTATGTTCTTGACGCTTTGAACTTTACTTGAGCATAAATCCTTATTGCTACACTCATGTGAACTGTCCATTTGGACTTGAATATTCATGTTTGTATTTATAATGATGACCACAGTGGTGTTGACTATAGTATTTTTCATTTAGGAAGTGTTCCCTGACGTTTCAGTATGGCAATTATAGAAATAACCTAAGGTGTAATCAAAATAATTTAATTCGATGTTAGAGACTAGATTGACTTACAAAAATTGATTTTTCATAAAATATATTTTATTGATTTGAATTGATTTTGTCAAAGTAAAATCTTAAATTAGGTCTACCTACGGGTTTTTTGCTAAAGTTAATCTATTATTAAAACAAATTATATGTTAACAGTAAAATTATTTATTAATCCAGACACATGTCATCGACCCTGACAAATCACAACCTCAACAAACAGTTTAAGCCTTTTCTTAAAGGATAATAATATTATAAGATAGGTAGGTAATAGAAAATGAATAATAAGGAATACATAATAAATTGTAAGATGATGATGATGTAGCTAGTTACGATTTTTAATCGATTTTCCGGATCCATTTTCGTTTGTGCCATCTCTAAAATTATTTATTATGTTCCATTCTACGCAAAACTCATTACCTCTGATTTTATAAAGAAAACATTTTAAATTTTTTACTAAGTGTAGAGGCTAATTAAAATTTCGTTTTTGGTAAATTGAGTGGCGTACTGAAATTTTATAGCATAATTTATACATGTTAAAGGAAATATCAATTATTTGAATTTTCGAAATTATTATTCATTAAAATCCTAGTCAATAGAAATGAAACGTAGTCCATCTAAATCCAAACGTCAGGGAACGCTTCCTAAATGAAAAAGACGGCTTATGGAAATATTTTTGGTAAAAGAACAAAATACTTAAGCTGTATAAAATATATCGGTCCCTTTGTAAACCTGTTTTACTTGCTTTTCAGCCTGTAAAAAAGAAGAAGATTAAACGAGAAATAAAAATATTAGAAAACTTAAGAGGAGGCACAAACATAATAACATTACAAGCTGTAGTCAAAGATCCTGTTTCGCGCACTCCGGCCCTCATTTTTGAACATGTGAATAACACTGATTTCAAACAACTCTATCAAACTTTGTCAGATTATGATATAAGGTAAGGCTATTATTGAATAATGCAGTTTTGTAGTTACTAGAGTAGTGTAGCCACATATCACATATTCTATGCAATGTAGACTGTAAATTTCGAAGTTTAACATGCAAGACCAGTGGTGCCACATTGTACTTTGCATGTCCATGAGTCCATAATAATACAATAAGTAATATAAATCATTTAAAAAATAATTTTACTACGTACTCAAGTCCATGGGTCCACTAGCTGTGTATACATTTGCACAGCTCTGCACACATTACAATCCACTACACTATTTTGGCTCACAGATGTGTTATAGTCTTCTATGGGGACTTTTCATGCTATCATTAATTGTTTACAAGTGAGTGCATGTAGACTGATCAACAGAATGCAATATTTCATATATTGTTTTTTAAATACAAAATTCTAATTATAGGAACTAACAAGAGCTTCTTCAGAAAAGATTTTCTAAGGTCATTTTTCCATGAACAAGTAAACAAGATAAGAGTTAATCAATTACAACTTCATAAAAAAGTTGTAATTAAAAATAATTGAATTTCTTTTTTATTTCAAAAAAATACTATGACTAATTGATTGTCACTTGAGCTATCAAAAGTAAAATAAACCAGGTTTTTATAAATAAAAGTTTAATACTAGGTAATGCAATGTGCAAACATTTTCAGATACTACTTGTATGAACTGTTGAAGGCCTTAGATTACTGCCATAGTATGGGCATAATGCACAGAGATGTGAAGCCACACAATGTGATGATTGATCATGACCACAGAAAGTTGCGTCTTATTGACTGGGGCTTAGCAGAGTTCTATCACCCAGGACAAGATTACAATGTTCGAGTTGCGTCGCGATACTTCAAGGTAAACCTATACTTAAATTAATAATAAAATAAAGTTATATAAATAAATTTGTCTGCAGGATAAAAAAATTACTTGTATGTTAAGCTAGGTCCATAACTAACAAGTATGCAAAGATTTAGCCTGATCCATTCAGCATGAATATGTAACAAACATAAAAAATAATACCTATACTTAAATTAATAATAAAATAAAGTTATATAAATAAATTTGTCTGCAGGATAAAAATTTACTTGTATGTTAAGCTAGGTCCATAACTAACAAGTATGCAAAGATTTAGCCTGATCCATTCAGCATGAATATGTAACAAACATAAAAAATTATGGATTTACAATATTATGGTGATGTGATTAAGGTCTGCAATTGCATACTAAAAACCAGAATGATTAAATCTAACACTGTTTATTTTCAGGGTCCAGAACTCCTAGTGGATTATCAGATGTATGACTACTCATTAGACATGTGGTCTCTGGGCTGTATGCTGGCGTCCATGATATTCCGCAAGGAGCCATTTTTCCATGGCCATGACAACTACGATCAACTTGTGAGGATCGCAAAAGTGCTGGGCACTGAAGAATTGTTCGAATATTTGGACAAATACCATATAGAGTTAGATCCGCGGTTTAATGATATACTTGGAAGGTAAATTATAATATTATATATATTAAAATTATATGCTCAATCTCATTGATGTAACAGGTAACAGAAAAAATAAATTTTATATACATTTTATTGTCAACAGGCATTCTCGTAAGCGATGGGAGCGCTTTGTACACTCAGAAAATCAGCACCTGGTGTCACCTGAGGCTCTGGACTTCCTTGATCGTCTACTCCGCTATGATCACTATGAACGCTATACTGCACGCGAAGCTATGGACCATCCATACTTCTGTAAGTAACATTCATAACATAAACTTAGTAATAACAGAAAATATATAATATACATAATAAATAGGTATATAAATGTTTTATAATGTACCAAGTGCTGGTTTTAGTAGGGTTGTAAGGTTTCCAGCCCTACACCTTTAGATGATAGTGATAAGAGTTGGAGATAATAATTGATAGAGAGATGAGAGAGAGTGCGGTTTATACATAAATTGTACAAGGGTCATAAATAACACTATTCAAAAACTTAATATGATTGTTTATATCACTTAAAGTACTAGCAGAAAGAGAAGACACTTAGATTTCATTTGTCTTATATCTTCAGTGCTATAATTTAATTTTTTTAATTTCGATTATGTACCTTTATTCTGTAGTAGTAGTATTTAAACTTTATGGAGTTAATGAACAACGAAATTTCTTAAAAAATATTAATTTCAGATGATTCCCTCAATCTTCCACCTGTGACTTGCCAACAAGTACACACATGTGCACTGAAACTTATTTTGGCCACACCCAATACATTTTAGATTGCTTTCTGTTTTCATTGTAGTGCAAAAACAAGTTAAAAAAAAATGGTTATTTAGTGGTTCCTTGACCTAGTATCTGTTTTTTTTCCAGATCCCATAGTTAAGGAGCAGGGGCGACTGGTGTCTTCAAACTCTCCGACTCCAAATGCATTGCAAGGACCAATAAATAATACAGAATAATTACTAAGAGTTGAATATTCTTAGTACTGCTATTATATTGCATATATAATGTGAAAGATTCCTGAGGATGAACTGTTAAACTCACACTCTGTTATGCAGAAAATGGTTGGTGTATATACAATGCAAAGCAAAACAGTGAAAACCATCTCCATACAACCAAAATCTGTACAATTTCCACTGTTAAAAAGAATTGGGAAAGACAATATAATTTTAGTGTTAACTAGTAAATCTTGTTTATTCATTGTTTTGAAGTGTCTTTATCCTGTTCAACATACATATTCATAAATCTGAAGAAGAGAATGTCTACTCAACGTCTGAGTAAATTATAAGGTGGGCGGGATTACAAATTAAACAAATTGAAACAGTTTTTTTTGTACATGAAATTGATTATTATTGAAATAGGAAAAAAGGAATTTCATTGCACTTGATCTTTTGCATTTATTAACCTACGGTATTGATATTGTAATTACTTGTAAAATATAATATTGATTACACCTGCATACCATTGCAAATACTGGTTAGCAGCTTTTTGTTGGTACTCTACTTTAAAATTTTGTATTTATGTAATAGAAGTAAAATGTAGATATTTGTGATATAAATACAAAATTTTAAGATAACTAATTAATCGTTTTCTTTTTTCACATATTTTATTATAAAAGAGACCAGTAATTTTAATAATTCTAGACAATGTGGAATTAGAACATTGATTCTATTATCTAGTTTATTTCTAAGTTATGTTAGCTGTCCTTATGAAATATGATAGTACCTAGCTAAATCAAAATATCTTCTATTGGAAGATGAGCCTCATGAGTTAATTTATTTTTAGTGTGATAACTCCAAGTTGTTGCATACAATTTTCTTAAAATAAACAATACTAACTTTGCCTGGACATGTTTTGGATTCTTTTTAAAACTCCACCAATCTTGATGTCTGGGAGTTTTAGACTACCTTCCTAGCTTTTTTAAAATAGTACTTGATTTGTTTAATTTCCTAACTGTAGTTAATAGTAGAAGCTAATATAATATTGTGATATCCTGTATGTGTGACACCAAACAAAATACATTATTACTGACATCTTTGCCAGGCTCAACAGTTGCAAATTGGAGATAAAGGAACATAATGTAGAATGCTTTACTCTTCATTCAATACCAATAGTATGTTAGGTAATTAACCCACCTTTCTAGGGAGTCATGTCAATTTCCAGCTGTGGAGGACATAATTATGGTGGTGTTCAGGACCGCACAGTCTGCAAAGCACAAAAAAATGTGGAAGCAAATATGGGCTTTTATATCGTAAAAATAAGATGCATTTTATATTGACTGCAGCTCTGGCCACATTTGAAGGAAGCCATATTGATACTGTAAAATGTGACAGAACTAATAGGAAAAAATCCCAGTAGTTCTGTCAACAGAACAGGTGGGAGTAAACGGTTTGGGGCGTAGGCTGGAGCCACCAGGTGGGATTGTTACTTGTCGAACGCACCAAACAGACCCCGGATAGTTTTTGAATTTTACGCTAGTCGCGAATGAACAACTCAGGTAAGCAAGTACCTGTTAATGGTCTACCCTTATCACGAATAAGCTAGTCTCTGTTAGATGATTCCGTGTGCATTTGTCTAGCGTTGTTTATTTAGTATTCTTTTTCATATGATTTTTGAATATATATAATTAGCTGTAACCCTGAATATTTCGCCTTATAGACACATACATAAGTGTTCTATTCAACAAAACGTAAAGAATTATAATGCAAGATCTTCGGCATTCGACGGGGACTAAGCCAAAACGATGCCGCCGCCGCCGACCGCGCCGTCGTCGCGTCGTCACTCAAAACGTAAAAATTGATTGGCGTGGCGTATGCAGGCAGCGGATCTGTTGACTTTGGCCTTTAAGATGCTTGCTACAATTAAAAGCTAGGCACCTATGTAACATTTTTATATTTTATTTACATTTAAAGGTTACTTGTACAGTCAGCAACAAAAGTCGAATGCAGTTGCATTTTTTTAAAGCTTTCTTAAACCGAATCAACAATTACATTAATTTTTAACATATAATTTTAAAAAATTCCACTCTAAATTTTGTTTTTTTTTTAAAGATATTTAATGCAGTTATTCGTTATATGAAACATTAAGTGACTTTCGTTGCTGACTGTACCTCTAAATATGAAACAATTTTTTTATATTTTATTTATTTTGAATCAAGTTTGGTAGACAAGATAGATCACTTTGCTTCATTTCTGAATAATTTCTACTACAGCTGTAACATAGTTGCTCATCAAAAAGAGGAAACATTGTCTCAATGTGATTATTGTCATGTGGTGTTTTCCCAAATGATACAGATTTTGAAAAGTTGGTTGCATCCAGAGCTGTCAGTTTATAACTCTTTTTGGTCAGAGGATTCTGAAAGAAAAAGGTATATTAAGTATTTATTAATTATTATATTATTATACATTCATAATAAGAATGTTTGACTGCAGCAAGCTTAAATAGTAGCATGTAAAGTAGTGGTACCTCACAGATTGAGCAGATGAGGCAGTTGTCATCAGAATTTGTAACACCGATTTTGTCTGCTGTTTTGCACACTGTCGATATTGTGCTCTGGAAATTATCCTGAAGTTCGGTTACAAAGCAACCGATGGCTGATTGCAAACTGTTGCTTTTAACATCCGTGTGCTTACTGGGATGTAATCCTTTTATTTTTATGTAATAATCCAACTCTTCTTGGCTGATATCCTTCATTGGTCTCAGGATTTTGACAATTTTATCACAGCTATCAATAAAACCCTGAAAATGAATATTCAATATATAGTTATTTGCTTGGAAGGTGGTTAAAGTGCTTTTATGATTTACAGGAATGAATACTGGGTAAGCTTGATAGTATGAAACATAATTACTACTTACAACATCATTTTGCACCTGAGCCCCTCTCCCAATCGCTATGTTTGATAGTAGATTTATTGCTAATACAGTAGTTGTTTCTGCAGTAAAAACATATTTACACTGCAATAACTCAGCATATTGAATAAAAAGACTTCTTTTCACTTTCTTTACAAAATCATTGCTTGCTGTTGATGGCATGCTATTAACTAGAGTTTGAAATTTTTCATTTTGTTTAGGATTCTCTTTTGGGATATGGTTCACTTGTGGTAGTTTCTTGCTTGATTCAATGTAGTCCGAGATGTGAACTATGTATAGATCAAAATTGTATAATCTACACAGATTGAGTAAAGAATCAATGTTGGATGAGTCATATGCTCCTGAAAGAAATATCATATTAGTAGATAGATGGATGTGGATAACCTCTTCACACCAAAGCTACTGAATATATCTGGCTGAAATTCTGCATTTATGTGTACCTCTACCTAGTTCTAAACTTGGAAAACCTAACTGGCTTTGTATACCGGACATGTGCGAAGTTGCAGGCAGAAGCAAGATTTATATTAAGATAAAAAAAAATCGATTACAAGTGCTTTTTTATTCTAGTTCATGTTTCAGTTACTGCAGAATAGTACTAGGTACCCGATGAGAATCATTACATTCATCCAAGATTGTTCAAAGCTGCCATTTGATTAGAGCTTACCTTTCACATGGAGGACACATGGAACTATCCGTAGTTTTTTATGTATATCAAGGGAAAGGCCAGAGTGCACTAAATCCAGCAATACTGTAGATCCTGGTCCCCCTGAAGCTCCAATAAGAACTCTATCATTCTTAGACAAAATTTTGTTTTTACCAATACATGCTCGAAATTTATGATTTGTCCCAATTAGAAAGCAGTCATTACAGTAATGATCTTTTTTTCTTAGAATAACTGAACTATTACAATTACATTTAGCGCAATGCATCATAAAATTATTTATAATTTTTTTGCGTATTTCTTGACTACAATACAGAAATGAATTTCGGTTGGAGACGTCAGTCAACTTCTTATTTCAGAATTCACGTTTTTGTAAATGTCAAATTTGACGCTAGAGAGTGACTTGTTTGAAGCTGGGTTGCCAGTTTCTCCAATTCTAGCAAAAATATGAGTCAAAAATAATTCGACAACATATTAAAGGTTTTACACAATGGACTCGCTCCTCAGCACACGAGACCCCCGGATGCAAAAACTTCGTGGCGACCTCTGCCCCGGGAACTCCTAGAGTCGCCCGAAGCCATCACCCAGGATGATCAGAACAGCCAACAGGCTAATGTACAGCTCTTGAGAAGCCTGCAAGGCTCTCATAGCGACAGCACATGACTTGAGGAAAGCTTTCCTCGACGTAGAAACCGGAAGAAAGAACTCTAGTTCGATTCCTGCCCGCATTCAACAACGTAGACAACGTTGAGTCGAATGTTGATGACCACCTGAAAAGAAGCTGGGTTGCCAGTTTCTCCAATTCTAGCAAAAATAATACGACAACATATTAAAGGTTTTATATTACCTACCTCCTAAGAAAGAAAAGGAATGAAGCTTTTATCAGTTCATGTTATATTCCAACAGAAACAACAACGCCGCCCCGTCACCGTGATCTTACTTAGGTTTTGTTAGTTAGTTAGTTTAGTCCGTTTTCTCGCGGTGAAGGAGCGCCATTGTATGGCGATGTCGCTGGCATCGTCCACCACTAGCTTATGACTTATTTTTTAACTTCTTATGATCAGGCCCGGCTGGGCGTTCTATACTTCTCCCTACCTACTCTTCATTTTATTCCTTTTAATTTAATAAATACCTACCTACCTACATAGGTATAAATCGGCCCTGGTTGCTAAGTGTTGAAAATCTAAAAACAAATTGTGGTAGGTAATAAATAGCCATTTTGGACATATTAGTAAGTATTTTTATTTAAAATGTATGAAAAATATGTTGTGTACCCTGCATTAGACCTTGTTGAAAGCAGCAATGTCAACACTTTGCACCTGAAAAAAAAAGATAAGTTTAATTCGAACCAAACAGTAAGGGTGCATTCATGCATCATCCATATTTTTTTCGTGTAGGAGTGAGTTCATACACCTGACAATATTCTGTATCCATTACATGATTGTTTCCAGTAGCGCAGGATCCGTAAAAACGGTACTGTAAACACGGATCCACTGTGTGAAGATACCCTAAGTGAGGTTGCATACCAGACATACACTTTTACAACAGTTGAACACGCAAAAACAAGCAACATGATGATAGCTTACATAGTCCTCAATTTTCTCAAGTTCTTCAGTAAGCCAGTCAACAGACACCTTGTCGTCTTCAACAACACATGAAATCTGGAGCTTGTGGATGCCAAAGGCCAAAGGCACCAGTTTTGCAGCTCCCCAGAGTAGACCATCAGCAGTTACAGCCCTTACAGATGTTTCCATAGCTTTCATGTCAGTCTCATCATCCCAGGGTTTGACATCTAGGATTATGTTAGACTTTGCAATTAGGACTGGCTCTGAAAACAGAAGAAATCAATGACTAAGTATTGACATAAGACAATAGACTGATATTAGGATCTCAGTTCCCCCTTTTAATTCTTGACATTTATACAGTATGTGATATTTTGTAGTGCTAATGCAGACTGAACAATACTTACTCTTGGATTTCTTGGCATTGTAAGCTGCAAGGCGTTCCTCACGTAACTTAGCTGCTTCAGCGGATTCTTCCTCATCATCAGACCCAAATAGATCCACACCATCATCGTCATCATCTTGAGCGGCAGGCTTAGGTGCTGGTGTACTCTGGAATAGAAAAGAACAAGGATTTGATGAAGTTTCAATCAAAATGCATGCTTTTGTGCAAAGTAGCTTTTTATGTTATTCCAGCTCAGCTACAGATCTTTAAGCGTGCATTTCAGCCTGAATAATTCAGTAGTCATTGTCTTCCAGCAAACATCTTCTCAACAAATTTTTATGGGACCATCTCAAATATATAAACACTAGCAAAAAAATCATGAAAATGTATCTACAATTAAGTAATGGAGTAATCAAGTAAGACAAAAATAAAACATACAGATGAATATAGAACCTCCTCCTTTTTTTAAAGTCTGATAAAAATTTATAGCTTGCTTACCTTGGGGGCTGCTGCTGCAGAAGAGCTGGTTGACTCAATGGTTTCAACTCTGGCTTGCAGGCTGATCACCAATTTGCGCAGATCATCAATGGCTTTCTTCAGGTCTACATTTTCTATTTCCAAACTGTTAATTTTCTTGTTGAGCTCGGTGTTAGGCACTCCAGTCAAAGTGGCTACGCTGTCCATCTGGGTGATTGAAAAACAACTGGAGTTATATAGCTGATGTGTGATATGCCATAGTATATAAACAAAGGTCTTTTTTATAATAGACAAAAAAAAATTTATATAACAATTTATTTGTCACTCACTATACCTAGTCTTGTAACAAAAAAGTGCATGTGCATGTATAGCCATAACTAGTGATTGCAAAATGTTAAAAGCAATGGAATAAGAATTTAAAATGTGTGAAATAAAATATAGGCAATAAACCAAATTACTCACACATTCTAGAGAGTTTTTAATGTGCTGCCTAGCCTTTGCAACTTCATTGGCTAGAGATGATCGGGCCACTGAGAGTGGAGACCCTTCAACCTACAAGAACATTAATTATATTCATCAAGTAGGTTCTCAATTCAACAACAATTTAATTGTCAGATAAGATTTACTGGAGATCTTTGATGAACTGACTGATATATGCAAAGGGGGCTGACCTTTGATAAAGATTCATAGTACTTTTTCTCTGCTTCAGTATACAATGGTTTGTCGAGCCAAACTTTCTCATGGATAAGGGCAGACATGATCTGAATCTGAAAATAATGTTTTACTGATGACATTTTGAATAGGGAGGTAGTAGTCTGTTCAGGTTTGTTTGAAACTTTTACCTTCTTGAAATGAGAACTTAAATAGTATTACTTGAAATCAAGAATAAAATTGAAATATCTGTAGAATTCAAACAATGGTTCAAAGTTTTTAAACTGTACAACATACAGTACAATTTGAACTAGGTTATAAAATAAAGCTTATCAATTTTCTAAGGCAATACATTTTGTTTGACGAGTTAGTAAGCCGAACTTGCTTATTTATAAAGTTATTTCTATGGTATGCTCTTACTTTTTGGAGTTTTAAATATATTTTATGCCACGAAATATTTTCCCGCACTGACGGTTCTCCGGCTCAACCAAAAGGAAAGGGCAACTTTTTGTTTGACAGAAGTCAGCAGGGAATCATCATCACGTCGGAATCATCTGACGTGGAATTGACTTTGAAGTTGATAGCTGACGTTTCTTTTTATTTGTCTTTGCCAAATAAAAGAAGTCAAGTCAGCTACGCGTCGATCCGATACTTTTAATCCTAGCTTTTAATTATTAGTAATAATAACGGTAATAATTTATTACACATGATTATCATCATCTAGCGAAGAAAAAGTCCAGACAGACTAGGCTTTTGTTGTCTTACGAGCATTGATCTAGTAGGTAAGTCGTTGGTACCTAAGTTGGAACCTATTGATTTATAAAAGTCAAAATCGTCAGGCAATCGTCGCAGTTGGTAGAAGGGCAACAACAACACGTCATGTCATTGGCCGCTTGTTGGTTTGCCAAAATAACATCGCGTATTTTAAAATTCTGTGCCCTGAGCCTGTAAGGTTTGACGCCCCATAGGTAAGTTAAGAATTAAAATCGGCGAGTAACTTCAATCATAGAGTTACCTACCTACCTACTTAATTACCTACTGCCTGCACCTGTTATAAAACAAGCAACTTCATCGGAGTAAATTTCAATGGGATTTGTTTAAATTTATTTTTTACTTGTAGCTGAGGTGGTAAATCAATGTGCCCTTAAAATGCGGCGGCAGCGGCGCGGCGCGGCGGCGGCGGCGGCGGTGGCGTAGCGTGCGTTGGGATAGTACCACTGAAGGCGGTTTTCTACCAAGCTCTTCCGATAAAACCGAATGAAAAACACTAACCGGAGTGTCAGCGAGCGGAGCAAGCTACGACATTTTTCGGATGTTTGGTTAAGAGAGACAATTATTAAAAAATCGAAATTGCACGGTTTCATAATATTACTTTGAACAAAGGGAATTGCTTAAATTTAATGGGGCAGTTTGTGATACTTATTATAAGTTTTTTTAGCCTCTGTAATCGTTTTATTTCGTAAAGTACAGGCAGAGATGCGAAAATAGAGTTTGGTGGCCACTAAGGGCAACTTCGTATCTATTTATATAAAATAGTACTGTCTTTCTCTATAGGTACCTACATACTACAACGTAATCATGAGATAAAATAGGTGGCGGCGCTAGTGTGCCTCGGGGTATCTATTTACCGCCTTAAAATAACAATTAGTTGTAGATAATAGTTTCGTTTTCTCTACTACAGTGATGACTACAGTCTTCACTACAGTAATAAAAAAAACTGTTTTTTTTTATTTATAAATAATCCCCAATATTTCCGAAGATTTTCATCATTATGACATAATATTTAAAAATGGTATATATATAATTAATTAATATTGCTGGACAATCCACACAGCATCATCTAGCCCCAAGCTAAGCAGACATTGTGTTAGGGTACTAGATGAATGATATGCTTCATACAATATAATCTATATTTTTTATTAGAAAATATCCAGATCACCCGGAACCAATATTTGCAGATCGTACAAACATTTGGACCAAATTATTATTATTTATTTGCACCAAAATAATCTTCAATATTTGCTTAAACTAGGTACAATTTATATATTTTTTAATAGCGTTATGAATCCCAAGCTACCTAAATTATATTATATTAGAATATTGTTTTATTAACATCATGTCCGTCTGTCAGCTCGTCTGCGGTCAGAGTCTATTAGTACTAGGAAAGCTGTAATTTGGTATATAATAACGCCGAGTCGCCATAAAATTCAGATTTTTTAATACAGGATGTCCCACGGCCATGGGATGTATTTGCTCCTTGGACATGACGGAGGGCAAGTAGTAGATTTATTTTAAGTTTTTTTTTCGTTTTACTGAATATAAAATTTTAGATTTCTTTGTCATTAAAAAGTTGTAAAACTGCATGTAAATAATATTTAAAAAATTTTTGCATTATCCGGTAATCTAACCCTCTAACATACAAAAAATACATACATATGTAGGTACCTAGTGTATTACTATTATAGTATAACTGTACCTTATAGTACTAGTACCTACCATATTTTTTAAGGTATATCTGTAGAGACAATCATAAGAATCAAATCTGTCATAAGAATATTTTATACCGGCACATAATATCTAATAGACATTGCAATTTGTGTGTTGTTGGTACACTACAAAATACTACAAAAATATGTTGGTCCAATTACTAAACAGCAGGGCTGTTTAGTAATTGCATATTTTTGGGGTGTGGGGGCCATGCGCTATATTCCCCCGGTAAGCCCAATGTTTAAAGCGCTATGCAGCCAGAGTAACTAAGTTGAAGAAACAGTCAACTTTTTGATGTTTCGTATTCGCATAGTTGAAGAAGTTTATATGTAAACAGCTAGTTGCGAGTTTTCTGTTGCAGCAATTTTTCTGCATAGCGCGGTGTCAGGTTTGCTGATATTTTTTTTTAATCATTCAGAATTTTGCCTCTAAATTAGCTTAAGTATCAATTTTGTTTGCGATTTTTAACGCTATAAAATAACTTGAGCTGTATATATATACTATATATATATTATTACAATATCCTATAGGATAGGAACCTACTCTATTCTAAACAAATGATTACAATATCATTCACCTTTATATTTCTAAATACAACATCATTGGTTCTGAGCATCAAAGTAAAAAAAATACCGCGTTAAAGTTATAAATCGTGACTGAATTCACATTGAATTTAGCTTTTTCTGAAAAAGCTTTGTGTTATTTAATAAATATATTTAATAACCCTTAACAACGATATTCTACATGACATAAAAAAATCATTAAGTGGTCAAATAAAACGTACTTAAATACCTACTGATCTGCTAGGGTCATGATTAGGCAACCCACAAAGCCTTTTTTAGGTTTGTTCCTGAAAATACGGGAGAGCCTCTGTACGTCACGGACCTAAGGCCTCGGCTCCAACGGGAGAAAAAGGGGTAAAAGTCTTAGCTTTTTGCGGCGACTGACTGCGGCACGTTGAGCCATTTGGATTTAAGTGCGTGCAATTACCGGACAAGCAAAATTTTTTAAAAATTTTCATAAATGAAGATTTACCTATTTATTTTCAAGAAACATTCCTTTATTTATAAAAATAAAGGAATGTTTCTTGTCAATAAACGTGCTATCTTTCATATACAAAGTTATAACTATCTAATCAAGAACCTGTCAAAGGCGACTTGGGTAAATTAAGACTAACAACTTTTGTTCTATGACTTTTGCCAAAACGTAATACATCTTAAGAAAATAATATATTTTTTAGTTTTTCTGGTCATTTCTAACAATTGCTAGCTCTATGTCTGGTACATACCTACCTATGTTTCATATATTCGTTAAATAATGCTGTGTGAATTGTCCAGCATTATTTATTTATTTACTCCAGTCGCCTTTATATATACCTGTACCCCTGTATAAAGCGTAGATCACCCTCGATGAAATTATCGACGAATGAAAATTGGTTCATTCGTTTACGAACTGTACGAAGAATGGTTAGTGTAGGTTGGTACAGACTCTCATTTTCACTATGCTGCTTAAATAAATTACCTTATTTTTTTTTACATAAGTACTTTTCATTAGAGCTTTTTATTATGCTTTTATTTTGTTTTCTATTTGAATAATTTTTACACATATCAAATTTTATGCAATGATTGTCCAAAAATCTTAACTCTACCTTCCCTGTATATATACGAAATTGCAATTTTCATTAAAACGAATCTTGATCGCTTCGATCCGTACCCGCTTGGCACTCGCCGAGAGGGTACACTACATCACCATTCATGCAGAACCGCCTTACTCAGAAAGAGTGTGTTCTACATGGCTCCGATTATCTACAACACAATCCCAAAAACAAATTAAATAAGGTATTAGAGGAAAATTTACCAAATACCATTGATGACTTTCTGAATGACAAATTTTAATATCTTTTACTTGATATCGAATACCTAAATTAAAAAAAAAATATTTATAAAATTATTTCATGTACATGCATTCCTATACATACTAATCAGATAGCTATTGTAATTTTTATATTTTAATTGACTCCATTGACATTTAACTACAAATTTAATAAAATATATTTTGACTTCATTTTATGTGTACCTTTCTTTATTTTTTTTGTTCCATATTAATGTTGTAATCCTGACCATGGCAGACTAGAGATGCATCATGATAGAATATAAGACCAATGTAAGTTACCACCTAGTTATACAACGATACATTCATTTATCATTTATCATTACCAATCAGTTTACTCTCTCTTATCTAAATTCTTATGTACTCATGTGTTTTAGAGTTAAGTTTTCCGCACAATGTATTTTGTTTATAATGGAATAAATGGATGAACTTGTCACAATACTTTTTCACTTCTCTTGGTTAAAAAGTGTGTCATTTGACGAGCTACGCTATAATGAATTATAGCGTAGCTCGTCGGTCGTAAACTACTGGGGGACTACCCTAGGGACTAAAGTTTTTTCTTTTTAATTTTAGTCTGAAGTCACCAGCCAGTACTTGATATTCGTCCACGCTTATGATGATTAACTTTTTGGTGTTCCCTTTAAAAAGAAGATACACTTAATTTGTTTTTTTTTTTAAATGGAACTGAAAACGCCTTCTTGGTGATTGTTGGATGTTTTTATGAAGGGTGATTCTTCCACCATGGTATAATGCGTGGGTAGGTAGGAACGGAATCATGGAATATAGATTTATTTCTCTATAGCTAAAGCTTTTTTGTGATCTGGCTGTACGTGTGAGTTCACGACCATGAATCATGATCCGTCCCCTCTATGCCGCTTGTGGATATGCCGATACCCAGCTGTGGGATGGCCAGTGTTGATGATGATGACAATAGAACAAACAAATTGCAAACAGAATTGCAGCATTGCAGCTGGCAGCGAGACAGCCAGATTCAATGTAAACACGGCATGTGTGCAAACATTGGTGCACTGTCTATTCGCTCAATTTTATTAATCCGGTGGTGGGACGACAGATCGACACAAAGACGCCACCACCACCGGTGAGCGGTCAGGCGCAGGACCAATGGTTTAACTTGGGCTGCTTCTGTGATTTTTTCTGTTATTGGTTACAAGTTGTGTCATCAATGTAATTTAGTCCACACTTCCACACCACAGGCAAACATGACGATGCCTTCCTAGCAAAATATCAATCACAGCGGCCAGTCTCAATGACGAGTAGCCTTACGCGTAGGACATTATTTTATTGCACAAGTCTGCGCGTGGTGCGAACACAGGTTCTCACTCTTAGAATTTGATGGAACGGCAGACTGACGAGGCCGGGCGAGTTGAAGCGCAGGACCTAACGTGCTTTCCAAGAGACGGAGGTGTAACATCGCCAGCTTCCTGAATCCGGGCTGCTACCGTCAAATTTTCTGTTATTTTATACCAAAGGCACAATTAATTTTTGACAACATAAATAATATACGTAGAATAGTTACAACGATTTTTATAAATTAATAGTTATTTTTGATTATATAGGTAGTACTCGAAAACGGTGACTTTGCTGCTCAAAAACTGTAACAATATTTTCTAACAATGATTACATTAGAAATTAAGTTACCATGCCGTTAGCTTACTGCAAGAAGTCGCTAACTACGTTCAGTACACGGGTGTGATCATTACATTTTAAGTTGATAAATTATTTTTTAGTATATTTGGTTCCTTGATATTCATTATGTAACATTAATCGATTTTAAGAACTGAAAATATATACAATTTCCACTTTTATTTGCATTTAGATTAATTAAGATTGATTATTATTAGCAAGCTGAAGTGGCAGTGGGCCGGCCATATCTTGCGAAGAACCGACGGCCGCTGGGGCAAACGTGTTCTTGAGTGGAGACCACGACTCGGTAAACGTAGTGTAGGACGCTCTCCGACCAGGTGGGATGACGACCTCCGAAAGACTGCAGGTAGATGCTGGATGCGGCAAGCTGAAGACAGGGCGCTATAGCGCTCATTGGGGGAGGCCTATGTCCAGCAGTGGACTCCTATAGGCTGATGAAGATGATGATGAGATTAATAAATGTTAAAATAAATTTGGGTTTAATTCATTATTTGCATTTAACTACTCACAAAACAGTAGTATAGTCTTTTAATGAAAAGAAATATTTTTTTATTAATTTTTTAAAACCCAGTGTGTTTGTGTTTCGGATCAGATTTCGGTTGATTCGTTAATAAAGTTGGTTAGTTCGTAAATAATAAATAATTGGTTAAAAACTATTGATATGTGTTTAAATAATTTTGATAACTGTCTTAGATGATTATATAGGACCTATATGTCATTAAAAGATCGAAATTAGTTTTACCAAACATTTGGCACGTCAACCGTAAGCCGAAGATACAGAATCAACATGCACATACAAAAGACATCAACGCGCGGTCGCGTCGTACAATATGTAATTTGGTGAAGGCCAGAAATGTGTCAAAAAGGTTAGCACAGGCACTACAGTCATTATTTTCGAAAGCTTCTGATTAAAATAAAATTAAAATTTATTTGTACGTTCGTAGAAAATATAAGTAGCGAGTACTGACAGGTTTTTATTTGGTTGTCGGAGCTTTTATAAAAGCTTTATAACAAGTTATTGTAGAGTATATACACTACTAGTATATACATCGTGCTATTATTTATTACTAGCTGCGTCTCGCGGTTTCACCCGCGTGATGATAGATTTTTTGGATAATATACAATATATCTTTATAAATTGTAGCCTATGTGTTATTCTGATGTATAAGCTATAAGTAAAGTGTCATTAAAATACATTCAGTAGTTTTTACGTGAAAGAGTAACAAACATCCATCCATCCATCCATCCATACTTACAAAGTTTCGCGTTTATAATATTAGTAGGATTATTATTAGCCTACTTAGTATTTGGAATTATTGTGTATGTACTGTAGGTACGTACTAGTTTCCGCCCGCGGCTTTGCATGCGTTGTTTCTACGGAAACGTTTTTAAAGGTTACTTCTATCCCATGGGAATTGATTTAAATGATAGAAAATAGCTTTTATTTTATTCCAGGTCTTAAACTACCTCAGTGAGCTATGGAAGTGCTATGCTCGGATTATCTGTGAAGGACAGGATTGCAACGAATACATCCAACAGAGAACCAAAGTTATCAACGTAGATCAAAGAATTAGCAAGCTGAAGTAACATTGGGCCGGCCATATGTCGCGAAGAACCGACGCTGTGTTAAATATGATCTTGAGTGAAAACGGCGACTCGGTAATCGTAGTAGTATGTCCTCTGGCCTGGTGGGATGACAACTTGCGAAAGGCTGCCGGCAGATGTTGGATGCATTTAGCTGAAAACAGGATGGTTTGGCGCTCATTAGGGAAGGCCTATGTCAGTTTATTTAAATGTACATTTTAATGTTTTACAACATATAAACGCATTTAATTTGATTTGGACTAACATAGACATAATAATAGCTATGAGAAATATCTGAATGAAAAATTTCAGCCCGATCCGTTCACTAGTTTTCGTGTGAAGACGGAATAACATCCAAATAACTGTGAAGTCAAGACATAATATAATTAGGGAAAAAAATATAAGTCAGTAATTTTTTTTGGCTTATGATGAGTACTATTCATTAGTTTGTAGTAAATACTAGTTTCGATATGTTATATAAATTTGTCAATCTATCCTATCAAAAGCCAAGACAAAGAATAACAGAAAAGTTTACGTTTCTCAGATCCTGTGAACATAACACATACAAAAGACATAAACGCGCGTGCGCAGTGACCACTGACCACCGAAATTACACGTTTCTCCTGAAGCTTCGTAGTTTGGTACATCTTATGGGTTGGGAGGTACTTAGGTAGGTACGAGTACGTAGATATATTATTGTATATTATGTTGCATGAAAGTCCAATAAGGGAAATTGCGTAAAGTTGAGCAATAGTGTAGTCGGTCGCAGGTTTTGTAACGGCTGCGAGCCGTGGTCAGCAGCCAGCCTCGCCTCGGGCAGTGCCGCCGCCGTCGAGCACCCCTACTACATACCTTCTATCTATATCTTCTTATTTGTACATTTAGTACATTCAGCAGTTATCTTTGAGGTGTGTTAAAAGGCAATCAACGTACCTACCATCCTATCTGAAATATTCTACCTATGCTATAAAAGTATCCCTGTAGCCAGGATATCATATAAGTAGGTTTTAGAATTTATGCAACGAAATCAACAACAATGTAGGTGTCTATTTATAATGTTACGACATTTATTTTGTGGTGGACACAGTCGAGTCATACTCAGGGATCCGATATCCAATGAAGCACCTTGGGCAACGTCCTCGGGTGGAGCGGAGGGTCCGCATTGAGTATATTCGTTTGATAAATTGATCGTTTTGGTGCGTGCGCTCTCGCGCGAAGGCGAGAGGCGGGGAGGCGCGCGGAGGGCGGCGGCGCCGGCGCGCGGAGGCTGCTGCGCTCAGAGCACCTGCGCCCGCGCTCCGTAGCGCCGCTCGTCGCGCGCTCTTATACCCGCGCCCGCGCCCGCGACCCGGCCCGCGCCGCCTGGCGTCGAGACGCCGCCCACGGTATGTGAATCGCCGGTGCCGGTGGCGCGTCGGGGTCGGGCGGCAGCGCGTCCGCCACTGCGCTGCCGCCCGCGCCTCCAGGCCGCTTGCTGGCGAGACCCTGCGCCTGCTCGGCCGGTTTTGTAATTTTGCCGAGCAGGCTGTGACGTCATGAGACTAGTTTGACTCGCGTGCGTGACGGCTTGTGCCAGGACGCCCGCTTCGACGTCGCCGCCGCCGCCCCCGACCTTACTACCAGTGCATGACGTGCTAGCTTGTCTTCTATAACACAACCACTACTATTCTGAAACAACATAACAAGCCATTCAAGCGCCTACTCGTCACTTTATCATCATACCGTCGCGTCGTCATCAGCCTTTTTGTACAGCCGAAAGTTCTGTTTTGAATCTAATTAGACATTTTTGTCTAGTTTCTATTGTCAGTTTATTTACCTTCTTCACAACCTTTGTTGTCTAATCATACTATGATTTATACCTCCTACTTTATCCTCAATTACTACCTATCTTTTTGCTTCATCCGTCCTTCATAGGTAGAACTTCAAAATTGTGAGATGCTGATGGGTTAAGCCAATTAAGTTCATTTAAGCAATTATTTTCTGCGTGTGAGTAAATTTTTGCTCTTGTGTCTTGTTATATCGATGTGGTCTCGGGCTCACCTACAGGTATGTTTGTGTGCGAGAAGGTGCACACAACCGGCTCCGGCAGCGCCTTTTTGTAATTTTATTTTTCCTCCTTCAGTGCAACGTGCCCAACGGAGCAAAAGCGATCACAAACACACAGTCCACTAACATGGAACTGCATACCTAGGTTACCTGAGTATATATTCGACTTTGAAGTTAAGCACGTTTTTGGATGTCTCTATTTATTTATCTATTAGAATCTACATATCATTTTATTTATTTTAACACCCAGCTTAATCTGATTTTGATATAAATAAGCAGATGGCATGACTGGGGATTTAATGACAGGGTTTAATGTATCACAGTGTCCACATCTATGAGTTATTCATACACCTCCTATTAGGTTTATGAACATAATTGAATTTGTTGTATGTCCGATACGCAAAAGTATATACACAAAGATATAAAAACGTGGTCCTGCTGGTTACTTAAACATGACCGTAATGGAAGATTCAATATCTTCAGCTTGCGGACAAAGAGCCCATGACTTTAAATCGTGAAATTCCTAAATGCACACACGGACAGTGTACGGTTGAGAGGACTTGACTGAGCAATAAATATACTTCTCTTTCGAACTTTCATGATAGCTATATTTCTATCCCTGTCACACGTTCGAGATCGAACAGCCTCCGTACCAGTCTGACTCAGTATCGCTTCAGAAGCATTAAATGTATTTTCTTTTATTTTTGAGTCCGGCCACAGACTAACTATAAGTACGTCCGGTCAAAAAAGGAAAGTCTATCAATGATGCCCAAGTTGGGCGTGTTGTTTCTAATAGTTGGAAAACATATACTTGATCATACTGAAGTTTGGTACAATTAAGGAAAATTAGATGAACAACATACATATGTAAATAAAAGATATGCACCTATTTCAAAATATTCTACAAGCTCTATGAGCAAGGTTATTCATTCCAACGTTAAATTATATCTTCATTAAGTTGAAACACGAGATGTTTACCTTTTGATGCGTTGTTCGTTTATTGACAAGTTTGGCAGGCACGTGGAACAATAGTTACCAGTTTGTACCGTTCTATGGTGGCCCTCGTGGAGCGGCCATGGGGCTGCTCGACGAGTTCGGCCGCTTCTCGCCGATCAGGTGCCACTTGATACTCGTTCTTTTCTAACTGGACTCGGATCAGCTGTTTCTCACTTGCCCTTGGGCACTTGTTTGTGTGGAGTTCATGTTGTTTGATTTGGATATGCATCTAGTGTTTGGGAACACGTTGAACAAGCCGGCACGTCGTGTTACCGACATTAAATATATTCTATAACTAATAAATACAGACTTAGATTTGATTACGAAATCTGACAGATAGATGAAGCTGAATGCGCACTTTGAGAGTGGAACGCACCGAGGGAGCTAAGTAATTCGGATTTTTGAATTCTTTGATATGGTGAAACCTCATTCACGAATTCGAAGACAGACATATCTCTATTCATTTATTGTTACAATCAGGTAGGTACATTCTCTTAGCTTCCTTAATGCTTTTAGATCGTATTGTGTAGATGAGTAAATATTTGGATTGTTACGCCGATCATAATGATGATGTCTTATGTTTCAGAAAGTGAAGACAAGAAAGTAGAGCGGGGTGCTCCTGAGAGGAGCCTCCGCTAAGAACGGCGACGTCACCCCTAGGTGCTGGTGTTGGCGGCATGTCCTCCCCGGGGTCGTGCGCGTCGCCCCCGCCGCGCGCGCTCTCGCCCGCCTCCGCGCCGCGCTCGCCCGCCGCCGCGCACGCCGTGCTCGCCACTATGACCCCCGTGCAGCCCGCGCACGACTACTACCCGCACAAGGTCGAGATGGACTCCGACGATGGCTACCCACCCGAGGCGCACTCCTACCGACACTCGCCGCACGAGCTCGCCGCCTATGCGACCGACTCTAAAGGCCACATGCCCAGCCAGCCTGACGTCTATGACCAGGGCATGGAGTCCATCGATGAGAAGACCCCTATAGATCTGATATACGAGGACGACAAGCAGACCGTGATATACACGACGACGCCGGACCAGAAGCGAGTGGAGATGATCAGCGGACAGCTGGAGGACGGACACGGGCACCTCGTGAGCGGAGAGGGCCAGCTGGTGCACCAGGACGGCGGCGTGTCCGTGGTGGTGGGGGCGCCCGGCCAGCCGCCTACCGTGCTCGTGCTCGCAGACCACGTCGTCGATGAGCTGGGGCAGGTCATCACCATACCCAGGTAATTTAACTATATTATTATTTTAATATCTGTCAACCTCATACCAATATGTGGCAAGCTATAAATTTATAGCTTGCCAAAAATTAGCTTGCTTTATGCAGCCTGAAGCTAAGTTTTGGCTAGCCAAAACTTAGCTTCAGGCTGCATATATTACAACCGCGCTGCCGCCGTATATTTCTAAATCAAAAATAATATTTCATTATTATCAATAGATCAAGTATTACCTTATGACGAGGTTTTCATTGCATCATCACAAGATAATTGCTATCTTAATGTTCGTCTACTACAAAATGAACTTCATAATCGACATTTTAGTAATTGGGGTCTATTTGAACCTCAGCCGAATCGTAACGAGCTCACGTAATTGTTAATTCATTGGTGTGTTGGCACCTCGTTGGTACCTTTGCCTCGAAGATTTGGTTTGGTCGTTAGAAACAATGTATTGTTTGTGTAAGTGAGTGGTTGTGTTTGTCGAGCGTAGAATGAGATGTGTTGGTCCGCTGTGGCGGCGTTGTAACGGTCGGCTAGGAGCGGCCGCGCCGCCGGGCCGGGCCGCGGCGTGGGTGGACCGCGCTCACCTTGAACTTGCCGAGAGCTGCCAACGATCCACGGCTCACCATCCCAACTATAAAACCTTAAAACTCTATTAACATACCAATCCGAATAGAACGCTATAGTCGAGCTATCATTATCCTCAAGACATCCTGTTCACGATCATTCGAATTGAGTAATGTAGGTACCATATTTTCTTAGCTGTTCTTGTTATTTTCACGATCAAAGCGAAATGTACAGAGACGGTTAAGCAATTGAGTTCTCGTCATCAGTCATTCATGTTTTCATTGGTATATCATGACGTTGATTGTAAATAAGCAAACGGGTTATCCTTACTCTGTAGTATAAGAAGATTTGTTACGACTGTTTACTGCATAGTATTCAAACTTGAAGTTCGTGTCGTGAGCACCGGTTGTAATCGAGGCATCTCCCTTCCGCTTAGTTTGTAGACTTAACCGCCCAATTTTCAATATGTTTAAATCAATATCAGTGCTGATCGAGCTGCATATGTAATAGAATTATGTATAAAATTTAAAGGAGATGGGATCAGAATCATTCTACTGAGTGTGAAAGAAAAAAGAACATAGAACTAAATTAAGACAAAATACATACAAAATCTTGAACCCATTTCCACATAAGTAGGTATTTTGTTTTTCATACCTGACCATGGCTATTCCCATGGCCCACCGAAAACTAATCCGACTAGTATTTATTTCTAATACAGTGTAAACCTCTCACAAAACATATTTATCAAAATGGAAATTTTCCTGAGTCTCATATGTATAAAGTTTTATATTTTTTGAAGAACTTTGTTGATATCAGATATGTTTCACATAAAAACCTATCGTGTCCGGGCATTCAAGAATGTTTGTGCGATGGTTTGATTTTAGACTTTATTTTCTATGCCTTAAGGATGACAACGTCCAACAATAATGTAAGTAATTCGAGAAACCATTCAACTTTACGATCTTAGGTTTGTATCTGGCCAGCCAAAGTGTTTTTCCATATAAAGCGCCTCTAATATTATCTTTAATTGAATATTGAAGTTATGGTCCTATAGGTATAATTTAGGTTTTTTTTTATGTTTTGCTGTTTTACTCAGACCTAGAATTTAATTAAAAGTGCCGTTCGTGTAAGGGGGTTACTTGTTGGTAGGTTTACAGGTTTACTTGCAATCAAATGCCAATATGAAATTTTATTACTAAGTGATAGCTTGGGAACGCAATGGCAGCCAATGCGGACCGAGATCCTAAAGTAGATGATAATAAGGTTTTACGCATGCAATCGTGAAGGGAGATATATTTTAAGCGTTTAAAATTATTCTAATTTATGCAAAGAATTTTCTATCTCAACATCGAAGTCAATATAATCATTATACGCGTTAGTACTCGGACTTTATTTTAAGACTGTTTACTGAGAGTATTAATGTTAGTAAGAGAATGTGAAATGAGAGGATTCAGCGTAAAAATGTATAAAAGAGCTCGATATGGATTGGTAAGAGGAAAAAACTTGGCTGGATCGTTTAGGCGCAGCGACGGAGGCTGCGCCGCGCCTCCCTGCCTTTAATGATCACTTTTTGTATCATCCTGGTACACAACAAAAGCGGTTTGTGAATTTTAATACTTTTGCTTGAAATACCATGCTTGAGATATTGGGCGAGTGAAATCAGATTCAGGTTCGAAGTAACATAATATAATGAGAATGTATTTACTCTATTTCACACAAAGTTACAGTTTTCAGTAGGTTAGTTAAAATTACGGCTAGCGTGTATAGTAATCAAATCAAACCAATGAAGTATTTTTAGTCATACAGTTATTATTTACATATGATTGCTATGTAGAGTAGGATCTTTCAACTTTAGATTAGAAAGGGATCTAAAGTATAGACAGTTTTCTAGACATATGTCGACATCATGAAAAAAGTAAATATGTAATACTTATTTCATGATTAAGTTCATGTTATTTTTAAATAAATACTTCGTTGTTATGTATATGTTGTCCTTAAAACCTATTTGGTTTATCTAAGGAATAGGTTCTGACCTATTTTAGTTACCTACCTATTAGACTTAGTTGTATGAGTGATATCGCTGGCTCCTGTGACTTGGGTCGCACAGGTGCCTCTCTCGCCCGCCCGCCCGCGCCCCCCGCTGCCTTATTTTATTGCCTCGCTCGGCGCGGCCAGCCCTCGAGATGAGCTCGCCATCGCGATCGCCGCGTCGTCGCCGCCGCCGGGTTCTCGCTCCCAATCATTATTTAATGTAATTATTTGACCAGTAAACAGCTTTTTTTGGAAATCATAACAGTAATGTACATCTTTTTATTCGTCGGCTTCATCTTTGACCGATTTCACATCTTGTAATATTTCGTAAAGCTGATCAGGAATAAAAATGTAGTACTCAAAATCCATTGTAAATTTTGGGCATCATTAACTTCGAGCAATTAATAATAAAAAAGATACTGGTGTACGTCCAGAGCATGGTTGGCAATATGTTTTATATCGGTATCATAAACGTATAAAAATTACGTAAGCATCTCATAATCGTCGAGTGAAGTCAACAAACTCGTGAAAGCGCGAGAGGCTGGTTCTAAAGTTCTTAGCAAAAGACATGGCCGGCGCGTTGTCTCTCGTTACGACGAACCACGCCGAACATACAGCCGGCGGCGGCGGCCACTTGGCCTCACTCATTGGTGACATCGCCCTTTATCTCTCGAATAATTTACGCTAATTAAGAAACCAGTTTCTCAATAAAAACGTTTGATTTAAAAATAAGGTTTCGTGTTTCTAGCTGTGTTCCGTTTCGAGAAAATGGAATGTTCAGCCATAGTAGCTTTATTTCCATTGCGTGCACTATAACGTGCAATACTATTATCAAGTACTTAGTTTCATTTAATTTATGGCTTTGGTTACTATTCTGTAGCCTGCCTAAGGAGTAGGTATGCGTGGCTTCTCGCCGCGGGATTCAGAAGAAAGATAGGTAGATTGACAAACAAGCTCATCCATTAAGTTCTTTTTACCTTAGTCACACATAATATAATACATACTGTACCTTAGTGAAATTTGAAAATTAGTAGGTGAGCTTTTATTTCTTTTGTCTCCGTAAATTTTTTACAATGAACTCAGAATCTTCAGTTGGTATAACTTTATGTCATGTCACAAAATGTATAACACAGAAATATTTTTTACCTGAAATAACTTATTGGCCCAATAAGTTATTTCAGGTAAAAATTCAGAATCTTCAGTAGGTATATCTTTATCTCATGTCACCAAATGTATAACACTTACAAAAATATTTAAATAAAATAAGTTATTTCAGGTAAAAAAATATTTTGAAGGTTATTTATTATACGTCCTTTAACCCCTTTGTGTTTATCGAGTTAATAAATAAATAAATAATGCTGGACAATCCACACAGCATGCTGGACAGCCCCATGGTAAGCAGAAATTATGTTTTGGGTACCAGATGACTGATATACTTAATACAATATATTACATAGAAATATGTATATTTTCGAGTTGGTATAAGTATTCATCTAAAATATGATGATATTGAGAGGACATAATTAAATAAGAAGTCTTGAAAACTAGATCCTAATAAGAATTAGATAAGACTTACTTACATAACCATTCCGTGATGGTCGATTGGCTAAACTAAAAGCTCGGAGTGTCTCTCAAAAATTAACAATAATCCTTTCTACCTGGTGCTGTCCGAGCGCAAATAAAAAACAGTTTCCCGCGCAAGGGTTCACTTCCCATCACATGGAGGTTGAAGGTACTCACGCACACACAGAAGCTTCACACTTCACACATACGTCTGCGTGTGTATAAACCACGCGGCAGCGATGGTCCAGGGTCCGAAGAAATCTCAACGGGGGATAAGATTTCCGAATAACGAAAGTAACATGTGGATCAGACGAATATAAATCGGTTATTTTCTTGGAATTTTATGTTAATTTGGATTTCAATAGGTTTATTCGTTTGATATGACTTTGATTTAAGAAGAAAATATTTTGTATTCGCTTGTAACGCCCGCTTGTATGTTCTTTGAAAAACTATTCTCAAATGCGCTGTAAATAGTCGTGTTCGCTGTTTATTATTCTAAATGGGTACGGTCATTACATTACGTCATAGCAACAGATGGGCTTCGCAATGAGATAACCTACCTATATCAAATGGGGTCATAATTTCGTGGTTTAAACTTAATTTTTTTCTTTATATTGTCTAAGATATGTAGATAATACTTTATTTATTTATACAGGGTATTCGGCAATACTATTGTTATATGGAAACTGGGGGTCAAAGAAACCAAAAGCATGTCTGCTATTTTAAAGCATTTTTTTTAGTTTTTTTGATGTACTTCCGAAATTTTAACTTATGTAATTGTAACTTTATTTGTACGAAACAACATGACTTTATTACTTCTGGTATGTTAATTTTTTTATTTACTTCTGGTATGTTAGCCCTTACTAATTTACCCATACCAAAAATGACGTGAGATCTAGGCAAATAATACAACTATGGGTATGCAAAGAGTTGAAAAGTAAAAGTTCAAAACTTAGAGTTCTACTTCGAGTATCTACTTTGGATTGATCTAGATCAATCCAAAGTAGATCGATGGTGTGTCTATGATCTTCCAATTCACTGAAAACTTATTTTCTTCATGGCCATTCATCTTCATCGCCAACGGTATGCTACATGTAAAATGCAAACCTACATAAAGAACATAACAAAATAAGCGTTTATTCATAATATCTTTTATTTTGAATACACTGAAAATGACTTACTTTTGTCTGGAAATCATATTTAGTTCGATACGCCTAAGAGTAAGATAAAGTGGGGGCAGGTAGAATGCACTTTTAGTGCTTACATTCACGGTAGGTCTGGACCACAGTTCAAAGCCGCTCAATTAGCAATGGAGAGAGCTAAGGTCGGAATATCTCTGCAGGATAGGATTCGTAACGAATACTTAAATCAGAGAAACAAAGTTAAAAAAAAATCGATTTAGTACACATATGTGATGTAAGTCTTATCCACACTCAGAAATTGATGATTTTTATATTTTTTTGTTTCTCAACCACAGCCTACAACGGCACATCCATTATAGGGTTTTATTATCTTACATCAAAGTTCGGAATCGTAAGACATCGGGCTAAAAGGGCAGGCATCCATGCAATCAAAAGTAAATCCTATGCCTCCTATGAATATGAGTGAAATTGAAGGCACATTCTATGGTTAAGTTTAATCATTCTGATACGCAACTTTTTTGTATGTCTTGGGGGATTCCTTTGTGGTTCTTATAAAAACAATCTTTGAAGGGCAACCTGTTGTCAGGTGATTTTTCTATTTCGTTATTTAGATAACACTCTTTAACTAATCTTCTAATTTCGCATGGGTAGTAAGTACCTACGAGCTACGTTAAGAGTAAACTATTTAAAAAAACTATGTCAATTTTTAGACAAGCCGTCGGTTATTATGATGTGGTCAGGTCACTGCCGTACGCTTTGGCCGTCACATGCCGCGTTTGACCCTTCCGAGTCAGCCTATGGATGTCATACCAAAAACTGAATAGGGAATAGGGAACATACCAGAGGAAAAGGAGCAGCTTTCTACTGTGTAATTTAAACACTTCACTGAATTTAAGAATCTGTTAGCCAAGTGTGGTTCAACAGTTATGTTATGTTTGCTGATGAAGAAATATTATTTGATTATTTTGAAAAAACTATAAACCGATTTCAAAAACCTTAGTATTTAAGCTGTTTCTATCCCTGGGAATAAAATTATGGGACCACCTAGGGATTATTCTCCATACAATAGCGAAATAATTTTTCAAATCGATCTATAATTTACGGAGGAATCGACGAACATATATAACAATCCATACAGCTGAACATAAAACCTGTTTTCTTTTCATCTGGTAAAAAGGAGCTTATTCTTGATTTTTGATTACTGGATGTTGTAGGTATGTAATAAACAGGGCCATGATTGCAATTATTTTGACTGAGTCATGATTAAGAGGCATTACAAGTATTTGGTCCCCCGTTGTGCGTAGGATCAATGTGTTTGTTTCAATCTGATTCGTTCAGTTTAGTACCTATATCATCATTATTATAGTATCAAATCTATCTTCAATATATAAATAAGTGTATAGATAAAAATCTGAGGAAACCAGATTAAAATAAAGAATCCGCATGAAATAACCAAACCAATGAACTTGCCTTTTTGTGTTCCCAGACCCTATTGTTGTTACTGTACCTTAACACAAACAACTGCTTAATATATAACAACATTTTCGTCAACCATATAAAATGGAGCATCTCTTAAGCTTAAGTGTCCCGGTAGTGATAATAAAGTGATACGATATTAAGGTTACATGACGTTAGATGCGCGGCAATAAAATATTTTCAGTTTTTTTATAATTTTTGCCTTCTAGTGATTTGGCTAAATTGTCCTAGGAAACCAAGAAAACAGAAAACGCAGAAAATACAAAAACCTCATTCATACACGCGTGTCGTACCACCTCGGTACTACTTCAAGAGTAAGGAGCTTATTAGTGTGACAAAGACAGCGTGCGCGGCATCAGTCGAGAGACCGAGAGGAACGGTCCACAAGGCTAGCTTTACCTTATAAGTAAATGAATGTTATACGGTCTACCATTAAAATAATATATGAGTACAGATAATCACATTTGAGACCAACATATACGAAGATTACGGACTCATGTTTACAAAAAATACAAACACTAGCCATATTGATGACTAGAACATCTTGTAATAAAAAGCGAGGGATCGTTATCTATGTGCATTCTATTTATCTAGTTAGGTACCTTTATAATTTAGTAGTGTCCATTGAAACAAAAACTATAAAGTACAGGAATAAAGTATGTACAGTACACCGAAAAAGCAATGGTTTAAAAAAACTTATGTAAGGTATGATCGAGCGCGTTTATATCTTTTGTAGTAAACTTTCATCGAAATGTCCATAACACTAATTTGTTTAGTTTTTTTAAATTTATTTATTTAGATCAACATACACTTAAACAGCGGTAATAGATAGATTGTATAAATAAATAATGTTGGACAATCCACGCAGCATCATCTAGCTACAAGCTAGATGGCCAATGGATACTAGATGAATGATATACATAATACAATCCATAGATATATATTTTTTTATATAGGAAAAACACAGAACCCCCGGAACAAATATTTGCAGATCGTACAAACATTTGTTCAAAGTTGGGAATTGAACCCCGCAACCTTCTGCGTCACAGGCGGACATTCAACCGCCGCACCACATCATTCATTTATAATAATGTTTAAAAGCTACGTATACGATACTTTTAAAATTGAACAAAAGTTTGTCTGCTAAGACATTACAGCAGTATACGTACCTACTAATGCTGAAAATTCCCTACTTACATTTTAATAATTTTAATGTATGAAGTAGTAAATAAGTAATACGTGTAGTTGTAGTTGGTACACGATTACCTTAATATATTATTATCTTGATAGGTTTTGTATGAACTTAAAATGTATTTCTTTGTGGTTATCTAATTCGCAGTAAACTTCCAAAGTGTCTGTTTTATCAGTCAAACATGGCTTTATTTCCCGTTCCACCGGCAACATTAAATTTAAGTGGACGTTATAGGCAATTCATTCTTTGATATACAACTACATATAATTATTGCACTGCACTGATAATATATTTACAATGGATGTTGAAGGAATAAATAAAATAATTTGCTATCTTTGTAGCTGGCAGTCGATACAGATAATGATTTAGAGATAAGAACTAGTTTAGTGTCTACCTCTGGACCCAGTAGGTAACTATTAAACTTTGTATTAAATCTACTCTTAGCTCAAAGTGGTTGTAATGTAATAAAACATGGACACAATAATTCACGTCATTGGGTAAGGTAGCGGATGGCTGTTTATACGCAAAATGTAACAATCGCTATAAATATTAAGTTTCGTTGTTTTTATGTAAATAAACTGCCCAAGGCGGGTGTAAATAAGAACTTTAAAGGTTACACATTCTCTGTGGAGCGGCAGCGTGGCTTGGTTTGTGGTATGTCGATGTTGATTGCAGTAGGGTGCAGGGCTCTGCTCTTACGCCGCCGACGACATTGCGGCAAGGACCTCGCAAGGGCGCGCCTCTCACCAACCACATGCACCTCGCACGTATTTTTGGATGCCAATCCAATAATGCATTTAACCATCGACTGCAATAAAACAGCTTAAACAATCACCTTTCAATTACGCACGTATTAAGAACCTACCTAAAATATGCGGTAGCATGAAGTTAATGCAAAAACCTGCATATCTATTATTGGGTTAATAATCTGCTCTTTTCTAAAATAGCCCATGAAATAAAAACAATAAGATAAGAAAAGAAGAAAAGAATAAGAAGAAGAACTAAAAGATGATCGTTGCTGATGAGTTATTTGTGAACAGTGCTAATTAATCCCAACAAAAGAAAATAAATAACTACAAATGTTTTTCAGAAGGCTCTTATCTCGTTGAATTGAATGCAATCTATGGACTTTGTTCGATCATTAAGCGAATACTTGGCGCGAAAAGAAAAAGAGACCCTCAGGAGCAATATGGAAGATTGTTTTTATGTCTCAGTGGGTTCCGGGCGAGCCTCAGCACATACAAGGCGACGCAGCCCGCCGCGCCCGCCTCTCAGCGATGTAAATGATCCCCTTGAATAATGTATCCCATTCTCGGCTCACTTCTACCAATCGCATATATGGCACACGGCGCAGCACCGTTACTTCTAACCGATACCGGCTACATATTCAAAGAAATAAACATAAATTAACAACAACTTTTAATACAAACCTTAGTGGCTTACGGTAAAGCAGCATTTTTTCATTCGTGTGACTTTATATCAACATTGATCGTCTCTGTTTTTGTAGATAAATGGCATAAATGAGTGTCATCGTGTTGAATAATAATGGTGCTAGCCAGTTAGAGGCAGAAATATTTTACAATGATCACTTTAGCTTTAGATGACCGTTTCCTCCCAACACGATCTTAAAACAATAACTTTGCAGTTATAAACTTCAAGTTGCAGTCTCTTAAACTGTACCTATTTAACTAACAATGCTTTGTTATGTAGTCACGATAATTTTGTTTTGTTTGCGTGGAGACGATGTAACTAAGTTCACGGCCTCCACAGCACACCTCATGCATGCCGCAGCACATACATTATTATCTACCATAGTTTCCGCGTGTTTTTGTTCCGGTAACGAATTAATTACCTTCAAGTGAATGACGAAAATAGCCAGAGCAAATGTATAAGTACGTTGACTTATTAGTCACTTGGCGATTTCTCCGTTTCGATAATAGGTACAGTTTATTATTTAGCTTAAATTAGCAAACTTGGTACAGTCGTGCGTTTTGTAAGACTGCAGGTAGATCCTGGATGAGTCAAGTTCTAAACAGGGGGCTCATTAAGGCGGGGTATATGTCCAGCTGTGAACTAATAAAATGGGGTTTTAGACTTTAACAATTCTTTTCGTCATAGCATGTTTTAAAAAGTCAGTCATATGTGAAAATATGACATTTATAACTTAAAAACCCATTTTTGAATGATTTATCATCGTCATTTAATTGTATTGAAAAAACTAAACACCCACTTCCAATTCCTTAGCATTTACCCAGTTATTTTTTGTTATTCGGGAAAAATACTTCAAGAGTGAAAAAAAGTTTTATGGGACCGCCTCTGGATCTATTTCCAAACGAAAGATTTTTCGAAATCGTTTCATAATAATACACGTAAAAATCGACGAAAATACATACAGCCGAAACTCGAACCTTATTTTATTTATTTTATTTTATTTACCTCCTCTTTTCTTTTTAGTTTCGTCGGTCAAAAATAGATTTTATGACGATGATGAAACATTCTACAAACATTCAAAATGCTGTCTCAAAAGTGGAGGCGAAGGCAGGAAAACGTCGTTTGAATACAAAGCCGCTGTTTACTATTTCTAACTATGAGTATCTATGCTGTATTATTATTACAATCATGATAGCAATGATAGTTACTATTAATCTCAATGTCAAAATAAAATCATATTTTTTTTGGAAGTTTTACGTTGTTTTAAAGAAGATAAAAAATAATAGACTTGATATTTGATTTTAATAAACTACTATGAGATGCTTTTAGACATCTACAGAATACAAAATATAAATTTATGCAAAAAATGGATTTTGAAGGAAAAATTTAGCTTTTTAAATGCAATTTCAATTGCGTTCTAAAACGCTACATTGTTAGCGGCGTCTGTCTATGACGTCATCGATGCATGATAATCTGATGATACAGAATGGCCATAATAATATTATATATATATATATTTTATTTAGCCTGTTTCGTCCCACTGCTGGGCAAAGGCCTCCCCCAAATCTTTCCACTAATCATTCAATAATAATATATTTTTTTTCAATTATAATATCTTTATTAACAACTAAAATTACATTCATATACTTAAGTAATAGAAAAAAATCTGAGCTAGTATTGCTATTTTGTCAATGTTTATATTTTTGTTTAATTTTGTGATGTACAATAAAGAGGTATGACTGTATTGTATAGTCAAGAAACAAAGAGGTCTATTGATTGAAGAAAGTCAGACCTTTACTATAATTATTTTTGTGGTTATTTTACGCCTATATATACGTTAAATATTCTGACTACATGACGTCATGCCTCCGTAATTTCTGATTGGTGTTCAACGTGTCATGGCGGATCGCTTTATTTTGAGACGTAACAAATGTCAAACTTTTTTTAACACATTCGCGAATGCGAGTATTTGAAACTCACATTCTGGAATGAGAATATTGACACTTTGAACCAGTTTGCCACTAATATCTGGATCTCTTTATCAGCTGCGAATATTCGCGAATGCAAGTGCATTGATAGCAAATATTACAAATTCAAGTCGCAAAGTATAAGCGAAATAATGTTTATACATAAAAAAATAGTAATAGATCAATAATTGTTCGCTTACGACGAGATAGGACTTGAACCCGCATCGGTAGTGCTCGAAACTTTTGTTATATTAGCGTGAATACCACACACCAGTGTTACATTAGCAGACATAGCCTAGCGAGACATTGTGGCCAAGTTAGCAGGTCGTATGATATTGAGCTCTATGGTCATTGTCTGTGGTGTGAATGTGCGATGTGTCGCGGATAGCGCGGGTACGGGTCACGACTGACGCGCACGCGCGTTCGTGACCTTGCGCGCGAGCCTCGCAGAGGTCACAGTCTTGTGTTGATGCGCTCGCGCTTCTACCGCGCTTTCAAAGTTCAAGCGCGCTCGTAACTTCTAACCTAGCTCTAGGCAGCGAGGTTCTCGGCTGAGCCCTAGGTCAGCTATAAATAACGCTTTGGGTGCCCACGATGCACATGCCGAATTATTGCATGTAGCTGGAGAGTAAAAAATATTTTTAAACTTACGCGATCGGAACACTTAATTATTAGTATTGATACAACGGGTATTTATCGCGTTTATTTACGTCTGGAAACGTCGGGAATAATAGATAAATAAACGCGACAAATACCCGTTGTATATACTTATAATACTTATAATTAGCTGGAGAGTGCCTCAAATTTTCTCACTAATAGGCTACTTGATATTTTTAACTGACTTCGAAATAAGTAGTAATAGGAGGACGTTCTATGTTCGCCTGTTCGTATGTTTTTTTTGTGCATGTTCGTCGATAACGCCGTCAATTATGGACCAATTTTGAAAATTCTTATGTGTAGAGGATGATTTTGAAGTACCTAGTCCCATAAAACTGTTATTCCCGAGGAAAACATACGTGTCTCGCAAAACTTAAGCAGAGTAAATTATCATCATCGTAGTCGGTTTTAATTTTTTTATTATTAATTATTCTCAAGCTGCCAATAGTAGATACACGGTACCTAATGGTATTTATCAGTTTAATATTATCTCCTTATTACCTAATATGAAACTTGGGCCTAGGATTTAGGTAGCATACCATGTGTCCATCCTTATTTTAAAGTCTCGTCAATTCTTTTTTGAACTTTATAAAAAACAACATTAATTTGCTTGAAGCAACTTTATTTGCATAGGTTTCTATCGGGTTGGCAGTTAACATCAGCCAATGGATTTTGCCACATTCATTAGATATACCTGGGCCCTGCAGGTAGCGGAGATGTGATATTTTATGTGATATTTGAGATCTACGTATCTCACAAAAAGGTGACTCGATGTGTTCATTCAACCCGGAGATTGTCAAATACAGATTGGAAGCTATTAAATGATATTTTATAGTCTCCCAGATAAATAGCTTTAATCTTAAACTTAATAAGTCAGTTAATCAGCTGTATTTCAATTAATAAATTATTCCGAATAAGGTACTGATTTAAAGTCAATGATTCGATTATGCGGATAATAGGAGAAAAGGTATCGAGCGGGGAATGCCGCTAACAGGGCGTTGTTGCGTGCTTTAGCGCACTTTCTCTGGGGACTCTCTCTCACTGTGCCAGCACCCTTCACAGTTATTTTCGACCCAAGCCAATTATTTTCTTAGTGTAGGTACCTATTTATACCTTACTATCTATTGTTATACGTCCTGTAATGCGATAGTACTGAAATCTTGTTTTACGATTGGAGAGTCTTATGGCTTAAACTTCATTAAAATCTGAAACTCAAGACTCTGTATTTATTTGCCACCAGCGTTTGTACCAAACGGTTTAAGGTACGAACTATTGCCAACACTGTCTGAAGTAAAGGTATTAGTATATTTCTTCTACGGGAGCTGCTAATCATAACGAAAAGCGTTAACCTATTCCTTACTCGGTGTGAAGTTGTAACGAGCGCCACAAATGGCATCTCGTTCACAACTGCCACTCGCTAATGTTGCCCATTAAATGAGTACTGCAACCACACTTTGTATCTCTACCAAGAAAACTAAAAAATAATATAAAGGAAGTGCTGAAAAAAAGAAATATTTGTATTGTTTATTAGAGTAAATTCAAGTTCAGTTCAGTTTTGTATTAATAAGAATATTCATATATGTATGTCAAACATAATAATACATAGGGTAACAAAGAAAAATACATGACGAAATAACGATAGAAAAAAATGTATAAATCAACTATCCATTTCAACGCACTTTTAAAAATCGGTAATTAATCTACTAATTATAATTAAATTGATGGATGTTTCTAAAACTATATAAAAAACGATTGAACGGACCAATTTTGAATAGGGACACTTGGTTTCAAAAATAGGCGTTTTAATCCCATAAATTTATATATAATTGACGGAGAAATTGACGAACACATACATAAAAAATATACCTACACAACATAGAACCTCCTCCTTATTCCGATGACGCTTAAAAACATTTCCACGTATAAAAAGGTATGAGATGAGCTAAAAAGCCAGTAGTCACACAAGTAATATGTAAATTAGCTATGCTACATTCTATTGCCATTGATTGACGATTAAATATAGTATATGTAATCTAGAAAGATCAAGGACGTTTGGTAGGTTATTATAATAGTCAGTTTGGACTTGTGGAACAGTATAATTCAAACGATTCCAATGTTGTAGGTATCTTTATCCTCAGGTTTTTTTGTTTATCATTTTCACGATCGTATAATTTATTCAATGATATATTTGATCCCACCCGATTAAGACACCTACAAAGATGATGTTGAGAGGTCTAACCGACGAATAACAAAAGACGAAGAGGTTCTATGTTCGGCTATATGTATGTTATTGGTATGTTCGTCGATTTCTCTGTCAATTATGGACCATGTCCTTTTTAAAAGTTAAATCTAATTAGTCTCTAAAAGTTTAGAGTCTAAAGGACTTTGAAGATTACACGTAAGAAAATCAGAATCTAAACAATGATGCGCGAAGTGCACTTGTATGTCTTTAAGGAACTGTATTTTTGAGAATCTGTCTTTTTTGAGCATCTGTATTTTTGAGAACAAACCTTTTTATTTATTCCGTAAATTTTGTTTGGCGTGCAATAAATTACACTAATATTGTTAATGCGAAAGTTTGGATGTTTGCTTCCTCTTCACGCCAAATAAACGGTACGGTTCGGTCTGAAATAAAACATAGGCAAAATAAAAAACACACTTTTTATCCCATAAATCAGTTCCCATTGGATATAAATAAACATAAACAACGCGTGAAAATCCGCGGGAAAAAAACTAGTGACAAATATAAAAAAAAACTTATTACTATGCACTATTTTTTATGATTATTTTTATTTAAAATAATGCTGGACAATTCACACAGCATTATCTAGCCCCATGGTAAGCAGAGCTTGTGTTATGGGTACTAGATAACTGGTATACATAATACAATATATTACATAGGTAGATATTTTTATTATACATAGAAAACGCAGATCGTACATACAATTGTTCCGAGGCGGGAATCGAACCCGCAACCTCCTGCGTCGCAGGCGGACCTTCGCCCACCGCGCCACATCGGTCGTCAAACTATACTTAATTACTTAGGTTCTGTCCAGGATTTAATAAAAGTGCTTGTAAGGAAAATAATTGTCTGTTCCAGCAGTTCAGGTATTCTCTCTCAGGCTCACAAATATTTTGATTAGCCATATATTATTTGAGTTAGGTTGTTAGTACTAATAACAGTATTGTTAATTTGATAAGTAATAAAGCTTTGACAAAGGTAATTTACACGTACGATGGGTGAGTGGTTCTTTGGTGTACATTAACACGTTGTAAATGAAACGTGACGTCCTATTTCTTTAGTTTTGGTTCTAAAATATCTGCCTATTAAGATACATATCACCTACAAGTTTTTGGCTACGCCTTTGCATGTTTTTTTGGGATGAAAAATTACTTATTTGTTATTCCAGCTGTAAAACTTTTGAAACTATCACACTAACTAAACTATCACAAAGTCATTGAATGTTCAAAAACCGAAGAAGTGATGTACCAACCGCGTCGCGTTCTGATACCGTCAGTGTTGTTTGTCGTGATCGAGCTGCGTTCGATAATAACGAAACCGGTGGTAGTGGTAACGTTCGTAGCAAAAGACAAAAAATTAGGGTAGATCGGTATGTCTGCCCATAAAAACTTACTCGCAGTCGCAGTGCCTTCAGTTATTCCGTGATCATGGCGCATGAAACTGTGCCGAAATATTGGATAACTCAAAAATAAAATCATGGTAAATATCCCATTTTAAATTACTTTATTCCAGCTAGTATACAGGGAGTAATAAAAAAAAAGGATCTAAGTTTTAGGTGTGGTTATGATTCAATCGTAGAACACAGGAAAAATCAAATCATCTTTATTTAATGATAGTATTTAATTTAAAAAATTAATTATATGCTAGATACGACATATATATATAGCATGTCATTAGAGAGGCCTGGGTACCTAAGGAAGAGGAGACATGTACTGCACCTTTACACTAACCAAACTCATGGCAAATTTTCAGGTAAAATTTTAAAATATTTATTGAAAGGAAGGATCTCAATTCGACAAGCAATATATGTACACTGCGTATATAAAGACGCGGCAATTTTAAAGCCGAAGTGAATTTTAGAATAAGTGTGGCCGGTTTATTTACAATCATTCTACATCGAGTTTGGCTAGTTTATAGTATGGTATGTAGCAGCGTAGTACCATAAAATTAAATTAACTATGCAAATGCTTAATATTTCAAAGCCTTTCGGCACCAAATGCAGAAACGTGCGATTAAGGTCGACTGTGCAATGACTTTGCTCATAATTTAGATATAATGAATCAATATTATCGGTTGAATTGTAACAGGTTCAAATGTTATGACTGTAAAGTCACCATTTGGTTAAGGTACCAACCTACCTGCTAAGTGTTTCTCAAACTAAACCGAAAAACTTAATTATAATTATACTACTTTATATAATACACTAGCGATCCGCCACGGCTTTGCACGGGTGCAAATGCATGTATTATATACATATAAACCTCCCCCTTGAATCACTCTATCTATTAAAAAAACGCATCAAAATCCGTTGCGTGGTTTTAAAGATCTAAGCATACATAGGGACAGACCGACAGCGGGAAGCGACATTTGTTTTATACTATGTATTACATACGTATGTTATAGCTGTTTCAAAAAAATATGTATGATAATAATCCCTAAACTTAATAGAAAAAGAACGTTTGGTTAGGATCTAAGTCAAATCAACTAAAATAAAGTTTTCATGTAAAAGACTTCAACGCGCTCGCACGCTGATAACGTTTCTTATTTATCTGTTTGAATTGAACGTTAGAATTCTGATAACTAAATTAACACTTTGAGTGCTGAAATCACACGGTATGTGTTTTCTACAAGTGACTAATATGCGTAAATCCACACTAGCGCAGAGGCTGAGAAAATACAGATATTTGTGACTCAGCACAGCCGTAATATTTTTCGAACGAAACGCACGTGCGGCGCAACACAACCGCTGTGTAGAGCGGCAGCACGAATATTTTGGGTTAAAAAAAAGATCGCAGTCAAAGTGTTAAATATAAGAAGTACGTTTGTGCAATATATTAAAATATGTATATTATACGTATAAATGATGTTAAAGTAATAAAATAGAAACTTATTTTAAACAAAAAATATGAGTCACATTGATTTATTGATTTACAACATTTGTTAGTGCAAAAACATTTAACAGGCAAATACATAGCTTGATTTTATTTGTACCTGTATTTGTAGTATATTATAGTATCTAGCTAAATAAAAATAGGTAGATACTTTAAAAACCAAGAGTCAATTATAACGGGATATTTACCATGATAGTTTCAAAAGATTTATATACTAGCTAGGGGCTAGATAATCCTGTGTGAATTGTCCAACAATATTTATTTATTTATTTGTTATACTACTATTTAATGAATAAGTTACGTCTCTAATCTTTGTCTTATAAAAGCTATATAACACTGCAATCGTTCAGACTACATAATCTGTATAATGCATTAAAATATAATTAATTATGTTAATTATTGTATCTTTTGAAAAGCAAATCCACTCTTTTATTTAACGTGAGGTTAAAATTAATGCGTTTATTGACTATCTAATACTTAGAGAGGGCGCGGCATGCGCAGTAAATCGAAGTTCTTTCCTGCTACGAGAAGTTCATTAAGTATTCAACAGATGTCGCTGTTAGTGTCG
This sequence comes from Eupithecia dodoneata, assembly GCA_947044415.1. Classification (NCBI taxonomy): domain Eukaryota; kingdom Metazoa; phylum Arthropoda; class Insecta; order Lepidoptera; family Geometridae; genus Eupithecia; species Eupithecia dodoneata. Next base: position 7,754,896 of record OX345656.1, on the reverse strand, counting down.
TAACTAATTTTAAACTGTTTAATCCATTCTCATAAGAACTTAGCTAAGTTTCTTAATATTTATTATTCTTATTTGATTTAAATCACAATATTTTTTAAAGACTAGGTTGTAGGCAATTACATTTATTTGTTAGGTACATTATATCAGAGACTAGTTAATAGTCTTTGCTTAAACTTACGTTCTGCAGCTTTGCATGGTTATAAAATGGAATCCACTAGAGTCCATGTCCTTTTGAGGTTATGAACAATATTAAAATGGTCGCTAAGTGTAATTGGGACTTGAGCAGCAAAGTGGTCGGTTTATGCGGCCACATAATTACATTTAATATGTAGGCAACTTTTGCAACGAACGCGAGTTGAATTTAAAACTCTCAAGACTCTGGGGCAAAAATTTTGAAACATATTTATATATATATAGGTAGTACAACCGATCTATAATGCACATAAATATATATTATAAATGTTTTCAATTATATATAAAAAAAAAATTAAATGAAAAACTTATAATTGCATTTGTTTATCGGCAATCACATAGAAACGTCTAAAGTAGAATGAATGGCAGTATTCGAAGGATACCTACATAACGAGATGGATTGGCCCGTTTTTGTGTCATCGAGATAGGGTGTTTAAACAATAGTAAACGTGGCCGGCATAATCTGCTTGCTGGTCCCTGACAACCTGTCCTTCTAAATCAATGGAAGCATTACCCACTATCTTCTATTTCCATTCATATTTTTGCCTATTTAATAGTTAGTTAAACTTAATAGGTGTACTATTAAGTTTTAACTTCATGTTGTGCAAAGTAGTAAAAATCAAAGTTGCCAAACCCTCATAACTTAGTGCTAAGTTAAGTAAGACCTTAAACTGATAAAAAAATATTAATATAATTTTTTTTATAATCTCGTTATTATATTTAAGTAAATCAATAATTCAAAGAAGATTCCGTAAAAGTATAAAAGATGTCAGCACAGACGCATTAGTGTCGGTGTTTGCTCAGAGATGGCGCTGACAGTTTGATTATCGTAAAGGATATTCGAGACGCGAAGTTCTTACTTACCTAGGTATTTTACGTTTTTAGATTAACTAATACCTACCTAATACCTAGTCTTTTAATAACATGCCTACCTTTCAAATAGTATTAAAACAAATACCGTAAAAGTACGTATGTAGGTACTTTACTAGTTTAATTGTGCAAAAATAAATAAAAAAATAACATTTAATATCAGAAGAAATGATGATAGCTAGTCACAAAAAGGAACCATAAAGTGTTATTTTTTTACACAACTGGAAATATTAAAGAACCTCATGAAGAATCAACTTTTTAACGCTTCTAAAATATCGTACTTTTGACAATTCAAAGATATTAAAAAAGGGAAGTACATTTCCAGTAAATTGCTTATACATAAAGCTTGTATCTACGTACTAGCTTTATAACTTTATGTACCTTCCTAAGCTGCAGTTTGCGTTTTCTTGCAGTTATCATTTCCATCGCGCTATTGACCCTAATCTTAACAATTTATGGTCATGATACACACAACCATAACCATTTTATTGACAGTCGTTATTGAACCCGTGGATAAAGGCATGCGTCCACTAATCCACTATACTCGGTTGTATTTTTATCAAAGTTATAGCTAGGTTTGGGTTTGGTTAAAATAATAATTAATGTCATTAATGTGATATTTTATTGACAATATTAGAAAACTCAAAAACTCCAAACTAAATATCTCGTTATAAATGAACTTTGTAATATTTTTTTTGTTTTCTTTATAGTGATATGGTTTTAGTTATGATTATAAGGATTTCTAGCGTAATGGTTTTTATATTATTTTGTTTATTATTAATTGTTATGTTTACCCATAAGTACCTACTTTTGTAAAAAAAAAATATCGGAATAAATTATTCAAGAATGCTGGACAATTATTCATTCAATTTACACATTATACATACATACATTTTAGGCCCAGGGTTCCACTACATAATCACTCTAATATTATAATATTAAGTGCTAAGTTTGATACATTTATGGATGTTTCTTACTTCTAAAACTATTAGATCAGGCTGAAATATGCCTATATAGTTAAGCCTGCAATAAAACGTAGGCTACATTTTATCCCACAAATCAATTCCCATGGGATATAGAAATACATTCTAACGTTTCCATAGAAACGACGCGTGCGAAGCCGCGGGTAGGAACTAGTCATACATACTTTTATAACCTATAGGTTAACATACTTTCATAAGAAAGACCCACACCATTAGTTTCAGATCCTAAAAATATTTAATAATATTAATTGACACAAAAACCTATCATTAGTGCCCTATACTCTCGCAGCGCATTTTTATATTGCTACAGTATGCATAATCCTTTAATGTTGTTTTAACAGCATTTGGATCTTTTTTATTTTATTTGCAGTTGACGCTCTTTTAACTTACTTCTTTATATTGGGAAAACGGTAATACAGCCGTTCATAATAAATAATAAACCAGTTTCTGCCTGCAGCTTCGTACACGTTTTGCTATGGAAACGTTTAAAGGGAACTGATTTGAGAGATGAACAGTAGCCTATGTTTTATTTCAGGCCCGGAACTACCTGTATGCTAAATTTCAGCCCGATCCATTGAGTAATTTTGGCGTGTAGAGGTAATAAAAATCCACTCAAACATCCAAACTTTCGCATTTACCTACGAGTATACTCACTCGTAATATTAGTCTGATGTTAATTACCTAAAGCTTGCTAGATGTAATCCTAAAGTTGCGTAAATAACCATTTAAATGTAAGTTTAATATCAAACTCTTTTAAAGTAGGTATATAATGGGAATGGAAATAAATTAAAACTCTACTCACTACATATTTACAAATGAAACAGTTAACGTGAGATACGAGTAACTGCAGACAATTATTGTGGGTCGAATCCTGCCTCGCGACAAATGTTTGTACGATCTGCAGATATTAGTTCCGGGTGTTCTGGTGGTTTTCTATGTATAATAAAAAATACCTATATATGCAATGTAAGTATTATATATATCAGTTATCTAGTACCCATAAAACAAGCTTTGTTTAACTCAGGTAGTTCTGGTACTGGAATAAAACATAGGCTTTTTTATCATTTTAATCAGTTCCCATGGGATACAAATAACCTTAAAACCTTTCCATAGATACAACGCATGCAAAGCCGCAAGCAGAAACTAGTGAGCTTATAAGGAAAATCTATGATGTTAAGGATTATGATGTTTCTAGATGTGAGCTTCACATCTAGAAACATACTGATGTACGTTGTACGTATGTAGGTACAATAGTATGTTCCCATAACAATTAAGCCTGTGATGCATAGTTTTCAGGAAGATAACTAAATAGAGATCTAAGGCTAATACAAATTAGACAAAGTCAGAGGTTACCCCTATTTCCATAAACGATCAGCTAAGGAACAATCCATGTACTACCTACTTATATTAACTCAATATTGCAATATAATGTTCTGTTCTCCGTTGATCTCATTTCGGTTCGCGAAACCAATGCAAAAGTAATGGCCATTGTAAAGAACACGTAAAGAGAAATAATGCGACAACCGCCTTAGTGGCTTGCGCAATATTCACGGCAATTTAAGGAGTTTCCTCGAGGGCTATCAAGTTTCGAGCGTTGTTTTTAAATAAATAAACCACCGACATTTCCTTATCATGTTTATGTCAACAAAACGTAGGAAGTCAGGCGAATACGCAACAACAAGAGCAAATTCTTAAGTACCAATGATTGCTATTTTTATAATATACTAGGACCTGCCAGCGGGTTCGCACGCATTTTTTCGAAATAAAGTCCTTTCCCGGGATAATGATATCTCCTTGTCAAGTTTCGTTACGCCGTTTAGGTTTGATAAAGTTACAGATTTCGACTTTTGATATTGAGACAGTTTAAGCCTTTATAATTATGTATACATCGTTGAAAGTAGTATTTTTTTTGTCGACAAAAAACAAAAGAGGATGAGGTTCTATGTTCAGCTGTGTGTATTTTTTATGAATGTTCGTCGATATATCCGTCAATTATGAACTAATTTGGAAAATTATTTTGCTGTTGTATGGAGAATGATTCCGAGGAGTCCATAAAAATATTCGCAATATTAAAGGCTGTAATAAGTATTTGTACCTAAAAACAGTGTTAAATTAAGGGATTCGAAGTCGATTCTTAGCTTTTTCATATTATTATAATAAAATAGCTTCTGTCCACGGCTTTGCTCGTGGTTTTTGGTATAGAAATAGCCTATATCCTCCCCCGGGATACCTTGTCAAAATTACACTAAGTTCCGTTCCGCCGTTTAGGTGTGACAAGGTTATAGACAGACAGAATTACTTACGCTTTTTATCATACCTGTTGAATGTACCTGAGTATTTTTATTTTTTATTGGTGCAATACGCAAGTAGCAGTCAGTTTGTAGAGTAGAAGGACGAAGGGTGGTAATGACAGGTATGGATGCAGGCTTACCAGTGCAGTCACGTTTCCATTGTTTGTGGGCGGCAGATAAAAAGCTCACAGTAGGTTCCTACTAACAATTAGTTTCAGGGATCGGCTCAAGAATTCGATTCACAAAATCGATTTATAAAAACCTATAATTAGCAGATAGTAATTTAACGATAGGGTTGCGAGGCCTTTTTATTTTATGCCAGGAGATGTGTGTGTGTTGAACACCTATGTGTTTATAACAGCCGCCATTTACAAATAAAAATAAAATAAATAATGCTGGACAAACCACACAAAACCATCTAGCCCCAAGCTAAGCAGAGCTTGTGTTATGGGTACTAGATGATAACACGATAAATTACATATATAGATATTTTTTATGATAAATAGATACCCAGAACACTTGGAACAAATATTTGCAGATCGTACAAACATTTGTCCCAAGGCGGGAATAGAACTCGTAGCCTCCTGCGTCGCAGGCGGACCTTCACCCGCCGCGCCACATCGGTCGTCGGTGTTAAAGTTCTGTTAAAGACGACGAGAATGTAAAATAACGGTAGATTAGGTTCCTCGCTATGTTATTAGCACTTCGAATGAGGGGTCAGTTGTAGGTACTATCCTAAGAGATGAAGCACAAAATGGATTATAGGTACGTGTGTAGGGATTATAACAGTAACTAAAAATCACCAAAATTATGTATTTACCGAATTAAAAAGCCATAGGTTACGAAATACGTATTATATTTTATATTATGATCAAGATTATTATTTAGATAACATAAAACTATAAAATAAAGCAATCCGCAATGACACGTTGAACACCAATCAGAGAATACCGATACGTGATGTCATATATCGTCGTAAAGGCACCGTATAACTACGGAAAAACTATGGCTGATTTTCTTCAATCAATAGCTTTCTTTGTCTCTTGACGAGATTGTAAATACTAGTTCTGATTTGTTTTTATTATTTTATTGTTAATAAAGAGATTCTATTTAATATTATAGTCTGTATTATCAGATTTTCGTGCATCGGTACGTCATAGACTGACGCCACAAGTGTTGTAGCGTTTTGAACGAAATTGAAATAGTATTTTTAAAAACTCAATGTTTCCTTCAAAATCATATTTTTTGCAGAAATATGATTTATTTTGTATTCAGTAGATCTCTAAAAACACTTCGAAGTAGTTATTCAAAATCCGTCATCATGCCTGTTGGCTTTTATGAGATACCAAGTGATTAAAGTGGAGTCTCAAAAAATGTGTGAGATTATTGGACTCTTTTTAAAACTTTTCTAAGTATTCAGCGAGATATTTCTTTCTATACATAGGAATAATAAATTAATTCATGTTTATACTACGAGGCAATACTACGAGGTCAGGGCTAAGTTAGCCGTTACTTGTGTAACTATTTATTTAGATGCATTAATATTTAATCTATTTGATATAGCCGCTTGTGCAATGACCAATAAAATTAACGTCAGAATTTAATTGAATTAAATCAATTATTTGCAAAAAGTTTGGCCTTATCGGTACACTATAAATGCAGCTGATAACGAGTTGGAGGAATTTTATATTAAAAACAAAAGACTAACGTAAGTAGGTAATACAGTCATTCGATTTTGGAACATATTTTTTCCGGTCGGCTCTTTATTCAATTGTCTATAGACAATTAAATATTACAATCAAATAATATAAACAAAAAAAAAAAAAATATTACCACATATTAATAACATACTGTTGTATACAATCTACAGGTAGCTCAACAGATCCATATTAATAACAGTCGGAAACGTGCCGATGACGCTGGCTACATTGCTCTGCTTTATGGCAATGCTGATGCGCTGTGCCTCAATGAAGTATTATACATAGTTATTGAAGTAACTTATTGGCACTAGAGCTCTTCCAGAATACGTCTAAGTAAAACAAAAGAATAATTAAAGTGTAAGCCACGCCACTCGATGCCTATCAGTCCTCCACACGACTCTTGACTCCGGTTGTAAGGCATTGTGGGAGGTGTCATTTGTAATGCCAACCAAAACGTATGCGCATGAGCTTGTCAGTTATCTAACTGATCAAAAAATTGACTTCACGATAGCTATGCTTTTCTAGTAGGTAGATATAATCTAATATTTAGGTTTCTGACATCAAACATCGAAGTGCTTTATTTCCTTTAAACCTTACAAGACACGTCACAAGAAAATACAGTGATCACTATGATTTTTGTTCAGTTCAATCTTTTTAAAATAAAGTTCAAAACCTTATTTGAATAGGTATTCTTCATTTTCTACTTAATGGTAGAATATTCTTTTTTATACTCTTAGCTGTGTCTCGTATTGTGCTTTTTTTTATTATAAATGTCTGTGTCTATAGCGCCAAATAATTTATTATCTATTCATCTATAAAAGGTCCCTTTCCAACTTCCAAAGAGCTTTAAGCTCCTAGTTATGATTTCCTTAGGGATGGAGTATCTTTCCTTACTGTTACTATAACTGAGCTGTGTCACCAACTTACTTTTCAACAATAGGTTTCACTGAAAACGAACGTGATTTGGTTATTACAGTCCACTAAGCGGACCACTTAGCCGACTCATTATATAAATTTACACCTTTCGTCGTCGATTCGATCCGATTGCAAGTCGCTCATTGGACAAGCTTTGATTAATAGGTTTCGTGCCGCGGTGAATTTTCGAGTACACTTTTGGGTATTTGAAGCTTATTTAGGAGGGACAATTCGATGTAGGCGTTGATTGTGCAAATTGTAATAGAAACCTCGAGATTTGTCGATGGCTGTCGCCTCGTCCGCGACGGAATAATTGCGTGACTAAACTGCGAGACCGTAGGTATCAGGCTCGCAATTCATTCGCGTCGCACCAACGCTGTAATTAATGAGTCTATATATTAGAAACGAATTCGTTTTGGGTCAATAAGTAATTCTGTTGGTATAAATCTTGCTGATTTCTATACAAGCGTTGTAACTCAGTCATGCGGCAGGATATTAATAATTTTTCATAAATATTAACATTTATAAAAGTTTAAAACATTAACAGATACCAAATTTTTACATAATATATAACATAAGTACCTATATTAAATTCCACATCACGTCATTTTTAACTGCTCCTCGATAAATAATGTTACGTTGGTATTCTTCCAAAACAGCATGAGCTAACAAACAGTATGTGCGTAGAAAACCCGCTTGCATACATCATCATCATCAGCCTTAGTTAGTCTACTGCTGGACACCGGCCCCTCATGGGCGCCATAACACCCTGTCTTCAGCTCGACGCATCCAGCATCTCCTTTCCACTCTTTCGCAGGTCGTCATTCTACCTGGTCGGAGGGCGTCCTAAACTACGTTTACCTAGTCGTGGTCTCCACTCAAGAACACGTTTACCCCAGCAGTTGTCGGTTCTTCGCAAGATATAGCCAGCCTATTGCCAATTCAGCTTGCTAATTCTTTAGAGCTACATCCATAATGAGTTAATCTAAAAACTTTCACGTTATCTAGTTTTTATAAGGCTCCATATTTTCGTAATCACAGCCCTTAAACCCTTGGTATGTATCAGATCGTTACTCGCAGCCAACACTAACTACCAAGAATAGTTTCCGTGTGTCTCAGATAAGCGGCTTGACCGTGCCGATGCCGGGTCACTATAAATATTGCCGTGCTGAGTACCGTTCCCCGCTATTGATTGGGCCTGTGCTTCATTAATGTTCTGTCGTCAACATACCCATGAATAGACAGTCATATTGGAAAACATATTGAAAATTTATATATAATAAGTTAAGTTCAAATAATCTTGGTTGTATTTTCTGTGTCACAGATATCGAACATACGAAAAGTGTCTATCTACCTATCTGTTTTAGAAGTTATCTACTTATTGTGTCTTCTTGTATTGATAGCTCCTTGAAAATAGTTTTCTAAGATTTAATTACATCAAAGTAATTAATATAATTAAATCTTAAGCTTTATAAACTTCATAAAAGACAGCATGGGTGCTAATTGCAGTATACCTACGAAATTATTACTTCTGAACCCAAATTACTTCTGTTGAAGTTTTATCACTCTCTCACGATCGAAGTTTCTAACGGCCATCACTTTTTTTTAATTAGCTTCCAAAATAGAGCCCTCATAAATTTTATAGCAACATGGAGGTGTAACGCAGACTTGGGTAGAGTCGCCGCCGGCGTTCATTTGGGTATTACAGTTTTACGATAGCGTTTATGATTGATTAATCAGTGCGTCCAAAGTTGATCGCTTCCGCGCTTATTCATTGCTTGCAAAACAGCCTCCGATACCCAATCACGCTACAATAGAGATCTTCTCATCATTGTGTCAATCTATCAAACGTTACTTGATTTATAAGATATTAGACACTTCAATAATAAATTGATATTGCATTCAAATAAAAGTTGCATTTTAAACAAAATGTTCGGCTACATGTGCCCCCTAAAATTAAGGAAAGTCAATGAAAATGTGTAGAGTAAATATCGCTGTGCCTTGTGCTGCAGAGAGCATGTTTAGGTCAAATTTATTGTTAAAGAAATCCATAATATTTTTCGTGAAATCGTTTTTGGGTGTAACTAAAACTTGCCTATTATCTATAGGTGGGTTTTGATTACTTTTCTCGTTTATTTTTCAGTGAATCTTAATACATTTATTTCAGCCGTTATTCGATTGAGTGCTATCAATTTTGAAATATAGTGATACTTACTGATTCATAGATAATTGTGCTTACAGCACGATTCAAACTTATATAATGCAACTGTCAAGCGCGTATGCTACTCATAAATAATTGAGTTCAAACATTACCTATGTGATAAAGATCTATGGCAGTAGAATAAAGCATGAGTCTCAAAATTCACGTCTCTATACTCGCATTACTTTCGAGTGAGCGGCGACTACCGAGAAGCTTTTATTGTACCAGCGATAAAGAAGTCAAAGCCATCAATCTGATGTTCCATTTATATGAGAGCAGAAACTGACATGTATAGTCTGCTCTGCACTTAACATTTGATAGATAACTAACTAAGCCTGGCCACATTTATGGCAATATAAACAACTTTTTGGAAATACAAAATAAGGCAACACTAAAATAGAAGAACAAAGACATAACTTCTGAAAGCTAACGGCGATCATCTCTCGCATGGGTTTATAGGGGTTACGATTACGATAAACGCTCAAATGACGCGATATAAAAACGCCTTGTCGGAATAAAGTAACGTCCTCGTTTTCTTAGAAAACTTAGATGTCTGATACACGGCAAAATGTTAGGCATTAAGCGATATGTCCCCTACAATTTTCTTTGACCCCGCTATACGTTCCGTGTACCAAAATTATACAGTGGAGAATTATGCTCATATCACTTGAAGATCTGACCGTATAATATTGCAATAGCCATTACGGACACCGTAGCATCTTCAAAGTGGCTCGTAAACGCGTTACACGGCTACTAGAAAATGTAATTTAGCGGTACTGAGAAGCAAACGATGGCCATCTGCAGATGAATGAAGGAGCGTTAGTGCACCGACGCCGTCACACTTTTTTCCGGTTAAGGTGTTCTGGAAACTTATCTCTTAATCATATGCTCGTAACTGCATGCTGTGCTCGTATTTTTCAGATCTGCCCGCCATAACTTGCTCTATAAAACTTTCGCAACGCGTAACATGTAGGTAGGGTACTCTGCGTAAACAACGACATAAGCTGGTATTAAAACTTTTTCACTTTTTGTAAGTGGGTGGATGCTTGAGTTTAAGTTCTGTAATCCTAAACCATACTTGGGTTAAAATATTGTGTTGAATTTTTAAAAGTCAAAATTAGTTAGGTTAAGTACCGTCTTATACAGTAGAATGGTATAAGACCCGTAGCATAATAAAACTTCATTTATACAATAAATTAAGGTGCCTACTTAGTACATACAAAGCATGCGTAATGCTTTAATTTTAATTTAATTGGTTCAGGCGAGAGTGACAGTCGAGGCTGTCAGATTTAAGTCGGTTTCAAGGTGACAGTCTCTCTCGCATCGAAATAAAATGGCGACCGATCTGGCATTTAAATGCCATGCATTTTTAAATTCATGCGACGTACGCAATTAGCCGTTCAACTTCGATTACTTTGTCATAAATATATGGAAGTATGGAAGCACGTATGGGACCTGATCGAGGGTTCATATAATTGTCAATGAGCGTGATCTGCCTTCATGTTCGCTTACACTAAACAAAATGATTTGATAAAATCAAATCCATACTAATATTATAAAATCGAATGTTATTCTGTCTATCTGTAAACGCCTCAGTGGATTTTGATGAAATTTTGCTGAAAGGTACGCTATCATGGAAATAAGATTTTTATCCGAAAAAGTAAAAAACTAAAACATGTGAGGACGTGAGCAGAAACTGCGGCCATTGGTCTGATAAGAGGTACCGTATCTAGCATTCAGCTTATTAAATTTAATAATAAGATGAGAAAAAACTAAAAATCACCTTTGAAACCAGTTTAAGACTAAAACAGTTTTTTAAGTTTTATGCTACAATATCTATCCCATGGAAATTGTATGGTACCAACTCGAAATTATCTATAACTGCAAAGAATCACACAAAATGGTCCAAAATCGAAGTGCATAAAATGTCGTCCAGCCGAACATAGAATAGTCGTCCTCCTCCTTCTTCGAAGTCGGTTAAAAATCGAGTTAGCCAACTCATGTGAGAAAGGCTTTCATTGATATTGAATGCCACTTTAAATTTCTCTACTAAACCAAGCTATGTACTTTGAGGTGTAAATTATCACCAGGTTACTTCAGTTATCGCTATTAACAATTTTATGCAAAAGCTATCGTTTACCTACGTAACTGCGGGTACGGCGTTTTATTAATAAGTAGGTACTTAAAAGGATGGTTTCAAGTGATTACCAATATAAACTTGAACCATGACTAATATTTTGGCTTAAGATCTTTCAGCCGCGAGCAGAAGCTATGGAGTTTATATATAGCTATTGGAGCTTTCAGTTACGGTTACAGGACGAATAAAGTGAGTTTTACGAGCATGGGCTCGTAAAACGCACTTTATTCGTCCTGTAACCGTAACCGAAAGCAACTGTTTGCTGAAAAAGTTGAAGGTTTTACTAAATTTGGTTGGAAGGTTTAACAAATTGAATGAGATATCCTAGTGCGAGTCTCCTTGGTCAATTTTAATGCAAATTCTGATGTTCAAAATCAAATCTCATGAATCCCCTGGGAGGAAATTCTTTATTACTAAGGGAGTTATTTGGAACATCAAAATATGTGTGATAATTTTTACTTGTGAGTTATAGTAAATACACTGCTTTACGCACTAGGTGCAGAAACGACTATTATTTTAAAGTCAAATAAATCATACAAGTTCACTTAGTAAACATGGGTATCTAAAAATAGGTGTTAGGTATAGTTATTATATTTTGAACTCTGTCTACAAATTATAATGTATTCAGAGTTATGTAAAGGTGGCATATCTTCAGAGGTGCTCTACAATAAATAACTGTCTCCAGATAAAATAATGTAATATAAATCAAAGATAAGGAGATCTGACTTTGTTGAATCTAAATTATATAAATTAATAATACTTATGTCCTTCAATAAACAATTTAATCTAGTATTATCCTATCTATACGATAGTATTGGCTGTAACATAGATCGTGTCAAAAACAGATTACACAAGCTATGGTATGTTGACGTAGCGTTGTGGATAATATTGTCTGGTACCTGTCGTTATTTAACCCATTAATATTTAACTGACAATAAACAATATTGTTTTAAACAGAAACCTAATTGCATTAATTCGATATCAGTCATGTTTCAAGTCAGCCTCAGGGTCCTATTAGTTTTGCCTTTTGTTGAACCGTAAGTCTCTCTCGATCTAGCTTATTAGAAATAGATGAATATTATATTGTATGGGTAAGGATAATGTTAGCATGGTTGACTCTCATGTTTTGCTCGTATGAAAAAAGAAGAAGACGAACTTTGTAAATCACGTTTTAAATTATGTTCAATTTGTAGTAAGTTTTGAGGTATTATGCATACCGCATAATGCGTCTCCTCAAAACTTACTACCCTCTCTGTTCTCGTTTAGGTTTTTTAAGATGTGATCAGCAGACTTGAAGAGTAGGTAATTTGCAACGCTCATAAAATAACTGTTCATTAATTTACTGAGATTTTATTTGAGTCCAAATTAGTGAAAGAATGTCGCATCTGTCTGCATTTCCCGGCAGGCACAGCGCTACACGCATTCTGCGCCCACGCAGCAATCAGCGATAGCGGCCGCTGTTACTGCCGCTGCCTCGTGTTAGACAGCTACTTAGCCCACGTGCATGTATACTTACATCAAAATTAGATAAACTGCAAATATTATTTGAATGTATAAAATAGAGAAAGAAACAGTAGAGCTATCGACTGCTGCAAACAATCTAGAGTTATAGGAATATTCGTTTTTATAGTTCTTACTTTATTAGCAATGAAAATTACAAGCAAAGAATAGAAATAAATAAGAACTTCATTGTTACTGTGCAAATTTCGTAAATCTTTGAAACATTTTTCCTAAGGCGGGAATCGAACCCGCAACCTTCGGCGTGGCAGGAGGACCTTCACCCGCCGCGCCATATTGGTCGTCTCGGCGACGAGCTGATGCGCTTATTAAAATTATGACTGGCTGCTTGCAATCATACTAAAAAACATGCCTTGCTGTTGTAAATTTTATAATCTTCGTATAATTATATTAGTTTAAAAATATCAGCTTCAAATATACTTCAGTGTCAATGTTTTTGCAAGGACGTTAGGTTTACTTAATGACGTCGACTATATCCATGCCTTGTTAAAATTACTATCATTATCTACTACGGACATAAGTTCTACCAAACATGGAATTCTTGGATAGGTAATATTCATTCAACGTGTGCACGGCTTAGGTACCTGGAGCCGGAAGTCTAGGTATAATTCACTACCATTATCATATCATTGGCAACATTTTACTCAATAACTACAAGGAGAGCAATATACTACAGCATTTTACGATCAACTTGCGATATCAAAAGATCTCTATTTATGTTTATAAACTTAAAGTTGCCGGGCTTTAAGGTCTTCTAGATTGTTATTGTTCTTTAAGTGTCGTAAAAAGACTTTATGAACATTTTTTATTTCCAAGACTAGCAAAAATACATGACAAACATAAACATGTACCTATATGCAATCAAAATATCGTAGTCAATAGAATCTGAATAGGATCACACATAGGTAAATATTGTTTTGTCGGTCACGCATAACTCGTTTTTACAAAAACTCAACACGGAAAAAATTTGCGAAAAAGAATGTTCAACATATTCGAAATTTTTGAAAAGCTGCAATTTTCGATGATAAAAATATGTAGCTGCTGTCCTGAGTGAGAGCCATTCACGAGGTATCTAAATATAAATAAACATGATTGCATCTCTGGGGCTAAGTTATAGAGATTTCTTACAGCATTTATAAGTGTCTAGTCACCAATTAGTTTCCTTATAAAGTAAACGCAATTTATAAAGTGTGTATTTTATATTTTGAACGGCGCTCTTACATTAATAGAGGCAAGTTACTGCGCTAACGCGTACAATTTATCAGCGATCATGCAAGTGCTATGTATGCGAGTCAGTGATGTAATTTAACAGCCAGGGGGACGCCCGCGACACATCCCGTCGCCAACAATCAATTTGTCCACGATCCATAATCACAAACAATTAATTTTTTCTCCGACCAGATAATAGGACTACGCTTTCGTCAATTATTTTCTCGATTAAGGGCCCGATCACACACTGTTATGCCTGCGGCCAAAGTGAACACAGAAGAGCATTGTGAACAAAGCCAGCAAACAAGAACACAGTTAATATACCAGTTCTTTAGCTCGTGATAACGGATAAGAGGCCTTAAAGCTACATAATTATTGATTAATTTTAATTATCAGTACCGCCGCCGGTCGATTCCTCTGCGAATTATTGTAACCTACCTGCACTCACTTACACTGTAGTTTCATTGTGCCGCCGAACAATAGCATCAGCGCTGACCATTTGACCCTTCTATGACGTCGCGAACACAAAGGGGATATTTTTTGATAAATCGTCGAAAAGAAACAAAGGGCGCATAAATTTATAGTCGGCAAACGGCTTATCATGATGCAACTTTCTCTGAGTGTCGATGCACCTTGCTCCCAGCACATGTGCCCCGCCTTGCCTCTGCACAGAAAGCTGCGATCCAAGCTATATCGCCTAACTGTTATGGCACTGCATTCTTACATAGAGACTCAATCTCTACTTCAACAAAAACAAACTACATAGTTCCAATCAGTTTTTCTCTCGTTTTCGATTAAGCATACCTTTCAAACGCGATTTTCCCTTTGCTTTCTTTCATAAGTAAAGTAATAGACACCTTCTGAAATAATCTCTATTTACTAAAGACATTTAACTAACAAATATTGCCTGTTAGCCACTGAATCTACGTTCAGAGATAACGTTGTGTCCGTTACAGTCGCATAGCTTTGCGCATCGTTCTCAGACCGGCTCTCTCCGCGATATATGCATCTACCTGCACAACACATTGTGTTCGTAAATTCCGCCTGCGAAGGCATGAATAGCCTTTTGCGCAATTCAAAGGGCTGTCACACAAGTAAGCTCTATCTTTAAAGCTATTCAAAATAAAAGGGGTCTTCCTTAGGGAGACGATGTTTAAACAAAGCTTCCGATGACCACCGATGACCAGTCCCCAACGAACGGGTGACCAGTGTGGGAAGCTATACTTATCGCTTTGTGAAGGCTTGACCCTTCTTTTGTCCAGCTATAGATAATGTTTCATCCTGAATGAAAAGGGTCACATCGAAGCTTTGAATTTGAGTCCGTTGAAATTATTATTTTTTATTTTTTGCGTGTCTTTTAAATCCAAATTAATGAGAAAAAGAATCTGCTACAAAATTCTCATGCTTGTAGTATACAACATATATAGTATGTATGTTTGTAGGTAGGTAGGTACCTGCAATTACGTGGACTCGGCATGGACTCTTCGAGATATTTTCGTGCGCACGATGTAAAGGGCTTGCTCAAGAATTGTTCGGGCATTTCGGAGAAAAGCAATGTGATAAATCGGACCCTCCAATTATTATTGCATTCAGTAAGAAGGCACTCACTATACTTATGGCGATTATTGACCAAAATCGGTACCTGTGCTCGTTACGCCAATCATACACTCACCACGTCGACTTGCGGAAAACCACGGTACACTCTGATTTTGTGAGGGCATACCATTACGCACGAACGATTTGATTGGAATAACGGATGAAAAATGCATTTAAAAAGTCTAATAAGTAGCTATTGGAATTTGTACGATTCGAGTGGGTCGGCTAAGTTGATATTTCAGGCCAATATGTTCCTACTAATTCATCGTCATCATCAATCTATATTTGTCCACAGCTGGCTATGTCCACCTTCCCTAATGAGCGCCATAGCGCACTGCTTGCCCCATCCATCCATCTGCTTGCAGTCTTTCGCAAATCGTTATCCCATTTGGCTTGAGGGCATCCTACACTAGGTTTCAGAGTCACATTTGCCTATTATACTCGCTTAGATTATGTTTATCAACCATTTGCCGGCACAATATATTTTTGCCATGCCTAATGATCTTCCGCAATTTCTCTCCGTCAAGCTTTTCTGGTAAATGTTCTCGCAGTCACTGAGTATGGGGCATACATTTCAAGCTACTCGTAAACATAATTTTCTAATTATGTAAAGCGGTTAAATAAGCCCAGGTCTCTAAATTGTTTTTATATGTTGGGTAAATGTAATGTGCCATAAATTATTAGCCGTTATAATAAATATTCGAGACAGCGAACGTTTTTGGGTTTCTATCAATTAACGTAAGTGTTCTACTTTATATATTTCAATTACCTACTACGGGTACCAACGATTTAAATGACGCTTTAAGGCAGTATATTATTCCTGTTTGGCAAAATTTCTAATATCGGATTCAGGTGGTAAGTTAGAAGGTGAGATATTATAGTTGTTTTAATAATTAAAAGCTTAGAGATTACAGTTTCGGTATTTTGTGTAATGTTATTTAATTTTATTAAAAATCTACTTGCTTAATCAAGCTGAGAAATATTACTTTTTGTCTTTTCTTATAAGAAAAGACAAAAATAGGAAATATTGTAGATTTTGATGTGTTCTTTCCGAACGTATGTTTTTCACTCGAATGGTACAAAGTGGAATAGCTAACATTTGAAATAGCTCTACTAACATACACCGAAAATTGACTCATCAAAAATGTGTTTATTTTGGCATTGTCAACGCGATTACTATTAAGAATCATATCCGTTCGAATAAGCATAAATAAGTAACCTAGCTACAATTTGCTTCCGTGTCCGTCTCCACGCCTCCTGATTTCACTCAATTTCGACGTCTAATTGCCCCACCACAACATTTTATGTTTCCTTAGACCATTATCTTAATTAGTTCTAAACATTGGTTTAAGATTTTCTCACGGCATTTTATTCTAATTATTTTTATTTTTGGATGCATTTATCTACCTATTAAATAGCATTACCTTGATTCGTAACAACTATTGTATTTTTCGAATTCTTCTTTGGTAGAGTACATAACCACGGTAATAAATATTGTCAGATCAATAATTGAAAGTTCTTTTAAAACTCAGCAATGGTCTCACGGAATATTAAACTACCTTTTTTTGTTTCAATACCTAAGGGCGCATTCACACGGTATACGTTTAACAAGATGCGTTTTTTCGTAATGGCGTATGTAGTTATAGGAGCGAGGTCACATATTCGACAATACCCCGTATCCAGTAAGCGATTGCTTACAGTAGCAAAGGTTCGGAAAAATCGGTTCTGTAAAAATTGAGCCACTGTGTAAATGCGCCCTAAGTTGCTTATTGAACTAGGCATAAAAAAGTCTACAAGTAGGACAGATCCGTATGTCATACATTTCGTTCAATTTACCAACTGCTACCATACATTCAAATTGCGCCGTCATGTCTGTGAGCATACGTTAAAGAACTTCGAAAAAAGCTCCTTTGTTCTTTTGACCTCACCGTTAAAATAAAGTATAGCTGAAAAGCTCCCCGCATTTAACGCTCATCAACCCTTTATGGCTCGGACAATGAGGAAGAGACACGGTGTCACCCTTCTCCGGGCTCGAGTGAGCGGCCGTGCGTGCGGGGCGAAGGCGCCGAGCAGTAGCGAGCTACGACGCACCCGGACCGCACCGCCGTCCACCGCGCACTGAGCCACCTCGCAACACTCGTCTCGTGTACCCGCTCCCTACAACCCCTGGACCCTAAAACTGGACCTGCTTTGTCCACAACTGACCCCTATTGGACGAGCACACTGACCGGTACCGGACCGCGTCATGCAAAGCGCCCTCGGACTTTGACGCGGGGTTGCCCGCTTGCCCCCACCGCGACCAGTTTCAACTTGTTACACAGGTATTTTTGATTATTGCCATGACTTCTCATCTTGACCACTAATTTAATAACATTGATTCATTCTGACAATATTATTAATCGAGAACAATCATAATATAACGCATATAATCCGTAATAAAATAATATTTGCTTGTGTTCTGCCATTTATGTACCAACTTACTTTTATTTTTTGATTAGCTATTTACTTCATGATTGATTTTAGAGATTGTCTTTTTGAGTAAAAATCAAACACAAAACTAAATCATAAAAGTTCCTTAAATTTTTCAGAAAGAGACTGGTTTTTCAGATATCTCTCTGGTTTTTCAGTGTCTTTATCGTTTTGGATGACTAAAAATTCACGAGAATGTATAATTTTCATTTTAAATTAGCCTCGAATATATAAATGGAAATCCGAATATTTTATGTCCAATTTGCGTAGTGGACTGATGTTACAACGAAACCAGAATCAGTCAGTATTCTTAAAACTGAAAATGGTAATTTGAGATTCGTTTTTGTGAATATGCTTTCTTTAGTAAATGGCATAAGAATAGGTTTTGCACGAAAATAAATCAGAAACTTCGATTTTCGTTTTCAGAGTAAGCTTCCTCTCCTTAATAGGCTCAAATCTCAACCTCATAGTAACAACTTAAACTCTATAGCAAAAAAATAAACAATTCCAATTACACTTACTTAATTACTTATTAAAAACAATGTTTTTTTACCGTAACTACTTATATCGCAAATTAGACTTATCCGCTTTTTGTTAGACTACGAAGGTCATTTTTTCTTTCAGCTTATATCGCCCATAATAATGCTGTATAAGTATATAAACAAATAACAAGCCATTCTGATAGTGGGCTAAATTGTGTATAATTAGGCGGTAATTCACAGTACATATATTATTTCCGCGTTCTGTAGCGACGAGCGCGGGCGCAGTCAGCATTCGTCGACAAGTTTGTAGCGAGTTTGACCGTGAGATCTGAAGCGTGGCCGTTTTTGCCTAATGCGTTATTTATTAAAATTCGACTATAAAATAACCTAAGTTATTTAACAGCCTCACGTTGCCTACGTCGTTACTAGGCTATTCGTACTTTTATCGATCTTCTTATGAATATGTATTAAGATTCTATATTTGTTTATTCATAAAGTAATTTAACTTATTATACTACCTCCATAGGTAGTTCCAAACTTAAGGTGGCGTGCAAACTTAATTATCTGATACGATAGAACAGTTCGGTACCTACATCTAAAAGGTGACATATGCTAAAAAAAGGCAGTGATAAAATGCTAAAGGACACGTGAGAAATGGCCAGTAGGTATACATTTATATGGCCGTGAGGAGCCCAGCATTATTTATTTTATTGATTTATATGAAAATGTTTAACATTATAGTAATGTCAAGCGAGGAGAAGATCCCAAAAGAGCCGCTTAAGTACCAGATGCGTGGAGTGGCTGGAGGCCCACCGCCATGTAACGCGACATACATACATTAGGATAGTATTTTCGAATATCAAATATTGGTTTTGGCGGCGGTCGTTGTGCACACAATTAATGTTTATTTCTCTAAAACATCGGCGCGCGCCCGCTCACACGTTTGTTTAGATAATAATTGATTTTTTATTTACCTCCCTGGTGTTGCCGTACGAGAAACATGACAAACATCCACACAGACATTTTCTCACGAATACTGATGGCAAGCGCTTTCCGTTATATTTTTCTTGCGAAAACTTTGCTAGAACATTTGAGTGGCGAGGTGAGTAAATCGCTGACCGCAAACGAACGGCCGCCCGCGCTCGTGTGTCACACGTCAGATCAAATATACGAGATAAACTAAAACTAATGTACATTGAACTCAGAGCTTTTCACAATCACCAGTGAGGGCAATAAATAAAGCTTCGACAAAGAACGGGAGCAATTAATATGGGCGCGCCTGGCTCGCGTGAAAGTAGCAGGCGCAAGCCGCATATGTGTACCGTCTCTATACTTATATGGCGAGTATATAAATAAATACTTAATGTAACGATATCGCCCACACACACATTCGCACCACTCAAAATATGTTACTGTTTATGTAATTGATACAAGCAGTCCTTTCGACGCGTGTTGCAGGTTTTGGCTTTCTTTTTATCACCGGATAACAACACGCTTTTACGAAGTTTTAATCGATTTTAATTTGAGGGAATATAAAATTAGTAAAAATAACGTTACCTATACAATATTCACTTCTCTACCTTTTCATCCTAAATGAAAATCATTTATCTTACCAAATTGCGTTTAATAAAGTATAAATCAAAAACATGTATCGTAATCACAGGCTTGCGTTGCGTCGAGCATAGTATTATAAATGTTTCATAGGTGTACAATTACTTCCACGTCCAATTACTGGAGGCAGAACATTTATTCGGCTGACCCACATCTAAAAATATTTTGCGATATAAGCACCTACACATACGGACACGTCGATATTGCATATCTGAGATTTGAATAAATTTACGGACTACAGCGAGTGGAGCAGAGTATGGTAATGCGAGCCCGAGGCGGCGAGCGCGCTCGGCGGGGTGCTTCTACAATGTATATGATGTGACTACTCCTCAAGTTGCCTCAAAACTTTCCGTCTCATGTCTAAAACATACATGAAAGTGCGTACACCGATTAACTGCCTCATTACCTATCATATACCTATGTAAAGCAGAAAGTTTTAATGGCATTTCTGTGAAGAACGGTTAAGGCGACTAATTTGATTTCCAGAACCGATAACTCGATTCAGACATGTGTTTCCATGATGAACGACAGAATGCTGTTACATTCTCGACTCTATGATACATTGTAGTCACAGAATATATACTTTAAACTGGTATCACATCCTTTGGAAAATATCTGAAACCTCTAGAATTTGCCTTTGGAAAATACCTTAAACTCTAAATCATTTTATCTATCCACCGAGTTTTAGCTTGCTTTTGAGAGAGTAAAACAGCATTGCTGTAGTAATTATGTGGGTGGTCATTGTATCCCAACGTGACCGCGTTTTTCTGTGTTTATTTAGCGTGTTCCCGAGAATCCCACGCACATTGGAAGTTTTTCTAGGTATTAGGGCGCGAGTGCAGCGCGGAATGTGGCCCAGTCCTGCGCTATCTCATGGAAGAATTTTAATGTATGTTGAAATGCCTCTGGTACATCTTTAAATTATTTGCGTAAGTGACTTAGTATTAGTGACTATAAGATCAAATGATCTTCCTCATCAGCGGACTTACATAAAGCTTTGTCATAATCATCACGACTCGCAGGCGGATTGGAGATCGCAGTGGAGGTATTATAATACACAAAAGATAGCTACTGCTTTTCCTTCTATAGTCGGCTTTTACGAGATCAACGGAAGGAGTTGGTGGGGTCGATTCTTACATCGCGACTGCCACTGCCTGAAAATTATATAGGCATCAAACGTGTGCAAAAACGATGCGTAGCCCGGCGTAGCCACGGGCTACACGCCGTAGATCATAATCAAACGAGTATTTATTGGCAAGCTTTCTAAAGCCCTGCGCATGCGCTTGCAATGTAAAGCTGAATACTCACGAATGTCAAATGACACGCGAGCCACGACGTACTTTATTGCAAACTGGGATCATCAACATTATTTTGAATAACATGTGCAGTGCAGGTGATTATTGGATTTATTATCGTGGTGTGGTTGTATCAGAAAATATTTATCAAAGTTCTTAGATGTTCTTTGAAACGTGCGTATTTTTGAATGCAGGGCGGATACCAAAACATAAGTCCAGGATAAAAAATAATAATATAAAGGATATTCGCTCAAATCGACTCCTGTCAGTCATAACATATTTAACCTATGTATACTTACACACTCCTAGAACAAAAAACGCGTCAAAATGAAACAAATTAATAAATGTAGAGTAAATTTAAATCATACATACGCGCAGGTATAGTGTTGCGTTTCAAGTTAGGTTAAAGCTTAATTTGATGGTTTTCCATTTTGTTAGATCTACGCTAGGTGAAGATAAAAGCAGTCAACCAAAGTCATGTATGACGCCCAATACATTCAGAAACGGTTATTAATTACGAACTAATGGATAAATTTAATCTGGCGGATGAACCGCGCCGGTGTAACGGAGAGGAATGTTGAATTTATTGCGTTAGTTTACTTAATGGTTTCTAATTTTTACCTGACTGAGCCTGAGCTACTATTGCGGACGTAAAGGAAGATTTTAATTAGTAGTTACTGTTTCTTAAATTATTTTTATAAAGTGCAATAATGATATTATAAAGGGACATGTCAATCAGAAAAAAATCTATACTTACATATGTAGTCTTTAATACATTCTTTTAACAATGTATTGTCTTCGTGTGAAGTTATTTTTGGTAAAGTCTAGAGAAGTTTTGTTTGAGGCCAATACAAAAAATTTATTTATCAAAAGTTTACAAATAATAGCACCTTAACCTAATAGATGTACATATTCTTACATTTTAAAGTTGAATGATTGGGTGTTGCAGTTAATAGTGACCCCCGCACTAGGCTAGGCCTGTTTCGCGGGGTATCTAAACATTTTCTGGTTGCTGGGAAGGAAGTGCACTAACAAAAAACTTTAGTAATAAAACTGACTTTAAGTCATTCAGCCGCAGAAGTGCCTATAAATAAATATTCAGTTCAGTTCTTTATTAATAAGAATATTCTTATAATAAATATTATGGTAGGTATACTAAAATCGATACAAAACGTTAAAAGTTTTAAACGTAACTCAATTTGGACCTAATGTTATAACTAGCACAATGTGTTCTTCTAATAATAACGATATTATTAGCAATCGCCATGTAAGCACAATGCTATTACTCGTTCATCAAAGTAGTCGGAGTAACAAGTCTTGACACTTGGGTTTTTGATGCTTGTAATTCGATTTGACGTAACGAACACGGAGCATTTTTTGAAGCGCGCTAACATTATTTTTTTTATGTAACCTGATAATAATGGATATAACTACACATACATAGTATGATATACTTAGTCGAGTTGTGGTTGTAATAAACCGGTGAATATGACAAGTTTCTTACACAACTTCGATAAAGTGATTCATAATAAAGACAAATAACAATGTTTTAAACAAATAATATTTTTAAATCAGACGGAACTTTAGTCGATGATCAATTCCATTTAGGTGACACGATAATGTTCTCTAATGTTACTTCCTGAATAAGATTTATAGCTTAGATATTAGGTAATTTTATTTCATCCATTTTGCCATTAACGCCAAGGCTATAAAACGTAAATTATAAACCAATAATGATTTTGCATTTATACATCTATTTTATCTGTTGGAGGCCAAAGTCAACGTGACTAGGTATGACTAGACACTAATAGATTATATATATCAATCACTATTAAGATTTCTTTGATTAAGCCTGGGTTGATCAAACAAGGCGTGCGGCAAAAAGATTATTAAAAAATGTTCGTCGCATAGGTATGCATACTACTACCTAAACGTAAATCTACGTTAAGGTAGTACCAATTTTTAAATTAATAATATTATATTTATTTATATTAATAACCAGGCATATTTTAAAAGCATTTCTAATCCGCCTCCGCATCCGCGCATCATTTCCAAAATATAAAAAGTAAATTGTAGATTTTTTTAATTATACATAGAATAGAAGTGGGTGACAAAAATCTACATTTAATAATACAAATGAATTAAACGCCGACGGGATTTTTATAGGTATTTGTCGAACTTTATGTAATTTTGTGTACTAAACTATACATTTTAATTCTAATTAATGCTACGGAATCATCGTAAAAACATTCATCGTGATACTTATTACATTACATAGTTTTTAAGTATGTTAATTATTGCAACCATATACAACATTGAAAAGAAAATATTGACTTTGTAAATTATAATTAGCAATAACTTGTTCTTTATTAGTTTTTTCGTACTTTTTGGCTAATCGTCGTTCTTATTCGTAGTTCTAGTATCAAAATGAAGGGTTGCAGTATGTTGTGTTGTGTCAGGGCGAGCTCGGGGCTGCAGAGTACCTGCAGAGAGCGTGTGAAGTCCGGCGCAGGCAGGGGGTAGCGCCTCAATGGAATATTCAAATGCGCTCTTGGACGCGGCTCGCATGAATGTACATTACCCTATGACCATATTATTTTTAACATTCAAAGATAATGGCGCATCGGGGCGATTCTTAATTTTTTGTCGCTTTCTTATACGCGGACCCTTTATATTGCCCGCAACGCTTTAGGGTTTTTATGCAAGCGGTGTATTTTGTCATTAGGGAAAAATACAATTAATTATATTATTATTTGCAAGTTCGCGTTTGAATCACAGTTCAAATATTTTCCGTTAGAAATTAAAGTATGGTATTTGATTTATGTGCGCTATAATCGTAAATCGCCTCTGTTTTATGATGTAAATCTGGCATTGGTATTTATTTGTTTATTGACACAATAAGAAATTTTAAAATTTATTTATTATTTTCAACCAAATTATGTTTTAGTGGCCAGAGAAAATAGTTCAATCAGATATGTAGATGATTAATAAAACATAAACTGTAACAAATAAATAGAAACGATCATATCTTTATTTCTTTACCTACCAACAAAACATTAACCGTCTAAAAGTGCACATGTGTCAATTTCAAATAATATTAGATTGCGTGACCACACCTGGTGTTTACGACACTTTACCCTATAATTTGGCAATCAGCAGCCACCGCTCTAGAGTGTACATTGTAAGCACCGCACTGCCCGCTGAGTTAAAGATCCGGTAATTTTGCGGTTTCTCATAGAGCATGCAGGTGTTTATTATGTTGAGAGAACTAACGAGTACTTTATTAGGAATAGCCCGACAGGATGCGTCAATTAGGATTGTAACTTGATGCGCAAACTTGCAGACGTCATGTCAATACCAGGTTTAAAATCTACGTTAAGGTAGAGATGATAATCATGCGATACCAATGTTAATGATTAGCTAAATAGTTTCTTAAAAAACCAAACACATTTATTTGTAGATCACGATATAATTTAAATACATACCTACATATCTAATTAATTCACGAAACTAATAGTTTATTTAAAAAACCAAATTTTTGTTGCCACTCGTCCAAAGCATAAAAACACCATTAATTTATTCTGCTGCTTTATAAGACGATCGCGCATCTAAATTGCCTCCGTTGATTTCACACGCTGAGCGCTGCACTGACCATTGTCTCGTCAGTCATAAAAAGAAAATTGCGAGCCGTTTTATTGTGTTCAACCCTTCTTTGCCCTGTGTCCATGAGCGTCGAGGCCTACGGTATCTCACCGTTTCGACAACGCTGATGGGGACGCCTATTGTCTTGCAGCATCCAAGGGTCCTGCCGTGAATTTATGCTCGCCTGTCATAACAGAATAAACTCACGCATTGTGAATCAATATAATGATCTCATCTATACACAGCTTTTGTTTCTGGGTGTTGGCCTTACGCAATGTATTAGGATATGACATCAAACTGTAAGAGATAAGTGGATACTTGAGTTAGAGACAATGGCTACTCATTTATACTGTAGTGAACCTACCTAAAGTTAAAAACCGGATTTATTTAACTTTTTGGTTAATGTTTTGTTATTGTTTGTTATCAAATCTATGTTCATCAAATCTAAGTTCGTAAAAATGTCTTTAACTGTATCTAAAACATACATCGAATGTCATCCGCAACAATTTCATTAAAACAAAACAACAAAAAAAAAAAAAAAAAAAAACAAAGTCGGCAAGCGCGTTGTTGTCTTTTGTTCTGAAATCTAACCGTACGTTTAAAAAACAATTTGGATTTCTCACTTTGTCAGATTTTTAGGATATTTTAGTGATTATTTAATAAGATATTTTAATTTGGCGTATTTTAAAAAACTATAAACCTAGTTCAAAGTCCTGATTAATGAAAATGGGTTTGTAAACATGGAATACTTCGATAGCGCGATCAAATTTTTCAAGTGGCGACATTTAGTCTAATTTCGTTTGATGTGACTCCCACTTTTATGACACGACTGATAAAAGAAGGCTTACTTTGAAACACGAAATACGAAGTATCGATTGACGAATGGCACGAAACGAACAACCTTACTTATGAACGTGCAACGTGCGTTGTAGCTAGTCGTGATTTCTCAAAAGTATTATATTGTTTGTAAGCTTGACGGGTAGTAATCCCTCGGGCGCAAATTTTTATATTTCCGTACAAGGGGATAATTTTTTTACACAATAGTGAAAAATCTAAAATCATTGCATGATTGATAGAGAAATCGACGATAAAATACTTACAGCTGAACCCAGAAGGTCATCATTTTGAAAATTTTGTATTCGGTTAAAAACCACTTGGTCAGATTTTTTGGATATTATATGAAAGACATAATAAACTTTTAAAATAAAGTAATCATATTGCCTTTCATGAGGCACATTTTTATTAAGTCAGGCGTTATTTTTGTGTCGGTTGTTTACACTCGATACTGTAATTTCATAATTCAAGCGTTTAAATGCATAGCTTTTCGTGAGTGTGCGCAAAAAGCGCAAAGACTCGCTGGCACGGCGATTACAGTCCTTAAAATAACATCGTACGTTTAAGTTAATGACAGACACACCGACAAAATGCACTTATAATTGCATATACAAAGAGTTTTGGTGAAAAATTATCATCCGTATGGTATTACAGTGGAGTTCTCCCACGGGCTGGAAAAAATAAGCGCTTAGCCTACGTTCTTGTTTCTTTTAAAATTACTGTGTTGTGCCATTCCTTACCATATCGTCTGGGACCGATTATATTAGTATCTTTTTACTAAGTTTTTTCTAGGAATATCAAATCAAATGAGCAGGTAATTCCAAGTAGAGCTACAATAAAGTATGTTAAGTTTGCAGAATGTCTCGGTTGCGAAAGAAGAATAGCATCTTAATTGACGAATGACAAGCGCGCAACCTCTCCTAATAAGTGTAGCTCCGCGGACGCCATTGCTTGCAAAAAATACAGCAAATATTTTGTTTACATATACGATAACTTATGTAATATGTACTTAAATAAAACTGGACAAATCCACAGCATTATCTAACCCTAAGCTAAGCAGAGTTTGTGTTGTGGGTACTAGATAACTCATACTCAACATACTTAAAACAACATATTACATAATTAGTAGATATTTTTACAGACATACATTGAGACGTAGGTACGTTTTATATAGTAAAATGGGACTGTGTGATGGTGGGTAGTTGATAAATTCCTGTGGCTAGGCAGTGGTTACTAGGCAATAATTGACGAAGCACATTTGCATAATTGTGTCCGCTAAGTGTCGATATCTACATAAAATTGCGTCTTTTTCAAGACTCCTCTATATTTAACCATGATGAAAATCGCTTCAATCAAATATTTCCTTTAGGGACATAGTTTTGCAACATTTTTAATATTTATTTATAATAAATTTACAACGTTGTGGTGGAAATATTTTAATATCAAAATAATTTAGGTATAACCTTTTTGTATAATGATATCGTTCCATTTGAGTGAATGTCGTTAGGTGTTACAGTAAAAAACTAAAATTTATGTATTTTCGTATAGGAAACTGGATCTTTCATATCTTATAAATTTAGTTGTTTATTAGACACTTCTAATAAGAACATTTCTTTTAAAGTATCTTGATAATCTTCTTAAACAGTGAGAAGAATACAATAATAATAATTTAACTTACAGCACAACTTTTAAAATATCTTTGTAAATAGTTAAATTGTTTGTGGATAAATATTTTTGTACCTACAATACATACAAGGTAGTTAATTGAATACTAGACAACATGTTCTATGAAATGACAGACAATTTACTCGTTGACAACGATAACGAGAACGGAAGAGAGAAAAAAGTGTTACAGAAAACAATTTTATTACCTACAGAGACATTTCCGTCCGATTGTAGATAATTTTTAATCTTGAGAACTGTGCACGGCAAATCTAACTAGATTCCAACAAGTAGAACTGGTCG
The DNA here is from genome assembly GCA_947044415.1 of Eupithecia dodoneata. NCBI lineage: Eukaryota > Metazoa > Arthropoda > Insecta > Lepidoptera > Geometridae > Eupithecia > Eupithecia dodoneata. The sequence goes on along the minus strand of OX345656.1, from coordinate 7,726,987 downwards.
ATAAACACGGTTATGAAGTTGATCGGGAGAGGTTTTCTGCTACTGGGCACTTGTGTCAATTACCTCCCTATCTGATTGCACTCATCGGCTTGTATGATCCGACGCCAAAACAACTACTCGCGAAACCTTACTACACCTTGTTAAAGTAAAACCTTGCTTTAAAGTACCGTATTTTCTGTAGATTGATGGATACTTTGGACCATAAAAATATAAATAGTAGTTGAAAGAGAAGTTTGTAAAATACACTAATAAAAATAGCGTCTAAATGAATGCACGTGTCTATATAACGTATTCCATTACCTACTTTTAATATCCAATTAGGTGATGCATACTTATTTATTTCTGATTTCCGTTCTATAAGAGAGAATTTTATTAATATCCGGAATAGAAGTATGTAGATATGTTTCGTGAGACTGGCGAGCGATATTTAAGACACTTGTTTATTATCAAGTCTCTTTTATTGACTTCATGAATATTCACACAGTTGTCGTGATGTTTAGAGAAACTGTAATATTAAACTAAGAAGTATTTTGCAATATTATCACCTTAGTAAATTCTGTTGATATGTCGTTGTGGTCAAAAGGTCATGCAGATTTATACATTATTCGTTAAATGTTAACGCAAGCAGTAACAGTAATGGATAGGCCCCGGCCCGCATCGTCCGTCCAAGCTTGTACTACACTAATGATAAATGATTCTAAGGATTGCGTTTCCTTGAGCACCTTTTGCATTTAGGTACGCTTCAAAGCTTTTAAGAGCGAACATAAGTCTCTTGTCAGAATAACCTCGGCTAATAGTCGACTCTGGGTGTAAACTGTAAATAAACATTTCTTATAAATTACCATGTCCTGCTATTTGCTCGAATGCTGTGTTTGCTAGAGTTTTTGTGTGTGTATTGTATATTTTTAGTATTTTTACCTATAGTTGCAGCTTGGATAAGTGTGGTGAGGTTCGTGCCTTCGGGCGACTATGGCCCGCGGATAACGGGCCGCCATGAAGCTGATTTATCGTGGACATCCACCGAACCTATCCGATTTGCATTTAGATAGCGCGGTGGCTCGGCGGGCGGGACCGGCGCATCCCACGATGAAGCTTTACTCTATCGCACGTAAATTAACTACGAAATTATGTTCTGAAAAAAAGCATTGCAACCCAATAATGAGAGATTTAATCGAGCAATCATCGGGCCGTGTTAGCTTCCATCCAATGACTCTCCATGGACAAAACCGATGGTTAACATGATTGAAGCTCATTATCATGTCTTCTGTGATAATGTTTAAAATAATATGTGCATAAGTATACAGAAATCAATGATGATTTCATGAGAGTTAAAATATTAATATGTTTTAAGAAAGATTACGCAGAAATAAGACAAAATAATTAGTTTACAGTTGGTTACGCTACGCAGTATTAGCGGAAGGCGTGCGAGCGTCCGCGGCACTCGTAAATATCAAACCTCCGCAATTAGAAGGCGCCAATTTGGCGCAAAGTTTCCTACTTAACGACCTACCTCTACTTATTATTTTGGTTCAAGGCTATAAGGATTAGTGAAGGTTTAACTTCGTAACAAAAAATATAATACATACAGCAAAACCTTCAACATTGAACCAATGATAATCATTATTTTCGATAGAATTTTTATCGCCGAGCGACACCTGCTAGTCCATTATTATTGTGTCAATAATTGCAATAAATAACTCTGTACTGGTAAACATGGTATTTAGGAACTATTTAACATTTTAATCTTTTATTGTATTAGATGTTAATTTTAGTATCAGTGCTAGTAAGAATATGACGTGTTTTATGCTAAGTATAAAGCATTATTTAAAGGCAAGGACATTTTTTGTTGCTTAGTTTAGATTTTAAAACGCACACACAACGCAAGCAGAATCGTTCTGCAATGTTTTCCATGAAGGCTCGTTTAATCTCCCTGTGGAACAGATGGTATCCAGGCAGGCCACTAACCGCTCCTCGACGTAAAAGGAAGAAGCACGCCCCTAATTGCGATATATCCTCCAGTATCTCCTACAATATGTAAATAGGCGTCCGAGGTAATTAAAGTTTATCTGCGCGCTGCCATCCCGGCTCGCTGATTGCATAGTAAAATGATTGACATGCTATTTTAACAGCGTACCGATAATGAAAACGTTCTTTTACTTACAGTTTAATTCATATTTTATTTATTGTTGACAATCACTATTTGCAGAGGATAATTGATCGCGTTCTCACAATTGTCAGGCTGTTGACGAGTTGTTTGCGATTTTTTAAGACACCGTGTCGTGAGGCGCCGCTGGCCGTCCACATACGCGCCACTTGCACATGTACACGCGAGCTTTTTTACTTTTGTTCGTTAACTCTAGATAAATTATCTTAATACGACAAATATTTACATTGGTTCTACGGAGCTTATTGACTTGTCTTGTACTTGCCTATATCTTAATCGTTCTGCACATATTGAAGACGTTATTGTCAAAACGGTTTTTCTTTTATCGGTAAATGACGACGTTTGAGTAGCGGAGAATGCAAATGGAGTTTTTTGGAGAATCTACGAATGCTAGCTCACTAGTTGTTTGTCTTAAAAGTTCCTTGTGAACGTACAGCTAGTTCTAAAGTTATAAATAAAGTTATTATAGGTTTGTGGTTTAATTACAGTCTTAAGATTTCTCATAATCGGACATAAATCTTAGGATATAGATACCTGCCAAGCACAACCTGTTTCAATTCGCACGACACAATGCTCGTAGGGAACGCGAGTTCCATTGTGCGCCCGCGCATCAGACATCCTCCTAATTTATATCTTCATGCTTATCAAGCAACAGCAGTCAAATTCATTCAAACTATATAATATCAAAAATATTATATCTATCTCTATAAAGAATTCTGAATCCGTTTATTGTGTTTCTCAGTTTTTTCCAGCAAAGCTTTATAAAATTTATAGGTGCGTTCTCTTTGTTCAAGCCGTAGTTCAGCGAGTATCCCGTTTTGCACACAATTGAGAGTATTAACATTTCCATTGAAACGTGCCTGCTATAATCAGCCGATGCAAGTCGCTCAGCCCAAACATGACTTATCCAACTGTCAGAGGACCACAGCAGACTTCTATAGAAATCACTTTTTGTCTTTGCCCAGATAAGTACCAATGTTAAATAAAATAGTTTACACCTTACTTCATTATTTATAAACTCGTAAGCTTCGAGGCTGATTTATAAGGATTTCTTTTCTATTAAGTAGTGTCGTCTCACAGAAGGCAGACCACACACGGGCATTCAAATTAGAAAAGTCTGACTAAACGGAAATGATGCATTTATTGTGGCTTTGGTTGAGCAGCGTTCGCAGCGGGCGTCCCTTCTTTCTAAGATCGTAACTCTTTTAATAAGACACTTAACGCAAGCTTAACTAGTGCTTTATGCGCACAACTTCGATTTATATATTTCATTTTGATTTGTGATGAAACCAAAATATTTTATATTCGTTTGCTACATAATTTTTCCATAAGGCGATTAGTGTAATAAGTTTTAGTCCTACGACTGTTTACCGCAAGCTCGAATTTTATTTATGTTTTCTACCCAGTAATGTAATCATTTAGAGCGTGACATGTTTAATGCTCGATATAGACTTTACAGCGGATATTTACATTTATATATTATTAATGCTAGTTAGAGACAATTTGTTGAACAAATTATCAAGTGCTGGTAATGTTTTTATGCGATTTGCACCGAGACGCCGACGCCGCCCATTATGCGATTGGATAATTGGCTAATTTGGAGCGCTGTGTGGCTGCGAGGGGCCGTGCGTTATACTGGAGTGGGTAAATACTAATGCTGTCTAAAAGCTAACCGTTTTATGAGGAGTATACAGAGTGTCCCACTGCCATGGGACATGGAGAGCAAGTACCAGAATTTGTAATAATAGGTAAAACATCATGCAAGAATTTTGAAAAATGACTGAATTTATTCATTTTCCGTTATTAGTTTTATCCATTATAGTTTTATTCATTATCCGGTAATTGAACCCAATAAGGGTTCAATTACCGGATAATGAAAGTCATTCATGAAAGGTTTTGTATTTTTAAGGCACCGATTAGAAAAGTCTATAATAAGAATCATATATCTGTCTAGTAAATATTGCAGATTAAATAACTGGGATGTCGAGTATAAAGACAAAGCAAGTAATTTTTCAAAATTATGTAAGTGTCGTTAACTTATTCAAAAAATAAAGGAATGTTGCTATTCAGTGAAACTTGCTACCTTCAATATTTTTTTTTACTTGTCCTCTATGTCCCATGACCGTGGGACAACCTGTATACATACCATCGTTTTTGAAGATTTATAAACAGAAAAATGACAATCAAAGAATATAAACATATTAGAAATCGTTATTAAAATTGAAACGTACAATTGAAAGTTTTTTAATGATAAAAAGTTAAAGTAAATATTTATCATTAAAAAACTACGCACCTATCTAGTTATAGCCAGACCAAAAACTCTCAATGAAACATGAAAAATCTATTTGCTTTGAATAAAATTGTGGGAATTTTAAAATTTTGATTTGAGTATGTAAAAAATACCAAAAGTAACCGTTCTGATGACAAGAGTTCCTTTAGAATCAACGTCACGGAGTTGTCCAGCCAGCCTCAAAGGCCGCGAGCCATTCAGTTTCAAACACAATGCAGGGCACTTCATATCAAACACGACTTACATCGCCTTTATTGAGTGTGTCACTCATGAGTGGTGTCACTCAACGGTCAGACGAGGATAATAACATATGAATAAGGATTTCACGCATCTTTTACAAAATTTATGTCCTTATAAAATTTTGATGCTACTCGTAAAATGAGTTATTGTTAATAAATTGTGGTCCGTTACACATTTTTGTGGAATTAAACGAAGCTAACGGTTTTACATGTAGAGCTTAAAAAAATATAGTGCCTACGTATATGCTAAGTAATTATTTACTATGGTTTAGTTAGATGCAATGGGTAGATCGATTAAATTTTCAAATTACCCCGGAGCTACTAGTTACGCAGACATGAGACATGACTTATTTAGTGCCCATGTTGCGTTTCCATCTTTAATCTGCGTGGGCGCATATTTCCGAGAAAACATTTCTTGTTGACCGTATATAACGCTGCCAAGAAAACAGAAGTAATAATGCTGGCCATACTTGCACGACGAAGAACTCCGTAAATGAATCATCGCATATGCGTTCCTCGTCAGGGCGCAAAAAGAGGTTTGTCGAAAATGTTCAACTCGTTCAGTTCTCGGTGCGCGCTGGCCGCACTCATCCCTATTTATTTATACTGGTATGAAGAATGTGTATTTTTTGTGTTGCCATAACAGCGTTGTCCTGCGACCGCGTTCTGCGCCTGCGCAGCCCGCTCGCTACCAACTTCGTCACAATCCACCCGCCGAATTCCTTAATTGACAAAATGCAGAGACCGCATTCCGTTTTCAATCGTTAATGTGGGAATTCGATACAAAATAGATGATGAGTGTAATAGGCATATTTAGACCATAGCAAAATAAAATAAAGTACAGAATGTATGGACAAGACGAGCAATTTTAATTTATTTTTGTCTGACGTTCTGAATTGAGCTTAAATAAATAAATTTTTTGTTTGCTCTTAATTAATATAATTGGAGGCCAATTTATAGTTCTCAATCATTTATTTATCACAATTAAACATGTCCATATAGTTTTTGTTACGTGATGGCATCTTTTAATTTAATATGGAATATATCAAGGACGCATGGTTGGGAAAGTTCTAAGCTCCCTCCTCCGTTTTATACTCAATATTTTAAGTATTTGCCTGATAAAGTGCTTCCGATAAAAGTTGATCAGCGGTAAAATGTATAAGGTCGGTTATGAGGTAGTTTGCACGTGAGATTGCAGTTTCTCTTATCAGTGATGATAAAACATGCGTGTAGCGGAGCCGCACCCTGCACTTTCCCTCGCGCGCACCTGTCGGTCTGCGCTGCCTCCGCCGCCGCCGGTTGACCGAGGTGAAGCCAGTTCCGTCGCTAATGCGTGATTCAATATAATTCTGCAATGCAACTGCGGCGTTTATGGATATGTTCCTACGTGAGGTTATTGCTCGTGAGACAGGTTAAATATAGCCACGTGAAAGTTTCCCTCTAGGACTCGGTGAATCCATTCAACTGATTTATTACTGAGGCATGTAGGAAGGTACTTTCTACATCCACGTACACTAGGTACGTATTCAGTTCTATAGAAGTTTATTAGTAATGTATTCTGGGTTATCTGGAGGCTCTCGTCGTGTTTTAATTAAGAGATTAATAATGAAGCAACGGCGAGGCAACGACCGGCGGGGATAAGCGCGGCAGGCGGGCGCACGCAGCCCTGCGCGACATGCGTGCTGCTCCGTTACGACACCTACACCAAATTTTTCCACATGCCCGAACAGGAGATAAGCGGCGAGCGACGTCGACGTGTTATTTATTAACGAACCGAATGATCGATAGTTGGACGCGTCACCGGACGTGGACGAGCCTTTCGAAACTCGCCGCCGCCGCCGCCGCAGCCAGCCTCACCTCGCCTCAACCTCCGATAAATCTATCTTGCAACGTCGGGGACTCACTCAACCACGAAATTCATGTTTAGAGAGTTTACTATTCAACATACCTCTACTTTAACTTTATTGAATTCTCCTTAGGAAATTATTATTATAGCCGAGAGCCTGACACTATGAAAGTTCCATGTTATTATTCAGCACTCAGCTCATTAATTAATGTAATCTTTTGAAGTCATGAACGAAGACAATAAAATTTCATTAATGAATATTGATATCACGTTTAGTTAATACTCCTATATTGCGCATGCACACAGTATACATGAAGATTATCTAAAAGATGTAACGTATTGCACCATCTATCCAAGCAACGGTCGTGAACTGTATGTATAAGGCATGTCGAATGCATTGTTTGTTTGTATGAGCTCCTCCAACCCTTTGAGTTTCGCCATCCGTAGCGCTCTCGCATACGTCACGTCTCGTCGTGACAGCTGTGTAAGATACTTTCTAATCGCGCAATTCAATAACGCCAAACAAACATGAGCATTGTTGACTTGTGAAACATTACATCTAAACAAAGGATCAATCAATTTATTTAAGAGTTAAAAAGGTTTGGTGTACTTGTAAGCATTCCGCTTTATTTACGATTCACGATTCACACTTTGTGAGTAAAGAAACTCGTATGTTTACATGTATCAGTTCGTTGCAAACTTGATAGAAAACGTTCGGAAATTGGAGGTTCAGGTGTGCAAGGCAGGTTAGACCAGTCCCGGTGGCCTCGCAAGGACCCCAGCAAACCTGTTAGATTCGTTGCACGATTTTTACGTGCGCACCTACCGGAATCTCATTCACGTGGTGCACCCGCGCCGCGGCCCGCGCCCCTCGTCTGCCAGTTAACTCGTCAAATGACTCACGCTTTGGCTGGTTAAATACCAGAAGCTAGCATTTCCAGTTCTCTGATCCAATTCGCACATTCTATTACTGAGCTACATACATTATTAGAGCTCAAAATTGGTCGTTTATTTCAGGAGCTTTTACGTTATTGAATACAATAATTCCATGGGTTTCCTCAAAAAGAGATTATTATTACTATTCCAGCAAGTAAAATGCCTTCATTTAATTAGATCAGTTTGCGGTTTGCGGCTTAGCAACTGGTTCTCTCCTGTCTCTCGCGTAGTAACACTTTTTTACTGTCTGTAAAACATTGATTATGAATCTAGCATGTGTTACGCTGCAAAATAATGGCAAGATATGAACACATGACCAGGAACAGGAATCAGGTAGAACTACGATCCGGTCAAACCCGTCCGACGCGTGCTTCCAACATTTTTTATTTATTTGTCTGCATCGTCGGATACCGCTGGGCGTGACGTCAGACGACCTAAACTGGTTAGTGAGGGAGCAGGGATTTGCCTCGTATCCTTCCGGTTCTGCAAGTGGTTTGGACCTGTTCTATACCAGATCGTACGGCACCAGGCAAACCAGTGCTCGTGACGTACGGGTGCAGCGGGCTAGCCCGAAACCTCTATGCCGAACACTAGCATTGCAAAGCCTGTTCGGGTCACTACCAGTTTCACTCTCGCAAAGGCCACTCACTCCGCTGACTCATCTTGTGCAAAAGCAACAATTAGCAAACGTAGCGTCACAATACACGATGACCAGCCGTTTGTGCCATCAAAGGTCAGTATCCGTACCAAAATGGTCACGCCTAATAACTGGTTCGTAACTTGTAGCAGACCGGCACGTGAAACTTGGTTTGGAGTACCAGTATTTTACGCTATGTTTACTTGTTAAAATCACGACGATTGAATGAGAACACTATACTATAAGGACCGTTATCGTGATAAAAAGATTCGATCATCTAACAAAAGTAGATTGTGAGCGATACTGACGATATTGATATGTGTGTGGTTGTCAACAGGAGGCGTAAGGAGGTGATGGAGGTGAGCGGAGATTCATGGCGCTACTACGGCGGCGGGGCGGAGCACCCGCTGAGCGGCGGCACTGTGTTGGGCATGGCCGACGAGCAGTCCGGAGCCCTGGTCACCGAGTACTACAAGCTGCCTCCGCTAGGCCAGGACGGACATCTAGCCCAACATAAAGATGCTAAACTCGTTGACGTCTGGCCGTAAGTTTGCTAAAGCTAATAGTAAAATTATGCAGCTTCAATAATATTAAACCTACAATGTAGAAGGGGTCGAAGACTAATAACATAAAGATGGTACGATAGTGTTGAGTGTACCATATAATGTTTCTACGCATAATTATTATTACTTGTACTTAGGCAGAGTTAAAATGTTGTGGATACGTTAGCTACTTACAATAATATTACAATAATATGAAGGTTGCTTGAATACTGCGTAATAGGGTAATACATACATAGGTACCAGGAAGAACTGATTTAAAATACCGTAGGTTAGGTTCTGATACAGATTTATTAATATGACGGTTATAAGTAACGTACAGAACATGAGTATAGGAAAAATAATGAAAATTTTAATAATTCATTGATGTTGACCAACTAGTCCTAATTTAGTCAAAATCAATGTTCATCCAAATATTTAACCGTACTAAGAATGACTAAATATGAGTATGAAACAATGAACAATTAAAAAAAGATGATCATATAATATGCAAATGAAACTCATATAACCTAACAATCGAGAGGAATCAGTAAACGATCGCGGAAAATCAATAGTCGATTCTCACGACCGTATATCAAATCGAACATTCGTGTATCGGAACAATTATCATCATAATCGCTGGATTTTGAGCGACGGTGAATACGGAATGAATTCGCGTAAAATTTATATGTAAACTATGATAATGTGCAATCTTTTTGTAGCTGTATATTTGTATGGAGACGGGTACAGGCAGGGATGTGTTCGCGACTCTCACGGACGAGTACACTGAGACAAGAGCCGCGTGGCTTCCGGCCCCAACAACACAACGTCTAAGAATAACAAATAATAAAAATGTTAATGTTCCACTCAATAAATCATAGGTGCTCATTTGAATACCTATGAAGGGATTAACGAAATATCAGTTCGCAACTGTTGAGACGATCCGCGAACCCTTTCGTACCTGAGCATATTTTTACATCATTTACATATTTTATGCTACACGATGCCTTTGATATAGAAGGTGCACGTTTAATATTCTTTCAGATAGGATGTTTCTAATAAACGATCTACGTGTTTATTTGAACAACCTATGAGAAAAGAAACGAATGCAGAAAATGTACTAGATAATCAAGATTTTTTTATAGTAAATCAGGATTTTTTCAATCCTCAATAATGTACAATTTGTTGCACAAGATGCCTCTAAAATAATTTAAAAGTATTCTCTACTATGATTAAATGACACTAACTCCATATATAATTAGATGTTTTTCTAAATTGATAGTTCAAACTGATCTTTAAAATAGTAAAACTTTAATAATATTAAAAAAGATATTGTCGTTGCATTCAACACATTCCCATAGAAATTGTACCCCGATCAAATTATACTCGCTCTTTGAAAGAGGTTGTTAACAGCATCCTTTGAAGGGCGACGCAAAATGAGCAAACGCCGTGTCACATTCTTAACACAGGCAGTGCATAATGTTAACTTGACCCCTTACACACCATTTTAACTTTTATAAAAATTTCATTCTATTCCATAAATAGTCACTACTTTATACAAAATCTAGTTTATATCCATGAAAATGTTAATTTAAAGAATTTATAAAATGTAGACAGGTATTGTGATAGTTTTCTTTGTATGTTTTATCCAGAGCTCTTGAATTTCAATAAATTAGCCATACTCGCATGTGAAGAATCATCGTAGAATGGTATATCCCCCTACGTTTCTACCGCACACGTCGCTAATGCAGTCTATGCTGAGCAGTTCTTGAAGCGTCATGCTCTCGAAACAAAAGTTTTAGAATGTTTGTATGGAGCGGCGTCGATAGATTCCTCCCTGGCATGCCTATGATGTTGGGCGATGCGTTGTTTACGGGAGTGCATGCACACAAATAACGACAATAGACGGATGTGTCTGAAAGCGGCTCACATTGACAAGGACGCCCAGGACTTGTCTCGAGTCATTGTCAGCACGCGGCGGCGGCCCACGCGCGCGGTTCAACGCGCTGCTATTGCTCATTCATACATTCTAAATTATAACGAACGTTCCACTCGCCCGCACCCATCCGAGTTCTGTGTCTCCGAATGTGTTTGTATGCTAATCGCTCAGCGCCAGTGCATCGTCAGGTTCGGAACGCTGTATTTGTTGTCTAAATCGCTCGTATTATTTGAATTGAATGCTCGATAGATGTAGAAATGAACTAGTTACGTCCGTATTCCTAAGAGGCCTGAAGACGTAGGCGTTAAAATGTTTCGTAAACGCATTGCGTAGTGCGCGGGCGCAGCTAATCTGTCCTATAAATACCTATAGCTCTGCGGGTATTAAATGGAAACTGCGGCTATAACCATTAATAAGTTAGCGGAGGTTGTCGAATGCTAACGTTGCTTGAGATTAGCATAGAAACTCGCAGTGGATGCCTTCAAGGAGGGCTCGCCCTCTTGACCCTGTCACTGTTCGCACACTAACGGGAATATGATTTCTCCACTGATTTACTCGTGCCTATGTTTACTTCGCAAGATAATTAAACAAACTCCTAGTACCACCTAATCAAACAATTGAATCTTAAACTCATGGAGAAATACAGAATGAAAAGATAGTCAGTTAAACTTCATGAAAAAGACATAAAAGATGTTCCATAAGCGAACACATGAAGCGCTTTAAAATATGTGCCGTTGGTGTCGCGGTGGATTAACAAAAACCCAGGGCGCTGGAACCGTGTGACCCATTTAGTGCTGAAACCGGTTTCCTCTTGAAGATCCGCTGGTATTGTTAATGGCATACAGTTAAATCCATTCAACTCCCTTAGAAACGCAAGACCCTCTAACAAAGATAATGCCTAAAAAAGACAGTAGATCGTTATGTCCCCGATAGCGATGGTCATCACGTAGCGAACTATGAAAATAGGGTTTGGACATTCATTCTTGACCACCCTTTATACTAAGGTTTCCCATTCAATGGCCAGCTGAAGAAATTTAATTACAATTGCTATTATGTGCGAATAATTCAACTGCCAGATGCGAAATTATTATTACCAGCGCTACTAATTAGGTTTAGGGAATAGCCTAACGGGATATAAATCTCTTTGAAATTGTTATGTGCAATCAAATTATCGTTAGAATGACTTAGACAAATGGCGAAATCGTTTTCAATTAAAGTTTTTGATAATGTATTAGTTCCGTGAGAAAAGTAGCCATAAACCTACATTGAGTTGAATGATATATTCAAATAGAATTGAATTACGTCGCTCGCATCCGTTGCAAGCGCCTCCTTTACCGCGCACCAGAGAGATTCTTATCTGATCGTCAAACGATGAATCTACTGATTATTAAACTGATAATGGAGAACCCAAGTACCTAAGCAAGTGTATTTGCGCTTTGACTCGGAATGTTATACGATACTTAACCTAACTGTTTACGGGGTAGGTATTCCTAATAATTATATCGACACTTTTAGGTACTTTACACTTTTTTTACTTTATAGGTATTTTTGTTGCGTAAAACATTTTATATTTTATTTTTAGAAATTTTAACGAAAAGTTAAAGTGATCCTATTGTGATTCATAAGAGGCATTCGGATAGATCAATTGAATAGAAAGTAGATTTGGGGCTCGGTGCACCCCATGCGTGGCATTGTCGAGATCTCATCATGTGTGAAAGGGTGTTAAGTAAACATTGCAAATAATTATAATGGCAATTGCATCTGAGCGTATTCGCAGATTCACCTTCGATAAGGAAACTTTATTTTGCATATAAGACGTAGCAACAGTTGCGAGGTCGTGATTATTCCTATCTTTTATTACCTACTTGCTGTGTTATGGTAATCGTATGCAACATGACACTGATATCAGATTAGAAGCTCGGATATTTGAATTTGGCTACCAGGTGCCCCTAATATAGCAGAAACGTTTTTACGGATTAAAATAGAAATACCTAAATCAAGTTGTTTCTAAAGCGTAAATTTAACTCGTCTTTGCTAAAAATGTTCTTAAAAAAAGCATAAAGTATTTCCAAAATCTGTCTAACCTAATAAATAGTAATAATGAATACTACCTGCATCATCAAATATTTTATCCAGTTCTAATTTGTAGCCATTTCTGTTTTCAAATAAAAGGTATAATCATGGAAATATGTCGGAATATTCTGATCGTAACTACAGTTAAATAATGTCAAAGGCTACAAGTAACTTTACTTAGTCAGCAGTTTTCATTGTTTGTTTGATGATATCTCTGTTTAATATTAAAGTGGTATACCTTAGAGAATACAAGAGATTGGAAAGAATCCTTGATTTCAAGACTTAAAAGTAAACGTACGGGTAAAATCGAAGGCAATCTGGAGCTAAAAATATAAAATAGCCTCGAGCAAAAACAGAGCGCTTGCGTGAAGGGAAAGAAACTCCTCAGCTGTCAACAGAGATCGCTTTGTGTTCGTGTCTTTTTCGAAGGACAAGCAAACATTGTATTGTGTAGGGAGCACATGAATAAGGATATCTACGCCAGCTCCCCGACAGCACACTGAGCTCGGATTAGCTTCGATTTCAATTTGCATACTGCGAATACTCATGTTATTTTAACGGTCGGCGAAATAAATCGAGTCGCTGACAAACTTAATGAAAATTATAAATTAGACTCACTTCTCACCGTATATGACAGGCCGCGAAAATTTGGTAACCCGTTGAAAAATATTGTATTGGTACGCCTCGGTCTCATGGGGCATTATCATTCGGATAAGTGATTTCACAGTCGTCGTGTTTCTCTCGTGAATTGCGTGATAAATCTCGAGGAATGAGTAGAGTGCGAATGGCAATCGGACACGGGCGATGCGCGCGGGCATCGGGCGACGCGGCGCGGGCGGTCGCGATCCTACCAATTCAGACGCATGAAATAGTGCCGCAACAGGCGTTATCTAAAATAAACATCGGAGCGCCAATGAAACATGCCTTCAATTATCATAAATCGGCGTGCGCTGACATCGGCCGACGAAAGCCGCGCCTTGCACCATTCCTCGAGGTGTCTACGCTCACATACAAACAAATCAACCAACTTTAAATTTTAATAAATATTTTCAAGGAACATATTGACACTAGCTTCTGCCAGCCACTTCACCTGCGCTATTCCCAGTAAATAAATTGGATACTGCATACTAAGGTTCAGGTAGGCAATGAGATTGTTGTAATTGGTAACAAACATGTTGACATCTTCACAAAATGTTGTCTTCATAATATGAGTTTTACTTCATAATATGATAGGATGGCTTATCCAGTTCTCCGCTTGACAAATCCCGCTGAGAGGGAAAACTGGAATCGAAAAAAAAACTCAATTCTAGTTTTCCCTTTGTTTGTTTTTTTTCCCTTTCCTTTTGAGATATATTCGCCACGTAGATAAATTAAGCTCTGTACGATTTTAACGATGTTTCAGTGCGTTTACAGAACTCCAAAGCGATATTCCTTTCATGTTTATCACCAAAACGTAGGTGTAACTTGTGAAATCTGGGTTACATTAATTTCTTCTATGAACAGTATGAAATGAACATTGTCATTCCTCCGCGTAGGCGATAGAGCTACGCTCGTAGGCGTCTGGCGTAGAGCATCGTAGCGCTTCGTAGCAGTACAATATACCGAATTATCAAATGTTTTCTAAACAATTCATAGAGAAATAATAAGAGGCAAAAATTCGATAATGAACGTCGAAAGGCATGAGCTAGTTACTGGATGATACGTTAGCGCAGTATTCAGGCAACCGTACCAATTTGTTCCGAGTTACTTACATAGATGGCGGTGAAATGAAAACTTTGAAATGTACACACATTTCAAAGTTTTCATTTCTGTTGTTTATTAAAATTGTATCGAGTTTCTTTAATGATCTGTGAATTAATTCATATGTACATATACATGTATAATCTATGAAAATAATTGAACAAATACATATGTATTTGTTCAATTATTTTTATTTGGTATTTAGGCATTTTTTTTTGCAATCGTAACTGATAGCTGAATACTTATGTAATACTAGCAACGTAACACCATATATTGTTTAATTTTATATTTGTAAGTGCATCCTATTCATTTAAATTATTTTTATTATATTATGTTATTAAATTATAATAGCATTTTCAGAAAAGTAGATAATAATAAGGTACAATGTAAGTAATAGTTTCAAGACCCATAACAGACATGGAAAATGAATATATGTACTTATCCTGTAAGGTCTCTGTTCGAGTTCGTAGAAAACATTAGCAAAACACGATTCATATGATAATTTTATTTATAGTGTTATTGCCAGGAAAATAATATGCGACAATTTGACAGAATGTAGCACACTGAGTGAGAATGATAGCATTACTTGTTTGCGCGCGTACGACGAGTAAAATAGTATTCGTAGTTGCGCGCGCGCAGCTTTGTCGCCAATCACGCCTGTCTCCCCTCCGCAGGGCCGGCGGCGCGCTGAAGGTGGTGACCAATGGCGCGCACGGGGCGGAGCTGGGCGAGCTGTCGGGCCTGTTCCACGCGGGGCTCGTGAAGCGCGAGCCCGAGGACCTGAGCCGCAAGGTGGTCGACGAGCCCGAGCCGCACGCGCTCAAGCCGCCGCCGCCACGACACAAGGTGCGTCACACGTCCGCACGCCGCCGTCGCGCGCGCACGCACTCACACACCCTACTTTACCGGTCACTCATGTTTTATTTACCGCGGTTTGCGTACGATGCGCCGAGCCTGGCGCTCGCTACGCACTAGCCGCGCCCGCCCGCGCCTCTCAGGCCGGCCAGTGCCGCCCGCCCTAACCGCTCGCTTATCCCTAAGGACCACTCTTTCCTGGAATATTTGAAACTATTAATCGTGCTCGTGTAACAGAGGAACCTAGTGTACGTGAAGCTGTGAACTGTGGTGCATCGACGCGGCATGTACGCGTCGACGTTGCGTTCGGGACAGTTGTCGTGGGAGAACGCGTGTAACAGACGCGTGTGTCCTCAGGTGGCGGTCGGCGAGCCCGGCGAAGCTGCATCACCCTCCCCGGTGCCATCGCGGGCCTCCTCGGCTGGCTCTCTGCTGCCGGACGCAGCCATGTACGCCGCCCAGATGTTTGCACCGCCAGGCACTCCCAGCCCCACGCCTTACGGGGACCAGTACTCGCGCCAGCCCGCGACTTTCGCCAACGAACCTTACTACAGAGAGTACTTTGTCGGCGATGGCTACCAACAGAGGGCTGCGCCTCCCTACGATGGAGAGCCAGCCTCGGCCTCAACTTTCAGCGATCGATACGCTACTCCTCGCTACCACAGCAAGAGCGTGATCGCGGCCGCTGGCCTCACCGTGGACCTACCCTCACCTGACAGTGGGATTGGAGCGGACGCTGTCACTCCTCGAGATCACACCACTGTTCAGCAGGTCGGTGTACCAACCCAGGCGCGGGCGGGCAGGCTTCACACTTCTACTATAATCACACTTAACACACCATACAATACCTACACATTACATTAAGCTACTCTAACATACCTTATTAACATTATTTTGATATTTACATTCAATACTAGATATCAGTATGATTGACACATCATAATGCTTATTTAGTTATAGCTACAAACAGGTACATTCAAACATTGCTCACATTATTAACAGTCTGAGCGCACAAGCAAGCGCCACTTTACGGGATCTGTAACGCACACAGCTGGAAGCCCCTGCCTCCCGCGCTCGGTAGACATTTATTTATCCTTTGCATGTTATTATTTTGTATTTGTGTGCATGAACTAGATCATTTTAATAATTTCTGATGATTTCTAACCATATTGCATCAGACATTAATCTGATGCCTCTACCATGTAACTATATGCATATCCTGCCGTTTTTGATAAATGTGCTTACTCATGCAAATCTTATTGAAATATTAGTTGCCGACAATCATGACAACTAGCTAAGCATAATAACTAGGTTCCATTAATTGCACCTTTGATGTGCAGACAATGGAGCTCGCCACGCAAGACCTTCGTTCTAATCATTCTAACACCACGCATTGACTTAAACTTATGAGAATACATATTAAAATTACAAATTACTTGGTATGATTAAAAGCAACATAGTCTAACCTAGGTCTTGTAGAAGGACTCTTGCTCCAGGGTGTGGCAATCACGAACAATGTACTCTGACTTGCCAGGCTAGCTGACTGATCTAGATCGGACATTTAATAATTCGCTATTGTTATCTTGACGTTAAGGAACAACAGAGCAGAGCAAATAAATTCAACTCGAAATCTGACTACTGCCTTTTGTTACAAAGGCACACGCCTTTCTAAGGTTTTACTGATTACAGTGCAGTGGTATTAAACTTGTCAATGTAGATAATTATAAATATAGGTATACTGTATATTAAATCTGCCAAAAGCGTAGACTTTGCAATAATCTCTTGCCAGCATCTGCATCAGTGTCAATTCAGATTTTTATTATCGTGTGTTTCGGTATTCTGTAAGAACTAGATCCAAAGCTAGAAAGACCGATTGGTTTAGTTTTTGAAGAATATACCTTTAACAATTTCTACACTTGTAATGAAGGTAGTGAGAAGTGACGTAATTTCAATGATATTTTAATGTGTAACCATTAACATAAATTAGTTGGCAATTAGACGTAATTTATGGAATGTTGCGACATAAAATATCACTTTAGTTCTGTTTATTCAATTTTCTGCCTTAAAATGAGTTAAAGAAAATTGAGAATCGGAATAATTTGTACCTATCTTGTATTAATTAACAATCTATGTTTTAAGTATGTTAAATATGTAACCACAAAGTTTTTTATGTATCACTATGCAGATTCGCACTAAAGCGAGTCAGTACATAATTAAGAATATTTTCTTAGGCAAAGATTTGGACCTACTTGGATATTAAAAATAGGTAGGAAAAATGAAGAATCAAATTTACTTACCATCGCGTGACGTGCATAACGTAAATGTAAAAAAATGTGATGCATCTCTGGTAACATTAACAATGCTATGATGCATTGGGGGCATTTTTAATTACGAAAGAAAGTGTCTAAACAAGCCTTCCAATTGGATTGAATAAGTGCAAATAAGATGCTTGTTAGAAAGATTAGGAACGAAGGAATAGTGAAATTATGATATTAAACTACATGACTACTGAGACTACATGCATGTGACATATTAATTTGTCAAGTAAATATAGTCATTTATTATATGTTTTGGCACTTATGGCCTCATTACTAAAACTTAAATCATCATAATCATGTACAAGCAGGGTCCAAATGCTGGTAACCAATCGGTTTACTACGGCAACGATGAAAGAAACTCTAGATAGTGCGTGCAGTGCTATTTGCACGGAGATATTAATAAATGGGTATAGAATAGAATGGATCAACGCGTCCCTCCATCTGTAGTTTCAGTCATCAAAGGTAAAATAAAAAACTGTGTTTTTTCGAGACGATACCATTGTTTTGGTGAAGCTAATTTAGTGGAATTAGGGCCCAAGCCAGGTTAATGCAGTGCCAATTTATGACTTGTAAAAAATGATGATGATTTTTGTAAAAAAATTCTAACAACAAATTGTCAAAGTCGCAACCTGAAACCTGTTAGTGATACAGTACACTGTTGTTTTGTACCTACTAGCATTTGACCTAGTGTTTTTCCGTACAGTCGTTCGACTACACAGTGATCTGCCAACAACCTGGCGTGGTAGAGGATGGCCGGGGGACGCCGTCGCACCACTCACCGTCGCAGGCGCCTAGAACTCGGCCCTGGCACGACTTTGGACGGCAGAATGATGCTGACAAGATCCAGATCGCCAAACTGTGAGTATTTCAATCATAACCCGATGCAATGTATTTCTTTATTTATTTTATTCTTCTTGCACACAAACATATAAAAAACATTATTCTAGAAAATCATAACAAAGGCGAACTTAATCCTAAAAAGAGTTATCTTCCAGCAAACCTTAATGTAATGCCTAGATTCAAAATACAAGCCAATCTGGAAATAAAGTTTGTCTATAAGATATACTATACAAGTTTAGAAGACTTAATATGACCACCCTAGACGGCGATTTATTTGAGATAGAATAGACAAAAAATCTGTCAGCCGTATTAATTGACGCGTTGCATGACCTTTTCCTCTAAAACATTTTCTTGAGTGTTCTTTTTAACTATACTAAAGATTCTACCTGTTTCGAAGATGCTATAGTTTGGAGCAAATGACTAGTGAAGAAAGGGCTGAGATAGCCAAAGTGACGGGCCCTTTTAACTGTTTAGAGAACAAAACAACATTCTTATTTTTTTGCCAAGCTAAGATAAAAAAGTTATTTTGATAAAGTTCTAATAAAATTATTCATATTTTAAAATGGACGATATATGTTGTGATTTTTCACTACTATGAAAGTAGTGAAAAATCACAACATACAAGTCAAAAAAAAACCCCTAACTTCATGGAGGTCGTCTAGTAGGGCCCGCAAACAAGGAATTCATTATAGATATGTATTTGATATAAAACCTGTGAGCATGAGGAATTCGTTGATGATTATAGAAACAGTAGCGAGGTACATGTTAATTTCAAAGTGCTTGCTTATAAATAAATGACTGATACGAATTAGATCCGCAAAAATATGTTTTGAGGAAGTAAATTAATAAGATTTAAGCAAATGAATTCCTAAAATATTCACAGAAAAACTTCCATGATAATAAAACGTTAGCCAAAACGATTTCCGTTAGCAAGATGGTTAGTCACCCAAGTGTGAACCAAAGCCGAACAAACACAATGCTTTAAATAGGTAGAAAAGAGTAAAGCAATTTGATTAAACCTTTTTCTCGCTGTAAGTAATTTGCTGGCGTGAGGGCCCGGTCTGCCTGTTGACCAACCACTTTGCACCTCCCGCTTGACGGTTATAGCGTGGCCCTTTCTAGGAAAAGCTTTTTGTGCCTAATGTTTGGACACACGCAATGCGTTTTTAAGTAAATATCAATCTATTAAATTGTTTAAGGCACTTGTGTGAATAAACTCTAAACCTCTGCCCAAATTGACTATCTAATTTCTCGATATAAAAGACTTCAACGCGCTCCAAAGGGTTGTTGTTCTAATTTTGTGAGTATAAGTTTAGTCGATCTTATACCTGATCTTTCCTCTCTTAACTATGATGGTGGTCAAAACCTTAACTATTTTATATAAATAAAAAATACAAATTTAAAATAATCAACAAAAATAAATCTTAGTTGCTAGATTGATTATAATTGTAATATAATATTGAAAGCCAGAGACTTAGCACCTTGAATAAAATAATAAAATATGAACAACGACTACCTTCTATAAAACATGATAATAAATCAACGTATGATAGTTAAAATGCCCGCAAATCAATATAAAATATGACGTGATTCAACAATCAGTCGCATGTAAAGTATTAAATCAAGTTAACAATGATTACAGTCGCCGCGGCTCCCGGTTTTTTTGTTGCCGTTACAACTTTTCAAAAGGTGCTAACTTGTACTTCGTGATATTTGAATACGTCGGTAAAAGTACATGTGAATTAGTAATTTCCTAAGCAGACAACTTAATTGCCCTCTAAAAGGCTAATACGGCTTAATTATTCCACTAAATTGTTCCAGGGAAGGGCTCTACGTAAATGGTTGGATTTAGAAATATTTTGATTGCTGAAATTAAACCAGCTCCGTAATGCTCACTAATGGGAATATTTGAGTCATCAATAATTGGTTATTTTAGTATAGCTACAAGCTACTAAGTTATTAATTTATTTTTTACATTTCCATGCAGTCAGAGGATAGGATTTCATACGGTAAGTTCTAAACCTGTTTCGTTGATTTAGTTCCTAATACCTAACTTGTCTCTTATTTGGTCTTGTTAACTCGCAATGAAGTAATTACTAGATAAGTTATTCAATAAAACAGGCAGAATTATCCACCTTCGGAACAGATCGTGAAGGTGCGCGGGCGACGCGACGCTGTCGGTCGCGGCGGAAGCACTCGTCGACATGATAAGTGCATTAGCATTATTATCTCAATAATTACTCGCGTGCATTTGGCCCAAATAGCTCGGTCGCTTCTACCGTCTTAAATTACCTTTGATGCCGATACGCGCTCGTTCACCGTCCGATTACTTACCTAACCGTGAATTTACGCTATATTCGGTAGCTTGTTTACCTAATCGAGGTTTAAAATTAACTTTTTTGGTACTTCACATTTCTAGAAGTCGTTTACAGAAGTTTCTTTTGCAATGTGAAAGTACAATATTGGTATTAATAACTTAAAATTACAACAAATAGGAAAAAAAATACAGTTATATAGAATTCAAATTAAAACAGTGTAATTTAATCATTCTGCAGTGAGCTCAACTCACAAAACAAAACTATGACTAAAACAATGAACAGTCCAACTGATCCAAATAAAACGAATGATGCCATTCATAAATTAACTAACATATATTTTATAAAATATTCCTTGATATGCCTTATAGTGAACAGTATTAGCTTTTAAACTACGCTACAGACTAAGTTATTTCAACTCCCTCTGGTGTTTGCTCTGCCGCTTACCATCTAGTTAAGCACTCGACCAACAGTGGATGTCTCAAATATCTACACTGTTTACATGTCGGATATTCACGTCAAGAATGACTTCTTAAAAGGTAAAATGTGAACGTAATCAAGTGATGTATGAGCTTTTGATTAACGTATGAGATATCGACTTACAAAACTTGGAGCTCTGAGGTTTTTATTACGCTATTAAAATTTAATGAGTATTGTGATTTTAATAATGTAGGTAATGTACGAAGGTGTATTTCAGTGTTTCAAGTTATAAGAAGTCGTAAATGTTATGGGTAAACAACCGTTATTTGATAATGCCTTTTTAATTTACAAGTTCATTACCAGCGTATAATCCCGAAGGTGGGATTGCAATGCTTCAGGATTGCAGTGCACACGCGAGCTTAACATCTGTCCGCATTAAGCCAAATAAATGCATTGCCATATAACGGCATTCCCATGCTTCAGAAGAATTAATAGTACTACCGCCTCTGTTAAATACTGCAACGATAGTTACATTGTAGCACCCGATTAGTCGCTGTTCAAATCTCTTCTAATTTATAGTTTAGGGACCTAGTTAATGGTTAAGAGCGTTTATTCCTAAAATGCGCAGAAACAGTACTTTTCAAACCCGTTTATATCATGAACCAGTTATCTTATAGTATATGTTATTTACTAATAATTTTAGGAATTTTTTGTGTCTTAATAGTTTGACTATAAAATATTTCGATTAATATAGTATGTACGCGTTCTATCAAGATAACTTGTGAGAGGTTTTCATAATTTCCCTTTCAGCATCAGTTTCGAAGCTCAAAATAATAGAAAATACTGACATATCTAATTAAGAAAAAAATATAACCTACTGATGAGATCCTTGGCTAAAAAGTAAATTAGATAGATGTTTGGTTTTGGTATCCTACTATGAGAAATTAAAATTCAAAAAATGTGAAATATTACGAATATTTCACATTTTTAAATGATGTTTTACCGATATACCTTATTTAATTTAATATAATAATAGCCTACCAATAAAGTGGAGCATCTTTTTTAAAATCATACATTTAAAGTTTTTATGATTTTGTTGCTATTATTTTTCTAAGCCTTTGCTAGTATCTTCATGGTACATATGTATGTACCATGAAGATACTAGCAAAGGCTTGTGAAATAATATTTACGAGAAACCGCGAAGTTTAAGAAATAGGAATTTCTTAGTTTGTTATATGTGTCTATTTTCCTAGGGCTGTTTTAATGGTGTGGTGAACTGGTGATGATACGGTTGTGTTCGTGCGTGTCGGCTGTCATGGCAGCCGGCAATCACGGCCCCGCCATTACGCGGCTAAGCGTTCTCATTAACCACCAGCCTGCGCCGGCCCTGCCATGCGCCCGCGCACCGCTCTCTAACGCTCTATCCGCCCCTCGGTATTAAAAGATACCATCTTTTAATTTCAATGAGTTCCGCTGAGCCTGCTACTCCTTAATCCAGGGCAAGTAAATTGCTTACCTAGTAACGTGATAGCCAAAGATGACAAGGAGTGATGGTTTCTTATCTTCTTAGAAATTAAGTTTTAGAGTCAGGGCCCTTGGATATCAGATGACTGATAAATATAATAAATGATATACTATATTTTATAGAACAAATAACTCCAAATCGTACAAATATTTGTTCCAAGACGGGAATCGAAGTCGTCAAAATTTCAAAGATTTTGTTTCCATTTAACTAGGTATTTATTCAGCCATTTGACCAATCTGTACAAATATTTAAAGCTTTAAAGAGGAGATAAAGATCAACAATTGCTGCAAAATAGCATAAGTCTTGCATGAGTTTCCATTTCCATGCACGTTAGATGATATTTATGCGCATCTAATTTGGGCCGTCGGAGTGTCTCTGCGGGACACTCGGTCGGTTCCTTATCGCGGCATGCGTTTTTACCGCGACCACTTTGTTGTCGCTGCGTTCTGATACTTTTTGTGCACTCATCAATTTCCGCGCCTTGCGGATTGATTTATTCATGAAAGGCGAGGCCCTTGTCGTCTCTCAGGAAGTGGCTTTTTTGGCCACTGAAATTTGTAATGGCGTTCCTCGCAAAACAATGTGTTATTTATAACCCTAGATTGCTTGGAGAAACGTATGGCGTCAAGTCCTTGAACAGTGTATTGACTGACGTGCAGCTAGTTAAAATTTTGCAATATTCGTTAATCTAAACAAATGCTCTCCAGCATTAGTAAACAAAGGAAAGGGGTAATCTAAATGACAATACAGAGCGACGTCGCAAATGTAAATTGTGGTCGGAATCACTTAGAGAGCATCAGATAGGCGTGCGCCGCCGCGACCGATCCGTCAATGTCGGCCTGCGTTTGCATTACACGGCTTTTATCTTCACAGGCTCGGTTTAAATCGCAAAACATCAGCGAGCCTGTTTACCAAATTGTTTTCAATAAGCCCAATAATGGTGCAACCGCAAGAACAGAATCGACATTAACCGCTCGGCTGACATTCCTCGCAGATTTATTAAAGGATTAAATATTTCATAACGATTTATTGGTTTTTATCTGGTTACATAAGTTAACGCTGGGTTACAATAGAGTGGACAGATAATGACGTCGTCGTTCCTTAACGTTTCGTTTCTCTTTGTGCGAGCGTGGCTGCGCGGGCGCAGCGTGGGCTGCGGCAGCGACGAGCGGTGCGTGCTGTGTCGCGGCGTCGCTAACGATGCCAGGCACGCGATCGTAGCTAATTTAGCGGGGTTTTCCTTCCGTCAATCCAACGCTCAGGAAATCGCGAGAAAACACACTTTTTCATTGCGCACTACGAACTGGATCTACAGTACTTTTATGTAACGTCGCCGCTGACAAGCTTTACTGGCATTGCAATTAAGATTTCCACTTTTTGCACTCTTTATTGCCTTATTTCATGGAAACTTTATTGTCGAGAACGTGTATCCGTAGATAAGTATCTCAAAGAAGAAATCGCATTTTTCTAAATGTTTCTTAAACCAGCTCTTTGTGTGTTTTATATTCCGTTGTCCGTGCGGCTAGCCTACTGCTTTACTGCGTATCACGCTAGTTTGCGTTTATCTGAAATCTTAACATGCATGTGACGCACGTTAACTGAGAGTACGTTTGTTGTTTAGGTTTTCCCCGTACGGGTTCAAGTACCACCTGGAGACGGCGAGCAGCAGCTCGCAGCGGCGCGAGGATGACCGCATCACCTACATCAACAAGGGCCAGTTCTATGGCATCACACTCGAGTACGTGCCAGATCCTGACAAGCCGCTCAAGAACCAGACTGTCAAGGTGAGTTTACCTGTTCTTCTCAAAGTGTAAGCCCAAATTACCTGCAGCAGAAAACGTGTTTGGCGTTTATAGGTAATCTATCGAACAAGTTTATTGGCATCTACAGTGGGCGAGTAAAGTTTAACACATTGATCTCAAACATTGACTCTCATTGCATTAATGTCAAAATCATTGTACTTTACTTACTCATTACTAGATTCCAATAGGCTATTACGATAAAACCAAAAAGAAGTTTTCATTTACCATATTTTATCGATTTACCAAATTACTCACTTGATTAAAAGATACCTGCAGTCCTATCTAAATGGTAAGTACAAGTAGCAGAGAAATAAGGCGTTAATAGCTGAAGCCGGATGTTTACTTGTAGTGCTCCATAGAAAGCTGCGCGCTGGCGAGTGCGTAGGGAATCGTAAACCACGGCCGCAATCGACTAACATCTCAATTTATGACCAGCGGGTGTTACTGCGCAGAGTTTATGGATTATTAAAGTATTTCTACAGATTATATCTTAGGAGATAACAAATACGATTGGGATAAATATGAACTAAGTCATGTCAACACTTACATGTTAGGAAAAATAATATGAGCACTCATTAATTTTTCATAAGTTTTAAGGATTTCGGAAAAGACATTATTTCTATCACTGTTTTTAGCAACCTCAATTTCGGTAAGAGTTTGCTACCGTGCGGAAATACCATCGATGTATAATATTTACTAGCCGTGTACGGTATTCAATTTTATAGGGTAGCCAATAGCCATGTCCATTTCATTGCCCTTGCCTTTATAGCTTTTATAACACATGGCTTGATTGCTTGGTTCATTAACTAATGAAAATACGAACCGATCTTTTTTTACAAGAAATCAATTTGCATTTGATTTTTCTGAATATACGATTTATCTATTTATTTAAATGTGAATCTAAAATCTTTTTTATGACCGAACAAAATAATTTTGAAAGTCACCTTCCAGAGCATTCGCTTTTTTGTACAAATTCGTAGCACCGCGAGCGCGTTTAAGTCTTTTTTATGAATATGCGATGAGTGTATTTTGGCTACGTTATTTTCATAAGTTTAAAATTAAAATAAACGAATATAAATATCATATTACCTATTAGCTTCCGTCTACGGCTTCGAACGTGTGAAAATCAATTCCAAAGAAGTTATGTTCAAACTGTGATCACAAATGTATTTGTGATTGCAGAGTCAAACTCAGACGAGAGAAAAAGTACCTTTTGACTCGTTGTAGAAGAAATATTAAGATTTAAAGAACTTTATTCTCATACAAACATAGTGTTTACATATTTAAGACAGAAGTAGCTATGTTCGTACTTACCGGCTAGTATGTAGATTGAGATAACTATAATCTGCGTCGCTCGGACAGAGCCAAGGCGGGGTCAGTGTTTATAATAATACGCGAGTAGCCAGTAAAGCTAGTAGTGAAGCAGCATAATTGCCTTTGCGCAGGGCTTCAGGAGCACGCAAGCCCCGGGCTCGGGAGGCGACCGCAGCCCGGCTTGGGTTCACCACTAGCTCCCGGTTACCGCATCTCGCTCACCTTCAAGTATTCACTTTCATCATATTTCTTGTAATCGTGGTCGACCGCTCAAATTACAAAACAAAAATTATTCATGTAACCCAATACAAAGTAAATTGTTCAGGAATCCGTGAGTGGAATTGATAGCGTCATCGGATAAATTAAATCATTTGCAACTGTCGCTGTGGCTGAGTAGGTATTCATGCAAAACTTGAATAAGGGACGGGAAGTATGATCGTGATTATGATAAATAGACTGATTTGTTGGCATTCTTACTAAATTAGCCGATATAAGGATAGCATTATTACCTTGGTACTGTAATGTTTGTTCCTAGAAGTTTGTAGTTAGGTATCTACTTATATTCAACGTAATTTACAACTTATATCATCAAGTTCTAAAAGTGTAAATACCAGATTATGCGTCATGAGATCTTCTCAATAACAATAAACACAGAAATGTAGAATGGCATGGTTTTTTCAGTAATGACATATTAGCGTGTCTTAACGCGCTATTATCTGATGAGAAAATCTTGAAAACAAAAGAATAAAATACACTTCGTCAGCCACGTGCATCACGGCGCCCACGTCGTGGAAATCGGAAATCCCTCCATTTTATTGTTTCCTGACACTTTACTGGAAATCTATAGCATTAATCACCTAGAGCATGAAAAACCGAAACAATAAAATTACACCATAATGAACATTTTACTGGATATTCTTGAAAAACGAGAAAATCAACTTTTGGATTATCTGGTTAATCAGGTTAGTCATGTAATTGTAGTATTTGTAGTAGATGTAAGTGCTTATTTAGGTAGGTAAGTATTGTTTTGCGAATTCGACTACTACATAATAAGCTCTTTGAAATTAAAATACTTTATAAGAAAAGGTTGAATATTAAACAGTTGGGTACGGTATTTAGTCTTGCGCAGGCAAAATATTTGAATACAGTTTTACCTCGATAATACGATACGAAGTGGATGAGAATAATGAGAGATACAATGAGGCATAGGTTTAAGCGGCCCGGGGCCGGCAGCGGATCGCATTCACTGCGGCCGCGACGGCTATCGCGCCGCGATCGGGTCCGCATTGTATGGCCGCACCCGATAATTAAGACGACGCTTTTGACATTCGCCATATAGGAACACAATGACCGCCCCGGGAGTCGGAGCCTCCGCTCGGATAATATCTCTTAAACAATAACCGTTCTGCATTATGATAAAACAATTTCAATGCGGCAAACATCGTGTTCTTAACGAGGATTCCATTATGTTTCGGACCCGAGAGCAAAAAGTAGCAAAGATTCCGATGTATTTATATGTCCGTGGAACTTGAACGCGACATGGTAGTCACCGATATCTACTTGGCTAATTAACCACCCGAGAAAATGTTCAACAATACTTCTTGCTACACACGTATTAATTTGTGCACACGTTTTATAACGGATACACTGAGCTGAGCTGAGAATCAATTTTCGGATGTCTTACAGTTAAGGAATATTTTTGAAAATTTTCCATAGTTTCGATGTTTTGTCCATAAATAAACGAGCAAAACATTTATAACTACCTTTACATTTGAACGATTGAAGATATGTTACCCACAGAGACCGTTGCCGATTTTTATTCACACGCGATTCGTAAGCTCTACCTATATTCGTTTTGCGTGCCAAAGAGCTGTTACGATATGCAAGAATATTTAGTAAACAGAAATTTGGTTTGCGAGAGTTGCGAGTGGAGTGTTTGCCGGGATGGTAATTACGCCGGGCACCGCCCCTGTTTCGGCGGTCTTTGCCTTCGGCGCAGATAGCATCGCCGCCCTCGCGATTTCCGCACGAAGAACACAGCTAACAACACAAACACAACACGAATTCGAGATTGCAACCTAATTAAACACCTCGCCGTGTTCCCCTTCTCGCAGCGATGCTGACTCAGAATATATTAGTATCCAGCACACCTTTATTTGCATCTTAATGAAAGTTGACAAATATCTTTTTAAAATATTCATTAAAAACTACCTTTTATTTGCATAAGATCAAAATGTATTTGCTTGAATAGTTTTTTACATAGTAATATAAAGAGTTCGATCAATCACTGAATATGGGGTAATTAATCATCTCTAGCAAATCGCATCTTGGCTCTCCGTGATCTTCGTCGCATAAGGGTTGCTGTGCGAAGTAATAAATAATATTCATGTTGTTTTTTGTTCAAATAGAATGTAGGTAATCAGAATCTTGAGAAGCAAGTTTTTTAAACTTTTTACTATTTAGGATTAAAAACGAAGAATTTTCATTAAAAAGTTGAATGTTGATTGGTTTCTCATTTATATTCTCAGTAATGACTAAATAACGTGATAAACGGTGAAGGTATGATAAAATTGAGCTAATTAGGGATTTTAAATCGATTACAATCTTCCGTTTCATACATTATTTATTTGTAAGCGAGTGAACTGCTTGTGAGTATTGAGCGCACTCATTCAGATCATTTTTTGCCGTCGTTTTTACAACTAGCAGAAGCACTGACATCACTGTGTTCACTTTCGTAGCAACGGAAACTCTCGTAACGAGACACGTCGTTGTTTTAATTTCTTTTTGTAATATTTAGCGAATTTAATGATTGCTCCAGTTTGCCTTTTTAAGGCAATCGTTAATGATGCCTTTTACACCGAAGGTATTACGCCTGATGAGGGATCATAACGGTTGCCTTCGGACGGCTCCCCGTGGCACGTAGCTCTCGGCCGCCGCCGCCGCCCGCGCCGCGCCTTTGTTGCTCACAAGTGAAGGGCTGTCATACGAGACACCGTATATTTCTCACTGAGACCACTCGGCTGTAATTTAATTTTCATACAGGTAGGTACAACGTAAGATTTCACAAGGGTGCTCGCAAAAAAATCACATTTTAGTTGTTAGAAGTCTGAAGTTGCCAATCATGCCTGCCATCCATCATGCGCTGAGATGTCTCAATTAAAGGTGCACCCTCGTTGCTTTGTCCTGAGCCCTGCGCCTGCGTTGCTCTTCTGTCGCACCAGATAAACACTAATGATTATAAATTGCGGAATTATACAACGGAAACCTCTTGTAACGGAATCACTTTAAATGGCATGAGATTGATGTATTTTAAAATGTTACATCGTAGAAACATTTAAAATATCCCACACTCCAACTGTGTAAAAAATTAAAGACATGAATACTTTATTATATTGGATATCACACCATCAGGACGCTCTACGCAGCAATCCATGGTGCTGCCAATAGCTATAAAGCTATATATGTATAGGTGGTTTCAGTTAATGTAGCAATTTCCAACTTTAAGGTTGAATGGTTATTTATCAATCTCAGTCTCGCTTCGTCCATAATGTACTTTTTGTCTTTTCATATTTTTTTACAAGTAATTTATGTGATTTTAATGTACCTGAATAACTTTTTTGATTTATGGACTATAAAAACTCATCACAGTTTCGATTCGAGATGAAAATGGTTTGCCGAAATAAGTATTTTACGGTTGGTGTTGTTATAATAAAAGTCAAGATTGAAGAGTTGCAATCTCGAGACATGCTTCATATTGCATGTCTCGAGATTGCAACTCTGACTCTGACTACTTGTAACCAAATCCTGACTAAAAAGGGAAATATTGAAGACAGTTGCGAAGCGTGGTGGCACGGCACAGCGCACCGCCTGCACTCCAGTCCTGCTTCACTGAGCGTGAATTTTCCACCTTCGGTTTCAGACTCGCGTAACTTCACGCGGTAACTATTACGCTTTCCAAATATTACGTACTATTCGGTAATACAACACGTAACTACTGAAAATATTACGCGTTATTAATTCATCGGTAATTGCAAGGTACCTACCAATTCACGAATTGCAGCTGAAATAAGCCCGTTATCAAACCGTTACAGCAGACAACAACACTGGCGGTGAATCGAGGCTTAGCTACAAGATTATTGCGATTTACAATAAAATGCTTGGTATCTGCACTATCGGTTCTAAACAATAATAATGCATTTGAATCTGAACAAAGGGAAAGGGGACTTTTTTATCTATCTAGGATAACAGCTTTCTCTCGCTACCTGGCTGACGCTGGACGTAAATGGTGTTACGTAATTCAAGTCCGTCATTGTCTTGATATTGGAGCTGTGACAGCGCGCGTATTTAGCGTCAATCCTCGATAGCATCGCCGCCGACAACCGGCCGTAATCAGCTGCAAACACACATTTACGCAACGCCGGCTAAGACTTTAAAAGCTGATCTTGTCTCAATGTAAGTTCAACAATGTTCAACCCAAATGAGGCCGTAACAAAAAGCACGTAAAAAAATCATAGACGTTCTGCTATCATGTCTGTTAAAAGGCTTTACGGAGTTCTCGAAATTGATTTAAAATATCTGGCGTTAGTTCCGCTATGGGTGTGTAAAGTGCAAATTAATCCTTTTGTCAAATTAATTGAATTGTAAATATATGTGGAATAGTAAACATGATTTAAAGTGCCAAAGAAATAATTACCACTAATCCAAAAACGGTATACTTCTGAATCATAAGATTTATAGTATTACAACCAATCTGTTCCCAATATGTTGGTAGGTTATAACCAAAGTTAATTTATACGAGAGTAGGGCGTAATTGAAAGCTCAGCGGTAGGTAATACGTAGTAATACATAAGCCGCATCAGACGTCCGTAGCCCTGCATTACAATCTGACGTTTCCTTTCGACATTCGAGCAGATTAGTGCTACGAGGCGAGTCCGGATGTTAATCCGACGCCCAACGGGTCTCGGGATTTGCTCCGATTCAATCTAAAGTTAGCGGTCACTGGGCACGCCAAGTCCGCATCGAGTAGGAATCCGAAAAAGGTGATTGCTTTCGTAAAAATACGACCATGATGCATTTCAAAAACATGAACGCATCCAGCTCGACTTCACCTCATCAATAACGCCAAGCAGGAAGTGCGGTGACTAAGTTATGGCATTCGCTCTCGGAGATCTGGTAAAAACATTCTTCGTATGATTTCGTTGACGGCGCAAAGGCGCGTCTTATTACATCAATCAAGCAATTTAACGCATGAATGGTTCATCATAGATCATTGAAACTAATACGCGAGTGTAGTTAATATTCAATCGCATGTTTCGCGGCGGATGTGAGAGCATGGGAGGGAAGGTAGGGTGCAATTTGTCGGGAGCCTCTGGCGATGCGCGGCTCGGGGGCTGTCCGGCTATGTACACGCACCACGTATTTATCTGGTCTCTCTGAGAACTTATTTTAACTAGGCATCGGTTGTCTATCTCTAAGCAATCAGCAGCTTCGTTTATAAAACTATTTCAAGAATTCTCAAACAACGTTAACTTTTATATCCATTAAACTAATCTTAATGAATTTCCCGTAATTTAAATGTTGCGGCGGAAATATTAAACTACGAAGTGAACAGTTAGATAGTTAACTCCTACGATTGGAACAGAGAATAAGTCATAGAACTCTTTTGCATGTTGTCGTAACTAACTATAGTTATCGTTTTGTTTACGGGACAAAAACAGCAACTGAAATATTTCAGTTGATGTGAAATGAATAGGGACACGCAAGCAGCAGTTACACCCACAGTTCCGCTCAGAATTTATGTCGAAACAGACATTCACTGAGAACACTCTCAGCAAATAACCTAGGCGTTAAAACAACTAGCACGAACAACTAGCGCACTTAACAAACAGACGTATCCGTATCAGATACAGCGTATCGAGACGGCAGGACATTACTTCTGCTCTATCGATAAAGCTCAACGGTGAGCGAAATAGTTTTGCTACGCAGTAACATAAATATTTGTCATAAGTAAGATAGCAGCTGATGGATGGTCGCCGCGGACGCCGCATGGAAGCGTAACCACCAACAAAAACACGTGAACTACGCGGGCCTGCGTTACCAACATGCTCTATTACTTAACTATTATGCTACTTACATTATCTACATCGGCTTATTGTATGCACGCAGATTGTGCAGGGTTCAACTCTAATTACTCTAGGCGCACACGAGCGCCGAGCGTAGCAAAAGATCGAATCCGATATCGGTAATTGTTACCATTACCAATACGTAAACCCTTAACGACGCCATTATCCAACAATTTATAGTTGACAATTAAACAAATGTGTAGGGATTCCATCTTGTAGTGTGCCGACGTCGACTCCGGTGAGAAGTGACTGACGTAAAGTGAACACGCCCGGATGCTGTCTGATTAGGGTGATTAGTTTAGATTTCAATGAAAAAAGGTTATTTTATAAATACAGTAACTTATAAACTTTCGGAAACTATACGTGTCAACAATGTCTGGCATTGATGATGTTAGGAATTAGGCATGCGAAAAACAGTACGTGCATTACGGTGAAGTGATGTTACCATTGCTCGAAGCATTACCCGTTCTCGGTTGTCGGACACGTCTATGATGATGTAGAGTAAGCAATATTAGAATTCCTAAAAGCAATGATTCATTTATTTATTACTTTTACATCTAGTTAAATCCTTCCCATAGAAACAATATTCATTGCTAAAATAAAAGTTAATACTTACATTCGAGTAAGGAGTGGTTTAGTAGGGTGTTCATGTGGTAAGTAGGTAATATTGTAAGTACTTCAACCTAAAAAGTATTACGAAGCCGAATCCGCGTGAATATGGACAAGTCCTCTATCCAATGAATGCATCACTCACTTGCAGTAGAATCTGTAAACCGAACTTCGCTTAATGCGGTGCCTAACATAATGGGTAATGCTTCGCCATCTCAAGTGATATGTGATATTGCATTACTCTACTAGTCGTCGCGTAATATTACTTTTCTGATATCATACGCATTACACATATCTATTAGTGATCGTTTGTAGAGTCTCCCACACCTATTTTTGTGGTCTTCCGTTATAAGAAGTTATAATGCATATTTACCTCTTTAGGTCAGCAATGCACGTAAAATAAATAAACTAAAACATCGAGAAACTAACTGAACCACATGTGCCTACTTATGATAAGATTAATGAGTGGTCGCGAGCTGTCACACTCGAATTTAGATACAGATCGTCGGATTGCGTAGCACCAGCACCTACCACATATGTATGTGTTATAAATTATATGCAAATGGTTATTTATTCAAATAAACTGACGAAATTAATGCGATGTGGCAGTTAGAAACGTAACAGCTAGTGACACACTAAAGGTACTTTACGTAGTAGAGGAGCTAGTGCGACGTGTTGCCAGGAGTAGATTAGGGCAATGGGGAAGTAAAGTTTTCCTCAATAGGGATAACTACTAAGTACATTCTGAAAAATCTCTACCCAACATTTTTAATACCTTCCCACACTTAGGGGAAATACTAAGAATTTATATACTACAGTTTTCAATGTTGTGGTGAATTGGTAGTGAATTCCCGTATGAGTGGAAAGTTGCGGGTTCAAGTTCCTTTCTGCGCGTATTTTTATTAAAAATTATATACATCGTTTTTAGGTACACAAAACACATGACAATATAATAACACAAAAAAAAATATCTAGCTTCAAACGTAACATATTGCACTCAATAAATAATATAATGACTGTTAAAAGGACACATCATTTTAAAGATTCTTACAATTACTGTGATATCATAAAAAGTCTTCCTCATAATTTAAGAAGTATGTAGCCATATGTCTAACTAGGCGAATAGCGACATTTGCCTAGCTAGACACACATAGATAGCTTAGTAATCTAGCTCTTGCACTATCTAGGTGCCTTGCGTGTGTCACACGCGGGAGAAAGCGTGCTTGATCAGATAACTCAGATTGTCAAGCCGACTCCTGAAATCGGGTCGAATGTCGATACACTCGATTAATTAATTGATGTCAAAAAACTGGGCCGGGCGCCCAAAACTGTACCCATACCTACTAGTACTACATGCTCTTATGAAACGGATGATGAAACAATGTATGATACTTCTTACCTATATATTTTTTTTTATAAATATACTTGACACTGATTGTAGTTTTACTTTGTAAATGTGAGACACTTGGGAAATTTTGCACCTTCCTAGCAAAAAACCAAGAAATTGAAAAATACCGTATTGGGATATTTATTCAATTTCCTCATGCTTTCATAAGATTGCATATAAAGAAGTATATAAATGGAAACTAGCTCATTTTGATGACTGTTGCAAAGTTACGACACTATAATACGCTATTAAAATTACGAACCAATTCAATTTAATACAAATAGAGACCGTTCAGGTTACTAATGAAATCAAAATATAGCTTGTCTTTGATAAATCGTGGAAATGAAACGTTTAAGATTGCCAGTTATTACAATGTGTCTCTGTCATGCAACAATAGCCGCCGTTGTTCCATACCAATTGCAACTACAAAATAGGCACTAAATTGCGTAAACCATTACCAGTTAACTCTAAATTAGCTGGCAAGTGTTTATGAATCATTACTTCAATACAATAAACAAAACGACCCGTAGAAACTTAACTATTACCGGTATAAATTACAGAATGGTAGGTCGTCGCTCACAGACAAGAACGATAAATAAAAAAATAATAGCTCCATAAACTTAAGTTTTAACTTTTGCTGGCTGGCTCGAATTTGAATGTCGCGGACGCCATATATTATAAACTAATTCGATTTAACAGTTACCTATGTATTTCGTCAAATGCGTGCGGGCTGAGGAATTCTAATAAAGCAGTAAATGTTTATATTTATTTCTATGATAAGCCATGTGATGGACGGTTAGAGGTGGAGTGCCGTTACAATTTTATACTTGGGCTATGTATTAGTATGCGTGATTCCGTTGGCCTGCGCCTGCGCGGATCTGCGGAGAAAGCCCGCGTTCCGCTTGTTCCGCTTATAGAAATGTTCAACTATTCGCCGATTAAAATAACCTACTCGTAACTTCATCGATCTACAGTAAAATTTGCGTTTTTATCGCCTCCGGCCAACACAGTTACTGAAGTCCTTACGATATTTAATTGCAGTGCGAACGTAATTGGCCGATTCAGACGCCGAACACTTCGTCTTATTTTAGCTTATCGCATGCGATGCATATTCATGACGTTATAATGACGTCTATCTCTACGGTTAAGTTGTAGGTAAGTAATTATTTGCGTTACTGCCGGCTGTAAAGCCACTCCTAGAAGAGTCGTAACTGAGCGACAAACTTTGCTTAACAGCTCAGAAGCTTATTAAACTCGCTTTAAAAAGCACTTGGTACCACAGAGTTGTGTATATTTATACAGCATCCTTTACCTATGTATCGTACCTCGCATCCTGTTTAACAAGGAGGTAAAGAACTTAATTAAATATGTACTTACCTATATAGTATAGGAAAGTATGTAGATATATTGATAACTGCGTCGCGTGAAGTGGTTCATTTCAAGATATAAAGTAATTGAGAACGCGAGTTATCTTGCAGGCATGTGATAAAGAATTCGGTTGTGCGTGGTAGAGTGATCTCGCGCAGCGCTGGCTGCGCGATCCATCAATCTGAAGCGTCGATCGCAGGTGCTTTCTCGTCGTTAGCCCTACATGGCGCGCCGGACCACGCCTCGACTATACTTCTTTTTCATAGCATTTTCTAACTCGTCGATAGAAATCGTCCTAACAGCATATTTCACTTTTTCAACTGAACGGAAACCGACGAAAGATTTCACGCAACTTTTTAAGTCCATTTAAATGCGTATGAAATTAAGATGCCCGTAGTAACGACGTAATCGCACTCGTTTAAAGTAATAGCTGAGAAATGCGCGTCGGTAATCGCGTTTTGCGTATTCGCATGAAGCTCTCCTCACGGCCACGGCACTTTGCTGGTGCTTTCGCCATTTAACACGCCAATAAATAAAATGAATATAGATACTCTAGCTGGTCAGTCAGATGTTTTGAATAGTCACCCGCTGTGCCAATTCAATAGGTATATAAAATATTTAAATTTAACACATATAATGTACATTTTATTATACACCAATACATATTCTAAAAGATGTTCTTTTTTTGTTTCAGAGTGTAGTGATGTTAATGTTCCGAGAGGAAAAATCACCTGAAGACGAAATCAAAGCGTGGCAGTTTTGGCACGGCAGACAACACTCCGTCAAACAAAGGATTCTTGACGCTGGTGAGTACTTTTATCGAAAAACCCTTAGGGGTAAAGTACCTAATTATGGTGTTGCTTGAAAACAAAAACAAATGGCGGTTTTTGCTAGTAAAATGAAGATGCCAAAGGGCTTAGACATGATACTTCAGTGTAGAAAAAACAGTCGTGCTCGAGGCGACACAGAAACATGCCGTTGTTGTTGCGTGCGGCTGAGCGGGCGCTACCTCCCTCGCGCCGCACGCAGGACCTAATTGCCTGCTGCGGGCAGGCCGGCGAGGAGCTCCCGCGCACCCCGTACCCACCACTTTAACTCGTTAGGACATTTGCATAAATAACACGCACCACTCACGTCCCACATACAAGCTACAAACCACAAATCGCTAGGAAAATAAACACTTGTCGACCATCTAGATCCCTGGAACCCATTACGCCACTCATAACGACACATTCCACATTTTACTTGATCCGAGATACTGAGTCGATGGGTCGCTTCCACGAGGTCGCGGCATAATAAAGATATCCGAGACGATGAAGTTAGAGAAGTCACAGAGGTGAGCTAACAGGAAATCGTTAAAATTCGTGAGAAACCTCCGTTAAGCGTTGAAAAGCACCTGTCTGTCTGTGCATACGTCTTTGTTATTACTAAGTACGTACAACAAAAATAACGTATAATTCTAGCACATAAAACCTACGCATGTTGGATTGTCTTCAAAGCGTAGGAAACAGATAAGTTAGCATACAATATAGACGCGAGCGGACATAATTACAATGATGATATCGGGGAGCGCCTCATTACCATGTTAATTGCGCGTGCGCCTGCTACCTTACCACTAACAAACCAAATAATTATACTCTGATCGTTTAAATTTAAACGCATAAGTCTTTATCATCATCACCATCCTCAGCTTGCTTTTACTTACTGTTGGGTATAGGCCTCGCGAAGTTTGTGCCTCTGTTTTGCGTGTCCTGTGATATAGGCCTCAACTGGCATCCAGTGTCATTGAGATAATAATAATATTATATCAGATTTAGATTCAGATAGTCATACAAATAAATAAATCACAATAATGTTTCTGAAATTAAATGATGAGGCTTTGACTCCATGTGATAATACCCGTGTATTATCTAGATCGTCATAATAATAAGTCTTATTAGAA
This sequence comes from Eupithecia dodoneata, assembly GCA_947044415.1. Taxonomy (NCBI): domain Eukaryota; kingdom Metazoa; phylum Arthropoda; class Insecta; order Lepidoptera; family Geometridae; genus Eupithecia; species Eupithecia dodoneata. The sequence goes on along the minus strand of OX345656.1, from coordinate 7,689,767 downwards.
GAGAATTAATCCTTTATCTTTTCACACGTACATGCATAAGATATAGGAAACTAACTTTACAATGCCAACGAATTTTTATTATTTTGGGGTCATTAAAATATTTGATTGCTAATTTAAACGCATAATTTATACTTTTGTGGCCCCAGACCGAAAGCATAGCAGGGTAGCGTAAAAAATCTTAATTAACACCTTAAGTTTGAAGGTACAACCGAAGCTTACGTCACCTATAGAATGCTTTATTAATCGGTCGGCTCGAAGTAAACTGCGCTGATATATGACACTTTACACATTCTAACATAGCTTATCGAGGCTCGCAGCATTTGTAACGAGTGACGCTGCGGCTACAGCGGGGCCAATAAATTAAATCTCAAGGAAAATAAAAACATGGAAGCCATTAATTCGCGCGCCGGGCCAAGTTTAATGTCAAGGTTCTTGGCTTATCTTGGTGTTTGTTGAGTTTTATTTTTTACCGCTGGCGTTATTATGTATGTAGATTGAAATTATGTGTAATAAACTAAAAACAACATTTGATTATGAATAATTTTTAAATAAACGCGTATACGTATGATAATTGATAGCTAGCATACTAAATTATTTCTATATTAATACAACACAACCAATCACGGTCTAAACATATTTTTTAATTTTTATTTGAAATCTGCTAGAAAAGATACCGATGTAACATCAGTCATTCCGTAATTAGTGTACTCCTACAAGATAAAATGTTCCCCGCCAGTACCATGGATGTTAAAATGCATGGATATGCTATGCACTCTCAAATGCATAAAACGAACTTGGGATCGTCAAGGGCGACATCGGACACCTGTGCGCAGGCGTGTGAAAGCCACGCGGGGTGAGGCGGGAAGCGAGGCCCGCGGGGGAGGGGGTCGCAACGCACTGCGCCTCCGCACAATGCCTTCTCCGATTACTTCCATGTCTTCTTGTATCGCGTGTCGCTGCAGCAAACCCTTCCATGCCTCCGCATTTATTTCTTTTGACAGTTTTAGCTTGTAACACGCTTCACCGATTCGACAGATTACTCTTTAAGTACGTATTTGTTTTGATTATTTAATGCTTTAATCAGCAGAGATTGCATTGTCGGATAAATTTAAATGTCTGTAAGGATTTAGATGGCTGCGATAAAGTTCTTGTAAGCCAGCAATATTTTGAGGAAACAAAAATGATCTACAGTATCCACTTGTTTTGCAAATCAATTGAGTTACTGAAGAATGTGAAATACGAAGGTATCGTAACTAGAAAAGCCTACACACCAAGTCCGCCGGAGAGTCAATTACCGCTGTGCAAGTTTGCGTTTGAGTAGGTGGATTTATTAGTAGCAAGATGTCGGGCGGACTCGTAAATCTGCGCGCGGCTGTTAAGACAATAAGGCAGCCGAGGGCGGGCGGGGTCCTCCCGCCGGGTCTCCTGCTCGTAAACACTTCAGGAGAGCGGCTTGCCCGCACAGATCGCAGCCAGCCAGATAGCCTGCGCCCACGCAACCTCTACACTTTCGCATTCGTACTCGAACCCACCGTCACACGCTGTGAACATTCATCACAACACGAATACCAACACATTGATTACCTATACCAGCAACAAGCACCATACCAACCTCCGGATAAGGCCGCAAATGATCGTATTCTCATTATTACCAGTAGAGATTGCTAATACACAGTTCGTTTACAGTTAATTATAAATTTAAATAGGTAAAGCGGAAACTTATACAACTTTAGACTATTTAGCTAACCAAATTGATCGTTACGATTTTTTATCGACCATGTTATATACATTATAAAGATTGGAATATAAACGTGCTAATTAGTTTCCATAAACTTCAACCTAGGAAGGGCAGTTAAAATGATACTATCGGGTGATTATTCACGCCCTGCAAATAAATTTCTGTCCCAGATGACGTATTGTGCGTTGATATCTTAATCGAAATCTCCGACGGCATAACTGCACTCGAAGACAAGATTAATGACAATTTGTGTTTGATTGCAGACACCAAGAACAGCATCGGCCTCGCGGGCTCCATCGAGGAGATCTCGCACAACGCCATCGCTGTTTACTGGAACCCGCTCGAGAGCGCAGCTAAGGTAAGTCCTTTAAAGCTCTACCTAATTGTATAATACATTTTACGGCCAACGCTATTGAATAACTACAGGAGTTTCCGGAATATAGAGTGCTCGATTTCAGGTCTTAAAAAATGGACATGTGTCTTTCAAGTGTGCGCGTCCCGCTGCATTTTGCGTGGTTCAGTGCTTTTCAATGATAATAAATAGCCTTTTATTTATCTAGATGAGAAGAAGGTAGCTAGAGCTCTTTGTTAGTTGTTACGTTCGGTTTTATAGCTGTAATGGAACTGGACCATCAACTGAATAGGCTATTTTGTTATTACATGTTGCAAAATGTAGAGGCCATTACATTGCCGGTTACAACTGTTTCCATCCACGGAATATTATTTCCCCGAGGCTTTGTGCATGTTTACGCGCTCAGTAAATGGTGTAATGTGTCTTTCTGTCAGTGCAAAAGTGCACCGACTAACGACTTATCTCAGCGATGCAAAAATATGTGCATATGTAAAGCTAAATTAATAAAATGTCATTGCTAAATATTGGTCGTCCACTCATTGTGCAGAATTAAAAGTCTGATCATGATTTTATTAAGTTTAATAAAGTATAATTAAATTGAATCTTGCTACCTTATTTGGCCCAAGTAAATGGAGCAAAAACTGCAAATTGTCCCCCGTTGGCGAGCAGATAGTGCGGGCGACGCGGCCGAGCCTTCGTTATTGTATTGAATTTTATTGTAGGATCGCTTTAATTGCATACCTCGACCACATTACGCACAGCCCTTCAGCTATCACAAAAACCATACTTCATTGATAATGTATGTAGCCTTTAAATATTCATCAAACAATTAAAAGTCCGCGTGAAGTAGCCTCAACTCTATGACAGTATGCTAATCGAACCAAGGGTGTAATTAGAGTTAACGACTCCTACTACATTGACTCGAATTGGGTTGCGATCGTAAAATTGATAGTTCAAATTACTTATTGAAACCGTTTCGAAAATACGTCTTATAAGTTCTTTTTAGATTAATTTTATGGCCATTGATTACTCGGCTACTGGTCAGCAGTTATCGATATCCGTTATTATTTATTGTTGAGTGGTGTAACCGAAGCGGATGCGAGTTCTTTGCGACGTATAATATAGGTATGGACAGTGATCGGTGGCGGTGTCGGTGGTCAGTAAAAACGCGAGGTGGTCATTTGCATAGACCGCGGTAATGAGCGGGCAGCGACGGCGCCACCGCCCTGCACGCCGCCGCCGCTGCAAACCCGCCCTTCGGGATACTGTGAACACAAACGACACCTACCAATGGGTACAAAAACCGTCGCTTATTCCCTTCTCTTAAAGCCGTAGCGTATTAGATTAAAACATGCAGCCATATCATGTAGAGTTCCCGGCAAGCCCTGGCGCCCGTCTTTGCGGTTAGATTGTAGGGATCATTTATTATAGAGCTGTAATGCATATTAATTTATCCTGTATCATATTTTCAGATTAATATTGCGGTTCAGTGCCTCAGTACAGACTTCAGCAGCCAAAAGGGAGTAAAGGTGCGTATCTTTTATTGATCTACGAATAAGTAAAAATATTTCAGTTAAGACAGGATTTCTGTAATAATAATATTTTTTAGTACCTACCTAAGGTACTAAAAATATTATTTATTAATAATATTAACGCTAAATAAATGATGCTGGACAATACACACAACATCATCTAGCCCCAAGCTAGAGAGTTTGATGCGAACTAGATGACTGATATACTTAATAGAAAGTTGATATAATTAAATGATATTAATAATGTGTAATGTATTCATTACATATATCGCTTGTTTTGACCACCCGGAACAAATATTTGCAGTTCGTACAAACATTAGTTCCAAGGCGAAAATCGAACCGGCAACCCGCGTCGCTGGCAGACCTTCGCCGACCGCGCAACATGGGTTGTTATATTTATCTAATTATGTATCTACTCATTAATAATAATAACTTTGCAATTCAAATCACAGAGCTGAGTTTAAAATAATCATAATTTGCCTAGACCGTAAACATACGTTTTTACCTATTTATTATATACATAGGTGGGTACCTATGTGTTATTGAGGGAGTAGAGGAAAATGGCTTCATGGATCGACATCCTATATAAATGATTATACATAGATATAATTAGTTTTAGCACTGATGTCCATTCCGATAGTTAAGGAATTTAATTAGCTCTGTTAAAATAACCCTAAGAGAAACATACCAACTATAATCGTGTTTACGAGAGGGCGTGAGAAAATTAAGTTAATCCACTTCCTATTTTGAACACAAAAACGGAATATTTAATTAGTCATTAATATTATAATAAATTCATTAATTTTAAACATGAAATTAACACAACATTAGAAAATATACTAAATGGTATCGGAGAGCGTTTGCAGAATTTACTCGTAAACAGCCATGTTTATCCAACGGTTAAGTACCAAGTTATTGGTTATCGGTAAAATGCAAATTAGGCTGAAAGTACTTGCACGTGCCTATAAGGTGGCTTCAAGGCGCAATGGGGTCGATAACCGTGCTGTAAAGACTCGATTAACCTTATCATCAGGTTTTGGTAAAGTAAACAAAAGTGTAATGTTTTCCAATATTTTCTCCTCAATGGAGTTTACATAGCAAATTATTTATTTATTATATCAGCACAGAGCAGTGACAAACTTATTGGACCACATAACATAGATTTATTTTTAATTTTTTATTATATTAGTTTAATATATAAATTATAAATAAATAATACTGGACAATTCACACAGCATTACCTAGCCCCATGGTAAGCAGAGCTTGTGTTATGGGTACTAGATAACTGATAATACAATATATATTACATAGATAGTGTTTTTTTTATATACATAGAAAACAACCAATATTGAAAGCTTGTGCTGTTTTAAAATAGGTACGTTGTAATTAATAAACATTGCTTAAGTTGTACGTACGAGTAAGTACCCAGCTGTAGTAGGATACCTACCTAACCAGCATTAGGCGACGTAGTCAGCCTTCCCTCGACCTCGTCAGATCGCAATCAAGACGTTAGCCAGCGATTCGATTCAGACACGTGCATATTTTTTCTAAATTCATGAACATCGCAATTATACTTTACCTACGTTTATTAAAATGTTTTTGTCTATATTCCAAAATGAACGCAGACATTTTGCGTGAAATCGTTTACCTCGAAACAGTTGATTTTTATACTTCTCTTTATTTGTATAATCTGTATTTGGATGCGGAAATAGCGTGATGTATAAAATTGACCAATTAGGCCTAACCTTCTATCCCAATCTGGCTATCTTTTATAATAGGCAGGCTCAAATAAACTGAAATTGACCCAGACAGCACGGTCATCCAATTAACCAAGGTGTCGAAATAGAAAGTGACCATTAATTGTCGAAGCTTTTAATTTATAACTGTTACTTGTTTCAGGGTTTACCACTGCACATACAAATTGATACCTTCGAGGATCCTCGAGATACGCAAGTCTACCACCGGGGCTACTGCCAAATCAAAGTGTTCTGCGATAAGGTAAGAATCTTTAACTAACTTTGCGCGCTACGCTACGCTAACTTATAAAATAAGTCATTTTATATTTCCGTAATTTTATTGAAGGGCGCTGAAAGGAAAACGAGGGACGAAGAAAGAAGAGCCGCTAAAAGAAAAATGTCGGCAACAAATAGAAAGAAGCTGGATGAGATTTACCACCCTGTTACGGAAAGAAGTGAATTTTACACGATGGCTGATTTGGCGAAACCACCCGTGTTGTTCAGTCCAGCAGAGGATATCGACAAGCTAGCTGGCATGGATATCCAAGGGTTCTACGGGCACGAAGACTCGTCTCTCACGGATGCCCATCTTAAGGGCGCATCTCCTTTCCTCCTGCACACTGCGAAGCCGCAGGCTCCTGCCCTCAAGTTTCACAATCACTTCCCTCCAGATGCACCTGCGTAAGTTTGAACTTTCTATTCTTAGAGAAACGAGATCTGTATTCGATCCAATTTCTGTGTACACTGTGATGTGATCAATTGACGTAACGCAAACGCTAGTATATTTGAGCAGCTCCAAGTCGCGATTTTTATTCAAATAATATGTCAGATGACACTCCAATAAATTTTACATTTTCTTCCAGTTACAGAGACGTAGGAGGCCTATCCCCTTACAGTGACCGCAAAGACTCCCTAGAACTGGAAGGTGTGCTGGGCAAGCGCGCACGCACAGCCACACCGCCGCTCAGCGAGCGCGTCATGCTGTACGTGCGGCAGGACGCAGAGGACGTGTACACGGCGCTGCACGTCGTGCCGCCGACCACACAGGGCTTGCTGCACGCCGTGAGTACAACTAGTCATTGATCTACGCGGCATCGTTCTGCGGCTAATTGCCTGATACAACCTTGAGCTTCAGCTGATTTTTTTCCTGAATTGTATCAGAGAATTAGCCGTTTACTTACGTCATGGATGATCTGACGTTCAAGACCCAAAGCTTCTAGAAGACCCGTCACGCTAATTTCCATAGTCATAAAATAGTCAAGTAAAAGAGAATTGGGAATTGGCGTGTAGCTGAACTTCCGCTCCAGACTCCTTTTAACAAATAACCAGAATAAATGCAGCAGCAAGACGTGGCACTAAATATGTCGTATGGCAGAGTTTCGTGTGACGTTGATTTAGCGTGAGGCTTTTGTGAAGAGGAGTCTAGCGATTCATATAGGGCTCCGCCTCGTTGCGAGAATAACCTGGTGAAGACTAACTGAAGTGAGGGAAGGAGCCGGTCCTGTAGTCCGGCTGGCTCCGTCCCTCGCTGTGTGGATGTGTTGTTGATGTGTACTGTAATCGAGACGCTTCGTCGGGCGGGCGGCGGCTCCCGGCGGCCCAGGGCTGAGGGGGCCGCGGCTCGCGGGCGCGCTGTAACCGAGTTGGCGCTTCATAACCCGTCTAATAGACACACACGATCATCATAACTGCATGTTGTAATTAACCCCCGCGCGCGCGGCACGGACTCCTGCGACCCTTGCACCGCGCTCAGCCGGTACCGGTTACGCGTTCCGTTAGACGAGACGTCTCGGTTTTAGACGGCGGAAAGCCAATAGTAATTTTTATTTTTTGCTTATTTTCAGATTGAGAATAAGTACAAAATTTCTGGTTCGGCAATTAATAATCTTTATCGAAAGAACAAGAAAGGGTAAGTTGACTCATTGGCCTCAGTTAGTTGTTATTAGGGTACACGAACCGGCCGCCTCGCGTAATGGAGCATCGCTTACCGAAAGGGCGCGCCACTAACTACGCAATGCTTTAAATGGAAACGACCCTATTATTATTTTGTGGAGCAGCTTGTATTAAGTACCCGTCATTTAATCACAGTCCTTATTAAATACCTCACTGAACCCCGTATAACACAAATACAGCATCACGCATTGCACCGGCACTTTAACTTAAATTTGAGCACTTTTAACAATTCAATTAAGTAAATGTTAATGTAATTTTATGTTATTGGAGAATATACATTATTTCAGTTCCTGCAAAGAAAACATATTTAACGTTAACATGGGTATTGACAACTAACCATTTATTTCAGGATTACGGCCAAAATTGACGATGAAATGTTAGCGTACTATTGCAATGAGGACCTCTTCCTGCTAGAGGTGCGGCCCGCTGGGGACAACGGCGAGGAGCGCCTCTATGACATCACCTTCGTGGAGCTCCCCCTGGAGCACTAGCCCCGGCGCACGCCACGGCCGGCCCTGGGCCAACCATTGTGACACCAACAAACTCACACAACATGTGAAAAGAACTATACAGCGAATATCTTTCGCCTAGTTTTAAACCTACTTAGACATTCCCTTTTGCACTCAAAAATAATGGGATAAGATTGTCTCGGATAATGTCGATCTCAGATTGAAAATTACTTTTAAGCATTCCATCATACACAACAAATGTCACATTAAAGCTGGTCCGAAATGACCTTGTGTACATAAGTTATATTTAGTGCCTTAATGAAATTACGATGTAATTTGACCATGATGAGGTGATGGCAAAAATGTATTTCAATTACCTTGATTCCGAACATTTTAATTAAATAATTTATTTTAAAAAAGTCTCATCTGTTTTAAAAAGAAGTATGTGCCATCTGCTCGGTTATCATACTAAGTTCGTAAGTTTTCATTTCAACAGGTACCTTTTTATCTTGCCATGATGATAATGTAAGAAATTCTTGTCAATAAATTGTAGTATGTGAATCTACATTGCATAAAACGTAAAGTGCCTTTATCATAATAATTACTTTAATACTTTAGGTAAATAAGTGAGTTAAGTCACAATAAATGCCATCCAATTTGTTAAGTTTTATCATAATATTATTCATAAGTTTGCGATACGTTAAGCTGCTCAATTCATTCTTAAAGGTAAATTTAGGTTTAGTTTGAACGTTCATTGCTTTTACATACTCAGCAATAATTTAATAAAAAACAACATTATAAATAATGGCTCCATATTAACATAATGTGGAATTAATCTCCAATATTACTATTTTTATTCTTGAAATCATAAAGTTTGTTACACACCTAATAATTAAAATTCAAACATAATGAATACATGGAAGCAATGAATAGCCAATAACATTTTATATCGAGACAGTCACAATTTTGAATAATGAGCGATAAATCTTACGGTCGTAGTCATTTTGAATATAGTCAGGAAAATCGTCCATCTGATCAACAATATTATCATCGTTGGGAGTGGTTTGAGGTTAGTCTTAAGATTTTATAGATAGTAGATTATATGACTTTAAATGAATCGATAGTAGATTATCGGGCCATGACAACTTAGTTTATGAAAGTAATTTGTGTCCAAGACTTATTTATGATTTAAGGTTTTATGTGTATAGAACCACATTTTAATTAGAACAGGGAGCTCCATTCTTGCCCTGAGACCCAATTTACTGTTTGGCTAAAACCAATTACTTATGATCTTATTTAAAAACCTATTGATGTTTTATGGGCTTTAAAAACAATATTGATGTCTGTAATTATTTTAAGACTTTTCCACCGATTTTATTTTCAAAAATCAGAACAAGGTTCTGTTTCCTCGAAGAGTTTATTGAAGAGGATTTGACGCCCGAAATTTGGATGTGTTATGTATTATTATAATTATTTTATGTGAAATGATGTGCCTTGTGCGGACGGTTGCATTAACTGCCATATTATGACATAGTTAAGTAGATTAGATACTATTTGATCTTAGATATAGAATCTCAAGAAAGTCGTTCATCTTACGTTACTTACAGGTAGACATCAGACTATAAATACCTGCTTCAAAATTATACTTTATGTAGTCTATTGTTTTGTTTCCTTCCCTATTTCTTAGCTGCAATCTAAATCGTGATAAACATTGTTGTGAACACATCTTCCATTCGTTTGAGCAACATACACTTGTTAAAAAATCTTCACTTTGAAATTATTTCTTTAAGTTTGTCTTTAAATTGTTAGAAATACGAGTAGTTCCATTGCTCAAAGTTTGTAACGTTGTTTTGTCTATATGCACGAGTACGTGTATTTTAATCGTATTTATTTATATACTTATTAATATTAAATTGTGCAGCTTTAATATTTACTTACAATGATGTTAGATCGTGATTCAGAATCTCGTCATAAGTCACAACAGTAGCAATAAATACGTAAATCAGTAGTTGGTAAAAGGGCACGGTTGCCTGTGCACCGCCGGCGCCTCGCCACTCATGGTTGTGCAATGTTATTCTAACTGATTGTGTAGTTTTATCTATAGTGGAAGCTAATCGCTAAAGCTCTATTCATATTCAGCCGAGATATTTGCATCAATAATCTACAAAGGGCTCTCTGTTTGTGTACCAATAGAGCTTCAGCGGTGGTAAGAGAGTGGATGGGCCTGTTTACGTGTAGGATGAAGTTGGGCGCTGGCGACCGGCGGCGACGCAGTGCGACCGCGCGGGTAGTCACACTAGTTAAACACAACCCGAAAGTGGTAGCACATTTTCGTTATAAAGAAGTAATTAAGTTTTAATCAAATAGATGTTACGTTATTCTTTTATAAAATATTTTGTAAGTTGTCATAAAATATTAATATAATTATTTTTATCAAAGTTTATAATCTAAATAAAAATGTTTTTCTTCAAAACGTAAGTGTAGTCAGAGTTTTCATTTTATCATCCATCCCTGCTTAATATTGCTAAGACAAACACAATTCAACGTCGATTTATTTATTTAGCACATTAACAATAATTTGTCACAATCATTATTCACACTAGCTACATGAAAAGCGTCTAGAGACACAAAAGCTTAAAGATTGTAGTATGAACAGAAACAAGATATTTTTTTCTAAATTCTAATAATATCTAGGTTTATTTGAAATAAATACTTAACTACTCTATATCTCATAATATAACTACTAAGTATCAAGGACAGAAATGGGATTTACTGAAGAAAGCTTTTTCAAAGACTGAAGGAACTCTACTTGGAAGATCAGTCAATTTTCCACATTCACATATCTAACTAAGTACATTCAAATAAAACAAAATACAGGCATGTGATGTATTATCCTTAATAAAATCATGTCCAAAGTATTTGCCTTGAGAATATATTATATATGTATATTTCCGTCATCTATTTAGCTAATGTGTTCTTACGATGTCTAATAAAACAATAACAAAAACACGAATTTACATTAACACCTCCGTAAACAAGTAAGTTATACTTTATTGCTAGATTTTACTTACTATTATTAAAATAACTAACAAATATTTGAGAACTACACTGAGATTTTTGAAAATATTTGGCGACTTTCACTTATGATTTATTTATGTTATTCCTATTCTAAAACATCCACCAAAGAAGCGTATTTATGTTCACCGAAGGACACTAACTCATAAATTCACCTATTGATCTAAAATAAAGTCAACCGTACAGTCAGGCTCAAAATAAGGTACACACTACCACACAGAATTCAACCTTGAGTTCAGCATAGTCAAATTCAGTCACTTCCTTGTTGTTGGGCTAAATAAATGGCTTAATAGCCGGAAGCTTAATACTCAGAAACTTTAATATTTCCACATTGGCCGTAACTGTAGAATAATAACATTATGGTTTATTATTATAATCTAAAACAACAAAATATAGCGAACTGTCAGGGTAACATAACAGCCATATCATAAAATTTGTAAGTTATTAAGTTTGATTCATAACTTACAAGGCCATGCGTAATGGCTCGAAATTATTCCTCGTTAGGCATGGCTCCCACGCAAATAATTAAGATAATATACATTTTATGAAAATTTTCGGCATTAAGTTAACGTTGACCTTTGCGGTCAACTTAGTCTTGTTGCAAATTTTATGTTGGTTTAGGTAATAATTTGTGTTTTGCGGCATCAGATCAACCGAAGTTTTGATACTGTTCTGTACTATTATTTTATACTAGTATCAAAACTTCAGTTGATCTACAATTTAAGTTTTGATACTGTTATTAAAACTGTATTTTGAACCGTTCCCCTTCGGAACAGTTCATGAATGATTGCTATTGAATAAGCGGAGAGCTCTGGCTGTCGCTGAAGTCAAGGGTATAGTACATATCGGTGGTGTCAAGGGAGTTGGAGGGTGGGGGGAAGGGCGAGGGTGCCGGGTGGGCTCGCTTGTCCTGCAGCCAGTGGTGCGGAGGCCCGGGCTCCGCCACCCGCGATAGCCGAGAGAGGAGACGCGAGTACGTTTTGTTCACGCGGCAGTGGCATGCCGTCACCTGGAATTTAGAAACAGTCTCTGATGTATGATCTGATCGAAAACATAACGACCTACCATAGGTCGTTTACTTTAATTCGCGAGTTTTTTTTTGGCAAGTCGTATAAAGCCGCCATGATAAATCACGCATAGCAACAGCCTTGATTTTTTTCTGGGAACTTGATAATAATATGAGGTTTTTTAAAGAGGCGAGTTGTATAGTTATAAAAACAATGATTGTAGCTGTATCATTATTCATATTTCAATTATGCCTTGTTTTTTTTATAATGTCAAGTAACAATGTGACTTGGTCTTCCTAGACTCCTAGACTCTACTGGACTCACCACGACTCCCACTATAGCAATGGCGGCGCTGAGAGCGTCGGCTATGTATACGTTGTGTTTTCGGTCATGATCAAGCCCTAGCGCATGCGAACTTCTGACACTAAACCAGACCCACGTGACTTACTCCGAATTCCCTCTTGACTCATGACTAATAGACTCTACTGGACTCACCACGACTCCCACTATAGCAATAGCGGCACCGAGAGTGCCGGCGGCTATGTACACGTTGTGTAGTCGGTCGTGGTACAGCCCCAGTGGCATGCGAACCTCTCGCACTGAGCCGGACCCACGTGTCTCACTCTCCATTCCTCCGTTGCTCATCACTGGCTCTAATATGAAATCCTCTGGAAGTGTAAAGATGCACACGTATTACAAATGGTTTTATATGGTTTTTATGGTGATTTGGTAAGTAGTATTATAGAGCTTTACACTCCAGAAAATTGGGGAAAAAATCGTAGATCATTTTGTGTGAGAAATTTCGAAATTTGCTTTTAAGGTAGGTTAATGTCATTCAATATCCGTGCTGAAGACTTTATAAATTGAAGAGGTAGACATATCACAATTAAAAACTCAATAAAAAATACGATTTCGATTACGAAATAACCTTAAATAGCATTTTCTCTAGTTTTGTATATACATACATATATTGCTTAGAACTTTCGTAGCAAGTGCTACTAATAATATTAAAAGAAAGAATGTTATTAAAATGAATTGTAGCAAAATTACTCTCATTATGTCAATATAATGTTATTAGTAGAAAGATTACTCTCAAATGTCAATATGCGTCTATATTATGTTGAAATTGATCTAACGTAACAAATAACCTTTAGAAAACAATATTGTCCCTAAATATTCATAACGCAGAACCCCACTTGCTACGAAGTGCTACGAAAACAAAAGAAATGAACAATATGTGAACAATAGACAAAGTTTATCTTCAAATATTTACCTTCGCATAGTTTCCCGGTATATCCCGGTCTGCAGGAACAATAGAAGGAGTCGATGTCGCTCCAACAAGTACCGCCGTGGGCACAAGGGTTGTTATCGCAGGCCTAAAATTTTGCACAAAATCATATTGAAAATGCTAGAACAGCAAGAGAACATAAGGGGTAATCTACTTTGATGAATGTATAATGAATGAATGTGACCATTGAAATCCCAGGAACCTTTTCACAATTTATGTGGATGATACAATCATCATCATCATCATCATCATCAGCCTATATTAGTCCACTGCTGGACATAGGCCTCCCCCAATGAGCGCCATAGCGCCCTGTCTTCGGTTTGACGCATCCAGCATCTACCTGCAGTCTTTCGCAGGTAGTCATCCCACCTGGTCGGAGGGCGTCCTACACTACGTTTACCGAGTCGTGGTCTCCACTCAAGAACACGTTTGCCCCAACGGCCGTCGTTTCTTCGCGAGATATGGCCGGCCCACTGCCACTTTAGCTTGCTAATTCTCAGAGCTATGTCGATAACTTTGGTTCTCTGTCGGATGTGTTCGTTGCGAATCCTATCCTTCAGAGACACTCCGAGCATAGCTCTTTCCATAGCTCGCTGAGCGACTTTGAACTGGTGGACCAGCCCTATCGTGAGTGTCCACGTCTCAGCTCCGTAGGTCATAACGGGTAGGACGCACTGGTTGAAAACTTTCGTTTTCAAGCATTGCGGTATGGATGATGTATGGATGATACAATCATATACCAATAATATATAGGTAATTATAATTAGGAGCAAAAATACAGTGCACCAGTGTATACGCACACACTTTTACACTATAGTGCATATCATTATAATATTGTCCTACGCATCATCATCATCATCATCAGCCTATAGCAGTCGACTGCTGGACATAGGCCAGTCATAGCCTACGCATATGGCTAGTCAAATAAATGATACATAGACGACTCCATAGTAAAAAAATCTAAAATCTTTTATTACAATCATATGTATGTATCCTTGACTCCGAATCAGGCCCTAGTATTGCGTAATAAGGTTTAGAAATTCACTTCTAAAGGACTGTTCCATTTCAGCATGTTACGGATTAGCCTCCGTAAGTCGTCGTAGAGGAGCTTAAGTAAGAGATCTGAGGAATTAGGTAGTCGTGAGCTCTTTTATCTTTGGAAAGGACGTCTTAGCTGTATAATGTTACTATCGAGAGATTTGTACAAAAATCGGAAAGTACAACAAAGGTAGGACGGGTCACTGGCTTAAACATAATGCCGTTGGGGAATCGGGTCTTTTTAATTAAGGAGAACATCAAAAGTAACGTCCTGGAACAAAATAATAAACATTAAAAGAGTATGCGGGATTTCACATTATGTTTGAAGCTACACAAAATCAGTAACCTAACGAGAAATTCCAGGCTATCGTTACTTAGCATTGATAACATATAGCTACTTTATGATTTGTTTTAATACGAAATAGATAGTACAGGAATCTCTAGCAATAACTATGGGAGACCTAAGCCTAACAGGTAGGTCCCCGAGGTGGTCACACGTCACGAAGGGCGTTGTTCGACATCCCCCAATGAGATGAGCCTGATATCGGGCAGCCGCGGTAGGTTCGTGGAAGAAAGCGAAAGCGTCCACGTTTATGTACCACAAGCGGCAGAGACGGAAGCACCCTGAGGGTTTTAGTAGGTTAGAGTCCCACATAATCGTACTGTCCCCCGTGCCAGTACGATATACTCGTACGTGCGCAATTCCCTCTGGATGATAAAAAAATAGGGGCTACTTGGTCTCAAATAATGTCGATTTGGTCTGAAATGACAAATAACTTACAGATCTAGTCGGTATATGACACTCATCCCCGATGTACCCTCTCGGACATTCGCAAGAGTAGCTGTTGCCGTGATCGATGCAGTATCTACGCTCCGGACACGGGTTAGGAGAGCACAGGTCCATCTGAAAACATTTTATTCCTCCGTTTTTAGGGTTCCGTACCACAAGGGCGCCTACGGGATCCCATTAAAAAAATTCCACTGTCGGATTAAAGGCAAAGATTTTTTTGCCAAGAAAATGTGTTATGTTAGAAACTAGCAAATACATTTTATGAATCAACATGACCGCTAGTCGGTATGCAAAAATATTTGGGAGAGAATGACGTGCAGTAACTTACTAGAGTCATTTACTAAAGTTTATCGTTGTCTGTGAGTCTGTCATAAGGCTGTATCGTTTGAACCGCAATAGGTAGAAACTTAAACAGAGTGTGTAATTCTTAGTTCGGAATTCTTCTATTCGTGTGCAAGTCGACTTCCACTTGGCTGGTTTTCTAGGCAGTATGTTAATTTTTAAGCATTATGGTTATGTATTGCGAGTTAATCAAAGTTGGTGAACATTCAAGAAGATCAAGATGTAATAACTGACTTCGTATCAAAATATTAGTATAGTAGTATCTATACTAATATTATAAAGAGGAAAGGTTTGACTTTTTGTTTGTTTGTATCGAATAAGCTCCGAAACTACTGGATTGATTTGAAAAATTCTTTCACCGTTGGGAAGCTACACTAGCCGCGGTGAACATAGGCTATATTAAAATTTAGAAATGTGAAATTTGAATCTAACGCGGGTCAAACCGCGGGAAACAGCTACTACTATATATATTCCCATAACTCTCAAAACTTTTGAAACTACGCAACAAAATGAAGACATAATTAATTATAAAAATTTAAATGCGGGAACAGAAATGTATAAATTTATTTCCAAAGTAATTTAGTTAGTATTTTATGGCGCAACTTTGGTCGTAAGATATTTCTACGAAAATTTACTCTGTACAAAATTATTGTTTCAGAACTTTTCTGAAATTTGCCATTTAGGGGAAAGAAAAGTTCTGTAAGTACCTACTAACTTTGAAATGTGACACAGAAAATACAAAATTGTAATACATCACCACGACCGACAAAAACTTATATATTATACTAGCGGCCCGTCCCGGCTTCGCCCGGGTGGACATTTGTTTCATAAACATTTTTCGATGAACGGAGAGAAAATTAAAAAAAAAAAAAAATACTTTTACATGCATAAAGATAATGCATGAAAAAGTATTTTAATTTTTCCAGGTTAGTATAATATAACTTATGACACTCACAAATAACGTGGTTTTCTCTTGGTAAAATAATTTTCTTAATCGGATCAGTACATCCAGAGATTACCCCCTACACTACAACCTCACAAACTTTACCTCTTTATAATATTAGTATTAATATATAATATAAATCTTTGCCGGTCGTGCTCGGGGTATATAATATAGTAGATACCCCTTTATTAAACAAAAGCTCATGTTACCGTAAGCCGGTTCAAGAGTAGCTAATTCAAATTCTAACAGGATACAAGTACTTTATCTCTAGCGAGAGTTTCCAGTGTCGTTTGTGCGTTATGTTCCCAAGGCACCGCCACTCTCTGATAAAAGGCTACGGTAGCTTTAGTAACCTCAGTGAAGTGCCTTGAAGTACCTACCTCGCTTGATTAACGGGCAGAGTTCCGAAAAAGATTCATGTTAATACTAGCTACCGTCCATGGCTTCGCACGTGTTGAAGTGATTTATGGGATAAAATGTAGCTTATGTTCTAAGCTCATAAATAAATAAATACTGCTGGACAAATCACACAGCATTATCTAGCCCCATGGTAAGCAGAGCTTGTGTTATGGGTACTAGATAACTGATATACATAATACAATACATTACATAGATAGATATTTTTTTTTATTATATATAGAAAACGATCAGAACGACCACAATTGTTCCGAGGCAGGAATCGAACCCGCAACCTCCTGCGTCGCAAGCGGACCTTCGCCCACCGTGCCACATCGGTCGTCTAGATCATAGCTACATCTATGCTATTTCAGCCCGATGATGATCCGTTCAGTAGTTTTGTGAAGAGTAGTGAGTAACAAACATCCAATCTATCCATCTAATCTTTCGTATTTATAATTATTTGTGCGATAGTATCATTGCAACGAACATTATTTATTTCAGGTTCCGTACTGTTTGAATACGGACTACAGCTTATAAAGAAAACTATTTTAAAAGAAAAATAAAGAAAATGGCTTATTCAAATGGATCTGTATGAAATCAATAATTTTATAACTTGCATATTTTTGCTCTGTACAATATTTTTGCTAACTACCTACATAATTTTAATAATATAGCTGGTACCGAACTACTAACACTAGATAATAATCTTTTTTTGTTTCTCACCAGTGATTATTAATGTTTTGAGAAGTAAATAAATATTTTAAATCATTTTTTTTTATAGAATTTTTTGATGACATGTAATAAAGGTATATTGAATAAAAACACAACAAAACGATCAATCACAGAACGCGAATTTATTAAAAAGCATCATTTAAAAATCATTAACTATTTTTTGCATTAAATGTGAAAGAACTTTATCTTTTTAAACTGCTTCTGCCCGCGGCTTCGCACAGAATTTTCTAGGGTTCAAAAGTACTTTATTTTTCCCCGGTCTAAAATTACATCCATCCTAAGTTTCAGCCCGAACTGTTCAGTAGTTCTGTCGTAAAGGAGTAACAAACAACCACCAAAACCACCTAATTTTCGCATGTATGATAATAATGTCAATAGAATAGAATAAGATTTATTTAGCACTAACAAAAAAATTAAGGAAAGTACAACATAAAAAACACATTTAACTGATAAACATACATAATAAAACAAATTAAAAACAATCTGGTATAAAATTGGTGTGATAGTAAAATTAGTGTGCTGTGATAGTAGCGGCGTACCATATCACACATCATTGTCATTAAATAACGTACCTTCAACTGGCAAGTGTTTCCCGTAAAGCCTCGTCCACACGAGCACATGAAGCCCCCGACTCGGTCCGTGCAAGTGCCCCCGTTTGCGCAGGGTGAAGACACGCACTCATTGTATTCCTCTTCGCATTGCTTCCCAGTATATCCTATTGTTTGAAATCTAATGATTTTTTTTGGCTTATAGTTTAGTTTGAACTCATGAAAAAAAGTTATTATACTTAAATCTAAAAGCTGATGTGACTTTGCGAATACCAAGGAGAGTTTTTACTTAGACTACCTTAGTTTTTTTTAATCCGTTATAGATTCTATTCCCTTTTGTATTTCATAAGTGTCTTTCTATTTTTCTGTAATGGAAAAAGAAATAGGCTAGACCCACGCGCCCGTTACATCTAAATTGGAAATTTTCCTATTGAGAGAGATAAATTTTATTCGCGCCCAGAAATATTGCTCGGCTTCCGATGTCAGTCACGTAAATTGTTGAGAATCGATACTTTGTTCCCGTTTTCTGACGTAAGATTATAAATCAAGATCGGCTTTGTGGGTTGATATAATAATAGAATATTCACAGCACCATAAAAGCAAAGAAGGCGTATAAAAAGTTTTGTGCCTTATTAATTCTTGATCACGGAAATTATAATTAAAACTGACTCAGATCTCGCGAACGTTGCTTAATAATCCCTAAATCAATACTTGGTGAATAAATAAGAAGCAATATTGGCAGAGTTAGCCGTTCTGCGAGGATAAGGACGTGTTCCAATGGAGCGCGTAAGATAGCGCAGTCGAGCAAGGTCGCACGTTGTAGTTGCGGGCAACCTTCCAAATTTGCTTTAAATAAATCACTACCAAAAATTCCCTCGCTCGCCCAACATTCGCAAACAAGATTAAGCATTATTGAATTGACTTAAGTTACGATTTATTATGCAGTCACCTTTAGAATAACTTCTGCTGGGTCAGAGTTCAATCGATAGAGCTCCGGACCGGACTTAAATTCGCTAATTTGTCTTGCCCTCGCCAACGAGTGCTTTGGTTGTACAGACGAGTAGGTATAGATTAAAGATATTTTTATTTGATAAGGTTTCTATCGACAGATTTCATGTTTTAACTTACCGGGCTGGCAAAAACATCGGTACTCGTCACCATCGGCATTGTCATCGACTTGCTCGATACAAATGCCTTTGACGCAAGGGTTGGACGCGCAAGCTCCGCCTGTGATCGAAAGCTCGCACTGTGCGCCGGCCCAGCCATCGGCGCACGCGCAGTGGAAAGTTGTAGATCCATTCATGGCCATTGTCATGCACGTTCCACTGTTCAAACATGGTGCGGAGAAACACGGGTCCTTCTCGCAGTTCGTGCCGGTAATACCTACGTTAGAAAATGTTGCAGTCACCATAAGTAAGCTCTGCATCTACATAATAGCTGAGGTGACACCTAAAAATGGCAAGACCACATTTTGTGCGTCATAGTTTATAAAAATACGGTGAATTTATCATGATCGTTCTACGTAGAATGTCTACGATTTCTAATTTAATAGTTTTCTTTAGATAGGAGATGATCAAAGCTACAAAAAATAGGGTCTACGAACGACTTTCAAGAGAGCTTTTTGTTGAAACCATTAAGCAAAAGCTGACATGACATGTTCCATTACGAAAATAAAATACTCTTCGTATAAAAAATAAATAAAATAAAGTCAACGTAGCAAATAATAAACGCGTAAATCTGCAGCGATAAAAATCGAAAATCTCATTGTTGCATGAATTTTTTAAGCTTGCAAAACGGTCGGCTTGTTGCGTAATAACTTGCCGCATATGGGCACCGCGCCAGATTGCGTCACATTGATGTTTAATTGACCAGAAAAATTATCGGGACACTTCATAATACATGAAATAACTTTTATCGATTTACATTTTATTTGGATTGGCGTTGTTTATGGACGTGTATTAATTTTGAATTGACATCATAAACACATGAATTGTAGGTATAAAGAATACTTATGTGATTGTTAAAATAATATATCAATAAATGTATTCTGATATCTATCATAACTAGTTCGTATTACAGATAAACAGGGTGTTGGGAAGCCGTGTGCCTAACTCATGGTAGGTGGAACCAAGTGCAATAGCTTGGAGCCTTTTTAACTTTATAAACCCTATAATAAAGAACTTTGTTAAGGTTTGTGTTTTTTTCTTAAACTTGACTATTACAATTATTCAGCAGTAAGTTTTTGTAAAAAATAACAAAGCTATATTCGTTTTTTTTATTACTTAAGAGGTATAGCCAGAACTATGAAAATATATTATATAATACAGTATACAGGGTATTTTTTCTGCAATTACGTAAATAATTGCATGTATTTATACCTCGTTGGATAGCTAAAGATGTGTAGATGTTTTTCAAATAACATGCTGACCAAATTCACAGGGGATTTTTTTATTTGGGGTTTTTCGTAGGAATTTTCTAAAAAGTAATACTTTATTTTAATAAACATCTCCTTTAGCTTCCATATGGATATATATTCGTAAAACTTTTTCAGTGATTATTAAGAAATAGACTTTAAACTATCTAAACATGTCACTAAAATTTGGATTAGATGATAACTTTTTTTAAATTTATTATTGAAGAAGTAAATCGGGGTATTCCCAAAAAAATAACCAAAAATGCGAATATCTCTAAAATGGTTCACATTTGCATTATACTTTATGGGGTCAAAATTGTTGCAAATGGCCTCCCCCATCACCCTCTAAAAGATTCTGGTCTAAATTACCAATAACCCTGCATACAACATTTATGTGAGATCGGAGTAAATAAAGCTGCAATTTTGTATTGAATAAAAAACACGAAGTGTCTCTTATCTTACAATTCATTGAAAACATCTCTAGTTCATAGCCAATCCAATGGTACGCCACATATTGTCTCAATACTACCTTTTTAATAAAATCGTTATGAGAAAGATTTTTTGCGAATGTTCAATAATATCTCGTGGGCAACATCAAATACGAAACAAACGCTCCTGATAACGTACGGAATTGATAAACGAGCGTAATTTATCACTCGGGGCTTAGCAAAGTTCCCCTACTCAACAGTATCCATTATAATAATTGTTAGTCATTACTATACTGCGACGTTTCATAAGAATTTCCTGTAGCCAAGGCAAGCTCTATCATAGATACCTACTTAGCTAGATAAGATCTCCGTTAGCTAACCAATCGTTGCTAATCATATTGTAAATTTAATCTATCTATTACTTACATAAAATATTCCATACTCAATGTTTGCCTACTAAGTTGTTTTAGAAAAATTCAAATGTTTTGCTACCTACATATTGGAATATGTAGGTAGCAAAACATTTGAATTTTTCCGATCCTTTCACGAGGGAAAACACAAGGATATATATCAAACGAGAAATTTATGCGGGATGAGTCTTAATAAATAAAACATAGGTATTGCCGAATGTAGCGATCGTCCGGACCGAATTTAGAGTTGTCATACAAATCGGGTGACATATCTCAGCTCGGAAAATTCAAAAAAGAAAAGCTGTGTCTTTTCCGCTACATTTCTGCTCTTGTTAAGATTATTTCGTAAAACACTTTAGTTAGAAAAAATATAGAATAATCTGAGGCTGCCGTGATTTTAAACTTAAAGTCAGAAATTTTACAGTTTTTATTTGTGAAAAAAAAAGTGTTTGTAAAACAACTCTATTTAGAAAATTCATACAAAGTTATGTTAAAACGAGCAAACATCAAAGGCAAACAGAAACATTCAGAGATTTGCTCACGTACCGTGAGGATAAACACAGATGTTGTTTTTACAAGTTGGGTCCCTGGCTTCGGAGAACTTCAGGTCGATTTCAAATACCTACCAACACGTCTAATAATAAGGTGAATATTGTTCGCGAGAAAGCTACAAGGAATAACTTTAGTATCACAAACTCAATTCTTCTATGTTACGTAACTGGATTTGCAGAAACCAACCTTACTCAATGCTAGGTCCCGTACCGTTAGCTTTTACCAATGTTGCAAAAAAGCCTACAATTTGATACAATACTTGAATAAAACCTGACCTTTACATTCTACAGAAACACTATTTATAAACGGTCCCTAGGGCTAAATATTCAGTGAACTACAGAGAAATTATCTGAGAGCCTAAAATAAAAGCCGTTCGCTAAAGTGGTGGCTAAAACCAATGTTCGAGCATAGGTATAGAAAGCTTTTAATTTCTTTTCTGCGTTGAGCAAAATTAAGCAATTGACAATTGAGCGTAATAATGGGAATAAATATCTCTAACTAGCAGTACAATATACCTCCTTTCGGTTCAATTAATAAATAAGTAGTTTATCTTTTATGTCAAGAAAGTTCATTGGACTGCACTATGTGCCGCGATGCTGTTGTTATTTTGGTAGCACTTACCGTAAGGACAAACGCAGGTATAGTTGAGCGAGTTGGCAGCTTGCGTGAGGTCCACACACACCCCGTTATTGAGACACGGGGATGGATTGCACGCGTCGCGTTCATCGCAGTGCGGGCCGACGTAGCCGCCGCAGCACTGGCACTCATAACCTTCCTAAAACATACTACCTATATCACACGTGATTCAACACATAAAACATCAATATCCATAAAATAAAGTCGTGTTAGTTACACTATTTATAAATCAAAAATGAATGAAACGATTTGGCTGAAAAGTGGTGGTAGCTTAGAACTAGGAGACGGACATAGGATATTTTTTATCATTTAAACCATTTGACACATATATATCAACGGGTGCGAAGCCGCGGGGCGCAGCTAGTAATTAATAAAATAAATAATGCTGGACAATCCACGCACCATCATCTATCCTCAAACTAAGCAGAAATTATGTTATGGGTACTAGACGACTACGACTGATATAATGGGGGTTGACCCTAATCTTTCGAATAAGTTCGCCATTCAATTTGGCTCAAGTAAGTCACCACTAACAAATAAGCGAGACGCAACATTTTTCTTCTTACTTAGTTCAATCTACACTTGCCTTATAAAGCATCAAGGTCAGAATAAAATAATCCGCTAACTTGAGTCCTATGATATTAAGTGACCTTTACATTCTACAGAAACACTATTTATAAACGGTCCCTGGGGCTAAATATTCAGTGAACTACAAAGAAATTATCTGATGGCCTTACATAAAAGCCGTTCGTTAAAGTGGGGGCTAAAAACAATGTTAGAGCATATAGATAGCCTCTTTACATTATGACAATGCCACACCACTTCTCGTGATGAAGTGAAGACCGCAAAAAGTTACTGACCGCAGCTCTTGGCGGTGACAAATCGTTCTCGGTGCGGCGAGAGCTTAATTCCAATTTATAAAGCTTTTCTTATTCCGACGAGTTAATACGTCTTATCTTCTCCCGGAGACTTTTTTAGAAAGGACGCAATTATCAAACTCAGTTGTCGTCCGAAACCTGACACAGTTAAAGCATATTGTTGAAATAACGCCACTAGCTTTCTTCTGAAATTGCCTAAAAGCAATTACATTTTGTCTAATTCAACATTTATTATTTTTAGATACAAGAAACTCTATTAGTACGTAAAATCTAAATAAAGTTATAACTTCTATTTCTTACCATAGAAACATTGGTGTAGCAAACACCTTTCCCCGAACAGTCTTGGGAATCACCGCAATTATCAGATTTAACTGTCACTTTAAGTCGCACGCATTGCGACTTCCAGCTTTCCGAGACAACTATAATCATAAAACCAGAATTCATTTTATTAGGCTAGCAGTAGGCTACAGTAACGAAGTACAGATATTTATCTAATACCTTAAAGCAATCACTACAACCGACATTTAGGTAACTTGTAAAGTTAGCAATATTTTCACACATATCGCAAAAACACGATTTTTGATGCGGTTTAAAACGAAGCTACGAGTAAATAATATAAAAGAAAGCTGTCACCTATGAGCAAGTTGACTCCTTCAGTCAAATCCTTCTCGTACAAAGTGAAGATCTTGGCTCCACGCTCGTCGAGTGGCGTGATGTCAAGCAGAGTGCCATCCGAGTCGTCACAATGCTCGTGGCCCTGTCGTGTCACTTGGTACACGGCGGGCGTGCGGTGATCTCTGAAATGTCACTTCAATGAAGACGTCTTACGAAAGCTTAAAAGCTGTTCGCGTAAAAAAATCTTCTTCGTCATTAGGCATAAGTATTAATTATTGACTCTACTATATTTGCTGAAATAGGACCAGTTTCTTGCTCATAATAATTATTATGTTACGTATTAACAAAGGGACTGAAATACCGTGTAATTGCTGAGAAAGTAGGCAGGTATGATTAATGATTACAAAAACAACACACCTTAATAAAAGGACGGTACCGAATTGCTGGTACCACCTACGTGATTCCGCACATTTGTATATGTGAATTAGGGCAAGTTCGTGTGCTTCGTGGGGTGAGTCCGTGAAAAATGTTTGTTTTCTTCTTTTGTTTAGGGCTATTACTGCGTTCACTCACGCAATCATGAAACCTTATGCTTGGTTAAAAATAGCGTGTCTTATAAAACCGTCTATATATCTAAGGTTAAATTTACAACCTTACTAACAATGTAGAAACTTATTTACAATGTACTATTCAATGTAGAAAGTGCCTAGCTAGAGCTACTTTAAAGTCGTATTTGTAACCAAAATTTGGTCGTGTGCTAATTAGTATGGTTATGGCTGGTTTTGCAAACCTAATTTTGGTTTCAGAAGTAGTATTGTGAGCTTTGTTAACTACATTGTTAGATTACGGAATATGGAATAGGTATCTTAAATGTACGATATATAATACTTTGCTTTAGGTACTTGAGGTGTACAGATATTTACGAATAATCCTAGAAGGCAACCTAAAGCTACCTTATCGGGCTTCAGAGAAGCTCTTTGTCTGAATATTTCATTGTCTTCGTCACCGAAGCCCGATATTGTAGCCGCAGGGACTCGAACAGTTAATTGTCCACCCACCTGTTTCCATTCGAGCGTGAGGCATTCGCTTCAGGAGTGACGTTATTGGGGTCGGATTTGAGCGCGTCGAGCAGAAGGGAGTCGGCGATGCGGACAATGAGGATGTCCCCGCTCTGGATATCCGCTGAGCCCTCCCAGGACACGATGACCGGGGGACACTCGTCCTCCGCGCCTGCCGCCCCACCGCCCGCGCACTCCTCCGCCATCCGCACACAAAGTCACACATTAATTCATTACCAAGTCAACCAAAGCCTCGAATCAGGGGTCCGATATTACAGTCCTTTTTTGTGACAGTGGCTTCAAGCGTTTATTCCGTGATAAACAGTATAATTTATGTTATTATAATTATTTTAGTAGATGTAGATTTTGATCTACATTTACCTAAGCCAAATTTCAGGGATTCAGTATGTAGTTCATGCATGCGTCTACCAAACATTCGCATTAAAATTTCGTAGTTTCTGATGTGACTGAAATTATTGCAAAGGCTTGAAAAGGATTACAATCTACTTAATATCAAAGGCAAATTATCCCCAATCAAAATGATGGTATTTAAACCGATTGTTGTGGCGATATATGGTTATCGTACCAGAATCAGGGCCCTGAATGCTAATTGTTATTGCTTGCCTTTGTCGTGCCGGTTTATAGCATGTGTGGGATACAGTTATTATCAGTGTCATACTTAAACATTTGATATTGCAATTGCTTTACTGTCTAAAACTTGCATAAGGCCTCTTTTGGCTTCAGCCCGCGATTACGTTCACGTGCTCCTTCAATTTAGTTATAAATGAATTCATTATACATCTAACAAGCCTCTTATCGATATTAATGTGTACTATCCCGGTCTAAATGTGAAAACGAAACGTTTTATTCATGAGTCTGGAACAAACGCTCTCTCGCATTAATATTTATATCACCTTATTAGATAGCTTGTAAGTAGAAATGTTCCAGTTGAGTTTCAAAATACAACGAATTAAGTAGCCTCGGGTGTCTTTTTGTCATGAAAATTACGCCAGGGACATGCCGCGAACATCAAAGATTTTCGTTCGGCATTCGGATATCATAACACAAAAGTGAATGTATTTCGTCTCTGAAAACTGAAAGCAATCTCGGACGGCGTGCAATCATATTTTTAAAAGAGACTCGACCGACTTTTCACCGACAAAAATAATGAATAGAACCTGAGCACCGGAGCAAAATCTTCCCTTTATTCAACTTCACTAAGACGATTTATGGTTTATGTGTTTGACCTCAGTGTACTTCGCTGTCACGATCAAAGTTGTGCGAACAAGAATATTATGCTAGAAATAAGGGAGCGGAGGAAAAGACATTCTATAAATTGCCTGAGGACATTAAGTTTAATGCTCCTCATGCCGGTCTTATATTTATTGACGTAAAATATTCAGTGAAGCCTAACGACCTAGGAGATATGAAATTTGCATTGAGAGAGTCCGACGCCTGCTGGCACATAACTCAAGCGGTTGTATTACTTAAATGGTGAGGTATTTGTATAAAGACAAACTAGGCTTATGGCCAACGTTATTATTAGCCGTAATGTGTCTAGCTTCCTCGTATTTCCCATCTCATAATTCGCTACATTACCTATATTTACATATTTTTATATTTTAACGGCATCTCCGGTCGTAGAAACTTATTATTTCACGCCTTATTAGCATTTCCAGCTGCCACCACACCGAAGCGTTATGTTGATAAACTTACTTGTTTGTCTAATAAGTTTGAAGTCACCCGAAAGCTTTCAGCTTTCAGCCCACGTCAATACTTCCCAACTTCGTAAGCCGGTGCTTAGACTGTTGTTGTATTCAGTAAACTTTTTGGTGTTCCAATGTTCCAACATGTCCAAGTTTAGTTCTTTTTTAGACCCATGTCTCCAAAGAAATTGTAGTGATAAACTTGGCTTATGAGGGTTGAATAAAAAAGTGTTTTCAAAGGGAATTTATACGTGTTATCCAAATTTTTATTAATATCTAGCGACAAAATATTGTGAGAGTGTACTAGTTAACAAAGAAACGATACCTACTTTTTATCCCAGATTTCATGCGAACGAAACCGCGCGTGGACAGAAGCTAGTCATAAACAAGGCAATACCAATAATTACTTCTAAATACTTACCGTTACAGGCAAATTTAGTTCGTGTGTCTCATTTCCCCTCCAGAGACGTGACTCCCGTGGCAGCACGGGCAGATCGCAATCTATGGCCCCGAGGCGGTCCTGCAGCCGGGCGGGAGAAGGCGCTCCTACGCTAGAACTACTGTTTGAATTTTGCCTTCTTGCACTTTTCAATACGCCTTTTGTGCTTGCGTGCACTTTAGTTGAATGGCGCTCGGTGGTCGTCGGGCTCTCGGTCGCTTCGTAAGCTTTTGTTGTTCTTAAGCTTCTCTTTGTTGCTGAAGTTGCAGTCGTCGACGTCACTGTACTTTTTAATGGCTCTACGGACGTTTTGAAAGGGGGGGTTGGCGTTTCAGATCTTGATGTTCTTTGAAGCTCGACTGTAGATGTAGTTATCTGGGAGAAACCGGCGTCGACTAATGACAGGATTAGCGCCAATACCATTAGCAAATAGTGCGGCGCCCGCCCGCCGCTTGGATTGCGTTTCATGATCATTTTTCCTCTCTTTGGTTAAATTATGTTCGGCTGTTACTTTGACACGTTAGAAATTTAAACCTGCAAAAAGAAAGTTAACAAAGATCGAACATATCTTAAGTATTTTTGCCAAAAGAAAACTTACAGGACAACTTTCGGGCACCCACCTATTTTCGACACAGTTCAATGCCAATGTTACCTTTAGCAAACAGGTTAACAAAAGGGCTTCGATCCTCTTATTCCCCATAATATAAAGGCGAACACCTCTCAGTGAAAACATCTATAATTGGACAAGCTGTAGAGCACTCTATTGGAGTGGTGACCCTCTTCAGAACGAGTGCAGCCCTCGTGTATTCTGCGAATAGCTTTATTACCATTATAAACGAAACTTTATTTTTATACTAGAGGATCCAACCTCTTTGGTTTATTTTAAAAATCGTCAAGGTCTCTTAGAAGAGTGCGACCCTAGTAGAGGGTGGTAGGCCACTTGAACATAAATACAACCATACCAATCTAAATAACAATGTTAAGATTTCTATAAATACCACCTATTACA
Source organism: Eupithecia dodoneata (assembly GCA_947044415.1). Taxonomy (NCBI): domain Eukaryota; kingdom Metazoa; phylum Arthropoda; class Insecta; order Lepidoptera; family Geometridae; genus Eupithecia; species Eupithecia dodoneata. The sequence continues at coordinate 7,661,701 of OX345656.1, read as the reverse complement.
AGCTAACTTTTATGAATAAAATATTGGGACATATCTAGTAGGTATTTAAGTATCAAAAAGATACCTAGATTTATTATAAAAATATTATTGCGAAGTTATGAATAAAACGGTAGGTCTAATAATTTTTTTCTATAATGCAGATGCGAAAATGCAAGATGTCTTGAATAAGACTACCTATTTCGTCTTAGATAATTATATGTAGATAGGTAGCTACTTACGTAATTATGCAGCCATAAAATTTTGGTATAACTCTAAACACACTGTGGCAAGTAAGTAAACTAATTCACAGCAAAGATAAACAGCTTATACTCCCAACTGACACTGCCATTATCTTGCACAGTAAATACTAAAAGCAAGCTTCTATGTCACTCTAAAAGTCAGTAAAAATATTTGTCCTTGAAAAGGATGCCAGTAATAGTTTATTTAGAAGGTAAACTTTGCAGTTTTGCTCAATGTTTTGGCAGGGCGGCGAGGCAGCGCAGGGCGGGCGGCGCAATCAGCCGCAGCCTCCGCGACACTGAGGGCGTCGGGGCGCCCTCGCCGCCCGCGCCCCGTACCCTCCACCCTCTACGCGCCTGTATCTTTACTTAATTTTACTCCAAGCCTGTACAGTAATGCCAACGATTTCCTTAACGTGACGGGACTAGAAGCTAGGGTCATTCTATTTCCGTAAATGTACGTTTTAGCTATAATACTGATCCCAGTTTTTAGTGCACAATTTTGCGTGATAATCGTACGGCCGGGGTCCCAGGCGGGCTGGTTGTAAACATCGCGTGTAATGTCCTCGATCTGTGCCCTCTGCTACCTGCCTCTGCCTCCCGATGGATATTTATTACATAACATTCCATGGGATGCTCCAATATCACGGTCCAATAATATTTTCAGATGGAAAATATTTTTCTTTCGACTTATAAACAGATGAAATATTTGATCCATAAATAAGACCTTGCGGGATATTCTGTTATACGAATAATATAGCAAAAAATAAGATTGATTTCAATATATAAGATATGCAAGACTAGTTTCTAGCCGTGGCAAAGCACAAAGGTTATATCTATCCCATGGAACTGTTTAATGGGATAAAAGCTTAAGTTTACAGGTTTATATCATCTATGCAAAATATCAACGCGATCCGTTCAGTAGTTTTATCGTGAACAAGAAATAAACATCTATCCATCCATCTAAGCTTTCGCCTTTATAATATTAGTGTATTAAAGTAGATAATGTAACGGGACACTGAACGGAATCCATTATGTATAAATTGAAAATTAATCACTCATAAATCAGACAACTTCCTGCGGCAAAGTTTGCCGCAGTCATTAAATATTTATTCAGCTAAATAGATAACCTATCAAAATAAATGTCACCCATCCTATTTCCATTTCATCAACGAAGCTAATTATATGGAGCAATGCAAAATTAATTTGTTTATCCGCTACGGATCGAGGCGTGCAATCAGTTTCAAGCTCAATCTCGGTTCCAAAACGGCGAACAAAATACCGAGCTCATCGTAATTATCAAGAGATATCTATACGATAAATATATACCCTGTAGTGTAGGTAACTAAACTGCACACTTTCCTTCTTATTAATAAAGGTCACGCTCAGCTTTATTCAATACCTATAATTCGATTGTTTAGCTTTTAAAAACTAAAATGTTTAGTTTAAAACTGTTTTGTTTTTTATGATTTGCGGGATAAATTTGCGCATCCCTCGGAAATATTATTAGATCTAATAGGACCACCTCGTAAGACTCCTCTGTAAACCTGCAAAAATGTCATCCAAATCCATAATATGGAGAAATCGACGGACAAACATAAAAAAACATTAATACATATGGCCGATTACGTCATCTTTTTTTCGAATTCTATTAAAAACACACATACTAGGTACCAACCTAATTAGGTATAGGTACTTAAGCTTACCACATTAGCTTTTCGGTAGGTATCATGAGTCTCGTATCGTCACTAACGAGACAGACGTAAACCTTACCTCATCTACTCAATTAAAAAGGTAGGTACTTGGTTACAATAATGATCAATTAATTAGAAGCCTGACTGAGAACTCAGCTGAGCTACATCATCAATAGAACATTAAACGAATTATTTGCTCGTCACAAAATGTCTGCGGACTAAGCACAATAGATCGTTAGGTAGATATGAATGACGAGCAATTAATTTTTCAAAGCGAAAAATAATTAGTGGTGTGTATTGTAGATCTATGCTTAACAATTCAGTTAGAAGATAATAGTAGGTAAGTCTTTTCTATTCTACATGTGTGTATCTAAAGCCGGGTACATACTGATTGGCGTAACGGAGCGTAATGTAATGTAGGTACCTACCATTATTCGCAGCGAGCATAATACCACAGTACACATATAGAACAGTATGGAAACTAAGCCTAGTTGATGAAATAGATACCTACGCTCCATTATAGCACTAGGGTTGTCACTTTTCTTGTTTTTGATATATATTTTTTATTAAGACGATTTTTTTCTGTACTGATCAATAAATGGAATTGAAATAACTAGCTTACAAATGTGGTCTGGTATAATATAATAATATCTTCGTCTGGTCGAAGCGACGCGTGATCCGAGATCTAACGAGTATGTTGCTCAGCGCATCAGCCAGCATTGCCATACAGCGTGGCAATGCAACCAGCGTCTTGGGGACGCTTCCGACTGGTATTGATATGGGTCAATTGAGCTACCTGTAGATTGTTTAGAATAGTCTGCAGTTAGGTCAATTGTCTAACTAGTTAAATTTTCTTTGTTAGTAAAGTATTTGCTTACAAATACAATTTAAATAGGTAATCTCATGGCGTCGCGTGTGAGCCGCGGTTGGACGTAAACGTTTCGTGAGCTCGTCGGAGCGGGCGCACGCAGACATTGTAGCGCAGGCAGCGCGCGCGCAACGCTCATGAGCGGCTGCGAACCGTACCGCGTTTCAAAATCCGAGTTGATAATATATAGCAGCCGCCATCTTGGATTCACATTTTGACAGCAGTATCGGCTTCAACACCCTCAAAAACCATGAAAATGACACCCATGACGGAAAAAATGATAATTTATAGCAGCCGCCATCTTGGATTCACTTTTTGACAGCAGTATCGGCTTCAGCACCCTCGAAAACCATGAAAATGACACCCATGACGGAAAAAAATATAATTTATAGCAGCCGCCATCTTGGATTCACATTTTGACAGTAGTGTCGGCTTCAGAACCCGCGAAAACTATGAAAATGACACCCATGACGGAAAAATTGATAATTTATGGCAGCCGCCATCTTGGATTCATATTTTGACCGCAGTATCGGCTTCAGCACCCTCGAAAACCATAAAAATGACACCCATGACGGAAAAAATGATAATTTATAGCAGCCGCCATATTGGATTCACATTTTGACAGCAGTATCGGCTTCAGCACCCTCGAAAACCATGAAAATGACACCCATGACGGAAAAAATGATAATTTATAGCAGCCGCCATCTTGGATTCACATTTTGACAGCAGTATCGGCTTCAGCACCCTCGAAAACCATGAAAATGACACCCATGACGGAAAAAATGATAATTTATAGCAGCCGCCATCTTGTATTCACATTTTGACAGAAGTATCGGCTTCAGCACCCTCGAAAACCATAAAAACGATACCCATGATGCAAAATTTCATAATTGATTGCAGCCGCCATCTTATATTTAAATTTTGAAAGTCTACAATCTAGTTTAAACAATGATGTTATATTTACTCAAAAATCAGTGCCGCGAGGTTGCCGCTTTGCCACCTACACGAACGAGACAAGTAATGCGTGCGTTGCGTTTATGAGTGACAGAGATAAGGACATATTATGCCGTGCGGCGGCGCGCGGCGTCTCGTCTGTTCGAACTAAAATCACTGTTGCCGCTTTGCGTTGTCTGCTCAAACAGTGCTAGGTAGGTATTAGGCTACTTTAATAAATTATCGCCAAGTTATTATTTCTTTACAATGAGTATGACGTCTCTATTTGTAAAATCTCATTAAATAAATAAATAAATAATGCTGCTAAAAATTCACACAGCATTATCTAGCCCCATGGTAAGCAGAGCTTGTGTTATGGGTACTAGATAACTGATATACATAATACGATATATTACATAGATAGATATTTTTTTATTATACATAGAAAACGACCAGAACATCCGGAACAAATATCTGCAGATCGTACACACAATTGTTCCGAGGCGGGAATCGAACCCGCAACCTCCTGCGTCGCAGGCGGACCTTCGCCCACCGCGCCACATCGGTCGTCAATTGACTTTAAAAATCCTCAAAACCGCAGCCATTCTTGATTTACATATAAGTTCACGGATTTATTATGTATGATCGATCACACGGACTCATTATTCTATAACAATCATAATAATAAATTATTCTTACCTTTCAAAATCAGCAGGAAGTTTAAAATACGACAGCTCCGCTTTTGATGAAGCCGAGTTCATACAGCTGTATGCAACAATATCTGTAGCGGGTCATTTTTCACTTTCACGCGACCGCACGCCTAGACGCGACAACCGCTACCTGAGCATCCCCGAGAATCACCCAGAAGCCGTGTCGATGTGCATGTTTGTGTGAGTGTGCCGTTTCGAGTGTTTGTTCCTAGTTTCCGTACTGTATATACTTATACTGAGATAATACGTTACGCGCGCCGGCGGCGGCCGTATGCTAAACTCCGTCTCGTTGGTTTGGTCGTTGCAAGCGCTTTTACCCGTACTGACTGCTCGAACGCTCGTAGTAATCACGGCCGGTCAGTACCTACCCAACTGAAGGTATCAAATATACTCGATCGACATAATCAGAAATATTCGCAGTGTATTTGACGCTAAGCCTTCTCAAACGGCCTGGCATTTGCATATAAAATAAATAAAACAAGATAACATAGGTATCGTTAAGCTCGTTAAAATTATGTTTTATGCAAAATGTTTAAAACCCGTCATTAATTCTCATTAAGCAGATTCAAACGTATGCAGACAAACTAATAAATAAATCTGCGGCCACACTGTTTTCCTCCAACCGAGTAATATTTCACGCCATGCGAGTGAAGCTAGCGATCGCTATTACCTCGGGTCATTAAACAACTACTTACTGCTCGTAAATGAGTTTTCCCAAACCTAACTGCTTACTCGCGCCAGGAAATTGCGCAAAATAATCCGAGGCTGCCGTTTCGTTGGTGCTTTTTTCATTAAAAATACTTGGGGATTCGACTCTAGAGCAACAAACCGACTATCCTACGCGTTAGTTTTCTTTGACCGAATGAAAGTATAGTATAGTAAGCAATATTTCATTGATACGTAGGTAATAATGTGAACTCAATAAATATCAAACTTTTGTTTGTCCCGTTATTTTTCGCATCACTATTTTTAACTAAAAACAGAATCTATGAAATTAATACTTTCATTTCAGGCGGAGTATACCTACAACAAACCAATATATAACAGTTGTGATTAGTCTGCTCCATCAACTAACTAACAAAATCGTTGCTCGAAGTCGGGGCCATTTTCTAGAGAATATGATAGGTGCTCGGACCATTAGACGCCGAATCACACCGCACCACCGACACCGATGTTCAATGTTATGGAACATTCCCCATTTCAGCGCCATACAGATTCATGATTCCTTTTACATGTTTTCAGTCTGCAATACTTTCAAACAACAATGACATCGCATGGTCATACAATGCGAAATTAATTTATAGGAATTGACATAATTTATTTATAATATTTTACACATTGCATGAATATGCGACGTAATATTTCTCAACTAGTTTCTGCCCGCGGGCACTGTTATTTAATTGGAAACGTTAATATATAATTATTTCTATCCCATGGAAACTGATTTATGGGATAAAAAGAAGCCACTACTAGCGAACTACCTGTTAGCAAAATTTCAGCCAGATCCGTTAAGTAGTTTTAGCGTGAAGGAGTACCTACCTAATAAACATCCATCCATCCATGCGAAAGTGGATAATATTAGTGTGATTCTGCCCTAGACAACAAAATTAAACGTGCTTGGGCCTCCAGATCAGCATTCATGTTTCCAAGAAAAAGAGAAGCCTTTGTGTTCCACTGCCACTAAACTACTTTAGCACTCCCATAAATTTTAGCAAACTTATATAAGCACGCTCGGATGGTAGCGTAACTAGTGTTAGGTATTTGCAGTGTTGCGTAATAAGTTCCTGAAGTGAGGGCGGGGGCGAATCCTAGTTGGAAAGTTGGCGCAGTGCCAGCCGCTGACGAGACCACTCTTATCTGCTCTATGGATCCCAATACGCCTCGCCTCGCTTTTATTGCGAAACGTCGATGTTTATAAACCGTATAAAAGATTATTCTGGAAGCACGTTCGTACCTACGTTATTTCAAAGGCATTTCTGCTCAACTAGATAGGCTTCTAGGTATGCAATATTGGAATCCTGTAACGTTAGCACTGTAAGTGAACTGTCAATCACAAGGTCGTGGATTCAGATCCTGAAATGAAATTTCAGCAAGGCATGTTGTACTCACCTAATTAAATCAGGGGTTTAAAGAGTGTTAAATATAAGAAATAATGTATTCTTTAAAAATAAATAAATAGAAATACAAATTAACCTGGGTCTCTTCAAGACAGAATTTTCTTCTAGACCTACGTGATACACCATCAGACTCATCGTCATCAGATGAGGTCAAGCAAAGATCCATTTTTCAGATACAGACAAAAAAAACTCGCAAATTGAACTAGCATTCACCAGGCCCGAATACACTGAACTTACCTTCTTAGAGAAGGAGAAGTGAAAAGGGTATTTCATTCCGTAAATAAGTAATTTAAAATCACACATCACCTACAAAGGCCCGACGCGACGCAAGTAGGTAATTTCACTTTATAAGAAAAGGTGCTCTAAAAGAGGGCCAACGCCGCACGGTAGAAAAAAAATCCACCAAATTGGTGCTCTTTGCATTATTCATAAGTTCATCTCATTCCGACTCGGAGAAAATCTATTAGGAATTGAAGAGTTGCATTTATATACCTTCATCTTGAAAGTGATTTACTTTAAAATGGATATTGGATAGATATCGGTATTATGGATGTTGTTTGTAGAATTATATTACTAACTAGGGTATTGGAATTCTTTTCTAGATAAGTATGATATAGGTATCATACTTATCTAGAAAAAAATCTATGACTTGATGATGCTTTTAAAATTTTATTGAAAAGATGTCAGTAATATCACGACAAGCTCAATGTTATTATAAAAATCTGTTAATATGAACAATGTATTATATATATATATATATATATTATAGTCCCATAAGATAGTGAGTGCTTCGGTTTATACTGTAAACTCCTATCTTCTTAAATAAATAAATAAGTACAAAAATAAATATTGATGTAGGTTGTGGAATTCTATTAAAGCAGGGTAATGAATAAGATAACATGACGATGATTGAATATATCTTATTATTATTGTATACTATATAATATATATTTGCATAAGTGCAAAGATATCAAAATGCCCTATTGATAAATGAGAAAGAAGATATTGTGTTCACAAAATAAATAAAGCATATTAAATTATTGATGGAGATTATATTACAGACTGTGAAATTCAATTCTTAAAACATTTACACCACAAACACTAATGATTCTAGAAAAATTAAATTGCATAATATACATTTCCATACATTGACCAGTGTATCTTATGATTTCTCTATTGCTATATCCATAACGTTAATTCCATACTACAGTACTACGTAAAATCATAATACTATTGAGATACGATTGATCTATCCCTAAAAGCTACCATTCTACACACAACTATGTTTTAAAAAGTGTATAAATAATGTTGGGACAAAATCCTACAGATACTAAATTACATAGCCTCCACTTCATTCTTAGCTAGGGGGACACTTACAGCTGCGACGTCGTTTTTAATGTATTCCTGTAACAAAATAATGTATTATTTTACACCATACAAATAACTCAAATGATTAACTAGCTGCTCTGCGGCTGCGCCCGCGTGGAAATCTGTGTGTCAAATGGTTTATAAACCATCCTTCTTGGGGCTTGAATCACTCTGTCTATTAAAAAAAACCGCATCAAAATCCGTTGCGTGGTTTTTAAGATCTAAGCATACATAGGGACAGACAGATAGCGGGAAGCGACTTTGTTTTATACTATGTAGTGATTAGACATTTAAAAACCATTGTGCAATCGGAGCTTAGTGTTTTACTGAAAATACGGTAGCAGTGTGGTATAAATGAGCTACAACCTTTGGACGACTATAGAGACAGACAGTATCTGTCTTTCTGATCTTCATCAGACAGACAGATACTGTCAAACAGTTTCCAATAATATTTTCAGAATGAGTTTAAGCCCTCTACACTACACACCAAAGGCTTTACTCCCCGGGTTACCGCAAAAAAAGAATAAGGCACGATTATCACAAAACAAGCCCGGCGGCGGCCTTACTGACTCCACCAAAGCTGAGCTTAGATGAGCGGAAATAAATAAATAAATAATGCAGGACAATCCACACAGCATTATCTAGCCCCATGGTAAGCAAAGCTTGTGTTATGGGTACTAGATAACTGATATACATAATACAATACATTACATAGATAGATATTTTTTATTATACATAGAAAACGACCAGAACACCCGGAACAAATATCTGCAGATCGTACACACAATTGTTCCGAGGCGGGAATCGAACCCGCAACCTCCTGCGTCGCAGGCGGACTTTCGCCCACCGCGCCACATCGGTCGTCAGAAGAAGGAAAAGATATGTGTTATTTATAAACAATCAATAGAACATCGCGGACCACCAAGCGGAGATGTGTAATTGTATGCGAAGTAAGATCGTAGATGTAAGCTGTGCTTCGCAAACTGGCGATGACATCACGCAGCGGAGACTAGGACAGATGAGTGGAAATGTGAAATCAGGCCTCCAGTAAACGAAAAACAAAAAATAGAGGGCTTATATACTCACATGGGTGGTCATTACAACATAGGTAGAGTTGTATTCGTGCTGGCCCGCGAGGGACATCTTCTCGGGGTGGTACCGAAGGCGGTGGGAGCGCAGTGTGGACGCGTACGCGAAACGCTCCTCGCACCATTTGCACGTCAGGGGCTTGTCGCCGGTGTGCGTGTACATGTGGACCTGCGAGAATGATGTCAGGTTAATAATAGGCACTCCGGCCAAACTTAACATTATGATAGAGATAGATAGATAATTATTTTATTGCATACTTAAAAATAAAACAAACAAGATAATAAAAACACAAAATTTGTGACTATTTGGCGGTCTTATCGCTCAAGAGCGATCTCTACCAGACAACCGTGGATGGATTTTTCGTTGGATTGAACATGGGTTTGATACAATGTTTGTTAACTTAACACTGTTCCGTTACTTAAGATGTTCCTGGTCAGTTTCTTGGTATTTTTTTTATTTGAACTTATTTTTCATTTGAGGTCTTTCCTTTAATGCTTAGATACTGTGAATTATGTTTCAAACTTGACGCAAAAACAGAGAATTTTGGATTATTGTGTTATACTATGAGTTATTAACAAATAAATTTTTTTGAGAATGGCTAGAGTAAAGGTACCATCGATGTTCCCATAATATTAATACAAAGATTGCCTATGACGCATATCATGTGTATCGTGCAGCGGCGCTAAGGCTGGGTAATGAATGCTTTACCACGATGATTTGCTGTTCATTGTAGGGATAATTTATGACAGAATTACTGCCAAGTTACGATCGTAAAATGAGGCCGTAATGAATCGTAATAGAGTTTCAACTCAAACTTTCGTTTAGGCCATATTTTATCGATGCACACTAAGTTTTACACCGATACCGATATTATAAGTCTTCTAAGTCTTAATGAACTGACACACAATGCACAGTCTAAACCGCTGGACACATCGTGTTTTAAGTTTGTAATTCAGTAAATTATATCCTATCGCTAGTCACTTGGTCACCCAATGAGCTTAATATAGTAACTCCTAACTAGCTGCGCCCCGCGGCTTCGCCCGCATGGAAATCTATGTGTCAAATGGTTGATAAACCTTCCTCTCGTTGAGTAGTTTTAAAGATCTAAGCATACATAGGGACAGACAGACAGCGGGAAGCAACTTTGTATTATACTATATAGTGATACTACTTCTTTGTTCTCCTTTGTGTAGCTTACCTTCAAAGTCTGGCGTCGTTTGAAAGCCTTGTTGCAGTAAGAACAGACATGGCGACACTTGTCTTCGTGGACCAGCAGATGTTTGCGCAGCGTGCGACGGCTGTTGAGCACGCGTCGGCAGATGTAGCACTCGTATGCGGTGTCTTCGTGAGTGTCCATGTGAGTCTTCAGGTTGGAATAGGTTTTGAAACTGAAACAAAGGGTATGGGTTATGTTTACAATACAATTACTCTTTATTGCACACCAAATAAAAACAAATACACAAAAAGAAAAAAAAGATAATATATTGTACAATGGGCGGCCTTATCGCTATGAGCGATATCTCTGCCCTTTAGATGGACATGAAGTGTTAGAACAAGTATAGACGGTAGCGTTTTATACAGAATAATATTTCATTTGGTAATACATAAACAAATTCCTACTGATAGCTATAAAGTATACAAATGTTTCTATTTAATTAATGGGATAGGTACACTCCAACCAGGTGGGATGACGACCTGCGAAAGACAGCAGGTAGATGCTGGATGCGTCAAGCTGAATACATAGGCTGATAATTATTCCGAAAATTCGGATCCTATGTCCTAGTGACTTACCTTCAACGATTCTATAGGAAGTATGGCATTATCAACCTCATACACATAGGTATATTATGAAAGTAAGCAGGTTAAGTACGATAGTTTTTAAAAGTAAAAATCAAAAAATATCGATATCGATGTCTATACTTTTCCTAACTGAGTCTATCCGTACTAATGAAGTCTTTTAATTTTTAAAGCTCTTATTGATCAATTTACGCAATTTCGAGTAGGTTAGCTGACTTACGGCTTAGAGCACTTGTTGCAGACGAAAGGCTTGTCGTCGCTGTGTATGGCGCGATGCTGGCGCAGCTCGCCGTTGGTGCCGCATGCGTAGCCACACAGATCGCACACGTAACCCTTCACCTTATCGTGCACCACTTTCTTGTGAGACGCCGCGGACGAACGTGTTGTGAACCTGGAATTATGTAACATTTAGGCTGGCTGGCTTTACTAGCTTGAGGAACTGGTCGTTTTCGTGGTACTGGACAATCGTATGAGCTACAGCTCGAAAGCTTAAGCTAAAGAATGTATGTTTGAACGGCAAGATACCGCTCTTAGCATACGCGTCATAACGGTAGTATTATGTTAGTTAATGAGAAAAGAACCAACTTTATTTATTTCTCATGGATGACATCATGTCGAATCTTATGTCTGTCAAAAAATAGTCCCAGCCTGAGGTCGTTTTTTCATAATTACCTACTTACAATAGACAGACCTGTCATTGTAAACTAACATCTTTATGAATGAATAAATTTGTATTTGTAGACAAGAATTTATCAAAAGACGAAGTTCGGAGGTTAAAACAATAAAATACAGTTGATTTGAGAACCAAATGTTCTACCTATAACGTTGAAAAGACATTGCAGTACCTACTTAAGATTGTAGGTAAACTTTGAATAAATTTACGTAGTTATCGTAATGATATGCGCATATTTTAAAAGAAAAATTCATGATTTTAAAAGACCTTACTTCGAGTTACAAAAGTCGCAAGAAACTTACTTCAAGTTACAAACGTCGCAATGGTAAATCTTCCTATTTTCTATTGGAATATGAGATCTTTCGTGAGATTTTAAAGCATCCTTCGTAGTAAATATTTTGTCACATCCAGCGCAACAGAACTTTCGTTCCGACTTTGGTACATGTCTCATTTTATGTTTATTTAAAGCTGCCTGAGATTTTGATACTTTTGGGCATTTATCACATCTGAAAAGGAAATATCATTTGTTGTGTATACTTCTGATAAAATTTTACACATATGCAGATTGTCTAGCATTATGCACAAATGAAACTTACGCCAAAATATGAGGATTCTTGTGATCATGAATGTGTTTGTACATAACAGATTTTGATTTAAGTGTAATTCCACATTTGCACTGCACAATGGGTAAGATGTTGTGGATATCTTCACAATGTGCCTTCAAAGTGTACCAGCTTGAGCATTCCAGATCACATTCATTACAAACAAACCTGGAATTGAAAGAAAGATGTCACCTGGGAACTGGGAAGATATGGGAAACACAAGTCTATAACATGTTAAACTGACATTTGACATGCAATTGATAACACTGGTAAGTAGGGCTTATTCCCGATTTACCCCAGAAAATCTCCCCTAAATGGGAAAACTGCAAAGATTAGGTAAGTACACAATCATTGTTAGGATAAAACACTTACTTAACAAAATCTTTCACATTGATGTTGGAATACTTAAAATCATCTTGTTTTTCCTTCTCGGTAGCAGCATCTTTCTTTAATTTTCGACTTTCTTGTTTATGGTCAGACACATGCTTGTAAAGCACGCTTTTAGATCTGATTTCGAATCCACATAAACATATTACCACAGGCTCAGTTTTGTGGAGACCTGTGTAATGCTCATGCAAAATAGACCAATTTTTCAATTTCTCTTTGCAAAAAATGCAATCAAACCTGAAAATAAAAATTTTTTTCCTTTTAATTTCACTTCAATAAATTGATTATTCTGAGTCAACCAACTGCTGTGTGATGTGTTTTGTGTATTTATATATTATGGTTTAGATAAAACTTTACTATAGATTTACTTACTACCATAATCAATAACTTACATGTAGATATAAAAGTTTTGTATTTGTTTCAAAACTGCTGAAAGAACTTACTTTACAATATCCTTGACTTTGAAGGAAGATGCACTAAGAATTTTATTAAGTGATTCAAGATCTATATTTGGTTGGGTCAATTTCTTTATCTGGTCACTCTTTATTTGTTTCAATGTAGCTATTGTAACATCATCTAAGTCTTCTTCAATTTCATTATTATTAGTTTGAAAGTCATCATCATTTTCATCCCCAAACATAACAATATCATTACTACATTGGAGGGCACCTGTAAGTAACAAAATCATTAAATTATCTGAAAGACTTGTTAAATTGCTCATACATTATTATGAACAATTTAACAAGGTTCTAACTAAACAGTGATATTAACTATGTATTTATTTATGAACTTACTGACAATTTCTTCAGGTGTCATCTCATCTTTAACCTAGAGAAGCAAAAAGGTGCAATTATTTGTAATTATTATTATAGAGATTGAAGGATCATGAGATAATTCCGCAGTGCTTAAGATTAGATGGACATGGTTTTTATATTACAGGTAATTTACTACAGTAATTTAGTATGTAATAATAATTCTGCCCAAAGCTTTGCTCAAGTTACCATTATCATGATGAAATATAGCACCTGTATATACTTTGTTGTTATTTAGAGAGAGAGTAGAGAGAGTTCTCAGACCAGTATTTTAGGGGATTATTAATCATCATCAACCTATAATAGTCTACCACTGGTCATAGGCCTAATTATTTGGGTTTGAGCGATTGATAACATATTACAATCATATATTCTCTTCATTGATTCTGAACTCAATATAAAACAAAAAAACCCTCCTAAAGTACGACCTTTACCTCTTCATGCTTATATATTAACGCCAATAATATGTAGTGTAACAGAATTTGCAAAAACTTACCTCGGATTTTACTATGGATGCTTCTCCTACATTTGTACTGAACTCAGTTTTGATATGTAAGTTTTCATCCTTTTCTCCAAATGTTTTTTGCAAAATTTCCTGTACTTTGTAACACTCCAGCAAAAACAGTTGAAATGTTACCATTTTTTCTTCACAGTTCAAGCAAATTTTTGTTGGCAAATCATCGGAGTCATAGATCTGTAACATAAAAATATGTAGAGTAGAAGGTTGCAAAAACTTAATATGTACTATCATCACCTTTGTATTATGTATATAAGTCATGTAACCTTATCACAAGCTGTGCTTAGCTTGCTCTTGCTCTTGCTTGGGGCTAGATAATGCTGTGTGAATTATATATTTTATTTATTTATTTTAGCAAACAAGTTAAGATAACACATTAGAGAATGGAAGGTTGAAAGGGAGGCCTTTTCCCTGCATTGCGATCATACACGTTCTTAATAATAACAATATATAAACAAGTCTAGAAAGGAAATAAAACAAGGGCATGAAAATGTTGTGTACCAACTGAAAGCCAACTATAGACAATTTGCATTCCAAAAACCCATACTTACGATTATTTGGGTAAATTCTTGCACCATTTTTCGAACACTGTTGTTATCTTCAAGTAGTAAATCTTTAGAAAGTAAATCTTCTTTACCACATAATCTACACAGATTTTTCATGGCCATTTTGATTATTTACAACGAATAGAGATTATAAATGGAAATCCGATGTACTTAGTTCGTGTTGAAAATAAAAATCCAGATTTATAAATAGTTAGTGCATATTACATCGCCACAAATTGGAAATAATACAGAAAATGAAAAGCATAACGAAAACATTGTAAATTTTCTTTACACTACTATTGATTGATAAAAAGAAAGAAAGCCTTCCTTCCTATTTCCTTTTGATAATGACATTTTGAATAATTTGACTGTTTCTTGTTTTCGATCTTTATTTTCAAATCTTGGACGATCGAAATCACCCAAAGTTCACACGTTCACTCATTCCAAACCGACAATAGGTCTTGACAAAGAGAATATAAAGTATTACGGTATTAAAACTAAAACAGTGGGGCAGTGGGGCTACCATGCTCTTTTATTTTTAATTTTACCATGCTCGTTATCAGCGTTATTCGGTCATTTTAGCACGATTAACGCGTGTTAAGGAGTAATTTAACGCGAATAACGCCTATTCCCGAGTTTCCGCGCTAAAATGAGCGTAATAACGCTGATAACGCGCGTTACGTAATGTATTAAATGGCATGGTAGCTACACAGAAAAAAAGTACAAGGAACATTAATTTATAGAATTTTTTTAAATATTCTTCGAGGCTAGGAAATAATTATAAGTAGAAAGATATAATCCATCTTATTATTTGATTGTAAGTTTTTTGTAATCGTTATTTTGTTGTGATTTTGGTTTTAATGTCTGGTTCGTTTTTAACAACGTTGAATTGTAAGAGCCTTCAAAGATTTTTGTTAAAGTAACGGATTTCATGTTCGAACTTGCTTCTTTGTTTCCCTACAACTGTACCAAAAATTTTCCTCTATAAATTAATCCTCTTCTTGTCTATGGTTGATTTGAATGCCTTTGTAACTGTCAGTTTGACTGACAGTTTGGTTTGTTACCAAAGACTGTCAAAAAAAAAACATTTTCGTTCGTGTTTTGTTCGTGATTTCGATCGTTTTGGTTGGATTTGTTGATTTGTAGATTCTTGTGATTTCCAATTCCAAGCCCGCTTTGTTTGTTTTGTGATCGTGTCGTCTTTTCTTGCAATGCCTGGTAATTATTTGTAATGGATCGTTGTCCACTTTGAACATACTATGAAGACTACAAGCTAGAAAGAAGCCATGAAAAACCCCGCGTATACCGATTGTGAGAGACCACTGATGAGCCTTGAATCGACATCTGCAATGAAGTAAAAAGAAAACACACGAAGTAAGGAGCCTCTATGAAGATGGATATCCATTCGGAATATATTGGGACTGCATCGTCGACTTTCGGAAATGTTAGTTTTGACAAAGAGGAAGACAGCGGTTATCACACTTCAACACCAAGTTCTTACGAATGTGAAGACCTGTCAAGACAATACTTTACTCCGTCTACTATCACAAACATCACAATCTCAAGTATTACCAGGCAGAAACAATTGGATTTCAATGTTGTAACTCCTGAGCCAAATTTTATCCTCTATCAACCATGTAGTCACTCTACTGCATACAATGCCTCATTTGCTGAAACACCAATAAACAAGCGAGGTGTCAAAAGACCTTACCCCAATGAAGAGACCATTGAAACCCCTACAAGTTTCATTGCTGGTAAAATAAAAAGCTTAGATGTGAATGAAAACAAAGAAAACACCAAACCTTCACCTGTTGTCTACTTTGATGCAATTGACAGAAGTTTACTTCTGAATAACAATGAAGGCCAAATAGCTTCCTATCCATCAACACCAGTGAAACGAAACTGCAGCAACCAAAGCCCCTGCAGAAGATCTGTTAAAAAAATACCATTTGCCACTCACTCCCTGTCATGTGAGACTAATGGCCTTCAATATTCTACTAAACCAAGGATACATTCCAAAGCAGTGAGAAACATACTCTTCAGATCTGAACGCAAGAAAGATATAATATCTAAACTGGCAGAAGCTCAGTTCTTGCCACCAATAGAAAATATTTTCAATTTTCTGTCTAATAATGATATTCACAACTTTTGCTTGGTTAGCAAAAATTGGTATAACACATGGAATTTAGTCAGCCTTAATAATAAAAGAAAAAGAGCATATTTTCAATCCCTTAAGACTGTGAAAGAAAACCTTGAAAATCAGGAGAAGGGTGCAACACCAGCCAAGTATGATGTCAAACCAAAAAGGCACTTGAAGGAAATACACAATGAGTTAAAGGTGACCCCAGTGCTGCCAGTGTCTAGTCCTCCGAGATCACCAAGCTACAACAGATTTAGAAAGTTCACAAAGGTAAGGACTAACAGTTGTCGAATCAACACAAGGACTTTCTGGACTTTTAACGACTGTATTTGAGTTTAGCCTCTTTATACTTGTATAAATAACTAGCTTCCACCCGTGGCTTCGCATGCATTTTCAAAATAAACAATAGCCTATGCCCTGGGACACCATCTATCTCCTTGCCAAATTTCATTCAGATCTGTTAAGGCGTGAAAAGGTAACAGACAGATTTTCGAATTTTTATTATTAGTTTAGATGATGTTTGATGACTGATTGATTAGGCTACTCTATCACGTCTGTGCTAAAAGCTCAGAATCTTTCCTAATCGCTACAAATTTTAATTCATGTCAATTTATTTGTTACAGTTTCAGACAGTAGTTAATGTGTCCAATTGTACTTTCTTTCAGTCAGCATCATTAGATTCGCGAACTCAAATCCGGTGTGTGCGGTGCAACGGACCAGCCAAGCTGACAGCTGAGAGGTCTGGTGAAATGTGGGCCGAGTGTAAAAGTGCCACATGTAGCTACAAATTCTGCAAAGACTGCTCATGTGCCCCACACCCAGGTAAGTGCTGCTCACAATATGACCTCACCTGCCCTAGTCCTTCTAAAAGAAAGAAATGTGACTATAGTATTGGAACAAAGAAAAGTAAGAAGAACTTACGTCGACTATGAACTTTAATGTTTAAACTCGATACCAGTGCTAGTTTTAAGTTACTGTACGTACATTCCAAGTTCAATGAATACTTATGGAATTTTATTGTACATTGAGATTATTGGGTCGAACTAAACCCAACTAGGCAGTGCCATTTTAAGTTGTTTTATATTGAACATTTTAATCCTGATAACCTACAATGTATGCTCACCTACCTCGAATAATTGGATTTTAGAGTATGGGCAAAACTAGGAATTTTTGTTGTATTTTTATGTTTTTTACTAAACTGCCACACAATTAGCTCTTAATTATTACAAAATTTGACATTAAGTTTCCATGTTTGCCATATCATTCGAAATTCAATCACATTATAGACTGATTCAATATGCCATGTCCATGACTGAATCTGTGTTAATTTTATAAGGTCCCTTTGTAAATAAGTGTGTTTGTGAATTTTATTATTTTAATGCAAGGAATATGCTTTAGCAATTTAATTTGTATCAAATCTCAGTTATTATGTGTTCTAGCATCGTTCAATTAGGTGTGTATAAAGTGTGGGTGATTTTCACAAGAGATACAAGTAAAGCAAATTAGGACAAATGAATATCTATGGTCCCAATAAACTAATTTTTGTGTATTGAAGAAGTTGACCATCAAGACTCCTCAAGGTTGCTATTCTGAGGTAAAATGTGGCTTGTGAATTACATCACTTTTTACTGTGAAATCATGGGAGACTGATCAGAAAAAAGATGAAATGTCACAAATCAAATTCAAAGACTGCTTTGTGCGTTTTTTTTGTGATATTTCATATTTTTGCATTCTACAAGGAATAAAACTCGCGGAAATGTGTTATTACAAACTCCAGTTCAATTGTACTATTAAATCATTTAGCTAGCTATAGCTATAAGAGTATTTTTCTTTTTTTTCTATAAATAAATATTTTTCCATATGGGAAAGTACCATTCAAATAAAGTAATTTTTAACATGGGTTTATAGAAATTATTTACGATTTGTGGCAAATTATTTACCTGCCGGTTTTATTCCATATAGAAAGCAGAAAATACGAACGCATAACAAATAATAATACTTTGTCAGTTCTTCTTTATTTAACATCTCATTTTAACTGCCTTAAACTATTTAAACATTTATTGTGTTTGGTATTCAAAGAGGTTAAACAAGTCAGCTCCCAATCTGCTATTGTTTCAGTAAGGACTATTTTTAAGAGAAATCTAAAATACTCCCTAGTCTTAATTATAAGTATAAACCTTATTTTCAGGTTTAGTACTTAAATGTAATTTTAATTTATGCCCCCTTGTGGTAAAATTTTACTCATTTGATTTTTAGGAAATTCGATTGATTACTTTAATGTTTTAAATTTTAATTCATTCCACTTTATTTAAGAAATTGTGTATGAGGTTTGTGTGTGTGCTTCTCTATCTGTGTATGTGTGTGTATTGTAAATATTATAATTTAAATTGATTAAGGACTTAAACATAAATTGAACATGTAAATCACAATTCAACCAGTACAAATGTTTTTTTTAATATTTTTTTTGTCAGTAACCGATTTTACCCAGTATTTTAAAATTATCTTTTACAAGTCAACCCAGTTACAAATTTTAAATAGGATTTTATATTAGTTTAGTGTAGAACTTGTGTGGTTTTGGTTTTGAAGGAACGTGTTGCATGAAACTATTGCTGCTGAATTAAGTCAGACCCTTGTTAAGAAAAAAAAGAATAGAAAGTCTGCTTTTATACGTTCTAATAATGTTACAACTGCGATCACGTTGCTGCAAAACCATATTCACATAAATCACGCCGAAAGCGGGGGACCAAGAAAGTGCCTAATAGTAAAAAATATGTCTAATAAAGGCCTTGAATTGCATAGCAATAAGCAAAATACACTACATTGAATGTTGTATTTAAACTTAATATTTAGTATTTTATGTTAATTGAACTGGATTTTGAGAATACTCCAGAACAAATTTTGTTTTCATTTAGTAATAAACATTTTGAAATGATTATACCTCTTTAAATTTTTGTAACTAAACGCAAATGGTTAAGAGTGAAAAAAACTAAATTACAATCATATTATAGTACATATTTATTTTATTTACTAACATAAACTTATCTAAATTTACAAAATTTCATATTTACAAACATTACTTATTTAAATAATATTCTTGGAATATTATCAACAAAATTGGACCACCGATTAATATTAAAACTCACTAGAATCGTAGTCATTTTCATAAAAGAAATCTTAAAATAATTTGTATTTAATAAGGCACTAGATTGTTCATTATACGTAGGTACGAAGTTTAAAAGCTCGGGTTAAGTTAAAACCCATTTAATCAAGGTATTTATCAATTTACAAAACAACAAGTGAACTAACCACTTGTTTAAAATATTATTCTGAGCCATGGACTAAAAAGGAAAGGAATTAATGACAGCATTTGTCCCTAACTGAAAATTCGAACATTTAATATCTTTAACGTTGGTGTGAATTTATTGTCATCTTGGTTTGAGGTGGTATCGCATTTTGCTCCGTGTCTTATAATTATTTTCTCAACCGAGTCCCATCACGTACTTTGGTATTTGGTAAGCCACTTGAGGTATTTGCTTCAGCATTGATAATCTGTGAATGTAATATTTCGTTATAATTTGTACTCCTTGGTACGAATGCCGACAAACAAGCTCTACATGAACCTTTTTGGATATCGAAGGCCATAGATGTGGAAACTGATTGTGATTATGTACAAAGTTCAATTCACTCGCCATAAATATACATATTTTCCTGTAGTTGTTGAGAGCTATCTATAAAACGATGTTAATGGACAACTAGTACACACACCATCCAAATAACCAATAACAATTTTCATATTTACATCTTTATAGACAATTAATATTTTCTTACTGATTAATTATGTAGATTGACCGTACAAACCTTATGCAAGCGTGCTGTAAACCTGTAAGTTATTTCCACCACCAGATTAAACTTGCTGTACACTAGGGGTAGGCTCGCTGTACAAAGAGAAAATATTAAACAGTTGGTATAAAATCATACAATTTTTAATCCTACAGATTTCTGACAAATTTTAGAAGTATGTACATATATCTAAGTAGAACCATAGCATAGCAGATTATATTTACAAGCCATGCATAATACATTAGAAGGACAATATTACGTTAATAACGTAAAAAATCCTAGACAAAAGAATAACATGCATACAATAAGTTGTTACTCAAATTGTACGTTGGTCAACTAATGCAGCGGTTCTTGGTTCAGACAATCACAATGGCGCGCACTCGCACCCTACTTGTGGTAATCTGTCTTAGAGAATTCAAAAGTAATCTGTAGTAAACCACTGGACAAATAACCACATTATTATTAGATGCTAGTGACCTGACACTGACAAGTTAAGTTGAAGGAAATAAAAGAATGAATGTTGCAAGTGAATTACAGATATTGCCTTATTGCACATTCAACGCATAATATGTACAGCAACAGAAGAATAATTTATGCAGTATAAGAGACGTTCTAATTTGCGTACGAGCAAACGATGCCATATTTTGTTCGCGTGAAAATAAGCGTGCGAGGCCAAAGGGTGTCTAATTACATCGCGGGATGCCCATTACAAGATCCCGTCGAGCGAGCTGTCAACGCAACAGTGCCATTTTCAAAACGGCGGCTGGTAACTGTATTGTACTATAGCCCATAACATCGATCATTTTAATTTAAGGCATTTTCTATTTCTCTCTCGATGAATTGTGAGAACACCATTATATTTGGTTTATTTAATATCTTTGTTCGACAAGATTGCATCGTTTGGTCGTTGCCAATTAGGACGACGCACTAATTGTTTGGTGTAGAAGCAAATAAATCAGGGTTAAAACATAAACTCAGCACTTACGAAGCAGAAAGCCCATTATAAATCCATGCTCGCCACGTCTGAGGCGCCGGCGCAGCTCCATCGATTCGAGCCTCGATGCTCCCGCAGAGGGCGCGTCGGTCGTGCGAACGGCCAGATCGCGCGTCGCAGATCAACCGCTTACGACATTCCCCATCGCACGTGCCACGGCGGGGACTATTCTTCCAGTAGTTTCTGTAAAGGAGGACAAATATTTGCTTGAATAGGTTTTGATTCGAGAGATCAAGATATTTTCTCGGAGCACCTCAGGCGTTCGTTAATCGAAAAAGTAACACAAGCTAAGTAGGTAAATATTATTGCTCACACATTCAAGCTCAGTAAGTAAGTATTGATTATAATAATGAATGCTGTTGCAGCCTGCGTTCCATCATATCCTACTCTAATATTGTAAAGGCGAAAGTATATTAAGATGTGTGTTAGTCATTAGATAACGCCAAAACTATTTGAAACGGATCGGGCTGATGCACGTATGATATTCTAGACCTGGAAAAACATTATGCTACATTTTATCTCGGTAAAACACGTGCGAAGATGCGGGCAGAAGTTAGTCTTCTATAAAAGAGAGAATACATACTTGAAATATAAATTAAAGACGTCCTCTTTAACAGTCATGTCGTCTATAAACTTGTTCCAGTCTTGCGGACGCAGCGCCGGCATCAGGTATGCGGCGCGAGCCGAGTAGAGCTTGTACCACATCGGGTAGCCATACAGGTTGGCCTCCTTTAGGTTCATGATCCAGGTCTCATGGTCGACTACTTGCTGAAACACGTAATAATCGGATATAGGTGGTGCTCTTACGAAAGATAATCGGAGGGTCAACAGTGTTGTTAACTTTGACGGATATTGATTGTGAAAACTTCCGTTTAAAACTGTCAATTAAAAGTAAATCATCCGATTATCTATCAGAAGATCCTGAGTATGTCATCAACTTTGGAAACTATCGATGCTTCACGCTAGACTGAGTTGAATGAAAGTACATTTTATTCCATCTAAAAAAGTGTCCGAAAAACCGCGTTCTGATCAAACGGTTCCGGTCCCATTGTAATATCATAGCCTAGTTGACACAAAGTCGACCGTGAATCATCCTCTAAGTCTAATTGAATCAATGAAAGTAGTTACTCGAGTCGTCGCTTCATGGTCACCGTCTACGTAGTATATTCGATATCCAAGATTCAGGTCGTAGTAAGGCGATACAGACGGTCCCACGTAAGCTATGCTGGTCGCTCTACCTGTAATTTAATAGATCCAGCATTAAAACATTGCTATGGTAGGTGATGTAATTGTACTGTTTTGTGTTGATATGGTTGACTTACTGAGATCATTGGGGTCATAAAAAACTTCAAACTCATCAAAATGTGTATGCCCGAAAAATTGCGCCGTTATCGTGGATTCATATCTGTTAATGATGGCATAGTAATTGCGACTCCATATTTTCAGGCAGTCCGAATGACCGGGCGGTATGTGCCCGATTATGTGAACTTTTTCTCCACTCAATTCTGCCGATTGCAATTCGTAGATCAACCATTGAAGTTCTGTCGCAGGATCAGTGCTGTTCATCAACAACCACCTGTAAACAAGCAAACATGATCTTCTATTGCATGTAAATTCTTGGAATATCAATTATGCAGCAATTAAAGCAAGATAAGTATTCTTATAAACCACAGCTGGTCGTAATTAATTCAATAGGTAACTAATTAGTTACCAGTTCTTGTTATTGCAGTAGTTCATGTTGAGCGATATGATGCGGAATCCCGGTCTGACGAGTACTGAGTAGAAGGCGCCGCGGCGGACGGTGTGGGAGACTCCGGCCGGCAGCCAGCGCCGCCACTGCGCGTCCAGCTCGTCATACAACCAGGCTATGTTGAGGTCTGGAGATGAGATGTATGGCGGTGGGAAGCTGGGGAAGATTGGTGAGTTTACTTTATTAACACACACACACCTACATACACTTGTCGCGTTTACATTAAACACGCATATATTACAAACAATACCGGAAATTGCAATAGATACATAATCGGAGGGTCAACCTCGTATAGGGGTTTTGAAAATTATTCATCCATCCTCCCGCCCTGGGCGAGCTACGCAATCTAGTCTGAGTATTTAGCTGGGTACTTATAACGAATATGATTGATTATCAAGTCGTTTAATCACAAAGCTAAAACAATGCTTTGTTACTTATTGTAACAGCGCAGCATTCACAGAACTGAATTATATTTGCATGCCTTAGTTCGATCTCATTAACATAACATTGAACCAATGCCAACTGACATGAATAAAAATACAAACTTTTTACGGCAGATAAGTAAGTAGCGCTACTTTTATGACAAACTGGATAAATAATCGGCAAAGAGAAGGGTGCCGTGTGGTTTTTAATCGGAGGCAAACTAGTACTTATTCGTATGCCAGTGAAAAACTTCCTGATTATTCGAGCGTGTGTCTTTTGTATGGAAATCTGATTACGGCATTCTGCTATAATACTAATTATATTTTACTTGCTTAATAGGAACTAGTTTTATAATGATAATAGTCAACTTCTCACCTATTGACTGGAGAAGATTCATGATTTCCAAGTGCAGGGAAGATTGGGACACCCGGGAACATATCTGACATTTGCGCTACTGTTTCCTGCAAGACCTTCAGATTCTCTTCCTTCGTTTGATTCCAAACGTCATGTGGAGGCAAATCTCCCGTCCATAAAATATAGTCTATGTCCTGAAAACAGAAATTAAAATTACAATTCCAGATCTCCACCCAATTAAAATACCTCAACAATTCTTCTATTGTGGGTGTAGGTAGAGTCATAAGTCCTTACAGTGTGCGTGTCTGCGATATGCTTCAACATGTGATCGATAGTTCGCTTCGGAGTGTCACATTTCCTGTAATCTCCCCATCTGCCGGCCCCACCGCCTGGGGTCAATGCTGGTCCACTCGAAGCTCGGCAGCATAAAGGCTCATTGCATTCCGCGTTCGCCCCTGAAAACATTTGAAATACACAAAACTGATGTCTGGAGTTTAACTTTTTGGAAAATGTTAGAGAATAAGTTTCATAACACATTCACATACCTTCTGCATAGTATGGATCGAAGTGCGTATCGGAAATCTGTAGAACTTTGAAAGTCGGAGCCATATCGATTGGAGCTTTCAAGTCACGTACAAGTGGCTTTGGCACCGGCGGGAAGGCTACCTCCCATTCATGGTAGGGATTGTAAACGTCACCACAAGCGTCACCAATCACAAAACTGCATATCTCGTCGGGGCCTATCGTTATTCTTTTTAAAACGTACACCACCTCACTCTGAAATTATAGACAGATTTAAAATTTCCCATTCGACTGGTCGAACGATGTGGTTAGGTATAGGATCTCCTCACCCCAAACAATCTTGTGATTCCTTCACAAACTCTAGCAGATTGAATTTTCAATGAAACGCAGAATTGGTATATCATCTTGTTGATCTCTTCGTTGCTCTTACCGAGCCGGATATAATGCTGCAGCAACCCAGCACCAGCTTTACAAGCTGTACACGACACCTTGGACATGACTGAATGTTCGACTTCATAGTAGACCTGTTTCAAATTCAGGAGTTTCAATGCTTTCTCTACAAAGAGTGGTAAATTGCTGCTTTTATCACTGTCCCAAAGAAGTCTAGAATAGTTCCTCTTGAGGATCGTCATGTGAGCCAAGAGCTCTGTTTCGTTAGCTGATGGCGGTAGCTTGTGAGTGAAGTTGGCTGGTGAAAAGAATGGCAGCTCGTTCCGCGGCTCCATTGTCCAATTCCAAGTGTCCATCGGTGGGTTCCATTTTATTACTGGTCTATTCATACGCCCGGTTTGCTGTAGGAATATAGGGCTACCTGAAATGATATGACTTAATAACAAACTGGCAATAATTTGACGTTTTTTTTAATATAACGACTCCAAATTACTAAATAGTTTTAAAAAAAGAATCATCGAAATCGGTTGGCGTGATATTGAATTATTCGTCAATTTGTAACTAGTTCAGAGGAAATAACATTAAAAAAAAACAGTCGAATTGAGAATCCCCTCCTTTTTTGAAGTCGGTTAAAATAGCTATAAATAGTTGTCAGAAAAAATATACATAACATCCAAAAGATATATAAAGTCATTTATCTATGTTTTTTATCATAATATTAGTAGGTACTGAAGTTATAAACTTATTACTACAATCTACAATGGCAACCTAAGTGAAATTAGTTAAATAGACATACCTGATATCGTAGTGATACAGAATATTGATTTTAGAAGCCATGATATCCGTATGATCATAATTCAGGACTATAGGAGAGGAAGATCACTGTAACAAAGAAGCATATTATGTAAAATAATGAATAAAATAAAAATAAACAACATTTAAAAAGCTTATTAACCCAAACTATAAAAACTTATTAAGTTTTAAGAAAATCCAGAAAAGAAAACGTGATAATCCCACACAAAATGTCTATAAAACTAACTCGTAAAGTTTGAAATACGTGCGTTATTCATCTTATACTACCTACTACATTATACTACTATATATTATACAGTACTTGGTAGAAAAATCACAGTGAAAGTGGGTCATGGGATGATCCCCGCATGGCCTATTTATGCACTTTGGAATTTACCATAACTTTACGGGGACATCCATAATAATAAGTCGTAAAATATGAATGGCTCATAATTTAGTTAACGTTCAAATTGTAAAGAGAGCCAGTTCCATGCTGGGAATACTTCCATGTCAGGAAGTGACTGTATTTGGACCATTGGTTGGTTTGATCTT
Source organism: Eupithecia dodoneata (assembly GCA_947044415.1). Classification (NCBI taxonomy): domain Eukaryota; kingdom Metazoa; phylum Arthropoda; class Insecta; order Lepidoptera; family Geometridae; genus Eupithecia; species Eupithecia dodoneata. Next base: position 7,635,614 of record OX345656.1, on the reverse strand, counting down.
ACTTTTACGTAATAAAGTACTTAAAATTTTATTTCCATATCTGACTCGACAGAAGTTTCACTTTATAGCAAAGTTAAATATAAATTCTTCTTAAATAGAGAAAGGACGGTTTCCTAAAGCTACACATATGCTTGCAATATGATTATTCTCACAACTTTTTATGTAGGTACGGATGATTTGTTCGAGTGACAAAAAGAGCATTTTATGCATAAAATCTAGCTAAATATACATAAATATCCGTGGTTACGTGACAAAATAAAAGGACACTGAAAGTCGACACCTCGAATCGGTTTGATCTCGATCGCGTGAGGTTATATAAATACGATGTTATTGTATAATTTTATAGAAAACGCGCATCACCGCGGGTTTGCTTGCGTGTGGTCCAGCCATAATAAACAAATTATTATGGCGATAAGTTGCCGTTGCTACGTTACTGCTTGAAAGAAGAACTGCAAACCAATAAACGCAAAAATGTTTATATCAATGGCTTGCAAATTCCAAATGGCAACGGTAATATTATGTGAATATGTGAGTCAGCGGAATTTACAGAGTTGGTATACGGACGTGGAGGTCGGCACTTTCTCCGCGCTTCATTGACTTTGTTGGAAAGTGACGGCGTAGCGCACGCTGCGTTTGTTGGCTCGTTGTAAACTCCGCCAATGCAGTTGCCTAACATAACACACCGATTGTCTGCTTTGAGAACCGATGAACGATCATTTATTACGTATCTGGTAGTGCTGTGGAACATCACTTTCTTTCGTAGAACGTTGAGTTCTTACTCTATCACTTGATGGAGGAGATTGCAGCATCCAATGTTATATCATACATAGCAGTAGGAATCATTCATACCATCACGCTATGCATTTGAGCTGTAAAATGTAGGTAGTTATTATTGTAGAATGTCGAATACCGTCAGTAGTAGAACGCGGCTCTGTAGGTAACTGAAGACAGGGCGCTATGGCGCTCATTGGGAGGCCTATGTTCAGCTGTGGACTGCTATAGGCTGATGATGATGTTGACTGTCGGTAGGTTGTACATAATACTATTTTTAGTATTTTCCACAAAAATAATAACGTTTAAACGAAATCACTAATTAACCTTAATGGTTCCTTTAGTTGTCTACGTAACCCTGGACTTCAATAAATGCCTTCACCTTCACGTAATCATGCCAAATATGTCCTTTTTAAAAGCAATAATTTAATGTGGTTCGAATGGGCTCTTTATCTTTTACATAATAAGTTACAAAAGTAGGTTATTACTGTGAACAGTAAGAGAATCAGAGAATTAAAAAAGTAGAATAGTAGAGTTATCGATTTATTAGATCTTATCTTATAGGATTTCTTTAATAAACTTAACAAGGAAAATTGTCTATCACAACATTCCTTGTATCCTATCGATACACCAGCAAAAAGTAGACAAGGAGTAGCTCTAAGCGACTTTCTTTCACTTGCCGATGTCGTGCAGATATCTTCTCTGTCTCTACTTTCACAGAATTGCGATTGTTCTTCACTGCGATGACGAAGTGAGAATTTTTTATTAAGCCTGGGATCATCCACCTTTCGCTTGTACCGGCCGCGTCCTGTGCCTCTCGCATCCATATTTGATGGTCGATATAGATTTAAATAACGTTCGCGAAGTATCAATAAAAAGTAATTACATTTCGTACAACTATTCAGTATCAGGGTATTAATTTTGAAAGTCGCACAGATAGGGAAAGGCAGATCATATTTAGGCAGATACTCTAATTCCACGAATTAGGCATCGTGATGCAAGATTTGCAGCAAAAATAAAAAAAAATCTTTTTGAGCAAGTTTCCTTATTAGGCAGGTAGGTATCTGTCGAGTATTCCGCGAATTAGGCATCGTGATGGAAGATCAAAGAAATGTTATTTTTAACAAAAAAATAAAATTTCATTTTGAACCAGTTTCCTTGAACGGGTCTTGATCTCTCGGGCGGATTTGCGGTAACCTGTTTGCAGTTCTGAAGTCGGTGCGTGAGGCGAGAGCGGTCACCGTTCTATAAGTAGGTATTAAATCTGGCTCCACCGCTATGTCCGGTGGCAGTCACTTCGTTGCACATAATGTCGACTTGCATAATGCTTACGTATCCTACTTCTGGCCCTCGATTGAGGTCTTACGTCCTTGGTTATGATTGTATCTGCCCGCTAATTCCTCAGTCAGCTCATGGACTCACCATGAGCTGACTGAAGAATAAGTTAATGAAGTTCCCTTTAGAACAACTACCTATGCACGACCAGGAGAGGAGAGACAAGGCGGTACCGCAAAATAGCAACAGAATAGGATTTTTTTTTTACCGGAAGCTTTTAAAAATTAAATGTGCACAACCGAGAAGACCGTTCTGGCACCTAGAGCGATAATCGAGCAATGTTATTATTTCCAATTATTATATCTTCTAGGTCTACACTACTCAGCTGCAATCATCATTAATGCATGAACGCTCATTGTATAGTTCCTATGGTATGTTTCAATAAACTTTCCACACTAACCGTAAACTTGGACATGAAGTTTATTTTATCGTGGTTTTATAAACAGCTAATCTATCATAATATGGAAATCATTCGCATTTTCTCTTAGGTACTTGCTATCAAACCTTTTACTTTCTAGGACAGAGCGTCCTCGGCTCCAGAACCCCTTTTATCAAAACTTTCGTTTAGTTCATTGAACCTACATACTTTCACCTATTGTAAGTACGTGTTCTCATCGGAATGCATTTCGTTTGTCGATGCCTCCTTCATGTTAGTAAATGCAACACCTATTGTGTTAGGACATTAGCCTCTCCTATGAAATTTCACAATGGATCCGATGGTTTAAAACCATAATCAACTTTTTTCAACCATGCTTAGAGCTCTATGACAGAGCTCTCTCCCCCTTTTTTATAAGTACTTTTCAAATATAGCACTCCACAGAGACAATGACCTAAACTGGTGGTTCTTCGTTTTAGATATCTAGTAGTCGGAAGTACTCGTCGTAGCTATCTAGTGAATCGGCATTTTAGCCGACGTTATCGTTGGCGAAATTAGTTGAATTATCACGCAATGTTACTTTCAACAGGATTCTGAATAACATTTCATTTGTTTGTATTACGCCCGTTAACTTGTTGTTATTTCTGTATCAGATGGTAATGAAGCTACCTATGTCTTACCCTATTATATTACTGAGGGGATGCAAAGTATGAAAGTAATGCCACCCCTGCAATAAATTGTTTTTTTAATTCCTTTCTAAATGCTCTGAAGCAAAATAATGTCCGTGTTTAAATGCTTGTCTTGCTTGACTTATCAGCGATTTTGTCATAAAAACAATGATACCAAGGTACATACCTCAATAAAAAAAGAAAAGCAGTAGGTACCAATCTTTTTTTAAATTCATTATTTTGAAACTTCCCGGTGGGTGGCACCATTTAAACGCAAGTAAATAACGCGTTTCATAGCGTAAATGGACGAGGTTAAGGTCGCGAGAAGAGTCATTGGTCAAACTAAGATTTTTCTCATTTGCTATTCGGTCTGTCTCGTATCGCTGAGCTATCTGTCGTGGAGTGGAGTATTAATAGTGCTAGTACGACCAGTACGCCGGGAAAACGTACATACTGGTTTATAAATGGTAAAATGACAATACGCGCTGTGATTTCATAAAGACTTGTTGGGAGGTAAGAGACGCTTTTTATCAAGACAAGTGAAAACGTTTAAAGCTTTTGATAGTGTTCTGAGTTTTCTAAGATATTATCTTAGGTGAGTTGCCAGAAGTGTGTTGCCTAAAGTTTACTCAACTTGTGATAGATTTTTACTCATTATCGTGCTTAGTGAAGCAATTTATTTCTAGACAATATAGGCTTGTTTTCATTCTTGCATAACTAACGATACTTTTATATTATTAAAACTAAGTCAGCGCGGGATAAAATTGTTTAACAATAGCGTTTCACAATAACATAACTTACCATCAGTTATCTAGTACCCATAACACAAGCTCTGTTTAACTTGGGGCCAGAATGCTATGTGAATGGTCCAGCATTATTTATTTATCTAAATAATGGGATAATGGGTTTTTACTTAGAAGTAAACACTCGCATTAGGTAGCCAGCATGAAATAACATATACACATGCATTTTGTTAATTTATTATAATAGTCCAAATGCGTAACAGGAAAATATAACTTCATACTCACAAATTCGGATAAGGTAGCTCAATAATCAGCTAGTTACCGATGAACACCGCAGTTATCCAGAACCGAATCAATTCCGAAATAAAACAATAATAAAAGTCTCCAATTGAGTTAAATCGATCACTTATGATAATCAGCCGAGTGCTGACCTGTATGGCCTCACAGCTCCGATAAAAATGACATCTCCAGTTGGCCAGAAGTTAATATATAATCGTCTCTACATACGAGTATAATACAAAGCACAAGATTACGAGTAAAATAATTATTATTGTTAATGCGCTTAATCTACCCAGTAGGTAGTACTTATCTAATGATCTTTCAACAATGTTAGTTTTGAAGTGGCTTACTTCACCCGTAGCCGTAGCAGTTATGAGAGTCGATGTTAGAAAAATTAGTTCATAGATAACTATTAGTTTTAAGATTGACCTCAAACCACTATAACGCGCCTTTTGGTTACAATAGATAAGGAGTACTCTAGTTTTAGAATTGGATGAGATAATGATCATGTAGTTAATAATCAATCAATTACGCAAAGGGTGACCTTATTTGTCTTGTCTAAACAAAAATATTGTGAACATGAAATAAAAGATGAATTGATGTTTATGAAATACGCCGTTTTTTTATTAGGTAAGTTTTATTGTAGGTACAATAGTTTAATGAGGTAATGTTTGTACCTATGTTTACACGCGTATTCTCCAATACTAACTACTGGGACGTTTCTTAAAATAGTTCATTCTGAGAGCTACTTTATACCCTGTCTATTGTTTGTTTTATCCAAGTACAAAGTGATCGTATTCAGAATCGGAATTACCATTAATTCCATAAGAATTAAGGAAGTAGTATTAAAAATGACAAAGGGTTTTCTTTTAGCATCACGTCCCGTTATTTATAACATCTAGAATAGTGCAAGTGTACACCAACCAACCAATAACCATTGACACTCAAATATCATCTAAAAATCTAATATTTTGAAATTTTTAACTTCTCTACGGGGAATAAACCATTTTGTCGATACATTACGGCCAAAGTTGCATATGGCCGACCGATTAACATTAGACTCGAAGTGCCTTCGAGAACTTCAAGAATTACATGAAGTCTCTTTATTACACGAGGTACCGTTAACTGATACCTTCCAAATCCTTTGAGAGCTAGTAGGTTGTAGGCTTTAAAATTGTATTTTAACACATTTCGGTAGTCTCTGAGGATTCATATTTTTTGAAATTTATAGCGATATTCAAGGCTCGTGACCCCGTAAATATGGGGGTTTGTATTATGATGCTTTTGGCTCGGCATGATGCCATACGTAAAAAACCTCAAAAATATTGGTAATTTCGTATCTAATAATTTCCACTACTGGGGACTATGTCGCTTTGCCCCTGACAGTAACCGTGTCTGCCATGCCGTTATTAAATTAGAAAATAATTTAGTGCGCAAATGTTCAGAGAATATGTCAATACACAATCACAAAGCCAATATGGGGCAGCATAGGTACCTAACTATAATAAAAACTTTCAATCCTTAAGATTCACTTATAACAAAAAGTTCAGGTACCTAAGAAAAAACTTGAATAAGTAAGATATAATGTTACGAAATATTGCGACTTCGACTGCCAAAATAAAAATGCAGGATCTCGGGTTCCTGTACATTTTTGACAGGTTGGTGAGAGACATTCAGTGCACTAATGTGAGCCTAAGCCTTATCGGTTTCAAGAAAAGTGCCCTAAAGTGCGTTTTGTCCGTAGATACATTTAATGTCATTTTGAACGTAGGTACTTCCCCAAAGGCTAGGTCACAAACTCGATAGCGTTTATTCTTTTATATCGTTTTTATTTGTTTAACAATTAGCGCATGCATTTATAATGCAAGGTACTAGATATGTGGACTACCTTGTAAAGGAATGCACTAGCCTTGGTTAAAAATCTTTACGTAACTCGGCTACTGGATTTAATGACAGAAATAAATATAATAAGTTCTAGATATGCCCGCATTTGGACACGATTTTATACGCTTATTTTTGGTGAGATCTTTTGTAAGTGTAGGAATAAATAAGTTGGTTTGGTAAGTTAATCCCTTCTTACAGTAGGTAATTAAATAGAAGTACTGTTATTTTTAGATCACTGGCTCTCAAAGGATAACAATTTATTTGCAAGGTTCGCCAGCGTCGAAGACTTATCGCTTGGCGCAAGATCGCGAAAAATTTGCTGAGCTGACGAGTATCCTCCAGTACTTAGTAAAGAGCCACTATTGGACGGAGAAGAAATTAAGAAACTGTTTATTTATATAATCTTGGTAGTTATGGAGGATCTTGCTAGATATAAATACCTAAGAAAAAAATCTTACTGTTGGTAGGTAGGTATAAGGTCAATGTTTATAAGGTTGGCTGAGCAAATATGAAAACATAAGGAAGACGTTCCATAAAATATAAGAAACCACACAATGGAATGGAATTTACAACAATGTAACAAATATATGCAATCAAACGTGAAGATATTCATGGCTTGAATGCATCTTGAATGTCTTGAAAACATTTGCATGCAAAACAAACGATGCTGCATGTTGTTGTGGAACTACAATTTTAGAAGCATGTAATGAAGTCTCTCTTACACTAAAGTCGGGTGCCCTGTCCGGTGGGTTGTTGTCCTATGTGTTATGAATATTGTAGGCAGCCTAAGGTCTACTTGTCGGTGGCCCGCGGACTTTGGTGTGTAGACTCTATTATACTTCATTGATTCAATGGCTGAATCATCCGTAATATCGTTCCGTGTAATTTAGTAGGTACTACTTACTAAATCCGGAAATTATTGTAGACCAATCCACATGTTTACAAAAGGACTCTTTGTTTGTAGGTTTGTAGATAGAGGAACTGAAGGGCTCGTTTTCAAGGATTTAAATAATTTATCTATGTAGAAGTGCCTACGCGATGAGAGCTCACGCGATGCTTCTTAGGCCATCTTTGTTCTACGTAATGTCTATAGGTAGCTGCCTACTTAGCATGATATGTAGGTATTAGTATGATTAACTAGCCAGCATTTTCTTTTATGTTTAAAGACTGTTAAAAACAAGTAACTTGATAAGTCCAAAACAGCGGTGGGTCTGTTGATAAAGTTCATTGGTACCAATCGTTTGTTCAGGTATTTACAATAACTTGAAACGATTATTCGAATCAAACCATAAAAATAAAATAAATCAGTGCAAATATCGGGTCTTTATCGTTGTTTAGCGAAATAAGAAACTGCACCTTATTTCTAGATATCTATTTTAAAAATGACTTTTCCTAATGTTTACTTACTTGTTACTCTCAAGGGAATAAGAATTTGATTTTGTTTGGTTTTATTTCCCTATGTAATATTCATATAATAAAATATCATGATGTATTCTGTAAATTTGTAAAAGAATCGCGAAAACTAAATAAAATCGTTCAATCGTTTTATTTTCAAGAAGATACTAAAATAAACTGATGACCAAGTGCCTGTATTATCATTATCACACATCTGACCCCGGCACGCTTTCTTTGCCATCAGACATGATGTAACATGCAGTTCTTGTCTGCAACCAACCAACTTATCGCTGTTACAATACATGGTACATATTATAATATAACTTATAGCCATATCAGTCGAAATTATGTTATTGTCTCTAGAGTAATGCCCGTAAAAATTTGCCCCTTTGTTGCTATCAAAACCTTTGTTATAAGTAAAAACTTTTAGTTGTTAACACAAAAGTCATACATGCATAACGGGATATTTACCATTAATGATTTTTGAGTTTTCCAATGTTTCGGCACTGTTTCAGCGCCATGATTAGGGAATAACTAAAGACACTGTGAGCAACTGTGAGTTATTTATATAGGGCGAAATGTTGGAAAATTCAAAAATCTAATCATGATAAAACCTTTGTTGATATTTAGCACTATACTTTTCATTCTAGCTAAAGACAGGGCAATATGGCGCTCATTAGGCGCGTATGTCCAGCAATGAACTCGCATTGGCTTTATGATGATTAATATATCTACATCTTTGTCAGGGTACCAAATATATGAGAAAAAAGTTCGGTGAATTTGTGTATTGACTTTTCATTGCACAAATTTATATATTTTGCGTCTTAGATTTGAACAATAATAAGAAAGTAGAACAAATTAGCATTAAGCACGAAAGACAAATCCTGATCTTGCCAAAGTGCCATAATGTTGAGTATGCATCTAAATGGCTCTCAAACTTGTTAACCTCTTTGAATAATCAATGAAATATAAAATGATAATATTTGTATGCGATGGCTGAACAAAGGAGGTTCCATGATACTTTGCGATTCTAGGCACATCGAAAATCGCCGTTAGCCTACTTTGATTTGCCAGAAAGAAAGTAGTCACAATCGAAGTTTGGCGTTGTGAACCATGACACGAATGATTTGTCTGTATTTGCTCATAATAAATAGAGAATTTCGAAACTTTTGAAGAAAGTATGGAGATAATGAATTACTTTAGCTGCTTTTGTCACAGCTGATGCTGTCATCAGGCTATGCTCAAAACATATGCACTGCCAGACAACAATGTTGTTAGGAACAACACCTACGTTATAGTGAACCAATAAACAAATTTTCTTTCTTTACATATTTTTGTCTTTCTGTTATACTAAAATATGAAGATTGTCCCTATTACCTACCTATTTGAAATAAGTGATTTGCAAGTCAATCGACTGATTCGATACGTCTGTCTGTTCTTCGTCATTCGCCTTTCTATCTCATAAAGATATTTTCGGAACATCTTTCAAATATTCGGACATTTTTGATGTTATTCTAAGAAAAACGAAAGGTGATGGTAATTTTTCGTAAAACACGGCCTATAGTAGAATTGTTGACCAATGGTCGAAGCCTATCCACATGATCAGGATTCCTTGACCAACATTTAGTCGATAACAACTATTTATTTAACTACTTACGCAGAAATCAAACAAGTTCAAATATTGCTTAATATCAACAAAGCGTGAATTAATATGCAAAGGTTAAAAAGTTATTAATGCAAGAGATATCAAAACTAACAACAAAAACACAAATAGATGACTCGCAGGGCTTTGTGAACCGACTGATAACCATCATTTGTTGTGGCAGGATCCGGGCTGCATAAACAACAATCAATGAGGAGTAGTTACATAGGAGTACCCTTGTAATTCTTGTAATTCTTTATTGTACACTAAAAACTTACAAAATAACTTAACTAAAAAAGATATGTACATAGGCGAGCTTAACCCTAACAAAGAGTTTTCTTACAGCAAAACCTTAGGATTAAAAGAGAAGCGATAGAACAGATAGAGGAAGTGTACAAAGAAACAAATTAGACGAATAGTATAATTAATACATTATGGGACCCTCGATGTATTCTGACGGACCTTCTGCATGTCTGTTCCTCTATAATTCATCAGATAAACATCATTGCATGTCTGTGGTTAAGGAAGCCGATTGTTTACAAACAATGCCATAAAGCCATCGGGCGTTGTACGGATGATTATATGAGCTTAATCCTTAAAAATGAATGAATTTCTTCAGCTAGTTTCTCTACAGAACTTTGAAACAATTTTAACGTGCCAAGATAACTGCGTGTAAATAAACCGGGTAAGTAGACTAAACAAGCCTCGATCCAATTTAACCTTTGCGACGAAAATAATGACTCTACTAAGTGGTCAATATAACAGTTCGCAACTTGCCTGCCTACTCGTTGTGGTCGCTTCGATGAGAAGTAGGACATCTGACATTGTGACCTACACAGGCTTTCCTCGGGGCTCAGATTACAAAATAATTTCGATATCGCCAAATACGTGTTAATTCGTTACCAATCAATTAAACATAATAATTTCTACTTTTAGAAAGTTTTCGATGAAGAATTTACCTGTTTTATTCGTCAAAGAACTAAAGAGAGAAGACAAGAACTCTGAACAAGAAAATAATAAGAGTAGCACACTTGACTCACCTAAAATAGAAGTATCAAATCTTCATGAAGCCAGTCCAAGAGACGAAGTAAAAAAAGCGCTGGTCAGCGAGCGTACATTTCACTCGTTTTCGTGTTAAACGTGAACCGTCGCATTCACATACTCCGCAAATATTTTACGAGAGAAATTGCGCGATTTACGGTAAAACGCGCATACGGTAGCCGAATGAGTGAACACTGAGTGAATCGGAATCGTCGGCGAGCGGCTGGAGGTGGGCGAGAGGACACAACCGTACGCGGCGCGCGCAGTGAGAGTTGTGTTGTGCCTTCATCGGTTGCGTGTCGCAGGCACCACGAGAGTCGAGGGCCGCGGCTGCATCCCCGAGATGCTGCCTGTCTGCACATGCACGAGTCGCGCTACCGATGCCGGCGACTCCGCCCGTGGCCCTTCGCTACGGGCTCTCCCCGAACTCGCGACCTCACAACTACTGCAACGCGTCAAAACAAAGAGCCTCTTCAACACCAATCTGTCGCATTTTTTCAGCGATGATGCTGTACGACTCGGCTTCGATTACAAAATACTCACTGACCAATAAGTAATTTATTTAATTATGTTTGTGGCTATTGGCCGGCCTTGTTGTTTAATTACGCTTGCATAAAGTGTCAACAAAATTAAAGTACTAATGACTAAAGGTGACATATTGTGCGTATTTAGAGTAAATCTAATTTATTAGGTACAAATTTAAGCTTTACGCTTTGCTAGGATACGGCGGACAACGGTGGCGGCGCAGTAATATTTTATATTATTATATATTATATACCTATCATATTTTTCTAACTGTAGACCATTATTTAAACTCATTCACGAAAAACAGTACCGGTAAGCAATAAAAGGAACAGATGTTCAGTAGATTGACCGTGCCACGTGTCACTCATGAGTGAGCACGGTGGTTGTTCACCAGCCAACCCCAATATACCTGTCTCTTACTAACCAAGGGAAAGCTTCATCATCTCTCCTTTTAATGTTACGGGGTAGGTGTTAGCAGGCTGTTAGGACGTTGTCAGTGGCAACGGTAGCCTGATACAAGACTGCCTTCAACCGTCAGTGACCTACCGAGCACCATCGCTTCCACTCGACAATACCATGCCGTAGCATGTAGTACTTTATTTTAGTGTTTAGTGCAACTGATATTCTAAATAATTATTACCTGGTGAGTTGGTATTTATTAACACTTGTTTAAAAATATGAAGAATGTACTATTAATAGCTAACATAATCCCTTGGCCGAGATGCATTTCAACTATTTAGTGCATTAAGCTTACTTTATTTTTTTATAACTAATATTAACTATTAACTTAAAGACCTCTGGAAATTAAACGAAACTCAACGCGCAATCTATAAATTCGTAGTCATTTTAACGGTTAGTGATATTCACGTGCATGCACCGAGTACAATTTATAGATGTTATCTCATGCATAGGGTGGTAAATCAGAGTACCTTCACCACTTAATCAAATAGCATGGGCCTGTAGATTGCGACTTACGTAACTCTAGGTAAGACTATTAACTAACCCATCACATTTTTTTGCTGAAAAACTTACAAGAAACAACCTAGTTCTAACCGAGGCCAAGGTTACAAAAGCCGGATTATTGACAACATCCATAAAAAAGTTCAAATTAGGTTAACATAACTTTATTTTCTGGTAGAGATGTCACCTTTAATTGTCAGGTATTTCAATGTTGGTTCCCATCCAACCCCTCCTAAATATCTAAAAGTCTTGTTGAGCTTCATCAAATTAGAAGGAAGACTTAACCTGATATCATTTACACAGTTGATTAAGTTGAAAACCTTCGACAGTTATTTTGAAGGGGAGCGTGGGGTAGAGTTTCGTACAGGAATTTATTCGTTGTCTAATTAAATGACCGTGTTTGTTTCAGACAGCCAAGAAAATACTATAAACATTATACATATACAGAAATAATTTGTGATGATGCTCATAAAACACAATGACACTATCCGATACTATTTTTGAAAGCAATTTACCAACGACTAGTAATCTACAAGATGCATCTACAAACTTGGACTCGCTCTATTGCTCACACCTCTGGAATAACAGCTGTTTGCGAAATGAGATTATTACTGCGCCACAAAAAGAAACCCAAATAATAAAGTATTGTTATACGTGTAGAGGTAAAATAAGAAAATATGAACTGAACAATTTCCAACCGAAAAAACATTCCACGCCTAACAGAAAATTGACTCTAGATACAACAGAGTCTCCTCCTACCGAACTGCAAGAAAATTCGTTAAATAGCAGTTGTGAAGCCATACGTTCCAACTTAAATAGTTCCAGAGATTTTGAAGCAATACATTTAGAAAGCAAGCAGTACATTCCGTCGATATCAGGCCGAATAGATTCCAGTTTTCGCCAAAAATTCATTTCACGCGAAACTCAACAAAATCCCTCAAATAGGCGCAGATTAAGAAAAAGCCTCAAAGGTATGGGGTGTATCGTAAACTTCGCTCTGACTGAAAGTCCTGTCAAGAAACGAACTCAAATACAGGCTTGCTCAATAAGTGTGATGATTATTGCGATCGTAGTCATAAGTTTTATTTTAGTTAACTTTACTACGCCTAATTTTTTACATGCCATGAATGCCAGTAGTACGATCGTAGTGCCAACCGAAAGTTACAATAAAACCAGAACATCAGCAGCCATTACCAAAGTGTATGCAGATCTATCTCCGACGGATAACGTTATCTCGTCAGAATACTCATACTCATCCACCGAGTATGTTACCACACTAAATAGTGAGGAGAATAATTCGGAAAATGTATCAAGTGTCTTATTAAAAATTAGGAAAAACATAAGAACTTACCCCAGACTAAAGAACCACGGTAGCGCGAAACCTAAAGACATCATAAATAGAGACCTCTCGCAGAGTTTTTGTGCGTGCCAAAGAAATGAAATCTGTATGTTGGACGAGGGCAGTGGACTCTCCGTGTGCAGAGTGCCTGTGGATGAAGACGATCCTACTGGTAAGACTTTTATTAATTTGTTTAGTAGAGATAGCAACCTGACTGTACTTCAAGATATGATATTATTAAACTCGACATAAAGGTAATAGAAGCGAGAATAGGTTATAGGCGACGTAAAGGGACTCGACATAAAGGGAACCAATCGAGTAGGTATCTACTGTAGGTAGACTCATCTTATCTTACTTGCCCTACCTACCTACCTTTTCTGCGACTGTATTTGTGTTGAAAAGATACCAAGTTACAGGTAGATAGGTAATAATAATTAGTACCTCTCCTAGTGGTACCTACATATTTACCGATAAAATTCAAACTGGAACACGCGCCACTTTTTTATGCGGGTGGCTACCAAGTTGAATATGATAATTTTACTGGCACCATAACTAGAAATTGTTTTATTACATAACAAAACGATGATGTCTTGTCTGACTTAAGGCCTCCCTAAGTTATATTTATATTATCAGGTGATCCTTTAAATCAAATCAAATCGTTTATTTGCAAGAATACAAAATAATACAATGTCAGATCTTATACCTAACTAATTTAGTAAATGTATTCAGCCTGCATGCAGGCGTGCAAATGTTATGCGAGTCATATTATTATAATTATATATTAAATTAATTATATTAGTCATTATAAGTATCAATTTAAATCTCTAGATATTCGTTCACAGTATAAAAACATTTTTCAAGTAGCCATCCTCTTAACTTTTTCCTAAATATATTTAAGAATTAGAATAAGTGTGTTGTAAAACTGTGTGAATCATAGTAAGGTACATGAAGGGTGTTCTGGTCTCGTCGTTATCTATTATGTATATCAGTCATCTAGTACCCATAACCTAAGCTCTGCTTAACTTGGGCTGGATGATGCTTACACAGCGTTATTTATTTATTTATGAAGTTCTTATAATGAAAATATAGTAAGTAACAACAATTTTATCCTATTCGGGCATATATTTATAAATGGAAACTTTTTATTGATCTGTAAAACATTCCTCATAGGATGCGGCGGTCTTTGCGCACTAGAGACGGAAGCTTGCCAGCTGGTGGACCGAACGCGAGGGGTCCGCGTCTGCCGGCTGCTGTCCATGATCACGTGTTCTCAGGAGGAGTGGCGATGTCGCAACGGACTCTGCGTGCCCGTTGAGGCGCGCTGCGACGGCTCTATACAGTGCTACGATCGATCCGATGAAATGCTCTGTGGTAATTAAACCAACAAAAAAAAAAAACAATATTGATATATCCTAAATCATGGAAATATTACCAATTTGATAAATCTCAAGGTTAGAAAGTTAACTAATCCATGGTCTATGTCTAAAAATTACCAAAAAAATTGATAATAACAAAAGAGTTTCACAGTTTTGCGTTTCGTCTAGTACCTTTATACCTGTAGCTATATCTATTCTTACAGTTATTTAGAAACAGGTGCATATTTTAACTAAGTTTAACAATTTTTATTTATTACAGATTGCGACTTAACAAAGCAGTTCCGATGTGGTCAATCTATCTCCTGCTTCGAAAACTCTAAACACTGTGATGGAGTCATCGATTGCTGGGACGGATTTGACGAGGTTAACTGCACAGCTGGTAAGAAAGTCAAAAAAACTACACTTCATAAAGCTATCTTAACTCGGTAGCGCTCAAAAGTATGCTATAAATAAATTAAGTAAGCGCTTGTCAAATTCTTAGACAAAAATTTGCCGACCTACGTAACAAAGCTCGTATAAAAGTGTCACTAAAAGATAAGTTAAAGTGATTGGCCGTACATCATTTGACACACTAAAGTTCCTACCGACCGTTTAGTGGTTCACGAAACTGGGTTATGAATGTGCTCACTCAACTTAACGGTGCTTCCTAAAGCAGACTCCCAATATTTATTGAAAGATCGTTCAAAAGTCGATCAAATATTCATAGGAAGTTTTTATAAACATTTGATTAACTTTTGCACGTTCTAATTAACCGTTAACATAGGCCTAGGCTTGTCTATTTAAAAAATGCCTTGGCCTACGCACCAATAATCATTTTTATTCGCTCATTTCTTACCGATAATACCTAAGGGCTGATGCTTTAAGCTTCCGGCAAACCTGCGCGTCAATGCGGGACGCGAAGCGGGAACGTCATCAATGCGAGACATTCCCCTTAAAAGTTCTCGCGCCTCGGTCGCGTAGTACAAGGCTCCATTTAGGCGCTATTGCAGCGTCTCGACTCTCCCGCGTCCCGCGTGTATGACGCGCAGGTTTGATCGAAGCTTTATACTGTGCAGATACCATCTATCGATACCGAAGTGCGATATCCATTAAAAACTAAGCAAATGAAATCATTGACGTCCTCTTTCCCAGAATGCCCCACAGATGAGTTCACGTGCACCGACGGACAGTGCATCTTCTCCTCGAGATTCTGTGACGGGTTCCCCGACTGTGCCGATGGCAGTGACGAACCGGATGGCTGTGACGCGGCCTGTGGCGCCCACGAGGTCCGCTGCGCAAACCACCGGTGTATACCTCGTGTGGCCCTCTGCGATGGACTGGACCAGTGTGGCGATGCGACCGATGAAATGCAGTGTCCGAAATGACTGATTGACGGAGGCCAGAGGCCAAGGCGATTATTTGATATTCTCTGCCAATGATGTGCACTTATCATTAAAGTTAGGCAATAAATTATTGATAGGATTTGAATTCCAGTCTTTCATTTATTACCAACCTACTGTTATGATACGAACCTTAGTTTAAAATAAGATAAAAATTATTTAGTCAATGAGTAGCCTTATGAGTATTATGTATATGTATTTACCTACCTACATTTAGCAAAATTTTAGCCTGATCCGTTTGTGTTCAATGATCAGTACCTACGCCGCCGCCAATGTGTGGGTGAGCCGATCGGCTGTTTATAGTTGGTCCAACACATAGTGGTAGGCCCAACATCAACATGCTGCCCTAGCGCATTGGCCCAATGTGCACAGCGCATAACGAACGACGACTTTCTTTAGCATAATCTCAAAGGCATAATCCTCAGAGTCAGTATCATTGCTTCCATAAAACAATTTCACTCGAAAATGCTGCCACAAAAAATAAGCTACCGAAAGGAAGGGTAATATTTTTTTAGAGTCGTGTCTCTATTTATGTTTTTTTTGAACAATCAACACAGTTGAGTTATGACCCTATAAACCAATAATTCTATAGAAATTATTGTCAAAACTGTTAAGTTTCTTCCTATTAGCATGCAAATGATGAAGATTTTAACTAGCTGTTAGCTGATGTTACAGCCGCTATAACATCAGCTAGGTAACAGCTAGTAAAGATACGATATAATTATAGCGTATCTTGGGCTATATTTATTATAAAAAAAAGGCGCAAAAAAATGTAAATTTTACGCTGGTGAAGCCGGGTGGACTAGTTCTCTAAATAATACCACAAAATATTGTACCTACCTAATTCGATAACTCAGAAATTCAATATATAATAGTTTACTATGAATGAGCACAGACCAACTGAATCTCATGATTTAACTTGTAAATTAAAATTAAGAATTAGTTAATTATTAATATTATTTCGTGTTATGAGTAGGCATCCTGAGGCATCATGCCTCTCGAAAACTTACACCATACATATCTCGTTTGGGCATTTTATCGTTATTGTCGCTACATGACACTTCTTTTTGCTGGAAGCACTAAAACGTACATTCAAAAGTCATTCGAAATTTATTTCATTCGTTCGTTCATTCACGTTAGTATCCCTCCCTGAGTGAGTAGTCTGTGGTTCATTCATTCAATGGTTGGTTACGTATGTAGCGTTGCGTGCGTACATGCGAAATTGCTAAATAATTTATATTCTGTAAATAAACTTATTATCAATGGCTGATAGCGATGACGAGTATGATCGGAAGAGGCGTGATAAGTTCCGCGGCGAAAGAGGAACCGCTGAAGGCAGCAGTTACCGAAGCAGCGATCGACGTGAAGAACGAAGTCGAGGCCGCGAAGAGTGGTCTGAAAGGTAAAAACAAACGGTTGAAGCTTCCTCCTAACCCTTACAAAATCCTTTGAAACCAATTCCTGTACCCACTTTACTCATTCCAGATCCCAACAAGTCCATCATCACGAACCTTCAAATAACCATTCCCATGTTCCAAAACCTAATAATCGTTCGGTGGCTATAATCAGGTAAAAACATCTAACGATATTTTACTTTCTTTTTCTTAGCTTTTACCCTAATGAGACTGGGAGTAGGTAGGTACAAGGCACCTTACTAATTAGATTCATTTATCAAAAAATGCTAATTTTTTACATTGAAAATTCCAAATAGGTCTCGCGGAGGACGAGCTGGTCCGGACTACCGGGACTACCGTGCTGGCGGTGGCGCCAGCCGTGGTTACTCTCCAGTGCGAGGAGAAGGCCCAACCAGCAAGCGCATGAGACCAGACTGGCCAATAGAGGAGCGCAGATATGGGGGTATGCCTCATGACTCGTATGGGTCTTACGGGTGGGCACATGACCATTTTGGACCTCACCCTGCTCACCAGGGCTACGGGCAGCCGATGCCACCTGTTGCTGCAAGGTAAAATACATAAGTTTGCTCACATAGGTAACTATGCAATATACTAGGTATAAATCATGTGTTCATATTTTATATTCAAGATTTTTTGATTTTGATTTTTGACATAATGTTTTAATTAATTTTTGGTGGCTAAGTTTGATTTGGTGTCATCAACAGGGAACCAGTAGCAGTTGGCCCCTCAGATGGTCCACCTTCTATGATGACATTCAAAGCATTCTTGGCTGCTCAAGATGACTCCATAACAGTTGATGATGCTATTGTGAAGTACAATGAATACAAGCTAGAGTTCAGGAGGCAGCAACTCAATGAATTCTTCATTGCACACAAGGACGAAGAATGGTATGTTAAAGCAAATTCTGATTGCATGTTGTAAGCTTCTTTAATCTCTTGAGTTCATTGAGTTCCAAGTTGTGTTGCCCTTGTGGGTATTCAGAATAGTTTAATAACAGCAGGGCTCCCCCAAGAAATGTTTTATATCATAGTATAGTAATTATGTACTTTAAATCAGTTCTACAATGATGTAAATCTTACTAGATGGTGCAGCCCAGCTGTCTTTACAAAAAGAAGTCAGTTTTTAAAATTGCTCTTAGCTATTTGCTGGTAATCAGAAAGTTCTAAGCATAAAACAACTTGCATTAAATACAGACACAAGTGCACCCATTAGTAAATTATGCTTAGACTTTTCTGGTATCTATGCAAATGTTAACATAAACTTTTTTCCCTACAGTCTACAGCGTTTTCGCGTGGTGCTGGACATCGTCACGAAAATTATATGAGAATTTATTCAAATGAATTAAAATGTGTGTAGCTAGCTATTTCCGCGTTGACCTGTAGCGCGCAATGCTACAGGTTTCGTTATGTTAGGGCTGTAGGGTATGATATTCCACACGAGTGGGCAGGTGAGACTATGAAGATTTTTTAAGTATGCCATTTTAGTTTTTGTAACTGACATACAGATACAACTGTGTATTTGAGAATAAAAGGTGATTTATTCCTATTTACTTTTACAACCTTACATACTTTACATTAGATTGTTAATGATGTCTAATTTAAAGATTGTGGTAACGTAAAAACATCTTAGTTGTTGTTTTTATCAATACCTTCATAGAAAATGGATTCAGATTGATGAAAATAGTTTTTTCTTCATAGGTTCAAGATCAAATATCATCCTGAGGAATCTGTGAAAAGAAAGGAAGAGCAGCTAGCTGCCCTAAAGGTACTTTCACCTTTAATTATACAACTGTTGATGTACAAATGTTAGCTCTGTTTAAACTGCTTAGAGCGAATAGGCCTTCATGCAAGTTTAAACAATGTTTTCATTGTAATTGATGTAACATATTTGAAGATCTTTACCACAACTTCAATTAAGTGTACATGTAGCTAAAAAATTGGAGAAGATTGTTTACTTCTCATCAATATCTTCTAGAGCAACAGCATCCTTTGTCTAACCCATGCCCCTGGACTGGTGTTAAAGTAATAAAAAATTTCAAATAATATTTTTATACAACTCATTACAGAATCGCTTGAATGTGTTTTTGGAGCTGCTTCAAAACCAAGAATTGGATAAGGTGACAGTTGACCTGGATAAATCTGACAAACTGATAAGACTGCTTGATACTGTCGTCATCAAGCTTGAAGGGGGCACTGAGGAAGACCTCAAAGAACTTGATGAACCAATAGTTGTTGAGGCTGCTGAGAAAATCGGTAAAGCACTGAATTGTATTTGTTTGTTCGTTTTTGTTACAAGCTCTTAACTCAACAATTTGTATTTTTCAGATAAAATAGATTCTGACAAGCCTATAGTAATTGAAGATGACACTGTAAAAGTGAAGGAAGAAAACGATGACAGCGAAAAGAATAAAGAACAGGATAAAGAACCGGTAACTATTCCTAATACACCTAAAACAAAAAAAACATGATTAATTAATTATCATTATCATGTACGGTTGTAATGGAGTAATTACATTTGCAGGAGAAAAAGGAAGAGCCTAAAAAGCCAACGGCACCATTAACAATGGAGATTGACCCTCAGTTGCGGATCCTACAGGAGCAAGCTAAGATGTTCTCTCGTTTCAATTCCAACGACGAGCCTGTCGATTCTGAGGAAAAGAAAGTTCCAGAAAAAGAGCCACGTAAGAATATTATGTACCTTGTAAAAAATGCTCATCTACAGACATTGACATAGAAATAATTGAGCCAAGGCTTTGACATACTTTAATATCAGCATTTTTTGTGAATATGACATAACGTTTCATCTGCTTGTTAAAAGATCACAAAGCAATGCATTTTTAATGACACAGCCAATTTGATATGACCTGCTTTCACTTCAGAATTAGCAAATTGCTTAATTCAGCAAATACATTTCCTCATTACCTACATTCGTACCTAATTCAGATTGATATGCCATCAAGGTGCTTTTTGTCGTTTAAGATTACAGTTATTATAAATTGATTTCTTGATATATCAATACAAGGGCGATAAGGCACGATATAAAAGCACTGTTTACATAAGGAAAAGAAACCCTTGGTCCATTGGCCATCGACGCCGCCGCCCGCCGTCCTGTAGCGTGCCCTGCCCATTTGAAATTGTATCTCCATACCACGATTTTTGTTTTTAAATTAAACTCTTTTATTGATTCAGACAATTACATCTATATTATGTTTAGTATGGTTAATATTACATTCATATTTACGTTGGTGCCGTCGACAAGAGATATGCCGAGCGTGGCGCGCTTTTAACTTGTCTAACTGTCCCTTTGAACTACTCTGATCTTGTGCATGTATTTTCTTAGCCGCTATGTCGGCACCGTGAATGACATAATAATAAACGTCGCATCCATTTACTAGCACCACCTGGATCCTCGTCAAGTTCTTCATCATCCAGCTCATCGTCGTCCAGTTCCGAAGACGAAGGCGAGACGAGCACCCGCCACAAGTCTAAATCCAAGTCTAAATCGAAGACGCCCGATAAGTCTCCCAAACAGAAAGAGAAATCTCCGAGTGTTGAAAAGGAGGCTGTTGAAAAGGTACCATCATATACTATTTGAGTTTTTATTTTCGAATATAATAAGAAGTTAATTAGACGCGCGATTGAGCGTCAGCGCTATAATTATCTCTGTAGTTTATGAGCGGGAGTTAGGTGGTATTCTTTTTTTTTTAAAGAATAAAACCCTTCTTAAAAACTACAGAACCATACACTCCCGTTTTTGGCTGACGCAAGAAACTTTACTACGTAACCAAACAATATCAGTTAAAATAAACTATATCAGTACTAAACGCAGGATATTGCGGGTTCAATTCGCGCCTCGGGTTAAATGTTTGTACAGTACGGATAATTTATCTTGGTAGGTCCGAACTACGCACAGAAGGCTGCGCAGTAACATTTTTTATGACCGAAATGGTGACAAGGGCGGGGTGCGCGGGGCGGTGGTAGACTAAAAAAGGTGCTCTAGCCTAGCCTAGCTAGAGCTAGGCTAGAGACACCTTTTTGTTGTTATATTTTAGGGACTTTGAGTCATATTCCTGCGTCACACGCATCGGGCTTTCGCCCACCGCGTCACAGAGGTCGTAATTTCTTTTTAGTAACATTATATTTTCTCGGTTCAACCGAGAAAATACATGGTTTACTTAAATTTATAAATAAAAAGAAATCTATTAAATAATTCTTAAGTAACAACTGTTTGAGAACATTTAAATCCTCATTATAAAATCGATTAGAAACTTTTTTGTTATATCTCTATCTTTATCTGTCTTGACCACAGTCGGTTACAAAAGTCTTCGTTGTGTTTTTATAATTTCTGAACGTATATTTGGCAATAACAGTTTTCTTCACGAGTGTGCATGCGCAAAAGTTTGCAGAGCCTATGTTCAGACCTGCCAAGATAAATTGTCCGTACTGTACTGCATATATGTACTTGTTGAAGGTGTTTTCGATGTTTTATATGTAAAATAAAAATATTTGTCACTGTAGTGAATTCTAGTATGTATATCAGTTATCTAGTCCCCATAATACAAGCTTAGCTGTGGGCTAGACTAGATAATGCTGTGTGAGTTGTCCAAAAATAATATATTATTATTTACGTGGAAGGCCTAGGCGGAGATGGCGGGATGAGCTCGACCTATACAATAAAGAGTGGGTTCTCCTTGCTGAGGACCGAGATGAGTGGAAGAAGGGGAGGGAGGCCTTTGCTCTGCAGTGGGACACCCCGGGCTAATATAATAATAATTTACTAGTTACAACACAAAGCCAGCCAAAAGACAGCCACGGAAAGATACTTACAGTAATTAATGAAATTATTCATGTGCTGATAATAAATAATATGTCCTTATCAATATTCAAAGCCAATAACAAAATTCACCTATTTTTTTCTGAAAATCTTGTCATGTTTGGCGCAATCTAACTTAATAAGCTATGCAATCTATATAATAGGTATCAATTGAAACCGATCGAAAGGCTCAAACACAAGCTTTGTTTACTTTATAGTTAGATTATGCGGTGTGAATTAAATGTCCGACATTAATTATTTTATTTTCATAATAGGATAAAGAGGACATAGAGAAGAATGGCCAAAAAGAGGATGATGAGGTGACAGGCACAGTAGTATCGAAGCGGGAACCACGAGCGCTACACAAAACCACTTCCATATTCCTGAGGAACCTAGCCCCTTCTATCACTAAGGCGGAAGTTGAAGCTGTAAGTATGAGATATTTCTTCCATAGATACATCCAAGAATACAGGGCACATTCTTGTGTGTGGCGATGCGACGCGACACCCACGATTGTCTTTTTTTAAACTTTTGGGTGGCTTGGGTTTTACCGTGGCCATGATAGACCTATTTTAATCGCCACTTTATACGTTCAGCCCTGAAGCTGAGCGTTCATAATACGCCACGAACCCTTGCAGCTGCTAGGAACTAGGATTTTCTTCGGGGTGTTGTCGAGCTTGCTTCTAGGCCTCTTGGCTTAGATAAAAGTGTACACATCTGTTCTTGTCAGAATGTCATGTTTCAAGGAACAATTATGCATGATTTCCAGACATCACTGCCAAACGGATGATCAGATTTTCTTTTAGTTGGATTTATTATTTAAATAGTAGTAAATGACTTGATCAATGATCTTCGAGTTATTTTAGCTGCTCTAATCTTATGTATGTTTGTACCCGAGTTTCAAAGTAACATTAGACTTTTGAATTTTTGTAAAAATAGTCTGTGCTTACACTTGGTTAATTCTTTCAGATGTGCAAACGTTACGGCGGCTTCCTACGCGTGGCGCTAGCAGACCCGGTGCCGGACCGGCGCTGGTTCCGCCGCGGGTGGGTCACCTTCCGCCGGGAGGTCAACATCAAGGATATCTGCTGGAACCTAAACAACATCAGGGTGAGTTTGGGTACCGGAGGTCAGGGAGACCCAAAGCATTACGTAATATCTAAAAATTTGATTGATAATTATTTTTTAAGAGCAATGGTGGGGCAGCTCTGATACTGTAGTGTGTCCTATTACTATTTTTCGACATTTATATGATCGTTTCTATAATTTTTCTCACAGCTGCGCGAATGCGAGCTCGGTGCCATCGTCAACCGCGACCTGCAACGTCGCATCCGGCCCGTAACGGGCGTGACTCTAGAACGTTCCGTGCTGCGTGCCGACGCGCGCTTGGCTGCTCGTATCGCGCACTTGCTGGACACGAGGACCAAGCTGTGGGCGGCCGAGCCAGTGGAAGGCGCACCAGTTGAGGAGAAGAAAGAAACTGACGAGGTAATAAATAAAAAACAATGCAACGCCGTATTACGACTCTAGGGTTCCGCGCTGCGTGCCGAAGTGCGCTTGGCGCACTTGCTAGACACAAGAACAGAATTAAAATTTTGATGACCTTTATTTCTTTAGGCTTTAAATAAGCACTTGTACTAGTAGAATTTTATATTTAATAGAAATTATTATCAAATAAGAAATAAGTTCAACAGCATTCGAGCGTAAAAGTACTAATCGCGCTACACTACATTCATCATCATCATCATCATCATCATCATCATCATCAGCCTATATCAGTCCACTGCTGGACATAGGCCTCCCCCAATGAGCGAAATTTTACCAAATTTTACCTTAACACTACATTGTTAAGGTAAAACGTATACGTTTCGTATTTGTTTTGATTTCCCTTCGCATTGACAGAAGTTAAGCCGCCGCCGTTTAGAAAGAAGTTAAGCTGGGTGTCACAACGTGACGAGGAACTTGTTTAACCTTAAGTATCTAAACAAGTATTTCTTACTTTTTAGGCTCAAGACTTCAGCCTGGAATCTAAGAACCCGGTCCTCCACAAAATAACCGAGCATCTCATAGAGGAAGCATCAACAGAAGAGGAAGAACTACTCGGTCTCGAAGCCACCGTAGACCCAACGGCAGAACAACTAGACCCGGAGCTGATGCGTGTGCTTGACCGTTTGGTGTTGTATCTACGTATTGTGCACTCTGTGGATTATTACAATCATTGTGAATATCCATATGAGGATGAGATGCCTAACCGCTGTGGGATAATGCACGCTCGGTCCGGACCCCCGCCTATCAAGGTTAGTGACAGAAAATGATAAAAAGTTTAGGTTTTTGTATGGTCCTTCATAAGACTAACTTATGAAAGACCAAAGACTGACCTACCTACCTTTTCTGTTCGAATCAAACTCAAGTATTCTGTGGTTAGAGTGAATTAGCGCTCACAGACCGCCGCCGCCGGTTCCTAACTGGTTGATTCGCTTTTCTAACCGAACCGAAGAACCGGCCGGATGAAGACATATTAAATAATGTGTAATATGCTTAACACTGTTGAGATGACTTACTTAAGTATAAACTTACTAACTTAACTTTGGTTTGGTACAATAAATGGTAATGTAGTCATTCAAACACAAAATCTTTTTACAGTCAACGCAACAGGAAGTTCAAGACTACATCAAGACATTTGAGGGGAAAATGGCGTCTTTCCTTCAAGACATCAAACCGCTGTCTGATGAAGAATTGCAGAAACTTGGAATAAAGGTATCTTATCGTCAGCGGTAACGCCGTCTATTGTACTGTTCATATTTAAAATGTAGATATGAGGTATTTTGTTATGTTTTCAATTCCAATAAAGTGTACATTCATTCATTAATTCTTAATCTACATGTTTTTTTACTTTAAAGTATTGTACTTGTACATGATTATAATCATAAACGTTTTGTACAGGATCCTGAATCAGAAGTGGAGAAGTTCATTACAGCCAATACACAAGAGTTGGGTAAAGACAAATGGCTGTGCCCTCTAAGCGGCAAGAAATTCAAGGGCCCTGACTTCATTAGAAAACATATCTTCAACAAACATGGTGAAAAGGTACCTATGACGAAGATAGAGTGCGAGTGTACATTTTATTATGGAATGATATTTTCTTTCGCTTATTTTTTTTTTGTAACTTTGGCTTCGTGGTTTTCAAAAATGTTAAGTTTAATAAACGGACATTTTTCTTCTTGAGTGTAAGCCACGACTCTCAACGTAGGATGGATGCACTAAGGCCAGTTGGATAACGATCTGCCAAAGTACAGTTAGATGTATGCGGTTACTTGAACTGGCCATAGCTCATTATGATTGCTTATGTTCAGCTGTGAACTAACTAAAGTTAAGAAGTAAGAGAGCTCCTGAATAATAATAATATGATTTAAAAAAATCCTCTTTACACAATGAGCTGAGCTTTAAAACTAGAATAGTATGTATAACTATAAGAAAAGCATTGTGCATATGTTAGGTTGTAAAAAACCTGTATTACAGGTGCTCCAATATCTGCATAATAGGCTCATGGTGATGATTAACCATTCTCTAACGTTTAGGTGGACGAGGTCCGTCGCGAGGTGGCGTATTTCAACGCGTACGTCCGCGACACGCGGCGCCCGCAGCAGCCCGAACCGGTGTCTCGCTCCGCGCCCGCGCCCTCGCACCAACCGCAACCAGCTGCGTGAGTATACACAACAATATACAAACTACTATATTACATACAATTCTGCCCGCGGCTACGCACAAAACAACGCGTGTTTGTGTGGAAACGTTTTTAGGTTCTATCCCATGAAAACTAATTTATGGGATAAAAGTAGCCTATGTTTTATTACGGCCGGGTGATTATGTAACTCGCGACCGGTTTGCGACAGGCGTAAATTAAGCAATCAGTCAATCAAACGTCAATTTGTATTAGTTTGACACCAGCTACAACGTCAAAATTGGCGTTTGACAGCACTGATTGCTTAATTTACGCCTGTCGCAAACCGGTCGCGAGTTACATAATCACCATACGGGCCTCGAACTACCTGTATGCTTAATTTCAGCCCGATCCGTTTTGTAGTTTTTTCGTGAAAGAGTAACAAACATCAATCCATACATACAACCGCGTTTATAATATTTGTAGGATTCTGTCACAAGCGTCTTTTCTGATCGAATCAAACTTTAACTTTTTAAGGCTGTGAGTCTCGCTACCCTTGCCGGCACAGCATGTCAATACTATCTACCAGCTTGGTAAGGGTATGCGGTATGATTTTGGACTCTATATTTCAAAAAATCCCACTCTAATCAATCAATGTACTCCTGACTCAGTCCCTAACCATTATAAAGCAAAGCACACAAAGTGGTTTTTACATACATATAGCTCCGAATGCGTAGTGGAGCGCACCAGGACAGTGTCATTTACTCGTACACCAGCAACATAATTATGCACTACCGTGTAATGGCTACTATCCTCTACATTTTATATATCACAAAATACAATATAACCGGTAGATGCTAAACTGCCAAAGTAATAAGCGATCTTGCCTTTTGTTTTATTTTCTGGTTTAATGAGCGCCCTTACTAACAGATTGAGAATACGTTTCACATCAAAATTAAATCAATATCGATCTTTTAGAAAGAAAAATCTTAATGATTTCGATAAATCCGTTAAAAAGCTAAGAAGCCACTAAATAGCACAACATCTTATCTTTCAAATCAATTTATAATAACATTCATTTGGTTAAAATTATACGACATGGTAGCGATTTTATCCAACCCTAAAATAAGAACAAACATTTTAACCGCATCTTTATTCAAATGTATTACTGTGATACCCTATTAATTTTCAAGCATTATAATTCCAACCCATAAATCAAATATTTTGTTTTATTTATGTACGCTAAGCGATCGGAGTTATTGCTCCTAAAACTTTATTTATCAACCTCATATTTTTTGCTATAAAACGATTATGCTGACAGTTATAATTCATTTAGAAGTTTCGCGTTATTAATGATTTGACTTTGGTGCCTCACGCACGACAACATAGTGATGAAGCTTCTTATTCCACTTTGCCATATTTACTTTCCACATTGCTCTCTTTACCGTCCACCTTGCCCTATCTATCCATGCCTTCTTCATCCGATACATTATATTTGCATACGAAATGTAATTTTACATTTTATCAGTCTACGGCAAAGCCAAAAATCTTTTGGGGTATGTTTCTAGCGTATGTTGGTATGCTTGTATTGATGTATATTTCACGGTAGCGTAGCACCCAAACAACTCTTCCGATTGATAATTAAGGTGTCAATAGAGTAGTTGCTATGGTGCGGATTACATATCCCGACAATCAATTAGTAGGGTGAAATTTTAATGCCATTATCTTTTTAACAGACTTAATATAAGGAGGATAATAATAATCAATAATAATTTCATTGATCAACTTGTTTGTATGTTTTTTTCCGAATTTGAATTCGGTTTTCATATTAATAAATATAAATATATTCCATCGTAACTCCTAACTCGTTGAACCATTGTTTGTTGTAAACCGTCGAAGGGTTAAGAAATGTTTACATAATTCGTAATTCATTGATCAACAGAGGGTTCGGTGACAGGTACGGCGGCGGCGCGCCGGCGGGCCCGCCCGCTCAGCGCGGCTGGGGCTGGGGCGGATGGGCGCCCCCGCAGCCCTACGCTCCGAGGCATCCCCGCTTCTCTAGACCAAGGTAAACATTCTACACTACCGTATCTAGATCGATGTTACAGCTTAGCCGAACGTCCTTTTTATATTGACATCTGTTCCTCTAATAAAGACAACATAGTCAAGCTTTTGTTTAGGCTAATAGACGTAATATTTCATACAGTACGCAAAAATAAGTTAAGTTCAAAGGAAAAACCTGCCACCGACCACAGATACAGACTTATCGGGTCGATTCTCCACTCAACAAGTCTGTGGCTCTATACTCCGATTTAGAATCCACGATATTTTATATCAACAAAGACATTTTTGAATGAAAACGTAACAATAATTGATAAGAAAGACAACAAGGTACAGCACGCATATCGCTAAAAACCAAAACACAAACTTCAACAAAGCATAATCTCGCATATGCAGCGAAAAATATATAAATTTGAATTCGAACGAAAGAGAGATCAATTAAATGATGCATGAAAGCTTTCTAAAACAAAAATAGTTAGAGAAACTATTTTTATTTGAGAAAGCTTTCATGTCCTTCCTTCGTTGATACCAATGTCGTTAAATATTTTCCACCAATATTTCTTGGGTTAATCCCCTTTGTATTCAAAACATATCCAGGTTTTTGAATCGGAGTCTAGTCTAGGCTGTCCATGCTATGCCTACAGTATGTGTAAGAGGCAAAGCTGTTTATGCGACATCCGTGTGTGCATGTGAAAAGATACCGTATCTTCGCATGGCACGGCGACCGTGTACATTTGTAAAGGTCCTATATAAATTGTAGAAGAGACAGAAATAAGTATAGCGAGATTTGTTTGCGTTACTAATGTAACATCGGTCTAGATAACTAACTGTAGTAATCAAACTAATTATAGTTAATTTGGTTTACGGAATTTATAAGACTGCTTTTATTTTAACTTAAATGCAATAAAAAAATCTGATTATTCAATGAATAAAATTATCGTGAATAATGAGGTAAAAGTTTGTACACGCTAAGGTTAAAACTTACTATACATATTATCATATTTATCGTAAACACTTAGCATTTTTTCATGCTACGGTAGGTTAAAAATAATTACCTAAGCAAAAGTGTTTTGAACTTGCTTTAATCTGCTGTTTAAATCAAAGTTCAATAACCCTTAACAATATCCTAGCGTGTACAAACACTTTGGAGCTTGATATAATGCGATGATGGTAGAGTTTCTCAAAATACACTAGTTTACATTTGCATTAGAAATAGTTCAGCAACTCAACCATTAGTGGGAATATCTGTCATCATTTGCGTGGTTTCACGGTGTTGTCTTTTTGCTTTGTCTGATAAACTCACGCGAAATCTTAAAAGCATGCGATCACGAGCTAGAAGCTAAAGTTTTACAGAAAAATCTAATTTATATATTTTTATTTATGTATTTGGGCAACTCGTATTTACTGTAAAACATTAAGGTGCGTAATAGGGTTAAATTCGTCTTTCTGTTTGAGGAAAGGACACGGACACGTATAAAACATAAGTGTTTTTAACTATATTTTGTATATTAGTTTGCTGGATGGGTCTATTAACATTCAACATACAGCTTCAGTGACTTACTTTTATTCCCACGGAATAGTAATGTCTTTTAATCATTTACATTACATCATCTCATGTTTCATAAATAAGTGGAAACATCAATTTAATCCGGACCTAGACTAAGTTCTGTTTACTTGATATAAATGTAGTATGTAGTTGCTTTAATGTGTTGTTGTATATTTTATTTCATCCATGTAGTATTTATAGAAAAGAAATACGTTTAAACTTACAGATCTATGAGATTATTATTTGTTTTAAACTTGTCATTTTATCTTTATTTATAGAGTTTAATCACATTGCTATTATGTCGCTCTAAGTAATTAACCGTAAACAAACGATGTATTATAAAAATGTGAAAAAAACTTAATATATTAACTTCATGTTATAAATAAATCGCTCTGCCTTGCATGTGTGTAGAAGTTGTAAGCTATAAACTGCTAGCTTCAGGTACAGGCCCATACGGTTAATGATCTAATAGGTACCTCGTACACATGACATTACGCTTCATCACTAGGCGTACATTCACAGTTCCGCCTATCTTTACAAGTAAACAATTTGGCTGACTCACTTTACTTTTTGCATGACCTTAACATTTTGTAAATTCGTATTTTATTTACCACTATAGAAATGGCAAATAGGTGCAGTAAATGTTGCTGGGAAGATTATTTGCATGTGTTTTGGTGCCTTGTTGCATTTTATAGTTCATGTTTTAAGTGAAAGGAATAATTTGCAGGGAAAATGTGGATCGGTCGCGGCCTATTATAGCGTACAACGATCTTGACTTCCCGGACAATGGTGACATATTTTAATTTATGGAGTAAATATCCATGACAGGATGAATATTTTAGATGGAATTTTAAATAATTTTAAGCATTCTGTTGACTTGACTTGGCACGGTAATTATTATGGTTATTGAGCTATGAAATCTAGCAAATATTTATTAGGGTCATGAAAATCATAAGTACACGTACTTACTTACATACATAGATGTAGTTCTGTTATATGTTTATATTTGTAATTTAAATATATTTTGTCCATGTATTATAATTATACGTAAAATATAACTATTATTAATATAATACCATACCTAACATCATCACATACATAATTCCATGTCAGAGCCAACAATCGTTTTATAAACTTAAGATAAAATGTATTTCTTCATCAAACGCATTATAAAATTGTTCTTAACATTTTGTGATATAAAAAATTACAAGCACTGTATGTATGTTTTCAAAATCATGTTTTAATAAACTATCCGAACTGTCAATTTGTTATTCTAAATTTATTCCTTCCTTCTTATGTAAAGCTGCGTTGTAACCCCCGGGAAGCTAAGATTTGCACCATTTGCAGTAGATTAGCACCTTTGAGCGTGGTGTTTGTGTGTGCCGTGTTGTATTATAGAGTTCCCGCTAACTAAAGGATGTGGTTATTGTTAAAGGGGCGGTGGTGCTGATTTCCGCCCAGTCATACACTACCGCGACTTGGACGCGCCCCGCGAGCCCGACGAATTCATATAACTTGGACCAGGGCTTCCCTCAACGAGCATGCACGTATTATTTGCTCTACTCTAATTGTTCTCTCGAATCACTGTTAGATAAAAACTTACCCTTTTCGGTACTAGTAGTACTCGTAGCATAGACGGTAGTTACATAACTGTAAATTATTTTAATTAAGATTGACGGTAGTGGAAATACTTATGTATTTTGATAATGAAATATATAGATGTTCAGTAAAACTGCGTATGTTTCTGATCTTAGAAAAACCCATATTTATCATAATTTAGTTACATGGATGTCAGGATTCTCATTAAATGAGATGGACGATCACGACTGAAACTATTATGTCGTTACTTTAATATGCGGTTACGGATCCTCCTAGATTGCATCCCAAGTTCCGTGTCAAACACAAAATATTGATGAGAATACTTAGTAAAACAAATATTCACTTATTCATGTGTGATATTTTGAGAACTTGCATTGTTCTTAAACTATGATTCAGTCATGGTATTTCCAGACTAACCTACTTAGTAATACAATTGATGGAGTGTTAAAAAATATTCTTGTCATCGCTGGCATGTTGGAAGAATTCGTAACTAAGTATGTATATGACGTAGAATTTGAAAATGTATTTCCCTTTCGATTGAAAAAATTGTATGTATTTACTTATCTGCTGATTTTTGAGTGTGTTTATACGGAACTGAGCTTCACTTTCGCATATTTTTTAGGTTTCCGTACTCAAAAGGAAAAAAGGAACCCTAATAGATTCACTTCGTTGTCCATCTGTCCCTGAAGACTATTTTTTTTTTGTTTTCCAGTCTAATACGCAGAAGTTAAATAAAATAATATTGTCTAACCGCAAATCAGGATACATCGTGATGATTTTTATCCTTTCTAAACAACGAGGTTGGAATCCGACTATGGCCTTCTCTCAAGTTTCTGCGAAATCATATAGGATGAGACGAGGCGGAAAAAGAAACACAATTGCCAACATAAACAATCATATTTAGCACCCAATCGATGTATAAGATAAACTGTATATACTAACTGCCATAAACTGTCATTCACTGTACATTATGAGGATTTTGAACCTTCACCTCTACTATTTTACCTTGGGCGGTCATACGCCGTTTCTTGCAAAGTAGTCATGATACCATCTATAGATCCTTTACTTAAGATTCCCTGTAATATTTCCTACTAGATTATGCCATTAAAGATCAGTTTTGATGATGCGATTGGTATTTTACTGGCCGTTTATGATCATGTCATTTGTATGACTGATGCAGAACCTATTCGATGTAAAGCAGCACAAAGAAGGAATGAAGGTGGATTAGTTACATGGAATGTTAAAGATTTATAATAAAATAACCCTGAGTTGGATGTACGAAGTTTGGATGGATGTATGTTTGTTACTTCTTCACGAAAGACTACTGAACGAAGCGGGCTTAATTTTGCATAAGTAGTTGTATGTCTCGACCTGAAATAACATAGGCTACTAGTTTACCCATAAATGACTATGAGACTGAAATAATCTAAAATTAAAAAAATCCTTTTTCTGTCAGGTCCGATTAGAATATGTGTCTAAAACTAATGTACCTAATTAAGTAATTAAACAAATCACGTAATATGACCAAGGTTGGTTAAGGTTGTTGTTTTTTGGATTAATATAGATTTGCTCCAATTATTTTGCAAGGCGCTTTACAAAAGTTAGTTTTTTGTGGTTTTATTATTATTGTATTTTATAATAATTACGAAAATCTTTGTAGTTTAAAGGAAAGGTATGATATTGTAATACAAAATTTATGTTTTTTTTAATGGAGATTTATGTTTCCTGCGAGAGTTAAAATACTGCGCTCAGTTTTTCTATTTTAACCGTGAGGGCAGAATTGGGTCATTTTTCACGGAGCCCCATTATAAGTTTCGATAGAAACAATGCATTGGAAGCCGCGGGTAGAAACTAGTATATTATAAGTGCAGATCCTATTGGCACATACTTCGGATAGATCCCGCCCGTCGTCAATATTTGAGTAATTTGGGCGCTAAACATAAATCGTCACCTCGACAGACGATATAGGCGTTGCGACAGTAGGCACCTTTTCCATTGGTAGGTACGTCGACCCGCATTAGTAATAATAAGAAGGAATTAAAATTTACATTTGAAGCTTAGTTAATAAGTTCGTTAATTAGCAAACGATAGTGATTCATTTAAAGGTTCGGGGAAACCTTTGCTTTGCAGTGGGATATTTTTTATTACTTGTTTTACAGCTTAATAAAAAATAGAAAGGACTTAAAATGAGCTGGCTTTGCAAGATAGTTTTACCATTCAAGGTGCTTTAAAAACATGAACATATCAAGAATTAGAGATAAAAAACAGAAACCACGAGCATAAAATATGTATCTTAAGTAGATTGAGGATACATCTTCAACGTGTTGGTTTTAGTAAATTACCCATAGAAACACGTCATCGTTGCTAAGCAAAAAATGACGCGTCGAAGTAAATAAGTAACTAATTCGTTAACTATCCATGCAAAGACTAAAATCAAGCAATTTGTACCTATCACACACATCAAAACGAACCGGAGCTAGAGGTCGTAGGTATCAGGTACCCACGTATTTCCCCCGCGTATCGAAGCATCTCTGGATACCATGCTATTTATGACGTGGAGTAGGCACCTATACCTACATACGACCTTAGCGAATTACCATGCGCGAAGCACTGCTCATAATACACGGGAAACAATACCGCTGCCTACGCGAATACACACTAGCAGAATTAACACCGACAGGTTTTTTGCTCGAAATATAAATGGGTGCCTATTTTGTATTGCTTTATAAATGCGGTCGACTGTCGAGGACTAGCATTGTAGTTAGGCGGCTTCATCATGATGGAGCTCACATGTGCTTTAGTTATACTTGTGCAAATAAGTTTTGTGATATCAAACCCCTATGGATATGGATCCAGGGCTGGTGCTGCGGCTAAAGGTTAGTTTGTCTTATATTGATTAAACTAAAGTCGTAGGTGATCTCAGCAGTCATAACTACATTTACTTGCCCTTGATAAGATTGAGTCGATACTATCCTACATAATTAGGCGTCTCTGTAACAAAAAATACAATGAATCTATAGAATAATTTGCAAATTTAATGGTGTTTTTTTTATAACATGAATGATTATTTTTATTTTTTACAGCTGAGGCAAACGCAGCTGCTTCACCCATAGACCTTCAAGGTGCGGTCTATTCAGGAGGCTTTTCTAAGGCATATTCGTCAAGCAGTGCGTCATCCAGTGCCAGTTCTAGTGCAAGCTCGTCTGCCTTCAGCTATAGTAGTTCTGGCTCCGGAGCCTCACACGGTGGATCCCCATGTGGCTCTGGCAATTGTCAACACGGAGTTAAAGGTTCAACTGGAAGCCAAGGAGCATACAATGGAAACAACGCATCTCCCAGTCAGGGCGCAACAGGGCACTATAACATAGATGTTAACGGATCTGATGAACCTAAAACTGACTGTGCTTCCGGAAACTGCCAGCGAGGTTCAAACACTGGATCAGCCGGTCCTACCGGAACTTCCAACGCGTATAGCAGTGCAAAGGCCATAGCTTCTTCTGCGGCTGGGGCTCAAGGAGGATCAAATTATGGGAAAGTTAATACAAAGCCTGGTTGTGAAGGCTCTGCCTGCAACGGACCGAACGGGAACTCTGATGCGGACACTAATG
The DNA here is from genome assembly GCA_947044415.1 of Eupithecia dodoneata. NCBI lineage: Eukaryota > Metazoa > Arthropoda > Insecta > Lepidoptera > Geometridae > Eupithecia > Eupithecia dodoneata. The sequence continues at coordinate 7,601,199 of OX345656.1, read as the reverse complement.
ATAAAGAAAAATGCACGTCAGGAAGTTGCGGCACCATACCACAAGACGGATCGCCTTCAGCTAACTATGACAAATGTGCATCAGGCCAGTGTTGGCCGAATGGACCATCCAGTTCACCTTCAAACGAATACGGATCTAATGACATAAAAGTACCTACTTCCGGAGCGTCAACCGCAAACTCAAACTATGGGTCTTATGGGCAAACTTCAACAACAAACTCTGGTTGTAAGTACGGCAATTGTGGGGGACAACCTGCTTCAAACCCCTCTTCCTATACCCCGGAATACCCTCCTTGTAGTTCCTCTGATTGTAACAATTACGGGCAAGGCTCATCGAACACTCCCAGCCAAGGTTACAACAAGCCTTCTATACTTTTGACTGCCCCTAAAGAATGCACTACTCCAAACTGTCAATCGGCACAGACGAAACCTCCTAACACTAATAACCATCCTACGTCTAACTATGGCGCTCCTAGTCAAATATCATTTACCAATCCATCAACTACCCCCTGTTTTGGTGGTAATTGTAACTTCGGCTCCACAAAGGCACCATATTCAACTAGCTCCGTCACTAATTCGCTAGGCTCCTATAAGCCATCTCAAAAACCGAATGTTGCGTCTAATTATCCAACTTCCCAAGGTTATGCAGGCAACACACCATCTTATAGCAGCTCACCTTCATATTCCTCATTGGCGCCTTCAGGGCCTGAACCTAATGATGCTTTTGTTGCACCGGTATGTGCGCCAGACTCTCCCAATTGTAATGCGAGACCGACCACAGGCTACCATGGATACAATTCCGAACCTAAACCAGGTCCATTGTCATCCCCTGGGCCTGCAAGTAGTTGTGCTGGTCCCCCTGGTACCCCCTGCAATGATGCTTTTGTTGGACCGGTATGTGCGCCGGGCTCTCCCAATTGTAACGCGGGACCTACCACAGGCTACCATGGATACAATTCCGCACCTCAACCAGGTCCGTTGTCGCCCCCTAAGCCTGCCAGTATTTGTGCTGGTCCCCCTGGTACCCCCTGCAATGATGCTTTTGTTGGACCGGTATGTACGCCGGGCTCTCCCAATTGTAACGCGGGACCTACCACAGGCTACCATGGATACAATTCCGCACCTCAACCAGGTCCGTTGTCGCCCCCTAAGCCTGCCAGTATTTGTGCTGGTCCCCCTGGTACCCCCTGCAATGATGCTTTTGTTGGACCGGTATGTGCGCCGGGCTCTCCCAATTGTAACGCGGGACCTACCACAGGCTACCATGGATACAATTCCGCACCTAAACCAGGTCCGTTGTCGCCTCCTAAGCCTTCTAGTATTTGTGCTGGTCCCCCTGGTACCCCCTGCAATGATGCTTTTGTTGGACCGGTATGTGCGCCGGGCTCTCCCAATTGTAACGCGGGACCTACCACAGGCTACCATGGATACAATTCCGCACCTAAACCAGGTCCGTTGTCGCCTCCTAAGCCTTCTAGTATTTGTGCTGGTCCCCCTGGTACCCCCTGCAATGATGCTTTTGTTGGACCGGTATGTGCGCCGGGCTCTCCCAATTGTAACGCGGGACCGACGACAGGCTACCAAGGTCCTTCAACTAGTTTCCCCATCCCTCAAAATAGCATTGCAACACCATCGTATAATTCACCCTCTGGGGGCGCAAAACCTGGAGACGCTGAAAATGATAAACCCTACAAGGGGGGCTTCGGCGGTCCTTCTGGAATATTGAAGCCAAATGAGTTTAAAGCTCCATCTGTACCATTTACACCTGCAACTTCTTCAATAATTCCTGAAACCAGCAAACCAGCTTGTGCTACTGGAAATTGCGGGAAACCCTCTTCTCCGTCATACGGTGCGGCTTCCGGGTCACTATCTCCTGGGCCATTATCTACTGGATTTGGAGGTCCTGAAGGAATTCTGAAACCTAACGAGTTTACTGGCCCCAGCTCAACCTACAATAAACCCGCTTCTGGCTCTTTGGAAACGAAACCTGCGTGTACCACAGGTAACTGTGGACAAGGCGCTACTCCATCTTATTCACACACTGGCTCTGGAGCTCAAGCAGGCGCCACTGCATCGGCTAGCGCTAATGCAGTTGCATACACCGGAGGTTTCGGTGGCCCTCCTGGTGTATTAAAACCCTATGATGGCGGTAAAATCGACGCTGCATCTGGAAAACCAAGCGGACAATATGTATCACAGCAAGGAGCGCATTCAAATAACGGGCTAGGATCACACCAGGGTTCTTATTCAAATAATGGTATTGGGTCTCAACAAGGGGCGTATTCAAATAATGCTGCGGGAACCCACCCAGCGTCTGATTCAAACCATGGTGCAGGATCGCACCAAGGATCTTATTCAAACAATGGCTTAGGATCGCATCAAGGGTCGTACTCAAATAACGGTGCCGCATCGCAACCGATTGCTGCCTCGTCTGGAGCACTTTCAGGATCAAACAATGATTACATTGGAAGTTATGGAATTAAATCAAGCGGCGGTTGTGGTAGTGGCTGCGGCGGTTCCGGATCCTACGGCGCACGATCCTATAGTGGTTCTCTGAGTGGTACGTCTGGCGGTAACGGCGGAGCTGACTTCGGATCCGATGGTCTTGGCCTGACCAAGACCGGAGAAGGATGGAACGGAGCCAGTGCTAAGAGCGTCGCCGGTGCAGTCAGTTCGGGTGGATATGGCGGCTATGCGAGCAGCTCTGCCTCCGCCCATGCTACTTCGGGAGCAGCCGTTAAAGGCAGTAAGTAAATTATTGCAATAAGTAACCTATGTAGTTGTAGTTAGCGTAGACCAAACAAAAGAAGTTAGTATTTCTAGTACGTATATTGCTTCGGTATAAAGTAGCGTTAGTAACGATTAATCGAATTTTCCAAAAAACATTAAAACTACCTACCTAGTATTACTAACTAAAATATTTTAAAATATATGTTTGTTGAAATGGTAACTTATTATCAGTACTAGAGCAGATACCTTGTTTTTCAATAGGCAATTAGTGTCTATTGAAAAACAAGGTATCTGCTCTATCAAGAAATGAAATGAAATGAAAATTTATTTCTTTAGGCTTACAAATAAGCACTTAGACAAGTCATATTTTATACTATTCATTATTATATTGATGTTCACTTAAAATTTTTGTCCACCAGTGGAAGAAGTGAGAAGAAACCACTAGTATGTTCATAACTTATGTGTCTAGTACATATGATTTGCTTATCTGTAAGTTGTTAGATTTTGAGTTGGAGCAAAACTCGTTCCAAGCTTTTTTATCTTCTAGATAATCTGATATTTTGTAATAAGCCTTTTTACAAAGAATATGCTTCACAATTTTTTTAAATTTATTTATTGATAATTTTTGCAACTCACTTGGAATTTTGTTGTAGAATCGTATACATTGCCCTTTAAAAGATGCACTTATCTTATGTAGTCTAGTTGTGGGAACAGCGAGTTTATTCTTATTTCTAGTATTTACATTATGTATATCGCTTTTTTAATGAATCGATTTATGTTTTTATGAGTGTACAACAAGTTTTCATAAATATATTGACATGGTACTGTCATTATGTTTATTTCTTTGAATTTATTACGTAGGGATTCTCTGGGACCCATATTATAGATCGCACGAACAGCCCTCTTCTGCAACACAAAACGGTGTTTATATCAAGCTAATGCTTAGTCAAAACAACTGGAGACCTAACAAGCTTATTTAATGATTATAAGTTTAATTGAAAGTTCGTAAACCCCCCGACGAAGATTTTGTGGGAGGCCTATGTCCAACAGTGGACTGCTATAGGCTGATGATGATATAACATTTGAACAGCTGCCCGGATTTTTATCACTCACGTACACATAGCAGCATAGCATCTGTAGCGCAGCGGGCGAAGGTCCGCCTGCGACCAAAGGTCCCGATGCGGGTTTAATTTCCGCTTCAGGACAAATGTTTGTACGATGTGCAGATATTTGTTTCTGGGTCATTTTTTATGTATAATATAAATAAATTATGCTGGACAATTCACATAGTATTATCTAGCCCCAAGCTAAACAGAGCTAGTGTTATGGGTACCAGATACTGATGTACATAATACGATACATTACATAGATAGATATTTTTTATTATACATAGAAAACGACCAGAACACCCGGAACAAATATCTGCAGATCGTGCACTATAATTATAAAATAACTACCTATATAGAATTAAGTATATCTGTATAACTCGGCTAGGGGTGGTCCGTTATTCACGTGAAGCTCGAAATGGCGGAAAAAATACGAAAAGAAACAAGGGTTGTAGTGTGATACAAAGAGAATTTACTTTTCACAAAATACACACACACTTCTTAAATTATTTTTATGTCAATTAGAATCAATCTCTTATCACTAGGGGAGGAATGTTTTATTTTATTTTAGAGGACTTTGTCGCTTAGCGATGACACCGTCTCATAATAGAATGCTGTTATTTTTGCATATCCCCTATATAATGTATATCAGAAATTCTAATAATATAATTTTTTTGTTACAGGTTATGGAAAACGATAATTCTTAATTATTTAGAAGTAAAAAAATAAGACTAATTTGATGTAAAACTCATTATTTAGGAGCATAAGTACTTTCTTTGATTTTGTGATACAAACGTTTTATAAGAAAACAAGTAAAATAAATAAATATTTTAGCATAATAATCTTTTTACTCTGACATATTCCCTTAGGTACCTACATATGTACCTTTTTATCAGTGTGCGGTGATGCAGCTGAATTGGTATGTAAGTAAAATACTTTTTAATAATAATAATAAACCATACCGCATGATGCTAACCTCGTTAGAGCTGAGAAAGATAAACTTAGCAAATATCTTGACGTGGCTAACGAGGTTGTCAGCATGTGGGATGTAGATTCAGCGACCATAGTCCCGATAGTCGTTTCGGTTAACGGCGTAATAGCGAAGAGCCTCGATCAACACCTGAAGAGACTCTCGCTAGGAAGTTGGATCAAGGGCCAGATCCAGAAGGCGGTACTCTTGGACTTGGCACGTATCGTCAGGAAGTTCCTTTCTCTGCAGCCCTAGTCACCGGCCGCTTGAGCCTAGCTTCGCGGTCGGTGATCTACCGTTTTGATATATTTTTTACTGTAGAATAGTTTTATAATATTTTATTGTATTTTCTTTAGTAAAAAATGTATTTTATATGAGAATTTAAATAAATAAGTGTATAATAATTTATACTAATATTATAAAGAGGAAAGGTTTGATTTTTTTTTTGTTTGTTTGTAACGAATAGCCTCCGAAACTACTGGACCGATTTGAAAAATTCTATCACCGTTAGGAAGCCTAAATATCCGTGGTGAACATAGGCTATATTATATTTTAAAAAAGTAAGGGATCCTTACTAAAACTACAATAATGTAACCCAAAGTGTGGAAAATGTACCTATAAAATTCCTTGCATATCAATACGCCATTTTTTCTAAATAAACGTGGTTGCCTAGCAACGCTCTTTTGACAACAAAGGTTTGATAACAATTTACTGTATGGAAACTCCTTTGTTAGGTTGTACGCCTTTTTTGATTATTTTGTAGTAAAGCGTTTACATTATCTTTTATTTTGTGTTTGTGTAGACACGATGATAATTTGTTGTGGTTGTGTTTGTTCATTGTTATTCTTTCAGATTATTTGCGAAAACTGACTACAATACCCAAATCATAAGTTCTCTATCATAAGGGTTGAGACAGATTGGCGAGAAATATTCAGCTTCTCACAGCGAGAGCTCGGGCAGGCTGATAAAGAAACTTTGCAAAGGTGTATCATGGATGGAAGCGGACGATATTGAACTCAACTTTTCAGATCTGAAAATACTGTTTAGACTCGCTCAAGATATCTTAAAGTACAAAAACGAGCAGATATATTATAAATTCCACTTTTAAATACCCAAGTGACATCCTTTATCCTACTTAATATTATAAACGCGAAAGTTTGTATATTATAAGAGGAAAGGTTTGATTTTTTTGTTTGTATTGAATAAGCTCCGAAACTACCGGACCGATTTGAAAAATTATTTCACCGTTGGAAAGCTACACTATCCGCGGTGAACAAAGGCTATATTATATTTTCAAAAAAATTAGGAACCCTTACTAAAACTCCAATATGTTATGTAATAAAAGGTGTAAAAAATGTACCTTTAAAATTCTAATACCTGTGCGAAGCCGGGACGGTCCGGTAGTATATTATAAGAGGAAAGGTTTGATTTTTTTGTTTTGTTTTTTGATTTGAAAAATTATTTCACCGTTGGAAAGCTACACTATCCCCGGTGAACATAGGCTATACTATATTTTCAAAAAAATTAGGGATCCTTACTAAAACTCCAATAATGTAGCCAAAGGTTCTAATACCCATGCGAAGCCGGGACGGTCCGCTAGTAATAAATAATGCTGGACAACAATTCACACAAACTTTATATGATCAATATTACCATACTAATTTTATAAATGCGAAGGTTTGAATGTAAGTTAGATGGATGTTTGTTACTTCTTGACGCCGATATTACTGAACAGATCGGCATGAAATGTAATCAAACATACTTTTTATGCCATAATATAAATAATCTTTAAAAGTTTCCATATAATCAACTTGTGCGACGCTGCGGGCAGAAAATACTCTTGCATAACATGATTTGGATCCTGGACTTTTGAGTACTAATTAACATTTTAAAACCCTACTCTGGTTCAGGGTTGTAAAATACTATTTATATAGAAATGAAATGAAAGTTTATTTCTTTAGGCTTACAAATAAGCACTTAGACAAGTCATATTTTATACTATTCATTATTATATTGATGTTCACTTCAATTTTTTGTCCACCAGTGGAAGAAGTGAGAAGAAACCACTAGTATGTTCATAACTTATGTGTCTAGCTAGTACATATGATTTGCTTATCTGTAAGTTGTTAAATTTTGAGTTGGAGCAAAACTCGTTCCAAGCTTTTTTATAGGGATAAAAGGTATAGGACATACCACATCCAATCAATCATCTCTAGCAGCAATTAGCCATTATCATAGCCATTTTGTTCCGTAATGGTAATAGGCATGCATTCAAAGTCATCTTAACCTCTTATAAAATCAACAAGAAAATTAAAATGATCGTAGTTTATATTTATACCTTGTCATACCTTTTAAGGTGCGGTTAGGTTGATCATAAATAAGAGGTATCGCTGACACAATCGTTAAGTTCTCCCATATAATGTTCACGACTTGCGATCGCGGATGTTACTTATTCATAAGTACCTAAGCTACTGAGGCTGGAGTTCAACTATTTAATTATACTGTGATGTTCTATAACAATTTGTCTTACAAAGAAAGTTACAAATAATATAATAGAAACAAATTAAAACTAGTATTAAAATGAAATTGACTATTAGGTGGTTATCTAAACGACCTCTGTGGAGCGGTGGGCGCAGGTCCGCCTGCGCCATATGAGGTTGCGGGTTCGACTCCGGCCGACAAATTTTAGTACGATCTTTAGATATTTGTTCCGGGTGTTCTGGTCGTTTACTATGTTTCAGTTATCTAGTACCCATAACACAAGCTCTGCTTAGCTTGGGGCTAGATAATGTTGCGTGAATTGTCCAGCATTATTTATTTATTTTAATGGTAAATTTTCGACTCCGTAGTTTGCAAAGCTATCCATCTGAAATGAACATTTCATTATCTACCTACACCAACTACTATTTTAGATATTCAAAAATAGCAAAGTCTAACTGGTACCTATATTACAAATTTGTATAACTGACAAAAGTTCAAACCCTCGCCGCGCGAGTCACTCGCTCTTGACGATCTTAGAACGAACCAATTCAAATTAAACATTGTGAAAATGCACAAACTACTTCTAGCACTAACGAAATATTTGACACATTCATGTAATGTAAGAACATAAAGGTAGGTCCGGCGATCGTTTCTTAAAATAAATTAGTTGTCATACTTGTAGTTACCTACCGTCCTAAATGTTAATGTAGTAGGTAGGCTGTTATTACGGATTTACTGCCGACTATCAATTATTGTGGGTTATTGCGCTTTTGAAAGGTATAATTTGGCAGATCATTAGGGTCTGACTTCTTATTGTTTTTAACGTACAATTACTGATTCTGCGGTATTTGGGGAAATTATTTTAAGTCACGTACAAATTGAAATCGTTTAGGTACTGTGGTACCTATCTTACCCGTGTAGTGTTTTTTACATAATTTGGACTATACATTTTTGCTCTGAATAACTAAGTTCAATTTTCTCGATAGAAAATTATTTCAGGATAATTATTAAGGACTTGACACATAAAAATAGTTTTAAAAGGGAAACCGGAGAGACGCTTGTCCTATAAAAACCTTTTACTAAAATCCAACTAACTAACTCGACAGGCTCTTGCATAGAGAAAAACTCTCTTCAGTCGTAATGGACCAGAAAAAACGGTCATTAATCAGAATCCTCAACAAGCTTGTGACAGCGATGCCTGTCCCCAAAAAGGCAACTCTTTCGCAGTCGCTGAGACGTATAAATCCAGTTCGACACCAATTTGTATGCACCAAGTAATGCACGGAACACCAATTCCATGTCTGCACGAAGTAGAAGCATGATTTCTCAGTATTGTTTAAAGATTGAATTACCAAACACCCAAAACAAATAGCGCAGAACTAGGTAGCGCTCTTTTCAAGCATTACACAATAAGACAAAGACTGCACCGAATGATTAAGTGCAATATGCCTAATCTTGAGAACTACACTTTACATCGAAAGCAGGTGTTCGGTGTGCTGGTTTCGCGGCAGATTTAAGAGAAGCTTATGTTGTTAGAAGTTAGAATATAGGTTTGAATAGAAAATATGCGTTATGAGTTCTTGTAAGGCCTCCGATGCTCACGTTTAGATATTAGTTAGATATATTTATGAAACTTTTAAGTAGTTAGTAGCTTCCTTAGACACACAAGAACCAACTTCACTACCTATGTACATAGTAAAAATATAAAACTTCAGTACTTAGTAAAGTAACTTTGCAGAGGTAAGTATAAAAAAGTCGCTTCCCGCTGTCTGTCTATCCCTATGTATGCTTAGATCTATAAAACTACGCAACGGAATTTGATGCGGTTTTTTAAAATAGATGATTGATTCAAGAGGAAGGCTTATAAACCATTTGACACAAATTTCCACGCGTACGAAGCCGCAGGGCGCAGCTAGTAGGTACTTCATAAAAACATGGTTTCTAAGCAAGTTCGGTGATTGACGACCTTTACAATTGAAATATTTTTAAAATGGAGATTAGCATAGCCAAGCACCTCGATGTATGTCAACGGGCACCGCATACGATGAGCATTGGCACTTGACCCAGCGCGTGACCATTGTGACCGTCCTACTGATATCTGTTATCTTACTAATGGATGATAATACGGATGATCTTTAGCTGCTAATGGATTATGATGAAAGTATCAAGGCGAGAAAATGTATCAATTTGTAACAATTCATAAGTTATACGTTAAGCTTATTTTACCACGAAAATTCATTTTTTATAGTAAAACTAGTGCCTGCTCGTGTCTTCGCTCAAAGCATAGCCTATGCCACTCGGGGATCATGCCTATCTAATAATGAAATAATTTACATAAGCTAAAAACGACCCCCCGCCAACTTCGTATCGCCTACAATTTTTGACCAAAAATATGAAAATGAATTAATTTATAAAGAAAACATCATAGAACGAACGAATGAAGGACATTTTGAATATATGGGAACCTATTCACTATTGTCAACTTTGAATGGAATGATGCTAACTCACCTTGCTTTCGTTAAGTCACTGCAGATATGGTTTTATGAATGAGCAGAACTACCTTGGATTCCTACAAGTACCGGCTTATGTACACAAACATTGTTTTAGGTACTGATTCTTAGTCATCCTTTACAATGCTTACAGGCACGGCTCTGTCAACGTTCTTATCTATTCCAAATACTCTATATTCCGCGATTCCAAAGCTTGATTGGGCAATATTTCGCAAAACGCTTCTGCTACAAAGCTGTGACAACTGGCGAAGACAAATACCACCTCGTTATCTTATGAATAATGCCGATTATGTTGGCAAACACGCATACGCGTTCCAATGCGTTTTTCACGAAACTATTATCTACAGGGTGCTATAAAATATCGATTACCACCAATGCATTATAGTGCTCGCGGCAATCGGACACGCGTGCTCGCGCAACTATGGGAACATATCAAAATACAGTACAAGATTAATTTATTTTTGTACGATCAGATAAAAAGGTAGGCAATTTTACTTTCGATTATGCATTGACTGAATAATCAATCTTGTGTTGCATAAGCGTTGCATCAAAACCCCATGGGCACCGAAACCAGTTGGACCCATCACCCTGACATCACTTTTCCCAGATGTTATTTTGGTGAATGGAATTTTAAAATTGCATGTGCAGTGCAGTTTAATTAAAAAATAATTTCCCTAATCAGAATACGCTAAAATAACGATGTCTTATTTTCTAGCAAATAAAGTAACGGCTTCTTTTTTATCAGACCTGTCTGAAGCCAAGTTGTATAACTAGGGATTTGATTATGATTTATAAGGGATTTTGGTCCGCGAGTAGAATTTTTTTTTATGTAAAGAAAGTGTAACACAAAATCAGTCTTTGTTAGAGAACCACCTGTGCGTTTCTGTGCGGGCGGCGTCGCACGAGTCACCTAGATGTCGCACCTATTGTCCGCGGCGCGTCCACCACTGGGCGAGCCACTACACCATTACCTCACACTTTCAATATTGGGTTACGAGAATTTAATTTCAAGGCCTTCTTTTAGGAGTAAATAGAGGAGGTATAAATGCGAAGACGAGCAATAATGTCACGCAGTTCTGGTTCAGCAACCCGTGCGAAAATGGATGCGTCTTTCGCTTTCTTGGTGCTCTTCGTGGCTGGTACGTGCAGTGAATTAAAAAAGTTCCATACGATTGACATACTTACAAAATCAATATTTATAACCTCAAAACTACATTACTGCATTTATAATAATTTCTTGTGATATTATAGGTAGTACGGTGGGATACAGCATTCGTAGTGATGCATCCTACAATGGTATACCAAGCGGATCGAATTCCATTGGTGGCCAGAACCAAGTCTACCAGGTCGTGGATGAGCCTTCGCAACGCCTGTTCTGGGGTAACCAAGGCTCCAACTCAGTCGGAGGAACCGGCTTGTGGTCACACCTGACCAACAAGTATCCCGCTCTAGGAAACCTGTTCGGTCGTATGGAGCAAAGTCCTCAATATGCGTATCAACCACAAGCGCAATACGGTGTTCCGCAAGCAGAGTATGGAGTACCGTCTATGCAGTACGGCTCTCCTTTTCACACTCAGTATCAGAACCAACTGCAGTACTACCAGCAGCCGCAGTCTTACCAGCAGCCGCAGTCTTACCAGCAACCGCAGTCTTACCAGCAGCCGCAGTCTTACCAGCAGCCGCAATTCTACCAGGTTCCGTTCGGACAACAGTTTGCCCCGTCAGCCAATGGACGAGATGTGGGTTTCACTGACGATGCTGTGATAGTGACCCCCCCATTCGTGCCCATCTCCCAGCCCCAGCCTGCCCCCGCCCCTGCCCCTGCACCCGCACCTACTCCAGCCCCTGCAGACCAGGGATACCAGTACAATAAACCCCAGTACAGGCTAGAATTACCCCAAAAGTAAATTAGAATAAAGTTGTGCAAACGCCAAAATAGCAGCACCTTAGATATAGGTTTTCATACACCATTTTACAAAGTCATAGTTTCTAGGCAATTTTACGATCAAATTTTATGTCTTTATAAATTTAAAATAAAGTATTTTTCAGGTAAGCCACAAGAAAATACGATAAGAAAATAGTTAACCTATAACAAAGCATTTAAGGGAAGAAACATAAAGGGCTAACTTGAATGTCACCGTGAAATTTGACCGAAATAATCCTCAAAAGATTGGTTGCTTCAACAATAACCTAATGAATGCTGTATGTACATACCTAGTTATATATGTTTTGCTAACGGGTATATTATACATACCTAAGTGCTCTAGTAAGCTCTCTTTGTCTCCAAAGCCGTTTGATCAGTGATCGCCATAAGCTTCACAAAAACGTAGATACTAGATAATGTTAATTACATTAATTTATTGCTAAACCTTAATAAATATAAAAGAAATTAATAATAATTACTGTTTATTTTTCACCCACCCTGAACAAGTCATTTATTTGCTAAATTATAATAGCTACTCATAGATATTAATTAGAAAAGCCTACAATAAGCATCTAGAATCTAAATCATATAAGGGTTATTAGCTATATAGTACTTTTAATCTTCTAACGTTAGGGAATCTCGCCCTAACTTAGTTCTGAACAGACGCTTCTTGGTCGTAGTAGCCGCGACCCGAAGAGTCGACCGCGACGTTAGTGGTGGCAGAAACGGAACGTCCAGACACCGTTCCTGACTGAGATTTCGTAAAGTCACCTCTGAAAAAACATTAATTTCTACTTAGGATAGTATGATCCAGGTCTCAAGCCGACTACGATTCGAGTTCATTTTAACTGAGCGACCAACAACAATAACTCAAGCTGATCATATAAAAGATGGTGGCCGAACGTTTTATTATGTCCAATATGATTTTTTTAAAGATCAATATGGTCTTAAATTGCAGGACATAGGTTGGATCTATACTATTATTATTTATACTTATAGGTATAATGTTATTATGGATGATTTAATTAAGTGGTTTTAAAGAAAGAAAGACAGAAAATTATTTATGAGACACAACACACACAAACTGAGTTACACGAATATAAGACTACTTAGTAGATAACACGTAGTACAGACAAAACAAAAAAGTGAATATTAAATGTAGGTACTAATACTAACACAAGTAGGTACCTAAGCATTGGGTTGGTACTAAGTAGCCCTCTCAGCAAGCAGATGAGCGCGCGTGTGTAGGTCTAACAGGTCTTGCTCTAACACAATAACCTACGAACAGATCATTTGTGTAAGAGCGCTGGTTTTCAGTCAGAACCAGGTAGAGTGACAGAAACGATCTCAGATCCGGCGCACACAAGTCATGAATACTAGGTATGCAACTACAAATAAAGGGAACAAGATGGCAACACTGAATATTTGAAACGACGAATATTGCAACAAAAAAATATGTGGTGAGAAAATTATGTGTAAGCAGGTGAGTACCTAACGTGAAAAGTATAGGCACTTAAATAGCCAGTTTAAACTTAATTTAACATAAGTATTAACTGTGTTATATTAAGGATTACAATGTTTAGAATATAAATATTAAAATATGATATATCTTTGTATGGTAGTCTGGTAGTCTAAGCCACATTCTACATATATGTACCTATGTATATACTCGTAATTTTAAAACAAAATGTATAAGGTTTTAAACAATACAAAGCAATGAATAGTTACGAAATCTTCCTTTGCCTAATTGTATCAACGAACAAAAAGATAAAATATGATAACTTGGCAATAAAGGCCTTCACACAAATAATAGAGTTCCTAAGTAGCCAAATAATTAACTTAACAAGATAAACATGCATTTTTTGCGACTTTATTAGGAAGGTCCATAAAATAATAGAGCTACAAGCATGTTGTTTACCCATTAACTTCCTAAATCTCATGAGATGAACAATTACTCGTTTAATTAAGATAAAGGTAGTAGATGTCTGAATTTCCTAAACTGTACATGAATTGCAAAAAATACACGATAATTAGTTTAATCACGTGCAATAATGGACTCTACATTATTATACTATTGCGTAAATATGAACTGAATGAAGCGATTAATAAAAGTAAATGTTAATGTATTTAAGATATAACATAAGACAAAGGTGAAACAGATTATGCAATATTAAAACTCCCTCGGAATATCAGAAATGGAGAGGTTACTTATGCAGCCCGTGCCAAGATTAATGTGATCCCATTGTTACGTTATAAGAAACGCAGGTAAATCGAAATGAGTAATGATACGATCTACGAATGATTTTATGATATTTTCGTATGGTTCCGTTGCAATCTGTTATTTGTATGTTTCATTATTTTCTCAAATACAATACAATACAAATACGCTTTATTGCACATCAAACACAGAAAAAAACAGTAAAGAACAAAGATACAGATGCACAATGGGCGGCCTTATCGCTAAGAGCGATTTCTTCCAGGCAACCTTTGGATGGACACGTAGCTATAGTACAGGTATAGACGGTGGCGTATTATAGACTAATGTAAATATAAATAATATAAAATACAAATACGTACGCATAATTTAATCAAAAAATTATTCAACCTTGAACTTCGATTAGGGAGAAGTAATTTGGCTTATTCATGCGATTATGAACTCTCAGGTTAGTTTCTACCAGTATCACGCAGTGGCCATTTTATGTCATATATCAAGCTATCTGAAATTATTGTCATAAATATTTGAATAGATCATCATTGGTAGAGTGAAGAAGTCAACGTCGATATGTGAGAACGCCAAAGTAAAAAAGCTACAAATAGTCCGGTCAATTAAGACACCAGCTCAAAGTTCGTAGTATTGTTCAAAACACCATCATAAATTAAATAAAAAAATCCTATTTTTTGGTCTAATTTGACCGGACTAAGAAATTAGCAGGAAATTGGTTCGATAAGATGGCAATACTCAACAATATTCGCATTCGCGAATGTGAGCTTTAAATACTCGCAATGATGTAGCAAATGTGCAAAAATTTTGCTTATAGAGTAAAGAACCATGTTTAAAACTATGTGGTCCATATTATGATCACTTTTTGTAAGTTCATAAAAATTACATATTTTAGAAAATTTTGATTATTTCTAAGACGTTGATATTTCTTTAGAATGTTTGTACCTCATCGTTGTTGATATCAAATTAATTAACGAGCTGCTAAGAATAAATAAGGCTGATTACACTTTAAATTATTAGTTATATTTATGAAAATCCTATATATGACTCATTTCCTCTACTTTTCTAGAACATTCACAACAAACATTGGGTGGTCTGAGTTCTAATAATTTGAGCGTTCTTATTGAACGAGATATAACTGACCTTACTTGTCGAAAATCTAAGCAGTGCGCGTTAATGTCTTTTGCTCAGGTAGAAATTTGTGGAACAAAACATGAAAATTCTACCATTGTATTTTAGTTACCCATCTGTATAAAGCACTTTCTACCTCAATTAACCCACGCATGCCGTACAGCTTTACTTTCCAGTAAAAACCTATAATCTAGTTAGGCATATGTTGTGCCACTACTTTTGTCGTAGCAGCGTAGCAAAAAGCCACGATCTGTAAAGAGTGAAATTGAAATCTTATGATCCAGTTTTTTTCAATATTTTGCCGTTATTACTAAATTAAATAAGGTGCTTTCTATCTCAACTCAACATAACACGCCACTGTTGCCTGCTGTAACAGGAAGGCAAAATGCTGCGCTGCGCTGCTACGAGAGCGCGTTGAAATCTTTTGCTCTAACTTTTTTTAAAGTTTAACCAATAACGGAGTAAAAAAACGTAGCTCTCTCTAGAACAGAACGGCTTTTGCTACGACTGCGCATTAATCAAAAACCATTTTATAACTTTTTAACTACTACTAATTACTTTTAAGTATGACAATGGATTTCAAAGGGTTCTGTACCCAAAGGGTGAAAACGGGATACTGTTACTAAGCCTCCGCTGTCTGTACGTCCGTCAGCTGGCTGTATCTCTTGAACCGTAAAAGGTAGACAGTTAAAAAATTCTCAGAATATGAATGAACTTCTTTTGTCGCTATAACACAAAATAATAGAAATGAAAAGGGGCTCCCATACAAAGAACTCTACTTTATGATGATTCTTTGTTAATGGCAACTGTGTCAGGTTGGACACTTTTCTGCCAGTGTCAAGTAATGGTAAATAATTGTAAAATCAATGAGTTATGAAAATTGTTTGATACTTTCACCAGAGCCTAGTTAGTTATCTAGCAGGGTGTACTTTGCCGAGGCTATATCTCTTGAACCGTAAAGTGGGTGATAGACGTACGAACTTAAATAACGCGGTTTTTAAGATCGCGAACTTACTCGGGTCGACGTTGGTGACGCACGTGAAGCTTACTCACTCTGTATTGCGATGTCGTCGACAGAAGAAACTTAGTGTTATTTAGGAATTATATCGTATTACATTTTAAAAACTAAAACACTGACAGACTGGCCAAACAAAATGGCGGATCGTGGCTCGCAGTGCTGCCACACTTACGAGCGGAGGCGGGTTACGAGCAAAATTTCAGACTTGTCAGACAACTCGGCGGTTTTAAAGTACGCGTACTTAGGGTGACACACCAGCGAAAAAGGTCGTTTAGCCACAAGTTCGCGAACTTACTCGCACGTCTATCACCCACTTAATAGTTAAACGGTTGAATTTTTGACTGAATGTAAATTACTGTTGTCGCTATAACAATTAAAATATATAATAACGAGGTTCAATGTCCATACGAAGTTGTTAAGTTAAGCATTGCCGGCGCGGTCAGTACTTGTGCGGGTGACCGCGTCATTATAACTTTCTGCTATTATAATAAAAAAACATTTTTATCTTTTGTGAAATAGTTATGTACGATGGTACGGAACCATCGGTGTGCAAGTCTACTCGCACTTGGCTGGTTTTTTTATAACTAGATCTCAAATGCAGACATAAAGAACTTTGAAATAAATAAATAAAAAGCAGTTGAATGGTTTATCATAGTTATCTATTTGCACCTATTAATTACATAAATAAATAGTGATCTTCCGGCAGTTGCACGGCCATGGCGGCTTGCTTTGCTTCGATGCGCAGGAGTGCAACTGATGGAAAATACGCGTTCAGGATGGATGCCGTCACCGAATTACTACTACGACGTTACTGAGGCCTAGGGAGCAGAAATAAAGTTAGTTACAATGAGTTAATTAATAGTGCATAATATGTGTCGTGTAGGAAGATCTAATTATGATTGTTATGCCATTACTATTATCTACTATTTTACGGTTTGCTCGTAGGTAAGATAGATTGTGGTATCCATATATAAACACTAGCCAAACTCGATGTAGAATGTTTGTAAAAAAACCGCCGATACATAAACAAACATTCACTCTGTTAACGTGTCTTTTTATATGTAAATTCTTCAATAGGATGATATTGCTTAAAACTATCTGTCTGTGAGTTATAAATTATTTAGTATATTTTTCATATTTGTTATTGTTACTTTTAAGTAATAATATTTTATAAACTACAGAACTCCTAGAATCCGATTTCCCCAAACTAAATTGCTAAAAGTACCTATTTACTTATTGGTCATCGAAATCTACAATAATATTTGTTTTCTGTTTGGTGAAATCGGCCCCTCACCTAGTTCGAGAGTTTGGGAGCTGGGAGATGCGACACAGTTTTAAACTGCGTATAAGTTACAGCGTCCCGTTGTATTTTAGTTACAACTCGGTCACAATATCTGTGCACCTTGAGCCATACAAAATGTTTGGCTCAAGGTGCACAGATATTGTGACCGAGTTGTATATTATACTTTTGTTCATTCAAAAAAAAAATCAGAACGCGTTGAGACGCCCAACATGTGAGTTTAAGGTTTTTGTGTCGTGGATTGTTTACAAACATTCCACATCGAGTTTGGCTAGTGTATAGATCAAGGCATGGCGAGCCGGCAAATAACAAGATAAAGAAAAGAATACGTTTATGATGAATTGACAAACTTGTGGACGGTTCAATACTATTTAGGGAAATCTAAAGGCGGTCCGTAATGTGACACGATATACGCCTTGTCTCATTTAAAATCAACTGATTCGTCTCTAGCAGTATGCTCTAAATCTTGTTAGATTACTGCAAGTGTTCGCAACGATGCGAACACTTGCAGTAATCTAGGATTACCTGCAAGGCTACCATGCTATTTAATAAATAACGTATAAAATAAATAAAATCAGAGTTATTACGCTAATTTCAGCGCGAATACATGTGTTAAGGCGCATTTTAACGTGAAAGGCGTTAAAATGCTCCTTTACACACGTTAGTCGCGCTAAAATTTGCGTGATAACGCGCGTTACGTGCTAAATAGCGTGGTAGCCTTGCTGGTTCGCCTTTGTTAGCTGCAAAAATAAAACCCTATAATTTAAATAGGTAAATATTTAGCTTCTTGTACTTACGTCTTCGGGCGGGAAGCGCCAAGCAATGTGTAAGGGATCTGGTAGCCCCCGGTGCCTAGCGGGCCTGGCGCGGGCGCTGGCGCTCCTCTGTTCGCTTCCGCGTTGGCAATGGCGATCGCGTTACCACCACCGTCTGGAATGAAAAAATAACTTTAATAAAGTTACATAGGTAGGTACCTGAGGCTTAATATATATTACTAGCTGTGCCCCGAGGTTTCACCCGCGTGGTGATAGATATTTTGGATAATATACAATATATCTTTATGAATTGTAGCCTGTGTTATTCTGATAAGTAGTTTTTGCGTGAAAGAGCAACAAACATACTTACATACATCCTAACAAACTTTCACGATTATAATAGTAGTAAGATATAAAACAGTATTATAAAGTATGTAACGTAGGTATAGTAGTCAAACAAAAATATGACTGTATTTCCCTTCTTTCCCGTGGTTCACCTATTTTGTCCACCTGGTGGACCACGGGTAAACATATTCTTCCGTGGTCCACCAGGTGAACTAAGGTGAACCATAGGAAATTATTATTTATTATTATTCATTATATTAAAATATATATTTATTATAATATATATATTTAAATTATTATTCATCATGGTGTAAAGATTCAGTTTTTAATTGTCATTTCCAAATAAAACTTTTGAAACGATCATCGGTACGAGTATTTACACAAAAGTAATTTAAAGTAACTGTATTATAATAATAATGCCGGACAATCCACACAGCATCATCTAGCCCCAAGCTAAGCAGAGCTTGTAGGTACTAGATGACTAATATACAATTTTGATTAGCACTCTGCCAACTGTGCCTTAATATCTATTGGATAACTCGAAAATCAAATCATGCTAGGTACATATATGTATGTATGTGTATATAAATATCTCGTTATAAACTTTTCCAAATACTTTGACTAATAGCAAAAAATTATACCAATTTGAGACCTGACAATACAAATAGACCAAATAAAAGTACCTACCTACTTAAATAAAGTAAAAATAAATCGATCAATCTATGTGATAAACGGTGCCTTGACTAAACACCGCCTCAAGAATGCCGACACCGTTAGATGTGAGAGAGGAAAGTATTACCTACTTGTTCTATTACTCTACTTAGCGAGGCTGTATCAAGTGAACGTAAGGCACTATGTAGGAAGATAACTGTAACGATTTGCGTGTCGGTGGATCAGTAGCTTCTATTAGATATGGTAAGTAGTGTCTCAGTGCTTATTTTTAAGCCAAAAATGACAAATTTGAATTTAATAAAGTGCATTCATTGCGCCGCGCTATAGGTATAACTATATAATATAACTATATAACTTTCGACTTTTAAATATAGTTAGAATTAGATCAGACTTATTTAATTTAACTAGTGATTTAAAATTATAAGAAAATCAAGCTAAAGCTTTAGGCGCGTCTTTAACTAAAACCTTTCGTTTCGGGTCTCTAAGAAATAAATGTCAGATAATTTTCAAAGTAAGGTCACCAAAAGAACTGATAGGCCGTCCTTGCCGTCCTTAATTTTTTGCCATACGTCAACCTCGTTCGTTTTCTTAGTAGAGCTCCTAGATCTAGAATAAGTTATAGACTACTTTTCATCGCAAAAAAGCCGTGGGTAGAAGCCACTAGCTTCTGCCCTGTTGCCTATAGTTAGATATTAATTAGTTCGTTAAATTTACCATTGAGTACAGGATTGAGTAATTTTCTTTTCAGATGCTATTTTGACCTTTATTAACCATTCTATTCATAAGCTATGGCCATGAATGAACGATGAAGACAGGTAAACAAAATTTTCTATGATCTTATAGTTGATGCCATAAAATATTATATTCAAATTGCATTAAATCATTGGTACGATGGATTATATTGTGTAAGCAATAGAAAAATTTGACGCTGCTTTTTGAATATTAGATTGGAACTAATATTGAACCAAACCAAAGAAAAACCCTGCTAGAAAATGTCACCAAGGTGTGTTGGTCAGCATGATTAAAACTGTATTGAACGCCAATGGAGAGGTATATTCTAGACCTCCTCCAAAGACACCATGGTGATATACCTTGTTCAGTTAAAGTCAGATTATGCTTAGGTCAGATTCGGGGTCAGACATAATTTTTATGGCAGATTCATTTGAGGACAGTATATCTACAGCCAATTAAAAGAGATGGCGGTACTTACTAGTACGAGCGTTCGCATTAGCGTTGGCACTACCACCCGCGGGTCTGTCGATGGGGCCGAAGCCATACGGGTAGGCGGGGGCGAGGGACCTGCGCAGGCGCCGCAGAGGCACAGGCGCGGTCTCATGACCCTCCGCGTCGATGACGTAGTAAGATCGAGGCACGTAGTATTGACCAGCTGGAATGAAAAGTACAGGTAGATAATTGTATTGTATTTCATTTATTTCAGAAAATTATTCCATATCACATACAAAGAAAATCTAAATTACGCAGACAATGAAATAATAAATATATGGTTACACACAATTCAAACTCTTATAATAATTTATTAAATTATAATATAATAATACTCGATTAAAATATTATAAGATTGAAAAAATAGATAGGGGCTGGTTTATCTATGTATTTGAAAAAAGCGCACTATGTCGTGTCGGCGACGTGCACTAATCTTGGATTTGGAAAGGGTTGAAGGAAGGTTTTCTTGAAACATGCGCAATTTTAAATACCTGCAGTAGCTATTTATGGACCTATGGATTGATTACTTATGTAGCCATACATGTAGTAACTCCATGAGTGTAAATCTAAGTAGGCATAGGTAATGGCTAGTTGGCTATTTGGCTTTGATTCAAAATTACATTTTTATAAGTCGGTAGATAAGTAAACCGTCACCAACTTGGCCTCTAAATCTTCAACCCGCGCTTGCTAACTCATTTATTTGATCATATTTTTGTAGACACTCGACGCTATGTTAAATATATAACGGGTATCATTATGCCAAAGAATAATGTGTAGCGCGAGTTTAAAAATTAGTTGTCGTGCCCGCCAGCACACAAACGTTAGCCTGTTTTTTTAAGGCTGCTTTGTAGCGCAACGCTCTATCTAGTCTAGACATATAATATATTAAAAAAACAGCGCTGTTCATAAAATGGTCAGCACACGCTAAGCCAACCCCAATTTCGGGGCATGTTCATGTAGGCAGCCTTATTTTTACTCTCACCTTTTAAGTGACTTACCTCCATGTTAACTGTTTTTGTTTTTCGTTTTTTTATATCTGTATTTTGTAACTGCGTCCAAATAAATGTATTTTCTGTTCTATTCTATATTAATAATCAAAGTTGAGAACTTTCCAAAGTATAAGTTCTCACGCAGCAGGTGGGTGTTCTTATTGTGCAAAGTGAATTCCGATGAGCTTTTCAGAATGCACTGGTTGCTTTATGCAAGTCTACATTATGCATGAGATGAGACGTTGACACATTTCAGGCCAACCAATAACGGTTTCCAGCTAGCACGAATCGCTTAGTGAAATTCTATTAATATCTATTAGTACCTAACCTAAAAAATATTCGGATCAAAAAATATTAAGTAACAATGCGTCGTAAAACCTTCTATGATAGGACCCAATCCATTTTAATATATCTTTAAATAACAATCTTTTATAATCATCTGGGATTAAAGTTCTTGAGAAGACAAATCTAACGAGCGCAAACTCGACAAGACCTACCTAAGTCTTTTCGTTAAGGAGTTCTTACCTTCATCAGACCAGACCAGATCGATGGTACGGTAACATTGCATTGTCATCACCTACACCAAATTTAGCCCTATTGGTTGAGGATAACTGGTCTTAAAATTCAGGTGCAAGATTTGTCCTACAAATACTAACAGAGCAAATATAATATACGCTTCTTTTAACACATTTGTTGACAACCATATCCATGACTGAAAACAACTTTTATGAAACATGCATTGTTTTAAATTAAAGGTTCTGTAAATAGATACATACTCCTACCAACCAGTACCCAAAGCAAACAAGTTTAATCGAGCCTATAGAGTGGGTTCTACTTCTCTAGTAGGTTAGTGTTTTTATTCCTAAAAGACGTGAGCTCATTTGAGATTATAAGCTACGTACAATAACAGCAAACGATGTTGGTCACGATCTTGCATGAGGAAGGTTAAGTTATAATATTTCTTAGATAATTTACCATCTCTAAATGAACGTAAGGCCAACGATGATCTCAGGTTTTAAAATGAATCATCTTCCGCGTAAGGTGAAGGTGCCAATTAGGAATAAAGGATTTGTAAAGTAAATGTAGATATGTGGTAAATGTTAAAAAAGGAAAAAAGTAGGGTACCAAACATAAAACAAAGCATTCTTAGTTCTAATAGCATTTTAGAAGCATCTCCCCAAACTCTATAATAAATGCTAAAAATATTCATTTAGCCCTAAACTTAGCTTTTGTTTAGGCATTAGGTGTTATTTTAATTATCTTCCTTCAGAATAAAGTAGTTGTAAGGAGGTTGGTTGTAGAAAGTAGGTAGGTACTTAATAAGCATCTAGGTATCCTATTCAGACAAAGCTACTACAAGATCTCCGTGTGCAAGATTCACCTTCCTTCGGAATTACCTTTGTAGGTAAGTGTGATCATTTACAGGTTCAGTCGGCGGGCAAACGGCGAAGTTTTGCAGCAAAAAGTTCACAAGATAATGGGGGGCGACGACGACCATCTTAAATTACCAATCGGAAATTACTCAGACAAATTGCAAACTAAAATGGCCCTGCACAAGTACCTTATTGAAGTTGGTTCTCGGAGACAAGCAAAAACAAAGGGCACTAACCTGCATAGGCCACGGCGATGATCGCTGCTAATAATACGAGTGAAGCACGCATCTTGACGACTGTGTCCGGCGAGTGTTACTCAAGAACTGGTTGCTGCATTCCACTCATACCTTTTTATAAGACTTACTTAGTTGAGGCTTCTCGACTGAAAATAGTCGAGCGCTCTCGATGCAAACCGCTACTAACGGTGACTGCAAAAAGCTTAGATTTGGATGGAAGCTTTTTAAAAAACAACTAGCTTTGAAATTACTTCAAGCTGAGTGCCATTTTTGGCCTACAGAATATTTCTTAACCGATCTATTTTAAAAATGTAAGTGAAAGTAGATACTACCATCCTACTCTTATTTATTTATTATTTATTTTAAGCCGTTATTGTCCCACTGCTGGGCAAAGACCTCCCTTTTCTCCTTCCACTCCTCGCGATCCAACGCTGCAACAGGCCATGATGGAAGATGTACCTCGTGCTCGTCGCGCCTTCTCATCCTGGGCTTTCCACGTCGCCTCTTAGCGTTAACCTACTCTTGTAATATATTAATTCCAATAGGACTCTATTTTGCTCTACCTGCGTCCCAAAATACTAGGAGTTCATATAAATTAGAATTAATTCAAATGGGTACTGGGAAAATAACCCATATCTTGTCGATGTTGGAATATTTTTACAACCTACTTCACAAAACTACTGAACAGATCAGGCTAACATTTTGTATAAAAGCAGTTCTAGACCTAGATTAACATAATATAATTATCTACAGCCTATAGGTACTGGTTGACTACTAGATGCAGGCGGCCTACCTAATAATCGTCGTAATAGCTTTCGTCATATGGCCGCCCATAATCCCCACGCTGGGCATGCGTTTTGGGCATCGGAATAACATACGCTACCAACCTAATTTTTATCAGAAGCTGAATCAGCGGGCGGATGGTATAACGAAAGTTTGGATGTTTGTTACCTCTTCAGGCCAAAACGACTTAACGGATCGGGCTGAAATTTATTTTACATACAGGTAGTTCCAGGCTTAGAATAAAACATAGGCTACATTTTTCCATAAATCAGTTCCCATGAGATAGAAATAACTTTAAACAACGCGTGCGAAGCTGCGGGCTGAAACTAGTTTTTCGTAAACCAACTACATGATAAATGGAGTAACTAGCCTTCATAATAGAGGTAGGTAGGTACTTATGTGCTTACTACCATGAGATGACAATAAATATACCAAGTTATGCTCTTTACATCATTTCTAGTTAGGTATTGTCTCTCGTTGGTACCGACCTACTAAAAACAATGAGGACATTTTTCATTAAGAGTTGGTACAAACACTAAGATAAATATGTTAGGTACTTCAAGCTACCTAGTTTATCCATCAAAAACTAAGAATATGGATTTCCATAAATCGGCCAGGTGCATGTCGGACACGCACACGGCGGATTCTGTACAAAAAATAGTGTTACACGACACTTGCTATCTTTTTAGTAGGTAGGTACGTCAGAAAACGCAACAATTTTTATAATTTAAATAATGTCTTATGTTTTACCCAAAGGAGTAAGTGTTGCCTTAATATGTTCAGCATTATTTATCTATACCCCGCTGGCAGGTGGATGGGCGGGCATACAGACAGAACACGTAAATAGCGTCCAGTTGGCTGTCACCCCTTTTATACGGAACTCTAAAAACTTAGATTTAGAGAGAGATCATAAGTAGGCAGATAGACTTTACTATATATCCAGATAAAACAGTCTGTACTTACCATTCCTTTAGAATAGAAAGGGCAAGTAGGTAGGTACAGTGGTGTTCATTAAAAAAAATCTAAATCCCGTTCCCTAGTACCCAACGTCTCAACTTACCTATCGTTCGATTTGGCAATAAGCTAAACTGTTGTAAATCCTAGGCAAATTTGTATGGTTTCTTACAAAATAAAAAGTCTTATTTAGATCGTATTATTACAAAATTTATTTTGAAATAAAAATAACATCAAGCTTTGTAAAATTGACAATTCTTGTGAAAAAACATAGAATAATTTATGAGCACAATTTCAGAAGAAAGAATTTCAAATAACCTACGTCACATTTAGATTACATTGCACATTAACGGTACGACCGCACTGAACGGAACTGCACTGCAGCAGAACTGCGCGACACGACGCGCAGTTTTATTCTTTCAGACAAAGTCATGGAACTGTGCGCCTTTTTTGGCGAGTTGGCCAAATTTACGAGCAGTGTCGCGCCGCGCAGTTCTACGCTTAGTGTGTTAGCACCTTTACAATTAGTTTACCGGATAAATCTCACCTTCAACTTCAACATTATTTTGAAACAGAAACAGCTCCGAACATAAAAATTAGTATTTAAAGTAAAAACATGTATAAAAATATAGTTTTCAAACTCGAAATTCACAATGAAAATAAAATGTTATAAAAATTCAAATGCAAAATAAAAATGGAATTTCTCATACTTTATGTGGTATACACCAGTGCTTTACACTTACAATACATTCATAAAAAACAACTTTATAGCCTAACTTCCATTTTTAGGAGATATTTTACAACCCTGTATTCACTATGCTTTAATGACATTAAAATCTTTTCCCAGCCTAAAAAACAGTTACACATTTTGTTGTTTACTGAAGTTGTCACCACATAGTGTTAAATATCGTTGTAAAGGCTAAAAAACATTTGTTACGCTAAAATACAACACTTGATTTTACAAAGAACTGACAAGATCAGTAGATCAATATCAGCCCGAGCTTTTGTGCTTAGACAATCAGATTGGAAGAATAATATAGTTATAACCTGCGTACTGCAAGAATGGGATTCAGAATGACGCTCTAATGCTGTCCCGCTCTTGAGGTCTACTATGAAAAAACGAAGTTGAAAGTTGACGGATGACGATCAGCATGACAAACAACGTCATTCTCAATCCCATTCCATTAGTACGAGGGTTTATTAGAGTAGTGGAAAGACTCGGTTACTAGAGGGATGACGACAACCTACGACATACGTACACAGATAGATTAGTATTATAAATTAATTAGTGTCATTTTGTTGTGAAGAGAATTCACTTCGCCTTGGCGGCAGCGGCGGCCGCTCGCTGTCGCAGCGTCTTGTTCGTGTTCTGATCTACCTCGGGCAGGTCGGAGTCGTCCACGATTGATGGTTTCTTTACTGCAATAGGAAGTACATTGTGAATAAAACATGTTACGATGAAAATTAAACTCGACTAAGTTTGACCACGGGAGTCATAGTTAGCAATAGTGGCTTTAAGTCAGTGCCTTGACCGAACAGTGTCTTGCTTCTCCTGTTCTTTCTCATTTTGTATGTTTTTATTATATTATGTTCGTCTAGGTCCGTCAATTTATTTTCCATCGATTTTTAAAATTATTTCACTATTGACTAAACAATTGCTACAAGTTACCCTTAGTGGCCTGGCATCAAACTCTATTTTCGTATCTCTGCCTAAACTATACAAAACTGAGGCAGTAAAAAAGCTTATAATATGTAGGTATCACAAAAAGACAAATGTTTTTTTTTTAATTTACTTTGTTCAATGTAATAATAAGATAAAATAGGTGGCGGCGCTAGTGTGCCTCGGGGTAGCGCCTTAATATTAGCATCTTCAAGAAAGCTTAAACATACCTTTTTCCTTTTTAGGTTTCTCCTTCTTGTCTTTCTTGGCCCTTGTGATGGTGGCCTGCTGACGCGCCTCCTGTCGCTGTTTCATTGTCTCCGAGACAAAGTTGAACATCAGGTAGACCTGTGCAATTAATCAACATTATAACCACATTCAAGATAGTTATTCATTTAGTTTTTTCATTTTTAAGTTCGCAGTAAGTGAGTTTTGAAAATTCTTTTTAGTATAAATAAATATCTTAAACCTAAGATACACAGGGAGGTCCATTTATTGAGAAGGAAATTGGGTGTTACATTCGATTTGAGTCGGAAAATCGAAATCGGTTTTTTTGAAATAACCTAAGAGCGAATACACATGACGTAATAAACAAAATCTGACGCGCGCTTGAATAGAAGCAATGTGAAAGAAATAAAAGTGTTTTAAAACGTGCTTTACCAAAGCGCGCACTTTTACACCTAATGTGCACATAATCTCTTTAATCCTCACCTGGAATGAGACGAGGAGCGAAAGCGCCGCTACCCGCAGCACAATCGGAGCCGCGCCGGCCAGCCCGAAGTAGAAGGTCAGCACGCCGAGCACCAACGAGGCCAGACGTACTGCTACGAATATGGTCCCATTGGTCAGGCTGAGGGCTGTGGACAAATTGATTTATTACTTATATGGTCCATAAAAGGCAATTCTTTTTAATACATTATGGTCCTTATAGGACGTGATGGCGTCCATTCGCAGAGCATGATACGTTGCGCTGTGTGGTAAAGTCCGTCTCATTGCTAGTTAATACGTTCGTACTGACTGCACGAACCGTTACTGTGTAACACGTAACATTACGCCCCGTAACAATGGGCAGTCAACGCCTTAAAATCAATATGTAAAGTTAAACTAAAGGAGGATAATATATGATACACTTTTGATAACAGTTTTATGAATAGATCCTGCTGCAGGATAAAATTCTGTTTTCTTATTTGATGATTTGTTAGCGGGTATATGTATTTTTATGTGCGTAATTACAAAAAAAGAACAATGTTGCCATTAAGTTGTCTCACCTTTGTCAATAAAATCTTCCCTCTCTCCTCTGAGGATGTTGTTCAGGCGGTTGCAGTGCGCAACAAACTCCGCCAACGAATGCAGCACGATCAATGACACTCCCACACGCTGGAACCTGGATACAAACAAACATTGCAGTCCTAACTTGGTAGATATAGTTTCAAGTTTTATTAAGAAGTAGGTATTGAGTATAGGTTGTATATACATTAGATCCAATAAATAAGTTAATAATTTATGTAGTTAAAACATCGCCTTAGGGCTTAATAAAAAG
Source organism: Eupithecia dodoneata (assembly GCA_947044415.1). Taxonomy (NCBI): domain Eukaryota; kingdom Metazoa; phylum Arthropoda; class Insecta; order Lepidoptera; family Geometridae; genus Eupithecia; species Eupithecia dodoneata. Next base: position 7,573,278 of record OX345656.1, on the reverse strand, counting down.
ACCTGTAATTATGTTATTAACTCAATAAATTATTATGGTAAACAGGCTTCCCGCGATACAGGCTTGCCTAGTGCGGGATCACAATAAAACTTGGTATTACTATATTTACTTTGACATTCTTATGAAGGTTGTAGAAGTAACACATATGGTCTTAACTTTTTTTTTTTTATCGCGATAACTTAACTTAAATGTCTTTGTCATTTGGAAATTTGTTATGTAATTGCGCTCCCTCAAAAGTTATGTTACTCTTTCCACATTTTGTTCTTGGTAAATGCAAATAAAAATTTACCTTAATCCATAAGCTAGGCCCACAAAGGCAAATGCGACGGCAGCGTGCCTGATGCGGCCGGCCCACTCCTCTCGCTTGATACGCTGGAAGTACAGCTCGGGGATGGAATGGATCCAGTATGCGGCTTGAACTAGCCACCACAGTTTCAACAGGAAGCTCATTGGGTGGTTCGGCCATCCTAAAATAAGATTTAGTTTTTATTTATCTGCATGATTCATTGTATTACGATTTTAATGTATAAATACTTTTGCCATGAGGTTTAAGAACTGGTTACTGGAACTGGTACTTCGCAATTTATTTCAAAAATAGACTGTTGTTGCACCAATATTTGTAAGTGAGAAATTATATAATATGATATTATATTCATTGAACAATACACAACTAAGATATACATCACGCATCAGATATAACAAATAAGTAATAATAATAAGGCGTAAGTTGGTAAAGATGTGTGTTTGTAATAGGACAATGCCAAAATATATACATTAAGTTATGGATCTGAATTTCATAAAGGCTATCACGAAAAAACGCAGGCGAAGTTACAGTCAGGAAGTAGTTCATTTACTTTTATTTTACTGTGGCATTTATAACTAAATTAATATTGTGAGTTTTGCTATAACTTAAGTTGTAAGCTAACTAAATAATGGGCAATCTATAAAAAACTGAAGAAGATCGCTTTTCTTTTAGAATACATGCTGTTTTTTTATGATATATTCTGTGATTACTTCTAATCTTTGTTATTACTTCTACTTCACAACAAAGATGATTTATGTATGAATAATTTTAACTGTGTTGTTATTATTAACTTGTCAGCATACATCATTCACGAGGGAGGTCATAACATAGAATAAAATAACAAGTGTGTGTGCACTGTCATAAATATTTTACAGTGTTTACTGAAGAACTGTATTAGGATACTCAATAAATAGGTAAGTAAGACACATGTTTAAAACCATAATGCTTCTGCTTATTATAATGGAAAATGGATACACAAAGTTACTAAAACTACAAGGTATGTAAGTCAAGAACTGCATGTTCTTATAAATACACTGTGAATGTGACCTTCATAGCTTGACTTATTTTATAAATAAAACAAGTTTCATGACTCTTGCCCTTTTAAAAGGCATACACTTAACATGTCAGTTAAATGTGGAAAATATGACTTTATCATTGTATTTATAGCCTTTGTGGGCCTGTGCGAAGTAAATATAGGCCTCCTTCAATTCATGCCTGCCTCACAGAAACATATTGACTTCCTCTTCAGCAAATGTCCGCCTACCTGAGATTTCACCATAATCTCTGACTTACAAACTCAAAAAGTTATCCAGTAATGAAGAGGATAAAAAGTAAATTATGTATTTAACATTTGTTATACAATACCTAATGCAGTGTAGATTTATTCCAATCTGTTTTAGTTATTATTTTAAAAGCACCAGTTGATTTTTTAGAATGTGATTTATCCTCAAATTATATTTAGATGTATGTTGATAATACTTTATCAAGGATAATTAATTACCATGCTTATCAATTTAATTTTACTGTTGATAACTCATATTAATAATGCCAGGAATAATTTTGTTTGAAATAATTAAGAGTACCTAGAATAAAAAATTAAAATAAATGAGAATGATTTTTTACTATGCATTAAAGGTGATTTGCCTAGTTTATGTTGAATTTCACTTACCTATTCTTGTAGGCAGGAGATCATTTTTAAAATGCCAGCTGGCTGATTTTATTGCCATTTGTTGTTTTTTTCTTTTTCAAATATCACTTTAAGTTAAGAGAGTGATATTGTATATTCTATTTACCTTCCCACAGTTGAGTGACATTGAAGACAAATCCTTCTCGGATAACAGCATCTCCTCCCCAGAGCAGAGTGATGAGATGGAACACAACCAGCTGGCCAGATTCATTGAGCGAACTCAATCTTGACTTTGATAAGTGGAATTTCTTTGATATTTTCTAGAATGGAAAGAAATCATAAGAATAGGTTAGCAGATGTAATAACTACTTAAACAAGGTAACTAAACTAGATTAGTAAGTAATGTATTATCAAGAAATTATCCTTACTTTTTCAAAACACTGTCTCATCTTTGGATACACTTGTTACAATATGTTTATGAAATGTCATAGGTATTGACCTTTAGAAAACAATATAGAAAAGGCACTTACATCCAAGAAGTACTCCTGCAAGATAGCATGCATCACAATGCAGACCAGGGAGTAGAAAAACACCGAGCATGCATCTTTCCATCCAGACTCATAGAGGAAAGGCTCTCCTTTAGGGTTTTCTCGTGTAGCCTCTACCCCACTGATATTGTGGTGCATGCTGATGAATAAACTAGCCACTGGGCTGGTCGACTGAAACAAAATAGGATACAAATACAGTAAGAAGATAAAAACAGCCTGTAAAACATAAGGTTTTTCAGAGAATAGCGGCTTACGTGGCAGTCATTTCGTACGTACCTGGACCATCAACCCGACCAAGAATACCATAACCATACATGATACGATGTCGGCATGATTCTGTATCACAAATTCATGACTGAAAATTGGTGGGTTCTTGTTAGGTTTTCTTCCAATTGCTGGCTTTACTCCCATCTTCCCGGCTGTAACCTGTTTTGAGGAAAATAACTGTAAGTAGACGCCAAACGAAGGAACTTGTAGTTTATAAATTAGAAGCCGTGTTAAATTGTTTTCTTGTACTAAAATAAAGGATATATTGTATGTACCCTGAAACAGGCGTGCGAAATTCAACCCGAATAAAAATATTTCTGACAGAACACGGGAATTCAATCGACGTGACACTTTCACTTGCTACGCGGTGAAACGTCAACGTCGTTTGTTGATTACGGATGTTGTGTTGGCACTGAATAGATCAAATTGACAACTTTTGCAAAACAACAACATTATAATATTAGCCCCAAAACAAAATAAATTAAAGAAGACAACATAAAAAAATATTTTTTTGTTATTTATTATCGTATGTGATCATTTAACGAAGATGAAAATAAAATTAGATAGATTTTTACTTAATTAGATAGCATAGAGAAAATTCATCCTAGAGAAGAAACCACAGGCTATAAATATAGCGAGGACAGACGATAACGTCTGTCCACACACTAACTTTTCAGTGGAAATCCATTGAAAAGTTGTATGCGGATGAAACCAGCAGCGGCGACGACACGACGGACGACGCGAGACGGCACGCGGCCCCCATCTGAGCTCTGCAAAGAAATACAATAACTACGAAGGGCCAGGGCCAGGCTTAAAATGGGTACCTACCTGCTACTAGCTATATGATGTAATAAACCTACATAGATATTTTTTACGATTCGTTCAATTATTTGTGCGATCTACATAAACATACATATTACAACATATATATTAAAAAATCTATATATTATTAGAAGATTATGGTTTACCTACTGCAAAAAGTCACTATCTACTCACCTTAGGTAATGTACACGTACACAGAAGAGGTTCGTCTCCATGAGCTCTCATTTTCATAAAATAAAATTCACTAATTTGTTGGTTTTTAAACTTAGTTTTAAAGTCGACTATTTAATTTTTGATATCTATCGTTGTTCCTCAAAATTCATCTAACATTAATAGATTTTAACAAAACTACATAACTAAGTACAAAAATAGATAGTAGTTATCTAAGTCCAAACTTTTTAAGACAAGGCATTATTTTTGTATTTTAGTTTTAAAAAAAGCGAGTTTTTTTTTGTACGACTCTCGGTTGATTCTTTACTATAATAAAAAAAAATAGTATTTCATTTCAAAAATTCTTTAGTAAAATCTTAATTAACATTGGTCTGATAGGTACAAGACTAGTTTAAATTTAATCCTAGAATACACAAACATACACAAATAAAGGTGGCACTTCACATGGCTATTTGTGTTCGCTATTGGGTGTTTGTTGTATTTGGCAAAATATATGACGTTCAGACGAACATGCAAAAAGAGGCAAATACGACCATCCACACATGGCACTCAAATAACAAACACACAAACATTTGGCAGCAGACTAAGCAGAGCGTAAGGTGCCAATACGGCCATTGTGTGGACGGCTTATTGCGTATTTGCCTATTTGACTGCTTTGATGTGCCTCGAGAAACCGACAAGCGCACGGTAACGCGTATTTGGTATTGGACTTATTTGTCAAATAGGCAAAAAAGGCGAACACTTTGTCAAATAAACTGTCCACACATGGTAATTGTTTGACAAGTGTGCCAAATACACAAATACAAATAGCCATGTGAAGTGCCACCATAAAAAACGTTTTAGAAACAAAACTTACTTTTGCGCTCAAAACTTACGTAGGACATTTCACACTTCGTGTTACATAACTACTTAAAAATAAGTAAATTTTGTTTTTAAACAAAAATAAGGTTGAGTGAGATTAGCTCTTATGAGCTTTAGAAGAGCAATTGCATTTAGTAACTTAACCATTTTTTTTTTTAAATTGTTATAATTTTTAGTATTAAACTATCTCGTGTACAGGTCGAAATCTGTTAATTCATACAATTAAAAAAAAAGTTATTGCTTGTAAATGTTGGAAAAGATTCCAGGGAAATGGCCTCTGTTCACCGTGAACTCTGAAAATATAGACAAATCCTATAATTGCTCTCATTTTTCTCTGAATATGTGTAAACTATTTTCTTGAGGTACCTAAAAGACCCTATTACTCACCATTCCTACCACGGCCCGCGAGGACTGAGCGATCCCGGCTGGCCATCATCGCCACGAAGAGTGGCGATGGCCAGCCGGGATCGCTCAGCTGTAGTTTTGTATTCTCTTTGATCGCCAACCTGTCGCTAACTATATGGCCAGGTCGAGCCTGTGCATAACCATACCTACCTATAATATTTAAATAAATAAAACAAATCGTGCCTATTAAACACGTTTAATATCAACATAATTGAACATTTTAATAAATCTCATAAAGATAACAATGTATCGAATATTTTTTATCGCATATATCAATAATAATCGTTATAAATACTGTTTGGAACCCTAAATAATTTCAGGTTATCATGATTTGATTTTTATACCATTTGAACATTTTCATAAAATATGCTACAAAAATTTGTGATTTAAAAAAAATATAATCTCAAAAAATAACGTTGATAGCTTGCACTTATTTAAAAATAAATTAAATAGTTAAACAAAACGCTTGTTAGCCAACATTCCTGCACAGTTAGGTACTTACACAGCCACATGGTAGTTGAATTATTTATCTTACAGTAAAATAAATAAGGTTACTATTTCTATCATTGGTCTGTGTGAGTTACAAACATTATTACCTCTTGTGAAAGGTTACTTTGCATAACTTGCATTTTCTTTTATTATGTTCTAATTATTGAACAGTAATAGAGACGCAATCCAACACTTTTTAACTTAATTCTATCACAAAACGTCTTTTCTTTAAACTATTATTAAAAGTTGTTATAATTCCATTTCTATGGCAACACAAAACGAACTAAACTACTCAGACTACAAAAGAAAGCAGCATGCTGGACGTACTTTTAAACAAAGTCCACAGAGATTGTCATAATACCTAAAATTACAAATGGACTACGCTAATCCACATTCAAATAGACTACCTAATCTATAAACATTTACTCCTACTGATTATACATAGCGACCTAGATAGCACGCGCAGAATATATAGAGCATAGACTACAGGTTGTTTGGTTCAATAACAATCTATAAAACATCTTATTTTATAAACCAGAAACTGCCAGAAAATACCGCGCGTCAGAATCTATAGATGGCGCTAGGTTAAAAAATCTTGTTTTTTTTATATTTTGCTCAGATTTTGGGTAATATCTATCTCGGTGCGAGATCTACTCGCTGGCTGTTTCTGACATAATATGGTTGTGTTCTTCAGGAAGGTAACTGACCGACACTCGAAAATTAGCCGTCGTCGTTAAATTTAACACAAATAATGTGCAAAAATTTAGTCAGTAACATCACTATATCATATTTAAAGTACCAGTCCGATTATCTTCCAGAAGAATACCACGTTTCACTACACTTTACTTTCTACTATACTACGTTCGAAATATTAATTTAGATGACATTTTCGGAGTCCATTTCTCCTTGTTCTACGGTCATGTACATTCCCTCTTCTTCGTAGGTAGAATCGTGTTTCGCCAAGATACGGAGTAGGGGGCGAAGCTTCATCCACCATTGCTGCTTCGGTATTCTTTGCCTAAAACAGTTAAATTTATCATTAAATATTGTTATACAATACATGATGATTTCGGAGCCCAGCTAAGAATGGCTCATTAACTCTGCGTTCGATGTATCCTATTTTTAACCCCTCATTAATTGACCGAGGAGCTATATTTGTTTTGGGTGCGGGTTTTTTTTATTGTGAAAGGTCATATTTGTAGGAATGTCCTGAGCTTAGATTTTGGCTGATAATATCAGCTCACAAAAATATAACCTCTCACAATAAAAATAAATAGATTAATATCAGATCATCTATTTGGGACTTACTGGCTGAAATTGTGCATAGATGTAGACTGGGATAAAACATAGGCTACATTTTATCGCATAAATCAATTCCATTGTATAGAAATGGCCTATGACCGTCCATAGAAACAACGCGTGCGAAGCCGAGGAAAAAACTAGCAAGTGACAAGTCTTGTAACTCACGCAAAATTGGTCTGCGCCTTCAAATCATCCAGCGGTGTAAACTTATACTGGCGCTTGACAACGCCGAGCAGACAAGCTGTGTCGGGCGAGTTGCTGGGTCCTTTCTGCACGGCTTCCACCAGCCAGTGCAGGCATTTAGCTGCTGTTTTAGTACCCATGTTGCGGTCGAAGGGTGTTGGGGAGCCGCCTTGTTGCATGTGCCCTGTGAGAGAATATAGCTAGTTACTCTTGTAATCCATTTAGTCCTAAGTTGTTATGAATAAAATTATTTATTTTTTAATTATTATTATTATGTCTCTCATTTACCATGATCTCGGGCCATAAAGTGACCCGGTCCTTTGGAAGGCTTGCGTGGGGCCGAAGCCAACATTATTATTATTTTTATACGCTCATTTATTTAAATTCTCGTATAAAATACATTTTTTACTATAGAAAATAATACAATAAAATATTATAAAACTATTCTACAGTAAAAAATATATCAAAACGGTAGATCACCGACCGCGAAGCTAGGCTCAAGCGGCCGGTGACTAGGGCTGCAGAGAAAGGAACTTCCTGACGATACGTGCCGAGTCCAAGAGTACCGCCTTCTGAATCTGGCCCTTGATCCAACTTCCTAGCGAGAGTCTCTTCAGGTGTTGATATTATTATTATAGTAGCTGTTAATATGTATTCAAGCTTTGTGCCACCACACCAGGACCTGTCTGAAAACCAGCGCCGCTACTTACTCCGGCTTGTAGCGGCATAATGCTGAGACAGGGACCTTCTTGGCCCCTTATTTAACACGTATTTGTACCTATCTGTATATTTCATCTATTTCCTTATAATTTTTTCTTGTTTGTATACTTTTTTATTATGTAAAGTGTCGTATTATGTGTTATGTATGGTATCAAATAAATGTATTTTCTTTTCTTTTCTTTTTATTAGCCTAACTCAATGTAGCATTATTGTAAACGAACCGCCAATACTTAATCTAAAATTCACTCTGTTCTACTTAGAACGATCCGAATTTCTAAAGTCCAATAATCTTAGGCATCAATTGCAGTTCAATTGACGTTTTTGTCAAAATATATCATATAGAAGTAATTTACACATACATGGGGTGTAAGGGGAACTCCATCATCTCGTCTCCCAAGCCAACCTAACCTGCTTGTGGCCATACACCCTGCTAGATAACGAACTAGGCTCTGGTGAAAATACCAAATAATCATCATAATTAGATAACTATGATAAATTAAACTTATTCACCTTTACTTGACGTTGACACTGGCAGGTAACTGTCCAACCAGACTCATATTGCTGTTAACCGAGAATCGTCATCATCTTATAATTTTTTTGGTGTTTTTATCAAAATACATCTTATATTTACGTCAGATTTAATCGATGAAGCTGCTAATTCTCTTTACTTACCCAGTACATTCATCCTAGCTGTAAACAGTCCTTTCCCCTCTTCAGAGTACAGGCGATAGATGAAGTCCGTGTTGTAGTTCTCGTTCGACTTCTCGTTACGCAGGATCAGGCCACGTTGGATGCCGCCTGTCATCTTTGAGGCCATGTGGTATACATCTTGTTGGAGATCTTTGATGGAGAATTTCTCTTCGTAGATATAGGCCGCGTCGGCTCCACCGGCGAGGCCTGAAAGGAAACCGTGTGTCTTGGTATTTAAGTTTAAATTATTTGTATTAAACATGGATGATAGATACAACTGGACCAAGCTAAGTTTGCACCTCGCTGCAAACTTACACGAAGACGCGAGGTGGAACTTAGGTTGGTCGAGTTGTAGATAGATAATTCTTTATTTAAAAACTTATATCTAAAACAGTTTGGTAAAAAACATAAAACGAATTGACGGCTTTATCCTTTAAAGCGATTTCTTCCAGGCAACCAAAGGAGGTGAAAGTTATAAAACGAAAATAAACTAAGACACAGTTTAACAAACTAAAATAATCCTAATACACATAAATACACTAGCTTTTAATTGCTATACATAGCAGTTAAAAGTTAGTGGTGACTTTGAAGGAAATTGCTAATTACCTAGTCTGACCTAAAAAAAAATAATATACTTTCCTTTTAAAAGTGTGATGAGATAGGTTTTTAAAATAAAGATAAAGGTGTTTTGTGTTACTTACCAGCTAAAGTGGCCAGGTATCCACAAAAGCCACCCATAGTTTCGATGACGAATACTCGACGTTTGGTACCCTGAAGATATAAATAGGCTTTGTTATTAAAACTGAACTACTGGTATACATTACTTAGCTTTTTTATTATATCTAGATAAATACCAGAAGACCCCCACTCTATGTATGGTTTATTTATATCAGTTATATAGTATCCATAACACAAGCTCTGCTTAGCTTGGGGCTAGATGATGTTGTGTGAATTTTCCAGCATTATTTATTTATGATAATGCCTAAATTATTAGTATGATCATTACCTGTGCGGATTGTCGAATACGATCACAGATCTCAGTGATTTCATTGAGTGCAGTGTCGGCTCCGAGTGAGAAGTCAGTCCCGGGCACGTTGTTACTGATGGTGGACGGAATCACCACAAGAGGGATACAGAACTCAGGGAATTGACTGCGGGAGTCGTACATTTCCAATCCAGCTTGGTAGGCCTGGAAGATAAAAGTAAAAGACTATATAAAAACTGCAGGAACACCCTTATAGGTTTTAGCTCGCATTTGTTAATTTTTTGTTGTAATATCATATACCCGCCATTTCGTTCACGTGATACCTGAATAAAACAGTCTCAGCCACTCAGGGATAGTTTTATCCCTCGGCAGAGTTCGCTTGCTACCGAGGAAGGCCTTTGTCGAACCAGCCGGTCAAGTCACACCTAGTAACAATAACAACCCTATTGCGGGTATACTTGTAGTTACCTCAAACCCTCCAATAATGAGCAGCCCTTGGATGTTGAACTGCTTGATGCGAGCCGCGATCTCTCCTTTCTTGTCTCCCGGCAGAGTGCGCTTGGTACCGAGGAAGGCACCGCCTTGGCCGACCCAGCCAGTCACGTCAGACCTGGAAAAACCGGTTATGATTAACAATTATGTTCGGGATAAAAAAATATGGCCGCTTGCTTATTTTAATGAAATTAAGCATTGCAATTTTACTGTAGACAGGACTAACCCAATCTGTAGCTATAGTCAGTCAAGATTCGGGTATGCACAAAAGTAGAAGGAAATGCCGAAGCACTTGTTAACTTATTCTTTCAAGAGTCTAGTTTCATTTTTAACAGACCAAGATTTTCGGGAGACCGGTTTGCCGTGATTATAAAATATCTATTGGCCATTGGAGTAAAACTTCCAAAAATCCGTTTGAGTGGGTGCCTACGTTCTATAAAAGAACCTCCATGCAAAATGTTAGCCTCGTAGTTAGAGATGTTGTTAGAGATTTCGTGATGAGACTCAGTCATCTAACCTAACCTAACTTTGACACCACGCACCAGTGACCAAGGGTGCGAATTTACAAAACACTTACCCCGAAACACGTGTCTGTATTATGAGTCAAGAAACTGCGCTTCAAATTTTGATGCGTCAACGGTTACGTCCCACCTACGTGTATTACTGCGAATGTTAGGCCTTCCAACTTACCATTCCATCTTCACGATATTCCCGCTGATGAATCCCTCCATTCCATCGTGGATTCCAAGACAAGTGTCGCCCCGGTAGATGCAGTTACGTACAAAGGAACGCACGGCTGCGTTCATACCGCAAGCCGGGGCGCCTACGTGCATTACTGCGAATGTTAGGCCTTCCTAGAAATTAAAGATCTGTTTAATATCTAAGTCATTTATTATTGAGTGAACGTGACCTCAGACATGTGTTGTGTATACCATGTTTGAGGTCACGAAGGTTTTTTGGAACGGCCTTGAAGAGCTTTCATACATTATGTGATACAAATGCAAATGAAATGGTGTTGTATTTAACAATATGTATGAATGATGTTATGATGAATTCATTATTACAAAAGATGGTTCGGAAAGTCGTTCCGAGCCGTGCGTTCTCGTCTGCGATCTAGCGCTGGTCCACTTTTACTAGCGACATCTAGTTAAGCTTTTATTAAACTTGTTTGGTCGTAGTTCCACATTTCGCCGTTAAACAATGGAGTTGGAGCATTGTCTCCTGTGGTAGCTACAATGTGACTGTGCTACAGGCGAGCAGGTTATTTCTACTTACGTACTACGTATTGATACTTTGGTCTCGGCCTTCATTTCAGCTTGTTTATCAAGTGACCCATATAGGTGACCTCGTCAGTATGTTCTAAGCAGGTATGTTCGATTATCTTTATTCAATCGTTTACATAGATATGTATGGGATTGGAGGATTCATTATTTGTCGTCTCTTCTGGTCGTACTCTAAGTCTCTACTAGTTTAGATTATTATTTTTAATGTGATTTAAGAAATCCGTTTCATTCTACCAGTTAGCTGTTCGAGAAAAGCTAAGGCAGAAAAGGGTGTTAAGATATTTTATGTCAATAAACAGAGTTCCAAGCAAGATTACTTTTGTGATACATCGTAATTTATCATCACATCAGGACATATAGTCGAAAGTAACCATTTAAAAAAAGCATTAAAGGCGTGTTTGTAACACTTCCTAAATAGGTTTTATCGGTCTAACTTTAAACGTCCAAGGTATAAAACGTGAGCGTAGGTAGGTACGTATTTATTTTCTCACGAAACTGTGTAGATTGTTTAGTAATACATACAGCGGGTCGGCCGGCGGCGTCGAAAGCTTCCTTCGGCGGCTTGAGGCGGGTCAGCATCTTGTAAGTCTCGAGGTTGCGGGCGAAGCTGCGCCCGCGCAGTTGCACCGCCAAGTCCCAGTTCTTATCTGCCATGGCCTGAGAAATATTGTAAGTCAGCCTTAAAGAAATAATAAGGAACTACAAATATAATAAAACACTTTTATTGACCACGAAGGACATGTGGTTTAAGCATTAATTGTAGCTGTAGCAGTGGCAGGGCAGTGGAAGCGTTAAGGCTTACGATGACTTGTGTCGCGTAGAGGGTGAAGGTCCGCTTAGGGCGCAGAAGGTTGCGGGTTCGCTTTGATATTCCAAGCGGCTATGAAAATATGAATGGTTTTATTCCCGTAGCTGAGTCAGTTTTAGTTATCATCTGCAAATAGGTACCTATATCTTACGGGTTCGAATGTTTTCTAAGTATAACGCATACTCTGCTTGCTTTGGGGCTGCCGATGCGGTGTGAAACGTCTAGCATTAACACGGTATATATATTGTGATTTGTAAATATCTGAAGTAGCTATTAATATGTCTTGTAGGTATTCAGATTTAAGAATAAGGTACCTACCTGAGCTACAGCCTTAGTGCGACGCACGCACTCCATAAGCGGCAGACGCACGGCTTGGTTTCCGTCGAGGGTGACCACACAAGGCTCCGTATCGGGGCTCGCTTCCATCAGAGCCATGACTGCCTCCGCACCCATGCGGCAACCCTAGATATATAAATAAAGAATAACAGAAAAGAGGGCAATAGACTGTCAACTTCTATAGAAGATAATGTAGCCTGTAAGGCCTCCCTTTCGTTCTTCCATGCGTTTCGGTCTAAGGAGTTAGCGTAACTTATTTGTCTGTGGAGTGAGTATAATATAAACTCATTTCAACTTCATTAAAAGGAGGAGGTTTTATTTTCGTCTTTTTTATGTTATATTCGCCGATTTCTCCGTGAATATTCGCCGATTTTGATTATTCTTTTGGTTTTGTTCTACTGCATTTTGACCGAGAGATTACTATTTGTCCCGCAAAACTTAATAAACTGTGTAAATTGGAATTCGAAGTCGGTTTTGAATTTTTGTGATTAATATCAAATTATCACTTTTTATATAGATTCACAGGGACCATCACGATGGTCATCGCGGCACTTAGATCACGTACGTACCAAATATTACAGTAGGTACCTATATTATATAATTATTTACCAGAATTCTATCAAAAGCAGAAGGCGAGCCTCCCCTCTGCACATGACCCAGCACAGTGATGCGAGTGTCTTGCTGCAGCTTGTCCACAACGACTTTCTTCACCAGCTCGGCAGTAATCGGCTTTCCTTCGCGGTCTATCGCGCCCTCAGCCACGATTATAATGTTCAAACGCTGGCCTGATTTGCGTTCCTATAAAGAATATTTAGGTCAGGGAAAAGAATACTTTATGTCTTTGTAATAAGATATGCATATTGATCAGCACTAACAAGTAATTCATTGGATTCCATGCAAATGACATGCATTTAAAAGGTATGTATGTATGTAATGTACCATGTCTAATTAAGATTATAATGGTCAATCAAGGATTATCGTGCCTATTTCATGCACTTAGGCGTAAGAGCATTATTATTTTTCTATCTGAAATTGATTAATCGATTGGGTTCAAACATCAGCGATTAAGTCAAGGTGCCCTTGGAAAGTTAGTACAGGGTGAATAAAGTTGCAAACTTGAGGTGGGGTCAGTAGACTAGTGGACATGTACAGAAGAAATTTATAAGCCATCTAACAACACACAATCAAAACTAGTTTGTTCTGGATTGAACCAGATAATATTTACCCAAATGACCAATTGCCAATTCACCATCTAATTCAGGCAATTTGAATGAATTGCTCTCTTCAATTATATACAAGCTAACACATTCGCCGAATCTACATAGCGTGTTTATGTTTTTATTGTGTGTTACAATTATAAATTAATGCAGTGCCACTCAATTAAGCCTGCGTACCTGTTGTAATCTTTTGCAAAGCTTTTCAACCCAATTATTGGGAACAGGGTCCTCCGGAATGAATACTTGGTCAGCCTCGCTCGCCAGAGCGGCCACTAATGCCAGATAACTGCAACAAGCAGCCCACGCATGACGTCACATGCAAATGTGCCCTCTCGCGAAGCGACATGATACAACAATACAATATTAACAACAATTTTGAAGACGTATCTTAACTCCAATGGAATCTGCCAATTCAAAACATGAATGAGTGTATAGAAGTGATCCTGCTCCCACATTAAAATAAGTTAAATTCTTGCCTCGGCTAACTTTGCGCACATCTTTTCCTCCCAATTGAGAGGCGCTGGATCTTCACAAATAAAGCTATAAGTAGCGTCCGTACATAAGCCGGTGTAAACTGCAAGAAAACTAAAGGAATACTTGAGTTAAAAGGGAAATGAAAGTGTTCCAGGATGCTAGCTAACAATCATGTGAGATAGTGAGGTATAAAACGGAAGGCTTGCCTGTTCTAACTTATCACAAAGTTTTTCTCTCCATTCAACGGAAGGTGGCGCCTCGGGGATAAATACAAAGTCAGCTTCGGACGATAGAGCCGTGACCACGGCAAGGTATCTAAATCAGTAAATCTGTTAATATACCAGTAAAATCCGAATTGGCATGCATCCATTTTCACATTTTTCCCCAATACCTTTTGCTATTTTAACCAACTTCGAAAAAAGGAGCAGGTTCTATATTCGGCTATAGTATGGTACCCACGTATTTTTTAAGGTATGTCCGATTTCTCGGACAATTGTGGCCCATAAACAATTTAATGCCGTCCATGGGGTTAGTATTTGTCTCACAAAAATTAAAAAACAGTTTAAAACTAAGGAATTCGGTATTTAGGTTTTTCAAAACAATTATAGATATATCATTAGCTTGTATTATTACATTAAAGTAACCCATTCACTGCCCTGCTTGCCCACCTGCGCGCCGCAGGTGTTAATTACGTCCATGTGCATCCGAGGCAATGAAAGTGTTAAGTCTTGTTTATTTGTGGGGCAGGCAAGACTAAAAAGGAAACTTGTCATTTGTCAATAAATGCATTACATGGTAATTTATTCAGCACACATTTCTTACCCACAATGTCTACCCATGACCTCCATGATAAATGTCCTTTGATGGGAGTATGCAGTGCTCACAATTGCATCAATAGCTTCAATAATGCGATGCAATGCAGAGTCTGTGCCAATTGTCATGTCTGTACCACAGAAATCATTATCAATGGATCCCACCTGAAATTAAAAATTGTTATGAAGAAATAAAAAGTTAAAGCTTTTAGCGTTTAAGCCAAACAAGCTTTTTAAAGTTGAGTCATTTTATTGCGGTCTCATTATAGAGAATTGCAATCAGGTTGCTTATGATTGGGCCAGTCATATGCAACCTGTGTGCAATTCTTGCCTTGCCTTCTATCATGATATTCTATACCTAGCAGTTGCCAGGAAAATAAATGGTACTAAATTACTCTATACAATTAAAAGGTTTTTATGTAAGAGGAAAAAACCTCTTATAATTTGTATAGTAGTTGGTTCCTTAATATCTTCAATAATATATCTTCCATAATTCTTATGAGGATGGAAGAAAACAAATAACTTGTAATTGTAATAATTGCATGAAGTAGTTTTATAAGTAGGATTTGAAAAGGAGTTAAGAGAACACTTACCATTCCTGCAATATGCAGATGCTTGTATTTCTCCCTCTGATCCTTGGTTATCTTGTTGTTAGCTAATAACTCATCAAGAAGTTCAGACCACTCTTGCCTGAAGAGGTTGGCACCAGTTAGGGAGCCATCACCTCCAATTACAACCAGGTTGGTGATACCACGAGTGACAAGGTTGTAGGCAGCCTTCAAACGACCTTCCTTCTTGCTGTAATAGTATGAAATACCAGGGTGTATTGAATCAACATGAATAATTGCAATACATTATTATGTAATAATACTAATATTATAAAGGCAAAAGTGTGCCATAGTGAATATTTGTGCAAAGACAGTGCCAAAACTAATGAATAGGTAGATCATTGGCTGAAATTTTGCACTGATAAACTTTTGTGCCTAGAAAAATATATAGGCTATGTAGGTATAATATGAAAGAAATGCATGCAAAGCCACGGGCAAATAGTCAAAAAGTACTACAGACTATGAATATTAATTTAATATTGTAGTGCAGGCAATATTTAAACAAATTTAATGACACTAACATTGAGCAATATGCCAAAAAATATACAAGTACCTACAAAAAATATTGTGATTCTAATCTTCATGATTTGTAAGTATATGTATAATATTGATTAGTAAATAGTGGGTTAACACTTTGAGTGCTGAAATCACACGGTATGTGTTTTCTACAAGTGACTAATATGCGTAAATCCACACTAGCGCAGCGGCTGAGAAAATACAGATCTTGTGACTCAGCACAGCCGTAATATTTTTCGAACGAAACGCATGTGCGGCGCAACACAACCGCTGTGTAGAGCGGCAGCACGAATTTTTTAGGTTAAAAAAAAGATCGCAGTCGTCGAAAAAAAATCGCAGTCAAAGTGTTAATAAAATAACAGATTCTTACATAAAATCCATACATCTTGCTGAGCCAATGATGGTGCCACCTTTATGGATAATAGAACTAACTGAAGACCAGTTCGCTTCTTCAATGTTGTCACCGCCATCCACCATACCCTGGTATCCTTCTCGAATGAAGTAAACCTTGCATCCCAGGTAGATTCCCATCCGCACTACAGAACGGACAGCAGCATTCATTCCCTGGGAATCTCCACCGCTTGTAAACACGGCGAGTCCCTTTCCTTTGTGGGAACCACGTCCAATAAACTTTTGAGTGCTGGATCCCTCCATTATTGAGGTTTGCAGCTACCCTACACCCAACAAACAGTTTATTGTTTATTTACTGATGTTACGTAATAAAAACAAAATTGCTGAACACACGAATATTCGTATCACTATAGCAAATCGATCAATGTACTACAAAGGTCAGTGAAGCACTCTACATTACCTAAAAATAATAAAATTCCCTGATATTAAATCTTGCTACAGTGCACCAAGGTGACCTTTTGAAAAAGACAAAAACTGACAATAATACAAATCAAATCTGACAGTTCTAGTGTTGCCAATTTCATGATGAGAATCACTCATGCATGGTGACTGTTACAAAGAGTTACAAAATAATCGACTAAAACCCTAAACGAAACGAAAGCAACCAAGTACTACACTAGTACTGACAAACACCCTAGCCCCTAGGACAAACACCGTTTGATTATGACGTCAAGCAAGCAAGCAAGCGACCAACGCAAATGCGACAAAACGTCACGTCAAAAAAATCCATCCATCAAAATTCTACAAAACGTAAATAGTCCGTGATTGATTATTTTTGTTTAATTTTTTAGTATTTAGCTTATTCCGTAAAACAAGTATGTGTTTCTTCTACATATTATACTAACTTAATTCAAAAATTCCTCTGTTCTAATCATGCAATCCGCTTTGCAGTGTTGTACGGCCACTACTATTTCATGATACAATAGCACCCCACATCCACTAAAATGTCTGCGGATTCTGATATGGAATATTCGGACAACGATGGTGACGATTACGATTATTATGGAGGGCAGGATGACTGCGACATGGAAACAATCGATCGCACCAAATCTGATCCTGAATACTTCATGTTTGTTTGCCTGAAGGTCGAGGAGGTGGAGAAATTGCTAAATGAATCCATAGAGTTGCTCAGCAACAGCCTTCAGATTACTCCTTCACTTGCTAAGGTTTGTTAAAAGTATTTTAATAAATAAATACTAATTTTGATTTTGGTTTAAACAAGATATGAGCTGTTATGTACTTACTTGGTAAATCAGGACTGAAGGATTGTGGGTAGTTGCCATCAGCATCTTTATCCAAGTACCCACAAATATTTCATTATTTATTGAGTGCACTCACACATAGGGTAGGTATTTAATACACTACTATTACCTTATTTACTAGGTTGCCCTCCACGCATACCAATGGAATGCTCAGGAGATAATATGTAAATACAAAGAGAACGCCAACGAAGTCCTAGTATACAGTCATGTGAAACCACTAGTGCCTTCAGTGCAAGCTGGCTCTAGCCGTTCCAGTTGTGCTGTGTGTGCTTGCACCTATCCTCCGCAGAATTATAGTGCGCTTACTTGTGGACATTATTTCTGCAACGACTGCTGGGCTATGCACTTTGAAGTTCAAATTATGCAGGGTAAGTGAATTTGTGCCTATAGCTTTGGCCTCTTGATCACCATGTCTGACTGTCACATCCTTTGTCTGAAGCAGAGGTGGTCATTTATTCTGTAATCTGCATCTTGCTGCAGTGTAAAAATCATTCTTCTCCGCACAAACAGTCAATAAGACAGTATGCAGCATACTGCATGATCATCAAAGGATCAAAGCTTGAGACAGACAATGTAAGCTTGAACAGAGAAACCTTAAAACATTGACATAAGCCCTTTTTACATTTAAGTTTTATAAATATATTTAATATTCAAAAATTGTGTATAATTAAATGTTGCTGTGTGAAATGAACAGTATTATTATTTAGACGACCGATGTGGCGCGGTGGGCGAAGGTCCGCCTGCGACGCAGGAGGTTGCGGGTTCGATTCCCGCCTCGGAACAATTGTGTGTATGATCTGCAGATATTTGTTCCGGGTGTTCTAGTCATTTTCTATGTATAATAAAAAAATATCTATTTATGTAATATATTGTATTATGTATATCAGTTATCTAGTACCCATAACACAAGCTCTGCTTACCATGGGGCTAGATAATGCTGTGTGAATTGTCCAGCATTATTAATTATTATTATTTATTAAATTCTAGTTGCAGATCACCATTACATAATTATAAAATCTAAGTGCATTACATTTTTTCAGGAGTGTCAAACACTATTCAATGTATGGCACAAGAGTGTGAAGTAAGAGCACCAGAGGATTTTGTTATAGCACATGTTCCTAAACCAGCTTTGAGGGAGCGCTACCAACAGTTTATGTTCAAAGACCATGTAAAATCTCATCCCCAGCTTCGCTTCTGTCCTGGTCCAAACTGTCAGGTAACTTATTTCCTATATAGGATGTTTTGGAACGTTGTAACTGAAACTATCGTATATCTTAAATAAAAAACCATCGATAACCATGACTAAATATCAATAATATTATTGAAATTGACATTTCATTCAGTTACCTATATGGTGTTTATCCAAATATGCTCAGTTACGCTACGACGGCATAACCCCCGCGAGTAGGGCTACTAGATGTTAGGAAATTTCCAGACATGTCAGGCTTTTTAGGCAAGTGTCAGGCATTTTCGTAATATTATACGAAATAAGTTAGTATTGTTATACAAATCAACTCAAATAACTGTAAATTCTGTAAATTCTGTTAATCTTATGTAATTACGTATAGTAACACCCCGCTTTACACGAGGGATACCTTAGGCAATAAATCGCGGTAAGTGAAATTCGCGCATATCGGGGTTTACGATGAACATAGCCAAAGGTATACTTTTGTATATACCTTTGGCTATGTTAATCGTTGTTATTTCAATCAATCACTTTAATTCTAAGAACACTTTATGCAGTATGTATTACATGTTTTTCTTCCAGAAAAAAACATCTTTTGTCTTTTGGGGATCGCTTCTTTTACGTTCTTGTATTATAAAATACGCTCATAACAGCTTCGCGTAATGCGCGAAATTTGAAATTAGCGTTAAAGCGAAACCGCGCATAACGGGGTTATTACTGTACATAAATGGCCGTTGTAACTGTGTAATATAAAAAAAACGCAATTCGCCCCGCTCGTCGTTACGAGAAAAATTTGAGAATGTAAAAATCAAGGAAGTAGTCCTTGATTTTTACATTCTCAAATTTTTCTCTAGATTTTTGAGTGATAACTTAGTAAGTAACTTTAGGGTTACTTATATAAGGATAAAAAAAGATTGTCTATAGTATTTGTTGCATTGCATAATAGACGAAAGGTTTTTTTTTTTATTCATAAAATTTTATGTAAATTACCTCCCATACACAATAATGTCAAAAACAAATGGCCCTGAGCTCTCCTAATCTAGCTAAGTAAATGTGTATATTCATGGAATTATTCTGTCCAGTGGATTTTCCGTGCTTGGTCTCGTGAGGGTGCTAGACGAGTTGAGTGTCAGGGCTGTGAGCTCCTTACCTGCTTCTCCTGCGGTGCTCCGCATCACGCGCCGACTGACTGCGCCACCATCCGCCGCTGGCTAACCAAGTGCGCGGATGACTCCGAAACGGCTAACTACATAAGCGCCAATACAAAGGTTTGTACGGTATGTTTTTACTAACAACTTTAGAAGTATTTTTGCTTGCGCGACGGACTGAATTTTTCAAAACACATTGTTTTCAATAAGCCTATATCCCAAAAAAACCTTTTCCGAAAATGTCTGCCAAAATGACTGAATACTGTTAATGTCCAAAAAGTTGAATGACGTCAGGATTGATGCCAATGAAAAAATAAACATTTTTGATAATAATCATATATTATTTTCTACATAACATTAAAAAAATATCTAACATTTAATAATAATGATCATCATCATCAGCCTATAGCAGTCAACTGCTGGACATAGGCCTCCCCCAATGAGCGCCATAGCGCCCTGTCTTCAGCTTCATAATACATTTCATAATATATCCTACTAATATAATAAATGCAAAAGTCTGTGTGTTTGTTACCACGTAATCTCCGTAACTACTTAACTTATTTTGAAATTCAGTACCTACTAAACTAACGTCACGTAAGCGTATATTTAGAAGTATATTTCGTTAATTTGAGTATTAATTTACAGGATTGTCCAAAATGCCAGATTTGCATAGAGAAGAATGGGGGATGCAATCATATGCAATGTGGCTCATGTCGACATGATTTTTGCTGGGTTTGCTTGGGTGACTGGAAGTGTCATGGCTCGGAGTATTATGAGTGCAGTCGCTACAGAGAGGATCCTAATTTGATAAACGAAGGCCAACACGTACAGGTGAATTTATTATTATATTTAACATTTTGTTTTTATCTGCGTGTAATCTCACTTAATAGTTTTCTTGTCAAAACCAACATAACATATTTGCTTTAGAGCTACCCTTAAAGCTTCTGTTGTAAAGTGTTTGGTTTAACTATACACCGAGTTCTCACCTGGTTCAATATAAGGTAGAGGTACTTGTAAATTAATAAATCCGACGAATTCATAATTGACGACCGATGTGGCGCGACGGCCGACGGGCGAAGGTCCGACGCAGGAGGTTGTGGGTCCGATTCCCGCCTTGGGACAAATATTTGTATTTACATTTGTCCCGAGGTGGGAATCGATCCCGCTATCATACAATACACTGGTTTCAAGGTTTAAATAATTATTTCAGGCACGTGAAGCTCTAAAAAAGTATTTGCACTACTATGAGAGATGGGAAAATCACGCTAGATCTCTTAAATTGGAGGAGCAAACATTGGCAAGCTTAAAAAGCCGCATAAATCAAAAGGTAATCGAAATCAATATTTTTAAAACATATGTATATAAATCTACAAACTGTTTTGTTTTATAAACATTTTGCGATGGACGCAGAGTCAATGTTCTTTGTTGAGTCTTTATGCACGAAAAGTCTTCGGTTTTCTAATTAATATATATAGCCTATGACACTCGCAAATAACGTGGCTTTCTATTGGTAAATTAAATTTCAAAATCGGTTCAGTTGATCCAGAGATCACCCCCTACAACCTCACAAACTCGAATTTACCTCTTTATAATATTAGTTAAACATGTAAGTAATTTTAAAATGTTTAGGTGATGGCAGGAGAAGGAACATGGATAGATTGGCAATATCTTTGGGACTCTGCGAAGCTGCTAAAGCGCTGCCGATACACACTTCAATACACATACCCATTCGCGTATTTCATGGAAGTTGGGCCTAGAAAAGAACTGTTTGAATATCAACAGGTGAGCTATGATGAGAATTTGCAGCATTATTTATTATTTATTTATATTATGTATTGGTTCATAGAGTGTTGGCCGTTTTCTATGTATAATCAAACTATATCTACCTATGTATTGTATTGTAGTATGTATATCAGTTATCTAGTACCCATAACACGAGTTCTGCTTAGCTGTTGTTTCAAATATTTACATTTTTATATAGGGTTTTGGCAGTTCTCTACAAATACTCTACTACGTCTACACAGTGGCGCCCCGTCAGTCCATACGTGCGCAGTTATTAACAGTCAAGAGCTCCGATTAGCAGAATCAAGTTTTTTTTTCTCATTTTAGGCCCAACTGGAAGCTGAGATTGAAAATCTATCATGGAAGGTGGAAAGAGCAGAAACAACAGATAGAGGCGACCTTGAAAATCAAATGGACATAGCAGAAAAAAGGCGCACTACGTTACTAAAAGATTTTCTAGAGTTTAATACTAATGGCGTTCCAAGTAGCAGTAAAGTGTAACATTACCTCAAAATTGCATTTTAAACAAATTAATTATGGGTTTAATAATGTCAAGCACACTCGCAAAAGCTAGAATCATTTTGTTCTGCCAAAGTATATTTATTACCGCAATAACATGCAATAAATAAGTAATATTATTTTATTTCTTTCTTTACTACTATCTGAACTGGCTAACTTCGTTCCATTTTAGAACCAGAGATGGCATTGCATGCGAAAAATGTACGAGCAAACGAATTTGTTTAAACTTTTTTAGTGAATTTTTACATCATTAAAATTTTTCTCCTATTCTGGACGGAGACAAATCCAAAAAATCATAAATGTTTAAAGTTCTGAATGTATAGTAAAAAGTGAATAAAAAAGGGCATTTTTTCATAAACCCAAGGACCGAGGGGTCGTCACCGCTCGAGTTGAGGCCAAACAAGCCTCGAGGTGCCTCTGTGCCTCACCAGGGCCGGAAAAAAGTTCAGTCATCTATTATTAAGCATCAGAATGTTATTAAAAAGAGTTCGTATTTTCTACAATTAATCGACTAAAATCAAAGGGATGGGAATAAAATTTGTGAAATGAAATGTCCTACTCTATGGATAACATAAATGTACGTCCATATCGAAGACTACGGTTTTCATTCCAGTGTGCAGTTCTTCCATTTCAATGTGATTTTTATTAATATGCACATAATATGCAGTCAAAAGTTCTTAAAGAATATTTTACAAAGCACGGCCAACATTGACCCATCCGACCGACGACGACGACAACGACGCCGCGCCGCCCCGCCGCAGCCGACGCGCGCCGCGACGACGACCGACCGACCGAATTATCTTGTATAAAAATATCAGCCTATTTAACCATCAATACAATAAAATTGCTGACTAACTGAGTAGTAGTAGAGAGCAGTAAATATTTCACATCCGAATAATTGGTTACACGGGTAAAATTACCTAAATACAATGTACCTGGAAACAAAATTAGGCAAATATCTATGGATTTATTTTAAACGTTTCTTTACTACGAAAAAAGTCTATGGCTGTCTATGGTATGATTGTTTGCATTGCAATCAAACAAATCAATCTCATTCAGTCAGTCAGTCGCCAAAATGGCGACGACGAATGATTCGAAGGCGCCTGTGCGCCAAGTAAAAAAAGTACAATTCGGTATTATATCTCCAGATGAAATCGTAAGTTGTATATTTTTGAAGCATGAACCCTGGGCTCCGTTTCTGCAATAAATTTTGCTGATAAAGATCCCTTTATACCTAAGTTTAATTGCGCAAGATTTAGTACACACGCACGCCATGTACATACACACGACTAAAGCTGATTGTGAAAAATTGTCTCCTCCACGACGAGGAAAACAAATCGATAAAGAACATCTTATGTTGTATTTATTACTCCCTCTTTCATTATCTTGTAGTTTGGGTCTGGTAATGTATGACATAAATGTTGTTTTTAGCGACGTATGTCTGTCACCGAAGGGGGCATTCGCTACCCTGAGACCATGGAAGGTGGAAGGCCCAAGTTGGGAGGTCTTATGGATCCGCGGCAAGGCGTGATCGATCGGAGCTCCAGATGTCAGACGTGCGCTGGAAATATGACTGAGTGCCCAGGGCACTTTGGACACATTGATTTGGCTAAACCTGTGTTCCACATTGGTTTTATCACAAAGACAATAAAAGTACTAAGATGCGTTTGCTTCTACTGTTCAAAGTTGCTAGTTAGTCCGGTGAGTACTTTATTAATATTGCAAAGCTATTGGTTTGTAAGCGATTTTATTTGACCTTGTATTAATAATGTGTTTGATCTTCAGACAAACCCAAAAATAAAGGAAGTTATTGTGAAATCCAAAGGCCAACCTCGTAAAAGATTGACTTATGTATATGATCTTTGTAAAGGCAAAAACATTTGCGAGGGTGGTGAAGATATGGATATATGCAAAGAGGGTGAGGATGGCAAGAAAGGCTCAGGACATGGTGGTTGTGGTCACTATCAGCCATCTATCAGAAGACAAGGCTTAGATTTAACTGCTGAATGGAAACATGCGAATGAGGACACACAAGAAAAGAAAATTATTATCACAGCTGAAAGAGTTTGGGAAATATTGAAACACATAACAGGTAATTTTACAAAAGGTTATAATCGGCTTTTGGTTTTCTGATTATGCAGTGCCTTTTAACAGTTCATTATACATTGTTATTGTAACATTGACTATAAATATACAAGTTATTGTTATTCCTTTTCAGATGAAGAGTCATTCATATTGGGTATGGACCCTAAATTCGCCAGACCAGATTGGATGATTGTCACAGTACTCCCAGTACCCCCACTATCAGTGCGACCAGCTGTAGTTATGTTTGGCGCAGCAAAGAATCAGGACGACTTGACCCATAAACTTGCAGACATTATCAAAGCAAACAATGAACTGATGAGAAATGAACAGACTGGAGCGGCAGCTCATGTTCTGGCAGAAAATATTAGAATGCTACAATTTCATGTTGCCACTTTTGTTGACAATGATATGCCTGGCATGCCAAAGTGAGTCACTATATCTTTGCTAAACCCCTTTTCAAGTCAGTACAAGTGTCTTTTAAAGATATGATAAAATATTGATAGAATTAATCAAAATATTGTTTATACAAGTTTAAATAACAACATCTATAAATAAGATTTAGGTGAATAAATTTTGTTTATTTCTATTTCAGAGCTATGCAAAAATCTGGTAAACCACTCAAAGCGATCAAGGCTCGACTGAAAGGCAAAGAAGGGAGAATTAGAGGAAACCTCATGGGAAAGCGTGTGGATTTCTCAGCTCGTACTGTCATCACTCCAGATCCTAATCTGCGTATTGATCAAGTTGGAGTTCCCAGGTCAATTGCACAAAACTTAACATTCCCAGAGTTAGTAACACCTTTCAACATAGATAGGATGCAGGAGCTTGTTCGCAGAGGCAATGCTCAGTATCCAGGGGCAAAGTATATTGTTCGTGATAATGGTGAAAGAATAGATTTACGTTTCCATCCTAAATCATCTGATCTCCATCTACAATACGGGTACAAAGTTGAGCGTCATTTGAGAGATGATGATTTGGTTATCTTCAACCGACAGCCAACACTTCACAAGATGAGTATGATGGGTCACAGGGTAAAGGTGCTACCTTGGTCAACATTCCGTATGAACCTCAGTTGTACGTCGCCTTACAACGCTGATTTTGACGGCGATGAAATGAATTTACATGTACCTCAATCTATGGAAACTCGAGCTGAAGTAGAAAACATTCACATCACACCCAGGCAGATTATAACACCACAAGCGAACAAACCTGTCATGGGTATTGTACAGGACACACTCACAGCTGTTAGGAAAATGACCAAAAGAGATGTGTTCTTGACAAAAGAACAAGTTATGAACCTGCTCATGTTCTTGCCAACATGGGATGGCAAAATTCCTCAACCGTGCATTTTGAAACCTCAGCCACTTTGGACTGGTAAACAAATCTTTACTCTGATCATTCCTGGACACGTTAATATGATTCGCACGCATTCCACACATCCTGATGAAGAAGATGATGGTCCATACAAGTGGATATCGCCTGGTGACACGAAAGTTGTCGTGGAGCATGGAGAGCTTCTTATGGGTATCTTGTGTAAGAAATCACTTGGTGCCTCAGCTGGTTCTTTGCTTCATATTTGCATGTTGGAGCTGGGACATGAAACGGCGGGACGCTTCTATGGTAACATTCAGACTGTAATCAATAACTGGCTGCTGCTTGAAGGCCATTCGATCGGTATTGGAGATACTATTGCCGATCCTCAGACCTACCAAGAAATTCAGCGCGCTATCGTAAAAGCCAAAGATGACGTAATAGAGGTCATCCAAAAAGCTCACAACATGGAACTTGAGCCTACACCCGGTAATACGCTGCGTCAGACTTTCGAGAATCAAGTGAATCGTATTCTTAACGACGCTCGTGACAAAACCGGTGGTTCTGCCAAGAAATCACTCACAGAATACAACAATCTCAAAGCCATGGTGGTGGCTGGTTCCAAGGGTTCTAACATCAACATTTCTCAGGTTATTGCTTGTGTAGGCCAACAGAACGTTGAAGGTAAACGAATTCCGTTCGGTTTCCGTAAACGAACTCTGCCGCACTTCATCAAAGACGATTACGGTCCCGAGTCAAGAGGATTCGTAGAGAATTCGTACCTTGCCGGATTGACGCCATCAGAGTTCTATTTCCACGCCATGGGAGGTCGTGAGGGTCTCATCGATACTGCTGTAAAAACTGCCGAAACTGGATACATCCAACGTCGTTTGATAAAGGCTATGGAGTCGGTAATGGTCCACTATGACGGAACGGTGCGTAACTCAGTAGGACAACTCATTCAATTGAGATATGGAGAGGATGGTCTGGCTGGAGAGACTGTTGAATTCCAGAATATGCCCACAGTAAAGCTTTCGAACAAAGCCTTTGAAAAGAAGTTCAAATTTGACCCATCAAACGAAAGATACCTGAAGAGAATCTTCAATGAAGATATCATCAAAGAGTTGACAGAATCAGGCTATGTTATTGCTGACTTGGAAAGTGAATGGGAGCAACTATCTAAGGATCGTGAAGTTTTGCGACAGATTTTCCCCAGTGGTGAATCTAAGGTTGTACTGCCTTGTAACTTTAAGAGAATGATATGGAATGCTCAGAAAACATTCCACATCAACAAGAGGGGACCTACTGATCTTAGCCCTATCAAAGTAATCAAGGGCGTCCAAGAGCTCTTGAAGAAATGTATTATTGTAGTGGGTGAAGATCGCCTGTCTGAGCAAGCCAATGAGAACGCCACTCTTCTCTTCCAGTGCTTGGTGCGATCTACACTATGCACAAAATTCGTATCTGAAGAATACAGGTTGTCAAATGAAGCATTTGAATGGTTGATTGGTGAAATCGAAACCAGATTCCAACAAGCTCAAGTAAACCCAGGTGAAATGGTAGGGGCTTTAGCTGCACAATCTCTAGGAGAGCCTGCTACTCAGATGACACTGAACACTTTCCATTTTGCTGGTGTGTCTTCGAAGAACGTAACACTCGGTGTACCACGTCTGAAGGAAATCATAAATATTTCAAAGAAACCTAAGGCACCATCTCTAACCGTGTTCTTGACTGGAGGAGCGGCAAGAGACGCGGAAAAGGCTAAGAATGTTCTCTGCCGACTTGAACACACCACTTTACGTAAAGTTACAGCTAACACAGCAATTTACTATGACCCTGACCCACAAAACACAGTCATTGCCGAAGATCAAGAATTCGTTAATGTCTACTACGAGATGCCTGACTTTGACCCTACTAAAATTTCACCATGGCTACTGCGTATTGAACTCGATCGCAAGAGAATGACAGATAAGAAGCTGACTATGGAACAGATTGCTGAAAAGATAAATGCTGGTTTTGGAGATGACTTGAATTGTATTTTCAATGACGACAATGCAGAGAAGCTTGTCTTGCG
The DNA here is from genome assembly GCA_947044415.1 of Eupithecia dodoneata. NCBI lineage: Eukaryota > Metazoa > Arthropoda > Insecta > Lepidoptera > Geometridae > Eupithecia > Eupithecia dodoneata. The sequence goes on along the minus strand of OX345656.1, from coordinate 7,545,580 downwards.
TATAAGAATCATGAATAATGAGGAAAGTAAATTCCAGGATAATGATGAGGAAACTGTTGACAAAATGGAGGACGATATGTTCTTAAGATGTATTGAAGCTAACATGCTTTCAGACATGACGCTGCAAGGTATCGAAGCTATCGCTAAAGTATACATGCACTTGCCCCAGACTGAAGCTAAGAAACGTATCATTATAACTGAACAAGGAGAGTTCAAGGCTATCGCGGAATGGTTGCTTGAAACTGACGGTACATCCCTGATGAAAGTACTGTCTGAGCGTGATGTGGATCCGATCAGAACATTTAGTAACGACATTTGCGAGATCTTCCAAGTTCTCGGTATTGAAGCTGTACGTAAATCAGTGGAGAAAGAAATGAACGCTGTATTGCAGTTCTACGGTCTATACGTGAACTACCGTCACCTTGCGTTGCTTTGTGACGTCATGACTGCTAAGGGTCATCTTATGGCTATCACTCGTCACGGTATCAATAGGCAAGATACTGGAGCGCTCATGAGATGCTCGTTCGAAGAAACTGTTGACGTGCTGCTCGATGCCGCCAGCCACGCTGAAGTAGACCCTATGAGAGGCGTGTCAGAGAACATTATTATGGGACAACTGCCAAGAATGGGCACTGGTAAGTAAAATTTTACCCACACAAAATATCATATGTCTGTTGTGATTGTGACCGTCAAGTAATAATTATTTTCGTATTTTAGGATGCTTCGATTTGCTCCTTGACGCGGAGAAATGCAAAAACGGCATGGAAATGGGCGGCCTGGGAGTCGGTATGGGCGTTGGCGGTGGAATGTACTTCGGTGTTGGTACTCCTTCGATGACCCCACAGATGACTCCTTGGTCTACTCAGAACACTCCTGGATACAGCAGCAGCGTCTGGTCTCCTGGCCAAGGTAAGATATGCCTACTTGATGCCTCTAGGTTGTGAGTCGCAATTATCGTCGTGACGAGGAGGAGCTGTTCCATTTTTGTATGGCATTTTGTACTGCGCCTTTACCCGGGGACATGAACCTACTATACTCCGATTCAAAAAACCTTGAGATAAAACCCAAGGACCCATATAGTTAAATATACGACATTGGTATCACCGAGCAAAGCACAGAAACTTGAAATAACTTTTGGTTTCGAAAGTCTTTTATGCATCCATCATCATTTAATTAATCTCTCGTTTTTTTTCTTATTCAAAATTTAACAGTTTTCGCTCTACGTGTGGGATTTTGCATTGTTGAAGTTTGTGTTTTAGTTATCAGTGATACCTTGTTGTTTTCTTTTCTTGTTATATTTTAAATATCTTGGATTCTAAAACAAAAAAAAAACAGTGTTAATGTAATCGAAATTGAAGTCTGTTTTTAGTTTATTTATATAAAACATCAAATTATGAAGTGGTTATTTGTTCGGCGCCACAAAACTTAGATACCATCAATTAATTGATGTGTTAATAACATTATTTATTTTTTATTTTCCAGTGGGAAGCAGCATGACTCCAGGCGGTCCATCATTCTCACCGTCGGGAGCATCCGACGCGTCTGGTCTATCTCCCGCATACAGTGCCTGGTCGCCTCAGCCCGGCTCGCCTGGCTCCCCCGGCCCACCGCTCTCCCCGTACGCTTCCCCCGCCGGCGCCTCCCCATCCTACTCCCCGACCAGTCCAGTCTACGCACCGGCCTCGCCCAGTCTCACTCCCACTTCCCCCCACTACTCACCCACGAGCCCCTCGTACTCACCAACTTCCCCCAACTATTCGCCGACGTCTCCGATTTACTCCCCAACTTCTCCATCATACTCACCGACATCACCCGGCTATTCACCGACGTCGCCCAGTTATTCCCCGACGTCTCCTTCCTACTCGCCGACGTCGCCTAGTTACTCCCCGACGTCGCCGAGCTACTCGCCAACTAGCCCAGCGTACTCGCCTACTTCTCCGAGTTACTCGCCCACTTCGCCGAGCTACTCGCCGACTAGTCCGTCGTACTCGCCCACTAGCCCGGTGTATTCTCCGACGTCGCCCGGGTACTCGCCGTCTTCTCCTAGCTACTCGCCGACAAGCCCGGTGTACAGCCCGGCGTCGCCCAGCTATTCGCCATCCTCTCCGAATTACACGCCGGCTTCCCCGGCCTATTCTCCGACGAGCCCGTCATATTCGCCGACATCTCCGTCGTATTCTCCCACTTCCCAGAGCTACTCGCCGTCATCTCCCAAATATTCGCCTACATCGCCCAATTACTCGCCGACATCACCGTCCGTTGCGGGTGGCAGCCCGACCTACTCGCCCACGAGCCCGCAGTATTCTCCGGCGAGTCCACAGTACTCGCCGACGAGCCCGGCCTACTCACCGTCCTCTCCGCAGCACCCCGGCAGTTCTCACTACTCGCCGTCTTCCCCCAACTACTCGCCGTCGTCTCCTAACTATTCTCCGTCGTCCCCCGGCTACTCTCCCATGTCGACAAAATACTCGCCGACGTCTCCTACCTACACGCCGACATCCAACAACTACTCCCCATCCTCCCCTGCCTATTCGCCGTCCTCTGCTGGACCTTCCACTTACTCCCCGACCTCCCCTAATTACTCTCCCATGTCTCCAAGCTACGATGAAAGCGACGATTAGACTCTTGTTATAATTAATCTTACTACTTTATTCTGTAAGCTAAACGTTTTAACTTTATTTGTTACTCCTACGAATTGTAGTGCAGTTCTATAATTTGCAGGACAATATGCTCCTAGAGTAAAATTAATTATGCTCTTAGTTTATGTGTTTTAGTGTAAGAGCTCTAAATGTACACTAGTACCTATAATATATAATAATTATTATCTATTTATAACCAAGTGCAAAAAAGGTCAGTTATGAAAATGTAATAAAAATAATACAATACAAAAACAAATTCAAAAATGACAAAAAACTGGATTATATGGTATATGAATTATTATATTTCCCAGTTTTTTTTATTCTTTTAAGGGCACATGCGATTATCCTGCCCCATATTAACCTGTTTGAAAGTTAAATATTCTGATAAAAATTTATTGACGTTAGATATAATAAAAAATGTATTATCATTATTCAATGGATATATTAGGTGATTTTGATAAATAAAATATTGAAAACCAATATATTCTTTCTATCTAATGCCTAAACAATGATATTTTACTAACTATAATACTTCATTGACAATGCAGGAGTTAGTGGGTTCGATTCCTGCCTTGGGACAAATGTTTGTAGCATCTGCAAATATTAATTCCGGGTGTAAGGGTATTTTCTGTTTAATAAAAAATATCGATTGCAGTAGTATTTCAGTCATCTAGTAGGTATCCATTACAAGCTAGCTTGGGGCTAGTTGATGCTGCTTGGAATGTCGAGCATTGTTTATTATTTAGATTGTGCCGAAAGGTACAAAAACAAAACACTGTTACATTACAACTCATTTAATACTCATGATTATTGTTTACAAAACTTACAGACTAGGTACCTATTGTGCTTTATAAACTTCGAACACAGCCATTTTAGATTCTAACAATTAGGTACGTTACTTCGACTAACATCCAGACAACTAGGGTTACAAAGGAGATGGCAACGCATAGGTAATTCGATGTCTTAGCTAGTGACGAGATGAAATCCTAATGATCTGTGCTTACTTTTAATAATACCCCATAATCACATTTATATTTAGGTAGCCTACTTGGAAGAAACATGTAAATATAGGGACATGGAAGCCACAGTACGTAATTTCTAACAGAGTGAATTACTTTACTTTCCTCTGTATATTTCGATGATGCGGTCTTGATCCACGTACTCGAAGATATGGGGAGCATCCATGAGAATGCCGATGGTTCCCGCGGTGGTCACGATGAAGAAAATGTAGAGCTGGAGTCTGTCGATCACCATGGCAACGTACTTCCAGTCTTCGCGGGTCTGAAATATAAGTAAGAGCCATTACTTATTGCCTAAGTGTGAAAGCGCGATTTGGTAAGATATATTGTTACCCCCAAATGCGCGTTACCATTTGTTAGAGCAGGTTTCAAGTGGTGGTTTTTTGACTAATTTTCTTGATAATCGTCAAACAACCGCAACATAAAACCTGCTGAAACCTATCAGCTAATTTGCGTTTGAATATTCTATTCGGACATATGTAACCTAACTTTATTACAAAGCTTACTTACCCACGAAGCATTCAAAATAGTATATAGGTACTCGTATCATGGACGAATATTATATTATAATGGACGAAGATTATATTGACATTATAATAAAAGTGTATTTTATTACCTACGATCAGTGTAACAACTGAATAAATGATTCGAAATGTAGATATTATGACACTTAAGCTAAGAAAATGTTTAGGTACCTGTATGTAAAGATCTTCATTACGCAGATGCTCGGCAATGAACTCTACAGCCTCAGTAGCCTTAGCTGCTTCAGGCGACAACAGCAGAGAATCAGAGCTCTCAGATTCCCTCCGCTCGCAGCCAAGCCCAAGGCCTCCAAGAGCGCCTAGGCCGCCTAAAGCTCCGACTTCGCCTCCACCAGCGGCACGGTTGATTTTACAGTTGGGGTGGTGCAGGTCTGATAGCTCCATTGTTTCCATCTTGCTTTGGTTCGTTCCGATCGCACTGTAAAGTGTGAGTAGGAATTTTAATCATTTAAATCACAGCTACAATCATTGAGTAAAAACACGCTGTTATCACAGGCTGAAGGCATGAGTAGGTAGGTACTAATGCTTTGGTTCCATGCTAGTCGCGGTCTCCAAGACTCGGCAAACTTAGTGCAGGACACCCTCCGGCCAGATGGGATAACTATCTACAAAAGACTGCAGGTAGATGCTGGATGTGGCAGGCGAAAGACAGAGCGCGATGGCGCTTATAAAGCTCTATGACCAACATAGGCTGATGATGATGACAGAGGAAAGTAGATGTAGAGAAAAGTGTAGTAAGTACCTGATGTGTTTTGGCAGGTCGTGCGCCGCAGCGGCGTGCGGCGGAGCGCCCATCCCTGGCATTTCCATCATCCAACGCAGGCGGGTCTTGCGGGGGCGACGCATCAGCAGGGCGGCCGGCAAGTAGTGCAGGAAGACGCTACGGATCCATAGTGGCATTCTGTTGAAGAGCATATCTAATGTAATTTGTTTGCTTAAAAAGTTTGGCATGGAAAGTTTAATTCTAAAGCATCTCATAGAAATGTTTGGATTCTCAATGGTAGAGTCGTATTACGGCAACTAAGAAGCCATTTCATTAAAGATATTTACCTAACTAAGTGGAGTTGGAAGACCTACAGACGTTTTACCTTGAGTACAGTATGTATTATATTATCTGTGCCTTAAGTTACATCTACATTTTGATTGTAAACAACTTACAAGGACGCATTTTGTTGCATTTAAATATGCTAATTACCTATCTTGTCAATGCCGTAGCTACCTATGTATATACTCGACGATGTGGCGCGGTGGGCGAAGGTCTGCCTGCGACGCAGGAGGTTGCGGGTTCGATTCCTGCCTCGGAACAATTGTGTGTACGATCTGCAGATATTTGTTCCGGGTGTTCTGGTCGTTTTCTATGTATAATAAAAAAATATCTATCTATGTAATATATTGTATTATGTATATCAGTTATCTAGTACCCATAACACAAGCTCTGCTTACCATGGGGCTAGATAATGCTGTGTGAATTGTCCAGCATTATTAATTATTATTATTTATTATTTATTTATAATCGGTTCTAGAATCCTTTATCCTTCAAAATTTTAAACAAAAGGTGTACCAAAACCAAATAAAATATTAAAGGATATTTTCAACCTACATTTTTGGTTTTGAAAGCTTTCATTAGATTTCATTCGTTTGTCGCACTCCAATAAGAAGTGTTTTTGTTTTTAGTGACAACCTTGCCGATATCCTTGATAACCTCATTGTTCTCTGTTAACCAAAAAAAGCTAGTGGCAGTGGGCCGGCCATATTTCGCGAAGAACCGACAACCTACACTACGTTAACCGAGTCGTGGTCTCCACGCGGACGTGGACTTGTTAAAATAAGATATCTTGGATTCTGGAGACGCGTATAGGTATATCGATATAACTATACGCGTCTCTAGAATCCATGATCTAGATTTAGAAGTAGATCTAGTTGGTAACAATTCAAATTAATATTTAACAATTCAAATCAATATTTCACCTGTGTGTCCTAGGTCCCCTGAAGTTCCAATTGATGATGATCACAGTCACCAGAATACTGACGGTGTTCATAATGAACGTAAAGAGGAGGTACTTGGCGATTAGTGGAAGCACGAGCGAGGTCGGTGGAAGGATCTTCGACACGAGGAGCAGAAACACAACCAGTGACAGGAGAATGCTGATGCCCAATGTTACCTGGGAAGTATCAGTGGTTTTCAATTTTGTTTTTTTTCCATAATATCAATAAATGTACTTACAATTACTTATATTAGGTACCTACTTATAATTAAAAAAGTAAACACCTACGCTTATACGATTTTTTATAAAAAAAAAAATCTTGCGTTCTAAAACTTTCTGGTTGTTGTTATTAAAACACAATTTAAAGTACTTGTCGGTTTGAGATCTTTTAAATATGGATTATAATTATATTTATTTATATGTATTCTTATTTCGACTTTATATTAGTTATTTATATGTATATTTATCTCGGTTCCACTCCAAGCATGAATGTGATTTTATTTATATCGCTCGGATTTCTTGACATATTTTTCAACTCTAAGCTCTACTATAGACTGAATGGCAAAATAGATTTTTCTACTTTAATGTATACAGCTTAGTTTACGCTTAGTAGACGATTTTACCTTTTCTCCAGCTTCAGCAGGCAAATAGAATACCAAAACGCAGAGGAACGAAATCAGAACAGTAGGCAGGATCAAATTGACAGTGTAGAACAGAGTCTTCCGTCTGATGATAATATAGAACGTAATATCGGTTTCAGTTGGGTGATTTCCCTCATAGATGTTTAGATAAGCTGGTACTTCGATGATGTCCCAGGTTCCGGACTTCCAGTAGTCGGACAGATCCACAAAGTTCTTGTTATTGTAGAGCGCTAGGGACACTTGGTCACCGTTGAATGTCCATGATCCGAATTTCATGATGCATGTTTGCTGATCGAACGGGAAGTATGTCACGTCTATGGTGCATGAACTCTGGAACATTCATAAAAAAATTAGCTTAAATAAACACGAAGAAAACTGGGGTTCAAATTGTAAACCCAAATTACCTGGTAAATAGCCGGGGGTACCCACAACACCTCACCGTTCGGATAAATAAGAACGTTGGACTTGTATCGCACTTCGTAGTTTCCGTCGGCACTGAAAAACGAAAAGTATAAACCATCTGCCAATCTTTAACATTCCTGTTGTAATGCACTGCCACCTGTATCCGGGAGGGTTAGGATTACACTATTTATCGTTATTATGGATATAAGTACAAGAAACATAAATACACTTTAGTTTTTTCAACATTATCATTTGACGGTCAGCCTTCCTGGTTTGTGAACAAGTAGAATATGATGACTTGTAGTATTAAGTTCTCATTCTTATGTATACCTAAGTATTCTAGGATGTAGACTACAAGAATATTGTTAGATAAAATCAGTAAAAAATTATTCGATTGATGATATGGCCTACTTAACCTAGAGTCGTAGTTATCCCTCTAGGTATGTATGTACATGTACAAGGTAAGTACTTACTTATTGAAGAGGACGATATCGGGTTTCCAGACCTTGTCCGGCGGCAGCCGCAGAACGCCAATGCCACCGTAGTCGGCCTCATCCCACATCAGCTGATAGTCCATCCATACCAGACGCAGCCATACGTTAGATTTCATGATCTGGTTCTTTTCGTTCTAAAACATACAACAAACCTACATAAAACTAGCCCTTTTTAGGTTAGTTGCGAACACTAACAACTTTTAAAAGTTGGGTAAACTGAATTAATGAATATAGCTAAGAGGCTTGAGTATATTTATCGCAGTTAGAGTTGAGCTAGATAATATGATATTTTCATTACCGGATGACCTAAAAACTGAGTGTAACTGCTGTTTCTCGTTCCAAAAAAGTTGGTATTTGCTAATTTCACGCAATATAAACTGTCTATGCAAATCATGATAATCGAATAAATGTTTATTTATAATTCATTGTTCCAAAATTATTTCGGTCCTAATTCAATTAATTACTTAATGCAATAAAAAAACTGTGACCAATCTGGGAACTGTCGCTATTTGTAATTAATGAACTGTAATTAAAAAAGTATGTAGCAGTATATATAACGTACAACGTTGATAAGCTGCACGAAAGCGAGTCCAAACCGCACGTCGACTTTCTGCGTCATGTTCTGTACGGGGCGAATGAGCTTGTTGTACCCGCGGAAGAGATCGCGAACTAGTCGCTCCTCGTCCTCCGAACACCATCCTGAAATAAAACAACCTTTTCATCCGCATTCCGCGAAATACCACCTTGACTACCTATCGATAGAGCCGTTTGCAAAATCGTGCAAGTCTTACCGAGTCTAGAATGTAAAACGACATTTCAAACATACAATCTAATTTTGAAATTTGATATGCTTCCGTAGCCTAGTTGCTTTGGCGTGCCTCTACAGTAAGTCTCTAGAGAGTAATGTAATTTCCAGCCATTGGTTCTCATACCTTCATGGTATAAATGCGTGTAATACACGCTTTAGAAAAATGAACCTTAACTACCTATCTATACAATCCATTCGCGTATATTTGAGATATCGACGGCCATATAGCTTTCGAATTTGAATTTTATATATCACGTAGTTCGAAAAGGATTTTGTAAATATTGCGAAAATCTTCAAAAGATATTATAAATTATTATCAACGTGTTTAAGCCAGTATTGAATAATGCAGAAGGTTATAAACGAGAACTAGCCTTGTAGGTATCATGTCGGCTCTCGTCTCGCTCACCCGAGGATGCTGCGCCGTTGACAGATCAATAAAGAGCGACCTGTCGAGATAAACTGAACGAAATGTGAACTTCTGTTTATAATTTAAAGCACACTATACCTACGTCTGCATAGCTAATTAACTGACTAAAATGCTATTACTTTACATTTGTCTGAATACAGATTTACAGCAAGTTATGAAAAGAAAAGCAATCGGGAGCGCGTTGATATCTAAATTATGGTTGATTTAAATACATACGTTTAGCTTTATGCTTTAGACTTTCAATAATGATTGAACAAGCTATTCAATTAATTTCATGTCACAGAGATGTCATCTAAAGGTGCAACCCTGTAATATATGATTTGAGATGTTCCGCCGTATACAGGATGTGGTTTCTCTGATAGAAGAACTAACGTAGGTATCGTTAAAATAGATGATAGGTGGTTCACGTTGACTCTATAATCTGGTAAAGCCGGGCTTGATTAGTAAGAAAGGATGTTACCTGAATAAAGGATGGTGAGGAGAGCGAAGGCCAGGATAGCAACGCGCGTCCCGGCCGTCATGGCGGCGCGCAGTCGTCCACTGCCGCACGCAGCCGCCTAGCGTCCCGCCCGCCCGCCTGCATTCCCGCCCGAACCCGGCCCATAGATAAACTAGACGTAGTAGCGCAGAAACGGGAAAATCATACGTTTCCGTTAGTGTACAACATAATTTGGCGTGTTTAAAAAAACTAGAAAACGACTTCAGATTCCTAAATAATGAACTGGGTTTAAAACTTAGTTTTAAACAAAGAATCATCGTAATCGGGTGGCATGATATTGAGTTATTTGTCCATTAATCGCCCACATACTAAATGCAAAATTAATATTATAATTATGGTTTTCTCATGGAAGCCATGGTCAGAACTGGACCAAATTTCATATAAACAAAGCACCAGCTTTCATAAATAAAATAACATAAAATTGGTTCACCCAGTCGAAAGTAATGTACCAAATATTATAATGGTAACAAATATTATAAAAAATACAGTCGAATTGAGAACCTCCTCCTTTTTTGAAACCGGTTTAAAATTAACAACGTCAGTCTACTGCTGAACTTAGGTCTGCACTTAAAGCGCCTTGTTGTTGTTTGTTTATGGTAGTAATTATGTTTACCTATAACTTCATCAAATGTGTGGCTACACGCTGTAACGCAGACACTTGACAAATCTTTACTGCTTTTTTAGTGTCCTTTTAGATAAGAATAGTAGGTATATGTTTTTGAATAATAAAGAAATACAATACAATATTAGCACTTAGATTTCGATTTATTTATTCGCTTTATTGAACACGATGATAATTATTTACTATGTATTTTTGGTTGTACAGCCACAACCAATTAGGTAAGTACATTCATTAAATAAGTTTACGTGCATATACATTTAATACACTGCTGTTCAAAGGCTTCCCTTTTCGCCTTCCACTCCTCGCAATCTAACGCTACAATAGGCCACGATAGAAGATGTGCCTTGAGCTCGTCATCCCATCTCATCCTGGGCCTTCCACGTCGACTCTTAGCTTTGGGTTGGCTCCACTCAATTGTGGTCAGTAACATAGTCAGGAATAATAAATCAATAGGAAATGTCTAAAAAATAATATATTATACTAAGAAATAATTGTGAAATAATACGTTCAAGTAATAATTGTGTTTCGTTGCTGTGCTCTTATTAGGATTTGATGTCAATAGGCTGATTTAAGTGTCACGCTGACCATCAGCGCTGACGGCTCAGCGCGTAGCAATCTGTATGGACGCTATAGAAAGTTTTTAGAGGTACGCGCGTCATACGCGCCGATCGTCAGCGCACTGAGCGGTCGGCGCCGACCAGCGCCCGCGCGCTTCTGTCTTCAGTGAGCGTTTTAGTGTCGCGCTGATTGTCGGCGCTGACGATCTACGCGCTGAGCTGTCAGCGATGATGATCATCGTGACACTAAAATCAGCCTAAACCCCACGCTGAGCATGCGGGTTGGGGATCGTTTCTGTATCCTCTATAGTCCCCTTTATAGTAAAAACTTCATTAGGCGCACTTTTTCTGAACGATACTGAACCGTCATGAAATTAAATTGAAGTGAACAGAAAATCATAAACACCTTATTTCTTATTTCATGATCATTTATTGTATGAAATTGTATTTGTCTAAGTGCTTATTATTTAAGCCTAGAAAAGAGGATTCTGATTATGCGATTTATGCTCGAATACTGAATTAGTGCTCCGGGTCTGGTCATAAAATGCACTCATGTCGTTTTATTGAATGTATCTTGTTGTTATAATAGTAAATAATAATAATTATTATTATTCGATAATAATAAAAAATAATCCTGGACAGTTCACACCATATCATCTAGCCCCAAGCTAAGCAGAGCTTGTGCTATAATAACTGATATACATACATAATACAATACATTACATACATATTTTTTTTTATAACGACCAGAACACTCGAAAAAAATATCTGCAGATCGTACTAATATTTTTCCCGATACGGGAATCGAACCCGGAAACTCCTGCGCCGCCGGCTAACCTCTGCCCGCTGCGCTACAGAGGTCGTACTTGTATATGCATAAATTCATAAAATGCGACGACTTCTGAAGGTGTGAACGGTTTCTATCAAACCAATAATTCGCAACCTCCACTTTAACCACTGCGGCACTTTATATGAAACAAAAAACGATTTTCTTTTGTTCTTTCTCGCTAACAATGGCTATGAGGTAGATAAGTAGATAGTAGAAGATATGTGCATTTGGAGCTTTACCTAAGCAGCAGGACGTCTTTGCTTGTCGCATCTTTGAGGTTGGGCGCTAAATGCGTTAAAGCCGATTAGCTCTCCCTTTGAAGAATCTACATACTAGAAGAGCTCTACAAAGGACGAGATTTTTGTCCTAAAAGGCGCCCGAAAACTTCCATTCTAAATCGGCAATTATCCATTCCTGCTAAAGATCTATTCAGATTGATCATCACCCTTGATTGTAAAGTTCAGCAGGAATATAAGCTTATTTTGTTGGAAAATGTCTTACTGCATTTTCTATACTATATCTGAGAATAGCTTATCTACAGCCTTACTCAGCACGGCTGTAGATTTTATGCACCCCCTTCGCTGGATAAGGGTGAGATATCTCGCCGTGTAAGTCGGTAATTACCGAGTTGGGTAGTGTTATTTATTTTACTTCTATTACAAAGAAAATTACGATCAAAGTATAGAAATAAATAAGAACTAGTATTTTTAACCAGATTCATAGAGACTCATTAGATGAGACTCATTTAGGACTCGTGCATACAATATAGAGGTTTAACTTCTTGCCTATGATTAGGTTACGTAACTAGAAGAATGGGAATAGTTTTTTTTCTACGTGTTTAAATCGGAGAGATAGCTTGACCACAAATTTAAATGCAAAAAGAAAGTTATGTTCTACTAGGTCTATAAAAATAACATTTTGTTGTTTCAGTGTTAAGACTCGTATGAAACTGTCGTTATCATGTATTGAGGTTTATACCTAAGTAAATATGATAATGGTAACGACAAGCCTAAGTACATACTCAGGATTGGTGAAGCATCGTTAACTACCAACTTACAGTGGACTTTTATAAATTAACAACCTATATAGGCTATATAATGTAGGTTGTTAATTTTTTAATATATATTATACAAATGAAGTGCCAACTCGGTTTCATGAATCTCCTTTGAATTTTGAAAGAAATTATGAGTAGCTACGTACGAATACGTATATGAAATTCATGCGAAATGCGAACCGAGGCATCATTTCGGATGCAGCTCGGTTGTATTTAAATTTTATAGGACCTATTTATATTTGAGTTGATGGTATTACGTAAGCCAAGTCATTGTAAATTTTGTTAATTTGCATAACAGAGGTTGGCGTCGTGTTCGCATGGGGTAGAGTCCTTTGCGCATGTGCAATATCCCACGGGAGGGCATCGATTGTCTTCTGGCGCTCGCTACCCGATACCTTACCGTTGTAATATAGGTCAGGAATGTGCACAATGTACAAGTTATTCCAATCTCCGCAATGCTACCCCGGCAAAGGAATTTTGTTGTTTTAGGGATGTAATAATAACAACGTTGAATTCATTCGTTTATATTTAATAAACAAAGTGCAATTCAGAGTATTAACCCTAACAATTGAACAAATGTCGAGGACATCTGATTGTCCCGATGGCGACGGATGGAGGCCGCCCATGGCGCCGACTCTCGAAGGCGATGCGCGGCGTCCAGCGTCATGTCCAAGAACCGCTAACGGCTCTGGACAACATTATAACAATAAACCAACTTATTTCCAAACATTGGCAGCTAATAATCAAAGGCAGACCACAACTTCCAGTTGATCGCTTCAGATTAATAGCTTTTACCTCGAAAAAGGGAAACATGAGCGGAGCTTTGCGGGGTACACTACTGTAACTGAGTAGCTATCCACGAGGTCACTCCGCCGCGTTGACGTTTCCCGTTTGAGAGGCTTACAATATTTTGGTGTAAATTATACATAATTCATTAAAATTAATTAAATTACATTATTATCATGACAGTTTAAGAACAGAAATGAACTTGAGATGAGTTTCAGAGGGCGTGGCAGACGAACGGTATTGCCGGTCATAAAGATAATTTTCAAGTCGCGACAGAATGCGGGAATTGCCCGTAAGGCGGGCGATGCATTATCTGCATTTTATATCTAACGTAAACCTATATGGGCATATCTTTTAACATTGTATGTATTGTTTGAAATGGTTATCCAAATACTTTTTTCGTAAATTTTGGAGAAGACAAGCCAGTTATTTATTATATTCATGACAAAGTTCGTAACATTACTGAAAGAAGTATAAACTCGATACAATTATGTAATTTTATTATTTGTATAAGTCCATTCAAAAGTATGTAATGACTTTAAAAACAATAATAATTTTGTTTAACTACAACTTTTAACGAACGTTTCATTAAGCTATAGTCATGGATTTTTACCATTTATAACAATATCGTCCCGTTCAACGAGGCATATCACAACCTGTTCAAATTGCAGCTTTGTTTGTAAAGTTTTATACTAGCTACTGACATTTTATACGTCCGAAAATAAACTCAGGGTCGTAACCACGATTCATGGAATCGAATAAGAAGGAAACGTAGGGCGTACAACTGCCCAATACTATACTGTACAATAGATTTCAAGAGTCGAAGAAGTTCTAACAAAGTTATATTTTAAACGTGATCAGGTCGTTAACGGTATGAAGGAAGACGTTTTTGTGCTATAATTTTAGTTTTAGTCCACGGCCGATGGCCAGGACCTTCCGAAACAGTTTCTAACCTAGCTTGGACTTAACTAAGTCTGCCAGCACTCGTTTCCCGGCGCACCTGTAGGATAGCACGTACTGCCACATTTCAACTCATAGACAGATTGACGTTTGAGCTGAAGAAAACTCTGCAGGGTCAATCTGTGAATACATATCGGGGTTCATTCGTCTAAGAACTCCCATATGTAAGTTTTCAAATCTTGGTATCCTCGGAAGAAAGGTAGATAGATTCCATAGTTTGGGACATGAGGATAGGCAGTCATCGGTTGAGCATTAGGGATGGCAGTTTAAAGAGTTCTTACAAATACGGGGAGGCGCGGGCGTCAAGGCGGGCGCAACTTCCTCTTGCACCGTAGCGTCAGCGCCCGCGCCATTTCGCACATCACAACTTAACAAATATTCGCGGTATCACAGAACTTTTCACATGCGCATACGCAGGCGGGCGGGTCGCTACGACACCATGATGTGGGGCGCTGACAGCAGCACGGCTAGCGTGGCAATGATTGTGAACAGGGTAAAGATAATAAGGCACAGTCTGTCCACGACCATGGCGGCGAACTTCCAGTCGCGCGAGACGTCCGCATCTTCGTCATCTTTGCGCATCTGCAAAGACATTCTTATCAGAATCTGTTCAAAAAAATAATTTTGACAATATGTGATACCTATGATAACGACCAACTGTAGCCAAGGACAAATCTTCGCTGCTTTATCAATAAATAACAAAATCTCGTTGCATTCTAAAAATTCGTTAAATCACATTCATGCATCGGAATAATTGCAAAAATGTAATGGTAATAGTAAGCTACTATAAAACTAAAAGTGATAAGTGATCTTACCTGATCTGTGATGACTCGAATCTCTTTGAGTATTAGCGAGAGTTCGTAGTCAACACCGAAGCAGCTATGCGCTGCGAGCCCTGCTCCATTCTCCTCGCCACCCCTGCAACAAATACAGCTCTATAGTGACAGCCAAATGGGTACCCTACTCTACGGGCGGGGCCGAGGAACGAGGGGATCTACAGGAAGTTATGCTATGTCGATCAGATTGTCAATTTCAGATCCGAAGTAGAGTTGAGCGGAAAAGTGATACATATTGATTAGAATGATATATATGCCAGTTAAGCTGTCAAGGTAAGGTTACTGCGGGTCGTCAAGGTGGGGGTAAATTATCGTAACCGTGCTATTTACGGCGAGTAGTGTTCGTGTAGATCGTCGAGGGACCTGTAGTATCGACAGCAGGGGGGCTGCTGCGATTGTGCGTGCCGAAAGTCGTCGTCGATATCGAGCACGTTCGCTAGGAGCGACTTGGAGGAGCGCTCGCGCAGCTCTAGGTCCGGGGGCGGCGGCGCGCGCGGCGGCGGCGCCGTGGCCGAGCCCGGCCGAGACATGCGCAAGAACCATGGCAACCAGTATAGGAATACTACGCGTATCTGCAACAATAACTCTTGCTTAATTCTCATGTTACGCTGAGGTCGGACGAGCGTAATTTTTGAGTTGTGAGTAGCGTTAACGAAAACAAAATACGTAGAGGCTCATGAACACAGGCTTTATCATCATATGAATATCGTATATTTTTGAAAAGGCTCAAAAGAACCAACACCTTTAGAATTACCTACTTCGTGAAGTTATAATTATAGTTTATATGCAGCAGAAGTAATCTAAAAAAAATGTGTCTACTAGTTAAATAAACAAAAAATGAAAAGTCCTGTTTGACCACACGATGCACTGTTATTTGTGCTGAAAGTGCATTTGACGTGACTCACAACACAAGTCAACAAAACTATGCTAGTTTTCCTCAGTTTTTTAGTTCCATAACATTTTAGGCCTACATTTTCAATAAAATCTACATATATTTATTAAGTGGTAGAAGATGCGGGTCATACCCAGTTGCTCATTTCGTGTGTGTCCGCGTGCCTATGATGGTAGTTGAGGATAAGGATCGTAGAGACAACCGATGAGGCCACCATGAACATGATGCAGTTGAAGTATGTGCCCAGCAGTGGCACCGCGTCCGACGTCGCTGGCATCGTCTCCGCCACCATATTGAGGAACACCGTGAGTGATAGCAGGATTGTTACACCTGGAGGATATAGGGTATATTAATACTTTAATAAATATAGATAAGCATTCGTTTTTATTTAACAAAATGTTGCAGAGCCGACATCCGAAGCAGCGAAACAGCTATTCACAGCGGTGAGTCATTGTAAGCGATACATAGCTATATTCTAAATGATTTGTTATTATATTTTTGTTTACTGTTAATAAGATAAGTTAGTTTGTAAATTAGTTTATTGTTCACCTAATAGGACCGCCATGTATATAATTATTTTACAATAAATATGACTAAAAAAAGACAGCAAATTGAGATTAAGTTATGGCTTAAAACCGGTCCACAAACTAATGAGTTTTATTCAACTTAATACGGTTTTTTTACGGTGGAAAACAAGTAGCTTAGTTTGAGTATTGAGAAGTAGTAGAAAAGCTTCACGCAGATGTAAGTGATGGGTGAAATAATGTTCTACCTAAAGATAACTTCTCCCCAGAGTCAGGTGGTAGCGTGAACCCGAGCAGAGCCATCGAGGCGATCAGTACGCAGGGCACTATCAAATTGAAGAAGTAGTAAAGCGTCTTCCTTCTGATAACCACCGCGAAAGTTATGTCGATGTATGGTTCTGGACAACAGTTGTAGTAGATTTCGTTCCGCTTGCCTGGTACTCCTGAAAAAATATAGATGCTTAACGACTATTTACTTTTTCTGGTGTTTTTTTTATTTTACTTGTTCTTTTTTGTTTTTCTTTTTCTGTGTGAAGTATTATATATATATTATGTACTGAATATTTTTATATTGAATATCGTTAAAATGAATGCGGTATTTAAAGGCCAATCTTTACCTATAAGCTCCCATTCACCATTCGTGACAAAACTGCTAATATCTCCACCGGACTCATCTTGTAATTGTAGATCCAACTGTGGAAACACATCAAAACAATAAATATAAACTTAAACTATAAAACTGTAACGGAAGGTTTTATTTGCTTGTTCTAAAAATCCACCTGATAACCGTCGTAAGTCCAGCTGCCGAACTTCATCTCGCAGCGTTGGTCATCAAAGGGGAACCAAGTGATGTCGATTTTGCAAGTGCTCTTGAAGATTCCGGGAGGTACGTATAGACAAGAGCCGTTGTTTCTCACCACTACGTTTGTAGGATATGTGCTGTCGAACCCTTCGTCCGCGCTACAACAAACAGGAATATCAGATTTCAAGCCACTATTTACCGTACTGTGCTGGTATTACCCATATACCCGCAATATCAAAGGACGACGCACATACCTGTTGTACATAAGGACATCGGGCTTCCATATCCTGTGCGGTGGGACTCGTAAGTCTTTGACTCCGCCAAAATCTGAAGTATTCCATCTCAAATTCATATCATTCCATTCCTGTAGGTATTACAAAAGGAAAATAAATTTAACATGCTGTTCCAAAGAAAGAAATTATGAAATGACAAAGCTGCTCAAATAAATGTAAAAATTTTGATACTCACTAATTTAAGCCAGATGTTTGTTATGAGAAGCTGATTTTTTTCATCCTGCAAAAAGAAAAAGAAAGACATATTATGGTACTCACTAATTTTAGCCAGATGTTTGTTATTAGTAGCTGGCTTTTTTCGTGCTGCAAAAGAAAAAAAATATCACTTTTACAAAATACCAATCGATAACACCACAACGATTCATAATTTGATTACGTAACCGTTTCCGATTAGAATAAGGGAAATCGGTAACAAAGTGAAATTGTATAATTTAGGCATATCAAAGACCCATCGCCACAGCGCAACATCACTTTTATCTCGGCTGTTGTCTGTGATCTATGGCCTTAAAACTTCTCGATTCTCTAAGCCAGTATGCGATATATTTTTGCTTTTAAGGTTTCTACCGAGAGCGGAGCTGACTCTTTCATGTCTCCGATTTACTCGCAAGAAAAGTAAACTGCATTTTTGTATTTCCACCAACAAATGGTCGAACGGAAAGGACAAAGCGAGCAGAAAGCGTTGAAATGAACTAACTCTCCCAGTTAGGCAGCGGAGCGGAGTCATCACAGAGTCCGTTCAACTCGCAATGACAAATTACATCTCCTCTTCGTTTTCGGTGGAAATCAACAGACAAAACTCTTTGTTGGTGAAAATATATTCCATTCATTTAAAAGGAGTCCGTCCAACCTAATAATTTTCCGCTCATTACCATAGTGGAAATCCTGCTTAAAATTTGCCACATTTTATGGCAAACAGTTTCATAAAATGTCTCACAATATTTGTCACGGAGCTCACGAAGGTCACTACTGGTCACTCGAGCAACTGTCTAGGTCGCGGTCACACACACAATTACTACGATAAAGCGAACAAACATCGATTTCACCATCATCAACAAACAGCAATTGTCCACTGAGACTCATTCGAAACTGGACTGTACTTTCATAATTACTTTCCACACTTGACTGGCGGAATTAGTAGTCCTCGGTTTTAAAATCCATGATATTTTTTTATTAACAACGGGGTTATTGAACCAAAGAAATATTACCGGAAAATATTTGACGAAACTGGTAGGTATCGTTTGAGCAATTCGCAGCAGTGCGAATTTTTTTTTGATTTTTACAGCTTTAATTAATTATTTGCTACATTTTCGAACTCAAACGTGCACCTTTTTCGCTGCCTGTGTGCTTGGATTTGCAACACTGTCAACAAAGCTTTCCATAAAATAATCTTGGATTCTAAAACCGATCATAGAGAACTAAGCTCTACACATCTAATAAAAAACACAACACCAAACGGGGAAGCGGAATATTACGAGTATACAAACATACAGACACAACATAGTAGCTCACAGGTACAAGACCGATCTATGCTATGGGGATACACATGTATAATTTACAACGGGATATTTACCATAGTATGAGTTTTGAGCTTTCTGATACTTCAGCACAGTTTCATGCAAGGAACATAAATACTCCAAGGAGGTTTCATAATCTGGAATAACCGAAGTCCCTGCATGGGGTTTTTAATGTCAGACGTACCAATATCTGCCACAAAAACTACTAGGGTAGATCGGTATTCTACGATTTTCACATTTTCTGTTTATTGACATTTTCTACGAACGTTACCAATAGCACAGACCAGTTATATCAAGACTGACAATCTCGTACAAAAAATCTAACATAACTATTAAATAACTAACTATATAACTGGTCTGTGCCAATAGTGACTTCAGTTCCATGATCACTTGAAACTACCCATGAAACTGTGTCGAAATATTGGACAGTTCTATCAATATTAAATATTTTCTCTTCTTAATTTCCTCTTGTTTAGCCATTGCAGGACTCTTGGCAAAGTCACAAAATTAAAATTAGGTTCACTAGTAAAACTAGGAAACAAAGAGATCACTTTGATTTTTTGTTCACTTCAATCTTTTTAAGGTAAGGTAAAGAAGCGAACAAGAAGCCTTTACATTGTTAGGTTTTTAGTTTACGAGTGGGAGAAAAATCCGTCCCTAGGTTTTCTATCCTCTAGCTAGATAATCTTACATTTTGTCGTAAGCCTTTTTACCAAGGATATGTTTAACAATTTATTTAAATTTATTTATTGATAATTTTTGCAACTCACTTGGAGTTTTGTTGTAGAAGCGTATACAATGCCCTTTAAAAGATACATTTATCTCGTATAGCCTAATTATACACAGCTAGTTTTATTAATAATTAATTATAAATATCCCGTTCTAAATGACTTTTTCAATAACCATGATAGTTTTTAAAGTTTTCATAAGTGTATTGTACCACGTCAATGATCTGCATTAGCGTAAGGCCGAAGGAGAGTTGCAACGGGTCGCTCTCGTTGACCACGGGCCGCTCTAGCACGTTGTAGTGATCCAGTAGATGGTGCAGCAACCGCTTTTCGTGGTACCCGCCGCTTGCTCCTGCACCAAACACACCAGTTACTTAAATATACACATATAAAATAAGTAATTACATATATATACACACAGCTAAAATAAGTAGGCCTATAGCTAAATTGTGTAGCTTACAACACACTTAAAAGTTAAGTAAATGAATAATAAATAAATAATGTCGGACAATCCACACAGCATCATCTAGCTAAGCAGAGTTTGTGTTGTGGGTACTAGATGATTGATATACTAATACAATACAATACATAGATAGATATTTTTATTATAAATACATGCATAGATAACGACCAGAACTCGGAACAAATATCAGCAGATCGTACACACAATTGTCCCGAGGCAGGAATCGAACCCGCAACCTCGACCTTCACCCACCGTGCCACAGAGGTCTTCAATAAAAGTAATTACATAACTAATACATTTAAAACACAGCTAAAATAAGTAAGCCTAATTGATAACGAATCGGATTATCTTCATAAAGTGCGGGCCAAAGACCTGCAAACTGCAGTTTAGAATACACCCAATCAGACGAGTTTTTGAAAAGTACCTCATTTATCAAAAAAATATTGAGGCAGTCGTCCGTACCTTATGTTTCTAGTTAACCCAAGATATATCTTACCATGCCGCATTCAAGCTGGATGTGGCAAGCTGAAGACAGGGCGCTATGGCTCATTAGGGGATTCATTATGTCCAGCAGTGGACTACTATAGGCCATAGGATGATGATGATATCTAACCAAATAATTAAAACAAGAAAAATATTAAGCATGAAAGCTGACACAAAAAAAAAATCTTACAAATAAAAAGGTATTAAAACGAGTTGCTGAAACCCCCTTCCCAGTTGGCGATTACAAAATCGCGCGATCTTAAGAAACCGTTTTCTTTTCGAGACGCTTGAATTTTCTATAATCAGATAAGACGGAGTTTGGAAATAGACTGCGACAGGGCGTTTTAAGAGCCAACATTATTCTCCGGTGATAGACGGGTCACCAAAGTTATCGACATAGCTTTACGAATTAGCAAGCTGAAGTGGCAGTGGGCCGGCCTTATCTCGCGAAGAACCAACAACCGCTGGGGTAAACGTGTTCTTGAGTGGAGACCACGACTCGGTAAACCTAGTGTAGGATGCCCTCAACCAGGTAGGATGCCGATCTGCGAAAGACCGCAGGGAGATGCTGGATGCGTCAAGCTGAAGGCACTATGGCGCTCATTAGGGGAGGCCTATGTCCAGCTATGGACTAACACAGGCTGATGAGCTGGGTCACTGCTCGGTTGTCGATAAGTTACCTAAATACTGGACTAATACCGGTCTACTATCCTACATAGCGTGAAATTAAACTTTCAGTAGTTAACACATTTACCAGCAATTTAAACATATTAAATGAAAGCCCAGCAAATTAGTATTTTGTTTTTACAGCCGCAAAATCCATTATATTGCCAACTTTAATTTATTTATTTGCCATAAGTAGCAAGTAAATGTCCAATAACTAATTGTATGGCAGCCGAGCCACTTTGTTTTTATTCTTATCAGGGCGCTTTAACCTGATCCGTTTTACTAGATCCGTTTTGGCCGTTTTTCACACCCGACAGTATTCCGGATCCAGTAAACGATTGTACCCAGTAGCGAAGTACTGTAACTCCCATTTGTTCTATAGGACTGTTACGTCATAGAACTGTTAAAACTTTTTTATACCTAGTTCAATGGTAGGACTGTTGAAACGAAAACTAGCCCATTTTTTCTATAGAACTCATATCTAATTTTATTTTATTTGGGAAATAAACACTTCGAAACATAAGATATACAAAAACCTAAACAATTAAATTTTTAGTTAATATCTGATAAGTTCCATTAGTTCTATAGAACTGTTGGATCCGAAAAAAACGGTCTTTTAAAACGGATGTGTTCTGTGAATGCGCTCTTAGACGAATATAATTTTATACAAACCTCTTTTTTGCAAACAGACATCGTCTGAAATATTATGAATCAGCTGTAAGTATTCAAGCGAGTCGGATTACACAAATACTTGACAGGTTCTAAACATGTGTATCCATTACAGTAGTAATTTGTACAATGTATTTAGAAAACCCAGTCGTAACTTTTTTATTTTGAAAGTTGTATTATTATTCAGTACAAACGATTTAAGTGGTAACTCCACTTAAATCGTTTGTACTGAATAATAATATTAATAATATCGTTATACCTATATAGTATAAAATGAGCACACAGTCAACTCAAAACTCAGTGCTTTTTAAGGTTCCATACCCAAAAGGTAAAAACGGGAGCCTATTACTAAGCCTCCTCCGCTGTCTGTCCGTCTGCCCGTCGCGGTCGGCGGGCTGCATTTCATGAACCGTAAAAGGCATACAGTTGTAATTTCCACAGAATATGTATTTCTTTTGCTGCTATATATATAAATATATATATACTATATATATGAATATTAATATTAAAGAAGGCTTTCATACAGAAAACCTAATTTTTCTGCCAATTTTTTACTTAACAAAGCACTGTCATGCCATGTTCCCACAAGTTCGAGGTATATTACAATCTAATAGGCCAACTATTATTCATCATCGTTTGTAACAGGGAATCCGTAGATTCCTTGAGATGACCTGATTTCCAAACCCATACAACTGGAGCGTGCTGGACGGCCTATTAACTCTGGGGTTGACAGTATGCTCATTCAACCTTGCCTTAGTTAACCAACAGTTTTTAATCGACTTCAAAAATGGAGGAGGTTCTCAATTCGACGGCATTTTTAAAATTTTTTGTTTGTTATCTCAGTACTACAGTGACTGGGTGAACCGATTTTGATGATTTTTTTTTATTTGAAAGATGTTGCTTCCCCTGTGGTGGTCCCATTTCAGTTTGGTCTAGTTCTGATAATGGCATCCATTAGAAAACCATTTAAGTCTTAAATTTGCATTAAGTATGTGGGCGACAAATGGAAGAATAACTCAATCTCACGCCAGCCAATTTCGACGATTCTTGTTTTAAACCCATTTTCATTATTTAGGAATTTGAAGTCTGTTTATCGTTTTTTAAACACGCTAAATTATTAGCCATGAGTATCTTTAATAGCTAGCCTATGCCGCTGTTAAATGATAGCACATACCTTAATTACTCAATACCCCTCACTACTTGTTTTGTTTTACATACTAGGCAAATACGACTTCCCTAAAATCTTGGCTTTACATAAACTTTTTGGGAAGCTCAACTATTTAAAATGGTTCTATTTTCGTGATCCATTGAGTCAAACTAATCCAAAATGTAGCATGGTGCTGGTTTGAACGTAAAACTCTATCACTACACTACTCTCTGTCACCTCCACTCATGATTTGACTTCTACTTTTCTAATAAAAGGTTTCTAATTATTTTGACTATTGTTGACTACTGATGGAACTCTTAAGTGGGAGGAACATTATGGAGGGGATTATCCAGCTCTACTGGCAGTTCACGGTATCAATAGTCCTGTGCTACTGTCACCACATGCCACCTAAGAGAATCTCAACGCGACTACTGTTCTGGACTTCTGGTGTGGTGTCAAATGAAAGATTCCGAGGCTTTTTAAATGCGTGTATTCAAAATGTTACAATGGATGTATGTGAAGGTGAGTCGGTAATCCTGATGGATCCTCCTGGGGTGGGTACTCGTTTGTGACTAGTAGGGTAGAGTAGGACTAGGGAGGATGGTGGTGGTTGTGGTCGCTCACCCCTCGGCCAAAAGAGGCCCAGCAGCAGCAGCAGCAGGCCCGCGGGCGCCGCCAACAGCGAGCGGCGCGCCCGCCCGGCCATGTCAGCGCTGCGACGCGCCGCGCGCCGCCGCCGACGTCGCCGCCGCCCCGCGCCGCGCCATCCCCGCCGACCGCGCGATGCCAACCCCCGCCTCTCGTAGCCGCACTCCGCACTCTATTTCTTATGCCTTTTGAATGAGATCGCTCTCCTATCGCTCCAGCCGAGGGTTTTCATAAATCGTATTCACGATGTTAGTTGCAGGCGCGCGAGCTCCAGCATCTCCGGCCCGCCGCGGATGTTGAAGTCGGTCACGCTGTGTTTGCGAGCATTGTTGTTGAGCGGAGTGCGGCCGACCGTGGGGCAGCGGAGCCGCCGGTGTGCGGACTGGCAGGGCGCTCGCGGCCGCGCAGCCTGCCCGCGCCGCCGCGCCGCCGCGCCGCCGCCCATTCATCGCCGCGCGCACTCTCCTCTGGACCGCAGCGGGCGCAGCCAGCCGCCCGGCCGCACTACCCGCGCGCGCAAGCCCCACAACAACACACACTTACCGCACTCCATCCACCTCGCAGAACCTCTGCAGTGCACGATGCCTACATTTTAATCACATTATTTTGCTGTTACCCTAATTTTACTGATGGGGGCCAAATGAATTAGGCAATTAGTAAAAGTCGGAACTGGAGCAAACTGTTTTAGATTTAGGGGTCATCTAGGCTCAAATATATATTCGATTCAGCGCTTTGTCAAAGCCGAGTTGCTATTGGCTAAGTTTTTTTGGAAAACAATAAATTCCTGATTTTAAATGAATCTTTTTCATTCGATAAAACCTGAATCCTTTTCGCATTTATGGAAACATAACAGCTTACATCTGAGCAACTCTCTTATGAACTTCCACATTATACTGTAACATAAATTTGATGGATGAACAAGGGCGGTTTCATTTCGGTAACGATAAGTTGTCGAAACTTAACGATCAGAGATTCGAGTGTTGTGGTGTTGTCGTGGAGGCTGCGGAGGCTGCAGGCGCGGGGCTGTTGTGCTCCGCGATCAATGAGGCTCCCACCACCCCCTCGACTCCCCTAACCCCCACCGCCCCGCGACCCGCACCCCCTGCCAGGGGACAGGAGCCCCTTCGCCACATACGATAACTACGAAACTCACTACTCGAACGATAACTTTCAAATATCGGTTGAGACTTCTATTGAAAAGAGATATGGCATCGAATATTTCCAATAAATTTCCTTTGGGCGGATGATTTATTCATGTAAGGATAGATGCGGCGGAATGGAACGGAATTTATATTGTAATGGAATGCTTCTTTAAATAGATATAACAATTTTATTCGCAGCTTTTAAAGTATGTTAGAAGCGTTGCTTTCAGCAGCATTTTGCTTCAACGGGCGTAATGTTAAGATCATATTGAGAAAGAAAATGCACACATTTTCAATAGTGGCCTTTCAAAATATATTTTAGTGTCGAGGTATTGTAATGGTAATAAAGATTTTATTCTAAAATTGAAGATAAAACCTACGAAAGAAACAGATAATTATGAGAAAAAAATAATTATAGTGCGGCAGAAAAATTGTATTAGACTGAACGACTCACGAGAAAATTGTATTATTGCGGTCGAAATAGGATTTTATTAGTACCAAATCTCCCCATTAATAATCCAGCTTCCGCATAATATCCGACATATCTTCCGCAGTGCACCTATTTGCGCTAACTGCTATGACAAAACTTCAAAGTAGCTGTGTGAGTTAGCTGATAATGGAAGTTAGGGTTAATTTTGTGTTCAAGTGTAATATTAACATAACTTTAGATGCTGCTTGAAGTTTAAGCATCATCGTCATGTGTTTTCATTATTACTTGGCTGCCTTATCTGAACATGTCTCTGAATAAGCCTATGATTATGTATCTTACAAGTCTCTTTATATGAGCCAACCACCAGCCTTTTGACATGTTTAAGTGAAATCGTTTATGAGTTTTGAGGGGGTCAAAAGTGGCTTCAAATGCTGCTCGCCAGTTCTGTTAGCTTGAACTTGGCTTGACACGCCGCCACCGCGTGTCTAGATATCAAATATCAAAGCGCTTTGATACGTCACAAATTTCAATATCGTTAGGGTCAGTTCACACCGAGATGCGACGATGCTTGAAGAGGCCAGTGGTTTCGTGCAGTGCAGCGCGACGTGAAGTCGCTGGCAACCCGGCGCAGTGGAACATATGTCTACGTTCGATAGTATAAGTCCGATATAACGAGATCCCAGTTTATCATCACTATACGTACATAGTATAAAACAAAGTCGCTTCCCGCTGTCTGTCTGCCCCTATGTGCTTTAGATATTTAAATTTAAAACTACGCAACAGATTTTGATGCGGTTTATTTATTACATAGCGTGATTCAAGAGAAAGGTTTATAAACCATTTGACACATTACATAGATTTCGACGCAGGCGAAGCCGCAAGGCGCAGCTAGTTAATTATAATTCTGTTCTAAAGTAGGCCTCAAATTGTAAGAACTTTTATTTTGAAAACTAGTTTAGCATATTTAGCATAAGGAATTGTAAAGTAAGCATTGTTTATATAAATAATATGGGATTTCTATTGGATTTCATTATTTTGTTTAATGTCAGCACCTTCTTTGCTTGAAAAACAGGGTTTTCTGTAGTTCATGCACATAAATACATAAGATTAAGTACTTTTTGTTATCCTTTTACTACTATCCTTGTGAAAGGCTGCAGGTACGTAGATGCTGGATGCGGCAAGCTGAAGACAGGGTACTATGGCGCTCATTGGGGAGGATTATGTCCAGCAGTGGACTGCTATAGGCTGATGATGATGACTATCCTTGTACTCCTAAGTTATTTTTGAATAAATTATTATTATAATAATTTTCACTTGAGCACTCGACTAACTGCATCATCTCTACCTACATGAAATCTAGACGGAAAATAATGAAGAATAGTCGCGACGACGACGGCAACGCGACGAGGGCTTCTGGCTGCGAATTAGTCTCCCTATTTTGCGAAAACGGCCGGAAAACTACGACCAAATCTAGTTTTTTTTAAATATTTTTCCTTACTTGTTCAAAATGCACTCAATCTAGCTAAGGCATGTTAGGAATGATTGAATAAAAGTTAGATTGGCGTATAAATTCATTGAACACGTACTTACATAATATGTGCCTGTACAAGAGAGAGAGAGAGAGAGAGAGCAGTCGAGACATTCCTGCGCCCAATGTCTTGCTGTCTGCTAATAAAGGGTGTTGTCATTACCGCAAGCAATTTACGCTCTTCGCTCACCGCCACTTCAGCACTTAGCCATTGAAAAGTTATAAATGTTGCAGGTACAAGAAATTATGAGGATGCTCTGATTTCACAAGCTTTCCAACCAAAGCGAGACGCTTAAATCATGCTCTCTTTTTGGTCTAATATTAATAATGAAGCTAAAGTTTCAAATTAAAAAAAGTCATCGTGCAATTAAACTTACGATATGAACTTTTGCCCCGCTTCACCTTTGTTTGCACTTGATCGTATCGGTTAACAGCCTAGCTCTACGTGGAGAGTAATTAATTGTAAGCGAACAGGGTAAAGGCACAGAACAAAGCCATTCTCGGAGTTCACGATCTAGTTCCAGTCTTTATTGGCATTGCATATGTTTGGTAAATGGCAAATATTCTCTCAACTGGGAAGTTTACGAAACTCGGAGAAAGCGTCCTAGGAGTACGTATTGAATAGCACACCACGAACAAAAGCGGTTCATTTGCTAGAAACTGGGCGAAATAATGAACGTTCTATACGTACACCTGAGTGAAATGTCAGAAGTAAAGGTTAAATGTTACGAGTGCATAGAGCGCAGCCTCTGTAGGCAACTAGAGAGCTACTCCGGTGATTTTACCGGGCTTCACTGAGACGTCCGGCTATCTATGAAATTTTCTATATTCTTTCTTTTCTAGCAGCATAGAAACTTTTAACGAAAGTTAAGGTATGAGTTAATAATACAAAATAAAATAATAATATTCAGAAATAAATCGAAACTAGCTGCAATAAACCCGTCGTCAAATTATTGTATCTAATAGCAACGGAAGATTTAGCCGCCCGCTTTTAAATAAAAAAAGATTAAATTGGGCCAAGACAGATTGTGCTTCTGAGTTTTATTCCTTTTTAAGCCGGCTTGGAATCTTTTATTTCTTATGAGGGTTCGGTCCGAAACTGTGTATAAGATCGAGGCCCGTGTTCGTGACTATATCAAAAACTCATATATTGTTACAGATAATGATTTATTAGGAAATGGTGTCGGTAGCGTATCCAGTTCGGAGCTAATAAATATTGGAAAAGACCGCAACCACGGCCTATACCGTTACTTATAAAAGCGAAGTAAGTAACCGTGTTTGATAAAAACATGTTCCTGTTTATTGTTTTTGCAATAACGGCGGTAGGATTATCGCGATCGGACAACCTGCCGATCGAAGGTTTTCAGGTTACCGCTTTATTTTTTGCAAATAATCAACGCATTGAGTAGGCTATTTCCGCTGTGCAGAGAGGTACAAAAGGACTTAACTGTTATTATTAATGATTTACAGCTTCTGGTTTATACGAGTACGTCTGAGATGGTGATAAATTATTGCGCATTTGATGACCTCATTTGTATGTGTGGGAAATCAATCACACCATTAAACGTGCTGGGTTCTAAACATAGCAATGCTAATGCAATTAAAAACCGTGTCACATGTTGGTATTACCAAGTAAAGTTCTTGTTTGCAAAATGAGGTGACCGGTGACATCCAAAGGAAATGCAGAGAAATGCATAAAAATAGAGAGGCGTCGGTACGTCGCGTGACCGCTCAATGGGTGCCTGCAAATTGCGCATTACAAGGCGCACACGGCCGCAACCGACCATTAGTGCATTCCCTCTGATTACTTCATAGCGAAACCGACCATGGAAACTGTTACACTTTTTTGTTGTCTGGCGAAATTTGTGTTGTTTTATAAATACTTGGAAACAATACGCCAACTTCCATTAGGGACGTTCGTTAAATCCTTATTTATTACTTGAAGCAGAAACAACCTTCTTTCGTGAGCTTTTTTGGGCGGTTTGACTGTAAGCAATCTCGCTGTTTAAGCTGGTACATAAGGTTATAAACAAACAACGGAGATTGTATCATTTTTGGCATTTAAACTAAGCCAAGTAAAGTATGAAAGCTCTCTTTGAAAATAAGCTTTATATACCAACAAATATCTGTGTAATGCCAAGATTGTGTCTACGCATAAAATTCTCCAGAACTGACGAGGCTGGCACGGTTAGCACCCCATTCCCGACCTCTCGGAGAATGCTAATGACAATAGGACTCTACCTACACCAACTTTATACAACCCGCCAAGTGTGAGTCCCGTCAAGAATGTAGATCGAAAAATTTGCTAAACCATTATTTGATTTAAAATTGCCTTTGGAAACTCATGAATAATGGTCATGATATACTTAATACAATGATAGGTTATTTCACACGGCATAATCTAGCCCCAAACTAAACGGATCAAGGTATGGATAGGAAATCTTCAGTGGTCAAAGTCCTTTTTATTATTCCATTGATATCATGCCAGTTTCTAGATAATTATTACAGCAATGATACTAATAACACTGGACTCTGCGTGTATCCGGGACGTTTCAGTGATTAATAATTACAGGCAATCGTGTAATTTGTTTTTTGTAACATCTTGAGCACGCTACGCTTATGAAAGCCAAGGAATATAATACCTACGATTGAATGTAAGTATAAAATATAATAAGATTTAAACTCGTGTGTCAAGTCATAGATTGAATCTAATCAGACAGAATCGAAATGGAAAGGGGGTCATCAATAATACAAAGGTCAGGAGAATTCAATACCTTTTTTGTAGATCTACATTTTTGGGATATTGTATAGGAGCGACGCGACGGCTGGTCACATTGATTACTTATTAATGACTGCGGCCCGATTTGCCAGTCCCTGCCTATGATAAATTCGGGCCAAAAACAAATTGAATCATCGATCTTCTGCAAAAAGCCAGCTAAGGGACATCGTTGAAAAATATTTTCAGGTAAAACTGTTTGTATTGGGGTGGGGCGTCTAGTTAGGAGCAATACCCGTGAAAAAAGGATGACGTTTTATTAATTTGATACTTTATATAACTTTTTCTGTGAAAAACAGTAAGTTAATAAGTAACATCTGGCTGATATATGTACGTGATAGGTGTTGTTAACAGCATAAGTCTAACTGATTCAGTTTAAATAAAATAATAATAATTTATTGTTTTTTATAATAAATAAATAAATAATAATGCTGGACAATGCACACAGCATTATCTAGCCCCATGGTAAGCAGAGCTTGTGTTATGAGTACTAGATAACTGATATACATAATACAAAACATTACATAGATAGATATTTTTTATTATAAATAGAAAACAACCAGAACACCCGGAACAAATATCTGCAGATCGTACACACAATTGTTCCGAGGTGGGAATCGAACCCGCAACCTCCTGCGTCGCAGGCGGACCTTCGCCCACCGCACCACATCGGTCGTCAAAAAATTAATATGAGAGATTATCAGTTATAGATACCCGTTTATATTTTTTGTCAGTTCTATAGCCAGTATCATAAAATCCATCACCATTATCGAGTGTAGTATACAGTTAGAAGCTTACATCATTATACCTACGAAAACAAGATATGTTGTACAGCTATGCATATAGTGCGGACCGGTTATTCCGGATGAAATTTAGATGTCTTCCGATCGCTAAAGTTCAAGCATCCACGAAATATGAATGAAGAAAAAATAAAGAATAGTCATTGTTTTTCAGTTCATTGAGTCCTTCGCTTTGTTTTATGGATCTGAGATTACTTTTCTGTTGAAACCATTATTTCTTCCGAAGTTAACGTTGTGCACCAGAGTAGGTTAATAGAATTTTACTGGTAACTGATTAAATTTTTATAGTTGTTGGTAGAATAATCACACTTAACAGTATTTAGAATTTATACAAGATTGAATGATTACAAATCTGAGGATACTTTTAATAATAGAAAAATAAATAATAATGTAAAAATACGTGTTATCATGCGTATGTAAAATAAAGTAAAAAAATATATTAAAAATTCATAGAATCGTAGGAAAAAGTTCACCCCTCTGGAACACATGTTATGCACAGTTCAGCACCCTGTTTTAGACTGACAAGGGAGTTTGCGATATGTGCAGAAGACAATACAAGTGTAGCCATTTAAACCTGGATTCGATCTGAGCAGGACCACCCCAGTAGATTTGCCCAAAAACTTAGAGGCATATAATCAGCAGTGGCATATATTCGCACTGGGGCTGGAGTCAATGATACTCAGAACTTTATAAGCAGAATCTAGGGATGTAAATGTACCTATAATATTGAAAACTTACAGAGTTAAAGAGTCTTCATTGTATAAATTGAAGAAAAAGGTATTTATATGTTTTTTATTGTTCCCAATTGTAGCCAATATTCACCTTATTTTAATTTAAGATCAGGTCATTCAAATCACACGGTCAAAAATGATTAAAATATAAATTGTTTTTGAATAAATCGTGAGTATTTTACTATAATGTACTCCAATCCAATAATCATTATATTTATCTTGTTTGGCCGGTCATTATCCATCGCAAAAACTTTCTTCGACTAAATTGGTAATAAATATTATCTGAAATGTATTTTATGTGAGGTTCTACATCTAATTGCCTTATATTTTATTGGGAACCTAGATTTATCAATTCAATTGGCATCAATGATGTATTTTACAGCGGACCATCAAAGAAAATGTTGCAATGTTAACTAAAACTCGTTAGGAGAAATCATTGCCCGAGTTACTTGATGTGGACCACGTCTAATAAATTACTTTAGTTTTTGAGTCGTGTGACAAATTGATAGTTAAGTACATTTCTAGAGCCAAAGTAGTTTTAATTTATGAGTTGTAAATTAACTAACTTTTAGTCTTCATAATGTGCTACTAACCTACCGACAAGGGAATTTTGGTACCCATACAATTATTCGAAAAATTTCTAAAGTAGTCAGTATCTTACTATACCTATTTCATGAAACTAAATATGTTATTTTTTCGTAGTTTGACTGACAATCATACGAGTATACATGGCTTTACTGATTCGATTTTGAATTCCAATCAATTTTGTTTCTGAAGATGTTATATCGATTTTGTTATTGTTGCACAATATTTGGAATTATTTTACAGAGGCGTTTATTTATTTTTTGGAATCAGATTATTCAAAAGAATAAAATAGTATTATGTTTGTTGTTCTATTTGCTACTTGCTTCTGTCCGCGGCATTTTACGCGTTTTTCTGGGAGCAAAAGTAAGACAGATTGAGTTACAGCGGTAAACTATATTTTTTATACTATTTTCAACACTTTTTCATGAAAAATCATCTAGAATAATCTTCGTTACATACTATGTCGACTCGATAAAAAACGAAACTTTCGTTAGTCGCCGTATTGTTCGAGTCGTCAGATTACCATCACTAATTATAAAAACAAACTGTGTCTATGAAAATCTTCATTAGACAGGATGAAGATCATAAATATACCTGCCAACAAATATGGTACATCATAGTCGTGTATATACCAAATATAAAATAAATTCGTGGACGGGGTATAAGATATAAATGCTTTTAATATTCTGTACCTGAAAAATGTTTCAGCACGACCGACCTGTTAGGTATGTAGGTGTAGGTAAGCTCATTTCAAGATAAGAGCGTGTTCTCATACATACCAACTCGTAGCGCTCGTGTAATTGGGTGAGCCTGTCTCCCACCTTGGAAGACGTCGACGACTCGTTCGTCTCACTGCGATTTTCATTAACCTGAAATGAGAAAAATGCAGCTATCGGCGTATTTGTTCCTCGTTTAGCAGCCTTGCTAAATGAGCTTTGGATTGGTTATTAGAAAGGGAATTCGAATGTGACTTTACCGTGTATGTAGGTGTATCTATTGGTTTTAATCGGTTTCATCCTGTTTTGGTAGTCTTGGCGGAAAATGCGGTCATCGCGACCGCATTTTGGAGTAAGGTAGAGACGCTCTACGTCATCTTAGTTTAAGCAATACTATGATCCTGGCCACCTACTATGTGGATCGGGATTCTAGGAATAAAAATAATATGCCAGTAACTTATTCTATTGACATTACTTATTACCTTATTAGGTACTGTGATGTCCTTTGTGGCGCTGTGGGCGAATGTGTCACGGGTTCTATTCCCGCCTCGGGACAAATGTTGGTACGATCTATAGATATTTGTTTCGGGCGTTCTGATCGTTTTCTATGTGTAATAAAAAATATCTATCTATGTAATGTATTGTATTATGTATATTATTTGTATAAAATAACCCATAACAGATAATGCTGTGTGAAGGGTCAAGCATTATTAGCTTGGTAGTTAATTATCGGATACGGGCTTGTTCGGATTTTACTACATATAAGTTTACCTACTTACTCGACATTTGCAAAATTCTATACGCGCTATCATTGAGTAGCTGCAATTTGGAACGGCCTTTACCCATCACCATTATGTTAGTTAGGGGTCTTAGATGTTTTGCAGTAATTAATGAATGACATGTTGCTATCAATTTTCATAGCGCTTTTTATTTTTAATGGGTATCTAATATGTGGCTATCCGTTGCCATTTATTTAAGTTTAATTAAAATCTCAATCAGCAATCGTTTCGAATTAGGTACCTATCACTTCTCAACTGATTTGCGAAGTCATGCTTATACTATGAACATGTCCATGTTTGAATACTTTTTGTTGCAAATTCTTAATTGATGAGATTGAAAGTCGCGATTGCTTTTTGTTTTGTTCTATTTTGATTAAAGCTGTTTTTGTTTTCTACGGGGAATTAGCTAAAGCGTTGAATAATTGAATTAGCGGTTGATTGTCTAAGTGACGAGAGGGAAAAGTGGCAGCGGACTTATCGCCCGTGTTATCTCCTCCGAGAGAATTGGCAATTACTTTCACTGTCTCTCTGCTCTTAAAATTTTATACTAAATCAAGATCGATTAGGTTGGTGTGCAAGATTTTCCTCCATAAACGTTTTTTTTTTTGTAGACCTAATTTAGAGATTTTTGTCCTTGACTCTACATAATTAAAGATACCCTATACCACCTGATTCTACACCTACATAGAAAGCCTACATTATTAAGCTACTTCGCGTACATTCTTCAACAGAAAATAACTAATTTAATTAGCGCCGTATTAGAGGCTTCACATCAGAGTAATATTGAATAATGTTCGCGGCGGTCGTTATTAGATAAGTAAAAATACTGTAAAGCATTGTTGGAGCTATAGAATTTCTTCGGGCGGATGACATAGAAATGTGAAACTTTCTTGTAGATCGAACGAGGCACGGTGTCAAGTGCGATTATAGGCAACATAGTGGCAGGGCGCGCGGTGAGAGCGCGGCCCGGTTGCGACCGGTCGGCCCCACCGCGGCCTGCGCACGCGCACACGCCGCTCTGCGCCGCCGACGTAGCGACGCGCCACCCGCGCTACCCGCATCCCAACTGCAACGCAACAACTAACCAAATTATACTACGAGTAACTTACGCGAAACCCACGCAAAGGACTGCCATGTTCAAATGATAAGTGCCGCGGGACGTTATCGACCAAGTGGTTGTGGGTTATCTTTAGTGACCGAGGTGATTGTTAATTAGTTGCTGTTTGCCGGGGTGAGTTATATTTATTTAATAGGTTTTTGTTATTATTAAGTGTGGTGTGCGGAGAGACGGGCGCGTGCCCGTAATGCGCCCAGGAGTATGCGCGCCCGCGTCCCGGCGGCAGGTGCCCGGCACCCCGCGCCCCTCACCCTCCCCGCGATCCTGTCGCGCCCACACAGCTCCTTATTTTCATTTTCCGCCCGCCCTTTCAAAGTTGCACGCAGATCTATAAAGTTATGGGACGTTTTTATGACCTTTTTGCATTTGTGGTTCTTTCATAAACTTTATAATAACTGGTGAATAATAAACTTAAATTGGGAAAGTGACTTTCTTTCTCTGTTTCTTGTTATTGCAATACTGACAATAACACGAATGAAAACACAGGGCACCTAAGTTTTAGGACCCTTAGCTCAATGGATCTGAAATAATCTGAATATTATATTTAATTTTTAAAGAAGGCATGTCTGTCTGCTTTTTCTATAACACAATCCCTTATGGTGTTTCCTATATCAAAATTAATGTGTGTTATATAATAAAATTGTTATATAATTTTTATGTAGAACTTAACGACATCAAGTGTAACATGTGTACCTTCGGAGGAACTGAATAAATAAACAAATAGAGCAAATAGCCGACAGAAACTGGCTCCGTTGAACAAATTATAAATTTAAATTATCATGACATTTTTGTAGTCACGTAGGTTATGTTGTTTCTGTATACAAATAATTAAATGCTTTGTTGTAATATTTAAAAAAAGTTGTGTGTGATTTAATCGATTTATGGTCAGGTATTAAGTAAATTAAAAATGTCCTGTAGAGCAAAATAAATAAAACCCGCATGTTTTAAAATGGCTGCATGATTTTGTCCTCATAAAAGCATTCGGAAAGATAAAAATACAGGTTCATCATTTTTGTCAACACGCTTTTCCTATCACTCGACATGATGAAATTTTATCGCAGAATGACATTGGAATATCACCAGACTAAGCTTTTCCTTTAAAGTACCTAAAGACATTAATTAAATCGTATTTTTTACTGCTTACAGCAGGTCTACTCAAAAACGAGATGCCATAAAGCGGTAATAAGTCTGCGTCCAACTTGCTTTCCGATATTATTTCGAGGTTTATCGCCTCATTGGTCGAGCACGGACGCATAGGATGTTAACCTCGAGATACGTCTCAGGCAGCGCAGCAAATAACATCGGAGACAAATGACCATGCGAACTTAGCGTTGGAATCGCTGTACACATGAGTAGTGAGTGAGCACTCATAAAGTTATGACTGCTTACTACTCATAAAGTCAAAGTCAAAGTCAAAATAATTTATTTCTTTAGACTTACTAGGTAAATAAGCACTTAGACAAGTCAAATGTAAAATAATCTTATATATATATACATATATATATATATATTTAATGCTATATATATTACATATATATATGTTTTAGCATATATATTATATATATATACTATATATGCTAAAACACATACACAAAGTAAATCTAACTAGCACCCGACTCTTATGAAAATTCATGACATACCTTCGAAAACAACACAGACATTCTGGAACAAAATGTTTCAGGTTTGAAGTGAAAACTTCTTTAGGCGCGTTGAGAACTTTTTGGGTGAAAAAAAAATCATGGAACTCGCGTCATCGTCACCAAACGCTTCCCAGTATAAATAAAATATAAAATTACTTAGTTTTCACTTCTATCGGCAGTCCCCAAAGACTGCCCCCGCATTTTTTTTTATTCAGGAAAAACGTCTGTAGACCTCTTAACCACTTGGAAAACTGTCAGCCATGTTTATAATGTTTTCTCTTTTGCACACGCTGTGGCTTTTGTGAACTTTTATCTAAAGGGGTTGATGTCATGCCTGTAAGCGACAATCACGTTGCTCGCTCACATTCTACTATACTTTACCATATATGTGTATATATATATGTTTAGGTTACCATGTTTTTGATTGGTATGTTCGACGCGGATACTGAAGTGCTGTTCAAAAGCTCAGGATTGCAAAGCTTTGTTCTTGTTCAAAGTATGAGGCCTTAAAAAACCATGGGGCTAGTGAATGACTATAATGCTGTGTGAATTGTCCACCATTATTTATTTTAAATACAGTAAAGAAAAAAGTAATAGACACATAAGTTATATGAATATACTAGTGGCTTATTTTTCACTTCTTCCACTGGTGGTGGACCAAAAATTGAAGTGAACATAATGTTGAAATCATTAACATTTTTAACATGAATGTGAAAAAGTTTTGTCTAAGTGATTATTTTGTAAGCCTAAAGAAAATAAAAACCTTTGAATTTGAATAACTTACACGGTTTTTATTGGAATTATGTAGAGATCATTTACAAGTATATTGGTAGCCTTAATAAATAAATAATTAATCATTTATTTCAGACCATAGAAAAGTAAGAGATCTTTATTAACTTATTCTACGGTCCATAGAATATATACCTTAATTAAGCGCCAAAGCTACATCGTTCCACCGCACACCGTTTGCAGTTTTTTCTCATAAAATGTTGATTAAATTGTTCTGTTAATGCAAACATAAATATTTAAAAGATGGGCACCTGTTCTATGAATGAATGTTCATATACAAATATGTTGTGTGTAGGCGTACCTTTTAGCTAGTTATTGTTTTTAGTTTTATCGTCTCTGTTAATATCCATTGATTCCATCTTTGTATAGTTACCCAAGTCGTTATTAATTCAAAAACTTTGTAGGCGGAATCGTTTAATGGGAAGCCGCATCTTGTTTATAGTTTTTGAGCACAACGGCACATTCACCTTTTGAGCCGCGGAATAATTTGCACATTATTGTAATGTAATGAGGTCGTTATTAAATCTAACGTTTGTTTTCTTTACGAAATACAAGTCACTCTCCGCCACATAATAAGATGTTCGTTTTCGGCTATCACAGATCAGGGCGGGCGGTTTTTGTTCCGCCTCTCAGCACTCTGTTTTTGGCGACACATATCTAGATAATGTCTCGACCAGTCGCCTTTTGCGGCCGGTGTGCCTCAAAGAAGAGATTTTATCATACTTATTTCAATTTCGTGCCAGATAAGTGCGGGGAAGGGCGGCTTGTGATAGCTTGTCGTCTCGGAGCTATTTGTATTTTGCTTGAATCGCTTACCGTACCGCTATGTAAATGTCGCGTGCCGATAGAGTCATAAGTTCGAATGGCAATACGATAAATTGCTAAATTATTTGAAAACGGTTCTTTTAAATAATAACGGGTATAAAAATTGGCAAAGTGCTTGCAAGTAATTTGTTCTTTGTTATGAAATCATCATGTATGAAATATGAAAGATTGTGGGTACCACATGTGTTGTATTTCGTTCTAATTTTCACAAAATACATCGAATGGTTCTAAGTATTTACCTATTGTACCTTAAAAAAAATATTTATGTTCAACACAGCGACTAACTAAACTTTCGCTTCCGGTAGTAAGCAGTATCTGTCTAAAGACTAATAAAATGCACCTATAGAGTTATGTAACAATATAATCCTATAGCCTACAGCCTCATCTACATAAAACGTTCAATCAAATCAGCGATTTATTTTCAATGAATACTAAACGATAGCTAGGTGTGTGCGTACCCGCCTCAAAATGGCATTGGAACGCACT
Source organism: Eupithecia dodoneata (assembly GCA_947044415.1). Lineage (NCBI taxonomy): Eukaryota > Metazoa > Arthropoda > Insecta > Lepidoptera > Geometridae > Eupithecia > Eupithecia dodoneata. Next base: position 7,507,307 of record OX345656.1, on the reverse strand, counting down.
CAACACGAACTGGAGTAATAAATAAATCGTGCAACGAATTGATATCGGTCGGGGCACGCTTGCATAGCACGCTACCTTCGTTGCACAACCCGGGGATCCTAATTAGATGAACTACCACGATTGCCCGGTTGCAAGTGTTGCTAATAATAAAATTGCGACACCTTGTACTTTAACTGTTTTGCGTAAATCTGATCAATGTTTTTCATAATTTGCATGGAATAACACGCACTCAACCCTGACCTGAATAGCTTGTTCTAAAGTTCAAATATTATTGTACATTCACGTTACCCACATGGGAATGGATTTACAGACTGAACGGAATGATGCTTCGTATTCAATATTTCAAAGTTCGTTCTAATAAAGCCAGGGCTTCATCTAAAACTCATAAAACTGGTCCAGTTTCGGACATGGGTGGGTGGTATAAGAACGTGCAATATTCGAAACTTTTCTCCATATCTGTAGCTTTTATTATCTTCCAAATTTCGTAATGGGGTCGCTTAACTCAGTAAAATTTTTAATGAATGTATCTCCTAAGTTTCCATAATATACAGTGGGTTTCGACATGAGATGAAATAGCCAATAATTGTAGTTCAGACTATACAGGGGTTAAATTTATTGAAGCCATTTTATTAAATCCTATGACAATGATACACCCGCAATGCCAGTGGGAAGTCGTATGAGTGCCCATGCCCATCTTACGGTCCTCAGTAAGGAATGCGAAGTCGTATACTCTCGCGGAAGTAGTAACAGCTACTCCATCAAATGTCCATCCATCAACTGAGTGGTTCTCACAGGTGCAAAAACTATTTGAACATACATAGGTAAATCGATTTAGTAATATATTTTTCTCTGATCTCTCTCTGTCATGTCTTTACATAAGTTGCTTTCCATGTCTTTAGAAAGAATTTAAGTTAAATCAAAATACTTTTATCAAAATTGGACAGGTTGTCTAGCAATTTACTTGATTAAACGCCTACCTTGAACAAACTGAAAACAGCGGCATGTTTACAAACTTAGGTCATTGTATGTGTACCTTCCTCTGTATCTATTTGTGTTCTCTTTATGCTAATTATTCTCTTAGCTCGATTATACTAATGAGAACTGTGCATTATGATAACACTGTTTGTATGTCTGATAGCAACTGATAAATGGTACATTTACCCGAGCTAGTGCAAATTCCATTTCTAACACAATGTGCAACATCATTGCTTAAGCTTAAGCGATGCATTCAGCTTTACTTTATGAATAGTTCGTTTAATGCTAGTAGAATCGCTTAGCCACAAAAACAAAGGTATAATAAACAGCTACAAAATAGCTATCATTACACGTTACCTAGTTGTGCTTCCACTGTGAAGTTGTTGTCGTCTCGAAGACAAGGTAATTATGAATACTTGAGCTAAACCAAAATAATTAAGGCGCGGATGCTTCGTAGACGCATAAATATTTATAGCTTTTTAGTTCCCTTTTAAGTAAGTTTAAATTTGTTTGGCAGGTATGTGTAATATTCAATTGTAACGGTACCATTCCTTTTGAAATACGGTCAGAAGAACGGTCTCCGTCATAATACCTATTCAGAAATGTTCAATAGACGTCTTTAAATACCAGGCGCCTTCTTCTTCGGCATTTGTGGGTTACAATGTAAAGATTCAATTATGAGATATCGTTGAACAATACCATATGCGATGCAGCAATCTTTCTTTGTTTACCCGGGAAACAACGAGAGACGAAAATGCTGACTTAAACAAATACATGACCTCCTTTGGTTTCGCATTGATACTTTGAGGCACGTAGGTAAGTCTTGTAGAGCGAAAATGTTTAGGAGGTACTTGTATTCAACGAGATTTATGCTACGTGATAGTTCGCGAGTGATCGGTTCTAGGTGTCTGCCTTCCAGTTTCCTAGTAATTTTCCTAGCACTGGATAGATTAAATACCTTAACTGTTTATCAAAACTGCGGTCAATTTTCCAGAAAATCATCTCTAAGCGAATCTTGGAAGTAATCGTCGATGAAAATTGTCTAGAGCCGTGAGAATGAGTGGCCCTTCAGAACGGGACCCGGGAGTAACGGGCCGAAGCCTAGGGCAATATGCTAATGCGCTGATTCTCCGCGAAGCTGGCTGCGCCGGCGACGCCTGCGCCCGCGCTGCCTCCGGTGCGGTGCCACTAACCTACTTACATCTCGCCCAATGATGCGACTATCTGTGGTCAACGCGTTCCCAAACACGCTCGTTACACTTTCGTCCGTTCAACGAAAGTTTCAAGTGATTGTCATGAACTACCTATCGATGTGTATGCTTACAAATTATACATATATGTTAACATACTTGTATGTTGCTGAATCCTATTCAAAGAACTGCTAATTATTATAATATTTAGAATAATATTGATATCTTTATAATAATTTAATAAAATAATTTATACTTACAATTGCAAATTATTGTACACATATTTGATGCGTTAGGCGGTAAGTAGGTATTAGGTTTAAAGAGCTTTATTCTTATACAAACACATTATTATAGTATTCTGTATACTTATAAGAAAAATAAAAAACGTGAATCCTACGATATAGTCCATCACTGAGTATTCAAGTGCCACGGTTAAAAGAGAGAGGGCCTTGCAGTTGATGAGCGCCAGCCAAGTCGTGGGCGCAGCTAAGTTGCATTTTATGATGCAAGCTCATGAATTTCTTTTTGTTTACAGGTACGCTTAAACTTGGGTTTGCTGCTGACGAGTTGCTTGCGACTGTCGCGGCATGGCGACAGACGTGGCGGAGGACTTCGTTACTATAGTACTAGTAGGTGAGGGCCGGCTCGCGTCCAAGGACCCCGCCTTCGTCACAGTACTCATGGTGGGAGCGGCTGCCGGCGCCGCTGAAGTCACAGTGCGAAGGCCGAGAGGGGAACGACTCGGATTAGGCCTCAAATTCGAAGGCGGATCCGCCGCAACGGAAAAAGTCAGAAGACTTCTCGTACAGTCATGCTCGGAAGACAGCCCAGCGGCAAACGCCAGCGCTCCCTGGGGTAAACTCATACCGGGAGATGAAATCTTAGCTATTGATGGCGTTTCTGTGTCAGAGCTAACGAGAATAGATTGCGTTCGACGACTTAAAGATTCAGATGAAACGTTAAAGCTTGTAGTGAGGCATTTCGAACCAGAACCCAAAACGGAAACACCCAATAAGGACATGTCGGAATATGCAACTGCGCCAAATTTGGCAAAGCCGCCTACGGAAATCATGCGACCGACTACTTTGCCTCCTCCGGTTCCACCCAGAAAGCTTGGAAAGAAAAATTCTTTCAAAGATAAAATGTCACTACTTACCTTAGGAGAGCAAGCTAATAATGATGGAACACAAATCGACAAAGATGGCACTGCAAATGGTAAACATAACGGTATGTCCACCTTAACTAAACTATCGAGAAAATCATCGTTTGACAGTCATTTACTGCGACAAAATAAAGAGAGCATTGCTTATTTAAAAAAGGGTTCTCCAGAGGAAGTAAGGCGCTTGGTGCGAAGACTGTCGGATGGCAAGGCAGTGCCTGCTGAAGCTGAGATTTATATTGACCTCCTCTCTTCTGAGTGGGAACGTTGTCTTGTTTTAGGAGATGCAGAATCTGATGACACTGGTAGTTCTATCAGCACGGTAGTCGACCGACTAGGCTCTATGACGAGCTCTGTTGCAAATAGTATACCCTCAACACCTACCATGAAACCAAAAACTATCGACATACAAAAAGTACTCAACTGCATCGAAAACATTGATACTGATATTTTAAGAGACATGAGAGCAGCTAAACATTCATTACTCAAGCAAATCGATGTTCTCAAAGAACCGAAACTGACTGAAAACATAAATTCATTACACAATTCAAACGGCCTGACACATAATTCACTAAACGCAGAAGACATTCAACAAAAATTTGCTCAAAATGACAAAAACAACAACAATACAATTGTACAAAATGCTTCTAACAATATAAATAATAAGAGAAATCATAAAACAGATGAACCAGCCGACAAACCCAAACCGATGCCGAGGAGTGCAAAAATTGAGCGATCTGCGAGTGACAAAAAGCCGCGACCTATCCCCTTACCTGAGACACCTCCGCCGCCCGTTCCAGACTCCTTGCTCACGCCTACTAAAAAGAACTGTATTGAGAACTGGCTTCAACGTTCTGAAGCCGAAATGAACAACAATAAAGTGGTGGAGAAGTTAGAAGAGAGTGGATTGCCGGAGGCGCTTCCGCGGCTGATAGATTTCGTGCCGAAGCCACAGTTCAAGGACGCTGGTGCGCACGAGGCTCCGCTGAGCAGACCCACGGCTCCGCCGCCGCCGCCTCCGGCCGAGGCGCGCGAGGATGGCTCCGGGGCGTCTCTCGACACCATCGGCGAACTAGACGAGTCTACCGATGTTACAGACAATCCGTAAGTATCTAAAATATAATAAACAATGTTGTTCGACATTGCTGGAAAATTCACACAGCTCCAAGCTAAGCAGAGCTTGTGATATGGGTCCTAGATAACTACTTAATACTAAGGATGTATATTAGTTACCATTACAAAAAATACACAGATTTTTTTGTTAGATAACACTCAGATCGTACAAACATTTGTAATGGGTCGGGAATCTAACACGGAACCACCTGCATCACAGGCGGAACTTTGCTTAGTGCACCACAGAGCTTGTGCTGTGTCATATCTGTAGGTACATAATATATTTACACACATTTACTAAGCTTATTTAACCGTCGTAGAACACGGAAAGGAGACATACAAGGAACTATTCAAGCAACGAATCCCAAGACGAACACTAAATAACCTTAAGGCGCGACGAATGCCCCATCTAAAGATTCGCTACGCGTATTTGTCATCGGATTTGCCTGACTGCGAGCAATAAGAGACAATTTAGATGTAAACGCCAAAGTCTTGCGGCAAACTCAGAACCCGTTAGCAACCACATTGGTTTTTTATGACTGAGATATAAAAAGCAGTATCCGCTTTTTGCACACCTGGCACAAATTGTATGAAATGAATTTATTGGTTTAAAAATATTAGCAGAGCGGTGCGAACTAATTTCTTCTCGGTCCCTCCCCTACACTTTCCACTAATTATCCATACCGTACTGAGCAAAGCGGTTTGCAGGTCGATGCTTTTCTGACTTGGCACCCTAAATTAATGTTGTTCAGTGAGAGGAATTTCGCTGCCAAAAGTCTTTTATTCGAAAGTAAGGTTCACATAAAAGAAATCGCTTAAATGCCTTCGCTCAACCAGAAAGTCAGACGGCAATGAAGGAAAGCAAATTTTCACCGAGCGAGGGAAGTAATCATCGAGCAAACATCCATTTGCGAGCGAGACGACTTGACGTTAGTAAATTAACCTTTCGATTCCAACTGCTGGAAGTTAATTATCATGTTTTCTTGAATTTGTTGGGTGACTTGTCTTTGTTCGCGATTTCAAATGCGTACCCTGGCTGCCTATCTATGTGAATCTTATTTGATATATCGACTTACATGCTATTGTATGTCATGTCATGCATTGTTTTATTGGCAGTTTTCTCCTCTTCGTTGGAGACAATATGGTATTGTAACCGTGACAACCATTTCTAAATTTCACTGATTCGCACAGCGGAAACTAAGTTTTTGCGTTATATTTTGCATTCTCTAACTTACACTAAGTTAGACATATTACAAATTATTTATCACGTTACCGCATGTTTCGCTCTAAAAATCTAAAATAGCAAGACGAGTTGCTGACGAGCTTAACTATCGAGGCATCTTTGGTTGTTACACCCATTTAACAATGTGCGTGTTTGAACGGCATGGACAGATTATTACATAATTGCATGTTGCGCTGTTTTTCTGATGGAGTAGTAATGCTTGCTTCGTTTCGCGGTATTGGAAGGTATTCGATAGTACCTAAACCTAGGAATATATTTTGTGTTATCAACAATTAATATACTTAGGTAGGAGTTTCACAATTCCCATTAATTAGATTGGAAATTCATTATTAATTGTATAAAAATCCTTTGAAAAGTTGTCGCTGGTATCTGCAGACTTCATTTCGCTCAGAATTTGATGACAAACAAAAACCGTAGTCGACCCTGAAGCTACATATATTAAAGCTCAGAAGGCCAATTGCTATCATCTATAAAGAGTTCACTGTGAATAGCACATTATTTCTGGCACCGTGATATAGTTTCGTGTAACGAATTCGGAGTTCTTCCCAAAACACTTAAAAATCTTCTAACACTTTAACCAAAACAAACAGCTTAGAATCTGGTTCAACATAATTGCTACCTGAGGCATAATAACTCCGTGTGAATATTTACAATAAAGCCTTTATAAAAAGCTATTTACATAACACAAAATCATTACACGAAGGTGCTTCTACAAGATAAAACTTCATTGTCTGCACGAACAATACTTTTACCAGTTGCACAAATGCACAGGAATAACAGTTGTAGACAAAGAAAAGAATATTTTATTCAGAGCGGCGACACACATGCAGAGTTTTCTCTATTTTCATGCAAACTAGAGGGTAACAATAGCGGGTGGAGAGGCGGGCGCCCTAACCCTCCCGGCGCACTCTGAAAATGCACCCGACCCATTAAGCGTACCTCCTATACTCTGCTATAAATCGAACTTTGCTAGTATTAAAAGCAAAAGTCAGAATGTCTTACCATTCCTCCATGAGGTTCAAATATTCATTAAACAAAGAACACCGTAGGCACATTTATGTAGACGAACTGACACGTTGGGATTACCCATCTGCATTTGACATTCAGCCTTCACCTAATTTTACACATGTTTTAGACGTTAATCATACTAACTTGAAGCATACTAATTTTCTAATTGACTGGGAAGGATTCAACTGAATCAAATTTAATAAAGAACAGACTGTTTTTAAGGCAATTATCTATATATTTTACGAAACTGTCGAATCATAGAATATGAGGTCTGGCGAAAGTTTAGATTTTTATTGAGCCTTATGTAAGTAACGAAGACTATTCGAGGTGATTTTTTCATAAAAAAAGTGTTGACAATATAAATTATAGTTGCTTATATTGTTGGTCTTACTTTTGATAACGAAAAAACGCGTGTAATACCGCGGGCGGAAGCAAGTTGTAAAAAAGAGAACAAATACTGTTTTATTCTTTTGACTATTTTGAATCCAAAAATAAAGTCAATTAGACGCTTGAGTCAGTTCTCTAAAATAATTCAAATGTTGAGCGATACTATCTAAGTCGATTAGAACTTCATCATAAACAAAATCGATTGTCATAAAAAATTGAATTGGTAAAGCATTAGGACATGACTATTTGATTATCAGTCAAACTGCCAAACAGCAAATAAGAGAGTGGAATAACCGTAGGCAAGTACCTGATAGCATCTAAACCTGGTTATGCAAAACGATATTACATTTTCTGTCAATGAAAGATGCAAATTTAAATGGTTAAAGAAGCGTCACGAGCGGCATATGAAATAGAAAGTGAATTGTATTTGTTTGACCACTTGATGAAGTTGTCCGTTTGTCAATCAGCATCAATTGGCTACAATACGCGTGCATTCCATTCCTCTTATACAATGAACTCTAAGTAAATCTTGCATGAATTCAAACCGAAATAGATAACCCTTGCATGATGAATTTGAATTCAAACCGCAATTGATAACCTTTCAGATCCATCAGCGTGATGAAAGGAGAACAGATTGATAGCTTTTACATTATTAAGAATGGGTTAGTTTGTTCCATTCTTCGTATTTCTTTTGTGTTCTTATGAAGTTGCAGCTAATATTTATTGTTATGTTCATATTGGATTTTTGTTGCTCTATCAAACCATTCCGTACTGATGGAACAAGAATTGCCTGTATGCAGTATAACTTCGTACCCCTTCGTATCTCTTATGCAAAAAACCTGTTTATACAATCTCTGGTACCCTAACATTAATATGACGACCGATGTGGCGCGGTGGGCGAAGGTCCGCCTGCGACGCAGGAGGTTGCGGGTTCGATTTCCGCCTCGGAACAACTGTGTGTACGATCTGCAGATATTTGTTCCGGGTGTTCTGGTCGTTTTCTATGTATAATAAAAAATATCTATCTATGTAATGTATTGTATTATGTATATCAGTCACCTAGTACCCATAACACAAGCTCTGCTTAGCTTGGGGCTAGATGATGCTGTGTGAATTATCCAGCATTATATTTTTTTTTTTTTATTAATATTTATCTGTGCACAAGAAATACCTTCCACCTTAAACATTTACACGATTGAAGTTTATTTGATCATAATATTTAACTGCTGACATATATTTACAGTCCAATTGAATTGCACACTTTCATTATCATTGCTTCTCAAAACTTTTAAGTGGCTGATATGTTCTCACGGATACTTCAAAACTAAGATAATACACTTACATACAATACTTGTTTTATATCGGCACTAAATCTAAACAATCTAGTTGATAACTAATTATATGAGTACCTAACATGTAGGCACTCGTTCTTAATAAAATAAAGAAAGCCGATGAAGTAGGTAAGCAAGCATGTACATCGAACCAAATCGTTTGAAATTTAATTCTTTAACTGTTGGTAATAGTTTCCGTATTGTATAAATAAAGTTTTCTCTCTCTTCTTCAATCAAAACCTGAACTGGTAGTGTAATTGTTACAGGTGGGGTGTCAATTTATGTGTAAGATATAATTGCTTTTGTCATTTGTTTTAAACAAACTCCGGCTTGATAGTTATACGACGTTCATGGTCACAGTATGGTCATTATTTTGAGTACCTACGTACTTACTGTGTCTCACGGAGATGTGTGACATCATATGCAAGTTTTAATGCTTACGTAAATATACTTTACCTACATCATACATGTGTATTATGTAGATATATTTTGAGCTGAGGCAAAAACAAACATTTGACAAGACGGCGTTCATAACCCTGTCTCTCTCTCTCTTTCTCCCACCGACCAACACCCCAAAATTACAATTTTACTGTCTGAACTTCATACTGAACAGACCTTTGCAATGCTACTTATTATTTTCTGTAGACTTAAAGCAATTGAATATTACATGATGAAAGGTCACGGGTTGTCCTGCATTACCTAGGGTATGGCCATTTTATTAGCAACGACTTCAGCATTCCGATGCGTCCGTTGCCCTGAACAAAGGAATGTCTCACATGCCTGTAAATTTTGCGGCTGTTATGTCTTCGCGACCGGGATTTATAGCTCAGGTACCCTGCACAGGATATGCAAGGTCTATACTCTCTACGATGCTTTATAGAAAGTTCAATATGCATTATTAGAGTTTCTCTCCTACAAGTTGGTATTTAAACACAATTCAATGACCATAAGTTTAATGACACTGTTCTAGGAACTAAGCTCAGCCTCTTATCCTACAAGATCATTATGCTCAGTGGAAGTTTATGAGCTTGGTTTAAGTGTAAATAGCAATTGGCATTTACTCTCTGGTAGGCTTCTCCATACATTACGCGCTGGTTCACTTGCCGTATGGTAACGCAAACCGGCTGCATTCATTACCGCATTGCGCTTCGAAGTCAACCTCACATACATTAAAAATATAAAAAATATTGTGTTGTATAATGTTGATATAATAATTGGACCTGTGATGAAACGGGTGAATGGCCTGTTGATCGTTTTTTGCAAGTTAGCAGATTTTATTTCTATATTGCACTAGACTCGTAGAACTTGTCATAGAAAATAGTTGGGTTTATACAAAGGTGTGCAAGCCGTGCAGGCTTTTGATCTTCTAACAAAGGTCCTGGACGGAAAGCTACGAGTAACAATTTATGCCTGAATAGCTTTGCTTGCCCCGACTCCAATAAAACATTTATAAAATATGCCTTTCTCGCTTTATATCCCTTCTTTATTGTACTGTACGTTTTATACATAACGGGCAAACTTTATTTTCCTGTTCTGATTTTAAGCCTCGATTTATAACCGAAAAATATTCTTACCGTCATTGAGATTGAAAACTAATCGCAAATTTTGGCGATTGCAAAATGATATGCAAAGTCACGTAAGCTATCCCCGATGCAATTTACAAAGTAATATTGCTTGCATAATTGAGGAAGATTGTCGTTGCGACCAGAAGTCCGTAACTTACGTACTTGATGACGGCGAAAGATAATTCATAACTAAAAAATAAGTACAGCTGGTCTTATTGAATTGGTTTCGATTCAACTTCTAGCGGACCAGATAAACAATTTCTTAGTTATCTAAATTCTGTTCTAATCTAAAGTTTTATCTAGATCTCAAACAAGAACTAAATTCAAGACCTCAGCAATACGCAATAGGGAGTCCTAATACCATAATTTGATTGCTTTGAAAAACCTAAATCCCTGAATTTATTGTTTCTTTACACGTTTTTTAAGTTTTCCAGGACAAATACCTACCCTCGGGAATAACTATAGATCATTCATTAAAAAGAAACAGACTTAATAAATACAACATTCTCAATAAACACTTTTCAAAAATTGGTCCATAATTGTTGGAGGAATCAAAGAACATTCATAAAAAAGACCTATGCAGCCGAACATATGTAGATAGAACCTCCTCCTTTTAAGAAGTATGTTAAAAATGAATTACTTCTAGCATCATATTTTTATCCTCAGACAAGTATGCTCTCAATCATGTCAAGAGAAAGCCTTGATAATAAATAGGAGGCTTAGTTTCAGCGGGCATCCTTATTACTTGCCACAAGAAAGTTTTTGCTGCAAATAATAAGAAATAATACAGTCGATATTACAAATAACACCAATTTCAAAGAGAAAACGTTAACAATAAACATACTGGCATAACAATAAGAGCTTTCCGAGCTTTCGATCAGTCTTCGTAATGGATAGCTTTAATAGCTCTAATGATCGTTAGTGGGATACATTACAAAACTTGTACGAGAATGCGGACGGGCGTGGTCGTTGCTAATAATACGCTGAGATTAAATTTCTTATTTTCTTTAAACCTTAAATAAAAAATAAGTTGTTTGTAAAATACAGTTATTTATTTATTACGAATATGCAACGTTATTAGTGAATATGCAACAAATGGTTTAATTCAAATGTAGTAGGCTTTTTATGAATTTAAAGGAAACATAGACAGAACGGCTAACGTCCAATCCGTACTACTATGAAAAATGCGTAATAAATGTGAGCGAAGCTGTGTGAAGCACGTCGTAGCTCAAGTAAAAAGCGTAGGCTACTTTCGTAGTAGCCTACGCTTTTTACTTGAGCTACATGCTACGCCTACGTAGCGCTACGCTACGCGTAGCTGTATCTAAGTATGTAGTAAGCTACGCCTACGTCGTAGCTAGCTGTTTTATAGTGCCTTCGTAGTATTTCCGTAGGTCGTAGCTGTATCTAAGCTACATGCTACGCCTACGTCGCAGCTACACAGTCGTATAGCTGTTTCATAATGGCTTTTTAGAATTTCCGTAGACGCACTGTAGCTTTACTTTAGCTAAATAATGCTGTACAATTCACACACTACTTTTTTAATTTCTGTCCATTTAGTATACATATATATTATACTATATCCATTTAGCCCGAAACTAAGCAGAGCTATTACATGCATAAATTTTACTATACATATAAAACCCCCAGAACACCCGGAAAAAAATATATGTAGATAATTTGTTCCGAAGCAGGAATCGAACCTACCACCTCCTAGGTGGACCGTCACCCGCTGCGCCACAGAGCAAGTCGAGCTACATCTATGCGATCTCATAGTCATTTCATAATTTCGCAGCATACTTAACATGCGAATGACCAACAAATCATCAATGATGAAGAGCAGTAGACTAAATAGTGACTTTCAAATTGCCCGTACAAATGTCAGGGTCATCGTTTGCATTCTTTGTGTGCTAAGCCTAACGGATGAGCTGAGAGTTGGCAAATATTTTGTGTATGCTGTGTCCGTATGTACAGTGTCCATGTACCACTTATCTGTCGAATGTTGGCCACTGGTGGCTTGGCTTTGCAATTTAAGTAGCACCTAAATGCTATGCGGATTTCGGCTTTACTCTTACTTTTATGGTAGTTTTTAAATTTTACAGTTAATATTCTTATTGCCCACGACAAAACCCCATAATTGCCCTTCAAGATTTCATTCAGGCGGGGCGCGGCGGCGCGCGCCCCTGTCTGGCTCGGCAGTGAATGCGTTAACATATAATCTTACATGACTGAGGACTGAGTTAATATGTGAACAATGAAATGTTCCGTAAGTAATATTCTTTTGTATGCCCGTCCATAGGATTTATAATCCACGATTATGAAGTTCCCTAATTGTTGACAGGTGATTGAATAAAGCCTGAATGACTAAATGAAGTTTTTCATACCTTTAACAGATAGAGATGCGAATTTGTCGACTCGAAAAATATGGGGAATTTCGAAAGTTTCGATTTCTTTCGACCCAACATAATATTTAACGAATATTCTAGATGATTTTTCCATTAAAAGGCTTGAAAATAGCATACATATTTATAAATTACTAGCTCAATCTGTCTTACTTTTTATACGAAAAAATGCTTGTTATGCCGCGGCTATCATGTAGATAATAAATAAAACAAGGTAAAGAATATTATTTTATTCAATAGAATATTATAATCCCAGAAATTAAGTCATACAGTCAAAGTCGATTAGAATTTATTCATAAAAAAAATCGATTGTCATATAAAATCGAATCAGTAAAGCATTAAGACTACTACTATTGGTTAGCAGTCCAACTACCAAAAATAAAGTAGTTTCATGGAATAGGTATAGATGTCGTAAATTTGTCTCATATGTTTTTATCATATAATATTAATCGTTTTGAGCTAACTCCCGCGATTGGCACTTTATGCTAAAGTAGGCTGCGATGGCAGAAGTACCTACTCGCTCGGTTGAAACCTAACGGTACTGGGTCGTCGAGCGGCCGCACTGATTGGCCCTGCAACTCTCAGATGCTGTCTCTGCAATCCAATACATCTAATACTGTTATTAAATTTATGTTTGTATCTCCATACTTTCTCTTGTATGATGATGATAATCACCGGCATCGATCACGGCGGACCTATCGATATTCTTATTCTTATACGCTTCACATATTTCAACACCCACGAGGAGCCATGTTTTGCAATCTATTAAATTGATAGGAAAAATAAGTTAGGAGTATCTTGCGGTTTATTAGAATTTGTGGCTGGCTCTTACATTATTTAGAATTTGTAAACTTCTACTTACACCATTTAGAGTTCTGTGCCAAGAGATTTGTTGACATGAATTTGCCGCACGATTTCAAGTTTCACATCTGCATTCCGCTAAGAGATAATAATGAACGGCGGAGGAAGTAAATTCTTTATTACAGTGTCAGCCATCGTCTCATGCCTCGTAAAGACAAATTGATGAAACGGGTGGAAACCTTTCAAATTGAAACAGTGCGGCAATGCGGTCATGAATGACAGCAAATGCTTGCCTACTTTTTACTCGCATGTAATTAACCAGTAGTGTCGACTTGTTGGAATATATGAAATTCCAAAGTTGAATAGCGGAAGCGGTGAACGGGTGCCTTGATCTTGTTCAATTACGCACCCTACTTACATACTGCCTATCCGCAGTGACACGTGTATCGTGTAGCTAAAGGAAGTATAGCAAAGTGACGTCTTCGTGACAATGACAAGGTCGACCCTGTTCACAAGCTCGTCCCACTCTCTCCACTTACTGACTTGTTCGACGGCCAGTTTTAAGGGTTTGTTTAAGGACAAGTACTACATAGTTATTCTGTGACATCGAACATCCATTAGATGTGTTTGATAATATTTTATATTGTGTAGTGTGCTGAGCTTTCTTTAGCTAAAATTCAATTTACGGACTGGTAAATTGCTTTTTGGCTAAATAAAGGTCAGTTTACAAAAATACTCGTATATTTCAATTAGTATCTCGAATGTTCGGCAACTCTAAAATGAAAAAATGAGATAGCAATTTTCTAAAGCGCATTGCTCGCCTATCGACTTGCCAAAAGTGATCCATTTTTTCTACATATAAACGACACAAAAACTAATTCCATTTTAAAAGACTGGCCTAGAATCGCAAATATTCGTAGAGGCGCGGCATACGATCTACTTAATCTGGCATCTGGGTAAAATACTAAGGTATCGAATAGGGCAACGTAGTAAACTGGTATCAAGCTAAGTTACTGAGTTTGAATTCACATCAAGATGAATTATTAAACACTTTGATTTGTTTTTAATGTACCTACATTGCATTATCGTTTGTTTTATTCTCGACTGGCCGGTAGTGTTATCAAATTTCATCTACAAAAACGTGTCTCCAGTAACGAATGTAAACAATCGAAACTGATGCAGTAATAACAGACGCATGCCAATTTGAAAATACCTTTGCAAATAAACAAAACGTTGCAACGTCTGGTTTGAGAGGCAAAAAATACATTTACCCACAGTGTCGACTATTCTTAAGGCAAAACAGGTCCTGCAAGGATTGGGATTGGTCATTATTAATGGCACATCTGTACTGTACCTGTGCACTTATAATACAGTGGCCTTATTAGGTAAGTCAGTAACTTGACATCGCCGTGCACAATTAAATAGTAAACATAAGCTTCCCACAATTAAAGTTGACCAGTTCAGGTTCTTTGTTGTTTCAAATAGATGATGCGAAAAAACCGGGAATAAATTGGTATCAGGTTATTAATCTGAAGAGCAAAACAGTACATTGGATGTTGCATCAAGTGCATCGTATACCGGTTGAGGTAAGGAGGTTTAGGTGATCGAGTAGTTGGATGTGAGAATGTAACTCGATAATAACGTGAAGGTTTTCCGGTGAGTGGTCCACGGGCTGCGCGGGCGCAGCGTCGCGCGACCGCGCGGGGCGGGGGGCGCGGAGTCACGACGTTGTTTGCCTAGACTAGGTTCGCTTGGACCTCGCTGCCTTTCTCGACAGTGCATTTTCACTTCTCAGGAATTCGTTCTCGTATGTTCGATCTAGAATAAGAGCACAACGGCTGGCCTTTGTATGAAAATGCGTCTGTTTATAATTCACAAGAACAAATTCTTCGGCTTTTTTTATTTGTATTCTTAAAGTTTTATTAATGCAACGTCGAGGTAAATGAATCTATCGGAGTTTATATCTTATATCGATTATGCGCAATTACAAATGTTTTTTTAAACCTTATTTAAATATAAGTAAAACACGGTGGCGGCATTAAAATATCTGCCTTCTCGGGGACCCTGACATTTGAGGCGGCTGCCGATGACCTGTTTTCGATGATATTCGCTCTCGTAACATGCTTTTAAATACATTCCAGTCCCAAGAATTCTTTCTATCGGAACAGTCATCGACTGAGAATATTTGCGCTAATTTGTAGGGTTTGGTGTTCCATTGTGCTAAGTTAAATTGAGTCCGTTTATGGCCATGTTAAAAGTTATTTAATTCATATCAAATTCCATTTCAACTGAAAATATATTTATTAAACATCAGGTATTACAGAATGAATGTAAGTTAGCATACATTTTGGTCCTATTTCTTCAAACTACATATGTTAAATTGCAACGTTTAGCAAGCATTTAACCAGTGCAGAAAAACGTCGATCAAAGCATTTAAAATAAACAAATCGCACTATGTACTGTGGGTAAATGTTAAATGTTGTGTTAGCAAAATATTATTACAATACCTACGTAAGCTACATTCGCGAATACGGTAAGGTATTACATAAAACGTAGGTTTTGTATTTTGTTGTTAAAAGTTAATAATAAAATATTCCTACCTTAAATACCCCAAGGCTCAATTTATGTATTGTCTTTTACACGTTTCAAGGATTCTTGCCTCGCATTATAACATATCACCTTTACCTACTTTATTCCGATATTTTCAAATTTAATAAACTATTGCTGTCAACCTTGACCTCCATTGTGTCTCTAGTGGTTGGCGAAGGAGTATCATGCATGTGTGACTAATCCAGGGGGCTTACCACGGGTTTACCAATATTTTGAGCTTGGAAACAACATTTGCTTTTACTGAGTGTTGTTTGCGAAGCCAGTCGAGTGTTGTACGTTTTATTTTAATTTTTTGCCCTCACCATGCTCAAAGGGCCTGGAATTTGCATAATTTCAGTCCAGCAGATTTGAATCCACCATAAATTTTCAGGCGTGAATGTAAAACTCGTGAATATAGCGATGAAAAGTTGCAAAGCCGCGTAACATTCTAAATTATAATAATGTATACTCCCGAATTTATTTTATATTATATATAAACACGACTATGAATTTGACTAAGTTGACCTGGCAACTTAGTGAATGAAGAATGAAAGAGAATGAAAGTAGTATTTCATAGACACAGTTACTTTTGATAAATAGAAATGCGAATCTGTCTACTCTAAAATATGGAGACATATGAAAGTTTAGTTTTTTGTCGAGGTGACATAGGATGTAACGACGATTATTGTAGGTGATTTTTCCATGAAAAACTATTGAAAATAGTATAAAAATGTTGGTTATATTGATCTTACTTTTGATAACGGAAAAACGCGAATGTAATACCCGGGGCGGAAGCAAGCTGAAAATAACATTAATTATACTGTTTTATTATACTGACTATTTTGATTCCAAAAATAAATTTAATTAGTCACTTAAGTAAGGCCTTAAAATAATTCACATGTTGTTATAATAATAAACAAGTCAATTAAAACTTCTTTACAAATAAAATCAATTGTTTATGTCTTGTTTATGGACGCTGAGTATACAACTTCTTCATAAACATAATCGATTGTCATTTAAATAGAATCGGACATTTGTCATATATTCGATTGTCAGTCGAACTACCAAAAAAAAAAAAAACTCATAGATCATCTTATAGATGGTGATTGCTGTGGTTAATGTCATGACTGCGAAGCCAGGAACTTAGTGTTGTGTAATCTACGGCGGAGGGCGGGTAGCGCCACCCGCTAACCACTAATTGTTGCTATTACATAAATTGGTCACTTAAACAGAATTGCGATAAATCAGTACCCTGGGCGCGGCTTAAAGCGCGCACTGCAGACGGCTTACACGATTATACACTTGTTTTGAAATAAATAAACACTTCACGTAAATACCACTTTTTATGCTTTGTTTTGCGGCCTTGCTTCTTTGATAGAGCAGTACATTAATGACAAAAGCTATATATCTATGCTATCTTGTGCAGATCTTGTGTTTTTAGCAGGTAATTATAAAAATATGTATTATTGTTTCAGGAAACCGATAACGACGATTCAAACGAATGAAATAAAGCCATCTTTTGAGAGGAGCTTTTGGGAAGGTAAGTCTTTTTTCTTATTCTAATTTTAATGTCGCTTCAGGATGCTTCTCAATAAATTTCCCAATTCTGTCTTCACTGTTTTAAATATTACTTTAAAACTAACCTCAGCCCAAACATGAAGCTAGAAAGCTTAAATTTAGACTAGGCACCTAGTTAACTTTTACTATACAACCTCCGAGGGATCAGGAAGGATTTTTTGGAAGAGATTTTTGAAAATTCAATTCCTAAGGGGCTGAAAAGGTTGAAGTATTTTGTAACTCTTTAACCAGTGGCCCGTCTTGCATGTTAACGACGGAACAAGTGTTTCAGTTTTTTTTTTAAATATACCTGGAAATTGGGTAAAACGTAGCTATTGTCCTGTACAGAGATCTCTTGATAAGTCAGTTAGTCTTTTCTCAATAATATATTTAGTTTAAGACGATATTGGTCCATTTAGTAATTTGTTGCATTACTTTTTACCTACAATTTAAGATTAGTTTAGGTTAGAAAACTTTTGCGGAGCCCTTCAGACACTAAGTTTTACTTACAAGTACATTAAACTGTTATTTTATCATTATAGAATCAACTTAAATTGATGTATTATACTTAACCTATTTTGTTGCCACCGCTTTATAAGTTAGGTACCTACTTAATTAGTATGACGAACATCTGCCAAAATTTATTTTGGCTCAAATCCAATTGCCCATTTTCCATTTACCTGCACAACTAGGCTCACAACAATTTGGCTAAGCGCTAGTGTTGTGGGTAAAGTCAAACATTTGGTCATATATTTTTTTTGAGTTATCTATCTAATCTACAAAATTAAATGGCCAGAATGTAGTTCAAATAGCTATTTAAATAGATCAAGTCAGGTCAACGTTTATTGCTTACAAAATAGCTTTAAAGCCAACGCACTAATAAATACTCCTTTTATGGTCATTTTATCTGCTTTCGTAACATTCCAATGAACAATTAAGATGAAAATAGAAAGACAGAATTATTAAAATCCATTAAGTCACCAAGAAACTATAAAAGCTGTTTTGATTTGCATGATGTTGGGTGATTTACTTAATCTGCTACAAAAAACTAGTTTTGCACGTTGTTTAATTAAAACATAATTCTTGTAACACGTCATAAAACATAATTCGTGTTATACTGGCTCAGGATCGTCGTGAATATCAGGGTAGGCATGTAGGTACTCAATAGTAGGACGGTTCCAACGTAGATACGTCAAAAGCGTATCAGACATTTATGAGATGTTTTAAACGCAATGAATGTTATGAATTCTGATTCTAACTTTTGTGTCAGAAGTCTAAATACAGATAGACTACTTAGGCTTTTGTATCTTCACGCATAAATGAAGTGTAATAGGGTGATCAAAATAGAACGTTATCAAAATCCACGCTCTAAGTGCTGTGAAAGTGCACCTTGCGCGGCGCCGATACGCCGCACCTGCCATTCCTTGCATATGGCGTAATGCATTTCGGTGCAAAGCTTGGACCACATTGAGCGAATACTTCAGTCGAATATAACCGGTAAAACCTTTCAAGTGGCCACATGACTCTAGAACAGCACGTGCAATGTGCATGACTACTCATATCGAGTGACACTAAAGATCGTGCTCAAAACTGACTCTGTTAGCTGTGTTAGCACATTGTGGTTGCTTGCTTACGTTTTAAAACTATGATTCAAACTTTTCATAGTCATCAGTCGTATCAAACAGTTCTATCTTACAAAATCTTAAAATATAATATCAATGCCTTGTGGGTCACTAAGACGACGTCGATGAAGGAAGACCAGTGAATCGGTTGTATTCTGGTCTTATTTAAAGTTTTAAATTGTTATTGCCAAACTGTTATTAAATTACCTGGGTATTTAAGGTCTGAAATTACATAATTATTTCGCTCATAACATGCACTTTCAAACAAATTCCCGCGATGAAAGTAACGCGGGTTGGCATCCCACTGTACGGTCATAAAACGGGGTCTGACCTGCCCGCCACCGCGTCATTGTTCTCCCAGCACTTTGCATACTCGCTCTGCTAATACACAAGCCTCGTAATACTGAAAGTAATAGCAATTTCACAATCGGTTCCACCATTTCAAAATACATAGCCCAATAATCTATAACTTTTTATATGTCTGTGTTGTGAAACATTCTTTTAGATGGCAAAAAATTAAGAGCCTTTCAATTCAGAGGTTGTAAGTAATTAAACTTCTTTCACATGATCGTCATATAAATTGGACGTCTCGGCATTTCCTCCGAGGAAGCGACAAAAAGTTTGAGCTGGTGGAGCCTGCGAGAACCCAACGATCTCAGAATTAAAGTCGTTATTCACATAGCGGTCGGAAAGAATCGCAACGTTTAGTGGATTCCTTCGCTGCCAGCATTCAACTTGCCCGCTCGCATACCGACACTAAAATATTTTTATTCGTACCGCTTTTAAATGTTTATACATGTTGAGTTGCAGCTCATTCACAGCATGAGGCAGCCTCATGTGCAAAAGTACGTATTCTTGGACTAAAAAGTGGTTCATTGTATCGTCTTAGGCTTTTTGATCGTAAAAATACGATCACGTTTCTGGAGTCTTTGTTCGAATACAAAGTGCTGATCAATCTCCTCGCTTCATTCATGGCTACTCTCAAACTCAATGAGTGTTTTGATCGGCGATCAATAATATCTCAAACAATTATACGCAACATTATATCGATAATGTAACTTTTTAAAATGTTGACCATCGACCTTTACAGATGTTGTGGTTATGGCTCTCTTGTTTTGTTCAAATTACGTAAGACATGTCACTGGAGAAAGTTAATTTAGTTTTTGAAAGTGAAATCTATTGCACTTTCTTTCACTAGTACATTTAATAGCTAGGCCATCCGATCTATGAAATAATTCATCGGTTTTAAAATCGTACCTATGCGTTCAAAATTGCTGCATCACACTTTTATTCAAGTTAATCGAGGTTACCCGTGCGTGTTTTTCCCTTGTGATGTTTTGAGAATGGTTTGCGATTGCGAGTGGCATACTAGAATGCTTTGTTTATATTACATTCCTAGAATAATAATCCCTGTATATTCGCACGGTGGCTAGGCTGTATGTAGGTACCTATTACTGGAGGGTTTAATAAAAGGACGGGAATGTAAAAAAATGTGCAAACAACTCTGCAAACACGTCGGAGCGGTTTAAAGGCCGCGTCCGGATTGCGAGGGGCGGGCGGTGGCGGAGGGCACACGGGCAGCATTCCAGACTCCCGGCCGCAGCTCGCCACCGACCCGGGGCGCACTCCTAGATAATACATTTGTCAGAAACAGTACCATTATTGTAAGAGCTTTTCTATGAAAATATTATTGAGAATGAAGAGCATGAAAATGCGCTGCAACTTCACCAGATATTTGTTGGTGCGCAGGCGCCACTAGTCTGCTCAATGTTAGAACTAGGGTCGCCGCCCTCGACCGCCTTCGATCTAAAAATAGCTCTCGATTCCTATTGATACTTATGTATCGGTTAAGCAGATGAAAGTTGTAAACTCTAGAATGCAATCGTTAATCTTGGCTCGAGGAAGTTAATTTCTTTAACTGGCTTCAATGTCTGAAGTGGTCTCTGAACACATGTTGCGGTCGGTCGGGTCAGGATAGCCGTTAATAATAATGTGTCGGTGTCGGGTTCGACCTTCGAGGAGCGCGAGGGGTGCGCTCGGCGCTGGTGCGGGTCCCCGGCGGAGTGACGCCGGCGGGATGCGGGGGAGCGTCGCGTGCGCAGCTCGGCGTCGTCCGTCCCTGGCTCGGAGCAACGCCCCCGTCAAGGGCGGCGACGCTGCAAATTTCTGCAAGTCCACCGCGAGTCAGTGCATCGCGCCCCGCCGCGGCGGCTCCGCGCTCGCCGCTCGCAGTTCGCACGTCGCCGTGGGCGCACGCCGCACTAACCGAACGCCGGCGCCGCAAGCACACGCACCGCCCTATGAAAAAAACTGTTATTTCGGTCGTTAATGGACACGTTCCGCATTCTTAACCTGGTCCACGTTCTCGCAGTGCCATTGCATCTCTTAATTCCAAAAATGGACATCATCATCGCGTAATGCTTTTACTAAAATTATTTATTCCGGTAATGCTTACCTTCTTTGTGAACTCGTGAGCCTGCAATGAAAGTGCCCATTTTCAGTATGAACAGGATCCGGAAACTGGTTTCATAAATGAAAGTGTTGTGTAAAAATGATTTAGGTCAAATGACTATAAGCGCAGGAGTTTATTTGTTTACATTACAATGATGGATATGAGAAAATTTTCGAGACTTTCGAAGACTTTTCTTCAGGGTGTGTATTGTTTTGTTTACTTTAATTTGTTCTTTTTATTTTTATTTGTACCTACTCTTTACTTTTTAAGGACCATTATATTAAGAGAAACTTATTGATAATTGAAGGGCCCTACCTTACCTACAATAGCGTAGATAGGTTTATAAAGTTTGTAGTCTTGTTTGTTTTGTCCCCCGGCTCTAAAGCCGCCTACATATTAAAGTTCATATCCACGGAGAGCCTCCCAGCGAGGTGTTCAGTTCGCTTCCTAGTATGTGCCCTCCATTCGAAAACCCGTTTTCTTCCAAATGCGATTTTATATTTTGCCACATATTAAATTTTGCATTGCATTTTTTACATCTCAAGGCCAAACTACATATATCCGTTAAGTTTTGCGTAACAGGATAAAGTTAATAGAAGTTTCAGAATTTTGTATAAATATTAATATGACTTGCCAGACGAAACTAAGACAGTAGTGAGAGAATTGGTTCGTGACGAGAAACTTAGCTCTATTTATGATGTAATTGAATTTATATCACTGCAGTAATTTAAACTCGTGCCGTAACTGTGTTAGATGATGCTGTGCAGATCATGTTGGATAATATAAGACAGCATGACATCTGCAATTGTAGACCTCGCCTCTAAATAGAATCTTATAAGGAGTGTCTTGTTTGCGAATTCAAACAACACTTCATATTGTGAAAGAATCTTATATAAAGGAGCCTACATTAAATTCCTTTACGGGGTCATTGTTGATCTTGAGGCTTATTCATAGAGAGGAATTTTATTTATAAATAAATTTTAATCTTGCTGTACACATACGAGATATAAGCATAAGGCTTTATTCAATAACGTGTCCAGCGTCCAGCATTAATCAATATCCTATCCATACTGTTCTTTGTTCCGTGCCACTACATAATCTAGACGGTATATTGGGGCGAGCATCTCCCTGGGGATTTCACACAATCCGTGGATTCACATGGTGTGCGGATACTTCAACCTTAATCATATCGGCCTTTACTCTATGAAAAATATATAAAAGAGAAAAATGATTCCAACATGGTTGCCGTGGAGATAATATCCGGAACTTTTGGTGGACTCTAATACCTACTTTTATATAGTTACGTATGAAGCTGGCTCAAATATTGGTGCATTGCAGTACAGATGTGCTACTTTTATGTACCTACTAGAAATTTAAAGATCCGGTAAAATAATGTGTGTGTGTGTGTGGAGATATCTTTAAAACACTAGGTATTTTATCACAAATCAGTGAAATAAACAAGAAAGCTAGAATTCAATTCGTTGTTGTAAGTATTGGAAACTGGCAGCTCACGTAGCAATAAATTCCTAAAGCAAATGCAATAACAGAATTGCTTTTACACTCAATAACAAAAATTTAGCACAGTACACATACCAAACGAATGCTAGTCTAGACGAAATCGGATACAACAATGAAGTTAAAAAAAATAACTCTGCGTCAGCGAAACCCATAAAATTAGTTCTGTCGAAACGAATAGTTTGAAAAGTTGCAAAATGGACTTCCTGTTATATTTTATAGCAGCATTGGAATTTAGCGAAACTATACCATTCAAAGTAATATGCAAAGTCCAAATGTTACAAAAGTAGAGACGTATTAATTTCTAAGAGAATGTGGACGTAAGAAGGTAAGAAGTAAGGTAATTGCACTACACCAAAGTATCCTCGTTTGCACAACTGAATAAATTGATTCAATGTCTTTGTTAAAGTTAGTGACGAAATTAATATTGTAAAGCGCAATAGTAAGTACATTTGAACATATCTTACGTACTCATAATACATTAAAACCTTTCAGCTCGGCCATGAAGGCAGAATTTCAGACTTTGTACACTTGTCCAAATAAATGAAGCGTGCCAGTATAAAAACAATATCCGCCATCATTGCTTTAGTTTTTATAAATCCAGCACAATATCAGTACAAATGGATATTTGGATATATGTACAAAAATGTACACGAAAAACTTTTTAGTTTTGGATACTCAAACTTATAGTGTTGTTAAAATTCTTCATTCCCGCTGTTTGCATTCTATTGAAGAAGAAAGGGAAGGTAAATTACCCACCTATTATTATTTATGAACAAATTTAAAATGTTGTGAATATATGAGCTGAATTCATTTACTATAAATTATTACATGGTTTGATCACGTAACAGTGCTACGTTCAAGCTTTGGAAATTACGATGAAGTTACATTTTGTTTAACTTTATTAACTTATTATGTAGAATCTTTTAGGACGTATCATTAGGTACTTATCTTACCTGATTGCATCAAGGTATCGGTGACTAAGTAGGCAAATGATGAAGCCAGGTGACGCATCTTCTTAGCAAATATCAACTTGGTCAGTAATAGGACACCTCAAGTGATTCATTGGGTAGTAAACACAATACAACCTTCTATCTCTGTTTCAATTTCAGCGCGATTTCAACATCTTAGCACGTAGGTGTTTTGTTAAATTTATTGAAGATTGAAGTTTTTTGATGTAGGGAGGTACCTACTCACATGTGTGTGTCGATCGATTTGTAGGTACCAAGTTTTCCTTGAAAATCTTTTTGTTTCGAAATGACACATTAGGTCATCGTTTCTGCAACTTAACATTTTTGTTTTTTAAATTCCGAACTACGCAACTGATGCTTTTCCCTCAGGGATATCCTACCAGCTCTCCAGACACCATGCAGACGAGTTTGCGTGTCGGTAATGATCCTGAGAAACAGCGCATAATCTTACGTTAACAGAATATTCATTTGTATTTACTATGTTTTTCAGATCGCGTCAGCAAGAGCGATTCAGAAGATAAAAGCCTTTCAAATGACGAAACACCACTTCCGTCATGTCCGAGACAACCACCCGACGGGGTAGAGACCCCTAGTGATGTGATAGAAAAGCCACCTCCGGAGCCACCGACTCGACTGCCCCCGATACACTTCGTGCGACCTCGGTACTCATACTCGAGGACACAAGATGCGAGAAGTGAAGCGAGCGTCAAAGATAAAATCGCCATGTTTTCAAACGATCACGCCGTATCGACGGATCGCCTCGACAAATGTGGCACGCTTCCAACGAAAAATGGCTACAATACGAGGAAAAACACTTACTCAAATTATTCTGAAATTTCCTCGCTGGACAGACGCCTAACCAAATCTCAAGATAATCTCGATGAGATGCCACGGTATTGTAAAAAGCCTCTAGACCGGCCAGAGGTATCTGGCAGCTTTGGAAACACAATTCCTCCGAGTTATGACGTTAATAAAACTCTAAATCGGTCTTTGTATTCTGATAATAAGCCTCTGTTCTATGGCAGCACCACTACGCTACCTTCCAGTTCAGATTCATCCCTAACTCACTCCGTGTACCACGCGCGTAGTACGAGCGATGACACCAGCAGTAAAAGTATATCCTCACATAAATCAAACCTAGAGTATTTGATTGAACAAAGAAAGAAATCTATGTCCAAATTAAGAGGCTTGGTTATCCCTGAAATTCAAGGCCCACTGATAGGGCTACCTGAAATCAAAGTACAAGATAGTATAACAAAATCATTCCTACAAAAATCAAGTGAAAAAAGTGTCAAAAACAATAATAATAAACCAATTAGTGCAAAACCAGTTGTGATTAATGAAACGAAATGGAAAAATATTTTACCGAATAACATACCAAAATATTCTCCAGCATTCAAACGGAAATCTCTTCAAGTTTATACACCGACGTCGTCTTTGTCAAAGGAGTCTACCCCTGAGCGAAACTTCAGTGAGAGGATAGACGTCCTGAACAAAATTAACAACAAATCTATTTATAACAAGCCAGCCAGAGCTACTTTAGATTTTAACGATACCCCAAAACAACTCTCGACGTCAATACTGCCTTCAAAACCTTACATAACCCACACCTCTTACACGCTGAAAAAAGATATAAAAGACAATCTTAATTACATCCGTGATTACAAAAACTTTGATGCAAAAATTTGCACCATTACCGACGTGGTGGATAGCGATAATGATTCCGCAATGAGCTCTACTCAGTCCAGTTACAGATCATCTGCTTCATCGCCCATGCACACATTAGAAAACATGGAATCGGACAGCTCTCGTCTTTCACCGAGGATATCTAATTACACCTACTCGGTGGTCAAATCAGAGATGCCTGCAAAAATATGTACGGAAAAGAGTTATGAAGAGTACATGAAACGCACGGTCTGCCGGTCCATGTCCTCTGACACGAATGTATCGCTAAGCTCGTCCGCTGGCTCGGCAGCCACCTCTGGATCTCAAGCGAGTTGTAGCTCACTCGAAAGTTCTGTCGCAGACTCAGACAAGAGAAAAGTTTCAAAAACGTATAACATCGACACGCTGAATAGAAGAAACATATTAGCTTCAGCGAAATGTAGAAGTGGGAAAGACAATAAACTCAATTCGCCAGTTATTGAAGCTAAATTCTCGCACGAGTCATCAGACAGGTCTCCGAGTCCAGTACACAAAGCGTCTGAACGCCTTTCTACGCTCACGACATCGGTGAGCGCTGTGTCGAATAAAGGCGAAAACAGACGACGCAATAAGATCATTGCCGAAACTGACTCGGACAGCGATAGCGATCTCAACATTCGACAAAGGAAGACTGATTTTAAAAACTCTAGACTGAAACGAAGTTCAAGTAACAAAACCAAATCTACTGAAACAAATTCGGAGAGCCCGAAAGCCGAAGACGCCCCGAGAGTGATATCCGAGAAGATAATCAAAGAAATCAAAAAAGCTGGCCTTGATAACTTTACCGTAAACAAGCCAACACACAATACATTGCTGGATAAAAAAACTTTCGACATTAAAAACGACAATGTCGTGATTAAAAAGGAGGAAAAGAGTTTAAAGAATGGCATTTTGCAAATCAGTAAAGATGTTTGCGATAAAGTGAATTTACCACACAAGGAAAAGCCTTCGTTAAAGCAGGGTCACAAAGCAGTTCCTGATAATAAATCTGAGAGGGCAGATAGTGTGCAAGATGTTAAGATCGGGACCCGCACGATCCGTTTGAAGCGTGGGGCTGGCACTGGCGTGGGTGTTATCTTGGCCGGCGGCATCGACTGTGAAGCTAAGGATGTTACGGTAAGAGCCTTGCACCACCTACACTTTGCTCACTTATCTTTGACTCTGTAATCTGTTACGATTCGAGTGTCATGACCTCCAACGTTTACTCAATATACCTCGTATGTCAACGAAATTTTACTGCATTATTTGCGCAGAATGTTGTCTCAAAAATGAAATTTATCATTATTGAGTTAATTATCTTAGTTATAATATATAATTTTGTTGTTTCAGGTCCATCGAGTGTTATCTGACAGCGTAGCCGCGAGGGCGGGCTTGAAGAGAGGTGTGCGAGTTCACAGCATCAACGGCTGTGTCATGGCGGGACTCACGCATGCGCAGTCTGTTACCATTCTAAAGGTATATACATACATATAATATATGTATATGTATTCTGGGACTTTTTGAAAAGTACTTCTGTTAATATATTTTCATAAACTTTCTGTACAAAAGGTTGTTGGCAGCCAACATTTTTGGAATTTACACTAGCTGTTTCCCGCGGTTCACCCGCGTTAAATTCAAATTTCATATTTCTAAATTTTAATATAGCCTATGTTCACTGCGCATAGTGTAGCTTCTCAACGGTGAAATAATTTTTAAAATCGGTCCAGTAGTTTCGGAGCCTATACGATACAAACAAACAAAAAATCAAACCTTTCCTCTTTATAATATTAGTATATATACACATATAAATGGTAGGTTGATATAAACTATGTTACTAAAACAGGCAAAATATCTTAATTTGAAGAATATAGACTAATTATGTAAGGTCTAAATTTTCACAAAAATCTAAGAAGTAAGTATTTACTTTTTCGAGAACAAAATGTAACAAAATTTTCCAGGTAGTGGGTATTTTCATTATCTTATCTCCCGTGATAAATCCCTCGTAAAACTGTAGAAGTAGAATCGTTCACGGGACAAAAGCTAGTGCCCTTTGTTCATTACAGCGGTTGGTTGTTTCAGGAGCAACGGTCTGAAGTGGTGATTGAGATAGACGAGGCGGCAGATACCGGGGTACAGGGGAGCGGCTCTCAAAAAGGTAAAAAGAAGATTATCTTACAAAAAATCTCCTCTTTGGGTGGATTTGACTGATTCGGCACAGTTTCGCGACGCATAAGGTTGCGGGTTCGATTCCCGCCTCGGAACAAATGTGTGTACGATCTGCAGATATTTGTTTCGGGTGTTCTGGTCGTTTTCTATGTATAATAAAAAATATCTATTTATATAATGTATTGTATTATGTATATCAGTTATCTAGTACACAAAACACAAGCTCTGCTTACCATGGGGCTAGATAATGCTGTGTGAATTGTCCAGCATTATTTATTATAATTATTTATTTCTTTGGACGCTACGATGAGGCATTCCTCGAAGCGCTACCTAAGTACTTCCACATAGCGCACCCATTTAGGTGGACTTCATTCAGTCGTTATAAATCGATGTTACACGTCACATCAAAACCATACAGATACACTCGTAACAAACAACAACATAAGAATAACTCCAATCTCTTTGCTTTGGGGGTGGTTTTCAACCATCATCCCTCGCACTAGGTACTAATTAATTTGAGTAATATTATAGTATGGGCCCGTAATTGTTTGTATACGCAAGATGGAAGCTTCAAGTTATTGTATATGGTCGCGCCCACTGGTAATTGATGATAATGTATTTTGCTTGTATGCTGGACATGTTTTTTACCTAGATAATTAAACTTATCGTTTAATAACCTACTTGCAAAACCTACATTCCAATTCATTGTGAAGCACAAAAATATGTGTTACGCGGGCCAAAAAAAATCACACTAACTAATCGCATCATATATAACACTATTATTATAAATTCGAAAGTTTGGATGGATTAATGTGTGTTACTTCTTCACGCCAAAACTACTGAACATATCGGGCTGAAACTTTACATACATGGCCTGGAAAATACATCATAAGGCCAGGAATATATATATTTTTTATAAATATCAGTTCCCATGGGATTGAAATAATGTTATAAAATTTGCATAAAAACACCGCGTGCGAAGGCGCGGGCAGAAACGAGTTAATTATAATGCTTATATTTATTTGGGGCTAGCTGATGCTGTACTGTACACTGTACAGTGTACAATTCATGTCCAGCATTATATAATTTATATCTCGGTAACTATGACATTTGTTCAAAACACGCGGTACACAGTCCTGTTCAGAACGATTTTTTTCATATTTTTCCATTTCACCTTTCAGCGGAGTCGAAGGTTCGTCAAGAGGGTGCAACCGAGGGCGCGACGGGTTCCGTAGTGACAGTCGTGTTGGACAAGGCTGGCGGAGGCGCCGGCCTGGGCTTCGGACTCGATGGGGGCCGCGACTCGCCGCGCGGTGACTGCGCCTTGACCATCAAAAAACTATTTGCAGGTAAGAAAATTTGATGCTTTTGGTAGTGTATTAGGAACTTTCTGCTTCGTTATGGTTTTCCAGCAGAAATTTTCTAGGACTTTTCTCTAACTCCACGAGAGTTAGAGAATTTGCCCTCCCCCAAAAAGCCAACCTGTTTAAGTAAAGTTTTAGTCCGATCTCTAAACTTTCATTTCTAGACTCTCAAGTTTGGCGTGAGTACCATACCTAATAAAATCCACATATTTCACATTCCACCCATACAATTCAAACTTCTGCATTTTAATATTCATATGATCTGATTAGGTCCTGAGCGCAACGTTTATTATCTGGATAAAACATAGCAAATAGAAAGAAAGTTCCTTACTACTTGTGTGCGATGCTCACGCCATCTATTAGGACTACTTTATTTAATTCTATCTACCATGCTCACTCACAATCGCTTCTGGGCCTGTCTAGTCTGCTCAAAATAAATGCTCACTCACGCCATCTAGCCAAACGATCACAAACTGTATGTAATGCTATGGTACGTATTTCCAGGAGGTTCAGCGGCCCAAAGCGGGCTCGTTCTAGTCGGAGCAGAGCTCCTATCGGCCGGCGGGCAAACGATGGAAGGCTTCACGCGCACGCAAGCCTGGGCCGCCCTCAAGGGCTTACCGGCCGGACCCGTGGCTTTAGTCCTTAGGAACCCTAAATAGAACTTATGGAATTTGATGTGTAAATATTTAGAGCGCTTAGCAGTTAGATTGATATTAATCGACTACCCTTTTCTTTGCAGTGTTTTCTTTTATTTTGACTTGCAAGCTGCACGTCAAGGAAAATAAAACACTGCGAAACATTGCTTATGTAAGTAAAAGGGATTAAAATGTAACTAGATGTTAGTAGCTGGCTAGTTTCGATGTTCAATTATTTATTTCAATTAGATTGGTTAGCATTTCAACAAGGATGTAATCCTTTGATGGAATCAGACTTGAATCCCAAGTCGATTTTTCATTGTTAAATTATACATATGGGTGTAAATAAATCGTGAAGCTGTAGGTTAAGTATGACTGCCTTATCGATTGGTTTCATCGAACTACGAAGTTATTATATTGTTTAATTATTGAATAATATTTAAATTACTAACTAGTCTAGAAGGTTGCAACGAAGTAGTCTTTGTTACTAGGCTTTTTGATATTTACCTATCGAAATTTGAGTGCCATCAGTTGGGTCTGGAACGTTAGTAAATGAGAATCGGCTTATGTTATATAAAAACGTAATAAATATAAGAATAAACAGCTTTGAAAGCTACTTATTCATCGTATTTTTACTGTCAGAGTTCTGCCTACAATGATGATGCGTGTCCTCTTAAATGAAATTGGGACATTTCTCACGGAGGCTAGCGACATGTGCAGTACATTCATATAGTAGCTACCTACATTAAAAAACGTAAAACGCTACATATAAAATGAGTAGGTACACACATATTTGAACAAGTTTCCAAATACAGCATTATTTTTAGTGCTGTACCTACCCATTTACGTATTACGTAAAATAAAAACCTATATACAATTTTATAGCCCATAAAATCAGGTATGCAAACGACATTTTCAGTTATATAATAAAAACAATACAAATTCTTGCCGAATTGTGCTGCTGATATATATTTTACTTTGGATATTTTTGTATTGTTGTTATATTTCCCTTGCCATTGCTTAGAAAAGCCTGATCTTACCATTATTTTATTATAGGGATATGTATCTCTAGGCTGTAATTATTGTACATATTATTTCAAATTTTGAATTCTCGCTAGTTGTTTTCGGATGTTATTTATATACCTTTGTACCTATTAAGGATATAAAATGTATTATTTTATTACTCATGTTTAGTTACACCTATGAAATATACCTTATACTTACTAATTTTGATTTTGTTTTACTAATATTACCCCATCAGACTTTAAGAAGCATTTAGAAGTAAAGGAACGTAAGCAATTGGGTAAAGAAAAAAAAACCCGCACTAAGAAAAAACCTTTGTCATTGTTATAAAACTTTATTATTCATATAGTTTCTATACCTATTCTATTTCTTAATATTACAAAAAATGCAAAAATATCTACAATTTTATTTGGGTCCGTAGTTATCGTTATTGGTTTCAGTAAATTCATGGATAATCTTTGAACTAGTTATAAAATATCTTATAAACATGTTAATATCTAATAAATAGCAGCTACTGTTAAAAGTTTCATCAAAAATGCGCATTTTCTTCATTAAGATTACATTTGTATGTACACTGGGAGCAAATTGGCAATCATAATAGCTTAAACATAGCTAATTGGACAAAATAATCAAGATTTACGCATGGCTAATAAAAATTTCTGTTCTTTATGTACTCGTACATTATAGCATAGGATTTTCTTCCAAACATACCTACTTATATAATATTTATAAATAAATAAAACTAATATATAGTGCTAAACTGCTTTGAATATCAATATCACAGTCATTTTCGAGTTCCGTAGATAAATCATTGTATTAAGTAACGATTACGACTCGATCCATGCTTAGTGCTGTACTACATTTAATACCTTCATATTTTTTATAGTAGTAAACTATTCAACAAATTTTTGTTAATATACTAAAATATATAGTTAGGCATTCTATTTATTATATAGCTTCACTTATACGTATCAAAATACGGAATATATTATTGACTCTACATTCTTCATATTCTAAGATAAATTTGTATAATAAGCTGCTCTTAACAGCCACCTTAGCTACTTTACAAAATTATGTCTCAATTTTCTTATACTCGTAATTAGGCGAAATGTCTAAAGGCATTTTTCGTCGTTGTTTGTATTTCAGTGAACTCTACCTCTACAACATTTTATAGAAAGCTACCATACTGTCAGTTTATTTGTTTCTTCATAAAGAAAATCACACATAAATAATAATGGTATGAAACAAATATAAAATCAACACGAAAAGTTCTAAAATAATGCAATATACTCGTAGATCTACTCA
Source organism: Eupithecia dodoneata (assembly GCA_947044415.1). Lineage (NCBI taxonomy): Eukaryota > Metazoa > Arthropoda > Insecta > Lepidoptera > Geometridae > Eupithecia > Eupithecia dodoneata. The sequence goes on along the minus strand of OX345656.1, from coordinate 7,475,248 downwards.
CATTAAACCACGTCACGTTTAAGTTTTATTACACCCTTCAGCAATATGTGATGTGCGTAGTTTCCCTGCCTGCGTTACAGTCACAGCCGTGCGACCTGCATAGGTGTTATACGCCGACTAAAATGGTCGACGCCGGCACTCTAAGCAAGTCATGTTCGCACAATCAGCGTGCCTAATACCTACTAAATCCCTAACCCAGTAGTTATTAGGTTCTATTCGTGTAGTCGTAGCAGTCACGGCGTTACAATCGACTCTTCCAAATGGGTCGTAGGGAGTAGGATGTGGTAGTAGGAGGTAGGAGAAACAGAGCTACTTTCTATGTATACATCACTGCAATCGCCAAAAGTCAACGGTGGTGATTATGGTGATAGTCCCCTTGTTTGGCGGAGGCATGTTTACGAATTTGGCAACGAGGAAAGCAAGGTTTTTCGTTTGCGGATACGTGGAGACCATCATCAACAGGTAAGAAGCTCATTCGTATATTACAGCGTAGAGTAGTTATCGAAGTATTTCTGCGCCTGTTGCGTGCTGCAGCAGGCGCACGGCAGTCAACGGACGGACGCTCGTCTCCCGACCCTCAAGAGGACGGGCCCGGCGCGCACGTCCTTGAACAGCCGGATCGCTTCCCCATGGGTCAGCCCCGCGGTTCCTCGACCGTTTACTGATATTATCTCGTCACCTGGAAAGAGTTGAAAAATTAAGATTAGCAAAACAATAAACGATTCTATACAAGATACCAAGTGCAATCTGCCTCTTTCGTGATCAAACAGTTCCCTATTTTTATGGAGTCAGCTTATCAGATCTTAATAACATCTGCCTTTCATATTTCTTTATCGGTTGATAAAGAAATATGAAGGTGAAACGTAACACTTGGAGGGCAACATACCTTTGACTAAGAGGATCATATAATCTTAAATGCTGCGTTTACCCAGCTGTGACCTTAATTATATTATATTATTAATTTTGCTGCCAGTTTGGTTTGACAAGGCTCAGGTATTCTATAGGTACATTCAAACGCAATCAATTAACTTCAGTTACTCGTTATTACTTAACTGATGTAACCTTTTTTCCCAAGGCAGGTGCGTGAGGTAAAACAGGAACAGCTGTTATTAACCGACTTCGTGGAATGTGCACCTTTCCCATTTGGAAATTAGAGTTTTATTGAATTTCACAAATTGTTTCTCGTTCCAACTGGTTTCAATTGCAAGTCTCGAAGATATTATATGATCCAAGTTATATCACATAAGTGTTATTACCTTCTCTAAGCACAGATTCGGCTGCCTGGCCGTTGTTGAAGATAGTCTTTACGAAGATGCCCATGTCTCCTCGGGGTGAGTCTCGGCCACCAACGATGCTAAATCCAAGCCCCTTGCCACCAGCTGACTTTGTGAACCGGACCTGGAATAACACAGAAACAGTGTTAAAAATGTTATCTGTATGCTAAAATTGACGTAGATGGCTTTATATAAGCTCTGGTCTGCTTACCTCAAAAGAATGCGAGTCTCTAGGTTCAGGAGGTGGCCGTTTACTAATTTGGTGTCCGTTTGTAGGTGGTGCAGGAGGAGGTTTCGCCGACCTGGGTGTGGAGCTCACTCGAAGCTCTGCCACTCCATTCCTCAACTGATTCATTGTATCTTGCCTTGATTGCACACGCGGTAATTTATACGGCTCCTCCCATATCCTCTGTGAAGCATCAGGAGGAAGACGGCTGTAACCATTCCGATAAGGCACTTCGATATCTACAGCTTCACTATATGGCCTTCGACTACGACCTTCTGAAGTATTTTTTCTCCTTTCCGGAATAAAGCTGCTATAGTCAACGACATCGAGGGTTTCATCGTCTTGTATCAGAGGGGCTCGTTCTTTGGGTTGTAGAAGTTGTTGAGCTTTATTTGCTCGGTAAACGTTTGGCGAGCTGCACCGTCTTCGCAACGTAGCAGTCGACTGTCTCGATGGAGACGGTGATGGTTGCTGCCGGACAGCCGTTGGGCTTGGGACGTAAAATGTGGACGGTTGCTGTTGTGGTGGTGCTAACACGTCGTGAGCGGATAAGGCTCGCCTTCTTAGCCCTCCGCCAAGCTTGCCAAGGGCTCGAAGGATGTCTGGAGCCCCGCTTGTAACTCGTAGAGATGCTGTCGTGTAAACTTTCCCCCTGTGTCTGAACGACAGTTTGGAGGGTGGCACTGGTGAACAATGCGGAGGAGGACGCGGAGGAGATGGAGAGCAGCGTATGGGACTTGGTTCACGATTTCCTGATCCAGGGCGCAATCTTGAACATCGGCGCCGAAGCTTACGCCACCTTTGCGACAGATTAGCATTCCAGCTTTCCTCTGAAATGAACAGAAGACTTTATATCAAGTACCTAGATGATATATGTATGTATAATTGAATGAATTCCAACAGCCCTGTTATCAATTAACACCATGCCCTTAGAGGAGTCATACTCGTATTGCAAGGTTTATGAGTCTAATAAATTAGCATAACCCATGAGATGTGAAACTCATTCACAAGGTTTGTTTGCTCTTCCATAACGAATTGTAAACACGGAAGTAAAGATTTACATTACTTGTTAGGACCTATGTATCTCGGGTTCGTAGCCGGCCACGTCGTCGTGCGTGTAACGCGCTGAGTCAATAAGTCCAGTCAAATATTACACCAAACGCTCACCACAGCGTCAAAGATTCAGCTTTTTGTGAAAATAAAATAAAGAGTTATAGGTACCTTTCTTAGTATCAGCGTCGGATGCATAGTCATGCGTGCGCGGAGGCTGCGCAGGCGGAGATGCCGGCGCGGCGAAACTGTGACGTAGCGGCGTCATCCGCAGCAAGCGGGGCCGGTCACCTCGGCTCCCCCATGCCGGGGCCCCCATCACTACCTCCTGAAAAACATTGCTATGTAATTAGGTTGCCAGTTGCCACCTAAATAGCAGCGTCACGGTGACATCACAGTTTGAATAGCAGAACAGCTTAACCTAGAACTATACTTGAAAAACTTAGTGAAGGAGTTTTTTCCTCAAATCATTAAGTCGTAATCGTACTGCCATATACAGGCAATCTGTTATAGCTACAGCCTAGATTGCACCAATTAATAGTAAACAGATGTTTCGAATTACCACAGGTAATCAATACCGAGTCAGTTACGTAAACTATAATCCTTTGAGGTAGGTATACGAAGACCATGTTTGTAACCAGTACTTCGTTCAAGCACACACTCCTGTAAAACTATTATATTTGTTTGAGAGCAATCTTGGTTTTCCCCACAGGACACTGACCTATGCAGACTTCAATGTAAATTGGACAATAAAGTCTCGTCGTTTCAATAGAACCAGACTGCCAGACAGACTTGCATACAAGTTACGTTCGTAATGAGAATAAGATTACCGAGTTTAATAAACTCATACCATCACGCATCGCTAAATATAGTAACCACTTGTGGTTATTAGAAGCTGGCTGTTATAATTAGATATCAGCGTATAACCACTTAAAGAGTTACCTATAGCTGCTGCAGTGGAACCTGTGGTGTATCATGAAGGTTTAAATGCATGCACAATTGCACACGGCTGTCTTAGTTGCTCTACCTATGGTATAAATCGTAAACATTGACCAGTAGGGTAACACCCACGCCGCGTGGGTTGTGCTATGGCAAACAACGACGTCCGGTGACCGAAGCCCTGCACATAACTTGTCTACTGTGACCCAAATACTTTTAAAAGAAGTCGCCAAGTGTAAGAATTTATGTAGGGGCTAGAAGTATTTCATTCAAGGCGTCTGAGTTTCAACGGTTCAACTGCATAGTTGAAACGTATGCAACGAATGTTGCTGTTATCAGTTTCAAAGTGATTGTTTTTGAAATTTTATTCTGATAACAACAATGACTTGCTGTTGCATATTATTTACGACAAACATTAGAGTTTACCATTTGAAACTAAGGTTTTAAAAGCTAAGTACAATTGGAGGTATTTAAACAATGGTAATGAACAACTACGCGTTATAGTTCAACTAATTATGTTATTCTTATGATATCCGGGTTCAAAACGAGCGGTGCGTGTCCGTATGCGCCCGCGCAGGAACCCAGAACCGTTCCGGATATCCTGCGCAGTCTGCCTACTCCTCATTCATACTAAACAGCGTAAACGTAACATTTACAATTCTTATCTTTAGTTTTCACTGACAATGAAAGGCATTTTCTACGCAAGATGTGGTTTTGAATTAGTATTTCAAACACAGAGTCACGGATTAATTTAGTTGGCTAAGCTTGGTAGATCTCACTTTCTACGCAATTTTACAATTATTTTTCGGTGAGGTCTTTTCTTTGATATAGTTATAATAAATTAATAATAATTTTGCTTACTTTGAGGCTAGATGACGCTGTTTGGATTCTACAGCATTGTTTTATATTGATTGATTATATATATATATATAGGCCTCCTTATCGATTTCGATGACGGCGACCCTAAGTAATCACGGATTTTTTCTATCATGAGCTCTAATATGGCTCGCTAGACCGAACTTGGTCTTGAATATCTTATAATCAATATCCTGATTGATTATAAGTTCTCACGTAAGTATAACTCAAATAGGTATGTCATAAGAACATCCATGGCGCATTTAATGAAGATTGGAGCCCCCGAACACCCGATTGGGTTTGTCCGTCTATCCATGGAGCACTCTGTCCCTATAGACTCTACCAAACCAACCGTATTTTACATTAGCTTAGTTAACAAGCTTCAAGTGTCCTTTGGACTACGTCCAATATCTACGAGGTAAGATAATACGTGATAAGATAGTACCTCAATAAATATCATGGACATTCACCTTCATCAGGATATAACAAGGGTCTAGCTCAGGTCCAGTTACACCGAGCTAACAGAGTCAGAAATCGAAACAATATAAGGTAAGTACCTACCAAAATTACGACCGACCAAACATTAATTTTGCGAATCGTCTGGGGGAGGGTAGTAATTAATCATTGGGGAAACGCAGTGTGGACGATCTGTGGACATTGGCGAGTAATTAAATTCCAAGCCCCGTGGCGACAGGGCCTCAACTACGAAGCAACGATGAAAAAAGCAGTAACGAAAACTTTGGAGCAACTCCATCATAAAATATCAGGAACTCGACTAATACCGTTCTAAATAATTCGAAATCGTTACTCAGTGTCGAGGCCGGGCCTATGGACTTAATGGTATACGTGCGCCTGGTGAGGGAAATGGGAAAACAAGGGGAGAGCTTGATGGTATTGCCATGCATAGGTATGGTTGTTTACAGAAAGAAACACGAATTGTTATTTGGGAATTGGCGATATGCATCTTTATGGCAGGGTAGAGGGAAGCCTTCCATACATAGGAGAAAATACATTCCTATGTAACTCTACTTTATTGAAGTAATTGATTTCATTGACTGTTTGTCTAGCTTGTTTGTTTAGTATGTTAATCTATTACATAATAAGTGTAACAATGAAGGGTGTAACAAAAAGTAAGTGAACCAAACTTACAGGAGTGGTTCAGACTCTGTCATGGAGATAAATATTTATCTTTAATGCCGACTTTTAGTTTTTTTTAGCCAAGTTGTTTATATACCTTCGCAACCACCAAGTCAAGAAACAAAAGCTTATGAAACCATCTGGAAAATTGGCTGATCCAGATAATGAGAACGTCAACTTGGTCATAATTAGCTAAATGGGCTATTGGCTGGTCGGAAACCATCAATAATTTCGCCGGCACAGTACCGTTGTGTACCAAATTCGGCAACGAGTGGTCACTGATCTTCCGGTCAATCGGGCTATGCAAGTGTATAGGCTTACTACCTGCTCTTTTATACACTGCAACGTTTCTCGAAACTCATGGTTAAGGCGATAACGAAGTAGTTTTATTGCATGATAAAGAACCGATAAAATCTAGTAGATTTGCAATTTATTTTTATGCAAACGGTTAGAGTAGAAAGTTTCAGAGGCGGTGAAAATCGCCACGTTCTATTCAATTCAATTCGTCTAATAAAATCTGACATAACATTATAGTTTCTGAGTTAGCTAATGTTACGTCTAGGATCATTTCTAGGACACCTACATGCTAGGTAGTAGGTACAAAATAATAATAAAAAAAAAACTAAAACCACTGTGTACACAACATGACTCGCTTAAAATTTAAATTATAAATACACGTTCTCTCGTGTCTACTAATTTTTTCAATCGATAAAATATAATCACTAGGGCAGATTGCTTATTTTGAACACTCCACTAGATGCAATTCCTGGCACATGTTCCATAACGAGATGTTATCAAAAGCTCGTTTAGAGTGGAAGGGCTGCTCGGATTGTGTTCGCCCGCGGCCCCGCTTTGAACTTGAGTGGAGCCCTATTAAAGCGGCATTCATTAATTGTTCATTCCAAGGTATTTCGAGTGGTTTCGTTGGATAGCTCAAAATAAAATGTTTGAAAGTGAAACTTACGAGCATTTAATGAAAGTCTTTATATTAATAGCTTCTGCACGCGACTTCGTATGCTTTTTTTGAGAAAAACTAGCATATTTACATTAAATCTTTATGTATAAATAATTTCAGCCCAATCCATTTAGTGCTTTTGGCGTTGTCTTCGGCCAAATATCTTCACAACGGCACAAATATCCGCCTTTGTAGCAAAAAAATAAGTGATTAGAAAACACTTTATTTCTTAGGTATTTATTTGATAACTTAATGTTTTGTCTAAGTTGTCTTATTTTGTAAGCCTAAAGAATTAAGTTTTGGACTGCTGTCTTTTATTATGTACCTTTATTATCAGAATTGTAATCGGATGGAACATATGTATTTATAAAACAAACGGCTAGGTGTTGCATCACACAGGCCTTCTGGCTTCAAGCAAACACAGGATATTCGAATTGTCACAGCTATAATTTAGTCTAGGACAAAATTTATGGTGTAATATACACAATAACGGCTTCGTGCCCATACAGCGCCCACACTTATTAACCAAAGTTAGATTTATGCGTAGCTACAAGAGCGATAGTGGCACAATAGGTCTGAGGAATTTGACCCAAGCTCGTTTGGTTCTGAACTTATGGTATTAGCATATTGTTAGGCGTTCAATTTCATTTTCTACTGAGCATTTTTGAGATAACTTTGGTATGAGCAGACTGGAATGCCAATATACAAAAATATTCAAAAACCAATGCCAAACATTTTACTAAGGAAGAGCCCTTTCTTAATTGACTTAGAAAAAAGGACGAGGTTCTATATTAGGCTGAATGTATGTTCGTCGAATTTTGAAAATAATTTTGCTATTGCATAAACAATGACCCCGAGTCCACCCCCAATGCTACAATAAACAAATGATTCCCGAGAAATTAAGTATTTGACTCGGAAATGTAAAAAATAGTAAAATTAAGGTTTTCGAAGTCAGTTTTCGTTTTTTAAATCAAATGTTGTGTAATTATGCTACGTAAAAGTTTTTTTATCAAATTGGTTACCTACCTACAAGAATAATCTTATCAATGAAGCGGTGTAAAGGTAGCCCGGTAAAACGTTATTCCTAATTTCAATGAACAAGTAGGCCGAGTACGGTATTGCAATCTCAGCTGTTCATCATAACATTGTTTGCCATCAAATTAAGAAACTGCTCTAGTTCCGAGCTCGTCGAATGATTCTGAGAAATTGCTGCACTCTTCCTATTATAACGCTTAATTTCTATTATGTCTTTCTCAAGAGAAACCCGTATGGTCTAGTTCTAGTTATCAATTGTGTTATAAGAATTAACTGAGTTTGGTTGTTCGGAATTGTTTTCGCTAAGCTGCAATTATTTTACAGGCACATCTCATTTTTATTTGCCTTCAGGTTCTTTGTTTGGCTGTGTTTTTTTTATATATCTTCGTTGATTATTCCGAAAATTGTGGATCGAGGATGATTCTTTCGCTAATTTATAAAATGATTCTAAATTTTATACCCAAGGAATAAATATGTATGTGTATGTGTAGACGACCGATGTGGCGCGGTGGGCGAAGGTTCGCCTGCGACGCAGGAGGTTGCAGGTTCGATTCCCGCCTCGGAACAATTGTGTGTACGATCTTGCAGATATTTGTTCCGGGTGTTCTGGTCGTTTTCTATGTATAATAAAAATATCTATCTATGTAATATATTGTATTATGTATATCAGTTATCTAGTACCCATAACACAAGCTCTGCTTACCATGGGGTTAGATAATGCTGTGCGAATTGTCCAGCAATATTTATTTTATTTAAATATGTATCCCAAAAAAACTTAAAAAACAGTGTAATGAAGTCAGGTTTTTATTTTTTTCAAAACAATCAAAATATTCATCCATGGACTTAGCAGTGAAGCCTCAGAAAGGTTGTTTCGACCTAAACAATAGTCATGGTGTTTCTAAGAAGTTGTTAATTCCTAAGCCAAGGTTCCATAACTCCAGAAATATTAAATCAATGAAACCGCCTCGCTCTGATGATGTCATCAACGTTTAAATCTTAATATGACTGTTATTAATTTTTGTTTTCAGTCTGAGGATTACAATCCTAAATAATTTAATAAATAAATAAAGTTTTTTTAACCCTGGCTATGCATGGTAATTCAAAGAAAATACTAACTTAAAGGTTATTTTCTTAAAACGTGACTTAGTTATATTATTTTGGAACGTATCATACATAGCATACATAATAGGTAGTTATGAGACAAATGAAGGTAATTTTCTCGTGATGTACCTACGACACCGTATGTGGGACGAGCACGGAGTTTCGCAAGGCACTGTAAAAGCACCAACACAGTAGATACCTACTGTACTTACCTCTTTGTAAGCGTGTGCTTATGTATACGGGCGGTTAACTGTCGTGCCGTGTGAATTTTTTCGCGCTTTAAACAAAGGCTACCTACCGCTGCGCATAACTTTACTAGAACAACTCTCATTATTTCTTTTAACCTCTTACATCTTACAGTGATGTTCATAGACACACTTGAGTTGTTCGACGACCCCGGCCATTGTTTTTTTGCATCAGCCATGTGAAAAGCTGATGGTTGACACTACTTCAGTATTATACGTTTTTTCAGTTCTCGTCTTCTGTTTACAGATTTTACTACCAAGTCTTAATTGTTTCAATAACTTGAATCACTGTGTTTTCTGTATAAGCTGCCCAATTTCATGCAAATATTTCTATATTGAAATTCATCAGAATTATCGAAAATGCGTTCTAAATATAACCTATCGCAATCTTTGTGTCTTGGGGTCGAGCCCCGAAGAAACCTTGGATCTGATTTGAGTCTAGATAAACAAAGAAGTCGCTGTGGGTGTATGCTTATGTGGCGTGGGAGACCCGGAACAACTTCTTGTGCTGAGGAAACTATGTGTTTTGTTTTTCTTGTAATTTTACCTGTTCACGTTGGAATTTTACCATAAACGATAGAGTTGTGTGAAAAGTGTTGTACCTATTGTGCTTAGGTTATTTTTATATAAGTACTACAATCAAATATATAAAATCTTTGGATACGATAGGTTTATTAACATTTTAGTATAAACGTTTATTCAGTCTTTAAACGTCTTAATTTTTTTCATCAAACTTCAAATTTCTTCTTTCGTGATTCAAATATTTTGATCGATTTACAACAAAGAACCAACTGCAACATTTTGCTATGTATTTCGGCTTTATATTAACCGTTAGCCGAAATCTCTTTTAACTGTGAAGTAAACCGAAATTACTTTGTAAGTCCTAAATAAATGTGTGATAAGCACGCAACAGACCGAGAGAGTAATAAAATATCCAGACAAGAGCATTGTGAGCAGACTTGTAACGGATTCGAATCATATCTCAATTTGCGTGACGAAACATGAACATGGCTCTCACAAAAGCTGCAATAGATCAAGGACTTTCCGTTTAAAATACAGGTGCTTGTGTATAAGTGTTGAGTTTCAAAAAAATTGTGACCTTTGTTATATGTACTATATGTATTTCAAAGGTCACAATTATTTATCTGCAATTTATAGGTGTGATGATGTACTCCTAGCCAAATTTCGGCAACGGCGGCCAGTCTTAACAAAGACCAGCCAGGTGAGTAGTGCACTGCAGTGAGCTGCTGCTGCACTGTGAGCACAAACACAGGTGCACTCTCTATTCCCTCACTAGGTAGGCATAGTTACCATTAGGCACCGTATCTATCAAATCCTTCATCAAATATTTAGCTAAGGAGATAGATATATAACGTGGACTAAGCGAACCGTGATGTTAGCAATCACATTAATCATAATCACACTAAATATTATAAATGCGAAAGTTTGGATGTTTAGGTGGATAGATGTTTGTGACTTCTTCACGCCAATTGTACTGAACGGATCAGGTTGAAATTTTGCATAGATGCAGCTCTTAGCCTGGAATCAAACATACATACCTAGGTCCTTTTTATCCTAAATTAGTCCCCATGGAATATAGATAAAAGAATAACAAAGTTTTGTTACATTGGAAAACTTTCCAATCCTTCATTTGTTTGTATTTAACTCCTCCACCTACCTAATTCATACAAAATGGTTACTAATGTAAAACCCACACTGGTTAACCATAATTGGTTGAGCAGCGTTGGTAATGAATCCAGTCTCCATTTATAGAGGGGACAAGGAGACCCGAAACTGGCTTCTTGGATTCAATATCTAATGTACCTATTGAAGATCAATCCTTCATCGAAGTTAGCAAATCTATTAATGTACCTACACAAATCGATTCGTGTCCAAGCCCATTTTTATTCAGGTATTCTGTGTTCAACAGTGCTCTTGATTCGAATTTATGAACTGCAGTTACTATAATTCTAATCAATGATGATCCACTTCGCGACGAATACGCACATCAATGTTTTCAATAACAATATGAAGTTTAATCGCGTAATGGCTTGATGCAAGACACAATAGGAACCGCAACATGCATACGGTATAGGTAATAAACGGAGGGTGTGGGATGAATGCACGCTGACGATGCCTACTATATTATCATATCTATTATGCATGTTGATTTAGCCCCTAGTGCTATGACAATAAGGATTGATTAGGGCGAATAGAAATTTGGATCGTTTGTCAGCTGGAGTGGAGGGTTCAAGGTATGAAGGGACGCAGCTCGCATCGAACGACGCCGTAACGTTCTTTCTGCTAATATTTTTTTTGAACGTTTATCAGTTCACAGCTGACTGAATTAGGAGGGACGAAATCTCGTGTAGGTAGGGACCTACTTAGTTATTTTTTGGTTTTTGATTAAGTTTTTTTCAAACGCATTGGTACCTGCGTAAGGTATGTTGTTAGGTGGTTACCTATTATGGTGTTACTTTATCGTTATATACAGATTTGCTATAGGACATTAAAATAAGGGTAAAACTTTCTGAAGTAAAGTTATAAAGCGGTATGATAGCAATGTAAAACTTAAAAAAATAAAACCGTTAATCACTAGGACAACGACAAAACTTCACCCGGTCACGAGTTAAACAAACAATAAAGTTTATCAAAGTGACACACTTACCTAATAAACACTTAATTCATCCAAGTCAACAGTATCTTCAATTTATTTTATCATTACAACAGTATGACGATTGAACTTTCAATTGTAGGACGAGGTAGAAATGTCACTGAATGCACTTTATTGTACAAGTATCGATCGTGAATGCACAAACAACCGGCTTTCCGCGCCCGCGCGTCCGTCTCAAGCGAATGTCGTATTAATACTACAGAGTACCATAACCTCAAATTTACGCGCGCCGCTCGGGAAATTGTTTATGCTGTCTGTACAACCGTAAATGGGGTTCAGTTGTGAAGAGTAAGGGCATATGCGGAGACAGTAAGGAAAGACAAAGACGGAGTGTTGTCAAAGGTATAATATGGGGGAGTGAAGTGCAATGGCAACTACATACATACATATATGATAGGTATCTAGGTATTATTAAAATATTGTTTGGAAACAAAGAAATTACCTACCAAAGAAACAAAGACCGTTCATTTTCGATTACGTATAATTAAAACAATCGATAACGTTTGTAAACGTAATCAACGTTCGAATTTCGAAAACGGTAAGGCAGCGACACAAACAAAGAAATTAACGCTTTTGATTCACGTTTCTGCTGTTTGCCGTGAATCTTAATTATTTTAAAAATGATAGACACCATGTTAGTCCAAAGACAAGAGCTCACACTCGAACATGCAGACAGGTTCAAAAAAAACGCAGCGACATCGTGAAGTACCTGCGCCCCTCGGGTCCCATCCCATCCCATAGAGACCATTCAACCGTGAAGAATGAATGATTTTAAACAGCCGCCAACAAATACCTGCTTTAAATTGTTCCCACTACTATTATGAACTTGTAAAAGTATATATTCTCCACCTTTTATTCCCATTTACCTATTCTGAGGAACAAGTGTTTCTATTCGGATTGTTTGTCTTTTTTTGGCAGATGTGCGGCACGGCACTATCTTGTTGATTTTATGACGAATAAGATAAAATGTAGCGTAGACTCGTCGTCAGACAATTTATCAGTGAAAGTGTTTGCTGAGTATATTTTTAAGTTATCGCGTTATTTTGAACTATCTAGGCATGGGCACATAAAGTTTACCCTGTAGAAACAGTATTTTATTTTCTATAACGAATACATATTCTTCAATGAATGATATACCTACCGATGACTTACCTTAATTAATAGTGATGATAGGTTTAGAGCCTCATTTGCGTATAAATTCAAGACAGTTTAATAGGAGTCGGAAGTGTAGACGATAAAGAAACTGATTTAGCACCTAGAGCCGCATCCATCCGCATTTTAAGCAGTTTGATCGTACGCCCCAGCCTCATTATGTGGGAGAGCCCACTTGCGTACTTCGTTTTGGAGTCTGCGAGGCTCGACGTCTAGTCTGCGAATGCGAACAATAAACACTTATCGATTGCGGAATAAGGATGTCTCGGTAAAGTTTTTTAAAGGTTTTACCTACCGTTTCTATTCTAAAAATTTTAACTTATCACGGTGTTATCAAAAAGAGAATTGAAGAATGATTCGCCTAAGTGACCGTTACGTTATCCACAGTTATGATTATGAATGAATAAATGAATGAATGTACACTTTATTGCACTAAAAAAATAACAAAATAAAAACCTTATATCTTGATATCAAGAAAAAGTAAAATAGGCGGCCTTATCGCTGACAGCGATTTCTCCCAGGCAACCTTTGGATGGGGGAAAAATATATCTACTAAGTGATGGTAGAGCACAAACAAAAATTAAAAACTACTACATAACAAAACTACTTAAATAAGAAATTAAAATCTAACCTAAGTTAATCTACAAATAATAATATACAATATGTAGGTACCACAGAGATAAATAAATATGTTATATTATAACGTAGTAAGTAGTAGAGGATACCTACATTACATATTTTAATTCGGTGCTATAACACTTCTTATATGACGAGTAGATTACTAAAGAAAAAAAAGGACTAGGTACATGACACGGCTTTATAAATAATTATGGCTAGAAAGTAATTACAAGATACAACAAAAAATACCATCGGGTTTTCTTTTCTCATTGTTTTAATTGAAATAAAAGCGGCTTATCCTGTATCAATACAAACTATTTTCTAAGTAACGCTGCTGTTAAGTATTTATAGCGCTACAGTTATCTCTCTTGGAATTCCTATTACTTCTTAGGATAGGACATGTCATTTTTGGTAAAATTTTGCGAATTTGTATTCATCCCGTAAAACGTAAAAATGGTGCTGTGCTGTTTTTAGTTTTTTTTTAACTAAGGGTTTTGAAGTCTGTTTTTGTTTGTTTAAACAATAAAATTTATTTTATATTTCTGTCACATAGTCTGTTGGATATGCCAACATAAGAGATACAACCCATATGGTCTGAGATCAATAAGCACCATAGCCTTAGTCAACCATCTCTTAGTCACCTATCTCTTGTCTGACTTTCGAACTGGACCTCCTTGACCTGCATGAACTTTAAGGCATTTGTCAAGTCTATTACGATCGACACCGTCCATTGCGACCGACGACGACCGACGCCGCCGCCGCCGCCGCGCCGCGCCGACGGTTGAGGCATAGTGATCGTCGTAAGTAAGTAATTGTACTAAGTAATTGTTATGTAAGCTATGCCTTGGGGCAGATTAGTGATGGGACCAGATTGAAGATGCCATATCTTCAAATATTACTTACAGATACGGATTTTTTTTAACAAAATGTATCATAATATTTTAAAATAAATATAAATTATGTTATTAAATCCAAATCGATGACTTTAATATGCACAACCATAGTTGTTTTCAAAAAATTGGTAGAGACTATTATAAAATTGCTTTTGAGACTCAAATTTAAGGTATTCACTGCCCAGGCTCCAGGCTGCAAGGACCTCGGCCGGCATGTGTGACGTGGGCACCCGAAGTGTTATATAAAGTCCTTAAAATGGATTCAATATTTTACTTTGAATTAAACAATCGTATTATTCCGGATTCCAAGTCTAGCAATACCGATACGATTGCTCTACCAATCACTAGCCAGCTAGACCATGCGCGTATCCTGCGCGTGCGCCGGGAGGGGGCACGCGCACGACTCCCCAAGCGTGTCGTAAACGACGCGTATGTTCCTTACCTTTTGTTTACAGTGGGATCACGTTCTGGTTTTTAAAAGTATACGTTTTGGTGTGAATGGTAGAGTCGTTCTCTGCATGTTTATCAATCATGGTCGAAAATAGATGCCAATGTTTTTGGAAAACTAGCATGAGTACCTAAATAAACTAATAACAAACTTTATCAAAACTGTTGGGTTGTTAGAAAAGCAAATGTGGTCTTTGTAAAACCTTTATTATGTTTATGGCTATTTATTATTTCGCAAGATCTTTATGTTTACGTAGGCGTAAGCACTTCCTATTACGTGAATTGGATGAGCAATAACACAACAGGAAAATAAATAGGAACGAACAAAGCAAAAATGAATCACGACATGCTTTTTAACTTGAAAAGGTTATAAAATACCAAGGATCTTTTAAATATCATAGTCACTAAAAACTAAGTCCCAAAGCGTAACAACTCACCCAAACTTCAATGATAGATAAACTGCGATTTTTCTTAATTCATTAATTCCTATAACTTAAGTCTATTCTGCAAAGATTGATGTCGCGATTTAAATGCAAGCATTGATAACGTTTCTTGATCATATTTTTTATTGTTTTAACTAAATCTAAGTTTAAATCTAAACAGTTAAAACCTTAACTGCCAGCCTTACCATATTTTTTTTTTTTATGAAAGAAAAAACAAGGGTAAGTAACAAAGCAATGACTGGCAATATTACGTACGTTATTCAGTAATCGGCCGATTGTTGTAACACGCTGTATGTTGTGGTTACGAGCACGATTCGAGGTGTGGGCGCGTTTATTTTCTTTGAGCCCTTTCGAAACGACTATGGCGAGCGTTTACACGTTATCAATATGGGTTTATTCATCCCGATAAAAATTAAGCCAGTTGTGAACTGTGTTTGTTCACTGAAAAAGATAGATTCGAATATCAAGTACTGATGTTATGTAATTTGTAAGCAATTTATTTAGCGTTTACGTTCCTGTTGGCAGTTTAGAACCAACAATAAAAATGTTCACCATTCAAAATCATTATATAATCTATGTACTTAGGTAGTCATTGAGATATTTCATTTATTCTTCTTGCGCGATAAAACATATACAAAACGCTATATAGAAAAAAATTATAAAAATAGCGAACTTAACCCTAAAAAGAGTTCTCTTCCAGCAAACCATACTCTCATCGTACTTGTCGAACGTAATGTACTTTTTGTAATTATCTGTACCTGTTGCACAATAAAGTATTTTTGTATTGTATTTACTTATCGTTAAAATAAGGTACAATACAATCACACATAAAAACACCTAGGAACATTTCTGGAATCGAACCCCGTTCTTAAACCGATTCTTAAGTCCACTGGACATGTATTGTTTCTTTGTTTCTAATTCAAAGCATACCTGGTTTAACACAATTTGTGCCGGAATTATTAAGCTGTGGTCTCAGGTCATTATTGTTCCGGGCCGCTGCGTGCCGCGGAAGCCGTTAGTAATCACGGCGGGAAAGGGAACACATGCTGGATAAAATAATGAGCGCACATTTTGTAAATAAAACAAGCACACCTTGCCCGTTAAATGTGGACATTATATTTTAGGAAGGAAAATATATACTCACATTTACGAGTTATGATGAAAACTAGCAGTGTCCATGACGCGCATATCTATTATATCTGTATCATCCATCTCGAATATGCATGCAAGCAGGCTCCTTAGCGTCAGTGGGTGATCTGCTATGGCGCAAAGCTTCTTTACCGGCAAACCAGTACCTACACATGTGCGGTGCGTGCATCACGGCCCCACAATGTATAGAACATTTTGTACGCAATTATGTTATGTATTTTTTAAAGTATGTATGTATATTATGTTTGGCGTATAAGAAAATTCTTATCAATAAATAACTGAACTTAAACTTAAATTTCTGCTGAATTTGAGTGAAAAACAGTTAATTGATTACTAATGCATTTAGATTTAGGTTGCCTATTGAATTTGAAATGTTATTTGGCTAGGTAATTCCTATGACTCTACCAGCTTACTATTTTGGACATTGACCTAAAAGGAACATAGTGTGGGTTTTGAATAAATATTTTGACTCCTACTACTCTAATTAATTGCATAAATTCTAGACCGTAAGGTCAAGAAACATTTAGTCACCGAGTCAGTAAAGGAATTTATAATGCAATATTATTAGATTAATCGTAACTTTGCCGAACTAAGTAAATATTAAGAAGGTCTGAAGATGTAACCTTCATTCATATGTACGGAAACATTGGTTTTTGAAAACTTGTGTATTTGGAACCATTTTGGAACACAAGTTCACTTCAAAGGGCGTGATTTATTTGTAGCTCTTTCATCGCAAAGTATCCAGCTGGACAAAAGCAGTATGGTTGCTGTTTGGAATGGAACTTGAAGAGGCACATCCCGTCATTCATCTCACTACAAAAGTATTAAAATAAACAGAAAGTGCAACAGCAACTTATGAGTGTGGTCAACACTCATATAAGTAAGTTCTGAGAATTAGTGTCAGGCTGCGCTTGCTTGAGGGTACTTGGCCTGAGTTGGCCCTACCCAAAGAATGTCAGCCTGGGTGTACAATGATATTATGGAAATTGCAAATGCTCATTGGCAGCTTTTGAGCCGAGACATTCTGCGACAACTGTATAATTATCAAGATTAATTTAACACACTGAAACTAAAATATGTTTTTTTTAATTATTTTATGTAGTAGGTACTTATAATTAGGTATTCTAAATCAGTAATAACCTAAATGTTATTATCCCATAAGTACATGCGTTACATGCGGTATATGCCTTGAATGCATTTTCTTATGTAAAATAATAAATGTCATTAAAATATTATTTTTTTAATTTAAATTATATAATTTTATACGTACTGATGTCATATATTTTGTTTGGAACTATAAATAATTAGTGTAATTGGTGATTGTGCCGTTCTAATTAAATTAAATAATTAAAAATAAATAAATAAATTCCTTGCGTTTAAAATATTTTTTAATTTTGAATTAAAAAAATTATGTTGATTTGATGTTTTTTGACGACCGATGTGGCGCGGTGGGCGAAGGTCCGCCTGCGACGCAGGAGTTTGCGGGTTCGATTCCCGTCTCGGAACAATTGTGTGTACGACCTGCAGATATTTGTTCCGGGTGTTCTGGTCGTTTTCTATGTATAATAAAAAATATCTATCTATGTAATGTAATGTATTATGTAGGTATATCAGTTATCTAGTACCCATAACACAAGCTCTGCTTACCATGGGGCTAGATAATGCTGTGTGGATTGTCCAGCATTATTATTATTATTATTTTACTCATAAATTTGCAATCGTCACATGCACCGCCATTAAGTTTTTACAGACGTTATGGGGTGTAATGGGCTACGTTTCACCGAAGAAAGTTACTAAAGGGCGTTCATAGTTTGGCCACAATTATGTAGGATCATCTTAATTCGAGGGACAAACTCGTACCAACTACCTATGTATGTCATAATTACTCGTGTTTAACTCCATGAGAATGATTATAATTATTCGTATAGCACTACGGCATAACAAATGTCAATTGTCGTTGACTCATGCAAAACCAAAGCCGTACCGTAAGGATAACTCAATCCTTTAAATGGCTGCTATTGTCCAATTAAAGTGACTAATCTATGGTTAACCGCTATCGTATAACAGAAATACGAGAAACACTCATAGGATGAAGTAAATATGTTGGAAATGAGTACTTACTTAAATTGCATGAATGAATGGCACCTTTATTCTGTGTAATTGACCTACCTATACAATGTACCTATTTGTATCAGAGGAGGTGCGCCGGCGCAGGCAACGTTGGCGTCGTGCGCAGGTTCCAAGGTCAACCGACGTGGTATTGTCAATGTCAACCTTGAAAAGAGTTCAACATAATGCTTTAAACGTATACTGGCTAAATAAAGTGTGTAGTGTTTTTGCTCACCTTTTTATTGATGAGGTATTTTCTTGTTACGTAGGTAACTTAACTACTGGCGTTACGGGGCGTAACGTGTTACGTTACATTACACAGCAAGCGTTCCAAAGTGAGAACCTATGGCGAAAGAAGGCGTTCGCAACCAGCAATGAGACGGATTTTAGCACACGGCAGCGCATCGTAATTTATAGGTAAATGTTATTATGCTCACTGCGAATGGTCCATTTATACCCCGTAACACCGATATGCCCAGTCCAGCAGTTTGATATGATATCTAACTTCGCTGAGACTACTAAAATTAAGTCATTTGCGTAGTCTCACGCTACCTACATACATGAGGTCATCACTTGGCACAAAAGTTGGCATCTTCTCGCAGAGGTAGCAATTAATTAGTAAAATAACGGTACAAGTCCTTTATTAAAAACGGCAGTTAAAATGAGGCAAAGTCCCACGGCCACCCAACTGATTGTGATCTGTAATCTGTGGACCAGATTACTATGAGATCATACGCAACTAGGTCGGATAAGATAAGCGCTAGGTTCCTACGCTTGAAGTTAGAACTGATTGTCTGTATCTATTACGACTTTAATAATAAATGATGGACATAATACACAGCATCATCTAGCCCCAAGCTAAACTGAGCTGTTGTTGTGGGCACAAGATAACTGATAGGTATACAATAAGTGACGTAGGTACCTATATGTATGTAACAATAAAAACATCTTTATAAACAAAGAAAATAAGTATAAAAGAATAGCAACAAATTAGAACTACTTACTTATTTACAATTAAAACTGCAGACTGTTGCAAACAATCCACCGGTAGCCCAATTAATCTTTATCAATGCCAGTTGGTATCGTCCCAAAGACGCCGGCTGCATTGCACCGCTGTATGGCAATGCTGATGCGCTGCGCCAGATACTCACCAGCTCTAAGGTCACGAGTTGCTTCGACCAGACGCTCAAATAATTTATTAAAACCCCACGAGCTTTGATACCACACGGACCTAAGGTCTCGACTCCAAGGGGTAAATATAGACCAGACTCTAGTTACCAAAAGAACACCTGCCAAAAAAAATATTTCCACACACAGCACAAACTCTTTTCAACTGGATATTAACGTGCAGGCTAGAAGGTCGGGGAAGGACACTCTACTGTTATGATACCTGCCTTTATATTAAGTAAGCCGGTAAAGTACCTACTATGTGAAACAATTCATACTTTAAGTGGCTTTGTTCGTCCACTAACACAGTAAGCTCTAAAAGGCACTAAGACTAAAAGTTTTACTAGTATTTTCAATTAGGGACAACAGAAGAGCGAAGTCATTTCGTCACGCCTCGTAGAGGACCAAGGTTGTAGAGAATGAGCCCGTGGGATTCAATACAAAGTCATGGTATGCTAACTTAACATGGTATGAAAACATTCGGAGGCCGTAGGATGTCGTAGGATGAGTTTAACATAGTTTACGAAAAGTAAAATGTTTTCGTTTCCTTTCATAAACTTTTTAACTGGGAAAACTTTTGGCAATATGCTTACTCAATCTTACTAGCCACTTGATTAGTTCTTACTTTGTAACAACAAACAATTTCTACAGAAATAGATTAAAGTAAAAAGAGTTAGATCAAAGCACAACTCCATGGTATAAAGTAAACCGTAACCAAGATTTACTACACTTAGAGAAGTAACATTTTATAGTATAAAATGCTAGTGCTTATTTTGTAAGCATACAGAAATAAAGGATTTTGAATTTTTGAATTTATTTGAATATTTTAAATAAACGATGACTCAAACCTCATGTATCTTGTATCCAAGCTGTCTTAGAAACGCTGAGTTGGCGATCAGCCTTGACAGCAGTATTTTATTTCAGCATGGGAACCTTGCCGTGTCGGTTCCACTTGAGGAACCCCCGACTGCTCAAGTAGGTACTGAGTATACCGTTACCTAGTACCTACTTAACCAAGAATAGGTATGACTTGTATTATGCTAATACAAAGCCACACATTCCTGCATCGGAGTTTTGCATGCCTGTAAATCAGAAACTTGCTAACTGTCTATTTGAAAAGATTCATTTTTACTTATTATACCTACGACTAGTCTTCTTATATTTCGACCCAGACAGTTTTATGGCATGCCTACCTACTTGTTTTTGCTCGCGGCTTCGCACGAGTTGTTTCAATGGAAACGTTTTAAAGTTATTTTTATTCCATGAAAACTGATTTATGGGATAGATATATCCCATGTTTTATTCCATGACCAGAACTACCTGAATGTTATTTCAGCCCAATACTTTCAGTAGTTTTGGCGTGAAGAGGTAACCAACATCCAAACTTTCGCATTCGTAATATTCGAGAAGGATTAAGCAGATTAGCACTAATGGTTTGTCATTGTCACTAAACGTTTTCGCCGTGTTCGTTTATGAAAATATTAAAAACTGGAAGTAATGTTGAAAAACAATCGATTTTATAGTAGGTACACATACCTACCTAACCTAATGTTTTCCTGAAATACATACTAGCGGTTCCATGACTAATACGTCTAACTACCGTTTCAAACCAAACATTGATAAAGTCAAAACAAGTGCCGTTTTTCATACTAAATTTAAAATTACGAATTTTGCACTGCTCCTATGTTACTTGGTATGTATGTATATATCAATTTTTTTACCGGCTGGTCGTAAAGGAAAAACACGCTGCCTGTCACAGGAAGTGTCATTCAAAAATGTTCTTAATTTTGTAACCAAAAACTAATCTAGTACCTATGTGAGTTGACACTCATATAGAAATATAATTTCAGTACAGTCAAGCCAACCTAACCTGCACGTGAGCCTAGTTCGATATTTAGCACGGTGTACACCGTGCTAAATATCGAACTAGGCTCTGGTGAAAATATCAAACAATCTTCATAATTTGATAACTTGTTTGTCAGTTGTTGGACGTTTGTCAGTGTCCATTTGAAAACTATTAATTTATTATTTTTCATTACTTGACACTGATAGAAAAGTGTCCAACCAAACACAATTATCAATAATCTTCATCATCAGGTACTTTTACACACAAACACAAAACAAGTGAACGTCTGAATCTTTGAATCTTGAATCTTGAATCTTGAATCTTGAATCTTGAATCTTGAATCTTGAATCTTGAATCTTGAATCTTGAATCTTGAATCTTGAATCTTGAATCTTGAATCTTGAATCTTGAATCTTGAATCTGACGTGTTTAAAACCAAATTGCAAATATGTAATAACATAAAAAGACGGAAAAATAACATAGGTAATACTAAAAATAACATAAGTAATACTAAAAATAAATAAATACTAAACCTAAGTTTCTCATATAAATAACATGTATGTTGTTAATAAGAAAAAAAAATATCTTTGAACTGAAGTGCACGCATAGGGAATTTAGACAAATTTTTCGAAACTTTATGGTAACACCTCGTTTATGTATACTATCATTCTGTGCCTTGTTCTTCTATGCAGCTGGTATACATTGCGTATTTGTAGCAAGTCTGTCACGCCAACAATAGTTTACTTTCCCTATCTTGGACCACGCACATCTAGGCCGGACGCAGTTTCTGGACCATAAAGGATATACTATTGTTCTCTTAATTGTGTATTGCCACATTGCCACCATAATTTGCATGTCTTACGTAAAATAATTGTAAGAATTATGAAGATAAGAGTAAGACTTATTTTCTGAATTCCACCACTTCGCCTAAGTGCTTGTTTCTACAAACTCAGTTGCGAAAGAGGACGAAAGTCCGCCTGCGACGAAGGAGGTTGTTGGTTCGTTTCCTGCCTCGTGACAAATGTTTATAGGAACTGTAGATATTTGTTCAGGGTATTCTGGTCTTTTTCTATGTGCGATAACAAAAATCTATCTTGTAATAAAGTTAACTTAACGTTAAAGTTAACTGGTAACCATAGCACAAGTTCTGCTTAGCTTGCTACATAGGTAGCCTAGGCAATGCCTTGTCTAGAGAAGAAATGATCCACAATGTGAAAACTCTGCCAAGTTAATATATTTTTTATTGGCTTCATCGATAAAAGCACTGTTATCATATTGATTGATATTGATAGGTGCCTAGTTCCATAGCAGTCAATGGTTAAGACTAGATCTTAACCATTTACCTACTTTCATTATTTAATTTGTGTCAACTTTCTATGCTAGGGTTATGATGAAAAGGAGTAGGTTAGTTAGATTACTGTCTTGCCAAGTTTATGTCACCACCATACAAGTGGTAAAATTCTATCACGTGTTCTTACGATTGTTACTAACGGATGAGTCACAGCAAGTTACTGTCTTAGACTACGTAAATAATTTTAGCCCTGAATCTGAATCATCAAAGGAATCATTCTGTCAGTACAGTACCAACCAGTGCTAGATTTCGCCTGCGACTTCATATGGTTTTATGATAAGAGAATAAGAAAGAGAGAAATTATGATGAATCAAAATATACCGACGTATGTGTATCTGATAAAAGAATCTATTGACTTACAGTTACTCGCTAATAATAATAATATCCTACCTACTACAAAAATAACGAAAAACCCTTAGATCAGATTAGGTACAGAATCAGAAGAAAAACCATATCCCTATTTTTGGATAAGTGGCGCGTTGATGTCTTTTCCATGAGATTTTTTATTCGACCATATTTACCCCAAAGTAAATACTTACCTATTTATAGAACATTTAACGTGCAAAAAAAGCAAGAAGGTTTTACTAAGTAAGTACCTAAATATGAAGTACCATACCAACCTAGCAGCACATAGAAACTCTTTTAGATTTTCTTGATAATGGTACTTTTTTAATGAGTGAAGGATTCATGGGAAAAGTAAAATTCGGAATTGGAATCCAAACAAATGAAAAGTTTTCAGCCTAACGGTGTAATAATTTTGTTTCGACTATGAAGTGATTGTAAAATTGACAGAATTTGTTGTTGTTCAGGTGAGTACTACCTAACAAATTGACCTAATAAATGTTACCTTCTTCTTTCAATTAACTAACTACCGATATTACTATAATACTTCATTGAGTTCTTTAGGATTCAGCTGTAATAGCTAAAAAAGTTAAACATATTTATGTAACTATATCGAGAGCGTTGCCATCTCGTGTTTTTCTACAACTTCACAATGTTGAAGGGGCTTACTTCAGCAACTCTTGTGTTCTATGTTTCAACGAAAGCTGCATAGTTTACTATTTAAAGTACTAAAAACCTCATAGATGGCGCTAATTTAGTTCTGTTCATTTCTTACAGGCGGCAGCACTGTTTCTCACAAAGAAGAGACCAAAACTGACATAAGCTGGGAGCTTTTTCCTTCTACAACGATGAATGGATCCAACAGAACGAATACAACTAAACGCTGTACATTGCGCAGTGATTCTCAGTAAAGTAGAAAGCTGATGGGAGGTAAGCTGCAATGTAAAGCACGTAATTTATGTTGGTAGAATAAAATCGCATGGTGAGCTGGCTTTGGACACCGGACCGACCGGCGGCGGCAGCCTCTAGGTATCCGCCGGCAGTAGAGTCGGGTTTTCTACAGTGGCAGGTGGCTCGCTGCCGCACAACGCCAGCATTTTACTTGCGCTCGCGAAACCATCCCTTTTGTTTATACTTTACACTTGTTGTCTCTATCATTTAGTGTGAACTTAAACATTTTCTAAGTAAGTTTTATCAACTTTGCTATCAGTTAAGTGAACTTAACAAAGTGTTGTGAAGTTTTTTAAGAGAAACGGTACTGCCAGTTATGTCTTCAAGTAGAATGTACGTGCAAAAATTGTTTTAGTTTTGACAGTCAATGTTATTGAATACCGTATGGTTAATTTGGCAATGGAACCTGCCTGCTGACCCTTCTATTTAATTGAGTAAGTTAAATTTTAAATTTTCGTATTATAATTTATCTATTGCAAAAGAAATTGGAATTTAAGCATTGTGAAAACAGATTCGAGGGGGCAAAAAAGTTAACAAGCCCCATTAGCAATACGAGGCATGACATTCAAGTTGTATCGCTGTATTGTCGGCGTATTGTCTTGCGTGTCTGTAATTGGTAGGTATTTCGGAGAGTAATTTAAAGTGGATTACTATGGTCAAATTGGTAATAAGACGGGCCCCTGGGCTGTGTAGAGCAAGCACGGACCTGGCACGGACAGTGCGAGGCCGTGGGTTGAATGGCCGCTGGTGGCCACGGCCGCCGTGCATCCAGCACCCGCACTTACCTCACCTTGGTAATAATCTCATTTGGTTACTTAGCGGAACTGATTTGCTATTCAGTAGGCTTGCGCACTTTGGATATTTCATAAGATTTGGTCTTCGAAAAACAGCCGATTCTAAGGCATTACTTTGGTCTGTATTCCAATTGGTCTGTTGGGTTTGAGTAAGTACCTAGGTAAGTAAAACTTCTGATAACATCAGTATCTCGCTGGGTAGCATATAATTTTGTGTTGAATTAAAAACCTAGGTTGATGAATTATTAATTCTAATAATTCATCAACCTAGGTATTCGCCCCCCTTTATAAATGGATGTTTGATTATCTCTGTCGACCTGTTTTTTGTTCACAATGAAGTACAATGAAGTAATAGGTACCTTTCATTTTTTCAATCATATAAACAAAGCATTGTTCATGTAAAAAAATTGCTCTGAATAAATGATTTAATGAAATACAAACCAATATAAGTACTTACTTTTTTACATTAGGAATGTTAGGTAGGTAATTAACTTTAAGATTCGACCTAAGTACTAGATAGTTTTCCTTTCCCATTAACATCTTTCTATAGATGTTCTAAAATTTACCTTTTCAAAACTACGTATCTTTGTTCCCCAGGTACTTACCTATACATAAATATTCCAGATATATATACTTATACAAAGGTTTACTAATTCAACTATCAAGTTTTTACTAAAGTCGTTAGGCACGGTATTAAGTGTGTGCATATCCTCTTCATCAGCACACAGACTTCCTGCTGAACTTGCCTCCTGAAAACAACGGATGGCCACGATCACCACTCTTGGAAGGTATATCGGTACATCACATACAAATATCTCTCAGTTAAATTCATTTGTCCGTTCAAGTTTTGTGAGACACCACATCAAGAGGGTCAAGTGCCCCTCGTCCCCGATAGATTTAAGTCGCGGTCCACTCGGTTCGCCACCCACTTGATATCTACCTCCTGGTTCTTGGCACAATTGTCCACTGCCTACTATTGAGGGAAGTCAAGGGGATTATCGATCCTTGGGATCTTTGAATGAGAGTTCTCGAATAGGAATCATACCTAACCAATCTCTGGGGTATCGATCTTGTTGGTAGGCATGTACGTACCTACCTGCTTGCTTATATTGTGGTAGGTATATTATAATAAAACGTAATAGGAAGGGTCTATTCTATTACATCCCGGTAATGTAAAGCTTAATGAAGTAGGTAAGTAATTAACCAAGAGTAGGACCTCAAAAGAAACGTAGTATATTACTAGATTCCTATAATGTTAGCTAATCACTTTGAACATCAGTAAATTGATTATAGACGACCGATGTGGCGCGGTGGGCGAAGGTCCGCCTGCGACGCAGGAGGTTGCAGGTTCGATTCCCGCCTCGGAACAAATGTGTGTACGATCTGCAGATATTTGTTCCGGGTGTTCTGCTCGTTTTCTATGTATAATAAAAAATATCTATCTATGTAATGTATTGTATTATGAGTTATATCAGTTATCTAGTACCCATAACACAAGCTCTGCTTACCATGGGGCTTGATAATGCTGTGTGAATTGTCCAGCATTATTTTTTATTTTTTTATATTTATTTATTATGTATTGAATGTCCTGAATTATCTATTCCAGATCAAAATATCGAGTTAGCTTAATGTCATAGGTGAATCGTTTTTTTGAGAAACCTCACATGTTCTTACATGGGATTTTTCCAATACATACCCCGGCAACACTCAACTAAGTAGTATCAGTGTCATTTTGCAAAAATTATTACATGTAATTTCTTAAATAAACAATTCGATATAGTCCTGATATGTCACCATATTTTTCGGTTCGTTAGGGTTTCTTTTGTACAATAAATTAAACTCAATCCTACTAGACATCGCCATTTTAGTAAATGTTAAAAAAAAATATATAGATAATAAATACATTACCTTTATTGATGTGATGATTCACATCAAAATTAAAAGGTGGCGAAATAAACACTTCATAAATTTGTGAACAATAGAACAATACAAAATATTAACTACGAATATCGCAGCGGCAGAGCATATAAATTCCAACATTCTGTCGTCGTTTTTACAATTCATATAAATAGGGGTAGGTAGATGTAGATAGCATTTCCCTTTGACGTAGCATCGTATTATTGACATGAATATTCGCGAGCCTGGCCGGCAGAGCGCGAACGCGCACCTCTCGTGGACAATAGAACCTTTGTTGCACAATACCCATTTCCGATTACCAGATTGAATCGTGTTCGTCAAAGCGCTTCCATGCCCAATAATCATGCTCGCAGTGTGTCTGTCGGTCGACTTTATTCCGACCGACAATATTTTCAGCGCGTCGCCCATTTTAGACTGCAGAGTGCAGGGGTTTAACAGCGTGCAAAGAAGAATTTAATATCGTACGAAATTGACTTGTAGGTAGGTTATAAAACCCTGCAACCTTGCATGAGGAAACTGTAATAACTACTGGCACTAACTTGAGCGACAGAAACGATTTAGACGGGTGCTTAATGTGCTTATAGGAGGGAGATATAAACTGTAAATTGAAAAGCTGAGTATGAAGACAAATAATTACCTACTCGTACACATACTCTTGCGCTTCGGTCCATATAGGTAATGAATGTAATAAAATACCATCAGTTTAGAGCTCATGAAACGGCACAAGCATTCGGGACTCAAAGTCCCGGAACTGTTGAGCTCCAAGTTCGGATGTTATTTAATTTAACCTCTCGTTATGCGGGCCGATGGGTAACGCGCAGTCTGCGAAACGAGACTCCCAGCCTGTCGTACTCATTGTTGCGGAAATTTAGACGAATCTGTCACAATCGCCATTCATCTAGCAACGGTTTTGTGGAAACTGATTTTAATCATCGCAAAAGTGCGGACGTAAAGTCAAGTGTTTAACTCTACTTCGTTAGTAGCTCACTCTTTTAGCAATAAAAGCATCAAGCTTACCACGTAGAAATTACATTTTACCCTAGACAACTGTTAATCAAGTGACAGGTAGGTTGCATTGCAATACAAAAAAAATATGTGAAGCTAACAGTTTTCCGTAGACAATGGATAAATAAAATCCAATAAGCCTTGTCTGAAGCTACTTGCAAAAGTATGGCGAATCTGGTTAGTATTAGTGAAAAATTCTGGCTTGCCACACCAAACCATAGCTGGGACCGGCCAGCGAGGCTTACGGTTAAACTGCAGATTTTAATTAACGCCGGCTTTCATTGCGTCACAAAAAATAACGACTTACCTACAGTTTGGTCATACGGTTTCCCAACGCGCGAGAAGAAACTCTGATACTTGCCCGCTAATGCGTTTGCGGTCCTTACAGACACTTTTACAGTATTATTTTATTATTATGTTACCACTTTCATCACGGTAAACCTTGATTAGATTGGGTCGTTTCCGACATACGAGGTAAGGTATTTGTTGAAGCAACCAAAATGTGGCGTCGACCTTTCTTAATGAAATGAAATCGTTTCGGATAAGTGGAAATAATAATGACACTATAATTACTGTGCTCTATAATAAACAATACAACGAAGTAGTGGGATCCATTCCCAGGCGAGCGCGTTGAAAAAATGTTAAACTGTAGGCGGGGCCGAAGGCGCAAGAGGTGAGCCTTCACAAGCCGAAGCTCGGCTCTGATCGATGCCGGGGGCTCGCCGCAGGCTACCTGCCGTAATTTTAGAGCCAAGAAATTACTCATAATAATAAATGTACCTACTAATTTTGAAACAAAACAACTTAAACTTCTTCGGTGAAACAGGGCGGCTGAGTGCTCAACTTGGCATCTATGAGTCAGAAGCTGAATAGCTCTCAAACTTTTGTATTTTGTGCGCTGTGGAATCATGAGACCATTAATATAAAGCTCATGGTTGGGCGTTATAAGTCTTTGCTGCTGATTTGCTATTCTATATGCGGCTTTGTCCCGCAATTAGGTTTATCCATTTGGTTGTGAAATAGGCCATTAACCTTTTTGTAGAGATCCCTTCGCGTTAAACTTTTTACGCAGAACCATTACATATAAGCGGAGCTCTGCTCAGCTATATGAATCTTATTTATTATTTACATAGGTGGTACCTTGTACATTAAGTCTTGTAATTAACTTTTCATAAAAATATACGCTAGACGATACCGTTAGTGAAGTACTTTTGGCAAAAACCGTCAGACTATACTTACCTACCTACAGTTTTTTTATTGCAAGTCTTGCAAGACTGGAGGATGTTGTGGTTTAACGCTTACATTTTGGCTTGTCTCCAATAAAACGGATGCTCTTTGAGTGCTCGGGACGTAAACAAAATAAATTTCAAATTTCTTGTTTGAAAGAAAATGTGCTCGAATCATTTAACGCGAAACCTTTTTGATCCCGATGTCATTTCCCTATTCCCAGCTGCCTCTCCTGGGAGGACCACCATACCTGAGCTTTATCGAGGCAATTTGGCGACGGTTTGCCAGGGATGTAGCGGAGGTTTATTGAAATTGACTCTAACTGAGAATTAATGTTATTGCATAAACAGAGCTGGAGTTGGAACCTATGCTTAAGAAAAACAATAGGCTTACCTACGTTATTGTTCTGAGATACAAAGAACAAGAAATTAGGGAACTAAAAAGTGGGGTTTGTATCATATCATCAGTTCTTGTCGACCTGGGATTAGACCTCAATGCGTATGTCATTAGCCTTGGTCCAACGATAGTCTGGGCTGTTGTATGATACTGCTCATCTTTGGCAATATCCCTTCTTATGTTTTGGTTATTATTGAACGTTTGCCCTTGCACTCGGGGTAATCTCTGAGAAATTAAATAATATTCAGAAAAAAAATCGATTTTGGTGAACCGTGACCTTCCCTCAGGTATATCTGTACGGGAATACGCAAACCAAATGCGCCACGAAATCAAGTAACCGACAAACTATTCTAATCAACTACGTTCGACTTACAATTTTAATCATATCTTTGGAAATTTCCGACTAAAGTATGTGCTGAAGTTCCAGCACTTTACATCCCTATCTCCCTCTTCAAGGTTTATCGCTTTCGAAGCGCGAAAAGTGCGGCCTGCTCTTTGAAACTTTACGACGTCCGTTGCCTCCGTATGGCCTCTGATCGTTTTGTAGCAAAAACGCTTTTTTCGACTAAAGCCTCACAAAATCCGGCACCGCACTTTGTTGAATATCGGAATAACTCCGTTATGAACCAAAACGTGGACATATAACCAAAATAGTATTAAAAAGAATCTCAAATGGAATCAATATGACATCAAGTGATCATCACTAAGGTTTTCCAAGAGTCATTGTAAGGTCTCAATTAAATAAAACGCTTTATCTTTAAAATAATTTTTGAGATATGATTATGTGCACGGCCTTTATTGATGTATACAAATTCAAACTGTATCATAAGCGTGTAACGGACTTAAATCTTACTATTTCGTAATGGTAGACACTGATTCCATGTCCCGGAACATGATGACTACAAATCGTTGCTTCGGTAATTTGGATTCGAATGGTAATTTCTTTAGGTTGTTACGCAGGTATGTCTCATAAAAAGTGTTTGGCTCTTCAATACTTAGCTACCTACGTATGAAGTAGTCTAGGTATGTCTATATTATAGTTGTAACTTAGAATCGGATATTGGATTATAACTTTGATAACATTCAATGATAGATTTTTAAAACTCTTTATCTACATCATATTCTTTAAATATTTTAGTAATAAGAATTAATAGGCATACAGAAATATGATACTTACTTAATTAAATTGATTATTATCTAGTTCTAAAAGATGAAGTTGATACTTCCTATAATATGTTACTGATGCCGATTTTAGTCACATTACGGATGCTGATGCTGATTTTTGATCTTGACAACAGCGGTTGTTAATGCTGATTTTGGCTAAGTGCGTGTCAAACTCGCAAACCGAGTATTCCGCACAAAGGTTATTGGGCAAAATCCGAACCGCTTTAGTTTTTGTTGCGTACAAAAACCAATACTCTTGCTACTTGCAACATGCAACATGCTTTCTTGTATTATTTAAAACATTATACAATATTTCACAAATGTTTTTTGTTTGTTTTTTCAGCAAAGCCAGTATTTGTTATGAAATGATTACAAAAAATTATGTAAATCCTTTAAAATTCTAAACAAAAAATAGAATACACGTAATTACACAATACGTAAAAGAACTCGAATATGAAGAAAAAACTTCTTCCATAATTACAAGAAAAAAAAACTAATTTCAATCAATCTTCACTACAAACTGTTAACCCCTCGATGGCCAAAATCTTTCTTCTCTTATTCTTCTCCCTTCGGCATAGTAGCACCCTGTATAATATTTGTTCGTTTACCTATAATTGTTATTTAAATTTTCGAGCTGAAGTGTAAATATAAGCATATTTTCGAGTCGGAATCCCGCATATCGTCTCGCGTGGCGTCCACCGTTCTGTCCCCGTGATCAGTATGCAGGCTGCGCATGCGTGCTGGCATGCATCGGCGTCCGCTCACACCACTGTTTATATCGCCGTAACTATCAAACATTTCAATTGTCTACTATACTGCGAATTACCAACTTTCATATGAAGCTGATACAGTGATTATTTTAATGATGATGGAACATGATCGCACGGAATAGCTGCTAAACGTTGTGATTTAAACAAGAAGAATATAGAGATGGATTAAGTTATTGAAGAATCTATCTCGATAGTTCGTATTAAAATTTTAGTTGTATTTAATTTCAATTTAATTTAATGACGTGATACTAAGAAAATGAAGGAGCACGACTAATTTTAAAGATACAATTATATTTTTTAAAGCTTTGTATGCTCGGTATTCAACAATAAAAGCGTAAAAACTATATCTAATAAAATTAACTTTGAATTTTAACCCTTAAATTATATTGGAAAAATAGCTCTGTTTTTGTTTGCTGTCGCACCGCGGACTTGTTCGCATAAATGGGCATTAATTTTGTTTCATTTCACTTTATTCCAAGAAGTTGGCAATTAGATGCTAATTTGCCTCTAAGCTAAAACTCACAGAAATAACAGCTAACTGTAACCCTTTAGGGCAAATGCTAATGCCAGAGGTTTTTCCTTTTTATCGATTCAGTTTTCCATGAATGTCGAGTTGCTTCAATGCACATGGGAAATAGCAAACATGTGAGAATTTATGTGTGATTACATGTGAAATGGCATTTCGCGTCGCGAGAATTGCAGCGTCTTCCCGATACGGCGCGTGTAGATTATATCTCGTGTTCTTTCAAGAAAACAAAGGGGGGAATTGTAAAAGATTGGAGTGCGGCCGCGGAGCGAAGGGCGCGATATTTGCTGCTCGCGTCTCGCCGCGCAGCGCCACAATGTCAATCGCAACTCTTCTTTTTGCTTCCCACTCGGTGAGACAATGGCGGGAAAATGTTTTCTACGTGTGGGGACCGAGCCGTGGGGTGTGGGGTCAATAACGGGAGCACTAATCTCTGTCGGGATCGTTTGGATTAATAGGTCGTATTGCCGCGGCGGTTGTTTGTTTCCCAGTTTGTTGTCTTATTGTAAGTATTTGTTCTTTTTCTGTACGGAGCAAAATGTTAAAAACATTTTTTTAATTGATTCGGTCTCTTTTAATCTCGTAATTGATCAGTCTCTACGGTTTACGTCCAAACTACCATGTTATTGAACTTTAATGCTAGATAATTAACAGCTCATCATCTAGCCCCAAGCTAAGTTCAGCAAAGCTGGTGTTATGGGTAGGCACTAGATAGGGCTATGTATTGAAAATTGTAAGCACATTAGTGTCTATGCATCACCTGACGGGTTTTGCAGCACATTGAAAGTAAGTAATTTAACTGAAAAAGGAATGAGCGTAACGCTGCCTGCATTACGGGCATGTCCAAGTCACCTGGGGCTTTATCCTAAAAACAACCAGGGTTCAGAAAACATGAACTATTTTGAAATCATTTTGTTAGTTCTCATTTAAAAAGCTTAAATGTTAAATTCACTCGTTTATGTGTATAATGGAAAAGTGCCCAGGGGAACTATTCCATTAGGTACTACATAGAGGAAGCTCTATTATGCTCTTTGTAGAATGGTCACGAGAGTGACCAAAAGGGATTCACCGAAATCCGAAAGAAGTAAAACCTTATAATACCATCACACAATTTTGAATTGTTTGGACAAATGCATGAAAGCAACGTCTATCTCACTAAAAAGACAGCTACCTCTGTTATACAATTCTCACTTTGGTAAAACAGAATCCGCGAAAATTAAATACCTCTATTAGGGAGAGCGTTGCTACTAATTGAAATAAAAAAAAAAAAACAGTTGGAGCATGGTGCGCCCGCTCCCCCAGACCGGACTAACTTTTAACGAGGATATATTTGGTTTCGACCAACCCTTGGTGATTTTAGCATTGAGTCGGACTTTAAATAACTCTATAATTGACTGAAACAACTTCTCTTTCTCCTTGTTGGCGGAATATGAGCTACCTATCTACCTCACGACTGGAAGTGCGGGCATACCTAAACGCTGTTAGCAAAATTACACCTGCAAACTTACACCAAGTTATGCTTGATAACAAGCTAACTTCCAACTATTGTATTAACCAGATTTATGTATGTAGGCATGTTAGTCTTGATCTATGTAGTTTTGATCTATTTACTTATTATTATAGCGCCATAAAGGAGCGCAGGTAAATAAAGTCTTTATTAATTTGTAGAATATATTACAGGGTTATGTAGCTTTACAGCTAGCAGCTTTGCATAATTTCAGCTCGAACCATTTAGTAGTTTTGGCGTAAAGAGGTAAACATCCAAATATCTAAACATTCGCATTTCTAATATTATTAGTGTGAACTGTGATGTGATTTTAAATATGAATACATACATACCGACTCCACTTTTCATCTCTGTATTACAAAGTCACTACGTGTCACCTGTTTTTAAACTCGTGTTCATATTTCAATTTTCAGTAATGGATATAAAATAAAAACAACCCAGGAGCTTACCTTGCTGTTTTGCTCGAATATAATGCAAAGCAACATTCTTATTTCTATACAAAAGTAGTAGGGTTATACATCTCGCAAAAGTTGTATGAGATTGAGGTGTACCTAAGATATGTTTTATTTATTGTAGAAGATTATTCACAAATTCGCAGGCTTTATACATACCTAAAAGCTTGTAGGTTATGTAACCGCTGGGGCAGACGTGTTCATGCGAATGACTTGGTAAACCTAGTGTAGGACGCCCTCCGACCAGGTGGGATGACGACCTGCGAAAGACTGCAGGTAGATTTTAGACGTCAAGCAAGACAGGGTAGGCTTATGCTAGCAGTGGACTAACATAGGGTGATGATGAGGTTATGTAATAAGTCTCGCAGTAGTAAGAGATCGCTTTGTAAGCTTTGTTTTGTTTGTTGTAGGAGTTGGAGCGGGTCGGTGGGCGTGGGAGCGGGATGATGGACTGCCTGTGCCCCGCGCCGCGCACGCTGGCCTGCCGCGTCGTGCTGCTCGACGAGAGGGAGCTGCTTCATGAGATACAGGTACCTACACCATCCCGTTTTTAATAGTGTTATACCCCTCGGAAAATCACGTTAAGCCGTTGGTCCTACGCCTGACGTCTCTCTGGTCGTATCGGTCTACCTTCACATCGGATTATACGCGTGTATGAATACTCAATACTCAATATAATAATAATAATAATTTATTTGATCAAAAATACATGCATACATAGAAACACAATCAGATCAACTTAAGATTATTCATATTTTGCTAATTATACTAGGACTAAATATTATAGTGATCTCACTTTGATCTCTACACTAGGATACCCTGTGTCGTAGAGACCAAAAAGGAGTTTGGTTCTAATTTAGAGTGACAAAGTTAATACTAAAGTATTGTTCGGAACATACTTGAATGACTTTGACTTGTTACTTCAGTTCCGCTACGTACAACTATACAAATAAAATAAAATAAAAAATTAACAATTGCCATACCTATTCTCTATATCTATTTACCTACAGTATGATAAGATGGCCTCCGTCTCATCATAGTCCATATCAAGAAGCCATGAATGTAGGATCTGTTTGCAACCTCTTCTGGTTTTGGAAAATAAATTAAGTGTCTTGTTTATTTTCGTGTATAAGAAAGGACCTAACCAGGGATAGAATCTACAAAGAAATTGTGTTCGCCTAAAAGGGGGTTTCCATTTGATGTGTCGGAAAGACATGACAATTTTAGAAGGCGCTATTTTATGGTATTTTAAAATAACTGACATAATGAAGAGTTGCCTCACTGTCAAGAGGCTACATTCTCGATAAAGAGTTTTGGTTGGATACAAGAGTGGTTTTTTGTGAGCTACCTTGAGAACTGCTCTTTGGCCGCGCTCTAGCTTTAGCAGATTCGTCTTGCATGCTCCACCCCAAGCTACTATACAATAGCTGATTATTGACTGACATAGACTAGTATACACAAGTTTTGTCAGAGTCTCATCTGCTATAGCTCTCAACCGCTTAAAGATGAACATAAGCTTCCGGACTCTGCCAGTAATAGCTTCTATATGTTTAGCCCATGTAAGTCCTTCATCAACAATTACCCCAAGATACTTCAGAGAGTGCACCTGTTTAAGAACTGGGCAGTCACAATTCGTTGTATCAATCGAGGAACAATTATGAATTTTTAAACTAAGAGGTCGAAATGGCTGTGTTCGTTCACTGATTCGAAATGATATGAATTTAGTTTTATCAACGTTCAGAGTTAAAATGTTTTGTTGTAACCAAGTACCTACCATATTCAATCCAGTTTGACTATTCTGCTCTACTGAGTCCCAACTATCACCATAAAAGACAATAGCAGTGTCATCGGCAAAAGTAAAGATTTGACCCTGGGTAATGTCAAGGGAGCATAGATCATTGATATATACCAAAAACAGTGTTGGACCCAAGACACTACCCTGGGGCACACCAAAGTTTACATCTAGCTAGATAGTCACTGTATTTATCTTCTACACGGACTCTTTGTTTTCTGTTTGTCAGGTAGGAGGTGAACCAACTTAGTGCAATTCCGCGAATCCCCAACAGTTCTAGTTTCCTTGTGAGTATTTGACGAGACACCGTGTCAAATGCTTTGGCAAGATCGAGAAAAATTCCAGTGCATTTATAGCCTTTGTCAATCTTGTCGACTACAAGGTCACAAAGCTCAACTACGGCGTCCTCTGTGGATTTTTTGGCTCGAAAACCAAATTACTGCGGCGCTAGGAGTTTGTTATCTTCTAGAAACTTCGTGTATACGTGTAACTATGTTTGTTCTATGAATAGTAAATTACATTAACACATTTTCATCCTAGTGAAAGAACGCGCTATTTCAGTGAACTCCTTAAATATGCGTCCTTACTTGGGGTTTTGCAAAAGACTTCACGTAGCTAAGGATACCGCAATTTCATGTAAATATTAAACTTTATCTTAATAAGTAAATACCGTCCTATTTTCATCTAGTATGTTCCGTCGTCGTACGGTACTCAACTTTGACAATCTCTATTATCTCGAAACTCTCACAAACTTGAAACATATAAGACGCTAGCTTTGGATGAATTCCGTACTTACGCACTCGGATAATACTTTCATAAGTCTGAGACACACTCAGTCGTAAACAACACACGAATTTATGACAGATATGCCTTTGTTCGGTGTCCTATGTGTGGAAGTGGAACCCACAACTTGTTCGTCAAACAAATTATGAAGATATATGAGACCAGAATGATCCAATTTCGGTAAAGTGGGAGCGAGGAGAGTTCGACGTTTTTGCTGAATCGTGCGGGGTATTTTAGATGAATCACCATTCTACCACTCCTATTTCCCTATCTACAAAGGGACATTTATTTTGTGAAATAACTTTCCTGTACCAGATATTTGCTTAAAACATTTATTTGTCTTTCTGTAATAAGCTACGTATTACCAGTTAAAACTTTGAATGAAAATATATTGATGTTGGTTTCCGAATACGTATTTAAATGGAATATGGGAGGACTTTTCTTTGAAGATAAGATATTTTTTAACCAATTTAATAAATAGGAGTAAAGTTTATTATACCTTTTATCTACTTAAGTTGGCTACACTTACGATGTCTAGTCTAGAGTAAAATAAACAATTATCACGCAGCAAATGGGATTTAGAATTAGGACTGTGGTTATTTGTCAGGACGATTTATTAGTAGTTCATGTCTGCGGCTTCACACGCGTTGTGTATGAAAATGTATTAATATCCCATGGGAACTATTATCCGTTCAGTAGTTTTGATTTGAAGAAGCAACTAACATCCATCCATCCATCTAAACATCAACATTTAACGCATTTATAATATTAGTGTTGTTTGAGATGAATTAGTGAACTTCTATAGTATTTAGGGATGATTAGTGCTTCAAAACCATACAAACTATAACAATAAGGTATTGAAAAGCAATTTGCAGAGCAAGGCCCACGTCGGCAAGTGCGACGAAGTGACTTGTACCCTATTGTTAGGAACAAATTGACTTGGCACAATTTCACGGTCCACTGCTTTAATGCACCTTGTTCCCACTTTATGTTACTCGCCATCGCTGAAGATGTCATTCCGGTCGAAAAACAACGATGCCCGTTCATACGGTATTTATGTATTCAAATTAATTATTCATCGCAGGTAGGCAGTAAAGGATAAACAGAATGTTCGAGTTGGAATTGGAATTGTACTGTG
The DNA here is from genome assembly GCA_947044415.1 of Eupithecia dodoneata. Taxonomy (NCBI): domain Eukaryota; kingdom Metazoa; phylum Arthropoda; class Insecta; order Lepidoptera; family Geometridae; genus Eupithecia; species Eupithecia dodoneata. The sequence continues at coordinate 7,437,819 of OX345656.1, read as the reverse complement.
GATGGCCCGCGGGCGGATCGCAGCGTAGATATAGGCCGGCTCACCCGTACTCAACAACTACACAGTGCCGCCGGATTTTCAAATCGTTTGTTATTTTTCGAGCTCGTCGTCATCCACGTACGCTGTGGGGAGCAAACGCGCTCTGTTATTAAATCATTTATTATTCAGCTCAACGAACTGTTTCGCAATTTTCCCACAAGCTGGCGAAGCCTTCTATGAACAAGTGTTCACTTATAGTGGTGTTTCAATCGTGTGAATGAGAAGCTTCGCTTAATTAATTTGTTTTATCTCAAGGAGAGGTGTATTAAATACATTCTCAGATAGTTACTGCAATAAATTGGTTTCAATTATGACTCAAGTACTAGAATGTATGTAGGTAGGTATGTCTGCTCCCTCTGTCCTACTAAGTAGCACAACAACGTGAATGGAGAAGATGAACGAACACTATAAATAAATAAAATAAAATAATACAAAAACAATACAATAATGGGGCTTAGAAGAAATCTAATGTATTTTGGCCCTCAGATAGGTTTTTGTACCTGTCTTATGGCCAACATTAGATTTCCTCGCTGATATCTCTGGGCCGGGAAAAAAATACATTTAAGATTCTAGCCTATGCCTATCCGTCTGAGCCCTAAAAGAAAAATCTTAATGTATCTTGTCTTTCAGCGTCGAAATAGAGGGTGTTTCTATCTATGCAAACTGTGCGAAATAGCTAACGTGCCTACAGAGTAAAACCACTATTATAAACTATCTGTAACTCTATATACATGTGTAAATGTAACTGAATGGTAACTTTATGTAAAATATTACCAATATTCTTTTAGTTTTGTTAATAACAACAAACGATTATAACTAAGTGGCCCAGAGTAGGTACTTTGAAATTGCGTTTTCAAAAATTGAACAATTTGTTGAAAATGTGTAAAGGGCCAGACCGTGATTATTGTACCACTCGCACGCCAATTCTGCGTCGATTCTACACGAGAGAGTGGTTGACTCAGGTCGCTGTTATTATGCTGCCAATATCGTATCACCATCCGACTACTGGTTTCTCTGGTCTCGCCATTGCGTGCGAGTTAGCCTAATTGTGGAAAGCCAAGCATCGAGAAATGATAATTAGAGACAATTTGCAAGAATTACCGTGAGTTCCGTGGGAATATTCACTTGAGATTATGTTTTACCCGTGCTCCATAAACAGTCTTTGGGAATCGAGAACCGCAGTAATTAGCAGCTATCAACAAAAGTTAAAGTGTGTTTTATCGATTGTAGAGATTTATAAAACTAAAAACAAACTTTAAATTTTTGTTGATTATTTAAAAAACTAAAAACAAACTTTATATTCCTTAGTATTTACACGGTTTTTTAAAGTTTTTTGTTACGTACACAAAATACACCATATTAAACCTTTAGGAATTAAATTTTTGATCAGGGATTTAATTTTTGACACCACCTCCTCCATATAATCAGCAAAATAATTTTCAAAATCGGTCCATAAAAAAAAACAAAAACAAAAAATACATATATCATAATCGAACGCTCTTTTGTTTTTCATCGGTTAAAAAAAGTCACGCTCACTATGCTTATAAACTCTTATAAATAATGAACTGTTAATTTGCTCGATAAATTATTTTACGCCCAATTACTTCTTCAACCCAACAATAATACGGAGCACTGTATGATTTCCTTCCTTTATTAAAACTTTCCAACTGTATAATTCGGCAATGAAATCATATTTTATTTATGACTCTTTACTCTACCTACTATACAATCATTTTATAATTTGAATGCATGTCGATATATGAAAATACGTGATTTATTCACTGAACACATGAGTAGGTCCTACCTATTTTGCTTTTGCAAATACGAATCACTATTCGGTTGTATTTAAATTCTCGTTATTCATAAATATTTGGTAGGAAATGTGAGCTTCATTGGAACATTCATTAAATATTTGTTCGCAGGATAACAACGCCGGTCAAGCGTTATTGGATGTTGTATTCCGGCACCTAGATTTATTGGAGACGGCATATTTTGGACTGAGATTCGTCGATCAAGACGGTCAAACTGTGAGTATCTTTTAGTTACCTCCGAATTTAGTTAAAAGTTAATATTTTGGCTATTTTGGCAAAAGTTAATATTCAAAGAAAATGAAATACAGCTTTGAAAGCTTTTCAATTATAATAAAAACTACAAAAATAAATAGACAAAACTATTTCTTTCGCATATTTTTTTGTCTTAAAAGTCATTTATAACGGGATATACACCATGATATAGCACAGTTTCATGCGCCATGGTCACGAAAAAAAATTTTGTGTCAATAATCTTTAAAAAAAAATACATTGTTACAAAAGTTATATATTTTTTATGTTTGCAAAACAGCAATGAGCTTCATTATATTAAAAAATAGCTGAGCCAGGTATAACGAATATTACAATATTGTTTGATTCTATAATAAAAGGGAAATGTTTGCTTCAAAACAGCACTGGCTAGACGCGGGGAAACGCTTGCGTCGGCAGCTCCGCGGCTCGGACCCTCACACGTTCTACTTCGGAGTGAAGTTCTACGCCGCCGACCCTTGCAAGCTATTGGAAGAAATTACAAGGTAAATCCTACATTCATACAACATTAAGTTTCTTAATATTAATAAATACTGTTAATGTAAGATAATAAGGCGATTGGCAGGATTTCTAAACACTAACCTAGTCTATTCCAGTTATGCAGGATTTTTGGTACAGTTATTTATATTTGTCTTTTATCTGAGAAATTCGGAGCACTTTCGCTCTTCTGAATAATATGATTCTGGCCTTGATACGAGTGTCATAAAAAACTTGATCTTCATGAAAAGTCTCATTCGCATATTTTTGCATATTTAACTTTGAAGGTGACATACATTTGCATATTAACAATAATACGACGAGAAAGCTTGTTGTAGCAATAAATATTATTTTGTAAATGTTGTTCTGCAGATTCCGTTACTCCGAATCTGAATTGACTATGGATGTAAGCTCTAAAATTATATTAAATCTGCGAATGTACCGTTGAAATGCAGCCAGCTCTGCCAGCCACCCATAAGTATTTTGAAATTTGTTATTGTAATGAGTTCCAACAAAACCGCTAACTGCATACGAAAATCAAATTAATGGTTGTACATTAATATTATTGGTGCGGGTACATATAGTTTGTTTTATTTTGTGGTTTACATCAAAGCCACGCTGTAGTGGAATGGCTACCTATCCTATAGAAAAATAAGCAAGTGTAAGTACCTACTTCTGACAGCTTTCATTACATGAGTCATCGAGCAGTCATTTATAATAGCAACGGATGCGCAATGATATTAAAAGACTGTTGTGAGATGAAGAAATTGAAATTTGTTTTAAAAAGTGTTATTTCTATAAAGTACATAAGAAAACCGATTCCTCTAAAAAAATCCTTTTTACATAATAAAAGATAGATTAACAACTGTAAAAATCTCACTAACTTTATTCCCAGAGATATTTTGAGATAAAAAAAACATGGGGCACATAATTAGAAGGCGTTGGGATAGTACCATTCATCTTATGAAGACATGTTATGTCATGGGAACCAACCGTGAACACTGGGAATGACACTTATCAAGACAAATAAAAGAACAGTTGTTAACTACTTGACGCACCATGGGATAATGATAAACCGTTGGCATTTACTGTGAGCTGATATTCCAGCTTCCGCGTTTTCATAGTATCTCACAATTTTTTTACTTTATTATGAAGTGTTAAATTTTCATGACCGTAAAACGACACGGAGTAGGGAAGAAAACAAAAGGAGGTGTAGTGCTCTCGCAGTAAAGGCTGATGTGCTCGTAAACTGACGTGGCGTTGATGAAATGAACAACTTGGCTCAGCCCAGTTGGACGTATGCAAGCACACGAACTGGCAATGCAGAAAATATACAAAAAAATACTTCGTACACCGACTTTATAATTGGACCATTCATTAGGCTTTTATAATTAATTTTATTCCATGGCCACCCCGGACCGCTAATTTTTCTTTTCATGATTTAAAAAAAATGTCGCAATTTTTATTTTTAAATGTAAACGTTGAAAATTTAACTATCTAGCAATAAATAGGTACGGATCCGTCGACAGAAGGCTTTAATTTTGTAGAGATGAAGGTATATTTTTTGTTGGATTCCTTCTGTTGAGTGGGGATGGATACGTGGTTGTTTTATTAAAATTTCGTTATTACGGTGTTGACGTTGCACCCTCGGCGGGCGGCTACAAAACGGCTTCTTTTCGTGAGGTGCGGAGCGCCAGTTTAGTACTCGTAAATCCTTGAAAACCATTGCCGTGATGGGCTTTTAATATTTAATTTCCTTTTAGGGCAAATCCCTCTATCCTTAGTGAATCACATCGTAGCCTATTAATTTATGATTGAGTAAAATAATAATAGGGAGAGGGGATCTGGAGCTTGTACCGAAAATTATAGAGTTATGTCTTGATGGAATAAGTGATGTATCGTTACAAAATGAAAAACAACAAGGGCAACCCTTATGTCTGTTATTTTTGAGCATTTGGAATTTGGTAAAGGAAACTTTTGAGGAGCTATGTTTTGTACCGACAACACTAAGACCCATATTCTGTGCCCAGGTACCAGCTGTTTCTGCAGTTGAAGCAGGATGTGCTGCGTGGAAGGCTACCGGTCAGCTTCGACCTCGCTGCCGAGCTCGCCGCCTATGTCCTACAATGTAAGTTAACTTATATTTACAAAATTCTAACCTATTTCATAGGGTGCTAATCATAGCTAATCACGTATTCCGTTTAGATTTAGGTACAGTATAGTTGCAGTCGGTTTATTTTAGGCAAATTAAATCAACTTGATTTTGAAGAATTGAACCAAATATGAAATAGCTTAAAATTGAAATGTCTTTTTTTCTCAAGTTTTGATGAAAAAAGCAGCAAACATTTTTTTTGTAATATTTTATATTGCACGAGTGCGCGAAAGAACACGAATAGAAAGAAAAGACTTAAAAAACTTCAAAAATTCACTCATATGTTGATCCTCTCGGGGTCCGTTAACACCCCCTTTCGACTTAATACACATATTACGAGGCACCCTGTACAGTTATTCTGTGATGTTTCTAAAAATTCAACACAAGTAATCGCGTACACAGAACACGTATTTTTAAAAATATTGAATGTAAATCAATATTCTATTCAAATTCAATGAAAATTCGTAACCTAACGTTCGTAATAACAGAACCGTGTCCATACAAAGTAGTACATACGTTCAAGTACAAAAGTATTCAATTTGCTTCAAAATTGCATTGCATTTTTCGTCAAATTGAGTTTGCTTTGTTGGTGTTGGTTTTTTAAGCGGTCGTCAAAACAAAAAACAAAAGACGATGTTCTATATTCGCCTGTATGTTTTTTTATGTATGTTCGTCGATTTCTCCTTCAAATATGCACTTATTTGGAAAATTCTTCCGTTATCAAATAGAGAATGATCGGACCAATAAATAGCCTTATAGAAAAATATTTCTAAGGGATTAGTATCACGCAAAACTTAATAACAGTGTAAAATAAAGCAATTCGAAGTCGTTTTTTTTTTTTTTAATCTTATTATTTTACTATAATGACCACTAGTGAAGCTATTACATGTCTATTTAAATGAACTGAAACTTAAATCTTAGTTTGTTTTGTAACAGTAGACTTCCAGTGTTTCCAACATTGTGTCCCTAATTAATGAGATATTACGACTTCACTGTTAAAAAGCAGAGTCCTCGTGAATCCTTTGAAAGTTGTTAACAAGGTTGCATTTGATCCACTTTCCCTTAATTTATACTTTAATTCTCGCTATCAACATAATTTTTTGTAAAACAAGATAATTAAAGTGTCTTTGCTTTTGATGTTTAACGAAGGCAATTAATTACGCGCTCAGTCATTTTGAAATTTTTAATTGAATACGTACCTCCTCTGACTCAATATCTCTCTATGATAATATTCTACCTTATTACTGTGCTATTAATAACAAGTAATCTTTATTAAAAAAGAAATAATTAAAACCAATTAGAACTAGTACTTACATCTAATTTCTGCCTACGGCTTCGCATGCTTTGTTTAGATTATTGATATCCCATGGGAACTGTTTTCTGGGATAAAAAGGCTTATATCTACATATTCTATGCATTTTCAGCTCGATCGAATCAGTAGTTTTGGCGTGAAGAAGTAACAAAAATCTAGTCATCCATCTAAACTGTCGCATCACTAAATAGTATAAAACAAAATAGCTTCCCGCTGTCTGTCTCTCCCTATGTATGCTTAGATCTTTAAAACTACGCCATGGATCTCGATGCGGTTTTAATAGAAAGAGTGATTCAAGAGGAAGGTATAAAAACCATTCCACGCGGGCGAAGCCGCGGAGCGCAGCTGGTTTATAATAATATTATAGTTTGATTGAAACAATTGAGCTACCTGCAGACTGTTGCAAACATAACAAGTTGTTTTTTTTTGTGCCCTGGATCCAATGTACATTGAACCTTTATATCTTGGTAGTTATTAAATAGACAATGTTTGTATCTGTGTACCTAGTATATAATGATAGGATGCCTTATGCATGTGAAAGATCTACTTGAATAAGAACCGCAACAACCGAAAGTTCAACCTTACAAACTTTTTCATCTTCCAAGATTACCTAAAGTATAAGTGGGGTATGTAGAGCTAAATCGATGTGTTATTCAAGAGGTAAATGAGCCATCAGCGGCGAGGCATCGTTTGCATCTAATCTCGCTCACATCAGCGGCCCTTGTGTCGGCGACGAAGGCCCGGGGGACTCATGCGGATGCGAACACCGGCAAATTACTGCCGACTTACTTAACTAGCTACTTTCAACTTCGTATCTCAACGCTATGGTGGCACACGTTATACGTCATGCGTTGCATAGTAGACTTTAGGTTTAGATAAAATACTAAAACCTAGTGCGACCCATTTTTTTTCGTATTAGGCTTACTTTCATTACGAAATTTAGCTTTATAATGTTGATGTACGCTGCTTTTTAACTTTGGAATGATTTTAGTACCCATATCATTATTTAAGTTGCGATTTTTAGGTTATAGATACATATTGAAACGTTTGGAAATTTAGGCTTTGAACCTATTATGACCTACTAAAAGTATCTACGCTCCATTATCCTCAAATGCAAATAAACGTAACCCACCTGGAAACATTTTTATGGAATGGCTCAGCCCTAATTGACCAAAAATACACTAACATGCCGCCCGTCTGCTCGAAAGAAACAATTACCCATCTACAGTGAAATATAGGCGTTTTCCGCTCTTTTGCACCCAAAATTATACCAGCTTTTTCACCTTCTTTACGAGAGGTATCAACATTCCTTATATTTTCTTTTATGACTCTCATATTTTTGCTACATATTTTTCTTAAAATCGTATGAGCATAAAACCGTCATTTTCAGCTATAACGCTGATATTTGACTGCTATAAAAATATAAACTTCACTTTTGCAGTATCTTATTTATAAATGATACCTACTTGTATTTCTCAGAGGAGGAGGAACCGTTTGAAAAATCTGTTCTTAGCAGCCAATTTGCAGTGGCAGCTACTATTAATCACTAGCTCTATTTTTAGTGTTCGTTCTAGCCCACATTGGGGAGAAGCGGACGTTGCAAGACGCCCGTCCTTTGCAACAAGTAACGGACCGTCGAGCCTCACATTAATCAACAAGATGAACAAATGCCCGAGAGGCGCCTCGCCGCAACCCGACCTAACTTGGTATCTCTTGTTGCGGTAACTCGCAAATCTCAATGTCCAACGTTCATATTTCAACCGGCCGCACAGAATATTGGAAGTTCTTTTTTAAAACTTGAAAAAGTCTCGGCAACTTTGAGATAAAGGTGCTTGTTACATTGAATAGTTACGGCTGTTATGTATGTTTTACAACAGTAGGTAGATTTATAGAATTATATATAAGTTGATTTGAGAAAACTAAAAACCAACTTCGAATACACAGTTTTTTAAGTTTTGCGGTCGAACATGAAATCCCTCGATAATATTTTTTATGGGACCACCTCGGGATTATCCTTTATACAACCAAAAAAGAATATTCCAAACATTGATAGAGAAATCGACAAAAACACATACAACAGAACATATACAACCTCTATAACTACCTGCTCCTTTTTTCGAATTTGGTGAAAAATCATGACAGCAGGACGGAGCACCCACTAGCTATCCATATCACATCAACATGTACGGGTTTCCCAATGATTGATGTTTCACATATCATTCACGTCTATAACGCGAAACAAGATTTCAACATCTGACTAATACCGTGTCTGCTATCTGATGGAAGCCACCAAGGTGGGCTTTGATGTTTTACTCTATCTACTTACCATTACGTTTTTTCTAGCTTACGGTCATAAAAAAGTAGTAAAACCCTCTTTCACTTCACCTAATAGCATGATGTTAGCGGAGTTATAGTCACTAATGAAAGTTATAAATTAAACTGAAGTACTTACTGCCATCATAGTTATTATATGCTATAGTTGTATATAGTTCTCAAAGGTTACTCAGGTATTGATCTATTTCAGAAGCGTGTGAACATTCTATCTTTACTTATTATTCAGACAGGCGTGAGCGATATCTGCAAACGGTCCGAAGTGTTCATAATATGTGATCGTTTGCGTACCAGATGTTGCGATTTCCGAGAGCAAAAAGTTATACCTACGACGGGAAATGACAGCTAGCCTCGATAGTTTTTGCAGCTCTTCTTATAAGGAAAAACTCCGTTTTCTTTCTTCGTAGCGTAAAGAAAGCTTACAATTCCACAAATTGTCTCAGACACAATTTCTCTTTGAACTACTCACAGATCACGTAAAACTCGAATGCTATCTCTAAGCTTTCGAGTTTCACGCGATCTCTAAGTAACTAACCTAGGAAATCGATACGGGTTATTGTCTACTATTCTTCCCAGCGTTTTGTTTAACAATATTAAAAAACTTCGAGATTCAGGTGCCTTGAAAAGTTTCCGCTTGTTCTAAACATTTGTTCCAAAATTGGAGCGTTCGTCGCCTATTCCCGGTTTATTTCTATACCGTTTGAAGTGCCATGAACTATATAAATGACTTTACCGCGATGAAATGTTGCCTGTATGTCGTTTCTCGCGTTTATAGACCTATTTTATTTTTACCGTCCTTTGTTGTAGTAATTCGAGCGCGCTACAATTTAACTCAATTTAAAAGTGCGATAGTTCAGCAAAATCCGCACCGTATTGATCAACGTGTTATTTGTTTTTATTATATTGCAAAATATATTTCTGAGTCAAATCCAACGGCTACATTCGCAATGTTTATTTCTTTTTAACCCCGCTTTCCATTTCCCCATTGCGTCGAGTATGAAGCTGGAAAAAAAAACAGGAAAAATTACTCAAATTAACACAGCGTAAAGCCGTTTTTATCGTGTTTTTGTAACGTACGTGGTTGTTTGTTCAGCCGAGCTGGGAGACTACGAGGGGCGGCGGCACGGCCCCGGCTACGTCTCCGAGTTCAGACTGCTGGCGCACCAGACCCCTGAGCTGGAAGCCAAGGCGCACGAGATACATCGCACGCTCACGTGAGTACTTAAACTACCTTAGATACCTATCTACTTAAACCCTGCTCAAATTAATTAATGAGTATATCATTAAGATATAAGTATAACTCATAATTATATAATGTATTGTGTTGAAGTGCAATTTGACAAACACGACACTATATCAAATCCAAATCAATATTGCAAATAAGTGCACTCTTCTTCTCAGCATCTATGTGAGTGATTGTCATCCATCATGTGCATGCCATCTAATAAGTGTTCTTAGAAGGTAATTTAGATCATGATAACCCTGAAATTATTAATCTTAGACCAGGATACGATAGCTATCATTGATTCCAGCATCAATCGTTTCTGAGATATTGTGATTGTTTGTCAACTGACGTCTGAAATGTAGATCTATGATTGCATAAAAAAAATCACGCAGGCCATCTTGAAAAACATTAGGCCTTTATTTTGCCACTTTTACTTCGAGAAGAATAAGCTAGTTTGAAATTTGAATCTAATAGTTGAAGTATAATAATTACTCTACCATTAAGTGTCGCCGTAAGAGCTATGCGGTGGAAGCATGGGACGGACTTTTGGAATTTATGAGGGTAGTAATTACGCAGTTAATAATTTTAAGCACCATGAAATAATATCACACCCAGTCAATTACATTAAAGCAACCCTTCGTCGGCTTTAAAAATGATGTCATTGTTTTACTAAGTAATTTGGAACAATTTTACACGGTCGCGTAAACACCACTGGTAAATTAATTTTGTTGAGAGTTTACATTGTATGTACCTAAACGTTTCTAATTAAAGAAACAATTTAATACCCATATAGTACAAAATGTTAGGTTAAGACAGATAGATCTGTAGCGCGCTAGTTGGTACGGATTAAGATTTCAACAAGAGCAGTTTCACGCCACGAGCGACGCCGGCTGCCCGGAAATTAAAGTTCGTCGCCTCGCCCGCCTAATTGAATGAATTTTTAACTGTGTGAAGATGCAGTCTGCGGTTGCCTGGCGCCTCACAAAGCCGCAATTACATGCAAATTATGTGTACCTACTTAGCACCGAGCGCGCAAGTGAGCGCCGAATCGGCACGAGCGGTCGCCCACGCTGCAAGATTACTCATTGTTGCCGAGCCTTTTGTCGCCTGCAGTGCATAATACCCCATTCATTACGGAAAACAGTTTAATTGACTTTTGACTCCCCTCTCTTTTGTTGCAGCGGCATCTCACCGGCGCAAGCTGAGTTGAGCTACCTAGACAAAGTGAAATGGCTTGATATGTACGGAGTAGATCTGCACCCTGTGTTGGTATGTCTTTTGTTAACTTCATAATACGTGATTCAAACCTTCTTTGTGATTTTCTTCTAAAGTTGCTTCAATGTGATAATTTCCTACAGGGGGAGGACAGCGTGGAATATTTCCTGGGCCTGGCACCGAGCGGGTTGTTGCTTCTTCGAGGAAAACATACAGTCGCAAACTACTACTGGCCGAGAGTCTCGAAACTTTACTACAAGGGGCGATACTTCATGCTCCGCGTAGCGGATAAGAACGTAAGTCCAACTTATCGCGCTACGCAACTTATCTCGTAAACTTGGAAAACTCGCAAGTAAAGGCGACATCTTAGAAATAAATAAACAAAAAATCGGGTGGAATGCTTGACCCGGTTCCTAGGATCGTAGAGCGCGATAGCTAACGTTGAATGGTAGTGTGAGATGGAGTCCACCTTGCGCCGGTTCCTTGAAAGACATTCGCAGGCAGGCAATTACAGATAAGTCGCGTAGGACTGAGCGCGGTATTTACAGCGCTATGGGCGCGGCGATAACGCGAGCCGCGTGCCGCCGCGCATAGCCCGCCCGCCCAGGGGACGAGACCGACTTTTCTATTTCATTCGCAAGCCAAATACATTTTACATTAAAACACAACGAATGGATACGAATTTACATGTCTACTGCAGTCAGTAAATACTATTTTATTTCCATATTCAGAACTGCGACTGGATTTAAGCCATTTACTTGAGATATAGCTAACCACAATCCATTAAGAAAATAAGATAACATGAATGAATTTATTGAAACTATAAATATTCTCGTGTTACGCACATAAAGGGAGACAAATGTACTAACCTGATAGCGTCTGTTTATGAATACCAATGAAAATGCCTTGCTAGTCTTGCAATACTTAATACGTCTTTGTTCTCAAACCTTTATCAAAACACGTTTCTATACCTAGGAATTTCGTGAGTTCAGTGGGAGAAAAGGTCAGACTATTTTATTTTATACAAACCTTCTCGGAAAAACTCAATCTGACCGAGAATTCCCTCAGATGATCCCCGGGGATCTGAAACATTACTAAGGTAATAAAGATTGGTAGATTGTACAGTAGGTGCTTAGACTTTTTTCTTACTATAAAGCTCGCAGGAATACCGTGATGATATTTTCTCCCAATAAAAATCCAATATCAGAACCTGATATTGCTTAGAATGCCTTATTAATATTCCGGGCGTTTTTTATTAATATATGAAATATTCACAATTCTATGGTCTCCTAATATAATGACTACCTTGGTTTTTTATATACATACATAAATTGATTGTTTTAAATCCCGAGTTGTTTTTTAGTTTTGCGGTAAAAATTCTAACCCCTTGAGAATAAAAATGTATTGGACCACCTGACATACATACAGCGAACATAGGGCTTAGTCCAATTAGAACCTCCTCTTCTTTCGATGTCTGTAAAAAATGGGCCTGCGTTTCGCTTCATCTCGCCTAGTGGGAAGCGATGATGTGGCCTATTTTTGGCACTCTTGCCTTAAAAGATGAAGATTACCTTTTTCTATTGAAGAAACCAAGATAATAGAAATCGGGAACAACAAACAGACTCAGGTAGTGGGTTTTCCTATGCCGTAAGTAAAAGATACATACATATGTACCTACATCAAAAAGAAAAAATAATCTAATCAATTATAACATATGCTGTAGATTGTTTGTGTATTTGTGAACAGTCTGCAGTCAGCTCAACTGTTTCAATTGTAAATAATAGTTTTAATTTGTTTATATTCATTAATTGTAATTGTCTTCATTAATTATGTATGTATATTACGCACATCACATTAAATCGTTAGTTTGGATGTTTAGATGGATGTATGGAGGTTAGTCCACCAACGGTTTTCACCCAACTCTGCAACTCAACCTCCCTGTACAATTTCCATTCGAGCCCATATCTGCTCACCGGATTCTTTGGCAGAACCTTGTAGCTGCTTGTTCATAGAACGAACATCTTGCCTAAAATATCTTGGTGTCATGATTGACAATAACTTAGCCTGGAACCAGCAAATCGAATCCACTGTCTCACGTACCCGTAAGCTCATCTTTGTTTTTAAAAACCTTCGGTCAATCCTATCTTTAAACCTTCTAAAAACTATATACTTTACACTAGCCCAATCAATACTATCGTACTGTATCACTGCTTGGGGCGGCTGTGCAAAAACGCGGTTACTCAGACTAGAACGTGCTCAGCGGGCTGTCCTCAAAGTAATGCTAAACAAACCAATTCGGTTTCCCACGACGGAACTTTACTCGCTCTGCCAAATCCACACAGTCCGCCAGCTTTTCATTTTCCAAACCCTACTCAGAAAACACACTCAGTTGTTCTACGATCCAAATCTAACCATCCACTCAAAACGCAGATCTGACAAGGTCTGTACCACTGAACAGGGCCGCACAGTAACAGCTAGTCGTCACTATTATTATATAAGCTCCGTACTCTACAACAAAGCCAACAAACTAATTAATATATACCCTCTAGCCCGCTATAAACTTAAATTGGTATGCCGCCAGTGGCTCTTATCTCTAACATATGAATCTACTGAAGCTCTTATGATTCGTAACTCATAATAATTTCTTTCACTTTACCTACCTATCCCTTGTTCCTAAATCACCTTCAGAGTATTTTGATATTTTTACCTATTATCTATAGTATCACAATAATGTACTTGCCCAAAAACGCATGCATGTTTTAGTTTTGAGCTCTACTGTTTTTATTATTATCTCAGTCTTTTTTCAATATCTCTTGCTATTTTGTGTTTAATAACTAGTTTAAGGTTCTGTATCTACTAAAGAACATACAATTAAGGAACTCTGTAACCCTGTATTCGGAGGAGGGCGTTAATGCACGCGACACAGTTATATAACTACTGCGTGTATTATCGTTTTCACACAAGTTATCTATTTCCCATGTATTTATGTTCCAAATAAAGATTATTTAGATTTTTTTTATTTGAGTCACCGCTTCACGCCAAAACTACTGAACGGATCGAGCTGTAATTTACGTACATGTTTCTGCCCGTGGCTTCGCACGCGTTGTTTGAGGTTAATTATACATATATATCCAATTATGTATATAAACTGGAATAAACAGTAGCCCATATTTTATTCCAGGTCTAGAACTACTTGTATGCATAAAAATATCAAAACCTCTATTCGAACCGTTCAGTAATTTTGGTGAGAAGAAGTATCAAACATGCAACCATTATCTTCTATAATAAAAACTTTCGTGTGTATAACATTAGTGTGACGTGATAATGTGATAATAAGACTAGGCTAGGGTTAAACAATAATAGACATCGCGACCGCAAGAATCATTTACCGGATCAGTAGACAAAGCGCGTAGCAACGCTTTTTGTATGTTGTTAACATACAAAAAGCGTTGCTACGCGGTCGATCCGATTATATCCTGACAAAAACTCACCGCAAACTTGCCCCATTGCCGAGGATCAACTTTCATGCGGTTTGTTTTACAACTTTTAAGGATTTAGAATAACTTTTGTTCTGTGATTGTTGGAAACAAATGTATTTTTCTTGAATTGAACAGCGTGAAAAGGAATTATGATTTCGAAGTTTGGAAAGAAAAGTCAGAACGAATGATATGACACAGAATCACCGACTCCAGAAAAGTTGTAAGGCTTAGGTGAATAAGAAGAGACCTTAAATAAAATATTATTTGATGCTTTTCCGTTGCTGATTCTGGACTATTTATACCTGGGTAGTGCAGGTCAATCATTGTGACGATTTTTAAGGGAGGCCTTTGTACAGCATCGGAATTATTTTGGTTGAGATGTACATACATACATATATGGATTACTTGTTTCTGCCCGCGGCTTTGTACGCGTTATTTCCGCGGTAAAACCCTTTTTACCGTGGAAACAACGCGTAGAAAGCCGCCTATAGATATAATACATAACAACATACATAAATATTACAAACATCTCATTATTTAAAACTCTTGTATGGAAGGTCTACTATCCCATGGCAACTAATACATATATTATGCGATTTTAAATAGCCTGTGCTATTCCAGAGCTATGAGTGCTACTCCTACATCTATGCATTTGAGGCACAGTTATAGTTTTTGCGTGAAAATGTAAAAAAGTTCCATCCATTTCATTCATTCTGAATTGCGACAACCTTAAGAAGGATGGAAGTACAATACAATACAATATATCTTTATTGCACCATCAATACAAAAAAAAAAAAATACTAAAGGATCTTAATACTAATTATAACTAGTGGCACAATCGGCGGCCTTATCGCTAAAAGCGATCTCTTCCAGGCAACCTTTGGATGGATAGGATCGGTACGTTTTAAAGCTGACGGTGGCGTAATCAAGATAATTATATATAAAATAATTGATATTTATCTTAAGTACATATATATAATAGAACAAAAAAAAACAGGAACAATTAACATACAAAATATAACTAAAAATAAAAATCAAGAAATCTTATCAAGAGTGGTCAGATAGTGTTGATGAACCATACTTTTGAAGATAGGAAGGGATTTCGCTTGACGGATAGAAACGGGAAGGGCGTTCCAGAGTCTGGCGGCCTGCAACGTGAAGGAATCACCATAGAACGGGGAAGTGTGTGATGGAAGTATTACATTTTTCAGTAACTAGTAATCTATATACATCTCAACCAAAATAATTCCGATGCTATATAACATGTTTGTTATGCGCGATAGCGCAGCGGTATCGCGCATCACAAACATGTGCATTAAAATTTGGGCTTTAACTTTTAACATTTAGATGCATTTCATATTAACGGTATCAGATGATAAACACTTCGCAGACCACTCGGGTATCCATTTTCACACTGGAAAATGTGTAAAAACGAGTTTAGGCCCATATTTGAATGCCCATTTTTGTGCTCCCTGGTAGCGCTATTAGATTAAAGTGCGCATAGCTTTAGGAGCCTCACCACGTTCAGCAAAGCACTTGGCTTATGTCAATGTAGCATTTAATGCTGAGCCTTTCTGTGTTCTCGTGTTTTAATTATTTTATTCGTTCCTAATTTGTTATCTTTATTATTATTAGTTCTTAAGTTGTATTATTTTAAATGAAACACAAATAAACATTTTCTATTTCTATATTTCAAAGGACGTATGTATGATAGTTTATTTTTTTGATGTGTAGAACGACACTTGCACTTATGGTTTCGAGTCGCCGACGCGCTCGGCCTGTCGCCACCTCTGGCGTTGCTGTTCCGACCACCACACATTCTTCCGCATGCAGCAGGCGGCACCGGCTGCTGCGGATATCTTCTCGATCGGAACCAGGCTGAGGAACAGGTATGTGACATTTAATTTAATTCAATACGTATTGTGATTTCATGCAGTAGTTTCTTAGGTGTAGTATCTTAGTGGGTAGGTACATAATGCATTAAAACCCTGTCAGGGCACTACAATTTCTGGGTTCTTTCTTGTTAGATGTTAGCTTAATTATATTATTTATAAAATTAAATAATAACGGAATGTCATTTTTAAATAAGTAGTTACATTAAATAATAATTGTATTGCTTATGAATAAGTTTTTAATCTAATTACTCGTAAATATACATTAATTAGAGGGTCTATGTGCAGCCGTGAACTAAATGATGATGCTGATAAATTATAGAGCCTATGTTTTTTAAAATAATAATCTGTTGTGTATGAGCAATATTCCTTGATAGGTTAGAAATTAAAAAAGAGATTGGCTTTAGTAACGTCAGTGTACAAACTCAAATTGTAATGCTACATCTGTCCAATCTTTTTCAACTTTGTAGTAACTCTAAAACTACTTTGTCCACCGAGAACAGATGTAACTAAGACGGAAGTTATGTCTTCCCAGCTATCGGTGCTCTCAGAGCTAACTTGTTCTGTCTCTACAGTTGAACCGTAAAGAACCAGCCGTTAAATTACAAGAGAGTCGTTAGAAATGCTGGGGACAGAATACAGATGGCGAAAGCCACTTCAATGTAAAGGCAGTGCAATGATTTAAACAAGTTAACACAGAATACGTTTCTCACGTCACATCAAAGCCTGAGTATAATGTTTAGAGTTGTTAATAAATCCCCAGGCTTGGCTCAAACAGCTCCGTAAATATTCGCCGCGCAGAGTTCATAAGCCTGGTTCTTGGCACCGTAGGTCTTGATTTACATGCTCTACCATTTGTCCGCAACAGGCTGATTTACAAATACTATCATTTCTTTGGAAGGATAATGCTCACGTTAACAATGAGTCACTGTGATAATTCTAAATTGCTGTGCACGTTCATGCCATTCTGTAAATTTTGAATGTCTATTACGCAGTCAGATGTCATGCTCACACAATATCGGCTGTGCGATGAAGTCACCTCGAAATAGCCTCAATAGTAATATGACATGTCACGACCACGAATACCGCGTACAAATGGAACTAATTAAATCCTTAATGTAGTTTACAAGTAAAATCAAACTTATCTATAGAGTAAAATATAGGAAAGTTTTGTCAACATCATTCAAAAAGAAAAGGAAAGATTCATTGTTTGAATTCCATTAAACCAAAAGAGAATCATTATGCGATAAGAGAAAACATCTGCAAGCTTCGCGTTTCAAAGATCTAGAACACGAAAAGCTATCTTAAACGACTGAACATAATCTTTTATTTTCCTCGTTATTGGATTCTTGTGGTGTACTGTAACTAACTTCGTCTGGGAAGTGTGAAGCTTCTTTCAAGATTTTCGTGTAGGAACACGAACATTTTTCTCGAGATTTTGGTACATGTCTATTTACAGCTAGGTTCTCGTTTGTTTTGGTGATATTGAACGTGGATCTTGTTCAGCGTGACCCTTCGTAGTAATAAAACGCTGCGTAATAACAACCGGTTATTATTTAGGTTTCATAATTCTCCAGTAGCTCCCAATGTTACACTTTGTTGTACCACACTTCGGCCACCAGAGAAATAGTTTATTTTGGTCTGTTAAATGAAATTGTAGTATTCGTAATTTTGACAAGATGTAACGTTAATGTTTGCAATCTCTTTGGCGTAGTGGACAAAGGTACGGAGGTTACGGAGGAACAAAATATCTTAGTAGGATCATACAACAAATTTTGCATATGCACATATTCTAAGAATTTAAATATTATTATTATTATTTATTAATATTGTGTAAATAATATCCATATTTTTTCGACTTCTTCGAGACTTGAAACCCGCAACCCTCTTGAGAGAGGGTACTGAGGTACGGGATACGCTACCTAATGCGCCACGAGGTCAAGTGACATAGAAGTTGAAAAACTCTGGGACTTCCTTCGGACTCCAATATTCATTCTGGGTCTGGTAAAATCTGTCAACTTCATGCAATAGTTAGAAAGTGTTTATTATTTATTTTAAAGCATGGCAATATTAGAAAACAAATGAATCGTACACCATATTGTACGTACGGTGATCAATTAATCAACCATGAAATTTTTCTTTCTCCTGTTAAATTAACGTTGACATAAGATTTGTTAATTAATTAGTCATATAAAGAGACGTCCAATCCAATACCAAAGAAGTCAAGTTAAGTCATCATACGAACACAAACGGCTTTAGGTTAGCTAGGGTTAGAGAGATTTATAAGGCTCTTGGCAATGCCTTAATTTTTATAATTGATGCTTATGGTTGTCCAGCGGTCGTGGGGCCCGCCCGCGGCCCCCGCCCTCGTTCACGCGGACCCCGTCGCGACGCAACGCGCGTCACGCCTCGCACGCATCGCTGCACGACGGTATGTTACAAATGTTACAATGTCAACACGACATTGTTGTTTGTATTGTTTTCATAAACATTGCTTCTCTGAACTGTGATACGCAACTTACGCATTGCATTTTTGAGATTCCAATGACGTAATACCTATAGCGTTTCAAATTCTTTTTGATTCCATTTAATTGATTCATTCAACCATTTATCAATCCATTATTTGATCTTTCATAAAAAATATTACAATTATTCCTTCTAATCTAAACTGATATGATTTTTTGAATGATGAGGATTTATTTTCAGTGCCAAAACTAGAAGACTTGAGAATAAAAGACTGCCTTCCTGAAATGAAACAACCTACCTCAGTGAATCGACCAAATTCGTAAGTGTTACTTAATTTTATGCGACACAAAACAAACTAAACCCACAGATACCAAAAATATTTACACATCAATAATTGTGGTCGAGAAAGTACCGATTCCAATACAGCTTTACACCAACAAGTTTCAGGTTCTTTATTGGTAACAATACTTAGGTTTCATGTCATAGTAAAATAATACTTATGTATAACTTACGTAAAAAACAAATGTTTAAATGAATTCGTAAAATAATAAAAAATAATTAACAACATAATATTCGCTAAAAACAAAATAATATAAATTGTAAATTTTGAAGTCAAGAATTCATTTAACGTATTACATTGTTTTGTGAACGATTTTTTTAAATCTAAACAACACAAACACGCTAAACAACTTCGATCTACCTATTAGTCAGAAAATAGTGTACTATCTACTTGGTTTCTCAAGCGAGTGTTTAACTCCATTCATTGGATCTCAACAAGAACTTCGTCACACAGCATCAGCGGAGAGATGCTAGGAGTTGGGGCCTCCGGTGGGTCCCCGCGCTCGACCCGCTCGGCGCCCGCGCGACGCGGCCTCTACTCGGGCTCACCGACCAACAACCGGCCGCCGCCCGCACCACGCCACCGCTCCGCTTCCGTCGACTCGCAGAGCTCCAACGACTCTAGATCCAACCGCAAGTAAGTACTACGTTACATACGGCGTCTAAAGAGAGATGCTAGTAGGGGCCACCGGCGGCCATCGTGATCTAGACAACTAAAACTATTTCATCCAATTTGGGTCTTTGAAACTGATCTTGGCTAGTACATATACGTAGTATAAAACAAAGTCGCTTCCCGCTGTCTGTCTGTCCCTACGAGTATGTATGCTTAGATCTTTAAAACTACGCAACGGATTTTGAAGCGGTTTTTTTATAGATAGATTGATTCAAGAGGAAGGTTTATAAACTACTTGACATATAGATTTCAACGCGGGCCACGGGGCGCAGCTAGTTCTTAATAAATCCTTGTCTTCCTAGGCACAAGCACCGGTCCCGGCGCCAGCAGTCGGACGCAGAGAGCGAGCTATCTCGCGGCTCGGGACGCTCCGGACGGCGCCACCGCCGGCATCGCTCGCGGCACAAGCACGAGTCGGGCTCAGAGAGGGACGACTCGCAGCCTGATAACAAGTCAGTATCAACACTATCAAGCCTTGTTCAAAATACAGTAGAAACCGCGTGTAAACCTCGTGGATTATGATGTTCGCGCAGGCGTGTGACCGTTTGTGAACTAGCCCTAAGTTGTGTCCCCTGGTATGAGTAACAGCTGTCGAAAACAGTACTTATAGGTATACAGCCATAACCCATACCAATCAAGGACAGATTTTAATGAAGGTAATTGTTTGCATTATAGAGACGAGCGATATGAGCTGGTGGACTCAGAGCTTCAGTGGAAAGAAATTTTGAGACAGTCATCTACGAGTAACACAGTTCAGGTAACTTTTAAAACATTGAAGGATTTTTGGGAGCTTACGAAGGCATAAGCGACAATTATTATTCACTATTATATCATTATTTAATATTATTCACTAATGCCACGATTCCCACAGGTGGCAAACGTTCGTCGTTCTGGACAGCAGGAGCCGGAAACTGGAACACACCGTTCTTCACATCGGCATCGAAGACATAAGAAACATCGGTAATAACACCTTATTTTTTGTTTTCAATATCTAAGTTAAATAATGGATTTTTTTATTGAATAAAATCCTTTCAGGTCCCGATCTCGCTCACCAAGTGAAAAGAAATGGCTGCCTACTGAGCTGAAGCAACACTTGGAGTATTCACTAGTCGACACAACCGGTATGACTGAAGAACAACTCAAGGAAATTCCGTATACGGTGGTCCAGACCAGTCATGCTCGGCAGGCCAAGATAAGGACTTCATCTAAACATAAGCAGTACGTTACAACTTACACATGTCTCATATATTTCCACGAATTTACAGAAATTCTCATGAATTCCTTCTTTCTCATACAGGACGGAACATGGATCTCTAGCGAGAAGAGATAAAAGTTCATCATCGCATAAAATCAACTCATCATCGCACAACAAAATCAGCCATGACGCTATACATCAAGGATCTCTTAGATCCAGCTCAAGCACTATAAGCACGCATAGGAGCAATCTTGAGAAACATGGAAGGTTCGTTATTTTTAATTGGTGTTTATATACCATAGGTTTTTCTCTTTATTCCGTTCCTTTGCCAGGGATGTCAGAAATTAAAATCATTCTTCTGTATTAAAAAAGTATAAATGGAATTTCCTTTGTCCACGATTGAGGATATCTTCAACACAGCTAATATTTTCAGGCGTATTTACCCTGCTTACGAGGAACCGTCAAGCCGCGATGATTACTTGACCAATAACGGATACAAAGGCAGCGTGACGCCGGTCCCGAACAACAATAACCCCTACAGTCCAGTGACCAATAGTAACAGCAATAGTTCCAGTGGGGAGCTTATATCGGGAAGCGCGCGCGTTTCACACGAACACACGGATTCTGGCCTTGGAGCTGATCAAGACTACGCGTATTCTTCCGAGAGGTAAATCTAGGAACACTTGCCTTTTCGTTTATATTGCGTACTGCTCGCACTTTGCAGTTACTATATCTGGTATCTTCCACCAGCACGATGTGAATTATCTGGTCCATTGGGTAGAGAAATGATAATCTCGTTTTCTTTAACGTTTACGTACTGTTTGATATAATATAATGTGCTCATTCGTTTCGCATCCTCGCGTTATGATCCGTGACCGTTGCCCTTGGATACGCCCCGGTTGATATGAAGTTGAGAAATTCCACCTGTTTGCTTTATGTCTTCGCTAACAAATTACGTAGAATTGGTGATCATCGTGAGGTTGATGTTTTCTTGTAACATTAACATCACCAATAACTTTTCGTGTCCAAGGCACGTTAACAAGTCCGAGCTTGAACTCGGTCTTCTATCAATTCGATGACAAATTACTTCAAGAGCTAGACAATGATTTCTAGCGCGAAAAATAGTGTGCTAGTGGTAGGAGGGATAAAAACTGGAAAAAATATTTTCGCCCAGCACTCGCATACCGGCAAATGTAACAAGTTCTTGCGCGAAGGCAGTAGCAGTGGATTGAACATCTGGACATGTTTGTTTTTGCAGATCAAGTGACAGCGCCAAGTGCGGTGCCGGCAACTCTACAGCGGCAGTGAGTAGGCAGTGGAGCGGCGCTGGGGGCGCGGGGTCTGCGTGCGGGGCGCGAGGGTGGGGCGCGTGCGGGGCGCGCGCGGGCGTAGGCGCCGGGCGGCCCCCCGCACACCCGCGCCACTCGGGCTCGCAGCGCTCGCTGGTCTCGGTAGCCAGCGACAGCGCGGCCGCGCGCCGCAGGGACCCCGCGCCCACGCACTACCCGCAGCATTCTAGCTTCTCTCTCTTCGTGAGTGGGCGCTTCGCTTTCTAACACGAGCTTTTTCAGGAGAACATTATGACGTCTTTTTACCTGTGCAGTATTTAATCTCTCAAAAATAAAAAGCGTAATCAACATATTTTTACGTAGGCGATTTTCTTTTCAGTGCAACTAAGCCTCTGAAAATAGACAAACCAAATGAACATTTTCTTTTTTGAGTACTGCTATTACTTTTTACGTTAATATTTCTCGTAATTTTACAAAGAATTTCCCTCAAACCGATTATTGTCACATTTTCCTTATCTAAGGATTTCATCGTCGTTGGCTATAATCCTAATGATAATGGTTTTTAATTGTGCTAAACTTCTCTCGAATAAAACAGCTTTTGTGAAGCGACAAAAGAAATGGGCGGACAGTTGGCGTATATCTACTCTCAGGACATTTAGTCTTAACTGCTCTATTCTGAATAGAACAATGTTGTTTAATGTAGAGTAGAGAGCGATTTCAGCACAGATTGCTTGAAGATATTCCAATGTTCTCACTAAAAAAACTCCGTACTTTTGCAAAATGTCAGTCCTCGTAAGTCTGCAAAGAAGGTAGGATAGATATCAATACATAAAATACTCAATAAGCATTTACCATAATCGTCGTGAACCCGATTTAAGTACTACCTCTTTAAGTCAATATAAAAATGTATTCAGACTCTATTATCCTACCAATATTACCCACGCGTGACAACAATGAAAATGACATAGAATTGAAATGAAAATTCTGCAGTCAAAACACCATAAATAAACAGCTAAATCACACGATCTTAAGCCGTTCTGAATAAATAACACCAAGCAGAGCACACAAATAGCTCCATTAGCACCCATGGGAGCTGAATCAAGCGGCAGTTTTCAACACCACACATCTCTTGTACGGTTTCCATCCATGATTAGGTCACGCACTGCCGCAGACAGATCTCCGGTCTCAGGCCATTTCACGTATTTATTCCACAATCCTCGTTTGAGAGAAAGCTCGTTAAAAAGTGAAAAATGTTTCCGGAGCTAAATAGGCTTACGAGGGCCGACGTTAATAATCCGCTGCTCCTGTTTCTGGGCCGCTGTGAAGCTAACAGTGTACAGGCTGCGGTCATTTATTTGATACCACTTATATTATATCGTAAAATAGTATAAGGTTACAATGTCAAGTTAATGACTTGAAATAACATAACATAGTCTTAGTATTAAGTAAGCTTGTCATTGAACAGTATAGTATAACTTTCTTAAGATGGCAATCTACCTAAGCATTTTATAATTGTATGGGGAGCACTGTTCATTAAAAGTTACGTAGACGTCTATCTACTTCTTCAGAATTCTGTCAGCTTGGGATCTTTACAAAGTGCTACAGTGGTTCTTTAATAAAAGACCCGAGAATTTTTAATATGGCTGTCCTATTTATAACATCAAAAGGCACTTTGAAGCAAAATTATATGATATCAAAGTGTCAAATGAATAGCATCACCACATTCACCACTCTAGTGCATTGTGCGTATTCGGGATCTCCAGTTTTTATAATCTGCTAAATATGTATTGTTATAAGCTAAGGTGTTGAGCACAGGTAGTTTGAGCTATTTGTATTGGGATACGCAGAGACATGCTAGCAACAACAACATAATGGTCGGCGAGAGCGGGTCGCTGGCGCGACGCTACGCGCGGCCGACGCGGGAGTCGCGCGACCACAACGCGAACCTGCGCGCGCACTCCCGCCTATCGCAGCACTCGCACAGACCAGACAACACCCTCGACCTTATCCTAAAACCTCTCTTTGAAAGCACGCAGTAAGTAAGGCGCTGCCGATGCTCATCCGATTATGTCGCAACTCGCAACCCGTAGCGGAATGATACCTGCACGCATCCTGGTTTGTTTTGTTTGTTGTGCGTCTTGATTTTGTTTGTGCATGCCGGTGGTGGTTGGTGTATGTAGTTTGTATGCTCGTTTAGTAGACTAACTTGAGTTAACTAACTTTTTGGTAGTAATAAGTTCTCTTTCTGATTTGATTGTGTTTTGTTGTCTTTAAATTGTGTCTAATTTATGTGTTTCACTTTTATGTTACGATTGTTGTTAAATGCACAACATAATAAATATGTATTTCTTTTGGACATGCACAAAGAAAAATTTTCTTGATCCATGCTCTGGGAATGTTAAATAAAGTTGTTGTTGTTCGAACTAGGTTGCAGAGCAACTGAACCCACATAAGGAGCCATCTGGCGAGGGCGACACTGCGTGCGCCACATCTGGCAACAATAAAACTTCTACGGCTGAAATGAGCACCGAATTATGATCAGTGTTGTAATTAAAAATGTTGAAAAAATACTCTTAATATAATGGAATCTTCCAAACAAACAAATTGTTAATTGAATTAAGTAAGAATTATCCTGTAAATACTATGTAAATAATTTTGAGCGCTAATTAGTTTCAAAAACAAGTAAAACTAGTTATTAATCTAGGTTAATGCTGGATTTTCAAAGTGCCAAAGAATTTGCTAAAAAGCTTATTTACTTGAAAATCAATAAACTAAATTAAACCATTTGATTATAGAAATACTGCATTTATCTTAGATCTTTTCAGCGACGGGTATAATATTAATTATTACGATAAGCGTATTTTGAATGTATTTTGTTAATGTTTTACGTCTCTCTGTCGCCTCTGAGTATGGCCGTAAGTTTTGTGTAAGTTTTAATATATATATTGTGACTGCATATACCTTGCTACAATATTTTGGAATACATATGTCACTAGCTAGTATCTATCATTCATATTTGCTCGTAGATAAGTAGTAGTCCATTCCTTCCCAAACCTCAGTTTTATTTAACAAGTAACATACAGTTGGTAATTATTTTAAATTTTTATTGTAAATATTGTAGTAGACTTTAAGGAAGTTGATTTTTTTTTATTATTTACAAATAATTATACTGAATATGACCATTATGGTAATTTTAAAACATATTGATCTATTAATAAAGAAAGCATCATTGTTAGAGGACTTTGAAAATTTGTGTACAAAATCCTACATGTAATTACCTAGTCTCGTATTATTAATCCACTTTTTAATAAACCTAAAATTTGTCCGATCGCAATTTTCTACTCTTACAAGACTGAAATTAAATTAAATTTCAAAAACCCCATTTTTGTAATTTATTACAGTTTCTTATGTATTAACTGATTGTTTTGATTATTCAAATTAAACTGTGTATTTCAAAATCTAAAATTTTGTTTTACTTTAGAAGCCTATTTTATTCTTAACGAGACATAACTTTATTCATCTCTGCGGTAAAGGAGAGGAAAATTACTTGGGTCAATATTTTTGCTATAACATAGTTTTCAACGTATCATATCGCACAAAATCTTTTATCAAAATCAGACAAATTCTGGCGTGATAAAGCCTTTCAGTAATCAATATGGTTGCGTCCAACGAGGTCGTCACACTAATGAGGATGGCTTTGTGGTCTCTCTCAACCAGTATTTTTAACATACGTTTGAATATGTTGTTAAAATCGGTCAAATAATTGCAAGAGTTGTTATAATGTATGAGGACAATCCTTTTTTTAAACCCATCAAGCGTCCAACAGGATCTTACTCTATCTAATCACGTAAGATTTATTTATTTTGATGATTGTTCCGTGACGGAATATGATAAATAATTTTCATAATACATTTTTGTATTCTTGGCTATGATGATGAGTCGTCGAAATATCGACCAAAGAAAATATTATATTCGAAATGAATATAGGTATTTAATTTACATATGTACATTACCATCTTGTCAATTATAAGCCAATAAAATGAAGGCCTATACAAAATATTTTTGAATAATTGTTTTATTTATTATTTATTTTAAGCCGTTCTTGTCCCACTGCTGGGCAAATGCCTCCCTTTTCTCCTTCCACTCCTCGCGATCCAACGCTGCAACAGGCCATGATGGAAGATGTATTAATCATTGTTTCGACTTAACCAAATGTTTTTGTTGCATATTCGAGCAACGGGTTAATTTCATACACGATTCAGTCTATTAAATGAACCGGACTTTAATACAATAATATAATACCTATAAGTACTACTAAATTAATATTTATTTACTGATACCTATGTATATATAAGTTTAATGGATGTTTATCCGAAAATGCTAGCTTTGCTACGCGAGAGAAACCCTCACAAGTAAACGTACATTATTTGAGGGTAGGAAGTAAAAATGCAAAAAAGTATGGTTTTTTGCAGTCAAGGAAATCCGCAGGATTAATGGTCTCGATCCGACAGGCTTGTGGGAAAGAGATTTCAATGCCAGATTTAATTTTCTAGTAATAAAAGATTGTTTGAAAATGTCATAAGTTCTATTACACTACTGTTACAACTTCATTCCTAACTATTTTATATCGAAACTGCCGGATAATCCGACAATATTTAATATTCGTATCCAAAACCGATAAGTATGTACATTATATTATTGCAACATCCGTATGATATCCGAAATGGTATCCATAAAATCCCTCCATAGATGTCACCGTGAAGCTACGTTGAGTCACCATTTCAGCTCATTGATTTTACCTAACAATGGTTGATGGACATAGAATTAATTGAAATTCTTGAAATTGATGAATTCATCACTTCTGAATCAATTTTAATATTAGTCTTAATAAACGTTTAAACGTTCCTCTCTGATAATAAATCAACCGAAGCTGGCAACAGTTGGTTGAAAAGCGAAAAATTAATAATTGTTACTGAGAAATAAATAAACAAAACCAACCATTTTTCACTGTATAAAAGCAAGGTTTTAAATCCCTGATTCAGCAACACGTTGCGCTATTTGTCCGTGCAGGTGAAACGGCAAAAAGTTAATAAAGTATGAGTCGGTCCATCAATGCTTCGATGTCCACTACCCGGTGAAGGGTGAAAACTCATTACCAGTGTTTAATGAAAGGGCTCCCGGGGCGTGTATGATTACTGGTTAATTGAAAGGCGGAAAGTCAGAGGGGACGAGACAAAGCTACTCTATTTATCGGGAACGCTTTCACAATGTTCGTCAATTTGGCACCTGCCTGGAACACAGAAAAATACACAGGTTTGCTGTGGAGGTGGGTAAGTTTTTAGCGTATTATTTACATCACGAGAAAATACAGCGTTTTCTCAACAGACAAGCCATGCTTAACAGCTGTGAGTAATTTACCTTAAAACCTGTTCAGATTTGTGGCATTGGCTACCCAGAGAGCGGTGGCAGCAAAAGCTGGGTGGGTATGCAGTAGGTAGATTCATACAAAATTCCCGGCGAGATGTAGCGCGGCACAGATCGAAATATTTCGCTTCCGCGTTGGGCTGCGAATAACGCGTAGGTCTGAACTAGGGGGGTTAAGCTATATTACTATACTCTTCGGTCTGAACAGAGCCCCGAGTTCGGTTGACGCAAAGATCTTAGCAGCCTACGTGGTTTATAATCGTCAACCACGTAGGTATCGAGACGTCGTCGTGTCGTTTCCGTCGTCGGCGTCTCTGGTATTTGGCACAGTGATTCTATGGTGTGGACCAGGAAAACGCAAATCCCATACAAAAATGAGACGTGATCGATTGATGAACCAAGCTCAGGGCTCTGGGCTCCTCCAAATAGGTAAGATTTATTCAATAGAATTATTATTTTCAATATATAATTATCATTTTGATTTAGAATTACAGAAAATAACAATTTGTAAATTATATTTGAAGTACTTACATGTCGTTGTAAAGCCCCTGTCGGAGATAGGTCTCCTACTCTAATCAGTCTGAGTGCTTGTCACCGTGTATCAAGTTTTGAGCGAGGGCTTAGCAGATGTATAATATAAACTCAAAACAGTTTCAAGGATGATTTTAATGTGAACTTTAAGCTGAATAGTGGGGCTGGGATGTCAGAATTAATAAAGAAGCTATATATAATTCTCTGATAATAACGAATTTAAAACCAAGCAGTCAAAGTACCTCCCTACCTAGGTAGGTACTTTTTTAAACCGATTTAAAAAAAGGAAGAGGTTCTCAATTAGTCTGAAGGTTGTTTCTTTTTTGAGCAAGATTATGACAATATTCTGACACAAGCTGTTTATCTTTGCAAAAAAGAAATCATCCTATTCTAATAGCAGAGGTGAACGTACACTTAGGTGCATATAGGTAGATACGAGGCAATTAGCCTTTGATACAGCTCGTCGCCAAATCATATTTGCCGAAGCATTTCCTCTGTTAAAGGCAATTTAGTCAGGCAATATTGAAACAGGAATGGAATTTACTTTTGCCAGTTTTCGATACACGCTTGTCCAGCTAAATAATTTATTAGCTCGTTTGACACACTCTCGTTTAAATGGTAATCTATCAGTATTTAAGTAATTGATTGTCACTGCAGTCTATCATATTTAGCCATTCGTCCGTCGCTTTGTAAAAAATCTAAAAGCTCGCTGTTCAACTCATTATTTCTAAAACTACGTAGAAACAAAAATATTTCCTTTTCCAAATGGTTTTTTTAATATTTAAAGATTTTCTTCTAAACTTTTAAAAAGTAACTTGACTTTCCAGGTAAAATTTCCGCAATAAAGAGAAAAAGGTGGTCAAAGTTTCAAGTTTCCTTGAAAACATTAAATAAACATGCAGCAAATGATACTATGCAAAGTATTGCAAAGCAAAGCTAAGAGGTAAAAGAATTTAAAGTAATGTAAACACGAAAAGTTTGCTTTCGAGTTGAGGCAACTCAAGCCGGAAGCGCATTTGAACTCAACTGCCTGGAAAAATTAATTCGAAGCCTGTGGCTGCGAGGGCTCCTCGAGCGAACTGCTCGCCCTCCGCTGTTCACGATCATTTTCTCTCTTCACAAACGAAGCAGGAGGTCTACTTTGAAAAACGAATGAAGATGACGGATGACGACGGATCGCAAGGCTAAGGAAGGCCGATCCGTTCCTTCGATTTTGAAAATGATTCTGACAGACACTTATTTCTTAGATATCTCTAAGGTGGATCAGAAACGTAAGGTGGCAGCTGGTGACGCATCCGAAGCTACTGGGTGTTAACTAAAGATTGTCAAATCTAGTAGTTTTTGAAGAACTGAGAGAACGGAAATCTTGTGATAATTTCCGGGTTCTATCGAACTATAACCTAGTTCGATATTTTAATAATATTCTTAAAAAAATATGTGAATTAAATGGTGACTCATGTACACTTATGGTTAGTAAATTGAGATAAAAAAGAGGAACTGAATAAGTTTGTTAGTAAAATAGCAAATTTTGTGTGGAAATAATATCCTTTTTTTCTGTGTTTGATGTGCAATAAAGCGTATCTGTATTTTATTGTACTTTCCAATTTTATTTCTGATGTAATTTTATAGTATTTTAAACTTCACATGTTTAGAAAACATTAATTAAATGTGACAAAATCATAGTAAACGCACAAGTAGCTAGGGATGGAGGCACGAGTAAAGTGTGGTATGAGGTAGTGGGTCGTGCAGTGCAGTCAGCGGCAATTAGCACCATGACAATGACATTCAAAACGTGTGCAAATAGAGCACGCGGAGCGGTCTACCACCCACCGCCCGCTTTATAGCCCGCATGTTTCTGTTCAATGTGAATGTTGTTTACCAAGATCGTAGAGTCGTCTCGTGCTCTATATAACTAATGCATTTTTCTGAGATTGTGTAAAGACTTTGTAGTTATATTGGCACTACAATAACCTCACTCAACAAAACAATTTGAATTTTTTTATTAAACTAAAAACCGACATTTAATTTCGTGATATTTACACTGTTTTTTAAGTTTTGCGGGGTGAATACTTATCCCGCGGGAATATATCCATCTCGGCATACTCTTTATAATTGTAAAATGTGATTTTACATGTCAATAAACATTCAATAAATTCGGTAAACATACAGAAAAAATATACATTTAGCCCAACATATAATCTCCTCCTTTTTGCAGTCGGTTAGTACGAGACATTCTTAAAGCAGTACAAGTAAACCAAAAATCGATACCGCCAGCCGCAAGGAGTGCTAAAATTTTAATCCAATTAGAACGGCGTTCTGCTTCCCTCGTAAATTATTGTGCCATCAAATTTTACAATGAATTAATCTGCTTTTATTTCTTCCATGCTTTTGATTTACTAGATTTGTGAGATTTATAAGCAAATTGAAACGCAAAGCGAAACAATCCTGACTCGCAATATTAACAAAATAATTCCAGGATTTTATACAAATTTAGCACCACCTGGTTACTGACAGTCTATGTTTTCGACTCGTTATAATTCCAATTTCACCGTAGAGAGCACCAAAGCACCAACAGTTTCAGTTCCAAAATGTTTGCTCTCTACCTCTCAAGTGTGTAGATTGGAAAAGGCTAGTATACACCACCGAACCTGAGCCCGTAAAGACAAAGTTAGCAGACAGGAAAGTCCTCATTGCAAATCCACATCATCGTCGAGACCTGCACTAAATTATCTCAAGCACAGGGAAATAAGCTACCTACAATGTAGAAACTTAAAGGGCCTTAGAGGGGAAGACAAAGGCGAAAGCTTAGCTCGTAATATTTGATTTTAGTGGCATTCTGTATGTCTTCAATAACAATTCTGGTAGTAAAAAGATAAAGGAACAAAGCAAGCTCTTAGTATAAAAGCTAGTAAAAGGCGTAATGTAATGCTCCCCGTAGCACAACTATGCTACGTAGCGTAGATACTCGTAGCTACGTCGTAGCACCGGATATACAACAAAACTTTACATGGTTTCGTAGGGGGTGTGATTTTATCATATAACTTTTCTAAACACTACGAAATTAAACCGACTGCGTATCCTACATCTTATATTTTTTGTTTTTTTACCAACCCAAAATATAACCATAGAGTAAACTTAAAATTATAACAATCAGTAAACTACGTACAGACCATACAGACGTTTCTAAAATAAGTTAATGACAGATGGAATGCGTCATCAGCCGCGTCATCATAAACGCGTCATAATAGCTTCACAAAATTTTAGATTATAACATTTGCTTATGTAGAAAAGAATCCTTAGTCTCAACTCAACTATGTTGAGAATTTACGTGTAGAATCACGAGCACCTTTGAAACTTAACTGCCTCGGAACAATTAAATGAGGACAATGTAGACGCTTGTCTTTTGTCTACACAGTCTACGTCGTCCGAGCTTAGTTTAGACATGCTTACGGAACTGCTTCGTCTGTTCTTAGTATATTGAAGTAAAATAACATCAACTGTGAAGAAGGTCTCAGAATTAATTTTTTTCACAAAATCTTTGGATGAAAAGATAAGGATAGAATCATAAAGAAGGGATTTAAAACGAGTCTAAAATATTTGAGATTCAAATGAAGGGTTAAATTAAAATTGGTATCGCAATTTAAATTTTCCTTAAAGCTTTACAAATCTGACCAATGGTTTCACTTCATTTAATTAAAAGGAAGCGCAAATAAAAGTTTAAACATGATTTTTCTTTGAGTCTTTTTGTACGTTTGTAAAATGACGAGGGTTGGGAAAATATGTAGGTGGCGTATCTTGCAAACGCTTTATATTCTCTTGATCCTTCGAATAATATTGGAAGTCAGCATTTTTCATGTGTGACGTAGATATGTTTTTTATTGTGGTAATCTTAATTAGTACTTTGTCTCAATTTTTAAGTTTTCAGCTGCATGTGAGTTTTTTATTTTTTGTTTTTTATGTTATGTTTGTCGATTTCTCCGTCAATTATTGAACGATTTCGATTTTATGGCTATTGTATGAATAAATATAATAGCGAAAAATAAAGCAGGTAGTTTTTGAAAATAATCAAAGTATTATACTTAAACATAGACTCACAATAAATGGCTCTAATAACTAAAATAATCCTTTCCATCCTTTAGTACGACAACGTAACCAAGTTTTGTAACCAGCGTAGCAATATAGCAACTTTATGAAAGGGGTGGTATCTGCTCACACACTCACAATTTCAGAGCAATTTTGTGAAAACATCAAACGACTCCAACCTCGTTTGATTTAGCTGTGTTTATCACTTACCTTCCTAAGTTACTCATATAGTTTGGCATAATGAGCAGCAAAATAGTCTAGAATAGACCAGATTATAGATGAAAATTTTTCACAAGGTCTTTTATTGAAAAAAAAATACGTCAGTACATAGTTTCGCTATCCTAAAAACCTTTCTAACTATACATAAACCAGTTCGTACATACCTTAGTTAGACTATTTCAACACTGGTGTTCACATAAAAGACGAATACGTAACTTTGTTACGAGTTCCTCGTTTCGATATAACAAGCAACCGGGGTCCGGAACCCAGCGTCTAATAGGTATCTGTTTTGTTATTAATGTCCTTATACGGATCTCCAATTATCGGCGTGGCGGTCCTTTTCGATACGGAACGACGAACGACGTAGCTCAATAAGAACCCCAGCTAGGCTGGCTCACTTAACCATTTTGAGAAAACATTTTCATTTCAAAAGAAATTTTCAGAGCAACTTTGAGCTTTTATAGTTTTCTTTCAACGTTTTTATTCAGATTGCGTTTTAGAAGTATTTTTAGTCTAATTTTTCAAATAACCCTTTTAAAATATATAGATCGGACCACTCAGTCATTTGAATAATCTCATATTTTAATGTCGGTCAGTTTTTGTTGGAAGCCTGTTAAAGTGCGCAAGTAAAGGCTTGCCATGATTCGACCAACATGTGGATTTGCGGACCTACTATTCAAAGGTAACTTGTGAAGTTGTGACTTAGCTGTTATAAATAGCTATGGTCTTCCATATTTGCCATTTACGTTAACTGAATTGATACAGTCATCGACAGCGTTATGTGATTGTCTTTGTATGATTAGGCGATGTTATTATTGTTGAGGGCGAAAGTCCAATAAATGGAGGACGAAACTGAACCTATTTACTGAAAGGGTCACAGGTTCAATAGGTCGATGGAGTAAACAAAGGATTTCTAGATTATAGAAAAGATACTATGGATAGGTACCTAAGTTTTGTCATTGGGTTTATTTTAAAAGTTTGTCTGCATCCAACCATTATTTCAAACGAGGAGGGTAAACATCACAGAAAATTGGTTACTCTGCGCTGCTTTGCAGCAATATAGCGAACCCCGAACCGAGACTTGAAATATTTTAGTAATTCTACTCAGTAGATACAATATTATAGTTATGACGATATCCCTCCAAATGTATTTACCTTTAGGGTCTCTGTAACTCTGTTACTCTAAGGCCGTACCCACTGTAATAAAGGCCCACTCGAATTAAGCGTAAAGTTAAGCCCTTAGTTTACGAGGGTGCTCTGAGGTAAAATTAATTTCAATAAATTGTCTTCAAGAAGTTTTCTAATCATTTGGAAATGACCTCATAAAACTATGGATTAATTTCGAGCGCCGCCGTTTGCTCACAACAGTAGATACATAAAAAAGGATGGACAACCCTAAACTTTCATGACTTCCAAGTAGCTACATCGTTCGAAACAAACCGCGCTATTTTATTTTCAAGGCCTATTGACAAAGTCTCGGATGCCTCCTGTATGGGAGGTATGTTCTCGAGCTGTTTACAAAGGTTCATAAGCACACATACTATCCGTAGGAATGCTTGAATCGCTGTGTACGTACTTGACAAAGTCGTCTGCAATTTGTCTCGCGCTGCGTTCAGTGTCTGTGATTGAAATTCTTACTGTTCCTTCAGGCATGGTTGCGACGTGACTACACGAGAGCATGTACCATTCACTATCATTCATTCTGGTCTGGACCGTCTTTCATCATAATGCTTTAGCACATTCTGGAATTAACGGAAAAATATATCTTATTACATGTGTCACATTGTATGATATATGCCTCGTAGAAATGATAAACGCTTTGGTAACGTGAAAGAAAACGTAAGTATCTTCCTATCACCCAAAGATTGTAGGCATTTTCGCTACAATCAAATCAAAATGTTTATTCAACCCGTAACGCATTTTATTCGATGCCAACAAACGCAGACAAAGATAAGTAAATATTAGATCCTGTGCGCTGGACGACAACAAACATTCGGGATCATTCCATTGTGAATTCCTATTAGCCCAATGAACAAAGCGGACTTTCGAACTGGCCAAACAGTAATAAATAATTTACAAAAGCGGTCATGTGAAAGAGAATCCCCTCTTGGTGGGGGAAGCATGCGGTAGTTAGGTATTTGAATTGCTAATGACTTTCCCGGTCGAATAACTTGGCAAGCTACGTTAACTGGTTTCAGAAACACTAGATACATTGCCGCGAGTTGTTTCGGAGCCATCGCGGGTGCGGGCATACTCATTTCACACCAATAGTTACAAGAGTTGCTACCAAATCATATGCATAACATGCAAGCTCTTCGTTTGTTGCGACGTGGATATTTAAATACACAAATTACTTACTTGATCGTCTTAAGATGTGTCCTCCTTTCTTTTCCTGTTCTAAGGTCCTCCATTAATCTGTATATTATGGCAGCAACACCGAATGAGTTGATGATATAACGTCATCAGACAGATATGTTACAAGCTTTTCATAAATGAGGATAAGAAGAAGTTGAAGTTGAAAACGGCCCTGTCAAAAATATTTAAACAACTTTCCGGTCCTAAAATCTTTGAAAAAGTTGTCAACCGTCTCTTCCCAAAAGGGACTGAGCGTCAAGATAATTAAATTAAATTATCAACATTAACTGAAAATCTCTCCAAAGTTTCATCGATTTCAGAAGAAAATTGGTATCAGGCACAAACTGTAACGACTACCTCAGCTGCTGCAAGAAAGTTATCTTTTGATAGAATCGGGCAGAACATCATAGACGGACTGGGCTCACCATATGTCTTCTCTGCCAACATGAAAAATAAATAAATAATGTTGGACAATCCACACAGCATCATCTAGCTCCAAGACAAGCAGAGCTTGTGTTATGGGTACTAGATTACTGATATACTTAATACAATATATTTAACAGAGATAGATATTATTTATTATACATAGATAACGACCAGAACACCCGGAACAAATATCTGCAGATCGTACAAACATTTGTCCCGAGGCGGGAATCGAACCCACAACCTGCGTCAGGCAGACCTTCGCCCACCGCGCCACAGAGTTCGTCATCGAAAAAATACCGTGAAAACGAATATGATTCTGAAACACTAAAGGGATAATAAACAAGATAGCCTGTGGCAGTGACCGCCACCGTGTAATTAATTGCAAATTGTGGCGATCGCCCAGTCTCCATCTGACGGCACCCTGGAACCTACCTCAATTTATACTGGACGCAAAATACCAACCGTTTCACCCTTTATCCCTACTATGCTTCACTTTGAAGAGTTGAAGTACGCGCTCGGTGGATTAAGTTTATGTGCTTGGGATGATCGTTATAAGTTTTCTATGGCTCGGTATAAAATAGGTGCAACATTTACCTTGCTGTTGTTTAGTCTCGTGTGAATGTACCTCTATACATATTTTGTGTAGTTATGTCTAATCATAATACATCGGCGTTGTTCTCTGACCTAAAGGCACCGGCCGTTAAGGATATAAACATGTAGGTTTGAAATGTATTTAAGCAGGAAAGTCAGTTTTCAAGTGACATTGTTAAAATAATTTATAACAATTTTGATATCCATTGGTTATATTTCTGCGGACACAATTGTGCATGTATTACAATTCAAAAACCATAATATAAAGTAATTATATCGCGACAGAAATATGCTTGACAACTGCGATTAATTATTGTTACCAATAACTGCCCAACAAAGTGTCCATGATTTTTCATTTAATAAAACATGGTCGTGTTTTTGATGATGCGATTCATGTAGCGAGCAAGGCTTGACTGGTAAACTGCATTCATTAAAAGCTCCCTAGGATAGATGCCTACTTTACTCAGATTTTTGTGCAAAATCTTTGACTTTACTTATTAGCCCAGTGAAAATACCATTTTACTAGTATAGTATTTTTATATCTTTGTCCTTTGTAAGATAAATAGTGAACAGTAAGTTATCTGCATAAGGCTTTGTGAAGGATTGCGCAAACACTATATGTGCGCGTAAGCGAAGACTGTAATTTGGCAGCAGGATATCAAGGTTTTAAAGTAGGCAATTGGTGCCAGTATGTCTACTTCAGATTTGTATTAGTAACACCGAAAGCTTGTAAGATTTATTAAAAATCTGGCTTCTTTAGTTTTTTAATAGAATAGCCATCCACGCGAACATATCCACGAGCTGAATTCCACTAAATTAATCGCTTCACCATAACTATGGGGTCAGAATGTCATATTTTGGCATTAACCTTTAAAGAAAGAATCTACAATTGGAGGGACGTCAAAAGTGTAAAGGTGACCATTCTATCAATATCTCCGTGCAATTAACGACGCACGAGCAAATTCTTTTTCATCTATAGACAATTCTGCGATGTTACCATTGTCATAGAAAAGCGATAGGTGAGTAGGATTCACCCTCAGGCCTTCCAGTATTCGAAAATAAACGGTATCACGTCAAGTTTAAAAAAAATGCCATATACCAACCTATCTCTTGAACTTTAGTTCAAGATGACGATTCTATAAACTGAGACGAGAAGCAGTTATGCTAGAGCCTAGCATATCCGCTTCTCATCAAGCCACAGTCGCAGTCATCAATAACTTCGTCTCTTTGTTCGTCTCGACGATTAACAACTTCCTACTTTTCACTCGACGCCCAGTTGAGCTTAATGTCCCGGAGTAGGAGATAAAGAAGAACTATCGATTAACTTCAGTAGTTAAAGACAATAATTTACACTCAAATGAATCTATAAAAGTAATATAAAGTTTCATTATGACGCTAGTAACATTTATACAGAATGAAACGGCGTAAACAAAGTAATATATTGTCTTAGGAGAAAGACAGTCAGTAACTAACTTTAATCTTCTTGGTTGGTTATTTGCCTGGTGAAAAGTTCAAGATTTGATCAATAATGACTCCCACTAGCCGAATCTTCAGTCTCAGAGACTGGTCGCTGCCAGGTGCGCAGGATATGTTATAGTGCATAGTGCAGTGTGTGCGTAAACACAGGTCTACTGTATATAACCTCGACTCTCATAGTCTGGTGCGATGTTAGACCAATACAGCCGGGGAGAGGTCTGGCGCATGACCAACGGCTTAACGTGCTTTCCGAGGCACGGGGGTGTAATACTGCCAACTTCCTGACTCCTCCACTTTTTCTTTTCTTGCAAAAAAATCTAAAGTTCCAGCTAATAAAATTGCATTCTATGCTTTAACTTCTCACGTATTTACCGTTTTATATGTGACTACGTAATATACAATAAAGTTGCATTTACCTTATTAATGGATCCTGCAGTTTGATTTCAATTAGACAAAATCAACAGTGGCAGGATTGGCTTCATCCTCTGCTATTCCCGGTGGATTTCGTCGGAGAGCTTCCCAGAAAAATATCGCTTAACATATTAATTGGAAACTGAAAAACGCCTCTCATTCTTACATATTCAGAGATATTTATTGCTTTTGAACTGCATATGAAAAACATTGATTTGAAATATTTTGGTTATGTCTTGTGTGGCTTTCACTCGATGACTCCCTATAATTCCTATAAATGCGGTCCCGTTTCATTTTTGATCTGATGTAACCGGAAGCTTTTAAAAGTAGATTACGGGATCCAGCCAGCAATCTTGTAACATTAAAATGAAAGGCTTACGAAGGGTTCAAGTAACACGAGACCTTCATTAAAGAAACACGAATTATAGGAACTTTTAATCAGTTCATAAACAAAATCTTGATTCCGTTAAGGAATTATTTTGCATTTAAGCGCTGCTGATTCAACAAGATGAAGTAAAAGAACATAATCCTCTCTTAAATTACTGATAGGTTATGTGACCTAGAAGCTGTTAATATTTTCCCCACTCCACTCGCATACTACAGAGATGACTATCAGTCAATTATAAACAGTCAATTTTTATGCAAACTAAACGATTAGGGCTAAACTTGACCCATTTATAACAATATTAGTAAAATACGGCCCAAGCAAGTAATGAGATAGTCGGCGCGCCTGCATGGCTCACCTGATAAGGTGTATAATACAAGCTGTGTCGGACTACGATGGGACTTAGTTAAATTGTCTGGGTCTAAGCGCCATTCCGCGGATAAAGCCGCTACGTTTAGAATTAAAGAGGTTTTGTTTTCTAGTCAATTCCAATCGCAATACCTTAATCTCGTTTCACCGGTCGCTGGGCAGGTGGAACGATCTGGAAGTTATCTAATTGAGTTCACAAATTGCTTTGTTTTGCAATGTTAAGGTTGATATTTTATTTGCAACTCTATTTCTATCTTACTCCTAATCTTCATATAGGCCACGAAATAAGTAGTTTCCCGAATAAGCTCGTAATTCAGCTTGTTGAAAAAATTGATACAGCCAAATTGAGATCCTCCTTTTGTTTTCGTCGGTTGATATCAAAATAATAGAAACGAAATCACATTACATGTAAACTATCAATTTCTGTTTCATATTGGTACTCGTGTGTTATCATCTGCTTGAAAAACCACCCCATAACATTCCGAAACTATCCATAGTGGGCAATTTGCTTTTGATGTTAACCAAACTCCGAATATATCTATCTATCACCTTTGTATATAAACAATAACACAACACACTTGTTTATTTAGTCAGAGATACAATAAAAACAAAAGTAATCAGTTGCTCCATTCCGATAAACCTAAAACAACTGAATTATAAAAACAACTATTTGTCCGGAAACTGTAGCAGACGCGAGCGTCGCGGCTCTTGCGGAAAATTGAATTGTAACCGGCAACGCGCACCGTCATCCTGACTTCCAACAGCCGAAGTACCGGTAGGAGCTACCCTCACGTTCCCGTATACCTTTAAAACCGTATCACACAAAAAGCCTCGGCTCATAGTCACCCAGATGAAAGTTTTGTCACGGAAACGCAATACGAAAGGTCTAATAGGGGTACCAATATCGCTAGCGAAGTCCGGAATGGACACGGACAAGTTACTTTAGCAATGCTTTTGTATGTTTGCGCAGGACGTAGCGTAGGGATTCAGTGAGAAAATAAAAATAAAGAGAAATAAGCTGTAGGTGCCTACTTAGATTAATTGAACTTGACAGAGGAGCGGAAAGAGGTGATCCTTGACAGATTGCAAGGGGATTCTTCCCCTTTTATAAAAGCTTTTATGCGTAGGCAGCTTATTATTTACGCTAGATAAACAAAGAGTATTTTGTTTACACAAACTCAAGCAGGCATCTTAAAAGAGCACTGATAAATGAAATGGCAGCCAAATATAAATAATTAATTACTTATTTAGGAAGGTTGCTTGTTCTCTTCACAGTGACTGTATCAAGAGTTAAAACGTCGAGCATATTTGATCTCAATAAATTACCGATCTTGTTCCTATCCAAGTGTCAAGACTACTGTGGCAGCTGACAAACACGGTAACAACCAAATAAAAAGCAATAAGGGTATTAAGTAAAACAGCGAAAATTCTAGTAGTTAGCACTTGGGTTCGTTTAGACTGCGATCTAATAAGTTGTTTACGTGGCTTCTTGGCACCGGTTTCTGCTTGGCTCTTGGTATCGATATTTTACCTTGAGGTATTGTGTTATTATGTCTGTGCCTTAAGCCATGTTGTTTTTATAAAATCTCTGTATGTCCAGCTCGCTTAGCTTGACAGATAGTAACTTGTAAAAATCTTTATGTTCCGATTAACTAATAATCGTATTGTTTACCAGTAACTTATTTTATTTGTACATGTAGGTGATACACTAGCTTGAGCTACCTACGTCTTTCTTGTTATATGAGAGAGAACACATGTGAAAAGCTGTAACAGAAAACTATTAAAGCCTTGGGCTAGATCCGTTCAGGCAACATAGAGCCTTACCGACTGTCAGGCTTGCTGCAAAACTTATTGCAACTTCTTTATTCGCCTTCA
This sequence comes from Eupithecia dodoneata, assembly GCA_947044415.1. Lineage (NCBI taxonomy): Eukaryota > Metazoa > Arthropoda > Insecta > Lepidoptera > Geometridae > Eupithecia > Eupithecia dodoneata. The sequence continues at coordinate 7,397,512 of OX345656.1, read as the reverse complement.
GCGCCCTTTGTTCAGCAACTTCGTAGACGCCAGCGGACGGTTACTCCTTGTAAATACAATTTACATTCATTATGTGCTAGCTATAACTTAATAGGTGCAATAATAACGTCGACTGAAAAAGTTTTACAAGGAGGCAAATTTATTTCTTTTGTAGATAACTTTTTCTAGGAAACAAATTATGATCTTTTATTTGTCTTGACGTCTTCAAGCGCTTAGAGATCGTTTTGAGCAAAACAAAATTTCATTACTTGACTAGGTATTTCCAGGAACTACCTACTGCTGATGGTTTGATAAATTATATGTATCGTTCTTTTAAAAGGGATTAATTATAACATAATAAGCAAATCCTTATTATTTTATGCACGTAAATACGTTCATAGCCAGGTAACAGGTATTTTCCATAGTTACAAGTTTAACGAACGACTTAATAATCCGTTGTTCTAGCTTTAATATTATCGAAGCATTTCTATTAATAATAATTAGCTGGAAGTAAAAAAACAATCCAATCACAACAGCGGAGACGGTTATGAGCTTCATTGGCAATCGTGATAAATAATTGACGGATATAATCCCGATTTCCTGTTTGCTCGTAGCTTAAATTACTGAGCCAATTCACCAAGGAGATGTTGGAAAGGTAACCTTTAAATAGCTAATAAACAACGTTAATATCTTCGCTAAAACCGCTTTATACTTTTAGGGAATTTAATTGGTAGTAAAGGAGCATTTTGCGTACGTTTGAAAGTGGTCGTAAAAAGGCTGTCGTGAGGACATTGTATGTAGTTGCTCGGTAATGGCGAAATAAAGCTTGGACAGGGAAGCAGTACGCTTATTACTTTATTTATTCAGTTTATGAAGTATGTACGAAGAAAACTGGTTGACCAGAGAACATAAAAACACAGATCCTCATCGTGTCGTTCAGACTGAGAATGAGAGTCATTCTCTCTCTAAAGTACCGATTTGATAAGTTTAATGTCCAATGTATTAAAGAACTAGAAAGTACATAGCTACTAAAGACAATACTGTATGTACACACTTTATTTAGGTATTATCAGATCGTTAGGTATTTTCGGTAACATAATCCTACTAATAATTATAAACGTCAAAGTTTGTAAGTATGGACGGATGGATGTTTGTTACTCTTTCAAGTAAAAACTACTGAATTTTAATGAAACTTTACAATAATATAGCTTATACATCAGAATAACATATACATTTATAAAGATAATATATTGTAGATTATCCAAAATACCTATCACCACGCGGGTGAAACCGCGGGGCGCAGCTAGTAGGTACATATAACAGACACCTGTTTGGATAATTTAGAATAATTTATTCAGTTGTTTCAAACGCAAACCCTTTATTCGCTTAGAACAAGGTTAGGAAATACATTTAATACAGTTAATCGTGATAATACAATGTGTCAACATATTCTGCTTTTCGGGCAAACGAATATTAATAGATTTAGAATTAAGAGGTTATTTAATGTAAATAAATGCATGAAAAAGTTCTTTTAATTTTTCGGGTTAGTGACTATGGCGCTCACAAATAACGTGAATGTATATTTGTAAGAGAATTTTGATATATAGATATATTTTGACATAACTGACATAATAGATTGTTTTTGAATGCATGAGATATTATTCATGTAGTTTAATTTTTTTTTTCTGAATTAAAAACAGGCTACAGTACAGGGAAATGTCAATGTTGTACAAGTAGGGTTTGTATGATTTGGTTGGTTCGAGCCGGCATATAGACCGCATAAATCTTTTCTAGGAAAAAGTAATAATTTCTAGGTCTGTTTAATTTCCCCAGAATATGAATTATATTCATACTGTAACGTATGCATGAAATGTTAAATGTTGAATAATTTTGCATTCACGTTAAACACCACCTTTGCTTAAATTATAAAGCATAGGAAAATGTATTTAATTTCGCTGTTAGATACGTCTGTTACAAAGGTCTTAAGTAATAAAACCCTGCAACGTGCAACGTACCTAAGTGTCGCGTGCTCACCGACAAAGTTTGCAGAAATGTGTTCCTGCGTACTGAAACGTAAGATTTGATCAGAGCTCTCATCCCTGTGAACTAAGCAGTGAATACGGCCTGTGGTTGAATTTATGGCAGCCAATAAAGCTAAATCAATCCTGTGAGGGATCGTTGGAAACGACCTCTGTCGGACATCTCTAGGCGAACCGGGCCCACTGAGCCGATTCCTATTTACAATAGAATTTGTCGGATGGATGGGTTTTAGTCAGATGCATTGCTTTTGCAATGAATGAGCTAAATTTATTGATTGTAGTAGATAAGTGCATCCATATTGATGACTAAATTATTCATATTGACGACCTATGTGGTGCGGTGGGCGAAGGTCCACCTGCGACTCCTGAGGTTGCGGGTTCGATTTCCGCCTCGAGACAAATTGTTTGTACGATATGCAGATATTTTTTCAGGATGTTCTGGTCGTTTTCTATGTTTATTAAAAAATATATATCTATGTTATGTATTGTATTATGTATATCAGTTATCTAGTACCCATAACACAAGCTCTGCTTAGCTTGGGGTTAGATATAAATAAATAAATAATGCTGGACAATTCACACAGCATTATCTAGCCCCATGGTAAGCAGAGCTTGCGTTATGGGTACTAAATAACCGATATACATAATACTATATATTACATGGATAGTTTTTTTTTTTATTATACATAGTATACGACCAGAACACCCGGAACAAATATCTGCAGATCGTACACACAATTGTTCCGAGGCGGGAATCGAACCCGTAACCTCCTGCGTCGTAGGCGGACCTTGCCCACCGCGCCACATCGGTCGTCAAATATAGCTGCGTGAAATGTCCGGCATTATTCATTTGTATTAAAATCGCGACGCGTGTAAAAATATGTCTATGGGCGCGTATATCGCAAAAACTTATGAAAGATCGGACTATGTTTGCTATTCATCTAAGTTTCAGAAATCTGATATAACATTTTTATAGCTTACTTTTAATAAAGACAAGTCAGATAAAAAAAGAGAAAGCTACATGTGGTAGCTAATAATGTTTGTAACATAAAAATATACACCTATTAAACTAGCTAGGTTGGTTAAGCAGGTCAGGCAAAAGTCTCCCCCAATCTCCAAACTAATTCGCCTTCTAAAACTCGCAAGCAGTGATACGGACGGACTAAATACAACATCAGCTTTTGTTGTGAAAACGTTCACGATCAAAGTTTCGAGGGAAATATTTTCCAGTAAAAGTGGGCTATTCCGCCAGCTCCATCGGTTGAATATTGACCTAATGAAAAACATCCCCCGATGTGGCCAACTATTCAGCGCGGATGGTCGGCTATTTACGACGATTAACCCTTGGGATCCAGCTGAAGACGTAATTTTTCATTAAAAACTCCATTAAGTCGTGAAACTTTGTTCATTAAACTTTCAAACGGTATTTGCTTGATGTAATGAGATAATATTGGGCGATTTTCCTAATTTAACAAGACTGAAGATTCATTATTTATTGTTCAGTCTTTAGTGTACGGAAAATAACAGCTTCATTTAGAAGCTGTTATTTTCCGTACTGTATAGAACTGCTTACCTTGTGTCCTTACCATTGTGAATGCCTCGTGTCTCTGACCTCAAAAAGTTTATTTTCCAATCAACATAATATAGGTCGACTTGTTTTTAATACCTAATCGTAATTCCCATCGACCGTCGTCAATCTACGTAATAGCTTCAATCCCCGTTTTGAATATTTTTCCTTGTCCTCTTCATCTAAAGATACGCCTACCTACGCCACGCCAAATCTTAGTAGGCATTTATTCCGTCAACAATTGACTCGGTAAAGTGGTGATCTCGCATGTTTGCGGTCCAGCGAGTGGTTGATGGGCTCGTCGCGCCGCCCGTCTCCATCGAAGATCGAGTTAATCAAGCACGTTCCCGGGGCGGCCCATTGCCTTAACATATTGCCTTCATCGACATACCCGGACAAAGATATGCTATTCATGATACAGTTTAAAGGAAGATGTGTTAAGTAAATTAGCGTACGTATTTATGTAAATTAAGTGAGAACTAAGTGCTTCGGAAAACGCATAGTCTTTAAGGCATTATTAACAAATTTATGTAACCAATTTGTAATTTATAAATGATCGTTTATTCTATCAATAACCTACTTTTTTAAATTCTAATTGCACGTAGTTACACGATTTACATACCTACTTGAAGTTAAATAATATCAATCTTAGTTTAAAAAACAAAATCGGATAATATTTATAACTTAAAAACGGCCGGACAGATTTTAATGATTTTTGATTAGTTGGTTTAATTTTCGTTCTGAATAGCACCTAGGGGAATCATTATAAATCAATAAGGGTTCCGCGCAACAATGTTACGCGAGCAAAGACGCGGCACAGCTAGTAACAAGTTCCCGCTACTTTGGGTACCGCAAAGCAACGGTACCTATTACATAAATATGATGAAATAATTTCTGAATAACATTTCGTATGTATCACCATAGGACTATAGGTGCCTATTTAAAATATATTTTCATTCAAAATACAGGTTGCCACGAAACATGTGTACTAAGCTGAAAAGGGATGATTCTGGACCGAGGAAATCAACTTTTCTGTCCTACGTTTTTTTTTTTTTTCGCAAATTTTTTACTTATTTTGCAAATATTTTTAGACTTTTTTTCATATTTGAATAACTTTACGTGTATTTGTATATTATGGTATTGTATTGACATTTCAAAGGATTTAGATTTTTATGTAATAATTTTATAACAAATACTGGTTTGCCTGAAAAAAAACAAACCTCTTTTCCAATAAAATAATAAAAATACACGTATTAAAAAAAAATTACAAGATAATCTCCTCGGATCCAGAATAACCATCCCTTTTCGGCTTATAACACATATTACGTGGCACCCTGTATATACGAGATTTTATGGAAACGTAAATAAAAGTATAAAGCCTGCAGATAAGAGTTTTCCGAGACCTTAATTTACAATTTCAGCAAGCATTTTCCCGTAACACAATAATGATTTACGAGTAAATACCTTCTCGACTTTCATAAATAATTTATTTAATTGATACGTATACTCATATTTTATTTATTTAGCTTACCTTCATATTTTATGACGAAGATAATAGGAATCACCTTCGGGCATTAACTACCTAGCAAAATGCTTTGCTTATTTTCATGGTAATATTCAGTGTAGCGTATTTTGCTCTAATTATTCGGTTCAGTTGAGTAACGATAAAATTTACGTTATGATCAAAGCTCCAACAAATTTTGTTGTGTTAATTTGATTATAATGAAACGGGAAATACGTCTAATATTATTAGTACCTACTTTATATTTACAAAATAATATTTATAAAGGCATATATTTCTTTGGTTATATTATTTACCTCAGGTCATTAAAAAAGATAAGAGCATAAGTACAAACAACAGCCCATGCTTCAAGGGTATTAAATTGGATTACGTAAAACCGCAGGAAATACGTTAATATGAAAAAGGGAGATATTTTTCAGAGCTTATCATAGCCGGGGGGAGGGGAGATAGCGTTCGCGAATTAATTCCGGAGCCGCCTTTGATCTTGCCGGCATTGTTGGCTTGTCGTACAAATAAGGCTCGCTTTGCTGCCACTATTGCCAGCTTAGCCACTTTCAGCTAGGTCCAGTCGTTTTGGATACCTGGATTAATTTACGTTGAATCTGGAATTCACTTAACACAACGAAGAACTTTCTGAGATCCCAGGCTCATTTTGGTAGATGATTTCGAGCATCGATTAAATTTTATAGAATTAAATTCGAAAATTATTTTTCCATTAGTTATTAATAATTTCCAAATACTGTTAATAGATAAGCAAAAAATCAAACCAGCCTAGTTATCGCCTTTCGTGTATGTAATTTTTTATTTTCACATCTTCTTTTAACTTTAATTTTTCGACTGCATCCCACCTTTCTTCATCTTCTCCATCTAATACCTAGAGATAAACGAAGTTTGCTCAAAGCTCGTGAAGCTGGCAGCATTCCTGCCTTCATAACTCCCATCTCCCAAGAGAGTCGCCGACTGAGATCACTGGCAGTCGCTTAAGCTATTGCACTCCCAGGTAATAAAGCGTCTATTACGGCCAAGTGTTTGTGAACACTCGCCGAGCAGTGCTGTATTTAATGTTGACTGCGGTGTACCGGTGTTTGCGAGCTTTGTGCTTTTCTAAGAAGCTGTTGTACAAAGAAAATCGAAGTTAAAGACAGGGTGTAATTATTTTCAGGTAAATGACTAGTTTCCTACAGCTGTAGACGGAAAATGTGGCCTAGCTCGCAGCATAATAGGAAGAAAATATTAAAGTACGTGAAACAAATGCTAACGAACTGGATTTCTAAATTAAGCGACTAAAACAACAATCACGGAGACACAACAAAAGAGAGCCGTTGAACCCTTCAACAAGCGCGATACTTGGAATTATTAAATTTAAAAAATATTGTAATAAAATAACCAAAACTATAAAAAAAAGTGTGTGCGGCAAGATAGGGCGCTAAATTAGGAATTATATGGCTCTCATTAGGAAAGGCCAGCAGTAAACTAATAAATACTGATGATGATACAATATAATCGCTTTCAATCTCCATTTCCCAAAGCTCAACCAAGAGTCTGCACTTTCCTTGAAAATGTTCTGATATGAAAGCAGCTTAACTATTTTTATGAATCGTCAAAGCATACCGCTCTAACGTGAGAGCGGGCGCCCCGACGGGATGTTTTGCTACGGGCTACGCCGCGTAGCAGGGCTACGAGATTGAACTATTTCGCTACGAGACACAATAGGGTAGTCATTTGCAACTTTTTAAATATTTACTTGTACTATTTGTGTGTGTATCTGTTACTTGTTATTTTGTAGTATTCCATCTATAAAATGTAAATCCGTTATTGGTCGTAGGAAAAACATAGTATATTATATTGTTTAGAAAAGACTGTGGATTTTGTTAAATAAATAAAATAAGCTACTAACTTGCTGACAAAACTGCGCGGTCCTTTTATAAAAAAGCATAGACTCAGAAAATGTTGGCAAATAAACAAATAAGCATCGTGATTTGAATATGAAACATGCGAGTGTCGAGTTTTATATAAACTTTTTAAATTAAGTAAGATAAGCTCGTAAGATGCTCGTGACGACCGATGTGGCGCGGTGGGCGAAGGTTCGCCTGCGAAGCAGGAGGTTGCGGGTTCAATTCCCGCCTCGGAACAATTGTGTGTACGATCTGCAGATATTTGTTCCGGGTGTTCTGGTTGTTTTCTACAACCTCCTGCGTCGCAGGCGGGCTTTCGCCCACCGCGCCGCAGAGGTCGTCGTACATGGTAGATCATATTAAATTATACGGCTATGCTCCAAGCGTTGATACGTTCCACAGTACGTGGAGTACCATCGCGTGTTCTATTCCGCAGGCGAACGTTGTTATTTTCCCGTCATCTACACTCCGCTGCAGGCCCTTCACGTAACGAGGAACCCTCACCAGCGCTTACTCTATCAAACACCCTTATGAATATACTCAAAGCTATTTCTACAAAAAACTGATTTAACAAGAACTAAACCAGGTGCTACCAACAACTGACAAAGACGCAAACCTTTACGAAAACTGTACAATGGAACTTTTTATTCATTGTAACATTCCTTTTAACTATATGGGACGTTAAGGGACGCTACCAAAAGAAGCAATTTAATATAGAAAAGTTACGAGTTATGGTGTATCGGGGGCTTGCTTTGAGGAAAATATCTTTATCATTCAGGCAGCGGCGAGGAAGCGAATATACAATAACAAATAGTGTTGCGACGGATATTGTGCGAATCGACAGTTATTTTTCGAGATGCTCGTTTTTATCGGACATCTGACAGTAGAAACTTATGAACCATTAATTCAATAGAACGAGCCCTTAGGAATAAAATGTGTACCTATGTAATGTAAGAAATTCCTTCATTTATTACACCAGTCACAGACTAACAGTTTGTTCGTTTATGTTTGTTTATTTATTTCCACCGTAGGTACACAAAGTTACAGTTGATGTCGTTGAGTTCTATAAAATTTTAATAGTTATGTTCCAATTTTAGTAGTATATTACACACTAACATTTGAGTGCAGCTATACAGGCTGTTACAAAAAGTAAGGACCAATTTTCCTGAGGTGGTTCAGACTCGGTCATGGAAACGAGGTAAAATATTAAAAAAAAACTATTTTGTTTTCTCAAAAATCAATAAAAACTAAAAGTGCTTAGGCCGATATTTTGTAGTTACTCGGGTACAGATACAAAAAAACAATGCCAATTGTCAAAATCGTTAGTATTTGACCAAATAACAGCGAAAAGCTCTGTCTTCGTGGCTTCGTGACGTAAAAAACCCATCTCTAAAGCAAAGTATCTGTTATGCGGGATAAGCTGGTGAACGAGCAGCATTCAATTCGCCGGCACAATCTCAACGAGCCTCGAAAAGATCGGCCTAAGCCGCGGATCTGTGCTTGTGGCTCTCACTGATGCGAGAGGATAAATTCGAGAACTATCCTAATGCACAGTTGAAAGATATGTGTCTAATTTGTTCAGCGTTCCATGTTAGTTTAGATGTCTCAATTGTTTTCAATTATGCAAGCTCAAAACTATTTGTCCTGCTGTCACTCATGCATACCTGAGTCCCTATTTCATCTATACTAATTATTATAAAGAGGAAAGGTTTGATTTTTGTTTGTTTGAACTGAATTGGCTCCAAAACTACTGGACCGATTTTAAAAATTCTTTCACCGTTGGGAAGCTATACTATCCCCGGTGAACATATATAATAAAGCCTAGCGATATAACAAGCCTATGGCTATATTATAGGCTATATTATATTATATATAAAATTTAATTATAATGCCGCCGCTAGAAAAGGCTCTTTAATTGTACCGTGGTATTAATTATTATCAAAATAAATTACTTTATATTCAAGACTGCTTCAATACCTTAATATAACTTTTAGAATTATTCAATTCGGACATTCCATTCGAAAGATATCACGAGTTCAAAAATCTAAGTATTAGAAAAAAGTCGCGTGGCTCACACTCGGCTAACTATAACTATGCGATATAGGCGTCACTGGGGTACGGGTACGGGAAGTCAACGTTAAGAAATAAACGGCAGCAAATAAATTATGAATAATAAAATAATAAATACCCGTGCGAAGCCGGGACGGTCCGCTAGTAGGTATATAAGTAGTATATGTATATGCATATATTATATGTAGTATTTCTATGTAAGTATTATAAGTATTTTATTTATGCACACAGATGCCCTGGTACTGTCCACGATCCTATGCATCCACGCTCTTGAGCGATAAGACCGCCAATTGTAACTTATTTTTACTAAGTTTCTTTATTGTACTTTCTTGTATATTAAGTGTGCACTAATAATAATATTAAACCCACAGGGCAGCTTGTGGCGAGCTGTTGGTGAGTAGCGACACTACGGGTACCGAGCGCTCCCGGGGAAGTTCCTGGTTCTCGTCTCCACTTGCGGAGTGGCATCCCAAGAGAACCAGATCCCCACCTATTACTTGCCTTCATTGGCCGGTCTGAGTGGAGTCGCGAGAGATGCATCTTAGGATGTAGACTCGGGGGTGGAAGTGTCTAATGGCGTAATAGCGAGGAAACCCGCTCACAAGCAGTCTTCGTGATGGTGAAATCGGGGCCGCACCTCTCAACACCCCTCAGTCGTTTGCGCCGATGTTGTTCCTCTCCGGTAATTTACTCCGGCTTTTTAAGGAATCCATCCAGCATTCGGCAAGCCACCGTCAGTCACTCTTAACATTATGATTGACTTGTTTATGGCAGACATCCGCAATCTCCCCTATAGCCCGATTACCCAGTCCACCCATCCATCATAATAGCCTGGTTTTATTTCTTTCATTTTTCTTTGCAATAGTCTCTACACTTGGCGGATACCATCTTTGGGTGTATCATATTGTGCACCCGAGGATGATACCCGCTATGTGTAGCCATCGCCTTTACATTAACTTTCTCAAAGGGTTTCTGTGCTGTTGGCTTCGGCCCCACGCAAGCCTTCCAAAGGACCGGGTCACTTTATGGCCCGAGTTCATGGTAAATGAGAGATATAATAATAAATACATTTATTATCCACTCACAAGTTCTTACAAAAATGTTCGTATATAATATACATTTATGATCACATTATTGACCTGACTAAAAGTATTTTCTATCCATCTATCTAAATCAACTTGGTATGCTTACCTTGTATAAATTTAGTTATCTACAGCTTGTTTACCTGAATGTACGCGTACGTTTAATTGGTTTCATTTGTACGTAATAACAATATTTACTCATTACATTTCGAATTGCAATGTATTTGTTAATTGCACGTTGCTCAGCTATTCCTCTATATTACTCGACGTTATTAAACATAAGCAACAAAAACAAAGTTGCTTCGAGCCAATGTTTTTCAGCAAGCTAAATTATAACTCCATGTTACAATTTTACTACTATACACTAGCCAAACTCAACGTAGAATGTTTGTAAATAAACCACGGCACAAAAAACTAAATATCACGTGCTTGACGTCGAGTTTAAGATGTAATTTTAAGTAATATTTAGTGAAGCAAGGATCTCAAATCGACAACTAACGTAAATCTTTATTAAATAGTATAAAATGAAGTCGCTTCCGCTGTCTGTTCGCTTAGATCTTTTTAAATACTCCATGGATTTTAATGCAATATTCAGCAATAGAAAGAGTGATTCAAGAGATGGTTTAATAATCATTTGAGACATAGATTTCAACGGGGGCGAAGCCGCGGGGCGCAGCTAGTTACTTAAAAAAGACGCGGCAAGGTCAAGTATGGGCAGCTTGTTTATAAACATTCTACATTAAGTTAGGCTAGTGTATAGGTAAAGCTCAACAGCCGGAAGACTTAACGTAATAATAAAGAAATTCTAATTAAAACTTGAGAACGTAAGCTAGAAAGTTGTGCGCCGCGTTACTTGTTTGAATTGCAAAATTCTTAGCATGCGAAGTGGAGGGCGGGCGTTCATATCACTCAGGCAAGCTTCAACTTGATACAAAATAACGATACAAACTGCGCTTCCTAACTTCTGGGTCTAACTGCTGACAAGACAATTTTAATTTACAATACAATACAAAAATACTTTATTGTACACCAGATACAGAACATTATGAAAGATATTACATGTGACAAGTACAATGGGCGGCCTTATCGCTTAGAAGCGATCTCTTCCAGGCAACCTTTCTTTTTTACAATCATTATATACATAATTATAAAGCAATAATGCAACGGGATGACTCTCATCCCGTGACCACGACAGTGTGTAAACCTGTTGTAAACTTGTCTGAGTTTGCTTATTTTGTAAGCCTAAAGAAATAAATGATATTGACTTTGACTTTGAAACTTCGGGAAAAATAGGTAAATAAACGCGATAAATACCTAATAATATGACTGATATACCCTACCATTATATATGAGATGTACTAGACACATAAGTTATGAACATACTAGTGGTTTCTTCTCACTTCTTCCACTGGTGGACAAAAAATTGAAGTGAACTATAAAATATGACCTGTCTAAGTGCTTATTTGTAAGCTAAAAGAAATAAAAACTTATCATTTTCATTCACACGTTGTATTAGTGCCTATAATTGTGTGTTCAGATCGCGTAAAATCAAAAATATTTATCAGATATACAATACAATACTCTTTATTATAAACCACATAAAACAGATACAAAAAACCGAAAAAACTTATAATTAGATTATGTTGTAGAATGGGCGGTCTTATCGCTATGAGCGATCTCTGCTGGACAACCTTTGGCTGGACAGGAAGTGATAGAACAAGTGTAGACGGTGGCGTGTTATACAGAATAATATTCAATTGGGACATACATAAAAAATTATGATAGCTATTAGTATAAGTACATACATATGTAAATAATAACTTATAAATAGGTCGTCATATAAACGCATATTTATAAATCTTCTAATCTCTAACTCCCATAATAAACATCTACCACATAAGACTCACTGGCAAAAAAAACTCTCCCAACAGACGATAAAAAACGAACAAACATAAAGATCAAGCGAGTAAAACAATAATATCAACTTATCCCGAATCAGCAGTAGTTCCCGTAATAACTGGGATCATTTTATTTTGGGTAATACGTGATAGAGAGAAGTTTCCCGCCAGTCAGGCGCTTTCGTTCAGCAACGGCCGCACTGGACGATGGTAGGTGTAGCTCAGTGGAGAGCCCAATATACACCTCTAGCCCTCCTCAGGCTAGAGGCAATGCGCAACAGCATTTTCCCATCGTAAAAAAAAAGGCGTTGGCTTGGATTGGGTGGTTGCTTATTATACTTATAGAAATACCAAGAACACCCGGAACAAATATTGCCAGATTGTACAAAAAATTGTCCCGAGGCGGAAATCGAACCGAAAAGTGGCAAGTTCGCTTCGCCGCGCCGCGACACATCGGTTGTCTGAAAGGTCTAAATTATATAGGCACTTGGTTCTAGAAACCTCGGTATTTTTTGTAAATAATGAATGGACTTACAAAACCGAAGAATAAAACTGTACGAAACGGGTAACGATTTGTTACCATGGCACTGGTACCATGGTAACAAATCGCCATTATTACCCGCAGGTACCCTAATTATGTGTTGTTGTTAATTATGTTTTAACACTTTGACTGCTGAAATCACACGGTATGTGTTTTCTACAAGTGACTAATATGCGTAAATCCACACTAGCGCAGCGGCTGAGAAAATACAGATCTGTGTGACTCAGCACAGCCGTAATATTTTTCGAACGAAACGCATGTGCGGCGCAACACAACCGCTGTGTAGAGCGGCAGCACGAATTTTTAAGTTAAAAAAAAGATCGCAGTCGTCGAAAAAAAATCGTTAAGTGATTACATTGCTATTATCTAGTTGTTTCCTGTTACTGTCATCTGTTTAAGTAAATTTTTCATACATAATTCTCTTTGTTTACCTAAAATACCTTGTATTTAAGACGGTCCCGAACTTATGTTTGTTTTCTCACCTACCATCGTGCAGTCCGGCCGTGCCCTAAGGGAACGCGTGTCCATTCCAGCCTATTTGCTCGCACTGCGTCGATAACCATCGATGGATGGCAACTGCATGGTATGAGCGTGATCACGCATTTCATTACGAGAACCACTATGGGATTGGTCTAATAACTTCAAGACAAGCAATTGAATGCTTATGGCGAATTTGCCCATTAGGGGTAGAATATTTAGTACCTATCCTTCCTTTTATAAAATCTTACATATATATTAGACGCGAACACGGCTTCTCTGATCTCTTGTGAATGTAAGCTAAGTTTCTTGACGTTTCTACAACCTTAATATGACATTAACAACATAACTAAACTAAATGCTTTTAACGTAATAGTAAGTGATTATTTTATTTAATAATATTAGCACTCTTGTCGCCTGAAACACAGGATTACCTAGTTTCAGGCTTAATTGTTATACTAAGCTATACATACATATATTTATTATGTGCACTCGTGTTTTGTCTAGCTACGATATTTTATCAATAAATTTTATTTATTTATTCATTTTATCTTATTAGCAATGGCTAAGAATAAGATGCGATTTCTTTATCAAACGTGTGTGATAATAAATTATTATACGTACATATATATAAAAAAAATTCGTGTTAGTACTCACTATTTATAAATCAAGAACGGCTGAACCGATTCGGCTGAAAATTGGTGGGGAGCTTAGAACCAGGAGTCTAACATAGGATAATTTTTATAATTTAAACCATTTGATACAGAGATAAGATTTCCACGGGGGCGAAGCCGCGTGGCGCAGCTAGTATAATAATAGAACTAAGTTTTGTAACATAGAACACTCATCTGTTTTTTATATATAACTTTGCAAGTTGCTCATTCTGTTAATGTTTATCTTTAAACTTTGCGCACAACATTATCTTACGATTTGCCAGCGGAGAAAAACAGCAAAGATAAAATGAGCGGGGTCGATTGCTCGGTTCACGGCTAGTGGAAAATTGTCGCGTCACCGGAACCGGAAGTACGTCATCTCCGAGGCAGATCGAAAACTGTACAGCCGGTATTTAAGCGGAGGCCGTGTCTATGTCGCCGTCAGATCGTAGAATTAGCTCGTTTGTAGAATGGCTAGTCCAATTTCAAATCAGCACAATTCAGAGTTGTCTATACCGATGGTTGAACGATCAACGTTCAAAATTATGACTTACGTCACAAAGCCATTTCGACGAATCACTATCTATTATATTGAAAAGAGGTTGAAAATTGTTATGATCCTAGTCAGTGGCAACGTGTAAAAGCGTAATTTTACAGTATTTATTATAAAATAATTCCCAAGGAATGAAATGAAATAAATGATTTATTCAATTAAAGTTAACTATACGTAACTGGTAACATAACTAACTATATTTAAAACCAACACAAAAACTTACACTTAAGATAAACTAACTACTTCCATTAAAGATAAATATGGGAAGGTTTCAATATGCGTATTATTACAGGTAGGGTAAGTTGTTAATTACTATTAGGGAGTCGCGCTCTTGTAATCGTCTCATGTAGTTCGTTCACCCACGGGGGGGGGGAGATTGGTGAGAGATCGCACGTGACCGCACTGAGTGGAAAGATTTGGGGGAGGCCTTTGCCCAGCAGAGGGACGAAACAGGCTAAATAAAAAATAATAAAAAAAAAAATTTAGCTACCTATTCCTGACAAACCAGCATCTGTTATGCAATCGGCCTAGCTATTCTATAAATGGGCTAATTCTACTATCCAGTCGCGACAACTTTACTTTTCTTAAGTATTTACCTATGTACTTATTCATAGCCTTTTGAAAAGTTTTTCACTATGTGGGAACCTACTCTATACGAGAATCTCTGCTAAAAACACACAGTCCTCCCCACTTAGAAATATCTTAAAAACCCCAGCACTATCAATGAATCCAATCATTTTGAGAATGGACTACACTAGAGAGTCCAAACATACGCAATACAGTGAATGGTCATTCTCTGTGAAAAGTTTCAGCAGTGAATTTCGCAGGCCGCGAATGTTTCAATTTTAGACTTCTCGTCCTTTTGGTGCTGTTCGATATCCTAGTGGTCCATGCTACGTGCACGGTCCATTGGCAATCCGGCCCTGCCCGTCATGCGTTCAATTTGCCCTTCCTTTGATGCATATTTCAACAAGTCACGGCTGCACCGATACAAAAAAAAACACAAAATGTTCATCTTTTAATTAAAGTTGCTCGCATCAATGCTGGCAACAATTCGCCGTTCGTTAATCACAAAAATGCTATTGTTAACCGAACCCGCTCCTCGCATCTACTAACGTTTTTTGACAAAAGGACATGAATAAATAACCTTACCAATAATAGATACCGTATGTTTTTGCTGATGTGATGATGGAAGTTTTTTGAAACTGTGATCAATAAATATAGCAGAGTTTAAATACAAGTCGAGAGTGAAATTTAATTAAAACAAGCAATAATGTTTAGAACTGTTATAAGCATTATAAAAGCTCTCGGAGATAGGGTGGGTAAACGGATAAGGGAATTGGTTTACGTCTCGGATAAAACGTTAAAATTCCCGTCAAAGATAATGGACGCTCATAAATGTAAACCTACTCGGAATGAGTAAATTTTTTATGTTTTTGAATAAACATTATATGTTATAACCTGTTTTATTATTCGGATTTGATTCGGATAGCAAATAATACGTTCTATGTATATTCCGTCTATATGACGACTGATGTGGCGCGGTGGGCGAAGGTCCGTTTGCGACGCAGGAGGTTGCGGTTGGGTTCGATTCCCGCCTCGGAACAATTGTGTGTACGATCTGCAGATATTTGTTCCGGGTGTTCAGGTCGTTTTCTATGTATAATAAAGAATATATATTTATATACCATGGGGCGCGATACTGCTGTGTGAATTGTCAAGCATTATTTAATAAATAAATAAAAAGAAAAAAAACCTATACAATAGCTGCGTGTCCATCCAAATATTGTCTGGAAGAAATCACTCTTAGCGATAAGGCCACCCATTGTGCATCTTTGTTTGTTTGTTCTTTACTATTATTGTTTTCTGCCTTGGTGTGCAATAAAGCATATTTGTATAGTAGGTATATAATTTTTTTTGACTACGGGATCTATTGTTTCTGGTTTAAACTGGTTTAATTAAAGTCATGGGAAAAACTCGCTGTTGACAAAGTTCATCCGCATTTGGTTTCCTGTTCCAAGAGATAATTATTTATTGATCAGTTTGTAAGCCACCTATTATACTCGCACGAGCTTGCTGACATGCAGCTGTCGCATAGCCCGCGGTTGTGATCATGACATCATTACAAAATTCAATTCTATTAGCATCAGGGTATATAGGGAGACATAACGTGTTAACTAAGCCGATAGAGGGTGATTATGGACAGCAAAATCAGGGTTTTGTCATGAAATTATAACAAAAAAGTTATGTGATGCTTTGATATTTCCAAAAAAATATATTATAATATATTTTTTTGTAAATATTTGAATATACTTAAAAAACACGAATATGACGAAAAAAGACGGTAATAAAAAAAGTTTGAAGTTCCAAAAATCGGAGAACAAAAGTTTATACTTTCTGGGTCCAAAATCACTCTCTTTCGTTTCGTGGCACCCTGTATAAACTAAAATAGACATAGGGTGCAAATTAAATAATGTTCTTCGCTAAGCTAGATAGGAAACAAGAAGTAACTTGATAGTAGTACGTTTGTCCGGGGCGCGGCCTTACTTAGTTCATCATCATCATCATCAGCCTATAGCAGTCCACTGCTGAACTTAGCCTTCCCCAATGAGCGCCATAGCGCCCTGTCTTCAGCTTGTCGCATCCAGCATCTACCTTCAGTCTTTCGCAGATCGTCATCCCACCTGATCGGAGTTGTTAGTTGTTAGGTAGTTTTGATGGATAGGTAGGATGGATGTTAGGTAATGTTCTTTCATTTTACGGCGTTGAATTAGAAGATCCAACTCCAAGCATGCCCAAGCTTTCATTTCTTTAAAGCGAATCTAAAATATTATTTTTCATGTCTTTATGGAAGGCGAATTGAAAAATAATATTTCGCGATAAAACTTTTGAAAATATCTTGGCTATTAACACAAAAGTCACTTATAACAGGAAATTTACCATGATTTGATTTTTGAGTTTTCTAATATTTCGGCACAGTTTCATGCGCCATGATCACGAAATAACAACTAATAATTACAATCTTAAAAAACCGCGATCTTTAAAGTATCAACAACAAATATTGGTATATTATGTGCATAACCACTGTTTCGTTTGATCAAATCCGCATAATCCAATAGGTTCCGTTAGATCATCTCAGAGAATATTCTTAAAGATAATGCCAGAGGAAAATACTGAGTACAGTGGATAATGAACAGTAAATGCTATCATTGCGCCTAGTAATGTATTAGACTGGGCGCAGAGGTGATCTTGTGATTTCCCCAGAGCCACGCGAGCCACTTTAGATTCTTCATGTGGGTACGTATTGCCTGCTTTCAGTTTATTTTGCGTTTCCATCGTCAATTCCTCCCGTGCCGAAAGGGTACTATATTATTCGTAGGCAATGGTGTCCCAGGGGCGGCCTTTCCGCGCATCACACGTGAGTTTATCAACTTTACCGACATAGAGGCATATTGAAATAAAATTAATATCTATGGAAACCGAAAAACAATGTTAACGATACCAAAGACTAGAATAGTAATGCTACATACATAAGGGTAGGTACGTTTTGGTGGATGCCGGGAGAGATATAAAAAACTGTAAACAATTTAACGCCCGCTCCCACGCCAGCGGAATGAATTCCACAAAGTAAACCGTACCGTTTTATATAAAGATCCCTGAAATAGTTAGAAAACAAACAAAGCTCACAGCGTTTTCAATGTTCAGCAGAACTTCAAAGAAGCTCGGCTTAATGAAGACGCTACGCAATAAAGTTTGTTACGGCGACAGGTGTGGGGAAGACACGGTGGATTGTCCTCAATTGTCTGCCACCACTCTGCCACCTACTTAGGGTAGTGTTCTTCATAATTAGCTGCCAGTCTGTTTAACTTTCAGAAAAAAACATGACTGTCTATAGTTAGTGTTCTGAAGATTAACTTCTCACAACTATGAAATCATTCGAAAATACATATGTATAGTCTAAAATCTATTGTTTAGTTTTGCGTTTAGATACGTTTTGCTGAATTTGATTTGGTAGGTAAATAGCAGACGTGCGTTTTTGTCGTGATAACAAATTTATAAGCCTAGCTATGTAGCCATATTTCTCTTTGTTAGTCTAACTAAAGCTTTAAAAATGTATATCCCAAAATATGTCAGTTATTTTTGAAAGATATTTTCGATAAAAATATGTTTGCTCGCTCAACAAAAAATCCATTTTTCACCGTTGCAAAACCTTCCATCGAATATTTTTTTTTACATTTTCTGAAAATAGGACGCGTCCATAGGATAGAAACGTATACATATATGCTTATATAGTATGGACACGTATATATATATATATATAAATTACATGAAACGTACGTATTTAATAAACACCCAATCCTAAAAATAACGTAATATAAACTCTTTCTATGAAGCTGGTAGCTAAACACAAAGTAAAGCAAGTAATTTGCTCTACTGTCAGAAACAAAGCATTTCATTCGAAGCATATTGGAAAGGTTTCGTAAATTCTGTTGTAAGTTTAATCGCCAAGCCAAGCGTAACACATAAATGCGGTTTTGGACCAACAAAACACTCCACTTATTGGAAAATCAGAGTTGAAGCTAAGAAAATTCAATAATATGAGGGCAGTGGGGTCGCGTTAGCCGCCGCCGGTCTCCGCGCTATTGGAAGTTATTTGAAAGCCGTCTGCGGACGCCGGCCTAGAAGAGGTTTCACGTTGTTTTTGACTTGCCTTTACGGCGACTCGATATCGATATGCTCGTGTTCGGCTTGTTACCAATAATTTTATTGCGTACAAGAAAATTGATTTGGGATTTCTTGAGAAAATCCAAGTAAAATTTCGATTTGCTTTTTATGTCCTATCGTATCGTATCATTAGCAACTTGTTTTAAATATAGCATACATTACATTCGGTATGATTTTCATTCAAAGCTCTCTTATTCAAACTAGTCAATGCATCCAAATTAAAAATGCTCCCCCAAAACATCCACAGCAGACGGACAATATTGCCGTAACGAATCATGCATACGGTAGGTACTATATTGCCACTATTTGTATACGCGTGCACTTGTGTGTGTCAAAGCACTGAAGTTGTATGCGTGTCAACTCACACATAGATTCGTTTAAGATTCAAGTATGACACTATCCCTCTGATGTGATAGTAGCGTGTTTTTCCTCTATGCTTACAGCATAAACTGCCCTGTGCGAGAAGAATAAAATAAGGGTATTTAGAAGAAAATATACATAGGTATATAAGAATAAAAAAATAATGATTCTATTAACAACCCTTGGTTTCAAAATCAGATAGTTCAAAAGTATGTGCATCCTTATTATAGCTGAAGGAGGACATGATGGCGGAGCGACGACAAAACGTACGCAACATTCATTCTATGCGCATAAATCGCATTTGCATTCATTGGGAGTGATTGTTCCATGCGATGGTATAAATTATGCTCAAATAATGTAAAGTCTGCTGTGGATGTATTAATCAAGTGTGCTGTGCATGAAACGATTATGTTTTCTCTTTTCAAAAACTTGTTATTTAAATGATAATAATCAACGCCAAACATTGCTTAGGTTCCTACCGATAACAATAGGAACCTAGGCCATTTTTCAAATCAGATGGTTTGAAAATGGAGGCAGGTTAGTAGTTTACTCAGATAAATGAGCTCTAAAATATCCATAAAACGCCCATTGAGCACAGGCGTACTTACAGAACATAACAAAATACGCCCATAAAGGAAACGAGCGATGAGCGGCCAGCAAAGTGCATAACACTTTTCATGAGCGCTAATTTGGCTTTCGTCGACTGCCACAATTTTCAGTCAGCTAATAAAATGAACGCTCTCTATTTACAAATTGTTCGTTGTATCTGCGGGTGGGGTTTTCAGAGTAAACTTTTGCAGAGAGCATTTTGGAAGCTGACTGGCAGACTGGTGGCCATTAGTACGCTCTAATTACGGATGGAATTACGGAGGATATGTATGAAGACATATCCAAAGCCTTACACAACACCACTAAGGCCCACTTCAACGTTGTTATGGGGGACTTTAACGGCAAGGTGGGAATCCAGACTGGCAACGAATCCCGATTAGGCCCGCATGGTTATGGAGTTAGGAATCACAGGGGGCAAATGCTTGTCAATTTCCTTGAGAAGGAGGGGCTGTTCTTAATGAACTCCTTCTTTAAGAAACAGCCTCAAAGGAAATGGACATGGCAAAGCCCCGACACTGTGACTAAAAATGAGATCGACTTCATCATGACGGATAGCAAGCACATATTCAGAGATGTCTCAGTGATCAACAGGTTCAATACCGGATCTGATCACCGACTCCTTCGAGGCTCTCTGAATATCAACATTAAGCTTGAAAGAAACCGTCTGATGAAGTCCACGCTCCGACCTGACCTAATTCAAATCATGGCGGGCACCGAGAAGTTTCAGCAGCTTCTCGGAGATCGATTTGTTGCCTTTGAACCAACTGATGACGCTGACGAGACCCTACATAATCTGGTTGAAACGTTGAGGGACGAGGGCATCAAATTCTGTCGAAAGCAGCGTACTGGCAAGAAGTCCAAACTCTCGGATGAGACTCTTGGGCTGATGACAAAAAGACGGGAGACCACCCAAGCGACTTTGTCAGAGAGGTCAGACCTGAACAAGCGAATTGCGAAGATGGTACGGCACGATCTCCGGAGCTCCAACACGCGCCTCATTGAAGAGGCGATAGAGCGAAACCGGGGGTCCAAAGTATTCACTCAGCAGCTTGGCAGGAGCCACCTGACAAAGCTTAAAACGCAAGACGGAAGGACCGTATTGTCGAAGCCGGAGATCTCAGCCGAGATAGAGGATTTCTATGGCCGTCTATACGCTGCCCATGCCCCTCGTTCCCAACGAGACAACCATGATTCCAGAGCCACCCTGACACGCCACTACACCGACGAACTACCTGACATCAGTCAAGACGAGATCGTGTTAGCTCTTAGGCAGCTTAAAAATGGAAAAGCCCCCGGTGAAGACGGTATAACATCCGAGCTCTTGAAAGCTGGAGGAGCTCCTGTTATACAGGAGCTACAGAACCTCTTCAACGCCGTTCTTCACAGTGGGAGAACTCCAAAGGCGTGGAGCGGGAGTTTGGTGGTGCTCTTTTTTAAGAAGGGCGATAAAACCCTTCTTAAAAACTACAGACCCATTTCACTCTTGAGCCACGTCTATAAGCTGTTCTCACGAGTAGTCACGAACCGTCTCGCTAGGAGACTCGACGAGTTTCAGCCACCGGAACAGGCCGGATTTCGCGGAGGATATGGCACCATAGACCACATACACACAGTGAGGCAGATTATACAGAAGTCCGAAGAGTATAATCAGCCCCTGTGTCTGGCTTTTGTGGACTATGAGAAGGCCTTTGACTCTGTCGAGACCTGGGCTGTTCTGGAATCCTTACAGCGATGCCAAGTGGACTATCGTTATATCGAGGTTCTGAGATGTCTCTACGAAGCCGCCATTATGTGTGTCCAAGTACAGGGCCAGCAGTCTAAACCTATCCAACTGCGCAGAGGAGTGAGACAGGGGGATGTCATATCCCCGAAACTGTTCACAAGCGCGTTGGAAGATTTGTTTAAGACTCTGGACTGGAAAGGTAAGGGCATAAACATAAACGGCAACTACATCTCAAACCTACGATTCGCTGATGACATAGTCCTATTGGCGGAGTCGCTAGAGGAGCTGAACCAGATGCTGGACGGCCTAGCTTCAGCCTCCCGATGTATCGGTCTTGGCATGAATCTGGATAAAACCAAAGTCATGATCAATGGACACATTGATCCAAGGCCGGTGGTCGTACATGGTCACCTTCTCGAAATCGTTTCCGAATACACATACCTTGGGCAGATTCTGCAGTTAGGTAAAAACAATTTCGAGAAGGAGGCCAAAAGGAGGATCCA
This sequence comes from Eupithecia dodoneata, assembly GCA_947044415.1. Lineage (NCBI taxonomy): Eukaryota > Metazoa > Arthropoda > Insecta > Lepidoptera > Geometridae > Eupithecia > Eupithecia dodoneata. Next base: position 7,375,316 of record OX345656.1, on the reverse strand, counting down.
GCTGGGCTGGGCAGCGTTTGGGAAACTACGTCGAGTCTTCTCTTCATCCATACCGCAATGCTTGAAAACGAAAGTTTTCAACCAGTGCGTCCTACCCGTTATGACCTACGGAGCTGAGACGTGGACACTCACGATAGGGCTGGTCCACCAGTTCAAAGTCGCTCAGCGAGCTATGGAAAGAGCTATGCTCGGAGTGTCTCTGAAGGATAGGATTCGCAACGAACACATCCGACAGAGAACCAAAGTTATCGACATAGCTCTGAGAATTAGCAAGCTAAAGTGGCAGTGGGCCGGCCATATCTCGCGAAGAACCGACGGCCGTTGGGGCAAACGTGTTCTTGAGTGGAGACCACGACTCGGTAAACGTAGTGTAGGACGCCCTCCGACCAGGTGGGATGACGACCTGCGAAAGACTGCAGGTAGATGCTGGATGCGTCAAGCCGAAGACAGGGCGCTATGGCGCTCATTGGGGGAGGCCTATGTCCAGCAGTGGACTAATATAGGCTGATGATGATGATGAATTACGGATGAACCGACAATCCGCGCCACAGAATACGGACGGGGCCCTGCAGAGATATCGCGGGCCCAACTACGTCGCTGTGAGTAACACTGCGATGGCGCTGGCACATCTGTACCTAGTTATGGTGGTATGGATAACGAGACATTGTCTCCAGATTGAACTTCGTTAAGATCCGCTTGTGGTGTTTGTCGGGTAGGTCGTTGAAATTTGAACCCAATGCCAACTTTCGTTTATGTGAGACTTTTACAGTTTTGATACAATGTCAAAAATGTGTTTAAATTTTCTTCAAAGAACATGCCGAAAGTCTTTGTTAAGTAAAATTATAAAACAGATTTATTTACAGTTTTGTGAAGAAAGACAACGCACAAAGACCCAATATTGATAAAAAAAAAAGCAAGCGATTATGATTCATTCGATTAGGTGCGCAACAAACACTCATTATAACTATGAAATCTTGTCTGTTGGATTAATTTGTATAACTTATTACCATCTGAAATGTCTCAGATAGTGCTTGCACAAAGCACAGTCCCATTATGGGTCGGGTTGACAGAGAAATTACCTAAGCTCAGACAGCCAGACGTGCTTAGTCCACATTTATATAGAAAACGGAATTATCTACTCCGCAGGGTATTTCGTCAATATATTTAGTTTTAGCCAGCCGTAAAATTATTGTTCAAGATCATCATTGATTCTGTAATAATGATTATGAATTTTATTAAAGTCCAACAAAAAAAGGAAAGCTGCGTTTATTAGATTATTCTTGTAGACCATAATTAAATACTACCTGATTATTCCCATCCCCCAAGCGTGGAGATAATAGCTTATCCGCCTTTTAACAAATGAATGTAAAAAATATAAAACTATTCATTTCTGGGGAATGCCTAACTAGCCACACATCCACTACACGGCCACATCTTCACTTTCCATCAGGTGAGATTGTGGTCAAACGGACTGTTGACTATAAAAAAAGTAGACTGGTGTTGTTGTTGTTGGAAATTTACTAACAGGTAGAGTCGTAAACGTTAGCACTAGTTAATGTAGGTACAGTGCATAATAGTCTACGGTAGAACATCTTGTACCACATTGCAAAAATTAAAAAAAAACACCTTAATACGTACATACGTATGTAGGTCGTTGATGGAGTTAAGATGGATAAAAAATTAACAATGACACCCTCACTAGGCTAAGCCTGTTTCGTGGGGTATCGAATACATAGTCTATTTGCCATGAATATTGGATGATTGGAAAAAGGTAAGGCAAAGGCACTATCTTTGCACAAACTGATACAAGAGCTAAAGGGAGCACCTGTTTAATATAACCAACAGTGTTACAGTGTCAATTTCGCCCAGACAAACGTCGGAATCGAGAAATTCGAAGCTACTTGAACCCTTGATTGCCAACACAAAACTGCACAACGCAAATTCGTCGACTCTACTTGTATGTTGGTTATTACACTGAATTGTTTGTTTAGTTACTGCGGTTGCAACCTTGTCTTGGTTTTGGGCAATGTCACCAAAATTGGAGACCATTTTGGAATAATACACAAAATATACTCTGTATTTCGTAGAACAATGGTTAGCTATGTTACTCTATATATACATAGTTACTTTTGCTGGTGAGCTCTACATACCACAAAGAAAAAAGCTTTTCATGTAATTAATTGGGTATTGAATAGTCAAAGGAATTCCTTTTGGGAGCATTTACCTACGCCTCAAGACATACTTAATCTCTTAAACTCTTCTCTATACATCTCTATATACGTATATGTATATATATATTAATTGACGACCTCAGTGGCAAGGTGGGCGAAGGTCCGCCTGCGAAGCAGGAGGTCGCGGGTTCGATTCAGGCAATTTTTTTCTATGATCTGCAGATATTTGTTTGGGGTGTTCTGGTCGTTATCTATGTATAGTAAAAATATGTATCTATGTAATGTATTATGTATATCAGTTATCTGGAACCCATAACTCAAGCTCTGCAGCAGAGCTTGACTGCTTAGCTCGAGGCTACATAATGGTGTGTGAATTGTTCAGCATTATTTTATTTACAGTAACATAGACTTAGTTACTTAGCTAAATAAAATTGTTGTGAATAATTTAAAAACCCAAATTAACAAAAAACACTTCAGCTCAGAGCAAACATTTTTAATGTATCTGCCCTAAGGCTAATGTTTTTAATTAATCTTCCCGGGTAAAACCTCGCCTACAATAAAGTAGGAACCTACACTAACAAGTACAACTTACAACTCGCTAATACCCGCGACCTGTTCGTGGTAAGCTCTGGGAAGTTATAATAAAATGTAGGATTGGTAAGACGTGCTTGAAAACCGCTAGTTAACATAGCATGAGTTTTTTGAGATTCAGTAAATCTTTTATGTTCCGTCTTTGCCATAAGGGCACATGGGGCCCGTGGGCCTAGGGTCCAGAGCCCCATTAAGTGTCAGCCATATTATTTCATACTAAAAAATTGTTCAAATGTCGAAAAAAAAAAAAAAAATCTTTGAAATATCCGAGAAGCTTTTCAGGGTTAAAAAAGTTGCCAAGTTTTTGCACTTGGTTACGACTAGCCCTAGCTACCAAATGACACACGATCTACAGCACAACCTGCATTGTATACAGCTAAAATTAATAATAGCATAATACATGAAGTTAGGATAGAAGGATAAAAATTTGCTACCTATGTTAGGTAGCAATTTTTTATCGGACGACAGACAAGTCTTTTTTTTCTTCTAAAAATCGTACATTATAAAAAATACCTAGGACGTAAATAATTAACGCATATAGCCGGGCGCAATAAGTGATCATGCCGATTTTTAGAGTCAGAATTTAAATAGGCTTTTAATGGCCCATCCACACCACAATATATAACACGAATAGAAAAATCCGTGATATCTAGGGTCGCCGTCATCGAAATCGAGTGAGGTGACTATACATATACAACACAATATGCCGAAACTTGAGCATAATTTAAGCCAGTTTGAGTCAAAGCGAGTGAAGGCTCGCGATCACTTGGCTAACAAGTGGTGTGGATGCTTTATTAAGGTAGGCTTTGTATACATAATTTGAGTTTCCAAGTTTTCCCCGAATGATGGACGAGAATAACCACAGGTAAAGCTACGAACATGTGGGTGGGCTAGTACTGTGGGCGTCGGCATCGCGTCGGCCCCTTTGACAGAAAGGTAATTGATTTATTCGAAGTACCTACTAATAAATGGTCTACTAATTTAGGAGTACATGACTATTCCCGCACATATTATATCGCAAATTTTGTACCCACAGATAAATAAGCGGTTACTTATATGAAAACTTTAGTTTTGGGAAAAGCCCGCGTCGTGCTAGATCTACAACTATCCACGGAGCTTGCAAATCTGGAAACTTATTATTTTTCTGTCAGCTTAAGCAAGACGTGCACTGCATCTCTGTTTACACAATCATAAATTTAAATTGCTCGCTCATTTTTCCTGCTTTTCAACTGGTTTTAGGTTTTACTTTTCCGCTTTGAGTATAGTGATATTGGAGCGATTGAACTATTTGTCCCTTTTCCGCTTAGCTTGTTTTTGTAGGAATGTTATGCTATTTGAAATATTAATAATTCGGAACACAATTCACTGATCAATCAAGAGATATATAAATAACATTCGTAGGAACCTCCATCTATTACTAATACCGATTTATAAAAGACACGGCAAAAAGCAAGAATTAAGATTGACAGAGTGAAAATATAACTTATATTCGTCGAAATAAAATACCGATGCTTCAATTGCCCATGAATAAGGGTAGGAATGATGTATCATATTCAATAAGCAGACGTTTATCGAATCACCGCAAACATTGCGTTCACAATCTCGCCGGATGTGACTGAAAGCTACCGATTTAAAGGCGCTGCCTGCTCCGCTTCTGGATAGATTACCCTCCGTTGTCGGCAATAAATTCTATTGCTAGAGGAGTCTACAGTGTGTGCGATATGAGACCGTTAACCACAAATAAAGAGAATAAATAACCTAGAAGATTTAATAAAATAACCTAGAATAAAATAATATTATTAATCCTTTCAAATAAATTCTAGGAAAAACGAAAATATAATGGTTACAATAACAACGTAGGTATATTTATGTTATTCTCAGAAACCTATTACAGGAACAAAAATGTGTCCTTTGTCCCTTCATCTTCTTAAAATAGCTAAGAGTATCAAAGTTGACCATATTGACCTCACAAAAAAGGTTCTCATCCCATTACTACGAGTAACTATACATAAGAACAAATAATACAGGTAAGTTTACGTGGTCCTAACGTATTTTCTCACACATTTCACTTTATACGAAGGTAGAAAGGGTGCGAACCACCCCCCGCAGCGTCCAATCAACCGCAAAGGAAATTAAACTGTTGAATTTATTACGGAATACTAAGAAATAATCGAAAGCCTGCTTCAATAGCAAATATGAGTTAATTTATGTGGAACGCGAATGTATAGGCACTGCTAGAGCTCATTTGAATTAATGGAACTGTCGGGTTTTCGAGATCGCTGGGTTTATTGAAATGGTTCTAATGTATAACACACTATTAGGAGTTAGAAGGGAAACATTGAAACAGTTGGTATATATGCAATAAATGCCAGCCTAAATCGCTTGAATGCCTGTTAATTAATGAAGGCTTGATTAGCAAACGTATCTACTCCACTTGGCCTATTGCCGGTAACATTAAGTACCTACCTACATACAGTGGCGTAGCTATCGTAGGGCTGGGCGGTGCAGTGCACCAGGGCCCTGGAGCTCAGGGAGACCTCTAATCTAGGCTTTGAAAAGATAGTGTCAGCCAGTTTCCGAAGCTAGGCTTCAAGCCTGCTCACAAGGGTTTTTTTAATGATTTGAAATGAACATCAACAATCATAGAATTCTCTATGTTATTTGGTAGGTAGTTTGGTTGAGCACGTCCGTAGCACATTGTATCAGCGATAAGCTCACGTGCTTGACGCCGCCGTCAACTTTTTAGTTAATTTTTTATTCGCTCTTATTCTGCATCTATTCTAATATATGATGTTCATTGCTACGTGGAAACTGTAAAGAGGGGCGGTGAGGGCCTGATTCCTTCTCTATGCACCGGGGCCCTTGTCCACCTAGCTACGCCACTACCTACATACTATACAAATATCAAATCAATATCAGATATCAAAGTGCTTTATTTCCTTTAGACCTTACTTATACCTTAAGTACTCTTGGACACTTCACATAATTAAAGTAAAGTAAAAGTAAAGTAAAAAAATCATTTATTTCTTTAGGCTTACAAAAAAAGCACTTAGACAAGTCATATTTTATATATAAATTATTATCAAATAAAATTACTTTACTGTTCACTTCAATTTTTTGTCCACTAGTGGAAGAATTCAAATTACAAAAGTAAACCTAGGAAATAAAGTGATAACTTTGATTTTTTGTTTACTTCAATCTTTATAAGGTAAAGTAAAGAAGCGAATAAGAAACCTTTACCTTGTTAGGTTGTTAGTTTTTGAGTTGGAGCAAAACTCATCCCATGTTTTTTTATCGTCTAGATAATCTGATATCTTGTGGTAAGCCTTAATCCTCATATTAGCTTATCATCCTCCTTAGTCCAGTTTGTAATGTGGTAGTACAAATATAAATGAACTGGCTTCTGGCTTTTGCCCTTGGCTTTGCACGCGCAGGATATTAAGTAACCAAGTCTAGGTACATCAATGACTCCAAATCTAAATAATGAAATGAAAAATTCAGCTGATCACTTGTTTTGTCGTTGTCTTCGGCTAAACATCTTCACAAACTTTCTTATTATACTTTCTTTTACTTATACTTTTCCTTTTTTTTCTTATTACTTTCTTAATGATATTTGTAAGATTCTGAGACAGCCGAAGCCTACCAAAAAATCAATAGCAGAAATTCGTTACTCCGCCTTCATTCACATCACAGTAAGGTGGTATATAATTAGTTTACCTGAGGTCACCTCGCCCGGTAACTAATTACCCAATCCCGTAATGCGGTTTGTTTGCCGCTCCGGTTACCCAATTAGGTAGTTATTTCCTCCCACCACTAGAGCAGAGTAAAAAAACAACATCCTGGCTGAGAAGTGAAATAGAGACACAAAGAGCATGCTACGGTGTAAGAAGAAACTTTGTGTAGCTGTACAAAGAACTGTATCTAATCAGATCTTTACAATAATAAGTAGGTAACATAATTTTTACCCGCGTGGCGTGGGTAGTTTTTTCGAGTGTTTCTACATGGCAAGCGAACACCCATTAGGTTTTACCGTTTAAGCGATTACAATAAATGAGGTACCTATCAAATCACTCGTCTGGTCTCCTATAAGTAACTTTTCATTCCTTGCTATGATCCAGTTAATTGGACTAGCTGAACAGGACCACGGGCAATATGCGTACATTTTGTGGGCCTTCAGTCGAGTTTTTTCTAGGTATGACGTCTTACAAGGTCTGACAAGGTTGATAGCACCATTTTCATATTTACAATAAAAATAAAACCAAAGTTAGAGATGAAACTGCATATAAAACTTAAAGCTAAAAAAGAACAAGTTATTTCTTCAATACTAATTTCATTTTATGTTTTGATCCATTTACTAGATCGGAGACAGTCATTGAACCGATTGAAATAGAAGAGCAGTGTCAATGAGCTCTATATCTCTTTTACTCTCAGTTTCGGACTATTTATCACGGGGTGTTGTTACAAAAGTTTAGTGGAAAGAGTTTCGGAGTGGACCCCTGTGTCGTCCCTCCTCAAGATTGATGGCTCAGCCCGGGTCCAGGCGAGCCGCCCCGCACCCATTGTTTTCATTATTGTTGCGAGTTTTACAATCCTCGTTACGGAGCTTCTTCCGTACCGTGAACTGTACTGTGTACTTAATTAACTCCAATTCGTGTTTGAATGTTTTGCCTCTGGAAATTAGGCTTCGTTTTGTTTGAAGAGAAAATCCCAGGAGCGAGTTTCTGAAGGCAATTGTACATATATTCAGCGCATGAAATAATCTTGCTTTTTAGGTGCTTTTTATTATTTAGCCTGTTTTGTCTCACTGCTGGGCAAAGGGCTCCCCAAAATCTTTCCTATTACTTTTAAATGAATAGATAAATAAATTCAAGAGAAGAATGCAATACAAACAAAGCTGCACAAAACTAGTAAATGCACTAAAACGGTATCATTTTGAGCTGAATTTTCTATCAGATAGGATCTATTTGATAGATATTTGCAGACGGCATGAATAATTCACTCGAGGTGTGGCATGAAAGAGTCTCAAAGGAAATGCAGCCAGCTCTAGATAGATATAGTTCCTAATACTGAAGCTGTTGGTTATTGACAATTGAAGGTATTGTCTACGTAAGACGTATCATATCGCACTAATATTATTCACTAGGTTATGTCCGCGGTTTCACACGCGTTGTTTATATGGAAACGTTTCAAGGCTATTTCTATTCCATGGGAATTGATTATGAGATAATAATAAAGCTGAACGAATTGAACTTGACATTTAAGAAATACGAGTTTTCTCGTCATATAAATATAGGCAAATTAGTAATTCGTTATTACCATCAACTGCAAACAGGTTTATTTTATCCTAGCAGTGCAGTGGGTATAGGATGGTATCGTATCGAAGGGAGATACATACTTACCTATCGTGTAGTAATGCCTTACAAGTCAAAGGGGTTCCAACCAACAATAGTCGTTAAAGGTTTTAGCAGATTAGAGCGCAGCAGTGCGCTCTAATCTACTACTGCCGTACAGCACAAAAAAGATTCAGTGAAAAATGTGGGCCATTTCATATTGACGGCATCAGATGACAGACAGCTCGCGGGCCTCTCGTTTGCAGCTTGTGGGAAGCCATTTTGTCAATGTAAAATGTATTTAAATATTCTTATTCATATCGATTTATTATTACTAGCATGTACGTAAATTTTTAGGTATAAGTGAATGGTTAGTTATGTTGTCACTAAATACATACATGCGCCCTGGAAGGACACTGCAAAACTAAGCTCGACTTTATTTACACATATCAAATAGAGTTTAAAAATACATTCATAATCTAAACAGTAAATTGAAATTAATGCAATAAAATAAGTTTCAATGAAATATAAAAAATTAAATTGAATTTAGAAGCTAAATTACGAGTTTCAGCCCATTTGACTGAAACTATATAAAACTATACTATATAGGTAATATATGTATGCTGCGCGCTAGCGACGACGTTGGATTAATGTGCGCAGAGCTCTATTCTATTTATCGGTAAACAATAGGTATACACAACATGGAAATGTTTACTCGTTATGACCACCAAACTCGCTAAAGGCTGTATTGAGCAATAGTTCACCGTCTGATGAATAACAGGAAGTAGGTCCCTATTCATATCAAAGTTACCAGTCCTGTACCTATTCCGCAGAGTAGGAAAACGCAATGTAGCTAATGGAAAAATGCTATAGATTTTAAATTAATGAAAACTACCTAATTATGTAATTATTATTATCCTAGCAAGACCTTCGGAAGGCCTTTCCCGTTCAGTAGGGCAAGTATATTGTTGTCTAAGGTAGAACATGGAAAAATTACGTCATTTTGTCATCGAATGCGTAAATTATTTGAAATTACTTCTTCAATTTCAATAATTTACGCTATGTATGACGATGCGATGTCATTATTGTATATTCTACCCTAGAGCAAAATCCCTGTACTAAGTTTACTGTAGGTTAAAATCTACAACAAATACATTAAGTAACCTTTAAACCACGACTTCCAGTCCGACCAACTAAACCGACCAACTGGTTGTGCAGAATGGAAGTCGATGAAGGGTTTTTACCAATTGAACCAACTGGTTGATCATATATTTTATTTTGGGTAAACTTGTTCCAGTCGGACCAACCAAATGACAAATTGAAGCGGATCACTTATTTTTTATCTTTCTCAACTAACATTATTAATAAATAAATTTAAAAAAATCAAACATGTTCTATTCGAATATTTTGTCGTACATACAAAATATTCGGCAATCGAGACGATAAAAAAGCTTGAGTTTTATCGAGTTTTGCTCCAACTCGAAAACTAATAAATCTAACAAGGTTATGGATTTCATAATAATTATTATTAAATCGCCTCTATTGCGACTCACAGGCCATCTATCTACGGCAGAAAGTTTGAAATCACTCGCCTTGAGTCGCCCTCGGCTGAAGCCTCATTCAGGCCACGTACCGTAAGCTTTCATTCAAATGGACGTGTCGAGTTTTCGCTGCAATTCGTGGACTTTGTCGCAAAGTGGAAACCTATAAAACCTTCACCTTCCAGGTAAGAGAAACTTCAAACATGGCACCTTGTGTTTACCGTTACCTACCTTCCTAGTTTACGAGTAGGTATTGATATTTATTTAACTTTCGTAATAAAAAAAGGGATGCTAAGTATAATTGAAGCTTTTCTATCTGTGAACCACAAAGAATGTCACGTTTAATTCACGTCACGCGTGAGAAAAAATCTAGATTTTTACCATTTTCAAGATCTAGGAGTAATTCAGATTGCAGTTAAGAAGTTTTACACTCTTTCTAAGCCATTTGAGGATCAATTCTAGTTTTAGAGTCTATTGACTAGGTACTAGCTACCTCTAGAGTGTTTTCAACTGTCTGTCTAGTTTATATTATTTGATTGTGATTTTCATTATAACAAAAGTTTAATAAAATCATTTTTTTTTTCATGTAAGTTTTATGAGGTACATTTTCTATACTATCTTCCCCCAGGTCTTGAATTGTTTAAAGACACTGCCTGGAATAGCAAGCTACAAATAATTTGAACAAGATCTTTAACACGTCCGTGATCCAAAACGACATCGAGAATGCATAAATTCGCTGACGATAAAATATCGATAGAACGTGCTCACTCTCCCCTTTACTCAAATTATTTATTCCTTTATTCGATTTAACACACACGCACGCTGTTTCAGTACAAATACGACATTTGTATGGAGTTAAATGGTTTTAGCTCCACACCAATTTTAATTTAGTATTCAGTATTTCTGTAACATCGTCTAGACAATGATTTTGCCTTGATAGCCAAACAATAAAATTTATTAAAAAATTGATCAAGATAAAAAATTAAATAACTGTAACTTCGAAATTACTCAGGTTAGCAAACAAATTCACTGCGATTCGATGATAGTGTTACTAGAACTATTAATACCGACAGTAGTTTCACGGGACAGATTTCGAAAAAACTGTAGGCTACCTAAATAAACAGTTCAAAATTGGCTATCTACGAGAATATCTATCAGAAAATACCTACCACACCCACGTAACTGAAGCTAAGTGGGTGTGGTATTTCCTCGAGTAAATTTTGTTAGGAAACAACATTTTATTTAGCTGAATACTCGAGTAATGAAAACGTTGTACTTTGTAAAACAACCCCGTGACACAATTTACATAGAAACTTAATTTCATATAGTGTCTCGACAATCTGCCACACGCTACAAAGCTCTTGATTAATTTAATTGCCACAGGGCTGGTTTAGCCTCACGTACCTCCGCAGTGGGATGTAGTCAGGACCTTCACGGAAATAAACTAAACCTTTTGAGAAACGATTCCTCTAACAGTATGGATATTCTATAGTACTACAGCCCAGACTATCACAGGCAGGACCACGGCAAATTGGATAAACATGAAGGCCTAAGCCTAGCAGTTGGTTCAAAACACTGATGATGACGATGACAACATCGGGGTTATCATATACTTAGTTATACTTTAATGTAGACAACGATTTTGTAGAGAAATTAAGGAAAATTAAAATCTCTTTGTTTCTCAATCAATCAAGACGACCGATGTGGCGCGGTGGGCGAAGGTCCGCCTGCGACGCAGGAGGTTGCGCGTTCGATTCCCGCTTCGGAACAATTGTGTGTACGATCTGCAGATATTTGTTCCGGGTGTTCTGGTCGTTTTCTATGTATAATAAAAAATATCTATTTACGTAATATATTGTATTATGTATATCAGTTATCTAGTACCCATAACACAAGCTCTGCTTACCATGGGGCTAGATAATGCTGTGTGAATTGTCCAGTATTATTTATTTATTATTTATTTAATCTCCAAATTGTTCCATTGTCTCTGTAGGTATAATATTATAAAATAGACTTTTCTCATCCATTCCTAAATACAAACCTGCATGTTGTGACAGCGTACATTATTATAACACAGCTAATGTTATTGTGCTTCGAATATTACCTTCCTGTCCTCAAGGGTCCACCCATCATAATGAATCCCTTTTTTCCATCCTTCATTCCAATGTTTCCGTTGACACCTAATTCGGAGCTATGTGTTCCTGGTGATGCGCAATATATTGTTTAAATTTTTTTTAAATCAACATCAATACTGGAGCGCAACACGAGTTGCTGTTGATTAAAAAAATGAGGAATAAACTTTTACTCTGTGAAGGAGCTTAAAGTGGTGCTCGCTTTTATGACCGAATGTTTGGCGGTTTGCGTTGCAAATAAAACTTTTACGGGTAGAGTTGGTATGTGGTTTTACCAAAATATTTCCAACAACAATAATAAATACAAGTGTATTGGTGTAGCATAGAGAAACAATATTATTTTTAAATCAGCCAGATTCAATTAATGCCATCAAAAACATAGAGCAGGCCTTTACCACTGTTTGATTACGCACAAATTGATCAGACAGATCCACGTACAAAGGCCGTAATCTAAGTTCGTAGATAAGTTAAAAACTGATAACAGGCACAAACGCATATCTTATAAACTGTCTCGAGAGCCTATGTCGAGCAGGAGATGTCAAATAGTGCAGCGACGTCGAGACGGCTGGGGGCGACATTTATCATCTACCACCATTCAACACTAATCTGCCTTAAGAACTTAGTCTAGAAACTATATGTTTATGATATACCTAATCCTGCAATAACATTTCAATAATGCAATAAGGTTAGCAAAATAAATTTCATCACTCTAACCCCCAAAATGCAAATGGAAAATATCGCTCGGAAAAATGTTGGCGCGTAGTCTGAAATGAGCTTAGCCGAAAGTACGAAATTGGCTTGGTGGATCTGTCGATATTATTTAATGTTGCGTGCCCCCAAGCTTGTTTGTCGACTGGAAAATATTTATTACAGTTTACCTCAACTAGGTAGGTATACGAAGAATGTTTTCTTACTTCACCTTTAGGCGGTAGAGAGTCACGTTAGGTTGCAAGATTGCACGGTTCTGATTTTTTTAGATGGTGTTAGGATAGATACCGATAGTGTAAAACCAAGTTTCCAGCTTTGAAATACCTGTTCTAACTTCGAAGTGCTCAAAAAACTCACTTTTTTTCAGTTTTTTGCTTACAACTTGTAAAAAATGCATTGCAAACTTGATTTTATATACTTTTGGTATTTATCTTAATAACATCCCAAAAAATCAGAACCGTGCTTTTTTTTTGCGACCTAGAATGTTTTAAATAACTGGCCTACTTACCTACTTACCTAGAGTTCCGGTAGCACTCAGGTTGACTTTGCGCTACCAATTGGTATTCTTCAAAAGACCGTGATAAAATAAAAAATTCAGAAAGAATATTCTTACAATAATTTGTTTATTTATGAGTCCTCTTAGCGCTCAAGTTCAAAGTAATAACGCTGTTTTAGAAGGAAACTTTTACCTGCAGGTTTAATGAAGAGTCTGTAGCTGTTTCATGAATTTACATAAAATACGAGAAACAAAATAATATCGTAGATATTGGCAAACTTTGGCTTGTTTTGAACCACGTACGAGGCTAATAATTTGCGCTGAGGCATTCGATATTTGCAGTTTATCGCAGGGTTGTTCAAAACATTTATTCCTGGTTGTACCGTGCAGTAGTTCTGTACAGAACTACTGGTATCAAAATTTCCCCAGTAGTCAAAGCAGTAGGTAGTAAGTACTTACGCTTTGTAAAAAAGGTTGGTCCAGGAAAGTATAGGTAAGGAATCTAAGTACCACTTTGCCTAGTTCTTCAACCAAACAACATACTTATGTATGTATATGTTTCACCTTTAATACTAGGCTTGCTTTACCTATATCTGCAAAATGTCTGATTTATTCAGTAGTTTATGGCGTAAGGAAGCATCAAACATCCATCGATCCAAATTTTCGTATTTATTATTAAACGTATTGTATATTTGTACAGTAAGTTTAATTTATTTAATTTCCGTAGCTGCAATATACTCCACGTCCATCTTTGTTGAAGCACCAATGCAGAATGATCAACACACAAATGTGCTGGACCATCCACACAGCATCATCTATCCCCAAGCTAAGCAGAGCTTGTGTTATAGGTACAAATGTCTGGTATACATAAAACAATAAATAGATATATATTTTTTATTATACATAGAAACCGATCAGCAACGAACACCGGGAACAAATATCTGCAGATCTTACAAATATTTACAAAAAAATGATACGACCCAACATGTTGGCCCAATGTGTATAGTGGCCGCTTAATAGAGCTAGCTCTACCTGCTCAGTTAGGTAACTATGCAATACTTTAGAGGCCTTTATGACAAAAAAATAAAATTCTTACTTAAACTTTGAAAAAATCAGGGCAGCCCTATAAAAGCATAAGATTTGTCTCTTGCGCTGTTTGCTTAGCCTCAGCTCAGCTATTTACTACCGCCTAATACAAATATTTTGCATCGAAGACTCCAGAAATCTAGGTGAATTGCTGAATAGACTAGAAGTTTACTACTAGACTTTGATGAGAAGTTTTATTGAAAACTGAGGATGGATTTCATAAGATAAAAAGTATCTAGTTGATTATTGGAAATTCAACTGTAAAATAATAGCGATGGAATTTAATCTCCATTATTGACGTTTGTTTCATTATATACATTTTATGTATGAATTTAACTTTTAGTGTGTACTTTTGTAATCTAGATGTAAAAAATTACGTAATAACCATGGCAAATTAACTGTTTCTTCTATTGACATGATTCAACAAAAAACTGGTATCAAAGAGCGTTGAAGATTAAGGTAGGTACTATAAGTACCTTAATCTTCCTGTTTAACCTACCTGTTTCTAATAAAGCTAGTATCACAAAGAGAATGTCTGGAACCCGAGCTCGTCTCTTTGTGCAGCGTGAGCCGACGCGAAGAGCCACAAGCCTCCTGCCCCACACGTCACCCGGTACGTTAGTATTCGTGACCCCGTCTAATTTCACCCTCACTTTGTTTTGCGTAACGCCTCACAGTAATTCCATTGAATATAAATGAAGTTTCCCTTATTCTATGAATAACATTTGCTAAGAACGCAATTTACATATCATTCAGCGCTATTGTTGTATGGCATTGTGTCCTAATCACGACATTTTTCAGAGTCGATAAAAATGGCGAAAGGAGCCATGTGCAAAAAGGTCGGGCGTCAGCGAAACCGCTTTAGGCTATCACGGCAGCCATAAGTATTCGCTGAGTCAAGAATAAAATTACTTGTCTGAGTAATGTTTCACGTTTATTAACTGCGGGAAATATTGTCGAGTGACGCAAAACCGACGAGATAGGTACCTGATTACAGAATACTTGCTGGAGGCTGGTTTACCCGCAAAGTTATTTAAGAGAATGAAAGAAGAAATTAATTTATCTCCGCTATGAAGGGAGAGCTTTTATCATGTCAAAATGTTATTTGTTTTGAGCTCTGTTATCTGAAATTCCTCAAGTTAATATTGTCTTCAAATGTTTGTTCTTTAGCTGCGTTGGTACGAATAAAATCTACTCCTAAGCTGAAAATCAAACTCAGTTTACGTTGAGACTTCGATGATGAGGTAAACTTTTTGAAACCGGAAATCTCAAAGTCCGTAAAGCCTCGACTTCCATTCGTCACGGAGGCGATAATAATGATAATAAGTTTTAATGATGTCAGGATTTATTCCAAGGACGGTACTCTACTCAGGTACCGTCCGGATTAATAAATAACTTGGAAAATATTTTACGAACCTCGTTCGTAATCTCTACATTTAAAGAAAACGTTCATATAAAAGGGAAAAGCAAAGTTAGCATTTCTTCGCCTCAGGATAGGTAAATTAATTTTGTTTGCCATGTTTTTTCTGACTGCCCGAGCGATTGAAGTAGCCTTAGGAATGTTTTTGCTCATTTATATGTACCTATATAGTACCTACCTACTTACTATAAAATATCAGAGCTTATTCTTCCATGGAATCTTTAATTTCAACGAAAGCTTTTTCAAGAAATGTTTACTCAATATGCACCTACCTACAGGAAGGACCATGGGCATTTAGGCACTGTTTTCAAAGTCTCTTGGAGCATACTTTATTCGCGTCGCCACGTAGCGTGATAGAAGTTCGACTCGCTTCGCTCGTCACAATATAGAAAGGTTTGCAGCATGCTTTATAGATCTATTTCAATTATAGCTACTGAGAGCTATTTATATAGACAGGTAGTTTCAGTGTATTTTCATGAAATCGTCAGTTGCTTTTTCTGAAAATAACCGTTATTGTTACTTGATTCCATGAATTATTTACGTAGGAAAGGTTTCTGACAACGACCAACTGTAATAACGAGAAGTTTACAATAACAACAATTGAATTACGGAGGGTTTGTATTTTATATTTATACACAAGCGGAAGATAAAGACAATAAGATAAAATAAATCAATGATCATAATGATCGAACTCATATTATATGCATGAGTAGGCAATGGACCTACAGTGATACATAATTTTGCATAATTCCTATAAGCGGAAACTTTTAATGGGCCGTCAGCAAACATTCACTGGTCTATCCAGGCATGTTCTATATCTGTATCTTAATATTTGTAAACCTGCTGTAAGTTTCTCCAAAATTTTGTAAATAAATACATAATTGATTTTACTACTATTATACGTTACAGGATGAAACTGCGTTATTATTATTTTATACGTATTTTTCAATTTAAAATATGTATTCAACTAATATAATATCAAATTCAAACCAGCTAGAGGCCATAGTCTCCGAGTAATTCGTACACCATTAAACACTAACATTGCTAATCACTGCCTGAGCAACCGTGTGTTTAACAATTGGAATGGGCTTCCTGAAGAAGTTGTAACAGCTTCCTCCGTAAACAGCTTCAAACCCTGACTCGATCACTGGTTACGCACAGTGTAGTAAAAAACAAAAGCACAGTGATATCGACAAATCAGCTCTCAGCACATCTATAATCATTAAATAATAATCATTCTATATTTTTAAATAATTGGCGATTTTTGAATTATTTCTGACGAATAAACTTAATAAACTGGAAACTCAAGAAATGCTTCTGATTAGGCAATTTATGAAAAGCGAATAAATCTTTCACGTGGCATTGTTTTCGCGATGTGTTTTTACAACTGTTATCGAGGCCATTGTTGGCTCTAATGAGCGACGTTCACGGAAATCACGACTGAACGGAGATAAGTAGAGGGCGGAACGGAGTCTTCTTATGATTAATGAAAGTTAAAGTAAAAACAAACGGCAAAACAAGGTGGGGCAAAAGTGTTCTTGAGTGGAGACCACGACTCGATAAACGTAGTGTAGGACGCCCTCCGACCAGGTGGAATGTCGACCTGTGAAAGACTGCAGGTAGATGCTGGATGCGACAAGCTGAAGACAGGGCGCTATGGCGCTCATTGGGGGAAGCCTATGTCCAGCAGTGGACTGCTATAGGCTGATGATGATGATGATGAATAAGTAAAATACCTACGTTGATTATAATTATTGAGTCTTAGGTGAGGAGAGGCTTGAATACCTAGTTTTCTAATTCGAACAGAAAAATGGACTACAATATTAAATCACTGTTATACATAGACAATTGAAAAACAATATAATCACTACATATTAGTATAAAAAAAAGTATAGAATAGAAATAGAATAGAAAATTTTTATTTGTGTTTCATATAAAATAATACAACTTAAGAACTAATAATAATAAAGATAACAAATTAGGAACGAATAAAATAATTAAAATACGAGAACACAGAAATGCTACCGGCTCAGCAAAATGCTACATTGACATAGCCAGTGCAGCGCTGGTTTTCATTGGCGCCAGGGTGCTGAGTGTAGCACACAACACAAATCACTATAATAACAATTTAACACGCAAATCACAAAAAAATAGTCGCTTCCCGCTGTTTGTCTGTCCCTCTGTATGCTTAGATCTTTAAAACTACGCAACGGATTCTGATGCTGTTATTTTTAATAGATTGAGAGAATTTGGAGTGATTCAAGAGAAAAGTATAAACCATTTGACAAATAGATTTCGACACGGGAAAAGCCCTGGAGCGCAGCTAGTTATGAATATTAAAAATAATTCTAGACTGTCAATATTACTCAAATATGCATTACCCAGTAGGTAACTTCACAAAACTAAAGTACGAACAATATTGCAATTTGAACCACGTTCTAAATGAGCTCCTACGTAGAGGAGTAAATTATCAACCCTTAACATGAAAAGCCAGGCTCTCAAGGGTTGGCTATTGTAAAGGGCGATATCTCACTGGAGGGTAGATAACTTTCACCAGCAAATAAACAAGGGTCTGGCACAGTTGAAATACCTGTGATAAATTTCAAAGTTGATCACGTTTTGTTTCGGTTAGGGTTGGTATCGGTCAAGTGTATGAAGGTTGAGGAAAATTTTGGGCAAAACGGTTAAACCGCTTTTTGCTCGTAGACGGGCAGCGGCAACGAACCACCGAAAAATTATTTTCAGATCTCCGAAGATATTTATAGCTGATCTGGTCGCTACTGTATATTTTTTTTTTTTTTTTCACTTCTTCCACTAGTGGACAAAAAATTGAAGTGAACAGTAAAATATTTTGTTTTTGATAATAATTTAATGTATAAATATGACTTGTCTAAGTGCTTATTTTGTAAGCCTAAAGAAATAAATGATTTTTTACTTTTACTTTTACTTTACTTTTATTGGCTTTAAGTTAACATGTAATTTGAATGCGAATAAATATTGAGTTCCGCCAAAACCTGCAACAAGCTAAACTCTTCTACATCTCTAAGTGTTCCGTCGTACAGTGAACTGGACACCTTTAAACAATATTATTGCTGGTACGGTTCACTTGACCACGTATTTCGTATAGTCACCTCAATTCGCCACCTGATCTTGACTTGACCTCGCTAGGGCTAGACGACCAGTACTACAAATTTATAATATATAGTTCTTACTTACTTCAAAGCTTAATAAATTAGGTAGATAGAAATTAGGTGCTAAGGTACCCAGACTGCCGCTCCTAAGTCGTAACTCGACGCCGATAATCTATTAAAGTGGGTAGCTAGCTACTAGATAGGCCCTAAGAAGGTCATTTCGGGGAATTAACTATCAGCCTAAGTAATAATTATTAAAGAAAATCTACTCACAAAATATTTTCCCTGTAGATTACTTTTATCCTAACTTATTAAGAACTAGTTTTTGCCCCCACCTTTGCCCACATTGTGCCTGGCTGGATAACACAGCTTATAGTAGAGCTAGGAGGTATCCTTGTAGTAATCACAGTAATAAAAAGTGAAACTGATATTTAGATAGATGGTTGGATGGGTGTTTGTGACATCTGCCAAAACTACCGAACAAATCCGGCTCAATTTTTTTAAACTACTTCTCATTCCATAAATCAGTTCTCATGGTAAAATAAGCTTCCATAGGAAAAACGCATGCGAAGCCGCGAGCAGAAACTAGCAGGAATTTTTAGCAACTAACACCAACATGTAATCCAATCACAAAACGACCACGACAACCAAATTAACCAATACACAGCCTGCACCACCTTTGAGGATCTGATACGGTTGAGGCAAATGTTGGGCAAAACGGTTAAACCGCTTCTTGCTCGTAGACGGACAGCGGCAACAAACCACCGAAAAATGATTTTCAGAGCTCCGAAGATATTTATAGCTGATCTGGTCGCTACTGTATATTTATTAGCTTTAAGGTAACATGTAATTTGAATGCGAATGAATTTTGAGTCCCGACAAAACGACCACGACAACCAAATTAACCAATACACAGCCTGCACCACCTTTGAGGATCTGATGCGGTTTTAACGGTCACGTTTCCCCTCAGAGATTGCGTAAACTCAATACCGGTAACATCAGATATCCTCAAACGACTCAATTGCAAATCCCGAGGGATGGGAGGAATCAGTTCACAAAGGGCATGCATCACAAACAAACAATGTAGAGACAGTGCGGGCTTCGTCCCTATTATGGATCGAGATTACCTGTCTGTCGACCAAGTTCGTATTCTAGCAAAACTAATCAAATCGTGCCTACTAACATTTTATACTTAAAGCTTTTTGAGCTTCTGCCGTCGACTTCAAAGACTAAAACGTACCGTGTGCTTAATTAGGTAGGTACGAGCGTACCTACATAATAAAGCTTATAATTTAATTAGGAAGATTAGGTATCATATTACCTACACTTTAGCTAGCTTTTTGACATGGATTATAAACCAAATCAGGAACCATGAGAGTTATAAAAAAGTAGTTAAGTCATGTGCTTAATTTATGAAAAAACAAAAATGCATATATAATATTAGTTATTCAAAAATCTCTATCGTGTTTTAGAGATTTTATGTAACATTCGTGTTAATTTCTTCACAAATTTTCACCTTTATTGATAGGATATTTAATTAGAATCTCTGTAGCAGAATTCAGTTTTTCAGATAAGAGTGAGTAGGTGTCATCCTTTTAGCAACACCTTCGTGATACACACATATCGTCACCGGGTTAGATTGTGACGAAACGAAGGACTATTGAAGATTAAAAACAAGGTAAGATAATATCTCAACCCTGCTCAGTGCACAGAGTGCTCTAAAGGCGAGATAGGTAGGCGACGCGACGACCGACGACGTGCCCCGCATCCGCCTGCCAGCCGAGTGACCACCGCCGCGCCGCCAAAGGAGATTAGTTCCTCTTTGCCTTTTCACCGCGCTGGATAAGCATCAAAACTTTGCAGCCACCGAGAGTGACCAATAAATGCCAGGTATATTATGATAGTAAGTTCAAGTAAAAAATAGTTAAGTTTAGTATGTTATTTATTTACTGGAAAATTATACAAATAAAAGGTAATAGAATATGGATAGAATGAATATTTCTGGCAGAATAAATAAATAGAATATTTATTGCGGGATAGTTAAGTTTCAATAATGAAGTTCTTATAAACGAGCTTACAGTATTCTGCGATCTAATCCCTTGCAGGGATTGCGTCTAGGCGACTGAGTTAAGGGGCATTATATCTAAGGCTAGATTAACCTAGGTAGTTGTAGTCCAGCTGTGTGAAGTATTTAGGCTAGGCCAAAGTCAGTGAGTGAGATAAAAGTGGTTGTTCAATATTCCCGAACTAGTTGGTACGTTATAAAAATCTTAAATCTTCAGATATAGAAATCAAAAATATTTATTTGCGTTTCAAAATATACTATAATAGGAACTAATAAAAATAACAAACTAGGAATTAATAAAAATAACAAATTAGGAATTAATAAAAATAACAAATCAGGAATAAATAAAAATAACAAATTAGGAATTAATAAAAATAACAAATCAGGAATAAATAAAAATAACAAATCAGGAATAAATAAAAATAACAAATTAGGAATTAATAAAAATAACAAATTAGGAACGAATAAAAATAAATTAACGGCAAGAACACACATAGAATACCGGCTCAGCATTGCTTCATTGCCAATGCAGCGCTGGTTTTCAGTGGCACCAGAGTACTACCTAAGGGCAGCATTTAGCACAACACAAATCAAATCAAATCTGCTCATCAGAAGCTGTGTATTTATGTCAGAAAATGCGAGATACCCATATTATTTTAGCAGTTTATGTTGCTGAATATTAGGATATGCCACCAAAACAAACGACCGTATAGACAAGTTCATTACTTCATTTAATGAGTCGGAGTCGTCTACTGCATAACATTCATTGTATATTCCGTATGCGTAAACTCAGAGCCAACGTGGAGGTAAGCTAATTAATAATACCTCAGCTCTCGCTAAAGCAAGCTTTTGACATAAACCACAGACAGCGGGATAGCAAAGTTATTTTTTGCCTAATACAGTGTGTTCCAACCGAATAAAGAATAAAAAATAGAAAAAAAAATAAACGAAAAAAATAGTTTTCACCCGCGTTGAACTCGAATTTCACTTTATTAGGTGATTTTTTTTCACCTTGGGTTACATTATTTAAAGTTTTTGTAAGGATCCCCAACTTTTTTGAAAATATAATATAGCCTATGATTACCGGGGATAGTGTAGCTTCTCAAGGGTGAAAGAATTTTTCAAATCGGTCCAGTAGTTTCGGAGCCTATTCAATACAAACAAACAAAAAATCAAACCTTTCCTCTTTATAACATTAAAAAGCATATTTTTTTCAAATGATTTTTCAATGTTTATTATTTGTCAAATTTGATTGACTGCATCGATTGGCGTCATAAAAATACAAGGTGTTACATTTTTCGGTTTTAGTAGGTTCGATTACCAGTTGAGGCAAGTCATTCTTGTAAATTTTGTGGATGCTGTTCCTAAAACCTGTGAAATTTCTAAAATTTTCTATATTGAATATACGTTCATTGTAACATCCTGTTTAATAAATGCACATAAGACAAACAAAGATAATAATTAGTTGAATGAAATACTTGGCCACGCTCTTTTAAATATACAAGAAACAGGATGTTATGAATGCGTCGTGCTCAAGACAATCTCGATAATAATTCAGGACCAATACCGAACTCAATTTTCAAATGGAAAAAGCTCACAACCAGAGACTAGCTAGATAATGAAAAGGAATACAGCCGGGCTCGGGTGGATCAGCTCCTTTTTATCAAAACTTGAACCATGTCCGCAGCTCAATAGAACTTGGAATTCAATGAAATGCGCTCATTATTGGAAAAGTGCACTTGATAAATTCACTTTTGTAACTGAAACTTGAGACACGGACAAATATTTGAATAGGGAAGAAGCTTTGCTTTTCTTTGCAATACGGAATCGTAAAATAAAGGATAGGGAATTTGTTTTGTTTAAGGTTTAAAATTCGTTTTATTTTATTTAACAAGATTTTTTAACGCATTCACTGCCTAGCCTCAGCAGTGCGACCCGCAGGGCGCGCCGCCGCCCTGCCACGTCACTTGCTGGTGCAAACCGGCATTATGCGTCTTGGGTGACGTAAAACAATATTCGTTTATTTTAATTGACGATATTTAATTTGACGACCACTGACCACACAATTTATTCCGGGTGTTCTGGTCGTTATCTATGTATATATAATAAAATATTATTTATCTATGTAATCTATGTATAAAGTATGTATGTATATCAGTTATTTAGTACCCATAATACAAGCTCTGCTTAGCATGGGGCTAAGTGATGCTGTGTTCTATGGATTGTTCAAAATTATTTATTTACCTTCGTCTTTATCCAAGTTATAAAGACGAAGGCACTTATACTGATTCAAATCTCATATAATAACGAACCATACCTTCCTCCCAAGAAAATAGCGCCAAGTTTTTATATCCATAATATCGTTCCTTTCATAAGTACCTATATCGATCGAAGAAACCGTTCATGTAAACACTCGGCCGATATTCATGATGGGGCGAAGGCGCTTAGTTCAATTCTTGTAACGAACAGGATGACTTATTCATGCTCTGAATGTAGACGCAATAAGTTGGAAAACTTCAGAATCGTTGTAATAAACGAGACGATAACGATCTGCCAACCATTCTGTTACATTTTTTTCAGGAATAGAAACACCTGGGACGAGAAATGTTGACTGTAAAGTTGATAGACTCCAATCTTTCTTTACTAACGGTTTAAATGTCTACGAATAAATAATAAGACTTATTATTTATTCGTAGTTAAATGTATACATTGTAATTATGATGAGAATGACGTGGGACCTCCCACGTCATTCTCATCATAATTACAGAATGACCTGAAATAACCCAAGAATTCGAATCGAATTCGAAGTTTGAAATTTAAAACTTTTTTTTAACTACCTTTTTCAGCCAGACTTTTTCATAGCGGATTATAGCGGATCTACCCATAACAAAACGTTTGGCTGATTTAGAGGTTGATCTTTTACCGAAATCTATGGGAATAGTTTTTTGCGATTTCTGACATTTCTAGTACTTAAACCTCAGTCGGTCCAGTAGAGACTTTTGATCCTTATAAGAAACAGGATGGATTGGCATCCAAAAAAGTTTTTGTGTAAAGTGACCATTTTCGTGCTGACTGTAATTTTTTTCAAAAATCTGTAAATGCAGTTCAGAATAACTTAAAATATTATGGATAGTCTCGTAAAAGTGTTTTCCTGTAACTACATATAACGGTGAAAGTACCTGCCCTTACTGTCCCGTCTCAAAAATTCACCCCGTATATATTTTTTTACTTTATTATTATTAACGGCTGACGGCCGCTGGGGCAAACGTGTTCTTGAGTGGAGACCACGACGTAGTGTAGGACGCCCTCCGACCAGGTGGGAGGACGACCTGCGAAAGACTGCAAGTAGACGCTGGATGCGGCAAGCTGAAGACAGGGCGCTATGGCGCTCATTGAGGGAGGCCTTTGTCCAGCAGTGGACTGCTATAAGCTGATGATGATGATGATTATTAACGATAGCAAAAACGCATGTGTATTTTCGTTAATCAAAAGAATTTATTTATTATCAAGTTTTCGATTGTAGTGTAGGTTAACACTTACGAGTAACATAGTAGCATGATCCAGGGTCACCTTGACTCTTCAAGATTTGATCAAACATTTAATCTGCCAAATATTAATTGGCAATTCTTTTCCTGTTACGCCTAGACAAGTCTTCATCAGAGGAGCATAATTCTGGAAAAAAAAAAGATAAAATGCTATGGGACGTATGGTAAAATATCAAGCTTATATAAATAGATGAATACTAGTTTCTGAGCGCGGCTTTGTACGCGTGTTTCTAAAAGTTTTATGATTCTTAATTGGTTCACTAGTTGGGCGTGAAGAAGTAATAAACATACATCCATCCATCTAAACATCCAAACTTTCGTATTGTTTATATTATTGTGATGTGATTAGTATGATGAAATTTTTTGTGTTTATGCGAGGACACATTTACATGATATAACTTCCATTGCTTGCATCAAGTTAAAAAAAGTGGTGGCTGATGTCAGGGCTAAAATCTAAAAACCAAAAAAAAAACTGCTAACCTTATTATAGACCCCCAAACTCCAAACTTCTGAATTCATACCCAAATTCTTGTTCGTTGCGCAGTGATTAATGATGACGTCCGAGTTCACCTGTTTAGGGTTAAAGAATCTGGTTAAGCTTAGTTAGCTTTTTCACTTCGTCCACTTGTGGACAAAACATTGAACTGAATAGAAAATCCAAAACACCTTATTTTTTATCGTATAATATGAGCTCGTTTTACATATGATCTAAATCTTAACTACGCTCAACGGATTTTAATGCAGTTTTTAGCAATAGATAGTCAAAGGGAAGGTCTATAAACAATTTGACACATAGATTTCCATGCGGGCGAAGCTGCGGGGCGCAGCTAGATTGATAATAATATATAGTATAATAAAATTTGACTTGTCTAAGTGCTTATTTTATAAGAAATAATACAAGTAATAATATAAACTAAGATACTTACAGGAATTGGCCTTCCCTCTTGTTCAAACCTAGTGAGATCCGGCCCTTGAATAGGAAGAACACGCCATCTATCGTTCGACAGAGAATGCTTGCTCAAGTATAACGGGAACTTTCCGTAGCACCCCGGCACAGGCTCAGGGTCATATCTTAAGTACAGCGGCTGAAAAACAACGACAGAACTTATAAATACCACTTTATTTTCATTCAATTACATTTTAAGATGAGAGGAGCTGAGACGTGGACACTCACGATAGGGCTGGTCCATCAGTTCAAAGTCGCTCAGCGAGCTATGGAAAGAGCTATGCTCGAAGTTTCTCTGAAGGATAGGATTCGTAACGAATACATCCGACAGAGAACCAAGGTTATCGAGATAACTCAAAGAATTAGCAAGCTGAAGTGGCAGTGGGCCGGCCATATCTCGCAAAGAACCGACGGCCGCTGGGGCAAACGTGTTCTTGAGTGGAGACTGCGACTCGGTAAACGTAGTGTAGGACGCCCTCCGACCAGGTGGGATGACGACCTGCGAAAGACTGCAGGTAGATGCTGGATGCGGCAAGCTGAAGACATGGCGCTATAGCGCTCATTGGGGGAGGCCTATGTCCAGCAGTGGACTGATGCCGATGATGATGATGATGACATTTAAAAAAAAATACTTTTCGGGACTTGTAGCTAGCTGATGAAGTTATTTTTTGCAAATAAATTATTTATTTATTTTTATGTCGTAACAAAACCTACTTTTAAATGTTTAATGACCATAACCGACCGCAGGAAAACTTATTTGCATGCCCTAGACTGGCTCAATTTAGTTTACAAAGGCAAAACCCTTATTTTCTTTTATACACAAGACATGTACCTACCTACTGTACCTACACATTTTCTAGGTAACCAAGACCTGTCTTCCTCGATCTCAACGAAACTCTCCTAAATAAACTAGACCGTCTACTAAACACGTGTATTCGGTTCGTCTATAATCTCCGCAAGTATGATCATGTAAGCAAATACCGAGCTCTGCTTAACACTTTGACTGCGATTTTTTTTCGACGACTGCGATCTTTTTTTTAACCTAAAAAATTCGTGCTGCCGCTCTACACAGCGGTTGTGTTGCGCCGCACATGCGTTTCGTTCGAAAAATATTACGGCTGTGCTTTCTCTGATCGTCTGTATTTTCTCAGCCGGTGTTTATTCGTTTTATAAATCAGAAGAAAAAAATAAATTTAAATAGATAGTTTTTTTTAAATCAATTTTCGATGTTGCACTTTTGACTTATTTTGAAAAAAGCTAAAAATCATGATAACTTAAAAATGGTTCACTTTTGCATGATGCACATAGGAATAAAAATTATCGCAAATAGTCACCCCTATCACCTCCTCACGGGAATACGTCGAATTACCAATAACCCTGTATATATATAAATTATAAAATGCCATAAACATAGTTATTACTACTTATATTTGTATGTAATGTTAGCACGCCAACCCTTTATTTAAAACATGTGCTTCCTGGTTGGCAGCTAGAAAATGCCTCGGCATTAAGCCCACCCTTTGTACCTCTAATAGTGCAATAAAGTTAGTTTTTAAAAAATGTGACAAACCATTTCATTGATCGACGTACAAAGGGCCAGATGAAACTCTTGGTTGTACTTTAGAACTTCGCCCTCCCGGTCACAATAGTCAGCGCTTGTAATGACGAATGTATTCCTTACAGTTGGTGTTAGGTTGGTAATTCCTACAACCGAGCAGCCATCTTCCAAATATTTGATCCTGTGTATTCGATCTAAAGGTATTCGACCTCCAAGGCTAAGTCCTTTTTCACCTTCTACTGGAGGGTAACAGTCTGCAAAAAATTTTAGAAAACCAAGTGAATTTTTCTCTCGAGTTATAGGATGGCTTCAAGCTTTAAGGTATCTGATGATTGACCGTGTTACGTGGCGTAATGTAACATTCGCATCGTTGCTCGCAGCGAACGCCATCTTCATCGCCATCCCCGTAGGTACCTACTGACTGCACGAACGCTCGCTGTGTATCATCTACATTCTACATTACATTACCTAGGCCGTAACGCCCCGGTCATTAGGTACTTACGAATCTATAAAGTATAGTGCAAAACTTGATGAATAACACTATAAATATGTATACCACACTATTAAATGATCAAGGTAGATCATAGTAGATCATAATTGTTTAAAAGTGAATGCGAAATGTTTTACGTTTGTAGGTATTCTTTAAAGGACTTTTTATTCACACTGGGTCACTTTTAATCTGAATAAAGAACTTAAACATTGAAAAATTTATTAACAAGTGTATTAACAAGTGTTAAGTATTAAGTATTTACCTAATAGATAAACAAAGATACGTACTAGGAACATGCGGAGCTACCAATGTAATCCTAGCTCCAAACGAAACGCTGCCTGCACATGCTGTTAGCTCTGTTGGCTTGTTCAAATTGTTTTCTATGGTGCGAAATTGTGACAAAATTGAATTTCCTTTATCTGGATGGCCAAATTTTTTTTTGTGTTTAAACTGAGGAAAGGTAAACTTAATCAGAGAGATAAATAAATAAATTGATAGATAGATGTATACATATATTAGTTTATTTGGTTCACTCACATACAGTCAATAAAGTTTAAACATAGCCCTGATATAGCCAATAAGTTGATAAGTTTGTAAGTTATCTATTTAAGTGGCAACTATAGGTATTATTGCCCGGCCACACGCTCCGTCTAAGTTGGAAGCATGTCTACACAAACCAGTTTGCACAGGTAAAACGTGGGTGAAACGGAGCGAGTGGACGACGGCTAGATCGCTCGCGCAAGCTCGGTAGCGCGGCTTATTACATGCTTACGATTGGATTGTGCAAATTTATTTTTGCACGTGATATTTGAGCGTTTTTCCAGTTATTCCGCCGCGCTTCAATCAGGCAAGTGTTTTCGACGCGTCGCTTGTTTGTAAGGTGCTTTTTTATCAGAAAACATTATAAGAATGCTCTCGGCGACATTCGTGACCCCAAGTGTAACCGATAATAATAGAAAAATAACAATATTTCATATATATTAAAATATTTAAAATATTATTTTAACCTCTCCGTACCGTACTGAGAGTTCAGTCAAGTTTACACAAGCATATTTGCTCGTGTGACTACTATGCCTTGTTCATAATTTTTGTACAGTCATAATTGCACAAACTGAACTGTACAAACAAGACGGAGCGTATGGACGGGCTTTTAAACTGGTTAAAATCCACTCTGTCGGTACTAAGGATAGTTTAAAATCTCACCTCATCTAATATTTGGGTCTCAAACCAATTACCAATGCGGACCCTGTGACTATAACTATTCTTCAAGCATTCATGTTTGTTTCTTTTGTACATTTTATTACAAAAATATGTCTACAATACAAAATAAGCATCAAAAGTAAATAATAAATATATAAGAAAACATGTATACACACAAAATAAAATAATTGACAAATTAACTTCTTGCTAGAAATTGACAAATCATTAAAGTTTTTATGAAGCTGACAGTAAAAATTGTAAGCGACGTTGAAGTTGAAGTCTGTACGTGAATTGGTTAGAAAGAAAAACATAGGTACGACGGAACGTTTGTCGGTTCTTCGTAAGATACGGAAGGCCCACTGCCACTTTAGCTTGCTAGTTCTTTAAGCTATATCGATAACTTTGGTGCTATATTCGTTTTCTTTGGCCGGATATATTCGTTACGCAGCCTACCTTCAGAGAAACTCCGAGCGCTCTTCCAACATAGCTCATAGCTCGCTGAGCGACTTAGAACTGGTAAACACGCATTACCAACTACGTGAGTGACCAAGTCTCACCTCCGTAGGATCAGATGGGACGCACAGATTAAAAACTTTTATGTTAAATGTGTAAATATGTTTATTTTCACATAAAACAAAGTTTTTTATAAAAAAAATGCTACTTTGCGATCACAACTCTGAAGCTTAGTCAACGTATAGATAGAGTTATAATTATCTATTAAACGGCTCTGTTATACCTGAAAGCCGGGGCTCTCCGGGGCGGCTATGCTCGTGTTATGATAGTATCTTAATATAGTAAATAACGCACAATAAAATAATAAGCATAGGTACCTACGTAAATGGGTAGGTATATTTGAACAAAGGTATGTACCTACTTACAAAATAAATAAACACGAAAGAAATACAATCTAAACGATACATATCTCAGAACTGTACGATTATGCTACGGCCATACTATAGCGCGAACATGCGCGTTGCGTTGTCGCAACAAAAACTTTGAAGTCCGGCGTTTACCGACAGCGGCGCGAAGAGCATTCGTATTCGCGAAGATGATTCGCGATAGGACGAATTCTTTGGCCAGATGTGACGCGAAAACGCAAATCTTCGCGTTATCGCGATATTATGGCCGTAGCATTAGAAAAACCAGATTGTAAGATTTAAGATGTCTTCGATGATTCGTCGTCGATTGGGCAGTAAATCTGCCAAATATTATGCAGCTGTTCTTTTCCATAAATATCTAGGCAAGTCTTCATCAAGGGGGTGCAAATCTGCAAATCAAAATTATTTTTACTAGAAGACCTTACTTTAAAATATAATTTCATTGTTTTATAATAACTAATAACCGCCTTCAAACGCCTTAGTAACACTGTTTTTTTTAGTTTTTCGAGACAAATATTATATGCCCTTAGGAATATTTTTATGGAACTAGCTCGGGATCATTCTCCACATAATAGCGTAATCATTTTACAAATAGGTCCATAATTGCCGGATAAATCGACAAACATGCATTAAAAAATCATACAGCCGAATATAGAACATCCTCTTTTGTTTTTCGTCGGTTAAAAATAACAAGTTGGCAAGCAATACTGCTAACTACGACAGTGGTTTCTACCATGATGGATGTCAAGTCTAAAGAAGTCCTTATGCTAAACAAAATTATATAAATTAAACTAGCTGCGCCCTGCGGCTTCGCCTACGTGGGAAGCTATGTATCAATGGTTTATAAACCTTCTTGAAACACTTTATCTATTGAAAAAAACCGCATCAAAATCCGTTGCGTAGTTTTAAAGATCTAAGCATACATAGGGACAGACAGACGACAGCAGGAAGCGCAGATCTCAGTGAAGTATAGGTAGTGATTTATTGTAATTGTTAGTGTGAATAGTATTTTTGACCTTGAATGTAATTTTAACTATACTAAAATCTTTATATGGATGTAATTGTCAGAATTAATAAACGAATTCAATTTAATTGAATATTATGTATGTACATATTATGTACGTACATTACATATTTATGGCTCACCTTTCCATAGAATCCCATTGCCCAGACTCCAACATTAATACCTAGATTTGTGTTTGTTGCGCAGTGATTGATGATGACATCTGAATTCACCTATTTTTGGATGGTAAAAATATGATTAGTATTTTATATGTCATCATCACCATAATCAGCCCATACATGTCCACTGCTAGACATTATAGGCCTCCCCCATACGACGCCTGACCTAACACAGGTTTAGGTACAGCGCCTCTATCGTACGGACAGGGAACTATGCTAATAATGCTGGGTACTAGATAACTGATATGTGCATAATACAATACATTAAATAGATAAATATATTTTTATTGGATAGTTAAACGACGCTGGCGTCGGACAAATATTTATCCCAAAGCGGGAATCGAACCCGCTATCTCCTGCGTAGCATGCGAACCTTCGCCCGCCGTGCCACATCGGTCGTCAGATATAAGTTTAAACTTACAGCAATTGGCTTATCTTCTTGTTCAAACCTAGTTAGGTCCGCCTTCTGAATAGGCAGAACACGCCATCTAGTGTTAGAGACATAATGCTCGCTCAGGTAAAGAGGGTATATCCCGCACAGTCCTGGGATAGGGTTGGGATCATATCTTATGTAAAGCGGCTGAAATCAATACGTTATTCATAGCCTGGTCGAATCTTCGCTCACTTTGGTAGGTTAACCTACCCACTTGTTTCAATTCAAACTATTGAGAGAGCCTTGAACAAATATCAGCAGATCGTACAAATATTTGTTCTGAGGCGGGAATCGAACCCGCAACATCCTGCGTCACATGTAGACCTTCGCCCGCTGCACCACAGCGGTCGTCAAAGACATTTATTTTAAATATAGTTTACTACGCGTACTTATAATCTATTTTCAACCGACTTCGAAAAACGGAGGAGGTTCTATGTTCGGTTGTATGTATGTATGTTTTTTTTAAACAAGCTTATCAATGTGAATTATTATGGACCGATTTTGAAAACTATCTCTAACTCGCTATTGTATAGAGACTTATCCCGAGATGGTGGAGATCATCCTCGGGATGGTGGTGGTTGAAGGGATTCTCCAAATTTTATTGATGCCGAAAAACTTAATAACATAATAGTTACTAACATGTAAAATAATGGGATTCGAAGTCGGTTTTTAGTTTTTTTTAAAGAATACACATTTTATACATACATATTATATACTTTATCTTATGTATTATTCTATATACAGGGTGGTTTTTGAGAAGGGCGGTGATGGCCAAGTCCGAAACAACGAGAGTTAGAGAAAAGTCGTGAAAGGAGTCATGCCCTCGATGTAAATTAAATCAACAAAACAACCCTGTAATTTATTATTTATTGTTTGATACGCACCTTTCTTTTGATCGATGAAGAAAGTGCCAGAAGGAACTCTTGATTGTACTTCAATATCTCACCTTCCCGATCACAATAGTCGGCACTTTTGATCACAAACGTAGTTTTTTCTGCAGGTTCGAGGTTCGTCAGTCCTACAACTGAGCAGCCATCTTCCAAATTTTGGGAGTAGGCTATTTGGTTTGAAGCTATTCGACCTCCTAGGAGAAGTCCTGTCTTACCTTCCACAGGAGGGTCAGAGCCTACGAATGCAGAATACAGAAATATTTATTGTCAAACTGATAACAGGTTTTATTAAGAGAAATGTAGGTACATATTTTTACAGCTTATCCTTGAATGACGTACAATAATGTAAGTTAAGGCTTCACGAGACTTTTGAGACAATAAATAAAGATGTAAACGCGTTTCCAGCTAGTTGAGTCCAATAATAGTTAGGTGAAAACGTAATATGACTGGACTATAGTGCATTCCCTTACTAAGGGAAGGTTAAGGCTACAGGTTCAAGTCTCATCAAAGTCGATTTTTTTTGGGGCTTCGTTTGATATTTATTCGATTATTATCGTCCATCTCGACAACGCGACGAGACGTCCCATTTTTTTATGAGATACCTGAAAGGTACCTCTAGGTATTCTACAAAATTCCATAAACAATCGCAAAATCGCGTCGTCAAGGCGGTTATAGAGTTACAGAACTCGGGAATTTGTTATTATAATAATTTTATAAGTTATTTGAAACGTTTTAACAAATCCGGCTTTTTTTATTAAAATCCAGAAGACCCGAACAAATACCTATCTGCAAATCGTACAAACATTTTTCCCCGAGGCGGGAATCGAACCCGCAACCTCCTGCGTCGCAGGTGGACCTTCGCCCACCACGCCACAGTGATCATCACACATACACGTCGTCTCACAAACATAGGTTGATGCCTGAGCAAGCTTTCATAATACGGGCCTAAGTCCTATAGGTTGATATTTATATTTACTGGGAACATGTGGAGCAAGTAAAGATACTTTGGAGCCGAAGGTTATGCTTCCCACGGACTGCGTCAGCACAGTTGGTGCGTTCAAATTCTTCGTCATAGTGCGGAATCTTGCCAACATAAGATCTCCTTTTCTCATTTGTTCCAGAAATTGATTCAGCTTATACTGTGATAAAAAATTACTCATTAGAAACCACATTTAATGATATAGGGGCCTTACTTAAGCCATTCTCAACGTACTGGGAACAATTTAAAGAATTAGGTATTATAATAAATATTTTAAAAACAACCCGCAACACAAAAATATATTGTTGGCGTCGAGTTTGAAAATGAATTGCAAGTATTTTTCATTGCTAAATCAGAAGTCGATGCAATTTTGGCAAAAAATCAACAGCAAGAGAGTACAAATGAATGAATGAATGAATTAACACTTTATTGCACTTAAAACTATAAAATAACACCTTATATCTAAATATAACACATAAAAAGTACAATAGGCGGCCTTATCGCTGACAGCGATTTCTCCCAGGCAACCTAGACAATTACAATTACAATTTGTACAATTTGGGAGTAACGTTTACAAACATTGTATCTTCAGCATTAATCTTCAGATAATGTATTTATAGATATGCCACTTTTGACGACCGATGTAGCGCGGTGGCCGAAGGTCCGCCTGCGACGCAGAAGGTTGCGGGTTCGATTCCCGCCTCGGAACAATTGTGTGCACGATCTGCAGATATTTGTTCCGGGTGTTCTGGTCGTTTTCTATGTATAATAAAAAAAACTATCTATGTAATGTATTTTATTATGTACCTATATCAGTTATCTGGTACCCATAACACAAGTTTCTGCTTAGCTTGGGGCTAGATAATGCTGTGTGAATTGTCCAGCATTATTTAAATTTATTTATTTATTTATATATGCCCATGTCTGTAAAACTTCACCCACAAGTGTAAAGCAGTGGCCACTTTGAGAGCCCAGGGTTCTGGTTCAAGTCTTTTAATTTGTAAACTATTTTCTCAAAACCTTTAATTCTTTCAACTCCACTTTGAACAGTATCTCGCTGTAGGCCTTATTAACGAGCTTGCACGCACATGAACGAGCATGTACGTGAAATCACACCTGCTGCGTTAAATCAATAAAATCATGCCGGACAATTCACACAACATTATCTAGCCCCAAGGTAAGCAGAGCTCGTATTATGGGTACTAGATAATTGATATACATATAATACAATATATTACATAAATAGATATTTTTTATTATACATAGTATATACAAGTAATACTTGGAAGAGATATTGGTCACTCAGTGAAGTCATGAAAAATAAAGATATGTCTATGAGGAACAAGAGGAGAGTATACAATATGTGTATCCTACCATGCTTACTATATGGGTGCCAAACATGGGCACTAACAGAAGAACTAGCAAGAAAAATAAAAATTTGTCAGAATGGAATGGAGAGAAGCACAATAGGAGTTAAAAGAAAAGACTGAGTTAAACTGAAATGTATCAAAAGTAAAACAAAATTTAAGAATGCATACACGACATACAGGTGCTTAAAGTGGAGATGGGCTGGGCATATGATAAGAGAGAAGAAGGAGAAATGGACGAGACTAATAACTGAATGGCAACCACGAGATAGCAAAAGAAAAAGAGGCAGACAGACTAGAAGATGGGAGGACGACATTAGAAAAGTGGCGGGTCCAATATGGACCCGCATAGCGAAAGATAGAATAGAGTGGAAATCTTTAGAGGAGGCCTATGTCGAAAGACAAGCTGAAATACAGAAACGACCGTTTACCGATACTTAATTTATGTAAAAAGATAAGTAACTGTTATAAAGTAAGCATATTTGTAAGAAAACTGTAAAAACATTGTAAAAATTAGTTCAGCAATAAAGGCTATTTTATTTATTATACATAGAAAACGACCAGAACACCCTGAGATCGTACAAACGTTTATTCCGAGAAGTTCCGAGAATCGAACCCGCAACCTCCTGCGTCGCAGGCGGACCTTCGCCCACCACGACACAGAGGTCTACTAATTGCGTTATATAAAGTTTACAACGCTTTACTTCCCCCTCAGTCGAAGCACCTCCTTATATACTTTAACTACGTAGCTGACTCATGGTCAACATCCATGCCCAGTACGTTATAAAGGCTAAAAAAAACTCACCTCTTCCAATTTCGCGGCCTCGAACCAATTTCCAATGCGGACCCTATTGCAATAAATGAGTTCTTTCTCGTCATTCTTTTTATTTGATCTCATAATTTCTTGTAGGTAACACAAAAAAAGCTAGTGAAATAAAGATTGAAAATAATGAGTCACTCGCTCAAATAATAATCAATAACAAAAAACGATTGATGACACTGACAAAGGTTGACATAAACTTTTCCATAGACATTTTAAGTGCAATAAAATAGTAGGCATTGACCGAGTTGTAATGGGTAGTTTGAACAGAGTGACAAACACTAATTTCTTTTCACTTCTCTTGCTCAAAAAGGCGTAACCGTAGCTTAGCGACCGTAAAACTGAATCGTCTCCCTTGGGGTTAAAATATTTTTAGTCTTTTTGTTTAAACTCTTCACCCATTACGTAAATAACATTCATCCTCTTTACATAAAGACTCGACTTTTTCTCGTATCCATTTTACAAAGAACATACATTTCAATTGAATTCATTCACACACAAAAACATAGAGTACATAACAATACTACATACCCGAGAATTGTACGCCTATATGGCAGATCACAGTGCTCTTAATTTTAATTTTACTTGGTATCACAAATAAATGAATTAACTATTTACTATGTATGAACATTGCAGAACTTCAAAATACCTGCTCGGGTTCCTATACATTTTGGAGGCCATTATTTTGCCCCTTCATTTTGCGAAAAAAGTTAGGTAGGTAAAAAAGCGTGGACCGAGTCGTCTACGGCATAAACAGAATATAAAATATTAGTAGGCACTTCCTAAAAAAGGCAGGAAAAAAACAAAAGTACCTTTTGTTTCTACCATTTATAGAAAACGTTATTAATAGAAAAATAATATTATAGGTATGTACGAAATCATTTGCGAAGCCTATTCCGCCCAGAAGCCGTAATGATAGGTACCTACTAAACCACTAACGAGTCGTGTCGAGCCAAAACCGTTTCGCTGTAGGCAAGGGTACAAGAATTTGTGGGGCTCAAAGCCGAAGAATGTTGTCTACATTGTAAACAATATTAATCTACCAACTTATTAATATTGTACTTTACCTGATAACCAAAGTATTTTAAATCTTGCAGTCAAGTCTACTTGGTAGAATGTAATATTATTATGGTAAAAAGTTTAGTGAAATTTCTTGAACTTTTCACAAATATCATTTGTTTTTTAAACCCCGTTGTATCCTAAAAATATATTGTATTATTTCTAGAGCTGAGTACATGTAATAGTATCTTCGTATGTAATACGTACTCAAAATATACTCATCTGTCTTTTGATTGCTTTAAACATTTTTATTAATCTCAGCTTTTTTTTAAAGTCTGATAATTATCAAACTCGTGAACAAAAAAGTTGAAGCTACGAGGAAAAAAAGACATTGGTCAGAGTACGGAAAATTTATCATAAACATAATTAAGTATGCATAAATAAACGAAAACGTTTTGTAAAATTATCATTCTATTCTCTACTTTTAGTTGCAATATCACTGACTAGCTTGAATATGTTTTCAGCCGTGTTTCTTTTGTGAATATCGGTGTAATTCCGACAGGTCACTCCACATTCCTAGAAAGAAATATTAAACCTATTATAAGAATAAGAATTATATTTATTGTAAAATTGTGTAAAAAAATCCATTTATTTATGTTATATTATGGTTATAATTACATCCGCTCTATGGATGGATAGCCTTAACTGTTCAATGGGAACACAGAAAATAATGAGAACATATTTTATCAAGAAACATGGGGTAATACTGAAAATCTGTGTTTTGCTCTTCGAACAAGGCTTTTCCCTTTTTGGCAGGCTGCAGCAGACGTAACATTTTAAATCTCTATTCTTTTTATTTATACATCTGCACAAGTGTCTATACACCACCAGACTGATCGATCACGATCGCCCCTCTTCCATTTTATCTAATTTATTATTACAAACTGACCCGACCTGTTGCCATGCCCAATTCTCGTACTTAGAAAAAGTACATTCTGTTTTTCCCGAATATTCCAATTTTCCGGGCAACTTTTCCGGTTCAAATAAACGTTTGTTTTTATGGATACAATGAACATTTACCTACTGAAACCCACATTTATGCTGATAAAGATAGGTACTCGTACCATACCACCATAATTATAACTTACCGGTCCAAAGAAAGTTTGCATCCAATTTTGGTTCATAACACACAAGGGTTTATCTGCTACGCAATTTTTCACAAGCAGTCTCGCGTTAGTCTGAAACAATGGAATTCAAATCAATCGAGACGCATTGAACTTTTATTTTAAGGCGAAATGAGTTTGTCTTTTCGAGACAAGGACAAACGAACGTCGCGCGGGTAAGGCGAGAAAGGGAGGCAAGAGCGGCAGAATGATCGGCCCGTGCGCAATTTCACTGCTTTTTATTTTTTAATTTGTTATTGCTCAAAAATAATACTGTTTCTCAAAAAACGAAAACCATAATTGTCTAAAGTATTTATTAGGGAACACGTAGAAGACATTTCATTACAATAATATTAAATAACTAGCAAATAAAACTGGTTTTCCCGTAGAGATATCTCTGTAAAAATGAAGATTTAGAGGAAACTTTACCATTTTTTTCTATCGAGTCAAGTTTAGTCAATCGTGTTTCGACTCCCATAACTTACTAACTTATATCCTAAACTTTTGATCCTCTTCAAAATATATTCGAAAAATATGTAGGTGTTTTGTTCCCTTAAAATTGATTTTCCGTTAAGTCAAAACGTGGGTTTTGGGACTCATTTCACCTTAACGCAAAAACTGGAGTCTAATTTTACACTTCTCTCAAACATCCCCACCCCACCCTGCCCCTTATGGCGGCGGTGGTTTGTGGCCCTGCGGGTCGTACTGCT
Organism: Eupithecia dodoneata; assembly: GCA_947044415.1. Classification (NCBI taxonomy): domain Eukaryota; kingdom Metazoa; phylum Arthropoda; class Insecta; order Lepidoptera; family Geometridae; genus Eupithecia; species Eupithecia dodoneata. Next base: position 7,337,485 of record OX345656.1, on the reverse strand, counting down.
GAGGCTTGCCACGGCCACGGGACAGGCGTTAATAATTTCTATATGTGTGCCTATTATGGAGTCTACACACCAAAGCCGTGACACAGTGGGATGTGGGCAGTTTGGTGTTGATAAATATCGGTGCGCCAGTTTTTATTTGATGCTTGATGGTATTTTTCAACTGTATACGTTATATATGTACGTCGTTTTTAGTTAAATATTAGGTAAGCTATCGTTTTCCATAGCAGTACCTTTATCTTGACGTGTATTAATCTTTAAAAGCCAGATAGGTACAAACCATAAAAGTTTCCATAATAAATAAATAAGTACTAACTGGCACTGGACTACCCCAGCCTTCAAGTCTGTCACACGGCAGCAGAGGTGTGGTGGTCCACCGACAGTTGCTATCCTTGCAGGAACTGAGCCAGATCGGCATCCGGTCCTGGGGACCGGGCGTGCCTTCGATCGTGTATCGAACATACAGCGGGGGAGCCTGGAAGCAGTCTTGGGATGAAGACCTGAGTTCGGACGATAGTGGTGATTATGATCATATTTTCCTAGCCTAATTTTGGCCAAGGCAGTGGTCAGTCTCAACAAAGACTTGCCAAACCAGGTGCACTCTCTATGCTAATCCGACAGTAATGAGGCGTCGTCAAGACGTTCCATTTTTATATGCGACTTGATACAGCGTACCTCTACCGTGTTAAAAAATTACTCTACCGAAAGATTCTTGTTCTGAAATATGTCTGTATTATAGAAATTGAGCTCAAACTTAACGGCAGGGTCACCTAACGATCAACGCCACTGTACCTACTTCATTTAAAATCAAATAGACGTTCCATTCCATCAATCACCGAGATAAGGTAAATCTGCGCTGTCGACTTACATCAGGCTCTCCGTAATTCTCAGCTTTCAACAAGAACTCGTCGCCATAGTTCATCTTTACCCCTCGGAGACTCTCGTCCACGCAACTGTAATTTATCATTCAAAATTGAAAACTGGTGGTAATTAAGCTCCCTCGCTCGAAAACCTAACATTATATTGATCATACTTACTATTTTATATATACTTATTATAAACTTTACAGGGCAGTAAAGTTTATAATAATAGTTTTAGGTATATAATATTAAGTGTTACTTATATTGGTATTTATTCCCGAACTAGAGCCATAAAGTACCGTCTTCGGAAATAAATGGAATACCTACGTCTATTGGCTTTAAAACAGCTTGTAACTCCACTTACCACTTAATATTAATAAGTAAGTACTTATTTCTGTATGAAAATAAATGTTTATCCAGTAAATAAAAATACCCATACAGCATTATATTACTCGACAAAAAGTTGAGTAACTCTGGTTTTCTGGCAGGACCTGTTTTGTAGCGAGTCGACACGAGCGACAAATCACAAACAAGATAAGTACACTAACCGACAGCACATGATTAAAAAGCAAGTTCTACCTACTCATGGAAGAATATGAACTAAGTCAATGCAAAATAATAATTCACCTCACAATAATGAACGTGTTCCGGCAGCATGGCGTAGTGATCGGAGACAGGGTCATGAGACACCCGTCGTTGATGTTCTGCATGAAGTCTACCTGCCGCTCACTCACAAGGCTCGACAGGGCCAGCCCGTATTGAGGCTTGCCCCCCTTCGGCACAGGTTTGGCTGCACCGATGAATAAATCTTAGTTATTTCTTTTAAAACGAACGCATATTTTAAATATGCGTTCGTACGCTTGCCTTAGCAGCTACGGCGTAGCAGTAACAGGAAATAACCGTCCCGTAGCATGCTACGGCGTAGCAATTGCATAAATACATACTTATCCTACATACATAAATAGCATTCTACATAACTGTGGCCCCGCCGCCGCCGCCGCCGTAGCGGCTACAGCGTAGCAGTAACCTCTGGATCTACCCGTCTCGTAACATGCTTCGGGGCGTAGCAATTGCATAGTACTCACGGTACTCACTTATGCCACAGTACACATATAGAACAGTATGGAAACTAAGCCTAGTTGATGAAATAAATACCTACGCTCCAATATAGTACTAGGGTTGTCACTTTTCTTGTTTTTGATATATATTTTTTATTAAGACGATTTTTTATTCTGTAGTGATCAATAAATGAAATTGAAATAACTAGCTTACAAATGTGGTCTGGTATAATATAATAATATCTTCGTCTGGTCGAAGCGACGCGTGACCCGAGATCTGGCGAGTATGTTGCGCAGCGCATCAGCCAGCATTGCCATACAGCGTGGCAATGCAGCCAGCGTCTTGGGGACGCTTCCGACTGGTATTAATATGGATCAATTGAGCTATCTGTAGATTGTTTACAACAGTCTGCAGTTAGGTAAATTGTTTCAGTTGTAAATATTAGGTCTCACTCGTTAAATTTTCTTTGTTAGTAAAGTATTTGCTTACAAATACAATTTAAATAGGTCGCGGCGTCGCGAGTGAGCCGCGGTAGGACGTAAACGTTTCGTGAGCTCGTCGGAGCGGGCGCACGCAGACATTGTAGCGCAGGCAGCGCGCGCGCAACGCTCATGAGCGGCTGCGAACCGTACCGCATTTCAAAATGCGAGTCGATAATTTATAGCAGCCGCCATCTTGATTCACATTTTGACAGCAGTATCGGCTTCAGCACCCTCGAAAACCATGAAAATTACACCCATGACGGAAAAATTGATAATTTATGGCAGCCGCCATCTTGGATTCACATTTTGACAGCAGTATCGGCTTCAGCACCCTCGAAAACTATGAAAATGACACCCATGACGGAAAAATTTATAATTTAAGGCAGCCGCCATCTTGGATTCACATTTTGACAGCAGTATCGGCTTCAGCACCCTCGAAAACCATGAAAATGACACCCATGACGGAAAAATTGATAATTTATGGCAGCCGCCATCTTGGATTCACATTTTGACAGCAGTATCGGCTTCAGCACCCTCGAAAACCATGAAAATGACACCCATGACGGAAAAATTGATAATTTATGGCAGCCGCCATCTTGGATTCACATTTTGACAGCAGTATCGGCTTCAGCACCCTCGAAAACCATGAAAATGACACCCATGACGGAAAAATTTATAATTTATGGCAGCCGCCATCTTGGATTCACATTTTGACAGCAGTATCGGCTTCAGCACCCTCGAAAACCATAAAAACGATACCCATAACGCAAAATTTCATAATTTATTGCAGCCGCCATCTTATATTTACTAAACAGTGCTAGGTAGGTATGTAGCTTTAATAAATTATCGCCAAATTATTATTTCTTTACAATGAGTATGACGTCTCTATTTGTAAAATCTCATTGACTTTAAACATCCTCAAAACCGCCGCCATTCTTGATTTACATATAAGTTCACGAATTCATTATGTATGATCGATCACACGGACTCATTATTCTATAACAATCATAATAATAAATTATTCTTATTCAAAATCAGCAGGAAGTTTAAAATACGACAGCTCCGGTTTTGATGAAGCCGAATTCATACAGCCGTATGCAACGCAATATCTGTAGCGGGTCATTTTTCCCTTTCACGCGACCGCACGCCTAGACGCGACAACCGCTACTGACCATCCCCGAGTATCACCCAGAAGCCGTGTCGATGTGCATGTTTGTGTGAGTGTGCCGTTTCGAGTGTTTGTTCCTAGTTTCCGTACTGTATATACTTATACTGAGCTTATGCTTCCATAGCATGATACCAGCCATGATACTTATCAGTGGCCGCCGCCGCCCGCCGTCGCGTCGTCGCCCCGGAGCGGCTACAGCGTAGCAGAAACAGGAACTATCGGGATCTATATGAACTGACGGGCGGTTTTTTGTGTGTGTAGGTAAAGTATTTAACAATTATTAATGTTTCAGTGCTGTGCCTGAGACCTAGGTGATGTAAGTACTGACCTGGCATATCCGAAGCAACCACTTGGACATTGTATCCAAACAAAATATAAGTCCCACTTATCGCAAGAGGTCTCTACAAGAAGAAATGCATCATAATTTTGTTAATTATTATAACAAATTGAAGGTGCTACTGCACTTGACTTAGTGAAGCCTTACTTCCATCAATAAGTTGCTAAACAGTTGTCTGGATCTTTGCAGAAGAAGCTCTTTACGATTGCGTTTGCGGAGAAAAATTTTGGAAGCATACTGAAAGTAAGTATAATAACGTTAAAATAACCAAGGCTACATTGTACCTTCGTAACGTACGGAACATTCCATAAGTAAGGTGGCTCGATACAAACGCGAAGGCGCGCAATATATAATTATTTAGTTTTTCTATATTCTACTGTAGAGAACACAGAAGAGAATTGTTACATTTCCGTTAATTTTATTTTGTTAATTTGTAAGTTCTACATGGAATAAAACCTGCTAAAAAGTAGGAAAAACCTGTGTATGTACTAACTACCATAATTAGTATAAAAGGTACCTATTTAAGTAGGTATAGGTTACCTACCTAAAGCTGGGTAATGTACCTAGGTACGTTCTTTCTGCTTTCTTACCTCCAGTAAGAGTCTCTCTTCGTTCCAATTTCCCACAAGAACTGAATTACTGTATGTCATTTCACTCCGAATAATCTTATGTAGGTATTTTAAATATATCCGCTTTAATTAAATTTTCCTAGGATCAAAATTATACATGCAATTTTTACAAACCATAGAGTAGGTAGGTAACTTTTATTACCAAACCTAAAGTAGCGTACAAGTTATACTACTAGTTGTAGAATCTGTACAAAAAGAGAAGCGTCTTAGGAATTGAGTTCGCGCGTGTGCCAATCATGTGCAATTTTCTAGGTACTTTTGTTGCCTTAAAAATGTTAGTTTACCGTAACGCCACGACCGACGACACGCGACGGTTTTCTTTTTGCACAGACTCTACCTACTAGCTATGTATGTTGTACCTACTCTCTTTGTGTAGAATCTAATAAATAAAATGTTTGTTAACAAAAATCTACATGCATTGGTACCAGAAAAAGAATATAATAACCCCGTTGTATTCTCTTTGGTACACCCGGGTCCCGGGGTACCAAAGGGAATAAATACAACGGTGTATATCACAAAGCCTAAGTCATACCTAAGTATTATTATTATCTTTGCACAGAACAGAAAAAAGATAATATAACTACCTACTACCCAGTTGTTTTATTACTTGACACTAGTTATTTCAAAAAACCTCAGAATTTGCGTCAAATTGTTGGTTGCCTAAAGGCAATGTCAATAAAGAACATTCTGTCCAGTCCAGTACCTATCCTAGGAGGAGGTTGATTTCCTTCGTCCGAGATACTACTAGGTTACCGCTGAAGTTCGAAAACCAGATAACGCCCAAATCTTACTTAGAATTCGACAATCCGATCTTAAGGCGATTTGTGTATTTAAAAATTTAGAGAGCATCGCCTTCGGTTGGGCGAATACGGACAATCTGATTTCTGATCCGACAATCAAACATAAAATCGGACGCGTATGATTGGCCTAAACAGAATACGTCTACTGCGTAAAAAGACAGCGAAATAGCTTCAGCCAGTCCATTCAAAATTACATACAAACTAACAACAAAAACAATGTGGAAGCAGCCAACACGTCCATACCATAACCTTTTTAGAAAGATGACTCGATTTCACAAATTGCTTCTGGTGTTTACTGCATCAATAGCTATATGCAGTAGTCTCAAATTAGAATCTATAAAAGAAACTTATGAAAAGGGTGTAAAGGCCTATTCAGGTGAGAGATGGTCAGAATGTATAAAACAATTTGAAGAATCATTACATTTATACAAACTTTACAAGTCTGTAATTGACAACTGTAGGCTTAAATGTAATTCACAGCGGCATAAGTCAGAAATTTCGGAGGACCTTGGAGAACTAAGAATCTATGAACATTTTTTCATTATGAAAGATTGCTTGGTCAAGTGCCAGAACACGGAGTTTGAAGCCTTGCGCCTTCAAAGTCATGTTGATGAATCAACTCTCCATAATATGCAAGCAAGAAAACCGTATGAATACATTCATGTCTGCTATTTCCAAATGTATGCCTTGCCTAAAGCGGCTTCAGCTGCTTATACTTACCTAATGCTTCACCCAGATGATGAGGTCATGAAGAATAATGCTCAATATTATGCCAATCAACCTGAAGTAGACCTTCAAGAAGTTGTTGACCTTGAAAGCAATGATTATGTTGTCCTGTACAAAGTTGGTGTAAAAGCATATAGTCAAAAGAATTGGGCAGTAACTGTTGCTAATATGAATGAAGCACTGAATGACTATGTTTTGTCTGAAAATAACTGCCGGGTAGAATGTGAACGCCTACCAGGTCAGGAAACTTCTACAGAATTTTGTATAACTATTTCAAATAATATGGCTGCCCTTCTTCATTGCCAACAGCAATGTCAAGACAAGCTGAAGTTGCTTGAATACAACTCTGGTATTGAATTTATAGCTGAAATTCTTAATTATATTCAAATATGCTATTACAAGCTTAAGAGATATGATGAAGCAGCTGGAGCTGTTGAATCTTATTTGGCTCTTCTTCCCAATGATGTTGATATGCTTGAGAATAAGAAAATTTACACTACTCTCGCTAAACCAAAGTCTTTTACTAAAAGATCTGAAGTAGAATACTATTTCAAACGTGACAGATATGAAAAAAAACTGCTGAAGTTATTTCATCAAGGAAACAACCTTAATGATAATAATTCCAAAACTATCTAGATTACCTAAATACCATTAAATTTAAAGGTACCTACTAATATGAATGTACTTCCTTACTAATTATATAGCCATTAGTACATAATTAACCAATCTAGCTTTAAGAAAAGTTTAAATCGTAATGACTTAGAGCATTTAATATATTTTTTATTTCTTGATTGTAACTATTCATTATTACTTACGAATTAATCAAAAACTATAAAAAAAAGATTACTATGTAATAATGTTAATAAACAGGCTGATCTTTAGAATGGATTAGGATTATTACAGATTTGTATGAAAAGTGTGTTAAATTAAAACTTGACTATGACGGATGATTTAAAATTGAGGCCTACAGTAATATATTTGTAATTTTAAGATAAGTTTATACTTTGATATAGAATGTGCCATATTAACCAAAGACAAGAATCTACTTTCTATCTAATATAATTTTATATACTTTTTATAAAATAAATTTTGTATTTTTTTTAATTGTGTTTTATTTATTTAATATCTCATTGTAGCCCATGCGTGGCCCACCAATATTTTAATAGTTGCCTTAGATTATTATGAAGAGTAAGTATTTGAATAGATATTGAGTATTTAAATAGAAAAGAGAGAGAGAGGCATTTCTATGCAGATAAATTATATCTGTGGTATAATATGAAAAGCACTACAAAAGTTGTTTTCTTTTTCAATGCATGCACCAGTACCATAAAGTTGGATAAATACCTCTGCATTTATACACATACCTATGTGTGTGAGTGAATGAAGAGAATAATGGTATTGCCATACCGCGCACCAAACAGAAAACCATAGAGCAAGATATTAAAAAAATGCAACCAATGCTTTTTAATCCAATCAATTCAATTCAATCCTCTTTTATACGGGGGAGGATTAAATAGGTACCTACATTTAATAAGAAGTTAAGATTGAGGAAGTATTCATTTTTTTTTGACGTTTTCAAACAGTATTGTATTCTTTGCCGCTATTTACAATAAAAACAGATGAGCTAACTGTAGAATATTGCAAATCTTATCTATACCTAATATTGTATTCTCTTTTATAAGGAGCAAAAGCACATCTCTTGGTAAATACTGAAACTGGCAACATTTCATATTTTTTGATGATGGCGATACTTTTGAACCAACCACCTGTCAAAAGAATCTTACATGTGTGTGGGTGCACGGTAATTTGTTTCACGATGTCCAAAATTTTGTAATTATACGAAAATTGGTAAGTTTGTTTTATTTATAATCTATACTCGTTGTTAAAATAGAGATAGCTAAGTGTGCAATAGTTTCCAGACAAGTTGCTCGAGAACATTTTTTTCACCCAGTAGTAGGCCAGGCCCTTGCCTAGTTGTTACTAACCATGTATTATATAGGTACCTACCTACTTACGTAAAGGTAGGTAGGTACATAAAATACACAAAAACCTATGTTTGCTAACGTTGTTGGTATATAGGTACATACCTACACCTAGTCGAAGTATGCACCAGCAGCGTAAGGAGGGGTGGGGGGTATTGGTACCCGAGAGGTTTGCACCTAATGGAAACAATACTCACACGCATAGCCAGATAATAAAGAAAAAAATTGCCGTTGCTATTATGGTCGGTTATCCTCCTAGCTAATTTGTTTATCGCCAAAAGGAATTTATATGTGCCCCGTAAAACTTGAATATAATAATTTTCACAATCACTGGTTCGTTCGTTCCAAACCTATTTTCACTAGGTAGGTATTTAATTTGAAGTCGTCTTAAATCGTCTAAAGAAAATTTCTGCGGCTCACTCCTCTAGTCGTTATATCTTTATCAGTATCTTTTAATGTTTCTAACTTTTTTGTAAATTTTCGAAAAACAGCCCCAAAAATTCCCATTTATTGCTATCTCCGTTATTATTTTATTATCCATCGTCTTAGTTTACTTGTCTTTCTTGATAACACCGCTTCATTACTGCGGCTCGCTCCGCTTGCTGTTATTTATAATCATATATTTCTATGTACCTACCACCATCGCAGACCTTAAACATTTTAGTGGCTCGCTTCGCTCGCTATCATTTGTTTTATCATATTATATTATTTTGTACCCCTAATCCCGCAGATTTCCGGATGGTACCTAAATAGAAATAGGTATATGATTATAAATAACGGCAAGCGGAGCCAGCCGCAGTAATTTTGAATTTGCGGAATGCATCAAATCATACCATTTGCGTTTTTAACAGACTTCCAAAAATGAGAAGTTTTCGCTGATTCCTTCATTTCCACTATTAATAGACTTAAATAATGATCCCGATGAGGCCAAGTGTAGGCCAAAAGCGGATCTTATTTTTAAACGTTTATTACCAAATTTAGCGGCTGGCTACTGTCGCACAGACTGGTAAAACGACCAAAAACCTGGCCATAAATCAAATTTCTCAAAATGGTCTCCTAGACTTCATACTTAATCCCATAAAAGGTAGATAATCCCCGCGTCACTAGGCAAAGTTTCTACCTGCTTCCGAGTCCCCGTCTCGTTGACCACACGTCGGAACCTAGCGGTTGTTGATAACACTCGTCTCTGTTCGCGGCAACTCTAAAAAATAGTTATTTCTCTGTGCTCTCATTTATGTGCAAAGTGGTTCAACATAAAAAAAGTGTGATGGATTCTATCAATCAAGGTATGTACTATGTTCTATTATCCATTTTAGTTATTAAGAGAGCTTATTCATGTCCTAATTGGGATTATATCAACATGCCTAAAAATATTGTATTTTTCATTGTTTTTTTGTTAAAATTAGTGTTTTTAAACATGTGCAACTCATCGCAACTGCATTATAGTAATATTTTAATAAACTAGAAGATATGTGCAATTATACTAGGTAGCAAAAACATTCACATATATTCACATAAAAAATATTTTTAACTCTGAAAACTGTCTCTATGACCGCAATTTTCTAACGATTAATTTTATTGTTTCAGACTCTCTACATTGTGTCAAATCTATGACAAGGAAAGAGCTTCATGAATTAGTTAGAGCAAGTCCGCAGCAATTGCTTGACGGAAAGAAAATATAATTTTACTGTATTTCGACGCGTATTTTATTCTTTGATAACACAATAAAAAAAAATCCTCGCATAAATATATTTTATTTATTTATTTCCTTCTCCAAATATCTTCAAAGTATTTTTTTATTATGAAAAATATCATTTCTCGTCATGGGCCATCGATCCGATAAAGAAAAAATAACAAAATATTTTTGGCCAGGTTTTTGGTCGTTTTACCACTCTGTGTGTCGCTCGTTACGCTACGTTCCGCGTGGCGTCAGGACTACCATCAGCTTTGATTACATAAATGATCAACAGATTTTTGTTTTCAGAATTCCTTTTATGACTGATGATATGGACATGGAGGATAAACTTAGCATAAAGAACGTGATATTTACAAAAAGCTTTCCAAACTATGATGTACCAGCACCAATCGAAGGCCACAAGATCTTTCCTTGCATTGATTGTGGAGACAAGTAAGTACCTACCGATCTTTTTATAACGCTTTTATTAGCTTCACCTGTATGTTTGTTTGTTAGTTTGTTTGTAACCGACTCCTTTGGACTCGATTTTGACCCACTTTGAACGGTCAGATTTCATTTAAACTTAGTAAACTTATAACAATACAATAATTTGACAATAATTTTTAATTTTACAATTTTTTTTTTAACCGATGACAATACAATAATTTGATAAGATTAAACTAAAAAATAGAAAATAAATAATAGTCATCTAATTAGTGACGAAAATGAATGGATTAACGAGATTCCCACTGTCCCTATCTACTATCTAGCGAAACCACAGCCAAGGGAAGGGGCTTGGGAGAATCAGTGGGGAAAGAAGACCCTGTTGAGCTTGACTGTCTTGCATTGTAAGGAGACACAACTAAAAAATAGAAAATAGTTAAAAAAACTAAAAAAACACGCTTTTATAAATAAACCGAACTAAAAAGTAGAAAACAATTCCAATTATGGATAAGAGTGATAAATAAAAGAAATTATTTTCATGTAAAAAGCGTGGGGTGCTTTCTGAAAATATTGCTTCAATGTCGCTACTCCTATCAGTATCTAGTTATGTGAGGCAAGTGTGCGCTATTGGCAAGAGAACGTAAATTCATGTATCCATGCACCCCACGCTTTTTACATTAACATAATTTCTTTTATTTATCACTCTTATCCATAATTATAATTATTTTCTACTTTTTAGTTCGGTTTATTTATAAAAGCGTGGTTTTTTAGTTTTTTTTATCTATTATTTTTATATATTTTATTCTGTTGAATTATGGAACAGTTGTGTGATTAGCAGTTTTCTAGCTTTGAATTTGTTCATGGACTTCGTCGCTAACTGTACCTTCGAGGCTTGGTACCTAGTAGAGAATTCGTCCCGTACCTTACATAACATTGTTTTCATTAGCTCTATAGGTAATACCAGAACTGTTTCCGAGGGATATATGTATGTGGCTAAAACCGTAATACCTAACCTACTGACTTAGGAGCGTACCACTACCGTATTTTTTTTTTTATTGGACGCATCAGAATTATTAGTACCTATCTATTAGTGCCTCAAAATTATTAGTGCAAGGAACGCAGCCATGAACATCGTTTGTACCTATTGCTAAGCTAAGAAGCGGAGTTTGTGTTATGGGTACTAGATAGAGGACTGATATACTTAATACATACAATACACAGATAGATATTTTTTTATTCTAAATAGAGATAGATATTTTTTTACTCGTTAGATATTTTTTGTTCGTTATCTATTTTGAATTAAAATATATCTATCTATGTATGTATCTGTACATACATAGATAGATATTTTTTAATTAAAATAGATAACGAACAGAACACCCGAAACAACTATCTACAGATAGTACACAATTGTTCCGAGGCGGGAATCGAACCCGCAACCTCCTGCGTCGTAGGCGAACCTTCGCCCACCGCGCCATAGGGGTCGTCATACCTTAACTTTGTACCTAACAAACCGAACGAAGCTTCCAAAACACTATTTCTATGATTTAAGTAAATAATTATACGACAGCTAGTTATGAATGTTTTCATTTTTTTCTAATGTAGAAGCTGAGTTAGGTGCGCAATAACGATTTTTGGGAATAGGTTCAGGTACCACCTACCTATGTCAAGAGAGGCCATGGGCTGGAAGACTAGGGCAAATTTCTTTCAACTAAATAGAGTAGATAGTTAATTAGGTACCTGTTTATATACTTACAGGTAGAGTAGGCTGTGATGGTACATTCACACCCGCTTAGGTACCTCCTTATTAATTTTTATATTCAAAATACCTGATAGAAAATTTCTCTTTTGTTTACAGGTTTATGTTCGAGTCCAGCTACAATGAACACTTTGCTCGAAAATCAATGCAAATAACTTACCTGTGTCGGTTTTGCAATAAAATGCAATTATATTTCAACCGATGCATGCTACTGTATCATATTCGGTCACACACGTTTAAAACAGCTACAATTAACGTTAATGACATTAAAGTAGAACCTCTGCCTCTCAATTTCTTTAAGGCTCTACCTGTACAGCAGCAAAATAAAAGTACTTTAGATATCCGATCGGATACTGGAGTAAGCCCACATGAAAATGAGAATAGTACTACAAAAAAGAAAACATATGCTTGCTATGAATGTAAACAAGACATTGATCCCAAATCTGGGATAAACTACCGGGACCGAGCAAGCCATTACATGCAATACACGAACCAAGTTCACACTTGCCCAGTGTGTTTATTTGTACTACCCACCATATGCGGACTTAGAGCACACATGCGTTTTCATTTGGGTAAGCCTCCGTTTTTTTGCCCGGAATGTGGAACTCATTTGTCTATCCATAAGAGAAAATACCCTTATGGCCATGACTGTGACGGATTCAAAATGATGAGGGTAACAGCTAGATGGCAATGTCCTGTACCAACTACTGCGCATCTTTTCCACCCGAACGATTTTCTTGGTCACATGAAGGCGAACCACCTTAAAAAGGTGTATAAATGCTCACAATGTGTCGTAGCATGTTTTAATGAAGCAACAATGAATACACATTCGGAAACCCATGTGGAAAAAGCGAAATCGTCTATATTTTTTCAATGTGAACTGTGTCCAGGGAAACTAGTGGTTCAAAGCAATATTGACAACCACTTGCGCACACATACCAATGCCGGGAGCATTGCAATATTCCCATGCTGGACTTGTGGATCTACCTTCAACGATGTTTGTACATTGTTAGACCACCATACTCAAAAACATAAATCGCGCCATACAGAGTCTATTCAGAATATGCATAATCTGGTAGTAAAAAGGACCCTAGGAGACATGAAACGAATTTATCGGGTAGTTAAACGATGTGATCTTTGCAAGAGAAACTTTACATATAAATGTAGCTTCAATGAAATATCCATTTTACCCAGTGAATGCCCTTTTAAGTGTTCCAAGTCGCAGTCAAATTTTAAAACTATCCTTTCTCCAGAACCGCTTTTGACTTGCCTTTATTGCAATGATAAAATGTCCCAAAATTGGGAAGATATCAAAATCCACTATGAGTCAAAACACAAGATGCATAAATGTTTGGATTTGAAAGTAATTCTTGAGAAAATAGATATTACTAAATACATGAAGAAAAAGCGACAAAGAAACGCAAACCAAAGAAAAGTGAAGCCGAAGAAACATCATCAAGTAACAAACGCAGGTATGCAAGAATCATATAAACAGTACCCAGATAACTATTGCACAATATGTGAAATAACTTGCGAGACTAAAAATGAGCTTGAAACACATTTCCTAAGTCATAAGGACCCTTGCATGGCTTACCAGTGCATGGAATGTGGACAAAGCTTTGTCGTAAAGCCGTCTTTTGCGACACATCTGGTGTTGAAGCATAGCATATCAAATGCAGAGGAATATATTTCAAAAAATAACCACTGTTACAATGAAATTGCCTTAGAAAAAAATCGAAACAGCGACATGCCTCTTGAAGCTATAAAAGAAAATCAGTGCAAGATATGCAGAGATCAATTCGATAACCCTGAAGACCTAGCAAAGCATTTCCGGGGGCACGGTATGGCCTTCTTGTTAAAAAGCACGTCAAGCAAAAATGTTCCTTAGATGGAAACGTAGGCGATAATCTTAATTATCTTAACAAATCGCGAAAGTTTAAAATATGCAACTATCAATATTTAAAATCTTGTGAAAAGAGAGTTATTTTATAGACCCATAAACTGATAATATAATGTAATGTAAGTACCTCTGTTCATTCAAACGTGCCTTGAAAGGGTGAGTTATGCTATTTATTAATCCTTGCCTAGCAGTAGATCAAGCCGATTTCTTTTTATAACAACTTATTATCATAAATTGAGCCCAAAGACTTGACACAAGACTCATTGTTTATTATATATTGTATTTGTTTGGCCTTACACTTGCATATCAACAGGTCATCATTAATATATCTTCTAATTTATTTTTCCTGTGTTCTGAGATCGAAGCTGCCCCATGAAAGTGTGGTCCTTGCTTTTAGTGACCCTGTATTACTTAACTTAGACTTTTTATGTAAACTAGTTATGGTAATAATTTGCAATTAAATTCAAAGTGCCTATAGAAATATATACTAAGTATGGACCTACTGAGAGATTGGTAGTAAAATAAAAATATAGTAATATTTAAGTACTTTGATGGGTATTTTTTTATTACTACATAGCTGCTATGACCTAACGATTCATATTACTACATACTTAACCTACGGTCTACTTACCCCGAGGCATACTAGAGCCGCCGTTTTATTTTTAAACACCATTACAGAGGCATTACAAAAGCTTATAATACGTATCAAATTGTCCAATGAAATTTTCTTCGAAATTTTCTTTGTTCAACGGAATAATAAGATAAAATAGATGGCGGCGCTTGTGTGCCTCGGTGTACCTAGTGCCTTAAATTGGAGCACAAAAACAACTTGGTAATCTAAACATCTTTATTGAATAATTACATTCAATAGTATAAACCACAGAACTGTATTTTCAGTTGTGGGTTGATAAAAATTATGTCATAAAATCAGTTTTTTTATATTTTTAAGGTTCAAAGGTTAAATGGCAGAAAGAGGAGATTTAATTATTTTGATTACTGTCTTACTTACCTACTATTTTATTTTTGCATTCTCGATAACTAATTTATTATAAAACAACTACATATGACTTGCCGCAACCTATGTTTGTCGTTATATTACATTAGGTTTTTAAACTTTTTGGAATTAATGTATGAAGGAAACTACATAAATTTGAATTATTAATTTCAGAGGATTTGACTTTTTGACTGAATCCTTACAAATGTTTTTTTTTTATTAAATCATAAAAATTATCTTAACCCTGATAAACACACTTGAGAAGCTAGTCCTGATGATTTAACTCAGAACACGTCGATGGTAATTAGGGACATGCTGAATGAACCTATCAATTAAAAAAAAGTTATTCTGATATCACTGATCTCAGGGACGAGATAATTCCTGAAAATGGAATTGGAATTATCTCGTCCCTGCCTGATCTACTACAGGAGTCCGATAGTTAATAAAATGGATTGAACCTGTCTATTTAATTGTTGGCTGGGTAAGTACCTGCTTACAGCTGACATAAAATCTACAAAGAACTTTATATGTGTATTGTATAGGTAGGTACAATGAATTTGCGACCCTGCGCGTCATATTTCAGTAAATTTGGGAATTTGTGCCTGTGCATAGTTATCAGAATACTTATATTTCTAGACTATTTGTTTACATTACAATATCTTCTTAGATTTTGAAAATGGGATGCTTTTATAATGTACCATCTCAAGGCACGGGAACGGCATGTTGGGCTCTGAGGGGGGCATTGGTGTAATAAATATACTAGGACGTTTGTATAATGTAAGTACCTATGGGTTATACAAACGTCCAAGTATATTGCTCCCGTTTTAGGGCGCAGACACTTCCACTGTCGATTCACCAAAAAATGTACCGTAAGAGCTGTATGCCAATGTGCCGTGCGATAGCAAATTATAAAAACACTAATTATTCTAAGGCATTTCATTTTAGGCGGTATTATTCGCATGGAGACCACCATGTAACTAATAGAGTGATCATAGATCAGAAAAATTTGAAAAAACCATTCATCAAATCAAATTACAAAAATATTAAACAAAGCTGGGACACTGAGGCGGCCTTTGCCAGTGAGACAATCTAAGTTAAAAATAAATAAATAAAAGGTACACTGGTATGTTACACATCAATTCTTGCATTACAAAAAAATATTCGGGCTATGCTGGTACTAGGCCATTGACAGCAGAGGCTAAAATTGTATCTTAAAAGACACCCGGATTTAAAGATAAGATTTTAGCCTCCCCTCTCGTTTTCAGCGAAATTTTCACCTTTTACGGTTCACAAGATACAGCCCAGCCCATCTCTGGGACTGTAAAAGTAGAAATGTTCACAATGTGGGACCATTTGTTTTAATACAAATGGTCCCACATTAGTCCCAATTAATAAACTCTCACATTCGACTTCCAAGAATGCGGAAATAAGTCAAGAAATTGGAAAAATAATACACTGATGTTACAAACTATCACTGGAGAACAGTTCAGAGAAACAGGGGATGGTAAGCTGTGGCACCTTTAAGTGGCTTTCTGCATGTGGGACACCTTTTCTCTATTTTAACTGCTTGGGCTATACAAGAAATGCAGTAAACATGGCCACATTTAGTTGATGCCATGGGACGAGTTCCAAGTGGGTCACGGCAAATAGGACAGTCGCCATAATGTGGTACACTTGGTGTTTCTGAGCTTGTACCACTAACTGAATTTCTTGAACGCTTCTGAAAATGAATTTCTAGTTAAAAGAAGCATTTAGATTTCTCTTTGTTCAGAAGTTTTCTTTAATAAGTCATTAAGAATTATTATACTGTCAAACTGATAGTATTGAATAACTACTAACACAAATTTGTTTATTCAAGTCGACATTTTAATCATATGTATTACGCCCACTGCTTGTTGCCCACTTAGTAGTTAACAAGTAAGGCAGTCAGGCATTTTCAAGATTTTTGACAATTTCAATTCATTTTCGCTCATTTTGATACTACCCATAGCTTTGGCCTATTAATATGATGCTTTGTGAATAGTCCAGCATTAATCATTATAAGGGTTATAAAGTGTGAAGTATAAAAGACAATATAATTTCTGATGGGTAAAAACTTACTTTCTTCTTGATCCCTGTAGATTTTCTTTTTTTAGGACCATTTATGTCTTGTTCTATGCGACCTTGTTCTGCTTCAAAATCAATACAAACAATAGGTTCTGCTGTACTTGCTACAGGTCTCGGAGAAGCATCTGAAATTAAATTCAGAATGGACATAAATTGCTATGAAATATAAAGACAAATATTAAGAAATAAGTGAAACATAATAAGGAACATTACACACAAAGGCAAAAACAAAATTGAAAGCTATGAAATCTACTTTACTGTGTTGCAGATTGTAACACCTACATGACCCAAAGAGGAATTGAAGGAGTGTAAAAAAATCTATTTATTTACAGCAAATACAACCAGGTTACAAATTTTTTAAAGGTCTAGTCTAATTTGATTTAAATCATGGCTCTAAGAGTTATGGACCTGAGTATTGAAGCTAATTTCAACTCATTCCTCCACTTGTTCTGAGGGAAGAAGATTGACAGACGAGCTACCAACAAAGTGGTCCTGAGGCACAGATTCTGTACCCCCAATTTTGTAGTTTGCTGGTGGAATTTTTGAAGTAAGGGATATTTGTTGGCAAAATATAACAAAAACAAAATGTTTATACAGTAACAATTTGTCCTTTTTAATCTACAATCAGCTGTTTAGCCATAACTTGACGACCGATGTGGCGCGGTGGGCGAAGGTCCGCCTGCGACGCAGGAGGTTGCGGGTTCGATTCCCGCCTCGGAACAATTGTGTGTACGATCTGCAGATATTTGTTCCGGGTGTTCTGGTTGTTTTCTATGTATAATAAAAAATATCTATCTATGTAATGTATTGTATTATGTATATCAGTTATCTAGTACCCATAACACAAGCTTTGCTTACCATGGGGCTAGATAATGCTGTGTGGATTGTCCAGCATTATTTATTTATTTATTTTATTTTATAACTAGATGTAGTCTTGGGTGGAATATTCAGATGCCATTCCAGTGAAAAGCACCATCTTTAGATTTGAACACTAGCTTCTTTGGTCAAGTTCAAGTACAGTATATGCCATCACAGATATAGTTCAGTTCAGTTGTTTATTGATAAGAATTTTTTATAATTGATTGAGAAACAATGAAACATGTGGTGGACCTACAACACTAATGTTCCATTGTATTATTTCCCTACCAACACCTTATTTTCCACCAGCCGGCAATCTGACAGGTGCCGGATTGCAGGTAGGTAGGAAAATAATTGTAATAAGTAAATTTGCTAAGGAGACTGCTGAGAGAAAGCTTCAGTAGGTAAATGTGTACGAGGCCTTTATAGGTAAAGGCCCAGGCAGCAGTACAGTAAGTAATCCCAGGCTAGAATGATAATGATAAGTAAATTTGAACCAAAATTGTATTTAGAAAAGTAAATAAAAATCTTAAACTTACAGATAGAATCATCCAAATCTATCACTGCACAGTTTAGGTTAACGGGTGCTCGGCAATATATGAACGATTGGGTCAGATCAATTACTTCGTTGGCTTCCATTTTCGAGATTTATTTATACTTCTTCTCAGGATTTCGTTTGTTTTTTGATAGTTAAGCAAGGATGCTTTAGAAAATGCGTTGCTGTTTTACGGTAGGTGGTACTCAAGTCAATAATTATTTAGGTACAGATAGACTTCAATTTCTTGAGTGTTCCAGTTTAAACTTAGGTATAAAAGTTATTACAAAATCACAAAATTAGTTGTAAAGTAAAATTCAATCCAACCAGCGCGACCAAGGAACTCCATCCAATCAAACAAAACAAACAACAACCACAAACTCAAGAAACCTACCCACGTAATACGTACTTACTACGCAACGCACGCATTCGCAATTCGCATCGCAACGCAATGCAAGCAAGCAAAGACAAGAGATTTACAATACATTACAGATTTACATCTCTATGAATTGAATACAATAATTATAACTATAAATCGTAAGAAAAGCAGGTATAACTTGACTTGACTTCTGGCAATATTGAACGAACAATTTGCGATAATTTTGTTTGTTTGGCTTGTTTGGCTATTGACTAATTTGACGTAGCGTTAAACCGGCAAAGCTACAAGGCTATTAAGCACAGAACGTAACGCGCGTTATCGGCGTTATCTACCCTAAATTACAAGCGTGAATAACGCGTGAAAAATATTATCCATTTGTTTGAAAACCGTTTTTAAGAAAATTCAGTTACTAAAATTGTAGTGAAAACATCTCCTTAATTGTAATAGTATAGGTATATAACGTTTATAATGATATAATAGAACAGTATTGTTGAGATCCTGCCATCCTCTTTAAGTTTTGAGTTTATGGTTAAGAATTAACTTTAAATTTATGTTGCAATACCCTTGCAGGGTGCATGTTGGACTTATATATATATATATTTTAATTTAAGAACTTTTGTACACATGTAAGCAATAAATCATTGAGTATTGAGTATTGAGAATCACCATACATAGAATTTAGAAATGCTATTTTTGATTACTAACCTGACCTGACTATTATGCTAACTTGTTGCTAACGATGTTTTGGTTCAATTTCATAATATTGGAGAAGATTTTGACCATCTTAACATTTAATTTAACCAAAAAAAAAAAGTTATATTGATAGGTAATTTTAACGACTAATGAGTTATTGTATTCTCTTAGGACAATAATGCGGTCATTTTTATCCATAAGTCTCTCCCCCACAGTTGCGTTTTTATCACTCGATAACATCGCGATGTGCTATTGCGATATTCGCCATACTTCTATCGCGTTTAAAATATGGCAACAAGGCTAGCACGATATTTAACACATAACGTAACGTGCGTTATTAGCGTTATTTATAACGCCAAATTAGCGCGAATAACGCGTGAAAAGTAAAATTCACGCACGCCTTGCAACAGTGTGTAAATGTGTAAGATCGTATGCATCGATGAGCCTATTTACGAGGTATGTGTAGACATTCATATATGCGTCGTAATACATTAGTGGTAAGCAGAGCTTGATAAAAATATAAAAAAAATATTGCATGAACGCATGTGGTATTATCGCACGATATAAACGCACTTAATAGGGCCTATATAGGCTAGAATAATATATTGGAGACATTTTGTCCTTCGATCAGGAGGGTTGTCGACAAGGATTTATTTCGTTCGTTTAAGATTTTGTCACTGAGATGTAAATGACAATGACAGAATTGACAAACAAATACCTAGCAAACGCCATTTTTTTCTACAATTTCCCCTTGAGGTAATTAGGTACCTATTAATATAAATATAATCAAATCTAAATCCAGCAAAAATCTCCTCGATTATGAAGTCAAATAAATATCGTCTATAATCTAAAATATAAGACAATATCAAGCAATCTATGAAAATTGTGTTTTTAAATGGTTCTAAAGAAATACGCTAATTGATGCCAGGAACGTTATGAAAATATTAAATATCTTACATTCTGATTGATTCAAATATTCCTCGTTGTCAGTGTTTTGAGTATAAAATTTTCTTTGAGCAAGTAAGTACAAGCACAGTATAAATATAGATCTATGAGGTACATAAATCATTATAAAACTCACACAGTTTTGTTATACTCTTTTTTGGGTTTTATAATCTAATCTAAGGGCTTACTCATTCAGTGCATATTATCTTCTAGGATGCATCTAGGAGTAAATATATCGAATGCGCTAGTGCAACTGGAAAGTGTCAAAGCTGCTGTAGATCAAAGCGATGATCCCAAGCTAAAGGTAAGTTTGCAACTTTCCACATTTGTTGTTTACACCCATTATTTTATGATACAAACAGGTACTAATATAGTGTCACTTATAAATTTCAGGCTGCTACAAATGATGACTTGAATATGCTCATAAACCTATTAGAAAGTCCCATTCTGAAGAGCATTGCAACCCTTCATGATTCAGTTGGTATGCTCGCTACTCAAGTGGCTCACCATCCTTCTATTCTTCCTGGAGACTTTGATATCACTCCGGCTGGTAAGTAACATATACATAATAGGAGGATGATTTTGGTACAAAGATAAGAAATATTTACTGGAAGTCAATTTACTGTCTTAAGTGCTTGATAAAAGTTCAGTAAATAATGCAAAATCCCTCCAGTTTGGGTTTGGCAGTGGACATGGCTGATGAAGAATGGAATAACTTCCATTCTTCATAATGTAATGTTAACACAAACTTGAGATAAGCTTACAATACATTTTTAGAGGTATAATTTAAATGGTCAGCAAATTAAACAGGTTTCTGTCACCAAATGTAGTAATTTATAGCCAAATATAATAATAAAAAATCTACCAGGTAAAAATATAGTTAATTGAGCAATGTGTGATCAGCAAATATTATTAAAAATTGGTCAATGTGACTTTATGCAGACTTAAATATTTCTGCAGCTAGAGAAAATATGACATCAACATTTGTTAGTTGCTGGTTTGATTCCTGACTTGGGACAAATGTTTGTAGGATCTGCAGGCATTTGTTCAGGTTGTTCTTTGTCATAAACAAAATATCTATCTATGTAATGTAATGTATTCTATTATCTAATAGTAATCTATTTTCAGGTGACTTGGCTCTGCAAACAAGAAACCTGTATGGTGCCCACGAGGGGGAGGAAGAGCAAAGAGTGCCCCAAGTATCCCCCCCACACAGCCTGAACTTTGGCTCCAGCTCTGACAATGAAATCATCCCTCACATCGATGGTGCTTTGGATTCAAATATTTCACCAAAACAGGTAAATTGTGCTCTTGACTATTTAAATACCACTACATAGTATAAAACAAAGTTGCTTCCTGCTGTCTGTCTATCCCTATGTATACTTAGATCTTTAAAACTACGCAACGGATTTTAATGCGGTTTTTTTAATAGATAGATTGATTCAAGAGGAAGGATTATAAACCATTTGAGACATAGATTTCCATGCAGGCGAAGCCGCGGGGCGTAGATAGTACCTAATAAATAACACAAACAATCTACATCTGCATTATCATACTACTAATGTACAAACTACAATAGTTTTAAACTCCCATAGTTAATATCTTGTTACAAGCATCCAATCCATCAGTTTTAAAAGTAAAATCATCATCATCATCATACTAGCTCTAAATCATCCACAGCTAAATATAATGTCTTGTGTTTCCATCTGTTATTTATGAATCAACAAATCTTAGGCAATCTTCACTTATTTCATGATTCACATGAATATGATTATATAAGTCTTTGTCAAACACGCAAATTACAACTATACAGTGAGGAGACTGTATAATAGTTGTATCAAAGTGAGATTGATATAGTATCTCATCATCATCCTATGTTAGTCCACTGATGGACATAGGCCTCCCCCAATGAGCGCCATAGCGCCCTGTCTTCAGCTTGCCGCATCCAGCATCTACCTGCAGTCTTTCGCAGGTCGTCATCCCACCTGGTCGGAGTCTTTACTACCCCCAAGCGGCCAATTTGAGCAAATTTTGTGATTTAAATTCATTCAGGAGAACAAAACATAAAAAAGTATTTGCTCAATCATGACCCTAGTAGACAAGTTCTCTGAGTTTGACCACCTAATAAATCATTTGATATGTCAAGTGACATATGCTAATAATTTAGAACTTTTTGAAAAGAAAGGTCAATTGAGATCTTGAACGAGCAGTGCCGATATGACTCAGTGCAATGACTTTATCAGAAACAAAAAAAGTGTTGAGTGCTAATACTCAGGCTCTTCAAACTTGATAACAACAAAGACAAATCCTAATTTCAGAGCCGAGGCATACTTGACTTGGGTCGCAATGATGATTCAATAGCTTCCACATCCAACAACATTGTGGTGGGAGACTGGGCCCAAGTGGAGATCATCAACTTGGTCAATGATGGCACTGGACTTGGTTTTGGTAAGTTGTTATGATCTATTTTTGTATTTAAGTTAAGGTGTTTAGGTCACGCGTGAAAACAAACTGGTTGTTGTTATTTTATAGGTTCTACAATTATTTTGGATAGCAGATAAGAAGTTTTGCGGACATTGTAAGCAATTTGTCAGTAGTAAACTCACTAAAGCTTTAAAGTAATTTAAAACAGGTTATATACCATGTTTTGTATTTTCAGTTTTTCTGGAAACTCTAAAATCAAATCATATATATCCCGATAAATATCCCGTTTTAATGTCTTTAGTGTTAATAACCATGATGTATTGTATTGTATTTGGCTGGACTTATAAAATTTGGTTTTGTATTATGTATTTACCATTACTAATTTTGGACATTGTTATCTGCAAATTTAAAAGTTATTAATTTACATAAAACCTTGTAGCATCTAAACATACCACTAAAGTAATGTTTTTTAATATTTCTAAAATAAATTTGTTATAGGTATTATAGGGGCAAGAACAAGTGGAGTGATTGTCAAAACTATCCTGGCTGGAGGTGTCGCAGATCGCGATGGCCGTTTGAAGTCAGGAGATCATATTTTACAAATTGGTGATGTAAGTTACCTATCAACATCAATATAGCCTGGTATCAATCAATGCTGGGTAAAAGATGCGTATGATGACCTATATGCAAAACCAATTTACCAGTTTTATAGCTTTAGAAGGTAATAATAATACCCAAATAATGGTAATAAAATTTCATTTCATTTCATTTCATAGACCTGAGCTGCATAGAGTCTTGACATAGCCGGCGACTTTAGTGGAAAACCAGCTAACAATGGTGGTGCTGGCATCCAGTGAAAAAAACTATTCGTAACTGATATTTGTTACTAGATGACGTTGTACTCCTCGTCGTTAAACAAGACAACGGGTTAAGAGACAGTAATTATAAAAAACACCCAAAACAAATCTCCTCTAATTTGACGGGACTTTAACCGCAACCCTTCCTCAGTACGGGTTACGCCATCTATGTGAGGCTTACGCACTATAACCTTAATAATCTTTATTAAATAGTATAAAATGAAGTCGCTTCCGCTGTCTGTTCACTTAGATCTTTTAAACTATTCAACGGATATTAATGCAGATAAAGGTTTATAAACCATTTGACACATATATTGCCACTTGGGCGAAGCTGCGGGGCGCATCTATTAAATAATAAACTCAACACTGTAGGTACATAGGCATATCAGCCACTGGCTGCTCATCTATCATTATATAGTATAAAACAAAGTCGCTTCCCGTTGTCTGTCTGTCTCTATGTTTGCTTATATCTTTAAAACTACGCAACGGATTTTGATGCGGTTTTTAAAAATATAGATAGTGATTCAAGAGGAAGGTTTATAAACCATTTAACGTATAGAAATTCACGCGGGCGATGCCCCGGGGTGCATCTAGTTAACCATAATAAGGTTTCTTTACTGACCATACTCGTTATGATTCTAGGTAAGTCTAATGGAGATGTGTTCTGAACAAGTAGCAGGGGTGCTCCGCGCGTCGGGCTCTCGCGTGCGACTCGTGGTCGCGCGGTCGGTGGACCCGGCCACAGTGCAGCCTTCACCCGCGCCTATAGTTCCTCATAGGTACTTGAAATAAACCTTTTTTTTGTTTACGTGGGGAAAAATCTGATAACAGTTACCATACTGTATGTAGGGAGTAGTATGGTTATGTGGGGATGTCATAGCGAAGCTTCAACAACCCTCTAAAAAACCCTGATCTTACAAATAATACAAAGCTACTAATGGATTTTGCGCAGCTTACATGGTTTTGACGACCTCTGTGGCGCCGTGGGCGAAGGTCCGCCTGGGACGCAGGAGGTTGCGGGTTCGATTCCCGCCTCGGGACAATTGTGTGTACGATCTGGAGATATTTGTTTGTATTAAGTATATCAGTCATCTAGTAGGTACCCATAAGACAAGCTCTGCTTAGCTTGGGGCTAGATGATGCTGTGTAAATTGAAATTACGGGTTGTCAACTTGTCAAAGTAGGAAGTGGTGAAATCTTCGATATTCCATAAAATTTATTGAAATGAGTCTTTATTTTTCAGACTTCTCTCCGACCCCGAAGCATTAGACCGCTACCTAATGGAAGCTGGGTTCGAACAAGTGTTCCATACACAACCTACCCCAACTACAATCAACAACACACCTTCTAGATTCATATTCGATCACTCCATCACGCCTCCCCCTGAAAGTGGTATGTTTAACTTTATTTCTTCATTTTATTAAGCTTACCCCCATATTAGTCGTACCTCGACCACGATTCAACCTCTACTCAAACTCCAAACGCGTTTCGGTATGCTTGATCGTAAAAAATCCCTTCATTCGAACTTAACTTACAAAATTTTCTCATACAAGTGAAGAAATTAACTGTCATCTGAAGGTACCTAGCGACCTACCTTGAATGATCCTGAAAATAACTTGCTGTTATTTATAATAGATTTTGGAAACTATCGCAATGACATTTATGACGATGAAGCCTACTAACGACTAAGCATACATAACTCTAGTATGTTTTTAAGGAATGCTCGAGTCACTTAACACGAGTTTGAGTGAAGGATTAGTTAAAGAATTATCTCAAGATATGGGGATTAGTCTCTTCATACATTAGTCTCGTCATGAGGATTTTCTTCAATATACTCACTTATTTTCAGACGCCGAATCACCTGAAGTGGACCGGTTTACCGTTCAACTCAAGAAAGATGAGAATGGTCTTGGCATTACAATCGCAGGTAATTTATTTCATATATTCTTCTATTTACGTTGCCATTTCCGTTTATAATAAAAAAAAATTGAAGCTAGTTTGCGGACGCGTGCGAAGCCGCGGGGCGCAGCAAGTAATAATATATAATACTATTTCTATCCTGTGGCATGCCTATGTTTTATAACATCCTTAGAACTACATTTATGCAAAATTTCAGCCCTATCCGACTAGTCGTTTTCGAATCAAAACCTCGGCATTATTAGTAATATAGTGTAAATAATCTGATTTGATGGGTTATAAGATGCATAATCTAAGATATTAACCATGATGTCCCCAGGATATGTCTGCGAAAAGGAGGAACTTTCTGGAATATTCGTGAAATCCGTCACCCCTGGCAGCGCAGCGGCTGTGAGCGGTAAAGTGCGAGTCAACGATCGGATCGTCGCGGTGGACGGAGTTTCTCTGGCTGGCAAGTCCAATCAGAGGGCTGTCGATGCGCTCAAACAGAGCGGAAATGTTGTGACACTTGAATTAGAAAGGTTTGTTTAAAATAACTTTTTATCAGTTACATTAGCCCAGATGTCTGGGAGTAATCGCTCAATCTTGCAATGTTTTATTTAATTTAAAGTTTTTTTTTTTTTGTTTTGCTACAGTCATTTTCTATCAATTCAATCACCACAACAAATAGCGCAAAATGTAACAAATACTCTGCGAGGTCACTTTTTCAAAGGGCACAAAAAAATCTAAAGAGAACACAAATTTTTCAAGATTAGTTCCACATGCCGATAGCAATTGTTCCTTCTGGCTATAGGAAAAAAGACAACCCCCCGCTTTTAAAAATGACACAAAATGCTAACGAAAACCACAACATTTTTGCGGGATAACAAACAGAACACTTAAAAAAAACATTAAATAAACTTATTTCTAAAAGTGTCCATTTGTTACTATATATTACTATAATATTTATGTAAATAGATTCAAATTCAAATGTTTTTATTTATTTAGCAAAATACAAAATAAGCACTTAGACAAGTCAAATTTTATTTTCTATTAGTCGCCACCAAGAAGGCTTACCTATAGTAGATTGTAGTGCCCCTACAGGGTTGATGTTGATCGGCAACTACCTAATATGTAAGAACAAGTACGCATTAAATAATTAAAACTGGTCTATATTTCACAGATACCTCAGAGGTCCTAAATTCGAGCAGTTACAACAGGCGATAGCCGCGGGTGAATCCGCTGCGACGAGCACTGCGGCCCACAATCCCTTCCTACACATGCACCGCCCTGAACCACTCAGCTCGGACCAGGATATACAGATGAACTCGTAACTATTTTACCTACTCTTAACGTATGCCTACTTCGAAAATCTGCAGTACCAGTAGCTCTCTCTGGCGCAGAGTTACATATTTTCTGATGCTTAGCAACTCATTAGTTCATTTCTACTACGAAAATCTGCCTTGTACGATCCCTTATGGTGCTTGTTATGTCAAAATTTATGAGTTATGTGTGATAAATGCTATATTAAAGCGATATTAAGTGTAACAACATGTGTACCTTGGCTAGAATAAAGAAATATAATACTCAAACAGGCGGTTCTTGGCCCCCTAACACTAGAGTTTTCCGTATACTTTTGCCCTAATGCTGTGACTCGTCAACTAGTAGCTCCGAGTTCGTGGAAATCAGCTTTCACAGAACTACTTTTGTCGCGTAAAAGAAAGAAATATGTTTTTTTTTCAACCAGCATCCCTCATCCTATAGTTCATCCATATGCTCGCCACTTATCTCTGTTATGTAAACGATGACAGTTTTAAATCAGAACATAATATTACTATATCTACAACTATTTCCCTTTCCTTCCAGTTTGGACGGCAACATAGTAGAAGAACCGTTGTCAATAAGCCCGCCACGCAGCCCGCCACCGCCGCTCGCGACCCGAGCCGACCCTCCGTTTGAGATGCCTCGTACTACGGAGCAGAAGGAAGCTATCAAGAAGAAGTGGCAGGCAATACTCGGTACAGTTGTAAAAGACTTTAAATTTGTTGTTCATAAGATTGATAAAGTATTTTGTCTACCGAGGCCAAAAAGTTCAATGCGAAACGGGAGTATTAAAAGAACTAGCGGTTGCAGTTAGTTAATGGATGAAGGCAGCTCTGGACTGCTATTTGTGGAGTTGTTCAGCTGTGGACAGTTGATATGATGATGGAAGATTGTTTTGTATGAACCGCTCCAATGTACAATGTCTCAACTTTTCAACTGAAAAATTAGAGGCTGAGGATTCTCTGGTGAATCTCTATTCAATCACAAATGCCACCCCTATGTGCTTAAATTACACGTATTATAAAAAGCTATTTTCCAGGTGACGAAGTGGAAATAGTAGTCGGCGTGGTAGTGCGAGGCGGCGGCGGTCTCGGAATATCGTTAGAAGGCACGGTCGACGTGGAAGGAGGCCGCGAGGTGAGGCCGCACCACTACGTGCGGTCCGTGCTGGCCGAGGGGCCCGTGGGCCGCGCGGGCGTGCATCGACCCGGGGATGAGCTGCTAGGTATGTAGTTGTACAGACTTTCTTACTAAAAGGCACAGTGGAGGCCATACCAATACATATTTACGCCAGCGGAACATTTGCACTAACGAGTTATGGTTTCTTTTGTACAACCATTCGGTCCTGTGCGAACCTCATCCATTGTTTATTTACGTCTTCATGTGACTTAAATGGTTTGTTATTTTTATTTGATAGAGGTGAACGGGCATCGTCTACTCGGTATGAACCATCTTGAAGTGGTGTCCATTCTGAAGGAGCTTTCGAGTGAAGTGTGCATGGTGTGCGCGCGGCCTCGTCCCGCGCCCACCATAGAGATCGCTCCGCCCGCCGCTACGCTCGTCAAGGTAAACACACACTTATACCAACGTCCTCGTAAGCGTCCCTAAGATGCGCTGGCTGGTGTAGCGCGGCGGGAGATGGTCCGTCTGTGACGCAGGAAGTCGCGAGATCGATTCCCGCCTCGGGATAAATGTTTGTTTTGACAATATATTTTTGAGCATCTGGTCGAAGCGACGTGACCCAAGATCTGGTGATTATCTGGCGCAACGCATCAGCATTGCCATACAGCGGGGCAATGCAGCCAGCGCGTCTTGGGGACGCTTCCGATTGCTATTGATAATGATCAGTTGAGCTACCCGTACATTGTTTGCATCAGCCTGCTTTGAAAACTCAATCTATGTAGTTTATCGTCGTAAGTATATCAGTTATCTAGTACCCAAAACACGAGCTCTGCTTAGCTTGGAGTTAGATAATGCTGTGTGAATTGTTTGCATTTTATATTTATTTTTACAGATTTGTATATCTGGTGTGTTCTATACATACAAAAATCACTGGATTCTATATCATAGTAGGTAACTATGATATAGAATCCAGTGATTTTTGTAAAAAATTAATTGCATGTCTGAAAACTTAACAGAAAAAGACAATAACAAATAACACCTTAAAGCAAAAATAAAAACTTCAACAACGCATAATTCTGTAGTCAAAGTCACCACACGTCATGATAAAGTGGTTTTTCCTAATTTGCCTCACAATAAAAATACAAAATATATAGCTATCTGTAGATAAATGGAAGTTATGAATGCACAATAAATAAGATTGCATAATGTCATCGTATGTTTTATGACTATAACAACGCAAATACCTTTCTATGACGGATGTAGATAACGATAAAAAGATTATCTTTTATCAAAGGATACTTAGTGGGGGGTTTATCAGAATAAGTGCATGTTAATTCCTCATGATTATCACCTTATATCGTAAAGCTAACCAAATGCACAGCATACTAAATAAATAATCCCCATGTTAATGTTGCTAAGCTAACAACAATATTATTATTATACACTCATTTATTTATATTGACGTAGAAAATATATTTTTTAATATAGAAATTATATACAATAAAATATTATACTTCTCCACGACTCGGTAAACGTAGTGTAGGACGCCCTCCGACCAGGTGGATGACGACCTGCGAAAGATTGCAGGTAGATGCTGGATGCGTCAAGCTGAAGACAGGGCGCTATGGCGCTCATTGGGCTATGTCCAGCAGTGGACTAATATAGGCTGATGATGACGATGAAATATTATAAAACTATTTTACAGTAAAAAATATATCAAAACGGTAGATCACCGACTGCGAAGCTAGGCTCAAGCGGCCGGTGACTAGGGCTGCAGAGAAAGGAACTTCCTGACGATACGTGCCGAGTCCAAAAGTACCGCTGTTGGATCTGGCCCTTGATCCAACTTCCTAGCGAGAGTCTCTATTATTATTATTATTTCTTCTACTACCATTATCATTATTCGTAAATACAGACATATCGAAATATTTTAAACTGTAGGTAGGCCGAGACACATTTAGTTTGAACATTTATTTTAATGAATTTTAAAGTTTGTATGGAGTATGTCCAGTGGATTATATGTAATGTGGAAGTCCTTTTGTAAGCAAAGTTTAATGTAAGTTTAGTATGAAGTATGGATTGCCATAGAAAACTTATTTATTTATTTATATGCGAAAGTTTGAATGTTTAGATAAATGTTTTTTACTTCATCTTCTTTTTTACACGACAAAAATACTACACGGATCAGGCTGAACTTTGGCAACTGTTGCATGGATGTTTAGTACTTCTACACGCCAAAACTACTGAACGGATCGGGGTACAATTTTGCAAAGATGTAGCTATAAGCATGGAATCAAACATAGGCTACTTTTTGTCCGACCTGCGAAAGACTGCAAGTAGATGCTGGATGCGGTAAGCACAGGGTGCTATGGCACTTATTGGGGGACGCCTATGTCCAGCAGTGGACTGCTATAGGCTGATGATGATGATGATGATGTATATCAGTTATCTAGTACCCATAGCACAAGCTCTGCTTAGCTTGGGGTTAAATAACGCTGTGTAAATTGTCCAGCAATATTTATTTATTTTATAATTATTCTAATGTTGGATATGTTGGTACAGGCAAAGTCCGACGGCAGCCTGGCCGGCGCGGGCGCAGAAGAGGGCGGTTCTCTCTCAGCGGGTGGTAAGGTGCGGTCGCGCAGCCTTGAACCGCTTACCGGACTCGCTATGTGGTCTTCAGAACCGCAGATTATTGGTAAGTTTCATGTACACATACACTTGAAGACATGCTAGTAATTGGCTATACCTACTGTCGTTTTTCTCAAGTACTAAAGTCTCCTGCACTGTATCTTAGTTCCTTGTGAACTAGTTTAAACACTTGCAATAGAAGCCTATACAGTAGCCACACTCGATGTGGAATAAACGTGATAATTTCAAAAGTTTTATTGATGTGGAATGTTTGCAAACAAACCACGACACAAAAAACTCACTTGCGTCGCATTTCAGGTATAAATGCAATGTAAGCAATATTTTTCTAAGAAAGGATATCAAATCGACTAGTAATATAATTCGGGTATAAAATATGTATAAAATAATAGAGTATACAATGGTGATCCTGAGGTGGTCCCATAAAAACTGTATTCCTGAGGGATTAGTGTTGTCCCACAAAACTTAAAAAACTGTTTCAAAGTAAAGCATTCGGCGTCGGTTTTTCGAAAAAAACTAATCTAATCATATTAATTGCCACCATTTTTCTACTTTAGAATACACTATTTCCTCAAACTCAGTAACATCTTTGTTCGCAGAGCTTGTAAAAGGCGAGCGCGGTCTCGGCTTCTCTATCCTAGACTACCAGGACCCGCTGCGTCCCGCGCACACGCTCGTCGTGATCCGCTCGCTGGTGCCGGGCGGCGTGGCGCAGCAGGACGGCCGCCTGATACCCGGCGACCGTCTGCTGTTTGTCAACGATCAGGTATGATCATGCACAGAGCTAGTGAAAGGCGAGCACAGTTTCGCGTCTATCCTAGACTACCAGGAATAGTGCAATAATACGCAAGCTTGCTCTCACTCTGGACAACTTCAAACTTGTCTCGTATATCCGCCCGCTCGCACCCCGGTCTACTACGCGTATTTGTTTTTCTCTCTCAGGACTCTCACTCAAGACAAGACAGACAAGTACACAATAGTGTTAGACTTTTCTTTTAGAAGGAAATTATAAACGTTATATCTCATTTAACTCTCAGGGCTCTTTTATGCTGAATTACCCCATTCAAGGTTAAATAATTAAAGCAAAAAGAAATGGTTCTTTCACCTAACAAAAGCCTACAAATATTTCTTCATTGTGTGGTCCTGCCTGACATAACAAGAACAGCTATTTCTTCGGAGCTTAGTTACTTTTCTGACATTATAGATTTAACAAGTAACCAACCACTAGTTAATTAAATCCATTATTGTATTTTACTAAAAACTTATATTTCCATCCATTTCAGAACCTAGAGAACGCCAGCTTAGAGCAAGCCGTAGCAGCATTGAAAGGCGCCCCTCGCGGTGTCGTCCGTATCGGCGTGGCTAAGCCCCTCCCATTGGCGGACGCACCGCCCCCGCTTCCCTCCACCGCACCCCCGCGTCTCAGCGCTACAAGCCCTTGAGTGGTATTAATGTTCTATTTACCTTCGACATTGATTGATTAGTGATTACCCTCGAACTTTAACGAATTTATTGGTAGCGATTCTGCTCTCTGAATTCAATATACGCTACATTGTTTCGACCTTGTAACTGCTAAAAATATCAAAACTTATAATAAAAGTATTCCCATACAATGAAAAAAAAATTAAACGTCTCGTCGGTCGTCGAGACTATACTTTCCACTG
This sequence comes from Eupithecia dodoneata, assembly GCA_947044415.1. NCBI lineage: Eukaryota > Metazoa > Arthropoda > Insecta > Lepidoptera > Geometridae > Eupithecia > Eupithecia dodoneata. The sequence continues at coordinate 7,305,222 of OX345656.1, read as the reverse complement.
AACGAACTCGGAGCTCACGCATTCCGTATCACACCACAGCTTATATAAACATGATTATGAGGTGAACAATATAATATCAGTATAGTATCAATTTTCTATCTAAGATCTTAAGGCTGCTCCGCAGAAAATTGCCCAATTCTATCATCTCCGTTTAAAATAATTCACTACAGCGAATCTTATATAAGTTATGAAACAAATCACAAAATATGACCAATATCGTATAAAAAAATAAGGATAATAATAAAGATGAAATTGTTCCGGAAAAATATTAAATTTGCTCCAATTATTTCGTAAGGCGCTTTACAAAACATAGTACAGTAATAATATTCATTCAAATCTTTTAATTTTAAAGGAAAGGTAGATATTGAAGTATGTGGTAGTTTTTATGGTTTTTGAATCATGTGGATTTTTCTATTTCCTGTGGGGGTTAAAACTCGCGGTCACTTTTTGTAATTTCTACAGTGATTTATAAAGCTGCGCAAAATATTGTAAAATAAATATTTTTCGTGTAGATCAGATATTAGTTAAAGATAGTAATCATTTGTGATATGTTTCATTACTTATATTAAATTTTCTTACTAGAGAAATCTTTAAAGGCGATCAAGGGCATTTTTACGCGGAGCTCTTTAAGGGGTTAAAGAGCTCAGTCATTCAGATCAGATAAGATTGTCGCAGTTAAAAGCTGAACATCAAATATTTATCATTAATATATATATCTCATAATCTACTTTGATATCAATATAATCACAGCCACTTTGTACATTACCTGTTCTGATAACTCGCTTTATCTTTAAGAATAACCTGCTTATAAAATCTACAACAAGTTTGAGTCCGGTATTCTATTAAGTAAATTAGTCGTCTAGTACCCATAACATAAGCTCTGCGCTTAGCTTTTGGGGCTAGATGATGCTGAGGCAGCCTTCACGTTAGGTCGCAAGCAGTGCGGCAGCAGCGCGACTTGTCGTGATTGTCATAGCAAACGGCAGCGCGGCAGTCGAGAGCGTAATCTAAACACTCCCTTATTTTTTTCTATTTTTTAATCTAAACAAGTTGCGACCTAATGTGAAGAGACCTTTAGTTCCACTTCAGAAATAATTCCATTGGGTGACGATATTCTCTAAACAAACGCATTTATGAAATGAATAACAACCTGAAACTAAATGATTAGTGTGATGATAATGTGTGCTTCACTTTAAATAATGACAATAATATGTTTCCAATCCAAAATTTGGTATATTCGACATTCATATCAAGATGTGCCAAACACATTCCAATATGCCTTTAATTCAATTTAAAATGGTACTTGTAATTACCTATAGATAAACGTTACTAACCTTTAAATAATATTATAAAATAATTATTTTTAAAACTATGTTATTAATGACGAATGAAGCTGATTTTCTGTACTTAAGTATTTTTATGAACAAAATGTATTAAATAAGATAAAGTTAAGAGATTTATGTTTGAGTATGTATTCAAGGTATTATGGATTTGAACTTTATTTAATTATAAACTTTACTGTACCTTGAGACTGTTAAGTCATTCCTATAGAATATTTTATTAGGTTAAGAATAGTTAAAAATCAAATAAATATAAAATGAGTTCAATCTGTCTTTCATTAAAACACAAGTCTTTAGAAAAACATATATTTTTGTAACAAAAATATAACATATTTACACCTTTTCATATTCTAAATCACATTGATTCCTTGCACTAATCCCTAATTGAGCAATATTAAAAGTACATTTATTTATTATGAATTAGATAATAATTTAATTTATTTCATTGCCCTTTCCCTATTAATTATTCTTATTCTAAGATCACTCTTTGTAGAAGTCTTCAATAATGTCTTTGTACTTATCGTAAACGACGTTCCTCTTGATTTTCAACGTCGGTCCTGAAACAAAAACGATTGTAAGGCTATTGTTATGTAAGCTGGCACAGTCGTCGATCTATGCTTCAGTATCGCTTATGCCATAAGTTTTTGGTACCTACTTGTTGTTTGATTGTTAAAGCCCAAATACGTTTATTAAAGCTGCACTTATGATCGCACTTGGTGATCGCAGTGAAAGTTCTGATTAATACTACACGGAAGCTGTAGCCTTTTCTCTGGTAGATTCCTTTAGTCGACTCTTACGAGATATCCATGGGCTAAGTTTAAGGGACCAATTGCAAGACACGAACGTGTATGATGTCTCTCGAAAGACGCCTTTTAAAAACTTGTTTATTTGAACTGTATCTATGATATCTAAGTGCTTATTTAATAAATGCTATTGACTTTGTAATTGAGGTAAAAAAACAGAAACAGCCTTACCTAATTCTCCGGTAAAAACGGAAAAGTCAGCGGGCAGGATGGTGAATTTCTGAATCTTCTGTGCATTCGATATCGCCTGCTTGTTGGCTCTCATGATGCCGGCTTCTATCGCTTTGTGCACCTGAAAGGAAACAAAAGAAGATCAATTAATGATTTCAGTTCTAAAGGTACGACCGCAATGAGCGTAACTGCACTGCAGCAGAACTGCGCGGTAGGAAGTGGCCAATTATTCTTTGTATGAAATCGTATGAGATAGAACGCACTACGCGTCAGTGGAACTTCGCAGCTTAGCTAGCAAGCGGCGCAGTGCCTTGCCGCGTAGTTTCGCTGACGCATAGTGCGTTTGCACCGTGAAGGTGGGAACATTGAAAAACAAAAGAGGTGGATTAATTCGTTTTTCGCCAGAGAAGATTTTTGTATGGAGGTTGGCATAACATAATTTTTTTATCAATTGTTGCGCACAATGAGTCAATTGCTGCGCAGAATGAGTCGATATCCTCTCTCATAAATTTTCATTGTGCGCCGCGATTATAAAAAAAAGAAAGTGTCTCAATCTCCTCAGCTTTTATTTTGATGGAAGCGCGGAAGCGAATTACCACATCCATCGGTACACCACACAGTTTAAAATTAGGGGTTACTGTGGTAAGAATGTAGAAGAATACCTTTTCATCTTTGGTTTTAACAATTTCGCTGACAGTCGTTGCTGTGCTGCCGAGACTTGCCACCCATCCTTTGGTCTCGTAATCTAGCTCGTCCAATGGTACTCCTGTATCAGAGTTCACTTTAGCCTGAAATATTAATTAATTTCTATAAATGATTTGCTCGAAGTGAGACCCATTTTTAGAGGTGACAACATTCATATTATCATATTATACACAGCGTCAAAAATATTGGTTCAACATGGTACTTAAATAAATAAGTACCTAATGCTGGACAATCCACATTAAGCAGTGCTTTGTGTTATGGGTGCTAGGTTTCTTAAGACAGCTAAGCTAGGTAGACTAATAAAATCGAGTCATGGGTTTAGCCCCACACACTTTACTTTCCATACATTCCGTGTACAGGGAAAAATAGTATATTATTACCTAACATAGTTAGAGAGAGAGGCGTCCGAGCCGCAGTCATCGCATTTTATAAATTTTTGTAAGAAGTATTAGTGTGAACATCGCGCACCTATCTGCGCCGAACGCGCCGCATTTCAGTAAAATTGAGTGCGGCGCGGACATGCGCGTTCTGATTTAGAGTTATTTTATCCTCCTCCCCCCTTGTTGATCAATTTAGTATTAGACACAATTTGTCCAAGAGTTTGTAATCTTACCTTGAGCGTGACCAAAAGTGAGAGGAACTTCCGTTTATCCCCGATCAAGACTGCGTAGCCCACGTGGAGCAGTTCCGACTGGACGGTTTGTTCTATCAGCACGGGCGCGATGTTCTCACCCCCCGCTGTTATTATCAGTTCCTGTTGATAAAAGAAATATGCAACTGTTATACATAAACCTATCTAGAATAAATAAATATATATTCTACATACTTAGGTACATAGCATGGCATATTTGATAGTCCATACCTTTATCCTCCCAGTAATATAAAGCAGGTTGTTACTATCCACTCTGCCGATATCTCCGGAATGCAGCCAACCCTCGTCGTCCAACGCTTCTTTGTTCTTGGCCTCATCCTCAAGGTACCCCATGAAGACGTGACGCCCTCGCATCATGATCTCGCCTGGGCCGTTGGGGCTGACTGAACCGCCGAACATAGTCTCTGTACCTTCTAGGAGTTCACCCGCTGAGTCTAACGAGAATCTGGAAGTATTAAGGTACGTTGTTGTAAGTTATTAACAAAGAAAATTACAGTTAAAGAATAGGTCTTGGGGAAGCTATAATAAATAATAGCTATAATAATAATAAATACTACATGGACATATTTAGCAATAACTTTAATGACTTATTAGATCAGATAGATAAAAATACTACTAAGATTATAATCTGTGGCGATTTCAATATCAACACACTGGAAAAGTCTAAACAATCTGACGATTTCCATGACATGATCATAAGCCATAACCTTAAGCTATCTGTACATGAAGTCACACGACCAAATAGTGGTACTTGTTTGGACAACATTTTATATAATATACGAGGGGCAAAAACGGAAGTGGTGGAACTAGCTCTGTCTGACCACAAAGGCCAACTAATGACATGCCCGGTAAAAAGAATGTGTATCTTTGATCACTGGTATTCTATGAAACGAGACTACAGCAAAGAAAACATGGAAAAATTTGGAAAATGCTTAACTCAACTTTCTTTCAATGATATTTACGAAACAAACAATGCCGATCTAGCTTTTACAAATTTTCATGACTTATTTCAGTTATTCTACAACTTATGTTTTCCTTCCGTCCGGAAAAAGAATAGTACTAAAAAAAGACCAAAGTGGATTTCAAAAGGAATTAAAATGTGTAGCAAATTCAAGCGAGATCTACTCTGGAAGTATCGAATTTCAAAGAACATGAAAGACAAGGACAACTTTAAAACCTACTCAGAAAGATATAAAAAAATCATTAAGTTGACACAAAAATCACAGAACGATTATTACATATTTAAATCAACAAATAAGTCTAAAGCTACTTGGGATATAATAAAGAACAACAAACAAAATTTACCTAGAGAAAGCGTTTGCTATTTGAACATGAACAATAAAAAAATAACTTCTCCAAAGCAAATAGCAGAAACATTTAATAATTATTATGTTGACGCAGCGGCCGACAATTCAACTAAAAAAGAAAATGACTATAGACGAAACTGCAATAATTATAAATCGATGTTTTTGATGCCGACCGATCCCAAGGAGGTTTGCACTGTTATCAAAAGCCTAAAAAACACAAATAGCAATGGGTACGACAATATAAGCACTAAGGTAATAAAATTAGTATGCAATCACATCTCACCTGTTCTGAGCTACATTATAAATTTGTGTTTTGAACAAGGAATATTTCCATCTAAATTAAAAACTACAATAATTAAGCCGATTCACAAAAAAGATAGCAAATATGACATACAAAATTATAGACCGGTTGCTTTAATACCTATTTTCGCTAAAGTTGTTGAGAAGATAGTGCATAAAAAATTATACAGCTATTTTGAAACAAATGAAGTACTCATAAAAGAACAAAAAGGCTTTAGAAAAAATAAATCGATTGATTTAGCTATTTATGACTTTTTAGAAATGATATACTTTAGGATGGATAAAAAACAACAAGTTTTTGCTATGTATCTAGATATGAAAAAAGCATTCGATTATGTAGAGCACAATATTCTAATTAGTAAGCTAGAGTCGTATGGAGTGCGAGGAATAGCGCTAGATCTACTCAAATCTTACTTGGACCAGAGGACACAGATAACATGTATTAATAAGATATGCACTAAGACAAAAGATGAGAAATCATGTGTCTGCTGAAAGAACTGTAACACACGGGGTGCCACAAGGTAGCGTTCTGGGCCGCTCTTATTTCTGATCTACATAAATGACATTTTAGTAGCTACAGAGAATCCAGTCATTCTTTTCGCAGACGACTGTACTGTTGTCTACAATAATCACGACGAAATCCAGACAAGTCTCAAGTCCATAATAAAGTGGCTAAAAAACAATAATTTTTTAATAAACTTGACCAAAACTAAACTCATGAACTTCAGACAAACACCAACTGGAAGATTACCACCGAAAATGTTCTTTGAGGATACGGAGATATGTGATACGACGTCTACCAAATTTCTTGGACTCTACATAGACAGCAATATGAAATGGCAATCACATTTGGATTTCGTGCATAAACATGTGCTACAGTCCGCGTATGCTTTACGGAAATTAAAAAAGGTGGTCAACCAAAAAGCGGTGCTAGCAGCATATCATCGTAATGTGATCTCAAGATTAAGATATGGTATAATTTTCTGGGGTAATGCAGTGAAAATAGAACGTCTGTTTATCGCCCAGAAGAGCTGCATTAGAGCCATCTGTGGCATTAAAAGAAGGGACAGCTGTCGACCATATTTCAATAAACTTAATCTCCTGACATTGACATCACTATATATTTATGAAATTGTACTATTTATTCGACGAAACCCTGGACTATTTTCCTATAACACCAACAAGCGACGACAAGATTGTTTGCAAATCAAGAATAACGTTAAAACAGCTCTATTTAGTAATAGTACTTATGTAATGGCTCCCAGAATTTATAATAGTTTACCAAATGACATTGACTGTTTACCACTGACATCACAAAATTTAAATCTAACCTTTTTAGTTATTTAATAGGTAAGACATTTTACAGCTTGAATGAATATTTTGACGGAGTTTAGTTATTTTAGTTACTATGTAAATGTAGTATAGATAGGGACTCAAATTGAAAAACGCATTATTTTCAATTATTAATTCTCAATTCTTAATTTTTTATTTTTGCATTATGTACTATTATTATTATTGATTTTAGCTCTGTTTCCAAAATATGTAACTTTTGTACGCCTAATGGCAGATCACAGTGCTTTTAATTTTAAGTCTGAACATCCCTGTAATACCTGTGTATCACAAATAAATAAATGAACTATGAACTATATTATATACCTATCTAAAATAACCCACTAGTTTCTGCCCACAGCTTCGCACGCGTCGATACTATGGAACCGTTTTCAGGCTATTTCTATAACCGATTTATGGAATAAAAAGTAAAGCCCATGTTTTATTCCAGGCATGCAAAATTTTAAAACGATCCTATCAGTAGTTGTGGCGTGAAGAAGTAACAAACATCCATGCATACATACATCTATCCATCCATCTAAATATTCAAACTTTAGCATTTATAATATTAGTGTGATTTGATATAGTGTGATGAATGGTTTGTTTTGTTATCTGTCACCAGCACCGACATCCGACATCCAGTGGACGCATAATTCTATGAATGAAATGCCTTATGTACTTATGTTTAACACAGAATAATTTGACGACCGATGTGGCGCGGTGGGCGAAGGTCCACCTGCGACGCAGCAGGTTGCGGGTTCGATTCCCGCCTCGGAACAATTGTGTGTACGACCTGCAGATATTTGTTCCGGGTGTTCTGGTTGTTTTTCTATGTATAATAAAAAATATCTATGTTATATATTGTATTATGTATATCAGTTATCTAGTACCCATAACACAAGCTTTGCTTACCATGGGGCTACATAATGCTGTGTGAATTGTCCAGCATTATTTATTTATTTATTTAATAATGAAATTATACTGTAGAGATACTTAAAGGTGTCGATATCGGTACCGGTCTGCTAATGAAAAACCGTTTAATGTTGCCACTGGTAGGTAGACAAGAGTTGGTAGTTAACTTTACTGGTTTGGTATTGAAATAGTAATGCATTGCATTGAATATGTTGTCGTTTACTTACTTGGGGTAAATGCTGAGCGTATGGGCACCAGACGCCTCACTCATTCCAAAAGCGTCCACAATGGGTATGTCCAATGAAAGGAAGAATTTCTTCACATCTGGTGACAGTGGCGCTGCGGCGGTCACAAACGTGGAGCATTTGTCCAAGCCCAGTGATTCGTGGACTTTGCTGAACACGATGGATTTGGCCATTTTATACCCAAGTGATTGCCCTTGTTGCCTGAAAGAACATCAGAGTCAGTTAGAACTTGTGATAATCATTATGTGTGATGATTGCAACAATGAAATTGATGATCAGACAGTGAAATTGATGCTCTTACAATGAAGCTATTACTAGGAAGGTCTAACGAATTCATAAGTTTATAATACCTACCTATACTCCGATTCAAATACCTTGATATTTTTTGTATATATAAAATATTTCACGGCGTTCGTATCATCGAAGAAAAGCATAGAAGCTCGAAACAATTTTTTGTTTTGAAAGAAATTAACCATTGTATTGATCTCTCGTGGGTTATCGAACTCAAATTTAAACATTTTTCGCTGCACTTGTATTTTGTGTTTCAGTTTTCTGTTACCTTATTGTTATCAGTTTTTGTTAAGTTTTCATTCATAGATTCTCTCTGATGACATAAAATAATTATCTTGTATTCTTAATCGGAGTACAGTTAGTATATGGCTAGTAAGCATGACTGTTTTATTGATCGGTGGGGATTCGTCGTACTTAATTCTAATAGTCGCACTAAAATGGAATAATGACCGTTATGGCGACACGCAATTAGGATCGTGAATTGTGTGATGCCTGTAGATTGTATGATGATCATTATTGTCAATATTATATAACATTAACAAACAAATTATTTGTTTTACAAGCATAATAATGAATGAGTATGAATATTAGGTGACCATGATGTTATAGTGAGTTCGCCTTGGTTTGAAATATTTGCACGTGTCGCTAGAGCTCTTTGCATGCGCATAAGTACTAACCGTCCTATAAATAGAGCTTGCATCGTTTGTGGGTCGATAGGTTATTTACCTTCAGTCTAATTCCGCGCGTCTGCTCTTGAAATGGTTCTAACGGTCTTCATAGGTTTTTAATGTTGTACCTATGCGTTAGATTCGTGATTTATTTAAACACTTGTGTGACTGAATGATGGATGTTTCAAGATTGGCTTTGAATAGAGTCGACTCTACATTGTGGTCTGATCTAGCTTAAATTGAATGTAGCTATGGACACGGTTATACACAATATTTAAGTTTGATCTTCATTTCTATAAGATCCTTCAGTGATTATGTTCATGGCTCTATTCAAATATTCATAGTTATTATCCTACTAATATTGTAAAGACGAAAGTTTGTGCCGTTGTTGTGAAGATTTTTGGCTGAAGACAACGCCAAAACTGAATCGATCGGGCTGAAATTTTTCCAGGTTACTTTTTATTCTAAAATGCGTGCAAAGCCGAAGGTAGAAGCTAGTTAAATCATAAAAGTCATGGTGAGAAATGAAACTTTCTATCGGTGTGTATATTTTACAGTAAACTGACAAGGTTAGCGAAAAAGACTTGCTAATGTCGTTTCACGGAGAATGTATGTCATGCATGACCTTGCATTAAATCGATAGAAGAGCGTATTATACAATGTATCTAGGTACGCAAGTGGGTGACTAGAGGCCTAGACTACTCGTTGAGACAAATTTATGAAGACATGGATTATGAATTTAAAAACTATTGAACAATAACTATATAAGGTTTTTGTTATTATGGTACGTAAGCCCTAAGAAATTAAACAATATCCCAAAAATGGCCGATTTGATTTTTTTATTATGTTTACACAAAAATATTAGGTAGGTATATTGTTTTAAATATACAACTTGCCTGATATGTGTCGTCTAATTACCAGTGTGTATCAAAATGAGCATGGAGTCAAACAAAAACATGCTTAGTTTCAGGCCTCCTAAAAAATCATTTTATATTCTTCCAATTCAGTTCTAAAATAAATATGAATTCATGATAAACAGAGAGCGTGCAGAATTTCGTTAACTAGTAGGTAGATATTATTGGCTTTCAGACATTTTGGCAAACGCAGAAAGCAAATTGCTATCCCGCTACCAAATCCTTTGTCTCCTATTTTATTTTACGACCGTTTAGGAATACTTCTACTACTACGAAACTAACATACCGTTGTAGTAGGTATATTATGTAGCATAGGTAGTTATCATGCTAGGATAGTTACAATACAATCTACAGGGATTCACTCATTACATACCAAAAGTCTAGCAGTTGGAGTAAAGTGAGGTCTATCGGAAGTCCGTTCATTCCAGCAGAGAGAGAACTGATTAGAAAGGTATAAGAAATTAGACAAAGTTGTCGGGTTTTCTTAGTGATTTGATTATATCGTGTTTTGAAGTGAAACCAATGTTTTTTTTTACAGCTCGTTTTTGATGATTTATTCATAATATTTATATCTAATTTCTGTAAAAGTATTCTACAACCTTATAGGGTCTTAATATTTTATTGCCATTTTATTTATATGCAGCAATTGTTCTCATAAGAGTCTTAGTGGCAACACAAAGCATAAAAAGGGCGCAAAAAATATTTGGGGTTCGTCGCGCTTGTGAGTTTGGAAACTTTACTTTATTATTTCTTATTATATATAGAATAAATTAATTTAGAACAGTAATTTTTTAAAATATGTTTTGGTTAGTTATGGCAATAATTAATAATAATTGAAGTAATTGTGATGAAGTTTTATATCTAATAAAACGATCGCAAATAAATGTTTTTATCGAATCGTGTAGAAGTTTTCAAGACACGGTCTGAAAATTATTCATAGCACCTAGTTAGCAAGCACTAGCAAACTACTGTTACTCAATCTAAATAAACAAGTACTTAATAGCCTTGAAGCTTTCTTTTCGAGACCGGTCCATTATGCCATTTACCACGTAACGTTATGGACCTTTAGGTAACTATATTTAGCTCCTCGTTTCACTTTCGTTTTATAACATTTTGCAGGCCATTCAACCCGTTCGCTAAAGTTCCTAAACAACTGTCAAGCCATTGTTAAAAATAGAAATATCTTGTGCCTCTGGTAATTTACATGACTGATACACCTAGGTACTTAACGATTTTACTCCATGAATGGGAATTTCTTTCGTTTTGTCTCAGATTTTTGTAATTTTTTCCAGTCTTATTTTTTTTGGTAGACGTTGTATAAAACTTTCCAATGTTTAGAGCATTGTTTGGCACGTCTAGCCTCTAGTTTATTTTAGAAAGGGAACGACGGCCATCGCACCGTTATGTGCGCAAGCGCAGAAGCCGAGGCACTGTTTACAACCGGCTTGTGAAAACTAGTTCAAATTAGTTTCTTTCCGCATGATATGATTGTTTTTCTACTTTGTGAGTCAATAACTAGGTCTTATTCCTCAGTTATGTGTTTGCTATTGTTTGTTTTGTATTGTACTTGAATTGAAAAGAAACAATTGTGAACCCGGACGAAGTATTATTGTGTATTGTTTTTGTGATATTTGTTTTGTTGATCTTGTACTTTGGATTCATGTCTTTCTGCTGTCAAAAGTTAAGTGGCAGAAAGACATGGCCATAAAATAAATATATAAATACGAGTATAAAGCGATTGGCTTCTGGCTGTAGGTAGTCGGAAATAGGCAAAGATTTTATTTGGTTAAACGTGTAAGGTACATAAATTCAGAAAACGACTGGTCACCAAGGGAACACCGTAATAAATACTCTGCAGACTGTCCGTATTTGAGTCTTAAAAATATATTTACCCTTTGATCCTTGCCAAATGATGGTTAAGTCCCTGTTCTCTCGCCCACTTTGCCATGGCTCGCTTGATGGTGCCGCCTTTAGCGCCAACAGCCATGATTTTCTCGTACATTTTCTCCCATACTCTTGGCACACCAAGGAACCTGCAATAAAGACCCAGTTCCTTAGGAAATCCTTTGAGAATCAATGCTTAGTGATCAAGCAAATGGCTCATGTAAACTCTATGCGAAGGTAAATAGGACCTACATCACGAGATTTCTCGATTTTCAGGACCGTTTGCTTACACAGTAAGGAAGTCTGCAAAATTGACCAATTGTTGAAGTAGTCATTATATAAGCCTACCTACTATTAAACCAGCATAATAATGTGACTTAAATTTGCTTAAAATATTATTTGCCTTGAAAAGTCATTGCTCAGTCGCGATAAAGTAAGTCTTAAACGAATTCACGGTGGTTTTGAAAACGATGTTTTTATAAGTACGGCATTTTTATTTTTTGCTTGTGCGTAGATTTGTACGTAAACGTTTATGTAGCTTCGTACATCAGTGAGATTTTTATCTTAAAACCTAATACCTAACATATTATCTAAAAAAACTGTTCAAAGTTCGCAGTTATGTAAACAATGGCACTTATCTATTTGAGTAGTTATATTGCGCAGATGACACCAGTCAGTCATTAAGTACCTATAAAATATTCTCGCAACTTATTATTCTCTATGCAAGTTCTAAGGATAATTACTCTACCGACCAATTATTTAATTATCAAGTAGGTGCCTGTAACCTGCCTACCAGACGCAGTAACTCTTGCACGCGCAATACAATTTGGCGTCAAGGTGTTATTGTAATGCAAGGTGGTTAAAGTTCATTTCGAAATTGTATACCTGCATAATATTAAAAGAAAAAAATCGGAGGTTCAATAATTAGTGTTACCTTAAGAACGCAGTAGCAATATGACTTAATAATATGTATTTACTATCACATTATATTGTTTTAAAAGAGACAAGTCGATCTTGAGACTGCATGTTGGCAATGACATAAAACAAGTTACTAGGTAGGTACTTAAATTATAGGTTACAGTTTTGGCCTTTTTATGGCATGTTATAACTGTAGATACTTACTCGAGTCATTCTGAATGTAGATTTTTTGTATAAAACTGCACAAAAATCCAAAATTCTCTTTTTTGCATCGACTTTATAAAGTATTTAACTGTCAGCAATATGCATTGTAGGAAAGAGCTAAAGAGAAAAAATCAACATCACGAAAGTGATTCTAAGGTTAAGTATGGGAGCAATGTTGAGAATCGAGCTTGGCCAGAGTATAGGTATGGATGTAGATGGGATTTGGTGAAAAGATTACCTTGTAGGACGAACTTCTTTCAGTGTTTCGACAAGACTGCCTTTTAACGCGTCGGGTTGCGCGAAGAATACAGTAACTGCATTGGATAAAGTTGTGTAGATGTCTACCACCTGAAAAAAATGTAAAATCTACCTTACACATTTATAGCGAGTTTACGTTGAAATTAGATTCTGATTAGAATTAACTGTGTATTAGTCTGACTGAGTTTACTTGCTCATTACGGATGTAGGCGGGTAAACGAACCTTATTTGTGTTGGATGAACACCAACGTTTCATCCCTTTACGAGGGCCTCCTTTAGGGTGAGTGCGGTTCTAGACGCGCGCATAATCATCTCTTTAAACTACTACTATATATAGTTTTTGTAGTAAAAAAGTTTACTTTATGCGAAAATAAATCTATACTAATGTTAAAAACACGAAAAATTAAAATTTTTGTTTGTTTGTTTGTATATGATAAAATAAACACAAAGAAACTTCAAAAGCAAATGAGTCTGTAGTGTTCTTACCTGGGCAGCTACATGACTAAGTGGCAAGAAGGAGACCAGTCTATCCTTCATCGGCTGCAAATCCCCGACTCTCTCTCCTATGGCGTATGCGTCCCACGTCAAACTATCGTGAGACAACATAACAGCTTTTGGAGGACCCACCGTTCCGGACTGAAAAGAATATTCATTAAGTTATTCGTTGTTGCGCTCCCTGGACTATTTATATATATTACTAACTAGCTGCCCCCCGCGGCATTGCCCCCGTGGAAATCTATGTGTCAAATGGTTTAAATTATAAAAACTATCAAAGTCTGTCTCCTAGTTCTAAGCTACCTCCCGTAGTCAAGAACGGCTAAACCGATTTGGCTGAAGCCAAATCGGTTTAGCCGTTATTATAAATAGTGTAAATAACACGACTTTCTTTTATATTGATATAGATTTATGAAGAATTTAGATTTAATACACTTGACGCTGCCGACCTCTGTGGCATGGAGGGCGCAGGTCTGCTTTCAACGCAAGAAGTTGCGATTTAGTTTCTCGCCTTGGGACAATCCAGATTTTTCTTCCGAGTGGTCTGTGTATTTCCTATGTTTGATAAAAAATATCTATCTATCTAGGTACTGAGTATATCAGTAATCTAGTACCCATAACACAAGCTCTGCTTACCATGGAGCTAGATAATGCTGTGTGAATTTTCCAGCATTATTTATTTATTTCTGGCAGATATCATGATGTTTCTTTAATTTATATGCAATATTAGACAGATTTGATTCATTTTATGGCACTGATCGGAAGAGTCAATTATTGACTCTTCCGATCAGTGCCATAAAAATACAGTGATTTCTTGGATTTTAGTGGGTAGTGCAAATAAATTTACTAAACACTTCGAATGCAGTTTTACTTATTTTTAATAATTAAGGAATGTTTCCTTTCAGCAAAACTTCCTATCTTCAATATTTCTGGTACACTGCCCTCCATGTCCCATGACCCATGACCCTAGGACACCCTGTATGAGTCTTGTTCTTTAATCTGGCGTAATAACCAGATAACGTTTAACTTGAAACAATAGCCGATTAAAGCGTTTCAGTAGAGTTTATCCTTAATGATATTGAAACACAGCCAATAGGTATATTAGGAAAATAAACATGATTTCATTATAAAGAAATAATGTTCAAGGAAAATCGAACGATTACAGAGGTATTATCAAACTAACGTGAATCATATTATGTTCTGTTTCAACATCACTGTAATATTATGAATGCGAATGTTTAGATGTTTGTTTATTACCTCTTCACGCCAAAACTATTGAACAAATCGGTGAAATTATACGAACAGGTAGTTCTAGCCCTGGAATAAAACATAGGCTACTTTTATCCCATAAATCAGCTTCCATGGCATAGAAATAACCTAAAACAACGCGTGCGAAGCCGCTTGCAGAAACTAGTTATTAATGAATGTTGGCAGCTAACTTTTATACCCAATATATATATATATAGGCCTCCTCATCGATTTCAATGACGGCGACCCTAGGTAATCACGGATTTCTCGTAGGTCATCTTGGCGATCTACTATTTAAGGAAAATCGCATCGAGGCAATGGACGCAAGACGCCAGATACGAATACAGAGACCTATACCCAATACTCACCGTACGTAATACCCGAGACTCACCGTATAAACTAATGTGCAGCACTCATTGACAGCTATACTCCTCAGAATATTGTTCAACTTCGCGTCCGATTCTTTCTCTCCCATTTCTAGAATTTGTTCCCACTAAAAAATAAACAAAAATTAAAACCGTTGGTTAACGGTATTTAAAATCTAAAACTTCAAATCACACACATTAAGAATGTTTGCTGTGATTTGAAGTGTTAGATGATTTCGTAGTTCATAAAGGTTTAGCACTTACAAGTGCTCTATCTTTATTCCAAATAGAGACTCATAGTCAAAGTGATGGTTAATAGAATGAACTTAAACTTACGCTATAAACCCCTTGAGACTTATGGTTAAAGTAATAGTAAATACAATGAACTTAAACTTACGCTATAAACTATTTGAGACTCATAGTCAAGGTGATGTAAATATAACGAACTTAAACTTACACTATAAACTCCTTGCACCGAAGTATCTACAGGCCCTTCCCATTGTACAATAGCTTTGAGCAGCGGTAGTTTATCCCGGACTGACAGGATTTTATCCAGCTGTTTCTTATCCTGCACTGCGACGATGTTAGCCCGCGACGAAACCAAGCAATGGTAACAGGCATCTGCTGAATTTGTAGTGTAGATACCCGCGGCATAGCCCCTGAGGAGACGCAAATAAGATTGTAACAACCAATGACAGTGCCGCTTCACCAGAAACCTGAGAAACCCACCAATAGAATAGCTGAAGATGAGGTATGGAAATTAAGTGAGTCTATTGATGGGGTTGACGCATATCTAGGTTTCGTTTAGTTGAGGTGATGGAATTTACAATGACCACGCACTAGGCTAGGCCTTTTTCGCGGGGTATCGAATACATTGTCTGTTTACCATAATTATTTATTTTATTTTTATATATTTGAGAAACAAAAAGTTTATGCTACATTAATAAAACATTTAAAATATGAACAAATGAAGCTAACACAGTTTCCGCTTGTAGTACGCAAATAATATAACTGATTACATTATGTAAGTATAGAAAAAAAAACAAATAACGTGCCAATTTATA
Organism: Eupithecia dodoneata; assembly: GCA_947044415.1. Lineage (NCBI taxonomy): Eukaryota > Metazoa > Arthropoda > Insecta > Lepidoptera > Geometridae > Eupithecia > Eupithecia dodoneata. The sequence goes on along the minus strand of OX345656.1, from coordinate 7,289,149 downwards.
CATCACTAAAATGTAAGAATAATTAATTACTTAATACAAACATCATATGCCTGAATTAATTAGAAAAAGGTATTTCGTAAAAAAAAACTAAAGCTAAACAAAGTAAGTGCTACAGTGGCCATACGTACCTACCTGCAATTAAGCTACATGGTACATCTCTTGTGGAAAGGCACCTTTGAGAACGGTAAAAAAATATCAGAAGTTCAGTCAACTTATCGAAGCGGCAACATTGAATATGCAGGAAAACAATTCTTTAAATTAATATTTTACGCAAATAATGATTCATTTAAAGATAAGTTACCTAGTATTAGAATCTATCGTTCACGTAAACGGATATAAAATTAAAGTAAACGCGCTTATCCAACGAAATATGATATGGTTTCAATGATTCAATATGTCTGGTCTATCGTAGGTAAATCTATGAATCATTATGTATTACTTGATTTTATCGTGTAGGTATTTTGATAATTTATAAAAACACATGCCTATTTATAGTGAAAACACTGTTAGATGTAATAATTCTATGAAAAGTCGGCAACACTATGATAATAGTATGTAAATAATAATGCTGGACGATTCACACAGTAATATCTAGGCCCAAGCTAAGCAGAGCTTGTGTAATGGGAACTAGATAATTGTTAACATTACATAGATAGATATTTTTTGTAGAAGAACGCATGATCTCATTAACATAAACATTTGTCCCGAGGCGGGAATCGAACCAGCAACCTGCTGTGTCGCCGACCTTCGCCCACCGCGCCACCGAGGTCGTCAAGGTGGCCTAAAATTTTTGAGAGTGTTTTTCATCATCATCATCATCAGCCTATAGCAGTCCACTGCTGGACATAGGCCTCCCCCAATGAGCGCCATAGCGCCCTGTCTTCAGCTTGCCGCATCCAGCATCCACCTGCAGTCCTTCGCAGGTCGTCATCCCACCGGTCGGAGGGCGTCCTACACTACGTTTACCGAGTCGTGGTCTCCAGTCAAGAACACGTTTGCCCCATCGGCCGTCGGTTCTTCGCGAGATATGGCCGGCCCACTGCCACTTCAGGTTGCTAATTCTTTGAGCTATGTCGATAACCTTGGTTCTCTGTCGGATGTATTCGTTACGAATCCTATCCTTCAGAGAAACTCCGAGCATAGCTCTTTCCATAGCTCGCTGAGCGACTTTGAACTGGTGGACCAGCCCTATCGTGAGTGTCCACGTCTCAGCTTCGTAGGTCATAACGGGTAGGACGCACTGATTGAAAACTTTCGTTTTCAAGCATTGCGGTATGGATGACGTGAAGACTTGACGTAGTTTCCCAAATGCTGCCCAGCCCAGCTGGATCCTCCTTGAGAGTGATTTTATGCACACTAAACGCAGTCGAGTACGAAATCTAAAGTAGCGTGGTACTAGAGTACCAATCTAAGTTTGTCAGCCAAGTTCGAAAAGAAAGAGGCAAGCATGGCGGTGCACTGGCAGTGACCATATTTACACCAACCAATTGGACCTACTATTGGAAACTCTGTTTCTCAGATGCTATTAAACCATATAATTATACATTATGGTTTAATAGCATTGTATAATTACCTACATACTTGAAATTACATCTATTAGGGTCTATGGGAAGTTAATAATATTGCTCTGGTTATTTCTATTATCATTGTATATGGTTTAATAGCATTATTATACTTGAAATTACATCTAAGGTATATGAGAAGTTGATAATGTTGCTAGTGTCAATTCTAGTATCATTATATAAATGTATGTCATTATCTTGTTAAAATAAATCCGGCCAAGTGCGAGTCGACTCGCATACGGATGGTTCCGTACCATAGTACATAACTATTTCGCAAAAGGAACCCTAAAACACTGTTTTCGGTAAAAAATTCTAATCCATGATGCGGTCACGCTACCAAGTAATCTGAAGTAAGCACTTATAAACATTTAGCTCTTCTAACATCGAAGATAATAAATAATCGAACTTGAACCGTTTTCACATTTAAGTTTTTCATACTTATTTGTACAGGCGAGTGCAAGATATAGAAAAATTAACTTTTGAGCAGGTTATCGCTAAAACATGGGTAGAGCCAAGGGTCATGCAAGACGTCAGTGTATTGTTTTTGAAACATTGTTTGTACCACTCAATATTGTTTGTTATGACGGTTTATATTATATAAGGACGAGCTGTTCTCCGCGGTTTCATCCGGGTTAAATTCTAATTTCATATTCCACGACCTAAAGGAGTCCCCATATTACTACAAGTCCTTTTAACTGCCGCTATGCCAAAAATCAAGTCGATTGCTACGAGTAGCTTTGTTAGGTTGCGAAGGAAGGACGAATTTCTGTATAAAATACGAATATTCCTGTAAATCTGCCATGGAAATTTGTTGTTTTACCAGGACAAAAAGTAGCCTATGTTACCGTCCATCCTTTTAATTAACTCTATGCCAAAAATCAAGTCCATTGGTTGCTTAGTTAGGGCGTGAAGGAAGGACAAACAAACACACTTTCGCATTTATAATATTAGTTAGATTACATACAAAAGACGTCAACGCGCTACAGGTGGTGCGCGCGCTACGAAGGTGGGTTTTGCTTTTTTCATGGGCTTTTTTCTTTCATTACGTAAGTATTTTTCCGCATTCCGTCTTTATTTTATTGTCGATTATTCTTTCTTGAAGGAACGAAGACTTCATCTTTTTAAATATTTTTAGTACGTAACGTTGTAGTATAGTACCTACGTAAGTATTTTTCCGCAAATTCTCGTCTTCATCTATTTAACACTGATTTCTACAAAAGAGATAAATATACCTATTGTCGATTAATCTTTCTTTAAGAAGATAGTAGATTCGTAGATTCTTATTTTTCTTACTTTATTATGCTCCTTTTACTATGGTCCACCACACTGAAAAAATTTATAGGTTACTTACCCAGCATGAATGGCTGCGAGATCAGCTATGTACCACTGCTCGGAGTTGAAGCCAAGAATGCAGACTGAGTGGCACCTGTCCAAGCCAAGCTTGAGGAAGGCTTTCGCCACGGTGCGTACGCGCTCCTGGTATTGTCTGTTAGAAACAAACATAGCATATAAGTTACTAAAACTGTGTATAACTTAGTGAAACAGAAGCTATTTTTGATGGTCACTTATGGACTTTTTATCTATCATTTCAAGTTAGAACAAGAGGTCATCATATCATTTAATTATATGTAAAAAGTTTGGGTGTTGTTTTATCACGCTGAAAACTAAACAGAACAAACTGGGTCATGCATGAAATGTAGGCTAGGCCAGCAATAAGGTACCACGGACTACTTTTAAAAGCTGCCGCGGGCAAAGTTTTATCTACATCCATTTTATCGCAAATAACTCGTGACATGGGACAAAGGTGAGCCGAAGATAGAACACAGGCAATATCAACACAAATATCGTTTTCGTTGTCATCTGCTTATCGATATTACTTGACCCTAAGACATGATATATCTTCAAAGCCACGTTCACAGCTAGCTGCTAAATTTATCACGCAAAATATCTCAAACCTGCCAAGCCTGAACAAACGAAAATGCGTCTCGTACTATGTAATTGAATGAATTTGTAAGTACCTTAATTAAATAGTCCCTATTTCAACGTATGAAAGATTAAAGAAATCTAATCAAAAGATAAATGTGAAAACTAGCCAAGTAAGTTCAGACACTGGCTTCACCGATAAAAGAGCTGAGATCTTATAGAAAGTGCCAAGTTTCATAGTAGTTCCTAATCTTAATAATTTGTTATGTTCTTTCATTATTTAGCCATTTCGTTATCTAAAATGAAAACTAATGCGGTGGATATAAACTTGTTACGTCATAAATTAAATAATAAAAAAACGTAATAAATTAAGATGAGGAACTGCTATGAAAACCTCTATAAGATGCCAGCTTTTTTATCGTTGAAGTTACTATCTGAACGAACTTGACTAGTTTTCTCAATTATGTTTTGATTAGGTTCTATCTAGACCTTCCACTATTCTTCTCATCAAACCAACGTCCTATGCTGAACACGCGTCGCCTTCAAACAAGGAGCCAGTTTGGAAGGCGGATTGGTGATCACAGTATCGTATAGTGTCAGTAGGAAATATCGTGTAACAAATCCTCAGAAGAAACCTGCTACGCATCCTCTGGAAGGTTCTCTCAGTCAGTTCTTAGGACATCATCGTGAGTGGAAGATGTTGATTCATACTCACTTGTAAGTAATCTTGTGCCATTTTCCGTCAGCTTTCTTCGTAGCAAGTGCTGGTGCATCTGGGTATCTTGCGACAGTTCTGTTGAGCAGGCCAGGGACCGAGATAGGGGGCTCTGAGGAGACCCCTCGTGACGTCACTCGAAGCTTCACGTAGTCCCCAGGCCGGTGTGTCACGTAGCTGTCTGCTGGGATCACTTGATCGGGCCCTGTTAGATTGTCGCTTGTTAGAGATTGCCGTGCCCTAGGAGGTTGCATGTTTGAAACACTTTATCTTTTAGATCCCCTGTACAACATGTTTGCAATAAAAATATTGAGTATTGTTTATTATTAAAAACATGTTCGATTTTAAAATCTCTTACATAGGATCTTGATTTGTAGTGCTTTACTGGGTACTAGATAATTTGTAATCCATTGTGGGGTGATGGAATAAGAAACGAAATACTTAAAAAAGATGCATAGCTCTATTGATAAAGGAGTATGCGAGGAAAGGCAACACTATTATCAACTAACTCTATGAAAAACATTTTGTGATCTGATGCTAGTTTGAAATGGAAAGGTAAAGGTGTGACTAAACTGAGTTTAGCTCTATGAATCACTTATGATGTAGTCAAACTCACACAAGGCTTGGTCAAACAATCGCAGGATGTGTGTTCTGTACTTATTTGTGTGAGTGCTTATTGGGAAGGAAGCTGAATATTGGTTTTCTACAGTAAACATTCAATGATTTGACGACCGATGCGCGATATTGACTGACGGGCGAAGGTCCGCCTGCGACGCAGGAGGTTGCGGGTTCGTTTCCCGCCTTGGAGCAAAAGTTTGTAAGATCTAGAAACATTTGTTTTGAGTATTCTAGATATTTTCTATTTATAATTAAAAAAATATCTTCTATAAAGTAAATCAGTCATCTAGTACTCATTAAACAAGCCCTGCTTAGCCTAAGCTAGCCCCAAAACTGTAAGATGATGCTCTGTTGATTGTCCAGCATTATTTATTTAGGTACTTATATTAAGAAGACCACAAGCAAGTTAGTGAAAATTACGATTCAACAACAACACAATCCAAAGATAATCTATTTATCAATTGATAAGTTTTTTCTTTATTAACCTTCATTATGTAAATTATCATAAAAAATATCGAAATGTGGATTTGATACGCTTAGTTACTTTTCGATTATAATAAATAAATAATGCTGGTCAATTCACACAGCATTATCTAGCCCCATGGTAAGCAGAGCTTGTGTTATGGGTACTAGATAGCTGATATACATAATACAATACATTACATAGATAGATATTTTTTTATTATACATAGGTAACGACCAGAACACCCGGAACAAATATCTGCAGATCGTACACACAATTGTTCCTAGACGGGAATCGAACCCGCAACCTCCTGCGTCGCAGGCGGACCTTCGTCCACCGCGCCACATCGGTCGTCAATTTATTATGGTATAACCAGAGGTCTATTATTTTTAGACCTTTGTTATAATTAATATTATTATTATTATACCTTTAAACTGTTTCTGTAAAATTGATATTTTGTTGTTATTTTTTATAAATCAATAAACAGATTGCCTAGGCATTTAAGTAATTTGTTCTTAAGTGTTCAATAATTAAATAAATAATAAATAAATAATGCTGGACAATCCACACAGCATTATCTAGCCCCATGGTAAGCAAAGCTACATACATCCAAAATATAACGTAAATTTTGGATGTATGTAGAGATTCTATTAAAGCAACTGCCACTCCCATCAATTGTTGAATTTTATAAAACTCTACAGATATGTGTATAATCCCCGATAAGGATAAATAAATGCACATAAAAGTAGGTACCTATATATATATATATAGGTAGTAAGATTACCTGTTCATCATCATCATCATCATCAGCCTATATTAGTCCACTGCTGGACATAGGCCTCTCCCAATGAGCGCCATAGCGCCCTGTCTTCAGCTTGACGCATCCAGCATCTACCTGCAGTCTTTTGCAGGTCGTCATCCCACCTGGTCGGAGTGCGTCCTACACTACGTTTACCGTGTCGTGGTCTCCACTCAAGAACACGTTTGCCCCAGCGGCCGTTGGTTCTTCGCGAGATATGGCCGGCCCACTGCCACTTCAGCTTGCTAATTCTCAGAGCTATGTCGATAACTTTAGTTCTCTGTCGGATGTATTCGTTGCGAATCCTATCCTTCAGAGAAACTCCGAGCATAGCTCTTTCCATAGCTCGCTGAGCGACTTTGAACTGGTGGAGATTACCTGTTAATCTTACGAATACATATGTACCTATGAATAAACATTTTTAGTAAAATGAAATTGCAATACAGCAAATCAAGATGCACATCCGTACGGACGTCACTTAAATGGTATTTATGTAAGAAACTGGTCAACTTGTTCCTAATATGAAGTTTCTTGCAGGTTTATCAAATATTTTTTGTCATAATAAGAGTTAGAATACCTTGCATTTGCCTACGAATTTAGTTGAATGATTATCATATAATACACATATACATTACTAAGAAAAGTCACACTAAGTGTTCTTAAGTGGAGACCGCGACTCGGTAAACGTAGTGTAGGACGACCTCCGACCAGGTGGGATGACGACCTGCGAAAGACTTCAGGTAGATGCTGGATGCGGCAAGCTGAAGACAGGGCGCTATGGCGATCATTGGGGGAGGCCTATGTCCAGCAGTGGACTGCTATAGGCTGATGATGATGATGATACATCACTAGCTGCGCCCCGCGGTTTCACCCGCGTGGTGATAGATATTTTGGATAATATACAATATATCTTTATAAATTGTAGCCTATGTGTTATTCTGATGTATTAATAGCTATATTATTGTAAAGTTTCATTAAAATCCATTCAGTATTTTTTACGTGAAACAGTAACAAACATCCATCCATCCATCCATCCATACTTGCAAACCTTCGCGTTTATAATATTAGTAGGATTTATATTACTGTGATTGCTAGAATCAAAGCATACATAAGCCTGGTCTAATCTATGATAGACTAATTATCCTCAAAACTGTTATCAGTACCAACACCTGGAAATCTCACCATTCATATTTTTGTCTTCGTGGTGATTCACACCATTAGGTACCAGCAGGTTGGGTACGATCATATCGCCGACTTTCGCGGTTCCTCCGCCGTTGAGCACTGGGTTGTCCTACAAAAGAAATATTATAAGTATTTACATTAACTCGTTCATTATGAATGTAACGGGCTAATTATGGCCCTTAAGAACACCATCTTTCCATCCCTTATCGACAGACACTGAATAAGGAACTGAGATGAAACGTTGGTAGGTACGAGTATTTTTGTAATACAAACTAGGTACATATTTAACATATATTCTAGCAATGGCCCAGCAATGGGATCACCCATTGCTGGGCCATTGCTAGATTTACCAGCGTCATCATTACAGCTCGAATTGATGATGCTGGTAAATCTAGAATTACCTGCCTATACACATTATATAAAAGTAAGTAAAGTAAAGTAAAAAATCATGTATTTCTTTAGGCTTACAAAATAAGCACTTAGACAAGTCATATTTTATACATTAAATTATACATTGCCTATTGCTCTTATTAGTTAGATAAAAAAATGCAATGCACAATGTGGCTTTTAGCTGATGTAATCATCATCAGATAAGCCACAGGCAATGTAGAGTCACCCACTCTACCAAATAATTAAAAAAAATTATGTTGAAGGTAGATTTGCAGTTAGCAGGTTGATAGTAAATCGATAACGTGAAAAACTAGATTGAAGATCAAAACGTCGCAGTCATGGAAACCAATAGTTGCCTAACAATAAGTAGAGTTTATCAAGCTTGCATCATAAGCGGCATGGCAGGTCTAGAGGTAGAGCAGTTAGCATCATATTGCTTTACCTAGCTAGCCTATTATTTAGTCACGCAATCTACCGGTTTGTACATAAACAGGAATCGGCTTTGTATTGTAATATTTACAAACTTTATTTACGCAAGAGTATCACATCAAACGAATATTAAGTATCAATGCAAAAGTTTGGAATGGATTTTTGTTACTTCACGCCGTAAGTACCTACTGAACGTATCGGGCTGAATTTTGCTACTTTTTGCCCTATACATTTTATATCCCATTCCCATGGGATATAATCATGGAATAGGTAGATGCTGGATGCGTCAAGCTGAAGACAGGGCGCTATGGCGCTCATTGGGGGAGGCCTATGTCCAGCAGTGGACTAATATCGGCTGATGATGATGATGACGATGGGATAGAATCAACCTTTTAACGTCCTCATAAAAACATTGCGAAGCCGCAGGCAGATACTTAACACCACAACGAAAAGTAATTTAAGTGGTATAATTTAATTGTGGTGTAATATACACCAAGATAGTTTCATTATCATTGTTACAAGGACGCTGATTAGCTAAACCGATGTTAGGCTGCGTTTCCACCAGAGCTGCGCTGAGGCTAGGTAAATGAAGTGATTATATTGATTGATAAACACACATTCCTCGGTACGCATCTCTGGTAGAAACGCAGCCTTAATTGGCAAAACGTTAGTAGTCGCCAAACAAAACGACGACGGTTTTTTTATCTTAATTTTTTAAGAATGGTGATAACGGAAAAACCCTCCTTGTTTTGAAAAAGCATGTTCAACAGTGGATATACGACGACCGATGTGGCGCGGTGGGCGAAGGTCCGCCTGCGACGCAGGAGGTTGCGGGTTCGATTCCCGCCTCGGAACAATTGTGTGTACGATCTGCAGATATTTTTTCCGGGTGTTCTGGTCGTTTTCTATGTATAATAAAAAAAAAACCATCTATTTAATGTATTGTATTTTGTATATCAGTTATCTAGTACCCATAACACAAGCTCTGCTTACCATGGGGCTAGATAATGCTGTGTGAATTGACCAGCATTTCAAAAAAATACAGAAGATGTCGGTCTTGCTGACCAGCACACATAGGTACCTACATGTGTGCTGGTCAGGGGGAACTACGAGTATTATCTATTTCGTATCGTAGCAACTATTATCTATTTATAGTTTTTGATAGCGCTATCACCTTTGCGTAGGTATTAAATTTAGGAATGATAAATAATCATTATTTTATGATTTACCTAATCCTCTCTATCAAAAAAATAAACATCAGCTTTTTACATAGCGCCTTTGAAACGGTTGTAAATACTCTTTTGATAATTTTTATTTACCTCAGTAGATAATAATCCATAAAAAGTATATTCAGGTCTTTAGATTATCTACCTAGTCTAGTTGAGGGTACCGCTTTATATTCAAAAGCTATACATATAATTTGATTAATACCTACACTACCATATATGAAAAATCATAAATTTATAAGTATTATTTAAGCTATTATTCAGGCTGAAGACAGGGCGCTATGGCGCTCATTGGGGGAGGCCTATGTCCAGCAGTGGACTAATATAGGCTGATGATGATGATTTAAACCTCGTAATATTTTATAATAATATTTTTGCATGTAATTTTTGTAGAAAACAATTTTACATAAATTTATAACTGATAGGCATCAGATATTAGCTATATTTAAATAAATAAATAATGCTGGACAATTCACACAGCATTATCAAGCCCCATGGTAAGCAGAGCTTGTGTTATGGGTAGGTACTAGATAACTGATCTACATAATACAATACATTACATAGATAGATATTTTTTATTATACATAGAAAACGACCAGAACACCCGGAACAAATATCTGCAGATCGTACACACAATTGTTCCGAGGCGGGAATCGAACCCGCAACCTCCTGCATCGCAGGCGGACTTTCGCCCACCGCGCCACATCGGTCATCAGTAATTATTTTATTCCTTATTTATAATTATCTTTTGAATTAGTTTTATGGTTGTTTATCACGAAAAGGTTATTTGTTTTACGAGCATTCATACGTGAACGTTATAATATTTAATTGATTTAGTAAATACGGTGAGTCAACCAAATTCCTTATTATTTTAGCTGGAGCTTAGTGTCTATAACAGCTTAGTTTGAGTTTTAAAATTAAGATAGCTTACGTCTACTGAAGTGTAAGTAAGACTGTTAAGCCAGAATTTCGAAAGTTGAACTTGAAGGCCGCTAAGAGCATTTATGATTTTCCGCTTAAATTAACGAAAATAAAACTACTACAAAGTCGTAAAAAATTATCAGATTGTTACCAAAGGACTGATGTCTTTGGTTCTTGCCTGCATTCAGCAGTAGACCAATATACATATGTAGGCTATTGAGGTAAGGTGAGGTGAGGTGAGGAGGGATGAGTTTGTTATACCATTGCTTGTAAGGCCATTGTGTGTATAGATAATTTTTGTCTTGTGTTTGAATATGTAATAATAAGGAAAAATAGGTAGAAAGAGGCGCTAGTATGAAGAAATATAACGCCTTAATTTTCAAATGATATTTGACGGACTTTGCGGTAGATAGTGAGACTTCAACGCATTATTGACATTTCTTACCAGTTTATCATGAAATCATAGCAATAAAGATAACAAGTAAGTCGGACAAAACAACAGGAATATTTTGAAAAACGAATGAAGTTGTCGGATGACGTCGGATCGCACAAAACGAAGGACGGCTGATCCGTTCTTTCGGTGACTTTGATTCTGATGTTTGTCGTATAGATCCGAAATTAAAGGTGTCATTAGTCGCCCGAAGCCGAAGGTGGTAAGATCGTTCAATCCGTGCGATTGACGTCATCCGTCAACTTCGTTCGTTTTTTAAAGTAGACCTCCTAAATTGACTCTATTAGGTATTAGGTTCCGTTCCGTAAAGCATGATAATGACAATATCTACCTTGTAAGAGTGTATTAGGTTCCGTTGCCAAATTGTGTGTCAATGAATATATCGCTGACTGTACCTACCATATAACAATATTAGCGGTATTATTATTCTCACATCTATCTATGCTAAATTCAGAGGTACAGTGGCGTTCATCATTAGTTTACCCCCCTATTTAATTTGAATTTAATTTCTATGAACACAGAAATATTTTAAAATTTGAATCTTCCGGTAAAATTATGTACCTACCTAGAATATCATTTATAATCTAAAACCAAAACTGATGTAGGTAGGTTATTACGAGATTTGGAACCTACCAGTCAGCTAATGATGATTCCCACTGTAGGCCTACCTACTAAATATAAAATATCGAAGTGCTTTATTTATTCCCTTTATACTAGTTTAGAACTTGTCCTGTAAGTTCTAAACTAGTGGAATAAATAAAGCACTTTGATATTTGATCTTGCACACTTCACAAAATTAGAATAACATAAACAAGTAAAACTGGGAAATAAGGTGATCACTTTATTTGTGGAGGTAGGTACTAAGTACCACTTATTCTCTTCAAAACTCTTTTGTATTGTTTGTAAAAACTTTTAATTGGACTCCTAGTAATTGTTTATATAAGCTTACCTACCTAATCTTTTTTTAAATAAACTGTAAGATGTTTTGTGTTTGTTGTGACATTTACCTACTCTACGTAACTAGAGTGACCTAGAGAAAAGGATGTTAACAACATAATGCTCTGTTTTCCGGATAGAGAGAGAGAGAGAGAAAGAGAGCTGTGATAAATGTAGATAATTTTTTTTTTAAGATATCGTGCTACTATTTTAAATAGGTAAATGCCTTGTTACTCCACTGATTATTTAATACTTTGAAGACTAATGTTTTTCTCATCATTTATTATTCGGTGCACTGTTAGTCGCTGACTGTATCTATGCAAAGGTACAGTCACCGACAAAAAATATCTGAATTGGGTCAATATTTCAAAAGAAAAGTTATTTCTTTGACAAATTTTAGTGATTTTGGTAGTTGACTGTACCGACTAATCGACCATGTAGGTACATAGTACCTACCTATCTAGCAACCTTTCAAAATTATACACGTAGGAAAACATTTAAGTAAATAGGTAGGTATACATGTCGGTAACCTATCATTTTGACTTACAAAAATTCAAGAAAGCACTTCCAAACTGTAGTCTTCCGCAGAATGTAGAGCAAATTTTTCACACAGATGAGGTAGACAGCACAAATTGCAGTTAATGTTATGAAGGCAACAACGCACGCGGACGTGTGACCCGGCAGGTCGTTATCTCAGCGGAAAGCGACGACCGTGACTACTCGAGCCCTGCAGCCAACTGGCGACTTGCCTAGCAGCCGCGCTGTGGCGTGATTATACTACGTTTCAAGTATAAAGTTCAACTCGCAAGATTCAATATCAGGTTAATATTTTCGCGCGTTAGAATTTTGAATGTGGTAAGCGACTATCGCACATCAATAGTCGTCATCTTCGGCGTGTGGGGGTAAATGAGGTTGTAGAAAGTTGTGGCACGAGTGGCACCTACCGTGACTGGTCTGGGCTCTTCCATCGCTATGCAGAAATGTGCACTGTTTTGAGGACGCGCGGACGACTGAACAGAGTCACAATATTCGCACTATTTGTGAGGTTTTAGATAAAACACTTTGCTTCGGCAAATCGAAGGTGACTGGCTGATATCGATAAATTTTATTTCTTTTATTGAATGTGGAGCGTAGTATCTTATCTAGCAAAAACCGCTTCAGCGTCTGTGTTGGTCGGCGATACGTATCTACCTACTTAGGGTTATAATTTAATAACTATTATATTCTTCCCAAACGAAAAATCTACTATGTACAATTTAACTACTTTTATAATCTCTCTATTCGATTAGACACATAGATTAGAGATTAGACACTATATTAGATACAAACCAAACCTATGTAATGCATGCAATTGCATACTTCAGAAGTCAGAACAGGAAAATATTAGAGTCAACATTTTTTCACATATTATTTTTCTGTATAGCGCCATCTATAAAGTACGGTGGAACTATTTATCGATTTTTATACTGGTCACACTGCTTGATAGTTTGTTGTTTTAATCTATGGTCGATCCGTTCGTTCCCTTCTCTTCGGTCGTAGGAAACGAAAAAGCAAAACGTCAATACAATACAACCAGACAGTCAGTCAACCAAAATTTGCAATTTTCCCTAAAAATATTACACTGTTTATTCATTTACAAAATCTTACCGATTAGATGTTACAATGAATCGAAGCGAGGGATTGGTGCAACGAAGGAACGTTGTAAGAGACAGCAACGCAGATGGAGGATTGAGAGAAAATCAAGACTTTGATGATAAGAAAAATGATAAAAGCTATGATGATGACGGAGATTCAAAGGAAACCAGATTGACTCTCATGGAAGAAGTGTTACTTCTAGGGCTGAAGGACAAAGAGGTATGTGCCAACAGTCAAACATTGGATTGGATGTGCATTGTGTTGTGAAATCATCTGATCGTCGGTCGTGACTGGTTTATCCTACGTTTACATGTTTCAGGGCTACACATCATTTTGGAACGATTGTATATCAAGCGGTTTGCGAGGATGTATTCTTATTGAGCTTGGGTTGAGGGGCCGTGTTGAGTTGGAAAAAGCTGGCATGCGAAGAAAAGGGCTACTGTCCAGAAAAGTTATTCTAAAATCAGGTACGCTGTAAAAAAATCTACAAACAATGCTAAAACTGGTCGGTCTAAAGATTTATAATTATGTAGATAAATACAGAAGACTGGCTGCTGGACACTCAAATCGGAGAGCATTGAAATAAGGTAGAGCAACTCTACCTACATTAATGACGAATAGCATATTGTATTATCCGTCCAGTTTCTATAGTTGAAAAACATAACCTCTTGGTTTATTATCTCTAAGCTGCTATTTGTTTATTAATTTTTATTAAGGTAAAAACTTTACAATTTCCATTAAAATACCTACTTAAAATATATTATAAATCCTATTATAAATATATCCCACAGATACCCCAACCGGAGATGTTTTACTAGATGAAGCTCTGAAACACATGAAGGATACTGAGCCACCTGAGTCTGTACAAAGTTGGATAGAATACTTGAGTGGTGAGTAACCTTTCTCCTCCTTTATCAGCACACATACTTCCTCTGCTGAATGTGTCTCCCTCGGCTTTCCCAAACAAAACTTTATGATCTTACCTTGCAAGTGAGGTGGTGATTGAGGAGTAGTAGAGGTATCAAAAATAAACAGAATGAAGATGCCACCCTCTCTCTGGCAGGTCCCTTAGTTGGTATAGTAAAGAGTTTCCTTTGCTATCCATCAAATGCCTAATGAACTCTCCTTGTGACCCTTCATAATCCCACCAGACAGTTATAAAATATCAAAAGATTTATACAATTGTCAAGTTATGCTGTTTGAAATTCAATTATAAGAACTTCATATAATTCTGCTGATAAAGCCCTTTATGCATTAGGGAAAATTATCTAAGAATAATGGGCGTTTTTAACTATTTAATGGGGCATTACTCATGGAAATAAAAAACCGGTTTCAAGCATCATTTACCCAAATTTAAGTCAATGACCTTGATGATGAAGTGCTTGTTAGGAAAAAGTTGACGTACATGACAGTAAGATATTGACGCTATTCTATGAGATAATTTTGCAATAAATTGATACAACAGTTTTTTATTTATTATTATTTCCAGGAGAAACATGGAACCCGTTGAAGTTAAAATATCAGTTGAAAAATGTTCGAGAACGGCTTGCTAAAAATCTGGTTGAAAAAGGTGTCCTAACTACTGAAAAACAGAACTTCCTTCTGTTTGATATGACTACACATCCTCTCACAGACAATGTTATAAAATGCCGGCTGGTAAAGAAGGTAAATTTCATACTACAATAAAAACACTTGATCAAAACAAATGGGGTATGTAGTAGACATCTTACTGTGAGTCAATACAGTATGAATATTAATTGTTTTATTTGATATTGTCATAACTTTGATATTGATAACAAAACCTTGTGGCATCCTTTCACTAAGTAAATACCTACACAGCATACAAATATTTTACTACTTAGTCATGCCTGAACATTAAATAAAGTTTGGTCATTTTCAGTTAGTTAAATAGATAACATTTGTGTAGTGACTATATTTTAGATGACTGATATACATAACACAAACATTACATGCTTTGATAAAAAAAACACAATATTTTTTGTAAATACAAATAATATTTGTGGAAAACATTTAACGACATTGGTTCGAAGCACAAAAGCGAAAACAATTTATGGTTTTGAAAGTTTTCATTCATCATTTAATTTATCTCTCGTTCGTTTTCGAATTCAAATTTAAACGTTTTTTCGCTCCACGTTTGAGATTATGCGTTTTTGAATTTACTTTTCAGTGATAACCTAGTTACCCTATTGTTAACTGTTAAGTTTATGTTAAGTTTTTATTCATAAATGTCATTGTTGACATACAACATCTTGGATTCTAAATCAGAGTATAGATTATATATTTTTTACTATACATAGAAAATACCTAGATCACCCGGTGCGGTTCATATATTTGCAGATTATACAAACATTCGTCCCCATGTGAGAAATGAACCAGAAACCTCCACCGCCCCACATGAGCTCTCTAAAATTTGATTCTCTATTCGCTATTTCCCTAAAGATTTTTTATTAAATTTAGATTACATATTTTTTCAGGTTCAAGAGGCGGCTCTGCGCCGGTCCATCACTGACGTGGCTCACGCAGACAAGCGTTCCCTGGCGCTTCTGATGCTAGCACATTCAGCCGACGTGTTGGAGAACGCTTTCGCCCCGCTGTCCGATGAAGATTACGAGCTCGCCACGCGCCGCGTGCGCGCCCTGCTCGACCTCGACTTCGAAGCCGAGGCCATCAGGCCCGACGCCTGCGAGATCATGTGGGCCGTCTTCGCAGCCTTCACCAAATAGCGGTAACTCACGCTATCTTGCCATCGAGATAGAGGTAACTGGATCTATGTAATTCCTTTCATGAACTCTCATCAATGAATTTAAAGATGTCGATTCTGTTCGGAATTTTCTAAGGCTATACTATCGATTAACGATCAAGGCATTCACCAGGAGGTGGCAAACACCTTGACCGATGTTCACAATCAAATGTACTTCTTTACTCCAAATGTACAGATTTTAAATGCTACGATCTAGCTTTATAACATACTGCTCAGTATCGACATCGGTTTTGTATTGTAAATGATCTATTTGAATTAAAATGATTGCATATAACTAGATACAAAAGGATTGCAATATTGATTTGATAGTCTTATGAAATTATTGTTAGCAATTTGAAAAAATATTGTACAAATCATAATCTATGTATCTGACTAACAAGATAGAGCACGCTAAAATGTCGCGTTTTAATAATAGACTGAACAGTTTAGAACTACGATAGCGTCAGTTTCAATTAATTCTTATCCATAAACGATAGATACCACTATTAACATTCCCACAATACACATCTACAGTATTATAAATTGTTTCATTTTCTGAGTTTATAAATAACTTAATAAAAGCACTTAGCAATGAGTGTCTTTAGCAGTGAGTCTTTCTGAATCATGGGACGGTTAAGATGTCAAGTGATACCTTTTGTTCATCCTTTCATGCACTGTTGATAAAATACTGAAATAGCTTTTAATTAAAGACTATCTAAGTAACAAAAACAAATTGATGCACAAACTGGGAATCATCAGATATATTCAAACTTTTTGAAGTTATTATTATTACCTACTCATTAGGACACAATAGCGTATACACGACGTTTTATTACAAAATTCTTATCGTATTATGCATAAGAAATTTCTTCCATTTAATCGTTAATTAAGGGTTATCAAAACTATTCAAAGTGGTACAGTGTATTTATTTTTATTATAACTAGTATTTTTATGATATTTATTTTTATGTAGTGTTCATATGGGAAACTAGCTTGTTTCGTATTAGAACACTTGGTTAAATTTTAAATGTATGTAGATAAGCGAGCACATTATCTGTATTATGAAATCTGTGACTCAGTAATGTGGAGTAATTCTAAATTATATATTATTACTAGATAACAATGGTGCGGTTGATTAGCTATGGGCGGTGTAGTTTCTGAACATAATGTTTTTATTGGTTATCTTTCACATTTCTATACTTATACCAGAAATACGGGAAATACGGATGTTAGCCCTTAAAAATCCTTTGCTCCACTCAAAATAAAGTTATTTTGAGTTAAAACACAGAACACGAGTATAAAATAGTACACACAATACAAAAAAACTTCTGTCAATAACAATCCGATAATAGCCCGATTTTCGACCGAAAAACACCACCCTAAATGTTATAATAAATGTCTGTTTTATAAATAGTATATAACATAAGCAAAACCTACATAAATTTGTTAATCGTATGATATTAAACATCTTCCGTTGTCTTTAAACCGAGTGACGCCACGCTGACGATTGGCGCTGAGGTATGACAGGGGTCGGTCGGTGCGTTTCTATCAGCGCGATATTTGAACGCTCATGGGCGGCAGCAGAAACGCGCTTTCTCTGGATCGACGCTACTCTACGCTGAGCAGCTTGATACAACATAATATAAACCAATGAGCGGTGACAATAGTATGAGTGATACACTCACATCTGTATCGGCCTGCTGCGTCGTCGATCGTCAGCGTAACTGTAACTCGGTCATACAATCAGGCAATGTGAGAGTAGGCGTCAAATTGTTTCCACCTATTTACTCCGATTTAGAATCCAAGATATTTTATGTCAACAAAAACATTTATGAATGAAATATTAACAATAACAGAAATCACCATGGTAACAACAAGGTTATCACTAAAAACTAAAACACGAACTTCTACAACGCATAAACTCACATGTGCAGCAATTTTTTTTTTATTTGAATTCGAAAACGAATTTGTGATCAATAAATGACGAATGAAAGCTTTCAAAACCAAAAATTGTCTCGAGCTTGCTTTACGTCGCTGTGCTTTGCTCAATGATACCAACGACCTTCAATGTTTTCCACCATCATTCCTTGAGTTTACAAAAACATCCTTTGTATACAAAAAATATTCGGGTTCTTGAATCGGAGTATAATTACTAGGCTAATTTAGAAAATATCAAATTATAGCAAAAACTCAGGTATTCTTCCTTGAATATTTATATTTTATTTTTACTAAATTCTTATTTATGTGGTAGACGTAAGAAATATTAATTAACCTAAAGTAATTTTAGTTTATTTCATAATATACATTTCATAGTTATATTAAAATACTTCATTCATTTAAGCTTCTTTGAAATTGAATTTTGTAGTTACTACTACTTTTGTAGGTACTATCATTTAGTTGGACAACTATGAAATAGGTTTAAATTTCACCCAGTTCTTTCAAATTAAACGACTTTGATGAAGAAACTGAAGCTATTTCATAGCTGTTTATAATTTTTAAGGATTTAGCTAATATTTTATCTTTATCTCGACTGTGACTTGTGCAACAGAAATAAACTAAATCGGTTATATTCGTTTTGTACATAAAAAGTGGCTATACATATTTGTCTTGTACATAAATGACGCGCACCTTTGCCGGAACACAAAGATTTTAATGTGATTGGAAATGTATAAAATCAATTTATGAATCGATGTATAATAACACATCAATTGTAGTACTACAATTACTCAAATATATTCTTTGGAAATATGTTGCTTTTACATTGCACGATACCATTCATTGTACCATTCTAAAATAATTTAGGAACCTGATATTTTTTTTATAGTTCTAACTATAGTTTGACCGAAACCGCTGTACCGCGCCTGAGGTATGCGAGCGGCGAGATGGGAGGAAATATCGGCCGCTCCGATCCATCAGTCTGCCGTCAACGCGTACTCTTGCTCATTTTTCCTGGCCCCCACCTCGCCGCACTTTCCTAAGGAGAGGTACAGCGGTTTCGGTCAAACTATAGTAATATTTATGAGGCTACGTATGAGAAGCCTAACAATTTAAAGAGAAAAAAACAGGCTTAAATAAATCAAGAAAAACACCTTTAAATTTTGATTCACATTTATTATATTACATATAAATATTCTCAAACTTCACACAGTAATCGAAGTGGGTAGGTAAGTCTTATATCTCTTCCAAACTAATATATTCAATAGTTCAGTTCACGTTCTCATTCAAAGTCCTGATAAATAAATAAATAATGCTGGAAAATTCACCCAGCATTATCTAGCCCCGAGCTAAGAGCAGAGCAGAGTTGTTACGGTTCTAACTGATATATATTAACACAATATACTGATATTTTTTGATGTTCCGCGGAAATCGAACCCGCAATATACTGCGTCGCAGGCGGATCTTCGTCCACCGCGCCACATCGGTCTTCAATATTGACGATAGATAGAACATAATATTGAACTATTGAATAGATTGCTTCCACATTTTATAAACTGGGCAAAAACCCGTTACATTTAGATGGGGTTATTACTTCTACAAAATAAATCACTCCAATATTATTATATACATAAGTTTTGATGTTCGGACGCAGTTTCGTTTAGCTCAAGGCGAAATGAGTTCGCCTTTTCGAGACAAGGACGAACGAACGCCCCGTGGGGAAGGCGAGAAAGGGAAAAAGCGGCAGAATGATCAGCCAGCGCGCAATTTCACTGCTTTTTAGTTTTAAATTTGTCATTGCTCTAAAATAATACTGTTTCTCAAAAAACTAAAACCATAATTTTCTAAAGTATTTATTAGGGAATAGGTAGAAGAAATTTCTTATTTAGATATTACAATAATATTAAATAATTAGCAAATAAAACTGGTAGGTTTTTCCGTATATCTCTGTAAAAATGAATATTTAGAGGAAACTTTGCCGTTTTTTTCTCATCAAAATATATTCGAAAAATAGATGTTTTGTTCCCTTAAAATTGATTTTCCGTTAAGTCAAAACGTGCGTTTTGGGACTCATTTCACCTTAAGACAAAACTACTAAACGAAACGTTCTAAAATTTTGCATAGTTGTAAGTAGATTAGCCGAGATATGAAATAACATACTAGGCTAGTTGCGGGCATAAAGTTAAGTGAATAAAGTTTGAAGAGTTAACAGTATTAACATGGCCAAGTTAACGTCTTTGATACCATTCAAAAGTTATCTAAATTATTTACTATGTACATTTTAGAGTATTTAATGTTTTTCATCATTATCATAAAATCTAAGAACACACCAATACCAATACCTATTCCACTTGCTTTTCAATCTCGTTTGAAATCTCACAGCCATTATCTCTATAAACACTAGAATTAATACTAATGACTAAGCGTATTTATTTTTAAATTGATATATTTAAGTAAAAATTAATATTCTATACAATAATTACACGAAAATGATTAAATCAGTAATAAATAGTGCATTAAATCTAGTTATCGTTTTGAAGCTCTTGGCTGTGTAGTTGAAATTAAAAGTAAATAAGTAGGTAGTACACATGAGAGTAGAATAAAAATATCAAAAACATAAATAGTGAATAAATAATGCTGGACAGTTCAGACAGCATCATCTAGCCCCAAGCTAAGCAGAGCTTGTGTTATGGGTGCTAGATGACTATTAATAAGTTATATTGCATTTATGGATATATTTTATATACACAGAAAATACCCGAAACAAATAATTGCAGATCATACAAACATTTGCGGGAAACGAACCAGCAACCTCCTGCGTCGTAGGTGGACTTTAGCCCGCCGCGCCACATCGGTTGTCGAATAAATATATTCAATGTAAGTGAAATTGACCGTATAAATTTATTTTTAAGGATCTCAATTAATTCTATACTCAATACTTAACCATTTATTACATTCTATAGGTGCAGGGTCCTATAATAAAGTGTCACTATAGACCCTTCGGGACACACAATATGTATGGAGAGAGAAGTTCTAGGTAATTTAGTAAAGTGTTTTATTTAAGTTTTAACTTATTTCTTATGTTATGAAATATTATTGTATATAGAACACTTTTATTTTACAATAATTTTTGAGATTAAAGTGCTGATATATTTGACTAGGATTAAAAATGCATATATACAAAGAAATCCTCTATTTGTTGCTGCTTTAACCGCGTATTCACTTTCCGCCCCACTTGTTTATAATACGAATTAGGGACCTATAACGGTGAGAAATTATTAATAATACTTGCATTCAAATTCAGTATCATAACCTTCCCCCCCTGTCCGCTTTTAGGATCAATAATGATCGGAGTTCACTTTTGTAAGTTAACAAACTAACTAACTTTGACTAACAAGTAACTTAAAAAGGGCTCATCTCCGGTCACTTTCAGCCGGTTATCATCGTGCTTATATACTTCATCGCCATTGAATTCTGAGCTCTGACTACCAATAAATTCAGTATCATTTCCATAACACTCACTACAGGAGATACCTACCCTCCTGGCTCTAGACAGTCTCATAAACCGGACATGAGGCCATTTGATTATGAACTTTCTCTACGTATAAATTCGGTATCATGTCCGATGTGCACCGGTAGTGGATGCTGGGAGTCCTCAGTGTGAGACAGAGGACTCCAAGCCCGCGCGTCACCAGGCCTCCGTGTAACGTATGTCGATTTCCTTGAGCTGGGGCAGCTTTTGGCGGAGGTTGTCGAACGCCTCTGCTGACAGCGTGGTACTGTTAAGGTTCAGCTGGCGAAGGTTCTGCAAACCTGCAAAATATGATAGGTATTAGATACTTTTTGTAGGCATCTATTTACTTATTCTTCTTGCAGGAATAAATATATTTTCAAAATATTATACTAGAAAATTTATAACAAAGACGAGTTTAATCTTAAAAAGAGTTCTCCTCCAGCAAACTTTATTGGGAGAGGGAGACAAAGTTATAGAAGTGGGTACATGTGTATATATATATATAAGATAGAAGATTTAATTGTATATTTCATTCTGAACCTGTCCTATGCCAATCGATAGATCGGTTTTTTTACAGCGAACTGCAAATTTAACTCACTTCTACATAGGTTTATGTTTTCGACCAAAACGTCCCTTACAGCAATTTATGCTTCCGGTCATCTGGGAGTATATATTTGCTTACCAACACAATCTATTATTATAAATTATACTTATTCTTCAACCATAATGACGCTTACACAAGTATTAAACGTGTTCGATATGAAGATATTGTTGTTACCTGAAAGTGCTTCGATGCCCTTGTCCGAGACCGGCGTCTCGCAGAGGTTCAGGACCTCGAGGCGAGGCAAGTGATCGCCGATGAGCTGGAGGCCGCTGTCTCCGAACTTAGTCGCCCAGAGGTTCAGGTAGCGAAGGGACGGCAGCTGCAAACGAATTTTTATTGATCAGATAAAACGCCTCCTGCTTTATTTTTAGGACGTTTCGGACAAATTGCTTTCAACGTCTAGATTTCTAGAAAAACCCAGTCACCGGCTTTTTCTTTTTTTATCAAAGTCGTCGATCTAATTTGATATCGGTGGTTCAGGAAATGCCAGTGACGCACACTTGTTTGACAATTGATAAGCATGTTTTTAATTTGAGTCACCGTAAATCTCTGGATTATTATCAATAAATATCACATTGACTAAGATCTATAAATTGTTGAATCATGAACAAGACATCACCTAAGTTAAGTACCTTACTTACCTGTACCTACTTTTAGTATATGTTCTTAATTGGATTTTATGTTAAACAGGTAGAGTTTTAGAGAACATGTACCTCTATGAAACTTTTAGACTTCGCGAATACCTCCTATTCGTAGGTTCTAGGGTTAACATTTGGAATGGGATAAAAATACTCTAAAAGTCTATCGTTAACATTGCTGCACTACGAGTATAACCCTTGCACCGCAGCACTTGATTTCAAATGCAGGCAATGTTACCTTTATGAGATGATGCGCGCATTCGCTGGTGACACTCGTGAATGCAAGAGAGAGGCACTCCAAGTTCCCTAGAGCTCCTTTCTTCAGCAGATCCGCTACGTCGGCATCCGTAGCCCTCACTGGTAGCGCCAGGCGACGGGGGCCACCTTCAGCTTGCTGTTTACAAATTTTATAATGAACTAGCTGCGTCCCTCGGCTTCGCCCTCGTGGAAATCGATGTTTCAAATAGTTTATAAACCTTCCTCTTGAATCACTCCATTTATTTAAAAAAAACCGCATCAAAATCCGTTGCGTAGTTTTAAAGATCTAAGTATACATAGGGACAGGCAGACAGCGGGAAGCGACTTCGTTTTATGCTATGTAGTGATATAAAGTTCTGCTATTTCACTTGCGAATACGCAAAATCATAAAACAGTACCTTCCTTGAATCTTATTTTGTGTAGTACTTAAGAATACTCTTTCATAAGTTCGTTTATTAACTCTCGTTGTTATGAAACGAACTTATAATCGCTACCTAGTACGTGCCTTATCACAAACCGTGATTATGTACGCTAATTACTATTTAAGATATCCACTGGAACGGTGCTTAGAAATGTGATTTCTTATACACAATAGAGTGGAGTTTATGGTCGATAAAATATTAGATTGGTAGATAGAAAACACTTTATTATACCACACAAAACAGAAAAAAATACAGAAGTAAAAACTTAGAATAAAGGGTATATTGTTCTTTCTTTATAGTAAGAAACTTTAAACTTATTCATATATACTTATACATCATATCAGCCGATGTCTACTTTTGTACATAGGCCTAAAAATCTCCACAATGACCGATTTTACGCTGCATAATTAGCAATTTAACGCATCCCTCACCGGGTCGTCGGTACACCGCGTGGGGTGGTTATTCATATTATAGTGATTTTACTGTGATAAATAATTGTAAATCTTTTTATTAAAGAAAGCACGTCTGTCTGCTTTTTCTTTTGCAGAATCCCTTATGGTGTTTCCTATTTATAAATATATGTGTGATATAAATACCTATAATAAAATTGTAATATACTTTTAAAATTTATAGAAATTAACGACATCAGGTTTAACAAACATCCAAACAATGCTTGTTCTAAAACTCACCAATTTCTCTAAGTGATTTTGCCTTTCGCACAGTTCTATGTAAAATTGCTGTCCCAGATTAGAGCCTTGCAGGGTGGCTATGATCTCCAGCTGGGTTTGCTCGTCCTTCGTCACCTCCCATTCGAGCATCAAGGTTAGCGCCTCCAGCCCTGCTGGCTGTGAAAAGGGATAAGTCAGTCAATTTAACACTTTCAAATTTGATTATTTGCGCAATAACATTATATTGGTCCACTCATACGTACCCAATTGAAAAGACTATAAATATAACCTTTTATTATATTTATTAATAAATAAATGATTTGTTTTTTATGATAGGTAAATTATTTATTATTGACATGGAAATGTGCAGATTGTGCAGTGCCTACACCTCATGCGGTGCTCATATGACACAGAACAGCAATATGATAAAAGAAACCTAGCATCACTGGAGGAGGATGATATATTGGCATCCGTGCGCTCCGGTGGATAGTGAAAGAGTTATTGCTCATGACGCAGCGTGGTTCAAAAAGCTCAATTACAAACGAGCACTGAGGTACCGATGATGGCCTGGCATAAGAAGCCGGAAATCAGGGAAACCCAAACTGACCCAAAGTAGGATGGTGGTGTTTATGGCAAACTTTATAGATCATGATTTTTATTGTTTAATGTTAATGTTATCAGTTTATGTTAACTTTTCATACATAAATGTATTGTTTGCATAAAATATCTGGCCTTCTAGAATCGAGTTTATTATGTAATTGAATTTTATTTGTTGAGCCATGGACTGGAAATAACTGTTGGAGTAAGTAGGTAGGTAAGATATATTCCTACCTAATGAGTACCTAATGACTCAAGACTAATTGAAGGAATGTGCCGTAACATATCGCGAACTAAAATACATCGATGTAATGAACTTAAGGGTACACAAGTCGACGGCGCGAACTCGATGATAGGCCTGGCTTAAATTTATGTATGCTATCACACCTGACAAAGCTTATCAGGGGGAAGCCCGTGTCCAGCAGTGGACCAATAAAGGCTGTTGAGGATGAGGAATGTGTGGAAGGGCGCGCTAGGATGAAATGCATAATGCACTTAATACTTGAAATAGAAACTTACGTGTTCCGTAAGGGCGACTAGGATGAAGTCTGACAGTTGTTTACTCATGCCCTGGAGGAAGCTTTTCCTTCTAGAGCAACATTTCAGCAGCATTTCCAGCTGTAACAAAATAAAATAAATTATAATGACACTAATATTAACTAACTAATATTAAAACCTAGATTGACTTGAGGTATTATTTACAGTTTACTTATCGCGAAGTTTATTTTAGTCAGACCTTGATAATTAATTTAAGTTTTTTCTTATTAAAGTGCGTAAGCCCTCGCACTCGGGGTAATCTCTAAGTAATTAAATAATATCCAAAATAGATTAATAATAATTATAAATGATTAATTTATAAATTATCCTACAAAAATAAAGTAAGTTTGTGTTCTTCCAATACAAACTAGGTCAGTAGTTTACCCCTAAATTCATAATAATAAGTGTTTACTGAAAACTATTCAGTATTTTCATGTCTGATGATTATTTAAAAATACATGTAGTCATTGGTAGCATTAGATAGGTTTAAAGAACTTTATTTCTCATAAAAACATTACAGTTCACTTAAAATGAGATAAACTTAAACAGTAATATGTGTACTAAATATAAGTTAAGTAAGTATAACTCCTGGGCTCTGAGGCTTAACCTAGATTAGTTATCATAACTAATTATATTATATGTATATATTAGTGGTAATTTATAATTATGTACATATGTAGTTAGATTATTCTATTGAGTAGACATGTGCTTTCAACATATTTTTATACATATTAATGCTATCACATTCTTTTATGGTATTTGGTAAATTATTAAAAATACGTGCTCCCTCTGAAAGAATCGTCTTTTTTCCGTAGTTCGTGCGTATGTTGGGTAATTTTAGTTTAATTTTATTTCTAAAACTGTATTTACTTTCTTTTAATTCTAGGCTTAGATTTGATTGTATAGACTTTGAAGTGATATTTTTTATTAGAAGACATGTGTTAAAAATATATAGTTGCTTTAAATTTAGTATTTTTGTTTTTTTATATAATTCTTTTGTGGGCGTATGATATGAATAGTGATATAAAACTTTAATAATTTTGTTTTGGACTCTTTGAAGGGGTTTAACATGTGTTTCAGCTGCTGATCCCCATATTTCAATAAGGTACTCTAGGTGGGATTTCGCTAAAGAATTATATACTGTATTTCTGACTTTAGCAGGAATACATTTTGCCACCTTATGCAAAGCTCCTAGCAATGACGTAAGTTTTTGTTTTACTTCTTCGATGTGTGATTTCCATGACAGTTTATCGTCTATCCATAATCCTAAGTATTTTTCTAGATACGATTGCTTAATTATGTCTTTGTTTATCGATAGTGGCGTAAAATCAGATACCGGCTTGTTTTTTGCACAAAAGATCATGAATGAGGTTTTAGACGTATTAATTGTTAACAAGTTGTATTTAAACCATTCATTGATAGTGTTAAGATCTTTTTGGGCGTCATTGATAATGTTGTGGATATTTTTGTCGAAATAAAAGAGGCAAGTGTCGTCTGCATAGAGGGTGAGATGGCCTGTTAGTCCTATTGAATTTATATTATTTATGTAGATTAGAAACATTAGTGGGCCAACTATTGAGCCTTGTGGAATACCATAAGTGACATTTGTAACAGAGCTGGTAAAGTTATCAATTTTTACCACTTGTTTCCGATTTGATAAGTAAGATTTGAATGTGTCTAGGGCTCTGTCTCTGACTCCAATGTTGTTTAGCTTCTGGAGAAGCTTTTGATGACTTACAGTGTCAAAAGCCTTCTTTAAGTCAACAAAAATTCCTAGCGCATAGTTTTTCTGGTCAATGTGGATTTTAATTTTGGTTACCAAATCTATAGCCGCTGATAGAGTACTAGATTTAGGACGAAAACCATACTGTTCATCTATAAAAAAATTCTTTGCAATAAGGAAATCATTAAGTCGGTTATAGAGGATTTTTTCGTATATCTTTGAAATAACG
Organism: Eupithecia dodoneata; assembly: GCA_947044415.1. Taxonomy (NCBI): domain Eukaryota; kingdom Metazoa; phylum Arthropoda; class Insecta; order Lepidoptera; family Geometridae; genus Eupithecia; species Eupithecia dodoneata. The sequence goes on along the minus strand of OX345656.1, from coordinate 7,262,014 downwards.
GGTAGAACCGATACTGGCCGATAATTATTAGGATCTTTTTTACAACCTGATTTGTATATTGGACTAACCTTTGCAATTTTGAGATTGTCTGGAAAAACACCACGAGCTAAACATTCATTTATACATAGGGTAAGACGTTCCAAAATTAAAGGTTTTATGTTTTTTATTGTTTTTGTGGTGATGCCGTCTAAACCTGTACTCGTATTGCTATCTAGTTGGTCGATGATTTTGGATATCTCTTCACTGTCACAGGGAGCTAACACATTTAGTATTGTTTCGTGTTCATATGTTGTTGTATACATTAGGATATTACCGCTATTTAGATGATACATGCTGGGTATTTTGTTGGCTAAGTGATTAGATAGGTAAATAATATATAATAGAGTATCCGGTAGGGAGTTCCCATGAATTCGAATCGTTGACATCACGGTATTACCCATTTTCAGCTTTTTTCCATTTAGCAAATATAATTGTGTTCATCAACTACAACCGTAGAACCCCAATTTGTAATTTAAAGGAGCGTTCAAAAAACCCTAGTTTACACTATGATGAACTTTATCTTATACCTACATCACAAATCATTACCTAGCACGCTCGTGGCCCAATTCTATTACCTATAAAATAAATAAGCCATCATATTCTTTTGAGAATAAAGTTGCCTAACACCTAACTTTACCACAAAAAGCCACAGAACAAGACTACTGATTCAATAAGCGCTGACTCCGCTATAGTTTTTTTAATTTTTGCAGTTGTCAGCCCACAATAGTACCTATACAATAAGTTTTTATTTCAAATAAAGATTTTTGTAATACGTACCATATTGCCCCAAAGTTCACACAAGTGTGCATGTGGCAGCGCCAACGACGGTGCCGATGGTGCAGCAACCTTCAGCCAAGATGGCGGGGACAGGCGAGCAGCCCTAGCCGCGGTCACGCACGCGTGTGCTGCACAGCGAGGGTCCTTGGCTAGGGCATTCAGCATCTTGGAGAGCCTACTCGCGACTCTTGGGCAGGCGAGAGCGTTTGGGCAGAAAGGTACCGGTTGGATCACCGCGCCCACTGTAATTAGCCAGTCTTCGTATTCGCACCTGTAAAATAAGTAGGTATTTGAAATGTTCTGGGAAAAATACATCCTCATCTGGTTGGTCTGCTCTTTATTGGCCCTGAACTTCATGACCATTATTGGCTAGTTTACTTACATATGGGCTAGTATATCCGCGAAGCACAGCACCTCGTCTTCTGCATCGCTGCACTGATGGGGCGTGGCGCTCGTGCGGTAGTAGTCGTCCAGTGCTGCCAACGCCACAGCGGCCAGGTTGGGCGCCGCCCGAGGGTGGGGGCAGGTGGCGCGGTTGCCGTGCGTGATCTCCACAAAACGACGCACCAGGGAGGAACCGGAGTTGTGCGCGCTCAGAGCACTGCAAAAAGGCACGTTCAAAATTTAACAAAAAATGTGCGTTGTGCTGAGTTAAGGCAGCAGCGGTGCGCACTTTTGGGTCGCTATTGAAGCTGGGCAATCTGAGTAAGATTAAACTTATCTGCTACTGCGAAATAATCTGGTACTATATTGAAATGGAACCTTAGATGGGATCTGATACAGGTATACATATATAGGCTTGCTTGGCGCACAATTATTGTGTCAACTTCGCCTCGTGTGAAACTAAGTCGCGTGTTTCGTTATGATACGTGTATGTATGTACTTTTTCGAGATGAAAGAGAAACCCATTAGTGCAAAGCTGCGTGTAGCCGAGATCAATCTCACGACAAGTCGAATAAAATTGAAAGCAGTGGCGTCGTAGCGCGGGTTGGTTCGGTACCCGGGGAAGTATCCTATCGAGCAGCCGCGGCCTTCTTTGAAATTGTTTAGGTAGGCTAACCAACACGGAAGCTAAGATGAGCTAAGAACAATTAAGTGTTTTGGCAATGAACAAGAAAACAGACCAAACTCTCTAAAGATTCAACGGCGAGCGAAGCGAGCCCCGAAAATTGGTATGGTCTGGCTATGCGAGTTGTCACCCCATGGGGTGCCAAGATGGTACCTACCCCTCGGTGCTTGGTAGTTAGTACACAAGGCGGACTACCCCGCGTCCCCCTTACGTCGCTAGTGATTCACAGCCACGAAAAGCTACTCCAACATAACAACATATTCCCAGTGTATTGTTGTTTTGTTCAAAATTTCTATGTGCCTAAATTAGAAATGTATATTTTGGTAGCATGACTAGTTCTGCAACATTACGGTGCGAATGCGATGGGTAGTGCAGCAATCATCATTAAAACAAATAGCGAGTAATCGATAGTAAATTATTATGTATTCTCATACAGATCTACCATGTATAAATTCGAAAGATTTTAGGTGCCTATCGTTTTGGCTAGCGTAACATGGCTATTTTCTTGCACCAAGTTCCCATAATTTGCTTTTATAACCGTTATTTAGGTTGTTTAGTCAGTCAGGCTCTACATTTTTCGTTCGAAACAAACAATTTTAGAGCCTAACTGACTCACCAGTCGGCATTTACTGCAAAACATTGGATGTAGGAATTGACTGCATTAGCTTACTATTTTTAGGTTGTTTATGTCACTCTGCACCTAATTGTAAGTACGTATTTGACATTTACCATCTATATCGATAAAAAGTAGGCTGACGGCCATAAAGAAATGAACATTGTTGATTCACGATTGTAGTGCTTTGTTCGTATTTTTTACAAGTAGGATAGATCATAAAACTAATGACCTTACGTTATTGGTATCCAAGTAATGACGTCAATAAAACTGAACCCGATGTTATTGACTCCATGTTTATGTATGTATTGTAATAAACGAATACTTAAGGTGCTCTACACAAGAAGCGTTGGTGACTAGAAGTCCGTCTGAGCAAAAGTCTAGTCTATCTCTAGCCTATCTCTGTAGGTTTAGCTTCTAACAGCTGAGACTAGCTGTGCATAACTACGTAACAGATAGATACATATTAATTACAAGTAGGTTACATAAGTAAGCCTAGTTAACAGTGCCTTAAAGCCTATGCTATATTTGTCTTACACTTGATTATACTGTAGTTAGCGTACAATCCTACAGAAATACAAAACCACTTGCTCATTCGAAGCAAGTAACCTAGAGTTAGTCCGCTCTATGATCCATAAAGATCATTAAAACGTGATCATTAAATTAATGTAATCCATCTATCGTGTATCTAGTGTCCTTCACATACATTTGTTAAACCGTGTTAGAATTCGTTTAATGACGTTGACTTCATTAGTACAAATTGCTCGGTCAAGAATATCCAGATTATTCAAAACTTGAAGGTGACATAAAACGTCATGATGATTTCAATTTCGGGTCGACTACCCGAAATAATTAACTAGCTAAGTAAATAAGTAATTACCTACGTCATATAACAGAGTTTAAGTAAGTTAATAATTAGTATTTACTAGCTTCGCCCGCGTGGAAATTTCTGCGCAATTTTATCATGTTTTCTCCCGTTAAAACCGTTTAAACCTTCCCTGGACTACGACAAACATTTCAAAACCAAAATCAGCTAAATCGGCCCAGCCGTTCTCGAGTTTAAGCGAGACTAACGAACAGCAATTGATTTTTATATATAAGAAGATTGCCTGGAAGGGACCGCTCGATAAGGCCGCCCAATGGACTATCTCGGCATTTCTCTCCAAATAGTAATTTATTTTGTGTGTGATACAATATCTAAAGAGTTTTCTATCTAAAAAAGAGTTACCTGATGTAATCTCTAACTAGGCGTCTGGCGTTGGGGGCTCTCGCAAAGTCGACGTTCCGTGTGAGGACTCTGCGAACGGGCGGGGCGAGGGCCGGCAGCGGCGCAGCCCTAGGCCTCCGACGGCAGAGCCGCGCGAGCAAGCCACAGAGCTCGCCGTTGATGCATCTCTCTGCTAGCAGTGGCGCTGAGGCACTGGTCACATTCTCCGCCCATTCCTCCCAATCTGTTTTGTGCTTATTCTGTGAAACAAACAAATTCATTCAGTACCGTGATAGCGGTAGTGGTAGCGTATTTTTCAATTTAGATTTACCTTATTTCTTATCCGCGTTTAATTGTATGTTGTAGAACTACTAAATGCCTATCCGCTACAAACAAAAAACGACTAAATAAACTTCCTCCTTTTTCAAGTCGGTTATACTACGAATGGGGATTTTTGTTGATAGTAAACACAGTTTGAAACAGCCACTACACATAATAGTTGGCAGATTGCCTAAATTGTAAGCGGTATTCCCACATTCCATTTTGGGATGAACATCGCAATTACAATTTATGTAAATACGAATGTTTGGATATTTAGCTGGATGGATGTTTGTTACTTCTTCACGCCAAAACTACTGAACGGATCAGGCTAAATTTTGCATACACGTAGTTCTCGGCCTAAAACAAAACATAGGTTTTTTATCTCAAAAATAAGTAGCTATGGAATACAAATAACCTTAAAACGTTTTCATAGAAATAACGCGTGCGAAGCCACGGGCAGAACCTAGCTCCACATATACATACAAGAGCCAGATATTCACTCAACTTTTTGAACTTGAATTATGTGGGTACCTAAAGTTATATGGCGTCGCTACTGTGAAAGGGATTTTGTTGAGTACAATACAAACGAAGTACCTTATCATAAAAGCAATTGCGTTGTTCCACTTACAGTGATAAAATTATGAACATGTCGTTCAAGAGGCAACGCACAAACATATTTCCAAACGGTCTTAACTGTTCTTACAGACTGCAGTTAGCTCAATAGTTTCAATTTTCGAATTTGTTTCTATTATTTGATTGTTAATACATTATATTAATCAAAATGTTAATATTATAATTGTACAATCTACAGGTAGCTGATTCATATCACCCGAGCGTCCCTAAGACGCTGGCTGCATTGCCCCGCTGTACGGCAATGCTGATGCGCTGCGCCAGTTACTCACTAGTTCGAGAGCTGACCCGAGGGTCACACGTCGCTTCGACCAGCCAGACGCTCAGATATTTAAAAAAAAACCCTAAATAACACATTCTCGAGTTATAGAAAAAAAAAAATCGATCATTTTACTCTCCCCTATAAACCGGTAACTGATAGAGTTTTTCCTATTGTATGTTTATTAATTTCCGTGGCTACAAGTAGAACGTAAAATTGCATTGACGTCATTGAATCTGATTCCGTAAATTATAATTTGCTTCCTGCGCTTATCAATTTATGGTTGAAACACAAATAACATGGGGAAAATGCTGCTGATAAGAAGAGAGAATGTATTTTGTATAAATAGTAAATAAAAACGTTTGATGATGAACTATTTCAATCATCTGTTTGACGAAGTATTGATAGGCTTAGAAATACGGTTTCTTCTTTATCAGGCAAAAAAATAGATTCAGAAAACTCAAATCAATATGTTGTAGGTACCTAGCACTCGTAACAAGTAAGGTATCTAATTCTTAAGCGCAAATACTGCAGAGTGCAGGCGGTTGCTGGATGTGGCAAGATGAAGACAATGCGCAATAGTGCTCATTCATTTGGGATGACCTATGTCTGCTGTCTTCTATTAAAGGCTGATTATGATGATGAACAAGTATCTATGCTTATAAGTGGTGCTTCTAGTCAAAGTGGTTGTTTTTGTTCATAGCCACCCGCTGTCTCAAGCTCCCACGGTCCGCGATTCTGCGGATCATCACGCACAGCCGACGATCACGGACGGCAACGCACGCAGACAGGGCTCTTCCCACGGTGCGTGCGGTCTGTGTAGATCTTTTGATAACTTCATTTCAAAATGCAAAGTGAAAGAGAACGCGTTCACGCGAGTGAAACGAGGCGCCGCACCGCACCTTTGAAGTTACCACCTCGCGACGGATACCGGCGCACCGCCACAGACGTCCTCTGCGACCACGGACGAGACCCTTCCCACGGTGCGTGGTGCGGGCTGGTGCGCGTACGTCCGCAATATCACGCACCGTGGGAAGCCGGTGTCAGAAATATGAGAAGTGGCACTACGTCAGAATATCTAGATGTGACGTCTCGATAATATCGTCAACCGAACACATGGTTCAGTTTTATTTTGATCCAATATACCTATATGTATGTACTGTCCACGATCCTATCCATCCATGGTTGTCTGGTAGAGATCGCTCTTGAGCGATAAGACTTAAATTTCATAATTTTTTTCCATCATTAAATTGTATCTAGTTTTTTTAAGTTTTTTTATTTTACATTGTTCTTATAAACTAAATATGCAATAAAGAATTATCTTTTATCTATTTCCTATATTATATTTGACCAAACCTTATTATTAAACTTTAAATGCAACTTATGTTGGCATCTCCAGTTGCCAAAATCTTGAATAAATTTACCTGCTTACCTCAGATAGCAAATCTGTGAGGATTTCCAGAGGGGCCTGGGTGACGCTCTCGTCCTGCAACGGTGTCGTCATCACAAAGTCCACCATATTCTGGAAAAACAAAATCACAAATTGTGACCAATGTTTTCCGTCATAAATAGTCATAATCATAACAAACACTCAGACAGAACAGAACTCAAACATAATTGAACACAAACACACAATAATATTTTATATAAAATAATATATCATGCCTGTTTAAGGACTTGTCATGTCAATTTACCTCAAGCTGTTTTAAAACGACTTCCTTCCGTACGGACTTCGTCAGAAAGTTGCGGTATCTTATGATTTTTCTCTGGAACAATAAATACATTGTTAGATTAACGTTTAATATAAGTTTGTTTGTTTGTATATCAGCGCTCTAACCTACTGAGCTAACGAGTCAAGTAATACGTTCATAGTAAGATAGAAGTCCCCGAAATGCAAGCAACTTGTCTTATAAATTAGACAAACATTTTCTATCATTGGAATGGAGGAATTATTTTCTTCAGCTAACTAGCTAGTCACACTCAATCAAGGCAAAAATAAGCAAAATAGTTATCCAAGTGGGTTCATCCGTATAGAAGCTACGATATAAATAGTACCCTTATATTATTTCAAACAGAAGTCTAGAACACATATCAACTATGCAAATAACAGCCTGTTCAGTTCAGTTTTTTGACGTGAAGTGGGCCAAGCACATTATCAAAATATTTTTGATTGCACCTTTTCAGGCGACTTGAACATGAAAATGAGGACTTACTTTCCATATTAAAGAGAAGTACCACTGGTCCCTGGTATATGCGTCGTTTGCCTAAAACAAACAAATATATAGATAGAAAAACGCTTTTGTTGTTCCACACAAAACAGGAAGCAAAGCGAAAAAAAAACTTGTACAATATTTATACTTCCTCTATTTAAGTTTTTTTTGGCAGCCTTATTGCTGAGAGCGATCTCTTCCAGGCAACTTTAGGGTGTCAATGCTGTACATTTCACACAGCATTATCTAGCCCCATGGTAAGCAGAGCTTGTGTTATGGGTACTAGATAACTGATATACATAATACAATATATTACATAGATCGATTTTTTTTATTATACATAGAAAACGACCAGATCACCCGGAACAAATATCTGCAGACCGTACACACAATTGTTCACCGAGGCGGGAATCGAACCCGCAACCACCTGCGTCGCAGGCGGACCTTCGCCCACCGCGCCACATCGTTCGTCAAAAAAAAAATATCCTGCCGAACATAGAAACCTTTTGTTTTTCGTCAGTTAAAACAGATGAAAGTCAATAAAATTGTTCGTTGGAACCGTCAAAGAGAGAGAGACTAACAAAAGAACAAAACGGCTGCCCACTCGAAAACCCTTTGACAGCGATGAAATTGGTTTCTACTGTTTTTTGCAATTACCCTAACAGATTTGAATTCTAACAGCGATATGTTGACTGGCTCTGAAACTTTATTTATGAGGAAAGTTCATGTCAACAAAACTCCAAGTGAGTTGCAAAAATTATCAATAAATAAATTCAAACGAATTGTCAAACACATACTTTGCAATAAGGCTTATAACAAAATTTCGGATTATCTACTAGACGATAAAAAAGCTTGGGACGAGCTTTGCTCCAACTCGAAAACTCACACTAACAAGGTAAAGGTTTCTTGTTCGCTTCTTTACTTTAGCTTAAAAAGATTGAAGTGAACAAAAAATCGAAGTGATCACTATATTTCCTAGTTTAACTTATGCAATTTGAAATTTGTGAAGTGTCCAAGAGTCCTGTGGGGTAAAGGAAATAAAGCGGTTTGATGTTATTTCAACAGTTAAACTTTTGAAACTATCGTGGTTCTTAACAAAGTTCTTTAAAACGGGATATTTACCATGATTTGATAGATAGATAGATAACACTTTATTATACCACACACAAAACAGAAAACAATACAGGATTAAACAATAGAATAAAGGAAGTATAAAGGGCGGTCTTATCGCTGAGAGCGATCTCTTCCAGGCAACCTTTGGATAGAATGGACATGAAAAAACAAAATAGACGGTGGTACTTTAGTAAATATATAAATTAAAAAAAATATAACAAATACACTAGATACCATAATACCTACATTACAAACATAATAAACTTACATAGACTTATGTATATGTATTGATAGCTCTATCTTATGATAGAGCTATCAATGTTTTCAAAAGGATAAATATGCTGATGCAGCAGTTTTTTGAAGATAGGGAGTGATTTTGCGAGTCTGATGTCCAGAGGGAGAGCTTTCCATAGACGGGTAGCTTGTACAGTGAAAGGTTTGATTTTTGAGCTATCCAATATTTCGGCACAGTTTCATGCGCCATGAAAAATCAAAAATCAAATCATGGTAAATATCTCGTTTTAAATTACTTTAATTTCAACAAACCTGGAATAGCAGTGAGCCTGTCGGCATGACAATCCGGAGGCAGTACTTCCTGGCTGGGTCCCAGCGCGTTATGCAGTAAACTTCGTGCATGGAGCTGTAGAGGATAGGCTGCTCCAGTGGTCCCGAAGGCTGCAAGTAAACGCACATTCTAGATTATACTGATTATTTACATACATCGGGTTATATATTCTTAACTCTATGACTACATAGTATAAAACAAAGTCGCTTCCCGCTGTCTGTCTGTCCCTATGTATGCTTAATCTTTAAAATTACGCAATAGATTTTGATGCGGTTTTTTTATAGATAGTGTGATTCAAAAGGAAGGTTTATAAACCATTTGACACATAGATTTCGGGCGAAGCCGCGGGGCGCAGCTCTTATAATAATAATGCTGGACAATCCACACAGTATTATCTAGCCTCTAGTAAGCAGAGCTTAGATATCTGATATACATAATACAAGACATTACATAGATAGATATATTTTTATTATACATAGAAAACGACCAGAACACCCTGAACAAATATCTAGAGATCATACAAACATTTGTCATATACCTACCATAATTTAATTATTTAATTTTTGGTAGTTCGATTGACCACTAATTAATAATATCCCAATGCTTTACATTTCGGGTTCCATTTTTGATGACAGTCGATATTGTTTCTGATGCAGATGTTATCTATTTTGTTATTGTTGCTCAACATTTTGTAATAATTTACAGAGAAGGGTGGAATAATTCATAGGCGTCTAATGACTTTATTTTTGTGATTAGAATATTCAATAGAATAAAATAGAATTATTATTTTTGTTATATTTGCTACTTGCTTCTACCCGTGGAAAATCGTCGGGAATAATCTTCGTTACCCTCTAAAGGCTTGAAACCCATATAGTGTTTTGAGTCGACTAATTTGCATCTCTATCTATCCAAAAGCAACTGTGACCATGAAATATTTCATTGAGTCTTCATTCTCTCACCTGTCGACAATCAGGGAACTTCATAGGCATGCAGTGCGTATACCAAATATAAAATAAATTCGCGGACATATATTCGTTATAATAAGCATAGGAATTCTGTTATGTAAGTATCTAAAAAAGTTAGTCCTATCATTATAATTAAATTGGTAGGTAGGTAAAGTAGCGTTATCAATAAATGTAAATACAAAAAAACACGCACAAGAAAAAGTAAAAGAAAAAAAAAACCTTATAAAATCAATATCGAAATTCTATAAATAAAAACTGGAGCTATTAGCTACGGGAAGAAGAGTGGGTGTATTAGATTATTGCATCAACATTTCCCATTTAATACAGTTACAGCCCACGGTAATGTCCACGTTTTCTAAAGAAAAATCAAAGAAGCGTAAAATTGACCTTTATTCTACGTCAGCGGTGAAGAAATTGATGCCCGCTCACAGCAATAAACTCATAACGATTGATTGCTTGCCTAACCCGAATGAAGCACTCCAATGATAGACATGGGTGTGCCGTGTGCCGCATCATTAGCTGAATGTCTTCAATCAATAAAGCGAATCAATTAATCAACCGCAACATAAACCACAGGTTTCTTAACCGCTGATTAAAAATAAAACCTAAATAACCTGCTTTTTTCACAGAAAATGCTAGGTATCTCATCAATACCTTGCAAAAGATAAAAACAACAACGAAATACTCCTACTAGCTAAGATTCTCAATTTGGGTAATTTATTTCTTGAGAGTGATGGAGACAACCCTAGTGCAGTCACTTACTACATGAAGTTACCTAATTGCTCGAATTTCTTCTTTATTCATCGAGTTAGAAAACTAATTAGCTAAACATGTGAAAGCTCAAAATAGACATTTACATCTGAGTTGGATATGCTGGAATTGCAGCATTCGCTCGACTATAAAGATTTTTCTATGCAAAACAGATTGAGACTCTATTTCTGTAACAAATTCGATGAAGAAAATTGGGTCAACTACAGCACAGGGTGAAAGGGGCGGGGTGCCTTACGAAGAACGGTGATGACGTCAGAAAGTGCATTGCCCGCGGCGTGTGACGTGGGCCCTCAATGCCCCCATCCTGTCCGCGTCGGCGCTGACTCAGCCCTGCTTGCACCATCGGCAGGCTTTCTCTTCCGGGTTCCATACCCTTGTATATTGAATTAACCACACCTTTATTTAACCTACCATTTCGTTCCTCAAGGCAGACTTGTATTGTGCCATCACTTGTGTTCAAATACGCACGACGTATTGTCAAAGAAGTTAATTTGTTATTTTGATGTGGCTAGGTTAGGTATGGCATGTACTTGTTCGACGTTTTGATTAAAAGGAACTACTACTTATATATTACTATTTGCGAAAATGCAAAAGATATTACTAAAAAAAGGATTAAGTACAAATTTACTCTTGTATAATAAAGACATGCATGACACTTTATTTAAGGCTCTCATTTCAAAACAATACATTTGTACTTATATATTTTTTATTTTTGATAAAATCCACGTTTTATGTAGGTACCTATTTATAAAACCAGTATAACGTAGGTAGATAATAATTCAGGAGTGCAGGCATATCACGTTCTACATTCTGATAAATTAATTCCATTGACGTCAAACTAATTTTATTAGAGTTCATTTTACCGGTGTAGGTAGGAACTTATAAAATACATATTTTTACGATACTATACCAAGTAGGTAAATAAAACATGCTGGCTGTTCTTAAACTATCACCACCATCGTTTATGCTTTTTTTGACATTAATTTGATGACACATGCATCAGCCATTGCCTAGTTTAGTGATCATTTTGTTTGTATTTATTTTATCGAAAACTAAGTCGGGACTTTTTCAAATATTTTTCTGTGTTCTTTGATCGAAGCTAAACCCCCTAAAGTTTGGTCCTTACTTTTTGTTACACCCTGTATACGTTGTGTCCTATATTTAGAACAGAGCAGAGGGCAGATTAGTTAAGTTACTTTACGAATGATTGGCTGGCACGTGATTGCCGTGATTGGTTATGATTAGCGAACGAGTTATTTTTGACACGCGTTTGGCTAATTCCTGTTATCAAAAGCCTTTCGTCTTGTGCATATCGTAGTTGCCGTTATTTTCATTGTAAGTATAATAAAATTATTCTAATTATCATAGATTAAAATAAATAAATAATGCCGGACAATTCACACAGCATTATCTAGCCCCATGGTAAGCAGAGCTTGTGTTATGCGTACTAGATAACTGATATACATAATACAATACATTACATAGATAGATATTTTTTATTACCTATACATTGAAAACGACCAGACACCCTGAACAAATATCTGCAGATCGTACACACAATTGTTCCGAGGCGGGAATCGAAGCCGCCTCCTGCGTCGCAGGCGGACCATCGCCCACCGCGACACATCGGTGGTCAAAAAAATCAATGTTAAGTGCTGATTGCCTCAAGGCTACATTTAGATCAAATCCGCGGAGAAAAGCTTTTAGCTTTTTGTTATACGTTCCTTTTTTTTTACTCGAAGGTTTTTCTTGGGGTGCCAAGAAAACCTTCGATTGTGTTTACCTTAGCATATAGGTGTATATAAGCTAAGGTAAATACATTTTTCAGGTGAAAATGATAACAATCTATCAAAACAATAATTTTATAAGATGAACAAACATCGACGAAATTAACACGATCTGATTAGAATTTCTAACATTTCGAAATTACTTTGCAAAGTTTTAGTGACTTAGTATGGGCTTCATTTTTTACGTCATCTGCTACAGTTGACGTACGACGATGAAGATGTAACGTTCAAGTATAACAGACTCTTTTTCTATAAATGAATGGATATTCTAGTAAATGAATGGAGCTTGTGGGCAGGTGTGTCATTGTATAGAATACTAATCATTTGTTACGTCAAGGAATACGCGTGCGTATCTTAGGCATTCGTATCGTAGGTAATTAGGTCTAAACATTTCCCAGACATATTTTTAGTAACACATGCCGACAAAGCCAGACAATAATAATCATTTATTTCAGACCATAGAAAGTAAGAGATCTTATTTAACTTATTCTACGGTCCATAGTAAAATATACCTTATAAATAATATAACTAGAATAGGTAAGCACTTATAACATGTAGGTAGGTACCTACATGAAATATAAATAGACACACGCTATTTTGTGATTACGGCAGCGGCGTCGAGTTATGTATTTGTGTACTATGAGGTTGCGGGTTCGATTCCCGCCACGGGACAAATGTGTGTACGATCTGCACATATTTGTTTCGGGTGTTCTGGTTGTTATTTAATATATAAGTACCGTAATATGCACTAGGCATGCCTTATAGGTAAGTACTGTTTTTAGTTAGGTTTAGTTTTAGTTAGGTTTACATTACACCCAAACAAAGTGAACCACAACACAACACAACCCTTCGTATATAGAGTCGGTTACCTGTGCCGACTTGTCGAGGCACATTTATTGATTTCTCAAAAGCAGACTGACATGTCAGGACTTGCCGCGCCGAGACTCAACCCTTTAGAGGGGTTGATTATTCTATAATTTCTCTATTATATTGTATAGTGCGGACTGCAGATTTATGGAAAATCTAATATTTCTTGCCTTCGGCCTAAGGGGTCGCGTTACGCCAGAACAGTCAAATATAGGTATAATCTCTGGGTATAATAAAACAGTCAACCTTTCACACCTAACCGATGATGCGTTAGTGCGTCGAGCGTACAACGTCTGTTACGTTTCCGTCAACGCATAGGTAGTCGGTCGACGTAACGTGTCGCGATACGTGTATTTTGTATGAAGCATTCAGACTAGGCGTAACATCAACCTAGACGCGGTTAGGATGACAGGTTTGTATGAATATTTAAAATTATAGAAATATTTTTCGTCGACCTCTTGAGAAATGATAAACAATAGAATCATGGACCTTTGGGAATAAGCCATCCCAATTTACACCACCGATAATACGCTCGACGCATTTTCCGTCAGATATGTACCGACATTAAACCAACACTTTTGTTTGTTTATTCAGTTATCTATCATATCACGTGTCAAATTTATGCTTGGAAGTGGAGAAACAGGCCAACAAAAGTGTTTGTTACTCTCAAGTTTTTCTTCTGAAGTAGGTAATGTCTTTACCAAGAAGCACTGACGCTGGGGTCGAAGATGTCTTGACTTGAACCCTTTTGGTATTGAGTCAGTATGGGTTTTCCATTTCAAATACAATGGACGCATAATATGGGTAAGTAATTAAGTTGACGTCTTCAGCAAAGACACATATTAAAAACAAAAGAATTACATACCTACCTACTGTGCTTTTTCAAAGCTATTATTTTCCTGTACGGGGTGTAAAATACAAGTCTAAGATCACAGAATGATCAAAAACAATATTTTGATAAACTACATACCTACTATAAGCCACACATATGTAGTCAAGCCAAACAGTTTGCCTTTCGTAATCTTGATTTATCACTAAAGTTTAAATCATCAACAGCCTTTAGCCATTCCACTACACGATATCCAAAAAAACTACTTACCGGCTACCGTATAGGTATTATAATTAAAAGTTTTTCTTATTGCTGCTCCACTATTATAAATTATTAAAAACACAATTATTATCACAGCGTTATGTTACGCATGAGGTCAGTTTATATTTTATCGATTGATTTATGGTCTTAGTGAATGACGTACGCAAACTTTACTATTTAGTCTCTGTTTAGACTATCTGCAGTCGACCCCTGACATTAGCGCAAACCTAGTGTCTGGTTGTACCTACCTATAAACCCGGCGTCTATTATGTAGCTTTTCGATCGGTATCTTGGGTTTTCTGATAAGAAATGGATGATTCAGCAAATCTCTCAAACTAGATATTGTATGAGAGATTTGCATTTAATTGTATTTATTTACCTTTAATTGTATCATCATCATCATCATCAGTCCGCGCACTTCCACTGCGTCTCCCCTCAATTTAAAAGACTTTAATTCGTACAAACTGTCGCTAGACAAAACATCTCGTTCACACAGCGAATCCGTTTTCGTTTTGTGCGTATATTTTGCTACTAACAAACTACTGCTGCGATCACAAAAACTGATTATGATCGTAAGTTAACTGGAACTGGAATACTGGGTGTGTGAACTCGCTCCTACAACTATATACACCAACACTGAAAAAACGGATCCCGGAAAACGGATGCTGTGTGCACGTCATCAGATGTTTTGTTGACAGTTTGTATGAAGTCTTGTAAATTGAAGATAGACGCAGCTTACGAGTGGGCCCTGAGTAGATATTTATTTTTTGGTTTTAAATTTTAACATAAGTATGTATAATAACTATACCTCCTCACTTATTATTAGGTATATTGAAGTTTCAAACGTTGTCCTATACCAAACATTTTATTAGATAGGTATTACTTGGTACTATATTTAATTACTTATGTAGTCCTTGAAATTCATTTTCCAAGAATATTATAACACTCCTCCGTTGGTAGTCGAGTAAAGACATTTTATTTTTTAAATTTGTATCAGTAGTTGGGTATTAGGTATCCTCCGTCACGGGAAAGACCAGGGTTAGGGAAATTGCCCATCCCGTAATAAAACTATAGGTACCTATGCATTGTATACCTATTCAGAATCAAGATAGAGGTCAATTTATGAGTAAACAAAAACTATACCTAATCTAATTTTTAGTTGACGATTTACTTGGATAGTTTTTTCGTTGTGTAGGTGTCGTTTTTATAACGCTTTTATTAGTTTCACCTGTATGTTTGTTTGTTTGTAACCGACTCCTTTAGACTCGATTTATTAGTGACGAAAATGAATGGATTAACGAGATTCCCACTGTCCCTATCTACTATCTAGCGAAACCACAGCCAAGGGAAGGGGCTTGGGAGAATCAGCGGGGAAAGAAGACCCTGTTGAGCTTGACTCTAGTCTGGCATTGTAAGGAGACATGAGAGGTTAAACTAAAAAATATAAAATAAATAATAATTAAAAAAACTAAAAAACACGCTTTTATAAATAAACCGAACTAAAAAGAAGAAAATAATTCAAATTATGGATAAGAGTGATAAATAATATAAATTATTTTAATGTAAGAAAGCGTGGGGTGCTTTCTGAAACTATTGCTTCAATGTCGCTACTCCTTTCAGTATCTAGTTATGTGAGTAAGGCAAGTGTGCGCTGTTGGCCAGAGAACGCAAATTCATGTATCGATGCGATGCACCCCACGCTTTTTACATTAAAATAATTTCTTTTATTTATCACTCTTATCCATAGTTATTTTCTACTTTTTAGTTCGGTTTATTTATAAAAGCGTGGTTTTTTAGTTTTTTTAAACTATTATTTATTTTTTCATTTATAAATACGAGTAGGTTATGTGTGTGCGTCAATTTGTGGGAGGGCGGGCGGTGCACGCTGACTACATTTTGTTTGATCTTACCAGAGAAGCTTTGCATGGAATTGTGACTAAATAAAAAATGAATTCGGCTCAGTACGAATGTATAGAGTCCCTCGCACATGTAAAACGACTATTAGCACAGTATTTGGGATGCTGAGTTTGCTGAGCTGAACTGTTTTCGCCTGCCCATGACGTCAAAGAACTGTTTTGTACACCAAAAGACTTCACTCAGATAATATTATGGTCTAGTCAGCGAAATGCCGGAACAAATTTGTTTATATGCGTTATTATGGAATAGCATTTTTATGCACATGACAGGTCTCTGCATTATATATATATATTTATATATCTCCAGATAACAGACCCCGTCTCCGCGATTTTGCCATCTATGGCAGAGTCGCTGTTTTATTAGGTTGGACTTCGCATCGATACAAAAGATTTATAAAGATACAAGAAAACCCCCGAAACAATTATAATATAATGTATTCTCAAACCTGAATTGAAAAAATATGCTTTGCACAGAATAATCAAAAAGACGACGACGTAGTGCAAAAATGACAGCATATTTTTCACGTCGTAAAAATGTAAGCTTTCAACGGGGATTTACGGTTTTTAAAACCATTTTTCATTTTCACTCATATTTATAATTTAGTTTCGGTGAGGCGTGCTAAGTCGCTACCAACCTTTAAAACGATGTTAAAGGAGCACTATTTCTCATGCTGTCACTAATGCATAACTGAGTCCCTATGTATATAAGTAGTATAAGTACATATATTTTATGATATGTATGTAGTATATTTCCATGTAAGTATTATAAGTATTTTATTTTATAATATATGTATAGTATAACCTGCAAGCACACAGATCCCCTGGTACTGTCCACGATCCTATCCATCCATGGTTGTCTGGTAGAGATCGCTCTTGAGCGATAAGACCGCCAATCGTATCTAGGTTTTTTAAAGTTTTTATTTTACATTGTCATTTTATACTTAGTGTGCAATAAAGAATTATCTATCTATGTGTAGTAAAAATGGGTTGTTAAATAAAGGCTATGTATATTTCGTATATACGTATATTAATTCATCGTTTTATGGTAACTTTCAGACTTCATGATGAACATCCTTCATCTTATAACTTACTTACATCACAGCATAACTACATAATACTAACTTACCTACATTAAGATAGCGTACCTACCAAACTACCTACCTATCGCAAAATATTGACCGTTTTATGAAATCATGTAATTATCTATCAGTGGTTAGCGGTTTATTGTTTTTATGACATCACCAATTTATTATTTAATTTTAATAACCTGCGTTTTATTATTTAGGAGACAGGTTCAATCGGATTAAAACTTATAACGTACTACCTTCTGCCCGCACGCGCTTTTTAAGTAGCCTATATCCTTTCCGGGATACCTTCTACCTCCATGCCAAATTTCAATAAGATCGGTTCAGCCGTTTAGGCGTGAAAAGGTAACAGAAAGACAGAATTACTATCATTTTACATATTATATACTTGCGCCCCGCGGTTTCACCCGCGTAGTGATGGATATTTGGGATAATTTACAATATATCTTTAAAAATTGTAGCGTATGTGTTATTCTGATGTATAAGCTATATTATTGTAAAGTTTCATTAAAATCCATTCAGTAGTTTTTACGTGAAAGAGTAACAAACCTCCATCCATCCATACTTACAAACTTTCACGTTTATAATATTAGTAGGATAGTATACCCATACTATCCTACTAATATTATAACATACTCTTAGTACTCGTACATACCCATGTACGAGTACTAAGAGTATGTTATAATTTGTAAAGCCTTCGCATATGCTAGTTTAAAAATACATTCAGTAAAGAATAGTCAAAAGTAATTCAAATATTATCGTAGATATTTTTTTAAAGCGTTCTCTCCTTTGGGATTTGATGATTATTATTGGGGGACACTATGCCGAAAGGGATCATTAAAACTGTACATAGGTACAGTTTTTGCCATAGTAGCATAGCATTCGCATAACATATAAATGCTATCGATCGTTTTTGGTGAGCTGAAATTAACGGTGTGAATCTCCACTATATTACACGTCGTCGTCGATTCGTTGATTCCTATTCCACCCATTAGCCCTCGGTGTGCGGTGGCTAGTGTATACACGATTTTAAACTTTCGCGATCGCCTAGTGACCGCGATCGCGATAGAAACGTAGAAGAAAACAAAAGATAATATACCCGATGAATAATCTTTCATGTGTGTAATGATTTTGTTGCATAATTTTCGTCATCATCATTAATAAAATAACTTAACATCGACGATGGTTTATGTACTTTTCGTTTAGCACCTATCTAATACGCTTAACTTCATATTTTATACCTTGTACAATAATTATAGTCTATACTTATCGACTTTTGTAGAAACTACTAGGATTTGTGGTTGGTTTATTAAATAGTAAACAAACTATTTACAGGAAACGTTTTCCGGAAAGTATAAAGTCGAGTTCTTATCTATTTCAACTAATGAGGACGTTATATTTCTTCTGTTCTTATTCTGTGGTTTGCTTGTTGTTATTTTACATTAATACTAGCTAGACATAAAGTAAAGGTAGTAAACTAACTGACCCATTTGCGTGGACTTTAGGCTCTAGACAGACAGACTGCATTTCAACTGCAATCCAACCGCAAATTTGCAGTTAATTTGAAGTCGGCGTGCAGTTGAAAATTGAAAAAAATGAAATTTGCGGTTGGATTGCAGTTGAAATGCGGTCCGTCTATCTAGAGCCTTAGAAATATCCTCAATAATCTTTGTTTTCATGCAAACTATCATCGGCAAAGTTAAATCTTCTCTGTCTACTAATTTCCAAGTGTTATTTTGGAACACATTGATGTCAGTCGGTAACTAAAGCACCTACCTAGATATCCTAAAATCTAGTTCACGAGATTAAGATAGCATTATCAGGGCAAACAACTCTAAATAAACAAATATGCCCTATTTATTGTGAAAGCCGAGAGATAAATGTAGATACCCATTGGTTTGACGTGGTTTTACATACATAGGTATTTTTTATGTTGGATTGCGTCAACAGTCAAGTTAAAACCTAAAGAATGTGCCAAACAACCATGGAAATGAAAACAATCGCACAAATTCCAAAGAAAACTATAACCAATGCAGAGATAAGAATCGATAAAGGCTTATAAATGTTTATTAACTTCGACGCATTTGTGACGATTTTATAGTTTTATGTTATTTTTAAACAAGCTAAACTATTGGTTATTTTCAGTGTGTAGCTGTAGGTATAATAAATACAAATTCTCATTCAATTTGGAATCGTATACTTCTGTGAAAGATATTGCGTCGCGGACATTTTCTGCAAAAAAATGTTTTAATCAGTTTAAAACCAGCCCTCTTTTCTCATACATTACCACCGGCGCAGCTAGTATATTATGAAGTAATGCTACAAGACAGCATGCCTTTGTAATAGCAGGGTTAAGTTAGAACAAGAAAAGGAAAGATGACAAAGAACTAACATCAATTTTAGTCGAATAACCTATAGGAAATTCAAACAAAAGCCGTAACGTACGAGTACATACATAAGTATTCTTCTTTGGGATAGGTATGGAGAGGAGTTAAGTTAGTCACATTAAAGCTGGTGTGCGTTTAAATCTTTTGCTTGCTACGCAGATCTACCAGCGTAGCGCCGTAGCACGTGCTACGAAATTCTACGACAAAATTATGTTATTGGGTGCGAACACGAACGTAGGGGAAATTAAGATGATTTAAAGGAATAAAAAAATGGAGGAACTATTTATCAAAATCAACAGCAACAAGTAATGTCTTCTGGTTTCGGAGATATTATAAATTTAGCTTGTTGTAGAAAAGTGGGTTTGCGTCGAAATACTTTGTGGGTTCAGCGTAGCATAGGCTATGAAGCTCTTTACAAAAATATATTCATCTTTATGGCCAAGGAAAGTTAATATCAGAGAACAGAGCGAAAACTTACCCACACAATAGTGATGTCCGCAATTATCTACGACCTTCTCTAAAGATATTGGGAGTTTTGTTGGTATTGTTGATCGAAGGAGTTTTGCCTGCGACGCAGACATACAATTACTAGGTGGGTACAAACGTTTTTTTGTGTCTTCGTTACGCGCAACACCTAGGACCTACCTACGCATACTACATACCATGGAGACAGAATTATCCTTCTTAAAAACATTCGAACAATCATCTACACACGGTTTTTGTTCCATTTTCAAAAATGATTTCGTAAGTTTGTTCTTTGTAAGTGGAACACCAAAAAGTCGAGTCTTGTCTTATACTAATCGAATTCTTGTACTGGCTGATTATTTAAGACAAAAAAAAACTAAGGCGTGTACTGGAGTTTTACGCCTGCTAAGTAACGCTATACTGACACACTTTTTGAGCAGTGAAACATGTTGTTTTGTCATTGTCAGGTACGTACCTAGGTAGTGACGTCAAAGTCAAGTACTTATGCACTTATACTCGAATTGTAAACAGCGTGGTCCACTCATCATTACGACTAACACGATTAAAAACGAAAATAAATACCTACCTACATATGACACGTTTTAATGACTAATTGTTCCGCGTAACATCTCGTACAACTGTTTGTTTAAAATTGATAAAAACTGTTCAAAAGACCCAGTTTTATTAAATTTAATTCAAATTAAAAAGTGTTATTTGAAACAAAGCTATTACATTATCTAGGATTCGTATTTAACTGTTATAAGATTTGGTTGTAGAAAGCGTGAAAGTAAAGTTAAAACATTTTTTCCATAAGGGTCTGTATATTATGTAATATAAATATGTATATAATAGGCCTGTTCGTGACGTCACCTATACGGGTTCTAATAGAAGACCAGCGCTGGCTAAGGGCCTTATCATACTAACGGTTTGCGAGCGGCTGCGGGGCGGGGCGGGCGCGCAGCGAATGCGTAGCGAACACGCCGCGGTTGCACAATGAAGACGTCGCGGACGCGTGGCAAATTGGCAACGTTTTCATCGCGTCTTTGTACACTCAGTAATAAAATGGATTCCGACGAGGAGACACTACTGTTGACTTTGTTACTTCGAAGACGCCGCCGGAGACGAAAACGGAAGCATTCATGGCACGCGCGCCAGGAGCGCGTAGTCGATACGCGGCTTTATTGTCATAACTCGTTACGGACTGAAGTGAGGCGGGGAAGACGGGCTGGCGTTTGTACGAGACAGTACAAAATGGCGTCCACGCTGCTACTCGCAGCGATCTCGTTGCGCGCCCGCAACGAATTCGCTGCGCATGCGCCGCGTGTACGTTGCGCGCCCGCTCCGCTTTCATTCAATCCGCTCGCAATCCGCTAGTATGATAAGGCCCTTAGTCTCTTACGGAGTTTAGCCAGCATTATGCTGAGTTAGAGCCTTTTTATAACAAATCTATACATGTACCTATTCTATAAGTGTGTATTTTGTTAATTTAAGTTGTTATAAATAAATGTCTTTCTATTCTATAATTTTACGACTTCACTGCCCAGCCGCAGCTACCCTCAGCAGTACGACATAAATGGGCATGCTTTTGCTCTTTACGCTTCCCAACCTGTAAATGTGCGTCATAAGCACTCATTGTATTAATTATTGAGTACACACTATCGTGCTCGGAAGTAGGTCTTCTTAAAATAGACATATGTAGGTAGCATTACAGGAAAGATGTCTTCGCAAATTGTGTAGCACACTCAACAATCTACAGACATACCTACCAAGCCTTGCTACTAAGTAAGTCAGTAAAATACAAACTGATGTTCTATTTTTGAAATATAACAGTTTATAATAAAGTACCTCGGTATATTCTGTAGGTATGTGTGTTGTCATTAGTATTATGTACCCAGCTGGAATGAATTATACCTCAAGCCCTCAATAAATTATACGTTTGACGTCAATATTAAAGAAGTCTGAATCAGATATTTATGCTTACCATATTTTATTTCAGATTTAAACAATTGACCTCACAGTCAGAGGTGGACATGCTAATAGTAAAATGATAGGTTTATCCAAGGCTTGTCCTTAATGCCCCGTGGCTACAATTTACAAGGGAAATACAAAATAGGTACAACTCTTATTCTTTTTTCTAATTTCAAAGTATCTAGCGATGGAAAATCTTGATTTCTAATACCATCCGAAAGAAAATACAAAAAATGGTGTGAATTTAAGATTTATTAGCTAGGTAATAAAATTACCTACGGCAGAATTTCAAAAGTAAAGCCACTAGCTAAACGTCTGGCGTTCTAGGAAACAGCATTTAGTATAACATAATAATATAAATTTCAGAATTTATACTATAATGAAAGTTCACCTTCATTTTATGAAACTTTCATTAGGCGTCTGGCAGGCCAAAGCCACTATGAAAAACCTCTGGCAGTGGAGTATTTGATTTCTAAATCAAAACAAATCATTTATTAGCTCAACACATTATTACAGGTACATGTCAGGTCTTATAACTAGAGTGGAGTCAAATCTATTCAACCAGCAAGCAGGTGTGCAAATATTAAATCGCAGTGATTCATGGTCGTTTAATTAATTAATATTTAAAATAATCAATGAAAATAAATAGGTCCAATCTAAAATAATTTTATTGTAATAAAATCCCGAACAAAATATATAAAATACACCTATAAACTATGTAGTATAACGAATATTGTCGCATTGTATAAACATTATAAAACTCCATGCACATAATTTGGTTATTTTGAAAAAACTAGTAACCTTTTTATCAACACAGTTTTTTGAGTTTTGTGGGACAACATCTAGTAATCCCTCAGTCAGGAATACATTTTTAGCAGTTCCTATAGAATCATCAAATCCGTATAGAATCATGAAAACAGTCCACAACTGACGGAAAAATCGACGTACATGCATAAAAAAGAAAAATGGAACACACGAAAAGAAAATAGAAGCTACTCCTTTTTCGAAGTCAACAGCACAAAGAAACTCACCGTTTTCGAGACCATTTGGTACTCCTGCAGACAGAGCACATGCACCTCCCACTTCCTCATAAACTTGGCCGCAAGGATCTTGTCCACCACGGTTCTAGTGTGCTCGAAGCAGCAGACCCTGAGGCTTCCTTCCGTGACCAGGTTGTACCTCGGGCCGGGGGGCGGCATTGGAGGCCCCATGGAGCCGGATTCCAGGCTGGCTGTGTCGGCGCAGCATTCTGGACTTGAACCCTGGAAGAATTCATACTATCATTAAAAGTTATCTTAGTATCTTACTTGTAATTAAAATGCTGTTTTTTTATAATCATCATCAGCCTATAGCAGTCCACAGCTGGTCATAGGTCTCCCCCAATTAGCGCCATAGCGCCCTGTCTTCAGCTTGCCGCATCCAGCATCTACCTGCAGTCTTTTGCAGGTTTTTTTATAATAATAATAATGCCACTCTTAACATTATGATTGACTTGTTTATGGCAGACGTCTGCAATATCCCCTATAGCCCGATTACCCAGTCCATCCATCCATCATAATAGCCTGGTTTTATTTCTTTTATTTTTCTTTGCCATAGTCTCTACACCTGGCGGATACCATCTTTGGGTGTATCATATTGTGCACCCGAGCATGATACCCGCTATGTGCAGCCATGGCCTTTAGATTAACTTCACAAAGGGCCTCTGTGCTATTGGCTTCGGCCCCACGCAAGCCTTCCAAAGGACCGGGTCACTTTATGGCCCGAGATCATGGTACATGATAGACATAATAATAAATAATAAATTCGTTTATTTCAGGCACATAATACAAAATTAAGAAACCGATATCATAGAAAATAGAAAATAATTTTGTTTAAATACAAAAAAATATTAAAAACATAATATTATAATATATATTATATTATAATGAGCCTTGTAGCTGATATTAAGCTTTTATACGAACATACTAAGTATTCATTGTTCAATGCATTATTATCGAAGTATGTAAATACTATAAGTTCTATTATCATAAAAAACAAAGTACCTGTTGCTTAAATAAAGGAGACAAAATATTTGCATAGCGTAACTAACACAGAGTAAACATCATTATTTCCCCGCCGCCGCCTAACTTAGCTTTCGCGACATTTCCCCAAGTGGAACTCTGGAAGTCTACTTTTAAAAACGAACGAACTTGAAGATGATGTCGGAACGAAGGACGTCAATTCGTTTTTACGCTAAAAATGACCCGAAATAATATTTCTTAAGAGATTGGAAATGTCAGGTGTTAGTTAGTGACGCGCTCGAAACGAAGCCACATGGTGGTAATAAGGTTCAAAGATAATACAGTAAATACGTAACGTTTTTGGATCCATGCTATCAACGTCATCCAAGTTTTTAAAAGTAGGTCTACTTTTAAAAATATTGCTAACGACGTCTTCCAAGTTTCTAAAAGTATGTCTACTTTTAAAAATATTGCTATCGACATCATCCAAGTTCCTAAAAGTATGTCTACTTTTAAAAACTTGGATGACGTCGATAGCAGAGGTCGATCCAGAAGTAGGTACCTTTAAGTTTTTTATAGACCATTTAAATCTGCAGATCTATACAAGCTATGAGTTATTTGTGGACTGTGACTGCTACGCTACCGGTACAATTTACGAAATGTTTAGATGACGTCATTCACGTCCTTGTGGTACCTTATTAGCCACCATCAGAAGTTTGATAATGAGTTTATAGGATAACGGTTAGCTAAATCATTATTATATTATATGTTAACTTATTCGTCGTCTGTTGTTTGTCTCTGGTTTAACTGAAAGCGACCTACGAGCAAGGTTTTGATGATGGATCGTGATTGGGCAGTCTGACAATTCGACTAACAACTGCAGATTGATCGAGTGCCCCGAAAATAGAAGCAAGGTAGAACAACAGTGGAAATAGAACTAGGAAATATAGGTGTTTCTAATAAATATATTGACTTCATCAACTCTATCCATTCGTAGTGTTCAGTATCTTTGCTAATCAATGAAGAAATCTGCGTCCAATAGAAACTCTATTGGACGCAGATTAACTCTTGTCGTATTGACGTTTTCAAGAAATGTAATCATTGGTTGAGTGTCATAATATTTATTTTGAATGGCTGTATATGAAAACCGACAAAGAGATCAAATATCATACCTAAGTATACAACGAGCCACGTAACATGTGCACTAAGCTGAATGGGGGTGATCCTGGACACCAAGGAGATCAAATTTTGTTATAACATATTTTGTATTTCGATTATTTTATAAAACTCTTTTTTCTTCATTTAAAGATATTTTTTATGCGTTCTAACATTTTTATTGTTGTTGTTTCAAAATTTTAAAGGCACTTTTTGTGTAATTATTTTATAAAAATATACTGGTTTGTGTGAAATATTTTATATGTTTTAACATATAAAATATTTCACAAATGGTTTTTATGGAAAACCAGTATATTTTTATAAAATAATTACACAACGTGTAATTATTTTATAAATAAATGTGTAATTATTATATATATTTCTTATCTTATTATTACACAATGTGTAATTATTTTATAAAAATAATGCAATAGTGTTAAAGAACACGAATAGTTAAAAAAAGTTAACATTAAAAAATATTTATACTTAACCAAATAATTGAAACAAATATTCTAAAACAAATCATATATCAAGAGATTTTGTATTTATTTAATTTTTTTTTGCCTATATATAATTATGTTTGAAAAATAACTGAACTGATTCCCTCGGGGTTCAGATCACCCCTTTCGATTTTGTACACATGTAACGTGGCTTCCTGTATAAAACATTAGATTGCCAAAAACTCACCATAGTTTTTATAACTTATTATATAGATTATATAGATAACCATCCAAAAATTAGACTAACTAACACTTCACTCTTCTACACACCATTACGTGCCGGCCGTGATCTATCAAATGAACAAATACTTCCTCAAACGTTTATTATATTGCAATAAAATAAACAAACATTCCCGAAGAATAAATATACACACTAACAGAATTATTCACTGGTAAAGTAACTTTCTGCGATAATGTAGCTGCGAAAGTAAGCTTGTAATGTGCAATGCAACCGTCACCGGTTTACGTCAATCAACTGCATTAGCTACGACGACGCCGGATTTATGACTTCAAAATTGCATTGGTGATTATGTCAAATGTCGTACGGTGGATGACGAATAAACCTTTTATCCTTAGTTGCATTTTAAAATCCAAAACTGAAATATCGTCAACCTACCTACTATGTATACAAATCTAGAAAAAATAGAACTTCTCAGGATTTTAATTTGCTGCATGTACCGCATATCATCGTCAATTCTTGTTCTCCTCTGTTTAAAATCGTGTTAGGTATTTTCTCAATATTGCTACTTATTATTACATATACTTGGAAACCCAGCTGTGAGACAATAAATGCCCGAAAGTACGGAAATTATTATTTAGTACTTTGTCAAGCACAGAAATCTCAATCACTCTGCGAAGAAATTCAAGAGGATCTTGATTGTAGAAGAGAGATGCTTACGTCACTCTATACCAGTAACCAGGTCATTTTCGACTGTTGAACTGTATGACCCACATAGTGGTTGTTCGATGACGTCTTTCTGAAAATTTGGGTCACGGCACGGGGGCGTGAGATGCAACGGGGCGAACCGGAAAGCCGGCGGATCGAGAACCACTATCGTCTTCCCGTCTTCCCGCCTCGAAACGGGATGTGAGCCTGTGATTAGAGGACGGTTGTTGCAAGCAGATACCGGATATTTGCAATTACGAGTAAGTTGCTGTAATATACATACTTATCTCCCTCGAAAAAAGTTATAGATGTTTGCAACTACGAGTAAGTTTTAAAACTATCATGGTTATTCACACAAAAGTCACTTAAAACGGGATATTTACCATCATTTGATTTTAATCGTGATCATGGCGCATGAAACTGTGCCGAAATATTGGAAAACTCATTAGGTATATCCCGTTATAGGTGACTTTTACAAGTAAGTTGAAAAGTGCTAGGGTACAGAATGAGCGATCTTTTCCGGACTGGATGATGTAAAAATTCAGAAAAAACACAAACAAATATGTATTTATTGAATAATAATAATAACATACTTACCGGTCTTTGATTTGTTTCTGGCTGCTATAATGTTGGTATTTGTATATGTATAATAGTAGTAGTATAAAGTCATAAATAATATTTAGTATAATTTGCTTTAAGGTACCAGAGGCTAGTTTTAAATATTGTAAAACATAGATAAATTTTTTCTTTATGTATCTCATTATAAGTGAACCATGTGTGTTTATATGAGAATAAAGTTCTTTAAACCTAATATAAAAGAACAAGTTTTTGTGTTTAAATATATTAATAATTATTTATACCTATAATATAATGTAATAACATACTTATTATAACAAGTTTGATTATGGTGTATTTCTAGTCGCATTTTCAGCCAATGCGGCGGTGAAAATTCTCGACGTAGACTAGACCTGGCCTAAACACAGGTGCACTCTCTTAGCAAGTTTATAAAAAATTGGAAAGTAGGATTGCGAAACGGAACAAAATTCTGTCTGCTAGGTAGGTACTTTTGTCCACATGATGAGTAATGGAGAAATCTCAACTCTTTTGAAAGTTACACAACAACAGCAAATGACTCAATCCGAAATACATAACCTGGATATTAGTACGCCGTTTAACTTTAATTCGATTTCTTGAAATTAAATCTAGGGTTTAATTCCTCAATTACCTAAAGGGTTTAGTCCAGAAGGTAGGATGGTATTCAAGTTCCTCTAGGGACCACCTAATCACATTACCTATAATTGAGGACTGATTGAAGTTAGAAGAAAGTCGAAGCATAGATAGAAGGAATTAGCGGCTCTTCTTTTGTTATAACATTTAGAAAGCCAAGCAAGTAAATATATTTAATAATTCTTTACTATATTTTGGGGACTATAGTCTTCTTATTTATTTTGTCAGCCCCGTATTTTAAGAAACACACTGGAACTTAAAAATAAATTATATCTAAAACTTACCGAAATAATTAGACTAGCGAGAATTTTGAATCTACCTATGTAATTAGTTGGAACTTATTGTAGGTTTGTAATTCTTGAAAGATAAACGGATAGCTGCCACACGGAGGAGTCACAAAGAGTATTGACGTAACTGATAAAGACAATTCCCAATAGGAAAGATGCGACGCACAGACGCGTGGGTACCACGATGTCACTGCGTGCTTTATTCACTTAAACTCATGTCCACATGTCCACTGCACCAGTGCAGATGCTATCTTGTCCACGTACCTACGTCATAGAAGCCACCATGCTACCTACCTTACTAACTCTAAATTCAGATAGAAAGGTTGTGTCGACTTTACAGAAAAACTAAGCACGTGAATTGAGATGAACTAAGATGACCTTTTTAGCTAAAACTAAATTGAAAACAATACCCAAATCGCAATTATGGAATGAAAATGAAACTTACATTCAATGGAGTCTACAAAGTCGAAAGGAGTGACTGCGGTTCCTTTACAAAATTGAACTGCAGCTACAATTGATATTTGTGTAACATTATGCTAAAAATATCAGTTCGTGTATATATATGATAGTCAAGCAGATAATTAATAACTTTTTAATTTTTATTCTCGGAAATGATCTTCTCTGTCTTTTTTAAAATATTTTTCCTGTGTTCGAAAGGTCAAATGTAAACCACTCCTGTAAGTTGGACCGTTATTTTTTGTTCCACCCGTCGGATGAGATAAATGAGGTAGATTAAGGAAATAGTTATTTATCCTCCAAAAACATTCAATGGAGTTTGATTTAACCTTCATTGAAGCAAACTTCGTTCACGTTAACTCCTGTAGGTTCTTACCCTAAGTGTTGTGGAATGATCGGTCGCTTCGCTTGGTAGGTAACAAAATGGTCGTATATAATAATGTTTAGTACCTAGTTCTGAAGAGCTAAAATGCTACATAATCCAGCATCTAACGCGTATTGACGTCAACAACTTGATTTGAGTCGATACAAATACAATAGACTAGACAAATTATGGACGAATTTATGAATTTCGCTTAGAAGAATAACTACTTAATGCCAGACTTACCTACGTAAGATCTTTATTGATCTAAAATGGACTAAACATGCCGACCTCCAAACCTAACAAACCGACTTCGTTTCTACATTCAGTTTGTTACGTTGCTATAGCAAGGCCCTTCTGACCCTTGTGTAATAGAGGTACCTTCAAACTAACTACCTAAACAAAACTACCTAATTATTGTTAAAGTAGAACACTCACATACTGTAGCGTGTAAGTTTACAATGTGGTTACACCAACCGCGTAACCCAACTGTATCGGTGCACGAGTAACTCGCGATATGATCATATATCAACGACTTGTTTTATTTCAACATGCGTTGAGAATGTAAATACATCTGTTTGTTCTCTGATTAGATATAACTAGTAGATATGTTGTACCAAACCTAGCCAACGACCTTCTGAAGCATGACTCCAGCGAATGAACGTTTTGTTGTTTGTTTGAGACTGGACAATCTGGATATTAACAGATGGCTCCTATTCAGCTCTGTGAAAGATGCCTACTATAAAATACTACGCCCTTAACCTTCGCAGGTATTTACGTCAATATATTAACTCGTAGAAGCGTTTGTCAAAAATAACAGGTAAAAATTACCTATAAGTAGGC
Organism: Eupithecia dodoneata; assembly: GCA_947044415.1. Taxonomy (NCBI): domain Eukaryota; kingdom Metazoa; phylum Arthropoda; class Insecta; order Lepidoptera; family Geometridae; genus Eupithecia; species Eupithecia dodoneata. The sequence goes on along the minus strand of OX345656.1, from coordinate 7,232,195 downwards.
GAAAATTGGGAGTCTAAAATTTGTAATCATGTGAAGATTTCTGTGAGCCAGTACCTACACCACGCCAAAACTACCCACTGAAAGGATTTTGCACACAGGAAGTTCTGAATTTGGAATAACATTTAGGCATACCAAGGTACTAAGGATCAGTACGCGTCGCACACGATTTGGGTGCGAAGCCGCGGTTGAAGCTATAGTTCATCTTTATTATTTAAATGTTTGGCATTTAATTTACCGTAAGTAATTATTTTAAAATGTAGGCATAACAATGGTTGTTAAACAAGTTTCGAGGGTAGTACTTACAAAATAATTGACAGAGCTTTGGTCTGCAAGGCTGGGTGACTGCAGACAGTTGGGCGACGGCGGTGCCGTGGCGGCCGGCGGCGGCGGCGCCAGCGACATCAGCTCGCCGACAGACGCCGACATGCTGCCCCCCAGCGCCAGGCTGCGCAGCCGGTCCGCAAGATCCGTGTGACCACCGCTGCTCTCCTTCTCTTCGCTTTTGCTAAGGTTGTCGATGATCCTGGGGCGGCGCAATTTGCGGGACGCCGCGCGCCACCGTCGCAGACGGCATGCCGCGTTGTTCAGCACTTCCTGCGTCTCCCGACTCTGCAGCTCCTCGTCGTCTGCCTTCGCCACCTCCACCGGCTCGTCAATGAAAGGCAGCTGATCTATAGGAGCCAGGTTTTCTTCTACTTTCGCGATAGGACCTCGCAGGAAGTCTCTCAGGGCGTATGCAAATTTTTGGTCTGTGTTAAGCCCTGTTGGGGCTTTGGCGTTTTTCGTTTCTGCGTATAAATTTTCATTACTCTTATCGTCATTTTTCTTGTTAGCTTCGTTTTCATTAGAATTGAGATCTACGTTTATTTCTCGATTGAACGAAGGCATTTTCGAGCCAAAAGGAAGCAAGGAACACTGCCTAGTGTTTACGGTGCATGCGACTTGCTTCTGTTTATGGACCAGGATCGGACTTCGTTTTGAGCACTCGGCAAATAATAAAACTCACTGCACATTTTTTATCAATAACGTGACGATAAAGATACTATCAACGCACGATGGCATTTGCTTGAGCTTTTTATATCTAATCGATAGATTTGTTAAGCACTACAATCAAACTATACTAGGTAGGTACTTGGATTGATCACTCACTGAACTGCGTTAAAACTGCACTATCTATTGTAATATATCAATGTTACACGAATTTATGATGCATAATTGAGTACCCACTAACAGCAATGGTTGTACAGATTTACTGCTAACTGCATTCACAGTCGTCCTCGAAACACACGAGCGCAAACCGAGCAGAACACTACACTGGCCGGCGCTATCATGCGCTATACATACGACATTCTCGTTTTCTTGTTTGTATTGACGTATTTCGGCATGCGCAAAGGTATCCTTGTGCTGCCTCTAGTGGGGAGCGGGCGAACTGATAGAACAGCGCCATCTGTGTTTTGCATGAGTCATTGAATAATATAAGAAGGTGAGTAAGGAGATAACTGAGTTGATTTATATTTTAGTTCAAGGCATTCTTTGTAGGTGGCAATTTTACAAACTATATTCAGCTGGCTGGACTAGGAAGGTCGTAATAAAAGTTATCATTATCACAGAACGTTTATTTTTCTTTCTTATTATTTCTTATTGTACAATTACGAGTATGTTAAAATCGTCTGTCAAACCATGAGGTGGATAAGTAGGTTTGATAGCACTGATCTCGTTGTAGTACGCCGCGCGAGCGTTAAGGACATGATTAAAACCTCATTTTAAATTTTTCCACCACGGCCACGGTTTCGCTCGTTCTCGTTTTTACAGGATAGTAGTATTCAATGTTATTTTAGGTCTGAGACGATATTTGCGTACCGATAACAAATATGAATATACATGAGGATAACCCTGGTAGGTCAGTAAATACCTAGGTGGCTATAATGCTATTAATAATAAAATAATAGTATATTAATGCTATTAATAATAAAAATAGTTTTGCATTTATCGGTGTGAAATGTGGTACCTACAGTAGGTACTTTAGTACTGTACCTAACCTACTGAGTATGTGAATTATTTAGATGAATCAGCCCAACAGTTTACAGCTTCATGAATTATGTTTAAATTCCTATAATTATCGGGTCAGGGTGATATAAAATTGTATCACTCATTCAAACGACAACGGATTAGTGAGCCAGATTCTGGATGATTGCTACAATTTGTCGCTATATTACGATGATGAGCATAACACCATGAAGGTTGAACCGCTTAGGGAAATACCATTATTCGAACGACATTATTTAAAACTTAGCTCACAATCACATCAATCTGAACTCCGCATGCCATAGCCTGGAGCAGTCTGATTTAGTTTTTCTCCGAATAAGAATGTGCCTATGGCTTTTGACTGCGTGTTTGGGGCTGCTGCCGGGAAACCCCGCTCCGATTGTCGTGGTGCCCGCTGTGCCAGCTCCGATTGTGGTGCCCACCACTGCCGCGCCTACGACAACGGCGGCACCTACCGTGGCACCCACCATGACACCGCCCGTGCCCCCAACCATGGCACCGACTGTGGCACCCACCATGACACCGCCCGTGCCCCCAACCATGCCACCGACTGTGGCACCAACCATGGCTCCGACGGTAGCACCGACCGTGGCCCCAACAGTGGCCCCAACCGCAGCTCCGACGACCGCAGCGCCAACCACAATGCCTAACACAGGTGGGGAGCTGTCCGAGCTGTCTGATCTCATACTTTGTAACGACCCCGATGTGGTATGTATATTTAATCCCGATGAAATCGATTCAGGCTCGCTCCCGATCGACCCCCGCCTCGGCACCACCCCCGCTGCCTTACGACTGCCGCCCATCACCGGGTACAGTGCACAGTTACCATCTTACGATAACACTGTTCGATTTCCGAGGGAGAAGAGAAACGTTGACTCCGCATTCGACCCTGTTATCAGAATGATAAGTGAGCACCAGATTCGGAAAAGACAAGCTTGCCAATGTGTGCCTACGGGCACGTGTGTGATGCCAACTGCGGCGCCAACAACAAACTACGGCGCCGGCATGATTGATGTGAGGATTGTGACTCCGGTAAGTCTTCAAACATATTCTGTGTTTAATCCATATCGCAGCATAAACGTGGAAACCACTAGCGTTATTCTTTTGTTTCAGACAGCGCAATGCCCGACTGGTCAGGAGTATTGCTGCACCGGTACTACGACCACCACCGCGGTCGCTTGTGGAACACTGCAGACAGTACCAAGCACGGGTGTGACTCCAACCGGTGGACAAGCCAACTTTGGAGAATTTCCTTGGCAGGTAATTTCCCAAGACTCATTTTATTTGACATAACTTTTTTGTAAAGAAAGTTTCCTTGGTTATTTAAAGTCGTTTACTTACAGGCACTGATATTGACAAAGCAGAACGACTATCTTGCTGGAGGAGTATTGATCGATTCTTTGAATGTGATAACAGTAACACACAGACTCGTTAACTACGTGTAAGTGCGTATAAAATCTTGTTATTATAATTTCACCAACAGCTTATCAATGTTTAAGTAATATTTATCTTCAGCGTTTCAGGAACTGCTCCAAACGTAAAGGTGCGTTTAGGTGAATGGGACGCCGGCGGTACTTACGAGCCAGTTCCATTTCAAGAGTACACTGTGAAGAAAGTATTCACTCACCCTTCTTACAACCCTAACACACTGCAATATGATATCACTGTGCTGCGGCTGTCCAGTGCAGTGCCGTTTACACCGACTGCTGGTTCTGTGAATACGATAAATAGGGCATGCTTGCCTCCCTCTGCAACTACGGCTTATACTGGACAAAGGTAACCAACCAACCAACCAACCTCTACTCAAACTCCAAACGCTTTTCGTTATGCTTGGTCGTAAAAAATCCCTTCACTCGAACTAAACTTCGAAAATTACATACAAGTGAAGAAATGAACTGTCATCTCAAGGTACCTCGCGAGTCGCGCGCGACCTACCTTGACACTTCAGACGAGTTTGAGTGAAGTATTTGTTCAAGAATTATTTAAAGATGTGGGTCAATCATAGAAGACGTAGAGTTACGGAGCAAAATTCTAGTGCGCGAGCGAAATCTGCTACGAAACTCCGAATTGCTACGCTACGGGACGCTACGCCATGCGTAGCACGTGACACGTCTACTAATTTGCTGACCCTTCAAAATATTTGCAGATGTATGGTGGCTGGTTGGGGCAAAAACATGTTTGGCTTGCAAGGGCAGTACCAACAAATCCTGAAGAGGGTGGACGTCCCAATTGTGGCACCAGCGACTTGCCAGACGCAAATGCAAACGGCGCGCTTAGGCGCTACGTTCGTACTTGATACAACCTCTTTCGTTTGTGCCGGTGGTGAAGCTAACAAGGATTCTTGCACTGTGAGTATGCTTTTATATACTAGCCAAACTATGTAGAATGTTTGTAAATAAACCGCCCATACGAAAAATCAAATTCCCGCCGTATAGTTAAATAATAGGATTATGGATAAAAGAGCCTAGCTCTTTGTGCAATGATGAAAATTCCTCTTTTTCCTATGCGGTATCATCTACTTTATACGAGATAACAACGGTTTTCTCTTTTCTCTTTGATGTGACTCATATAATTCGTAGTCTTCCCCTTTTTCGTCTTACTTCTACTTTTCTTTCTATGATGTTTCTTCTGTGTCGTATAGAGTCTGTTAATTATCTAAGTACTTATAATAGGTTTTAAGCTGAGGAAAAAGCTGGATCATACAACACACAATACCTAAGTAGAGAAGGTAATTGGTGCTGTTTTAAGCACTTGGTACCTAATGCAAACGCAAATCTTGTTAGGCTATTGATATTAGAAGGAAAGTACGTCAGCCATTGTGGTTAACCGCAGAAAATGTTTTCATAGAATTTAATAGGTATTCTAAAAATGATATTTTTTATCAAAATAAATCTGTTATACTTGTATTGATTAGGCCGATGTTTTCATGATTTAATCATCTGCCCTGACTATAATTTCTAACTTAAACTTAGCGATGTGGCTCGGTGGGCGATTGTACGTCTGCGACGTAGGAGGTTGTGGGTTGCGGGTTCGACTCCCGCCTTGGGACAAATATTTAATTTCAAATGTTTTGTATTGTAGACAGCCAACAGTGTTTTGTGAATTTTTTGGCTGCCCGCTTTTACGTTATTGTGTAGACTACATTACCTATACATACATATAGAACAGGAAATATCCTTACCAACAATACAGTTTTAGGCACTAAATAATCTAAGCTCAAATCTCGTTTGGCTATTGTTAGTCAATCAGGCTAGAAAAGTCCCACTTGACAGGAAAATGCGTCACAGGGGAAAACCAAAGGAAATGTTTTGATGTTATTTACACCACAGAATAAAAAAAAACAGGTATTTATCTCGAAGCATACCTAACCAAAAAATCTCGCCATGGATGAGTTTTAATCTGTGAAATGGTATTGGCAGAGATTAGGTAAGGTTTTGTTTTAGTACTTATTTATCAGCTCAACTGCGTTTAAAATCATATGACTTATTATTTTTCATAGCAAAAATAGGTCAACTTTGCAAATATTAAGGGACTTATTTTATTTGATTTATTTGGAAAACTAAAAGCTTATTATTTATGTATAAATAGAACATAGACTTAGAACAAATAAATCTAACTACAGTTTCCTTGTAAATATAACTGAATTAGTACTAATTAACAAAAAATATTAATAAGAAAGCAGTTTGATTACCTAAAAAATTATAAAAAAGAGATAAGAGAGAAAATTGAATCGGCACAAAACCTCTTAATAAGAGGAGCTTGAAGGAGTCTGAACGCATCCAGCATCTACCTGCAGTCTTCCGTAATGTCGTCATCCCACCTGCATCAAGCTGAAGACAGGGTGCTATGACGCTCATTGGGGGAGGCCTATGTCCAGCAGTGGACTGCTATAGGCTGATGATGAATGGAAACTGATTGGAGGATTTTATTGATCGAAGAGTTTGTTCCAGGGCGACGGTGGGTCAGGTCTGGTGTGCCAAGTAAACAGTCAGTGGGTGGTGGTGGGCCTCGTGTCGTGGGGTCTCGGCTGCGCCAACGCCAACGTCTCCGCCGCCTATGTCAACGTCGCTGGTCTACTGCCTTGGATACAGCAGCAAGTTGCTGCTGCGGCCTAGATATGCTTGTGAAAGATGTTCTATGAAATGTAGAGGATATTTATACGTACAATGAGGCGTTTTTCAAAATATAAAAAATACCTATAAACCTTGGAACTTAATAGATGGCGACAACGACAACCTTATGTATTTCGCGAATGAATAAGGTTGTCGTAGAGTGTCATATCAACTTGTACAGGGTCTATTGACGACCTCTGTGGTGCGGTGGGCGAAGGTCCGCCTGCGACGCAAGAGGTTGCGGGTTTGACTAGCATCTTTGTGTTTTGACATTATGAAAAAGCCTTGACAATCACTTCTATATTAACATTCGTTAACGATCGCTGCTGGTAATTTTTCAAGGAACAGTGTTATGTAGGTAGGTACCTATTATTTTGCAGCAGCTTAGATACCTACCTACTCTCTAAGTAACTCCATTGACAAACTGCGCCTCAGTGGACGAACGTCCGTCTAACATACGCAAGGTTGCGGGTTCGACTCCCGTTACGGGATAATTGTGTGTATGCTTTGCTGGTGTTTGTTTCAGGTTTGTGTATACGATAGATCTTGGATATTCGTAATGTTTTTCGAACGAAACGCATGTGCGGCGCAACACAACCGCTGTGTAGAGCGGCAGCACGAATGGTTAAAAAAAGATCGCAGTCGTCGAAAAAATTTGGCAGTCAAAGTGTTAAACTTTATGTAACTACACTAATTTATAGTAACTTTCGTTGGTATCTGAAGGAAAAAAGTATGTAGTAGGCCTTGCAATGGGTAAATGTAGTCTCCGACTGAACGTTCACCTTCTTTTTCGGTTTCGGACAGGTTCGACCAAAAAATGTAGGTTCGGACGCAGTTTCGTCACAGGTTTCGTTCTGCCAAACATTAGATAGCAAATTATTCTATATTAAAATATTTAAGCTTATACTTGAACGAAGAAATTACCCATCAGTCAAAACTGTGTTCAATGTTCGGCTAGCAATGTATGTATTGTATAGGTATCAGTAGGTACCTAGGTACTTATTGTATGATATTCATGATTTATTAAACTTTTCTAACCCTTCTAAAAATTGTTTTACTTTCTTATATAATCATACCGACAGTCAGTCTGTAACTAATAAATAAGTCTTATTATAATTATTACCTCATTAATTGTTCTGGGCTGAAACTGAGCTTGATCAATAAATGCTCAATCTTATTTCTACATAAATCTCTACCTTATTTGGGGAAACCGATGATAAAAAAACATACCAGTACTTATTGGAGAAGCTTAGAACTCAATAATTTATTAATTTAACAATTTATACAAATAGCCATGTAAACATTAAAAAACTTATACAAATTACAAACAAATTTTCTTTAACGGTACAGGAAATGAGGCGTTCTAAACGCAAAAGTTCAACGATTAATATTAACATAACACTATGGATTAATTTTATAATTATATAATAGCGAATTCGGACGTAATCTAATATTGCCGCGGAGCATTGGCAGCCGCTTGAGGGACGATAGCGTTCACAAGGCCTCCATTGTAGAACAGAACTACTGGCCTTACAAATCAATATAACAATATTTACAGACTTATTTTATCTAACCTAGTGATATTATATCTCCTACTCAATTAAATCGTCGATTGACCATCTCCCGTTTATACAGTTGCGCCTTACTATGCCTATGCGGCTATTGCGGCTTATGTGTAGTGTTATGTATGGTGTCAAATAAATGTATTTTCTTTCGTTCTTTATCTTTTTTTTTACTGCAAACACCGATTTACTAATTGACGGTAGCTCAAGTCTAGTCGTAAGGCGATTTACAGGTTGTAGAAATCCTCAATCTTCATCAGGCTTTTCTTGTTTAACGACGGGCGGGGGAGTCACCGGCTGCGTCACAGGCGGTGGCGATCCAACTTCGATATACTCATCAGTACGTTCCTCCTTTATCTCTGGTTCCTGTTTCACCTCGGGCGCCGGCGTCACGCGGGCCTGCTCTGGCGCTAAGGCCGCCCAGGCGTTGGCCGCTCCACGCGCGTAGGCCTCATAAAACGCTCGCTGCGCTATCTCAGCTTCTTCTAAATGCACAAAGGCGTGATTATCTAACTCTGCTCGGAAGAAGAACTTCATCCCGCATCGACCGCAGTCGTACGGTCGCGGCGCTGAGGCGTGCTCCGGTAGATGCCGCTGAAGGCCGGCCGCGCTGGTGAAAACTGCCGAGCAGAGGTAGCAAGTAAAAGCCCCGATGCCAGCGAAGGTATGTTCTATAAGATGGGCTTGTAGTCTGGTTGGTGAGCCGAGGGCGCGGCGACAGAGTCTGCAGTCGTGGTCGGCGGGGGGTGCGGAGCGCGGGGCGGCGTGGCGCGCGTAGCACGACGAGCACGCGCGCGCGCCCTCGCCGCCCTCGCCTTCCGGGAGCGCGCGCAGGCAGATTGCACATCTGGAATGAACATGACGGTTGAGTTTCAGGAATTAGAGACCTCTAGGAGAAATGTTGTATCTGGAATGGAATGGAACGACGTAACATGGACCTGAGGTGGACTGGACATGCCGGCATGCATATATAAATAAATAAATGCATGGGTAGTATGCCAACAGGTCGCACCGCGGAGGCATATAATGCCTCCTCAGAAATTGAGACAGTGTAAACTACCAAGTGGAAGTTTTAGATGGGGATGATAGGGACAGAAAGATGCCACATTTATACTCTGGTATAGTTGATGATTACCATATACCCAATAAACAAGAAACGAAGAAAAGGAAGACCTGTAAAACGATGGGACGATGACATTGTAAAACTATCAGGGAAGACATGGAGTAGAGTAGCTAGAGATCGAGGAAGATGGAAGGAGCTGGAGGAGGCTTTCACCGCTGAAAGCGGTACTCAAATATGTATAGACAGAGATAATATATAGATTAGTATTTAAGTTAAGTGTGAGAAATAAAAGCTGTTTTATTTATTTATTTTATTTATAGTTGATGACGCCTTAATGTGTGATTGTAGAGATATGTGTAATAGTCGTCGTTACCTTTGCTCAGTGTCGCTGGGTCGCAGATGGAAGCGCGCGTGCAGCCTGGCCTCCGCCTCGGAGGCGAGCGTCTGCCGGCAGACGACGCAGGGCGCGGGCAGCGCGGGCTGGTGCCGCGCCATGTGCGCCAGGAACGACTCCTCGGAGAGAAGTCGCGCGCGGCAGCGGGAGCAAGTATCGCCGGCCACCACCTGTACACAAAAGATTAAATAATTGATTGTTTTGTCACTATTTTCGGTAACAAAAACTTTGCTGTATAAACAGTAACTTTGTAGTAAAAAACATTTTGTCACCATTTTCTGCAATGAAAACTTTGCTTTACAAACTGTTACTTTGTAGTTTGTAGTAACAAAAAAGCAAATGAGTTGCGCACTTATAACTTTAATGATAGCTAGGTACCTACTAAGAATAGCTAGGTTCCTACTCAGAATCAAACATTTTTTCTGTAAAATATTCGTCACATGAGACGTGCTTATATCAGAGTTACATCATCTACAGCCTATACTGGTCCACACGCGCTGGTGTTCAATTTCTTTTTTCTTTTTCTAGTCTGTTATTAAATTATTTCTTGTAGTTTTTAAAATGGTGACTTTATTCAATGTTCTTACTAGGCAAATCGATTTGGATATATCTGTGATGTTAAGGTCTTATATAAATAAATAATTTAAATTTGTTTTCTGTTACCTTGCAGTGCGTCAACTTATGCTCCGCCAGCACGGCGGCGGAGGGCAGAATCTCGTCGCATATGAGACACTTGTGCCTCGCCGCCGCGGAACCCGAGTGAGCTCTAGTGTGCGCCTCTAACTCCGCCCGGGACCTTGACACAAACAACAGAACAAATCGATCAGCATATTTCTATCATCTATTCCCATCTCGCATCATCGCAAATTTTTATTTAAAAAATTTAGAGATAGAATATATGTATATATATGTATCTTAAGTGGCACACGATGTGGCACAATGTGCTGGTCGTATTTGTCATGGGCGGCATCGTATCCTTCTTGAGAGTGATTTAATCACGCCCAAGATGAAGACAGCTATGCACGAGGAGAATTAATAAATAAATAGTGCTGGAAAATCCATACAGCATCATCTAGCCCCGAGTTGTGTTATGGGTCATTTGGGACAATACGTTTCAGATTTTCTGTAAAAGTAAAAGTTCTATTACGTTTTTCACGGCATGGATTCTTTATTCCACCTTCTAAACAGAGGCTAGTTCGAATTTCGAAGAAAATCACATCATACCGATCTTGGTAAAAAAGTTCACACTATTAGGGAGTCAACTATCAAATTGCTTTATTTCCTTTACACCTTCCAGGACTCTTGGACAGTTACTAGTTGGACACATGTCTATGTGCCCAGTTCCAGTTGACACTACCGAATAGTTTGTTTATTTAATTAAAATTTGTTTATCATAATACCTTGCTCGCTCCCCGCAGTACGCGCACTGCAGCGCCACCGCTCCGTTCTTCCGTCTCCGCTCCTCGGCAATAGGCTCGGTGGTGCAAGGCGAACAGGCGCCGTCATCAGTACCGTTGTTGTTTTCAACGCGCTTTGGTCGGGCTATCTCACCGTTGAGCACCTACAAATAGACACACATTGATACATTTAACAAGTTTGCTAAGTATACAGTCTGTAAATGCGGCTGGCACAAAACGGCCAGGGGGTGACGTGATAATAAAGAGTTCTAGGAGGTGAAACCGGCTGATAAGACATAGGTATATAAGGATAACAACCTAAGGAGAACCTTGTATATCTATATCGTGTTTTGTCAAGTCATAGCCTCATCATTTAATCTAAGTAACTATAATGTGATATTTTGTTGTATGAAGTATGACAATAAATTATCTGGATCTGATACTATTATGATGGTACGGTTAGTAGCATCAAGATGGTTACTACCTTTGGGAGGCCTGCAAGGCCACCACACCACACAGCACATAACATAACGTATCGTACGTTATCAGCGTTATTACGCTAATTTTAACATGAATAACGGCTTTCACGCGTGATGTTATGTGCTAAATAACGCGGTAGCCTTGTTGGGTTTGTTAACCAGGAGTAAGAAAAATTAGGTGAATATGCCGATGAAGATAATAGTATCTATGTTAGATACTTATGAAACTCTTAATGGAACATGAAGAATGTACAGAGGTTAATACCTGTTGCGCCATCGCATGATGCACTTGCATATGCCTCTCCAGCAGGTACTGCACAGCGAACGCATCAGTACAGGTCGGCACCGGGCACCTGTAAGCCCTGGGGCGCAGCCTCGGGCCTCCCAGCAGGGCTCCGCAAGAGCACCGCGCGCCCGCGTGCCGGGACCGCACGTGGGCGACGCCGTCAGCCTCCGAGCGTAGGGCTCCGGCGCCGCTGCCGCAGCCACGGCAAACCCACACTTTATTTTCACCACTGTGTGCTACGGCGAAATGGACCTGGAATAATGACCATATTTTGTTCATAAAAACATTGACGTAAAACTAAATGTCTAAACTAATCAATGTTGTCCCTAGCACGCTGATATTGATCGGTCCCACTGCATCACATCACTATGTTACTTATTTAACGTTATGTGATAGAGCAGGATATGAAAAACCGGCTACTTGAATCACTCCATAGAAAGCAAGTCTACTATAATAGAAAATGAAGGAGCAATATTTACCTGAATCGCAACCTTAGAGTCGAACACCTCCTTACACAGCGAGCAACGGTACAGATGATGAGCGTGTAGGTCCAAAAGATGCTTCTGCAGATCATCTGGAGTAGGGAAGCCTCGAGCGCAGCTGTGGCAAGTGTATTCACAGGATACTGCCAAGTAATGCGCAGTGAGATGACGTTCGGATGCAGCCGCGTCTGCAAATGTAGCACCGCAGTGAACGCATGGAGCTGGGCTTGTTCGGGTTAACTCGCCCCCTTCGTCGATATGTCCCTTCAAATGCGCGCGGAACGCTTCGAAATCCGGTAGCGCTGCATCGCACTGGTTGCATAAAAGCGTGTTGGGGGATAAGGTCGTTTGAGGAGTTCCGGAACGCGGACGTTTGGCAGGCGGAGCATCGTCGGAAGCTCTTCGGCTAAGATCGGTTGGGGTTGGCTGCTCTGGTGAGCTACCGTTGAGCAGGGCGGAGTGAGAGGCTCGGACGTGAAGCTGTAGCTGTTCCATGCTGGTGAAGGTGTCTCGAGTACAGTACATGCAGGCGAGGAGTGTTGGAGGTGGTTGAGAGGCGACGCGGCGCGGCGGGGTGAGGGCGGCCGCGTCCACGCCGTGGGTGCTGGCCATGTGAGCCTGCAATCATTATGGGAACATTAATAAATAAATAAATAAATAAATAATAAATAATGCTGGACAATTCACACAGCATTATCTAGCCCCATGGTAAGCAGAGCTTGTGTTATGGGTACTAGATAAATGATATATGTACATAATACAATACATTACATAGATAGATATTTTTTATTATACATAGAAAACGACCAGAACACCCGGAACAAATATCTGCAGATCGTACACACAATTGTTCCGAGGCGGGAATCGAACCCGCAACCTCCTGCGTCGCAGGCGGACCTTCGTCCACCGCGACACATCGGTCGTCAATTCATCAAATTCATCAAATTAATCACGCAATTTCAGACGAATAAATTAACCTTTTTTTCTCAACCAAGTCACCGTCTAGAGGTCTTCTCAATTGGCTATTAACTACTCAAAATAAATAAAATTTACTTTATATAATTTTTTTTTATTTAAAACTATTCTTGTTTTTTGCAATGACGGGGATTTTTTTTTTATAAATACTTAGTTATTAAAATAATCATATTTGAAAATCGTGCGCCTCTCAAGCGTATGGTTATCTCTGTGCGTAAGTAGGTATGTACCTTGCAATATGGGTATCTTTTTGCGATGCCACAGACAGATACACATGTCAAAAATGTCCTCTCTTATTCATTCGGGGTGAAAAAGAAAGCGGAAACTTTTTGTTCCATGAAAATCCTATACCTAGGAATGTACATGGCCTATAACATTATTTACCTGCAGTAGATCAGGTCTCCGGAAAGCCTCTCCGCAGCGCAGGCAACGCATTGACCTCCTCTTGTCAGGCTCTCGGCCCTCCCTATCCCTCTTGTGTCCCTGCATGTGTGACGTCAGCGCCGCAGCGGTGTTGTAGCCGCGGTTGCAGACCGTACATTGAAACGGCTTCTGGTTGTCGTGGGTTTTCATGTGGATTTTTAGATGGTCGCTGAAATAGGAGAGTATCAAGCTGATATTATAACGGCGAGAGTTTGTATGTATTTATGTGCTTGTAACTCCTTCACACTCAACGCGTGAATGGTTTTACAGGAAATTTGGAGCTCGTATATCTGAAATTACCTACCATAGGTTACATTTTATCCCGGGAAAAATACAGTGTATCCGTGCGATGATCAAATATAGTAACACCGCGGGGCGCAATAATATTCATATACTAATACCCTAGAGGAAAGCCATTGGTTGTAGATAGAAGAGATTAGAAACCATGAGATACTATCTGATGGTGATGAGCAATAGATACCTTTAACTATTGCTTATAAGAAAGTATCTCATGGTTGGTTCTCACGGATTATGTAGGTATATTAATAAACTAGAATAAGGATAATAGTTTATAATATCCATAATCAGATTTTAAATTTCACTAGAAAGTGATTAGTATTCCGGATTGAGCTACACACTCCAAAGTACCCTTTTGTGATGTGCAGCTTCAATTTGTCATACGACATAAGCCATTACATAAAGCACCGACCAAACAGTACTAACAAAGGCGCTTTTCACACTCACTACAGCCAAGACCATCGCCCAAACACTCCGTAATGGCCGCGCACCGGTTTAGGTACGGGCCATTATTTCATTTTTGTGAGACCCTCGACACCATTTGTCAGTGCATCATCTCTTTTCACTTGACGGGCGTTCGTTGGACGGACAAATTGAAGGGAATTAGTCACATGGACAGAGTGAGGTGACGAAAAAGGTGACGTGTCGCTTCGGAGTGCGAGCTTTGTCCGTGACTTATGGTGATCAATCTTGCTGCGGCCATTGTCCTACGCACCTCTTCAGAGCCCACTACACTAAAGCCACTTTAATGACCTCGGATTAAGCACATTACCATTCCTTTTTGTATGAAACACATTTTATGTTACCTTTTATACAATTGCATTTTGTAAATTGATGTAGTTTGTTGTCTTGTAGATTGATGTATGACCTCTAAGGATCACGTTTGTTAAATGCAAGGACATATTACTCAATTGTCCGAATCTTCTACCCTCTCCACAAATTTCATGATTGATAATTTAGTATATCTTAATGTTATTTTTGCAAGTCTTGTCTTTTAGAGCTTTGTCACACTCAGCTCTATTAGCAGCTTACTCGGCTTAGAGAGCTGTTTGAAGTTTATTAGTAGGTAAGTACTTGTTCCTTAGACTACCTACCAGTGGCGGTAGCTTCATACAAGCCCAAAAGCCGGGCTTGCCCTACCTCGAATTTCATACCGACCGAAAACATTTACTTCAATATTTCAATTTTCGCGCGCCAATACATTCATTTGTTTCTTTTTAATCTATGGCTAGATGACTATCTAGTAAGTATCCGAACGCGCCGGCGGCGGCGGCGGCGGCGGCGCGCGGCCTCAGGTTGGCTCTCAGCCATGCATCTCGCTCACACTCATGGGCTTGCAACAGGGCTTTGCAGCCGCCTATATCTGTCCCGTTCTATCCTATGACAAAGTGTCTACGTCTATAGATATACTAGGTTAGTTTTCTATAGCGTTTAGTATGGAAAATGAAGCCCGGCTTTCACTGTGAAGTTCGTTACAAACTACGGTCAACTCACGAAGTTCGTATCGTACAAGAAAATTTTCGTATTCATTAATTCGAATCACTTTTGTTTGTTTTGTTTATTGAGTGAGCGACAATTAGCATATTTATTTATCGTCCTAACTTTCGAGATTTTTGTATGATTTAGAGTTTCAAATGAGTGTAACAGGTGATATTGTTACTTGTGAGGATTTGAAGTGTGTGAAAGTTTTAATAGGCGAGGAGAGGATGAAATCTTTATCTTTCACGGAGAAAAAAGACCTGTGGCCTTCCGCAAAACCTACACTACACTGGTTTTGTGTATTTCGCAAACAAGTAAGTCTCATTATCATAGGACAATTTAATAGATCAGTGTACAAAACTCATTGGTTGCTCCCATTCCAACAAATTGTATTGCTGGAGTTGCATATTTTCTAACGAGATAACGGTTTGGAATACGTCTGGTTTTGATGATTTAAATTTAAAAAAAATTCACAAAAACACATGAATGTAATTTCATTTTGTAATTTCGATAACCAACGCATAGAGACATCATTATCTCGTCAATTATCTGAAGAAATTTCAAATCACAATACGCGTGTTGTATTTGCTCTCCAAATACGACCTTTTTTTAAAGACCTTTTTTTGTTTATGCAATAACAAGATAGCGGCAAACCGGTGCCTAGTTATTTAGCGAATCGTATCTCGGGCTTGCCCTGTTCTCAAGCCCTAGGCACGCCACTGCTACCTACCTACAGATTTTTCTACTATATTCTATATCATTTGAACGTCAAACTTACCTCCTTGAAAAGGCAGACTCGCAATGAGCACAGCGGTACTTCCTGTCTCCCGTGTGGAGCTTCACGTGCCGGTCGCGGGAGCGTTTGTGCTTGAACAGGCGCGAGCAGAACTCGCAGCGGAACGGCATTTGGTCCGAGTGGGTCTGCAGAAGGATTATTGGTACTTTGAAAAGATTCTCATCACTATCTGTTAGAAATAAATGTAATTTCCATCTAGATTCATTTCTCGGTAATAAAGTATTATTGCTAGTACTTATTATACAATTAGTGAATAATTAATTTTTTGCTTATAATATTTAGTTGCGATTGTATATAAATGTCATAACTCCGCTGAGGCTGGTGCCGTGGTAGAAAATACGAATAGGAGTGATTTACTTAGGTACTATGTATTTCAAAAATGTGAAAAGGTCACCATCAAAACTTGATGGTGATATTTAATATCAAACTTTACGGCCCTACAGTTCAATCTTCGTCCTATGGCATGACAATTAAAATGTAAGTCATACAATGATAGAAACGAAATAACTTCGGGTGCATTGATCACAAAAACCATCGTGAGAACTGTCTTCGAACAATGGGCTGACTACCGCCGCGGCATGAGCCGGACATCTCACAAACTGCCGACGAGAAAAAACCCTAGGGAGCACATCGTGACTCTCCAGTGAGATATCAACCAGAGGTCCAAACTGATCTGATTGGAATCGATAAAGTAATTGACCGAACCAATGTATCTACTACGTACCTATAAATCCCCTTATCGACAAACCATGACAGTAGTTTCATAGTTAACAATCTTCATAATGCAATTTTATAGAGTGGCCTGAATGGCAGATAAGCGATCGATCTTTTTTTTGTAAAAGACATTGAGCGTAACGAATCGATACGTGCGCCCGATAGCATTCCTGCGCGGGAGCTCCCAGCTTATCTGCCGAGGTGGACTCCCATCTGATCGGTACTGTTCACTGGCCTTACGAATAACATGTTTCGGCTTCTTATAACGGTTGCAATCCTTTATGCGGTCTTTGTATTGTACAGTATAAGTTGGTTTGTTTCAAATTGACGCAGAAGAAAATTATTGTTTGTTCTTCCAAAACTCTTACGCCAGCAAAACAAATAAGATCATAATGAGTTTGTGTTTCTTAAAGAAGCTTCACCAAATTCATTAAAAAAAGGCTATTCAGTATTCTAAGAGAATTATTCATGAGAGGCATAATGAGGATGTTAATGTTAGTGCTTATGAATAGCGGCTGGCAGCGAGATAATGAGAGGCGTCCGAAGCGTCGGCCTTCGCACCATCTCGCGCGGAGACAGACCGAGACAATGGACTCCCAAAATGAACGTCTCAACGCTTTTACTAATTGACCACCTCGACGACATTCATTCATTACACCACTAAACAAACGTTAAAAATGATTGACTTTGCTTCAAGTCTTTAGGCAATATGGTAATCGTTTTTCGTACAAACAAAAGATTTTTTAAATGTAGTCAGTTTAGTTACGGAGGCTATTTCGGAGGACTTTGTTGGAGGTGTCAAGTTTTGCGATTTTTTGTGTTCCTGATTACCTTCGATAGTTGAGTCAACTTTAGTTTAATGGCAGGTTAGTTAAGCACTGCCTCGAAAATAATCTACTCTATATTCTAGAGATTAACAAAATAAACATGAAGCTGGCATCTGTGCAGGAGGACACTTCTTATTTACACCACTCCCTTAATTGGAGCGATCGGACCTTGACAGAATTAATAAATTCCAAGCTCCGCAACCAATAAATTCTACATTTACTACCAGCGCCCAAGCTTTTGATGAAGATATTATGTGGAAGGAGCGTGTTAAAAAATAATAACGATGGATTTATGCAATAAAAGGGTCGCAATTTTTCTTCGAAATGTCATATCGAGAACATAAATAGTTATTACATATTACTCGAAAAGGTGAATGTATTTAGCAAAATATTGATTGTTGTCATCGCAGGTCTTCGTGCGAGAATTCAATAAGCGAGATGAGTCGGTCGCGGCGGGGGCCCGGCCCTGGGTGCACGCGGCGCGGAGCCCTGCTGGCCGCTCGGCCTGCTCCCACCACGACACTGCACACTACTTATTGTGCAATAACACGCAAATATCATAAACCTCACAAATATTCAAATAGCCTTATACAAACACCGTGAGAGCGGCGAACATTATACTCCTAATGGTATTAAGTTTTCCGAGTAAATCTCACCAAGAATATTCCAAACTAGTTTAGGTGAACATGATAGCCAATAAAAGCTCTGAAATGGGCAGCTCGCGGCTACCGAGTGACTTTCCCAGGTGCAATAACGACGGCCTGCGTTCACACAGCCAGGTGCCTCTCGGGGTCAACTACAGGTCCGCCACACTACACCCGCGCTCGCTTGTTTTTCTACTCATATCATTTACCCCATCATTATGAATTCACGCAGTGTGTACACATTATATTAAGTGGCGGTGGGTAGCGGCAATAAAAGCTTTATTATTGGTCAAATGGACGTTTCTTGGTGCAGGCTCGGTTATGCAAAAAGTCTTGCCTCGTTGATAATGTGATGAATAATCTTATTATTCCTTGAAATGCAAGTTCCACGAAACAGTAGCTACATCGTTGGTGCTCATACTGATACGTAAGATATTAAGATGAGTATCTTCTTGCCCGAATGACTTAAATTGTCGAGAGATAAGCCATCATTTATTTACACAGTGCTGTGTTGGGCGCTCTTATCAAAACAACTCATTTTAGTAGGAAACGTTCGTCATGATTTGCATACTATACTTATACCATTCCGAAAGTATGATTTTTTTACCGAATTAAAAAAAAGGAGAAGGTTCTCAATTCGACTGTATTTTTCAAATATTTGTTACCTTAGAACTTTTGACTGGGTGAACCGATTTTGAAGATTCTTTTTTTAAATTGAAAACTGGTGCTTCCCTTGTGGTTCCATTCAATTTGGTCTAGTTCTGGCATCCATGAGAAAACCATTATATGTAGTGTAAGTCGTAAATTTGCACGACAAATTAACGAATAACTCTATATCACGTCAACCGCTTTCGATGATTCTTTTTTTAAACTAAGTTTTAAACCCATTTTCATTATATAGGAATTTGAAGTCGGTTTATAGTTTTTTAAAACACGCCAAATTATATATGAAAGTAAACAATTTTATTGCAAGCAGCTGTGCGTGTGTGTGTGAGATGGCTTAACTCAGCTTGTGCTCGGGTCCTGGCAAGACGTCTCGACAGTTTTACGACTGCGATTGCGCCTCTGTTGCCCACTGATTGAGCCCCATCGGCTACAATACATATCCTACGACTTAATTAACTCTGACTGCCGCCGCAAGCCGTAATTAACATGCTATCAATTAAATTTCAGAATTGAGGCACATTCGCCAAAGGATCTATTCTTTATTACTTTACGATTTCTCTTCAAGTGAAACAAGCTCGACGGAAATATCGCGTGGATTCAGTAATTGATTTATTCCTGTAATGATCGCCTTTCCCAAGCGAGTGCTAGTCGGCATGATGATAAAGCATGTCAGGCTGGAGCAGGCTAGGCTAGGGAGTTGTTATCGAACCTATTTCCGGCCGTCACCGCTCTGTCGCGAGTGAGACGCGCTCGACGCGATCATCGCCAGATACATTTGTCGGCGCACACCCGCAATCCGCGACCGACGGCCCGCGATGCGTGTGCGCCGATCCTAATCACTGCCCCAACAGGCTCTGCAATTGCATCGGTACCTATCGAAGATCTTGAATTAAGTAGCGATTCCTAAGCGATTTCCTTTGATTTTCAAGAATTTCATATCGAGATGCGTCTTAATTTGACGGCCGTTAGAGGTGAGAATTCAGCCACTATGCGGGCACGTGTCGATCTAAATCATAGCGCGGGCGTGCCACCAGACGGCAGCGGCAGCATGCAAAGTGATGTTTCTATTCGTCCTATCTCGGCTAGATCTGTCGCAATCGTAACGCGGCGGGATCGGTGCTTCACAAAGGAGGCGAGATGTACGGCCGCCGTAATGGCCGAGCACGTCACAGCCCTCACGGTGCAAGGCGAGTGCGATGCATATCTACGCACCGGCTCTGTAAATGGCCTGTTTTGGGTATCTACTTACTAATGAAGCGAGGGCTTGCATGGCGAAACTGGACTGTGAATTCACAGATATGACGGCAATAACAACCGCATTGTCTGCGCAGTTAGCCAAGTTGTTTATGGTAACTGGTAGACGGCATATGCATTACAGTGGGAAAGCTCGTTGGAGGTTTCGTAAGCTTATGTTGATATTGTGGCTTTCAGATTTTAATCGGGCTGTTTTTGTTGAAGTTATGCGTCCAAACGTTTATCTAATAAAATAATATAATGTTGGACAATCCACACCGCTATGTTATGATTTTTAAGTTAGCCTTGAAGACGAAAAATATGCGAAATAGGCTGAGAGGAGGTACTTTTACAGCTGGTATATAGCGCTGAAGGGTAGAAATGCTTTACATCTTATTAAAGCGTGAAGAAACAAGCAAGAATATTACTCCGTGTAGAACTAACGATGTTCACGTTTCCCATATAAGATAACCTCAGAGAATTTCTTTTCTACGTAAGGCAGCTGATCGAAAAAGCGGCACAGAGTCGTCTTTCAACAACGGAAACTTTCAAAAAGTAGGTACGTATCAAGCAGCACTAACCTGTTCATGTTTCTTCAGATAAGACAGCCTCGGGAAAGCCTTGTCGCAGAACTGGCACTGGTAAGGCGTGTGTTCTGTGGCGCCGATGGTGAAGGGCGGTTCGGCATCGGCTTCGGCGGCGTCGGCGGAGGGCGTGGACGCCGGCGACGGGGACGGCTCCGGCGTCGACGACGGCCAGGAGCTTCCCGCCGCGCTACCCACGCTGCCCAGTGCCTCTGCAAGAATAGACCTCAATAAGAAATGGTTATACCTCATGTTGTTATATGAAGGACTGCAGGCAGATGCTGGATGCGGCAAGTTGAAGACAGGGCGCTATGGAGCTCATTACGGGAGGCCTATGTCCAGTAGTGGACTACTATAGGCTGATGATGATGATGATACCTCATCAGTAATCAGAAAAAATCATCAGAAATCAGAATCAGCTGACAACGTAGTCCTGAAATGCGAGGGAGTAACAGCGCTACGACACGACATCCTCGACCACCCGAGGTCACGACGAAGCCTGTGAAAATCCTAGGAAGATTCTGTGCTTCTGGACGGAGTTAGGCTGGTTAGACTAGCAGTACAAACCAAGTACAATGGACGAATCCGAGTCTAAGTGCGGACACAGTACACACACCATATACCTCATAAGTAAACGTCCACTAGTGATCATTGGGGATACCCCAAACGAGAGGGGAGTACTCTCGCATTTGCCATAAACACCAAAGTCAAAGTCATAGCATTTATTTCTTTAGGCTTACAATATAAGCACTTAGACAAGTCACATTTTATACAATTTATTATTATCAAATAACATTATTTTAGGTTTAATGTTCACTTCAATTTTTTATGTTCATATAACTTAGTGTCTAATACATTTGATTTGCTTATCTAAATCTAGCCACCACGCTTGACAAGCTCATAGGAGATCACATTTAAGGTGTTGAATAATTCACGGAAAGATGCTGCTGCCCTTTTTCTGTTAGGTCCCCTTAGTCGGCTCTTACGGCATACGCGTGCTGAGTTGAAGGGGTCTATTCTTACGCCACTACCACCACGGCCAAGAAGTGGCATAAGAAACTAAACTGACTCGTTTATCTACGGCTATACGAGCTTATGGGTACTATATGAGGGGTACTGTATAGGTAGTAGGTACTATATGGGGTACTAAAAAAATTATACTATACATATAGGAATAGCAGGCAATTTGGTAGGTACCATGACATTTGACATCATGCCAGTAGAAACTTCGGAAAAGCCCGTTTAAATTTCATAAATCTTAAAAAAGGCTATGGTAATTATGTAACGAGAGTGCGTGGAGCATTCCACTAATTAAAAGACCTGTTATGTTTCTAAAGAGGTTTATTTACTATTTAATACTTAATCAGGTTTGTTCGTGGTATATTGTAGGCTATGAACCCAATCATCTAGCATTCCATCAAGCGCCAACAGCAATTTTATAGCCCATAGTAATTAAATAAATACCAGGCATTTTATAGAAGCTAAATCAAATATAGTTGGTTCAATAAATGACAATAGAGATTCTTTACAGGCATTATAAAGTACATTAGAGTTGGCAGACGTGGCTAGCTAAGACCATCATAAATATGGGTAAGGCCCCATATTTCGGAGTTAGCGTCTATATTTCTCCGGGAGCACCTCGGAGTGGCGTGAAATGTAAACAAATTGAATAGCGCGATGACGAGCGCCATCAGGGCAAATGATAAGTAATGGACAGACAGGGGAATAAAGATTTGCAGTGGAACTTGACGCATTTCATTTTTATAGGCTTCTGCAGCTGCGTATAACTTGGTGGTACGAGTAGTTTGACGCGATGAATAGGGTTATAATCACTGGATGTCACGTGAAGTACTTCGTAATGGGTCTTTACTATGTTAAGTGTCAAATTACTGGCCTCCACGGTACAGGCCAAAGGAATGTACCTACCTGAATTAAATTCAGGTAGGTACAGATTTCCTTCCATTTTCCTTTTTTACCTACCTGAATTAAATTCAGGAGGGAAAGAAACGACAATTATTGTCGTTTCTCGTTTTTTCTACTAAAATGTCCTCACGGAATACAAATTTATGAATTCATGTATTTTGTAAAAGCCATAAACAATATAAAGTCATAGTTCTAAATAAAAGTAGCAAAAACCTGAGTATATTTCTCCCAATAGAACTTTATTTCCTTGCACACCCATCAGCTGGTAATAAGGCACTATTTATATCAATCTGGAGCCCT
The DNA here is from genome assembly GCA_947044415.1 of Eupithecia dodoneata. Classification (NCBI taxonomy): domain Eukaryota; kingdom Metazoa; phylum Arthropoda; class Insecta; order Lepidoptera; family Geometridae; genus Eupithecia; species Eupithecia dodoneata. The sequence continues at coordinate 7,209,513 of OX345656.1, read as the reverse complement.
CCACGCCCCGGACGTGTGTAACAGCCTTAACTAATGGCCAAAATAATGACAGCCGCGGATCTAGAGTCGTAAAAACAAATAGGAGATAAAATTATTTCTATTACCTGTTTATGTCGTTGAATGTTTTGCGTTTTAATATTTATTTGTAAATTACCTATAGATCGGTAAACCTGCAAAAAATGTTGGCTTTGCTATATTTAATACAGAAATATTTTAATTCTACGATTTTTCACTTGTTTTATTGTACATAACTTAGGGTGCTGCCGATTCTAACCGACGTCAAAAAAAAGGAGGTTCTAATGTTCGGCTGTATGTATGTTTTATTATGTACATATTTCCGTCGATTTCTCAGTCAGTTATAAACCGATTTGTAAAATTCTTTAGATAGGTATTGAATGCATATTAGTCCCATAAAAATATGATTCTAGAGGGATTATTAGTATTTAGTTCCAATAAATTTCAAAAAATACAGTGTAAATACCAGGGAATTTGAAGTCAGTATTTAGTTTTTTGAAAAAAAATCCAACTGTCGTTCTACCTACATAAATCTATTTTTGTTCTGTTTTTTTCAGATATAACCTAAATAAAAGTTTCCTAAAGGCCAGTTTTGGTGTGACTGTCTTATTAGGTTTCTATAATTGTTTAGTAGTGAACCGATCATTCTCATCCATTCAGATACCACCGACTGCAAGAGCCCAGATTATTGAACCAAGACGATTAGTAGGTGGAGCCGTAGGCAGCGTTTATCACGTTAAGCAGTATCCTTCTAGGATGCACTACCGCCGCGGTAGGATACCGTAATTAGCAGCGATTGCAGGCAATTCCTCGGGTGACGCTGGCGCCGCGCCGCTGGCCGTGGGCGGCGGAAACCCACTTCCTAATTGCGCCGTCTGAGACACCTCAACCGGCGCCTCGCCAATCAACGCCAATCGCTATCTACTTAAGCGACGAGAGGAGTAAATTAGCTATTCGCACTGAACACTAAATTTATCCATAGCCACTGTGTAGCGAATGATATCGTTCTCGAGTTACGTTCGATAATTAAACCGGTAGGTAATTTTCATAGCAAAATACAATCTTCGTGTAGCCATTAGAAACTCACAGGAACTTCAGTTATTCTGTGATCATGGCGCATGCAACTGAGCTGAAATGTTGAGAAACTCGAACTTACACAAATCATGGTAAAATCCCGTTATTAATTACTCTGCAGTTTTAAATGTTTTAAAATAGTAAAATTACTCGGGCCTCTATCAAAACGCTTCTTGTCGCAATTAGTAGATATGTTGACTTCGCTCGCTGCGGCTCGTTTGCACCAACGATCCACTTTACAAACGTCATGATAGAGTTTTCTCATTAATCCTTATTAATAAAGCTAGGGCTAGGTGAGAGATTGCCTCGTTATAATGCTTCCGAGCAATTTTTTGCTTTATGAGCTCGAGGTTGGTGATTTGTCTGAGCACCGTTTGCGAACCGTAATAATGTGTTGCGGACTTCGTATTCAATTTGTCTGTACACTCTGTGCTGACATGCAAGATAGGTATGACTAATAGATTTGATAAGAAATCATACAAAAAGAAACTTAATAGTGGGGTGTAAGGGGGACTCCAACATCTCGTCTCCCAAGCCAACCTAACCTGCACGTGGTAACCTGCTAGATAATTAACTAGGCTCTGGTGAAGTCAAGTCAAGTCAAAATTATTTATTCTTTAGGCTTACCAAATAAGCACTTAGACAAGTCATATTTTGAAAATATCAAACCATCTTTATAATTTGATAACTCATTAATTTTACAATTATTTTCCTTTACTTGACACTGGCAGAAAAGTGTCCAACAATACACAGTTTCCATTAACAATGAATCATCAACATCAACTTAATTGAAGACTATGGACTACCTGGTACGACTGATTTGATATGAAATCGCACAAAAAAAAAACAACTTAATAGAAGAATATGAACGACCTCTGCGGTTAAGTGGGCGAAGGTCCTCTTGAGACGCAAAAAGGTTTCAGTTTTAATTCAGGCCACAGGAAAATGTTTCTGATTTCAAGTATTTATTCGTTTCGGGCCGGGTGTGTGTGTTTTCAGTGTATGATTAACTAGTTTCTGCCCGCGTCATTGCACGCGTTGTTTAAGGTTATTTATATTCCATTAGAACTGATTTATAGAATAAAACAGTTTTATTCCAGGCTATCTGTGCAAAATTTGAGCTAGATCCGTTCAGCAGTTATGGCATGAAGAGGTAACAGACATCCAAACTTTCGCATTTATAATGTTAGTGTGATGTGTGTGATAGATAAGTATATCGGTCCGGTACCCATAATATATGTAAGTTCCTTCGTTTACTGTCGGATGTACCTATCGCTGTGTGAAATTTCCAAAATTCAAAAAATAAGATAATTTAATGTTTGTCGACGTCTACTTCAAAAATTCAAAAAATAAGATAATTTAATGTTTGTCGACGTCTACTTCAAAAATTCAAAAAATAAGATGGTTTAATGTTTGTCTACGTCAAGGACCGATAAAAAACTTTCGCTATTGTATAGAAAATGATCACATAAAAATTTCATCCCCGGTGGATTAGTATTTATTCCGTCGAGCTTTAAAAACAACATAATCAACAGTTTTGGTGATATCTTCGCCAATTCTTCTATTAGGGGACAAAAAATTTAAATGAACAGTAAAATAATTTTATTTGATAATAATTTAATGTGTAAAATATAACTTGTCTAAGTGCTTATTTTGTAAGCCTAAAGAAATAAATGATTTTTTACTTGGACTTTGATTCTCTTATTTGATTATGATGATTCTTTCGGATTGATTTTGAGGTGGACTCATAAAAGTTTGATCCTCCATAATATGTGCGCCGTGAAACCTATCTAAAAAATCATCATCGCATGATAATTTTCACAATCACTGGTAACAAACGGTTTCCATGGGAACGGGTGTAAACAAAAGGTTTACTTTGAAAACAAATTACAACGATGACGGATTTCGGATCGCATAAAACGAAGGACAATCGATTCCATCTTCCTTCCGTTATCCTGACCTGCTGATGGACATGTGGGTCGTATCGTAGGCCATGACAGTGTTAGTTTAAGATAATTGTGTAACGTTGGATAGCAAAGAGGGTATAGTATAGATACATACATTTCTTGCATCACCAAAAAGTACGCAATAAATATTTTGTCGTTTTCAAAGCTCACCTGCAGAGCTGACGCCCATACCAAGCAGGTGAATTCGGGTATCACAAATATAATCAGCAATTTATTCGCCAAGTACCAATGTATGTTTACAAAATTAATTAATTAACTTTATGTAGGAAGTAAAATGGCATTCAAACTTTAACAGCTTGAATAAGGAGTAGGTACCTAATCGTTATTCTGAGTTATAAACTAACAAGATACGGCCCTCGTACTTTCACTAACAATCTAGAGCACGCGATTTTTGTTTTTTTTTTTAACTTACCTTTGCGATCTGAACTCGTATAATTTTAATTCATCCCTTGTGTCTCCAGTCTGTCTATCAGACTGTTGAAACGTCGGGTAAAAATAGGTAAATTAGTACTTATAATTATGGAACGTATATACTACGTTCCATAACTCATATTTAATACAAAATCGCTTTGATCATTCGAGAGTCCCACTCATGTATGTACTCTATACTACTATAATGTATGTATGTAAAAAGAAACGCGCGACAAAAATATTTGTTCAAAAGGAGATTCAAAATCCAAATAAAACAGGGTGTATTTTATCCCACTTAATCTTTTTATTCTCATAGCACAAATAATTTTTATTACCTACCTATTTACCCGGCTAAAAAAATAAAAGCTATGTGTTTAGTTTTTGCGCCCTACTACGCGAATTTTGATGAATAAGGTGTAAATCGATTCATTATTCTGGTCCGAGTGGCATTTATACTTTAATCAAACTAATAGTAAAGTTAGGGTCGCTGGATGGGTGTATTATTGTTACTTGTTCACGCTTAAACTATTGAACGGATCGAGTTGAATTTGTTCATAGATGTCCAATTTTTATTTCATAAATCAGATCCCAGGGATATAAAACATTTCAATATAAACAACGCGTGCGAAGCTGGGGGCAGCTGTCTATCAGAGGCCACAGTAGTGGCCCTGCCAAGTGTAGTAGACGGTTGCCACAGGGAACCGCTGTTCTTAAACCATCTCGAGGCACTTTTCAGGTATCGATATATTTTTTACTAATAAAGTCGGGGCTTGAAAATAAATTTAAGGTACCTACCACTACCTGTAGTTGGCCGACTCTTCAAATTAGTAGTTTCTAATCAATTTAGTTTCCATATACATAGTATGCATACCGAAATGCTTGAAAACAAAAGTTTTCAACCAGTCCGTCCTACCCGTTATGACCTAGGGAGCTGAGACGTGGACATTCACGATAGGGCTGGTCCATCAGTTTTAAAGTCGCTCAGCGAGCTATGGAAAGAGCTATGCTCGGAGTTTCTCTGAAGGATTGGATTCGTAACGAATACATCCGACAGAGAACCAAAGTTATCGACATAGCTCTGAGAATTAGCAAGCTGAAGTGGCCGTGGGCCGTCCATATCTCGCGAAGAATCGACGGCCACTGGGGCAATCGTGTTCTTGAGTGGAGACCACGACTCGGTAAACGTAGTGTAGGACGCACTCCGACCAGGTGGGATGACGACCTGCAAAAGACTGCAGGTAGATGCTGGATGCGTCAAGCTGAAGACAGGGCGCTATGGCGCTCATTTGGGCCTATGTCCAACAGTGGACTAATATAGGCTGATGATACCCACGAACGTGAAATTGTTTTTTTTTTCTAAACCAATTTAAAAAAAACAGTTGATGCATCCATAGAAGGCTACTACTATTTATCCCGAAAACATGGATGCAAAGCCGCGGGCGGATGTAAAGCTATAATTTATGCAAACAAATTCAATAAGATGGTTCCACCTAAAAAAAGTGGAGGGTTTGCAATTTTTAGGGTTCCGTACCTCAAAGGAAAAAAATAAACCTAATGGTTTAATTTCTTTCGTGGTCCTGTCCGTCTATTAATCCACTTTTCTATAGAGTTGAACTAAAATTTATTAACATCAAATACTCAAGTCCTTCTTTTTCCACTAGGTTCCCGTTGAGTTAACATCATGATATTTGGAAAGTAATAAAGTCTTATAATTATACAGAACCCTCGGTACGCGAGTCCGTCTCGAACTTGATATTTTATACGTAGTTGGGTACTATATTCTTCATTACTTGGATATTTGCCAAATACGAGTGCTGAGAACAGGCAAAAGTTTTTGCACAGTACCTTTTCGATGTTTACCAGTTTAATAATTGCGCTTGCGCCTTTTTAACTTAACGAGAGGCGTTATAAGGGTATCAAAACAATGGTGTTTTTCTTCTGGTTAGTCACACCAATATTATAAATTTTGATGTTTAGATGGATGTTTGTTACTTCTTTACACCAAAACTCTTGAACGGATCAGGCTGAATTTTTGCACAGATGTAGCTCTAAGCTTCGCATTAAACATAGGCTACTTTATTTTTTTTTATTATTTCTCTATTTTCTTATTATTATTCCATAAAACAGTGCCTATGGGAACTGACCGAATAGAAATAACCTTTAATCGGTTTCATAGACACAACGCATGCGAAGCCGTGGGTAGAAACTAGTTTATAATAAATAACGATTCCAGAAATTCGAAGAAATAATTTTAATTAATTAATTCTAAGAAAATTCTAGATACCTAACAAATAAATACCTAAATTCGTGGTGCACCATAGTGGTAGAGCACAATTATATTTTATTTGGGCAAATTCACGAGTGATAGTAGGTTCTGTGGACCCTATGTTCAGCATTGGCCACGCACAGACACGTGCACCTACTAGTGTAATGACATGAAATCATACCTTTTATATCGTCAGCGATAACGTCGTGGTTCTCTTTGTTAGCCTGTATCTTCTCGATGAGGTGCTCCAGCCGGCTGCTGTTGCCCTTGAATAGCATGATCATATCCGCACTCTAGAGCCCCGGCCCTCTGTCTCCACACTTTGACACACGTCGCCTGATTGCCGCAGGTGCATCGGTTCCAGTAATTTCGGACTTTTTTTGCGGGGCTTACTGCGCGTGCGAATTAATGTCGGACAGGTGCCGCTAATTGATGGGGCGCCCGTCGCGGCTGCGCTTCCTTCACGGCAATTATTCGGGTGCCTGCTGCGGATCTTTTTAATGAAGGCTGTGCGCACACCTTGGCACAGGTGGTGGACGGACGAGTTAGTGCAGCGGTGCGCCAGGAGCGGCGAGCGAGGCGCGACTGCGGACCGCGGCGCGCGAGCCTCCGATGGGCGAGTGCTAGCACCCCGCCCTGCACCCTGCCCCGCCCGCCGCCGGCCCCGCCCACGTCACCCGCGCGCGCCACTCCTACTACAGGCACCCACTACTGACAACTAACAACTAACTTTGCTCTACCAACTTGCCATCAAACAACGCAAGGACAACTTTAGGCAAAGAGATCATGGTCATATCCCTCTCATCAAAATATTAGGTACTTTCATCCTTCGCATCGAGAAGCAACATCATACAACTCTTCAGGCTTGAGAGATACCTATAGCAAATTTCAGACAGGAAAATCCCCAGAAAACATTATGTTAAGGAAAGCCTAGAAATAAAAAACAAAAGTAATGAGAGTGGAGCAAAGCTATCGGCTGTTTTCACTCATCAATCTTACATGTTCGTAAAATAATGTATGGAAAGGAAAAGGCAATGCTTTTGGGTTCATTGAATCCCCAGCGTAATCACTCGTCAATTACCATTTGAAGCAGCCTGAGAGCCGGCTCGGCATGCGTGAATAATATCTATCGAGGAATAAATGAATCGAATGACAGGTGGATGATGCTAAAAGCTTGTCAGACTTTGAGCGGCGTGTGGAAAACTGTTTAAATTTTCCTCGTTCCACCCACGGGCGTGGGCGCGGCCAATGGGCGCCGCCGCCACCCGCCGCGCCCCGCACTCCGCCGTGCTTCACTAAGCTTCACTAAATACAATGCAGTACTGGATCTTTTAAGCCTCGTTTTTTTTAAAGAAAGCCTGGTTAACGTTGTCATAATTCTCTACGGTCTGATGATCGATAGGTACCTACCTCTGTTTCGTAATCTCGCCTCCTTACCTAGCTACTTCTTTTGTTTCATCTCGTTTACTTAACATTGGTGAGTATTTTTTAGAGATTTGTTTGGATTACAATATGATTTGGTAGGATCGCGGTCACCCGTTGTCCGGCTATAGGCCCTCGGGGGCCGATAGCGGTTGTTCGGCGCTACCTTTTAGTTGTGAATATATTAGCGGGATTACACCAACGACACCGGCTGCTGTAATTTTGGGGATAAACTGGGAAAGTATCTGCATTGAGTGTCCCCACGTGGTTTGAATTTTATCGAAAAAATAGCAGGTCGATGCCTCGCGCCATTGCCATGTTAAATAAAAAGCTTGGGACGAGAAAACTAACAACCTTACAAGGTATTGGTTTCTTGTTCGCTTTATTACTTAACCTTAAAAAGATTGAAGTAAACAAAAAATCTAAGTGATCACTTTATTTCCTAGTTTTACTTATGTAATTTGAATTATATGAAGTGCCCTAGAGTCCTGTTAGGTCTAAAGGAAATAAAGCACTTTGATATTTGTTATTTAAAAGAAGAAATTAAAACATCATCAACGTCTAGGAGTTGGTTAATTTTAGAGATATCTGTGTTACACATAACGACCCACGTACATTTAAATTATAGGTATCGCAAGTGAAGGTAACGAGCGGGAGCCCATTAACTTGACAAATAATTGAACATTAAACATTCATGGTACTTCCAGTGGATTGACACGCTGTCGGGACCGGGCGCCGACGCCCATCCGATACAAAAGGGTTATAGCATTAATATTTAAAAGGGCCGCACCTCGAGTGACGTACCCGATTAGTCTGTCAACCTCTAAACCTGGGAATGAATAAAGTATTACGAAAAAGTGCTTCTTATCTCCGTTTGCGACGCAGCAATGTCCGTCATGATGAGGGTCCGAATGGCTTTACTCGGTCTATTTCAGCAAAAACTGAGCGCGAAGTTTCGTCGTCGCATCGCTCACATTATTATAAATATGAAAAATGCCTATTTTTACTGAGATACGAAAAGTGGTAAAATCCAAAACTGAGAAAAAATATTTGGTTGAAATCGGTACGGTTTCTAACCCAAGTTAATATTTTAGGTACATAACCTAATTACATATACATAAATTTTAAAACAGCGTTTATTTCGAAAATAAATATTTACTGTATGTTACACGAAGGCGGTTGAAACCACATTTTGTATCAGTTTCAGCCTAATTGAGAACTAAAGTACCAACCTTTAACTCCATAAGCAAATACGGCTTAAACACGGTATGGGTATCGCTATTTAGATTCCTAATTACTGTAACACACATATACCTCAAGCCCGGAGTTCGTGATCGCTTCGACACGGCTCCCCTGAATGTTTGATGAGACGCGTGACGGACGGAAGACGTTAATGTACAACCCTTGATTTGGACGGTGTACATCCGCTATTGTTAGCTCTATTGATAATTCAAAGCTACATATAACAAATTGGAACTGAAGTGAACCATGCATGAATATGTTGAACTGAATCGTCAGGTATTATATTCTGGTTCAAATCCTCTTGAGATATTCGAGCTGTTGAAGCTTTGAGTTTTTGTTGTTAAAATGTTTAAAGAAGTACTTTGTCGCGGAAACTTTAGTATCTTGATCACCACACCGTTGCGTACCTACTGTTAGGTCGACTGTCTGTACGGAAAAGGGGTCATTTGATATTCACATTGCAGAGTGATAACACAGGTTACAGATTAAAAGACCGGTTCTCCGCACAGATAGTCGACCGGAAAAGACCTGCAGAATGCAGGGTATTGCGTGTTGATCAAAACACCAAAGCTTTAGCGACCACACCGTCCCGTTATTGACAACTAGCGGCCCGTCCCGGGTTGACAACTAGCGGCCCGTCCCGGGTTGACAACTAGCGGCCCGTCCCGGGTTGACACTTGTTTTATAATCATTTTGCGATGAACGTAGAGTAAATGAATACATATTTATGCATGAAAAAGTCTTTTGTATTTTTCGGATTAATAGTATACCTACACTCACAAATAACTTCTATTGGTAAAATAATTTTCAAAATTGATTCAGTAGATGCAGAGAAAACCTATACAACCTCACAAAATTTACCTCTTTATAATATTAGTATAGATATAAAACTATAGGTCTGATTTAAATCTAGAGTTCGTTCAGTACGTCCAAAATTCAGAAAAAACTTTAAATTCAAACAAGTTTGTCAAAATAAATTCTTGATATAAAAATAAAGAATGTTTTGATCCTCCACCCTCAAACATGATAATCTTATCTATAGCATAAAAAACGTACACCTAATTTTTAAATATTTATTTCCGACCATGACTAAGTTGCGTTGTCAACAAACACCCAATTTTTTTTGCTTTTACCTGCTCGTCCCGAGGGCGACAGGCACACGTCTCTTCACGTCCTAATAAATCAGTCAGAGACATGATTCCGATGCTTAGTATGTCTTTATCAAACCTTTTGACGATGTTCTGCTTTTTAAAATGTCATTATTCAAACACATTTCTGTGGAATCTTTTTTGCAATACATCATTTACTTAAGCAATACACGTAAGCAAGACGGTCACATTGGTGTGTTTGTGTAACCTACCATGTTTACAACTAAAACATATTGCTACTTTTAGAGAACCCTAGCTTTGACCCTAGAGTCTATAGGTAAACCTAACTTAGGGTTTACGGCACTATTAACCAAACATAATGTAATCTTTTTGACAGTAAACGATATCTATTATCTATTAAATAATATTCTATATACATACTCGTATATAGCTAGATCCTGGCTAGCAGCAGAAGGGGCTTGATAATACTGTGTGGATTGTCCAGCATTATTATGTTTATTTTTGAAAAATTCTAGAAACTATTAATTTGATTATAATTATTTTCACCCCACGCACATACAAACATATCTCTCAAACAAACATATTATTTAGATTTCTAAGCACCTCAGCTATATGCCACGGCTGAACGTACCTTCACAAAAAAGAAGGGATTTAAGATAATCACTACGCTTGGCAGGCAGATTGGTGTCCGCAATGTACGTGTTAAATGTACATAGAAGAAGCTGCTACGACTCTGGTAGTTTCTCTTTGTCAGCTACTAAGACATCCACGGGCTGAGTCGCTGGGGTCGGTTCAAACACCCCAACAATCACGGGTAAGTTCGGCCTATATTATTTAAAAAAAAATCTTAAACCAGTTTCGTCACGTAAACGTAACCCTTCTCAAGGGCAAAAAACTATTGCAGTCTCATCTGTGACCTTTCCCTACACTCACAGGCTAATGAGCGTAAAATGAAGGCCACACAGGGTAAACAAATCAATGGGGATAGTTTTTGTAAGATCGCACTGTGAGATAAGCGGGGTGGTCCGACGCGTCACCACCCTCACCCTTCTTACGTAAAATTGACTCAATAAAAACGTGTTATGGTAAGAAAGTAAATTGACTACTTTTTATTAGGAATTAGAATATAAACTAGCTTCGCACGTGTCTTTTCTTTAAAAAAATTTGCTTATGTCTTTTCCCGGATAGGATTCTACCTACCTCTGCCAAATGTCATTAAAATTGTTTAGCTGTGAAAATTGAAAGGCAAACAGAGACGAATGACAAATTTATAAAAAAGTTTAAGATTCAGATTTTGTTTTCGTGTTAAGATTTTGACTCTATGTTAGAACCCGAGTTCTGTGATTTTAACCGAGTGAGATTCCAACGCGGCCACGTAAATCTAAGTAATAACCCAACCCGACAAAATGCGACCGTGGCTTAGATACCATCTTCTCAGTCGTAAGTGTAAACTCATATTTAGTTAAACGATTATGTGCCACTTTACCCGCATCGTTTCACCCTCGACAAAGGAATTGGACAAAAGCTGTAGCAATAGCATTAAAGGTAAACGAATTATATAAATAGTTCGAAAATTGTCTCATGTTTTTGCTGTATTTAGAAAGGAAGCAGTTTATCGGTGCCTGTTTTACCCGATTCATTTTTGTCGCTAACAAACCGTTATTTCTGTGGTTAGAAAAGGGACAAAAGAACATGATTAACTTCATTCGCGTACGGGCAAAAGCCGAAAACTTGCTGAGAAGATTTGCGAAGACTTTTCTTGAAAATCTACCAAACAAATGTGTACCACACCGACCAATCAATCAACATAGTATAGAGAAAGCTTGATCTTGTACACCAAACAGCACCGTGTCGCGTGTTAGTGCCAGACAGGCTGCAAGTGTCAAATCAAGCTTGCCGAGGGTCTTGCAGGGGGTAGATAGCGAGGTCACGTACCGCGGCGATGGTATCCCAGACGTGGCGGCTTGTATGCGCGACTTCTCACACGAAATGGGTCAATTACGACGTGGGAGTGAGCCATACGTGACCGTAACGCCGATGGACTGATACGGCGGTGCTACGTTTCACGCCTTTACTGGCTAATGCGTGAGCAACGTGGCCGTTGTAACTACAAATTGTGCTTAAATGTCTGTAGGAATTACTTAGAACCCATTCTTAGAGGCGAAAGTTTAAGAATGTGAAGTGGTGAGGAGTTTGGTTTGGGTGAACGCAATTCTTTTGAATATATTTCAGATTTCAGAGATTAATTTCTAAATCACGAATATCAGAAAGACTAAGTACCTTCTACTCCGGGTAAGAGCCATGCTGAACAGGGAGGCAGAAGCTAGAAGTTTAGTTTTAGGTATCTACTACGATTATCAAGTATATTAATAATGATTATGCCTTTCGTATTTTGTACACAAAAGAACGCTGAATTCGTCCCCTCGACAATAAAACTGGGCGTGAGTACCAAATCACTTCCACTTCGGAAACAATAGGTTTCCAATGGCTTCCGGACTTCAACGATGTTTGGATTTATGACTTCTGCAAGTTATTTTACTGAAAAACTTTAAACCGAGCTTTAGGGTTTTTAATAAAATAAAACAACAAATAAAATTCATATATTATTTTCAGAATAACTTGGTATATTGGGAATTTTGCCCTTAATAAATGTCATGTTTGTAAAGATTTTTTTACATTTTAATTTCACGCAGCCTATCTAGCCTCAAAATAATCAAAGCTAGCATTATGGGTACAAGACAATTTGATTTACTTTATTATTCGACATTTCACAAATCGTCACCTGGCTCCAAAGTAGAGCTGGTGTTAGGGTACACATAGTTAAAAAATGAATTAACGGAGATGACTTTAACCCCTTAGGCTAAAATCAATTTATTAATATAAAACTTTCTTATTGCCAAAGACCATTTGAGCAATAACTTTTTATCTCTATGTTTTTGTGTAAGTAATCCGTGGGAATTGGTGCAGCAAACCCCAGGGCATGAGCGTGAGCGTGGTGGAACCTTTGGGTGGAACGAAGCGGCAGCCACGGCTTGGTGACACTAGCAGCGCCTACCACGAGGTCGATTAGCGTTACCAGCTAGTATGACCAGGCTGTAGCTCGTTAATTGGGAAATTAGAAATCATAAAAAACTCTAGCACTCTTTTTTATTACTAGTTTTTTTAGCTAATACGTAAAAAATAATAACTAAAAAAAGTACCTACTAGTACCTAAGTAAAAATTGTTACAAAGGTGGTATGTTACAAAGGTACCATACTAACCTTTGCGACAATTTTAATACATTACACTCATCTAGAACAAATATCTGCAGCTCGAAGAAACATTTTTCCAAAGGTGGGAATCGAACCCGCAATCTCCTGCGTTGCAGGTGGACCTTCGCCTGCTGAGCCATACAGGTCGTCAAATCCGTTCAATTAATTATCACACGTGTATTTTTATCATTCAGTGTAGGATACATGCAGGGCTAAACAGCTTCATATATTATCAAATGACGTTCTGTTCACTTATTTTGTCCACTTAAAAAACTACATACCCCGAACGATTAATTTTCGCCTACTTATAATTATCATTCTAACAGTGATTAATTTTACCAAATCTTTCTAGATTGTCGCCTAGTTAAATAATTCATTGTCACAGTAAGAATATCTGCGACATAATAAAAAGTATCCCAGTCGGCCATGGCGCGGTCGTGATGCGCGATTCGAGCGGCCGTCACGCAGCTTTTTACCAGCTCTTGGTGAGCTATGGCAGGCTGCAGTGACCCTGGGCTCCTCACGCTTGGTGCGACATGTTTTTGTTAGCTAGTTGCTTGTAATATTGTTCGAATTTACAATGTTGAACAATGATGGATCTGTGGCTAAGATTTATTATGTAGCTTACCAATATTGCTATCTGAACTGGATAGCATATCCACAAGTATTTTCTTGCTTTTACTTAGCTAACTATCGTTTGTAAGCAGTTGAAATAGAGTATTCAATAAATCAGAAAATTCTACAACATATCATCATCATCAACATCCGCCTAAAGCAGACCACTGCTGGATATAGGCCTTCCCCAATGAGTGCCATAGCGCCCTGTCTTCAGCTTGCCGCATCCAGCATCTACCTGCAGTCTTTCGCAGGTCTTCATGCCACCTGGTCGGAGAGCGTCCTACACTACGTATATACAACATATGGAACATACAACATGGAAAGTTTTATTCAGCTGACAAAAATAGGCAAATCACCGAGACACACATATAAACCCCAAAACTGGGCAATCTCTGTACCTATTCATTGTCAGAATTTGATAACGAAACTCAACTTACACTGCTTTTCCTGTTTTACAACATTTAAAAAAATATATTCAAGAAATGATCCTTTAATGCCGCAGGCCGAAGAAAGGGAAACTAAAGTTGGCTTTTGCCTTTTTTTTGAGTCTATCCAAAAACTTAAAAAATATCTTTTTGAAAATACATATATAGGTATAGGGTTGATTTCCTTCGCCTTGGACTTTGAGTCAATCCAAAAATAAAAATATTTCCCATAGACAGTTTTCGCCATAGTAGGCTGATAGCAACAAAGTGCGGTAAAGGGGTCCAGCATTAGGTATCGATTAGGTCAATTTGTTCAGGCAGCGGTAAGACGGCGAATCGTCACGTAGTTCCGGCGCAGGTGAGTCTGCGGTCGCGCTCCGCCGCCGGCACCTGCGCTACGCACCACCAACACTTCAACACCTATCTATTAGATACTGATTACTTTATTCAGCAGGTGATAACTTGAACTTTTACAATAGGAAAAACAAGTGACCGTTGTTTTTTGGCAGTGAGCCGCTTGTTGATGGTTTTTTTAAATAATATGGCATCAAAAAATTATAGATAAACAGATCTCTACAGATATCTCGGCGTAGCATATTGCTACGCGGTCGTAGCAATGCATGTGCTACGTCACAGATCTCTCACTTAACAAGTTCTAGATGCGGATCTCTATATTAGCAGGTGCTAAGTTGAACTTATACACCAGAAAAACAAAAGACGCTCGTTGATGTCTTTTGCATTGAAATCGTATTGCTACCGCGTAGCAAATAAAACTGCTACGCGAATATACTGCTACGCGGACGTAGCACAGTGGGAAATAATAAAAGCAAGTATAAACCATGTATGAAAACGATTTTCTTTTTTTTTCGCTTTACCTTACCTTTCTGTTTTAATTTTTATTTAACATTATTTCTTGAATACTAGCTTCCGCCCCAGGCTTTGCACGCGCTACCAGGATAACAAACAGTTAATTATTTATGTCTTTTTCATTCTACATCGCCTTATTATAATCTTATCTGTTGAGTATTTTTGTAGATTGTAGTTATCAAACATGTTCACATCTCTACACACTTTCCAAACACAAACAAATATTTATATCAGAAAAAGTACCTACAAACTTTTGAATCATCCCGACCTCTGTTGAAATCAATCATCAAACAAAACAATCCCATATGCTGGAAGTGCTGGAACTTCACATGGCTATTCGTATTCGCTTATGCCAAACTATGACAAATTACATATCCATCGTATTTGAGAAAACAACATGTGATTCGTCATATTTTTGACGAGGTTGTCAAAAATAGTGTGGCGCGGTGGGTGAAGGTCCGTCTACGACTCAGGATGTCGGTTCTCGCCTCGGGACAAATGTTTATATGATCTACAGATATTTGTTTCGGGTGTTCTGGTCGTTTTCTATTTATAATTTTTAAAAAAACTATCCATCTTATGCATCGTATTATGTATATCAGTTGTTTGGTACCCATAACACAAGCTCTGCTTAGCTTGGGGCTAGATAATGGTATAGGAATTGTCCACCATTATTTTATTTCATTATTTTTGCAAAATACCAATATGAAGTGCCATCAACAAAGCCAACAAACAAATTAATATATACCCTCTAGCCCGCTATAAACTTAAATTGGTATGCCGCCAGTGGCTCTTATCTCTAACATATGAATCTACTGAAGCTCTTATGATTCGTAACTCATAATAATTTCTTTCACTTTACCTACCTATCCCTTGTTCCTAAATCACCTTCAGAGTATTTTGATATTTTTACCTATTATCTTATATTATATTATCACAATAATGTACTTGCCCAAAAACGCATGCATGTTTTAGTTTTAGTTTTGAGCTCTACTGTTTTTATTATTATCTCAGTCTTTTTCAATATCTCTTGCTATTTTGTGTTTAATACCTAGTTTAAGGTTCTGTATCTACTAAAGAACTTACAATTAAGGAACTCTGTAACCCTGTGTTCGGAGGCGTTAATGCACGCGACACAGTTATATAACTACTGCGTGTGTTATCGTTTTCACACAAGTTATCTATTTCCCATGTATTTATGTTCCAAATAAAGATTATTTTGATTAGATTTTTTGATCATTACAATTTTCTTACAAACATTATAAATAAAGCATGAAGAAGTTTAAGAACCCTAGTACCGGAACGCCCGCCCTCCAATTGTCTCACAGTGGCCCTACAAGTCCGGTAATGTCCGGTACCGGCCCATGCGTGTCCGGCAGTGGTCCGAACGTCCGGTTCCCGTTGCCTGCACTTTACATTCGCTAGATGGACTTCCGGTCCAAGGAGATACAACTCGTTGATTTATTAATATGAGAACGCCCGAGCTTTCAAATGATGAGTTTTCATATATTAACGACTAGTTTCTTCCAGTGGCTTCGCACGCGTTTTGTCTATGGAACCGTTCCGTGGAAAAGGTTATTATTATCCCATGGGAACTGTGACCTATGTATAGACAAGTTTAGTTATCTTTGCAAAATTTAAGCCCGATCCGTTGAGTAATTTTTGCGAGAAAAAGTAACAAACATACACAGAAACTTTCGCGTTTATAGTGTTTTTTAACGCGTGTCTTTTGTATGCACAAAGATGATTTAAGGGGTGTTCGCATCAAGAAACTACAAGGTCAAATGATTTTGATTTTGTTTTGCTTAGAAGAATTTTCGTTAAACAAGACACTAAATATTCAGATTCGCCAACAAAGTTTATTGTATTACGTTTACATGCAAGGTTACGTTAAACGTAGGTAACTTCATGGAAGATCAAAAGTTAATTAGCAATTTAACCAACAAGCAAGCATAATCATGACATCAAGTTGGCAGGCCAAAACATACAATTTTAACGCTTTGAAACTACTCAATTTGAAGGCAGCTTCCTACTTAAAGTTACTTTACCATAAAATAATTAAATATACTGGACAATTTACACAGCATCGTCTAGCTAGCCCCAGCTAAGCAGAGCTTGTGTTATGGGTACTAGATAAATATTAAATATAATTAATAGTTTAAAGAATAAGTATATTAGTAGATACTTTTTAGTATACCTAGATATAAAATATCCAGAACTCCCGGAACAAATATTTGCAGATCATACAAACATTTATCGCAGGACAGGAATCGTACCCCCAACCTCTTGTGTTGCAAGTTGATCTTCGTCCATCGCGCCACTTCAGTCATCGTAATTTACCGAAATACTAAAAATATTATAAATTAGAATTTCATGCGAGAATAATCGAGCTTGTGAATAACGCACGCATCTTAGTTTTGATTAGAATTCCAGATACAGATTGTTTTCCTTTCCCAAGACGTTGTTTGGATACTATCGTACGGAACTTCAACTATAAACTAGACCAAGATGAAGCAAAGCAACGAAACAATAACAACAATAGAAGGGTAGGCAGGAAATGCCGAAGATGTGGCGCGCGCTAAATCACGCACAATGGCTGATAAACAAAGGACCTACGCAGATCCAAGATTCAATTTGTAAACATGCCTCCGTCTTAGAGGAGTAAACTAACAGGACAAAGGAGAGCGATGTTTTTAGGGGAAACTATTATGTCTTTGTAAAACGCTAATTTCCATAGAGAACCGCGGGTTACCAAGGTCAGTCTTGTACGTACGTTCACGTTCTTACCCACTCTAAAGTAGTCGTATTATTAACATTAAAAAAAATCTTTTGCATCTTAATAATACGTCGTTATCACGTATGCTCAATGATTATAAACTGGTAAGATGTTTGGTTTTCGCAAAAATACTAAAATAGTCTAAAAACAAATTTTGAAACTATCATGGTTATTTAACACAAAAGTCAGCTGAAATATTGGAAAACTTTACAGTTTTCCAATTAGATTTTAGTATCAATCATGGTATATATCCCCTTATAACGATCCTATCCATCCATGGTTGTCTGGTAGAGATTTGCGGATGGGCGGTATTATCGCTCTTAATCGATAATGCCGCCAATTGTAATTAATTTTTAAGTTTTTTCTGTACATAGTTTTCTATTTAAAGTACAATAAAGAATTTTCTATCTATTTTCTATCTTTAAATGACTTTTGAATTATTTCGATAGTCACTATTTTTAAAACGTTCTCAACCAAGTATAATATCCGTACATATAGATAATATCTTTATTGCACTACCTATGTATATATACAATATAACAAACAGTAACTACCAATTAAATCTAGTGTGGCACAATCAGCGGTCTTAACGCTGAAAGCAATCTCTTACAGGCAACCTTATGTATAAACTTACTATGCCTATACATATTTGTAACGCAAATCAACAAATAACCTCCAAAATAATGAGAAATTTGTCACAGTATCGCTTCATCAAATTTGTAAAAAATCTACACAAAATGCTTAATTTAACATAATCAACCGTCGATAAGGGTTTTGATCACAGTTTGTAACATCATCCTTTACTCTACTAGACAAAAGACTAGTCAAGTCTTAATAACCTCACCTCACCTCAACAGCCTATATTGGTCCCCTGCTGGACGCAGATAAAATCCAAGGATAAAATCAAAGGCGTTTATCAGGAGGAGGCCCCTTATAAACGCCTTTTTGTATTTTATCTCATGGGCGGTAAGTGCCCATAATTCCCACGATGGGTATGCGATTTGGGGATTGCAGTTCGGTAGTAATTGTGATGCAGAAGGCGCTGCCCGCCCCCGGTGGAAATCTCTTCGCCTTTACGACACCCGCGTGAAGAGTTCTAAGTCAGCACCATACTGCTACAGAGCTTAGAAATAAAGACGAAGAACTTGATAGCTTACATGCTTACACAAATAGTTGGTGTAACATCATTTATCATGATGATCATTTATCTATAGACAAGGTTTTTTGGGCAAGAAAAGGTCATATTTTGCGTTTATTGAAGTTGAAGAACTGATTTGTTTCGAGACCTAAAAATTTTTATGGGCACAATCGTTGCCTCTTGTATTAGATCTAGCAAAGCTTCAACTAGTGTACCACGAACGCTTTACTTAATTAAACCCTATGTGAATACGTGACCATATTTACTTTCAACAGTCACTTATCTAGGACTAATGTCCAGTGATTGGTGGTAAAACAGGGTTGAATTGAAAGGCGATTGGAAGCGCACGCGTCGATAGAGCCGTCACCACTACTCCATCACCTGTCGATAAACGATTACCGTTTTGATTCCACCTGCAAACTGCGGTCGCAGTATCATTAGCAGAATACTATGTATTTGATTGCTAGCAATTGGTTAAATCAAAATATGTAAGTTATTAAATGGAAATAACAGAAGTGTGAAAAAATTGTGATCCTTAAGTTTTGAGAATCAATTTGTTATCCATGCCTATACAGGGTATCAAGGTCGAAAAAAATCTTACAAAGATTTGATCCACCTTATCAGCAAACGAATCAGTTAGCGCAAAAATACATTATTATATTATTTTGTAAACTCAATAGAAATTAAGCAAAAGAAAAAGTTTTCAAAAAATCTAGACTTGTAGGTAGTTTTTTTTTCTCATAAATTAAGCTCATAACTCCTTTCACGACTTTTCTCTAACTCTCATAGCTTCGGATTTAGCCATCCACTCCTATCTCAAAAATCCACCCTGTATAATGCATAGCTTGATCACAGGTCTACATTATTAGAAAGTAAAATACAAAGACATTCTATGATTACAATTTCGGGAAAGTACTACTAGAATGAATCGTCAGAAGTTAATTCTAAAGTAGGATAATTAATAATCATTAACGACTAGATACTAAACTGCAGATAAATGTACGTAAAGGTAATCAATTTAGGGTAGAAACGTGAATGCAGCAAGTAATATTGCGGTCTCGATTAGCCGAGCATGTAAATGAACGTGGCACGAGGTGCGCTTGCAACACACAAATCATCGCAGCAACTTGTAATCTGTGGACGATTTTATGGGAACACATTATGGTATTTCGTCGTTGGCTTATATTAATTATTATCATAGATATGAAACTCTTAAGGCCTACAAGAATGACTGTTTTCTGTAGTTTAAACTAGACTAGATATTTTGCATTTGAGATACCTACGAAATATTCAAACCTAGTCCCGAAGGTCACCCTACTCACACACATTGGTTTGCGCCTAGCCACATACTTTTTTTAATTATTGATTTTTTTTTAGTTAACTACGTAAATGAATGCTTGCGACTTGAAATTCGCTTCCATACCAAGGAATCGCTGTTATTATTGAATGCTAGGTGAGCCACCAAACGCTCTAGTCATGTTTGCTGATTGCAGATTTATACATTCCTATGCAAAGATTAATCCTTATCAGCAACCGAATCCGTTGATGCAAAATACAGTGTCATATGATTTTATAAAATCAATCGAAATCTAACAAAAGAAGAAGATTACAAAAAATATCATCAACGCTTGCGACTTGCAAGAGATTCGCTTCTATATCAAGTAATCGCTGTTATTATTGAATGCTAGGTGTTCTTCCAGTGAGCCACCAAACGCCCGAGTCACGTTTGCCGCTCACTACTGGAAAATCAGCGTATTCACGTTATGATTGCTCATCAACTACCCTCATTGTGGTTTAGATTACGTCTACAATATTCTCTCTGGGATTGAGTCATTAGATACTTAGGTTTACAGTGCCCAATAATGTTGTGGCAGATTTCGGGTGACTTAAATCGCTAATTTTGTTTGGTTAGGTATTTGTGTCTATCTTAGTTAGATTTAATTCAGATCAAACGAATCTTCTATTCGTAGCGTCTCGTTTGCGGGAGGCCTATGTTTAGCAGTGGACGTGTAAGGGCTATGATGTGCCTTATTAGATTATCTATGCACTGTGTAGGCATGTATACGCTAAACACTAAAAAGGACCGATTCCTTATCTCGAACC
Source organism: Eupithecia dodoneata (assembly GCA_947044415.1). Classification (NCBI taxonomy): domain Eukaryota; kingdom Metazoa; phylum Arthropoda; class Insecta; order Lepidoptera; family Geometridae; genus Eupithecia; species Eupithecia dodoneata. The sequence continues at coordinate 7,188,828 of OX345656.1, read as the reverse complement.
GCGCAGCTGCAAGGCGCGCGCTTACACAGTATATAACTGCACTGGAATCGAAAATGATTTTTCTCCACAGTTTCGCCACTCCGCCGTACGGCCGGCCCCGAAGTAATTCCTTACACAGTTATCGAAATTAACGCTTCTTACAAGATATTATAAGATATTATACCATATCTAGTTTAGAAAATTTTGTTTTACTGTTTATGCTCTACCAACTCTTATTAGACATATCTTTTTTCCATCCCAAGGTAGCCTGGGATAAATCGCTTTTAGCGAAGCTGCTTATTGTACTGGTTATAATTTAAATTGCAGTATAAGATTTAAATTTTTGTTATGTTTCAAATGCAACAAAGTATTAATTATTTCATTAAATCAAAGATAACAGCTAAGCACGATATTGAATTTACATTATTTTACATTATACAAACATACATACATTTATACATAAATTTATTGTCGGTGCGGAACTGACAAAAGACTGGATTGATCTCTTTCCCCAAATATGCCAATGCAACAGCGACGAACTGAACACTTTGGCAAAACTTGGTCATGTCTCGCCTCGCCCAAATAATTCACTCTTTATAAAGGTGTAATGAAGTAAACTTCTCGGAACACGGAACTGGTTTTAATGATAATATCTTTAACCTATGCGAGACGAAATGCGTGTGAGTCACTGCTCATGAGAACTTTGAGAGGTCTTACGAGTGGCAACAGTCGATGTGAAAAAACTATTCCCTGACAAAATTAAATGATTCTGATTGATGTTTGTTTGTTCTTTTCTGTTTTTTTCTGTGTTTGATGTGCAATAAAGCGTATTTGTATTGTATTGATTCTGTACCGCATGAGGAATGCTTGTGGACGTGCGGGTCGAAGGGTTCGCTGCGACGTCCCTGCGCAAGAGAACGGCGTCGCTGATGCGCAGGGTGCGCGGCAGCGCCAATTGCTTACCGCAGGTTATTGCACTCCTTTGATGCATGCAGCACTAGATGAAAGTTGATATGGTTAAGTCTTTTAATGTTTTCTGTGTATGTCTTTCTCTGTATGTTTCAAAATGTGTCTCATTTTAAGAACTGTGTTTGTTAACTTTGTACCTAATATGTCTGCAATAAATATGATTTCATTTAACTAAGATATCTACGTCATTAAAAGATTATTATGGATGTTTTTTAGAGTATTCTTGATTGAGACCATGCAAGGTCAAATATAAGATATTGTTAAATATTTATCTGGGTGCCACGTGAGCAAAGTCATAATCAGGTGGAGTATGTTAGGTACACTATGTATTAGTGCTCGCGCGAGAGCAAGTCCTTTCCTGCTTTAAACCAATTAAATAAATTATCGGTCCAAGGTTCATGCCAGTGAGTGACAAAAAATGACTGTTTGATTACTAAAAAAAATAGTGCGTTCATTTTCCGTAAGGCTGCGACAATCGCAAGTATTTTTATCAACGGCTTGTGTATTCTGTGTATTTAGCATAAGTAATTCTAAAGTATGGATTTTTTTATAATTAATATCTAATCTGTCTATTGGATGATTATTTTGTTTATTGCCAGCACTGGAAAACAGGTTTTTACCTAGTTTAGCCACATGCATATTCTTATCCCAAAAATATTAATGTATAATAATCCAAAAATTATAAGTACTTTTTTGTCCTAATTTATTTTTGAATAAATTATTATTATTCTCGAGCAAGGTCGTTAAATAAAGTTCTTAAGTCATTTCTATCGAAAATTATGGACTTATTAAGAGGCGTAAGATCGTCATCACATCCTACTTTCGGGTGGTCGCAACGTCGGACGAGCTCATTTCACGGCCTTTAGCAGTCATTATACTAGCAACCCGCCACCGCGGTCGCAAACCGTCTGAATAAACACAATCTCAATACCGTAATCACGCTAATGTCCGTTTAATTCGGCCAAGAATCTAATTGATGTTTAAAGCTTTGATCTATAACAGGGATTACAACTGTTATCGAGTTTTATTTCTGCGTTTATTAGTTTCAATAACTTTGGGAAGTACAGTGCTATAGACAAGCAAAGTTGTGATTTTGAATAAACCCGATTCATCATTATCAACTGCAGCCGGTTAAACCCACTGCTGGGCCTCGACAGATTCATTGGGGTAGACTGGTTGTAGTATTATCATCTAGTTGCGATTCTTAGGCCAGTATTATGAAAGCTTGCTCATAGTCATAGATATATGCTTGAGTAACGTTTATGCCACAGAAAAGCGTTACTCAAGCATAGATCGATGACTGAGCAAGCTTTCATAATACGTGCCTTGGACTTCATTTAATTATTTACCGGCTAATAGAAAAACATTATACTGTAAATTAATTAATTAACGTCCCAAACAAAAATTATAATAAGTTATAGTAGTATCGAATCCAGGCATTTTAAAGAACCTGAGGAATAGTAAAGTATTGCAATGGTAAAGTTTAACATATGGGTGGCGCGAGTTGGGTGCTGGGTGCCCACGTGGGTGCTGTGGGCGTGGCTGACTCCGCCCACTCTGACGCCCATTGATTCAACCGAAACACGCCCAGTGGGAATGTAAATAAACTTTTAAAACTTCGTAAAGTTTTATAAGTTATTTAAAATAATAGTTTCAGTATAACTTTCTCTAGGTGCCAAACCTGAAAACTGTCAACATAACGCAATTAAAGCGTGCCAAGAATTTAAGTAAAGTTCAGACTGCGTTTTTTGGAAAGAGATAAGTAATTCGAAAAAAAAACAGGGTAAAAACATGTTTTGTTTTTGTTTTGTTTAACACTGTTCAATTATTTTAATACATGTCATATTGAAATCGAGGTTCGAGTTTATATGTATTGTACCTATATTGGCTTGATATAAGTAAATTAAACAAACTAAGTTAGCGTGCGATATATAGGAAAAGAACTCTTTAGATAAGGTCTAAGTTTTAAATTGGGTATCATTTCGAATGGCAAAAGGAAATGACACCTAACACGGTTAGAAATATGGATGATGATGATGATTATTTCGAATAAATTATGAGTGAAAAACTCAAATCGCTGTTTCCAAGAAATACTTTACTAGGTAGTCATAAACACCGACCTATGGTCTAAATGGAGCCTACCCCGCCCGGCTAAGTCTAGCTTCATAATCTCAGATTTGGTGACGTATCACCAAAGATACAGTCTGTCCCACCCAACCTTAGTCGCTAAACCTAGTACACGCACCCAGTTGCCGCTATGAACTTAATTCCTCAACATTCCGATAGATGTCAGTAGGTACAACAAGTTACAGAGCAGGTCCGCAGTCCTAATAAAGGTTCTTGGCTATTGTCGGTAGAGTGCGCTCTATGTTGTGAAAAGTTTTTTTCAATAGAGTTTTTTTCTCTATAGAGTTTCAAAAACTAGGTAGATAAGAAATTTTGCTGTACCTACGTAAATTGTAAATTCAATTCATGTAGATAACTGGCTATAAACCCACAATAAAGATAAAGCAATACAATTTAAATAAAGCGATTATGATCAAGTGGCTTCAGTTTGAAGGGGCGAGATTTGCCGGTGGTAGGCAGCGGCCGCGGCGAGATGAAGGCGACAAAGATACCATCAGCCTCTTTGCGACACTTTGCCGACGCCGCCACGCGCCTTGCATCAAATAACTGATAACCGCTCATCTTTCATTTCATCTGCGAATGCCTAGTTTACTCTAACATTAATTTACTAAAGTGATAATCGCGGCTCCCACGAACCACTCCCATAAATGTTTAGTTTCTCAGGCGACCCCGTTGCGATTCTGCTACGCTTTTCATAACTTTGGTATCCAGCAGACTACTGTGTTCAGTGAAACGAAATTCGATTGTTTTGCTTATCAGACAGTGTCTTTCCGCTGTTCAAATGATAATTCGCCGCAAGCAAACGAATCGTCAGTGAAGGTGAAAATCGATGACCATCTGATTTCACGCTGTTGGTGTTCATTGTTGTTAAGACGCGAACCAATTTGGAATTTGTGAAATACTAGTTTCTGTCCGCAGCTTCGCACGCGTTGTGTTCGAATCGTTTATTACTATCCCATGGGAAATGTTTTATGGCATAAAAGGCCTATGTTTAGTCAGGCTTAGAGGCATCTGTGCAAAATTTCAGCCCGATCCGTTCAGTAGTTTTGGCGAGAAGAAGTAACAACATCCATCCATCTGTCTAAACATTCAAACTTTCGCATTTGTAATATTAGTGTGATAAATATTTAAACTACTTATAATTTTAGTTTATCTCGTTGTTTTTGAAAATGTTCATATATCTCGGAACAATCACACGAAAGAAACAAGTTCTAGTTTAAAGTACGAATTAACTTTAAAATTGTCTATCAGAAACTTTGGCGCGCTTTCGTATTTGGAGACCAGCATCTCTCTCCATGCATAGTTAAGTGCATCTGTGTCAAATAATCACGCAATATCGGCTTCTCCCGAGAGACATGAGATAGGATTAACTTCTTGACTGGTCAGCGGGTGGATACAGAAACTATGATTGTTAAAACCAAGACATCATAAACTACCTGTTGTAGAATGCGACAACTTGTCACAATTGTAAGTTAAAGAAAGATTGTGCTTGTAGAATACCAATAGGTGTCAATAGTGGCGATTTAGACGCGATACTACTGCCATTGTGAGGAGATTGTGTTAGTGGAATTAGGCCCCAGATGTGTTAATGACCTTGACTTCTTTGTTTTGGCAATATTTTTGCCACTTATCTGCCAGTGTCCAATTCATATAAATTTTAAAGTCATGGACTGGAGGTGGAATAGCAATAATAATATGAGCGGTAATTTTTTAAAAACCAATTATATGTTTACCTCGAAACAATTATAAAGTTTATATTTGTAATTAGATAAAGCAGATAATTTTAATTTCATCATCATCATCATCAGCCTATAGCAGTCCACTGCTGGACATAGGCCTCCCCTAATGAGCGCCATAGCGCCCTGTCTTCAGCTTGCCGCATCCAGCATCTGCCTGCAGTCCTTCGCAGATCGTCATCCCACCTGGCCGGAGGGCGTCCTACACTACGTTTGCCGAGTCGCGGTCTCCTCGCAAGAATCCGTTTACCCCACCAATTGTCGGTTCTTCGCGAGATATGACCGGCCAACTGCCACTTCAGCTTGCTAATTCATAGAGCTATGTCGATAACTTTGGTTATCTGTCGGATGTATTCATTTCAAATCAGTAAAGACTACTCTTACTTTTTGCAATGTCTCAAAACAGGGGTTAATTATTTTATCCGTAGAAGAGCCACTAACGCTCAGGGAGCAAAACTTAACTGGGAGACAATCCTCGGCTGTTTTACTGACTACAGCTATCACAATTTAGACAATATTCTAAGTTTTCCGAGGCTGCGGTTCATGCATAGGTAAAAAGGCTTCTGCGTCGCGTATGGATTCTGTCCCTAGGGTCCCTAGCGTCCTGAGATATTACCGACTTCGCGGCTTTGACGTGCTTTATCTGTGGAATTTACTTAATACATACAAGTGTCTTTTATGTATAGTTTTTTGTAATTGGCTAAAATTATCGTAATGGAGGACATGCAGCTGCCATAAACTATTTAAAAAGTCTTTGCCGCCTGTCAGTGTGTACGTGGTCTTATAGCTAGAGGTCATGGGGGATTTCTAGGGTTTCGAGGATTCGAGATCGGTTTCGAAACCCATCTATCTATGCAATGTATTGTATTATGTCATCCATAACACAAGCTCTGCTTAGCTTGGGGTGAGATGCTGCTGTGTGGTTTATCCAGAATTATTTATTTATTATTATTTTAAAGTCAAGTTAAATTTATCAATCAAATGAAAGGCAAAGGTTTGTACATTTTAAAAAAGTTTTAATTTTTTCTTTGTCTCATACTTTGACCCTTGCTCAACCCCCTATCACCGAAGTTTGCCGAGTGTTCCATATAAAATGTATTTAGCATTTGTAGATATGCATCTATTTTTATAGGAAAAATATAAGTCTGTAAGAATAACACTTTAAAAAATTGTGAAAAAAGGAGAATGGGTTACTCAGCAATTGGAGTATCAAATGAGAGGTAATGGACATTTCAAAACTGTTTTTGAAAATAGTCTAGATTTCATACTTTTTTATATACATAGAAAGTTGTCGAAATATTGACCTGTACATACCATAATCATCGAAGTAACTGGTACTAGTATGTATTTGTATACATAATAGACAAAAGTTCGAAAAACTCGGCAGAACCTTGTTTTTGTCATATTTAATGAGTGAAATTTGCTTGCAATTTCATGCAGGGGGGCATAATGTTTGGAACACTATCTTAACATTCGTTCCTTATAATTACTGTAGGGACCTTCTAATATTAATACTAATTGAATTTATCTTCAAGTACTCTAAAAATAAGAAAGAAATTCTGAAGTAGATAGGTTCTACTTGTTTTGTTTGTATCACAGGATACGACAAACTTGACTTGCTTATTATTCTCCAAAGGTGTGCGATAGCCAAAGTGAAGCAGTCTGTTGAAGTTTAATTGAGCCGGGTCGGGTCGCGACGGCACCTAGATTGGTCCAGAAGCTTGCTCCGATTCATAATCAAAAAATAATAATATATCGCCTTTATAATTGGATTGTATTCAGTAGGAGGTTTGTTGTTGCTAAGTCAGACGGCCTCTGGACCGCCCGAACCCGCCTATTTAATATTATCTTCCGACAATCTCCAAGTGTCGAGCGCATGAATACGCGGGTCCCATTCATACGCGCAATTCTCCGTAGAAACAATAAGCGTACCCTTTGCCGCTCCCGGGTGAAAGAGCACAAAATAGGAAAAAACAACTTGTATTATACTTCTTGGGAACCCTTTATGAGTTGCGAGGGCAATCGAATGCTTAAAACATTGGAAACGAACATGAGCCTGTGGTCGCACAATACCGAGGGTCGGTGGAGCCCGGAGGCCTATAGGTGTCGTGTGTCGCCGTCGCCCACGCCGCCTCCGCCTCCGCACCTCTCGCCACCGACATACGATATCGCCTTTTTATTTCATAATTTCTACACAATGGCCATGCAGCAAAGGCGTAGGGTGAAGACAATGCGCCCGGAGGTAAAAACCGCTCGGAAACCCTTTATATTCAATTTATTGTCTCAAAATAAAATCGGGTGCAAATTAAAATAAGTATTGGGGGCCGTTTGGGCCGTACCGGTGCCGCTGGCTGGAACCTTTCAACGGCTCTTTTATCTGAGATGTATTGAAATTTTACAAAACTAGCGAAACTTACGCCGGATATTCTAACTAAAGCTAAGGATGTAATGGTGAAGTGAAACAAAGCGGAGCAGCATAGGTTGTTTCCTGCTCGGCGAACATAACATTTTGTTAGTTCATTTAATGAGATAAGAGTCGAAAACAACTCGTCAGCGACCGCTAATAAATTGTGGTGGGCTTATCGAGATTGGCGATCCTGTGTAATGTGTGTGTTTGGGTAATCAGATGTGAGCCTTCCAACTTTTAATTCCCCGAGTAGCGGCGGGGGGTAGCGGAGGGGGGAGAGTCCGGCGTCGGCGCCGATATCGCATATAAAAAGGTTGCGGATCGCTCGCTTCTCCATCCGGCGATTGGCTAGGCGGCGCCCGCTGCTCCCCGGGGCCCTATACGAGAAGCGAAATGGGCCCCAGAACACCCATAAGAGAGCGACCCCGCCCGCCACGGCCGAATAATTAGGGCTCTTTGTTTAGATAGCGGCAATTTTATTTGGGAGAGAGCAGGCGCTGGGGACGTCTTCGGCCATTTCGACCGCGCCTGATATTAATAAGAAACGTGTGTGCCGGCTAACAGCCTCCAATACATGAAAATGCCTCGCTCGTTTCCATTACCAACAACAAAAGGTTTCATAACCTCGCGCCTCGTTTCTAATATTCTTGCTAAAAATATATTCTAATAACGGTTTTTTTAAACAAGTTCCTGAAAGACATCTGTTTGGATTTCAAAATAAATCAGTCCACGTCATATTTTACGTCGAGACAACTTGTGAAAGTAAGAATTACCAGGACTACAAGTCTCTAGGAAAGAAAGGGGAACTTTGCCATTCACCAAGCAATATCACATAAATAATGCAGCCACCAGAATTGGGATTTGGATTTGTTTTCTTGCAAACTTTTGTTTATCTTTATTTATCGCAAATGGAGAGCGAATACAAAAGCTCAACGAAAGGCTCTACCTAAGTTTGTTTTGTAAAGTTTCGTAGTTAATTTTAAAATGCTTTACCTAATAGGGTAATGACGTGGAAAATATTTATTGAACACCCGCAAAGGTGGCGAACCTGGATGAGATTGGCGCAGGACCGTCTGGAGTGGCATCAAACTTTGGAAACTATGTATATTATATGTATGTATATACCCAGCAGTAGTCTGCTCAGTCTGCAGTCAGTCAGTAGTCTGGTTGTGGATGATGATGATGAACCGCAAAGGTGAATAGAAAACTTAATCAATCATTAAAAGGTCCACGGCAATTGAATGAAAAAAGTCTGAAAGTTGAAGTGGAAAAGCGAGGTAGAACAGTCGTGCATATTGTAGGGACACATATTGTAGCGCGGAGGCCGCGGCCGCGGCGGCGGTGTCAGTCGCTCCGCGGGGGCCTCGCCTTTGTCTTGTCCCCGCAAACTTGCCATAAATGTTAATATGGGATCTTCTCACATTTGAATATCTATTTCTTCGCGAGGCCGGTTCGTTAACGTGGCCTTGAATTTTAAATTTTATTGCCGCTCAGGGAATCCCGCAGATGAGGTGCGCGCCTACGTGATCTCCCCAACAAAATAACCAAAAGAAAACTTCTTTTTGTCTCTTTTATTTTTTGGCGTAGACTCGCTAGTAAAGAATGATCTATTTGATGACTCTCGTCTCGTTCGTCTTACGCTTTAAAACTTCTACATACCGTATCGCTTCGATTAATACTAAGCATTTACCTACTTACTTAGACGTGGACTTTTTAGAGTTAAGTTTATATATTGGAAAGCCAGGAGTTTATAATTAGACTAAACAAAAAAATTATAAATACCAGAAAGCTTAACGAAAGTTTTCACGGATAATTAAAATAGTAAAGAAGATTACCTAATTAAGAACAATTAACATGTAAATAAGATGAACTCTATCGAAGATACGAAGATCTATAGAAGTCTTTGTTACAATGACGATACATTTTTATCAAAAATGTTGAATATAACTTAGCAAAATTACACCCCGTTTACGCAGCGACATAGGTTAATTAAAGTCTTGCTACAAAGACAAGCGAATCCCTAGCACACCTACAGATCACTTAATTCCTAGTTCCCCCTTAATTACCTACAAGCTTCCTGTCACCTGACACGGTATGTAGACAGACATCCCGTTACACTTTGCAGAGAACTATCTTGGCATATGTGACTTCTAATTATGTCCTGGTAGATTGTTGACTTCTAGCCTTATTTGATGACCTCTATAATTATTGTGTATATTGCATGATCTTAACCACAGAGAAGGAGATATTATGTAATTTTATGTAGGTATTAAGCTGACTTAGTAATTGTTACTAACAAGGGAGAACTAAGAAAAATTTTAATATAAAAAAATGGCTGCAGTCTTTCGCAAATCGTCACCCCACTTGGCCGGAGGGCGTCCTACAATACGATTATCTAGTCGTGGTCTCCACTCAAGAACACGTCAGCGGTTGTCGGTTCTTCGCGAGATATGGCCGATCCACTGCCACTTGAGTTTCCTTATTCCTTCTTATGCTATGTTGCTAACTTTGGGTTTTCTGTCGGATGTAAGTATTCGTTACCAATCCTATCCTTCAAAGAAACTCCGAGCATTGCTTTTTCCATAGCTTGCTGAGCGACTTTGAGCTTGTGGACCAGCCCAATAAAAGGCCCTACCCACTTAAAAAGATTGATTGATACCCAAGTTAATCGTCACATAATGAGTAAGCATCATGGCCTGGTACCCACGATGGTGAACGGAAAGTTAGCTGCGAGCATTTTAATGAAACCACCCCACCCCTGTCTGAACCTTAATTATTGAAAATGCATTTGAATGCTTTTCCACTCCACGTGGTACGGTACGGTACAGGTGGCATTTCAAACTCTCAACTTACTTACTTTACTAAAGTGTTTATATGTTGGTACCTAATTTTACAGTGTCGAATAAAATACTTAACCGCAATTCCGATTTAAGTGAGTCGGTTTCTTGACAGTTTTTATTGATAATCTGTCAAAATTATACCTAAGTTACGTTTGAGTATTCGGCGGTATATGTGTTTACTTTGCAACTACCTACCGAAAAGCACTAGACTATGCCCTATGTACTCCATAGAATTCGTTCCCGTGTCCGTCCCGCCCTGTATAAATGTTTCGCCCGCGCCCTAGCCACATCGCAAATGCACATTTTAAACTGCACCTGATTGCAGAGTCGTGTATACCATCCGCGGCTAAAAGTCCTGCTGTCGCTTTATTTTAGCCGACAACTCAGCAGCTCCGGTTATAACTCCTAGCGGACGTCAATCGGAATAATAATTATTATCCGTTTCGATTCTATTCTTGTTTTACTTGCTGAATGAGTTTTGTGCGTACCGTGTTGGCTTGATAAAATAATGATAAATGATGACATTCTAGCCGAATTTCCAGGCTAGTCTTAACAAGGTGCGCAGGATAGTTATAGTGCATCAGTGTGTGCGCAACCACAGGTGCACTCTCTATTCCTTAGACCTTCACGAACGTGAAGAGGTCAAACGCAGGACCAACACGGGCACGGGGCACCGAGGCACGGGGGTGTAACACCGCCTACTTCCTAAAGAAACAAAAGAGTGTTAGTATCCGAATAGGTACTTATTTATAGATCACCACGTAAACCTACTGATTATACAAACATGGAAACAGGAGTACACTTACTTACCTTACCTACTGATTATCTTAAGAAGTCAGAAGGACAGATAAGTTAACAAGGAAAGCTACAATCTCTATCTCTCTTCCAAAGAAAGCTAAAAAAGCTCCCCAAATACACATGAGTTTGTTGGCGTGGTAACTGAACACCAGCGCTAGGTATGATCTACTCTACACATTCTGAGTGGATACCTATTATGTCGGTGTTTCTGTGAATTTTAGGTTCATTTATATGTATGTTATTCCTCTCTGTTCTAGCAAAGTAAAAATCTTTTAACTTTAACTTATTTTACTTTACAACTGAACACATTTCTCTGGCATATTTCAAAATAGATTTTCAGTCTAGATACACTGTTACCTGGTCCTGTCATTAAAATAACGGTTAGTGATGAAGAAATAGTTTCAGCTTTTGCTCTGCAAAAAGTTGGAAAATATCCTATATTTGAATTATTTACCTAGCTTCTGAAAATACTGCGCCCGACTCGCTAAGTGACGAACGGTGTAAACAATTTCACTCGTCCATTTTAATTGAAAGTTGGGCGGCCGCAATGCAATTTTAGCCATCGTACTTTCCGGTACCTCTGCACTTAGAAACGTAGGGAGAGGATTCTATTAGCCCTAATTCTTGTTACTAAAGTTCTTATCTTTCTAATTTAGGAAATGGTTTGGTTACTGGTGGTTATTCAATGTTCATTCGATCGGCAGTTAACAATTAGAGAGCTTCATAGTCATACACATAGGTACAAAACAGCAAATAAATGAGTGGATGGGGTACAGTAATTGTAATTGTCGTGTCAAATAAATTATTTCATTTCATTTGACATATAAATTACCATCTCAATACAATATTTGATATTGCGTTATACGCTACTCTCTTGGTTACTGTTATGGGCACTTACTTTTAATGTTTTGAAGGCGCGAAAACGTGTTTCTGTGCGCGACTGCCACTCGTCGCCGGTTGAGTGCCGTCTGGAGGGAAACTACGATTCCTCCGAGTTAGGTATCTGCTCCTCAACTTTATGTTCATTTTATCTTTTCGGCGGTATTGCGAGGCCGGGACTCCGGCAAAGGCCCTCCTGGGCTCCGTTAAGCGGCCCTACCACCTCGAACTTGAGCACTTTTTACACTTTCCACTATCAAATATTAATATGAGTGTTCTTTTTGTCTTGTCATTGAAGGTTTTTGAGGTGGCAGTGACCGACCGAAGAACAGCGGTCACATAACGCTGCGGCATAATTTCAGTACTTAGGTTATGACATTTTTTTGTCTAAGTAAAGTAATGTTTGTGTACTCACCCGACTCGAAGCTATCCATGCTTTCTGTTTTGACATCTGCGATATCTGAAACAATAGAATTAGATTCAGATGTAGATTTTGAATGGAGCCCAAAAACAATTCGCTTCTATCTTTCGAATAAGGATTTTCTCTCGCGCTCTACCTAAATCAACACCCACACCATAATTGTATTTGGAAAGAGAAAAGTTTCCGAAAGTATTATCACCCTTTCTTCCCGACGACCGCGGTCCGCCTGCGAAGGCCTATCAGCCCGAGGCGGGGCCACTGTGGTTAGGCACTCTAATCTACTTTCAAACGAACCCGACACTTTTACATCAGTACCTATTTGCATCAAGCCGTGGCCCGTTTTAAATTCGGATATGTGATCCAGTTTAAACTTTTAGTCTAATTTAGTAGTTGAAAAGTCCTTTTAAATATTTAGGCGCGGTAAAGCATTTCTCTTGTAGCGAATCATTTCCGTTAGTTCGATAGACTCTTTTATAATGGATTCCATTCCAAGGGAGATTCTAATTTGTTTTTTGTGTAGCAATAGTTATTTTATGAATTTTTTGTACTTTTAGGTTTTTTATGCTAGCTAGGTTTAGAGATGTACAAATTACGGCTGTACAAACATTCAGGTTTAATATAAATATGTATGTCCTGAGTCCTAACAATACTATATTCAATACCGAATAACACTTCAAACTCTACTAACTAGTTTACAATGTTTTTTTTAAGATTTTGGAATACTCATTCATCATACAACAGTTAAAGAATTTTCCAAATCTATAATTGACGGAGAAATCGACGAACATTTCGAACATACATACTTTTGTTTTTCGTCGATTAAAAGTCGTCAAAAACTGTCGCTGCGCAGTATCGGTAGCAGAATTCCACAGGGCACGGATATTCAGAACATTCGGACTAGTAAAATATGGAGAAGATGATTTTGTAGTACAGTTGCATGTGTCGGCGGATAACGACGTCCCTCGGGAGGCTCTACGCACCTGGGAGTCCGCCAATGACGTTCAATCTCTGGACATGGTATAGCTCTTGTCAGGGTTGAATTTGGTATTTAATTTTCAAAGAACATAACATTTTATTTGAATTTATGTTTGAAAATGGAACTCATAGCGCCTCCTTGGTGATTGTTGGATAAGAAGGGTATAGGCGACTTTTCGACCAACTTTCCATTGCGCGTAATAGTTGGACACAAAAAAAATTTGTAGAAATCAATGAACTTTTTTACTACAAATTGAACTGAACGTGATTTATTTAATTGTAAATTCATGCAAATAAAACTGAAGGGTAAACTCGAGTTTCACGCCCGCTAAGCTATGCTATAATTACACGGTTTTTTAGCAAGTGAAGTTTAAAACACATTATTACAGTGACACTTATACACTGTATTGATGATGTCACACAGATATTATTCTAACCATCCAAAATATATGAAAACGATATACTTCGGACACATCATGGCCCACCACATAATAGTAATTAGAGTGTGAATATAGCTTTACTTAGAAGTCGTTCGTCAACCCATAGAGAAAAAATCGCAACACGCAAAAACAAAAACGCAATTGGTGCGAGCTTTACCAATCATGATAAAGCAAAGGACCTTCTATTTGCTTTTATTATAGACTTCTAATCCCACAAGCCTCTATGACAAGATTCCCATTACCAGTTAGGATACTAACCTAACCTATACTCAACTCACGTTAGTTCATAAACTGATACGGAAATCCTCATCTCCGTAAGGGGTCAGTGGATTACCACCTATTAAGGTGGCAGCCGAAGGGGCATGCATCATTAACGACCTTAGGCGCCGCTCACACCCGATTGGATCCCGTGAATTAGTAACCGCTGTTGAATACGGGGGAATTAAAATGGAAATGACACCTTTTATAAGGTGTTTGAATATAATATACCTACCTATATCAGGCAGTGATTTAGGTAAATAAATTCTTATTAGAAAGTATCTACTGAAATGAAAGCTTGGTAGATGACAGTGTGGCACCATAGTTCTATTCTTTTTCAATTTACGAGTAAGCTGTCATCAAGAAAATTCTACAAATTTTTTTCTATAGGCATGAAATATATCTATATAAAAGGAAGTAAGTTTTATGTGTCTTTAGACACTTTATTACAAAACATTCAAAGTTGTCTGGTAGAGATCGCTCTATAATAATAAATTTATAAACAAAAACGAACCGACAATTGGCGGTCAAATAAAGTAAAATAACTCCCGAGTCACCACAACTTACGGGTGTAATACGACCAAAACATTTTACAAAGGCTACGTTTTACTATGTACATTTTATTTGGCAAAGTTCTCTATTAGGTATAATGTAAGTGAACTACATAATGCTATTTACCATATCATGTCCAGGTGAGACGAGTGCGAGGATATTAAATACGTCCCCGGGGCTGGCGGGCCGGTGAGGCTCCAAGGCTGTAGATTTCCCAGGGGGGCACGTTAATTTTCTGCCGCCTTGAGCATACTGTACCCAAGGGGCGTACTACCTTCCGCGAACCCATTCAGAGGCTGTGATGCCGGGATGTTGTGTCTTTTGGATACATTCAGCCAATTTTAAAGGGTTTTGGAACTAACATTGATATTTTATGGAAATTTTGTAGTTTTATTAGGAATTTTTGGAGAAAAGATTGGTGAATGGAAATTATAGGTTATTTTACTTACAATATACATACCTACGTTGGTATTAACGATTTATAAAAGGGTAGATAAGATATTCAAATTTATGAGACTCGTCTAAATAATTCCTTATAATATGGGTACTTACGGACCTAATCATAGTCGTGATTTACACCTATGTAGTATAAATAAATAAATAATGCTGGACAATCCACACAGTCACATCTAGCCCCAAATTAAGCAGAGCTTGTGTTATGTATGTACTAGACAAAAATATTTATCTATGTGTATACATCACATAGATAGATATTTTTTATTACAGATAGTAAACGACTCTGCAGCTTATACAAACATTTGTCCCGGGGTGAGAATCGCACCCGCAACCTCCTGCGTCACAAGCGTACCTTCGCCCACCGTGCCACAGAGGTTTCGTAAAGTATCTGAGCTAATTGCCAAATTAAAGTGAGCCACAGCCACAGTTTTAAAAAGTAGTCAACAAATGATTCGCGAGTTGGCAGCCCCTATAAAGGTGTTATTCCGGCAACGCCGCGGACTGATGCCGATATGCCTCTCTAGAGAAAACTTTTTCACAGGATAAAAATAACGAAACACGCTCTGTGACTAACAGAAAGCCGAGACACCCCTAGGATTTAGCACTTTTTACTTCTGTTGCCTATGATGCTGAAGCAAGCTCTTTGTGATAACAAGAGAGGAAAACTAGACATTATCTTTAACGTCTTATAAATTGTGGTACCTACCTATTGTTTTGGTTATAGTATTATTATAATATTTTATTTATAATATTTAATACACTTTATAAAAATATGTTGAAACTTATAAGCTAATTAGCTTAATTCTATGGCTAGATTGTAATTAAACTCTATGGTGTTTTTGACATTATTTTAAAATGTGCATACTATGCTACCTATAACAAAAAATATTATCAGTCAGCTAATAAGCAAACCCATAACACAAGCTCTGCTTAGCTTGGGGCTCAATGATGCTATGTGAATTGTCCATTATTACCTATTTACTTATTTATTATATCTATCGGTCTGGTTGTAGAGCAAAATTACGATCAATAGATTCCGTAGAATTGTTAATGCGTCTGTTACCCATGTGTTTTAAAACTTTTTGTCAGTGCGACTGCGAAAAAAAAAATGACGCTATTTTCACTCAGCGTTATATAGCACCTAAGAAAGTAAAGCTTAGGATATGGCTGGTACTTATCACACGCTCTAGATATAGTGAGCAAGAAAACACCCAGACCTAAAACAAATATTTGCAGATCAACCAAACATTAACCCGACGGCGGCGGCGGGCGGCGGCGGGAATTGAACCCTATCTTTTGCGCTTTAGCAGGAGGCTTTCGCCCATTGCGCCAGGTTGAAATTAGCCTGTCATTTAAGTGAGAAAAAACCTTCTGTCTGCTAAGTATTTGAACCGACGATAAAATAATTGAATTCCCTTCATAAAGCAAGCGCTTCAGGTGGAATCATTCGCCTTCTACGACAGGTCGAAATCAGGCTATAAGTCACTTGAGTGAGAAAAAACCTCCATTATTTATTTTGTCTGCTAAGTATTTGAAACCATGATGAACTAACATGATAAAATAATTGAATTCCCTTCACAAAGCAATGTGTAAATGTATAATTTTTCGTAGTGTGCTCTGTCGCTGGTTGTTAGGGCAGCGCGCGCGGGTGTTGCGCAACGTACGAGTATTCTCAACGGGAGGGGGGCTATGGGCCGAAGTTGGGCGCGCGGGCTGCGTCCCACGGGAGCCCCGCACAGGGACCGCACTCGAAGCTAACTTCATTACCTTCAGCTGTCTATGAACTATGTTGCTAAAAGTACTGAAACCTGAACATAACACCTGGTTATAATATTTAACCGATTTTGAAAAAGGAGGAGAAACTCTAGCTCTAAATTGTAGTGTACAATAAATGTTACACTTTATTTTTGGAAGATCTATGTCACAACATGTATGTAATAAATACTTGAATCTTACTACTCAATTTACGTTATATTTAAATATCAATTATACGATTTATATTTCAATTAAATAAATAAATAATGCTGCACAATCCTCACAGCATTATCTAGCCCCATGGTAAGCAAAGCTTGTGTTATGGGTACTAGATAACTGATATACATAATACAATACATTATAGAATAGAAAACGACCAGAATACCCAATTATATTTATATATCAATTCACGTTATATTTATTTAACGTAAATTGTGCAGCATGACCAACACAAGCAAATAGTTTTGTCTGTACTTAGATCACAGTAATCTTAAGCCCGTTGATTTGATTAACCTTTAGCGGCAGGTCGAAACATATTCTGTAGTATCAGGAACACCGAAATAAATTCTTGCCTCATTTATCCAATTAACGAAGGTCCAAGTTAATCCGAATATCTCAATCGGTTGTTTGCTAGTCATCCACGCAAACAATGCGAGCGATGTGGCTGCGTCGCGTCTCGGGTCAGGTAATTAAATGCCTGTGTTGGATGGGGAGGAATAGCTATGGGAATGGCTATAACAGCTATGGCTTTTGGCGGTGCTATCGCGGGTGCGGAATGTCGCACGGTGGTGGCTCGTAGGCACGGGTGCGGAATGTTCGGTGCCACCGTCGACAATGCCGAATTGTTGCCGAACTTACCCGATGGGCCGTCTGTGTGTACGCATACTTCAGCGGCATTTCTGTGCTTTCCGGCAGGATTCTAAAAACTGAATTCTTGCTTCGAAAACGGCTTACCTTCATGGATAACGAAAGTTAAGAGGATTCATTCCTCTTAACTTTCGTTATCCATGAAGGAAGGATTTGTCAAAATAAACTATCATAAAGAAAACTCACGAGCTTTGTTTAGCTTGGGGCTAGACGATGCTGTCCAGTATTATTTAGTTTATTTATTTAGGATTTTTTTTTTTTAGGAAATATTGCTGAGTACCTTTCATATCCTATCCATTCCAGCATAAAAATATGTAGATGTTTTATGTATATACATATCTTTGAAATCATACTAAAATAAAGCCTTTCAAAAATATTTGAAAAGTAGAGAGCAAAGTCCGTCTCTGCGTGATCCCAGGTGGCGCGGCCGCAGCGTTTGGAATTATCACATAGTGGAGGAGCGGGCGGCGGGAGGCGGCTCGATACATTCGTCACAGGCCCAGCAGCTATTAGGCATTTAGATATTATCAACAGCCGCGAGGGACTACCCGCGCTCGCGATCTGAGCCCCCGTTGTTTCAATGCAGCTTAATTACTAAAAGTGTTCTTTGCTCGGGGGACGCGATTTTAATCGCGGATGAGGATGTCCATCGCTGCCCAATGCCCATTGCTTATGTCTGTTACTCGTCTAATACTCCCCCCCCCCCCACAGGTCCCCTCCCCCGCGGTCCCAGGTGGCCTCGCTCCGGCCACACTTCCGTCCGTCCCGAGGGAATCCCCGACCCGCGCACTCACACTCTCGCAACTCACACAGACATCTGCCTTTGGTTGTATTATTCTAAAAATCGTTATTTTGTTAGGAGAGTCTGTTTTCAAACAACATTACTAAATGAGTTTACTTTCTGGGAAGCAGGCGTAGACAGAACGCAAATGTAACTACTCCCTTTTCTTTAAGGTAGGTACTACTTACCAATATTCTAGTCTGATGAGATGACAGACAAACCACAGATGACGGACACCGATCAAAGATCTGCCTACTCTGCCCCTGCCCACCAATAATTAGTTAGGCAGCAAGGCTGTTCGAAGTTGATTCTTTTTAAGGGTATTTGAGTTAGCAATACTGAGCTTACGTACGTACTGGAATATACTCGTAAGGCATTATCAGATGAAGCAATAAGTGAGGACTACGCCGTCACATCATAAAAAGAGTTAAAGCTACTTCTACTAGCTAGGCTATAACGATGACATGCACGCCGCACATGAAAAACAAAAGCGCTGAAAAATTTCGTCATCTTATTTCCCCACGAAGCTAATTTCCCTAGTACACAAAAGCACGCTAACAACACTAGCTCATGATTAACGCAGTCTCCGGGGGCGGCTGAACTGATTGCCGGCCTTCCCAGGGGCTCCACTACATTTTAGTCAGGCCAAATATTTTGGGAGCCCTGGAATGCTTAATTAGCTGGTGGTTATAATGGGTTTTAGGCTGGAATTGGAGGAGGAGTTTTGATATTTATTTGCAAGGCCATGGAATTGGGATTACAATGTCAATCCAGAATATAATCCAGTTAGAAACCACAAAATAGTATTTCTTGCTATTGAATAAACAATATTTTTTTCATTTACATGTGACTGTGGACTAGCCGTTTGATATTTGTATAGATTAGTTCGAGTATGATAGATACTGTTACAATTTTATGATAAGTTGTCTGGAGTTTTACTTTACTTTTTAGCCTTATGATTATATGTAGGTACCTACCTAACTGTGCGTGTGTGTTTCTACGAAAACCAATTACTACAGAGAATTTCATAACTCAATGCATAGCAGGTAAATACTTTATAACTTTCATGGCCCAAGATGCAGATATTGTTCTCCGGTCCCATGTAACGGCGCGGCGGCAGCGGCGGGGCGGTGCGCCCGTGCGGGTCTCACGGCCAAGGTTGGGCAGTGAATGCGTTAAGCTCAACCAAAATGCTTGTAAATTAAATGCTGCAAGTAAAATTGAGCCAGCCGTAGGATCAATACCCTCGATAGTTTACTACCTGGGTAGCGTTGCCCGTGAACTCAACTTTTATGATGTTCCAACAAATAAATGAGATTCACACGTGTTGCAATACAATGTGCAAAAAGTTTCTCCCATTACTTTGTTACAAACTAAACCAACTACGTTTTAATCAATCGAGTAGGTAGGTACCTAGTTCTAATACCTATTGGAAAGAAAAGGGTCAAAGTGAGAAGATTATTTTACAAGTGAAAACAACTTCCTGCAAATTCTTAAAGCTTTCTTTTTAAACTGCTGGTTTTAAGCTATTTCAACCTTCGCTATGATGTAGAGATGGTCCATTCGCATCACACAATGAGTAATTTACACTTCCAGGGTGCTTTGTTCCTTTAAATATCCGACGTGTTCATTGTTTTACAAGCATGCGACTCATTGCTAGGCTTGACAATAGTCAAGTTCCTCAATAACAAAATTCCACGGCATAATAAAACGACGAGTAAAACGCCTAGGACTGAGCCGAGTATGAAGACCTACCTAGCAAATAAATTACAATTTAATAACCCCTCAATCCCCATAAAGATTCCGCCGCTGCTAGGTACCGTAAAACCTAAATTATCTGGGTGGCATAAAATTAAAACGTCAACTCCACAAGATGGGCCTTGGATGGACGGTGTTAAAAACTTCTGAAGTCATGAAAGATAAAGCGGTGCCGGTAGATGATAGGGCACCGCAGACAATTTGTTTATAATCTCGGGTGCCGAATTGGCTACGAATTAGCATGTAAATATTTGAAGTCCAAGGAGCCTGGTGGAGATTTATCGCAAACGGCGGGAGATAAGCGGAACGGGGTCGTAAAACAGAGCGCAGCCGGCCGAGGGCACACCACACCCTTTGACGAAGTTGTAAAAAGAACGTTAAACCGCAGTAAAAACGCATCGGCCAGAGACTGCTCGTTATTTTAGTGGCCTCCTTATGAATTTCAATGAAGAACTCGACATTTTAACCGAGCTCCGCTCTGTCTTAACTAGTAGCCTCCTTGTCCCCGAAATGCGTAAAGTTTTAATGCGAATTTAAATTCGTTAATTTTTAGATTTTGATATTTTACCGCCTTTTTGTAGTTGTCATAAATTATTATAGTTAAATTATTTCTTACCTGCCATGTCTTCAACTTCATCTGGCTCTGTTTTAGTCCGATCGTGGTGTTCGTCCTCAGCATCTAAAACAAAATAACTTTATAAATGCCATCAACAATCAAGCTTCATAAGCAATCGCTCGAAATTATTCCTTACATAAATGAAAACAAAGCTCAATACAAGATGCGCTGCATTCTAAAGTACCGAAAATCTGCATTGGCCGTTGATATTTATGCGTGGTACTTGTCCGGTATTTAGCCCGCGAGTGGCTAATCTGACAATAAATGGGTGTGAGCCGGCCTGGCAGTGACTAGTGCCGCGTCCGCTGCACCTGACAGTTACTAAGTGCTGGGTGCGGATGAGACCACACCACTGAATTATAACATGCCCGGTGTGATTATCAATTTTCAACGCGGACAGCGATAGGGTTAAACTTGGATATTTGTTAGCACAAAATGTTTCCCATCACGTAGCGCGACGTTATAAAAAGAATTAAATCTATTATAATAATCTTCCTATAAATAAATAAATAATGCTGGACAATTCACATAGCATTATCTAGCCCCATGGTAAACAGAGCTTGTGTTATGGGTACTAGATAACTGATATACATAATACAATACATTAGATAGATAGATATCTTTTATTATACATAGAAAACGACCAGAACACCCGGAACAAATATCTGCACAATTGTTCCGTGGCGGGAATCAAACCCGCAACCCCCTGCGTCGCAGGCGGACCTTCGCCCACCGCGCCATATCGGTCGTCAAGTTCTTAAACCTACGAGTAATTTCTTATTTACAAAGGTTTTGGTTATACCAGCAAATTGGTGATGATTCAATAGACCACAGAGCGTTTGTCTGATTAAAAAAAAATACATAAAAATTCGAACTCACTCTCTCATAGAGTCACTTCACTACTCTCCAAGCTATGGAGTGACGCTTAATCAGAGAGCATTTGCAGGCGGAATAGACATCGCGGCGCGGCCCATCCGCTTAGTCGATGTCGCACTACACTGCACGAATAAAGGGAGAAGCGGGGTTAAATAACCCAAACAATTACGATATTACAGATTACGAGTCTTAAATAACTTGTAAGTTAATAAATAAATAAAAAGTTGTAAAAAGCTTTTGATAAAGATAAATAATTACAAAAAACTTTGTTTGAATTTGATCATCATAGTCTAAAATATTTTTAATTAAATCTCGACGAAAAAAGAAAAACGCTACGAGTTCTACGAATGTGCTACGAGTGCTACGAATGTGCTACGAGTGCTACGAAAGCTCTACAAAAACTATTTTCCACTTTGAACTTGAGCCTCACTTCCGACCGCGCCTGGGCACGCGTTTTTCCGATATAAAAAGTAACCTCTAGAACTAAACCTATGCAAAATTTCAGCCCGTTCAGTAGTTATAGAGGAAACGAACATACAAACTTTTGTGTTCATAATATTACTGAGAACAAAACTGTGGAATAAAACGTCGTCGCGTCGGTCGGTTGTTTTTAACATGGTCCAGGTTCATAGTTTACCCGCTTACATTCATAATGACGTGGTAGTCATCATCATCATCATCATCAGCCTATAGCAGTCCACTGCTGGACATAGGCCTCCCCCAAAGAGCGCCATAGCGCCCTGTCTTCAGCTTGCCGCATCCAGCATCTACCTGCAGTCTTTCGCAGGTCGTCATCCCACCTGGTCGGAGGGCGTCCTACACTACGTTTACCGAGTCGTGGTCTCCACTCAAGAACACGTTTGCCCCATCGGCCGTCGGTTCTTCGCGAGATATGGCCGGCCCACTGCCACTTCAGCTTGCTAATTCTTTGAGCTATGTCGATAACCTTGGTTCTCTGTCGGATGTATTCGTTACGAATCCTATCCTTCAGAGAAACTCCGAGCATAGCTCTTTCCATAGCTCGCTGAGCGACTTTGAACTGGTGGACCAGCCCTATCGTGAGTGTCCACGTCTCAGCTCCGTAGGTCATAACGGGTAGGACGCACTGATTGATTACGTGGTAGTAAATAGGTTTATTTTATGTGTGTATGTTAGATATATAGTATGTATTTGATGTAAGTACATATGTATGATAGATAGTATATATTTTATGTGGGCCGTAGTTTTTAAGTATTTTCCATCCTGTACTACTACTAATGTTGCCTGAAATAAATGAAAATGAAAATGAAAAGTTTTTATTTCTTTAAGCTTACAAATAAGCACTTAGACAGGTCATATTTATACTATTCATTATTATCAATTAAATTATTTTATAGTTCACTTCAATTTTTTGTCCACCAGTGGAAGAAGTGAGAAGAAACCACTAGTATGTTCATAACTTATGTGTCTAGTACATTTGATTTGCTTATCTGTAAGTTGGTAGATTTTGAGTTGGAGCAAAAAAAAATGATAATTCATTTATTTCTTTTTTATAATAAATCTGTGATTAAGATTTTTGTCTGTATCGTAACAGCTTAATTTCATCAAAAACGTTTTATAAGCTAAGTTCAAACCGATCAAACTTCGTAGCAAACAAATCGCACCGCTAGACCCGTCCCATCTACTCTATATGCTCTCCGCCCTGCACCCATGCACGCTGCGATGTCGTACGTCATCCGTTATCATCGGCCGTGTGTCAGCGTCAGCCCCGTCTGCCCGTTCCAAATGGTCAGTTTTATAGTGAGCTCGGCGTTTGAGATTTCAGAGCACTATTCAGATGCGAGCTATTAGCACTCGTCGGTGGTGTTACAATACAATACAAAAATATTTCATTGTACGTACACTAGATACAGATCATTACAAAAAAAAGAGATTGCATTCGACAAGTACAATGTGTGGCCTTATCGCTTAGAAGCGATCTCCTCCAGGCAACTTTGATTGAAAGAATTATGTGAATTTAAGAAAGGTAGGGGATGTACCAAGTATAAGCTGGAATAAATATAAACAATATCATTATTTTATTATACTTACTACTTTTAGTTTTTAGTATTAGTTAACTTTTTGACGTGAGCTTTAAAAACTGGTAAGGATAACATATTTATAAAAAAAAATACAATTGTTGTGTAAAGTGTTTATATTGATCTATTTAGGTAATTGCGGTTATTTTGTGTCAAAAGAAAGATTTGCGTTGTGTACCTACCTCTATAGATAGTTTGTTTTTCGGTAACTTTTAGAGTAGGCCCTGATTGGATTCTTCGACCACTACCGTATACGTGTCAACTGCTGAACACCAAATTTATTCACCCATCGCTCCATCTTACCACGCTTGGAAAACCGATTGGTGATAGGAAATAACTTATAAGAAAATAATAAATCCAGCGTTTTTATGTGTATATGTATATCAATATTTTAGAGTTGGCCGAGATAATCGTACTTCAGTATCTTATATATTTAGCCAATATATAGGTGCTAATTTATACACTAATGGCTATAAAATTAAATTGGCCTTACCTTACCTTTTTTTCTCAGATCCGATTATTTGAACAACCGTACAGGTTTACCTATTACAAATCTTGTGTCTTAGAAGAATAACAGCGTATCAACCCTTACGACTTTCGTCGTTAAACCGCTTAAATTCATAATGAATTCGTTCCTATACAGATTTTATAATAAAACGTATTATGATTTTTACCTTCAGCCTTGCCATCATTCACAGCTTCTTCTAGCATTCTCTCGTTTGAGTCTGAGTCATCATCATCATCATCAGGTCCATCGAAGTCTTCTCGATTGGCATCATCTGGATTATCACCCTTCTCGACATCCCACTCTTCTTCTTCAGCTAAACAAAAAATATTTCACATTAGTTTATTTGTAGGCAATGGAAAATGAGATCGCAAATATGAAAACCATAAGTATATTTTGTTTATTTAAGTATCACTTTTCGGTGGGAGACTGTACCTACCCAAAATATATAAATAAATCAGTCTGAACATCTCTTTTTTAAGTCCCGAAGTACCCAAGCACAACCCTATGTGAAAATAATGTGAGTCTATAATAATTGTTTTGACAATTGAACCTCCATTTTCAATAAAAGCACTTGTAATTGATTGACAGTTATTTTTTCTTTTTTTTTTATGACCAGAAAGTTATTGACAGTGTATACGTTTTTTTTTTTTAAACGTTTTTTGAAAAATAATTCAGACTTAAAGGTAATTACTAAGTACATAATAATTTAAATTATGTTTATCCTTACCTTTACCTTTTTTTTTCTTTGGTTCTTTATTTATGGAATGATTGAGTTGTATTCATTTATTAAGAAATTTCTTAAGAAATCCGTCCATGCATCCATTAAAACATACAAAATTACGCTTTTATAATATTAGTGTGACAGTTCGTTCATGGTGTCAGGAGCTATGTGCTACTGGCGCCGTTTTGGAAATATTTTGAATCGTACCTATGGGGAGCCATTGGCTTGGGCTGTGATAATTAATTGCTATTCTACAGTCCAGCAATAAATAACACGACGTTAATGAGCGTTCTAAAACCAATTAGGATAATGTAAAGTTTTTGTAGGCCAGAAATCACATGACATGGACACAGAAATTTCTTCGTCCACGTCACACGACATCACCACGTAGTAAATAGTACGGATATAGTAGTGTATATACGTAATAGTAATTTACATTATTATTTATGTAAAACAAAGTCGCTTCTTGCTCTGTCCCAATGTATCCTCAGATCTTTTAAACTCATTTGACGCATAGATTTCCACACGGGCAAAGCCGCGGGGCGCTAGTGTCTTTCTATAATAAGGATAGGATTCCCTGTATGTACATAGGTACGTACTACCTTCATGCATATTTATCGTGAAAGTAGTACACCACAAAATGACTAGGCCGTAAAACTTATCTGAGCAGTAGATTGTTTGCAACAGTCTTCAGTTAGCTCAACTGTTTCAATTGTAAATACATTAATTGGTTTCTTTTTAATTTGCATTTCAGCGTTATAATGATTGGGATTTGTTGACATTATTTGCAACTAAATGTCAAATAGACCATAGATACTGAAGAACAGGTTAACTTTTGAATCAATTTGTGAAAGTCACCTGTCCAAACTCCGGAACAATAACCTTATTAAGCTTTTAAAATAGCAGCAATAAAGCGAGTTTAAATCAGGTACATAGTGTGACATAGTTAATTAGTAGGCGAGGGTGCGGTTGGCGTGATTGTGCCGCCGCGCCCTGCAAACAATACGGATTCTACAATTAAACAATTCACTGATTGTACTGTACTTTGTGTTGGACGTAGGCACGAGGAATATACGTCGGTATTCTCTGTGGTATTTAAAAGATATTTTTAGTGCTTTTATTGCTATAGCTTTTATTCGCAGTTGGTTGCTAAATAACAACAAAAAAATATAATAAGTAAATACCTGTGTATGCTTGGTTTACACTATCATCCTAATAAACGAAAGTTTGGTTTGTTATGTATAAATGTTTGTTTTTGTTACTCTTTCACGCAAAAACTACCCACGGATCGGGCGGAAATTTTGCATTTAGTTACTTCTCAGCCTGGAATAAAACATAGGATTTACTTTTTTCCCATTAATCAGTTCGCATTAGATAGAAATAACGTTCAAACATTTCCACGGAAACAACGCGAAGCCGCGGGCAGAAATTAGTAAATATTTTTACTAATTTCTGCCCGCGTATAATATTATAATTATAATTACCACATGTTATTCAGAGAAATAAAAACAGGCATAATTACAAAATGTGTACTAGTCTATTGCTGGTGTTGTTGTCGACCAGCAACTAACACTCGATCTTCACAATCGTTTTCCTTTATATTGATATCTAGTTTAGTAGAAAATTTAATTTCCATCGTATAGAGCCCGGTCGATCTGTAAACCGACTTAAAGACAGAAGGTACATTAAGGTTTCGATCACTGCAGTGCAGGAGTGGCCCAAGTTACCTAACAAAGCATATCACACGAGGGAGTTACACAGTACCTAATGCAACGGCAATTTCTATGAAAATAAGCGGGTAGTCTTGAGGCCAGAGAGCCATTGGCATCGTCGCAAGATAGCCCATCATAACTCGGGCCGCAATGTGCCGCCCGGGACGCATTCAGCACCAACCGCTCCACAATACAGCAGCCGCGAAGCCAATTCAATTTTCTTACTGACCATATTGCTTGCTTAGGTTTGCAGTAAGAAAACACGAAACAGGGAAACAGCGCAACATTGGACGTCGAATCGAAAGTGCCTGATAAAAGGGCATGAAAGAATCAAAAATATCCTATTAATATATTGTATGTGTATCAGTTATCTAGTAGGTACCCATAACACAAGCTCTGTTTCGTTTGGGGCTAGATAATGCTGTGTGAATTGTCCTGCATTATTTATGTTAACGTAGAGACCACAAAAAATCTAAATAGCGAACCAAACGAACAGAAGCAAACCGTTCAAGCTCTCTGACTTAGAGGACAAAAAGTTGCATATCTCGTCAGGGAATAAGATAGTAACTATATCAACCTGTACCTACCATATTTATATTCATTGTTACGTAAAACCCAGTTGGTTCTATCGCCAATAATACGTTAGAAACGACCAATTCCTCCGGCAGCACTAAACGCTAGGTACTAACTTTGATTAAGGACCAAGCGGATAAGCGCAGAGGAATAATAACGCTAACCCCATCTCGGCTAAGTCATTGTAGTTTCTGTATCCTTGGAAACTGTAATTTTAATGTGTTAGGAGGACGAGAGGGAATAGTGGGGGGTCCCGGCGCGGCGCTTGGGTCCGATGCTGGCCGTTCGAGCCCGTCGTTACATAATGTTCCTGAATAAATGAGCAATCGACATGGTTGCCTGCCTATCGTCCATACGCGGCAAGCGGACAGTCGTAACTTCACACCACCTTCACACGCACAAATAAGACAGTGTGCTGTCTATAATGCTTAAAAAAGGACGTTTTCACTATCGTATCTTATTATAAATGAGCAATAAACTGAGCCTTATCTTACAAGTGTACAGAGCACTTCGGATTCAAAGGTTTTCTCCCCATCTACCTATCAATTAAAAGTCGAACGTCTCAGCAGCATTTTCCTTAGAGACAGAGTTGAGAGGGGTATGCGAGGGGCGAGGCGGGAGTGGGACTGGGTCCCCCAGGGGAGCAGGCGGCACGCGGCTGCCTGGGCCAGGTCCCGTGGGACCTCGTGGGCGGCGGGGGATCCGCTGGGACTACTACCCACCTTCCCACCACGGCAAGGACGCCCGTCATGTTTTTAAGCACTGTTATACGAGAGTGGAAAATTACAGAGTCTAATGCGAATCTCGCGGGTTTATACAACTTGTTTCGGATTCAGACGTGTTGCGGATTGAGTTGTCAACTAACTGAACCGTTCAAAAGTAAAAATCATTTAGAAATTAGGTGTACCTCCTACCCACAGTCTACGGTATATACAGGGGATCATACGTTTGCCAATATGATTCAGTATTCCACATCATTATCATCAGTCATCGTAGTACCAACCTAGTGATGAGTCCCGTACCTGGCTCGTTGAAAGTGTTGGAACCTACCTTAGCCTCGCATTAATTCTTATTCTTGCATTTCTTATTGTTCAGAAATACTAATAATAAAGCTCGACAATCTACGTATCTCTCATCTAGCATCTAGCCAAAAGATGAGCAGGGTAGGTACTAGATGACTGAGATAAGTACTTATATAAATATAGAATACATTACCTATATAACTTTTTATTATACTACATAGAAAAATACCCAGAACACCGGAACAATTATTGCAGAACGTTACTATTTGTCCCAAGGCAGGAATCAAACCAGCAATCTCCTGCGTCGCTAGCGTACGAGTACTTTCGCCTGCTGCGCCACATCGGTCGTCGTAATAAATGATTTGCGTTCAGTATTTTGGATTCACATCACAATCGATTGATTGATTGTTCTCAAAATCAATTAGTGATTAACGATAAGTTGAGAATTAATCAGTGGTCCCGGATGCTGGTGTTTTTATTTTACATCATTGATAACAAATTATTTCCTATGAACTATACTTATTTATTTATAACACCATCCCTCCCCATACTGTTGTGGTTCTAAATTACCGAAAACCTCTACATTATATCACACTAATTATTATAAATGCGTAAGTTCGGATGTTTAGATGGATGGATGTATGGATGGATATTTGTTACTTCTTCACGCCAAAACCACGAAACGGATTGGACTGAATTTGCATACAGGTTTTAGGTCTGGAATAAAAATTAGGCTTTTACTTATTATCCGATAAATCAGTTCCCATGGGATACAAATAACCATTAAACGTTTCCATATATAGGGACAACGCGTGCGAAGCCGCGGGCTGAAACTAGTAATAAAATAACATAAGATAGAAAATCTTCTACCGACTAGATAGAATATTTACGCCTAGGTATTCTATACCCTTGCACCACTGAACAAATTGCATCGATTAAGCAGCTCTGTATCTGAGAGAGGTCAGCATCAACATAAAACTGTTATGATATGCCTTTAGCGTATTTCCCTGAGGCTCGGTGGGGGTGCGCCACCCTTGGGAAATTTGCCGGCGACTCCGCCGGGGCCTCTACAAGTTTTATGGACGCGCAACACCTAGGGCTTTCGCAACGGAGAACTTTCTAGATAATTTCAAGGATATTCTCGGAAAGGATTACCACTTTTATCTATTGAACCTGCTAAAAAAATAGCGTAATTCGCGCACTGGATAATATTATAGCCGACTCTGGATAATTCCTTTTTGCTTCAAGGCAGTAGTTTCGCAATTATAGCTGAATTGGTTTGTTTAGTAAAGATTTTTTTTAGGTTTTCAGAAGAGCGTAGCAACCCTAGTTTCTATACCCCGCTCACCCTCTCAGGGCCATCAACTTCTTATCGTTACACATAACGGGCCTTCGTAATAAGTACCGCAAACAGATTAATTTCTACTGATTTTTAATTTAACGAGCTTTTTGTTATTATTTATAATGCGAATTCAAAATTCGTTTCGGTGAAAGACCTAGAAAACTTCGGCCTTCGTGGCGCTACATGCTTTTAAAAAACAGGATTTAAGGCATTTCTATTCATTTATTACATACACATAGGACTTTTTTAACATAATCTTAGCTTAGGTGTATATATGTTTGCCCTGTAAGGGCCCTGTAAGGTAGTTGTGCCCTGTAAGGGCGCAGCAATTGATTTCTATAATAATAATATATGTTGAACATATAATTATTATGTCATAATATGTTCCTTTGTTCTAAAACATTTTAAAAACAGAGCTTTCAAGATAGAGACTGTTATGTCTCTACCTTTAAAACATTGTCTATTAGATTTCTTTAATTAGCTTCAGCATAATATAATAATAATATAATGTGTGCTTAATGTTAAATAAAGATTTTTATTTATTTATTTATAAACGAGGGTAAATAAATAAATTGTTATTTTCAATGCGTGCAACTGCGTCTAACTAATCACCGAACACACGAGTCCAGCAAAAACTTGACGTACCAATCCAAATTGACTTAACCCTTTTCAAAGGGCTTACAAATACGTCCATCCGAGCTTTTACCGCGAATAAAACATTCATACCAAGTTTATTGTGATCTTCACACCTCACCCCACCTCTGCAATACTGTGTTTTATATTTAAGGACCTACTTATTACTAGATTCTGCCTGCGGCTTCACTCGCGTTGTGCCTAAACGGTAGAGCACTCTACTATTGAAATAATGTTATAATCGGACTATGGATCACACTCATTTTTCCAGTGGTATTACAAACTGACAAATAACATTTTAAAAAGTGGAAATAGAAGTAAAGATTATGCATCAAATTAATTCAAGGTGTTCGCCAACGATTTTCCTATTCATAATCGGTTAAATAAATTTATAAAGCTGGACAATCCAGACAGCTTCATCTAAGCAGAGCTTGTGTTATGGGAAGGTACTAGATGTGTGATGTACATAAATACAACAATACATTACATAAATATATAAATTTTTATATACATGCAGGGAAACGAACCCTCATCTTGACGATCGAGGTCCTACGACGCAAGAGGTTGCTTGCGTCGTAGGACCTCGATCGTCAAGATCATGAATAATTATGTTGATTAAGTAGGTAAGAACCTAATGTTCTAACCTACTAGATACCGTATCTGTCGTCGATCGATCCTTAGTACAAGAAAGCTGCAATTTTGGTTCAACATACCTTATTATCTTGCATGCATCTAGCCTCAAGCTAAGCAGAGCTTGTGTTATGGGTACAAGGTAACTGATATACATAATACAATACATTACATAGATAGTTCTTTTTACTATACATATTAAACAAATAATATTAAGTACAAAGACTAGATACCGTATCTTTCGTGATCGATCCTTAGTACAAGAAAGCTGCAATTTCGGTCCAGCATACCTTATTATCTTGCATGAGCAGCCTTCTATCCAGGTTAAGCGATGTCAGAGTAAACAATTCAAGATACGGCAATTCGTTTTTATTGTCTACTTGGGACCGAGAAGGATTAACATTTTCACTGGATGTAAAATTTTAATTCCTCCACATGAGGGCCTGGCGGGTCGAAATTGACGTGTTATTGGGCCCTGGTGAGGCTGGCCATCTGATGTTATATATGAGGATGGAATCAAGGTAGATACATATTTGGATCATTCAATAAAAATAAATAATGCTGGACTATTCACACAGCATCATCTAGCCAAAAGCTCAGCAGAGCTTGTGATAAGCTGATGATTACTAGATAACTGATATACCTACATAATACAATACATGACATAGTTATTGTTATTATACATAGATAACGACCAGAAGGGCCTGAACAAATATCTGCAGATCGTACAAACTTTTGTCACGAAGCGGGAAACGACCCACCTGCGTCGCAGGCGGACCTTCGCCCACCGCACCACAGAGTCCGATTACGATTTGCAAATATTTGTTCCGGGTTTTCTGGTCGTTTTCTATGTATAATAAATAAATATCCATCTATCATCTATGTAATGTATTGTATTATGTATATCAGTCATCTAGTACCCATAACACAAGTTCTGCTTAGCTTGAGCTTGGGGCTAGATGAGCAGTGTAAATTGTCCAGCATTATTTATTTATTTATCAAAATACCTTGTTCCAACAAGAAATGTATGCAACAAAAGCACAAACAAAGGGAATAAATAGTAGAATACAAGTGAATTAAGAACGTACTTAAGTGTAAGAACTAGAGAGCTGGTATTGCATTAGGTGTCCCTTGCCACCGAGTCGCAGCATCCTCGCGGCTCCTCAGGGACGCATTACGAAAGTAGGTAGACGCCACTAGATCGATACATAAAGTAACATTACAACACACGACATTGTTGTCCATTTTGTTTAAGGTTTTACCTAGAGCATCTTTGTCTAGGTAAAACTATCATAGACAACGTAGAACACCTTTTTCCATGCCACTCTTAAAACTAGCAAATAAAATATTTTTTGATTTTTCCTTGCCAGCTCGCTTAGTATCATTTCGGTGATGAATGCTCTTTGGTAACCTACTGGGTAAAGTACCTAAGTCAAGTATCAAATCTAACCCGCCGCCGGTGCATTGTATAATCCAAGAGGACAGAGACAGAGACAGACGGACAAAACTGATACACTGAAGATCGCGGATTCGATTCCCGCCTAGGATCAATTAATTGAATTCTATGATCATTTTCTATTCCAACCAAAAATAATAATTGCTATCTAAGTACTTTTGCAAATTGCCTAGTCACTTAGACAGGCTGTAAGTAAGTACGCGACCGCAGCCAGACTCTGACTAAATGCTGATATCATGGGCGCTCTTTCCACTTCGCAGAGCATTTATCAGCCTGATCTAACATTACCTAGGACTAAGTACTACATAAGAGACTCTCACTCACCATCGAGCGTATTCAGAACATATCGATTACCTATATAATATAATAACATTTCATTTGACGATAAAATGAAATAATTTGGCGTGTTTTAAAAAAACTACTTTCTAAATAATGAAAATAGGTTAGGAAAACTTAGTTTTAAAATATTAATCGAAATCGGTTAGCGTGATATTGAGTTATTCGTCCATTTGTTACTTACTTACCTAATGGAAATTTAAAACTAATATGGATTTCTCATGGATGCCATTGTCAGAACTGGACCGAATTGAAATGGAAATAAAAACCACACGGGAAGCACCACTTTTCAAACAAAAAAACAATCATCAAAATCGGTTCACCCAGTCGAAAGTTCTGAGGTAACAAAAATAAAAACTGTCCAATTGATAACCTCCGTCTTTTTCGAAGTCGGTTAAAAATACTGTTGTGGTGCCTATTTTTTGGCAGTGATGTTTTTCGAGCGTATCTATGGTAAGTTGAGGGACAACGTCTTTTTACGGTAGGTATCTAAGTGTTTTTTTTTTTGTGGGAATTCATATTATTTAGGTAACATACCTAAAGCAACGAAACGGAAATACCGATTTTAGTGGTTGGTAACATAAAGCAACGAAACAGAAATACCGATTTTGGTGGTTTTTATATTTTAGTTAATAGTTTTGTTTATATTTTTATATTTAGCCTCTATCAATAATCGTCTTGAATGTTTTAGTTTCATTTTTCTGATTTCTTAGAGACCCAACAACGGGAGTCAGTCTCGAGTGGTTCCGGTGTTCCGGTGGTTTGAAATTCCCTTAGAGCAAAGATGTAGAGCTCTTCCTGCTTATCACTGAGATACCCCACATTATAGGTAAGTATATTATTCCCTCTGGATACGAAGATATGGTATTAAAGAGGGGGGGGGGGGGATTACTGCTTCATGTGACAGACCTCATTCTCCTGATTTAACCAATAAAGTAACATCTGCATACCGCTAGTACCTACCCTATAGATTCTGGGCCAGTTTGGTTGAGAAAGTCGTTCAAAAAAAGCAAATTAATAAAAACCCATGATTTACTGATCTAGAATCTTGGAAGCACTTTGAATAAAATAATTGTGCAAGTAGTCATTTTTAATATAAATGCAGGAACCTACCTATTATAATAGGTAAGTATTGTAATTACGACGATGAAAATTTAGCATTTTAGGAACGATAGTCGATAAAATATATCCATTTTTGTAGGTATCTATTTAATGACTTTCGTTACTGACATCGATAGGTAAACATAAAGGTACCTAAGTACCAACCTTAAAAAACACGTACAAAATATATAAAAAAATCAACTCACGTTTTAGAGATCTCGGTTTAGCTTGTTTTCTTCTAGACATACTCAACACTGAACCACACAACGTAAATAAAAACAATAGTCATAAATACACACTATTTTCTAGACCTGCGTTCGAAGTTTGAAATAAAGTTTATCGTAAAAGTAGGGAGAGTTCGGCATACACACGTGGCCAACCGTGGCGCACCCCGTGCTAACTGAGCTCACTGGCGGTGGCGCCCAACAAGTGGCAATAACATTGGTAATCTTACGCGCAAACTCGTAAGTACGATGTAACCGACGACACTTAGCCTTTTCTAATGAATACGGTAGCTAGGTATTTTGCTAGAAATGGTAACAAACAAACAGGTCTACGTTATTTATGAACTGGAACTAATATTTAACGACTCCTTTGTTCCTATGCTATCTCATTCATATATTTTTAGATTTTTATTCTAGAGTGCAGTACCTATAGAGTAAAAATCTGTAAAACACCATATTGGATGGATCGGAATTAGATTTCTGATCAATCTTGCATCAGAAATCCAATTCCGATCCATCCAATATTGTATTTTACAACGGACGGATTGGCGGGAAATTACAATATTTCTGGAATTTTAATATTTTCTGTTTCAAATAGTAAACGATTTTATATGAACCCTGTTCTTCTTAAGTACCTATATGTATATTATAACTATATGCGTAGTTTCGCATTGGAGGCTATCTTCATGGGATTCATATAGATTTACGATCTTACCTATGCTCGCGCCAAAAATTCATTGAATGAGTCGTTTTCCAAATCATCGTCATCATCATTAGCCTCCCCTAAAGAGCGCCTTAGCACCCTGACGCCGCCTTGCCAAAAAATATCGCGACAATATTTTTGGCGACGAGTTTGTCAGACACTGCAAACACAATCGCTCACAATTTTTGTCATTTCATTTGGTCCAAACCTCGATCCCTGCTGCAGACCACTTTACAAAATTAGAAAAAAACATCATAAAAGATCTAACAAAACCACTCAAGCTACGGTTAAAGTACCTAAGCTGCGGGTATCTTCACCGTCATGTTAGCCTTGTCTTTCTGGGTCGACCTCTCCAAACTCAAAAATCAACCAAACTCGCTCCACTCGCAGTTACTTATATTCATAGCTTTCTATATATTTTTTAATTTATTTTGAAGGAAAATTGCCCACCGCCTGCCAAAGTTTTGAGGCTTTAAGCTTCTGAGGCTGCGTGCGACGCGACGAGACGGCGACGACGACGACGTGGTGCGAGGGTGCGACCGTGCCTTTTTCTTATTTTATCGTAGCGCTATGGACTATTTGCTATGCCTAATTATTGTATTGTCAATGCCAGTGTCACGAGCTGACATTGAATGTTAACATCTGTCAGACGTCAGTTCAACCAGTCCTGTCGCAGAAGAAAAAAACAATCCACAATCCCTAGAAAGAGTCAGTCAGCCAGCAGTGTTTTGGGCCTTTGGTTTGGGGTTTTGAGAGAATATCTTTGATAAATTTAATTCTAAAGACGTGCTGAAGACCTAAAATAGAAGAAATATGGATTTACCGTACGAGGTAAAACTTCTTTATTTTTTATAGGTGTCCGTAAAATTTTCCTCATACGCACACTAGCAATATTTTCCTTTGTTTGCAAATATCATTTTCATTCGATTTTTTTCACGTGATTCGGTATCGATCGGTAAATAAAGATGCCAAAGCAGGTATCCTTTGTTAGAGCTATTACAAAGTTTATCTACGCTAAGTTATGAGTGTTCACAAAGGCAGAACCTATGAATGAAAAATATTAAAAACTTAAAACTTACTTTTACACAAACAGAACAGAGAGATGTAGGTAAATTATTACATATTTCTGGACGTTTCACATAGCTGATAGATACACAAACAAGATGATAGATACAATATTTTTACTAGTAATCTACATACAGTCATTTCTGTTCCAGGTATTAGTTTATCTCTTCAAATACCTACCCAATTCTGACAGAAAAGCTGCGAGCGAGACTTGTCAGGCATGGTACACAGCAGCCAACAACCACAGCTTCCTGAAAAACAAAGTGGCTGTATTTTATAAGTCACCTTTAAATGATGACAATTCATCTCCCATCCAGATTTTTGAACATTCACCAGTTACACATTTCAACTACAATTTTAGTGAAGTAGAGATTTCAAGCAAATTAAATGGATTTTGGGAGCAGATGGGAGAGCATATTCGAAGTCTTACACTCAGAAACTGTGATATTTGTGAAAAAGTATTTGCCTTCATACTCGAAAAATGTACAAACCTAGAAATTTTAAACATACAAAGTTGCAGAGAACTCTTTATGTCCGGGAGACTGCTAGAAGGCAAAACAGAAGGTTTGCTTTTAAACCGTCTTGAACAACTGCGGAGCTTAAGCTTGTCCGGCAACCAGTACCTGACAGATGCACTTTTCAATCGTTTTATATCAGCAGCTCCCGAGTTACAACTACTCAATTTGTCTGCTTGTTCCCTGCAATTCCATCTTGGATTAGTAAAGAAGTTTTACCCTCCAGGCTCTGATATATATCTCAATCCATCAGAGAGTGTTCTTACTTTTCATTTTGTCATGCAATTTATAACAGCTAGAGCTGAACACATCAAGCATCTACTATTTTCTAATACTCTGATTGATGGGGCAGCACTCAAATCAATGTCAGAGACAAAAGGCCTAAGATTACAATCACTAGCACTACACTCTTGTGACCAACTTACTAACACAGGCATCATGTCATTAACAACACACCAGATGTCACTTAAGGAACTGGACATAGGCCTCTGTTCCAGGGTAACAGATTCCTCTTTGGTGCACATATGTAATAATCTAGTCAATTTAGAATACCTCAATATCCAAAGATGTAGAGCTGTCACAGATTTGGGAATAGCAGAAATTGGGAAACTGAAAAAACTGAAGTCACTTAACATATCTCAATGTGATCAGATTACAAAAGAAGGATTACAAAAAGGAATATGTGCTGAGAAGAACCATACACTTGAAGAATTGGACATACATTCCATGAACTTGGATGAAACAGGACTAATAATGGTTTCAGAACAGCTACCAAAGCTCCATCTCTTAGACCTCAGTTTCTGCTTCAATGCAGTCACAGATACATCTATCCAAGTTGTATTCAAGAATCAGTTGCAGCTCCATACATTGAGGATTAGTCATTGTGATAAAGTGTCAGATGCTGGGCTAACTGGCATGGGCAAGGTACAAGCAGAAAGGGATGAAGGTCCTGTAATGTCAGCCTATGATGAAGTCTCCACCTCTCAAAAGATACACCTGGGTTCCAGAGCTGAAGAGGAGATAGTGCGCGACGCGCGCCGTAAACGCGATGTAATGCTGATGTGCGAGAAATTATCTGTGGATACCTATTCTGGATACTCACTATCTCTCATTAGGGGCCTTCGAGAATTGGATATCAGTGGTTGTAACAGAATAACTGACGTAAGCTTGACCTATGCATTTAATTTCAAGGAACTCATCAATTTGAATCTGAGTAGATGCCAGCAGATAACACATGAGGGAGTTAGCTATCTTGTCAAGAACTGCCCTAGCATCGAGTACTTAAATCTTATTGATTGTTACAATCTAAAAGATGAGGCTATACAAATCATTGTACAAGGTTTGAGGAGATTATCACAGTTGGAACTCAGGGTAAGATACAGTTCAGAATGGTTTTCTAGTTTATGACAAAATTATAAGAGTTCCATCCTCAAATATCCCTTATAATTTCACCATGGCTCCAAATATGTAATTCATTATTGACATCCATCTTGAAATTGTTAGGTTTCCCAAATCCTATTAAATTATTTTTTAACTGGGCATTTCAGGTAGATTAATATCACACTTGTAGTGTACAAACTTACTAGGTAGATACTCACTTATGGGCAAATGGCAAGACATATAAAAGCTAGATATAACGACTAAACAAAATAAACTCAAGACTGAATGGTAATGCAATCATGGTTTATACTTATATTGCATTACAATTCAGTATTTCTTTTATAATAAGTAGGAATGACCACCCAAAAGATAAGTGGCTAAAAATATATAGTTATAATGTAGTATCTATCAGTCGCCGCAGCCGCCAAGGCCAAACCTTACTGAATGACCCTGTTAACCATCTCTACTTAACTACTTATGTACAAACCACTTTTTATTCCAGGGTTGCAATCAGCTCACTGACAAGACAATAGATGCAGTCAAAACTCATTGCAAGAAGTTGAAGTATCTGGATGTGCAGGGATGTCGTAATATTTCCCCAGAACTTGCCTGCTCAATTGGAAACCTGCCTACATTGCACACAGTGCTAATGTCAAAGCCAGGACCTTACATAGCAGAGGGTGTTAAGAACAGATCCCCAGCTCCGGCTTTTCTGCCTTCGTTGATGAGAAAATTACGCTTACAATAGATTTTATTAACTCTTATTTATTTCAAGATTATAGACATCTTATTCGCTTACTTACCCACATTTGGTTATGAATCAAAGATAAACTTACACTAGTCTCTTAAAAACATTATTTAAATAGGTAGGAAGAGATAGGTACTTGCCATAAATGGTGAATGTCCTTTCTCGCAACACGACGGCTGCAAGTATTTCATTACCAAGGTTAACCACCATTCCATTTTTCGAAGCTTTGTTTGTGCCTTTAATCTCTAATGAAATTGCCTGTTGTATGAATTCATTACATTATCTATTATCAAATTTCTTTCATGTGGCACAGGAAATAACGTTGCGGTAAAACCAGACATCCTCAAAAACATCATTGTAATAAAATAACTGCTACATTTGTGGTAGTTTTATTATGGCCTATGTAAAATAACTACATAGGTTATATAGGATAGACTATTTAGCCACATTCATCTTGTAAAAAGTACCTACTACAGTATTTCCGTGTGGTTCTGTGGAAAAGGAAAGCTTCTATCCTGTAAGGAAATATCATTTCGTTTTGGCCTAAGACTAGGTAAACATAGTGGATAATTAATAACATGGCCGTTATCTAATAGATGATAAAGGACTCTTATTGTTTCCACGTTCGTCCTTGTCAAACGTCCAATGTCGAATGACATGATTGATTGATGCGTGATCTTTGATCACGATCATCAAGGATATAGGCCTGTAACCCTGGGGTCAATGTTTATTTGTGAGTGTAGCACTTTAAGTATCCATTACCTACTGTGATAATATTCATTATTATTTAATTTATATTGGTTAGTGACATTAACAACTCCTCATTATTTATTTCTTTAGTTTATGGTTACTAATAAAAGAAAATGTTAACATTATTATAATCTTTTATTACATAGAATTTAAAAATAACTTAGCATGTTTAAGAATAAACTCTTCTTACATTATAGGGTAGATAGTTTCTGTAGTATATCTTACTATATATACTTTGTTCATTGTTTATTACATAAGATAGGCATTTAGTTTATAAGTAAATAGGTACAGTTGTGCAGGTGCTTCATGCAAACATGTATTTAAAGGTAACCAGACAATACATTATAGCTAGAATCTAAACAGGTAGCGTCAATACAATATTTTCAGTGATGCATAAGCAATTTAAAACTTGTAGGAACAACTCATAATATACATGCAATAAATATGTAGGTACATGTTTAACCGTAGAGTACTCGAACACAACTCGGCTAATATAACGACGACTCGATCAAAGAATTTTTGACAGATTTCTCAGATTTTTTCCATTGATGACTCTCAGAAAATCGCGACTTAAGACGTGCTTAAATCGGAGTTCGGTTCGAGTATTCGGTGGTTACTTGTTTATTTTCACTACATCCATTGGTTTGGTTTGATAATAATATAAGTATCAGATAGGTACCCTTGCACAACTTCAACAAAAGCAAAATAATACACATGGTTACAATTAATATCGTATTATAATGATTAAAGGCCAAAAGAATAAATGTTAGAAAAAACTTAGCTCTTAGCTTATACAATGAAAATAATGGCCATAGTTCTACCATAGTGAAAAATTATTTGGCCATCTAACAATATAATTTGTTTGAAATATTGGTAGTATTTTTCTAATGACTAATAAGTTTGTCCAAAAGTCAGTTCCAGAACTATGTTGTAAGGCACCAATACTTTACAGCTCGCGATTTTGGATCTAATCATTCATTTACCTATGATGGTTAATAGTTGAAATATTCAATTCACATAAATTTAGATTGTTTTAAATTTAAAATAATTCAATTTACAGACATAGTAGGTAACATCAAAATATAAACCAAATTCAAAATATAAAAAGGTACTTCAAGATTTAAACAGTAGGCAATGTATTATCATTAACAAAAACTACCAAATTGTTCAAAACAAAGTAGCCTTAACACACCAAAAATATACAATATACATAAATACAAGTCATAGTTATACTTTGAGTAAACTGACACTAGAGTTCGTACGCAGGTTTATCGTAGACTCGTCCCGTCACATAATACGCTCACTCGTTTCCCTTGGGGATGTCGCTAGGGCTCTCCTCATGGCTTCAGGGAGTAGGGCGGACTCAGTTGGACCTGGGGGGTGTGGAGCGTGGACCCGCCGGGAATGGGTGAGATACACCCATCCTGAGAGTTATCACACTCCAAATCTGGTATGCTAATATCCTCAAAGTCTGGAATATTCCCTGTATACGAGATTAGCTGATTCCCCTCCACTGAAATTTGCCCAAAAACATATTAAATCAACTGAAGGTTAATTCACAGCGGCAATTAATCTTAAGTGTAAAAAAACACTTGCATTGCTAACATACAATAAAATTAACACATAAAACTACCGTTCACATGATCTCGGCATCTCTTGTAAAGTAAAACATGCAAAAAGTTTGCTTGTCACAGTCACAGTTGTCACATATCTTACTGCCTACTAGTCTAATTCCACACAAATCTAAACCAAACTCTCAAAATCCGCACATAAATTAGCTAGGTAAAACTAACATCCAGGGGAAATTCTTGTATTAATGATTCCACGTATGTTCTGCGTAAAATAAATGCGCAACGAAAAATACAAATGTTAAACAGACTAAATAATACTTAAATAACAATCTCTGGTAATCAAACTACAGAAAAAACGTGTATTCCAAAAAAGCAAAGCAAAGCTGCCACGATATATACGATAAAGGAAAGTAAATACCATCATCATTTTCGTCTGTACACAGTTGCACCTTGTCATCGCCGCTACTAAACCCACCCTTCTGCTTCTTGCCTTTTTTGACAACACAGAAATATAAATGTAAATCAATTAGAAAAGGTTAGTTATATTTTGTCAAAACTGTAGTGTTATGAGTTTATGACGATTGGCTGGTTGTAGTCGTTGAATTGAAACAGCTATCAAGTAGTGATTGTGTATTTTGTATAGCAGTGAATTTGAATTTAACTGTTTCTGTGGAATTATTGCGATACGTATTAGAATTAAAACATCGTTACATAACTTGTTTAACGTAAATAATGTTAGATCATTATGTCACAACAAACCTTAGAAAACAATACTTGAAGACCGAGAAAAAGAGATACCCCTAAAAGTAAGTAAACTATATGATTCTCCTAATTTATGGCAAAAAAAGTGTCCCTCTTTTTGGTAGCAGCAACTAAACTTTATAAATGAGACACTTTAGTGGCTTTACTTACTATACAATAAAAAAATCCGCATTCTATGCTTTGTCTCACTGTTAATACCTAATTCAGATCAGAAACAATTTAAAGATTAACCTATTAAAACTTCTGTCACAAAAAGATGTCCTACAATACTAATTAACACAGACCCGACCCGCAGATTATTTATATAAACTTTACTCGACTATTTAAAACCCTTTACCAAACGTCCGTCATGTTGTACAACGCTCACAGCGTTGCAAAAAGTTCTTGTGGGCGATGTAACAGGCTATTGAGTCGTTGGCGCACCGTCGTTACCAATCAGCCAATCAAAGTCAATCATCGGATACTGTTTCGTCGTATCTACAATTAACATGAACGTGTAACAACTGACAAACACCACAATACAACATACCTTCGGAGTTAGTTGGCTCGATGGGCAGATTTTCACAGCTCGTATTTTTGTTTTATTTTTGTGTTATACGACCAACCATTGCTGGTAATGTGATGATTATGGGCAATATAGTTACAGTTATAACTTGTTAAAAAGTAGTTAAATGACTCAATTTAAAGTGAAATAATTCGACGAGAAAAAATCTATGAAGTTCATAAGAAAGAAATTAAGTTTAGTATTTCAAGATAATTTACTTATTTATTAAAATATAAATGCATAGAAAATATTGCCCATAAAACTGCACTACATTGAAAAAAAATTAATATTGAACCTCTCCCGTCTTGAGATAAAACGCAAAACACTGTACAGAGGTAGCTCAAGGTGAGAGGAGTTTATAAATAAGATTAATATAAAAACGAAAACATGAATTATTATTATATTATACTTGCGTTTCAAAGATAAGACAACTCACCATTGTTTGCGTCTCTAGCTCTCTCATCCACGGGGTTATTGAATGACAGACCATAGAAGGGATCTTCACCGCCAAAAAGCTGCAAAATGCAAAAAAAAACTCTTTATAAACGATCTATTGGGATGTAATAAAATTAAGTTAGTACCTACCAACGACATAGAACAATCAAGCAAAAAATTTACAAGAACCGCCAAATTCTATCTTTTGGGTCTGACTTTGCACTAACTGATTATCTACTTGTATCTACTAGTATCTTTCAATCAGATTTTTTACTGGTTTTCCATAAAATTCATCACGTAATTTTTTAAAAAGAAAAGTGCGACCTACTTGCTTTCGATCAACACGGCCCGTACCTAATGAGCAACAAAATGTTACAGCAGAATAAA
This sequence comes from Eupithecia dodoneata, assembly GCA_947044415.1. Classification (NCBI taxonomy): domain Eukaryota; kingdom Metazoa; phylum Arthropoda; class Insecta; order Lepidoptera; family Geometridae; genus Eupithecia; species Eupithecia dodoneata. The sequence goes on along the minus strand of OX345656.1, from coordinate 7,146,163 downwards.
GGGAAGGTAGAGAATATAGGAATGGTCTTGTCTTGTCTATGTCGATTAAAGCAATTTTAGTTACGTAATCTAATGGCGAATGATGATGAAGAGACATCTGAGATCCTAATCTTGAATCCGCATTCTATGGACAAAGAATTATTCGTTTTAATATTTTATAATTATGTGCCCTAAAAACAGCCATGAATATAAGGAGTTGTGTGTTGCCAACTTAGAATTGGCACAACCCAACTCTCCCTACGGGTGTCCCAAGAGGCGATTACGGGATATCTACCGGGGGAACGGCAGCGCAGAAAAGATCCACCACCGAAATGCGATCTCCAACCCACATGCCCAGTGTGGGAATTATGGCAATAATGGGGATAAAGGGGGTAAGCCGTATGATAGAGCCATTAAAGCGATTATCAGGGGCGGCCTATTTCTAGCAGTGGACGAACATATTATGTAGGTTGCAGTTGGAAATAAGGATTAATAAAAGCTTACGCCAAATCTAGACATTCCAAACAACAACAATTCTACGTCACGGTATAATGATGAGTCATGAAACCCATTACGTCACAAACAATATATGTATAGTTGCTCTAGTAACAATATCATCATAATAACCGGCTTGATACAACGACCAAAATGTTTTATCAATGACGCAGTGTCTGACACAGTACATACCTACTAAATGTTATTCTGTGTTGTACAGACCGGTATAGGTAGGTACAAGTAGGTACGGCCAGGCACACGGCCCCACACGCGGTGTCAACACGTTTGTTGCAACGTGACTTGACGCAGGGCTACCAACCTACCCAACCCAATTCATCGATGTTTACAAAGTCACTATAGTTAATGATTTAATGTGTGTGCACACAGGTACCACTAATTGCCTCGCTGTTTGTGTGAGAGTTTTTATGTGTGTGCATTGCACTATGGTTGTTTACTATAGATTCGATTTGTAGTTTTTCATGCTCATCGATTATTAGCCATTAAGGACTCTTTTATAAAAACGGAATTATTTACATACCCCCATCAATGTATTTGTGTCAAGAGAGTAGGAGTCACTCCTTAATAGTTCTCTTAGTGATTCCAAGTCTGTTTGCATTGACTCCAAATGATCATCGATCTCATTCCTGAAATACAGAAATTACAATTATTAAAATGACTAACTAAAGCAGGCATCGATTCTAACATTTTAATAACTCAAATTAATATTTAAAATGTACAGTACGTACCTAACCTACTTACATTTTAAATATTCATTTGAGTAATTAAATTACTTATAATACACTTTGCTACTACATTAAAAAGTGGTAAATTTTTATACCGTTTCAGTCTGAGTTAGTAGGTATATTAATATGAAAAGAACTTTCAATAACTATTTATAGCAGCCAAACACATTGCAAGGTCTTTTCATATTATTCAAAATAATAGATTTACACATACTTGTTTGGACTTGTTCCATAGAGGGAAGAGAAATCCTCCCGTTTGTTGATGTTATCTCTCCTATTCCTGAATTTTGAAACCACACACATTTCTTTATTAAGAACAGCAAGCTGGCTGCTTTCCCTCATCATAGGAAGATTTAGATTAAATATACATATAATTATTTATATATTTTTATAGTGTAGAACTTGTAGAAATGATACTTACCTAACACATACTCTAAATCTCAAATGTTTACTAAAATCAAAACTACTGATGAAAAATCAATTAATAACGATATTTGCACTACACAAACAGCTGTTTTTGTATCCAGACATATTGAGAATCTCCTCCTTTTTTTGAAGTTTGTTAAAACTTTTATATACAAGTAATATAGAAATAAATAGATTATAAAGTAGTACATACCTCGACAACCTTGACACATTATTATTAGGGCTCAAAGTGGCAAGTGTCATGTTATTCCAGTCAATTTCATCCTGTAGCTCAGTCTTGATGTCAGCCAAATTCAGATTCAGACCCTCGTCTCGTCTCTTCCTGTGTTTGGGAGATTCAGGCTTCTCCAGCTTAATATTTATTCCTCCAAGCATTTTATCCTTTGTGTTAGTGACTTCCCCTTCTCCTGCTAAGTTGTGAAGGACATCAGTAATATCATCGTTGGTAGGTATGCCGGCGTCACTTACAGAGTCATCGCTTGCAAATATATCGGCTGGTAGCTTAGGGTCCGCTGGTGGGTTCATTAAGCTGTAGGAAGAGAGTGAGGGCATGGTTCTTGTAGCTGCAAATTTGCCTTTGGATTTCATTTTCGATGTGGTAGGTAAGGTTGTGACATTGCTTGTGTCAATCGGAGTCATGCCTGGGACCTGTTGTGGTTGCGGTGAGGGTGTTGATACAATTGGCAACTCTTCAGGCCTTGCGCCATTTATTCTGTTCACTGGGTATACAAGTCTTGCTGCTGGAATGAGTAAAATTTACTTAAGACACATAATGTACATTCAATAGAGAATAAATTAGCTAATTATGATAAAGCCACCCACTGATCTTTTAGATCTGATCGGAAAGTACAAAAACTATAATAATGACTATTATATTTGAAATAAAATGGCATCAAATAAATTAATTGTATCAAAGTTATCAATCTAACAAGAGCAAACCCAAAATATTACATAAACAGCAAGACAGGGTTTTTATCTATTATGTACCCCTCTAAGATCAATATACCAATATGCACAAAATCACAATAAATTATATGAATTATGATATTGTAGATAGATACCTATGTCATGATCATCACCATCTTCCATAGTAACATGGTAATGTATTTGTGCAGTTGGGTGAGTTGGGCTTTGAGCAGTTACGGTAGTGGTCGGTAACACATATTCCCCGGCCATCATGTTATCTTGGGACAAGTCATTATGTAAATCATCATGTACTAGTTCATGAATGGTCGGTCCATCCTCCTGAAATAAGAAGTAGACTGTTAAAAATTCATTTAGTACACAAACATGAAGAAAAGACGATTTATGGGACAAGCAAAAAAAAACTATACATGAAAAAAAATTACTGATGTAAAGGTTTGGACTGACCTTTGCATCCATACACAATACACGAAAACGTGTTAAGGTTTGTTACCAATGTGAATAAATAAGGCAGAATATCAAACAGTTATTCCTCACCATGTTTTCATCATTCAATTCGTCTAATAAGACCTCCTTATCCAGTTTGATATTCTTCAATTTGCCAGGATATAAGCCATCAGTGCCTGAATTATGAGCTGCATTGTTAATCATCAACTGGTAAGGTCTCTTGACTCCAACATTGTTGGTATTGGGATTGGAACTTCTGCCTGGTTGCACAAGATTGCATAAGAATTGAATAAGCTGAAAGTAACAAACAATTATTGTTATTTATAACAGAATACTTTAAAATACCATGGGTTTAATGCTCTACCTGCCTCCCATGCATGGTGTTTAATTGTTTATACAATAATGTATATTAAATCCACAAAGGGATTATTTTTATTTAACACAATTTTACTTATATTGATAACTCTATAACTTGGGAACAAATAATTTGATTGTTTTAAAAGAAAAACTAAAAACCGACTGGAAATTCCTTAGTTTATAAAGATTTTTTTAGATAAATAATTATACCTCTGGAATAAAATGTTTATGCAATCATCTCCGGATCATACTCCTTACAATAGCGAAATCATTTTCCAAATTAGTCCATAATTGACAGAGAAATTAAGGAACATAAAAAAATACATACAACTGAAAATAGAACCTCCTCTTTTGTTTTGTTGGTTAAAAACTACCACAATGTAGAAGAAATGTTGAAAGCAAAACCTTATAATTGTTTTATTTTATAGTGCAAACCCAATGATAATGAATCTGAGACCTGTTTTCTTTCAAACAAATACTGAGTAAAGAGGAAGGGTAATAGTTTTTAGCTTACATTGTTTACAATCTGTTGTTGTTTGATGTGTTTCTGCCTGAGGATTGCCACTTCCCTCCACAGAGCTTCGTTTTCTTGTTTCACTGCACTGAACTTGGCATCCAGGCTCTCTTGTTTACCTTTCATAGATTTTACATCAGATAACACCTTATTCATCAGTTCTAGCTTCACCAGTTTATCACCACCCTCATTGCTAGCGACAATAGACTTTGGATTCGCAATTTTTCTCTTGATGTGCTCTAAGAGGTATGGATGGCCTTTCATAAAGCAGGGGTGTGAGAATTCAATCTCATCTTTCTCATATCTGAGACCTCCATTCTCTACGGAGGTGATCTTGTGAAAGCCATACATGTTTAGTTGCCTGATAAAGCTGGCCATGTTGTTGTGTTTGTAATATAGCGGGAGAAGTTCCCTGGCAAAGTCTGCTTGATTTTTTATCATAAATGTTTTCCCTCCCTAGAAAATAAACCATTTATTTTATTTTAGGTCATGCATGGAATAGATGGAACATTATACTTAGAGAAAAGTTTTATCAATTCACTTAGAATGGTATTTAAATTTGAATTGAACTACCTAAATTAGAACACATACTTCAGATCATTTTCATCAGAGAAGCCATAGATTCTCCATCTGTTGTGAGTTGTGATGACATCACATCACAAGAACAGCTGATTTCCGAGAGGAGTCAAATGCGGTGAAATACAACTACGTATTAGTAAATAATACGAAAATACTGTTTAAAAAGTGTCTTATATTATTAAGTGTACAGCAGTAGTGGTAGCCCTAATGTAGCGCATGGTGCAAAACGTGACTTGTATTTATTTATTTATTTATCTTACAAGTTTCTCAAAGATACAAATTATTGAAGCATCGATTTGAAGGTTGTGTTCTTAATACCCCATTACAAATTAAATAGGTACATTAAACAAATTGGTACACCGACAGGTCGGGAAGCGAATTCTCCAAATAAAATAGCGGTTTAGAGCTCAGAAATGAAATAATCAAACTCACAGGACTCCATGATATCAAGTGATTGTTTTCAGAATCATTCACTAATTTCCACAGTTTTCCAAGGAAAGCGGGAACGCCTGCCCCAAGTTCTACAACAGAGCGCATTTTATGGGAGTACAACAAACAATCAGCGGTCACCAAACAATAACACTTGCAAATGTTATTTCACGAAATTATTTCAGTTCAGATTCAGAACGGGTGTCAAGAAGTTACGTCGCCATTTTGTAGAATACACACACACTCACACACTAACAAATGTGATACACACACACTAATACATTTTTTGACAGCAACAATTTGGCAGTGTGTATATTTTTTATGTCAAAACATGTTATATATTATACATCTCATCAAATCAAATAATAAATTATCGAAGAAAATAATGCACACATGTCAAAATACATGTTCATATCATCAATCTAAGGGTGACTGAAGATAAACTTAATGGGAGAAGCAAGCACCAATCAAATTGTATTGTAATGTAATATCACTTTTGCCACTTCATTAGTTTGATGGTGTAAACATGGTGAAATGGCAATTTATTTGTCACCGGGGGGTAATTTTTTCCGTCCATGACTCCACGACCTAAATGTTATGCATAAGTCACTTGTGCGTTGTGCCTGATAATCTTCTTTTTGTCGAGCGTGGTCGAGCGAGAGCGTAGTATTGCCGGTAAACAGCGGTTTGGTCTGATTCCGATATTTTCTCTTCCTATGCAGATCTTTTCATACGTAAAAAAGGCATAATTGTATTTATTGTTTGTGTGCACTGTACGTACACTGGCTGTAGTAGAGTGCCCACAGTAGGTTAAAACCCGTCGTGCTCTGCACATAAGACTTTCTTCTTAAAAGAAAAAGAGATTAAACTTTCAACGGATAACCATATTGATTTTAAAATAGAGATAAATCAAGAATACTAAAGCAAAATGCCTTTAATAAAATATGATGCCATAACAACTCATTCGTTAATTTTTTATGTCCAAAAACAATGGGTGTTTTTGTGGCTTAAAGTGAGAAGGCGGCTATTTTTGCACATAATTTGACCAAATTTTTAATTTATTCAGACATACAAAACAAAAAAGTCCATGCTCAATCACGTAGGTATATCAGACAAGTATCTCTTAATATTTTGACCACCACATAAATTATTTATTATATTATGTAGGTACCTACCTAACATATTTTTGTAAAGGCTATTAAATGAAGAACCTGTTTAAAGAAAATTATATTAAGTGTGAACTGTAATTTTTATAAGAATTTGTCACGATTTATATCAATTTTACAGTTTGACTTTGAATGCTCTTTCTATTTTCAGGTTTAGCTAATATTTCAGACCAGACCACGACCACAATATTTGCGTTCGTTTCGGAGCTTCTTAATTTTGACTGCCGGTACGGCAACACTTTTTTCTTGGTGTCCAAAGTCGAGCGGAGCAGGAGCTATCAAAATTTATTAAAAAGCCAAGCCAGCCAGTATAGAAAGAATACAAGGCACGGCGCATTTGGCTGCAATAAGAACGCTTCCTTCTGGACCATGGAGGTAGGTTAAATATTCTACGTGATCACGTATTTTGGTACTACTGTTTCCCAGTGCCGTTTTCGATCAACCCATAAATTCTACTACTTTCTATTTACAGATTGAAATTCTGAGCACTTCTGGCTCCAAGCCTTTAGGAAAGATCCAAGTGACAGAGAGTTCGACAATAGAAAACGTCAAAGAGAAGATTCATCAGAGTGTAAGGAAATCTCTATACCCAGACCGTCAAGCCATCAAGTTAGAAGCTAAAGGAAAAACACTGAAAGACGAAGACACTCTGAAGTCTTTGAAATTAGAAAATGGAAGTAAACTATATGTGAAAGATCTTGGACCACAGATTTCATGGAAAAATGTGTTCCTAACTGAGTATGCCGGACCAGTCTTTGTTTATCTGTGGGTCTATCAGAGACCTTGGGTTCTCTACGGAGAGCAAACTTCAGCTCCTGAAGGTGTTGCTACGTAAGTGATAGTATAAATTTAAAACTTAAGTAATAGCAAAAAAATACCAGTCCTGCAGTCTTTTTCAACTTCTTATAATTGAAAGTTGAAAGATTTCTGTAACTTTCAGAGTGGCTGCGGTGTGTTGGTCAGTGCACTACATCAAGCGTATCCTTGAGACATTGTTTGTGCATCGTTTCTCCCATGGAACAATGCCGCTGAGGAACCTGTTCAAGAACTGTTCTTACTACTGGCTGTTTACCCTGTATGTGGCATACCACATCAACCATCCTCTGTACACAGCCCCATGCAATGTCTGCTTCTATGTAGGACTTGGAGGGTTTGTGGTAAGCATCAATAAATTTTACATTATTATTTTGTTAAAGACGAGCTGCTGAGAGCTTATATGTCTATATAACAGTGCTTATTTTTTTCACTACACTAGTGTGTCTCATATTAGTGGTATATAAATTATAAAATGACTACACATTGTTAATAACTTGCTAAATATTTAGTTGATGCTTACAGCATTGTTTACTCATGTTAGTAACTTGATCAAAGTTCAATGAAGTACTTATCTACATTGAGGTTAGTTATAATAATGCTGGACAATCCACAAATTATTTAAAGTGGTCCGAGAAGCACCCGAAGTGGTCTGAGGTGTCCCAAAATGTATTATGCAAATCATACTTTTCCCAACTTATTATTTTGTATATTCTGCTTAATTTAGGCCTGTCCTAGGCCTTATTAACGTTACCCACCACTGCAAACAAGTTAATAACATAAAAATTGTTCAAGCCAATCATACATTTTTTGGTAAGGTGTGTACATAAGTCTTGGTTTGACAACGATATCACCTCCCCATCAATTAATTTCTGGCCACGGCTAGCTAAAGTTTTCATCTCTGAACAGATAGTGGTCCATGACAAGCCAGAAAGTACAAAAATTTGTCCCAAGGCAGGAATCGAACTCACATCTCCTACGTCGCAGGCGAACCTTCTCCCGCTGCGCCACAGACGCCGTCAATTCAATATGTTATTAGTTGCTATGGTTTAGTTTTCTTTATTGTAGTTTACTAAATTGGCTCTCATCTCAGCTTATTTAATACAATGCTATGCAGGTTCTGAGAAATCATCAAGGTTATTTCCTTAATTTTTGTATTTATTGACAAAAAGAACAAGTTAAGGTTGGCCACCTTTTACTTTAAAACATGCTAAGGCCGATTTGTATTTTATTTCGAGCAACAGTTTATCAAAATATTTAAGTAAAGGTTAACTTTTTTTAGCTGTTTTTATACCTATCAGAACTGAGCAAAGACCCCAGCTGAGTAAAAAAAGATATTGTTTTGCCCTTTTACTATATTAAATTGGTTGAAGTAGAAGAAGATAATAAAGTGTATATAAATACAACTTATGAAACTTTTTTTGAAGTGAGATTTATTCTGTTCTAGCTTTGTGAGCTTGGTAACCTAAGCATTCATATTTTGCTGAAGAACCTTCGCCCTCCTGGCACCAAAGTGAGGAAAGTGCCGGTCCCTGATGGAAACCCCTTCTCCCAACTGTTCAACTTTGTCTCCTGCCCCAACTACACCTACGAATTTGGATCTTGGATGTTCTTCACTATCATGACCAAATGCATTCCAGGTATGTTTGATTTCATAAAACTCGTCCTTCATGGTACTTATACATACTTAATACTCAAATTTTTATTGCAATCAATTTTTTTATTTTTAATCTCAATATTTTTATTGGTCTGGTGGTGGGCGTCCCATAAACATGATCGCTTTACCGCGATAAAACTGAAAAGGAAAATTAAAAAAAAAGATTTGCGATAAATACCCGATTAGATACTGTTTTCTGGAATTGAATGTGATTAGAGACCATGAGAGATTCAGTCTATAAATCTGATATGTGAAAATTGTCTTTGAAAAAGCCACATAATGAGACATCACATCACACTAAGATTATAAATACGAAAGTATGGTTGGATAGATGTATGGATGTTTATTATTTCTTCGCGCCAAAACTGCTGAACAGACAGGGCTGCAATTTTATATTGGTATTAGGTCTAGACATGAAATAACAAGGCTTTTTATACCATATTATATCAGTTCTCATGGGATAGAATCCACGCGTGTGAAGGCACGGGCAGAAGTCAGTTTTCCATATAAGAAAAAACCCTAAAATCTTAGAACTCAGAACTCAACATGGCATATCATATACCTGGTGGTGAGGGTGTCATGTCTGAGAATCGAGTTTCAAAGATAATTTGCTTTGTTTGTGGCTTGCTCAAACTACGATAAATAATTTGAAACCTGGCATCGATCGATTCGTCCGTAATGAATGACGAGCAAGAATTTATTGATTCTAAGTTATTAGCATAATCACCTGTGCTTATGCTAACATATACAAATTAACGCAGGTATTTTGTTACGACACTTTCGGAACTGGTATTATATTCAATTGAATATCGTTTTAGTAATCTAAACGACATTGAAGATTTCAACTTGGACTACGTTGTTTATACCCTGAATCAGTATCTTATTCAGATGTAAGATACATTGGAAAAATTTAAAATATGGATATTAGGGATTTAATAGGAATATTACCTACTAGTCAATAAATAGGTTCTCAAGAATATGCTGATTTCCTTATAATACCATACCTTTATCGCTATTTGTCGAATGACGAATGGATGTGACGACCGATGTGGCGCGGTGGGCGAAGGTCCGCTTGCGACGCAGGAGGTTGCGGGTTCGATTCCCGCCTCGGAACAATTGTGTGTACGATGTGCAGATATTTGTTCCGGGTGTTCTGGTCGTTTTCTATACATATAATAATAAAAAATATCTATCTATGTAATGTATTATGTATATCAGTTATCTAGTACCCATAACACAAGATCTGCTTACCATGGGGATAATGCTGTGTGAATTATCCAGCATTATTTATTATTATTTATTAAATATCACCTACTATTCAATAAATACTCAATCCTTCCTCTATGTCAACAATACGCTGTTTTTCTTATACCTTTATTATCGCAATATGCTCTTGCGGGGCTCAACCTGCAAGGGCATTGCTTTGATAACGGTATTACGTTGAAAGATATCCTTAAAACAACAAAAACATTGTAAAAGGAGAGTAGATGACAAGCACAGAATCTATAATAATAACAGACAGAGCTATCCCCAGCAATTTGTGCTCACCGGCTAAGTAGAGCTCTAGATACCTAAGTCTAAGAGAATGAAAAGTAGATATACACGGTGTAACATGATGGGTGGATCATCGGTAAATGGGGGGTGGGGGACCTCAGTACCTATCGATTTAACCCCCCTGTATGTTCAGCGATATTCACTGGTTCAAAAGTTATTTGGATTTTAGTAAAATTTTTGAAAAAATCAGATGTCACCCTTAATTTTGCAATTGCAGCCAAAATATTGGGTCTGCGACCCTATCTTTTTTTGGAACAAGATGAATAGTGGGCCTTCGGTACCCCTATACCAATTTGACTCTTAGATTTATAAAAAACCACCCCTCATGTTACACCGTGTAGAAGGAAAGTAAGAAAATTCGTTTATTTCACTATAAATACACAACTCGCAACTATTATAATATAAATAAGAACATAAGGAAATAAAAATGACCTATCTATAAAACAGCAACAAGTTACTCTACACAGAGAACCAATAGGTCCTGTCTCAGCATAATGTTGCTCCATAACGTCGACTGAGATTCTTAGTCAACGCTCCACTAGAAGTAGAGCAACACTGGTTTTCTGGCAGAACCTTTGGTGCGTGTCAACAAGGGTGGCAAACCACAGATAAAATAAAAAAATATTGAATTAGTATCTTACAACCTAAGGTATGGCTGGACATTGATAATTTTTCTCATAATTTCAGCGGGCATCTTTGCTGCTGCCGGTGTCTACCAGATGGCAGTTTGGGCGCTCGGGAAACACCGCAACTACAAGAAAGAATTCCCTAACTACCCTAAGGGACGTAAAGCTATTCTACCATTCATTCTATAAGCTCGCACTCTTTTCGGTATGTCAGCTTTTTATTAAGACTTGTTATTATTGCATTCTAAAGTATCAAGACACTTACAGGTGCATAGGTGAAGGTCGTTGTGGAATCTTTATATTGCAATATTTCATTCCGTTCTAAACTAGCTAAATAAGCTAATAGAGGATAAAGTAATGTGGCCATTATGTTTATTTAAACACAGCTCAAAGGGCCACAGTACTCTAAAAAACGACCTGCTTACTACTATACAGAAACGTCTTCGAAAGTGTCTTCTTTGGTTGCTTTGATGAGGTTAATATTTATGATTAATTAGTAGGTAATTATTATGTTAATTTACTCAATCGAATAGCAAACCTAGATACTAAAGGAATTGATTTGAAGTAGGTAAAAACTTAAACTTCTACTGGGATATGGTTTCTTTATTGGGTATGAGATATGTATGGGGGTAGATAGCAAATCTATCCTATATTATGATTACTCAAATCGCTGTTAGTATATAGTGTATTTGTAATACAATATTATTTTTTTGCAATGTAATGCAATTATTTCCATAAACTCTGTCAAGAGGCATTTAAGTTTTGAATATACATTTTTATATAAAACATTCTTTTATTTAAAAAAAATCCAAGTTTTTGTTATCTAGATATTCCTTCTTAGGAATGCTGCGAATATGTAAGCCCCAATACAAACGTAATTTCCGATTCATTTGGAAACAACGTCCACAAATTCAATAAAATTTTGCTTACTACATAGGTAATCAGATAAGAAATAGCTATGTTTGCAGCCTTTCCTGTCATCATCATCAGATTATATTAGTCCTCTGCTGAACATAGCTCTCTCTCAGGTCGAACAGACCCTACAGTGAAGATCCGATAAAGTAAAACATGTAATTACGAAAAAGATTTATTCAAAAGAAATACATTTCTAATTGAAACTAGATGCAGTCAAGGTGTTGTTCGTAAAAAAATAATTGGACAATGAGCAGCTTCGTTGGTTAACATTGACATACTGTATGAAAACTTATGTTGCAATCGTCAATAAAATGTCCGAAATTGCCCGATTATCTTTTTGGAGAACACATGCTTTAGTAATTAACTGATTATTCAATATGACAGTAAATAGATAATTATTCAACATTATAGTATATAGCTAATTATTCAATATTATAGTAAAAAGCTTGTTCTAATTCTCTGCTTCGGACGACGACGGTTGATCGCCCTCTTCGATGCAACGCACTTTACTCAGCAGGCGTTGGTTTTCATCTTTGAGTGCGTAAATTATCTCCTCTCTTTCCTGTTTGAAATAGTAGGGTTATTATCGGAATAGAAATTATAGAAGGTATGGCTAAAATCAAACCGCTTACGTAAGATGGAATGTGACGCTAGATTTTTTTTCGGGTTTTTGTGTTGTTGCTGTCGTCATTTTATTTAGCTAGATTGCCCTATTGGAGTCTATTGACATGTAAGCGATTATTACTTGAATCAACATAGTTTGGTTAAACATCATGCAAATGGATTCCAATGTGTGCAAAACATCTAATCTGTAATCTACAAAAAGTAAAAACCGAAGTAAAACCCTTTTTTATATTTCATTGGTTACGTACGTACCACCTTATTAGGTATATCCTGCTTACTTTGTCATCTTCATCTCTTATGCTGTCCCGATCAGATCGTATTTGAACTGACGTCATTCTCAATGCCTATATCTATAACTACGCAGGTTATGAGTGGTAGAATCACCATTCATAACCTGCGTAGTTATAGAGGGTGTTTTTCCGATTTAGAACACATCCGTCAGATTCCACTTTCGTCAGATCACTTTTTTTTTCCGTATAGGTCAGAATTTTGAAACTGGTGACGAAACAGCAATTCTCGTGATTCCTCGTCCGTCAGATTCCGCTTTCGTCACTTTTTTTTCCGTAAAATAGATTTCAAAATGGCTATGTACAATGCTATCAAGGCAATATTTCCCGATACCAAGATAAGCGGGTGCTCTTTTCACTATTCAGAAGCCATTAAAAGAAAGGCGAAAATATTAAAATTAAAGAAACATACATTTGTTACTCTGTGTAAAGCATTGGCACAACTACCCCCACAACTTATTCTGGAGGGATGGCTAAGTGTTAAATCCCTTATACCAGATACTGCTAATGGTCAAAAGTTCGTTGATTACTTTATATCACAGTGGATGAGTAACAACGTATTTAGCACATTCAGTTGCTTTAATGAACGGCATCCGATAATAAATAACGTAGAGGGTTGGCACAATCTACTTAATCGAAGGATTCCAAAAAAGCTAACATTTTACACCTCATTGACGGCATACAAAAGATAATTGCGAAAGGCGACTTGAAACTGAAGAAAATAAAATAAAATATGGTAGTACAAAATAAGCGAAGACATAAGGACATAAAGATAACTAAGTCGCGAAACGACATAAAATCATGTTTGGCCCAGAAATTTTCAGTTCTGATCTGCCTGAAACGATTGAGTCGCTTGTTTCATATTTATGATGTTTAAGTACTAGATAAAAACAAACTATTTACTTATTACTAAAGTATATTTTTTAAATTTTGTTTTACTGGTCATGACTATCATTAATGCCGGTTCCCAATATATTATTCCCATTATATAGACTAGGAACTGAAGATTTATGACGAAAGCGGAATCTGACGAAAGGGTCATTAGAAGTTATCCACATCCGTCATTCATGACGAAACTGAACTGAAATTATACAAAAAACTACTTCTGACGTAAGTGGAATCTGACGGATGTGTTCTAAATCGTTTTTCCACTAAGAGATCTGCTAGACGTTATCGTATGTAACTGTAACCTACCCAGTTGTGGATATAGGGATCAATTTGCTATTATAATATAAAAAAATCCTTTCGATTAGCTTTCACTGTGCCTTAACCCCAAGGTTAAGTAATGCGCATCAACGCACGATTAAATTAAAAGAGGTTCAGATGACAAGCGCTAACGCACGTTCGAGCAGTCGTCATTAAGTACTCTTCAGTCTGGCGCGATCACCTGAATCTAGAGACTTTGAATCTGACCGCTGCGTTAACGCTCGCCGACAAGCGTTCACACGCGCATTTGTGATCGGTTGTGAGATACCATCAAATATGCCATCTGAAAATTGTCTAATCGGCAACCACATGCAATTAGGTACATAGGCATCCTGTCCATCTGCATAAGAGAAAATATTGAAGATCGTTCTCACCCCGATCTTAGTCTGGAACTTTTCATCCAGTTTCTCCCGATCTTCAGTAACGTGTTTCAGCTTAGCGCGAGCAGTTGCCGGCGGAATGTACCGCGCAGAGAGCCCTAGAATAGACTCCATTTGGAAGCATCTAGATCGCGTGGACTTTAGCTCAATGCGCAATTTGTTGATCTCTCCTAAAAGGGTGCAGTTTTCCTGCGGAAATAATATTATTTACAAAAAAGGATGGCCCGGAACATCGTTTTATTGTCGAATTAATATAATCTTTCGATTTAAAGTTGGTCCGACGACGTTGGCGTTTCCGTTAACAAAGTTTGATGGCCACCAATCTTTGGTTCGCATCTCTGCCTATACTATACTAATGAAAACTATTACAGAGGCATTAAAAAGGTTATAATATGTATCACAAACACCTCAATGTATGGATTCAGTCTTTTCTGGAACGTATTAATAAGATAAAATAGGTGGCGGCGCTAGTGTGAGTCAGGGTAGCGCCTTACCTACTTTCGATTAGCTTTCGTAACATTTCTTCTATTGGGTAACTCTTGCTAGATCATGGACTTACTTAGATATTCTTACTACATTGCATTAAACGTCGTTTGTTTTTTAATTAAGATGCTAGACTTCACGGATTTTAAGTAAAACCAATCAAATCCGTTAATTGATTTACAGTTCAATAAACTGCCGCTTTAATTATTTATTCGCTAACTAAACAAGTAGTATTTTTTCACTGAGACTCAATCAATTTTTATACTTACCTATTGCATAATTTTTTCTTTTTTGTTTGGTTTTTTGAGGGAATATTATAGCTAAAAGAACATTTTGGTAGTGTTGCTTTATTGGTGACTGGTGATCTACCTTAGACGGTACCCAAAGATTAGTCTCTTTCAACCTACCTTTGGAACTACTCCAAGGTCAAGGCTAGACATTATGGGTTTTTAGGAAGCTAACAGTGTGTACTTATATGTGTGAAGTTATATTTCAAATTAAACTTAAAAATATGTTCGTAATGAAAATGTAGGGGGTTTGCGATTTCTATGCTCTCGAGTGTATTGTTTAATCTTAACTAGTGCTTTCCTGGCACCCAAGACACAAGCCTTGTGCTTAGTTTTGGTCTCACTAGAAGTCCTTATGTAAGTATGTATAGTTTGGTAAATAAATGAATTTTGATATGAATTAGCTTACGTCCATAATCTTGTTGATATCGTTCTTGGAGCCGCCCAGCGCCTTAGAGAGCTGCCCTTTGATCGCGGCCAGCTGCTTCTCGAGGTGGTCCCTCTGCCGATTGAACTCGCGGATCGCTTCGTCCTCCGCCACGCGGCTGCGCACAAAGTCTACGTCTTCTATGTATTTGTGGAATAGACTCTGGGAAGAGAAGTACTAAAATTATAATATAATAATAATAAATGGTTTCTTAGTACATGAGATGTAACAAAAACAGTTTAGAAAAACGATGTCATCTGCAGTAGTTTAACACTGTGTCGCAGAATGACAACACCCTCCTCACAAACGAGTTTGATGATTAAAATTGTATAGATTTGTAGGGAGTTTGCGACATCTGAAAAGTTTTAACAGGATATTTACCATGATTTAATTTTTGAGTTTTCCAATATTTCAGCACAGTTTCATGCGTCATGATCGCGGAATAACTAAAGGCACTACGAGTAATCATGGTACCTAAATATCCCGTTATAAATGACTTGTGTTTAATAATCGTGATAGTTTCAAAAGTTTTATCTGAAGATATTGTTGTAGTATGGAATAATTTGAAAAAGAAATAGAATAACTCGTATCTCAATGGGTATTTACCACGATTTTTTCAGTTATTCCGTGTGTTAGGCGCTGGCCCATGAAACTCTAGCGAAATAATGTAAAAGTAAAAAATTACGACTTAAAATACCCGGATATTTACCATGATTTTTGTTGTTTTCACTAAACACACTGCATCTATATCTACTTCTGTAGGTAATTGGTAATATATTATACCAACCAAAAGTCGAACAAGGCGGCATGAGCTCAGTGATTATTTGAACGACATCCATGGACGCAAAATAGTCTTATTCAATTTCATATTTATTTTTTACTAGCTCCTGCTCGCACGCGTTTTTTATGTTGTTCCAGGTCTACAACTACAAACTATGCTAATTTTCACCCCGATACGTTCTCTAGTTTTGGCGTTTCTTGTGACGAACACACACGCACGTCTCCGGAAACTTTCTCCTTTCTAATAATTTATTACTAGATGGTATTCGTATATCTCACCTTCACATTGAGCTTCAGTTTCATAGGATCTTGGAAGTTGCCAGTCATATTGTGCAGGTCTATCTTGATTTTCTTCAAAGTATTCTTCAGCATCAAGTTCTTTTCAGACTCAGTGAAGTAGTCTTTCTTAGCTGATTCTAATTTTTCGTTCAGCTGAGTAATTTTGAGTTCTGTAATTAAGATGAGGTGCGCTCTTATTATGACTTAAAAAAACATCGCTTTTTATTTGTCGAGCTACTTTTTATTTGTGAAATAATTTTGTAAGCGATCTTTATGTATGTTGCTTGGATGTATGATTGATGCATGAATGATGGGTATAATTTATGTAAACATGCAATATAAATTAAAAAACATAGAAATGTGCTAGAATATCTACAAAATCAGCCACTACAATTAAAAATAATGAGTTCTAATTTGACTCTTCGAATTGCCCGACTGTACAAAGTTAGCCAATTTTTAGATGAACCAAAGCACCTACATGAGGAAAAAAATTACAACTGAACGTGAAAATTACCGCGAAATGCTCTTTGTTTTAGAAGATTCTCCAGCGACACTTCCAACTCGAGAATGCGAACTTTTTTCGTTTTTATTTCGCGATCTAACGGATCGATCTGTCGAATTCATAAAACGTGTTAATACAGCTGTAACTTTTTTCTTCATTGCACATCAAAAACGCTGCTGTAGAGGTAAATATTCATACAGCATTTTTGTTGCATACGCCCCGTCAAGTCGCCAACTAACAAACTGGAAAATTAAATGAAACGCGTGAAATAAATAAAATATAGAGTACTGTGTACCAATGAAACTATTTATTTGGCTCAGAATTCGAAATTTACCCTGTTAATAATCGTACCTAGTTCATGTTTGACTCTCAACAGCTTCAGTTCCTCATTTTCCATATCGTCAATCTGATGTTTCAACTCACGGATCATCATTTCTTTTGGCTCAATCTAAACGCAATATCATCTTAGTTAACATACCCATCTTACCTACTTTACCTATATATATTACCCTGTATCTATCAGAATAAATATATTTTATTTTCATTCATTTCATAAATATATACGTTGGAATACGTTGGTCATTCTGACTTCCCTTATTGGCTTTTATCTCATGAGAGGCTCATAATCCCCACGCTAGGCATGCGGGTTGGGGATCGCAGTTTGGTTGATAATTGCCTCTAGGTACATGCAAAAAAACTAATTTACGTAACTTAATCTACTTTTATCTGATTTATTATGGAAGAGCGAGATTCCCTAGCACACGTATTTCTTTTACTTAAAAGGGAATCTCAAACACTGTTATATTTATTGTACATTAAGTTAAAGAAATAAATATTTTGTATTTGTATATGCCTCTTTCAATTCATGACAGCCTTCGTTGCGTGAGGTATGAACTCGGTAAATGATCGGAGATTTCCGCAGCCTACGCAAATTCCTATTATTTTTAACAAAGATGATTTAGTTTTGTTAAAAGGTTCATGGAACTCGTGGTTTTTGTACTTAACGTAAGTATTTTTCTGCTATTCATTTTGCAGCTTTATAAAATCAATCCTTGTATCAAAACTATTTATCTAAGTCAAAATTGGGTGTCTCACCTTAACAGCCCATATTGGTCCACTGCTGTATGCAGGCCGATAAAAACCAGCGATTGCCCTGTCCCACTGCATTAGCCCACAATCCTCACGCTGGGCATGTGGGTCTGGGATCGGTGATAAGTCGTTCTGCAGGAGGCGCTGCTGCCTGCCTCTTTTTTTTGTTGGTTATCCCTTAGTTACCTCTTACAACACCTACGGGGTGGTGCAAATTCTAAGCCGGCACCACGGCAAAGGGTGCTTAAATTAACAAAACCCACCTGATTCTTCAGCTCAGTTATCTTAAAGTTCAACACGAACTTGTACTTTTCCAATTCCTGCTTCTTTCTCTTCAGTTCGTAGATTCGCTTCTCTTTTTCCTGGATCGTGCCATCCCTTTCTGATATTTCCTTTTTCAAGTCCGCCACATCTCTTTCTAATGTTGATATTACTTTCTGGAACTGCTTGTGTTCGGCTTAAAATTAACATAAAAACTGAATTAAAATTCATACATTTACCGATTGCTAAAACGCCACGGATAAATTGAAAATCTCAAAGAAAAAATCGTGTAAACAACTCACAATGCTAAAGTTCAAAATGCTATTTTTGTTCGTGTTTCAAAAATAATTACTTACTGCACTGTACGAGTAGATACAAAAACAAATTATAACAAGAAAGTCATTTTTAAGTTAAGAATGAGGGTTATGATTATAAAAGCGCTATCCCACTGCAATCCTGGGCAGTCGGTCTGTATTTATGGCGCCTGGACAGGATCGACTCTGTCCATTCTATGCAGACTTTGCTGTGTTCAGAAAGACTTTGTAAAGCGTTGTTGTGGAATTCTACAAACATGCTGCGGGCTAGTCAACTGCGTGAGTTCGTTTGTTTGACAATCTCGTTTTCGTGCGTAGCGTGTTCTTTGCAACTAACAACACTCCATGTGTTGAGATTGAGATTGTCAAACAAACGAACTCACGCAGTTGATTTTCGACAGATTAAAGATTAGCTTACCTTTGAGTTGTGCAACTTGATGTTTAAACTCATCGATTTCCTTGTGTGCACTGATGAGTTTTTTCTTCATCAGCCCTGTCTCCCCTTTTAGTCGCACATTGGCATCCTTCTCTTCTTTAAGCTGCGCTTCGTACCCTGTCCTGATTTCTATTATTTCTCTGTCGGCATCTTCTTCTATGGAGGCTTTTATAGTCTCGTGTTCTCTTGACTCCAAGTCCGCTTGTTCTTGGAGCTAGAATATAGTTATACAAATGCGCGTTAAGTTTAGGTGTGCAGTGCTTTTAATATTCCCTGTATAGATAGCGAAACGAAGTGTTGGCCATCAACCCGATTGACTGACGACATCGTAGCGGTGGCAGGGAGTCGATGGATGGAGGTGGCTCAGGAGCGGTCCTGAGCATCGTATTGGGGAGGCCTATGTCCAGCAGTGGACCCACGTCCACGGCTGATATGATAGCATAGATCGGCCGTGTAAGTAAATAATGGGATTGGAAATGACAGCGGGGCAGCATGCTGCCATGTAGTTTCTTAAGATACTAAATGCAGCAAGAGCCAGCGTCTTGAGGACACTTCTAACTGGTATTGATATGGACCAGTTGAGCTGTAGATTGTTTGAACCAGTCTGCAGTTAGCTCAAGTATTTCAATTGTAAGTACTATTTCTCATTTGTTATATTCTTCTCTTAGCATCGTTTTACCATACGATGTGTTAGGTCATCAACTTAGTAACCTTAAATTCTTTGAATTTTAGAGGGTATAAATTAAAATTATTAATTTACTTCTTTGTTAATAACTAGTAAAGGAGGTTATCCCTACGCAAACAATTCATTCGTTCTCATGGTTTTCGCCAATGGATAGAGTGATTCAATAGGAAGGTTCGTGATGAAAAGAGCTTTGCTGGTGTGCGCCTCGTAAACCAATAGTAAGGGGTGATTCATTTGGAGGTACTTTTATAAATTTAGAAAAGAAATTGATAAAACCAAATTTAACGGATATTTTGTTTTGTTATATAATGAAAACGATGTATTACGGATCTGTAAGTGCGAAGTTGGGGTCGGTCAGTAGTTAAATATAAAAAGTATAGCGAGGTTATACGTACTTCCTGCAGTATAAGATCCTTTTCGTCCAGCTTCGTTTCAAACATATCGTTCATTTCTCTGAGGGCCATCCGTTTGCTTTCCGCTAAATTTTCCAGTCTCGTCTCGTACTCGGTCCTCATCCTCGCGGTTTTATCTTCAAGGCTCTAAAACATTACATCAGCCTGATAATTGTTCGAAACCACAAGACAGTGACTTGTTAAAATATTACTTCGCATGTGGAGGACAAACTACGCACATAATACATGTGCCGCGCCGGTTACATAATTCATCTTACTTCTTATATATTATTGAAATTTGCAGGACCTTTACATAAGACTACTGGTTGATGTGATTATAATTTTTTCGTTTTAAGCACTTTCTGCCTGAGATACAGGTTTACCTAACCTATTTCAGGCAAATGTATTATTTTAGACCTTTAGAACATAAGATAATTGACTCATGTAATCCATTTAGTCCTAACTTGTTTTTGAATAAAATTATTTATTTATTTATAAATACGTCAGAAATGTATGGGAGAAAGGAAGGTGGCAAGGCACCTCTTTATTTTTCTGTTTGAAGTCTTAAAATATGACTTAAACTAAAGGGGACTCCAAACCATATCACTACATAGTACAAAACAAAGTCGCTTTCCGGTGTCTGTCTGTCTCTATGTATGCTTAGATCTTTAAAACTACGCAGCAGATTTTGATGCGGTAAATTTTTATAGATAGACCGATTCAAGAGGAAGGTTTATAAACTATTTGATACATAGATTTCCACGTGGGCAAAGCCGCGGGGCGCAGCTAGTACTTCATAAGTCATCGAAATAAAACATGTATTATTATTATTACTTGGCGCTTTTCCAAGTTTTAATAAGTATTTACTTATGTTATCTTTTACTGGAACAAAATCTTCTCGGTAGGTAGGTGCAATGTATGCTAACAAATTTCCATACTTTTAATTGCCTTGACCTTTATGTAAATGGCCACACATAGGTATTGAAGCTGACTATATTATATATTTACGTAGGAACTGAAATATTGTTACTCTACACCACAGATAAAAATAACACTATACGAGTAACTGGGTATTGTAGTTGCCGGCAAATAATGTCCTATGACGGGCAGCGACAATGGGGAAGGTTGCGCAGGTACACTAACGGATATAATTAATATGAAGAATAACAGTAAGTTGCCCAGCCGGAAGGGGCTCCCGGTCAGAGGAGATTCCCAACAATTATTATAAAAAATAGTTTTATCTTTAATAATAAATGAATTGGGATTCTCCTCTGACCGGGGCCCCCATCCGGCTGGGGGCCCGTGGCATTTTACCGACTTGCCACCCTGTAGTTACGGCACTGTTGCCTAGTTAGTTTAAGCATTAAAATTCCCTTACCTGATATCTGTCGTACTCGCTAATAAGTCTTATATTGAAGTCCGCCTCTAGCGCTTGCAGAGTTCTCTCGTGACCAGACCGCAGCTTCTGAATGTCTTGCTGTATCATGCCTATTTCGTGCGTATGCTCGTTATCCATACCCTAAAATTAAAAAATATAAAGGATTATTTATTTTTCTGTCTTAGGAGTTACAGACGGTAACAGTAACACTTCAAAATTAACTAGATAACTTAATTAAAATTATTTCTAAAAGTGAACCAGCCCCGTTATCCTCATGTTACTATACAAGGGTGGCTAGTATTCACTCGACAACGAACAGCACATAAACTTCTTGCGAATCAGATCTAAAATGACGAAAAAAAATTACTGTTTAATTTCACTTCTTATTTTTACTAAAGGCAAGTTTTTATTGTATTATTTTCTCGCAATTGAAGTAAAAATTAGGGTGTTTTGTTTATGGTTAACACGGGACAAAACCACCAATATAACTCCAGAACTAAGGAAGCCGACCAGAGGAAAGGCAGCACCTTCCTTTATCATATTTTTAATACCGCCCCTGAAATCAGCAATGCGCCTGCTAAGCGTGGTGTTGATGGGAAACCCCCCTTGTGTGGCGGGGGCATGTTCTATGTCTTGTTATTCTCCCTTTCTAACACTCCCGGGAGTATCACAATGGTTTAGTTCTTATAAAACAATCTAGTTTTTAATAATACTTAGTCAAATGTTTCATTAAGTAGGTATTGATTGCGGTTAGTCAATGTGTTGAAAACCCTTCATGAAATCTTGTATGAACTTTGATCTTATCACACATTCCAAGGCTTACTGTCGTAATTCTAGTTTTTAGCTAGTTAATGCTATGACAATGTACAATTAGCGTGGGAAATATCTAAGCTATAGAACTTTGAAAGCTATTTTTGGATAGGCTGAACGTTTAGATCTTCTCTGGCACTGGCGTAGGTACAGTTCGTGCCAGTTTCTTTATCATTAGGTTACCCATGTTTTTGGGTAATCATCGACAGTCTTTAACCATCCACTGCTTAGTACCTACGAGTGTCACATAACTAAGTGATTATGTTTGACACTTACTGCACTAATCAATGACAAGTTTTGTCAAGGGGATTAGTGCAGTAAGTGTCAAATTGCACTATGAAGGCAGCTGATTATATGAATTCCATTACCATGAATAAATAGATCCCATAGGCGCCTACGAAGTCCCCAAATTGCCTAACATTTACTGCAATAGTGATGACTCTTTTCAAGGATTTACATTTTGTACTTTGAAAACTACCTTATAGTTTGGCGATTTTAAAATGAATGTACGATCGGGTTAACAACTAACCTTGTAAGATGTTGGTGTTCTTCCAACACAAATAAGGTTAGTAGTTAACCCGCTTACGTACATAATGAAGGATTCACCTCATTTTTCTCCTTAAGTTCTTCGATAGCCGCACAGTATCCTTCGTGCACCTCCTTCAACTTCTCAGCTTGGGTCGCCTCCGCTTGTCGCAGTTGGTATGTGTGCTCCGTTTCCAACTCACTCATGCGTGTACTCAGCAACTGCGCAAAGATAGTCACTATTTTAATCTCAATATAACATATTAAAATAAATTTATTGCAAAAATAATCATTACAAACATCATCATTAGCCTATGTTAGTCCACTGCTAGAAATAGGATGAGCACCACAGCGCCTTGTATTCAAACACATAACATAGGTAGGTAATTAATTTGTCTGATATTTGGAAATAAGTTCAGAACATAATGAGTTTCCAGTTCAAACTATGATGTAATTATATAGAATTATAGTCTATCCCACTCCCACTAATCCTTTTAATAATTTATAGACGAAAGTTTGTGCGAAGATAACGTCAAAACTACTGCATGGATCGGGCTGAAATTTCGCACTGATGAGCTGTGTGCCTAGAATAACATATAGGTTACTATCATGCCGAATTAATGCTTGCAAAGTCGCGGGAAGTAGCTATTATTAGATAACGATACCTTGTTATCTCCATAAGTACCTATTATAGACCAAAGTATTACCTACATTTCTGCAATAAAAACCTATATTTGATGAATGAATGAAGATGTTGGAAACGTGTGTTATGCTTGGTTTTTAGAAGTATTTTCGATTCCATATATACTAATAAAATAAATAAATAATGCTGGACAATTCACACAGCATTTTCTAGCCCCAAGCTAAGCAGAGCTTGTGTTATGGGTACTAGATAACTGATATACATAATACAATATATTACATAGATAGACATTTTTTATTATACATAGAAAACAACCAGAACACCCGGAACAAATATTTGATACCAATTTTTGTAGTAAATAATGGGCGATAGTGATATCGATTGCTTAGTAGATAGCAAAATCTTATATAGGTATCACAAAATACCGAATGAAATTTTTGATATTTACTTTGTTCAACTTAATAATACAATAGGTGGTGGCGCTAATTTGCCTCGGGTAAAGCCTTAAGGTTCAATTAATCCATAATTGACTAACTGTAAATATGTGAGCGGCAATCGTTCAAGGCTAACGACTATTGAAAATGAAGTAGGCAGAATGCACTCCATTTGTGTCAACAATAGGTGTCGCTTCTGAACAGGGGCCGAATTTGATTAACCAATAGCTTTACTATGACAATGATATCGTCGCAGAATCGTCCATAGATGAGAAATGTACTTTTTGTTTTGTTTTTGTGCTATTTCTAGTACCCATAACAAAAGCTCGGCTTAGATTCGGGGCGACATGATGCTGTGTGGATTGTCCAGCACAAAAAAAACACAAAAAAAAAAAAAGATTATAAACCAAATGCTGCCTAAAAAAAAAACATGGAGAATAAGGGAAAAAAAAAGACTCCCACAAAACCCAAGGACCGAGGGGTTGCCACCCCTCGAGTTGACGCCGGGGTAATGAGGCCAAGCCTCGAGGCCCCTCTCTGTGCCCCCACCAGGGCCGGAAAGAAACCTATTGATTGTCCAGCATTATTTATTTATTCTGAGACGTACCATTTATATGGTAAAGTTATAAATTAGATTCAGATTCTTTATTAGCAACATAGATATTGTTAGTGGAATTAGGGCCCAGAATAGATTCACTTACGTTGATACTGTTAATTTTCTCCTGCAGATCCTTCTTGCTGATCAATATCTCTTTCGAATACGCGAAATCTTTGTCTAAAGCTATTGCTCTGCCATCAGCGTTCGTCAACCGCCACAGGCATATAGAAGCGTCCTCTGCTACAGAAACCAACAGTTGGTCGTCGTAAGCAAGACAGAGGCAAGAAATTTTCTCATTATGCATGTGGAATTCATTCATTATAAGCTTATCGATAAATGGTAACATAACTGCTGTCACGCCTCCCTTTCCACCAGTTATAAATAACATCAAGTCTGAGCGAGACAGAATTATGTTATCTAAGGGGACTCCGATCACGCCGAGGTTTTTCCGTATTGTGTTTGCTCCAATCTCTTTCACTTCTCCATCAGTTCCGACGGCGTATGTAGTCTTGCCGTTACTGGAATATTAGTAAATTTATATAGGGTATTTTTCATTAGCGGAGTTCAAAAGGTCATTGAATACAATAGGATTAAAGCGTCACACCCGATGACCGCACACGACTGGAATTGATTCGTTTTGAGAATAACTTCGCCAATTCGTTGGCCGGTTGACATGCTCCATTCGTACACAGCGCCCTCTGTACCACATGACACTAATGTCAGATCGTTAGCTGCCCACGCTAGAGAAGTAATCTAAAAATCAGAGATTGTGTTGTTAATTCATCATCTTTGTCGAAATTATTCGTTACTAATCCTATCCTTCAGAGAAACTCCGAGCATAGTTATTTCCATAGCTCGCTGAGCGAATTTTAACATATTTTTTCAAAATTTAAAACATAATTTCTAAGGGAAATGAGAACCTCTTACCAATCCGTTATGTCCTTTCAAATTGTAAACATTTTGAAAAGACGTCGACGAGAACACCTGTATAACTTGACCGTTAACAGCGGCAAACAGATGTCCATTAGTGCTGAACTTGGCTTGCTTGCAGTTCCTAATGGGAAACTCCCGCATGACTTCGTAATCATCTATTAGGACCACCATGAAACGGAGTTTGTCAGAAAATCCCACTATGCAGAAGAGACCTGAAATATCACATCACACTAATATTATACAGGTAGCTCTAAACAATATAACATAGGCTACTTTTTTTCTCATAAATCAGTTCCCATGGGATAGAAAATACCTTAAAATTCGATAGAAACAACGCGTGCGAAGTCGCACTTGAAATTAACCTATGCTTTTTATTTCGATCGCTAAAAAAGGGAGGGAAAATTTTAGTGGTGTGTAAGTAGTTAAGTTTATACTAAGTATAACCGAATAGACACCTGTGTCTTCTGTCCTTATCTTAGGATTTTTGTGATAAGTGAAGACGCGGGCTGAAGCTAAGGACGGTCAAAGAGCAAGAGGTAATTAGGTCATTGACGCGCATTGTTTGTATTGACGTTTCACCCGCATGGCAGCAGTGCTTTGACAGCTATGACTATCTAAACAATTTGTAAGTGTGTACACGACCTAATTTTTTGTTAAACCTACGCTGATATTTGTATACTTAGGTATACTTAGTACAATATTGGAATTAACTCTTCTAAAATTGCTTAAAAATCGTTTATAATCGGACCAATAAAATAATAGATTCAGGCGTTACTTTACGGAAATCCATTGCAAAATATTAGAATAAGAAATATTTAGTAACAACTCAGCGAAAACCTTCTCAGATCAGATCCAAAAAAATGCTATTCACGTGCACTGCCCTCTCCATATGGGGCCAATATCAGAATACCGTAGATGTATTTTTTTTATGAATGTACCTAGCACCAAAACTCATGCGAACGTCCACTGCTGAACCTGCGTCCCCAGACGTTTTGAAATAATCACCATAGCGCATGGTAAACAACTAAACTCTTGTACATACCAGTTGGATGCAGAGAAAGGCAATGAATCTCCTCCTGATACAATTTGATCATTTCCACATCGTCGGTCATATAGTTCCAAACCCGTATGCTCTTGTCGAATTCCCCTGCTGTCATGAAGATGGGTTTCCAAGCGCACATGGAGAGCGCCACGATGCGCCCGTAATGCATCGCCGGACCCAGCTCGTTGAATATGATTTCCGGGTTCTGGAAATTGAGGCATATTGTGCAATTCCATGAATGGTTCTTTCATTAACTGGATGTTGGTGGAACGTTGGAGTTCGATAAAATTATTTGTTCAATCATTTTGAACTTTCTCAGGACATTGACTATTCCCACTCCACTTTATCTGTAGTATAGATATGTACATACATTACATATGTATAAAACGTAAAATTTGGTAGTCCACTATGTATAATGAATGAGTTTGAGAAATTTGCATGTTCTAAGTGCTTTTTTGTAAGAATGTGGAAATAATTGGTAATGAATCAATTGAATTTGAAAATTGAAACGGCACTAAAATCGTGTTGCGTTAACGCATTTACTGCCTAATCGATTCTGGACTGGACAGGTGTATGGTGGGCAATGAAAGTGTTTGTATATCATATTCATTACCTACTGTAGGCAATTAAAGTGGTAAAGTAATATTATATTTTATTGCATCAATTACATACATATATGAGTAAAGGACATGTATTTTAATACATACTTATAAAGCAATAAAAAACAATGTATTTTTATCGGCTCGAGGCGGCGTCTCCGCTTTACTTACAGAGCTTAAGTTAACAATTCTTGTAGGTACTTAGTATGCGACATGTGGAATTAGGTTGAACTGTATTAAAACCTTTGTCTCAGTTCGTTCGTAAACAAATGTACCTGTATAAATATATTATATATTCACGTAGACGGTTTTTATCTTTTATTTTGTATGTGTCTCGTTATCTAAATGTATTGGTGATCGAAGAATTATTTAAGGATGGACTAACCTGTAGCATGTGCTGTCCAAAAAGTTTGACGTAATACAACTGCTTCCTGAGGGTAGTGATGAGAAGAGTTTCCTGGTTGGGGTCGATTGTGATGTGCTGGATTGCATCTAGCTCCGACCACATGGGGTATTCCCGAGTGTGCCTGTAAATAAGGAAATACTTCTTAAATAGTCTTCTTTCTTATCAAAAGTGCCTCGTTTATGGACTTCCAGTCTCTACTCTCTTGCTAGGAAGTAACCGTGTGATTGAGAGACCCAAAGCCATAGCGCCCTCTTTTTATTCTGGACGAACTATTTTTGACTTATAAGAATACGCTTTATTATGCAGAAGAAAAATCTACTTGTCCAACGGCAGAAAGTCAGCCAAAAGAGAATATGAAGCCTATAGTATTACATCGCGTTGGCGAGCAACAAGGAGCAGGTTTTGATATTCGCGTAAAAGCTATATTCACAATTTGTTTTGCACCTTATGTGCTTAGGTGTTTGTGGTATCATTTAGCCATAGTAACTAGTATGGTGATCGAAGCTTTGTTTGTTACATTCAAAGATTATTCAAAACTCTTGATAGATAGATCGATAGAAAACACCACATAGAAATATATATGTACTTAGAATAGAGGAAGTATAGGGCGGCCCTATTATCTATGTAATTGTATTATATTATGGATATTTATCTAGGACCCATAACACAAGCTCTGCTTAGCTTGGGGCTAGATAATGCTGTGTGAATTGTCCGGCATTATTTATAGATTTTTTAGTTATTATTAGCTCTTAGTTTACGCACTTGTAAGACTTCTTGCAGATCCTAAAGAGGTTCCTCTTCCGGTAGTGGTGTATTGTTTCCTTCTCGAACATGTGCACGTAACCAGGGCCACAGGCGAAGACAAAACCTAATAGAACAAAACATAGATAGGTCAGTCCACTACAAATATAGTATTGCCCAACTAAACAAACGTCCTAGGGCCCAATTCTGTTAACCAATCGCTTTACTATGACAAACGGTCATCAACATCAGCCTATGCTACTGCTGGACTAGACCTTCAATGAGTGCCATAGCACCCTGTCTTGACGCATCCAGCACCTACCTGCAGTCGTTCGCAGTTCGTTATCCTACCTGGTCGGAGGGCGTCCTACACTACGTTTACCGAGTCGAAGTCTCCACTCATGAACACGTGATAAACGGTATCGTCGCAGAATTGTCCATATATGAAAGAAACTCTACATAGTGCGTGAGTTGCTCTTTGCTCGGAGAGATTGATAGAATAACACTTTTGACACGCGTCCCTCCATCAGTAGTTTCTATCATTATCACTATATAGTATAAAACAGTCGCTTCCCACTCTCTGTCTGTCCCTATGTATGCTTAGATCTTTAAAACTACGCAACGGATTCTAATGCAGTTTTCAGAAATAGATAGAATTATTTAAGAGGAAAGTTTATAAACCATTTGACTCACATATATACACCCGGGCGAAGCTGTAGGGCGCAGCTAGTCAAAGATAAAATTACCTATTTTGAGACGATACCATTGTTACGGTGAAGCGATTAATAAGTGGCTAGGCCCTACTTAAAAGTGAAGGTCTACCTTTAGGAAAGTTTACGAAACAAGTCACAGGGTGGCTCTCGTCAAGCAGTGCACTCTCACTTGTGACGTCTTGCTTGCTCGATGTGCTAGTTTTCTCGCCTTGACTTTCAGCCTCTGCACTGTTGGTATAAATAATTATGATTAGGTACACTGAGGGTTCCGTATAAAAACGGCGTTACCGTCACGTTTCTTCCTCCCTTTCATTTTATTTTATAATATAATTTATTTTAAAGGGGCGATATAAATAATCTGTGAAAATTTTGATTGTCTACCTACACGTACGGATGAGACAGAAGACAACGTACGCATAGCGGAGGCTAAAGGTGGTCGCAGATTTGGACTGCACTACTACCGCACAGCACAAAAATGTTCATCGAGATGTGGGCAGAAAACAAATTTCTATCCGCCCATCTCAGCTCAGCTTTGGTGGAGTCTGGCCCTAAGCCGGTCCCGGGGGATAGCGGTGCCAAATGTAATGTGCTTATGTGCGTCCTCTGTGGCGCAGAAGGTTATGCAACCGATTCCCGCATCGCGACAAACCTTTTCATTATCTGAAGGTATTAGTGCCGTGGAAGGGTATTAAGATATTATTTTATCAGGGTTCTGTTTCCTATAAGTATAAAACAAATCTAAAGCTGTGTAGAAATGTCCAGTACTTGTTAAGTATTTATTTTTACTCTAGATATTCTTGCTGCTTTGACAACCACCGATGTACTCGCCGTCCAATGGTGTTTACAGAGCAGCGACGCGCCCCTCGTGGTCACATACATCGCCGAATTTTAGCTTCGCACTAAAAAAGGTAAAAAACTCACTCTGGGTCAACTTTCTTCAGCGACATCTCCATAACCTCAGCGGCTTTGAATATGCAGTTCTGCCGCAACTCTCCGTTCTCGCACATCATTATCGTGCCAGTGGATGTGCCAAACATGATGCGGTCTGAGTTCAGCCACATACACGACGTTATGACAATCTAGAGCAGCAGTTAAAGCTTAATTTTTTATTGGAGCACACACGAACAGCTCGGCAGTAACTAACAATGTGAAAAACATGTTTTATCTATTACCTACAGCAGATTGGTTTAAAAAGGAACATTAAGAAAACTACGTAACAAAACTACATCATCAAGCAAGATGTAGTCTTTTGGGAAGATTGAGTTTACAAACATGGGCTACTAGAAAAAGGTCTCCCCTTATGATCGCCATAGCGCTCTGTCAGCTTGTTGCATACCTACAGCATCTGCTAGCAGCGTTTCGAAGAACGCATCTAACCAGATTTAGAGCGGTTTACAGAGTCACAGTTTCCACTCATGAACGCGTTCACCCCAGCGGTTGTGAGAGAGTCTCCGGAGAAGTGGCCGCACTAGTTTGTTTCTTTAAGCTTTGGTTGAAAGAGTTGGCGACACATAGGTAGGTAAATAAAAGTAGGGTTTACTGACATTTTCAACCTTGCACCATCCCCACTGACGCCAGACGGTTTCAGAAACGTTCATTATGCGGAATGTGTAAGGTCCCGTTATAACCACCAGCGTAGCATCTGATGGGTTACATTGTACCTAGAATATTGCAAAAACCATCAAGCACATCACAAACACACTTCCTTCACAAGGGTGTGAGGCCAGTGACTTATACAAGTATCTACCTAACTGTTTCTGTTTAAGTCCCTGCAGAAAAGGAAAACAAGAATTTATCGTATTTATCATATGTATGACAGTGTGATTTGGCACACAGGCTGGCTATACCACCCTCTTAGGCCCGTATTATGAAAGTTTGTTCAATCATAGATCGGTTACTGTGTAAGCTTTCATAATACGGGCCTAAGTCATTGAGGCTCTCCCTAAAATCCTGGGCTAGGTTCGCCCTGCGACGCAACGTCAATCGTCCGCCCATTTCGCTGGACACCCAAGCACCGTGGATGCATTCTCAAGTTACCAATACCTGTAACTTACCTATCTATGTATGTGCTAGATAATACATACAGATTCTATATATCCATGACCGCTCGGATTCTGTGCTTTAACATGGCTCTCCACCTTTCCCTTATCCCAATTGTAATAGTACAGATACCAGTCAGGTTCACCCGTTATCGCAACGAGATACTTGGAGTCGAACGTAAATTGTATACAAGCGAACTCATCTGCTGTTGAATTTTCGAATGGAACTGTTAGGATCTTTCGCCTTTTATAAGTCGTTAGGTCGTATATTGTTATGATTGGCTTCTCGCCTATCTCGTTGAGAGCTAGCCACCGTCTAGAAGAGAAAAAAATCTATAATTAAAACATTTACAAAAATACCTTAGGCAGCAATGTACGTACGTACAAGGTATCCAGTCAACACAAAAGTCCGGTCTCCCTCATACGCGCAAAAGTAGTCCTGACCCACCTCTATCCAGGAAAAGCCGACAGAGGGATTAGTAGAACGAATAGAACTTGATTGTTTTTAGGTTGGAAATTATTTGAATTATTTCTTAAGTAATTTATTCTCAGCCGTCCCTGTCCCACACCCACTGCTGCCCCAATAACTATTTTCTCCTGCCACTCTTCGCAATTTAACTAGATAAGATGCCACTATGGTGCCAGCCGCCAGTTAACAAACCAAGTAATTTTTGCAATATTAAAAATCCATAGATACTAACAATAAAAAAAACTAAAGCAATTCTGTTTCTATGCATATTGTACATACCTATGTTACCTTTATACCCCAAACAGCTTAAGGGGACCTAAAAAGGGTCTAAAAATTTCAAAAAATCGATTTTGTTTTTTTTCGATATTTCGAAAGTATAGTATCTTAAAAATATACT
The DNA here is from genome assembly GCA_947044415.1 of Eupithecia dodoneata. Lineage (NCBI taxonomy): Eukaryota > Metazoa > Arthropoda > Insecta > Lepidoptera > Geometridae > Eupithecia > Eupithecia dodoneata. The sequence goes on along the minus strand of OX345656.1, from coordinate 7,114,380 downwards.
GTGAAATTTTCATGCGGAAATTCCCAATATTATAGCTTCTACAGCCCATTAACCAGGTAGAGAGCGGTCCGCGCGGTCCGCGTACCTCAAACTTTAAACTCATTTATCTCGAAACGACTTTTTTCGGCACGGCGGGGGTGAAAATAAAAAAACTATTCAACCGAATGACTTGAAATTTGGATATGTTGTTCACAACATGTATGGCTATCGTCGGAACTAGAATTGTAATTTTATTTTAATAATTTCCTATTGTTTACACTAAAAAACTAGTGAAAAAAACCCGATTTTACAAACTTTTTTTTTCAACGCCCGCCATTTTGTCAATTTTCAATTTTTTCGATTTGTTCTAGTTCCGACCATAACTGCACTCTTTCTGATTAAGAATGTCTTTGGATTTTTTGTTTCAGATGAGTAGAAGTCTCGAAATCACCTACGCGGTCCGGATCCGATTTTTCGAGAGGGTCACCTTTAGCGGCATTTTTATAATAATAAATATTGTTTTTAAAATGAAAAAAAATTTTTTTTGTATGATTAATAAACGTAATAATAAGCTCGAAAAGTTAAAACATCGTTTTTTTAATTTTTAATAGCAAAAAAAAAATCGTAAAAATAGGTGTCATTTTCGTGCGCTAGACCACCGGGTCCCCTTAAAGGATCCTAATTAAATTTAGCAAGGATAAAGATGATATCCCGGGGAAGGTCATATTCTTCTTATAATCCCGTAAAGACGCGTGCAAAGCTGCGGCCTAGTGAAGAATAATTAATGAATTCTAAAGTTCTCACTTGTTCGGAGCCATCACCAGCGATTTAATAGGTTTATGCTTGTCCTGAAGCCGTATAAACTTCTGTTTCTTCTGTAGATGGTTATGAATAACGATGACGCCGCCGGCTGGGTAGATAATCTCAGACTCGGTCATGTAGTGAGCATTGTACCTGAGACATTTCTAGGTCAAGATTCAACGGAAGAACCAATCAAATCTCTATAAATCATGCGTTAAGTGTACACGATAAGTATATTGGAATACGAATTTTGACAAGATCATGGGTCTTGCAAACCTAGAGGATAACTTCTACTAGATCTTGGGAACATACAAAGATATTGCCATGCATGGATGTTACTAAAGGTGAGAACATTTATATCCGTGAATTAGTATGAGGATAGTAATGAGGAAACCCTCTATATTGACGATTAAATTATCTTCATGATTTCGGCAACTTACTGAATATCCGTGCGCAGCCCATAAAATATACGAGCCTGTATGCTTGGAGCTGTTGGCACGGCCATGATTATTTATAATGGATATTATAAAATTCTAAAATAACACTATTGTATCATAAACGTTTTGTAAACTTGTCCGAGATAAACTTCCTCAAAGCTGGCTGAACTGTCTGGAATGACAGCGAATTGTCTTTGTTGCCATGGAAACTTGTTTATGAAGGTATTTGGCCTATTTCTGCAGCGTCAATAATTCAACAAAGTAGGTTAAATATTACAATCGATAAAACTATGGTTAGTGGGGTGTGGTGTGACTGGATTGGTAACAAGGGGTCTCGGGGCAAGGGGTGAAACCAAACAACCAAAATATATGCAATTTCCGCCTGACACTAATCGACTACTTTGACCCTAATTGCTTTCTTTTCACTTTAAAGTGAGTTTCCAGACAAGTAGATTGTGTCAACAATATTGTTACTTAAGAAATACCAGAAAAATTATAGAACTACTTACCATACTAGTCTTCCAATGAAATATCCGCTAGGTAGCAGTATGTGTTCCATTCTAAAGCATAGATGAATACTGGAACGTAGGTAGGTCACTAGGTTCTTTGTAATATTACCGATACTAAGGATGGTAATGTGTTAAGGTGACTATAGACTCTAATTTCTTTGAACTCCTGGTACTCAGCATGATTTATAACCGACTCTAGAAATGGCATGAGCGCGGCATTTGTCAGCTGATTGCTCCTCAATGCCACGGAGGCGCATCCTCCCTGCAATGTCCGAGACCAGCCGAGACCCCGAGATAAGTCGCAGCTTCCGCCAAGTCGATCTAAATACTTGCAGTGTGAAATAAAGTAGCTACACTAGCAGTGGTGTAACTAAAGGTACCGTTCGCTTCCCATGCCATCTACACTACCCGGTAAGAAATAGTTTTCATAATCACCATATTAGCCTATAAATAGTCTACTGTACTACCCCAATGAGTGCCATAGCGTCTTCAGCTTGGCGCATCTAGCATTTGCCTGCAATCTTTCGCAGATCGTCACCTGACGGAAAGGCGTCCTACACTACGTGCCGAGTCGCAGTCTCCACTCAAGAATTCGTTTACCCCAGCGGTTGCCGGGTCTTCGCGATATATGGCCGGTCCACTGCCTTAGCCTGTTAATTCTTTAAGCTATGTTGATAAATTTGGTTCTCTGTCGGCTGTTCCTTGTCGTTGAGAAATTCCGAGCATAGCTCTTTGCATAGTTCGCCGACCAACTTTGAACTGGTGGACCAGCCCTAACGTGAGGTCCACGTCTGAGCTCCGTAGGTCATGAGGGTAGCGGGTAGACTTCTATCTTTATCTTCCTGTAATGACAATCCTTTATTTCCAACAAAATCGCAGATTTATAAGTAGGAAACGGGTTTTCCGGTTTTTGTGCCAAAAAATTACTATCTAGAATGATACATTTTAGCTGGTAGATCGTAATTAGTAACCGTTAGTCCGTACCGTCTGCCAATTCGCTAATTACCTATTCAGCTTTTTTCTCATTTATTTATTATTTGTACAACTGTTCACACTTTCACTTCTTACTAATTAGACATGCAAAATTGGTGTTAATTTTTCAGCTTAGCTTTTTTTTGCAACGGTGCAGAAAAATAGCTTATCGCTTTCGTAAATAGCTTATCAAATCGAGATTGGTTCGTCGTCTCTTTTGATAAATTTTATCAGCATAAACCAACACATAAACGTAAGTTTTTATACCTATGTACATATGTATTTTGGATTACCTATCATATCATATTAATAATATAAATGAGATAGTATTATGGATATATTTTACCTCTTCATGCTAAAAGTAATAAACGAATCGGGTTAAAGGCATAATAAATAAACTAGTTTCTACCCTCGGCTTCGTACGCGTTGTTAATATGGAAACGTTTATGTTATTTCTATCGTATGGGAACTCATTCATGGGCTAAAAAGTTATGCCTATGTTTTTTCCAGGCCTAAAACTATGTACATGTACCTTCGTAGACATGTACGCAAAATTTCAGCTTGGCGTGAATTAGTTACAAACATCTACAATTCATCCATCAATTTAAACCTCCTTTCGGATATTATAATATGAGCTGTTTGGATTGTCCAGCCTTAGAATATATTACTCTGAGTGTCCAGCATTATTTGTTTTTATTTATTTAGTGTGAAGTGTCCTTAGTTCTAGCAAAATATGTATGTGGAAACATGACTGCTCTAGATAAATAATTATAATTACGTTTATACAAAGTATAATACATCAAAATTACCTATGACGTGTTTTTTGGTTGAAATTAAACGATAATTTATTGATGACATCGGAAAAAATCATACCGGCAAGCAGCTTTGCTGGTTTTATAAAAACAATGTACCTACTTATTACGGAATTATTCCTTCTACAAACTGCTACGTGCTGCTGCTACCCATACGAAGTAGGTGCGGCGCGGGTTGCTAGTAAATATTATGATTATTTAGCTACTAAGTAACTCTAGGTTGTTGGTTCAGTTCATATCAAAACCACAAGCAAATAAATATCTCCTTACCAGGGAACGAATGACCCAGTCAATGAGTTGGCGATAGCCTGACCGCATTGGTGCAATGCTATGGGAACACTTTACAAATTGAGAACACAATGCCTGAACTCACATCCTGATTAGCGGGTAAGATGGGGCCCTTAGTTCTTTTCGACCATTGACGATTATCGTAAGTAGATACTAACCTAACACATTTAAAAAAAACAAACAAAAGAAATACCTATGTATACCTTAACCGCGGGGTTGATGGAGTGACATTTAGCCGTTCGTCCTAATAGTAGGACGAATGGGAGAGTCTGAAAAAAATAGTATATCCCGTTCGTACAACCACCGGTATTGCTGGGACGAAGCTGGAACGGGTTATCACTTATTTGGCAGAGGCTTATTGGTCACAGAGTCGCGAAAAGGAAGAGGTAGGTAAAGGCTGAGAATATACAGGGTTCTGCACAACGTTGACATATTGATTTCTAATTTTAATATTAAATTTAAAAAAGGTACTCTGTTGCATTGAGTGTGCCCGTTAAACTAGATGTAGGTATGTGAATAAATAATAAATATTATGGGAACTGCGGGTAGGTAGAAACAAGTGCTTGGCGGCTTTTTTAACCCTGAAACGCCTCTGATAAACAATTTTATTTGAGATTCCTTGATTTTTTTTTCGAAATTTGAACTATGTCAATTTATGTGTACGAAAAAGCATGTCTTATAATTTTTTAAATAACATTTGGCATGATAGATAGCCCTTCCTAATAGACTCAATATTTACGTGAGATCTAGGTACATAAAGCAGCTATGTATATGGGCATGCGAATGGCTGTAAACTGAAAATTTAAAAGTGAGAATTTAACTTTAGATTGATAAAAAAAAACTTAAGAGCTTCTCTAAAACCTAATGTATAATTGAGGTAAGATAAAAGGTATAGTTATCAAAACAAATTAAGCACTTGTAGGTATAATTTTAAATGACGCAGTTCTTTGCGATATAATCTTGGTTGCCTGCTAAGTAATTAATGTGTTCCCTTCACCTTTGTTTTGCGAACAGAAATTAAAAAGAACAAAGCGGTCGGTGACTAACACCCTCGGGCAGGGTGCCAGATCTTGAACCTTTCACCTCAACGAAAACTAGCTACAGCTAGGTAAAATGTTTACCTATCGCGTGACCAATCCACCCTAAAGCATTAACTTGGAAAATAGTAGATTATGCATCGAGGGCGTGAAGCAGTGTCTTAAGTCAAAGGGGTCATTGAGTCCGGAGCGCAACTCAGGATTCTAAAATGGCTCATTCACGAGCGAAGCGAGGCATTAACCTACTATAATCCTGCGAGAGAATGTGAGAGGGATTTATTCACGTCGAAAGAGAAGACCGCACATGCACGAGGAGAAAACTCTACTTTTCACACTTTCTACGAGGATATAGCAAATGTTTGGTAACGTCTTTCGCGGCATTCGTTTTTTATTCCGCCATCTGAACTAAGGTTAGTTCGAATTCAGAAGAACATCTGATTGCACGTTGTGCGGATGAAAAAAACACATAGGTAAGTATTATGTTCCAAATTCATTCTCATTATTCCAAAGGGAGGTAATGAGTTTTAAATTTGGGACCAAGGAGACTCGCAGCTCCACCTTTTTCCGCGGGGCGCAGCTAGTGACGTATAAAGTATGTTTTTCGAGCATAGGATGTGAAAATACCCATACTTCTTTGGCTAGGTATAACATTGCTATAGCATTAAACTGGCGAAGGGTGGGGCATTGTGACGTAGATCAATAACTTTCCGGTCAAACCATTAATATTGTTATTTTCGTCCGCGATTTATCCTCGAATGTTCGAATTACTAATTCATTGTGGTTGGATTATTTGAAGCGGTAAAGCCATATTTGAGTTGTTATCTGTTTGGAATTATTGTTGTAGGTATCGACTCACACATCATTAAGTTTACTTCTACGTTCACTGTATGTAATGTGCCTAGTATAGGTATCTGGCTTGGCTACTATAAGGGGTCAGGTAGATGTGAAGGTTTCAAGATTTTCCTCATTTGTGTCTAAGGGCCTTACCTGCCTACCATTTACTCTGTGCTATGCTATTGCTATTAGGCACTAACTAAGGTAACGTACAACTATTTTCAACTCTCTTACCTGAGGTAGGTACTTAATTATTTTATTTTGTTAAAATAATAGCGCATTGAATGAATTACCTGTGAATATTTTCTGCAAATCTGGTAAGAAATACCTAAGTACTTATAAAGTTCTTACCCAGTTCAATAACTTTGTGTAGAGAATGATGTTTAAAATAAAATGAAATTTTGATAAAGTCGTAATTGTGGTAAAAACATTTCATATAAATTTTAAAATGCAATAATTTTCAATAAGTTTGCACGACCTTCGGCGATCTGGTGACGCGATCATCGTAAGAGCAAAATGCCGTCATCTAAACAAATAAAGACAGCTTTTTACAGTCGCCAGCACACATGAGGTAATTATTTTGACAATTTACTAGATTCGCATGAATACTTCTAGTCATTACGTACCGTTATTTTAATCAGATTCTAATTTCTTTACTTAATTTTTTTTTATTTAAGATTGTTTCACATAACGTACCTACGTTATATTATTTATATTAGATAATTATCGTCATGGTTTTTGATAACCTCTATATTACTGCGTAATAAAAACCTAAGAAGAAAAGATATAAAACACAAAAATACTGGCAAAATAATCTATAGAGCATATGAATGCATATCAATAACGGGTAGATCATGACCAATCAACTAGAGAAAGTGCGATGCAGTTGAAGTTAACAGCGCGTATCTTGACTGCACAAGAACTCCATGAAGTCTTCATGCAGTGGAAATACGGTAGGTGTGATAACAACCCGAGTGCTGCCGGACTGCGGCCGCGCCGCGAGCGATCCAGTTAGTATGACTCTACCCGCCACGCCGAGCGCTCAAACCGCGCTCTCGCTCGAAAGCTACCGCGAAAACAAACACGAAATTATCTCGCGATAAACCTATCACAGTGATAACTCTGATAAAAGATAAAGGGAGTGGTCTACGCCGACGCTTGTGCAATAAACCTATTATGTAAAAGTGATACCAGGATTCTGAGTTATGGCAACGATGGCGGCTTCCCGCAAGTCGTTCTCCATTCATGATTATCCGGAACATCTTAATCCTTTCCATGAGGATGATAATCACAACAAGATAAGGTTCTGGACTCTTGGGAAGAAGCTGCAGAGATCCAACAGCATAACATTCTCCGGGATCAAGGACCTGAAGAACTCATGGTAAGAAGAACAGTCAACCTTGATGTTACCAAATCTACTGTTTACTTCAGTCAAATACAAAGCATATAAACGATAAACATTTACCAAGCCTGCCTCGTACATTTGATTTCACCTGATATTTTCACCCTGAAACGGCAATTAGACACCTAGCGCAATATTAACATCACAGCCTGAAGATTTTATTCTAGCGTTCGACGTAAGGCGTAAAAATATTTATTTTTACGCACGTATTTGTTCAAACTTATAGCTGAAAAATTTGCATGCATATGCAAGGTTATAAATGCAACAATGCGATTGTTCAAAACAGCCAAGTAGGTTGTACCTACATAGCTACATACTAAAAGCTACTATGAATAGATACGAAATGCTTGTAGACTTTGAAGCCAATGATTCATCATATTTTATTTTAGTTCTTTGTAATGATATTTATGTTTGTTTCTGTGTTTCAATGAATGGGGTTGAATTCTCCACGAAAATTCAACATTCATACACAATAGTATGATCTGCTCTACCATAGCACATGCTGAGTGGAGACTGATTTTGTCAGTTTCTCTGTTAATTTAAGGTTATAAGAGTACTTACCTATTTTATACTACTCGTATATGTTATGGCTAATAAAAAATCATTTTACTTTTTAATAAGTTTTTAAAAGAATGGGTGCCTACCCATTGACTTGAATGCAAACAATGAAATTGATTTTCGTTGGGGTAAATCACCACATAAATCTTTTTTATTAAGTAGGTACCTATCTCAGTCAAAACACACGAATTACTTAGTAGAATGAATCATCGTGATCGGTGGTAGGTAGAGTAGGTAGACTAGTATAGTAGTTTAGTATATACTTATATTTTACTGTTCTTATAAGGACGTCATGACGACATTATAATAGGAGCTTATTAGAAAAGAAGAATTGCATCATAAGGTATTTAATTTACCTCATTAACGGGTAAATTGTAGTGATTAATCACTTTTAAACATTTCCATTCTGACGTAATACTATTGCCTAAAATCAAATGCCTAGCACTAATAAAAGTTACCTAACCAATTATTACCGGCATCTTGGGGACGCTTCCGACTGGTTGGATATGGATCAGTTGAGATGTTGATTTGTTTATATTATTTGATATTAGAACTATTTTCTTAACCGAGCTCGCAAGTCTAAGCCTGCCCTTCCTTCTTTGAAATCCTGTGCAACTTAAGTTGTTTATTTATCGATAACTGAGTAATAGGTTTACCGTCACCACTTATTTATAGGATTGAAGTCACTATTGTCATTCGTTCTGTAGGTTTTATGCATAATTGCTCGTATTTTGTACGTGATTGACATGGCATTAGGGCTCCACAGTTGGGTGTCGCTGTATTACCGGCAATATTTTAGTCTAGGCTCTTATTCTAAGAGATAAAGCGAATCTTCATCAAAACTTCACCAAGTAACCAGCTAATTGTTTCTGTTTTATTTTTTGTTTTCCTGTATTTATGCAATAAAGAGTACTTATTTGAATAGCCCATACCCATATTATAAATTCGAGAGTAATTCTGTCTCTCTCTGTAACCTTTTAACATATACACCGTTTGACGAATCTGAATTTAATTTGGCAGGGAGATAGATTGTATTCCAACACCCAAGGCCTTCCTTGGGATACAACACACGGACATTATATATAATTTTTATCTATTGTGCAACCCCATGGGCAGAAGCTAGCACGCTATACATCGAAATTTACAGACCGAGCTGCTGATCGCCTATACCGCCCTGTGGTGACCCATGCTCATGAGAAATTTCCCAATCTCTTCAGTGCTATTTAACACATAAATAAAAATTTAATTCGTCACTTAAGACTGGATTAACCTGAAACCTGACCCTGAAAATTTGAACGCAACTATTTTTTTGCGCTTTGGTTTTTGATATCTTCTACATATATCTTATCTTTGATTTTAGGATATTTAGGACATTTTATCAATAAACATGGCCAAGAGACATTATTATCAGACCTAAAAGTCTAATCGAAAACTAATCCAATTAAATTTTCACGTTAGGTAACCTATACCTACTCTAAATTATTTATCAGGTCGGTTTCAATATTGCCTTACCTCACCTCACACGCAATATTATAGCAATTCCAAGAAAGTCACAAACCAATATATCGAAACAAATATAACAGCAATAGTAGTTAGTTGCCTATTAAAGAGTGCGCAACCAGTTTATTTCAATTTATTTATATAATTATAACTGTCATACCTACTTACCTAACTAATTATAAGTAATACAATATAATTACAAAAGTCGCATAAAAAGTAGCAATAAAATCTTGATTAAGGATAAAATTTTATAAAATCTGGATTATAAAATGCTACCAGTAGATATATACCTAACCTAGAATCTATTTCATTAACTAGTATAGTATTTGGTAGGTTCATATAAATAACAGACAAATAATGCCTGTATATTCAATACTAAAGCATCGCTACAAATCGCAATTTTAGTCAACTTGCTAACTCTAGAAGTGGTGTAGTGGCAACAATTATTTAGGTAGATAAAAACACTTACCTACACTAGCCAGTGGAAACAATTTGTACCTAAACACTGACCAAACGCGATGTAGAACGTTTGTACACAAACCACGACACAAATAACTAAAGCTCACTTGCTCGGCGTCGATATTCTTTGAAGGAAGGATATCAAATCGACAAGTAATGTAAATTTCGTATGAAAAGACGCTACAACAGAGAGAATTTTAGGTATGGGCGGTTTCTTCACAAATATTCTACATCGAGTTTGGCTAGTGTATAGGTGTGAAACCTAGGTTCCAGAGTTCAAGAGCCGTTGCGTTGGTATGGTTAAGGCAAGAAACAATAAACTCTTGTGTTTGGTACATATCGTGAAAATGCTTGAGTCGATGCCAAAAAACCGAGCGCATGCTACGAGAAATGCATCACATTATTTTATTTCTGCTCTATTCTGGTGAATCGGCTTATGAAAGTCTCGACTCGGAGTTGACATACTTTTCAGTGCATTTAAATACTTCGTATTTTTATTATGCGGTGATTTAATTGTTAGGTACCTACGAGTAAACCAGTAACAAACTTACAGTAAACAGATGTAGGCCATTAAAAAAGTTCATAGAAATTTGAGATTTTAGTTCTGTGAATTGAGTGAAACTTCGACTTGCCTGACTGACGCTTTATTTCTAGATTATTAGAAGAAAACTGATTGTTATTTTTGTATAAAATACTAGTTTCTGCCCGCTTCTTCGCAGGCGTTGTTTAGATTATTTCTATCACATTCTGCATGCCTATGTTTGATTCCAGGCGTAGAACTATCTGTATGAACATTTCAGGCCGATCCGTTCATTAGCATTAGACGAGAAGAGGTTACAAAAATCTAAACATCCAAACTTTCGCATTTATAATATTAGTGTGATGTGATCTTAAAGGTACTCTACCAACATGCTAAGCAGTAGGTAGAGTATCTGTTCTCACAACTAGTAAAGTAAGTCCTGCATCAATACTAATGCAAAATACAATCAAAAGACTGACAACTAATTATTATTATACAAAAAGAAAATATATATAAACTTTTATATTTTTATTATTATAAATACATACATTTTTCCTCTAGAGACAGCACTGAAGCATGTTTGAATGTGTGGTTGACGGTTGCTCCTGCGGACATCGGTTTTTTAACGGGCAAGAGTTTCTGAATGTATAAATTTACCATATAAAAATAAATGTATTAGAAATTAGGTTTTATTAAAATTATTTCTGCAACGCCAAGTCTGAATTTATATCGAACTAGCTGCGCCCCGCGGTTTCACCCGCGTGGTGATAGGTATTTTGGATAATATACAATATATCTTCATAAATTGTAGCCTATGTGTTATTGTGATGTATAAGCTATATTATTGTAAAGTTTCATTAAAATCCATTCGGTAGTTTTAACGTGAAAGAGTAACAAACATCCATTCATACTTACAAACTTTGACGTTTATAATATTAATAGGATTTACCTATCTCACTAACTATTCATGGAAACTAAAGTCAGTGGTTCTGATTACTTTATCAGAAGATTTACGAGCAGCTATATATCGGCCTATGTCCAGCAGTGGACTGCTATAGGCTGATGATGATGATGATGATGATATATCGACCTGCTAACCTTTACAATTGCTGCAGTAGCATACGTGACAATTTATTTTATTGCCCACACCACATGCAATCGTAACACAATCCACGACATGTGTATCAACTAACAAATTACCATCTTTAAGTGGGCATAATTTCAATGGGCAAAAAATACTAATATCTTTGTATGAAGGTAGGCAATTAAGCAGCTACATATTAAATTTCGCAGTTACTTACGCTCCCGGATTAAATGGTCTCCCGGTATTACCTTCTACAGCCTACGAAATTGGCAAAAGTTTATGATTTAATAAATCTATTTATGCAGTTTTTGTTTTCTTATAAATCGAGATCATAGCCTTTCACGGCTTTTTACTCTCATGGTTTCCCATTTGACCATCCGCTCCCAACTCAAAAAGCCCTCCTGTATTTAGATTAGTACGGGACTATACATACCTATGGAAGGGTAGTGTAGAATCTACGGGTAGTCTTTTCAGCCCCCCTCGGGAAAATCGTAGATCTGAAACTGTGGACGGGTCAACTTTATGGCCTTTCTCACATGATCTTTACAGCATCTCTCTTACCCATCTCTAATTCCCTATCAAGGTCAGTAATGTGTGCTTACCTTATCAAAGTATGATTTAGCAGCATGACGTCAGCGTAAATGGCGCTCTATTACTCATCAAAGCAAATGTTTCTTCTCTAAACCAAATTTTATGTCAAGCTGACAAGGAAAAATTTTTCAGTTCTGAATCAATTATATGCCAGACCACCCTTCTAGTTTAATTGAAACAGTGGACTGACTGTCAATAAAATGTCTATAAACTACATGCCATTATGTAGAACAAGTGCTAATTTAATAATGCATCACATCTTAACAAAGACAATACACAACAGGCTTACTATAATGCGCGTTGTTTAACATCAAGAAGATAATGGATAATGTTCAACAAAAGGCAATGCAAATGTGCAGCAAAAGTTCCTATGTTTTAGTGATCAGACTTCGAATATGAGAAACAATTTATGAGAACACATGGCACAAGTACGAAAAGTCAATTTTCGAAAGTACGAAGAAATAGAACAAGTTATTTATGTCCCAAAATCCCAGTAAAATTGAGTCAGAAGACAAAAGGAAAAGACTAATAAGCAACCCTGGCCTTAAACGGGAGAAAATGAATCACGCGCTCAAGTTTTGAGGTATTTCACGAGCATGCAATAGTGGGCCGCCGCCAGTTCATGACGATAGCGTTACTAGGTCAGTTAGAGATGTAAATTAAAGATTAATGATTCCACGAAGGCCATTGCTGAAATTGTAAACTGAAATAGGTAACTGGATTTTAAGGATTGGCATTGGGAATTATGTTTTTATAGAAATACGCTGGATGTGGGCCATGCAGGACCAGTCATAAGAGCGATCCCCGGGAGAGGCCTATGTCCAGCCGTGGACGTCGATGATAGGAATTACAAATCCACACAAATACATTAACAAACCTTTAAACCGGATCTAAAACATTGCTCCGTAATAAAAAGCGCATTAATATCATTGCAATTAGCTACATTATACACGATGAAGTTCAAGAGAGGGTCAAGCAAATCTCGGTTATCTGTTCGACCTAGAGGAATATATAAAGTCATACATGCATTTACTTGTAAACTTACACTGGAATAGCGAACATGTGATCTCAACGAGCACTAGGCTATAAACCATGAGGTTTATGACGCTGTAAAATCACTCGGGTGTTACTGTGTGGATGCTAGGAATTTGTTTTCATACATTTGAATCGCTTATTCTCTGTTCTATGCTCATATGAGGGCACGTATAATCCATCGCCCCAATGCGGAATTGTGGCAGGTAACTTCGAACCTTCGATGATGGTTGCTAGGCACGTCTTAGGATTCAAAATTCAAAAACAGACAAAGCCTCACTACATCTAGGCGACAGGCAAAAATATACCCTGACTACGCTCGTTTTCTCATAAACCATCCAAGCTACCACTGCAGTACGGTAGTGGTCTTTTAAGTCTTTTGATTTGTTTAAGCAAACAAACGCATAATTAAAGTAAAGGCAGACGGAGAGGCACATATTGATTGCCATTTTCTATGCAATCTTCATGAATGAAATATAACTGAGTTTCGATTTTTAACCGTGGTGTGGTCACGTAACGAATAGCCTATGCTACTCGTACTTCTGACCTTGGGAAACCACGGAAAACATAAATCGATAGCACTCCCTCTGGTGCGTCTATTACTTTCCTAGCCACAGATATAAAACAAATTTCTGGAAGAAAACATTAATCATGTTATATTTCAGAAGGCCATTAACAAAAGAGCTGCTGACACACCGTATCATGGGTAGAAAAGTAGGTAGTTGTAAATAGATATGCTAGTTATCTAATAAGGCTTGAGATAAGATAACACCACGAAGATGAAGGAAAATTCTTAAACAAATGATAGGTTCCTAGTTGAACTTAAAACTACTATGCCTGCTTAGATATAGGTAACATCGAATGTAGGTAATTTAATTAGTGTTTACGACGATGTGTAGTAGCGAGATTCGTGTGAGTACCAACAAATCGTTCCAGAGAATGCGAGACTAAAATAATTGAATCTCAATAGGGCACTTAAATCCCATCTTCATGGCCACTGAAAGTAAATAGCACAATGGCCCTGGTCACAGATTAATAAAAAGTGAGTATCCTGGCTCACAGAATAACCACGAGTTAGTTTTTCGTGGGTGTGTGACGGATGAACGTCTGTTTGTCACGCTACAATTGCGACCGCTCAAATGGAATCAACTATCAAGTGCAGGGTACAAAACAAGATATACTTTTGGATTAACTCAGGTGTAAAAATGAAGCTCAAACCGTGATTATAATGAAAATCAATTGAACTTCTTGGCAAGTCTTCATAAAGGTATCTCCAATTCCAGAATCATGACTACCAGGATCATTTCGCATGAAAAGTTTTAGTGTAGAATGAATTTTTTTTTCTAACTGTTATTTTTTTAGATAATGGGGTTAAAAAATTATTCAAAATATAGGATCATTTTCCTGATCACCTTACTCCCCGTCCAAAAAATTCACGCTGTACCCACAGCCCTGTTTAATCAAGGAATCATTAATTTACAGGGCGTTCAGATCTTTTATGAAGAAAGGGAAGAAGTCATCAACGTCAAGTCAAGAAAAATCTAGTCAGCAGAATGGAGAGAACAGTCCAATCGTCTTTAGGCGAGCATTGCAATGTAAGTTTTATGTGATTGACAAGATAATTATTAATGTTTTTAGAAAGTAATTATCAATAAGCCTGATTGAGAAGAGTGAAAAAAGAAAACGTGATGTCGACTTCTTACAATAGGTAAATACAAGATCGACCTCATCTAGAATTAAGTTAAAAGTAACCTGTTTTTCTCGGGCATAGATGTAAAACTTAGAAGGTCATTGTTTTACTCAATTAGACAGTTCATCAGTTCAATACCCAGCTCTTCGAATTCCTAAACAAGGCCAACGTGTAAACTGCTAAGGGAACGCAACTGTGATTTACAGAATCAGAAACAATAACGCTTATTTCTTTAGACCTTTCTTTCTCTTGCTTATTTCTGACATATTTTTTTTGAAATATGTGTTTTTTTTTTATCTAAATCTATATAAAAAGATATAAAACAAAGTTGGATTTGTTCGAACACTTATAACTCGAGTACGGCTGGACCGATTTTCATGGTTTTTGGTTTGTTGTATTAGTCTCCGTCCCGAATCGCAGAATAACTATGGATTAAATAATAAAAACATTGGATAATTGACAAAAATTATTTTCACATAAAAAATTATCATGGGTTTGTAACTGTCAAACACTGGCTATTAGGCGGTTCGAAGTTCGACGGGTCGGCTATTAAGATATAAAATAAGTGTTCACTTCATGATTGATGAACAATTTGAACATTATTTTCAGACTCGCAAACGACCTCAACACTTGGACAGCGGAGTACAGTCGGGTCACCAGAACGCTACGTCTATGGGGGGTCGGTCACACCACTACCAAGGTCCAGGTTCCAGGAACGGCTACGAAGCACCAGCCAGTACGATGCTAATTCCTTGAAGTAAGTCCAAACGTATTATGCCTATCAAGTTTATTAATGCTGGAAGGACTAACCGTTACCTATGATGATAATGGCAGGAATATAACAAAATTTTGGAAAATAAATGAATTAAATATAACATACAGCTGTTATTTACGATTTCTGACTTATTTAGTACTCTAACCTCAGTTGCGTCTCATAGAAGTTTTTGGTCAGTTTAAGAAACAGGATTGATTGGATTAAAAAGCTTTTGCGTGAAATGGCAATCTACGTGCTAACTGTACTCTTGTTGAATATCTGTGACCCCATTTACAGATAGTAATTTCTCTTAAGACAGTTTTCCTGTAGCTATACCATAGGTTTAGTTACCTCCGTTTACTACTTAAATCCACCCTGTATACATTCATATATAAAAGTTAGGTGTTCAGATCAGAATGGTGGGCTGCGACCGAAGGACTGCTATGAGTTGAATATGTTAGGTAGATCCTATAAATCATCTCGTAGATATTCTTGTTTGAGCAGGATCAAGTCAAGAGTCCAAAATGACTAGCTGCGAATGCGTCTTGACTCAGTTGAAGCCAGTATAATGTGACTTGCAGGTAATTTTCTACAATTTACAACCCACACGACCTGGCGGATCCCGTTTAATTTTAATATCAGTGTTTCCTTTACAACTACGACACACGAACTACCCAAGTATGCACATTCGAAATAAAATAATGTTACGTGCATAAATTGGAACATATAAATTATTATTAGGTATTTATGAAAGTTACAAAGGTTATAAAACGTAGATGGATTATTGCACATTAATTCCGGAAATTAAATAATTCTTTAGATCTACTAGATCGTGTTTCAGGAAAAATGTATTAGACCTTCACCCAGCATTACGATTATACCTACGCGCAATTCCATTTCCGCTCAGCTGCATATTTATTGACCTACCTATACCTACTTCGACTTATAACTGTAGCTAAATTATTTGTTTATTAAAAGCGTTTATATGTTGTTTCCAGTATAACACCTCGCATGGCCCGCAGCGAAGTATCAGGGTCTCGACTCAGCGTGGAAAGTACTAATCCATTTGAAGAGGGGCCGGTGCCACCTGTTCGTTCTAGGCGTAAGAAGAAACGAGCACCACCACCGCCCGGGGCGGCTGATGTCTCGGTAAGAAACTGAAGAAAACGACTTGTCCACAATAATTTCTGTTCTTCCAGTCCGACCAACTAAACCGACCAACTATTTTGTGCAGAATGAAGAAGTCGATGAAGGATTTTTCCTATCGAACCAACTGGTTGATCATATATTTTATTTTGGGTAAACTTGTTCCAGTCGGACCAACCAAATGACAAATTGAAGCGGATCAATTATTTTTCTTTCTCAACTATACAACTTTTTAGTTGGTTCGATAGGAATATTTTATTAATTTAAATTTGTAGGAGGATTAATTGTAGGAGCTAGCAAAAATGGTTATCTTGATTGGATCAGATATTTTGTCAGCTGACTCGTATAACTAGTAGGTCGTTCGTTACGGTAGAGGCGACTGCCCAAAGAGAATACAATAACTATGTACTGCCTCATTCACGGTTTCGGTAAAACAGAATCTATCTTTGCTTACAGATTAGCAGCGAAACTTCCGAATTACAAATAAGCGGAGTCGGAGAACCAAATGAAACCAAAGCCGAAGGTGATTTAGATTTAGAAGATATGAATCTGAGCATTGAACTCAAGATTGTCGAGGATGAAGACAAGAACAATATAGCTCAAACGACGAGCAGAACTGAAGTTTCATACGAACAAGTCCAGAAAACCCAAGCTACTGACGACCTAGAGAACAACAACGAAACAAACATAGAACTTACACACCCAAAAACATTGAAAATCGAAGAGGACCGTGTCAAACCAGTTAGCTCTGAAGAAGACATTTTGAATTCAGTTTCATTTCCTAAAGTAAACATTGTTCAGTACAGAAGAAACTCAAGCGTCAACGAAGACGATATAAAGCTACGTCGAGGTAACTTGGAAGACTTCCACGAATTATCAAATAAAAGAAGCAAAAGTCTAAACAACAGCTTAGATACAACCTACTTGTCATACGATATTAATCTCAATGAAAACGCCGACACCAATGGAAACGAAGAACCACAGAAAGTTGTGTGTAAGCTTTATGACGAGGCCGTCCGAAAACAGAGCATCGATACTATTTCGAGTACTGAGAAGGAATTCATGGAAATTGATAGAGCTACAAGAGAACTAGAAAGAGAAATAAGCAAACTGAATTCAGCTTTGAACGAAGATGACCTACCAGGTCCTGACGACCGCTTATCTGTGACAGAGATTAAAAAGAGATTTGATAGGAATGGCGGAGCTTCCCCGAACCCCATACCAAAGCCCAGGAGAAGCCATTATGAAGGCTCTAATTCTCCATAATTCGTGTTAGGGAACAGGCTGATTTTGTTAAACCTATTGCCTTACCCATACGTTACCTATGTATGTAGTGTGTAGGTAAGGCAATAGGTTAAGTGCAGGAAAAAGATAGTCGGCAGTCCTAAGTGCACGTTCCTGTGTCACAACCGTAAATTATCGTTGACTTTAAACTGCACGAGTTTCTGTCGTCACGACAGAAAGTCGTCAGTGGGAACACGCCCTTACAGGGATAATGCCTGATTAAGAACCAAAGGTGTACTTTAAACTGGAACAAAAAAATCATTAGATACTATTTTTTAGAGAAATTAGAGTTGGAAGAAATTATTATAATTCGTTTTTGTTGATATCATATAGATAAAAATTGGGACACACGTTTTGTGTTTGAAATTTAGTTGTATTTGGATCTCGTATAAAATAATAGTTTTGGGGAAAGTGTCATAATACATAAATCAAGTAGCATTCGTTACTAAAAAAATATAACGTAGGCATTTAGTGGACCGTTAAAATATACCTACTTTGACCAAGCGATTGACGTAGCCGTAGGTTAAGGTCAAGAAAAGTCCACTTTAATAACCTATTAAAGAAGGTGGTATACAATACCTAAGGGGTCAATGCAATGCTTATCAACGACTTGCCTCAATAACTATGTAATATTAAACAAAATGAATTGAAGGTTCAGCCATAACATAACAACGTACATTATATGCATTAGTAAATGTTAACAAGGTTTTCGTAAATGTGATAGCTACACTAAAGTATACCTAAGTAAAATTGTTTATCTATTTTTAACATAAGATTAAGCGATAGTTTTACTAGTATGATCAAAATCTTCACTTCTATTCGTTTTCATTTAACGAGAAATCTAAGTGACTAGGGTGTTCGTGTCTCGCATGTCTGTTGCTCCAACTAGTTTCAGAAAGCTAAGATTTGACTTACACACGCATTTGTTAAAAATATTCCTACTTTATTCATGTTATTATCATCGAACTAGCGTGAAATGTGCATAATATTTTATTTATCTTTGTTGTCTAATAAAATATTTTACTATGATATTATATTGTATTTTCATTTGAAGCTTCGAATACGTAATCGCCACTCAGATAAGCACGTTTCAAGTCGCGAATTTTTGATAGATTGCATTACAGCTTTTAAAAATGTATTTATGGTCGTGAGAGTCATATAAAAATAGAAAAACAACTACATAAAAATACTAAAATATATATTCAGTAAATAATAATAATAAATAGATTTCATACAAATAATGTAACGTGTTCTTATACCAAATTATGTACTTAATTTACTTACGAGGAGGATTCTATCCCTCTTGTACTTGATAAACCTCGGAAGGTTGGTCAATGCAGTGCTGACTAAGACCTTGTATTTTTTAGGGAGCTTCTTCTGTTGTCTTGCCTGTAAAAAGTATAAATATCATAAGTTTTGTACCAAACTTGACAAAGGTAGGAACTCTAACTCAATGAGCATCACAGGGTATAGTCATATTATCGATAACAGAGACCATTTGATTTTTCGCTATTTTTAGCTGAGTGAGCGTTTGTGTTAGCGGTGTGACCTTCTATGTTGTCATGTTATTTTATTAAGCCTCAACAAATGACAATTTAATACCAGAGACGGCCAAGAAGGGCATTTTGAATCGACACAAAGTCTTTATACCCCCTCCAGCATAAATGTTTGATGGAGCTCAGTGTTTTAACTTCTATCTTATAGATGCGTGCACGCGTGCGTTATAAAATATCCATGATAGATGTTGCACTAAACATGTCATGTTAGAAAAACTTACTCAGAGTATTAGGTGGTACTTCGGGTAAGTACCTATTCAATAATGCAATAATATTGATTGATAAATGACTGAAACCTGGCGCGATCCTCTTTTGTTTTTCGTATACTGGACTGCCTACATTACGTTTTTTTTTTGGTACTTTTGTGCACTAAAACGCAAAATTTCATACGAGCTGAGCCGATTACACTTTGGTCCTAGATTTTTATTCTAATTGTCACTGAAATATTGTTTCTCACAATGATTGATGTATAAATTAAATATGTATTAAAAAGTTAGAGTCATAATATTCCCGAAAACGGCCCTCTATAAGTAAGCGTGAGTAGCTACACGTTTTGTGGCCGTACTTTGCAAATGCGGATGAAAAGAACTAGAGTAGGCCTCCAGTATCGACAGATGAAAAAACAAGACAATCGCGCCTCGGCCTTTATAAATTTACTTAGCGGCGTTTAGTAGGATCTGAATGTTACAATACCTTTAGTTTCAACACAGGAAGCAAACCAGCCATCTTCTGAGCCAAATCCTCTTTAGCAGCTATTACATCTGTCTCATCTTCAGAATACAGATCAATCAGCGTATCTACAGCTTCTGCCAGCACCCAAACATCATTCTCTTTATGGGCTTGTTCTAGAATAAACTGTGTGATGACCTGTATCAGCAATGTGTCTGTGTTTGTTTCATTCAGGTTTGAGACTAGGAGAAGTGCAAGAAGTCCCATCATACGAATGAGGTTAGATCTTATTTCTGGTACTTGGCATTCCCTGATACCTGTTATCATTGTCTGAAAAGATATTTAACATGAACACTCTTTAGATAAAGGATCCATAGGTAAACAAAATATTTATTCAACAGCACATTTTCACTAAACAGAACCAAAAGAGGAGACTGGTACTATGTGAGAACTATAAGCAAACTGTATTCATTAGGAATATTATCAGTCTGGCTGGCATGAACAAGCATTTACCAACTTTATTTAGATTAATATAGTTCAAATGTATACATAGGTTAGTCGAATTTTTATCTTACAAAAACTTTTGTCTTACTTATTCCACAAAATTTATATTCTAAGACTAGCTCACTCAGGTGATTAAGTACCCTATCCAGGCCAACTTACAACAATATCATCTATCCTCAAATCCTTGAAGAAGCTGCCATCATTTCCATTTAACTTCATTTTATCTAAAGCTGCTCTCATAACTGCAGTTGCTGATTCCGAGAGATTTATATTGTTTTCATTCTGGTTGAAGACAAGTTTCCCTGCCTCTGTCCATATTTTGTAGAGACCACTCAGCCCTCCCAGGTTCTCAGTAGGGAGTGAGGATAGCATATTGTTTGTGCAAAGTAAAGATCTGGTTTGAAGAGTGTGGAGTCTGAAATCAACCGACAATTTAGATAAGTAATAGTCCCCGTTTAGCCTGATATATGTAATACAATGGCTTTCTAAGCTGATGCATATCTTAGTCTTTTTCAGTGTAATTTCAATATTTGTCCAGTCTATTTTAAAGAGTTAACTGTTTACTAAGTCTGGTGAAGAACAACCATTAAGAAATATTAATATAACTTGATACCCACTTACTTTTTGTGTATTAACTGGGTCCCATCATATTCCTTGAGTATTAGCAGAACATTTTGTGCCGGCACTTGTGTCCTGGCCCACACTTTTTCAAATATTTCTAGAGATATTAGTGCTTGAAGCACATGTGAAGGCAACCTGTCCTCTGCTAAGACTGACCCACTGTGATTTAAACATTGATCATCGTCCATTTCATCACTCTCTGATGATTCATCTTGTGTGTTGTCATTTTCATCACCATCATTTTCTGCAAAAAAATATATAGGTATATTTCAAAACCACAACATTTTGAAAACCTATGTAACTTTGAGAGCATCTTAATGTTTTTTATTATTACACTAATTAATGCCATATACTGGGATGAACTTACCCTCATTAGAACAAATATTAGCGATAATCTCTATGGCACTTTGCTGGGCATCCAGAATTTCTAAAATAGCCTTTATTTGATTGTCCAACATCTGAGCATCTTTCCCCGTGGGAGGCTCCACTTTCCCCGCAGCATTCTTCAAAGGGACATTACTTGACAACTGATTGCAAGCCAGTCTATGATCAGCACCAAGTGTTGCCGCAAGTATTGAGAATATTTCATTAGTGACATTGATAGGTAGCAATGCAATGTTCCCACCACAAGCATTAATTGTCACTCCAGCAGCTAGAGTCTTAAGCAGAAGCACAGATGGCTCACTTCCATCTAATGACAGGAGAGCTGTCAATTGCTGCTCAGCAGATGTTTTGATCTTATCCATAGCCAGAGGATTGTCTTCGATGACTACAATCAGGCACTGTAGTATAGCTGTTACAACATTGTTCCCAAAAACAGCAAGATTGAGGTATCTCGGGAGTATGTCTAGTATTTTTGATTGTCCAACATATTTGATTGCTATTTCTGTGAATGGAAGATAAATTATGTTGTTTGTGTAATGTTTTTAGAATAATCCATCATCAGCCTATATTAATCCACTGCTGGATAGAGGCCTAGATGCCATAAGCCTAATGAGCGCCATAGAGCCCTGTCTTCAGCTTGACGCATCCAGCATCTGCCTTTTTCTTATTTCACTCAAGAACAAAGTGACCTCATCAGATGGCCGGCCCCATCCATTGATGTATTTACATAATTACTGTTGGCTCAGATGGAATGAAGTACAACATGTGGTAGGTAGGTATTATATTTATATAGGTAGATCTAAATTTACCTGAACTTTCACAAATGTTCAACAATAAGTTGATGCATTGCACAAATGTATCAACATCTTCAGTGTTGGTTTTGGATACAGGGTCAGGTGTCCATTTTTCAGTGTGCTGGAAAACATAATTACAGGAAGATAGAAAACACAATATAATATAACATGGTTATTTGAAATGTTTTCATCAGTTCATCTCAGTAATTAAACACACAGAAATACACATTTTAGTTCTAACCTCATGAAAATAACATGTCAACGGTGTCATGATATCTTGATCAACCATAGAATCACAGATCTCCATGCTAACAACTGACATATTTCTAAGCATCCCAGCAGCAGCATTCCTGACTGAGCTGGCTGTATCAAGAAGCAAAGGCGCGGCCACTTTCACGAGTCCCTGCTCAATAATCTGAGGCACGTTTTCTGGGTCTTCGATTAGGAGTGCTAGTGTTTGCAAACCACAGTATTTTTCTTCTACGTTCGGTGCCTGAAAAGAAGTATCAGATAGGTTTTATTGAAGAGGTTGTTAATGACTGCTATAAAACTGTTATAATAAACTTTGCAATATAAACATTGTCTTGTCCTAACCTGCAACTGATCCATTACAGTTTGGATCGCATTTTCGTTGCTATCAACCGGAATTTCCTCGTCATGAATAATTTCTTCAACCGGCGCATCTCTTTTAGCCCTTCCAGGCCTTGGTTTCCTTATTTTACCCATTATTACAAAATAATTTCAGTAACAAGCGACAACAAGAAAACATGCACCAACCAAACAAAACCTAACCCGGTAGAAGAAACTCGAGAAATGAAACTAACCTTGTAGGTTAGGTAGGTATCGATCGAAATGACTGCATACATTGACATTCATAAAATAAATGACAAATCTGATACGGACAGTCAAAATAAACACATCTGACATTGACATGTTTATATCTGATCGTAAATTGACAGTGACTGACATTCTGTTACATTAATTCCTTAGGTATGGCTTATTGGTTGACAACATGTATGCAATTACGTTGGCCAACACTGGCCATCATGCAGTTCGGGTTTTTTTTTATCTAGCGCAAATGCTATGCTACACTGTAGTATTTTTTTTGTATTTATCGCTAGATCCGTTTGGGGTAAGGATATTATTGTTCTGTGCGTGCGTTTGGGACACGATAATTGCATTGAAACCCGACAGGTTTTTAGCCGGAATAGTGCGTGTGGATTTATGCCATAGAATGTAGCCTATGTATGATTCCAGGCTTATGATTGCATTTAAAATATTAGTTGAATGTGATAAGTGTGATTTCGCTTACAGCAACAAATGGTGGAAATAATATAACAGACAATCGATATAGGTCGCCTCAGGCGACATTTGACCTGAACCGAAGCGAAACTGAACGAAGTTCCAACGCGGCAACCAACGTGTGGACGCTGTCATAAACTGTTCGCCAAGATATTGGCCAACATTACGGCCCACATGTTGGCTAACATATGAAGGCGGGCGGCGCGGCGTGGCGTGGCGCGCGCGGCGGGGCGGCGCGGCGGCGCGGAGGCGTGTGAACGACGACATACAGTTCTTTTCAAAAGCGCCAAAGTTAACAAAGTTTTACCAACCGTCGTCGTCGCGTCGTCGAGACCATAAAGTAAAAACGCCCTCTCTCAGGTCAATGCATCGTAGACTGAAATTGCTTAAAATTTCATGAAAGAAATTGCCAGGAAAGTAGCAAACCAGACACATAGCCATTAACAAAAAAGTCAAGTCAATGTAGATAGGTAGTACCACCATTATATTGTACAATCTAATTGTGAATCTAATCAGGCAATAACTGGAATACTTACATAGCTAGAAGAATAAGTTTATGAAACCGCTATACCTACAGACAAATACCTAGAGGTGAGGTACGCTCACATTCGCAACAAAAAATGTTGTACCCTCGTAAACGGGCATACTTAAATATCAGCATGTTAACATATATATTTATATTTTGCGAAGAGGTAGCGAGTAAGTAAAGCGGTTCGTAATAAATAATAATTCTTCTATCAACTGGATGGATAAACTGATTTCAAAAAGTGCAACGCAACGCAACACATTTGTTTCTGAATACAGTACCTACCTACAGTACAGTATAGTAGAATATGAGGCAAGAATACTTGTGGTGGCTGGCATCCGGGGTGGGAGAGCGGCGTCAAGCCAAGCAAATAAGCACTAAGCGCTGTCTACCATTTGATTGATTAGGCCAGCAGGGGGTGGCGACAGCTACGGAACTTCAGTTATGAGAATAGTATGTATGACTCATTGCGTGCGGAATCCTGTGAGTTCCAAGCATTCTTGAGTAATAATAATAACTCTTAATCTCATCTAATCTTACTTATTTGATGAGATGCCAGCAATTAAGGACGAGGACCACACTTATCCCTTTTTGATAGGTGATGGATGGTTTATCTATGGTCGAAGAAAAAACTACTATTTTCACATAGGTAATGTATGATCTATCTATGTAATGTATTGTATTAAGTAAATTACTCATCTTCTACCCATAACACCAATGCTAAGCTCTGCTTAGCTTGAGACTAGATGATGCTGTGTGTATTATTCCAGCATAAATTTTTAATTATTTATTTTATCACATAGGTAGTCAGATTTTTTGATTTTGGGTTTTTTTTTCTTTTAGAATAAACCTGTTCTGTTCTGGTCTCTACATTACCAATAATTTTTTCGCATGCTTCGTGGGACAAATACAAATAAATGTTTTCTTACAAAATTTGAGATTTTATAAACAAAAAGCTATGGTAGAGGCAACAAACCAAGATCCTTAGAAAACGGTTAGCAAGATTGATCAGGTGGTATTGATGTCCATAAATGTCTTTTCTTATAGAACAAGAATATAAAGCGATACTAATTGACGATTGGTTTATCCTGCGTTCAGTAGAAACTAGGTAGATAGGATGTAAAAGCTCTGCTGGGTCTTGTTCAAACACTAAAGGGGAGGAAGCGAATTGGATGAGCAAACATTTCTCCGACTACCGGGCGCCAACAACTTGCCTGAATTGCAGCGAAATCCCCCTTATTCGTTCGCTTTTAAAAGATTAGATTATCTTATGCGATTAGGTAGACTGTAGACTAAATAGTTTCGTCTCTACTACCCAATGTGATTTTATTGGGATTCCCATTGATTCTGTAGGTAGGTAGATGAGTATTTACCTGCCTAGATTCTTAGTGTTACTCTCGAACACAGTAAGTAGCGTTCTCTGGACATAAAATGGTCTAGTTCTACCAGTAACTCAAATGTCACTAATAACATCGCATATTCAATAGTTATCTTGGATCTGCAATATTTCATTTATATTTTATTTTAATGTTAAAAATAGCGTGGCTAATAAAAGGCATGGGCGTGCAAGAGGTAAAGGCGGCTTCTTTGAACCGTACCTACGCTGCCGGCCTCATTTACATAATGTTCAAAAATCTGGCCGCGCCGCCGACGTGTTGTCGTTTCTTGTGGATACTAGTGATGTCTGAGCACACCTGTCGACATAAAATTATACACTGAAAAAATAATCTAGTGATTAATGACGGAATTTTATAGTAGAGTAGATGTACCAAGCTAGACAGCAAGTAGC
The DNA here is from genome assembly GCA_947044415.1 of Eupithecia dodoneata. Classification (NCBI taxonomy): domain Eukaryota; kingdom Metazoa; phylum Arthropoda; class Insecta; order Lepidoptera; family Geometridae; genus Eupithecia; species Eupithecia dodoneata. The sequence goes on along the minus strand of OX345656.1, from coordinate 7,088,546 downwards.
ATTCAGAATAACTTGAACTGTTAGTGTTGAATAATGTTACTCTTCCTCCAATCAAAATTAACAAATATTTCGATAAAATAAAAAATACATAACTATTATTGCAGCAGAGTACATCGCTGCCGATCAAAAAGCAAGCAAGAGGAGATGAAGCAGACATAAAGCAACATTAAAGCATTTAATTGCAGCATAAACAAATTGCATTTGGTGTGTGACTTTTTTAAGTATTAGGCAGAATAAGCCTAAGTAGGCATAAAAAGAGGTAATACTATAAGCGCATTTAATAAGCGATATTATCAGGTTCAGCTGGCATTTTAATTTGAAGTGCTCATTCGATACGTTTAAATGCATGCAATGAAAAATAGATCGATGCAGGGCAAAAAGAACCACGAAACATTATCATCATTATAAAACTGTAAGAATCATAGAATGTTTACATGATGTGTCATCGCAGAAAACGCCCTTACTTGGAACCACTAAAACGAAGGCAAAGGCGGCGAGGCGCGGCGCCCGGTAGCCGCCTCTCAGGCTTTCTTCATAAATCAAAAAGTTGTTTTTGTGTCTTATCGGCGGATAATCGGCGGGCTGCTACTGCCTTGCCGCTGACCCCCCTCCCACCACTATACATACCCCTCCAACTCCAATGAAGCCGCTCTCCGGATGGACATTAACTTTTTTTGTCGGATTTTATGTGAATTAAACTTAACGAACCGATTATAATTAAGGTAGAGGATTCTTGCTATCGGCTTCTAGCGATACCAACTAAATGGAAGCTATTAAAGGATATCAAAGTAGGAACGCGATAATGATTCCAAACTGAACAACCCACCTAGATAAAGGAGTAAGTATAGTATACTAAGTATGCCTTTAAAGCGTGACTGAGCTTGGAATGCATCTGCCGTTAGGCCGGTTAGACATGTAATGTTACTAACTGGGTGCTTTCGTTTATCAGTAAACTTTATGTGACTTTTAAACTACCCTGCACAATAGAATATAGCTAAATATAAGTATCTAAGCACCATATCTTCCTTACAGTTACAGTTAACCTCATAAGATTTTCTGCACACTACTTATCCACGGTGTAATTATATGAGCAAGGCACGTAGGCAAGTTGTCTCTGCGGCTTAGCGGTTGCGTTGGCAGAGTTCGTGTCAGCACATCTAGTTCGGCCTAATTGCACCCCCGCTGCGTGATGGATGGACCCCCGCTCCGCCCCCCGCGGCACACCCCACAAGGGTTGCTGTCTGTTCCCAGAAATTCCATTATCATCACAGCCTCACTCCGCCCGCTTCATTTGACGTTGACGTCGCCGCTAACAACCGTCGCATTGTATTGGACATGGACTTTTCACGAATTCCAACGTAAACACAAGGTGCTCTGAAATAAATAGGATTATTAAAAACAGTGGACATTCCTATCCGGCTATTGTCTTCGTTTCGATTTAAAAAATGTTTACTTTGGACGCCTGGTTTAACTTTTTTGATCCGATCAAGAGAGATCAAATTTCTATTCGAACGAACTATTCCTAGAATTGGGTGGGCCACCACAATGCCATGATTTTACGAAACGTTTTTTGGAAGTCTTGGATTAAACGTCACATTTTTGCCATGTGAACTAACTAACTATTTAACAGGGAGTAGGTACCAATTTGTAGAACAACAGAATTTGGAAACATTTGAATTGTAGATAGAGTGAAAACCTGAAATAAAATGGTATCATCACTACAACTATTATATAGTTATGAATAAGGTACCTACGTAACGTAAATATAATATAAAGTTAGAAATTGAGGTGATCATTAGGTATGAAAAGTGTAGGAGCAAAAATGGCTGGTATGCTTTGTATCATAGATAAATTTGTCGCTGTGTGTTTCTATGCCTTGTAAGTTATTTCAGATCTAAAGGTAAGTAGGTACCTACCAAAGTAAAGTACATACCAACAGACCAGAATGTATCTGATCTGATATCATATCTTTTATTAGGTTATTTTACGAGTAAGCCGTCGATGAGACACTCCGACCCCTAATCGCCATTTTAATGCTTTCTGTTTATGGTCAGCGATATAACAAAGGTTTCTATAGAATTCCGTGATTTATAATAGTCGTAAAGTTATATTTTACGACTAGCTTTTAAATATAAACTGTAAAATATATATAGCTCGGCGGTTACCTAAATGTTCCTTTTTAATTCCATCTAAGATATACCTAATGAAATGAATGACAATGCAAAAAGTCATAGGTTTATACTAGATTATTTTACTTGGGTGGTTCGCTGCGCGATCGCGTGTTAAAAAGTAACAAACTTACAAAAATCATACCATGTTCCCTATTTTATGCCATAAAGGGGTGTCTGTCTAAAGGTATTGATTGCGCTGTTGTCGACTAAAATCCACCCTTTTCCGGTTGATCGAATAGAACGGAAGCGAAAAAAGGTCAATATTTAGACAGAAATTATTACGGAACGTACGGCCGGATGCGAATATGCTCCACGGCGCTAATAAATGTTATAAAGAACAGGATATATTTTCGACGGAATCATGTTAACTCGTCTGTTCTCAGCGTTCATGTCACAACAATGATCGGTTTTTTAGTTGGATCTGAGATCCAGTGAATCGGATATCGAGCCCTCAGGCTGTATGTCGGAGTGTGCATTCATTCAAGCGCTTCCGCGAGTAAATCCGATGCTTTTTCCATTCAACACGACCCTTGTTTGTTTAAGTCAAATATACCTATGCGCAAAAGAGCATTCTTTTCATACCTCGAGGGAGACAAAATCACACAAATACGATGCCAACCTTTGTATGCGGTGCATCTTATAATTAATTCTAAAGCTTACAAATCTGCACATCTAGCGCATAACCATATAGTAGGTATCCATTTGCGATTAGATTCAATCTAATCGACACGTTTTTAAACATGCCTGTGCCTAATGCTATGCCTATACAAACGAAAATAACAGACTTTTCCTATTTTCGTTCGTCGTGGTTCGCTCTTGAAATCTCAAATACCTACCTACCCAAGCAATTTCCTACCAAGTTGTAGGTAAATTCAATTACACTTCAAGGCTTCTTAATGGTTTGCCTCCCCAATACGAATTGCGGCTTTCAACCGCAGTGAGCCGAAGGTTCCAGTCAGGATTCAATTTGGATTCAATCAATACACATTAACTGTGTAGAGTGAGAGCAAATATCCAGGAGAACTTGGCATTCGTTCCATAGGTCTACAGATTTGACCAGGAAATTTACTAGGTCTTGTGGTCTGCTTCTCTGTTGTTAATGTTAGAGAGGAGCTGAGAAAATGGATGATGGACTTATATGTTTTCCATGTGTGATATTTGATATCCAGAAGCTTTAGGGAATGCAGGAATAAAAGTGCAATACATCAATATCTGAACGAGAGGAAGATGCTAGTGAGGTGCTTAAGGAGTTAATGCAAAAAGGTTTTTGATGGAAATAATTTAAAACAGAAGAGGGAAAATGTGTGGACATTTTAAACGACATGAAAGCAAAGTTTTGTAACCAAGAATACATATATAACTAGCTGTCATGTCGTATAAAGACGTAAAAGAGGGCGCATTAGAAATTAGAAACCCAATGCGGTCTCTTTTACTTTTTATAGAAAAGTGGAGGAAATGCAACATTTCACCGACAATAGCATAGTAGGTACCATTCAAGAAACCCAGTTAAAATATCTTGTAGTAGGTCTCGTTTTAAATAAACCTTCGGGCTCCAACTCTAGCGCCGGATATAACGTATTTCCCCACATCCTGTTTACGTCCCGTTGATTGTTTATTTTACCTTTAAATAAGAGGGAGGATGGGAGCTCTTAATTTTTTCATTACCTCCATTGACAGGTAGGTACTGGATAACATCATTGTTATAAAAATTTCATTACCTTAGAGCAGAGTGTGTAAACATAGCTCTCTACTTCACCGCGATATTTTTTTATTTACGCTTTAATTCTCGCAAAGTTTACTTTGAACTGATAATAATTCTCTCTTTATTTACACTAAGGCAATGGTTTCGTCTTATTTACACAAGGTGATAGATAAAACGCGATAGGAACGGGCGGTGTTGTCGCGGGAAATAAAAGTAAACAAATAAAGAAATCCTGCTCTTGAGTTGGCTGTGTAACACCGGGGGTTCCTGATAACGTGACAACAATGAAATATTGATAAAAAGGAGTATAAGACGCCTCCAGCACATTAGTGATTGTTTTTATAAAACTAAAAATCGGCCGCCAATCCTAATGTTAAACTGTTTTTAAGTTTGGCGGGATAAAGAAAATACTAATCTAATAATAAATAAATTTCAAAATCCTTATATTTATTGCCGAAACATTTACGAGCCAAAGTCCAACATAGACTTTTTTCGAAGTCAACCAACTTAATTTCTATAAAAAGCTCCTAGCTAAACATTCCTACTATTAAAAATGAAATGACAGAGTGTAAACCCGTTGAAACGTCGGGAAAAAAGGTATATAAACGCGATAAATACCCGTTGTATCAATACTTATAATTATGAGCTCCTAGCTAGTCTTCTGATGTGTAAGTCAAACTTGAACAATTCACTTCAAAAGACAACATTCCGCAATTTCTTCGCTTCTCTATCGTGAAATAACACAACACAGCGAAAGCTTTTCAGCGCTCAGTGGATTTGTAAATGCACTACTAATGTACCCAGTTTAGATCTAAGCTGCATTTAGAGCGGAGTTTAATTCAGGTGTTGAGCTCATTAGTCTCCTCGCAAACTAAATGTTTTTGTTGTATCACAAGCTTTATTTACTGCGCAACACATTCGTGATAGATCAAAGGCTTCATCTAAATGTAGGAAATGCGCTTCGTCAATCGTCCGTCATACTTGGCACCTCCACGTATTTTATAATCATTTATCTATTTAATCGCGAGGAATTTGTTTTAATTGTAGAAGGAGTCTTTGGATTCCTTGTAAAAGTATTTCGACAAATATTCCAGACCAGAGTAGTGAACCTAGGACGAATCAGAGCCAGTAACGGTTAAATCGACGTTCAGAATACATGGAAAAGTACACGGATACTTATATCTAATGATAATATAATTAATCTTATAAATGTTCGTTTCGTATTATAAAAAAAATTCAAATCGACGTAAACATCAAAAATATAAGTAGCAACAATTATGTTTAGTAACACAGTTTTTAATCATGTCTTATGACAACAACCAAGCAGAAAATTAGCAAGAATAAATTCATAACTTAAGAGTGCTTTGTTTATCAAGTGTTTAATGATAAAGCGTAATGGGCGGGTGAATATCTATCTCCAAGACGTTGGTATCGAGTAGACAGCCAGAGTGAAGAGGACATGTTCTTAGAATGTCGGAAATAGCGCTTCCGAGTAACCACTTGTATCGGATCTCTTGTCGCTCGTCCCATTAGGGTTGGTTGGTCTAGTTGTGGAACAATTAATATAATATAAATGTAATAATAAAAATATATGTAGTATATAGTAAAATATAATAATTTACAGTAATATTTCACAAGTTTTTTTTTTTTTGTAAATGCAGAATTTTAGTTGATTAGGTACCTCCTTTTTATAAGAAGATAGGTTTTTTATCGTTAGAAAAAACCGTAATCGTATCGCATAAAAACCCATCTATATTCTCTATACAACTCTTTTACATGGTTTATTAATTTTATCCAAAATACTGTTTTTTATCAGTATTTTCTAGTCTATCCTTTAGGCTTCATCAAACATAATTTTTTAGTCAGATTTACAGCTAGGTGCAGGGGTAGCCCTAGCTCTGTATTTATTTATGCCTTGCTTGTGTAATCTGATGGCAACCGCTACGACAAAAATAAACGTCTTTAATCCTCAATCTTTTTGTTGTGTGAAGACAGACTTCAAAACCACATGATATAACTACTCGCACTTCCTCTTTGATAATATCTCACGCTCACAGTTTAATCTTATCTTCAAAGAAATCTACCGCCAGAGCGCGAGCGTAGGCAAATAAGTTTTTTAAATGTTTTATTAGTATCTACCTAACATAGACGTTTCGAATTGTTGTCGAGATACTAACAGACACAAACAATGCCTCAAAAAACTTTACGATCTTCTTAAGAACTAAATCGGATTCGTATTCAAATTAGAGTAGGTGCGTAATAATCATTATGTTTCCGTTAATCGTTAAAAACAATTAGACGAGAGCGTGAACTAGAAACTCCCAGATTTTATTAGCTGGTGACAGTTTTATGTGTGAGTAATTTCAAAGCGTTTCAGCGATGTCTGTGTTAGAATAATATCTCTATTACAATTGCAAAAACATGTTTCTTAATTGTTATTACAATTGCAGATATCGAAGTACCGGGTGGGTTGGGTTCTAGCACAATTTAAGTGGTTGAACATTTTTTGTTCATCGCGTTTTTATAAGTTCACTCATATCGTGGGGTCGAAAATCTACAATCGCATACCTACCTATAATTACTGCGGCTCCCAACTTGAACATTATTATTCAAGTCAAGGTTAAAAAAATGGCTTAAAAAGCAAATCTACAAGAGTATTTGTGTTTTTGTCTACAGACCCATTTCACTATTGAACCACGTCTATAAGCTGTTCTCACGAGTAGTCGCGAATCGTCTCGCTAGGACTCGACGAGTTTCAGCCACCAGAACAGGCCGGATTTCGCGGAGGATATGGCACCATAGACCACAAACACACAGTGAGGCAGATTATACAGAAGTCCGAAGAGTATAATCAGCCCCTGTGTCTGGCTTTTGTGGACTATGAGAAGGCCTTTGACTGTCGAGACCTGGGCTGTTCTGGAATCCTTACAGCGATGCCAAGTGGACTATCGTTATATCCAGGTGCTGAGATGTCTCTACGAAGCCGCCACTATGAGTGTCCAAGTACAGGGCCAGCAGTATAAACCTATCCAATTGCGCAGAGGAGTGAGACAGGGAGATGTTGGCTATTTCAGTTACAGTGTTCCAATGTATTTAATTATTCTCTCTGAAATGTTTTTTTTAAATAAATATATATATAATGAATTTGACTCTGATCTTGTAACTTCAGGCACACACATACAAAATAGGTACAAAAATTATACAGCACACTTTTAAAAACACAGTTAAGTAACAAAACCAAACAATGACTTACTTAAAATGTAGGTTAAATGTCTGTGTACGTACGTCAAAAGGCCTTGAAGTACCTGCCTACTGCAAATCCTACAAATGATTTCGAGTTATCCAAGCAAAATAAATGTAAATTCTTCTGACATCCTTTTTTGCATCGGACAAAGCAAAAACAATACAACAGATGATAAAAGGTCGATGAAGCGCATTTAAATTATTGTATTTAGGATTTACGAGAAGGTTGATGGAAAGTGACATTGGGGTCTGTCGGCACTTGCGTCCGAGTCGAGTCGAGTCGTCCGGACTCGCTTGGGTAAGATCAAAGCTCGCCGCGGGTCGACGCACGCGGTTCGATCGTCCCGCGCCCCCGCCGCCGCCGCCTCCATACAACAGCCAACCTCGGAACTCTAAGGCTGTACCGCGACCATGACCATGGAATACTTAGAAACGGCACGAAAGCCTTTACGGGGAATCATTTTCTGTCGGCTTTTGTAAAAACTTTTGGCAGTTTTGAAATTGCGTTGGTAATGAGAGTAAAAACATACCAAACCAAATAACGGAACGAGGAAACAATATGAACCGTCGTCGTCGTCAGTAGTTTTTTAGGAGATCTAGTTTCTATGCTAGAAAAACCATTTCTGTATCATTTTCTCAGCTTTTATTTGCTGCTTTAGAAAGTTTTCTTGTAAATATACATATTATTTGACCAAAACACATAAATATACTGTGCATTTACGTTATGTTCCTACCATGACCAATATGGCCATGTCTATATTTAATTTTCTTATCCCTAGTCATCAATTCGTTTGTTCGACTTCCGATGCCGCCCTATGCGCACTCGGATTGCGAAATAACGTTCAAACAAAACCTACCTTAGAACCGGTTGTTGTTTACCATTAATGGCTTTAAATTGCATCGACGAATATCTATCTACAGCGCATTTTATTCGACTCAACGCAAAATACCTAGAATATGTTTTATGCTCACTTGTAAGTACCTAGGTAATTTGATTTTAATATTCAGTTTGCGTGCAATCAAGAGCTCATTACATGCGTTGAAATCCGGTTCTACAAATATTATAGCATTATTGGTTCTAGGTATACTTACTTATGCAGGGCCGTGATGCCAGTAATGAAATCAAAGCTCGCGTAGCTGGCGACAGGTAGGTCGGTATAGGGCGGTATGTACGTGGCAACGCAACGGATTGAATTAATTAGTAGTGCAGCGGTCGGCGGGTGCGCCACTCACTGTCTTTTATAACATAATTTGCACTTCGCGCGGTGAGATCAAAGCCCGACCGTTCGATGGCGGTGCCTTTGATCATTGCGGGCCTTTGACTGCCGCCGCCGCCTCCGCTGGCCACGCCTCGAAATAGTCAATTTGTCGCTGGTTTTTTTTACATGACATGACGCGTGTAGTGTAGAGAACGTGAAGAAACATTAATAAGAAACCATAGTGTACCTATAGGTGTTATACAACGTATTACCTCAGGTATTACGTTGTTTATCACATTATCACCTAGGTATAGGTACCTACCTCTAACTTTATTTCATTAAATAGGATAGTTGTGTAGGTTAGGTAGGTTAGGCAACTAAGGGTCTACTCTACCTACAGTACCTAAATAACATAACGACCACCAAACAACCCACCAAAAACTTCGACGAAATTTTTATCAGCCAAATAATAAATATAGCACCAGTGATAAATAGGTAGGTAGTAGGTAGGAGGTATCTTAGTAATATGATAATCATTTTCTTTGTAAAAGTAAGTTAATCAACATCGACATTTTCATTCGCATCATTATTTACAAAGACCATGGCTCTACCCTCAAAAAAATAAATGTACGGTAAACAACAACTTAATCACATACCTACCACCACGCTCCAATTAAACATCATCGGAAGGTATAGGTACCTTACCCTACAGTTACTACCCTTAAAGTTTTTTAAATATTTTAATCCCTTCGAAGTAATTTCGTGATGTTAAATTATTTTTAGAAAATACCAAAGAGCAGATTTTTACCCAGCTGTTTCGATCGAATCAACAACGTCGACAGCTGCTTTTTCCGGTTCGACTCAATCGGACGTTAGTTGTGTAGAAGAGTGTTACATTCTACATAACATACCCTTACAGGGTTTTATTCTTGTTTTTATGCTATACGACGACCAGAAGGGCCATGGCCAGTTTATGGAGACTGGTAACCGTTATCTATGGATGGACATTGACAACACCAGAGGATTCTGCTTGATTTGTTACCTAGCTATGTAATGTACACAATGTACACTGTTTGTACTATTTTTTATATACAGGAAGGTATTTCTCTAAGTAGGTAGTTTTTGGTGGACAAAACTACAATTTCAATCATAGGTAACCAATTAAATAACACACTAATAAAGGTAGGTATTTAGTTTCTACACGAATCGATGCGAAGACGACGCTGTGCAAGAGATAATCGTCGATCGATAAACTATTTTTGATTGTATAGCCTATATTTTTAAAGACTAGAATGAACTTGGTACATCCTCCGCCTCTGCAATACTTCAATTCGAAGCACTTAGTTAATACCGAAGAAATAACAGACATTCATCAAATCTTTCGTCCAATATACATAACTGTGATTATCTTGGCGCGGGTCTTCATAACTCTTCGGCTAAACTCTAAGCAAGACGCAACATTCAGCACTCGGCAGCTCCGACAACGCAAAGGCAACAAACATTTATTTTTTCAGTATTCAAATGTTATTATTGAATGTAATTAACGCGCGTGTAGCGAGCCGTAGCGCGGCCGGCGGGCACGGCAACATCAAAGTAAGATGGGTATCAGTCCGCCGCGCCAGCGCAGGCCGAGAGGGCCCGATTTTTTGTACGCTTTTTAACAGGTCTGCTGCAGTGCTTTCTTGCTTACACATTTGTGCAGAGTTCCATAGACTAGACGCTAATACAGTAACAATACAGTACTAGTTATCACTTTCAAGAAAAACACATCAACTTTTTACTCGGTTTTAAAGTGTTGATTTGAAACTTAGAACGATTTTTACAAAATCCTTGCAACAATATATCTGCTGAAATAGATAGGGAGGTATACCCTTACCCATAATGGGAATCTGGACTGGAAGTACTTTTTTTTCTTGTAAATTGGTACATATACGTAGGTATACCTGATTTTTAATGCAGTTTCTCTCGACTATAACATTTGCCACGAGTGTAGAGTTACTCTACAGTAAGCAAGCAGCACAAAAGCTTGCGCAATGTTAATGTTTCCGACTTTTACAAACAGCACCGATATGGTTTCCGACGAATAAAGCAAGGTCCAAAAGTTAAGAATGGTGATATAAAAACAATACAATAACCCTTATAAAGATAAAAGACTAGAGTAGATACTTACCCTAGAGCTTACCCCTAGAGCTTGCTCCCGAGCTCACAATGATTGAGCACAGATGGACACGAAGTATAAATAGATACCACTGGATCTAGCTTGTTTAAAATCTTAACAACGAACAATAAGGTTTCAATCTGGTATAATAAAATCATTGAAACTCTTAAGCGTTTGCCTTAATCTTCTTCCATAGTCGACCAATTCCCGAAATCACGGAAAGTGTTAGATTATTAAGCACATTGCTTCAAAACACTTTTTCGAATTGTGACACAACACAATTGATTTTCGGAATGTACCTACATTAAGAAGCTGTTTATTTCTAAAATAGCGGAGTAGAAACAGTAATCTGATGGGCAATTAAGATTGCTCGTAACATAGCTTAATGGCCACGTAGGACGTAACAAATGCTGCGGGAAGCATAAAAGCCCTTTTTGCGAGTTTATCTAAATGTTGCGAAAGCTGCCAAATGATGGCACGTGACGCAATAGCCGGCTCTTTTGATGTTCTCTTTGTGAAGTAATGGATTGGCCGGCGGCGAAGTTGTCGCCTCTGATGTCGCCGACGCCGACAAAGGGCTCAGCGGTAGCACAAAGGTATTGATATCGTTTAAATCCCTTTGATCGTTGCCGGCGCGTTTCATCCCCTGTGAAATAGGAACAAATTCGAGTTTGTCATCCTTGAGTGATTTTTATTTGATCTTTTGTTTGGCTTCTTATTGTTCCGGGTTTCTCGTTCCCATTCCCATCCGTGTTCCCTGCATCATTTATCCACGGACCATTATTAAGTATCACATTAAAATCAGTCGTGACAGGATCTGAACTCAACTGAAAGGCGGCAAACATAATAACATAATTAAATACAATCTATAGTCAGTTCACCATAAACTCAAGAACAGAGAGAAACTATTTTGAAAGGTGATTTGTTGAGCTTGCTCCCAGCTTTCGCGTGACTCGATCGCATGATTGCCTTCCATTATTTAAATTAAAACTCTACTGTATCTTATTAGAATGCATAGAGCAGTAGGTAATCACACCTCGGAGCTATTAAGTTGGGATATTTTTTCCGCCGCCATGAGAAAGAGCGAGAAACAGGTTTCGTTCTGGGTGAAAGAAACATTTCGCCTTCGTATAAGGGATACAATAATCGTGGGTTATTATAGCTTTGAAGCACCGACCGGTGTAGATTAATTAATAGTCTCCACACCGGCGGCGGCTGACGGTTCCTTACACTACAATGATGCGTGAGATCGTGTTTTCTGGATTTGGATTGCACTACACGTCATGTTTTCCACTCAACTTTGTTGTTTTCCTTTACAACGTTGTAGACGTGCTACTTGCTTGTCTTTTGTGTTTTTTCTCTAGAACAAATATACAGGAATGTTAGGTTAGTTATACAAAAAGGGCATTAGATGATTTTTAAAGGCATGTAAAAGAAAACTGTAAATCAGAGTTAGGTGAAAATACATGAGTGGGCAATGCCCACGCTGCAGTCTAACTGAACAACTGCAGCTGGCCAACTGCCAACCCACTAAATAGCAGGAATAACGTCACCATTACAGAAAAAGTTTTACCATGTTAAACTGAAAAATTGCTTTATTTATCTCATTAATATTTTGTTGAGTAGGTATATGTATTTGTATATGGATTTCACGTAGATAGTTAGGCACTTTAATAAGTTCCTTGCGATGCGACAGTTAATTCTGATTATCAGATTTTGTGCACTGTACTAACACAGGACAATAATCATGTGTATTGTGAAGATCTTGATTTAAAAGATAAAACAACTTTAGGAGAGGCAAGCCTAGAATAGAACACAGTAGGTATTCTAGGGCATTACGAAAGATTATATTCTATTACAAACATACCTGCGTAGCGTAACGTATATTAGCCTACGAAGATTTGTGCTATCGTTATAAAACTTATAGATGTCAAAACTTAAAACGAGTAGGTAGATTAATATCACAAAGTCATGGTATGACAAGGACTTTAAAAGGATTTAAACTATTTTAGAAAGGAACTTTATTCAAAATTACATTTGCAAAACGCGTGAGTAAACCGCACTCTTGAGCTGGTTTTATATTTAGAAGTCACAAAATTTTTCAAAACATCCGAAATCAGAAGTTTGTGTGTTGTGTAGTCGAGTGTTTTCATAAGTTTCTTATTCTCATAACATGATCCGATTAAACTTTTGAAAGCAGGATTAGTATATGCAGGAATCTCAGTAGGAAAAAGACTTGTGCTTCTATTTGTGATGTGAACTTATTACTTTGGTGAATTTAGCTCTGTAGATAATCCAATTTCCAGAACTGGCGTTGTTAGCAAATTGGAATAGACAACTATCAAGAGACGAATGCTTACGAGAAAACTTTTCAATACAATTAAATTAACCTTGATGAATAAAAAAACTGGAGGAAGAATTAATATGTTTATTAAATCGTCTAACTAGCTTCTATGATGGCGATGAATCAATTTGACGAATTGACGTGATTTTACTACTTTATAATACCAGGACTGTAAGGCTTCTACCATAAAAGCGGTCTGTTTTATTGAATATCGAGTGCCAGCGTTTATCGATTGATGATATAGAAGACTGACCATCAACACTATTTCGTGGAACACGTCGCCACCCACGTAGAACCTGTGTGCGGGAGCCCCCCGCCCGCTATGCATGCTCATTTTGTTGTGACATCACCACGGATTACTTCCATGGAAGCCTAAAAAATAAAAGCCGTTCAACTATTCCAGTTAATAGCCCAAAAGCATTAACAGTTTATGACTCAAAGTTGTAGAGACCGTAAGAACGTAGGTAATCAACCATTGAATTATCCGAATCGAGTAAACAAATTCACCTCAGCACGCAATCGTATCCTATTTTTCAATGTAGAGTTTTCTTTATTACACACATAAAACTTGCATAAAACAGTGTTTGTTGTAAGTCAGTTTGGGATACGAGCTCATCTCGGTCGACGATAACTTGCCGACAATAAACCTAACACGAAGAGGCCGTAAAATTCTAATTCGAAGCGCCTGGTAGTCGCCGGCTGGCACCGAGCGAGACACCCCACGCTACCACCCTCGGCATTAGAAAAGATACGAGCACCGTGTCCACCGGCCCTGACGAACATACGAAAGCTTCGCCTTCTCAGAAAATAACAATACCTTGATAAATACAATGCAGCCTATTTCGAAGCCGAATTCTAAAGATGCTTCCAACTTTTTAACCTTTACGCAAAGAAAAGATGCTTTTAACGATTACAAAGTGGGAACAGGAACGTTGCAGACCCCAGGGGTTATTATGTTTTGTTGCAAGATTAGCACTAAGGCCATAGGTAATCCGCGATCTGGCGAACAGAGCGCGGATTCCTTTATGGTTTAAATTCGTCGAGATACCGTCGTCTCTCCTTTGCCACTACCAGGTACCTATCTACCTACCATAATCTTTTTTGTAATCGCTGAGTCAGGGTCGTCGACCGCATGGAAGCTGCCATTGCCAACGTAGCGGATGCGCTGCACCTTTCTCTATTACTGCCCTGTAGGTACTTTTATACGTTCTTGATACAGTAAAATTTATGGAAGTAGCCTCGGCCGGAGGAAATTAAATCACCGGGAACTTTTACTGCTCCAAAAGATTTCTAAGACACTTTACCTAGGTACAAATAGAGAAATTACAATATTTGCAACAGGTGCGAAACTGCAAGCCAGTAGCCAGACGGGCGCTGACAGTTTAACTTGACCAATATAAACGGAACCTGCAGAGTCTGACGCCGCCATAGCAAATTAGCATTAACATTGTCGCCAGCGTCTACTAATAATGCAAACAGCGATGTTAATTAATTTCCATTGCATTTGAAGGTCCAATTCAAGTGCATTCAAGCGTAATGCGTCTTTGTCGCCATCATTACCAGTCTACGAGCGTCCATAAACCTCGTTGAAGTCACGTTGCAGTTCTATCAACATCCCACAGCGAGGACGCGGATTAGATAATAGATATACTTACCTAAGGTACAATATTACTACATTTACTACCGACAGGTTTCAGTAAATTAAATTTATTCACCATTACATTTATCAGTAATATTGACAATTGTATTCGTTATCATTGCCATATCAGTCTTAAATTTTAGGAATATCACCTTTTCTAAGTGTTCATTTAGTGTGTCTATTTTATTCCTTAATAAAATCTACCTAAGGGAATAAAACTGTTTTTGATTCTTGCTAGGCACCTAGTAGGCCTAGTAAGCGACCGATTTCGCCAACACCCGTTTTCAGAACATGAACACTATGAAATTTAATTTAACGCCTATGCTAGCATAATTTTAAAACAAGAAAAACGGATAAGATCAATAAGGCGTTTATATTCAGATAAAGATTTTGGAAGAACCCACCCATATAATTATATTATCTCAGATTTGCTTAGATCATCCATTATTAGCACTAAAAAAAATTTCTAGGTAGGTAGTAGGTACAATATTTATATCATCCTAATTTTTTTGTAACTTTTTTAACAGCTGGCTGCAAGTTATCCACAAAGCTATTCAAAAAGTGACGATTAATCAAAAAAGGAGTTGGGGGTAAAATGGTTGACCAAATCAGAAAATTAAATTATTAACATTTTATTATCAGAGGTTCCTTATTTTACAGTAAACTGAAATAATCGGAATTTAATATAAGTTGCATAACTCATGGATTATTATACCTAAGTATTTTAAAAAAGATAGGTACCTATATGTAAAGTTTTTTTACCTAGGTAAAATAAACAGGTCAGGAAAGGTAAATGCACCTATAGATATCGGACATACCTAGTATGCGGGACAGGAAGATTGATTGATTGATAGTAAAGAAGTAGGTATTTACGCAGCGTAACGTAGAGTATGCTCCGTGTTTGAATGAAAAGTACCTATAAGTAAACATCAATGCCGCTACTGCCGCGCCGCCGCCGCCGCGCCGCCGACCGCCCCGCCCGGCGGCGAGGTTCATCACCACGGTCGGAGCGGAGACGCGACGCGCGAGCCGAGCTCGAGAGACGGGCGCCACACCACACCGCGCCGACCCTCGCCCGCCCCTCCCTTCGCTTCACCCTTCCCTTCCCTTCTTCATCCATCAGTCAGTCACTCGACGTTACGCGAGTAGGACGGTCGCTTGTTTCGTTCCCCAACTCCAGTTCACGCGGGCCAAGTGGGTCACAGTTTACGCACAAACAACGTGAACCGAAACCGACGAATATTGTGTTGTGATCGTTTTCAGTGAAGTGCTAGAAATTTTCTACGTTGACCTTACATTCTCGCGGCTCTTTTGATGTGTACGAGATGCGTGCGTGAGCGCAGCGCATGACGTGCTACGAAACATTGAGAGCTCCGGCACCGGCCGCAGACGCCCCCATGGCGCACCACTTCGTCAAGTGGTGGCGCAACAAGTTTAGAAATGGATACAAGAAATTCAGCAGTAAGTTCATTCTAGTGTCCCCGTGGCTTGAAATAAACTAGATAGCCTTCAAATTCCCCCGTTAATATCTGTTGACACCGTAAGAAATTGTTGGCAGCAAAACACAACAAACGCATCACCACTGTCGTGTTATTTATATTAAAAACATCAGAATGATCAAAAGAAGTTTTGGGGAACACCAACACTTCTAATGCCAAATGCCAGCATTACCAATCTACATTACATCCACTAGGAAGTTGGTGTTAACTTTCTATTACAGTAGTTAGTAGTATAGAAGTGGTCTAATTTTCTTAAACTGTGCTGATTGTTTGTTATGCTAATGGGATTGTTTTGGATTTGAAGTCACAGGGTATACTGAGCTGTGTGTGGCATATTGTTGGTTCATAGAATATAATTCTAAGGTGGGTTAGGTAATGTTATTGTTATTATTTTCTACTAATACTTTACTTACCTACTACACTGTCAGAAACATCGTCACTTTCGTAGCAACATTACTCCATAAATCAAACCAACATAAAGTACTTAAAATCCTAAATCCCACTAATTAAATTTAATTTGAAAGGCCCGTTAAAATACCTCATACCATTCAAATACCAGTTTTCGATAAAGTAAAGTAGGTACCTACGTACATGTGATTATACGATTTTATGATCTCAGTCAGACGTTATCAAAAGTCGGTGAGATCAAAAGCGCCGCCCGCCGCGCCGGCTGGGCCCGTCGCTCGACCTCGACCGCGGCAACGACGAGAATCGAAAAAAAAGAGAAAAAGACGGATAAATAGCTTTTTATTTAAGCTTCTCAGTTTAGCTCCTCTCTTTAAATATATTAAGTTAAGTTTTTAACAGATGTTTGGCATAGCAAACGAAGGAACGAAGCTTTACAAAGTTGTTGCATAAAATCCCTAACAACAACATAATATTTGCTAATAAGAAGGAAACGCAATGCATTATGCAAGTTGTGATAATCGAATGCCCGTCACGTAATATGTAAAAGTACATATTATCAGTAATGATGTGCCCAGAGCCAGACGTTATTAATCTAGCGCTACTGACATCAAAGCATTTCACTATTATTCAAGATAGTGAAGTGACAATGAACAATAATCCTATTCACATCCAAGTATTCATACTCATCAATAAGCCCGTTGGCTCCGTTATAAAAGTAAAGTACGTCTCAACAGACTGATGCTACTTCAAAGCAGACAATTATCACTTTGATCTTGTCCTATTTAATGATAAAATAACGCTCTGAATCGTTTAATTTACACCAAGCTTCAAATTTTTAATTCGCTCGCGCAAACATGTTTTATATCCGTAAAGCCAGGTTAATCAAGTTTTTGATGCAAATGGAACTGCGCCGCTCATTTGATCGACTTCAAAGGGATCTTTTGAAGTACGTCGCGCTGCCGCTGAAGCGAGACAATGATACCTTTTATTTAATATCAAAGAAATCCCGGCCCATTGCTTTTATAATTCTGCATCCTTTGAAAAGCCGACATTCGTATAAAATTATGTTAATGATACTTTAATATTTACGAGAAACATCATTCGAGGATGAGGAAATAACAAAATAAGGGCCGGTGAAACAATGTAACTCTTTGAATAACATTATGTTTTCCACTCCAACCTCTTCAACCCTGATTTGGAATTCGCTTTCTGTTATTTATTTGAATGTTTTAAAATAATACAAGAAAGTGACATTCAAATAATAAAAACTTATTTAATAGGCGTATTTATCAGCTTGCTCTGTTGTAAACGCTAGTTACAACAGATCAAGAAAAACTATGTACAAAAATAAATAAAAAAATATTGTACATACCTTTTGGATGATATGGTTTGCTGTCGACGCCTTCATCAATGTTTCAACAGCAGTATTAATTAGGTCCGCCACTTGAGAATGATGGCTTTATACGATGGCTCTCAAAACAAAGAAAGAACCTAAACAGACAGTAATGTGCCACTTAAAAAAATGACAAACTGCCAAAAGTATGCTAAAGGCACCTGAGAGACTCCAGTCATTATTAGGGTCTATTATATAAGGAAATCTAAAGAGCCATTAGAATTAGCAAGCTTGGGAATAAATTGAATTCTTCGTCTCATTACAATAATTACAGTGCAAGCATAGCATCTCAATTGCCACGAAACTTTTTAGTTAACCTTTAATGTTATGTTTGAAAACACGTTAATTTAATCATTGGTAAAGTTAAGTTACGTCATCCGGAATCACATCCGTTAACATAACAAAAGGACGAACCATAAGAAAAATACAAAATATGTTTTTGTCAAAAAGAAAATAAAGTAGAAGGGTC
This sequence comes from Eupithecia dodoneata, assembly GCA_947044415.1. Taxonomy (NCBI): domain Eukaryota; kingdom Metazoa; phylum Arthropoda; class Insecta; order Lepidoptera; family Geometridae; genus Eupithecia; species Eupithecia dodoneata. Next base: position 7,070,321 of record OX345656.1, on the reverse strand, counting down.
ATTATTAGCAGGAGTTCAACTTACCCCAACCTCCCCTACACCACATTAGCTATAAATTATTTCCCCTTATTAAAAATCTAATAACACCACATGGCACAGCGTGGTACTTTACTTATATTTCGATGAAACGACTGTTTGAATTTCTCGACTTTTAGTAGGCTTTATTAGCAGAACTATCCGCGAAACAAAAATAAATCATTATTATGCACCAGTAATATGAAATCATTAGGTAAAAGTTGTGTGTGTAGTGCAAAGCAGATGTTGCATGGCCAGGCAGATCCCAAACGATCAGGCCCGAGGCCTTCCAGGAAACATCACTGCCATGCCGGCTCTGTCGCTTCGCTCGGCTACATTACATCTCGCCCGCCCGTCGTCGGCCAACTCGATTCAGAAAAACTTTTTTTGCTTCTTTGAGCTTCGCCGACAAAATAGTTTTGGGGCATTCGCCGTATTTCACTGGGCATTGTGCACGGTTGTTATTATCTCTGAGTAATCACAATAACCGAATAGCGTGAAACGTGCATAATGGGAGATCTCAATTGTACTTATTTATTTAGGTAGGTCTGTAGGTACCTGTTTTTTTCTGGATGTGGTCTTCTTGGAGCCAACCACGTTTCACTATCCACGGCCGCAGGGTCTGGGTACTTACAGGTTTTTTCTTTAAAAGTTGTTCTCGGTAACTAATAAAATCTCAAATTTCTAGATACTGGTAAGCCAATAATTGCACCATCTCGTAAGGCTCGGGTTCTTATGTTTCTCTAGTAGGTAAAATGCAATAAAATGTTTACAACCGTATAGAGTTAAGTGTATTAAAGTACGTTCATACTCATAAAACACCACTACCGAAGTCACACAGGTCCTACACCCCGAAAATGAGATAGCGTGTGAAGTGTTGTAGTAAATTCGGAATAGAATGAGATTGGACCAACCCAATCACACTATTCCGAATGTGTGAAAATGTAACACATTTTCCACGGAACACACGCTACTCAGACATCATCAACATCAGATATATTCCTAAAAGAATCAGCCTGTGGAGTTACCTACTTACCCGCTTGTTGATATGGTTTTGGACATAATTTATAATTCAAACCTTTATTTCACAGTCGGCACTGAAGCGGATCGGACAGATACAGAGGAACTGGTGGGACGAGCAGTGTCCCAATGCTCCGCTCCTCCGGACCTGTTGCCAAGCGAGGCCAGGGCGATGATGCAGACTCCACCTCCTGCAGCGTCTAGGCAGAAAGAGCCCTACAAACCACCAGTGGCTCCTGCATCACCGGTCGATGATAAGCCAAGATTACGGTTTGAGGTGAGCCTCATTTACAACTGATTTATTATACTTACAGACTTTGAGTCATTAGCTACAATGCGGAAGCTAAACGCAAGGCAGTTTATTTACTGTATTAATTCAATGTGAGGCAGACGATAAATTCTCTAGGGATTTCACTTAACCAAAACAAGCCATGATAGAATAGCAGAACAAATTTAGAAAGCTTGTTCATAAGAAACAAAATCGTGACTACAGATGATATCAAAACACGCTACAAAATTACAAAAATAGATTTTATCTTTATAATACCTCCCACATCAGTGGTAAACCTACTTAGCGTGAACCTGAATGTTTCATTCGCATTCGCCTAAAGAAAGTTTGAAGCCGGTTACATTAACAACACTATCTAGCTATTCTGTATCTGTACAGCTATAACTTTGCAATGCGAGCGGCTCCACTTTGCCTCATATCTCAGTGATCGTAAAGGCGTTGCTAGTTTCCTTTTAAAGGTTCAGATAAAGAGGACGCCGCCTCGGTGCCGCCAAGCGCGTCGCGTCCGGCGCCTCAGATATCTCTTACCTACTTATGTGCATGCCCACTATTCTCGACCATAACAAGTCTCCATATGAAAGTGCTATAAAGAACTCCTATCTGGTCTGCTAATTACTTAGTTAAAAAAACTAGGCATGCTTGATCCTCGGCACTCACTGTTATAAAACTGCCGGGTACCCTTTTGTTTTATTGATTAGCTCAGGGATGAGTAAGTTGCTCTAACTAAAGGAAGTTCTAATATTTTCTATTGTGACCATCTAGTTGGCAATATTAATGTAGCCTGACCTCATTGCTCAGAACATAAACAGGCGGATAGGGGTCATTGTTTTATGGCCCGGTTCACGATGGATTCTGTTCTGTCCCTTCCTATTGCGACATTAACTGCGAATGCTTCGGTTGATTTATATATCGTCAGAGATTGTGAGCGTGAGCTGTAAACGTTGAATCTCTTGAGTAGACTTATTTTTAGACGTGTGGTGTAAATACTTTCAGTAACTAGGTATATTAAATTTGGAATTTTGTTGTTATAGGAGCTGACTTGTGATGTGGAATTACAACACCCTGAGCCTTCTAAGCAGCAACCTTTCCAGTTTTCTTTCACCCTATACGATCTAGATGGACATGGTCGTATGACTAAGGATGTAAGTATCTTGCCCACCAAGAGTTTTTACCTTACAATTTCAAGTTGGCAAATGTAGCAAAGTGTCAAGTCGTTCGTTGCGTTTGTATTGTGTAAACATTGTGCAAAGGATAATTTTTATTTATTCTTACAGGACATTGCGGGGATCGTTTCAACCATCTACGACTCAATCGGGAAATCAGTCACGGTGCCTCATTACGGATCAAAGACGATACAAGTTCGCCTAACCGTTGTACCGGACGACGGTAAGAGGAGTCAAAGGGAAAGGCGCGAAGGTCGTAGACGACGAAGACGGGAATGTCCTGTAATGACAGTAGCACCGCCAGAATGTGCTGAACCAAGTGACGAAGAACAAAGAGACAGATTGTCACCAGACGATGATGGGTCTTCGAAGTCCTCCTGCTCGGAAGACAGGCGGCCGGTTCAAAGACAAACTACGTACAACCACCCGAGACCTCACCGCCATCCACGAAGGGAGCCCCGCGAACGTAAACACACCAAGAAACGCTCAGGGAGTTTGCAAAGACGCGAGCTGCTGGAAATCATACAGGCCAATATGGAGAAGAACCACCTGAGCTTTCAAGCTTCAAGGTACTTTTTAACATCGCTCATATACCCATTTTTTAAGCAGTGATCTTCAATCTGCGTTGACTGATAATGGTCCTTATCTACCTAGCATTTTGTAAATTGTAACCTCTGTTAACCAAGAACGTTTTCTTTTTTTTCAGAAAGCCCAGCGAATCCGTGGTCTATGAAGAAGAAAGCAATCACAAATACCAGAAGCACCGCAACCGATCACATACGGTCACAGAGAAACCTGTAAACACATTCCATAAAACAAAATCAGACAACATTGGCAACGGTTATTTGGATCTTGCCAGCGGGGGAGATTCCCATCTGTGTAGATACGACAGATATCTACACGCTGTCATTTGCTCGTCGGCAAGGCATGCTACCAGTGGCTACCATCAGAAGCAAACCCAGACCCCAAGGCCATCTCGACCCCATCATCACCACGGAAGATCCCGTTCCCACGATACGCCTGCTCCTGCTCAAACCCCACCACGAGTTCTGCAGATAATATTTTTATAGAACTTACAACGGGACATCGCCAATGGTTATGTCCTGTTTGCCTGTTGAATAGAGTTAAAAGAGAGTGGCAATTCTGATTGGAGAGTTAAGGCTGACTGGGAGGCCTAAAGCAATTGAATGCCATCATCTTACACCCAAACGCTTAACTATAACAGACTGCATTGAGTTACCTATGTATGTGCTGATGTTAGAATGATAAGGAGTGGAATTCTCGAGTGAATAAATTTAATTAGCACTGTACCCTTAGTCAGTAATAAGTATTTATTTGAGTTGCAGTGTAGTGTTACATAAATGAAAATTCCATGACATGTTGTTGGTAAATTTATTTGATAGAGATGACAAAGCATTTGTATGTTGAATTTTATAATACAAGTTATGCCACTCAGTATTTTGGACACCAGGCGGTTTTAGTTGGCATTGCTTGCTGTGTTGAATATCTGATTAGATATTATGATGTGTTAAAAGTTCTTGATGAATAAATATGCAACATAAGTAGAATAGCTTCAGTGCCTTTTGTACTGGTTATTGTTGAAGATGAAGAAACGGCAGCATGAAAAAGTATTTGGTGGTTGTAGACTTTCAAAAAGAGCTTTTGTAAGATAATGTGTGTTAAACGCGGGAATCAAAACGCAGGTGTTTTAAACAGTAGACGAAGCCTTGACCAATTCAGTCAATGTTCTGGGTTGCTTTTAAAAATTATCATTATCAAGGCTGAGATGCAGTCTCAACTAGCAAGTTAGAATAAGTTTCAAGATCTGCTTTGGACGTTGCTGAATGCTCAGTAGATTATGTAGCTAAGTAGGAACATTTGTAAACTCATTTTCGAGTGAACAGACTGATTTTAGATGTAAGTGTTAGGTGCTGCGCAGTTTAATAGTTTATATTAGAGTTGTTACAATCAGTAAGTACGGTTTATTCTCACCATTCTATATTAAATAAGTGTTTAGGCATTGGAAACACTGACAACGCCAATATAATACCAGAAGAATTCAAATGTAATGTATCAAGTGCCAAAGCACTTTCAAATATTAGAAATTGAATGACTAATCGTGGTGAAGATTTATGTGTTGTAGGTAATGATTTTCTGATTTTTGTTTAAATTTCAGCCTTGCATCAAAGCTGGTCCTGTACCTTTAAGTTATGTTGAATCTCTTACAATTATTGTATCTACCTCTTATTTTACTTCGTAATTTGTATTGATAACTTATTGATTTCTAAATTCGTAAAGAATTACTTTAGCTGGTATGAATAAGATACTTTGTGATAATTTTGTTAATGAATCTGTAAGTGTATTTGCTTAGTATTGTTAGGGTGTCGTGATAAATGTATTCAAATTGTACTTAATTAAAGATATTCACGATGTCCTTGCGACCTCAAATTGGTAGTGTATATTAGAATTGTACAAAGCTCGATCTTGTCAAATATATTTATTGTCAAATATAATCTCGAGATTATGTATACAGGTTTTTTATTTTTGCCCTTTTTAGGGTTCCGTGCCCAAAGGATAAAAACGAGAACCTATTACCCGCTGTATGTCCGCCCGTCATTATCAACGGGTTGTAGGTACTCGTACCTACCTCATGCACCGTAAAAGGTAGACAGTTGTAATATTTTATTATGTATTTATTTTATTGCTATAACAACATATAACAAAAATGTAAAGGGGCCAACATCCATACCAAGTTGAGTGAGTACCTACCGAATGACCGATCACCGAATTAAGCAATAAATAAATAAATAAATAATGCTGGACAATTCACACAGCATTATCTAGCCCCATGGTAAGCAGAGCTTGTATTATGGGTACTAGATAACTGATATACATAATACAATACATTACATAGATAGATATTTTTTATAATACATAGAAAACGACCAGAACACCCGGAACAATTATCTACAGATCGTACACACAATTATTCCGAGGCGGGAATCGAACCCGCTACCTCCTGCGTCGCAGGCGGACCTTCGCCCACCGCGCCAAAGAGGTCGTCGAAGCAATGTCGAGCACAGGCACGCTACAGTACCTCCTTGGATGGTTGACCGCGTCAGGCTTTTTACTCTTATTCGATCCACCTTTTAACCACCAATAAAATATAATAATTAAGGGGTACTGATGTAGTAGTGGTGAGTACCTATTTGGATGGAATATTGCTTGTTTTATGATTCACCGTAAAAATGGGTTTATATTGCGAAATAGTTTTGTACGATGGTGGATGAGAACCCGTCCTTCGTGTACGAGTCGACTCATACTTGACCGGTTTTATTTAGATATTAATTGTATGAGTATGACTGGTGCTGCTCTATAGAATAAGTACCTATACATACTTCTAACCGGTAAGTAGGTACTACAATATGGCCGAGTTGTTATAAATACACATTTAGGCTGAGCTAAATGATATACTATAAGTAGGTACCTATCTCCAGCTCTCATTTATTTTTTTGGATTACAGTCACAGCTTTTTAATCAAAATGTGGGAGTTGACACGTAATAGGTACCTACCTAATCTTATCTTATCTATATACAGGGTGGCAAATTTAGAGCGGTCAGTATGGGAAAGTCTAAAACTATAAGACATACGAAGATCTCTTCTAAGGTACAATGTCATCGATTTTAGTAAAAAGAAAAACTGCATTCATACATTTTAAAAAAACCTGTAATCAGCTCGGGAATCGAACCCGGACGTTTTGAAAATTAAAACTAACACTATTTATATTTAAATATTGTTACTATGAAACATGATGTCCAAAATGAATAAAATGCATTGTTTTGTTTGCATATCCTTTAATTTATTATAGTAAATTTTCGAAATGACCACCATTTTTTTCAGTACAAAATTCAACACGTTTAGGTAACAATCTTACTATTGCGTTTTGTATCTTCAGGTGGTGAATTTGCATTAAAATTGACTCTAATGCTGCTTTTAGGTCTTCAATGGTATCGTAGCTTGTTTTGTACACTTCATCCTTAACGTAACCCCACAAGAAATAGTCTAGTGGGGTTAAATCGGGTGACCTCGCGGGCCATTTGATAGGGCCGTCCGTACTAATCCATTTTTGAGGAAAGTTCTCATTTAAAAATTCTCTAGCTATGTGACTATTGTGAACCGGTGCTCCGTCCTGTTGAAAATAAACTCGTTCTTTTACTTCTGCTGGCATTTCTCCTAGAACCTCTAAAAGATCTACTAAGATTGCAAGGTACTTAAATCTGTCCAAACGTCCATCATAAATCTTAAGCATGAGAACCTTATTATGAAGTAGGCCAACCCAGCAGTTGAATGAGAATCTAACTTGACGACGTCCTTCGTGCACTCGTATGTTTGTACGAGTAACAAGTTGTGACATCAGCAAAGAGTTATAAACAACCATAGAGACAATTTTACGCACCTAAACGAGTTGAATGTTGTATTGAAAAAAATGGTGGTCATTTCGAAAACTTAGGTACTAAAATAAACTAAAGGATATAAAAACAATACATTTTATTCATTTTACACATCATGTTTCACAGTAACATTTACTGCTTATAACCTACACAATCGATATCTAAATATAAATAGTGTTAGTTTTTTTTTCAAAACGTCCGGGTTCGATTCCCGAGCTGAGTATAAGTTTTTTTAAAATGTATGAATGCAGTTTTTATTTTTACTAAAATCGATGACATGGTTCCTATGAAGAGATCTTCGTATGTCTTATAGTTTCAGACTCACCCATACTGACCGCTCTAAATGTGCCACCCTGTATATAAAAGAAAGTCGTGTTTGTTACAACACTTATAACTCAAGAACGGCTGAACCGATTTAGCTGAAAATTGGTGGAGAGGTAGCTTAGAACCAGGAGTCTAACATAGGACTTTTTATCATTTTAACCATTTGACTTGACACATAGATTTAACGGGGGCGCAGCTAGTTAACTATAATAAAGATCATGGTGGCAAGTGGTTATTCTAACATTCGATGACAAATTCCGCTATTTTAATTACTTTTAGGTGCTTTTTTTAATAAAGAATTTGAATGCAACTGTCCAATAAAAATACAACGTTTGTTTAAGCCTCATTTAATTGTTAAAAGCGAAAATAATTATAAAAACACATTGGTCCCAAATACTGGACGGTTACAATTGTTAGATAATTTACAAATGCATAAGTATCAAATCAACTTAAATTTATGAAAAAAATTGTGCTTTAATCTAATAAATTCATAATATTACTGATTCATACAATCACATGACACCTGATTAATCTCATTAAATTACAAATAAAAGTTTCATTCTTAAAATACAAAGATAAACTATTTGCATAGTAACATCAAGCAACTTTCAAATGCTTGTAGAAGCTTAGTAAGCCTAAAACGGGCTTTACCTAACTAGTAATAAAGTACTTACGCGAAAAATAGTTGAAATATTATGTCAATTAATTCATCATTAAAAACTTAAATTTTTGGTATTTTAATACAATCAAGTCAATTTTGTACTGTTAAATAGACGGACAACAAAGAACTCATCAAAAACGGTGAGTCTAGGACTTACCGTAAAACTTACTATTTAGTAAAAATATCATAAGATTAACGTTTATTTTAGCTTTACCAAACATATCCATAATCGCACAGCCTTCGTACTGTTTCTGCAATAGATCCTGTATATCCACATCTATAGATTCCATCTCAACTCCCATAAACTTCCCTTTAATCGTGAAAACTCCATTGTGATTGGTTGGAGTTATGTCAAACTGAACGTTTTTGAACTGCGATGGAGAGAGACCGTCGATTTCTAGCAACACTCCCCTTTCAAGAAGCTTCGCGCCTGAGTATTTGACCGTTAGCTTCGATTTCAGCTTCTGCATATCTTTGCCGGATCGTCGTAAGCAGGCGTGGACACTCCTGCAAAATATAAGCATCTTAAAAATAACTTTACATATTTGGTCCTTACTTTTACAATATCTGGATCTTAATATAGTGCCTACTAAGATACAACACCATCAGAGGTTTAAAACGCTCGCTTACTACCTTATGAGGTTCTAAGCGTCAGAAAGACGACCAATAAATCTAGAGCATTAGGTATTTCAGTCTATCTATTTTACTGTAGATACAAATACTTTGCTTACCTCTTCCCAGCATGAAGATTAGATAAACACGACTTTATGTACTGATCGTAAGAGTTGCATTTCTCCTCATAATACTTAGTTTTCTCGTTGAGACTTTGTTTAGTCCGGGTCAGGGTAGCCAAGGCTCTTCTTTGCGCCTGTCTATACTTTCCTTTGTTGCATAGATCGAGTGCTATTGAGGTAATTAAGGCTTGGTAACCATCTTCTCGAGTTACGTAGCCTTCGTCCTCGAGTAATTGCAAGTTTTTGCGTAGTTTAGCTATGTGCTCTCGAAGTGACATCGCTTCGTCTTGCCTGGCTCGACCGGAATAGATACGTCGTTGAATCTCTTTTGTGTATTGATCCTGTTGGTCTTTGGTGGTACCGATGCATATAGCTTCTAAAAGGTGTTCGCCTAAAAAATATTCAGGTTAATTTATAGAATTTTGTAAAATTTAATTCTAAAAATTTTCAGACATTGGCATGCATCTACGTTTTTCATGTTAAGTAACTTGTTAGTAAAATAGAAGAAATCTTATCTTAGAACCCATAACTCCTCGGTATTTAATGCTCAACTTTGTTCATGCAAGTTCCCTATTTCCAACTTTCATGCGATTTTCTTCACTCTTCCCGTAGTTTTTTTCACTTCATGCCAACAAAGTCCCTCATATATTTTTCGGCAGATAAACTCATAATCACATTACACACAAAATCTAATCATATACGCATAAAGATCTACCACCGGATCAGATGATCTAACTTGCTTATGATCAGCTGTTCAAAAGACACATCTGAATACTGATTTCACGAAATATTGCTATATTTATGTTGAACAAGTTAATGCCACAGGTTTTGACATACACATCTGCCAATTCAATGCTTTAAATGGGTCTAAATAGGAGTTCCCTACTCATTTTTATAAAACCCGCAGAGCCAAATTAAAGATTTTGCAGAACAGTTTAAAATCGTTAATGGCATCATAAGCAGTTAAATACCTATTTAGCACAATTTCTGCTTAACTTGGGGCTAGGTAATGCTGTGTCATTTATCCAGCATTATTTATTTTATTTTGATTGATTATAAATAAATAAATAAATACTTGTTAGATACAAGTCAGCCTTTAGTTATATTAAGTAAAAAATACATACCATTTAAGAAAGGTATAATCGCCACACACAACTCCTTCGTCTTGATAAACAGTTTGTTCAGATCTGTCATATCATCAGCCGGTGCTTGGAACTTGTTCACGAGCGCCAAGCAAACTTCTAGTCGCGCATTCTCTTCTGTGCTTTCGCCTAAGTGCTGCAATCAAAGAGAAATACATACTAATATAATAAAATGTGAAGGTAACTCTCAAATAAAAAAAAATCAAGAGCGTTTATTTGTAGTAAAACAAAAATTTGTGCAATAAAAAAACCGTTACTTAACCTTTAACTGGTGACGTGGGGCCTCACAGGCCCGAGAGCACTAATAAAACGTATTTTCACCCCTTTCCCCTCGCGTCCCGGGTTTATGCGTCTCAGTAGCTTCGAGTTTGGTTGCACCCATGCCGTGGATAGGGATAATAGTGTCGGCGGGAGAAAATTCGGTGAGTTATACGCAATTAAAGTTTTACTGAGGCCTCTCAGGCCCTACGTCACCACTTACGTTACTTTTTTTTTTCAGAGTTGTTAAGTTGTTATTTGTGATTTATAATGGAGTGTACCTGAGAACATAAAGGATGAATGATACAGAACCACCTAGAAAAAGGCGTAGAGTACTGGAGCAGAGAAACACAGAACAAAGTACTAGTATCGTTTTTTCGAATATTACGAGAGCTAATTTTGATATGTCTTGTTTTTAAATAATAGTGATAGTTAGAATACACATAATTGTTTTATTTCATACCTAAATATCCATATTAACACAAATACGTAGGCTACAGTCATTCATTTATGTATAGCTAGAATTATACGTATATACATCCGAGGCCTGTCAGGCCCTACGTCACCACTTACGTTACACAAATGCCACGTCACCAGTTAAAGGTTAATAAAAAGAATACGACAAACTCTGTAGTTGTGTTACTACTTTAATCACTAAAGAGCAAAACGGACCTAAGTGATATTTGGCAAAGAGATTTTTTTATCCCAAGGTAGGAGGACATATGCTATTTTTAGCCGGTAAAAATGCGTCCGAGTCACGGACTAAAGCTAGTAATCAATAAAAGATTTTTCTTTTGTGACTATTTAAATGATAAACAATGTTCATGGATATTTGGACTTGATATTTGCTGTAAATATGCATAAGCTCCAGAATCTGCAAACAATACTTATCAAGCACAGTGGTAAAACTACTAACTATACCTACAATATATACAATGGGTTGAAAACCGACATTTATCAATGAAACACAGTAGGAACAATATGTATAATTAGCTAGCTAATTTATAATATTGAGTTATTATGTAGGTTATCAATTTATATCTCATTACTTGGCAGTTCGTGGCATGGGTGGTCTCAACTGTTTTGTTTCAATTTATCTTTTTACCTCCCACGGAACTGAGCATGAGAAATATGTACCTTTTGGTTTGTGTGAGGTTGTCTGTTTGTATGTTGTGCAAATAAATTTTCCGATGTATCTAAAGTAGTCTACATGTCTAAAACGGTTGAATCGATATTGATCATTGAAAAGATTTAAGGGATTATTAAGATATTTTCTAAAATGCTTATATTTCTGGTAATTGAATAATATAAAAAACCATTATAATAAAATTGTATCACCAGATACAATTCTATTATAATGGTTTATAGTAAATCGCCGACGATTTTTCGTTAATCCATGATAAGGTGTTATGTTATGGTTAGTTAGGAGAACAAGGAAAATTTACAAAAAATTATAAACTTTGGCGTTTTCTATTTTTTTTTTAATTTCAATTGTTAAGTATTAGAATCGAGTACAATCGCTTACCGGATCAAGGTCTCTTGAAGCGAGCTGTGCGACGGATGGCACCTCTCCTAAGTCATCCAGCAGCTCATTGAGGCGGTCCCTCATGTCCGGTGCTATTATATCTTGGTACTCGATGAGAAGTGCGTGGGTATCGACGATTTCCTAAAATAACAATAGATTGCTTAGAAGGCAAGGAGTTATACTATACTAATATCAGTGTGATAATATTCGAGTGTTCACACTAATATTACTTGAAAATGCAAAAAGATATATGGAGGGATGTACGAGTATATTCGTAATTTCTTAACTCTAGAACTACTTAAGATTAAACAGGTCGCTTAATCTTCCCATACAAACGTAGAAGTATAACTATTACATATTGACCATTCAAAACTAAGGATAAAATCAATTTATCTCGTCATTATCATTATATTATTATGTTTACGTAAGGTTTTGGATATATACAATCCAAAACCGTAAAAAAGTATACATTTGAGAAATACAACCTTCTAAACTTTACTATTTCAACACTGATTTTAGTCCAACTTCGGGTGAAAAAAAAATGGAATCGGAGAAAGAAAACTCAAAAATAAATCCACTTCCGACATTGATTTTGTGTATTTTTTTAATTACCTGTACAGTTATATAAATATGCGGATGATTTATCAACGTGGCTTCTGTGTACTCGTCGACTGCAAAGTATTCCTCTAACGTACGACCACGGCAGCACTTTCGGAACAGTTCCTTCATTCGCTCGTGGCATTCGATTATAAACTGGTTCAGGCAGCGAAGATGACTGGATTCCTCGCCGAACTGTAAAGGGATGGAGTATAAAAATATGTGATGTGCTAGATAACTATTGGAGTAATTATCTAGCTAAACAATCCAGAGCCGAGATAGACTGATGGATGAGCTTTATTCTAGGACAAAGTTAGTTCACAAGTTTTCATATAGACAACCTAATTAATCAGCTAGATTGGTTCTATTATATTGGACCTTCATTCCTTGCTTCCTCCCTACTACACAATGGACTAGAAAAAAATGGTCACAGGGCAGTGTTTTCGACTAGAGACAATACTGAGAATCTGAAGTAAGATTTCGATTTAATTAGTCATTACGGCAAACCAGCTTAGTAACGAACCTTATTTATGTTGGAAGAACACCAACGTTTCATCCCTTACCGAGAGACTTCTTTAGGATGAGTGGGGTTCTAGACGCACGCGTTCCGGGTCCCTGCTTACGCGCGCGCGTCTTTAATCTTCCAACACAAATGAGGTTCGTAGTTAACCAGCATACATCAGTAATTTATTCATCAAACAACGATAGTTTTTATAGAAAAAAAGATTTAGATTATTATCAGAAAATAAATCAAAGCTTTTACAACGATTCCAAAATGATGAGGCGTCATCTTAACAAAAGAAACTAAAAACTGTGTAAATCCGATTATGTGAGTGTGGAGAGTGGCTTACCCCTTTCTTAGCAGCGGCAAAGTGTAGGATTTTGGCAACAGACGCGAGGTTTTTCCGCTGGTCAGTAGTTAGACCTCCGCCATTCGGTAGATTGATGATGTGGAACGCGTCTGGAGCTACGATAGCGGCGTTAAGGAACTGGTAATATACCAAGTTTCCTATCACCTGAAATTATTATTAATAGTCAAGAAGTTGTTCACAATGATGTTCACAAATGAATGTAAATTTGGAGCACGCATTTAATTGAACCATTATTTTTAAAATTTTCAAAATTGTATCAGGCAGCTTCAGCATCACCATTAACATGCACGAAGGAAGAAAGGGAGTATGTAGAGTTCGTTTTAAGGAAGCTTACCTTCAAAATATCTTTTTCTGGTGTGTGTGGGAATTTAGATGTAAGAGAGCGGTGCAAAACCCTTGCCATGTACGTGATACAAAACGGTAGCATTTCTGTCGAACTGGTTATCTTATCCAAGAACATTATGACTATACTTTTGAGCTGCGTCAAAGCTAAATCGAGGCGTGTTTTCACTTCTGGGTAAGAGAGAGCTTCTTCTCGAGATACATTGTAGGGTAGTTTTCTGAAAATAAAATATTGTTAACTTTCGAACAAGGATAGTAGCAAAATGGCGGCTCACAGCACAAAACTTACGATATTTCTCCACTCTTCATTTCAGTGTCATTCCTCCAAGCTTTATAAATCTCAACAGGGCCTGTCTCAATGTTCAGATCTTTATCTTTCAGCATCATCTCAACCAGAGGACCAATTATCGTCTGCAGACTGTTCAACCCTGATAATTGACGGGAAAGGCTAACAGCCATTTTTAGGACCAGCGGTGTAGACGCGATTATATCAAATGGTTTCACAACCTTGCAACTAATTTCTTCCTCAAGTGTAAACCTGAACAGTTTCAGCAAAAGATACTCGTCTCTGGGGTAAGCACCGAAGTTATACAGACTGAGAACCACATTTTGTAGAAAGAAATTTGTTTTGTTTTGTGGTATACAGAACAATAACTTGGATAAATATGTGGGGTTGGTTTGTAGCTCGTAGAAAAGATGCTGGTAGGAGTCTAAGAGATGTTTGCTCTCTTTGGTCAGAGATTTCAGGCCTTTTACAGCAGTTGTCACCGTCATCAAGCTTTTACCATCACCGCGGTTTTGAAATACGAGTTTGGTCATTGAGTTGTGTTTGACAAGATTGTTTAGTTTCAAACCGTGCGCGGCCACTTCTTGTAACGCAATCCTATTTTGTACCAAAAGACCAATCTTAAGATCCATGTCATCAATCTGCTTCGATAACTCCTGATTCTTTCGTATTGATTGGACTACTTCAGATTTCATTGTCTGCAGTTCTATTTCGCGGTCGTAGTCTTCTGTGGAGAAGTCGAGCATTGGAATGAACTTCTTGATGACTTTGAGAGGTGGGTTTGGAGAGTGGAAGAGTGATAGAAATGCTTCGCGAGCGCGACGACCGCGCCACAATGCTTGAATTTTTATAATGTTGTGTTCCTGTAAAAGACGGAAATAAAAATATTAATAAGCATTTAAAAATTTCGTAGGTTCCATTTTCGTTCATCGTAACTAGGTATGATTTACACGGACACGGCGCTATGGCGCTCATTGGGAAGGCCTATGATCAGCAGTGTACTGGTAAGCTGATGATGATGATTGATGATGCATGAGGTATGATTTAGGGTGGCGATCCTCACACTCATAAGATAATCGGACGGTTACATTTTAATTGACATTTTGTTTTCATACATTAAGCCTCTCCCAAACAGACGTGGCCAGCGCGGTGCGCCCAGTACAATTTGACAACATAACTGACAGGCCGCGTCTGTCTGGGAGAGGCTTTATACTAAGTTGCACCGAAGATGCAGACTATGTTTCCGAAAACAAAACCCTCAAGTCTGATCGATTCAAAAAGCGGCAGAGATTATTTTTCATAAAAAAATAAAAACCGTCAACAAATACAATCTCCCGCGCAAAGTAAATCGAACGCCATTAAATAAAAACACTTACTTGAACTTTGTACCACGCCCATGGGTTCTGTTTCCTCTCCCGCTTAAGTTTAGCTTCTATGGCCTTCATTTTAATAACAGTCCTAAACTTTTTCCGTATGATGGCTCCCCGCCACCAAGCTTGTATTTTCACAACATATTCTTCATTTGCCTTAAAGTACTTCAGCCGGCGAATCAAACGATCCCTCAACAAGTACCCTCTGCAATAAGCCTGGATCATAACAATGGACTTCTCCAAGGCTGTCTGTTTAAACTGATTCACATGGTGCTTATTGGTCTTATCTATGATTGAGCTTATATCTTTTCTTGTCAGATATCGCGCGTACGGGACAAAATCTTTAGGAGTTGACCAGCTGTAAGCGAATGATTCGACGTCGATATAAACTGTGTTACCAGCATTGGTATGACACACGATCCACGGGCAGCTGTAATGACCTCTTTTCTTCAATGCTTTAGAAAACATCTGGAAATACATTTCTTTGCAGGAACTTTCTATTAAATCAGGCGTAGTGAGTACTGGGCTGGATAAAGCTTGCCAGAATTCTTCAGTACTGTTGTTTATTACAGCTAAGTTCAGCTGAACAATTGCTTCTGTTAGTTCTTTTACTTTCATTGACTCTGCATTCACGTCAGCTATCGTTTGTATGATGTCGTCATACCAGAGATTTTGACACTCCTTCTGAACTAATGCCTTCTTAAGCATTCGAAGGTAAAGGTGATTCTCCTCTTTATGTAATGGATAGGAGAGTTTGAGGTTTGAATTTTTCAAGAGTGTCATTAGAGAGTCCACATTTTCATCACAAACCGCCTGGTTGATACCATTAATAACTTCAACCACTGAAAAATCACTTTATATAAGTTCTATTTTTAAAATTAAAATACACATGAAAATAATTGATAAAACTTAAAACAAACTTCAAATTCTTAACTTAACATTTGAATAATTACTTTTTTTAGCTTTGCGGGAAAATACTAATCTCTCGGAAATAAAATGATTTTCTATACTACTATGCAAAAGAATTATCCAAATCGATTCACAATTGACAGAGTAATCAACGAACAAGCATTCAGCCCATAGAGCCTTCTCTCCTTTTTTGAAGTTGGTTTATAAAATATAACTTACATTCTTCATTATCATCGTCCTTCAAATTAACCATATCGATTGTATCACGAATGTCTTCCAAAGTCAGCAATGGGCAAGAACATTGTATGCTTTTGACTTGCAAAGCTGTCACCAAAGCTGCCAGGTACCGTCGCCGGCAATGTGGCCTGAGAGCTTCCAAGTGCAGCTGCTGGGAGCTAAGAGCATTCCATACCGCAGCATCATCCCCTCTTTCAACAGCTCTTGATATAGCAGCTATCGACGTCAAATACGACAAAGAAGATGCTATTTCACTCTCATTGAGATTCTTCTCCAGTTCACACTTTTCCAACTTCATTTCCTCATAAAACAGGGGCACAGCAAACCTTTCTATTTTAATGTTCAGTTCTAGATGGGGGTTGTTCAGTGCCTTGAACAAGTCATCAGGAGTTCCTTGATCTAAAGCTCTATTCACATCTGCTATTGCAATTTTATGGTCTGAATGTTCTAATGACTTTTTGTTCCCTTCATTTATTATGTTCTGGAATATTTTATGCCAGTTGGTTACACTCTCTACATCAATGTCTTTGTTACATTCAATAATCTCTTTAACAACATCACAGTAAAAGTCGAGATTTTTGCTTTTATAATCTTTGACTTTGACCCAACCTTCATTAAAGATTTTGTGCAAATTATTAATGTCACCATTATGTGTGGCTTTACATAAGTTTTTCCACAGATATTTATAATTAACTGCTGTGATGTGTCCCTGTATTTCAACAACTGTGAGTAATTCATCATACTCATCAGGAATGTAGCTATCGTTCAGGGAGTGGTTCAGAGATGCTTGAACTTTATCATGTTTGGCATTCTGTAGAACCATTTTATATTGTTCTATAAGTCTATTCTGGACATATTTTAGCTTTAAGTGAGGGTTGAGTAGAGCTGAAGTAATGGTCTTCTCTGTATCCAAAAGTTTATTCAGTTCAACCATAGCTTTGTGTATGTGATCTTCATTATCAACATTGCTCTTTGACAAAATGCCCCCAATCTTTTGAAACATGGGAAGTGGGTGGGTACAGTTTTGCAAATCTTTTGAAACTATATCCAATTCTTCATCTGAAATTTAAAATAAATTATGTTGTAGATTGGTACTTAAGTTTCTGAAACTGTCATGGTTATTAACACGAAATATTGGAAAACTCAAAAATCAAATCATGGTAAATATCCCGTTTTAAATGACTTTAAAGGTACTTAAGTATTTATCTTTATGCCTAGTATAGCTAGCTACTCTTATGAATTCCTACCTACCTAATAAATACCTACCTACCTACTTATGTACTTATCTTAAATCCTAGATTAAGATCTATTGCCATACACTATCCGACAGGGTGCAGAATATTTACAAAACTATAAATATTTTTGGCATGCAATAAAAATTTAAATGAAATACTCTTTCACTGTGGGGTAATCTAGTAGTCTGTATATGATTCCTCATTGTTGTGCACAGAATAACAAATTTTTATTCTTACCCGTAAACACAGCTTTTCCAAAAACATCATGTATCAGGGGAGCCTTGCCTAGCTTAAACAGATGAGAGCTCAAGGCATGGATACAGTATATTACTTTAGGCATATTCTTTTTGTCATATATGTCTGTTGTTTCGGGCTGAAATGTCTAAATTAATTGTTAATTAATTTAGTCTTTAAGATTCAAGGATTCAAATACACTAATGATATTAAGTTAATATCATGCAATTTATATAATATCAACTTAACATTATTTTCTTTTCTCAATATTTTATTGATCTATTAAAGTGGGTATAGTTTAAGTTGGCTAATTATTACATCATGAAACTTAGGAAAAAATAACAATTTTATCACCAGCTTACAAAGGGCAGTTCTGTTTTCTTCAATATTTGCAAGAATTTGTTAATGTTGTCAGTGTGTTTAAACTGTAGACCCATTATCTGAAAATAAAATATTAAGTAAATATTTACAAAAAAAAATCTTATCGATCAACTTTCAGATTATAACAAAAACGTACATATTTATTTATCAACTAAGTATTGCGATATTCATAAGCTAAGTAGAATTTATTATGTAATTTACCTAGTGTAATTAAAAAAAAATGTTCAATTATTATTCTTCTACCTAGTGTAGAGTAGAGAGAGAGAAAAGAGAGTCTCACCTTATAACGCTTTTGCTCAATATCATATATTTTATTCAGAGGTAACATGTCCGGTGCAATAAAATGGCCTAACTTTGCCAAGTAAACACCGTTTCGGAGGTTCTCCTCAAACTCTGTGGCTTGAGGAAGTTTGTCCTTCAAGCATGCTTCCATCCATGTTTTGGCTTCCTCCAGTCGGCATAGATATTCGTATGCAATGGTTCTTTGTCTGATGATGTCCATTTCGTGACCTGTCTTACGAACATCAGAATCGCCTACAAGCACGTAAATTATGTACTCATTCGAAACAGGGTGAAATCAATTGTATGATAAGTACTTTCTATAAAGCTAGTCTATGTGAATATGGAAATCATGCAGGCTAAACCAACTGAGCAACTTACAATCGTCAATCCTCCCTATGCGCGTTTCTTCTGAATCCTCGTTCCCCATTTCTTATTTTTGACCTTAAAGAAGTCTTTACACATACAATTCCATTCACGATATTATGTTGGTTTTCTTTCTCACAACGAAACAATAAGATCAGATTCAATGCTCAAAACAAAACTTTTCTAAGTTACCAGTTACCAGGCGTAGCGGTTAACGATTTGAAAATTTTGAAATGTTTTTGTTTTGATTTAATTTTTTGACGTTAATGTTAAGTGATGACATTGACAGTATCATATCATGTGACTTTTGGTTCTGTGTTGAGCTTCAAGCTTTTGGGCCTCATTATAAATTATTTTATATTATTTCATTAATTGTGTCTTATTTTTATCATTCCACTCGTACGTAAAAACATGTTCTTTTGTCTACAAAAAGGTTTGGAAAATTAAAAATAGAAGACTTTTTTTTCATACGATATTAAAATTTGATCCTATGAAAAAACGTCTTTCTTCTTTATAAAACTATATAAGATGCGGTGCGGGACATATTATGTCCCGTACGTAGTTATTGTATTCTCTTTGGCGCCGCGCCGCCCGCGCCGCCACAGTACGCAAAGTTCTTACTGCATAATGTTCTGGCTTTAAATAATAATAGACAAAATCACATGTGTGTGACAGTTGTCTGTCTTACTTAGCCAAAATCTTAGCTTGGTACAAAGAGAATACAAAACAAAAACCAACGAAAACTACAAGACTTGGTAGTAAAGAAATCTATAAAATTGTAATAAAATTATTTTATTTCATTAGGTACGTATATTTTCGACAAACCACTAGCAACATGGAAGAAGAAAATGAACCATCAACTATTTCGGTGTGTAAATGTCTGAGAGATGATGAATCATCCGAAAAAGTTAAAATATCTGAGCGTAAAGAACGGATTCTGTCTACCGTAGCAAGAACTGAATCTTACTTGAAAGAACGACGTATTCCCGAATTGATAAGATTTCTTTTGACTAAACTTATTGCTCAAGAATCCAATAAACCTATTGCATATTTAGAACAACTTTTGAATGACTGCATGTTGTTTCGCGCGGGTCACGGATTAGCACCTGTTTTGTACGAAATCAGGTAGGTCATATATAATTGACTGAAATAACAGTAGGTAAATCACTGTTGATAGCAATAGCTAGCTATTACATACGTACATAACGATGGTAATTAATGAAATTACGTTGGTTATGTACGTAGGTATCAGTGGCGTAACTACCGTTCGTTTGAGGCCCGTGGCAAATTCGTGGAATCCGATGAAAAATAATGAAAAAAACATCCGATAATTGGATATTTTTTGCACAAGTTGAAAACGGCGCGGCGCGGTGCGGGGCGCCGCCGCCGCGGCGTGAACTCGTCGGTAGGCGATGCAGAAGAGCTACGAAGAAATATTATTATTTACAAATATTATTATACTGTAGGTAGGAAGGAGGTACATTTATTTTCAAAAATAAATTAATTACAACTTCTAAATAATTAGATTAATTAGACTATGTCGAAACAGGTTATATTTTTATTTTCTTTCTCTGTATGTAATAATATTTTCACGCAAAATGGGACATAAATCAGTGTTGAAATACGAAAGTTTAAAAGCCTGCTATTTTTTTAAATGTTTAGTACGAGTAAGTACTACAACGGTTTTGGGTGGATACGAACGTATGTGATGATATGATATTTTTTATTATCGTTATATCCTTAGTTTTGGTTTTTGGATCGTCAAATCATGCAGTGTTGTTACCCTTCCAAAATTGTCCGTACTACAGTCAAAACGTGGGTTTTGTTATGGGACTCACTTCACCGTATATATCACCTCCGCCGCGCCCCGCCCTCCCCTAAGTACGTTTCATATTTAATACAATACAATACAAATACGCTTTATCAAACACAGAAAAACAAAAACAGTAAGAACAAAGATACAGATGCACAATGGGCGGCCTTATCGCTAAGAGCGATTTCTTCCAGGCAACCTATACTGATTATAGACACTATTACATATACATACATAAAATATTAACTATTTGAAGTTGAAGAAAGAAAATGTTCATAGACCATATGTTTAATATTTAAGTATGTATTCCAAAAATATTGGTCTACGGGAACGACTATGGCCTCTGCAATTCTATTATTTTATTTATTGCAGACATTTGGAGGCTGTCCTTAAAAGCTTTGATCCTGGCCAGCGTGGATGGCTAAGTTCTGGACAAATGCGCCGTGCTTACATGACACTAGGCATAACCCCTGATGTGAGAAACGATGACAGAATTTCAACTGAGGACGCGCTTACAAGCTTAGAAAGAGCTCAGGAAAAAGATCTTTTCAATTTGGTTGCTGCTGGCTCTTCCTATACCAACACCGACGCCAGCAGCTCAGAGTCAAGCTCCGTGACCGTCATTAATAAGTAGGTAGCATGCAAGTTGTATAAGGGTTACTATAATGGACTTTGGACACCTAATACCAGGCGGTATGCAAATGTAACTTATTTAACATATTAGATGGTCGGTTCTTCATACTATTACTAGCTCTATTTTGATAATTTAAAAGAAGTCGTTTAATTTTGTTCTTCGAAATAAAATACCTACTTCTTAATAAAAAATCATGAACATTTTTATTTTTAAGTACCTATTTATGAAAAACAAACAGTTGCAGCGCGAAATATTTTATAATGCGCGATGGCGGCAATACAAATTATTCACGTTTGTTCCCAGAGAAAATAAATTCGTTATTATTGAATTTGTAGCCGTAGTGCCCAATAACGTCTAAAAAAGTATCAAGGTAACAAAATTTTTTTGTACTTTTTTTAAATTTTACTAAATGAAAACTAAATAGTTCCTAGATTATTATTTTTTCTTAAGTGGCCGTGGTGCCCCTAACAAGTACCTGCGGGGTTATCCATTAATTACCGAATACCCTGTATATACAGTCGTGGTCAACAAATTAGGGACTTTCAAGATAGTGAAGAGCAATAACCGGTTATGTACATATAAATATAAAACCCTATTGATTTCTCAGCACCTATTATTTGCATAATTTGGTCCGATTATTATGCTATAAATAACTGTAAATAAAAGAATAAATAAATAGAAAAAAGTATTTAATATCAAAGGTTGAACATGTATTCAATTTTAAGGTATAATTCTGTAGCTGGACATTTAATTAAGGACATTAAACTATAATGAAAAATAGAGTTAAACAAAAATCTGCAGTATTATAATATCTTTAACAGCTCCATTTTATTACGTGTAAAATCAGTACCCAGTAGCAAAACCTTTGTTAGTAATTACCGCTTGACACCGATGTGGCATAGACATTATCAGTTTCTGGCATGTTTCGACAGGAATATTTGCCCATGCCTCACAAAAAGCTTCATTAAGTTCATCTAAAGTTGTGGTACGATAAGTGGCAACTTTTTTCTTGATTTCGTGCCAAAGGTGCTCGATTGGGTTAAGGTCCGGGCTATTTGCTGGCCAATCTAGCACCGATACTGACTGACTGGTAAGAAACGACTTGACTGAACGGGCGGTATGTTTCGGGTCGTTATCATGCTGAAACGTCCATATAATAGGGAGATGCTCCTCAGCATAGGGAAACATCATTTCCCCCAATATTGCCGTGTATTGATGTTGGTCTAAGTTACCCTGAACTTTCCTCACAGGTCCCACTCCACGTCCAGAAAATGAACCCCACATTTTAATGTTTCCACTGCCATGTTTCACCTGCTTTTTTGTGAATCTTGGATTCATTTCCGCTTTTACTGGACGCCGTACGTATTGCCTTCCATCTGAAGAAATCAAATTAACCTTGGTCTCGTCAGAGAATAATACATGTTGCCAGTGGGCGTAGATCCAATGTCCATATTTACGTGCAAACGCCAAACGAGCATTTCTATGTTCTTTCTTCAACAACGGTACTTTGCGAGCCACTCTTCCGAACAACCCTGCTTCTACCAGACGTCGTCGAACGGTCCTCGCTGAGACACCAGCTCTTTCGTCTGTCCCAAACGAAGTTTCTAGGCTCTATTTTAATTAAACACGAAGTGTGTTTAATTAAAATAGAGCCTAGAAACGGATCTTTCTTAGCTAACCTGGTTATCATTTTATCTTCTTGCGGAGTTGTTTTTCTCGATCTTTTTGTTCTGGGCACATTTAAAGCTGTGTTATTGCATCTGACATGTTGCACTGCATTGTATACCATAGTTTTTGAACAATTTAAATGTTCTGCTATCCTTCGGTATGGCCAACCATGCTCGACAACAAACTTCATGATAATGTTTCGTAGTGTTGGATCGCAACTTTTATTTTTGCCCATTTTTCTTCAAAATATTTTTCAAAACTTAAAATAAAAATCGGGATTGCCGCCAAAACTACCACGGAACAAAAGCAGAAGAAATAAAAAAATATCCAGATTCAAATTTTGGAAAATAGAACGCAATATCTCAGAGTCCCTAATTTAATGGCCAGCATTCTTTGAACAAAATTTGTTAGTAGCTATACTGTAAAGAGGTTCAATGTTTAAGAAGTTGTTATTGTTTGTATAATCGGGTACATAAATGACTAATTATACTTACATTTAAGAGATATGGAATATGGTTTAGACTCGTTGGAAAATAAAAAATAAATTCACAATTCGGTTTAACTAAAGAGTGTCCCTAATTAGTTGACCACGACTGTATATAAACGAGCCCCTATTTCTCCTGGTCACGTTATAACTTGATGTTTCCTAATACTTTGTAGAAGGTTCTTACATAAAAAAATTAAGAGAATGGCACAGATTTTTTTTTTCAAAATTGAAAGTGGTTAGCTATTTATAATTTGTAAAAAAATTAAGAAGTGGGGTGGGTGTCGGTGGGTGACGTCTCCCAAGCCAATTTAACTTGTACGTGGACGTACGTGGCCCACCCTGCTATAGTTTGACCGAAACCGCTGTACCGCGCCTGAGGTATGCGCGTGGCGAGACGGGGGGGAAGTATCGACCGCTCCGATCCATCAGTTTGCCGTCAAAAGCTCACGGCGGCGGCGCGGCGGTAGGTAGCTTTTCTACCGGACGGTCTATGTCAGACGCACATGAGATAAATATCCAAAGATGGATCGAGCGCTATCTCGTGATGCCCCGTCTTTTTTTTTCATTTTTTAAGTTTGTAGGTATGGATGGATGGATGGATATTTGTTACTCTTTCACGTAAAAACTACTGAACGGATCTTGATGAAACTTGGAAAATACATAGTATTTGTACTGGCATAACATACAGGCTACTTTTTATCGTGGTACTACGTGAGGGAAGCCGCGGGCGAAAGGTAATATATATAAATATAAAAATAGTAAAAAATATAAACATATTGTTTTATAAAATAAAATACATAAGACTAAAATATCAAACAATCATTATAATTTGGTAACTCCGTAAAATAACTTAAAAGACAATCATTTTCTATTAGGTCAAGTACCTAATAGAAAATGATTGTCTTTTAAGTTATATACATTAGCAGAAAAGTGTCCAACCTGACACAATATGTCAATTGCCATTAATAAATAATCGAAGACAAACCAGACACATTATTGCCAAATAAAAGAAGTCAAGTCATAAATAACCAAAATAGGAAGTGGAATTTTCAATTGCTCTATATTAAATTTTCTCATTTTTCCCTCTATAATTATGTCCATTATTCTTTCTATTTTCCGCTCCTATAAACTTTTTATTATGTAAATTTGCAAAACCGAATAAGGTTAAACTGATAAAACTTTTCAAATTACATACTTGTATCATGGTTATTAACGCAACAGTCATTTAGAACGGGATATTTACCATAATTAGATTTTTGAGTTTTCCAATATTTTGGCACAGTTTCATGCGCCATGATTACGGAATAACTGAAGGCACTGCGAGTAAGTTTTTATTGGCAAAATAACGATATACCCTCATTTTTTGTCTCAATAAAATAATAATAAAACAGTTATAAATTACTGTTAAGATTAAACTGTAAACATTAGCATATTCCGAATTTGTACAGCTCCTGCTTATTATCCCTTTGTGATGTTTATGACTCACCACTGGCTACTACAGCGAACCGTGAAAATAAGAAGTTGAAATTGAGTTTTGGTTAATTTAATTTTTTAATGTAAACAAGCACCGTCTCCGCGCTGCACTGCACCGCACCCGCACCGCAGTAAAATAAAATTCACAAAAACTAAATCATATTATGAGAATAAAACCAATCCGTTAAACAGACAGAAGATCTTATAGACTTATAGAAAGCACGCTTCGATATTGAGATTACTGCTTGCGTAGTATGGTTGGAAATATCAAGAAACCCTCTATGAAATGTTTGTTACGGGAATCTTCATTCACATTACATTCTTATTTTCTATCTTCGACATTTACTTTAAATCTCCAATTGTGAAAGATGTAGTGCCGTATCAACCCCAGCACGAGGCAGTTGCTGATAGGCTTGTTCTTTTCGTGGTCGACGGGTTGCGCGCAGAATCGTTTGTCAACTACACCACCATGAATTACTTGAGGTCAGTGGAATCATCTACCTACCTATCAATACATTTTAATATCTCTCGTATACTGACTGTGTAATTTAATTCTTTAATGTAATAGTTACAAACTAAAATAAAAAAGTATTCCTTTTCATTATTTCTGGTCTTTTCAGATCCATAGCTAATGGAAACGGCCGGTGGGGAATATCAAACACTCAAGTTCCTACAGAATCACGTCCAGGTCATGTTGCTGTTATAGCTGGATTTTACGAAGACCCGTCAGCTATTGCTAAAGGATGGAAAGAGAATCCAGTTGACTTTGACTCCGTCTTTAATCAAACCACTTTTACCTGGTGTTGGGGTACTTATGACATAGTCAATATCTTCACTAAAGGGCTCACTGATGACCACATTGTTGTAAATGAGTTTGATCCCTATGATCAAAGTTTCAGTACAAATAAAAATACAACCCATTTGGATTCCTGGGTGTTTGATGAAGTGAAGAAGTTCTTTGAGAGTGCTAAACATGATAATTTATTGAACAGAAAGTTACATGAGAAGAAAATAGTATTGTTTTTGCATTTATTGGGAACTGATACTTCAGGGCACACTCATAAACCAAAGACTGTGTAAGTATTTGGTGGATTGGAAACTAAATCAGTGAAGTTCATTGTGTGATATCTATGAACAGAGACAAAACACTATAACATCCATGTTTTAAGTACAAGAATACATTGAATGAATGTATCAGCTTGTTAACTTACTCATTGTTTTCAGAAACTTTTTGAATACTATACAACATGTGGACCAAGGAATCAAAGAAATAGAAAAAGTAATTAGAGATTTTTATGAAGACGATGGGAAAACAACTTTCCTTATGACATCAGATCATGGAATGACTGATTGGGGTAACTTTTTTTTTTCAAAATTGTAGAAGAATAAGGGCTTTACTCATTACATTTCGATGCATTTCACATTGACAGCATCAGGTGACACACAGCTTGGGGGCCACTCATTTGCTGAGTCGAGCTCAGCAATTGAGTAAAAATGTATCTAACATGTTTAAGCCCATATTTTTATGCAAGTTTAATGTACATTAGTGCTGCATAGAGGCATTGGATAAATGTATGTATAGATTTGTAAAGTAAACATTTTAAGTAAAATTTCTTTATTAACTGTGTTTCTTTTTTCAGGTTCTCATGGTGCAGGAGATGACCATGAAACCCAAACCCCCTATGTCATATGGGGTTCGGGAGTGCAGCAAGTGAAACTATCAGAAATACCCTCAGAGGATAAGGAAATGTCCCTAGATCACCGATTAGATGTGAACCAAGTGGACTTGGCACCTCTTATGTCCACCATCTTGTCTATTCCTGTCCCTGTCAATTCAATTGTAAGTTCTAATAGCTCTTGGTTGTGCTTGGATAGTAATTAGTGGGAAATAAGATAATAGTCTTATTTCAGCATAACTACATGACTTAATCTAATAAGATTAAGTCTACTATGTAATACTCAAACCAAATCAGATTAAGCACTGGAGGGTGCTTAATCTGATTGGTGTTTCGCAGATTAAGATCTTAAGTGATGATTTTTTAACGGATTTCCATTTATATACAGATTTGTGTTTGAGTTTATAAGATGACTCTAATTAGAAGACTCCTCCAATCATTTTTACTGCCAAATATCAAAGTTATGGTTATGAGATATGTTATCATTTTTAAACTTTTGTTTCTCATGAATATATAAAGACTAAAAGCAATTACAATGGGATGTACCATGATAATAATAATAATTTTCCTACTACATTATCCTCCTCAAATGACATTCTCATTTCAGGGCCAACCAATCCATGGACTTTTCAATATGACCTTGGCAAACAAAGCCAAAGCTATCTACAGCATCAGTAGACAACTAGCCTCACAATACGATAAGAAAAGGCTGGATGTTGAAACTAATGCAATATCATTCCTTTACACAGCCTATGAGCCACTCACAAAGTCAAAGTATAATGAGATTATTAATTTTACTGAAAAGATGTTAAATGACCAAAAATTCAAAGAGTTGATATTGTTTAGTGATGAAATTATAAGGCTGAGTTTAGAAGGGTTGAGATATTACCATAATTACTACCAAACACCACTATTGGTCCTTGTGAGTTTATCTTTTTTGGGTTGGATAATGGTCCTATTAAAGGCACTGTTGGGACAAAAATATAGTACTCAAGCTGAAGCTTCAAATGGCCTGAAAAGTTTTGTACATTCCAGTTCTGTAAAGAGACCAGTGATCAATTCAGTATTTTTATTAATGTGTTCAATAGCATGTTACTTAGTTTACGGTAAGATTTTAATTTTACGAGCTTTTACTTTAATGTCGTTTATTCTGTCTTGTGTTCTAGATTGTATTATTTATTTCCATGTAGATGCTTACTGTTTCTCATAACATGGTTTATGTCTTTTGTTTTCAGCCCAAAATCTACCATTCCAGTACTATTTGTATTTCATAATGCCTGTAGTCCTGTGGTGGTATGCATTATTACCACTAGAAGTTTGGATAAGAGCATTCAAGCACGTAAATAGTAACAAGATGCTGAGCTCACTGTGGTTAGAAGTTTTAAGTTACATTTTGGGGTCACTTTCAATGGTAAGAAAATTTTGCTATACTGATTATTTACGAAAATTTTATTATATTCTTAATTCATTAGGGGTTCTCTTCTTTCATGATTCCAGGCTCTATCTTTTACACACAGATGGATGCTAAGCATACCCTTATTGGGCATGGCATTATGGCCCTTCTTCTCTACAGCAAGAAGTCATTTGCCCAAACCAATTTTAATGGCTTGGTCCACAGGTTGTTTTCTACTAAGCATGTTTTCTTTCATGCCTGTGGTTGGGAAGGAAGTGTTTATAGAATTGGTGTAAGTATCCGTTTATTAAGGTGGTACCCCGAGGCAAACAATAGGCGCCACCTTTTTTATCTTATTAATAAGTTAAACAAAGGAAATATCTAAAATTTCATTCGGGATTTTGTGATGCTTATTTTTAATGTCTCTGTAATAGTTTTATTTTGTTTAGTCTATGCAGAGATACAGTAGGGACAATTTATCTTGGCAGGTCTGAACATAGGCTCTGAACTTTTGCGCATGCACACTCGTGAAGAAAATTATTGGCAGATAAACAAATATACCTACGTTCAGAAAATATCTAATGCAGTGAGAAAGTACAAATAAAATAAATAAATAACAAAACACAAACGCAGGTATTATTACGCTAAATAAGTGCCCACACTAACAGTTAACAAAAAACATAATACCAATAATAACAATCAACAGACAAATAAATAACAACGAACAAAAACACAACAAAGACTTTTGTAACAGACTGTGGTCAAGACAGATATAAAAATAGAGAAACAAAAAAAGTTTCTTTTTGATTATATAATGAGGTTTTAAATGTTCTAAAACCGTTGTTACTCAAGAAAAATTTCATAGATTTCTTAAATTTCAGTAAATCATGTATTTTCACGGTTAAACCGAGAAAATATAATGTAACTAAACATTTTTGACGACCTCTGTGGCGCGGTGGGCGAAGGCCCGCCTGCGACGCAGGAAAATGACAAAAGAACAAACTCTTTTTTTGGACAGACTTTTTTTTGGTGATTTTTTACGAGACTGTTTTGTGGTGGTTCAGAGGCATTAAAAAAAAGCATACAATATGTGGCGCTAGTGTGCCTCGAAGTACCGCCTTTTAAATAGTGTTTTCATAAAACCTTCCCATTTTGTAGCATTAACCATTAATTAGGATGATCATTGATCACGCCCTGATGCTACATTTTGTACTGATTAAGTCACTATTTGTATTTAAAAAAATATGTTTATTATTTTTCAGCCTTGCAGCAGGACTCATTTGGTTACTAGTCCTAGTAGTTAACATTATGAAGATATTGCTACCTCTTTATTATAATAAAGAAGAGAGCCAAAGAGAAGTAATTTTAAGTGGAATACAAATTGTTACACTTGTTGTATCATTACAAAATATTTATGTGCAATCTAAGAGGTTCGAAAGGGGAACACCAGTGTCCCTTTTTGATCAGGCTGTCGCCTGGATTGTAGTAGGTAAATTCATCCGCTTTCTTTTGTGTATTTTAACACGTATACTGCGACAGATTGGTGATAGACCCTGTCACCAATCTGCCTGCCTGGTGGTGATGATGGAAAAACGTTTGTTCCCAACGATAAGGAAACATTATTGGCAGTGTCCCCAAACGGTTTCAGGGAGGCGTCTTCTGCAGTGGACATATATGTGCTGATTGTTTATATTACTAAAATCAGGTGAAATTAATTAAAATGTAATTTATTTTCAGTACTATCACCAATTATTCCCCTGGCATTTTCGAGGAGAATGCTCTGTCGTCTAGTCGCCATAAACACTTCAGTATTGAATTTTTATTTACTAATGTCTGTTTCGCATGAGGGCCTTTTCATGGTGACCCTAATATTCAACTTAATGTGCTGGGTGTACATAGAATTTCGTTTACTCCATTTGGATAAACTGAAGGTGAGTCCTGAAATAATCTTAAAGATGCTGTTATTTGTGTTTTGTATTTTTAAGAAATGAACCCTAATATTTATTACAGATAATGGATTGCAGTTTTGATGAATCCAAAGTGAGTTTACTTTTTGCTGAGAGAAGCATTAGTAATCAAGATTTCAGAAGAGCCTTCTTCTTTGTATCCTTTTCAAGTACTCTAAGCTTAAATTTTTACAAATACAACTGCGATCCCTACCATTACTACCTTGACCTTAGATGAGCCTTAGATTAATAGCAAAGTCAACAATAAATAATCACACTAATAATCATCATCATCATCAGCCTATATTAGTCCACTGATGGACATAGGCCTCCCCCAATGAGCGCCATAGCGCCCTGTCTTCGGCTTGACGCATCCAGCATCTACCTGCAGTCTTTCGCAGGTCGTCGTTCATCTACACCTGGTCGGAGGGCGTCCTACTTCATTTATATTATTATTATACACTAATAATATAAATGAGAAATTCTGGATGGATCAATGTATGTTTGTTAATTCTTCGCGGCAAAATTACCTATGAACGGATCGGGTTAACATTTTCTCGATCTGGAGTAAAACATATTTTATCCCATAATTCATTCCAAAAGAATAAAAATGAACTTTTAAATTATCAGTAGAAAAAACGCTTGTGAAGCCGGGAGCATATACTAGTGAAGAAATAACATCGCCAATAATATTTCCTTATCGTACTATCAGGTTTTGTATATTATTTTAGCGTTCTTTGGGACTGGCAACATAGCATCACTGAACTCCTTCGAAGTACGATGGGTTACATGTTTTGTGACATCATTCCAACCATTCCTAATCACTTTCCTGATACTACTGAAGACTCTGTCTCCGTTTCTATGTGTGGCTTGCAGCTTCAGAGCTGTTCAGTATTTGACCAAGGTTTGTATTGTACCAACCTGCCTACTTACCTACTAATTATAATTTGGAGAACAGTCATCTAGCTAACCAGCTTAGCTTTTAAGAGCCTTTATTCCTAAAATGCGCAGAAACAGTACTTTTCAAACCCGTTTATATCATGAACCACTTATCTTATAGTATATGTTATTTACTAATAATTTTAGGAAATTTTAGTGTCCAAATAGTTTGACTATAAAATATTTCGATTAATATAGTATGTACGCGTTCTATCAAGATAACTTGTGAGAGGTTTTCATAATTTCCCTTTCAGCATCAGTTTCGAAGCTCAAAATAATAGAAAATACTGACATATCTAATTAAGAAAAAAATATAACCTACTGATGAGATCCTTGGCTAAAAACTTACTTAGAAAGATGTTTGGTTTTGGTATTCTACTATGAGAAATTAAAATTCAAAAAATGTGAAATATTACGAATATTTCACATTTTTAAATGATGTTTTTATCGATATACCTTATTTAATTTAATATAATAATAGCCTACCAATAAAGTGGAGCATCTTTTTTAAAATCATACATTTAAAATTTTTATGATTTTGTTGCTATTATTTTTCTATAAATATTTAATGAGCGACGTGACCACACTCTAGAAAGCCTCGCGGCGGACTGATTTTCGCGCAGCGTTTTATAGTAGTTTTAAAATATTTATAGAAAAATAATAGCAACAAAATCATAAAAATTTTAAATGTATGATTTTAAAAAAGATGCTTCACTTTATTGGTAGGCTATTATTATATTAAATTAAATAAGGTATATCGGTAAAAACATCATTTAAAAATGTGAAATATTCGTAATATTATACATTTTTTGAATTTTAATTTCTCATAGTAGGATACCAAAACCAAACATCTTTCTAAGTAAGTTTTTAGCCAAGGATCTCATCAGTAGGTTATATTTTTTTCTTAATTAGATATCTCAGTATTTTCTATTATTTTGAGCTTCGAAACTGATGCTGAAAGGGAAATTATGAAAACCTCTCACAAGTTATCTTGATAGAACGCGTACATACTATATTAATCGAAATATTTTATAGTCAAACTCGTTGGACACTAAAATTTCCTAAAATTATTAGTAAATAACATATACTATAAGATAAGTGGTTCATGATATAAACGGGTTTGAAAAGTACTGTTTCTGCGCATTTTAGGAATAAAGGCTCTTAAAGCTCTGCAAACAGTATTCTAACGTCGCTTCAAATAAGGGCTTTAAATCATTATCTTTTAATACATTTTACAGTGGCAAATTGGCTTTCCATTTATCTGCGAACGAGTGGTCCGCAAGCTGTAATTTTATCCCGTTAACAAATTTTCCATCTCAAGTAAGCTCTGATGCTTAACTGCACTTAATAAAGATAATGTTCTTTTAATTTTAGGCTCCACTTGGATATCTAAACATCATAGTACTGATCTACTCTAACCAAATGGGAGTGCTTCTACTCTTCAATGTCAAGAACACAGGGAGCTGGTTAGAAATTGGAACATCAATATCACAGTTTGTCATAGTTCAAGTTATAACCCTGTTCATAGTTTTAATTAATAAAATAGCTAAGTTTTTGACTGATGTTAGTATTCACGATGTTGCTGGTAAAGTTTTAAAAGGCAGAAAAAAATATGTTTAAATAGAATATCGCGTTTTATTAACTCATTCACGGCATGTCTTTGGAGTGCGACCTATAGAAGCCGGTTGGAATAGCAGCAAGACGAGACCATGTTCATGTGAGTCATTGCGTCATGGGCAATGAAGTGTTTCAAACCTATTCTATGGACATAAAAAATAAAACATGGTTTTCTTGAACAATGACAATTAATTTTTAAAATGGTGTAAAGCTGTAATACTACATGTACAATTCGAAGTCCATTCTATTAGAGCTATAGAACTGAGTATCTTCTCCATGTTTCCTGACCCAAACTCCAGTTTTGAAGTGACCTTCAGTCATAAACTTGTGCATTTGCTCAGTGGAATGAGGGCCAGATATCTCGGCGCTATCTTCTTGGCTCCATTTGAACTCCCACTTAACTTCATTGGAATTAGATTCTTCCTCCTCTTGGTTTTCTTCCGTTGCAGTACTATTTCCCCCTAATGTTTTCTTTTCTTTTTGATCAAAATCATCAGCATACATGTCTAACCCTGCATCCTGAGTTTTGCTTTTATCTTTTGCAAGAATGTTTTGGATCTTCTCATAGGACTCCTGGTATATGTCCATATTTCCAGTTTTAGTGAGTATTTGATTTGCAAGTTCTGTGATCCTGGTTACAACTTTGCCACTTTCATCTACAATCCCAGCTTTCTTTCTCTTCCATCGCTCAGCACTGGAGATTTTGGTGCTTGCTCCTGTAACAATATGAATAATGAATAAGATTGATTACACAAGTTTCTCATAATTTATCTCCTGAAAGAGATCGCTCATTGTGTCAAAGTGATGCCCATCCTTTTTATAAAGGTGAAAGTTTGATGTATTTCAAGGATGTTTGGACAAAGACAACATTAAAACAAAACAGCTAACTGGATGGATCTTAAATTTTACACATACACACCGGATATTACTAAATGGCTTGCTTAATATTCTGAAAAAAATGTGTGCAATTCCACAAGCAGAAGCTAGTTTACAATGAAGAGTTATCCTGAAACTACTAACCTATCACATAAGTACATTGGTTCAATAGCCTAAATATTACTTACCAAGTCGCTGCAGGGTTTTAGCAATAGTTTCCTTAGGTTTCATGTGTTGGATGATCTCTTTGTAGTTATCAATAAGTTCAAATTTCTCTTCTTCCTCATCCTCACTACTGGACTCATCACCCAATCCCTTCAAGTCATCATCTTTATGTACTTTGTACTTATTTTCAGGCCGTCCGTCAACTTTGACCCAGTCAATATTATCAAGCCAACCATCCCGAACTTCCTTTTCCTTCTTCCAATGGTAGTGACCTTGAGCATCAAAATGACCCTCCTCAAGTTCTTCTTTCATGTTGAATGGAGTGATTGTAATCTGTAATAGGTGATATTGGGTTTCATTACATTTTGCTATAAGAACTAAACTGGAACAGATATTCTTAAGATATAAACCCAATAAAAAAAGTCAGATCAATAGGTACTGTCTGTTAGTACTTCTTCAACATATTTAGGCTGAGAAAAACTGTAAAGTAGGTACTACATTTTAAGGTTAGGTACATAAATGTACTAGGTACCTACTTCAAGTATTTTCTTGTAGCTCTATCTACTTACTTCACCTTCCATTCCTGTATCACCGTCCTCCTCGCCCTCAATGTCGTCAGCATGGAGGACATTGCGTTTTTCCTCTTCTGCTCCACTGTCTTCTTCATCAGAATCTAAAGAGTGTTTTTTCCCTTCAGTTTTCTTTACAGGTTTTTCTTCAACATCAAATGCTACCGATGCTGGACGTTTTGCCATTGTAAAGTGCCTTTATACAACGATTTCAGATAGGATAGGTAATCATCAGAGATTAGTTTTGGAAAATTGGAATACTAATTCAGTAAAGTTAGGTACTCTTTTTGAATTCCTATCTTAAAAAAGAAAGATATCAATGCAAAATAAATTATATACAATACAACCCATTACAACAATTCCCCTATGTAGAAAAGTACTTTGTGACAATAACCACCCGCACCCGTCCGTCACCAACGACACCAACCAAACAACTTCAACTTCTTGTGAGATGGCTCTTTGAGCTCTTTCTAATATCTATCTAGCAGCATCCGCCACCGCCCGGCGGCGCCCGCCCGCGCCAACCAAATCAAAGACATATCAAAGAGAATACAATAACTGAACTGAACCAATTAAACCAGCGCACAGTGGTACCGCTTAAGGTCATAATGCAAAATTTTTTTTGTCAACTACCCTCAATTTAACTACCTATAACGATTAACCGATAAACAAGCTACCGTAAAGTATAAATATCTAACCGATTTTACCAAATAATCACATACATTTTGACCTCGGAAGTTAACAAATACTTACGTTGCGCTCGTCTTATCAGTAACTTACTAACAGGCATTGGTTTATTGACGGTGAATTCTCGGAATTACATTGTTTTTGAGTGGTGTTTGTGACATGGATTTCCAAGTTCAAGGTAAGTTTTCAATATTTAGTTGTATTTTTAAATGTTATTTGACTTTATTATGACGAGTTTTTACGTGCTACGTCATACAGGGTTTCTACCAAATTTTTATCTTAATTGTTGACTTTACCTAGACTTACAACTTACTTTCAACATTATTCAACTAGCCTCACCTACCCTTAATTATGGATTAATCTGTCTATTTTGAAAATATAAAGGTTTTTTTTGCATAAATTTGCATATTTAGTTGCTATACAGCCTCTACGACTGCATAGGCTAAGGCGTAGCACGGTCTACGAGAAAATAGGTCAAAACAATATTTTTTTATTTTCAGGTACTTTGATTAAATGTAGTTTTTCAAGGATGCATTTCTTTGAGATTTGGTCTGCCGTAACTGGAGGTGTACTTCAAAAACATCAACACGTATAATAGACGTATGTTTACAAAAACGACCTGATGAAAGTCGGTATGAGTCTACTTCACATTCATGGATTCGCTTTTACGAATATTTGGTCATCTCGCTTGCAGAATGGATGTTAAGAAGTGGCAGGTTAGGTCGGAAGATGAGAAGAGACAAGTAGCGGACAAGAAATCGTATATACAGAAGGAGTTTAGACGTAGACTAGGTTTAATAGTAGACAAACCGCAAAGTGCCGGAAGCGGGACATCAAACGATGGAAATTCAGCACGATTTTTTTAAATAATTCTGTAGTTTCAGCTGAAATTACTGTCATAAATAAACATCTGATCGATCGTTGTAAGTTTTGTCCTCGGGTTTTAATATTGATCCAGATAAATATAATGAATATGCTGTGGAAACTGCGCGACTTTTAGTTCAGGAATATCCGTGGTATAATCTCCCAGCTTCCGTTCACAAAGTCCTTATACATGGTGCTGAGGTGGCACAGTATGCTTTATTATCTATCGGGGTATAAATCCGAAGAGGCAGCCGAATCTAACAATAAACATTATAAGGCCTTCAGACGAGATCATACAAGAAAAATGTCGCGAGAACTTACGAATAAGGACTTATTTAACAGACTTTTACTCAGCTCTGACCCATTTATTACTAGTCTTCGGAAACTTCCCCGTAAAAAAGGCGTTATGTAGAGGCAGGTTTTAGATTTATTAAGAATTTAGTTTAAATATAAATTAGGTTGATTGTGGTAGTATTCAGTTTTTTGTGGAGTGATTGTATGATTACGTACATACGTTTATAAATAAAAATTAGTTTTCATTTACTTGTTTTTTTTTTAATAAAACATATATAAAATGTTAAAAATAATACATATATATAATTATAACCCCTTAATGAAGAACGTTAATATTATATTGAGGCGCATTTCCAAACGAGGAACAATAAATCTATAATATTGACTTAATATTTTTTATAGCAAAAGTGCATATTGTACAGTTTATCCTATAAAATATATTAAATTTGGTTAATTATAGTATTAATTTACACATTCGAAGCATTTTTTATAATTTTTTCCAAAGAAAAATGCCAAATAACAAAATTATGTAATTATGACCGCGCTTGTAGGGAGCCGGTACCACTGTGCAGCGAGTAAAAAAGGGTTAGGCCACCTGACACCCCGAGTACATCTACACGCGCTGTCGGCGTAAAAGCGTGTTATTATTAATTTAGTCCTTTTATATTTTATGTATGCTAGTTTTAAGGTATATATTATATATATATGGACCGTAGAATAAGTTAATTAAGATCTGTTACTTTTCTATGGTCTGAAATAAATGATTATTATTATTAAACGTTTCGTTCATCAATTTAATAGCAGGCGCGGGCGCTGTTCACATTAGTTTAAAATTGGATGTCGTCGGGTCCGCCCGATAACAACTATTTCTTTTGCCCGTCGTCGGTCGTCGTCTACGCTAGCTGCTCTCACAGAGCAATAATTGATGGCGTTCTGTCAAATTACGCGCGAAACTTTAAAATGTAAATTTTATGGCATTTAACGATTGAATAAAAATTATCAGAGTTATTTTTAAGAAATTGATTGTGAACCGTTTGTTCGCTTTTAATTTTTTTGCTTTCGAGAGGAATAGTAATTTGCCGCAAATCATGAACAATTCTATATTGGTATAAGTACTTGGAGCATTGGGCAATATAAAAGATTTTAGGCTTTGGCTTATTGCAGTAGTGGGATGACCAGGGCTAATAATATTAATTATCCTGGGTGGGTTTTCTGAGTTCACCTTGTTAGGTTACCAAAGGGAATACCAGTAATTATGGACATGGAAGTAAAAAAATTCTTTGTTATAAATGTTATTCAGATGTAAATAACTAAGTATAGATAGAAGTTATAATTATGTACTTACATTTATGGTCCTGGAAAATAAAATTTGGCATGCATGTAAATGATAAAGTATCCAGAGAAGGCTACAGTAAAAACATTCTTTGTTATAAATTTTATTCAGATTCAAATAACTAAGTATAGATAGAAGTTATTCTTATGTACTTATATACATCTGCTAACATCCTTTCTCATATATAAATGCGAATGTAAATTACATTTATGGGCCTGGAAAATTAAATTTGGCATGCATGTAACTGATAATCCAGGGAAGTATATCACAATAATGCGTAGCTGCAGGCTAATATTTGTATAAATCAGATTATTAAATTCATTAATGTAAAGGTAGTTAATATAAAAGCAGTATTTTAAATGGTACCTACTGAGAATATTAAATTAATTGCTGTCAATGCTTGTACAAGCTCTACAATTATATTCTTTAGTATGTTCTAGTGAACCTCTTTAATTCTTTTGCCAAATTAAAGTCATATTATTTGCTGGCATATCTATGGTATCCATAAGAGATAAATGATTTTGTTCAGCTAACTTTATGAGCTCAGTCAAGTCCCGAAGACCCCAAGATGCATCTCTAGCTTTGAGATCAGCATTAAATATAACATTGCTCTCTGGTGTAATGACACCGTCTTTACTGTAAGGTCCATAAGTTATCATAAGACCTTCTGATTTAAGATAGCACCCAGCATTTTCAAACAGTCCCAAAGTACATTCATAGGGACTAATATGCATCATATTAGCATTATAAATGTAGTCTAGGCTATTTTCTTTCAGTCCAAAATGACATAGTTTCTTTGTTATATCAATTATGATTGGGTGTTTGATATTTTTTGTGGGGCAATTATCAGCATAGTATTTTATGCTGCCAAGTAAGTTTTTGTCAAATTCAGACGGTTGAAAAGTAATGTTGGGAAAATAAGGAGCAAAATGTGCCAAGTGCTGTCCAGAACCAGAAGAAATCTCTAGGAATACTCCATGATCTTCATTGCTTTCATCATCACAGATAATGAACCTCTTCAAAACTTGCAATATTGGCTCTTTATTCCTTGAGGCAGCCGGGTAGATAAGCTTTTCATGTGCATAACTGAAATCAATGAACACAATTTAATACCTATAGGTACATATCAATAACTTCTTACCTTAAGAACTTAAAGTAGTAAATTTCAGTAAAAGTTGTTTATCAGCATATTAGATATACATGGAATAGACATGTTTTTAACCTATAGGTTAATCTCTAACTAAAAATGTTAAGTATTTTCACTGCAGACTGTAGCGCATACATTCCAAATACCAAGTGGAAAACATAATATGGGCATATTCCTGATGAATAGGTACCTACATTTATTGAGTTCTGTTTCAAGTTAAGATTTTAAGGCCTTACCTTTCCTTTATATCTGAAGAAAAGTTAGTAGCGTTGTCTTGAGATATCGACATGCTGAGTTTTATTCTCCTCTTGCTCAGAAGACAGCAAGATAGAACCTTTTTGAAGTCCTTCAAATGAATTTTGTTATTGAAGGTGTCACGGAATATAATTTACCTATAACTCTTTGTTACACAGAAAATCATGAAACAATGTTCGTTTCTACACGAGTTATTTATTTGTATTCTTTCTTATTAGTACAAAAATCCACTGAAATCATTGATTGATAGAGGTAAAGGTAAGGTACCATAAGGTACCTACTTAAGTTTAAGTAAGGTAAAGGTAACCTGAATGAAATCCAATCCAATACTATCACCAGTGTTGCCACCATACATTACATTCACCAGTGTTGCCACCTTGCAGAAAAAAATATTACTAATTTTGTTCTCAAAACTCGCTAGATTTCGGGATATTTTAACTAAAAAAATCACTAGAATTCACTAATTAACTTAAAATGAAATTACGCGTTATTTACTAGAAAATAATGTAATTCTGATAATAATTAACAACAATATAAAAAACATAGTAATATCAAATAGTTAAAAATCAACATAAAATACTTCTACTGGTATTTCTTCATTTGATTGGGAGTCGCAGAACTTACGGATGTAGAAGGCTGAGATGGATCATCAGTTTCGTTAGACTTTTTTGATTTAAAAGAGTCTTTAGAATTGCTTCCAATAGCATTAATTACATCAGCCGGGAGCTCGTAACTGTATCAGTGTTTCTTCATTATATTGCTTCCAATAGCATTAATTACATCAGCCGGGAGCTCGTAACTGTATCAGTGTTTCTTCATTATCTTCAACTGATTTTTTATAAACAGAATGCTATTTAGAGTGTTTACAGCCATTTTGTTTCGCAATTTGTTTTTCACGATATTCATAGCACTAAATGCCCTTTCGACTTCGGCATTTGAGTGAGGAAGTGACAATGCGGATATAGCCAGCTCAGATAAATCACGAAAGGTATTTATTCCAGCAGCATTCGTCTATTTTAGAACTTCGGTACAGAAATCAATAACGTATTTCAAAATTTTTCGAGATTCAATAAATATCACTTAAAATCATTAAATATTTTTTTAGTGATATTTTCTTCAAAACATCACTATCCTACTGCAAAACTAAATCTAGTGATAAAATCACCAAGGTGGCAACACTGACATTCACACCCCTACCCTAGTCTACCACACAATCTGAGACACAACACAACCACAACAAGAGATGAATGAATGAATGAAATAAAAGTGTGACTTTGACACACATGAAAATTTAACAGCATTGGCTTGACAGTCACACGTGAGCAGTGCTGCCAACTGTGTTAACGTTCTGCCAGATTCAACCAAATACTATACAATACACACGCAACTGATAGTCATCCTTTTGAAGTAATTCTTGTTGACCCCTGTGGCGCCGTAGGCGAAGGTCCGCCTGCAACGCAGGAGGTAGCGGGTTCGATTCCCGCCTCGAGACAATCGTGTGTACGATCGGCAGATAATGTACAGGGTATTCTGGCCGTTTTCTATGTATAAACAAATATTTCTTTTATCTATGTAATGTATTTTATTATGTATATCAGATATTTAGTACCCATAACACAAGCTCTGCATAGCTTGGGGCTAGATAATGCTGTGTGAACTGTCCAGCAATATTTATTTCATTTATTATTTTATTTTATACCGTCGCTCGGGTGGTCTGATTTCATGCGGGCACACCCGGCTTTCATCGTGAACGATAAGTAAATGAAAGAATATGATATACTTTATTATATTATATAGTATAGTATACAATGTATACTATACATGTGTAACGTAAACATGAAGACAAATTTAATAAATAAAAGGTCAAGTACGAGTACTTGCGCACCGAGGCGAGGGTTCCGTACATACTACCATGATGAAGTCCCTAGTTATAAAGTTAAGAAACGTTAGTGTTCTTCCAACGCAAACTAGGTTCGTAGTAAGAAACAACTGTTAATTTTAATGTTTCGTTCGTATATTTTGACCATTAGAAATATTAGAATAGAAGTAGCCGCCGCCGTCGCCGTGCCGGCGCAATAGTCACCACTTCAAACTTCCTTCATGCTAAAGTTAGACAGTTACGAGTTTTGGCTAAACAAAATACCAATTTGGACGCAATTGACAATATCGGAGAATTATAGAGGAGGTCCTGCACCTCCAGAATTCTGTTTCATCTTCGTCATCTCATTCAGTCGTCTGCAGGATTCAGTTATTATTTTAACGCGATAGTGTGTTGGGAGTTAGTCGCTTGTCTTTTAGATATGTCAAATGCTTATAATTGAACGAATTATAATTTTCTTGTATTGATTTTTTCAAGTCCGGCGGACTGCGACCAAAGTAGTCCGAATCACTTTTTACGATGACATGTCATGCATGTCATGTCAATTTACTGTAATTTTAATCAACGTCCGTCTCCTTCAGTTTTATTGTTTGTTTATAAAATGATCAAATTCAAAATCAAGGAGGCAAAGAATAAAATTTATTTTCTAATATCTCATCTAATCTTAGCAGAAAATGAATAACTTTCAAAAAGATTTTGTTATGGGTCTTTTCTTGGAAAGTGATAACGTTACTACAGTTAACAGATCAGTCATCGCCATAGCCAATTTATTATCGGAAAATGAAGAAAACCAAGACGATATCAATGAAACAATAATTATAAACAAGCCGCTAAGAGCTGATCTAATAGGCGTTGAACAACCCCAAGTTTATAAAGATTATTACGAACAAGTTCTTACCTTTTCTGACGAAGAATACGAATCCAAATTCAATACAAAGAAAAGCACTGTGCAGGTAAATTATTTTATTTATTTCATGCAGTTCAACAAAAATTACGACTAAAAATATTCTGATGTTTAAATCATAAGGACCTCCCTCAATTATTTATTTTATATTTCAGGCACTTATAGATTACTTGCAATCATGTATTCCTCCAGGAACAATTCCATTGGAAAAAAAAGTATATGTATTTCTTCAGTTCCTCATGAGTGATCTATCCTACAATGAAGTTGGAAAATTATTCAGTCTTCATAAATCTTCAGTGAGTCATATATTTCAAGAAATTGGCTCACATTTATCTGAGTCTCGATATGATTACATCAGTTGGCCGTCAGTTGAAGAGCAACATGTTACAAGAATAAAAGTGAATAGTAGATTTAAATTTCCCAATTGTGTGGGCTTTATTGATACATGCAGACTCAAAGCTGGACAGAGGAAGTCTAAACATGCTATACTCTTGCAGGCTGTGAGTAATGAATCACTCATCTTCATTGATGTCCATATTGGGGGACTGGGGAAAACAAAGAAAAACAAGGTATTCAAACAAAGCCCTTTAGCACAACAGCTGCAAAATTTTATTGATTTTGATAATCATATATTAGGTGATGCGGATTATAAATTAAAAATCAATATGATGACCCCATTCTCTAGTGAAGAAATTCTAACTGAAGAAGAAATGAAGTTTAATGAGACACATTGGAAGGCCAAGTCATACATTGGGCATGCATTTGAACTACTCAAAAAGAAGTTTAGAAAACTAAATCATATTGATATGTTCAAGCCAGAGATGATAAACATATTAATTTATTCTGCATGTGTTTTGCACAATT
The DNA here is from genome assembly GCA_947044415.1 of Eupithecia dodoneata. Taxonomy (NCBI): domain Eukaryota; kingdom Metazoa; phylum Arthropoda; class Insecta; order Lepidoptera; family Geometridae; genus Eupithecia; species Eupithecia dodoneata. Next base: position 7,028,147 of record OX345656.1, on the reverse strand, counting down.
TTATCCTGATCCATGAAGGCTGTTCTTTAGTTAAAGAAGAAGCTGTTGTTTGTGATGATGGCATTGCTCTAAATACAGATATAGTAATGTCAGCTGTGGAAAAGAGACAGTTTCTTTGTAATTATATTAATTACATTGATTCAGATATGGACACTTTGATTGCAAGATAATATAAAATAAAAAAGAACTACCTAACATAAAAGTCACAGGTAAGTCATGTTTTTATTAGAATTCAGGGGATCAAATAAAATACCAGATAATGTTATAATAATACTTATATTTTCTCCACTAACATGGAAAACTGATGATGTCCCTAGTCATAAGTAAAGGGAGTTTTCATAATATAAAAATATAAATAAGACATTTTTTATGATAATTCTCCCAGAAGTGTAAATTATATACAATTATGAAATAATAAAAACTCTACAATTTAAATTATCATCAATAGACAATATGTATTTATGTAATAAAAACTAAAATTTAATTTCTACTTTATTTTTATTAATATATACAGATTGAGATACTTTTTAAAGATACTTTGATTCTTTTACGGTGGGAACACTTGATTATGTTATTTATCTGGTGGTTATTTCAATCCAATTTAATAAATATGTAAATAAAAAACAGGTCTAAGAAAAGATAATAGCTGAGCGTGGCGAAATTTTACAAAAAAAATTTTTTACAATTAACCAAATACTGTTGGATATTAATAATATATTCTCTGTCCTAATATTAGGCACTAAATTGGCAACCTACAAGGCACTATGCATTAGCACAGCAATATTTGCTATAACTATTATAATTTTTTAACAAAATCTAATAACTTTCATATGCTATGATAAACCTCTCAATTTTATAATGCCTTTTAACTTATGTTGATTACATACACAGTAGATGGACACTATTTACGAAAAGGTAATTTTAGAATATTAAATAGATTCTTTCCAAAATTCTAGCTAGTAAAAAGAAAACGCAAATTGTCTAGCTAGATACTACAAAGACCGGCAATTATTATTATCATGCGTCATATTTTTGAAACGATTTTACATAATGAGACATTTACAAAATTTTGTCATGATAGCAGTTAACTGACCATTTTCTAGTAATTTGACTACGTCAAACTTATTTATCGAGCCCTTTGGCTTTTCCACTAGCACTATATACATATTATATTATATTTACATATTAGCTGCACTGCGATATTACTCTACCTATGGAATGTAAAAAAAATACGCCGCAAATAATTTGCATTTAAATTAAAAGCTAAAGCAGAACTAATCACCTCATCTCCTATTTACCAACTATTTAAAATGTTTCATATTTAGTAGGCAGTTGGTATTTACAGAGATAATAGTGAAATAGAACAGGTAATTAGTTATGTTTTGATACGAACGTATAAAATTTTCTGCTTTAGCCATATACACTTCAGTCACTTATTTTATAACATTGGAAGTAAAAAGTCACCATCTTTGCAATTGATATCCTACTTTTAAATGCACAGTCCTTTGTATACTACGAAATTTGCAAATGTCTGTAGGATATCTTAATTGTACAGCCATTCAGCGATATTTACAATCGGAATCAGCACTTCCTTCACTCACATCGCACAGCACACTTGCTAACTATGTCCCGGCCGGTACGAAGACTTGGCACACGCGACACGCTATATCGTTTTATACCAGTTATCACTTAGTAATAGACCCGTACACGGTCTGCTTAGGTAATCCTCATATATAAGTCTTTTTCACCTTTTGCAACGTGCCACATTTGAGATCTTTATCTAGCGATTCTGTAGAATTTCGAAGGTCGAGTGTTCGCTCCTTTCCTAGCTCTAGATGCAAATTGTCTGGTTTAGTGCAAACATTTGCAACCATGTTTACATTCTTGGACCGTGGCGGCATGTATGCAGAATTGGCATTCAGGGGAGTTTCTAAAGGACCCAATCTGTAAAGAATAGCACGAGGTTAACTTATGCTTTAGCAAGAGAAGAATTAATTTAGCTGAATAAGGAAATAATCTTTAAAGCATATACATTTTCTAAAAGATCACTATTCACATTTGAAAATATTTTTGTTATTGTGTACTTATAAACAATTTGTGAAACGAAAAGCAGTAGAACACAATATCGAATATTGACACGGTGCAATCGTGCAATTATCTAAAATAGGCAGTGAAACAAATGCGAGCGTTTTCGACTCACTTCCAGAAATCGTAAAAATTGGACTGCAAAAGAAAGTTATTTGAATACTTGATGATCAAAGAGGGTTAATTACTCATAAAAATCAAAGAAGTCATAATACCTTAACATACCTGTTTAACTGATTGTGTTGTTCATTAAAGGGTGAGGTATCCTGAAGAAAGGGGTGGCGAAATCGCCGAGAGAACAGGTACCCGATGACAAACCCGACCATGAGAGTGACGAGGCATGATGCCACCACAGCTGTCATAAGTGCTTGGGCACTGTAGATATTGCCTTCCGCAGCTTCAACCGTAAGCGAATCTAAGAAAACAATAAACTCATTAGCTATCGTTAATATATTGATATTATATAGATATTTTGAGCCGATCTGGTTTTGTGTGTGAACTTACCGGTTTCGTGTTTGTTGTGATTAGTATTCTTTTCTTCCGATAAAACGTTCGTTTCTACAACTTCTATTAAAATTTCATTTTGAATGTCGTCAGTTTTCTGGCGGTCAATTTCGGATAGCGTAGGTTTCTTTGTCCCTGGATTTCTATTACTATGTCGGTCTCCGGGCAGGAGAGCTGGCAATTTATTACATATTTCAGTCTTTCCATACTCTACATTTTGTAGAAACCTCTCGGGATTTGGAAATTGCCTGTTTCCAACCCAAGAGCATTGTTGCTGTTTTGAGTCCCACGCGCAGTGAGGATCTTGTAACGCAATACATTCCCTAAAACACAAAACATTTATTATAAAACAACCTAATCAAAAAGTCTTGATTAATTAAATTAATCAGTTCTAATTGGATATGCCTATTATTTTTACAAATATCGGTCATACCTGCATGTTTGCACGTTTCCGCAGTGGGAGAGAGTCACTGCTTTTATGATGTCGCCAGAAGCAACAATTAATTTTTCGGTTGTTAAAGCTACGTGCATTTGCTTGATTGGGACTCCTTGAGGTAGAACCTGTACTTCTGAGATCACAGCCGTTCGCACAGGATTTCTGCTGTACTCATCGACACTTGCATCAAACACACCTTCGTTTGAGGCTACATTTACGGCTTTTATGACTCTACCATCGTCAGTGCCGATGTACATGACATCGTATTTGTTTCCGTTCATTGCTTGCACTTGTGGGTGTACAGCAATAGCTGAAAACCTGTATTGAAGACTAACTCTTATCAATATCGGTTTGGCCAAAAAGGATGAAACAGCTTTATCCATGAGTGGATGAGTTTTTACGAAGTTAACGGCAGAATCAGAGAGCGTTCGGCTGTCTTCAACACACGACCCTGGTCTATCGGTAGGTATTTTTTCTTTTTCGAGAGGTAACCAGTTCGAATTCATGCTTTCTTGTCCCTTGAAAGTTCCTTCGAAGGCATCTAATATATCTCTCATGGCGAATGCACATACTGCCGATCCACCAATTGCGTTTTGAGGAGTTGTAAAAACTGCGTATACTATGTCATTCCTGCTGCCTCCACTACCATAAATGCCATTGATCAGATCTGTTGTCGCCTCTGTAAAAGAAGTTTATACATTAGTACGCGAATCTAAATAAATCGATATGAGTACTTGTTAGCAAAAGTATTTATGACTTACGTATTTCATCAAAATAGAAGGGATATTCTCCTGGCATGGAGCAATTAAGTCGAGTCTTCAGAAAAGATGTCCATCTATCGCTAAAAGTATGTGGGCCGCCTTTGTCGTTCAAACATATCCTTGCTACCCTTGAATAAACAGCCTGTGGGATAGAAGAAAATATTTAGTTTTTCTTGTAAATGTTATCAATCTTTGGTTGACAGAATAACAATAATTTATTATGTATGTACCTTTCCACAGTTCATATATTCCACTGCTGTTTCTCTATAGAAGAAATATACGTGGCTCGTTGAAGCAACTGCCCCAACGAATGATGGATCATTCAACAGTCGTAGGTCCGATCGCTCCGTGCGTACTGGCTCGCGGTAAATCAAAGGATCAGTCCCAGAAAAGTCCGCAGCCGTTGCTGTGTAAAGTTGACCATCTGAAAATAAAATATCAGTTTGATCATCTAGCTAGAACCTGATATGAGAGTGGAATCGGAAGTATGTTAGTAGTCCAATAATTTCGTCGTGACTCATACATAGACGCGCATGTTCCACGTTCATCCATTACCTAGGTTAGCATGGAAATTTAAAATGAATCTAAGAATCGTGATGTTCATTTCTTCTATAGTAAAGGTGCCCAATTGAGGCTTTGTCTTCACCGGCGCAATTATGTTTTTTGTTAGGCACCTGACAGTAAGTATCTGTCTTATTATGGCAGAAACCTCGTATTTTTTATTCATTTCTATTGCACCTAGCTGTGACGGTAATAAATCGACTTGTATCGTGTTCATCGTTCGGTCGTGCTTCGTGCGACCCCTCTGCCGCATAGTGGGCGCAGCATCGTGCCGTGTATCCAGATCATCACAGCAATATGTGTTCACGACATTACCAGGAAGAGCGCTGAATAAAAGGTCAAATATAGCATCTTCTAAAACCAAATGCGAAACTGTTGGTGATAAGTACTCACCGGCGAAAATTGCGGTTGAATTGTGTTGCGGGTCGTACGGACACCGGCCTGATCCATCGTATTCTTCGAGGTGGTGGTTCGGAGGATGCCTGGCGTACCGCCTGCATAAAGGTTTGAATGCGTTCGTCCCACATACGAGTAATCTCCCGTGCGATCTTGCTGCTACACGAGGATAGTTTTGGCACTCATCTGCCGATTTTCCTTTCAACTGACATAGCTCTCTATGAGCATCTGTTGACTGCCACTCTATACGCTGTGAACAAACGTGTATTGTTAGAGTTGAAGCTTTCGTAAGCATAAGAGCTCATTCAGGCATTGTAATAAACTAGTTATAATTGGTCGTTTTATATAAGTAAGACAGATTGATATTCATTGTTCGTGGTAGACAAGATAGAGATCATGTCTGCTTCCACGCCTCGTGCATCGAAAATAAAATTAAGTATTCTTTGCTTATGCAGATAAAAAAACTGTTTATTACAAAGTGTTGTGTGCCTGCCTACGTTTGTAGAAATCTAATCTATGAATTGAATTGAAAATGGTGTCATTGACAAAAAGCCTGAAATGGAGGACGAACAAGAAGCTACTATGTAGCATATTAGTATTCTGGCGAGACGGAGTGATCGCCGCGCTCAGCCCGTGAATAATTCAACGCATCACTGGCCAGCCCTCATATGTGACGAGTAATTTTAAAACAACCTCAACAAAAACTTATCCTCTTGTTTCGTAAAAGACAATAAGAGGCAATATGGCTTAAATTTTTGTAATAGTAAATGAATAATATATCAACCTATCTGTTAGGCCTAGATTACACCAAAGCGGAGATATCCATATCGGAGATGAGAAGAGACATTGTGCCACCGAAGCTGTGTGGATAGGTACCTATACGTTGCGTACTGGCTAATCTGGAGCGGAGATTTGTGCTGACTAAAGCGGAGATGTGTGCCGTGGTTAGAGTGGCTGAGCTGAATGCACAAGCGAGGCACAGCTCACGTCTCCGCTCATCTCTTCTCGTCTCCGCTGCTTGCATGATGTCGCCAGCTTCTGAGGCACAGCTCACATCTCCGCTTCGATCTTTCTTTGCTTCAAAGATCATTTTGCTCAGCGCAACTCAGCTTTGGCGGAGGCTGGTCCTCAAGGCAAAATCGTTATAAAGTATGTCTGGATTTTAGGAGTGTGATATGTATATGATATTTTTAAAAATGTTTCTATCTCAGAATTTCTATCTCTGTTCAAATGACATCCTCAGAATTTCCGTTTATTTAAATCAGAGGACATTGAACGCTGATATAAAATACCTTTGGAGAAACACGCCTGCTATAAATAATAGTGAGCATTTTTTGATGAGTGAAACGTTAGCGTTATCTGGCTACGTGCCAACGCTAGCCAGTCGCAGCAGGCCCTATGTCCGTCCGTCTCGTATTTTTATTTCATGCTCAGATTGTGATGCCATTAATTGTACCTCGAATGAATTATATATTTGTTCCCTCGAGAGTCAGATTGAAGTTCATTGGCCAGTGTAGACGAGGTTTTTTTACGTTGTCTATTCATATTATAAGATGAGCGCAGTGTGAAATAAAGAATCAGTTTTATATGATAACGATTATAGCTACCTACGCTCTCGATCTATGCCCAATGTCAGCCTGATTTGTTCAGAGGGTTTGCCGTGAAAAGGTAACAAAACATTAAAAAATCCAAACTTTCGCATTTATAATATTAGTGTGATGCCAGCTGGTAGAAGTAAAGCCTCGCTAGATTCGCAATAGTGCATAATCATTACCTAACTGCATAAAGAGTTGCACGAGTACCGCCTAATTATGGCATAATGCACTCTCAACAATCTCTTACATAAACATGTAGGTTTTATAACACTATTAACACCTTGCACGTTATCTGTGTTTCAGCTCTCTTGAATTTAAAACGGTGATGCGGTGTTGCAGATATTATTGTAAACAAAATCAACAAGATTTTGAAAACACACAGTGCGCTGCCGGGTGAAATGGGGTCGTAACTCGTAACTAAGAATAAACAGTAGGTAAGAGCAAGAGGCGTCGGGGTTGTGTGGCTGTTTGCGCAAGATTAGGAACATAAACCTGTTGTCAAGTGTTTTACCTATTAAGGGTTTCATTCTGGTTTAGATCTGGTCTTGGCTGTGTGATTTGATTAACTAGTAGTCGCGAAATCGACCTGATTTCGATGCGATTATCGCATACTTTATAATCGCAGCTATCAATCTTGTTTTCCGGGTTACCGTTTCTAAATTACTATCTATATATGTACCTACTTAGGTATTGTGAACGTTCTGAATCGTTATCAAGTCAACGATAAGTTTTCCGATTTCTTTTGATGTCGAAATGTCGGTCGCTCGCTACTGGTGTTAACATAACCTTAGACGTGTTTGCTTAACCCAGCTTTGAAAAGATAGGTGCAAAATACTGCATGCAAAGCTTGCGAATGCGTGATTTTATGTAATATTTTATATTACAACGACAAACAAATTACTAACAGGGTTAACGTGGATTGGTAGTATGCAATTAACCTAGTATAGTCGTGTTTACTTCACGAGTTAAAATAATTGTTAGGTACTAATTATTAAAAATTATATTTAAGTAATTACCTGATCTATATTTTCTGATAAGTCGTACAGGCTAAGGTTGTACACCGTATTTCTGAAAAGAAAGATTACATGTTGTGAATTCCAGAACGTACGAGTGTTTTTTGTAACGTAAAATATATTAAAGTATTTTCAGCAAAATCATCCATGTTACAACAAATGAGGGATTTAATACCTAGTAAATTTAGTTAACATTATCTGACCATTTAAAGATACATTATACTGTGGCCTATAAAACTGGCAAAAAGTTATTGCCGAGGGCGACTACGATTTTACCGATGGATTTTGTTAAGTAAGATGTTAAAAGTTAATTTTATGTATTTCAATGTAATCTTACCTTCCACCAACTATAATAGAGAAGTCATCTTTGTCTAAAATACGGAAGTGGTCTGGCGCCGTCGCGTTGCCCACGAACTGTTCCGAAGTTTCATCGCCTGTAACAAACCAATTCATTAAAAGTTTTCTGCTGCGTCTTGATAAATCGATAACCTTTCGGATATAATTTATCGAACATCTTGTACCTATGTTATCCGAGTATAGAACCTCAAAAAGCTTTGTTGCTTGCAAAGCTCTTGCAAATTTTATTAAAAAAAGGGACTTTTGCACAGTAGGTGTTGTATTACGCTAGGCAAGGCTAGTCCCATCCCACCCAATTTAAAGAAATCTGTTTTTTTTGCGGATCCGAACAATATCCTATTGTAAAGCGATTAAACAACAATAGACGTTTGCGATTTCATAACAATCGGTTTGAGAAATTCCCACGTGTGAGTCTACCAAATTCCGAGTTTCTCGCACCTGCAGTGTTGGCTGCCATGATATCGGGAATCCATGGTTCATTTCTCAGTTAGGCTTGACCTCCGCTTAGATTCTTTACCACCAGGAAGGAACATATCTCCAGTTAGGTATGTTGTATTATGTAATGTAATTTCAGGTCGGTGTAATTTAATTTGAGTCAACATATTTTATAACTTTTGATGAAAATTAAAATAAGGTAGGCAGGTAGCGCAGTAGCAAAACATTTATAAGCGATGATGTTTGGCTTTAGAATGTTTTTTTATATGTATGTTTGTTGATTTATCCGTCGTCAAATTATGGACCGATTTTGAAAATTATTTCGCTATTGTAGAGATTAGACTTAGAGTATGATCCTGAGGTAATCCCATAAAAAGTATATTCCCGAGATATTCGTATTTGTCCCGCTAAACTTAAAATCAATGTTAAATTAAGGTATTTTAAGTCGGTTTTTAGTTTTTTCAAAACAATCAAATTGTCACAACAATATTGCTCCAGAAAATATTCTTTACTTTGAATAACAAAACGAAATTGATTATTTGACAAACCATTTTTCACATAGATCCTTGCGTTTGCGTCCGGCATCCAGGCATGCGCCGTGGATGCTAGAAACAGAAGGACCGCGCGAGCGACGGCCATTTTGTTTTAGTGCCTTCTCCTTTCCACGTCCGCCATCTTCCTGCAGCTCTCTCGGCTTTCTGTAACAAATGGAAAAGGCACTTTAGTAGGTGATTGCTTGAGGCCCAACAGTTTAAACATTTTATTTTCCTAATTTTTTATCAGTTCCTTTTTAAAACTTGTTATAACGATCGTTCCATATTTCTTGGCGGGCGTTATGTACCTAATTGCTCTTATCTCGAGGCGATAAAACAAATTGTAAACATAATTTAGATTAGGTACCTACTCTGCCAATTAATGTAATGAATCAATAGCTTCGGTTTAAAAATATTTATTTCTCAAATAACAAAAATGTTCACAATGAGACACAAAAAGTTCTTCAAAAATGTTCATAATGAGACACAAAAAGTTCTTCAAAATAATGGTTATGCTAATATTACGCTAAACCTACCCTACCCTACCTCCTCCGGGCCGGTAGGCGGTAAGTATAGTAGGTATTATAGTGTCTACCTACATTATGTATTTATAAATAATATAACCTATAAGTTTGCTTTAATAAAATAACATAACAACGTTAAGCATGAGCTAATCCGCCACTCCTTCGGTTAGCTGTTCTAAATCTGATACTGTAAAAAAGTCTAGAAAAATACCAACAGATAATATATACTTTAGACATATAGATACAAATACCCTTCCTAATACAATGATCCCGAGAAGTAGATACTAAAGTGAATCGTATAATCGAACCAGTAACTTCGGTCGTCTCTGTGTGACTATTGAAAATTATACAAGACGGCAAAGATACACCTATGTATATGTACCTACCAACTATCATGTTCCCGGCATCCTGTTTAAATCCCACCTACAGTGTATCTCTATCACTTATCCATATCATTATTATCCCAAGATTCAACCTCATTCACATAAAAACTGGCTTACTTCAAACTGATAATAAATGAAAATGACAGAGTGGATGTTGTTTACTGCACGCAGACTTCGATACTTGTATGGTCGGTTCTCGGTCACACGGGATGAACACGCACTGTATCCTCCAGCCTATACTGGTGCTTCGCGTTTGGTTTTTTCATACTATTTTTTATGAACGACTGTACCTTTAATCGTGAGAAGCTAAACTAGATAGTCCTGTCCAGTCCGTGATCTTATGCCATCCGCTCAATCGCGATATCATTTCAATATATTTTTTATGCTTATTCCGATCTGAATAGTTTTATGTGAGACGATCACGTTTTTATTAAGACGCTTAACTATGTATTTCCATCGTAAATTTTGAATTTATGTAGGTAGTGTATATACTAATAAATTTAATAACCTTTTTTATGGACAACTTTTTATCGGTTTACTAAAAATATTATTCATTATGGACCTATTTAATACATATTTTTGGATATGTATATGATATTCAGTTTCAGATAGCAGAGTTTATTTGTATGAACAATGGTAGGCTCCAAAGGTTTTTGTGTGTATTCAACAATTTCTTAGGTAAAGAAGAGACGTAATTAACTTGTCCCTAACCTATTGGCAAACCATGCTTGCTTACCCAATGCACTCTTGACTATGACTATGCGTGCTTACATTTCTGAAACATAGCGATTCAGAAATGTAAGCACTTCCTATTGTAAAGATGATTACCGTTCATTACGGGCAACATATAAAACACTATATTTACCTACCTTATAGGTGAAAAATATAGTGTTTTCCATGTTGCTGGTACCTACTACATAAAGCTTAGGAAATATTAGAAATATAAGATCCTATAATATTAAATTTCCTAAACTACAGCAAGCTAAATTTTTATATGAAATTCATTTTAACGTGAATGCGACGAATGGGTGCTTAATCTACGGATTAAGCATCCATTATCAACATTTATTTTAATGCAACGAGCACAGATGTGCTGCATTTGCATCTGACGCTAAGCAGCAGCGTTATTACTCAAAGGGTTGGGATTGTTAGTATGTATGTAACAGGAGGCGCGATGTACGTTGCACAATTGCACAGATGTTCCACAAAGGACCATGAGGGGTTTGAGCTAATATCACGCTATCTACTTTCCCGCCCGTTGCTGTTTTGGCAGCAGGCTGCATAAATAAATGGACATTCCATTGTTCCAGGCGCTTTATTTTAACTGGTGAATACCACGGCGATATATTACGCTTTGAACTGCAATTTATCGCGGGAACTACCGCTACCATTGCCGGCCTAAACAAACGTGCTTGTACTGGACATGGGCTGTGTACCTTTATGCAACGAAATACCTGCATACAAACAAATGTGATAAAGGTAAGGATTCTAGGACTAAAAAACCTCAGGTCAGGTGGAATCACGGGGCATGTAGGATCTTCATCAAATATGCATATAAAAATTTGACCCTCACCATCCCTGCCTGCCAGACACATAATTATGTACACACACCTGCTGAAAGTTATACTCTTATACCACAATTTAGGTATCTCCTGGGTTTGTTGTATTTTTTTACTATACTATAATTTTTAATAATTTTTAGTTCAATTAGAAGTTTAGTTTGACAACATGAACAAAGTATAGAGTCAATAATAAAAGAGCCAATGAATACGTTCTTAGTAAAATGGTTTAAAAAAATAAATCAAAACTAAATTACCCATTACCTAGTTCTAAAATTAGATTGTTAATTATACTCTAGTGGATTGAACATACTGGTATTGATATGGATCATTTGAGCTACCAGTAGATTGTTTGCAAAAGTAAAGTAAAAGTAAAAAGATGTTTATTTTGTCAGAACAGAGACTCTTATAAATTAAACTTAGATTAACAGAAGTCAGAAACTGACAAAATCGGTCTCCACTCAGTATGTGCTATGGTAGAGCAGAACGTACCATAGCGCTGGTCTTCCGTGGAGACCGAGGTGCGCAAGGTGCAAGCAAAAGTCAGCAGTTAGCTCAATTGTGAATTATAATTCTAATTTGTTTCTATAATAGGATTGTAACTTTCATTGTTAATACAGATATAACATCAATTTAAAATATATTACACAGTAAAAACAGTTTTGAATGTTCCTTGTTAGGTTACCTACTATTAAAATTTCTCGAAAAGAGTGTGCTCAACTGTAAATTAACATTAACCAAGATCTCACCCGGTGTCTAATAACGCAATCGCGGTTGACATTCGAGTCGATCGTGACTCGGGAAAACCTACATAATCCCACATACAAGGAAGCTGCGGTTATTTATGCCTCTCTGAATATTATACGCACCCGTTGCTGAAAAAGTCTTCAACTATCTTTTTTACGTGAACAAAATGTATCAGCGTATCAAACATTACGTGGCATATAGCAGTAGGGTTTCTGGAGACGATAACAGACAGTTTTAGCGGCATTTTTCCATATCATCGCACGATTTATAGGCGCTTCCGGCGATGTCACGCCTAAAATGTATGTCTTCAAATGAAACGATAAAGATAGAGGGTGGATAGAGGGGTTAAAATAAAACGTGACGGGAAGACTAAACATTGACATTTTGCATTGTAAATAATCCTATCATTCAAAGTGTTTGTCACATAAAGCGGAAGGTGTTGGTTTAGATAGGTATTTACATGCCAATCACATCAAGGTTTAATTATATTCATTCATAATTGTAGGAAAGGTAACTATATAATATTGTTGTGGTAGGTACTTACTTATATCTATTGCCCTTGTGACAATTCATGCAATCCAAATTATTTAACAACTACCTACATTACCTACACTTCACTAGTATTATATTTTAACTTCACCAATCGTCATAGCAGCCTATTAGTCTCTTAGTATATCTATTAATCTGAAATTCTAATTCATTAATAATTACTGAGTTACCTAATTACGTTTACCGAAAATAACATTGTTATAAATATTGTTATAACATTGTTATAAATATTGTAATAACATTGTTATAAATATTGTAACAACATTGTTATAAATATTGTAATAACATTGTTATAATTATTGTCTTTTACTATTTAAATATTTTATTAACTATAATAACCATTGATTGATTAAATTTGCAATATCAGCCAAATGTAAAATAAGTAACTGCATATTTATAGATACCTACCCTTTGTTTAACTTCATCAGTCATCATTGTATGTATGTATAATGCCGTTCCAATCAGATACAACTCATGCTGAGGCAAAGCCATTTTGTTACTGGACTTACATGATACCAACACGTTTAGTTTACCTCTAAGTTTAAGTTTATTATGTTCTTTGTAAGTCTTTTAACAAATAAATTAATTTCATTTCATACTTAACTTATTTTGGAGTCTGATCAAGAACTGTTGTTAGTGGAATAGTTCAATTGAATCAGATTTCAAAGTTGTTTACAGACTAATATAATTCGGGAACAACGGGATATTTTATTGGCTATTGAACTAAGATTATATGCGTTCCTATTAAACTCAGAGAATATCAAATAATACTAACGTAAAGTTTAAGACTACTCTGTTTCTATATTTTTTCAACCTATTTGGTAAGAATGAACTTTGTGAATTCCTAAAACTTCCTGGGTCAAATTGTTTATTATTTCTGATTTAGGCATTAGTTTATTTTGACAAAAATTCCATACATTATTATAATGTATTATCGTAAACTATTAAGAAAAGCCAAATATTATACTTGCCAAAGCCTGATAAAAATGTAACGACGAGACAAAACCCTAATAAACAAACGCTTCTGAATGTTTTTGTTCATTTTATGGTTTAATCGCGAGTAAATAAGAATAATTATTATGCTGGACAATACACACAGCATCATCTAGCCCCAAGCTAAACAGAGCCTGTATACGAGCAATAGGTATTACAAATGAACATGTCATGGGGAATTTGCTCGTAACACAGTCAATTGTAACATTTTGTGTACGCCAACGCATCTGGTATTTTTGTGTACATGCTCGTGCTTGGCCAGATGACGCATACGTAATTATAATTACGCCAGGATGTTGATAATGCTTCTCATTCATCACTATTGTAATTATATCTAATTTTGTAAACCTCTATCTCTTCCTAAACGATAAGAAATCCTTTCATAGTAGTCCACCTAAGTTCTTCGTACATAGTCATTATTGTGGTTTTAATTACCTACCAACCAACCTCAAGCAAATTTACATTTAGTTTTTCAAACTCATGTCCAGGCGCAACGTAGAGGTGTAACAACCATGTCCAACTTTGTAGAGTAGAAAATAGTTTAGTAGGTACCTGCCTGAGTAACTTGGAGACTACAGTGATTGCATTATCGTTATCACGTGATTAGATAATTAAAGAGATAGCTATTTTCAAGACTGGTTCATTTATGTTCAGTCTAAGGTACTGAATCTATAATGGATTTAGCTTTATTAGGAACTAGCTGTTCCCCGCGGTTTCACCCGCGTTAAACTCGAATTTCACTTTATTAGGTGATTTTTTTTACACCTTGGGTTACATTATTGGAGTTTTAGTAAGTATCCCTAACTTTTTTGAAAATATAATATAGCCTATGTTCACCGGGGATAGTGTAGCTTCCCAACGGTGAAAGAATTTGTTAAAACGGTCCAATAGTTTCGGAGCCTATTCAATACAAACAAACAAACAAAAAATCATACATTTCTTTCTCTTTATAATATTAATAATTATAGACTAAGAGGTTAGACAGTTTAAAGTTTTACAAACGTAACTCATGCATGACTGTTTACACGTCTTCAATAAACATAAAGTTCACGATGTACCTGAATGGGTTGTGTGTACGCTTTAAGATAACATATAGGTATCATAACTATAATTACTCATACCTTATCTAGATATCACTTGAAAAGATAAATGCCCTCATTAATATCAAAACCAACGGTGTATCTTGGTACGTTGTTCAAGAAAGTGTTTGTTTGAATAACTCGCTCTGTTTTCCAATTATTACTATTAACAGATACAACTATGACGGAGTACCAAAATAGGAACAAGTTAAAAATGTATGGTAAAAGGGGGAGCAAATCGTGAGCTTTGTTACATTCGAGTGAAACAATTTCAAAGTTTAACTCTTAATCGTTCGTTAAAAGTGTTGATATGCTCGATTGATGGCGTCCGTCGACGTCTGTAGACGAGTCCAATCATCGTTCTATGATAGTTACTTGCCCTGTGTCAATAATGCACGCTCTCTCTCTCTCAAGCGCATCCATGGTATAAGGGGGAGCAATATCGTGAGCTTTGTTACATTCGAGTCCTCCATTTTAAAGTTCAACTATTAATTATTCAAGTGTTATGCTCCATCGCTGGCGTCGCGTCGTCGGTCGGTAGACGAATCCGACCATCTTTCTCTAGTTACTTGCCCTGTGTCAACAATGCACGCTCTCCTCGTCCTCCGTTCCCCTATTCATTTTTGTTTGTACCGCCTCCGCAACGCAACACACTGAGCCCGTGACCGTCAATCTAAGCGCGCCATAACGGTTAGCTTTATTTCTTTCAGCGGACTGAAGAGTGGACTTATTATAGTTATGGTATAATACTATGGATACTTACCAGTAGAAAGTATCCTCCGTATTGTAATCCAATTACGGTGCGTTTCCAACACCCGGGTCATTAGGCCACAAAATCCAATTTTGGTGAACACAAACACAATAGCTTCAACAACCGGTAGAGGTAGTGCACAGAAATCACGAGTTACACAAATCGGTCGAAGACACTGGTATCACAGCATGAACCGGTTGCTAAGTAGGAGAATGTAAGTTGTGTTTACTGCGCGGCGCGCGTTGGCGGCGAAGTTGTTGCGGGATGCGGCGCGGACGCGTGGCGTGCAGTCGTAGCGCGAGCGACAGGGGCACTGGCGGCGGGCGGGTCCCCTCCGTACCCGCGCAACAACTCAACTCGTCCGACAGAACAGGCTTCTCTACCTCTCTACTCTACCGTGCGTATGCGCCCGCGCCGCGCAGTTGCCACGTTTACCACTCCTCGTTCGATACAAAGCGTTGTTGCCAGTTCGGCTTTATTTTTTTTGTTTTTGTGTTGACGCTTCTAAATGAGGGGTCATAAAATAGAAATGGAGTTCGGCGGATAGAAAAAGTAGAGACATAGAGATAAGTAAAAGAAAATTATGATGCAAACGCTTTTGACGAGCTTTTGTCAAGAGGTTTAATAAAGTTCCGTTTTATAATCAATACGCTTTCTAAGTTTATGCGTTATTCTTGAGGATATTATATCCAGGTGCCACGTGAACTAAACCGGGGACAGAATTCAGTCCCAACTAAATATTTTAAAATCGTAGTGTCCCTCAACCTCTACGCTCAAATATTCGACGAAAACCTCAGAATACGGACAAAATTTGTATATCTAATATTGAATTGAAATGCAAAACGTAGCTATGCACCAAATGGCACAGCCACATGTGGCGATGCTAGTTTATTTTCATTATTATCCCTCATGCACCCCTCGCTGAGCGCCAGGTAGAGGCGAGTCGATTGTAAAAAATATGGTGGTTTTAGTAACTTTGGATTTACAAACTTGACGTAAACTAATGTAATGGTGTTTTAGATAAAGTTGTGGTTGCATTTCTATTTTGACCTCCCTTGAATGTTTTGTTACCTGCGATGGATAATTGATGATGATGACTAGACTATCCGGTGAATTTATCGCCAATAATGCATAAGAATATGTTTAAAACAAATGCGTTATTATCTAAGATTTTCATCTTGTATAAATGTAGTCCATATTATGCATACCTCATGTATACTAGTTATAAAACTATACATTTTGTAGCTTTTCCTGAATAAATAAAATTTAGAATAAACCTGTACCTATGCAAGTTAGGCATACAAACAAAAATTAACACGGTTAGTCAGGCGTGTTATGTGTTATCTGAATATGATACTGTTAACGTGGCACTTGAATTGGTACCTACGTTATATTATCCAGTCTAAAATTTCTCTAAATTATAAACAACAAAACGCTACAGAAAAGGTTTCCTCTGATTTAAATATAAAAGAAATAAACAGCAGATTGTCTATGGCCATGTACTGTCCAACTTTCTCCAAACTAACATAAGTATTATGGAATATAAATGCGAAGGTCCGAGATCTCCGTCTTCCGATACGCACAGGTAGTTAAGCTTGGGTACACCGCGGTGGGTTATCGTGGACATTTGTCACAGGCTCGGCTATTCAGACTTATGATAAAACGCTATCCAAAATGGCCCCGAAGAAAAGTATACAAGGAAGTTTAGTACCCCGAGTTATAATCTCCGACGATATTTTAAGAAATACTATTGTAGAACAAATTGCCAGATTAGCAAGTAACTTACCGCTGTGGCATAAATTAGGTCGTACACTTTGCTCCGAATTAGTTAAGTATCTGATATGAAACGGTTTACGATTCTCTGGAACCTAGATATTTGCATATCAGTGCTGAGCACGGTGTGTGCCGCGCTAGGGAGCAATATATTTTAGCAGAAGACGACGTTCCTATCTCTGCCTATTGTACGAAATAGCAAGAAAGGTGCCTTTGCAACTGGCGTTTTGCCACAGCCAGACAAAAGTCTAGGCTCGTCGGTTCCTCCCATTCTTTTAGTTCCCGAGAATGCCAGTGAAGGCTGCATAGTTTAAGATTTCTGTACCTATTACTTACCGACAAGTCTTTTAATGAAACCTTATTATTGCTTACCTAAGATTTTACATGCTTTTTAACCGTTTCGAAAAAAGGTAGAGGTTCTATTTTCAGCTGTATGTCTGTTTTTTATGTATGTTCGTCGAATTTCTCAGTTAAATATATAGGTACCGATTTTGAAAATTCTATCGTTTCTCTTTTTGGAACTTAAAAACAGTGAATAATCTTAATTATTTACTGTTCTGAACTCGAATCCCTTATGATTAGTAGTAGCTTTTTAGTTTTTCGAAGCAATCAAATTATTGATTCTACAAAATATTATTTTAATAATATTATTTTTTTATCACCAATCTCGCGTCTTCTAGGGCCTAGCCTGCTAGTTCTCTAGTCATTACAAAAATTGCCGTACAAATTAATCCAGAAAAAGAATAAAAGTTGCAAAAATCTATATTGCCTGGTTTACTTTAGATACGCCAGTAAGATGAAGCCTCGCTAACGACATCGCCGGTACTTCACTCCACCGACAAACAGCTACATCTTTTCCCCGCAGCTCGCTCCGATAAGGCACATAGTGCGCCATTTGTCAAATTGTCATTACCATTTCTTGTCTGCTTATTTTGCCTTACCTACCCTTTGCTTTCTCGAAACGAGATATGCATTAGCACGTTTTAAACAAAGTTTTCGTGGGATCTACTGCAGCTACCCTAAGCGTAGCATTATTATACCTAAGATAAGCTAGTTCCTTATTCTCCAGTTATTCTCCCTATAATTTTTTGTCAGTAGGTACCTTAGTAGGACTGGGAATGTGTGCCATTGAAATAAGTAACCTATCGATCTTTTGTTAGAGCTGTTTGCTTGAAATTTTAAATGATAGGAGATAATCTTTGGTCTTAAATCGTATCATAATATGTAATATACATATACGAGTACCTAATCACCAAGCAGTAACTAACTCCTTATTGAAGAGCTAGAAGGTAAAATAACATTTCGAAATCAAATAAAGTCCAATTTCACCCGTAAAATAATAAACATGTTAGAAATGAGTCGAACGAAGAACCTAATCCACTTGAATTTTCTAAATTCGACTCGACTCCGGAACTCCGAATAGCGATAAAATTAGAGCAAGGGAACGCGTGTGTTCCTCCTTCGTTGAAATGTCCATAATGCGAGTTGCGTGACTTTGAAATTAAAATGTTATGGTGTGGTAATGTTACTTGCGTAACAATTCTCAAATACCTCACATTTTATTGAAAACTTTGTGATTTATTTAACTCACAGGCTTTTGGGCAGACTCCATCAATCATTATGACGTCTTAAATGTTGGCGATGTTGACCAATATGAGTTACATAATTAAAACCAATATTGTCCGTATCGTGTGGTCATAACAACGGCACGTACGAGCGAGTGTTTATATGGAACGGACGCAAACGTTTAACAAGCTTTTATTGCTCGGAAAATAACTTTGGATCTCCGTTCTTTATTCTGTCGCTTGCTATAAATAATATTTTGGTTACGGTATGTTCAATAATTCATGTTTCGAATTCACGGACAATGGGCGATTAGGTAAACCGCATGGTTCGCGTGAATTCAATGACTTTGTGAGAGGTTATTAAAACGACCACGGCACATCAAGCGAGGATTACAGGTGACAAAGCTCACGGACGGTATGGTCATCTAATTCTAAACAAATGCAAATTGAGCGGGCGCTGGTAGGCGAGCTGGACATCCGCGGCAAATGGTGGCGTATTGTGCTCGGTGCGCTAATGGGCGAGTAATTGGCACGAGGTCAGCAGCGGTCAGGCAACCGCCACCTGAATGCGGCCCGTGCCTCCCGCATCCTGCCAGATCACTTGATCGCATCCCGCTCCTTACCGCTCGGCTCAGATACCTCCCGTCCAAACGATTTAATTACACACGTAATTAAACCCAATCGAGACTTCAATTTCATAACTGCTACGCCTGTTTCCCAGATCACGGTCGAGCAGAATTCGTAACACGCCAGGAGGCTGAAATGTGTGTTTTATCGTTTATATTTTACAGTAAACGTTTATATTGTACAGTTATTTTGACCACGATACCCGCATTTCAAAACAGTCTCATAAAATCAGCAGTGAAAAGTGAAATCCGAATCTCAAATTATACCTAGGTACTGTTGGAATTGGAACCTACTGAGAAGGCAGAGTTGCTTACGATACTGTCGATCACGTAAGCTTTGTTGTTGGGTTTTCCTGCGAATGCATATTGTGATTTGTGACGTCGTTGAATAAGGTTTAAAATATGGTACAGCGATTGCAAGATAAGTGAGTGGTCTCGCATGTCAGCTGACCTGTCCTTGTTCGCCCGCTGGCCGCAGGAAGTTGCTCATTGTGTAGCGGCGACCCGTGTCCACTGCTGCGTCTGAGCGAGTCCGGCGAGCTGCTGAGAGTTGATACTGATCCACTGTAATTTTTCTTGCTTTGTGAACTGTCACTCTGTGACATGAATAAATTACACCTAACTAGTGGTTTTAAAGGCCAAATAATACCTACCTAATTTGTCACATTGGTCCTCATCCAGTAATTTACTAACCAAGGTTATCAGAACGATTGTTCTTTAAGACTATTGTGTGTCGTGAACACATGGTTTTAGGCTGAATGTCTGTCCAGATGCTACAACTGCAAGACGTAATAACTCAGTTAGACGTCATACACTGTCACTTGAGTCCCACGCGAATACCCTCTTAACACGACAATTAAATCGCACTGACCCGCTGCTGCTGCAGAGACCAGCTTTGAAATGTCTTACTCAATGAAATTATATGTCTCTACAGTCTACTCTATCTTCATTTCATTGGGTTTCAGTAAGAGCCTAAATACACGTAGGTAAGCCTTCCACATGTAGTGAATGAGTCTCAGTAAAAGACCGATGTAGAGCTGATTTCGAAACGAGCGCAACTTTATGCAATTCACTCACATTAACTGAATGGTATCTATGCTACCAATTCACAAAAGGTTTCCATAATAATCCATGCAATTATACGCCATTAAATGTTGATTTAGAAACATGTTTGAATTGAATGAATAGTACACAAAATGGTTAAATCTGGTGTGCAAAATGAATTGACTGAACGGAAGCGTTTTCGTGTCTAATTAAGTCTCAACTTCCGTATCTATTTACCAAACAACAATAGTATCTTTGTATTCAGCCTCTGGGCCAGGAACAAAACATAGGCACTCATGTACCTTCCTACTTAATTAATCCAAAGTATCGAGTGTGAGAAAATGAAGCTAAATAAGACAGTCGTGAGATAGGGAGGGGAAAACAAAAGTCGAAACTGAGTGCGCGGCTCGTCGCTTAACGCGATTTCCCACAACTGGCAATATATTTTTGTTGGGAATTGCTTTGTGTCAACGATAAAAACACAGCGTTACTCACTAATCAGTGAGGACAAGAGATAAGGACAATGGGCAATTTTGTTCATGCGTTCCCAAAGCATTACAATGAACGGTTGGGGACTGGTGCATGCAGAAGTAAAATTTCGCACGGCTTGCATTGTGCTCAATAGCGGTTGTACTTTATGTACTCGCTAAGGAACAGGGTTCACACTCAGGGTTGTTTTAGTTCTGGTGGAAACAAGAAAATTCAGTTTCATTGTTACAGACGGGAGAAACTTGCTATACGTTCCTAACTCGTTGGTTCGCGCAAAACAACTATGTATGTGTAGGTAGTAGTACCTACCTAACTTATTTTATGTGTGACACTGTGCTGTGTGTGCTCGTGGTTGGCTCTTTTTTGTTAAAATTAACTTTGTTGTGGAAAAAAGAAAAACAGCAATAGTTATTCGACGACCTCAGTGGACAAATGTTTTCACAGTCTGCAGATAGTTGTTCCGGGTGTTCTGGCCATTTTCTATATAATAAAAATATATATATGTATTATATTAGTATATCAGTTATTGAGTACCTATAACATAAGCTCTGTTTAGCTTGGGGATTGATAATGCTGTGTGAATTGTCCAAAACAACTTTATATTTATATATTGCTGTTTTTAGATCCACTTTGAACTAACGCTCCATGTAGGTAGTTTACTGTATCTATCTGTATATCTGTGTCTTTATCGTTCTAATTTATCATAACGACGTGTTTTGTGACCTTAAATTCATCATGGTTAATGCTCACCCAGCTATAAGAAGAAGATTTACTTCACATCCAATACAAGTCTAAAAACCTTGCACATTCATCCAGTTGGTCTAACACCGTAACGTTAAAGGTTTGTCAATTTGGTAATGGTAATTGGACAAGCATACCTAATAATTATTCAAATTATTGTGTTACATTACCACGCTAACGCTTGTACATACCTACCTAATGGAATTTCACTATTGCGCAATCTGTAAATTTGATGATTGAAAACATATTGCTAGACTGTAGGTACTTGATAGTTAACGAACCTGAACGAGTACCTACTCACCGCATAAAGAGTATTCTGCAACATTCTTTATTATGTTTCTTTTTACCCCCGGTTTATATAAAGTGTTTCTGATACAATAATGCTATCATCAACTAAGTTCATACCATACTTCAAAATCCCTTTTTGCACTTTATTACAGTTAATTATTTAATTCCATTACATTTTTCGTGATATAAAAAAAGCAAAAATTAACGCTGAACCTGAGTAAATAAATAAACTGAGACATGAAAATTCATTACAACCTAGGCGTGGCTACCGGACGCTTTGGTGAGTTTTAGGATCAGCGTCCGCCGAAGCCGAGTTAAATATAGAGCAGACAGCGTTGTCTGCAATAAAGCTACTGGTTCTATGTAACAAAACCTCATTTGTCATGTTTTGTGCAACGTTTAACATCCTGGGAGCCGGCCTTTTTGCAGAGTTTCGCGGTGTTTTGTGCGCGAAGCCGGACACAGGACTTCCGGAATGAAGATACGACATAGGTAAATACATACATGCTATGGTGTAAATGGTTCCACTGTCCTGCTCAGCTTTATCTCGGAAAATAAGGCACTGGGTTTTTGCAAGTTTTTGTGAGATTGCAAAAATCTCTTGTTCTTATTTATGACTGAAACATTTAACTATGGAAATTATATAAATGGTATGGTGCAGGGATGTTTCAGGCACTATATTGTGCATAGGTTTTTACCTACCTAGAATAGTTTCAATAAAAGCTGATGATGTTATTTATTTTATGTGATATGATATATAGATACCTACCTAAAGTGTAGCGGTGATAATTATTTAACCTAATCTACTCATCAACATTTTAAGACATAATGACACCAACCTTCTTAGGTAGAATTGATTTATGAGAACCCTTCTTGGTAGAGCATTATGGCCAAAATAACCC
Organism: Eupithecia dodoneata; assembly: GCA_947044415.1. Taxonomy (NCBI): domain Eukaryota; kingdom Metazoa; phylum Arthropoda; class Insecta; order Lepidoptera; family Geometridae; genus Eupithecia; species Eupithecia dodoneata. The sequence continues at coordinate 7,005,458 of OX345656.1, read as the reverse complement.
CTACGCATCAAACCCTTCCTCATAAATCATCCTCAACAATATCGAAACTAGTTACATTATGCTGATATGATAATATTATAGCGGTAAGTATTATCGACGACACTTTAACCAGATTTTTTCGAAAGGATCGATGAGGCACGTCGCTGTAGCTCTTCAGTTTGCTCTCGAACCGTACCAAAAAGGACCATTAAATCAGATTCTACTTTTGCATCACTTTTAATAATGAAATTCCACTCAGTGCCTGCTGATATATAATAATACTAATCTAGCCTAGCGTAGAGGGTATTTATCGTGTTTATTTACCTATTTTTCCTAGGTAGATAACACGAGATAAATACCCGTAAATAGTGCCTATAAATAAAAAAAAAAATTGTAGCTTATTAATTAATCAGGGGCTTATTTCGTTTAAAGCATAACCTACTACTAATAAACTAGTAATGTTGTTATGTGGTACTAAGTAGTTATTGTTAGCTGTTAACCAACTCAGTTGACGCCACGTCTTCGGACTGTCGTCTAATCGTTTCATGTTTTTGAAATGGAAACCAATTGGTTAACAGTAAAAACAGTATTATTTATTGTCACAAGTTTGGTGTTAAAATGTATGTCCGTAAACGCTATGCGTACAATTCCCTAACAGTATTTGAAATCCAATATTTTACCGACGGATGCCTAATTGCTACTTACTGGTTTTTATTTTGTATTGAACCTACTGCTATACATATATGTATTAAGCAAGTTGATGAAGTTGGTGAAGAATGACATACATCCAAATTTATTGCTTATAATTTAAATATTTTAATGTCCTAACTGTTTGAATATTTAATTTATTTAATCAAAGATAATTCTTTGTCTTATAACATCATGATTTGATTATGGTGTACAATAAATAATTTTTTGTTTTGTATTGTATAATGGCAGCTTCTATTGATGTTTTGTGAGTAGGTAATCTAATTTCTGCATGCTTCAAAATTTGTTCTATCCTATCGCTTAAAGTTTTTATCGAAAAACCCGGCCATTGTACCTTAATCTTGTGAAACAGTGCCACCTCACCTACCATTCGGATTGGATGAGCAAGATGTTTAACCCGAATTGTTTGATTGGCCATCACTCCTGTCCGTTTCCCCTAGAGACGCCGATGTCCCTCGCACGACCTATTCTCCGGAGTGTACATTCTCGGATGTTTATTGAACTGTTCATGTTTTATGCAAATCCACTTGGCAGAAGATATCGGATGGGTACTCAACTCACCTGTCTTACACTGCTGAATTAGTAAACTACCTAGCAAATCTATCTGTACTCTACCCTAGTGTTTCGGCTTTGCGATGTTCGCTAGCTTTTCTTTTTAGAATGAATAAATCAGAGGTATCTCCCATAACTTAAGTTTGTCTAATCCATTATTAATTGTTTGAGTTGATGATCGATTCTTGGAAGTGTTTGTCTACCTCGCGTCGAAATGCTTTACAAACAAACGACAGACTTATATTTGCATAAGCGAATTCGGCGAACGACACCACCCGGAGATTATTTAATGGGGATCTGCCTAACACAACAACCAGAAATAAAACAAAGCTGCGAAACTCGCACGCGCTCTTGTAATTTATGATTTGGTTATATTATACTAAATGTATTATACTTGTTCAGAATAATGCAAGAGAGTTTTGGTTTTAAACAACAATGCCAACAACGCTCTATTTCACTGGCTGCTATTTTATTGTTAGCACAGCACAACAACATTGAAAATGAAACCTGCGAACCAAACTGTCTAGGTTCTCGCGAACACACCGAATTAGGAAATCTTGGAATGATAGATAATTCGCGCGGTTTCCTTATGAACATTGATCGTGGGCGGTGCGTGGTTTGTTTGGTTGGTTGGTACATACCTCTTGGCCAGTTTATGCTCCACGAGACCGAAATAATCTACAATCGACAGCATCCGTTAGGTACACTATAGCAGTCAGGCAGGAATCCCAATCTTATGATGAAGCAACCGGCATGTTTTAAAAATAACGTCCATATTGCCGCACTCGAACGCATTGCATCGATGCACGATATTAGACTGAGCGTTTCTTGCCTACAATAGTTCTGGAATGTTTCTTTGTGCAGGTGTTTGCAAACTGGTAAACAAGCTGTATAACAAATTGAAGTTAATTTTACTTCAGTGTTCTTATTACGCGTTCGAGTTTGAAAGATTAATTAATTCAACTTTCTGGATTTCAATATTTCATGAATAAAGTTAAGAGTTATTTTAGTAATTGTAAATTAGACCGCGGAATGTCGGTACGCAATTCTGGCAATGTCTGCACTCGGGGTGTCTTATGACGCAATATCTGCCTATAATCCGTACAATTCTCTCGAAGTCATCTTGAAGACCCGCCGCGCTGTGGTCTGCGTCGGAAGTCCAACCGGTTCCGAGCATTCCTATAAATCCAGTCAACTGGCTGTCCATTTCCCCGCATCCATTAACATTGTTAAGAGGCTAGAGACAGAAAAACTATGAAGCAGATAATAGTGGAACAGTGAAACTCAAAACTTCTTGGAATGGATAAATTGCACTTTGGCACAAAACTGCCAGCTTTCAGCCACGGAATTTTATTAATTTCTATCTCTCTTCTTAGACCGTGCACCCACTTCTTTCTAGGTATAGGCATCCTCTCTATTAGGTACGCCATTCTTTTTGATCCTGTGCCACAGGGTCAGAAAGAATGGCGTAAAATCAAATGAATAAAATAATATTAATAAGTATAAAAAACCCTGTATATGATGTTACTATCTCAATAAATACATATTTAAAAATAAATAAAATAATATAAAAATATCACTAAAAACTTCTGTCCGTTTGTTTGTCGTCTTGCATTAAATTATACCAGAATAATGGATTAAAATGGAAGGCGATTTTAAGAGACGTGTGTTCGATTTTTCCATTTAGTTTATTGCCCTCGCCATTACGTGACCTATCTGCCCACGTTCCGATAGGTACCGTGTCATTTATAATTCGAAAGAAAGTGATTGGATAAGACTATAAACGGTTTCATTCTATACTTATGTTCCACCTTGTCTTTACTAATGTAAATAGAAAAGATAGGTCTGTCACAGTCGTTTTACAATTACTTAACGAGACGAGTTTTATCTAGAGTTAAATAGAATTTAATGCAGTTTTAATGTTTGTTGCAAAGCGGAAAGCCGATTAGCCGTAACTTTGTACATAGGCACAAATGGTCGCGTGTTGCTTGTACCTCCTACTATTACAATATACATAAGGATACGCCTATAAATTGGTAAAGATAATACAATAGATGTCTATACTATATACCGACCTGTGTCGGTCTGCTTTAAAATGAACAAAAATGTAGGGCAAATAGATTCGATACATTAATAATGGGATAAAGACATTATTCTTTATCCCATTATCAATGTATCGAATGTTGCTCAAGATCATGCGAAATAATGTACTACTATGCTTCAAACACGGCATTTCATTCATTTGAATTTTGATCAGAGTCAATGTAGGTATATTATAACGGCACCTATAATTTTCTATTATGACATAGTGTTACAAAACTTGAGTTGTAGTTAATAAGTTCTCGTAACAATAACTGTATGGACTTTGTATAAGGAAATAAGGCTCATTTATATTATTGGGTCGTCACAATGATTCACCGCATTGCGTATAGTACCAAACCATTTTTAACGCGCTACAATTCTAACTGATCTAAATCTCAATGTATAACCAGACCTACCTATAATCATAACGAGGCAACTGAAATAGCCTGGAATTTGTTCTTGTTATTGAATGATGGTTGCTTCTCGACTGCCGACAGAGATTGTTGATTACAAAAGAGCAGCAATTGAGACGTTAGACGCAGGAAATGTTCAGATTGAAAATTATGTTGCACAATCTCAGCTCATCTATCCCACCACCTCATTTGATAAACTTCATCCGTAAGTATTTGTCTTCATCCTATTAATAAACCACAACAAGTTTGATGATGATGATGACGATGTGGTTAATCATACTGATTTCCTTATCGAGGATGAGTAGGTATACAATGGATGCTTTGAAGTTGGGTGTATCAACTAAGAAGAGCTTTATCATTATGCTTGTTTTGGATGACTTCAATCATGCAATCAGCAGAGAAAGTTACATCTACTTACGAGTTCTTAGTACACATCGTTTCCGGTTTGCCATTGTTTGTAAATGGCGCATAAACTATTGTTCTTTAATGAATGTACAGAACATATTGCATTGGTGTAGCTAGTACGACAGGAGAATTAGAATGTTTGTTGGGATTGAGGCATGGGAGATTGAATTAATTGTTTGGAAAGCGATGAGCCTGTGGGCAGAACAGAACAGACGATGGTGAAAGTGCGGTCAAAGGCCGCGGCCTGGGGGACTGTGTCATCTAATCCGATAATATCGCTCTGATGATACACCACTTCGGCCTTACCTAACCACTGGGTTAATATTATCAGATATTCTCCGATCATTCCTGACCTTTTGGTGACTAATCACTTATTGCTTGGTCACTTACAGGATACAGTTGTGCCAGTTAGTGACGAAGTTCTCAAAATATGTTACACAATTTTAACTATCGCAGTACGAATCGACTGAATACGTTTTATTCCTTTGACCGTAAAGTAAACAAAGGCTTGTCAAACAATAAAAGTTGATATCCCGGTGTCAGCAATTCATGGTGAATAAGACCCTTGGTTTTACGATAGTCTCAGTAAAGACAACGATCTAAGAAAGGTTTCGAAGGACACATTTTTTGCGTTACGACTATTAGACTAGAGTCATGTAATGAGTGCTTTACAGCGGCAGTAAAAAGTTGTCAGAAAATTATATTTGAGAAAGAAGGCCCCTCAATAGATACTTAGACTCGGAGACTATAAAACATACAAATATATATTATAAGTGAATTAAATTGCAAAAATTATCCTCAAACCTCAGGAGGTTGTCTTTTAAAGATCATCGAAATCCGACGATTTTATTTTGCTAAAATTATAATCCTTTTTTGTAATTGCCCTCAAAACTTCTGTAGGTACGTACTTGACCCCCAATAATGTATTTCATTAGCAAGTAGCAGTATTCAATCGCGGCACCGGACAAATCTCATTAACGCCTGATTGATAGCCTCTGGAAAATGTTAAAATTATTTCAGGGCACATTATATTGAATAATGATTCCGATATTAGGTTCTAGATCGATGCCAAACGCCTTATTATATTAAAGGTAACTCAAAATTGTACAGGTATATGTTTCTTCTTTTTTGAACTAAAGTCCTAACACAAAACGGACAATTTATATTATCAGTAAGTTTCTATTGCTGATACACCGCTTTGGAATTTCCTTTCTGCTCTTATTCAAAATCATACTTCTTTGAACACTCCTCTAACTCCTTGTGTAAACAATAGTTCCTACGAATTCCTCAATGTAAGAAGCTCTGTCGTTTAAAACGTACCTTTCGATACCATCAAAGGCTGTCGTAGCGGGTGACATAATTGCAAGAAACGACCTAAAGTCACGTACTGCTGCGTAATCTGACGGTTATTGTGCCCGAGACCGAGTTGAGTGCGACCAAATGCCTATCTTGCCTGAGAGCTCGCCCGTGGTGCTTCATCAAATCAATCTAAGCCCAATTTAAATAGGTAACGGCTTGTTGCACAAGGCACATCGACCCGCGGCTAGTGAAGTCCATTTGATCGCTTATGTATCAAACGCGACCCGACACTCCTCCCTAGCCGACACCATAACCACACGCTGCTACGTCCCTCTTAATAACACTTTAATAGCTCCAGTCAAGTTAAAAAATAGATGGAATGACCGGTTGCTTACATACCTATATGTCTACCTGTACATCAATCAAACAGTTTTGTGTTTTTATCACAATGACAAAAACAGTTACCTACTGGGTTCTTAGAGCCTTGAGTTATAAAAATCGGCCATAGTTAAACAATGCTCTTTTCTTTACCTTTGATAATAATCGTAAATATCAGGTAGGTTCTCTTCTCACTAAATCCGTCCAGTTTAGTTTTTTAGACTTGCTTTATGGTGCAGTTTATGACTCTTTTTGTGGTCTCCTCTTATCAAAGATAAGGTACCTAGTATAGTACCTACCTACATTCCAATTCAACCAAGCTAAAATATAATTAACCGTAGCCACAGATAGTCATCGCTTCTGTTATCAAATTTTTTTTTTTCAAATTTCATATTTGCGTCGAAAATACACTAATTTAAAATTTATTTAGTAATAATTATTTTTTCATGTACATCCACACCACACAGATAAATCTTCCTGGATTCATAGGATTCCGTCTTTGGTATTTGATTCAACTTGTTAGTATTTAAAAAAATATAGTTGATATCAGGATGAGGGTAATAAATAATCAAGAACCTAAAGTTCAAATTCTATTAAAATGTTTATAAATAATACACCTTTCCTTTTGCCTAAACGGTACCTTCCGCATTATGGGAATTTCTGTGCTGTTAGAACGTTGCTTTTCTAAGGTTAATTGATGGTATACGAATGCGTGCTGGAATGCTGCCCTTGCAGATTTAGTGGTGTTAGGCTTGCGGTAAATTATTGTCTGTCAAAACGACTTACTAACATAGTTTGTTTATTTTCCTTTACTAAGTCTAATCCATGACTTTAAAAGTGCACGATAATCTTACCTGGTAGGTTTCGGTTTTGCTGGCGCGAAATTAATCATTTTACGTTCTAGTTAAAAAGTCAGCCAATTAATTTTACGAGTGGTCGCACAAGCTAACGGTCCGTTGCTAAATAGAGCGCATGATTATTAAGTACATACTTCTTTCTATAGTCCTTTTGTTAATAACTATGTAACTGTTCAAGAACTTTGGTGTGCACATTTATTCCACAGAAGCTAACTGATAAACCCAAAAATCATAATGTTTACAGAATTAAAAAGTAAAATATTCTATTAAAAATAATAATAATATACTAAAAGGCATAATGTTTACAGAGAAAAATACACAAATATTCAATATAATTTTAAAAAATCGTTGGTGTTCAATTTATTGTAATTAGTAGCCATGCGTGTAGCATGATTTTCACGCTTCAATAGTGAAAAATGTCCGTTGTCGCTTCCTTCTCGCATGGATCACTGAGCATGAGAGTTACCTTTAAGTCCTGTGAATGACCTTTAGCGTCAGTTTACTCTTCTTCGAATTTTGGGCTATCTAGAGCACAATATAACATAAAAGATTATAATTCTTTAACCTTCGGAGTCTAGCCTATACCTTAATCTGAAGATCATCATGTAAACACACAAAATATAAAACACCGATGAATTTTTAACCGAAGCTTTATAATAATTTGGACCAAGGCCAAGAGCGTCATGTTCAGATACAAAGTACCTACTTGTACTTATTTGGGTTGTCGTAATACATGTAGTATTAGTAACCGATGATCATAATATACGATTTCAATAAATCGATTACGTACTCGTAAGTCTCTCGGGAAATAATATTAATGTGCACATACTGCCCACTTCACGCACGTCTAACAACTACTATAGGTACCTTAATAGATTTGAATGTAGCCTTTATGTGTCAAATGCTAAGGTGCAAGCAACATTTACTTGTGTGGAAATATATGTGACTCTACCACGAAATTGGGCTTGGGATTTTGTAAAGATGCGTGAGGTCAGGCGACTCACGGCGCTGGCTTTCTTCATAAAGAAGATTTGCGTAAATTTTAGTCATTTATCATTGCCAATGTTTTGTTTGGTGTGACTGGTGTTGTAAATAATGTTTAAGGGCATTTATAGTTAAATAGTCTAAATTCAAAAGGGCAATCAAAAATACTTCATATCTATGCCGAATCGTAGCGTTGATAATATTTCAATCTTTTAAATGCATACAAGACCTAGAGAGAAGGTGATTTGATAATGTTCTTTCGTGGAAATAAAAGAAAAGGAACTAAAACGTACCTACTTCGAAGCAGTGGTTTATGTGTTGGTAGATTTGTCTCTACTCTTCTCAACGGTCATTGATTTTATGAGGACAGCAGATATCAACTGCTAAAGTGGTTGTTAACCGTAATTGACTTTTTTCCTGATGGTCTTAGAGGAGTCCGTCGAAAAGGCCTAAGTGTCACTATGTAAGAAAACTCATCAATCAAGCCCGCAAAAGAAAGAATCCGCAACGGGAGACAACATCTCAACCAAACTTTATAAAAAAAATAATGTATTTTCTCTCTGACATGAATAATTGAAATATAACTGAGTTGTTTGAAACGTATCTTAAACGGGAAATGAAATTAAAGTAACTTTTTGCGCGAAAACTCATAAAGAGCACTTGATTTGATCTTATGGCCGGGTTGACTGTTCAGGTTTTTGTTGCTTGATTTCTTAGCTTTATTAAATTTCTGCTCATATTTTTCGTAGCGGTGGAAAACATTTCATGGTATATAACGTAACCAATAGCGTCCAAGGTTATGCAGTTATTAGCAGTAAGCATGCTAACGGGGTGTCATGTCAGTTCGCATGTAGGTATCATATTTAACATACAACCGACGTAACAGTTCTCAGAACTGACACAGTAGATAGGTACTGTGACTATCTACTAGATAGGTTAGGTTGTAGATACTCATATGCATTATACAGTGCCACTGCACGTGGGAAATGTGATCGGAATAAATAAGCACTTGTATACACTCAACGGACGGCAATGTCATTTAGATAAACATAGAAGTAGATATACGAGTAGCTATGTGTGCTATGTTACTGCTTTTTGCTGTAGTATTAATTGGGATTAGAAAAAAAGAAAAGCATTTGACTCATACCCACAACTTTTTAGATCTGTACCTGTTACTAATTTTGTTTTCAAATTGATAATCATAACTAGAATAGTCTGTCCAAAAGATAATGCTGTTTGGACTTTTAACTAAACATGAATGAAAGTGAATCATACCGACGTCTGATAATACTTAATGAATCACTGATTCTCATGACTCGAACTCTGGTCACATTAAACATTTGTCTCCTTCATGTCCTTCTTTACGGATTTTGTCAAAATATCATCTTTGAACCTTATGCAAAGTCTGTTAATCGCAAACCAAAAATTTTTTGGTCGCCTGTGCTTCGTAAATTTTGCACAAGCGTTTTGCTAATATTTGCAAATCAATCATCAATATCTATGGCTAGAGACAGCAGCAGGCATGACATGGAGATAAAATCATTAGATTAATGATAGTCCGAACACCGAATCCGCAGCGGGAGCGTCCCGCGGGAACCCGCGGGAACCCGCACCATTTGCTATTTACGCACTAACGTTACCGAACAATGCAGCATTTTATTCGGGAATTTATTGTTTAGGAGGGATATTGCAACGTACATATTTGATTCCGAATAATTTACAATGGATTAGGATGAAAATAGAAAACTCAATTTTTTCTCGTTTGTAGGTGCAGTCGGCAACAAAAATAGCTTATGACGAATTTAATAATTACCTAAACAACATTTCATTTCATAAATAGTTGACGCTTTAAAAGCCCACAATATTCTGAAAAGTTAAAATTACAAAATTAGCCAACCACTTTTCCATAAACTGGACTTCCTTGATCGGACATTTTATTTCGTTCACTTAATTACCCCATTCATCACACATACTTCCTAAACAATATACCTAACAGAAGTAGGTGCCTAGTTTTGTTTGCTTTTTATGTATTTTTTGAAATTATTCACCGCATAGACGTTACATAAACGAAAAGAACTATCTAAGCAAGAGTGGTATTTCATCTAAAATTCTGAAAGCCAAAGAAACACACTAAAATAATTCATAAAGCCCAAAGATGTTGGTCTTTTTCAGTTTTAACTAATCTTCAGAAAATATCTGTTTGCTCCCTTAAGGTTGCCAAGCTTATCTATGTAGGTACTTTCTTTGTTCCGTAGTGCGCCAATGGCCCAAGCCAGCGGAGAAACAAAAACTTTACTGCATTGTTCTTGCTACAATTGATTTTATTTAGTCGAGTTTTTGTTACATTGGTAAATCGTACAGTATGCAAATCACTATGAATCGACACTGTAGCAACCCTGTTCTATTTTTGGGAGCGTGTGCCAACGGCTATGTTTCGAACGTGAATGGCATGTTAAGGCTCTCGCTACACGATCTCGATGGAAGATGGCTCTATTCAGTGCGCTTGCACGGTTGCATCACCAAGATTTTTGCATTATACCTCTACTTGTCTTACAACAATTTGCAACCGCCTCAGTTGAATGTCAACTGCGAGGCCAAACCACAATCTGTATCCCACCGCTCAACCAGCATGCTTACAAATATAGTCGAACTTCTGCCTCGTACAGAGTTTAAAGTTGTTAAATTGGTCCTTGTTACGGATAAAGGCAAAAGAGAAAATAAGCGGTCTAAACGGTCTGGTAGTTTCCCGGAATTATACGGAACTTTTTCGCAGTAGAGCTACAGATTTTATACCGAAAGCGATCGCTTGAGGCTTAGCTTTAAAACTAATTTCGTTCCCTGTTTAAATATGCAATATCTCGACTTACTTAATGGGAAATAGGTAAATCCCAACACAGTATAAGAAATTTACGCCTCTATAAAAACAATAGGACTACCTAAACTAACCGTGAGATAAGGTTGTAAAATTTTGTATTGTCTCTCTGTGCATGTATTTTACTTTAAAATAACCCATACACTACACTAGAGTAAGTAAGGTACATATAGCTCATGGTGTAGACAACGATAGATTAAATACAAAAGATATTATACAAAAGATATTAGGGCACGCGGTAGCGTGTCCAAGCCAAGTTCAAGCAAAGGAACGCGCCGAGTGTATCATTACACGAACCAACTTGGTGCAACTTTTGACCCTTCTATAATTCAAAACCTCTTTAACGTAAACACATAAAACTACGTGTGTTTAATTATATCCATAAGGACATGTAGAAGCCCAAATTTCATGAAGCTAGCTCAAACGGTTATAAAGATTCATATCTTATGGTATAGCTATCGCTATGGTATAGCGATGGCTATGGTATTGCTATGGTAATGGGAATGGTATAGCTATGGCTATGGTATAGCTATGGCTATGGTATTGCTATGGGAATGGGAATGGGAATGGCTATGGTATAGCAATGGCTATGGTATAGCTATGGGGATGGCTATGGTATAGCTATGGGAATGGTGATGCTATGGCTATGGTAAAGCTTCATACATTGCATTGCTTGGAATTTGGAAAGAAGGGTTGGGTTTCGGAAAGAATTCACTTGTTTTTATCAGAATTAAAACGACTAATGTAATGAAAACTGGCCAAGTCAAATCTAACCTACATAGTTTTGACTTGGCACTCATTTAGATCTCCATTCTTTTTGCCGCGAAGCCCACAGCCAACCTTTTTTACATTTATGTATTTGGTGGGATAAGAATTTACGAATACCATGAGGCAAGAAACAAAAGAATTGCACTTCGATGTGAATATATGCAAATGGATAAGAAATAGAGCAAATTATCGGGAACAATCGAAGATGTGAAGACAGTGACTCACGAGCTCATGGTATTGACTTGACTCACGGCGCCGTTTACAAACTATTCTGAGAATAGCAAAGTAACCTTGACAATCACACGCGAAATTTGCTCATTTTGGTCCATGTTTGAGAAAACAGTTTAGAGCTCTACTATACTCTTTAGTTTTTTTGTATCCTTGTCTCTATTTTCTAGCGCAAGCTTATATATTTAACCTAGGATCAAATTATTTTCCTAACAAATTTATTAGTCGAACATGGTTTGAGTCAGTCCAGCCCAGTCCATTTAACGACTAACGAGACATGAAATCTATGGGTAGTTAAATTAAAAACACACCTCTGACTTTGATGAGTAGCATAAAATGGTCATAAATCCCAGGTCATTGTCCGCCTGTCAGAGACACAGAAACCCACAAGTTGAGAAAAGTTCTGAGCTTTTGAAAAGAAGCCTCGGAATTGGTTTCGTATTGGCGCGGGGTTCGGGTGCGTCCCGCGATTCCATCAGATAAAGATAAATGGATGTATGTCAGGGTTGTTACCGGGGTTGAAGTCAGTGAATGGGCGTGAGATTGTTTTATCGGCCTCGGACCCGGGTTGTGAAGGTTCTTTAAAAGTTTTCTTCATGCCAAGCAAAGGTCTGACCCAAGGAAAAACGTGGCCTTTGAATTCGAAAGATTCTTTGGTAGTTTTTACATTCCGATTATTCTCGTTTCAGGCTGGGCTAGCTTCCTCGGTTTGAGGGTGCATATCCAACTAGAAATACAGAACAGTGAAAAGGTAATCTCTATTTATACTTAGTTCTAAGATGTCAATTTACTAATGAAGAGCAAATTATGCCTAATCCTGCTGACACACATCTTCTATTTCCCAATTCGATTTCCGCTTTCATTGTTTTCAAATGATTGTCGAAGGTTTTTGCGTTAGAAAAGGGTCCTATATTGTTTGTGAGAGGGATGTCGGCATAGGGGCACGAGGCTAATTGGCTGTCAGTGATGAGTCCGGCTCTTGAGTAACGACGCGATTGGTAGACGGCACTGACGCACGCTGAGTGACGCTGACGCCAGAGGGTAGTTCGACATTCTGAACAACGCATGCTTGATTGAATCTGAAGCTCTAATACCTGCTCTAGATTTAAATTTTCAAAGTTTCGTGTGATAGATAGTGTCTAGTGTTGGTGGAGTCATTTATTTTATTTCGGGTTACGTGTGACTTACGTAGGTAATTTAACTAAAATACTAAAAGTATGTACCTACTAATTATTCGCGCTTGGTTCGTAGACAGTTGAATGCTCATCAACTTAAATGACTATCGGGTTTACAGAAATTAAGGCTATGTACATATGTATTATGTAGGTTGTACGAGGCACAGCGTTGGTACCTAATCTAGATAGGCATGATACCGAGAATGCTTGGTTAGAATTTACATAGACACACACTGCTTCTAATTGCAGGGGTGACTAATTATACTGAATCAATTAATGGAAGAGGAACTCAGGTAAGTACATATTATTATGTTAATTTTAAATTAATATTTATTGATTTTTACAAATGCTCAGCAAATTGTCTAATCGCTGAATAGGCAAATGTTTGAGAAATGTACCTCAATAAATTTAAGAAGAGAAAACAAAAATCATCATTATCATCATCAACCTATTTTAGTCCACTGCTGGACATAGGTCTCCCCCAATGAGCGCCACAGCATGACGCATCCAGCATCTACCTGCAGTCTTTGGCAGGTCGTCATCTCACCTAGTGGACTACTACTTCTCGCGATATATGGCCGGCCCACTGCCACTTCAGCTTACTAATTCTTAGAGCTACATAGTATGTATGTCGATAACTTTGGTTCTCTGTCAATGTCTGTATCAAACAAAAATATTTTGTACAAATCGGTAAAGACTTATATTGTGTCCAAAGTAAGAAAGTACACATTATTACAAAAATAAATATTTTATATAAATACATTATTAAGGCAATTAATTATTATTTGTAAAACTTATGATCAGAAATGGTTTTAATGTTTGCCTGTTTCATAAATTCATAATTCGTACAAATATTCGTGGTCAGGTAATTAATTTGTATTACGTGGTATGGTCCGTGAAATAATGCTAGCTGTGGTATGTAACATTATGCCAATCATCTAGGCAGGTGCCTAAACTACATAATACGGTTTGTTATATTTTTGAATACCTGTTTTGTAAATTGCTGGGGTTTTAAATTACGTACTAATGACCAATGTTAAAGTAAACATACTCAAAGTTTAAATTCGTGTTTAGTTAAAGTTTACCTTCTGCCTGCAAGTTCACGCTCCGTCTTTGGTCGTGCTTAGTGGGATAAAGTTAAGACGGAAATGATGCATTGCCGGCTGGCTACCAGTCGACTCGTCTCTCGGGCCAGGCCACGCCGCGGCAGGTGTGCCTTCATTAGCATTATACACTCATTAACGGTACACCGGCTCAGAACCACCTCATAAAACATGTATTTACCCACTAAACTTGAACTAGACATCTCTCGACACAAATCAAAAGTGGTTCTCTCAAAAATAAGAACTTACGAGATGCGGACGAGCGAGACGAGATGAGACTTTTTGTCGATATTTGTTTTTGTTGAATGTCGTAATAGTATCGCCTTAATAAATTCAAGGTTCAGCAGCGGTCCCATTTGCCAAGGCTTAGGTTAAACTAATGGAACAAAAAATTTAAAGGTTAGGTTAGGTTATTATTTCAGTTAATGTAAGAAGAATACGGATTTCAATTACGCTGGAATAATCCTGCTCGTATTTTAATTCTCTTTTAAAGGGCATTTTTATCCTTATTCATTGGTGCCTATTACCGCGGCCGTATTTCAGCTATTTATACGGGGAGTAAAAAACGCGATTTCGTATTCCGGCCCGCAGCAAAACATTGAGGCTCACATAAATCTGCGGAGACATACAAAGCGAGGAGCATCCCCGGACAAAGTAATGAACTAATTACATTAGCCTCACGATGCTCGCGAGATGCGACTCAAATGGCTAAACCGACCGACTATTAGGAGCGTGATGCTCCGGGAATAATGATGATTGCGTCTTAACTTATCTCACAATTACAGATTGTGGTCCTACTTATCAAAAAACACTTTGCTGCGCAGTTGCTGTAAGTTTTGCGAAACCACTAGAAACAGTTGTGAATTGACGTTTCGAATATCTTAATTCCAATTTGCTGGCTAACTGCTGTAGAAAATTGCTGTTGGAAGCTAGAACATTATACTTATCGTAAATTAATTTTGTGTTGCCGATTTAATAATTTGATATTTGTTGTCATGTTCCGCTGCGGTTTGTTCACGCTAATGCTGGCATTCCACCGCAAACACGGAAGACAGCTAGGTGCCGTTACTCTGTGCCAGGAGTGCTCTTGTGGGCGCTTTAGACCGCATGCTGAGCTATATCTTGACAAAGCTCTTGGAACTCTCAGTGGCATGAAAAACCACTAATCCATAAAATAATACAGGAAGTAATTCAGTCAATATCAGGTGCTTAACGAGAGCTCTAGTTACCTTTATTGCTATCATCCCACAGCACAACGTCGTCATCGCTATTAATAACCGTCATTATTCCAAAAAGTGGCAACTTTATCTGCGCTTTAATTGCTTTAAAGGTGAAGGTTGTACAAGTGGTCTTATTAAAAACGTTAATAGCTGAATTCTGAGATTAAACTAGATTTTTCCATTATTCCCTTATGATTCGGCAATTACCTACCAATTAACGACTGCTAAAATTTAACGTGATGTTTTATCGATTCTATTGAAATCTTAGATTGAATAATAAAACGTGAATAAATTATGATATATATTTTCCTAGCAACAGGGTATTTTTTGCGTGATCAATCTGTACTTTTTTTGTTTGTATTTAATCAATTTTTGATTTGGAGTGAAGTCGTGACCCGAGTGCGTGAGTTGCCCCGGGCTCCCGCGCAAATAGTTGATGGTTGCACAGCTATGCTGTTGTCTGATGGCTGAGCTAGACGATGCCAGAAAATTCTACCTAAAAATAGCTTTGGATTGAATCAAGAAAGGCTTCACTTGGGTAATGGTACGTTCTTTATGTGATGCTTGATTCTTGGTTCCTTCCAAAGTTTGTTTGACTACACGCTATAAACCTGGGAACTAAATAAGGATTTGAATGAATCAATACCTAATGTTTTTATTACTTTCCTTACAAATGTGGGCCTTACATACCGGCACGGCAGGTTTGATTTCCTGTTCACCGACCTAATCGTAATACTTTTATAGAGCAATTTTTATTCATCTGCAATTAGCTCTGTGAAAAAGCTCTACCTCAATTCCCCGGTTAATTTATGGAACATTCTTGCAATTTGCATATAAGAAAAGAAATTGTGAGAGAGTGCGATTTATAACTAAAACGTTTGAAAGTTTTGCAGAGCTGCACACTGTAGCTGTATATCTTCAGTCGAGTAAAATAAAATCCGGGACAATTTGTCGGCGCGGCTTTACGGAGGATCTTCAAGGATTGTTATTGATGTGCGGAGCGGGCGGCGGTCCAGACTATTTGATAGTCTTCATTATGGGCAATCATGCGTGCAGGATTCGCTGCGTCGGAAGCGGAAAAATCGTGAAATATTGCCACGGATGTCCGACTTAACGGGTATGAATTACCGCAAATCCAGCCGTATTGGACGTGGTATTGAGTTTCGAGCCAGAAATATCCCTTTCGGCAACTCAGTGAGTTAATAAAAGCTTTTACACCAGTCTCTAGGCTGGTGAGTACCTACGTATGGGTTGACGTCATGGTGTTGACGCCTTTTTGTTTAATTTAGCTAATGTAGGTGTATTGTTTTTCAACATGATTCAAACGTTGATCGCTTGTAGGAGGAGATACCTACATGCTTAGTACAACAAACCAAACAATAGACTTAGGTTATTGATCGAAGACAATAGCCACTTGGTTAGTCTGAAGCTGAACTTATAAAACTACTTCGCGGAGTTGCAAATGTCTTTTCAAAACTCTAAACGGGTTTAAGCTTAGGTAGTTTACTAAGTAAGTGATCTTTAAAAAGGTAGGTTAAGCTTAAAAATTGCTGGTGTTATATTACTACTAGCCGGTCGATAGTTAGATGTACGAGCGCATGATATGAATACATTCCAGTCCTGCACAAACGAGCGACGCTCTCAATTATTCCACCGGCTATGTCCCGGAATGTCTAATTTGCTCACGTAATTCCACTGGAATCCGCCCCCTCCCGTCTCTCAACTATTTTTACTACTTGTTTCCTATTTTCTCCAGGGTACAATACAACTCAAAGCTCGCAAACTCTAACCAACTTGTCTACGGCAAGTGTATTGTGAACTGCACGTAGACTCGGCGGGTGCGACGATGCTAAATGTCGTTTCCTTCAAGTTTCCTGCCGGCCCCGTGGGAAATGTTACAATGTCAACTCTCAATCATAATGGACATACAACGCGGAGATAGGTACCTAGCTGTGAACGGCGAACGGAACTGAAAATTAAAAGGCGAAACGAACAGAACACGTCCTTATTCGTTAAGGAACATAAACTGCGAAATAAAAACAACACTGATAAACTGGAACGGATAAACTCATCGAGGGTGGAAAATAAATTGCATCAGCAGTAACGGCTTAACTATGGTGCAGAGACCTCTTACTTTTACCAATTTACCTATACGTATCACCATTGCAGTTCCTGTTTACAATAAAGGGAGATAAGTGATTTTGGACTGATGCCAGGACGCGGCCCGTCTAGCCCCACTCCATTTGCTCTTTACATAACTCAGTATTCAAGGGATCATTAATCTTCCTAGGTCCACGCCAGGCCGAGTTTAATTTTAATAAACGGCTTTAGCCTCACTACGGTATTAATTTACATGCCCTAATGAATGGTACTTGTTTGAAATCGTAAGATTTATTTCTTGAACTCATTTTTTTTTCTGTGCGCTAGATGGAACATAATTCAATTAAGATAAAGGGTTTCATTCATAAATCGTGATTCACGGTGAAGTTTGCAAACCTACTTTACCTAATCGAGTCAAATCTAAATTAGCCATGCTCAGGAGCGTTGTTTTTATCTCCAGACCGCTTTGTGAATTTGGCTAACAAACCATAAAGTTCCAGACATTTCGCAAAATACAGTTGCAATCTTATCGAACTTTTGACTTTTGCGGCTGTTGAAATGAAACTAGTCGGAGTGAATTCAAGAGTTATGACTTATGCTGGTATTTTTTATTCGAGCGGCGCAAACGCCCGCTAGATTTCCCAGGTTCTATAGTCGTAAATGAAACCATAACTCACGTAAAGGCGGCTCGCTCGTAATCCAGTAGTGGCCGCTGATGTGGCACGTAATACAAGATTTTAGATGCTCCCAGCCCTTGGGAATGACCCCCGAATGTTCGGATTCGTCCTTCATCGCACTCGCGCTGTTGTTTTATAGCTTACGGTCAAAATTTTACTAGTGCCTACTCGAACACAGGTGTGCGATGCCATTAAACTGAATTTCGCTAAGGATAAAATGCTGAATAGCCATTTACTGCCATATAATAACGGGGACTTATAACAAATAAGTAGGTATTACGTACCAACTCGTGAAATAAAAATACTTAGAAACCATGCGGTTTTACCACTTGAGTAGATGTTTATTTAAGTATCTGCTCACAAAGGTAGTACAAACATAGGTAGATAACTACAACAATGTTTAATATGAGCTACTTACTTTAAGCTATTAAACGAAACGCTATTGGGTCAATACAATTTGTACTGTTCTCAGTCTCGTGGAAGGTGGATTTCATACCAGAGAAATAATCACGCGTAAATTCTCGTATTAACATCACCTGTGCATTTTCGCTCCTACAATTTGTACGATACAAACATTTTCCCGAAGCAAAGGAATAAGCCCGTACTGTAACCATGAAAAGCGTAATTTATCCGTCTTTGGGGAAATCCTTCGGATGCCGTCTGTCGGTGTCGATGCGGGCGTAATACCTTAATTCGGATAATCTCACTCTCGACTCAAGCCTGTGGTTAACCGACTTCGAGATACAGATACTCCCCTAAATACTGTGCCTAAACATCTTCTGTGAAAGCTATTTGTCATCTGAATTATTCATTCGCTTAAGTTACTTTCTGCGGCGTTTATAACCTCTATAATCTATATCTAAGCTCAAAACATTTAGATTAATTATTTGGCTAGTGTATAGCCTGGTTTACAAAACATTAGTAGACATGTCCAATGTCGAGTCGAATATCAACTGTGATTCATAACAACAAAGCCATGGTTGACTTTTTCGTGCATAAAGATACGAGTACATTTACACTACGGTCATCGCAAAATGTTTATAAAACAATTGTCCACCCGGGCGAAGCCGATTGATTATTGCCCACGGCTTGACACTCGCTGTACATATGAGATAAAAAGTAGCCTATTTCCGTCCCCGAAAAACCGTCTACCTACTTGTCAAATATCATTAAGATCCGTTCAGCCGTGAAAACGTTACATACGGACGTACAGAATTACTTTCGAAACTATAATATTAGTATGGATTACCATATACAAGGTACCTTCTTATTTAAGTTAAAAAGAGACTGAAGTGCTGCTAGTAGATACTGGACGGTACGTACAGTGTTATTGTACGCCACTGCATTTAAATTCAAACATGGACGGAGTGGCAAATCGAGTTGGAAAGTGCACCGAACGGTACTTTCGCTAGCGCCGTTCCTTATTTTGTAACTGCTATTTATACTATCTACTCCTGAACGGGCAAAGTAAGACAACGGACGGAATTTTAACACCGTGGATCTGATTTCTAATGAATCCTAAGCTAAAGCTAAGGAAGTAGAGACAATCTTGCTAATGCCTGTGTAACACGATACTGTGTGCTTTTCATCAGCTTTGCAAAGCGATGTTAATATTTACTGAATTGTTACAAAATCTTGCTCCATTAAAATCCTTTCCTTGGCTCGATTTGATTACATTCTAACGCCAGATGCTCAGTTTAGAAATCCCTTTGAATGCGCATTCATTGTTTACATAAATCATTTGCTGAGGCGTCTGCAAAAATCGTTTCACCAAATTCGATGTTCAAAGCTTCGTTTCAGAAGAAAACGATCTGTAAAAAGCCAGCAATGGGGTTTGTTTTCCAAATAAATATTGCGTGTAGGAAAACTCGTTTAGAGAGCTTATCTCTTGCAGAAAATTGCTTTGCATCTCCAAGGAAATATCATGAGAACGGAAACCGTTTTTTCGTGAGTTACGCGCGCGTTTGGAGCAGATTATTTGGTATCCGTTACTATTCCAACTTTTTCCTCGACACTGAATGAGCTTTTTATGGCCCTCAAGGAAAGAAGAGCCTTTGAACAAAAAGCGGCGATACATTTGTGCGTGAAAAAGTTAGAATGATCGGTCAGATAATAAAATCCTGCGAATAGAATAGAATAGAATAAGTTTATTTGTAACTCAATACACAAAAATATAAAACAAACATGATTATAAAGAATAATACAATGGAATTTGTGAAATCACTAGCAAACGAATTGATTGTACTTTCTAATCACAATTTAGAACTACTTAGCGTTGCTTCAGTTAAATAAAGTTATAAGAATTGAATGCTGAGTGATTTATCAGGATTTAGGTTATAGTGTACTAGTTAGGTATACAGGGAATCTGAATTGTCTATATATTACAAAGAAATCAAAATTTACTTATTACCATAATATCCGAACAATGCAATAACAACTGCTAAAATCCATCGATTTAATCCCCTTAGATTAAACGAAGTGAAACACCCTGTATTGTATTGTTCATTCAGGGTATTTCACTTCTGCATAGTCTTGGTACTAACATAACCAAAGTATTTGCTGACATTTTAATAAGCGGGTAGGTACGAGGAATTAGTTTCAATGCGGGAAGGGATGCAAGGGTGCAAGTCACGCGATCACCCCTGACAGTTTTTACATATTCATACAATTACATGACTTTGAACTTAGGCTTTTGCATCTATTACAGATGTAGATACAGCGAGGCCTCATGGGACACTAGTCACTTTAAGTTTAAGTTTTCTAGAATTTGTTTATCGTATATAGAATATATGTATTTATAATTTATTCTAACAGTGCGTTGCGTATAATGCTACTGCCGCTCCGAGAAAAGCATTTTGTGAAACACACTGTACCTGATTTTTTTTATTCGATTATTCAAGAATCGTCCGAAATGTTTAACTTGCGTAAAACTGTATCTTATTTATACTTAAAAACTGTGACGCTGCCCATGTCGCAGGCTATCTCATGGTATTTTCTTTTACCATAATTAAGCGCAATTTGGCCTGACTCTCATAAGTCATATCATATCATAAAGTTCGTTCGTCTTCGTACCTACCGGTCTAAAAAGTGGCATTGATAACCTTATTTATCTGTAAATGACAATACAGACAATTCTGTTTTAATTATACGAGTAGAGTAGCAGTAAAACTCATAATCTGGGGAGCGTATCAATTATGGGGTAAAATGGACGTCGATGAAAGGGGAGTACGTAAAAGCATGGAGAGCCCAGTGAGTCACCGCCTCGGCCAGACGGCGCCAAGCGTACCTACCACTAACAAGAGTCGAAGGACAGTTCTCTATTAATACAGAATTTACACTGTCACGCACTCAGAATACATACAGTAAAAAATCCAGTTTATGTCTATACTTTGGAACTGACTTTATGTTACTTTTAAACCATTGCTGGGCGATTCGTAGCAATTTCTAGATTATATAGTCAGAAACTTGTCCGAAATTCATTTGATTTTTCTGATACGGGACTTTGAGTGGCGCCGAGCCTACTTCATAAACAAGATATCTGAATGATAGTGAAAAGGAATAAAGTTCTAAGTAGGAATAAAGTTAAGCTAAGTTGTCACTTAGCTTTGGCTACAGACTTGAGTACACAGTTTTCACCCCTCAAAACGGTGCCAGGCACCGTCACGGCTATAACACGCGAGATTATTATTTTCGCCCACGGCTGTGTTTAGCATATTAAGGGTTTCATTGATGGCCGCCTTCGCTATAATAAATAATAATTTAATTGGTTTACGCAATTGTAGCGAACAGTTAGTAGCATAGATGGACAGCTCAATTATTCTGAAAGTAGAGCTGTCCATGTTTCAAAGAGTATTCAAGGTTTGATCAGATGACCCGATCAAATAAATTTGACAAAGCTACTTGATTTATAACTAACATGATATACATCGAATCAGAGACTTCCGATTACTTAGATTAGCTTAACAGTTTTGTTAAATCTGTATCGTTTATAGAGTTTTCATATGAATTCGTTGGCGGTTTGGTTTATTATTTTAAAAGCTTGGATACTTTCTTACAGTTACAGCTTACATTTGGTTCTGCTAGTAAAATCCACATTTACGAAGCGTACCAACGTTTTATTATAATTTGATATTGGGAAATATCCCGTTGCTGTTTCCACACGGGGAACATACATTCGTGAGATTGGCTAGCGGGTCTGATATCTACCGGGCACCGGGTGTGACCGCACTCTCATCGAGATAGTAATACGAGTTGAGACCGCCCTGTGGTTTGGCTCTGGCACCTTCCTTGATGCCCCGTCGAAACTAAGCTATGCTGTTGGATCCATTTATAGCTGTAAGGGATTTTACATCCTGTCCCTGACACAATGGGACTTATGAGAAATAAATGTGACGCTAGGAAGTATGAATGAATAATATTTATTTGCATGAATATAGGTAGGTCACATTTGTGGTCATGACGTTAGTGGTCTTAACACTTTGATTTCTGAACTCACACGGTATGTGTTTTCTACAACGGACTAATATGCGTAAATCCACACTAGCGCAGCGGCTGAGAAAATACAGATCTGTGTGACTCAGCACAGCCGTAATATTTTTCGAACGAAACGCATGTGCGGCGCAACACAACTGCTGTGTAGAGCGGCAGCACGAATTTTTTAGGTTAAAAAAAAGATCGCACTCGTCGAAAAAAAATCGCAGTCAAAGTGTTAAGATTAAGTAGGTATCGCTACATTAAACTAGTTTGTCGTGATAATGTTTACTTTGTAGGGACGTAATTATTTGCTTTATGCTGTAAGATAAGTAAAATTGCAATAATCAAGTTCTGAATGAATGCTAGCGTCGGATATTGGTCACGCTTAATACAAATATACATCTAGTATCTCAAATTTACGTTAGTAAATAATAATTTATATTGGTTCCGATGTCTATAACCTTAATTTGTACATACCTAACTGTGGCTCTGAATTTGAATGGCTGAATTTCTGTGTTAGAAGACAACGCAACAGACAATTTTTTGTGAGATCTTTAGAAAGGGGCCAGCTCATACTTACGTTCATATTTTTATCGAGCATTAGTCCACTTTTGTTTCAGTACCAAATCATGCTGGACAATCTTTCAATAATTGACGACCGATGTGGCGCGGTGGGCGAAGGTGCGACGCAGGAGGTTACGGGTTCGATTCGCGCCTCGAAACAATTGTGTGAACGATCTGCAGATATTTTTTCCGGGTGTTCTGGTCGTTTTCTATGTATAATAAAAAATATCTATCTATGTAATGTATTGTATTATGTATATCAGTTATCTAGTACCCATAACACAAGCTCTGCTTACCATGGGGCTAGATAATGCTGTGTGAATTGTCCAGCATTATTTATTTTATTTTATTATATTTTATGTATTTATTTATTTAAAACTTTACAGCCAGCTTTATTGCTTTATCAGCGCCGCATGTCTTGGCATACAGCACAATGCTGAATATACTCCCTTTGCCCATTATAAGCAACTTCTTTTTTGTGTTTAATATTTTTTAGTTTAGATTAAGAAATGTATTGGCAATAAATTATTTTATTATTATTTATTTATTTATTGCACTAAGGTACAAACGGTGGGCTGTGGCATTTTCTACCTGCCGACCAAAAACACATGTTTTACCGAGGGCGTGCTAATTATTCGTATAAATTTTAATATCATAATATGTACAATTTTATGCTTTAGCTGCCTACTCGTAGTAATATTTAGAATAACCTGCGTAAATAAATTAGCAACGTGGTGATCTAATGAAAGTTTTGAACCTAGATCTTAATGTGTATTTGTGCCCTTGTGCGTGTAATCGGTAGTTGGCTAGATTTGTAAGATTTATATCAAGTTATACTGTAGTTTACGAAACTACAGTATAGTAGTAAGTCGTGGGTAAGACAAGAAGTGAAACTTGCATCAGCGCTACTTATTGTCTGTGCTGGGGTCTGACAGGATCGGCTTGGCAAGAGACACGAGCTTCGATGTTATGCACTTCCTATTTTGTCTTGCTCGCTTTGGATTTGTAGTTGAATTATTCCACCAAGGCGTTATTGAATTATTCCATCAAGGCATTATTCCACCTTTGCCCCACCAAGGCGCCCGACACTGGTGGGGCAAAGTGGAATGGCTTAAATTATGCCGTGTAATCTGCCCCACTATTTCGCTTTAGTGGGGCAGGTAAGACTAGCCTAAAATAGAAATAGAACATATTTATTTCGAAAATAAAATGTAGATGGATCTTGACCCATTAGGGCTGGCACCTTATAATAAGGGTAGGTAGTCAAAAATTCAGAAAAAAACGGTTTTTGTCAACAATTAAATTATTTTTAACAACTAAAAGTTCACAGGACTGAGATTCGACTGATGTACAGTCGAATCTCAGTCCTGTGAACGAATAAAAAGTAGGCAGTATACAATCCAACAGACAGGCGAGATTTCGGCATTCGGTTATGAAACCCTAAAATGTCGTTGATATACCCGACCTTGGGCACCTAATGTACCCGGGCCATTACTCGCCTACCCTAATGGATATTTACTCTAGCAAACATAAAAAAGTCACATCTTTCAGACGAGTCAATTGCAATCTACGTTCTTGAGACATTCTTAGAGAACAAAATAAAAACACTTGCGTTTACTCAAGATTTTACACTTTAGTGAACACAATTTAGAATGAAAGTGTAATTTTGTTTTGAACTGGGTTTGCCTGTCAAGACCAAACAAATTGAATTTAGTAAATCGAGAGCAGTCAATTGTGTTCGACTCACTTAAGTATATGTTCACCTATTTGCTTTCTTTTGGCAGGTTCTTTCTTAAGTAAAAACATAAAAAAAAAAAAAAGTTTTCTTCGAAGTTAGTTTTTACACGAAAACCAACGAACGAGACGGAATGTTTATACCTAGAGCAGAAAACGGCCACTGTTATTATAACAGATGCTAAATAGAAAATAGTTTGTGGGCGGACGCGGCTGGAGCGAATATTTCGTAACCTTGAATTTCGTAAATATTGTTGCGAACGAATAGTTTAAACATACTCGTATTAAAGCCATAATTTTACCAATAATTTTCCACTGAAACCGAGGAACAAATTAATGAGCTCTAAATAAGGTACCTACCTTACCCACCTTCCTATTTAGTTAATAAGTAGATACAAGGAACACGCAACCATAGTAATTACTTGCTCAATGCAGCTTTGATTACGTCGACTACAGTTTATGTTAACGGTCACATCACCGTTACACGTTTCATCCACTCACCCCACAGGATGCACGCCTCCGCCGCCCCTAGCTCTAAACGCACACGCAATTACGCGCTTAGAAAAACCCCAAGCATTGATGCCGCATGATAGCGCGAAGTCGACATAACCATACTTACTCAGTTTAGTCAAGGTTTCTATAAACCCCGAACGGCAGTCGAACCAAAGCGATTGAACACAAATGTATGTCTTAAACATGCTTTTGTTGTTCAGAATGAAAACTGATCATATGCCAAGTATTACCGGAATGGAATCTTATACTCATGCATGCAGCTGAGGCATTCGTTGAAACACTGTGTACTTATGCATCATAAGACCGGGAATTCCTATTCAAAGTATGTGATGCGACTCTGAACTGGAATCCCGAACATGAATTGTAGAGCTCGAATATCCGATGGCAATGTAACGGTCATAGAGTGACCGTTGAATCCGAAGACTTAAAAGTACCGCAGACACCGCAGTGGTTTACATGCAATTGACTTTATACTCGTATCCGAGTATGTGATGAAATTAATTCTAACAGAAGGAAATAAATGAAGTATATAAACCACGGTCGTAATAAGGCTCCAGAAGTATGTTAAACGCATCCATCCATCCGAAGTAGCGGAAAAAGACAAATGGCTAGGAATACCGAGAGTGCCTCCGTAATAGCATGAAAGTTCAGTTCAGCTTAGCGGAACAGTTATCACATGCTTTTTGTATAGCGTTTACTAGTCAGTAGTATGTATTTATGACATCTTAAACCTTTCGTGTCATTTTACCAATAAATAATTTAAACGATAGGTAGCTAGTGAATAGTGTCGCATAGATTTGCTTGTGTAAAAAATTCAATAGGCGGACCAACTAGGTAATTTATCTAGGTTCTTGCCTAAAGCCAAGGTCTAAGTACTCGTGCTAGGAATTGATATGGTATAAAACTTGTACCATTCCTATTGCAGAACTAAGCGTCCGTTTACCTGCTCACGAAAGGCAAATAAAAGAACTTATCGCTTTTTTGCCTCAACGAGGGCATACAACATCTGCCAGTGTTAAAGCGTCAGGTGTATACTGTCCTCGTCACTGTAGCTAGGCTTTCAAAGGAAAATAAAAACCATTATTATCATGCTCTAAGATCCTACATTTTAAAGAGCTTATTCACGTTAACAATTTCTTGATAGTTATTGGCTATTAAAATTGAATATCAGAGACAGGTGCATGCAAAATTTGTGAACCTACTTTAATTTAGAAAACCTGTTAAAATTTATTTCCCACCTGATGCATATACTAAGCTTGTGCTTTCAATAAATGCTTACGATTGCATATACCTACTTATAACATGGTTATGAAAAAAACAATGTAACTAAAGCGACTATTAGTTCTTCTGTAGCATCGAATATGGCCGCTTGCTACGTGTGGAAAGGTCGAACAAGTTCAGTGTTCCCTGGATAAGGCAGGTGCCTCGACACAGCTGGGCTTGGCACGCGCCAATGATTAGAAATAATTGCAAAAATAATAGACGATGTAAGATAAATTACCATATTAGCAAAAAATACTATTATATTATAGATGCTGTCTGCAATACCTTTGCCATACATTTTGCTTAGCAGCTTCGAGCTGTCAGTGTCTACTGCGGTCACTCCTTTAAATGGACACTGAGTCAGTAGAAATGTATTATTTATCTTGCAGCCACTACGATTCCACCTTAACTTGTTTTATAGTTGAATCAGTATTCCACGGTGCCGCAGTTTTCTAAGGCAACTTGGTTAGCAATTCAATTGAAGATTAGGACATAGTGGATTACGCGATACCCGAAGAGGGCGTGGAGAGGCACTCTCCCAACTTTCAGTCCTCGGTCATTAATCATCTTAAACCTATATATATCGGCTCATGCGAGATGCCGTTTCAAACGCCCCGAAAGCTTTCCCGAAATATTTTTTTTGCAGAAAACATAACAATACTTGCACTTTTGTTAGTATTATAAGTAGTTAGATATATATCATAAATTGATGTTTTCATATAATATTTTATTGACGGGTGGTCTCTCGTACATAAACGTAATAAATACTGTCGGTTTCAAGGTGTGCGATAAGTGCAAACAACGGGAATCGGAAACTCGCCATCATAAATTCCATTTAATTAGAGCTCGATAAATGTCAGCGGGTTGTGCTGCTACTATTAACCCCCGTTCATTTTTACAGCAGCGCCAAACGAACTAGCCACGTGGATTTAACGGCTGTCTTCTGTGAAAAATAGTTAACAATTTCTTGGCACCGGTTACAGGCATGGCTTAGACTTGTTATATTTTGACACTGATTGGCTCAAAGCGTAGTGCACCAGAACTTCCAACGAACGAAGAAAAGGTCGATGAACTTGATCAATGGAGGCATATTTTGGTATTGCCCTATAGATGAAAAGGAGGCCAAAATGATTGCCTCCGAGAGCACGCAACAATACGAATGCTAATTTCGGCATTTCGGCGCGACCTCCACTTTTCATTTCTAATTCGTTACCTAGTCCTCCGACACAAAGTTTCTAACAAGACACGATTTTGCAATAAAATTGCCGAACTAGATTTGAATTTATTCCGATTTATAAAGATTATTCTAAATGCTAAGGCATAACAACGATCTGAATGTCAATAGGTAAGTTAATAATTTACGACTTGTTTAATAATTCAATACTTGCCGCCCAATAGTCTGCCAGAAAATTGCCAGTAAATTTATTGCATTTAATGCTAGGTTTTCCAAAGCAATGATGTCAGTCAGCAACCAACCTTGAGATCAGCATTCCTCATTCCTCTACAATACTCCGCACGTGGTGCATTCTAGCCAATAATTATACGCGCAATTTGCAGCAATTGAACATACGTCAACAGACTTGATAAGTAGGTATATAAGGTAGAATATAATTGAACATATGTGAATAGGAACGCTTAGAATAAATGCAGACACTAACGAGGTGTTGCCAAAAAATATCGACAAATTAGTCTTAATTATCTATTCGTATACGTGCACGTGTGTGTTTCAAGTGGGCACTGAAGTATATGTATCCTGGTGAAATCACACATATGAATGTATATAGATAAGTTTTTGCGTACATAATCGAGAAAATAAGTTCTGAATTGAATATCATTTATTTGTTATCTTCCGTCCGAAAAGTCCGAATAGATCTTATGTTCTATCGTTCTATCTTATGAATATTTTGTAGATTAACTCTCAGGACGACAGGAAACTCAGTATAGTTACAACTCACAAACAAATGTTACTTCTTGTTCTTAGAATGTTCATGCATATGTCGCCACATCGCTCTTGGAACTCTTTGAATCACTAATTCATCCTCTGCCAGTGAAGTGACGCGTCTCAAGGAGGCTTTGAGTGAGTTTCGTAAACATTCTGAATGAGTTTTTCCTACGAAATATTTACTGATTCGATTTTACGTCTAAGATTAGATTTAACCTCTGCTTAGCTTGGGGCTAGGTGCGTGGATTGTCCAGCACTATTTAATTATTAATTTTTCAAATGGCTGAGATTTATCAGAAAGTCGTAGAGTAAATTACTTAAAGTCCTTGTTCTTTTCTTTAAATATCATCAAATATCCCAGGCTTTTATTAACTTTAATTAGTTTCAACATGTTAATCTTGAGTTCATTATTTCTTGAGTGTTAATGAAAATTGAAAAGCGGTTAGATCGTTAAAATTCTATGAATGCTAAAAATGTGTTCAAATTTGGTTAGGTACCTAATGAATTGTTGAGTTGGTAGGTACAAGTTGTTCTTTTATTCGTGCAGGGTTGAATGAAACGAAAATGTTTTCATTTGATTAGGTCTTCCAAAGGCATTTGTGCCTGGGGTACCGCTCTTTATTAGAAAGTACTTAATGATCTAAGAACGAGGACTTTACCTAACCATATATTCGATATTATGTATTGAAGGAATAAAAACATTTTGAAATAAGTTATCATTAAATCCTGGGACGAATGAGAGTTGAATAGCGAGAACGACAGAACTAATTTGCACGTTTAAATAAATAATGCTGGACAATCCACACACCATCACCTAACCCCAAGCTAAGCAGAGCTTGTGTTATGAATACTAGAGGACTGATTATACATAATAGAAGACACAGATAAATATTTTTATTATAGATACATAAAAAATACCCCCGGAACAAATAATTGCAGATCATATACAAATATTTGCCCCGAGGCGGGAATCGAATCAGCAACATCTTGAGTCGCAAGCGGACGTTCGCCCACCGCGCCACATCGGTCGTTTGCCGACATCGACGCACTACGTTATTTAATTTGTCAACCATGGATACATCCAAAAGTCAGTTATGACGGGATATTCACCATCATTGGTGTCGAAATATTGGAAAACTTGTTTTCTGTCATTCTTATCAGTTTTTGTTAAGTTTTCATTCATCAGTCTTTGATGACGTAATATACGTTGGATTCTAAATAGGAGTATAAGTATATGTAGGGTAGTGTTAATGTAATATACCTAGCCCGTATAAAGCAAGTCAGTTCGTCTTCTAGACACACATATACCTCAAAAATTGTACAGAATATAGTGTCTTCGGTTTATCTTCATTCAGCATACCGTAGGCGTCGACCCCCCTGTGCCGCCTTATGAATGAACAGGTGCCTCCCACGCTCTTTCATTTAATTCAGACGGCGATGCTTATCGACACTACTTTATTATCTCACGTTGAACTGTCATAAGCAGCGTAGTAAATTCTATGTGCTCCGTTTTGAAATCGTTGTTGGCTACGAGTAGATGGCTTGTAAACCTGGCTTGGACAGATCAGTTGCTTGCGTAGGAAATATATATTTACGTGTTTTTATAAAATACAATGTCATCGAAAGGACTTTGATAGATGCTTTCTGTGTTAGTCTGATTTAGATAAAAAACAATTCAGATCACAAATAAAAGTTATCATTAGCTTATCACATGATAAATTATTAAGTTTAGTTATACGTATCGATCTACGTAAAGCTAGCATAACACATTTCAGTTACATGTTCTAGTTATTATGGTGTGCGGTTGTGTTAAGTGTTTTTTTTTTAATTGTATTTCATATTATTGTAACCGGTAACCGTAATCGAAATCGTAACTGTATCGGTTTCCAACAAATCGAGGGTAGATTTGTTGGAAACCGATATCAATGAGTAAATTTCGAGAAAAAAAAAATCACTTCCTACACATAGGCACACAATCACTACGACACGACATAGACTAAGGTGCCATAGCGCCCTGTCTTCAGCTTGACGCATCCAGCGTCTGAGCGTCATTCAGCGTCGCAGTTGAAAAAAATGTTGTGCTCGCTGCGGCTTCTCTTATTGTGAAAACACATGTTCCTAAGTAGTTCATAAGTTACTGCAGTGCTGCAGTATTACTATTTATCGATTATGAAATGTCTAGTAAGGAAACCCTTTTAAAAAAGTAGAAATAAAATAGGTTAAAAAGGTATGTTTTGAACGCGTTAGGTTAGAGTTGGCTGAGTCCACAATAAAAACGACAGAAAACTTGTAAAGCATGATCCTCAAACGAACTTACCCATTAGCAGTTTGCTGGAAGTTGTGAAATGTTCGCAGTCGATCTGGAACAAAGTAAACAAGGAAGCTTAGAGATTTTCACTTATCACTTTTTGGACATACTCGTATTAGACTGTAATGTACTGACTAGTGATGATGATGATACCCCTTTCAAAGCAGATTTTAGCTACGGCGACTGTGTACCTGTTTCTGGTCATTTTTACCTAGTAGTACCTAGGTATGTAAGAATTAGAATTGGTTAATTTTCAGGATAAATGTATTGTATTGTAATGTAATAATATCTGTGGTTAGAGTTCACAATGCCTACCCCTATAAATCTTAGTACGTAATAACGATAACACTTAGAAATTAATTTAATAATAATATTGTCAAATCTAAGTGATAGTTACTCGTCTGACTCACTTATAACACTCCAAGCTCGTGGTTTATCAGTGTTTATTATTAAAAGTTTTGTTTCTAAAGTTGGTAAATAAAATAATATAATTTAGTACCTTACCTACTTAACTATTTTACTTCGATAGGTACCTACTTCAGTAGATATTATCCTCATCAGCGCACATACTTCCACTGATCAACCTATCTCCCCCAACGAGGAGATTTTCCATAATCATCAGGTTTGGCAGGTTAGCAGTAGAGGTGTTAAGTAATTTTATATTTTACTAGCTGCTCCCCGCGGTTTCACCCGCGTGGTTATAGATATTTTGGATAATAAACTATATATCTTTATGAATTGTAGCCTATGTTTTATTCTGATATGTAAGCTATATTATTGTGAAGTTTCATTAAAATCCATTCAGTAGTTTTTACGTGAAAGAGTAACAAACATCCATCCATCCATCCATACTTACAAACTTTGACGTTTATAACATTAGTAGGATTTATACTGGGAATCGTGCGGTGAGGACGACACGAGTTACACGCTTTTTGTTCACCCAAAAAGTGCTCAAAGCTCCTAAAAAGCTTTCACTTCAAAAAATACTTTATAAAAACAATTTAATTAGATTTCCTATTGCTATTTGAAAACAGAACGTCTTTAAACAACCGGGACGGTAACACGCGGAAGGTAACGAGTGATTGCTTACCATCTAAAGTAGGTAAACAGTTCTATTGCGCTGGCGTTGACATTGACAAGTTAGTGTCGTGGATAATCCGCGTGGTAAATCTATCGTCACGCTTTTCGCCGTTTCTAAAATAAATGTGATACAATTTTGGTGGCGTTATGAAACACAGCCTCTATGATCTATTCCATGGCTAGTTTACCATTTCTCAATCTTGATCTTGGTAACATACAAAGATAGAAATTGGGTTGATTGGATACCATTTTTGCATAATGAGCATCTTCTTATTTGGTTCTAGGCCATATTTAAATTATTAATTGGAAATGGAGATTATTGATTTTTACATGCAAATTCGTAAAAAAATACCTTAATTGCGTGGACACTGACTTGAGGTTGTTTTCAAGAAAAACGAGACTATTTTCTACCTATACCGATATTATCGCGATAATTTGTTGCGGTACCCAGACCAGACAACCTTTAATCTAATCTTTATCATGTTTTCAAGTCTCGATAATATTTTTTTCACTAGTCTTTTAAAACGGGATATTTCCCATGACTTGATTTTTGAGTTATCCAATACTTCGGCTCCGTTTCATGCGCCATGATCACGGAATAACTGAAAGCACTGCGAGTAAGTTTTATTAAGGTAAATATCCTTTTTTAAATGACTTTAGTGTAAATAAACATGATATTTTCAAAATATTTAATATATTTTTCGTCTCGTTTTTGAGTCTCAATAATTATTAGAGGCTAAAGAGAATTAATTAAACGTTTGAGGAGTCCTTAATTATTATTTTCTATACCGCCATTATTAGAAAATGAAACTTATTATTAATACACTAAATTTTAGTGTCAACTCGTGTTACTACAATTGAATTAATTACTACTTTTGACATTAGAAGGAAGACCATTGAAGAAGATAATATATTTTTGTCCATGGACAAGACAATTACAAAACATCCCAATATTTAAAAGCAAACTATCATAAATCTTATTTCAGAACATTTTAATCACATCACCTGCCTTCTCTTTGCCATTGGACATAACATATTTTGAGGCAACATCCGTGGTGGGTGCTAATAGGGCCGTGCCATAGGGTCAACGATGAGCCAACGCTGTTGTGCAACACGCCTATACGTCGCACTACAAACACGCCGCACCCAAATGAATATTCATTTATTATTATTTTTTAGATTTGACCTTTTAGGTAGCTATGATAATAAAGTGGTTGTGGAATTTATTTAATAGTTTGCTTTACATTTTTATTTATTTATAAATGTTGTGAGATTTTCTTGGTGGAACACTACAATACGGAATAGATGGTTTTCAGATAGCCCTGGCTAATATATAAATGTACGTTATCATGGAATGGAACATATTGGTCAATTCAGATGTCGCCAAAACTAAACTAAACTAATTTGACAGGACGAAAACGCTGCCACCCTTTTTGTTTTGATCATTATGAAAGGGATGACAACATTTTATTGACAATTTATGGTAGTTTATATTTGGTAACATCTGAATTGACACGAACATCTTTTATTTTTGTGTATTTTTTAGGGATTTAAGTATTAAGTAATTAATAAATATCATTTTTTGGGTAAGTTAAGCCCACGCATCCATCACTGCACCTCAACCGCCTTTAATGGTCCATTGCTGGGCAAAGGCCTTCCCCTGATAAGTACCTTATTGGCTTTTATCCCATAATCTCCACGCTGGGCATGCGGGTTGAAGATCGCAGTTTGGTGATAGACTTATTCTGCAAGAAGCGCTGCTGCTCGCCTACCGGTGGATATCCCTTAGTCGTCTCTTACGACACCCACGGGAAGAGTTGGGCCACGCATAAATTGCAAAAAATCGAACGAAAATTTCGATCAATTAATAATAATAATAATGCATTTATTACTACCTTCTATTATGCCTATAATTACTTTCAATACGTAGGTATTCTTAATGTTTAAACCAGTAGTGATATTTACTACATTAGCCGTTCCATTAGTCGAACAACACCAAGACAAGGTCTTTGCTTCACCCATCTTCATTATTACTGTATCCATATTTCCTCTATTTTATAATAATTTATGTTGATAGTGGGCTCAAGGTGTGGCTATAACTTCATAAATCACGGGCAGCCAATTTGTGTATCAATAAACAATAAACCCATATTTCGACTCAATTTAAAATTAAAACTCGCTTGACTTGTTACCTAACACCGTTATCTGTGTTTCTTATTTTAATTATTTTTCTGATTTCAGAACTAGTCAAATTATCATTTTTAATGATTAATTGCTTGCTTGGAAGTGAAGGAATATTATGTGAAGAAATAAACTAAGAGCTTTTGCCTATTTACAAGATAAATACCGGGTTTGTAAGTTTGACTATAGTATGTAATAGGTCACACTAATATTATAAATGTGAAATGAAAGTTTATTTTTCCTTAGGCTTACAAATAAGAAAGTTTCGATGTTTAGACGGATGATGGATGGTTGGATGTTTGTTACCTCATCACGCCAAAATTACTGAATGGATCGAAATTGCTTACAGGTAGTTCTAGGCCAGGAATAAAACACAGGCTACTTTTTATTCCATAGATCAGTTCCCATGGGAGAGGCTAGCAACTGGCCTTTAAATGATTCCATGGATACATCGCGTGCGAAGCCGCGGGCTGAAACTAGTTTGTCATAAAGTTGTACTTATTTGCTTGGTTGTGCAATGTTTATGCTTCGAGCTAGCTTACCAATAACTGCAAAATCTTATTAGGTAACTGTCGCTTTCGTCTGAGTACACGTAGTAATCTAATTTAACGGTTATTGGAGTCGATAAAAAGCACAAATAGGTAGGTAACTGTCTATGACGGAGACGGCCTGTGACGAACTGTTGAACCATAGCCAGGTCAGTTAAGCCTAAGTTTGCTGTAGCGGTGACCGTCTTTTGATGACCATAAAGCTCATTATAACCTAAAATATCTCTTGCGCTCTATTTTCATGATGAGACAGGGACCTTTTCGGCCCCGTAGGTCATTATTTGTAGGTATCTGTATTTATCTATTTTCTTCATATAATTTTTTCTTGTTTGCATACTTACCTATTTTGTTACGTGTCGTGTTTTGTGTTATGTATGATTTCAAATAGTTGTATTTTCTAGAAAATATATATATATATATATTTATTTATACTTCTTGCATGAAAACCATAACACAAAACTTATTAGAGAAAATTTATACGAAGGCGAACTTAACCCTAAAAAGAGTTAATTGCATTTTCTTTCTTTATTTTGACGCTTTATTCACATTCGACTCCTACTAAAAAAACTGTGTTGGACATGCCGGTAGTGCATTTTTAAAAGCAAGCCTCGATCTATAAATCACTGATCGTGATTGCAAAAAAGATTCGGTTATGAAACTATGACGGTTATTTTTCATTTTGATTTCCGCGCCTGCAGCCGTAACTTACGATTGCATCACGAAGGTAGTTAAGTTATTCGGTACCTTATACCTTAGATATGGATAAACATACTTGACTGTAAGTTCAGTGGACTGGGATTTGTAAACTTGCTTATTATATGGGTTAGTTCCGCTATGCACGAGTCCCGATTTGCTCGGATTCTAAAATATCTAAATAAAAGTGCCGCTATGCTCGGAAACAGATTCTCGGACTGTAGAAAAGAAAAAGCTTATGTTATGTATGTGTGTACACATTATGTTGCTGCTTCTTGATGGAATTCCATAGTAATAATTAAAATAAATACTCTCTTACTCTCTCTCTTACTAGTTCCACTAATTAAACTAGTAGGTAAACAGCATTAGTTTTAATCAACATATACCTTATACTTACCATCAAAACCAAAACAACCAGTATTTTAGGTACCTAAGCGATAATAATGACGATGGGCACCTGTAGGGGCACCTTGGGACGACTGTGTACGATCTGCAGATATTTTTTTCTGGTGTTTTCGTCGCTTTCTATGTATAAGTATAATAAAAAATATCTATCTATGTAATGTATTACGTATATCAATTATCTACTCCTTTTAGTATACACACACGTGACCTGCCTGTCGCATGATATTCAAAATTAAAATTCATCGATCATTTATGAAATGAATTTTACGAAATGAAAAAATGGCAAGGTCTAAGTTCGATTGTTTCGATGTATGCAGAAATGACCCTAAAGCCAAGCTTTTCCTCCTAAGTTTGTACTTTTCAGGAAGCAAACCACATTCCATAAAGTAGTCTTTGTCCATCACATGAGCTCTAATTAACCCAAGGAGAGGTTATGCCACTGCTAAGTGACGGCCGGCTATTAGTCAGCGTCATCTGCACAGCGTTTCTTTTGTCGTAGCCTCATTCATAACCGGAGTGTAGGTCCCAGAGAGATCGGAAGACGAGACTGGTTTTCTTACTGCGTTCTGTAGCTTACTAAAGTCACCGTCAAAAATGCTATTTACTCTCTATTATATCTTATTTGCTGCACAGTCTCTGCAGTGCACCTACAGAAATCTAAATAATAAGGTGCTTTATTATTTAGATTTCTGTGGGTGCACCGCAACAACCTACCGTGCTACCTAAAACAATAGTCTGTTTCGCTCAAGCATTTACTATCTCGTTGTAGCATGTCTTCTTAGAACTTAATGATGTTACCGTTGACTGTACTTGCCGTCACAGAGGTCGTCACAATAAAGACTTTGTATTCTGTTATTTTATGGACATACCATTTCCGAGTGACAAACAGTGAAGTGTAAGTCTCTTGCACTACAAACATGAGCGAGCCAGACGTCATCCAGAAGTGATGATCTCGATTACTCCTCGGGCCCACATTGCTATGATTAATGCTAATTACCCACACCTCGATTTCCTCGCGGTTGGCGATTAAGAACACCATTAGACGACTATCTCCCAGGGCGGTCATTACCCCCACTTTTCAAATATAACAGCATTTTCCTGACGAGGAACCTATCTACACTTACCTCATAAAATCGTCTTCATCATTCAGCCTACGTTAGTTCACTGCTAGACATAAACCTCCCCTAATGAGCGCCATAGCGCCCCGTCTCCAGCTTGACACATCCAACATCTACCTGCATACGTCTTTAGCAGGTCGTCATCCTACCTGACCTGCGGGTGTCCGTTGAAATACATATTCATATTCAT
The DNA here is from genome assembly GCA_947044415.1 of Eupithecia dodoneata. Taxonomy (NCBI): domain Eukaryota; kingdom Metazoa; phylum Arthropoda; class Insecta; order Lepidoptera; family Geometridae; genus Eupithecia; species Eupithecia dodoneata. The sequence continues at coordinate 6,968,646 of OX345656.1, read as the reverse complement.
TCATTGTGTGCACGATCTGCAGATATTTGTTCCGGGTGTTCTGGTCGTTTTCTATGTATAATAAAAAATATCTATCTATGTAATGTATTGTATTATGTATATCAGTTATCTAGTACCCATAACACAAGCTCTGCTTACTATGGGGCCAGGTAATGCTGTGTGAATTGTCCAGCATTATTTATTTATTATTCATTTTCATTTATTTATTGCATACATATACATTGTCACATACACTGCTATAAAAGTGCTATAAAAACCAGATTGCGAAAATTTCTTGATTTTTGACCTTGGCATCGTAAAGAATGGATATCGTAAAAAAAATGTCAATGGCCAATAACTTCAATAGGTATTTTGAGACTTTTACTGGCTACGATTTTTTATTTTCTCTAAAAGGTTGTGATGTCCTCTACCAGTAGTATCAAAGGATTGGCGAGAGGGTTTACTAGAGGTTTGCTTTCCCGAAAACCTAGAACGATATTGCCAAACTCAGATAAATTCACGGCAAAGTAAATTCGATTCGTAGTTTCGCCATAATTTTGATATACATAATATCAGTTTTTTCTCAGTTTTGTGGTGATATCGCGTGTGGGCAAGGCCGTGCCAGGCCCGGCGTCGCTGTCATGTCCCCAGTCACGCCAGACCGCGGAAGGTATAACGTCCTAAGCTAAAAACTGTCTGTTTTCTACCACTGAATGAACTGTCTGGGTTCAAAACTTAGCCATTTTAGCATCCCAAAAAAAGAATCATCTATGTATATCGGTTGGCGTGTTATTGAGTTATTCGTCCATTTGTCGCGCACATATTTAAGACTTTAATGATTTTCTCATGGATTCCATAGTCAGAACTGGAAGAAATAGGACCAAACCGGAAGCACCAGCCGTCAAATAATAAAATAATCATTATAATCGCTTCACCCAGTCGAGTGCTATGAGGTTACAAACATAAAATGCAGTCGAATTGAGAACCTCCCTTTTTGAAGTCGGTTAAAAATGTCGAGGTGTTGTAATTTGCTGCTACTCGAACTGTATCTGCAAATATCATTCAATTTCCAAGTATGCATGGCAAATACGTTCAATACAATTCGTATTCTGATGGATGACAGTATAAGAGTTGAAGACAATGGAAAATCTCTTTTGATATGAGGGATTGAAACAGTCTGAAATGGAAAGGCAGACCATTATGGTTCGTGGAATTTATTATGGCCGTAGAATATTGGCACTCGTGCAGATATTAGAATGCTAAAAAAATATGTATAAGTGGAATTCAAAGATGAACGACTCTATTCAGTGTCCAACATTAGCTTGAACGATGCAATTGACTGAAAAGCCTAATAGTGTAGTGATTTGATTAGAGATATTATTATTATTATATTATTTATTAAATAAATAATGCTGGACAATTCACACAGCATTATCTAGCCCCATGGTAAGCAGAGCTTGTGTTATAGAAAGAAAGAAAATAGATAGATATTTTTTATTATACATAGAAAACAACCAGAACACCCGGAACAAATATCTGCAGATCGTACACACAATTGTTCCTAGGCAGGAATCGAACCCGCAACCTCCTGCGTCGCAGGCGGACCTTCGCCCACCGTGCCACATCGGTCGTCAAAGAGATATGTTATTTACCTATACGTATGTATTATTTATGATTATAATGTTCATAATTTGAAAACCTGTTAGATAATATGCCTGAATTTGATGACTCTCCCACTAAAATTTTGCAATATTTTCGATATATCTATGATTTTATTACAATTAATTTAACTTGATTACCAAACTTGCTAATCAAGTTAAATTCTGTGTAAATATAAAATAGACAATTACTTTTCCTTATTTCAAAAAGTTGATTGTCGATTTATTATTATTAGCTATTTTTGATCTACATTTTGTAAAGATTATGAGATATAAGAGATGAATCAATTGATTATTATTATTACCTAGTAATAATAAACAACTTTTTGAAATAAGGAAAAAGCAATTGTCTATTTTATTTTTACACAGAATTTAACTTGATTGGCAAGATTGGTAATACATGGAAATACATTGTTATAAAGATTGGCAAGCTCTGTTGAAAATGGATCTCGAACTTCCTCCTTTTGACATTATCTAAACATTGACTTCCTCTTCGTAATTCAAGTCTCATGTCTGTTCTTAGCACCTGCTTGCAGCCGCTTTACTGGCATAAGGCGTACTTCACACTGGCATATCAATTGACACATTAATATTTTGCAGTAAAAATTTTTAGATTTGGCCTTTGCCCAGCAGTGCAAAGCGGCAATAACACACTAATATTATAAATGCTAAAGTTTAAATGGTTTGATAGATGGATGAATGCATGGATGTATGTTACTTCTTCACACCAAAACTACTGGTCAGATTGAAATTTTGCATATTATGTATCTAAAAGCCAAACATAGGCTTTATCTCATAAAACAGTTTTAATATGATAGACATAAACTTTTAAACGTTTCCTTAGACACAACGCGAAGCCGCGGGCCGAGACTAGTACTTAGATTAATGAAAAAAAACGTTCAATCATTGTGTTGTGTTAGGTAAGAGGTAAATATCTGTATTATTACAAAAATTAAATGACAATAATTTTGTAAAACTTTTCTTAAAATAAGCTTAATAAAGCTTATAACTAAATTTTAACAAACTCTTGTAAAATTGTGGTAACACAGACAGAGCGAACCTAAGTCCGAATCGATCTTATCAATCCAAAGGTTGCCTGGAAGAGATCTCTGTTAGCGATAAGGCCGCCGATTGTGCCACTAGATATAGTTAGTATTAAGTTCCTTTATTATTATTATTTTATATTGATGGTGCAATAAAGTTATTTTCTAAGTCCGACAAATAAAGATTTTCAAAATAACTATCCACGTCTGCACAAACCTTTAGCAGCTGCACCCCGCGTTATAAATCAGAGCCTGTGCGTGCGCGTCCCGTTCGTCCAATAGAACGCAACAAATGCACCTGCCGGCAAAGGAAGCTCTAATGAGACCAACTGAACTTTAACTCAACTGCTAAATTACGAGACTGGCAAAGGTATTATCGGGCCTGGTGTCGCGTTCGGTCGTGGGACTCTTGCATCAAGGAAGTTAGTGAAATCTATTGAAGAATTACAGCCGTTGTAGCATTTTTTTATATATGAGTATTTTGTATAGGACGGACGAGGCTGGCTCTCTGGCAGTAGCGAAAAGTTTGTACCCAGCAGTGGTTAACCTGAGGCTAAGATGATGTTGATGTTATGACAACTGTCCCACGAAGCCTAGACACACGTGTGTAGTCTCGTCGTATGCAACGGTGGCACAGTGCCTTTAAAATTTAACTGGTTAACCTAATTTTTTTCACAATAGTAATTATGGATTTTCACATATTATTCTTCTATTTTAGTTTAGGCTGATTCATTAGCGAACAAATTTTCGATGCAGAACCTAAAGAAAAATAAAGGCTAGTTCAGATAGCTATAGCTTTCCGCAGTTAACTTTGTGTTACCTGCAGGCAAACGATTAATATTCAGACCCCGTAGAAACGTAATTACGACGACTGGTCAGAGTTCCAACTTTTATTACTCACCTATTTTTAATTAACTTAATCCGTTACATCATGGGAGTTTCAAACCAGCAAAGAGACGCCAAGATAATGGACCATCATCTTATACTTTATTAATAACCGATCAGAGTTATACAGGGTGTCCTATAATGAGTGGATAACCTGGAATGTGCGTGTGCGCGCGGGGGCAAGGCCAATCAGGCACAAATACTGAAATCATAAAAAGTCCAACCGGTTGCGAGTTTATTTTTCTGTAAATTAAGAAATAATTGTTCCCTTGTTAAATTTTTTGTGAACCGTACCCACAATATACAAAATAACTTTAGTATGTTCTATGAACTGAATTAGGGAATCGTACCTAACCAATAAGGTGCCCATAGATTATAGAATTTCGCTCTATTTTCGCTCGTAAAATACGTTGGTTACCATCAGCAAACGATTTTTCCTTGTGTTTTCACTTCCAAAAGCTTTAAAGTTTTAGTTCTAGGTACACTTCAGTTCCAAGGCATTGTTCATAACTTTAATATCAGTCGGTTGCTCAGGTGTACGGCACACAATCAGCAGTTAAAACAAATGAACAAGGTATCCAGCCTTTATGTTTGCTAACCGTTTCGTTAAAAATTAATAGCTCCATAACTATTTAGTACCTTCTACGCGACGGACTCAGCTAAATTCGTAGACTAAGCTAAATCTAATCTTTCATTTGTGTCTTCTGACCATGGTCATTTTTATCTTGGTTTTGGCCATATTTATCCGCTAGAAGTTATTTGGGTGCTGATCTTTATTTCAACAGGCTAAAGGTTTCTTCGTCGCTTCTGTACTTTATAGCCTACGTACACTGAAGCAACAGACAACAAAAAAAAACACTTTTTTTCCGCGTCAGTGTTTAGAGTTAAGAATTTGACCTTTTTTAAGTATTTTCCATTTTATTGTATTGATGGAAATAAAGAGGTTACGTTACTTGATTCACAAAAAAAATTACTGTTATAATTTCAAAAATTACTTTCAGTCTTGTCTTATGTTAAGATATACCTACTCATGTCACCACATTATAGGAAATGTCAACCATATCTCAGGCAAACTGACACTCAAGTACCTACGAGTACTTACTCGTACATACCTGTTATTATTTCCTGCTTCGCAATGCATGTATGTACGTACACATTGCTTGATGAAGCATTATCTATATTTTACGTGCTTTCAGCAAATACGTGAAGCAAGTTCTACTGCGTTTGCTCTAGAACGTTTATCATATAGCTTTGTTCACACCCCGTCTTGTAGCTTGAATAACAAACCCAAATAAAGCGGGAGTTCTAGGAATTCTTGGATCATGGAAGTGATTCTAGAAAGTATCTAATTCAAGCAGCCTAAGAAGATTTTCTTGGTACGAACTCGTATCCGTTTCTGAAGAAGTGAACTCAAATGCTAGGTCTTTATCTTTCCCATTTGTGTAGATATTATGCTTGCAAATAACAGGCCTATACGAACAGTATAGATTAAAAAGCCACCCTTAAGTTTACGTATTCACTCATAATCATTATTTGCATGAACAGTTCTTAATTTTAAATATATCCTCCGGCTCCTACTCAAATTCATATCTTTGACTAAGATAAAATATGTATACGATAACTGTGAATGGTTCTAGGAATTCCTATAAATTGTAGAATCGAAAATCATTTGAAACTAAATCGCAGCCTGTCACCGTCCATTTAATTGTATATTTCAGAGAACGATAGTATACAGTATTAAATCACTGGATATCGATAATATCCACTCAATGGCCGATAAAGTTTAATGCCCGTGCATTAGTACATTTAGTACCTGCCCAGAGCACAGTCCAGAGTACTGGGTTCTGTCTCATTCTTATATGTGGTTTGCTTAATTTTATGTGGACACTCGGTAAGGCTGGACCACTAGTTCAAAGTTGCTCAGCGAGCTATGGAAAGAGCTATCCTCGGAGTTTCTCTGAAAGATCGGATTCGTAACGAATACATCCGACAGAGAACCAAACCGACATAGCTCTTGAAATTAGCAAGCTGAAGTGGCAGTGGGCCGGCCATATTTTGCGAAGAACCGATAACCGCTGGGGTAAACGTGATCCGATATATAAACTATCGTCGTCAAGTGGTGTTTCTGTTTACGATCATACCGTGCCAGTTGACTGTTTACTCTACGCTTGTTGGAGATTAATGCGCTAACTATAGGCGTGCTCGTTGGTACTTCCAGTTAGATATATGACCCTCTTTATGACTTTATTGCATTAATGATTGGATTCGTAACTGGTGCTAACAGGTTTTGCCACTCTCCCTCCGTAAGGGTTACCTATTTTGCTTAACTTGAGCTGTGAGTCTTGGTTTTGCAAATATTATGTAAGTGGTAGGAAAGAGCAGAAGATTTGCATTTCTTTACAGTTTTACCGAGTAAAAAATCTGCCAAAGATTTATATTCATTTTAATTGTTGCTAGAAATAATGAGATTGTTTTAAAAAACCAAGAACCGACTTCAAATTGTTTCGACAATTGAATTATTTTAGGGACCATCTCGAGATCATTAACTACAATACATTACATGTGTATAAACATCAGTATAATTATAATAGCAAAATAATCGTTAAAATCGGTCCACAAATGATGCAGAAATCGACGAACTATAGTGAGATGGTGGTCAAACAATTAGCTATCCTCAACCAAATAAAAAAACTACATACTACATACGAACATATAACAGTTGGTTCTAAAACTGAAAGTAATTGCGTAATTGTAGTCTTTTACAGTTTTTTAGACTAAAGTCAATAATTCGATTCTGACTGATCAAAATTCAACTTGCCATTTCCACATCCTGGTTTTTTGTAAAGCATGTGGTTTTCATGAGATTGCGATTTATATTATATTTCCTCATTGTGAGTTTATATATTTCATAATTTCAAATGCCTGACATAAGTAATAATATAATCTGTTGAAATGTGTAAAGTGGCTTAGAAGACCGCTTGGCGACGCGAGCGCAGGTGGAGCTATTGCATCAGTACCGCATTCTTCCCAAGCAAGCCACTACACGCCACTCATGAATATTTCATCCCGTTAGATATAGATTATAGCACGTAGATAAATTGAAGGCAGATTAAACTGACTAAAAGCATAAACGTATAAGTTAATCCCTATGGCAACATAGTTGTGCTAAAACGTCCGTACACCTTGTCTCCGTACCTTTTAAGATTAAGTTATTTACGTGCCTAAGTAGTCACTTAGCGTATAACATACCTTGTTGGTGGTTTTACATAAAAGGCGTCAATTTGCACCTTTGTTGGCATGTGCAAAGCGAGATTAATATCTGGGTTGATATGGATTTATATTCAGAGAAAATTGTATGGGTTTCACGCACGAATAATTCTCGCGCTAAATTGTTTGGTGTTAAAAAATTATTGAGTACAATTTATTTTTTGTTTCTTTTTTACAGTTGAGCAATATATTTGGTAGAAACCTACAAAGGTAGAGCGATTTGCGAGTAAGTAATATTATTTATTCTCAAACCGAACACGCGTGTTTCCAACATAATATTTGGATTAGACTTGAAACGAGACCCATTGCAGCGTTTACAACAACACTTCGAAAAGTAATAAAATATAATAAAAGCGATTCCAAAAGTCACACGACCGGTTTGTATTATTTTCTTCTGTGGTGCGTTGCTCTCAGAATTTCTTGTTTTTAGTTAAAACACTCGTCGATTCCACTCATTCTCTTACGATGATTTTTGTTAGACCAATTTTTTGTTGAATAATTATGAGTGGGACCCAAGTTTCTTGTTATTATTTGATATCTGCTTAAGTACGTCAGTATAGTGCAAGTATCGTAGGTATAGGTAAATGTTTAGGATATGCTGTGCTGTGGGTAGATAAGATTTATAGCTCGCCGCTTTATCCTTGAGTGCCAGACTGCGTGCCTCCGAGCGCGAATGATGACGTACCCAGATGTCCCTAATATAAATAACACGTTCATATCGTATTTACTGTCGTATATTAGATATGCAAGGTACCATCATATTGCGTCTCAAATAACAATAGCATAGACGCTCCATGTTTTTACGATCCTTTTTGTTCAAGAGAACGCTGCCGCATCATTAGATTTGCTATTCAATTAACTTGATTGATATTTTGACGTTGAATAAAACTCATAATTATTCAATGCCTTCGGTGCCAGGAAACGATTATCAAGGTACCTATCTACCAAAGCTTTTTTGCTTTTGTATTTTTCCTTGAACAACAAGAGACTGTCGCGACGACGCGACGACGGGACAAATCGTTGTAAAGGTAAATTGACACCGTTAATGCCACTAATCGATGCTAATCGATTGCTAATATCGAGTTAATATTTTGTTCTGCTATTTTCATATTTCACGGTTTCCTAAGACTACCGTGCAATACATTTTTTTAGCTCTAGCCTAAACAAATGATATCTATTAAGCAGCTATGACTTATAAGTTAACGGATCTGTAGTCCCACTGCGGAATTGAATTGGATTTCTGTGAAATGAATTTGCAATATAAAAATGTAATTGAAGTGCGCCTATTCCTAGAGCCTTTCACTGTTACGTCACATCCGCTGGATTCAATGCATCCCGTAACCGCATCTACAGCTGTCGACCCCATGGAACAAATTACTTATTGGTAATGACCATCTACGCAGCAAAGCAAATCGCATGTTAACACTAGAGTTATGTTTTACAATACGGATCTCTTAAATGCTTAGTTAGCTTAGTTATAAGTAGCCGTTCTAAGCCCAGCTGAATATAGTCTACATAAAATGTTCTTAAAAGGATTTTACTTGGCAATGTGCGAAATGCGGCATTCGAATTACTATGTTGTAACTGTCCTGACAATTTATAGGATTCCCATTTTCTATACCCATTTGTGGTGATAGAAATTTACGGACTACTGCATGCAACCAGTTGGTTGTCTTTAAAGGAGCAGCCGTAAAAATACAGGGTAGTTACTTAAATAATTATGAGAATCCCATTATACCGAAAAGCGTTCACCGGAAGAGAGTTTGCGATTCTGTTTTTGTTTGCGTGTTTTCGAATTTAGTCACGTCTTGCATTCCCATGAAAAAACTGGTTAATAAAGCTAAGTTTCGATCGAAAGTAGTCGGGGCTTGCGCTATTGTTATTTTCACAAAAGATCAAGTTTACGCACTTCAATGGAGTCTTCGTTAACAAGCTTTGAATTTCTAAGGTCTACCAACTTTCATTTTAATATAGAGACAAGAGAGACCTACCTATAGATCTAAGCAGGTAGGTACTAAGTCGTCGGATCGTAAACTAACAACTTGCCAACATCAGCAGCGTTACGAAACTTGTCAGCGGGTATTAACTGGATTATAGCACCTACGTATAATAATACGAACTCTACGAAAATTAATATTAGCCTTAAGATGTAGAGCACGGAGTTCCAAGGTTTACGCTGATTAATCGTGGTTTGCCGGCTGACATTGCCGCGCTCTATTATATCAATCTGATGTTTATAATCTACACACTATGAGGTATTTATTGTACAACTATATGAATGGGTTTTAGAACTTGTAATTATACATATAATAACCTTGTAGAGGGACGTACAACATTTTTGTATGTTTTACAATTAGGCATTCATTATATTATTACGTCTATTAATAAATTGCGTGTAATGATCTCCAAAAGCTTTCGTAACAAGATTCATAACTGGTATGATAATTATATATGGGTATTACAATTGCCTGTTTAGAAATACATTTTCCAATGATATTACCATATTGGTCCATTTGGTTCATTATGGTAATGCGGTCTACATTAGAATTTTGTAGCTTTATACCGTTTCCTCTGCTCCCATTACGGAATCAATAGCAGTTACCGAGACTATTTGTAAGTATCTTGGGTGGCATCTGGGACGGATTCAGGTTGGAAAGATACGGCTCCAAAGTGCGACATGAACATTTGAACATATTGAGTCCCCTTTGCATAAAAACAGCATTTATGAATTTCATTTGCTTCTTAAACAACTCTGTTTTTATCGCAGCATCGTGGAAGCTTATTTTAAACTATGGTTTTTGTTATTATAGTGTGTACACTCGCACACGGGTTAATATCTCAGAAATGAAATTAAAAAATCTAATCGAAATCAAACATTTTTGGGATTTTTTTTTCAATCTGCCCTAATTTCAAATTTATTTTCGATCTACTTTTTAGATCAACTCGTATTGCAATCTCATCTGTCGTGTGATGAATTCGTAAGGGATACATTTTTGACTCACGATGGACCTTATAATTTCATTCACAATCCATTATCACCATTTTTGTGAAACATTGTTACTAAGGTCAGCGACATTATTTAAATTATTCTGTTCTGGCCGCGGCTACGCTACCGACCGGGACCGGGAACAGTCCTCCACTTTACTCTCTCCCGGTCGGTAAGAGCCCTCAACATCGAGTTCCTATTACAGAGAATCTTTCCAGTACTTACCACCAGTACCAACGGATTAATCTGAGATTTCATTGTTATTACTGTGGCGTATTTGTAACATCAGTTTTTTTAGTTACATCTCTAATACATGCGAGGAGACATATGTAAATGATTATTAGTTATTATTTAAGTCTTCCGAATAAAGTCCAAATAAAATCAAATACTATTAGATGCCTCACTCAAATAACTTAGTCAGCTCAAATATTAATCAGAGGTTTTATAGTATAAATAAGACGTCCTACGACAATTAAAAAAAAACTTTATAGCCTAAACCGAAGAAATCCCTCCGTAAGGATAAGGCCGCCCCAAGGCATTATGGATTTCATATCTTAGGTAGGTATGTAATTTCATTTTTCTATGTATGTTGGTGTAAGTAGGTACAATAAAGTATTTTCGTACCTAATAAATTGTTCCTCCATACAGCCAATAAAGAACCAATTTAAAAAATGATGGTAATGCTATTGCAGCAAACGAAAACCAAAGCCACAAAATCTGTAATGGAAGGGTTAAAATAGTCTAAAACAAAAGGCAGTGGTCACTTGTCAGGCAGGTTGATATAAACACTTGGCCGAGGGACAATGCAGGTCGAATGACACCCCCTCGAACAATGGTCTCGTTACTGCAACAATAACAGGTCACCTGCCAGACCACTCGCACCTATTGTATCACGGTTAAAAATATTTCAATTTGTCTTTTTTACACTTATGCCGTATACTGAGCTTATATGCATTGCGTACTTACGAGTATATAATAATAAAATAGTAGCGTACAGTAAAGGTACTCGTAGGTCCTGCATTAATGGTGACTGTTGTTCTGCGGAACTGTACCATTGGTTATCTTATCACCTAAAATTGGGATAATGTAACTCATTAAATATAGAAATAAAGATGTGGAATAATGCAGTAACCTTAGATTTCAGTTCTCACCACCCTTCAAAAATGTTATAGGGCACAGAACGGTAAATTTTTTAAAATCTCTTGCGGTTAACATTTTTAAATGACCACGACTAGTATTGACGATGACCTCAATTCATCCCGGAAAATATTGCATGCGTTCTGAGATATGACAGGCAATCACATGCTGGCTGAACTTGGTATCGAACGATGTGCCACTGTCGATTCAAAATCAAAAGGTACTGGATTCACTACTAGGATTGGTTCAATTGATATCAAAGCTTTTTCTGGTTTGTAAGCCATCAACTACTACTTACAACTTAATTTTCTTGAAATTTGTCTGCCTTTGTATTTTATTGATCAGCCCAGTGAAAATCCGATAAAATTATGAAAGTTTTGTCATACGAATAGCATATTGCGTAAGTGGACAATAATCCTAGTACTAGTACAAAGATTCACTTCCGTCGATCCTTTTGTTGGAGATGCAAGCTCTGTGTCCATAGCCTTACCCGGTCCTCTTTGTCCAACGCATGCGACAGTCTCCCGACCGGTCCAGCGGGTGTTACAGCTATAATACCTAGTATTACGCCTATCTACCATTCTGAGCTGTAGCAATACCACTATACGGTTCAAACTAAGCCCGATACATAAACTAGCATGTTGCGGAGTCGTTGTATAAACATCAAGTTTTATTGCTTGGCTGTGTTCCACGCAGGGACGTTAAACCCGGTTCAGCCCTCGAGCTGTTAGTTTACTGGATAGTTTGCCGATGCCAGAACTTGCCAGAATGTCTTGCGTGAATGTGCTTGTCCTTTGCATGCTGCGCACACGCGGGTCATGCACTTGAAATTCAGAACCGTATGTAGATACTGGATAGCACTTTCTTTTAGCCTTAACTAGGTAGGTAAGTGTGTTTGTGGAATAACATATTTATCGTTATTTGCAAATGCTTAACACCTGACTATGCTAGCCGTTTATCTCTTTGTTAAACCGCGTTATATTCTTGGCTTGGACTAGGCATATCGAGAAGTTGCCAACGACTGTACAAATTCATGAGATTGAATTAAGTTGATAGGCATTTCTGCGGAATAATGTCGAAATGTAAGCCAGCTCTCGACTATCAAGATTCATGGTAATTTGTTCGGAGCTGTTGAACAGAAGACACCGAGTAATTTCAATCAGCACGGCTTCGGCGGTGTTTGCGCGCTCGCTCCTTGTGGTCGGCTTTCGATAGTAACTAATGGACGTCTGCCAGCAAATTGCGAGCGCCACAACAATATTTTGATGCCAAAATGTTTACCAGAATTGAATACAGCATTGGTTTGTACCACTACTATTGCCTTGATACAATTAACTAAACTCTACTGTAAAAGATGCTATAAAATTTTGCCACTGTGTATAACTTGTATATGAACAGGAGATTTTTGCGTCATTCGCCAGCATTCACTATTTCTTAGATAAGTTCTCATTAATATTCCATGTTTTTACCTTTAAAATCAATTTAAAATCTACAACATCTATTAGTTGCCCATAAAATTTTTATAACTTTTCAATTTGGTTATGCATTATCAGGTTTGAAATATTTCCAGACGATTTAGTTTTTGTTAACGCCATTATTTATTCGAATTAGCTCGATAACGCACCAATAACACTCCGCTGCGCCCATTATCAACGATCACCGATTCAGAGAGATCGTTAAAAGCGATTAGCGCTTGTTTAGCTGAGCCCTAATTTATGATTCAGTTTCTGTCGCGGGTGGTAATTTATATAGGCGCACTCGCAGACGAATGTGGTTGTCGCGTTGAGCTGATTACAGCTCCTAGCGGCGAGATAACACGGTAGCGCAGTGCTTTGCATTTGCGGTGCTTTGACACAGTTTCAGCTAATCTGACATGCAATAATTGCAAGGAGGCTAAATATAATGCAGCAGATTGGCATTTTGTATTCTATCCGCCGGCCGGCGCTCGCCCCGTCGTCGTCGGTCGGCGATGTACCTCACACGCATTCTAATCAAGCGCTCGCCTTCCCCCTGCCTACGAATGAGGGTTTAATTCAATGTTTTTTACTGTAATGTGTTTTAAAACAATAGCTATATTACGGCTTTGTTAACAATGCTCACAATCGGCTACTATTTTACTAGCTTACGAATTTAAATTCCATGCAAGCTCCCGAACATTATTTTTATGTCACCAAAGTTAAGTGTTTTTCATGCTGGCAAGTGTTGAATTGTTGATAAATTGAACGTACAGTCGGACAATAAGTTCTTTGAAGCGTGGTCGTGATAAATGAGTCTTATCGTGAAGAAGTAAAGTTCAATTGGCGTTGAATTTCTGCGGTTCGCTGGTCAATTTTATTACAGTAACAGTCGTGATAATAGAGAAACTCTAAAGTGTCCACCTAAGATGTTTATTCAATTCCATATTTTATTTTTCTTTCTTAGGGATAACAAACAGTATCACTTAAAAATTAACTATAAACTATTAAACTTAAATAAACGTAATTCTAGAAGTGAACCAGCCCCGTTATCCACTCTTTATATTCAATTGTAAGCTGTAACCCATAGTTGGAGCATCACAATTATTAGTGATGCCTTATGTGATCTTGTATGTTTTTAAGTGTATCCTCTGTTGGTAGTACTCAATAAATAAATAAATAGTGCCCAATAGGGCCCAATAGGCAGCCGTTACAAGTGCTTATTCACGGCTTGTGTTCGAGTAGAGTAGTGGCTCACGTATGTAAATATGAAGTACCGCTATCGGCCTCCCAACCAGACTAATGAAGAGATTTGGCACGAAGCACGAGCTTTAACGGGTCTGTCGCTGTACAGATAAACATGTTTGCTACACGCAATAATTACACAAACACGATTCTGTGTAACCTATTAAAACTATTGATGGTTAAACTAACATTGATAAAAACGAACAATTAGAGTGAGAATTAGAGCAATCTATTAGGTATCTACTGGACTAAATCAAAATAAATCATATTTCTGCAAAACAATACATTTTAAAAGAGAAAGTGATACTTATACATGCAATTACTATTTCTAAAAGCTAGCTCTAAAAGCTCTTATGTTTTGTATTCGACCGGGGAGCGGACTGCGGGACATGCGTAAGGAAAGACGGCTTAATGCACTCGTTTATTGGCTTGACGCGAGGCGCGGTGCAACCGTGCCTACCCTACGCGTTAACTATAGGATAAAGACTTATATATCTAACACTCTAGAATACTAGTGACGTCTGTCTATAACGTTACAGATGCACGAACGTCTAATAATACATTGAATGAACTATTGTAAGAGAAAAAGTGAGACCTTTATTATAGTTTTTCTGAGCTTTACATTACATATTGTGATGTCGTCACAGTTGTGTATTGCTCTAATTGGTGTGCGTGACGTGGCGGGCTGTATTTTGCAGTTTTATTTTAACAACAAATAATAATTTATCTCGATCAAAATAAAAAATAGAATGCATCTTTTGTAATCTCAGGCTGTAATTAGGTAAATACATAATTTAGTGATGATTAGTTACTGTCAGTCATCAACCCTATTCTAAATTGGTACTGATTGCTGTCGAATCTTACATTCTGTTGACAAAAACATAAATAAATTATTTAATTGCCCTAAAAAGATCTTTGGCCTTTGCCCCAGCAGCAGTGAGAAGAATTAATCTGACGAAAACAATATCCCATTTTTCGGAAATCTATTTAGCGCTATCTCTTTTTTAGTTCACCCGGTATTCAATCTAATGGAGTGCATTTCATCTGATGGGTTCGTCAAATTACACGCTCGTATTGGTCACGAATGCCGTCACGACAGACGTAGTGGTAAGAACGTAAGAACCCGTCGGATTTGATCACGACTCTAAACAAATACCCCGGTGGTACCGTTTTTCATGCGGACGATTGTCGCTCTGGACCGCACACATTTGTGTACAATCATGAAGACAGGTTTCCGAGGGATAATATTATTGCTTATCTATCACTAAATTACGTCTATGTATTACTAGCTGCGCCCGCGGCTTCGCCCGTGTTGAATTCTTTGTGTCAAATAGTTTATAAACCTTCCTCTAACTCTCACCAATCAATCACTCTATCTGTTAAAAAAACCGCATCAAAATCCGTTGCGTAGTTTTAAAGATCTAAGCATACATAGGGACAGACAGACTGCAGGAAGCGACTTTGTTTTATACTATAATAGTTAGTGTCTTTTGTAATGTTCTTTATCTGGTGTACAGTAAAGTATTTTTGTATTGTAAATTACATATCTAAACTATGCTTTACTACGTGCACTCAGGTGTTCTCTGATAAAAAAATATTTCAAAAGTATAATTTGTCTAGTCGCTGCTTTAAAAGCTAACGGTAACAACTCAACGTCGTCGTATAAATATTTATACAGCTTACAAAGCACAGGAACTGTTGTTTTAAGTATCCTTTTAACCCAGTTCTAGGAAGGAGTCGTTTTCATAGATTTCTTAAAAGCATAGGAACATAATGAACATTCTGGTTCAGTGTACCTACTCACATATAAGGCTCTGAAGCCACACAATAGGAGCGACGACAATGGCACAAGCGCCGTCACCGCTACTCCCAATATTCTTCATTTGCATACGTCGTTCCTACCCCTTACCATCTTGAAACTGAAGTCTGGCGTTTAGATATGAAACTCATTTAGAAGGGTTCACAATAAACGAATTTGCTTTTTAAAACGGAGTTTAACAAAAGATCTAGACGATATCTTGACCGAACACAGCGGTCTCTCAAAATCGTTTCATCGATAGGTACATATATCTTTGAGGAAATGTACCTATTTGAACACTAATAGGTACTTGGATTGACTTTTATTTCGGTCAATGAATTAGTAATGCCATGCAATGTGCCAATGCTGCCAATATTCTGGACACTGCCTTTTAGCGACGCTGACGGCCTTGATTTTTAGGAAATTGATAAAAGTATATATACCAAGAAGTTTACTCATGAAGTCATGACGAATATAACACATACTCGTAGTATTCAATAATATTAGTAGTTTTTATAATCTTGAGCTTTAGTTTCGGTTCTATAAATCCTGACGTTGGCTTTTGGCCTTTTACGGTTCTAGCATAGCATTTAGGCACGTCGATATGGAGGTAGGTACAAAAGTGAACATCGCCATATCCCATCCCTATCTCGCTGGATATGAGACGGTAGGTACATTATTGTTACGGTTTAGATGGAGATTTTTGCATATAAAAACGAAGCATATCTCCGGATGAGAATTGAACGAGCAACCTTAACATTCATTGAATTGAAACTCCTCCTCGCTTAATTTTCACGAAAAACTCGCACGATAAAATTGTGAGTATTCGCAAATTTAATAACCAGAGATAGGCGTTCCCGATGTTACAGTGAAAGAGGAGATACTGCGAGAAGACAATTGCAAAAACGACAAAAACACGGGAAGCAATCCAGCGGGCATGCTCTTAATTGGATGAGACCACTTCCTCTAAACGACACCGCGCGCGCCGCCGCGCCGCCGCCGACTACGGCTCTCCCAGCTTTTCATATTTAAGTAACAAGACTCTGCTCTAGTGCCTGGACAAATTTTCAGATTTCGGTTTCGGACATTTTTACTGATAGATAGATAAATTCTTTATTAACTTCAGACACACCCATACAAAATACAACAATTATACAGTATACCTACAGGTAAACATAAAACACATTTGACTAAAAAACGGACTACTGATCTTTGAAAATTCCACATATATATGTACATATCGTCGGCGTAGAGCGAAAAGTCATCAAGTAGGTCATTTGGTGTTTTGAGTTATGAAGGTTTAAAGTTTTTCAAATGAAAAAAAAATATTACTTCCGTTTGGTATAAGATATTTTAAATTTTATAGTCTCATATCATAGAAAATAGAAAAGCGCATAGGTTTAAAGTACTATATTTAATGTAATTTGTTTTTTATTAGAGATATCGACATAAAACTTACTTGGTTATTTTTCGCCCTCAAATCCTGCATTGACATTTTTAATTAGTGATTTGTTAAATAGAGTTGGTTACTTTTTGCCCATGTTTTGGCTATTTTTAATGAGAATTATCTTGAGTTAGTTAAAATAGAACTAGCTTTTGAAAATTCAAAAGGTATTTTAGTGCTTATTTTAGACTCTCTACTTTAAGCTATTTTTTGTTTTTATGTCACCTTATCAGATAATAGAGACAAAAATATTTGATAATAAAATGAAATTGTCCTACTTTTATAAAAAATATAATAAAAACACATGCAAAAACAGAATAAACAAGGAACACAGTTAAAATTTCAAATACGAGTAAACAGTTCAATGATTACTAAAAACTAAAATCAGCGGGTTCAAACCTAGATCTTAACTGAAGTTTATGATGACATTCTAATTTTATACAATCAGTCTTCATCTTCTTCGGTGACATCGGGCTCTAACAGCCTGTCAACAACGTCATTGTTGGTAGGTAGAGATGCATACCAGGAATGTAGCTCTTGTGGAATTCCCTTGCTACAAAGACCAACAAGATCTTTTTTCTTTGCCTCAGAAATCGGAAGAGGAGCTGTGTAAGCTATAGGGATTTTGAATGCCTTTAGTTGACCAATCAAATCACTTTCTCTTGCGCTATAGCCTTCCTGAAGCCTCATTCTTTTCCTAATTCCTAGTTCGTGGGACCACCTTTTTTTGTTTTTGGAACGCATCGAATTCGGAGTACGGGCCATCGTGACTGTACCTAAACTTTACTATGCCTGGATATTCCTTTTCGAACCTGAGACATTTTATTTTTAGCCACATTCTTTTTTCCCGTCTTTACCCTTGCTTGTGTTGGTAATAAATTTCTCTGTCAGGGTCTTGACATCAATTATTTCTTCATAGGTAAGTTCTTTCACTATGTAAGGTTCTGCTGACTCTCGTTTAGTCGTCGTTCTCGTTTTAAGTTTGTTGTGTATGCTAGTTTTTAAGGTAAATAAAAATATTTTCTTCTCGCTTTCTTTTAGAGCGCGCGCGAACCATAATCGATTTCCGATTTCTAGTCAATCATCGAGTAAACTGGCGTGTGCCTCTGTTCTTTTTCTTCATCAAGATTTATGTCGGGTCTTTGACTCAAATGCACCAAAAATGCAGTTATAAATTGATTTCGGTTCTGGCCTGCGCAAGTGTCAAGTAAATAGTGACTTCTTTAACAGAAGATGGTACCCTACTGATCCACCAGTTTATGGCAGATGCGATCTCAACACTGCCTCTTTTGCCATTTATTTCATTCCATGTAATGAAGTAAGCTTTGTTAGGAGGTTTTGCAGTATGAATCGTGTAGTTCTGCACATTCAGCTTTCGGGTATAATAGAGGATGCCAACACCACAAACAGGAATATGCAATGTTGATTGCATGTCAGCTGTGAGTACAAGATAGGTTTCGTCTTCAATAGATCGTTGCTTGTCTAGTAAATTGGCAGCTTGTGCCGCAATTTTTCTCGCAATATGGGCATCATAATCTTCTTTAAGGTGTGCAGGTCGACCGGTATCATCATAACGTGTACATATCATGCACAGATCCTTCTTTGACACGAAAAATTACAAGTTGAACTCCGATCCAAATATTCTTTTGTAAACATACAAAGAACTCGGTTTTTCGTTAGTCAGCGCCAGTTGTTCTTTGTAAAGCTCGTACATTTTAGCAATGCTTAGTTTGCTGTCTAAATACTGCCTTTGGGTTGTTTTTCTGCAATAATGAGATTCTTGACGGGGAAAGGAGTTTATGAGATCAATAATTTTTTGTTCGGAATCAGGACTCGTTTTATTCACAGGGTCATGGGAACCACGTCCGTCTTTCCCCGCAAAATTGCCGAACTCGTTCTTATGTTTCAGTGCTTTATTTATTGGTCCATTTGAAATGCACAATGTTTTCATAAAAAACGGATTGCACACCCTTATTTTGGTGTCATTTTTGATGAAATACTCGTAGTATTCGTTTGAGGTACATCGATGTTTTTGATCTGGAATTCTAGCCTTTAATGTTTTTACTGGCATGGTAACTATCAATTGCAATAAAAACTGGTTTGGGTTCTTCACTGTAACATCTTGTTCGATCAAGTCTTCGAGATTGATAGAGGAGTGCGGTTGCTGGATATTTGGTAGATAAATATTTGGACTAAATACAGCAGATGGCGGAGCAGACTCATAGCAGTCTCTGTTTTGAAAAAACTTATCCAC
The DNA here is from genome assembly GCA_947044415.1 of Eupithecia dodoneata. Taxonomy (NCBI): domain Eukaryota; kingdom Metazoa; phylum Arthropoda; class Insecta; order Lepidoptera; family Geometridae; genus Eupithecia; species Eupithecia dodoneata. The sequence continues at coordinate 6,949,496 of OX345656.1, read as the reverse complement.
GTCAGAACTCTTCGATTCTTCATTATGATGAAGGGTTTCCCGAAATAAATGAATGGCAATAGAACGAAGCAATAAAATAATGCTTAGCTTGAGCTTGGATAACGCTGTGTGAATTGTCCAGTTTCACTTCAACTTTTTTACTCATCATTGTTCATTATAAAAAATAATACGTTAAGTAATTATTTATCAACACGCGTGCGCATCGGTCAACGTAAACTCCGAGAATAAGAGACACCAGACACCCGAATCTCAGTCGGTAAAATCAAAGACGTACAACCGGTACAACTATGTAACCTAAGTTGCGCGCCAAATTCGCCTGACGAACGGAGATTTTGAATGAAAAACAAAGCTTTGTGTCCACAATTATTAGGATAGAACTCTTTAAACCAGTTTAATGATTTCTTGCTCCTGCATAGTTAGCGTATTTTTCATAAATGTTGATCGAAAACTCATTAACTAGAGTTGGTTAGTTTTCGCTTTCATGTTTTGTATCGAACCAGTCATACTAAAACTAATCAAGTGGATTAAGTTAGTTTTGGGTTCTTGTAACTATTTTATAATTACCTATTTTATAATAAGGAAAAGTAATCAACACGACTTAGGTATTGGATTGCGATTTCTCCCATTAGAGATAAAATACCTAAGTAAGTTAATTAATTTTCGACTACAATATTATAGTCCAAATGTAGAATTAGTGTTTTTTCGCATATTCTGAAATGAAAACTATGATAGCTACAGACATGGTTGTAAGAATGAAAAATGCAGAAAAAATCGGTGATTGTCATGACATGTTTAACTCAATTTGGGCCAAATAGCGAGTTGATGATTTTTCGCTCTACGCCGACGATATGCTAAGTTAATAAATATTATTTCGTCTTTCATGTTATTCACGTGTTTATTCTGGTCAAAATCCATTCAAATCAATCAGTTTAGAAATGCCTCCTAATTTCAAAAGATGCTAGCTTAATTATCTTAGAGCTGGAGCTTTGGATAAGGATATTTACTCTTTTTAAAGGACCCGTCTGGCCGAATCACAAGTCCTGTCCTGTCCGTTTCTGAAAGCTACTACATACTACGCTAAGACAGAAATAGCTAGGTACTTCGTCTAACAAAACTTATTTCGAAATAATGTTGCACTTAGGTGATTCCTGCAGGGAAATACGCTCACAATAGCGTGCAAATAATATTAGCAAACTTACAAGACGATCCACATGGAAAACTGGAACAATTTGAGTTCCTACTCCAAGTAGATGATGAATACAACAAAATAACAATAAGTTCTCAGGTAGGCCACGCAATATCTATCATAGGAAAAGGCAAAGGGTGGGAATAATCTACCTAAGATTGCTAACATTAAAATTCAATAGCTGATGCTGACACACTGACACCTTCAAAGCGAAGGCTCAAAAAGTCAGAGTGTTTCGTGACGGCGACAAGGCCAAAATACTACTTTGTATAGCAACTAACCTAGTCGGTAAGCTAGGTATGAGCAATTTGTTTGGCACATCGATTACACACCAACAAAAAAGCTGTAAAAAAAACTATAAATCATTGCATTGGACAGTCAAAATATGAGTCAATCATAGCCAGTAATATTTTTGCAGATTCATGTCACGTGTACTGAATATACGAGGCTTGTTGGCTATTGTTCTATATACTGTACAATGTCGAACGACATGTTTTATTAAGACAATTGTAAGCTGAAATTAATGAGGTCAATGTTACAGTTGGTATGTTTAATAAAAGTAGTTTAGTAGACACAAATCTCATTTCAAACATGACTCTACTAGACTTATCGTCCAACAAGCATCGTAAAACTAAATTAGTAGGATAAACATTATAATGACATTTATACATTTTTAAGAACCGTAAAATTAAATGTAAATTTATGAGTCTAGGATTTTAGGCGAAACGATAGATTTAAAACATGTCTAGTCTACTAATAGTAAACTTGGCCAGATTTCGCTCAGTTTCGCACCGACAATAGTATGTAAGTAATTTGTTATTGTGTATATAGCTTTACCTAAATATTGACATATATCGAATCATATTATATTTAGACTTAAATAGGCAAATAACCATGTATTAGACATATAAGAGATGAACATGCTAGTGGTTTATATTTCACTTCTTCCACTAGTGGACAAAACATTGAAGTGAACAGTAAAGTAAAATAATTTTATTTGATAATAATTTAATGTATAAAATATGACTTGTCTAAGTGCTTATTTTGTAAGCATAAAGAAATAGATGATTTTTGACTTTGACTTTGAAACAAATTGCTTTAACACTTCGAGTGCTCAAATCACACCGTATGTGTTTTCTACAAGTGACTAATATGCGTAAATCCACACAAGCGCAGCGGCTGAGAAAATACAGATCTGTGTGACTCAGCACAGCTGTCATGTTTTTCGAAAGAAACGCATGTGCGGCGCAACACAACCGCTGTGTAGAGCGGCAGCACTGGCTTAGGTTAAAAAAAAGATCGCAGTCGTCGAAAAAAGTCCGCAGTCAAAGTGAGGAAACAGGCTCCAATCGCACCCAAAGCATAATTTTAACATTTATATTCTCGAATTTCTGTTGTCACTACATTATAATTGTATGTTTTACGATATAACTAAATATAAATCATGCTTAGGCATTATCATACAAATGGCGAGCCCAGAGTCTGAGAAGTTTTTGTAAAACTAGCGCAATTTCAATAATTTTGCTATTCAAAGCTGTATTCCTTACCTCTTTTAATATGGAGCCTTATCAGATTTACATAAATACAAAGACCGCGTATCGGGCGTACATATCAAGGGTTGAATTTTAATTTTCTACCAGTAGACAAACTGGTCGGACGCCATCCAAAAATAGGCTCCCGAGGTCATTGCCACGGACGCGGGTGGCAGGTGTTTTGTAGCTAAATATTATTACTGCGCCCAAACTGTAGTATTGAAAATGTATTTTAATGTTTTTTAATTGAAGTAAGTTAAACAACACAACTGCCAAAGACAGTTGAAGAAACGCTGAAGACGTGTAAACTTTTCATTAGATTTATAAAACAGCAGTCAAATTGAGATGCAAGTATAGATATTGTCTAAATAATTTAGTATGTATGGTGCCTACTATTTTTAACCGACTTTGTAAAAAGAAAGGTTCTATGTTCAGCTGTATGTTTGTTTTTATTTTGTATTTTCGTCGATATTTCCGTAATATATCCGATTTGCATGATTCTTCATTCCTCTCGTATAGAGGATGTTCCTGAGGTGCTAAAATGTTATTCCTGAGGTATTATTATGTATTCCGCAAAAGTTAAATAACAGTTTAAAACTAATAATGGATCCAAATCTGATTTAGTTTTTTTCATCAAAATAAGATTTTTTTAAATTAAGCTTAATCAACTTTATTTCGAGTGCAAACCCTTTATTGATGTTCTCTTATTTATTTGTTTTATCTGCAAATCTCTGTCTTCACTTATTCATTTGCTTAGGTAGTCAAGTCCCATTGAAATTTTATTAAAGTAGCGTAGATTCAACCAAGTTCAACGCGAAGTCATTGTGTGCCCGTTGGTTGAGGTTCAAGCAACTATTGCTCCTAAGGCTCAGATAATAAGATCACCCCAAGTCCGGAACTCTGAATGCTCTGTTCATAAAACAGATTCAGAGGTAAGTATTTTATTAAAAGTTTTGTCGCGTTGTCTATGACGTTACTCCCTGCTTTGTTCCTTTTTCTTTACAAAGTTTATATAACTCTAACTCGTTTAGTGTTTAAGTCACTTTAAAAGAACTTAACAATGAATTCAATCTTTTTCTCTGGCCAGTATGTATTAAGGCACAAAGACGGGTCTTTCTGCTGTAAAGTGGCTACTTACAGAAAGGCATAATGACAAGCAATAAGAAAAAATAACACTGAATAGTCGGCCTATTTCCATGACTCGAAGGGTTAATCTTTAAACTTGTCCCGAAAGATTATTATCTACATAGGACTTTACCGTTCTACTTAATTGGATAAAAGAACTCCAACGACAGGTTGCGATCGTCCAAGGTGAACAAAAAGAATTTTAGTAATTACTTTTCCTAAACCAATAATGGTGGAATGACCCTCTATTTACATTACCAAGTACGAAAGTAATGGTCAAACAAAAGAACCACTAAGTATTCAGTGGCATGAGTTTGCAGTTAAAAGCGTTGCATTGGAAGACTGACGTTTAAACCTCCGGCAGTTAAACAAACGAGGCAAACGAATGGCTGAATGAAATGGAATTCAATGGAAGCGTTCGAAAAATCACTTTAATTGTCTTGTCTTTGCAAATGTCGGTCAAGCTAAGTCAGTGGTGTGACCGACTTACGGCAATTGCCTCGAATTGAACCTCATCGGGGTACCCTCGTCTGTCGTATCAATCAACTTCTATTCCAGCCAACTCATCAATATTTATTGATTTTCTAAATGCATCACTGATTGAAAGAGTTCATTTTACTTCTGGTTTTATTGGGTATAACTATTATATTTGGCTGCTGGCATTTGTGAATTGAAGTCTTAATCTGCCTTAAAACCAATTATACTACGATTAAGACTTCAAGATATTTTATGTCAACAAAGATATTACTATAACTTAACAAAAGCTGATAACAATGACAGAAAACAACAAGGTTATCACTAAAAAGTAAAACTTAAACTTCAGCAATGCATAATCTCACCATGTGGAGCGAAAAATGTTTAAATTTGAATTCGAAAACGAACGAGAGATCGAATTGATGATAAATGAAAGCTAAAAGCTTTAATTCGCGCTGCTTCGATGATATGTCGTTAAATATTCTCTAAGGTTTTGTAACCCCTTTGTATACAAAAAATATCCAGCTTTTTGAATTGGAGTATAGTTCTTATTAACCCTCGTCATCACACTTCTGGGCAAAAGCCTGCACCATTCCTTCCATTAAGTAATACTTAATGGAAGGAATGGTGCAGGTTTTAAAAAAGCGACTAAAGATTGTTTTTCAAAATCACAACATCAAAAATCCTAAACTAGGTTTACAAACTCTGTTGTGTTTGGAGGTGCTTCGACTAACACCTCTATGGCTTCTTAGGTACTAACATTAGCAACGGCATTGAAACTTACTAAATCAAAACGTACTTGTAGCTTTGCCCTACATGCGTTCGCCACTATTGTTCACCAGTTACATAAACCTGAATTTGCAAACTACAGCTAACTTGTACGTATATATTCGAAAGCTGAAAAGCTTACATTAAAGTTAGTACCTAACTATACTGCTGATTATCTAATCGTTGTGTACGAACGTCTGCTTTCGACGCCTACATTGACTTTACGATTTATCTCATTGTAATATATTTATATAATACTTAGGTACATGGCATTGTTGTTCAGAACAGGTTAACAACATTTTCATGACATTACCAAAGACAAGTCAAGGAGGAATTTTAAATTAATAAAACCTCGTCTCGGCTCCCTGTAAATATTGGCATTGAGTAAAAGTTGGTTATTAGGGCTTTTTGTGTTTACAAGAGCCCTAACCTAGTGCCTAAGTCAACGACTTTTTTGAACATTTAAACATGCAAATATGTATGTATGTGTGACGGTTTTAGGTGTTAGGGTCCTAGCAAGCGGTTTTAATGAGATTTTCGAATTTAAATTCTTGCTATTTGTTTTTCATGTTAAATGCTGACGGTGCCAAGCAATTATGTTCCCTATTAATCTCTCGTTAAAATCTGGAATGGTATTCAAATTCAGTATGCGTATTCATGAAAAATGTTTTAAAACGGCGTATAAAATAAATTAGGCAACGACTAACAGACTTTGAAATTGCCTATTTGCATTGCAGTGCAATTTGCTGTCGTTTTGTTAATCTTTTATCCTTTCATTGGGAGATTTTCAGTTTTTTAATTCTTTTAGCAAGAAAGCTCGTCGTTATTTTTTATTCTCTTTGTAGTATTATTTTGTAATAGACTAGTGTTCTTATCAACACTAGTCTTACTAATAACTAGAACATAGTTAACACCTGTGTATTTATGGTATGCGATTGAACCTTTTGCGGGAAATTGAATGGGACCTAAAATGTCAAATTATTTTTACTAAAATTATAGTATCTACTTATTCATGATACCGAAAGGCTAGATTTTCGATGCGCACGATTCTCAAATCAAAACAAATGTCATTGTTATTTACAATCACGTCCATCTCTTGAGCAGATGGGTGCGATAGGGCAATGAATCGTAGGTCACGGTGCCCATCTGATATGCGAATGCCACATATTAATGCTAACGAGGGCATCGCAGCATCATGCGCAGCGTCTGTGCTGGTTGAGATGAATTTTGTGAATGGTTGGTGCATTTTGCGGAACAATTTTGATCGCGAATTGTTGGCACTGAGTTGTAACTGGGAGGATTTATATTGCGCGCGAGATATTTTTTAACTTATAACTTTTATGAAATTAAATAATTTCCAAACATTTTTCGACTTTGACGGTTATTGAACCCGCAACCCAAACGTCCGTTGATGTCGAAAATAATTGGGATATTCTTAAATTTCTGAGAAATTATATAATATTGGGGATATTTACGCACTATAATGGCACAAACCTTAATTTATAAATTACTACTGCTGCGCCCCGCGGTTTCACCCGCGTGGTGATAGATATTTTGGATAATATACAATATATCTTTATAAATTGTAGCCTATGTGTTATTCTGATGTATAAGCTATATTATTGTAAAGTTTCATTAAAATCCATTCAGTAGTTTTTACGTGAAATAGTAACAAACATCCATCCATACTTACAATCTTTCGCGTTTATCATATTAGTAGGATTAATTACATAGGTACTAAGAATTTTTTATATCACGATTTTTACACTTGATAATCAAGTACAAACCGAAGGTATTTTCAAACTATGGGCTCGCTGTTGGTTTGGTCCCGTTAGACAATGAACTGCAAACTAACCAGGCACAATCCGATCGAAGATTGCTGCTCCTGTTCTTAGAACAAAGGCTTAGACAATATATTGAAGTGTAATAGGTATAGCCTACATTATATCAAAGTTTACAGAGACGGTTACACCCGTACCTCCGCAATAGATATCATTGCATCACTTTTGCATGATCGTCATCTGAGCCAATTTGTCATACTTATTTTGTAGGTACCACTGATGACTTATTATTTGACGACCTCTGTGGCGCGGTGGGCGAAGGTCCGCTTACGACGCAGGAGGTTGCGGGTTCGATTCCCGCCTCGGGACAAATGTTTGTACGATCTGCAGATATTTGATCAGGGAGTTCTGGTCGTTTTCAATGTATAATAAAAAATATCTATGTCGTGTAATGTATTGCATTATGTATATTAACACCCATAACACAAGCTCTGCTTACCTTGGGGCTTGATAATGATGTGTGAATTGTCCAGCAATATTTATTTCATTTGTCAGCTCTGTGTTTTTAACCACTTACATAAGTAGAAAATAGATACCCATGGGTAATTGATACTATTCTTAGGAGAGGTGGACGCAGACGAGACACAAACAGTCGCTACTCGACCACTGCACAGACACCGCAGCCACTATCCACTTGCAACTGTCACCATCACGACGAAAATAGAAGGCAGTTGTAAAAGTTTGTACTTTCTATCTTGCTTTACTGACGTACACGTGATGTAGGTATTACATATTTCTACTTGCAACCAACATCTGTTATCTACAAGTGAATATCTGTCTATCACCTATTCTATTAGCTTGTAGATACTTGATGTTATAAATGTTATAATGTAATTTATATATACCTATACATACCAACTCATACTTATGATATATTATTAAGTTTACGTATTTGAAGTGCAATATGTTTTTTAACAAAAAATGAACTTGAACTGAATAATACAATACAACCTGATGGGGGTAGAAAATTGCATGTGGCCGAAAAGTGGTGACAACAGTGGCCCGTGTACGCCGAGGCTAAGTAAAGCAGCATCGTGCTGTCATGGTGTGGTGGGCACGAGGTCACGGGTCGTGGACGACGACCTCATCTGCATGTTGTTGCGTGGGATCTTTGTAACTAATTGTTTTTGCAGCCATTTCTGCGGCCACTGTGGTCGTAAAATGACTTTGATAGCTTATTTCCTAATATAAAACACGAAATAAATAGCCAGATTAATAGTTTAATCGTCATCAGCCACTGGCTCCAACAGCGGCTGGACATAGGCCACCCCTAATGAGCGTCATAGCGTCCTGTCTTCAGCTCGACGAATCCAGCATCTACCTACAATCTTTTGCAAGTCGTCATCCCACCTGGTCGTAGAGCGTCCTACACTACGTTTACCGAGTCGTGGTCTCCACTCAAGAACACAATAGTTTAGTGTTTTAGTTTAATACCATACATAATAGGCCTAACTGTCATATCCTGTAGAGATGAGATTTCATATAAAAATTTAATCGTTTGTATATTAGATTTGTACATAATAGAAGGTCTCCAAACAACATTTAATTTGGAGAGCACTTCAAAGAAATTATTAGACTCTGCAAACCGGAATAACAGAAGGACCTAAATATCGGGAAAACATCCGAGAAAATATGGGCTATAGGATCAATATACCCAGGAAATAAGTACCTCTATATTTATTAAAAAACGAGATAATCGTCATTCCAATCCGGATCACGTAGTTACCTACCGAAGGGAACGCAGACAATACATTTTTAATAGGGTCTTGCGAATTAGTAGGGTCAGATCGCTTTTGTTTTGTTTGCTCAAATTTTTCGACAAACAACGAAAATTGCCTGTAGAGCTACCGTATAGCATTTGTTTATATTACACGTAGCCATATCTTTAGCTACATTATTTGATTATATTGGAAGTTGGGGTCGTAATTGGTTTAGGTATACAATCGTTCCGCGATTGTTTGTTTTTCGGGAGAAAAAGCATCATAATTTTTTTTTTATGTCTTTATTTATTGATGGAGTTTTGTCACAAGGTGACTATGTCACTCCTATATGAGATCAATTCTTTATATTATAAACATGGCAAAATATGTACATACACTTAACAAAAATGAAACAACAATAACGTTTGCCACATGACATTGCATGGCCACCTCCTTAAGGAGGCATCATCATCATCAGCATATAGCAAGCCACTGCTGGACATAGGCCTCCCCCAATGAGCGCCATGCCCTCAGCTTGCCGCATCCAGCATCTACCTGCAGTATCTCGCAGGTCGTCAGGAACCTGGCCGGTGGAGAAAAGGGCAAGACAGCAATAATTATTTTTTTATTTTTCTTACTTTGCCATAGTAATTATTTAAGAACGTATTTTTTAAAAAATCAACCTTAAATAGTATGATTTTACAAGAAAGACATACCTACCATGATAATATGCCGACAGCTCTATATTTTCAGGAGCTTATAGAAAAACTTCCTGTGGTTTTTTTATATGTAAATAAGGAACCATAAACGTTTAATAGAGTATGTATTTATATACCTAAATGCTATGCAATTCAGAGAATACAAACCAAAGGCTGAGTGCCTTTACTACTCCTAACCATAATGATAACTGGCTTTAGTCTTCACTGTAAGTACTAGCTACATATATAAACTTTGTAGGATTATGCAAAGGCAACATTTATGAACTTTCAACGAAAGCTTTGCGCTGTAATGGAATTGAGTTAATTGGTGAACCTTCATGTTCAATGTTACCGAGTGGTTACATTCACTCGTTCATACCGGTGTGGCTGTCATAGCTAAGGTAAGAATGGCCAATCAATAAATTAGCCATCAGGCTTCTGCCCGCTGGAATAAGTCTTTCTTTGATAAAAAGATTGATGGTGAAGATGGATTTTTTCTTAAATCAGCCTGATCAATTTAGTGGGTAGATAGTTTTGGCGTAAAGAAGCAATGAGATTAAAGTAGTTAACTATACTACACAACTGGACTATACTTCTTTGTAAAGAAGTAAACAAACTTTCATCAAAACATTCACATATATAAATACTTTTTCGTCCGTGTACCTACTTATATGTTACTTTCGTAATTAGGTATATGCAATTTTTTTTTTGCTGAACATTTTTTTCAATTGCTCCTTCAACCAACTTGCTACTGTTTTCCGAATAAACACTGTTCTATCACTTTCTGTCCATCCGAAAGTTGCCTGACAGAGATCGCTCATAGCGATAAGGCCGCCCATTTTACAACATAATCTGTATTCGTTTTTTCCTGTCTGGTGTATCTGTTTTATTTGGTGTGCAATAAAGAGTAATTAATTGTATTGTGTGATAGATTTTTCTTGCTATGGAGTTCATTTTTCGAAAGTACCAATCCCAATAGGGTAAAATAAAGATAGTTGCCTCAGTGGGATACTTGCCCTGGTTTTGAATACACTATGTTAGAGACGTCAGCAGCATTAGCGCTTTACTATAGGTACATAAATGCAGCTGAATTTCACTTGGCATTTTCACGCTGATTGATTGAGTGATCGAGATGTGTTCTTTTAGCTGTGAGTGAATTATAGACAATATGTACTACAGACACTCACCCACTTTCAATCATGCAAACCGGTTCGGACAAAGAGCTTGTTTCTTAACGCGCTGTTGCGCCAAAATGTATTTATTGCCTGGTTGATATTTAATTGAAGCACTGTTTACCTTAATCTCCTTGAAAATACTTGTTACATTTGCAAAAAACCGCATTGCAATTAAGAAGCTTTAAAAGTTCAAATTAACAAACCTACTTAGTTCTCGTTGTTGGTACTTAGTTCTTGGTGCTGGAGGCAATGACATTTTGAAAGCATTGTCCTCGCTTTTTAACTTAGCAACTTTGACCATGTGTGGTCCAGTGAAGGTACCGTATTTCGTTTTTCAGATATGTATTCGAAAATACTGCGATCACTTATTACCTACTTTTCATGTTTATATTTATATTTCCAGTACCGAAATTTAAATTATTTCACTATATGATATAAAACATAGTCGCTTCCCGCTGTCAGTCTGTCCCTATGTATTCTTAGATCTCTAAAACTACGCAAAGGATTTTGATGCGGTTTTTTTAATAGATAGGGTAATTCAATAGGAGGGTTTATAAACCCTTTGACACATAGATTTCCACGCGGGCGAAGCCGCGGAGCGCAGCTAGTACGCAATAAAAGCTTTTAGCCACGGTTACGTCAAAACGAAAACGAGTACAATACCTAAAAAAACATCAATGAATTTACGTCATGGTAAAATAACCGTGTCTGTGGGTGTAGGCGTTCGTAGACGCGAGACAGCCGGCTGCGCGGGCGACGCGGCGGGCGCAGCTTACAAGCTTGGTTTTATAGCTTCGTGAATCATCGGATGACACCGGACAACTTCGGCTCTACACAAGCAAAGCTAGCCTCCCGTCTCACTCCCACTTAGGATAATACTACGTAATCCTTACTCCAGTCACTGAACCAAAAAAGCAAAAAGACAATGTTGTCGTCCGGTTGGGTAGGGTCGTAAAACCGGTTCTGGACTGGGCTTCCAACTGTGTCTGTAGGTACATTTCTTGAAAATCATAAAAGGATTTTCCGTAGGTAATATACAATTTGCAAGTTTTTATTTAGAAATATTCAAAACCTTCTGTGGCCCACCGAGCCCATATTAAGCTTTAACGTTTTAATTCTTTATGTAAAACATTAACACAATAAATAATCTTGAATATTGGTACTTTCTTTGAACTCCCGAATAAAAAATATTGCATTTAAGTTATTCACAGTTTATTTGATGCTGACGTTCGTGGAGATATCAAGTTAGTACTGATATTACTTATTCAGGTTTGGGAAATTGCATCCATAAACTAACCTAAGTTTGTAAAATTGTAGCAAGATCTCGCGACAAACGCCAAAGCTGGCATCACCATTTCATATTGTATCTTTATCCTTACAAAATAAAACCTCATGCATGATAATCAGAGCACACTCGCAACTTAGCCAGTAGATTAAGTAGTAGTTAGTACACCCCAGGCTGTGCATGGAAGGAAACTGTTATCGAGCGGAAACGGTCGGGTGGTGGCCATTAAAATAGAATTACAATTTAATACACCCCTTTGAATCGGTGTTCAGATTATTCGATTCAAATCAGATTTGCTTCGCTATAGATTTAATTTTGATTTTAATCAAAAGTTTATACTCATGTTCTATCTATAAACATTCGCCCTGAAATCACAAAAGGGTACTTACAAACAATAAACTTCTCGCAAGCACAGAATTATAATTCGTAGGTATTTATGTGCCGTATTCTTTATTTATAGATTCCGAGAACTGTGAACTGTGATTAACTACTCGATCGACTCAATCAAGACTCGAAGCAAAACATAAGGAAAATGTATACCTAAATAAAATACATATATTGGCATTTCCTTGAAAACATTTTCTGAATGGTATGTAAACAATATTGTCTACGAATGAGCCTTAATAGCTTTTGGCCTTTTATAATAAGGTAAACTTGAAATTATCTTGTCTGTTTCACAACTTATAAATAGCAAACCAAATAACCTAACTATTAAAAACTACTTGCTTATTTACTTACATCTTGATTGACTATGCAAACTCATAAGGCCCGTCTTAAGTAGGTGAGCCATCTTACGTCATACAGTGACTTTCTAGTGCTTTTCTTCTCTTATTTAACAAACAGACTTAGGATTTTCCTGAATTCATATTTTAGTAGTGGGTCCGAGCGAAGAAGGAAGGCTGAATCACTGCTTTCATATTAGATACTTATTTATAAATAAATACATAGGCATGGCTGAAATTGCGAAATACACTTAGCAGATTTCCCTAACCAATTTTGTTGCATTCGAAATAACAGATGGAAAATCAGGATAAACGTCTGTAGTACTGTGTAATTGGTTGATGAAATAGGATCAAAGAGCCTAACTCAGATGATTAGTTACCGTTCCAAGATAAGCTTCCGTAAGGAAGAAGATACTACTATCCACTCTGTGAAAAAAGACTGCCTGACGGAATAATAGTGTTATCACGGCCGAGCAAAGTCTAAATTGGAATGCAGATTTGGGTGACAATTGTTGTGTCTCCAGTGCTTGCAGTACAAGAGGCCGCTAACGAGAACAACGGTTGTTTGTTTTCCCACGCCTCTTGGTGCCCAAATACACGGTCCATTCAGCCAAACTCAGCACTCAAAGGTAGGTACAAACGGGGCGTCCCGCCAGTAACATTGTAAAAACATGCTTATACGATCAGCAGACTTTTCAACCTACTCCAGAGATATGTCTACAAAGAACTGTCTTTTTAACTGTCCCACTGTTCGAGATCATCTTTATAGATCTCCATTAGATAGATCTATAGATAGAACCGAGTTTATTATACACAAAACAGAAGACAAATACAGAAATTAAAACTTAGAATAAAGGCATAAAGTGCGGCCTTTTCGCTCAGAGCGATCTTCCAGGCAACCTTAGGATAGACTGGAAATGAAGGAACAATATCGACGGTGGCACTTTAATAAATAATTGGTAAAAAAAACTACTTCTCTTTGAACTATCGCTTCTCTAGAAGAAGTAAGTAACCTTCTGTCGAGTCCCATAATGTGACATTCATCCGGAACTGAATCGCTCCAGAGCCGGAACGGAATAGCTTCAGAATTTCCGATCATTGGCTATTAATGCTGCAATCCTCTTAGCTCAGAATCTCACAGTCTCATAATCTCCATATAAACTAGCTTCTGCATGTGGCTTCACTGACGCGGTATTTAGACAAAACTGCATAATTTTCCTAGAGATAATATAGCTTTCTCTTATTGAAAGAATTTCAAAATCGAACCAGGTGTTCAAAGTATTTAGACAAAACAGTTTGCGAATAGGGGATTCGTAAACTGTTGTTAAACCTGCTTTTAAGCCTACTTTTTGCGACGAAACCCTCTTAAAATCCTAATTCTAAAGATTTGTAAATGTGACTAGTTCTATGAGTCTGTTATTATTTTGCCACTTACACCAAAGATAACTAAATCACTAATTGCACTCAAATTAAAACCTTTGTTATAAAAAGAAGCAATTGCATTAGCTTTTAACAACACAAACAAATGGTACCTTTTTAGTGTTAAAGTACAATTAGGTATAGGTTTTGTATATGTTAAATGTATCTCACATACGCAAAACCAATACAAAAAGTGTATCTCGCAAATAGCCTTGGTGCTACAAAGGTTATTTCGAGATGGTATAATATGTTGAATAAAGCTGAAGATGAACTATATATGCCCATGTTAATTTGATTGACAACTTGATTGATAAAGCAACAAACGTTAATTGCTAAATGTTTCATCCATTTATAAATTGTGAATTATTCTGCTGCAAACTTTTGGCAGGACCGAACTCATTAGGGCGACTATCCCTACCCCAATCTCTACAATCAGATTCGTTAACTTCGTTTAGGGTTGATGTAAGGGACGTTTCGTTTCTATAAGCTGTATGAATTTTTGAAAAAAAATTCTTACGGTACTTAGTTTGTCTCTTTTAAAAGTTAGGTGTTTGCGTTTGAGTATGAATATCTAATCAGTTCTTGCCCACAGCTTCAATAGCATGTAAGGAGGTGGAATTAACCAATACAAAGAGGTTTAAGGACTTCTTATTCTATGCTTCCCATTATAGATTGTCATAATAGCCGAGAATCACGGAATTTCTCACGGGTACTTGAGCCGACTGGTAAGACTATACGAGCGAGATTTAGTTGAGCTTCTTTGTATACTTACCTACGTGTGCCTTATGCCAACATCACCCATATGAAATGTCAACAATAAACGTAGAAAACTAAGAAGCAAACAATGTACCTATCATGTTATGTTTAAGCTGCAAACAAAATTTTATCGTCAGTGTTGTCAAACCCACGCTGTCCTTTTCTCACTTACACCTTAGTAGGAAGGTAATCGGCATAGGTCTCTGAAATTTATAATCAAGCTTATATCTAACATACCTCTGGCAACTGGTCCCAAAAAGTGTTTCCTTCTTGCAAATTAGGGAAGTAGAAGTCCACTTTAAAAGTTCCCGGAAAATCCGAAAAGTTTTATTCACTTAGTTTGCGATCCCTGTCCGAGTTAAAAATATACGCTTAGGTACTGAAAAACAGAAAGCCTCCAATCACAGAGTTCAAATTGCATTAACTTATACTCGGGTACTGCTGTAATGTTCTGACAAGCTTATCTACCTTATTCTGACAGTTTATATCTAGAAGGCAAGTTGTTTTCTACGTCTTTTTATAGGCAATCATTACAATAAAACTTATAAGACATCTATAACGTAAACAAAATATGAAGCCTAGTTCTGATTAAGACCGTTCACATTCTGTTATGCTAACGTCATCGCACTAAAATAAGTCACTGTGCAAATACTCGCTAAGTATTTACGAAAAACATGTGATTCCGAGCAGCGGCAAGCGTGCGTCACGTAGGGCGGCTCGCGCGACACTGGGCGGGCGGGAGACTCGCCCGCCCTTGCGAAAAGTTCACGGCAACGCTTTCTTTCTGCTCAGTGACATTATTACATTTCAATCGCGCTCGATGTTTACTGAACAAATATTACTTTTATTCTATCGGGAATGTGTATGCAATCATGCCGAATAACTGCTCGACCTTTTGTGAACGATATGTTTACAAAAAAACATTTTACTTATTCATATTTCAAACACACAACAACAACGAACAACGCGCAAGTGCAATGAGCAGCTAACAATACGTTTCCATTTCCTGTAAGCAGTTAGTTCGCCCCAGTTCCTTTACAAAGACGCAAGTTATTTTAGATATTCGGCAATCGGCATCATTCCAGCTGAAATTCAGCAGCGTTTGACAACGGCTCGCAAACCTCAGTATGCAGATATAGCTTAAATACAGCTTTATCGTAACCACTGGGTATTCAGAACTGGCTATAACAGATGCTTACGTTGGTGAACTGAACTCCTCTAGTTTACAGACAACAGAGATGTACATAAAATAAAGACCACGAACAGTCGAACGCTGCGAGCGGAATAAATTAGAATTGGATTAATTTCTTGCATAATTTACGTAGTGAAATCTTGCTAAAATGTACGGATAGATTCGTATACTAACCAGCTACCTCTTTGAATGTTCTTAGATTCCTTCTTTGTTAAGAAAAGTAGTGGGCAGCAGCCCTTTAGTAAGAATATATGAAGATTTTCTTCAAAACGCATTTATAGGTTGAATTACAAAAGCAATAAGCTATCCTCTCAACCTAGAGTATAGGTAGAGCTTGCTATATATGTACATTCTCCCGTCACGCAGGTAACGTTCTACGTATTCGTTTATTCACAGCAACAATTGGAGATTTATGTCAGTTTGGAGACGGAATCCTATCTGAAAATAATATTACGTAGATTTACGAGCAAAATCTGCTTGAATTATCCCCGTTGTTGATGTTTCCTCGAAAATATTTCACTGAAATCGACTATTCATAGCACCAAATCTAAAGCTTATGTAGTATTTTTCTTTTGATTTTATCTCCGGGCGTGAATCTGTGGGTGAACTAGTATGTTTTATGTAGACGTAAAGCGAGATATGACATATTGACACGCAGATGGTTGGCATGTTATGAGAAAACGTATAAAGTTGATGTGACGAGGCCTTCCCCATCTCATCTTGTCCAAATGACTTGGATAAAACATAATAGGTACTTACGATAGATGTAAACAAGGCCAGAACTGACGGACACACGTTGCAGGGCACGTTCCTAATGTGCATGACCTGCAAAGTGACTTTCTTAAAAGCTACTTTTACTGTTATGATAGGTAACAGGTATGTGACCTTAGGTTAGGTAACCTACATGGTAGTCTGTAGGTTCTATGTTGTTAAATAAAGCTTTAGTCCGAACAAGTGATTTTTTGTGAAAATGTTTAGGCTTTATAGAAAACGTGTCGTTAAATATGGATGGGTTGTTAGTGGTAATCTCGTAATCGTATAACAGGCAGATTCTGTATAAAATATTTATTCCAATTTCTCGGAAATTCTGAGAACGTTAAAGTAAACGGTTAACGTTATAATATTATTAGAATTCAAATTGCGAAAAGGCGTCGATCTGAAGTATTTATGTAGGCACTTTATACAAAGTAACCAAATACCTATCCAATTTTACGGTTCTGTTTTAAACGTGAATAAAACTTAAATGCTTAAAAATGACGGAGACCGTCAAAATGTTGGTAAAGAAATCTTACGTCCATTTCCCTACCATCTTAGCAGTATTAAGCTTCTCTCTACCGCCTCTAGATAATCTTGCATGACTGACGTCCGCCAAAACACGTTCATAACTTTCTAGGACTTCAAGGCTTCAGCGCCGTCTCAAGTATTCCCTCAGCTCCCTTAAACCCAACTCCAATTAAACTGTAACAAATGATGTTCCGTCTTGAAAACATGTGCTCGTTTCGCTACTGACATGAAAATGAGAAAACGCGCATAACAGTCTAGCACTAGCGGCGGCGGTAGCCCAATGGGACCTCTTTACGTCTTATTTAAGATCTAAAGCTGCCTATGACGTCATAGAATAGACAGCTTAAATCGCTCAGCAACTGTTTAGCACTCAGTGTTCCTACCTATACAGGGTATTTAAGATCTGAAGCCGTCTATCACGTCATAGACTGTAGCTAACCAACCGCTTAGCACTCAGTGTTGCTACGGTAGTACTATACAGGGTGTTTACTTTACGTAAGAGGTTAATTTTAACAACCGCACCCGCAACCGCCACGGCCAATCTCTCCTCTTGTAGGGGCTCATCGAAGGTAGAAGACATTAACTAGGGCTGGTTGGGAGTAATGACCAAGTAAAAGCATTTCAGAACACTTAATGTCGATTTATTCTACCGAATACACAAAGTATTTGTAGGTAATAAGTCGGACGACCAAGTTAGACTCAATCACAGCTAAAGATCCTACCACATTGGCTACACTATTGATTAATTCATAGTTGCGTTTAACCACAGCGTCGTCGTCACTGCCCTCGGGTGCCAGTGTAATATATCAAAGGTTCATTAAAAGGCATAACAGTCTGGTATGCGTTGAAAAAATTACCGTATCGAATTGATAAGTCGTTTGAACATTCCTGGCGTGATTATAATCACGGCTACTTTTACACTGAAAGCTAGACCCTTTCTTTTTCAAGCCGATAATGCGTCTAAGAAGCACGTTCAGAGTTAGTCATACTTGATGACGGTCAAACTTGGTCAGGCTTTTTTATACGCACTCTTGCACCATAAAGAAACATGCCCAACAATATGCTGAGTTAGTAGTTTAGTTTTTTAAATGTTAGCTCATCTACCTGTGAGCAAAATAAATTAGGTAGTACTAAGACGCAGCTACAATCAATGATGACGATTTATATTATCATGACTTCATATTTTCTAGAATAATCCTTGTCCCAGCTAGTTTCGATTTAAAGAAGTTTATTTCTCATATAAACAAAAGTGTTCACTTATACAATCAATCTTAAAAATATTGCTTGTTTTGTTCAGGATAATCATATAGCCGGGTTTCTGTCTAATTTCAACTTTCCTAAGCTACTGCGGAAGCCGAAAACAAATTATCTACTCTTAGAAGACGTGTCAGTAACATTGATGGTGTAACGTTCCTAATGAACTGTTTGAAATTCATAACATTTATTTCAATCAAAATACCCCGTGGGATTTTATTCAGTGTTCAATATCTTAGCAGATCAGAAAGAAACATATATTTTCATAAAGGTCCTTGGAACGGATACCTACAGTAAAATTATTTACGACTTAGTGTAGGGTCTGCAATTATGTACTAGATCAAACAAGCCATTTACACATCTCTTAGTTATATATTAGTTTATATTTTTTAAAGTGCTGTATAATATGTCATCATCAGCCTATAGTAGTCCACTTCTGGACATATGCCTCCCCTAATGAGCGCCATAGCGCCCTGTCTTGCCGCATCCAGCATCTACCTGCAGTTCTTCGCAGGTCGTCATCCCACCTGGCCGGAGGGATGACGACCTGCGAAGGACATCATGGACGACAGTACGCTTTTGCCGAGTCGCGGTCTCCATTCAAGAACACGTTTACC
The DNA here is from genome assembly GCA_947044415.1 of Eupithecia dodoneata. Taxonomy (NCBI): domain Eukaryota; kingdom Metazoa; phylum Arthropoda; class Insecta; order Lepidoptera; family Geometridae; genus Eupithecia; species Eupithecia dodoneata. The sequence continues at coordinate 6,930,468 of OX345656.1, read as the reverse complement.
CCAGCGGTTGTCTTTTCTTCGCGAGATATGGCCGACCCACTACCACTTCGGCTTGCGTATAATGTGTGCTTAAAGTTAAACAAAGATTTTTATTTATTTAATTATTATCTTTTGGGCTTTATTGCGACACCTGAGGGTCAAAAACCGATTGATGAGAAATTAGCATTATGTTGTTTACAATCTAAGAATCTCTACGAGATAAAAAATTCCTAGAAAGCTTCATCCGTCGGTACAAGTACAGCCAAGCTCTTCGCAATAAGAAACCGGAGATGAACATTAACAGTAGGTACTGTATACTCTGTATAGGCGATTAAAGGATATAAAAAGTTGCTTGTTAAGTATTGATAGCTCCCTTATTGGATGAGAATCAGAGCGTATATGAAGGGATGTGACCAGACCACGGGCAAAGATGAGTCGTATCAGAAACGTAAAGACAGATTCACAAGCTAAAAATAAATGCAAGGTTTTTGAATTTCAGGATTGAAATAGATAAATAAATATATAATTAATGCTGGACAATCCACACAACATCAGCTAGCCAACAAGTTAAGCAGAGCTTGTGTTATGGGTAGGTACTAGATGACTGATATACTTAATACAATACATTACATAGATAGATGTTCTTTATTATAAATAGATAGCGACCAGAATACCCGAAACCAATATCTGCAGATTGTCCACACAATTGCCCCAGCGGGAATCGAACCCGACGCAGGAGCTTGTGCGTCGCAGGCGGACCTCGCCCGCCTCGCCACAGAGGTCGTCTAATCAAATCAAATATAGAGTCAGAGTAATCAGAGTCTAATCTAATGTAAAACTAGATTACGTTTGTCTTTAGGCAAGTACTCTTTATTCTTAGAGGTACATAAGTCTAGAACTTCCTCTCTACATACAACTTTAACGAAGTAACGGTCGAAACTACAACCACCAAGTTGGTTGCTCCAGACCGGTGGGCGATGACCGTTACTATTCCTTGTTCATAAAGGGGAAATCCTTCCGGTTCTTCGCTACACAATGTACACATTTATCTGTATGTTTTTATCTAATTTCTCCAAAAATATGTTTCTTGTATATATACCTATTATTGTGTAATGTGTCGTGTTAAGTGTTAACACTTTGAGTGCTGAAGTCACACGGTATGTGTTTTCTACAAGTGACTTATATGCGTAAATCCACACTAGTGCAGCGGCTGAAAAAATACAGATCTTTGTGACTCAGCACAGCCGTAATATTTTTCGAACGAAACGCATGTGCGGCGCAACACAACCGCTGTGTAGAGCGGCAGCACGAATTTTTTAGGTTAAAAAAAAGTACGCAGTCGTCGAAAAAAAATCGCAGTCTTAAGTATGGTTTCAAATTAAGTCATTATTTTTTCTTTCTTTACATTATTTTATTAGTACTTATTGCAAAAATAAATATATCGCTTTAGATTTGATGGCAAGGGTACTAGGCGACTATAACCTCTGCATTGTAAACCAAAAAAATTATCAAAAAATTGATAAAAACATAAAATAACAATGGGCGGCCTCCTCACTTAGAAGCGATTTCGTCCAGGCAACCTTTAGATGGATTTTTTTTTAAAGAAAGGCAAGGGTGCCTACGTTTTGCGGCTAGGTTTAGTGTTACCCGCCTAGTAGCCATTGCCGTAGGTAGGGAATCACTTATTTAAATTGTAAAAGACGGTCGGTGTGTAGATGTCTTTACTAATGATGACCAGAACATTGCTTGGTATACAAAAAGCTACCTAGAGAAATGCCCAATTTTAAAGGCATATCGCGATAAGCCAGGCAGAAAAAACAGAACAGTCCATACCAAACCATCTTTGATAATCGCTTGTGATTATCAAAGATGGTTTGTTATGTTGTATGGACCAGTACAACACTAGAAGGCACTGGACGCCGTCTCGCCTCAGGGAAAAAACTCATAATTGCTTCTACGTATCGCGGCTTTCCATACTAACTTGTTACTTATCTATGGTTCTCTGTGGTGGTATAATATAAACTCTGTATAAATCTATGGTTTACTGGGGCCGCCCTAAGAGGAAGTGGTGTCCAAGTTGCCTGCAAATCCGGTCAATCTTGTATTTATAACTTCTTTGGAAATTGTGACAGTGATTTAAGTGTCCGGCTCAACGATTGCCTTCGGGCTGGTAATAGGTATCTATCAGGTTAATTGATAATTGAATTATTTCACACGAGTCTATATTCTTTTATAAATATTTTCATATTAATTTGACGACCGATGCAGGCGCGGCGAGCGAAGGTGCTGTGACGAAGGAGGTTGCGGGTACGATTAACGCCTGGGGGGACAAATGTATCTACAATCTAAAAATATTTGTTCCGAGTGTTCTGGGTATTTTATATGTATGATAAAAAATATTTATCTAGGTAATGTATTGCATTAAGTACATATATCAGTCATCTAGTACCCAAACTTAGCTTAGTTTGAGGCTAGATGATACTGTGTGGATTGTCCAGCAATATTTATTTATTAAAATCTTTTATTTATATTTATTTAAAGGAAAACCAACTTATATATAACACAATAGAAAGCTTATTGAAGGTTTTCACGGACTTTCTTATACTTACAACTTAGGTACTTTAATTTGTTCTTAAGTGAATACCGCAAGAGTTGGTAAACGTGCTGTGGACTAACATGGGCTGACAATGATTATGAATACTTAAAACAAAAATAAATGTTTGGTGCAAGAAACGAATTTTGTTTGGGAATAGTTTTCATGCAGAATGCGCTGTGTTACAATGCAGGTAATTTTATCACCAAAATTGTTTGTCAATTGCTGGCAAGTACGATACGACTTTGCTTGGAGGCAGACTACCAACAGGTCAAATTATGAAAATAATTGAATTATTATGGCAATAATATTTCAACGGATCATGTACTACCCAACATCAATTTATCATTACCGTTGACCTAGTTTCAACTTGTCGCAAAATTAATTTTCACACTATCAGACCATTGCATGTAGGACTGTTTTCTACTTTGATCATGGATGTTTCATGAAGGTTCTCATTAGCTTCGGATATTGGAAGCACGCAATGAATTTTAATTCAATTAGTTAATACGGAAGATATCGGTTTACAAGCGTCTCTTGCTGCCATTTGTGGGATAAATTATTCCGGTCACGCTAACCTTTAGGTAGAGCGCTGCGCTGTTTAACAACAAAAGTAACCCCTTCTTCTTCGATATTGATATCTTTGTCTCAGACCAAACTATTAATTTCTAGTAGTTTATTTTCAACCGACGCAACGAAAAACATAATAGGAGGAGGTTCTGTGTTTGGTTGTATGTATCGTCGACAATTTCTCCCTCAATTATAAGCCAATTAGGAAAATACTTTCTCCATTGTATAGAGAATGATCCCGAGGTTTTCTCATACAAATAGTAAGTATTTGTCCCGAAAATTTCAATAAACTATAATAATTGGAAGTTTTTTTTTAACAATGAAATTGTTTTATTTACAAATGTTTAATAAGATTTGGAAATAAAAGCCTTATTTATGTATGTGTTCATCACAGAACAAAAGTCAAATCATATATGCTAGTAACCCATGTAACATTGTTCGTGCTTGGCTAGAGGAACGACATTCATGTAAACTTGCGTCGTAAAGGCAGTTTCATTGCATCGATGGATGTTCTACAAAGGGCATGGGGACATTCAAATTGTCTGTATTATAATGTCGTTGGATGCGGCGATGAGATTTACATAGGAATGGAGGCGACGTTAGCGGCAGTTAGGCGCTTCCGTGCGGCCGCGGGCCTCCACCGACCGCCACCCGCCGTCGCCGCCGCCGCCTGCAGCAGACTGCGACCTATTACCGACGCAAATCTACAACCATCATTCATAACTCCAGGCGACGTTTACCAACTACGAGGGAATCTACATAAACGTCCCATTACTACCCTGAAAATCTAATTCCAAGACCTAGATACTGAAGAACTGAAATTGTCACGTTCCACTGAATAGACTCCTTTCAATTTCATGGTTTGCACCAGAATTTCTGGATTCTGTGCTCCTGTGAATTTTGCGAAGTCTTAAAGTTTGTTCAGCAACGACAGTGGAAAGGGAAATTTCACTATCAACTGTATAAGTAAATTGTGCGCATCTTGGTGAATACTTCAGAGGTCGTCGCCCACTTCATCAATTTCATCACACTTTTGTCACTTTCTCAACGGCAGTTAAATTAAGCAACTTCAATCAAATTTTAATCATTTCAGTACAAATTAGTTAGCAAAGCGAGTTTCATAACATTATCTGTATAAAAACATCGGTTAGTAATTAAATTGGCTAGCGGCCTGTCTAGTCACCAGACGTGAGTTGTGCAACAGATTGCACTGCAGAGTTCAAATATAACCGGCCCAACCTTGGACTCACTAAATTAGCCAGAGTGAGCCATTTACTCGTATTAGTTATGTTTTAGTAATAGTTATTAGTGGCGATTTACGCTTTACGGTCATGCTTCCTATCAAGTGACTTTTGATACAATTGCAAAACTGATGAAAGTAGGTAAATTGTCCTTCACTATATATGTAGTATAAAACAAAGTCGCTACCCGCGGTCTGCCTGTCCCTATGTATGCTTAGATCTTTAAAACTACGCAACAGATTTTGATGCGTTTTTAAATAGATAGAGTGATTCAAGAGGAAGTTTTATAAACTATTTGATACATAGTTCCACGCGGGTGAAGCCGCGGGGCGCATCTAGTATATCAAATAATATAATACAATAAAAAATATTTTATTGTACACCAGATAAAGATTATGACAAAAAGACATTACATGCTACAAGTACCATGGGCGGCCTAATAATATATACCTTCATTGGTATGCGATAATAGTAACAAAGTCCGAACCAGGTTGCATATTGAATGCCTAGATTGTTTCAAATTAGTTACTGGTCCAGCTCCATGCCTAATCACTAGACAGATCGAGGAATCCACGAAAATACCCAAAGAAATTATCAAAATCCTTTGATAAAACGTGATCCACATACCTATCAGAAGGGTAGGGCTATGGTCCTTCGAAACTTCCACTCCTAGTTTGTAACTAAATAATTGATAAATCCTTTATCTGAGCGATCTATAAACAATGAACGTAGTCCAATAGCTCACGGTATCCAATTTAGATATCCTTTGTACAGTTTAAATAAATGACCATCGAAAAACGAACGCTACGAGCATATACTAAATAGATAGAAAACACTTTATTATAGGTACCACACAAAACAGAAAACAATACTAAAATAATAAATATATAGAATAGAGGAAGTATAAATGGCGGCCTTATAACGATATATGGCCGCCCTTTATGAGATATATATATATATGATTAGATATATTTTATGATTATAGTTATGTTATAAATTGAATCGAAGTGAACTTCGTTGTCCATCTGATTTTTTTAGATCTTGAAAACTTTCGCGATTTGTTAACATTGTAAAAATGCCCGTGAGCATGATCGTTGCTATAGAAACGTAGGAATATAAAACAAAAGGTACGCGTAGATACCCGATAAATAATCTTTTATTGACGACCGATGTGGCGCGGTGGGCGAAGGTCCGCCTGCGACGCAGAAGGCTGCGGGTTCGATTCCCGCCTCGGAACAATTGTGTGTACGATCTGCAGATATTTGTTCCGGGTGTTCTGGTCGTTTTCTATGTATAATAAAAAAAAATCTATCTATGTAATGTATTGTATTATGTATATCAGTTATCTAGTACCCATAACACAAGCTTTGCTTACCATGGGGCTAGATAATGCTGTGTGGATTGTCCAGCATTATTTATTATTATTTATTTATTTAATATCTTGTTTATTTTATTCTGTTATCTGTTGTTTTTTGTAGTTTAGTCTCTTATCTACGTTATTTTATTTTCACCTATCAAAATATTAAAAGCAGTTTACTCTCTTTAGGTTTTATTACAAAAACAAAACCTAAAGAGAGTAAACTGCCTTTACGAAGCATATCATCAAACTTTAATTAACTTCTATGTAAGTTAAGTTTCTAGAGGGTAAACCAGTTTCCATCCTCGTTTCTGAATTGCCATTTGTCTAGAGCACAATATCTTATCATCACCATCGCCCACAGTCGGCTACTGCTTATAATGGACACTACAATACTTTATCGCGATCGTGTTACTAGATACTTATTAAAGTTCGATAAACGCTACCAGCATAGCTGACGACTTGCGGCGCGGTGGGCGAAGTGCCTGCGACACTGAGGTCGCGGGTTCAATTCTTGCCTCGGGACAAATATTTGTTCTAACTCTACAACTATGACGACCGATGTGGCGCGGTGGGCGAAGGTCCGCCTGCGACGCATGAGGTTGCGGGTTCGATTCCCGCCTCGGAACAAATGTGTGTACGATCTGCAGATATTTGTTTCGGGTGTTCTGGTCGTTTTCTATGTATAATAAAAAATGTCTATCTATGTAATGTATTGTATTATGTATATCAGTTATCTGGTACCTATAACACAAGTTCTGCTTACCATGAGGCTAGATAATGCTGTGTGAATTGTCCAGCATTATTTATTTATGTTAAGTTCATAAACCCTCGAAACGTTGAAATTTATCTATTCCTTTCCCTTTAATTCCTGCAGATTTTGATATATGGGGTATCGGTAGAATCCTTCATCATCCATCCCGTGACACTGGCTATTTTTAAAGTAAGGCAGATGTTTTTTAATTTTTTGTTTTAGCCTGGAATGCCTCACTGCCTCACTGCCTCCTGGGACGCTTCCGACAGGATCAGTTGTCTTTGTTGTCACCGAATTGTCGTCCGTGACTTCAACTAAAAATTAAGGTCTTTGGCTGAAAAACAGCGCTGAATAAAATAATGTTCAGCACACGCTGAGCCAACCCCTATTTCGGCGCAGGGTCATGGAGGTAGTCTTATTTTATTCTTAATATCACTTTATTATATATTATTTGTGTCGTTTACCCCCATGATAAACTTCTTTGTTTCTGTATTATATGCCTGTATTTTGTACCTGTGTCTAAATAAATGTTTTTTCTATTCTATTATATTCTAGTTGAGCTACCTTTAGTTAGAGTGTTTGCAACAGTCTGCAGTTAGCTCGATAGTTTTAATCGTAAATTAACTAGTACTAATTTGCTTGTATTATTAGACTGTCCTTTTCTTTGTCAATAAAGTTTCTTTAAAGTAATAAACTCTACTTCTATATGACTTGAGGTTATAATTACAATATATAATAGTTATCATTTCCTACTTACCTGTCTTTTTTATTAATTTTGTATAATCTTCAAGCAATAAAGTCCAACCTATAAAATCAATTATCATTATTTATCAGTGTATCAGATTTCAAGAAAAATCGTTCGATCGTTAGAAAATCTCGCTTTGAGTATGCCACTTCACAAAACCAGTTTCTACGACAAATCCTTCTCCATCCAGGCCATAAGGTTGTGGAATGCACTACCAGAGTCCATCAGAAAAGCAGTGTCCTTACCAGTTTTTAAAGCTCGCGTTAAGGGATTCTACCTGTCAGAATCGTGAATATTGGTACTTATTATTTATTTATTAACTAAGTATTACTAAGTAGTATATTATACATATGTGTATATATATTTTATACTTATTTATCTTTAAATACTCATATTATGTTCATATTTATTCTAGCTCTATCCTTGGTACACCGCCTGCCTTTCTTTAATTCACACAATTCTTTCCATCCAAAGGTTGCCTGGAAGAGATCGCTTCTAAGCGATAAGGCCGCCCATTGTACTTGTCACATGTAATATCTTTCATAATGTTCTGTATCTGGTGTACAATAAAGTATTTTTGTATTGTATTGTATTTCAAGTATTTCTCGATAGTATTGTTTACGCTTTTATAAGGTAACATAAAAGTAATTTATATTCAACAGGAGAAGCAGCATGTATTATTTCGATTATTATTTTCTAATTATGTTTTCCGAGTTCTTTTGTTTTATTTATGTACTAGGTTTATAATATGTACTAGTTCTATGAAAGTTTAAATACATTGTAATGTCTACCAGAAACTATACTATAGGTCCTACGACTTTTCTATATAAACTATTGGTGCTGAGATCTTTTGTGATTTAAAGGCTTTGTGTACGCAAGAATTAATTCAGATCTGTCTGGGTTAGATAAAGGTAAGTCTGCGAATGAACTTGTTTGAATACCCATTCTAAACTTTGCCTTCCAAGTGGCTGACCTAAGGTTGCGGTGCTTTCCAAAATAAGAGGAGGTTTCGTGACCACAATTCACGCCAAAATAATACGGTCGACGACCGGTGCACGAACTGGCATTGGTTATATTTTCGTAATTGTCCAAAAACTTCGCCAAATACTCCTTAAATAAACCAAAACTTTCGATAAACTTTGTTGTTTACCATCAGATCGAGGTCATTGTACATTATTTAGGTGTACTTAGGGCTGAATATCTTCAGTAATAATGTTGAGAAGTTTGCTTCATTTATTTTCAAATTTGATTTCAACCCACGCGATGTCTCCGTCGCGAATGTTACATTGTTATCGCAATATTATCGAGAAACATCGTCAATGCTGATTTTATTTTGGATTTATAAAATAGCACTGCCTTTAATAAACTTTATTATTACATGGAAAGTTCAGTTTATTCTCTGAGGCCCAAAATAACACAATAATAACTACATACTTCAATCAAATTTTGCATTCTTGTTGATATTCGTCCCTAGGCGTACTTCATTATTTATTTCTAACAATACAATCTAGACTTGAACAAGATTACAGTGAATTGTGTAGTAGTCTAGACTCTTCAAGTTCGGAATTGACGTCGTAATCTTGTTCAATATCTCTATAATTTAATTTAGGCATTTTTCGGGCTTTAGTTCACATTTCGACGATCATCTACCCTTACTTTAAGTGAAATAAGAGACATCTAAGCTAAAGTTCATGTAAGTCAAGACTTTAGCCTTAGACTTTAGCTCTTCTCAGTATGGTCATGTGTAAACCCCATTTTCCCATCGATGAAAGAAAAAAAAGGGACACACTCTTCATTCCTCGAGTCTAGAGTCCATTGATTTAACCCTTGAAATGCACTAGTCACACACGGGTGGGACTGAAATTTGAAGGCCCCGCGTGCACTAGTCACGCACTGAGATTTCTGACACTTTGGTAGCATATTTTTTCGAAGAACGCCTTGTCTTATTGCCCATTGGCTGCACCAATGTCAACTGTCATTCAATTCGGTATTTTATATTTGAACGCCTCTTTCCGTACCGGTTTATTGGTTTTGTTGATCGTTGACACGGTCACGCGCGTAGCTGTGACCGACGGAAACCTGATGCGACTTGAGAGCTGAACTGATTATCGGAACTTTTTGTTTCAATTACCTTCTGAACAAATAATAGTGTCTGTGCGTGATTGGAATTAACCTTGTCAAAGTTATAAATCTTAACGCATTTTCTAGCACAAAATGCGAGATTTCAATGTGGAGTGGAATATAATCTTTTATTGTTATAATAGCCCGAAGTGTCCCACTGCAGGGTAAGCCCCTCCCCCCCTTCCACTCATCTCAGTCCTCAGCAAGCGTACCCACTCAATATAATCTTGTCAGAGTAAATTTCGGACCGCGCTTGTTTCTGTTTCAAATGGTTGCCTCGTCTAGGCATTTCGTAGTGGGTTGGTCAATTTTAGGGGCTCATTATAAAATATTTTCATTTAAATACTTTCATTGCCCATGACGCGCATGGGCATCTCCGTTCTGCTGAGTCAGCAATTTATTTATTATGGATTTATTTACTTAATGGTGGAGATGGCTCTACATATTTTTTGCTCAAACTGTAGAGCCTTATCTGCTGTATGAATTATTGTCCAGCATTATTTTATTTTATTTTTATCTTTGCTGAACTTATTATTTGATCTTATAACTTTAGCATAAGAAATTCTAAAACAACGCAAAGAAACAATACCGCTCGTTCTACGAGCCGATATTCCAAAAGGAACAAGCAAATACACAGAAAAACAAGCTTTTTATATTCTAGTATTAGTTTCCGAAGCGATGATCGGGTCAGAATCTTATGAAAAAAGCAAGAGCCATAGAAGTTTTGTACGCTTGGTTCGTTATAAAAGTTGCGGTCCAGTGGGTAGCAGGAAAAAGGAAGGGTTCGGTTTCTTATGGCAGCCGCTGCCACCCTACACCATGATAAAGCCGCTGTTCTATCACCACGCACGCGTTGCTCGGCCACGCGGCGCATTTTAGCTACGTTTGTTTGATTGACAACGTGTCTCTACGTTCCACTGCAACATACACTATACACGGAAGCTTTTTACGGCCACATGGCGCATTTTAGCCGCGTGGGTTCATTTATTGACAACACCTACCTTACCAAGACGTTTTCGTGTACCGCGTGAATAGCGTGTACCACGTGCATAGCGTTGACAGCGTTGAGCTGGGTGGTTTTTGTGATGCCATATGCGAGCAAGCCACGCGTATAGCAATGACGTCATTAATACATTTTCCTGCAATGCGAAGCTAGACACACGTGCGTAGTGCTCCTAGTGCGTGGCAGTGGGACAGTGCCTTAACGCCAGCTTAAAAGTGGGTAATGTAATGATAATGACTCACGAGTTGTAATTTTACACCCTTCTTTCTTGCGTGGATCTAGAACATTCTTCTCTTATTTTATTCATAAGCTAGAACTACAGCAGATACAGAAAAGAAAAAGCTTTTATTTATTAGGTCTACAACTATCTTTTTGCTTTTATTCAATTTTGTGCGAAATGTCCTCGGTAATTTGAGATAAAAGCTTCGTTTTATTCTTAGACTTCCTGTCAAAAGATTATCTGAATAATTATGAAAGGGTAAAAAGACGTGATTCGACTCTTTGGCACCATCAATTTAGAAGTTGCGTAGGATGAGACTATCCAATCAGAATAAAATAACGGTCTAAAACGAATTAATTTAATAAAGAAACCCATTATAATCAACTAGTTTTAAGGTTATAATGATTTTATGTATTTGGGTTACACGACGAAAGCAGATGTTTTTATTATGCATTATTGTTGATTCCTCTATTCTTATTAATATACGACACTAGCTTATACCCGTGGCCTCACACGCCTTTTTCCTAAATAAAATGTATCAGTTCCCGCCCTTCTCTGGTATAGCTACCATATCCAATGTCATTAAGACAGTTTAGTATAAAAAAAGGAAACAGTTAAAAAGAGTTATTGTCGCTTTTATAATCCATACTAATATTATAAATTCGAAAGTAGTTTTTTTCTGTCTGTCCGTCTGTTACCTTTGCACGCCTATAGGGCCGAACGAATCTCAATGAAATTTGGCAGGGAGGTAAATGGTCCCGGGGACGCACATAGGCTACTTTTTAAACCGAAAAAGCGCATGTGAATTTGCGTGCAGAAGCTAGTTCTTAATAGGTCTTTGCCTACCGATTAAATAGACGCTCAACATTTACTTTTTATTTAAAAAAAATGTTATTCGGTTTTCAGATTCACAATTTATATATAGTATTCATAAACAGAATTGCCACTGTTAGGTAAAATTTTACCTTACAATAGAAGTGATACCTATAGATCCGTATTTTTTTGCACAACGCAGCGCAACGGCTTTCATGTTGTCCACGAACCCACTTCGTACCTCCCTGGAGGTCAAACCTAGCCACATGAATATTTTAACACCAGCGGTATGCCTCAAATGAAGGCAGGGCGAGTATTTTGAATAATGTTTTTAACCATGTTCGAGAAAGGTCGTTCGTTTTACAAAAGTTGATAAATAATAAATTTCGAAATTGTTTCAGTCGTCCCTGTCAACTTTTCACGTGTATACCGTATAGTATACTCTGATCCCTTCGCATCATAATTTTACTCTAACAAAGGTACATTTATTCAGGTTTAAAAATTTTTTTTAAACCTGAATAAATCGATGTGCTTCTTATTATCTTTAAACTTTGTGAAATTTGATAAGTTTGTTCATGATAAATAGAGTAATGAACGAACAAAAAATTGTTTTAAGGTCAAATAAAACACAGTCTTTAAAGAACACTTAGATTCAAACAATTTGAGCACGTTTTTTTTATTTGTTTACCTATTTATTATCTATGATTCCACTGTACCTTACTATCTAATAACGACATCAGTTTATTTATTTCCGCCGTAGGTGGAACACATGTTACACTTGATGTCGTTAAATACTATACAATTTTAAAGATAAATTACATTTTATTATATATAACATACACTAACTTTTGACAAAGGAAACACCATAGTGCAAAGAAAAGCAGACAGACATGCCTTCTTAAAAAATTAAAATAAATTCATTTATATTAATTTGTCACAATAAAACAGATAATCAATTAGTTAAAAGGAATAATAAATTAGATAAAATGTCAAAGTATTCTGCTGTATAAGGGCATTGTCAAACTATACTAAAAATATTGTACAAAATTAAATAATATACAAAGAAAATATAATGAAATAATGTCAGAAAGATGAATAATATTAAATTTACATTTCATCATAACCTATACCGATATAAAAAAACTATTTAAAGTTACCTAATACGTACACAAATACTACACGCGGTCAAACTGATTATCCAATTACATAACTGAATGTAATCTGTATCAAAACAGCTCGACAATTATTTCTTATCACAAAAAATTATTCGCATAGAAACTAGTTATGAGAAAGAAAAACAATAGGTAGAGCATTTTTTTGCCATAGTGAGTCAGCGCGGGCGTTCGTGTTGACACGTCGTTTTACTAAGTAAAGAAAAAAAACTGGTAGTATCGACACTGGACCGAATCTACCAATCTGTTAGTCAGTTTACCCGCGAATTTCACCGTGATTCATTGACGTTGTGACTAATTTATTTACGAACTGGTGAGCACTCCGTTTTTTGTTACGTCCAGGGATTATTAGGGGGAATTTCAAAAGGAAAACTGGAATAAGCCATAGTGTGTGCATTTTATACTATACAGTGTGTCACATCACTGTATACTGTATAGTATAAAACAAAGTCACTTCCCGTTGTCTGTCTGTCCCTAGTATGCTTAGATCTTTAAAACTACGCAACGGATTTTGATGCGTTTTTTTTAAATAAGTTCATTCATGAGGAAGGTTTATAAACCATTGACACATAGATTTCCACGCGGGCGAAGCCACGGGGCGCAGTTGAATATTGGCAACAATTCTAACTATTGGTTTTATAATGAACTGATGGTCGGGCTTCACTGCCTTGTCTTTTTCATAAGCCTAGGTAGGTACTTATCCAAACCAAACTGTTTGTTTATATTTATGTATCGTTTTTTAAGGGTAACACGGTGGTACCTAGTATTTTTTTTTCTTTATTTATTTAGACGACCGATGTGGCGCGGTGGGCGAAGGTCCGCCTGTGACGCAGGAGGTTGCGGGTTCGATTCCCGCCTCGGAACAATTGTGAGTACGATCTGCAGATATTTGTTCCGGGTGTTCTGGTAGTTTACTATGTATAATAAAAAATATCTATCTGTGTAATGTATTGTATTATGTATATCAGTCATCTAGTACCCATAACACAAGCTCTGCTTAGCTTGGGGCTAGATGATGCTGTGTGAATTGTCCAGCATTATTTATTTATTTATTTATTTAAAGGAGTTTAGTCAACATGACTATGCCACCCAGTAATTCAAAGTTAAATGTACTTAAAGATGTAGAACATCCTTGTGTATCTTCTTTCGCCGCTTGCTAGCTCCTTCTATACCTACCTACCTTTTAATTCAACCGCAAAAATGTAAACAAACCCTAACAAAATGTTATAATTATTAATAATTATTAACTATATTCAATTAAGGAAAGACAAGAATCGACAACGTCAGTAAATAGTGTATAACATCAAGAAACTCAACTTTAGCTTAACTAACTTTTGCTGTTTAACTGCAAGTCAGAGTATAGTTACCGTTACCGTTATAACCCGAAAACGTTCTTGATGAGGGTTTACAAAAATAATACTTCGTTTTATAACCCAATCACTAGGATGTGTCGTCAATATAACGAGTTGGCAGCTAATAATAATGAAATAGATATATTTGACTCTAACCTCAATAAATTTCGCAAATTAATTTCGACTATACTGAACAATTAACTTTAATATATAACAATATATATGTATTTTCTATTATATATACCTAAATAATACACTATGTATTGTTTAGGTATATATAATAGAAACTTTAACTAAAACTGTAACTTTAATAAAAACATTTAATTATATGGAAATTGTTTTGGCTATGTTTGCAACACTTTTCTAAACTTGTTATGTTTACATCTAGGTCTACAATCTGGTTCACTACTGTAACTCTATTATTTAATTATTACAATAAATAAAAAAATAAATATAGTCGAACACAGTCACTATACTATGAATCGTACTACAATTGACGAGTGTTTCTTGTTTAGAGTCTAACCTCGTCAATTGCAGTACGCAACTATATCGAGTTGAAAAGGATTTCTGTCAATTTAATTCTGAGCTTCAACGCATCTGAACAGGATTTCACAGATTTATCAGCTGCATTTGTATTTCAGATTTGTCAAACGGAGAAATATGACATGCAGTTACTGAGGCTCTTAAAGAGACTGTGAGTAATATCTTGAAACGTTACATTATGTATTATATAGAAATGAAATATCTACTTATAAATTCATATGCTAAAAGGACTGTTAATCGTAAAAACGCATGAAATTATAGAACAATAAATCGAATCAAAATCAAATATAGCGAATACCTATTAGAATAATTAAGCATACACATTTCTTTATTTATTACTAGTTCCTACCCACGGCTTCGCACGCGTTGCTTCTAGTAAAATATTCTCTGGTTGGTTATTTCTATCAATGGGAACTGATTTTTATACCATAAAAAGCAGCCTATGTTTTATTCCACTATCATTGCTATTAGTATGCAACCTCTCAGCGCGATCCGTTCAGTAGTTTTGGCGTGAACAAGTTACAAACATCCATGTAAACATACAAACCTTCTCATTAATATTTTTGATAATATAAGGTAACTAGGAAGATATTTTAGGTTGAATAGATAACGATGATCAAAAACAAACTCATTGATGATGTCTTTAATCACACCGTATTAACTTGTATGGATAATAATACCTACATTGTATTGTATGCGGTACGTTGAGTAGAAAGTCTATGCATGATTAGAAATAAACCACAGCCTCTTATGGCACGTGAAAGTAACACCAAAGGCACTGTGGTATTACGCTCGCCTATTGTGTGGATTCTCTGTATAGATACGTTTTTTGCTTTGTATCTTATACAATACAATTTATCTCTATTGCACCATCAATACAAAAAAATAATAAAGGATCTTAATACTAACTAAATCTAGTGGCACAATCGGCGGCCTTATCGCTAAAAGCGATTTCTTCCAGGCAACCTTATTAGAACAGGATAGACCAACGATGCAAAATAGCTAATTTGACGGAAGGAATTTAATTGTATAAATAATGCAATTTACACAAAACTATTTAGCCCTAAACTGAGTAGAACTTATGGAGTCACATTCCATAATATGTCGAATCCACTATTGGTCTAGTCATTGCTCCGTCAAGGTACCTTCATTATAAATTCTTTGTTTATAAGATTAGTTATGCTCGTCATAATCTTCTTTAATTTATTATACTAAACGAACACTTTATCAATGATATCTAATGATATCATTGACGACCTCTGCGGTGCGGTGCCGAAGGTCCGTTTTAGTTAAAGTTTACGGGTTCGACCCCCGCCTCGGGACAAATGTTTGTACGATCTGAAGATATTAGTTTCGGGTGTTCTTATTGTTTTCAATGTACCTATAAGAAAAAATCTATCTAGGTATGTAATGCATTGTAATAAGTATATTTCAGTCATCTAGTACCTTAGCTTAGCTTGGGGCTAGACGATGCTGTGTGGATAGTCCAGCCTTATTTATTTATTCTATTTTTTATATCAATAGATGAACCATAACATGAATGTCTGTCTGACGATTACGCCTACATCTACTAACCTGCCTGCTAATTGGGTACGGTGAACTTGAACGGGTTTCAATTTTCTTTTCAATAAATGAAAAAATAATATCTCTTGAATTTATAGTAAATGAGACGGTTTTTTAGGGCTGCTAAATTGCCAGCACGATACTGGCAATTTAATACTCATAATTGAGTTACTTTATTAAAGATTCGATTCGATTTTAGAACGACTCTGTAAACGTAGTGTCCGACGACCTGCGAAAGACTGCAGGTAGATATTGGATGCGGCAAGCTGAAGACAGGGCGCTATGGCGCTCATTGGGGGAGGCCTATGTCCAGCAGTGGACTGCTATAGGCTGATGATGATGATGATTAAAGATTAATTTATCGGGTATTTATCGCGTAATTTTCGTTTTATTTTCCCCGAAATTTCCATCGCGTCACACCGATCGTGGTCACGAACCGTGACCTAATCTTTAAAATGTTAACGATTCACGAAATTTTCAAATGTCGTGTTACTTTATTATTCGTGAGATCATAAACACTACAAAAAATTATTACGTAAGTACTCGTTCTTTTTAGATCATTAGCATTTTCTAATGTAACCTATTTTAAATGAGGTCCATTTTTTATATCTACCTATCCAAATGAAATTCAAAACAGGTGTCGTACAGACACTGGTTTTATTGCCGCTTGCGTAAGTAATGCTTGTTAATATTGCCGAGTGTCACGTAACTAATATTTAAAAAATGTTTAAGTGTAATAAAAGCGGGCCCTTCTGCTGCTCGTAAAAATATTTCGGATTGTTCTTTGGAGGTCACAGGTAGGCCGATGACGGTTTTTACTTACCTCCAGTTAAATAAATAATAATGCTGGACAATCCACACAGCATCATCCAGCCCCAAGGTAAGCAGAGCTTGTGTTATGGGTACTAGATGACTGATATACTTAATACAATAGATTACATA
Organism: Eupithecia dodoneata; assembly: GCA_947044415.1. Classification (NCBI taxonomy): domain Eukaryota; kingdom Metazoa; phylum Arthropoda; class Insecta; order Lepidoptera; family Geometridae; genus Eupithecia; species Eupithecia dodoneata. The sequence goes on along the minus strand of OX345656.1, from coordinate 6,913,500 downwards.
GATATATTTTTTTTTTATTATACATATAACGACCAGAACACCCGAAACTAGTAAGTAATAATAACATGGCATACTATTTAATTTCTTAGAGATTACCTCGAGTGCGAGGGCTTACGCAATGTAATAAAAGACCTTAGTATTCATTGTCGTCTTTAAGAGACTAGCAGGTTTCAAAGGACCATCATTTGTCTTCTTCTTTAATATATTACAGTTGATTCCATTAAAGTATTGGAATGACAATTACGTAAGACAGAGCCCAGTATTTTTGGACTACCATTTTTACGTGCCAATTTAGCGCTAGCATGTTTGGTAAATAGTATACTCTTCATCTATACTAATATTATAAAGAGGAAAGTTTTGATTTTTTGTTTGTTTGTAATGAATAGGCTCCGAAACAACAGGAAAGATTTGAAAAATTATTTCACCGTTGGGAAGTTACACTATTCTATACTTACACACTAACTACTCACTATACTGCAGGTAGATGCTGCATGCGTCAAGCTGAAGACAGGGCGCATTGGGGGAGGCCTATGTTCAGCAGTGGACTAATATAGGCTGATGATGATGATGATGATGAAGTTACACTATCCCCGGTGAACATAGGCTATATTATATTTTCAAAAAAGTTAGGGATCCGTACTAAAACCGTGCGAAGTCGGGAAGGTCCGCTAGTGAATAAATATAACGCAGAACTTGTTTTCAGAACAGGTAGTTAAGGGGTTAACAGTTACGTTACATGACATCTATTTACCATTTACCAAGCAGTTATTTTGCAACTGGTGTTGTTACGTAATTGCAATAACGGCTTCGTTCTCATAAAACTAAATTTAATATCGTCTTGTGTTGTGTATTTCATTTTTCTTCTAATTTTATTTAAGTCGTCTACTTTTACTGTTCGTCATTTATTAGTCTATTTAAGTACATATCTGCGGAAACTTTTTAATTGGCCTTCAGCACACATGCGCTGGTATTTACCGGCATGTACTAAGAAAGTAACTATTTTTAAGACCTAGCTGTAAGTTTTCCCAAAATTTTGAAAATAAAATAAAAATAAAATAAATAAAAATATTCCCAGAGGTGGGTACTTATAATGTAATCTATCTTAGGTCTTACGTGAGAAGGTTTCAAGAGCATTTATTTAGATCAAGTGCATTGGCGGTAAATTGATTGCATGTTTGTGAAGTCAATCGAGTGTGTCACACGCGACATTTCACGAGATAGGTAAAGTAAGTGTACGTTAATTTTAACTCAGTTTATACTTGAACACGCCTTTCTATGTACTATATATATACTTTCATATTTGTTGTTATATAATTTGTTACGTAGGCACTGTTTTTATCGTTGTGCTCTACCTGCTACTGATTGTAGGAATCGGCGGAAGATCAGCGCTGCGTGTATTGGTTCTACCAGTACCCGTAGTATTCATGCTGAGCCATTTCCTAAATTTTTAGCTACAATCCGCATAGTATAGCTACCAAATGTACTTTTATAACTAGTTTTAAGATCTTGTGTGATTGGTTGTAGTTAAAAATAAAATATCTTTCTTTCTTTCTTTCTAGGCAGTTACATACAAAATCATACCTATGAATACCGTTAATCTATCAGCCATACACGTCCACTGCTGGATAAAGACCTTCTCCATACGATACCACAAATAGCGGTCCTACTACGAATACTGCTATAAATACTGTAGAATCAACTTACCTACCTATTTACATCCTACTAATAATATAAACGCTAAAGTTTGTAAGTATGGATGTATGTTTGTTGCTCTTTAACGCAAAAAATACTAAATGGATTTTAATGAAACTTGACAATAATATAGCTTACATATCAGAATAGCACATAGGCTACAATTCATAAAGATAAATAGTAGGTATATTATCCAAAATATCTATAACCACGCGGGTGAAACCGCAGGGTGTTTCCATTACCATCCACAATCTATGTCAACCTAGATGAGAATGCTGGTAATGCTCTCACATTAAGATAATTATCTGGAGCATTTCACCAAGTCCCTGGATAGGCATCGCATTATACGAAAGGAATTGGCATGAGGGAGTTAAGTAGTAGGGAGCAAAATCCTACGCGACATTGCTTGTAGTTTGCTGTCTTTGCGGATCAAACAAAATGATAATAAATGCCGCGACGCTTAAAGAAGAAAATTTATTAAAAAAAATTGACATTGAATTCCTTTATTTCTTTAGGCTTATAAAATAAGCACTTAGATAAGTAATATTTTATAAGATAAATTATTAGCAAAATAATAAGGCGTTCTTGATTTTTTGTTCACTTAAATTTTGTGACAGAAAAGACATCATTTTTAGGGGAATTATTTATTTACAAATTTGTATGTAGCCTGTCTAACCTGTCATAGCAAACCGTCTGAAATCTATGTTTCCAAAAAACTCATTAATCAACTGCTCATGGCGGTATTCCAAGCCACCTTCCTTCTGAAGCTGTAATAAATAACTGAGGGCTATTTGTGGCATTGTCCCTAGTGCATTGTTAGGACGATCAGATTTCAAACTTGACCTTTGTTGACCATTATTCCTGCCTCAGGCCGAGGAAGTTTCATTGTTGGAACTTGGAAACTATTGAGATTAGCTGCAATCGGGAGTGGATCGTGTGGCCGTTTCTGATGATTAATTAGAGGACTTTGGAAGTACGTGCTATTTTCCGCTTATGCTTTTTGAATCGAGAGGAAAAATTAGATCTGACAGACTGCTAAAAGAATTTGGCGGAGCCAATCACTCGTTTCTGTTCTTCGCTGCCAAGGTACTAAAGTCAGCGCAGCTTTTGTTTTACTGCAAAATTTTGCGCTAGGCTCACATGGTTTCATACTTTAATTATATACATACTCGTATTTCTTGCGTTTAAGTGGGTAAAAAGCTTTCTTCTAAAATCGATTGAAGTTTTATGTAGTTGGATAATTATTAACTGTTTTATGAAGATACTACACTCGTATGGACATTCCCTATTCATCTAATTTCTATCTTAAGTGATTTGACGACCTCTGTGGCGCGGTGGGCGAAGGTCCGCCTGCGACGCAAGAGGTTGCGGTTTCGATTCCCGCCTCGGAACAATTGTGTGTACGATCTGCAGATATTTGTTCCGGGTGTTCTGGTCGTTTTCTATGTATAATAAAAAATATCTATCTATGTAATGTATTGTATTATGTATATCAGTTATCTAGTACCCATAACACAAGCTTTGCTTACCATGGGGCTAGATAATGCTGTGTGGATTGTCCTGCATTATTTGTCCTGCATTATTTATTTATTATTTTGAAACTACTTTGACCTTGACTGTTATTTACAAAATGTGCAATCCGTAAGGTTAAAATATAGCTAACTAATTGTGTAAACTAGAAGTCAGCTAACACATGTTACATTTCAACGCTCAAGCTTGTGTTAATTTAATCAAAACACGTAGGTAGCAAGCGGCGTATAATTATACAAGCCTAATTGATCCAATGTGACTATTAAGCGCAAGTTATTTCTGAAACAGTTCGGTTATTTAGGAGTAGATAAATGAAGGCAAAGTAGCAATCGCCTACGATCAACCGTGCAACGTATTACTCATCTATTTTGACCAAAGATCGCATTTTGTCGTTCATTATCTAATTTTATTGCGGAAGGTCCGCCTGCGACGCAGTAGGTTGCGGGTTCGATTCCCGCCTCGGAACAATTGTGTGTACGATCTGCAGATATTTGTTCCGGGTGTTCTGGTCGTTTTCTATGTATAAAAAAAAATATATTTATGTAATGTATTGTTATTATGTATAACAGTTATCTATTACCCATAACACAAGCTCTGCTTACCATAGGGCTAGATAATGCTGTGTGAATTGTCCAGCATTATTTATTTATTTATTCAGAATCTAGTTCTAATTCGTAAATTATACTCGTAACATTCATTAACTGTAATTTTCCTTTCTGATCATCGTATAATTGATTATTTTATTCAGTTTAGAATTATAAAATAACTACCAGCTCTTATTGAGAATTGTAGTCATACTTATGTTAGTTGCTGAACGGATTTCCGTCTTCATTCTTCATCTTTATCAACAGACCACGTATTTTTACAGTATTTTAAAGCTAGCGTAGCGTAAGCGTGGCCTAAGCGAAGGCATAGAGTTGAAAACATTCAAAACAGTACTGGGCACCTATTTCTATCGGTTCTATTGTCCTTTGTAAGTTCGACCTAAGGTCAAACTAGTCTGAAAAGCGCTTTTATGCGTTCTCTGGGGATATAGCCTAATTAAACTTGACTAATTAACACTTCGCTGTTTCATACTGGTTTAAAGGGGTTTTGATTACAAGTTACATTTTTGATGCCCTTCGTTGTCTCGTACGAGACTCGTTCAGTACAATTTTCACCTCTTCTTTTTAATATTCAGGGACTTAAACTTATACTACAAAGTTAAGTTTAAGAAAATAACTGTATGCACGAAATCAAAATGAATGATATGAATATGAATATTTAACACTTTGACTGCTGAAATCACACGGTATGTGTTTTCTACAAGTGACTAATATACGTAAATCCACACTAGCGCAGCGGCTGAGAAAATACAGATCTTTGTGACTCAGCAGAGCTGTAATATTTTTCGAACGAAACGCATGTGCGGCGCAACACAACCGCTGTGTAGAGCGGCAGCACGAATTTTTTAGGTTAAAAAAAAGATCGCAGTCGTCGAAAAAAAATAGCAGTCAAAGTGTGTATTCTTTTATAAAGGTAGATGTATCTGCCTGTTTGTTTATTCCCTATTTTGACAGAGAAAGTAACAACTCAATTTAGTGAAACCGATTGGAAATAATCAATTTGAACAAACAGGATTTGAATAATCAATTAAATCAATCAATTAATTTTAGGGACGGTTGTGTAACTTCCTAGGGAGCTCAATTATTTCTCGATTTAATGACCCATCTCGGTGGCATATATAAATCTTTATACGGTATCTTCGGCAACGTACTAGTTATTATTTTAGTTTTAGTAGGTATTATTGGTCGACCTCTGTGGCGCGGTGGGCGCCTGGTCCGCCTGCGACGCAGGAGGTAGCGGGTTCGATTCCCGCCTCGGAAAAGTTGTGTGTGTTCGATCGGCAGATATTTGTTCCGGGTGTTCTGGTCGTTTTCTATGTACTTATAATAAAAAATATCTATCTATGTAATGTATTGTATTATGTATATCAGTTATCATAATACAATACCCATAACACAAGCTCTGCTTACCATGGTTATACTGTTGTGTGAATTGTCTAGCATTATTTATTTATACACATACAAGTAATAAAACATTGAGTATTGTATTGGATATGTTAAGACAAACTAATAATATTCGTTATTAGTTAGCTTTCAACAATAATTCCCTAATAAGGTACCTTCTATTAATTTGTTCAAATTAGGAAGGTACCTAATAATTCTGGCCCATGATTGTTGAAAGATGATTTGATTTTGTTTGAGCGTAAAAGAGAATTTCTAGCAAGTGAATTCATTGAACATTTTGTGAATACATTAAATGTTAATCTGTAATAATTAAATTATTTATACTAATATTTTAAAGAGGTAAGGATTGTGGGTTTGTAAGTTTGTAAGGGGTAATCTCTGGATCTACTGAACTGGTTTTGAAAATTATTTTACAAATAGAAAGCCACGTTATTTATGAGTGTCATAGGCTATAAATTATCTCGAAAATGAAAAGACTTTTTCGTGCATACTTCACGTCCATCGCATAATGTTTATGAAACAAATGTCAACCCGGGCAAAACCGAGACGCGCCGCTAGTCTATACTAATATTATAAAGAGGAAAGGTTTGATTTTTTGTTTGTTTGTATTGAAAAGGCTCCGAAACTACTGGACCGATTTGAAAAATTTTTTCACCATTGGGTAGCTATACTATCCGCGGTGAACATAGGCTATATTATATTTTCAAAAAGTTGCGTACCGTGCGAAGCCGGGAAGGTCCGCTAGTTTTAAAATAAAGACGCTTTTGCCAATCATTTGCCTAATCTGTCTCAGTTGATAGGTTCGTTCGTTACTGTAAAATAGAATCATTATTTCATCCAATTTGTTACAGTAATAATACCGTTAGCGCTACGACAGCTGAGATTGGATTTCAGACCTAATACCTATAGTTTTAAGCGTTTAAGTTTTGATGAATTTGTCACAGATTTAAATTAAAATGCTGATTTGGACGTTTTCGAATATTTATCATAGAATTTTTTATATAATGGTCTGTGCCCCCATTTGACGATAGTAGCGAGACGAAATCGTGATCGTCGTTTTTTCCATTTTAGTACAGCGCCTCTATCATATTGACAGGGAACTACGCAAATCCCATACAATCCCACGATGTGGCGCGGTGGGCGAAGGTCCGCCTGCGACGCAGGAGGTTGCGGGTTCGATTCCCGCCTCGGAACAATTTTGTGTACGATCTGCAGATATTTGTTCCGGGTGTTCTGGTCGTTTTCTATGTATAATAAAAAATATCTATCTATGTAATGTATTGTATTATGTATATCAGTCATCTAGTACCCATAACACAAGCTCTGCTTAGCTTGGGGCTAGATGATGCTGTGTTAATTGTCCAGCATTATTTATTTATTTATTTTATTTATTTATACAAATATATGATGTTACGATCGCGTCACTATATAATGGAGCATATTATGTACCTACTATTGTCAAAATGACTCGGGTCTCAGGTTTATTCTATTTGTTATCAAGCGACGAAAAGATAAGTCATTTGTGAAGATTTAAATTTTCAATAGCCAGTTAGAGTTTCGCGTGACGTCACGCCGTGCGACACTCTTAAGCACGGCGTGACGTCACGAACTTTTAAGTGCTTTATTTTTGTCTGACGGACTAAATAGAATAATGTTTTTTTTACCCAGGACATTACCTTAATGATATTGCCCAGCTGTGGGCAAGCTGATCAGATTAGGATTTAAAATATCGAGAAGGTCGGCAGCCAAGACAAATAATTGAGTTGTCCCGCAAGGAAAGGGGAAACATTGTAATTAGCAGAGGAGCTCTGGGAATCCACTGCAAGTTGCTTATCAGGTGCATAATTAATTCAGAAGGCCTCAGAGGATAATACTTTGTGTTTAAATTTATTTGCTGAGAAAATCTTGGAGATATAGCTGGATAAACAGTGCGGGAGCTTTGGATAGTATCTATTACTCTATAATTATAGTATATTATTATTTTATGTATATTCTTTAACGACCTCTGTGGCGCGGTGGGCGAAGGTCCACCTGCAGGAGATTGCGGGTTCGATTTCCGCTTCAGGACAAATGTTTGTACGATCTGCATATATTTGTTTCGGGTGTTCTGCTCGTTTTCTACGTATAGTAAATATATATTCTATGCAAAATATTGTATCAAGTATGTATATCAGTTATCTAGTACCCATAACACAAGCTCTGCCTAGCTTGGGGTTAGATCATGGTTAGATAATGATGTCAATGAAAAAAATGTGAATTGTCCGACATTATTTACTTATTCGCATACTTAGAAATGCGAACTTAGATAGTGATGGTGATTCTCTACTGGAAGATATAACCTTACTAAATTCCATAATCCTACACAATGTCGTGACACAAACGATTTGAGAAACGACTACACCTACAGGTCCACTAAACGCCCGTAGGCCGGCTCTAGGTCAGTCAAATAATTCGTTAAGTAGGTATGACCAATTTCATCAAATCAACGCAACTGGGTCACGGTATTGCGCGATGAGCGGGATGGGTCTAGAAACTGAATTAAAAGTACTTAGACATATTTGACGACCTCTGTGGCGCGGTGGCTGATTGTCCGCCTGCGACGTAGGAGGTTGCAACTTGGACTCCCGTCTCAGGACGAATGTTTGTACTCTCTGCAGATATTTGTTTCGGGTGTTCTGGTAAAAATAAAATAAAAAATGTATAGTATTTTGTACTATCAGTTATCAAGTACCTATAACACAATTTCTGCTTAGCTTGGGGTTAAATAATGCTGTGTGAATTGTTCAGCATTATATATTTATTTATCTATATCTTTTTCTATTTTATATATGTATCTAGTATACTAACATCAATTTCCCCGCTCCTTTTTGCGAATTCGGTTGAAAATTATTGTTTTATATTTTACTATTCTTTATTATCGTTTATTTTGTATATCTGAACGATTCTCTCCTAATAAGATATTGGGAGCTAATGGAACAATATTATCTGAACTTGTCTCCGTAATCAGAAATTATGATTTTTCGTACTGTCTTTGGATCAGTAGTTTGTCAGTAGATAGATCGTGGAATACTTATCCCCCAAAAATTCTAAGATCAAGCAACCTTATTGTTTTTACACTAAAGTCATTTAAAACGGGATATTTACCATGATTTTGAGTTTTCCAATATTTGGGCAGAGTTTCATGCGCCATGGTTACGAAATAACTGAAGTAAATATCCCGTTTTAAATGACTTTAAGGTTAATAACCATGATAGTTTCAAAAGTTCCAATTGTTGGTTTTATTAATACGACGATTTTGATGATTCTTTGTTAATGGCATCAAAGGTTATCAAATTATGAAGTATGTTTGGTAGTTTCACCAGAGCCTAGTTCGTCATGTAGGTACTACGTGCAGGATAGGGTGGCTTGGCATTCACACGAATATTTCAGTCATTTTCAGTGACGTCAGATTTTTTCGACGACGACGACAAATTTTTTCGAAGACTGAAGAATCTGTTAAAATCTGTCGTCACGAGTCACGAAGATTTTTACAGATTTTCGTTGAAAACTATCAAAAAATCGCGACTAGATGTGAGTTGCGCCTGAGTATTCAGGCGAAGTTTATCGTTCACGATCAATTTCATATTCAATAGCCAAGTAAACAGCACTCTAGAACAGTTGAACCGTTAGCAAAATTACTTTTCCTAGTACATTATCCCAACCGAACGTATAATTTCATTTTCCTAATTATAGCGCACTAAGTACCTAATTTACTAAATTGGACGTTAATATCTAGATTTAGGTGAACAGGCACGTAGAAGAGATGTTTGGAAATTGTTTGAAATATCTCTCCTTGCGTAACTTTAGTTTTGTATTATTATGGTAAGCAATAACAACTTGGACTATCTCTTTCCTTCTCTTTAGCTTCTTGCTTGCATCATTTCCTTCATCATCATCATCCCATAATAGTCCACTACTGGACAAATGTCTCACCTACCTATCCTTATGCCTGCTTTTTCCAGTTTATCTGTATAATAATAAATAAATGGCGCTAGATATAATCCACATAGAGTTACCTATCTAGCACTAAACTACGCTTATTTTATGATAACTGTGTAATTTACTTATAATAATTATTAAAATGAAAGTAATTCTGTCCGCCTGTCCATTTATCTTTTCACGCCTAAACCACTAAACAATAATTTGTAAGATATAATGTATTAATTTGCGTAGTTTTAAGTTTGTTGTGTATGCTAGTTTTTAAGGTAAATAAAAATATTTTCTTTCTTTCTTTTCTTTTAAACAAATTTTAATAAAATTTGCCAGGGTGGTAAACGGTATCCCGGGGATGGACATATTATGCTTCTTATAAAAAGCGCGTGCGTAGTCGCCGGCAGAAGCTAGTTCCTACTTACTTAATACATTACATATACATAATAAATACCCAGTACATCTAGTACATTACATGCTGGTAGGTATTCATGAATGTGTGTGCGGCCCAAGTAGGTAAAGTCACCTATGACCTATAGATGATTGGTAGATTATCTTGATGATACAAGGCAATTTACTCATTAATTTCATAATAGCTTCGTCTAACTAGCAAAGGACCCGAGGCAATGGAATACTTGGACTGTGTATTCCATCCTTCCTCCAAATTATTTGACCTTTTAATACGAAAAAGCCTTTATTAGAGGTATAAGAAGCTTATATCCTAATCGAAGGTTTTGTATATTTTTGTGCTACTATGATGATTTGAGTTGAAATCAAAAATAGATTGATAAATAGACTTTAAATACTTTATAATACTACACGAAACAGAAAACAGTACAGATATCATCCTATAGCAGTCGACTGCTGGACATAGGCCTCCCCCAATGAGCGCCATAGCGCCCTGCCTTCAGCTTGACGCATCCAGCATCTACCTGCAGTCTTTTGCAGGTCGTCATCCCACCTGGTCGGAGGGCGTCCTACACTAGGTTTAACGAGTGGTCGTGGTCTCCACTCAAGAATACTTTTGCCCCAGCGGCCGTCGGTTCTTCGCAAGATATGGCCGGCCCACTGCCACTGTCAGCTTGCTAATTCTTTGAGCTATGTCGATAACCTTGGTTCTCTGTCGGATGTATTCGGTATATTTTTGTGCTACTGTGATGATTTGAGCTTGGATCAAAAATAGTTTGATAAATAGATTTAAACACTTTATAATACTACAAGAAACAGAAAACAATACAAAAATAAATACTTACAATAGAGGAAATTATAAAGGACAGGCCTTATCGCTTATAGCAAGATGGCTTCCAGGCAACCTTAGGATGTACTAGACATCAGGGACAATAGACGGTGGCACTTGAATATATATACACACACACACACACATACATATATAATTGATTAGGCTTTATTAAAAAATATTATAATTTATAAAATGTGCAGCAATATATATAATTCTATTACTATTCTCAGTATCTATCTTACCTTTACCTAGAATAAGAACGCAACTATGTTTTTAGATAGCCTTCTGTTGTTATAATGTTGACATGTTTATTCATAGCTGATTGCAAGAAATGCTAAAAATTCAGATACTAACGTGCTAGTATCACGACTCTACTTCAATAAGCATTTTTCCTCGAACCAAACTATTATAAAATGCACGTAGTTATACAATTGCATTACAATTCTCAGAACGCGGTTTCGTATCGATACTAGTATGAATATTGAACGATATTCATTTGCATGAGGAACAAATTAGCAATCTGTAGCCCCGAATGAAGCCATCAATGGTTCTTTGTATGGCGGTCTTACCGTTTCTGGTAGGGAAGCAAATGAAGATTCAGGCCATTGCCATATTGATGATCAATTGTCTAAGGCAAGGTAGGTAGACAATGTAGGTTATTGTGTCATTAGCCCTAATAAGACGTCAACTATGCACGTGCTTTACATACTGGTTGTATTCTTGTAACGTTTTGTTTTTCAAGACACAAAGGAACTAGGTCTTTATAAAGAGTCTTTGGAGAGACAGACGTCATTACATTTAGATTAAATTCCTCTGTGTAGATGACATAGTCACACAATAATTATATATGGAAGTGTTGCAGGTTGTTGATGCGTATCGTTTGTTATTTTCTGATTTATCCAGTTATTCTGTTGTTCTTAGGGAAGATAAAGATCATTTATTTGGCCATGAACAGGTTGCGTACAATTACATAAATAATAATTAATAACAACACAGTACACACAGATACAACACAGTATAACAGTAGATTTAAAAATATATGAAATAAACCTACGGAGAAACAATAAATAGGTACCGTGCTAGCCTGTTGGCTAAAGAGGGTCAAACTCAGCTCTGTGCTGAACCAAATCACGCATGGCGCGGAACAACGCTGGTTTTCAGTTTGAAAACACAAGGAGCTGGCAAACCTCCAGAAAGACCAAAAAGCCTTTCGTAAGCGTCACCTGTCACAAATACCTACACTGTTATTTGCTTTCAAAGACATTGCGTTTTCTTTGGTACCTACTAGCACGGTAGGTAACTAACCATAGATAAGTGTGCTCCACAATTCCTGCATGATATGCCCACATCAAAATGTGGTTTATGATAGTTAATGCTGCAGGTTATAAATCACAAAACATTTAAATCCAATCGAATATCAATCAAGTCACGAGCTTTAGATAAATTATTAAAATCAGGCGTCTCTTTGAAAGTTTATTATATCTATGACTTAAGCGTATGACCTTCTAATCTCAGTTCAGCATATAGGTCACCTTCTCCGATGTAAAACATGAGTACAATGACGTAAGCACTTCAGAAAACAGCTTGAGCACTCTGCGACGTCTCATAAAATTGATAAACTTTGTGCAAGTTTCCGTGGTTACACAGCGTGCATACAAATTCGCGGTTTCTATCGAAACTTCCTGGAAAGTTATTGATGAAGTAGAAGGCTGTAATCAAACAACAAAGAATGGGAAGATGGATGAACATCCGGCTTAGCTTAAAATGAAACGCGAATTTCCTTTGTGAAAAGCACAGTCACGAAACCTACACGTTATAACAAAAAATATGGGGCAAACATATTTTTTCTGTTCCATTTTTCAAGAGCTCTAGGTTTATCAAGGTTAACGTGAGCACTCTGAGAACATTTTTTATAACGAGCGAGTTTTCAAATTACTTCGCCTTGACAGAGGCAGGTAATGTTAGTAAATATTATGGAGAATATTTTCAGGTGAAATTGCTTGCCACGATATGTTGCTGAATTAAGCGAAGGCCCAAACATCAGTTCATTTTCATCTCAGAAACTGCGTACATTGTATGTAGTATACCTGCAGGCTTGACTTGCTAACCTAGCCGTGTTTGTTCAGCTCGTGACATCACTCGAGTATCTCGTTAGGGACATATTGTGTGTATCAAAGTAACTCCTTTTAGGAGCAGGCAGTAGACGCCTTCCAAACTACATAGAATAAAGCTCTTCTATAGATGTTAAGAATTATTTTTAATAGTAGATTATAGGACAAGCAGATAATTCAGCTATGTGTGCAGGGAGTCGGTGATCATTAGAGCGTCAGGCAAAGCAAGAAGTGTGAAGATGTTTAAAATCAATATTATGTAACGAAGGGAACCCACTGCTCAGATGCTCAACTGAGTTGAGCAATTGAGTTGAGCATCGGGGAACTCACAGTACTCGAAGTCCCTCATTCGCGTAGCGCCAGCGCGTGCACGTTTTTTTATACAATACGGTATCAGTCAGGTGTTGTCAATCGTTTTAAAATAGTGCAGTTATTAAAAACTAGTTAGTAAGTGACGAGTAAGTTGGTAGTACCTAATTATATATGTGACTTGGTGACAAAAGCGCGTCTCAACGTAGCTGAGATAGAATATCAATCTTGCACCCAACACACACAAGTGCAGGGAGTGATATCGACGATCCATCAATTTGAAGCTATATTACTCGTAGATACCTCCTAACCCGATGCATCATTGTAAAATAAGTAGCCAAGGTTCCATGGTTCCATGGCCTAAGTAATTTGTCCAACATTTATTTTACATATTTGCAATACTTAGCACACTATACTATATAGGTATTACATCCATTTATGCCAAGTGTCTCAATTACATTCTATACTGCTACCACTAAAAATATATTTATATTTTCGCTATAAAAAAAAGCTTATACATAATTATGTTGATTCAAGGCTGGAACTGTATATGTGCAAAAAAAATCTGCCGATTCCCTCGCTTCTTTCGCCTTTCAGTAGTTTTTTCCTAATTAAAGAAATGTGATACATCAAATTAATTTTAATTAAAAATATAATTACCTAGTATTTAAAATAAATTTGCATGCATTTAGTTAAATTTCGATTAATTAAAATTTTTATCGATATTTTTGTTGGTTAGGACCCCTTTCGGGTACAGGCCTCCTCCAAGAGCAACATCATCATTATCATCATTCCTGTTGCCACCAACTTCTGAGAAAATGCCTAATACATTAACAGGCCAACATCGAGCCTCGTAAAAATCTAAATGACTGAGGCCTTAGATAATTATTCAAGAGGATGTCCGAGGCTCCGCAGTAATAAATTTCTCTGATTAAGTCTAACAGCCCCATTAAACCCTAGGCTCCATACTCCATACTATCGTTATCTGCCGTTAAGTTTGTACTGCAGTTTATTAAGCGGATGTTTTAAAATTAATCTCTCCATAAATGCTGGATGATGTTAAACGTTGCGGAAGATAACTAATGGAAAACTTTTGTCGGGCTATTACATACTCTGAACATACTTGTGCATGTGCAGTTTACCCTACTAGTTTTTAACTTACTACCTATCTAGATTACCTATTTGCTTGATTCATTTATAGGCGCAGGTCCGCTTGCGACACAGGAGGTTGCGGGTTCGATTCCTGCCTTGGGACAAATATTTGTACGAACTGCAAATATTTGTTCCGGATGTTCCCGGGTATTTTTCTATGTATAATAAAGAATATCTTTGTATGTAATGCATTGTATTAAATATACCAGTCATTAGTACCATTATCACAATATTGGGGCTAGATAACGTCATCCTAAATAGACATCTGTAGATCGTACAAACATTTGTTCAGAGGCGGGAATCGAACCCGCAACCTCAGTACTTCCCCAGCCACAGAGGTCGTCGTAGTAATAAAGAAAACTAAAATGTATTGCATCAATACATAATTATGTCATGTAAATAAGAAGTGTATGAAGTGGTGTATGTTGTTATTAGACATTAAATAAATAATTGAATTACGGGGTTTCGATATGTTGCAGTAAAAGTTCCTATTAGAGTCTAAATCTACTCTATCTAGTCCATTATACCTCTATAATACTAGTTTCTGCACGCGTTGTTTCTATCGAAACGTTTAACACTTTGACTGCGATTTTTTTTCGACGACTGCGATCTTTTTTTAACCTAAAAAATTCGTGCTGCCGCTTTACACAGCGGTTGTGTTGCGCCGCACATGCGTTTCGTTCGAAAAATATTACGGCTGTGCTGAGTCACAAGATCTGTATTTTCTCAGCCGCAGCTGCGCTAGTGTGGATTTACGCATATTAGTCACTTGTAGAAAACACATACCGTGTGATTTCAGCACTCAAAGTGTTAAGGTTATTTCTATCACATGGGAACTGATTTATATAATAACCTATGTTTTATTCCGGGTTTGGAACTACCTGTATGCAAAATTTCAGCCTGATCCGTTCAGTAGTTTTTGCGTGAAAGAGTAATAAACATCCATCCATACATACAAACTTTCTATATTAGTAGGATTGTGTAAATGTATAAAAACAGTAAAAATATGATTTGTCTTTTTCCAAACCTCTTACAACTTTCCAATTTTAATACGTCTATTAGAGGTACCAACTAATATCTGCAGGACCATGCACCTTGTTTTGTTTCGAACACTGTTATTAAGTTTTGACCAAAGATAACAGACAGTTTTATCTGTGGTTTTGTAATGGCTACAAGCTCGGTACTGACATAATTAAAAGAAGCTGCATTTCGGAAGCATACACAGCTGAAAAGTATCAAGATGGCTGGCAAACTAGGCAAACTTATATTTACCTACTTTTCAGGCTTTGACCATAACAAATAAGTTTATAACTGTCACTGCTACGAGCAAGCTACGAGCTAGATAATTGTATGGTCGAGGTAAAATGTTTTTGTGATAGCAAAGCCTACAACGAGACGATGTTTTATTCATTTCAAGTCATTAGTGTGATAAATGTACTGTACAGTGCCATCAACTTTTCTATTCGGGTCAACAATACTGTAGCTAAAAAGTTAAGTGAACAGATAAGCTAGATGCACTGGAAACTATAACAATTTATCGCTAAAAAGAGAAACTATTATTTGTAAATAGTTTTGCCCGCGGATTCGCACGCAATGTGTCTATGGAAACGTTTAAAGGTTATTTTTATCACATGCGACCTATTTTATGGCATAAAAGGTTGCTTATGTTTGATTCCAGGTTTAGAGATACATATATGTTAAAAAAAATTCAGCCTGATCTGTTGACGTGAAGAAGTAACAAACATCCATCCATCTAAACATCCAAACTTTCGCATTTATAATATTAGTGTGATTGGAGGTCAGTGTTATCAATCTTACTAAGACATGCAAGATGATCTTCGTTTACTCTTAGACTGAATGCTGCTCTGGTGTTAGAACATTAATTTCTCATTACAATTTCCCATGTTCCACCCAGTCACAACGTCTAAACGGACAAAAAGGTCAATGCCAACAAGGTCAAATATATTTTTATCCATTTTCGGTGATGTTCTGTTCCGATTCTTGGCGAGATAACGCTCGCAAAATGCTGTCGTCAGGTCCAAAAAGTGTTCCGATGGCCCGCAGCTATAAGTCCCTTCCGATGACAAGCCATCTGAAATACAATGTGCCTACAATGTTCTTTATAGACAAGGATACGCGAATTGCTATACGTAGTTATATGAAAATAAATGTGGCCTATTTATCTGTGCCTATAAGTTTAGCTCACTCCATACTGAGCACAAAGGTACACACAATAGCATAGCTGTACCGTACTTTAACGGACCGAATATTTATTGAATAGATTCGTAAAACAAATGGCGAATGCATCTATACAGTCACGTTGTTTGCTCTATTTATCTTCGAGCATGACTAATACAGGCGATTAGGCACGCTCTTAATGATAAACAACGGAGCGAAGTGACTGGGGCCGAAACTTCGGATAAAGCGGTGCCGTGGTCAAGTTTGTGCCAGCGGTATCTCCCGACCGCATTGCAAACCACCATTGTTGCTCACCCAGACACCATTATGCAAAACAAATAGCTTTTAACGTAACGAGTCTAGTAATTATATCATTACCAAGGGAAATGAACGCTGAACTTTAACGCGTGCTTTTAATAATACCGTGTCGAGGTCGATAGGTAAGTCTGGTAAAGTAGGTGAACGTTTCTGTCTGAAAGTTGCAAATGCCTCTCGTTAATCGCGTCGGGAATAAATTCCCAACATGCGACAATGTCGAGATTGGCACACGGTCGCTGACGGTCCCGCCCGCCGCGCGAGGAAATGCGAAAAGTTAGGAACTTAGCCGCTATCTGAAAACCTCGCATCTGCCTTGACGACGTGCCAAATGGAAAAGTGGACTTTAATTCTTGCGATGCGATGTCGTACTTACCGAACAACGGATAACTTCCTCAGAGCTGAGCGAATGAACGTACTTACCTACTTACATACTTAGTGGGCGGAGTAAGACCTATGCATAAAAAGTTCAATTAAAAATTTAACTAGATGACCTCTATGGCGCGTTGGGCGAAGGTCGGATACAGGAGGTTGCGGATTCGATTCCCGCCTCGGGATAAATGTTTGTACGATCTGCAGAAATTTGTTCTGGGTGATCGTTTTCAATGTGTATAATAAAATCTATCTACTTACATATATGTAATGAAATGAATTGTATTATGTGCATCTATATAATATGTCTTCTAGTACATACACAAGCTTTGGCTTAGATTTGGGCTAGATGATACTATGTATATGGTTTGTCCAGCATTATTTATTATTATCATTAAATTGATTACTTACATAGGTACCTAGTGAGCGTTCAATTCAAGATATAACCAGGTTTTAAGTGATTTTAATACCTCAAGTTTATTAATAAAAATAACGTCTCCGAGGTCTCAAAACATCTTTAATTAAGAGTCCTAATAGGAAACGGCTCAACATGAGATAAAAACGCCACTTCTCATATTTTTCTTCAATTTTATCAAAAGAAAAATGTGGATAACCGAAGTGCGCAATCAAAACTTCGCCCGTGAGTAAATTGTCTTCGATTTTTACTGGAACTGTTATCTTTTAGTGAGCACTTCACAAGTTTCAAGTAGGTCGATAACAAGTAGATTATTTACAAACCAGATTTGAAGTGTAAAGCAATAAACAGGCTTTAGCATGAACGTGCACTTATTTATTCTGTTAATAAGAATATAGATACATATATATCTCTCAAACAGAACGCGCTGATTTAGTACCTACTTGACTTCTTAGGGCCAAAAACCAGATAAAGAATCCAATAAATAACGCATATGAAACTGACAGTTTATTGTCAAGAGCCCTTGATGCTGATTGATCGCGTTCGAAGAATGGTGAAAATGGGTCTACTCGTAAGTCTGTCTAATCTGATTAAAAAGGAAGTTTAATTAGGTGCACTTCTAATTCAAATCAAATTTGACCGACGTCCTCTGTGGCGCGATGGGTTATGGTCCGCCTGCGACACAGAAGGTCGTGGTTTCGATTCCCGTCTCGGGGCAAAGGTGTGTACGATCTACAGATATGTATTTGTTTCGGGTCTTCTGGTCGTTTTCTATGTATAATAAAAATATCTATCTATGTAATGTATTGTTTCATGTATATCAGATCAGTTACTCGGTACCCATAACACAAGCTTTGCTTAGCTTGGGGCTAGATGATGTGTGAATTGTACAGTATTATTTATTATTATTGTAATTAAATTCAAAAAATGTATATAAAACAGATACAACAGATGAATACTAAGATAAAGTCTAATTCCTAAAATGGTTGATGATATCTTACGCATCCTACAATGAGGTAGGTACCTACCTACATTTACAAGTGAAAGTAAACCTGCTCGATATTCAAATAATACGGTAGTTAACCGTAACACAAACGTTACGAAAAACTCAACATGTTTATTGAACTTACCTCAATTCCACTTTGCTCAATCGTCTTGAGTACACACAGTCGTAAGAGTCACACACACATGTTTGTGTGACTAAGTCGATCTATATGAGTTATTTTAGATCGATTAAATAGGGTATTGTATTCAACAAGAGAAAAAAATAAAAGTATATTAAGTATTAAGATTACTTAGGCAAAAAGTAGTCGAAAAGTTAGTATCAGTTCAAAAATTTTGATCCTTGTTTTAAATGCTTGCGTTGTTTTGTACCTCGTTGTTTTCTGTAATTGTTGTCAGTTTTTGTTAAGTTTCCATTTATAGGATATAGTCTTTGTTGGCAAAAGATATCTTGATAATGTGTATATATTTTTTTTTGTCTTATCTGTGGTCTGCCACCCGTGTTGACAAGCGCCAATGGTTCTGTCAGAAATCCAGCGTTGCTCTACTTCTTGTGGAGAAGTAAATCAACATTATGCTGAGACAGGACTTATTGGTTCGCATTGTAGAGTAGCTTGTTGCTTTTATATGGATACGTAGTTAATTTTTTATTTTTTTTATTTATGTTCTTGTTTACCTATACTATAATTATGTAGTAACAAGCTATACCTACTTTTGAATCAATAAATGTACATATTTTCTTTCTTTCTTTCTTGGATTCTATACCTAGCATAGAGTATCACAGTAAAAGCTTTGGACCGACCCGGAATTTGAACCCAGGACCTCATTGTCAAAGCGGTTGCGGTTGAAAAAGCTGACCACTAGACCAACGAGGCAGTTTTTTTTAGCAAGAAAATTCACAATAGCCGGATTATGATAGATACTGCACCTGTGTTGATGCACACATTTGAGCACTATAATAAGTCTTATCCTTGTATAATATGTGTATGTGTGTGTGGATTGTCCAACATTATTTATTTATTTATATATCCCACATAGTGGTCTTTTATTTGACGATGGCGAATCAGAACTCAAAGTATGGAACTAAAAAGTAGCAGAAAAAAGGGTCCGATGGCGAATCGCCACTAACTCGTCAAAAGATACCTCAGTTATCCAAAACGAGAACAAAAGAATATAATTTTGAAAGTAAATTTCTGTGCAATATAACAGTTGTAAAAACAAAATCTACATTTTCATTAAAATTTTATATAACCAAAGATTTAATTTAAACCTTTGAATATATCAGAATTTATTCACGACGATTTCTAACACCCACATTCTTTCGCCGACCTTTGGGATAGGTCGATTTTCAATGGCGCTTTTATATCTAGTTTTATTTTTTAAACATCACTTTTATAACTCATTATGTAGAAACATATGCGTAGGTTAGCTTTGTATGAAGGCGGTTTAGTGTAGGTGCAAAAATAATTAAGATATCAGGAAGAACACTGCGATGACTTATTTGATTTATTTCTTTAACACATCCTACTGCTTGTAGAAATTCTAAGCTATAAGTTCTGTTAAGATTGAGTATTTTATGAAATATTTAATAAATAAATAATGCTGGACAATTCACACAGCATTATCTAGCCCCAAACTAAGCAGAGCTTGTGTTATGGGTACTAGATAGCTGATATACACATACATTACATAGATAGATATATTTTTATAATACAAAGAAAACGACCAGAAAACGCGGAACAAAAATCTGTAGATCGTACAAACATTTCTCCCCAGGCGCGAATCGAACCCGCAACCTGTGTCGCAAGCGGACCTTCGCACACCACGCCACAGAGGTCGTCAAAACTAAATGGTACATAGGTAGGTACTTACGAGCTATGCACGTGGACAAATTAACCCGACATCGTGAGACAAGAGTTAACTGCATTACCATAGTCGTGGGGGTGGATTATTAAGCAACCTCTGATGGTCACGAGCCGATAAGCAAACTTATTGGCTATTGACACAGCTTATTATCATTCTGATTCATGCGTTCATAAGCCTTCATAGAAGATAAGCTTAGCATAGAGGCCAGAGGTTAAACTTATCAAAGGCAAAAAAGTGGCACAGATATTTGGGCTTACGCCAAAACATGAAATATTGATCCAAATTCAGAACAGCTGACACAAGCCTAGCCACAAACGGAAGGCAGAGTAAACTCAAGCGAGCAAGGCTAGGCCGATTGTAGACGCAATAAAGTAACTACTTCGACGAAAGGTAGTATCTAAGATTTGAGGACGGGAAAGCAGAAATAGAAGCTATATTGGTCGGTACTGAAAGTACTTACCTACACCGGAAACTTTTCAGTGTAGGTAAGTACTTCCAGTGAAGACGAACGTTTGAATACATATCAAATCAATTCAATGCGTTTATTTTATCTATCTATGTAATGTATTTTATTATGTATTTCAGTTATAATTATAGTACTCATAACACAATATCATATCCATATCATATCCGGCCATATTTCGCGAAGAACCAACGGTAAACGTAGTGTAGGGCGCCCTCCGACCAGGTGGGATGACGACCTGAGAAAGACTGCAGGTAGATGCTGGATGCGTCAAGCTGAAGACACCAGACCCATAGTGCAGTGCCCACTATGGCGCTCATTGGAGGAGGCCTATGTCCAGCAGTGGACTAATATAGGCTGATGATGATGATGATAACACAAACTCTGCTTAGCTTGGGGCTAGATGATGCTGTGTGGATTGTCCAACATTATTTATTTATTACATATAATATGAAAAAAAACAGAACTAAAACAGATATTTTACAATACTAGCCGTTAAGAATGGAGGATCATTATGCAAATATAAACAAGCTCACTAAAACTTACTTTAACTGAGCCAGCTTAAGCTTTTGCTGTGGAATTAATTAGGTTACAATTTGCTTGGTCTAATAGAACACGCTGTGAGTAGGCTGCTACGACATAAATTGGAAAATGGCCAATAGGGGCGATGTAAGCCTATCATAAGCATCTGTTGCCGCTTAACTATATACAACCAATTTTGTACGACTAGTCGCTGCACGCAGCTTGACACGCGGGTTTTAAGTATCCTGTGTGTGTTAGCGTGAAAAGGTAACTGACAAACAGATAGACATAGTTACTTTCGAATTTATTATATATATTATAGTATGGATCTGTACTGTTCCACAAATTATACTCTTAACTAAAGCACTAGATTGAGCTACACTAAATAAGTTTTTTATTTTTTCTAGTATTAAGTTTAATTTTTTTTTTAATTTTAAGTAAGTTTCTAGTATACTTATATAAATGTTAAATACACTAGAGTATAATTACAATCTAGCTATAGAATTGGCTAATGGGTAATTTAGTTCTTACTTATTTTTATAACAACATATTACTAAGAACGTGTCCATTGGCACTTTTCTTATTGTCTCTATACTTAAGGTGAAGACACTTTGTTCATGTGTTCTTTATTAACTAAATAAGTATCGGTGTTGTTTTTTTCCTTCTATAATACTTATATTGTAAATCCAAAAGTTTGGATGGATGGATGGATGGATGATATTTGCTATTCCTTCATCCCAAACCTACGAAACAGATCAGGCTCTTTGAAATTACTTATAGAAGTTTTGCAATAAACATACGTAGGTCTAGATCTGGAATAACACATAAGCTGTTATTTATCAATAACTAATATCATCATCATCATCATCATCATCAGCCTATAGCAGTCCACTGCTGGACATAGGCCTCCCCCAATGAGCGCCATAGCGCCCTGTCTTCAGCTTGCCGCATCCAGCATCTACCTGCAGTCTTTCGCAGGTCGTCATCCCACCTGGTCGGAGGGCGTCCTACACTACGTTTGCCGAGTCGTGGTCTCCACTCAAGAACACGTTTGCCCCATCGGCCGTCGGTTCTTCGCGAGATATGGCCGGCCCACTACCACTTCAGCTTGCTAATTCTTTGAGCTATGTCGATAACCTTGGTTCTCTGTCGGATGTATTCGTTACGAATCCTACCCTTCAGAGAAACTCCGAGCATAGCTCTTTCCATAGCTCGCAATAACACATAAGCTATTATTTATTCCATGGGTAAATCAGTTCCTATGGAATAAGAATAATCTTAAGCCGTTCCCATAGAGCGCGTGCGAATCTGCGGGCAGAAACGAGACAAATATTATATTACCTTTAGCAACGGCACAATTCTTAGAAAACTTTTTGCGTATAATTGAGAGTCAATAAAGCGACCTAATTGATTTATACGGTCAATCAAGGGTCTTTAGGAGAAATTGGAGCAATTTTATGTAAGGTACTTGATTGATTCATTAGAATTTCTTCGCCTTCTCGAAATATCAGAAAGCTTTTTGCTTCGAATGTTTTAGTTACAAATGAGAATCTACGAGTACCATAGCAATGCCTTTTGAATTATATTTGGGGTTTTAACCACAAGTACCTCCGAGCCACTTGTTACAAGATAGAATATAATACTACCTACTCAGGTTAAGTGAGAAGTTTCGTACAGGATGAGATTGATAAAGCTGGGTCGTCAACTAAGGAAATGTAATAGGATGCATTGAGATAGAAATGCGAGGTATTATCGACCGGCATCCTTTGTAAAGGTGTGGTTTGTAAATGAACACAAAATGTCTTGCGTCTAAACGAGCTCAAACTCAAACGAACGCAAAATGTTCGAGTAGTCAACATCAACAAGCAATTTACCGTCTGAATTATAAAGCGTTTAATAAATTCCTAAAGCAATGAAGATAGCAGTTTAGATCGAGTAGCGCCCGAGCGCTCGGTCGCCTGTAAAATTAAAACTCTATTTCAATTTTTCAGAGCATTTTCGCCGATAAATAGGTAATATAAATTCGCGTGTCCGTTGCAGACAATCTCTATCAGGGGGTAATTCAGTGGTCGGGAGGCACCCTCTGGCCTAGCCACATGTTTTACGGAATGCCCCGGTTGGTCTCAAACCCGCGCCCGTCCAGTAAATTCCACGCTTTATGGCCAGCTCGACCCTTTCGGTCAAATACGTGTGACGTCAATTTTAGCACAGGAAAAGGAAGTAAGGCATTTGAAGGGTCTGCTGCGGTTTTGGCTTTTAGGACCATTTTATAGTTATCTTACTTTGAGAAATGAACCTAAATTATATTTTTACTCTCAGAACTCCAACTCATTAGATTCCTCCCTAAGCTGACAGGTCACTAAACAGAAAAGCTTCTTTGAGGGTATTACGACTAGATATTATAATTTCTTCAAAGAAATCGTTTATTAAATTAATCATATTCAAATTGAAACCACGAAAATACGTATCAAAATTACTTTGCGCTCGAGGGCAATATCTGATGTTACATTTTATTTGGGCGAAGCAAATAGAGTTATTTTTGCTATGCCACCCGCGGTCTCTCACTTCATCTGGTTGGGCTTTTATTGCGGGATACTACGAAAGGAATCGTAAAATTCATGATAAAAGTACTTTTATCGCGTCCAGAGTCAAGCGATCGCTCTTCTCTACGTTCCTAATCCTAACTCGATTACTGAAATCCAATCCATGCAAAATGTTACATCATCTGCAAAAAGTTGTTATTATTTTTAAAACAAAGTTTCAATAACTCCTAAATCCCAGATCAAATCGATATTTTACAGCAATAAAACCCATTAAAGATAATTTATATCGGCCATTTTGGAAGATAATTCGCCCATGAATGCTCCCGAAGGCATCCCGGGAGTCACGACGCGATCCGGCAGAGCGCTCCTAACCTCGTTACGGCCGATACGACTCCGGGTAGATTTTGCAAGCAAGCAATGCCTCGGTTATTCATTATCTGAAACCGAGCGGCGGTGCGGCGGCCACCGATCATTTGCGCGGCTCGTGATTACGGAGACCCTGGATGTGCTCCGATTTCCGCTCGCACGCTCATTCATCATCACTTTCTGAACGCGTTATCTAAACTATAAAATCAGTATCCGTACTATAAATAGGGTTCTCTTTGTAATTGCAATCGCATGTAATTTACAACGTCCTTTGCGGTTGGGCAGACCGCTCTAGCGGACATAGTCGGTAATCGCCACTGGGAAGAGACCTTAGAGCACGTGATAATGAGGCGTGAAAGCCGACAATTCCTTGTCGGCAATTCTCATAGTCGGCAGTTTAGCTAAGTGGGTTCTTTCAACCCCCATCCCAACTAGCCAAACAAACTCGCGAAATTTTCTTTGTGAAGCTTTGCGACTTTTTAAAAGGTTGTTTGTTTGTTACATATTCCGATAAAATAACAACCTGCGCATATCACTGCAGGGTATAATGTCTGTAATAAATTATTTTGTTCGATGCAATTTATCACTACGTATTTACAGTTGTTGGTTTGAACTTCAAATACGGCGGTGGCATAAATTTCCTAGTGTGCTCATGCTAACAGAGCGGATGTCAGAGGATGAAAAACGGAGTCGCGCCGCGGCGAGTGATAGCGGGCGGCGCGGTGGCGGCGGCGCATGTCGATAGGACTGATTGCAAAAGGGCCTGCATAAAAACCTCGACTTTCGATACACTAATCAATCTCTGGACCAGACTTCTCTCTTTTGAATATTCAGAGAAAGGGAGGAGAAACCAAAGCCAAAACCTAATTTTTTACAAAAAAAGTCGTGAAACGTTCAGTTTTAGTAAAGTGGAAATACCTGTGTGTCTTAGCTTTAGAACGGCTGTTAAAGAAAATTCCCTAAGAGCGTTCCATTTATCTGCAATTTGAAGTCTCGAAACGAATCAAAATTAAGACTTCGCTCTTTGCAGAGTCAGGAAAATTCAAAATAGCTGAATAAGTAAAAATTTCAAAAGAAAATTTTTACTTATTCAGCTATTGTCCACTTTGAAGTTTTTCACTTAATTTTACTTGTGATGATCAGATATAACGGACTCTACATACAAACCTGCTAGGCAGCCAGGCGGGTCGACGTGTCATTTTAGTTTGTACTGCCAGCAGTCGACAGGATTTGTCAATTTGTCAAATAATATCAAACATCAAAGTGCTTTATTTCCTGTAGACCGAACACGTCTCAAAATTCAAACTACATAAGTGAAACTAGGAAATAAAGTGATTACTTTGATTTTTTGTTCACTTCGGTAAAGTAAAGAAGTGAACAAGAGACCTGTACGGAATACCGCACGATAGGTAAAGTCAATAAACTGGGTCAGGTATAGCTCAGCAGATTCACCTACTCACACATGTATAAATGCTTACGTTTTATTGTAAAGTATTACTTATTTGCAATGAATTAAATCAGTGTCAAACGATCACTCGGGGGTTTGATTCGTTCTTTATCCTTCCCTCTACATCTTAAACTAACTTTACATATAACTGTAGAACACACTACAGTTTTTGGTCCTTCGATCGGTTATTAACTAGTGCCGTTTATTACCGGTTTTTGGCCGACTCCTGTCGACGTTCGGGAGACACGGTCTATAGCTTGGTTTACGGTCTACTATCCTGTATGTGACGTATCATCGACGTTTGATACCATACAGCGAAACTGTGCTCTATTGTTTAGTGAATTTGTACGACTGCGAATCGGTTGACTGGCCTCCCACAAGCGGGTCTCACCAGTCATTGAGAAGGCGCATAGAGTTGTGCTAAGTTCACGAGGACACCGAGTACGTACAGGTACTTTATAACAGGTAAGTACTGCACATTCTACCCAGGTACCATACCTACAAGTACAACATGGAGAATATAATTCAGCGGCAACAGGACATTGTTGAAGCTATCAAGAAGGTAGAGCGTAACTTTAACAAGGATTCAGCGAGTCGAAAGACCCGTAGATACCTGGATGAGCGTCTGGATACCCTTGACAAGCTGTGGGCAGACTTTCAATCCAACAATCACAAGCTGTCTGCGTACGAAACACAGTCAGACAGTCGGTACTTTGTGGAAGATCAATTCGGTCAAATGAGAACATACTTCGAATCTGTCCGTGTTAAGATATCGTCTTTCCCCGCTGCGACTGCGCGTGCGGGCGATAATCTACCTCCACCATCTCCGTTTTCAAGGCCAGGGACACCAGCCGACGAGGTGTCTACTCGACCACCAAAGCCCGTAACGACGGCCCCGCCCTCTGAGCATACTACTTCTTCGCTGGGGCAGGTAAGTGAGCTATTATCACTACAGAGAACCAACTTCCGAGCGTTTAACCGTCAGGTAAACAACCTACGAGTTGACGAGATACGTGACAGATGGGAGATCGAAGATGAACTGCGTACCATACAGCAGCGTTGGAATGCAATCGACTCTTTGCACCTGCGAATTGATAACATTCTACAAGGATTAGATCCTCGATATGATGGTGAGTTTGATACTTACGAGGAGGCATACAAGAAGATCAAAAGAGCTTTAAACCATAAGCTAGCTTCAACATCGCATCTTCAACAGTCGACGCCTCATATCGAAATCCCAACATTTACTGGCAAGTATACACAATGGCCTACTTTTTACGACCTCTACGTGGAAAGCATCCATAACAACAACTTACTTACCAAGTCCCAGAAGATGCAACATCTAAAGGGAAGAATCAGTGGAGATGCTGAAAGACTTATTCAGCACCTACATATCTCAGCAGACAACTACGACCCTGCGTGGGAAATATTAACTCATCGATACAACAACAAGCAGTTACTGTTCACAAAGCAGGTAGAGATATTCCTAAACCAACCTGTCGTTAATAAACAGACTGCATTCGAGATCAGACGTCTTTACGATACGTCAAAAGAATGCCTCTACGCTATACAGAATCTAGGTATCGATACAAGTACCTGGGACCCGCTGCTAGTTCACCTCATCTCAAGGAAGCTAGACCCCGACACATACGGAGACTACAGGGAAGCGCGTAAGTCGCCACGTGATCTACCATCACTTTCGGAACTATTAGACTTTTTGGAGGGGAAATTTACAGCTCTGGAGCCTTTAACTACTAAAAAAGAAAAGGAGTCTACGTCTGGTAATCCCAATTACAACCAACAGCAGGTCAACAAGTCTAATTCTCAACAGCAGGGTAGATATCGTTATGGTAAATCATACAAAGAACATCAAGCTAGCGCGGCGAGCTCTCCCAATTGTCCTATGTGTAAAAATAATCACTTCCTGTATAAATGTTCTAATTTCATGAAGTTAACAGCGGACGAGAAGCTAATGAACGTAATAAAACTGCAAATTTGTCAAAATTGCTTATACTCACACAACGACGATACTTGTACATCGACGAAAAAATGCAGAGTTTGTTATAAGAACCATCATACGATATTACATGACGCATACGTTAACAGCTACATTCCTGAAAGTGCATCGAATAAATCAATCGAGGCCGGGTCATCGTCCGTACCTATTGCGAAATCTGAAACGTCAACACAACAACGTAACAAAGGCCATAGCGTTAATCACGTCGCTACAGATGACGAGGAGATTTTATTAACGACCGTATCTATCAAGGTCAAGGCCGCGGATGGTGCATACGTCACTTTAACAGCTCTCCTGGATCAAGGCTCCCAGATATCCTTGATATCCGAAAACGCAGCTCAGATGTTAGGCTTGCCCCGACAGCGGTACCACGCATCTGTGTCTGGCATCGGAAACGGGGCTAAACATGGCAAGGCAGTCGTCTCACTTGAATGTCGATCGATTTATGAAGACTATGAATTTATTACTCAAGCTTTGGTTATTAGGCACGTCATTAAGAACCTACCCAATACGTCCTTTAACAAACAGTCATGGCCACACCTGCAACACATTCAACTCGCCGATCCTGAGTACAATATGTCCAAAAGCATCGATCTACTCCTAGATGCAAGCATTTACTCAGAGATAATCATGAGCGGTCTGATCAAGGGCCCGAACATGGCTCCTATCGCTCAACAAACAAGATTGGGCTGGATACTGTCAGGAAGCGTAAAAACATTCAATTGTCACGTCGTGGTAAATAACTTGGCTGAACTATCTCAATATTGGGAGGTAGAAGAAATTAATGAACAAGCTGAACTTTCACAAGATGAACAGTATTGCGAAAAACATTATCAATCTACAACAAGGCGCTTAGCAACAGGCCAATACGAAGTTGCTATTCCAATGAAACACAATTTCGAGCAAAATTTGGGTAAATCTAAATCTAAAGCTATTGCACAATTTTATAATATAGAAAACAAGATGTCGAAAAATGAGGAGTTCTCTAAAAACTACCAAAAGTTTATGCAGGACTACGAAGCGCAAGGGCACATGACTCCTGCTACGAAACACAACGAGATATCGTGCTATCTCCCTCACCACGGTGTTTTGAAATTGGATTCGACCACTACCAAACAACGAACCGTTTTCAATGCTTCCGCAAAAACATCGAGTGGATATAGCCTCAATGACCTGATGGAACGCGGCCCTAATCTACAGAAGGATCTGCAACATCTCATCCTGGTGTGGCGTCAGTACAAATACGTCATCACCGCTGACATCGAGAAAATGTTCCGTCAGATTTTCGTTCGTGAGTCCGATCAACACCTACAACGTATTGTATGGAGGTCAAGTCCTGCAGAACCCTTAAAGGAGTTCCAGCTGACAACTGTAACCTACGGAACCAAAGCGGCTCCTTACCTTGCAATGCGAACCCTAAAACAGCTTGCGATCAATGACGCACACAAGTTTCCCAAAGCAGCTGCTGCACTGATGTCTTCATTTTACATGGACGATCTCTTAGAAGGTAGCAACAACATTACTCAAGCAAAACAGCTACAACAGGAGATCATCGACATTTTGAAGGGCGCTGGGATGAACATTCGCAAGTGGTCCCGCAACACCAAAGAACTCACACAAGATCTCACCACTGACCAATTAGACTTGCCTCTTGATTTTAAAAACGCAGAGAGCAAGAAAACTTTAGGATTACGCTGGAACCCCATTTCAGACACATTCACATTCCAAAATCAATTTCAAAATGACGCCAGTGATGACATCATAACCAAGCGGAAACTACTATCAAATATCTCTAAGATTTTTGACCCACTAGGGTGGCTGTCTCCACTGACTATCAAAGCCAAGTTTTTATTTCAACAAACATGGTCTCAAGAAACTATTAACTGGGATAGACCTCTAACAGAAAATATAAACAAGGAGTGGCTACAACTAAGAAGTGATTTTCAAACTCTAGATAAATTTCAAATACCTAGATACCTTGGAAACGAAAATTACATAATACATGGTTTCTGCGACGCATCGGAAAAGGCATATGCCTGCACTATCTACGTCATAACATCGAACTCTAAGGGCGACTACACATCGACGCTTGTGACCGCCAAAACAAAGTTAGCACCTTTGAAAAATAAACAATCCTTACCTCGGCTTGAACTTTGCGGTGCACTACTACTATCGCGCCTAATGAAGAAGGTCACAGAAGCATTATCAGAAATGGATGCTGTACAAATCTATGCGTGGACCGACTCAATGGTGGTTCTTGGTTGGCTACATGGAGACACCAACAGATGGAAACAATTTGTTGCCAACAGAGTTCGTTCTATACTCAACATTATACCATCATCATCATGGCACCACGTACGATCTGAAGACAATGCGGCAGACTGCGCTACAAGAGGACTGACATCGCAACAATTATCAGAACATTCTTTGTGGTGGCAAGGACCGCAGTGGTTGACTGCATTTGATCACAAAAACATTCAATACAGCACTTACCAATCACCGGTCATAGAAATAAAGAAACAAAGTGTGAACGCAGCCTTAGCATATAAAAATGATTTTATAACTAAATTATTAAACGAATGTAGCTCGACGCGGCGCATAATAACAACAATATGCTGGCTAGCGCGTTTCACAAAGTGGTTGCGAAATAAACAAACGCCTCGGTATACATTCCTATCCGTTTCAGAAAAGCAACACGCTCTAAATTTAACAATTAAAACTACTCAGGCTATGGAATTTCAAGACGAACTATATCAACTGGAAAAACAAGTCAAATTAAATAAAGGGAGCAAGTTGTCAAGTCTCAATCCTTACATCGACTCAAACGACGGATTGATGAAAATCGGCGGACGACTCAACAACTCTCTACTCAGTCAGTCTGCAAAACATCCTATAATTCTCCCATCTCACAACAAACTCACCGAGCTCATCATACATCAAGCTCATCACGTCACTCTTCACGGCGGACCAAGCTTGACGCTAGCATACATCCGAGAGAAGTATTGGATACTTAGCGGGCTTCGTACAGTGAAGAGGGAATTACGCAAGTGCGTAACTTGCCGACGTTTCAGAGAAGAGAAAAGAACACAGATCATGGCTGATCTCCCAAGGCCTCGTGTGACCCCTTCACGCCCATTTACCCACACTGGAGTAGATTTTACAGGCCACTTTGACATAAGAGCCAACAAGGGCCGAGGGGTGCGAACTCATAAGGGATACGTCGCAGTGTTCGTGTGCCTATCAACAAAGGCAGTTCATCTGGAGCTTGTGTCCGACCTCACCACGCCCGGGTTTCTGGCTGCATTTCGACGCTTTTGCGCCAGGAGAGGCGTGCCCAAACACATGTATAGTGACCAGGGAAGAAACTTCATAGGAGCAAACGCCTTACTAAAAAAAGAGTACAAAGAGATACTGCAGACAATCGACGGAGAACTATTAACCAACATAAACGACTACGGCATACAATGGCACTTCAACGCACCAGCTTACCCCTCAGCAGGCGGTCTCTGGGAAGCAGCCGTTAAGAGTCTCAAACACCACCTTCGAAGAGTGATAGGAGAACAAAAACTGACGTACGAAGAGTTTATCACCTTACTACACCAAATCGAAGCCTGCCTCAACTCACGGCCATTAGTTGCGCTAAGTGAAGACCCAGACGACGAATACTTATCTCCGGGACACTTCCTTATTGGGGGCTCACTGATATCTAGACCACAAACAGATTCCAATCACATGAACTTGACTACAAGATGGCAGTTGATTCAATCAATGAACAAACAATTCTGGAAGAAGTGGTCTTCTGACTATCAACAACTCCAAGTGCGCTCTAAATGGAGGACACCATCTAAGAATCTAGAAATTGATGACATCGTTCTTATAAAAGATGAAAACCTCCCTCCTGGCAAGTGGGTGATGGGCAGAATCATCGAGGTTCATCCTGGTAAGGACGGATACGTACGAGTAGTAACCGTCAAAACCAAGAACGGGATCATGAAAAGGCCAATCCTGAAACTGTCACCCTTACCTGTGAAGAATGAAGATCCTCAGCAACAGATCTACGACGCACAATCAACAAGGGATGACGTCCCACCAACATCGGCCGACTCGTCGAATATAATATAATAAGTAGATACCATAACTGATATAACGCACGCCAATTATTAGAACATAATGAACACATAATATGCAATTTATAGCACCCTACATCGCATACAACCTAAAAGGATACCTGCTCATCACTTTCACTGAAGCAGAAATCTATAATTGTATTGCTGTACAGACAAACCAACCATGTCATATAGATAAACTCATTTATATGCTACAAATAAAACAATCACTTTGTAACTTGAGAATCCAAAACATTACAATATATCACGCAAAGAAGGCGCCGTGCCACGAGCGATGTATCAAGTTACATTACTGGAAGGCTGCACAATACACTAGCGCACAGGCGGCGCGCGGCGGCGGCGCGGCGATATCCTCAAGGACGCAGGCTGCGGCGGCGCGGGCGGCGCTGGCGGCCGCGGCCTCTTAGCTTTGAGCTCGACGACTTGACTTCGCAGAGCCGACCGCGACTTCGATCTTTATGATTGGACATTCCTTCAACAGTGCAGTGTAGTGCAGTGATGAAATATTTAAGGATTCATTCATATACCTACCTACGTACTTAACTATAAATTCACTTATTTTACATTTTTCTTTTATACACATTGTTTACATAACTTTTAATGACTTACATTCTTATTGCCTTACTTACTTACGTTTTATATTTAGCATTAAGATAACTTTTGTAAGTTTTGTTACCTTTTTGGCCGGCAGAATGTACGGAATACCGCACGATAGGTAAAGTCAATAAACTGGGTCAGGTATAGCTCAGCAGATTCACCTACTCACACATGTATAAATGCTTACGTTTTATTGTAAAGTATTACTTATTTGCAATGAATTAAATCAGTGTCAAACGATCACTCGGGGGTTTGATTCGTTCTTTATCCTTCCCTCTACATCTTAAACTAACTTTACATATAACTGTAGAACACACTACAAGACCTCTACCTTGTTAGGTTATTAGTTTTCGAGTTTGATGAACCAAGCTTTTTTATCCTCTATTAATTATAATCTGATGTTTTGTATTATTTATATTAATATATTTTGATTTGATGCATTCATAGAATTTGGTTCAAAGTTTGGTCACTAATTTTGCATTTTTTCAACAAATAGCTACTCCATCGATATATTACACAGAACATCACTATTCTCTACTGCACCGCGAACTGATGCAGCGTGCACAATGCGTCATTTGCATTCACACTCGTGTCATATGCGCAATTCCTACACAATTTTATCAATGAATAAATGAATGATAACCGACGACGTTTCTGACGCATCTTCCTTGTTGATTATAAATAATTTCATTCAATATTCGTCTGCTACTCCGACATCCTCTCCTTCATTCATTGAAGTGACTTTGCCATTGCACTTTCTGGAACAGATGTGTCACTAAAAATGGCAATCTCTTTTTTACCTTCCATAGATATAAACTAGAAAGGGTGATTATGTCCTGCTTATAATGGTTGCATTACAGTGCTTGGTGATGATGATGAATTATCACCACGGCCAGCTTTAAGGCCCGTTTTATGAAAGATTACTGAGTCATCGACCTACGCTTGAGTTAAGGCTTCTGCCATAAAACAATATACTCAAGCAAAGATCGATGACTGAGCAAGCTTTTATAATACAGGCCTAATGCGTCGTTTGCTCGAACCCTTGGGTAGAACTATGTTCGGTCCATGAC
This sequence comes from Eupithecia dodoneata, assembly GCA_947044415.1. Taxonomy (NCBI): domain Eukaryota; kingdom Metazoa; phylum Arthropoda; class Insecta; order Lepidoptera; family Geometridae; genus Eupithecia; species Eupithecia dodoneata. The sequence continues at coordinate 6,880,188 of OX345656.1, read as the reverse complement.
CGTGATGACGTAATGAAATGTGAAGTAGATCGCCAATGCTCCCGTGAGCAATCATCGGCAAGCGCTCGATCTCTATGCCCCTTTATTAATTAAACCAAACGCCCTCATACTTAACCCCAGCTCTGATTGCTTTTGAGCCCTACATCTCTACGTATGTACCTATAACACGTTTTAATCCAAACGTATTACCTACCTCGTGTTACTGTGAACGAACAACCCTCTGTTGGCGAAACGGATTGCTTTCTGCGTTAATTTGTTAAAATTATAGGCGCACGGCCTGGGTGCTTAATTGGAGTGACAAATCCTATAAAATTCAACTGGTATTGATAGATAGGATAAAGTCCAGGGAAATTCTTAATTAAATTACTTGTGTGGACCTTTCATTGCCAATTTAATGCTTACTATCGTATTAAAAGGTCTACTTGCCTGAATTCACAGGATAACAGCGAAATGTACTTAGAAAACGGGCTTCCGGGTCTTCTTAGGACATTTCTTACCCAACACAGCACAATCCTCAAAAAGGTCAATCATCAACAATCATGTTTAATAGCAAAAATGTGAAGGTAATATGAAAAATACAATATGTTATTTGGATTCTGAAACGAACAGAGAAGTGTCGTACATAAGGTTTGTATTTGCTTGCGGCATTCCGCCCATTGCACCGAGCCTCACGCAGCGGTTAACTGTACGATTGACTGGTTTGTTTGTTAGAACACTTTCATCTTTAGCGATGCCGTTTTGTGTCTTTCAGTTCGTGAAACTCAGTTTCTTCTTGTGTATCCCGTCCCTTTCAGTTTGTACCTATGTATCCAAATAATATTTCAAACCGAGAGTTTGTAAAGATGTGTTTGTAAGAAGATAACGCTAAACAAGTGAATAAATAGGGCTAAAATTTAGCATGAAGTTTGGATCTGGAATAACTAAGTGGCTACTTAGTATTCCAGTATAAGAATAAGTTCGTTAAAAACCAAAACTTATAACTTTACCAAATAATACAACAAATATTTGATATACCATATCCTTTCGTGCCTTCCAGTTTTCCTTCTTAGGGGGAACTTTTAGGGGGCGAAACTGGATAAAACCTCTAGGATCTCCTGAACGTAGAACACACAAAATATAATATATACACTACATAGCTACAGCTAGGTACATAAAGCATATTTCCGCTAGCCCACAAGAATCTAAATTAACCACATAGCTTTAAGAGCCTATAATTTTCCGCTATTTGCATGACTTGGCCATTCGGTTAATCGTTTAATAGCCAAAGATAATTTAATTATTGTTCTCGTAATCTACTATACAGCTACCTATACCCAGCTATACCTATATGGTTGGTACATATAGGTAGTACCTACCTACTTTTGGTCGACACACCAGATCAGAATGTTATAGTGGATAGGCTCCTTCCCTTATCTACCTAGTCATCATCATCATCATCAGCCTATGTTAGCCCAATGCTGAACATATGCCTACCCTAATGAGCGCCAAAGCGCCCTGTCTTCAGCTTGACGCATCCAGCATCTTCCTACAGTCCTTAGCAGGTCGTCATCCCACCTGGTCGTAGGGCGTCCTACACTACGTTTACCGAGTCGTGGTCTCCACTCGATAACACGTTTGCACTACCTAATTCCATATCTACCAATATCTACCTAGTATCGATACATACATACATAACTGTTATCAAAATAAGAGTACTTAAGCGCCATAAGATATATTACGCGTGTTCGCTTGAAATTCATTATTATCTCTAGAACTTGAGATCATATAGAGATGGTTTGTTCCAAATGTGTTTAGTTAGTTTTCTTTTCCCCTTCATTTTAACTTTTCCTTACGCGCTCCATGCGGTAAATGTCTTTGGTAATTATCGTAGAGTTCGCTACGATGACGCTATAGGAAAATTGCAAACCGCGTAGCATACAAAAGACTTCGACGCGCACGCATACTTTAATATGGCGCGGCGAGCTTGCGACGCTGAGGTTGCGGGTTCGATTCCTGCCTTGAGACGAATGTTTATACGATCTGCAAATATTTGTTTTTTTCATTTCATTTCTATCTTTATAAGTATATTAAGTATGTCAGTCATCTAATACCTGTACGAGTAAGTCTATTAAGTTTCAGTATCTAGAAATCAGAGTATAGTGGTTTTTACCATTGTTATATAAGTTCTTTTTTCGATATTTCTAGTACAAGATAGGAAACTTCTTCTTTTACTAGGAAGGAGAAACTTCCTAGTAAAAGAAGAAGTTTCCTATCTTTGAGATGTTTTATGATTTAAACTTTGTAGCGAGTGCTACAAGGCTACGTCTTGCCAGCGTAGCATAGAAAATATTTTTCCACATACGCATAGCTGTGTGCCATCCGCAAAGCCACGGGTTAAAGCTAGTTTGTAATAAATACACAAAGTAACGGTACAAAGGTGATAACTTTTCGATGTGAGACCACTTCGAAACTCGCTCCACGCAATGTTTGATTAGAACAATCGTTCGGACTTTCTCTGAGATTGAGGTGCTACCGTGAAAACAATCTTCAAAAAAAAAACTAATATAATAAATAAATTCGTTTGGAATTTTGGTATAAATGTTTGTTACCTATTCATGGCAAACGTATCGAACGGATCAGGCTGAAACTTCGCATATTTGTAGTGTTAGATCTAGATTAACATAGTTGAATGTTTGTCCTAAAACATAGTGTGCGATAGAAGTTCATACTAAAAATTGACAGCAAACTTGAAGACTAAAAACAATAAACTAGTAAACAAATAAGAGCTGATGGCTAATTAGAAATTTCCAAGTAACCAAAATTTTTTGTCCTTCAAAATGATAAGATAGCCTATCTAATGCCATGTAGTGAGAATGCGGACAAACGAAGGTCCATTTTTATTGGCTATAAAAATAATCTAAGCATAGTTCCCGTCTACTGTATGGTATCAACCTAACTTACAACAAACTTAACTTGAAAAACGTTTGTCATCTATCGTTTGCATTGCAATCTCATTTCCTTGAACAATTAAGTAGCTCTAGTAGCGCCTGTATTTTCATAGTAGCACCTCAGGGCGTAACAAATTGATTGTTGCCTGTGGCGGGGCCGAGTCGGTAGCTAGTAGCACCACTAGATATCCAAACTGATCATAAGATGAGATTGTATCGCCTTTAAATAAATTGCCTGCCTTCAATCCTACGCCGCCGCTACGGTTCGGAAATACCTCTTTTTATGAGTCTATGAAGTTACTAAAAAAATGACGTAGGACATAGAGCTTCCAAAGACAGAAGTAAAACATTCTTTTTTTCTTTAGATATGTACAATAGCTTAATCTTAGAAAAAGTCAAATTATTAAAATAAAAAATAAACTGCTTTTTACAGGCTTTTGTTCTACATGCTGTTATTTTATACACGACCGATGTGTTTATTTAGTATCGTCCTCTACTCTAACCAAACTCGTCTATTTATCAACATAAATAAAATATTTTTTACGAGAAGGTAATAAGAAAAAATGCTATGAAATATGCTGAACCGTATAAATCGAATAAGATGCCTTCAGACTATCTGTTCAAGTCCAGTAAATAGAAACAATACAAGTAAGTTGTTGTTTGCATAACGAATTTAAAACCAATACCTAACTTACTTTCATAAGAAGTTCAGAGAAATTACCAACATCCTATAGTTGGCTATAATAGCATGACCGCCGAGCACTTAATCAAGCGATTTACTATCAGTATTATTTCACGCTATTAAACTTTGATGGCTATCTAGTGCAACTTCCCGTAACACTGACTAATTTCTTAAGTTTAGCCCTTTGCTATGTATTTTAGCTATGTTCAGAAACATACCGTGCGACGTACTCGTACTAGCCGTAAGTATAACCTACTCACGGCTGCTACATGCATGTACACTAATGTATGTAAAATTCGTGTACATGAACCATAAAGGTACGATTCCACCAAAATAGTGTGCAGCACCTTTGTTTACAAACGTTTTGTGCAAATCTCCAGCAGTGCACGTACTAAGCTTCTATCGCGTTTAGCTTCTGGCTCCACCGGCAAGTCTGTGCGTAACTTTTGTACGCACAGTGTGGCTCACTTGTGCATGAAAATATTCTCTGCGAAAAAAATTCTGTCTTCAGTTGTTAATACGGGTGGAAAAACGGAGTGCTTTGTATTGCAGCTTGTGATATTTATATATGTATATTAAAAAACAAATGTTTTCGCTCAGCTCCGGTGGCGGAAGCAAGATTGAGTTCGCGAACAACAAGCGGGTAAACGCGAGTCCACTGCACGCACTGTGCGCGCACAATAATATACAGATGTGCGTAGAAATGTTCGCGCACTATTTGTTATTGTTTGCCCGAGTGAGTCGACCAGCGTGAATATTTGTGTCGTACACTGTGCATTACAGTGCCGCACAGTTCAGCACACTGGTGGAATGCTTTTGGTAACCTGTCTATCTCATTTATTAATATCTATAATAGTTTATGCCCGCGGCATTTTAAATTGTAAAGACTTCTTGAAAATTTAAAACAAGAGTGAATCTAGTGTCGAACACGTAGCTAACAAGTGAAAGTACAAAATATAAATTCCTTGAAACACTCACCATCAAGTCATCAAAGAAAAAACTTCATAAAAAATCTGTTACATAAACAACACCCCTTTTTTTATTAAGCTGAAGTTAAAGAACACTTAAAAACTCTTTTAAAACTTGGACTTGAATAACAAAACACGTTTTAGTCCGAGTAGCATTATAGAACAGGTGCTTCAGTGACCCGAGGTCAACCTAAGTCACCCACCTATTCATAAAAAATACGTTTTTCATGCGTGAATTCCAGACTTTCAAAGTTACACATTAACAAATAGCTCTCTTTGTAGAGAAATTGGCCGCTAGGGCATTGCCTTGTAAAAACTTTTGGAGGTCGTGTTCCATTTGAACTGTGTATCTAGTAGCTACTTAGGTGTTGAAAAAGTATTTAATTTTTTTTATAGTGAATAGTCCTTCGTTTGACCACAATCTAACCTGATGGAAAGTGAAGATTTGTCCGACGATATATGTACATACATATATATGTATGTTACTATAAATGTTACAAAGCTTCCTTTTTGGATGAAACTTGATTATCATCATCGTCCGCGATCTCTAACTGAAATGACCACAATGGAGATAAAATATTATTGAATAGTTTCTCTTTGTCCACTTCCATCATCATCAACAGCCTTTACCACTCCACAGCTGGACGTGGGCCTCTCCTGATACAAGCACCTTATCTGCTCTTATGGTGGTGATGCCATGTCCACTTCCATACTATATAACATTTATTTTTTAATTTTTTACAACTAAACCGCATCATAAGAGATCAAGGAGAAAAACAATAAAAACTATATCCTAGGGCAGGACAAAGGCTTATAAAATGCGCACAAAGACGCGGGTAACAGCTAGTTCAACATAAATGCATTTTGCATACTATTATGGTAATAAAGACTAGACTAGCCGACAAAGCAACACGTGCGTGGTCCGTGGTCCATTCGAAATTAGCGACTCTACGTGAAGACGAAAACTTGCTAGAGTCCGGACCAAACTATTACCATTTGGCGGATAACAACAAAAATCAATAGTCCAACTATTTACACCGTTTACACTGAGCCTAATAAATCTGGGTATTGTGTAGGGATTTAAAACTTTCTAGTTCAGGGTAGTAATCGGCCTGCCAGCGATTATGGCAAAAACACCCTTGTAGTAGGTTCAGCAGTAGATGTGTGCTGAGTAGGAGTAGTCTAGGGGGAAAATTATCACACAAAAGTCACTTATAACGGGATATTTACCATGATTTGATTTTTGAGTTAATAACCCTGATTGTTTCAAAAGTTTTATCTGCACACAAATCCCATTTCTAGCCTCTTAGAATACTTATTTCTATATATTGGCTCTTAATGCGATTAAAGTCTGCCTATACGAGTATATTTGTAACTCCTTCAAATCAACTTCTGCTTTGTTGGAAAACTTTTGGCCAAAACTTTTTGGCAAACAAAGAGTCTCTGAAATTTCTAAAACAATTAATCTTTTTTTATGTTCGATATTCTTAGTGAACGACTTGTCAAATTATGTAAATCTATTACTAAAGGTTATATATCGAAAATTATTTGTATTAATCGATTTTTTTTGTGTTAAACTTTTAACCGCCATTTTGAATGAACGCATGTGATTTTTTTGTCTGTGCAAGAGCAAGTTTTACCTCTCTCTGATTAGTGGTTTAGGCTATGGCTTGTCTATGAGTCGTGGAAAAAAAGACTTTTCTTTGCGTGGCTTTAAGTTCGTGAGTAAAAATTTCCTAAAATCTATTGTTGGCGATTTACAAACATTTCACATCGAATTTACTGCAGTATAGGTCCTGCTTCTGACTCCTACACGAATCGTATTATGTACTATGATAATATAAAACGTATGATCCTATTAACATGTTAATCATTGACCAACCTCCTCAAGTTTCGAGTTAATAACACTGGATTCCCCTTTGAATGTAACATATGACAGTAATAATAACCATAACTACTGTTTAGTTTAGTTATAATTTATAAATACGAATAAAACTCGCACTAAGAAGCAGCATTGAACTTGCTGTTGTTTTCTAGGTTTAATATTAACAAAAGGAAATATATATTCGTCTTAAATAATCGAGTTTTTAAAGATAAGCATGTGATTAGGCTGACTGGGGTTAAAGAGGTCTTGGATTAAAATATTTATCTAGCGAATGACTACCAAAATCAATTAAGTTTCGTTTATTTTCTAGATTTAATTTGTGTCGAAAATATTAGTGAAAACTAGTCATAGTTTAATCTAAAAGATTAGCATAATTTAGCAAACTGGGGTTAGAGGTCTTAGCTTTATTTATTCAGCAGATTACAATGAAAATTGGCTAACGTAGTAATAATAAATAGTCTACCAATGACCCATGGCCACTGATTTAATTAGGTGGCCATTGTGGTCATAAATATAGACTCAGTTTTAGTGCTAGCCAAGTTTATTTAATTTAATTATTGTATGGGCCTTTTCGCATTGCATCCTATCATCAACAGCATCCAATTAGATAGCAAATGTTAGCCAATATCAAATATGCAATGTGATTTGTGAGAAATCAACCGTTATAATACCATGAGGTCCCGATTAGCTGATGGTGTAGTAAGTTGCTTGATAATATTAGTCATAGCTATGGAGAATTGAAGATGTAAATGCATTCACTGCCGATAGACCTGCAGACAAGGACTTGCACATAAACATGTGCATGTGGTCATAAAAGAAAGTGTAAGGTACGTTACTTAATTGCAATATGCATTCGCTCGGGTTTTTTAACTGAAAACAGCTTTAGGCAAAAAATCATGGAACTCGCGTCATCATCACCGAACGCTTTCCTAACTGTGTATATACATATGTACGTATGTGTACTTTTTAGGTGAACAAAAAGTGTGAAACTCGCGTCATCGTTTCCGCACGCTTCCAAGTATAAATTAAATATAAAATTACTTAGTTTTCACTTCTATCGACAGTCCCAAAGACTGCCCCGCATTTTTTTTACATATTTATACAGTAGCTACTGTATTTGCATCTACATGATTTGAAATTGAATATCGCAACGTGACCTGCATCTAAAATTCAAATACTAATTAACTATTTTCATACCCATAATTTGATTGCGTCCGTGCGAAACTCGGCCAGAATTTCACAGATCGTTGACCTCAAAACTTCCAGCAGAATTATGCCCGATAAAACAGCACCAACATATGCCCGGCAAAACAAATTGCACATTCGCCAATGGTAAATGGTAACATTCATTTCGCAGCATCCCTGTTAATTATCCCTAAACCCGTGTAATGAAGTAGATTACACCCTGCTACCCCGCTAAGTACTTGTGGCGGTGTTCGGTGCAAATTAGCAAATAATTTCTGTAATGAAAGTGCTATGCCCGCCAGCCTCTAATTTATGCGGGCAACGTTTAATGTTAAATGCTCGAATTATGAGGCTAGCTTTGATTCGGCTGTTTTCGGCTTTTGATCTAAAAAGCTATGTGGGCCGCGACGCGACTTCGCGCTTTTGGAGGCACTATTTCAACAAAATTACTTTATACACCACAATTATTAGCATTATTTATTGCCAATTTGATCGCAGTTTCCGAATTATTTTGATAAGAGTGATTCGTTGCATATTTTGACAGTTCAGCAGCGGTAGTAAACTATTTTTTTTTTATTTTGTTGTTCTGCAAACCCATTATTTATGAATAATGGGTATGCTTAAGCCTGTCGTGTCCTTGCGAACTCTTATTGTTTTGTTTTTTGCAAACTCATACTAGTCTAAAAAAAATCATTTTAATTTTGAATGTTGAGTCTCAGATTTTACTGTACAGCCATGCGACCAAAAATCGCGGTATCCAGTCGCATCCGACAATCATATTTGGTTCAGTTCAGGCTTGACCGTTGACTTGCACGCTAGCAGTTACTGTGACAATGTCCTCGGGCGGTATGAATTATAGACGCCAGACACGATAGCTAAGTGAAAAAAAATTCAACCATCAGACAATTTTATTTGCAGGTGTGTCCGACAGTAATCACCTGTACGTACAACAGTGGGTTATGTTAACCTTTTTATATTGACACGAGTTAGGTTTTTTTTTGTAGGTGACGCTTCTTTCTGGCCAGTGAACGCGAGTCTTGGAAAAAATTGAGGGAGACCTTTGCCCAGCTGTGGGAAAACATAGGTTGGAAAAAAGGGTGGCTTTTTTATCGATATATCTATGTATATAAAAATAAACCCCTATTTCTCCTGGTGGCGCTATTACTAAGTACGGCTTTACCGATTTCATTCTTAAATAAATGATAATATTAGAAGATAATAATATAGAGATTAATACTAGATTCACACAGCATCATTTTCATCATCATCAGCTCCAAAGTAAGCAGACCTGTGCTATGAATGTCAGATGATGAGATGACTGACCAAGTTTCATCACCATTAGATATGTGCTTAAAAATCAGACCTAAAACAAACACCTGCGTAGATCATACCATACGAATACTTGTCCCGCAGCGCGAATCGAATCCGAAACTTTCTGCGGCGTACTTTCGCCCGCTGCGCCACTGACGTCGTCGAATATATTAACAAAGAGATATAAAAAGAAAAATATTTTCGGAGTTGGAAATATTGTTATTTGTAGCAGACCGTACCTAAAATGAAAATAACTTCTACGAACGCAGGCTGTACCTACCCTCTCTTTGTTTTATATTCTGTTATTCAAATGAGATGGTAAGTACATATTGAATATCATTTTGTCGTAACGAGATACTGTGCTTTTGCTCCGATTTGATTTTTATTCGTTTGAAAAGTTACCTTCCTTTGGAAAGTAGGTAATTGGTTTGGTCATGTTCCGTTATAAATAAATAAATAAAATAAAATCTGTTTATTTCAGGCACAGAAAAAGACCCATATCACAAACAAAAATACAGTGCATACAATAGAACAGTAGAAAATTAAAAAATATATTAAAACTAGAACTAACATAGGTAACATAGATACCTATTTTTTGTTTCCGTTCATGTGGACAGAAATCCAGTGCCTGCTGTGGTGTGATGTATTAGAAGAAAGAAAGAAAGAAAGAAGAAAGAAAATACATTTATTTGACACCATACATAACACATTACATAGTAAGAAAATAATAAAAACAAGAAAAAAAAATTACACGTATTACAATTGGTGTTATGTATTTATGGATGAATTTTAGTAGTGAACAAGTTAGTACTTATAGGTACCTATCTCGGATGATGAGAGTGAGGAACTAAAGAGTGCATCGCACACACTTGTGCAATATAAATGACCCATACGTGAGACACAGACAATAATAGTGTAGCCATGCACATAATTATAGTGTAGCTATTTTTTTTTGATAGGTAAATTTTATTCCAAACTACTACGAGCTAATGATAATTAAAATGATAATGAGCCACGCGCCCGGTATGAATGGCTAACATGAACTGATGCGAGCGCGCGCGTTGATACTGCGACAATGAGGCAAAAATGCTGACGCGCGAGGATGGTGCGGGTTCACCGTACAATGTGCATGGCTAGCTGTTGAGATGAGACTGGCTGTCGTGGAAATTTAGCTAGGAGGAGATCAGAATAAGAATATTTTTATTGTAAAATTGTGTGAATCATAGTTACATGAAGGTCATAATGCGGTACCCCGAAGCGAAGTAGCGCTGTCACCTATTTTATCTTATAAATAAGTTGAACAAAGGAAATATCAAAAATTGCATTCGGGATTTTGTGATACCTGTTAAAAGCTTTTTTAAGTCTCTGTAATAGTTTTATTTTATACAGTGTACGCAGTGGAAGTTGCCCTTGGTGGCCACCAACTCTATTTTCGCAGAGAAAGTTGCCCTTGGTGGCCACCAAACTCTATTTTCGCAGAGAAAGTTGCCCTTGGTCGCCACCAAACTCTATTTTTGCAGAGAAAGTTGCCCTAGGTGGCCACCAAACTCTATTTTCGCAGAGAAAGTTGCCCTTGGTAGCCACCAAACTCTATTTTCACATCTCTACCTAACCCTACATAAACTATTTGACAGGCATTAAAAAAGCTTACAATTGCTATTTTGCCTAAGTATATGTAAGTAATTTTTGTTTACCTACGGGGATGGCATAGTCGAACCAATCACGTGCAAAAATTACTCAAAGTCTAAAGTCTTGACCTCATTCAAAATGAAGTCAAAGTAATTAAGTCAGCATTTGTAAAAGCTTGTATCTATATGAAATATCAAAGGAAACTTTCTCTAATATTCATCTAAAAGCTTTATTGGTGCCTGATCTGACTGAATAGAGGTATTTTATGAAATACATTAGCCCAAGTATTTTCAATACAAAGAAGGGGCAAGTAAAGGTAGGTAAAAGGTATCCCTTCAAAAAGATTATTACAAAATATCTCAGATGGGCACTTCTTCGGCGGGCTCAATAAATAGGATTATGAATAACGTTCGAAAACCAATGTGAACACCACGTGAGAAAATAAATAGATTTTGAATGAGTTAGAATGCTATCAAGTTCGATGGAACCAGACATATCACACCACTATGCGTCTGTTAATTTGTAAAAATCTCTGTTAAAATTTTATTAAAAGAAGACTAACGATAAAAAATCATAATTTTCATGATCAGCCTATAAGTCCACTGCTGGACATAGGCCTCCCCTAATAGGTGCCATAGCGCCCTGTCTTCATCTTGATGAGGGAGTAAATCTATATCTATACTAATATTATAATGAGGAAAGGTTTGATTTTTTTTTGTTTATTTGTTTGTAATGAATAGGTTCCGAAACAACTGGATCGATTTAAAAAATTCACCGTTCGGAAGCTACACTATCCCCGGTTAACATAGACTATATTATATTTTCAAAAAAGTTAGGGTTCCGTACTAAAACCGTGCGAAGCCGGAAAGGTCCGCTAGTTATGTATATAATGTGAGGGAAGACGAAGAACAATATTTTGTATTTATGATCATTCTATTATGCTCTGCTTTTTATATTTTTTTTAAAGCAAATATACGGCAACATTTGATTTTTCGTTACATAAACAGCAGGTCGTGTAATTTAGCTAGGAGTTATATATTCTCTGAGTCTAGGTGAGTACTTGCAGCACGGTAACATTACATAACTAGATTACGATTCATCATGCCATAGTGCAAATTGAGCCCGTTGCCGTCGCGTGGCCACCTGATTACTGCCATCCTAATTCTACAATTGCCACACTACGAGCTAGGATGATTATGGTCTATTATTGCCTGCAGCTAACCTCATACATAATATACTGCTAGTACCCACATGGGCACGTTCTTAAAATGTGGCTTATTCTTTGAAAACTCCTAAAGTCCAAACCTTTCTACCTCTTCATAATCTTAATCCTAACCTACAGTTTAATACTAAAAACACATAAATCTAAATTCAGCTAAAAAGCATATTTTCTAATCAATAAAGCTTCAAGTACAATCACTACACACTTAGAAAAGGTCAAATTCTTAAAATAAAACACTGGCATAGAGATAAAGTGATATTTTTTATTTCTGTCGCTTCGGGAATAGTAGCTCAAAGGGTAATTGATGGGGAAACTCCTCTACAGTACAATACAATTACTCTTTATTACATACCTAATTAAACAGATACACAGGACAGCCTTTACCTAGCTGGTACGAGAGTTCCTTGTTCTAAGAATAGACTCCAAGATTGATTCCGTTCGAATAATCGTTCCCATGCTAGAATCAGTATAATGAAATAAATTTTCTATCAATTTTAATCTTGACGGCAGTATCCGGTGTAGTCGAGAATCCAGTTTTTCTACGTTGAGAATGCAGTCTATTGCACCTGCACTAATACTCAAAGTAACTTAGTAATAAATAAATTGATAACACAAAATGATGGTAGTAATAGTAAAGAATTTACACATGTTTGGCTTGGAAGTATTCTTAAGTCTTCACCTTGTGAACAACATTATTGTGGCATCTGGTAAGTTATTATTATGTATTGCATTAATTAGTAAGTTAAGTACTACGTGAAGTATAATACATGTATTTAAAAGTAGCGAAAAACCCTTGATGCATAATTATGCATACGAAGCTTGATATTTTTAGCAGAAATTATGATAGACACTCTTACCTTTTTTAAGAGATTTAGTACGTAGCATAGATAGTTAGTTAGTATTTTATTCTGTAAACATTTGTAAAGAACTATCTTCTTTCAAGAATGCTTTAACTTGAGACCCCAGCCTATGTTGGTGGTACTATCTAGACACATTTAAATTTAATATCTCTAATAGCAAAGTAAGAGAATTTTCTTATAATAAAGTTAATACGTTAGGCACATTCATAAGGAGATTAATTTAAATTGCGAGCGTGTCTGACGAAATTAAAGAAGTACATCGCTCTAGCCTAAAGATTAGATTCAAAGTCTAGGCTCTAGTGAAAATATTACTTTAGCGTTGTGACGTGAATATAAAACAGCAGTTTTCCATCAGTTTATTTAGTTTGATTAGTTATCGGACCTGCTTTCGCCACTTACCTATTTGTGGACAAGCAAAAGAAAAAGAAACATCACATTGTCATGTGCTGTTTCTTTTTCTTTTGACATTGACAAGGAACTCATCACTACATAGCACTCGTATAAAACAAAGTCGCTTCCCGTTGTCTGTCTGTTCCTATGTATGTATGTATGCTTAGATCTTTAAAACTACGCAACGGCTTTTGATGCGGTTTTTTAAATAGATAGAATTCAAGAGAAAGATTTATAAAATATTTAACATAGAATTCCAAGCGGGCGAAGCCGCGGCGCGCAGCTAGTTCTTATATAAGTGCTTGCTTTCGACCATAAACTTATTCTGTGTTTTAACTACGTCTGTTTTTTATATAACTTTTTATTATATTTGATTACTTTTACTACTTACATTAATATGTGTAATGTTAAGTTTTCACTTCTCTTCAGGTAAGTTCGTTTAACCTTACAACTTTTTACTCAACTTATGATCAGGACCGTTAGTACTATATAGTCATGATATACCGTAACAAATATTCAGCCCGATCCGTCTTCTTCCCTTTTAGTATGAAGAAGTACCAACATCCATACATCCCTCGAAACTTTCGAATTTATAGTGTGTATTCCGACTATTTATCTGGCTAGAGCTGGCTAGGGTAACCACAATGTAGTCTGTACCGAAATCATAAACCGTTTTCTTTATTGCGGTACCAAAAAGATAACTAGCAATAAAACGGTCGAATACGAGTGTCTCATGCTACAATAAAGAGCCCTGAAAAGCTTTTGGCAGACACGGTAAAACGGTATAACCTTGAATTTTATATCTAATCGGTAAATTTTTACGATAAACATAAATAAGTAAAGTGATAACGTAAGATAAGTAAGCGTCGTAAGAAGGTTACTTACCTCAATAGTTGGTTACTATGGTTAGTTACTGATGGTTATCTATGGATTGTTCACTAGGGTAGAATAGACAATAATGACATCGCATCGTCTCATACATTGCGTATTATTGTAGTTTTTTGTTTTTTTCTTTATTTATTTAAAGGAGTTTAGTCAACATGACTATGCCACTCCCGTAGACAATAATTACATATAAAACAATAGACAAAAACAAAACCTACCAACCAGGTTACTATCTTACTATCTAAACATTAAACGAAATAAAGTTATATAACTACTGGAACAAAAACCTAATTAAATTATCCTACCTACTGAAATACTCTAAGGTAGGTATCGACTAATTAACATAATTACATAACAAACATGTACAGCTTAACTAGCATCTTAGCCTCCTCAGATAGTGGGGCAGCCAAAATGCTATTGCCCCACTATCTGAGGAGGCCAAGATGCTAGTTAAGCTGTACATATTTGTTATGTAATTATTACACATACCTACAATATGGCTATACATAAATCTCATACTTTGTCGCTGGGCCTCGTTCCGGAAACATTTGATGTACACTTTCTTCCACGTCAGTATTATTGTAGTTGAAGGAATACATTTCAAATAATTTTAATAATTTTAATTTTAATTTTTTTACGCTTTGGATAACAAAGTGACTTAATGTTTCTCGATTCTACTTGTGACAGTGACAGCAATGCCATTGTTTGCTCTACTGGTAATGTAAAGTTTCTGTAGCTAATTCAGTTCGTATTTATTGGTACCTACAACATATTTAAGAGTCTCAATAGGCTATTTTCAAAACAATATATAAATAGCTAGATAGAAAACACAATCGCAGAAAACAATACAAACATAAATACTTAGAATAGAGGAAGTATAAAGGAAGGAAGTATAATAAATTCAGTGAAAAATCACTTATCTTATTGATAGAAAGAGACGAACCCCAGAATTTGATTTAATATGGAAGAAATGCGTAATGCCGCTGAGCTGAGAGCTTTACCGACAAACTTTTCATAAATTTCAAAGTTTCATTTTCTGTGAAATATGAATTTATTTGATAGATATACGTGTTGTAGTTACTTATAAGACAATAGCTTCTAGCTAATATATTTCTTCTCCATAACAGTTTCGTTTATAAAAAGCATAATTGTACAGCCCACGCTGCTGGAAGTTTCTTTCAGCGAGACATTCATATTACAAAAGTTAAGCAATGAAATATGTGACTAGTTTTTACGGTTTCCCGGAAGAACGTTTAGATATTACATGTCATTTTATCAACGTGTTTCTGTACTCACAGTTATTTTGTCTATACAAGTTGACAAGTCATCTTTCTTACCTAACTGCCTGCCCACTGAGTTTAGTTTCATGCAACAATTATGTAGCAAAAAACTTTACTCAGTGCTCCCTAAACCTGACTGTATGTACGACGTCCCTTTTTGCTGCTATCATTTAAAACCAATTTATATTCAAAACCAAATGATATTTTTTGCTCATATATCCGCAGTTATTTTTTTATTCCCGGTCGAGTGGCCATTTCGCTTAATGTTTGCTTGCTAACATTACTAAAACATCTGGACATCTCCCGCACTTATGAAATATGGCTGATCCTAAACGGGTTTATAGACCTACCGCGAATAAACCGGGTCAGTCGTGTACTAAAAATAAACATAAAATTGTTTTAATCCGATGGTCTATGTTTTTGCAGAGACTGCGTGGTGGCTTACTAAACGTTGATATGACCTCAATCGTAGTATGATGATTACGAATAAGAATGATAATACATAACTTGTTATTATAGAATCTATTTTTATTACAAGCATGGTTGTCTTATGACGAACGGATACTTTATTGTCCTTTTTATGCTGAGTTAGACATGAAGTCAAAAGAGCTGTTCACTGTTTTCTTTTTTTATCCTGTGTCTTTAGTGAGGAGTAGTGGAATCGCTCTTTGTGCGCGAAAGCCAAAAGTTCAAACCCCCTTTCTCTTACCTACCATAATTATTGTCCAACATCAATACATTCCTATATCTCCTAAATGGTCTATGCAAGCACCCTGTATCACCCCGATCGCCAGGTAATCAAACGCCAGGCCTACCCGACTACTAATCTGGAAACTAATTTCCCTGCAAATTGTTAGGGTGAGATGTTGTTTCAGTGAAGGGTTAGGTTGGATCATTAGCAAAGATTGCTTTAGAATGGCAAACCCTGATTCTGTGGCTTCGACATGATTTTGTGAAATAAATATAATAAAACACACTTTTATCTAGGACCTAGTTACCTTTTTTGTAAGTTTACCTACGTAAGATTCCTGTGGTAAAAACATTTGGAGTACCTAGTATTCATAAAATGTTTGAATTGATGTAACTACCATTATAAGTAAAATGTAACGTTATGCAAAACGTCAATATTTTTAGCTAAATGCCTCAACATAAATACCTCTTTGGCTTGAACTTACGGACAACACGACTGTCATTATCAATTCTTTAGAAGAGCAACACTCATATTTCCAAATAAAAGAAGTCAAGTCCAAAGAGAATACAATAACTACGTAAGAGTCAAGTCAAGACGATACAATTAAAATAGTTATTGTGATTTATTACTATTCATGTTTTTGTATGAAAGTTCAAAGGCGGCACTTGCAGAATATGATGCCTTGTTTGTGAAACGCCGAATAATCAAATTGTTATCACGGGTCCCGAGGCTGGACCGTTTGCTCATATGCATGAAGAAGGTACCTACACTAGTTATGCCAAGACACGCTTTGGGATGGTTGCTGGCCTTTTAATATCTATGCGGTTAATGTTATCTACCTTTCAAATATGGTTGGGCTCACCATAGTCGTGAATGAATGCGTATTTTAGACCTTAGCACAGATTCTAACTGTTCATTCATGGTACGACAACTAACGACAAGCCTTGTATTGATTCAGTTAGGTTCAAAAACGGTATAATAACCGGTAGGCAGGTATTATACCATCACTAATTCCCTATATATTCCTTAATTCAATTACATATATAAATGAGGGGCCAATTAAGCACACACGTTATAATCACCGTTGGTTAAAAATGTTGAAGTCGACTTATCGACAGATGCAATGTAAATTTAAAAGAAAAAAGAAAAAGCTTTTGGACTTGCCAGATTGTACTCAGGATTAAACTGAAACACAAAACTTTATTTTATTTGACGTAAAGAATACGAGACAATACAAATTGCAACAAAGTTAAAACAATAGTAAGTAAAGCACGAACCCGAACAAAGCAAAATGATGGCGTAGGCGTTCTGCAGATTGTCCAGGACAGGCTGACGGCTTACGTGTTCCCATAAATCGCCAGCTCAGCCCACTCGGCCTAAATGAATCATATTCAAGCTATTGTCCAGGGTAAGAGCGACTGGGACATGCATAACACCGGTTCGAGGAATTATCGGTTGCCGTTCGTCATTGGGTTTTCCGGCGACTTGGCAGTACAATCCTAAGCCTATGGTGTTTGACTGGAAGAACCTTACCGCTTTACTTTCAGTTTTCCTTCTTAAGGGGAATCGTTAAGGAGGAAAACTGGAATAAGCGTAACTTTATCTTAGCTAGATCATGTTCCTGCATTAGGTATTTATTTATTTCTAAATGTCATTGTTACCAAACGTTGCATTAAAGATCTTCTCAGACATAGGTCCTCAGGTCGGTCTTGATAAATAAGAGCACTTCCTATTTCTTTCGGAATTTTTTTTCCCAATATAAAAACGTAAGTAGGTACTGAGTAACGATGTGTCCCCTGCAGACTAAACATTACCAACAGAAAACTAATGTCTTCGCTTTGTCTCGGAAGGCAAAAACTGTTTGGTAGGCGGCGAAATTGCAAGCTATTCACTTCCCCAGATTCTTTTCATGATATTTTCCTCAAGAATTAGAGAAGAGTTTTAGAACGCAGTAAAGAACACCAAATTATCCGCGTAACTACTTCTTGACATGGTTTGTATACCTCCTCTCTTTATATTATTTGGTGGTTGATAAATATCTTAAAGAAGTACCTCTCAAATACATAATATGTAGTTTCTGCCCGCGACTTGTACATCTAGGCAAAATCTTAGCCTGATTAGCAGTTTTAGCATTGAGAGAGAACAAACATCTAAACACCCATTTGACGACCGATGTGGCGCGGTGGACGAAAGTCCGCCTGCGACGCTGGAGGTTGCGGGTTCGATTCCCGTCTAGGAACAATTGTGTGTATGATCTGCAGATATTTGTTCCGGGTGTTCTGGTCGTTTTCTATGTACTCGTATAATAATATATAAATATATAGGTATATGCAATGTATGGTATTATGTTTACCAGTTATCGAGTACCATGGGGCTAGATAATGCTGTGTAAATGTTCCAGCATTATTTATTTATTTATTATTATTTAATATTATTATATATTACCCATCATTTTTAATGTTGCGTCAAAACTTCCGATGTAGAGTTAGTGCGGCAATTCGTCCCTACGATATTCTTAAAAAAAGTTAATACTTTTTTTCAAGTGCTCCATAACACGACAAGTTTTAAATAGCTTGTAGAAAATAAACTTTACAAGTTCAAAGTGTTTCCGTAAACACTTTCTTCGGCTAAAAAACAAAGGTATTTATAAACAGTTTTTCGAGACTTAGTGGAAAAGCTGGTAATATTATCTTGCATGATTTCACCAACAATTTTCTCGTTTATATTCTTTTATAGCCCGGGACTCCTGTAAAATAAGTTTCCTAATGCAAAACATCGTAAACAAATTTAACCTCAGTTCAGTTCAGTTCAGTTTAAAGAATTTATTACTCAAAAGAACAGAGTTCACTTAACACTTTGACTGCGATTTTTTTTCGACGACTGCGATCTTTTTTTTAACCTAAAAAATTCGTGCTGCCGCTCTACACAGTGGTTGTGTTGCGCCGCACATGCGTTTCGTTCGAAAAATATTACGGCTGTGACAAAGATTAGTAGTATAGTCACAAAGATCTGTATATTCTTAGCCGCTGCGCTAGTGTGGATTTACGCATATTAGTCACTTGTAGAAAACACATACCGTGTGATTTCAGTACTCAAAGTGTTAAGCTTACTACATATGTTAACTAATTTAATGTTATTATGTTAGTATTACAGTTATACATAGGTAGTTTAAGTTATTTTACAATGATATTGTGTTCCGTATAATTATTAAATTTTGTCATATACAATACAATACAATACAATAATTCTTTATTGCACACAATAAAAACCAGATACACTGGACAGGAAAAAGACGGAATAAGTGGTAGTGGTAATGTTCGTAGCAAAAGACAAAAAATGAGGGTAGATCGGTATGTCTGCCCATAAAAACTTACTCGCAGTCGCAGTGCCTTCAGTTATTCCGTGATCATGGCGCATGAAACTGTGCCGAAATATTGGATAACTCAAAAATCAAATCATGGTAAATATCGCGTTTTAAATGACTTTAGTAATAGTAGGTAGTAGTTTGCATTGCTGCTTATTCGATTGTATTATTTTATTTTCATTGTCCTTTGCTGTTGTTGTTATGATAGTATAATAATATAATAAATTGTGTAGATTGTTAAAATATTTCATGGCATGTCTCATTATTTGTTGAGTGCACATAAGTTACGTCTCAAGCCAGTTCGTATTATATTTGTTTTTTTTTGTGTTATATTATAATAGCTTGTCATGTTTTTTGTGTACCTAACCTAGTAACATCAATAAAAATAAATAAATAAAATAAATGTGTGTCCAAAGGTTCCATCTTCAGTTGTATGAATGTTTTTTTATGTATGTAAGTTGATTTTTCGGTCAATTATGAACAGATTTTGAAAATTCTTTCCTTTCAACAATTATTCCGAGGTGGTCCAATAAAAAAAATCCCAAGATCTCGATAATCGTTTTCACCATTAAATTAAGGAAATAGAAGTATGTTCATAGTTTTATCTTTCAAAAAATTTAAACAATTAGACCAGTCAATCAATTTTTGTCAATATAATATCTTTGCTTAGCTTGGGGCTAGAAGTAGTGTGGATTTTTCATTATCATCATCTATATCAGCCTATAGCAGTCCACTGCTGGACATAGGCCTCCCCCAATGAGCGCCATATATTTATTTATACACACACTACACATATTTTCACACTTTACATATATTTTTTTGGATTGTCCAGCAACATATATTTATTAATTTTATCGTACGCCTTTCACATTTAGGGTTTTCTCCAATTTCAGAAACGGTAAAACAGGTCACTACTAAACTATCTCGTTATATTGACGAAAATTTATTGACTGGTCTGATTGTTTAAATTTTTTGAAAGAGAGAAGACTCACCGCCGATGGTTTTGGAGAAACATGCCATGTATAATTATGTATGACTATGGAATGCATTACCTACCCCAATAAGACAAGCTAAATCTCTCCCTGTATTTAAACATATGACCTATGAACACTTTCTTTCTTCGACTTCAAATATGTAGTTAATATTTTATTTATCTATAATCAGTATTTATTTCCATTAACGTATAAACAAGTATTTATGTATTTGTACATGTTTTGTATTGTATATAATTTATATACGACATTAGTCTATAATACGCCACCGTCTATACCTATACTATAGCTACGTGTCCATCCAAAGGTTGCCAGGACGAAATCACTCTTAGCGATAAGGCCGCCCATTGTGCATCTGTATCTTTGTTTGTTTGTTCTTTACTGTTTTTTTTCTGTGTTTGATGTGCAATAAAGCGTATTTGTATTGTATTTATGTTTTCAAATACTTCCAGTAGTCTCAAAATTCGATAGCCAGACTCTACTCTTATCTACTCTACAAGTTTCAATCTCATTATCTTCAAGCAAGCAGGTGTTTATTCTCCAAAAGGCCTAAACAGGTATTGCAATGTCAGGAGGCATGATGTATTGCCAAATAAATCAATACAATAGACCTAAATACATAATCGTGACAAATGCTACAGTTCAGCAAGTCCTCCCACTCTCTGTCAAAACATGTTTGGGCCACAGTTGATACCTACTATTATCCTATCTACCCGTTATTATATCGGTATGTTAAATTAGCCCTTTGTGCAAGAAAGGAGTAGGTAGATACGTATAGACAAGTTCGTAGATAGTTTATAGGTAGCCCCCCTGATGGGTTCCAAGCGTATTTACATAAAAATATATATATATATATATATAATGCTGGACAATTCACACAGCATTATCTAGCCCCATGGTAAGCAGAGCTTGTGTTATGGGTACTAGATAACTGATATACATAATACATATTGTATTATGTATATCAGTTATTACATAGATAGATATTTTTTATTATACATAGAAAATGACCAGAACACCCGGAACAAAAATCTGCAGATTTTTGTTCGATATAATAACACACAATTGTTCCGAGGCGGGAATCGAACCCGCAAAGTAATATAATAATATATAATAATATAATAGCATAAGTAATATAATAATGAATTGTCTTCATACAAACAATAAATAATAATAATAGATAAAAAGATGTGAAATCCCTTGGAATTTCAAAATAATGATAATCATGTAAGAATACACGTAAAAGAACACGAATATCATGAAAAAAGTCACAAATTTTATCTTACATAGTTTTTTACGCGAGCTCAACGAATTATATTACATAGACCAAAGAAAATCTCATAAAGTCATAAAAAATTATGAATATAATAATGACCTACATAGGTACCATTGGGTTTATGTTTTTAATTTTATAAAATGCCCCAAAAAAATTCACTCTTATCTTCATGACATGACTCTACAAAACATCCAATATTATGTAGAGGCGGTAAAGAGCAACGTTCCTTTTTGCTCCACTATAAGTAAAGTGGTTTCCTAGTGAAATCCATACCAAAGTTACCTACACGAGTGCCTTGGAAATTGCTCCGAGGCAACAAAGTTAAATAACTGTGCGCCTGCCTTCTAAGGAAGAGTTTTTCATAGATCCTCGTTACAAGAATTTAAAAAGGCACCAAAGTACTCCTGGCTCCATAAACGGGGCAGAGTATATCCACATTAGTGCGCTCCGAGTTTAAACAACATGTTATTGTACACAGGGTCTAATCTAGGACAAGAAGGTGGGTGATAAACTCTTTTGAGTTAGGTAGGAGTCCTATTTAGGTATATTTTAGGATAGAGAAATAAATGCTAAGAAAATTATTCCACATTGACAAAGCAATATTTATTCATATTTATAGCTCTGCTTAACTTGGGGCTAGATGATGCTGTGTGGATTATCCAGAATTATTTATTTATACTATATTTAGATCAGAGAAACGTTAAATTCAGGTTATTATGGCAGATAAGGTTTTCAATTCATGATGGCCAATGTTGTCATGCATGTAAGGACCTACCATGCCTTTGCATGTAATTTTCAAGTGTAAAAGTAGCCTAGCCGTATAATATTTTTATTAAATTATTTAAATAAAATCAGATTATTCTATTATCAATCTTTAAAACTAAAATATATAATGTAAAAATATTATTCCATATCTTGAACTACACATAATATGTTTAATCATACAATTTAAATTTTTTTAACTACTAAATAAAATATTATTTCATTTCTTAGACTTACAATTATTTACGTTGCATGTTAATCTAAAATTACTTCGTGCGTCCAAAACGTCTTCTTCGTAGGAAAAGTCGGCTGAAAATAATTATCTGAGCTAAAATAATCACGTCCTAGCACCGACTCTGCCCCCGAAGCTTTAGTAGAACCAGTTTAACTTTATCGGCCATTCTCGTATTAACCTTTTCAGCTCGACGTGACACTTTTTAAAACTTGCTGGACGCCTTTTTCTGTTTACCAAAGCAAGTTCGATTTATCAAGCACAACATACATTATAATTAATGCCAGACTTTTTATCTGTACAGGTACATAGGTACCGAAAATCATGGGTACCCTTAACTTACACTTTCATGACCCAAGAGAAAGGCGCTCCTGCGGGTCACACCGCCCAGGCTGAATACCTACGAATATAATAATAGTGAATGCACTTCATGGATAATTTTCAAAAAAAAATCCCAGAGTAGCTATTAAACTCTGTTGCGTTATGCCTGTCACATTCATTAATTCTACGATACCTACATGGTAGTAAATTTATTTGCTTCCGCTTACCAAATCAATTACTTAATAGGCAGATGCCTATGGGATCTATGGGATTTAATTACAGCAGCTCGACAGTCGAGGCATTGTCAGCCACGGCTATAAATCAAGGGGAGATGGGGACAGTCAACTAAGCGACAAAGTCTAACACTACTAATGATCCTTAATCTTAAAAATTGTCTAATAAACATTATTCGATGACAAAAGCCCAAGTGATGACTAAATTTTGTTAGAAAATATTGATTTTAAGAAACGGTAGGTATCTGATGTTTTTTTTTATGTATGTACCCTACCGAAAAATACTCAAACCCAAGACAAATTTAACCACATTTAAATCAACGTCGCGATTTTTTGACATTTTTCAATTATAATCTGTTAAAAATTCGTTGCAGAGCAAATTTTGCTAGTAAAGTAGTCAGAAGCTCGAAATAATTAAGGTTAGTGATTAGTGGTGGTAGACGTAGATTGGACTAAAAGTTACGAAAAAATTATGCTATAAGCTTTAAATCTTTGAAGCTTAGGTACGGAGTGCAGGTTGTAGGCATCCGTGTAAAACGATTTTATCGGCGACTGTCCGTCCATCCGCCGCCTGCACCGACTGGTGGCCATTCCGATGTGCAATCGAATGTGACACGTCGCAATCATATTTTAAAGGCCGCCGCTTTACGAAATGTTTGTTGTGTTTTTTTTGTGTTGGCCAAGTTTTAGTGATACCTACCTCTTTTGATGCAGTCAATGCAGGGGGAGAAATAATTATTTAATTTAGAATGGTCGGTTGTTTTGTTTACCCGATACTTGCACATTACAGAACTACGCCATGATAAGTTTCCCGAAACTTACACATTACAGAACTAAACCATGTTAATTTTCTAATTAAAATTATAACGTCTTCTACAAGTTATTATTGCGAGGGTACCTAAAAGTCTTCAAAGTTAGCCTTCCGGTCAAGGTTGCTTGTATTTTTGCCCGGAACTATAACATTGGTATCTCAATATTCAAAATGTACTGCCCTCTATGAACCCAATAAATACATACCAATGAGATTTTTTTCATTGCTAGTGCTGCCATCTGTACTTTGTCCACCTAACCTTATAGTGTGCGTAGAGCCCTAATGTTTCGTAGCGCTGGTTCGTAGCAAGTAGCGCCGCGCCGCCGTAGCGTCTTAGCTCTATGCTTGTATGTATTATATTATCTGTGGCTGCGGGTATAGCTAGAAACCTAGTTACTAGAGACTTTCAAAGATGGCGCTGTTTCAATTGACAGACTTTTTCATGCTCCTGAAAGAAGCCTTGAGACGAACTTTACTTTAGGTGTGTATTTTTGTTTTTGTATTCTATCTACTGCAGATGTAGTGGGTATTAATATTTATTCTGAGGTAATGTTATTGATTGGTTACGTAGCATTGTCTACGGCAGAGTTATACTAATTCACAGGATTTGTTCCGCATAAAACGTTACTTCCTAATCTTCCTAGACTAATAAACACAAACCTACCTACCTACCTTAGAATTCAAAGAATTAACAATGGCTTAGGCACGGTGGATTAGTTCAAGTTGTCGCATTGAAAATAAATCACCTTCAATCAGTTATACCGAGTACACGTTTCTTTGTTATGTATAGACTATAGGTCAATGAATTACCTGTAGCCACCTGTGTCACCAAGACATGTCTTTTGTTGTTTTTTTCACGCTTTAAAAGCGAGTGTATTACCGTACAGTACCTATACATTACCACATCAATAAGAGCCGTTTATGAGTCCATAATGGGCGATGATAGCGATGCTAGCGAGCGAGACTTCTGATTTATGAATTGCTACAAATAGGTACCTACTAAACCTCAAATGCACCAATGCTCGGTATTGGCCTTTTCCATTTTCTATTATTAATGTTTACCTACGTAGTTAATGCAGATACCTTTACGGATTATTAGCATCAAGATTATAGAGAGGAGTTGAGGAATGCATCTCGAATAACTGATCTCAATCTTTGTTTAACGCTAGTATATTTATATACCTACATACCTAATATGTCTCATCATAATACTTTATTCATTCCATCATTTTGTCCATACAAAAATAAGATCATCAAAGATAATTATTCCAAAGAATGCCCTTTCCATTGAACGACAAAAAATACCTACTTGTAATTTGCGAAACTGAAGTTACATAAGGGCCAAATAATTTCTTCTTGTCCTCAAACAAGTTGCTTCCTGTGAACCAGACTCGGATTCTGTAGGACGTTGTGTATCAATGAAAAATAAGTGCAGCCCACTCATTGTCCGGTCAGCAACATCTTTATGCCACTGGGTGGACTATTATGATCTACAGTGATGACAATAACTCAACTATGGCTGGGTCATTGTTTTGAACAAATACTAAGGTAGTTACTATTTGGCTGACCAGTAATGCTGATTTAATTTGTTGAGTAGACAAACAAAAATGTTTCAATATCTGAAATAAATATAAAATGAACGCGTACTACGTAATTATGTATTAGACGACAGAAACCCTTTGCCGAGTAGTTAATCGGCTTGTAGTTAACAGTAAGATTTTTTTATTATACTGTATTTTAGTAATTTCTCAGTCAGGCATACCTATGGCATTAGGTAACATTTTGCCTATTAAGGCCACATAAAGCACGTAGTGGACAGCCAGTGAGGCATAAGTAAACTGCAGGAAACATAATACCACACCACGGAAGCCTATCTGAGGTGCTCTAGAACTGCGGGTCATCGATCCAAACAAAACAGTCTACGGTTCATTAGATCTCAATTAAAATCCATGACCAAGACGACATAAATAAACCTAACAGAAATCGAAAGATCTACCTTATTACTTTCTTTGTTTTGCATGTTTCAGGATATCGTTTCATAACCATATATCAGCTTGGTTAACGTGCGTTAATTACTAATAAATCGATTTCTAAGAGGCCATAAACGTCTCGATAACTTTACAGATTGATTACAAAAACGCAATAGTTTCAAAAATTAATTCTTCAGGAACATAGGCTGTAAAAATGTTGATCGGGTTGAATTTCAGTCGGGTGGATAGGGCTAACGCGAAGTCATACATGTGTCATTCTCCATACATGACACACGCACCCGCAGCCGTCTCATACAAAACACAACAATTGAGATCCCCAGAATGGTTTATACTCTCTTTGAACAGCTGTAACAATAATACCTATCTACTATAGCTAATATAAAATCAATTGTTGCGTGCGGTGTCTTATAATTTCGTCCGCGAGTGTTAAGTTGTAGACTAGTTAATATATAAAAAATGAGTGTTAAATACGGTGCGACTGATGTGAACGATAAAGTGATTAGTGAAAAAAGTGATAATAAAACTGTGGATATCGACCTAAGGTACTGTCCAGTTTGATAAGCATTGGTTACCTAATTCAATGCGAATTCTCTTCCCTGCAATTTGTACAATTGATAACAAGCGGCTGGCCTGAATTAGGACTTGAAACGGGAAATCATTTAAGCTGTTAAGTTGATCTCGCGTGGGATTGAGGAATTCATCAATAAATTCACTGCTGTGTCTGTTTGAGTTCATTTCAGAGATGCACTATCCCCAAAACCAAGCCCCGCTTGCATATCTTTACCATGCCCATGCCTGCCTGGGAACTAATTGTATGGTTCAAAGGAACAAAGCACTAGGTTTGTTTTAGTAAAGAAATAACAGTAGACAGTAACTGATATCTAACATGAGATCCATTACCTACTTGTGAATAGTTTGTTTAGACACGCCTCAATGTAAAAACGATTACCAATATGGTTACCTCGTTCATATTTAATAGGATACTTTAGCCAAGCCCATAGGCAAGTATGTCATTATCACTAAATTTACCTTCTTTTACTTAATTTTAGAAGAAATAGGTAATAAATAAGACTCTGATCTGTAGATCTATTCATATTTGATTGACTATGACTCAAGTAACGTGAACCGATTGCATTATAGCGACTTGTGGTTTTCTACCATAGGCCACCTAAGTAGATGGAAACTTTCTATAGATATTCCTACATAGCCTACTACATATTATCTTGATTTCAAATAATGTATTTTACCATTAAAACAACGTAGTTTTAAAAAAACAATTAGTTTGACGAATTTATTACGGATGTAAGCGGGTTTACTACGAACCACATTTGTGTTGGAAGAACCAACGTTTCACCCCTTTACATTAGTAACTAATAAAGTATGGTTTACTATTTTAGTAGCTGTTTTTGCTTAAATAAATGTATTTTTTATTTTTAAGCATAATAAGCAAAACAACGAGCAGCCAAACGTAAAAAAATCACGTGACTGAATCTCGAAACAAAACCTTTTGATAACCTATTGCATAAATAACTATAGTAAGTTTACTTGCCAACAACTCTACTTATATAGGTAGGTAGAAAAACTTGACTTGTTCATAACTTTATTATTCAAAGATCTAATATAAAGGTTCTATAATCAAGCCATTATCAAGGTACAGTGTTTGTAAACAACTCGTATCACAAATCCAAATGTCTCTTTGGCATCAGATTTTAAAAATAATAGTCAGCATTATGCGTAGTAGGAAAGAGATCAAATCAACAAATTCATACTGTAACCTTTATCAAGAAGCAGCGATAACAAAGTGATTTTAGATAAAGTACGGGGACAACGTTTACAAACATTGCATCTCGAGTTTGGCTGACGTATAGGTAGCACCTGTACTGTTTTTTTTATTTCTAAAAAAAAGTAAGTATTATTTTTAACATGCCGAAATTGTATTTTTTTAACTTAGTAGACTATCTAGCTTTCAAATGAGACGTGTTACTAACTTTGAACAAAATACACCGTTTACTCAAAAATAAACGAAGAACCAACCAGATGAAGTAGTTTTCATTAAAAAAAATATTACATTGGCTTTGATTTTCAGAGCTGTAAAATTAGTTTGGTTGAGATGTATTGTCATCTAAATTGCAACCCTTATCTGTTTTTCTTCTAGTGTCCAGTACAGAAGAAGATGGTGGCAAATAGGACAGAACCTCCTCTACGGACTCGGTCACGTGCAAAACGACCTCTGCGCAGCCATGTGGTTCTCATACATGATGCTATTCTTCCAAGCAGTGCTGGATATGAGAGCGGCTGTTGCGGGGACCATGCTGCTCTTAGGTTAGCACTTTAACCAACAGACAATAGATTTATTTTACACACACCAGCATTGTGTCACCAACGACATCAAAAAAACTGTTACGAAAACGCTACTTGAAACTTCTTGTAACCCTAACCGAAAGCAAGGGCTTATAGTCTTATTGGATGACAAAGCCGAAAAGGTGAAGGTTTTACCAAATTCACACAAATTGAATGGGATATCTTAGTGCGGGTCTCCTTGGTTGAAATTTCTTTATATACTTTCAAGTTCTAAATTCAAACTAATTACTCCCTTGGGAATGTTGACTATTACTCGCATGGGAAAAATGAGATTGAATTTAGAACATTAAAATAAGTACGATTTTTTTCGAAAGAGATCCGTACAAAGAGGTCTTCTTCGAAATTAGAACTCACCTCTGTCCAGAAACCGGGAAAAATTAATGCCGCGAAACGAAACACACACAAACGTTTACTATTTTCTCGCAGAAAGTGTGAAAAGTAGAGTATTCTCTATACCTATATCTATTCTCTCTCTCTCTCTCATAAAAGCCTTACGTAATTAATGGATGCCAGGCATATCCTTTGGGAGCTACGTTGTTATATTTCTCCGGAACCGAAACGGGAACCGATTGATGTACAAAACTTGGTTTAACAACATTGATTTTAATTTTCAGGACAAGTAATCGACGCCCTAGCAACACCAGTAGTCGGGGTCTTAGCTGACAGATACGGCACTAAAAAGGCTTGGCATTTAGCTGGTAAGAACCCCATACTTATTATTTTTATGTTTTTCTATTATTTTATCTTGGGCTGTTGCGCTATAAATTCTGAAAAAAAAATGCATTACTATTTGCTAAACAACTACGCAGTGATAGTGCTACGCAAACACCAATAGATGTCTAAAAATGTACATACAAGTTGTCCAAAACGTGGAAAATCTGTCCAAAAATACGAAAAAGGATTGAGATAGACGAGCGAAATGGTAACATCTACCTCGCTTTCGTATAGCGATATAGCTATGGCGTACACTCAGTTACTACAGAAACGATTCACAGTTCACACCGTCCGCGGCTCGTCAGTTCCAAGCCTAAATAGTCTCATTGTTCAGCATTTTCATTGTGACCTAACAAACCGCTAAGGCACCAAATTCCTAAACACCCCTCTAAAACATAACATCTGTCGTATGTGTGACAATAATTTCACTTTAGCCGTGATTTTGTAAACCGTGTTCTGCAATTATTCTGTTGACGGCAGTTTATAAGGTTTATCAACCTTTATGGTTGGTATTACCTTAATGGGAAGGAACTGATTATAACAACTGACGAAAATCTCATAACATGCATTGTTCGAACAAGGAAATCTTATTCGTTGTGCACGTTGGTTTTCTTATTGATATCCGTTAAATACGTATGGGATGGGATTATGCCTTTACTCCTATTTAAAATCCAAGATATTATATCAAGATATTTTTTAATGAAAACTTAACATATAGGTACTGATAACAATAACAGAAAACAACTTGTTGTTTTCTGTTATTGTTATCATTAAAAAGTAAAATTCAAACTTCATCAACGCATACTAATCTCAAACGTGAATCGAAAAAAGATCGAAAACGAACGAGAGATCAATTAAATCAGTAGTTCCCAAAGTGGTCCAGGTGGACCCCCAGGGGTCCACGGGAGACTCGACGGGGGTCTACGTTGGCTTGGCAAAAAATTGGGGGTTCACAATTCGTAAGCGGGGGTCCACGAAAATGTATCTGCTATCGATAGTGAAGAACTAAAATGTTGGCTTGACTTCACCTATCAATGTAGGCAGATAATATTTTAGGAAGCTCGGCGACTGTTACTTTTGCCTTTGGCCAACTTAACTTTTTTGACATCCACTTACAGCGCAATCAATTAATTAATTAACCAATCAATACTCACTTTTTTCGAAAACTATTAATTCGTGGTTGGAACTCAGCTGCAACGCAATTCCCATAGTTAGATCTAAACTTCACATTTTTTGTCGAATTTTGGGAATATGGTAGAAATGTAGCTGCAGGGGGTCCACCGAAACCAGCAAAATTTTGAAAGTAGTCTATGAGGAAAAAAGGTCTGGGAACCTCTGAATTAAATGATGAATGAAATCTTTCAAAACAAAAAAAAATGTGTTGAGTTTCTGTGCTTTGCTTCCAAACCATTTCCTTCGATACCAATGCCGTTATATAGGTACTTTCTATCAATATTCCCCTATCTATACCAAATATATCCAGGTTTTTAAATCGGAGGATAGTTACACGAATTTACAATTGCAACCAGGTTGTAGGTATTTAGGTAACAACCTGTAGATTGAGACGTCACATAAATACTAGACAGAGCTATACTTATTTATTTATTGATATGCAAAACACTATATAATAAATAAAATAAAATAAATAATCCTGGACAATTCACACAGCATCATCTACCCCCAAGCTAAGCAGAGCTTGTGTTATGGGTACTAGATGACTGATATACATAATACAATACATCACATAGATAGATTTTTTTTTATTATACATAGAACACGACCAGAACACCCGGAACAAATATCTGCAGATCGTACACACAATTGTTCCGAGGCGGGAATCGAACCCGCAACCTCCTGCGTCGCAGGCGGACCTTCGCCCACCGCGCCACATCGGTCGTCAAAATAATGTTATGCTAATATGCAATAAATACCAACGAAGGTGCTGAAAGGCCAAGTACCAAAGATCACACTGCCGCTACTGACACTAGCGGCGGTATGGTAACTTTCGATGCTAAAAGTGAACCAAAATCTCTCCTCTACGGAGGAGACGGCGGCAGATACCTGAGTTCATTTGACGATTGTATCGAGACGTAATCGTGACCTATCATATTTTATGGGGTTTGCATAGTCCCCTGTAAGAAATATCATAGTGCTAAAGCTCGTATCACATCACTATGTTTCCCTAAAACAAAGCGGTAATCCCCTTAAATAAGGGGGATTTTGTCATAATTACAACGCTTCACTGACGGATAGGTGATCGCCGTAGAAATATTAAAAATATAGAGAAGGAAGCGCCCTTCCTCTAGTCACTAGACTATATAGATGTGGCAAGTGCCGGATAAGAGAACCTTAGAGATTCCCAAACTACAGATAAATAACTTTAAAATAATAAGGTACACATTTTAATGTTAAGTATTTGACTATTAAAATTCTTTGAAATACAGTTTCATATACGACAGACAGACAGAGAGACAGATAGCGGGAAGCGACATTGTTTATTTTATTTATTTATTTATTTATACTTTTTGCACGATAAACTATATACAAAACTTATTCTAGAAAATAATACAAGAGCGAACTTAACCCTAAAAATTGTTTTATACTATGTAGTGACTATAAAAATCGTCACCGTTATTTCCAGGTTGTGTCCTAGTGACCTGCACGTTCCCCCTCCTCTTCGTGCGATGTTGGGGGTGCTGGGTGGGCGGTGCCGCAGAATACCTGGACTGGTGGATGCCGCTCTACTACGCGATCCTTATAGCCTTCTTTCAGATAGGCTGGGCGGTGGTGCAGATATCGCATCTGGCCATGATACCGGATATCTCGGAGAATCTGCAAGTACGGTCAGAGTTGACTTCTATAAGGTGAGAGAAACAGGTACTGGACTAAGCTAAAATGTAAACAACCCGCACTTGAAGTGACCACAGTAGGTAAGGTAGCAAAATGTAGAAATCTCTGAAAAATTTGAAACTATTATGGCTAAACACAGAAGGAATTTATAATAGGAAGTTTGATAGTGAAACCCGTTATAGTACCGTTCGCAGCAAAAGACAAAAAAGCGGGTAGATCGATATAACTGCCAATAAAAACTTAATCGCAGTACCTTTTGTTATTCCGTGATCATGGCGCATGAAACTGTGTCGAAATATTGGAAAACTCAAAAATCAAATCATGGTTAATATCCCGTTTTATATGACTTTTGTTATTTTGGTTCGTCTATGGGTTTCCGTATTCCGCATTCTATCGCATACAGAAACCTTGAGCATAGCTCTTTCATAGCTCACTGAGTTTTTTGAGCTTATGTACGAGGCCTAGCGACGGATAGTCATCGACCAAGTCTCAGATCCGTAAGTCATCACTGGTAACACACATAATTAAATATTATGTAATCTCATTATTTTCAGATATATGGCGTCGGTTATTTCAAGTTTGGCCGTCTACCTGATAACGTGGGTTGTGCTGAGAGCAACCAATTACAGCACGTTCATCGGACCGGCTGATGATTTCAAGTTCAGGGTAAGTAAACTGCTTACCGCTTGTTTGTATATTTTTTATTCTGTCTTATTGTGCAGGTTTTTTTTTCTTTAAATTAATAGTAATCATCATTTAAATCTTTCAATAATCTCACTCGAATAAGTAACAGCGTTTTGTATACTACGCAATACTAACTTAGGCTAAAATCAGTGTTGAATTATGAAAGTTTTGAAGCTTGAACTTTTCAAATTTATACTTTTTTGCCATTTTGGGTGTTAAAAAAATATAGATAAAGACGAGATAAATTGATATTATTTTAGATTTTGATGGTCATCACCAAAAAGTGTATAGCAAACCTTCCACGTTTGTATGGAAAAATGATTGACTTGTTTAACCCTAATAGGGGATTCCATGTTAAAGTTTAAAATCAATTTATAAATATTTTCAATATTTTGGTATAATAAAGGTACCAGCTATTTTCTATAAACCAATAAAATAAGTAACTACCTAGTACAAAACCATAAATAATGATTACGAGCCTTGGAACTTGTCAGGGGATTTACCTAACGATGAACGCCACTGTATATTGTCATGAATCAGAATTTGATTCATTAATTGCGTTTTTTTTTATTCAGAATATTTCCATCATCATAACCGGGCTCGGTATACTATCCTTCGCGCTGTTCCAAGCTTTATTCCAGCTGAAAGATCCGAAGAAACAAAAGGCGAACGGTCACGCAGTAAGCAACGGGACGCTCGCTGTTAACGAGGAGGCGGGCGAAGCTAATAAATTCGCCAAGTCGAAAATTATGTACTTCCTGCAGATGCCATTGCTTTACCAGACTAGCTTATTGTGAGTTGTTATTGGACCTTTATAATTTGTATTATTTTTTTATCCTTTTTATCTACAATCGGCTGTTTATCCATAAATAGATGTGGTCTTGGGTGGGATATTCAGGTGCCATTCCAGTGAAAAGCACCATCTGTAGATTTTAATACTAGTTCCTTTGGTCAAGAATGAATGAATGAATGAATTAACACTTTATTGCACTTAAAACTGTAAAATAACACCTTACATCTAAATATAACACATAAAAAGTACAATAGGCAGCCTTATCGCTGACAGCGATTTCTCCCAGGCAACCTAGGCATGGAAAAAAGATATAAGTTAATGTAGAGTTGGTAGATCACAAACACAAACAGATAGAGAAATATCAAAAACAAACTACATTGCAAGCTACTTAAATTAGAATCTAACCTAACAGATAAACTACAAATAACAATAACTAGATACAATAGGAAGGTACCACAGAGATAAATTTGGATAAAATCTGAACACAGCTGGAGCTACAAGACACATCTGAAGTGACAGTAACTGAATGAGAAAGAGAGAAGAATCAAGTTCGAGTATTATATTCCATCTTTTAAGGCGTTTTATATTGTCTTTGTCTTGCGTTAGGTTTTTTAGTTTATAAAATAAACTAAGCGATTGTAGCATAGTATAATGAGACTATACAGTACTACAGTACTAGATGCCTAATATGTAGGTATATTATTTTTATGTTAGAAATAATGATAATGAATAATAATTGTGACGTATAATTTGACATACCTATTATGAATAAAATGTTTTGTCTTTTTGACGACCTCTAGGGCGCGGCGGGCGAAGGTCCGCCTGCGACGCAGGAGATTTGCGGATTCGATACCCGCCTCGGGAAAATGTTTGTTCGATCTGCAGATATTTGTTCCGGGTGCTCTGGTCGTTTTCTATAGTAAAAAATATCTATATACGCAATGTATTGTATTAAGTATATCAGTCATCTCGCCGTCCCCGGAGAATATAATGGTAACTGCAAAATCACAACTTTTCAGGAAAAATAAAAAACATGTTTTTATTGATTACTTGATAAATACTGGACGTAGACTTTTGATTGTCAGCTTTACGAAAAGCTTATTTTTTATGTGTTTGGAATGTTATAATAGAACACGCGTAGGATATGCCAAAAACGAGATATTTCAAAATTAAGAAATTACTGAAAATCAATCGCCATCCAAGATGTATAATGTCGATTACCATTTTATTCATAGTATTTCCTAGCCAAAATCGAATATTGCACCAGTGACTTACCATTTTATTCCACGTTTTTTACAGTAAAAGTGATAATGATAATGCTTGAATATCATCCTTTTCTCGTCAATATAGTCTAACTTTTTTCTGTTAATGGCTTTATTTGGTTTTCCAATAAAACTATAACAATGGTAATCACCTTTTTCTTTACATGAATAATTGCTTTAAATTGACGAAATTACCTCAAAATCTTCATGAAAGCTAGGCTCAGACTTAACATAACACAGTCATGATCATCATCATCATCAGGCTACACTAGTCCACTGCTGGACATAGCCTAATGAGCACCATAACGCCCTGTCTTCAACTGCCGCATCTAGCATCTGCCTGCAGTCTTTGCAGATCATCATCCTACCTGGTCGGAGGGCATCCTACACTACGTTTGTCGAGTAACACAGTAAACATCAGTATCTTGATTATTATAACGCTTCTCTCAAATGAAACAACGAAAAAAACAGAAATCAAAAGTGAAAACAATAGTATTTTTTGTAATGTACCCTAATAGTCTTACTAACATTTCGGTATCCATTTAAATCCCTAATTCTGCATTGTGCACAAACAACTTATAGCAGAGGGTATGAACACAGGCGAGCTTAACCCTATAGATAGTTTTCTGCCAGCAAACCTTCTAAATCAGAGAAAAGCGATTGCAAGGGACCGGTAGAGAACCTACTTACTTAGGTACACAAAAACAAAACAAAATTTGACTGATTAAAATTATATTACATCTAAATGTAAATAATTTTAATCAGTCAAATTAGGAACATGATCACTAACAATTAGTTAGGTACTTAAAATACAGGAGCGACATCTCAATCATCATCAGTGTCGACATCATTGCTTCCAGAGCCAATAATACTAGCATACGTCAGGGACTCATAAAAAGCATGATAGTAGCTTGGAATATCTCTTGCTTTACAGAGGCTCATAAAATCGTCATATAGAGCCTTGCTTATTGGAAGCGGCTCAGTGTATAACACTTGTAATTCGGGCACATAGCGGGGACTTGGGCTTGTTACCTATCTGGTACCCCGCTTGCTTCGTGTCTTTTTGACAGGTTCTGTATTTAATCTATACTAATATTATAAAGAGGAAAGGTTTGATTTTTTGTTTGTTTGTTTGTAACGAATAGGCTCCGAAACTACTGGACCGATTTGAAAAATTCTATCACCGTTAGGAAGCCTAGATATTCGCGGTGAACATAGGCTATATTATATTTTCAAAAAAATTAGGGATCTTTACTAAAACTCCAATAATGTAGCCAAAGGTTCTAATACCCGTGCGAAGCCGGGACGGTCCGCTAGTTGGGAATATTCAGCATCGAAGTTATATTTGTATATTAATATTGATGGCTGTGAATGGGAGACACTTCCATTATTTGTGTCCATAATACTTTTTGAGTCTCCTCATCTTTATCTATATAGTATAGCGTATATCATTATTGAGTTGAATAATTTTCACGAGAACATAATTGTATTATTGTTTAACATACTCCAATGTGTGAATACAATATGATAATATTACAGTACAACTTTATTCTTGTAATTTCAGGCATGGGTAGAATCGTCGAATAGTATTGTAATTTTTTGTAACTCCGCGAATAATGGTAATAGAGTTACGAAAAAAATTGAGCAGATGTATTAGCTCAAAAATGACAAAACACTAAAAATAAGGTAGTGGCGATTACCATTTTATTCTCCGGGGACGGCGATCTAGTACCCATAACACAAACACTGCTTAGTTTTGGGCTAGATGGTGCTGTGTGGATTGTCCAGCCTTATTATTATATATATTAGTATTCATAAACAGGTAATCTTTATTCCAGATATGTATTCTCCCGACTCTACTGGGCACTGAGTCTGGTCTACGTGCCGTTATTCCTGGAGGAGCGGCTGTCTGTGAACCCCAGTGCTGGTTCAGAGCTGGTGGCCAGCGTACCTCTGGTGCTCTACATAGCATCCTTCTTTTTCTCCCTTCTGTTCAAGAGCAAGCTGAATATACTGGGGAACGAGGTAAGAGATCTTTGGATATAATATTTTTTCAATTTTTGGAAAGCTTATATTATAAAGAGGAAAGGTTTGATTTTTTGTTTGTAATGAATAGGCTCCGAAACTACTGGACCGATTTGAATAATTATTTCACCGTTGGGAAGATACACTATCCCCGGTGAAAATAGACTTCATTATATTTTCAAAAAAGTTAGGGGTCCGTACTAAAATCGTGCGAAGCCGGGAAGGTCCGCTAGTACAGTTATAAATTTACAATATATTAGGAATATTTATCTGAATACTAAATACTTATACAAATGATGTAACTTTTTTGACAATGTCGTAAGTAGGTACTGTCCTTAGAAGATTCGAGAACCTACTTGAGTAATATTTAGTAGTAATTTAGTAGACTACCTACGATTATATAACTTTGTCAATGTTTGTCGACGAATGGTCAATGAACTTTAACAAATATTTGCCAGTTTTAAACATTATTTTGAACCGAACAAACTGAAATATTTTGTAATATAATAATATATAATTATAAATATTCATTATGTAACAGAGGTCCCGAATGGGTATCCTGTGGTACCCCATGGCTAGGTAGCTATACGTAGAACTAGAACCACAGATGAAAGAATTCTGTCATCAGTGTATAGAACAGAATTACAGAACGAATTATTCCCTGAGTTCGTTCAGAGGTTTACCTAACATCAACACCAATCCAAGAATTGTATTCATAATAATAATAAATCATTTATTTCACACCATAGAAAAGTAACAGATCTTATTTAACTTATTCTACGGTCCATAGTAGGTAATATAAAAACTAACATACATGAAATTTAAAAAAGACTAAATTAATAACACGCTTTATTTATGACTATTAAACACAGGTTCAAATCCCGTTGAGCTTTTGCAAAAGTGTAGTTTAATTAATTGTACAAAGCGATTTTGTTGTATTTTCAAAATGCTTAAATAATTTAATAAACTTTCAGGTATGCTACTTGATCGGCAGTTTCCTGAGCTTGGTCAGTTGTTTATGGATAGCGCTGGCCATAGATCCTCACGCCAGCATTGGGCAGATCTACATGGTGGCTACTTTAATAGGTGAGAGAAAATAGTTAGGTTCCTTGTGAGATGACAATCCTTATGTTTATGTTCATAGTTTTGGTTTCGTCACAGCACCACATAAAAAAATCTGTCAACTTCCATGACACCATCATCAACCTATTCCACCGCTGGACATAGATCTGCCTCTATGCATCCAGCATCTACCTGCAGTATTTCACAGGTCGTCATCCCATGATCCCTAGCCGAGGGCGTCCTACACTACGTTTGCAGAGTCGCGGTCTCCACTCATGAACGCGTCTAGTGTGCACTTCACTGCAGAGGATTTCCCTATTAAATTTACTTACTACTCTTGCCGACTAACTAATGTGCCTACTACCTCACCTCCATATCACGTTTCCAGGTGCGGGTAGTTCCATCACGCTAGTCTCCAGCCTCTGCGTCACAGCTGATCTGATCGGTCCGCACTCCCACCAAGGTGCTGCCATATACTCCATCGTGACATTCGCAGACAAACTGGTCACGGGGATCGCTGTTGTAGCGATTGAGAACTTGTAAGTGATTCGGCTTCTTATATTTTAACTTAAATTAGAATAATATCGGTAATGCTAATTGTTCTAGCTAGAACATCTTTAGGTTTTATGACTATGTATTATTATTATTGTAAATGATTATGTACCTACCTAGGTACATATAGCTATGTATTATAGTAAATTATGTATTGTATTATTGTAAATGATTATGTACCTACCTAGGTACATATACCTATGTATTATAGTAGTCAATGAATAAAGGTAGGTATAACAGTAGGTACCTACCGAACCATTGGAACGAATTAAATTGGTAATTGATTGACTGAACCATGCGACTTCTTTCTTTGTTTTCTTCATAAACAAATATGAAACAGAGACAACCTCTCGGGAGTAAACCAGTGAAGCCGAGTGGAGACGAGATGTGTGAATAACGATCGACGTTCTATTGGTTGATAAACACATCTCTTCACAGCACGTCTCCGCTTTGGTGGTATCCGGCCCTACATCGTCGTCTGGATAAAAAATGGGATTGAAAATGACATGCTGTCTCGCTTAGATAATATCTGTCAAATATGATCAACTTCAAATTCTTGCTAAATGGCTCTGTGGTATGGATCACCGCAATTCTGCCAATGTCCACCTCAAGGCAGCATCGCAAACTTTATTTATGGGTTACCTACGCATTAATATAGTTAACATGATCTAAGCGGGACAGGGACAGCATGATAATTCAATCCCAATCATTATCTACACGACTTATACCCTACCGCTTGACCAAGCTAAGTTTGCATTGCACCTCCTTGGATTGCCAGTTTGTACAAGACTTTACCAATTTTTTCTTTTTTCAGCAAATGCGAAGACGTTCTCGAATGCCCCCAGTACTATCGTGGAGTGCTGACGTATGCATGTGGAGGAAGCGCAATCCTCGGCATCCTCTCTCTTACTATAACTAAATTGAAGTTTAAAAGTATTAAATCTGATAAAAATAATAAAGATACTCCGTTATAAGAACGTGCTATTTTTTATTACTTCTAACTTTATGGATCTTACTGATATGATGGGCCTCCTAGCTGGACATCAAAGCGCCAGTCAGACGATGTAAAAACGTAGCAGAAAACTAAGGTCCAATCAGAGATATCATTACCTAGTAAGATATTAAGGCCCGTATTATGAAAGCTTGCTCAGTCATAGATATACACCTACTTGAGTGACGATTATGCCATAGAATATCTTGAGTAACGAAGCATAGATCGATGACTTAGCAAGCTTTCGTAATACGGGCCTAAGTTTGTCATAATATCTAACGGTATCTAGTGATTTTAAAAATCTATATTCTTGGATGAAAGTAAAAACGGGAAAATTAGGTAGGTAGGTACTTATTTAGCTTCTCGAAGATGGATGGTTCAAATTAGGTCGAGGTAGGAGGCAGTTTAGCATTGATATAAGAATTTGTAAATGGTCGATGGTAAGGTAATTTCTTGTTAACAGAAATAATAGCATTTTTCAAACTACAAAGGATTATGCTTCTTTATTTAGATTAAACTTAGGTATACGGGTATGTGCTTTAAATTATTACTATTAATTTAAAGGTTTCTAATTATACATGACAACAATGACTGCTACTACATACACACTAGCCAAACTCGAAGTGGAATGTTTGTAAACAAACCACAACACAAAAACGTAAACTCACTTGGCGTCGAGTTTATGTTTTGTTTATGGTATTTATTAAAATATAAATAAATTATTATTTGAAACAATTCACTTAAAACAAAGTAACGATCATTCACAGTCATAAATCTGTGTAAATGTTATAAAATTCTTATGTTATTTTTTTTCCTTTCCAACGATTATGCTACATGACGAATCTATGACTTAATAAAACCAAATTATTATTTTGCGAAAACCGCAAAACAAGATTTAGTCTATTTTTTATATTTTGTTCGGGATAGTATTTTTATATTTATATTATCATATAGTACATATTAAGTGCCTCACGTTTTCCTTAGTGACTTTGGCCTGCCAGACGCCTTACAGTTTTATAATATTATGATGGTGAACTTTCGTATATAGTATAGAACTGAATTTTATAATTGATGGTACTTTTGGAACTTCCCAAAGTCGTCTCTGGCGTTCTCGCCCGTGACTTTCGAAACTAACTATAGGTACCTGCCTTGCCAGACATTGACATTCTGCCACAGGGGCGAGGTTAACCTATAATGCAATTTTTTTAAAGTTCTAGTATTAAAAATCTCCGGCCAGGTGGGATGACGACTTGCGAAAGACTAGGCTGGGGTGCTGGATGAGGCAAGCTGAAGACAGGGCGCCATGACGGGAAGCCTATAGACAATTCGTAGAAGCTGACGAGTTACAAAATTTTTAATCATCATCATCATCCTATATTAGTCCACTGCTGGACATAGGCCTCCCTTTGAGAACCTATTCCTTTCTATCCTATTTACAGTAGTGTATTTGAGATTCTCGTCTATCAGCAGACCACCAACTGCTTCATTGACTAGATAATCACGAAACAATCTAAAAAATCCAAAAACGGTAACTAGTGACTTATGGTACTTTTTACTAAAGCATGATGGTCCCTGGTGATGGATCACCATACGCCTTTATCTAAGAACCACCGGCAATCAACGCCATACCTTTTGCAGAAACCTGTACAGGTATCGATCGATCAAAACGTTCTGGATTTAAATGACAACATTGGTTTTCACCAAATACACATATCAGCGCCCTCTGGTGAGTGACTACCATAACATCTAGTTAAGAACCAATGCCAATAAATTCCAAACCTGATACTCAAAACGGTATCTTAATCGATCGAGCTGTTTTGGAGATAATTTTGGAACATTGATGTGCAAATTGCACACTCAAAATCACATCTCGCCCTAAACGTATTGTATCGTAATTTTTTTTTATTACAGGTTAAACTAATTGAGAACAATATATACAAAAGTGTGCGCATAATCATGACCCTAGCAATCAAGTATCTCCAAGTTTCACCACCTAATAAATATTTTTATTCTATGTAGCAGCTATCGTTGGAAAGGGTAATAAATAACTGAAAAACATTTAAAAAAGTCTTACCGTACCTATGACTGTTTTCTTAATTAATTAATAAATATCTCGGATATATACCGTGACGGTTTATAATTATACCTTATAAACATATTTTAAGTATACCTACTTATGAATAAACAAGTGTAGATTTCCTAAATTTACCTTTTAGGTGCGCGAGAGCATTCGTGGTATTCCAGTGTTTTTATAGGTTACCTACCTACACTATTACCTACATACAATTCACGTTCAAAAAGTTATTTTAATTTTATCTGAGAAGTGTAGTAGGTATATAACTCTTAATCCTAAGTTTGAAATATAGTTATTTGTTGTGCCTGTACTTTAATTAGTTAAATAGGTATAATAAATCACGGACACAATAAATAATGTCAGTCGCAATACCCAACATTCTTGTAAGCAATATTAATTGAAGGAACGATCACATTCCGTAGTAGTAAGTTCCGTATCAAATGACGCGGTAACATAGTGAACTTTAAGATATGTAAGGGCGGTTTGTTTACAAACAGTCGACATCGAGTTCGGCTAGTGTACCTATAAACCTGTCTAACTATAAAAAATGGAATGCTACTAATTCTCGCGCACATCTCAGCATTTAGGTACATTTAGCAAATCTACACATGTTTATTCTTATGTAAGTTAAAATAAATATTAATAATTGGTACCTACTTAGCCAAGTTAATATATTTTATTGGATTTAAATTAAATACACTGATGTATTCATCGTAACTATAAAACTTTCTATCCATTTCACCCTTCATATCTAACGTAATATTAAGATGGTATTTTTTTAAACTTTCTTTTAAATTATTTAAGAATTTTTCTTTCCTTTTACAACTTGCTTCAGACATATGCCCTTTTATGAACAAATTATGAAGATTGGGACAATGTAAAATAATTATCTCTGGATCTGCTATATTCGTATCATTAGCACAAGTAATTTCGATAAGATACAAATTTTCAAGAGTCACACAGTTTTTAAGAGCATCAAACATCATCTTAAAATTAATGCCCCTATCACAAAGACGCAAATTTTTCAATGTTTTGTTATAATGTATAAATTGAGAAATAGGCTGGTAACAATGTGCCATTACAGGAGCTTCTACATTCAGTGTTACCAGTTTAACACAGTTTGTGAATAGGATTTTAAAGAAATCTCCAGTGAGACGCACAGATCCACTTAGGCTTAAGTAAGTCAGTTTTCGAAGGTAACTGCATTCTACCGGGAGTGTTATAGGGTTGATAATGAATTCATCAAATAATAAAGAAAGTTGCAAACTGTCTTTTGATTCAAATAGTTTATCATAATTTAAAGCAAATTCTCCTGGTGCTTTTCTTTTTTTGCCCTTTGGCCATGGTATTTCTAATTTACCATCTGGCACAGTTGGGGTCAAGAAATACCAATCGTGTGAGTCTGGCACTGCAGTTTCCATACTTTGCACACAATCCCAGGGAAAGTATGGTTTTATTTTTTTGGTTAGTTCACTGAAGAATTTTTCATCAAATGAATTTGATCTT
Source organism: Eupithecia dodoneata (assembly GCA_947044415.1). NCBI lineage: Eukaryota > Metazoa > Arthropoda > Insecta > Lepidoptera > Geometridae > Eupithecia > Eupithecia dodoneata. Next base: position 6,837,417 of record OX345656.1, on the reverse strand, counting down.
TTCTCCCAAATCATTATCACGGCATTGCCCATTACCGCATCAGAATACTCAGATATAACTATATTTTCTGCTTCAATATTGAATGTGTCTAGAAAGTATTGTTTGAAAATAGGAGTAGAATGAACTATACAGCTCTTTAGGTTTTTCCTAATTAAGACAAGTATTTCGACCTTCTCTAAATTGATCATAGACAGAACAGGTAGCATAAAAAAGGAACCAGAAAAGGCATAAACCGTTGTCCAGTCTAAGAAGTATAAAGAAAAGAATTTTAAAGATGGCATCCGAGCATAGGTCGCAGGTTCTGGCACATAAAGTGTATGCAATCTATCACTCTCAGAAATAGAGAACTTCAATGTCTCTACATTAGCACCGTGCAATAAAAGCATTGAAAGCTTGCCATACACTAGGTTAGTGGCAGAGCCTACAAGATGGATTTTTTTGCATTTTTTAAATGCTTTCTGACATGCTTCAATAGCTTCATCAGTGAGCTTAGCAATACCATTTTTTTTTAACATAAAGTTTAATGTTATATCAACAATAGTGGGGCATACTTTGTAAATTGATACAAAGTCAATCAAAGTGAGATCTGTGTATGAAATATCTAAAGTGTGTAAATTTTTCAATTTACGAAATCCTTTTATAAGCAGTGATTTTCTAACATCAGGAGCACCACATAGATTGAGTTCTTGTAATTTAACAGCCATATCAGCAAAGAATTCCGTATTGAAGTAGTAAACTGAAGCCAATATGTTTCTAGAAAAGCAGCCTTTCTTCACCACCCCCATTGTAACTACATTTCTAGTATGTCTGCAGGTTTCATACATACTGTATAGTGCAGGTGTATCCAAATATTGAATTATCATGATTTGAATTTCTAAAGGGAGGTCTATCAAATCCATTCTGAAACAAAAAAATATATATTAATTATTGTTTTGTATGTAATTATTATTCACTTATAAATACATCAAGAGTAAAAATTATTTCCTATAATTTTCCCAAATAAAATAATATAAATAATGCTGGACAGTTCACACAGCATCATCTAGCCCTAAGCTAAGCAGAGCTTGTGTTATTGTTACTAGATGACTGATGTACATTATACTATACATACATATTTTTTTAGTACACAAAGATAACCACCAGAATACCCGGAACAAATATCTGCAGATTGTATGAATATCTGACCAATGTCAGGAATCAAACCCACAACCTCCTGTGTCTCAGGCGGATCTTCGCACACCGTGCCACAGAGGAAGTCGAAATACAAGGGTAATGCACAGATAATAATAATAGATAAGTACCCACTTAGTTATAATAATGTTCCTCGTGAACTTGCTTGTCCACGAGAGTCTTGCATTTAGCAGTGGACTTGGATTTATCAGAAGTACCAGGTACTGTTGAAGAAAGTAAATGTTATAGCTATGTAACATCTCAGCCAACTGGATCTGACTGTTGAGCAAAGACCTCCCAGCCTTTATTCCTTCCATACATCCTAGTCCAGGGTATCAGTAGGCCAGTCCGCACCATCGAATATATATGGAGCTACTGGATGAATTATTTTCAAAATCAGACCAGAAGGTTTTCTACTACAAAAATAAGTTATAATTGTTTATCCGAGGGTCAAAGGAGATACTTACGTTGCTTTTTTTTCAAATATATTTCTTCTTGATTAAGAAGCAATCAAAAGTCAGAAAAATTATGTTTCTGTATTATAAAATTGCTTTACTTTATGCGCCGCCGCTGGAGATACTTCGCCGGAAGACATGCCGGCATCAGGGACGAAAACTTACGGTCGTAGGTCCCTATTTATTCCTACGGAACGGAATCACATGTAACAGCCTAAGCCTTTGTTTGTCTAGTCTATCTAGTCTAGCTACTGCTTAGTAGAGGTGAGTCCGGTATACAATATCTAACTGAATAACTGTTGGCTTGGTTCAAAAATATCCAGCGTTATTGAAAAATCCGCGTACCGCTAGAGAATAACTGTACGAAGCGAGCGAGCATCGCGCTCACCGCTCACCCACCCAAACCCGTCAGTCACCCGTCACCCAACCATAACTAATCCAGCCTGCAATAACTATCACCTATTCTAGACACGCTAGCCTACCATCCACCCAACTGATTTGGTTAGAAATATCTAATACCTCTTGTCATCCCTGTCTAACACCATTATTCTAATGCGAGTAAACGGGATAGTCAGTTATTCAAATTACCCAATACCTCTTGTCATCCCTGTCCAACACCAGGATTCTTATGCGAGTAAACGGGATAGTCAGTTATTAAAATTACCCAATACCTCTTGTCATCCCTGTCCAACACCAGAATTCTTATGCGAGTAAACGAGATAGTCAGTTATTGGGTATCCATCCATCTTCACTGCGTCTGAGTTCAGCCATTTTGGTTGGTACGGGTTTACATTGTTGCATAACAGGTGGCGCGATAATACTTACGGCCTTTTTTGGTGGGAATACATTTCCCTATATTTGTATAGGTTATGTTTTCTTTTAATGGTGGGAAACTATGTCCCTATATCCTATGCTGCAAAGCATTTAAATGGATAATAAAAAAAAATATAATAATTAGTTATTTATTCAGATTCATCCTCAGAGTCGGTATCAATGTCAGATAAATCTGATAAACTATCAACTATTTTCTGCAATTTTTTTGTTTCGGAAACATCGATTGCCCTCTTTCTTTTTCGTTTTGATGAACTCTTGAAACTCGTGCGTTTCTAAAAATATCAATAACATTTTTAATACGTGGTTTTGATTTTGAATGAAACAACTGAAAAAATTACAGAATGTTTTTTTTTTATAATTAGATAAAATAATGGACGTAAAGGAGATATATGGAATCATTTTCCCACTTAGGAGTGGTTTCCCTATGTCCGCCGAAATGGACATAAGGAAAATGTTTCCCACTTAGGAGTGGTTTCCCTATGTCCACCGAAATGGACATAGGGAAAATGTGTCCCACCTAGTTTAGTTCTGCAAAACTATCACAAACTATTCATTTCGTATAATGTTTACGCTGTCATTCTATCAGAAATATAGTCTTCTTATAAATAAAAGGTCAATTATCTACTAACAAGAATTTTTCTGCTGCTCAGACGAAAAACACTTCACAACAACTCAAATATGGCGCAAATTTGGTGAAAAATACCTGTCCTTCAAGTTTGAACTGATTTTGACATTTGATAATGTGACGTTTCAGAAGACCTTTTTATTTGACATTGACAATTCAAAAAAATAGAATTGTCAATGTCAAACAAAAAGGTCAAGTGCGAGCAAACTAAATCAATTTGACGTTGACATTTACATATATTTTGAGTGACGTTGAAGACTTCTTGGAAGGCTGGAACAAATTGAAAATAGCTTGATATCAGAAATTTCTATTTCTTTGCATATCGTATTTTTATTTTCTTTTCTATGTATATAGTAAAATATATCTATTGATTGTAATAAGTACCTGGGTATATCAGTTATCCTTAACATAAGCTTATCTTATTACATAAATAAATAGGTACCTACCGAATTGATTGATTTTGAATTTTATCCATAGCAACGATAAAAATACAACAGAATATGTACCATTCTGTTGTATTTTTATCGTTGCTAGATAAATTGCACTTCTTTATTTAGAATATAGTTAGTAGACGACGGTTTGTGCGTGTACAAATGCACTAACCGTCGTCGTCAGTTCTTCGTTGGAGGTATGCTTAACTTGTTAAAAATAGGGTTAACTTCATCATCATCAGCCTATGTTAGACCTCCCCCAATGAGCGCCACAGCACCCTGTCTTCAGCTTGACGCATCCGTCATCTACCTGCAGTCTTTCGCAGGTCGTCATCCCACCTGGTCGGAGGGTGTCCTACACTACGTTGACCCAGTCGCGGTCTCCACTCAAGAACATGTTTGCCCCAGCGTTAACAGCGGCCCACTGCCACTTCAGCTAATGCTAATTCTTTCTTAGATCTATGTTGATAACTTTGGTTCTCTGTCGGATGTACCTATTCGTTACGAATCCTATTTTATCCTATCCTCAAGAAACTCTGAGCGCATAGCTCTTTCCATAACTCTCTGAGCGACTTTGAACTGGTGGACCAGCCCTATCGTGAGTGTCCACGTCTCAGCCTGTGTCTCAGCTCAGTAGGTAAGTATTATGATATATAAATACATATAATTATGTATATAAAATTTGGGTTTTGTAAAGTTATTGGATACCGGTTGGTGCTAACGTTATTCGAACAAAATATCCAACTAATAACTGTTGGTAAAAAAATCCAATAACTCCCACCTCTACTGCTTAGCTAGACCTCAGTAGGTAAGTCGTTGACTGACTGTGAGTGACTACATAAAAGTATGTCTGTCTGTCTAGCAGTGTTGCCGGCAGTAAAAGTGAAAAGTTCTGAACCAAACGCAAATAATGACAAAAATCAAACCTTTTTTGTACCTGTTACTCTACCTGTTACTTGACAAAAATAACACATTAATTTAACTATATAAGCAAAAAATATTTTGTTACAATGTTTTATCCAATATAACGGCTTCAAAAGGCTGAACGAACGGGTTTAGATGAAAGTTAGGTAGAATAGCATAAATCACAGAGGCTGCTTTTTCTCAAGAAAAACTTCAGTGTTTCCATAAGACGATCGAATCCGCTGGGCGCCCAATTTATTTTTAAATTTTGGAGTTTTCTGAGATAAAAATCTTCAATGACGTTCGAATTACATTGCACGGAAATTCAAATAAATTATGATTTTGCATTATATTATTTTTACAATAAATAACTTTATAGCGCATCCGCAAACCGACGACGACGACGACGTCCGCGCCGACTGACGACGACGACGCGGCGACGGTACCCGTAACGTCATCGTCGTCGTCGTTGTCGTCATCGTCCGCCTACCACCGTTCTGTGGATCATTCATAGGTCTCACTCTACAACACTCCATAGCATTGTTTATTATATTACAGTAACGTATACCCAACTTTGGTTGGCTATTTTCTTCTATTCCTTGACTTATAGTCCACGACTCCGCGGCCGATGTCCACAACCGACAAATGAAACCTGCCAAGTGCGAGTCGAACTCGCGCACGAAGGGTTCCGTACCATCATCTATAAAAATGGCAAAAAAATCATGTCTGTTGCATGGGAGCACCCTTAAATATTTGATTTATTTTTAAAGGGAATATTATAACTAAATATTCTGTCAATATTTCAAGCGTATGTATAAGTAGCGGCACGAAACTTTAGCGCTGACCGTTATTGCGCAGAAGTCAAAACCTAGCCCCCCTCAGGTATCTTACACCTGTGGGGCTACCGTGCTATTTAACATATGACGTAACGCTCGTTAACAGCGTTATTACGGTAATTTTAGCGCAATAACACGTGTTAAGGCGCATTTTAACGCAATTGACTCGTGAAAAGCGTTAAAATGAAAAAACACGTTAATCGCGCTAAACTACAATGCACATTACGTTATGTGTTAAATAGCATGGTAGCCCCACTGATGGGGCTAGCGGGATGAAGGGCGGGCGTGCGTAGCCGTAGCGCCGATTGGCTCTCCAGTCGCATTCCGTTCCCCGTACTGATACGACGACGCCCCGCACACATCCAATGTACAGTCACGTACAGTCTTAGACTTAAATCTAAAATAAAAATTGTCAAAGGAACAGATAATGTTTTTATTTTTCTACTCCCCATAAACTTTAAAAATTATGTCTTGGGTACCTACTGTAAATCTTTGGAAATTGGAATTGAAGATACTAAACTATTGATTATAGTAGGTAAAGGTAATAAATATTATTAGCGTTCGCGACACTACCCATGTGCAGCTATCCTCCACATTTCGTTCAGCGCTAGACTTACTATTTGACATTACATTAAAATAATTTAAGTAAGGTTATTTAGCTAATCATTAATTAAAGTATATTGTATTCATACGTTAGTATCCCTGAGTAGTCTGTGATTGTATTGCGTGTGCGACAGTACAGACAGATGATGCGCAGCTATCCCCTCCGGTTCGTTCAGTACTAGTTACGTGCTGCTACTTGTATACCTGTTGCCGTTATCAATATTAAGCAATAACGAGTTAATAATCGCGTTTGTTGCATGGGAGCTCCCTCAAATATTTATTTTATTCTGTTTTTTAGTATTTGTTGTTATAGCGGCAACAGAAACACATCATCTCTCGAAATTTTATTGGTTCTTGCGATAGCCCCCACTCATGAACTAAATACCTAATCTTAAGCCGCGTTGACACGATCAGAGTCCGCTCGGACCAAGCTCGGACCGAGTGGACTCGTAGGATAGGTGTACTAGGATAGCTGTTAATATTATCATAGTTCACACGGATCATTTTCGCCATTATTCCAATTATTTTAGTTGTTAGCTTGGTTGTTTATATTAGCCGCCATTTTGTTTTCCAACTCGTATACAAGCTAGCTCGGATGAGTAGAACACGTTCCGAGTCTACTTAGATCGGACGCCGTCGTCCGAGTGCGCTCGGATTAGAGGTTGCCACAATCCGAGTTGCGTCCGAGTAGGTATCCGAGTTCACTCGGTCCGAGCTAGCTCTGATCGTGTCAACGCGGCTTTACTTAGTCTATGGCCCCACTCGGACAGACGGATGGACAGCGGGGTCTAAATAATAGGGTCCCGTTTTACCCTCTAAACTAAACGACCTTACCGTTCTTATGAATGAATCATGAATATTTTTATCTTTCCTCCTTTGGAGAGAAGATAATTTTTTTTTATTCCATCGTTTCGTGTTCACTCCACTGAAAATGACTACAGGGCTGCACCACTAAAAAAACTTTTTATGAAAGTTGCCACTACAAAAAAAAAAGACGGAAGTTACGTCAAATCTTATTGACTACTTCCACATGAAAATCACTAGTGATGTGAAATTATAATAATAGAAAATTTCACGTGTTACGTATTAGAAGTATGTTTGATCTCTGCTATTTTTACGGTATTCGATAATAGACTCCAACGGCGAGTTTCTATCATCTTCATCTTTAGTTCCAATAACCGATACAAATACACCTATATCGGAGAAAATGGACCAAAGGCCAGGATCTATAATGCAGCCAAAGTTTTATTTTCTTTTATTTTCAAACATGCTAAAACGAGAACCATCAAGAAATTATTTTATTGTAGTATTATCATTTATGATGGGCACCTACAAAACTTAAGTCATTTCAATAATCCGCAGGGTAATGAGATTTCCACCAAATAATGTACGAAACAGAGAACATTCTAGATTTTTTGAAAAAAAATATCTCAATGATTTTATACATTACTTACTGGAACCAAAGAAACAGTAATGTTGTTGATGTTGAATTTTTAATTCGAGATTTTACCACTGAAATCCCATCAGCACAGTGATATTTAGGCCAAGTTTGACTACCAAACCCGTTTGATTTGCCCCGTAATACATAAATATTATATGATTATATATGTATAATATTTTTTTCTAGTCTAACGTAGTTATGTGTAACATCGAAGTACCTACATGAAGTAATTTATTTGTACATTCTGTTTATTTGTTTATAAATATCTCCTAATAAACATTTTTGAGAATGTTTCGATTTAATCCTATGCTATTTAGAACGCGTCGCGCGCGTCGTCGTCGTCGCTTCACTTCACTATGAACTAACAAATTATTTCGCTAGGCAGCTGGCAGATGGCAATATGGCTGCAGCTTTCGAGTTTCGCTGGCAGTGCGCGTTGCTCGCATCATTTTCACTGTAGGACTAGTATATCTGACGGCAGTAAAGTTTTCATTTTCGATTTTTTTGTGAAACTTGCATCTGTTTACATTGTTTTTATTGAATTTGTGCGTAAAAAATACTGTTCTTTCATTTCCGTCGTCACCATATCTTTCGACGACAAAATGGCGTCGCTATGCGAGATTTTACAGCAAAATGAATTTTGGATATAATTTCCTTCTCATAAAATTGTTATAATTTATTTGTTTACTAATGATTTCATTAGTTCTTTTTCATTGTATTACTAAAGTTTCATTTAATTTCATCGTTTGTTTTACAAGAAATCGTGTCGTACTCGAATTTGCTGCAAAATGATCTTGGTGAGTGAAATAATGCTTATTTTGTTATTGTTTTTAGGATAATACCATTATTTTTGTAAAACCAATGTTATAAATATTTGTGGAATGTTCTAGAAATCATGGGTGTGGCCCTGAAACAGTCTGAAAATCTAAGACGTAATTCTGTATTTTAGGTGTTTTGTGATTGTTTACAATACATTTCGGTGATTTTATGTATGAAAATGTTATTATCTCTCTATAAAATGCCTTCTGTAAAGTTGGCAGTTACGTAATCTTACTGTAGCGACCAGTGAAAATTATCTTAGAACTCTACATATTTAAGCAATTTAGCTTTGAAATATAGACTTCCTCAGGACTGCAAGCATTTATAGGTTATACCTTAGTATTTCAGAAAATGTTCTGGACATTTTAGAGCTTTCTTGATGCTTAGAAAGTATCTAGAAGCTACCCCAAAAAAGTATTCATTTTCTTGGATTTTTACTGTATTTTAGGGTTTTTCATGTTATTTTCAAATAATTTGAGGTTATGTTTTTGTTTATTTGGTATGATATGGTCCAGTTTCATCTATTTTATGTAATATAGCAATCCCTGCAACTAGTTATTTTAGAAAAAATAATATAAACCAAAAAGTTAGGGTTCTGGGGCACTCACCATTCAAGCCTTCTTCTATACAATCTCATTCGTTGATAGTAATTGTATGCATATTAACTTTTTGTGGAAGTAAAGTTCGTTGTATACCTAACAAAACTTATTTTGGCTCAATATTTACAGCTGTGACATTGGCTGACACAATAATTTTATCCTCATTAGACATTATGGAGTAAGCCTTCTGATACACATATTCTGATAGATATATTATAACAAACCATATGATGCATGTATTGGATGGTAACTCCATCACAGTTAAACAGATGGTACTGACTAATTTTATGCTGGAGTAACATATTATAGAATACCGGAGAAGAGGTGTGTCGAGCAGTCATGGACAGGAGCTCCAACATGTAGCATAAGCATCCTTTACTATTGTAACAGATAGTGACTTTAGGCTTCTTTCAGACTGGCTCTATCAATGAATCTGGTAGTGAATCTGCAAGCGAGAAAGGAGGGAAGACTGACTCCAGTGGTTCGGGTTCTGGCAGTGAAAGGTATGTTTAAAGTTCCTAAAACTTGTGTAAAAATGTTATATTCTTATGTTTTGATAATTAACTTTCATAAATTTAACAGCGATAGCGGTTCTTCTGGTTCCTCAGGTTCTGGATCTGAAAGGTCTGGTTCTATCAAATCTGGTGATAATGGGTCTAACAATAGCAATGCTACAAAGTCCCCAAAACATAGTCATGCCAATTCATCTAAATCAGATCACCATACAGACAGAAATTCATCAGATGATTATTCACCAAAGTCAAAATCTAGAAATAATCATGGAAAGGTGAAATCAGATATATGGGAAGATAACCCAGATATTTATGGTATACGACGTTCAGCTCGATCACGAAAAGAACCAGATAGATTGCGATTAGCTGCTGAAAATAGTGACTCTAGTGAAAAAGGAAGAAACAGCAGAAAACATAGAAAAAGAAGGTAGATCTACCTAATACAATCATTAATACTCATATTAATAAGCTTTGAATGTATGTAATTTCTTAATACAGTTTAAATTATTTTTAGTGACTCATGGAATTCAAATTCATCTGAAAGTGATAGTGATATAAAAGGTTCCCCACCTCCACCTTCAAAACGACCAGGCCAAAGAAGCGTACCTCTTAGAAAAAAGAAACCAGCTAGAAGAAGAAAATTCTCAAGTGATGATGATGAAAGCACAGAAGGGTCAGATGATGATGGTAGAAGGTAGGAATTCTGATACAACTTAAGCTTCAATTCAGATTTTCTGATGAATTTTCATATTTACTAAAAGTCTCACTCATTACCAGACAAGCTACGAGGAGAACGGGTGCTGCAGTTAGTTATAAGGAAGCTAGTGATGAACAAACCGATTCCTCTGATCTATTGGAGGTTGATGGTGAGGGGGAATTAGAGGCTGAACCTGAACCAGAGGATAACAGCGAAACTATTGAAAGGGTTCTTGGGATCCGACGTGGCAAGAAAGGAGGTATTAATTTATTAATTGACAATATTGCTATTTATCTAGTTACATCAAAACTTAAACTGTATCTTTTAGTGTTAATTTTCATTTGCATTTTGGTGGTGCAAATACAATGTTGAATTTTAGCTAATGTCTTCTTATCGTTATGCAGTCACTGGCAATGTGACTACAGTCTATTATATAGAGGAGAATGGAGATTTAAATGAAGGCTGCAATCCTGATGATGAAGAAACAACTGAACCTCAGTACCTGATCAAATGGAAAGGCTGGTCACACATTCACAATACATGGGAGTCTGAAAGATCTCTTGCAGAACAAAAAGTTAAAGGGATCAAGAAATTAGAGAATTATATAAAAAAAGAAGGAGAACTAGCATGGTGGAGAAAACAAGCTGGACCTGAAGACATTGATTACTTTGAATGCCAATCTGAGCTCCAATTAGAGTTGGTTAAAACATACAATTTTGTGGAAAGAATCATAGGTATAAATCTTTTTGGTTTCATGTTTTTGATTTTCCAGGAATATTTGAAGTAACATTAAGATAACATGGTTTGTGTTTTAGCTGAGCAGATTCGGAACCTTGAAGGTGGTGAAACTGTAAGAGAATACTTTTGTAAGTGGGAGTCCCTACCATATGCAGATGCAACTTGGGAAGACTCAGTTCTAATAGAAAGGAAATGGCCAGAAAAAGTCGATCATTTCAAATTAAGAGAAGCTGCTAAAACCACTCCTACAAGACATTGCCCAGTTTTAAGAAGAAGACCAAAGTTTCACCAGCTCAAAGAACAACCTGAATATATGGGAAAAGACCAGGTAACTATATGATTATTTGCAATACATAATATTGAATTTGCATCTGAGGCGCCATTTTGAATGAAACAAACTCGACAAAATGGCGGCGGTCGAGACGTTTTTGTTTTTTTGGACAGTTTTTATCAGTTTTTATTTTCATTGGGACAGTTTTGATAAAGATCAAATTCATTATTGCTTAAAATAATTATTGTTTTAATATTATGATAATTATTTATTTTTATAGGTTTCATCCATATTCAAAAACAAGAATAAGGAGAATTTAAAATTTTCATTACTTAATTCACTTTAATTTAGTGAGTGCTCTAATCAATAGGACATGGAATGGCCGCCATTTTGTGTAGCAAAATACTGCAATGCATGGTATGACGTGTTTTCATGATGTAGGCACATGTAGGTATAATATTTTTATAATGAGTATGTGTCCAGTTATTTAGATAACCAATCTTGTCAATTATTTTGAGACATGAAAATTAAGTTCCATGACTGTTATTGTTCGGAAGGTTTGGGATTTAATATACACACTAAAAATAGATTGCGTGTAATATGAGATCAATTTAGCAAATTTCTTTTTATAATACAGGACTATTGTTTGATCAATTCAAACTTGCTTCTGATAAATGTTGGCTCTGAATATTCTGTTGTTTTTGGTACAGAATAAATCGTTTATAAATTAAATTGTAGGTAATTTGATACAACGCCATCTCGTGGCTATTGCTCAAAATAGACACTGGGCTTGTCTCTGAGTTTGCTTCGCCGCGGACTTGGAGAATTTCGCGCGGAACACTACAGCTGTCGCTACTAGTACTAAAGCCGACCTTGAGTTTAAAACTGACTTGACCTTTTGTTTTTTGGTTGAGTTTTGCCTTTAGTCATACGCATTTTAAATTATATCTATGTAGGAATAATTAAATATTTACATAGACAAAAATACTCCAAAATAAAACAAAACCTTGAATATTACTTTAAGATTGAACTAAATATTATTGTGATTTTTTTATTATGTTTATCAAAGTAAAGTATGTTGTTAATTTAATAAAGGTATTTGTATTTTTGATTCCAGAGTTTTGTACTTAGAGATTATCAAATGGATGGATTGAATTGGATGATACATTCCTGGTGCAAAGACAACTCTGTCATTCTTGCAGATGAAATGGGCTTAGGAAAAACTATACAAGTAATAAATATTTAATAGTCACAAATTTGAATTACTTACCTTAAGTAAGTATCTGTATTTTAATTTGTTTATTTTTTCAGACCATTTGTTTTTTGTACTACCTCTTCAAGTCTCAACAGTTATATGGACCCTTTCTATGTGTGGTACCATTAAGCACAATGACGGCCTGGCAAAGAGAATTTGTGCAGTGGGCACCAGACATTAATGTTGTGACATATCTTGGTGATGTGTCTAGCAGAGATATTGTAAGTCTTGTCATTCATACTCTTCGATTGAGTTTGTTTCTATTTCGTGTTTTCAAATAAAATAATTTTATTGTTTTTCAGATAAGATCATTTGAATGGAGTTTTGCAAGCTCAAAAAGACTGAAATTCAATGCAATATTGACCACATATGAGATTTTACTCAAGGATAGACAATTCTTGAGGTCTTTCAGCTGGGCGTGTTTGCTAGTTGATGAAGCTCACCGGCTAAAAAACGACGACTCCTTGCTGTACAAAGCCTTAAAAGAGTTTGACACCAACCACAGGCTTCTTGTAACTGGCACCCCCTTACAGAATTCCTTGAAGGAGCTGTGGGCCCTGTTGCATTTTATTATGCCATACAAGTATGTAATTTTTTTAATATAAATATTTGTCTTTGTATTACCTAGTATTTTTGATGAAATCATATAAATGTACTTTTAGGTTTGAGTCATGGGAAGACTTTGAAAAAGACCACGAAGATGCTGCTACAAAAGGATATGAAAAACTTCATAAACAATTAGAGCCATTTATATTACGGCGGCAGAAAAAAGATGTAGAGAAATCACTACCTGCAAAAGTAGAACAGATTTTGAGGGTAGAAATGACCTCAATACAAAAGCAATACTACAAGTGGATTCTCACGAAGAACTACAGCGCTCTACGTAAAGGTGTGAAGGGATCTATAAACACGTTTATAAATATAGTGATTGAACTTAAAAAATGCTGCAATCATGCCTTATTGACCAAACCAGAAGATTATGAGTCGAGAGCATCGCTTGCCACAACTGACGCTGTTGAGGTAATTTTCAATCTTGACCAAACTCCATTTTTGCTTAAGCTCTCTCTGTGGCGCGTTGAGCGAAGGTCCGCCTGCGTCGCAAAAGTTCGCGGGTTTGATTGCCGCCTCGGGACAAATGTGTGTGTCCAAATTACAGATATTTGGTTGTTTCCTATGTATCATAAATAATATTTATCTAGTATTGTATTACGCATAATACAATAACACAATACAATTCTCTATACAATCTAGTCCAAAGCAGAGCTTGGGAAAACACAAGGTCTGCTTAGCTTGGGTCTAGATAATGCTGTGTGAATTGTCTAGAATTATTTATTTATGAATAAAAGTTATTAATTAAATTTTGCTTTTTCTTACAGAAATTGTTAAGAGGTTCTGGAAAACTTCTTCTGCTAGATAAGCTGCTATGCAGGCTAAAAGAGACTGGCCACAGGGTTCTCATATTTTCTCAAATGGTCAGAATGTTGGATATACTGGCTGAGTACTTACAAAGGCGGCATTTCCCGTTCCAAAGGCTAGATGGAAGCATAAAAGGGGAAATAAGAAAACAGGCCCTTGACCATTTCAATGCGGAAGGCTCGCAAGACTTCTGTTTCTTGCTGTCGACCCGCGCGGGTGGATTAGGAATTAATTTGGCAACTGCCGATACTGTGATAATATTTGACTCAGATTGGAACCCACAAAATGATCTGCAAGCTCAAGCTCGCGCTCATCGCATTGGACAGAAAAATCAGGTTAATATATTTATTCAATATTGAACTCGGGAAGAGGCTATTTTAAAAGGCCAGATTTAATCAGAAACATTTGAGACAAATGTACTTACAATAATAGTATTATTTTATGGTTTTGAGTATTTGAAATTGGTTTTTTACAGGTGAACATTTATAGATTAGTTACTGCCAGGTCTGTTGAAGAGGATATTGTGGAAAGAGCTAAAAGAAAGATGGTTTTAGACCATCTGGTTATTCAAAGGATGGACACTACTGGGAGGACTGTTCTGAACAAGCGTGACAGTGGTACTTCCGGGACGACTGCAAACAATCCATTTAACAAAGAAGATTTAAATGCAATATTGAAGTTTGGTGCTGAGGAATTGTTCAAAGATGATGATGAGAATGATGAGGAACCTGTCGTAAGTTTCATATTATTTCTGTTTTAGAAACATTTAATTTTTATTTATTGAGATATTAACATCATTACAGATTTTTTAAGCCCTAAGGCGATGTTATATCTACTTACATTAACTTATTTATTGGGTCTTATGTACGTACATACAACCTGTACATAATACTACTTAATTTATACATTTTGTTTCAATAATGCTGTGCCCTTTCCATAGCTTTTGGTAAAATATATCTAGTTATGATGTGTATATTAAGAATTGTAAGAATCTAAAACTACATTATTATCTTACAGTGTGATATTGATGAGATCCTGCAACGTGCGGAGACGCGCGACGAAGGACCTACGATGGTGGGGGATGAGCTCCTATCTGCCTTCAAAGTAGCCAGTTTCGCCTTCGATGAGGACAAAGCTGTTAGGGAAGTCAAGAAAGAAAATAATGAAGAAGACCCTAAAGACTGGGTATGGTCTTGTCTTAAATTTGAAACTATTACAAGTTCTTTGCAAATTGGTTATGAATAACTTCTTTATTCTTTTAGGAAGATATTATACCGGAAAATATTCGAAAAACAATTGCCGAGCAAGAGAAGCACAAAGAGATGGAGGACTTGTATTTACCACCCAGGCGTAAAAACTTGCAGCAGAATGATGCTGAAAGTAAGTTTTGTGCAGTTGTTTTTATTATAGTCTATGGATTAGTTACATCAATTATTTCTTATAAACATTTATTTTGGAAACTGACAATAATTCTTTTAAAATTTTCATAGAAGGTGGTCGCAAACGCCGCGGGCGGTCTTCAGCCGACGGGCAAGATGGCGACGGAGCGGATGGCGATGGTGAAGCCGACAGCGACTACTCTGAAGGCGACGGCAGCGAAGGCGACGACCGACCAAAGAAACGGGGACGTCCACCGGCTTCTCATAGAGAGAAAATCAAAGGGTTCACTGATCAAGAGGTAATATTTCTTAGAATTCATCATTCATCTCCCTATCATTTGATAGGGAGATGAATTTAAATAGAATACATGCCATTTGGCATGTAATCTATTTAAATTCATCTTCATCATAGAGTGGCCTTTCATATCCATTGCTGGATTGTAGGCCTCATCCAATGATCTCCACTATAATAGACGGTCTTATTAAGCCCTCTATATCCAATCATGGCCTGTATATACGTATATACTTAGATGTTGTTTTGTTATGCCATCTTTTCAAAATCAATTTTTCGTTTACGAGTGTCAAGTTAAGCATTATTAGATAATTTGTTAATGATTCTTCTTATAATGATTTGCAGATCAGACGATTCGTCAAGAGTTATAAGAAATTCTCAGCGCCCTCGAAACATTTGGATAGCATAGCGTGTGACGCAGAGCTCCAAGAAAAGCCTTTAGCTGATCTCAAAAAACTCGGAGAGGTCTTAGAGGAGCGGTGTAAAGCTATGTTGAACGAACCTGCAGAACCGAGTATGTATTTTTCGCATAAATTTTAGTTATTATATTTCTTAAAGTTAGCAGCAGCTAATTAAAAAATCTACTACTTTACTTACTACTTAAATTTTTCAGATGAACCAAATGAATCTGGACGCAAGAACAATGTGCGGAAATTCAAACTTGGTGGAGTACCTGTTAACGCAAAAACATTTTCGGCGGCGTTGGAAGAGCTGGCGCCCTTAGACGTTTTCTTGCCAGATATTAAAGAAGAAAGATTAAAATGGCAATTAGATTTCAGGTAAAATACAAATCAAATAATGTATAGGCATATTTGTGTAGTGTCAAAACTTTGTTACATGATTATTTCCTTGTAGGACGCGACCGGCCAATTTCGATGTCGAATGGGGCGTAGCGGATGACTCCAAATTGCTCGCCGGTATTTACCAATATGGAATGGGTTCTTGGGAAGCCATCAAAATGGACTCATCATTTGAAATAAGCGACAAAATCCTTACAAATGAAGAGAAAAAACCTCAAGCAAAGCATTTGCAGTCACGTGCGGAGTACTTGTTGAAAGTAATAAAGAAACTTCTAGATCAAAAGAACGGAAAGCAACGGAAGACAAAGCCTCGAGCGAAACGCGCTAACAAAGAACCGGTCACAAAAGATATCGTTGAGGATGATGTAAGCTCTGGAGATGATAAGAAAAATAAGACTTCAAAGACTGACAGACCTGAAAAGGTTTGTACTAAACTAATCATGATTCCTTATTTTTAATATTACTTTATTTATCACGTGGACTTAAAATAAATTATTGTTTTTTTACAGGGTAAATTAAAACCAGAGGATATCTTAACACATGATGAAACCTCAAATGATCGCACTGTGAAAGATAAAAAGAGAACAAGGAAGGATAGAACAAAAGGGGAGAAAACGAAAGGCCGCAAAAAACCCGCTGGTCCAATGCATTTTACTGCTAATAATGAACCACGAGCTTTAGAAGTATTGGGTGACTTAGATCCCAGTGTCTTTGAAGAGGTTAGCTATATTCTAAGGTTAATTGCATTGGTCTCACTTCTATTACTTCTTTCATTAATCTATACTTTCATTACAGTGTAAGGAGAAAATGAGACCTGTAAAGAAAGCGTTACGAGCATTAGACAACCCTGATCAAACACTAAACGAGACCGAGCAGGTCGCAAAAACTAGGTCGTGTCTCGCACAAATCGGAGCCCAGATCGACATCTGCTTAGATGTATATCCAGATTATGACAAAAAGGCGGAATGGAGAAGTAATCTCTGGTATTTTGTATCAAAATTTACGAATTTCGACGCAAAACAGTTGTACAGATTGTACAAATATGGACTGAAAAAACCTGCTGGCCCAAAGAGATCAGGAAAACATAAAAAAGAAAATGTCAAGGTATGTTTTTATATCTTAGGTTATTTATTTCTCTAAAGTTCCAAAATTAAGTCATATACAAAAATTAAATTGAATTTATGTCTTCGCAGAATAACAAAAATAACCATGATGAGGACAACCACGACAAAAATAAAAAAGAAAAAAGAGATAATGGAACTACAAAGAAACCTAAGAAGGACAAGGCAGAAAAGACGGAGAAATCTACTAAAGTGAATAACGATAAACTTCCGCATGCATCAGGTGTGAAGAGAAAGTTAGAAGATGGAGAATGCGATCCTGAACCCACTGACTCAAAACGCCATGAGCGGTAAGTTACTTATATGTTAGATAAGAAGTTATCATCTAGTCACTAATTCTTGCAATTTCCCTTTTCATTCATGTCGCTCGCATGCTTTTACTAATATTATCATAGCTTGCTGTGCTCACGACCATACCGCTTCTCCATCCCTGCAGACGTAAACACAAGCATAAGGATAAGGATCGGAATAGGGAAGAGAACCTGAAGATGGACGATTTGATATACAGAGAGCGGAGCCGATCGGAGCGAGAGCGAGACCGGGAACGAGACCGGGACCGAGACAGGGAGCGGGATCGGGAGCGCGACCGCGAACGAGATCAGAAGCGGGACAGGGAGCGGGACCGCGAGCGGTCTCGGACGCGCCGGGACAGCGGTGGGCTAGGCACGCCGCGGTCACGGCCGGCGTACGGTATGCCTCATCCGCATCCCGACCACCCAGCGCATCCTGCCTGGACACCGCCTGCCTACCCAGGCCCCAGGCAGTATCGCGGCGACCGGACCTCGCGACAGCACGATAAGAGAAGGTTGGTTGTGCTTCAATATTAATAACACAGGCATTTCATTTGAAATATGTCTATCAATACTCAAAAAGAAATTATAATTACTTACTCCGTTTTTGCAGTACTGTTTGTATGAATGCACACGGCATCCGTTTTATATGAATCTTTTTTTACGTGATGTAGTTGTATTATAAGGAGCTAGTTCACTCACCTAATAGTATTCCGGATCCAGTAAACGATTGTCTCGAATGAAGGATCTGTGAAAACGGTCCTGTGAAACGGATCCAAAAAATAAATTATAATTGTTAAGTTCAACCAGTGTCGTTTTTATTCGTATTCCTTGAACTATGTTTACCAATATGATTTCTTTAGCAGGTACGGTACTGCCGCATATGCCGCGTCGAGTTTGCAGCCTAGTGCTTATGGCGCCTACTACGACAGTTCGACACCCATGGCGGCCGGCATGGTCTTCCCCTCAGCGCGGTCTTACCCCGATGAGTGGCGGGGCTACGCGCAACCCGAGGGGTATCCGTACGAGGAGCGGGATTACGAACGGGAAGTGTACAGGCGCGACTACGACCGACGAGCCCCACCAACTTGACTCTAAGAGTGGTATGAACACTCACCTTGTGTAAATACAGTTGTAATTTGTGTAAATAGTCTTTAGTTTTACTATTCTGATTATGTTGCTGGTCTAATCGATTTTAAAGTGTAAGCGACAATAGTGCTGTGTTTTATCTATGGTGACAGTATGGATCCATGTTGAGACTATAATAGCGCCGCACGTCTGGATCTATAGTGAATTTATTTATTGCCGAATCTGTTCTTGTGTGTTGATGATGTACAGGTTTTGGATAAATGAACACCAAATAAAGTATGGTATTAAATTTTGCCGCTCATTTAATCGGTTTTGTCTTTATTGTTTCTTTAATGTAATCTGATTCTATATTTATTTGATGCGCCATCATCACTTATGTTTGTAATGAATGAAATGAAAGTGATATAATGTAGGTAGTAGTGGATAGAGATAATGTACAAAATTAGAAATTGTTAGTAGATTTGCGCGTTTTTTTTAAATCATGTGCAATTCAAGATTCTTGTATAGTTGGATGAATGAGACACATAATTTAACTTTTTCATTGCATTTTCGCAGTGTTTTGTATGAGTGATTGGTTTGTACATTTTTTTCTCATTCTTTGTGCATTTCTAGAGTCCTAGGGCTCATACAGTCCTATTTTTATACATTATGTAAATTCATATTCTCCTTTTAAATAAATAAAGGAAATGTAATAAGAGTCAACGCATCTTAAATGGTTACTTACCATTATTTAAAAATAAACATATATTATTAAAGTTGAAAGTGTCTTTCTCTTGTTATTAAGTCCTTTCTCCCCAGATCAAAGGCCCCAGGAAAAGGCACCAGATGTACATGCACATCTACAGAGGTGGAATTACGCTAACACCACCCATTCTGTAATTGACCTTTGAAAACCATTTCAATGACCTAGAAAGCCCTTTTAATGGCCTTTGCCGTACAATTGTAAATTACGTAGGCCATTCTTAATGCTTTCAAATGTCGATATAGAATGGGTGGTTTTAGCGTAATTATACAGCTCCTGTGAAAGTGGGAATTGTATTTATTTGTTATGGACAGAACGAATGGGGAAAAAATCCCAGTAGTTCTCTCAACAGAACAGGTGGGAGTAAACATGTGGAATTACGCAAAAACCATTATTATATTGGCCCTTTGAATGGCCTTCGTAAATTGCAAAGGTATGACGAAGGCCATTAAAAAAGCCCATAAGGCGGAGTTTAAATACCATCGCTAACCGCCGTAATCTGTACGGGTGGCAAACCAAATAATAGGTTGTGCGGTGCTCAGCTAAGTGCTCAGTCATTGTAAGTCACGTCACTCATTGTAATTAGGTATTTTATTACAGGCATCTGTTATACCCAAGTACCTATAATTATAACTCATATTGTTTCATTAACACTGGCAGAAAAGTTTCCAACCAATCACAGTTGTCATTAAACAAAGAATCATCATCATCAAATACCTTAACTTTCATCCCTACTGCTCTGACCGGCTCTGACGTAGGGCAGGTATCGAAATATCGGTAGGTTGGTACCTAACGTAACGCGCATGCGCGGTGATCCATTCAGCCGACCTTTACGTCAGTCAGTCTCTCCCCGACATTGGGGTCGTAAAGTGTTGGAGTGATTCATTAAAAACGAATAGTTTGCGCGTGTTATTAAACTAAAATCAGCCTTCCTAAGCATTGAAACCAATGGTAAGTCCCTATAATATGTAAAACTACTTTCTATTGGGTTCAGATTAGGTATTATAAAGGGCTCTCACTTATAAAGGTGCCTATAAGTTGGGTATTCATCAGGTAGGTATGCTTACTTATCCTTTTACGACCTAGGTATCGATCGGAACACTTTTAGGACTTGTTAGTTGTTTTAGGGATTTAAAAATACAGTAAGTAGGTACATTTTGGTTATAGGCAATTAAACGGGGGTAAGAAATCAATAAATTTAGTTTTTAGTAAAACTGTACACCATGAGAGGTACGCACCATATAAATTTCAAGCCTTCAAACCAGCCTGCAATGTATGTTAGACCAACTTTTAGGACGAAGAATCACTATATCTCAAAAATAAAAGTAGTATGAGGACATTTTTTGTAGAAAATTGTATTATGTACTTACAATTTTGTCAAAGGTATGTCTATAAAACATATCGTTTGACTAAAAAAACAAAGAATCGATGTTTGAGAATTTTAACCATGAATATTTTTTTCTCACGTGGGATCGATGGTGACTTCATATTTTTTACCGAGGAAACGAAAAACAAAAGAGGAATTTAAGAGTTCAGTTGTTTTTATTTTTATGTATGTATCTTTGTTGATTTCTCCTTCAATAGGTAGTTGACCTATGGACCAATTAAAAAAATATTTCGCTATATATGGAGATGATCACGAAGTGGTCCCATAATAATTTTATTCCCAAGGGATAAGTATATATATGTCCTGATAAACTTTAAAAAAAACTGTAAATACTATGGAATTAGAAGTCGGTTTTTAGTTTTTTCAAAACAATCAAATTAGGCTTACCTAAGTACCTACTTTATCTACCAAACATTTACAGCAATTATCAGTTTTATGCACATTCTTGTAAGCCTGGATGTCTAACTTGACCGGACGCCTATGTATGTATATAAATGAATAGGTACCATGATTTTTGTTCTAGCTTTCTGAGCAGTTATAGAATACGATGTGTGATGGTTGCAAGAGAGGCCAAGAGCGGCTCTGGTGCCGAAAAATGATCACATGGTTCCTGTTGTCAATATTAATAGTAGCGGCGGACTGTTGCTACGTTTTCCCAAGTGGTAAGCTAAGATTAGATTACAGACACATTACACATACAGTACGTACATTGGTAGAAGAAATAGAAAGACATTTATAACATACAAAAGACACACTTATGGAATATGTAGGTGTATAGAGTTGTTATAAAAGGGCTCTAACTCAGCATAATGCTGGCTAAGCTCCGTAAGAGACCTAGCCAGCGCTGGTCTTCCGTTAGAACTTAACGGAAGACGCTGGTGACGTCACTAACAGGTAGGCCTGTTCGTGATGTCACGTTTGCGCTAAAATATTAAATTAAACTACTTTTACAAATAACAAAAACGATTATAGATAATATTAACTTGATTTAATAATAATAACACACACAGGACATAATTGTTATCAATGGCAGACAGATGTCCTTGTTTACGTTTGACCGTAAACTCCATATACATAATTGTTGAAGTACATAGTATCTATTAGTATATTGATCAAGGTATCAGAGCGGCAGATACCTGATTGAAGCCTATTTAATATTAGTTAGAGTCTAGAGACAGAGTAACACCTACATTACATACCTAGTTGTTCTGTGGTAGAACGATAAGACAGTACTGACCTCTAAACGCGAAAAAGTTATGTTTGTTTTACTAGTTTCGGTGTATTTTTTATCACGTTTGGGATCATGGGGAAATGAGCGTTTGTCATCAGCGATTGCGCATTTTTTGCGCGGATCTTAGCAAGAAGATATACGTATTAATTACATTTATAGCGCTGCCGATTGGAGCGAACCGTGAAAATTACGAGTTTTTCAATTTTTTTTCAGTGTTCAGCAAACTGACCCCAAACTAGGTCAGAAGCAGGCATAAAAAGATTGACATGTTCCATGAAAACACACCAAATTTTATCCGTCATAAACCTCTTTTCAAGTAGAACTTCGACGACGCAACCCACGGTCGCCCTTCAAAAGTTTTTCGTAGCGCATGCTACAAAAACTTTCGTAGCATTCAAAATATTTTCGTAGAGCGTGCTACGCCAAACTCTCGTAACATTCGAATATTTTCGTAGCGCGTGTTACGCCGGACTCTCGTAGCATTCAAAATATTTTCGTAGCGCGTGCTACGCCGGACTCTCGTAGCATTCAAAAGATTTCAACGCGCTAATTGAAATTAAAACATTTTAATATTCCATAAAACAAAGGTCCACAGAAGACACGAAATTACAAAGTATTACAATTACAACAAAGAAAATAAAACCAAAATAACTAAATCTAGGGTATAAGTAATTTCACCCAGTGCAATCATATTTATTACCTATGACTTTCAGGATGCTGTTGTTACTACCTCTCACTCTGCGCATAAGAGATGCCACTCGCTTAATTGTCGCGAAGCCATCTATGAAGGTATTAGTGAACGAACATATCTGATGCACTGCAGTAGCGAGGCAGGCCCAACAGCATCCTGAAAATGTTGTTATATTGAACAAGTAGGGCGTAAATCAACTGTCTCTTGTACAGCATAATTTATTTTTCGTAGAACTTCGTAGGCCGTGCTACGACGCTACGCTAGTCCTGCATAAGTCTGTATGTAGTCATAGTCATATGTCTGCATAAGTCATTCGTGCAAATGTCCTATCGCGCAACTGACGTCCGCGCAAGTGTCCTCATTCCACTTTGTTCCCTCCAGACGTACCAAACCCGTGTAGCGGAGTGACTTGCGGCCCCGGCGCCATCTGCCGCCCAACTTCCGATGGCCGTGCTTACGACTGCGAATGCCCCACCTCTTGCCCCAACTACGGTGACCACGAAGGCTCGCGTCCGCTGTGCGCAAGCGACGCTCACGACTACCCCGGCGATTGTGAGATGAGAAGAGCTGCTTGTGAAGCTAATACTAATATCACTTTCAAGTATTACGGTAAATGTGGTAAGTAAATTTCTATTTCTTCCCCTTCAAAAACGAAGAGAAATGGCAGATATTATATTACTTAATTAACATGGCACGGTTGACTGCCCGGAGCTCCTTGAACAAATAGAATGCGCACTTGCACGGTTGCACCGAGATAACCGAACATTCTTTATGTCCCTAAAGTTAAGACCAATTATAGGCAGAATGCATTTATCTATAGAGCTTCTTGCTATTTTAATTCATTAGTTAATAGAAAAAGTGAGGTAGATATATTCAATACCAGTACAAGTATGCTTAGTGTAAACTACTTTATGTTACCTGTTTAAATAAGTTTTCTTTTTTCATTATTTTTCTATACATATTGTCTATTCATTATCTTCATAAAGTCGTCCACCTACTTAGCTACATATTTTTTAAGCATCCTATCAGCGGCAACTTTTAATTAGCCGTCAGCAAACATTATACTGGTCTATCCAGGCATGTTCTATATCTGCATCTAAATATTTGCAAACCTAGCTGTAAGTTTCTCAAAAAGTTTAAGTTCTTGTCTGCCTAGCTTATGACACTAAAGAACGATCACGGTCCATACAAAATCACCCACGTCCTACAACAATGAGAAGTATCTGCAAAAACGTGCTGTGACGCAGAAAGTTGCTGGCACGATTCCCGCCGCGAGACTATTGTTTGTTTTTATCGACACATGCAATTTTTTTTAATAATATTTAGTTTATAATATTAGTGTGATTAATCTAATGTCATGTGATAACGCGAGCTATGCTTACTTGTTACCAGGTTAGCTTATTGACGCCAATCCATACATAGGTACACATAATTATGAAGTGTTTAATCCACTAATTATTTTCTAGACCCGTGTGCCGGCGTGACCTGCCCAGACCCAGAAGTCTGCCAACTAGACGATCACCGCTCACCTTCCTGCCGCTGCGCAGAACCCTGTCCTCTAGAGTTCTCGCCAGTCTGCGCTTCCGACGGCAAGACTTACTCCAACGAGTGTCAGATGCATCGCGAGTCGTGCCGGGCGAGGAAACAGCTGAAGATCATTTTCAAAGGGCAGTGCAGCTCAGGTGACCTGATGGATTTATTAATATACTAGCTGCGACCCGCGGTTTCACCCGCGTGGTGGATATTTTGGATAATATACAATATATCTTTATGAATTGTAGCCTATGTGTTATTCTGATATGTAAGCTATGCTTTATGTGAAATTTCATCCAAATCCGTTCAGTAGTTTTTGCGTGAAAAAGTAACAACATCCATCGATACTTACAAACTTTCGCATTTATAATATTAGTAGGATAGTGTAATTTCCTCTTGGAAATTTTTTAAGTTTTTACCTCATGAATGACCAATACAGTTGCTTCATTTTTTTTCTACGACCGGTACCTACATAGTTTAGAAGTAGTTTAAGTCTTTCACATGAAGATGAGATTTTACTCTTTACAGGTAGGTAGGTACTTAGCTCTTGTTTATGTTGTTGAATAGAACGGTTCCGATGGTTGAAAGTGTAGGTATCATACCGCGCGCTTTTGAACTGAAAAATCAACTAATATCTCATTCCATATTATAAGACAAGAATGAAGAAGATGAATAGGTATTTTCTAGACCTTCGTGATCGTCGGCCACATCATATTTTCCTTCGGGTGAGATTTGGTCAAACGATGGTATAATATCTATAAAAAAAACTCTGAGCTGAAAACAGACGACGCAGTCGTCATCAATGGGTTGCTTGCATAGCAGCAATGAGCCCATCTAGGACGCATCACTGAAGCTTGGCAGTGATCACGTTAAAAAGTAAGGACTTCAGCTTTCATTTGCCGTTTAGTTCTAAATTCTCTTCGACGTGGAACCGCTTGCTAAAGTGGCTTACCTCCCACTTCCAATATTCAATGAGCGTCAATTCCTTCCAGGTGTGAACCCCTGCGCAGAAGTGGAGTGTCGTCACGGGGCAGAGTGCCGTGTCGAAGGTGGTGGCGCGGTTTGTGCCTGCCCTCCGCCATGTGAACCAGTGCTACGCCCAGTCTGTGGCTCCGACACGAGAACCCATGACAGTGAATGCGAACTGCGGAGAGCCGCGTGCTTGGTGGGAAGGGAGCTGAAAGTACTGCATTCTGGGGCTTGTGGTATGTTAGCCCATGTAAATTGCAAAGTGCTGGCGCGGCTTATATTTGTCCTCCGCCCTGTGAACCGGTCCTACGCCCAGTCTGTGGCTCCAACACAAGAACCCATGACAGTGAATGCGAACTACGGAGAGCCGCGTGCTTGGTGGGAAGGGAGCTGAAAGTACTGCATTTTGGGGCTTGTGGTATGTTAACCTATCTAAATTGCATGTTGGTGGCGCGTTTTG
This sequence comes from Eupithecia dodoneata, assembly GCA_947044415.1. Classification (NCBI taxonomy): domain Eukaryota; kingdom Metazoa; phylum Arthropoda; class Insecta; order Lepidoptera; family Geometridae; genus Eupithecia; species Eupithecia dodoneata. The sequence continues at coordinate 6,811,828 of OX345656.1, read as the reverse complement.
TGCTTCTGCTTGCCCTGTACACCAGTGCTATGCGTGATCTGTGGCTCCGACACAAGAATCCATGACAGTGATCTGCGGAGAGCTGCGTGCTTGGGGGTGGGGTAGCTGAAAGTTGCATTCTGGGGCTTGTGATAAGTTTGGACTCTACCTACCTACATTGCGAGTAAAGGTGGGGGCGCTTGTTCGAAGCTGCAAAAAATAGCTAAGGCAAAAGTATTTTTGCCTGACGTCGGGCGACAACTCCACAGCTGGTCTAAGAGACGCTGGGAAGCTGAAGGATCGATTGGCGAGATGTGCAAACGAGCGTGATTTACGGAACGGCTCGAGAAACCTTTGCTTTGTAGTGATACAGAATAGGTTAATTAGAAACTAATTTCGAAAAAAATACATAAACACGGTACGACGATTTTATTACATAATTATTCGGTTCGAAGTCGGGGGCTAAAAATGAAATAAAAGATCATCGTGTCTTCCTTTACTATCCATTTAAAAACAGTTGACGATTTCCAGGTTCAAACGGTGTCTGCGCCGACCGGACCTGCCCTCACGGAGGCGAGTGCATAGCATCCGGAGGTCGAGGCGTTTGCCGTTGTCCTCGGTGCTCCAACGAGTTCGCACCGGTTTGCGGCTCCGATGGCATCTCGTATGGAAACCGCTGCAAACTGCAGCTGGAGGCTTGTAGGCATCGCCGCGACGTGCGAGTGCTCTATGATGGACCTTGCAGTAAGTGTATTTAAAGTCATATTAAAAACATAATAAATTATAGTACGGTGCCTGGCAGAGATCACTTCGTTGTACAACATATTCTGTATTTGTTTTTTCTGTCTTGTGTATCTGTTTTTATTTGGTGTGCAATAGAGAGTTATTATATTGTTGTATTATTTAGATACATTAAATAGGTAATTAAAATAGATGATTATGATAAGATTGACTGTTTATTTGCAGATGGATGCGAGAACAAGAAGTGCGAATACTACGCAGTCTGTGAAAGTGACGGCGTTTCAGAAGCAAGCTGCGTCTGCCCTAAGCATTGTGAAGAAGGAACGGTAAGCTACCTATTTTGAGTATCTATGGGGCTCTTAGGAAATAATTTTGGTTTATAGGTATGTATGTTAATTTTTTTTGTTTGAAGCGATTCATCCAGAATATTTGAGATTGAAGAAATAGGCACAGCAGTCCTATTTTTATTGATTGTTTAAAGTACTAAGATCGTTGGGCATATCAAATTTAAACAGTATTTAGATACAAATTTTGCTATCTAATTGTATTTGCAGGAGACCGAAGAAGTTTGTGGTAACGATAACCAAACATACAGCAGCGTTTGTTCATTGCGGGACGTAGCTTGTCGGGACAAGAAGCGGCTTCATATCAAGCATATGGGGTCTTGTGGTGAGATTTGTCTTAATAACTCCGGTCTTTTAGTCAAATTTCCAAAAATTCGCCGGTGTACGGATAGCAGCGCCTCCTGCAGAAAAATTAACTACCGTACTACGATTAGTACGGTAGTTAATTTTTCTGCAGGAGGTATCGACCAAGCCATATGCCCAATGTGGGGATAGTGGGTATTACCCCCCCCCCCCCCTCCATGAGATAAAAGCCGATAAGGTGCTTATCGGGCGGAGGCTTGCGTTCAGCAGTGGACAGATATAGGCTGTTGAGTAGGTGAGGAAGTATTTATGAAGTGTTTAATGTTAAATCGCCAATTCTACCTAACTATACATTTTATAGAATTGGCATTAATGACGCGTCTGGCCAGGTAGGATAGTAGGATAATTCCATTTGTTTATGGGATTAGTGTAGTTCCATGTCCGTACCATACGACTGTACGAAATATATCTCGTCTTCGAGACGATACTATCTAGTAACCGAACTCGGGTTAAGGTTGTTCGTTTAGTGTGGATCACACTTGAATCAACCGAGTATAATTAACGATAATATCGTGACGATAGTCGTCACATGGACTCGGGGCTCTGGTCTGTGCTTATAGTGACGAAATCATTTATTTCAGACATAGAGATAGAAAAGTAAGAGATCTTATATAACTTATTCTACGGTCCATAGTCCATAATATATATCTTAAAGTTAACATATATTAAATATAAATAGACTTAATTAATAACACGCTATTTTGTGATTAGCAGCGTAAAAAATACGTTTCATGTCAACACATCTTTTTGCTTCTTCTCAGAATCCTGCCTCACGGTCCAATGCCCAGCCGGCACCTGGTGCGCTCGTGGTGCCTGCGCCTGTGCAAACCCTTGCGCGGACTCAGAACGAGAGCCTGTGTGTTCTAACACCGGCCAAACTTACCTACACGAGTGTGCGTTGCAGAGAGCGGCGTGTGAAGCACGGATGAGGGGCGAGAAGCCTATACGAGTGGCGTACTATGGCGAGTGCACTGAAGTTGATGAAAATGAGAGCGGTAAGCTAGTTTTAATCCGAGGTTTACTTACACGTAGCAGTTTTAGTTCCTACAAGGCTACCACACTATTTAACACGTAATGTAACTCGCGTTATCAGCGTTATTATGCTCGTTTAAGGGCGAATAACGCGTGTTAAAGTTCATTTTAACGTGAAAAACGTTTTTACAAGCGTTAATCGGTATATTGCAGGTGGGAATAAATCATCAAAACTAACAGATGTAGGCAACGACATTCACACAGGGGAAGACCCAGAAAGCTCCAGCGAACCAGGCGCCGGCACGGCCGTTTGTGCTCGCGTACAATGCGCTTATGAAGCGACCTGTGCTGTGGATTCTAATGGGCAACCGAGGTAAGTGCCAATTGATTTTTTCTTTTGTTTTACGAAGATAGAGGTTAAAGTGATAGATAGATCGATCATTTATTAATTACAAATAACTTACATAACTAAGTTAATAGTGCCTTAAAGCCTATGTTTGTCTAAGCGCTTAGTTCTCACTTAATAAAATAAGAATTGATAACATGTACCGTAGTTAACGTACGATCCTACAACAAAACAAGTTATCCTGCATCCTACGTGATAATATTAGAACTAACTAGAAAATAAAATAAGAACTAGAAAACATAGGCAGTATTTTTCAAATCCGTGACAGATTGAGATAAAGTCTGTTTGTGATGTGATGACTAAATATAATCAAACAGCCACATATCTACTGGATAATTTATTAGTAAGTAAATGCTATTACAAAATTAATGACTTTTTGGTTAACGATCTGAAACTTTGACCATTTAATTTTATGAATAATTTACGTAATACCTTTATATTTACATGCCTAATTTTAAGGTAGAAAATGTAGTATATTCAAGACTAGCTGTTTTTCACAGTTTCACCCGCGCTAAATTAGAATTTCACATTTCTAAAATATAATATAGCCTATGTCACCCGGGCACCGGGCTGTAAATGTAGCTTCCCATCAGTGAAAGAATTTTTAAAATCGGTTTAGTAGTTTCAGAGCCTATTCAATGCAAACAAACAATTATTTTTTTCTATAATATTAGTATTGCCCAGCATTGGGACGAATCAGGGTAAATAAAAAAACAATATATTAGTACAGGTAGGTAGATCTACAGATCTACTATTTAAGAAGTTACAGTTGTAACTGTAACCTACATTATGCTGAAGGAAATGAATTAATCTTTATCTTAAAAAAAATGTAGAAATAATGATAATAAAAATTTACCATAAATTAAACAATTTTATAAATGTATATGTTCTAGGTGTGCTTGTCTATTCGACTGCGCAGCCGCTGCTGCCGTGGCGACGTCATCAAGCCCAGTCTGCGCATCAGACCTGCGACTGTACCCTACACTGTGTCATATGAAGCTGGAGGCTTGTCGGAGGCAGGAGGACTTGCGGCTTCGACCGCTGCCTTTGTGTAGGGGCTTAGATGTAAGTACATACATTGGCAACCGCACATATCAGCTGCGCCCCGCGGCTGTGCCCGCTTGGAAATCTGTGTCAAATGGTTTATAAACATTCCTCTTGAATAACTATATCGACGTCATCAAGCCCGGTCTGCGCATCAGACCTGCGCCTGTACCCTACACTGTGTCATATGAAGCTGGAGGCTTGTCGGAGGCAGGAGGACTTGCGGCTTCGACCACTGCCTTTGTGTAGTGTAGAGGCTTAGACGTAAGTACACAGAATGGCGCATACCAACAAAGGGCTAACTTAACTGACTATTCTGCACTTATGTAAACGAAAAAGTTTTTCTATTTAAAAGGTGGCGCTTATAACGATGACTCGTTATTGTATTATGTCTTTGGATACGGACATAGGAGCTTTGAAAATAGTCGTTGTTTTATGATTTATAATGTCGCCCAACATGGTGCTATATGTATTACATTTGTTGTTGAACATGAGGCAATTTAGGTTCGTTAAATATCTCCGCATAAACATAAATTAAACTTTGAAATATGATTATGATAATATCGGCCACTGTTTGTCATTTTGTTTATATACTGCAGAAGTTATTTAAAGTCCGTTGTTCTAGTTCAAGCCATGTGGAGACGATGAAACGGTGACAGACGCTGAAGGTAGACCGGTGGACTGCGGCAACGGGCCTCGTCGGAAGGACTGTCCCGTAGGCAGCTATTGCCATCATACTGCTAAAGCTGCAAGGTGTTGTAGAAAAGGTATAATAGAAACCCATAAGTATATCAATTAAGTACCCTTATGAATGTCGGGCATGATTATGAGCTTCCATAAAAACTAAGGGCACAACACTAATGGTTACCATTAGTGCTTGCAGTGAAGGTTTTAATTTTGTACTTTAGAAGATGTTCGTTTTTCTATCCGGTCTGACTAGATCTTTAATTCGTCATTGGACACCTCCTGGTCTTCCGAACTGCGATTACCATCACCTAAGCCAAAATACGTCCACTGCTTCCTATCATCGTCATAATGACTGGTCCAGCGCTGCCGTATCCAGCGATTTTCCACGACCTTCAAGTTAAAAACAGACTGTGCCCACGCCACTCAACGTACGCGATGCATGACGAGATCTATATGCTTGAATTAAAAATTGAAATTGAAACACTCATCGTTCGAACGCCGTGGCGTTGACTACGTGACGAAATGGCACGCCATTCGAAGTTTCCTACTTTTCGTCACGTAGGTAAATTGCGTGGTGTTGGCCCAGTCTGCAACAATAGTCAATCTTGCGCCTAGTTTAGGTATACTACACCTTCCGGTAATATAGTCAAATGAACTTTGATTATAAAAACTTTACCGCTTTATTTACACAATAAAAATAAACTTTTTATTTATTTGTTTACAGATAAAGCAGTAATAGAGAAGAAAGGCTGCCAAGACTCCTGGCACGGTTGCTGCTCCGACGGGATCACCCCAGCACGAGGCCCCGGCGGAGTCGGCTGTCCGTCTCAATGCGGATGCCACCGGCTCGGGTCCGTGACGGAGCAGTGTGACGAGACCGGACAGTGCCAGTGCCGGCCGGGCGTCGGCGGGCTGAAGTGTGACCGCTGCGAGCCTGGCTACTGGGGACTGCCGAGGATTGGGATCGGACATACTGGCTGTATACGTGAGTTTTTTTACCATTTTCTGGACATTGCCTGAAATAAGAGCCCTTTTCTTCTGATAAACTAAATCAATAGTGAAGAGCGTAAGGGCTTCGCCCAGCGGTAAGACATTAAAGGCCTAATTTTTGTTTTGTTTTATTGTAATTATAGGTACTTTACCTTCATTTACGGTCATTAAACATAACGATGAATCTTAAGTTTGTACGAAAGAAGGTTGTATTTCGAACATGTTTTTAGTTATCTTGATTTCATTTGTATCATCATAATTTCGACGATTTTTAACTGTATTTAGCCGTGAAGGCCATTTATTAGCTTTTCTGTTGCTAGGTTAATGTAACTTATTATGCATTTATTTAAGCTGTAGGCCTTCCTTAAATTAAATAAATAAAAAAACTAACTAAACTAATAACCGAACTATAAGACACAGAAACCTTCAATCAGCCTGGTTTATTCTTCCAGCCTGCGGTTGTTCAGCCTTCGGGTCAGTTCGGGAAGACTGCGAGCAGATGACGGGCCGTTGCGTCTGCAAGCCTGGGATCCAAGGACAGAAGTGTACCGTCTGCTCTGATCACGAACACACGCTTGGACCAAGCGGCTGTTTTGATCGTGAGTATACATTCTACCCTCTTTTGGTCTTTATAGCGATAGTCATTCATCCATGTTGGTAAGAGGCGACGGGCGTCAGGTGGCGAGATTGGTGACTGATATCGTAAAAATCGCAGGGACAACCTAGATAAAACTGACACAAGACCGCTGAGAGTAGCACAAGAAGGCTCAAACTGATTAAAATCAGGGATTTAAGTCAGATTATAAAAATAATGAAAGTGATCTATAAGTTCAATATTAAATTCCGTCCCTTAACCAGGGTCTTCATCAGGTTCGTTAAGGGATAAAATGTTGGGGAACTTCCAATACAAACAAGGGTCGTACCTAACTCGCTTAAATACATAATAACTTCATCAAACTACGAGTTTTTTTACAGTACATCCATGAAGTTTACTAATGGAGTTTCCATTTCAGCTGAATCAACACAACTGCCAGCCACCAACTGCGACCGAATGACATGCTACTTCGGCGCCTACTGCATCGTCCGCAGTGGCCTTGCCACTTGCGACTGCACCGTCAAAGAATGCCCCAAATCAGACGGTCCTTCCGTCTGCGGCAGCGATGGACGCACCTACCTATCCGCCTGCCATCTACGAAACCACGCCTGTAAAACACAATCCGACGTGGCCATCCAAGCGTTCGGACCTTGCAGCGAAGAACCCCACGTGAGGAGAGGTAGCCGCGTTCGTAGAACCTTAAAAGCTAGTGCACAGAGTTCACAATCCGACACATCGCTTAGCAACTATATCCCCGCTGAAACACCCCATACTGACGTATCGGTTGACACCAGCGATAGCGGTAAACCAGATAGCCCAGAACCAGAAATAACCTGCATCGATATCCTCCCACCAGTTGGATACCGCTAGTTCTATCCTATTCGTTACCTCGTAGTTATTTCACTCTATCTCTCTTCAACGTTCGCAGAATTTAACGAAACAAACTGTGCAACTAAACCGAAAGAGAAACCTATTGAAGAAGATTTTGACGACTTTGTAAATGAGCTCAACGAAGATTATTCGTATGAGTATTTGGAAGAGCATATCAACGTTGGTTATGAAGTGCCGTTGTTTGACGGTGAAGCGTTTATGAAGGCTCGGGTTAGAATGCCTTCGAAGAGGTTCGATATATGGGCTGAGGTGTCATCAGTTTGCGACAAAGGCGCTTTGGTGAGCGGTGCGGGGAATAGAGATCATTTCTGGCTTGGATTCGTGCAGAACAAGGCTGTATTACGCTGGGACGCAGGGAGTGGTCCGTATGAGCTTCATACTGGGAAAGTAAAGGTCGATGGGAAGTCTAAAGTATCTGCGAGGAGGTATAAAAAGGATGGTGTTCTGAAGCTGGGGTCTGCGACCGCGAGCGGCACTGCAAGGGGTCGCATGACGTCACTGGACATCGAGCCTTACATATACGTCGGAATGCCTCCGGAGAATGTTACAAGGTGAGACGTTGTTTGGTACTTTTATCTTGGTTAACGTTCGAAGATTTAACTTCGCACCTAGCGAAGCCTAGTGGGATATTTTTTCAAATTTAAAACTAAGTATAGATACTTGATGCGCATCTTTATTCACGGTTCACTTTTATCAATCACCGCCGATATGGGGTATACGCTACCCAAGTGTTATTGCGTCTGGGTAGGCACTTATCTACTATCTTAATTATTTATTGATGTAGCGGTTTTCAGCTTTACGATGTATCTGGAAAATTATTGAAAATAAAACAGTAATTAGGGGTTTTCTAATTCTGTCAAATATTCTATGTACCGACGAAATTTTAGTGGTTCGCCAGGAGTCGATGAATGGAGGCGGCTCTGGAGCACTAATTCTAACATCGTTTAGGGGAGGTTTATGCCCAGCCGTGGACGAAGCTTGTTTCACATCAATCTAAAAACTTTTACACTTGTATTTATGTAAATATCTGTCTCCCTTTAGGTTGTCAGGAGCTTCGTCAATACCAGGTTTCATAGGCTGCGTGCATCGCCTGCGGATCAGCGGATATGATCTTATTCCTCCTGCGAGAGGGCTGACCATATCTTCCCAAGGAGTGAGACCCTGTACGCCGTATAATATCGCTAAACTTGTATGTCCCTGAGCAAATATGTATATTGCCATTTATTTTTATTTGTAATTGATAACAAAATGTTATAATTGTCCACGAAAATTTGACTTTAATTTGATTTTATCTTTGAATTTTCAACCTGTTTGTCAAGTATATGGAAGTAGCGACCCTGTGCCTGTACTAAAAAAATACTTTCTTTTATAGAATGGTAGTTCAAACTTGTTCGAGTACCTTTCTGAGACAAGCAATGTACCTATTAGAAGAAGTATTTTAATAGTAGCTTTTGAAAATCTCTAAAATTAACTAGGGTCAAAAACTAATTATCTTCTACTAAAAATGTGATATTCGTACCTACTCGTATGTATTAAATCTTCCTTCCTAATGCGTTTTGATAACATATCTAATTCTATGTATTTTGTAATATATCTATTATCTACATACTATCTTCATTATAATAAACTGTTACGAAATATCTTCCTTATTGTTTTATTTTCAAAATATACAGTTACTTTACCCAGATGAATTAGCATTTTTGCCGACGTTTTGGTTTAAGCGTGTGTTTTTCAGATTCTCTGGTATTTATTTTTACTAAAAATATTTTTAAACTTACGCGATCTGAACAAATAATTATAAGTATTAATACAACGGGTATTTATCGCGTTTATTTAATTTTTTTTCTCGACGTTTCAACAGGTTTACACACTGTCGTGGTCACTGGATGACTGGAGTACTGGTGTTACCGCCTCTGAGAAATGAAATGAAATGAAATGAAAAAGGTTTATTTGACACGACACATAATAATTTTAAAAACACAAAGGATAACTAAGAACTAGGCACAAACTTAATTACTAAAATAATGGAGGTTACACAGTTATCTATTTAAAACTAAAAATAATGGAGGTTACACAGTTATATATTTAAAAATACAAAAAGAAAAAACAAAACAAAAATACCCCCAGATTATTTTAAACTCAAAAATTTATGATTAAAAACAAAAAATAAAAAACTAGGTACCCAACTAAAAACCTCCACAACCTGCCTGGCAAAACATTTGGTGTCGAGTCAAAAAGGTGTCAACTCAGCATGTTGCTGGGTAGATAAATATAGATACCTACTCAGCGCTGGTATTATGTTGAACCTTTAGAAATAGTTACATCACAACGTCAAACCTCTACGCACACTGCCAAAATTATCTTGTAATTATGAAGTTAAGGATTTAAATGGATTTACATGCCTACCATAGCCTATGTAATGTGTGTAATGAAAATCTGCAGCAAAAATAATTATTAAATATATACAAATAAAATTAGTGCCTGCCTAGTACCTACTCATTTGTCTACCTAAGATAAACTCTATCTATATATATAAATTAATCCCTTTTTCCTTTACAAACCTTGGTCACGGCATAGCGCGTGAACGGCTGGACCAATTACGATAATTCTTTTTTTTCTTTTTTTTTTTCTTTTGTGTTTGTTTTCAATGGCGTAGCTAATAACTATGTATTTTCCAGTACATATGCAGGATAAAACCCTCAAATTATTGATGCATCATTGTTATTGATGCCGTCCCACTTTCTTTGCTCCTGGATCAGAAACCGCTTTAATTTAGTTTTAAATCCGTATATGTTACTTGTGTTTCTAATTGGTGGGGGGATGTTATTCCAGCATTTTGTCGATGCGTATCGAAAACTTCCGCGAAATGCGGCAGTTGCGTGTCTTGGCGTGGCGAGTGGCGCCACACACTGCCTATTCCGAGTCGCGCGCCAGTCCGATCGCCAGTCTAGCTTCTCATACAGATATGCTGGTGTTTTAGCATGAATCACGCCAAAGAGGAGGCATGCTAGATGCAGCTTTTGACGTGATTTCATTTTCATAATGAAATGCTTGTTTAAGAAGGGTGTTATATGTTCCCTGGGTTGTATATCAAAACAGAAGCGGGCGCATGCGTTTTGTACTCTTTGCACGAGCTTCTGTGTGCGTACTAGGAGCCGCGGACCAAAAACGGTATCAGCATAGTTTAACCTAGATAGGACTAGTGACTCCACTAATTCTAGCCTAAGCTTCTCGCTTAAATAAGGTCTAATCCTATATAACACCCTTATCCTATAGAAGCAGTTGCGCACATTTTCCGCAATGTGTTTTTCAAAACGTAGGTCTGGATCTACGTGCAGTCCCAGGTTTCGAGCTTCGAAAACCCTATCTACTGACACCCCCATTACTGATATATCTATATGAGGACCCAACCTATCTATCTGCTTCTTACTACCACAAACCATAAATTTAGTTTTAAGAGCATTAAGTATCAGGCTGTTTTCGTTTGACCATGCAGCGATTCTATTGAGATCCTCAGTTACAAGTAGCGAGGCCTTCTCGCAATCAGCTGGTTTAAAGGAATAGTATACTTGCAGATCGTCGGCGTAAACATGATACTTGCAGTTCTTTATACAGCTGATCAGATCGGCACAGTACAGGCTAAAAAGTGTCGGTCCAAGTATGGACCCCTGCGGCACACCTCTTGTAACTGGAGTTATAGCTGATACTACTCTATTTCCACTACCATCACGCAGTTCCACATATTGACGACGATTGCCCAGATAACTATCGAACCATTTGACGGTAGCAACGTCAAAGCCATAGTATCTTAACTTGGATAGTAACAGAAATAAATTTAAGGAGTCGAACGCACGTGAAAAATCGAGCAGTACCAGTATTGTACACAGTCCTTGATCTTGTGCAGATAAGATGTTATCGGTCACATCTAGGAGAGCAGTTGCCGTACTTCTACCTATTCTAAAACCAGACTGTACATCTGGTAGAATTTTATTGGTTTCTAGATATGATGTAAGTTGAGCATTCACTACTTTTTCCAATATTTTTGACATGCATGGTAAAATGCTAATAGGCCTTAGATCTTTATTTTCAATTGGGTTGTCTATTTTTGGCAAGGGTCGTACTACTGCTACCTTCCAATCGTCTGGAAAAGTGGACTGGGCGATGGAAGAGTTAATCAAGCATGCTAGGGCATCTAGGGATTGTGGGAACGTCATCAACAGCATGTTTAAGGTTATGTGATCATTTCCCTCGGCGTTACTTTTAAGCATCTTAATAGCTTTCAAAATTTCATCGAAGCCCACAGTACTTAAGCTGAAAACTGCCCCACTGAACCTGTGATACTCAAAGTACGTCAGCCGACTAATGTTAATGTGCGCTACTCCCGGTACATTTAAGAAATGGTAGTTAATTTTATTCGGATCTTTAAAATTAGTTGGTAATGAAACTTGTTTTTTAAAAGGAAGTATGGTAGATTTAAGATTTTTCCAGAGGGCTTTTGCATCCTTAATTTTATTATTAATGTTATGCTCAAAGTACGCTACCTTTTCATGATATAAAGATGTATTCACTAGGGATTTAAGGGATTTGTAGTAATCACGCTTTGAGTTACTTTTATCTTTATGATAGATTCCAAGTGCCTGGTCTCTTAACTTCATCATTAATTTAATATTATCTGTGATCCAAGGGTAGGACTTGGACTTTATAATCAAGGTTTTAATTGGGGCATGAATATTAAAAGAAGTTAAAACGCTTTGGTTAAAAAACTCGAGCATACTATTTACATCGCCCAAGGATTTTAATAAATTCCATTTAATTGTTGTCATATCCTTGTCAAAAGCAACTTCGTTAATGTGTCTTAAGGACCTATGTACAAATTTTTGTGGAGCAATTTTTTCTCGTTTCACATTCAGCTCGCACGTGATAAAGGCGTGACCGTGTGATTTACCTAGGGGCTGAACTAACACATTTCTAACCCGCAGGTCTGAGCAAATTAAGTCTATTAATGAGTGGTGATTTCCAGTAAAGTGTGTCGGGGTAGTCACATGTTGCGTAAGACTCAAACAATTTAAGAATGTATGAAACTTTTTTGTGTTGCCATCATCTACTAACAGATTAATATTCATATCTCCCATCAGCAACACATTATCACAGGTTGGAGCAGCGTTCATTGAGTCTGTAATTGCGTCGAAAAAAGTATCTACTTTCGTCCTTGGGGGACGATACGCCGTTCCTATGATTAGTTTCTTGCCATTGAGAGTGAGCGTAATCCAAATCTGTTCTACTAAGCTGTTCTGAGGGTCTACCGGATGGGTCCAAAGTCTAGCATTTAATCCATGCCTAACATAAAGCCCGACCCCGCCCCCACGGCCGCCGCAGAGTGACAAAGGTCGCGGAATATGCCTCAGCTTGTAACCTGGCACAATAGGCGCCCGTCCCTCCTCCGCCTCCCTCAACCACGTTTCATTTATTGCCATAATATCAGGCAAACTCATTTCCATAGCAGCAATAAAATCATCATGATTTGTACCTAACGAACCTGCGTTGTACAAACCAACTTTCAAAAATTTATAAATCATTTTTAATAAACAAATAGACTACACTTATATTAACATGGTTCGCGGTTAAATCATTAATAATGCGTACACATCCGTAACCGGTACTATATCTGAATGTCCTAAACATCAAAACCTGTAGTGCGTAGTACTTGCGAAAGTAGATATCATAATAGACATATTTTAAAACCGTTATTAAATTTTTGTTTATTGCCAAGTAAAATGAAATCGTATTTTTAGGGATCATTAATTTATTATGATTAGAAAATAAGTACTTACTACTATAAATATTATTATTATATCTAGTGTGTAACGATGTAGGTGTAAAAGAAGTAAAATAGATATATATAAGGACGCAAGAATATATATATAAATCATGCATTAAAATCATTATGATAAAGTTGTATAATTGGTAAAGTTTTATAAAAATACATTTGTTAGAAATATCAAGCAATAAAATACACTCTATCAAATAATTATCTACTGTGAGACGCATTGCCAGAGTACTAAATAGTCTGTAGTCATAACTGTTTAAATAGTTATATTGCCATGCATTGAGCGACAGTGAATATACAAGATAGTAACATAGTAGGTAAAACTGCTTTGGCATGTGCACGAGTGGTACCGCAAATAGGTGTTTCTTGACGTGACGACGAGAAGCGGGGGCAAGTTTATTTGCAACTACCCTCACTTGGTTTTCGATACTAGTAGGAATGTCTACCTGCACAAATAGGTAAATAAACGCGATAAATACCCGTTGTATTAATACTTTATTTTTACTATTGAAACGCACAACACAGTTTACCGCGCAACATAGAAATAATCGAGGAATCACAATTACCTCGGGTAAATTTTACCCGACCTTTCGCTTGCCGGGTTAAACAAGCCTTGTACCGCCAGCAAATTATTTCAAAGATTATTAAATCTAGCAGTCTTAATTATAACCATACTTTGTTAGACTCATGTTAGTTATCAGCAGAAAGCCACTGCCCGGTTTGCCTATCACTCTACTTGCCTTTTCTCCGTGTTTACTTTTCTATAGACTCGTAGATGTTTTCATTCGCTGGTCCTTGTAGTTGTACCTGAACTAGAAGATTCTAAACTACATGAGCGCAATTAATAAATGATGCTGGACAATTCACACAGCATTATCTGAGTCCCAAGCTAAGCAGAGCTTATATTGTGGGTACTTACTAGATAACTGATATATGTAAGTACTTTATAACACTACGTATTAAATAAGATATGTTTTATTAATTTTAGATAGTAAACACCCAGAATTTTTGTACACACACCCTTAGTCACTGTGCTTGTGTGCGAGACTGCCTACCGCGCTAATTACCGATGCTAGCATTAATTTTAATTTTAACTTTAGTATTGTTAAGAGAACTCTAGTGTCTAGATAAACCTATGTTAGGATTTAAGATGCTATCAACAAACTGTAACAAATTTGTAACAATAAATAAATATATCTATCTATCTACTTAAGCACGTAGTCTACTTATAAATTCAAGTTTACTTTCGTCGTGCAAAAGAAACCCTCCAAGGATAACATAAATCAGAGTTTTCATACCAGACCATCATCACCCATCTCATTACAAAGCATAACTTCACTCATAAAGCGACATCGCGCAAATAGCACTTTTTCTAATAAAAAAGGGACCATTACGTACTCCCACTTTTACGACCTGTTTAGCTGATGAATACCTACATAACTTCGAGCCGCATATGGCCCCCCTCATTTGAGGTGAGCCATGTGAGCACTTATACATCAAACATTAATTTTGTCACAACAGACGCTGAACCGCGGGTAATATAGCTAAAAGCTTCTATATTCATTACTTTTGTGCCCCTTTAGACGTACGAAATGACAACTCTTTTTGATTTAGATACTCATTTAGATACTGTAGGATATTGCGGATTATATACATCCTTGTAATAGGGAAGCATAAGTCTAGATGTGGTCTAGGTCCTTAATAACTTCATTATTTTTTATTCATAATATTTCTTACAGAAACCTAAATGATTCACTCTAATGTTTTTATATCTAGTTTAAAATAAACACAGCGAAAATCCTTTAAATTCAACTTTCATAGTTAGATTTAACAAATTTTCTACGTAAGCAGATAGTCTTTTACGCGAAGAATATTTAGCCTACCGCAGCCAAGTGCCATATTTATTCATGAATGCCAAAATTACGGTCACTCGACTCTTGTTTACCGCTACCATGTTGGTGTAATGAGAATTTAAAATTTCTTTGTCTTCCGAGCCGGTCCTTCGGGAAACTAACTCACACTACAGAGTCGGGAACTTTCTTCCGGCTCTTGTTTGAAACTATGAATATATCCGTTATTATGCGCAATTGTAATAAAATTAAGTTTGAATTTAAATTAAACAGTTTATTTGTTTTGTGTAGTACCTAATCTAGTAAGGGCTTATGTAGTAGCAGATAAACCCTGTTTATGATTGACAAAGGAACAGTATGTACGAAATTTTAAACGTGGAGACATGACATGAACGTAACAGTATCAAATTGATAATGATGATCAATTAAACTCGCTAATCATGAATCCAAAATAAGACCTATGAACTGTCAAAGAAAAAAAAAATATCTTTTAGAAATACCAAACATAGCCAAAAAGTTCTTATTTATTATTAAGAATGATTCAAAAGAAAAATCCTCAGCTGTTCCACATTCGAAAGTGGGTAACTTGAACGAAGCCGATACAACTCGAGCTCTCGTAATAAAGCTAAAAGAAAAACAATTTCTTCAGCCAGGTATATTTTTATTAATTTCGCACTGCCTACGAACAGAGGGGCGGAATTTAATGTTCATGCATAGCGTGCTTCGGATGCCTATAACAGCAATACGAGTAGCTACACTCGACTACATAAATTACTGCGTAAAGAAATACAGCTTAACAGTGCCTATTCTAAGTAGCTCTCTTTCAATTAAAATTGTTTCTTCTTTTCTCCTTTAGAGAGTTTTATAAACTGAGTTCAATACCCGTAACATTTACTACTGTCTACTGTTTTATGTTTTATGTATGAAAGTATTTTCAAACATAAAACATCTGTCCAAATATATGTATATATAATAAATCTGTCCATAAATTGACGGAGAAATCGACAAGTACAAAAAGGAAATAAATTCATACATCCAGAGTATAAGTAGATATATGGATACAGAAGTAAAATGAACCTAAGCGGTATTGAACATTATTTATCAAGAAAATATAACAATAATAGAATAAAACAATTACAACTAGTTTTCACATCTATGTATTTCCTAAGATTCTAAGCCATCACCAGAAGGCAGAGTGTTCAGAATGCTGGCAGCATTGCCACGTTGAATAACAACTAATTTACTGACCGTAATTAAATCCAGCCGATTCCGATCACCAGTGGACTCTACAAGCTTTTTAAGATCTTTGTATAAAGCGTGTATGCGATCTAGGGTTTCCAGCAGCCCAAACGGATCAAATAGTTAAGAATAATCAACTTAGACTAGGACCAAGGCTTTCCACGCCAAACGGCTCAAATAGGTAACGGTAATCAACTTATCTGGTGGACTGTACCTCCACGTAAACGTTTTCATAGAAAGCGCTACTACACGACATTGTTAGAATTTTCAAACGGGTTAATATCAAGGGGCGGAATGTTTAATCACCGTTGTGACATCCTGAGACGGGCCGCATGCCTTTCGTCTTGTCACAGTAATTACTTACGTACGTAATTCGTTTGGATAGCTGAATCTTCGAGGGACTTATGGGAATTCTCTGGAGTTACTTCAAAGCTATTTTATTGCGAGTTTCTCCTTTTGTTTTAAAGGTTGTCTTGATTTCGGTGTTTGCGTTTTTAAATGTCAAGGCGTTAGACCACTATGAATAGAATCCAAGCCAGTAATATACAATGCTACGCTGAACTTGCTACGAGTGCTACGTTAGTGCTACGAATGCTACGAAAGTGTGCTACGAGAACATGGTAGGAGGTGAATTCTGAAACTCTCAGATCGATTTCGAATATATGTACTTTTATAGAATGCTACGTTTATGCCTGAGTACTATAAGCTATTTTCATTTAAAACGTGATGTTTACCATGATGTGAGATCTTAGCTTTAAAAAACAAATCTTGTTGTAAATGACTTTTGTGTTTTTTTATATTAGCCTGATTTGTCCCATTGCTGGGCAAAAGCCTCCCCCAAATCTTCCACTCGGTGCGTTCACGCGCAGTATCCCACCAAGCTCTGAGGACTGTTGTGTTAACCATTATAATGTATATTTAAAAGCTTTATAGGCTGTTTTATCCAGGCATACCTACGTGAGCGATGGACTGAGCCCCGAGTCCATTTGACGATAGTATCGAGAGGTGATCGTGAGGTCTCATAATTTTGTATGGAATTTGCGTAAGTTTCCTGTCCGCTCCGCACGATATCATACATCAAAGTGCTTTATTTCCTTTAAGACCTTACAAGACTGTTGGACACGCCACAAATTTCAAATAATAGAGAACAATCACCTCTCAATGTTGTCGTCAAATCTGAACTGTTTTTTTTTTTTTAATAATTGAAGGCTTCATTATGTGAGCTGAGGCTGCTTTATACAGGTAGATACAAATATGTCAAATTATTTATTAGAAGCCCTTATAAAACATTCAAGTAACGCGTGAGGGAAGCCGCTGGTGGAGTTTTATGACTCAAAATTAGTCTACAATAAAGTTGATCTACGGAAGCCATGCTGCAAACATTTCCGTTTATCCCCGGGTTATAATTCCCGAGTACAGGATTATTTGAAAACGTAAACGCAGTACGGCCATAATTCACAGCGCCGCGTGGCAGTTGTGAAAGTAATCACTACAAACACGCAGGGAATTCATACGTAGACCTAAAGCTGGGAATGATTTGAATCTCGGTACCTATCTTTTAGCCTATTAGCTTTGGTATCTTTTCTCCGGCGTATAGTTTTCTAGACTACCTGTAGGCCAATCACGGAGATGGTTCTCTAGGGTAGATGGGTAGGGTAGGGACTTTTCGTCCAATATGGACCGATTTTAAAAATTCTTTCGCTTTTGTAATGACTATGTTTCCGAGGTGGTCTTATAATAATGTTATTTTAGAGGGATTATTATTTATCCCGTTAAGTTTAAAAATAGCATAATACCTACTTTTAAAAAATCACGACGAAGATAGTTTTTTTTGTAGCTACAACAGTTTCTCTAACAGATATTTATCTAATAAGATTTGGCGAAGATATCAGAAAAATCGTTGTAGCTACAACCATTTTTTAAATATCTTTGCCTGTTATTTTTCGATTTTGGTGATCAAACTTCATTGCTGTATAAAAATTGATTTTGAGGTGGTCTCACAAAAGTTGGATCCTCCAAAAATTGCCTCTTGTTATCGCCCGTTGCCATGGGATCCATTCCCATAGCAACGGGCGATAAGAAGAGGCCCACTTTAATAACAAATTACAAAGTTAGTGTCATAACTCATAAATAACTATAGAAAATAATTAATCTCTTCTCTTTCTCACTATAAATCGATATCTATCTATTCTATCTACATTGATATTATTATATTTCTTTGACCTGAATAAATGCATCCATCAAATTTTTCAGAAGACTTATGTACTAAAGTAGCCAGTTTTGAAAGTTTTCAATGAAAATATGTCAGAAAATCGTCACCTAGATGGCTCTGCACGACTTCCCAGACGCAGAGCCATCTAGGAAGAAGTTGAAGTTGAGACCGGCTTAAATCTGAGATGCGTTTGAGTATTCGGGGGTAATTCCATAATTAATAACATATTACAAATACAGAACATCAACCTATACACAGAAAAAACAGCAAAACTTAAACTAACAGATAAAGTTTCTATACATAGAAAGTCCAACCCAGCTCCCGCTCTACCATTGGCTTAGGGAAACCGAGTGCTCATTTGTAATGCACTGACAGAATGCATTTTGGAATCTGAATACGGTACAGATCAATGCAGTCGCCGATGGGTTTTTGAATTTATAATCTACGGATGAACCCCGCATTTGTGATTCGGCTACGGAAATTGAATTTTCAGTAAACCAATCCATTACCTTTGTTACATTATACAGCGACGATCTGTTTCGAAATAAATTCGATTTATGGTCTCCTTTAGATGCCTTTATGAAACTTAATATCTCAAGGTATACGACTACGACGACTATTGACGACCTCTGAGGCGCGGTAGGCGAAGGTCCGCCTGCGACGGAGGGACTGCAGGAGGTTGCGGGTTCAATCCCCGCGTCTCAATATAATAATAACCCATATAAATTGCATTCCGTGCAAATTCATTGACTATTAATTTAAATATCATTAAAATTGTTACCCGTTTAAAAGTTAATTAGATTTTGAAAAAAAAAAACTGACTTAATCGTTTAGTAAATTATTCTGTAAACAAATTCAAATAATATGTAGGTAGGTATTCTGATATTTAAGTTAAGTACTACATAATTATGTTTTTGTTATTATAGTGCGTATATCTACGAATAAATAATAAGTCGTATATAGACTTACCCCGCACTCGGGGTAAGTCTCTAAGAAATCAAATAATATCCCAAAAATATCCGATCTTTCCCTAAGTGCAGGGACGTTCTCACCAACTGAGTCACGAAATCAAATTGACCGACGAATACAAAAAAAATATTTTAATTTCTTACATAAGTATGATTTTAATGAACGAAATTTATGATTTATCTATTTTGCGAGCATAATAACTCAAAAGTAATTCGTTCCACATAACATTTAGCCATTACTCTGTGAAGTTATCTAGTAAATGTGCACTAAACCTATAAAACCTATCATTTCATTCCTGCCTACACAATTTGCACGTAATCGTTCGACGTAAAATACGAATACGATAAATAAATACGATGCGTAAATAATAATATGACAGCGCTAATACGGGCCATGTTGTAAATTATCCGGAGATTTATATGATGGCTGATCCACTATTGTGGTCGGGGTATTGTTGAGCAGGTGGTATTGTCTTGCTGGACACGGCTAGGCTTAGGCTATTCCCACACGGCTCTATTTACAAGCGATATCTTGTTATATATGTCCTATGCTTCAGCCTCCATACAATTTTGTGTGTTCCGCATTATACAATGACAAGATTAGATGCGATCTTTGACAAATTGAGCCTGGCTAGTATAATAATTTCTATATTATAGAGAAATTAGACTTTGCAGAGAATAGGTTATTTGTTTGGTTTGACCACTCACTAAACAGTTTAATTAGCCTTTACTCAACAACATGCTGAGTTGGGCTCGACACTCGTTAGTTTACCAGGCAGGTAGCGGAAGTTACTGGGTATGTAAGTACTTTTTAAATCTTTTTTTAACGTTAAGATTTCCGATAATTTACTTAATTAGCCAACCGTTTTTGCACCTGTCAACTCTTATCTAGTTTAGTTTCTTACTTAAATGTGATAAATTGTATTGTGTCGTGTCAAATAATTTTTTCATTCCATTTCATTTTTACCACTTTTACCGGCATTGGTGGCAACAGACTCGCGCTAACACGAGACAGGCCGAGCACTCGTCTCGCTTCCTGCCGCACGTAGGCGCGCGCGCTTACTATCTACATAATCGTAAATCGAACTACATATTATGTAGTTCGATTTACGAGTGTCTTGACGAAATGACATTCGATGAGTGTGTTATGCCGACATAAAAAAAATCTTGTGGAAGATCCCATGAAATTTACATCTCGAACCCGACAATTGTGAGCTCTGTGGCGTGGTGGGCCTGTGACGTAGAAGGTTGCGGGTTCGATTCCCACCTCGGGAAAAATGTTTGTACGATCTGCAGATATTTGTTCAGGGTGTTCTGGTCGTTTTCTATGTATAATAAAAAGATCTATCTATGCAATGTATTGTATTATGTATGTATATCAGTCACCTACTTACCCATAGCACAAGCTCTATCTAACTTGGGGCTAGATGATGCTGTGTGGATTGTCCAGCATTATTTATTATATTAATGTGCTGTGTTGTCTTGTATGGAAACGCTCTTATGCTCAGTTTCGATGGAAATACAAGCAATGGTCGAGAACGAAACCTTAACTTAAGCATTTAACTGCTTTAACGGTCAAAGGTGAACAAGACTTTCCAAGGTGCACCTAATGTGTCTATTTTATGATTATGGCACTATGAATTATCTATATTAACATTGCATCGTAGATAAATGATTGGTTTAGAAGAGATGATCACTTTTGGCACTTGGTCTATTGACATAGAAGGTATGCAATCCAAGCGTAGAAGTTACGGTAGCGTCAAGAGGAGTCAGCAAGAGAAACATTATACTGAAAGCATTTGCAATCTTATGAAATTTTTACGAGCTTTTGTTATGGTAGATAACTGATATAATTAATAGAACACATTTGATTAGATAGACATTTAGAAAATACCCAGAAAACGCGGAGTAATTATTTGCAGATCGTACAAACATTTGTCCCAACGCGGGAATTGAACCAGCAACCTCCTGCGTCGCAGGCGTACCTCCGCTTGTCGCGACATCGGTCGTCTATTATATTCGTATTTAGGTATAATATAGAACCCAAACCCCTTTTTTGTTTAATTTTTTTAATTCGATTAACAAATATTTTTTTGCGTTCAACACCCTAACAAATTGGCCTAGCCATTCTATTCTACAAGCAGACTGATTCTAGGATCCGGTAGCGCTCCTTGGATATATCTATCCATACCTCAATTACCTAACACAAAAGGTAGAGAAATAGCAGCTTTTTACTGACCTGTGCAAAATGAATAAACAGACAACACACAATTACCAGTGCCCAGCGAAACGGACACAAGCCTAACCCCATCACATACTAATTAGGCAAATTGACTGTAATGGTAATGGATCTCTTACAAATTATTCTCGACGTTTGTTTCGCTGCAAAAACAGCAAACGAGTCCAGACGAACCAGAGAGAAGGGACAAATAATTACTTACGCGGCAAGGCTTCAAAATAGAGGCGGAAACTGGAAATTATATTATAATAAATAATTACTTCTGCTTCGCACGCGTTTTGCTGGAATAATAGTAGCCTGTAGATTTTAATCCATATTTATAACGATTTTTATGCAAAATTCTAGTAGTAACTATTAACTATTATTAGTACATCACACGGAAGTTTGTTACTTCTTCACGCCAAAGGTTGTCGCAGATTAAAGGCGCACTGCTACCTCCTAAAATGTGCATTCAGTCAAATGTGCTTTTAATATTAAACAGAGGCGAAATGTGCATTTATTCAAATATTATGGGCTTTAATTCGTCGTCTTAAGATGCATTTCATAACGACGGCGACAGCTTCAATGACAGTCAGATCTCGGGCGTTTGAAGCCATTTGTTTGGTTTGTGTGTGAAGCCATTTTGTTTGTAACTGCAAAACTTATTTAACACAACGTGTTATATAAAAGCCTATATGAATACACATTTTTGTGCTGCGTGGTAGCTGCATTGGATAATTGTGCGCAGAGCTTTAAGCTACTGATGCGGCTGATGTGAAAATATCCGGACAACTAAACGTCCAAACTTTCGCATTTATATTATTAATGATTTGATTTCCTGCCATTAAAAATTCCACAAAAAATTTCCTCCGCTGGCTAGCTTTCCTATCGGAATTTAAAATTCTATGTCTGTGTGCAAGAATCTCTTGATTCTGAGAATAAAGACAAGTTATGTCTACCGAGATTACTTTTCCATGCTCTATTCAATTACAAATTGATTTCTGATGTCGCCGGCTCGTTGCTGGTGCATTTTGTAACGGAAAACAAAAATATACCTACCGTATTATATATTAACCACGGCGCTGTGTAAAATGATCTGTTACAGAGATCATTATTGGTAATTGATGTAACACCCGCGTGATGATATTGTTGGCTTGGATAAAATAATTTTCAAAGTAAGCAAAGCTTGTGATAATGACGAATAGGCTACTAATACTTACATATTTTTTTGTTTAAGTAATATAAATTTGGTTCTAATAGAAAGTCTATTGGCATACAAACATTTTCTTCTTGAAACAAAATCCAAAATTTGTCCCATGACAGTAATAAAATGGGCAGCCATCAGCCTTCTGCGCCGCGGACCCCATGGTGGGTGTTTTATAGAGAAAATATTTTCTGAGACAACTGAAGGTCTATTGGCATAGGTGCTAACATTTACTTCTTCAAACAAAACCAAAATAAACTTTGCGTTAGTGTATCCGGGTGCCGAGTTTGATTTGTCTACCCGCCTCTATGCTGTCCGACATAAATCAAGTAATTGTAGCGTTAAAGCTCAAGCAGCAGTGCCCTGTTTCAAGCATGGTGTGGATCAATCAGTATGTAAATATCTTGTAAATATGTAGGGTGTGGGGAACGATCTAGGTACGGTGAGTGGGTGAGAGCCTCAGTGCGGCCAGCCTCTTGCGCACGATCTAACGCATCCCTCGCGTGTCAATCCACACTCGAAAACACACAAAACAAATGCCTTTATTTATTCATTATGCGATTCCCGATGCTTATTTCGTTACTCGTGTTGGACGTCGCGAGCGTGCTCGAAAGACGCGCTACGTCATCCTGTAGCACTAGCACGTACGGCGAAACTCTATTGAAGAGAGTCACGTTACTTTCCAAATACATATTCACGGGAAAAGTGTGCGGTGCGAGTGTTAGCCCGAACGGGACAACGTACAAAGTGAATATCCGTCGCGTTTTGAAGGGAGATTTGAATGACATCGGTGTTGTTGTGAAGTTCGGAACAGCGAATTCTCTCCGATTCAGTGATGCTACTGTTTTCGTTAAAAGTTTTCAAGCGTTTCAATGCCGGCCGCTGAGATTGCGTACGTACGGAATATTCCTGACAGAAAGAGGACATAAAAGGAGTTTGGAGTTGCGGTTGGTGCTTGAGCCTCTAGTGCTCAGTTTGCAAAGCTTGGAGATAATCGAAGCAGCCGTTAAAGGTAACTATTAGTGGATAATTGGTCAGTAGAATAACAGTTTAAAAGCGATTAGGCCGTTTACTGTATGCGGCTATTTTAATGTGAACACGTAAATAAACAAGTAGGCGGCGATTAGTTGATGGGCGGGCCAGAGTCCGGCGGGAGTTATTGCGGCTACCTGTTACCGGACCTCTGCATTTCACTGATACTTCTTTAGCATTCTGCGCTGATTGTAAATTATTAAGATTTAATCTATTCAATAAATTAATAATTAATTAATAATTAATGCTGGATCGCACAGCATTATCTAGTCTCAAGTTTAATAACTAACAAAACATACGACAAAGAGCGAGTGTCGAACTCGCTTTTTAATTTATTTTGCCACGTGTGGGAGGGCAAAACAACAAAACGGAGCTAAGCATCTTATTGTAGGAGACCAGACGAGTAATTTGATATATTTTTTTAATCAAATTGGCTTTAGCCGTTTTGCAGCTTGGTTATAAAGAATGTCCACAAACCACATAGAAACTCGAAAAACATCACAACTCACGCCTCGTTGGTAATAAAAAATATTTCGATAACATTCAAGAAACTAATAAAATTACCTACGCATGTTGGCACTTAGAACATAATTATCAAAATTTTTGGCAGGAAGAAAGGATTGCCAAGAAGCAAGGCCGTACAAAACTGAAATTCTGCTTAACATTCAGAAACTTTGTTTCGGAGAAGTTCACTGATGAAAAAACTCGTAAAATTGTTCAGTTTCAAAGAACAAGTTGGGCCAGTCTCCTCCTAATCCAACTACATGCCACGGGAATATTAAATTTCCTAGTTTCATGTTTCTGGAAAGTTGTTACGTTTGCAAGAGATTAATTTTATGAACAGCTGGACTTCTCATGAGATGACTCACCGGACATTCCTGAGTAATTTAGAATAAGTAGGAGCATTTATTTATAATGTACCTACATACAGTTATTTTAAACTAGACAAAAACAATAGGTATTATAAACTCGACTAACACTAAAACCAGCCAAGTTTCCACCATTAACTGACACATTAACAACACACGAAAGGACACATGAACATTAACAGACAATTCAGATGACGGCCACTGTACCTACACGGAGTTCAGACAGTTTAAAAAGTCGTCTTCTATGTACCTATTACCTTAAAAAAACAAAATTCAAACTCATTTATTTCTTAAGGCGTACAAAAAAGCACTTAGACTAGTCAAGTCTATTCGGCGCTGAACATAATATTATAGTGCACAACTGGTGTACGCAAACACTGGTGCACTCTCTCTTCCAGAAAATACACCTTGTCAGATTTAACGCATCTGTCAATGAACTCAGGTAGAAGTTAATTACATCTAGCACAAAGAGCTTTCAGTTGTAACCAAAGTGTTCACCGCAATTTACCGGTTAGGTTGGATTTGAAATATTTAATCACAAAACTACCAACCACCAACCATTTAGACCTACCATTCAAATGTTATAAGTATAGAGACAAAAGTTAGCGTTAAAATGATAAATGAAAGATATATCATCAGCCTATACAAGTCCACTGCTGGACATAGGCCTCCCCAATGAGCGCCAAAGCGCCCTGTCTTAAGTTTGCCGCATATGTCTGCGGTCTTTTACACAATATCATCCGACCAGGCTGGAGGGCATCGTACAATACATTTGCTGAGTCGCGGACTCCACTCAAGAATACGTTTACCCCAGCGCGGTTGTTGGTTCTTTGCGAGACATGGCAGCGCCACTGCTTGTTCAGATTTTTTATAAGCCGCATATATATACAGGTCTCGACAGAGTCTATGCATGTTCTCCCCTTGGAGTCGAGTCCCTAGGTCTGTGGGGTACCGAGGCACGAGGGTGGGTTTAAAAAAATAATCTGAGCGTCTGGTCAAAATGACCGGCATTTTACATTACTACTAAAGTCATTTAAAACCTGATTGATATGATTTGATTTTTGAGTTTTCAAATATTTTGGCACAGTTTCATGCGCAATGATTACAGAATAACTCAAGGCACTGCGAGTAAGTTTTTATGGGCAAACATACCGATCTACCCTCATTTTCTGTCTTTTGCTACGGAAGTTGTATGGAAGTTCGTAGCAAAAGAAAGCCACAAAGGTTGACTTTGCTCAAATGTTGTCAAAATAATCACTACGGTAAAATAGCAATACAAGTTCGTAATGATTACGATGTAATATTTTAAAAGGAATGTCAACAACATTTTACCCAACTCGACGCCGATGGCAAGATCTTGCCATTATTAACTTGAAACACCTTCGGGCTATTTTAAATTAAATTGCAAAGAAATAAAAATCTTTGCTGATTGAATATATGGACCTACGTATTTTTAAACGGTACCAGTTATACTAAATTAAATATGTTATAGGACCTATTCTGGTGGATTTTGCTGATAATCTCTTGCTTTGTTTGATAGTAGGTAGTGTAAGTGTTAATCCTTAATTCAAAAATTACCCCGTAGTGTTATTTGTTAACATAATCTCATATTTTATAGGGGTTCTCTGTAGAAGGTAATTTAATGAACCATCTACGTCGTGCATCAGAATAATGTTCTTTCTTTAAGCTTACAAAATAAGTAATTAACAAATCACTAAATACAGATATTAATAAAGGTGTTAAATGGATTCCCTTAATTTTATTTTTTTCTCGTGTTGTTAAAATGTGTTTAGTGTAGTCCATACTTCATTTTGTAAATTATATAAACGAAAGTAATTCTGTCTGTCTGTTGTCTTTTCACGCATAAACGGCTGAGTGGTTCCTTATAAAATTTTAAGGGTAGACGGTATCCCGGCGACGGACATAGGCTACATGAAAAGCGCAAGTGAAGCCGCGGGCAGAAGCTAGTACGAAATTATTCCATGTTGCAGTTTACTCTGTCCGTATGTGCAATTAGCCGATAAATGCACGCACACTATGCTCACACGTATCATTGCCTCCAACCTCGCGTCTCGTTCTTCCGCACCGTGTAGGAAAAGTGACAATAACCACCCAAGCTTATCATTAAACACTGCCCCAGGCCACTAGAATAACTATATGGTACATACTGTGTTTAAGTAAGGTGTTTAAATCTGAATCTGAATGAATTAATAAATAAAATTAATAAATAATGCTGGCTAATACACACAGCATCAGCTAACCCCAAGCTAAGCTGAGCTTGTGTTATGGGTACTAGATGAATACACATAATACAAGACATAGAAGTACCCAGAACACCCGAAACAAATATTTGAAGATCGTACAATTATGTGTTCCAAGGAAACCTCTTACGTCACAGGCGGACCTTCCCCCACCGCGCCACAGAAGTCGTCACTATCTAATTACTATATATGAATATGGGAATCCGTAGAAGAATCAAAATGATCGAGATAACTCTCAGAATTAGCAGGCTGAAGTGGCGATGGGCAGGCCAGCTCGCAGAACCGATAACCGTTGGGAGTAAAGGTTCTCGCGTAGCGACCACGATGCAATGCGAAGCAGCGTGTGGGAAGACCTCCCACTCGATGGACCGGCGACTTTGTAGTGATCGCAGGGAGTCTATGATGGAGGCGGCTCAGGACCCGGCTACTCGTGGGAGAGGCCTAGGTTCAGCTGTGGTCATATTGGAGGCTGATGATGATGATGTTGAGAGTGGCGTTCATCGAATGCTAATAATTACATTATTTTTGGTTTATAGGTTATTTAACACTTTGACTGCGATTTTTTTTCGACGACTGCGATCTTTTTTTTAACCTAAAAAATTCGTGCTGCCGCTCTACACAGCGGTTGTGTTGCGCCACACATGCGTTTCGTTCGAAAAATATTACGGCTGTGCTGAGTCACAAAGATCTGTTTTTTCTCAGCCGCTGCGCTAGTGTGGATTTACGCATATTAGTCACTTGTAGAAAACACATACCGTGTGATTTCAGCAGTCAAAGTGTTAAAGGACCTTTGCTTCTTGAACCATTTATACTCGTATCAACTGTATCGTGAAACCGTTCTTAAGTTAGTAAACAACAAAAGGTTCTTTCGATAAAATTGTTATTTTACAGCCAGCTGTTTTTATTTTACCGATATATTCTAGTAATATATTTCTGTTAGGTCATCATCAACCTATGTTAGTTCACTGCTGGACATAGGCCTCCCCCAATGAGCGCCATAGCGCCCTGTCTTCAGCTTGACGCATCGAGCATCGACCTGCAGGTACTGTTAGGTACCTGAAACTTAACAGGAGGGTGACGTAACCTATCGATGAACGGCACTGTACAAAACATGCGCTGTGAATGGAGTTCCTATAAAGCTAATCGTCAAAGAGAACTTACCTATATAACATACTTAATTTATCTATCAGTTCTCGTTGTGATTGTGTCTTAAACTACATCTCCCTTGAGCTTGATTATATTCTCGTGTGTTGTGATAGTGTCTTTGTTATGTTCTCTGTCGGGTTTATTGGTAGGTAGTTTAGATATTATGCATTTCAATAATAACTGCATACAATAACTAAACAAACATAAATCATTCAGTCTTGGATGAAAGTATGCAAATGGTCGCTAACTACATATTTTATGATACTCTTACAGAATCATAGAAATGAAGTACGAGTAGGTAAGTACAGAGCTTTTTACTAGTCTTTCATTTTTTACGATTTCTTTATGAAGAAGCCATTACTATAAATGCCCCGTAAAATAAATGAAGTTTGCATGTAAAACGGAGCTTTTTACTCGTGTTTGAACTCCATTAAAAGTACATCAAGTGAGTACAAAGGGTTCTTAAACGTCTACTTTGGATAGGCAGATTTTAACCATACCTACAATCCTTGCTGGCTGAAGAGAAAAGATAAAGTCAATAATGGTAAAATTTTCATAAAAGAATGAAGCAAAAAATTACAAGTAAAGAACAGTTGACCTAACTCTGCAGTTGACTGTTGCAAACAATCAAGAGGTACATAGCGCAACCAGTCGGCAACGTCCCCAAGACGATGTCAATGCTGTACTATGCCCGATCATCACCAGCTCTCGTGACTTCGACCAGACAACGACGCTCTGATGAATGTTGATCTTTTTGCGCATTGGATGGCGCCTCTCCACTTTCCAAAAACGTGCCGTAAGTTAGGCGTAGAAATAGAATCAATGAAACATGTCGTTGACTTTACGTACCTACAGAAAGGTTGACCTTAGCATTTCTTACACCTGTTTGACGAACGGATGGTCGATGCACGCCAGTTCGACAAAATGGCAGTGCGACTCACGCTTGTTCGGGAAAAGTTACACAAAATTTAACTAATTTGGCCCGTTATCATTAAACGATTTATATTAGTTTTTTTTCAAGTTATACATTATATCCTAAATGTTCGCCGTCTGGGCTATATACAAAAGTTACCGTGTTCGTTGCCTATGGCGCAATCTCCATGTTTGAGCTGCAGCGTACTCTTTCGGTCGGAGGACAGGCAGTGAATGCGGTATACTCGTACTTAACGATAGGTTAAGCGGAGAGAGACTAGCTTACCAACATAACTTCACTCATAAGTATTTGCCTATGTCCATCCGGTGTTTGCGATGTTCCGGCGGCACGCGTCGACGACAAGAAATGCAGTCCCACCGGCGCTACGCAATTAACATAATTGAAAACTTGACACCAACAGCCATTTTAACTCATACCGTGTTTTTGCGTGAACAAATTATGGAGGGAAACGACTGGGGGAATTAATCAGGTTGGAGTTGTAGTGATCGTTAATGTTTGTGTGAGAGCGATTCTCTTAAAAGTTGTTCAGATTGTTAGCTAAATTTTAAAGGTTTCTGTCACCTTTAAACTTCCGTTCCTATAAAAAGCTCACAATGCTCGCGTTTTGTATATCATAGAACCAAAGAGAAATCACAAAAATAGCCAGATTGTTTAGCCTTATCGAAACACAAATCTGCCTTCACGCGACGTGCTGTTTTATTTTTCGATCAAAAATGTCTCGATGTTTCGGTTACAGTACGTCCTGCTCGAAGTCAGTCTGCAATGAATCAATAAGCCGAAAGAGCTCAGTCCAAAGACAAGTTTAAAATGTAGAACATCACAAGAGTGTGATCTCTCCCTAACGCCGAACTACATATTTGGATTGTGGTTATAGCTTTAACTAGCTAGATTTGGTGGTGGATTTCAGTCAATACTCCTCTCAGTAATCTCAATCCGCCACAATGTAGTTAAAGCGTTCAGTCTAATTAATACAATCGTATGCAATGCCAGTGCACATAACCATAGGCATCATTTTCAATGAAATCAGGTTTGTTTTGTAAGTGGGTAGCATCTCGTTGGAGAAGCAATAAGCAAAGTAAATAATAAAGCAACAAAATATTAGCAATGTGCGTTTTTAAGTTCTTTGGCATTTAACAGATTTTTATATAGATATGTATCGAAGCTTTAAAAAACAGCGATGATTGTCAGAGTCTGGGAGGTAATAAAATAAATAGTTTTTTTATTATTTAAAGGACTGCGTCATTGGTGTCTATGCCACTTCCATATTTAAACAAACTACCACTTAAAACTAAATTATATCTACAACTCACCTACAAATTTATATCTTATTCTTATACATTTTATTATTATTTATATCTTTTCACTCTGCGCAGCAGTGGTGTGGCTGAAATAAAATTAATTGCTATAAAAATCTGTAGTTTGTTGATTACGAGTTAACAAAAAAACTAATGTGTTATTTATTTAAATTCAACATAGAACCCGTTACTATCACTAGAATCTCTTTCGTAATATAAAAACAAAAGAAGATCACTTATTGTGCTATAGTGATTTTCTTTTGTAAAAACCCCAGGAGAACAAATTAATTCTCGTTTTCTACGTAAGTAAAGCCCATTGCGTCTTCGGTCTTAGCACATGGAATTGAAACGTTATTGCAGTTAGGCCTCACTCGATTAAGAAGCTGTTGTTATGCAAATATGTGCTGTGATACTTCATTGAGTGTTTGTAGACAGGGCCCAGCTGCTAATTAATACAATCGCTGTTTACTTGGCTTTGGTGAGATTGGTGGGATAAGAAAGCAGGGCTGCCTAGATAATATATTTAGTACTATTTTAAAGTCGAAAACATAGGTAGTAGGTACTTAAAATGTTGCTTTTATTGTCACGTTAGTAGGTACTAAGTTAGTCAAAGTTAGTAGGTACTAAGTTAGTCAAAGTTAGTAGGTACTAAGTTAGTCAAAGTTAGTCCAAGATTTGTGAAAGAATAAAGTACTTGAGTAGATACTCGCCAAATTTAACCACTTAATGTACTCAGAAAAAGTGGGGAACTTACCAAAATTATTATACTAACTAACTACTATACTTTATAGAAAATATTAAAGCTGCTTTCTGGATATTCTACAAATAAAATGTGATCTTATTCGATAGCTTAAAGGTTTTTTTACAAACAAAGAACGACGATCGATTCCTTCAATCAATGTTGATTCATCTCCGCAAAGTTTATCGCGTAGCCTAGGGAGCCATTCTGTCGCCAATATCGTTTGACTCGACTGGTTCTATTTCTTAGCACTAGATCAGGATGAGAAATAGTGGACTCCGTAAGTAATGGGTGCTCCGAACTAATCGATTTAACCATCTTCTGATTAATGTGGTACAAGAAAAACAAGTTTATTATGTTAAATAAGAAAGTTTAGTTTCCAGTTGTACGTTTTTTCTTCACCTGCAATTTGTATAGTGCAATATTTTTACTATCAAATTTAATAATAAAAGGGTTTGTTGTAGCCTTGATTCTACCAGATTTTTCTTAAAACCCCACCACACGCAGCGACCTATCAAATAGAATAAGATTGACTCGGTTTCCAGAGAAGTCAAGACCGTAAAAAGACTGCGAATAAAAAATTGGCATTAGTAGGTAGAAGTAGATAAATTTGTCTTGTCAGAGCAACTCAACCGGATTTTCCCCTTATTTTCAAGCTTCAATCTATTACAGCCCACTCACAATATCTGTTCGGAATGCGATCCACCTAGGTGCTATGGGAACTATCTGAAGTAGAGATCCCTATGCCATTCTTGTTCTGTATGTTTTAGCACTGTAGTCGTCTGCAATCTGTGAATCTCCTAACGTTGTAAGCGATATAAAGAAAAAAAAAATGCGAAGAGCGAGTATACATTAGGGGTTTTGAAGCGCACGCTTAATACGCTCCAGCGCGCGCCGCGTGCTTTCTGACCAAAATCTGACAAGCCCTTGTATAAAAACGCTTGTTGGGATGTATTTGTACGGATAAATTAGATCAGGTTGTTGTTAAAAAGAGCATTACTAAAGCGCGATTCAAAACGCCTAATGTGTTCATTACATAGTCGTAACATAGTCTAAAGGAAAATGTAATGTACAGTTTATTGGTCGTTATGAGATTAGATGGATCGTATTTCGGGTTGCGAAGTATCCGAAGAGATTGCCCGTTTGATTGTGCGAAAGAAAAAATACTGCAGCATAATATAGAGCCTCATAAAAACATCGGTACCTGTATCTAACCACTTTATTTACTCGAGTTGGCAACGCTGCAATGAGGTAGATTATTAAAGGGAAATTATAATAATTTATGTTAGCCGATAAGCCGCACTGAAACCTCGAATACGATAATAACGCGCTTGCTGGTAGCTTTATTTGGGCAACTATTGTTGTGTTAGTTTGTGCTATGCCTTGGAATTAGGAACAGTGTAAGTTTGGGTACAAACACCAGAGCTCTTAGAGAAAAGGTTCTACTTGCAAAACTTTCTTACATATAACGATCCGATCGTGGCTATTTATTGAGGTCATGAATCAGTAAAATGCTGTGTTTCTTACCTTTCCTGTGCCTTCGCGGTAACCGAATCAAATTTGAAATGTTATGATGCCTCTATAAAGAAAATCTATACAGATTCAGAGGTGTTTAGTTTTAAAAGGGCTGTAAAATAGAAAATGTGCTTCACTACCAAAGCACCGAACTCTGCCAAACGCCGCGTTTAGATCGCATATTATGCGCAATAGGTTTAACCCACTTTATTAACGACACGATCTACCAATAGAAACTTCAGTAAACTGCTATCTCTTCAATATTATCAATATTTTACGAGTTTAAGTTATCAATACTTTATATTTTCCTGTAAATAAAACTGTTTGAATTACTAAAGCTAGAAATATAATAAATAAATATAACAATAAAAAATCTATATAACTACGGGCCTGTCCTGGCTTCGCCCGGATAGATATTTGTTTCATAAATAGTTAATATATAGCCTATGACACTCATAAATAACCTAGCTTTCTATTGGTAAAAGAATTCAAAAATCGGTTCAATTGGTCCAGAGATTACCCTCTAACACATCATAAACTCACAAACTTTACCTCTTTATAATATTATAGTATAAATTGATTAACTATAACTATAGCGCCTTAATATCTAAGTCATCTACGCAAGCGCCGAAAAATTAACACTACATAAACCATCCTTCATGGATGTAAAGGATTATGATGATAGCTAAAAAGCAGTCGTATAATTGCTTCAAACCGCAACGGACTATTCAAAAGGTATTTAAGCATAGAAAAGTATAGGCATTAAAGTTCAAATTATACCTCTAACTCACGTTGTAGATACTACCTAACATTTGGCTAGTGTTGTAGAAAATACAAACTTTCCCATATGAAGTTTCCAGTTCAAATTGCGATCAGCTCACCCAATACGAAGCTCTAGTGAACGCTTGCCTTTAATTTAATATCTGTAATCTCTATTTACGGACATCAGATTATAGTAATTGCATTGGACTCGGTTATCATCAAGACTCAACCCTGCGTTAAGATCACGCTCCAGTTCTGATTCGATTTCTTCTGTTGATGAAAATTATGAACTCTATTTACAAGGCAACTAAGTTCAATATCTTCCCAATTATTAACCCTGTAGTCGTCGGCACTCATAGTACCATTACAAATCGACATAAAACTGAACCTAGGTTTAGAATAACAGCCATCTTTAATTTGATTACAGATACGGCATAGACAACGGTTATGTGCGAATAGCCGTGCGAATAACTGGTTGATGATTTAATCTTTTGCACATTTGATGCTATATTGACGGTAACTTATTGAATTGGCAACCATATGGTGAAGAAAATGACGACCGATGTGGCGCAGCAGGCGAATGTCCGCTTGCGACGAGGTTGCGGGTTCGATTCCGCCAGGGGACAAACGTCTGAGTCGTTTGCATGATCTGATAATATTTGTTCGGGGTGTTCTGAGTATTTTACTATGTAAATAAAAACTATCTGTCTATATAAATGTACTACTGTAAGTATATCAGTCATCCATAACACAAGCTCTGCTTAGCTTGAGGCAAGATGACGTTTCATTTCATTGTTTTATTGCATTATTATTATCTCTATAATATAAAAATAAATCGCTGAATGTGTTGCTAAGCTCAAATCTCGACAGCAGCTGAACTGATTTTGCTAATTCTTTTTTTAGAATATTCCTTGAAGTACGAGGATGGTTCTTACGGAGAGAAAAAGAGAAAAAAAAAATTAAAATTGCCTGAAACAAATTACCACCCGGGCGAAGCCGGGATGAGCCGCTAGAGGTATATAAAAATTGTCAAAACTTATTTGACTATTACTATGAGAGAATACACAGAAAATGTACCCATTTAGGATGTTGCAGTGGGAGACGGCCATTTAATTTATATAATACTAATTTAATACAGTTTCCAGTATTTTTTTTTAATGTAAAATTTAAAAATTAAGCTTTGCTGAAGGTATGGCCCAGAGAACGGATAATCCAATGAGTGGATGGAGCTAAGGTCTATGAAAGGGCATCCGAATCAATAATTATGTAGTATATAAAACAAAGTCGCTTGCCTCTGTCTGTCCCTATATGTATATGCTTAGATCTTTAAAACTACGCAACGAATTTTGCTGCGGTTTGTTTTAATAGATAGAGTGGTTCAAGAGAAAGGTTTATAAACCATTTGACACATATATTTCCACGCAGGCGAAGCCGCGGGGCGCAGCTAGTGTTCAATAATACACATGAACATCATTGAACATCTGGTCGCTCGCCGCATACGATATTGAACACCTGAACCTATCCTAATATAAACTAGACGAGTAAGTCTGATATCTTTGAATTTAAATATTATATTATGTACTAGCGGACCTTCCCGGCTTCGCACGGTTTTAGCACGGATCCCTAACTTTTTTGAAAATATAATATAGCCTAATGTTCACCGGGGATAGCGTAGCTTTCCAACGGTGAAATAATTTTTCAAATCGGTCTCTTTATTTCGGAGCCTATTCATAACAAACAAACAAAAAATCAAACCTTTCCTCTTTATAATATTAGTATAGATGTATATCTAGTACCCCTAACACAAGCTCTGCTTAGCTTGGGGCTAGATAATATGTAGTGTGTGAATTTTGACGACCGATGTGGCGCGGTGGGCGAAGGTCCGCCTGCGACGCAGGAGGTTGCGGGTTCGATTCCCGCCTCGGAACAATTGTTTGTACGCTCTGCAGATATTTGTTCCGGGTGTTCTTGTCGTTTTCTATGTATAATAAAAAATATCTACCTTATGTAATATATTGTATTATGTATATCAGTTATCTAGTACCCATACACAAGCTCTGCTTACCATGGGGCTAGATAATGTTGTGTGAATTGTCCAGCATTATTCATTTATTATTATTATATTGTTCATGTTCGCCTCTTTACTAAAAAAAGTGAACAAAATATCCATTTGCACACTTTATTTCCTAGTTTTACTATAATATAACTTTTGTAACGTATCCAATAGTCTATGTAATCTATGTATATAAAAGAAAGTCGTATTTGTTACAACACTTATAACTCGAGAACGGCTGAACAGATTTAGCTGAAAATTGGTGGAGAGGTAGCTTAGAGCCAGGAGTCTAACATAGGATACTTTTTATCATTTAAACTATTTGACACATAGATTTCCACGGGGGCGAAGCCGCGGGGCGCAGCTAGTATATATATAGATATAATATACATTGAAGTGATTAAAGAAAATAAAGCTCTTTGATTTCTGATTTGATTTGAATGTTGCAATTT
This sequence comes from Eupithecia dodoneata, assembly GCA_947044415.1. NCBI lineage: Eukaryota > Metazoa > Arthropoda > Insecta > Lepidoptera > Geometridae > Eupithecia > Eupithecia dodoneata. The sequence continues at coordinate 6,776,240 of OX345656.1, read as the reverse complement.
TGTAGTATTGCCTCAATTAAATTACACCTACATATGTATATACACACAAGTGTAAATTTAAACTTACTAGACTTGAATCAAAATCAGTCGCATATCTACTATAAGAACGTATATCAGAGGAACTGTAGTTCAGCAACAAACCAGTGACGTTCCCATTTATATTCATGATATTAGTATCTCAGATGAAATGCACGTCACATTTGATTCCCTTTGTTGGCAAAATAAATATTACCCTTACCTATTGTACAGTCGGCAACAGAATCTTAGCAAAGTTTCTTTTACTTTCCCGCTGGAGACTACTTCAAAAGTATACCTCAGAGTGGCGCAAAAGAGAGGTGACTAGAAATAAATTAACTATGAATAAATAGAGTATAAAACTTTTTATCCACTATAACTAGTTACCTAAATAAATATAACTTCACAATTAATACCGGATATTTCAACAGCTTCATCACCAAGCTTATATTAGCAGACATTGTGTTATGGGTACTACTAGATAACTGAATTGAACATTTACAAGTTGACAGCAGGTAGCTCACAATTACATATTTTATGTATTTAGGACCTTCCAGTTAGTACTTACGTCCCTAAGGACGTAAGTACGAAGGTCCTTATTATAAAAGCTGGCTCAGTCATCGATCTATGCTTGTGTAACGATTTTCTAGAGGCGTTACTCAAGCATATTTCAATGACTGCGCATAGTTTTATAATACAACTCAACTCGCCGCGGCCGATCAAAGATCGCGCCTAAACAATGTGGAGATCAAAGGAGTGCCGACGAAGAAAGAGGAAAATCTCTTCTCAATCATCGAGTCTATAAGTAAGGAGTTAAACTTCGAGTTTCCGCGAGCCAATATCGACTACCTTTATCGAGTCCCGCTCCATGGGTCCAAAGAAAAGGCAATTATAGTTAGTTTTACGAACCGCTATATTAAAGAGGATTTTGTTGCGGCAGCCAGGGCTCGCAAGTCGCTATCGGCCCCCGATATTGGCTTCCGCGACTCAGTTCGTCGTATATTCATCAACGACCACTTGAACGCGGACTCGAAGAACCTACTCAACAAGACGAAAATCACGGCGAAGGAAAAAGGTCATGCTTATGTGTGGGTCAAGTTTGGGAAGATCCACACCCGCAAGAGCGACACATCTCCGGTGATCATTATTAACAAGGAGTCTGATTTAAACAAATTACTCTAACCTGTTGCTATAATCCAGATACCTTGTTTTTATATTTTATAAGTATTTTTTTATGCCTTTTCATATTTCCATATCCTGTTCAAATGTTTGTCTATTTCAAGTTTCTCGTACATGTATTTATAATTTGCCTACATGCCAAATTTGTACATTTTGTTAAAATGTTTGTCACCTCTGAGCCGAACGTCGACCGGTTACTCGCCTATTGTTTAAGCGCGCCCGCTTTTTGCGTTTTTGCATACCACCTAACTATCTCGCCTGCACTCGCTATTACTCATATTTGCTCGCCTTCTCGCAATCACAAGAATTTAACTAGTGACGATTCCGTCATTCACTATTATTTTTTCCTACCCTATTTAATTTCTATACTTTTTCTGTTTCGCACTAATTTAATGGAATCTTATGATTTCATACTTTCGCTATGTTATGGGGACCAATATGGATAGTTCGACTAATAATAACTTAAACATTTATTATCAGAACACCAGAGGCCTTCGAACCAAATCAGTTTTGTTTAAGCGTAACTTACATTTAACTTCGTATGACGTGATAATATTAACCGAAACTTGGTTGTTAGATAGTATATTGGATTCCGAGCTATTCGGAAACGATTATGTGGTATGGCGGCGCGACCGAGATTATGGTTTTACTGGCCAAACCAGGGGAGGGGGCGTTCTGATAGCTGTACGAAAAAATTTATATAATATAATTCAGCCATCGTATCAATCCTCGGCCGAGGATTTATGGGTTACCATATCTCTAAAGCAAGTTAATAACTCTACTCCACTTAATATTCACCTCAGCTGTTTATACTTGTGTAACCAAAACCAAGGTAATTGTTTCTCGCAACAACTTGAAAATTATTTAACTAAATTAAATGATATTATGTTATTGAATCCGGATGATAAATTTATTTTGGTTGGTGATTTTAACTTGAGTGGTATTGACTGGTCGAGCCGTGCAGATTCGGTCCACTTAGTACCATCCAGCGGGTTAACTTTTTCGGAAAAATTATTTATCGACGAAATTACTACACATGACCTACGCCAATTTAATGGTATTCGCAACATCTCGAAGGGCAGAATTTTGGATCTGGTTTTGTCAAACGAAGATCTTGTAGTAGCTGAATGCTTTGACCCTCTAGTGCCCATCGACCCACACCATAAAGCTCTTCTTATCGGAGCTTCTTTTCTTAATATACCATGTTTAAAACCTCAATCCTATTTAAAATATTTGTTTAACAAGGGAGACTACCTATCTATAAACAATAAAATCTCTGATATCAACTGGAACACCGAATTTAATTCGCGATCGCTTGAAGAGGCAGTCGAATTCTTTTATTCAATTTTGGATCAGCTTAAACATAAATATATCCCATCTAAGTTGGTAAATGACAGTTCTTACCCCAAATGGTTTAGCCCAGCTCTCATTAAGCTAATTAAAGAAAAATACAGACATTATAGAAAATATAAAACTTATGGCAGACTGTCCGACTTGTCTACATTCAAACTCCTACGTAATCGTATCCAACTGTTAGAGAATAAATGTTTTTCTGATTACATGTCATCCATTGAGAATGGTATTGAACAAAACCCTAAACTGTTTTGGTCCTACATTAAAACTCGTTCAAAATCTAATGGTGTGCCTACACATCTTAAATATTTAGACACCTCTGTTTCTACCGGTGAATCAATTTGTGAAGCTTTTTCTAAATATTTTTATTCCACGTTTCTTTCTCCCTCTGGTACTTCTTCATATAACGTCGACTCATTAGTCTCTCCCACGACTACCGAATGTGATATTTTTGATATTGAGGTAGATCCTGATGAGGTATTCAAATTGATCTCTAGCCTTGATCTATCTAAATCTGCTGGTCCGGATCACGTTAGCCCTGTTTTTCTCAAATCATGTGCTCAATCAATTTACTTTCCTGTTTCACTTTTATTTATTAAATCTGTATCTTCTGGCACCGTACCTAAACTTTGGAAATCTGCATTTGTATCGCCAGTTCACAAAAAGGGCCCTAAATCAGAGATAAGTAACTATAGACCTATCTCCAAGCTCTGTATAATTGCTAAAATCTTTGAAAGGATTGTTTACAATCAAATCTATTCCGCGCTTCACCAATCCTTCTCTCCGTTCCAGCATGGTTTCCTCAAAGGGCGGTCGACTGTATCTAACCTTATTATCTTTAATGAGTTCTTATCCAAATCAATGGATAATGGGCACCAGGTTGACGTAATTTACACCGACTATAGCAAGGCTTTTGATAGAATTGACCATACACTCCTTTTGTCTAAATTACTTGTGATGGGTATTCGAGGGAATCTACTCCGGTGGTTTTCGTCGTATATCAGCAATAGGTGTCAGGCTGTTGTTGTCAATAATTATATATCCAGCTGGGTTCCTATTCCTAGTGGAGTCCCCCAGGGGTCACTCCTGGGGCCCCTCCTTTTTCTTATATTTGTTAATGATATTTCTATTTGTTTTGTTAATAGTCACCTACTGTCCTTTGCTGATGACATGAAAATATTTAAAATTATTGACACGCCCTTGGATGCACTAGACTTGCAGGCTGACCTACATCGGCTTGATACCTATTGTGATGATAACAAGCTGGATCTAAACCCGTCCAAGTGTTCAATAGTAACCTTCACACGTAAAAAAATTAAAATCAAGTCAGTCTATCGTTTGAAAAACCAGATTCTGCAGGACTGTAATGTTATTAGAGATTTGGGTGTGCTACATGATTCTAAGCTTCTCTTCGACTCTCATATTGACTCTATTATTAACAAAGCGTCAAAAGCACTGGGTTTTGTAATGAGAAGCTCAGCCAGTTTTAATAGATGTAAAACTTTCAAAATTTTATTCTGTTCCTATGTTCGCAGCATACTCGAATACGCTTCTCAAATCTGGAGTCCACAATACGATATCTATATCAACAGAATCGAGCGTATTCAAATAAAATTTATCAAATATCTTTGTTATCGTCTTAAGTTTCCTTATAGTTCGTCTAATTACATAGATCTTTGCCGTACATTCCACCTTCTTCCGCTGAGTAAAAGGCGCGAAATTGGTGACCTTATATTTTTATTTAAAATCACTAACAACCATATTAATTGCCCCGAACTTCTTAGCAAGATATCACTAAACGTTCCCCAAAAAAGGGTCAGATTTAACGAAATCATTCATATTAAAAAAGTTAAAACCAATTATCGCCAGAACTCCTTTTTATGTCGAGTTGGCGACCAATTTAATAATCTCTCTAAGAAAATAGATCTGGACCTCTTCTGTTCCAGCGTTCATTCCGTGAGACGGCGGTTGAGCTCTGACTTTTTCTCACCATCCGGCGTGGATGATGAGGATGACTCGAATTTGGCATGCGAGTAATGCAAATATAATGTAGATTGTCTATTAATTATCGATATTTTTGTTGATTGTAATCATGTAGGTTATCTGTTTTCTTTCTGTATCTATTCTTTGCTTGTTCACATTTTTTATGTTACTAATATTCTTCTACACGTGAAAACCTCTTAATAGCCTTCTGTTTCTATGTTTTTGTTTTTTTTAATTTACTGTATGTGCTGCTGGTTTTCCTTATAATAAAAAAATAAATAAAAAATAAAATAAATACGTGCCTAATTTTTTGTGTATTATCCACCATCACACGGAGAAGGTTCTTCGTTCGCCTTTAATTTTTATCTGTCAATTCTGTCGGTGCCTGTCCTTTTACGAAAGAAAGAAAATATTTTTATTTACCTTAAAAACTAGCATACACAAGAAACTTAAAACTACGCAAATTAATACAATATATCTTACAAATTATTATGCGTAGCAGTGTTTATGGCAAATATGGCCTTCACTCAGCATTGTGCTGGATGCACACTAATGTGTCCCACGATTGCCCATCGTTGTCAAATTAATTATAGAAAAAATCTCTTAAAATTAGGATCCTAAAAGAATAATCGTGGAACTGTCGTGATATCTGGGCGACTGTACGCTACCTTTGTATTCCACTGCTCGTGTTTATTCTGGATATAAACTGAAACTTCATTCCATATTTATGAAGCGAATGTTTAAGCTCTCTAGTGCTGCGCTTGCTAAGACTGGGACTATGTTGGTTTACAGGACTGGCAGGTATACTTTGCACACTCTTTGATATTTCGGCGTGTGTTTGTGCAGCAAATATTGGAAACTATTTTGCAAAATGTAGGAAAATAAACAAAAAACATTAGAAAACATTGTGAATATACCGATGACCATAATTTTGGTATGTTTATGTGTTTCTGTTTAAGTGACAAAAGAAATGAAATCGATCGCATATTTCCAGTTTTGCCAGCCGTTTTTTAGAGATTGATATATTAGGAACTGTCTTTGGACATCGAAAGCCGGTTACTGACTGGTGTCAAGAAGCGTAACGTACCATTCGCAGCGAGCTTGAAACGAGCTTGACGTGTAACAAAATCGCTAAAATCGTCTAGTTGCGAGCGCTTTCTTTTCCTGTACTAACTGCACGAACGCTTGCTGTATGCAACGTTACATTAAGCCCCGTGACACCGACTTTACAGTTAAAATATTTTAATATTTTTTTTGTTTATTGTATGGTAACGATTCGTGCCCATAGTCATTTGATTTTCTTCAACTCGTCTACTAAAGCTCCTTGGTTATTCAAGACAAGTTCTATAGTTGCACTCTGAAAGTTGTCTAAAACGATGTGGTTAGCAGTTTCAAGATGTTTACATCCTACATATAACTTCTAAGGATAAGTTAAGTTTAGTGGTTGTCGCGTGTCAGGCGTCAACCTAAGTACTTACTCCTAGAACACGCTTATAACAACACTGAAACTTTACCAACGTTAAAGAGTTCAGTACTGAGTGAAGACGATAAAGTTTGAGTTTTACGTGAATTTAGATTTTTCTAGGCTTTCCAACTGAGTTACATCTCCCTGGCTCAAAAACTGGCCCGCGGGCGAGTTATCTATTTGTAAATAGGGAAAAATTAACCCAAATCGAAAATGCAGAAAGGAAACTTCGAAATGATGATGACAACTCGAACACGAATAGATAACAGCAGCTAAAGTAATATCCCATGTATATTTACCTATAGTTAATTAATTCATAGTTAGTCACGTTTTTTTTTTATTTACTACTAGCTGCACCCCGCGTGCACACGGGGCGCGTATATTGTATATTATCCAAAATATCTATATATTTTGGATAATATACAATATATCTTTATAAATTGTAGCCTATGTGTTACATAGGCCACAATTATATTATTGTAAAGTTTCATTAAAATCCATTCAGTAGTTTTTACGTGAAAGAGTAACAAAGATCCAACGATCCATCCATACTTACAAACTTTCGCGTTTATAATATTTCCTGTAATAACTGCATGAACGCTTGCTGTATGCAACGTTACATTACACCCCGTGACACGGACTTTACAGTTAAAATATTTTAATATTTTTTTTGTTTATTGTATGGTAACGATTCGTGCCCATAGTCATTTGATTTTCTTCAACTCGTCTACTAAAGCTCCTTGGTTATTCAAGACAAGTTCTATAGTTGCACTCTGAAAGTTGTCTAAAACGATGTGGTTAGCAGTTTCAAGATGTTTACATCCTACATATAACTTCTAAGGATAAGTTAAGTTTAGTGGTTGTCGCGTGTCAGGCGTCAACCTAGGTACTTACTCCTAGAACACGCTTATAACAACACTGAAACTTTACCAACGTTAAAGAGTTCAGTACTGAGTGAAGACGATAAAGTTTGAGTTTTACGTGAATTTAGATTTTTCAAGGCTTTCCAACTGAGTTACATCTCCCTGGCTCAAAAACTGGCCCGCGGGCGAGTTATCCTATTAGTAAATAGGGAAAAATTAACCCAAATCGAAAATGCAGAAAGGAAACTTCGAAATGATGAGGACAACTCAAACCCGAATGGATAACAGCAGCTAAAGTAACATCCCATGTATATTTACCTATAGTTAATTAATTCATAGTTAGTCACGTTTTTTTTATTTACTACTAGCTGCGCCCCGCGTGGTGCTATCACCACGCGGGGCGCGTATATTGTATATTATCCAAAATATCTATATATTTTGGATAATATACAATATATCTTTATAAATTGTAGCCTATGTGTTACATAGGCCACAATTATATTATTATATATTATTGTAAAGTTTCATTAAAATCCATTCAGTAGTTTTTACGTGAAAGAGTAACAAAGATCCATCCATCCACCCATACTTACAAACTTTCGCGTTTATAATATTAGTAGGATTTTGGGAAACAACTATAATTTTTATATAAAAAACAAACAAAAACTAACACGTGAACCAAAAAAGTTTGGACCATTTAATCGAACATTAATATGATAAAACAATTTGTTATAGGCAAATAAAATTCCAGAAACACTGAAATCCTCAATCGAATTCAGTTCATAAAATGCTCAAAAGCAAGACCAGACGCTCAGCTTCTTTGCCTCAAACGAACTAGAAGAGTTCCGGCCAGCTCGACACTTTGTGCACCTCTTCTGGTCTATTGAACTGAAGAGTAAGGGCTAATGATGTCTCTCCGCCAATGCTAGCGGCTTTTAAAAATATTTTGCCGAGAAAACCTCCTTTAACCTCCTCTTATTACGGTCACAGATATTTATTACTGAAAATTGCCAGTTTGAGTACCTACTAAATTATTTTGTTAACTCCATAAATAAAAATCAAAATATTGACCTTGAAGGCATCTTGTAGGTATCTATTAATAATTTTAAAATAAATACAAAATTCACAGTGACAGCCCAAAGTCAGGAAGCTGGCAGTATTACATTCACCTATTACAACGTTTGTACTTGACATTACAAAATGTTGACATTGTAGGTATTTATAATTTTAAAATACAAAATTCACAGGAAAAGCCCGGAGACAGGAAGTTGGCGGTATTACATTACACCTATGTAAGGTTGTACCGTGCTTCGAAAAGCACTTCAAGCAGTTGGTCCTGCACCTGACCTCTCACGGTCGTGTCGGTCAGCTCTTTCTTCGGATTATGAGAGTGGGGAAAATAGAGTGCATTTGTGTTGGCACACACACTTGTGCACTATATACTATATACTCTGTCCTGAGCACATGGTTAGCCTCCTTTGAGAATGAAATTCGACTAGGAGATAAATATAAACTGTAGCTTATTTGTTAATATTGTTCCTCTGATTTTCAGATTTTTCTATTCTTGTTGCAAAATAAGAAGTTTAACTTTACGTCGATAAAGCACTATATTTTCTACACAAGAAATCCGAACCTGAGGTGCAAATGCTTTGAAAATGTACGGTTCTTTCAGCCGAGTGCCAGCCAGCTTTGCAAGGCACGCATAAATCGAAAGCCGCTTACAAAGGTGACTATTTCAGCTTTTATTTCAACGGGGAGTTCCGTTCTGAACCTAATTACCTACCTGCCTTTATTTATACGCTGACGATCGAAATTGCAGCTCAGGATTTTGTGTTTCGCGAGCAAGTCGAATGAAAGATCTAAGTGTTCTCATCAAGCGATTCGTTTGCTTAAAGTCATCTTATTTCTATTCTCTTACCAACTTATTTATATGATCAAGAGTTTAAAACGATTAATAAAAAAACTAGCTTGTATTGTATTATGCAAAGTCATGCTATCACATGACTAGGAACTTTCTATCGTTTTTCTTCTAAGTTCTCACGGTCAATAATGCGAAATAAACCAATCAAACACCTACGTACCTTCTCTTGTGGCTATTTTCTACGCAGGAAAGTTCTAAGAAAAGCTTTTCTGCCGCGTGGGGTGTCCATTGAAAGCTCAGTTTACTGAACAGTTATCGGTATTCAGTTAGTCGGTATTTACTACTCACCAATTATGATGAAAGCGATTCCTTGTAGCGAGTTTCTCCGATGAAAGACCACCAATTACGAGCCCGCGAGTACTTGGCATATCTCCGGTAATCATTTAACGATAATTCCTCGAGAGAACTGACGTTACCTTGCTACCAACTTATCCGTTCAGGTGGACAAAATTGGAACTGACGACGTCGCCAAACTCTGGCCCTCTCTGCTGCTAAAAACGTATAAAATATAAAACCTACATTATGTAGTTATACCCTAAAAATTTACGCCTCAAGCCATTCGTATTTGTCGTATTTGTAATTATTAAGTTAGAATTTATTTTGTTATTGCTTTAATTTATTTTATATATTAACGATCTGCCTATTACACAAATTATAGTAAAGTATATCATATTTCGTGAATTATCCCACTCATATAATTAGTAAAAAAAGTCAAAATCAGCTAATTACTTTATTACTTAAAGATAGCGCCACTGTCGACTAAAAAACTCGACCTCAGCGTAGAGATGATAGGTCTTGTCTACGCGTACCGTAAAGAATATTTTATACAGTTAAGTGTCTATAATGAGACTAGAGAAAACAGTAAATATTTGCATTTCAATTTGCAAGCGATGCCAGCGATACCAGTCCTATTTCTGCAAATTTTATTGCTGTCGAGGGCTTTTGTTTTTATACTTTTATGTCTCTAGCTGGTGGATTTAATCTCCCTACTAGAACCTATGTGGCTTGTGGATTTATTGGTAAACTCGAAAAGCTGAATAAATATGCATTGCAATGCAATTCTTAAAATAGGCTACGCTACGCGACTGAACGACTAGACCATGAAATTCAGTTGAATTTTATAAACGAATTTCAATAGGATAGGTATAGAATGAAATAGCGAATTTAAGCAGCTTTCGTGTAAATCTTTTTTATTCCATACTTTTATTTTACTAACATATTTTTCGGATTTTATCAGTCAAATACAATGGTAAAACGCCAACGTATGAATATATCATTTATTCACTGCTTTAATCTCAATATCAAAGTTTTATATTATTAATAATGCTGAATCCACGCAGCATCATCTATGCTAAGCAGAGCTTGTGTTATGGGTACTAAATGACTGATATACTTTCAATAGGTTTCTTTCCGGCCCTGGTGGGGGCACACAGAGGGGCCTCGAGGCTTGGCCTCATTACCCCGGCGTCAACTCGAGGGGTGGCGACCCCTCGGTCCTTGGGTTTTGTGGGAGTCTTTTTTTTCCCTTATTCTCCATGTTTTTTTTTTGGCAGCATTTGGTTTATAAACTTTTTTTTTGTTTTTTTTTTTTATGTATTTATACAATACATAACATAGATATTTTTTATTATTCATAGATAACGACCAGAACACCCGGAACAAATATCTTTAGATCGTACACAAAATTGTCCCGATGCGGGAATCGAACCCGCAACCTCCAGCGTCGCAGGCGGACATTCATCCACCGTGCCACAGAGATCGTCGATATTCTAGACATAAACTCGGTAGTTCCTTTTACTTAGTAGATTCTTTATCTTTAAAAAAAAAGTTCCTGCTTGTGCAAGTACGAGTAAGCAAATTATCTGAATCGAAAAGGTCTAAAATAGTTGTTCTGGCTATACCAACATTGTATGGAATAAAGGTGCCAATTAATAAGTTCGCCCTGGATCGGTTTAATGAGCGGCTTGTTGCAGTTTGACAGAGTGATTTAATATCGCCCGGTGATCGTTTCAGTAAATCGGGATTAGTTCCGAGCTCGAAACCGTGAATTATTGGAATATGCCGCGTTGTCGGTACACGAAATATCATTCACGATTAGGGCTGCCGGATGAAAAGCAGAAGCCTGACAAATTGGCAACGTAAAAAGGTGTAAAGAAATACTTCAACAGGGCTGTTGTTTGTTTTCCTTTTTAAACGTTTCGTTCTCAATAACATTTATTTGTTGTATGTCGGTTGTGTTTTTATTAATACAAAGCTCTATTTCGTTATGTTTGGTTTTAATTTTAACAAATGTACACAAGCTCAGTGTTACATACACTATCTTGATATTATTTTTCAAAAGGCTCTCTTCATATGAAGTACAAAAATAAATATAAATTTTACCCACATAGAAACATAATTATGCTCTTAATTGCGGCACACACGATTTACTGTCTGTACAAATAAAAGCTGAGGAACTATCTTACTATCACCTGTCTAAATTTATTATAAATTCGGTGCACGTATATTTTTGTTGATTTTACTCAGTGAGCTGGCAACATCAGGTTAAATAATTTTACTAATTTGCATAATATGCAAGTATTATCCTAGTTCATTATTTATCAGAGTAACATGACAGCCCTGTGCTGAGTCCACGTCAATATCACATCAACGTTTATCGCTTTATTATCGTTGTGCATATTTCTGCAGTTGTTGTTTATTTATGAGGTGAATACGGATAGGATATTATTGTAATAACAAAATTTGACGGTTTAAAACAATAAAGGTGTTGTTAAAATTACCGACAGTTGATTGTTTTGCTTAATCATTATTCATCTGCAGACACAGACTTAATATTAATTCCAAAAACATGTTACTCATAAATCAAGTTTTGCACTGAGATTGTTTTTGTGCCATTTAAGCTGGTTTCTTGTATACCCTAAAGTTGGTATTTATCGTTAATGAAGATTCCATTTCCTTCATCTATTTATTCTTAAGAAAAACAAACGTACTGTAGTGTAGGACGACAGGCGAGGACAGAACAGGATTAAATAAGGCACTTTAGGCTGATGGTGATGATTTCTTCTTAACGTTGCTTTTCATGAATTCTTTATGAAGATTCGAGGATTCGAAAGAATATGATTTATGAAGATTCCGTTTAAATAAATAAGATCCCAAACATCGTTGGTGGCAGCGTCCTTCAGTACATACCAACGGCCCATGCCCACACATTCTCACATCTTAAGTGGTTCAACTGCTTATAATCGATGCGGTTGAAGGTATGGTTGGAACAAAAGCATGCCAACATCTCGTAGAAGTCGCGTACCTACAAGCGTACGTGTTTATCGTGACCTCTACCATGAGTTTTAACAATCACGGTCTACCAATACGCACGGGATGGGCATCGTGGTTAGATTTGGTGTGAGCGGGTATGGTCCCTGACCATTTCGCTTCTAGTTTTAACTGACTTCTACCCAGCTAGTTAGTAGGTTGCTAACTGACTTGTGCCACTGGTTTTGTACGCGTTTTCCGCAAAGAAGAGTTTCTATGCTAATCGATGTTTGTATGAAGAAAAGATATTTCAGCTTAACTTTAAAATTAAATACATAAGAAACTAAATATTGATGTGTGGGTTCGCAGTGTTTTGCTAAGGAGCTTATAATGTAATCCATTTATGTGTATATATGATTACGTCTAGAGAAATTTCAGCCCGATCAGTAGGTATGGCGGAAATAGGCAACAAGCATCCATATAAACAACCAAACTTTCGCAATTACAATATTAGTGTGGTTACACCTGCAACGTATGTATGTAATAAATAAGTTACCTCTTTCGCATTTACAGTATTAGTGTTATTACCTGCATTTTATGTTACCTAATGATTATTTTCGGATTTTTTACTAAGGGCATGAAAACCTTTTGTCGAATTAGAAGTGTCTTCGTATTCTTAGAGTAGGAGCCAGCATTGTCCCCCGGGATCGCTCACAAAGAGATGAGTGGGAAGATGTACTGTGTTTATTTATTTTCTTTGAGGTTTATCTCTCTGCAGTTCTTTATATATTATTTTCACTGTAATTTTTGTAGACGCTCGATGCATGTAAAAATAAAGTAATTGAACTACACGAGTCGAGGAATAAGTAATTATAAATTATGCATTAAGTTATAAACTTTTTAATTGAATTGCGAATGGAATATTGATGTGTGGGTTTTCTTTGTTTTGCTTCTTTGAAATTAATAACTCCGGCTATAAGGAAAGTTAACTCGGTACTGTGAAAAAGTCCAAGCGGTATTTAATCTGTCGAATCACCATTTTAAGGGTTCCGTACATGAAGGGAGAACTCGGGTCCCTATTACTTAGCCTCCGCTGTATCTACATCTATGTGCGTTCGTCCGTCTATCCGTCTGTCAGCGGGCTTTATCTTAAGAACGAATGAGGTAGACACTTGAGATTTTTAAAGATTTTTTTGTTTATAACAACAAATTATGAAATAAAAGATACCCTTTTGCTCAATTATAGTATTAATATTTTGTTCAATGGTACGGAAGCATTTGTGTGCACTGTTTGTTGGTTTTTATAGACATACGAGTAGTATTTCATTTGCGCCGATCGGTCCATAGGAATGCGATTCTTGAGTATAATCCATCAATTTAATTAAAAATGAAATATTAAGATTTTGAAAATAGGAAGACCTATGCAATCTCCTACAACTTTCAATAAACGTATCAATGGCTACTTCGCAAATATTTAATGGAGCTATCCATAAAATTTAATCATTTATATATCTAGTCGTTTAGTTACAGCGTTTTGCTATTAGTGTAGCAGTTTGTACTGGTAGATAACATTCCCGTTTTGAGCTCTTGTGTCTCAAACATTGTAAAAAATAATCAGTACTTTAACGCTACAAAGAACCCAAGGGCTAAAGGAAATGCTAATAAAAAGCGGCAGCTGCTATCGACAGACCCATATTATACCTAAAGCTGTTTTTCCATCGTTTTTGCCCTTCGCTGGATCTGATATAAATATAGGTCGAGAAATGGCCCATAAAGTTTTTATTCTACCTACAACACGTATCGCAATTTAGAATAATGAAGTCGTCTAATAAAGTATGAGTTAAGGGCTATTTCCAACGACCGATGTGGCGGGCGAAGGTCCGCTAGCGACGCAGGAGGTTGCGGGTTCGATTCCCGCCTGTACTGTGGCAATATTTGTTACCTATGAGTATTTTCTATGTATGATAGAAATATCTATCTTTGTAATGTATTGTATTGAGTTTATCAGTATTCTAGTAAGTACCTATTACACAAGCTTTGCTTAGCTCGTGGCTAGATGATACTGTGCAGCTGTGTTCAGCATTAATTTGCTGCGTTGAGATTGCGCTACTGCCCCCTTGCTACTTTGTAGAAAGCTGGTGTTTCTGTAGTCGGTATACTGCAATTACACCTCAAAGATTTGTTGGCAAATCTGGCTGTGGTCTCTGTGATAGGTGATCCGGCTGAGACGCGGTCTTGAGGTTCCATTGTTGCGGTCACTGCTTCCCTTTATTGACTTGTTGGCTGAATTGATCTGTGAATCTGTGCAACATGCGGTTAACCGAATTTTAGGTTATCTTTTTAACGGTTTTCACCTCACTGTTATAAACGCCGTTTATGTTTATGGCTCTGGATAGCAGATCGGTCAATCAAGCCATTTAAAAAATGAGATAGATAGATAATACTTTACTGCACATTTAGTATATAACAACTATGTAAAATAAAAACTTAAAAACAAGTTTCAATTGGCGGTCTTATATCTCAAGAGCGATCTCTACCAGACTACCATTGATGAGATCGTACTTTTGGGTAGTAACCGAAAAGTACAATCTCAGTTTTTGGCTCGTATCAATCGGTTTTGAAAATATGAGATCACTATGTAGTAATAATAATGCATTGTATCTCTACTACCTTGAACCACGCAAGATACCGGCGCTACACCGGTCCGCCCACGCGCACGCATCGAGATCGCGAGCTTTCACGGCGTCTGTACCACGGTAGCATTCAATGCAAACACGCCGTGATTCCTTTTCGCAATGCGGCTGCTTTTCTAATTAGCAACTGATATTAGCATGTTGGCTTTTGGACAAAAAGCTTATTGGATTAACAGTTTTTGGAAGGTTTCTTTCAAAGCTCGTGGGAATTCGTTTTTTTATAGCAGACATCACTTTTGGTGGGATTATGAAAAAGTACCAATATACCCATACCCAATCAATATTAATTATGCCGATAGATTTATGATTAAATATCATAAAGAAAAGTGGTTTGGGCAATAAGCATGAGTAATAACCTTTGGATGGACTCGTTAGCAAGCACTTCTTATTGCTTGCTAACGAGTCCATCCAAAGGTTGCCTGGAAGAGATCGCTTTTAGCAATAAGGCCGCCGATTATGCCACTAGATTTAGTTAGTATTAAGATCCTATTTTTATTATTTTCTTTATATTTGATGGTTCAATAAAGGTATATTGTATTGTATTGTCCAGAAGCAAAGAAATGAAATAACCTTCGTTATAAGTAAATCACTAAAGAAATATATTTAAGCTCTAATGGTTGATTAGATTAGAATCAAATAAGACGACAATTAAGTTGCAGTACTAAATAGTCCAGAGAATGCATTCTCCCCTAATTTCTGGGAGGCTGCGTGGACATGCTTCAGTCAACGCTGGCGAGCTGCGCGCGCGCACGCATCCGCTCTCCGTCCCGGTCCCTTTCACACATGTTTGTTTACTAACACACGATCGTGACTATAGGTCAACCTATGCTCATTACCTTACCTCGGATGAATATCGAATAACCAATTAAAACCGATTCTATATTTTTCTCCCACTGAGATGTCAACGCCTCTACACTAATAAGCCGTCTACCACTTTACGATCTCCAGTTTGCATAAATAACGCGCATAATGTGACAGATACATTTGCAGCAATCTCGTTCATACACGATCACGATATGAGGCTCTCGATTATTGTTTATGTTATCGTGCTGGCGATCGCGGCGGCCGAGATCAGGATCAAGGGTAAGGTGAGGAAACGATACACGCGCCGGCACCGCGCTATTCTCCCGCCATGCAACTTCAACGAGACGATTATCGAAGACGAGTGGTCCTTGATGGCAGCGATAGCCAAGTCCAAGTACATATTTACGGGTAAAGTGCTCAACGTAAAGAAGTCGAAACCTGCGGACGGGATTGGAAAGAGGTCGAACTTGTATAGGGTTTATATGAGGCGAGTGTTGAAAGGAACAGTGAGTGATATGAAATCGTTTGTGAAGTTCGAAGACGGTTCGGAGACGTTGAGTGGTGCTACGGTCGTGGTGGAGAGGCCGAGAGCGAGGGAGTCTTGCACTCCTGCCCCACGTCCTAGACTTTCAGCTATTTTTCTTAGTGATGGAGTGTACACTGATGTGCCCAGACCTATCCCGAGGTTGCGTTTGCTGACTGATCCTGTGCCACTCACCCTTTATCATTTAGACAGGATTAATGCCGCTGTAAAAGGTTAGTCTTTTATCAAAACCTCTGAAAATATATGTTTATGTCCAATAAAAACGAATACCTCATAAGAAATACAATAAATCTAAATAAATGTTACCGCAATCGGAATACCCTGATGAAATTATAATAATGTGTGGGTGTCGTATCAATAATGTTCACCGAGGGGCAAGGCATTAAGAGGTGATTTTGATCGACATCTTGACAACTGTTCGTTAAGTTAATGGATTGAATAGCGAATGCGTCTGAAGTCCGCCGCTGTAGTTCAAACATGTGCTATACACACACAATCAATACGCATTGCTGTATAGAGATTATCTATAACGCAAACAATTTCCAATTAGTAGAACAAATATTACGACATAAGTAAATGCCGTCGTAAAACTAATATAATAGAGTGTCATCCCTATGCTACGCGTTAAGTAACGTTCAATAAATTTTAAGTGATATTTTTATTTGTCTCTTAATGGTCCTACAGCCAGACACATTTATCTGCATAAGTGCTTTTACTCTCTTTTATAGTTGCTGTAGCTTAACCAATTTTGTACCATTATCTTAAAAGTTAATTCGCTTTCACGTAGTCTAGAAAAAATGTGATGTTCCGAGCATAAAAAGTAAATAAAACAACGCGGAGATGGAATTTAATTCAATTCGCAGGGTCAGGAATAGACTTTGTTCCGAGTCAAATACTCCGCTATAAATTTTATTGCGAAAGCCATTTTAACCTAAAAATTCCGAGAAGATCCAATTTAAGCCTCGAATAATCCGGCGACGAGATGAGTATCTCGCTCATCTGCAGTCCGGTGGAGTCTGCGTGTTTCTCGGGATGCGACGAGCTCATATCTGGCACATCGCATCTTGGCTCCTTCAGCTACTTCGTAAAGTAGTGTCAGCGAGCTTTACGTACGTCTGTCTCATCCCTACGTAACTCTGCGCAGAACCGATATGATCAGTCTACTGACCGCGCGATCCGTGAGAACTGAGATAAACCTTTACAGGATAAAATCTGCTTCATTAGACTCGAAGTCGCAGAATGCTTGCGTGAGACGAACTGCTCATTGATCGTATAGATAGGTAATGATGGTGTAGCGAAGAGTGGGCATCGTATCTGTAGATTGAAGTCGATAGTCCACAGGCAAGTCGTATTTATATATTATCGCAGGAAGCTTTATGGACGATAGAGAAAGTAATGGGCTCATTCATTTCATTCGTCACGATATAACCGAACACACACGAAGCTTTCGGAATATTAGGTACTTGCCTAACAGTACAGTATCCTTCTATGAATATGTTAAGTGTCTTATTAAAACTTTATTGCGAGGATTTAAATTATGCATGATGCTTAATGAAGGTGATTGAAACGTTTTTACGAGTGGCTGTCAAGTAGGTGCTCCTAGATTGTAATCTAGACGCCTATTCACTTAGTTGTACGTGTAATGGACGTATGCTACGAAATGGGGTTATATTGTGTAGTACAATTTGCATTTGAATCGTTCTACTCGTAAGATAGTACGAGTATCAAATCTTGATCCAATTATGAGATGTCAGATTACATTATGCCGTTTATTTACATTCTTGATCATTGACATGGACATTTCGGAGATATTCGTTCGACAAGATCGGAATGAAACGACCTCACGAGGCTTACTATATTTTATGACACGAAGCTATCCCACTATGCTATAAACTATAAAGTAAGCACTTTACTGGCTCTGTGAAAAATGTTAAAAATATAAAGTGCGACGTTGAAGATTCGTCAAGAGCTGTTAGACTCGCCCGCCTACGCCTGTACCACTTTCCAAATTCCTCTTGTAAGCTCTGCAATCACCTACGACGTACGTGCGGAGACGACTAACAGCGTTTTTCAACTTGCTTTATATAAAATCTTACCATTGCTTTACAATAAAGAGAATGGAGACAACAATGAAGCTCAATTTGGGGAGAGTAAGCCCTATTGTTAAGTCAGGACTGTATAATTTGAGTGGGGGCGTGGGATGATTTTGTTGATTGAAAACGTATTGAGACTTTTAAGCATTATTTATGGATTAAAAGGATAGTCGAATATTATATGTCTATGTGTTATTTTATAATCATTATAATCGTGCCAGTAAGGCATTTACAAGGTACTTTATAATAAAGCTGACATGTCTTTTCACTTGCAAGAATCCAAATAATTTATGTAAATAATTTTAAAATACGTTGAAAATAAAAGGATTTTTGCAACAATGGAAACATTTTAGGGGCGAGCATTTCCCGGAATAGATTAAAACTGGGAACTTTCCAAGCTATTCATCCCTAACAGTGGACGCATGAATATTCAGGGCGGCCGGACGCGCGTAGGCAATAACTGTTAACTTGAACCTCGCTGCATCCGACATCCAAACCGTGTCCTATCTGTTATACTGCGACCGCGCTACATCCTGCATCCATCCAATAACGACTCAGATTCCATTTTATTGCCGAATCCGCAAACAATCAACGGACGCCCCACGGCTAACCCAGCTATCGGTCTATCTATACATTTATTGAAGCAACTTTCCAAACCTGGCGCCAAATAAAATTCAACTAATTAGCTTACTCGAGAGATTAACGTAGAAGCACGTTTGTTTACTTTGATGAAGGTTGCATTGAATTGCGAGGTGTCCCAGTCTACGCGCGAGGCTGCGCTGGCGCACGCGTCTCGGTGGCGCCTATAAGCTCGATTACGCAACTTTGTGTCCGCGTGTTTACGATCTAGTGTCCGCGACGCGACCGACTGAAATGGCCCTAATACAAGTTCTCTCGAACGAGACTTAATAGCCAACGTTCATAAAAACAATAATAATGAAGCTTCAGTTTTTAGTGTTATCGCTTTACTACATCACGATAATTTACGCCCAGTTCCGTCTGAAGGGTGTCGCGAGGAAGCGGGATACAGTTTACCGCAAGAAAGACATAAATGGTCCCAAATGTGTTTTAAACGAGACGATAACTAATGACTACGAGATTCTGTCGTCAGCGGTGTCTGAATCTAAATACATTTTCACAGCGAGAGTGCTGAGCGTGAGGAAGATAAAGCGCAGTAAGCCAGGCGCGAAAGTGTTCATGGTCTACAAACTGTACGTTCGGCTAGTTATGAAAGGAAACGTCGAGGAGCTGAAAAGTCACGTCTTTTCTGGGGACGAGCGCACTCTGAATGGTGCGATAGTGTTTGTCGACTGGCTTCGGTCGAACAAGTGCGCTTACAGACTATACAGGCACTCTTCAGGCATATTTCTGAGCGACGGTATTCACGAAGGCGGGAAGGGGAACAGGCGATTGCGACTCTTGAACGAGCCTCTACCATTGTCACTTTACGATTTGGATAGAGTTAACGCCGCCTTGAAAGGTAAATGTTTGCTGTCATATAAGGTGTTGGCTTTGTGAGCGCAGCATCTATAAATTTATGTGTTTTATTGTTAGGTCGGTATCTATGCGGGCTGCCATAAATTGCTCCTACACTGAATAGAGACATTAACTTAAAACGTCAAATAAGTACACAAGCACTAAAAGAGAAATGATTTCCAAGTTAATGCTGATTCGTATTTGGCTTTTTTATGAAAGGTCGTAAAAAGCTTTTTCATTTTATGCATGCGACTGGCACGTTTAGGATTAACGTTGAATACCAGTAGATAGGTAGGTATTTTAATCTCTAGTGTTATTATTTTAAACAAAACATTTTAGAGACAGAATACACCATTGAATTTCAATAAATTAATTGTAAAATATAATGACTGTGTGTGATGGCTATGTTTATTAGTTATGTTAAATCTAAGGTTCAAAGCGCCCAAAGTCACCAGTTGATTTATGTTTTAATAAATAAATAATAAATAATGCTGTACAATTCAAACAGCATTATCTAGCCCCATGGTAAGCAGAGCTTGTGTTATGGGTACTAGATAACTGATATACATAATACTATATATAACATAGATATATATTTTTTATTATACATAGAAAACAACCAGAACACCCGGAACAAATATCTGCAGAGATTTAATACCGATATCGAAATGTTTAGTCAGGCTGTATTACGTAAGTAACAACTCACCATTGCTCACATGATATGGGAATCTGGTTCTCTAACATTTAGAGAACCAGATTCCCATATCATGAGGTATTGCTACTAATTTCTTAAGATTTCTAAAACATCAAGAAAAACTTATTTTTTTTTTCATAGGAATGTATACATTCTACCCATAAGAAACTTTCATGAATTAACTTTCATAATAAATAAAATAAAATATACAAAGCACAGTTAAAATAAATATGGATTAAATGTAGCATGTAATATACATTATGAAAAGGTTTATCCATATTATATATATACATACATTATTATATATGTATATACATAGTTATAGTAAGTTATACTTTTTCATGTTTTTAAAACATAATAATCAAATGCGATGGTTAAAGGAGTAAATAGGTTATTTGTTGTACAATTCCATACGCCTTAGACAGTTCACTTGCGTGGGCGAAGGTCGTATCATGCAATTTAATCAGATTATATTAAAGATTCTAAATTTAATGCCTTATTGGTCTGTTTCATCCACCCACTAACGTGTGCGAACCTACCAACAACCTTTGTTCTCTAAATAAGGACAAATAGGCGTGTTTCATAATCTTAGCAGAGAAAACAAAATGTCCAATTACGTATCCTGTAGTCTACTATACACCAATATCGGCAGTCCGGTCTCAAGGAGACAAAATCGGCTGCTTTTAATACTCATTTACTAAAATTGTACAGTGTACACCAACCCGCCGGGTTGTGTCGCAGTTTTGTTATGTAGAATAAATTAAATATCAAATACAAAAGTGCTTTATTTTCTTTAGATCTCAAGAGTCCTGCTCTTGGACACAAAATTCAAATTACATAAGTAAAACTAGGAAATAAAGTGATTATACCTAGTTATGTGTAATAAAAATGCTCAGATTGGTATTTATTTATCATTGTTTTGCAGATTGGAGTGATTATGCAATGCACATAATAATAATTATTAATCACTTAGGTACAGCTTAGGTATGTACCTAATCTTATCGAATAGCAGCACACCCACAAGCTGGGCGAATCATTGGCAAGCTTGACTTACTAACAACCGACTGATAATAACGTACCTATTAATAAAAATTTTGACAGATTTTTTAAAAATTTACAAAAAATCGCCGGTGTCAAAGTAACTGTAAGTGATTGTTATGAAAAAACGATACCTACCTCTACCGACTTCGAATTCCTTTAAAATTTATTTTTCAAAGTTGGTTCAAATAACTTTGTGATGATTCGACCAATATGAATAAAATAGAAAAACATTTATAGCCTTTTACTGAAAAAAAACACAAGATAGAATTAGACTTATGCAGATGCACATGAAAGAAAATCATAGCTTGGAAGCAGGTTTAGTCAACATCTGACGTAACTGTCGTCTTAGTATTTTCCCACTCCCATTTTTGGGGATATCTGGAATAAATCTGACTCCTCCCCGCAATTGTTTCCATGGGGATACCTTTGACTTGACAAACTCTGTCAGTTCTTTCTCCGTAACTGCCGCTTCTGGCTGTTTGACTACAAAAGCAGTTGGTAGTTCACCAGCTAATGCATCAGGGGCACCTATCACTCCTGTATCCTTCACATCCGGATGCTGTCGTAGTATTGCTTCTAATTCTGATGGTGCTACCTAAATTACATTGATTATTTTAAAAGCTTTCTCAAGCATAATACCTCATTTACTTAGTTTTTATATGTGCATTATTAAAAACATCGAATTTGAGTTCACACAGTCTCCATTTCTTTACGTTCGAAATAAATACATTCAGTACAGTACAGTCTTATCTTTAGTACTGTCAAATAAGTTTATGGAAGTAAAAACAGTATCACCATTATTATTATGCCAATAAAAAACTTACCTGCCAAGCCTTGTATTTGATAAGCTCCTTAATTCTGTCCACGATGTAAAAATATCCATCTTCATCATAATAAGCTATATCTCCAGTGTTATAGAAGCCGTCTTCATCGAAATCATCCTTCATGTCCCTGCCAATATAACCTTGGAATAGTCTTGGGCCTTTGAGGCATATTTCTCCAGGCATATTGGGACCTAGAAGATTTCTTGTTTCAACGTCAACTACCTGAAAACAAAAATGTTTAAATAATGTCTTGGACTCTTTTAACTTTTGCGACACGCTCACAATATTTTTGTTGTGTTATTTGTTCCTTTAATTTGTATCTACGAGTGACCTATATGATGACACTAGAAATAATTTTATTAAATGTATCGTATATAAATTGGTGTATACAAAATTCGGGAAGGTTATTATTATTAAAGTGTGTAAGCAAGCACTCACACCCAGGATATTATTACATTTTTAGGATACACATGGATATCAACCCCCAATCGTTCTCCCATACATAAATGAGCGTCATCAAACCTTGATAATATGTCCATCGCAGATTCTACCAACGCTTCCTTGTCTTGGTGCGCTATCAGACTCATCAGTAATTCCTCCTGATGCCTCCGTCATCCCATATCCTTGCAATACATTCCTTAAGTTAGGAAACCTGTAGAACAAACAAACCTGTAAATCATGATCAATTCACCGAACCTTCTGTTTCGCTGCTTTTGCGTGTTTTTTCTAGAGTATTTGTCAGAAATACAGTGTTTTGATAAAGTATTCCAGTTTTAAAACAATAAAATATTCTACTGCATTTTTTTTAACTACCTATATGGAAACGTCAATATCAGCAGCAGATAATATATATCGTACACTTGTCTACAACAGTTAACGTGGCTGTTTGTCCCCTTTGCAAACTAAAATTTATTGTATTGATTGATTGCAAAATAAATTGTTCAATGGAGTCCAAAAAGTTAATGGAATATACCTTTTCTTCACTTCGTCAATAACAGTCAAACTCAGAGGCGCACCTCCACAAAATATAAGGTCCACCGAAGAAACATCATGTCTAGATATTAGCTCTGATTTGGACAATATGACCACCAAGGGGGGGACGGCTAGAAGATAACCAACCTAAAAAAAAAACATTGCGATATCTGAGAAATTTTGATTTTTATGACTACGGATCCACCTTTATCATTTCTTATTTTTTTAAACTCAGTGTAGGTAGTAATTTGACTGATTACTTAGCTCGTTTACCTTGTACTTTTCAATGCATTTAAGATAACTTTCCTCATTGAATCTGGCCAAATAAATAATTGTTTGACTATTGATAAGTTCGTTCAAAGTCAATAATATGCCGACTGTGTTTGTCCATGGTGCTATTGTTAAGGAAACATGATTCTTTTTCAAAGATCTGAAAGTGTAAACAACACAATGTTATACTTTTAGATAATTAAATTCAAAAAACAATTGAATGTTATCGTGGACAGCATTATCTATAGACTGACTCAACAATTAGTCTCCGGGGAAAGCACTTACGGATTTTGGATGAGTTCATATAAGCGTAGTGCACACATTGAATAACACGATGATAGTAACAAACACTTGAATGGGAAACTACAGTACAGATTAGCTTCATAATTGTATGAACAGCCACGAGACGTTTAACAGTTTAAAGCATTCACAAATAACGATGGATAAAATTTGTGAACGAGCATAAGTGATGACAAGGGTTAAGAAAGGAGTGTTTTACAGAGTGGAGTGTATATGAATGGATGTACAGTAGAAAAAAAAGGATAACATGTTGAAGCAGAATTTTAATATTTCCAAAATGGATTAGTATATTGCACCTTGTAGATGAGGATGACGAAACGTATCTCAGTTACAAAAAGTAAACGTAAACTCATATACGCTCATGTCTACCCGTGATTTATTATATCCTAATTAATAACGTGTCTGCTCGTTTTCAAATACAGCTGGGACTCAATTCCAAAGCTACGATTTCAATAAATTCGGAACGAATAGTTTTGACTTGGATATCCCTTTGTTGGCAGAGATTCGTCTGTGGTTTCGATTCGAATATTGAAATCATTACTAAGAGTCGAGGCCCCGGGTGTAAGCCGTGAAACGTCCATAAAATCAACTTACAAGGGTTGTCCAGATATAATTAAATTGCGATGTGACAGTTTAGCGCCCTTCGGCAGGCCCGTAGTACCCGACGAGTAAAGTATTAGGGCTGTCTTCTCCGCTCCTTTGTAAAATATCATTTCAATTACTCAGTTAGCAGTTTTAATATTCTTAAACTTTATTACGTGACGGCGCAGGGTAGCATGGGAAAAACGAGCAATCAAATATTGAAGGCTAGATGAGACTGTGCAAAAAATAGAACGTAACAGAAAATATAAAATGTAGGTAGCTTGCACTTTATACTCAATAAGAGTACTGAGTATAAAGTGATAAGTTGATAGGTAATAAACTTATTAATTTCAATGTAATATGAAAACAATAGACGTCTGCAAATTTTGCTACGCCGCTTATTGAAAAGTTCCGACACTTCACTATACTAAAATGATAATATTTTTCTCTTCTGTTAAAATGATTAAAATGTTTCTAGGATGTTCATTGTTGGCGTCGCTGTGAAATTGGAAAATTAGATAGGACCCATCTGTAGCACCTAGTTACCAAAATGAATTTGAAACAAATTAAAGTGGGTTTGGAACTGCCGTAGCTGTTATTGGCTTAGCAAACTTATGGTTATCAAATTGTACAACATTTGAAATGTATAAGAACCTTACCGTTAAAAGCCTTTGGTTGAAATGTGCCAATATTTTTGTTCGTCGGAACGAAATCTGTGAAACTTATCACATTGCCTTCTGATTGCCAACTTCCGAACACAAAATATTTGCTGACGAAATCTAATTTTCTTATAGTCTCATAGTAAGTCTTGAACGTGTTTGGAGATAAGAACAAGTATTTTGGTTTTGATATTTGCAAGGTGTGTAAAATTTCATCTGAAAAAAAAACAAAAAAGTTTTTGAATGCAAAAAAAATTTGGGCGGAAAGATATTTTTTTGATTTATTTATAATTCGTTTGCAAATGGTTGGCGATTTATGTTGTAGATGGACTACTGTTGTGGCTGGCTATATTAATGACAAGAGTATATCCTTTTTCGTATTACAATAAAATGGGTTAGAAGCTTTAGGACTACATATTGATTTGATTTACAATATATAGAGAATGTTATCCCTACACGAAGTAAGAAAACTAGACTTCACCTTTGCTATAAGCACAATTAATGAATGTCATCACAGCTTCAGTGCACATTCCGGCAATGGCGGTCGTCAAGAACTCAGTTCTATTCTCGCTGCAGATTCCGATCACATCATCAGCTCCTACTTTCGTCTCGATGAGGGCAGATGCTATGTTCACCACTTGCTGAGCCATCTCACCGTACGTGATCTGATCACCTGTGTCTCCATTTATCTGAAAATTAGGAAATCATCTCTAGGTACATTGGTCAGAATAGGGCTCCATGCCACTTATATATGATAATATAGACACGTCATATAAAGCGAGCGGATAAATGAAGTAGGTTGGTAGGTTTTGACGACCGATGTGGCGCGGTGGGCGAAGGTCCGCCTGTGACGCAGGAGGTTGCGGGTTCGATTCCCGCCTCGGAACAATTGTGTGTACGATCTGCAGATATTTGTTCCGGGTGTTTTGGTCGTTTTCTATGTATAATAAAAAATATCTATCTATGTAATGTATAGTATTATGTATATCAGTTATCTAGTACCCATAACACAAGCTTTGCTTACCTTGGGGCTAGATAATGCTGTGTGGATTGTCCGGCATTATTTATATTTATTTTTAAATGACATAAATGAAAACTTTATTTGAAACACTTTATTTGATAATAATTTAAAGTATAACATTTAACTTGTCTAGGTGCTTATTTTGTAAGCCTATAAGAATTAAATGAGTTTTAATTTGAATTTGGATTTACACTCGTTTAAATAAACTACTTAAATCAGAATTGCGGCCAGAGAATATCAACTTTAATTTGAGTTACTTTAAGGATGAAGAAGAATACAGTTCATGAGAAAATTTCCCTTATTGGGCTGAAAGTAGGTACATCACAAATAATCTTACCAATGCAACTTTATGATGGTTTTCCAAAAGTTTATCTACTATAAACTTGCCATAGTTTTCGTGAACGGGTAACGGTATATTCAAATTACTGTATATAATACTAGGGCCTGAATATTTTGTTGAATTCATTTTCTTTATTCATGACTTTATATTTTATATACTAGACACTTTCGTCTGCGCCTTACTCTAGTAAACTCAACGTTGTTCTAAGTCATGGCCGAAGAGGCAAACATACAGGGTGTGTCACGGCAATGGACCGCGGAGAGATATTACTAGAATAATAATAGATATTATGAGAAGTAGAAAAAATATTATTTCGCAAATAAATTAGATTTACATTTCAAGGTTTTAATTATGTGATGATTTTTTTTAGAATATCAGTACCTACGCCTCTCAAATTAAATAATTCTCAATATTCATTCTCAATTCACATCATTTCGATTAATTTTGATTTATACATAAGGACATTTTTTTATTGGAATACCGAAACGTCGCTTCTTAAGTTCAAAACGACAATAATAGGATATTTTCCTTCGTTTAAGAAATAAAAAGTCACACTGCACTGTCCTTAATTTTAATAAATGACCTGTCTTGCATTTTTATTTATATTGATCGATTTTCTCCGGAACCAACAAAATAAAAAATACCACTTGTATTCTTATGACACTGATCGGTAGAATCAAAAATAAAAATCAAATCTGTCTAAAGTATTCATAATTAATCAATAAATAATCATTTAAAAGAAGATCGTGAAATCTGCCAATAACTTTAATATTTTCAAAAGTCTCTGTGTTCTTTATATGCCTAAAAAATGGAAGGAATGTTTCCCTTGAGTAAAAGTTCTTATCTTCGATATTTCTGGCCCATGGCCGTGGGACACTCTGTATAGTTATCTTATCAAAGTGATTACTTAGGTTATCTGATTTTGCTGCTTTATTATCATGCATGTTTTGAGCGTTTTCTTTATGAGCTCACATATTAATATTTGTTTACGCTTATTTCACTTGATCACTGTTATTAAATTGTTTCAAGTGTTATTTTATCATTAGTCATTACCCATAACACAGGCTCTGCTTAGCTTGTATGTATTATATTATCAGTGTACAACAACGAGCCCCCTCTACTTAGTATTAGTAAAGCCTTGGAGACAGCCGGAGCGAGCGGTTCGCACCGAGTGGCAATAGATCGGTTTACCCACTCTGATGTAAAGTTAGCTCTTAAAAATCTCAAGCCTAAATTATCTTATGGCCCGGACGGAATACCACCTTTTGTGTTTAAGGATTGTGGAGACGCGTTCATGGGTCCACTATTGCATCTGTATAATCTCTGCCTAGAATCGTGCACTTACCCTGAGGAATGGAAAATCACTCGTGTGATTCCAGTACCAAAAGGTAGCGCGAGTACTGATGTTGGGGGTTATCGTCCAATTGCTGTACTGTCATCCTGCGCAAAGATATTAGAGTCTATATTGCATCGATACATCTACAGGCAGGTAAATTGTCAACTATCGGATGCCCAACACGGGTTTAGGCCGAGTCGAAGTACGGACAGTAATATGCTATGTTTTATGACATATGCTGTCCCAGCTGTGGACTCTGGGGACCAGGTGGACACGGCGTATTTCGACTATCGTAAAGCATTCGATACCGTCGATAATGACGTCTTACTGGCCAAGATGGCATCGATGGGATTTACTCTAGATCTACTTAAACTTTTTGCCAGCTACATGAAAGGTAGAAAGCAATACGTGGACTACTGTGGGTACCTTTCTGAACCTTTTTACACCAATTCAGGCGTAAGTCAAGGAAGTAATTTAGGACCTCTTGAGTTTTTAATTATGATAAACGACCTGCCTAGTGTCATAAAGGATTCCGTTTGTCTTTTATTTGCCGATGATCTTAAGCTGCTAATGCGGGTAGAGCAGATCTCGGACTGCGAGCGATTGCAATATGACATAGACCGCGTCTCCCAGTGGGGCCATGATAACAGGCTCTTTTTCAACGCATCCAAGTGCTGTACTATTACATACGGCCGTGCAAAAAATCCTGTTATACACGACTATTCACTGGGTTCAGATTGTATGGATCGAGTGCATTCTGTTCGTGACCTCGGCATTCAAATGGACACGGAGTTAAATTTTAGAAGTCATATAGTCGATATATGTAAAAAGGCTTTCAGAAATCTAGGATTTATATTGCGACAATCTGGCGACTTTCACAATATCGGTACCATTAAGGTACTATATAATGCACTCGTTAGAAGTAGGCTGGAGTGTGGAGCCATGATATGGTCCCCTCATGAAAAAAAGTACAGTAGTATGGTGGAAAAAATGCAGAATAAGTTTTTAAGGTTTCTCTATTTAAAGGCATACGGATTTTACCCATTTTTCCCATTAATGTACCCTACCTTATTCGTACTGGGGATGGTAGGGTATTTTAAACTAGAAGTGAGAAGGGATCTGATGTTGATAACTTACATTTTTAGTGTGATCAGAGGCATAATACACAACCCTCTTGTTTTAATGCATATAGGGCTACACGTACCTAATAAGTATGTATACGCACGCCGAAGACCTAAGCTACTTGCGATCCCGAAAGCAAGAACTAACCTCCTGAGCAAGTCCCCGTTCACACGGGCCTTTCGGGCTATTAATACTTTATGTGAAGAGGAGGATGTTGACATATTCTGTATGTCCTTACCAAAACTCAGGGATGCGGTTTTAAAATTTTTGGATAGGACCCATAGGAATATGTAAATAGGTTTATTTTAAGTTTAATATTAAGTGGTAGTTAGTAGTGTGTAGAATGTTAGTTTTTTGGTTTGTGTTTTAAGTTTAAGTTTTTTTGTTATATTTCTTTGTCGCTTTGGTGTCCAACTGTAAAGGCATTGTAAATAGTTTATAAATAAATAAATAAATAAATATTATCTGTGGCTTGGAGCTAAATAATGCTGTGTGAATTGTCCAACAGTTTTATTGGATATATTTTTTGATTATTAGCGTCCAGGTGGTCAGTGGTAGGCCTTTACCTCTTTTTCCTTCATCTATGGCTTAAACTTGTTGTGTCATATGGTATTCCTTTCTGCGCAAATCTGCCCAATCCAGCGTAAATGGCTTTCTAACATTATGTGCTATAAGTATTTCAGTTACTTTTATATTTATATATATAATATTTTATATGCACTTAAGAAAAACTAAATTTAAGTAGGTTTTCGTTTAAGTACTCGCTATGCTGTTATAGTTAGTCATCAAAGTTTTAGTACTTACAGTAATAAAAAAGTAAGGCTGCATTAACAATACCCGTAGGTACCTAGGTAGGATATATTTAAACTTAATAAAAAAAGGTTACAATCAGCTACATTTTTAATAAAATATGTTCGTTCATTTCGCCCTAGCGATTCCAATTCAGGAATGCTATAATAGTAGCCTATTGAATTCAGTGCAATGTTTTAAATTGGCCAAGCACGCTTGGATTGTCACTTATTAAACTACTCATTTAAATAATTTACGTTTTCATTAATTACTCCTAGACATTAAAATAGGTTATGTTGAATTGTATAAATTTATTAATAACCTATTTTAATGTCTAGGAGTAATTTATGAAAAAGTAAGTGAAATAAATGATTTGTATCTGAGTTTCTCCTACAGTCCAAGCATTGTAGTGAAAACATCCGCGCAGTTATAAAAGCTCACCTAAATAATTTATTTCATTTACCTTTTCCATTCGTTAATCGTAGACATCAAAATAGGTTAAGGATACATTTAGAAAAGGTATTCTCTTTCGGTCAAAGCACCATATCAAAAAAATCCGCTTTCAGAAGAAAAATCTTCATAAAAGTATAGAGATACAAAAAGTTTATTTAAAAAAAGCTTATAAAAACACCTTAAAAAAGTTAGTACACTAACAAATAGCGTAAAAAATAAAACTGAAGCTGAATAAAATATAAAAAAAGTATACTATGCTACCTCCAAAGAAGAAACCTAGTAACGTTGGTTTAAATTATGTACCTGGTGAATACATAGAGAGCTTGATAGGCAGTTGTAATGTAATTTAGATGAGTCAGCCTCGCTCCCAAGAGCGAACCCGTTGTGCCGGATGAATTTAGAACTAGGCCTGCGTATCTACCTCCTTTGCTTTGATTTGGTAAATTGGGACTTGTGGGGTAATTCGTTACAAGTCCCTTGGTACATCTACAGAGCCTATGTTTGCTTCTATTGTTGGCTTTAGGGGACTGATATACAGCCTCAGCATACTCGCTAATGTGAACCATCTACTTGCTTCAACATATTCATTTCTAAGTAATACGTAATAATACCTATTAGTACCTTTTTTAACAAAGCTTTGTGTGATAATAAGCTTGTGTTTTAAAAAATCTAATAAGTCAGTCAGTTATATTATCAAAAGATATTGGACACGTATTTTTCCTTTTGTCAATTAAACAAAAAAATATGAAGATTAGCCAGTTAAAGTTCCGCGTGACGTCACGTCTTGCTACACTTTTTAGCACGTTGTGACGTCACGAGCCCCCACTCCTAAACTATGTCTCGCTTTATTTTTGTATGTTTTTGTTTGATTGACAAAAGATAGATACGTGTCCAATAACTTCTGATAATCTAATTGACGGACTAAAAAGAAAAATATATTTTTTACCCAGGACACTACCCTATTAACAGCAAAGAAAATGAAGTCTTTGGAGGTTAGGTTTCTACGAACTGCTTAAGGTAATGAAACTAAGTATAAATTTGGTGATCTTTAAAAATTGAATTGAGATGGTTTATCGTCGATGTAATATTATCTTGGGCATAAAACTCTATAGGTAATATCACATAAAAGTAGCTATTATAACGTTTTGAAACCACTAGGAATCCTGTTCGTTCGTTGGTATAATAACAGTCCACGCCTGCGGACTTGTTCGCCCACGCGTGAACAAGCCGTAGCTCTTCTCACGATGTGACTCACTATTGTGTACTACAATAATAATCTATATAGGAGCTAAATTTTGATGAGGATGAATACTTAAATCGTTGCGTATTGGAGGAAAGGGCTTCAAAGGTGGGTAAAGATGTAAAATACATATAAACTGGTACTTATGGACCAGAATATGATTAGAAAACGGTTGGCTTGTTGAATTAGATCTTGATCACAAGTTTTGGTCTCAATACCAGTTTATATCTGTAGTAGTACGTTTTTAATTCACTACTGAGTTGAAACATAATTTTAACTGTCTTCAAAAAAACGGTAACTATACAAATAGTTGACTGATTTGAGTGTTTTTTTGCTTTTCTATAGGCTTATATGTATACGATAGATTGGTGATGATTCTTTGATTTAAAAATGATACCTACCTCTATTTCATGTCTAGTGTAGTGGTTTCTTTTTCACTTCTTCCACTAGTGGACAAAAAAATTAAGTGAACAGTAAATTTTTTTTTTTTATAATAATTTAATGTA
The DNA here is from genome assembly GCA_947044415.1 of Eupithecia dodoneata. NCBI lineage: Eukaryota > Metazoa > Arthropoda > Insecta > Lepidoptera > Geometridae > Eupithecia > Eupithecia dodoneata. The sequence continues at coordinate 6,744,453 of OX345656.1, read as the reverse complement.
TAAAATATGACTTGTCTAAGTGCTTATTTTGTAAGCCTAAAGAAATAAATGGTTTTTTACTTTTTACTTTAATAGTCCCATAAAAATATTATTCACGATGGCTCTGTCTTGTAGATGCATTCTTTTTACGGCCAAACTTAAAAAACGTAAATATTATGAAATTTTAAGTCCATTCTTAATATATTCAAAACAATCAAATTATGTTTATTATTTTTGCCAAGCGAAGGACAAAATCATCATCAGCCTATAGTCTACTGCTGGACATAAGCCTCCCCTAATGAGCGCCATAGCGGTCTGTCTTCAGCTTGCCGTATCCAGCATCTGCCTGCAGTCTTTCGCAATTCGTCATCCCACCTGGCCGGAGGGCGTCCGACACTACGTTTGCCGAGTCGCGGTCTACACTCAAGAACACGTTTACCCCAGCGATAGTCCGTTCTTCGCGATATATGGCCGGCCCACTGCCACTTCAGATTGCTAATTCTTTGAGCTATGTCGGTTACTTATTGTACAATAAATTGGCTCCCATTGTAGGATTTAACCTTTCCTTTTACATGCATCGAAGGCGTATACTACAGATTGGTGATGGTTTTTCGATTGAAAAAAAATATACCTCTATTATGTCTAGTGTAATGCTTACGTAATAAGAAACCATAGTCCAAAACGACAAATTATACTACAAAACCGGTAGTAGACCCAGAAGTCATAGTCTCAAATATCCCGCAGGATACTATTCAACAAAAAGATCAAATTTCAATAAAATTTGGGCTATAAATTCCAATATCTTTACTCCCGAAGTATCGCTCTACATCGTTCTACTGATTATTAACGTTGATCTATTTTTTTTTCGTTATAAAACATTGAGTTTTATTACCGACTACATGCACGAACTGGTTCAGGTAAATTCCATTCAATCTTAGCTGCTATCAACTCATCTGTGATTCCAGTCTCAATAAAAACACCCCCTGTAGAGAAGCGTCAGACGAACGGTTGATAATAAAGCCTTGTCCATACACGAGAACTTACGAACTCATGATCGTTACGGTGTGATGTGTTTCAACCACCTTTTTAAAAAGAGTTCAAAAAAGGAGCTGATTTAACCGCTTTTTTACTAGGTTCGGTTAAGTTCCACATTATGTCAGGTTTTTAGGAAACTCGCGTTTAGATATAAAAAATACCGTCTATGTGATGTATTGCTGTGAATATCAGTTATCTGGTACCCATAACACAAACTCTGTTTAGCTTAGATAATGCTGTGTGAATTGTCCAGAATAATTTATTTATATAAGTTTGATTATATAATGATCTATCTCATCATCATCAGCCTATATTAGTCCACTGCTGGACATAGGCCTCCCCCAATGAGCGCCATAGCGCCCTGTCTTCAGTTTGACGCATCCAGCATCTACCTGCAGTCTTTCGCAGGTCGTCATTCCACCTGGTCAGAGGGCGTCCTACACTACGTTTACCGAGTCGTGGTCTCTCCACTTTCCACTCAAGAACACGTTTGCCATAGCGGCCGTCGGGTCTTCGCGAGATATGGCCGGCCCACTGCCACGTCAGATTGCTAATTCTCAGAGCTATGTCAATAACTTTAACTTTCTACTATCTATCTGTCTACAGGATTATCTGTATGTAATCTTTGTGAGTGCACGCACCGGTTCAATTCAGGCATTAATGTCCTTATTCATTAAGCTATCGGAAAGCTCTGGTGGTCGCGACATGTAAAATAATGCTTTAAAAGTTGCACTCTAGTTAATGGCCTTTAACTGCCATTAAGTGTAAAGTTGAAGAGGAAGTTAAAAGTTTATTAACTTAGTATGTGTAAATGATGTTATGAGTATTTGATTTTTGAGAATTAACAACCTCTGAAACATTTTAAGCTGTATTAAACTGGGCAGAGGGTATAGAATTCAGCAGATCCTTTATAAAACACGAGTTTATTCTGTAAAGTATTGACACAGGTACCAGTGTTGTATAGAAAAACAATAAGGTAGTAAAGTAAAAAGTCTTTATTTTGAAACTTACTTATATGTAGGCTACGTACTATCACTACATAGTATAAAACAAAGTCGCTTTCCGCTGTCTGTCTGTCTCTACGTATGCTTAGATATTTAAAACGGATTTTGATGCGTTTTTTTAATAGATAGAGTTATTCAAGAGGAAGATTTATAAACTATTTGACACTTACATTTCCATGTGGACGAAGCCGCGAGGCGCAGCTAGTATGTTTATAATCAAAAGTAGAAAAGTAATACCTGCGGCAAAACTACCGATATTTTTTCTAAAAATCTCGCTCATAGGGATAATCACTCTCTGCCACAACACAACAAAATACAACCAACAGAAACCAATACCATCTGGCCATGCGGAGAAAATTAATGAAACCTACAGCCGTATAGTTAATTACATCATAATCACCCCCGGGCCTCAGATATTAGCCAGATATTGGCACAGAAAGTGTTATAGTTTGAGAGCAGAATGATCACTGTTCATTTTGCAATACTAATAGGAGCCTGGGATGGAAGATTACCTCCTGTATACATAGTATGTTCCAAAGTAACACTAATATTCTGACTGATGTGGCGCGGTGGGCGAAGGTCCGCCTGCGACGCAGGAGGTTGCGGTTTCGATTACCGCCTCGGAACTATTACCTATGTGTTCGTTCTGCAGACATTTGATCCGGGTGTTCTGGTCGTTATCTGTGTATAATAAAAATATCTATGTAATCTATCTTATTAAGTATGTATATCAGTCATCTAGTACCCATAACACCAGCTCTGCTTAGCTTGGGGCTAGAAGATGCTGTGTGGATTATCCAAAATTATTTATTTATATTTGAATACTACTTAGGAAGAGTATCATCCTAGCTAGCTAGTTAATAGTGAAGGTATTCATCGCTCCGAGTGACATGCTTGGATATTGGTTCAGCTAATGCACCGGATAGACGCAGTGTATGAAGATCTCCATCAAATCAATGCTATTGTTCCCTTGCGTGATTACAATAAGCTTAGCATAATGTGCTGGCTGGGTGTATTTGGCTGAACTAGATGTTTCGGGATGCATACAATCATTATGCCCGCTACAAACTGTAGCGGGCAGGATTGATTCGCCAATATGGCGGAAATTAATAAGAAATGTAATTTGATTAATTTAAATTTTTATTGATGATATAATTTGATTTGTTTTAACTTATTTTAATTTTTTCTAATTTATTACTATTCATTTTAATTTCAATTTATTTTAATTTTAGCTCGTAAGAATTACTAACATTTATTATAATGTCATTACTAACAAATCATGGATCTTTAGTAGTCCGAAATAAAAGAATTTTATTTTATTTATTATGCGATTATAAATAAGGCCTCAACTCCACCAAAGCGGAGATGTGCGGAGTTGTCCGAAGCGGAGAGGAGAAAAATAAAAATTTATTCTTTTTAAAATTACTTTCAACGGTATATTTCGTTGTAATGGGTACTAGATAAATAAATAAAATAAATAAATAATGCTGGACAATCTACACAGCATTATCTAGCCCCATGGTAAGCAGAGCTTGTGTTATGGGTACTAGATAACTGATATACATAATACAATACATTACATAGATAGATATTTTTTATTATACATAGAAAACGACCAGAACACCCGGAACAAATATCTGCAGATCGTATACAGAATTGTTCCGAGGCGGGAATCGAACCCGCAACCTCCTGCGTCGCAGGCGGACCATCGCCCACCGCGCCACATCGGTCGTCAATATATAGATAACTTATATGTACGTACATAGAGGTACATTTTACTTACTCGTAACCCTGTAATAAATAATACAATATATGATTTATTATACATAGAAAACGATCAGAACACCGGGAACAAATATCTACAGATCTTACACATATCGGCGGCAATCGAACCCGCAACCTCCTTTGTCGCAGGCGGATCTTTGTCAACCATGCCACGGACGTCGTCAAGAGGTGTTGCACTCGTTATGATGACAAGATAACTAAATTCTCGAGTAGGTTTTCATTGACGCACATTAACGATCGAAGAAAATACTCGTAAACAAAAACTGCCCATCAGCCCTAGCTCTCAAATAACGTTCAAACTGTTTTATGTTCATAAATCTTGCTGAACTTTTGGGCTACCTACGCACTTTCACGTAGGTCCATACGTTAACGTCCAAAACTCGAAGATGACTAATGATGTTACTGCTTTTAATGGAGTTTGCACGTAGTTTATCGTACCCAACTTGAGATATATTGTCTTCACTTCTAGGTACAAGTATCGTAAAAACTTAGCTATGGAAAAACAGTCGCACTAATAATCAAAAATAAATAATTATTCGTTTCGTTCGTTTTGGCTACAGGTATGTAGCAATTTAAGACTAATTTAATTGAATAAGTACTAATTTAATAAAATTTTCAATTAAATTATACGTACAACAATGGAATTAAAAAAATGCAAAATGAATACAGAATTGTATAAGAATATTATTATCAAGTTTCTACCCGAGACTTCGCACGCGTGTTTTATGGAATAAAAATTATCCTACGTTTTATTTCAGGCCTAGAGCTGTATGCAAACTTTCAGTCTGATCCCATCAATCGTTTTGGCGTGTAGAAGTAACAAACATCCATCCATCCATCTAAACATTCAACTTTTGCTACAATTACATACATATTATACTTAGTGTGATACGAAAATTTGGATGTGACTAGGATTTTTGTTACCTCTTCAAGCTAGAAGTACCGAAATCATCAGGCTTCAATTTTGCATTTGCATTTGGTTATAACACAGAATACTTATGGGACTGGCTTAGTCACTGTTAGACTCAAAGTCCTTAATTAAATTAGAATTAAAAAAAAACTTTTAACTACTACAGTTATATAGGTAAAATTTTACAGTCACATTTATTAATATTCCATTCAAAGAATTCCAACTGACAGTGGTACTTTCTAAATTGACAATATAGTATGTATGTATAACATGAGATTTACGCCATTTCTTGCGACGCGTCGCGACGCCTACATTTTCATAATAAAAACTGACACCTATCAAAGCAATTAGTAAGATACATATTGAAACACATCAACCGTAACTGGATGGATTGTAGTAAAAAGCGTCCCATTAAACCATGACACACGAACACCTTATTTCCCGGAATAAGCTGTGCTATCACGTGAGTCACACCAAACCCCTCGAATAGAGAATGATTCACTTTTTAACGACTTTTAACATAGTTATAACCTAGCTAGATGGACTTGGACTTGGACCAAAAAATAATGTACGTATCTACAAAAAAAAAATTGTACGACAAACATGTCGAATATATGGTACTTAACTTACATAATCATAGATCACCAATATACATAGCTACCTATAATCATACAAATAAAGATTATTTACTTATTCATTTATTCACTTACAAACCTTTCATTAAATCGATAGAGCCTTCGTCGATCGTTGATTTTGCCGAATAGCTAATAGGTACCTCTCGTCAGTAGAATCAACAACTAATCTCAGGAATCCACATTTGGAAGCGCAAATGGACACCACTGTTTAGTAATAAAACACTACCCAAAACCGAATAAAGAAGCCGAAACATTAGCTGCTATCCATATTAGTATTCGAATATGTCCGATTACAACTCACTTAACACCGTTTAAAGTTGAAATTAACGGCTTCCACGGACGCAACATTATTTATTGCTGTGCATCTAAGTGCCACTTATGGTGGTCACACACGCACGGGACGCGTAGCTTGAATACCGAACCATTCCAGAAAATTGTTTTGCCCTACGGCTTTGCTTACGTAGACCAGAATCAATCTTACATTACATCCATACAATATAATACAATTACTCTTTATTGCACACCAAATAAAAACAAATACACAAGACAGGAAAAAAAAACAAAATACAGAATATGTTGTACAATGGGCGGCCTTATTGCTATGAGCGGTCTTTGCCAGGCAACCTTTGCCTTTGTTTTTTTTTCATACTTACTGAATATAATTTAATTCTGAATGTTTTTCAATTATCTAGCTAACTGTTCCCACAACTACCTAAAATAACTACCCCAGTAAAAACGCAAACGTATTTGAATTTGGCATAGAAGGGACAGTGACTGGTATGCAACTACAAGCGGCAATTCTCGTAGTGGTCGTGGCCAAGTTCTCATCATGTTAGTTTGCTCAAAAAACTACCAAAATGCCACTCAGTCACCCATAACTACAAAACCAACAGGCAACAATCCAGCACGTTTAGCTATTCCACTTAGCGGGTAACTAGCCTCTACGTTCACAGAACCATCCGTGGGCGGCGGCACCGTGAGAAATACATAACCCCTTTGTTGAATAATCTGAGTTCAACGGAAGATCAAGCAAGATGGTGAATTCTGGCTTATAAACACGCCTATAACTCGGTAAAAGTAGTGTAGGATGCCCTCCGATCAGGTGGGATGACGACCTGATGATGACGAAAGGATGCTGGATGCGCTGTGGACAGGGCGCTATGGCGCTCATTGGGGGAGGCCTATGTCCAGTGGACTGCTATAGGCTGATGATGATGAACATCTTAAAATATTAAAAGCCTAAGGTTTTTTTTGCTATTATTAAGTTAATAAAGTATAGTAAGTCACACTAAAAAACTAATTTCTTTTGTTTTGGGATATTATTAAATTTCTTAGAAATAACAAGCCTATTCTTCTATAGTTCAAAAAAGCTGTGTAAACTAAAAGCGGTTAGCAGGGATATTTTTAGCAATAGCTAATAATATAATAAAAAAAAAAAAAATAATAACCGGGGTAGTTTCAAAAACTGTTGGGTAAATGAATGGATAGAATTACAATACATTACAATAAAATAATACCTTTATTGCACCATCAACACAAAAAAATATAATAATAAAGGATAAGAAGAATAAGAATAAGAATTGTTTTATTTGGCCAAAAAAACAGGCTACACAATTAAAGCAATAAATACACAGTACACAGTATAAAAAAACATAAATAAAAAAGCCTACAAAAAAAACATAAATTATAATAATACATGGCTACCGTGCTAGCCTGCTGGCCAAAAAGGGTCAAACTCAGCTATGTGCTAAACCACGCGTGGCGCGGAACAACGCTGGTTTTCAGTTTGAATCTCTTGGATAGGAATCTTAATACCATATTAGTGCCAAATTACAGTATTCTGTTTCTGTGACTTTTGTTAAAAACAGTCGATATCAATTTTCCTTTCCCTCCATGGCTGCTACTGCATATGACCAATGACATTAACTATGTTCAATACTCTTGACACAAATTGTATGTGAAGCGAAAGACGCCGCTTAAATAAGCAGTGCACGCAATCACTGATATTGACATATTTATGGGATTTTTATAAAAATAAGGATATCCTCAAAATGCGGGGTAAATAGTATGATTTACTTTTCTCTAATAATATTTAAATAGAAAATTACCGTAGTTATTTTAATTGACTTGAAGTAGAAATTAGATTCGAGAAAAATGCGCATTTTTTCAAACCGGTAAATACCGGCTAGCCATCTAAATAACGAGAATTTTTATCATAGCTTAGTACGAATCCTACTAATATTATAAACGCGAAAGTTTGTAAGTATGGATGGATGGATGGATGGATGTTTGTTACTCTTTCACGTAAAAACTACTGAATGGATTTTAATGAAACTTTACAATAATATAGCCTAAACATCAGAATACACATAGGAACACATAGGCTAAAAATAAAACATAACAAACTTATAAAGATAATATTGTATATTATCCAAAATATCTATCACCACGCGGGTGTAACCGCGGGGCGCAGCTAGTATGTCTATAATAATTGTCAATGTCATGTATATAAATGTCCATTCTGGCCCACTGGAAAAAAAACGTTTAGTACTAACTAGTCCTACATAACCCGATGATGATGTTGACCGATCGACCAAACAAATAGTCGGAGACAGTAATAAAACAAGCGGCTATTGACATGGCATTTGCATGGAATGTGTGCATCGGTTTACGGTCCCGCCTGTGTACCGACTATTGGTGGTCGATGAGTGTTACTAGCTATTGTTTGTGGTAAATATGAGGAAGAGCTTCTAGGAGTTTTCATGCATAAGTAGCGATTGTACAGTAACATAGCAAAATAGGTATAGATGCGCATTACAAAAATGTTCTTTTGACGGAGCTGTGCCAAACCTGGTAGAATCTGAGGCAAATCAATATGGACGGTGGTCTGTACTTAGGTTCGTATCACATCTCTGCCACGAAATCATAGCAGCGGAGCCGCCGTTGTTTCGCCATGACTTGTATTTTGTACGGCCAGCGAAATAGAGGCGAAACGTATAGATTTGACAATGCTTCCTTCTCATTTTTCATTTCGCCGGTCTGTTCAGACGCCCTCTACAACTCCGCGCTCCGTCCGCCATTTCGCTGCTATACCGCGTTTGTTTCGGATGTATCTTATAGCAGTCGACAGTTAATATTTCGCTTCTCGAACGGTGACATGTAGTAATGCGGAGCGAAACTTTTTCGGTATAGCAGCGAAATGGCGGACCGATAGCGAAAATACAGCTGGTGTCGAAGCAGGTCGCCGGAATCGCTCTTGAAAGAGATAAAATCATGGTTAAATCTTTGCATTTTAGTCTCTGTTTCGCTTGCCGTACAACGGACATGTCATGGCAAAACTACCGCGGTTCCATTGCAATGATTTCGCGGCTGAGATGTGCTATGGGTCTTAGTGTATGAACATTGAAGGCGACTGAAAGTATTTTAGTCGACGGCCTTCTGACTTTGGTGTGTAGGCTTCTTTAAGTAAACATATTTTAAAATAACTATTTCAATTAGATTGTGTATGAAGTCTCGATATTACATTTTTAACACTAATGAGCCCATTAAGCTCCTATAACACCGCGACTAAATTGCTTTCCTTCAAGATAGCCTGGGCAAGATTAACGAGCGTAACGTGCAAAACGTTTAAACCCATTCCCGACTGAAATCCGACCAGTCAGTTCCATATATTAGTGCCGGGAGAGTTCCTGGCACAAATTCCCATCACTTACATTAACCAAATTAGTTAGCTTTAAGCCATCCCGAACTAGCTGAATCCAGGTCATTATGCGAGCAGCTGAATAAATTACCGGGTTACGGTCTGTCATAGACCGGAATAATGTGATCGTTATCGGGAATTGATCCGCGTTGGCCGAGTGGGGAATATGTTCCGTCCGTATGTTGGCCGAGTCTTTGGAACCTTCCTTCGTGATGATCTGATCTTCATTAGATAGATAGATTAAACGTTTATTTGGTACTAATAACACACACATAAAATTAACATAGAGAAAGATACAATATTAAACTAAATTACCAAAAAACAATTAATAAAACAAGTATTTGTTACACTACAAGTATTTGTTCACTAAAAATGACATAGTTTTGAAAAGAGTATCAGGTATGAATGTGGAGAGCAAGACAAGCAAAGTAGGATGATGATTTTGTGAAATAGGACATGATTAAGAAATGTCTGAGCATGGAGATGACTGATAAGGGAGAGTGAAAGAGAAAAACAATTATGTGCCACTACGTAGAGTGGGAGTGGGCAGGGAGATGATGATGACAAATCTTAGCTTGATTTCTTTAACAACATGACATGACTGACTACACGAATAACGAATTATCGGAAGGGTTCAATGTTAGGGCAAGCCTTCCGTATTTCACTCTCGATTCCCTATATTTGAATACACACTTGTACACTACAATATGTTCCATGCACAGTCTCCTTTGAGACTGGCCGCCCCGTGGCCAAAATACGGCTATGGAGATTTATATACGCCTTTTCTAACCTTTCTTTTCTTTTGTAACCTTTTCTTTGGATTGTATATTAGCAAGTAGCAGTCATTGGTTGGCCAAATTCATAGCACAGAACTAGACTTTGTTTCAATCGGTTCCAAACAAATCACCAATGTCTAGGACTCCTAGACATTGCTTCAATCGCCAAGTGTTCTATTTCTTGTCATCTTATTATCACTGTCGCGCCTCGGCCGTAAAACCGTGGTCATTGTGTAACAAAACAGCTAGTCTACTAGAAAACATTCTAAATTATGCTTTTCTGCTCATAAAATAATATATTCAAAATATCTTAGGAATAAAGGATAACAAGAAGTACACTACTTAACTTCTTATGGAAATTAACAATGCGTGTGCCTACTAGGTGAGAATCTTTTCAGGCAAAAAGAGTATAAAATAATTAATATTACTACAAACAATAATACTTAAATATTTATAATATACGATATTTTGAAATAAATAATTTAATTTCAATTTTAATCAATAAAGACACGTTACATATCTTTGAGCTAGCTGTCTTTAAACCTCAATTTAAACGTTGGTGGTCGCTTGAAGTAGATACCTAAACTTACATATTTTTATTGGACTGTATAAGGTTTTACTGCGCCATCCAACAAAACTTTATGGCAATAAACAAGAAAACTTCACGAAAACACAAAAAGTCGAGGGAGTAATGTTTTTCGAGATATATTTCTTCGGAATCGCGTTGATAGTCTGCTTAAAAAGTGTTCATAAATTACTTTTTATGTACACATTCTTTGTTATACTTTCTGATTCGATGGTGAATCATTAGATGGTCACAATTCAATATTACGATGTTATAGTCAATTTAAAAATTCTACACGTTTTAACAAGACGGTCATTTCATAACTTCTAAGGTAGCTTCTTAGTATAGAAGTCATATCACACTGTTAAGGTTAAGTGGGTCCCAAAACAGAAAACATTGTATTTTAAAGTATAGGATTCTAGTTAGTAAGTTATGGGAGTCGAAACACGATTGATTAAACTTCTACGATACGATACTTCTACGGAAAAAGCCAAGACCACTCGAGCTTATTACTGCTTGTAATTAAAAAAAAAAAAAAATTTAATAGGTCTGCATATATAAACTTATAGAATAGTACAGTAAGGCGTAGGAGTCCGTAAAAAGTCCCGAAGATTATCGACTAGTCGGGTACTTCACCTTGTGGCGCAATTCTACTGAGTGGAAGGTTGCGGATTGAAATCCCATCTAGGTCGTAAGATTTTGGGGTATTATGTAAAATTTTGAGTATCGAATAGATAATTATAATGACTAAAACGACCATTATATGACGGCCGCTGGGGCAAACGTGTTCTTGAGTGGAGACCACGACTCAGTAAACGTAGTGTAGGACGCCCTCCGACCAGGTGGGATGACGACCTGCGATAGACTGCTGGTAGATGCTGGATGCGGCAAGCTGAAGACAGGGCGCTATGGCGCTCATTGGGGGAGGCCTATGTCCAGCAGTGGACTGCTATAGGCTGATGATGATGATTAATGACTAAAAACATCTTCAGCTAGGAAGATCTAGACAAGTATTATCTTGCAGCACAAATTTAATTATAGCTATCGCCTTTGTGTTCTTTTGTGCCTTAACGTTAAGCTAGTTTCAAAGGACTTCAGCGTAAGGCTAAGTATTTCCAGCTTTATGATCTATTCTTTTCTTAGAACTTAATTTGGCCGTAAAAAGTTATTTGTGAGAAAATATCCTCTATACAAAATATGAAAAAAAAAACATTTATTTTACCCAAAAATATAGAGAAAACGGCCTACAACGGTACTAAGGTTTACATAAAAAATGAATGGAAGTAATTTTAAGAAGTAACCTACATCAAAACATTCAAATTCAGTAAATGCTTTTGCCCGCGGCTTCGCACATTTCTATGGAAATGTTTTAAGGTTATTTATATCCCACGGTACCTGATTTTTTTTTACCTATGTTTTATTCAAGGTCTAGGGCTACCTGTATGCAATATTTCAGGCTCATCCGTTCAGTATTTTTGGTGTGAAGAGTTAACAAACATACATACATCCAAACATCAAAAAATCCAAACATTCGCATTTATAATATTCGTGCGCGGGATTCACGAAAATTATTTTGCGACGCAGGAGGTTGCGTATTCGATTCCCGCCTCGCGACAAATGTTTGTACGATCTGCAGATATTTGTTCCGGGAGTTCTGGTCGCTTCTACGAGTACGTATAATAAAATATCTATAAATTAAAAAAATAATGTTAGACAATACACATAGCATCAGTTATCTAGTACACATAACATAAGCTCTGCTTAGCTTGGGGCTAGATAATGCTGTGTTAATTTTATTTATTCATGCATTATTTATTTATTTATTATGAAATTACCTAAAAAGCTATCTCAAATCATCCACATAACAAACCGCTCAACAGGTCATATCAGACGACATAAATGAATTAAAGTTCTGTACGCTGTACATAATGTACGAGACGGGTAACATGTCATAATATTGTTCAACACGAATGGAAGTTATATTGAGGACTCAGACGATTTCTAAAGTAAAATAATTGAGTCTATTAAGTGAGCGTCGCCCTGTCTAAAGACTCGGTGACAGGACAATCTACATTGATTTAGATTAGTGTCTGAGTGATTACTCATGCTTGTAGCTAGTTACTGAATTGATAGCGTACTCTGCTCTAACGGAATCGGATATAGTCCACATTACAGTCTAGAAAAATGACTGTCCTGATTTACGAAGTATTAGATTTCGGTATAAAGCTTTTCGAAGTTATTTAAACTACCTCAATTACAGAGTTGTGGTATTTTGTTATTGTTATTTCTGTATTCCGTTTTGCAGTTTTCTGACAAAATAGTTTTAATTTCAGCAATGCAATCACTTCAACAATCCACTCCACGACAAAGGACGTGGAATCACCAAGTTCTTTATTCACATCATCATCATCAGCCTATAGCAGTGGACTGCTTTGGGCTGATGATGCTCCACATAGGCCTCCCCCAATTAGCGCCATAGCGCACCGTCTTCAGCTTGCCGCATCCAGCACCTACCTGCAGTCTTTCGCAGGTCGTCATCCCACCTGGTCGGAGGGCGGCCTACACTACGTTTACCGAGACGTGGTCTCCACTCAAACTGGTTGTTGTCTCTTTATTCACATAGTCACCATAAAAACTCAGCAAAAGAATAAATCCCAGTGTGAACTTTTCTTCTCTCCTGGCCTCCTGTCATAATACGCAATTTGTAAATTCAAGTGGCCGGTTTACCCTTCGGCCAGCGGTTTAAGTGAAACAGACAGCCAGACCACTTAACCTCCGTCGTGTATTAAAGGAAGGCAAAACATTGAACTCCCGCCTCCACTGAGCGGTAAAAAAGTAAACCACTTATTTTTCACTTCAACTTTGAAGTGTGGACTGGACGTTGAATGTAAATTAGGTCAAATAAAGCTTATTGAAAAGGTGCGAAGTGATTTTTAAATTGGCAGAGTTTTTTTTTACAATAAATGGGTATGAATTTTTTCTTTTAGGAATTATTTATTTATTTAATTTAAGGTAGGCCTATAGCGTAAATACATACAAAATAAGTTACGTAACAGAAAAGCTTATAAATGGCCTTCATGGCTAAAAGACAGTGTGAATATGAAATTAATACGCTATGCAATCAGTTTCTTTACGCTATGCAATCAATTTTTTTTTTAACAATCATAGAAATTATGATGATTCGAATTATATTGGCACTTAAGGTATTAGAACTGACAAACGAGTAAAGTTTGGCTAAGCTTCTAATTCAAACAATAGAAAAGCGACCACGAATACCCATTGTTCAAGAAAATTAGAAACGAAGATAGAAACAAGATTGGTTCCTCTTATAGATTGGAGTTCCGATACAATTCTTCAAGTAGTACTCCCACAATGAAAGAGTTTCAGACCACAGCGACCTTCACTCGCCCGCATTTTCCTTAACGGAGAAATGTTGGCCATTAGCAGAACTGAGTTCTTTCTTGGCTAAAAGTAATGATAGTGCATAGATACGCAAATTTTCTTAAAAAAACAAGCCAGTAGGGCTATGTAATTCAAATTGCCCTTACCTAATGGTACTAAGGATACAAAGTTGTGTCATTTGTACCATCAATGGTACAAATCAATGGTACAACTGATACAAATGGCCCATATTCTCCATGAAAAAACCAACGCCCACACTATTTCGACTTTCTTTTATTTATGGACAATTCTGCGATGATTTACCTAGTTTTGTGTTTATAAGAGCGCCTGTGAGAGTGTGGTGAGTAAATCAATCCCAAGTAGTCTTCTAGCCCACAAACCGCTCTACATAATTAAGAGCTACATAGAGCAGTAGCCAGTAGTTACAATCAGCTTCTATATATGTATTTCCTAAGATAAATCCAAAGCGTCCAGCATTCAGCAGTACTTCAATATCACGAGAATCGCTTCTATCCGTCATTTGATATTACCCCAGTAATACACCCAGCCACTTGACACATATCGGTATTTATCTCGGGTTAATTTTCCGGGTCAGCCAGCGTGGACGGATTCAATCAGAAGCAACAACGTAAGCAATCTGGACGAGCATTCGAAACGATTGCGCGGTATCGAGTGTTGAGAACTGACGAGTGCTTTGAGCACCCTCGCGCGATCGAACTGCTTATTGTAAGGAGCTTCGGACGATCTAGTTTAACTGTGTTCAGTATTATTTGAAGTTGGAATTGGATTTGGGTGGTGGCTTGTTATTGAAGAGCTGTTGCAGTAAGATGTCACTTGAAATGTTTGTGTTATTATTAAGCTATTCTTACGCCATATACCTCTATAAGTGGGAACTTATTACACCTTAGCCACCTGTTATCTCTACACATCTCTAACATGTATTTTTGTGATCAAAGATCCTCCTATGATAAATAAAGATAAAAATCATGATTCAACTCAATCATCGTTATCCTTGTTAACGCTTAGGCCATAGAGGAGCCTACTGAAACATAGATCACTGAGCATAGAGCAAGCTTTAATGATACGGGTCTCCAGCTTTCTTAGCACGTAAATTGTTAGAATATTCTTACATTTTAATCTAACAACTTTAATTGTTTATTGTGTACGATCTACAAATATTTGTTGCGCATGTTTTCTAAGTATAATAGAAAAAAAAATATATGTCTATATAATGTATTCTATTAAGTATAGTACCCATAACACAAGCTCTGATTAGCTTGGGGTTTGGTGGCGCTGTGTGAATGAAAGCTTTGTTAAAAAAAACACATTTGAACATACAACTTGCTTACAAGTATGAAGTACCTGATTTCATGCTTACTGATTTTTTTTATGTTTAGTTTCTACTTTCTGCCCTATGATAATATGATAACCTTTTGCTTCAAACTCCATCACATCATTATTATTATAGAAGCCCGGAGTGTCCCACTGCAGAGCAAAGGCCTCCCTCCCCTTCTTCTACTCATCTCGGTCCTCAGCTAGGACATACATATATCTTAGTTTATTTAACATCCTGTTTAACATTTTGACTGCGATTTTTTTTCGACGACTGCGATCTTTTTTTTTACCTAAAAAATTCGTGCTGCTGCTCTACACAGCGGTTGTGTTGCGCCGCACATGCGTCTCGTTCGAAAAATATTACGGCTGTGCTGAGTCACAAAGATCTGTATTTTCTCAGCCGCTGCGCTAGAGTGGATTTACGCATATTAGTCACTTGTAGAAAACACATACCGTGTGATTTCAGCAGTCAAAGTGTTAAGGTGAAAAGAAAACATCTATTCAAAAACATAATCATCATAACATCCAAGTTTAAGACAGTAGCGGGAAACCAGAAGTTGTAAACTAAGCGCGGGAACCAAAACAGACATAAATAATACAGAATATTAAACTGCCTAACATTGTATGAGCTCTGGCATATGATGCGGTGGAGACATGCTGTAAGATTTGATTTTTTCTGCATCTTCTGACCCGTGAAGTATCTTTAGTTCTAGTAATATTGATGAGCAAATAAATAAAAGGCTAGCGATATAGCGATATGATATATATATAAGAAACGTGACTGTATGTAATGAACTGGAGGACTCTTATGCTCAATTCTGATTCTGAACCTGAAGGCAATTCTTTCTATAACATTGTATATGCCTTTGTTTATAAGCTCGTGGATAAACTTTTTACCCTCAGATGAAATAACAAATAGGAGAAATAAATAAAGAAACGGATCAAAGAAGATCTCTGTCATTGTATTTAAAGATAATACAAACAATCGTCACCACAATAATGTTACCTTTTTATGCAACACTTTTCCTCAATAATTTCTATACCACATATAACCGCTTTTGGTAATCTCTAAGAAATTAAATAATAACCCAAAAAAAATATATCTCACGAGACCTGAATCCGCGGCTTACTCTGAGTACGGGGACGCTTTAACCAACTAAGCCACGAAATCAAGTAACCGACTAGTCGAAAATGTTTTAAACTTCCTACGGACTCTAAATCAGGTAGATGCTGCATGCGGCAAGCTGAAGATCGGGCGGTATGGCGCTCATTGAGGAAGGCCTATGACCAGCAGTGGACTGTTATAGGCTGATGATGATGCTGATGGACTCTAGCGCCGTTAATGGTAATATTTCTACAGCGTGCCATATAAATCGGCGAGAACACTATCAGTACATATTCATAGTGCGATATCTGCGGTTTATAGCCAGCATAAACGAAGCAATTAACAGGAAAGGATTTACGCGGACCAATTTAAAATGACCGTTACAATTATTGTATTTTGATTGTGCTCCATAATAAACGTTGATTTTGTATGGTGCTTATTAAAATGGTGTGAAATAGTTAATAGTTCAACTGGCAAATTTCATATTTGACATTTAAGTGGTTGGTCATGTGTGAAAAAAAAACTTTTGGATTTTTTAAGTTTACTATTTTCTAGGTCCTGCAAGTATATAAATAGCCTTATAATAAAGAAGTTTTGCACACATTGTAAGTCATTAGCCATGGATTTTTTCTAAAAATTGTAGTTTTGGAGTATACGATATAATGATGATTTTAGTAGTAAATCTCTTAATGTATAAAGAATTCAATTCTTCTTTCACGCGACCCCAGCTAACATAACGCGTACACTGCCCAGCCTCTGCGTGGCGATTCGTAGGGGCGAGCCAGAGCTAGAAGGACTCGCAGAACTATACTATATTATGCGACTTTGGCAATGAAAGTGTTTACTCAACAGTATAAATAATGTTAACTTACCCAAGTTAACATTATTTATAAGCTTGAGCTGCTGTGCTGCTAAAGCTCTCTAAATTTACTAATGTCAGGAACTTAGAACTACCAACAGAGTTACCAGACTTATTAAAAATTCTATTTACGGCAAGGCCACAAAGCAGGGTTACACCCTGCTAAGTAGAGAAACTTTAGACAAGTAAAAATACTATAGAGGCGAAACTTAGTATATGCTTAGAAACTAAAGAAATACTTTTCACAAACACAATGGAAGTTTATTTTCCAATCAATGAATTCAATTTTATCATCCGTAGGTTAAGGCATAAGGTGTTGTTACATATATATAATCTTGTAATTTTTTTAATAAAATATTCTTGATTCTTATTTATTATAGAATTTTGATAAGCTTGCTGTGTAACTATAATCCGATTTAGAATACAATATATTTTACGTCAACGAAGATATTTATATAAAAAAAAAGTTAACATAAACTGATAAAAAAATACATAAAACAGCAAGGTTATCACTAAAAAGTAAAACCCAAACATCAAAAACGCATAATTTCACATGTGGAGCGAAAAATGTTTAAATTTGAATCCGAAAACGAACGAGAGATCAATCAAATGATGAATGAAAGCTTTCAAAACCAATAATTGTTTCTGTGCATTGCTTCGCCAATGTTTTTAAATACTTTCCACCATTATTCCTTGGGTTTTACAACATCTTTCTATAAAAAAACATCCAAGTTTTTTTGATTCTCTGATTAAAAACTTTGATAACTTTGAACATTTATTTATTTATTTATTCATATACATTGTACACTGCATTTAACTATTATCTACACAAACATTTACCTACCTACTTCAAAGCTGGGTTATTATGACTGTAGTACCTAGTAGACGTAAACCTACGGGTTAACAAATGCACCATGGCGTCATATCAGAACTAAGCGTAAGTTTCGCATCTATCCTTCCTATTGCAGTTCAAAGTTGCAGTCTCGTTAGCTGGGGTCAGGCGTTTGTCACCTACCGCCACAGAATACCTCACACTTACTTCACACTGCTTTCATGCGCTCCGATCGCGCCACTCGACGCTTGTGCTCATTAATTGGAAGATTCATTTTCATCGATTTAGGTTGCTAGAAACAAAAGAAGGGCGAAGAGAAGGGAGGTCTGTAAAAGTCTCTACACACAGACAGACAACATACATACAACAGACTTTAGATACAGACTCTAAATCATTACATATTATAAGAATTCCCCGTCCGCGTTTGTCATAAGAAAGGTGTACAAAAACATTTTTGATTTGACAAAATCTACTTTTATTGGTAAATTATAATTATGTAAATACCTTTGAAATTTCACTATGACTGATAATGCCTCTCTGACGTCTTTTTACCTATTTTTTTTCTATAGTAAAGTAAATAACTATAAAAAACATTAGTAGTTTGACGAACTGATTACAAAGAGGGTTAACTACGAACCTAGTTGGTGTTGGAAGAACATCAACGTTTCATCCTTTAACGAGGGTCCTCTTCAGGGTATGTCCAGCATTATTTATTTATTTAGTATAAAACAAAGTCACTTTCTGCTGTCTGTGTGCTCCTATGTATGCTTAGATCTTTAAAACTACGCAACGGATTTTGATGCGGTTTTTTTAATAGTTAGAGTGATTCAAGAGGAAGGTTTATAAATCATTTGACACATAGATTTCGACGCAGGCGAAGCGAAAGAGCGCATATAGTCTATACTAATATTATAAAGAGGAAAGGTTTGATTTTTTTTCATTTGTTTGTAATGAATAGGCTTCGAAACTACTGTACCGATTTGAAAAATTCTTTCAACGTTGGGAAGCTACACTCTCCGCGGTGACCATAGGCTACTATATTATATTTTCAAAAAAGTTCAAAAGTTCAAGGGATCCGTACTAAAACCGTGCGAAACCGGGAAGGTCCGCTAGTTTTTCATAAATTCACTTCTAGTCAATTCGTATCGTCTTCGCTCTCCGATTGTTTCTCGTTTCTCCCAAGGGCCGCGTTCTGTATACGAACAGGCTCCTCAAACACCAAACCCTCGAATGCTTCTAATTATATTAAAACTTTACGAAATTTTCTCCACGCTTGGTATACTTGTATATTTAATCCGTGGCAGATATTACTCATGTGTGAAATCGAAACGCAGGGAAGTTTGTTGGGCTCCCTTTCCCTTATATTTTCAAGAGTATTCTGTAGGTAAGTAGGTATACATTGGTAATATCTTTGTAAAGAAACCAATATCATAACGAATAGTAGGGGGCTACTCAATTCACTCATGCGCAAAAGTGATTTCCGAGATACGACCAATAAAGATAGTCAGCCACGATTTATATTATGGGGCGAACGATATTTTTTTACCTAGTAACAGTGTCACAGTAACAAGACCGAGAAATGAATGGTTTTGAGTTGATATTTTCAATGTGTATTGTTATTATTACAGTAATCTGATTAAAACGAGCAGCGTCAATGTATACTACGGTTTTAAATTTACGAGCTGCTTTGACTATCCCACTGTGAATATTCGTAGGATAAATGTCACTATTACCACACTTTTTTGTTCCAATTGTGTACCAAAGTATTATGTGAGTTTCATTGAAAATACTTATGTTTATTTTTAATCTCAATATTCTCCACTAAAGAAGAAATAATATCGACAGTGCTACCAACAGGATATATGAAGTCGATTGTGCTTATACGATTTGCATGCCCACACTTGAAGCCAGTAGCTAGCGTGGAGACTCCTACGATACCCCCATCGTGCACCACAGGACCTCCTGAGTCCTTCACACAATCCTTTGCCCCGCACGTGCCCGCTACACACATGACGGGGTAGACAACATCATCTGAACATTTCGACCACATGCCGTCCAATCGTTGAAGCGGCGGCGGTTGATTTTGACGGCGCTGTCTTCTTCCAGCGCCGTCATCCATCAGTCCGTATCCGAGAACGGAGACGTGCTGACCTGCAAGCGTGTCAAAGTCAATCGCGCTGACCCGCCCGTATGCGGTTACCATCACCGGCTCGGTCGTCAGGATCGCCAGGTCGCTCATCATCATGGGATGCGAGATGCCCCGCTTGCCTACCACCACAGTACACTTCAACACTTCGCTGGACTTGTCACCGGATTTGACTACAGTTTTTGTGCTGTCGCCTGTAGTCGCGCAGCATAACGCAGCGGTCAGCGTTGAACTGGGTGAAAGGGCAGATCCGGAGCAAATGTGCTTATTTTTATAGGATCTAGTAGGATCTAAGACAGCTTGCAGTGCCTCGTATCTCACCACGTATGGGTACTCTTTGAAGTCCACGTCGTGGACTCCGGCCTCTGTTCGTGCTACACGCGCGTTCTTCTTGATTTGCGTAACTTGCTTTACACCTTTTATCGAAATTACCACATCGACACAAATAAATATTGTGGATAAATTAATGTAAAAAGCATTCATTGTTTATATTTTAGAGAAATGATATTGTGTTCTATGTGTTAAATTGTAATTCGAACTGGCGGATATTTTTATTGATATTTTATTGTAACTGTTTTTCCTATTGCATTTATAGGTTACGCAACGAAATAACTATTATTAGTTTATCCAGTAGTCGATACCATTACACAGGTGGGCAAACAATCTCTAACTTTATAGATAATTTGATTTTTACACGCCAAGTCTTTTTTTTTTATAAATACTTCCCAATTTGCCAAGTCTTATTATAAATAACAGCACCTTGGTAATTTAAACAATAAAGCAATGCATTAAAGATTATTTTGATCTTCTAAATATTAACTAATATAATATTTAAAATTCTAATACCTATTAAGCATTAATATCAACTCAACATATCCCCAAGCTTCACAACATACAAATCTCACACCTATGCAACTTCGATAAGAGGCTTACATTTTCAAAATTCCACACCCAGCCCAACAATGCGTTTAGCTCGGCTAGGGAGATGTTGTGCATAAATCATTGCCAAGTAAGATCGGATCCTATGTGTGAACTCGTAAATCAGCCATGTAAATGAGGCCTAGCCACAGATAAGTCATAATATAATTTTGGGTAGAAGTTTCACTTTTATGTGGCAGCATTGAGCAACGTCTGAGTGATGCTGACTTTTAACTCCCGCATTCAAGTCCGGCCGGGTGATTATGTAACTCGCGACCGGTTTGCGACAGGCGTAAATTAAGCAATCAGTGCTGTCAAACGTCAATTTTGTATTAGTTTGACACCAGCTACAACGTCAAAATTGGTCAAAATTGGCGTTAGACAGCACTGATTGCTTAATTTACGCCTGTCGCAAACCGGTCGCGAGTTACATAATCACCATACTGGTCTTTGTAAGACGGACACGCAAGTAGTTTCTGCCTGCGATTTTTTCCCTAAGGCGGGAATCGAACCCAACCTCCTGCGTCGCAGGCGGACCGTTGTCCGCCGCGGCACATCATTGGTCGGAGAATAGATACTTCGTGCCAGTTACAGTGCAAAAAGTTTTTGGAATAAATAGTATATTTGCTGTAAAATTTTAATTTTACTCAAAAATTCTATTCAAAAAATAAAAGTGACCTGTCGTAGAGTGGAATGTTTATCTCAGGCAAGACCTCAGTTTAATTGAATCAACATATCAATTACTACGCCCTCTATTTATCACCCTATCTCATTAGTTACCCAACCTCATTAGTTGCTCAAGCGCTTCACACAATCCTGAAATAATCATTAACCTGATGATGGCAGCTTAAATACTGGTACCCGTTAAATTAAAGCTACCAACTCAATTAAAACAGAAAGATTAACTTAGCAAGAACCACTTTAATATGAACTTAACTTTGATCTTACTAAGATATGCTTTAGTTTGCATGCAAAGCTTGAGTTAGTAATAAAATTGAATGTTGAAGTGCATTTTGATGAAATTGCTCGCGTGTTGCGATACCAAAGGATGTTAGGTAAGCTGTACTCAGATTAACTTCCAAACAGGTACCTACCTATTTTCATGGTTGTAAGAAATAAATGTAAGAATGCTCGTTTAGATATTTTTATGTTTTACTTTTGTGGCAGTGGCGCATGTTCACCTGCAACGCAGTAGGTTGCGGGTTCGATTCTCGCCCCGGGACAAATATATGAACGATATGCAGAAATTTGTTAAAAATGTTTCTGTGTATTGTATTAATTTTATCAAACTAGTACCCATGTCGCAAGCTGAGGGCTGTCAAGATGACGCTGTGTTAAGCTTCGTCAGCGTTATTTCTATGGAAACGTTCTTTGGTCTAATGCTATGGATTTTACTATCTGAAATAAATAAATACAATACAATTACGGTTATTTCTTTCTATGGGAATTAACTGAAGAAATAAAAAGTACTGGAACTACCAAAATTTTAGCTTGATCCGTTATGTAACCATTGGCATGAAGAGATCTCAAACATCTAAACATCCAAACTATCGGATTTATGATATTAGTGTGATTATTTACTTCGTACAAAATCCACGCTTTTTTGCTATGCAAAGGCGTAATGGCCAAAATAATTAACACCACTCATAATTATTCTACTCAGCTACCATAAAAACGGATATTAATTTCTCAAACAGGTACCTAAGTAAACATTCACGTGTTTATTTGGCAAATAGATACGTTTAAAATTGTGTAAATGTCAGTCTGTCGCCCTCCGGATGCAGGCCGGATGTGCCCCGCGGCTGTCGGATTCACCGGGCTACGCAAATATGGGTTGATACGGTTTCGGCTGATAAAACATCGTAATACATTGTTTAAATGTAAATTTGCAGTTTTAATAAAACAAATTTAATTTATTTATTTAATAAACCGCTTGGTTTAATTAATCGGAGTTCAAATTATGGTTGGGATTTTGATATGTAATAAATAATGCTAAAGTGGAAAAAATCATCAATCAAAAATTTCTATTATGAAAATCATATCCACAGTAATATTATTATAATTATGAAAATGTGTAATTGATAGAAAAGTAATTTTATTGCACGTATCGATATCCCCTAAATACTTACTGATTACGAGATTAAAAATAGCATATGTTTACATTATTTCTATCCCATAAGAACTGTCCCATGGGATATTGTTGGTGTTCACGGCGCGGTCTCGACGCGACACGTATCATGACGCATGTTGCCAGTAGAAAACTCAATCTCTCGAAATCTCAATAGATTTCTTTCCGGCCCTGATGGGGGGCACAGAGAGGGGCCTCGAGGCTTGGCTTCATTACCCCGTCAAATCGAGGGGTGACGACCCCTCGGTCCTTGGGTTAGTGGGAATTTTTTCCCCCCCCCTTCTCATTGTTTTTTTTCGTGTTTTTCCGTTTTTTTTAAATAAACCCTCCGCAGGGATCAGGTCCCGCGGAAGGGGTCGCCACGGGCGGTCGTCTTCCTGGGGCCGGGGCTGGGGCGGCGCGATGTTGTGGAGGTGCTCGTGGTAGGTGGAGTAGAAAGCTGAACCCTACTTAATGATAAAAATCATTTAAAACGTGATATTTAACATGATATGATTTTTGTGCCATGGAAACAACGCATGCAAAGGCGCGGGCAGAAACTAGTATTGAATATTTCAGTAGTAGGCGCAAAAGTACCTTCCTACATCTCGAAGATTCCATGCATATTCAGATTCACTTTATCGGTTCGTTTCACTGAACATCAACTACTCTGTGTCAATTACCTGGTAGTGATACCGACATTTTGTTAAGGCGGTACCCCGAGACACACTAGCGCCGCCACCTATTTTATTTTTCTGTCTTAGGAATAACACACAGTAACATTTAAATATCTATACTTATATATATTATAAACAGGAAAGGTTTGATTTTTTGTTTGTTTGTTTGTATTGAATAGGCTCCGAAACTGCTGCACCGATTTGAAAAATTCTTTCACTGTTGGAAAGCTACGCTATCCGCGGTGAACATAGGCTATATTTAAAAAAAATTTGGGATCCTTACTAAAACTCCAATAATGTAACCCAATGTGTAAAAAAGTTACCTTAAAAATTCCAATACCCGTGCGAAGCCGGGACGGTCCGCTAGTTAACTAAATAAATTTACTTCTATACCTAAGTGAACCAGCCCCGTTCTCCACATTTTACTATACAAAGGGGTGGTGTTAGTAAGCATTTGACTATATAGGTATATAGTTTTACAGAGTTTTTAACTTAAAATGTTCACATAAAGAACATTGAGTTAAGTACAATGAGTAATTTATTCGATAATAATATGTTTTAATAATAAGTTTTGGTAGAGATGCGAAAATAGAGTTGGTGGTGGCCATCAAGAGCTACTTCGTATCTCTGCCTAAACTTTACAAAATAAAATAGTAACTGAGGCATAATAAAACGTATAATAGGTATGATGAAATGCCCAATGAAATCATTGAAATTTTCCATTGTCCAACGTAATAAAATAAAATAGGGGGAGAAGCTAGTATGTCTCGCCTTACGATACTGCTCTTACTTCGCTATATAATATTTATGCTAGAAGCGTTGTGATCGATTCATACTAAGGATTTATATAATAGCATTGATTTCGACACACACTTATGTACATAAAAACAAACAAAACATAGAACATGGAGGTTTATAAGCTAAATTACACAAAATGGTAGGCGTCAGAATGAGTTTTGCCCCCATGACCCTGTGCCGAAATAGGTGTTAAATTGACTCAGCATGTGCTGATCGATTGACGCCTAGCGCTATTTTTCAGCCTAAAATCCCTATGTGGCTTTATCGGTTTGTTTCATTACTTTATTATAATTGTAGCAAGTTTCAGTACCCCTACAAAGAGCAAAATATCAATGATGAAGTAAAGGTATATGTCGTTGTCGGCATTACCTATTTAAAATACATACATACATATGTTGGTATCATACATAAAAAACATACAAACACAGCCGAACATAGAACCTCATCATTTTTTCGAAGCCAGTTAAAAAGAGAGTCGAATAATAATAATAATCATCATTAATAGGCCATATAAATTTACGAGTCTTATTTTACATATTCTACGGTTCATAGAATAAGTAATATATATGTCAATAATTATACATCTTAAATCTAGCATACTTATAATATAAAACAAAATAGTATAACTACAATACTAAACACTCTTTGCTTACATATGAAGACTAGCACTGAAGACATAGCTAGATAATTACATACAAGAAATAATTGGCTTAAACCGTGTGTCTGTCTTGCAGCTTTCAAAGGTGGTTTTATACATATCGGTACCTATAGGTAAAGTAGGCACCTACTATGACGATTCCGGGATAATCGGATTAGACGCTCGGTTGCTTTTTGAAGCATTGGGTGATTAGATAGAATATTAGCTGCAAATAACACCAAATGGAAACGTAGAGTTAGACCGTACCGAATATCAATTGATGCATGAAATTGAGTAAAATTGTCAAGAGGCGGTCGTGTGAGTTATAATAGAGATTGACCAAGAGCTTACCATTCATCATCAGCCTATATTAGTCCACTGTTGGACAAAGATATCTAAGCACCATAGCGCCCTGTCTTCAGCTTGCCGCTTCCAGCATCTGAGAGCTTATCATTAGCAGATAATTAATACTAACGCAGCATTAGGTAAACTTTATTAACCAAATTTTATTTATTTAAATCATGTTAAACATTAAAACTAAAATAGTACCTATATAATTGCACAACATGATTGCAATAAACATTTGAATCTTGAATCAATAATTATAATTATGTTAATTTCAACAAAATAATGTACATGCAGCGTCATCAATAAGTAGCGTTTTGCCAGGATTTCATAATTTGACCAAATATCTCCTCTCTACGAATTTCTAGAAATTGGATCTCAACATAAAAGCCTCTTATAATATTTATTGAAATTCAGCTAATATCGCAGAGACGCTTCCAGCTTGTATTGATATAGATCAGTTGAGCTACCTCAAGATTGATTAAAACAGTCTGCAGTGAGCGAATTAGACTTTCTTTTTCTGCAACTTTTTCAATCGTAAATACTTGTTCTAATTTGTTTCGATTCTTAATTATTCTATTAACGATACTGACTGGTGTCAATTAAGATCGCACAGAAACTAAACTAAACCAATTTGACAGTTAAAGTGATGCCATTCCTTTTCTCAAAGAAAGTAAGGGAAATATTTTAGTCCTCTTAAATTGGTTTACTTTTTGATTCATCTCAATTATCTCACTGTCTGTAATAATAAGTGATGAGGATTTTTTGTTTCTTTGAAGGATATTATAGGTCTATTAATATGTTTAGTATAAGGTTATAAAAAATCTGTTTTTTGTAGACGGACTATACTTTCGTTAACTGACTGTACTTGTTGTTCGAGACACGCAAACTTTTTTATTTTCAGACGATTTTTATTTGCTACAAGGTAATTTTTGCATATTAGGTGCAAAGGTTCATTGTACTGAGCAGTCGATGTTTTACTAAGGTGTTCTGTTACATAAAACCTAATAAAATAAACTAAAATAGTCAGTATAATTAATGATCAAACGAACTTAAACACACTTGTTTAAGTGAAGTTCGATCACAATTATGTGAACGGCTTCATTCTTCATTCAGCGATTTATAATAGAAATTCGAGCATCCCAGCTTTGACCAAAATACAAACCACACTGACAGCGTAGCCTGCAAAAGCCTCACAACCATACCATTTAATACTAAGCTCACTTGATCAACTTGCGGAAGATTTATTCAAATTGGACCCAGCATCCTTGTTTAGTGTAACCCACTTTGTAAATAGTTTAGCGACATTGGAGCGTGAAATTGATAATTAAATTAGTCGATCGATGGCAATGGATTTAATTTGTTAAGTGCTTTGTAATGATTTGAAATGGATTTTAATAATAGTTATTCCCTTTCACCAATTGTATACAATAGGAAAGCCCGCGCGGGCTGGGCTTTCCTTTTGCCGATGAAAGTGTTAAACGTAAGGTTGCCTAGCTTCACGAGAAGCTTACACATGTATTGCGTGAGTCTAGAGCCATGAAAGTGTTAGTCTTTTTAAGTGTATTGATTTATTTATAGAACTGCAGTGAAATTGTTCAATTATGCTAAAGCTAATAATGGGCAGTTAGAGATTTCATATTTGTTCATATAAGGTACCGAATTAATCTACCTATGTATTAACAATAAGCTTCCATCTGAAGCAACTGGCTTTCTACTCCATAGATGATTAAATCAATGATGTTAATGCTTGGCCAGATGCCGCTCAGTTCCGCACCGATATTAGTATATAAGAAATTCAATGTTGTGCCTAGCTTTACACAAATCATCATCATCATCGTCATCATCAGCCTATAGCAGTCCACTGCTGGACACAGGCCTCCCCCAATGAGCGCCATAGCGCCCTGTCTTCAGCTTGCCGCATCCAGCATCTACCTGCAGTCTACAAATACACAAATATTGACGTGTATTTAAAATACTTAGGTTTATATGTAGATTTAGTAGATAGGCAAAACAAACATGTGATATATAAACACTTAAGTGATATTAATGTACTAGAGATTTCACTTGTTCTGTCAAGTGAAGAGTAAATCAAAGACGGCTTATTTCTTGTTTGATAATAATTTATAGTTTTTATTTGACTTGACGTGCTTATTTTGTAAGCCTAGAGAAATAAAGTTATTGATAACCAAAATCGAATACATTACTAAATACTCTAAGTACCAAGATACCAAATACTGATACGAAAAGATATTTAAAAAGGCTTTATCCAAAACTCAGCCAATAAGGAATATAAAATCTGCCACAGTTCGATTTATGTGGCTGAGCGTCTTCCAATATATTCCAAAGGTAAATAACTATTTGGATAGAGCCAAAGTTTCACCTTCAACTGAAAATATACGACCGCTTTTACAAACTGCTATTATTTAAGTGAGAGTAACCCTTATTCGATAATGATTTTATCTTTATCATTTAATAACCTTAAATTTAGGTGCTTTCTAGACATGTTTGTGCAATTATTATAATCGGTTTCTTATTGACAGGCACTCTGATAGGACACTTCAAAAGAGATAAGATCTCGAACGTGTTGCTTGTTACATAAATCATCGAAAACGACATGATGAGTAAAGGCTTGGAGCCAACGAGCCTCTGAGACCTTTTCAAATAATATTAAGAAATGAGTGCGGTGAAATAGATGTTTTTGAAAAATGCCTTAGTTTATTTAACGGGTTATTTCAATAATCCCCTCACACAAACCCCTGAGACGGGAATTTCTTGATTTTTCGTCCAGAAATCCCCCGCCGCGCCGGCTTAGAGAAATAACGCACCAGGGATTTGTGACAAGAGTTCCAGAAATCCCCTGACCCATATTTAAACTTTCTGTTTAAATATGGATCAGGGGATATCTGGAAAAATACATATTCTTTAAAATTGACAGGCACTATTTTTGTTTTATGAGAAATATACATCTTTAAACCGAAAATCAAATGCTATCAACTAGAATTAAGTATATATTATATTATCAAGTAGTCCGTACGGCGATTTAGTAAAATAAGCGGCTCGTTAAGAATATTTCAATTTGGTTCGTTTGCGCTGAACCTAAAGTACACACTACTTTCACTGAAATCGGCACGATAATTGCGTCCTTCGTAACAACTCAATGTAAGCCGCGCCGACGCATACGTGACTCGATTTAAATAAAGAATTCAACCCCGATTTGGTATATTCTTAAAAGCACCAACATTTTATTCGGATCACGGGTTGAATATTCAAAACAACTTAGATGGATTGATAAATTATTCAAAATTAATGGTAAATTCAAAAAAGCCTGGGCAAATAAATCATTTTATATAAGCATAAAGCAGGTACCTTATGTTACGTTCCTGAATTTGCACATAATGCAGAAAGCGATACCTCTGAAAATATATATTGTATGCTAGTATATTTCTAAACTTCATTGGCTGTTTCTGCAAATAAATATTATGATTCGTTTAAAAACTTAAAAACTGATTTCGAATCCCTTAATTTTTAAATGTTAACATTTTATAAGTTTTGCGGGATATATATTAATCCCACGGGAATACACAACTTTAATGAGACAATCTCGGGAACATTATCTGTAAAAAAAAGCAAATTATTTTCAAAATCGGTCAACAATAGCCGAAGAAATCGACGAACATACACTAAAAAACACACTCAGCCGAACATAGAACATCTCATTTTGAAGTCCTTCGAATATAGGAAATCAAAAATACCTACGAAGGTATATTTTTATTATTTAGATTTCCCAATTTACATGATAATAACTAGGCTTTAACATAATTTTTGGGAGCGTTTGAGAACCCACCCTGAATTTGAACACAAAGAACAATAATTAGGGCCGATAATAATAAGGCATTTATTCCACGTCGCTTCGCTATGTAAATGATTATGATAATTTTGAGGGAGCGTAAATGGAGCAGAGTTGCGGAGTCATGGAGGAGTTGGCATTCGAGGTGGTTTCCCGGACACGTAACTGGTGTATTGACGAGCGTGATGCAGCGGATTGCGTGGGACAAGTTAAAAGAGAGGAGCTGTTGTGGACCAAATAATTTTAATACTCTACGACTGCCCAAAAAGAAGTGTTATGTTTACAGGGTCGTGTATGTTTAATAATAATATTATAATAAAAGTTTTATTTCTCAAAAATAGGATTTGTAAAGTACATTAATTATTCTTACTAAAGTATTGTTACTAAAGTTTTGTTAGTGCACTTCCTTACCTTACCAGCAAACAGAAAATGTTTTGATACCCCGCGAAACAGGCCTAGCCTAGTGCGGGGGTCACTGTTAACTGCAACACCTCAACCAATCAACTCTAAAATGTAAGAATATGTACATAAATTAAGTTAAGGTGTTATTATTTGTAAACTTTTGGTAAATATTTTTTTTGTATTTGTTTTTGTCTAAGTTAAAGATTAGGTAGTATTATATCTATGTAGTTCTTTTACTTTAAAATGCGGACGTTAAAACTAATCATATATAATATTATTGTTTTTTATAGTTTTATGCTTTGTTATTTAAATTTACGTACAGGTAACCGAACCTTACGTATTACGGTATCGACGGAAGACTAGCGTTTTGGTATGATCTGCTATATACCATAGCACATGCCGAGTGAAGACCGATTTTATGTTATATTTTATTTTATATTTTATATTTTTGTTAATTTCTTACCATAAATTAACAAAAATATACACTATTTAGGGAAAAGTATTTCACTTGCATTTATAGTAAAAAAAAATATCTATCTATGTAATGTATTGTATTATGTATGTATATCAGTTATCTAGTACCCATAACACAAGCTCTGCTTACCATGGGGCTAGATAATGCTGTGTGAATTGTCCAGCATTATTTATTTATTTATTTATAGTTTTTATACAATTTAATATTCCAATTCACTCCAAACCATCGTAGGTTACAGGCATGCCAACATTTAAGGTAACATCTCAATTTATTTTCTATAGGATTTGCAGGTTAAAGAGAGATCTGATCCGAATCGAAACATATTTTTTATTTAAAATTATATAATAAAATTTTACCTCTAACTACACCATTTATTAGAAAGAATATATTTTTTATTAGAAAGAAAGAAAATAAATACACACTACACCGACCAGGTGGGATGACGACCTGCGAAAGACTGCAGGTAGATGCTGGATGCGGCAAGCTGAAGACAGGGTGCTATGGGGCTCTTTGGGGGAGGCCTATGTCCAGCAGTGGACTGCTATAGGCTGATGATGATGATGATGATGATGATCATACTTCTAATTTAATTTTGCCTGAGTTCTTTCTAAGTACCACGTAAGCAATAGCACGGGTGGAAGTAAATGCACCATATACATTGCTTACACTTTTATTTTTTGTTGCAGGTATGAAAAAGTCGATGAAATAAAATGACTTCATTCACTTGGTAGAACTTCGAAGGCGAGGTAACTCTTACAACTTGATCGTGTTCCGATAAAAGAGACGTGGGCGTCAACGAAAAGTCATAATTCAGTCTATTGTGTCATATATCTCTATTGGTTTGACTCACAGAGCTCGGGGTTAGGCTTTTTATTAGATGGCATATAAAACAAACTTTTCTTACATGAGCGACGGCTGACGTTTCCATTTAAATTGTAGTCCCGAAGATTCTTTCAATCATTTCTTTCGTACTTCATAACATGTAGAAGGTATTACGAAAGCTCCACTATGCTTGAAAAACTTTGTTATGTCTAATCTGTAGACCGTTACGAGACACGACGTCACCCAATTTAAGGTCCAGCCTGAAAACCAGTGTCACTATGTCCTTGGTCGACAATGACAATAATCTGAGATTGGACCTTATTAGCCGCGCACAATGCGCACATATGGAAAGACCAGTTTTTTTTACTGTTGGGACTTAAAGTTTCAATCCCTACGACCTATGTTGTTTTGTATTTTTGTATGTTTTCCTTTTTTTTGTGACTCTGTTTATACATTGTGTAGTGTGTGGCTATTAATAAATTCCTTATTCTACTTTATTCTTGATTTTCTCTTTATGGTGTCTTAACTACTGGAGGTTACCCGTCAGCCTACCGATTAGTACACGCTGGACTATCCACACAACATCCTTTAAGCCCCTTAAAGCACCCGTGCTTGAGCACTATATTTTATTAAACACTAGCTGCGCCCCGCGGCTTCGCCCGCTTGGAAATTTCTGCGCTATTTTACCATGTTTTCTCACCACATTTAAACCTTCCCTGGACTACGACAAACATTTCAAAACTAAAATCTGCTAAATCGGCCGAGCCGTTCTCTAGTTTTAGCGAGACTAACAAACATCAATAGATTTCTATATAAAGATTGAATTAAACCCAAAACCAAACATTGTTATTATAAATAAAATAAACTATTAAAATCACAAGAATCCCACTATATTATAATCATCAAATATTGGTAATTATTTTATATCTAGCTGGATAGCTTTTCGATCAATAAAACGACAGTTTAATTTTTTATGGCTGTTGTGTATCGAAATCACGTCGAAATTAGTGACAGGTTGAGTTTAAACCGAAAAGGGAATCAAATTAATTAGTATAGGCTTTTAAATGCTGTAACGGTCATAAAAAGGTCATCATGGGGTTTTAATTTATGTATATTAATTTTTTTTTAATATGCGGAATATAGGTCTTTGATAATAAAAAAAAATACTTGATTATTTTGAAAAAACTGAAAAACCGTCTACAAATTCTTTACTATTGACACATTTTTTAAGTGCCTTGAGACAAATGCATCGGGAATGCAATTTTTTGGGATCTTGGGGTCATTTTCTACAAAAATTTCTCCAAAGTTAAATCAATGTAGGCACATACAAAAATACACAAAGATGGAACCTCCTTCTCTTTTGCTCTTCGTTTCTTTTTGTTTTAAATAGAATAACCGCACACCCACTCGGATATCACTGCCGTTCTGAGTATCGAATACAGCGTAGGTCTAAACAGGCCTTTAAGCAATAATAAATGTAATATTATTATTATTCGTTAAATACTACAATAAACTACAGCGAAGGTGCTAAAACCAACAAGTAAAACACTTAATATCTGCGTGCACCAAGCCACAGCGTGCATATCAGCTCAAATTGCCCACTAGCACTAAAGAAAACCAATAGCCGCGTTTCACGCCACTGGTTTTATTGAAAAGCCGCTTCGTATAGCCTTTTGCACAATCACTAGTACCTATAGTTAAGCTCGGAATACACTAGAGCCAACGCATTCCAATCATTACCACAAGCGAAGCAAAAACTTGTTGTCGAAATGTTACGATACGAGTTTTTTGACTTCGTTAGCAGAAAGTACTCACTTTCTGCTAACAAAGTAAAAAAGCTGTGGTAGAAGAAACTGTGGGAGACGCACCTTGGTAGGACTTTAGTATTTTTTATCTTACAAAGGTTACATAAGGTTACCATAATGTACCAAAGTTCAAGGAAGGACCATGCATTGTCAAAAATGAAAAAAAATTTAAACCATGCAAATCAGTGTAGGTAAAAACCTCAAGATCTCACACATCAAAGTGCTTTATTTCCTTTAGACTTTGCAGGACTCTTTAGGAAATGAAGTGAACACTCAGATTTTTTGTTTACTTCAATATTTTTTATGGTAAAGCAATGAATACAATAACCTTTACCTTGTTAGGTTGTTTTCGAGTTCGTCCCAAGTTTTTTTATCGTCTAGATAATCCGATATTTTGTAGTAAACCTTCTTATAAAGGACTAGCTGTTTCCCACGGTTTCACCCGCGTTAAATTCAAATTTCTAATTTTAAAATAGCCTATGTTCACCGTGGATAGAGCAGCTTCCCAACGGTGAAAGAATTTTTCAAATCGGTCTGGTAGTTTCGGAGCCAATTCATTACAAACAAACAAATAGAAAATCAAACCTTTCCTCTTTATCATATTAGTATATGTTTGACACTTGAATGTTTTTATTGTAAGTAATGTAAAACATTCTTCAAAGTTTCCACATACAATGAAACGATTGACCTGTAAAAAGTTTTACAAAATAGACTCAATTTTTCTTCTTTTTATGAGGGTTATGGTATAGAAATAATGTCAAAATTGTTAAATAAAATAAACAAAATTCTTCGTATCTTATCAGATTGTGTTAAGTAAGATTGTCCAATTATAGGGAATTTCAGGCCTAGAAATGTTTCTATTTCAATCTCCATTTATGAAAGCATTGGACGGTTGAGATGAATTGTTATTGTTTTCCTTACTTTTATTATACAGTTAACTGCACATCGAAACTACACTCCTATCCGCCTACGGGACAATTCACCCACGTTTTAGACACGCTACGTAGAAAACAGGCTGCAACGGCCTGCAAACCTGCTCAAATCGGAAACTAACCTAGGGACTTGTTAATAAGTTTAAAAATAATCCTTTTCAAAATTGGCATATCCGCCCTATGACCTTATGCGGCCCAAGTTATATTATGTTTATATTTAGCCACAGAATAACTATATGTTACTACATTTAGCTTAGTTTTGGGCTTCGAGACTCTTTCGTTACTGTGTCAACGAATGCGTAAATTATAGGAAATTAATTCCTTCAACTTCAATAATGTACGCATTATTGTCTATTCTAATATAGAGAACCATCTCCGTGCTTAACCTATTGAACAAAAACTCCTTTTTCAGCAATCTCTGTCAAACATCACTCTTGTCCTTAGTCTCACTGTAAAATGATATTTAAAAAAAAAAAATTATTAATGATTTTCTTAGAAGAGATATTTCTTGTCTGTGTAAATGCGGTGATGCATTTCTAGCCCTATTGCGTAACTACATACTTTACGACCCTAATAAAAATATAATAGCCACATTGTGATAATAATTGAAATGTTAGAGGAAGAATGATATCTTCTAACGCAGAATGTCACTGAATTTAGTGATTTCGCGCCTACGACATATTTATCTCGAGGTATGGGGACACGAGATGTAGGAATGTGTGGGAGCTTTATTGGGTGCTGGAATTACCTTGATCTGAATTGCTAGAATGTCACGGAAAGCGCATTAGAATGGACATGTGTGCTCGCTACTGAATGGCTAGTAAAAGTGTGCAAAGTACCAAAACGGTAAACGTGTTGTTTACCTACTGCCGTTGACTTTTAAAAGTTGTCAAAATTGCTACATTCTTCTCTATCCGGTAAGGGCACTGCAAGGCGCTGAATGTTAAAGTTGTGAAATCGCAGGGAACGCAAGTACTTTTCGTGAACTTGCAAAACTCATACTAAGGTCTCCGGTCGTATTGTAATTCGTGTTAGCATGATAAGTATATAGCCTTATAGCTATTTAACATCTCGCTGACACATGAATGTCTCATGACGTCACAAAAAGGAAGGAATCTGTCAAGCAAAACACCTAGATTACGTGTTTCTACCATGGATTTAGGAAATAAACGTGTATCTTTACACCCCGTATTTATACGAAATGCAGGTACGTGACAAACGTGGACCCAATGTGCATAAACGTAAATTGCATACCATAACGCTATAGCGTTGATTTGCAAAATGATAACGTTGTACTGTACAGCGTTATCATTTTGCAAATCAACCCGTTCCGTAAAGGCTTTTGAGGTAGCGTCCTTCCTTAGCTTATTCAAATTTAATATTGTTTGTCTAAGTAACACGGTTCCCTTGATAAATAGATCGGATAAGTGATATTTGACAAGGGAAACCAGTAATTTGATAAGCTTTTAATGTCTTCAAAGGCCGGTAAATAAATTGAATTAATAAATGGAATTCCCGTGAGGTTCAGTGATAGTCCTTCAAAAATGATCAGTTTATCAAATAACAGGTAAAATATTACGTTGCCTTTCCCCGTTTTCCTTGTGAGAATTTAGGTTATATAAATAAATAAAGAAGGACAATTGACACAACATCATCTACCCCCAAGCTAAGCAGAGCTGTGCCGGAACTCATAGCAGATATACTTAATTTAAAAAAAATCCCACTTAATTTTATTATACGTAGAAAATTCCAAGAACACCCGAAACAAATACCTGCAGATCGTACCAATATTTTTTCTATGGCGGGAACATAGCCCGCAATCTCCTGCGTCGCAGGCAAACTTTCGCCTGCCCTGCCACATCAGACTATTCATATACAAAACCACTTTACTTCTAAGTCAGCAGGTTAAAACATTCACTGCCCAGCGTCTGCGGCGCGAGAAGGGCAGACGGACAGTTGTTTGTAAATCTATTAGATGCACGCACATGTCGGGCAGTGAAAATATTAAACGCCAATTAGCAGGGGGCATCTTACGATATCTTGACCAGATGGCTCCTTTTTACATTCAACATTAAATCCTTAATAATTATATCCTATTTCTCAGCTACAGTGTTATACACGGCACGTCCCATGTTCAATCCAGTACTGTCAGAGAGATGTATCTCGTTGCCTTGTGGTCTTGTAGATCGTGATTATGTACTGGGATTATTCTCTTTGCAGCTTTAGCTTTAATCTAGGGTTGGTTTAAAAAGAAATAAAACATGGTTGACTGACTTGTACACCAAAATTTTACATATTCTTACTGTTGATCAGATACCTACATGCTTCATTTCATTTTAAACCTTTAAGAGAAAAATAATATTTTACATGTGGAGGGCACAGTCCCCGCCCTTTTCAAGCGACGGCTTCCTTCAATAAGCCTTTTCCACTTTCCGCCCACATGTAGGTATAAAAAAACATCTACATTAAAATTTTCAAGTCTATTATATTTTAGTTGTTTTATAGATCAGAGTGGGTGAAGATCACAGTGTTATCGGGGGTAATTTGGCTACATGGTAAAATAGGCACTTCATGCATCCAAACATTAATACGATTTGCGTGAAATTCGTCTGGTAACTTATTAAGACCAAATCCGTCAAGTGGTTTTTGAGATAAAGTGGGTAAAATCAATCAATTAAATCAAGTCGAAATCCTAAGAAAGGTATTAGAAAGTTTATCTAATGTTATTTTTAACAACCGCACAATACAGTTTTCTGTGGAAATGGTTATGGAAATGGTTTATGTGTTATGCCAGCTCTGGTTGTGCGACCAAACCAAGTTCGAGTACTGAAAGTTCTATAAATTCAATCAATTCTTATCTATTAGAATACCAATGACCTCTTTGAATCGGTCGGATTTCTGAGTAATCGAATAAAATCTTGAAAGTGATCAATATGCATTGAAATCAGAACTTTGGCTCAAGACCATTAATTTAGCTCTCGGCTAATTCACTCTAGCCTTTGATTGATATAAAAAGAACGGCTTGTAAATGAGCGGCATACTGATTTTCTTTAGGAAAGCTAGATAATGGGTAAAATTGGCTATTCCAAATCGATGCATGTTGAATAATTTATTGAAATGTAAGATTTACTGTTACGCGATTGGGTCTTACAAAAGATAGACAGACTTAATATAAATTAGGTTTAGGTCATATAGCCTCAGGCACAGCTTTTGTTTTCTGATAAATCACGGCTATCTTTAGACGACTTTCCTCTACATCTCATCGTTTCGGATTATGATATATATTATTATTTTCACCAGTTTTTCATTCAAAGTTAAAACTTAACAGACTAACAGAGATAAAACTTCACAGTTTATGATTCACTTTTACTGTGTAAAAGTTAATCATAAACTGTTAAGTTTTGCGGGACAAATACTCAATACTCTCGATCATTCAATTGCTTTTATACAATCTTTTTTCAATCTTTTTTCATCGCTTTTATACAATCTTTTTTTAACAATAAAATTATCCTTAGCCTTGTTTTTGTCTATGTACATATGTTTATTCTATTGTTTGTATTGTAGGTATCATGGTATGTCGTTCATGAATTTGATTTTAAATTTTTTTTTTCTTAACATCTATGTATAAAAGTGCCACCGTTTATATTGTTCAATCATGCCAAGTCCACCCTAAAGTTACCTGGAAGAGATCGCTCTCAGCGATAAGGCCGCCCTTTATACTTCCTCTAGAAAACACTTTATTACACTTATTGTATTGTTTTCTGTTTTGTGTGGTATGATAAAGGGTTGTCTATCTATCTATTATCTGAAATGATTTTTTTAATAAGAGGGGACCTCATCAGAATTAGATATTCCACGTTCATCTCAAGACAACAGAGCAGAGCATTGTATATCATTACCCCGGACAAAGTAACGACAGACTTACTGGCTAATAACAGTCAGTAAAACTAACGCTGACTAATGTCTGTTGGACGCACTTTACTTCACTGAAAGCTTTTTAAGTATTCTGCGGCAGAACTTTTGTTATAAATGTTATTCTGTCTCCTTGGACCTGAGCAGTTGGCGAGCCAAGATGTTATTTGAACTACAAGGTAGGTACTACAAGCTTCTACGAGGCCGTGCTGCTGTTCTACTTTCTTATATCTTTATTATTTTGGTGCGAGTGTATTCTAGACATGTTAGGGCTTGTAAGACTGAGTTACCAACTTAATGGAAGAAAACCGGATTATTTAATTGGGCTTAGGTAACAAAAAAAAGAGCTTTATTCTATATCACAAGATGGTACAATTTTTAAACAATAAATAATACAAACAATTACCAATCAAGAATTACATTATGAATAGATAAATAGAGATGGATAAGTACGTTGGGCTTCGACGACCGATGTGGCGCGGTGGGCGGTGGTCCGCCTGCGACGCAGGAAGTTGCGGGTTCGATTCCCGCCTCGGAACAAATGTGTGTACGATCTGCAGACATTTGTTTCGGGTGTTCTGGTCGTTTTCTATGTATAATAAAAATATATATCTATGTAATGTATTGTATTATGTATATCAGTTATCTAGTACCCATAACACAAGCTCTGCTTACCATGGGGCTAGATATAATGCTGTGTGAATTGTCCAGCATTATTTATTTATTTATTATTGGGCTTAGGTACTTCTGTTAATATATTGATAACATGGACGCATTTATTTTTACGGTGTATTTACCATGATTATTGAGTATAGAAATAGTTATGATATTTATTGCCGAAATATTGTAAAACCGTAAAATCAAATCATGGTAAATGTCCCCTTGTAAATAACTTTTGTTTTAATAACCGC
This sequence comes from Eupithecia dodoneata, assembly GCA_947044415.1. NCBI lineage: Eukaryota > Metazoa > Arthropoda > Insecta > Lepidoptera > Geometridae > Eupithecia > Eupithecia dodoneata. The sequence continues at coordinate 6,705,794 of OX345656.1, read as the reverse complement.
GATCGTCTCAAAAGTATATTAGACGCACTTGTTAGGCATAATATAAAATAATATAACATTTTAGCTTCTGAGCTCCATGCATGACGCGTTGGAGGGAAGGACACTCGTTTTCGTGCATCAAAAATATCACACACATAGACTTCTTGGTCACACAGCATCCTCTAGTTATCTACCAAAAACCCGTCCCATCGGATCATGAGAATAAGGAATTCTATTCCTTTCCTTTGGGTACACCTGTAGAGAGCACTATAATAATGTCCTGCGCACATGGCTAGCCTTTTGTTTTAATAACAAAGCAGCCTCCGTTGACGCTGGCAGCTATGGCCGAAGATTTGTCTAGAGGGTCATCTAGGTATCTACCAAAAAGTGCAACTTATTTCTTTGAATAAACGTAAAGAAAATTATCTATTACTAAACGACATCTCATTTGTCGTATTGAACTATGCTTTTAGTTAACCGCTTCACATCAAATTAAGCTCAAGAGAAAAATGCAGTGGCTTTTTTGCGCCGAATCTAAGGAATTCGTTTACAATTTACTTATATCATGTATCAAACCACGATGGAGTCATAAAGCAGGGCTCTAAGCCCTCAGATTTAAAACGTAATTCCATTAAAGCTCGTATTATACCTACGTCGACGGTGAACAATGGTGGACTAATCCATTAGACAATACGCCATTGATCTTCGGGACGGGTGGAATATTCTACTTTCTATAGATTTAACGGAGAGGAAAGGGACACTCGGAAACTGTAGGATGTTTTGATGTGCTTAATAATATATCACGGTATTTATTTTGGATTTAAGATGTAAAGGAAATTTAAGCCGGAATCATAGAACACGTGTGCGTTCTGTAATTCTGTTTTAAATTTCCTGTGGGTCACGGTCTCTCTCTATATGGAAAAGCGTAAATTTTGTGTACCATAAAGCAAAGCTATGTAAAGGTAAGGCAATGTTTTTAAAAAAATACTAATAAACAAATAAAATAAACACAAAATAAATTGAAACAATTGAGCTAACTGAAAACAATCTACAGGTAGCTCAACTGATCCATATGAACAGTGGAAAGCGTTCCTAAGACTGGCTGCATTGCCTCACTGTATGGCAATGCTTATACTAAATAGTTCACGCGACGCTTCGACCAAACGCTCAGAATTTTTTTTTAAAACATTGATAGCCTCGTTTACTTCTTCATGTTAAGAGCTGATCATAGGCTCAGCTCTTTTATCGGTAAAGCCACTATCTGAATGAACTAGGCTAGATTTAATATTCATGTTTTTGATTAGATAACTTCTTTCCTATAATATCATCGGAAGTAGGAGGGAGTATCATAACATTTGATGTAGGACGTTGCGTCAAGTGTTGTTTTGTTGTAAAGGTCTATTAACTTGTTCCTGCAATTAAATTCATAATAGCCTTTGCTTATAGTGTTGCACATGTAGGTACTTAATGACACTAATTATAATTACCTTTACTTATTGTCTTACATAATTAATGAAATTCAAACAGCCAATTCCCATTCATTGCGCCAACACACGTGCTAGATTCTAATAATGACATAATAGTTTATATTTTACAAGAGAATAAACTACTCCTTTTGTATTCGAGGTTATACGAGAGGATGACATGACCAAGTTATAATGGGTAGTTTAGAAACTGTAATTTTCACTTCAATTGCGAGGAAATAAAACAATCAAAAAGTACCTTCAGTAAAATATTGCTCTCTCGCATCTCTTATCTACTAAAATAAATAATGCTGGACAATTCACACAGCATTATCTAGACCTATGGTAAGCAGAGCTTATGTTATGGTTACTAGATAACTGATATACAAAATACAATACATTACATCGATAGATATTTTTTTATTATACATAGAAAACAACCCGGAACAATCGAATACATATCGAACACACAATTGTTCCGAGGCGGGAATTGAACCCGCAACCTCCTGCGTCTCAGGCGGACCTTTGCCCACCGCACCACACCGATTGTACTTCACATCATATTAAATATTTCATTGCGTTTTTGTTCCATTTGTATATTTTTAACTTGATTTTTGACAACACGTTCATCTTCTGTTCAATTCGTAGTTAACAAAAAAATCAAGAGATTTTGCGCATAAACAAACTTTTTTTAAAGTTCTAACTATGGAGGAAGAATCACCCTTCTTATAACCATGCAACAATCACCAAGAAGGCACTTTCCGTTCCATTTTTAAATAAATTCAAATACAAATGCATGTTATTTGTAAATCGATCTAAAAAGTCGAGTCGTTATGTAACAGGATGTGATTCCAGACAAATATTAAAAAGAAAAAAATACTTATAAGCTATACGTACACATGAGTTTGGCGCCCGCTAAGCTTCGCTATAATGATTTTCGATCAAGAGAAGTGAAATAGCTATTCCTAACGTTAACGCCAACATACGACGGACGACGTATGACAATTAACGCCTACTTGAATCCAAGAATGACATCAGGCTGAGTGACCTATTGGAAACTCATAAACTACCTTTCCTGACATTTATGTGGCATATTGGAAGTCGTAGGAGTACTAACGTATAATTGGGTTTACAGCCCTTTTGCACTAGATAATGTTTATCGATCAATAAATTCATCCAATCGTCTTTCTGTAAATTATTTTGTGAGCAAAAACCATCGACTACGTACCCTAGACACCTAATACAGGGCGAACGATTTAAGACATCACATAAGATAAAGAGATCTTATAAAAATCCACGCCCACTAACGTTCGATCAGTAACGACCAGACCAGTGACCCGTGACAATCTCTGCGCTCGCTTACTCAATGGCTCCTGACGGAGCTCAACTTAATTTGGTTGACCAGTTGAGGTCAACTGTCGAGGTCAACTGTGCATCTCTTTCTTTCATAACCAATTCTGTATTCGCTTTCCTTTTTTCTCTGAGAAGGCGGGGTAAATAGTGCTGTGCCGTAGGCGACATTAAGATGTCGATGGCCGTAGGAAAGATTATGATGAATTATGTAAAAGTCGATTAAAATAATATTTAACGTTACATTGCTACAATGGTATTATCTAAAGGTACCTAAATGTTAACTCTAATATTTATTTATTTTTCATAAAATATTATTCTATTCTACTATAGTATAAAGCTAGATTAAATGAAAATGAAAATGAAAAGTTTTTATTTCTTTAAGCTTACAAATAAGCACTTAGACAGGTCATATTTATACTATTCATTATTATCAATTAAATTATTTTATAGTTCACTTTAATTTTTTGTCCACCATTGGAAGAAGTGAGAAGAAACCACTAATATGTTCATAAATAACTTATGTGTCTAGAACATTTGATTTGCTTATCTGTAAGTTGGTAGATTTTGAGTTGGAGCAAAACTCGTTCCAAGCTTTTTTATCTTCTAGGTAATCTGATATTTTGTAATAAGCTTTTTTACAAAGAATATGTTTCACAATTTTTTAAAATTTGTTTATTGATAATTTTTGCAACTCATTTGGAGTTTTGTTGTAGAAGCGTATACATTGCCATTGATACTTACCATTGATACTTATTTTTTTTTATTATTATACATTATATTATACATTATACATACTATATAAAGCTAGATTACCACTGACTGACTGATTTTCGCCTTGATGGTGGATCGGAAGGTATGTTTTTTTTTACAGAATCGTATAGGGGAGGTAAAAGTCTCGTAGGAAAAATTCTGACTTTTTGACATTTGCCCCCCCAAGACCGCCCCCAGTGGGGGGGCTCCTACATGGAGCCATATTGCTTAATTTTTTTATGGGGGTTGTATAGAGGGGGACAAGTGATTTTGAATGCATAGAAAATGTTGCCCCCCCTGCCCCCCCAGGACCCCCCTTTTGAGTGTGGAGGACAAATGGTTTTGAATAAGAAGATTTTTTTACCTTTTTTGCCCCCCAGACCCCCTTTTTTTAGGAAAAACCGAAAATTGGCCTATTTTAGACCTTTTTTTTCGGGTGGAGCATCGCAGCGAGCGAAGCGAGCCGTGCCGTGACCCCCATAAGCCTCCAGCCCCCCTATAGCCCCTCTACAAAAAAATCGGATATGGGTATCGTTTTTGACTAACTTCAAGATGCGACCGTGGGGAAGTCATATCCGATTTTTTCCCCCAAGACCCCCTTACCTAGAACTCGGAGGAGCATTGCGGTGAGCGAAGCGAGCCTTGCCGCCACCCCCTAATGACCCCCTAAGATCCCCCCTCCTACATAGAGCCATATTGCTGAATTTTTTTATGGTTACTAGATGACTGATCAACTTAATACAATACAACACATTAGTTACATAGATAGATATTTTTTATTATACATACATAGAAAATACCCAAAACACCCGAAACAAATAGGTACTTTCAGATCGTAGAAATATTTGACCCCAGGCGGGAATCGAACCCACAACCTCCTGCGTCGCAGACAGCCCTCGCCCGTCGCGCCACATCGGTCGTCAAATCGTCAAAGTAAATATACCTTGTTGCAAGTATCGATTGCTTTTATAGTAGGTACTTACCCCATCACTAATAATGGTCATGATTTGTCGTAACCTTGAACGGACCAATGAGCACTCACTTCCCCGCGCCCGCTCACCTCAGTTGGTTGACAGACTTGTTTGCACAGTGAATAAATAGGTATTAGGCGTCTAGGGTACGTAGTCGATGGCAAAAACAGTCCTCTTTGGTACGTAGGCAGGTAATGTAAATCGTGTAAAACCAACTAAAAGGGAAACAGTATTAATACCCGTTTTATATATGTTAGCCCCTATGGTGTTAGGCTCTAGGTAAGTAATATGACAACCTCTTGAAAAGAAAAGTAAATCGTTCCTCAGAAAATGTTGTGAAAATTAAAAATGCAAGACTTCCGTCACAAAATAAATATAGACAAGGTAAGACTACTTATGATACCTTTTCCGAGACGGCATTGGAAAAGGTTATGCCTGTAGGAACTCAAAGCAAACATCGTTTGTGTGAAGAGCCTGTACCAAAACGTATTTACCTCTGGATTGCAAATTGCATATCATATGTAGGTATCACAATCAAGCTATACAAAAATTTGAATTCCTCGATGACACGCCGATTTTCATCAAACAGTTTATCAATCAAAACTAAACATAGTCGAGACAGGACACTCGTTTAGTTGATCGGATACCTACGACAGATGCAAACAAAGTCCCATCACGAAAAACAAAAGAGGTTCTATGTTCGGCTTTACGTATATGTTTAAGTAGTATGTTCGTCGATTTCTCTGTCAGTTATATTACATTTGAAAATTTTTCCATTGTGAAGATCCTGAGTCGCCGATCACGGCTGAGATGGTCGCATATTTTTTATTCCCGATGGATAAGTAAGTATTTGTTTCGAGAAACATAAAAAACTGTGTATATTAGGAATTTGAAGTCGATTTTTAGTTTTTTCTAAACATATAACATTTTTGTAGACTAGAAATAAAGTTCAATGTTTATTCACATAGCGCCCCACTTCTTTGAGTTTTTAGTCAATTTTCTCTTGATACAATGTATAAAATATGATCTTGTAGTCCAGAAGGTTAACAGTCTCTATGAGTACGGCGTTGCAATAAGCTGTTTGGAACGTAAACGTAACTACGTTATTAATACAGACGAGTCAACATAATTACATTGCTGCCATTCGTTTCGTAAGGTGAACTAGAGATAAATGTTTGTTATTCTGCAATAAACATCGTATGTACCCTCTTTTATATGACACAAAGCGACCGACGAATTGTCGCTGATGTCAAAGACCTGTTATACCGACCCCAAGTGGAAACGGGCTAGAAAATGGTGATGAATGATGTGTCGAAGAAGGTAAGAAGACTTGGTACTAATTATCTCTAACTTTATCTTTTTAAAACTTTTTTAATTTATTAAATAAAGTATTAAAATATCAAACTTTTAATGATCTATAATTAAAATATTGTACTACTTTTTTGTTAACGGTTGCTGTATTACAGAGCATTTTTGTTTAAAGTTTCTGCCACTATTTTAAATGTTCCGTTGCTATTTTCAAAATTAATTTCTTAGTCCTCACTTTCGTATCATAAAGGTTGCCCGGAAGAAATCGCTCTTAGCGATAAGGCCGCCAATTGAATATCTGTATCTTTGTTTGTTTGTTTTTTTTCTGTGTTTGATATGCAATAAAGCGTATTTGTATTGTATTGTATTGTACAATTTCGATAAGTGGTTTGGACTGTTATTTGTCTGTATATCAGGACAAGAGTTTTCATATTACTATATGTAGATTAAAATTCTTTTTCGATTGTAGATCATTACTTCTATAAATAATAGTAACAATGTTTGTCTGAAACTCAACGCTTATCATGTGAATTTTAGTTGGTTTTGCTGTGGTTGATTCACAAATATTTCACATTGAAGTAAGCTGGAGTATAGTCATAGTTTCTAGATTTTAATTGTTCAGAAATTACTTATATCACTGTTTGTTTTAAGTTTCAGAATATAATACGACTTTTGGAAAGCGTCCTTTTTCCTTGATGTACTGTAATTTAATTTAAGATTGACTAACCCCCATATCTTTAGTCATTACCTCAAATAATTCTCCACTCAAACTTGTTCAACGGCGTTTCGAGCATCCCTCCAAAACATGCTCGAGTTTGGTATGCTTAGTCGTTAATTTGGTTATATATCAACCTCTCTTATATACCTTCGCGATGGGTAATTGTAGGTTTCATCGTCGTAAATGTAATTGAGATAGTCTCCAAAATCCATTGTAAATAACAACAAACTATTTCGAGGAGCATTCAAGGTAGGTAGCGAGGTACCTTGAGATGACAGTTCGTTATTCCACTCGTATGAAAAAATTCTCGAAGGCTGTTTCGAGTGAAGGATTTTTTTACGATCAAGCATACCGAAACGCATTTGGAGGTTGAGTAGAGTTTGAATCGAAGTCGAGGTAATGACTAAAGATATGGGGGTTAGTATCGAATGTTGTAAAATTTGATTTTCAAATTCTACATATTTTAACCTTCCTACCTAACTCTGTAAGGCAGTACACAAGTACCTACACCATCTTCTTTACCTCCGTAAACACTTTTCCGAAGCAACGCGCAATATCCTAGACGAGTGTAATGAGATCTCTATTTGTCACATTTTCATATTTATGGCTTACGATATAAGGTTGTAAATCGTGTGAGGATTGCAAGTGACAGTAAGTTTGCAATTGTGTCTAACGCCGCGGGGAACGGGATAGCGAGAAGAGTCGGTATCTCTTTGACACTGAAAAATTTGTTTAGATTTTTTTGGTCCTGAGTGTGGGTAGGTACTTCCTAGTATAGTCATCTCATTACCATCTCTGTCCATGAAGGATGGTGTAGCAGGTAGAGAAAAACTTAAAAACGCAAGGTGAAAACAGCTATTAGATTATTTCTCATTCAACATAATTTATTCTAAAATAAACAAAACCCGCTCTCTCCATCTTTCTCTCTCACCGCTACGCTTTTATATGAGATCAAATTGTTATTTAAAATAACTTAGATATTTTCTAAGTGCTTTCTAGACTTCGTTCTAACTTATAATTAAACTGACGATGCTTAGCAAGAATCCAAGCACCAATTAATAAGTGTATATTGAATACCTAACTGTAATAACGGCGTGAGTGAAAGATGAGCCACTACAACTTAGATTAGAAAGTTACGTGCATCTAAGGGGTATGAAAATTTAAAAGGGATTAAACGAGTTTCGTCTCTATTTAGCTGGCGTTTAAGGTAGGTTTTATGTGTGACAGTATAATATTATGATTGATTTCGTTTGCGTGTTTCTAATAGTGACCTGAAGATGTTTCTGTAACGAATTTGATGTTATTTTAATCAAGCTTTATAATATTTGATTAAATTTGAAACTGAATTAAACTCTCATTAACATGCACTTTAAAATACGAGACAATTTAAAATATAGCTGAAAAACAAAATGATAAACGCAGCAATTTAAGCTAACTTGGTACAAGTTAGACAATGCCATAAAGTTATTTTTCCAGCAGATTGTTCACCGCAGAATGTTTTTGAGTTAAAAAAAGGTTTATGCATAAAGGCATTCCCGTTCCGCACATTGTTGTATGTAGGTCGCCTAAAGTAAAATTTTATAACACAAATAATGATGCTGCAAAAAATAACGTGACGTTTATCCCCAAACAATTCATATCTCAAATGTCAGATTAATCTAAGGCCTCGCACACACCGTTGATTGTGCGAATAATAATCCTTGTATTCCGCAAGAGGCCAGAGCGTCAAAGCTGCGCAAAGGAACAAAGCCTCCAATTACCCGAGCGGGCACGCCGTGGGCTTTTAGTGAATAATGAGGCCGCTTATCCCAGCGGATGACGGCTTCACTAGAATTGTTTCTGAGTGGGACTGCGCGGACCACCCTAACGCCGCTAGAACCGGCTACACGTTCACACTTTGCGGTGAACCTGGACCATTAAACTTTGTTTGCGAATACCGAGATTGTGGATTTATTTTTCGAAAATAGTATTTCTTAGTAAATGATAAACGATGATGGCCGCTGGGGCAAACGTGTTCTTGAGTGGACCACGACTCGGTAAACGTTGTGTAGGACGCCCTCCGACCAGGTGGGATGACGACCTGCGAAAGACTGCAGGTAGATGCTGGATGCGTCAAGCTGAAGACAGGGCGCTATGGCGCTCATTGGGGAAGGCATATTTCCAGCAGTGGACTGCTATAGGCTGATGATGATGATAAACGATAGGAAACAAGGTTAAAAATAAACTGTTACGGGTGCTTTTTTTTATCTCTTTTGTAATTAAGCAGGGATCTAAAACACGGTAAGGCAAATGTGGTTTGTACTAAGTATTTTCGTATATATTGAAGTATGGTATTCCTATAACCGACGTCTATAACCGAATTTTCACGTCGCGTCGTCGGACGTCGCGGTCACTGCGTCAACACAATTTGCCCATGCTCTTTCTGAGTCCCTCACTTTGACATTTTACACAAAACAGTCTTTCCTATGTCACCTTCATTCAAACCTCAGAAGAGGGAAAATTATTTTACGTGAATATTTTTAAGGGAAATAATGGCCATTAACTTTTCGTTGGATACAATTTCGGATATTTTTTTCCGTAAAATGAAATAAAAAATCAGACAGTTTGCTGTGACACTTACCAACTTCGTTTTATTACAAAACCGGGGAATAAAGTAGCAGATTTCGTTTTAGTAATGCCATTTCCCTGCAAATTCGACGACCGAGGACGACCGATGTGGCGCGGTGGGCGAAGGTCCGCCTGCGACGCAGGAGGTTGCGGGTTCGATTCCTGCCTCGGAACAATTGTGTGTATGATCTGCAGATATTTGTTCCGGGTGTTCTGGTCGTTTTCTATGTGTAATAAAAAATATCTATCTATGTAATGTATTGTATTATGTATATCAGTTATCTAGTACCCATAACACAAGCTTTGCTTACCATGGGGCTAGATAATGCTGTGTGGATTGTCCAGCATTATTTATTATTATTTATTAATTCGTGAGATAAATCTTAAAGGAAGTTTCAGGTCCGATACTGTCCTAAATCAACAAACCTATTTTAAAACGTGTTTGCCATCGGATTTACCGCTGCTATTGTTAAACGATAATGAAATGTATAAAGCTACGAGTATGTTACGGATAAGTTCCTCTGCTTTTCATAGGTCCCTTTATCATGTTCGATGAAAGAAATGGAGAAAATTCAAACCTTTAACACTTTGACTGCTGAAATCACACGGTATGTGTTTTCTACAAGTGACTAATATGCGTAAATCCACACTAGCGCAGCGGCTGAGAAAATACAGATCTTGTGACTCAGCACAGCCGTAATATTTTTCGCACGAAACGCATGTGCGGCGCAACACAACCGCTGTGTAGAGCGGCAGCACCAATTTTTTAGGTTAAAAAAAAGATCGCAGTTTTCGAAAAAAAATCGCAGTCAAAGTGTTAAGTATTTTATTTCCTTTACATCTAACAGGACACGGACACGTCACAAATTTCAATTAACAAAGTTAAAACTTTGATTATTTTAACACTTCAGTCTTTTTACGGTAAATTATAGAAGCGAACAAGAAACCTTCACACTTTAAAATTCTTACTATTTTCGAGTAGCAGCAAAATTCTTCCCAACCTTTTTTATAGTTTAGATAAATAGTCTGATTTTTTGTTTTATTCTTTATTCAGACACGAGATCCATTTTACAGCTATAAATTAAAATTAGGGCAAATTAAAAAATTAGACTGTCAGACAGGCTTACAATAATGTCGCTTTTACACATGTCAACTCTGGACATGAATGAGGCACAATTTTGCAAGTCACTTTGAGTTTTGTTGTAGCGTACACACTGCCCTTTTAAAGATATATTTATGTTCTGTAGCCTAGTTGTGGGCACAACGAGTATTCTTATTTCAAATATTTATAGAAGAAAAATTATCATCAGGGGCTAGATTATAAATAATAATAAATGATGTTGAACAATCCACACAGCGTCATCTAGCTCCAAGGTAAGTCAGAGCTTGTGTTATGGGTGCTAGAGTAGGTGCTAGATGACTGATATACTAATACAATGGATTAAATATATCTTCAGCTAGGGAAACAGAACTCGTAATCTGCGACACAGTATTTTACTTCTGCAGGTCGCATCGCTTTATATTTTTGTTCTAGCACCTAAGTATGTTTCATAATAAAGACTAAAATAAATAAAGACTCAATCTTCGGAAACCTTTAAACAGTAAACATATATTTATTCGACATAAAATGTGTTAAAACAATTAAACAAAGACTGTTTATACGGCAAATAAAGCAGATAATGATACTCAAGAGCGATCTTATGTAAGGATCGCTTTTATAGACCATTAATTTATTTTTTACGTTTGTCCGCCCGCTTCAGGTGTGACGTTAATTTTGTTCCAACGCATCAAAACAAACTTAACGGTGCCGAATGAACCTGAAATGGCGTCACCTCCGTCGTCCTTTATTTCAGTTATTTCGGAAATAACAAAATTTCAGCTTCAGAAATAATACAAAAAATTAAGCTTCTAGAGCAAGTTTCGTGTGCGAGGTAGGAAAGTTTTTAATCGAGATTTTTAATATTTTTGACCTTGAAAGTTAGACCGGTCGATCTATATGAAACATCAGCTTTCGTGGATACTTGCATTAAGTCATTGATGATGATAAAAGATTACTTTTATCATTATCTTATTTAGACGTTATTAATAAGGCAATAATACATAGGATTATTAATAACGAATAAATGAAATGATTGATACTGAGGATACCAGAACACTGAAATGGCCCCATACTGAGGATACCAGCTCTACCAAGGCATTGACGGTTTCAATAGAGGTCGACCCAACAGCTCTCCATCTTTTATTTTTACTAGCATTACTGGACACGAAATTGCGAATTAAAAGAAAATTCACGTTTTTATTACGTCGTTATTCTGGTCCCCAGCGATCCCGCTGTTTAGTATCCATGTTTTTAATACCTCCACTCTTAATATCACAATAATAATACTCATATTATAAAGGCGAAAGTTTGGATATATATTTGTTTCTCCACTGCGCCGAAAATACTGAAAGGTTCGGGATGAAATAGGATTTACGTGGATGTTACTTCGAGGCCTTACAAAACGTTATTGCATGTTTTTTTTCCTGAAAAATATTAATTAAAACCACCTGAAGCTACTTTATTATTAAAATAGACATTTAATTCGAAATTCGTGTTATAGATAAGTAGTGGACTTAAAGCTTTTCTAATGTTTTTTTTAATAGTATTTTTATTTGGACCCGAAATCGTTTGATTTCGGGTGAGTGAGTGATTCGGCGTGAGTGAGTTTTCACTCACGCCTAAAAAGGCCTATAGGTTTAGTTGTACCAGCTTTTGTTGTGTAGCGTTTATTTACTTTTGTTTTCAACAATTTCCATAACTGATTACCATAAACAAACGAGTTCTAGCATTATTCCCAAGTTGTCCCATGTAAATTGATGTAATAATCGTAATCGTATTTTCTTTTTATTCTGTTGACTGCAAAAAACGGTTCAAAATGCTCGTCTGGCTTATAAAACGGCGATTTTATGTTGTTGCGTCCGCTTTGCAAGTACAATAAAAATAACCTGTCATTTTGCTAAGGCGTACTTTATGCTATTTTAGAATTAGTGGTCTGGTGGTCCATTTGGGTCTGTCGTGTGAGGCAACGCAGTCAGCCGAGCACAATTTGTAGTCCATTTCTCTTGCATGCTTCGCGACACTCTATGGATTTGCTAGAAATATTCGTACGGACATACCTTGAGTGTTTTATTCGGGGAATAAAAAAATAATAAAACCAGCACCCTACTTGATGGAGTAATGTCATCGTAAAGGTTGCGTGAAGGACATACCTACTGTGTGGGCGGACAAAGGTCAAAGACCTTTAGTTTAGAGACTGATTCTTTCAGAATTAGTTCAGCAGAATTATTAAGGAAATTAATTATTTATAGAAAAGTAAATTATCAACTCCGCAACATTAACTTTCACCATATAAGCAGTATAGGTTAGCTTATATTTGTATCTTTAGATACTTTTCAAAGTTTAGTTTGAGCTAGATCTGCGTAAATACTGATACTCTGAAAACTTGTATTATTTCTTTACTTGATACCACACGCAACTGCTCAAAACATCAGCCGCTCAATTGCCCATGGTTAGCGAAATTTACGAGTCGACGCTCGAAATTCATTGTTTCATCGTTTTGCCCAGTCCGTCAACTTGTGCATAAAATAACTATAGACTCGTGTATTGTCTGGTTGCGATGCAATTTGCCGGACATTTCTCTTGTGTGTCCTCGTAACAAAGCTACGATTCAAGCTGACGTCAACTATCGATGGCTCAGCGGAATTAGTGCTTCTAGGGTTCCTGGCAACGGAAGAAAAAGCGCCGTTTCTTTTACTTCGAACAAAGACGTTAAGTTGAATTGCAGGTTGCAACGTTTACTTTTCAGACAAGTCACTTGGTCTTTGAATAAGAAGCTTCATTTATACTTATTTTTAAGATGAATTTGAAAGTTAAAGTTTGAAGAAATTCTTTAACAATAATTCAATCAATAAATTATTGCCTACACGTCAAAATCGGCGAGCCTCCGACAAGTTGACAAAACCCTATCTACCTACCATATTAATTACACTGCAATTTAAACACAACCATGGTGTGTTGACTCCATAACCATGACTCGACATTCAAGTTGGCAAAATACTGTCGGCTGCTGTCTATAATATTTAACACTGAAATTTTGACAATTTTCGTGTGTAGACTACAATACTATGACTCCATAATCAAGTTGACAAAACACTATCGGCTGCCTACAATATTCATACACTGAAATTTATACAAAGATATGGTGTGTGTGAGAGACTCCAGTACTATGACTCAATATTTATATCTGAAATTCATACTTCTCTTTGTATACTCATCAGATTTTGCTCAAGAGGTTTTCTTCCAACTTATGATTGAGATATTTATACTGAAAATCAGAACCATCCTTTCCTACTCACGCTTATCCATGTTTTTGTTCTTATTGTCACGATTTTCAAGCTTTCAACCTTTTTACACGTCGAAGAATAGCCATAACTAGCGCACTCGCAAGTCTCGTTAGCTTGACTCGATAAGCGTTGAAATGGTTGAAATAATTCCAATTCTGTGTTCGAATTTTACGTTTTATTCAGTTATTTTATAAATTGAATTGAGAGGAAATTGCGTAAAATTGTGATTATGGTGTAGGATTCGTTATTTGTATTGTTGGGGTTACCAAAGTTATAGACATAGCTCTAAGAATTAGCAAGCTGAAGTGGCAGTGGGCCGGCCATATCTGGCGGTGAACCGACAACCACTGCAAACGTGTTCTTGAGTGGAGACCACGAATCGGTAAACGTAGTGTAGGATGCTCTCCGACCAGGTGGGATGCCGACCTGTGACTGCATGTAGATGCTGGATGCGGCAAGCTGTAGACAGGGCGCTACGGCGCTCATTAGTGGAGGCCTATGTCGAGCAGTGGACTAACATAGGCTGATGATGATTATAATGATGATTGTTGGGATTGGTGGTGAAAATAATTTATTCATGAATGACTATGATTAAAAAAAACATGGGTACTTGTAGATTTATTGATAAATCACCAAGAAGCATAGCTGTGATTCAGTATAAAGCGTGTATAAAAAACTCATGCGCCGGTAAGTAGCTAATTATAAGACCTCGAAAGACAACAGTGTCTGCTGTAAAATGTGCTCCCACGAGGTATTCGCAAAATCAGAGCACGCTCCCAATTTTAAGACCAAAGACACGGCAGAGCTGTCGCTCATACATCGAGGGCCCTACGCCTCATAGTTTGGGCTCCATCGCAGGAATGCAATTCAAGCATAGCTGTGGCAGACATCGGTCGATAATTGCATTTTGCGGTCGGCCTGCGCTCCACTTCGCTGGGCTCTTGTCATTGCGAAGCTGGTCTTACGCTAAAATAGGATTTGCTGCGATGACTCTAGATTCAATGTTGTTTAAGCATCAGCTGGTGATGTCAATGAAAAGTTTTTAATATTCGATTCCGTCGATCGTTTCGTATACCAACAGCTTCATAATTCAACGTTTGTTTTATAAATACAGCGCATTAATTAATCCAACAGTAGATGACGTAAATGTATTCATGGAACTCGAACATGAAATATATAATTTTTTTTTGTAAACGCAAGCGTAAGCTCTGATATTTTTAATGTCGAGCAAGTGTGACTATTTACCGACAGTGCTCTAGCTTCTTCTGAGACTAGCGGCCAATTCCAACGATTGGACGGAACGCAAACAAACTGAAGTTTCCAAGAAATTCCGATTGGATAAACAAGATACGAGACAGAAATGAGAGTGCAAAAGAATATGATAACCTACTTATATAATTCTATATCGTTGATAAACAGAATTTTTCACTGTCCTACAAATATTTTAGTTAGACGAACTCTGTGGCTCGATAGGCGAAGGTCGATCTGAAGGCATCGATTCCCGCCTCGGGAAAAATGTTTGTACGGTCTGCAGATATTTTTGTTAGTGGTTTTTGTATGTATAATTCAAAACTCCGAAATTTATAGTAAATTTAAGAAGAATAATTAAAGCCGGTACGGCGGTTTGTACATAGATTAACTTATCAATGACTAGCTGCCCACTGTTTCGCCCGCGTGGAAATTTAAGTGTCAAATGGCTTATAAACTTTACTATTGAATCAATCAATCTATAAAAAAAAATGCATACAAATCCGTGGCGTAGTTTTAAAGATATAAACATACATAGGAACAGACAGACGGGGGAAGCGTCTTTTTTTATACTATAAGTATAGTGATTACATTTCTTGTCAAACAGTTATTTGTCTTACTGAAATAATGTTGATAAGAGATCTGATCATTGATTAGTTAATTAGCATACGAACAACCGTACGTTAATTGGTAATTTACTATTCTTTACTCAACAGCAAAACAAAAACTCATACAAATGTAGATTTTCGAGCGGAACACCGCAACAAAAGCGAGCATTTTAACTTTTTTGACCATTTTTCAAACTGCAAGCACTGAATAGATGCAATACCAACGTAATCTAGC
This sequence comes from Eupithecia dodoneata, assembly GCA_947044415.1. Taxonomy (NCBI): domain Eukaryota; kingdom Metazoa; phylum Arthropoda; class Insecta; order Lepidoptera; family Geometridae; genus Eupithecia; species Eupithecia dodoneata. The sequence continues at coordinate 6,690,171 of OX345656.1, read as the reverse complement.
GACCTGAATCCCTCCGTACATAGGGCGGTCATATTGCAACAAAAATGAAATGCCCAATCCACTGAGATTAAACGCCGCAGCGTGACGGGTGCCACTGCCATTCGCTTTAATATTAAAAATACATTGAAATGGAATTTAAATGAAATATCGCCCACTACTGAAGGTTTATTTTTAAACTTGGTTTTTAACTGATCAAATAACGCGTTTCTATTTCCTGGTGAGCTACAATTTGCAACACAATAGTCATTTATAACGGGACGTTTACTATGATTTTGAGTCATGATTTTGTTTATGTTACAACCATGATAGTTTCAAAAGATTTTTGACATTTTGCGAGTTACGGGAGGAGATTATCCCCCAATGAATACATTTACTTGTAATGTCAATGTAATCATTTGTTTACGACAAAAGACAAGATGCTTTCCAATGAGTTATTTAAAAGAAGATTGTAATCTTTGAAGTCGCCAGGATTTAATCTAGCACTTGTTGAAACGTAGCGGAAACAACCAGAAGTTTTCTTCCTCAATGAATTGTTGGAATTATTTATTACTATTAAACGCCTGTTATATGTCTATATTTTTTTGTATGTTTTCGATGCAATGGTACTAGCGACACGTGCTAGTATCGGTAGTACCATTGATGGTACAAATCAATGGTACTATAGACACAAGGGGTAAATTTGAGGTACGAGTAGGTAAGCGTTTGTAAGTATAATGATTACGATTGCTCAGTGCAGTTATGGATGTGGCAAAAAATTACAACATGATAACGGTTTGTTTTTTTTTAACCCTGGATAATTCAGCCAGCCCTATATAGCGCCAAAATAAGTAGAGCTTGTGTTATGGTTACCAATAGATCAGTGAAATTATGGATGTCGCAAAAAAATTCCAGATGATAAAGCATGGTCTTTTGTTTTTTTTAATGCTGGACAATTTAGCTTACCTCTAGCGCCAAAATAAGTAGAGCTTGTGTTATGGGTACTACATAGATGTCTGATATACTTAATATAATACATTATATAGATATATATTTCTATTATACATAATAAATACCCAGAACACCCGGAACATTATATTTGCAGATCGTACAAATATTTATCCAAAGGCGGGAATTGAACTTGCAACCTTCTGCGTCGCAGGCGAAATGTCGTCGCCCGCAGCTCAAGGTCATCAAAATCAGGTCAGGTTTTAACACGTTAAACGCCGAAAAAAGCGCCGTGGTGGTCACCGGTGAGCGACAGAAATTATTTAGTAAATTCTTTTGATAATAATAAAAAATATTAGTTTAGATCGGGGTTTTTGACTATTTTGAATCATATGAGCCAATAAAATATATTTTGTAAAATTTGCCGAAATCGTGAATCGACGTCGGCCCATAAGGAAAGTATAGTGGTGGTCACCGGTGACCACCATGGCGTTCAATGTGTTAAATACCTCTCTTATTCAATATCTCAACACTTAAGGAATTCAACCCGATTTTATTGATCAAATCAATCTGGTATGTGCATTAATCATGATAGGTTGTCGGTATAAGTTGGTTAGTTCTATACAGATCAATCAATCATTCAACAGGTTGTTCGTTGATGTTTACTTACCAAGTAAATGGTAAAGATTATATTTTACCGGCTATCCTATACCTTTTGTTTTAATTCCAACGTTTCCATTGCGTCATAATGCTATCTAACGCGTTAACAAATCAAAGTTGATTCTAAATTTGAAATAGTCACTACCACATACAAACCTCAACTAGAACACAAACTAGTTAACACAAATACGCCTAAACCAAGTTTTACACCATCTTGCTGTATTACATTACTTAGTAGACTCGAAACAGTTTACAAAACTATTCCTTACTACTGAACTAATAAGGTTACATACTTTTGAGCAGATAGTCTCGAACACCATTGCATTCATGGTTTTCTTGCAACTTTGTAACTTTCACAGAGTTATCCGCAAAGGATAGTTAGATTCTATTGGGAGATATGAATGTTTTATTATGGATATTACCGAATAAACGACCCTTGGCTGATTTCTAATGCCTTTTCCACAAACGGGCAAATACGGGTGCAATGCGGGTTACTTTTAGAAACGTATAACATTTAGTAGTAGTAGACCATTGAAGTCTAGACTTAGATAACTTCAGGGAGCAAAATGGGGCTTTTAACTTTTGTTTGTATATTTGTTGAACTAGAATAATTTTTATGGATAAATCCTCGGTAGATAAATTATAACGTTATTTATAGTTTTATTTTTATGAAAAAAATAAATAAATAATTCTGGACAATCCATACAGCATCATCATCATCATCATCTAGCCCCAAGTTAAGCAGAGCTTGTGTTATGGGTACTAGATGATATACCTAATATAATAGAATACATAGATAGATTTTTTATTATACATAGATAACGACCAGAACACCTGGAACAATAATATCCGCAGATCGTACACACAATTATTGTCCTGAGGCGGGAATCGGACCCGCATTTGATTGTCGCATTGTTAATATTAATATTGACAGAACAGAAGAGCTCATGAAACTGACTCTGAACAGGAGTTTACGTAAAGAACCAGAACAGATGAAGAACTAGTACCAAAAGAAGAACCAGATGCGGATAAAAGTAAATACAATGTTCCTATTGTACAACTGAAAACCTATTCAGTTGAAACGCAGAACACAGGATTACCTAGTTCAGGCTAAATTGTTACACTTAGCTTTATTTATTTATTAAGTGCACTTTATGTTTTATCTAGCTTCGAGTTTTCATTGCTTACTCTAACTATTACATTGCTTGCTGCGTAATTGTAATTTTAAGGACTACTGTAGTACCGAAACTGCTCAGTTTGCTTCTGTTAGAATTCGGCAGCGCAATATAATATTATATCCCGGTAGAAATAGTTCTGGGGCCTAATTCCACTAACACAATCTCCTCACAATGACAGTAGTATCGCGTCTAAATCGCCACTATTGACACCTATTGGTATCCCACAAGCACAATCTTTCTCAGTCTCAGTTGTATCGTGGTCGTATCTATGAAACTTACAATTGTGACAAGTTGTCGCATTCTAATAATCACAGTCTCTTGTATCGCTTGCGATAGGCAGCAAACATGGAATTCTATTGTTATTTTGACGGCTATGGTTAGAGATTTTGACGAGATAATGGACGATTGAACAAAGGTAGCTCTCGGTGCTATTGTGCTTGTGAAATAATAGTGAAATAATAAAAAGTTCAATGAGTTTCCTAATTCGAGCGCGTCTGCAACTCATTATAAACTCTCGCCGGCTGTTAGAGCGTCAAAACCGGCGACGATCTAGAGCTCTTCTGCGAAAGACGCTGGACCCCTTGCATTGCAGGACAAGGAATACAAAAACCTATCGTCTTATCAAGGGGACAGTCAAAACATAAGCGGAAGATCTCAATCCTCATATTCGTAAGGAACGCCGGCCGTACTGATCTGATGGCATTTCCATAATGACCAATGTAAGTAAAACAAACTATCTTTGTTGATTAAATTCCCTCTTGCCTAAGCTTTACAATGTTTATTTTATGTAACTAGATAGTACCTACTATTTAAAACAATTTATTTTGCAGATATTGACTGCACTGGCATTTGTCGCTCATAGCCTGCTGTTTCCAGAGCTGTGAGGGAGGTGTTGGTGGCACTTATTTTGGTCTATCCCATATATGTTCCTTTGCCAACACAAAGAGATCAAAGCAACAAATTAAAGAGCAAGTGAGTTCATGAATATGATACCTATATATAGATTAGAAACTGTCGAAATCAGATAAGTGTCTGTCTCCCTTAAACTCGAGACCTTTTACTTACCATATCGTCATGATTAAAACAGAAGCTAGCTTAGCTGTTTAGTACCCCTCACACTTTGTACCTAAACCCTAATTATACATAATGTATATACATTCATTGTTATAATTTTCTACAGATTGCAGAAGAATTGAAAGCCAGCGCTGAAAGCTGTTGTTGTAGAGTCAAACCAAAACTTCTAGCCGGTCGAGCAATGCAGCAAGCTGTAGTTGGCAAATAGTGGCAAGGCATGGAATCAGCCATGTCGACAAGATAATGGCTGTCATGATGATAATGTAAATAGTATTAATAAATTCATTTAAACACTTTTAACTCCACATGTGAGATTATGCATTGTTGTAGTTTGTGTTTTAGTTTTTAAAGATAAGCTGTTACCACATTGTTTTCTGTTATTGCTATCAGTTATTATAACTTTTCATTCAAAAATTTCTATGTTGGCATAAAAAATCTTGTATTCTACTGAGTATCCAAGAATCTGCAGGTTTAGAGTAAAAATAAATACCATTTTTTATATACACATTTTTTATTCATAATATAATAATGTATGTACACTTATGCTAATTAAAACAACACTTAAACTAATCAAAAGCGCTCTAAGATAAACACTTGTCTAATTGTTTTACATAGGTAGGTTATAATTGTGTTATGTTTTCGAAAGACACAAAGATTGAGTGGGAAAAATAATGCTCCGCAGACCATGTAAATCTTTGTAGTTGCAACAATGAAGCGACGACAGCATACATTTTCATATTTTGTATTCATTGTAGTACTGAAAAAGAACAGTAGATTATTATTAGGTATTAGTAGGTAGACCTATACAACAAAGAGTGGGTTCTTCTTACTGAGGACCGAGATGAGTGGAAGAAGGGGGGGAGGCCTGCAGTGGGACACTGCGGGCTAATATAACAATAATAATAAAAATTAGTAGGTACTAGTTTATGCTTGTAATAGTGTGAAACTAACTAAGTAACTACATGGTATTATGGGCTCTCTGTACTTGTTTGCGATAAAAAATGGAGTAGAATAGAATAGTAGTTGCATTTCTTACCAATCTCCACTCGTCTCCCGTTTTTGATGGCGAGTCTGAGCTAATACCATTTCTTTATGAGATCGTTCCACTTCCTTCGAGATAGCTCTAGGATAAGATAAGGCATTCTAGATTAATGCCCTAGCGCCAAATATCGGTGGTAGTCGAGGTAGTCAAGGAGGGCCTTAATTTGTTTCAGCAGTACCATTATCCATTGATTTTGTGTGGGAAATCAAACATAAATAACAAAATGTTTTCTTTCTTGAATACAAGTAACTTTGACATGAGTTGCTATATGACGTTTACATTAACAACTTGAAACTCTTTTATCTATGTCATTAAAGCTTACTACTCACAAATTTTATTAAAATCGTGATTTTGTTGCGTTATAAGTATTTGAGAGCGATGTAAATAGACTTTTACGCAATTGCAGTAATAATTTGAATTGTTAGATACCTATAAACCCTTAATTATGAGTGCACGGATTCATAAATATTTGGTCCGCCATTTCATATTTATTTTATGATGTATACGGCAACACCTACCATACTACTCAATAACAATACAATAGTAAGCGATTGAGACAGCTGTCACAATTTAGTAGGATACCTTATAAACGTAAGACACAATAGCTATGACAATTGTATGGAGCCATAGTCGTGTTTGTTTTAATAATAGTGGAATTAGGCCCCTGGGATGCTATCAGTTTAACATCATTATAACATGGAAACAGTTCTTAAAACTTTTGAGAGATAATTATCTGATATACTCAAGCGAAAACATATACATTTATCAAATTTTTAAAAGTATGAGTAGTGTTAAAAGGAGCCAAAAATAAGCATATTTTGTTTTCTTTATAAAATAATTTTGATTTGAATTTTAACTTTCATAGAAAGATCATAATGGTTCATCATCATCATCATCATCAGCCTGTAGCAGTCCACTGCTGGACATAGGCCTCCCCAATGAGCGCCATAGCGCCCTGTCTTCCGCTTGCCGCATCCAGCAATCTACCTGCAGTCTTTCGCAGGTCGTCATCCCACCTGGTCGGAGGGCGTCCTACACTACGTTTGCCGAGTCGTGGTCTCCACTCAAGAACACGTTTGCCCCATCGGCCGTCGGTTCTTCGCGAGATATAGAGTTTATTTATTTTTTTCATAATGGTTATGAAAATAATAAATAAAAAAATATTTGTTATAACTCAAAAATACATACATAACAATGTTTAGAGGGCTTTCAAAGACCCCACGTGATCGACGACGTAACAAAAATAAATTTAACCGACGACGGCGGGCTCATTTTACTCTATGCAATAAATTACATTTATAAATATTTTAATTTTACATTGAATCACATCACATCAAAACAGTGTAACGCAAAGGTTGGTGTGGCTAAGGCTTTATCTATCCAAATTTATAGTAACTTGCTCGTTCACCTATCCAGGCCGCGCTAGGAATAATATGCACTTTGTATGGTTCTGGCTTTATTCCAACTTGGGCTCGAAACTTTGCAAACTGATTTAGGCTGGTTAAACCTACATATCTCATATAAATTCGTTGTTTTAGCCTTGCTTCATTATTTTCAAATGCACGTTGAATAAAACTTAGGTACAATAAAGTTGAAACTTTTATTCTAAAATTGTTCATAATTTCAAACCATTACAAGCTGCCAAAGCTCTAAATACCTCGTCTATATGATGCCTTTACTTACCTAAGTTATGTAAAGCTTTTTATTCCCTATGTTACACTTTTATCACGTCAAATTTGCATCATGGTGTAAAATTTACGATCAGCTCAACAAATTTGTAAAACATATTTGTTGTAAATCAGGTTTATGTCAGTATCTTTCACACACATTTTACAATATGCAGGCCTAATTTTATCTCTTTGGTAATATCGAGGTATATATAATCTACGTCATTTTGCCGTCGACGTTTTGTCCCCTCGTTCATTGTCTCATTGTTTCCAATAATGTTTTACGAAATTGTTACTAAATTACCTACATTATGAGAAACAAACAATGCATTGGTATTGAAATGGATCAGCCGAGCTACCTCTAGCTTCAATGATTGTTTGAAACAGCCTGCATGTATATAGTCCAACTTCAATTGTAAATACAAGGTCTTATTTAATTATTCTTAAGCTGCAATTAACTTTTTTCATAAAATTAACCATTCAGCTACAAATAATATATTCCCTTAAAATTATTTTCTTTGTCTCTAAGCCCAGCATATGAATGAATAGCTACGGGCATAAGCGTGTCTCCAATAAAGCTTAAGATTCAACTAGTTAGCATTCCATAAACTTTTAGCACTATTAAGTTGTATTCAGTAACCATCCGATCTAATAGAAAGGTGCAAAACGAGGATACAGTCCACGCAAATTGCAATATCGATATAATCCTCCCGCCTATAAAATCACTGCCATAAAGAACCCTGTTACCTTGAAATAAAGCTCTACCAGAAATCAAAGCTAGACTGCATTTATTTTAATATCTGAACATGCAATCAGAACCCTCTTGCCTTGACATAGGGTATCACAAATCAGCTCTGCCTTCGAGTTGATTGTACTACGTTACTAGTTCGCCCACGCACAGCCACGTGCTTAAGATGCAGTGAACCTTGGTGTCCCTGTACCGTCATGGTCATATTTTAACAACGATTCTGTGTAGTAAGTTGTCTGGAGTATCTAGTAGTGGGGTCGAGTTGTTGGAGCGATACTTGAGTATAAGGGGCTGCTATCCTATAATAGTGATGCAAATCCGTCGCAAGTTTGATTGTAGTTAAATTAGCTTTGGCCTTCGTCGATCCCGTGTTCGGACAAAACACTTTAGGCTAGGATACATCGTTTTAATAGAGCCTTTGTTAAAGAAATATAATTTATTGGTAAAATCAATTTACACGTCAGAAAATTGTTAGGTAAAGTGTACTTTAAAAGATTGTTTAAGCAGCACTGCGATACAACGTGGCAATGATTGTAGCCAAATTGAGGTCGCGACGATTTTTAGAAACATCAATCCATCGAGCTGATACTCTGTAGAAGTTTGTAGGAGATGATATATTACATAGAATAGTCATAATAATAGTCATAATAGCCATTTATTCATAATAATAATTACATGTCATGTTTTATAGGTATCTAATTATGTTGGTCCCTAAGAGTATTTAATTAATTAATTAACATTCAAATTAATAATATCATAGCTAAATAGATTAAACTATTATTTTATGATAATAAATTATAACTTAATAACTTAACTTAACACTAACTACGAATTCGTCGTAGCTGTAGAAAGTTTGCTCAATAAGCCAGCGTTTGAGTTTATATTTGAATGCAGGCAGACTGTGGGCTCCTGTAACAGCACTGGGAAGTCGGTTGTACACGGCTGGGCCCATGATGTGTGTTAGCTGCTTGGACGACTTCTCCAGCGAGCGCGTCACGGTGGCCAGTCTATCACGGCTGCGCGTGGCATATGAGTGGGTGCTGCCTAGCGTGGCGTATGTGCCATGGTTTTGCCGGACGTACATAGCCACCTGGTATATCAGCAGACATGGTAATGTCATGATACCCAGGGACTTGAAATGGGGTCTCGCCGAGTGGTCGCTGGGGATCCCTACAATTGCTGGTACAGCCCTTTTCTGCATCCGGAACGCGCGCTCCCAGTCGGCCGCGCGCGACCATAGCTCGGCGCCGTACTGAAGCAGCGATTGCACTGTTGCGAAGAAACAGGCACGAACCACAGTGGCGGAGACCACTCGCGCCATCCGGCTCAGCGCATAGCATGCACCCGCCAGCCTTCCACACAGCTTGTCGATAGTTATCATATTCAGTTCAGTACAGTTCTTTATTGATGAAGTATATTCTTATATGTCAAACAATATATTCCTGAGCTAGCCGCCATTGACACTCCACGACGCGTACCTAATAACACCACATAAATATTTTTTTCCGTTTTTAGAGATAAAAATTGAAATATAGCGTCATGCTTCTAACACCTAACACTAAAACCAGAGAGCATAGAATAGCTATATAATATATAGTACCTACTACTCCAAAGTAACTAGAAACACAAGGTGACCGATGATAAACTAAAATAAAACAAAAAATACTGGACAATCCACACAGTATCATCTAGCCCCAAGCTAAGCAGAGCTTGTGTTAAGGGCACTCTATGACCGATAAACATAATACAATAGTTGTTTATGTTTATTATTATGTTTATGTGATGACATAGATGAATATTTTTTATTATATGTATGTACATAGCAAAGGGTTAGAAGTTTTAAGACTACATATTGATTTGACTAGATAGATACTCAGAACACCCGAAACAACGAAAAGTCGTACAAACATTTTTCTCAAGGTAGGAATCGAACCCGTAACCACCTGCATCACAGGCGGACGGACATCCACCCGCCAATAAACGCGGGAAGTAACTTCAACATAGAAACCTCAGGAAAGCAGTGTGATATGAAGTGGTTCGGTTTGGTCCCAATCTCTTTGTGCAGTAGTTCACGGCTCGCTAAACTCAACGAGTCCAAGATTTGACTTGATTTAATGTCTGAGCTATGCTTTTGAAAGGTGAAATACCATTGAGAAGTGAGGAAGTAAAAGGATTACGAACGTCGGAGTTGAGTTTCGATTTTAAATGTATTTCAAAAGTGTAATATGTGTTTAAAAAGCTTGTTTATGTAATAATATATATTAAATAATAAATTATGTATTAAATGATAGCTCAAAGTATTAGCAAGCTGAAATGGCAGTGGGCCGGCCATAATTCGCAGGTAGATGCTGGATGCGGCAAGTTGAAGACAGGGCGCTATGGCGCTCATTGCGGGAGGCCTATGTCCAGCAGTGGACTGCTATAGGCTGATGATGATGTATTAAATGATAAGTCACTTCTTATTAAGTGAACACATTAAATGAGCCAGCTATTGAATGACCACAACCTATGTAGGTATGTATATATATACTTAACCTAGGAACCCTGTTCTCATTTAAGTGACTTTATATAAATTGTCTTATTTAATAAATGAATATTAAACATAAACGTATGTACGTAGTAAAATTTTGCCACCAAAGCATGCTTATTTTGATACAGAACTTATCAAATTTTTTTTAAAAGGTGGGTAGATACTGCGTTGCGAAAAGCGAAGAAAAAAATACCGCATAAGTTTTCCGTTCAAATTTGACCAAACCACTTCATGGCTCAAAGTGGTGTAGGTATCCATCATGGTGTTTCTCACAATAATCCCTTTATGGTTCACACTTTCCCGTGAAATCAATATGTCCATTTTAGGTCAGAGCCGTAAACATTTTTCACGTGCAAATCGAGACAAACAATTACAAATATTTATGGACGTGCTAACTGCACATCACTTAGCAACCTACTGAAGGTCTGATGTGGCCATTACCAGATGTTCCATGACAGCGTTAAATTCAATGTTGAACTTTATTCTAGAATAGTCGCCGTTTGTACAATCAAATAACTTTTTGCGGGATATACGTGGTGTTTGGCACAACGTTTATCATACGACAGTGAGGTCACTGTTTCTGGGATCATCATCATCAGCCTATATCAGTCCACTGCTGGACAAAGGCCTCCCCTAATGAGCGCCATAGCGCCCTGTCTTCAGCTTGCCGCATCCAGCATCTACCAGCAGTCTTTCGCAGGTCGTCATCCCACCTGGTCGGAGGGCGTCCTACATTACGTTTACCGAGTCGCGGTCTCCACTCAAGAACACGTTTGCCCCAGCGGCCGTCGGTTCTTCGCTAGATATGGCCGGCCCACTGCCACTCGGTAAACGCTTGCTAATTCTTTGTTTCTGGAATACTATTTAATATCTTAAAGATTACCCCGGGTGCGTCGGCTTACGCAATATAATATCAAAAACCTTAATATGTACCTGTTTTACACAAATTGCGTTGCCTACTCTACAAAATTGAATGCTTCCTCAACACTGGAAGCTTTTTGCAAGCAAACAGTTTATGTATGCTCAACCTCACGCTGTGCCGATTATATAATTAGAATTCCTAAATGCGAAAGGCATTCACGGCTCAATTAGCATACGATATTCCTGAGTATATGTTGCTTTACGCTAAAGCTTTTCGCACACGTGGAAAGCACAGCTGCTGCACAGAACAAACATGTGCATTCAAATATAGGCTTTAACTGGTAACATATACATAGATGAATTTTATATTGACAGCATTAGATGACAAGCAGCTCGCGGAACACTCGTTTGAAGCTTGTAGGAAGCCATTTTTTTACTGTAAAATGTATCTAAAGATAAAGAGCTTATGTTTGAATTAAATGTTTTTGTGCTGCATGGTAGCGGCGTTGGAATAATGTGCGCAGAGCTTTAGGCGTTTAGGTAAACTAAGAGATTGTACAGATTAGGCTTAAGACATTTATTACCCGTTTTCAACGGTGGGATGCCGGGACTATGTGCTCACACCTTCAAGTACTTCTCTGCAGCGAAAGCTTAAATAAATTAACCAGAAAATTTAGGGTCGGTACATATCTGAAGGAAAATACGTCACGGATTATCGATCACGTTACGCACGAACATGCAAATATATAATAATAAATTCAATCTTTCTTCACTCAACCGATGATGCGGTACTGCGTCGAGCGTACATCGTCTGTTACGTTTCTATCAACGCATAGTCGGTCAACGTGTCGCGATACGTGCATTTTGTATGATGCATTCAAACGAGGCATAACATTAGCGGAGATCGTTTGTGTATAGGCCGTTCGAACCCACTAGACGCGTAATGTAGTAACAAATTGTACCTACTTCAGTGAATCAATAAATATATTTTCTTTCTTTCTTTAATGTGGCAGGTCTAATTTGACCGATGATACGCTGGACGCATTTTCCGTCAGATATGTACCAACCCTTAAGCAGCTGCACCTCAAAGTTGCTTTTGTCAAAAAATTTACTAATATTCCTCTAAGAGAAATTCTCATAAGCTTGTATTGTCATGCTGGTATGTTCACCTAAGCCCATGTTTGTTTGTTCTGTTTCTGCCATAGAGTATAAAAATATAGCAGTTGGGTGACCACACGACATGTTCTTGTAGAGATATTTCCAGAGAGCTTGCTTGAGTTAAATGTTCAGGAACTAACTGTGACATGTGATGTGAAACATTGCGCAGGCTGTGTTTGGTTTATGTGTAAAGTAAATATATCTTGGTTGAAAGTATATTTTAGTAATTGTTAAATTAATGTTGTTAATGTAAAAATAAATAAACAAATAATGCTGGACAATCCACAGAGCATCATCTAGCCCCAGGGTAAGCAGAGCTTGTGTTATGGTTACTAGATAACTGATATACTTAATACAATAGATTACACAAGTATATATCTTTATTATACATAGACAACGACCAGGACATCCGGAACAAATATCTGCAGATCGTACACACAATTTTTCCGAGGCGGGAATAGAACCTCCTGCGTATTGTCTGCGTCTATTACATTTTCAAATTTGAAAAACTCTCTCAATGAAATTCGGCACGGGGATAGAATATATCCTGAGGAAAGACATAGGCAATGCGGTAGGTCGTTATGGAAAAACAAAAGCTACTTTAAATTATTGATTTTGTTTGCAAGTGATGTATTTATGTACAGTGCCGTTAGAAGTAAATGTTGTATTGATACAGAGATATTTTAGATTAAAACAAAGTATTCAATATTTTCCAACCTGGCCGGAGGGCATTCTACACTACGTTTGCCGAGTCGCGGTCTCCACCCAAGAACACTTTTACCCCAGCGGTTGTCAGTTCATCGCGAGATATGGCCTGTCCATTACCAAGTGGCCAGGTGGGATGACGGTCTGCGAGACTACAGGTAGATGCTGGATACGGCAAGCTGAAGACAGGACGCTATGGCGCTCATTCGGGGATGCCTGTATGTCCAGCAGTGGACAAGTAACTGATAGGCTGATAATAATTATTTAGTAAAAAAATACGAATATAGTATAAAACCAATACTAATTGTAATTACGACCTGAAACCCGTTAGGTTGGTTTCCAATCTACGAAGCATAAATACATTATAAGAACTTGTAAAGACTAATGTAACTAGACGGAAACTGAAAGAAAGTTGTAGAAATATTGTCTATGTGTGAACACGCATTTATAGTCCAGATAAACTTGTTCCTTGTTTTCACTTCACACGATCGACAACAACGTTCTCACGGAAACAAGGTAAACTTGTATATTTTTGTTACGAATGGGGGACTCTAAAAACAATGTATATATGTAGATACTTTAGAATATATCCTTAACCCTGTAGTCGATATGTTATTCATTATTCGATGGGTAAATAACTTGAATATAGTGAAGGTTTTAGAACATTATCGAACATAATGTTAATCACCGAATTAGCAAAATAATCATGGGTTTTATTGCCCATGATTATTGCTAATATCTTACGCAAAACATTGCAATGTAGTATGCTACTTGTAATCCAAAGAAAATTATTTAAACCTTTTAACTTAAAGACGTTTGTAAATACTGTAGAGGTATTTGTAGTGAGTGTTTACAAAAGCTGTAGCACTGGACTTAAGGATTAACATACAACAGGTTGCAAGCTGCAGCGGATATACAACAGCCTCCAGTACGAGTTGGCACGGCAGGCGGCGCGCGCGCACCACCCACCCATGCATTTCACGACGATACCTGTGACAACTTTGTACCAAACATGTGATTTCTAACGCGACAAAACAAAATGTGCATTCAAAATTATAAACAACAAAATAACAAAACAAAATGATAAAAACAGCATCAATACTAGTGCTATTTTTAATTTTCACAACGTCCGCAGACTTTGTCATAAAGGGGAAAGTTAAAAAGCGGAACACTGTAATAAAAATAAATGATATCACACCACCGCGATGTTACGCCAACAATTCCGTATTTAGGAACAATGATGCGCTGAGACGGATTGTGAGCGCGTCGAAGTATATTTTTACAGGGAAAATTTCGAGTGAGGTGCGGAAGCGTGGGAAACTGAAGAGGAAAATTTTTAAAGTGCTTGTGAGAAGAATTCTGAAAGGTGACGTAGGCTTTTTGAGTGATGTGCTGTATTTTGAAACTAGAACGTTGAATTCGTCTAACCGTGCTTATGTGCTTGTGGAGGGAATGCCGATGCGGGGATGCGTGAGTCCGCTAGGCTTGGCGGCTTTGATATTCAGTGGTGGGGAATTCTCTTCGCCGCTGAAGTTGTTGGTAGATCCTGTGCCCACGAATCTGGAAAGTGTACGGCGCGTGAAGACAGCTCTCAAAGGTATAAAACGAAAAGTAGCTAACAAAAGGTAGGATAAATCTCATCCCTCTTCTAACAAAAACTTCTCTTAGTAATAATAAAATAATAATGCTAGAAAATTCACACAGCACTCAACAATTCTCTTGATTTTGAAGGCAAAACTATTGTGTGAGTTGACAATGATAATAGTACCTTCACGCAAACGAGCACGCAAATATGAATAGACAAATGAGACGTATTTATTGCATTTTTGGCTATACCTTGTTTGTGTACTAATTCTAAGCCTTTTTCGTCTAAAACGTCAATGGTTCTCGATAACGCTTATCGTAATCTTATTGTGTTTACTAGTACTAAACCCAGAGTCACCATGCTGAATATCCAGTCTTTTATTTCAATAAACCAGATGCTCTATAAAACAAAAGTAAACTACCTAAGCTTTTAACTAGTTTTACAGCTACCTAAAGCATTTAAATTCCAAACACCAGTCACAAAATACTAGAGACGAGCAATGACAAATTCATAACCAACGGCAAACGTGCCGTAGGCGCTTCTTGGACATGATTATCGGGTGTGAATTGTTAGCCCCAAAGGGACTGTTGTAAATTCCATGTGATAGAAATATGAGAGTGGAGGCGGTACTTCAAAACTACTCCAGAGTTATTGCATATTGTGTTTGATGAAAAATAGCAAGGACTTTTATACAATGTAACGATAAATTGCCGGGATATTTATCTTAGGTATAAGCTTTATTTTCACCAAATTAAGAGTCAATTTTACGGAATATCCTAAGAAAAAAATTTATATAAAGCTAATTCCTAAAATATAAATTTTTTATGTTTTTATTTACTGAATACGTATCGTAAAATGTATTTTCTTTCGTTCGGCCAAAATAATAGACAGATAAATAGATAGGAAGACAGCCAAGTCAACACAGTCACACAGACAAGTCAGACAGGGCGCTCATTAGGGGAGGCCTATGTCCAGCAGTGGACTAACATAGGCTGATAATGATGGTAGTAATGAAAAAGATAGAAACACATTATTTTATTATATCTCACAAATAATGAAACAATAGAGAAATAATTACTTGGAATAGAATGGGGGACACTAAAAGGGCGCGCCTATTCATGAAAAATCATCTAAAATAATTACGATCCACTCTTTCTCTATATATAGTTGGAAATTCAACACATGGCGTATAAGCTTAGTTTCCTTTGAAGCTCTAAAAGTAATATTTTATTAAAAAGTTATCCGCTATTGCTCAAGCCACCTTTATAGCATTATCGCGTAGGTATTTTTGGTGATAAATGTTGACACTTCAAAAAACTGTGGCCATTCGTTTGTCCACCTTATAGCTAAAATATGAACATACACTTCCACTCCCTCTGAAATGTGTTCGGAGAAGTAAACGTGGGCGAAGTAGAACCGTGAGAAAATACGACCGAAATTTGTACCATTGTGCGTCAGTTGACATGGAAACGAAGCTTAAAAGCCCCGTACGTTTTATTCCACTAAATTGGTCATATCCTTTTTACTTTTGTTGGGTTGATGCCTTCGAAATCCTGTCAGCTTGTTCCGTTTATAACACCCTGTAATTGAGTCAAAATTTGGGTGTGAAAAACAATTTAATTGGCTCAGATCGCTTGATAGCTTGATTGCAGCTTATCCGGCAGTTAAAGAACGCTTGAAGATTAACGATCTCGTTCAACATTTACATGGACACAAATTCTGAGATTACCCATTTGATAGTCGAGATAATATCTCCGGAAGATATATTATAATGAGGACAAGGTCGGCGGTAGATAATACAGCCGTTCGTCCCGGAACATGGGTCCGATCCTACGGGATGTGTCGCGGCGGGCCAGAGTTTATCGAGACCACCGACGAAGATACAAGACCACTGAACCCCTCTCGACAAATTTATAGACACTCTTTCAATTAAACCTATTGTTGCCGGCAACAAAACAGTCATAACAAAATAAAACACGATAACGCGCCGATCTTATGAGTCCTATCGACCGCCGCACTCCGGCCGTCGTAAAAGGAGATTTATTAAAACTATTTGGAAACTGATTCGATCGGAACCGTACGATTTGACATTTAGATAAAGAGTAAAATTTATTTTTCCCTCGAATACGCCGCTTCGGCGGAGTGACAATGGAATAAAAAGGTTATAAAATGCGGCTGTTGCAGCGCGGCGGTTCGCCCACGTCCCTTGGGTGTTGTCGGGTGTTCATACGGCGGCGGCGGCATCGGCCGGGACGGGTCACAGCTGCCACGCTGGCAGATAAAATGCGACTGCGTTATTACCGCCGCTACTCGCAAGCACGTGTAAATTTCAATGTGAGAACATGGGAGATAAGCCGCCGCGTGGGCGCAGAGATGCGCGGCGGCGCCGCTTTTGCCCGGAGGCGCCGTCTGCCTCCCCACTCGCGAACTTCACGCTTTTTTGTGTAAATAATGCAGGTGTATGCTAAGCAGACTTTGAAGATATGTTGGCATTAATTTGTCTGTTTGACAGTTGCAGACGTTTATTGTCCGATTGATGCTGAATTTGGTAATACTATGGATATATTTACATTTTGAGATTTCATAAGGCCCGCCATTAGAAACCACTAGGTCAATCTCTAAGTACGTGGGGCAAGTATTCAAATAAAAATATTATGTTATATCTTAGAACATACCTATGATAACTATAGCTGTTGTTTGTGTTCTGCTGACTGCACTTTTTCAATTTTGCTATACATAACTTTTTTACACAGTTTATCAAGAAATTAAATCATATTATTAACATTTATGTTCCATTTGCCTATAAACTACCCATTTTTAGCATAGCACAGAAAACAAGCAGCAAAAAACTCGTTACAAAGAAGATAAATAAAACCCAAAATAATGTTTGAACCTTTTGTTTTTGTATGCATTGAGGTAGATCAGTAAGATGAAGATAATCTTCTTAGGACGTGACACGAGAAAGATATATTTTTTGCTGACGCATTGTTTAGGGAGACGAAAAGGACATGTCATGTTGGAGTGCGTGACATTCCTTTAGATTGAAATGTTTATAATATTTCAATAAGTGATGCAGAGGTCAACAGACGTTTAAAAGGCAGAACGTGACTTTAACTCTTTGGTTTATTGCTACTGTTTTCAGGATTGAAATAATGATGTTTAATGTCTAAATATTACTTTAGAGATTAACCATCATTATTTAAATATTAATCATTTGCTGCCCCCCTTAGCTCATAAGCTGCCTAATTACAGATATTATAATAAATAATACTAGCCTAATTAAGACCAATTTCGTCTTGGCTAGAATATAAAACTTACATTGCTTATTATTAATAATCAATAGACAAAAAACAGCTGTTTTTGGCTTTTCAAGGACCTCAAAATTATGTTTGATTTTTTTTTATAATGTACTTAATTTTAGTGATTTTTTTTCTGACTAGTTCTAGCTAAAACTGTTCCAGGTTACATTCAATTTCCCAACATTTACATTTAATTCTGTTGGTAGATACTTTAAAAACCCGTAGCCAACTAAATAGTATCAAACATTTTGTTACGAACAAGAAGAGGGCATGATACTGGGCAAAACATTTTGTTATACAAAGAACACCCTAGAGAGGCTTCAGATACTCTAGCTTTTAGCTGAATAGAATAACGCAAATGTTAACATCAGAGCATGAATATCAATTTAACGATGGACTATGTTCCTCTATCGTCGACCCGAGTTGCAATCTTGCAGAATAAAATCCCGAATGACCGTATGCTAAGCGTGTTTTACACGAGCGTGTAACGGAGTTGAAAGAGAATTTTTCAACGACCGAGAAGGTATTTTTCTTTCTGTTTTAAAATAGGAAAATTGATGCTGTTGTCTTGCAAACTATGAGAGATTTTTATGAGAGAATCGGGAATTTCATCTCGAAACAGTTTATATCTTTATCAGGAAGTATTATTTTAAAGAAAGCATTCGTGTTTTATAAGGAGAGCAAAGCCGTATTAGATTAAAAATTAGTTGGGTAAAACGTGCTACAGTTTATGGGCTAAACAAGAACGTATAAACTTCATCTTTACCTCTTCTCGATTCGAAATGATTTCCAATGCGATATAATTTACATATTACCCTTTGTATCCAACCGAGTTTCCATAAAATTTAACAACGTTCGAGTTCACGTGTCCTGAGCACCCAAGATGCTACTTTACGACGGTCCTCAACACCAAGTTAAGGTTATGACGATAATTCAGTTTTATGAAGCCTTTCAGGTGGCAATGTGCTTGGGAACTTCTGATGCGAGTGTTCTGAAAGAATTATTAATTGACTGGTGCCCGTGAGTATGTTTTATATGTGAGGTACTTGTGTAAATAACTAGTTTGAATGTTGATTATTTGGGCTAGTTCATTTATTTTACTGTAGTGAATGAGGGCCCGAGTATTCGGATTATGACGCTTATTTAGACATCAACGAATTCTGATTTTATTTTATCATAATTCTTTTAGAAGTTCTGTAACTGTTACGTATATTTAATGATTTTTATGATCGGGAAAAACACGCACACGTAATTTTTGTTTTACTGAACAAATCCTTTGTTGTTAATTAAGTACTTGTTGTTTAGATAGGCGATTTCCTAGGGAAATGAATCTGGAAATCTAATTATAAGAATAAACTTTATTTTATGTAATTTGTCGTGGAAGTAACGAAAATACTCTTAAGCATTGAGATATTACTATAATATTGAGATATTACTGTATTATATACTATAATACTTCACTGCTCTTAATTAAGTAGTTTTCTAACAGCGTCTGCGCTTAGTATGTACATATATACATATGGTATGTATTTGATAAAAAATACATCATTTTAATTATCATAAAGGTATAGGTCCTAATTATTATTACGAAAGAGCGATAAAATGAGTTAACAACGTTTGTTTACGGCTCTCACCAAAATTATGCGAAAACAATTAATTAAATTAGCTAAAATCACGCAGAAGTTCTGAGAGACGCACGTACAGTCAGCGATAGATTCTGTAACGCTAATAAAGTATCTGTATAAGCTAATGCTATACCTAATGCTAAAATAGAGGCTTATATCCAGCCGTGGACAAAGGCCTTCAATCTATCATAGGCTGTTTGTAGATGTCCTGTGTGTGTGACGCATAAGATAGGTATGTTTTCAACAAGCTTCGCTATATGTATATCCTATAGAAGAACTATATGATGATTCTAGGTCTACGGGAATACCCTTTTGGTTTTGGTCCAGGGCGATATTAATAATATTTTATTGTGAATAAAATTTATGATTATCATGTTTTTTTCTTTACTTGTGGTATAAATCTTACCTCTTGCCAAATTTCATGCTTATAGGTCAACGGGAATTGCGTGTGATTTAATTGGAAGTTTAAAAAAAATATGTGGGACAATTCACACAACATCGTCTAGCCCCAAGCTAAGCAGAGCTTGTGTTATGGGTACTAGATGACTGATATATGTTATGATACATGGAAAATGACCAGTACACCCTGAACAAATATCTGCAGATCGTTCAAACATTTGCCCCGTGCCGGGAATCGAACCCGCAATATCCTGTGTCGCAGGGAGACTTTCGCCCACCGCATCACAGAGGTCGTCAAGACGGACAGACGAACAGAAGAAAATCAAAGGGATCCTATATGGGCTACATGTTTCATTTGAGTCCGAAACCGTAAAAATAATAAAAAACTTACTTACCTATCTACCGAAGAGGATAACTGTACTCCTTATTGCTTCTTATAACAATCCACGGTCCTAAAGTAATACCAAGTTGATTAACTTGTACTAATATTATCTTTACAAGCAATGAGGTTTCGGATAAATACCCGTTTTATTTGGCTCCTAAAATGCTTGTCTTGTAGAAGGGCTCACAAAACAAAGGTACTCCGAACTTTTGAAGGTTGGTTAGTTATAGTGGTAGGTATTTTGTAATCATAACTTTATCTAGACACGTAGTCAATAAATAAATACAATTTACTTATGAAAACTCAATAAATAAATAACAATTTAGCCTGAACTAGGTAAGGTGTTTCAGGCGAAAATAGTGCTAAAATTATTAAATGACAGAATCGCTTACTCTTACGTTTAAAGTATTTAGTTTACTTATCTTGTTTATGTTATATAATAGAAAGGTAGGTACTTAACACAGTAAGTGCCTGAGGAAGGGTGACGTCACCGAGGCATGCCAAGAAGGACGCTGGCGAGATGATTTCGACGCTTTTCGGGTAGATTGGCCAACGAACATCACTCCTGGAAAAGTTGGAGACCTTTGCCCGGCAGTGGGACAACACAAGTTAGATAAAAATTAAACTTTGTCCGGAGATTGATCATCTCGAAACATATCAACATTAACTTAGTTGGCTAGCTTAGAACTACCTACCGCTTGTCACAACATACTAAGGTCCAATTTCCTAACTTGATCAAGCCAACTTAGTGGCTTGATCAAGTTTAAATTCGTAATACCTATCGTGTATACATTTCTTGAACTCGGTTTAGCGCTTAAACCGGATAGATTTTATGTCGCATAAATGCGCTGAACTCGTTTAAACACTAAAGTTAGTTTATCTTATATTGAACGAGTCATTTGCAACGTGAATGCGTTCAATTGAACTGTGAAATTGGACCTTATTGCGTAAAACTTATTCAGTGTGGTTTGACAGAAGGTTTTATACATTATATCGTTTCGCCCAAATCTAGCTGACATCATATAACAACTTGTTTAAAATCTAGATAGCCATTAAAATTTATTTTAATACTAGCGGACCCGACAGACGTTGTCCTGTCTTAACTATGAATATTGAGCATTCTGTCAATGTTATGTCAAACACATAAGGTTACATCAAAAAAGTTTGAATTGTAAAAGCGCTATGGTTACATTAGAATAATTTAATATGGTGGTAAGTATTCTTAAATTTTCTAATTTTCCGCGCAATTTTCTTAATTTTTTCATAATTTTCTCCTGACAAAAACAAACATAAGAAAAAAAGAATTAGCGAAATCGGTCCAGCTGTTCACGCGTGATGCCGTGACCAATGGAAATAGGGATTAATTTGTATATACATATGTATATAGATAATAACACCCATAATTTGATGCAGTGTCTGAATAACGTGTTTATCAATATTCCACCATCCTAGTGGCGGGCTGGCAGAGTAGCACCAGTAGCAATATACATAATAAACATATACTGTTAGAATATTACACGTATTATCAGCCGGTATTCCATTTTACAAAGGCATAGCTGCCTCTGCTTAAAATTCCTTTTGTGTAAGCCAATTACAATCTCGTAGCTCATAGCAATGAGAAATTCTTGATAAAGGTTTACAACTCCAATAACTTGCTTTATGACACACATCGTGGCTTAAGTACGTGTTAAATTACACGTAGCAGCTCGTATAAGTAATTAGAATTCATATCTACAATAAAATTCCAGTGGAATATTATAAATTATTTCACTTTTCACCGCGACTCGGCAAACTCGGTGTAGGTCGCCCTCCGACCAGGTGGGATGACGATCTGCGAAAGAGTACAGGCAGATGCTAGATGCGACCAACTGAAGACAGGGAGCTATGGCGCTAATTATGAGAGGCATATGTCCTGACTAATATGGGCTGATGATTATAATTCATATAATTATTCTTTCCATCCAAAGGTTGCCTGGAAGAGATCGCTTCTAAGCGATAAGGCCGCCCATTGTACCTGTCGCATATTATGTATTTTTGTAATGATTAATTTGATTATGGTGTAAAATAAAGAATTTTTGTATTGTATTGTATTATAAAGATTATTTTCGAGTTAGTAGTGCAAATCTAGGTACCTCTACAGATTTAGAACTTGATATGAATGCTGGCTATTAAGATCGTCTTCACTTAGCTTTTAAACTTTTTATAGAACTTTTATACATCTTATAACATTCTAAACACCATAATACTTATAGTATACTAAAGGTAGAGAATTCTTTCAGTCGTTTTACTTCCAAACAAGATGGTTTGAACGGGAAGCTGCGCTCGTAAACTGTTATACTGCACAGGGTGTTTCTATCATAAAAGTGACGGTAGAGGAAGCTTTAGTATTGAAGTCAGCAGCTAACCGTTCGGGATAAGTGAATATTCAAATGCAACGAGGTTTTATGATATTGCCTTTTATTATTGTTTGTTCAGTGCTTTTATTGGTGAAGTGGTGAGAGTATGGAAATAGAATCTTATCTTAGGGGAGTTGATTTTCAATGTCTCGTTTCAGTTCTTATGTTTTAAACAAACTGAAAATAAATCATACCTAGTAGAGTTTGAATCGTAGACGCCTTTCTGTTCAAAAAGAGTTAACTGTTCCTCTGATAAAATAATATTCTGGGAATCGAAGTCACCCCACTTACCCTGTCATGGCCATCAACTATAAAACACACGTCGTACTTTACTTATAGGGATTAAAAAAAAAAAAAAAACTCATCAAGAACGCTTTCTACTCCATAAATGATTATCTCAATGATGTTAATGCTTGGCCAGATGTCGCTTAGTTTCGCACCGACAATAGTATGTAAGTAATTTGTTATTGTGCATAGCTTTACTTAAATATTGACATGTATCGAATCATACTATATTTAGACTTAAATAGGCAAATAACCATGTATTAGACATATAAGAGATGAACATGCTAGTGGTTTCTTTTTCACTTCTTCCACTTGTGGACAAAAAATTGAAGTGAACAGTAAAATAATTTTATTTGATAATAATTTAATGTATAAAATATGACTTGTCTAGTGCTTATTTTGTAAGCCAAAAAAAATGATGAAATAAATGATTTTTTACTTTTACTGTATTGTATAAAGACTTGATTTTCGAATGACGCACACTTTGAAGTGATTTGCGTGATACAGCCTGTGTGTTTAAAATTCGACCGAGATGCTTTGTAATTAAATCGATTCTTGAATAGTTCGTCCCAAAATCGTCTCTTGCGCAGGTAGGACTGACATTCCGCTGCTTTGTTCGAGTGAGGTCCTCCCACACACTTCCGGATGTTGTAAACGTTTATCAAATTAATATTCCTTTTGTAAAAATGTACGGTGGTGTCAAATGGGTACAATTAAATGCCATTTGACTTCCTGTTTTTTGTTTTTAAGCTTTTTGATTTCACCTTTGCGTAAAAAACAAACATGAAATAGGTGGGTCGTCGAGTACATTGGTGAAATTTTTGACCGACTTCGGAAAAAGTGGGAGGTTCTGTGTATTTTCGTCGATTTCTCCGTCAATTATTGACCAATCGAGTGAGATATATATCCCGCAAACTTGTCTGTTATTAGTTTTTTCAAGGTAATCAAATTATAGTAGATTCAAAGCGTATTAGGGTGGTGTGAGTTGCAGAACGAAAATAATATTTTTTTACGATTCGTCAACTCACACCAGTTGGGACAAGATTCATGGTGTGGGTTGACGAACGACCCATTGTTCTGGTTCTAGATACATTGATGAACATAGTATGCGTTGATTGAATATAATATTAGAACAAAATTGATTTAGATTGAAATGTTCTAAATGTATTTACGTCCTACATTATGTACATATTAACGTCCGTAGGTAGGTACTTATAAAATCAATCGCATGAAGCAATCATGCAGAATAGGGCTTAATAGCAGTCATTAACTGATTATGACATGAGTAAACTAATTAATCATCCAATGTGGGACCTTTGTGGCGTAGCGGGTAATGGTCCGTCTATCACGCAGAAGTTTGCTGATTCGATTCCCGCCACTGGACAAATGTTTGTACGATCTGCAGATATTTGTTCTCTGTCTGGGCGTTTCCTATGTATACTTAAAGTATTTATTAACACTTTGACTGCTGAAATCACACGGTATGTGTTTTCTACAAGTGACTAATATGCGTAAATCCACACTAGCGCAGCGGTAATATTTTTCGAACGAAACGCATGTGCGGCGCAACACAACCGCTGTGTAGAGCGGCAGCACGAATTTTTAGGTTAAAAAAAAGATCCCAGTCGTCGAAAAAAATCGCAGTCAAAGTGTTAATGTAATTGTACTATTATGATTACAGTTATCTATATCTGCTTAGCTTGGGGCTACATGATGCTTTAAATTGTCCATTTTTTATTATTGTTTCAAATCAGTTATCTAGAATCCATAACACAAGCTGCTCAGCTTACTTTGAGGCTAAATTATGTATGGATCGTGCAGCTTTATTTATTTATTTTTAACTATCTTCTGCCCGCGGCTTCGCACGTGTCAAAGGTAGTCTATGTCCTTCCCCAGCGCGATAACGACTTTATTCTTGGAAAAAAATATTGAGATCCATTAGCCGTTTGGGTGTGGAAAGGTACCAGACAGACAAAATTACGAGTACTTTCTCTTATATAATATTAGTATTGATTACCACAGAGTGACTCACGAGTGCCATTAAAAGCTATACAATATTTACCCTTCGTATTCTACAACCCTTCTTCCACTAGTGGACAAAAAATTGAAGTGAACAGTAAAATAATTTTATTTGATAATAATTTAATGTATAAAATATGACTTGTCTAAGTGCTTTTTTTGTAAGCCTAAAGAAATAAATGATTTTTTACTTTTACTTTACTTTACCATTTATTTGGGTCAATCTGTTTATGGATGAAACTGCTTGTCACTGATACAAATTTAACTATAATTTGACGATATAAATGTATTGAAATATTAACTGCATAATAATCCCAACAAGATTCGGTGAGATCATAAAAGAGTTAATGATATTAACCTGCATACCAAAAGACAAAGAGCTGGCTTTGACTTTCTTACCTTATTTCATATTTTTCAGGCCATACAAGAGAATGATAGGGTACAAATATTGGGCAAATTAACTCGCTTTAATTAGCGGTAGGTCAAAAAGAAGAAGAAAGAGATTTATTAGAAAACAATACATCACTACATAGTATAGAACAGAGTCACTTTCCGCTGTCCGTCTGTCCCTATGTATGATTAGATATTTAAAACTGCGCAACGGATTTTGATGCGGTTTTTTTAAATAGATAGTGATTCAAGAGAATGGCTTATAAACTATTTGACAGTTAAATTTCCACGCGGGCGAAGCCAAGGGGCGCAGCTAGTATAAATTGCAGAGATATAAATTGCTTTAGACAAGACTAGACTCCTTAAATACTCTATGGGCATTCTTGTCTTTCTATGAATCAAGCTATCAATTGATATAAAATTCAATCAAATACCCAGTTTGTGAAAGTTATTTCGTAATGTTAGAGCGAGTTACGTTTTTCTAAGCTACTGGGAGTTTCTATATCGCTGGCTCTCGATCTCAAATATCTGGACCACAGAAGCTCCGGCCGTAGGTGGTAATTAATGTTTTTTTACTGTCAACACGGGACAAGCGTAAGTAATGACGTGTATCATCAATCAATTCCAATGATGGAATAATGTTTTCAACCTTTGTTGTCGAAGACAGTGAAGGTTTCGCTAAGTGATGTCAGGATTGACAGGAAAACCGCGAGGAATGCTAAATGATTGATAAGTTTTGAAGTATACGGTCAAGGATTCATCGTCATCATCATCAGCCTATATTAGTCAGACATAGCGCCATAGCGCCCTGTCTTCAGATTGACGCATCCAGCATCTACCTGCAGTCTTTCGCAGGTCGTCATCCCACCTGGTCGGAGGGCGTCCTACACTACGTTTATCGAGTCGTGGTCTCCACTCAAGAACACGTTTGCCCTAGCGTCAGTTTTTTTGGTCAAGATTTATTTATTTTAAAACATTATTTTTGAGTATCACTGTAATATATTACTCTAATTGTTATAAATGCGTTAGTTTTATAAAAGTAAAAAGCCTCGAAAAAATTTGGAGAGGTGTTAGATGCTTTATTTCTGGGGGTTTAGGATAACGTCGCGGACCACTTGGGGTGCTTTGTGGACCATTTCGGATGCTTCACTGAAGATCAGTGGTCCGCGGACCCCCCACTGGTGTGGATGTTTAAATGTAAGGAAGTTTGTTAGCTCTTCACGCCAAAACTACTGAATAGATTGGACCGAAATTTTGTACATATTAGGCATATACTCCTTATTCAGCAACAAACGAGCAAAGCAGCGAGCAGTGGCTAGTGAGGCTTTAAACCAGCTTCCAGTACCCAGGTACCTCGATCGAGCCGACAAGCACGAACGATAAAAGAACAATGAAAAAATCTCCTGGTATTTTATTGACTTAACTGTCATTTTATTACATACAACAGTATTTTCAATCAAGGTGCCTTTTATAACATATAGGTAATATTACATATTGCAGCGTCGGGCGTCGCTAAGAACCTACGCAGTTTCTTAGTAAAAACTAGAAATATACGGCCATAAAACATTGTGGAAGTTTCTAATTAATATCATCAATGTAACCGCACCAGAACCAATAAAGCCTGTTTCGTTTATCAAGCTATTAAAGCGACAAATCGATAGCAATTCATTGACCCACCACTTTGGCCTCTAATCATTGTTGTTCACAATGTTTCAATCTCAATAGACCGGCAATCGACAGATTTTATGATAGGTGCCTAATCACTGACATTTGGAAAACTATAAAAGCGAGGGCTATAATCAATTCATGTCTTCGCCCATCGACTCCCACCTCGAATGCGACTCGTGCGGGGGCTCAGATATATTGTTATAGGTGGAATGAGGTAACCGCATTACTAATTGTTTTTATTCTATTGTTACAGGTAAAGCAAGTTACTTAAGGAGTGGCAGGTTATCATCATGTGGGAAGGAAACTAAATTTTTATGGTTCGGTGGCCCATTTACATAACATCTAAAATAACAATGAATGACGGCGAAATAATTTATCTCACTTAATTAACAAGCTGCCGAACATGCACGCTATTTTTTGTAAGTACGCAAATTAGGAGGAATATTTTCACCAGGAAATCTTTAAAACTATGCGGCAAAGCATGTTTTGGTCTGGAAAAACTCAACCTTCTTTTTCAGAACTTAATCTAGATTTGAGGGTTATCGTTGTTACGCTTATTTGTACAAAATGATAAATTGGGCCCACAATACCTACAATATAAGTTGGCATTAATTCATTAATCTAAGTAAATGTACCAAAACTTTATGCAAAAGTCACAGTAAGTAAATATCAGGATTGCATAGAGAGCTCAAAGTTCTGTTTACATGTCTCGACGCTGTTGACAATGGCGCTGCAGTTGCGAGTTTCAGTACTACGTCAGGGAAAATATAGCAGGTTTTAGAGAAATCATATTATTATGTGAGTATGAGCTTCCAAACTGATTAGAGCCCGTTTTACATATTTTTTGGGCAATCAGTAATTTTTATCTAAATAAATTAATAGTTCGTTGATGAAATTAGTAAGATACAATAATATCTATAAAATTTTCCGGAAAACAGTAAATGGTCTAAACGTTTTTCAAAAACGTTTGAGTCACACCTTTTATTTGAACCCAGCAGGTTGACATATATATAAAATATATTCTTACATAGCAAAATAGACACTTGGCCGGAGACATTGTTCTAAACTGTAAGGAAGCTCCTTAAGTTAAACTTTCTAGTTGCTTTTCAAATACGTAGAGTTGATATGATACTCCAGTTGCAACACAAATATGTATAATTCTGTAATATATTATTATGTACACAAAATGTATGACAATACAGATGCAGGTTATCTTTCCACTTTGACTTTTCGTACATAGCCTAAATTCATCAGAAATAGGCATTTTTAAAATTACTTTTATGCAATATTATTTCAGTAGTTCCACTAACAGATAAAATCGTGGGAAATTTAAGATATATGAAAGATTATCGTTCTTCAAATTCTTAAGCTACGAGTATATGATTGAATGACTAACTGGACCTTGATAGATTGCATAACTATGGCTCATTTCCTTTAAGGAATTTTTAACACGATCAAACAGCAAATAAGCAAAATTAGCTCAACGCTCTATGCTCTTCAACTTTCTCGTGCTTACTTAGCACTTGTCGCTCCGATTGATCATCTGACTGCACACATTGCGGCTTACTGCTATGGCTAAGTATGGTTTACTTAAAAACGGCCACCGCTATAACACGAAACGATTCATTACAAGTAACTCGATGGACTTTTATGAAGAAGTTTGTACAAAAATTATGTTGCCATGTCGATTGTTCGTCTATTGACATGTTTTTTTATGTATATTTTCCATGATGATGATGCCAAGCCGAATTTTAGCCTCGATATTCGTTCACTGTTGGACATAGGCCTTTTGGGAAACGGTTACTGCAGCTATGTTAGAGATTTATTACTAAAATTGACGTAGTCGATAGACAATTGATTCAAAGTGTGTTTTTGTATGAGTTCACAGCAAATGGTCCCCAATATGCGACAAACTTATCTGCTATGAAAATTAATTGTGAACCTAAAAATAATAAAATCCCGATTTTTTATTTTATGCATTGATTTCGGCAGCCAATTTTAGTCAATTTTGTAAAACTTATTGACAAATGTCATAAAGGGCATGACGGCCGCTTTTCTGAAAGCAAGACCTTACTCTATTAGCCTTATATGGTACCGTACGGTTATGCAAATACCGTCGTCAAATAATTTGGTGAATGTAGGTGATTAGTAAACAGTTGAACGTTCTGTTGATTTGAATTTCGAAGTTGATTAAACAAGTTGAGTGCGCCCGCGTCGTTATGTGCTTATTTTAAAGCTAAAAGCTGTGCATAATTTTATGGCATAACGCAGCTATGTCGTGAAATATTTCATCGGTGCATCTTAAAAACCTGTAGGTAATGGTACAAACGTAACGACAGCCATACTCACTGCATACTTGAATAACAAATTAATGTAGTAGCGTTATGTCACTCGAAAAAAATAAAAACGAAAGAGATTCCAGGGAAAATACTTGGCGTGAAGTTTAAACTACTATAAAAATTACGTTTCACATCACATTCATGAACAACTGAAGCAATTCTTAAGTGTGTATAAAAACTTGACGGCGAAAGGTTGCCTGGAAGAAATGGCTCTTAGCGATAAGGCCGCCCATTGTGCATCTGTATCTTTGTTTGTTTGTTCTTAACTGTTTTTTTTCTGTGTTTGATTTGCAATAAAGCGTAATTGTATTGTATTGTGATTGTGAAATGTAATTCGATGGAAATATAGACTTGCGTATTTTCCCTGGAATCTTATCAGTCCACTACGTCTACAAAACAAGTCACTTGCTACGGCCTGCTTTAAACCCACGCGACGCCAAGGGCTAAAATACTAGTCACAGTTACAGATACCCACTGCGTGATTTTATACTTTCTATCCAGATTTGCTTTAGATTTTGTTGCTGCAATCTATTAAACTGATCAATAGATAAATTTACGCTTAACACTTGACTGCGATTTTTTTTCGACGACTGCGATCTTTTTTTTAACCTAAAAAATTCGTGCTGCCGCTCTACATAGCGGTTGTGTTGCGCCGCACATGCGTTTCGTTCGAAAAATATTACGGCTGTGCTGAGTCACAAAGATCTGTATTTTCTCAGCCGCTGCGCTAGTGTGGATTTACGCATATTAGTCACACATACACATACCGTGTGATTTCAGCAGTCAAAGTGTTAACAAATTATAATGTGCTTGTATTCCAATAAATTGTAATTGAAAAACAGACCCTGATAAATTTCCATTCAATCTTTGTCGAAAAACAATTCATGCAGTACCATAGGTAGCCGTAATTAATAGTACAATAAATATTGTCAAAACAACATTCAGCTGGTAATTGATATTGATACTGGTTATGGAAAAGTCCATTGCAGAAAGCAATATAATATATAATTGGTTTTACTTAAAATAATATTGTGTACAAAGTTTTTTGAAGCTTCTATACACGTCCAACTGGTGAGAGTATTGAAGACTTTATGAAAGATCTTCTCTTCTTTTTATTGACAATTTTATGAAAGTTTGTGCAATGTATCAAGCTTTTGCTATAATTATTTCGTTTGTAGCCCATGGTCCTATCGCGATGTCCAAAGGATTTTTTATGGCTTATTAGTGACTATCAGAGTAATACCAAAGCGAAAATTTACTTTCACCACCGAGCTGTTTGATTCATTACTTGTTTTGAGGTTATAGGAAAATTTAATCCTGCCTGACTGAATTATCCTATTATTTCTGGACATAATTTAAACCAATTTATTTAATTAATTCCGACTCTTGCTGAGTTACTACTACTACTTTAACTCAATATTAATAATTTAAAAAACAATCTAAAAGAAAAATAGTTTATTATCTTGCCGAATATGTTAAGAAGTGTTTTGACCATAGATTAATAATTATAGAAATGATAGTCGTAAGAATATTCAGCTGTTATACGACACTTAAACCTCCATATCTAGCACAGTTTCTATTCAATAAACACTGCAATCAGTCAGCTGTGAATTTAACATGAAAGTCAGTGGGCAAATGCCTCACGTTACCCTGGATAAAGGACCGTATCGTAACGTAGCCAATAATTACAGCTGTCCAGGTTAGTTGTACTATGCACGGTTAATCACCGTGCAGGTGAAGCCATGGAAACAGCGAGAGAACTGAGCTTTTTATATGAAGAAAATGTACACAGAAACATTTCATGTAGTTCAGTTACCAGAAGTATTAAAAGAACTGTGTTGCTAAGAGTAGAAACTATAATTAAATAAATAAATAATGCACTTAGCCCCAAGCTTAGCAGACCTTGTATTATGGGTAGTACATAACTGACAATACATAATAGCATGCATTACGTAGATATATATTTTTATTATACAGAGAAAACGACCAGAACACGCGAGACTAATATCTGCAGATCGTATAAACATTCATCCCGAGGCGGGAATTGAACCTGCGAATTTCGCGTTCGTCCGGCCCTTCATTCTCCGCGCCACAGAGGTCATCTTCACAGAACTCGTGATAAATTATTAAACATTATGGCATTATCTAACCCATAAATAAACCTTGTGCACCTTGTGACATTGCAATATCCGGGTACCTAGCAGTTAATTAAATTAATTAAAACAAAAGAAATCCGAAGCAATGGAGTACATAAATCAAATCTTAAAATCAAAATAAAAAAAAAATCTTCTCTCATTTTAAACAGAAGGCAATCAAAACCAAGCTGATAACAGTATTATAAGCTGTTAGAACACTAACGGGACCTAATTCCTGACTTAGGCGCCATGGCGTCATATCTACAGATAAGTACTATGTTGGCTATAATTATAAGTATTGATACAACGGGTATTTATCGCGTTTATTTAACTTTTTTCCCGACGTTTCAACAGGTTTACACTCTGTCGTGGTCACGGGATGACTCTCAATCAATACTTATAATTATATGTTCAGATCGCGTAAGTTAAAAAATATTTATGTTGGCTATGCAAAGTAGGTACTATACAGATTGGCTTTAAGGAGGGAGTGGATAGCCCTTATTTATAAATAAGTAATTAATTTGTCAATGTTTATCGGGTGCTGGGCAAATTTTCCAAAATAAACAGCAATTTATACAAAGTTTTCAAAGGATTAGCCGAGTTTTTCGGGTTTTATTTTCAATATAATTAAAAAAATACTTTGAAAAATTGTACAAGTATCAATGAGCTAACTGCAGACTGTTGCAAAAAATCTAGAGGTAGTTTAACTCATATACCTGATAGATACCATATAATATAATTAAAAAAAAACATGAACAAGCGCGTTGAAATCTTTTATATCAATTAAGCAAAAAATAGCGTAGCTGCTACGTCGTAGACGCTGCCCATATTGATTTACTTTCTGCCTAAAAATAAATGTACATAGTCGGTAATATTAATGAGCGAATTTTATATTTTTACTGCTTTTTATCAATAATGGATACCCTTTACACTTGATTAAGCTCACTGGGAGTGGACCGAGTGCGTAGGCATACTATAAATCCAGCGAAAATATTTTATTTGTTTTTCGAGTGCAAGAATTGATTTTATTTTATGGTTCAAGTATTTATTTTTATAAGTACAATCGTAGTTACCCTCAGGTACTCTCCGAAGGTACGATATATATACGTAAGAACTCTCCTCATTATTCCAGTACAGATTTTTATTTCCTTATCGTTGATCTCCGCTTTAATGGCCCCATCCGTGGTCTGACTCGTTCACCCACGCGGGCACTCGCTGGCGCCAATTGTCAGATACGAACCATCGATATTCCACTCTCGAAGCTCTAACAATTTATATTCACCTGGTAATTAGATTTTTAAACGTCGTTTAACTGTTGTTTGTTTCTGTGATTTGTGTGTTGAGATACGCGAGTGGGGTACTGCGTTGTCATGGCTTTGTTAATCTATGATTTATGTAGGTGCATTTTATGGAAGCCCACACTTTTATACAGTTTAAAAAGGCATGATTTGTTGAGTATGGGGAATCTTGTTTCTTATTTGGCATCTTGGTGGAAATGAGACTTTGAAATTTGAGCAATTTGAATGTATAACTTAACACTTTGACTGCTGAAATCACACGGTATGTGTTTTCTACAAGTGACTAATATGCGTAAATCCACACTAGCGCAGCGGCTGAGAAAATACAGATCTTTGTGACTCAGCACAGCCGTAATATTTTTCGAACGAAACGCATGTGCGGCGCAACACAACCGCTGTGTAGAGCGGCAGCACGATTTTTTTAGGTAAAAAAACGATCACAGTCGTCGAAAAAAAATCGCAGTCAAAGTGTTAACTAGTTATACATTCACAAGTTCTTTCTGTGGATAAAAAGCCTATGCATATGTTTTATGTTTAACAATTATTGATCTATAGAAAACTTTTGCCTGATCCGTTCAGTAGTTTTGTTGTGAAGAATTCACAAACATCCATCCATCTATCCATACTTACGCATTTATAATAATATATGAGTATGTTTGCTTCACGGCACTTTGATTTGTTCACGGTTGCTTGTCTTTGTTATCAAAAATGAATTCCAAAATCTAAAGAAATATAAAAAAAAATATGTTTGCTGCTCCCTAACTTAATAATATGAACCAAAAGGCTTTGTGTAAGTCATGCCTAATTGTGACTGACTTAATTTATCGATTACGGAATTGACGTGAATCATAAGCTTTAAACCAACTTTGTACAAAGTTGTGAAACAGTTTGATTAATATTATAAAGCAGTTACTACACTATGGGCAGAATACATTCATCTTTAGTTAAGCTGTGTTTACACAAACAAACTGAACTACTTGATTTTATGAAAATGCCAAACTTTTACAAAATATTTGTCACTACATCACAAATTACAGATTACTATATTTCATATGTATTTACCCCCAGGCCCCAGTATCTAGTTAAACCTATTTTAGGATTGAAGATACTTCAAACAAGAAAGAAATAATTTCATCTTTAATTGACCAATATACATAGGTCTATCCATTTATGCCAGGCGAATTCTATGCAGTTTCTTACCTTAAATTACTAGTCGACCTTTGACGACCGAAGTGGCTCGTCGGGCGAAGGTCCGCCTGGGACACAGCAGATTGCGGGTTTAATTCCCGTCTTGGGACAAATGTTTGTACGATCTGCAAATAGTTTTTCTGGGTATTCTGGGTACTTTCTATGTGTAACAAAAAATCATTACCCATAAACAAAGCTCCGCTTAACTTAAGCCTAGATGATGCTGTGTAAATTGTCCAGCATTATTTATTTATTAGAATTACGTTGAAAACTCGTGATAGTATACAAAATGGCATCATTACTTGACCACCTGAGAGATTTCCCTATGACAGAGGCCTAAGAATAGATCATTATGACTAGATCTCAATAATGGCTTGCGATAGTTAATTGTGTGTTGCTTTCCATATACTTCAGACTTAATTATGTTTATCATTATGGTTGTTTGATTTCGCCATTACTGTTACTTTAGCACTAAGGTAATAATAAAAGCAAATGATGGTAAAAGCTTGTTGTTATTGGCGGTAAGCCACGTAGGTGGGCGTCTAAGTAGGTTAAAACCAGAGAGTTCCTGTTTAAATATTATCTTTGACCCTTCTTCAAGATTATGAGGTAGATACTTACGAGGTTCTGCTATCGTCTTCGGATGCGTTTTTTCGAGATTTAAAGAGTATCCAACGTGTAGAACTATAGCTATGCAAAATTTCAGCCTCCGTTCAGATCCGTTCAGTGGTTTTGTTGTAAAGAGGTAACGCCCATTCTTACTTCTCAACAACCAAACTTTTGAATTTATAATATTAGCGTTATGTGATTAATACATATTAAAATCCTTCCGTAGAATCCATCCTAAAAACAAACAAAATCTAACAAAAAGTGATAAAAGTAAACAAACGTCTCAATAAAGCCACCCACACACACAAAGACTACACACAAAAGCATATTGTTTGTATTCATACAATCTAGATGGAAGCCGTTATAAATTGCAAAAAGGCGATCCTCGCTTTTGAGAAAGCGATTTTGTGAAATGCTTTACAATACAATACGCTGGCATTGTGTTGAGATCTGGGCGGGAACCTGCATCCTTCACCGGATAAACGTGTCTTACTGTTCTTTAGGTATTACTACTTAAGAAAGGATGATACCGTTTTGTAGGGACGAATAGGTCAGATTTTGGTCAGGCATAATACCGACGACCGATGTGGCGCGGTGGGTGAAGGTCCGCCTGCGACGCAGGAAGTTGCGGGTTCGATTCTCGCCTCGGAACAATTGTGTGTACGATCTGCAGATATTTGTTCCGGGTGTTCTGGTCATTTTGTATGTATAATAAAAAATATCTATCTATGTAATGTATATCAGTTATCTAGTACTCATAACACAAGCTCTGCTTACCATGAGGCCAGATAATGCTGTGTGAATTGTCAAGCATTATTTATTTACTACCAACATTAACTTTCTACCAACATTAGGGTTTTAAGCTCACAAATTACAAAGCCAAAATATTTTGTTTAGATTGGGTAGATTACGTAAGTGGAACACAATTTGTCATTGAATAGATCGTTCCTGAATGTTTCGATCCAGTGAACTATTCTAGACTTGTATTTATGTTAGCAGAGCTTTGTTATGGGTACTAGATGACTGAAAGATAGATTTTTTTATTATTGGGCGCTATGGCGCTCATTAGGGGCAGGCCTATGTCCAGCAGTGGACTGCTATTGGCTGATGATGATGATCTATCTAATCATCATGTTTTGGTCCAGTAAACTATTCTAGACCTGTATCTATGTTAACAATAAATTAATCAGAAGAAATCAAATTTTGATTAAAGAATTTAAATCAGAACTCTATTTTTTATTAGGTACTTAAATTAGAATTATTTCAATTTAGTATAAAAGAGTTGAAGTTATGATAGGCGACGCAATGTTCCAAGTTAAGTACGTTACATAGTAACTAAATAGCAATAATAAATAGCAATCACTATACTATGCGATGTAATTTTATGTACTGAACTTTAAAGATTGGCTTGAGCTAATGGCACGGCCAATTTTATTCTATCCTGTAGCATCCTAATAGTAAGACAATAAAGTCTCAAAGTCTCAGGCTTTATAAAATAAACCCCTTTAATAATATCAGACCCACAACGATGTGACCTGTGACATCGAAGACGATCGAACCATAATGCAATATCCTGCCACTAAACGACTTTAACCAACTGTAATAAAGTTGAAGATTACAACTAAAGTCGCCTGCAATTTAATACAAAACGCAATAAGGGCATTCGACGAAGTCCTTTTTTGGTGGCACTCCACTGATTGCATCGTGGGGAGTAATGACACAACTTGTAAAAGAACAGCTAGTCCAGTATCGCTAAAGTTCTTAGCAATTTATTAAAGCGAATTTGAATTAAAATTTATCAAGCTTTCCATTAAAATGACATCGCACGCAGTATCTATTGATTCTTTCATCTATGGACGATTCTGCAACGATGCTTATGTGATAGTAATGCGATAGGTAAGCAGAATTTGGCCCCCGTTTACATGTCATTCCCCAAATAATGACGATACCTAGATCATCATCATCATCATCATCATCAGCCTATAGCAGTCCTCGGCTGGACATAGGCCTCCCCCAATGAGCGCCATAGCGCCCTGTCTTCAGCTTGTCACATCCAGCATCTACCTGCAGTCTTTCGCAGGTCCTCATCCCACCGGAGGGTCCTGATCGGAGGTGGTCGGAGGGCGTCCTACACTACGTTTACCGAGTCGTGGTCTCCACTCAAGAATACGTTTACCCTAGCGGCCGTAGGTTCTTCGCGAGAAATGGCCGGCCCACTGCCAATTCAGCTTGCTAATTTTTTAAGCTATGTCGATAACCTTGGTTCTCTGTCGGATGTATTCGTTACGAATCCTATCCTTCAGAGAAACCCCGAGCATAGCTCTTTCCATAGCTCGCTGAGTCACTTTGAACTGGTGGACCAGGCCTATCGTGAGTGTCCACGTCTCAGCTCCGTAGGTCATAACGGGTAGGACGCACTGGTTGAAAACTTTCGTTTTCAAGCCCCAACGTGAAGACTTGACGTAGTTTGGGCTGCCCAGCCTAGCTGGATCCTCCTTTTGGCCTCCTTCTCGAAACTGTTTTAATTCAACTGCAGATACCTAGATGATTCACCACAAACTTAGGCATCGGATACCTTTACCGCCTAGTTCTGTCGTACATACCTACTATTATAGTATATAAAGAAACATGCTTGATGTAGGTTGTGTAGTTAATAACTTGTCTATTGTTTCCGGGAGTTGATTAATAATGAATTTCTTTTGTTTGTAGATCGAACATTTGTCATGGTGCTGATAAATGAAAAGTTTATTAGGAGAAACTCTATCCATTCTCTACGGAAGATGCTAGTCTAGCTAATTTAGATAAACAATAGTGCTGCTACTCAACGGTATAGGTAATAGGCATGTTATAAAGAGGGAAGAATATCATGTAAAGGGAAGAATATAAGGTATGAATGTGGAGAGATGTAAAGGGAGAGGAAGACCAAATAAAAGATGGATGGATCGCGTGACAGAGGATATGGATAAAAACGGTGTGAGTATGGAGATGAAGCTGATAAGAGAGAGTAGAAGATAAATATATATTTTGTGCAGCAGACACCACCTAGCGTGGGTTAGAATTAGAAGAAGAGTGCTGATATTCAAGTATTTTCAAGATAATTTTAGTGCACTAGCTGGCCCTTCAGCTAGTAATGACTTAATACAACGCTTTCATGGAAATTGTACGCCATTACAGGTCACGATGTCCAGCAATCGTTAAGGACTCATCAAATTATATTAAATGCTGTGTTGGTTTATGACTTCGCAGAACAATTTTAATACGCTGTGTAATTATTTTCAATATTAACCACATTTTACCCGGTATTTGCAAAAAACAATAATTGAACATTAGAAATATGAACATCTTTATTATTTTCATACCAATCTTATCCTTTTAATACTAATGCGAAGCTTTGTACCATTATGAAGATGTTAGGCCGAAGATAATGCCAAAACTACTGTCAGGATAAATATAAAGTTTTGTATATCTGGATTTGGTTTATCATGTAGTTTCATTTCAAACAATTGGGCGAAGCTGCGGACAGAAGCTAGTAAAAAATATGAACAACCAGAAACCCTGAAATCCTAATCTACTCTGAAACAAAAGCCGTATAAAGTTATACGCAAGATAACAAGCCACCGCAAATGTAACAGCTACTGTCAAGTTGAGAACTTAAATCCACCATTAATATGAGCCTTAGCTATATTTGAACATCTCTTAGTTAATTAAGACAGTCGGTTTACCTTATCCAAGTATTGCAGCATCTAAATGTTCCAAGTTTGCGGCAAGTTATCTCTGAAGTTACGCAATCTACGGTAGGACGTGGACGGACCGATCTCTGCAAATGGCTCTGTAAGTGGCCTGAAGCAGTGTCTGTTCCCCAAAACGTTGTTATGAAAATCCCTTCTGCATAATGAGAGGTTTGGGCCGACAGGCGGACCCTTGACCAATCCCGCTCCGAAATTGCTCGATTCAGCACCCGAAAACAGATTTATTGAATCGCATAAATTAAGATAAAGGGATACTGATGGTACGACGACGGGTCTTCTTTACATTGAGATAGAAAAGACAGACAATAAAGATGAAGACAACAAATACGTTCTGAATAGTTTCTCTAGGTACCGCCTTTAAAAATTTACCAACCGATATAGTTACCTACAGCATAATTTGGTGTAGGAAGCTAAATGCTATAATGTATATTATATATATATAACATTCACGGCAATCGCAAACGGCGGCGATGTGGTTATCTTACGGTATTTACGGTAGTAAAAACCCGTCTGCTCTACCCAACAGTTAACAGACTTATGCAAATTCCAGAACAAAACCACCCATTCAATGATACCAGCTGATACAAAATACGAATGTAATGTTCCACCACTTGTATTCAACCACACGCTACCAACATTACAAGCAAATGCTGCCCAAACAGAAACTTTAAAATGCAATCTTTGCAAAGTGAAAGATTAATGGTAGAAACGCTTAAACGGTAGTGGGTGACGGTGCCAAAAATCCCCTCCACTCGTGTGCTGGCTAACAAAAACGTTTCTGCGGAGAATCCCCTTCATTAACAGAGAGACGTTACGCTTGTAACACACGTAGGGATCGCTGCAAGGGAAAGTCCTGAAATTTATTGCTTTCTCCCTCTTATACTTGGTAAATTCTGGAAAACTTCTTGAGATTCCGCAATGGAAACATTATAACAGTATTATTGTATGATTACAGTACACACAGTATTACATTAATACTGTAATGTGTGTAATAATGTCAGTAAAGAAATATTAGTTATATATTTTTCATACATGCCATTCTTGTTTGAACTACACAGACCAAGACTTTCTTGAATTCGAGACAAAGCTCTTAGAATGTCACACACCGTGTGCATTATAACAGAAGTTCGGTAACTTAAGTTTTCTGAGGGAAGGGGGCAAAGCTCTAATCCCCTAACCAGCAAGCTCATAGCTTGAACCCAGCTGTGCCTGTGTGCGACAAGCTTTACAATGTGGAAATTAGTGAGCGTTAGTTTGAGGTGCTCGCAAGAGGGCGGTGCAAGTCATTATGCGGACGATCATTGAATTAATTACGACGGTCGGAAGTGTTCCGACCCCGCTCTTCTCAGCTCCGCCACAATGCACGCTTCTGCTGAATACAGTTTATGGTTCTGCAATCAAATGAGAAACCTTTATGCTCGTAAAAAAACATTAAGGACATCTTTCTGACTTATGTGAAATGCAGAATTTATTTAAAAACTAACTGCGCCTCACGGCTTTGCCCGCGTAGAAATTTATGTGTCAAATGGTTTATAAACCTTCCCTTTGAATCATTCTATCTATTAAGAGCCGCATCAAAACCCGTTGCGTAGTTTTAAAGATCTAAGCATACATAGGGACAGACAGACAGCGGGAAGCGACTTTGTCTTATACCTAGTAGTGGTAGCACAATTATGTAAGAGGGAAACCACATTGCTTAGTCGCAGTCAGGCTTACTGCCACAGAAATGTGTATTTAAATATGGTCTTTAACTCGTAATATTTAGATGCATTTCATATTGACGACATCACTTGACTGACATCTCGCGGGCGTTTGAAGCTTATAAGAAGTCATTTTTTCATTGTAAAATGTATGTAGAATTAACGAGTTTAAGCCCATATTTGACTGCACATTTGTGCTGCGGGGTAGTTGCGTTGGATGAATGAGCGAAATGTTTTATGATCTAGAACTGGAGTCTAGATAGACATTCGATACTTAAAGAAAGTTAGATGTAGGTTACATCAATAAATAATGCTGGAGAATTCTCACAGCATTATCTAGCCCCATGGTAAGCAAAGCTTGTGTTATGGGTACTAGATAACTGATATACATAATACAATACATTACATAGATAGATATTTTTTATTATACATAGAAAACGACCAGAACACCCGGAACAAATATCTGCAGATCGTACACACAATTGTTCCGAGGCGGGAATCGAACCCGCAACCTCCTGCGTCGCAGGCGGACCTTCGCCCACCGCGCCACATCGGTCGTCAAACAATGGATTTAAAAACTAAAAAACGGGTACAAACAATTTAGTGCTGCAAGCTAGAATGACTACTTGTTATTAGAATATCAAGCTAATAATCCTACTAGGTTTTGTGACAAAACTCCATCAATAAATAAAGATATTTAAAAAAAAAAATCCTACTAGGTTGATGAATCATACATAAGTTTTTATTTTTGTCTATGGAACCCTTCACCCATTAGCTATCACGCACTTGCCTAGTTTTTTCAACTGTGTTTTAATTTACCAGCGTTTTGCAGTTATTCACACTTTTTTCAACTTATTCATGCGAAAACAATGTAAATTTAAATAGGTGTCCCTTTAGAGATAAAGCTTTGCAATTTATAAAGTTGGTGCCAAGCAGTTAGTAAGTCTTTATCTTTTTATTCTAAAACTCCCCGAGCAGTTATAAATGTTAGTAAAATCTACCAAGTTTATACGACGTCATTGTTATGCAAAATCACATTCAAACGATTTAATCTAAAATTGCCAACAAAGAAACTTTTCAAGGGTATTTGCAGATACCGAGAAAGTGTTAGAACGAAATTGCGAATTGATTGTCGTGATCCACCGCCGAGTTTGCATGTTACTCTAGATAAGGGCTGTTACTACAGAATTTACAACAGCTTAACAGAACTGCTACTCGCCAGCGCACCTAGTATACTAAGCAATAATAGAGCTTAAATTCAACTAGATACGATTCCATTTAGTTTTTTAGAATCTAGAAACTAAAAAATTATAGATGCGCATGCAATCCTTATCGATCTAAAGTCAGTGTGACAAGGCTCATTTTAGATTGCAATTCGATTTATGCTGACACAGACCTACGTACATTTCTAGTTTGAACACGATTTTGCCTAGTCAGTGCTAACTGGATCATTATGTAAACCAGCGATGAGTTGCAAAACTATTCTTAAGCGGAATTTGAAATCTTTTGGTAATCGATTTTCTAAAATACGGCATGGCGGCGAAAACGGTGGTATTTGGTCTATTTTAGGCAACTATTTTTGTCGATTGGGATTCTTTGGATCATATTGTGCTGTCAAAAGCTAAAAATCTTCTATGGGATATTTCAGGAAAACGTTTAAGCCGTGTTAACAGTATTTTTTTTTATAAAAATGATATGTTTCACTACTGTGCAAAGGCCAAACATTTCGAAGAGATCCGTTTGTTGGCCAGGTCCTAACATCTACCTGGTATGCGTCTAAATCGTCTCGCTAGCATCTCCTTGGCCTACCTCGCGACCGTCTAGATAGTAACGAATTATAATGCCTTTAGACGAGAAGTTACTAAAAGTAATGCGTAAAACTATAAGAATCCTTATTTCAACGCCTATAAACTCATATTATAACTAACCGACTAAATATCCTGACTTATCAAAGCTTAAAAACATATCCAAACAAAAAGAACCTTTCATAAACCCAAATAAGGTACAGCATTGCGAAACTACAACTCACACCATCCTGCGGGCTACATGCACTGAAGCCTCGTATGTTACCATGTTTCGGTGACAGCGTTAATCGCGGGTTCTCTTACATAATACCATACCGTTGGCTAACGGGGTTACGGGTCCTGGATAACTTCACAACCAGAGGCAATATTTAAAATTTGGTCCGTGAACCATGACTAATTTTGATTGGTTCGTGCAAATTATGATAGGTTTTGTTTATTCTACATAACCATTTACACAATAAGGTGGTGTGGAAACGTTCGGTAAGATGCGAACGTCAAATATTAAACTCCATTATGACTAGGTGTGGCACCAAGCTTTAGTACCTTTTGAATGGTACAGTACAGCCCAACCTTTTATGTTTTCTAAGAAGATTAACTTCATGTTAAAGCCATGTTATTATTGTTTGTATGTTGTCATTATCATCATTATGTTAGTCCACTGCTGAACATAGCCCTATGTTAGTCGACCGCTGGACATGGTCTCCCCTAATGAGCGCCATAGTGCCCTGTCTTCAGCTTGACGCATCCAGCATCTGCCTGCAGAATTTAGCAGATCGTCATCCCACCTAGCGTCCTACAATACGTTTACCAAGTCGTGGTCTCCACTCAAGAACACGTTTACCCCCATTGTAGTACCTATGATATGATTTGTTGTATTCCTACCAATACACTTTATATCTATGTTTGATTTTGTTTTGTGCTGTCTGTATCGATCTACATAATTATCTATGTTTTATTGTAAACGTGCCTATGTGTCGTAAAAACCTTAAACGTAATCTTATCTATGTAAGTGATATTGAACGAATACTAAACACAATTTTTCACCCTATGCTAAAGCGACGGTCACTTTGCAAAATCAGCCATAAGATTGCCTTCTAGTCTAGTAAAAAAAATCTCCTTGGTTACGCGGACTTGGCTGGCTCAGGGAAATCGAATTAGGTCGGGCGCGATCGTATCGTCACGCCCGCGTCGTCCACCCGATAACGACGTCTGCAGATAGCTACTGAAGAGAAGCTAGACCGGGGCCATGCTCACCTTATTTACCTTAGTATTGCAATATTTTGAAATGGAATAGTTTGAATTACCATGTTTAAAATAGTACGAATTACCATATATAACGAGTTGAGTAATGACTCAACCCGTTTTACATGGTAATTTCTACTATTTTCAACG
This sequence comes from Eupithecia dodoneata, assembly GCA_947044415.1. Classification (NCBI taxonomy): domain Eukaryota; kingdom Metazoa; phylum Arthropoda; class Insecta; order Lepidoptera; family Geometridae; genus Eupithecia; species Eupithecia dodoneata. The sequence continues at coordinate 6,647,361 of OX345656.1, read as the reverse complement.
TTTGTCGTAGCTGTATAACTTTTCAATATTTTCAATATTTTTTTTAATTTAATTAGGTCCAATATAATAAATACCAATTTATTATATTGGACCTAATTAAATTACTTGTTGTAAACTTTCTGTGTTGCCTTAAATAAGCTATTAATTATTATTATATTATTAATATGTAGAATCTTAAAAAAAAAATTAAAAAAAATACCATAGTTAAAAACATTTAAAATTCAAACTACACAAACAAATAAAACACGTTTACCCCATTGCAAATCGAGTAGGTACCTAAGATATGATTTACTGTATTTTTTGGGCTAGATGATGCTGTGTGGATTGTCCAGCATTATTTATTTATTTATTTAATATTTCATAAATAGTTATGATAACTACCACTAGATAAAACTTTATAGTACCACCACAGAAAACAACATATATACAGAGATATGCATGGATCACGGAAGTTAAATTTTCAATAAAAAAAAACATATTGGTTATAAGGTAATCTTGGTTTGATGACTCCTTTAATAGTCCCCGGAAAGGTTTTCCGTGTCCGTGCCTTATCTACGCTTTTCTCATTTATATAAAATCGAGGCGGCCACTCGATGACGTGTTTTGCTTGGAATTTGCATACTTGTTTGCTGGGGTTCCTGTGCAGTTATTTTACGGTGGAAAATTTTAATGAAAGAAAATAGTATTTTTACCTGTTTGTTCCTACGCTGTACTGGAAAATCACGTGCGAGTTGTTGCACTGATGACTCCATGATACTATCGCAGTAAACCAGAGTTTTTTTATTCAAATTTATCATTTATCTCATTTATCAGTATCAAAAACTCTCCTCCATATACAATAAATGTACACTTAGAAAATGGCAAATTCCAGATATCGAAAAAAGATGATCTTTTGATTTCTGTCGCTTTGGTATGTTATTATCTCTTTGATGTAATACAAAATATTTTTTATAAGAACGGTAAATTGCGAGCTTGTCAAACGGCATACGGTAACCATATTTTTGTTAATTTCTTACTTCTCACCTAGTTTATTTTACTTCGATAAGAGAGGTTGAATCATCAGTGCCAATTAAACTAAAACAAGCATCGCTATTTCATAAGGGTTCTTTGTCTTGGCTTCAGCAAGAAATACATACATCGATACGATTTAAATTACGATAGCGTCTTGTACACAGCGTGGCATCGGAGAAAATAGTGTTTTATTTTAGTGTTTTCCAAGCACTCGGCAATAGGGTAGCGAGTGAATGAGCCGATCAATTTAGCTACCAGGCAACCCGTTTTGTCGAAACATTCGGCCACCATGATTGAATTGAACCGACTTCAAAACAGACGGTTTATATTTTTACCGAGCTGACTGAAATATTGTTGACAGCTTAGAGAATTAAACCAAACCATTTACAGTTTTAATATTTTTGCGGTTTTCATTCGTTCATAGTGCACCAAAACAAAATGGCGTCTAATTTTTTACATAAGAATGACAGTGATGCCTGTACTAGAGTAAATTATCGTAGAAATTATCTACTGAATAACCAAGCACGTCAACTAGTACTTTTTGATGAAAAACGAGTTTGACTTTTTAGTATATAGTGTAAACCGGTAGGTAAGTACATACAAAAAACGATTTGCTGAGAAGAATGAAACCAAAATAGAAAACTCAATTTCAGTGAGCTTCCATGTCTGTATCAAGCTGCTCTCAGTCACAGTATATTATATGGATACTATGTCTCAGTCGAGAAGCTAATCCAGGGTCAGACTAGGCCGGAAGGGCTCATTCCAGCCGGACAAATCTATTACAAATTGTTTTAAAACTGTTTCAAGGTGGTATTTTTCTCAAAATAATCCTTATGCTGTATTGATAGAATTTAAATTCCTTTCCCATGTTCTAGTTCCGGCTTTGTCCTCATCCAATCCCTACTCGCACTGGACAAGTGCTATATAAATATCTAACGGGATTAGGGGATTTCGGAAAGGAAATTGTCTTTGAGCATCAAGAATATAGTTTTATGTTGGTGGAGGAATAAACTTGTCGTATCCGTAGGTGCTTATGAGCGGTGGAACTCGTACTGGAATTACTTTTGAATGAATGTTTATAGGACACTTGTCTCGGATTGTATGAAATGTAAAAACCATATGCAATTCGAGAGTTTTATGTTGTTTTACAATACAATACAATACAAAAATACTTGCTATTGGACAGATCATTACAAAATATATTACATGCGACAAGTACAATGGGCGGCCTTATCGCTTAGAAGCGATCTCTTCCAGGCAAACTTTGGATGGAAAGAATGATGTGAATTTTGAGAAACTCAAATTTTAAAAATTTAATGTACCAAAGATAAAGCTAGAATAAATATGTTGTTTTGTTGTAATTTAACAGAATTGTAAATGAGGATTGATGTTTAAGTATTGTAGTCTAGGTACACACTAAAGTTTACGGGACACAGGACACCAACAAATTAACAAAACACTGTAGGCTGTCGCACCAACCCGACACGAGGTATCATGACTACGGTGTGCAATCATCACCGTGGTAACTGTTATTTCTTTTCAGCCACTAACTGGCGTTACGACGGGCGTAATGTACATTTTTACACAGCGAATGTTCGTGTAGTCAGTATACGGGTAAATAATGCGCTCGCTGCAAATGGTACACCCCGTATCATCGGTGCGTACCACTTTAAGCGTCAATAGTAATAAAGATACATCGACTTCACTACCAAGTATAATATCCGACGTCCATAGAAAATTAAAAATCTGAAAACATATTTTTTAAGTGTGTAGTTTAACACGACCTAATTTTTGCTCAACCAAGCAAGTAGCGCGCCAAGTTTCCGTTACCTAATTAACTAAGCCTGCGCACTTAAGGAGACTGACTTCGTTATGAGACCTAAAAGCAAAATATTAGAGACATGCAGCTGAGTAAAAATTAGGATGGTGCTGCTTCTGCCTTCTATATGAAAACCTGTGTGGCCTGGTAGGCGAAGGTCCGCCTGCATATCCTGAACATTGCGGGTTCAATTCCCGCCTCGGGATAAATATTTGTACGAACTGCAGATATTTGTTCCGGGTAATCTAGTCGTTATCTGTGTAAAATAAAAATATCTATCTATGTATGTGTTGTATTATGTATATATGTTATCTAGTACCCATAAATCAAGCTTGCTTAGCTTGGGGCTAGATAATGATTTGTGAATTATCCAGCATGTTTTATTATTATCTATTTATTAATGAGTCACTAACTACCGCTCGCAGCTTCACACGCGTATTTCTGGGATAAAAAAAAAAAAAATTCTATTAGGTCTAGAACAACATCTGTTTAAAATTCTAGTCCATTCTGTCAGATTAGGCTTAGGTTAAGATAACAAATATATACATCTAAACTTTCGCATTTAGAATATTATACTATATAGTTATTCTGTGATAGAGCGATTACCAACGGCTCATGTGAGACGTGCCTATTACCAACGACTCACGAAAAGTATCCCAACGTCTCACAACAGTATCGTGATTTACAATGTACTTTAGGTCATTCAGACTATTGCATAATGTATGAAGCTCTGTAGCCAAAATTTCATACATTGATTCGCATGTGCTGCAATGCATTTTAAATTAGTTAATAGGACGATTTTCTACGGTATATCTCATAATGTGATGAAATAGGTACATTATCAACCTATACATATAGTAGTCCACAGCTGGACATATGCCTCCCCGTATGAGAGCCACAGCGCCCTGTCTTCAGCTTATCCAGTATCTGCCTGCAGTCCTTCGCAAGTCGTCAGTGTCCTACACTACGTTTGCCGAGTTGCGGTCTCTACTCAAGTACACGCGAATTAGGTACATAGGCATTAAATTTATATAGGTTGGTCAATTTAATGGTAAGTAGCAAGTTACTCGTAGGTGTTAATAATACTAATCTTGATTGGTTTGAATACAATATCCGCAATTTGAATAAGCAAGCAGTGCATTACACACACACGCTTATATTATGTTACTATAGTTTGACCGAAACCGCTGTACCGCGCCTGAGGTATGCGAGCAGCGAGATGGGGGGGAAATATCGGCCGCTATGATCCATCAGTCTGCCGTCAACGCGTACTCTTGCTCTTTTTTCCTCGCCGCACTTTCCTAAGGAGCGGTACAGCGGTTTCGGTCAAACTATACCTCATACTCTGTTTACACTGGCATTTAGCAATGAGCCTGTCAAACGGCATTGTCATAATAAAAGTAAACGGAGGTTTCCGTTAATGTCAAATATGAGATAAACTCTGACTAAAGTAACAATGTGTTTTTTTTCTGTTAGGTTTTGTCTGTATCCCAAATAAAACGAAAAAAACGAGATAATAAGGGATGTACCGAGTGGTATTTAAAAAAAATCATTATGGCATATTTATGCCATTTTTGATTAAAATTGATGCCAGTCGTTCGTTTTTGATCATTCAAAATGAAAAATCGTATATGAGTTTAACATATTTTCGTGATATTAGCTGTTATAGCAAAAATACTGTCTCCACGAGTTATGTGTAAATTACCATTTTTATGCTTAGTCAGCATTGCCAGAGGTTCGACCACTAGGGCCCCTACTGATGGCGGTATAACGTGAGTATTTTTCACCTGTCCTTAATTTAAATAATCAATGAGTTATTATTAGCGTGTGTGAGGGTGATATTGCCGTTTTTATTCTGGTATTATTTTTATTAAAACTGACTTGTTTATTTTTAGTTAAAAATAAAATAAGATTTGCAGATGAGCGTAGGTAGAATAGGTTTACACTGATAGCCATTATTTCAAATGCTGATTAGTATACGATATGTACTAGATTACTTAGAAGATAAAAAAGCTTGGAACGAGTTTTGCTCCAACTCAAAATCTACCAACTTACAGATAAGCAAATCAAATGTACTAGACACATAAGTTATGAACATACTAGTGGTTTCTTCTCACTTCTTCCACTGGTGGACAAAAAATTGAAGTGAACTATAAAATATGACCTGTCTAAGTGCTTATTTGTAAGCTTAAAGAAATAAAACTTTTCATTTTCATTTTCATTTTCACTATACATATTAATAAATCATTATAGTAAGGATATTATAATAGTATGGAGTAAAACTTTATTGATTATATGACCAATGATTCGAAACGAACATAGCAATAAGAAAAATGCATGTAAAGCGTTTATAATGCACAAACGCGATTGATTTCACTGATTGTGTTTATTCTATGATTTGACAGACTCATGATTGTTCAAAATCAACCCAATAAGCATTTGACAAGGACGGTTACCGCCAAAGTATGCCACCTCCACTTTCTTATTACCTATTGAGTAAGCTTCATTACATACTTGTTTTTGACATATTACGGAATTGGTTGCGTACCTGCTGTCCTAATACAATGTGATCTAAGTCTGCCTGTCCATAGCTTCAGTCACCACAGCCTTACCTAGTGCTGTTAACGGAGTCACCGACGTTCTTGATGACTAAAAGAAGAGAGAGCACCTCACACACAAAAAACTTATATATCTAAAATTTTACCCTATGTTTAGGTAAATTTCAAACGAACTGTGCTATATTTTCCCTCTCCGACACAAATGACAACGGCCATAAACCCCGCTTCATCGCTATGAGGCAAGTTTTCATCGGACTTTGAGGGGAGTTTCATAAATAGGTTCTTCCGTGCCCCTATAAATTAGTGGTGACCTCATTAACCTACATATGCGTCTTGTTTAAAATACCTACGCACTCTGTAGGTTACAAGTTATTTATTAAATTATTGGAGTATTAGAGTAACTAAAAAAGGGTGATACTCCATTCTCTCTTCAAGTACGCGAATATTCCTTCTCTAGAATCATAGATATTTTGTTGAAAATAATACAAAGCAGAACCAAAGATGTATTGGTGTAAATAATTTTAAGACATTTGTCCAAAACGCAAAAGCTCGAGCTGGTTTCACATTCATATAGTACCTTTTCGGTGATTAGGTAATATGGCATGAGTTATAGTAGGTTTTTGTTGTAAACTTGCTGTTAATTGTTTTTATTCTTTAAATACGTTGATGCCAATATTTCTGGGATTCAAGGTCCAAGTATACATAGACGGCATTGAATTAGATGTAGGTAAACAGTGATTCACTGTAAAGGTAGGTTGTACCCACAGTTTTCCTACTATAGGAACCCAGGTGGCTTTCTATAGTAGGCTAGGCACGTATATGAAACGATGAAAGATAAAGCACGTCTCACGACTTTGTAATTAGAAATATTTTCTTACTAGTTTCTGGCTGTGGCTTTGCACGCGTTGTTTGTAATAAATGATATATTTTGTAGAAAATCGAATGATCTACAATTTGGTTACGACTTTGGAAAACGGGGGTACTATGTTCGGCTGTATATTTGTTTTTTTATGTATATTCGTCTATTCTCCGTTTAGGCTGAAAATCAAAGAAAATCTATAAATAATTAACTTTATACCAATTTATGTAACCTTGGATGTATCTTGACCGGACAAACCTAGTTTTGTTTTTGTTTAGTTTTACCTAGTAGATATAGCTAGGTATTAGAGTATTTCCTTTTAAAGCTGATTCCAGTTCGACCATAGGGCCATGGTCAGTAATAAATTGCGTGTACCGCTCGTTTTTGTACAATAAACGGAGTAATCGAGCATTTTAAAAGAAAACCGTGTATGGTACTAAAAGGCATTTTATTTTCTATAATATAAAAATGAATCGCTGAATGTGTTGCTAAGCGCAAATCTCGAGAGCAGCTGAACCGATTTCGCTAATTATTTTTTTAGGATATTCTTTGAAGTACGAGAATGATTCTAACGGAGAGAAAAAAGAGAAAAATTTAAAAATTGCCATAAACAAATGAGCACCCGGGCGAAGCCGGGAAGGGATGCTAGTAATTGAATAAAAATAAGATATACTGAAGATACTTCTTCTAACCAGAGTCCATTTGACGATAGATACGCGCTGTATTTTGCAAAACCAAAAATAAATTAGACGTCACGATCTTATCTAGATATAATCGTCAAATGGACTCGGGTATCAGGAGAGAACCTAAATCTTTACATTTTGTGCGGCCATACCAGCCTACCAAAGTTGTGGTTACTGGTTAGCATCACTTAGCCCCTCATATCTTTACACATCGTCTTCGCCATGAAAACGAAAGGGCTACGGGCTGTAGTCAGCTAATAGAGCGACACCCACATGGCCCAGCAATAAAATCTTAACCGTCACGTGACGGTATTTCACGTGACAATACATTACGTGACGGAACGTGAAAGAGCCTAGGGTGACAATGTAGCGAAGGCTTTTGTGCCGAAATTCTTTTCAAAAAGTCACACGTACGTTTTTCTGTATATATTTTTTTTTCATAAATAGGCTTTTTGGTAGCATGCTATTGTATGCAAATAATTGAGAACAAAATGTACCAATCAACATCGTGAGCTAGTGCCCTAGAAGTGCGAGAAGCTGAACGACAGAAAACGAAAATCCTTCAAGACAAGTACCTAGTCCAATAATCTGGTAGTTTTTTACCTGAAAACTTTTCCGGAAGCTTTGAAAATGGGTTCTATAGAATTCGATGTGCTCTTTCTGAATTTTAACTATGCCACCTCGTTTCTTTACCGGTCGTTTGGAAAAACAAAAGTGACAATCTCTTGTTATACCAATATCGACTTCCGGCTGATGATTATAAAGTTGAAGTTCTTGAAATCGATATGCAAGGGGCGTACAGACCCTGGGCACACATGTTCTAGGGCTCTTTCTAACGTGTCGCTGATTCCGCCCAAGCAATAAACTGCACATGTTACTGCGGCCGGTTCGACCTAGGCTGGTTGGAATAGCTGGTTGCTGAGTATTCACACTAATATTAGGTATAAATGCGAAAATTTGGATGTTCGGATGTTGATTTTGCCTAGAAATAAATCGTCACGCCAAAAGTATGAAACATATCAGGCTGACATTTTTCATACAAATAGTTCTAGGCCTAGAATTAAAAAATAAAAACTTTTTATCCCATAAATCAGTTCCCATGGGATAGAAATAACCTAACGCGTCTAAAGCGTGCGTCCGGGGGCAGAAAGTAGTATCTAATAATATCAACGAAATCTTAATTTTGGCAAGGAAATAGAAAATGAGATTTCTCTCATGGTCCTTCCATGAGAGAAATCTCATGGAAGGACCAACATCATCATAATCAGACCACTAATCTGTCTCTTTTGGAAACAGCGTCAGTTGTACCCACTACCTTGCTCTCACTGTGGCATCATGCGACTCGATCCCTCATGGACGGTATTCGCAGTAAACCCTCGATAAATACGCCGCAAAATTATTCGATTACACGATTGGGATTTGGGGACTCGAACGTGCAATTCGATTTTCGGAAGTCTTTGTACGCACCACATCATTATTGTTGGTCCCTTTCTGCAACTCTTTTGACTGCAATTTTCAATGAAATACTTTAATCGAATAACGAGTTGGTTGGTAGATAGGTATCTGAAGCCGCAATGCGAAACTCATGCTGTGGCCTATGAAAACTATAAAATCTTCATTTCCTTACGTACATTAAAATAGTTTACATAGACCTGTCATGGGAATTGATCCCTGGATCCAATTTGTTTCGTATCAATTCGATTTTTGTATTCGATTGATCTTGAGTGTATTTTACAGTACAGCTATAAAATGTCAAGTCATCAGTAGTACACTAAAGCTTCCCGTTAAAATTAACGTACAAACTGCTTCTAGATACTCTGTTTGAGATCCTGAATACCCGAGTAAGATGACATGACTAATTATAAACATATACATATATAGATATAATGTACAGAGAGATAGATCTCGAACGTTGCATGAAATCATCTCGTGAGCCTCAACGCGAATTATCGGACACTATCGTTCACTTTAGAAAAGGTTCGAAAAGGTCCAATCCCATTCTTATCGCTCACACACACAACGCAATCTCCTACTTCTAAGTAGATACAGGTAAGTAACCAGTTAATTTCATAATTAAATTACCTGAACCCATTCCGCCCTACATTTTCCAAAGGGACTTGTAATCATTTCCCAAAGAGCTTCAGCGGTATCAAGTGTCATGATTTATTCAGCTTCTCTTGAAAGCCGAAACGGTATGTAAGAAATTTGAAATATTCGTGATATTAGAAATAAATTAGCCAAATTATGGAATACTAGCTTCTGCCAGCGGCTTCGCACGCGTTGTGTGGTGTTTGTGTATATGGAACCGTTTAAAGTTTAATTCTATCCCATAGGAACTGCAGCATCAGTGAAGAAGTAACAAACATCCATCCATCCATCTAAACATCCAAAATTTCGCTTTTATGAAATAAATGGAAATCATTTCATAATACCGAACAAAATTGGATACAATTCAGAAATAAATACTTAGAATAGAGTAAGTATACAGATCGGCCTTATCGCTGAGAGCGATCTTTTTCGGGCAACCTTAGGATGGACTGGACATGAAGTCGATCTCAGCCAGGCAACCTTTGGATGGACATGAAGTGTACAATTTGTTGTACAATAATGATTAGTGTGATACTTATAATTGACATTGAATGAATGAATGAATGAACACTTTATTGCACTGAAAACTATAAAATATCACCTTACTAAATATTACACATTATTAAAAGTACAATAGGCGGCCTTATCGCTGACAGTGATTTCTCCCAGGCAACCTACATTCACCGAATAAAGAGAAAAATTTACAAAATTCAGCCATAATATTAAACGGTTCTCAAGATTTTTTGAATTGTCATTCGAATTTCAATTCAGAACCAACATTAGAAAAGAAATTCAAACATGTTTAAACGTTAAACGTGTTAACCTTACAAAAGTTCAGTTGAAGAGTGCCAACTGTAAGCATTCACGCCAATTACAGTTTTGCTAACCGCGAGTAGCCGGACAGTACACCAATGAGTACATCCGGCCATTTCCGGGAAGGAAATGGAGATGAACTATTTGCACATTTACACTTCATAAACTTTACATAGAAACTGACCTGGGCATTACCCCCAATATGATAAAAGCCAAAAACGCGCTCATCAGTGGATGTCCTTCGTCCATCGATGGACAAGCAATAGGCTGAAGATGTTTATGTATGATGTTATTCTATCACTTATTATAAAAATGGTTACAAGAAAGGTTGCGAGATGGGAAGGAGCTCCGTATATCTTATTCCTAAAACCGTTTTTTTGTCAACTGTGTTTCATTATTGTTTCCCTAGTGTACTGTAAAAATATGCATTTTGTATGTGTGTCTGAAGTTGCAAACAAAGACTTAGATACCTATCTATATAAAACAAAGGAGCATCGTAGCGAGCTCGTGCGATGTGATTTTGTTTTACACATTAATATATTACTGTAAACGCTTAGAATGTATCCATCGACGATGTCAAACAAACGTCTCATCAGTTTAAAGAAAATGTATTATGTTGTGTTCTAAAAATAACAATATTTATATGACTAACAAATAATAGTAATCATACACTCAGCGGACGGAAATCATAGAGGTCTTTATTCCGCAATCGCGATCAAAAGCTTCCAATCATTCAGTGCACGCGTTCAAGTAAAAATGACGTAAATGCCCCAGAGGTATAATTTAAAAGGTATCGAGTATCACAATTAAAATGAATAATGATGTCAATATAAATAATGCCTGAACGACAATGCGTGGGTTTCACTAATAAGCGAAAAGCCGAATTTACACAGAAAACAGTCCGAAGGGCCTGTACTTGAAAAATTAAAGGTTAAAACTAATTTTTTTTGCAAAAGACGGGTATCATGTTTACCTGAGTTACTTATGTGAAGGTTTTGCACAAAAACAAATCGGAAACTTCAATTTTTCTTTTCTGACTAGGCCCTCAGAAATCAATCCTTAGTCTGCATTTTTTGCTTACTGAAATCGGTCAAGGACCTTGTGGAAATTCATATTAAATTGTCATCTTAGGCCTTAAAATGTTTTTTTGAGTACAACACGATATTTTAATACATAACTTTACCATTGAAACAGCCCTTTCGTATTCTTTGTGGCTTCATGAAAATCGTAAACGATCATTATTAAAGGTTTTGTTCGTTTCGGTATTTGTAAATGGTTCGTAAAAAATCGATACCGGTAACCGGTAACCGATAACTTGAGCAGTACTCTAACCTGTCTATTGTGTAATACACGCTAATAGGAGGTACACTTTGATGTTACTTAATAGACTTTATGAAATGCTCTCATATTTCCTAATTATGACAATGTCTTAGCTGTTGAAATTGTTTTTGTATAGACCTTTATAATGGGCAATCTTTTATATTAATTGGTGTGGGCGTAACTATTATGAAGTTACAGATTACAGAATTATCCAGATTGAGTGACGGATGCGGTTCAAGTTCGAGCTTGAAACAAATCTAGTTTCTATTAGGTAGAAACAGTGAACTTCTGCTAGTGCCCTTGAGTATTATGTGTGTGACTCCTAAACAGATATTAACCACCCAGGTCTGCCTGCGACACAAGAGGTGGCGGGTTCGATGCCCGCCTCGAGACATAATGTTTGTACGATCAGCAGATATTTGTTCAGGGTGGTTGTTTTCTATGCATAATAAAAAATTATCTATCCATATCATGTATTGTCTTATTATGTTTATCAGTTTTCTAGTACATATAACACAGGCCCTGCTTAGCTTGGCTAGATAATGCTCTGTGGATTATGCGGCATTATTTATTTATTTATTTAACTTTTGCATTTGTAATATTAGTGTGATATCAGTTCTCTAGTACTTATAACATAAGCTCTGCTTAGTTTTGGGCTAGATGATCCAGTGTCTAGGATTCTTAGAAGAAAATATACGTACCATAGCTACTAAACCTATGCCAATTCTACTCTTCCTTAAAATATTCGGGTGCACCTACATTAAATATATAGCATTGCCACAACACGTGGAAAGGTCAAACATTTGTGGTCGCTTTACAGCTGTTAGGCACCGTGCGTGCTCACATTGCAAAGACCATAACGCAAGTGGTATGAAGGCAATTAGAGTAGTGTGTGCGTGCCCTTAAATAGGGTCGTTGGATTTATTGAATGTCTGTAAAGTTATGAGAATGTTGAAGTTAAAATCAACTTGTGGGTATGTACGTAATAATTATTAACAATCACTTCTACTTCATGCAATTTACTCTGTAAGTACGTACTTACTTCATATTAGCGTTAATTAACCATTCCATATTACGTATAAAATAGGGTATTAAGGTCAAAGTTTGCTGCAGGGTGTACATTTAACAACATAAATAGATAGAACATTCTTTATTGCACAATAATTAACAACACTACAAACAAGATAAAAAAAATGTGACAATTTGGCGGTTTTATCGCTCAAGAGCGATCTCTACCAGAATAACGTGGATGGATAGGATAGTTATATACTTCAACTTCTTTGTGACAATATTGAGAAACTGGTTTTTGATATCATCAATTTTTTGAGCACGTCCATCTTTTTTCGTCAAAAGCCATAACCACATTCAAGGAAGCTTAAGCTTTAACGAAAAACAATATTTAGTATCATAAAAAACATCGTTAATAAATAAAACCATTTTAATAAGTGCGCTGCAACCCGGCTAGCATATTGCATAGGTAATAAAAGTAAAGTTTTCAGGTATAAATTCACTAATACGCCTGAACTCTCGCGATAAAGTCTAAAATCGTACAAATTATTAATGCTACTGGAATAATTCTTTGGATTTTTGACAGCGCAATCGAAGTTTCCCGCTAGGCTCCGCTGCCGACTTTTAATTAAGAGTGCGTGCCCTACCAACTGTTTCTATTGTGCGATTAATGTTTATTTTCTTTTTTTGAAAAGTAAGCAGACTGCCAAGACAATATTAAATTACCGCATTCACTGCCTAACCAGGTGCTACTCGCAGGGGCGTGCCGCCACGCCACTGCATAGTAGCGTGACGGCACGCCCCTGCGAGTAGCACAGCATCAGATATACATATGCGTAGTGGGCGATGAAATTTTTAAGGTGTCCAAATAATACGAAATAATTGCCAAATAATACGGCCGTGGCAGGCACCCCTTAAACGTAATCCTTGTATGTCTCAAGAATCGACTAAAGGAACCTACCAGAGCATGTGCATTAGCTTCTTTCTATGTATTTTTAAAACCATCACTGCGATTACCAATCTGCCTGCCAAGCATGGTAAGAATGGCAAAACCTGGGGGAGGCACGTTCAGAAATGGACGAAATGAAATGCTTTTAATAAATAAAGAATGCTGGACAATTCAAGCTACATTATCTAGCCCGAAACGAAGCAGAGCTTCTTTTTTTGGCACTATTTAACTGATATACTTAATGCAAAACATATATATGTAGATATTTATTCAATTCAATACCTACTTTCTATCCATTAAAATTAGGTCAGAAAAGTACAAAACACAAACACAGCCTATATGAAACAGAGTTCGATTCACACTTTACTGATTTTACAACAGTGAGTTTCTACTGTATCTCTGCGAGTTTCAACAATGTAGTACGGACCTACTACCCCAGTTCCAAATCCGAGCTCTGCTTTGCTACAGTCTGTTACTCTACGCCATTACACGCGAACTTCATTGATACTTTAATTTGTTCGCTAGTTTCCAATGACTGCTTATCTCATTCTAAGTAGGGGCTGAAGTTTTTCAATTAACTGAACTGATAGAGCCATCTCATTAATAAAGTAGGTTAGTGAAATGTAGCAACATTCTTAGAAAGAGCAAGTTTGTTTTCTAGAGAGATAATGATATAAGGTGAAATGTCAATCGATTTTCATCACAAGTTATTTTTATTTTAGCTCTTAGATAGAAAATACTTGTTGTTTCCTGTAGTTTAAAATACAGATACATGGTGTATGAAAAAACATTTGATTAAAAATAAATAATTCACCATACACTTTAGTCTGTATTTTGGAAGAAAAATATTCTCTGGGTACAAAGCTGTCTGCTACATCTCCAGTTTTCGCACAAAAGCAAAATTCAGCAGTAATATTTATCTCGCAACTTTAGATGAAGAGACCTCTCATTACGGAACCGTTTGCGAAAAGGTACATAATACTGCCGAATTCGCCGTGCTCAATCAGCCCAAAAGGTAGGAACTTTTTTATTGCTTGTCCAAGGCCCGTGTGCGGAGTCTAACGAGCTCATTGGAAATTCAAATCGTACCTACCACCGCACCCTGTAATCGATAATATTACATGTACGTGCTTCCTGAAGTCCCCACTACGAAATCCTTAATCGGACGTGGCAATATTCCGCTGACCGCGGCTTACCGCCTCAGTTATTTCAATGAATCTATATTGAACGTATATGGAATCCTAGAAAACCGTTGTAGAGAGTCATACGATAAGCAGCAGCAAAAGCGGTGGAAATAATTATTATATATGCACGTCGTTACGCACACTCGTAAAAATAAGATCCCTGTTTATCCACTGAGAGAACTTTAAATGATGAGGCGACTCCAATAGCTGACTACGGTTATCTAAAGTGCGAATGAAGTGTCTTTTAGTAAGGAAAGCACTTACTCAATCGCATTTCAATGAATAGGACGCGATAACGAATATGTGTTTCTTATGCAAAAAATTATGCGAATGCAACTCCGAAACGGTGTGAACATTATGCAAATAATCGTTCAGCGTTTATTTTGAATTATACAGTTTGACTTTATAATGAGACCACATCACTGAGGATAGCCATACAAATTATCAAAGTCCAGTTTCAGAACTCGATTTCCAAGTCAGATTCCGGAGCAATTACAAAGTATTATTCATTCCGAACATAGCGCAGTGCACTCGGCAATCGTATTCGTGTAGTGGATGCGAAGAAAATTGCACTAACTAATGATCATATCGCTTCTTGAATACAAATTCAGGTCTTTCAGCGGACGGCCAGCGGCTGGCCTATTACTGCCGTGTTACCGAGGTAAATTGAAATGGCGTTATGATTTATCGCGGGACTTCACGAAAGGGAATTTCAGACAGCTTCCTCGGCGGACGTGGAATGAACACCAACGCGCCGCAAAAATATGAAACACGTTTTGACCGCTCGTAAATATTAATAACAAGTATAAAACACGAAAAATGCAATCAACAATCCTATTTGGGGGTAAAAAAGCGTACACCTCGTGTACTTTGGGGCCGGTAGCTTGTTTTTGCTGAAAAGCTTTAAATATTCACCGCATATATTGCCCGTCGCGTGGCACAAATTCAAATCGCATTAATCTCACATGATAACATGACGAGTTGGTGTAAATTTCTTCAGCGGCAAATTAAATGTCTAGGTCGGGAATGGGTCCGTGTGGAAATGTGCTCGTTTAGCAAAAAGGTTCGCGTCGGGAATATGGAGAGGCTTCTGGCGGCGAGCTCTTAGTTTAAAAGTCATATTTAGCTAATTACGTAGCGGTCGCCCGAATGGCGGTCTGGCTCGCCTACCCAATGTGCTGTACTGTAACCAGCGAAAATTCAAAACTCTATCTGAATATATTAAGCCCCGTGTACTATTAAGTAGGATATTTAAGGCTTGCGTGAAGCATATCTTTTATTACAGCTGCATTACGCTGGTCAGTTGGTCTATAAACTGTGGTGACTGCAAAATTGTATCTGTAAATATCTGTATTTTCGGGATAGTATTTTTTTTGTTATAACTAAAGACCACAAAATTATGATGATGTATTATTCATTGTGTAACTAATTTTAAGTATTATATTTAATCTAAAATTGTTAATTCATATTGTGTATATATGTGGCAAATAAATGATATGTCTATGTCTATCATAATTATTATATTCAATTATTAACAACTAGATTCTGCCCGTGGGTTTGCACGCGTTGTTTCAATAAAAACGTTTTGAAGTTATTTCTATACCATGGGAACCGTTTTATGGAATAAAAAGTAGTTTGATTCCACACTTACAGCTATGCGAAATTTCAGCTTAATCCGCTTAGTAGTTTTTACTTCCTTTGGGTGGCTTGGGTGTTACTACGGCCATGATAGGCCTAATGTGATCGCAAAAGTTCTTAGTAGTTTTTACGTGAAGAAATAAACAAACATCCATCCATCCATCCGTCTCACCTTACCTCAACAGCCGATATTGGTCCAGTGCTGGACGCATGCAACCCCCTGATAAGCGCCTTATCGACTTTTATTTCATAGGGGTCGTACCCAGAATCCCCACGCTGGGCAAGCAGGTGGTGGTGGTGAATTGTTCTGCAGAAGGCGCTGCTGCCCGCTCCGGTGGCTATCCCTAAGTCGCCTCTTATGACACGCGGGAAGGGTTGGAATGGTGCAATTTCTAAGGCAGAACCTGAAGTCACACGGCGGCTATCCCGTAATCTTAAGTTTTTAATTTATATATTTTTTTTATTTAGCCTGATTCCTCCCACTGCTGGGCAAAGGCCATTTCCTTCGCGATTTCCCACCAATCTGAGGAAGACGAGATGACCTTAACGCCTTCCTCAGAGATTGGTGGAAATTTATAATACTAATAATAAATATGAATGATTTCTGAAGCATATTTTTCCATTCCTCTGGTGAGTAAGGTCATTACTAAATCTCGATCGAAATCGCAATCTCAGTTTTATTGTTTAGAGTTTAAATCGCTAAGAATGAAGCCGTTCACATAATTATGATCGAACTTCACTTGTTTAAGTTCGGTTGATCATTAATAGTACATGATCATTCATTAGCTCTCAAACTCCGAATGCACTCAAATAAACATGTTTTATAAACAACTGAATGTTGGGAGTTAAAAAAACGATATAATAATCTGTAAACCAGTCAATAGCATTAACCAGGAAATAGGTAATGAAACAGGTCCAGTATTGTAAGGTCAAACCCTATATTACCCTCAATAATTCAACACCTTTCAATCGGCTGCTATTTACTTGCTACATTCCAAGAATCCATTTTCCGATTGCATTCATGATTTTCAGCTATACTGCTGAGTTCCAACCAGTTATTATTGTAAGCTAGCAGCCAAGGACTATTATTTATTTATTTGTTTGTTTATTTATTTATTTGTTTGTTTATTTATTTATTTGTTTATTTATTTATTTATTTATTTATTTATTTATTTATTTATTTATTTATTTATTTATTTATTTATTTATTTATTTATTTATTTATTTATTTATTTATTTATTTATTTATTTATTTATTTATTTATTTATTTATTTATTTATTTATTTATTTATTTATTTATTTATTTATTTATTTATTTATTTATTTATTTATTTATATATATAATTTTGTTAATTATTAACCATTTTATTGCAGCCTATCTAAAGTTTAAAGAGTCTATTTAGAATAAAATGCATAATTATGTACTGGTTGTTAATATTTCTGAGAAATATATTTTATGGCATTGGCCTATAATAATTAATTTATTTTTCAGATTACATAGATCCATAATGTTATATAATGTTAATAAGAATAAAAAAATCTTAGACTATGTTTTAATTTATTGATTATCATACTACTTAATTAATAAAGAGATGGAGTGCTTCTACATTAATCCATTCAATTTACCGGCTACTGCTGCCAGGATGGTGTTGGTACTCCCACGTACACTACTCTGCTAAGCAGTGAGGCTGCTTTTTTCTTCATACAGGCGACAAAGCCGTCTACGCGGGCCTCCGCAAACATGCCAGAGGCACTGCAAAATCGTGGGAGCCCCAACAGCATCCTGAAAATATAAAATATTATAATCTAACTATGTAGTAATTTAGTTTCTTTACCGCTGTTTCAGTCGATTTTGAGGCCGTTAACGTTTATAATGTTTCATACCTTTTTCATAGTAAGACAAGAATTAATTAGTACTTAAGCAGTACCTCTTACACTTATGCACCTTAGTAATTTATTTCACTAGATGGCTTTCCCTGTTCTTGTCTTTTCCAACAAACAAAACTTCTAAATCCGCAAAAACCCGCACCGCCTAAACTCGCACCGCCTAAACCAGCACCGCCTAAACCGGTATTACCTGCGACGCAGGAGGTTGCGGGTTCGATTATCGCCTCGGGACAAATGTTTGTACGATATGCAGATATTTGTTGCAGGTGCTCTTGTCGTTTTCTATTTATAATCATAAATTATCTATCTATGTAATATATTGTATTATGTATATCAGTTATCTAAGTACCCATAAGCTCTGCTTAGTTTAGGGCTAGATAATGCTGTGTGAATCGCTCAGCATTCTTTATTTATCTATTATTATAGTTTAGTTTCCCTCACCAAATGCCGATACAACATGTGAAAACAAGGTGACCCGGTTAGTTAGGTAGATTCCTTATTGCGGTGCTCTTACAAGTGTCTGGGGAAGGCGCTGTTATTACGCGCAAATTTATGAGGTGAATTGCTCTAAGTTCCAAGTTCGCCGTAAACAACAATATAGAAGTTATCCAATGTTACGGCGGGAAGCGAGGGGATGTGTTACAGTTCAGTCGTATTACTTATACTTGTAATGGGCTCTCGCGCTCGCTTTGGCAGGATTGAAGCTGCTAAAATTATTATTGGTTGAATGCTTTGTTAATACTAACAAAGTGGATTTTGCTGTGAAACACTAGGCTGGCCACGACGTAAACGTTGTTTCTTGTGAAACCAGGTCGATGAAGTTTGTGTGTTAACCCTCTGTTTGGTACTTAATGTAGGTAGTCATTTACCTAGCTTGCTCTAAGTTCCAAGTTCTTCGCAGCTTCTTATAGCCTCTGTGCGATATGGTGATTTAATGTTCGATGCCTATTCAATTGACCTGTGTGGCGCGGCGGGCGAAGGTCTGACTGCGACACAGGAGGTTCGATTCCCGCCTTCGGACAAATATTTGTACGAACTGCAAATATTTGTTTCAGGTGATCTGGGTATTTTTTTATGTTTAATAAAAAAAATCTATCTATTTATTGTATTATGTATATCAGTCATCTAGTACCCATAACACAAGCTCTGCTTAGCTTGGGGCTAAATGATGCAGTGTCGATTGTCCAATGTCCAATATAAAAAAATAGTGTAAAATCGAATACGAGATGCGTCCATAAATGGAACTCTAGTCTAGCAGTGGACATTAGGGTCGGCAAGAAAAGCTTCGCAGATTCGAAGCCACGACTCGGCCAAGCTGAACTGAACCTTAAGCCCACCATCGGAGAAAATATTCTAGCTCACAAAATGATTGTATTCTTGTAAATAAAGTTTTCCCTATTTGTATCTCTAATGCTTTGTTTTATACTGAGACTAATATGACAGTAAAATGGCATCAAATCCACTCTAAAAAGGTGATGGAATTAAGGTGCATGTATTCTTTGCTCAGTACCGGAGTTGACCCTTTTGCCTATAATACCCTAAAATAATTTATCTAAAATAAAGTTATGCAAAACTAGCGATTGTTCCATACTTTGTTCCCCTTATCCCGTAGAAATAAGAACTACCTACTTATAAAGTTCGATCCTTGGCGCGATACCACGTGGCACTTGCATTAATATTTGCATAGAACCTGTTTGAATTACTAGGAAATAAATATTACGTACAAGACGAAAATCTGTTTAGCGAATAAAACCAGGAGCCGCACCCAACCTATCAATATGTTTCAATCTATTCACCTTGAACAGGTACCCACATTAAGATGTTATCGCTCCCACCTGAGGCAAGTATTCAGCTTCCATCGATTGAATACGGGCACAAATTGTAAGAATTATTGATATCCCGCCGTTGGCTTATACAAAAAGTTTTTATCCTAGAGTAATGATGACCACAGGTTTGCAGGTACTGGATTACAAACCAAAGGACTGATACCGTAGCTCACTGTGATGACTTTCACTTAATGTAGCTATCACACTTATAATATAAATGCGAAAGGTGAGATCGGTTATTGAAGCCCCTTTACGCCACTAATGAACGAATCGAGCTGAAATTTCCACAGATGTAGTTCTAAATATGGATTTTTTATATATAGAACAATGCTTGCAAAAGCTAATGCATTTTTTATGTTCGTAAATCTTCTTAAAAATAGACGTTTCTTCGAAGAAAAAGACATTCAACAATCGTGATTTTAATTTGCCTTAAAGGCAAATACGTGAAATTAATTATAGCACGGTGGGATGCCGGATGACTGTGCCGTGCTCGGCAAAATTCTCACCCACAATTGAAAACTTCCAAGTACTATATCGTTTAAATTAAAAGGTACCTACGTATTGACTTTTCATACTCTACGGTTTATAAAAGGAAGTAGAGCGAACTGGTCGGGAACAAAGTTTCACGCCGGGACGCGACGCGAGCGAACGTTAGTTATCTGCTGCCGCGTAGCTGACAGCTGCAGATGAAAAATTGAAATTGTGTGAGAGATAAAACTACCTAACTGCCACTGCAGTGCCGGCCAAACAATGTGCTGACAACAAGGGCGTTTACGTTTTATTACAACTCTCCCTATTTGATAATGGAGTGATTTACAGCGGCTGAAATATGCTTGTGAAGCATTTAAACGGAGAAAACCATTTTTAACGTACAACTAATAAAATGTTACCGGTGTTTAGGTAGTTATAACATGGTCAGTATCAAGACCCACTAATATATGTACGTATAATCATTACTAATGAGAAGGAAATGATAAATATTATTTACCCCAAGTGAGAGGGATTACGCACTTTAATAATAAAAAAAAACCTTACCACATAACATTTACACAACCTTAACATTTACTCTAAAAAACTGCAAATCATTTTAACACTTTGACTGCGATTTTTTTTCGACGACTGCGATCTTTTTTTTAACCTAAAAAATTCGTGCTGCCGCTCTACACAGCGGTTGTGTTGCGCCGCACATACGTTTCGTTCGAAAAATATTACGGCTGTGCTGAGTCGCAAAGATCTGTATTTTCTCATCCGCTGCGCTAGTGTGGATTTACGCATATTAGTCACTTGTAGAAAACACATACCGTGTGATTTCAGCACTAAAAGTGTTAAAAAAAAATTAAAACATTACAATTACCGCAATAATATTTTATCAAAATAATATAATTTTTATGGGGCGTCCTGCGTCTATCAGTGAACCAGAATAGACTGAAGATGTACCTATGTTTAAAGTAATTCTTCTTATTATAAAAATGGTTACGAGATGGAATTGTTGCGAGCGAAGAGGTCACATTATCACACAAATTTTATAAATGATAACGTTTGGATGTGAAAGGATGTTTTTAACTTCGTAACGCCAAAACTACTTAACGGATCGTGCTGAAATTAAATTGCATACAGGTATGTAGTTCTGAGCCTGGAATAAAACAAAAGCTATTTTTTATACCACAAGTCAGTGTCCCACAGTCAGGCCCTGATAGAAATTACCTTAAAACGTTTCTATAGAAACAACGCATACGAACGCGCGGGCAGAAACTAGTTGTTCATAATATCTCGTCCGGTAAGCAAAGCGCCACCGTACCTAATCCAATCATGATAAATATAACACCTGGTCCTCGAACCGTGACTGTGAGCGCTAACAAACTGGCTAACATGTAGTCACAGCATACAACCGTCAATCCAACCGCTAGAATAAAACAAACAACGAGTATCGCTTCTAAAATAGAGTTAAAAGTCTATATGCAAATATGGCTGTTTCCGCTACCGGTATCAATTTGAGTAGCGGACACGTGGCGGATGTTAATATTTTGAATAGAGACAGCGTGTTATGAAAATTATGGAATAAAGGTGGTGCTCAACTGCGAGTGGATATTTCGAGTTGTTATCAGTTAATAAAGACAAATAGAAAGCGTAAAGTTGAAGGATTTATTCTGAGTAAAACAATTACCTACTAACATACAAATACGACAGAGTACCAATGTTACCAACATAGCTCTAAGAATTAGCAAGCTGAAATAGCAGTGGGCCGGCCATATCTCGCGTAGAACCGACAACCGCTGGCTGGGGCAAACGTGTTCTTGAGTGGAGACCACGACTCGGTAAACGTAGTGTAGGACTCCCTCCAACCAGGTGGTATGACAGACTGCAGCTAGATGCTGGATGCATCAAGTTGAAGACAGGGTGCTAAGGTGCGCATTAGGGGAGACCTATGCCCAATTTATTGTAATATAATTTGTTCTTATTTAATATTTTATTTAGCTAATGTAATTTAATTTTAATCACATTTTTATTTTATTTCAATTATATTTAATGCTATGGATTTTATATCTGAAAATAAATACAATACAAAACGTTTCTGAACGTGACATCAAATTAGATCGTCACCCAGTTGTCACTCAACATGATGCACAGAAGCGAGGACGTTACTCTGCGCTGGTAGTGTGACGCCTAGAAAAAGGAATGTAGGTTACGTGTGCGGTGTAGGTACATACAAGAACCTAACAAATATCTAAACTCGAGGTATAACGTAATATTTAGATTAGGCATTATTTTTAAGATTAATTGTATCTCATTATACGTGAACACTTTTGTTTAAATGAATCTTTAAACCGAACTCCACGCTTGACGGCGTTCTCCTAATTTTACTAGAGACGAAAATCTAGGAAATATATGTAGTGAGTCAATAGGACGCATTCCAATCGCAGTCGAGCACTGGCTTAGTTTCCGGTGGAGAAACGTCAACCAACCCTCCTATATTTATGGGCACGCTGAAGGCCTCACGTGAAAAGTCTCGCGTAAATCAAACTCATAAATTCTCCTATCGTGAATGAACATTTCTCAGTGCGGCCGTCTAAACCGGGTGAATGGATAACGTCGGCCCTCCCTCGCAGGATCACCTCTACAGTCATTTGCTTTTGTTCGTGGGGCAATTAATAACGTGCAGAAGGCGTTTTCAAACCGCAGTCGGGCGCCATTCGAGTATCAGTAATGATCTAGCGCCGCCAGGGCCAAGCGCTCCACACCTATCGATCATGCTCCTAATAAACGAGTGTGGGCCGATGCAGGACATGTCGATAAGTAAGACATGTGGATGACGAAACGATGCTAGATTGTTTTGTTTTGAAGACCTTCTAAATTGTCATTTGTTTTTCTACAATGCTTGGCCTAGGAGTATTTTCTAAAATACTCATACACCTTGACTTTGTGAAACGGATAAGAAAATTACACAATATAAACTTCTTCTCGCGGTTTCGCACGTAAGTATTTTACCGAGATAAAAAGTTGTCAATATCCGTCCCTGGAAATCGGCTACCTACCTGTCAATTTCATTAAGATCCGTTCAGTCGTTTATAGGCGTGAAAACGTAACAAACAAATAGACTTACTACTAACTTACATACTTTCATATTTATAATATTAGTTTGGATACTCTTAGTATTCCTTGTCTTTTCGTTAATATGGATTACCACAATGGCTACAACAGTATTTAACTAATAATGTCAAGACGATTGTTACAAAATAACTAATTTTAATATAGCGTGCTACGAAACTATTAAACGGTTTTTGTCTCGCTAACGACAAGCCTTTGAAATTAAACTAACCTTAGCAAAGTAACAGCTATTACCTGAAAATTCATAAACATTGATAGATACACATCAATATTTTGTCCAACTTTCTTTTCGTCACAACTTTATAATCGGGAAAATTGAAGGTTTCCAAGTTACGCTGTACTGAAAGTCAATAACGGCGCGGAGCCCCATTCAAAAAGTTGCACGCAGATAAGTGAAAGGTTGTCGAGTCTCTCGTTTGTTTAGTTATTTCACGGACAGTTAATTAAAGCTTCTTAGTTTGAGTTGGCGGAAGTTTTACAGAGATAACAACATTAATGAAAACTCTGGATTTGGGGGAAAGGGGCCGGTGCTCACAGACGCGAGGGCGGGCGGGGTTCGCTTCACTCAGTCAGTACGCGATCTGACCCGGCGAGGCTACGTCGCTCCGCCGCCCGCACACATCGCGTCTGCTAACACATTTTCATCGGATTTTTGAACACTATGAAACAGTAATGGGGACATTACAGAGAACTACCGCGGTGTTGTGTGCGTGCTAGTGTATTGATGTGAAGGCTACAGTTTGTACGGGTGCACTGGTTCAACTGTTCATAGTTCGTCACCTAATTTTAATGATTAGAGCGTGATAGTGACACTTTTGGATGATTTTATGACGTTGCTATGACGCTACGATGATGCTATAACTATTAATTATAATTGTAATAATTGGAGGCAGGCTAACATAATCCAATGGACATTAAGAAAAATATAAACTTTTTTATAATGTGTAAGTCCTCGCACTGGGGGTAATATTATCTTAGAAATTAAAACAAATCCGCTGAATTCGAAAATTATTGGGATATTTCTTATTTTTTTCTATTTTATGAAAAGTAAAACAATTTATTAAAATGCGAGACCTTTCTACGGACCTTTTAACCCGTTGGTATTTACAATGACTTCGTCAAACCACAATATTTTTTAAATCCAATTATAATAATTAGGTAACTACTCTACATGTGTTTTATGTAAACTAATATCTGAGCATGATGCCATAAAACCACATAACTTTTTTTATGTTGATACAACGTGACAAAATATCAAACAAATTGTAAGTAAGAATTCTCCTTAGCTTACCTACGCTAAGCCTATTCTCAACAGATGAAAGAAAGATTTACGGGATAATCTTTTATCATCATTGTACCTACCCACATTACTACGTTGGTACAGATGAGTGGACAAGGGAATCAAGCGGGTAGGTAACGTAGTATTGAATACAAAAGTTGTTTTTACAACCCGTATTGTCCGACGTTTTGCTTTACTTTGTTGCAGGTTCTTTCAATTAGCTGAAAAACTTCCGTTCCTTTTAGGTTAGGATTACAACGTTGAGGTGTATTTGAGAAATCTTCGGTTATATTTAGTGTAAAATAATCGAGTGAGAATATATTTATAGACATATAGATAATGCAAGACATATAAGTAGTTAACATATTATAAGAACTATATACCGTTCTACCGTTAGATTTTTATGGTTTGCGGCCACGGGTTCTATTTAAGACTAGATCTAGATTCTAGAGTGTAGCTAGTTTACAGCCTGTAATTGGAACAAGCTACGTCGTATATACCCACCTACGTAGCTACTTGTATGTTCAGAAACCTATTCCGTAAGTATTGGACACGAGGAACAAAACATTCAGTTACAATAATTAGGTACCTATGTAGTGCAATCCCCTGAAATTAGATATATATAATAAATTAGGAATTATTTTATAGTTCGGTGAATCGTTCTTTTTTACTTATTGCCTAATAGATACTGTATGTATATATTTTTCACCTAACTTGATTTTCTATATGGCTGCAAACAGGTATATCATTATTGCGCCCGTAGTACCAACCTATGCTAAAATTAACTTTTCTTAATGTTAATTTTCATACAAAACTATCTTTGTCGATTTACGATCCTTTCTTTACAAAAATTATCAATCTTAATGATGCCGAACATTTAGATTTTCGTATTTTTTTTCCGATTTTTTAGACTTATTGTGCGATCTCTTGAGTATAGGTTAGTACGAACAACGAATCTAGCTAATGAATAAACAAACAAACACTACGAATGAAATAAAAACTTTGAAAAGGCCAAAGCAAGCGGCGAGTTGGAAATAGATAAAAACTTCATCCGTAATTAAATAAGTTTTATGAGCGAGAAATCGGAAAACTTTACCATCTCATACCTAAACTAGGTATGAGACGGTAAAGTTTTAAAAAACCTTGAGTTTGCAGTTTTTATTTAACTATACTTATTGGCTGACGTTTTAGACTCCGAAGCAATGACGCGTTTAAAAATAACCGTTTTTGGGCTCCGAATCAAATACGCTTTCTTAAAATACTTCAAATAGGCTTCACTACTTAGTATGAAACAAAGTTTTTAACGACAGCGTTAAGAATCCAGGATAATTTTATAAAAAATCAAAAGACTATCGCGCCAGATTTTAGTAATTTATTTAGGGTGCCTACAGTTCCATTCGATACCTACATCACCCTCTCTCCCATGTAATTTGAACTTGGTAACGATTGGGAACATTTCAAAGTTATTCTTTGATGTCTTACGTAACTTATATGACTTTGAAATCGTGTTACGTTTCCGTAAAGACAACGTTAAATCTGTTTTTCTTTTGTATCCCAATATCCACATTTTTTAAGAAGTGTTATCAGTTATTGTGGATCAGTTGTTTTATCAGTTGAGCTAGTACCCATATCACGTGTAATTTGTAAATAATGGGACCTATCAGCACGAATAAATAAAGTAGTATGTACCTATACCAATAATATCACAAATAACGTCAAAGACAGCCGCCATTTTGAAATGGAATGACTTACCTCTATAAACCCAATGAAATTCGACATGTCAACACTAGCATCCAATTGTTATTAACACACAGTAATCGACAGGATCGTGTAAGACCAACGTTTTACTATAACATCTTCTTAAGTCCCACAGCTGGACATAGGCCTCGCTATGTTTCTGCCATTCGCTTTGGTCCTGCAGTAGTCTGGGCAGTTGTTGCCGTTTAGCGACAATTATAGATAAATTTATAAAAGATGACGCGATTGTCTTTTGTTTTTTATACCACTATCCACGCTGACGTCACAAATTCAGGCATCCAGTACTCCAGTATAGAAAAAAGGAAAATAAATCATCGGCATCGCGCCAGGTTTTTTATTCTTTTATTTCACTTAATAAAATCAAAAACGTTTTCAATAATAATCTAGAGATTAATGGGAATACTTGAAAAAACATGCTAGCTCTATTGGATAACATGAAAAGACTCTATCGATTTGAAGTAAACTCTAAAGAGCTTTATGTGAATCTATTGTTCTGAGAATGGATCTAATCTGCAACTTTTTGGAGCACTCACGACCTCCTCTAAACGTTTTTATTATTCACCCGGTTCTGTGAACTCATAAAACTGTTGAAGTAGCTTACTCCTGAAATATGTTTATTTTATGTACGTATGTATTTGATATACTTGCTTAATACTTTTCATCATCATCATCATCATCATCATCAGCCTATAGCAGTCCACTGCTGGACATAGGCCTTCCCCAATGAGCGCCATAGCGCCCTGTCTTCAGCTTGCGCATCCAGCATCTACCTGCAGTCTTTCGCTGGTCGTCATCCCACCTGGTCGGAGAGCGTTCTACACTACGTTTACCGAGTCGTGGTCTCCACTCAAGAACACGTTTGCCCCAGCGGTCGTCGGTTCTTCGCGAGATATGGCCGGCCCACTGCCACTTCAGCTTGCTAATTCTTTGAGCTACGTCGATAACCTTGGTTCTCTGTCGGATGTATTCGTTACGAATCCTATCCTTCAGAGAAACTCCGAGCATAGCTCCTTCCATAGCTCGCTGAGCGACTTTGAACTGGTGGACCAGCCCTATAGTGAGTGTCCACGTCTCAGCTCCAACACTTTTAGGAGTAGGTAAAAGTATGCTTACCCGCTCTAGTAGTATAATCCACGATTCGAGCACTGAGAACGGTTTAACGATAATAAACGGCAGGGATTGTCTTTTGTTTTTTAATACAATGAACCTCGCTGACTTCGCAAACCTATTGATACTGGATGCCTACTCTTAGTTCTTTTGAACCACAGTTGATAAGTATGTGTTGTGTTGTTTAGCTATTCTCGCTTACTTAAACAAAAGAGGATCGCGCCAGATTTCGGTAATTTGCCTATATCGATAGGTCATTGTGTGGACTATTTTTTGTATGGGATTTGCGTAGTTTTTTTTTCACACGCGGCTGTACCAAACCTCATAGAGAAATGAAACCCCACGAGGATGTCTCGAAACTATCGTCGAACCAAATTCTGTTCTCAGAATGGGATAAAACCGTTTCAAACTAAAGCAACCACAGATGAACATAAAAGGTTGTAGCATACATAAGCCGCACGGCGCCGCGCCGTACCGTTCCCGCACTGCACTCGCACGCTTCCTACTCTATTGTGTTGACAACCGCACGGTGTGCACGCGGAGACAGCTATAAGTTATACTAAGTCATTCAAGCAAGCGGCTACAATGTGAGGGCCAATTGCTTGAAACTTGCGGTAACTGCGGTACCTAAGCAAGTCGTCAACTAGTAGGTATCTAGGTTGCGGCAAGCTCGCTTCTGTACGTACCCTACATGATGATTTTATTAATGTAAAATGTATCTGGAGATTTCGAGTTAAAAGTCCATAATTGAATGCCCATTTTTGTGATATGGTAGCGGTGTCGGATGTATGTGGTATGTCCTTTACTTTGATAAGGTTATATACCACTTTGCATGGATTGAATATAAACCGTAAAGTAAACTATTTACTTTCGCAAGGCTCCGTCCCAATCTGATCGCGTGCGGATTATAGAGAGAAGGGGCCACAGTAGTGGCCCTGCCAAATTTTGTAGACAGCCGCTACTAGGAACCCTTCTCTTGAAACATCCCGAGGCATTTTTCAGCTATCGATATCTTTGTCAGAAATAAAACCAAGGGCCAACCCATCTGAAACATATTTTTGTCACTCCTCTTTAGTACAGAATCAAACGACTACTAAAACTATTATCTCTGTGGCGCGGCGGGTGAAGGTCCACCTGCGACGCAGGAGATTGCGAGTTCTATTCCGGCCTCGGAACAAATGTTTGTACGATTTGCAGGTTTTTGTTACGGGTCTGGTCGTTTTCTATGTATAATAATAAAAATGTAATGTATTGTATTATTTATAATTTATATCTATCACATAACACAGGCTATGCTTATCTTGGCGCTTGATGATGCTGTGTTGATTGTCCTGCAATATTATTATTATTTACAAGAACGAGTTTTAGCAATGACGTAGGTATTCTTATATTCTTCTTACTTACAATGAAGTAGGTTATCCTACCTGCAGCGTACACCGCAAATTATTCAACACCAGGTAATACAAAGTCGTTTAGGTAAAGGTGGTCGCTATTTGCATACATTCGCAAATAATCTTATGCGGTCTACCTGTAACCTGTTTGCAGTGGCAACGTAAAAAACCTTTATTGCTATGGAGAGAAAGTTGAAATTAACTTTTTGCAAATAATCTCTAGGTTAGAAATGCTCGGTATTTAGCTGTTTCTAATGCAAGAACTTATTTATAAAAAACTTTTTCTTATCATCTGACCGACGAGGAAAACATTTACATGACACACCAGCATTGTAAAATACTGACGCTTTTCTGTCTGATAAAATGTTTGCGTTTATAATTATGCTAGGTATTTATAATAATTAAAATTTGCTATGGAATAGTTTGCAGGTTACGTTCGGCATACCGCATAATTTTAAACGCAAAGATATTCTGTTTGCTGCTTTTTTGGTCACATTTTACCCTCGCAAGGGATTTATTTTATTCAAAAAAAAATTGTGCGTTGGTATTTCGATATTATTTAGCAATAGGTATATTTCTCTATAAGCTTACAAATCTAATTAAATGCGCATTTATAAATGAAGAGCCTTTTGTACCAAACATTTTGCATTTTATATGCTGATAGTACCTACTTACGCGAATGCGTTGATGTTTCAAGCAATTTAAAAAACAAAACTACTCCTTATAATATTTATTTGGCCTAGATATGTGTGCTTGCTAAAGTCTGGATTCCGGATTGTTGCCTCAATTGTGAAACGTGCCACTGCCAGTAATCCTATCTTCTGAAAATCGCAATCAAATATTGATTAAGATTTATGTTTTGTACTTATTTTCTTGATAATATTACATAGTTAGCCTATAAAAACAAGTTTGCATTTTTCGGAAGTTGGGTTTTTTCGCAGTGGGGCACAAAACCTTCTAGGGCATCAATCAGGATCTTACCCTATGTTATTTTATCAAAGTGATTTGATTGCTATATTGTGGGCAACAAGGGATAGTTTTACCTACGCAAAGTAAAAAAATGCCGACACGTCACGGGGCCGTGAATCAAAGATACGCAGAAGTATTTTTTCGCTTTCCTAATTTATGTCCCTGTTACACTTCGGAAATGTTTTACGGCGGGTATCCCACTAACCTTCAATATTTTATAGAAGCAGGCATTGTTGGCGTTTCAAATAAAGAATGTTATTGTTTTAGAATTGGGGAGTCAGCTCTGAAAAGGTTTTCGTTGCCAGTTTTCCCTATATTGCGATGGTAAGGTGAAATGAATTGGTCTCAGTTCTCTTTGTACTTATGGACCTTCGGAATAGTGTTAGATTATTTAAAAATATTGTAGAGTTTAGAAAAACATACATGTTTGCTATTGCGAAGCCACGCTCACGAAAATTACGTACATACTAAAAAAAAATCGTATTAATAATGTAATTCGCAATTTTACTTCATCGTCTTTGTAAGCCTGAGTCATCTTTTAAATTATATTCAAGTTTTAATTTGCAAATATATTTAATAACCGGCAAATCCGCGAGCAATTTACTATATTCGAATTCTACATAATTTCTAACTATCCTTCCAAAGCGCAAAGTACATATAAGCATACTGTAGTAAGTTCTTCAACATCAAAACTACTCACCAACAAAATGATAACGCAGGAAACACGCTTACGAAGGATATTCCAAGTTACGCTAGTCGTTTTTCAGAGGTCTGGGAACTGAAATAGCTACCGACGCTATCAAAACTTTAACTGAAACTCTATGCTCGCAAGGGGTTGTAAGAACTTTTGTTTTATGTAATAGAATCGTTTACATAGTGTATACTTCTTCTTTTACCAATAGAGCAATATAATTGGAACATAAATGCTTGAAGAATTTAGGTAATGAAATGAAAGTATTTGTTGGTTTTGCTTGTTATTTTAGAGAATAATAATACGTTATAATCATTTTTAAAAATGAATGTACTGAAATGGTTAAGAATCTTATGTTGGTAGAGTTTTTATTATGAATTAAAATGTACCGACTATAATTGATGTGGAAGATTTCTTTTACATTTGCAAAAAAAGTATCCTCCATATAAAGTACCGCATGTAATTGAATAAAAAAACTGCTTTCTTGTTTCTATTTTATATATCTATACTAATGCTATAAAGAGGAAAGGTTTGATTTTTGTTTGTTTCTATTGAATGGGCTCCGAAACAATTGGACCGATTTAAAAAATTCGTTCACCGTAGCTACACTATCCCCGGGTGACATAGGCTATATTATATTGTAGAAATGTAAAATTCGAATTTAACGGGTGAAACCGCGGGAAACAACTAGAACTCTAAAATAAAAAACCTAAACCTAGCCTAAAATAAAAAGTACTTAACCTACTATTTATAAAGCTGTCTATGATTATTTATGATTTTACAACCCTATATCTACTTGGCTACGTCTATGAACATGTTGTTGGAAAAACTGGGGTAATTATAGGCTTTGATATGATATCGTAAATGAAGGTATCAAACAGAGGTTTTAAATATAACTACTACAAAAATTGAGTATCAGTTATTACTGACACTCAAATTTTTGTAGAGTTATATTCTGAAGCCTACGATTATAATTTTCAGGGACTGACAAAAAATAACTAGTCAGTCACTAAACTAGAATTAACTTATCCACTCGTGTATGGATTCATCATGGTTTTAGAAATAATTTCAAAACTTCAATGTTTTAAACAAACACAATTCACCACGAACAAATTATAGAAACTAATTGGACTTTCAACATAAATAGGTGACTGAACCTACCATTTATTAAAAATCCTTTGTGACTGTCCCTTTTACTGCGTCCTCGGCCATCAGAAGCTTAACTTTCTGTCCCAACTTTTATGTAATGACTTCTGTTTGTTTTTAATTTAATTAATTGAAACGGATTATCCTAGTTAATGCAGGGATTCACGCCTGAACTTTGTTATTCTGTCGAATTCGAAAGGTTATTCGTCGTGATTGCTGGAACTTTCTTTTTAAGTTACTAAACCGAGCATAACAAAAGGTAATTAAATTACGAGTTTCTGGAACTACGTAGGCTAAAGGTCCTTCCCTCATCTGTTTCTTTCCTAATCTAGTTAGGTAACTCGTACGTGTCAAAATCAGGGGAATAAATACAGTTAATTTTAGTTAGGGAGTGTTGTTTACTCACGTCGGTACTTCTTTGTCTACCTTCCTGTAGCGTTGCGGCAGCTTGTGTTATACAAAAGATAAATACCACCGACGAACACGAGAGGTAATTGAGATAAACAGATGTGTATTCTGCTCCATAACTCTCTGCCTCCAATTGTGTCTTGCAGAGAAAGTAACATTCAAACACTTGCTCAACTAAAAGTAACCAATGTTCAGGTTTACTATTAGCACCGTCGTAAATAGCACCATAAAACGTACATCCAATTTTACGATCAATCTGTTCGTCAGGTAAATTAACTATGTATGCTGCTATGAAACACAAGCTCAAATGAAGCGATTGAGCGTTGAAGATGAACAGGCCGGGCTACGATTACACCGTGCCCGTATCCACTACGTATTATCCGAGTAATAACCGCCCACCACAATACGAACGGGGCTACGGCCAGCTCACAGCGGGGCAAGTCTACAGCCCGTCCTCGCACCCTCCCTCCAACTATGCAGACATCTACGAGGGCAATAACGACACGACGCTTCGAGCAGAGGAGAGACACTGGTACATAGAAAACCACAAGAATCTACACACGAACTATGACGTCAACCACGAGACTTTACCTCAAGATGCCAAAATTAAGAAAGAAGAAGAGAAGAAAACTGAGGTGCCGCCAGTGAGGCGTGCTGAAGGACCGCAGCCGCGTCAGAGGAGAAAAGAAGATAGGTGTTCTTGTGAATGTTGGCCTAGTTCTGACAATAACGTCGTTCAAGACAGCGGGGGGAACGAGACGACAAGGTCTCTCTCGGGAGTTGACATGGTCGCCTCGTATGGGGTGTACGGGAATCCTCACGATGACGAGTCGTCGGGGTTTGCCCGACTCTCAGAAAAAAGTGCAATATACGGACAAGGGAGCGACGCTCCAGCGCAGGGTGTGATTGTGAACCAGCAGGGGAACAGTGCGGTAGTGCGTGCAGCCAATCCTGCCGATCCTGCCTGTGGAAAGTGCTGTACATGTTTATCTTCGGAGCCTGCTGCTAACACAGAGGATTATTGTTGGATACACTACTGCCGACCAGCGCTAATAGTGTTGCTACTATTGTTTTTTCTAGTCCTGCTAGGCGTTTCAACAGGGTTCTTATTGACAAATAATTGTAAGTATTTATATTTTATTTTGCTTTTAACTTATTAATTATTCTTTAGATCACACAAAATATAAAACGAGTAGATTAAAACAATGGAAATTAAAGTCATTTGAAATTATTGGCTTGGTTACTACTTTTGATATGCTGTCGGAATTCCCGCTAAACCAAATTTGTTCGACCAGATTGATCATTGAGTCCATTGATACGACCATTCAATGGTGAGTGTGGTGCTTTTCACTTCGCACCTAGCCGTGTTCGCTTTTATTTGAATCCAGAATTTATAGAACTGAATTCGCATGGCGTGGTTGAAAGCTGAAACAAATTTTCCACATTTTCCATCGGCTAAGATCTTTTATCCCACGAATTTATTATAAAGAAAATTAAACCCAAATGAACCACTTATATGTACATAATCTACAGCAAGAACAAATAAATTACAGAATTTTTTACTTTTATGACAAGAGGCTTGTCGACTAAAAAGTAACGAATATTATTTCCTTTTACTGACTGATATTTTTAAGCTCAGTATAAAATAAATTTGTAGAAAGTATCGTCGCTTATTTGCCTTTACTAAAACAGAAAAGCAGGTTAAGTTGACTCTCCTAAGGGTGATTTTACAGTAAATGTTAGGTAGATGTGAATCTATGGCGAGTACTGGTCGTTTTTCTCTCTGGCAGAACATTAATTTTAGTGGCACTGGAAGGTGCTACGATAGCCGGATTTTCAAATTGCGGGTAAAACCACTGAAATTAAGGAAGTTAAAATATTCTGTAGAGTATGTGATGACAGGATTGCAGTGCTCTAAGTATTACTTTAATACAACAAAACAAGTTTGGTTTCGTTAATGAAATGGGCGGTTTAGGATAGTTTTAGATCGCATGTGGTGTTTTCTTAATGCCTAAACAGTAAAGTTTTTTTATGCAAAAATTGTGATGAATTTTGAAACCTCTGCAAACTGTAAGGTCTTCAGAGGTAACGTAATCGATTCCTCACCGCCGCCGGACCAATCTCAATAACTCGAGCTGTATTCGAAATTAATTGTCACTGGTGCCGCCGAGGACTGGTTCAGAAGTCACGTTCGACTTTAGCTTTGAACCGAGCGCGAATGGCTAATCGATCGATTAATTTTCACGCTGTTTGAACGCAAAATTTCGATGGAATATAAGACTTTGCAATCTAGAAACTACGATGGCTTGCATACCTATACAATGCTACTTATTCAATGACGCGCAAGCGGTCTATTCGCATAAATGTGCACATTTGCGGCACCGTTAAACGACACCGACTGTAAATCTGAGTGGGTAGCTGATTATCGAATTCCAAAGTAATTTCCGACTCTATCATAAATCAGTAATATTGAATTTCAGTGAACGAAATTAAATAGATATCGCCGGAATAACAGCATTTTCCCAGAGCGTTTCAATCGACCGATCTGAGATTAAGTCCATGCGGACGCAACAGGAAACTGGAGCGAAATCGATTCATACAACGAATCGAGCAGAGGCGGCTGTTATGGCGCCGCAACAAATTGAAATTGATACCATCGGTGGGCAGTGGCTGCCGGCCGGATATTACGGGTGTCAAGCGCAATCACGCACTACGAGCAAGGCTTGCTTTCTTATCTATAGGTACCTACTTCATTATACCTGTGGGTGCCGTGATGGTGTCTTGATATCCTGAACAACCCTATGCGATAAGACCGTCAGCCCTTTCATTGAGATTGTCGATAGTTGAACAACGGAAACCGAACGACGTTGATGTAAAGTAGACGACGACGACACAAAGTTGTGTTTTGTAAACCTATAAGTTTTGTTTCTAAAAACACGAGTAAAGAACACACGGTCAAAAATAAAATAAAGTTTGTAAGTAGGTAAGTAAATTTTCTTCGCGCAAAAGTATTTTTATATTTTTATTTAAACTGAAAACCTATCCGGCGAGTGAGCCCGTTATCGAATGATTTTACTGATCCCTTTACAAATCACAATTCCCCGAACCTAATTGCTTGTTATATACTTAGTTAGGTTTCGTAGAAAGGCCCGCTCGGTGTATGATTCATTACAGACAAAAGGTACACGACAGGTTTCCCTCGTGTAATAATTCAATACTTACCTTTTGTTAGCACTTTTTGTGACTCGGTGCTACTTATTAGGGTAAAAACCTTCGTGATAAGCCACCGTTACTCATATTCATTACCGTTGTATAAATTATAGCTTATACAATTATTGTAATTCGGAACACCAGCGTGATTCATACAAATAATTACATTTACATTATTATTTATAATTTTACATCGATTTTTCCAACAATTCGTTTGGTAAGAGAAAATATTTAAATGTTACTTATAGAATTAGAAAATCTTAATGACTATTCGTATCTTAATGACTATTCGTCGAGACTGGATATCCGTCGTGGCCGAATTTGGCCTCATCACCACGGAAGAGATTTACCTACTAATATTTCTATATTACTTAGTATCAAAAAGTTTGTTTTGCCATCAATAAATAAATCAGATTCGTTATGAATTTTGACACGTAACCTTTTGGCGAGTATCCAGCGGCAGCCCAATTTCGTTTTACAATCAGCAACGTACATATCTCGTACCTACCTATAAAATATTAGTTCTGCTAGGTTTGGTAGGATTGCCAATTATGGACCCAGGCATGTGGCAAACTTTTTTTGCGGGAACTAAAAAATATTATGGGAAAACCTTCCTTTCAGAAAAACCCTTTTAAATGGATATAGATGTAACTTAGATTAAAATATAGCACTCCTGGTTCGGCGAAAAGAGTGTAGAAAGGTACTGGGTACGCAATTTCATATAAAATACCACGAGAGGAAAGGAAACCGTACTTTTAGGTAGGTATACCTAAAGCTCGTGAAATTCAAACCTAACGTCAGCTATTTTCGAGTTCCAACTATTATTTTGCTTTCGTAACAGAGTGAATCGAAAATTGTGAATTGCGAATTGAGTTTCGAACAACGCTGCGTTTTTGCATCGGTTAGAAAACCTTAGTTTCAGGACACGGCACCCGTCGTCCACCGTCTCACATTGTACGCGGCGATCGAATTCGTTTAACACGTGACTGGACACTAGCCGTAGTTTAATAGCCTCGTATATGTAAAGGACAGGCGGCGGCCTACGTCCAACCAATTTGCAATAAAACAATATGGCGCAGCGACCGGCTTGCGGCTCCCGTTCAACCTCTTGTACGAGTATTTTATATTTATTTTATCCGAATGCGAATGCAAAGCTATTAGTCGCAACCTCTTTGTGTCACATTCCGAAACATATTCCTTACCCGAGGCGAAATTAATCTGGGATGCGCCTTTGAGTCGTATCTTCCTTTTTACTTTTGTGTGGCTTAAGAATTTGGGTGAGCTTCTCATGAGAAAATACATGAACTCATCTGATTTTCTTAATTAACTAATTAAAATATACACAATTTTTTTATGCTCTTGAATACAAAAATATTTTTGTATGTAACATTTTTTCGTTGTCTGACCTCCAAAGTCTCGTCATAACGTTTGTTTCGGTTTTATATTATGATTAAATTTGTTGTTTTTTGTATAAAACAGCTGGCTTTCCACATTTTACCGAAATAAATGATAGAATAAGATAGGGTTAGATGATGCTGTGTGGATTATCCAGCATTATTTATTTATTTATATAAAATAGTTCTGTATTCATAAAAAAACACTTCAACGTAAAGGGGGATTTAGCTTACATGAGGGCCTGTACATGTAAGCTAACTGTACAATACAATACAATACTGTACAAATACGCTTTATTGCACCTCAAGCACAGAAAAACAAAAACAGTAAAGAACAAAGATACAGATGCACAATGGGCGGCCTTATCGCTAAGATCGATTTCTTCCAGGTAACCTTTGGAACACGTAGCTATAGTACAGGTATGACGGCGGCGTATTATAGACTAATGTTGTATATACGTACATTGTACATACGTCATTTAATTCATCACTTCGATTCAATTTGTCAAAATAAAATTCTTTTTATAAGAATTAAATATAGAAGTGATACAAATGATACCTACGTAACATGGATGTCGAAGTACAACACCAACTAAATTACTGTTTTCAAAATAACTTTGAATGAACTTTCCATCGGAAATTAAAAATACCACAAAGGAAAATTAAAGGGATCGGCTTTTCGGAAGTTTGTAATTTCGTCAGACAGACTTACATACTTCCCAGTCTTGGAATAGTATGATTTTATGAGTCAGACATTTAAAACACCCACGGAAATTATATTCCAAAATACAAATGGAGAAGCGATAAAATATTAATTTTATTATTTGTTTGTTACAGATTTACATTATCAGCCTAGACCACCTGCTCCAGAAGGTAAGTACCTATTACCTACTCATTAATCAAAAGCTTTTCTTTTTATCAAAAAGCCAATTGAGTTTATTTTTATTGTATTTGGGGTGACGTAGGGTTGGTTAGGGTGTGATGTAGGTACTTCTGTTAGAGATAAGACGAGAAATGAGAACCCACACCAATATTTAATAATTATTGTAAAACTGTCACAGAAATAAATTTTATAGATTATTATTTATTCCAAAACCAATTGGATTTTTTTTTGTAACGAAAACATAGACATAGACATAGATATATCTATCATTTATTTGCTTTACTATATATACACACAATATAAATGAATAATTTTAAATTACAAACATAGTACTTAATATAAGTTACATTAGTTAAACAATAAAAATAGCTATTATTAGTTACACAATAAAAACAGAATAATACAATTACCACTTATCAATTTCCTAAAAATCTAAACCGTTACAAGAAGGCAGGAGTTTTCAGAATGGCAGCATTGCCACGTTGAATGGCAATGCTAATTCTTTGACCGAAATGAAAGCCAGCATTCCGATCACCTATGTGACTCTATTAGCTGTAGATTCAAGGCCATTCTAAAATAGTTCAAAGCTACTGAAAGAGAGAACTCATAGTTTGGTCTACTATTCTACATTTCTAACCACATGTCTTGAAAAGTATTGTTGATAGTGAGGGGCGTAGAAGTTTGCGTTTACAACGAAATATGTTTGTTAGGTAAAGTTAATTTATCCGTTTCTCATTGCAATCACATATTATGTACTCGTATAGTATTTTTTTAACACCCTAAATGGTGGCACCGTGTGTTGATTTTAGATATTTCTAGAATAATTGAGTACCGTCCCAATTTGTGTTGGAAATCATACAACGGGCTTTAGGTATTTTTGTCTAACGTGTTCTTATCTAATTAACAACAGGAATAATATCATCTTACTAGCTTCTACCCGCGGCTTTGCACGCGTTTTTCAAATAGTCTATGTCCGTCCCCGGGATAGTTATTGTTTAATATTCATATTTTACTAACATTAGTTCAGCCGTTTAGATGTGAAAAGGTATCGAAGGATAAGATAGACACCCAGAGTTACTTTTTCTATTATAATAGGTACAATGGTGAGAGAGAGAGAAAGAGAAACATGGAAGCTTTCAGATAAGGAGATATAAATACAATAATATAAACGTCCAAAGTAAATTTTAGAATAGTATGCTTTCCTTTATTGTATACAAGCTATTGCATAGAGGTAACCCCTTCAGATTAGGTACGTGCATCACTAAAATACAGTGTAGATGACATGAGAACTAAGTCGGTGTCAAGAGCCAACAAAATGGCTTTGTCTCCGAGACTTTGAGAGTAGAGTATTATGTGGCCGAGTTTGGCGCCGTATTCATATATTTTACTCGTATTTTATTCTTTTGTTATTTCGGGAGGTAGCTACAACAATAAACAAATTGCAACGCCGTATTTATAGGTTTTGGTCAAATTATTCATTATATTATCGACCTACAAAGCTTATGAGATTGACGGATATTTTGCTCCATAATTCACGTTACCTAATTAATGAAGAGGCCTCTTTAGATATTATTGTAATTCTTCACCCCACATAATATTTTAACCCTAAACAAATTTATGTTAGGATAATACAGATAATTTAAACAGATTTCGGTCCTGAAAAAGCGGCACGGAGAAATTCCTAATTTTCTTCCATTCACGAAGCATCCGCCATCATTTTTATCTCCCCTCCCTGTCTCCATTTATCTCAGGTTTCTTCTACAACAATTCGCATCTAACGTAATGTTGTTCCTTGCGAAATCTTTATTTCTGTTTGATTTTTTTAAGCAGATTGAAGTCGAAAGCCTTCATATGAAAGTCAAGGAAATGAGATCGGACCAGAATCTGATGCTTGACCTCGTTTTGCGACGGATGTAATATATAAGCCATTTGTCGCTGTATTGTTTCTAAATTGATATGAAACAGAAATAGATACGAGCATGATTTGATTCCCGCTTTCACATTTTCTTTGAGCTTATTGAGAAAAGCAATTCCTTTGAAACTACTTTGGTGGTTTTGGCTAGGTGGGTAGAATATTTTAAAACGTTTCTCCTAAAAATTTATATTGAACGCTCAGAAAAGTATTATGAATTAAGCTGAACCTGCAAACGACGAGTTTAAAATAAAGAGAAAATTTCAAATTAACTTTTACCGTTCGCGCCGTGTGACTTCTCACCCTACAATCTGCTCGGAATTTTAACTAGACGATAGAAATCCGTAATCCCTAAAGCCAGCTCTAACACAATGCTGTGGCAAAACGGAAGCTCGCGTCTTATTTTGGACCAACTTAATAATTTAGTCACGCTCCCGACTCCCCAGGTAGAAAATTGGAAATTGTGTCATCCTTTGCGGGGCTCTACTAAGAATGATGTCTTCATCAGAACAATTTACTTTTCACTATTACTCTCTCTAAATTGCTTATTATTGTTATCTATAAGTGAATTTAAACGTAAATGTCTATGTTATGGTATATCTAAAATTATCAAACAGAAACTGATCATATCCCACATTATCATGCCAAACAGTGTTATTTTTTCCGGTGAAAATGTTTCAACCGTGTCAAAAATTAGGTTCACTCGCGATCCAATAGAAACGTCCGAAATTGATGAAAATCAATTGAGTTATGTCGCTGTATCGCTATCAGCTTGGAGGTTTTCGCAGGGTGTCCGCATTTTTATAAACAACCTTAATCCTGTTCAAATTTTGTGAATTCTGTATCATGGGAGAAATAAAACAAGATTAGCACGTCCCTTCTCTTTGATTTGTGACTGAGCGTTTACAATTTTTTGAAGTTTTAATGATATTACTTTACTGTTGTACTGTTATATTTATATTAAAAAAAAAGCAAAGCAACATGACAAAATGCTTGCCCATAAACAATTTTATGAAACCTTATTATGAAGTCCCGTCTTATTCTAGCTTTCCTCGTAGCTTAGTGGAATAAATGCTTATGTGTTCTTTTGTTGTAGAAGCATGCGAAAAGACTTTCTGCCGGTGGGGAGCGGAATGCGTCTCGCTAGGGGACGGTCGAGCTCATTGCGCTTGTCCTACCAGCTGCCCCAACTCAGCCGGGGCCGTATGCTCGACCTCAGGGAGAACATATAGGAACCACTGCTTTCTGAGGAAAGAAGCTTGTGAGAGACGACTCAACATACGTGTCAGACACGAGGGAGAATGCGGTGAGTTTACGAATTTATTAGACACACTTTTTTTTTTTATGTAACGTACTTACGCTATTTTACAGGGACACCTAATGCAATACTGTAAAAAAATAAAATCAATCATAATAATATAATAATTCTTCAATTAATAACTTCATATTATAATGTCAAACCTATAATAAAATATAAAAAATCGTTAATAAATATACATATAAAAAAATCTTCAGTTAATAATTTGAACACGAAAGCTTTGGGACTGTCCAAATCTTCAGAGCACTAAACATTAGCCTTACAGGCTACACAAACCCCACGGATTTGCTGTTTAGGTATGTCCCCGACACTACCCCGGTCCATCGCGCTTAGGACCCTCCTAATTCATTGTTTTAGTGATCTTTGCACAAGTAGTGTATTTTTACCTATTTTATTTCCGGAGTTTTGGCAAACTAGCCTTACGGACTAATAAATAAAAAATAGAAATAAATTTTATTCAAAAATATATATAATGTTTAGGGAACGCGTGTACATTGAGACAAGGTAAGCTTCGAATAATTTTGTTTATTTGTTGACTGCGTGTATATGTATATAAAGTATTTTTATTGGTTTTTGAGTATTTTTATGCTTTTGTAATATATATATAAAACGATGTGCAATGTATTTTATTAGTGTGCAAAGAAAAAAAAAATTTTGGACATTACGTAAAGGCGATTTTTTCTGTTTTAGATCGATTTGACACGAGGTACATATATGGTACGGATAACATTTTTTAAGACATTTTATTTAATTACTTTTTAAAAATCTTAATAAATGTCATGTTTAATTTTGACATCTTTCATTTTGTTAGATAAAAATAATACTGGCTTAGGGACTGTAACATGAAAATATGTTTGATGGTTTATACTCTCTCACTCTTATGCTCTGCTTATGTTAAGGGCTAGATAATAGTGTGAATTGTCCAACATTATTAAAAAATCTACAAATTAAAGTGAAAAGAAAATCAAATATCACAGTTCTTTGATATAATTTAAAGAAAATATTATATGACTTGGCTAACATTTCATTTTGTAAGGAGAAATAAAAGTTATTGATATCTGATCTTCCTCGCGAATTCATTACGGATTTAAGTAAAAGTGTTCTTTGAACGCAATAAGTACATACATAATGAATTTCTCGGCTATCTACGCATAATAATAATGTAGTTGTAGGTATAAGAGATAATCACATGACGTTGTTCCCTTGGTTTTATGATCCTTATCATTCTCTCATGCATGCTGGAAATTAATATTGGTTTCCATAGGTACAGGTTTAATTTTGACAATCTCATAAATTCAGCAGCCAACGACCGGTGTTGAAGTCGAAATCGATAGCATCAACACTATGTTAATGAATATCGTTTTCATTATTGTGATTATTTATTAATTACGCTAATGGCCTGATGTACTCGTAATGTGGTCGAAAGCACTGTTACCCATAAAAGCTTATTTTGAGAACATTGTTTGCAGTCTCCAAATAATAATCTATTTTTGTATAATTAAGCAAGTCATATATATTATAAAGTCCAGTTAGATAGTTTTCTAATATAATTATTTTCAAATTTAATTTTATTAACCCTAGGTTTATTAAGAAAATAAACGAAAAATTAAATATAACCGTATTCTAGAAAATAACGATAGTATCTGTTACTGTCGTTCTTTTCTAGAATACAGTTCTCAGAAAAAAAAGATAAATCTCTAATTTTAAAAAGGTACAGTAGGGATGATAGTTATGTGTCCCATTGCCAATAACAATAGCTTCTACAAATCTTATTATTATTCAAAAAACTACTGCATCAGCATTATTTACCCTTATGAGAACATTGATAGCTCTACCTTATGTCTATGTAAGTTTATTGTAATATTTGTAATGTAGGTATTATGGTATGTAGTGTAAGTATTTCTTTTCTTTTTTTTAATCTATATATTTACTAAAGTACCACCGTCTATTTTGTTCCTTCATGTTCAGTCCATCCAAAGGTTGTCTGGAAGAGATCGCTCTCAGCGATAAGGCCGCCCTTTATACTTAATTTATTCTATTGTTTGTTCCCGTATTGTTTTCTGTTTTGTATGGTATAATAAAGTGTTTTCTATCTATCTTATTTGTTGATGGGCTAAATATGTAGCTAAATTACATTAGCTTATTTATACTTGGTGATTTTTAGAAATTGGA
Source organism: Eupithecia dodoneata (assembly GCA_947044415.1). Taxonomy (NCBI): domain Eukaryota; kingdom Metazoa; phylum Arthropoda; class Insecta; order Lepidoptera; family Geometridae; genus Eupithecia; species Eupithecia dodoneata. The sequence continues at coordinate 6,604,473 of OX345656.1, read as the reverse complement.
TTTCTTGGTTTGGGGCTCATATCTTTCCTATCCGGACTTTAACCCTTAATAAAAAAACCACGTAATCATTTTTGTAATCATTTCTAAAAGCAGTGTGTATGTACTACCCAAACCTATTATTATCGGAGCCATAAATAAGCTCCTTCTACTACCTACCCTGTTTACTCTGGATGTTTACGAACTGGGCAACAGAGGAAGAACAACATAGGATGTTTACTATCTCTGTGTAATATTGTGTTTTGTACCGCTCTATCAATAAAGTTTGAATTTCAAAGGCATAAATTGATCTTACAGCCGTTAGAGTTTCCAATATTGAGCTTTATAGCATTCATTCTCTTTGTAAATGTAAAAGCAGTCATTTATTTTATTAGGTCTTTTTGGTTGTCAGTAGCTAAGCTTAAACGCGCATAAATTTTTTTTTAACTGACCCTCTCAAAAACTCTGTCCTTGCTGCTCAAAAATAGTGAGCATAATCGGGTTTTGCCCACATGTGAAATAAAGGACATTACATTATTATTTTATATTATCGAAAAGAAGGAGGCTAGTCAGTGTTCAACCTTCATGGAAAATAATAATTTCGTTCGCGGTTTAAAAGAGGTTTATAGCATTCTTACCCTCCATGGTGTCTGACTAAAATGAGTTTCTGACATTTGACCTCTTTTATAAAGTATGAAATATTTTATCGCTACTCAAGGTGAATTGCTTAACTCGAGAACAAATATTTTTAGATTCGTGCCCTTTAAATCCTTCGCTAGCTAAGCAGTCTACTTTAGAGCCACTTGCTACGCTCGAGACTCTCGATGCTTGAGATTAAATAATGGAACGTTCAACAAAACATCGTTTTACACTTTTGTTTCGAGAAATCGCACAGGAATAACGATAGTTACCTGTATTGCTAGTGTGTCTAAAACTATTGTGCTGCAGCAGGTACTTAATAGCTTTAAAGGTTGCATAACAGCAACCTTTTTTTGCTTTGGTGCTTGGAGCGAACTGTGAAACAAAATTAGCTTTGTTTTTGTTCCGTAAAATTACATACGTAAATTTAAAGTAATCCGCGGCAGTGATAATATCACTTGAGGCGGAGAGATGGATAGAGCATCACCAAACAATACGTTTTACCATTCTTGTCAGGATCACATCCATCTATGTGTGTGATATGGTAAAAAATTTAAGTCTACAGATTTACCCCAGCATTAACCAAACCCTTGTTTTCAGAATCAGGGGACCCTTGTTCCGGAGTGTCCTGTGCCGTGGGTGCCAGATGCGTTCCAAACTCAAACCTGCCAGAATGCCGCTGTCCACGAAGTTGTCAGAAGCGGAAACCAGTCTGCGGCACCGACGGTAGAGACTACGCCTCGTCGTGTCATCTAGATAAACATGCGTGTGATAACCAGCTGAATATCACCGTCAAGTACCATGGGAAATGCGGTAAGTAAATGGTTATTACTTCCCTCACGGCCTGAACAGATTACGCGGCAGAATCGAGGTGTTTGATCTTGTACCACCTAGGGATATAATCCTTGCTATGAGATTTGTATAAAATGAGACCTCGTTAAACTAAAATTATCGAATATAAAGGAAAACAGCTTTCTCTCAGCACCAGATTCAGTTATGTCTGCCATCAATATGAGATAACAGACTTTATAGGTAAATTAATAAAAGCTGAAGCTGAGCTTTGAACTTTTCATACAATTAACCACGTTGACGTCACAAATCTGTCAACAGTAGTAAAAGTAGGCGTATACGAAAACGAAAAGAGGATTGCGCCAAGTTTCAGTAATGTACCTTTCGTAAACTAGTTTTACCTGATATGTCCAAAGAGAATACAAAATAAAAATAAATATAATATTGTTTATGACTTGGATATCACCAAAGACCACCATACAGTCAAACGTTCGCTGTAACTACTGAGCCGCGTCGCTGAAAAGCAGATAAGAAAACATCTACACAAACATTACTTCAGCTATCGTGAAACAACTTGGGCTGCTCAAATCTAATGGAACTGACTGTTGATTACTAAAGCTTTATGTGCAACTGGTAGGAAGAATGGTTTTCCAGGAGAACTATTTTATTCATTTGTTCTGCGGAAATCTCCACTTTTCTTTTGTTTGATTTTTATGTTTATTTGTTTGTATTGTCTGTTTTACTACAAGTAGGTTATTAATAAGTACAATTAAATTAACTTATCAAGAGTTGGCGAGTATTGATTGTCCAAAACTTAAAAATCTGTCATTAGTTGGATAAAAAATAGAAAAATGGCTAAAACAAAAAGAAGATCTAATATTTTGAGATTTCTTTAATAATCAGATGCTCCAAGAGAAATACTCCTCTTTGATAAAAGTTGATGTCGATATCTCAATGTTTAGGTAGATACTCGTATGTTACATCAATCATATCTAATTTCGCGTGAACCCATGCTATCGTAAAAAAAATATATATAAAGTAATATTTTAGTGAAAATATTTTTCCTGTAACTCGAATGATATAATAGAAGATGGGGTATGTAAATAAATTACCTGAACTTCGTAAGAGTTACTCAAATACAATATTTTCAACAACAAATATAGAAATAGGGTCACTGCTTTTCCCCCGTGAAAGTAATTTAATCTTGTCTACTTTATGGCGGACTTACGTTCGCTAACCCTTTTCACAGAAACTTGTCCCAGCTTCGATCTGAACTAAATTTGAACAAGACCAAATGCCCGCACATTCCGCCATCCTTTTGTGAGATTCTCTATTTACATTACTGCTTCGCTTTTGTACTTTTATTGAATTGTTTCATCTTTTTCTGTCTTTGCGCTCGTCCGGGCTCTTTCTGAGAATTTTAACAAAAGGAAGACAAGAGCACTACATTCCATGTTATTTGATCGTGATGGTTGTAAAATATAACAAAGTTATAATGTTCCCTTTTGTTGGCATCCTAGTCGAGACGAACTCAGTTTAGTTCCGCTAATATTTTGCCTGGTTATCTCAAGGTATTGTCGCACAAATATATTAAAACGTAAAAAATATATAATATATAGGTACCTAAGTAAGTTTTAGTATAAATCAGTAATACACCAAACATAATAATTTGATTGATAGTTTCCCATTTGTTTATTTCTTTTTATTGAGGTGTTAAATTGCTATAATGTATTTTCTCATACAGATCCATGTTCCGAACACGAGTGCGCGGATGGCGGCGTTTGCCAGCTGAACGAAGTCCGAGCACCTGTGTGCAAGTGTGGGCCAGAATGCGATTTGATCGTGAAGCCAGGCTCTGCTGTTTGTGGATCGGACTACAAAGACTACCCCAGTGAATGCGCTCTTCGGAGGGAGTCGTGTCGGAGTAGGCAGCAGCTGACTATTGCGTATCGGGGAGAGTGTGCTTCAGGTAGTTATTTTTGCACCACCATAATAAATTATTAGGTTCTCTTGATTTAATATATAAAACATGAGTGCACTTAATAAATAAATATAGCGAAGTATAACAATTTAGCCTGATCTAGGTTATCCTGTGTTTCAGGATTTAATTTTAAAACGTTGAAAAATATCTGCGCATCAAGGTCAATAACCTAATAGCCGATAATTTTGGCAAATCTGTGGCACATCGTACCTAAAATGAGTTAGACATGTAGAAGTAAATAATCAAAATAATATTCGGGTCCCCAATGGTTTCAACTTTTCTTTTGTTTTTGGACTATAATTGATGTTTGCGGGTAAAGAAAATGGAAAAATGAGCAAGGTGAGTTTCTTACGAGTATTGTATTTCAATTTACTTGTTACCATAGGAACCTGGAGCCTGTGATTGGAGCCATATAGATTACTCAAGAATAAAAGGATATACGAAAATTTTGTTCACAATAAAAAGCTTCCTTGTTTGTGCTTTAATTAACTCTACCTTTAAATCCAGACAATTACCTATCTAAGCCATATGGAGTCAGTGAAGTTTTTATTTAGAATAAATATAACCCACTCTATTGGTTTGTAAAGTTCCTACTAAACTGATTCTTGTTAAACGTTTGTCGTGACGTCATGATTTGGCTAAAACTTTACTTCACAAAGGCAATTTATGGATTTAGAATCGAGGATCTTATCCATAATTCTTATAACTTCAAACAGCCTTCATAATCTAAAATTAAATCTTTGGAAAAATGCAAGGAGACAGCGTTATTGGCCGACGTCGAGCGACATTTTGTTCCAAAGAAAGTAATTGGATACGAACAACGGCGCGTCAAACAGAGCTTGAAGAAATTGAGATGATACGAAATAATTGTGTTAGAGGTCTCAGCAGTTTAGAAGATACCCCGCCAGTTTTTAATCGAGTTGAAGTTTAATTCGGAATTTTTCGTTACCTCTTGAAATTGCATTAGAAAGTTTTAACAGGCCAAGAACAATTTCTTAATTCATTTAGTTAAGGAGACTGAAGGATCTATAATACGTTTACGTACATAAACATATATTACCTACCTATTTATTTACTTCTTTCAGACGTTTCAAAACGGTAAATAAGCGCGTAGATCGCCTAAGTTTCAAAAACTTTTTACATCATTAAGGCAAAGCAGTTATTATAAACCTCTTTACTTAACCGTAGAGGTTGGTAAAAAGGTTTTATTTTCAAATTTGAATTTAGAATAGTTTGGACCGACCGCGTCAGTAGGCGCTTTCTAAAGAGAATGTAATCGCTACGCGTAGCGCTACGCTAATAAAAACAAAAGAGGGAACACGACACGAATGTGTTTTTGAAGTATTGTTTCAGTTTTCACGTTTAGTTACACGTAGTTATTGTATTCAATTTGTTACATTTAATTCTAAACTACTATTTATCCTACTAGCTCAACATCCCTGCGACACCTTGAAATGTGGTTTGCACGAGCACTGCACACTAGACTTGCATGGCGTTGCGACTTGCGGTTGCGGCGCGGAATGCGAAGCTGCGGTGCGGCCGGTATGCGGCACGGACGGTAAAACATACGACAGCCCGTGTTATCTGGAACGTGCTGCTTGCTTGGAGAGTAAGGACATCAGAGTCGCTTATATGGGAACTTGTGGTAAGTTTTTTCTTTTCCATCACATACATTAGTATTTAATCTCTGTTAATTCTTATGCTAAATCTCTCATGCTGAGATAGATACCGTTTTGTGACTCAATTGCAAAAAACCTGTTTTGTCTTTTATTTTTATAAAGTATCTGTTTTGTTTTTGTTAAAAAATAAAATATTCTCATTCTCATTCATTCTCAATTCAAATATTATTATGTAATGGTGTTTATTCCAATGCTAAAGGCTGGGGCGTTAAAAGAGATTAGACACCAATAGGATGGTTATGAATTACATGGATGTTCCGTGCGCCATTACAATCGCCATTACTATGCAAATAAATACGCAGGAAACTGAAAAGTAACAACAAAACCCTCTTATTAATTCGGCTTGTAAAAATTATCCTTTTCAACCTATTTCGCTTACCCACAGAATAGCTGTCAGATGTCACAAAGTTACGATGTTTTCCTAGACATTCTAAGTAGAGCCTTAGTATTTTATGGTAATGAGCGAGGCGCCAGTGGGCTTAGTAGAGCCGATAGAAGGACACAGCGGTACGACATTTCGTGTTTCTTGAAGCATGCGGTCGACCGATCTGGCGAGTCTGTTGTCTGCGTTTAGAAAGGACACGTTGAGTCATCTGGAAATCCATTACAAAGCTTCTTGTCTTTAATACTATTTACGAAAGCTGGTGAAAGCTAGGATTGTTTGTTTACTCGGTAATAAAGAGCTTTTACTCAGACAAAAGCAGTTGTGAGATTCCACTGTATTTTAAGAACACCATTGGATCTAGGTATACTCGTTATTTGTTTATGGCTAACATCATACGAATAACAAGATATCACAATAATATATAAAATGCGAAAGTTTCGATGTTCGTTACCTCTTCACGCAAAAACTGCTGAATGGATCGGTAGTTTTAGGTCTGGTATTAAATATAGGCTTTTTATTCCATAAATCAGTTTCCATGGGATAGAAATAACCTTAAACAATGCGTGCGAGCCTGCGGCAGAAACTAGTATTATTAAAAACTTTTGTTGCACTTCAACAGTGCAACAAGAATTCCTTTGACGTCACAGATTACTCATCTATCTAATCAGGGTAACACCCACTGCTGAGTATAGGCCTCTTCCTTATCTCGCCAACCCTGGCGGTCTTGTGCCAGTCGGATCTACTGCTTCCCTACAGCCCCCACAATGTCGTCTGACCATCGGGCAGGTAGTCTGCCTCGACGATAGATATATATAGATTACTCATACTTACAATAATTCACACAGGTGTCGAAAACCCATGTGCGCGAACATCTTGCCCTTGGAGTGGCGCATGCGTCGCTAGAAACGGTGCAGCGCAATGCGCATGTCCAGTTTGCGATGCCACCTTGTCTCCTGTTTGTGCATCGGACCAGAACACGTATGGAAGCGAGTGCAAGATGCGCATGCACGCTTGCCAAGAGGGGTTGAAAGAAGGAGACCTGAAAGTGGTCTATAATGGGACTTGCCGTAAGTATAAATAACGAGTATTCTACTTAGCGAATTGCTGACTCTAAGGTCAGGGAAAAATATCCGGGTTTTGTAAGCGGAGTACAGGTTTGCAATTATCTTTGATTATAAACTAAACTAATAATTAATTGTAGGTGTAAGATATAACTAAGGTGTTATAAGTATGCAGTTTAAAGGATATTCATACGACCTAGTTTATTGTCTTCTTTAGGCTAGGGATTTAGTAGGTACATACTGGGTATGTAGTACGAGTATCTTAACACAACACGTTAGCTAAAACGAGCATAGATGCGTGTCAAGAAGGCATGAAGCAAACAACCTAAATAGGTAGTGTTGTAAGCGTTAAGCCTTTTTAGAATTCCTAGTACTCACACTATCGAAAGTAGACGCTTGTCAAAAGGCGGTTTAACTTATTTAGGTAAGAATTAACAGACATTCTAAATTTCACAGAAACAAAATACTTTTGTAGCAGTAAACAATATTTCATAAGTCATCCCGGTAAAGTGTGCCTGCGGCAAACGCGCAGAATTTTAAGATAAAATAAATTAAATAAATTCCGCCCACAGAAAAATCGCTATCAATTTCCTGTGATGAAAATCTTTCTCTTATGAAATTGTCAATAAATGGCGCGCAGATTCCTTTGAAATATAAATTATTTTCGCTGTTTTGATGACTGTGCTACTTTGAAAGGAGATTCGATAAAATAAAATCTCGCGGCGCCGCCGCCGCTGCTGATGAGAAAAAATAGATTACCGGTCCCTTGATTCGCTGTCGGAGAAACAATGCGATTGGGCAGAGTAAACATCGGTCTAAACGTTTGTTTGGTTAGACAAACACGTTTGTATTGGAGAGGTAGCAAATTGATTGATTGCTACCCTACCGTAATCGATATATTGTGAAATACATGTTAGTTTACCTTAGGTATGCCTCATTTTTTTGCTATCGCTGTTGTTTATTCAGGGTCCGTTTAATTTGCGCCCGAATCCCGTCAGCGTAATAAATTAAACGAAACTCTATTATTGTTCGCTGAAATGTCAAAGAGATTAAAATTCCTCAATGGGGGTACTTGGAGCGGATTGATGAATGGCGAGAGCCGATTAATTTCATTATTATGAGGACGCCTTAGACGACTTATTGATTTTTGAACAAATATTTCTGGAGACACCGTCGCAGTCTCAGTGATATAATTCAATTTATCAAACGACTTTATTAGCCCTCTAAAAATATTAGCACATTAATATCATTAAAGTTGGAAAATATAGCCTTGGTAATAGTTTCACGTCGTCAATTAGGTTTATTTTATCGAGAATTGACTTACGTTGCTTCGCTAAAAGATGTATTCCTGTCTTTGAGACTTCTTATTACATATTCCAGCATCGTTGCTGTTATAAATAGAGCCTTCGTTGAAGCTTGATTTTATGCAAATATATTAAAAAGTTTTTCACTTAGCGATATTTTGTTAACTACCGTTTCGGAATTGCATTTCTTTTTGCGTCTAATAGTTACAGACATCAAAGGAATATCTTAAAAACTAAACATACTGCCACTACCGAAATAAGAAAAATGATATGCATTTTGCACTAGGTCCGCATTAACCCTTATTCACTGAGATCTCGCAAGCTTGGTAAGTTTCGTCCACTTATATATTCTCTTTGATACAGAATCGTGTGTCGACATCGTCTGTCATGGAGGAGGTGACTGTGTCGTCTCCGCTGACACTGGACATCCAGTGTGTCAATGCAACCACAACTGTACAGAAGCTCAGGTATCAATTTCCCCCCTTTGTTTTTGCATGGTACTGTAAAACCAGCTTGTTTTTTAACTAACTGCGTGTGATTCATTGGGTATTTTCTTCTACAGATGAAATTTTTTTTACGTAAGAATTTGGTAGATACGTTTTTATTATAACTAAGAAAGCCTAAAGGCAGTATTAAATGTGTGTTCCAATGTTTTCTACAACCAACACGGTAAATATTTGTCCCTGAACTTTTGTTTCTAATTTCCATGAAAAGGGATCGGTCCTTAAAAGTTAAACTTATCCATAATTCCTAAAATTTTCCAATCAATATCAGATAGAGCGATTTATGGATAAAACAATGTTTAAAGGGTTTCATGATTTTAAGGCTTATATATCTCTTCGGTTTCATTAAACGCAGATTAATTTCATAACTTTATGAGGTTTTTGAACTGTAAGTTAAATTATCAAGAACAGATCATTATTTGCCAGAAATAGTTATAGCTATAATTTATTGGAGCAGACAAAGTATCTCAAACCTAATCATTATGTACAGTTGTTTTTATCGTATTTTAGAGTATATTTTTGGAGTCTATGGTTAAAATATGTCTAAAAAAAATGGTTTGTAAACCAAATTGAAAGTCGCTCAGATACTCCGTCGGCTAAAAATTTTGTTAAATTTATTCAACAACAATAATGAGTTCAAAAGTTGCCTTTTGAAAAAAAAGCAGCAAATTTATATACATTTTCTTCAGGAATCGGACGTGGTCTGCGGCACGGACGGTCAAACGTACCCGTCAAAGTGTGAGCTGGACGCGACAACGTGTCGCGAGCAGAGCGAGCTGCGGGTTGCTTACAAAGGAGATTGCGGTAAGTCTAACGTCAGACTGAAATGACATAATTTTACACAATAAGGATATTAATCTTCAGGTAACTTAAATAATATGCGGTATCTGCGATAAACCGTCTTCGCTAATTAGCAAATTTTGGTTTTCTTTGTTAAATGGGATATTTTCTTTTTTTTTGTCATATAGTTATTAGTTATTATTATTATTTATCCTAAGTACCTATTTTTATATATTTTTAAGTCGTGTGCTGTGTTTGTATACTATAATAGTTTGGTACTGAAGTTTTCTTTTACATTTTCCTTTAGCTCTATCGATATATAGGTACATAATATACATATAATAAATATATTTTCATTTCATTTCATTTTTCTCAGTTGATACCCAGCACAGTTCTGCTTATTTGTGGCTAGATGACGCTGTGTGAGAATATCCGACATTATATTTTCTATACATAAAATATCAACATCAATAAATAAATAAGTAATTGTTTGAATGAAACCAACAGAAACCCAATATTTTTGTTGGTAGATTGAAAAAGCGTAGATGTTTTTTTTTGTTGTAAAAAACGGTAACCTTTGCTCACGGGCGGCAACTAACTGATAGGTCGTTACGAACGTGAGGCGCTAACGAATTTAATAGACAATCTAGCACGGGAAGAATAATTTTCGGACGGCTTTCTCTATGGAACGATATTTCTACCTATAGGTAGAAATGCCTATGGCATGACAGCCAAAACACAATACTTCTAAGCCAACCTAAAGATAATGTTTGTACTTATTACACTGAATGGTGAACAATTTAGGAAACAGCAGGTATTCGTGAGCGTAGCACTCATATTATTTTTGACGCTTATCGGTTGCTTTTACTTTTCTATTTTATTAGTAACGGAAAAGCTGACCATGAGCAGCGAAAATAGTATGAGTGATACGCTCTTAATTTTTTACGTTAAAAAAAAGATCGCAGTCGTCGAAAAAAAATCGCAGTCAAAGTGTTAAAATACATTTGAATCGACCAGTTGATAGGTTCATTTTAGACCGAGTTTTATTTATGTTTATTATTTAATCATAGGGTCATTATCTTTAAGTTATATACTTATGGTAGGATTTTTAGACTTATTTGTGTTCTTTTAATAAACGCTGTATTCTGTCGCACCGCGTAATCAAATCCTCCCTTTCTCTGTTCTTATCCCTCCTTCATTTGCTTAATCTCCAGACTTTTAAGCAATAAATGCAAACGCTGTGGTATCTCTACCTTTTGCATAAACCGAGAAAACGTTTTATTTACCTTGTATTATTACAAACACAAGAACGTTAGGTACGTTTCTATAATAATACCAAAAAACCTAGGCAAAGTTCGGACTTAAGACTCATTATTTTGTTATCTTTTGTAAAACACAGGCGGGTTTTTCCTGTTTTTCCACGAAAAGTGAAAACCTTGGCTTATTATGGTCTATTAAATACAATTACTCGATGGTTTGAATAGCTGTTATAAATGATTGTAACAAAAGCTGAAATATTCCAAGGCTCTTATCGTAGAAGTCAAGGCTATCGCTTCGACCTATATAATAATGATGGAAATGTTAGGTTATAAAACTATCCATTTTGATACATTATAAAAAAATACGATTCATTTTAAACAATCTAATATGTACGGTACCGTGGCCGCCGGGGCGTGAGAATTCACCCTGCAAGTGAGCCTTTGGATGTCGTAACGTAAGAGCTGACAAAGGGATCCTATTAAAGGTAGGGTAGCAGATTCCTTCTGTGTATTCTTTAAAAACTCTACTGCAATCACCAATCCAGCCAAGCTTGGTAATTATGGCAATGCCCACCTTGTGTGGGAGATGCATTTTCAATAGTGGACATAATGAGTGCTGGTAAGGAATAAAAACAAGGTAAAGCACGAACTTGAGGACTGGCAAAACGTACACACTTTCTCAAGTATTAGTAAGGGAATTTGGGTACTTAGCAAGGTTTTTCGTGTCTATTCAAACAAAGTTTGTTTAAAAGCTAGTCTTACAACCATACTTTCCTCGTTACAACGTAATCTAAATAGCCCCTAAAAGCTTTGTATCATGAAATTACAGGAAAGTTTGAGTCACCGACAGGGAAAATGCTCGCAATTGTTGCGTAAACTTCGTTCTTAGAAGGAATTTTAATCAAAAATGGTTATAAACGGTGATAAATTTTACAGGTGGACTGTAACGCGATGTTTCATAATATTTAAGGGAAAATGTATTTTGAACAGATTCAAAGGAGATGAAAATTGCTTTGGGTTCGCATTTTTATATTTGTTTACGGTACGGAGTCATCGTTCCTTTTTCTGAGCCGCAAATGAGTGGACCCTTACGTAAGCCCACAGCTCATAGAAAAAAGCCTATTATTGTGAAGATACTCGTAAGTCATATTTTCTCTGGGTTGGCTTGACCTAGCTCGTAATCCACATGACGCATGGATATCACTGGTAGGTAGGTACTTCGGATTAAAAACTGATAGGAGGATTATAGTCCTCTACAGCTAGTGTTGGGTAAGAAAAACCAGCCTAAATGAATATATCTTTTCACAAAACAGCCAATAGGTTTGACGACCGATTTGGCACGGTGGGCGAAGGTCCGCCTGCGACGCAGGAGGTTGCGGGTTCGATTCCCGCCTCGGAACAAATGTGTGTACGATCTGCAGATATTTTTTCCGGGTGTTCTGGTTGTTTTCTATGTATAATAAAAAATATCTATCTATGTAATGTATTGTATTATGTATATCAGTCATCGAGTCCCCATAACACAAGATCTGCTTAGCTTGGGGCTAGATGATGTTGTGTGAATTGTCCAGCATTATTTATTTATTAAGTGCTAAGCAATATAATTTGGCATTGTGCAAAAAAGTTCTAATCGTGAAGATGATCGCGACCATCGATCGATCAACCAAACGTCGTTTACTTTCTTGGGGTTAGGAGATTTCACTCTTCAAATTATAGGTATTTGTTGGTTTTTGTTTTCTAAACAACAAAATCATATCAAAAGCTCTTTAATTTAATTCTATCCGTTTATAGCGATATCATTTGCTTTATGTACGGTTTATTCACACTTTTTTTACTCTGAACGAGGCCTGAAATTCATTTCAATAATGTAATATTATTATTGTAGACCGAATATAATTAAAAAGCACACTTTCTGTTTTTGTTTTTAAATGTACGTGACAGGACTTTAACGGTAAAAATATAATATCCGATGAGAAAAATCTTTCATTTCCCGTCCGACATTAATCGACCGTTTGCACAAGGTTTTCATTTAGCAGGGAAGTGGTAAACAATCGTTATTAAATTTGCACGGGTGTCTTCACTCGTTCCTCTTTATATGAGAGAGAAATACTACAGTCTTATAACGATGGAATGAGATAGATAGCAAGCTAGCAATTGTCCAACATAATGACGTTATGTTCAGCCATTCGTTTCTCGGAAAACTCTGCCGGGCGCTTACGGAGTCATAACCTCGCTCGCGCAAGAAATAAAACTCGAGCCCGTATTATTATTTATGGCTCACACCAATACTTATCTTGTGGCTTTTTGACTTCGCGTAATGTAATTTGGGAGGGCAACATGGCGTCGTAAATTGAAATGTTATTTTGTTTTAGCTCTTTGCGATGGAGTCCAGTGTTCGTTTGGGGCAAGATGCGCTGCTGGAGAGTGTGTTTGTCCAACCTACTGCATTGGGGCCGTTAGAGAACCCGTCTGTGGTAGTTCTATGCAAACATTTCCGAACGAGTGCGAGCTCCAGAAAGCTGCTTGCCAACTCCCACCCCCTGCCACGTTACACGTCATCTTTTATGGAGACTGCAAAGACAGGCTTGCTGTCGTGCCTCCGATCGCCATGAGTAAGTGACATTTTAATATTACTCTATGTACATATAACTTTACTACCTAATTCTTGATCAGATCGGGTTGTTTTTTTTTACGTTTAACACTTAATCTATTCTCGTATCATCAAAATAACTTTTCTAATTTAAGTGAAAGTAATGATCACTTTCACTTAACGAGCTTTCCTACCAGATTTGATCACTGGCAAAATATTTACCATCGGACCGTCATCAACCGAGTTGTTAGCAGTAATTCCAATAAAGCGACCCGTCCTCGATCAATTAACTAACTTTCCGCTTTATCGCTCGACTAACACGCAAATATTTGGGCATGGGTAGCTACGACCGCAATGACCACGACAGAGGTGGAAGAAGGTTCGACGGACACGTCGGTGGTTGACGAGGTCGGGACGGTCAGTCCTTCGGCTTGTCGGGACATCCGTTGTGACTTCGGAGCTAGCTGTGAAATCGGAGAGGATGGGTACCCTCGTTGTTCGTGCCTTTTTGAGTGTCCTGCCGATGATGAGTACTTCCCGGTGTGCGCCTCTGACTTTCGAATCTACCCGAGCATGTGCGCTATGCGGAAAGAAGGCTGTCACAAACAGCTCGAGCTGAGACTTCGGCCCTTGGATCTTTGTAAAGGTTGGCTGATTGCTTATGCTTACTAACTTTTAATTTTCTCGTTCGTTTTTTGGACGCAATGCAAATTCAGGATACTATTCACTAAATATCCTTTTATAAAAGTTTTGATCGACTATTCAGACTACATTTTGTGATCTATTATTGTTTTAAATTATGGACTGAAAGATAACGGTTTTGAACCTAGTAAATTTGGTTCGTTTACTCATCTTTCGACTTTTTGGCTTCTTATTTATTATATTTGCAACCCAAACTTATTGCAAAAAATATCCAGCCAAGTTTTTTAATTAAAAAGAAAACTGTGTCCCTGTAATTCAATTTCCGAAACGAAACGACTTTGACCACAGGTATGGAAGTGAGACCTTGCGGTAACAACAAAGCGATGGTCGATCCGACAACGGGTCTCGAAATTGACTGTGGTAATGGGCCACACCGGCAAGATTGCCCTGTCGGCAGCTATTGCCACATTACCTTGAATGCCGCAAGATGTTGCCCCAAAAGTGAGTATTACCTGAACACTGAACAATATTTGTTCCAATCTGTATTCTTTTACATACGAACTCTCTTATACGTGAGAGTACTAAAGCGATTGTTTATTGGTATGGTTTTTCCGATAGTTGCTAGCGAGGCTCTTTGCGCTAAAGCCAGCGCAAGGGTGATATTACTGTTATATCTTTACGGATACACAGTCGTAGGAATCCTACTCATAACATTTTATTAGAGCTGTATTTTCAAACTGTATAACGCGTGTGAATGGCACAAAAACCCGTTCTATTTCACGACACCGATCTTACTATTCTCGTAATCGCTAGGAATATTTACTAGAGAATTTTCCTATTTTATGCATACAATACGGTAGCAACTGGTGATTTGTCAGGGTGAAGATACTAACGGTACACGGCACCACTAGTAAATTGGACAGAATCACGCTACCCACTGCTTTGAACAGTGAAACCCTTTGTCTCAGACTCATATTGTGCCGGGCTTTATTCACTGTCATCGCGGTGAATGGCTCTTTAATGACAACGAAATTTACAACGGAATGTAGTTTTCCTGTGACGTTAATTTATGAGGGGCGTTAATGCAGCTGAAATAGGAAAGTTAATAAATTATAGTGATTTCAGACGGCTTTTTTGTAAATGACTTTGAGAACTTTGCGAAGCAGCTGTTTTACACAACACAATTTTATCCATACTTAATAAACTGAAACATGTCCAATTCTGTACATTTAATAAACATTTAGATTTTTTTCATACTTTGGCACTCTATTATCGATACTGAACCTTTGTTTGTCTCTTCGCCGCGCTTTACTCTAAAACTACTAATAAGATTCAAATGAAACTTGGCATGATTTGAGTTCATACTACGAAAAAGGACATACATAGGATATCTTTATCATGGAATTCCGTTGTTATGTTATAGATCGTCACATCAATATTTTGCTTTATTTTCAAAGCTAGCCAGCAAGAGATTTGATGCAGTATACATTTTCCCAGATGATACGAAACTCGAAGATCGGAAACCGATCCACTGTTCCGATTCCACCTACGGCTGTTGCTCCGACGGGGTAACTTTAGCCACCGGGCCTAACGAAGAGGGCTGCTCGATCTCGAGTTCGACTTGCGGTTGTAATCGACTCGGATCGGTGTCCGATCGATGCGATGATGGGGGCCAGTGTCAGTGCCGGCCGGGCGTCGGCGGGCTGAAGTGTGACCGCTGCGAACCTGGCTACTGGGGACTGCCAAGGATCGGGACTGGACATACAGGCTGTATACGTAAGTGACTCTATCAGATGGAATATTCTAGACTGCCAAGTAGATGCCACCGGCGACGAGACCAGATAGTGCCAGTGACGGGACTATGGCTATGTACGAGTAAGGTATAAGTAAGTATTTAATAAAATAATAATAATGTCCAATTACATTTGGCAGTTTTTGATGCAACCCTGCGTGGGGTTTAACAGTGGGTTGCAGTAGATCTTATATAATGTTATAAAACTGATTCGATATTTCTTCTTACTAGATATACTCGTACCTCCTGTACGAGTATGCTAATTATTGTTGAAAATTGTTTATTTGTATAACAATATGTCACTTACATGCTAGACATCCTTTTAAGTATGTTAGTATAATTTTGCCTGATGTACTTTTTGATTATAAGTTTCCACTCAGGTTAGCAAGTCATTTCATAATTACCTGGAAAAGATTATTGATTCCATTTCCTAAATTAAAAACAATACTTATATCTCAACTATTCGCAGATCAGCAATCTCAGTTGCGCAAAAGGGAAACTCGCGGAAATATATTATCTTCCAAAATTATACCTATAATACTTACTTATTTCGGGAAATTAGCCACGAAAACATTCCACAAATTGGCAAGATATGTAATTGTAAAGTATGCTATTTCTCTCGACGGTAGGAAGATGCCTATCTAATTCTTAGTACACGTAACAAAGCCAGTCAACAGTTTACGAAGTTTGACTTATGCATAATGTAACTTAGTTTTGATTCAACTGAAACTGCTTGCTAGAACCACTCTAGAACTAAACGTGAGAAGTTTGAACTTGCATAATAGGAATCACTCCAAACTGAGTTTCTAATTACCTAGCTAAGCCTGACTACCTATTTGCCACCGATAGGTTTATCCCACTTTTTCAAGTACTAACTTCGATTGCCTGGAGTTCAGGTTCAGATTAATTGAGTCGATCAACACGACACACATGTTCATTTAAAAAGCTCGTAAAATTCCTCGTGAATTTCATCTCGTTTGAAATAAAATTTATGAGCATGGTGCTTGTCATATTATGACAACCAGGCAACCTGAGCTGTTATAATACGTGAGGACAGGAATCTCTTTCTAGTTCATCGATTTTGTTCGAACTAAATAGTTCTCAGTTCAGGAAAAATCATGGTTCTATTATGTATGTCAATATGGCTTCCCTTAACACAGGAGCCTTCTTTTTATTAGGACAACCTCCGTGGCGCGGTCGGCGAAGGTCTGCCTGCGACGCAGGAGGTAGCGGATCCATTCCCGCCTCGGGACAAATGTTTGTACGATATAATAAAATATATCTATCTACGTTATGTAAAATGTATATTTGTTATCCTCCTTAGCTTGGGGCTAGATTATGCTGTGTACCTATATTGTCCGGCATAATTATTTGTCTTTGGTGTCGATAAAATTCCGCAAAAATCAACCGTTCTTACCGAACTATATCGACACTAGATACAAAATCAGTGTTAATCGATTCTTATCGAAATTTTATTCCGCTCCTGTATTTGCTTAGCTAAAATAATATTTCAGCATGTGGATGCTCAGCGTTCGGATCGGTGAGAGAAGACTGCGAGCAGATGACGGGGCGATGCGTCTGTCGAAACGGAGTGCAAGGACAGAAGTGTACCGTGTGTGCCGACCATCGGAGGAGACTCGGCCCTAATGGATGCTCTGATCGTAAGTGTATCTCTTTATTCTCCTACAGAAGCTCTTAGTAGATTCTCAGGTTTACATCCTTTTCTAAGACGATAGGTTGCAAGTAGATTGAAAATATGATGAAAAATTTAGTAATTATATTGTAATCTTTGTTTCCCCTTTTTCAAAGTGTTAATATTGCGTATTTAATGGCCATGTAAATGTTTCAATGAAATACAAAAATTGTAATTAGTTGCCTTATGAACAACTCGTAAAGCAATTTTACATACTAAAATGGTAATCTCTTAATCTGCCGTTCAACTCGTAAGTATTACATAAGCAATGGCTCTTTGTATTAGCGTATTCGTATGGTTTCAGAGAGGCTCTCATTCCACGCGTCATTGAAAACGTTTCGCTGGTTCATACCAGCAACCACCGTAACCTATTTCACAAACAGAAAACATTCCTAACCCACCAGAAATAGTTTTGTTTCTTACATAACATAGTTTTCGTTTAGCATAAATCCTTTTTAACCATTTCCCATTTCACCGGTAGTATTTTAGGAAAAGGTCCCTCATTACGTAACTGCCTGACCTGCCGGACCCATGTCAACTGATTTTTCTTCTCGGACACATTTGTACGAATGAGTTTACCTGTTTTTTTTCGACAAAACCACAACTATCCACCAACTTTATACATTTTATAAATTTTATAAAATGTATAAAGTTTGCATTTGTAAAAGACGTATATTTTCATGACGTATATTTTAACAAGTTATTTAATAACTTGTCAAAATATACGTCATGAATAGTTCGTTATAATGTATAACTAACATAAAAAAACGAATATTAATAAAATTATAAAATTAAAATATATAAAATTAATTCACATTCGTAGTTAAAAACTCGTGATGTAGCACGTTATGCATATCATTCGCCAAAAGACTGCAATCTCAGAAAAGTTTTCGAAGCATCAAATATTTTCAAAGAAACATTTCAATTCATTGAAAAACAAAAAAAAAACTTCGCCAAGAACTTCAGTGAAATAACTTGTTTAGTTAAAGGAACATAAAAAGTAGCGAAAACTTCGTTGCGCGAAGTTAAAGTTTGGTGATTGTTTTGAGTTTGTAAGGTGGTAGAGAGCTCTGCTGATTCACTCCAGAGTTTCTGGGTCGAACTAACAACTTGAGCTACCTATTCAGGTAACACTATCGGATTTCCACTATATAATAAAGTTGCATAATGAGATAGTGAGGTTTTTACACTTTTTGTAAGATTTACTTAATAAAGTGACTATAGCTTTTTTTCCTCCGGCTAGACAGTACCGACAGCAAGGGAAGTAAAAATGTTTAAAATATTATGGCATATTTTTTCACTAGCCGGCGCCGACTGGGATGCATACATTTGTGTTTCCCCGTTTGCAAGTGGAAAAACACTTAATGAACATTGTAGGCTACTTATACTCTGTGTATAGTATAACCTATCCATGCCAAACGCGAATGAAGATGGATAAACACAAAGTAAAGTTCATAATTTCGACACCGCTGAACTTTTACTGAGATACCCACAATCTTGATTATATCTCCAAGTGGATTCTTTAAAATTTATATACCAAAGTAATGTTTAAGAACAAATTTTGAAATAATGATTTTTCCGTAGCTGAAATGGGCGGCGTGGTAGGCTCCTGCGCAGATCTCTCTTGCTACTTCGGCGCAGTTTGCACGGAGCGCACCGGAGGCGCATTGTGCGAATGTGCGGCCGCCGCCTGTCCTGACAGTGACACTAATATGCTGGTAAGGAAGAAGACATAATATAATACATTGGTTAAAGGTTTAGCCCCCGGCTTAGCACACTTTATTTTGCAACGTTTACATTGAAATGGATAAAAAGCTATTTATGTACATTATGTTGTGTATTTGTTAAATTATTTTATCCTCATCTTTCAAACAATTTGTGTAACATAGTAGGGGGAGCACAGCTGCCTATATTACACAATTTCAGTCTAGTTTAGGCCACAGAGTAGTAGTAATAGTTTGAACTGGAATATCATTTATGTAGTTGACTTATTACCAAATGTTAACTACAAATTAATTATGTTATGTGATTGTAATGATTCTTTTTTGCAATAAAATGTATAATTATTATATTATTAAATATGTTATTCCAGTTCTGAATTTCAGCCTGATCGGTTCAGTAGTTTTGGCGTGAAGAAGTAACAAATATCCATCTATCCATCCGTTCTAAGCTTTATAATACAAGTATGATTCCTACATGTATAAAGGTCAATTAAATAATCATGTCATTATTCATTGGATTTTTAGATCAATCAATCAATGACGCCATATTTTAATGGCATCCGTGATATAAACGCTACGATTTCAGCACGACGGTGCCGGCATATTTGTCTCGTGTTTTTTGTAATTCCTGACATAAAAACGTTCATTTTTTGCCTGGCCTTTAGACCAAAAGAAAAATAAAACTTTTAATTTAACAACATTTAAGTTCACATTAACGAAGAAAATTATGATTCATTGTGTGGTTGCTATCAGTTGATGGCGGTCATTGATTGTAATACATTTTCAATATAATTTAAAAAAAATGTATTTTTAAGTTATAAGTTAAAATCATCTAGGACCAAAGTGCTCGGGAAGATAACTCATACGAATCCAAACGCGACAGGGTTAAGTCGTTCCGCCTAGGAGTTCCTGGCCTGTCTCCATCATCGGCTTGGTGGTATTATGACAGTGCGTTGTCACCGTACATACATAATTATACCAAAATTGTACCAAATACAGATTGCAAAATTCAGTTGTAAGATTTGTCTCTCGCAAATCAACAGGGCAAGTAGAGTAAAAGTTTGTAAAAAAAAGGCTATTTCATAAAGGGATTATTTTGGTTTCCTTCGTTCATATACTATATTTTAGTTTGTATTAGTTTAGTTATTCTTGGATGAAAGTTACATTCGATACGTAGTCTCAGGTAATTACCAAGACTCAAAAGGTATTGTGGTTGATCAATAATAACGTGCTAATTAGGTCAAATGGAGTGTGAAGCTGACCACATAATTATAGTGTTAGCTATTGCAGGTTAGTTAATTTCATTACTGGATTCTATGGTTAATTATGTCACCTTATAACTGTTTGATACATCTATCAACCAGTCATAAGGTAATTTACTAGAATATGCCATAGTTTCAATGACATCGACACCTTTCTTTTTTTATTATGGCAAAATTAATAGTATGTGTAGACGACACACGTTGATGTTGGTACTTATTTATTTTTTTGGAAATAATTATTTTATCATTAAGATTTCATTTCATAAACTTTGTACCTTGCTAATTTTTATATTAATGCGTATATTTGCAACATGGTACGCCATCTGTTGGTTTCTTTTTGGAAGTTCTAATAGATTCGATGAAATTGTGGGTGCACGCAGAACTTAAATAAAATGCATTTTTGAACAACATGTAGGTAGGTAGTTGTAACTTTGACACTCGAGGTGGCTCCGTAACGTTATATTAAAATTAATGTTCAAAGCACAGACATGTTCAAGTCTCTGCCTGCAAACCAATTTCAGTCTGTCGAGGAAAATCTGTGTTTTATTTGATCGCCTACAGTATGTATGTGTAATATAGGAAAAACAGCAACAAAAAATACACATACTTTTGACTTATGTCGTTTCGTGGGAAATACAGCTATTTTAAATGTAGCTCCTCTTCTATGAATTACTTTATTTTGTATTCTAACACCCGTAACTTCTATTGAAGATGATATCACTACCACATAATATCACGAAATAAATGGCACCCCGTTTCACCAGGTATGCGGTAGCGACGGCAAGACTTACGAGTCGGAATGTCACCTCAAGCTTCAAGCGTGTCGCACACAGGAAGACATTGTGGTACAAGCATTTGGTCCTTGCAAGCTTGGAGAGATCGCCGGCACGGCTGGACCTCTCAGACCTTCATCTCCAATACAGTTTACCCAGCAAGATGACGGAGCTGCTTCTAAGTCAACTAGACATTTGTTGAACCCTGATAAGTACTACAATAAGTACGATTGGACGTCGAGGAAGGAAACGCCGAGCGATTTTGATAATTTGCTGTCAGGGCAGAAGTTTAAAGGTGAGTTTAGACGTATGCTTGTAGTGTCTTTTTATTTAGTAAGATTTTTATGGACGTCAGCAAACAACCATAAATAGCAAAAATATCTAACCATAAATATCGGTAATATTTATAATACCTAATTAATTAATTCTACCTACCTAATTGTGGGCTGAAAACGCAAATTGTTTGTTATGTGTCTTATTAAATTAACACGATCAGCATCAAAACAACTTACCGTTACTTCTACGGGATAACACAACAAAGAAAAAATATCTTCAACTTCAAAACAAGTTTGTATCAGAAAAAATGAATCTTTGTTGAGAATTTTCACGAAGTATTTCAATAAAAGTGTTTGTTCACAAACAATTTTACTGCCAGCATCCGCTTTTTCATCATCCGAAAGATTATTACGTCAACATTGAGCGCCAATATTTAATTTTGCTCTTTCTTTATTATTTTTTTACTACGCAACTTTTACTTTGTCACAGTTTGTACTTTTCAATTGCGCAGCCCTAACAAAAGCGGTTTTATTATTAACTAGTTTCTGCCCACGGCTTCGCACGCCTTGTATCCTTGGAAACGTTTTAAGGTTACTTCTATCGCATGGGAACTGATTTATGTTTTAAAATGAATGAATGAATAAAACATAGGTTCGATACCTATGTTTTATTCCATAATATAGTTATTTTTCAGCCCGATCCCTTCAGTAGTTTTGGCGTGAAGAAGTAACGAGCATTCATTCATTTAAACATCCTAAATTATTCATTTATTATATAATATTAATGTGACTTTCTTCTGAAGGAAATTACTTATTTCAGGTGTATTCGTGACTGCTAATAAGTCAGGTTGTAAATTCGGCAGTTTTGATTGCTCAAACTTTACGATCTCAGTTAGGCGTCAATCAGAGAAATTAGAACTCCATTGCGTGTTAGTTTTTGCTTTTTGTACCTATTCAAACTTTAATTATATCCTTGTTGTTATAGCAAGTTTTGTAATTTAATCGTATAAAGTTTATAACGAAAAAATATGTTAGTTAACACTTTGACTGCGATTTTTTTTCGACATATGCGATCTTTTTTTTAACCTAAAAAATTCGTGCTGCCGCTCTACACAGCGGTTGTGTTGCGCCGCACATGCGTTTCGTTCGAAAAATATTACGGCTGTGCTGAGTCACACAGATCTGTATTTTCTGAGCCGCTGCGCTAGTGTGGATTTACGCATATTAGTCACTTGTAGAAAACACATACCGTGTGATTTCAGCAGTCAAAGTGTTAAATGAAAACGAAGTTTTATCTATCTGTTTTATCATATTGCGCTCCCTTTCCGATATCATTTTAATGTAGAAATTGTAGGTCATATTAATTGGCACAAATTTTTCGTGTACGTGAGTTCCTAATATATTTTATAATTCTAAAATAACACGCACGATAATACAATATAGTATAGATAACAGAACGAAGAACAATATTGTCATGAATATTAACAATCTTATAATATTTTACACGATTCTGTATTCCAGCTAATTTTAATTAAAATGAAAAGTTACTTAGTACGTACAAGCGAAAGCTTGATTATGATTATATTTTGTTTCACAATTAGGTATTTCAGTATAAATGTAGCTGAATTGTCATAATTTTGTTTTAACAAGGTATATTTAACTCCGTTTGGGTAACAATAGGTGTAAGGGCCCTCATTATAATCCAATGAGAGCCACTTTGCAGGAAGCGACCCTTCAGCTTCTAACTAATTGGGGAAAAGCTGCTCAAAGAAAGGAAATAGTGAGACAACGGGATCTAAAGCGGCTATTTAAAAATAATAATAAATGTATTTCAAAATAATTAGGCCTAACCTTTACAATGTTGTAAATGAAAGATTCATAATAAATTTTATGAAAGCTATGAATATATTTTTTTCTGTTAGCAACAACAGCAACTGTAGGCGCAGTGGGGGCGCTTCTCGGCGACTTGTGCGCAGACGACGCGGACTGCAGTGCGCTACCAGGCGCCCAGTGCGCGCGAGGAGGCTGTGAATGTAGACCTGGGTTCACTGCAACAGTGCATAGAAAGGCTTGTGTTGGTAAGTTGATAGTGACTTTTAAGCCTAGGCGTTTGATTTATAAGGCGCTACGAGTCTGCCTACGAATCGTAGCTAGTGCTACGAAGAATTACTAATAATGACGTTGTTTTGCTTTTTTATACAATATAAATACTATTTATTGCACACCAATTAAAACAAAAACACGGGACAAAGATACGGTTTTTAATATATATATTCAAGTTATTATTTTCATAACGTAGGTTTTATGAAATTGGCCTTATAGTGCTGATATGCAAATATTGAAAACATGTATTTACCCTAACAGAAAGCGTGTCCCAAGAGACTACGGAAGAATACAGCGCATGTTTATCAGAGCCATGCTTCAACCTCGGCACTTGTATCGACCTCCCCGGATCGACATACACCTGCGTCTGTACCCCACCTTATTCGGGAGCCAACTGTGAATCTGTACCACAAGAAGGATTATTTGGATCATCGTATATCGACACACCGGCTTTTGACGGATCATCTTATATTCGCTTGAAGCCTTTAAAAGCTTACCACAAGCTGAACATCGATATAGAATTCAAAGCTTTCAGCGAAAATGGCGTCATATTGTACAATCAGCAGAAACCCGACGGGACCGGCGACTTTGTTTCCCTCGCTCTGGTCAACGGTTATGTGGAATTCAGGTAAGCTCTTACTGTGAAATATTATGTGTTAAGTGTACCATTACTCCGGCTCAAACCAACCTTCGTAATTCAGATATAATCTCGGCAACGGAGTGCTTATCCTGACGTCCCTCGAGAAAATCACGCTGAACGAGTATCATAAAGTATCAGCGAAGCGATACCATCGTGACGGCATACTGTCAATCGACGAAATGGAGGACGTTGTAGGGCAATCGAGCGGTCATTTGAAAGCATTAGACCTCGCGGAGGACGCTTACGTCGGCAGCATACCCACTAATTACTCCAGGTATTATTTTAATTACACTTATACCAATTTTTTTCTAGGCCATAACAATTATCTATAGCAATCATACAAATAAACAAACTCTTTCAGAGTCTTCGATAATATCGGAACTCGCAGCGGCTTTGTCGGCTGTGTGAAACACTTGAGGATAATACGTCATCAAGTGACAAAGAAATTGGGCCGTCCGGACTCATTAGTCGTCGGTATAGAAAACGTTCAAGAGTGCCAATCCAGTCCGTGTATGAGTGCGCCTTGTAAGAACGGGGCCACATGTAGCCCCGTTGAGGGTTCGGTGACCGAATATACTTGTAACTGCCCTATCGGATTTCAAGGAGCCAATTGTGACGAGAGATTAGATCCGTGCGAGTCGAATCCCTGCGGATATGATGAGGGGCTATTGTGCGACATTGGACCCGAGGGCGGACACGTCTGTCGCTGTTTGTTTGGCGGTGAAATTGGATCCAATGGAAATACCTGCAGCAACGGTAAGGACTTTTAGTAAACCCTCTCGGTCCACCTGTTCCATTTTCTCTGCGGTATCATTGACTTAAATTTAAATTTCGCAGACGTAACCGTCGTGCAAGAGACGTGGTCGCCTCAGTTCAATGGGACGAGCTACATAGAGCTGCCGCCTCTCGAAGGGCTGGGTAGAGCGTTCCGCATCGAAATTAGGTTTTTAACGAACCGATTTTCCGGAATGCTCCTTTACACCGGCCAGTCTAATAAAGCCAAGGGGGATTTCATTGCGATTAACTTGGTTAATGGTTATCTACAGTTTAGGTTCAATTTGGGGAGCGGGATCGCTAATATAACGTAAGTGGTGCTTTCTATTTAGAAGTAATAGCTCTTTTTATTGCTTCAGGATTAACTTTCAAGTAAAAGTCGAGGATAATGTAGGTACTTGGATACTTTGTGTTTGTTCTTCAGGTCTTAAGTGCCTACTTCTTGTCTCATAACTTATTCGATATCAGAGTAAGCAGAAAACCGCTCTGTAGCAAGTTTCAACTTCTTTTACTTAAAAGATTTAGGCTAGTTAGTTAATAAGTTTCGTTCTTAGTAGGGCCTAACTTGATTTTACTTGTTAAAATGTTTATATAAAATTGTTCTAACAAAATAGTTTTTACCCAAAGGTCGCCAGTACCGATAACAAAAGGGCGATGGCATAGAGCAAGAGTGTCCAGATCAGGCCGCCACGGAAGCCTTCAATTCGACAATCATCCTACACAAAAGGGACATTCCTCGCCCCCATTGACGCATTTAGAACTCACTCTACCGCTGTTTATCGGCTCTCTACCGTAAGTTTATTGCGCGATTATAACTTTGATTTTCTTTTTCGGGCGGAGAAATAGAGAGAATGGAGATTTAGCAGATAAGTTCATTATTACACCAAAATATATTTGTGCTTTTATCTTGATATTTTGTTTTGTTCAAAGCTTTCAGCAAGATAGTAAGAAACAACCGAAATTATGATAGTGTCCTAATAATATATTAAACAACTGAATAAGAATACCACTGCCACATTGTGGAATAATATAATCCAATCTCAAACAAGGAAAAAAAGTTCGAAACAGTTTCAATCTCAATAATCTTTTTAGATCATACATCCGCCCCCACAAGATGTCAGGCGTGACAAGCAGTTTCATTGGGGCAGTTCAACAGGTCTTTGTGAACGGGAATCCACTGTTGCTGTACAGTGTTGACACGTCAAAATGTTCTATAGTTCAAGATGAGGAGAAACTGCCATGTGCTACCACTGGAGTCACGAAGTATGCTGGACCACCTTGTGGAGAAGGTAAGTAATTGGGACTTTAATCCACGTCTCCTAGAGCACTTTTTCAGGTTCTTGTATTCTGACCACAAACATAGACATAAACATATTTTGCCATTACATATTCACACAATATAAATTAACAATTTTAAATTTCAAACATAATACTGCGATAATTTATATAAGTTACACAATAAATAATACAGCATAATAATATGGCGCTCACTGGGGGAGGCCTATGTCCAGCAGTGGACTGCTATAGGCTGATGATGATGACAAATAAATAATACATTGAAAGAAACCAAAAGACGTATGATCCCTCTCGTAATTTTACAGGGAACTTTGTCCGATAACCTCTTTTTGTGACCTGTGCTAGATTGATAAGCAATGCCCAAAAATCTTTAGCCTTTTTAGTATCTTACTTAGCTGTCGTAAATACTTAAGAAGTTATCGTATTAACGGTAATCTTTTCAACCTAGATATTTCGTAAGATATTACAAGTCCAAAGAAGTGCCACCTGCGCAAAAGCCCCTTTAAAGCACCAAAGTCTTCTATTATTAGGGTTAAGTTGCTACTCCATGGCAGTTCAACAAGTCGTCCTTAATGGCACTTTACACTTAGTAAATTTGCATATATGCTTTACAAACTCAGGAAAGTAGTTGGTCTAAATGCACTGAAAACAGTTTATCACAGCTATGTCGCTTCTAAATTGCGTTACGGCATTATGTTTTTTGGAAACTGTACTGAAAGGGAAACAATCTTTAAGGCGCAGAAGCGGTGCATAAGAGCAATGTATGGCCTGAAAACCACCGATAGCTGTAGACCCTATTTTATATCTTCAAATATATTAACAGTTCCGGCACTCTACATCTATGAAATGGCTGTTTTTGTTAAAAACAACAATAATCTGTTTGAAAAGCCAATCAATACACACAGTAGACGCGACCAGACCCGCCTGTGTCCTACTAGGGGTAAAACCGCATTACTAAAAAAAAGTTTTTGGGGCATGGCGCCAAAAATTTATAATAAACTGCCCAAAACCATAAAGTTGCTACCAATGACATTATTTAAGAACAAACTTTATAAAGTACTGACATCAAAATGTTATTATAACATAAATGACTTTTTATTAGATAAGAACATAAATATTGATAAATGAGTGAACTGAATGTACTAATTAATTATTATTTTACTAATTTAATTATTAATATATTTGTAATTTAATATTCTCAATGCATAAATATGTAACTTAATTTGTTCTTAACTAGACTCTTGTACTGACTATATTTGCATGCCCTATATTTAGGCAAAACATGTATGGTGCTTATTATTTACTACTCTTCCATCTTTGTGACCCATGTTTACAAATAAAGACTTTGAACTTGAACTTTACGTCAATGCAGCGCTGGTCTGGCTGAGTGCGCTTAGTGTAGTGGTACCGTACAATGTATAGGCCTTCGCATCAACCTACGAGTAAATGCTCGATGTCGTGGCCAAGCTTAAACATTCAAGATAAATTTATAAAACCCTTTACCAGATTCGATTAGTAAATCTTGTTCCATTTAAAATTAATGTGATCTCATTCCAGACATTATTATCAGACTCTTTGAAATCCGAAACACAAAACCTGCGGGTTCTTTGTTAGGGCGATATCAGATTGAATTCGCCGCCTATCATAAATTCAACTCGCCATTCTCATAACGTCAATGTAAAATTTCCAAATATTTTCAATGAATTGGAGCGTGTCAAACTTACAACAGATATATCACGGCCGTAAATAGTGTCTGTACAATAAATCTTACGATATTGGACAGAAATCTCATTGCAAAGTGGTACATGGCAGTGAGTTACCGCTTTGCGATATTTAAGTACGGCTCGGGAATAACTTTGGAGCTACTAAATATATTCTACCTACGCGCGCCCATTTTTCACCTTTACATGTCTATTGACGGGGTTTAGGCTAATTTGTTCAATTTATAAGAGAAAATGCGCATCTGTTTCAAATCCCATCATATAACTACGAGATGGTTTCAGGAAAAATAAAAAAAATCGAAAGGAAATCTTATTACGATCGCTCTAATTTTGTGCTTTAAAAAAATAAGTCGTGGGGCATCATTCCATAGGGATGTATCGACGTTCTAACTTCTTTCAAGGATCAAAAATTCTGAATAATCATAAAACATTTTTTTTGTTAATTTATGATAACACTTAATTCTTCAGCTACGAAATTTATTTATTTCTAGTACATATTAAATTTTTGAAAAATTGTCGTATGTCGTATTGTTAAAAAGTGTCTGTCGTGCCTAACCTCTAATTTTAATGGTGAAATAACAATATGGAATTTTGTCGATACATTCCTATGTAATATGACATCGAAATGTGCTTTCTGATATGATGAAAGAGATAAAGGGGCATCATTTATTAAACAATTTCAGTTTAGTTTCCTTTTGATACAAAATATAAAAACTATGGTTTCTACATTATATCTTTCTTTACTAGGTCTCACACCATGTAAAAACAACGGCTCGTGCATACCACTCCTCAACGAATACAAGTGTGTTTGCCAAGATGGTTTCCAAGGCAGAAACTGTGAGAGTCAGCTTAATGTAGAAATGCTGAACGATAGAACTCCCGTGCATTTCGATGGAAACAACTACTTCTCTTACAGGAGTAGGGGAGGCCGAAGGTAAATATTCAATCCTTTTTTTTATTACTTATAAAACTATTATGGTTATTTACACAACAGTTATTTATAACGGAATATTTACCATGATTTGATCGGTACGGAACAGTGAAACGGAATTACTAACGGTTATTTCGTAATCACGACGCATGAAACTGTGCCGAAATATTGGAAAACTAAAAATCAAATCATGGTCAATATCCTGTTATAAATGTATTTTTAAAACATAGTTTTAAATTTTCTCATCTAGCATGACCGTGGCCTTTAATAGGTTATTTATAGGGCTTAGGCGGTTCTTCGCCAAGTTCCATTAACCCTTAGCCACCTAACGTGTTTTTGAGTTACACTACCACCTAATGGCGGTCATGGTGACCGCATATTATTTTCTATTTTTTATATGAAAAAAATAATATTAATGACATAAATGAAAGACAGATCTTAACTTTTATATTTTTTTAAATTAATTACGTTATTAAACTTTGAAAAAGTAACTTATAATATTAAAAATCAATGTTTATAATTAACTTAAACATTTGAGTACAAAATCTAGGCATTATAAAAAATCTGAGATCTGACAAGTATCTTTAAGTGAAATCTAATAAAATCTTCTTATTTTTTGGTACTTTAATATGTAACCTACTATATAAAACTATTAATGGCACAACCAAATCACTTTTTTTATTAAATTACAATGGGTAAACAGTTACAATGTTTGACGACAATTTATGCACATCTTTTGCGAACATTCAACGCAAATGGGTTTTTTTACATTGAAAACACATGTGATATGTTATGCGTTTTTTTTAGTATCACTGGTTGAGCTAGTCTTCCTAATTTCAAACTTTTCGATGTTATCAGTTGAGGACGTGCTAGGCTCTTGGGCCATCTTCAGTATGCGGCGAATAGCGCCCTGAAGTTCAATGTTGGTTCCATCTTCGTCTCGACACTCTGGGTCATTATCATCTATTTCTGAGTCAGACATGACACTCGCCTCTAATGACATGATCCACTGGAATATCTTCGATGTCACTGCAGTCTTCGTTTGGCAATTCTGGCTCATTTCTTTCATTTTCCGTCTTGGAATCAGAAAATTGTTGTAACCATCCCAAGATATTTCGGTTTAGTCGTTCATCACACATTATAAAGCTACAAAAACAAAGAGAAATGATTTTATAAAAAATTACGTAACCACCTAACAGCGGTCACCATGACCGCAAAAAAAATAAAATTACCTGTAACTTTTGAACGCGCAAACGTATGAAGCGATCGAGCTTACAGTGCGTACTGAGGAGCGAGGGGGTAAAGTAGATGGACTCACATATGCATAGCTCGCATAATAACGGAAATATTCAATAAACAAAAACCGCTGGAGTCACTGTGACCGCCGTTAGGTGGTTAAGGGTTAACATCGTTTATATATTGGCATTAAAACTAGACACTAAAGTCATTTAAAACGGGATATTTATCATGATTTGATTTTTGAGTTATCCAATATTTCGGCACAGTTTCATGCGCCATGATCACGGAATAACTGAAGGCACTGCGATTGCGAGTAAGTTTTTATGGGCAGACATACCGATCTACCCTCATTTTTTGTCTTTTGCTACGAACATTACCACTACCGGTTTCATTATTATCCAACGCAGCTCGATCACGACACACAACACTGACGGTATAAGAACGCGATGCGGTTGGTACATCACTTCTTCGGTTTTTGCACATTCTCACCACAGGGTTCCAGGATCCCGATAATTGGAAGCCATCCTCTCGGTTGAAATTCCTATGTTTCGTAATCTCAATGGCCTCCTGTACCATTCTTGGTATGTAGTGTCTCTCTGTTGAGATTACTTGTGGATTGTGCAACTCGATCCAGTGTTTTGAACCAAACTCGAGAAGATGTTTCTAACTCAAAAATCAAATCATGGTAAATATCCCGTTTTAAATGACTATAGTGTTAATAACCATGATAGTTTCAAAAGTTTTATTAAAACTAGATGACTTAATATTTGAAATAATGTGTAGTATTACTGTTAAATGTACAAACTAAAATACGAGCTAAAAGCTAATGGATTATGAATATTTGATTGAGCTTTTCCGACACTTTTAACAAAGGTTACTTAATCTGAAAGGGTTTTCTAATTTGTATTTATTATGTCGTTAAACAATTAATATTGTCGTCTACTTTTAATGTTCGTCATTTATTAGTCTATTTACGTACATATCTGCGGAAACTTTTTAATTGGCCTTCAGCACACATGTGCTGGTATTTACCGGCATGTACTAAGAAAGTAACTATTTTTAAGACCTAGCTGTAAATTTTCCCAAAATTTTGAAAATAAAAGAAATAAAAAATATTTTGTTAAATTTTGGCAGTAGGTATGTATGTAGGTACTTTATATTGTTATTCAGTACTTGGCTAAAGAATTTTATGTTACGACTAACTAAATGTACTAATTCTTTTCTAGCTTTTCTACTAACAAAGGTGGCTGGCTTGGATTCAATGGTTTGAGATAACATTCAAAAGAATCACCTATAAGTTAACTTTTATCGCAGCAGAGACATATTTATATTGGTAGGTACTCGTGTATGTTTAAGTACCCTCTAACTTCAAATTTATATTTGTTTGTGAACAATATTGATATTATTTTTCTGTACCTGTATATTTTCTAATATTATGTTGGTATGAACATATTTTATGATCAACTAGCTTCTGCTTCTTCAACGCCAAATTTCAGGCCGATCTGTTCAGTATTTACGTAGCACTACGTTTTGAAGATGTAATACTTAGGTATTACATCACAATCTACAGGATATGGGATAGATGTGATAATTCGTAGATACACTTTCGCGATTAATGTTATCAAAAAATGTTACAAAAAAATGTGCATCGAGGGAGCAGTGGGAAAGGGGATGGGGGGAGCGAGGGGATATCAATAAACATTTTAGTAGCAACCATAACAAATGATAAATCAATGATAATGACACCGATTTTCACCATTTAAAATGTATCGAGGCAGAGCGAATGATAATTTCATTCAGTTATCATCAGTTCGCTGGCAAAATATAATATTTTTGTTCAGAGTGCCATGTTTCAGGAAAAATTGCTCGTTTTACTTCTGTTCCAATTTATATCGACAGACCAATTGGTATAAATTCGATGTGAATATGGTAATCGTGCATTTCTGTTTATATATTCTAAATTAGTCGAGATTATCATTTATTATATTAAAAACAATCGTTATTGTTTTTATTTATTTACATTTAAAAAAATACATTTTGATAGTGTAACAGTTGTTATCTTTACTAACAAAGAAAATTACAATAAAACAATAATAAACAAATTATGTCATAAGTAACATAATTTTTCCAGCCTCATCCTGCCTTATCCGGTAACATTGAACTGTTTCATGATGAATCCTTCAGCTAGCTAATATTTAATATATTTTATATAAGTTCCAAAAACTTTCCTTCCATTCCTATAGGACATTACACCGTCCCCATCGTTACACTTTCCCTACAGAATACCAAGAATGTTTCATGTTATCAACTCACGGCAGCTTTGACTGAGTCCTATAAAACGTAGCTTGCGAATAGCGACTCATGAATAAGGATGCAAAATTACGCGACATGATGTTGCAAAGCTCATTTCGGAATAACTCAGAAGTGACAGTTGTTATTTACCTTACAAGCTAATAGTAAACTTTACTCGCTACTTGACTTAGCGCGCTGAATGAATAAATTCAGGTTGGCTCGAATAACTTACGTGGAACTTATTTACATAAACGCGTTAACATAACTACGTGAATGGAAATTCAGCTTCGAGATATCCTGGTAACTTTTGTTCTTTTATTTACTGCTAGTCGTTTGCTATTTGTGTTCCTAGACAAACTGATCTGTTTTTCCCCGACTAAAAAACAATTGGTGGTGTTTTTATTTTGCTTATCATTTGCAGCTCATATAACTGATTTTTAAAGAACTATTTAGGGCATAAAACGTTTCAGCATTGGTGCTGTAAAAAATGCTATAAAATTAGCCTTTCTTCTATGAAATGTTTATTACACTTTGCTCGGTGCAGACTTTAAAATTTTCTTATATGTTTTATGCTGCTTTTGATGTTTATAGGTCTTTATCAAATCAAAAAATAAAGTGCCAAAAAAAAACTTATAAAAAATAAGATAAATTATTATCATATCGAAGTAAAACACGATATAAAGATGACCTATGAATCTTAAAGACTATTTCTTGAGCCATTTTCATTGTTGTGGTACTTTTTGTTTAAAATTTGTAATTTAACTAATCTCCAATTTAAAAATTAAAGTTCTCTTATTTTTAGAAATAACGGGGCCCGTGGTATCCGCTACGAAATAAAATTCAGAACTCACAATGACTCTGGCCTTCTCATGTGGAGACGGAAGATCGGAATCAGACCCCGAGATTTCATCGGCTTAGGAATCAGCCAAGGGAAGCTTCAGCTCATTTATACTGACACTGATATCAAGGAAACGAATAATGTCCATGAGGATTGGTTCCAAAGTATAGAGTCGAAGGTGCAAGTAGATGATGGAAGATGGCATACGGCGACGGTTAGAAGAAGGAAGAGACTGGCTATGCTGCAAGTTGATGATACCTCGCCGGTTAGAGGGTACTCGCAGTCTCTGCTGGTGCCTTCGAAAGCTAATCCAAAGCTGTGGATCGGTAAGTTGTCATATTATATATTTACTTATGCATTCATAACATACACATTCATACCTTTTCTTTATCATCATAAATTATTATACTTCAGTAAAGTGTCCATACAAGAAATATATTTTACGTCTGACTTCTTTTTGGAATAGGTTATTTTTATAGTTTCTCTTACTAGATTTGAATGTAAAGTTTGATGTGTGAAGCATTCCCGTGAGGAATTATCTATTTGTTGCTAACAGAGCAAGCCCAAAGTTTTTCAATTGCCCTATAAAACTTTTCCATAAGTCATCATTACAGTTAAATAGGCACCCAATCTTTTTCGCGTGCTTACTTATTTACCAACTTACCCCATAAAATGGATTTCCAAGAGAAGCCTCTTAAGAATCTGAGAATAATAGTATCCTCTCTAGTTATTGATATTTTCGATTTATAAGGGCTGTCTAATTCAATAACCCAGTCTCTTATTCCCAAATTACTTTCGCTTGTTTATCTTATCTTTACCTTAAGTTCTGGCAATGGAAACTAGCCGTATAGATTCTCATTTTTTATTTTGGTTTAGGTGGATCACCAACTCTACCTATGGGACTACCGCCAGCCTTATATAATGGGCTCCACGGATGCGTAGCGAGTGTCAAAGGGAACGGCCGACACATAGACTTAACGTCTCCAATACGACCTACAACTAGAATACGACCATGTGACTAGCTTAATAAATTCAACGTGATACGTAGGTACTCGCTTCTCAATGTTGTTATAAGTAACAACAACGAATTCAATAGCTCAAAGTATCGAAAGAACGTAAGAGATACGGTAGCGTCAAGGAAAATAAAACGCTTCGTGCCTTGGGCTATCTGAAGCGAAGAGGAGTTGGTGGCTTCAAGTATATCAACCAATAGTATTGCGCTGAAATACCATTGAACAATTGAAATTCTATTGGTTGATTTTCACATATCCATTTAGAAACTTGTACAGGTGGAAAACTTATATCAAGGTATATAAATCTAAAGTATTATTTATCTAGCTGTTGTTGTGAATAGATTTTACAGTACCTGTTAAATATCCTACCGATGCATATCTGCTGCGTTCAGTTCTATTAATATCGGGAAGGCTAAGCTTCATATTCTTAAATTGGACGAGATGTTATGGCGAAAAAGCTGTGTATTCACTGGTGTCA
Source organism: Eupithecia dodoneata (assembly GCA_947044415.1). Taxonomy (NCBI): domain Eukaryota; kingdom Metazoa; phylum Arthropoda; class Insecta; order Lepidoptera; family Geometridae; genus Eupithecia; species Eupithecia dodoneata. Next base: position 6,570,044 of record OX345656.1, on the reverse strand, counting down.
TGTTTTTTGGAAAAACGTTGGCTGGGACGCGACGGTAGGCTGATTTAAGACGTAATTGCTGACGTAATTGTAATAATTGCCGTCACTTTTGGTATAGACAATACCAAAAGTGACGGCAATTATTACAACTTAAAACGTTGCTTCACTAAAAATTGGTGGTAAAAGTAATTACGTCAGCAATAGATCGTAAAACCTGTAAAATTTTACAAAAAATGACGTAGTCATTATACACGTACCTACATTACATAGACATCATTAACCTATGTTAGTCCACTACTGGTTATAGGCCTCACCTAATGAGTGCCATAACGCTCTGACTTAAGCGTGACGCATCCTGAATCTGCCTGCATTTAATATACTGATATTTGTTAATAATATCTATGAGGGTCACCGTTTTTCTTTATTTTCACATCATCGTTTGTTATCCAGTGAATACGTTGTTTAGTTTTTCTATTTAGTTGTAGGAGTAAGAAATATAATCGTTCTATCGGTGCTCGAGACACATCAGTTGTATGAAAAGATGATTCGTACTGAAAATAAAATAAAATTTTATCAGTCTTGATATTTTGTTGTTATTCCTAGAAAAATTTAATATAGTTAGAAAATAGAATAGCTCTTATCATTATGTATTTAAGACCGTTATTGTACTTATTGGTAATATTTACTACGAAGAATGTGATTTTTGTAGGATTACTTTAGAGTAAAATTCCTTTTTATGTTTTTAATACAGTTTTAGAACAATTCCAATATAAGATAAAATGCATTCCATTTTGAGAACCTCTTTTATTATAAATTCTTCTGATATATCAAAGCCACCAAAACTATTTTGTAATATTTTTTTGGGGTTTTGTATAAACATGTAAGTGCCATAGTACTTGTTTAAGTTTTGTTTTAAGAATTATTATGGTGGTTATTAGCTGTTCCTGTTTTAAGTATTGGGAAAATTCTTGATAACATTGATATTCCAAATGTTTTAAGTTAACAGAATAAGGTGTGTTTAAGTACTTTCACACATTGATAAGGTAGTAGGTACATAGTGTAAAATCTTGTTTTTTGTGATGCCATACTAGGTTTACTTTTTGTAATGCTGCAAGTATTTTGATAAGAATTCTTTTTGTGTGGGTAATACAATGTATAAATGTAAATAAAAGTAATACTCGTAATGTTTAGATTAATTTTACAAACTGCTTCTAGTTGGTGTCTATTTGAGCAATAAATAGGTTCTGGCTGAATGTTGCTGTTTCATAAGTACTTATTTACATTTGAGAAATAATTTATTAAAGTTTTTTTACATTGTATAGTGGTACATGCTCTTTTTATTTGCAGAATTGAGATAACTTAACAAATTTGGTTAATTAAAAAGTCAATGTTCTAAACTAATAGCCGTAGCTAAATAATATACGTACTTACTAATTAAATATAACGAATTTCGATTTAATTTCTAAGCGATGTATATTTCCATACGTTGTAATATTAGTGTAGAACTCTATCTAAGGTGATATTGATTTGACTATGTAGCTAACGCGGCAATCAAAGCTAAAATTGGTTTTACTACTTTTCGTCTAGCGAAATATTGTGTAAAGGATATTTACTAATAAAATAAAACAATGACAATATTAAAAATTATTATAAGGCGTTTAGAATTACTTTATACGTGTTAGATGCTTCGTAAATTACGAAAAACATTACTGTCTTCTAAATATTAAGGACCTCTTTGCTGTTCAACAGGAAAATATTTTTTGCTGTCCCACTTTTTTCTTTATAAATGTAATATGCATTGAAATGCAAAGCATTTTTACAGACCGTAAAAACTGTAGCTTGTTTCCTTGAATAGTGAAAGGGTATAGGAAGCAATTATTCCTTCTGGTACGTATCGATGGTTCTCACATATCTTCCAGTCCAATTTGTTACGCATTGTGTGTTTTGATGTAATTATCTTAGTTAATTAAAAAAGATTAAAATAATATGAGACTGCAAAAAATTTGTTTTATTTGTTATTTGACACCTTTGTACAGATTGAGAGCTAGGTTAAGTACAGTTATTTTTTCGACCTTGGAATTCCGAGGTAACCAGAGTGCTTATGCTTAGTATGGGTTAGGTATTCGCATTATCTTACGAATACTTTCTTGGTTTTCAAGTCCTACAGTACACATTTAGCGTCTTGCAACGCCTTTACCAAATCGAGATCTTTTTTTATTATGATTATAATTTTTTTGACATTATTTATAAAGCCTAACAATATTGTATCTAACTTGTGATAATTTTACCTAACCTAAATTGTAATAATTTTGCACGCCCTGACGAGGCAGAATGTATAGGAACCTAATTATTAAGAAGATCCATTGTACCGACATTCCTGCAAAAATAAATGATTTATGATTTATGTGAGGAACTACTTCATTGCCTTGGTCTCATGATCAAAACGCATAACATTTCGGTATCTAGTATGCGGTACTGGACACAATCGTAGGAAAAACATCTAGAGTGGTGCGAAAGACTGCAGGTAGATGTTGGATGCGGCAAGCTGAAGACAGGGCGCTATGGCGCTCACTGGGGGAGGCCTATGTCCAGCAGTGGACTGCTATAGGCTGATGATGATGATGATGATGGGTTAATTATTATTTAAACCAGGGACAAGTAAAAATTACGGACGTCAGTCATCCTGCGGAATCAAATGCAATGGCGGGTGAGTCATTTGTATGTGTTTAGGAGAGATTAGTATTTAGATTTTTAATATACTCACACACTTATTCGGAAATTTACAAGTTTACGTGCTGGTAACACCGGCAAGATTTGTGTTTTTATTGTTCTGTTGGTAGTTATTTCCGTTGAATCGAATGAATCGAAAAATAAGTGGATGAAATAAGAAACTTACTCTGCGAAATGTGATGCCATGTTTTTTGTTACATAAACAACTGTGGTTTCGGCAACATCTGAACACACAAGAAGGCAATTATAATTTTTCGATTTGTTAGAATAGAGTCACTCTGTGGGTGTCTAAAGGGGTAATTGCGGATCATGGAGCAGTATTGATGTGAACGTGTGAATGTATAGGCGTACGTATAGAGGATGGGCTTATCAGTGAGTTCTTCATTTATTTCTAACTGAGGCTCCGTCCGTAAGTTTAACTCGTCCCTGATTAAAACATGATAATTTTTGTTCATGAACTGTAGCTGAGTAACAGAATCGGTTAAGATACATCGACTAGATCCATTTTGTAAGTATTTACTAACGTTTTAAGTCTCCTAGAGTCATAAAACTTTAGTTTAGATAGTATCTAAACTAGATTTGTAGCTTGGTTGAAGATATAGCTCAAGGGCGGCTCATAAATAAGGCTTAGGTGCCGCTTATATAACTAATGACCTCCCAACACGAAAGCTTTCAATTTAATGATTAAGTAGACAAATTGTGCGAATTGCTCTGAACCTAATCCAGTCTAGGCACAAAAATAATACCTACCTTATCTAAAAAAACATGAAATTTAATTTATTAATTTAAATCTGCTGTGTGGTGGCAATAGTACAACGGTGCTGACAATACACTTACATATGTACGATTTTCAGCATGAAATGCGTCCTAACATCACTTTATTATCCAGATTAGACAATTAGCATAATGTTTGAGCCAATATTAGCGATTTCATTCATAAACAAACGGCCAATTAGAGCTCATTTTGTAATTGGGACGAAAATAGGCCGATAACGATGAAATAATAAACCTTATTAACAATATATTTTTTTTTATTGCGTTGGTATAACTTTAGTAAGTTCTGGGATTATCCAAGCTTCGTGCAAAATAAACTCGGGGGTTTCTTTTTCAGTTGTTTATAGCTTAAGTCAAGGCGAATGAACTAAAGATTGATTTATTATCCGCCCACACGTATACCTGCTCTTCTAATCTCAACTAGCCTGAATTATGGCTTAGAAAATATCCTCTTATTCTTTGCATAACCCATAAATCAGGCGGCACCGGATTCCCCCGAGTTCATGCGATGGGAAAATATAAGCAATATATATATGATATCATATTAAGAAAGCGTGGCGAGGGAGTTATGAAGGAATCTTTACTTTGAAAGGGACCGTATCCGGTCACAGGTCTGTACACAGGAAGGACTATTTTTCATCTATTTTTCATTCTTAACGGTTTGTCTGGACAAACCGTTAAGAATTTTATTTTCTTGGCAAGACCGTTATAAAAGAACTGCGATGATAAGTTCAAGTGAATAATAATGTTTCAATAGGTATTTATGTACTATTTAGTTTGTAATACTTGTAATTTACATAAAACTCGTTGGCCATAAAACTCATGGCCCAGTACCAAGTCATGAACGAGTGAGTTCATGGTTTGGTACTGGACCATGCCTACCGGGAGTGATTGTGTAAGAAAAGGTAACGCGCATAATAGTAGATTTATTTACCAAAGGAATACCACGAACGGTGTCTTATTGATTTAAGACACTGCTTCATCCCCTTTGTTATTAATCTACTATTACGTATTGAATGTTGACACTGAAAATTAAGCCTGCAATAATTACAGTTGAAGAATCAGCCATCACAAAGTACGCATCAGATAGAAAGGCTTGCCATATATATTTTCTATAATCCAGAATTATAATTCATAGCAACCATCTTTCATAATTAAATGTGGTTAACACCTCTCGTTAAAATATATCTTAAGACTGTATTCCTTAAAGTTCCAAAGTTATTAAGGTTGAATGTATGGCTATATGCCTATTAATGATAACGAAATGGCATAATAAAATGTCGCGTGTTCCTCGCTGCGTTTTATCATCACTTTATTTAATGCTTAAAGTGGTATTTGCAGAAGGCATTCTTGCTTAAACATAGGTTTGCGCTTAACACTTTGACTGCGATTTTTTTTCGACGACTGCGGTCTTTTTTTTAACCTAAAAAATTCGTGCTGCCGCCTACACAGCGGTTGTGTTGCGCCGCACATGCGTTTCGTTCGAAAAATATTACGGCTGTGCTGAGTCACAAAGATCTGTATTTTCTCAACCGCTGCGCTTGTGTGGATTTACGCATATTAATCACTTGTAGAAAACACATACCGTGTGATTTCAGCACTCAAAGTGTTAAGAAAGCCATGGTCAATGCGATATATACATATATGTTTTTCCAGGACCTAGGTGTTTTCATAACTACTTAAAAGATATCGATTATATTTTATAAATTAGTTAATATCTACTTACTAATCATTTGTATTTACTTTTTAATTAAATAATGTGCATAAAAGCTGACCAAAAGTTTATTCTGTTTTGCATCACAAAAATAACTAAAAACACTGAATGTGTCACAAAATCGCACACTAAACTTTTATTAAAATTCACTTTGTTTGCTATTATTATAATACACTAACAGTTTCGAATCAGATTATAAGACAAGTAAAGGGGAAAAGTTCATTCTATTCGGCGCAATTGTGTTGTTGCATGGTAGAGGGTAATAATCACACTTTTACAAAACTCACTCCTTGCTATAACATCTTCAAGTCGATAAATAAGGTTTTTCAAAGACTTAATTTTCATGCATGTTGTTGGGTTTATGAGAGCGATGAACTCAAACAGATAGGTGTTCTCTGGTTGCTACTATCCTCAGGATAATTTTATTGTGCCTCGATAATCGTAAAAGTGTTGTGAAGTTAATAGAAAAGTCTACTAAAGCAAAGAGTTAGTGGCTGTTTACTTTCGTATAATAGGTACCTAACTGCCTTTATCAAGATATAATAACGATTGGTCCTTATTAGCTATTATTATTAAAAAATCTAAGCATAAAACGTGTACTATGCACCAATACAAACCAATGTCGCTTGAATGGTGCAATATTGATGAACATTATTGTATCATATCATATTATATGTTGCATTATATCATTTTATTTATTATGATTTTATGTATACAGGTATTGTTCTGTTGGTATTGTTGTATTTTAGCTGTGCACCGAAGTATCGTACCCACATACACAGTACCTATTTATCTATCTTCATAACATTTATGACAGCCTATTCAGCACACAACATACAAATGCTGAAACCAAAGTGAACAACAAAACATTTTATATTTTGCGTGACAAAATTCTGAAATCGACATCAACCGTCATATTTCCGACCTCGGAACAAAACGCAACCTTTGTATGGCACACGATCATGCGCGTATTTTTCTTTCAATTGTATTTAAAGCTGAGGCTGCATTTAGAAGGAATACAGACGAGTTAGAAAACAAAGCCCTTTCCTTACTTACATATTAACCTCTCTTCATTTCAAATTACAAAGCATGACGACCGATGTAGCGTGCGGTATAGTATAAAATGAAGTCGCTTCCGCTGTCTGTTCGCTTTTTTTTTTACGAATTAACGCATTTTAGTGCAGTTTTCAGCAATAGATAGAGTAATTCATGAGAAAGGTTTATAAAATAATTTAACACATAGATTTCCACACAGGCGAAGCCGCGGGGCGTAGCTAGTAATAAATAAAGAAAAAAATCCCGAGATTTTTTTCTACACAGTAACAGATGCTTTAATTGAATATGGAATTAATTGATGGTGATCATCAAGCGTCAACCAGCTTCCTCCGAAAATCGGTCAAAGGTGAACATTGTAATACACATACAGATTCGTGCCACCGTCTCCCGGGATTTGTATCTCGTCTCCCCACAGCAAGGGACGTGTAGTGAATACTAACTTTGTGATGCGACTCTGGCAAGCTTGTATCTTGATATGTATCTACCTACCATGGTTAGTATTATTTATGTGTCTTCATTCGTAGAAAGAACTCAATGAGAGTCTTTGGAGGTGAGTGGACCGTATAGAATATCACTCAATTAGCTATCGTTATTATAAGTTAGCGATTCAAATGTTTTTTTTACGACAAATGATAATACAATTTAAATCGACTTAATATCTTAAATATTTTAATAATACATACCCACATTTCGACATTAAAGTCATTTAAAACGGGATATGTACCATGATTTGATTTTTGAGTTTTCCAATATTTCGGCACACGTGATCATGGCGCATGAAACTGTGCCGAAACATTGGAAAACTCAAAAATCGAATCATGGTAAATATCCCGTTTTAAATGACTTTAGTGTCAATAACCATGATAGTTTCAGAAGTTTCACATTTCGACATCTTCATAATAATTTATAAAGACCAAATAATTTCTCTAAAATTAAATTATATTCCTTTTAAAACTTAACTAGAGAATTTTCTAGAAACCCGGCCCACTCCCACTCTTAGTACCTATTGCTACGGCCTGCTTGGGTACCATTGTGTCTCTTATATTTACATTACCTAGATACTAAGACCTAAGTAAATGTACACAGTGACGCAATAAAATAAATATGAAATAGTAGAATATAGCCATTAAAGATGAACAAATATGAGGCTATATTCTACTATTATATACCTAGTATCATCAGGTACATACCTGATGATATACATAATAACTTCATATATAAAATAAATAACATAAGGTATTGTCACTGGTCCTGATATTATAAATATTCGAATGCAGGCCCATTCATCTTACTACTTACTAGATACATCTTTTTCATTATCATACACGTGGTTTCTTCTCACTTCTTCCACGTGGTTTCTTCTCACTTCTTCCACTGGTGGACAAAAAATTGAAGTGAACATCAATATAATAATGAATAGTATAAAATATGACTTGTCTAAGTGCTTATTTGTAAGCCTAAGGAAATAAACTTTCATTTCATTTCATTTCATTTCATTTCACAAAAAATCCAAACGCTATGCTGAAGCAGCTATGGCGCGTCGTAGACCTCTACGACGTAGAACTAAATAAATAAGGACTGTTTTGCACGCCACGGATATAGGAATCTACTAGTTTGATTTACTTACCACTTATTTTTTATGTAAATAAATATTAAAAACTGACATAAACACAAAGGCATACACTTCATGACCAAACATCGCAAATAGGTAATTTAATACTGTTAATTTTATTACCCAAATAATTATTTAGAGACACAAAAGGATTATCCCAAAGTCTAATTTGGATAAAAAATTGACTAGTGAAAGATTGCTTTGTGGAACCTAAGCATATTACTGGTCCATAAAAGTTAATAAAAATGCATGAAAAATTAAATAAATTTAATAAAATCATGCAACATAAAAATAGAAAAAGTTTCGCTATTATTTGTACAGTCAGCTTTTGTACTCGTAAAAGCATCGAGTTACAAAATTCACTATAAGGTTGTAGTAACTCAAAACACTTAGAAGCATTAAATGGGATATGGAGTCGATATTTATATTCAAGGTCCGCAGTAGAATTACGCTAAAACCACCCATCCTTTATTTGACATTTAACATGTAATTCAATAGCCTTAAAAGCCCTATTTATGGCCATTGCCATACTCTTGCAAATTACGAAGGCCATTCAAAGGGCTTCAATATAGGATGGGTGGGTTTTGCGTAATTTTACAGCCGATTGGAAAACTCGAAAAACTCTCTCGTTAGTGTTTTGATTGTTAGGTGTGTTAACTTTGAAAATTTAATGGTATGACGTAAATCGCACAAAACGAACAACTTATCATGCTTCGAACGCGTCACCATTTAAAGTCCCTAACAAATAAAAATTATATGCTAGAGATCCAAAATGAAATATAATGTCAGAATCATTTTTATAGCCGTCTGTCAATCAATGGTCTTCAACAGTTCGTCTTTCGAGCGAAATGCGGTTAGAATCGAACTAAGGTTCTTTCTTCTAGCTTCAACGTCGAGCGAGACGTCACTCGAGTTACAGCAATGAGAGTCCTGCCGGCCAATGTTTTGTGCGTTCTGACGTCATCCTTCAACTTCCTTTGTTTTTTTAAATTCAAACTATCAAACAAGAAGTTGATGTTGTCCCATTAGTCAACATTATGGCTACGCAAACAGCTCATATTTGCAAGTTGTCAAATAATAAAAATTGTTATATACACGATTGATGTTATATATGTATAAAGCCTATGGCAAAGACACTCGAATCATCATTGTCTTGTACTTTCTAATAAAATAATTATTTAGGTAAATAATAAAATGAGGCGATTTCCCCTTAGAAATAAGATAAGTACAAGTTATTAAGTAAGTATTATGTATTTGCGTTAGTTTTTTGCTGTAATAAATTATTGAAATAATTTTTACATTTTTTGATCTTATCTTTACAATATCTTGGAAGAAGGTGGGGAAATTTTGCGAAGAGGAGTGGACGTAAACGTCAAACTATTTACGGTCTACGCCATTTTAAATTGACAAACCCGAACGAACGGACCCGGTCGAACTATTTTTGAACTTTAATTTTAAAACGCCTCACTATTTGTTAATTTTCACATATTAATAATTTACCAAACGTCGTTTCTCTCACATGTCGAAACATCAAATAGCGGGAAACGAAAATACCAACAAACGCTCACAAAAGCGACGCTCATGAATATCGAATAATTAAATCGCTGACCACTGCCACTCAGATGTAAAACGAGATACCTCTATTTCGAGATCACTCCTTAACACTTTCACAGCCCACGACGCATTTGCCTGCCGCTCTTTATAACGCCGGCGGCTGGGCAGTGAATGCTTTTATAGAATACTGTGGACCGTCCCTCGAGTTGCATCGCAGAGCCTGTAGGCTAACTATATGATAGAATAATTTTGTCAAAACCCTACTAATATGATAGAATAATTTTGTCATTCTGTCTGTTATTTTTTCACGCCTAAACAATTATTGCTCAATGAAATTCGGCGGGAGGTAGATGGTATCCTAGGGACGGACTTAGGCTACTTATTATCCCGGAAATGAGTAACGCGTGAAGCCACGGATAGCAACTAGTTCAAAATAATGGGAATTCTTAGTACAGAGAAAAACTGATTAATGTACCTTCAAATCAAAGCGTATTACTTGGTTATTTTATCAAATATATAATATAAAGTTGAAGAAGGCTATATATAAGGAAGAATATCATAATTAACAAATAATAGAAACAAATGAGAACTATGTAGCATTAACAGCTGAAACAATTGAGCTAACAGCAGACTTTTGCAAATAATCTATAGATCAACTGATCTCGGCTAATGTAGGTATGAACTGGATTTTCCCGTATAAGTACGCTTAATTTTCATCAATTAAAGGGTATCGGTGGATCATTTTGGAAAACTCAACAATGATAACCTTTTCATTAGTATTATGTTTAACTAACGCTGTCAAAAACAATAATAATTTGTAAACACAACATGAATTTTTAAATCCAAATACATTGGAAATTTTAATCAACTCTGAATTTCATTTAATATTTCTGAGGGACAGTATTTATTCTAAAGCGATTGCTTTCATTCGAGGGCTGTAAAAATTCTGATTCCAAGTACTACGGGTACATCATATTGTGAGATGGTAAGCCGAATAATTGATATTGGTTATTCTATTATCTTGTATTTTTACGTGATGGGATATTTTATATTCATTCAGGTTTAAAAAGATAAAAGGTTCGTATTTTACGACCCATGGATAATAATACTTACAATTAGTATTTCTAGCCAGAGATAACCGATGGCAATAAAAGTACTGTAATATTTTAAAGAGGAAAGATTTGTATGTTTGTTACAAATAAACTCAAAAAATAATAGACCGATTTAGAAACTTCTTGCTAAAATATCCCTGAGTAACATAGGTCATATTTATAGGTCTAAAAAATAAATTTCCACCCTTGCGAAGACGAGATGAGTCTCTAGTAGTGAATAACACAATTTTTGATTGTTACGAGTAGGTTTGTTACCTCAATATGTTGAATTTCGTTGTATATTTTGTTTGTATTATCTCATAGATTTTAAAACCTCGCCTAGACTTTGAGGCTTCTGTAAAATGTTGATGAAGACCAGTCACCCAAAACTTTTTCAGGTGTAGGATTTAAAAAACTTTCTCCGTCAATACGTGTCCGTACTGAGTCAACCGCAGAACAAAATGTATGGATCGTTACATCAATTGACTAGATCCATGTGTCAGTTACTGGCGAGCACAGGAGTTACGTTTGTTCTTATCATCGCTAAATCAATTATTTATGGTGTTGATTATATTTTCTAGATCGATAACACTATAATTCAATAGTTTGTCGTAAAAAAATACTTGTTTTGATGATAATTTACGAGATTTAATCTCTGAAGCGTATGGTTAACTTTTTGGTATCTCGCCATAATATGGTTCAGTATTTATGGGTAAGCAAGTATTAACAAAGTCGGGTAGAACTTATGACGCCCTAAACCAGCAGTTGAATATATTTTCTAGATCGATTACTCTATAATTCAATAGTTTGCTGAAAAAAAAACTACATTTTTTATGATAAATTACGGATATATCTTAGAAACGTATGGCAAACTTTTTTATATCTCTGATTTAGGGTTAAGCTAGGATTAACAAAGTCGGGTAAATCTTAAACCAGCATCTTAGCTTAACTTCGGCCCGAGTAGGTATGTCGCTAAACTTACAAAGTCCTATTTAACTTATACGAACACAGCTTGCGTTGCAACCGCATACCAACAAATTTCGACATCGTATTATTCAACTATAATTCGAAGTATCCACTATTTAGAGTTTAATTTACTTTGTGTCCTATCTTTGTAGTTTGAATGAGTTTTATTGTTAGCTTATCACAAGGATCGGTTAGTTAAAGTTTCTTGTACAAAGGAAAACAGAGTAAAGTTGTTTCTTGAGATGTTATCTTTATTGCATCTATTTAACTGCCTAGAAGTTAAATGGATGGAAAGAAACAAAAACTATATAGCTAACTTAAACCTCTATACATAATACCTAATAAATAATATGTTAAAATATAACTAAAAACTGCTTTCGAGTTTTTAGGAAAAAAAGTAATCGACGAACATATATAAAAACATGCAGACAGCCGAATATCTTCTCCTTTTTTAGTAGTCGGTTAACAAAATAGAAAACACAATCTAAATAAAGATTCATCAAAATAGGTTTAATGTTTATTTATGTGGTGGAAGTGTTTATCTGCGAGTATTTTGAGGTATTTCCTTATGATGAGATGTAGAACTTCATCTATGCAAAGTTTCAGCGTCATCCGTGTAGTAGTTTGAACGTAAAGAGGTAACATACTCTAAACATCCAATCATCCATCGGGGTTTTACATTTATAATAAGTTTGATAACCAGAACTTGTGGCATATAATAAGGACTTCTAATTTATTACTAAGACACATTTTGTCTACTAAATAATATTATCAAGCTATATTGTATTCCTCCAAAGCTTTCCGTTTCAAGGGCCTATCATCGTCCAAATTATCTTTTACAAGCAACAAACATAGCAATTAACACTACTAAGCCATGAAACAGGATTTTTCGTAGCTCTAACGAATTAGGTCGGTATTACGACGGCCAACCACGAGAGGCCGACGTTTAATACTCCTAAACATGCGACTTTTCAATCATTACTGTAGTTTATTACACGGCTAGAAAAAAATCCAAGGAAGTTATTTTCCTTTTGATGAAACTATCAAGCTTTTATTTTAAACGGTCAAACAATAGAACACGGAAAGTGGGTAAGAACTCGATTCTCTTTTTGAAGTAGAAATATTATATTATTTTAACTTTCTAGTTTTGATTGTAGAATTGAATTGTAGACCGATTTTAGAAGAATTCTTTATTAGTATTTTATTTTAACTTCATTTCCGTAATAAGAAACAAACACAAGAGTTTGGAGACCTATGCCCAGCAGTGTGTGAAGTGGTATGTGAATAATGACAATGATGTAATTATACATAGCAGTTCTAATTTTGAAATGTATAAAGAACCTTAGTATTTTTATATCGCGTTCAAGCTTACGCACCCAAAACACGCAAGAATAAATCTTTTCCACACAACTCGCGACATATCTCGCACTCCATCTTAATTACCGGATTTGGTCGTATCTATCATGTATCTTGGACCCTTGAGACGCGAAAAACTGTGTACCTACGTGTAGACAAGAATAATACAATTAGGTAGAGGTCTGTGACATTCCAACACAGTAGGTCTAAAATCTATTCTATTTTATATCTGAAACACCATTCATTCCAGTAGTTTTTACGTGAAAGAGTAACAAACATCCATCTATACTTACAAACTTTCGTGTTTATAATTTTAATATGATAAATAGAAAATAACACCCACACCAATCTAGGAGCTTGTTGTCTCCTTATTCAATTAAAAATTAATTATCAATTAAACTTAATCTTAGTCAAAATCCAGTGAAAGCTAGAATAACATTTTATTTTATAATCTTTTTTAAAAGACAATTTCACAGTGACACACTTGACAGTGTCTAATGTCTATTAATTTAAATGTAAATTCCTAAGATTATTTAAAATGACTTGCGTAGCTACCACCACAGGGCACTAGCATATTATACGACCTTCTAGGTCCATTAATGTTAAAATCTATAATAATAATAATAGTGCTGGACAATCCACAATAATCATCAACAGCATCAGCATCCTCTAGCCCCAAACTAAACAGAGCTTTTGTTATGGGTAACCAACATAACCTAACTGATAACCACCAGAACAGCCGGAACAAATATCTGCAGATCGTATATACATATATATACAAATATACCGAGGCTGGAATCGAACCCGCAACGTCAATTAGAATATTTTGGAAACCACAATTACCCTAGTGTTCACCAAAAAGATGATTAACCGGCAACTCATTTTAATTGTGGTTTTTGACAGAAGTATTCACACATTCAACGTCAAAATTAACCGAAGAAGCTTCTAACCGTCCGTTTATCTTTTGGTGCACAGCAGCCGAGTCATATTGAATTTAACGGTTATCTGATGGTTAAATTGAAATAACCAACTGATTTGTGTGAAATAGGCTCGAACTCTGGTGAATAAATTGATACCTAAATGCCCTCGAGAGATCGCCCCAGCAATTCAAGCCGATGGAAAAATATATGGGATAGATCGGGTAAATGGAATAATATTCAGAGCTAAGGGTGAAATTAGCATGGGCTTTGAGGACACATTATTTTTATAGTTGAGGGTTTGGGATAAAAACCATGGATCCAGCCGATGGGTTTCAAGCGTTATTTTCTTTAACATTATCCATTTTCTTTCAATTTTCTTACACTTTACTATTTACACTTTACTGTTTTTACACTATTATGCTAATATTTACAGGCACTAAAAAAGAATTTAAAATCTTGAGTATTATACACTTTTCTAAAATTTCTGGAGTAATCAATCTGATATTAAATACTGGGAACACCTAGAAAACATTTTTGAAAAAACCAAAGCAAAATACATTCAATTAAACATTAATTTACATAGATACCGAGTTAAGCATATAACTAAATTAAGAACAGCCTCCTTTTTTGAAGTCGGATAGAAATGTATTACAAATATAAGTTTCTAGCCGACTTCAAAAACCTCCAGGGGTCGAAGTAAATATGTACATATTAATAAATAAAAAAAATTGTGCTGGACAATCCACACAACATCGTCTAGTCCAAAGCTGAACTTATTTGATGACTGATATACTTAATAGAATACATATACAGATATACTTTTACTATAAACATAGAAAATACCCAGAACAGTAACAATATTTTCAGATCGTACAAACATTTGTCCCAGGGCGGGAATCGAACCTGCAAACCTGGTGGGTGAAGGTCCACCCGATCCACATCGGTCGTCATAATCAGTTTGTAATTTCTAGTAATATTTTGTAGTCTCACAGTTAGCTTTAATTATGATAGACTTTTCTACTTTGAAAGTGAATCCTGTCTCTCTGTCTGACATAACCTAGAAGTGTATTGAATTTTTTTATTACTCTGAGAGTGATTATTTGCCTCAATAAACGATAAAAAAATACTGCGAGCTTTGAGCAAATAAAAAATCGAAACGATTCAACAAAACAAACTGACGCCTGGCGAGAGGCGACGAAAGTTAATTTCACGGCTTGTGAATACTCCTTCAGAACTCATCCTGCTTGAACAATCCTCTAGTCAGTTACCATTAATCAATGACAGAGGGAATGCGAGTGTTTCGAGCTACTGCGGTTAGCCAGACTGCAAAACCTTTTTACTAATCAAATAAAAAAACAATGTCATTCTGATTTCCCGGTTTCATTAATAGGGCAATTACAACCTTATAACTTAACAAATAAATAAGAATTAATGAATACAGAGCAGCCATCCGGTATTCTTATTTATTATTTGATATTGAATTAGGCAATATAACACGACCGCTGTGGCGCGGTGGGCGAAGGTCCGCCTGATACGCATGAGGTTGCGGGTTCAATTCTCGCCTCAAGACAATTTTGAAATCAAATCTGCAGATATTAATTCCGGGTTTTCTGGTCGTTATCTATTTTTTATAATAATAATAATAATGCTGGACAATTCACACAGCATTATCTAGCCCCATGGTAAGCAGAGCTTGTGTTATGGGTACTAGATAACTGATATACATAATACAATACATTATATAGATAGATATTTTTTATTATATATAGAAAACGACCAGAACACTCGGAACAAATATCTGCAGATTGTACACACAATTGTTCAGAGTCGAACCCGCAACCTACTGCGTCGCAGGCGGACCTTCGCCCACCGCGCCACATCGGTCATCTATGTACTCGTATAATAAAAAATATCTACCTATGTAATCTATTGTAATAAGTATATCAGTCATTTACGAGTAGTAGGTACCCATAACACAAGCTCTGCTTAGCTTGACGCTAGATAATGCTGTGTGAATTTCCCAGCATTATTTTTATTATTATATTATTGTGAGTGCATTGGCGCATAATTTGTTTTCTAGGAGGATAAAAAATGTTTTTTATGTCCGAGATTGTGGCAAAACTGAAGATATAGCTACTTTTATTAAACTGCTACTCCATAAGATGTTCATTAATTGCATAATAAGCAAGATAAACTGTTAAACTTGTCTGTTAAGCGAGGGTAGTTTCAAGATAGATCGAGGTAGCAGGATTTAATAAATTTCCTTTATTCATATTAAAGCTAAGCGTTTCCGCCTTGGGACAAATGTTTGTATATCTGCAGATATTTGTTACATGTTCTAAAAAATGAATGTATATTAAAAAATATCTATCTATATAGTGTACTAGCGGACCTTCCCGGCTTCGCACGGTTTTAGCACGGATCCCTAACTTTTTTAAAATATAATACAGCCTATGTTCAACGGGGTTAGTGTAGCTTCCCAATGGTGAGAGAATTTTTCTAATCGTACCAGTAGTTTCGGAGCCTATTCATTACAAACAAACAAACAAACAAAAAATCAAACATTTCCTATTTATAATATTAGTATAGATTTTAATAAGTGTATCAGATATCTAGTACACTCTTTGGCACTCCAAGCTAAGCAGAGCTTTGCATTACGGGTATCAGATATCTATATTAATATTTTCGATATTTAGCTTATTTCATCAAAAAAACGGTTTATTTATTTATTAACTAGGTACCAAAGTAATTTTAAGACAATGTTAAGATTTTATTTTGCCTGTAGGCCCAACCACGTTGTTTCTTGTCGTGGATAAATTATGACAGGTATATACTTAAAATTCCCTGATCGTCCCGTCGAAGAAACATCAGCCATACAAAAACACAACTTGTATTCAGGTCAGTTTCTCTACCATCTAGCTAATGTAAAAAGTTTAAAGTTCCTTTCAGGAAATTTCGCAAGAAACCAGTGGATGACATGCAAGACTTGCTGAAGTTAGCCTATAAATCATAAGAACTTACCGTAACGCTGAAATATTGGGTAGGTATAGAAAATCTTAATCCACTTTCCCTGTAAAAACTCAGGGCAAGTTTGTAATCTTGAAAGAGTTTGAGATATATACGAGTATGCGAAGAATATAATATTGCATTGTGGTGGAGCTGAAATTGCACTTCCAAAGTAAAAAGTTTAGGTTTTTCCTTCTGTGCTGACAGCATTCATTGTGATTTGTGTGTCTAAGTAAAAAGTTAGGACTGAGCATAGAACCAGAATGGGGTATTTACGGGTTCGATTTCCGCATCGGGACAAATGTTTGTACATATTTGTCTCGGATCTGCAGAAATTTGTCTCGGATGTTCTGGTCTTTTTCTATGTATAATAAAAATATATATCTTCGTAATGTATTGTATTATGTATATCAGTTATCTAGAGCCCATAACACAAGCCCTGCTTAGCTTGGGGTCAGATGATGCTGAGTGAATTATACTGCATTATTTATTTATTTTGTTATATGCGTCTCAAAGTTCGTTAAATTTTCATTGGATTTTTACTATCAGTAATAAACTGCATCGCTAAAGAAAATCTCTGTTCAGGAACTTTTCTATTAGTTTATTTTAGCTACAAAATAATCTCTACTTCGTATTTCCTAATTTAACGCGCCATAAAATAAGTTAATTTGAAAATGGCAAAGTGATAACTCACAACTAACAATCACTGTGGGTTACGCAAATGGCTCTGCGTTATGTAATTACACGAAACACGGAATTTTGCGGTGCCCACAATTATAGTAGGAACAAGCGCTTGGCATATTATGATGCTTTCAAGGTTCTACATTTTAGAATTTGCTACATGTTCTTTTAACGTAGTTCAAAAAAATTCAAAATGCAACCTCTTTTATTTCTTTACACCTACAAAATAAGGACTTAGACAATTCATATTTTATACTATAAACTATTCAACAAAAAGAAATAAGGTGTTTTTGACACCGGTCTTATACGAGTCCAGGCAGCAAGAGCTACCATGCTTATATTATTATGTTCTGTGTGGTAAGTAGTACTAGTGTGTGTGTGGTGTGTAGGTATGTGGGAGTGCGGTGCTCCTGAGGACACCGGTCTCATATGAGTCCGGACAACAGGAGTTACCACTTTATGCATATCTGTAAAGTTGCTATAGATTTGATATAGGTAATCCTCAGGTGGCTTAAGCGTATGTTGAACAAATAATCAACACTGCGTGCACTAACGCCCAGTTACGCACCAAGATGACGTGCCAGGCAGAAATGGCCTGGAGTGTTGAATAAACTATAAATATATGTATATTAAACTATCTGACAACTCCAGCGAGGACTAAATCTAGATTCATTCAGATCAGAAGGTCATACCTTCTGATCTGAATGAATCTAGATGAATCTAGCTAAGCCATTATTGGCCACCCACACCACTTTCCATAGAATACCACCCCACCACTGTCCATAGAATACCACCCCACCGTCCCCTTGAGTAACAGTCATTAACAACAAAGACCAACTGCAAACCATTTGAACCAGCTTCGCAACATCTTAGGTACTAGTTTAGTTAGCAAATTAATCAAGCTTTGACAACAGAATCGCCAGAGCCGGTGGAGCGACTTCAGTTGCAAGTTAGCACGAAACTGCAGTAAAGTGACAAGAATAGAGATAGGTTGGAATACTCGTAGCTCAGGTAATTGTGAAGCTCAAATAAACTTTTGTAAGAGCTGAAAGGAAGCTTTGTTAGTCGTTAAATTTAATTAGGTATCCGCTTGAATTTGAAAGGTTTGGTGAAAGCTTGTTCCGAAGTAGATTTTAAATCAAAGTCGTACTTCCTACTAACTACTAAGAAATATTGTATAAGAAACGTAGGTACATTGCTTTTTCAAGTCAGATATAATCTATAATAATGATGGCATCACCGTGATTATTAGCTCGTATACGTCCACTGGCTGTACATAGGCCTTTCCCAAACGACGCCACGAAGAGACTGGTGCGACTGCGGTGACGTCTGTATGCGAAATGCACAGGACAGAGGAGGCTGGTAAAAATAAAAGTATACCCGCGTATACCCACCAGTGGGTGGCATAAAGGGCTGCTATGATGATTCTTGATCAGTACATACGGACTGGAATTATCCGTATTTGTTTAGACACCTTTTTTAGAACGATGTTTGGTGGACGTTCGGTGATACTCAACAACTACCTTGTCGTACGATAAAGCCATCCTCAGTTTATATACGAGTACAGTTTATTTTGTTTTGTCATAGAATTAGTTTTTGCTCCGCATAAGAATGCAACACTAGCACTCTCTAGCCCCTTCTACCCTGTTATACACGAGAAAGCACACTGGGGATAGGCTATATATCGCCTAATGGATCGGCAACGTGCGTCATGCTCTATGTCAATAAATGCCCAGCTTTTAATGGTGCCTTTGTTCAAGTAGCCAATTACCATCAGAACGGCAATTACGCTATTTGTGCTCTGGCTTTCATGCCTGCATTATACGTTGAGTAGCACATCATTGATGGAATTACATATAAAATGAAAATTTGGCAAATACTCACCACATATTATGTGGTGAGTATTTGCCAAATTTTCATATCATTTTGAAGCTAGTAGGTTTTGTAGCTTTTTGAATAATGTAGCGGTATTAGTAGTTTATTGTTTATTTATTTTCACCATAAGTACACATGTTTCACTTGATGTGTACTTATTGATGTGTTTCAGTTCTATATACTTTACTTTTAAAGTGTATAGAACTTAAACACATCAAGTGTAACATGTGTACTTATGGTGAAAATAAATAAACAATAAACTACTAATACCGCTACATTATTCAAAAAGCTACAAAACCTACTAGCTTCAATATTACAATTTTATTATACAACAAGCACTAATTTTGACATTTGAAACACCTTATGGGATGGTGTTAAAAAAAAGCAGATAGACAAGAGAAAAATTAAATAAAAAGATTCATAGAAATTCATCACAGTAAAATAATTCATAAATTAGTTTGTCATCTCTATAATGTTTGATTATAATACGATTAGCATAAAAAAAAACTTATTTTTTTTTATATGATATAATATATGAATGTACATTTAAGTAGATAGGTGAAACGGGCTATTTTTAATTCACTAATTAACGAAATCTATAAAAAATCATTTAATGTGTTGATAAGCACCAAACTCGAGAATGGCTGGACTTTATCAATATTTTTTTAAATATTATTTGAAGTCCAAGTATGTTTGGATTTCATAGATAAAAATGCCCGTAAAAACCACCCAATGAAATTAACCACAGGTACCGCTATTATTTGACAATATTCGCGTTTTTATTTCTGCTAATCGACCTCAGCATAAAAAATTATGTCATTAACATTAGCAGCATCAAGTGATGGCACAATGTTAACGATAACAATTTCCAAGACTGCTACATTCTCCTGCAATATGAGTCTTGAATTGTTTTCCTCTTTTATGCATTGTATTGACAAAAAAGCTCAAAAAAAAACATAACTGGGAATTGTTCGAAATTCAAATGCACCATGCATTTGAATCCGTTAATGGCGTTAATTTTGCTCGAACGACGCTGGAGTTCTGTATTTTGATAATACAGAACTCCAGCGTCGTTCGAGCAAAATATACTTTTTATTTGCTATTCAGACACTCAGTGTGATTTGGAGATCAATATGTAAATGCACCGTGAGTAAGGCCCGAAGGCGTGAGTGCATTTTGTCGTAGAACCAAATCCAGTGAATCGTGACTGTCTTTGCCTTTGTGATTTGAACCTTAAACCATAGAATATAAATGCGATTCTGGATTTTGTAACATTATTAGATCAGAAATCGTACCTCTAAGTATCAATTGGATTTAACTATTTTCCTTGATTGTTATGTCCACATCAGCACACATAAGTTGCTGAATGTTTGTCTATCCAGATAATTTGATGATTATAACCTTGGTAAAAACGAATTGATCCGTGAAAAAGGGCATCACTTTTATAATTCCACGTCACAAAGATACATTTCAAATATAGCAATTTATGGTAGCTAAAACCCTAAAGATAAAACTACTTTCATTGAAACTAATCTAAATTATCAAGTTAGTAGCGAATGCCGGCTGTTTTCCCGTCGATTGTCAATTTCAGAAACTGTCTCCACCCCTTGCAGAATTAAGTGATGTGTCAGCTATATCGCAAGCTCTTGAGCCGTAGAAAGAACAGCGGAATTGTCTTTGAGAATAGAAACTGGTGCTGAGCGAACGTGTCTACGGTCCCGAGGGTATCCGCCTATAGTGCTGGAGTGCGTTAATCTAACCGGTCAAAATTACCAAAAGGCCGGATATTTTTGGTATACATTCTCATTCTCATTCATGTCTAGACCACTATAAATCGGCATGCGAGCGTGTTTTAAGAGCGTTTATTCCTAAAATGCCCGGAAACAGTACTTTTCAAACCCGTTTATATCGTGAACCACTTATCTTATAGTATATATTATTTACTAATAATTTTAGGAAATTTTAGTGTCCGAATAGTTTGACTATAAAATATTTCGATTAATATAGTATGTACGCGTTCTATCAAGATAACTTGTGAGAGGTTTTCATAATTTCCCTTTCAGCATCAGTTTCGAAGCTCAAAATAATAGAAAATACTGACATATCTAATTAAGAAAAAAATATAACCTACTGATGAGATCCTTGGCTAAAAAGTAAATTAGATAGATGTTTGGTTTTGGTATCCTACTATGAGAAATTAAAATTCAAAAAATGTGAAATATTCGTAATATTTCACATTTTTAAATGATGTTTTTACCGATATACCTTATTTAATTTAATATAATAATAGCCGACCAATAAAGTGGAGCACCTTTTTTAAAATCATACATTTAAAATTTTTATGATTTTGTTGCTATTATTTTTCTATAAATATTTTAAAACTACTATAAAACGCTGCGCGAAAATCAGTCCGCCGCGAGGCTTTTTAGAGTGTGGTCACGTCGCTTATTAAATATTATATAATATATACTATAAGATAAGTGGTTCATGATATAAACGGGTTTGAAAAGTACTGTTTCCGCGCATTTTAGGAATAAACGCTCTTAAAATGCTGGGGACATCGGAGGATTGACGACCTTGCGAAAGTCATAGGGAACCGCTGGATGCAGAAAGCATAGGGCCGGTCATTGTGAAGATTTTTGGGAAAAACCTACGCCCACTAGTAGGCGTCGTTTGGCTGAAATACTGATGACCATGATGCTCTGTGCATTGGTTTGTTCCAGCTGTTTTATTTTTTTCTAGCATTTTTCATCGTCGTCGTGGTGTATCGGACATAATATACAAATAATAATGCTTTACCGGCTATAATCCGGCTAAATGCGAGCTCCTATCAGTCGGGACGGTTTAACTTGTCACACTAGACTCTATCGAGTTAGAACGACTTGCCATGTTTCATTTATTCTAGAAAGTATCGTTTTATGAAGTGCACTGTGCCTCTGAGATGGTGATACAACTTTTATACTCAATTTTAAGAGAGGATCCTGATCAGAATGTTAAAAAAAGCCGGAATAAGGTATTATTTGTTCAAAACCTTGTCTCATTTTACTAAAGTATCAATCTTAATTATATAACAACCTAAATTGCCCTTAAACCTAGTTGATAAATAAACTACTAAGAAACCGAAACTTTCTTGAACTAAAGCATTTGAATTTCTTTCAGCCATGTTTCTTTTTAATCTAGTTAGGTTTATTAGACGGGTAAAAAGTCTGTTATTCAGTCTCCGATCTTGGTCGAATGAATAAACTTAATTTTCATGAGACTTTATTTTATTTCGTCTTTAAAATGGATACCTATTAAGTCTTAAAGGCATCACAGACACAATTTCTATTACTGTATTAATTTAGTTAGCACTATGATATTACGAGAAATGTTTTAGGATATTATCCTACTAATACTCCTAATACTTATAATTATGTGTTCAGATCGCGTAAGTTTAAAAATATTTATTATCCTAAATAACAATTTCAATGCCTAGCTAATTTTACTAATTAATTATACTACTAGATATTGGTTACATATTTTTTTTAACAAGTACTAGATATACGAGTATGTATGTAAAAGTGATAATAACAGGTCTGGTACCTGTTATTATCACTTTTACATACATACACAATGATAAATTGAATGGTATTCATGAAAATGTGAAAAGCCCCGTTTTAAATTGTATCTGTTCTAATATCAAAACAAAATGGAAATAAAGAAAAATCTTTACCAATTTTCAATATGTTCTTAGATCCAATACGAATTATTTTCCCAAACGATTATTTAGTAATAGTAGTAAATACGGAATGCCATGAATCTTTAGGAATTCCATGGCTCAGTAAATAAATTATTCAAGTTTATGATTCAGCAGAAAAGTAATTAACTTTTCCTTCGGAAGTTCACTTGTGGCTGCTTGCTGTTATTAATCATACTAGTGATGATATTTCATTTTCATAGAGACTTGCTTATAGGAAATTGAATATAAAATAATAATTTCTCATACAGTACAAATGATTTTTCAGTAGATTATTGAATAAAAAGGCAATCTCAAATGACCTGGACCATAAGTTATGTTTTTATCAGATGATAATAAACAAAGTTTTTTTTAAATTTATGGCATAAAAAAACAACTGCCAACCACTTTTTCATATCAAAATTTTTAGGCGATTTCATTTCAATGGCTACTGCAAAACTTAACGTTTAATTAAAACGTGCTGAGATTTATTTGTAATAATATAATAATGGAAATTAAAAGAATGCGACAGAGACAAAATTAAATGTTTATTAATAACCTTTTCATGATTTTGGATAAAAGGTAGAAAATGATTTCTACTTGACCATCTATGTCCTGAAAGAGAAGTGAAATAATCTGTGGTCCCTTTTCCCAGAAACAGGTTACTAATAAACGTTTGTCTCTGTCGCATTCTTTTCATTTCCATTATTATATTATTACAAATAAATCTCAGCACGTTTTAATTAAACGTTAAGTTTTGCAGTAGCCATTGAAATGAAATCGCCTGAAAATTTTTGATTTGAAAAAGTGGTTGGCAGTTGTTTATATTTATGAACAAAACTACCGGAGTTGCCTAGAATATTATAAAACTAGCATAATGGCTAGTCAACCGTAAAGCTCTGAGAGTGAGTACATATTTAGCGTTGCGTTGGTACCGGTACATCCTTCTGAACAAGTAGCTTAGGAAAATAGGGCCAATGTTTCACGCGTTACCAAAGCACGCTTCCAAAAAATTCAAGAAAACTCCTAGTATTATACTAATACTAGCTGCGCACTGCAGTTTCACCCGCGTGGTGATAGATATTTTGGATAATATAGTATATATCTTTATGAATTGTAGCCTATTTGTTATTCTGATATGTAAGCTATATTATTGTGAAGTTTCATTAAAATCAATTCAGTAGTTTTTGCGTGAAAGAGTAACAAACATCCATCTATCTATCCATACATACAAACTTTCGCGTTTATAATATTAGTAGGAACTTGGTATATCTTAGCATTACTCGTTTCTTTATGTACCTCTAGGTACATCCTTGTTCATTACTATGCCGGGTGCATCGAACAATCTACTTAAGCCGGGAAGCTGGTAACAATTTCGCTGCATAGTAATGAGTTTGAAGAGATAACAAGAATGCAGAACCGTAATCTCACTAAACGCAAACTGCTTTTATCAGAGATTCAGTTCATAGGTTACTCTTGATTGAATTTTTGAGAAATCATTTTAGAACTTAATACCTGAACCACTTTTTTAGGTAGGTACGTACGTGCTTACTGCGTTCTATAACGACCGATGTGGCGCGGTGGGCGAAGGTCCGCCTGCGACGCAGGAGTTTGCGGGTTCGATTCCCGCCTCGGAACAATTGTGTGTACGATCTGCAGATATTTGTTCCAGGTGTTCTGGTTGTTTTCTATGTATAATAAAAAATATCTATCTATGTAATGTATTGTATTATGTATATCAGTTATCTAGTACCCATAACACAAGCTCTGCTTAGCTTGGGGCTAGATAATGCTGTGTGAATTGTCCAGCATTATTTATTTATTTTATTATGTTCTATTAAAACCAGCGCGGCATCGGCACTTGTGTCAATGTAGCATTTAATGCTGAGCCGGTAGCCTTTCTGTGTTCTCCTACTTAAATTATTTAATTAGTTCCTAATTTGTTATATGTAGCTTTATATTAGTTCTTAATTTGTATTATTTTATATGAAACACAAATAAATAATTTCTATTCCTATATTTCCATGTTGAGTGGTTTGGTCATAAATAATTCACGTCCTGAAAATGTCAAACGTCTTGAATAACATTTACAGTAATTACAACGGAAATAAACAAGTCGGGTCATTTGGAAAACTTTCTAAATATTTATTTTTAATTTCGCAAAAAGGTCTGCGACAGTAAATACCAATTAGCGATTCCGACGTTTGCCGGAAGAAAAAATGTTGCCTTGCACAATTAGTTGCCGTTTTTAACAGACAAATCCTTTCAGTAGTATCTTTAATTGCAGCATTAAAGAAAGAGCTATTGTAAATGTTTTATCTGTTTTGGACTTAGTAGACAATTTCTTTCCAAGAGTATTTAAAAATACAGCAGTATTTCTTAACTAATTCTAGACCTTGATATTTTACACTGAAAAATCTACCTTTGCTAGTAAAGGATTAATATACGTGCTAAGTATAATAGGTATATGCAAGCTCTTTTACTCATCAATCGAAATACTTAAAGGCATCTGAAATCCAAGGCAATTAACTAACTGATTAAAGAGGCAGGAGCCGATCAAAAGTCTTGACTGATAGAATCTGAACCCCAAGACCCAGACAGATTAACTAGCTCTATTTAGCTACCTAATCTCTCTAGTAGGTAGATATTTTACTCCCTCAATATTGGAGTCTAGCAAATTATAGAAGCCAGGCTCCTTTAAGTATCCTATTAAGATCGTTTAGTCGACGGCTTAAGCTCTGCGCACATCAATCCAATAACCTCTACCACACAGAACAAAAATGTACATTGAAGTATGGTCTTATAGAGTCTGCGCCACCACTGAAGTCCGATAGACGCGGCGCTGCTATCTTCGCAAAACTAAATGTTGCTGTTGTTGTTGTATGTAATGTTGTTTAGTTCCCGCTTTTGCCGTAAGACTTCAGTGGTGGCAAGCACTCTACTCGTTAACTTTAGAAAAAAAAATACAGCGACATACATACACACCTTTACAGCTCATCCCACAAGCTTCAAACGAGTAGTCCGCGAGCTGCATATTATCTTATGCCGTTAATATAAAATGCA
The DNA here is from genome assembly GCA_947044415.1 of Eupithecia dodoneata. Lineage (NCBI taxonomy): Eukaryota > Metazoa > Arthropoda > Insecta > Lepidoptera > Geometridae > Eupithecia > Eupithecia dodoneata. The sequence goes on along the minus strand of OX345656.1, from coordinate 6,543,952 downwards.
CTTAAAAGTTTCGAGGTAAATCCCACATTTGAATGCACATTTTTTTGCTGGGCGGCTTTCCAGGTGTGCGACAAGCTTTAGGCGTGACTGCCACGGCGGATCATATGCGCCACCGCGTATGTATTGCCTAGGGCGGTAATACCTAACTACATTTTGTAGCAGCCTAGGTCCTGAGTGGGTACAAGTTAATGTTCGAGATTATGCATGATATTCACGTACAAATTAGAATAGTGATTAAAATTAAATAGATTTCGAATCACGCCTCTATTTTTAGTTATAGAGCTTAAATTATGATACGTATCCTTCATGAAGAAGATAAATTATTTCTGCTCGATTTAACCAATATTTATTTTAAAAATGGCATTCCTTTATTAATTTATTCTATAAATATGACACATAAAACTAAATTTACCAATCTAATAAAAGCAAACCCCAATATTGTTACGCCCTAACACGGTTTTTATGCATCGTGTACCCACTAAAACTGCTACACCTAAGAACAATTATTGTTCTTAGGTTTCCTGTTTGCTTAAAATAACAATAAATTATATAATAATGAAAAATTGATGGAGAATACGACGAACATATTTAAAAAAAATACAAAAAGGCAAATACACCTTCTTTTTTAAATTTTAGAATTCGGTTAAAAACAACTTATTTTTAACGATACATTTTATGATGCACAGACGTAATAACTACTAAAGTTTGGTCTCTATATCAGCATATCCATCAGACCTGGGTAGGACATTAATACCCTAGCACAGTTGGGTCAAAATACATACATAAATACCCGGTGCTGGTGCTTTTCAGTTCCACCAATACCCTAGTTATTTACGATAATGTAAATGCTTACGTAGCGTCCACCGATCCAAGTGAGTAGTACTTTATTTAAGACTACGAGAGTTAGGCTGTTTGTTGTGTTTGTGATTTGAGAAAAAACAAAAAGTACCTAGATTGATCGTATGATCAACTACCTTGTTTCTCACGTTTGAAGGTTATTGCTATCCCATGGGGACTAATTGAGTAGATAAATAGCTTTTGTTCTATTCCCTGCTTAGAACTACATCTATGCAAAATCCACCCGATCCGTCCGGTAATTTAGACGTGAAGAAATACAAAAATCCATCCACTCATCCATCCATCTAAACTTTCACATTTATAATATACGTGTGATGTGATATGATAAAAAATATTATACTATTTAGATCCAGAATTAATGTTATTTCACTGTAGATTATTTTACGTTGCTGTGTAAGAACCAAAAGTTACAAACGTAGAGCAAAGAAAACAACTGAATCGTAAACTTTGGTTGAGTTCATAAAATGCAACAAACATTACTTTTACGCTCAATACAGTAGCGCGCTCATAAGTTTAAACAGCAAAGTACTTCTCTTCATCACGTCTCAAAACATCTGGAGCTCATTGAACCGTGCACTTCGCTAAAATAAAGTCTAGAAGGCGACCTCGTTTTAGATGCAGCTTTAAAATATAAAGCAGGGTACAGATTGATCCTGTGATCAATATTAGTGCATTCGTAGCTGAGTGCACGCGGCCCTGGATGGGACGTGAGTGCATTTTGTCGTCGCGGAAACCAGCCGAGCGTGCCGCTTGCTGCATAAACACACGAACAGGCAGGAACTGAACAGCTAAGCTTCTTGCCGCGCGACGCCAGATTTTTCTACCGGCTCTGAATATTGATGTTGTATAAACACTTGCGACCGGCGAGTACTTTTGCTTGTTTTTGCGGCATGTAGAGCGCGGTGTGGAAAATCGCGTATCTCGTCTCCTTTTATTTGCATGGCATGAAATATGAAATGTTGAACTTTGCACGGAATGGGGTTTTGTAATGTTAGTTTGTGTTGAGTGCAGTGAGCAACTCACGTTATACGTTTATTTAGTTTAAAAGGTTATTTTCGAAACAGTCCAGAGCAAGCGAACAATGCGCCAGTGCCAGAACTGAGTAAATTTCCATTGAACTCGCTCGTATCAATTAAAGCTAAAACACACATTTAGCGAGAGAACTGTGTCGAAGCTCTGTCCACGTCTGCTAAAGCGGGTGACAAAATTAATGGCCTCTAATTTAGACGTGGCTCGAGAAAGAATCGCCCATTTAGGCGCGTTCACTTGAAAAGCGGGTTCTTTAGTATGAGCCTATGTTTACCGGTAGTAAAGGTTATATTTTTTGTTTATTTAATCTTATTTGCATACCCTTTGTTGTCAGTTTTGATGTTTCTATTAATTTTCGGTACATAAAGGTCGTTTATTCTGTGCATTATCAAACATTATAAGAGGTTACCTAATATATTTATCTCCAAACAAGTAACAATCTGCTTTCTTTGTGAAAACATTAGAAATGTCTCGGAAAAAGATATCCTATTTCTCTGTGCGGATAATTTCTCGTATCTCTCCCTCGGGCTAACTTCCACACGCGGAACGAGATTTTTTCTCACTTGTGTTCCCTGTAACCTCAAACCTTCGAACGATTTGTCTGAAAAAGCAGTACTACTTACTCGTAATTTTTACGGGAGTTTCAGATTTTTTTTTGATATAATTCTACGTAGTTTAGATTAACATAGGTAAGTGCAAATTGAAGCATTATATGCTAGTTATTGATAGATAATAGAACAGGATTGGTGCTCGTAACTAAGTATTTCGAAATACGATAACTATCCTTTGTATGCCATCAAAGAAAACTTTCAAAAAGTTATTTGGAAATCAGCAATTTTCATTCAATGTTTGCTATGTGAAATAGCTTTGGCTAGTTTGAATTATGTAGGTACTAATTCGAACCAGCAAAAGCTATTCCACTGAGGCCAAAATCTTTGAATCTCTAGAAATGTATAAGATTTTCTTCTGAAATTCTTTCATAAAAGTTCTAAGACTAAAATCAACTAACTTTGAAACTGAAATTCATTACTTCATGCGACTTCGTAGGTACATAAAACCTTTAAAAAAAATTCCGATGTCGACACCTCACATCTGTTGTGCATACCTCCGACCAAAAATATTCTATTTGAGATAGTGCGGTTCACTTCATAAAAAGGTTTTTAGCCGCGAGCGATACCCAAGAAGTCTCAAAAAGATGTAGATCCAAATAAAAGGTTGTTTGATTTTGAAGGGTTGCTAACTTGACCTAAACATTTTTTCGTCATGGTTTTATGGGGCCCTCTTTTTGGACTACTATCTGAAGAAATAAAAGTTTTCTTATTTATGTGCTTTTTTATATTTATCACAATAAAATTTAAACCTTAAGACTGTATAAAGCAACAGTTTTCCAATAAAAACAAGTTATTAGGTACCTACTGTACCTAGCCTACTCATTTCAAAGTGATTTTCGTTTTAAAAACAAATATACAAACCGGAGTTTTTTCTACTGTGTGTTCCAAGGTCTCTTATTTAGTAAAAAATTAATTGTAATCATTGACATTTCATTTTACTGACTAAGGATAATATAGAATGAAGAATAATAAAATTATTTTAGAGTTTAAGAATATACAAAAATTTTCAGTTATTGACTTAATTTATTTTTCCGTTAGGGACCTGGATGAAATATTTTGCGGCGTTTATTACGACGCCATCAAAACGCTTAGAGCTTTTGCCCTAACCGTACCTACTTATATAGAACCACTAGCACCAGCAGCCCTGGTTTTTGTTAAATAAAAAGTACCGAGGTAGTGAACCGGGTGTTCGTACTTTACGTTTTCGCAGTAATTTGCTCTAATATACTCTCTCTCTTTTCTAATACACAAAGACAAAGATTTTCAAACTCCGCGGGCCAACTCAACGCGCTCGAAGAAGCAACATCTCTGCTGAGATTATGCCGTTGTTGGTGCTCTCAGTATCAGGGTCCAGTCAGTATTGTGGTGTACTGATGATGTCTCGTGGAGAGACGGCACTAATTAATAACATGCTTTGATAGATTTTTTTCATTTTGTGTTTTTTTCTTCTGCAAATAGCTTGTGTATCTGCGTCAATTTGTGGGAGGGCGGGCGGTGCACGCATTTTTTTTTTATTTTTAGATCTTATCGGGGAAAGTTTTGCGCAGAAGTTACTAAATATTTTCATACTTTTATTTTGCAATGGTCCGTAACCCTCCGATCAGGTGGGATGACGATCTCCGAAATACTGCAGGTAGTTGCTGGATGCGTTAAGCTGAAGACAGGGCGCTATGGCGCTCATTGGAGAGGCCTATGTTCAGCCTCTCCAATGAGACTATCATAGGCTGATGATGATGATGATTTTGCAATGGATTAATAAGTAACGCCTGAATTCATTATTTATCGAAGATTTTTCAATGGTTTGATAGCAATAACTTGCATACGGTTATCGGAGAATGTAATACAATAATCGCAGTTTCTGTATAATCAAAACTCGATATTCTTCAGCGCTCGAAATTCGTGGATTTTTTTCGCACTGATAAATGATTTCTTTATTACCAAGTTTTTATTACCTAATAAAAAAAAAGTTTATTTCAGGCATAAAAAAATCCTTACTTATCACGAACGGATACTGACAGAGTTTCAAAAAACATACAAACAAATTTTAAAAAAACGCGACGCTTTAATCACATTTCTTTTTGTTTCTGCGAAGTCTAGCGCATATAAATAGAGTTTTTGTAAACCTAGCCAGAGACAGTTTGTCTCTGGCCAGGTTTACTAGACAGCCATTAAAATGCTTTTTTGAGGCGGGACGTTTTAGTAGGCACCTATTTTCATTACTATAATTGACATTTATTTTCTACCAACTTTTTCTTTTTTTAAATTTTCGCAATAACGGTAATTTTCCATTGAATGACTTGAAGTCAGATCTAATTAAGAGAAAGTAAGAAGCCAACGCAATAGAATGGCGCCTAATTAACTCCGGCACGGGCTGAAACTTAAGGTTTCCATCCTTTAAGAGCTTCAGGAAAACCTTGTATTTCCCTTCAGAGCAGGTTCTTATTCTAAATATAATGCTCACTTGTAAATAAAGTGTAGCTATACGTAGCTAAATAAACTTTACTTAGGACTTAAACATATGTATAAAACTAGTTTCTGTCCGCGGCTTTGTGAGTAATGATTACACGGAAACGTAAAAGTCTGCGTATAAATAACGTTCCATGGTAACTGATTTATGCGATAAAAATAAGACAAGAACTACACCAATGCAAAATTTCAGCTCAATCTGTTCAGTAGTTTTGAAGAAGTAACGAACCATCCATCCTCGGACCTCAAGATACAAGCATTCTTGCTTAGTTTGAGTTCCACTGCCACTGTATTTTAAATGATTTCGCATGTGTTTTTGGTTAATAAATATTATATTATTATTTATTATTATTATCTATCCATTTATTGCTCCAAACTGTCGCATTTATTATAATAATAATATATGTGATTTTTATCGATGCGAACAGTCTGAACACATTTCCATGACTCCTGTCCAAGTGTCCAATTTAAATTAAACGTTAAGTCATGTTTGTTACCGTTGAATATTTACGGAACCAGCAATAAATTGCGTGAAGGTACCGAGAAAACGACCATAATAAAGATAAGGGCTCTTACACATTACTCCACTTTTAGACAAGCGTGCATTGTGCTTTTAGACACGAGTCTTTTTTTATCGAGTGTTCCAAGTCCCTTGGATAGCTCGCTAAGCCGTTGGCCCAACTCTTGAACTCTCTCCGGTCGTGTCAGTCCGCTACAAAACTGAGGGAATAGAGTGCACCTATGCTTACGCACGCACTTGTGCACTATAAATGTCCACTCATTCTTAGTGTACGTCGAGTCTGGCCGCAGTGGCAAAAATTCGTCCAGGACGACGTCACATTTAAATTTGGTGTGTAAGATTTTGTTATTGAATACAAAAATTCTTATTATATATTTTTATTTAGCCTACGTGGGCTGAATTCAAAATAAATGGCGAAACCAAAAATAACTTTTCCTCAAACATGACTAACAAGGTGTTGAACGGTCCACAATTTTGACGGTTCGTTGCTTGTTTTTCCGGAGCGCTAAACATTATGCTTGAAATATACTAGAATGAATTCTGAGCAACATGTTTGGCGAAGAACCCACGGCCGCTGGGGCAAACGTGTTCTTGAGTGGAGATCACGACTCGGTAAACGTAGGTGTGATGACGACCTGCGAAAGACTGCAGTTAGATGCTGGATGCGTCAAGCTGAAGACAGGGCGCTATGGCGCTCATTGGGGGAGGCCTATGTCCAGCAGTGGACTAATATAGGCTGATGATGATGATGATGATGTTTGGCCACGTTTACAACTTAGTAATAAAAACTAAGAAAATTACAATCAAATTTAAGAAAATAAATGAGAAATTTACAATTGAAACAATTGAGCTAACTGTTTGCAGTTAGTTGCAAACTGAGTTAGATAACTAATAAAAAATAATTAAAAAAAGGTAAGTAATATAATATAAATTCCAAAGTGCAAAAGTGGAAGTCAGAAAAGTATAAAAATTTATATTTACAAAACTAACAGCCGTCTAAAATTAACCCAACATAATATTGCTATTACCTATAACGTTATCAAAAAATCCAAATCATGTCTTCTATGGAATTTTTCAGATATACATAATGTATTTTAATGCAAGTGTTTTATGTGGGTACTCTGCCTTTAAATATTAATGTAGCAATTTAACCCCTTCAAGATCGTTATACAAAACAATAATATATAATAGAATGGGGGAAATTTAACTACATCAATGACTTTTCATAGGTTTCACCATACGACTAGTTTCTCCGAAGTAATTTTACAGAGTGAACAACCTGCAGGGACCCTTATACCGCCATGTCGTAATGGCTGAAGGTAGTATGAATTGAAATTGCTTTATTAATATAAGGGAAATAATCCGGGTTACCGCAACACTACGGCCAGGGTCTTAGCTTGGTAATGGATTGTTGGTGCTATATCAAATTATTGTTTTGGTTACACTGACGATGTTACGTTATGATTGGATGGATGAGCAACGTTGTTGGTCCTCTTACCAGATAATCTTTCAGTGAGTTTGAGTTAAGGATATAGCACACACATCCTTCCTCGCTGCCGCAGAATATGCAAATAGATATTCAAATATAGTTAACGTAAACTTTTGATACATTTTACAGCGATAGCATAAAACAGTGTCAACGGGCAGTAAGCAAATTTGCCGCAACCTAAGAAAGGTGACAATCAAAGTGTTGGTTGGCGCCTTGCTTAGGTTGCTGTTTAATTAATTATGTGTAATGAATGTGTGAGCTGATCAGCACAAGACACTTCAGTGCTTTGACATACACAAGTGCACATACGAATAAGAAATTGAGACTTATTTGACAAATGTTTTTGGCAACATCCGTGTGTGTCTACTATCATTCTAAGCTTTACTTCTATGTCTTGACCTATATCTAAAATTTATTTATTTTTTAACAAAATAAGTTAAACAATATCAGCACTTGACAAAGCCTCAAGAAAATGACTTTTCATCTATTATTTCAGGATTGTATTAAGTCTTATTACGATAAAAGCATTTTCACGAAGAATTGAACAAGTCATAATCATGCTTGGATGACTCGGGGTCTTTTATTTGTATTACAGCCACTTAAGTTGGAATTTTTCTGACAGACTATTAGTACATAAGTAAGTACCTACTCATTATTGCGATTAATGCAATCGTTCTTACCTATCCACGGTTTAGTCCCATTGTCTCGTGTGTGACTCGGCAATTTTATATTGCGTTTTTGTTTTGGGGTTTCACCTCCATCTTCGGGGGGTCTCTGATTACATGGCATGTCAATTTGTAGGGGCGGTGCACGCAAAATGCATTCTGTTGGTTCTCATCAGAGTAGGTTTTACGTTGTTACTAAATATTTATTATCTTCAAATTTAGCAATATATTCCGCAAAGTTTCGTCTATTTATTTAACGAAGTAGTTTAAAAATCGTTACATTAATCTCTTAAATCAAGCGGAATAACAGAACATGTGTACCAAAACCTTATAGTGCCGTAAGTCTGGTATTTTAGATTTAGTTACGCTTAGTCAAGCTTGTATATAATCAATACTAACTCAGAGCAACAAAGTGGTGAGTAAGTAAATATTGACATTCAAAGACAAACAGCCTCTGGGTTTAATTCAATTTGTTCCACAAACTTATATATTGTATTTGTTTATTTACTGGCTATTCGTCGGCTTACTGCAACACATCGTTGACTGCATAGACCAAAATGGCTACAACAGAAGAAGCCAGTACGGTGCCAATAGGGCAAAGACGCTGAATTCCTGCCCGTCTTGGGGTTAGAACTGGCCTGATTCCGATGGCTACTCGATGCCTGTCTGGAGGAAGTTGGTTCCTAACTATAAAGAATCGGGCAGGCTCTTCCTCCTTAGAGTAATAGCTTTTCGGCCTATCCAGTAGCTCATGTGGGAAAGACTGGAACTGTGCGAGAACGAATTCCGATTCCGGGGGGCAAGCCGACGACGGATTTGGCAATGTCGAGTATGTATTGAAGATAGTATAAAAATTATAGTTTACCTAACTCAATCTGTCTTACTTTTCATCACGGAAAAACGCTCGTTTCCGTTTATGCTTGCTGTTAACGTTGTTTGTTTTTTTGTTGCCTTGCAGAAGCAAATATCAAATAAAATAACAAAAATAATGCTATTTTATTCAATTGAATATTCTGACCCAAAAATAAAGTCATTTATACGCCACAATAACAAAATCGATTACAAAATCTTTATAAAGAAAATCGATTGTTATAAAAAATCTAATCGGTAAAGCTTGAGGACATGATTATTTATCAGTCATACTATCAAACAGCAAGTAAGGGAGTGGAATAACTATAGAGAGTTAATTCAATGATAACTATAAAACCTGTGTGTACGAACAAGCTACCCTGAACACCTGTGTCAATCCCAGGTCCGTGCCCAGGTGCAACTTAATGTTTCATTAAAAAACCGGTCAAGTGCGAGTCGAACTCGTGCACGAAGGGTTCCGTACCATTATCGATAAAAACGAGAAAAAAAGTTAGGTTTGTTGCATGGGACCCCTTAAATATTAATTTTATTCTGTTTTTTAGTATGACTATCATTTTTAACTGTTTAACTATCATGGTTCATTAGATACAGCCTGGTGACAGACGGGGAGACAGACAGACAGACAGGCGGGCAGCGGAGTGTTCCGTTTTACCCTTTGAATACGGGAACCGTAAAAATGGCATTAAAAACTTGCAATCTTATTTTAACTTAACTATGGCTCCTAGACATTTTTTATGTTCTTACTTATCAGGCAAGTGAAGAAGTATTCAGTGTATTTAATAATGAAGACAGCTCCATACCTAATATCGTTGGTTTATTTCTTACAAATTAGAAGTTATAATTAATTAGAGAAGTTATGCGAGAAAATTTAATGAAGCCCAAGTTGAGAATTTATTGCTGACTGCCAATAAGTACTGTCCCAGTCAATGTTTCAACTTATGTTAAAGCGCTAAGACGACTCACACTAGCGCCGCCATATTTAATTATTACATTAAGTTGGAGAGAGGTGCTAGTTTAATAATAAGTATTTTGCAAATACAAAATATGTAGATAGATTTGCGTACATTGTAAGGTTGACTCTCGCTAAAAAATGTTTCACCCAAAAATAGACTCAAAAACACTTTGATTTTTTTTTGTTTAAAGTGACACAATAAGATTTATGACAAAAATTATGTATGTTGATGAACTGCATAACGACAATTGACACAAATTTTGTTTTATCAATAATTCATAAAAATGGCTTACAATGTGCGCAACACCACCAATGTGCGTATCACCTCTAAATTACTTGAAGGACCTAGAAAATTGTAAAAACCTGATTTTACTTTTCACACGGGACTAACAGACTTCTATCTATTTATTTAACAGTTTGACTGCGAACTTTTTTCGACGACTGCGATCTTTTTTATAACCTAAGCCATTCGTGCTGCCGCTCTACACAGCGGTTGTGTTGCGCCGCACATGCGTTTCGTTCGAAAAACATTACGGCTGTCCTGAGTCACAGAGATCTGTATTTTCTCAGCCGCTGCGCTAGTGTGAATTTACGCATATTAGTCACTTGTAGAAAACACATACGATGTGATTTCAGCACTCGAAGTGCTAATCAGCCGGTAACACCCACTGCTGAGTATAGGCCTCTTCCTTATCTCGGCGGTCTTGTGCCAGTCAGATCCACTGCTTCCCTATAACCCCCACAATGACTAACAAACTTAATAAAATATTTTTTTTAACCCATTAAGCTTTTTGTGATGACTATTATCTAATCAAAAACATAAATGAAGAATCTAGCCAAGTTCGTTCAGATAGTGGCTTCAATATTTAATAAAAACTTTGGCTCTTTGATGTTTAAAGCGCATATCATGCATCATGTTGTACTGCAGCACACACATTATGTACCTAAGTTCTTGCCCTTTTAATTGCTCGTTTTAATTGTTTTATTGTAATTTTGTTTAATTTTATTATATCTGTCTCTATGTTAATTGTATGCGTTTTATTAGTACCAAATAAATATTTTATCTATCTATCTCTCAGGTGAGGCTTATATCCAAGAGTGGTGTGATAGAGACTGCTGATGTGCTGTTCATTTAAATCAACCAGTAAAATATTCAATCCCACATAAAACATAGTGAGCACATGCATTCGCATGTTCAAATAGGTAGTCAATTTGGATCCGACCGCATTTTAGTGCCTTTTTAGTGTGCACTAAAATATGTTGTGTTTACGCTCTGTCTGGCAAACAGTTCTAGATTACGCACGAACGCAATCAGTGCCAATCTGTTTTAGATCGAGAGCCGGTGATAATTGTTTTCTTTACCGAATAATATTTTTAACCACTAACAAAGAATAGGGGCCATTTAACTTAACTGTCCGTTGCATCATAGCTACCAGACAAATGAACTATAACCCCGTCCACAGATTTATTTTTTGTTGACAGGTGAACGAATGAAGACCGAATGACAGCACGAAGTATTTCAAAGACACTGTTATCGTGTTTTGACAAAGAAAATAAAATATGGGCACATATACTACTGACTATAAATTAACACAGGTTCCTAGTCTATAAACAACAGTAACTGTGCGTAATCACGCTGCGGTGAAACCTGGCGTCGGAAACTTTTTAATTTACCAGTGTTATCACGAATTTGAATTGTGAGCCCACGTGGAACAAAATCGTGTTGTTTCTTATTTTGCAGGGTAATCATTATATAAATAAAAATGGAAGAATCTCTAATAGTACTTCCACGCTCTCTTCCGGACACTTTAAATATATTACCAGGTCCTGGCTGTCGTCTAGTACTGGTGGACCTGGGTGGACGTCATCGATACCCAAGACCTAGCAGTGCGTGAGGTGTTTTCCACGAGCCTCTGAAAGACGAACTCCATCTCGAGTCGGGGCCTTCGCGGGCCACTACCGTCGGGCCCGCGGCAAAATTTCATATGTACCCGTAGAACCGGCAAACAGGTGCAGAGTTGAAAACACAGTGGTGGGTTAAGCTGTTAGGAGTCCGGTATAACCGTTATTTCGCTTCTTACGAAGAAATTTTATTCAAGAGGCTTATAAAAAAACAAACAAAAAGGAAAAAAAAGGTTCCATGTTCGGCTGTACCTTTTTTTGAATTTAGTTTAAATCTGTACTAATATAAAACTCTTTGTCCTGATATATTTTATGCTGTGACTGTAAAATGTATCTTAAGCTTACAAGTTTAAGTTCATACTCGTACTTAATTCCGTTTTATGTATTGGCCACGAGATGTTAGTACCTTTTTTTGTACTTTTCTAGCCTAAATAGTCATGAGTCAATTGAAATGATAGTACCCTATTTTAAATAAATGCTGATGTTGATGATGACCCTATTTTAAAATTTCAACATAAAAGGTATTATAGTGGCCGTTAATTATGATGAAGTGTTACTTGTTTGCTATGTGGGCATGCATTCCCAGATAAGCTGATATTTGGGTAGTTTCGTCCCTTTATAGGGGTCCCAGTCCCATGAAATAATCTTACGTTCGCATTATCCTGTTAGTACCCTATAATAATGAGCAGTGTTTATTGTTGTGGCAGTGCGAATTTGCTACTCATGCTGTTATTTCCCTGTTGGTACATTATTTTGGGCCACGGTCCTTTAGTATTTATATCCTTTTACACATTATTTTTTAATCAATACAACACAAATGTAACACATAATACCTACGACAAACATTTTTTTTAAATATAAAAGCAATAAACTAAAATAAACAATTCAAAAGAAAACTTCCTATCCCATTAAGATTCATATTGTCCTTCGTATTCCCAAACGTAGGGCCCTGCGACGGTAGCAAATCACTTGACAAGGGAAGGGAAGCCCTAAAATAAATCACCGTAAAAAAGTGAGAATTCCCTTTAGATAATACGCGCGCTTACAAGAGGAAATTAATTAGGTTTACTGTTAATAATTATTTCGCAGAAGGGTGGAGCAGTGGAAAAGGGAAACAGCCAGTTTTCTTTCACATGCATTTACAAAAATACAAATAGTTATTGCATATGTTTATTATTATTAATTTTTTTATTTAGCCTGAATCGTCCCACTGCTGGGCAAAGGCCTCCTCCAAATCTTTCCACTCAGTGCTGTTACGCGCTTTTATGTTTATTATTATGGTTCATTAATTATTATACATTGTTCAGTGTTCGAGAACTCCATCTTTTAAAGTATAAGAATACCTGTATTAGGAGGTAATGCTTTTCCTTATCAAGCATGAGTTTAAAATACGTCATTTTGTTATTAAAAACATTTAACAAAAGTAATCATACAAATAGGAGTTATAATAATTTTAATATTTAATACATTTATTCAAAAAAATCACTCGATTTACTAAAATAAACCGAAGAAGCATTAACGCCAAATTACCAACTCAAATATCGTAACACTTGCTACGAGATTTCGTAGCACTTGCTACGTGTTACGAAAAATGACATCTTTCCTATTCGTGAACTTTAACAGTATTTAGAATGTAATTTTATCAAGAAAGCTTTTTTCTTCACAGATGATTACATCAATGATGTTAAAGCTTGGCCAGATGTCGCTCAGTTCCGTACCGACAATAATACGTAAGAAATTCAATGTTGTGCTTAGCTTTATATAAATGAACATATAAATAGCATTATATTTCGATTGAGATAAACATTTATTATGTTTATTTTGCGTATCGAGCACAAAAAGTGAATGCACATAAATGTATAATATATAATTGTACTAGTGGTTTCTTTTTCACTTATTCCACTAGTGGCCAAAAAATTGAAGTGAAGATAAAATCAATAATACCTTATGTCTTAATTAATAATAATTACTACAATTATAAAAGCTATTACAGTGTAAAATAAGACTTGACTTAGTACTTCGTTTATAAGCCTTAATAAAATTTCGAAGAATCTAATTTAGGTTGAGTGATATTTTTAAATGAGAAAAGACACGGTTCACCTGCCCAGCGTATACGCGGTTTATATTAAAGAAGAACATACGGCCGAATAACCACAAGCTCGGATTACCTTGATGCCAGATGATGCCGTGTGAGAGAAGTATCATTATTTATTTATTTCGATTCAGGGCCGAGTTCAATAATAATTCTGCAGTAATTCTACCTCGGCGGTTATTATATTTCCCTGTGTTAAGGGGTCTAGTGAATAATTCTCTGCCGTTCTCCGGGGGCCAGTCCTTGTTAATTAATCGTCCAACTAGCCGGCTCTTGGTCTGGTTTTGCATCGCTTGTCATGAAAACTTATAATAGAATGAGCTGTAATGGGAAAATTATTTCGCATCGTTTGTAGGTTCTCGGACTTTTGCTTGGTCGCTCGTTGGTTATTCGTTTGACTGCTGCTGTTCTGACATAAAGCAAATTTGTGGGACAAGGTTTTCCATTTTTCCCGTGAAACATAACCACAGATTGTAACAAACCATCAACATTTCTGTTTATAGAGGTCCATTTTTTTCATAACGCTCATTTCTTATCCAAGAACATCGGTAGCGTTAATAAAAAGGAAAAACAGAGGTAAACCTCAGCCGACCGAGTAAATTGAGCACTTTTTCACCTCTCTCAAATTTACATGAAAAACCGGTTTTAACCTGCGACTTATGAAGATTTTATAGACCCTTTACCGGAAGGTGACTTGGAATCGAACTGGTCGGTAGGCGATGCCTAAATGTATGCTATCTCACCTGACATAATGCTTGTCAAGGGGCGGATGCGTCAAGCAGTAGACCATTATAGGCTATTGTGGATAAGGATTAGGAATGTGCGACAGGGCGTGCAAGGATGAAATGCACAATGATTCATTCCTAAAAATATGTAAAGAAAACCACAAGGGTTATTAAAAAATATTTAGTGTATCGTCTCAAAATAAATTGATTACATATTGTGAATAACTTCACTATGTCTAAAAGCATTTATTTTTGCCCAAAGTTTGGGTAAAATACAACAATTTTGAAGCTAGTATATTTCAATTTTTTTTACGGTTTTGGGTGCATACAAACTTAGGTAATGAGATAAATTTATATTATCCTTAGTTTTGGACGTTCAAAATCAAACAGTGTAGTAGCCCTTCCATTTGTATGGGGATATGAGCGACTTGCCTTACCTTAAGCTGCATGATCATCACAATCAAAGGAATTTGAATGATAAGATGCTATTTATGAACATTTTTCCATGTTGGTTGGCTTCCATGATGAAAAAATGGCATCTGTTTTCTATGAAAACGTGGATAAAAGAATTTGCAACGTCTTTTAGCAAACGCATTACTCTGCAATACTGTTTCAAGGTACCGTGTTTACTTGTTTTCTAGAGGGCCTTTAATAATGTTTAGCTTAAAAGTCTAGGCATAACTAGAAAAATAAGAGTTGAGCCTACCCAAATATCATTTGTGCCCGTATTAAAGTAAGGAAGTCAAATCACAACGAGTTTTTCTAAGCCCACTAGTTAACTAAGGTATTTATATCTAGTAGAAAATTATACCTAGATCTAACGTGCTATTAGTTAATAATGTTACATAAATTGGCATTGAATCATAGAATCATCTCCAAAAGATTCCACACAAGACAGCAGAGAACTTAATTACATTCCAAGGTGAAAAAATAAGTAGGCTTCTTTAAATGTTACCTACGAAACCGCCTAGCTCAAGTAGGTTAAACTCTCGAGTCAATTATAATTTTATAAAGTTCCCAGAAACCTTAACATGTGAATCTTAGCTTATACATTCTGTAGAGGAACAGAAACGGGGTTGATTGTAAAGCGGCTCACGTACATCCTATCTAATTTACCATCCCCAAAAAGTAACAGCATTGGCGGCTCGAATTAGTTAGGTAGAGTATTTTATATATACATTTCGGTGACTAAGTTTTCTTATATTTTAGCATTAAAAACTTGGCACATATAATATAATATCTTGTTGACTTTCAAGAATGCATAACTTAGGTGTTTCTTTTAACACATTTACTGCTCAGCCTAGGCGGAGAGACCCGCAGGGGTGCGCCGCCCCGCGTCACTGAGGGGGAGATTGGGAAGACGTTGGTCATAAATATCAATTATCTTCTCAAAAGAAATAATAATACTACTACGAACTGCATTTGCAAAAGAATGACTATATGTCACATGACATGGAGTATTTCATTAATGGTTTGGTCTTCCTGTTATTGTACAAAAGAAAGGATTCGCACCTTTAAAATCAGTCGTAGCATCCCACGTTTCCCTACAAAATATTAAACATGGAATTTAAAATTACCTAAATCATTGCAAACAGAAAACTAATAAACGAGAACAAAAAACCGATTTTTATGAAAGCTCCGCAATATCACTGAAATGCTGAAAGCTATAAAGTTTGCAATTTTAAAGAGTAACGGTAGAAACCAGGTGCTTGCAATCACTATTGGGAAATAAAAATAAATTACGATAGGCAAATACCTACGGGTAGCTATGTGATCATAAACTCGAAAACATCATAAACGGACAAAGACATAAGATTCATTTTTATAGTAGAATCCCAAAGAAAAACAATATCCACTGCCTGGATCACATAATATCACGTAAGGTAAAACCATGAGTAAAAACTGCAGGATGAAAGATTGCAATCACACCAATACTATCGATGCATACGTTTGGATGGATGGAAGGATTGATAGATTGAACGTTGGAGTTCTTTCAACAAAAATAAGGTGCGTAGTTAATTTATTTATTTCTACTTTTTGCACGAAAAACATAACACAAAACTTATTCTAGAAAATTTAAACAATGGCGAACTTAACCCTAAAAAGAGTTCTCTTCCAGCAAACCTTATTGGGAGAGAGAGACAAAGTGAAGAGAGAAGTGGGTACATGTGCATAAATGAAATAAGAAATGGACAAAAGATTAAATTTTAACTTACTTTTTAATTATACTAATATAAATACTATATAGCAATAACAAATATAAAATACTATATAACCTAAATTCCAAAAAATAAATTCAATACTTACATATATACATAAAATACAACAGAATTATGAAGATAGATAATGCTCTTTGACTTTACGCTTGAAAACGAAGAGTGAGGGGCTAGCGCGAATTTGGTGTGGGAGAACCCTAACTTACATCCGTAATGAATTGATAAATGATCGTTATTTATTTATGCTAAACTACAATATAGATTGTAATTTTGTCTAGGCAAATCCCGTGTTCTGGAATCAAACATAGTCTAATAGGCATAGGCTAAGTTAGGTTATCTCAATAATTAGATCCCATGGGAGGTAAATCCTTCAAACGTTTCCATAGAAAAAACGCGCGCTACCAAAAACTAGTGAGTAGAACAAAAGTAGTAGTGGTATAGTTGCGGCTACGTTTATGTACTGTATGATGATATAATGAATTATCTAATAAAAATAATAATGATGTTAGAAAGCAAAAGAAAATTAATTCAAGGTATACAAAATACAATGGTGGTCAATGATGCTTGCCTTCATTCCTATCCCAAGTAGCAGTTTGCGCTTAGTTACGCTTGTGTTTTTTTGTTTTTCATTTTACGTTCAAAAACAACCAGCGCTTAAGACTGAGCTCCGGATAATGCCTGTTTTGCTTAGCTACGGTAGCTCACCATATACGCAGTTTACGTAAAAAGATTGATTTATCGCATAGCAAGGTCGAAGGTCGGATGAGTAAAGCCAGGCACAACCCACCAACGATAGCTCGTGCCTCAGTGCATACGAAATGAGATCGATGGAATACAAATTCCCTTTGCAACCCAAATGAATCATCCCAATACAGAAGCTGAATTCGACTCGCAATAGATCTTACAATCAGATTATTTTTTAGCTGCAAAATTGGTTGACTTTTACAGGTTACAGGGACATTTTGGCACAAGGCTAAATTTTGGTGCTGGGTTTACTAATATACTACTAGATACTTTTAAGATCATGTTGTGTGAAATGTCCAGCATGATTTTACATCATACTAGCCTATCTGCCCCGGCTTCGGGTGCAATGTAGATACTAATATGGGGCAGTATGGAGTGATTACTAAATCATATAAACCTTCCTCTTGAATCAAACTATCTTTTGCTGAAAACTGCATTAAAATATGAAGCAACTTCATTTTATATGTAATAAAGATTTTATAAAACATTTAATAATATTCCTCGCACGAGAGCTAGTCACCTCGAGTAAAAACGACCGATGTGGCGCAGAGGACGAAGGTCCGCCTGTGACGCGGGAAGTTGCGGGTTGATTATTTATTTAGTTTTGCCTTCAAATATGCCAAACAAATCAGTCAGACGTTCAGTTGCAAGTACGCGTGTAAAGTAAGTATGCGTGTTCGATTATGCATTACAGAGTAACACACACAATGCAAACCTTTGCGTCCGACAACGAGGGGCATTCAGGTCTAAAACCTCATGTCCCTTTAATTTCTCTTTATTTTTATTTTATTTATTTATCTTACAAAACACATCACTATCACATTAAATTATGAGGTTACATAAAGCTTGATCAGAACTTGATTGCAACATAAACACATGTACGTGCTGCTATAATATAAATATGATCGAGTAGGTAGAGTTATTACTATCTAATTACAGGTTATTAAGTAAAACAAGACAGAAAAAAAGGTAACAAACAACAATAAAACAAAAAACCAATATTATACTCCTACGCAGCCTGCGAATCATTGAATCCTAAAATACAAATCCTAATTAACGGCATAAATAATGGTTCGACAGCACACAGATTAAAATTAACTATAGCTTATTTGACGGAGCATGGCAAACACGCCTATAGTTGGTATGATTTATTTGTGGGCATTTTTCGCGTGAACGATTCTAGACCGTAAAGCTGGTCCACATCACTTATACTTCTCCAGCTTAAACAAAAATTTGCATATCACGCAAGTCCCAAAAATAAATATTTTGTAAGGCACGTTCGGAGGTTCTCTGAAGGATTCGTAACGAATACATCTGACAGAGAACCAAAGTAATCGACATATCTCTAAGAATAAGCAAGCTGAAGTGGCAGTGGGCCAGCCATATCTCGCGTAGAACTGACTACCACTGGGGTATAACGTGTTCTTAAGGACCGCGATCGGTAAACGTGTAGGACGCCCTCCGACCAGGTTATGTGACGACCTGCAAAACAGGGCGCTATGGCGCTCATTAGGGAGGCCTATGGCCAGTCCATGTGGACTAACATAACCTGATGATGATGATGTTTTCAAGAACGCTGAATAGATTGGCTTTAAAACATGCAAGCAAAGATATAAGCCGTCACATACATACCGCATACACAGTCGACGGGCAAGGATATTGGCACGTTGGGCGTAAAATAAGTCTCAGGTGTTCTTGATAGCCTCTATCCGGATAAAATATGCTTTTGCTCAAACCCGGTCGTTACAGACAGTTTCTGCTATGGATCTATGCAACTTAGTCAGTTCTTGTTGTTTTGACGACCGACATGGTACGGCGAATGAGGGTCCGCTTGCGACACAGAAGAGTTTCCGACACGGGTTCGATTCCCGCCTTGGTACAGATGTTTGTACGATCTGCAACATTTGCTCCGGGTGTTCTGGGTATTTTCTATGCAAAAAAAAATATATTATATATTGAATTACGAGTATGTATATCAGTCATCTAGTACCCGTTACACGAGCCTTGCTTGGCTTGAGGATTTTATTTATTTGAGAAAGGGTAAGTACATAATTAAGATCAAATTGAAAGCAACACAAATAAAAGAAATTAATACATATACACTAGCCAAACTCGATGTGGAATGTTTGTAAACAAACCACCCATTTTATCAGTCCTAAAATTACACTCTGTTGCCGGTTTTATACGCATACATTAGTTATATATATATATCTATAATGTTTGTACCTTACCTACTAATGAAACTTATCAAACAAACTGTTATTCAACTCCATTCATTTAATTTGTAACAAAATAACCCTTTACTCAAAGTTGCAATACCAACCTTATTTTCCTAAGAAATTCCGTCATAATAAAGTGTTACTACCACTTTAACTTAAACGGTAATAAATGTGGAAAGAGGGTAGACTGTGCCCTCCGGCGTGGCAGATAAGGCTGTGCTCGTCACGCATCTTGTGGGCCTCAATCTGCAGCCTCGGGCTGCCACCTATTATATTGTACATCTCTGAGTGTGTAGACTACTTTATAATAAGTTTATATTCTTAGAGAGGCGTGTTCTTTCAACTCTATGTATATGTGCTCTTATGCTCGCTTAATATAACGACTTAACTTTTTGATCTAAGTGGTTGTTTTTTTCAGCATAAGAGACAATATTTTTACAGAAGGTGATTCTTTGTTGGCAATGGCAATTGTGTCTGGTTGGACACTTTTCTGCCAGTGTCAAGTAATGGAAAATTATCGTAAAATTATCAGAGTTGTCAAACTATTTTTCACCACAGCCAAATCGTTTCGTAGCCTGATAGAGGTCATCTTTATAACTAACTAGCGGACCGTCCCGGCTTCGCACGGGTATTGAAATTTTTAAGTTAATTTGTTTACACCTTGAGTTACATTATTGGAGTTTTAGTAAGGATCCCTAATTTTTTTGATAATATAATATAGCCTATGTTCACCACTTTTAGTGTAGCTTTCCAACGGTGAAAGAATTTTTTAAATCGGTCTAGTAGTTTTGGAGCCTTACTCAATACAAACAAACAAAAAATCAAACCTTTCCTCTTTATAATATCATAGTATAGATCAGTTATCTATTTTTTATTTTTAAACTTATGCGATCTGAACACATAATTATAAGTATTGATACAACGGGTATTTATCGCGATTATTTACCTTTTTCCCGACGGGATGACATCAATACTTATAATTATCTATTTTTATCAATATCATTGCAATCGGCAAGACAAAGACTATGTGCGTGCGGCGCGGCGAGCGAAGGTTTGCATGCAATGCAGGAGGTTGTTGGTTTGATTCCCGCTTCAAGAAAAATTCTTTACGATCTGCGGTTATTTTGTTCCGTGTGTTCTGTGTGTTTTAAATGGATTATTAAAATTATTTTTCATTGTATTCAGTATATCAGCAATCTAACACTTACCCATTACCCCAGCTTTGCTTAGCTTGGCGCTAGTCATTGTGTGAATTGTCCAGCATTCATTATAAAAACCAGTTGCCGTGAGATTTGATCATTATGTAATCAGCTAGTATATGTACAGTTTAGTATGAATAAAACCCTCCTATATACTATTCTCAAAATATACTACGCTCATCACAATGCTGTCAACGATAAATCAAACGAACATAATCAACTGATATCCATACCAGAAAACCCCGCCCCTGACTCCAATAAAAATTTCATACGCTGATAAATAAAATCCAATCCATAAATTCTAGATCCCATGTATCCTTCAATTTCATCAAGCGGAAACATTTTACACGAACCTACGCACTCGGCCATACACATTGATACACTCATCTAAATTCAGTTTGTTCGTGACTAGAAATCCAATTTGAGGACTTGGCTCCCAGTTAATTTGTACAGAAACTGCCACTTCAAGACGATCACGAGTTCCTTTAATTGGTTTAGAAGTTAGAGTAAACAGTATTGTCACCGTCTATATAGGTACTGGTAGATTCATAATAGACCGCATCGTTTTATTAACTGATGACGACAAAAACAAGAAAGAAACATAGTTATTAGTGTCTGATGATCTTGGCCCTTGGTCTCATCGCAGCGAGCTTATTCGTGAAGAGAGGTTTATTTTTCTTTCCAGTATAAAAATAACAATCAAAAAGCCATACACCAAGTCAGTTAAAATTCCGAGGTGTTCCTTCTCAAGCTTGCTAAATCGCATTTTATTTTCAGCTTGCTTTAAGTTGTTGTATCAAGGCTTGTTGTAGCAGAAATCCCTTTTAATGCTACTCTGGGCCACTGATCCAGTTTAAGCGCATAGATCCAGCTTTGTAGCTAGAGAAATAATATGACTACACAGGGAGGTAAACGAAATTAGATCCTGTGTTGAATTTAATATTAGGAACCGAAATACTTTCCGGGCTGGTTAAATTTTTCAGTTTTGTGTAGCTGCGAGTTTTGAAATGCCGGAGTGTTCGTTTTAATTTTAGTAGCAAGGCACCTATTTATTAATGTTATTATTTTTGGGATCATTTTCAAGGACCGACTATAGACATTTTATTTTACAAACGGCTGATGATCGTACTGTTACGAAGTCTCGCAAGATAAATACATAATAAGTTATAATTTCACTACATCCATCGATATCAGATAGATAGATATATATATATAGAGGTAGTATTGGACACTTACTTAAGTAATAATTTACAAAAGAATAAATATGTAGGTATAGAATAAGCGACAACTGGCAGATTTTTAAAAATAAAATACCTCTTTAGAAAATATGTATATACAACGTCTACAATACTTAGGGTGTATATTATTCTCAGAAGAAAAAACATAGACAGCTCCATTATAAACGATGTATCGGTGTCCTCTACACAGAGTAGTGTGGCTTGAATGGTTACGCCGTCCCATGCCTTCATAACGTCCATAAATTCTGGCCGACTATTGAACGTTTTCAAAACCATTGAATAGACGACCAAATGGTAAAGATATTTCCAAAACTTCCATGTGATTAAAACCGCGAACATACCATTTGTTGAACTTACAAAATTACTTCAGTCCCGTACCACAATATTGACTGGTTTCTAATGGGATGTCCTAGCATGTCTCTCCATTAGCCCAGTCTTAATTAGAAGCCATCAGTGAAGATCTCCAAAGGCAACTTGGCCGCACCGGGACGCCCTAATCTACCCATCAGGATTCGGATCACGTAGTAGTTTCTATTGCGAGTGTTGGCCAACCTGCTGCCGTCATCGAAATAATCAGAAGGGATAACTAGTGGCTTCGAACCAAACTATGTATGAGTAGGTAGGTATCACTACATATTACTCGGTCACAATATCTGTGCACCTTGAGCCATACAAAAGGTGCACAGATATTGTGACCGAGTTGTAGTATAAAACAAAGTCGCTTCCGGCTCTATGTCTGTCCCTATATATGCTTAGATCTTTAAAACAAAGCACCAGATTTTAATGCGGTTTTTCTTTGGTGTTAATTATAATTATTATATTGATAATCATCCATTTCTATATTTCATAAAAATCCATTCCACCGTTTAACGTAAAAAGGAACATGCAGACAGAGAGACAGAATTACTTTCGAATATATAAATGGTCAATGTATCTGACATCTATGAGAAGAGATTGAATATCTTCTCAGTGAAGTACTATATGATCTCTATGAAATTTTATGGATCACATAGGATTGTGATCACATTAAAAATCTTATAGATGAATATCTAAGTCCAAGTGCTCTTCCTGCTAATTACGTAAAAGAAACAACTTCTGTGTATCGTGTATGAGGAAGGAAGAACCTCTTGTTTTCGTTGTTAATCAAACACCCAAGTCTAAGGAAAACATTCCAAGACTAACTTCATTATGTCTTATTGTTCTTTAATAAATTAAGAACCAGGTTATTTCATCTCGTTTTCAATTAACAAGTCATTCTTTTTGTTCTAGGTTTATATTGGACCCTGGTGCTATGAACGCATCGCACAGTAAATATCATGCAGTGTCTTTGGTTATCTGTATATCTAAACTACCTAATTATTTCATACATTTGAATTAGAATAATATTTCGTTCATTTATTTAAGAAGCTATGTGATATGTTTGGCCCTAATCTGTTATTTTTTTTGTATTTTCGCTGATAACTTTTTCAATAAAATTATGGACAGATTTCAAAAATTCTTCTACTACTATAAATAAAAATCGACACTCATAAATAAAAATCCCGAAGGATGACTATTTATATCCAAAAACTTAGAAAACAGTGTATAAACAAAGGAATTGGAAATTGGTTTTTAATTTTTTCAAAACAATAAAATTATTATTTATTAAAAATTTTGATAGTTCCCCCATTGCTCCAATGTCAAACGGGGCGAGGGACTCGTGGTTCAGCATTGGGCAAGGCTAATTTTAATATTGTAGTTTCTGTTCTGTAAAGTTTTCACTATTGCGTGTATGGGTAAGGGTATTAATGGCAGCGGGGTGATGTTAAAGCGATATTTCCCCATCGTGATGTATGGGAATCGTGCTTGGAGCTGTAATGAGAAATTCCGATGTCACAGCCTTCTGTATGACGTCCTAAAGTGAAATTTTTGAGCTTGGATACGATTGAGATCAAACGGATATAAGGAACCTGTTTGATTCAATAAATCAAGTTGAGTTAGAGTGAAGCTTTCGCTGTAGGAGCCGAGTTTCGTAGAAATACAGAAAACGACTAACTGGAAAATAAATTTGTACAATCACGAAAAAGGTCCTGTTGTTATAATCAAACCGGAATACGGAAATCCGATGGAGAACCAAAGTAACCGAAATAGCTCTCAGAGTGGCGATGGGCAGGCCTCATAGCTGGCAGAACTGGATAACCAATGGGGAGTAAAGGTTTTCGAGTGGCGACCGCGATGCAATGCGAAACGAAGACCGTTGATTAGATGGACCGACGACATTGTAGCGGCCGTAGTCGATGAATGCAGGCGGACCGCTAACAGTGGCGTCGTCGATTGGGGGAGGCTTATGTTCAGCAATGGACATATATATACACAATACAAGCTTATTATGTCTGATTTGTCATAATAAAATCTGTAGCTTTTAGGTATTAACCCGCTACGTCACAGAGTTCGTTGTTAGAGTGTTCTCAAACAGGGTTTAAGTAGGTACATAATAGCGCGTTATTCGTTATTAGCCATCATCACATTGTGTTTGAAATTTGTTCGCTCTGAAATTTCCATCTCAATTGTCAATATTATTTCCCCGCGGGAGCAGTCGGTTTTAGCATCACGATCTCATTGTACTGCCCGAGTGATACCCACAAAAGGGCTCAATTCCACACAAAACGATAACATTTTCATGATTATGCGGAGAGGATAGGATCTTTTGTATTATGATAAAAATTCGCGAGCAACGGATAAGCGCAATCGTCTCAAGAGTCAAAAGAAAAAATGCCCAAGAAAAATTACCGCTTCACTTGTTCCTTCTACGCTGTCATTAAATTGAGGGATTTGCTTCACAATGTTTCTTGCGAGAAAGGCGAGACTACAAAAGAAAGTTGGTGAGTTTGTTACAGAAATCTGTGACATGGATAACTTTTACTCGGATTTTGGGAGGTCAAATTATTACTGGCTAATTGGGGTCGTCTAATCTCAGTTCATTAGAGTCTTGCAAGAATGGAAACGGACTGATGCGATGCCATTCACGCAAATATTATACCTACGGTTTTCAAACGAACGGATCCTTATCATGGTGTTATGAAAGGTGCTATTTTAATAAGGCTATTTCAGTGATTTTTTACCTTTCAACCAGAATGTATTTATACGTACGGGCAAAGAGAAAAGTCTGTTCGTTATAATTTTTCGTTGAATAATTATATTATTTATCCTATATTTGAAAAAAAGCAATTTCCGTGACTAGATTTTTTTCCGAAAATAGCCCATGACATCACTAGTATGGCGAGGCTATAATAATTTTCTCGACTATCGTCATATGAGCTATGAACTTCATTATTATGTAATAAATTTCAGTATCGCAGAGCTTCACGACCCAAAAGAGATGATCATAAAATCATACAATACGTACGATTGCAACACCTTTTTGCAATCAGTTAAAAACACTATGGAACCGATTGTTCCAGTACATTAACCGTACAAGTTACGTGTGAGTAAATCCGCTACGTGATTGATTCCAGTAAATGGTACGTGAGGGATTTACGAATTCCTTTTATAATATTTTTTTTCATTTTAAGGCTTTTAACCTGAACTTTTTGCTTTGCAATTTTATCGGCCGATGTTATGTTTATAAAAAACACACACTGATCTGCTTTTTTCAAATCATGGCCCACACTCTATTGCGTGTCTTGATTACCTGAGTACTTACAATCCATACAATAAACTAATACTTTATTGTGTATACCAAAAAAACGATATTATATGAGACATAACTACAATGGGTGGCATAGCATTATCGCTTAATAGTTATCTATTCCAGGCAACCTATTGATTGAATCCGTTTGTAAGCTCCGAGCTCGTGTTATGTGTACCTAATTCCAGCCAGTAATTCCAATTAACATAAAAAGCTGATTTTTCACTTCAAATAAAACGACAAGAACCACGTTTATACGTTTCTTTTTAAAGGCGCAAAGGTACGAAAATTACCCTCTCTTTGTAATGCTAATTTAAAAACCAAGGAATTCATTTTTTATTCATAAGTTTTTCTGCTTTAAAGCCAGCAGTCGGAGCATCCGACTCGTTTGTGATGAGTTTGAAGTTGAATATAAAAATTCATATGATTTTTTTTAAACGTGTACCTACTTTAAAATCTTTTTGGTATTACGCCACAGAGTTGAGTGAGTCGTTTATGCGTAGAAACAAGTCTGGCTTCTGCAATCCTAAAGAACATGTTTTTCATGATAATCTAAACTAGGGAAAAGCCGAAGGGTTTGACGGGTTTGATATCATAAAGATGTTATTCTTAGGTTCGCTATCTAAGCCCTGAGTCTAAATGACGAAAATAGCGAGACGTGATCGCGTGACGTCCTTTTTGTTTTGAATTTGCGTAGTTCCCTGTCCGCACGACAGGGACGCTGTACCGAATCCTATGAAAAAATGAGACGTCGCGATCACATCTCGATAGTATCAACCAACCTGTCTCACCTTATCTTTATATGATCCGTCAACCGGACTCAGGGCTCCGGTTTGTATGAACGAATTCATGATAATTAACGGTGATTGGCATATTTAATAATAATTAATATGAGTGTGTGTAATTAAGTAATTCTGAACGAGAGTTTGTCATATGGGTACTAGATGACTGATAAACTTAATACAATAGATTACTTATAGGTATTTTTTTATTATACATAGATAGCCTACCAGAATACCCGGAACCAATATCACAAATATATACAAATATTTTCTCATGTTGACAATATAATACATAATACGTATTATGTATAAGTAAAATACCAATTGGATGTGTTGGATTACGCTAATAATGCTACTGAGAAAAGCTTATTAAAATCATCTTTCGTTACAAAAATCCACCGCTATCAAAAAGCTTTATGACACTGTTGCGTATTTCAAGACAAAAATGTTATGAATGTTTCTCGTTTCAAAACTTTTTTACATAAATTGTTCAAACCAGAGAGCGCAAAACAAATTAATGTAAGCTACATTGCATGGAAGTAAAGAGGTATGCTTTGCCAACCGCTCAAATGCGATACAAAAATTAAATGTTTAGTCCAAGAGAACACAGAAATTTCATAATAACATAAATGTTTAGGATGAGCATTTTAGAATGCTCACAAAAAATGTGTGTAATCTTTATGTCCTGAATTCTTTTCAGGAATTTATGTTGACTCAATTTGGATTCCATAATCGCTTTCCGATTTCAAACAGGCTCATAAAACTTTTTATCATTGTCACAATAAAGTCTACTACGTAGTACGTACGTAGTTACGTACGTAACTTTATAGGATGGATGTTGGTAGAAGTACTTCACGCTAAAACTACTGAACTGATCAGGCTTGGAATCATACACAGCATAGATCAAGCCTGGAATCATACATAGTCTAGGCTTTTTATTCTAAATAATTATATAGTTTCCATGAGATATAAATATCCTTTATATGTTTCCATAGAAAAAACGCGTGTGAAGCCACGGGCAGAAACTAGTTGAGGTATAAAAACAATGAAATAAAATTTTACAGACTATAAAGATTATTTACTTTGAATTCGATCCACACTTGGTGTCCCTTGCAGTTGGCAAGTTCAGCAAGTACCCCAGCTTAGTCAACTAGTTTCCGTAAATACGGGCGACCCAAACAAAAAGGTGAATTACAAATATATAGTGATCTCATTCGGGAGCCAGTTTTCATCGAGAAGAGCCAATATTCGATACTTTTTCCCAAGTGGCACACTTTTGCATTTGGACTGTTCTCATTGACGATTCAACCCTTGCGCGGCCGAACAAACTGGATTAGACTGGGACATGTTCGCTCGCAAGGGAAATAAATTGATTTTTTTTACTCTGTTGTGTTTCCAACTCGCGTCCGCAATAACAGGCCACAATGAAAAATAATAATGCACGGAAGATTGGACCACAGTAAATGTTTAACGGCGTGTTAATTTCGGTGGAAATAGGTCACGTTTGTAACATGCCTCTCATTCACAGTGGTTGCACGTTTTAAAAGGAACTTTTTTTGTTCGTTGCTCTAATGTTAAACTTTGTCTCATTATTAAATGAAATTTACAGTGCTTTTGCAAGGTTACAGTTTACAGTTGTACGTAGTGAAATAAAGTTTTGTTGTTGACGGTAGTCACAGAATGGTAGTTAAAAAAGTAAGTTGCGGTGAGATATTGCCAATAAAGTTTTGCATTTCGCCAAAAGAAAAGCCGTTCGTCTGTGATCGTCACCCGCAGCCGGGTCTGCCCGAAGACATAATGATTTAGAAAATTATAAACTGGGTTCACACTTTATTACTATTTTAGAAAGATATAAATATATTATCCAAATAGCAGATACCAATTTAACAAAAAATAAACAGATTATGATGAAATACAATTACAAACTAAATTAAATAGACTGCCTTAGACTGCCTTACTTTCAAAAAACAGAACTATTCATACAGTGACGTACTCGTATGTCACACACGTAAGTGACTTACGATGATGCCAGTAACACTACCCGATTCTGTTCAGCCATTTAAAAGTTGTAGTGAAATAAAGAAACTCATAAAATACCCCGGAAACATTACCTTTTTGACAGAAATGTAAAAACTATATACAGACTGTGTTAACACTTTGACTGCGATTTTTTTTCGACGACTGCGATCTTTTTTTCCCCAAAAAAATTCGTGCTGCCGCTCTACACAGCGGTTGTGTTGCACCGCACATGCGTTTCGTTCGAGTAAAATATTACGGCTGTGCTACAAAGTGTGTACAAAGATCTGTATTTGCTCAGCCGCTGCGCTAGTGTGGATTTACGCATATTAGTCACTTGTAGAAAACACATACCGTGTGATTTCAGCACTCAAAGTGTTATACAGTGCATACAAAAAACTCAATTAGGTACGGACCACGAAAGTGTGTTTTAAACTTCTGAAAAAACCCTGGCACTGCAGAATTGCCACGTTCCGTGTATTTTTTACGGGCGTTATGAAAATACCATTGAAGGTTTTTACGTCGTTAGCGATCCTACACTTTTGGCGATGCTCTGTTGTCTGTCATATGTTACAGACGTTAACTATAAAAGAGAAGTCATCCAGCCAGTTGTTTGTACCCTGATCATCTTTTAAATGAATGAGTCAGTGTTTTGATTCAATTCCCTTTTATTTCCATTTGGTGGCAACGATAAAATTTAGTCTGCCAGAAACGCATAGAAAAAAGCGAAAACCATCAAAAATGTCGATTACTAATGGTCGGTAGATTAATTGCAAAACATTTCTCGAATAATAATTCAATTTTGACTTATTTTATTAAAATGAAATGAATAAATCATTATTCATTTCATTTTGGTAAAATTAGTTAAAATTAGTCAACATTTTATTATTATTCGAGAAATGTTTTGCACAGTAGATACAAAATTGTTCTTTTGTGACTGAAACTGACTAAAAAATACCATTTTTGGACTCTTTAAATTTCGGCTTAGTGATACTAAGTTAGTGAAATAAAACTTAGTTTAGTACAAAAATAACAGTAAAATAAACTCCCATACTTATCTTACTGCCACAAAAGGTCATACTTATCTTTCATCAAGTTAAGCACTCAATATCAAAGCAAATACATTTCACTACAATTCAATTTTCTAAGCGCGTCCTTTCGCGGACTCGTGAGTGAATATTTGTACAAGGGATAGATAGTGAGCCGTGCGAGACGCCATTGATGGAATTGACGTTGGCTCCTACTAAGCCGATTGTCGTTTGTTTTGAAACATCCCCGTTTTCCTGTGTGATCGGTTATGAAACTCAATGAAACTGTGTCTGCAGGATTTGTCTTTCGACCCCTTCAATTACGAACTTAAGAGTGATAATAATAATGTTGATTGACAATCCACACTGGATCGTCTAGCCCCGAACTAAGCAGAAATTGTATTATTGGTACGACATGACTGATATACTTACTTGATACAATATATTAAAATAGATATGTTTATTGTACATAGAAAATACTCAGAGCACCCATGACAAATATTTGCAGATCGTATAAATATTTGTCTCAAGGCGGGAATCGATTCCGCAAATGTTACCTTGTGCCTGTTGGCTTTCACCCGCCGCGACAATAGTAAAAATAATCCTAGAATATGGAAAATGAATATTAATCTGATATTATACAAAAACTGAAGCTTTAATTAAATCCTTATCATAACGAATGCTTCGTTCCAATATTGCGTTCCGCACAATCTGTGGAAACTATTCAAATTACGCCAATAAACTTAACCCATTACTTCCGCAATAAAATAGCAACAACAATGAACTGAGATTTTCAATCGCATTAAATTCCGTAGCGTAGGTAGGTACGTAACAACTCCCAATTTTCCACGTTTCAAACAAATTAACTCTACGCCACTGAGCATTATTACAGTTAATAAACGATTTAATGCCTGACCTATTTATAACAGATTAGACCGGTGCACGTCAGTATTAACTAGCTAAAAGCAGTTAAAACCAGTCAGCCAGGTTTGTTATGTGGCGTGGCATGAAATTATCGGCGCTATTAGCCATTTGCCTGAATGGCAATCAAGGTTCATGACAGTTTTGCGAAGTTTGAACGTCGACGGTTATTAGTTTGATACTTTGTACCTATTTTCTTGGATCGATTGTTCTATAAATAGCTATCATTTGCACGAAGAGGCATGAAATTATAACGAAAATCGCTAATGCATTCTTCGTCATTTGTGGTGCGATGTGTGTTCGTGTGCAACCAAAAACGTCTTATCAGTACTACATGGTATAAAACAAAGTCGCTTCCCGCTGTCTGTCTGTCCCTATGTATGCTTAGATCTTTAAAACTAGGCAACGAATTTTGATGCGGTTTTTTAATAAATAAATAATACTGGACACAGCATTATCAAGCCCCAAGCTTCTGCTTAGTTTCTATGTATAATAAAAAATATCTATCTATGTAATGTATGTATTATGTATATCAGTCATCTAGTACCCATAACACAAGCTATGCTTAGCTTGGGGCTAGATGCTGCTACGTGGATTCAATTCAATCGATTTAATTTCAATTCAATTTTTAAATTTATTTATTTAGAATGAACAAAGAAAGAATTATAACTAAAATACAATGGAACACTGGAAAGCGCATTAAAACAGTGTCGCATTGTCCATCATTATTTATTTATTTAATTCGTTCAACTGTTTCAATTGTTGTAATTGAAACAGTTATAATTTGAACCTGAACTGTTCAAATTATAACTGTTTTAATTTTACATTGAACTTGTTACAATTTGTATCTTTTATTTGATTGTTAATTTCTTTAAAATAGTGAAATAATGACACAAAATTTTGTAATTAACTCCGCGAGTTTACCAGAAGGTTACGTCGCTCAGAACTTTAGTCTGGGTGGACGCTACCCAATATACCCCATGCAATAACGTCTACTGAGTTCTCAAGCTCGAACACAAAGTAAACTTAGTCTTGTTTACAAAACTAAAAGCTGTGAGATCTTGTTTACCCAACGGTTCTAATAAAACATAGCGAACATTGTACTTACATTATGTTATGTATATGTATCTTATATGTGAAGCATTAGTGGGTAGAATCTGTTGGGAAATGATTTCTGAGTATGTGGGGTAAAGTCCATTAGAGTATTAAGGTTATTCCATATTAATTTAATATATCACGTACACGTAGAGACGACATAAAGTACATAAAGGTAAACATGTAGGCATTTATTTACCTATAGTTAGAATACAATACAAAAATAATACAACTTTTGAAACTATCATGGTTATCAACACTAACTATAATAAATAATTTTTGAGTTATCCAAAAATCTGTGCCGAAATATTGGATAACTGAAAAATCAAATCATGGTAAATATCCCGTTTTAAATTACTTTAATACAAACATACTTATTTATTGTACAACTGATGCAAATACAAAAAAACATTATATGCGACAAGTACAATGGGCGGCCTTATCGCTTATAAGCGATTTCTTGCAGGCAAGCTTTGGATGGAAAGTATAATGTGAAATTAAGAAAACACACAAACAGCAAAGAAAACAAGAAACAATACTGAAATAAATACTTAGAACTGAGGAAGTATAAAGGGCAGCCTTATCGCTGTGAGCGAGCTCTTCCAGGCAACCGGTGAATATATCGTAAAGACTGAAAATAAAAGAACAATACAGATGGTGGCACTTGAATATATATTTAGAGAAAAATAAATCAAAGCTTACACTACACCATCATCAGCCTATATTAGTCATAGACATAGGCCTCCCCAATGAGCGCTATAGCACCCTATCTTCAGCTTGACGCATTCAGCATCTACATGCAGTCTTTCGCAGGTCGTCATCCCACCTGGTTACACTACACAACATAAATAAATTATTTATTAAAATAAGATAGGTGAAGAGCACGCTCCATTTTTGGCCACTTTCCTAGAAGGAACATACATTTTCATCACAATTTGTTTAATTTAGGTGAATTGGATACAGTTGTTGATTGGAAATGTTTACGAAATACACATCGTACAATAGTCATGATTACTTTGGTAATTAATTTCTTGTTTACAGTGATATATTATGTTTACATTGGATTTACACTATCCTTACCTACTGTATATTCGGTAGGTATCTAAGAAGAAACCACTGACGCAAAATAGTTTTAGGGGTGAACTTTGATAATGTAAAAGAAGTAGGTGGTACAGGGAAGGAGAAATATGAAACAAGAGTTTCAACATTTCATCACCTATTATGAATTCCTTCCTTGCAATTATATAAATAAATAAATAATGCTGGACTCTTCTTACAGCATTATCTAGACCCATGGTAAGCAGAGCTTGTGTTATAGGTACTAGATAACTGATATACATAATACAATACATTAGATAGATAGATATTTTTATTATACATAGAAAACGTCCAGAACACTCGGAACAAATATCTGCAGATCGTACACACAATTGTTCCGAGGCGGGAATCGAACCCGCAACCTCTTGCTTCGCAGGCGGACCTTCGCCCACCGTGCCACATCGGTCGTCTTAAGAAACTACAACTACTAGTTTCAACATTCCATCACCTACATATTATGAATTCCTTCCTTGAAAGCAATTCATCATAAGAAAAAGCAAGCAGAGCTAAGACGTCGTATCGTAGTCGTATCGTAGTTAATACGCTCATTCTCGGGTTTCAGAATAAACTTTAGTCAAAATTTAAAAATACAATTTTTTTACAAAATATAACTAAAAGATTTACAAAAGTTCTGTAGTTTTACCAATTATTTTCGCATAAACGGATTAACTGTAAGGATAAATAAAAAAAATATTATGTAATGAGAGAAAAACATTGTAACTTCAATCGCATAGTTTTTAGCCTACGTTACCACGTACAGATTAAGTATTCAGATTATTATTACTTAATAATCTTATTTATCTGAAATTATTTTTTCCAAGCTTCGGTTTAATAACTGCGAATAAAGAACCATTTTATTGGTCTGCACCTAGAAGAAATCTATCAAAAAAACGATATAAAATTATTCGTAAAAATAAAATTCATTTTACAACGGATGGAATCCAATCCCTCAAAACATTATTTATTAACAACCCACAACCCCAGTACAGTCGCAAGTTTATTAAAAGTTAAAACACAACATCAATATTTGTCCAAAGCGAATTAATTTCACAAAAACGAGTTTCATGCTCGCACAGAAAGGCAAATAAGCACCGCGATTACACATTCAAAAGAGACTGGAGGAAACTGGAACTCAGTCTCAGTACGGCTGGAAAGGTATAATAAACAGAACTCGTGGGGTATGATGTTATGTTATATACATTATGTTATCGTAAAGACTGAATATAAACGAACAATACAGATGGTGGCATTTGAATATATATATATACATAGATATTTAGAGAAAAATAAAACAAAGCTTACACTATACCATCATCCATCATCAGCCTATAGCAGTCCACTGCCGGACATAGGCCTCCCCCAATAAGCGCCATAGCGCCCTGGTAAAAATCGGTTATGTTACCATGATACCGTATGTGTTGTTTTAGAGACATATGTTTCTGTGTTATGACTTTTAGGGTAGGTATTCGGTATAACAAATTGAGATTTGATAAGCGATGTGGCGCGGCGGATGATGGTCCGCCTGCGACGAAGGAGGTTATTGAGTTCGATTCCCGCCATGGGATAAATGTTTGTATGAACTGCAAATCCGGATCCGGTACGGTTCCAGGTATTCTGGGGACTTCCTTTGCGATAAAAAAAATCTATATATGTATTTATTATATTGTTTTATGTACGTACATCAGTCATCCAGGACCCATCACATAAGCTCTGTTTAGCTTTGGCTTTGGGCTCGATGATGCTGTGTCAATTGTCCAACAATTTTTTTTTAAATTGTGAGACATAAAAAAAACTCAGTCAATGGTCAATAGCTTACATTTGGTATATTTTATCACAAGAGGCCTATCATGGCCGCTGTGATACCCAAGCCACCCAAAGAAAATAAAAATAGTACCAATAATAGAAAGAAGCGTCGGCTTTGAATATCGCTTGTATACAATTTTATAAAGTTTAAAACGTCTGTATCAAAACTCGTCCAAATAAATATTCATAGTAATTATAATATCCCAAAAAATTCTGATTTCGGCGGGACTTGAATCAGCAACCTTCCTTTCTGATTCTGAGAGATTACCCCGAGTGCGAGAGCTTACGCGCTATAATAACAAAAACTAAATATTTATCGTACCTACAAATAAGAGTAACCATTCTAATTAGTTAATTAGAATTGTTCTTTGATCTTTAGCAACAATACTCCTGCAGGCTGAATGCGGTACCATATATCATACAGCTATGCCCTTGGGAGCTGCCTGCACCATAATGCG
Source organism: Eupithecia dodoneata (assembly GCA_947044415.1). NCBI lineage: Eukaryota > Metazoa > Arthropoda > Insecta > Lepidoptera > Geometridae > Eupithecia > Eupithecia dodoneata. Next base: position 6,509,289 of record OX345656.1, on the reverse strand, counting down.
AACATAGGTTTAGGAGTGGAAATCCCCTTTACCTTTTGTAGTAGCTTTGTGCTCGACTGGGGTTAACCGAGGACAATAGTGGGACCTTTTTTAAAACCTCTCTTATTTCTTTCCAGTAAGTCCCAAAACGTTCACTTCGATCAGATTGGTTTCAATGCATTTTTTCGGATTGGCATGAAACATTACTCTCGTTTTTACTCTTTTTTGTGTGCAGAAGTGGCTTTCATTCAGTTTCAGATATAATACTTTATTCGACATCGTATCATAATTCGTTGTCATATTCTAATTTGTTTATTCTACCAATCTGTGTAGGACGTCCTCCGACCAGGTGGGATGACGAACCTGCGAAAGACTGCAGGTAGATGCTGGATGCGGAAGCTGCTGGAAGCTGAAGACAGGGCGCTATGGCGTTCATTGGGGAGGCTTATGTCCAGCTGTGGACTGCTATAGGCTGATGATGATGATGATGATATTCTATCAAGTAGATCTCTACTTATGACTATATAGTCACCCCAGTTGTTACACGTACATTGCCAAAAACTTAACCCTTAAAACTATCATCTAGAGCTAGCAATTAAGTATTGATGGGTTTATTAACTAGGTTTACTATGAACGGCATTTATGAACCTGACTTTCTAATCTTGATGCGGCAGCGTAGGCTTTGTCATAGGGTTACGTACGTCGCATTCGAAAGCGTATAAGCCGCTTGCTGGGTACGCTTACATGTCCCGTAGGAATTTATAGATAAGTAATACATAAAGTCCACTGCTGAAAATGCCACCCCTAATCAAGGGGGGTTCTGCCATAATTACCCGAAGGAATTGTTTAAGTACATTTTCATTCCGAATTATACAACGGATTTCTAGTAAGAACTCCTTCAGCATCCTCCGAATTTTTATTTCAGCACTAGAACAATTCAGATACAGTGAAGCAGATTTTGCTTTAATTTCCCGCGGTATAATTTTCAAGTACTATCTGACTCAACAATGCCTTCAAACTTCGGAACTACGGTATCTCCGGTAGTTGCAGTTGTGGTATCACTAAATCCAATATCGGAGTCTGGTCCTTACTTCTCAATTAAGCTTTGTTTCTGTTTGTTTTGTAAATTGCTAACAATATGTTGTGAGATTGGTTTTGTTGGTATCTCTCGGAAGGTACCGTTGGTCGAAGCAACATTAATGGCGGAATGTTTCACCAACTAATTAGAATTAACAGTTCTATCTGGACTTTAGAAATACAATGGCTGTTTTTACAGGATTTCTAGTATTCGTTGTGAATTTAGAAGAATAATAGAATATAATATTTTTAGGAATCAAACACTAATTTATTTAAAAAAAAACACAATTTTCATAAACGAAAAGGATTCTACTTATTTACAATCAGAAATTAAATCAATCTAAACAATAAGAGAAAGTTTAAACAATCACGCTTTGGTATCTATTACTTATAACGACACACAGAGAGGGCACGTCCATGCAGCTCGGCGAGTTGTGGCAGAAAGAGGGCCTGTCCCCCGTTCCTTCGGCTTTTATAGTCTTAAGTCATCTGTCACATTGAATCACATCTATCAATATATATATATATATATTGTAAGATAAATATCTCCATCTAACTACATTTTTATAGAACGCACAATACTGGCTGGATATGGATGAATAAAAGGTTTTTCCAATATTAACTTTTAATATCGTTCATAGTTTATTGGCATATTCTGATAAAGGTCATTTTTGAAAGCTGTCCGCTCTGTGACATATCGACAAAATTCATTGCAAATATCGCAGCAGCGAGCAAAATAACAAAAATATTTTCAATAACGTTATTGTGCAAAAAAAGCTTTATTGATCATAGAAGAAAGATTTTTTAATATAGAAAAAGACAGAATCATATCGTAGTAGGTACTGTTTGATAGAATAACGTATATACGAGTACAATACAATACAATATATCTTTATTGCACCATAAATACAAAAAATAATAATTTGAGTACAATGTGGGTTCCCACTTTTCATAGTAATCTTACTATGAAAAGTAGGAACCCAATAAAAATTAAATAAAAATTATTTGGTTTTTCGACAGTACTCGGAAATACGAGTAGCAACCATAACACAACCACGAATGATACAAAATGTACATAAACCGGAAAACTTTTACGCATTTTACCCATTTGTATAAAATAACAATGACATTCAGTTTGAAACCGTTACCCCAATGCTGCTCGGAGAACAATATTTTCCAATTTAGGTGACAAAGTGCACTTAGGTCCTCTCTCAACCCAAAACTTTGCCATTTGAACTACAAAGCAAGTTGCACCACGAGAAAAGAAATCTTTTTAGGTTGGTTTGAGACTTGCTTTTAGAACAAAAAATTAAAGAACGAGAAGTAGAAAAACCTTGTAAATAAAATTAAATAGGTAAACTTTCGGCACAGATCAAATAGACCGTTGTACATATGAGTTGATCCTAGTAATTTGATTTGAAATATTTGACGATATACATACGTCCTCTAGAACAATCTTGCAAAAAAAACACCGTGACTTTACACTTTTTGAGTACCGAATACCTACTACCAACGTTGGTTTAAAATTATACCGTACATTATCACACTTATACTGTAAATGCATTTTGATGTTACAGGGGTTTCGTTGTTTGTTACAGGAGTGTAACACTTCAATTACCTACTGAACGGATTAGGTTGAATTTGCTGGATTGCGTAGTTGTAGTTGTAAACTTAGATTAACATACAGGGTGTTTTGTTATCGGAACCGATATGGTTTTTTGGGTGTCATTTCTTTGGACTCAGTGTCCTAAGTGTCTGTGTGTGTTGTTGACATATTATAAAATTATATGTCAACAACATATTATTTTAATATATTGTTGGTATTTTTTGTTCTTTGAATATCCCCCTAAATCTCACCCTTAAATCATTATATACTCGTATTTGTAGTTTGTGGTTTTAAAGCCCTCAAAGAAAATCTTTTTTTAAATCTCAGCAACCGTGACACTTAGGAAATTCAGTCTTCAAAAGAAATTTAGCCCTCAACTAAATTATGTCAGTCCCTATACCAAAAACCTAACAAATATGCTACTTTATGTCCCGGAAAAGCGCGTGCTAGAGCGGACAGAAGCTGCTATCAAATATGCGAAATGTTGTTGAACTTCATATCATGCTCTTAATCCAGTGATCTTTTCAATCCCATCATTTAACTGGATAACAAGAAATCCAATCACATCAAACCAATCACCTGTGTACATACCAGTAATTAAATTATTTAATCCGTTTCCGGGGTATGTAGATAATTTCCGCGAGATGGCAGTTGTTTGAATTTAATTAATTCGATAACTGTCAACGCAGATATTTGTACCTGCGCAAAGAGGCGAATATTTCAAACGCTTTTATTATTTGGAAGAAGACACGCAACTGAGGTTATAACCAAAGAGCTCTGCATATATAGGTATGTTTTGGTTATACCTATAGCTATTAAACTATATAACCAAAAAAGAGCTATTTAACTAAATAACCAAAGAGCCATATAGCTTTATAACAATATAGACAATAATGTTTTAGTACATAGGTACTCTTGACAAAAATCCAATATCAATAAACAGTATCAATATCAAAATCCATTTCTTAGTAATCCTTGAATGCGCTGCACAATTGGGATTGCATTGTATGGTCTCTGCTCGAAAATTCTTGAATTTGGAACACACATACTCGTAAGTCCAAGTATGAGTGAAGATGCTTCCCCCAAATAAGGAGGGTTATTGTCTCCATGATTAGCAGGTAGATAGGTGATTAGCAGTCAAAGTATATTCTGAAAGAAACTGTTCCTTTCCTCTCAGTTTCCAGCGTTAGGAGAGATAAAAATTTGATTTAAGATCTCGATTTAAACCAATTAAGAAGTGATCTGATTTTTCTAAGCGTGGAAGAACATCAGGAGCACCTAAATAGTCTTCTATCTAGGTCATTCTGTTATAAAATTAGAAAGTCAATTTCGTTTCTACAAACGTGTATTATCCTATGTATGACGTGGTTCTAATATGTGTCGACTGTCTGAGACGTGTGTCTCGTTAATGTAAATCGTGTTCGGAGTGCTCATTTTGATCTTGCGATGACTATGGCTTTGTAATAACGTTTAATATTCTTGTCTTGCGTGGCTGTAAATATTTTTCAAAGCCTTTTTTTAATAAAGCTTTAAAACATTTGATTATTCAGTAGTCATTAAAATATACTAGTGTAATATTATATATTATTATAGATAACAGTAGATAACAGATCAAAACGAATGTAGTCTTGAAAGATCTATCTTATCAAAAACATAAACGTGAAATCTAGCCAAGTTCATTCTGTAGTAGTTAGTGGCTTCACTGAAGAGCTGAGATCATTTTTAAAGGCGCCAACTTTCATAGCAGTTTTTAAGTTTAATTTGTAAAGGTCATTCATTACCTAATTAGTGTCTTGGCAAGCTTATATCCACCGCAGTTTTGTTTTAATGCTGGACTTCATCATTATCATCAGCCTATAGCAGTCCACAAAAAATGCTGGACTTGCCAAGACACAAACTAAATATTGAGATGATAAAACTACTTATATTCAACTTCCTAGGTAATTTAGAAGTGGTTTAAGTTGTTGATGAGTCAGTTGTTAAAAATCCTCAATATATTTCGTTCTGAAATTTAGGATTCAAAAACTATTTAAAGATCTCACTAGACCTGCAAAATTGCAAGTCAGTAGGATTAATAACTAAATAGTATAAAACAAAGTCGCTTCCTGCTGTCTGTCTGTCCTTAAAAACAAAATGACCTTTAAAACTACGCAACGGAATTTAATGCGTTTTATAGAGTGATTTAAAAAAAGTTTTATAAACCATCTGACATATAGATTTCTACACGTGCGAAGCCGTGAAGCGCAGCTAGTAATGAATAAGATACAGAGGGGACCAAAAGCGTGCCCAACGGTTGTGTAAAGATACTCACTGCGTCGCCAGTCTCTTTCCAAACTTCGCTGGATACTCTTCTCGTCTCAATTAAAACCTGTTTAACCATTGATTATCAGAGCAAAAAATACAGTATGTCAAAAATATCAGATGTTTTAAGAATCCCTTGAACATTTCGGGTCAGGATTGATTACAAAAAAGATATAAAAATGGGTACGGGGTTTACATTATGGAACTATTAAATTCTACCCACGTCCACGGCGGTACGTTCTTAGAAATATGAAACTCTTCAAAGATTAGTAGCTTGACAATTTTCCAGGTTCCGAAATTAAATATAATTTTGTATTAAATTGAACCGAGTTTTAGGAAATAATATGATACCAAAATTTTCCATACCTACAATAACTATTACATTCACAAATTCTACACCGTGCTTTAAGGAGAAAAATTAAATCCAGATTGAAATAGATGGCTACCTACCTATCTCCTCGTAAGTAGGTATGGTGGTACTCTATTTATATCATATTAGCATACAGGACACCAAACAAATTGATGGTTATGTAAAACTAAGAAAATAACACGAAAAAACTAAAACTACGAATTCCCTGAACATTTCTGATTTGGCCAAACTTTGACCGCAGCAAAACCGAAATGAAAAATTTTAAATCACACACCACAGGGATACAAGTGAAATATAGTCGGAGTACGAATGGAAAAAAATGCACGAAATAAGTTCGATGCTTTTCGAGACGCGAAAACCGATAGTCTGCATTCACACTAAAAGCGGAACGTCCAATTTTGAACGCTGTTGAAAACGGTAACCATTAGTAATTTCAGAAAAATAAACAAGTTGTTTTCCCGGTCATAGTATTACGCGTGACTCAAATGCGTGTTACGATTAAAAGAGCTGTGTTTTTTGCGTTCAAGAATCATTTTGTTTTTTTGTATTTAATTAGAAAAACTTTCGCCAATATTGATATTCTTACTTTAATGCATACTTATATAAAACAAAGAAAAAACATTGTTGTTTATTAGGTATATAGGATTGTGGGTGATAGGGGGTAACCTCTTGAACTACTGGTCCGATTTTGAGTCTACATTATCCCTAAGTGACATATTAAAGTATAATTATTTGATATACTACTTAGCAGAAGTTCTATTTCAAGCTAATTAAAGCCTGATTTATAAAAATTAAGTGTAAGGCTTTATTCACACCGGGGCAGCAGAGGCTTGTCGTGATGCAACTCGAGCAGCCACATGCGGTCACACGATCTTCGACCTTTTTAATCATAACCTACTGATCTTATAATAATAATGTATCGTAAAAAAAATATTTGAAATAGTGTCAAAAAAAATTATTTGACACTATTTCAGCTATAAAAGTGCTTAACTCATCGTTGCTTGCAGTTACCTTTCCGGTGTGAATTGAGCCTTAGGTAGTCTCGACGCACACTGAGTCGAACAGAATCCGAACCATATTTCATGTTCTACGTTATGCGCTTTGTGAAAGAAAATACATTTTTCACTATCTTCAGAGCTTTACTAGGTACATTCTGTATTTGCTTCATTGTGAAATCCAATACACTCGCAGATATTACTGAGACGTAAAGCAGTGAAAGTATTAAGTTGATCCAGACTTATTTTATTTTAGTTTACAGTTTTCCAATACTTACTGTAATTTTCTTAGCTTCGTTTCTAATCTTCTTATCGCTGTGGACAGATATTACCTATAGGTTGTTGATTACTTGCATGCTCAAAGAAAATAGCTGGTTTTACATTCAATGTATTACGATGGAATCGATCTATATAAATTTATTTATTTAAAAAGGGCATCCTACGTAAAATCACATAAAGCTAAATAGTACACTAGAGCATCTTATGAACTGTGTTTTTCCATTAAATAAATCAAACGTTAAATTATATTATTTACCTGCCGAATAAGACTACCGAGTCAGACCTCAATAAATAATTAAAATGATTACTAACGCAAAAACTAACCCAAATTCCTTTCACAAGCAAATCCTCGCTCCAGCCAGTGCTAAACTAGCAGAAAGTCAACTCGTAACATTCAGGTCAATCAACTGACACGTAGAAAAAGCGAGCGTGCGAAATTGGAAAGCGCTTCCGCAGAATGATCTCGTTCCGACACTCGGTAACGATTCATTTGAGGAACTCATTTGCCCGATGCCTCGAGAGAACGGGCCTGAACGAGCCTCATTTGCGTTTCTAGTGGATAGGATAACCAAAGCACGAGTGTCTCTAGCAGAAATACTTAACTCTTGCTTCGTTTAAAGTTGATACATTTAAAGTGCACGGAACAAAAGCATTGAGCAAAGGCATCTATGAAACAGGCTTTTATTATTCTAGTTAGTATTCGAGTATTGTACACATATAACCAACCTTTAAAATGAATGTGTAAATTTTTTATTGATTTTGCGACAGTAACCCAAACCTCCTCGTTTATTTATAGTGCAGCAATACTACTATTACAAATCGTCAGCTTGACTTTTATATTGACATATAGCAGTTTAGATACATGTATTGGTTAAAATAATCGATTCAATAATCGATTCATGTTTGGTTAAAATGATCGATTCAATGATCGATAATAATCGTAGCAAATAATATCGTAAACCGTATTGTATTTGGAATCAACTCAATAAACTAGTCGAGTGTTCATGCTCGCCCCTCCAAACTCTCACATAATCGTACATTCGGATCATTAAAGGCACGCAAGGTAATTGCTATCTAATGATTTATCGCGCCACGCTTTTGGCAGACGAATGTGGGCAGAGTAATGTTACAAGTTTCAAGGCGGTTTGCCGTGTTTTATGGGAATATTCGGATGGAAATTTGTTCGGGAAGATTTGTGAGTGCGGGCGAGTGTTTAGAACGGTAATGGTAACAGAGATAGATTGTGTAATAGGATTGCAGCAGAGGCTTTTATTGCTATTGCGATGATGCAATGGTATCATCGCAATAGCAATATTATGTAACTCCTAGTCGACATATTTTTTTAATAGCAGTGATAATATTTCAGTATTTCGATGATGGTGTAGTGAAGTCGGCAATCTCCACAATTAGAACAAGGTTGGGGGTTCGATTTCGGCCGCGGGACAACTTTTTGTATACCGGCAAATATTTCGTTTCTAATAGGTCGTCATCATCAACAACTTATAATAGTCCACTGCTGAACATAGGCCTCCCCCAATGAGCACCATAGCGCTCTGTCTTTAGCTTACCGCATACAACATCTACCTGCAGCCTTTCGCAGATCGTCATTCCACCTGGCCGGAGGGCTATTATTAGGTAGATGCTTATAATGTATGATAGTGTTTTACCGAAAATATAGAGCAATAGGGCTTTTGTAGTGGATAGGCTGACGATGATGATGACAGAGCATTATCGTTATGTATTTGGCATAACAAGTGTTCATGAATTTCAGGAAGCAGATTTCCACTTTACCTCTATATTTCAGCGAAGTTTGTAGTGGAACTAGTCTGGAATACGCGATGCACGCTCAATGCCACGCAAGAACGCCTTCTCGATTTCTATGCTCGAGGCGCATCTGAATTCGCATCTTCGTAGGAATTCCAACATCCAATATTTTGAAACTAATAAAAACTATCATAATAATTGATTTGAATGGAAGGTAGGTAAGCTTTATTTATGCACGGACGGTTAGAATAGTGAATAAGCAGTCACTGAAAAGCAAATGAATTGTGTCGCATAACAAACACAATTATTCGCAGGCTGTTCTGCTCATACATTGTTTTATATTGAGAAAAAGCCAAATTGGCACTTAAAATGAAAACGAATACCCAGAACGTAAAACTCACCACAAACCTTATAACAAAAGGCTGTTGAAAATTTGCACTCGTCTCGCATGATGGTTTGCGGAGAATGCTCGACATTTCGAGTGCGGAGGCAACGGAACAGTGACATCCTCAACTCAGCTTCCGAGAAGACATCTCATTATTTAAAACAAAGGGTGAAATCGCCTAAGGCAGCATGCATTCCACATCCCTTGTACATTGACCGCACTCACCCAGTCGAGGGCACTGTGGCCACGCCACATCTGTAAAGGCAGCTTTTTATGCCCTAATGAGTTCTTTCACCGCACATTTTTAAAGCTGGACCATTTTCGTGGAGTTCTCTATTTGTTTTCATGTCCGTTTACATGAAAATGACATTGCTAGAAGATAACGCTGACCGCGGTCTGCAGTTAATGTTGATGTCGCTGTTTCAATGTGCAATTCTACAAGTCTGTTAAGGGAGGTTAAAGTTTAAACAACAGACAGTTTGTTGCTCATGAGTTTAATGCAAGTGGTCCTGTTCACATTCTTGGCAAATAACATCCGACCGTTACAAGCCGTTCTATCGTTATCTTTCCCAGTCACCATGTCGCACATTAGCTCGTTGCTTCCACATAGGGGATTATCCCCGTACGGCTTAGAAAATGAATAACTAAAATTGTCGCATTTTTCAACGTCGATTAAAATGGGGTTCCGTTACGCGGACCCATCATACCCTATGAATATTCAGACTTTATCCTGCCGTTGACGTGTCATTGACGTCGTGCAATGACTGGCATTTTTGTATTTTGGAAAACGTTAAGTAATATTACCGTCAACAAAAAGGCCTGAAGTGACCCAGCATTAAAGTCAGCTTATGACTGAGCGTGATAGATTACCGCCGCTTGCTCGTTTATTTTTTATTAAATGCCCCGCATCTGGGTTCAATTGCGGCAACAGCTTTTTATTACCGTTTTATGTTTACTCGAGAATCTTCTTGTTATGTAAACTGCAATGTAAAGGAATAAGCTCCTGTAGTTTCCCGATGCCCTGAGCGGTAGCGCTGGGTAATGAGACGTACAAATGAGTTCGTATTTTTCCGGTCGAGTAAGTCCGCTTAAGTTTGTTTGCCTGAACTGAAATTTACAGTGCTTTACAGTTTCTTACTCTAAATTTGTCTTCGTCAACATATTGCCGAATTTGTTATTGAATATGAAATAGCTTTTTTTCATATCATTCGATTTCTTTTAAGAAAGCAATCTTATCAAATAATCTTAAGATATTATCTACCTAATCTGTATCAAAACCATTTAAAGATAGAAAGCGTCTCAAGCCAAATAAAAAGAAACAATGCTGAGTTCAAGATAAATCTACTATAGCAAATGCTTTTAGCCCAAGCCTACAAGAACGAAACCTCTTAAACGTAAATGACACGCCTAAAATACAAAAGCCAATGAAGCAGAAATGAGTGATGTGTGTATTTTGCTAGACAGTCTTATGGTCCGCCGTTTTTTACCCTATGAGTTGAAAGCTATGCGGGCAATATTGTATTTGATTCGTCACACTATATAAATGCGAAAGTTTGGATATTTAGATGGATAGATGTTTGTTACTTCTTCACGCAAAATTACTGGATGAATCAGGCTAAATTTTGCACAGATGAGAGAGCCAGAGCCAGAGCCTGGAATCAAACTTAGATATATTTTTATCCCATAAAACAGTTGCCATGGGATAAGAATTACCTATAAACGGTTCGATAGACAAAACGCGTGCGAAGCCAAGGGCTGAAACTATTTAGATAAAAAATCTACTACAAAAACGTATATTTATTACAAAGAAAATTACAAGCAATATACAGGTTATAAAGTTGATCTCCTCGGGTTTCAGAATCAACTAATTTCGGCCTAATTAATTTTTTTGCCACAAAACATATGTTTTGTGGCAACCTGTATACAATTTATAACTAGTATTTACAATATAATAATTGAAACAGTGTGCTTGCTACAGATTTTTACAAATATTAGACAGGAAGCCTATACTTGTAGCTCAAGTCTAAAAGTGTATTTGGCTAGCAGCCAGAGTGGTCAGAAAATGCTGAATTCCACGAAAATTTCAGTTTCTCTTACGTAATTTTTTTTTTGTTTTTTATGTATCCTTAAAATAACGAACGCAACTCATTAAAGAGTTGGCTTCGTTTCCACCAAACTGTATTTCCAAGAACGAGCCTATCAATTTAATAAATCATGGGCAATGTTCAAACACCGCAAATTCTTCCACCCTAATAGGCCATCCGACTAAATACATAGGGATACTTACTAAATTTCGCTACCCGGGTGACCGAAAGCGACATTGATAAGTGTTCGAAGCGAAATGTCTATACGGTCCGACTGGAAGATAAGAGGGCGTATAACTCTCTGAAATCGGACTTTAGTATCTGTAAAATACAATTTGATCTGCATCCGTATCGCATCACTTAAACTACCCGTAACTGGGTAATATTATAATATATTTTGCTATTGGTAGGGTAAAGTAGTCACATTTTTCGGACAGTACTCGTGTATTTTAACTATTGCGAATCGATTTTTAACTTAGGATGCTTGTATATTATAAGCTTCCCAATAATACCTAAGTTTTGTAGTTTAACAAGAAAAAAAAATTCAGTGACAAACGGTGTCAAATGCTTTTAGAGATCAATGAAAATTCTTGGACAGAAGTTTTTAGGATTAATCTTTGTTTTTATATTAGTTATTTGATCCGCAGTAGCTGAGAGTGTGTTTGATTTCGGGCGAAAACTACACTGCTGTACAAATAAAAAGTTTTAGCCTAAGGCTTAACCAAAGACAGAATGCTAGACGTCCAATCTAAGTTTAAACTTACGGAAGTCGAGTGAGTACTGCCTAAGCGTGTGCCTGCTATTTAACCGAGTAAAATGTTTCCGAACCAATGAGCAGGACACATCGTCGCGTAGAGGCTCTACGAGATGCTACGACGCTACGAGATTCGTAGAAGCGTCGTAGCGTAGTGCATCCACTACGAATAAACATTTGCGCTGCTATTCAATCATGTTGTGTAACATGTTCAGATATTATATGCTACGCTTTCTTAGCTTTAAGGTAATCATCTGGCTTTGTATCCAACTAACAACGAAGGGTTATAGTTAGCACACTGTGTATTTAGCCGAAATGTATCGGTCCCTCGTAGCAGCGAAACTACTAGTCTGATTACAATAAATCAGGTCTCGTCTGATACGTCTCAATGACGGGGTGATATAAACTATGTGACGTTAGACAAAATTGGAGGCCAAATGAGATAGGTCTAGGGAGATGAAAATGTTTATGTTAGTAAACACGAGCATGGGGCATCGTTGAAAAAGCCTTTGGTTGTGTACTTTCAAAAAACTGTTAATCAGGGTTAAGTTTAACCATATTTTTATATTCTTGACTAACATAATCATCATCATCATCATCGGCCTATTTTAGTCTTCTGCTGGATGATGTTTAGCAGAGGACTAAAATAGGCTGAAAAAATAGGCGCTTTGGCCCCTAATGAGCGTCATAGCGCCGCGTCGTCATCTTGACGCATCCAGCATGTGCCTGCAGTCTTTCGCAGGTCGTCCACCTGGCCGGAGGGTGGTAGACAGGGTGGACTGACATAATATGAGGAGGAAAAAACCAAACAAGCTTTTTATGCTCGGCAATTTACCATGATACACCGAAACTCATTGGTACCCACGATGACATCCGATTGACAAATGAAACGTAAGTTTGCATTGAAACACAAACAGTCAAGTGAACAAACACATAAAGCATTTAAATTACATACAATCGTGTAACGACTGTGCCAATTGGGCGGGATACAAAACCGAAATTAATGTCAACGTTAGGTGATTAAGGTTACAATATGGAAATTATCCGAAATTGGAATTGTATCATAAATTAAGCTTTTCAAATAGGAGAATAACACCAAAGGGTTTTGTTACTGTTTGACGCTATTTATTAAATTGAGTAAGATTGCCAATAAAACCTAGAAAACCAACAATTTTAAAAGCAATCAAAATATGATGGAGAAGTATCAGCGATAAAAGCTTCTGAACTAAGTTTAAATTAAAACTGACAGCTTACGTCAAACAGTTTTAGAAGTTCCAAGTCGATAAAGCTAAACTTGAGTGTTATGTTTATTTTTGAGACTTAACTTTTTAAATGACGTAGAACTCCAAAACAATAAAATTCGAAAACAAATCAAAATCCTTTATTCCGTAGGTTTACAAAATAAGACAAGTCAAATTCTTAAATAATTATCTTATTATCTTTGATTTTTTGTTCACTTCAATTTAATAACATATATTATAAATTAAACAATAAATAACCGCGAGCGGCTACAGCTAAAATTCATCCAGCGGAAAAAACCGTCCGATTTTCCACCAGATATCGAACTCACTTACATTTTTCAATCCGTTTGGAAATTATTAAAATCCCGAGCGGAACCCGCCTGTCGCAACTCCAGCCGCATACAAAAAACAAATGGAACTGGTACGAATGGATTTGCGTCATGGCATTGATTCATGGGGAAAATCAGAGGCCAAATGAGAATTGCAAACCATAGGTGAGTCAGTCTGTTCTGCTAGTTTCTATGGCTGAAATCTAAGAATAAGAAGCTATATAGAAAGAAGCTATATTTTATTTACTATTTCAAGACTTTAGCTCAAAACCTTAATCTAATTGAACGACGATGTTGAATAACACAAGCTCTACTTAGCTTTGGGTTAGATGATGATTTGCGAATTTTCTAACAATACTAATTTATTTATTGAATATGTGCTTAATCTGAACCCTACTGCGCGTGAATCATTCTTGCTCACGTATTTTTAAACTTAACAAAACACAAGTGTTGTTTATGTATAATTGTAGCGTGAACTTCCAAATAAATTTTATGAATTTATCGGACAAACATTCGTTATGATTAAAATTTCATAAATTTTATTACACTACCATACCTTACAATAAATTATGAAAATCTAGATTTATATGAACATAAATTACAATGTTGTGTGTATTGGAAATGCCCATCCCGTATAGAAAAAAATACATCTAAATTTTAGCCAGAAATTTAACAAAAGTTTTTTGCGATTTATACAACAGCAAGAAAGCAATTTGTCCTACAGTCCAAGACGTTTCCATTACAACTCTGTGCTCCTTGATCCCGAATGCTAACCGTTTGCTATAAACTTTTTTGATATTACTCAGCAGCCGTTGCACGTAAATCTACCCTCACAGTGGTTCCAGTAACTTTTTCAATTTAACAGGTAAGGATAAATCGTTCATTTCTTTTTATTTCAACATAGAATCGATATAAACTCCCGAAAAGCTTACGCCTTCCCGGAGAATATTGTTTGTTTCCCGTTAACGCGGTAAATCTTTTTTGTTCGAGAACTCCGATGTTTAGTTAAATCTAGCCATTTTCGCCTTTCTTTTATGAAGTTGAGTAAGTTTTATAAAACAGTTGTTTCACTGTTTTGCTCTCTATAACGTTTGTTTTACTAAGAGTTTATTTTTCTACTGAAAAGGTTGCTAGTACATTCGAAACGAACATCGAATCACAACAATTTCAGGACTGGTGAGTATCTGGCGCACCGCAGCAGCATTGCCATAAAGCAGGGCAATGCAACCAGCATCTTGACGACGTTCCGACTGGTATTGATAGGGATCAGTTGAGCTACCTGTCGATTGTTTGCAACAGTCTGCAGTTAGCTTAATTATTTGAATTGTCAGTACTAGTACTCATTTGTTTCTATTATTTGATTGCATCTTTTTTATTGTTAAAATATAATTAAACAATTTCAGTCAGCAATAAACATTGCTAAAAGATAACAACGCTTTTTTAAAGTTTTCACAATCGTGATATACTCGTAACTCATTTATACCGCCTCGTCGTCCAATTTAGTTATTTTCAAAATTGTTAATTTTCAGTACGTATTAATTATAATAGATGTCGCGACCGGAACATAATATTATTTCATAACTATAGGCACACACCTATTTAGTTATGGACGCACCTTACCTGCCCAAATCAACAATGAAAGCTACGAGTACCTACCTATTCCTAAAATTAAATTCAAACGCCTCAGTTGGCCAAGATAATATTTAAATTAGGTTAATTCTCGAGACGTTTACCAACCCTAATGTAAATTTTATTAAAGGCATAATAAGATGACCTTTTGTTGTCCTACATTCAACCTTTATAAGCGAGGAGTTTTAGCCTTTCATGCGCGCGACAAAGTTCAGTCCGAAATAGTGGCATTGTGGCACACTCATAACTTACCACGGTCTTATTTGTCTGTCAGAAAGTTATTACGGTCTAATGGATATAAATTGAATTTTCTGGGGAAACGTAGTTTATGATACAAAACAATGTCAGATGTAATCATTCAACACAAAATTTACATCGCAAAGCAATTTGAAAAAGACATGACATTGATGACTACGTAGCGCGACGGGCGAAGGTCCTAGGTTGCAGGTACGATTCCCGCCTTAAATTAATGTTTGTAAGATCTGCAGACATTTGTTCAGGGTGTTCTGATCGTTATCTATACGTATGTATAATAAAAAATATTTATCTTCTTATTGTTCATATTGTACTACGTATAAGCCCAAGCTTTGCTTAATTTGTGAGGTTTTGCATGCACACTCCGAGCGTTATCTCAAACGCTCCGCTTTGAAAGCACTTCGTATACAATAAACTCCGAGACGGTTCTGGAACCAGGCCTGTGACACTATTAATAGTCATTCAGTGGAAATTAAGCTTTACTTCTTTAGTTTAGGATACAGTTTAGATTTTTTTACAATTACTTATAGTCAAAACTATCGTATTACTATCTGTACACCAAAGTACTTTAAATCTTTTGAAAAGAAAAGTTGATTTTGTTTAAATTAATGTGAGCTCTTCACAAGTCTCAAGATTGTAGTCTCATCTTATCCAGTGATTTCTTTTGATACCCACAAAGTGAAACTTCGAAACGTTGTCATTACACTTTCATCTGTGACAAGCATGCCAGTGCATTTGTGCCAGATAAAAGTTTTAATGACTCTGAGCATTCGAGTATAAAGGCTCCAAACCGTCGGTTCCTTCATCTGGGTGACACTGCCGTCGAGCTAATAGATAAGAACTTTTCGATTGAAAAACTTCGCGCTCACCTACTAATTGGTTGGTACTGTTCGATTTTCCTTGTGTCGGCCGATGACTTCGCTGTTTGTCCTTTGTTTTGAGATCTTTTCTTTGGTACTTGTTTTATCTACTTTCTGTCTAACTTTGTGACATGTGATTGTTTAGTTAGCTACTAATGAAAATACGAAGAAACTAAAAATTAGAAGTAATTATATATAATTTTGTAGGTAGCTGCTTCATTAAATTTAAGTACGTAGACAGACGTCCTACAAGGTAGATTGATGACCTGGTAAAGGTCGTGTGAAACCGCGGGATTGGGGTAGCGCAGGACCAGTCATAATGGTGATCTTTAGGCCCATGTCCAGAAGTGTACAGTAGCGATCATAGACTAGTATCACCCGACGATAGGTTGTTGTTTTAAAATATTAAATTTGTAGTTTTATAAGCAAAGTACGGCACGGGCCGAAGATATACTAGAAGTACTGATATTTTTTTATGATTCCTTGGGCTCCTGCGGTCCGCAAATCATTTGATCCGAATTGAGATTAACTAAGTTTGTTATATTGTTTTTACCGAAATATATTTAAAATATTTCTGTATCAGAAGAAAATGTCTTCTTTCAATCCCTCAATGAACGTCTCTGTACGCCGTTACGGCAATCGGCTGAATGATGAGATATAAGTAACTACTACCTGTAATAAATAGTTTTTTTTTTCAGTTTAATGAAATAATTAAACATTGTCGATAAAACATTAAACACCAATTTTTTTGTCCATTTTTGAATGTTGCTGTTTGAAATATATGTATGTATAATTTCACAGTAAAGGAAAGCTAACAGAGTATCAACAAAGGTTCTGCTAATGCAGCCATACACTCTCCACTATCAGACCGCTCCAGACTCTGACAAATTAAAACTTCCATTATGCAAAAATCAATCAGAAAGTTTACAGAAGAGATTTCAATTACTTCGTGCATTCAATAGGATTTGTCACCCTTCGATACATAAAAGGGAATGACTCCAAGAGCTATTTTCCACTGGCAAGGCACCTATTCAGCCGATGACAATACTGGCTGTCGTTGGACGGAAGTCTATTGTCATTCTCGGAAGCCATTATTAACATTTTCAAAGGGCTATTAAAATATTTTTTATTGAAAAACGTTTACGTACACTTTTTTGGCATGAAACGGTAATTCATAGGTACGCCACAACAGAATAAAAGAATTTATGGTAAAATGGGGTGAAAATAAAAGGTTAGATAGGGCATTTTTAGGAATGATTTCAAATTGGTATAATTTTGTGGTTTTCCTTATGTATTTACAATGTTTTTTTAAGTATAAGAGAATTACTAATCTTCGGACATAAAATAATTAAGAAATTAATATGAAACTCCGGGATCATTTTTTAAAACAAAATTATTATCAAAACCCAAGGTTGCCTGGAAGAGATCGCTCTCAGCCATAAGGCCACCCTTTATACGTTTATTCTAAGTTTTGATTTCTGTATTGTTTTCTTTTCTTTGTGGTATAATAAAGTATTTTTATCCATCTATCAAAATCTAGTTCTTAAATTGAAGGACACACAGTAAAAAAATCATAGATAGATAGTACACATCCTAACATAGAACCTCATCCTTTTTTAGAAGTCGTTCGAAAATAGGATAAATGCGAAGAGTATTCAGACCTTCCAAAATGTAGGTATTACGGTCAGGCCATAACGAATTTTATTTATTACACACTCGATTCCGCATTAGCATTTACCCCCATCAATTTATACGGGAATATAAAAAAGCGCTCCATGTATAAAATTGCGATGAAATTGCACTATAATTTCCACTTAAACCTCTTACGCTATACCCTTCGCTACGTAGCGAGAAGGCTGTGGCTGGCTACGTGAGCACTTACATGAAATTAGTCACACACTGGTCCACTCCTACCGACGGCGCACATAAAATAAATCATACATAATACAATTATGTACTTATACATAATTATCTATAGTACTCGTATAATATAATATAATATATCGTATTATTTCATATTTATACTGTATTAATTACATAATTGGCAAGCTGACAGTGACGGCAGTGGCAGTAGGCCGGCCATATCTCGCGAAAAACCGGCAACCGCTGGGGTAAACGTTTTCTTGAGTGGAGACCACTTGGTAAACGTAGGACGCCCTTCCGCCAGGTAGGATGACGACCTGTGAAAGACTGCAGGGAGGTAGGGGATGCGTCATGCGGAAGACACAGTTTAACGTGCATAGCGGGTTCACTTGCATAGAGTTGACAGCGATGAACGTATTTGAGCAAGACACGCGTGAAGCAATGACGTCATTAATTATATTCGTGCGAAGTGTGTCCGTAGGGTGCAATAGATGATTATCACATACAATTTCCTATAAGGTGAAGCTAGCTACACGTACATGTTGTACATACGTGCCGTGCGTAGCCGTAGGTAAAGCCGGTATAGCTTTACTCTGGGCACATACATATATAACAATACACAAAATAACTATAGACTGCACTAGTACTGTGGGTATTAGGTATCAATCGCCATAGCCTGACAATAGATTGCACTCGAATATTACAAAATGGACTTATATCCTCTACAGTAGTAGAATTTGCACGAACGCAGTTCTGAGATTCAAAAACAGTGGTTATGTGCATAATTCGATGGTTATTGTTTAGTTTGCCACACTAAGATGCAATGTGATACAGTTTAGTTCCTTATCGTACTAAACGATAAGATATTGATAAATAAAACGCAACCATCGAGTTAGTAAACAGTAGAGTGACTAGGTAGGTAAGATAGTAAGTGTCAGAATCCTAGTCTACATCTTAAGTACAATTTTTTAAACTTTCGCGATTTCTCAACATGTTGTAGATCGGGTATTTATAGCGTATCTTGCGTTTTATTTTCCCCGGTCACGGGCCGACTGGATCTATTCCGAGTTACAGCCGAGAATTGACGGCAGTATCCATGTCTACCCTCTACACACTATTAACATAAAATGAAATAATTAGGTACCTTTACCATTTTTAAGTCAATTAATTAATGTCATATATAATTAGCTATTACTTCAACTGAAACTTGAAGGATGTTATGGATTTTGCGCAGATAGTCGTCAGAATACGGACATAGACAGCCGTTCCCATTACGTGCAGCAACATTGACGTCTTCGTTAGTGGAGGTGGAAGCGCTCTCAGTCGGTTTGAGTGCCATGCGATGTATCTGAGAGGCTAAAGCTACCTATCTTGCGGCCGCAAACCTTGCATATTCGTCTAAGTTTTCACGCACTCATAACGCGGACTGGTATATGACAAGGGCGGGCACGGTCAAGACCCCCAAGGCCCCGAATTGCGGCCGAGCGGACTCATCCTGTGGTATTCGCATAATTGCCCCTATCGCTCTCATCTGGAATCTAAAGGCGCGCTCCCAAAGCTCGCTTTGCTTTAAAAAAGTCTAGCATGCGGATTTAAAATTTTTAGGGTGTAGATATTGTCACGTTTGATTGATTAATCAGTACCGTGTGTTAGCATAGCCGGAAATAAGCATGCCTGTAGCAGGTACACTTGCATGATAGCTCCTTGCACGTGCCACTTTTTTATGTGTATATACTAACTGGCATGCCTGTATCTGGCAAGTAAGTAGATGGCAAGCAATTGTCTTGAAATATAAAGAAGGGAACGCGGGAGCTGCAAAACAGCACGTTTGTACGCACGCACAAACATCCATCCATCTAATCATTCAAACTTTCACATTTATATTACTAGTTTTTGTCCGCAGCTGCACGCGCGTTGTGTCGATGGAAGCTTTTAAAGGTTATTTTTATCCCATGGGAACTATTTCATGGGATGAAAGTTAGCCTATGTTTGATTCCAGGCTTAAAGCTACATATGTGAAAAATTTAATCCTGATCCATTCAGTTGTTTTGGCGTGATGATGTAACAAACATCCACCCTTCTAAACAACCAAACATACGCATGTATAATAAGTATTATAGGTAGTGTGATTACATGTTGCGAGTATGCAGTACCATAAAATGAGAACTAACCTCAACATTACAGGCAACACTGCGTCTAATTCAAAATTATACCGTCGAAAGTATCAACCCCATGATTAATGAACGCCAGTTCAGCATGTTGTGATGCAAATGACTGCAGTCAAGATCGTGATGACTGGCCTACATCGACTGACGAGTGCTGAGTTTACACCGAAACTGAAAGCTGTAGCATGTAAAAAAATTAAATTGTCGCAAAACTTTTTTTTAAGGGTGAAAGAGTTTTGTAGAATTGTTACACGCCCACTTTTTAAACGCACATTGCATCCATTTAAGTTTTAATTTGGAAAAAGAGTATTTCAACCTAAGCTGTTAAACGACAAGAACATGATTAATAAAAATAATTTATATAATCTATAATAAAATTATATACCGTCCCAAATGTCCAATGACTGGGGGACCCGAACCTCGCCTCCGAAGAAGATGATGCCATTTGGTCTGACCTAACAAAACAACAAGACAAACTAGACAAACTAGGGACACTAGAAGAACTGGCGAATGGAACTGTGACTACTAGCACAGTAGAACTAGTAGTCACAGTTACACTTCCACTTCATCTTTCTAGCGGTAGGTACCGCGGGCGTCCCACGGGTATTCGGCCGACGATGGCGAGGCAACGACGACTTCTCAACATGATCTGCAAAAAATATATAAAGCTAATTCCACAAATCTCTCCAGTGAAAACCTAAAATAAGGGAAAACTGAACTCTAATAAAAAAAAAATACAGAAATACCTCTCCCTAGAGTAATTTTAGAAGGTAGATAGGGCTTGTGATAAAAAAACATCTCGGTAGTTATTTTTTTATCATAGGCCCAATCGGGCAATATTTGTAATCATCGGTGTGACTCCAGCCCGCCCTAACACAGTGATCGGACGTTGGCGTGAACTCTACAAGCGCAGCTGATGAGGCGTTTCTGACACAACTACAAGCTAAACCATTGTTTGCCGACGGCTCTTTGATTGGACGCATCTCCTCTAATGAACCCGTTTGATGGTCTGGCTGATCAAACTGGATTGTGGTTTATGCCCTTGCATTAAAGGGAGGATCATCGACAATCAGAGATGTAGGGAGTAGTGGTAGGAATTATCAAAAATCATAGTAAAATTGGCTTTAACTTGAAAAATATAAATTGCTGAACATTGATGGGTCGAATCAATGCTGCTTAATAACCCTCATTTCATGTGATAGTTGATACCTGAAACACCCTGTGTAGTCTTTTAGCAGATTAGCTCTATTGTAAGAAAGGCACTGTTTCTCTTACTCTCATAGTTTTAGACCCAAAAAATCTAAAATACCACTTTAGATCGTATAGTAGGAGTCTGCTGCTTCGCTGTCAGTTTTTTTTCCGCCTAAATACGAAAATTCCAATACTCCATCTCTAAATTTAAAAACTCACTTCACATTTAAACATTTTATTTCACTTCTTAACTCAATCAGGTTATCGAATAAACCAGGGCAAAACTAAGTTACCTGAAACATACTTTCCGAGTTTTATTATAAATGTTGTTTATGGTTGCCGTGAACAAACTTGTTTAACTATAAAATACTCGGCTGACCGATTCATAAAAATAATCTACAGTTCAAATGCATTACTGAGCAAATTAGCAAACTTTCTTCTCATAAATTCTGGTTTCATTTATATGATTGAATCATCACTGGTAATTCCGTAACCCGTTTATTACATAAGCAGCCAAACACATGGAATGGAAAAATTACATTACTTCTACTTGAGGCGCAACCAAAAGCTCTTTGTTGTAACTCACAAAAGGTGGTTTTGCCGAAATGATTTTAATCTTAAAACGAATTTATCGGAAAATTGCGCTCCGGCTTTTTGTCATACGACCTGTAAGCAGCCGTTGTCGGCATGAATTAAAATTTTGTGCGGCATTTTCAAAAATAACATGAAAACCGCATTGTCGAAGAATGCAGGGATTTTATGAATTTTAAGCGGCAGCTTTACATTTTTTACTCAAAACATAAATTTTGTTGCGAATTTGTGGTATTCTATTTTCACGGAAAGCAGATTGTGCGTTTATGCTTTCGTGGAAAAACGAACTGGGTAACTCTACCTCATAAAACTCCAAACAACATTCCCACCGTGGTGACTGAAATTCATGTGAATGCGAGTCCGCGCGGGCCGTACACAATTCAATTAATTAATTTATACACAGGCTCACAAGGTCTTAGTCAAACTGATCATATTCTTTTATTAAATCCATACAAAATTGATTCTAAAAGTAATGATCCGACAAATCACAGTAGCTTTAATAGCACGCAAATGAAGTTAAAGATACGATTGTTCCTAAGCTAAAACCTTACAAAGAACATTGTAATAGAACCAATATTCTACTTGAGAAGCTCCAGATGATGCTGCGCTGGGATATTCAAACCCAGAGCTGGGTATTAGATCTTGAACTGATTGATTCATTGGCTACGGCTTCTACGCTCCTATTGTCGTGATCTAAAGCCTCTCGAAACCGGACTAGTTTGATACTGGAGGGTATAAATTGAGTTCGACTTTACCGGGAAGCAGGAAAGTTCCATTCCAAGTTAAAACTTCGGTTGAATAATGTTTGTAATGGTTTTGACAAAAAACTGCACTAGAATTTATGGTATGCCATTTTTCTCGTCTACCCAAGTTTATGATCAATGCCTGCATGAAAACATCTTCAGATTATCCTTATCGTCCAAATTTTTATTCTCATATAAATGAATTCATCAATCAGACAGCGTCTTAAAAGCATAAGGGTTATTCATGTTTTTTTTTTGTTTTTCAGGTGCCTTTGAACTAAGACCTAATACGTGACATCGTCTCGAAAAAAACTGCAAACCTCTGTCCTTGGGCCCAGTATAATCCACGACATCTCAACATAACGCTTCGAATTGTTTCGAAGTAGCCTATTTTGTCACCACATTTTCGTAAATATCAATTTGGAATAGGCTATACTAAGATCCCTTTAAAAACAAAGTGTGGTTACAAAAGTTTATTTCATCGTTATATCTCCAATTTACCAAATGCAATTTTGCCATAAAGTCTTATGTCCAACAATTAAGTTTTGCTGGGATTATTAAAATCATGAAATAACTCAATATAAATTATCATTAATTAGTTTAAAATAATTAACTTTACGATTTTCACTATTATAGGATTTTATGTGGACGACCTCTGTGGCGCGACGCCTGAGACGCACGAGGTTGCGGGTTCGATTCTCATCTCGAGACATTAGTTTGTACGATGTATTATAAAAAATATAAATCTATGTACTGTAGTGTATTACGAGCATGTATATCAGTCACGTAGTACCCATATTACAAGCTTAGCTTAGCATGGGGCTAAAAGATGCTGTGTGGATGAATGGTCCAGCATTATTCATTTAATGTAAAAAAAAAAACTAAATAATTCGTCTTTACTTTGACATTTTCGATGTTACAATAAAACATCGAAAATTTAAAATCGTCTCACTGAACTTGACTCTCAGATGTAGTAAGGTTAATAAATTTACACACGAACAGCCGAAAGGCTTCAAAGAATTCGATGAAAAAGAGATGTTCATAATGGATACGTGTCGCGTTTGAAAAATGCAAGGGCGGGCCATTTTTCTGTGCCACTGTACAAATAGCTGCGGGGGATGACTTGAATCTTAGAAAGTCACTGGATGTTCTTTCTATTTGCTCGAGTCTCGCCAAGAAAAATATATTCCGATTTAGCAGAGATAGTGCTTGGAGATGACCTCATTGTACCAAAACATTCCATTAAAAACGATGTGAGATTGGCAGTTTGCACAGCCAGCATTCAAGCGAGTTTTTGTTACAACTTAATCTAAAAAAACACTAGCTGTTTCGATGTTTTTCCATAGAAGTCCCATGGAACTAAGTACAAATATAGTATCTACCGATGTACTGTGTAGTATCTATTTATGAGTAAGTACTCATACATAGGATAATATTTTAATATTTATGTAACATATGTTATTCTGTAACTTCCATTTTAGGTTACAGAATAACATAATATGTTAAATAAACAAATTTATCTTTATTTTTAAATAGACGCGCAAAAATATTGCTGTGCAAAACACAAATATGTACTTAGATAGCCAACCACATTTTGATTAAATGTTACAATTGACTTAGAAATTATTTATCCTGAAGAAGCTTACTTACTTACGGCATAGTTATCTATCATCATTATATTCAAAATGCTGATCAAGTTTCAAGTGACTTCTTGTGACCTGCTTGAAACATAATTCAACAAGTCAATCACGTCGATTAAACAAACAGGAAGAGTACAAGCAAAACATTTAGGGCTCTAACACACTGCCGACTTGCAAACAGGGGGTGAGTCTATTTGACGATATAAACGCGACGTGATTGTGACGTCTCGTTTTTCCATATAATTTGGTACAGAGCGCCTCTATCGTGCCGATGTCGAACTATAACGCTCGCTTTACAAACTTACGTGAAGAGATGTAAAAATTTATGGGTTGTGACATGAATTGCGAGTCCTAATGATGAAAAGGTTATTAACGTACAGGGTGTCTTATAATGAGTCAATATCCTTAAAGGTGTGGCAGATCAAGGCCAATCAGAAACAATAATTAAAAACAATTTTTCCTTACAAGACAAAACTTACGAATGTCTGAAAAAGCACATCGTATTTTTAACAGCAAGAATTGAGGTACGAATTTTCTTTCGTTATGGTAAATCGAGACGTCGCGTCGTTGTCTAAATAACGCCTTTCAAGACTCACCACCTCAGTTTCGACCGGTTTGCGGCAAGGCGTTGTTTCGATCGCTAATACATTATTAATTACAATTCAAGTTAACGCTTGTGTTGAATTTATATAGAAACACAATTTCAAATAAAATTTCAGACTGGCCAGACTATCGTTAAGAATCGGCGGCAAACACGACGCAGACCACCCATTTTCTTATAAAAACTCGCCAGTGTACAACCCCCTAACATTTACTCAAGCAGTGATGAATAGCCTCAGTTTCCTATTCATGTGATTGATGCCCTAAAATTCGATGAAAACTTGAATGATCTGAATTCGCACAAACGACCAGCGGCACAATTTGAAACGCTCTGTAAAGCGGCAGGCACTTTACCTCTTAACATTCCACTCTGTCATCAATCATACTTTCAAATCATTGTGGAAGATACGAAACGATTCAAAGAAGATTTAAAAATATAGGCCAATGATATGTTCCGCGACGGATATTAATCAAAGAATTATCAGGTTCTTGCTTTCTTTAATCTTTGAAATGAAATATTAGTTATAACGGCATACTTTGGCGCAATTAGAACATTTTATGATTCCGATTCAGATTCAAAAACTTTTTTTCTTAGGCTTATAAAATAAGCACACAAGTCAAATTTTATACCGTATTATTATCAAATAAGAAATAAGGTGTTTTTTGTTTTTTCTTCTTAATTTTTTGTCCACTAGTGGAAGAAGTGGCACTAGTCTTATTGCAATTAAAACAATTCTAAGTAGGTTGAGTATCTTTGAGGACCATATCAAAAGAAATGAAATAATCACTATGCCATGCTTAAGTCACCTGTTGGACAACGGTATCCTTCACAGAAAAACCCTATTCACCGTCTACCATGCTTGGAGGTCTACCTCCAAGCATTTCGTCTACGAAATGACTTCACAAAATCGTGATCGCAGGTGTATGACGATTAACGATTACGGCATAATCTAAACTCTTCTTCGGCTCATAGATTATACCTTAGCTAAGACAAGAGGCGCAAAAGTGCGGTTTATAAAAATTAGAGGCGTCTTCACGGTGGCGCTTCTGCCTCATTTGTCTTTTATATGGCCGTTACTGTAATGGTGCCCGGGAGAGGCATATTTTCTTGGATGATATTAATAATGACAGAAATGAACGCTTCGATGTCCCCGAAGAATATTCCACTGGTTTTATGACTAGCGTTAGCAGTTCTTAGTAGATTTTGTGATAAAGTGCTAGTCTGTTTATTTTGTTCATGACTAGCTAAGCTTAATGCTCGCCACTTTTTATTGCCTGTTATTGATGACACAGATTTGATATAAAACCCGCATATGCTTCATATCCATTTTTTGGGAGAGGTCCAGCAGTGGACTGCTATAGGCTGATGATGATGATGAGGCAATGTTGCATTATAAACTTGATATTTGCGTGTGCAAAAAACTCTGCATAAAAATAATGTTTGCGTTTCATATAATCGCGTTGTGTTAATCTTTGTAGCTGCCTCTTATTTGCCCTGTAACATCTGTTACGGTAATAATTTACAAGCATTGCGACATTCATTTTTTGCGATAGCCACGAGAATATTTTATTTAAAGCGTACAGAGCGGCAATTTTGAATAAAACTTTTTGTTATCAAATTTATATTTTTATTTACAAAAAGCATGGCAGTTGTTTAAAACGGGATATCTACCATGATTTGATTTTTGAGTTATCCAATATTTCGGCACAGTTGCATGCGCCATGATCACGGAGTAACTGAAGGCACTGCGAGTTTTTATGGGCAGACATACCGATCTACCCTCATTTTTTGTCTTTTGCTACGAACGTTGCCACTACCACCGGTTTCACTATTATCGAACGCAGCTCGATCACGACACACAACACTGACGGTATCAGAACGCGAAGCGGTTGGTACATCACTTCTTCTGTTTTAAATGACTTTAGTATTAATAACCATGATAGTTTCAAAAGTTTTATAGCATGGCAGTTGATTTATTTGTTTTATAAACTTTGGACTTCTGAGCTTTTACAATTTCCTTAACTTTCAGTTCCAACACACCGAGCTATATCAATTGGTAGATATCAGATACCTACAACCACATTCATTATTTTTGATATTTAACGTTACTAACTTAAAAAAAATTTGAAGGATTTGTAACGAATACATCCGACAGAGAACCAAAGTTATCGGCAGAGGTCAAATATTGGGCATGCGGAAGTTGCAGAGGGCCAGCCATATCTTGCGAAGAACCAACAACCGCTGGGTTAAAAGTATTCTTGAGTGGAGACCGTGACTAGGCAAACGTAGTGTAGGACGCCCCGCCCTCTAGTCAGGTGGGAAGCCGACTTGCAAAAGACTGCCAGCAGATGCTTCTAAATACGGCAAGCTCAAGACCCAAAATTGTAAAACAAACGCGTTTGTTGTCGCCTGTGACGCGGTAGGCAGAGGCCCACCTGCGACGCAGGAGGTTGCGGATTCGATTCCCGCCTCGGGACAAATGTTTGTAGGATCTGCAGATATTTGTTCCGGGTGTTCTGGTTGTTTTCTATGTATAATAAAAAAATAAGTCGTGTGTTGTATTACTTACCTATATCAGTGACCTAGTACTCATAAATAAGCTCTGCTTAGCTTAAGGCTTGATGATGTTGTTTAGCATTAATTATTTATTACATACATATAAATAATTAATTATATATTTGTACAACAATACCCATAATTTTATTTTACTTATTAATAGGTTCAATCATAAGTATTAGTTTCTTTAAATAACATAGTATCTTATAAATACCCAAGAGGTCTTAAGAAGACCATGAAATCTTACATTTATATTATCAGAAAAATTCTAGCAATATAATAAAGGTGTTCATATTATACACATGGTCATATTAAATTTCAGCAAAACAGTGGGTATTCAGTGGCGCAGCTGCAAGGGTTCAACTAATTTCATCTCAACATGACAAGGGTATTAGTTGGGTCCAGTTCGGGTCTTTTTATAACTCAGGTTATGGCTGGCAAGTCTATTGGCGCGGAATAATTTTCGCTGAAAGTTCAGAATAAATAGCGGAAAAGTCAATCAAGCGTACGAAAAGATTTTTCAGAGACGGTTTTATGTTTTGTTTGATGAGATCTCGAGATCCATTAATGGAGTTATTTTCGGTAGGAGTTTAGTCTATTTGGTAATGTATAAAAAATACAAGTGAATGAAATACTTATCGAAAGATTTTAGAAAAACCCTTGTAAACCTCTTTTATAATTAGTTATCGGATAACAGTCGATATTTTTTCTTCTGACCCTATAGAAACAAAATTGTAGCTCAATAGATGTCAGAAAGGAACCATTAGACCAATTTTACAAAGTAAATCTAAGCAATAAGAGTTTAAAATAACTTTAGAGTCACCTTCACGCATGTAAAGTTCATTTAATCAGCATTCTTCAGAGTTAGTAAGACATCATTAACTCTGGTAGAATCGTAATGAAACCCAGCCTCGGAGATAACCCAGCTGCGCCGCGAAGACAATAATAAAACGAACTTTATCATGTCGCGAGCTTAGCGGGACAAAATTACTTCATACGGTTGGGTGCGCGATAAAAATATCTGTATTTGACGACCGATGCGGCGCGGTGGGCGAAAGTCCGCAAGCGACACAGGAGGTTGCGGGTTCGATTCCCGCCTCGGAACAATTGTGTGTACGATCTGCAGATATTTGTTCCGGGTGTTCTGGTCGTTTCTATCTTTAATAAAAAATATCTATCTATGTAATGTATTGTATTATGTATATCAGTTATCTAGTACCCATAACACAAGCTCTGCTTCCCATGGGGCTAGATAATGCTGTGTGAATTATCCAGCAATATTTATTTATTTATTCTGAATTGTTAATATTGTGGTTAAATTACCGTCGATGGAGTACTTATGACAAAGTCCGCATTTGGTTTAGTGGAGATGAACATGCTTTGAATATAAATGGCATAATATTCCCTGAATATGGAGCTGTAGTTCGACGAGCTTAAAAAAGACCTACATAGTCAATAGAGTCATAGAAAAAATAATCGCTCTGGACACTTGTAGAGAACCGACATTGTTTGTTAAAGTTGATAGTTCAAATTATTTCATGTGTATTTTGTACATTTTGTAAATAAACTTATACCTGACACTATATTACGACGATTAGACGACCGATGTGGCGCGGTGGGCGAAGGTCCGCCTGCGACGCAGGAGGTTGCGGGTTCGATTCCCGCCTCGGAATAAATGTGTGTACGATCTGCAGATATTTGTTTCGGGTATTCTGGTCGTTTTCTATGTATAATAAACATTTTCTATCTATGTAATGTATTGTATTATGTATATCAGTTATCTAGTACCCATAATACAAGCTCTGCTTACCATGGGGCTAGATAATGCTGTGTGAATTGTGTCCAGCATTATTATTATTATTATTATTATATTCGTTGTAATGAAGTGTGAAAATGAAGGCTATTACAACATGATTCTGTGATCATCGGAATATTGCGTCTGTTTTTTGCAATTCAGATTATAACACCGTTCGCTTAAATTATTCTTAGTAATATGTAGGTACCTGCAAAAGACCAAAAGGTCTTATTGCCATAAATTCCAAGAAAGATTTCAGAGTTGAAGAATATTGCGTAGGCAATATTACGATGTTTGCTCTTGCAAAAGACGCGACCATAAACACTGGATTCTCGTGACGAATACACGTCGCACTCATAAGAAATTCACCCTTGTCGCTGGCGTAGGGCGGACCTTTGTGAATTATAACGTTAGGCCCAAGTTTTTACCGAGATTAACTGCGTATTACAAGCTGAAAGTATGCCAATGAGCTGGTGTTCCAAAACTTCTTAATTACTTATGAAGGGTTTTTTATATCCGTTGTAAGAGTGTAATCTTTTTACCCGGTTTACTTATAAAGAAAATAATGTTCGTTACCAACCTGCCAGCTTGCATGAATCAGAACCTAATTTAAAAAAAATGTGTGTCAGCACGCAATGATAAGTACAATACAATACAAAAAAAATACTCTTTATTGCACACCAAATAAATCCAGATACACAAGACAGGAAAAAAAGCAAACAAAGAATTTGTTGAGTGATCTCTGCCAGGCAACATGAAGTGTTAGAACAAAAACGCGTGTCATACAGAATTATATTTAATGGGATATATATACGTACATATTGTACATAAACAAATACCTACTGATAGCTATCATTATAAATACATACATTAATCTATAATATAAAAATGAATCGCAAAATGTGTTGGTAAGCGCATAACTCAACAACGCCTGGACCAATTTGGCCAAATCTTTTTTTAAAATGTTCGTTGAAGTTCAAGGATGGTTTTCACACCAGGGTGACGGTTCTGTTCAGGAGAATTTTTTAAAGTACGTAGGCACAAGAACTGCCACATTACAAATCTTTTTGACAGGACGAAGTCTGTCGGGTCAGCTAGTATATAATATAAATAAAAATAAATCTATAAATCCTACTAATATAATAAACACGAAAGTTTGTGAGGATGTTTGTTGCTCTTTTACGCAGAAACTACTGAATGGATTTTGATAAAACTTCACAATAATGTAGCTTATATATCAGAATAACACATAGGCTACAATTCATAAAGATATATTTTATATTATCCAAAATATTTATCACCACGAGGGTGAAACCGCAGGGCACACTTGTATATAATATAAATATGGTGTATATCAATACATTAGTTAATAGTTTGATGTTGAGGTACGTCAGTTTCTGAACAGGCCTTCTCGAAACAAGCTACGTTTGCTATAATCATCACGGTTGACTGCCGAATAAGGCTGGTGTGCACCAAGAGATAAACGGACGGTTAGCAGCTTCTTCGGATAATTTTGACGTTGAATGTGTGAAAGCTTCTGTCAAAACCGCAAATAAAAGGTAATTGCCATATCATCTTTTTGGTGAACCCTAGGGTATGTCTGCTGCCCGGAAGGGCACTGGAAAGTGGTAAGTGAAAACTGTAAGCAATCGTAAGATATTTAATTTGTATTCTAAGTGCTAAAGTTCCTAACGGAAGGTCTCCTATTTGGGAAACGTTTACTAAAGAGATTTCTTCTTAGCCTAGAGAGTCGTTAGCAATCTGTTTATAAACTTTGAAGAAGAATTGTTTTAACGTTACAAAGGAACAAGGACGGCTTGCATAGGACACCGCCGCAAAAACTTTGACGTGAAAGTTGCAGAGAATTTCTCATGAAAAAGATATTATGGTGAACAATGCTTACAATTTTCCCTCGTATATGCGAGAAACATGTCATTGTGTGAGGGAAAGGACGATATTTAGACAAGTTTCTAACAACTTACCTTGTTTTACAGTAAGTCAGTAAATTAACAATGGAGATTCAAACAAAACACTCCTGTATTTGGGCAAACCTTCTTATATTTTTATATGTATATAAAGAGAAAAGACTCACTGTCTCAAAAAGATATCTCTGAAACTTCAAAGCTACAAAACAATAGAAGTACAAAGTTTTACATGTATTGTAAATTCCTCTTTCAAAATGAACACACATTTAATTTGTCGTTTTCTGAAATTCAGTAGTTATTTCCCTGGTCTATATCAATTAGAATACTCTTTGACCTAACTTATAGACAAGCCACAGGCCAAACTAAAAAAAAAGCCACGTATAAAAATGTATTTTTACCGACTCATAGATATAATCATGGGGGGTTTTATCGCTTATGTCCGTAGGTTACCCATTTTGCCATTCACGTGTCCTCTGGATGGTGCTAAGAATGGTATTTTCTGGTGTTGGTCATCGATTGCGGCTCGCTTAACATTATTTGGAGTATTTCTAAAGTTCACGCGATAAAATCGCGAGCGAATCAGCTATTCAGAATATAAACAAGTGACGGTCAACGGTACCTCCAAATACTATAATATTACAAATACAATACTACGCCCGACATAAAAACTTTAGGGCCTCCTTTCTAACAAGCCTAACGGCACAGCACTACAGCACCCTACCATCACCGCTTACCACCTTAAAACATTGCAACAGTGATAATGCCTTTAACCGAAACGGTTCATCAGTATTCAGCGGTAGAGCAATTGAAACTGCGGCAGTGCTCGGTCCTCCCACTCAATTTTCCTTGTTCCGACGGCTAGAGTTATTTGCATCACAAAAACACAATGTCGAGGGAACGCGGGCTATTAATCACCCGACGGAACTTGAACATAGCGCCGAATGGCTGGCACACGCGAGTGATTCAGACGTTTGGTGACGATCGAAGGCAAACATTGGATGTCGACACGTCTTGCGTGAACCTGTAATTTTGAACGAATAGTGAGTTGTCTGATCATGCAATGCGGGATTGTACCTGATGTAAATAATGGTCCTGTTTTTTAAAGTTTAGTTTTGGAGTAATCGTCTTTTGTTTTTTATTTTGTTTGTTTAAGTTTACTACACTAATGCCGTGTAGACAAACCCAACCAAAACAAAAGACGCTCGAACTCACTACGTTCTGGTGCACTAACATGTAACGACTAAAAGCTGCACTTAAGTGGTAATTTTGCTGTGATTGTTGATAATCAATTGAAATTGACCTGCCAGCTTCACCGAATCAGATATGGTTCGGATAATAACTACAGTTCAGGATAACTACCTAATTAAACATGAGCTCTTGACATTGAGTTCATGAATTTCATCGTCATTTAGCCAATACCATCACCATATCAATGCTAAAGGTTAGTTCATAATAGTAACACACTTTAATTTCTTATCCTAAAGTAGATTCTAGTACTGAGTTAAAACCAACCACTAGGTAATCCTTCATACAGCGATCGTTAGCAGATCTTAATATAGCTAGCAAATGTACATGCTAGTAGTGCGATTGATGAATACTCTTGCGACATGAACATACTCTAAATAGGCAATTGTCGCGAAATTTCATCGTCGCAAGTAATATGCAAAGTTGAAATAAAGTTATCTAATCCATTTTATTCGCGCGGTTTGTAATACGTCTTGTAAGGCTCTATCTAATTTGGACGGGAGAACACACCGAAACATTGTGAAATTCTGTAACAATTTAACGGTTTAAAATTCACCACGCAAATTACTTTGCTGGTAAACGTTCTTCCCGTAATTTGCAACAATGCGCCCGTATACGTAGATACTGTTTAAATTGTCTGTGCCTATACTTTAAAAGTTTTTTAAGTGCCGGAACAAGCTGCCGTTTTAATTGCGCCAACCGGAAAGGGGAGAGATGAATGGAAGGAACTGGGCCCGTATTCACTATACCACACGCGGTGCGCCCGTTTCACCAATGCTAAAGGATACCACACTGCAAGAAGTGACAGTAGAGAACACATTTCAGGTTGCTAAGACTGTTGTGACTTTGCGCGTTTAAGGCGTGGAATTGTGAATAAGGCTATGGCTGCAGCCTTGCCAGCCGCCCTACATTATTAAAACTTGCCTCTTACTCCACCGAGCTCCACTCTACAAACTACGCCCATAATGAATCGCACATCTCAAATAGACTTCGAATAATTCGTTTGGAAATTACAGTCTTCTTGAAGATTTGGTTTGGAGCTTGCTTTTTGTGGGGATGGTTACTACAAATGAAGTTTGGGGACTTGATCTTTGAACACTTTTTGATAAATTTCTATTATGAACTGACTTATCTATAAAGTATATACAAATTAATAACGCTGAAAATAAAAATAAAATCCTACATTATGGTACTTACAGATAATAAATAATAATACTATTTATCTAGGGTAATTTTTATTAATCAAATCAATTATGCTAAATAGGTATTTGACACTATCGAGTACCAGTGCACTCAATTAACTCTTATAACTGAATGTATTTTTTGAAACTATCATATTTATTAATTTACATGAAAATATTCCAAATTATTAAAAAACACATGAAAAAATCGCGTTTTAAATTACTTTTATGAGTGTGTTTTTATATATTTTTCAGTGTCATTTTTAAGCCACTCTAACTCTATCTCTATCTAGTCTGGACAAACTTTCAGAGTATTTTTATGTTTGAAGTGTAAAGCTCGTTAGCGCTCCACACTGTCATTACTGATATGTACTTTTCTTCTCGGCTAGCGCATTAAACTTCTATAAAAAGATACTTAAACTTTGAATCCCTAACTAACGTATCATCTTGTTAATCCAGGCTTGTTATTTTGTATTCATGACATGATGAAAAACATGCATATTTTAATGGCATTTTATCATTGAAGTGTTTTTGCTCATACGACATTCAAGGGCCTTGTTCATACGTGAAGTTACATAGGACGATGTGTGTAAAAAAGTAACAATGAATCTGGAACTAATTGCGTCCTCGATACGAGCCCTCGGCTTGCGACCTCGGGCGCGTAAACATTGTTTACAAAAGGTGCGAATAGAATGCCCGTGACGTCAGCTCAGGCCAGACAGCTCTCTCGCTTCATGCAACACAGATATTGGGACTATTTTGTCAAAAAAATATATGTAGGTACGTGTTTTGTGAAGGGGTGAAGGCAATTTTGTGAAAATATTTTTAAACTTACGGGATCTGAACACATAAGAACATTAATTTCTAAAATTATTATTATTAAGCACTAATACAATGGGTATTTATCGCGTTTTTTCACCTATTTTTCCCGAAAAATAAATAATATTGGACGATCCACACAGCATCATCTCTTTAAGCTCCAATTTGTAGTCCAAAAATTGTAACGCAACCAATGAAGATTTACTCACTGAAACAATACTTGATAACCTATTCTGTTTATTTGAACTCAGCATTTCAGCTCCAGCTGTTCTCAATCACCTACGGGCTTACCGTGGACGCCTTATTACATTGCTCAAGTACCTCCACAAAGCCTCAGCGTGCCTTATCTGTGGTGCCACAAGAGCCTCATAAGCCCAGGTTGTTACCTCAGAACACATTGTAACACATTATGCCACGGCCTTACCTCCCGCACGTAATAAGAAGGTACCTGTATGAATATTTTCTCTTTCTCTCTACCAAGATTTGATTTTTGATTTTTCCAATATTTCTATCGAGATGCGTTCGATAATGGAACCCTTGGTCGTGGTAACGTTTGTAGCAAGACAATAAATGAGAGTATATCGGTATATCTGCCTATGAAAACCCACTTGCAGTGCGTTTACTTATTCCGCTATCATGGCGCATGAAACTGTATTGGGATATTGGAAAACTCGAAAATCAAACCATGGTAAATATCCCGTTTTATATTACTTTTGTGTAAGTAAGTAACCATAATACTCGTAGTTTCAAAAGTATTATCTCTCTGTCTATTATAGATTTCTCGTGGCTTGGATTTATTGTTTACGTAGGTCAGCTCAACATACTACTGGTTTTATGGGCTTCTGTTTAATTTAAACAGACTAGAAGTAAAGCAAATACGCGATCTGTTACGAGTAAATAAAAGCAGTAAATGAGCCTAGTAAACGATCGTTGACGTTTACTGCTATTGAGTATTTTTCAATCGGTACGGCACGACGATGTCGCTCATCACATCGCTGTTTACCTGGCCTGTTCTCAAAGCTCCCCATATCTGCATTCAAATGCATGCATATGAATGCAGATATGGGGAGCTAAGTCAATACATAACTAAGTCTCGTTCGACAGCTCCCAGTGGGTCCGGCAACCACGCATGTTTACTGAGCACATGTTTCCGTAACGACCTCGGTTTCCTGCAGAGTAAACTTCACAGTTAATATGATTATGCACGTAGGTAACGTTGGTTTCAAAAATACAAATTGTGTAAGGAAACATTCTACAAATGTGCTGAATTGAATTGAATATATTTATTTTTTCTTGAAAATTAGAATTGTTTACAAATTTTGACTTGTGTTTAATGTATAGCTAGGTTAGGTATCGCTAGTTATCTTATATTGCAATTAGGTGCTTCCTATTTAGAAAAATAATGTATTGAGAATTTTTGTATTTTTTACTTAATTCTATACAAAATTGCCAGCCCATACCCAGTAGATCACAGTCATTTGTCCCACAGGGATTCAAACCCGCAAACTCTTATGTTGTGTTGCAGGTGCGCGATAAAAGTCACCAAAAATTTACAAACAAGTCAAGATAGATAGACTTGTTGCGTTCCGTGGCATATTTTTAAAACAAAGGCCACAGTTGTTTAGTTTTAAAGATCTAAGCATACATAGGGACAGACAGCGGGAAGCGATTGTTTATGTAAAAAAAACACTTTATGTAGTAAAGTAAAGCGTCATCTTTTCAGTCGACTATTTTTAAAACTAATAAAACGAATCTTTCTGATGTTTTTTCAGGAATAGTACCTATGGTGTTTATATATAGAATCACGAGAGAATCCAAGATCACTAGCGAAACGTCAATCACACAAAGGCTTTGAAACTGAAGGGTTGGATTACAAGGGTCTAATACTGTTTCATATTATTCAAGGTCATGGGTTGTGGCTTTAATTTCCTTTTATTTTATTTTCCATTCAATATCAGAGACCCTATCATAATTAAGATGGTAATCTTGTTGATTGGTAAGTCGTAAGATACAGGAAAAAAAATACAACATTCAAATTCCTTTGTTTCTTTAGGCTTACAAAATAAGACAAGTCAAATTGTATGAGATGAATCGTATTTTCGCGTGAAATTAGAATTAACAGAAATCATAATAATGATTGAAATAAACCCTTTGACTTGTCAAAGGGTTTATTTCAATCATTATATTTCACAACTTTCTTGAAAGTTGTGAAATAGAGATAGTAAGAAAGATCAGTAAATAAGTAATACCTATATAAGGAGAAAGTTGTTCTAAGATGTTTGTGTTGTTGTAAATATTTAAATGTAATACGTCATTATTAATTTTGCTACCGTCAGCTTTAATACGTACTTATCCTATCCATTCAAGGTTGTCTGGAAGAGACCGCCGTTAGGGATAAGGCCGCTGATTGTATCACATTCGATTATAGAATCTTGTTTAATTTTTTTCATGTATGATGGTGAAATATGGTGATATTCTATTCTATGTTTGCTCGAAGAAAACTCCAAAATGACTGAATAGATCGGTATGGTGATAATGTAACTCGCGACCGGTTTGCGACAGGCGTAAATTAAGCAATCAGTGCTGTCAAACGCCAATTTTGACGTTGTAGCTGGTGTCAAACTAATACAAAATTGGCGTTTGACAGCACTGATTGCTTAATTTACGCCTGTCGCAAACCGGTCGCGAGTTACATAATCACCCGGCGGAACGATTTAGAATAAGCATACCATACCATACCAACTTATAACCCGTTAATTGCAAATAAATAATTTTATTTTGATGTTTCTATTATTATTGTTTTAATTCCTAAATAATTTCTACTTTACAAAATACAAAATCGTTTATTTACAAGTAAACAGTTTTAACTAAGTAAACACTTTGACTGCGGTTTTTTTTCGACGATTGCGATCTTTTTTTTTACCT
Source organism: Eupithecia dodoneata (assembly GCA_947044415.1). NCBI lineage: Eukaryota > Metazoa > Arthropoda > Insecta > Lepidoptera > Geometridae > Eupithecia > Eupithecia dodoneata. The sequence continues at coordinate 6,472,141 of OX345656.1, read as the reverse complement.
AAAAAATTCGTGCTGCCGCTCTACACAGCGGTTGTGTTGCGCCGCACATGCGTTTCGTTCGAAAAATATTACAGCTCTGCTGAGTCACAAAGATCTGTATTTTCTTAGCCGCTGCGCTAGTGTGGATTTACGCATATTAGTCACTTGTAGAAAACTCATACCGTGCGTTTTCAGCACTCAAAGTATTAACAGGCTACATGTTGAACGAGGAGACCACAAAAGTTAAAAACTGCGGCGTAGTCTCATCGCCCGCCTCCTGACATGACATTATTGTAGACCTTAGGTAATAAAGTACATGTCATAGTTATTATTATTAGGGTGTTTACAATAGTAGTGAGTAGGTAGTTATATAATATAGTTAACATGCAAAATAAAGAGTCAAAAGAACAAATATCAAAGAGTGATTACATAGACATATTTCAATTTAAAAAATATATACTTTGTACCATTACATTCAATAAAAGCAAACGAAAGGTTACTTTTTCCTGATAGCGCTTCTGTACCAAAGCTTTTATACTTTGATAAAGGTTAGAATATTATAACTCACGTAGGATTACGAAGCGCTGCCTTAGTTTATTTATTTACAAGTATGTTTATAAAGGAAGCTTAGAGAGTTAATGAGCAGGATTTGTCATGATTCTGGCCTGAAAATATGGTTGTTCTCGTTAGTACAGAGAATTTATAGAATCAACTGACGACCGATGTGGCGCGGTGGGCGAAGGTCCGCCTGCGACGCAGGAGGTTGCGGGTTCGATTCCCGCCTCGGAACAAATGTGTGTACGATCTGCAGATATTTGTTCCGGGTGTTCTGGTCGTTTTCTATGTATAATAAAAATATATATCTATGTAATGTATTGTATTATGTATATAAGTTATCTAGTACCCATAACACAAGCTTTGCTTACCATGGGGCTAGATAATGCTGCGTGGATTGTCCAGCATTATTTATTTAACTTTGGTGTTTTTGATTAAAACATAAGTTGAAAAACTGTTCGTTTGATTTAGCTTATTAATATACTATTATATTTTTGACGACTAATGTGACGAGGGTCCGCCTGCGATGCGGGTTCGTTTCCTGCCTTAGGACAAATTTGTACGTTCTGCAAATATTGGTTCCGGGTGTTCTATTTCCTATGTAATGTATTCTATTACGTAGGTATATCATTCCTCTAATACCAATAACAAAAGTTCTGCATAACTTGGGGCAAGATGATATTTGTGGATAGTCCAGCATTATTTACTTTTTATATTTATTAGTATATTAATCGAATTACAAGGACGACCTTATTCGACGATAGAAAGCCAAAATTAGAATGTTTTAGTATACACAATTGCAGTTTTCTAATTATCTACTAAGCCCAAACATGCGCTTTTGTGTATTGGCTTGCAAAATGAGATTAATACCGCAATATGATTTACCAAGCTTAGCCAAATTTGTACATACCCACGGCGTCATTAGGTGAAATCAACATTATCGAATCAAAATACCTATAGGTACTCGGTGGGACTTACAAAGGATCAATTCAGATTTGCGGATTATAACGGGTTTTGAAACAAAGCGGGAATAAAGCTGTGTTCACAGTGGAAAAAATCACGTTGCGGAAGACGAGTATAAGTATAAAGTTCAGATTAAATAGTATGCAGTCTTACTTGTTTCTATACATTTCTATTAAATTGATTCCAAGCGCGGCAACAACTGCGGCCTGCGGCCGCGGCCCACAGCGACCGCAGACTGTAGCGTCAGTGGTGTCGCGAACCCTGCTTGGAAATAGAAGCAACCGCGACCGCAGGCAGCACTGCGGTCAACTGCACTAGCCGCAATGAACGCCTGCAGTTTCAGTCTGCAGCCCATCTCTGACTTGTACCTTTACTTTCAAAAGTCCACCGCACCAATTTTTCCGAAACAAATGAGCGTCGCAGCCACGCCACGTTTGTATTTATTATTCAGATCGTATTGGTTATGCATGGCGCAAGCCTGCATCTCTGTTTACTCAGTAATAGAATACGCAATGCAAATATTTAGGCTCAGCCAAGGGAGACCAATTATTTACATTTTCAAAAGGTACAGAATCTACTTCTTAATGGGGTGTAGCGAAAAGCAGGCCTAATCAATATATTTTTTAAGCCTGATTAGATACTCGTACGCCGTAGGTGTGCTTTTTGACATGACTATATAAATAAATAATGCTGGACCATCCAGACAGCATAATAAATGACGGAATGGGTAGAGTAAGTTATTTCGTACATGTGGCCTATATTTCGTGTCTCCATGATCGAACCCGTACCTACCCTGAAAGTTGGGTCCTAAATTTTATTTACATCCTGTATTATCGGTAATAAAAAAAAAATTTTTCTTACTCTTGGGACTCTACTACACGCTACATATTGTTAAAAGTTTAAATCCCTACGACTTATGTTATTCTGTATTTTTGTGTTTTCCTTTTTTTGTAACTATTTATGTATAACATTGTAAGTGTGGCTATCAATAAATTATTTTCTTATTTTTATATTCATTTATCATAATGGAAATCATGGCATACCTATCCATCCTATTACATAAATGAAATGAAAATGAAATGAAAATATTTATTAAAAAAGAAATACACAATAACAATGGTTAACTCTATGTTAAGCTAAAGTCAGGTGTGATCAGTTTCTCGTCAATTATAATAACTAGCACTTTTACTTAATAACTAGCACTTTTACTTCACTGTTCTAAAAAAACCTTAGAAGTTCAATTCTATGTTACCTACCTAATTGGGTGTATCCTGTAAAGTATACATAAATAGAAGGAAATGTTTTTTTTATTGTAACCTTCTTCGGTTTACAATAATTTTATGTTAATTCATTTATACCAAAACAATCAACGAAATAAAAACAAATGAATAATTTAGTTGGACTTGCAAATAAGGGGAAATATTATATTTCTGCGAATTATTCACGGCGTTCCTAACGAATTGTTTGTTTAGACTGGAGGTTATGCGGTCTCCAAATGCGTGAAGAAGACAAACATCCATCTTATCCAAACTTTCACATTGATAATATTAGTGTGAATAATCTATTTTCAGACTGTATTATCTCACTGCAGGTAAGTACTAAACTTTTTTTTTAAATTAGTTAAAAGTACAATAATTACCTTAATTTTAGAAAAATTACAAAAGCTGTTCCATAGAACAGGTGCCTTTTAAGGATAAGATGGATGGATGGATGTTTGTCTTCTTCACGCCAAAACTACTGAACGGATCGGGCTGAAATTATCCCATAAATCATTATCCATGGAATAGAAATACCCTTTAATATGTTAAATATGTAATTATGTTTCCATAGAAACAATGCGTGCCGTAAGCCGCGGGCAAAATCTAGTAATAAATAAAATCATAACCAAACCTTAATAATTCATCGCTTGTATCCACCTTGAAAGTACCAATTTTAATGGAGTCACTATACTCAATTTGTTATCTGTCCCTTTGCACATTGTTTTGCGAAAACCTAATCAAGTTGTCCGAAAAACACAATAGCGGCAATTCAATGTCTGTTAATTAAAATCAATTGTTGCTGTTGTTGTAGCCAGTTTGTTGCCATTTGGAAAAATGGAGGGATTCAGCTGATTTAATAGAATTCTGATTGCAGGTAACAATACCTATTTCATTTTGTTTAATCAAAATAAAAACTTCGTAAAGCTTTACCAGTATCTAGAAGTTAGCAATTGGCTTTGGTAAAACGAGACGAATAAATAACCTGGAATGACACATAATTATGTTGCTTTTGTCTGAGCCTTCTGACAGTAAAGTTGCGAGCTGAAGACAATTTAAAATCACAACATTATTATTTTCCAAGGCTATGGTAGGCTTCTGGTATAAATTGTTTTAAAACAGCAAAGTTTCATGAAACGATCCCTTGGGATCAAACTTATTTAGAAGGGTGTTTTGGAGCATGATCTCCGCAAAATAAGAGGCTAATTCTCTGATTCCTGTATCCAAGAGTTCCCGCCCCTCATTTTGTTTGGTTTATGCAACAATTAGAAGGGAGAATAGCAGGAAAGGGGTACTCGGTATACCGTAATGTTGGCAATTCGGGAACCAGAATTAAGCTCTAGTAAGTCCGGCATTTTTGCTTCGTTTTCCCGAATTTTTTGGGTGAATACACTATTAAAAGGAAATGAATAGGTCCTTTGGTGCTATGAAATGCGCGGAGATGGTCTTTATTTGGGTCTTTATGCGTAGTGAGGCTATGTAAACTTCAATTTTCCTAGCATGTGTCTCTAGTTGAACGTTAAGGTTGTCGCATATTATAGGCCGTTCGAACACTGATTCCGCACAGCACCCTTCACCTCAAATTGTGATGACTATATGCTGTTCACACTCCACACACCTATTCCATCTCACGATCCATACACGCTTGGTAAAACCATTCATACGGCTAATATACCTAAAGAGTACAGACGATTATTGATTTTTACGATCATTCGTACAACTTGCTTCAAGCGTAACGCGTGACCATCTCTTCACGCTTACGCTTTGCGCACATATACCCTACCCAACGCCACTACCGCACAGCACAAAAATGTGTATTTAAATAAGGGCCAAAGCGTTCTTCTAAGCTAACTTTAAATACAATTCACAGTGGCTTCAAACGAGTCGCCCGACTACGAGTTCAAATATAAAATGCGATTACTTACACGTGACGATATAAAGCCCATATTTAAATGTACATTTTTCTGCTGAGCGGTAACGGTGCGCCTTTGATATGCGACAACCTTTACGGAGACGTTAACCAACTAGTGGATACGTTGCGGCAAGCAGGCTTGCTGGCTGCTATTTTACTATGCTATCATTGTAAAATGTATCTTAGTAAGATAAAGAATATTATATTTTTTGAATGCTTATTTTTGTGTTTCGCGGCAAATGTGAGATAACTGTGTGATGTGTGTGCTACGTCCTTAAGTCTCATCCGAAACTCATTTCGTTTCAAAATACGATTGTTTTAATGATTTTATGGTGACAGGCTTTAAATGATTTTATATTATAAACATTAAAAGATTAACGATCATTAAACTATTCACTTCCGAGCTTTGTTTCAATTACACTATAACTCAATTTGTCTCATAGCATTTCCCCTAAGTGTAATTGCGTTTCGTAATACGTAATTTGGGAAATTCTCTTCGGCGTAGCCCGGCGATGGTATAATTAGATACGTCGTTAATTAGAAGGTAGCACAAGAGCTCTCAGGGGCCGCTTTCGTTTACTTTCAGGGAAGAAGCTAAGTGCAGGATTGAAAATTATAAAGTGCACCTTCAGGCCGCTTTTACCTCATGCTTGAGAATAACCAACCATATTCAGCAGGAAGTTGCTTCAAACTTTAAGATTATGAAAAATGGTGAGAAAGATATGAGAGGTGAAAATACGGAGCTTTTATTTAGATAATAAAGGATAATGTAAGCTGAAATGATGAAACGTGGGAAATTCCTGATATTTTGCATAAACCGCTTAATATACCTACAAGCTACGCAACAACAAATTACGCGCTTACCAACAAAAATACCAAACCCATAGCTCAGGGAAGAAAAATTGCTGATATAATTTTCCGCGAACATATGGCGTCCCTAGCGAGCGTAAGGGAAGCCTATTCTGTTAATGGAAGCACAATGGAAAAGAAAACTCAATCAAGCGAGAGACACAGTGATTTCTGCGCCTAACTACAACAGATATATTGTGGGGCTGGACTCGTCATTAGGTGGGAACAGGAAATTCATATAACACCGCGTGTGCTGAGTAACTTTTTGGATCAGTCTGATTTAGCGGGTGCCATAACCTTTCGCATTATATCTCGCACATGTTGTATATATTTATGAAATTCAAATTTTTAGTAAGACTATTTTTATTGTGTAACTGTTAAGAGTCTCGTCATCTACGTCATGTTTAGGTATTTTACTAAAAAAAACAAATATCTGTCTTACTGTTTCTTTTTTTTTTTACAACATATGTATTTAATTGTGTAGGTATATTATGTTAATTTAAATTAAAAAGTGAACTAAAGATTCGGTTGTTTCAAATCAAGTTGTAAATACAAGTATATTTTATGACAACAGAAACACAACAAAAAAAACAAAGCAGACAGAGCAAACATCCTCCTTTGAAATCTACCTTCTCTCTGATTTTTCTTGAAGACGAAATTATTCCGAGCCGTGAGCCCTAATGTAATGTTATACAGACAATGGGACTCCTCGTAGCTTCCATAAAGTCTCATTCTCTCACAAAGGCAATTTTTGCTTGCCAATTCAAGATTCAAATGCCGCTTTCAAATAACCATAACTGCCTATCACATCTACATTTCTGGCTATGAGAGTTTCGTATTATAATGTCGCCGTAACGTCGCACGGAGATGCGGATGTATACATATTTATGTATGTTGTACGTATACATATTTATGTGGCGGTAATGTGTACGGTTACAACGCTCAGCACGTTTGGGGCGCGTGCTTGGATGAATTGAAAAGGATGCCTAGCCTAGGTAGCGAGATCAGCACATGCCGAAGGAATTTGCCATATTATTAAAAGATTGAATTTCTGGTCACAAATTAGCTTGTTAGTTGGTACTTACTTTATCTATCTATATCTATTAGTATCTACAGTCAGGTTAGTTCGAACTCAAGAACGGCTAAACCGATGTTCATAGTTTTTGGTATGTTGTATTTGTCTCTGTTCCGAATAGCTGAATAACTGTTATAAACATTGGAAAATTTACGAACAATATAAACTAAAAGAAAAACATTTTACTACACAAAATGTGCATGGGTTTCGTAACTGCCAAACATTGACTCTTGGGCGGGACGAAGTTCGCCAGGTCAGCTAGTAATTATATAAAAAACATTAAAAAGTATTAAACATCATCTATTCTCCTATTTCTTCGTAAAGGCCAAGTCAATTCTATTATACCTTCCATCAAAAATGTATAGGTACCAAGAAAAATTTTCGTAAAAAATACTTCTAATCATCCCGCTCAGTAACAAGGTTTTACAAATGAATGGTTTCCGGAACGCAGTATTCGCTCGTAATTTTACTCCAAACAAGTTTCCGGGTCCGTAGTTATTTTGACACGCTCACTGAAAGCTAAAAACACCTAACTTTCAGTTTGTTACAAAACTCGTAATCTCAAAAACGTCTGTTCCTAATTTCTTTTCCGATTTTAAAAGAACCATCTTTCATTTACGACGACATTTAGAACAAGAACATTCCAGGCTTCGACACGAAGTTTTGGCAATTTCCGTGCTTGGCGAGGATTTTTTGTGACCCCATACTTTGTCGTTAATCTTTCGAACAAAAAGTTGCCGATTGCTGAGTCGTTAATGTATGTAACTGTGCAAGATGACGTATAAATGAACACAATTAAATATGAAAGATGAAATCTGAAAACTCAATAGATGTTTAATAAATATCTAGCTCTAAATTCACATAAAATAGCTTTAACAGCAGTAGTTTTAAAGTGGGGTATAGGTATTTCTTTGAATTTCAATTAAAAAGCATTACATTTTTCGTATTCATTCATAACCCTTCTTCCTTTTTGTCAACCGGTCATGGCCAAAGCATAGCTAGTTGACAAAGTTGGCTGTTGAAAAAAACAGCAACGAAGACAAATGATAAGAAATTCTTTTGGGCCGTCCCAGCCATTTCCTTTGTACAAATGCGGGCGTACTCTCAGCCGGCGAACACTTTTCTTTTTATTGGTATATATATTCGAAATATTCGGAACTCGAAACGTTTCCCAATTTTATTGCAAATGAAACCAAGGTGATGGGATGCATCTCGTAAAACTACCGCGGGCGATGATAGCATTGGAGAATATTTATTCGGAGTATTTACGAAAAAAAGCTGTATCCTTTAGTAGGAATGTTTCCTGTTTTTTGAATTTATGAAGTTTATTTTACTATCTGTTATTATCGAATTTATGTTGATTATTTATTATTTAAACGTGCATAAGTGTTTTAATAAAATTATCACAAGTTTTAAATTAGTTTTATGTGAAGTGAACCTAAACAAAAACCACTTCATAAAGTGCCATAATCTACTTATCGGAAATTGCAAATAAATTACAACTAGTTTTATGTTACCTTTTTAATAGACTCATATATTGCGCTTATTCAGTACCGAGCCCATTTTCACGGCTTACGATCATAAGTACTATTTTACGATGGGATTGTAAAGTACTTGAATGCTTTTTTCCTATTAGTTATAAATCTATTTGTCATATATGATGTAGAAACCTATGGAAATGTAGTGCTTCTTACTTTACACTTCTTATTATTAATTTGCACATTATTATTTTATTCACACCAAAAGATATTAAGCTACTCTGATATCTTTTTTTACGCCAACACAATAACAGATGATAAAATTAGAGGTCTAATAAAGTGTTTAGCCTCAGAGAAGGTTTCAACTGAGAACGAACTTATAGGCTTCATTCAACACAGTTGTCCCAATAGCTTTCAGTGCCCTACCTTCACGGCTGATGAAAGATCAATACAGATCAACCTATGTTACTCAGGCACCTACATTGTTCATGTTTAATGAGAGGGAAGGGTTGACTATCCCTGGAATCGTTGAGCAAACGACGCAGAATGGTATTGTTTAGTCTGGCTGACGCAGGAGCCACCTTCTAGGAATCCCTAATTAACAATGTATTACGGACAAGCTTCTTGGGTCTTAGTGTGAATTTCAGAATCACTGAGGAGCTAAATTATAGCCCGTAACTTATTTGTTTCTGATGTATTAAACAATAAGGTCTTTCTCTTTAAAAGTAAATACATACTTACGTAAAATAGGGCTTAAATGTTAATATTTATAACGAGATATTTACCAAAATAGTAACAATATTTAAAACAATAATATTCAACAATTAAATCGTGGTAAATATATCGTTATAAATGACTTTTATGTTAATAATCATGATAGTTTCAAAAGTTTTTATATAGGACACAAGGTTTCCGATGAAACCTTTTGCCACTTAGTCATTTTAACATAAAAAAGTAGGTTCATTCAGCTTGCTACCGATTCAAAGTGGGAATGCGGGTTTCGGCTCAAATTGATGGACTCTCGTACGCCCTATCAATCAAGATTTGCAACAAAACTCCCTTTAAACTTGAGTAAGCCTCGTAAATTGAATAAAAACATCGTTATTGAGTGTTTGTAGCTACGTTGACAAATGAGAATATAAATAGAATTTATTGTTGTAATAGTGCTGATTAATGGGACTATTACTTTAGAGTAAAACAGGGTTGCTCGACAAAATTACAAACTGACTAGCAACGGCGTACGGTTTAGCTCGCCTGGCATTCCCTATTAAAATTTACCTATGCCTGCTGAAGTATTTTTTGAAACCAATATATCAAGGCTTGGGTTTTTGATCTTGGTACCAAATCAAATTATGTTTTCTAGAACACTATATTTTACTGAGGAGAGGAAAATCCTAATACCATATTTAAATCGTGAGAATTTTCTAGATTAGGGCACTGACTTTTCCAATAAGTCAAAGACCTCCAGCGGACCCAAAATCTCTGCTCAGCACAATTTCCCTCGATTTCGTAAAGCGAAGCGAAGACACCTTGCCGTGATTGATTGTGGTAAATGGTTTGTGATGGGAGGGTCTCTTACATTGTGACATGACAGACATTCTCTATGAAACTTTACCCAGCCCTCTGAGGGGATTCCTACCCTGTCACTTAATACTGCTGTCAATATAGTTATTGTTTCTTAGTAATAAACAGTAGGTTCCATACGATGATGTTCTTAGTTTACTCTCAACTCATTATTTGCTTTGGCCAAAATAAATAATTTTTATTAAATAAATAAATAATGCTGGACAATTTTCACAGCATCATCTAGTCCCAATCTAGGCGAAGCTAGTGTTATAAGTACTAGATGACTGATATAATAAATGAAATAGATTACCTAAACAGATTTTTTATTATACATAGAAATACCCAGAACACCCGTAGCAAATATTTGATTCAGATCGTACAAACATTTTTCCCAAGGCGGGAATCGAACCCGCAACCTCCTGTGTCACAGGCAACCGAAATGGCGCGGCGTGCAAAGGTCGCCCGCCGCGCCATATCGGTTGTCATTTGGCAGTTCAATATTTAGAGAAGGACGACATAAAAAATATATAAAATCCAAGAAATAACTTAAAACGTAAAAGAAGTCAAGTATTAAATAAGGTTAAAAACAGAAATGGCATTAATCTAGCAAAAAAAGTTGTGCTACAAGTTTTTATGTGTGTCTAAAGAAAGTTAGTAACCTAGTCAAAAAGATCTGATATTACGAGAGCTTAAGTATTGTATAAAGATTCGATGGTTAGTGGTAAGAAATAAAACCTTTCTTCTGATTGTCAGTTCGGATATACCATGAAACTTTACGAGACTAACCAAAGAAAGGACCAAAGAATAAACAGTCCAGCCTTTTCGTTTTTATGTAGGTGCCAGTAAAGATGGATGATGTAAATTGTTTCTGACAGTACAAAGCATTCAGCAAATGATAATGAATAAATACCATGCATTTGAATCCGTTTATTTGCCAGTTAAATTAATTTATGGCTCGTGGTGTGAATAGTTCCATAAATCATACCAAAAAGCTAAAACAGTTGTGAAAAACCTTTAATAGCCTTCAACGAACTTTGTTCGCTTTTGCACTAGGCAATGAAAAACGAAAGCTATAAACCTGTCTCTATTATTATTTACATAAACGACATAAAACTGAACAAAAGGAAATTTATACGGTAAAGTTTTGGGCAATATCCGTTTTCTGTGACACGTTTTTTCGAGGGCCGTTGTTCATCGTTAATCTTTGAAACAAAAACGGCAAGTTTGGTCGGGCGCGTCTGTTCCTTACCATAATTTACGTTGTACAAGTGTGCGCGACATGCGGCCTACGACAAAAATTACCTTTGGCGTCTCTAAGCCTATCGGGTAATGACTTACGGCTTATTGGCCACAAATACCCATAACGAGGTTCGTAACTTAAGATATCAACGTGAATGTTGAAAAACTAGCATTACCCAGATAAACCATCTTTCCGTGAGTTTTAATTGATACTTTCACGTACATCTTTGTCTACTACGAGTATATATATTGAAAATAATGTGATAAAGTTAATTTCAGCATCCATCCAGACTGTACTTTGACGTTAGAACAGTGCACTAGAAATACCGCCAGGACTTGACAGCGGGATTTGTGGATTTTCCATTTCAACTAATTTACGAGTGTTTCAACGTTTACTATTTCGGAAATAGTTTGAATTGTGGTTTTTGTTATTGTTTTTGAGTCCTTAATTAAACAGCAAGAACACTGCTCTGTAGGAAGATGTTTTTCTTTATTTTGTATGACAATACTAATTACATTTGACTATAATATGACAATTTAAATAATGTAGTACGATTCAATGAGAAATTAACTGGTTTAAATTAAAGGTCAATGATCATTTCACAAGTCTTTAAAATAAAGCGTGCCCATTAGTGAAACCTTGCGAAAATAAAAACATTAAACTAGATCGGTCTCCATCAACCATAATCACAATTCAAGAGAAATATTATTGCGTTTTTGTACGTTTTATACTCTGCTGCCCTGGGGTGAGTTGGCTGGTTGTTACAGTGGAATGTAGCAACACTTATTTGAGATTTGCATTCTAAATATATGCATATATGTATATGTATGCATATTATATAGATAGATAATCCTCAAAGCATTATCAAACCCCAACATATAACCAGAACTTTGGTTATGTTATGTTACAAAATACAATAAAATAAATATTTTATTGTATTTTGTAGTAGTCTTTCAAAGTAGAATAAAAAAACTAGTTGTGATAGCTATGCGCAATGGTTATCTCAGCATAATGATAAGTCGGACGCCAATTCATAGAATTAAGTTTTCTAATTTGTACCTTAGTTGCTTTTATGGTGTAACCTACAAATTATTTGTAATGAATAAATATTTCTTTGTTAGAATAAATTTATCTAGCAGCTTGAACCACCATATAGCACCAGTGGTTTTCCACTGTATTTTGGTTCAGAACAAACTCCGGTTGTAGTCTGGTTTTTAATTTCTGGAGTGCCTGACTATCTAACAGTATAAGAGTTACCTATATTTAACAAAAATGTTACGATTCGGTGCAAATACAGTCCGCTACCTAAAGCAATACAACGCAGCCACGACGTCCGGTCGCCATTAACTGCCGCATTATCTCTTTGCTCTTTTCAAATATTTGAACATTTATTCGGCGTCATAGCGGTTGGTAGCGATATAATAAAACAAGTTTTGATGGTCAGTGGTTTTTCAGAGTGCTGGTTTTCGCATGAATTTAACAATGGATTTAAAATTACCATTTAATACTCGTAATGGCACTTTATTAGCAATTTATTATTCAGATTTGCAAAATAAGTATGGAATGTCAACCAAAGGCACAGTAAATGAAATTTTATAGAACAATGAAACTGAATAATCATTAGGAATCTATAAATTTATTTAGCTTTCAGATCGAAACCTACCGACCTGCGAAAAGGCCTACAAAGCCTTAATAAGGTAAACGGAAATTTGATGCCGAAAATCAATTTAACATGTAAAGGAAATTCAATTATGGACATAACGAGCCTGTCCTGAACACAAATTTACCTGCAACGTTTTTTAAATTGAGTATAGAAAATAATAAGGTTAAATCTTTTTACTGAACGTAACATGGGCGTTGTCCTAATTGGTAAAAGATCGTTTGGCAAAGCTAAATGATTTTTAATAGGGTTAGGTACATCTTGGCCCCACTGATGGACCATGTCCTCCCCAAAATCGTTCCAACCATTTGGCAATAAGTACTTGAAGTTGGAGAGCCACGACGCTTTCAATTAATGTGAATTAATTAAATTATGTGCTTTACTTTCAACCACAGATAAGCAAATAGGTATTAATCCAGTCAATTAGGTTCTTACCTAACGATTGGAATCAACTATCTAGAAACTCGTATGTGCCTTTATTTTGGCTTTATAAATGTTGTCTCAAAAGTCGAATATAAATAAAATATCGTGTACGCTTCGTAATTTTGCAATTAGCTGGGTTTCTATATCTCAAATGATGTTGTCATCTATTTATTAACAGGTTAACTGTCCGGGCTCCAGAGTGGGAATGGTACATAAGTCCAGTTATGTTTTTGTTCAAAGTCGGTATATTTGTGGTTTAAATGTATACATAAGTTATATAAAATATTTATACTCTACTGAAATACATAGTTTTTTTAACACAGACCACATATGGTCTGTGGACTCCTGCTCACATACTTCCAGTAGAAAAATCTCGTGCGTCCACAGACCATATGTGGTCTGCGCATACTTTACTATTTTAGTTTTTTACAAAGTGACATTGACAGAATGATACACAGACATTAAGAGATTGAAACTTTTGACATGACGTTATTGTCATTTCAGATGAAAAAGTTCAAATCGTCTAGTCGTTTCTGTGATCTAGTCGCTGAGTTCTGTTGTGTTATGTTCCATACCCTATAAAAAACAAATATCGATTATTTCCCTTTGTCCCATCACTTTTTATATTTCTTATGATGTATCCAGCCAAGTCCGCGTTAATTAAGAGACATTCTTCTTACGTCCACAGTGTCAGATGGCTTAGAAACTGTACGGGCGAACAGACCACATACGGTCTGTGGACTGGTATGGAAGTGGCTCTACGTGGACAGTTAACTTGTACTTATAGATCATAAAATTTGCTACAAACTTTGATCCCAATATTTTTTCATGGGGTCAACTGTTTTTGAGATAGAGGGCGGAGACCACGCGTGGGATTTACATACATATAAACTTTAATAATCTTTATAGGAAAAAAAATTAAAATTTTCTATGGCAGAGAGATTCCTAGTTGTACAAGTCTTTTGTAACGTATCCAAGACTCCTATATAAAATCCACCTACATATATAATAAAATATAGTCTAAAAAAATAAAGCACTTGATTTTTGATGTACTGGAACCGCTAAAATGCGATTTTGTTTTCGTCTTATATTACTCGTACAATAACAAGAAAATATATAATATTATGGTATTGAAGTTTTCACACGGATTCGGGTGGTTTATGGGGGTAGCTCCTGTTTGTTCTATGGAACATGACGTCATCGAACAAAAAGACACATTTTCTTCCCTATTTTTTCCATGGAACTACATACTAGCTTTTCACCCGAGTTTCATGACATAGAACAAAATGAGAATCAGATAGTCCCAATATCTTCCATGCGAAGCTAGTTGACACTGATAATGTCAATTATTCTGTCATGCCATTGATCAAACATCTGCCTGGGTATAGTAGTTTAATCCTACAAAGGAAACCTAAAAATTGGATATACGAAGAAAGTTCTCAGTGCGTCAATCAAATTAGTCACTATAACAAGTGCCACAATAAACTAATATTATTTACTAGATCATAAAGAGGTCGTATTTACCTTGTCCTATAGAACAATTTGAGAAATAAAAGTATTGCATGTTCCATAGTACAATATAACAAAAAAAATATTCTGTACGATGACGTCATGTTCTATAGAACATATGGGACCTACCCGTTTATGGGGCATCTACAGTTTTGTAATTGATTTATTTCTTAAGTTTTGTTGATTATCTTTTTCTGAAATTTGAAGGGTTTTATTTTTGCCTTGCCTTGCCTTGCCTTGCCTTGACGACGCACAATGTATTGCAGTAATTTTTTTATATTAAGACCTTTTTATCCTACCTACCTTCCTGCAAATAAATGATTAATGAGTCCACGTGAACAGATTAATTGCTTAAAGTACCCTATGTTTTATTCCAGGAATGTTTGATTCCTGACAGTTCTATCTGAATGCAAAATTTCAGCCCAATCCCTTTTGGCGTGAAGAGTTAACAAACATCCATACACCCTAAAATCTAAACATCAAAACCTTCGCACATATAATATTAATTTGAGTTTGTTTCCAAGTTAACAACTGCGGTAGTTGCTGAGATATTAAAGAAGGGGGAAAAGAACAGACATAGCAAGACCATAAAGGTTTAAAACCGATCTCGGAACCATTAAACCTTTTTACCAGGTTTTATCATCAATTTGACAACAACAAACCCGGCAGTAAAACACTTCCAGCATTTAAAACTAGCTAAAGCTGGCTTTAGTTTCACACAACAACATTAAATTTTAACATGGACCAAAACAAAGAAACTCTATTCATCATTTATCACCGACACAACCCTTTTAGAGCCTCGTGCACACTTGTAGACGTAGCACTTATTTTTTATTTACACATTATACACATTTACCTACTTTTTATTGCGATTTTTTCGACAAGAAGAATTCATAGACACTATCAGGATGTAGGCGGAGTCACATCCCCGTGTCTCGGAAAGTACGTGAAGCTGTTAGGGATGCGCCTGCAGACAACTATACGCAGACTGATACTACTGGAGTATCAGTCTGCGTATAGTTGTCTGCACCATTAATGGTGCAAACATAACTAACCAGTTACGTATGCACCATTAATGGGGCAAATCAATGGTGCAAATGTAACAACCGTATACGATCTGCCGTCGAATCAGATTATGACAGTGGTAGGATATAGGAATACAATAAATGCTTTATTGTACACCAGAAGCAGATCATTACAAAAAAGACATTACATGCGACAAGTACAATGGACGGCCTTATCGCATCATCATTCTATATGAGTCTACTGCTGGACATTGGTTTCCCCTAACGTGCGCCATAGCGCCCTGTCTTCAGCTTGCCGCATCCAGCATCTGCCTGCAGTCTATCATAGATTGTCATCCCATCTGGCCGGAGTGCGTCCTACACTACGTTTACCGAGTCGCAGTCTCCACGCAAGAGCAGGTTCTTTCCAGCATTTCATCGGTATACTGAGCAAAAATTTTATGTAACAGCTTTATTAATCAGCGCTTCGGAAAATCTCCCAAAAAAAGTAAAATATATCCAAGATAAACGAAACTCGCGTGTGAATGGACCTTTCCCAGGTACCTAACCTTCCTTACAAAATTATACAAACAATATCAAGCTATATTTTCCCTGCCTCATTATTCTTGGATAGTTTTCACCTGCAATTATAGTTTGCGCTCTAGGTGATATCGGTTGCGATCGCCCGTGCTTAATTACAGCAAGCCTCGGGGGAGGATCAGAGACCGCTACGATTTACTGCCATTGACCTAACTTGATCTTACATAGGTAAACTAAATCACACCACTCTGTTAAATATGCGAATGGATGGGCAAATCTATACGTATATTATAAAGAGGTAAAGTTTGCGAGTTTGTGAGAATTTAGGGTGGGGGGGGGGGGGGGGGGTAATTTCTGGGTTTACTGAACCGATTTTAAAAATGATTCTACCAATAGATAGCCACGTTATTTCTGAGTATCATGGGCTATATTATATTAACCCGAAAAATAACAAGACTTTTTAGTGCATAAAAATACATTTACTCTACGTTCATCGCAACTTGTTCATGAAACAATTGTCCAACCGAGTAAAGCCTTTTTTTACGATGGTAAAATGCTGTTGCGCATTGCCTCTAGCCTGAGGAGGGCTAGAGGGGTATGTTGGGTTGTGACTTACCAACTAAAAACCCATCGATACTTCTTCTTTCACCTTAGTGCCAGAGCGTCATCAAACCACTCGTCACCAGACGATTCGTTTGACGGCGCGCTGGCACTTGACAGGGTTGCGGTCTATGGCTTCCCAAGCTCTCTCGCTGTCAAGCATGGCATTCACCAAGCTGGCAGGGAGAGGTCCTGACCAACTACACTTTCGAGTGCCTGACGCTGCGACAACCAAGAACTACACTCCTCGAGGGTGTGCTGTGCTGTATCCTCGGGGGCACCGCAGTGATGACAGGCAGGGGTTGCCTCTCTTTTAGCAACGCGGTGCAGGTACCGCCCAAAACAACCATGTCCAGTCAGCCCTGTTTTTGGCTATTAGAGCATCCGCCCACACTGGTGCTCCATACAGGGTCATAGAGCGGATAACCCCTGTAAAAAGACGGCGGCAGGATGTCCTGGGTCCGCCTAGATTGGGTAAGAGGCGTGCAAGAGATCCCGCCGCACCTTGTATCCGGGGGGACAGTAGCTGGAAGTTCAGTAAATTTCCAAGCTCTATCCAGCGTAAGTCCCAGATATCTCATGCGGGTCGTTAGCATGATCCTCACTCCATCCACTATTATATAGGCACTAATTGGTGGCTTACCCCCTCTTCCATAGAATAGGAGGGCCTCTGTTTTTTCTAAAACCACCTTTTAACCCAAGAGTTGAATGCGGCCAACCAGGCTAGGTGCGCGACGTTGAGGCTAGGTGTGCGACTTCTTCGTAACTGCGTCCCCAGGCGATGAATAGGGTAACGTCAGCATAGCAGATAACATGTGTCCGGGGAAGGAACCGCGAAGAACCCAATCGTAACCGATGTTCCAGAGGAGGGGTCCCATCCCCCACTGAACCCTGTGGAACACCGGTAGTCATACGCCTGGCACAGACTCTACCTCTGCTATCAATATAAAGAACGTCCCGCTCCCTTAGGGTAGTGTTCTACAAAGCGTCGGAGGTAGAGTGGCACTGTATGAAAACGCAGTGCCTCATCGATGCACGCGGACAGGAGACTGGTGAAGGCATTAGCGATATCTAACGATTCCGCCAAAACCGGGTGAAGCCAAGATGGGTCGCTAGTATTTGATAAGTATGTAGGTGACTCTTCAAGCCATAACTACTAAGTGTGTCGGAGTGAAATTTTGGTTTGTTCTATACTTTTTTACCGAATAAAAACAAAAGATTAGGTAGTTTCTATGTTGGGCTGTATGGATTCATGTTTTTTTTATTATATGTTCATCAATTTCTCAGTCAATGATAGACCAAATTGGAAAATTATTTCGCTATTTTATGGAGAATGATTCTGAGGTGGTTCCATAAATATGAATTCCCGAGGAATGAGTAATTAGTCCGAATAACTTTAAGAATTGTGTAAATAATAAGAAATTTGAAGTTGGTTTTAGTTTTTTTTTTCCAATCTTGAAAACAAAATGTGCAAAGCGAAAAATACAACATATACAAACTTAATTTTCTTAAAATCTGTTCTTGGTCTGTAAGTAGGTACTAAAATAAGGTATTTCTATTGAAATGTTTGATAATTCAGGATATTAGATAAGGTACAGCAGGCTGAAATACTTTACACGCGAAATTCGAACGTGTAATGTAATTCACCGGCATCTTAAAAATAACTTGTAAACTTGGGACTCATAAAACAATATTTTTGACCCTCTCCCATGACAAAAAGTCGAGGCTCTCGGAATATTAATTAAGCCAATGGACGTGAAGAACGGTACAGTTTTTCGTCTGGTAAGAAAAAAAAGCTGTACCTATATAATTAAATATTAGGAACCCTTCAGTTTACGTTTTAAAGAATTTGATGATTGAAACTCTTGTTTTATGAAACTAGCACTTACCAGCGAATGCACCGGTGTTTCTGGATCTTTGTTCTTTCCCAGAATATAATTATGTATTATAATTATAAAATAAAATTATAAATTATTTAGTATTGTGTGCATGTACAAAAATATGTAATGAACTTGAGCTGACATACTGCATGCGAGAATATAACAAGAAACAGTTCAGATCAAAACCCATTTTTCTATCGCGAAGCGCAAAATACATCATTTTTATTACAAGCAAACGACAGAAGTCGTATTAAGTAGATATCAAGATGAAAATACATGAATCTATTTAGCTGCAGAGACCTTGTTGGAGACCAAAACCCGGGCCTGGAGGAGGGCAATTTAAAGTTGTAGGACCACAAAAAGGTTCACATGCAAATCTTCCGCTTCTGCAAAAAATACAAACAAGGTTTGTAAGTATTGTAAAACTGCGATAGTTATAGTTAAATAACTAAACAGCTTCAGAAGACCTCTGTGACGCGGTGGGTGAAGATCCGCCTGCGACGCAGGAGGTTACGGGTACGATTTATGCCTCAGGACAAATGTTTGGACGATCTGCAGAAAATCGTGTTATTGAATCAGTCATCTAGTACCCATAGCTTTGGCTTAGCTTGGGGCTAGATGACGCTGTGTGGATTGTCTAGCTTTATTATTAAAAATGTCATCATAGTTCTTAAAACCTCTTTGAATACTTACTGAGATCCGGCCGGCGGGATTTTCCCAGCGCGTATTGAATTGATGATATTGTGGACGTCGCTTTCGGTTACATCCTCCTGAACGAACAATGCGTAATCAGTGTATATGCACTACTGTGGCATAGCGGACCCATAATGTGTCCCTGACTATAACAGCAACAATGAGCCAAATGATCTTGGATTTACGTGTAGGTAAGTAATATGGTAAATTCTGGTGAGAACACTACTATAGGTATTATTACTTTACTATACTTATAACAAATAAGTGTTGGAAGTGATCTAAGTAGATATAGCGTGAAGTAAAAGATTGTGTTATTTTATTTTCTGCCAAGAATATCTAGTTGCTGGAAAAATTGTCTTAGTTTTCTAAAATAGTGAGCTACTCTACAAATCGTTTATTTATTTTTGTTTTGTATAGGATTAGCGCTTTAATAACAAACAATGAAATAATCCTTTGCGTACCTTAGCTCCAGATCTTTCCTTCAAACTTTATTTGACTTATTTTGATTATGCATTGTTCTTACAAAACAACCTTACCATCAGCCAGGCTACCACGCTATTTAGCACATAAGGTAACGCGCTTAATTACGCTAACTTTAGCGCGAATAACGCGTGAAAAGGTGGTATTTTCTTTAAGAGAACCGACAATAACACCTTTTGCACGCGCTATTCATGCTAAATATTAAATGTCAACTTGTCATTTAATAGTAAAGGGTCATTGTCCTTACATAATAATCATCATCAACAACCAAGATCGGTGCATTCACGCATGCGCCAGCGCACTCCACAGTATCAACACCGAACATGCCATCCTCCGATACATGTCCCTTCGAGCAGCAGCAAGCTGCTTCAGCTATTTTGAGAATGGTCGGCGCTCCTCGAAGCATGCATGGGGTGGTGCTGCAGACCTTCACGTGGTATCTGCCTTTGTAACTCCTGGAATAATGCATATTAGAGATGGAATTATCAGAGCCAAAAATAAGCATGGTTTTTTAGGGAAGAAATGTTCTACTTATTTGCAATAATGTCAAAGTGAACTTCTATGCCGTTATTTGCTACTAAGCAGCATAGGCGTGTTCGGTTTCAGGGAATGCAAGGTAAATTATAGGGATATGAGAGTTAACAGTTACGTCACCTGTTAACGGGCATCGTAGAACATACACATACCGTGTAAAATGAAATGTTATGTATGCTATGTGAGGTATTGTTCAGGTTTTGGCAATAATTTTCATCTATTTGAAGTGAAATATACAAAAATAACCAAAAAAAATTTACCTTGCACACTTGACGTAAGAGAGCCATCTGGTTGATCCGTCAATAATTGTGTTTGTATGACTATGAGTTTTATTATTATTATATAATATATCTCTATTATTATATAATATATCTCAGCCGAGCGTATGAATCACGACCCGTCCAACGGGTATCTAGCCCCGTTGCTTGGAGTAATATGTGTGATGAATTGATGATGATAGAGTTTTTTACCTCTTATACATGGTGTAAAAAGTTGCATATTCGTAGACCCTCATTCGCGGGATGCTCAGTATATCTGCTACTTTGTGCATGCCTGCTATTGGCACCCAACCGATCTGCCTCTGTACGAGGTCTAACGCGGCACCCATCACTGAGCGTTGGCATCCATGAGGGTAGTTACCGACCAGAAAACCTATACGCTAGAAAAAGTAATTATTTTTTAATTTCGCACATCTATGGTTCTGTATGTGAAATCGGATGGTAGTGATTCTGTTGGGTTTAAAACCTAAATTATCCAGCCTGAGATAATAGCAATCCCTCTTTAATTTTTTTTTTATTCTTACGCAATCTGAACACTTAATTATAAGCCATATATAACGGGTATTAGTGTTGATAATTATACCCTAGTTTAGTGAGGTTTTGTGGCAACAGAATCAATGCCAACACAACCAATGTCTTTGTCCCTTTTTAATTAATTAACTTACTGTCATATTAGCCTCACTGAACTCAAAGGGTGTTTTAGAATTGTTATATGATGTATCTCTGTGCACATTTAAATCATGAGTAAGCAGACTCGTTGTGGATATGTTTCTAGAAAAAGGTTCCGCCTGTAAATTGAAACGCAGTCATTAAATTAAGCTTAGCGGTGGCGAAGCTATTCATAATAGTGCATCAATACATTCTATAACAAAATTGATAGGATACCTTATAAGTTACCTTTGACAAAAAGGATCTTAGCTTCAACATCCTGATAATTCTTGAGATGATAAAATTTTTCTGAAACTCAACGCTTTTGTAGATTATACTACACATACATTATTCTAGATAAGGGGTTTTTTGCTGAAACCGTGATATTATTTCAAATGTGCAGTAAATAAGAATAACAAAAGCTCTTGAATTAGGTACCTTACAATATGATTGAATTTCTTTTTAATAAAAAATCTTTTCTCTTGTTCTAAATATCTGATTATTTAATTTTGAACGCGCTTTGACTTTGTCAAATCGTGACAGCAATAATAGCAGTAGCAACCTCCTTTGTTGCCTCAGTCTCAGTAGGAACCAATTTAGGAACCAAAACCAAGGAGGCTTCAAAAGCTTTAGCCCTCTACCACCTAATCTGGTCACACAACCACCTGCTATACGTCTCACAGACGATGGCCGAATGGAAAGACTTTCGTATATAAAATTTAACGGTGAATGGTTTGTTTTTTAATTAAAATCAATTAAAATATATATCAAAGTATTTATTAGAACAAACAAGGCACATAAAAATCAACAAATTTTCTTAGAATCTTAATTTGTTTGAAACAACTCTTAATTCTAGCATAAAAATATCGATATCGCTGCCTTCATTATTTGGTAAGTTTTCGTCGGACAGTGGATCTTATTCTAACCAATGCTCAATAAAATCATAATTAGAATCCATTTTAAACTAAAACATAAAAAACATGATTTCAAAAAAGTCACGAACCACCTACCATCCTTCTCAAGGACTGTTTTTTACTTACCTACCAGTGACAAACGCGTGCACCTCCACGACAAGCACTTACACGGCTCTGAGGGACGCGGCGGGTAGGTACAGGGACGTACAAGGTGAGACGTGTTTTACGCGCCAAAATATTAACGTTTTTAATTTCCTTGCGTCTGTGAGACGTATGTCAGGTGGTTAATGGTTAAAAATCATAGGAATTAATCAAGTGAACAAATTAACTTGTTTTATTTAATTTATACGCCTCAATATGGCAATATTATAACAGTACTATATTCAAATATCGAGCCACTAGAAAGTTTTTCAATATCTATCGCAGTTATTGGATGGATAAAATAACAATTAGGTTTTATCTGTTCAAAACATGGAATACAAGAAGTTGAAACAATTTCTAATTTAATATGGTTCAAATAGATGAGAGCTCGACATCAATCACATACTCGATGTAGAAGGCCTATCAACAAGATCACCGTATTGCCTAGTATTTTCGATTAGAATACCTATTATTTAAATGTATTGATAAAACGCACGGATTATTTAGATTATTATAGAACTGTAGAGTAAGGATCCTATCCAATGTACAATACAATACAATACAAAAATTCTTTATTGTACACCATAATCAAATTAATCATTACAAAAATACATTAAATGCGACAGGTACAATGGGCGGCCTTATCGCTTAGAAGCGATCTCTTCCAGGCAACCTTTGGATGGAAAGAATTATATGAATTTAAGAAAAATGTAAACAATGTAGAACTTAGAGTACAGATAAATCATTACAATTGTTCTTCTTGTTAATGGTTTTCGGAGAACAGAGAGCAGTACAGAGAGTGAATAAATAAATACAATACAATACAATTGCTTCAATTGGCGTTCTATCTCCTCTTCTCTTTGCAATCTTCATCAATTCTATCTCCAATCATCTATCTTCTCCCTACCACCTCTATGCAGATGATTTGCAAATCTACTCGCAGGCCCCTATTGAATGGCTCGGTGAATCCATTGCAGAGGTCAATAAAGACCTCGAAAATGTCAACAAATGGAGCAAATCGTTTGGGCTTAAGGTTAATCCTAGTAAAACCCAAGTGATTGTCATAGCTCTAGGATGATCGCTCGTATCGACTGGCCTGACTTGCCAAAGGTCACTTTCGATGGGGTTGCTATTGAGATCAGCGACACCGTTAAAAATCTGGGGTTACTTGTTGACCGACAGTTATCGTGGGGTCCACAACTTGCAGCGGTATCTAGGAAGACCTTTGGTACAGGTGCTTCTCTAAAGCGGTTGCGTAACTTCCTTCCTACTTGTACCAAAACTGCGCTTGCACAATCCTTACTACTCCCCCTCTTAGACTATGCAGACGCCAGCTATCCTGACCTAACTGAAGACCAACTCAACAAGCTTGAGCGTCTTCAGAACTACTCCATTAGATTTATATTTGGCCTGCGTAAATTTGATCACATCTCTGTGTACCGTAATAGGCTCAAGTGGTTACCCATTCGTCTTCGTCGGAATGCTCATGTTCTCAATCTCCTTTATTCTGTCCTTTTCCTTCCATCATCGCCATCTTATCTAAAAGACCGTTTTGAGTTTCTCCATATGTCCCACCCACGATCACTTCGCTCGTCTGATACCCTTCTCTTAAAAATCCCATCACACACTTCCCAATTCTATGGTGATTCCTTCACGTTGCAGGCCGCCAAACTCTGGAACGCCCTTCCCGTTTCTATCCGTCAAGCGAAATCCCTTCCTATCTTCAAAAGTATGGTTCATCAACACTATCTGACCACTCTTGATAAGTTTTCTTGACTTTTATTTTTATTTTTCTATGTTAATTGTTCCTGCTTTATGTATATTTGTGCTCTATTTTTATATATGTACGTTCTTAATAAATATTAATTATTTTATATATTATATAATTATCCTAAATAATTACGCCACCGTCAGCTTTAATACGTACCGATCCTATCCATCCAAAGGTTGCCTGGAAGAGATCGCTTTTAGCGATAAGGCCGCCGATCGTGCCACTAGATTTAGTTAGTATTAAGATCCTATTTTTATTATTTTCTTTATATTTGATGGTGCAATAAAGATATATTGTATTGTATTGTATTGTATTGTATACAATGCAAATACGCTTTATTGCACATCAAATACAGAAAACAGTAAAGAACAAACAAACAAAGATACAGATGCACAATGGGCGGCCTTATCGCTAATAGCGATTATACAGGCACCTTTGGATGGACACGTAGCTATAGTATAGGTATAGACGGAAATAAATGGTGATGTGGTACAGAACTCCGTGAGTTCGACTGTGACTCCAAGTAATCCAGTTATTTGCTAAGTTATCTAAAATCCAGTTTATTCTATAATATTTTTTATGTATTTTATCATTCTTTAAAAACCCTCTGATTTATTTATTCTTAGTGTCAAAACTAAATCTAACACTGTTAAGCTACAGGACTCATGAAAATCAAAAAATCAGCGCGAGAATTTCAACGCAAATTAGATTTCTTGTTGACTGCGGCTGCTCGTTAGATTCAAACGAATTTTCAATCAACCGGCAAAAATATTCACCAATAATTTGAAACGCAAAGACGATTTCGTTAGCTTGAATGTGAACATTACAATATTCCCGATTTCTCAAAAGATTTTAGCCATCATATTCTTATGCAATTAACGTTCATATGCGTAGCCATCAATACATTAAAAAAGAAGGCTTAGAATGATAGGAGACACAAACAAGGGGTTGAAAAAATAATCGACAATTAAGTCTCAATTTCCTATTCGTTTACGTGAACTTGTGTGTGTCAAAGCACTGAAGTTACCTGCTTGTCAACTCATACATAGATTAGTTTTGGTAACATAATCAAAAATTGTTGATTGATACCTATTCCTTTGCTGTGATAGCAGCGGGTTTTCCCTATTGCATCAATATTAAAAAATAGCAAGTCTGAAAATATAGCATAGGGGGACTCCAACATCTCGTCTCCAACAGGTCTCCAACGCCAACCTAACCTGCACGTGGTACACCCTGCCAGATAACGAGCTAGGCAGGCACACTTGCCATTAACAAAGAATCACCATCATGATTCTATAGCATACTGTTATAGGAAAAAGTGCAGATTATTTTATCTTTCCTTAGGTAACTTTCCAATATAGCCACCATTATTAAACAAAATCATTATTTTTGTATTCGCTTACGCAACGTTATCATTTAATGAAATACCAACAAGAAATATCCAACCCTAAGTAATCCGTACTGTGAGAAAAGGCTCAAGTCCCCTGTCTGGCTTGACTTATCCTGTTGCGATGACCCTTCAGAAGCTGCACAGTTTTTTGGCCGTATTATATTTAAAATAATGAATCACACTAATATTATAAATGTAAAAGTTTGGTTGTTTGTTATCTCTTCACGCCAGAACTATTGATCGGATGAGCCTGATAAATTCATAAACGTTGTTCTAGACTAGGATTCTACAAGGAAGAGAGACAAAAAGTATGTTGACGATTAAAATTCAGGTGTTTCTTGATCTCAATCGCCTCTTGAACCATCCTTTTGCTGCATCCTGCGCTTAATAAGTGTGTGTCGTGATCCAACTGTAAGCATTGCAGTAGGATAAGGTCAGTGTAGTATCTATTAATGAGAACTTGGACCTTCCTAATTCTGAAAACGAATTGAGGGCATTCGTGCCGTCAACTTTCGGCTTTAATTCCGAGTAAATTTAGTCGCCTTGTGACCACGATCGCTGTAACGCGATGGAAACGTAGGGAGAAATAAAACAAAACGTACGCGATAAATAAATCTTTGATATATTAACAATATTGTATCGTGAAAATTTTAAAAGTTCTTATTTAACTTACTCTAGGGTTATTATTGCATCGACTACGTGTAAATGACAAATCAGGGTGTCAAGATGGTTATGCACGGCGGTGTCTCCTTGCAGGCGGCCAGTGATCCGTCGGAACTTGAATCTCCTAACAATAAATGAAAGGACGCTCAAATTATGGCGAGAAACCAGCTTCTCTACACATAACAAGAGGCCGGTCTTCATCTACAGGAAGTCCTCCACGACGTTGGTCTTCATAAGTAACTTTATCCTCGAAAAACACGGACGATGCTGCGGGCAAATCTATTATTTATATTATGTAGATTTAAATTTTTTAAATTAGATTTTTGCTTCATCTATATTCAACAACATGTATGTACATTGTACATCGACGTAATAACGAATTTTTGGTTTTGATTTTGAACCAACGTCATAGACGATTTGAAGAGCTCTTTTCGTTTTGGGTATCATTATTCTGGGAAAGTGGACATAGGTTACTTTTAATGCAGAAAAAGCGTATTACTGTAAGCTACTGAAATAGAAAAACTTTCAAATATCACAGGACCAACCATTTTAAATATACTTTCTAGGTAAATAATTGGCTTCCCATCAAAATTCAAACCAAGGTATGTATCGCGTTTTTGGATTAAGACGCAATTTGCCTACAGTTCACTAGGTTCTTGTTTAAGCTGACATGTCCCACTTCGCTTTGAAACTGTACACAGAGATACTCAACTAAGCCAACTTGATGCCTCCTTGTGCATGAGATCCTCGAGAGACCTAAGTTATGGAGAGCCTATTGTAAATCTATCTACATTGATTTGATATCTACTGGGTTTGATATCCAGAGATTGAAGCTGAGATAGTCAGAGGTAAAACTTTTCAAGATTATCATGTCGGCCTTTTACGTATTCATCATCATCTTTTGCTAATATTATGGGCAGATGATGCCTGTGCTTAGGCTGTAAGGTTAGGTACATACTAAAATGAGAATATCATCTACATGGAATATGTAAGTCAAATAATAGATACCTATTTATTAGGTAATCGTATTAATACACTTTTATATTGCAAATAAGAAAATGGATAAGTCAAATGTTTATAATCATTGTTACAAAAAACTTCTTCACATGGTACTAGTAAGTAGGTACAACTTTTCACAGAAAGCGGCATCCGAGTGTGAAAATAAAATAAAGTCAAAAACGATAAGAGAAGATTAACGGTTAACGCACATGTAAAAGCCTTTGGTGAGAGTCGACCCTTGTCACAAGTAATTCCGTTATGAAGTAATTAAATTCACATTCAGGAGCGTACAGAGTTTTGGATACTTCCCTGATTCCAAAAAATAACTTGACATTCCCCGATTTTACAATTAAAAGGGTTTGAAAGACCCTTGCTCGAGATTGGGACAATTAATTCCATGAATGGGTAAACCCTTTTTTGTCGCTAGGTTTATCTTTTATTTTTTGTGAGTTTTAAGTAAATAATGCTGATTATCCAGTTTTTTCGTTTTCTTTTTAATTTCAAAACCTTTGACTAGGTTATACCGACAACGTTGTTGATAGGAATCTAAAAAACGAGTACTTTAAATGGAGCCCAGTTCTATAACAGGCTACTTGAAGACATTAAATGTGCTGGAATGTTTTGCGTGTAAAATCATATTGCAAATATATAATGTATCCGAGGATGTAACACTAATAGACCAAAATTAGGAAAAACTAAAAATACCATTATATTACTTAGTATGTTTATCATGTAAGTAACATGTTTGTTGTAAATGAGAAAATGAAGGACTTTGAACTAACTTTTTACTTGCAGAAACATAATTAAATTGATGCACATGAGGAGAAGGGTAAAGGTTATTTTTGCTTTGTTACAAAATGAAGGTAAACGAAAAAAAAATATATATTAAGTGAGATAAGATTCCTACCTCGTATGAATTCGTGTTAAACGATAAAGGTAAGTTATGCAAAGGTCTGCGAAAATATTGTTTTTTTAATTTTTTTGCTGAATTCAGCGATTTATAATGTTCTTGCTAAATTACTCTCTCTTTATATATAGCAAAAAATATACAATTATATTTCTTAGAGAGTACTTTTTGTATATTTAGGTAGGTATGAGTAGGTCCTGAATGAAGCTGAAGTCCAGGCATTATATAGATATATCTAAGCAAGATACGAATAAAATAAACACAATAAGCTTAGTTTAGTCTTCATTGGTCGTCAATGTTTTTGCAGAGAAAACATTTTAGTTCAATTAAAAATATACTGACTGTTTGTTTTTGTCACTAGCAAACAAAACCTTGTAACACGAATCTTGCAGGATAACAAAACAAAACTTGTTTTCCTTGTTACAAGAACCAGTAGTAAAAAGGTTAACACCCATTTATCCAACGGAAATCTTCATAAAAAAGTCAACTCATCAGCGTTTTAACAAAGGAAATAGGTGAGTACAAATTTCGGCTTTGGAAAATGAGCTTATCTTAGACCCTTATAATCCCTGTCCGGAACTTTGATCCTCCCGGAATGGAGAGCTACCAGAGATTGACATTTTACAACGTTATCTGTCCCGGCAGGCAGCGAGCTATGAAACTAGCTCCCGAAATAATATCTCCAACATGTTGCTAACAGTTTTCCCTTGAAAGGGTTGTAGGTAGTAATTTCTAGAGGGATGTTTTAGTGTTAGTTTGGAAAACTTTAGTGATGTACAACTAAATACTCAGTGATAGGTAAATGGAAGATATGACTTAATAATATTTGCTGGCAACATTTTGTATTTGTACATAGTCAAAAGAAACCTTATCGCATCGCAATGTGAGAAAAAATCATTCAAAGATTCAAACACCCTTGGTCTACTTTATGAAACGTTTAACAAAATCTCCTTACCCACATTGATCGCTACATATTCCTTTCGTTTTCTCAGTACGACCTTTGTTACGTATCCTTTGAATAAAACGTGAACTCTTGATACGATTTAGTGAATGATATGTATCGGGAAATGCAATTTATCGTATCTTGATATTATTTCAAAGAGACGTATTTCCTGGAAGAACATTGAATCAACACCAGAAATAAACATTTTTGGTGTTGATTCAATGTTCTTTTTGTAACTGCTCAATAAATCTCGTAATTTAAGTTTATATGAACATCCACGACTATTCTTACAAAAAAATCTAATAAAAACTTGTTTTGTCGCACATTTTCCTTACGAACCGATCTCTTTTATATCAAGATTCTGAGACATAAAGCTAAATCAGGGTAACTTATAGCTCTGTTCACTCAAACAAAGATTTGCGAACGCGCATATTTGCGCCACTCCATTCGATAGAAAGCTCTCATTCAAAAGCTTTAACAAACAATCGTTTTTATACGGAGCTTAGGCCAGGAAGTGAATAAATAATGGAACATTTATTTATTGATGAAGTAAAACGGTTCGTGAAAATAAAATCCTCTTAATTTGATTGAAAAAGGGATGCACAATTATTTTTACGATTCCCACCTACTGAATTGGTGAATACGAATATTTTTTACGTTTTAACTTCTATTAAAATAATAAAAATACGGTACGGTAGTGCTGGGTTCTTACACACATAATGATTTTAATCTTACATTCTGTATGTATATGGACGCATTGTGTAAGTACATAGAGACTTTATTTGATGTAGGGTTAAATCCAAACATGTATCCATGGCCTGTCGAACCCAGGTCTTCTCAAAGTGAAAGTCAATCTAACGAGAAAGACTATAAAGTTCAATTTAACCATCAACAGATTTCTGTGGGCCTCTGAGCCGCGTTCCCTCGAGGCAACCAGCCCTGCTCAAAGGGGCTTAGTTGAAATCTAGTGAGGCCTTAAATATGATCATTGCCTAACACCGAACGGGTTTCTACGAATACGTAATGAGATTAGTCGATTAAGTGGTCCTTTAAGATTTAGCATTCACTTTAATTGGGTTTGGGTGAATCGCTTTGATTAACATCGAGCGAGTGTCATACCCGTGGATTTATGAAATAAATAAATAAATAATGCTGGATAATTCACACAGCATTATCTAGCCCCATGGTAAGCAGAGCTTGTGTTATGGGTACTAGATAACTGATATACATAATACAATACATTACATAGATAGATATTTTTTATCATACATAGAAAACGACCAGAAAACCCGGAAAAAATATCTGCAAATATCTGAAATGTAGCAGCTCTTTTCGCATTTTGAAATCAATCTTTCCATGATATGTAGTCATTATCATAATGTTTTACGTATGTTGTTATCGATAAACTATTATTCTTTCTAGTCTTTAATGTGAAAAATAACCCTACTCGATTAAAGCACAGGGGTACACATAATAATGCTAAATCATGGCGATCTGAGCAATAATTATCACAGATATAAAAACGAGAAGGTTGCAAATAAAAAAGAGAACTGCACTTACTGCTTTTGAAAATTAAGACAAAATTAATAAAGTATTCATTAATTAGTTATTTATTTAAATTACCGTAATTAAATCTCAAAATACTCGTCGTTAAGTGCTATTTTGCATTACTTATCTGCTGCAATGTCCGCTGCGTTGCAATGTTTTTGTAGCATGTTGGCTTCCACTAGCCGTGTTATTTTAGCTAAAATCCAAATTTTGTTACTTAGCTTCTAAAAGCAGTAAAATTGTAAGTGCTTTAGCTCATGGATAACAGACGTAAATCTACGCTAAAACACGCCAGTTAAATACGTCTTTTGATGGCTGTGAAACGAGGAGTTTTTAAAATCATATCGATGATAACTTAAATTATTAAGATATATATTAAATTAGAGCTATATTATGTAAGCAATAATTTAATTTTTTTTAGTGGAGCTAACTACAGACTGCTGCAAACAACCTAGAGGTAGCTCAACTGATAAATTAACTTGTCAGAGTAGACAATCTAATAGGGACTGCTAGCTACGTTTTCCTTGCTTGCGTGCTATTTTATGTTTATCTGAGTACCACGTTAGCGAGGCCGCGGGCAGAAGCTGTGCTCGGTTCTAAATCATATATTTTTATGTAAACAAGGTAGTCCAAAAATCTAAGAAATATTGGAGGAAAATATTTTACGACACTGTTATCATCGGGAGTTAATCACAGGAGTTTTTAATATTTTTCGTTTATTTTTCACTGCCATAAGGCATAAGGCAGATAGAACTAAAAAATCTCGGTTAAGAAAAACTCCAATTACTTACCTACCAACCTAATGAACAAGGAAACTTCACCGGCTGCGGAAAAAACTTTATTCTACAAGTACATGGTGATCGTAACTGTACTGCCGTAGGTGCCTTAGGACTGCTCACATAAATTTTAAAAGTTTTCCAATTTGAATTTAACTAACTACTCGAGATTTTCTTTAACTTAAAAGTTGTATTTTAACTAAGCCGTTGAACGGAGCGAGAAAGGGAAGACGATTATTAACGTTCAAGATTTACCGTGAAAATTTGTTTAATTGTTTCGCTACAAGTGAAAATCATTTTCATGCAGCTCAACTCTGTGTTGTTAGGGTTTAATAAGCGCATCAACATAATAATAAAGTTTGAAATCTTGAAACATTTGCAAAAGTGGGTCAAGAATCTCTTAAATTTGCGTTGTTTGTTTCTTGACAACAATCTGCAGCAGTTTCTTTGTACCATTACTTTATAAAAAGCCGTACAAAAATTATGGAAGTTAGTATGGTTTATAGTTACTCATGTAGGTACTACACCTACAACGCGTAAGATTAACTAGCATACCAGCAAAGTTATTTGAATCAAACCATTGTATTATACTATAAAAACTATCGTAGTTATTGTTATCGTTAGTTACCAACAGTATGGGTGCCCATATTAAATTTACTGATGTTATTTGTAATTATATAATTAGATTTTGGTCCTACTATATTAAAATTTCTTACATAAACGTATAATAATGTACCAAAACTGAAAATAATATAAAATAAATAATCATCAAAAAAAAACTCATCTTGGGTATCATGATTTAATTTGTGTCTTGGCAAGACCAACATTAAAAAAAATGCAGTTGATATAAACTTGCCAAGATATTAATAAAATAATGAAACGAACAAATTAAGATTAGGAACTGCTATGAAACTCGACACCTTTCTTTAATCAGCTCTTATAACGGTGAATCCAGTATCTGAACGAACTTAGCTAGTTTCACATTTGTTTTTGATTAGATTAAGACTTACCGACTAATCTAATATTTTATTATATGCTCACAAAACAAAAAACAAAACAGCAATTCTTAGTAAATCTTATCCCAGCGCATATCCATTCCCAGCCATCTAATATTAGCAAAGTTTCAAAAGTTTTTTAATTTGGGTACCTAAGGAATAAAAGCTCAAGCTTATTATCGAAACAAAATATTGGTTTAGCGAAAAATATTTTATTAAATATATGAGGGCAATAATGGATTGTGTTTGTTGTTAAAATTCTTTAAGAGTTCCTGCCCAATTCTGAACAATCCAGGTCAAACAAAACCTGTACGCTCACAGAAAAGTGTCAGTAAACACCTACGAACAAGATTTGTACGTGTAAGTTTTTTGTTATAAATTTCATAAAAAATACCTAATCCTGTTCTGCGTAGACGTAAAAACGGTAGAGAAGAGTTATTCGTGAAAAAGGTTGACTGCGTCATAACAAATCATTCCCTTCCAGACCCACTCACAATGACGGACATGTTTACCAAACATCCAATAGCGCCCAATATAGGGCTCTTTCATTCAACAAAGTTGCGCTGAAAGATGAACCCATCAAATATGACAGGGGATCAAATCAAATTCAGCAGTTCAATGAATATTGTAACTGAAAAGTTTGGCGTAATTAAATCGGCAGGTAGAGAGTACACATCTTAATTGAAATCTTGGTCCTCTCCTTTATTCTCCTGTACCTTACACAATAATTTGTTAGATTATAATCTAAATGGAAGAAAGTTTTGCTGGAACACAATTTGCATTTTTACTCAACTACCAACCGACGCAAATGTTATAAAACCGTTTTCAGTTTGTATAAAATTATTATTTGATAGGATTACTTATTCGGTTACCAAGGTATTTAAGTTGAAGCAAGGTATCGTTAACCAAATAAAGTAGATAATGAATATTTACGGCCGATTTCATAGGTTGCTAGTTATTAAACCTAAAGCCAGGCGTAGCAACGGCGCCCTAGGGAGCAATTGAGGGTCGAACGACTCTAACTACTGAGAGATATTGTTTTCTCGCAATTTACTACTTTCCCTCGCGGGATTGCCTTCATCACTGTTGTTGATATTGAAATGAAATGACAAAGTAAATTACGAGGTTCATAACCTGACCCAAGGTTGTATTCGAAAATCCGGGAACCTCCTTAAATTAACTGGTAGCTAAATTGAATTTCTTACCACGACCAAATTAATTAGAGCTAGCCTCAATTATGTAACCTAGTTAATAAATAATTCAGGGTATTCCACAGAGTGACTGCAGACCAGAGGGATCAGAGGTCGAAAGGTTTAATTATCTACTATTTTTTTATGGACGTATCTTACTATGGACGTATATACGTTATCTTCATACGCCAAATCACTTGATCCTATTCAGGAGTTTGTAAAACGTTCACAAACTTTCACAGATTTGCAAACTAATTTCTGCAATATAAAAGAGTTCATTCAGGTCATTAGTTAGTTTAGTGTTCTTGAGTGGAGACCACGACTCGGTAAACGTAGTGTAGGACACCCTCCGACCAGGTGGGATGACGACCTGCGAAAGACTGCAGGTAGATGCTGGATGCGTCAAGCTGAAGACAGGGCGCTATGGCGCTCATTGGTGGAGGTCTATGTCCAATAGTGGACTAATATAGGCTGATGATGATGATGATAATTAGTTAGTTTATCAACAACTTGATACCAAAAGCGTCGTGCATTCGTGTGATTCTAATCATGAGCATTTTTAGTAACTCATTCACTGCCCAGCCTCTGCAGCGCAATGTGTAAAAGCGGTGGACCGTAGTTAATAAGTTTGCTAGAACAATGACAAGTGCATTGTGGGCAACGAGGGTGTTAACGACCGTTTATTTTCATTCAGAACACTGTCATATAGAAAATAGCCAACGATACTATCGATTATTTGCTTGCGGATGCTATAAACACATTCTTGTTTACTCTCTGGCAGTAAAAGGCAGTATTACAAGATGTGTCCGTATTCTAACCGCAAATGTCCAAGCTTAAAAAAAACTCTTATGTAGCTCTTACTACAAATGGATTGTATGATTTAATATTTTTTATTTCAGACTTGAAAAAGCCCATCTTATTTCAATGCAGTGGTCTATGTACTGTTGAAGAATTATCCATAAAATATTTATTAAATGTAGATGAGATGAGAATAGATTTATAATAGAAATATTATATACTTAAATAGTACATATTTACTTAAATTACTTTTTACACTGACATCATATAAAAACCCGCCATAATCCAATCTATGTACTTCTTATTATTGAGATGTAAAGGAGCCTCAAATGAGATTGATGAACGCCCCATTTAGTACCAGCTAAAACCTTAAAACATTTAGAAATTTCAAATATTTTTATCGAGTTTCAAGAATATGCCTTCCCCATTTTAATTTATTGTCAAACCATATACCCTAAGTATTTAACACTATCTACTTGTGGGATACGTTCATTATTTATCTTTAACTCAACACTAAATCTATTTAAATTTTTAGCTTCTTATCTATCACGCAGAATTGATAATCTTTACCCCCCAATAGTTCTACGACGATATAATGCGAAACGGAGTGTCTAAGCCTAAATCTTTAAGCTAACCTGAATTTCCCCTCGCCGGCCAGCGCGCTCGTAGGTCCACCGATGAGAAAGTTGATCAAGGCTTCGATCTAGATCAGGCACAGTCTTGGAAAATAGCACCATAGGTAGTTTCGTAGTCAGTCTGGTTTGAGAGTCACAAAATACACTGTATTTTCACGTTTTTCTAATTTTGGTCGACGCAGATACTTTTTCTGTCCAAAACGGAAGTGTCCAAGTGGCGCTGGCGTCGCCTGCTATCCGTCATCGAGTCGTGTGGTTCGATCTCTGACGTCACTTGGTGTAGCGGGCGATATTATGAAAGCAGGGTTGCTGTTTCGATTTAGGCTAGACCCTAAGTATTTATCTGTGTGGTAAGTGGTGTGTCACAAATCTCAGAATAACAACGAAAAGGGAATAGAAAATCCAATTATGGTACAAAACACGGAGTATGGGAAGACCTTCCACGATGATGGACCGACGACATTGTACCAATTGCAGGGAGTCGATAGATGGAGGCGTCTCATGACCGCAATTCGAGACGCACCGTCGCCGTATGGGATTTCTATGTTCAGCGATGAACGTAGTCCACATTTACTGCTGATGATGATGATGACATGTTTATGTTGACAGCTGAAAAACTCGAAAAGGCGCAGTGCGTATGCGTAGTCGTAGCAAATAAGTACCCAGAATAACCCACCAGTCACGCGAAACGTGTGAAATTAATTACGCCGGCAATAAAGAAGTATCGGGCCCGTATAAACGCAATAAAATATAGCCATCGAACGCTGAAGCTTATGGCGCACGAACCTCTTAATTAAGGCTCTATAGGTAGATAGGTAGGTTATAAGCAATAAGTACGCAATATATTTGTTTTATATAGCTTTTCTGGTCTTATAAGCGGTACTTTGATTTTTAATACACGAGTAATAAAAAATCTGGCTATCTAAGAACTCAAACTAATCAAATCATAACTACAAGAAACTTTCCGAGTAAATAATCCGATAATAACTAAATATTTCAAACTAGATATGCTTAAAGCTCGAGAAAAGTCTTACAATTAAGCTGGAAAGATAGAAAAAGTTATAAAACTATCTTATTGTGCGAAAGTCCATCAGTAAATAATACGATTGCTGCCGAGCTCAAAGAGATTAAGTTTACCCGAGTAGGTATATTCCCTGTATTGGCTTAGAAGATTCTCAGGCGGAAAATTACATCCCATAAGCGAAACTATAATCACATATTTTATGGAATTATTAAAAGTTTATGGATTTGTTGTAGGTACTTCAAAGAGGCTTATGATATTGGGTTATAATATTGGCGACGAGATTTTTGTATTACTTTTACCTTTTTCGTAACGAAGCTTTATCTACGGCTTACTAGTTTTTGGGGCTGTTTTATTAGGCAAGGACACTACTGCTAATAACTAATTCTCACGGTCGCTCATGTTTATTTTGCAGCTGTTCTCTATGTAATTGGGTAATCTATTGCTTAATGATGTACAAACTATAAAAGCCGATAAAACATATTATGAGTAAATGTGCTATATCTACTCCATTTTTGATTATTAATCAGCAAAAAGGATAAACGATCTCGCAGTACTGTTTTTGTTGATTTTTAAAGACAATTTATATACTCCATTTGCGGCAAAAAAAAATTGTTAAATATTGTACTTGTTGGGATAAGGCATAATTTGCAGGTCTAAGCTGAACCACAGATTTTAAAGTGGCTTCTTTGGTGGAAAGAACATTTACAGAAAGTAAAAGACGAAAGATACTGCGTAATCAAAGCATTTTACAAGTCCACTGTAAAAGTGAAATTAGATGGAAAACTTTTTACACTCAATAATTCTGAAGAAAATCATGATTCATGTTTATGTATGCCCATTTAGAAGCACCGAAGTTTTCAGCCTTTCATATTTTATTCAAAAGATTTTAGTACTATGAAAATATATAAGTACCTTTTAAAAGTTGGTCTGAGTTGTTATTGAGATTCTCTTTGAGTATTGGTAGTGGAAGGCTAATTGATGCTAGCAAGTTCTCACTTAAACTTAAACTTTTTTGTCGAGATTTATGTTTTCTGACAAAAAAACATGAAACGCTATTGTACCACGATTTTACGCATTCATGTGCATCTAAACCACATGCGTGGAATGATCGTAGCTAATTTATTTTGAGATATTTTAAGAATTCAAAATCTGAAAGGTAAATTGAACCGAATGGCTACAAACAATATACAATTTTCTAGGAGAATCAACAAAGTTGCTAGCTGTAACCTTCTTCCACACATCGCTATTACGACATTCATTGCTCATAAGCAGCACAGGAGCTCATAAAAAGGATCAGCCAGCTTACCGGATCACAGGGCAAATGAAATATTTTCTGTACGATACGAAGAAAGAGTTTTTCAGCGTTTTATTATGAACGCACCGAGGCTTCTGTCGGTGCTTATCTGAAGCGATTTTGCGCTTAGATGACTACGAATCAGCTTTGCGTGCGAAAATGGAACGCTTACTGAATTCTTTAGCACTTTTTTTTTAAATCTAATCCAGGGACTTTACCAATGTTATACAAAACTGGGAATTGATAATAGAATAATCTAATAAGATTCAATTTGGTAGATATACTTTCTTAAAAGTTACCTGTCTTTTAAGAAACTATATTTACCTAATTAGGTTATCAATAGCTAAGATGAAATAAAAAGGAAGAGATATGGGACGTTTTCCAAGCAGAGCTCTCAACACAACAACTGACCTGTGTTGTAATACTACCAAATGCAAACACATACAATGTATTTTCAATTTTAGTATTTAAACACGTAATAGCTGGTTAACAAAATGCTTAGCTTGAAATGCGAGTTTGTTTTATTTAATCTACGGAAATCCAAAATTTTTCAAGAAATTATAAAATATAAGCAATAGGTATGCTCTCCACACGAAAAGTCTAAAAAATTTCGCGGTTCGCTCCACCCAAACATAACAGTGAGTTCCTATAGCGGGAACTAACTGTCATGTTTTGGGTACTGGTCAGCAAGAAGCTTAGAAAGCCAACACAATGGCAGAAAAGTGAGCTGTAGGTACCTATCGGTAACATATCTCAGATAGGTAGGTAACAAAATACCTATTTAACAGAAACGCAGGAGAGGGGGCGCCTTTTCTATAGTTTCAGCCCCACTCGGGAAAATCGAAGATCCGACACTGTCTACGGTGCTGGTATAATCTAATTAAATATCTACGTTCCCATCCTGTTACGTTATTTCGAGAATCCTCGCAATCTTACCTAATCCATCGAAGTTGTCTCAATAAGGCAATAAAAGTGGCAAGAGCTTACACGCACTTAGCTTTAAGTAGTTTCACGTCAAGATCCAGTTATTTAGTGTCCCCTAAGAATTGAGAGACGCGAAGTAGGTAACTCTCCTGAAAATACGCAGCGCACATAATTTTTAATAAATATTTATTCAGCATTACGCCGATACGTGAGAAGATTTCTAGTTCTCCGGTGTTGAGCTGAATAGATTTCGCGGTAGCTCTACCGACTTCGCAATCTCATTGAATACCATAATCTAATCAGATTTCTTGCAAAAATCCTAAATCGTGTGTTGGATCCATCGTAGCTGTCTAAAAAAGAATTGGATTCGACATATTCTTTGGAACGCTTTCCGTAAAATAAATATTCAAGTGAATATAATATTTTTTTTTATTGTTGAATAGACTAATTTAAAATATGACGGATACAGCAGCGGTTCCTATTCATATTTTCCTGCAACACTTGAAAGCAAAATTATTTACACTCGTTCCACTGCCTATTCTCTATCCTAGTTTGACTGTATCATTTTAATCTCTGTTCAGATCGCAGATTAAATATATAATAAATAAATAATGCTGGACAATCCACACAGCATCATCTAGCCTCAAGCTAAGCAGAGCTTGTGTTATGGGTACTAGATGACTGATATTGATATACATAATATAATATACCTATTTGTATATAGTTTTTTAAATTAGTACACATACCTACATAATTATATCGACCAGAAACCCGTGACAAACATCTGCAGATTATATTTTACTAAATAATTATTTAGGTCTCCCATCATTCGTTTTTATTAAAATATGTTCCCAAAGCATTTGTCTGCAGAATGGCGGAATGGCGTTCGAGTTTCCGTTGACTGTGAAAATATTAAAATGAGATGGAATTATTAAAATCAAACAAATCTCATTTTGACGGTAGGTGCGCATAATTTTCTTCAAATCAAAGTTTCCTTTACCTACGCTCGGAATAAATTTACCTAAATTCATTTTAGGTATTCTAGGAAGTGTACCTGTAGTGCGGGGGTCATTGTAATTGTATATCCACTTAGACTAGAAACCACTCAAGTCAAAGACCTATGTCACTATATATTAAGGTATTTTTGTAAGTTTTTTTTGTATATAAACTTTTTTTTTACCTATAACGGTAACCTGTATTAAATGATATAGTTTATTGCAGGTTATAGCCATTATTATTTTCTTTGGGTGGCTTGGGCGATTTAGCGATAGGTACTCAACCTCTCATAACTACAGACAATCAACGACCTCGAACAACAGGTTAGGCTAATTAAGGGCAGCATAAAATCAGTTTTATATCTTTATCTTCCTACTTATCTACTTATAGGTAGGCTACCGAAGAGACTACAAAAGAACCACCGCATGCAAATCGATTAGGTACAATTTGCACCTTATTTTTCCGATAACGTCATTATCGGGAGGGAAAAGCGGATAAGTGTTTGGTCTTAGTTGATGGTAACAAAATAAATATGAACTTTATTGCAAAGAAATAAGGATGAGAATGTTTCTTTATTCTGGTTGTTGATTGAGTTTCAATCCAATCCTGTAAACAGCTATTAGCGGCGGCGTTGATTGAATTATCCAATTCCTTTGGAGCCCTCTTGCAATTTCCTTATTTGGTATATTCTCATCAAAATGTAAGTCGGTATGAACCTAAAGAAAATGACTGTCTAGAGAGCAAATATAAAAATAAATTTGATAATTTAGATACTTACGTACCTAGGTAAAAATACGCATGAAATAGTACACTGGAAGTGAATATTATAAACGTATTTTAACTGTATATTTTTTTTGTTTCGGAAAACTAACACACCCATTCCAACCCCTGAAAACATAAATACGAAGTTTTAGTAAAGAATGTTTGAAAAATAAATATTATTTAACAGCGCCACCTACACCAACTTGGTGAAACTAAAACTGCTGAGAGCTAACTCAAGTGAAGAAAGGTTCACTCAATGTGGGGTTCACGTTTCACATCTTTCGTTTCTCGCTGGCTAGTTAGCGGATCCTCTCCACAATCAGTTGGTCCTGCTTCCCAGAGATGGCAGGGTAGTATCATAATAGTATTACACAAGTTTTTTA
This sequence comes from Eupithecia dodoneata, assembly GCA_947044415.1. Lineage (NCBI taxonomy): Eukaryota > Metazoa > Arthropoda > Insecta > Lepidoptera > Geometridae > Eupithecia > Eupithecia dodoneata. The sequence continues at coordinate 6,431,966 of OX345656.1, read as the reverse complement.
TCTGAAATTACAGTAAAGTAGGTTCATAACAACCGTAACAATATTTAGCTAGGTATACGATCAAACTATTCCATTTTCGTACAAAAGACTTAAACGCGCGCCATGTAGCTCTATCGAAGTTTATATTTTTTACTACTACCTACTACCTGCTTATTACCTCAGTCAATAATTTTATAGGTAGATAAGTATATCTTACAATAGGACCCGTTTATTATCATCATCACTAATAGTTTGCGAGTCCATGTCTCTTCTCACACACATGAACACGTTTACCCTAGCGGTTGTCGCATAGATGGATTGTCGGTTCGGCGGAAGATAATGTCCACTTCAGGTTGCTAATTCTCTCAGAAAATTATGCAGATAAGTTTGAATCTCTGTCTGATTATATTCGGTATAAATACTGTACCTACTTCAGAGAACCACCGAGCATAACTCTGCTCTTTCTATAGCTCACTCAGTTACCTGTTTGTAATTGCCTCAAATAGTCTAACCAGCCTTCCATAAAAGCAAAATAATGTTTTTTATTGAACACTTGAACAGCTGTATCGGACTGCATGCCATATCGTCTTTGAGGCATATGGTTTAAAAAGCCGTTTTATTGATTAATAGTACAAACTAGTTCAGTCTATATCTAATTAACCCTAGAACACTACTAGGGGTGCTGGAGCACCCCAGCAGTATTTGTTTTTTGAATAACTTTGTAATTGTTCAATTAATATGTCTATGCTTCCGTGTATTTTACTCTAGAGTCACCTGCTCCTGATTGGTCAGTAACGCGGCAATGGCCTGACAATGTGGAAGTGTACAAGTGTGTTGCGGGGTGCCCCATCACCCCAGTGTAGGAAAATCATAAGTATTTTTTTTAGTTTAACACGATGGTTTCCGTATATTACATTATTTTGTTTTTGTATTTGATGTTGAATCATGAAATACTGTCAAAATGCATTTAACAAAAACTTGAGCTTGAAGATCGTTTCTATTTTACTAATATTTTGAGTAATTTGTTTGTTGTATGGCTGCTGGCACGGCTTTTGTAGATGATGAGTTCAACAACATATGATAGGGAATCTGGATGAAGTATTAAGAGGAAAAGGAAACTATGGTGTATCGTTTGCTAATAGCTGAAGAATCTGATGATGAAATAATACATATCTAATAAAATAAATAATAAAGCTTATCAAAGAATATTTGGAATATCGCCTGGAAAAGCCATGTTTTTGAGGAGGGATATAAGAGAAATGGTTTCCGGAATCCTAATAAAACGTATGCAGGATCAAAGGTCTACTATGGGACATCACGCCCAGGGAAGTTATAGTTTCTATCGAAATAATAAAGACCGCAAGTCCAAGACCAAGTGCAACTAGTGCAATATTCCAATTTTCTTGGAACACTAAGTTAAAGTGTGCCAATAGTGTTCAAATACATAAGAATAGCTTGATTTTAAAGGTGTTTTGTGATTTCAGTTCTTAATAAATACTAATTAAAAATATAGTTTTAAAAACTGTTCTTATTTTAAAAAAATACAGGACATTATACTTTGGGGTGCCCCAGCACCCCATGTAGTAAAACTAGGTGTGTAAAACCAGTGTAGGGTTCCAGGGTTAAGTATACTCACTTAACTAGTGGCAACAAAAACACCTAAACAGCCAATTCTAAAAGGAGCCTTGTTAAACATAAATCTTTAAACTTGTGAGCCACGGATCTTAAGGTCTATGGATTTTTTAAAGTTTTAGGCTTTTCATGAGTTTTATTCCCCAGATTTTTGGCCATGGCCATAGATGCCTTTCACTGCAAACATGAATTTGCAAATAGTGCTCAGGTTTTTTCTACAAAGTTCCAAGAAAAAAGTCGTGTTGTAAGCCCAATAGAGTCACAATTGGGATGATAAGCAAGCTGGTATATGGTACTTAATATAGTTATTCTATGGTATAGGTCAGCTCGGGCACAAAACCTTATTTAAACAATGATGAGTTGAAAAAAACATATTTGTCTAAAAGGAATATTAACCTTACCTTGATACAAACGAAAATAGATATGAATTTGCAAAAGTTATTAGTTTCGTGCTCGCTGAACATTTTGCGGGAAAATGGGGAGCTTCACTGTACGACCTTGACCTTGACCTTAACAGCTAAACTCGCTATTAACTTAAATTAAAAGCCTGAAATGTTTGTCTAGGATTGTTGTATCTTGAACATTTTGATTATTTGAGATTATAAGCTCTTACTTGTACTTTATTCATTTATATTTAAAATTTCGTTTAGTTTTCCTCTCGAGATGGATTTTCTATGTACAAGTAAACACTCGACGTGCGACATCCGACAAAATAATTTGATTTATCTCTGAAGCGCTTTCAATAAACCTAGGTATTCTAGTTTATTTTTCAAGGAAACTATTGGTTTTGGAATGTGTTCAGTTATGTTTAATGAGTATTAGGACTGCTGTTTCAAAGTTATGATAGTTCAAAGTTAAATCGACAGCGGCTTTACGTTTTTTGTTAAATTAGTATAAATATATATAATACCAATAGATAGGAAAATTCAGGACATTAACCACTTTATCAATGAAGACAGTGGAAATATTTCTCAATATTGCAGATCGTCTGCAGAATATAGCAAACTCTCTAATGTTTCAATTATTTTTACGCCCTATGTACTTGATACCTGTCAAAGGTCGAACAAAGAGAACTGCTTGTAACTCGATGCAAGGAGTAATGAGGACGTGACAGAGACTACCTTTGTAGTCGAGAGGTATAGTATGACATGTTAGGTACTCCCTTCCCCCGTAGAGAAACTAGTGCTTTCACGTTTTCAAAAGAAAGCCTTCAACTACCTCATTGAAAGAATCTTTGACGAGCGAACCAATTGCATACTTACCTATCAAAGAAAGATTGACTCCGTTATGCCAATATATTGAGTTTCAACATTTGAGTTTTAACTCAAATACACTGAGTGAACGCAGCCGAAATAAAATATAAACGATATAATTTTTTCCTCACGAGATTTAAAATTAAATCACCATAACACGAACGGATTTCTATAAAAAAAACCTATAGCTAAAAGACACTTAATGACGTCACTTATTCACAAAAAAAAATTACAATTAATTTACTTAATTTTAATCAGTTCTTCCGTTTAAAAGCTACAATACAATGACATGGAGAGGGGCACAGTTACTTAAACTAAGACCCTTTTGTAGTCAGGGCGGTCAGGGCTTAAAAAAAAAGAATAGGTCCTGAAATATTAAGTCAGTACCTACATTATATTATCTTTGCGATCTAAAACCGCGAAACATAAAGCCGTTAAGCTAAAGATCCGGCGGCGGCGACGGCGTGTCGTATCATCGATCAATCCTGTCTCGTATCGCGATCTTGAGAAATAATAAGACGTCTTCATATACCTACAACTAGCGGACCTTCCCGGCTTCGCACGGTTTAAGTACGGATTCCTATCTTTTTTGAAAATATAATATAGCCTATGTTCACCGGGGATAGCGTAGCTTCCCAACGGTGAAAGAATTTTTCAAATCGGTCTGGTAGTTTTGGAGCCTATTCAATATAAACAAACAAACAAAAAAATAATCAAACCTTTCCTCTTTTTAATATTAATACAGATTATACATCACATAATGCGTAGTAAGTTACACTCGTCAGCCCTCAACATTAATAACAGTAATAGTAGATATGTATGAAAATCAGAAATCAATAACGTTAATTGCTTTAGGCTTATAAAAAAGCGGTCGAAAATAAAGTGTCAATCGGTGTCCACTTGTGCAAGCAATGAAAAGAGCTTTTACAAATAAATAAATAATACTGAACAATCCACAGAGCATCATCTAGCCCCAAGCTAAGCCAGAGCTTGTGTGATGGGTACTAGATGACTATTACTTAATACAATATGTTACATGGATAGATATTTTTTATTACACATAGAAAATACTTACCACGAACACTAAGAACACTAAGACAAATAGGTATTTGCAGAACGTACAAACATTTGTTGAACGCGTTACCTCTTGTGTCGCAGGCGGACCTTCTCCCGCCGCCGTGCCATATGGGTTGTCGTTCATTTTAGAATATCAAATCAAATGCTAACCTCAAAAATACAAGCCACTAAACTAAAGCTTCCAAGAGAAATACAGTTTGCCTTAGGTCTAATAAATACCAAGCAGAATTTTATAGGTTCAAAAAAAAATACGACAAAGATTATTTCCTCTGAATCGCCGCCCTAGGTAGCATTCTCAAAATAATTGCGACAACTCTCGAAGGCTTTTAATAGACGCAGAATAGGCACCAGTAACCACATGTCTTCGTCTTGGGTAATAATGCGTGGGATGAACGATTTAACTTGACATGGATTCTCAAATTACTTCAATTATCAAGACATCTTAGGTAGAATCAAATTTACACTTGTTCTTTGATTCTAAAAAGATTTAGGCACATCGATGGTCGAGTGAGTAGGTAACGTAATAAAATGCAAGATAAAACATCACTCTGTATGCTATTTAGAATGTGCATAACGTTATTTTGTGACTTAACACGGTTAAGTGATAATGATAACACACACACACACAGTGGTGAAATATTTGTACACAATGTATGTGATAATTTTATTCAGCCCCTTTAGACATGACAAGTTTTGGTCTAGGTTCGGGCCCGAATAGAGAAAATTGCCCTCTACGAGGATATGTATCTTGTACGGTAGCCTAAAACACGCAACCAGCAGAATGAAAACAGTTAAGCCGCTGTTCCACCGCCACGCAGCAATTTTAGCTACGTCTAGGTCTACGATACGACTGCACAGACAATTCACGCACACTGCGCATAGCCACGCGGCACATTTTAGTTGCTTGTGTTCGTTTGTTTGACAAAATGGGTCTACGTGACACGTTTACGTGTACCGTGCATAGCATATATCGCGTGCATGATGTTTACAGCGCGTTGAACTACGTGGGTGCATATTTAAGCAAGCCACGCGTGTAGCAATGACGTTATAAATCTCGTATTCGTGCGTAGCGTGTGCGTGAGTTGCAGTGGATGTTTTCACATACATTACCTTGCAAAGCGAATCTAGACACACGTGCGAAATTGGTGCGAAGCCTCTCCGTGCGTGGGCGGTGGGACAGTGGCTTTAGTGTGAAATAACTGGCAGTACGTAATCAGCTGAGCGGAATGCCTTGATCAAGGCTGCGCCACAGATTACATCAAGTGACTTCGGCTGTGCGCCTGATTCTATCGCCACTGCAGATGCAAATACCTTAATACCGGTTCAGATGAAAGAGATCGGAGCTTTTGTTGGTTGTTTTTAATAGACATTCCCTGTAGAAGTATGTAGGTTGTAAGTCTGTACAGTGAAATTATTTCAGGTATGTTTTTATCTGATCAGATCTATAAAAATCAGATATACTTGGGGAATTCTAAGGTTTTTGCTATTATAGTCCATAAGCCTCTGGAGGGTAATTTCAACGACATTTAATAATGTCCCAAAAAAAATCTACTACGACGAGTAAACCACTATCGGCTGCCTACAATGTCTAAACATCAAGTGTATAGAATTCCATAAAAGAAAATCTTCAATGAGGCTGGCGATTATCGTATTAATTCTTCTTATTTGCAGAGTTTTCGTTTTTTAGCAGAACGGTTGTGGTCGTCATGACGAGTCTTTCATCGTTGTATGGGCTGATTTCGCTTGCCTCTCGATATATCGCCCTGTTGATGATCATTCTGGAGCATTAATGCTGGGGGGAGGGGGGCTCCTACGGCAGATCTTATTTGACCGGTCCACCTCATAGGCGATCTATCTATATAATACTTTCTATATAGCTAGAGGTTTATTACATAACAACCAACAGCAATACATGAATGAAGGAACCTACAAAACGCTATAGGAAGTAAGGTAAGTTTGCACGATATGAAGCGTGTCACATTATATTATCAAGGGATGTTACAGTTCTCATGCAAGCTGACGCGTGTAACGGTCGAATGTTGGGTACGCACCCGGGCGTAACAGGGTACTACTCTGAAACTACAATTAATTTTAACTGAGCAGTAAGAATGACTTAGTACCACTGAAAATAAAGCGCTGCGCTCGCTCAGTCATCCGACATCACTACAGCGCCGCATAAAAATGTGCTGTCAAATATGAGATTCATCATCATTATCAGCCAATAGCGGTCCACTGGTGGACATAGTCCTCCCCCAATGAGCGCCATAGCGCCCTGTCTTCAACTTGCCGTATCCAGCATCTACCTGCAGTCTTTCGCAGGTCCTCATCTGGTCGAAGGCCGTCCTACACTACGCTTACCGAGTCGTGGTCTCCACTCAAGAACACGTTTTCTCCAGCGGCCGTGTCGGTTCTTCGCGAGAATATGAGATTAAACTTGTTATATTTAGATCTTTTGAGTTTAATGTACAATAAACATATGAATCGACTAAGGATTATCACCTACAACAGAGCCTCCTGCAAAACACACTACAGACCCACTAACCTGACATCGCGAATCCGCCTAATATGCATCAGGATTATGGCAATAATTTTGGGAAATAAACTTTCTTCCAATATTGCGGTTGTGAGTAGTATAATAAGGTGCAGCATTAATATTCTAAGTTATGCCTAATCGTGAGGTGTGACTTTATGTGATGCGACAATGAATCATCAGCATTGATGATGTCATCATTCTTTGCTACGCATTATAATAATATCACTTCGTATTTTGATGTCTAGACTACCAGTTAGTATAAAGTAAAGATCCTATCCCTAGAGATAATGGTAATTGCGTAGGTAATCTCGATTTAATGAATAGTACAGTCTACACTTTATTTCTTAAAAGAAATTACATTTCACTTATCTGCGAAAACATCTTAATTCAATTCAATTCATTTATTGCAAGAAATTAGGTCTTAAACATTATAATAGGTAGTTAAAGTTAAGTATGTTAAATAAAACTTAAGCACTCATTACTTAACACATTAATAAGTACAAATAATTCTAGCAAAAGGTTTTCAACTTCATGCTACTTTCACAGTAGCACCCTCATACGGGACATAGAAGACCCACTCGCCCTCTGTGACTATAACCGCCGACATGCAAATGGATAATTCCAACCTGTGCTGGGGAAAACGATTATAAATATCTGGGTAGGTAATAATTCCAAATTCCATTATAATGCATATTTAGTAGCACAGGTTTGGTTTTTTTACTACTTTTGGGGCATTTAAGCTTGGGGCTTTAGCTATTTGGACGTTGTAGCGGTCGCAGGGAATCGATAAATAGGGGCGCCGCCTTAGGGCCGTTATTCGTAGCATTGGGGGAGCCCTATGTTCAGCTGTGGACGTGAACGGGTTGATGATGATGTTGCATTTTACCTATTTATGCGGCATAATGTATAGCAAAAGTTTGGGTCATAATCATAAAACATTCAAACGAATAGGTGTTATGCGGTGAAACTAGCGTGCAATATCCAGAAAATATTTATTATTTGGGGTTTGCACGCTAGTGTTACCTTTACAGAAGACAGGGGAGGATAAATAGGTGACTTTAGAAATAAAAGTAGCAATGTAAATGTTTTACACTTTTATAGAAGCAGAATATGTTTATATAATATATTATAAAAAGAAGTCACTTCTGCTGTTTGTTCGCTTAGATCTTATAAACTACTCAACGGATTTTAATGTAGTTTTCAGCAATAGATAGAGTGATCCAAGGGAAAGGTTTATATGTATATAGTATATCGAAAATCGGGGCGGGTCGCTAGTTGTAATACCTATAAAAGTGTTGGCTTTAAAAAAAAAAATATGCGATACAATGCGATGCGATTATTACGATAGGTTGTAGCTATAAAACCTGGGTACTTCTATGAAAAAGTCCCGTTTTAAAATTGACGCTTATCCAACTCCATCTACGAAACAAAGTGCTTATAATACCCAGGTAAGTTTATTCTTTGTTGAGGTCAACGGTAAAACGAGCCAGCCCATTAAAGATGCCCCAGATTATGAATATGAGCCATCTTATCGGATGACCTCGGAAATCGATCGGATTGCATTTCGCCTGCAGGGCAGACACGCCTCTTGAAATTACAAGCTTCGAGTTTCGGCAACGCAGTGATAAATATACGAAGATGTGAGGAGTTTTTGATCCGGGCCGTCTTTTTCGGTGGTAGGTAACCGAAGTTATTCAATGTAGGTAGGTAATTTACACATTTAGGTTCACCTACGTGAAAGATTAATTTATTAATAACACAACAGTCAGTCAGTCAACAGTCTAAAGTTTAATTATAGGCTATCTGCAGACTGTTGAAAACATTGAAGAGGCACTTGTATTAACTAACTGAAGTCAGTAAACTTACCTCTACGTACCAGTAAGTCTAAGAAATAGAAAGACTTGCTGAAACGGTCTGACGGCCTCAGAGCCCCCAAGCTTCCTAAACACCGTCGTAGAAAAAAAAATTAACTGACGATATACAAAAGATTATTTTTTTATGTTTGTTCGTCGAATTTTCCGTCAGATAAGAAGCGATTTGGTGAATTAATTCGCTATGGAGAATTATTTGTCATGTAGTATTTGCTAATGGTGGTCCTTTAAAAATATTTCCAAAGTAGTATAAGTATTTGTCCCGGAAAGCTTAAAAAAACAGTGTATCTACCAAAAAATTCGGTTTTTAGTCAAACAGGTGCTTCTAGAACTGTTTGAAACATTGTGGTCTTATATTATGTACCTATAACACTCAGGAGGTTATTCAATAGCCTATCTATAGTATACAGTTGGGACACACGGACAAAACACCGCACAGGAAAGAGAATATTACATGTCACTGAAGCCATAGTAACTTTGGCGGGACAATATTGACACAAGTGCAAGGTTTCGTTCGGCTGCCGCTTGGTACGCCTATTTGTTTGGTGGCTCGTGCTTTGATGTGGTACTGTTGAAGCCAGAGAGCCGAGGATAGGTTTACGTAGCTGGGCGTTGTTAGACGGTGAACGTAATGTTGGGAACTTGGAAGTTTTGGCTTTGTTTCCGTTTGATGACCTTTAATATAATAAAGTTTCGACACTTGCTTTAAACAAAGTTGAACATGCTTGACTTGCTCCTCGGCTTATTGCGCAGAATATAATTTTCATGCCAGTTTTAAATAAATAAAAAAATGCTGGACAATTGACACAGCATTACTTAGTCTCTTGTATAGCAGAGCCTTTGTTATGGGTTTGGCTATGTACTAGATAACTGATAACCTATTTAGATATTTTTAATAGAAATCATTTAGAAACACCCGGAACAAAATATGGGCAGATCTAACGAATATTTTGTCCCGAGGCGGGAATTGAATCCGCAACCTGCTACGTCGCAGGTTGACCTTCTCCCACTGCGCCACAGAGCACCGCAAATATTAGTCGATAAATTATTTTCAAACAAAGATCCAGATCAAATCTCCTATACGTCAGATCAATGAACAAATAGGTCAATAAATTGCCTTTTCTCACGTTTCAATTGGTGAAAAAGTCTATACTATTTGGACAAAGGTCTATTTCTCATCGTAAACTGCACGTAATAGATACTTTAACACCTTTTGTTACCCCATACCACAAACAATTTGACGTAATGAGTTCCCACAAAGTTAGATAACTTTGAACATGGTAATTGATGAAACCGGAACAATAAACAAGTTCACTTGGTTTAAAATAAGCACATTGAAGTCAATCTACGTTACAAAACATCTGAATTTTCTCTAATTTTTAGTATAAAACTGAAGGAACTGAAGTTGGTCTGACCTGTGTATAGTATCTCTCTGGTCTTCTCGTATATAAGCACTCACCCAATGGCGCGGTATAGGATCGCCTGACGTAAGAGTTTGCAGGTTCGAGATCTAGGTCTTTCTTCCGGGTCAGGAAATAAGTCATCGGACGTAAATACCCAAAACACAAGCTCTACTTACTTGGGCCCAAATTCATGATAGGTGAAAAGTTCCATTATCATCATCATCATCATTACTATCATTAGTCCACGGCTGGACACAGAACTCCCCTAATGAGCGCCCTATTTTGTATCTGCATCAAATTGCGTTGAGATATGTTTATTCTTAATATAACACGTAGCTATTTACTAGAAACTTATAAGTAAGCAAGTATGGTACAAAAACTAACCTTGCACTATATTTTTTGTAGGTTACTTTTTACGTGCTGTCATTGTAATGTACCTAAACTTAGCTGAATCATTGATCCATTGATTTACAAAGAAGTTACGTTACCTACAATCATAATCACTTTGTTGCATGAAAAATGGTTTTAAAATGGGCTTAAAATTTGTTCAATATAGGTAATTCTCCGATTAATTCGTCATGCAAAATAGACACAACAAAACTACACGATAAATTTAAACTGAAGTATCTCTGTTACACACATGCTTAATTGAAACTTAAAATGTGTTCGGTTATGTTACAGCTTAAAAACAATATTTGCAAGCTTTTTGCTTCCATCGTAATAAATCTGTGCAAACTACATTATGGATCTGCTATATGGTAGGTACCCTATTAAGTAATTTAAATTCTATGTGACTCAAGTTTTTTTTACATAAATTAAATGTATTTGACGGCGCATTCCAATCTAATTAGTCTCTGAACCAATTTGGAAGCTCTGTTCTTACATCAGAGCGGCCATTGAGATTATGTAATGTCGATACATCACTTTCTCCTCATAGTTATCAGACTTTATTGGGGTCGGGTTGACTCAGCCGCTTTATATATTCCGATAACAGACTGAGCAATCCAAATAATATAAGGTCAGTATTAGATATTACGTAATTTTTTCATAGAAGGAAGGGTACCTACTCTTGTCCGTTATGTAACTTAGCCGGGTGTGTCAAGGTCACATTTGTTTGGGTGAATTTGAAACAAAAATGTCGTAGTTACCTCCTCAGCCCACAAACGTCCAGCGGGTAGGTACTGGACGTGTCTTCCACAAATAACGGGACTTTTTGTCATAATCACGACTCTTGACAGGATTATTGGAGATCACAGTTTAGGTGTAAAAAAAACCCAGAAGAAAGCTTTTGCCATTGCTTTGGTAAGTTCTCTTAGTCGACTCTTACGACATACGCGGTTTCAGTTTAAGTGGAGAGAGTCTAGAGTCCTTGGGTTTATTAGAGTCCTTGGGTTTATTAAAAACAAAAAACAAAAAAAAAGCACAAAAAAATTAAAAAAAAAACACAAAAAAAAACAAAAAGATTATAAACCAAATGCTGACAAAAAAAAAAAAACATGGAGAATAAGGGGAAAAAAAAGACTCCCACAAAACCCAAGGACCGAGGGGTCGCCACCCCTCGAGTTGACGCCGGGGTAATGAGGCCAAGCCTCGAGGCCCCTCTCTGTGCCCCCACCAGAGCCGGAAAGAAACCTATTGATTGAGTTTTAGTGGTCGATTCTTACACCGCACCGCGACGAATCTATCTAGATAGATTTGTGATCGCAAAACGCAATGTATAAAATCACACGTGATCTGGCTGCCCATTTCAGCGTCGTACAATACAAAATTAAAGAGCGTTTTACGTTTTGTCGTAAACCGAGGATCCCTTTGTTGAGAATTCTTCAAAGGTAAGGCGAAAAAACCGCAGTAAAACATTTTAACGACGCTGTAAAGCATGTTATCGTTATTTTTATATGGTTCGGGTTGTAGGTAAGTGTACCATATTTGTGAAACTTTTGAAACTTTGATTTGTTATTAACACAAAAGTCATTTATAACGAGATATTTACTATATAGTTTTTTTGACATTCTTACTAAAAAAATACTTCACTGTAATACTACATAAAATAAATCCTGAGTTATGTAACTTGATTTTTCTGTTAACTGTACATTAAAGCAAATTAGGTATATGGTCCCAGTCGACCGATTCAAAAATGTGATCAGGTAACTGGGACCGCGGTCCTAGTTATGTATGGGCCCAGTCGCCTGTATCCTCACTATGATTAGGTTTTTAATTTTCTGTTTAAAATAAAAAAAATATCAACTTTTGTCTTATTTGTAAAGTTTGTAACTTAGTTTTTGCTCCTCTCTCTATTGATTGGAATGTTAGTACTTAGGTCATGATCGAGATGTCTTCTTTCTCATACATTTCTAAGACAACGAAGAAACACTGGATGTTTTATACATTCAGTGTTTTTGTGTGTGTTCCTTACTTTACAAAGAATGTTTTACAGATTATTGTCAATTTATTTGTGGAATCATCCTCTAGTCTCAAAATAAGAACTGTATTTAAGTAATACATAGTCTAGGTAAATGTAATTTGTTTTGCAGACGGCTGAACCAGCTGAACAATTAATAATTTTCTCACGTATTGATTTCCCTGTTGGTTGTTTACATCTCTTTGTCCTCTCATCTGATGTGAAAATGGTTTACTCTTAACATCAAATTCAATATATATTCAATATCTATCATCAATATAACAAGCTCTGTTAAGTACTTCACTTATTTAGATATAATGATCTATTAATGGAAGAAAGTAATTCGCATTATTTATTTTACTTAATAGTTATTTATTCAACATAATCCATGAAAATCGGTCCAGCCGTTCTCGAGTTATATTATACCTAAGTGTTCGAACAAAACCAATTTTGTTTTATATATACACTAATTTTATAAAGAGGAAAGGTTTGATTCTTTGTTTGTTTGTTTGTTTGTAATTAATAGGCTCTGAAACTACTGGACCGATTCGAAAAATTCTTTCACCGTTGGAAAGCTACACTATCCCCGGTGAACATAGGCTATATTATATTTTCAAAAAAGTTAGGGATCCGTACTAAAACCGTGCGAAGCCGGAAAGGTCCGCTAGTTTACTATATTAACATTTACTATTATTTGATTTTTGAGTTATTGATGAAACGATCCGTAGTCGTATCGAAGCTTGTTAATATCCTTAAAAAACTACAGAAGCTAAACCACAAATAAGTAAAAAGAAAAGTTGTGTGAACAGTCAGTCTCTTCCGAGTTGCGTAGACGTGAGACTGAACATGTGAATGATGTTTCGATTCTTGCGCTTGAGCGACCCGACTAATAAGTACCTACCCCGCTCCATCAGCCCATTCAGACGTAGAAGATATCTCTAATTAAAACGATACAGCCGAGTAACTGCATTTGCTAGCGTTGTTAAGATTATTATCAAAACTTTGGCTATTTCACGTGATTAATTGATAGTTTTTGCAGTATTCTATACTAATATTATAAAGAGGAAGGGTTTGATTTTTTGTTTGTTTGTAATGAATAGGCTCCGAAACTACTGGACCAATTTGAAAAATTGTTTCACCGCTGGGAAGCTACACTATTCGAGGTGAACATAGGCTATATTATATTTTATTTTATTTTATTTTCAAAATTTTGGGAAAACTTACAGCTAGGTCTTAAAAATAGTTACTTTCTTAGTACATGCCGGTAAATACCAGCGCATGTGTGCTGAAGGCCAATTAAAAAGTTTCCGCAGATATGTACTTAAATAGACTAATAAATGACGAACAGTAAAAGTAGACGACTTAAATAAAATTAGAAGAAAAATGAAATACACAACACAAGATGATATTAAATTTAGTTATTTTAAAAAGAATTCATCGCTAAGCAAGCGTTTGAGCTTACTTGCAGATGTGTTAAATAAATCTATTTCATTGTTTTTGTTGACCAATGAGTTGAACGATTTGCTAGCGCGTATCAAGAATGCGTTTTGTCTATAATTCGTTTTTACCACGGGAACGTAGAGAATACTCGGTTTTCTCAATGCAGCAGTATTTGTACGGAACCCTAATTGCTCAAGCAGCTCAGGACAGTCTACATTGCCATTGCAGATGTTTATGAGGTATACTAGGTCAGCAGCTTCCCTGCGATTAGAGAGTGGAAGGAAATGAAACTTACGACACCTTGTAAAATAATTAGGTAGGTATATTTTAGCTCGGTATTGTAGGTATCGCAAAAATCTTTTTTGTATGGATTCGAGACGCGATGAGTAAATCGCGTAGTTCGGGTTCCACACCTGCGATGCGTACTCGAGGTGACTACGTACATAGGCACAGTACAAAATTTTAAAAGTTTTAACACTTACGAATTCTGATGACATTCTTAAAACAAACCCCAGGGCGCGAGATGCCTTCTTTGTTATATTATTAATATGTTCATCGAATAACAACTTTGTATCAAATATCACACCTAGGTCTCTAATTGAATCTACTCGGGTTATAGGTAAGTTGAAAAATGTGTAGGTTGAGATTAATTTACTTGGTTTGCGGGTAAAAGAACATGTATAACATTTAGAGACATTTAAATCTAGTTTATTTAAAATACAGTAATTTTGAAATCTATTTAGATCAGATTGAAGGTTTTGAGCGTCGATAATATTTTTAACAGAAAGGAAGATCTTCATGTCATCGGCATAAAGAAGAATTTTTGAGAATTTAAAACAAGAAGCGACATCATTTAGGAATATATTGAACAATAGTGGTCCCAATAAGGACCCTTGTGGAACGCCTGAGGGAACATTAAGGGGTAACGAAGAGTAGCCACCTAGTACAACGGTCTGGCAGCGGTTGCGGACGTACGAGGTGAACCATCTAAATAGGTTTCCTCTGATACCTATGCTTTGTAGCTTGTCAAGAAGGATAGAGTGATCGATACGGTCAAAGCATTTGGAATAGTCTGTATAAATTATGTCAACTTGCGAAGGCTCAGACATTAATCGAGTTAAAAAATCAGTACAGAGTATTAGATTAGAGGTGGTGGACCTGCCTCTTAAAAAACCATGCTGACATAACGATAGGCTGTGCTTGATAGCGGAGTAAAGCTGGGTATACACAATTTTTTCCAAGACCTTGGCAAACAAGCACAGTTTCGAGATAGGTCTGTAGTTTTCAACGTGATTTTTAAGCCCTTTTTTGTGTATGGGAGTTATGAACGCAGCCTTCCAAATGTCGGGTACTATACCTTCAGTTAAAGAGCGACGATATAAAATAGTTAAGGGCAGTACAAGGCTTCTCGCACATTTGACAACCAAGACAGCTGGTATATTGTCGGGACCCGCTGACTTAGTTAGATCCAATGATTTAAATAATTTAAATACATTTTCTTCCGAAACTTCGATAGAACTGATATCAGAAGAGGAGACGACATCTAGTTGACAGGAGGAGGAGGAAAATGTAGAATGGGTTGAAGTTTGAGGAGCAGAACTATGAAGGAAGTTACCATGAAAATAATCACCGAAAAAGTTACAAATCTCATTCCCTTGATCCGTAGACCGGCTCCCGTACTGAAAAACCGAGGGATACGCATTTGACTGACGTTTGCTTTTCACGTATGACCAAAAAGCACGAGGGTTTTTTTTAATAGAACTTTCGATATTGGTTATATAATTATCGTACATGTCTTTCTCCATTACACGAGCCCTAGCTCTAAGTAAGACAAAAGAATCGTGATCGTAAAGATTACCATATTTTTTATATTTTTTGTGAAATTTAGATTTTTCACGCAGTACTTTAATTAATGGACTTCGATAAAAGTAAAAGTAAAAGTAAAAAATCATTTATTTCTTTAGGCTTACAAAATAAGCACTTAGACAAGTCATATTTATACATTAAATTATTATCAAAAATAATAATTTAATGTATAAATATGACTTGTCTAAGTGCTTATTTTGTAAGCCTAAAGAAATAAGGTACCAGGTACCACAGTGGATATTTACGTGATGCAGTTACCAACCTAGATTCTATATATGTATCACGAAGTTTATATATAGTAGTATAAAAGAAAGATATCGCGTTTTCGATGGACCTTTTGTCTAATTCCGAATGCCAGTCGACGGCGTCAAGGTCAGAGCGTAATGAGTCATAATCACCTTTGTTGTATAGGTACTTAGTGTAGGGTTGCGGTGTGATGGTGTGTAATTGGACAAATTTTGCATCAATTACAAGAGAGGGGTGGTGAAGATCTTCGGGAACGAGAGGATTATTGCACGAGTTAACAGATATGTCATTGTTTGAAAAAATCAGGTCCAGTAGGCGTCCATGGCTATCATTGATAAAAGTATTATATTGAGAAAGATTGCATGTATCCAGGATATCTACTAAGTCTGACTGGTGAGATCCAATGATGTTATTTGGAGATAGTGAGAAACTGTCGACATCTCTCGTCCATAGTACATTAGGCATATTGAAATCACCTAGAACAATCATTTTATCCAGAGGGTTGTCCAGTGAAATTTTATTTAGATTTATTGCAAAGTTAGAGAGTTGGGTAGATTGCGAATTACCTAAATTCTCATTACAGATATAAACCACCCCTATGTGCAATCGGTATGTAGATCTCGGCTTTTTATTTGTTAAAGTCAATGTGGTCCAGATATCTTCAGCAGTGGAAGACCATTCTACCCGGTGTTGAGCGGGTAGGTCACGGCGGACGGCGATAAGAACACCGCCTCCCTTTTTCTGACCAGTGGATTCGTAATTACGATCGCGCCTCCATACCAAATAACGATCATCAAAAAGTTCACTATTATGTAAATTATCGTTTAACCAAGTTTCTGTGATGCAAATGACGTCGTACAATTTTAATGCTAAGTTCCTAAAGAATGTTACTGTCTTAGTGCGTAAACCGCGGGCATTCATCATATCTTCATAACGTAAATAATAATTATATAGTTGTCGTTTCTCTATATCTACCACCTTACAAGGACAAGCTTTTACTCAGCATTAAGATTTTTGACATAAAACAACAGGGTTAAAATACTCTCAACTATTCTAAAAAAAACCCTTACCTACATCCGTTTTGGGCTTACAGACATTTATGTATTAAACCTTCTACGGCTGGGATAAAAACAACAAATTTGAATAAGCAGTCTTACACCAAATGTTCTGTGCGTGTTGTTCATATTTGTTGTTAAAACAAAACACATCGAAATGACGTCAATAACTATTGCCTACTAACTTTGCATCATAAAACTAAGTATACAACATAGAAACATGCAACGCTCACAGCCCAGTAAGACGTAATTGATGAAAACAATAAGATGAACAAAACCCCAGCGGATGGCTTGCATCCGTGCTTTTGTTATGATGCTCATACCGTCTGCTCCATTGTCCTTGGTGGGAAGAATAAAGTTCTCCGTCAAGTTCCTAAGGTAACTAGCTAATCAGCAATTAATTGCTGGTTTGAGTTGATGATATTATACTCCGAGCTTGTAGGTATGTATTTAGACCATTCAATTGTTTTGCCAAAGAATGTATGGTGTAGATATATGATACATATATAGGTACCTACTTACGCAATCCTATCCTATTCAAATCCGAACGGGACATTAAGACCCATGGACGATGCCATTATGTCCCACTTCAAAATATGTCCAAGCTTAGTCACAGATTCTGAAATCTGTGAAACTATTATAGTAAAGGTTATAAAGCTTCAGTGGGATTAAGTAGACCATTAAGATTAGAACTTATGGAAGGTCTAGCTTATAGGTTGGTAGCGTACACAATATAGGTGCATTCATTATTTTATTATTCTACTTACCTATGACTGAAAAAAGCAAGAGAGAGAGAAGACTATAAAATAAACAATGTAGTGCTTTGTACACTAAAACTTTTATTATTCAACTAGCTTCTGTTATAATTTCAGTAGGTATTAGATTAGTTGTTTTGGCGTGTAGAAGTCAGAAACAAACATAATTAAACACCAAATCTTTCGCATATAATTATTAGTGTTTTAAACAAAATGAAATGCTTTGGACACTAAAACTGATACCTACCTCAGCTTTGCTGTCTCCGTTACACGAAATGACTGCACCTGGATACGATATCCGCGAAAGCTCATCATACATTTATTCATCCACACGTGAAATCCATTACGTTTTCTATTCAGCGCTTTCATAACCTACCTCCGCTCCGTCGTCATCAGAATCTCGTCCATATTTTTTCCCACTTTTTACGTTTACCTATATTTTTTGTTGCGCTATTTTTCGACGATAAGTACCATCAAACCCATCATTGCGTTTGCCAGCTTCTTTACATTATTATTATCATAAATATTTCAAATTTTAGAGATACACCACATAATAAAATAGGTTTGATCTGAAATGAATAGTAAAATAGCAATTATTTATATAAAAATACAGGAGGTCTAAAAATAAAAAGTATCCTCAACATTGCACACATTTTTCCATTCCATAACAAATAAAAAGAACCTGACTGGGCAACATCACCAATGGCAATGATGCCAGGTTTGACAGTAAGTTAAAATGGTAGTAAGATACAATTTCGTATCAAATATCCTAAGTGCTTATTAAAATTCAATTAAAGTGTAGGTAAGTAAACAAAACGCCCATTAAACTTAGGCGGGAACTTAATAAATCAAGCGACAAAAACTTTATACAACATCGTCGCCCATATTTTCCATTAAAAACTAATCAATCAACCTCAAAGTAGATAAAGCCGAAGTTCTAAAACCTACCCTTGTTTGAAACTCGAAATAATGGTCGAACGCAAGTCGGATAACTTTAGCCGGTAGACTTGGTAAGCTTGTCAGTGGACTGTGGAGCAAGCAACAGCAGTCGTAACCGATATAGCGAGGTATCCGAACGTATCGCTCAACCGCGTACTCAAAATAATTCTCTTCGTCGCATTATTGTGACTGCAAGTGGAGTGAAAAACGAAATAAAACTCTTTAAAACCTTAGTTCAGTGGTGCAAAGTCTATAATCGGATTGTGCTGTTTTGCTGTGGATTGTACTTTGTATTTTGCATTTGTTTGCTGTTTCGCCGGTTCACTAATAGCTTTGCGAAGGTAAGCAAGAGGTTTCGATTACTAAAATATGTTAGTTCCTTGATTATCGATGCATTTTATCATTTTATTTTAATATTTACCTGGAGTTCCGTCAAGGTTCGTTTTCCTTATACTATATTTTTTCGTAATGTCGCTGAACTTATCGATTTTCAAAACTAACCTGTTTCTTGAAACAAAATCAAAGTAAAGATTTTATACATCATCTTACATTAAACAAAACCTGCATTCTTCATTAATTTTGAAGTTATTTGATTTTTTTTTAATTAATGAAGTATGCAGGTTTTTTTCATTGACTTAGCAATAAAAATGTTGATCTACGTACTTTACGAGCTTCTGCTCGCTAGTCTACTCGCGTGGCACTTGACTGGAGTAAAACCCCCCTACTTTGGTCTTCCTTTAACCTTAGCTTGCATGACGTAGGTAAGTGATGTCAGTAAAACATGTCGTCGTATACCTTACCTAGGTATACTACGACATGTTTTACTCGGATTTAAAAGCCTGTATATTTTTTGTATACAAAAGGGCTACAAAACTGTAATAAAATATTTAACGACATTGGTATCATCGAAGCAAAACAAAAAGATTGGAACAATTTCTGGTTTTTAAAGTATTCATAATTTATTTACATAGGTATCATGTTCGTTTTTGGATTCAAATAAAAAAAATCACTGAACATGTGGTATAAGCATTATTGAGTTTTACTGATTACCTTGTCGTTTTCTGTTATTGTTAGTATTGTGTCTTTGTTGATAAACTAGGTAGGTATATTGGATTTTTAATCGGAGTATAGGTAAAATAAATAATGCTGGACAATCTTGCAGCATATACCTAGGCATAAAATAAGCAGACTTTATGTAATGTATGTAATAATTATGTATGTATATATAATAAAATCCCTAATGAAATCAAATATTTATCTTTAACAATATTTATAAAAAAGTTAAAATTATGGCTCATTGGAAAAGCTTTCTATAGTGTCAAAGAACTCATGGACCTAAATTTGAAAATTAAATAGCCATGTTAATATTATATAACTTATTAATTTAAATTATTTTCAGATCACATTGTAGGAACCTAGTTTTAGAAATTGTTTGCATGCCAATGTGTTTTGGTGAAGTATGTGAAACTACCTATTCTAATGTTTAAGACCTTGTATTATGACCATATTTCTTGCAATAAATGAATTGAATTGAATGGGCCTACCTACAGTACCTACTAGAAGAAAGTGATGTAATTAGACATAAAGGTGTAAGGAACTAACTCATCAATTGCTTAAGTAGGTATTGAGTCGTAATGTGAGGACATTATGAAAACAAGTACCTAGCTAGTAGGTACCAACTACGAGTACCTATTGAATGTATGAAAGCAAAACAAACAAACTCACTGTAGTATAATAATAAGGATAAGGATGCTTATTTGTATCTAACAACCGCTCATCCGTTCGAACCTGTTCTTGGTCAGATGAGTTTGTTATTATTTTTTCTCAAACTGGTATCTCAAGAGATGCGTTCAACTCCCGCTTTACGTCGCCGGCTATTGGTTGATACGCATTTGGATCTATCTCAGTTCGCTAATACTAAGGTAGATTCTAATAAAATAATTGGTAACAAGTTACAACCTTATGTTATTTAAATGATTATTTAATATCCTGTCTGCAGTTCTGAACCAGGCTATTTCCAATTTCCAAGTCTAATGCTTCGAGATAAAGTGAACTGCTTCCTTCCAAGCGGATGTTAATTTAATTCACTTGCATCGTATGGGGTTCGATGTGATTACCTGGGAATCAGAAATCACGGGTCTTTAAGTTTTCATTTAATGTTCTTCCAACTATTAGTTATCTACATAAATGATTTCAATAATAACTTTAATAAAAAATCTGCATACAGAATGAACCTACCCATGATAAGGAAAAAACCACAGGTAAAAACTAGGACTTAACGTCCTGGTTTTTACCTATGTTTTTTAAGCTTTCCTTCTTCGAAATATTTACAACAATTTAATTCTTGAAATGTAATGTAGTCAAAAACTGTTTCATGTAGATAATATAAGATAGAGACTATTTACTCTAGCAAATATAATATTGATGTTTATATTACTTATCAACCATACAGACCATACAGTAGCAAGTATTGGTTATTGATGCCGAACGTAGTTTACTTAACCAACTGATCCGATAGTCAATAATGACATACGAGTAGACATATCTAGCTAATTACATGATTAATTTACATTACCTGTAGGTATTATGATATATCGGTGCCTTTTAAAAACAAAACAGGGATTGATACTTCACATTACATGGTGATGGTGTTGCAGAAGGCCCTGGTGGGGAGGCTGATTTTTGAGTTACTGTTCGTATATTTCTTCATACATCGATCGAGTCTATATTTCATTATTCCTGTCTGTCTTACCCCATTGTTGCCATGGTGAACGTTTTGTTTCCCTCTTTTTGTTATAACCACCTGTCATGTCAAAGTCTTCGCCCTCAATCACCACCACATTTGTGTAGTGATCTTGGATATTTCCCTGTACCTGTAGGCTGATGATGATTATGTATATGTAAATAATAATTGGTCCATGTACCAGTACACGTAACTGTACTAGGTGCTTATAGAGGAAGCCAGTGGCACTGTCTTAGTCATAAAATTGTACAGTCAATATTGTTAAAGTCGTTCACAAGTTTACTTTATTGATCATAAACTTTTCAAGAACTTACTTACTTCTGTCTGACGCCACTCCTTTATCATATTCCTTGTCAACACGTTATCACATCCTGTCTTGTCCGAGACAACACATCACGTGACCTTTGCAGGATAGGTCAGATAATACAGGGTTACTGTCCTGGTCTCCTGGAGATGTCACTCCTTCAACCTTATCTTCTAACAAATGAGAAAATGTAGTCGTACTTAATGAAGTGGTTTCAGTGTCAACTAATACGTGCCTTTATGAGGTCGAAATAATTATAGTAGGTTACCTTAACTAAATTTGAACCAAAAATAAAGTAACTGGTAAACCTTCTGAACATTCTACTAGCCTTAAAATGCGACTACTATCGAAGAAACGCACGAGGTATTTATTATTAAGTATATTTTTATTAATGAAACTGTAATTCAAGGTAAACCAGATAACTTCTGCAAATAAATGATATCCATAATAGACTCAACGATGATCTAATAAAGAAATTTATTTATAAAATGCTTTGATGAAATGTCGACCTAATGATTATTTCTATACCAACTATATATATATATATATATATATATATATATATATATATATATATATATATTGTCAAGTCATATCCACCTCAATACCACCTGCCTACCTTTCGATATCCATTTAGCTAACTTGTCAGGGGTTGGGTAGCGTTATAAATAATGTGCTATATCGGCCACGGGTCGTTTCCTGGCCGAGTTGCAGTCCGTTGCCACGAGGGAAGGAATCGCAAGACTATCAACCAATAGATTTATTTGCGATTTGAGAAATTGTTGAATACTAAATTAAGCTTTGTATCGTCTAGAAGGGTCATAGTATCTTTGATATTGGGAACTTCTTCTTTGATATTAGGCAGCTAGGTTGATACGTTCAGTCAATGATAAAAATATGCAATGTTATAGTTATTTGGAAACTTCAATTGATCGAATGAGATGAAAACGATTACAATGACGATGATTAACCGCCAATCTTGTTCAAAATATAAGTAAGTAGTACTTTTTTGTTGTATTGTATGTTGTCTTTTGCAAAGTTCAAATGTCGTGAAAGTTTGACTCCTAATAACAACTAAATATTATTTTCTGATTAAGATTCTAAATCTTTTAGATAAGTACCCGTTCCAGTATCCTTAGTATTTTCCTATTAGGTATGGTTTGTAACCATGGATTTTATAAAACGTCCAAGGCAATATTTATTTTGGGTTAAAATGAAGTGCTAATGGCTAAAACGTTTTAGTACGAAATGTTTTAAAATATCGGATAACGGAAGAGAAGAAACTGTTTACATTGTGCGGACACAACACACAATGCCATCGACATTTTATAGGCTAGCAATATTTTTAGGCTAAGAAAGTATTTGCACCTTCACTGCAGTAAAATTCATAGATAGGTATATTACTGGATATATTACATTAACGGTTGTCTGGTAGAGATCGCTCTTTAGCGATAAGACCGCCAAATTGTCACATGTTTTGTATTTTATTCTGCCTTGTTTGTTTTATTTTTAAATGTGCAAAAAAATAATTTTCTATCTATCTATCTATATTACATTAAAGTTCATATTGTCGAGACTTTTATATTTTCGAAAAGTTCATAAATTTGGAACATTTGCCCGTGTTCTACATAAATGCTGACTTCGCCACAAAGCTTATATTAAAAACTTTTATTAGCTTTTTAATGAGGGTCAGGAGGGACCCCACAGATTTTATGGTTTGTTTGAAACAATTAAAATTAAAAGTCCATTTATTTAATACGTCCCGACAGTTTCGAAGCAACATTGTGCTTGTTTGTAAAATAACGTCGACCGATATACCAAAATAGCCGCTTTTACAAACAAAGCCGTGCAATGAGGAAAAGCATTAGAATCACGTAGAAGACACAAAATACGCAGAGGTAAGGTGTGTCGTGCTATACTGGTTCGTTAGCATACCTTTGGCATAATGATTCGACAACCGGAATCTTATCATGAGATATCGACAATGAAGGTTCTGGCATTGAATTATTGTTGTTTTTAACATTTTCTGATACTACTACTTATATAGTTATTTATCGTGTTACAAAGTTTTAGTTACAATCCAAAAAGTACTGTCAAACAAGTAACTATTTTCACTGCACCCACTAGGTACGTAGTATATGAATGGCTAATAAAACTTAGGGGCCTGAGTCAAGTTTTACTTAAGTTCATAAAGTTAATAAGATATCAATAAACAAAAGAGATAAATAAAACATTATCCTCAGCACCATTTTTACTACTGTCAACAAAATAATTACTAAACTTACATAGCAGATGCTAATGGTGCTATTAGTAACTTGTCGCTCATACGATACATACATATAATGTATACTCGTTATTGGGCAGGTAAGACACATATTACACAACAACGACGACCACTTCGTTACATTGAATACGATAGTGGTGAAATGGCAACAGGTTTCCAAACTAGCTTGCTTCATATGTCATACTCCCATCAAGACCTCTATAGACGTAGGTATTCGATCCCACAAACTTACCTATAGAGTACAATATAGTGCAATCCTTAAAAACCTTAACAATTGTTTTCTCATGAGTAAAAGTAAAAAAATATTGCTTACCTTCTTGATCCTATGTCGGTGGTCCCATTTCCCTGCGTCAATACAAAATTGTGTAATAATTTGTCAGGATAAAAATGATAAAACCAGCTGAGCTACTTTCAATCCTGTCACGTAGATGTAAGGTTGATAAAGAGAAGATTAAGCTACCTTATAAAGGAGCACTGAACTTTGCGGAGCGCCGAGGCTCTGTCCACACCTGAGGTTCACTCACACGGCCATTAGTTCTGACAGCCTCAACTTTGAAATGATTGTACATACTGAGCACTTTGTCATTTTTCTTTAAATAATTTTATTTTCTTTACGGTCGAATTTGTCTCAAAAAAATGTTGAGTGTTCAATCTGTACAGGCTTCACTCACACGCACCTCAATCTAAACCTTTTGACTGACCACATAAAACCATGATGACTCGTTAACCGTCTCTAATGAAACTACATAAAAACCTGATGATGCAATCTTCCGAGAGACGCCGGCAAAAAAATAAACAACTTTATACCCATTAAGGGTATTTAATACGTAGAATATTTTGATACTGTTTTGAACTTTACGCTAGTCATCGATGTAATAGCGCGAGAAATTGCTTCGTAATTGGTTTTCGATGAAGATGGTTAGTGCCTCGCTTTGCTTGGGAAAAGGATCTAACGACCTAGCTAATAATAATCATCATCATCATCAACCTATGTTAGTCCACAGCTGGACATAGGCCTTTCCCAAGCGCCATGGCGCCCTGTCTTCAGCTTGACGCATCCAGCATCTACCTGCAGTCTTTCGCAGGTCGTCATCTCACCTGGTCGGAGGGTGTCCTACGCTGCGTTTACCGAGTCGTGGTCTCCACTCAAGAACACGTTTGCCCCAGCGGCCGTCGGTTCTTCGCGAGATATGGGCGGTCCACTGCTACTTCAGCTTGCTAATTCTTAGAGCTATATCGATAACTTTGATTCTCTCTCGGATGTATTCGTTACGAATACATCCGAGCTAATAATACACATTTTTATTTTCCTATTACAAACGCGGGTTAATTATTGTAGATTTTTTCATTATAAACAAATTAATAATTCATTCATTATAAACAAATTAATAAGAGTGACATGCAGCAAACAAGTCTGAAGTGCTTTTTATAGGTTTTGATTCACATCTTAGTACAAATATAGGTATTTTAAAGACACTGGCGGCCGTCCCCTCTGCACTGGTTGCAAGTTTTATTTATGGAGATCCCTGAACTTTTACGAAGACAACTATTTCGAGTGCTGAGCGGAAAGACGCTTGACTCACCATTCTTGATCATTCACAAATTAGTTCCATCGTTGTGGTAATTAATTTGAGTTTCTTTTGGAGAGCCGATTGTAGTTTTGTACGTTTCTATTTCTCACAGGTTGTTTCTATTTGTTGGTCATCTGTTTTCTATTTCAATTGATTTTAGTTTTTACAATTTTATAGTAAAAGTGTTTATTTTGCTGTCACTTCGAAAATTAATACTTATCAGTTTTAAATGACTATCATTGACTTAGTGACTTACCGTTCACTCCTTAGATATCTTCCTCATAATTATTCGTGACTATTTGTTACTTTTTGAACAAGTCAGTATAGATATACTGACGATAGGTAGGTACCTATACTGAATTGTTCAAAAAGTAACAAATAGTCACCTACAATCGTTTGTGTAACTTTCAGTACCTACAAACAGTTTAAAATTAAAATCTGCAAAAGCATTCTTGACACTATTTCATTCATCCAAGTTCCCTCGTTACAGACTATCATAACCACCACAAACCGCCAAACCGCAGCCAAATAGGAGTAGAAGCTTTGTAATTACCGCCCACAATTAACAGTCGTCATTACGGGCTGCCTGAGGACCATCATCCTGCCCTGTAACTAGGGGCAAAGTTGCAACAGCTTTAATAGCAGCTGATCAACTCTATGTTACATTATCAGAAAATAATTCAAATTCAAATTATTTATTTACATAGGGCCATAAAATTACAGATA
The DNA here is from genome assembly GCA_947044415.1 of Eupithecia dodoneata. Classification (NCBI taxonomy): domain Eukaryota; kingdom Metazoa; phylum Arthropoda; class Insecta; order Lepidoptera; family Geometridae; genus Eupithecia; species Eupithecia dodoneata. The sequence continues at coordinate 6,405,891 of OX345656.1, read as the reverse complement.
TCTCCATATCGTTATGCGCTAGTACATTTAAAAAATTCACCATAAGTAATTATGTTAAAATTATCTTATCTCAATAATGTTTAGATTAGCTAAATAAAACTTAAGATATATTTAATGGATAAATTAATTGATTGAATGAAGTTGCGGGATATGTTTTTGCCTGTCAGAGAGTTATACTTTATTTTGATTATCTTGGTTTAAGTCTAACAAACCCGTCAAAGTATCAAGCGAAGAGAGAAATTGGTAATGTAGGTACTATCCTATAAGCACATAAGTGCCAATGCTTATACATATATTAATATAGGATAGTATGGTATATACATATTTGCATTGTAACTGTGAGTGAAGTGTTCAGGTAAGAGGTTTTCTTAATAAAATTAATTTACCATAGCAATAACATCAATTAACTTTCAATAAAAATGTATAAAGTAACATACCTTTAGTTAGATGTTAAAAAGACTTATGATCACCAACGTACTTTCTGCTTCACTGTGGTCTTGGCAAGCCGCAGCACCTTACCTCTAGGGGGTTTTCAAAAACTCCTTATGCCCTTGTAAAGGGTTTTTCGCACTAATTACTTGGCACTTCGCTTAAAAACCTGCCGTACCTATACCGACATAGTAGCACAACATAACCGTAAATTGTGGCTGAGTCGTCATTTTGTATGAATGCATACCTCATGCGGGTAGGTGATAAACTTGGAAGACAATAGCGAAAACAGTGCAGTTTTATCACAGGTTTTATGCACCTCAATGACTTACGCCCGGTGCAAACGGGCCACCGACCACAGCCACCGGTGTCTGTCGCGCGACCGCCACATTAGTAACAATGGTAGAAGTGCGCGTCAGTCACCGGTGTTCGGAAGCCGCCACATTTTATAACCCGCTCTCCGCTGCGCAGTCACGCTAGACGCCCATAATGCGCGGGGGTGGAGCAGCGCCACAGTGGTGAGTGGATGCCCGCAGCGACCACAAGTGACGAGTCACGGACACTGCTGTAGCGTAGCCACCACCACCAGCGTGTCACGCGTGTGATGCGTCTATAAAAATATATGAAAACGTTAAGTCACCGTAGCTGGCCAGCGCGGTGGCTGTGGTCAGTGGCCCGTTTGCGCCGAGCCTTAACTTTCAGATATAACTATTACTACTGGCTTCACTATTTTGCATAGATGTGTGTGTAGCTAGAATATAAGAAGTATTTTGCTAGTGATTATACATTGACCATTCTAATGAAAAATTATAATACGGATGTACTTACCTATAGCCACTGTGCAATGGCTTCTTCCCACCGGACCATAATGATATATAATAATGGATCATTTAAATATAATGGACGACATACAAGTCACTTGACCTTGGGAAGTCAAGGACCGGAGTTTATTACTACCTTCTCTTCGCTTCCTTAGATTTATAGCTTCTGGGTGACTAGTAGGGATAGACTAGACATACAGTCAGCATTTTATTTCAAAAATATTATATCAGCTAAACGATTTACTTTGCAGTTTTTAATGTTCATATGTCTTGTAAATAAAAGTGTTGTTCTTCCACACCCATTTTTCTACATAGGAATACGAAATCGGTTAATAATTTTTAAAAATACGCGTAACTATCATAAACACCAGGCAAAAACACAAGATTGAAAAGAAATAAAATCTTATGCTGCATACTTGCAGTCTTAATAAGTTGAATATACATAGTACAGTTACAATTTAATATTAAAACAAGATTGTTGGTCGAGTTAACATCGCTTCGGTAGCAGTAGCGCCATATTGGATGTAATCGACCGTATAACAGGTGTAGAAACTGTTTTAATGACAGATGGCTTAACATTGTAAGGAGGGGTTCGACTTGGCTCATTAAAAATGTATAAGCCTGTTCTAGAACCCTATAATCACGATGTAATGGATGTTCAATCAACTGATCAATATTTTACTTTGGCAAACATATTATTGTAGGTAAATATTAGAAAAGAAGAGGGCAGAAAGCAAAATCCTTGCCAGACCATAATATTATTATTATATACTTGTAAATAATTACAAGTTGTGATGTAAAACTTAATCTATTACCTGTAGTATACATCTATAATCTCTAATATAAAAGGTTTAACTGAAACTAATAATAGCGAAGATTTGCAGCCTCTGTCATAATAATACAACGCGTTTTTCCTTCATCGTCATCATCAGCCTAAGTTAGTCCACTGTTGGACATAGGCGTCATATCGCCCTGTCTTCAGCTTGACGCATCCAGCCTGTAGGGAGACTGTAGGGAGATCCCTATAGTCTTTTGCAGGTCGTCATCCCACCTGGTCGAAGGACGTCCATTACTACGTTTACCGAGTCGTGGTCTCCATTCAAGAACACGTTAACCCCATCGGTTGTCGGTTCTGGTGGGGTTTTCCTTCATTCGCGTTAAAAGTCTCAATATCCGTAATCTCCGTAGTAGGCAAAGTAAAAGTTAAAAGTAATGCAGTTATTGGAAATGATTACATGGATTGGATATAACTTGTCATGATTTCTCGAAGCAGTTTTTCTTTTCCGTTTTCTCGTATTTTCTCCAATGACTCACAATTTTATCTGAACACTTCATTTTCACATTTTTGCAACTGTATCAATTTATGATTGAGTCGAGAAATTAGTTAGGTTCTCTAGGTCTAGTTGGCTAGGAAATAAAACCTTATGAAAAGGATCAGTAAGAACATAGAACTAGTACACAATAGACTCTTTGAATCCGTACACATTAATACGCGTGATTCAAAAGCTTAAATCCCATTTCATACCAGCTTTTGAATAGGTACACAGGTGTGTCAGACCAGATGATTATAAAAAGCGCGTTATGACAACGTTTGCATCAAAACGCCTTTTTACGCCCAATTAAGTATTTACTCTCAGAAAAAAAAATACAGCTTATTCCATAAACAACGTAAAGTAAAGCATAAATAGGTACAGAGAAGCTAGTTATAAACAACATAGTTGTTACTTCGTAACTCCTATAAACTGTAGAACAAACAATCGATAACAGGTAATCGGATTGGTCCGTTCCCCTGACACTTCAGGAAGTGACCCCACTCCACGGAAGAATGGACTCAATAAGCCTTTTCTCTCTTTATTCCAACGGTTGAGCCTTTGTGAGCTTAGTGGGCCATATGCTTTTGCACTCCCACTGCACATTTTGCTTATGTAGGTATGTACGTCGGACAAAGCTTGATGGTTTTAGGGTTTATTTTTTTGTTTTTAACAATATCTCGTTAATATTTATACGTCTGGGTTAACTTAACATAAAATGTCATTTTTGTTAATAAATTTATCAATCAAACATTTATGTTCTGAAAACGAATGTCTTTATGGAATTTTAAACCCAAAGCCGCCGTATTTGGCTGCGTTCATAAAAACATTAATATAAAGGTCCAATTTCAAAAACTGTCAAATATATTGAAAAGGTCAAATACGCTACTTATCGAATATTCATACCAAAAAACAATTTTTTTTAGTGGGCCATATGCTTTTGCACTCCCACTGCACATTTTGCTTATGTAGGTAAGTACGTCGGACAAAGCTTGATGGTTTTAGGGTTTATATTTTTGTTTTTAACAATCTCTCGTTAATATTTATACATCTGGGTTAACTTACCATAAAATGTCATTTTTGTTAATAAATTTATCAATCAAACATTTATGTTCTGAAAACGAATGTCTTTATGGAATTTTAAACCCAAAGCCGCCGTATTTGGCTGCGTTCATAAAAACATTAATATAAAGGTCCAATTTCAAAAACTGTCAAATATATTGAAAAGGTCAAATACGCTACTTATCGAATATTCATACCAAAAAACAATTTTTTTTAGTGGGCCATATGCTTTTGCACTCCCACTGCACATTTTGCTTATGTAGGTAAGTACGTCGGACAAAGCTTGATGGTTTTAGGGTTTATATTTTTGTTTTTAACAATCTCTCGTTAATATTTATACATCTGGGTTAACTTACCATAAAATGTCATTTTTGTTAATAAATTTATCAATCAAACATTTATGTTCTGAAAACGAATGTCTTTATGGAATTTTAAATCCAAAGCCGCCGTATTTGGCTGCGTTCATAAAAACATTAATATAAAGGTCCAATTTCAAAAACTGTCAAATTTTATATTAAAAGGAATATGCTGCTTATCGAATATTCATACCAAAAAACTAATAAGTGAATTTGCCCAAAGTAGGCGGTTGTTTCAGAACATACTCGTATCATAATTTCTAGGAAAATGTTCGTGCAAATTACCCTCGCAGCTAAAAGGACAATATGTATGATGATGGAGTGTTGTTTGTTTGCCTCCGCTATGGCATCCAATATAATTCCGTATGAAAGAAATACGAAAACAGGATAAGACTATAAGCTTTGTGATGTAATTGATTCCGTAAGTGAATTTCTGGAGTATACACAAAACGTTACGTATGAGCTTATCTTGAATTATATGTGAAATTGGATTTACATCAATAATAAGTAGGTACGTATTTTTATGTCATTGTCTATGATAATATCATACAAGATACAAAAACAACTTGATCAGGCTGTATCGCAATGATACCCTTTTTTATCAGTTAAAATACACACTAAAATCTTTATTGAATATTGGACTAGCATTCCTTTCTTAACGTAAGTACAAGATTTAGAAATTTAATGGACCATCAAACTCAAAATCGAACGTTGCAAGATCAACCTACTCGCTGAAAATTTATTATGCTACCAAACGATTTATTACCCAATCGGACATCGGAATAGAAACGTAAGCATTTCGTAACTAAACCTGTGTCATTTAAACAATTCCTCGAACGCCTACTATGTACTTTCGAAAGACTACAAACAAAGTCGACTGAACGAAATAAAACGGATAAACCAAGTGAAACAAAACTGTCGAACCAAAGAATCTACTTTTGAATGCGGAGGGTTTTGCGTACAATTAAATCTTTTATGATTTGGTGAGAGCAATTTAAAAAGAAGTGATCTTTTACTACCACAAAAGGAACGGGAACTTCAAATTGGAATACTTTCTGGAGAGCTTGAACATGGAGTGTCAATGTCTCGAAAATTTAAAACAAGACTAGGAAAGATATCAAGATAAACACGTCTAAAGTTTATATTACCATGAAAACTTATCAACCAATTTACGCAGGATGAGCGTGAGGACTTTGCGTCCAAAATTTCATTAGGATAGCAATCTCATTCTTGAATCAATTTTGCTCACGTGCGAAAAACCTCGCTTGACAGCGTATTTTGAGCGAACGGTTACAACGTTTTCCCCTATGCGCGAGTTCCATTGCTGTTTATAACAGGTCGTTTTTTGTCGTGTTGGAAACAAAGCCGTAATGGTTATTGTTTTGGTTTTTCCTGTGGCTGAGAGCGGCATCAACACCGCTGCGATGTGATGTGACCGTCGACAAAATAACTTTAGTTCCGTGGAGCATTCCTCTCGATGTGAACGCTTGTTTTGCTACTCGTGCTATCTCGTGTATTATCGATAAGTGTTTATGAAAAAGTGATAAATTGTGAAACTGTTAGTTATTGATAGAAAGGATCTTTATTTGGAATTTAGTTTTGTCCAACCGCATCTAATATCAAAGGTTGGTGACTAAAATAATGGTCCTGTGATATATATTTATTTAATCCGGTTTAATTTACAACTAAATTAGAAATAAGTACTCAAGTCATTTCATATTTTGAGACTACATCAAAAATAGATTTTTATCTAGTAAGTTGGATTTGGAACAAAGCTGCATAGTCTATGCTAACAAAATGCAGTTTATAAGGTTTATAGTACGTAGGTTACGTAGTTACTTACCAGTTATCATTGGAAGACAAGATACTTACAATTATTATTAGATGAATCTGTGTGGATTGTAAAGCATTATTTATTTATTATGTCTGGTTACCACCGTTTTCTTAAATAATTTAAAAGGTAGTCATTCTTATAGTGCACGTAATTTTTTAAATGTCGCAGAAAATTTAAAAATCAGAGATTTTACTGAATGTTCAATTCATTTTAGCATTTAACAAGTAATTGGTAAAAAACGCTAATCTACAATATATATTTTTTACTATCTAGTTATGCTTTGAGCTGAATGAGCTGAGTATAACAAGTGAATTGAATCAGTCGTTTCCTTATTTCCGAGAGAAAGAACAAGAAAACTGCATTCACTTTTTCTGTTATAAATTCATCCTATACAAATTCACAGTGGAATTATCAATTATATATGTACATATACATTATATATTGTAAAGTTTCCTTCGAGGAGGAAGTGAATGACGACTTTTCGATTGAACTCTGATTTGTCATTTTATTGGAATGCCGGAGGTCCTCAAAACCTTCGTCAATACAGTTTTCTATGCTTGATGGAAATAACACTAATACTATTAGCGTTTCCAACCGTTTATTCGTCAAATCTATTACCAAAAAAGTCCTTTCTTGGCGAATAAATGAGATATTTGATCATTGATTAGCTAATTATAGATATATAGGTACTTACCTATCTATAATCAGTTAGTCAGAAATCGTTGTTTTGGGATATTATATTTATTATCTTGTACTAATGTAGTTATATTTTGTTGTATTAAACCCAGCATGTCCAGAGTTTCTACCTACTCATCTAGCTTACTGTTTAAACAGAAACCATTCAATATTCTGCCTCCTTAAATTACAAATCGTATTGTCGTATTAGTTTTAGGTAGGTAGATACTCGTATTTAGGTCGAATCTATTTTTGTTTCGACTGTCGTATTAAAACTACATTTAAATACTTCCGCTTTTATGTGAACTGGCACATTAGTGCTTTTACCTTGTAATATAAAATAGTCTTCTAACGATCTTGACCTCGCTGGACCACCGTCTTTATTTCAGTCTTAAATCGATGTAGAAAGACAATTTTTATCAAAATTATCTTTCTACATTATATATGCAGTGGAATAATTACAGGGCCAATTTAATAATACTAAATTAATCGCTTCGCCATAACAATCAAATGGTTTCGTCTCGAAATGAGACATTTTGTCATAAATTTCATATATTAATGTGAAATTTATAACAAAAAAGTCGAACGAGTTATCGTTCGACTTCAAAATGTGCGCAGTGTATTGACATTATTGTCTATTCTATTACCCTAGAGTACAATCCGCGTGCTTGGCCTACAGGTGGAGGGACGCAGGTCAAAAGTGTCGAGGTTGAAACCAATAATATATCAATCTTATCGTACAAATAGGCACGCACTATCTAGAGTTTCTTTTATCTATTGACGATTGTGCGACGACACCATAAGGTGTTATAGTAAAGTGCATCATGGTAGCAAAACTCGGTCCCAGATTTATTGAGTCTAGATTGAAATCTGAATTTCGCACTGTTATGATACTTATTGTCAACATCGAAATTATTGACACATTGCTGATGTAATCATCATGTTGTATGATTAAGGCTACCATCGTAATATCTACGGTACCTCAACAATATTGTGAGAACTTTAATACTCTAAAGCAAATATTTTGATCCAAATAATAATAATTAGATAGATAGATGGATATTTCTTTATTGCACACTAAGTATAAAATGACAATGTAAAATAAAAACTTAAAAAACTAGATACAATTGGCGGTCGTATCGCTCAAGAGCGATCTTTACCAGACAACCATGGATGGATAGGATCGTGGACAGTACCAGGGGATCTGTGTGCTTGCAGATTATATACATTATAAAATAAAATAAAATACTTATAATACTTATATGGAAATATACTACATACATATCATAAAATATATACTTATACTATGTACTTACATATATACATATAGGGACTCAGTTATGCGTTAGTGACAGCAGAACAAATAGTGCTCCTTTAACATAGTTTTAAAGGTTGGTAACGACTTAGCACGCATCACCGAAACTGGTAATGCGTTCCATAGTTGAACAGCCCGGGCAGTAAAGGAATAGGCGAAGAAAGAAGTAGAGTGAGCTGGTACTAATACTAACGAACGTTTTATTCACCTATCTTCTTCATGATAAATGGATGTTTCCAATAAATAATTGTGCATTTAGTCTGTAACCTCAATGAACCTCGACTGGAATAAAACTAGGTTAGTGGATCTTATCTGTTTTTGGATGAGACTGGTCGATTTGCATTGAGCGAACATTCTCCAATAGTTTATTTATAGTTCTATTTTACTTTGTCGCTATGATCAATTTTATCATGACTCTTGATTGTCTTTAAGACATAAATGACGTATTCTTCTTCTATTATCTTAGGGTATAGACTAGATTATTCTATATCAGTGGTAAGTATTACAATTCTTACAACTAACCTGATGAACTAATTATCTATCTTTATTTATTTATTTAATTTTCGGAAAACTTACGGCTAAACATAAAACAAGAAAGATTAAGAATATATATAAGGACGGCCAATTACAAGTTTTCACAAATAGTAAGAAAGAATATTAAAAAGAATAAGTTAGTATAAAACTATCGTGACATGTCTTGTGGGTTTACCCTCGAAATGTAGTCCATATATATTATGTGCTATAAGCATAGATAGCTGGGATACGGTGCAGCGAACTTTACCCAGTGATCATTCATTCCTCATTTGTTCCGAGTCTTGGGTACGATATCACAATATATCCTCGGGCTACACGATTCTCGTTTTTAGTTATAATTTATTTTCGTCAATCATCATATTTATTCTCTTCTATGATTTAGCAAAGGTAACTTACTAGTAACACATAGGTATCTTAACCTATGTTTTTGCTTGATGTTGTCAAAATCATCTTTGCCTAAGTACCTTTATATTCCTTTTAAAATAGAGATAAAAATCAGTCAGTCATGAATAGGTATCTGAGTCATTTGCAATCTATCATAAATTTAACAATTGTTGGAAAGACGTAATAAAAACGTAGGATATATCATAATATTTAATGTAGCAGACAACGCAAGAATCTAGTCTATTTTTAACTTACCTTCTTTCAGTCGCTAAAATATCTACATAAATTAGTGAGGTAACCTCGATGTTTTCAGAAGATGCTCGATAATTTGCTGAATTTATTTCAAGGGCAAGAGTCGTTTTTGCTTCCAAAATATGCAATAAGAAAAACAAGTTCTCCATGTCCAAGTAATCAGCTAACATGTGGTTGTCACGGTGTTCAAAAATAATTTGAAAGAAACGTTTTTTATTGCTCGTACAAAATTGTAATTTTCGGAATTTTATTACCCTCAATATTGTGAAAACGCGTTTGTAAACGAAAAAAAGTGGTTAGGTAGGTATGTTAGCATTTACCGCCGTCATAAAACTTAGAACTTGACAATTTTGAACAGTTCAAGGTCCTTAGGAATTAAAACGTGATGAAAATATCCTCATAGGCCAATTTTCCGCCACAACGGGCGGCTAGTCTTAATCTAAAAATAAACTAGCCATAGTATTTTTTAGTAAATAACATTTTCTAGGGATGTTTTTTAGAGATAACTTGGTACTATATAAGTCTATTAGGAGAAAACTTGAAAAGGTTTACAACGACTAAGGGTACAATGCTCTAAGTAGAGTAGACAGTGGTTTGGTTACATTTACATAGGTGCCTTTGTTTCAAAACAACTTCAGTTCTTACGTGTATTTCGAAACGTTAAGCTCTTTTATCTTGTTAATTCCCATGTTTGCCGTGAAGTTTCTCAGTTTAGTAACAAAGCAACTTTTGCATATTTCATGGTTTGTAACAGGCGCCGGAGTTTTTCTTAGGCAGTTGAAAACTTTTGGGAGGTATGAATATTTATTTTAATCAGTATGACGGGTAAAGTTACTTTTTTGTGCCCGCTCTAAGCTTACACAGTATCAAAACGCGCTCAAAATGAAATTATTTAGTATAAAAAAAGTGTTTCTTATACTATTGTCGGTGAAGGAAACATTGAGAAAAGAAAAACTTTTCAAGCTAGTCTGACATATTGATATTATTGACTCAATGAGTCGACGTTGAAGGCTTGCCCCGGCATCAGAAGGGAAGAAAGACTGTTCCGGCTCTCAAGTGTGAGTCGGTTGAGTTCTTAAGAGCAAGCTTTACTGTGGTAAAAAACGTCTGATCAGAGTCGAGGTTAGAAGAAATCATGGGGTCAAAATAAGGAACTTATTAACCTAAATACCAATCTTTAGTTACTAAGAAGGAGCGAATGACATCTTAAATTATGTTTCTCGAGAAGTATGTTTCCATAAGTCCAATGCTGAAAGCATGAGTAGGTATGTAATATAACAAAATATTTAAAAAAAATTACAGAGTTAAGCGGCATTCTTCCTGCATACGAGAATTTTATTAATAGTCCCTAACGCCTTGGCGCAGATAGCTAGATATTTTTCTAAAACTTTCAGGCAAAACCAATCTCTGCCCCAAACCACAGTCCAGCCCTGCCTTCTGTCAGTAGATGCTATTGAAATACGGTCTTACACTAGGGAGCTATACGCGCCTTCAGAGACCCTTACCGTCGCCTTTATAAGTCTTTTAAAGTGTTCCGTCCCAAAATCGGAGTGGTGGAATAGGTTTTCTTATTGCTTTTGCGTCTGGAATCCAGACAATTTTAAACCAGTCTGTTTTCACAGACTATCTAAGGTATTCTGCGAAACTAAGACAATGGGCAGTTACTAAAATAACTGTCGTAGTTTAACGTTATAAAATAAAACTGAAAGGACTTTAAAGTGAAACTTATGAGACAGTCAGAGAATAAAATACATTATAAATATCTGCCATCACAAATTGCCTAGTTGTTCTTGCACCTGCATTATTATCAAATTTCAAAGTGAATATTACTTTAGCGGGTACTTTGATATTATATTATAATCATATTTCATAGTATCCAGACGTGATCGTGACGTCTCATATTTATGTGGGATTTGCGTAGTTCCCTGTGCGCACGATAGAGATGCTTTACCAAAACCTATGGAAAAATTTAACGTCTCGAATTCTCGGTACTATCGTCAAATGGACTCGAGACTCAGTAATAACGCTACCCTTATTATTAGCTAATTAGGTAGGTACCTGAAGCTAGCCTAATCGTCTTTTGTTTCGATTGTAGAGTTCGTCACGTGATCCTAATGATGGTAATCAAAAAAGAAAAGAGATTCCGGGAAAAACAAAAGACGATCCCGCTAGCTCCATTGTCTATTACATGAACTGTGGTAAGTACCCACTCGACGTGATTATTTTTACAATACCTGTGATTTTATAGTAAGTAATGCTACTAAAGGGTGATGACCGAGGCTCTGCGTCACTGCTAATCTTAGGCATAAGACGCAGTGATGCCGTGACCTCTACCTGAGTCATTTGGACTGAAATAATCACTGCTATTAATTGTCTGGTTATCACGCCATGTTTATTACCTAGCTTTTTACTACATAGGTACTTTAATTTCATAGTTTTGTAACAACCGCGTTTATTCCTGTTTTTTGTTTGATGTCAATTTGCGTATAATTTAACCCTACAAAAAAGTATTAATGTAGGTACCTACAGCTATATTATTAATTAGCATATTATCACTGTATCAAATTAGGTTTTTACTTATTAAAGTTTTTCACAATAGCCAAATAACATTTAATCTACCTATATTTATAAATGTATTATTATAAAGAGTTCCTAATTACCTGTTTTCAAATGAGATCTATGACCTCAACCATTAACGGAATTACTGACCCCCTTCGATTGTCTACTCAAAAACGATTGATTTTTAATAAAATTTCATGCAAACAAGAAATAGAGTCATGAGCATCTTAGCAAACTTACAGATTATGCAGACATGCACCTGCACAGTAGAATTTTCTCTCATTATTCTGTATTTGTATGGTTAATGTATGTATTTACTATGAGTTGCGTGATCGATGATGCTGGTAGTTACATGATATTTCATAATTCCTAAGCGGTTTTCTTAAGTAGAGTCACCGCTCTCTCTTAATATTACTTACTAGCTGCCCACCGCTTTGCACTCGTTTATGCAGTTTTTAAGGAGCCTGTATTTTATGCTTGATAGTGTTGTTCCTAGAACTATATAAAATGTTAGCCAAATCAGTAGTTCAGTAGTTTTGCATTTGTCTTCAGCCAACTTTCACCTACTTTACCTATAATAATAGTAGGTAGGATAGAAGGATTCAGTTTGTCTCGTATGCTTCTTTAGTTAATATGATACTTACGAAATTAACCTATCCTATATATTTTTGGAGCGACATGATCCACAAATACAACAAAACACAATTTGTATAAAAAATCGGAGATTATCACTATCAACAAAGTTTTGTGAGCCCTTGTCCAACTATGTTTGGATTGCATTTCACTTCGCATTCAATACAGATAAGTGCGATAAAATGTGTGTGATAACTAAGTTATCTGTCGGCGACCACCTCAAAATTGACGACCCTGACCCCAAACTTTAGATAGATGTTGATACACCTACTTTTGAGTCACTACATTGTGAGTTGGTTTGATCGCTATATTGTATTAGTGCAACTTTTACCTCATTTTTATCTCTGGGTAAGATATTGCATAGTTTTCCAGTGAATTCAATCATGTTTATTCAGATAAGCTACAATCGAGATGCAAGGTAAAGCTGTTAGCTGAAATTCAGATGCCAGATGATTTGTAGCTATCTAAAATCGAGATCTCGATTTCATAGAACGTGAAAACTCGTTACCAATTTACCTACCTTTAGGAAGAATTATCGAGTAGGTACCAAAACAGAATAATGGAATATTTAAATTAAATCGTGTACTACGTAGGTACCTTCTTCTTTCTGCATAGTTACTGCCTAAAGCAGTTCAATTAATTCTTGAGTAGATAGATACATTGCGTAATGTCATTGAGGTAAAGGTTACAATGAAATAACTCAACACCAGTTATTGCACCTTTTTCTTGTTCAATGTCCGAATATCACAAAAGCAAGTGGCACGAAGATAAATCTGTGGCGCTGGTCAAGCAACAGAATCTCGGCCGGAATTGAAAATTCCTAATTCTATGCTAGTCGGAGGCAGAAGTCGTTTCGATCCATTTGGTCGCTTCTGTATTCTATAAAGCACCTCGGGCTGCGCCCCCAATATTGATCAGTTTGATCAGAGACGTGACGTCTATGCTCAAATAAGGCATTTTCACTCGAAAGTGAATTAAACCAGATGCGCATGGAATTAATAAGTTTGACTTTTATTATTGGTTGAGTTTTAAGAAACTCATTTCACTTTGTAGAGAAGTTCCTATCTTATAAATTGATCTGACAAGGAAATCTTTTTTAAATCGGGTTCATCGAGTTGAACTTGACTTCGTTAACTAGGTACGACTTTCCGAGGCAAATCTCACGATGACATTGTACTTAATTATAATCTGTTATCCCATCCAAAACCGTGGAAAAGCAAGTATAAGATTGTTTCAGTAAATATGAAAGATGCAACCGATAATGATATAAGTCTGTAGATACGTTATGTAAAAATGCTCTTAACACTTTGAGTGCTGAAAACGCACGGTATGAGTTTTCTACAAGTGACTAATATGCGTAAATCCACACTAGCGCAGCGGCTGAGAAAATACAGATCTTTGTGACTCAGCAGAGCTGTAATATTTTTCGAACGAAACGCATGTGCGGCGCAACACAACCGCTGTGTAGAGTGGCAGCACGAATTTTTTAGGTAAAAAAAAAAAACGCAGTCGTCGAAAAAAAACCGCAGTCAAAGTATTAAAATAATCTCTACACTAAAGTTCTTTGATCTAGAACAACCAAACCAGAGTTATTTTTTATGTTCATTGTTTAAAAAAAAGTATGATTTACGACGTTGTAAAGTGGTAGTTTATCACGTGCGTGGTATTTAGTTACGAAATCGAAGATCAAAGGAGTTTTGATGGAATTATTAAACATAATATAGAAGCCTATGAATTTTTATTTGCCTATTTTTTACTGGAAACGCACCATAGTCATTCAATCCTGTAATACTGAAGGAGTTTTGAAATCTGCTAAGTTTTTAAGCTCAGTTTATGTTTGGTGGTTAAGTTTTAGTTTTCCTATTAGCATTTATATTAGGGAAAGAGACCAATAAGAAGTCAGTATTGTACTGAATTTCGAGATCACTAGTAGTAGGTACCAGTGGCTTTTATCGTTAGCTGACCCCTAGTAGGTCTCCGAGTCTCGTAATTATTATACATCAGTTTTGGTTATATTCTATATCATTGAATTTTTTGTTGTATATGAAATGGTTTGCTTTATATTTTACTGAGATATTATCGTTTTTATGTAGTTCTGTGTTCATAAAAATTTACTTCTTACGTACCAGCAGTCAGCTAAGAATGAACTCCACTGTACATATACTATGTACATATGTATATCTAATACTTGCCTATTTATTTTCACTTGCAACCCGTTATTCGTGTTGTAATCTAAAATCACAGGCTATTAATATTAATGCTGCCAACAGTCACATTACAGACAGACATACAACACATTGCTACACTATTAGTAGGTACTAACTATTATGCAATAAATTAACCAATCAAGACTAAGTTTGCAAGCGATATTAGTATAATAAAAAAGTCTAGGAAAAACTCTACTTTGCCTCGAGGATCTATGGATTTGCCTATGATCATAGAATTTGTCGCAGATCTGGTCAGCACCACTGCCGTACAGCACAAAAATGTGCATTCAAATATGGGTTTGAATTGGTAACATCTGGATACATTTTACGCTTGAAGCTTGCAATTTACTAGACGACTACTTTTATTAGACGACCGATGTGGCGCGGTGGGCGAAGGTCCGCCTGCGACGTAGGAGGTTGCGGGTTCGATTCCCGCCTCGGAACAATTGTGTGTACGATCTGCAGATATTTGTTCCGGGTGTTCTGGTCGTTTTCTATGTATAATAAAAAATATCTAACTATGTAATATATAGTATTATGTATATCAGTTATCTGGTACCCATAACACAAGCTCTGCTTACCATGGGGCTAGATAATGCTGTGTGAATTGTCCAGCATTATTTATTTATTTATTAATTACGGCAATGTAAAATGTAGCTTTAACGGTGCTGGAGTCTAGAATTACTAAACAAAAGCCTGTCAAGACATCTTTATAAAATTATAAATGCCACAATAACAAGCTAGACTACCATGTACCTAAGTCTATTTAAAAAAATTGAAACCTTTGGACAAATTGTGTAGGTTTTCTTTCTGGTAATCATCATAATCTCATAAACCTAACTAGACTTTTAGTAGAACGTACCACACTAAAATGCAAATAAGCGACACAATTTACATTGTTGTCACGTACAGCATTTCAATTAAGTGTGGGCAAATGACTTCACTTTACGATCGAGAGTGCAGTGTGACGTCATACTGGTCTAGATAGATAGATAGATAGAAAATTATTTTATTGCACACTTACAAAATAAAACAAACAAGACAATAAAATACAAAACATGTGACAATTTGGCGGTCTTATCGCTCAATAGCGATCTCTACCAGACAACCGTGGATGGATAGGATCGTTGGATTGTACATGGGACATATGTCTACGACATATGTAGCTACTTATAAAATTACTATAGTAAAACAGCCATAGCCATACTTAACTTAATATGCTGTAATAAAATTTTCTAAGTAGTTAATACATATGGAAACAGGATTTTTTCAAAACATCAAAACGTTAATAAATTTATGGAAGAACAATAAACACTACTTCCGATGCAACATGCAGAACAATTTTATAGCATCTGTGGCAACAAGCTTTTAAATAAATTAATATAAATCTAAATCACATCAAGGATCAATTGTAATAAATATGCAAAAAAATAATAATTACCTATGTAATGTATTATAGTATGAATAGGTATGTGTGATATGATATGAAAAGTAATGTAATGTACATCTAAGGTATCAAATCAAATTGTTTATTTCTGACCCAGTAAAATTAAGCAGTAGTAATCAACTTCCGACTTGCTCATTGAAGATGTCATTTCATTTCATTTATTCCGTTCCACCGTAGGTACACATGTTACACTTGATGTCGGTCAGTTGTACATAAAAATAATTAACAATTTTATTATAAAACACACATTATTTGGAAACACCATAAGGGATTGTTTTAGAAAAAGCAGACAGACATGCCTTCTTTAAAAATTTTATATAATTTGTCAGAAGTCGATATAGAACCTCCTCCTTTTTTCCAATTGAAGAACCTTCAATACCAGCCCTCGTTTCACAGGAGAAAGAAGCCCTTCATGCCTTTCATGCACCACCTTTTCACCGGGACCACGAGACGTTCCCGCAGTGTTTATGGAAAGTGGGTCTAGCTTTACCACAGTTTTTATAGAAAGCAGATATAATAGTTAAAGTATTGTAGGAAGAGGTATTTTTAACGACTTCGAAAAAAGAAGGAGATTCTATGTTCGGCTATACGTATATTTTTTTTATGTGTGTCCTTCGATATCTTCGTCATTTTATAAATCGATTTGGATGATTCTTTTGCAACTGTATATAGGATAATTCCAAGTTTGTTATTATTATTATATTATTTATCCCGCAAAACGTAAAATAAACTGTTTAAAACCAAGGAATTCAAATTTAAGTATTTTCAAGACAATCTAATTAACAACTTATGTTATGTTTTATGTAGGAAGTGCACCTAAATGGCAAGTTAATAATAATATTCGTTTATTTCATGCAAAAAAACCCATATCACATCATTAATGATTATTGATAGAATATCATTAATGATTTAGTTCACTAGTAACTTGATTAATTTACTAACCTAACAAGCCTATGAATTTATGTACTCGCATGCAGTGAAAACTCCAACATTCCTACAGTTTGCAATTCCTATTCACACGTGAGAATAATCACATTAGTTCCTCTTTGACTTCCCGAGTGATTTGTATGCGGAAATTGTCCAATCACATCATTATGACAAACATGTGACTCCTTATATCTACCTTTACAAGGTCTTATTTGGTAAATTTCTTTTTATATCATTGAGTATTTACTTAACTTTAATAACAAAATATAGTATTATTTACGTTGGATTTCGTAACTTTATATTGATGTCTTTTTCCTTTCTCGGATATTTATGTTCAAGATCACAATAAATAATAGTTGAGCTGTTCTGATTATGGTAAAACTACTGTTTATGGTAGTGTAAATTAATCTTTATAAGGATAGGTGTACACTTTGAGTCATTGCGACAAGAATATGGTTCTATGTTTTTTTTTTCATCACACCTACGTTGGAAGCTCTCAAAGGATTGTGTTTTGCAAATAAATCATTCCTATTCGATATGTTATTGATATGGGCTCATAATACCGTATTGGATTTTACAAATTGATTGTAAATTGAAAAATGTAGTTTTTCGCAATCAACGGCGGTCGGTGGGTTTGATTTTTATTTGGCTTCGCGTAATTAATTTCAATTTTGGAAAATGATTAATATTTTGGTAACATTCGACATATACACCAGCATCCGGCATGCGCCAAGCTAAGAACTTGATGATTAAGAACCGATGTGGCGGGGTGGCCCAAGGGCCGCTTGCGACGCAGGAGGTTGCGGGTTCGATTCCCGCCTCGGAACAATTGTGTGTACGATCTGCAGATATTGGTTCCGGGTGTTCTGGTTGTTTTCTATGTATAATAAAAAATATCTATTTATGTAATGTATTTTATTATGTATATAAAATACATTAGTTATCTAGTACCCATAACACAAGCTCTGCTTACCATGGGGCTAGATAATTCTGTGTGAATTGTCCAGCATTATTTATTATTTATTTATTATTATTACATATTTTGGTTTTGGTAAATTGTAGTTAGTAAAGTATTTAGGTAGGTATATTATGAAATAAATAAGGTCCTCTAAAATTGCCTAATTTCTTTCAAGCGGTTCATCAGCTTCCCGTGCCGTATCATTATTTATATAATCAGTAGAATCAACTGATAAATCTGAGAAAGATATTCATTCATTTTATTCAACTTAGCAATGCCATTAAGTTTCAATACATGTAATTACCATGTAATTACCGACGGCCGATGGGGAAAACGTGTTCTTGAGTGGAGACCACGACTCGGTAAACGTAGTGTAGGACGCCCTCCGACCAGGTGGGATGACGACCTGCGAAAGACTGCAGGTAGATGCTGGATGCGGCAAGCTGAAGACAGGGCGCTATGGCGCTCTTTGGGGGAGGCCTATGTCCAGCAGTGGACTGCTATAGGCTGATGATGATGATGATGATGAATTACCACAGACCTTGAGTAATTACGCTAAGACTTCGATTCTGCAGTACAGTCAGCGTCAAATTTATATGTGCGTCTAGAGTAGTCAAAATGATCTGAAAAACATGAAAGCAATTTGATGTACGCAGTTCGAATCATAATATTGTTGTAGGTGGTGGCCCAAGGTGTTCAAAATATCTTACAATTATAAGTTTGCATACTACCTTTGAGAGCTTGGATTAAGTATGGTAAGATTTTTTGAACATTTGAGTGCTAACAACAATATGATGATTCGAACTGCGTATATCAAATTGCTTTCATGTTTTTCAGATAATTTTGACTACTCTAGACGCCCATATCAATTTGACGCTGACTGTACCTTTATATTTTTATGACAAATCAAGTTACAAACTTTGAGAACAACAGGTACGTAGGTCTAATCATTCACTTCAGGTTTCCTCAGAACCGGTGGAGTGAAATAAGTCAGTGGCACAATTACCAGTGAGCATTCGGTAAAACCTATTACGTCAGAATTATTATCATCTTTTGAAAACGTAGTATTTATTTTTACTATATTTAGTATTTAGCCCTGAAGGTTCCGCAGCATAGCAATATCACATAAATAATAATATCAATTTTACTTGTATCTCATCACCATGATCTCGGGCCATAAAGTGACCCGGTCCTTTGGAAGGCTTGCGTGGGGCCGAAGCCAACAGCACAGAGGCCCTTTGAGAGAGTTAATCTAAAAGCGATGGCGACACACAGCGGGTATTATCCTCAGGTGCACAATATGATACACCCAAAGATGGTATCCGCCAGGTGTAGAGACTATTGCAAAGAAAATGAAAGAAATAAAACCAGGTTATTGTGATGGATGGATGGATTGAGTAATCGGGCTATAGGGGAGATTGCGTACGCCTGCCATAAACTGAACATAGTCTCATAACTGTTAAGAGTGGCAGACGGTGGTTTGCCGAATGCTGGATGGGTTCCTTAAAAAGCCGGCGTAAATACCGCAGAGGAACAACATCGGCGCAAACGACTGAGGGGGGTTAGTACTTGTATTAACTATTATATATTATTTTCTGTGATATTAGTCGGTATATATCGATGGTTGTCGGTACTCTTGTATAAATATTATGTTTACCTAAATACATAATAATTATTATATATTAGCTGCTACCAATGTAGCCTAAATATCGATGTATAGCGGGTTTCAAACCAGCTCTACCTTATAACCAGTTATTATAGTTCAGACATCAGGTTTTTTTTCTAGTAGTTATTTTACAAACTTGTAAGCAAACCTACGAATATAGTTTTAAGATTCACAATTATTATTTTTTGTGATCGAGTTATCCTTTTGTTGGAAACGTAACGGCTAATTTTAAGTCACTAGATAATGATGCAATCAAATCATCAAACATCCGACTCTTATATTGAGCAGCACCCCGGTGGGGCTCAGGCTGGATGACAGATACGTCAACAACCTGAGCTATGCTGATGATATGGTGTTGCTTAGTCCTTCGATTAAAGGATTGAGAAAATTAGTTGAAGTCTGTGAGAAGTACGCTAAAGAACACGACCTAATATACAACGTAAAGAAGACTGAAATGGTGATATTCAGGTCCGGAAAGGGACCAGTAAACGTGCCGGAAGTATATCAGAACCGACAACCTATAAAAGTTGTTGACAAATTCAGGTACCTTGGCCATATCGTAACATCCAATCTAAAAGATGATGATGATGTAGAACGACAACGTAGGTCTTTATGTATGGTAGGGAATATGATTGCGCGTAAGTTTTATAGGTCCTCGCCTGACGTGAAAGTGACTCTGTTTAGGTCTTTCTGCCAGACATTCTACACGTGTCAGCTCTGGACTGAGTACACCAAAAAGACGCATGATAGGATACGTGTTGCCTATAACAACATATTTAGGCAACTGATGGGTTTGAAGCGCTTCTGTAGCGCTTCTGAGATGTTAACGCAGGCCCGCGTAGACTCTTTTAACGCTATACAGCGGAAGAGGATTGCGTCTTTCATGTCCAGAGTTGACTCGTGTGATAATTCGATTATCAAGAGTCTGGCAGAGAGACTTAGTCAAACAGCAATATTTAGACGATGGGTGGATATCGCCACCTAAACCTAGATAAAGCTATAATACTTAGCTAATTTAGCCTATATACAATATTTGATAAGTATTTTTTAAGTCAGTTTATGGATAATTTATATCTGAAATAAAGATCTATTATTATTATATTATATGTATGTATATTATACAGTAATCAGTAGTCAGTAATATTAATTCGCATAAGACATGGTACATAATATATTGGTGGAATAACACAGTAGAGCTGCATATCTCGCCCGATACAGGCACGTGAATATAAAAATCAATAAAATTAAATTAAATGTCACTAATTCATTCAAAATAAACGCAAATATAAATAAATTGTCAATTAAAATAGAACTCTCTAGATCAAAACTTAAAATTAATTTAATCTTCAACCGAATAAAAACAATGTTCAATTAATAAATTATATAACTTTCTGTTCAATAAGGGTTTTTCTTTAGTTCTTTTACTTCGTTTGGCAATTTGTTGTGAATTTTGATAGCCATATTATAACAGTTATTATTATACAATTGCGTTTAGAGAAGTTAGAGTTAATCTTAGGTTGTAAGATGTCAATTTAATGTGTATATATATTTTTGTCTTATCTGTGGTCTGCCACCCGTGTGGACACGCGCGCGCCAATGGTTCTGTCAGAAAACCAGCGTTGCTCTACTTCTTAAGGAGAAGTAGAGCAACATTATGCTGAGACAGGACCTATTGGTTCGCTTTGTGGAGTCGCTTGTTGCTTGTATATAATACATACGTAGTTAATTTTATTTATTTCTTTATGTTCTTGTTTACTTATATATTATTATTATTTAGTAGCAAGCTGTACCTACTTGTGAATCAATAAATGTATTTTCTTTCTTTTTCTTTTCTTTACAGGAATTATTAATCGGTCTTTATGCCTATATATGTACATATATACTTGTTCAAAAGTTTTAAACAATTCCTTATGAGATTTGACAAAGTGCACTGCACATTTCTAAAATATATGTACAAGCACGGTAACCATTTTAGGTCTACTTTGGTATACCTACATACCTACATTTTCTTCATATAATTGAGTATTTACATAACTTTGATAACACATATTATTTACGTTAGATTTGTAACTTTATATTAATATGTTTTTCCTTTCTAGGAAGTTTAAGTAACAACATAATGATGTAACTTTTGTTTCATTTCTATCATGACGTCTTATGTCATATATCCATACAAATTTGTTTCATTTCTATCATGACGTCTTATGTCATATATCCATACAAAGACCTTGGTTCACTCCAAGTCCTCTCACAGTTCTCATGTGGAGTTATGTCGGTATGTGCAAATAGCATCGTAAAAGGAGACGGACAGGTCTCGAAACCAGTTGAAACTTAATGACTTTGAGGTGTTCAATGGTTACCACTTAAAGCAAGCATTGCAACATTACTGGTTGGATGGCTGTCTGTTCTGTTGGCCACATGACTGGTCATTTGGATAAGTTATGTTGGTTGTTCATTAAGTGGGTACTGTTGTTAATAGGCCTCTATTTTTTGTCGCCATCTTTTGTGTTTATGTGCTGTGTAAGCATTTCAAGTTCTATAATTTTTAAGTATTATGTATACTTGTCTATCTTACTTGCATATAATGAAGCTTACATATGAGGTTACCCCGCAAGATACCAAATTAAAACTTCCTTTCTACCAGGCTTGAAAAGTGTTACGGACAAACATGAAGACAGATGTTTTTTAAACGAAAAAAAACAGCTCTAGAATTTGTTCATCAATACCTATGTATTGATGAACAAATTCGACTATGACCTTTATAAAACAAATTCGTTTCTCGCTGACTGGCTGTTCCTATGTATGCTTAGATTTTTAAAACTACGCAACGGATTTTGAAGCGGTTTTTTAATAGATAGACTGATTCAAGAGGATAGTTTATTTGATACATACTAGGTCTAGTAACGTATATTATTTTTGTCTATTCCAGTAAATAAAACATGGAGCCATAGATACCAAGATGCGGTGGTTCAAGAAGGGCGAGCCACCCAGGCTGCTCGCCGTATCACCAGAATCTGAGTCTAATTCTACTCGACGATCCAGAATCGGTAAGCAATGCATATCGAATCTCAAATTGTTGAAATCTCCGGCGATGGACGCAGAACGAAAAGTATCGTACACTTTGTTCTGCACTTATCGTAGATGCCTAAATTATTTTGCTAGTTTGTTGTTGGATGGGTACTTCCCATCCAACAACAAACTCCCACTCATGCTAGCTCACAAATCATGGACGAATGAAATATTTTTTCTATGTCCCTATCTGAAATATTTATTCTGGCTATTTTCTATGTATAATAAAAAATGTCTATCTACCTAAGTATTGTACTATGTAGTAAACATATCTATGAGTCATCTAGTAAAATCCATAACACGAGCTCTGTTTAGCTTGGGGCTCCTTAGCCTGGGGCTAGATAATGCTATGTGGATAGCCCAGCATTGTTTATTTATTTATCTATTTAGATACATTGCTAAATATTACGTAGGTAGGTAGGTAAGTGAATGGTCATTACAAAATTACCAGCGGTTTATTTCATTTAATAATGAGGAAACACTACACGCTTCTTTTAAAAGAAACACGCTAATAACATCTAACTAAGGAAGTCATCGTTTACCAAAAATCAATTTCACTGATGTAACCTTGTAGTTTACTTTGTTGTTGTAAAAATAGCACTATTGGCAGTTTTCAAGGAAAAAACTTATCATAAATTAGTTTTAATACCTAACACGAATTAATGTATTCTAGACTAGCAAAAGGCGAAAAAGCTAGGCTAAGGCAGTTGTCTCACCGGGAACGATGAACGAGTAGCGAGCAAAGCTAGAATATAGAAACAAGTCGGCGTGAAGCGAGGAGCGAGTAAATAGTTCCGATAGTTTTGTAGCTCGGCTATAAGCGAGTGTGCGAATTAGATGCATCTCTCGCTCGCGGCGGCCAAACGACAGTCCGCATTGTAGAGGAATGACCGCTGGTTGCTCTCTCGGCGTGAGTTTTCTGATCGCTGAACGAGTGTTTTTTTCCTAGCTCTTGTCGCCCAGCGACAAACTAGTGAAGCGAGTACTCGCCGGCGGTGTGAACAGTCAGCGATCAACTATTTGTATGTGCATCTCTTTTGTTTACACGGAATGTATATCTAACTGTACGTTTCTTGAGCGAGAAAATAGCCGATAGTTAGTAGTTCTCTCGCCGGCGCGGTGAAACAAATGCCTAAGCAGCATGAGTATCTTAAAAGCAAACTAGAGCGCATTCACACAGCGAATCGTTTTTACAGGACTATTTTTTCTGATCCTCCGCTACCGGAAACAATCGTATATTGGATCCGGAATACTGTCGGGTATGTGAGCTCGCTCCAACAACCACAAATCAACGCTATCACGGAAAAAACGGATGATGTGTGAATGCGCCCTTAATCGTGTAACCATTAAGTTTGGCGTTAACGTTGGATGATCACTATTCAATATTCGATTGTGAGCTAAATACCCTAATTGAGTTCATGTTTGTTCAACTGCTACATAACTTATCAGTTTGTTTTACAATATTATGTACAATAATGTCTGTAATAATAATAAAATAACGTATCGATTTAACAGACTCACTATTATGCGGAACTGCGTTGATAGCGTTTTATTCAAAAAGTTCGACTTCGAACTTTATGGAAATTAGTTTCAAGAAAAAATTCAAAAGAAGACAGATAAGACGTAAAATAAATACCAGTTGAACCTTAAGATAAATTTCAAGATAGCAAATAAAGCAAGATAAGATCCCGTCAAAGTATCTATGGAAACACATAAGGTATGCATGATGGTGAATGATTGCTGATGTCATTATTCTCGGAAGCTGACTGACCGCAAGACTACGTCCGTAGCACGTACCTACCGGGCTCTCACGTTACGGTTTTCTGGGGGCCTGCTCGGAAAATCGAAGTTTCCTTAAATTCTTTATTGTACTTACATAAAACATAATAATGACTTAACTAAATA
Organism: Eupithecia dodoneata; assembly: GCA_947044415.1. Lineage (NCBI taxonomy): Eukaryota > Metazoa > Arthropoda > Insecta > Lepidoptera > Geometridae > Eupithecia > Eupithecia dodoneata. The sequence continues at coordinate 6,381,548 of OX345656.1, read as the reverse complement.
AGATATGGACATAGGCGAGCTTAACCCTGACAAAGAATGATCTTCCAGCTAGCTTTAGAACAGGTTTCTAATACATACGTTTTCGTGCTATTTCGTGTTTGCAAAAACTAAAACTAATCAGAAACTTCTAGTACGGGCCCTTAACTATAGAATTCTTATCTCTAAGGTCTCGGTTTCTGAACTATAAATACCTACTTACCTACTCGGTTTTAGAATTCTAGATAGTCCAGTAATTTCAGACAAAATATTGCATAAACCTAATGATGAGAGTCAACCAGCTGGAAACGCTAGAGTACAAAATATATATGATGATATTTTGTAAAGATCACTTTTCTTATAAAAAAAAAAATATATTCAACGACACTGCACTGGTATCATCGGAGCAAATATGTAGAAGAAGTTTGCCTAAATGTTAGGTTTTGCAACCATTCATTCACCATTCGTTTGTCTCCATCATTCGTGGCACCTTTAGTTTTATTTAAGTTTTCACTAGGTTTCATTCATTCAAGCGTCTTTGTTAACATCAATTATCTGGGATTCTTGACTAAAGTAAAAGCCTAATTTAAAAGCCATGAAATTAGCAAATTTTTTCAAAGACGCGTAAATGTCAGTCTCAGGCCATTCATTTGTATCTACTATGATGTCACATGTGGGAAACTAGCCAGCGTCTAGGGAAATCTAACTTTCCCTTGTGCAATGCAACATACCTAATCCATGAATATGTATCAAGTTTGTCTGTTTTACCCGTGTTGATCAGGTAGGCAGGTAGATAGGAAGGTGTCTAGAGAAATCATCGGTTGACACACTGTAAAATTATCACTTGTACTGTACATTGCCTTGTCAAGCTAAATCAATCGGTAAGCAATCTTATCTAGCAATTTGTTCTCAACAAAGTATTTCTTTTTTTCCAGATATGTCACCGGCTCGCTACCCGAACCGAAAGAGTAGCGGCAGCTCGGTGGAAACCAACTTCTATAACTTGAGCGATCAGATAGTAATCGTGGAGAAGTCCCCGCATCGTCAACTCGGCACGGAGACACCGCACACCCGACGGATATCGCTGCAGAACGGGCCGACCTCACCGCAGGATTACTACAGTTCTACGCGCAAAAACCGCGGAGGCTCGTTAGAAAAAGAATACATGGTATATCGGGAAAAACGAAACCCGTTGCTCGATAAAGTCAAGAACACAAAATTGTCATGCTTCAAGTCTAACGGTCCTTTACGACATGGCGACGACGCGGCTTCGACCTCGGGCAGCGATTGCAGCGGCTTTGGACACGCAGAGGACGTTAACTGTCGCTACGCAGGCAATTACCACGACAGACACATTGAATTCGAAAATCAAAACCCGTGGGTAAAAATGTCCAACTATGACGACGATGTGTTTTTCGCTAAGAGTATCACTAGTCCCGTTGAAAGACAATGTAAAGAAAGTAAATCGTTTAGCGGCAGAGGCACTCGATGCTATAGCTCGGGATCAGAATGTGATCGCTACTACGCTCCACCAAAAGCTGGTTCTAAGTTATCTAAATCTAGTGATCAAATTTTCAATGATGACTACGAGGGCTACGATGATAACACCCCAATTACTGTTAAATCTCAAAAAAAGGCTGATAAATATAAAACTAAAGACGGCAAAGACACTGTTGGGCCAAGTTCTTGTCTTTCCGCTAAAATAAGAGCAATGTCCGATAGATATCTCAAATCGTCAACCAACAAACTAATTTCAAAGCTTTACAAACAAAATGAGGATGATACAGATGTCGTAGACGGTAGCATTGATTACATTGTAAAACCTCCAAATTCTGTAGGTAAAAGTCGCAAGAAACGAGGTGGAGTCAAAGCTAAGCTAAGAAGCTTTTCTTACGGTGCATTACCTGGCCTAGATGATTTTCAAAAGACTGCTGTATTTCACGACGATGTGTATCAAGCGTCGTGTGACGATGAAAATGTTTTGATACAAGACTTCGAAGATGCAGATTCGGGTATTCTAGTCAATGAGTCAGCTGCTTCTTCCATCTTCGAAAGTGATAGAATCTCATCTCGCTGTGAAAGCTCAGCTTCGCATGTAAATAATCAAGTGCCTTGTCACGGCAGAAGTATATCTGGAGACCAAAGCTACATGAAAGCAAGAACATCTGGTAGAATGAGCAGGGAACGGCGAGATTGCCCTCGACCAAGACCAAGAAATACCCAAAGAGCTTTATCTCTGGATCGCAAGGAAATTCTCCGTCGTATGCCAAAGAATAATAGCGAATATGAAGAACCACAATACTTGCAACTAACTGAGAGGCAAAAAATGAGGCAACGAAACATCCCGATCGGTGAATCCGGTATCCCTCCAATACCGCCATGCAGAAGACCCACTAGAAGCGCGAGGCACGATAAATCTGAATTCAAGGTAGTGAAAATAATGAGAAGGAACCCTTCAGAAGAACTGGGTATTTTCATTGCTAAAACAAAACTTACAGATGAAGGTCACATTGGATATTTAGTAGCACATGTTGTGCCTGGAGGGCTGGCCGAAACGTGAGTTCATTATCAAACTAAATATGTACGTAATATTTAAGCTTTTAAGACACATGGCCGTGTCACAGTGCGACCTATTTATTTATATATTAACGTTAAATAAGGACATTTTCAAAAAATGCATTGGGCAGATTTAGACACTTACCTTTAATTGGCTGGGCAGTGTATAGAAAACTACGTCGAGTCTTCTCGTCATCCATACCCTAGTCAAAATATCTCATTTAGCTAGATTTGGAAAAACCTGTGCTGTTTTGCTGTTTCTGTGACGGATACATGCCATCAGGCCGGTAGGATCACGACCTGAGAAAGACTGCAGACAGATGCTTGATGCGGCAAGCTGAAGACAGGGCGCTATGGCGCTCATTAGGGGAGGCTTATGTCTAGCAGTGGACTGATATAGCATTGATGATGAAGCTGAAATTATTCTAGGGGCCACCAAATTCTTGTCTTCGCATCTCTGTCAAACTATACAACATAAAACTATTAAAGAGTCATTAAAAAAAGCTTAAGATAGGTATCACAAATTGATTAGTGGACATTTAAAAATTCCTTCCTTAACAAGGTTGCTGCGCTAGTGTGAGCTCTCTAAATCATTCTAAGATTTACAAGGACCTTTATACAAATGTAAGGTTTATAAATTCATATTATTATTTAACTTTTTCAGAGCCCAGGCAGATCCTTCAAAACCTGTTTTAATAAAAAAAATGTATTTTCAGGGAAGGGTCATTGCGTATTGGAGACGAACTTCTCAACGTAAATGGTAGACGACTCCGAGACCTCACCATGACGGAAGCCAAAGAAGCCCTAAAATCTGGCACATCAGAGATCGATATCGTCATCTGCCGAAAACCAGCTGGCGATCTAAGGCAGTCGCAAAGAAACATTCACCTGATGAGAGAAAGTTCGGTAGACTACGAGAACGCTATCATTTTAGGAAAGGAAAAACGTGCTGATAAATATGACGTCAAAATAGATCGTCGCCCGTCGCAGGATGAGTCCGCTTCGTGTAATCGCGGCGCGCTATCAGCGGTGGCGGACGAACCGGCCGAGAGCGCTCCCGCCGCGCACTCGCACTTCCTAAAGGGACAGAACGCGAGCTACAGCAGCATGAACAACAAGCTGCTGCGCCGACAGGTGGTCAGCTACGCCGGCAACAAAGAAGGACTGGCTTTCAGTTGTGCGACCGACGCAGTTAACCTCGACGCACCACAAAACGACCGAACTAAACCTACAGACAGTGAGAGTGATGTGCAAAAACCTAATGCAGCAAACTTTTGTACCCTTCCCCGGAGACCGCGAGCACCGACGCACACTTATCATACGATAACGTTTGAAAAAGGGCACGGGAAGAAACCCCTCGGCTTCACTATTGTGGGAGGACGCGATTCACCTCGAGGGCCACTTGGTATCTTTATCAAGAGCATTCTACCACAAGGACAGGCTGTCGAGGATGGGAGACTCAAAGCAGGTGTGTATTGTTTGATGTTTATGCTTGTTATGTATCAAGGCACGCGGCACACATCATAATATTGTGGAATGGAATCCGATAAGGGCAGACCGCCGCATTGTGGTCGTTCGTCGAAGAAAAATAATAACAAAGAGCATGAATTTCAAACTTGTTCGGCATTGTGGCTTGAATGGACTTCGTACATGATATGAATACAAGTTATTATTTGTGACAAAATTACTGTGTGCTTATTAAAATTATAGATCAAATGCTATCGCGATTAAATAGACTAGTGTGTTGACCTATGTAGAACAAACTAGGTATTATAACGATTAATTTGAGTTCATTAGTGTAAATTAGATGGCTAAAGTTATAATTAGCTGGATCATTATGGTTATGTGCTGTTATCGCTAATGATGGATTTATATAAAAAAGTAATTTTAAGAGATCATTGTTAAGATTATTCACTTACCATTCTGTTCTTCTATCTCATTGTAAAATTTGACTTGTCTTTGACCTTACTTTAAAAGCCAAAATAAATAAAAGAATTGTCCCCATTGATACTGTACATATATTTGTATATCCATTGTATATTAAAACATTTAAATAATTCTAATAATCATAATTTAATTTCCAGGAGATGAAGTGCTAGCAGTCAACGGGCAGGCGTGTCATGAACTAGCCCACATCGAGGCACTGGCGCTATTCAAGGCAGTCAGGAACGGATCCATTGAACTCCGGGTCTGCAGGCGAGTCAAGAACACACAGTAAGTTTTTATAAGATTTAAATAATGTGATGTACGTATACGTACGTATCTAAAGAACTAAAAATGAATGAACTTAAAAAACAAAAAATAAGGAAAACCTAAAGACTGCGGAATATTTTTGTAAATCAGTCTGTATTGAGCTATAATGTTGTACCTAAATTATTATTGTACACTTAAATAAAAAGATGACGCAAGGTATAATCAAGTTTTTTTTTACAGATCTACCAAAGCGAAATCGTGCACAGACCTTCTAAACGATGATGAGTGAATCATAAACAGAATCCTTTGAATATCTAAATATCTCCATTTTATAGGCAAAATTATCGATGGACGTCAAGCAATTTTATTGTTTAAATATAAATTTGATTCGGCAATCACTTAATTAAATTATTACGATAGCTTTTATTGTTGATCTATTGTTATCTGTAAAAATATTAAAGTTTTATCAGCTAGGTAGGTTTGTTATTAGAAAAAGATTAGAATTATCACTACATACTTAAAAATTTCAGGTATTTTAAAGGCCTACATTATCTCAGATAGCTAACAAATACTATTATGCTGCATAGCAAATTACATTTTATAATTTAACTGTCCACGGATAACAATTTCTTGCCTTTGGTACCCCTGAATAGCTAAATCATAATTTACGTTCAGATCGCATTCGCATAAAAACTGGCCGATGATACTATTCCTTGGTAGTAAAATATACATAGATGATATATTTCTGTTCGACAGACTAGAATATTAAGGTATGTATCTGAGCAGACCATTGTAATATTGTTGTTAAGCTATGGCAGTAGTTCTCATTGTACATAATTATCTTGTTGGTATCTAGGATGTTAGTAGATGCTAGAGAAATACTTCATACCTAAGCTTCGATATTATTTTATCTAGTGCAATTCATGTTACAGCCTCGAAAAACGTTAGTCGGTTTCTTTGATATTATATACTATTGAACATTTTGCTACGATCGTGCGTGCCATTATTATTCTTAAAGATAAGTTACTGGATGATCTTTTAAAAATAAATATTACACGTAGATAATGTTTTAAAGATAGACGGATCAGTAATGTTAAATAAATTAATATGTTTCTTATTATAATATAAAAAACACAAATCTCCCTATTTTTGAACCTGTACCTGAAAATGTAACCCTATAGGTACATAAACTAATTATTGCAAGTAGAGGATACAGAATACACTATCAGATTATCCCAAAGATAAGAATTTAGATAGACACCTGTGGCGTGTATTCCTGAAACGATTACGATTGATTCGGAGCTAAAGAGATGTGGCAAGTTTTCTAATCCAAATTTTATCGTTGTAAGAGTTTGTTTGCAGTCTTTTTTTGCCCACGTTTGGCAGAGAAAATAAATTATTATAATACTAGCGGACCTTCCCGGCTTCGCACGGTTTTAGTACGGATCCCTAACTTTTTTGAAAATATAATATAGCATGTTCACCGGGGATAGTGTAGCTTCCCAACGGTGAAAGAAGTTTTCTAATCGATCCAGTAGTTTCGGAGCCTATTCATTACAAACAAACAAAATATCAAACCTTTCCTCTTTATAATATTAGTATATAATAATAATAACCCTTTGGACTCAGATTACAGTTACATAATCTTATGTCAATTGGTTTACCGTACGACGACGCTCACGACATTCAATATCGTTTTAAGGTTTACACCCTGGTTTAAGATGAAATGAAGATAAGTTGTTGTGTTATATGATTATTGGAATTTGTAAATAAACTAATGAACTTCTTAACTTTCAACTGAGTAGCAATTATTCTATAGCACAAAATAACTACACTAATGTATACTTGGCAATATAATCAGTATGTTAAGAATCCATGTGATTTTACACGTTGAATTTTGTGCTTGTTATTCAGTGTTACATCATAATAACATAACAGGAACAATTTTCTGTAGTGTAGCACTCAATACCTAAGTTTACAATGAATAGATGTGGCATTAGCAGTCAGCACTTAATTAACCTGAAGATAAAAACATGCAAGCATGATTAAAAAGTGTGTATGCAAACATGCATACTTTATCAAAGTAATCCTAAGTCTAAGCTTAATATTGTAGCTATGTTCTTTGATAAAAGTTTCTGTCTTTTCAACTGTCTTCTGTGATAGCTTTAAAAAATTTAAACAAGTTAGATAAATTTTCTTGTTTTACTCAAATAAGAAATTATGTTAAAATTGCAATATATTAGTGTTTTAATTCTTACTTTAGTTCTTATTTCAACATTGTAAAAAATATAGGTACCTACTATTTCTAAACACTACACCTTCATTATAAAATTGATAAAAAAATCTTCAGGTGGGTAGTTATTTCGAGTAACTACCTAATGTTACAATGTAATGTTTAGTTACATTACTATTACAATCAAAACCATAAAAATTGAGCAGATTTAAATAGCAGTTTTGCAGCGTTTTATGATTTTTTGTCATGTGTTTTAACGAGCGCTCAATGATTTTGTTTTTGAGCACTTTGCATGTTATTGTTTAGTTATTTATAATTTTTTTCATATCATAGATTTATTTGAACTGATTTATAAAATAATGTATAATTTCCTGAATATAATTTTGAAATCCTCTCAACAGTTTATTATTTATTTTCTTGTCTACGTTAGGCTAGGTACGTAGGTACCATAACAACTACAAACAAAGATTGGCATTAACAGCTCCTAGCTCCTAGATACATAATTATAGTAGGTGTAAAGGATATATACCAAGTACCAACGTGGTAGTTCTGCGATGTCGTCTCTTTTTACGCTAAATTAGGAATCGTTTATGACACCATCACTATGGTTTCTCATGTTCCATGAAGCGTAATATAGTACCATGGAGTTACCATGGCAACTGTCAAGATAGTTAACTGCAGAACTGTAAGATGGCGCTAGTTACTGAGAAGCGACATCTAGCCACGAGCATCTAAACTAAATTGTATACTATGTTGACAAAAGTCTTAACGAAGATGTAGAGTTTTTTTCTGATAGTACATGGTGGAGCCACTGGTTCATAGGTGTTCATGGGGTGGCTTGGCCGGTGCGTTGGGTTACCACTTATTGCAGCCTGGCATCTCAGGTTTTTTAGGCAACACAAAGTTTTCACAGCTCTGTCAACTGCAACACGACAACATAATTGTTTGTACTTGCTTGGGCCCTAAGCCACCCCCAATTACTAAATTAACACGTCTGTTTTCCCCTTGGCTGAAATGTCAGGATATTTCTTTGGATATAACGAATTCTTTTGACTTTTTAATTTCATTCATCGTCATTATTAAAGCTTTTATGTACCATATACCATTGACATGGCTGTAGCTAAAATGACATTATACATAGGTATTAAGATTAAGATAGGCAAAGCAAAACAACCATGTATAAGGCACATAAGAGATTATGAATGTACTAGTGGACAAAAATATAAGTGAACAGAAAATCAAAAACACCTTATTTGTTATTTGAAAATATTTTATAGACTTGTATAATAATTTATTGACTTGTCTAAGTTCTTATTTTTTAAGCCTAAAGGAATATTGTATTTTATTTTTGTTTTTGACCAAGTATTCTTAAGTCAAACCAAAACCTTCTTGGACGACTTCCTGGGCTAGACTTTGGCCCCCGCTAGGTCACAGTTTTAGTATACCGGCCATCACCACTTTTGGCTCGACTCGCATTATTTTGCCCCATTCCACTCTGATCCACTGAGCTAATCGAATAATGGATTAGATTCCGCTTTTTACACTCTTATCCACCGATGAAATTTGCCGTATTCGGTCCAAACCTTATACTTTGTTATTCGGAATAAATTACATGCAGGTCATAATTTATTAAGACATAAGAATAGCTTGCTTGTGTACACTACACACAGTACTAGATCACGTATTATTCAAATGGGTGTGGGCAATTACTTCGTGATCTTTAATGTCACATCAAGTGTGTTTCCTTCCTAGTTTCCCGCTAAATGCCATCCACATTCTCTGCAACTGTGTGAAACTTTCCCTGTTTGTTGATAAACAATAGAGTAGCGTGCTCAGATATTACTCTTGATGGGAATAGTTTCTAGTCTAGGAGTCTATAAGTTATATTTCAGGTTATTCCGATTGTGGTGTCCGTCTCATCTAAAGATTAGTAAAAGATACTAGGTACTTATAAGGGGTCGATACCTGAGTAGCAGTAAATGGGCAATAGGTCATTAATACCTATTCTGGAGAAACCTAGTTTTAATCATATCATAGATGAAGAAACTCTTTGTCCATGAAATATTCTTGATCTAATATGTATAATATATCTACTCACACATTAGGAACAGTTTGATTTTCCTTTAAATCGAGTGATTTGAGATGAACGAGGTATTCGGAGATAAAATGTTATACCGATCCCTGAGAATGTACAAGAATTTTGTTATTTTAGTCACATGCTCCGGGACTGAAAAAGGTCGGAAGCAAAATTACTTGGTAGCGTGACGATGTCAATCTTCAATCTCCACTCTTTGAGACTTCCTTTCCGTAAAAGAAGCGAGTACCTATGGCTTTATTACAAAAGTTTCTGTTTTGTTTTGATAATATTCCTAAATAGTAGAATACATGGGGTTAAACTATCCAAGAGAATCAAGTGTTAGCTTAGCTAACATCTACGATAAAATAATAATAGTAGACAAAGAAAAGGAATCGATTCAAAAACGTCAATACAAACACTTATTGTTTCTGGGAACTTGAGATTCTCTCTTCTTACGCAAATTGAGGTAGCAAACCTATCACCAAAGTCGGTACAGACCTAAAGGTCATGACCTCCAGCAAGCTTTGAACTTAAGTTCAGGTCCTTAAGCTCAGAGGTCAAAGATCGCATAGCAAGTTCATCTAAAAATAAAACTAAAACCTAGAGGTCAGTTTAAAATTAGAATGGTATTTGAACACCGTGTTCAACAGTAGTAGATATTATGTAGATCGGTAGATATAATGTCGTTGACTCTTTCATTAGTATCCTTTCTCCCTTAGCAAACAAACCTCTATTTCCGGCTGATAAAGGAGTTGAGACAAGATAATCTGCCTCGTGTGGTAGGATAAATATTGTGTAACTTGACCCAAAGTTGTCTGATAAATGATAAAACATGGCTTGATAAGGCATGTTTCGACGCGGGTACGTGGGTTTACTATAGTGCTTCCTTGGTTGAGATCTATCTAAAGTTAAGTTTGAAAATATGTTTTTTTAAATAAATCTAGTTACATCAGTTGCGTAGGTATATGTAGCTGCAACACTGATATAAAATAAGTCACACTAATAGAAAATAAATATTTAACATCTATCTATTACCTAGCTAGATATAGATAAATGAAAAGCTTATGAGATGAGATAATCTCTGTTTTTGGATTTAAAATAATACTACTGTATTTCTATATTACTTCTGTATTTAATTTTCATTTTCTTACTTATCGAGATTTGATTTATCCTGATAAGTATATTCTTCTGCATTTTACACGTCTGAATATGAAACCACTTTCACGTTGGATCGTAAACTACGAAACCCTTCGACCTGCGACTCCCTGAAGCAATATCACACGTTCACTCTCTACTTAGGTCAGGGCTGTCCAGTGACATGAAAAAAACCTTGTTTTGTGTATTATAAAATCTAAGACAAAAACTGTAAAAGTAATATTTTTAAATACTTATAAGATTATAAAAATATTACTGGTCTTTGATGATGTAGGTGGCATTCTATTCGAAATACATTCTCTAAACCTGTCTAGTCCTTATTGGGTTTCATTTGGGAAAAGAAACAATAGGATTCATAGGTTTTTGTTATTAAAGTGAGTAAGCCATACTAATTTCACGTGAACCTTAAAAAAATTCTAGTATTTTTCTAAAAATATTTAGTTTTCGTCTATCTTTACAATTTTCATATAGAATTCCATTATTTCCATTAACTTTGTTTACAAAATATCAACTAAATAAATAAAAACAAAACGCTCGATAGCCCTAGTTCAGATATCATCTCTAACCAGGGATCTAGGGAACCAGTGTATCAATATTCAATGGAGCTCTCACCTAAAAGTAATTTATTGGCTGTAGGTATTATACTGCGAATGTACGGTGTCAGGGGACGTAGTAAACGGGCTGTAAATCAGAATTTATTGCCGTAAACCGATTTTGGGGACAGAAAAAAAAACATTGCTTAAAATCAAAGTAGCACCTTGGGTGGAAGCTGTTTTTAAAACCTCATAGCCCTACATTACTCTAGCCTTTGTTTTCGTACATATTTCCCAGGATGGAGAAAGCCTTTTTGTTATTGCAAATCTAGAACAACATTATATTGTTTGGCATTGTACAAACACAATTTTTCTCCACAAAAAGGAAATGAATAATTTGGTCCTAACTAAGCCCTTTTCATTTTTCATATGCAATTTATTTTTGTTTAGCACCTAGATAAGACGTAAAACATTTTTTTAGAAATATACTTTGGGTGACTTCTGTAGGTAAATTCCAATATAGCCGGTACTATACTCGGCAACTGTTTACAATCCATACAAATACAATTTAAAATTACATACCATTTAGTTGAGAATAGGGTGGAGATACAAATACCGCGTTCAGAAACTTAATTGCTTTTTTTCTTGATCCTCAATAGTCAGTTTATAGATGTAATTAAGGGTTTATTCAGACGTTGTGGGTATACCCACATATTATCCGCTTATGACATTTAGATCTACCATTGAACGGGTTGCTCGCAATTAATGATTAGGTACCATTGTGGTTACCGATAGCCAAAATGATTGATGCCTACCATTAATTAAATGTTACAGAAGCTTCGACGGTGTATATTAATTTTCTTTGATAATAAACTTGAAAGCACTGTAAAGGAGCCCAAGCCAACATCCTTGACAAACTCCATGTCTGTCTTACTCTCCCTTCATTATTTCTTTATTTATATTCAAAACATTGATACCTAATTTTTTTCATATACAATTGTTATTATTTTTGGCAGTGTTTTTGACGCATTATTATAATTTGTTTATTTGTTAAATACGTTTCAAATTTTTTATTTGATGTTATAGAATTATTTTGTGCCTCGGAATTATTAAATCTGAACCTAGCTTTAGTAACTAAACGAGTCTGCACGAGCCCTTATCGTGTGCGTGCACGCATCTCCGAGTAATCCTAGCGTCTGCACGTCGTAATGACATAACGTCATTTCATCCATCCAGGATATCAATCAAGGAACCGACGTCGACAAGAACTCCAATAGCTCCCTAATCGATGCCGTTATTAGCTGCGTATTTTAATGGTAGATGTGAAGATCCGAGTATAGGTAAGTTTGTTTTTAGAGAATGGAATTTGAGGAGATGTATGAGGAAACCTTAGAGTTCCTACATTAAAATTAATTAAAAATATTTCTCGACAAATATAAATCACTCTACAAAAAAATACAAGAGCAGCAGGCATATAGAATCCAATTGTAATTTAATTTGTAGTACCAAATAACAACTTCTTAAAAGATGTTTTTTATAGGGGCAATTACAATAATAACAGGCATAATTAGCCCGTAGGTACTCAATGTAGGTAGTGAAGTTTAACTGTCTGATTTTGGTACATATACTACCTTTTGCCCGCGGCTTCGCAAGGCTCAGATCTTTTTGTGCAAAATTTCAGACTGATCCATAAAGTACTTTACACATTGTTTTCGGCCAAACATCTTCACAACAACGGCACAAAGTTTCGAATGTATAATATCAGTAGCCGAGTCAGCATAATTTTCTTAAGCAAATTATGCTATTAAGTCCAATAAGAAAATCTTGTTTTGAACATGCTGTAAGTACAAACCAAATTCATAATATAAGCAACAATAAATTAATAACAATGTATAAGTTTATATCCAAGAAACTTTGAGTGGAACTGGAACAAAAAGGATTTTAGTTAAACTCCCAGATAGCAAACATGATGTATGCGTTCTACTTGGACTGAATTTTTGCTGAACTTTTCGAACATTGTCTTCTGTCGTGTCTCGGTTGGGAGAAATATTACTTGAAAAACTTCTCATAAGTGTATTGTGTAGTGTAGTATATTACCTATGTGTTTAATAGACATCGACTGCCTTCAAAGATGTAGGTAGGTATTTTAAGACCAAGTTATTCTATTATGTAAGAAGTAGTTAAATGGTTTTCTTTTTCTATTTTCATGTAAAATTTAGCTGGTACTTTTCACATCAATATCTCATCATGGAACACCTACTAGGTACTTAAGTGACAACAATAGGTGTCTCCGTAATAGCTACGCGTCGAGAGCATCAGTGAAACACTTTAATCTATCGTGATGATGACGGGGGCCAACTTTTACCACTTGTCTTGGCTTACCTTTGGTACCCATTTATACGTAAGTTGTAATTCTTTGACATAAGTAAAGATTGAATAACCTTTTTTGAAACTCTTGAGGACTAGTAAAATTTTTGCAAGAGAATAACGATTCTTGAGTTCTTCTTCAAAAATATTCCACCTCTTTAGTGAGTTCAATAATTTCATTGAACATTTAGAAAATAATTAGCTACGCTTTCCTGATGATAGTGAGACAGATTTACGATTTTTTTCTATGATCTGAAAAATAATAAAGCCAGGTCCAAAACTAGACGTAGTAGGTGTACCTGTTAAATAGGTACTTACTTACCGAAAAACCAAGACAAAACTCTATTAGAGAGGGAATAAAATAAAATCGTGCCATGTTATTATTTAGACCATTATCCTTACTTAGCTGGTATAGTATTATCTGTACTTAGGGGAATGCGGTTAATAATGTCCTTTTAATATAACAGCTAATGTCCTTCCTAATGCGATACAATTTCCTCCGCCTGACTTCCCCTCGGAGACATTAACCATGATGGCAAGAAAATATCACTGGGAATATTTGCGCGAAACTGATACTTATGAAATCTTGGCTTCCGATGAAAGTTGAGCTTGAGCTTTTAATGTGAACTACTTACCGTCGCATAAACGAACACGAAACGAAGTGGTACCACTTCAGTAAAGTAAGTTAAGGATAGAAAAGTACCTAGTAGTACAAAAATGCAATCCATACTTCATAGTAAAGTAAGTTTAGTATAGAAAAGTAGTACAAAAAAATTATCCAGGAATTTAAATATTTGAGATCAGAAGTCTTAACTTTTATACATATTATAGAGTTTGATTGACTTGATCCTACATTGTCTGTCGATATGACAGACAATGTAGGATCAAGTAAGGTAGAAGCTGAGTTTATTCACCTGTGTATGCATTTTCTACTTGAATAAGTCACTGGGACAAAATAGCTTATCCGGAACGGTTAGGGTAACTCAACGTAGGAACCTACTTCTTGCACCGTCACACTACTTTGCACCTGGCCTTGACTCTTCAAATAGAGTTTATTGAAGAAACTGATGGAAAACGTTAAGTGACTCAGCGTAAAGGTGTCTTAAGAAAGAATCTTGTCTGTCGCCATGTCGAGGCACATGGTATTATTTCATTAGTGATTAGTTTAATTCTATATTATTAGTATATTCTTAGATTATTAGTATTTATTCTTATAAGTCAAACTTTTTGCTTTCGACTTTTCCACCCAACCCCCTTTTTGAGGTTCATTGACTATTTGTAGCTTTATACGAACAAAGCCTAACCTTTTATCTAGATATTTATGAGAATAACACGGGTCTGTTCTACCCGGTAAATAACCATATTTTCTGTTCAAAAAGAGTTTACTCAGACAGGAAGGATGATAATAACTTTATAATATATCTATCTACCCTACTTTACGAAAGTGTATTGGATAGGCCCATCGATTTCGCAACTTCCCTATCGAAAATTGGCACATTGACCTGGATACCGTCCGAATATCCGAACTGAACAAATGTACAGATTGTGACTCTTCGTCGGTATATTGCGGATATTCTGCTGTCATATTTGTATTACAATCATGCCCCTTTGTTATTGGTAGTTCTATCAATGCTGATGGAATTTTGCTGTTTCGTGGAATGAATACCATAATATTGTTCACTGGCAAAACCACATTCGTTTTTATTGGCATCATCTTAATAAAAATCTATAGCCTTTTCGGCCACTATTGTCCTAACATTGCCATATTGTTTTATATGGTTCGGCTGATGTAGTTGTTGGTAGTTTTATAACATTCCTTTATCTTAAAACTGTCGATAGAAATCTAGATTTCAACTACGACATAGAAATCTTTTACTCGCCATCATGGCTTTGACGGGCCTAAAATCCAACTTGTGAAAACTCGATCAACATTGCGGACGAAACTTAAATAAATACATGGTGTAGGTCTAGGTATAGGTAAACCTTGGACCTATTTAAGCACGGATAGATAAAGTCTTAGTTATAGTCATACATTAGCAATCGATCTAACGAACCGCAACGCTAACACACTTGCACATGCATATTGCAAGCCAAAGAAACAGCAGCCCGTGGAATCAGTGGTCGAAACGGGGCTGCCATAATTGCCAATGGCATCAAATAGGGATTGCGATCAAAAACATAATATGGAAAGTCTCACGGATATCTATATGTTGTAACCTCCTTATTTGAATTTGACTTTTGAATGACACAAACATTATTCTGTCCCAGGATTATTGTCTTAACTACCCTATTTTCTACGCTTGTATTCAAGTTATTATTGTTTGGTATCATAGCACTAATGAACTCCGAGGTTATCTACGAGAAAGTTTAATTAAAATTGCAAAAGCCTTTGTTTAAACGACACAAAAACATTAAATTCAAACGAGAGGCTACTTCAAATACTTTTATTTTATTTGTATTTCTTTCCTTATCCTACTCGTTAATTAAATTTTTACACCCCTCGAAGAAAAAACAAACTGAGAGCAGACAGAGCAATATTCGCTGAGCTTTAGCGTTAGGCCGCTTTTAGATCAGGGGTTTCATTGTAGAATTTATTTCGTTGAACTAGCAGTAGGTACCTAAATATTGTCATTGGAAGGTTTATAGCCCAACGTAAAGCCAAACCTAAGGTAATTCTGTTTAAACATTGTAATGGTAATGATCAACAGAAAGGGAAGATTTCAAAGGTTATTTCTAAGTAACGGGCGCGCCTTGTTCTAGTCTAGATAGATGTGGGTACCTTCTCATTTTAGTTTCACAATATTGGTAAGCAAACTTTCAGACGCGGCTACGAGAAATACTAAATTATTATCTTCAGAGGATTGCGTAAAGATCACCCAAAGATCACCGTTCTTTGGAAATGGTACCTTCGTAGAATTCTCTATTGTTTCCAATAAGACCAGTTATTGCATTACATCAGTCATCAGTTTGTTTGGTTACGGTAGTTTCTGTAGGCTATTGCTTCGTTGAAGGTCTCTATGTTCTGCCATAAATCTTGAGTTAGTGCAGTGCAGTGTACCTAAGTATCTGACTACCATCACCGCAATACCTACCATCACCGCAACAAACTGAAGCTCACTAATGCAGTGTCCTATTACGTGCAGGCAGACCCACAATGTCTGAGAAATAGATAAACAGGGATCTGAAATAAGTAGGTATTTATTCTGATCCCTGAGTACCTTTTCCTCAAAGGATTCTAGGACATTACAAATTTGATCATGGATCAATGACTCAAATGGGCAGTAAGCGAAGGGCATCTCAAAGGGTCGTGCTCGCCTCTCACCATTCCAAGCCAAATGTCATCGTATGATCGTGAGCAGGACCTTTTACAGTGATCTTTGGAACAAGATCAATTCACGCTAGCTCTTGTTTAATTTAAAGGGATTGTTTGCAAGAATTTATCACTTGACTAGATAGTATAGTCTCAGTTACGCGTGGGAATGCAACTGATTTCAATTTGGTGAATGAAGCCTTTGAAGGAAGGCATGAGAGATGTCTTGTGTGGTTCGAGCACGTAATCAATGATTGGACTGAAAGCTTAGAAACATCCTTTGATAAGCGAGTAAATCGAAACTTGAAGGAAGTTTAAATTAGAATGCGATACGTCACATATAAAAGGCCACATATGTATTTCAACCACATATTGCTATACTGAGCAGTAAAGTAAAGTAAAGTAAAGTAAAGTAAAAAATCATTTATTTCTTTAGGCTTACAAAATAAGCACTTAGACAAGTCATATTTATACATTAAATTATTATCAAAAATAAAATATTTTACTGTTCACTTCAATTTTTTGTCCACTAGTGGAAGAAGTGAAAAAGAAACCACTAGCATGTTCATCTCTTATATGTCTAATACATGGTTATTTGCCTATTTAAGTCTAAATATAGTATGATTCGATACATGTCAATATTTAAGTAAAGCTATGCACAATAACAAATTACTTACATACTATTGTCGGTGCGAAACTGAGCGACATCTGGCCACGCATTAACATCATTTAGATAATCATTTATGGAGTAGAAAGCCTTCTTGATGAGATTTATTTTTATGTAATTTTTAAATTTACGAATAGGGAGCTCAGTTGCTTCAGATGGAAGCTTATTATAGAAGCGCACGCTATTGCCCATAAATGATTTCCCTACCTTGTGTAATCTAAATGATGGGATGTGTAACTTGTTCTTGTTTCTTGTATTTCTATTGTGAACATCACACTTTTTCATAAGGCTATCCTTATTTTTGTGGGTATACATTAGATTTTCATAGATGTATTGCGATATTACAGTCAGAATATTAATGTTTTTAAATAATTCCCTCAAAGAATCTCGTGGCTTTAATTTATAAATAGCGCGTACCGCCCTTTTTTGAAGAACAAATATGGTCTGGATGTCAGCTGCCTGTCCCCAAAGCAAAATACCATAAGACATAATACTATGGAAGTAACTGAAATAAACTAACCTAGCTGTGTCTTCATTGGTAATATATCTAATTGTTCGAACTGCATAAGCTGCTGAACTAAGTCTACCTGCCAGAGCCTCTATTTGCGACTTCCATTGAAGAGAAGAATCAATATGTAACCCTAGGAATACAGTAGAGTCTACAAGGTGAACAATCTCATCCTTCAGCATTATTTTTGTTGGGAGTTCTCTTACATTCGGTAGCATGAATTTTATACATTTAGTCTTTTTAGCATTGAGTAGTAGGTTATTGGCGGTGAACCAATCTAGTATTTGTGAAAGCGAATTATTTACATCGTCATAGTTATCTTTATTTCTATCAACTTTAAAAATCAATGAAGTATCATCAGCAAATAAGACAATATCACAAAGATCTTTTGCTAAAAACGGAAGATCATTTACATATACTAAAAATAAAAAAGGACCTAATATTGATCCTTGCGGGACGCCTAGTTTAAGTTTTGATCCTCTAGATCTTTCTTTACCAATATCTACTTTTTGAACTCTATCAGCTAAATATGATTGCATAAGGTCCAGTGCCTTGTTACTAATTCCATAGTGTTCCAACTTTCTAATTAGTGTACCATGATCCACGCAATCAAAAGCCTTAGAAAGGTCACAGAATACACCAATAGCGTTTTTTGCTTTATCCCAGGCATCTAATATATGCTTTAATAGAACTGTGCCAGCATCGGTTGTCGATCTACCCTTGGTGAAGCCAAACTGATTTTTATGAAACAGCCTGTTAAGGTTGAAGTGTGAAGTCAACTGAGAGAGGATAATTTTTTCGAAAATTTTACTTATTGCAGGAAGTATTGAAATTGGCCTGTAATTGGCCGGATCAGTATGGCTACCAGATTTGTAAAGAGGAACCAGTTTACTACATTTCATAAGATCAGGAAAAACTCCTGCGTCTACACAATTATTGAAAATATGGGCCAAGCAGGGAGCCACTTCCTTAATAATTGAACTTAGTACTTTAGTTGAAATGCCCCAGAGATCCTCAGTATTTTTGATGTTTATAGATTTAAAAGTTTTTACAATGTAATTACCATTTACGTGACTAAAGATAAAGACTTCCTTACATTTCTCAACAGATGATTCTAATAATTCAACTGCCTTTAAAGCAGAGGAATTGAGAGACCGGGTTACAATTTTAGGGATATCAGCAAAGAATCCATCAAAAGCATCTGCAATATCTTTTTCATTTATAAGAATTGAATTATTAACTTTTAGCTTTATTTCTCTATTACGTGGCTTTGATTTACCAGTTTCATTATTTATTAGTCTCCATGTCGCTTTTATTTTATTAGATGAGTTTGTTATTTTATTCTTCAAAAATAGGCATTTTGCTGTGTTGCAGACTTTCTTAAATGTTTTCGAGTAGTTATTTACATACAAAAGAAACGCAGGGTCATGTAACATAGCTTCTCTAGCACCATAGAGATCGTATAGCCTATTCCTACTTCTGTAAATGCCGGGAGTGGCCCAATCAGTAAACCCGACCCTATCTCTAACTGTGCATGTTTTAAGTTTGAATACTTCATTGTGTTCTTTGTTTATAACATTAAAAAGTCTGTTAAATAAACCATTAGGGTCATCAGAACAAGGTATATTAGCTACTGCTAGATCTACTTTACATTTAAATTTACTAATACGGCTCTCTGTTATAGGCCTGTAGGTATATTCCTCAACTGTTTTTTTATCATTCAAATTATTAATAAAGTTAACACTCTGACCATAATGGTCTGATTTGAAATGCTTAATTACTGCTTTATTGGTTGGAGATTGACTGCAGTAAATATTATCTAAACAAGTGGCAGAAGTTAGGGTTACCCTAGTCGGATCATTGAAAAGGTGTTGTAAGTTAAAGCATTTGAATAAATTAATCAATCTATCAGCGAGAGGATTCGCTAAAATATCTATATTAAAATCGCCACAGACAATGAGATCCTTCCTACAAGTAAATACTTTTAGCATAGCCATCAATGTAGACTAACAATGATACCATAACAACAGAAGAAAAAAAAGTGAGATTTGACCTGTGGATTTGACAGCTTGTTCCTACAATCTCAGGCTCGCCGTGCGTGACTAAGCCAACATGTGCACAGTATATTTACATTACACACAGGCAAAACTATTGAAACTGTACCTTTAATATGATTTGTATCAGAAGATATAAAAATAACACTTTACGATAGTAAAGCTGCTGTTATCGAACCTGTCGACAGTAGCCTCCAAATAACTATAAAGTCTACAAACATGAGATATAATTACCGCTTATCCGCGATAAGCCTACTGGAAATAGTACTTACTTGTACATTTTAATGTAGCCTAAGGTCTACCTGAAGGGAATTATGACGAAATAAACGTTTTTATTTGTCAAACAGGATCCGTTTTTTGCAGTAATGGTTATTTGATGGGTACCTGTACCCTTTCGAATATGGGTCGCGAGCGTCTAATAAAATTTACAACCATGTCGCTTTATTTGGGCGGAGTTTTTTGACGACCACATAAAGTAGGTAGAGAACCTTGGTCAGTCAGCATGATATCTTGGTAATTGGTTGGTACTTGCAAATTAAATTACTACTCCATAATAACATGAATGCCTAATTAGTTAGTGCAGTTTGTATACCAAGTTTTTTTTTAAATTAGTACCTAATCTGCTGGATATCATCATAGAATTGTTTACGATCAGGATCAGTTCGCAGGAAAATAAAAAGTTATGTAGAGAGCTTCGCTGGAGTTTCTTTTGTGATAGTATCCTTCTAATAAAATTATTGTAAAGGTAAAACATTGTCCGTAATAATTACAGAAAACCGTAGATGAAACAACCACAGTGGCCAACCAACATAGCTGTCAGAGTAAAGCTGAAATGCTAATGGGTAGGACATAAATCTTAAGACTAGTAGATGTGATAGAAGTACAGATTCCATTGGCATTGTGGGATTCACAGGAATCTAATCCTACTAATATTATAAATGTTTTTTACTCTTTCACGCAAAAACTACAGAACGGAACGAGCTGAAATTTTGCGCACTGATAATTCCAGGTTTGGAATGAAACATAGGTTACATTTTATCTCATAAATCTGTTCCCATGGGATAGAAATGACCTTAAAACGTTTCCATAAAAATAACACATACGAAGCCGCGGCCAAAGACTAGTAATCAAATATTTCTATAAGGGAGATCTATGTCCAGCAGTGGTCGTTTAAGGGCCGATATCATGATAATGATAAAGTCCCAAATGTAAAACAATTGAATCGATTCGCAACGCAATTGACCCGCTTCCTTTCTTTGCTCTTTGTTGTCGTGACAATAAGTTTCAACACCATTAGAGCATTCATTGATTTGTCGGATAAACAAGTTATTTTGGGTCAAGAACTTGTTGGGTTTGTATAATGTATTGTACAGCTGTACCTACCCCTATTAGTATAATACATACTGAGGTGTTTTATACAAGCACAGGTTCATAGCATTTAATTTTAAATACCCCTTTAAAATTACATTAATACAATCTAAATCATATGTAAGGTTTTTTGTATGAGTATAAATTAATCTTTCAAGTTGGTTAGCTTTTAATATTTTTTCATGTCGCACAGTATAAGATTTGCTCATTCATAGGTATCCAACTATAATTAGGTAATTGGAAGGATACCTATGAATTCAAAAGTCTTAATGTCAAAAAAAGGAAAAAAAAGTTTAATTGCGACCTTAAGATTTATCATAATGATTATCCGCAACCCGACTTCACCCACTGCTGAGTATAGGCCATCCAACGAATGTTCTACTCTACACGCGGCCCTGCGCCAATCTCACACAGATTTGCCCCGTGATCTTAGTAATATCGTCCGCCCTTCGCCTTAAGATTATTAAAACGAATTTATTAAATAGTGAAAATATAATCATGGTATCTAATATCTATGCACCAAGAAGCCCTGGGGAATGCGACGTAGAGTGCGCAAACGCAGTCAGATGCGTTGATAGCATAAACAGATGTAGTTTATTTTTGGCTGTCTCTTACAGTCTATGCTTTTACGAGCAAGCCCACAGGAAGATATGATTAATAAAATAACATTAACAGCTCGTTTAAATGCGTGCCGGAAAATAAGGAATTACTTTTATATATGTAGGTATTTATTGTGTGTTTGTTCGCTCGTTTACTGGGTGATTTGGTAAATCTCTGTGAGTTCAGTTCAATCTTGTTGCCAAACTTTTTCAAACTAGTTTATAGTAAAAAAATCTAGATATCATCACAGATTTGATATTGTTAGTCAAAACAAATTTTCTCTGATATATTTTTACAGATTTGATCTTGTTAGTCAAAACACATTTTCTCTGATATAAAATGCAAAAAGAAATGACGAGAAAATGTAAATTTTATGACGCCCCTCGGCTTTGTTGTTTGGGTGTTGAATATTGTGATACCACAAAAACACCTAAGGCAACCTTCTCACTTGCAATTTTACGTCGTCGTCTGTGAGCAACTGAATCATGAAGATGACATATTTGGTTTTGCATACGAGGTCCATTTCAGTAATGGCTAATCCATCTTATTAAAGTATTCAGAACTTCACATCTGGGCACCCTATCCTCCACAAAATATCTGTATTTACGATATACAGAGACATAATAAAGCACAACTAGGTCAGTAAGTAAGATTAACCTTTTCGGAATTCAGGAGGCGAAGCTCACTTTTGGTCTAGTTACAAAACTCATTCCATAAACATGATAAAACTAATCCAAAAAGAAAAGTTTGTTAGTTTTTACGACTCATGGCATTTCTATTTCCCCAACTTTTCTGGTAAGGACAAACGACGACGATCTAATCAAAGTTTTGTACTCGTTTGATAGTGGCTTGGTACGAACCGGACTCCACTAAAGTGGAGATGCCCGAAGCTAAGACGAGAAGAGACGTTTTTCAGCTAGGGTCTCCACCAAGTTACATTTTTATTGGAGAAAGGAAATATTGGTAATATAAAATCTTCCAAATAAAATCCTAATATTATTATAAAATCTCCAACACTATTTTTGGAAACATCGTTAAGTTTAAATGTTATACTTATGTTTAAATGAAACCTATCGTGAAATGTCTCGAAAGGTATTATTTCTCTATTTATTATATGTCGAGGTTTATACAAACATGCATATAATTAATAATTTCCTGGAAGAGATCGCTTCTAAGCGATAAGGCCGCCCATTGTACTTGTCAAATATAATATCTTTCATGTGTTCTGTATCTAGTGTACAATAAAGTATTTTTGTATTGTATTGTAGGTACGTATATTATCAATTTGAAACTTTACACGTCGCGTCGTCATGATAAGTTCTTCCTGAGCACCGAACGATTTTTCAAAAACTACAGTGACTAGACTATCCGTAAAGATCTAACAAAAACAGTGTCATAATACGTCAAAATAATAGCAAGTTAAAGTCTCGACTATGAAATGTACCTAGTAACTAATGTGACTATCTGGGAAAGGACGGTTGTATGCAACACTAGCAATGCATAAGCTATAGGAATTCTAACAGAACTATGGAGAAGGGAAAGCGTCAATGACCACGATAGATGAGCCACCTGCCTCAAGTTTATGGGCAGTTTAGTCCCACCTCAAGCGCTGGAGTAATTTTCATAGAATTTTCAATAAATTGACGGGAGGTTATGTAGGCACTGTAAAATGTATTTTACATTACATATAATTTACATTTCACAGTGATCTATTAAAATATTAATACCTGGTTTAACATAGGTATGTTAAACCAGGTTTAGGTATCTAATATTTCAATAGATACGACTAGATACTATCAGCTAAGCCATACCACAACATGATCGTGAAATAAAATATACGTACTTTCTTAGTAATGTAAATACTAGAAATAAAAATAAACTCGCTGTGCCCACAACTAGGCTACACAAGATAAATGTATCTTTTAAAGGGCAATGTATACGCTTCTACAACAAAACTCCAAGTGAGTTGCAAAAATTATCAATAAATAAATTTAAAAATATTGTTAAATATATTCTTTGTAAAAAAGCTTATTACAAAATATCAGATTACATAAAAGATAAAAAAGCTTAGAACGAGTTTTGCTCCAACTCAAAATCTACCAACTTACAGATAAGCAAATCAAATGTACTAGACACGTCATAAGTTATGAACACACTAGTGGTTTCTTCTCACTTCTTCCACTGGTGGACAAAAAATTTAAGTGAACTATAAAATATGACGTGTCTAAGTGCTTATTTGTAAGCTTAAAGAAATAAAAACTGTTCTTTTTTATTTTCATTAGGATTTATGCAAATTAAATATATTTGCTAAACAACAAGACTACCGTAAACCTATCGCCAAATGGTGCCGATAGTTTAACGATAGTCTTATTTATTCGATAAATGGTCTTTGAATTGTTAAAGATTATTGTTAAAGTAGAACTACATTAGTAAATCTACTAACGACCTATGAGAAGCTCTTATAAGTTATAGTACAATAAACAATTTAAAAATAAACTGAAAGAATACTTATTAAAGAAGTGCTATTATTCTTTGGAGGAGTTCTGTGCCGACAAATTTGAGTCTGAGAATCTGTGATAAATAATTTAACATTAACATATAGTATAAAGAAAAATTAATTTAATGAATATTTTTGACATTTTTATTATAATTATTTTACATTTTATTTTATTTGACATTGTTTACTTGTAATATTATTTTTTGACATTTGTAGAATTATTTTGTATACTCATCTTTTAATTGTCTATATAAAATTAAATTTTTTAAAAATTAAAATTAAAATTTAATAAAATTTAAATATTAATACAATTTTTTTTTTTTTTTTTAATTTTTTACAATTCTTTTATTAAATTAAAAAAAAATTTTATTAATAAAATTTAATTTAATTTTTTGTTATTGTCTATATTTTTATTGCCTATGTAAAATTTCCGACACAATTTAAATTGTTCGTGAAATAAATAAATGAAATGAAAATGAAATATGACCTTGTTCGAATTTTTTACGGGAGAAAACTTAGTTCCATAAAAAACTGGACTTCGCACTAAGATCGTAACAGCCTACGTTCCGTCAGCCGACAGCCAGACCTTAGGTAAATACAGGTACCATTATTACTAAAATACCTACAATCCAATTAGTTTTGATAACAACTCTTCGCGCTAAACGTGCAGGTGTTGCGCACGAATAAGTTATTTATCTCGGAGGTTCGCGATATATAAATAACTTTGTATTGGAATTATTAATCAGATTGATATTAACGAGACCAGTTAGACGGGATCTGTCTGCGGCGTGCCTTCGTGAGAGTGTGTAATTACATCCGTGGACCAACAAATAAATAATCCACAGGTAAGATTGGTGGCATAGCAAGCAGAAAACTAGAAATTACCTATTTGGAGCTCTTGCAATATTTAAATAAAATAAATACAAAAAAAAAATATTGCTGGACAATTCACACAGCATTATCTAGCCCCATGGTAACCAGGGCTTGTGTTATGGTACTAGATAACTGATATACATAATACAATACATTACATAGATAGATATTTTTTGTTATACATAGAAAACAACCAGAACACCCGGAACAAATATCTGCAGATCGTACACACAATTGTTCCGAGGCGGGAATCGAACCCGCAACCTTCTGCGTCGCAGGCGGACCTTCGCCCACCGCGCCACATCGGTCGTCAAATTAAATTATTATATTTATTTTTAAAAGTGCATTTTATGTGATAATCACTTTTAGGCTTAATTAATGGTACAGAATCTTATGGACATTGTGTTTTCACACATAAGGGACGCCGCAACGTGAACCAATTTTCATCTCAACTAAACATAATAAACAAACAATATCAAATATGTAAGCGAGATCTGCGACACGTAATGTAACGAGCTTAAACTAGATATTACATAACTTGACATAGCTTTAGCGATTTTGGATATACTTTGTTTACTGTCTACTCTAGCTTAATAATCTAGTAAATGAAGATGTGAGTCCCGAAAGCGCACCAGGAAGTTGTACTTATTCAGCTTATTTCAGAGCTATAAGAACTGACTCCTAACCATCAACGCGGACCACTGATCCAGTAAACAGGTTTGAAATTTTCACCGCAGATTTCATACATACCTGCCAAGTTATGATTAATACATATTTAGTGTAAGAGCTCGGAGTTTCTCTGAAGGATAGGATTCGTAACGAATACATCCGACACAGAACCAAGGTTATCGACATAGCTCAAAGAATTAGCAAGCTGAAGTGGTAGTGGGCCGGCCATATCTTGCGAAGAACCGAAGGCCGCTGGGGCAAACGTGTTCTAGGACGCCCTCCGACCAGGTGGGATGACGACCAGCGAAAGACTGCAGGTAGATGCTGGATGCGTCAAGCTGAAGACAGGGCGCTATGGCGCTCATTGGGGGAGGCCTATGTCCAGCTGTGGACTGCTATAGGCTGATGATGATGATATTATTTAGTGTAAGTAGCAATTCGATTACTTTTTAAATTATCTAGAGATTTTTGAAACCCTAAGCAAAGTTTAGGTACCTACCTATAAGCACTGAATTTTGTTGGCTTGGTGTGTCTCGGCATCTTTAAGCATTCAATGTTTGCGTTTGCGATAGTCGTAGATGAGTAGGTAAGTAATATAAATAATACCTAGGTAATATTTTGTTTACCATGAATTCACCTAGCTCGATGAAAGTTTTGACTATGACGAGACTTTATTATTCATAATATTCAGCTCAGAATCATTTTAACTTTTCAGATCCTTAGTTCAGATCTCAGTAAAATTACCAGTGCTTAAAATACAAAACGCAAAATTCAATTTAAAAGCTAATTTCCAAATCTACTTTGAATGTAAACAAAAAGTTGGAACATGTGGCTAACAAGTGCAAAGTTTATCAAAGCGAACACGGGTCGGCGGCGGCGTGTGGGCGGACGGTGACCCAACGGCCGATGCCTGGGCTGTGTCTGCACCGGGGACTATGCAGAACTGGAAGTTTTCATAACTACTGTTATGGTATTTTTTGAAATTAATTTATGTTTCAGATTAAGTAAAATATTTTAATCTAGAAGCTAACATAAACGCTAATTACGTTTGTCCGTAAGGGGTATAATGAATTAATGATCGACTGTCCGGCGCACGAACAAACACAACGCTCGTCAACTCAACGTCGGATCAACTGATAGTTGTATGACTCTAACACCGCAGCCGTAGCGGTGTTAGAATCGACCCCTCCGAATCAATCCTTGTATTTCGTAACAATCGACTAAGATAACCGAAAACAAGAGATAAGCAGCTTAAAAAATACACAGCTACCTTCTGTTAATCACCGATTCGCCAGCCACTTAGTGATTAGGGCAAATATTCCACTGCAGTCGGACTGCGCCGCCAAGTTACCTCGTACTCTTCCCCTGTTAGTATTAAGGACCAACGATACGATTCATCTTTACCATTCTATTAGTCAAAAGTCGTTTAGTCATGAAAAAGATATACACCTGAGTAACATAGGTTGGGGTTAGTTATGAGGTAACTCCAGACACAGTACCTCCAGAACTCTTTTAACGAAGCTAGCAGCTACGCTAGCAGTGATATTTCTATGTCCAGTTCCGAAAACCTTCAAGGTCGAGACGGATCGATGCTATGCAGCATTCAGCTTTTGTCTACAGGAACTTCGTATGAACCCCAAAATCAAACAGCTACCAAAAAATCTAGATGTTATAACAAAAAACTATATATGTAGGTAGGTACTAAAAGGTGGTTTAAAACAATTAATAACTAGTTTCTACCCGCGGCTTCGCACCCTTTGTTTCTATGGAAGCGTCTATGGAAGATCATTTCTATCCCATGGTAGCTGCTTTTTTGGATAAAAGTAGCCTATATTTATTCCATGCTTAGAACTAGGTACATTAATGCAAAATTTCAGCCTGATCCGTTCAGTTGTTTGGCGTGAAATAGTAATAAACATCCATCCATCCAATCCAAACTTTAGCATTTATAATATTAGTGTGATTTAATTACCCTTTGATTGTAGTCGATTGAAGGGCAGTGATTGAAAAATTAACAGCCATGTTTCATAAACAAAGTTTAGAGAACTTGCTATGTAACAAAGTCTGCAGTCCAAAAAGGTTTTAACAAGAGCTGCTCATAAGGACGCGAAACAAACTTAAAGTGCGCAAAACTGTGTTTACCGCAGAGGCACGTGCCTGCTATTATCTACCACGGCAATGGCACCCATGCCAACTGGACTAGGAAGTCTATGACGCCATGTAGGGGCCAACATAAACACTGAAGCGACGGCAAATAAGAGCAACCTATACTAAGTGTACCTTCTAAAGGTGAAAACACACTATTAAAATGATACGCGACCCTTCAGAACGCGATGCGTGTTGGTTGAATCAAATTTTATTATTTTTTATGACCAAAATCACAATCATTATAGACATAATAACAAAGTTAAAAATTCTGGTTATAGAACATTTATGTAGTATTTATATGATCAGGTTCAACTGAACACGCCAACGAGCTTTTAAGTCTGCAAATGCGAATGAGCTTTGATTAAAAAGGAACAGGTAGAAATTGCTGTCTCATCGATTAAAAACGATGGAATGACCAATTAAGCTTTACGAAGTTCCAATTATGAGCAAAGGCAAATAGGTACCTGTCATGTCGTTTCCCAAAAAGTTTCCTAAATGTTTCCTTCGCAGGGTAAAAGTGTTCGCGGAAGAATGGATCAGGTGTCCTCAATTACCGGAAGCATAAAGCTGGTCGTTGATCTTCATTCTGCCTACCTCCCGCAGACTATTAGCTGCCTCGTACATAGGTAAATACATACATATGGAGGTGATAGGTTGGTAGTAGTTTGCAGTGGTTCAAGTTTAGTAGCTATAATGCAAATTACAATAATACATCTACTGGCATTGCAAAAAGGCTTGTAAACTCTTTGCAGAAAATATCGAGGGCATCATTAATTTCATATTGATTTTTCAGTTAGAGCATTTGAAGAGTAACAAAAAGACTTGCTCCTGAAATGCGGATGTTAAATCTGGGATTAACTGATGCAAAACTTATAATTTAGCCGTATGTTAATGTTACTAACAATTTTACCGTGAACAAGTCTGTATGGCATCATTTTTAATTTTTTATTATTGCGTTTTGTCACTATTTTGCCTAATAATTAAATAAATAAAAGACATAAAAATATGAGTGTTAACCGGATTATACAGCCTGTCCTCCAAATATTAACGTTGAATTAAAAAAAATTAAGTGAATTAAATAATAACTATAATAAAACTAACGTAGTCATAGTCAGGTATAGATTAGCAAGCTTGCAACCTTATCTTTCATTGCCTTAATCCTTGATCCTTAATCAATCAACAAGCCAATAAATCGTGTTATTTTCATGTACTTATTACATCTTATCAATTGTTGATAAGTAAAAGTAAGATAAGTAAAATAGGTAGTAATCAAAATTAAATAAAACTTTGATAATCATTTTACAAATAGCGTCCGAACGTTGCTTAGGTACTGCATCTACGAATATCTACACTGTGTCTTGTTGACTAGAACTTCTACCCATAAACACAACCTTTATCTTACTCCGGAACAAAGGGGAGTAGCTGTTTGTTTACATAGCAAGACCTTTTGGGTGGTGTGTCTTATATGCTTGCTAAAACAAAGCTTCGAAAGGTTTGCGTCCTTTTTTGCTATCAGTTATAGAGGTATAATATTATATTTCAACAAAAGAAGCAGTTACGTGTCTATTCCCTGTTTGTTTATTTTAGGTAGGTAGGTAAAGTAGCAAAGTGATATTTTTATCAAATGCAGAAATCCAAGAAAAAAAAGTAGGGATGAGCTCATGGTTTTCTAAAAATATGAGTGAATTTTTGATGCCTTATGCATAGTATACAACGTGTACAGTAAATTTAATAGCTCCATACTATTATCGACAATATTTTAAGAAATCAAAAAACCATTACCTACGTGCAAAAAAATATCAATGCAGAAGCTATTCATAAGGTTGCGGCGAGCAAAGGCACGGGAAGTGAGCTTAAACGTGATATCCGGCCCGCGCGAAATCATTCGGAAGTTGCTTACACGTGGGCCTTCATGTGTACGGCTATGGCTTTGGCAATTTTGTACGGTCCCAATACCTCATAAACCAACCTCACGCAAACTCAGTACCTAAGAGAAAAAAAAAAATGATTATTAAGAAGTTTTATTATATTGTATGATCTAATATCAAAAAGGACGTTGAAGATACATGAAATAACATTTTATAACGAGTAAGTAAGCTCTTCTAATTCTGCATTTGATTGAATTTCTATTTCCAATCTTATCCAACAGACAGGGACCAAATATTGTTTGAGGTACATTATTGTTTTCAATATGTGGGTATTGAATAACAACCAGTGTTGTTATGCTGAAATTAGTTTTGCATGATAATGGTTTTCAGATTTAACAATACAATACATAATGTATTGCACCATCAATACAAAAAAGTTATAATAATAATAAAACATCTCAATACTAACTAAATCTAGTGGCACAATCAGCGTCCTTATCGCTAAAAGCGATTTCTTCCAGGCAACCTTTGGATGGATAGGATCGGTACGTATTAAAGCTGACTTTTTTACTTGTTCTAAGAACTTTTCCGATTATTTTATCTTCCTTTATGTCGGAAAGTACGTAACATGTATGTCTTCTAGATATGGGAATTTCTAATCGTTGGTAGGTGGTCTTTAACACCTGGTCATTCCTACGACAGCAACAAATTGTGTCAGCAGTATTCTGTTCTTACGTTTATGTAATTTGTTATCTGAGACGGTCTTAACGGACCTACGCTTGTTGCTTGTTTACATTTGCATTGCATAGTTGGTAAAGTAGTTGCATTACGTCAGGAGAAGGGTTTTGTATGAACACGATGCCTAATTATTCTGGTTTCAGAAGGACCAGACAAATGAGAAAAATTCTAACGATATATCATGAGATCTCAGTTCAAAACTTGGCAGCAGAGTTTTAGACCACAATCGCAGCGCCGGGGTTTTCTTTCATACGAGTATTTGTTCTCGATTGCAGTTTTATTGAGCTCTCATTTTTCTGTCAAAAGCAGAGGGTTCGACGCCGCGCCGGTCGATCAGTTGGAATCACGGTTGGATCGCATTTATCAAGGTTTAGGATCGCCCATCGTTTTGGCATACATCCAATGACGAAACTACCTAAAGCTTCCGGCACTTATCGAAGGAAACTCTGGATAAAAGTGGATACTTACAGGTAAAAGCTTATGAGATTGTCAATAGAAAACTGCGTGAAATTGGACAAGAATACCCAATTGCTATTATCATTAGGAGAGCAGAGTAACCATATTTTCCGACGACGCGTTTTTTTTTTAAAGACAAAAATAACATTTCACCCGTAATCATTAAGCTCGATAAATATTGACAGATTTTTAAATGAAACAGTCAATGTAAATTAATTCAGTAAAATAAAATAAACACGTTGACGGAGTATTATAAATAGTGTAGTAGTAAGTTATGATATGGTATTACCTACATACAAAGTTGGTAACAGTTTAACCTTTTTGCATCGATGCCAAGATAACCAAGTTAGGTAATTTTCAAAAAACTAGATTGGTAGGAATTGCATTCCATGTGGTACAGCAAGAACAATATTCATCACAAGCCTTGCCAATTAAAATGCCAAGATACCTAATTAAAAGTGTCGATCCACATCCGTTAAGTTAGTTGTCGAGTTTTTGCAAGCGGATACCGGTCAACGGTCGGCTTTCTGGGAACATTGATAAAAAGTGCTTATTTCAACTCATCTAAAGGTTGTCTAGGTAACTCCCTAGCTTAACAGGTTGTACAAAGAATTCCGAGTACTTATCTAGGTAATTATTTACTATTAAATTGTCTTCTACGAAGTCCGAGGACGGATGATTTGCCAAATTGTAAGAAAAAGGAGTAAGTAAGTAAAGTACCTAAGTAGACTGATTAATATTTTTAACACTTTGACTGCGATTTTTTTTCGACGACTGCGATCTTTTTTTTAACCTAAAAAATTCGTGCTGCCGCTCGACATAGCGGTTGTGTTGCGCCGCACATGCGTTTCTTTCGAAAAATATTACGGCTGTGCTGAGTCACACAGATCTGTATTTTCTCAACCGCTGCGCTAGTGTGGATTTACGCATATTAGTCACTTGTAGAAAACACATACCATGTGATTTCAGCAGTCAAAGTGTTAAATGAATATCACCTTTAATTTATGTCTAATATTTGAAAAGAAGCCATTGCTTTACTTACCTTCACCATTTGGTGGATGGAACTTAGGAATACTTGATATTAGGTAAGTATACAACGCAGTGACAATGCGTAAAATGAAATAGGTATTACTTGCTTAGATGAACAAAGCACGCAACATCAATTAAATTTTTGGGCACCTTGTTATTTTACCTTTGCTTGGTTGACAATTATTTTACCTTTGCTTGGTTTGCATGCAAGTTCTGAGAACTTTGAAGGTGCATCAAGCTAGATGTTGAATAACAATTAAATATCGTCGCATAGCCTTCTGTCTTCTCATGCATAAGATTAAATTTAATATGAGTTCTTCCTATTTCAAGATTTACAACTGCCTGAATATTTGTACGTTTATTTGTGTATGAATTTCTGATCAAAAAGGATCCAGCCTATTTAAATACTTTATATACAAAATTATACATGTTTTGTTTGAATATGTTTTATGCGACATGGTAATTACTCTAATTTGGTGTATCTATAAGAGAAGCTTTACCAATTGGCCGAAATGAAATATATAATTAAAAAAACCCCTGTTCCTACAAAGTAAGCTCATAGAGAATCCAATCGACAACTCTATTTCAAAAATAAAAATAAATATATGGAACATTACAATTGAATTTTTTTCATATTTATAAAGCTAAATTATAATATAATAACATAACATAATATTTCAACATTATTATATTATTCATACTTTGGTAGATATATTGTCTACTTCAGTATGTCGTCTAGGCACTTAACAAAATGAATCCTATAGTCATTAATCGAATATCTATCCTAGGCACGTAAGCTCATAGATCTGTGTACAACTCTCCCATTTGTTTATAATGAGAACCTTGAGAAGGTCAACCATAAGAAGAGTGCTTTAATAGCACAGTCACGCTCCTCACGAGTGGGTTAGGATGCGTATGCGCCGTTGTTTTTAAAAAGTCTGTAGTCATTGTATGACTGAAATTACGAAACCATTCTTGAAAAAGCATTTGTTCTTTCAACGTCACAAGTCGACGTCAACGTCGAAAGTTTGCGTGGGAATTACGGATATTCATAGACAAATCGTGCACCTGCACGAACTTTATGGCCATCGTGTTGAATCAATAATTAATAGCTTTATCATGTAAGCTGGTAAAGTGATTGCAGGATGTCATCAAAATTGATCTGCTATACCGCAATGTCATAATGCTTGTATTATTTATGGGAACAAAGGATTACCTCTGGAGGAAATGGGGAGGGGGACGCTGCGGGATTACCAGGGCTAATAATTATAATTGAGAAACACTACACTTAGTAAAAATGATACCAGCAAACTCATGCCGTTAAAAAGATTCATTTCACATTAATTGTGTTTTTGATTGTTTAAGGTAATGTTTTGCCAAAATAAAAACGTTGAACTCGTGTAAATAGCTGTTAATTATTAAGCTTTTCCCTAGGAAAAAACAACATTTATAACAAAAGCGTGTTCCCACTGCTAGCGATGCCCCCTTCCCATTCATTCGCACTGTCAAATAAATGGTGCGAGGAAAATTTATGCCCTCCGCGATTCTTTTAACCCAGATTCCTGACTGATACGCGAGTTTCATTCTAAAGCGTAAGGGATCCAAAACTTTACTCCTTAAATTTTCATGGAGAAAAGTTTCACGAATTTGATCTGATAGAAGAAATCTTTAAAGCGGGCGTCGACTCGGTCAGGTCGTGGCGCTGTTTTATTAAAAGTTTCAAGTTACGACACTTGAGACGAAGGCGGTAACAGATGTAGAGGCGCTCATTATCTGAGTCAAGATAAAAGTGCACTGGTTCGGGTGCTTCAGTGTCCGCCTGTTACCCATCAGCTCACGTTTACATTGTTAAGTATCATGTTGTTCCAGAGGGCCATATCTTTACAAACGATGCGCGATTGCGATAAAAGGGATAGGTAAAATATTTCGTCCTTTTCAGTTGGAGAACAGAATTTCGTGTCTGTCTCTTAAAACGGACAAGGCAAAACCAATGCAAATTAAATGTAACTGAATGCGTTTCAGCTAGCTACCGTTAGTTATGTTATGAGAAACCACAATGTAGACATGACCTAAATACAGACCGCGACGAAGTAACAAAAGACTGGATAAAAAATCTAACCAACTTGTCACTCACCGCTTGCTTTAAGAATAGACGGAGACGAGCGGATGCAGAATACACAAGTGCCTTATAGACTGAGTGCACACTATATTTCTAAAATAAAAAGAATAGTTTAAAAATATAAAAACTTTCCACTTTTAAGTTCGGTTTATTTATAAAAGCGTGTTTTATAAATAAACCGAACTAAAAAGTAGAAAATATTTTTTTAAATAATTCAAATTATGGATTTAAAAAAATATATAATAAATAAAATAAATTATTTTAATGTAATAAATACATCATTATTATCTACATATTTGTGAATAATTTTAATTAGGTAATGATAGATGGCAAGGAGGCTGATTGTTTTAGAATGCAATTCGTTGTGCTACAAAGCAGTTTGTTATCAGAACTTTTCAAGTTTTTGGTCGCGGCTTCGCTCACATGGCCCTTGAATAAAACATAACCCATTTAGGAATAATGTAGCTTTCTGTAGTTGAAAGAATGTTCTAACTCAGACCAGGGGTTCCACATATTACCCCTTTGTCTGGAAATTAATAAACTGACTAATTTTACCTCTTTCTAATAGATACTTGTTACTTTTTAATGTAATAATGATGCTGTGTTTTCAAGTGTGAACGCACCGCTCTGAGTTGCTCAGAACTTCTATATTAGGAAACAGTTACCGATCCTAGATGGCATGTGCATTCGAGACGTCGTCGTTCGTTCGTGACACGATGCGCACACGCATGTTAGCTTTGCCTCTAATTATCAAGCCGTAAAGCATTTAGAGCCGGTATTACACTACAAATAATTACATAGAGCTTTTTATTGTTCACTTGAATGTTCTTGTGATTTAATAACGTATATTGCATAAATGTCACGAAATAAAACATATTATTTTATTTTATCCCAACTGTTTTAATTTTTTTTATCAGATAAGATGGGCAGATGCCCTTTTGCTTGCTTCATGTAGGTAAGCATCTGACCAAACCTAAAGTTCGTAGGTATGTACCAAACTTTTTAAAAATTATTTTTATCGTTTGCAAAGACTGATGAAGTTTTATCATCTAGGTTCTACTCTTTTCAGATCTTACTTCAACTTTAATCGTGTACTCTTACTTACTAGTGTACTCTAACTTATTTTACCATAGTGTGCGTTTATAAATTTGGTTGAACCCCAGCACATTGTTTGAACAACTCAGTGCATCTTCAAATATTGACACAGCGGCGGCGACTGGCCAAACACTTTGTTCGAGAGCTAGTTTTTAATTACACTCCTCGACAATGTGATGTAAGCTTTCTGTTTACCAGATTGTGGGCCACACCGTTGTTACTACAATAATTAGATAAATTCAAAAGGTAACGGGACCCAACCATTTGCCTGATTTCTTATTATAGCAAGTATCTAAATCATTTGATAAATGGTTTATTTAACAATCTTCCAAAAATCCTCCACCATCACACTGATAGTTACAATACTGGCCTCTGCTTAGGTAATACTTTTACACCGATTTTCTTGATCCTGTGTCCAGGAATTACCCTTTACTTTTACAAAGATCAGTTAGATGACTTCCACCTCTGCTTACCTACTCAATTTTTCACAGACAATCCCAATGGGGTGGCGGTAAAACTATCTAAACCTATCACAGATTTGCTTATATACAATATACCTATATAAAAGTTCCCAAAATGTTTTCGGATAGGCACCATACGATGCTGATAAATTGGCTCCAAAACGTTCCAATTAGGTTCGCGGGGTCGTTGTTCCCTACTGGCAAGCGTCCAACGCACACTTCTGTCATTCCAACAATTTGCACCCTGGCTGGGAGGTCGGAGCTCATTTCTTCAGCAAATGCGTTTCCTATTTGTTCATATTAAAATTTTGACTTCTATTCAATACAAATTTTTCAAGCTGGAAATTTGTTGTAAGTAATGTTTGAAAAATTTACAGCTTAAAAATTTACCCTCTGGTGAGCAGATGGATAATACCCGAAACTACTCATTATTATAGGTACACTATTTTGCAAATTGTTTCACTAATAAAAAGCTTAATTTTTCCTTTGTATAGGATGCCTTTTATTAAAGAACCTCGTGAGTAAAGCACAACGGGCTTCTTTTGTAGTACCTATAACTCTATAAGTTAGATTTCTTGCACAGTTCTAATTTTTACTTGATTGGAAAGTGGTGGATAGGACAAACTTAGTGAGTAACCCAGCGGTGTGTAAATTCTGACTATAGATAGACTGATGCCCATGAACAATGATATTTTATCCATATTTCATTTAATTGCCGATGAACGGTTAAGTTTTCGCACTAGTTAGGTTTCTGCAGCAGGTGTACCTGCTTCCGTGAAAGGACGGTTTAGGTACACCATAGATTACATTGTCTTACTAGAACAATGACGAGGAAGGAAGAAGTTCTATAAATTATTTATATATAATAAAATCGTAAAATAATTTTTATGTAGAACTTAACGACATCAAGTGTAACATGTGTCCATCAAGACATCAGGTGTAACAAGTCCAGTTCTACCTACGGTGGAACTGAATAAATGAAATGAAATAAATATTTGGTATGTAGGTAAGAGAGAACTGGAGTAAGAACTTTACGTTGGGGTTGTTTGCCATTAGAGATTGGGAACACTTGAAACTTGGCCACTTTCCCAAGTTTTGGAGAAAAATAGTCGTGACTTGTATCTGGGTCATACAGGATGGTTTGCTTCCTATTCGCGGCAAAGCTTTGGGTGCAAACGCAATGATTTTATCATCCATGACATTCATCTAAGAAATTAGAAAAACCATATTAAGCACTAGTTTCCGCTTGTGGCTCTGCGCGTGTTGTTTTTATGCAAATGTTTTAAGGTTATTTCTATCCCATGGGAACTGATTTATGAGATAAAAAGTAGCCGCAGTAATGTTTTATTTCAGGCCTAGAGCTATAGTTTTGGCATGAAAAAGAAACAAACATTCAGGTTTACATCCATCTATCCAAACATTCAAATTTTCGCATTTTAATATTGTGTGATGAAATTTTTCGGCTCACTCTGAATCCTATTGATGCCATCCACCATATTAATTCACCAATCATAATGGTTTTTCTTCTATCTACCTGTTAGATTCTACTAGTGGTATAATATCTCTCTACAGTGAATGCGAATGGGTCTGAATTGAGTTTAAACCGATTAAAGGTTCACCAGGAAATTTGATCTCCGTGAAACTGAAGTAGCACCGTAGCTACAATAATCGAGCTTGATGAAATCTAATTGAAATCTGATTCTGCTTTATTCTCGCTTCGAGAGCCAAGAAGCTTGAGACTTGAAAGTGATTTATTTACCAGACGATGAGAGTTGAAAGTGTGATTCATTTAACAGGCGAATAGAGCTTGTATTTCACCGTCTGTCAGTTTATATTTGATGACCGCTATAGTGCGTTGGGCGAAAAGGTCCACCTGCGAAGCAGGAGGTTGCGAGTTAAATTCCCGGGACAAAAGTTTGTACGATCGGCAGATATTTGTTTCGGGTGTTCTGGTCGTTTTCTGTATATGTACATGTATAATAAAAAAAAAAATTATTTATTTATTTGTTCTGTTGCAGCGTTGGATCGCGAGGAGTGGAAGGAGAAAAGGGAGGCCTTTGCCCAGCAGTGGGACAATAATGGCTTAAAATAAATAAATAATAATAAAAAAATGTATATATCTAATGTATTGTATTATGTATATCAGTTATCTAGTACCCATAACACAAGCTCTGCTTAGCTTGGGGCTAGATAAGCTGTGTGAATTGTCCAGCATTTTTTATTTATTTGTTCTAAATACAAGGTACCTATGTAATGAAAAATATTAAATTGTGTACATAGCTGCCACTCCGAAAGGGGATGATTCCAGGTAAACTTGTTGTTTTTAGGTTTACAAAGGTTGCCTGGAAGAGATCGCTTCTAAGCGATAAGGCCACCCATTGTACCTACTGGTCGCATGTAATGTCTTTTTTGTAATGATCCGCATATGGTGTACAATACAGCATTTTTGTATTGTATTGTATTTACCTTTAAAGCTGTAACCAAATTTTGTGTAAGTACACTACCTATAGGTACTTATCCATAAGAAGTTTATTCGAAGAAATATATTGTAGACCTTATTAAGTCTACTAAATAATCTTACGACAAACCCTGTCTTTGTATTTTCTTTTATTAATACAGTATGCAAAGCACAAATTGTCTCATAACATCCAAGTTCGTTCCAGACGAAGAACAAAGAAGCTCGGTGCGGTCCTGTTAATTCTTTACCCACCGGCACGTTAAAAAGGAAGTCACGCCGTGGGTTCGATAACCGAGAGCTAATAATCCTAAAAAGACAGTACACGGAAAAACGAAAGTCGATCATTAAAGGTTCTGTCGATCTGCAGTCGAACTACCATGGAACTTCAAAGGAAGAGAAGTTAGAAAGTGTAACTCCATTGTGTTGATCATAAAAACAAAACACAAACGACCATATCAGAAGCTCCACGCTCAAAATTGACATTAAATTCATATAATAATTATTATTAAAAGGCGAAAGTTTGTGAGTTGTGCCGTTATAAAAATGTTTAAGCAAAGAAAACATCAAAACTACTGAACTGGCTGAAATTTTGCACACATATTATAATAAGATACACGGAATAACATATTAGCTAGATAGGTACTATTTATTCCAAATATCGCGTGACAGCAGCGGGCGTCAGCTTATAACGAGAATATCTATAAAAACCACAGGAGCTATTGGCAAAAGAAATCTGTCGCACCAAATGGGAGTCTGATAGGCATTCGCATCTAAATCGGGAAGAAATAACTTGAGCCGTAGAAAGAAGTAGCTACTTAAGGAGACTGTACGACGTCAATGTGCCTTTTTGTAGAAACTAACAATTATCCTGTGACGGTAAAGAAGCCACCTGTATGTCGTGGAAGGCAAAATAAGGAGCGCTTAGACTTACGACTTATTTAGACTTATTAGGAGTTACACGCAGCGTATCAGGCATTTATTTTACCGTAGATCGGGTAGGGGTTATGTTTAGTGTTCTGTGTTCAGAAGAAAGAGTGATGCCATATGGCGGAGACGACGACGACACGACGCAACGGTACCGGATACAATGGGGTACGTACATGTGGTACATAGGGTACGTCGCAATTTTAAAGTGACCTTCATACTACTGTTTTATGTCTTCTTCACTTTGGCAGAGAATTTTATAATAAATACTTTTGTGTGCACTTTCGTAGTAATGTTTTGTACTACCAGTAGCTCAATTACAAATTTTTAGAAGCTTGAAATTCGACAGACCTCAAATTTATTCAATCCTCTTAATCTATAAATGCGTCATGTCGTATAGTAATCTCGGTAAGTACCTACCTAGTTATATTCTCGTGGACATAACGATACGTATTCGCAGAGACGTTATTTTTTAAGAAAAAGCTTCCAGTGTAAGTGCCAATTATAAATGAGCTTTGGTGCAAGCGGCAATGGCGGCCGGTATAGTTGCCGTAGTAGACTGGGGGTAGAAAGGGTAATCTATAATATTATTTTATACGTCACAGCAAACCTAGCAACAACTCTGTGTCCACACCCAGGAGTCAAACCAGTACCCATTAGCGAGACTAGCCGCAAAAACAACAGGGAACGAATCGGGAATGCGCCCCACATCGTCCTGAACCAGTGTTGCTAGATATTGCCACTTAAGGCTCTTACTCCTTGCCAGGATAAACCTAATTATAAATCCCTATAGTGCCCACTTTATTATTATGAATGTAATCAATTAAATGATTGAATTGTACAATCTGCAAATATTTATTCCGGGTGTTTTGGGTATTTTCTATGTAAGTATAATAAAAATATCTATGTATGTAATGTATTGTAGTATGTATATCAGTCATCTAGTAACCATAACACAAGCTCTGCTTAGCTTGGGGCTAGATAGCTGTGGATTGCTAATCTACACAGAATCACAAAAAAAAATACTGCTGGACAATTCCAGTAGGATTTTTTTAATCTATTTTATTGCTAGACAAGTTTTAAAAAAACCTAAGTTTTTATTACTCACATACCTAAGTAAGTTTAAGTATCTACCTTCTAAATTTTTTTATTGCGCTTGTGTCCTTCACAACATAGTCACTTATTCGTAAAGAGTGAAAAGGGCAAAGCATTCCCTACAGCAACCTTAAGGTCTACTCGCCTTAAGGTTGCTCCAGGAATTTAATATTAATTATGTTGCAAGGATGGAATTAGTTTAATTGAAACTGGCTCCCGTACAAAGCAGGTGCTTGGTTAGTTAAGTGACTTACTGGTTTTGAATATTTGTGAACATTCTAAAACATGCGCCTATGCCTCTTTATGGCAGTAAGTACCTACCATACCAAGAGTTCCCTATGGACCAACTGGTTTTGCACAACTGTGTTGCAAGTATTTAACTTCATATTGTGTGTTTTTTGTCAAAATTCTTCAAAATATAGGTATGTTGTAGATACGTCGCGTGTTTAGAGAACGCAACATGAGTTTTTCCGAACTAAGTTCGCCAAAATACTCGAATGGCGTCCATAGGTATGTATAATAATACCTACTCGAATAATATGAAGTGCCAGCATCAAAGATCAAATGGAAAACTCTTAAAAACGCCATCTAAACCCACAACTCTTAGCAAGTCTACTTCAACACCAGCACCAGAATTGAATGTATGGAAGCAACGATTCCCATAGCTCGTGTGACGGGAGTGACGTCAATGTCTATTATATCGAGTAATGTGTGTATGGCTTGACTGCAAGTGCCGCGGGTAAGGGATTGGTCACAATCATAATAGACACCTTTTTTATGCAGGACAATTCACACAGCCTTATCTAGCCCTAAGCTAAGATTGTGTACCAGCTAGGACCCCCACAACCCACTTACTAAGAGATACTACAACAAAACTCCAAGTGAGTTGCAAAAATTATCAATAAATAAATTTAAAAAAATTGTTAGGCATATTCTTTGTAAAAAGGCTTATTACAAAATATCAGATTATCTAGAAGCTAAAAAAGCTTGGAACGAGTTTTGCTCCAACTCAAAATCTACCAACTTACAGATAAGCAAATCATATGTACTAGACACATAAGTTAGGAACATACTAGTGGTTTCTTCTCACTTCTTCCACTGGTGGACAAAAAATTGAAGTGAACATCAATATAATAATGAATAGTATAAAATATGACTTGTCTAAGTGCTTATTTGTAAGCCTAAAGAAATAAACTTTCATTTCATTTCAGATAATCAAATGTAATGAACTCCTCTGATTTAAGTTACTTGATTTTGTTATTATAATTATACAAGCTTTTAAACAAGCAAAGACTCCGAGGTATATTTAGAAATATATAAGGACAATTATTTATTAGACACAACACAGAAAAAAACTTTGGTACAGATATATAGGACTAGGTAAGTACTTAGTAGATAATACAAAAGTCATTTAAAACGGGATATTTACCATGGTTAGATTTTTGAGTTTTCCAATATTTTTGCACAGTTTCATGCGATGACGAAATAACTGAAAGCACTGCGAGTAAGTTTTTATTTGCAGGCTATCTTACGTTTATTTACCTTCTTATCCATGATAGATTTAAAAGTTTTACTTGGTACTAGAAGACAAAAAAGCACGTGCAAATATTAAGGTACTAACACAAGTTTCTTATTTAATTTTATCTTAATTTGTAATACGTACAAATTTCGCAGTCACTTCAAGAATCAAATTGTTTAATCGTGCCCACTGTGCTCAGATCTTTACTTCGTCCGTACCTTCGCCTCATCAGCCTCCGTAATTCACGTAATCGCCCATTCTTAAGTCGGTCTTAACGCCATTACACTTGATGTTTCCGACGATTCTTAAGAATCTAATTTTTATGGTTAGGGATTGAATTTTTAGCAATTAATACCCAGATAGGTATATAAAATTTCGTAGTTCTTCCATGCTGGTACGTAAGGTTACTTTCCGTTTTATTTATTTTAAACAAATCTCGTTGTTTTATTTATTTAAGTCTATGCTCTAGTCTCGCT
This sequence comes from Eupithecia dodoneata, assembly GCA_947044415.1. Classification (NCBI taxonomy): domain Eukaryota; kingdom Metazoa; phylum Arthropoda; class Insecta; order Lepidoptera; family Geometridae; genus Eupithecia; species Eupithecia dodoneata. Next base: position 6,339,526 of record OX345656.1, on the reverse strand, counting down.
TTGCTCGAGTCGTAAAATTCCTACTATATAGGTATACTAGTTTCGCTATGCTCGAAATTAGATTTGCGGGAAGTGATTGTTACAGTGCAATATTTTATTCAATTTTATTAAACAATTTAGAAGTAAGTCAAGAAAACCTAGTATTTAGATTGGAGGCATACAAAATCAGCATTGAGCGAAGATCCATCTGTAACGCACGTTGGTTCGATGCCCGCCGCAGGATAAATATAATAAAAATAATAAATAACAATTTTAGTCACTCGTCCCTGATTTTAGTCTTAATATTTTGTCACCTGCGTGCGTGGTGATTTTGGCTGCCTTATAATCATATTATGTCGGGATAATGAAACGTTTTATTTTTTATATTACATAAAAACTATTTAGCGGCATCCTCAGGTGAACGCTGGTGTTCATATTCACTGCTGGACGTCTGGGCTGATGATCACGACAAGATCACGACGATGATTTTTAAATATCGACCCTAGCTCTAACAAACACCCCAATTTATAACGTACGTACCAGATATTCACCATGGATTACCAAATGCAAAAAAATAATGGTGCCCGACGGGCGCGGTGGTGTAGCGCGCGACGGGGACGGATATAGGAGAGCGTGCGAGTGCGAGTGAAATGGCACGCCGGGCGCGGCGCATGGCGTCGACCGGGCGCGACTGTTTAAAACTAGTGCAGAAGCTCGTGTTGTTATTATATTACCACGTGAGTTTAGTCACAGATGATTTGTGATGTTTAGTTGAGGGTTTTATTTTAATGATGTAAGACTTCACTTACAAAATGCTTAGGATATCTTTTTTAACGAGACGTAATTTTTTTTTCGTAAATTCTTCGTTACTTCGTAAAATCTTAAGTTACTTAGGTACCTACATATACATATTTAGAAAATAGTCCTATAATAGTGTAAGTCCTATGCCCGCGATACCAAACGCCATGGCGGGCATTTTCAGTTTGTTTCATTACCTGAGTACCTAGGTAAGGACCTACTTAGTCTATTTTGTATGGTATATATATACACCTAGGTACTCTCCTATCCTAAAAACTGCAGTAAATATTACACTTATGAGATGCGAAACAAAAATCTTGCTCTTGCACTAGAGCGGGGGGACCGGCGGCGCGGCGTGGCGGGGCGGTGGCGGCGCGGCTTTCTTCTTCACCTAGTTTGCCCCTCGCGACGCCGCCGTGACCACGTCCCGCTTGCGCCCCGCTCTCAGTTAAAATACCACAAAAAGTGCCTAAAAACATTGAAAATTTCACACAGAAGAAACATGAGTTTTTCGGACGTCGAAGGACTGATAGAACTCGTCAAGCCGAACGTTTTTCTCTATGACGTCTTCCACCGAAAGTACAAGGACGCCAGTTTGAAAGCCACAGTATGGGAGGCGATTGCTGATAAGTTGAACACAAGCAGTGAGTAGTTATTCTTACTTTCTTCGTCCATAGATTCATGTTTGTTAATTGATACCTGGGTAAAATACCTCCATATTGTAGGTATTATTACTAAGACCGGTACCCACTTGTTCCTATGACGTGTATGAGTCACGCTCGACCGGCCTCGACTCTCCGTGTAAGCCGTCTGCCTGCAGTGCGTGCAGCCAAGCCAAGCCAGCCAGCAGCCGCCGCGCCGCTATCAACTCAATGTACCTACTACTGTAGGTAGGGAGGGAGGTATACCTTCTCGATCGCGTCTACGTCACAAGCGTCGTCGGCTGATATGACACAGTTGATTTTGCATTCGTTTATACAACTTGTTTTTATTTCTAGCGAAATGTTTAGATGTCGTCTGTCCTTTTCTACTTTTATTTGTTTTTATTCTAAAAGCAACGAAACACCAAATGGATATCTCAAGATGGCAAGACTAATAAGATCTTTTTTGTTTTAGGTGACGTCGTAAAGCACAAATGGAAGACAATAAGAGACGGCTATATCAAGTACAAAAAACAGTTGAAAAATTCCGAGGAATCCGGCAAAAATGTGATAGAATACATATGGAGCACAAACCTAGCGTTTCTGGATAACTACGGCAAGCACGGCAGAGGTAACGTGAACTATAACTATGCTCTTCAACCACAAGTCCAACTTTTTGAGGAATCGAGTGAAAGGATGTCACCTATACCATCCCAGTGGGTTGGAGACTCTCTGGATGAGCCAGCAGCAAAACGGAAAAAATCTGTTGATCAAACAGACGTCGACCAGATCATAAACCTTCTTACCAGTTCGAAAACGAAGCACAATGACGCTATCGACCATCTGTTCATGAGCTACGCTGAAACTTTCAAAAAGTTCTCCCCAAGACGACAGGCGCAAATGAAAATACAACTTGCTAAGTTGTTTTCGAATGCTGAACTGAAGGAGTTGCAAAGCATTGACGACTCACAGCCCGGCAGCAGTACATCGCCGACGGATTTTTTATACTCTAACATCAAGGCAGAAAATGTTGTGTGAAAACTGCCTTGATGTTAGAGTACAAACAAATCCTTGATATAATACACAACAAAAGATGTAAAGGGGCTAAAGACATACCAATTTTCTTGTATGTAGTGTAGGTACCTATAAAAGAAAGTCGTGCTAACCTATTTCGACTAGATATCTAGGTACCTACCTGTCCAGTGCAAAATATAAATGGGAGACCGTAATAGTTCTGTCATTGAAGGGAAAAATGTGATTTTATTATTTAAGTTCACCGGTACAAGACAATCCGATATTGCACTGAGTTCATTTTACGAAGAAGACTGCTATTTTAAGGATATCTGTTCATAATACTTAAACATTAATAATATTCTTGTATGGCTGAAGTCAAATAATAACATGTATGATCATTAAAATAATAATAATTAATATACATTTCAGAAATAGTGTTTTATTCAATAACTTTAATATATTATAATAAAACTTTTGAAACTATTATGGTTATTATAATTTATTTTTAAGTTTCCGTACACAATGTATATTGTTTTATGAAATAAATAAATATGAAATATTAACACAAATATTATTTATAACGGGTTATTTACTATGATTTGATTTTTAGTTTTCAAATATTTTGGAACAGTTTCGTGCGTCATGATCAATAGGTACCTACTGGAAAACTCAAAAGTCAAATCATGGTAAATATCCCGTTATAAATAACTTATTATAGGTATAGAATAAAAAAATGCACACATAGATGAAAAAAGAAGATACAAAGAAATTATAGGATACATAAATCATATCTTCATCTAAAGATGTCAATTAAGAAGTCGAGGATGTCCTGTCCTATTTTATATTAGCAAGAATATCCTGAGATGGCGGCTGAGATTGCGCTGATTGGGTAATTTCTCGCTCCATCTTTCTGCATTAAATATGTATAATGAGTATAATATTTTATAGGAAGACAGGAAGTCAATACTTAAAGACCAACTGAAACTAGGTTTAGTTAGACGTTCATTACGCTTTGCAGCTAGTACCTAGATAAACTTCACCGAAAGCAAAATAAAGAAATTGTTTTCTGATCTGTCCATGACCTACTTTGGTTACCGACGTAAAAAATAATTCGTTGGATTTATGAAGTTAAATCGAATACCAAGAGATGATTCAAACGGCCTTGATTGTATTCAAAACAATAGTGTGGTACACCCAACTCCCACAAGTATAATATGCTTTAAAACGAAATAATAAAAACATAAAATATTTCGCATTGGAAAGAATGTGAATGCACGCAATGCGCACTATTGTAGTATGCAAATCATAATAGCTTCTAGGCAATTACCCAACTCAAACTATCAATGTGGAAAATAGTAGGTTAATTGTAGACTAATTTACAAAGTAAGGGCGTACAGAAGTGATTGTAGCATCACGGAAGTCATACAATTACGAGTATGGCTCTACATCGTCTATAGGTCGATCGACTATAATACAATGTAGTTATATAGTTACTTGAATATATAAAATAATTATTGCTGGACATTCCACTCAGCATCGTCTAGCCCCAAGTTAAGCAGAGCTTGTATTATGGGTACTATATAACTGATATATAAAGATTATACATTTGTAATCAAACCCGCAATTTCCTGCATCGCAGGCGTACCTTTGCCCGTCGCACCACAGAGGTCGTCACAATAGGTAGCTAATAGGTAAACTCCTGTGGTTCTAAACAAAATTTCTGGCAGTTTACCTAAAAATGATTGTTAGCTATATTTGTAGCTACCTAAGTGCGTCTTCGAGCGTTCATAAGCTTATTCATCGAGATAACTTCCATCTCTCGCTGTTCGCATTACGCATAATTAGTGATTGACTATTCCTTTTATCATTAGGGTAGAGACAGGTACCAATTAGTATACTAGTAATAAACTTACTGCAATGTAGTAAGTGATCGCCTAACTGCTCGAAAGTACCTAAATTCTGTGACCCCGAAGGACGAAGCGCATTGTTGGCGGTTGTAATATCCGCATATCTTGCCGCAAATAATTAGGTACTGAACTTCACAGCTCAGCAGTCGACAGGCCACAGGCAACGTGCAGGCTTGTGGTGGTTGCGGCTGGAGATCCCTTTGGATCTGATCGGAATGCGATTGCGGCATTCAGCGATTGACTAAAAATAGAGCAATGGAAATAGAGTTCTAAGATTTATTGCAGGAATTCGGACTAGATTCTCTCATCATCACCAGCTTGCACTGCACCCAAGAAAGGTCGGACAAAGACTTTTCTTGAGAGCGAGGTACTTTGATCATGTCCTCAACAGACGAACAGTTAATTATGTGGTTAGAGTTCGTTTTTAATGGGTTTGTTGATTTGATGATAATGATGATGACCATCAATGATTCAATAAATACTAGCAAATCTGACTTGGTAATAGTCACGGATACACATGACGAATGTTATTGATCCGTTTCGCTTAAAGCAGCGATCAGTGACCGATTCAGGAAATCATGGCATTCCTCGTCCGATTCAAACGCGATAAGCGGTGATAGCTTAAATTAGAGTCAATCAGGCAGGTGCTTGGAACCGCCTGTTGAGAAATGTTGATTGGGAATCTTGGTAGGGTTCTTGGAAGCAAATTGTTGTAAATATGTCAAATAACGACTACCTATCCCGGAAATCCTAAAGGACATTCCGATTAAGACGTATCAACCTTAACTTGACTGTCATTCCAGTATTGGTAAGTAGATAATATAAAAGCCACAAAATGAAACAATAAAACCAAAAAACATGACCTACATTCAGAGTAAAACATGCCGACAGCTTTTATTTGTGATTTTATAGCCGTTTACTCGACATGAGGTCAATTGCTAAGTGCTGCCATGCCATGATCAGCCCATACAATACCATCCCTTTTCGTATGTCTACGAGTTGCCATCGTAAAAATAAACGTAGGAATATTATGGTAAGAAAATATTATCCCTCCGTATTACCAGTTATTACGATTGGACGAGGGACGCATTCGGAATTGTAGCGGAGACCGAAATATGTGAGATAAAATATTGGATGAGCAGCAGCACGTTCAGTCATTCTATGAACATGTATTTCTTGCAGCAACATATTTATAGGTACCATCGTACCGTCCACGTATTTATTTTCTCTGACTTAATCAAAGTTTTTATTTTTTCATATACCTACACATGTTAATCATAACAATCTAAGTCTAGTTTAGTCCCAATTGATTTCGAATCGAAAGATTCGGGTCACTATTCATAAAAATAGTATTCCATACGCTTTACGTGTATGAAATATTGCATTTTTTCATTCTGTCAAAGAAAATAAATGCATGGACAGAGCAAGATTTCAAGTTTGAAAAACTGTTAAACACTGTAAAACAATAATAATTTTTTCAATTGAAACCAAAGATTCTCGCTTATAGTTGAGAGAGGTTCATTATTCAAGAGGGTCCAGTTAACAACTGCACAATAAAACAACATTTAAATGACGGCTTTCCAAATCCTATTGAAAAAGTGAGGAGCGGAAATAATTCGTCTGATAATAGCATCGGAAAGTGCGCGTCACTGCGGAGTAAAGTGTGTCGCATGAAGATGCACTGCAATCATTCCGTTAATTGGAGAGAATCATCGTAGAAAGCTGTCTTCAGCCACCGCGGACCGCGGTCGGACAAGGCTTGCCAGCTGTTGAAACTAGAAACCTGGGTAAAAGACGAAATTTTTTACGAAAACCGGTACTACAGCTAATACTCAAATAAATAATACTAACTAAGCAATAGTAGGTAGGTAGTTCTAGTATTGTATATCAACGGAAAACCTCTGCCTTTATTTATTTCTTCCCTTATTTCTGTTTGAGTACGAAGTATGATTTGCTTACGAAGTATGATTGCTTTAATTGTTTTATTAGGTTTAGTTTTATTCTATTGTTACTAAAGTTTTTGTTACTGCACTTCCTTACCCTACCAGCAAACAGAAAATGTTTTGATACCCCGCGAAACAGGCCTAGCCTAGTGCGGGGGTCACTGTTAAGTGCAACACCTCAATCAATCAACTCTAAAATGTAAGAATATGTACATAAATTAAGTTAAGGTGTTATTATTTGTAAACTTTTGGTAAATATTTTTTTTGTATTTTGTATGATAGGTTCCTATTCCTACGCAGGTATTTGTATCTACCTAACTAGGTATATAAAGGTACATAATAAACTTTTTTATTATTCTTAGCTCTCTCACTTAAGTAACCTACAGTACCTAAATAAAATTCAAGTGTTATTACAAGAAAATTCAAAGCAGGTTCCATGCATTATCGTAATGGATTTGTACCGAGAATTTGTATTCAAATAGTTTGAAAGGAGTTGGTAACCCCGTTGACTAGTCTGACGGAGGCAATGTCAACGGACAATGTAGCGAGTGCAACAAACTGACGGACGGTCGTTCACGTGACATTAATTTGTAGGCACGCTGGGCCACGTATAGAAAACAATCATTCGACTAATGCGGGAGGTGGCACGTTATAGGTTTGCGTGTTAGATAATAAACCTCGAAATAAACAAACAGAATTATTATGGTGGTCGCCGCCAGTTGGCGTCAATTGAAAGTTGTTTGTTCTGCGGAAAATTTTCCACTTCAGAATTTACTATCTCATGCCTGTCAAACTTTGTAGCATGTATGTCGTTGTTATGGTGGAAATATCCACTTGTCAATGTTTATCAATTATGTAACCAAACGTCAGGGAAGTAAATAAGATGAATGGAGAATGTGCCCTCCCACACCCAACACCTGCCGCACCGAATAAGGTAGCAACACCGCCGATGCAAATCAATAATGACTATTGCATCATAGGTAAAGGTCTATTCATGATCGTGAAAGGAGCGTGGGCCTGTGAGGTCGCTTAGTCAGTGGCCCTTCCTGTGCTCATTCCTTTTGGGAACGTTATGTGTTCGTACGCGATCAGCACGCCAATGCCAGCCGCATTGTCTGCCGAGACTAATAAACTAGAGCCGGCCGGTATCCTTTCTCGCAGCAATCGGATGGATCTCTCATTGTGCTGGCTTACACTACTGTAATTGCTGCCAAGTCCGCCGACTCGCAAGATTACGCGTCAATAGGCATCTTCATTTGCATACACGTATGGACACGGTTCGATATCGATATACTTCTCAGTGACTAATTAGTGCAGCTCGCGTTCAATCGTTACGTCAATGATAGTCACGACATGACAGTACCAATGATTGTAAACAAAAGAATCGAAGTTGTTTCACCTACTTGGACACGGGCAGATAAACGTTACGGTTTGTAAAGTGCTAAATAATGTTCACAAACATGTTTATTACATCTATTTCTGTTCGTAATCAGTTTTCATGAACGTCTTGTCTTGCATCATAAACTTGTTAATATCTAACTTCTTTATGTCATCGTTGAAATCAATGAGCCCCTTATTATGGGTCCGGTTTCTAGTACATAGGTACATGTTTAAAAGTTATTACTTAATTAGTTAAGTAATAATTTTACAACGATAGGTAAAATTACTTAAATAAAACCGCTTTACTGTATAAGTAAAAATATTTATGTCGGTTCATAATCGTCATCTCATAACTATTAATAAAATAGGTAAAATTTGGATTAAGTCAGTAAACATTTAAGTTATAAAAATGATAAGGTAGGTAACGCAAAGGACAACGTCGGTTCAAGTTTGCCTGTCGATTCGTCAATGTCGTAGCATATCGATGCGGTTGTCAACCACAAATAATAAAATAAGAGAAAAAAGGCGCAAAAAGAAATGAAAAACGTCTCGTATTCTCACAGCATGCATCTATAGATGTACCTATGTTCATATGAGGATAATTCTAAGATATGAAGTTATTTCATGAAGGTGGATTTGAATTAGGACTATGTTATAATTTCTGAGACTAAAGCAAACTATGCACATAAGTTAAACATAGACGTCATAAAATAAGTTAAGCATAGATAGAAATTAACAATTACACTACAAGTTATTTAAAGGTCTGTTAACTTCTAAAAAATCAAAATTAAAAAAGGAATTGTACTCACAGCGAGCTCTCGTGATAGGGCATGTAGTATAACCAGGACAGGTGTCTAGATATTCGCGTTTATTTCTGAGGATGTCGAGCGACATTTTTCAGCCGGTTAATTGTAGTAAGAGCCTACCACTAATAATTCTTGGTTTTTTGACGGATGACTCGATGGAATCCCGTAGGTATTCAAGCACCTGGCCCGCACTTTATACCGCTATGCAGCGCAAATTTGAGCTCGTTATAAATTGAATACCTAAGCCACATCGGCATAACTTAAAAGGACTATGGTTATTACTTGTACCAACGACAATGAAGGAATATTACGCGCATGACGGATAGTGCCTTTAGAATAATCGTTCGTTGTATTTTTTTATTTGTTCAGAGTAAACGATAAGTGTTCTATTATTTCTTGCCAAAGCAGCACCAGCAGTTTCCAAACCTCGCAAAAAATATGACCACTCTGTTTGAAACAATTATTTGGCAAACATTCTTCGATAAAACGCGCATCAATGTTTAGTTTCGACACTAGAACATAACGATGCAACCCAATTTCGGCAGTGATTTGAAGTTACCCAAATAGTGGCTTATGAAACAGACAAATGCGTGGATCCACATAAAACGATTGCATTTGCAAACTCAATTAAAAGAACTACGTAGGTATAAGAATGATACCATCGTATGTCGCGTCGGCTTTCGCTATTGTTCCCCTTGGTAGTAACCTGAAATAGGTTTGGCAGAACAAATGCCGCAGTCACCATAAAAAACCGTGAAAGTAAGAACATCATATATGCAAGTGCAGAAGCTTGCATAATGATGTGCAAACACTGATGTGTCTGTTATCGTATGCTCTAATATCTTAGTAAACCATCGTCTGTGATTCCGATGTTACCAATGTGAATTATGAGGATTCTGAATTACGATTTTATGAAAATGTTATACGTAGGAACATTAGGTAAGCATCAACAAATACCAACAGCCTTCTAATCTAGTTTGGTGTAGGGTCTGTAGAGTTATAGAGTTGTTCGAATATAATAGCCGTTTAACTTCCGAATCGGTTGCACAGCGGATTTTGATTAGCAAACCCAAATTCCTCATTTATTAAATACATTAAAGATAATTTGATGTAAATGTACTAACCTAATTTTACCAAGCAGTTATCAGAACAGGCACAAGTCATTAGGTACGTTTTAATCACTGAAAAAAAGTTTAATGAATTACTTGCTTGTGCTAAAATTTATCTTGAAATCATACTACAGTTTAGCTACATAATATATACAATGCAGAACAATAAGATAAGTAGGTACTAATACAATGTAAGCCAGCAATGACCCACTTATATAACCTAGCAAGAGATTACAGACTTCACCCTCTTACGCAGCACAATTGCAGACTGCAGAAGTAAATTGGATTACCCACAGACGTTGCGTGTATGCACACGTAAATCAGGAATCGATGCATTGCACCGTGTAAATACGACCTCGTTGTTACTCTGTCAGCATGCTTTAAGCAAATTATTTTATTAGATTAGTAGTTGATAATAGTTTACTAGTACGACTCTACCTACCGTTATTAATTTTTAATAAATTACTCTCAATGAATGCGAGCTTACGCGCTTTAATAACAAAGACTACCTAAATTGTAACTACCTCTAATTATTGAATTAAGTTTGAAGCACGCCTTTTTGATTGATAATTATAATCCATTATTGACTTTCTGAAAGAACATGACATCATTCAGGCTCACTGTGTATCTGAAAATTTGTGTGAAATACCTTGAAATACAATGTAAAAATACAAAAATTGAACTAATGATCCATAATATAACAGTTTAACCCCATCTTGTATGCCGGTTTCGAAATAATAACATAGCAAACATTCCATTAGACTATAATTTCAGATTGTAGGGCACAGGATATCACCATGTTGCAAGCGCTGCAATACATCCACGACGGTCTATTGCAAAAGGAAGCCCGCTCGCATCCATCGCTGATAAAACATGATTTACAACCTGATAGAAACCTAATTACGCGTGTCTAATGCGACCAGCGATTATGAGTTTAGTACTATTACGGCGTATGGAGCCCATCTTCACAGCTGACTGAAGACATTGTGAGACGAGGAAGCTAGAAAGGTAATAAATAGCAAAAATATGTTAATTTATTAATTAAATAACTTGTTTTAATTACTGATACAGTACACGTAAGATACGGTTAGTGAAGTGAAGGTAGAGCATTCTAATGTAAGCGTCTTCGAAGAATACTGTCTTGCTAAGGCAAATATAAACCATATTTTTGCCTAACTAGCTAAGTGAGCATCTATGGTGAGCTAATTATAATAATACCCAATATTTCAGACTATCTGGAACAGTAACTAGAGATCCTCTTTTACTAATTTGTTTTGAGGTATACGTTACTATAGACATCTACGGTCTATAGTAGCATACATGTATTGTATACTGTATACCTCAAAACTAACAGACCTAGATAGATAGATAACACTTTATTACACCACACAAAACAGAAAATAATACAGAGATAAAAACTTAGAATAAAGGTATAAAGGGCGGTCTTATCGCTGAGAGCGATCTCTTCCAGTCAACCTTGGGATGGACTGGAAATGAACGAACAATACAGACGGTGGCACTTTAATAAATAATTGGTAACAAATACACTAAATACCTACATTACAAACATTATAATAAACTTACATAGACATAAGATAAGGCTATCAATATTTCATATGGATAAATAATGCTGATGCAGCAGTTTTTTGAAGATAGGGAGTGATTTTGCACTTCTGATGTCCAGAGGGAGAGCATTCCATAGACGGGTAGCTTGTACAGTGAACGATTTGTCATAGAAAGAGGTAGAGTGAGCAGGGACTTTCAAGATGAGGGTTTTAGAGGAACGCAAAGAGAGTGAGTGTTTGAGAGGAATTCGAAGCGCTCCTTGAGATAAGAAGGGCTGGGAGAATAGAATAAAATACTGTACAAGAGGGATAACATACCTATGTATATATTAATTACCATTCGTAAATAAAAATGAATAAGGTACCTATATAAAACAATAATTAGGTATTATTTACGGCGAAGACGATGACGTTTATATTAAATGTAATTATAAAGCGAATCAATCCGGTATAGTATATCGCAGTTTGCTGAATTGATAACGGATGTAAGCAAGGGTAGTCCTTCAGAAGTAACGTTCGCTGTTAACCCGTTAGCAAAACTTAAAAATAGGATTCGAAATCGGTTTTTAGTTTTTCATGACAATCATATTATAATAATACCTACCTGGATATCGCAACATTGAACTACTCTGCGTGTAGTTATTTTTAGATTGCCGTTGCCATTCTACATATGTGTGATTTGTTTACGTAACGTTATCTTAGACAACGATCTAATCAGATGTTGTTAATGGAGTCTACCACTTTAGGCAGTGCGAAGATTGATGCTTTAATTGAAATGTTCTATTCTATTTGCGTTTTTACCCCACTGCGGAAAAAGGAGGGTTATGATTTTTAAATACTACAATGTACGGGTACGGGTACCTAACTAACTCACATACCCTGCTTGACGACCTATAATAGTTATGAGTAAGGACCAAACTTTTGGCACCGTTGCACTTCGGAAATCACAGCGGAAAGTATCACAATGGAGCAAAAGACAACAGAATTTGTTACGGTTAGTGTACATTGGTCTAAAAATGATCACAATGTTTAGCTTATTTACATTCTTATTTTTTCTCAACCATTGAAAAATTAATTAGGTACTTAAAACTCTACGTAATGATTTTCTAAGTTTCAAAATTATATTACTTACCTATTACCATTATTATTATTAGACGTTGTGGGTAAAAAAAAAACAGCGGACACTATTTATTGAAAACATAAGTTTAAAAACCTCGTTGTAACTCTGTCAGCACGCTTTAAGCAAATTATTTTATTAGATTAGTAGTTGATAATATAATTTTACTAGTACGACTCTACCTACCGTTAATTATTTTTACACACACTGACACTGGACACTATTTATTGAAAAAATAAGTTTAAAAAATTATTATTATTATAATAATAATGCCTGAGCCTAGCTTCGCTGTCGATGATCTACCATTTTGATAAAAAAAAAGTATATATAGTCAACATGCTAATACTCAGTAATACTTTAAAAAATTCGTCCAGGTAATTAAATCAATAGATTCTATGAAAAATGCCAAGTTTCATCGAACTCCAGTTACTTTTTGTAACAAACATTTCACGTACAAACTATTTTTTTTTATAAATAGTAGCATGTTTGACAAGATTAGCAAACCCTAGATAAAAAAACTAACTATTAAGATGTTCGAATAAAAACTACTGAACAAAACCAACATAAAGTTGTGTACCTTTACAATATTCCACTGTAACACGTCGCACAATTCCGTGTCGTTTGTCGCATACAGGAGTGAAAACTCTACGACCCAGCAACAAAAAAATCATACTGCAAAGAATAAACATCTATATGAATACACATCAGATTTGTTCAATAGTAGACCGGATTGATACTCTTGCTCTTGCTTTGAAATGCACGCGTACCATACGCGTGCATTTCAAACATAAGTTATAATATCCTATTTTTAAGAGTACACAGTATAAAATGAAGTCGCTTCCGCTGTCTGTTCGCTTATCATTTAAGCTACTCAACGAATTTTAATGCAGTTTTCAGCAATATATAGAGTGATTTCTTGAATCATAAGGTTTATAAACTATAAAATAAATAATAAATCACGTATTTTAAATCTATACATTTCGCAAATATTACATATTTTCTAGACATAATTGTTAAGAACTTCTAACAGTTTTAAGAACCCACAGATCGCAATTTATGCATCAAAGATTTTAAACATGCAATTATGGAAGTTGCCGGTTTTTAACTAAGCTGATAAATACTTATTTTAGGTTAGAATGTAACCGCTGACCCGCATTCGAGCAATAGACTCTGTAACATATTTTCGCCATCTGTACAAATAACTTAAGTAACCAAGTAGGGATCCACTATATTTTACAACATATACATATGTATGTACCAACAACATATGATTCTGTTGGGGAAACTTTCACAAAAAATATAACAGAATTATACTTGCAAAGGTATCAATTAAAAAACAATTTACATTCTCAAAACAAAATTAATCGCATTCTGCCACCCCTCAGGAATTCTGCGTGAAAATGTAATAACGAAAACCCGACTCCCCCTGTATATTCATAACCCGGATTAAAATGCCAAATGGGTAAAGTTGTGCCACTGTTTGTAGCTATTAGGGAGCACCATGTATTAAACCCGACACATTTGGGACGTGTCACGATTCAACAATCAACTGTTTGTGGCCACCAGCAACCATATATTGTACATATTGGGTACTAAAACGGGTTACTTACATTAGTAGTTATTCTGCGGTATAATACATATTAACATGTACCTATGTATACCTCTTATGAGTACTACCAAAAACTATCAGTACCTACTACTACTTTCTGCCCGCGGCATCTCATGCGTTGTTCCTATGGAAACTTGTTAAGGGTATTTATATCTTATAATAAGTCATAGGAATTGATTTACCTATGGGATATAAAGAAGCCTTAGTTTTATTTTAGGCTAAGAGCTACATCGAAGCAAAATTTATGAACGATCCATTTAGTAGTTTTAGCGTGAAGAACAAACATCCATGCAGACATCCAACCATTATATACAAACTTTCGCATTTATAATAGGGGAAGGACGGGTAAAGTGGCCACCCTAAGCTTTGAATGACTGTCGCTTAGATATATATCAATATATTTTATCTTATATTATCAATTTACTGTCTAATGTTAATGTAGTTTTGATATCACATTGTTCTTTCCACAAATATCAAAGTTTTTATTACTATTTTATTCGTTTTAATCAAAATGGGAAATTGACCACTTTACCTACCCAGGGTAGGTAAAGTGGCATAGTCGCAATAAAATACACGTTTTGTTATATTTTTTCAAGTTTTATTAGGAAGAATGCAATAAGACAATAAGAAGACATAGGAACTCAAATTTTCTTAATCATTAATTGGTCGTAAACTTATCATTAACAAAAATATCTTAGGAACAAAATTCGCAAAGAAAGTCGTTGTCTAAGTCATCACAGCCCGAGCATGCCCATGGGCCCATCTTCTACAGATTGAACACTGTATCCAGCCATCATCGTGTCTGGACTTAGACTAAACTTCGCTGCAATAAAAACATTCTGGGTCGTCATCAAAATAATCGTCATCAGTTTTGCTTTTCTTAAATTTAGGCTTCTTAGCACTTTTTTTCGAAACAATACTAAGTTTGGAAACTCTTTTTAGAGCCTTCTTCTTTTCCTGTTGTGTTTTTTCTTCTTCTAATTCAGTTTTATACGGATTGCTGGTTAATATTGCAGTACGACCCCTCTTTCTGGTTTTTCCCATTATCTTTCCTATCATACCATTTTGCCATATATTTTAGCCGATTTCTTCGTTTCTTACAGCCCTTATAGCTTTTTCCATTGATTCCGAATCCCATGTCTGTTGCTGTGTCTTCCGTTTGTATGTACATGGCATGTCTAAAAAAATAATAAAAATAATTGAATAAACTAAAATTAAGACGGGTAAAGTGACCTAGTAGGTCACTTTACCTAACTACTGAGCAGGCCACTTTACCCGAAACGGCCAAGCGACGAAAAAAAAATGGCTCAAAGGTCAAATGAGGTTATATTGTCCACTTTTGCCTTGAAATAACTAGTCCCTAATAGAGACTAAACTGATAAAATATTACATTATTTATAACTTTTGTTGAACACAGTAACTTATCACAATGTTTAAACCACTTACCTTAGATCAGAGATCACAAAAATCACTTTTTTCACAATAAAAACTTTCCGCGTCAACCAAGCTTGCCCGTGTTTACTGGAGCAATAATGGCATCGGACAATGATTTATATAAACATGCCGTTGATAGATAGCGTTAATTGGTTTGTTTTAAAAACGAAGGTGGCCACTTTTCCCGCCTGGGCCACTTTACCGAACCTTCCCCTATTAGTATGAATAAGTCATGGTAATTTTACATCTAAGATGAACTGTTTGTTTGCATGATTGGTTCAATGTTGTTCAATAACAAAACACCCACGCATCACTCAAGGAAAACCAAACAGGTTTAATGGGTAAGTCCAAATAATATGGCGTAAAGTACTACGTAAAAAAAAATAGTATCTACTAAATACCTACTTAACTAATAGTATGATAAAATAATATAATATAATATATAAATTATCAGTGCATCGTGAAGATTCAAAACTTTTACGTTAATGTTAAACGTTAAACGTTATGATAAAACACAAGAAACGTTTTCATTGGTTCTTTGGCCCGTCAAAAACATAAAAATGTAGTTCCTGGTATTATTATACTCGTATTTACAGGAACGCTTATTCGGTAGCGTGGCATGTTATTTCCTACCTTTATCTCGAATGCCAAAAGAGGTGTTCGTACGTGACTCCGATAACTTCGGCTGGCAGAGTCATGTTCTGCGCGATAACGAACCAATATGCACAGCTTCATCATTAGCAAATCCTATTTGATATATCAATATTATATTCGCAATGTTATCATCACTGTATAGTAAAAAATATATATCTATGTAATGTATTGTATTATGTAGGTATATCAGTTATCCAACTCCCATAACACAAGCTCTGCTTACAATGGGGCTGCTGGCCCATGGTAAGCAGAGCTTGTGTTATGGGTGTGGTGAGGTGGTGTGTTATGGGATAATACTGTGTGAATTATCCGGCATTATTTATTATTTATTTACGACCAGCAAAAAAAAATTGTAGATCATCTTCTCTAATAGAAAGTTTAATATAACCTCGAAGAATTCAGTCATAGGTTTAGTTTTCAGAAACATGAAAATATGTGTTAATTACGCGTTTATTTTTATTTAATGTATATTTAGATGATTAAGGTAATCCGAACTTTATACTTACATATAGTAAGTATAAAGTTAAGTCGTTCTTAGGCCAGGAAGTTTTAATTTTTATGGTTGGATGGACCATAACAATAGAAAATCTAAAATTCCTAAGCTATTCGATCCCACACGGATAAAAACGTGTGATATATTAAACAATACGAAGTATAATTTTACTTACATCAGCATATTATAATCTAGTCTAGAGTTATTATTACTACCTAGCGAGTTAATCCTTCTAGTTGCCTTATTATTCTATACTCGAGTCGAAATATATAAGTTTACGATAGCAATAAATGCACCCGATAAGCGCAATAAAGTAACCTTGGAGAGTGCTTATGATCGAATCAATGATGTTCCTCTGAACCCATCCTGATAAGTAGATATAATTCTATGAATAAATATTAATTAACAGAATATTTGTGAAATTGGTGACTTTTTAATAATTATGGGTATCTTTATATCGACTCTATGCATGATAATTTTTGACAAGATTTGTTGACATAATTTGCAGCTAACTCTAAGCTTGACTATGGGTACTGAGCAGTGAGCATGGGGTTGAAATTATTCATACTTACTGACCTGTGTTCTCGTAGAGGTGAGTCCGGTATACAATATCTAACTGAATAACTGTTGGCTTGGTTCAAAAATATCCAGCGTTATTGAAAAATCCGCGTACCGCTAGAGAATAACTGTACGAAGCGAACGAGCATCGCGCTCACCGCTCACCCACCCACCCGTCAGTCACCCGTCACCCGTCACCCAACCATAACTAATCCAGCCTGCAATAACTCTCACCTATTCTAGGCACGCTAGCCTACCATCCACCCAACTGATTTGGTTAGAAATATCTAATACCTCTTGTCATCCCTGTCTAACACCATGATTCTAATGCGAGTAAACGGGATAGTCAGTTATTCAAATTACCCAATACCTCTTGTCATCCCTGTCCAACACGAGGATTCTTAGGCGAGTAAACGAGATAGTCAGTTATTGGGTACCCATTTTATGCACTGCGTCTAAGTTCAACCATTTTGGTTGGTATGGGTGATTTGCAATATTGCATAGGTAAACAGGTGGCGAGGTAAGACTGCCGATCGTTTTCATCCTATTTAAATAAGTTTAAATTAGACCATACTTCAGCGTCATCTCAGCGTATTAAAATTGAATTAAAATTTGATTATTCATACATTTTTTAAAATATTAGACTAGTCATCGGTGGCCAGTGGTGCTAATTTTACCTACCTACGTGATTTGCTTACGAACTAATTATGCAGGCATTGTTTTGTTTTGTTGTTTATTGTTTCGTTTACTTCTGGAGTTGATCTTTTATTATGATCTATATTATAACTACCATTACCTTTATTTCGCTTTATGTGTGTGTGGGTGGATATTAAGGCGAGGGGTAATAGGTAGGTAGGTATATTCTGTCCTCCTAACGATACGACGCAATGTCTATCGATTCAATAGGTACCTCATAACGCGCTACATTTAAGTTCATGGGCAAAGATATAGATAGCGCTTTAAATAGTATGAAATTTGCCTGCCTAATAAAACAAAAATATAGCGTGTAGCGCGATTAAAAATTCTGGTAAGCGCCATCTAGTTAAAAATGTACTATTAAATAGCACCTGTATGACCTGTCCGTCCAGCAATGTCTATCGAATCAATACCAAATAACGCACTACATTTTAGTTCATGGGCAAAGAGATAGATAGCGCTTTAAATAGTGTTACTGCCTGGGGTTTCGGAGTTGCCTTCTTGGATCGTTTCAATGAAAATCTTCTTTTTATGTATAGGAATATAATCGTATTACAAGAGTACAATAGACGCAAGACGCAACGCGACGGGCCGTGGCGTCGAGCGGTGGAAGAGTAAGAATGGTACATAATATTCTGTTGTATTTTTATCGTTGCTAGGGATAAAATTCAAAATCAATCAATTCGGTAGGTACCTATTTATTTATGTAGTAAGATAAGCTTATGTTAAGGATAACTGATATACCCAGGTACTTATTACAATCAATAGATATATTCTACTATATACATAGAAAAGAAAATAATAAATACGATATGCAAAGAAATAGAAATTTCTGATATCAACCATTTTCAAATGTCAATTTGTTCCAGCCTTCCAAGAAGACTTCAACGTCACTCAAAATATGTGTAAATGTCAACGTCAAATAGTTTGCTCGCACTTGACCTTTAAGTTTGACATTGACAATTCTATTTTTTTGAATTGTCAATGTCAAACAAAAAGGTCAAGTGCAAGCAACTAAATCAATTTGACGTTGACATGTACACATATTTTGAGTGACGTTGACTTCTTGGAAGACTGGAACAAATTGACATTTAAAAACAGACACTGGCAGAGTCGTAGCGAAAAGCAAGCGGCGCCAAAACAAAAAAGAAGTTGAAATTGACATTTGAAAATAGCTTGATATCAGAAATTTCTATTTCTTTGCATATCGTATTTTTTATTTTATTTTCTAGGTATATAAAAATACATCTATTATTAGAAAATATATCTATTGATTGTAATAAGTACCTGGGTATATCAGTTATCCTTAACATAAGCTTATCTTACTACATAAATAAATAGGTACCTACCGAATTGATTGATTTTGAATTTTATCCCTAGCAACGATAAAAATACAACAGAATATGTACCATTCTGTTGTATTTTTATCGTTGCTAGATAAATTGCACTTCTTTATTAAGAATATAGTTAGTGACGACGACGGTTTGTGCATGTACAAATGCACAAACCATCGTCATCAGTCCTTCGTTGGAGGTATGCTTAACTTGCTAAAAATAGGATTAATTTCATCATCATCAGCCTATGTTAGGCCTCCCCCAATGAGCGCCACTGAACTGGTGGACCATTCCTATCGTGAGTATCCACGTCTCAGCTCAGTAGGTAAGTATTATGATATATAAATACATATAATTATGTACATAAAATTTGGATATTGTAAAGTTATTGGATACCGGTTGGTGCTAACGTTATTCGAACAAAATATCCAACTAATAACTGTTGGTAAAAAAATCCAATAACTCCCACCTCTATGTTCTCGACCTAGACTGATCTAGATAACATTTTCATGAGACTATTTAATAAAACATATTGTGCTTATCCGCTTTCAAGATTTAATAAATCTTTACTTCCACCTTTCATAACATATTGATGAAATAAGTACAACGAATTCAGAATAAATTTTTGAAACAATTTATTCATTCCGGTTTCCGACAGCCTCCACGGACTCTATAGTAGATCTTGACATTCGTCGCACTATACGAGATCAGGTGTTCATATAAATAATCAAATTGACTCCCAGTTGTTACTTGAAAATATTTATTTGTATCGCCCACGGGCTTCATCTAGGAAAAAGAAAACTTTTTGGACTCCAACCTCTAGAACTAATTATAGGCAGAACATATTTCTGAACAGAGCTTGCAATAATTATAATAAATATTTCAATGAAATTGATATTTTCAACTCAACCCTTTTCTCATTTCGTAGAAGCATTGCAGCCAATGCTGCCGCCAATAACTGACTTAGTTTAGTTTAAATTATGTTAAAACTCACAAGATCTGTTCACTAGTTTTATGTTTAAAGTTGTTAATAGTGGAGACTTCACTGGTCTATGTAAATCCTTATTGTAACTTTTTATAATGTCTATGTACTGTCTGTCTTCCAAATAAACAAAAATAAAAAAAATAAAAATAAAAATAAATTTTCACGCGGCAAGTTAAATTAAAATAGACTTACCGACTGAAAGTAGTCGTTAAACTTAATGTTGTATGCACGTGATACCCGCAAGAAACGTGTTCTTGGTACAAACATAAGGTGTTTATTGTGTAAAACATACGAGTGATAAAAGTTAAACAAATTCAGGTAATAAGGCGCTCTAAACTACATACAAACAAAGCTTTAAAATTCTGGATAAAGCTTGAATCCGCATAGAGCCGCATTGCAATCTATGGATCGGGTTGAAAACTCTGATGCAGCCGATCAGGACGAATATCAACGACAGTGATGAATGACAAAATGTATCAATGGGATTAGTTGCCCAATTCAAAATATTCATTAGGTCAACTGATTTCGCGGGATAAGTTCGAGCGGCCTCAGTTTATTAGGGACCACACCTTTTTAACAGACGAAAAACAAATGAGTACATAATAAAAAATATACAAACCTCTTAGGTAGCTAAGAGGTTTGTATATTTTTTATTATGTTCGTCTATTTCCCCATCAATTTATGGACGGATTTAGAAAAGTATTCCGCTTGTTGTATGGAGAATAATCCTGAGGTGGTCCGGTAAACATAGTCTTCCCAAGGGATCAGTATTTGTCCGTAAAAAAGAAAAATATACTAAATAATTAGCAGTCGGTTTTTAGTTTTTCAAAACTAAAACAAAACAATCAAATTCACTATTTGTCTCACTTACTCCCATGATAAACTACTTTATTTGCCGTTTGTTATTCTATGCTTGTATTTTGTACCTGTGTCTAAATAAATGTTTTTCTATTCTATTCTAAATTATTGGCATAAATAATCGAGTTGGACTTGGTAGGTACCTAGGGCTCTTCAACTCTGATAGGACACCTTTCATATGACTATGGACAAACGACGTAAATCCATACATAAGTCCTGGAAACCCGCACACGTCGCTGTTATACCACAAACGCAGTAATTCAGATAAATTACTGCGGTATTTGTAAAATTATTGGTTTACAACGAATTGGACATTGTATTTACATATTACAACGAATTCGACTGTAGCCGGCGGCAGCGCGCACTTCTGGGCATTTCTCGTTGTCGAATCAGTCGTGATGATTTTGAAAATAATTGGCAAAATTACTGACGGTGACGGATGAAAGAGTTAGAACGATTCTTCGTTTATACACGAAAGTTTACGGTTTTTATGCAATGTTGGTTAAATAAATATTAATAAGTAGCACACTATTATTATAAATGAGATGCGAAAGTTTAGATGTATGGTTGTTTGTTACCTTTCGCGCCTAAACTGTTCGGTAGTTTCTCGACCGGTTAATCGATCGGGCTGAAATGTTGTATATATAATAGCTACAAATGTTCTATCCAATAACATGAATAGGCTACGCCGTTCTAGGAAAACACGTGCGAAGCCATTACTTTACCATTTCGCCAGGGCCAGGGGTCCAAACAACAAAAAATACGAAATCAATGAAGTTCCATCGCTTTAGGCTACCTTGTTTTAAGTAGTTACGCAACATCACTACACTTTTTTTACAACTACGCAACGGATTTTGATGCGGTTTTTTAAACAGAGATAGAGTGATTCAAGATCAAGAGGAAGGTTTATTTGACATAAAGATTTCCAAGCGGGCGTAGCCGCGGGATGCAGCTAGAAGTTTATAAAACTAAAAAGATTCAGTATTTTACAAGATTGTATTCTATGGTTGTTCCTCTACACTTATACCTTAGCAATAAAGAGTTTGTGAACGTGAAAAAAATAAATAATGATCAACCGTAAAATTATTTTATGTCTCTAATTAAATATAGATTTCGACTAACCAATTAAAGGGATGTTTAACATAATTTAAGAGATCCAATAAAGAAGATAAGTACCGAAAAAGGTACTAAATTTTGTAGGCACTACTTAATTATCAGACAGTAAGTAAGGAGGTAAGTAATAAAGGTTTTACTATTGAAATACTTTTGGTAAAGGAAATATAAAAACGAAATTCGGCTGACCCTACTTTAACACATTCACTGCCCAAGATAACCTACTCGTAAATGTATCAGGTCAATTTATTTTTGGATTCATTAATCCAAATATACATTTACAAGTTTTGCTTTGTGCTTTTAATTGAAATAGAAACGTAACCAAGGATCGGCGCTCATAGCTTACACTCGTTAAATCTAAATATTGTACGATCGCAAATAAAAACTAGCTGTATTTATTTGCGATCGTACAAGATATTAAAGCCTCCAGTACGGTAGTAAGGTATTCTAAGGCAATATTCATGTAAGGTAAAAGTAACTTTGTAGCTACATGGAAAGTATTTAATTTGAATGCAGTAAAATTTTATTATCATTAGTGGTCGGAATGCATGTTCAAGTTCCGTAATTAAAATTTCATAACCGCATAGTGTGAACTAACCGTGAATAGCGTAGGTACTTGACGCTTTATGGTCTCTAGGTGTGTACTCATGTACTGGCTATAGAATAGAATAGAATTATGTTCGTGTTGAGTTATTAGAATACCTATCAATTTACCTAAGTCCTAGTTTATTTAATTTTTTAATCCAAAACATAACGATTGAGTTTTAAAACATGCTTGTTTTTACTTTCCTAAGTACGTTAGATGCTACGTACGAAGGTGTATTGTTTATAATAAGTGACTTATATTCTAGCTAGAACAAGGTTAGCAAGTTATTTGGCTATTTATTTAAATCATTGTGTGTTTAAAGCATTCACTGCCTAGCCACGGCGTAGTGAGTGCAGCCTCCGCCACCCTGTCGTTATACAGGGCGTCCCACAGCCCTGTATAACGTATGCTCTTCCTTTAATTTAAGATGCTATGTTACTTGGAGAAAAATAATACTTACGATTGAACCTTTTGATCGGTATCGTTAAATTAGGTGTGATTTTTTTTACAATTTGGCGGGTTCGATTCCTGGTTCAGAGAGGCGATTATTTAAAAATCTTTGAATGCCGTTTAAATTGTTTTTAAAATCAAAATGAAGTATTCTTTCAGTAAAATGTTCTATCTACAATATTTAAGGTACTTTTCGTCCATGTGGCATGGCTGTGAGACGCCCTGTATACGACGCGAAGGCGGTGCAGGAAGACTTGGGCCATGTAAGTAAGTGTTACCTTAGTTTATGTAAATAGAAATGAAAAAGTAAGTACTTTATTAGTTTTCTTTTAGAATAATTAAGTAATCCAATAGTCTAATAAGTACTCATGTTATATAAGGAATGATAAACATTTTTCAATGGAAAAGTAACGAGTTACGCAAACTTTCATAACATTCAACCTCTGATTACATTTCGATGATGCAGATGAATCTCAATTCTATTGAACTCAAGAGATCGTCAGCTTTTTATCATGAGTCATAATTTCAACAACTGATTTTCTAAGATCTTTGATGCCATGCGAATCAAGCTTTTGTGTACTTAAAACCACAAATGCTTATATTTATTCAAAAAAAATTTAAAAAGAAAACTACATTCATTATGACTTGTTTTTACTTTATTTTTTTTTCGCATTTTATAGGCTACGTGATATCAGAAATATTTGTTTAAAAAAACAACAAACTAAGATATACTAGCTATGTGATGGCTTAATCATGACATTCCTCCTAGAGCTTAGAGAATTAAACCGATTATCTAAGTCCTAGAGTCATTCATGATAAGAGACAGTTATCACTTGCATTGTTTTTCGGAATGTTATAAAATACAAATTGGCTGCCTTCTCAGTTTTTTTTAAAGTACGTATTAGTATATATTTATAATTAGAATTACTGACACTTATAATACTAAAATAATACAACAATTTAAGCAAAAGTTACATATATACCATCTATGACTAAATCCCAGGTAGAAAATAATCATATTCAAGGCAAACTAAGAAAAAAAAAACGTAATCTGAGTAGACCATGTGATAAATCTTTCGTCAGAAAACCAATTTTCTTTCTATCGCTATCTGTAGAGCTTACAAATTGTTAAAATATATTTTCATTTTGCCGATGAAATGGCTCGACATTTTCCAAGCGGATTAAATGCTCGGATAGGCAAACATGTCAATTCAAAGCGGAACAAACGGTTGTAAAGTTTTAGTGGAATTCATAGAGCAGAACCTCTATGCCAGTTTTTTTAAAGGATTTTTTGTTCTTAAGATATGTAAATATTATTAATATTTTTTCTTACACTTTTCTGAGATAGTGAGTTATTTTATCTTAGAGAATTAAATTTTAATTCTCTAAGTATTTTATCTATAACCTTAAGAAAAAAACGGGTAGGCACCTGATCTAATTAATCGATGGTGACAATATAATCAATTTATTTCAGCTGCCTCACTTTCTCGTCGTTATGTGTCGAAGAGTTATTAAAAAACAGGTAATTCTATACCTAGGTATTACAATGTTTTAAGAAGAGCATGGACTTCTTATCTAAAGAATTTTATTGAGATATGTACAAGTACGAACATCACGTAGAACTAGTTGAATTGAATACCTGGCTTTATCTAATAAAAGACATATCAGAAATGATAAGATGAGCCAAATGCTTTAACTCAGTGCCGAGGTTTACTTAGTTCAGCAAAAGGTCAGCAGGAGTTAAAGGGTGTTTTGAGTTGTGAAATCTATAGATAACTGAAACTGAGTTCTTTCAATCATTGTGTCATGACAAGCTATTTTCAAGCATATCTTCGAAAGTGATCCGTCATGCGTGAAAATATATCTGCTTTTTACTATTTTCTAGGTTCTATATGTAATTTAGATAGCAGAAAATAAGTTTTTCGCATTTGTAAGCCATTGCATCTTTGTTAAAATACACTTTGATTATATTGTAGTTTCGGAGTCTATTAATTTAATATAATGTTGTTTTTAGTAATAAATATTTTTATGTCAATATAGGTACTATATATTTTAACGTGTGACCAACTACCTTAATACCCTAGGTAGGATGCATACGTTTTGTCAATTACATGCCCCAGGCGCCAAATATTTTCGTGGCGTTCACTTGTTTTCCCCTACTTATCTGTCTAGGTTTCCCTTTCCAAATGAGTACTTCCTCGTTAAGCGATTCTTCTAATACTCTGTTCCTCTTTCTACTACAATAGGCAAATGGTTTATGATTTATTTCATGATGTTTTAGGGCTCTCCATAATATATATTATTACCTACTGTAAAAAATTACTTTCCCGTGTCTGAGATTTCCCTCGAAAGTGAATTCTTCCCTTTCTCAGTGTCGATTCATCAAAATATTTGTTTCTATTTTAGCAACATTATTGGGATTTATGATTATATATATATATAAATATATATTATATTATATTATATTACGTTAAAGGTCATCTCTCCTTTTTTTCAATTGTATATAATTTGCTAGCTTGCAAATTGTTCAAATACTATATTTGTATTTTTTTAAATTGAAGCATACAGAGTTGTTAAATTCTTTTGTACATCAATGAGTTTGAAACCTAGCCATAGAATATTCAATTTTGGGAGATCGTAAGTGAGTGCGCAAGGCACAACCAGCCAGGCCCAGCCGACATCGCCGCAGTCCCCGTAGCTCGGTTACTCAGTCGCGTCGCGCGCACCGCCGCCGCATCACCTATACCGTCCGCACCGATCGATCGCACCTTCTATGCTCGTATGATAAGCTGCGTGCTTGTGTTGTGTTGTGATGATAGTGATTGACATTGGATAAAGTTGTTTAGTGTTGGTGAGTTTTTTAACCTATATATTTGTGTAAAGTTTACTTATTATCTTGTTGTAGGAAATGCGATATAAATGACAATAGATACATTTTCGGAGGAGTAACGCCTTAAATATTGTTGAAAATAATTATGCTGGATAATAAATTAAACCAGGTAAATTGTAGAGAATAAAAAGTAAAAAAAATCAGGTTTGTTAATGTCATGGCACTTGGCAATAAGCGAAGCAGATAATGCAGAAAATATCAAGGACTTGGTAGAATTGCATTAAAATCGGACTCAATTGATAAGTCGGACAATCCATCTTTTCTTCATTAAAAAAACTTTCACGAACGTAAACACCGCTAATGTTGTTTAAAATGCAAAAAGTATATGCGGCTCTTGCAAAACGAGGGCAAAAGACACGGTTTGGTTACAATTTCAATATTATTTCCTTTTTGTTACACAAAAAGTAAATCAAACCAATAACACAGTTTCATGAATGCAGAGACTATTAATATCGATGCTTAGGTCCGTGATAAAATATTAATGAAAAAGACAGATCGTTTTCAGCGATAAGGTAATGTTTAAATACTCGTATTTTAGAAATAGGTATACGATCTTTAAGAATTTAATGAACAATACTGTTTAAATTCATTAAATAATAATTATTTACACTTATTTCAGTAAGAGTAGGAATTTCAGACAGAACGCACAACCTAAAATGAAAACAACAGTCAACGCAAGCCCAGACGGAAGGCGTTGCCACCCGATAGTATTTTTAACCCAAAGCTATATAAGGATATAGATATAGATACTAGCTATTATAGGAATGTTTGGATCGACACCAATATAATAAAAGAGAGCGATGCTACTGAATGCTGAAAATGGAAAAAGCTATTGAATTACTAAACGCACAACTGCAGGCTGGCGATAAAAAAGGGTTTAGACAAAATAATATAATCGTAACAAATAAAAAACACAAAAGATGAGATGCCTTTGTGTTTTCTCTTTTTATTATGGCGTAAAGAGTAATTTATTTTTAATGGTTTCTGACAATTTTAATATCATATTGCCATCAATATGAGCTGTGTAAACGTTTGTTAATATTTATTGAAAAAATCCCTAAAATTTACGAAATTAATTTTCTCGCTAAAAACAGCTGATAGATAACCAAAAAAGAAAGTTGAATAAAAAATCTAAAGTACTCGCATAGCCCAAACCGTTACCACTATTGCTGAAAGCTGAAAAAGGTACATAGTTTGCAGCAATAGTTTCGTAAAAAACAACTGAAATTAAATAGATAACTAAGATTTTTTTTCGTCCCAAGTCCCGAAAAGGGCATAAAAAGGTTGTGTTTTTTTACATTAGAAGACTAGCAATTTTTATCTAGATCACATGACGATACTTTTATATACATATTTGACGACTTCTGTGGTGCAGCCGGCGACGGTCCACCTGCGACGCGAGAGGTTGCGGGTTCGATTCCCGCCTCGGGACAAATGTTTGTACGATCTGCAGTAGTTCAGGGTGTAATGAGTATTGCTATGTATAAAATGAAAATAAAATAAAATTTCTATAGATCGTATTGTATTACCTATGTACCTAAATATCAGTCATCTAGTACCTATAACACAAGCTTTACTCACCTAGGGACTAGAAAAGGCTGTGTGGATTGTCCAGCATTATTATTATATTAATAATTCTTAGAGAACCTTCTAAGAATTATTAAAAAACGATGAATGAAATCGGTAAAGCCGAGCCTAGTTATAGCGTGACCAGAAGAAATAGGGGTTAATTTTTGTAAATATAGATTATTATTATTTGCAATAGAAGTCAAGATCATCGTACATTAGCGAAAGCATTTCATACGATAGAGTACGACTAACGACCCCCGCCTGCCACAAGAGTTTATAATAAACACTCAGATGACCGCGATTGCTTTTACCAAGAATCATCTGCTCTTGCACAGATGTATGATAGGAAATCGTCGTGCTACATCGCACTGGTAACTACGACCACAATCATAGGTTTAAGATACCTTTTACCTGTGATGAGTATAATAAAAGTAATTGCAATAATTTTTTACTAACTCTAGATTGGTGCAACGCTTTTACAGGGCTTATGTGGATACTACCCATAAATTGTACCACTTTGTAATGGACATGAATGCAATCACAATACAGTATTAGTAATGCAAAAGTTTGGATGTTTGGATGGATGGAGGGTGTTACTTTTTCACGCTAAAACAACAAAACGGATCTAGCTGAAAATTTGGAAAGGTATAGTACTAAGCCTGGAATCAAACATAGGCATATTCCATAAAACAGTTCCCATGGGATATAAATAACCTTTAAACGTTCTATAGACAGCACGTGAGCGAAGCCGCGGCAAAAACTAGTAAATAAATAAACAATACTTGCACAAGTAAAAGACGTAATTATAGATTATAGCAATGGATGCTAAGAAGCTGTCTGGATAAATAGGTAGAGTAAATAAGGCCAATATACAAATGGTTATAAAAAGCTCTCTATATGAAGAGTATTGTGAAGGAATCTTATGATGATAATGATTAAGTATGTGGTTAAATACACGTTCACTGCTGGACATAGGCTTTCCTTGATTACTTAGAGACATAATATTGTTTCACTGTTGCATATTATTTTTGAGTGTTATCGCATTTCATGAAGGTAACTTGAATGTCACGTTACCCCATGAGTAACACAGACGACCATGAGATAAACCTACCTACGAAACATTTTAGCGGTTCCGGCATATTCTTTTCCTATTCCTACCGGCTGATTAGACTGTTTAGAAAGGTAGATGATAATTGAATGATACTAAGTAAACTTGGCGACAGACTCGAACAAATCCTTGAGAAGCGCTACCTTATCCGAGGTCGAATTATTAAGAACAACACTAATTGACATTTATGCACCGAATTAATGTTATTCAAGAGATTATTAAGTGAAACATCCAATTTTAGTGTTATAAATTTTGTATGTTGTGAAAGACTTAAGCTAATCAGACCGAGACGCGCAAAAATATTTTAAAAGTAAACCACTTGAGGACAATTAAATTAATCTATTTCAAGAACATCGTTTCGTTAAAGGCTCTGAAGCTTTTAAGCATTTATACGTTCACAGCCCGAAGACTTTGCTGGTCGTTAAGTCAAAACAAATCATTTTCACTGTCAACGGCCCAGTTAGGTATAGGTACGAAAGGCATCGCAGAAGAACTCTCAAAAACCTGTATTTTGCGAGACTGAAGTTTTCAGTAATTCGGTACTAGTTAGAAGTGGAAAGACAGAACGACAGATAAGTCGGACAGTACCTATGAAATTATAGGCATTACCTACGTTATCGCTGAACGTTTCAAAACAAAAAATAAGTAAAGATGTAAGTCAATAAATAAGACTGTGCGTGTAGAAGTTAATCTCGCATGATAGAATCGAGCTCATTGAGTGCGTCCGTAATGCTTGCTGCCACATCTGCGACCTGGATGCCACCAGACCGTCTTAATCTGGTTAATTCATCAGCATCGTAATTAAAGAACATACGCCAAATGATTCAAACAACATTCATAACTGACTGAAAATATGAGCGCAGTTTGTTTGTAAAGATAATAAAAATGATAATCGAAATGTATAGGTAGATACTATACATATTTTAAGCACCATTTAAAGTGGTATTCATTCTACCTTTTTATAGCGAAGGAATATTTAGATACATCGAAACTAAACTAAAAAAATATACTTCCATCGTTCTGAATAAATTATTATAATTAATTGTAATAGGCTAATAGCAGTTGCAATATCATTTAGTCATTACGCATATCAGTTACGTTCCTATCCAGTGGCGTCGTTACAAAATAAAGCTTTTACATAAATAGCAAACCTGATAATAACTGGAGTGAAGATGAGACACTCAAACCTGTAGTGTGTTGACTTTGTATGTTCTACGTTACTTTTATGATGTCCGACCTGAAGGTAAAAGAGGAATATGAGATTTACTTGTTTTTATTTTTATGTATAAAAATACTAGCGACCCGCCCCGGCTCTCACGAGTGCAAATACATGTATTATATACATAATATAAACCTTCCTCTTGAATAACTTTAACTATTTTAAAAAAATTGCATCAAAATCCGTTGCCGTAGTTTAAAAGTTCTAAGCATACACAGGGACAGACAGACAGCGGGAAGCGACTTTGTTTTATACTATGTAGTGTAGTGATAAATTATTTTGATTTTAACATACCAAATACAATTCTTATATTTAGGGCCTTAGCCCTAATGTTTATATTCGAGCCGATTAAGAATAAACACTATAGTGGTATAGATAAGTTGTTTTTGTAGGCACCTAGTGTTGTTGATTATTTTATCAGTTTTGTTCGAAATAATAATTAGGTACAGGAAAACGGGTCTAATCGAAACTTGTGCGGGCTTAAGGCTTTAGGGCATGTAGGTACGCGCGAAAACCACCAAATAAAGAGTGCTATGCTCAATTTAGTACTAGAAGGCCTTTTACCTTTCTATACCTTAGAAATAGAGATAGCTTTATGAAGAAGTGTGATGTTCACAATAGAAATACTAGAATCAAGAACAAGTTAGACATCCCATCATACGAGTGTAGATTAGGTCCATAAGGTAAGGAAATGATTTATGGGCAATAGCGTGCGCTTCTATAATAAGTTTCGATCTGAAGCAACTGAGCTCCCTATTCGTAAATTCAAACATTACATAAAACAAAATCTTATGAAGAAGGCTTTCTACTCCATAGATGATTAAATCAATGATGTTAATGCTTGGCCAGATGCCGCTCAGTTCCGCACCGACAACAGTATGTAAGAAATTCAATGTTATGCTTAGCTTTAAATAAATATTGACATGTATTTAAAAAAGCACTATATTTAGATTTAGATAAGCAAATCAAATGTATCAGATACATAAGTTATATGAACATACTCGTGGTATCTTTTTCAGTTCTTCACTAGCGGACAAAAAATTGAAGTGAACATTAAAATTAAAAGAATGTTATTTGATAATAATTCATAGTATAAAATTTGACTAGTCTAAGTGCTTATTTTGTGAACCTTAACAATTTGCTATTTTGTAATTTTGATTTTTGTAGAAACCGTTTTCGCATTTTTTTGTTGTCTTGCGTAAATCCGACAAAAAAGCGGCAAAGCTCGTAAAATTAGGATAAAACGATCTACGTACGCAATTATGAGAAAATTATGATGCTGGTTATCTTGCTTTACTTTGCAAAACAAGGCTGAATCATGTGTGGTTAAAAAGAAACAAATTGGTCGGCGATTGAACATCGGCGTAACTCCGGAAGCAAGCCGGTTTTCGAGATAAGCATTAATTGGAATCTTTAATTTCGACTAATGAAAAGTGCTCGGTCCGTCGTCGAGGCAGTTTTTCTGTACCTACTTATTACGTGGGTTGAGTAACAGTGGCTTTCACTGATTTTAACGAGTGGTTACAATTGAATTAGCACGCGACGTAATGAAGTACCAAAGTGTACCTTGTCGATCGATTGATTACATTGATCATTGAACAATCAAAGGTCCCATTACTTTTACGTTTTATCGTTCAACTTAATTACCAAGCTGTTTTTATTTACATTAGCATATAGGCTAGTAAAATAACTTAAGTTACAAAACAATTTTCTTTTTATCAAAGTAAATCAAGACCGTGCTAAATCTTAAATAAATCAACCCAACTAATTAAATAATTTGTCGATTAAGCACCAATTTAATTCAACTTAATGGACTTTAAATTAAATCATAATGTTACTGAATAGGTAGGTACTTAATAACGACTTCTTATTTAAACTCAAGGTTAGTAACTGGGCAATGACCGAGTCCACATGTGCTAGGTAACTATGAATAGAACATTTGGCAAAAATCTCTCGTGACTACATACCATAACAAACGTCTTCAATTGGCTCTCTTCATGAGTACGGATGGTCGGATGTACGTGGAACGAATCTCGCTGGTTCCGGAAAAAAAACTGCGTTTTGTGATCCGATCTAGTTGTTTTCTGATCGCATTTCTTGCTAAATTGAGAAATGTGGCAGCTCTACATTTTTAATACAGACTTATAACCAGTAGACGATAACATTTTAGGAGGTTGGTAGAATCATTATTGAAACAATCAAGCTTGTTTAAAAATAACTTTAATGATTTTTTGATAAGCCACTTGGTTGTATGGGTGGGTGCAAGTTACTTTATCTTAGCATATGTCGAGTAGTTTAGATAACAAGTAGTGGTAGCTTCGAAGAAAATTGATATTATTTGGGTAAAGGCTATCATATTACTTAAGTGTTGAGGTTGGTTTGTCAAAATCAAACAGAAAAAAGTTATTTTTCTTGAAGCATGTACATTTTTGTTTAAAGTTCTGTTCTGGCAACATTCAAGCTCAAGAAATTTTATGCTATCGACGGAATGTATATTGAGGTATTAAGTTAGCCACGAGTCGGTCAATAAAAGGCAAACCACAATGAATAATCCACATTGTCATCGCATCACAGATCTACCGCAGTCGGCTGTAAAACCTCCTAAAATATGTCTTCAATCGTATTGCAACACGCAAATACATAATCGTAAATATCTTGTGGTGCATCAAGTGGAGATCCAATTCTGTGGCAGGAAACAGTCGAGTTTGTTTTATTGTGGCTATTAATGTCCACCGGACGAGATTTACCTACGAGCTGGACTAATGCCAATACAAACTATTAACTAAACTATGTTTACCCTTATTACTCTGCCAGTAATACGGGTCTAATAACACAGTATAATTTAACATACCAGCAATGATGCCAATCGAATCAAAGCGTTGGATGCGCTTGTCGACGAAGAATGTACGCGTCAAATCAAGAACAAAGTTATGTACCCTAAGTCTGGCCCAAAGATGTAGAACAAAGTGAAACGGAAATATAATTATTATCTATGAGTTCCACAGGTTTAAATCATTAGGTATCTATCAGTCAGATAACACCATCAATCGTACTGCTGGGGATTGGAACACGCTCTGCTGCTGTTTTTCCTATCTATTATAACCTCTAGGTCTCTTCAAGACAAGAGTGAATCGGTATCTTATCTAGACTTATACTGACACATCGCCGTTACATCTTCACTTCCCATCTGGTGAGATTACAACCATATGACTTCGTCGAATCTTTGGTGGTCTTTTATAATTTCACTCAACTCTATAGAAACAAAGATGGAAACAAATAAAATAGTTAACCATAATAAAATCAACAATAGAGAAAATTACGGCAATTTTGAGCGTTGGCAGGCCCTCATCATCAGCCTATATTAGACCACTGCTGGACATAGGCCTCCCCCAATGAGCGCCATAGGGCCCTGACTTCAGCTTGACGCATCCAGCATCTACCTGCAGTCTTTCGCTGGTCGTCATCCCACCTGGTCGGAGGGCGTCCTACACTACGTTTACCGAGTCGTGGTCTCCACTCAAGAACACGTTTGCTCCAGCGGACGTCGGTTCTTCGCGAGATATGGCGGGCCCACTGCCACTTCAGCTTACTAATTCTTAGAGCTATGTCGATAACTTTGGTTTTCTGTCGAATGTATTCGTTACGAATCATAACCTTCAGAGAAACTTCGAGCATAGCTCTTTCCATAGCTCGCTGAGCGATATTGGTCCTTAGCCTTCGTGAGTTCTATTGTCGAGTCTAAGATCAGAAAACGGGCAGTAGAATTTGAGCGCAGTAATGAGATAGCACTTGTCAAAAGCTCAAGAAAAGCTCATATTTAAATGACGGCTGAGATTATATTATTATTGATGGTTCGATATCGATAGCCTATGGATAATATGATGATATAAGAATGAATGAATACAGAGAGGGAGCTATGATAAGGGCCAGATAGGCTCTACCAGTTTAAAATATAAAAACTACCTGTGTGTAAATTTCAGCTTGATCCATTCAGCGATTTTGCATATAGAAGTAACAAACATCAAACCCAACATCTAAACATCCAAACTTGCGTACGTATAATGATATGAGTATGATAATATTAGTGTGACCAATTATAAAAAGCTTATAAAAAATATCATATCGTAGCGTATAACCTCCACATGGTAAGGTACTTTCATGAGTTCTCATCAATGGTGTCCGCCCACGAGGCGCGTGCGCCGCCCACGCGCTTGTAAATCGGTCCTAACTGTACAGGGGACAAATTACCCGTGCATATGTTATAGTCCTTTAATCATTGTTTGACGGCGTTGTTGTAAATAATGAGATGCTTGTCGAAATGATTGCTGAGTGTTCAGGCTACGTATTTTTAAAATTTGATGTTTATTCTTGTACTAAGCTATTTCAGTGATATAAGCTTTGTGTCAAATCACATCAACATCAATGTTTATCTTTTTGTGTTTATGTTTTTCTTTCAATTGGTTTTCTTTCATTGGAAGGTTTAAATTTAACTGGAACAACCACTTTGTTCTGAAATGTGATAGTACGTTTTGGCCTGACACTCACACAACTTATATTATTATAATTTTTATGATGAATAAAATAATAAACAACTAACCTTAGGCCGTGCTCACTTTGGGTACGATTTCATCCGAATTTGATTCGCGCGTAAACATACGACTACGCACGAATGATCCCCACCTTCCAAGGACTATGGGAGCGCTCACTCATACTGCATGCGATCAGTCGTACGTATACGTACGTTTACATACGACGTCCGAATACAATCCGAACTTGTTGGGATTTATCACGCAGTCGTAGGTACGTACACTGCCTATTTGACGGAGAAAAACGTATTCAGTGTGAGCACTCGTAGGAACAGTACCTACTCGTACGTTTACGTACGAACAAATTCGTATCTAAAGTGAGCGGGGCGTTAGGCTTGAAGGAACAAATCCTTTAAAATAGAATAGGTACTTTTTAACCAAAGCTGCAACGCATGAGCATGAAAAGTCATGAATGAGACTCTAGTAGGAAATACAGTTACTATTCATTACTAACGATTACTAGAGTTTAAAGTCATGCTTCATTAGCTAGTTAACGACGACGTAATGAAATAGGTAAGTAGTGTCGACGGATACCTAGTTACATAGATTCTGAGGATGTAGACTTATCTTATTTCTTGATCTGTATATAAAAGTGAATGATGCTTATAACTATGTAAGTTTCTATTACTGGCTATAAATGTGAAGATTGCAGGGAAAGAGTAGTGTTTCGAAAAATTATTCTGGTTCATGTAATAAACCATTCCTTCCTATTATTACTATTCCTATCTTCTAATATAATATGGATACATATTTATCTTGAGTAACACATTTATGTGGAATAAGTGAGGCTTTAGAATTTTAAATACCATAAAAAGAGCAAATCATGAATTTATGCAATAATATGAGGTTGACAGAACAAGTTTTTAGAAAAAGTATGAAAATCAATCCCTACCCTATTGTCTTCAAATAAGATAAAAGATTGTACTTACGTACGCGTAGGTAAACTTTTAATTATCTTCTAGTCTATGAAATTTTGAAAGGTAAAATTAACGTGCCAATGCTAATAAGGTGCAAGTGCAAATAAGTGGTAATTCTATGACCGCCAACGTTTACTGACCGTTTTAGTGGCATTTCTTTAGAGTAGCCAAACACTTGCGGTACACACTTACCGACCATACCGTTTTGTTAACTTACCAAGTTACATTTGTAGTTATTTCTGGAATGGACGCTGTTTTGCATCTCATCAACAGTTTGTCACTTGATACAGAACAAAATGTTATTCGCTTAAAGGATGAATTATTTTTTTTACTTTTAAAAAAAATATACCTCGGAAACAAATCACCTAATAAAACCAGAAATTTTTTTACAAAGATCTCACAAAATTGTCATGTGCGAGTTCACAGGTGACCAAAATGCTGGCTTTTATTTCGGTCAGCGATTTAGCATTGCCATTCAAAGTGGCTAATCTACGTATCTTCCATCATAGATGATGACCCCAGTGATTTCAGTACCTACCAATCAGACACAGTTGCTTCTGTGGTTCTTTTATTATTTTACGCAGGGCTGAATTTTTTCTACCTGGTCCGGTAGGAAAAAAACCCTACGTTAAAGTTGTAATTTTAATGGATTTTAAATCCTTTAAAATGATTCATAGATTAGTTTAAGTCCTCGCAACTAAGATCCTTGTCTCAAAGATTTGCATCATCATGCCACGGAGATGCCACCTCATTTTAATTAACATTCTCGCCTAAGATTTTGCATTTAAATAACGAAAAATAGAATAACCGTTAGAACTTCTTACAAAGTTGCAGTGGTATTTGAGACGGTTCATAAAATCTTAACTGGCTGAAACTTTATACTGCGCAGATCTAAGGATAGTTGTTACTGTCCTGCTAGATATTGTATTGCTGTGTAGATTGGAGAATAAACGATTGACCTATTTGGCGTTGGTCGTTGATGTTCAACAATGCCGATAGTTGGCAGAGATAGTTGCAGGAAATACACAGTTAGAGCCCTAACGAAAGAAACTCTACCTACTATTGTAGTTAAGGACCAAATCGCATGATATTTATCTTTAATATCTTAAGTGTTACCTAGATTGAACGATGATAACCCCGATAAAATATCCTAAGTTTTAAGGCTATTATAAACACACATGGCTCCTATTCATTAATATATTTTAACATAATTCAATTAGCATTTAACGAAGAACAGCATCTAGATTTGTGTCAATCTAAATATTCATTGAATAAATTTTGTTCTCGTGCGAGTGAAATGACCTAAATATTGTTATTGAGCGGTTGAATAAATTGAATATAAGAATAGGAATGACCTCACCCTTCTGCAGAATTCAGAGACATCCAGCCAAGTTGACGAGCAATAATGGTCTGCACTTTGTGGAATTTATTGAGCTATTCCGTACTTACAACGAAACTCCAGGATTTCCGAATATTTTAAACATCAAGTGAACAATTTCAGTTCACTTTAGCATTTTGGCCAGTTACTGCGTTAAATAGAAGGAAAAAAAGAGGCGTTACCTGTACAGCTGTACCAGCGTTTAAAAGTAAATGCTTGTTTAAAACCATTAAAAGTATCCTCAGATTGTTATTTATAGGATTATTGATTATACTTACTTTTAATGCTTTTTTAGATCATTGGAAAAAAATATACCTCGGAAAAAAAATAATAAAATAATAATAATAAATTCACCTAAGTAGGTACTTAGGTGAATTTAAAATAGTTACATCTCACGTACCTACGTGAGATGACTTTGAAGAAGGCGTTAAAGCTTTGAGGGCGGTAGGGCAACTCAAGGGAGTCATTTATTACTTAAAGATATGGTTATACGAGCCCTTACCCTTGGCCACCCCATGAAAAACCTGCGGGGTCTACAGAGAATGGTATCTTCTTAAATCTTATTGTACTTAAACGCAGATTTCACGTATGACAATCATTATTGATGTAATACAAGGACGTTTGCTGAAAAAACATACCAAGGTAAGTTATTTAAGGGAATCTGTTATCAATCAATTTAATAAAGTTGCAACGAAAGGTAAGACCTACCAACCACTTTAACCGTGTTAGGTGCGCTTCGTTTCCTTCGCGGACAAGGTTGTTGTAAACCAAGTAATGACTTAGAATTATGTCACGGCAATATGGCAATATTAAAAGTAATTACTTGTAAATATACAGCGTAGCCAGTCGTAGGTCTAATTTAATACTATCATTATTCCAGTTTACTTAGATTTATCATTAACATTTTGTTCAATATTTACACGATTTTGCGCGTCGGGCGATGATAGTCCTTCGCCAAATATTTTAATCTGATATTTTTTCCGGGCGTTCTGGGTATTTTCTATCTATATATATTCTAGCCGGTTGTGGCGGGTAGCCGGTCTAAATATCCGCTCGAAAGTTGAGTTGATAAGCAAACATTGTGATGATGAAGCAAGAGATATACCAGTCTATACCTACTTAATAAAAATATATATTCAAGTAGTGTATTATATTTAGGATATCTATTATCTAGTATCAATAACAAACTTCTGCTTAGTAAGGGGCTAGTTGTCCAGCATTATTAAAAAAATATGTAAAGATTTATAGCATTAACTTAGTATTGTTTAGTTATTGGAAAGGAAACCTGAAGTAAATAACGCGTGACTTACAAGAACTGAAGGACGACACGGTATACTTCATTTAGAAAGCGAGTTTCGAACAGTAATTATTTCTAGACCGGGTTAAAATGCATCGATGTAAGGAAGGTGCTGAAAAGTAGGCTTATGTAGGTACATCGAGTTAGAATTCTATCTCTAACTCGATGC
Organism: Eupithecia dodoneata; assembly: GCA_947044415.1. Taxonomy (NCBI): domain Eukaryota; kingdom Metazoa; phylum Arthropoda; class Insecta; order Lepidoptera; family Geometridae; genus Eupithecia; species Eupithecia dodoneata. Next base: position 6,301,364 of record OX345656.1, on the reverse strand, counting down.
TTATGTTGTAGGCAACCTAGACGTAGCGAAACGAATATCTCAGTAATTATTATTTTTTCGAGGTTTTCGATTTTGCGAGGTTTTTCGTGTTTGGGCAAGATCAAAGTAAACAAGCAATTTTAGCCAAATCCCAGAGGGGTGCTTTCGCTCAATTACGTCGGGCAACAATTGCGGCTTACGCAACATAAACGTCTGAATTCTCAGCCGAATCACCGGAGTCTTCCCCCAGTTTGTTGAGATTTGAGGTCCAAAGAAGATGAAATATAGCTTGAGGAAGTGGATGGAATTTACCGTTCTGTTCCCCCAATGTCGGTGTCCCGTCGCCCTAGCTGTTTTTACCGTAAGCGGAGCGTGCGTTTAATCACGTCTCATTGCCTGCGTACTTGTCATACGCAGCCTAGCTGCCCACAAGATTAACTGCGGCCTATATTGCCTAGGATAATGTCGTAGGAATAATGGCACATTGGAATATGACTTGCTCCAACGGTAGCTAAAGAAGAGCCCATTACATCATCTAATACGAAGTTAATCTTCGAAAACCACAATTCATTTGTGCTAAAATTCAGAAGAGATTCGGATAACAAAAGACACGTAAGAGCCGGTAAGACCATTATAAACGAGTCATTGCGTAATAACAAATTGCCGCAAAATAACAAATTCAAACTGACCTAGCTATTGTGTTGTATTGTTCTTTTGTGACAAAATTGCTCAGTCAGAAGATGATTAGGTACCTATACATTGTTTGAGAAAATGGTGCTGAATTCGGAACGAACCTACGTAGAGGTACTTTTGGTACTCGTATGTTGGTACTTAAGGAACTGATGACAGCCGACATAAGTCGCAGTAATGGATGTCTTCTTCAAGGATAAAGTATTCATTATTTGCATGTCACGGTGTGCGGTTAAAACCACCATCAGGCACTCTTTCAACGCGGCCCTATTGTCCTTCAATAGATGGCGATAAAACACTCTCTGCTACGTGATGGAATTTTTATGTTTCCTATCCCTAGACGCCGTGGGCATTGTGATATTAAAAAGCTTTATACAAATAATACAAATGCGGAATGTTTCGTAATATTTTTATGACTCAGAGCGCATACTACGCCATGCGTGGTTTAATTTTCTTTGATGTTTAAAGTTCTAAAGAAAACTTTTCTTTAAAGTGGCTGATAAATTGATTATACAATTTTTTTAATTATTTTAAGATACTTGTTCATGTTTAATCCCTGCAAACGTAGCCTAAGCACCAACTGACAACACAGCACAGGCAAACATTTTTTAGTAAAACGTGGTAGGTATAGGTAAGTAAAACAGTGTTTTTTGTAAACGTGCCAAAATGTTTATATTTTGCAAACACCACCTGAGTGTAATGAATAGAGGGCTAAACAAAACGTATGCATAATACCCATTGTTAATTCTGGGTAAGTGCATTATAGGGTGGAAGAAGGAAGTGCATACTCCATCATTATTAGTTCACCCTTACTTATTTGACACTCAAGTGAACTAGAGGCGGGTGTGTTGCGTGCAATTTTGCGTATTTTGGGAGTAGTAAAATCGGTATATAATAGGCGGTGAGTTGGCATTAGGTAATGGTCATACTACCATAGCCTTGTAGGTAGTTGACACTTGACACTCAATAAATTAATAGTCAAGATAGCAGAGTCGATTTCCGTACAGCCATAAACACAATTCAAATTCAATGAAATCGGCGACGACACGATGCATATATTTTCGTCATGTAAAGTGATACTCGACTCCTCCAGCCAATTAGGATGAATAAAACAACGATACATGTTCCAATTGTGCAATTCGTATTCAATCGGTCAAAACATCCTAACATGAGCGTTTATTTCAGTGGCGCGTCCCGTCAGCAGCGCCCGCGCATCGCCCACCCCATGTGCACTTGTATGAGGTGAGTCACCGATCCCAATATAAACTTACGCTTCCACGTTGGTGCCTTCCACAAAACAGGGATTTGTTGGACATAAAGCTCTAACACTTTTTCATTAAGTCAATATAAATGCAACTTTTACGTGGTGTTTCGTAGCATAATGTTGCCAGCGGAAAGCACGCTCCACATTTATTTTGTGCATGGATTGCAGTAAATAGTCGACAGAAGCTATAAAACCGACATTTTACGTACGTGCTGTAAACAAAATATTCTGGACTTATCCCAAGCACAGTTAAATGTGGTATCACCTGTCACCTTAAAACTGTCCCTGGCAGTTTTAACGGAGCGCTCTACAGTCTACACTGAGTCGCTTCTTCTGTTATTCTAATCCTTTATTATGGCATAAAGTTAATTAAATTGACGAGCTGGTAAACTAAATATACCGTCTGAAAATATATTCGTTATCATGCCTTTGGGTAGAACTACGAGAGTGCCTTATAAATAAAGCACAAGTACTTATGGATGTAATTAAAATAAATGTTTACCGCTAAGCTACAAACAGTTTCAAGAAATCTGTCTTAAATTATTTACGAAGTCGTAGTTCTCGCCATATAAACGTTTAATCAGTTCATTCACGTACCTATAAATGGTTAATAGTGTAACATTTAGTGCCAGATAGTACATAAAATGAGTGTTTGTACGTGCAGCATGCTATACGTAGTGTAGTGAGGTGTCGTGAGCTCGGTATTAGCTATTAGTTAGAACCGCACCTGCCTCCTGCCTTGTACTGATGTCAATGTCCGTCATACGCGGGCCATGGAGTGTATACATACTTGGAAGTGACATGTGGGATGCTGCATTATGCAAAGCCAACTTTTCACGTTCATCATTATTATGAATTTTGGGTATTTATTAAGTTTACTTTCTATAAGAGACTGAGACTGTAAAAAGGTTTTAACGAAATGGACCGTGTTGAATTGAAAAGAAGCATATTAAAATAAAATGTTATATCAAAATGTTCGCGGTGCGTATTTTATGAGAACATAGAAATAAGTTTTATTTGAAAGAATATAAAAGTAAATCAATCGTAAAACGAGCGTAACGCCGCAGTCATGAATGGCTCTAAATCAGAATAGCTTAGTGTTCTAGGTTCGCATTTGACTTAGATTTAAATTCAAAAGTTTAAAGGGACTTTGTTTTTTTGACTTCAAAGAATCCTAAACAAGATATACCACTTCCATGTCCATTTCGCTGCTTCATACCCGGCTGATAATGTCGCAAACTAAACATGGCGCGACAAAAAAATAATGACTGTTTGACGTCTCGGGATATGTTCTAGGAACGACCGAGGGATAATATGGCAGGTTCTCGGATAACTGCCAATCTTAGACACAACTAAGCAAAAGCCACTAGCATCAAGCTTAGTGTAACATTTTATGGCCTCGATTTTCTTTAGCAAATGTTTTACGCTCGTCTAAAGTTTGTCTTGTTAATCTCATGTTAAATCCAAATAGTAAGTCGATATCCCTACTACGCTTTACCGGACTTTCAAGTATAAATTACTTTCATGCCAATGGCCATTATAATGATAACACATGAATAAGCAATTATTATCTCGTAAAAAATCGTTTCACGCTGCCATTAATTGAGTTGGACTTTTGTTCGTGGTTCCGGCATTTACGCTGTAGGCTCGCCTCCACTAAGAAAAACGTAATTACTGGATACGCAAACAAATGAAGCCCAAGGACGGCGGCACTCGCAGTATTTCTTAGTCCGCTAGGAATTTTAAGTGGCACTAATCTAGGGAATATTCGAGCTGTTAACCCACCCAGGATTTGTCTTTCATAAATGTAAGAGAATGTTGCGTATTTAGAATGCAATGAAAAGTAAATATTACCAGATGAGAGATGAAGTAAGCCAAGCATCTGGTTTATTGTAATTAAATGCACATTTATTTCATTTCTGCTAGTTTCCTCAGGCAAAGGCATGGTGCCCTAACGTAGGTATTAGGCAATTGTAGAGAATCGTATTTACTCGTCGCATCACTACAAGCTGTGTCATTACGAGCGCTGCGGTACGAATATTAAAATGTAAAGTAACAGTTATCTATTACACGCAAATACTAAAATCGCTTATCGGTTGTGTAATATGACGTGTGTTACGGGGCAGAAGGAATGGTACAAGTAGTTGTGTTTGTTGGTAATATATTTTATTGTATGCACACTATAGTTACGTTCTGGCATTTTTTGTGCTAATAGTATTGGAATGCAGCCAGACTACTACCAACTAGCTTTGCGTAAACAAACACGAGACAACTACGTACTCGAGCGATTCATATTTATCCATTAGGGACTATCATAGTATAGAAAGAAATAACACCAATGAGTCGAGCGTTTTATGCCAGTCCATCTTGAGAGAATGTTAATTAGCTATCGTAAAGTCAAATGGTAATTAATAATGAAACGCAATATGCAAGTAATCCACCTAAAATAAAAAATGTTATGTTCCGTGGAAGCGCGTGTTTGTAAACAATTCGCATGAAATTTATTGCAAAAACAAACTGCACTTGTAAAAAAATTTTTCGGTATTCGATCGGAAGTCCATAATTGTTAAACTTAATGCAAACGGATACCGGTAAAAAAATTGTATTTGCACCATAAAAATAAGTTGTGCCTTTCTTGATGCGACATTTAAATAAAAAGTATATTTTTATGGCGTCAACTAAACGGGGACCGCATCCGGCCGGAAGGCACCACTTCCTCGCAAGTTATGTCACCAACTTACCGCAGAATTTTAAGCCATATAAATACACCTTTCCCAAATCCTCTGGTGGGTTGTAATAGTAGTCTTGGATAAAAGTTCACTGCCCTTTAAATTAAAATTGGAGTGTTTGTTTGCATCGTTGTACATCGTAAAATTGGAGCGCATTTTTTTACTGTTTTAAAGCATAAGGGTTATATGGACACACAACAGTCTTCTCACTATCTGATGTCAACTGCCTGCTCCCATTATATCTAATATCCCATTATAATTTTATAGTAGCGTGCTGTCCATGAGATAAGATTATGTAATCCATTAACATTTCCTGGAGTAAATGCCTATTATAAAAGATTTAACGTTTTGAATGGTAGGGACAGCTAAGAGAACAGGTTGCTGGTTAGTTATTAGAGCGTCGTGAAGCATCGGTTTCCGGCGATTCCTAGATTCTTAGTCGTTCTTATTCATCCTGTACTTAAGAGATTAACCTAACTGTTGGAAACCTAGGTATTGATTATAGAGAACGCAAAGTACTGATTTCATTAGGTAGGTTTAGTGCGCCTGTCAATCATGCAAACTAAGAAAAAATATAAAAGTCCGTTTTTCACTGAGCTCTGAAACGGAAATCTTTAGTAGAATCTTGCGTTTATTTTCTTTCATTAGAATTAAGACAATGTTTTATTTTCTTTTCATAAATTATTATTATTCAAGGCAAAATTTATTTTGATATAGCACATTTGTTTGTATACATACAACGTTGTCGATTTGAAAAACAATTTAAAGCTCTTAACACTTTCATAGGCCACGATGCACTGTCTAGCTTCGTGTAGCGCCTGGGCGCGTGTAGTGGCTGGGCAGTGAATAAGTTAAATATAAAATAATTACAGAGATAAAATAATGCCAATGCTCTACCTACCTACATATGTTCTGATATGCGATCTTTGATCGTTATTTAAATCAGTAAATCGTTGTTTCAGAGCAGACTGTGGCGTGGCGCGATGGTTTAGTGAGCGGTCATCATGCGCCTCTTCCGCGGGCCGAAGCGCAGGGAAGTGACCGCGCCGCGAGTCGCCGCGACTTCGCGCCGGGACGACGAGATAACGCACGACTTCGCACTTGTGACCGCGCTGCCAGCCATGGTCATGGAGGATGATGTTAAGGAAATGAAGAAGGGTGAGCCGATTACTGACATTGTTGCAACGATACAGTATTGGTTACGTTTATCTGACAGAACAAGATGGGTGATACCATTATTTAGCTACTTCTTCAAGAGCCAAGAAGCGCTGAATGAATCCTTCTTGGAGTAGAGTTTGAAATAAAATTTAGAGTTTGAGATAAAATTTAATGATTTTAACCGTGAAATTTGCGATAAAATTTAACGATTTTAGTCGTTAAATTTAATCGCAAATTTCAAACTCTTTTTTCTCTCGATTTTAGCTAAGTCATTATCCTTACTAACTTATTGATTACAAAACGCCGAAATTAACTTTATTGTACTTTTCAGTCTTGACCACTTGGGGCCGACGAATGGGAAAGAAACTCGAAATGCTGAAGAAGACAGAGCAAAAGGAAACGACCCAAGAACCGCAAATTTTGGAAGAGCATAAAGAACATACGCCCATCATGGGACAGTATAAAAAGAAACAAAGCTGGAAAATGGGACGAAGCAGCTCAGACTCCACGTCATTGAAGAAAGACAACGACACAGATTCAATACACTCAGTACGCAGTGGTTCTAGGGACAGATCGCCAAGCCCATTCAAAACCTTTTTTCATAGAATGGGATCAACGGGAATGTTGAACTCTTCCAAAACACAATCACTCAACGTTAAAAAGACACCTGACTACCCAGCTAATGGACCATCTCTGTACCGAAGTTGCTCTACATCTCATTTATCTACATATGTAAAGGCTGACGATCCATCCGACGATATAGATTTACAAAACTCGAGCAATGAAAACAAAAACTCACCATCAAAGAATAATAGCTTGTTGTCGGATGACAATCTGGCGAGTACATCAACAAAAGCAATTAGCTGCGACAATATTCCTAATTTGAATGACAGTCAATCGAATAATGGAGCTTGTAAAAAACCGAATTTCCCGTATGCCTTTTTACGATCCAAGTTGTCAGTTTTACCTGAAGAAAACAATATGGCATCGCAACAAAGGTCTAGTTCTGTCCGACAAAGTTTTTCAGAGAGGTTAGACAGAAAGTCACCGAAGCATCGTAGAGAACGAATTTATCACCTGAATTCTAGATCAGAAGAGAGGTATCAGAGTAACGATAGTATATCAATCCAAGAAGATAGTATACTGCTCAATGCGGCTCTAAGGGGTGAATGTGATTTTACTAGAAGCTCCATGAGAAGTATTAACGACTTTGACAGCAACTCGTATCCTGTTGGAAGAATAGATGAGGCGACTCGTAGGTCGTCAATGATCTCACAAAGAGGACCACTTGACTATGATCCCATGTTAATACCCAGAAACCGAAATAGTTTACCAGTATACGAATACAATTACTTGCTTGGTTCTATGAGGGACTTAAAAAGTGAATTGGCTTCTTCATCACAAAGCATACACCGCGGTCCAGAACCAGCTGAATTACAAGCTCACCGACTTAGTAATTACGTAAGTTCGAACGAGTCTGGATATGACAGTGATGGACGACCCACTGATGAGCATAGCAACCACTCTCCCCCAGGTTACTCTTCCCATTTATCAGGCGGATCAGTTCTAAGGCAATGTCTGGACAGTAAATCTGAAATAAATCACAGTAATTTTTCAAGACAGTTCAGCTTAAACAATAAGATAAATGTGAGCAGAGTTCAAGTCCCAATGCGGCGCAGTTCCACGCCTTGCGCATTATTCCCGGTAAACAAAAATATTTCATATGAATACGAAAAAGAAAACATGGAAAATATACATAAAACAACTAGTGTATCAGTTACGCTACAAAATATTGATCAGATCGATGGGAAACCACCACCTCTTCCAAAGAAAACTATTAATAACAAGAAGCCACCCTACATTTACAAGACTATTACACTAGACGAGAGAGTTCAAACAAGAAAAATAAAGTTTATGCAGTCTCAGTTGGTTCCACATGAAAATACTTCGAACGCTCACATCATTAACAATATTCAAAGCGCAGACCACCAACCAAGGATGCAACAGATTCCTGAAATAGATATTTTGGGAAGAGGTCCATGCACAAAGCGCTTTAGAAAGATAAGACTATTAAAATCAAGATTAGATGAAAGTCTCGGCGTATACCTTGCGCAACATCGTGCGGATTTCGATAATAGCGGTTCCAACTATGAAATTCGTTACATCGTTGTTAAATTAGATCTAGACGGGATCGCTCACAGGGATGGTAGACTCCGAATAGGCGACGAGATCGTGAATGTCAACGGTCAAGTTCTTAGAGGATTGTCGTCACTAAAAGAAGTTCAGCATATTGTTAACTCATGTTCAACAGAAACAAACCTTGAAAACGGTGCACCTTTTCTGAGATATCAAGTAGATCTGGTTATGGCTCACGACGAAATGACCCCTGTCACGTTGAGTAGATTAATTAACAAGCAACAACCTGACCCAGTGCCAGCAATGCCCCAAACGCCTAATCCTCCTGATCTTATCTCACAAACTGTACAAAGATCGTCTCCTTCAAATCAAGTAACAATTGAAACGCACTTCCCAACCAACGATCAATATTATTCGGATACCAGAAATAATTCAGGGACACTTACAAGGCGACAATCATGTGAGTTTAATCCCAATAGAATTCGAGTGAATCAATTGTGTGAAATAGGTGTACAGGTTGACAATGAACTTGTTCACGCGAATCAAAAGAGCGACGACGAGAAATTACTCGAGCGGCGATGTTTTTCGCAATCTTCTGCGTCTTTGCAAAATATAACGAATATAGAAGTGCCGATGCGAGCATCTCCGACCCCTAGGTCAGGCCACACTAATTACCGACCAATATCAATGCACAGCTCCACACAACCACCACCAATAGTAGGCCAGTATTATAAAGATAATGCCAACAATGAGGGCAAAGAGACTTGTCATTACATAAAGCACGTTCCAAGGCTATACCAGAATAGGTCGTTCGAAAGTATACCGGAACAATTAAGGACTAGCAGTCGCAGCAGATTTTTTAATAGGGTTGGATCACAACGGTGTTCACCAAACAATGCCCCACATATTTCAAGACACAGAGAGTACATAGCAACACTGCACGAGCCACAAGGAGGCCAATACTCTCACACCTCGCTGCACAGAGCGGAGTTTTGGAAAGGACCAGGTCACAAAAGTTTGGGATTCAGTATCGTTGGTGGTACCGATTCACCCAAAGGGCAAATGGGTATCTTCGTCAAAACTGTCTTCCCTAACGGACAGGCAGCAGACAAGGGTACTATATTTGAAGGTATGGATCAAACTTCATTAACATTTTGATCATAAAATTAATTATTGTTAGTTATGAATAGTTTTATTTTCCATTACAGGTGACGAGATCTTGTCAGTAAACAATGTGCCAACCCGTGGGTTGTGCCATGCCGGGGCCATATCGCTTTTCAAAAAAGTTAAGGAAGGGAAAATAGAATTGACGCTTTCAAGAAGAAGGTACCTACCTATTTTATTTCCATCAATTTTATGCCCATGTGGCCTAAACTATGTAATTAACTTATGAAACATTTTTGTATTCCAGAGCACCAAGGTCAAGATCCGTGGAACCTCTGGGGAATTTCCGTGGCGAACACAAAAGGGAATGAACCCTTGACAGCCCAAAGACAATTTGCGTTAGTGTGCAATACATTCATTTTACTTTATCAATTAGCCAAAGGCATTCTGTAGACGCTAAAGCACTACTTGTTTTAATGACTTTATTTTTATTTATTAGATGTAACAAAATCTTATTTCGTTTTTAATCTTAATGGATTGTTAATAATTGTAATACAAATGTTATTCATGCTAAATTCTGTTGTTTTAGCTTTCGTAATGTCTACACCTAAAGCATATGAACGCAAAGTTTAACTTGAGTTATATACGACTTAATTAAGCTTATGCTACGTTTTCGTTAGTTTTGTATAGCATGGACATAAGACTGTATGTATTTAGCTATATATCTACTACGAGTATAATTTATATTAAATAGCATTCTAATAATGTTATTACTATGGAATATTGTTAAAGTCTCATTAGGAAAGCTAGATCTCCATGCTTGCAGTCAGAACGTTTACTGTTACACCTACTCTAGAATATTGGTGATAATTTTTATCATGACAATGAAAACAGACTGATATTCTATGAGTACCTATGTTACTGCCAAAGTTTTAGTCGTAGTATATTGCATTTTTATGCTTATACATAAATCGTCACGTACAACAATAACTTCGGGAAGTTGGGTAGGCATGGGTATTTATGAGCGGTGAGTCTAAAGCCCAAAAATCCTATTTTACGTCACGTTCTATTTGTCGGTCTCTACTAGATAATAGTGTGGACTTTGCGTGAAAGATAGCGTCAACCTCCTTTTTCCATGAAAGCACTGGCACTGGTTGGACTATGCTTAGAACTCGGAAAGATTTATGAATCAATCAGTCATAATATTTCCCGAGTGGTTCAGCTTCCAAACGTTGAGGTTAGGTTAGTAAATCTCAGTCTTACGAACTATTAAATTTCTGAAGGATACTTCCATAAAATGTGTGATGGTAGTTGTAAAATATCAGCGAACATACTCCGTCCATTTATTGTAAAAATTGTTTTGTAGTGATTTAATTGATTTTTGAGTAATCTTCGTTGTTATGCAGTGACTGTTTTATTGAGACGCATCTAGATTTCGTAAAAGAATACCCTTAGTGAAAATATTTTGTACTTAGATTATTATTATTAACTTATACAGTTCCGCAGCTAAGTAACAATGTGTCATAATATGTCGAGTTTTCGTAAATTCTTGGGAAATCTAAATATGTCTTCAACCGTATAACTTTATGTTAATGTCAACACCAACCGACCGACCGCTTCTATTTGTATGCAAAGTACACCCATCCAGTATTTTACAGTTTTGTAAATGTGTTAAAATAAAATAATGCCTCTGATTTGTTTTTTTACTTCATAAAGACTATTATATAACATTTATTAAAACAACAAAATTATAAACTAGGTAAATAAAGAAAAATACACATGACGTGAAATATTCTAGTACGATAATATAAATGTTAAAATTTAGTTGAGCAAAAAAAATTACAATAAAAATGCAAAACACTTATGAAAACAAACGTAATTGTACAAAATAATAGACTCACCATTGTTAAGATATTTCAGAAAAAAATATAAAATCACTTGATATCACAGAGAATAGCCACGCCTCTCAAAATCCAGTGGTCCGGGTTCTTTATAGTTGGCAGCCAGAGCGGAGTGATGAATGTGAGACCCGTGCGGACAGGCTTCTTGTAAACTGGACACTGAAAATAACCACTATAATAAGAAAAAAATATGTAAGATGTATGAATATGTTCACCTAATATAATATACTAGCTGCGCCCCGCCGTTTCAACCGCGTGGTGATAGATATTTTGGATAATATACAATATATCTTTATGTATTGTAGCCTATGTGTTATTTGTGTCTGATTACTTTTTGTTGGTGTTGCTTACCATGATATTTTCAAATACGAAACTCACTAAAAAAATCGTAATAGTGAAAAGTCCTTGACCCACACCGGCAGAGCGATGTATAGGAACTTCAGTGTGGATTTACACAGTTTGAAGTTCTGAAGTTGCGACGGTCCAGCCACCGTCTAGGAACATTCCAGAACTTACCAAGTACAGTTTAGGATCCTTGGGCGCGGTAGAGTTGATGGCATAGATGTGCGTGACCGGCAGAGCGGTGTAGAGGACCTTCAGTGTGGACTCGCATAGTCTGAAGTTGCGACGGTCCCAGCCAGCACCGTCTAAGAACATCCCGTGCACGTACACTCCTTCCTGAAACAATACCTCAATGAGTGAAAGGAAATAAAGAGCAAGCGCAGGACCGTACACTTTGGGAGGCACGTAACTAGCAGTGATTAAAACCGGATGATGGTGATAATAAGTCACACGTCGATAAGCCTAACGTGGGCTGTGGATGAAGAGGGGCACAACTATCAAATGGTAAATGTAAGTTTTTTGATGTGGCCAGCAGTAGTAGCGCGTGTGACGTTGCCCACCAATCTGTCCTTAGAATTGCGATCTGCACATCTTTGTCACATGGTTGGCCAGAGGACAAGAAGAATCACGGTTATTTTATTATACTTGATAGGTACTAACCAGTGGCGGAGCTTTGATTTCATCGTAAAGAAATTTGGTGATGTCATTGTGTACAGAGACCATATCTAAAGCCCAACCTTTGTGGGCTCGCGTCACTTCTTGTCGCATGGCGGTGAGGAAACCTGATGGTAAAACAAAAAAGTTATTATCCTTCTACCAGTGCTACGTATCTGTGTTTAGCTTGATTTTCCTTGTGGTCACGTTCACAATTCAGTTTTTTTTAAAGATAAAAAAAAACTATTTTCGTTCATCGCGAATACAACTTTTTCTGATCATATTCCCATCTCATGCTAAGTGCCGCTAAAATCGAAGCGACGCACTGTGATTCACGTAGAACAAGCTAGCTGGACAAAAGTCATTGTTCAATTTCCCGGTTTTTTTTACCTGAGCCTCTGGCCAAAACCCCCACTGTCCCAATTCCGAGAATTGTTTTGCACTAATGTCAACCACTGATAAGGTAATTAGGGTAGTATATAAATAAGGGTTAGAAAATTACTTATTAGTTGCATTTTTGCGCTTACCGAAGTAACATTATAAGTTATAGGTTTAGTTTTTTGAAAAATATTAGTGATGGATCTTCAAGTTATAGGTTTGTACTTTTTAATTAGAATGTGGATATACTTAGCTCTAATTTTTTTTAATACCACAAGTTTTTTATTTTGTAATTTTTTGTCGATTTTCTGTATTCATTGGACAAGGAAGTACTTGTACCCTCGTGTACCCGGGCTAGAAATTATATATATAATAGCTATATCTGTTACCTTTCAAATGTTATTCATTTTAGCCTGCGCACTTGAGTGCAACTTAGTTTTTTTGTCTGTTTTTCAGAATACGAATTCTCTGTTTCAAAAATGGAGTTCTTTGATGAATGGCAGAAATATCCCAAAGAGAACCGTAATAGTAGACTTTATGATTTTCTATCGATGAAAAATTATTTTTGATGCATCTGCGAGGGAAGTTAACATGACAATAATTGTCATGTTAACTTCTGTCAACTTGGATGACAATCTTCCAATTATTGGAAGATTGTCATCCAAGTTGACAGAAAAATGGGAAAGTTCTGGAAAGCGCCGCGATCGCTTCCTCACTAAGAATTCTGAGTGGTTGGCTGGATATATTACGTTCAAAGTATCCGTCCACCACTCAGCACCATCAACATCAAGAAGAACTTTGACTCCTGGGCGTCCATCAGTGGAATTCAATGAAGCTAGTGAAAAAACAAAAAGAAGGCGCATGGACGACCGAAACAAATTGTATCTTAGTCTCTATTCTATTATATGCCGGTTACTGTCCACAAAATTCTCGTGCATAGTGTAGATATTGTGAAATCGGCTCTTCTACCTATCGGGCAGCTATCTGAGGAAGCTCAGGAAGCGCGCAATAAAGATTGTAGAAGATTACGAGAGCAAAATACTCGAAAATATTCACGTATTGCCACGAATAGGGATTTACTTAATATATTACTAATAACATCTGACCCTGTAGTTAATGGTCTGAGAGAAGTTCCCAAAAAACCGACACAAAGCTTCCTTCTGAGGTTTTAGAATTAATAATAACCCCTTCTGTAAATACAAGTTCTAATGTAAGTCTTAGCAGTTTTAGTCAACATGTTAGTGATATGTCAGATTATGATGTAGAAGATTCTTCAGAAGAAGAATTTAGTGATGTAGAATAAATAAGAGTTGTAAATATTATTTTATTATTAAACTAATATCTGTACCCTACTACCTATATTATTACATGTAAAATTGTAAATATATTAATTTACTAAGTTAGTTTTATGATCTGCATGTTATTTAAGTAAACAAATATTGTAAATAGGTAGTAACAATGACCCAATATTAATCATTTCTCTTTTGAATTTTTTTTACCAGTCTCAATATATGAAATAACATTTTTTTTTGTATCTACCTTCTTTTATTTGGGTGTTTTGTGCTAAAACCACATTAAAACATCATAAGAAAGCAGTATGAAGCAAAATAGCCCAATATATAATTTTGTCCAGCTAGCTTGTTCTACGTTAATCACTGTGCGACGGCGAATTGTTGCAGCACAATGATGATACATTTTAATGATTGATAAAGAAACATAATGGAGGATTAACTTAAGAGACGTCACCACTTAGGTCTATCCTGTGTACCTTTTCACCAGCCAAAATTACAGGACAGACCATAATGGCAATTCCTCTTTGTCAAAGCACATTGCGCTGAGCCATAGGAGTAAGTAAAGTTACCTTGAGGATTAAAGAATCCAGTCATCCAGAAAGAGTCAGGTCGTTTCTGGAAGCACCAACTGGAGAACTGGATATTTCTCTCCAGAAACTCCGTGAACCAAAAGCCGAGGGTTGATGATGACCACGAGCTGCTGAGCCACACCTGCGGTACTTTGGCATCGTATATGCAGTCCAGGGAATTACGCAGCGACTGGAATAACAAATAATGTCAGAAAAACGTGCGTGCGCGACCCCGCCGCGCCGGCAGCCGTGACAATGACAGCCCAAGTGAGTATCACGTTTAACGTGAATATTTTAATATTGCCTCCCTCCTTTCCTCTAGACCCTTCTATTTATCATTGCTTAGCATCCTTTATTTGTACAAATAATATGAATATATCATGTTTAGATAGACAATACTTTTATTTCATACTTAAAAATAAAACAAACAAGGTAAAAAATAATAATATAAGATATGTGACAATTTGGCGGTCTTATTGCTCAAGAGCGATCTCTACCAGACAACCGTGGATGGATAGGATCGTTGGATTGAAAAAGGGGATCTGTGTGCGTTATTATGTAGTTAATTACAACATGAAATTTCATATTATGTTACATACAAATACATATCTACTATAAATACATATATACTTTATAACTAATAATACATACCTACTTATATAAATATATATAATATTAATTTTATAACGGAAAAAAACAAGGGTGTGGTCAGTGACAGCAGGACAAATAGTGTTCCTTTACCATGCTCTTGAATATTGCTCTTGTTTATCGCTTTTGTATGTTTGATAATTCCCTTATTATAACTTTCCTTACCTAACTCTCCTGATATATAATACGAGACGAAACAGGGTAAGGACCCTGTTTCGTCTCGTATTAATGCTAAAACTAGCAAGTCCAAGAAAAAAAGGCAAAGAAACGTTAAGTATAATATCGTGACCTCGAGCCAGTCCGGTATGAAGACCTTTCCACGTATACGTTATTGTCTATTCGTATGCCAGAACCCCGGTTTTGTTTTCCCGATTGTATCGAGATATCACCGAGACGTTAAGTTATATTATACCATGTTGCACGTATGCATGTTGAACCACGAAATGTATACCTATTACCTGTAACCTTACAAACACATGTCTTTGGCAAATAAACAATCTTTATCTTTATAAGATTGGCGTAGTTACATCACCGCACACTAGAAGCACTATACTAAATACTATACAAAAATAAACCGTTCTATGATGGTTTTACCCAGTAGTAAGTGAAATCGGGCTATGTAAGATGATATTAAGTATGACAATACTACACAAAAAATGCAAACAAAAATTATAACATAATATTCCAGCCAAATTGTATGTCCAATATTTGTAAGAAAACCGTATGTAGTATGGTGATATACATATAAATACCTAAAAATCAATCTGCTGACATTACTTGCCGATTAAAATTTCGATTTAATATATAAACTCGACGTCAAGTTATTCTTTTTTGTGCCGTGATTTTATTACAAACATTTCACATCGAGTTTGGTTAGTGTCTAAATATTTATCCATTCTGCAGAACACTTACTTCATTCATGATAATAGTTCCATCGATGGCCAGCAAGAGATCCTTGAACGTTACACGGACAAGATTTATAACTTTCTGCATCCTGTCTATCTCTTGGCGTAAGAAAATCACCATGGAACCAAATTGACCGTAGAACTTCAATCTGGAAAATAAGAAAAAAATAGATGTTGAATAAATTAAAGTAAAACAGACAAGTGAGAATAAAACTAGAAATAAACTTTTGTAGATGTAAGTAAAAGAAACACAGATTGTGGTAGTTATTACCTTTCTTTGACCTCGTGCGGGTCAAAGTTGGGCGGCACTTTGTCCAGCATTTCCTTGGTCTGCCTGTAGACAGAAGCCTCTCGGGTCTCACCGCCGCCGGCGCTCGATTCCTTCGGCTGGATCGATAGGATTGTATCCAACAGCTCTGACACTACGTTGCGTTGATACCTATACGAAAGTAAAATAATGTTTATTATAATGAAACATCATGTTATATACACTCGGCGTCACAAAAATTGCACCTCTCCGAAACTGTGTTGTTTGTTTCTCGGATAAAACGAGGGTAACCCTCACGCACGAAGTCCAGATCTAAAAACAGACGTAAATAGATCGCATTGAAAGCATTCAGAGGCGTTTCTTAAGATACTTATGTTATAGTCACAGCTACGAAGAACTCTGTAAGAGATTCCATTTTTTACCTCTAAAATATGGAATCTCTTACAGAGTTCTCATAGGCGTGATATTTCTGATTATCTGTACATTCTTAAAATTATCAACAATGATGTTGAGCTTATTTAGATTATATCAGTGAATACCTATTATTAGCTCTCTGTTGTCATTTTTAAGTCTATAGATATTATAGTAGCTCATGGTGTTCCGAAATACATAAATAAACAATAAATAAAGCCGATCAAACACCTCTGGGATGATGCCAATGGCGAGTGCGAATATGAAATGAAAGTTTATTTCTTTAGGCTTACAAATAAGCACTTAGACAAGTCATATTTTATACTATTCATTATTATATTGATGTTCACTCCAATTTTTTGTCCACCAGTGGAAGAAGTGAGAAGAAACCACTAGTATGTTCATAACTTATGTGTCTAGTACATATGATTACATATGATTTGCTTATCTGAATACATGAACCTGCTCCTACCACTCTTCAAGAGCTCGAAGCTGCCGTCTCGTTGCGAGAACATTCCTCAAGAACGCGTGAAAATTAGTTGGAAGCCTTTATCAAGGCCAAGGAAGAAATATAGATTTTAAGTAGGTAATTTATTGTATACACTGGAATATATTGTATTTTTTCTGGCCTTACACAAAATTCGATTTTTTTGTCACATAAAAAAAAACACTATCTGTTTATTTTATCTGAAAGTGGGATAAATGATCTTTCTAATGATACCCATAATCTAGTCCTTATAATAACCAAATATGATTCAAAGTATTTTTAAGTAGACTTTTTAAGAAGTGTGTTTTTTGTGATGCCGTGTTTATACCTCTGTAATTAGTATAATTGGCCTAAGGTCGTTCTGATTACATTAAATAAATAAATAACATAAGTTTAAAGTTTTGAATACTGATAATGGTATCAACTCGGATGTCCCCATAAACTTTATTGACAGCTCTTAAAATGATATCATGTTTTTTATTTCGATCGTTATGAAAGGTATGGATTTTTTTGTGGTTTCAAATCAGTTTTACTTTTGGCGACGTATTAATTGACATCATCACCTCTATTTAAACCATGATTTGACAAATATTTTCATATACCATGGTAATGATGCATGCAACTGTGACGAAATATAATCCCAACAAATATTATAATTGGAAAGTGTGTTTGTTTATTGGTTTGGATGTTTATCATTTCTTCACGCCCTAACTAAGCAACCAATCAAATAGATTTTTGGCAAAGAGTTAGTTGAAAGGATGGAGATTAACATATGTTAAACTTTTACAACTTTCAGTCCTAGAAAAACATAAAGTTCCCAAAAAAACCCACTAGATAGCGCTGCTTGGCGCCTTAAACGCGCTATTATTGCGCTGTTCATTCTTACCATAAGGCGCGTTGTTAGCCGGCCCATCATCCTTGCTTGGGGTACCTATACTACTTTTATCCGACTTCAGAAAAGGAGGACGTTCTCAATTCACAAAAAACTACTGAACGGGAAAAATACCTTTTAATCCCCTTAGAAAGGCGAATTTTTAATTTAACGCGGGTGAAACCGTGGGGAACGTAATATTGGAAAAAGGAAACGAAACTAAAAAAATTAAAGTATGGAGCTACATTTTAAACCTTACAAACTCACGTGATATCAGCGTTTGTATGCAGTCCGTACGCCTGTGGTGGGTCCACCTGTTTCATGGTCTCTATCGCCTCCAAATATTCTGGAATATTCCTGAACTTCAGTATCCCGTAGCCCTTGTAGAATTGAAAGTCTTCCGAGAACAGTTGATCAGAGAACCACACGCGCGTGAAGCAGACTAGAAGTCGTACGTCAAAGTCGTCGGTGACACGCCCGCCATATTGCACTGCTGATACCATGTACCTGAAATAAATTATGAGCATGTGTTTCAAATTAAAGCTCCTAATTATATTTTAGTTTAATTAAATAAATAAGCCTAGACTATTCACACGGCGACATCTAGCCCCAACTCCCAAGCTAAGCTAGCTTGTGTTATGGGTGTGTAATTTTTTTTAAGGGAATTCAAACAAGTTTATTCCACAAAAATACGTAAGCCCCCTAAGATGTCGTCTTCGGAGGTTTACGAATGCTTTGTGGGACTTTGCCCCATCCTTATATTTCTAAAATAGAGCTACGAAGACTTCACACGGTCACATGCAACATATATATCCATTTGGAAGCAACGATACAGCCAAACAGATGCCCATGTAAAACTTGAAGATGATGAAGAAAGTTAACCAATACCAATAAGTTAGTCATACTAGGATCTCACCGAGTCGTCGTCCAGCTCATGCCCTGTCCAGGGTCTAAAGACTCCAAGTGGTTCTGCACAAACATGCAAGACGCCAGCCAATCAGCAGAATTAAACTCATAGGGAATGTTCCATCCCAGTGGACCGAACTTTCGTCTCTCTTGCACGACCGTGTGCAGGAAAGAGATGGTGTATATCATAGGGAGGTAGAAAGGACTGTCGCTGTAATCTAGGAAGTCTTGACTCATCGAATCATAAGTTCTCATTAGGCCGGCTTTGATACCTAAAAATAAAAATTGCAAATGACATTACATACAAAAATGGCGACTTCCCTTATCGGAAGCTAAGTCAAACTTTGGTTCGCTGAGCCATAAAAGAAAGTAAATAGATTTATTTATTTAAATCTTATATTTTAAAAGGGCTTTCAGCCAAACACTGACTACATCAACCAAGTAAATAGATAGCTGATACTTTATTAAATAGTTAAGGATATTATATAAACATTCAGTACTCAATTAAATGAATCCTATAGAAAGGCAATGGAATTAGCAGCCTTATCGCTTAAAGCGATTTCTATCAAGCGACCAAGGGAAAAAAGATGATTATAGAGGTAGAAGAATGGTGGATGGGAAAGTATGAAATCATTTAAATAACAGGGTAGCTTCGAGGCAGATTAAAAACCCTTCTACTTTACTTAATTTCTTGAGACTCTAATAATCCTGCCAAGCCTTTATCGGTCAATTAGAAATTCAAGGTAAAAAAAATCACACTTGGCTGAAAATTTCGTTATATCTCAAAAACAGTGAATCTTAGGAAAAAAAAAGCTTTCGGACATTTTTTATAGATAATTATCTGATCTACAATTTTTGTCCTGGCTAATTTATGATAAAACTTACCGTTTTGTTGAAAATCGTGACCCGTTTTTGTGACCTTTGACCCCAAGTAATTTTGGTTCCAAGTGTCAGATGGATGAGGAACCTTCCACACATTTCATTTATAATAGTGTTTAGAACAATCCTATCAATTTTCAGCCGAGTGTGAATTTCTGTAACCTAACCCCTATTTTTTGATCTAATTTGACCGAATCATGTTATCAGCGAAAGCTGAAATTGTTGAACGGGTTACACAAAAAATAGTACATAAGCTAGATAGTAATATAGGCAATAATGTGAGAAGTTGTTTTTAAAAATGTGCAACAATAAAAAGAGATGAACAACCTGAAGGTGGTTCGCAGGTATACTTGATCGACATTTGCAGTAAGGTAATGGGGAATACCGGGTGCACTTCGGTTGTGATCCACAGCCTGCAACCAACCAAACGTTAAAGTAATATTTATATACTGCTGGACAATCCACACAGCATCATCTAGCCCCAAGGGGCCCCACAGTTTGGGTTACGGGTACTAGATAGCTGATATACTTAAATACAGTATATAGAAATATAATTGTTATTTTAAATACATAGTTACAATGTGTTCATACAATTGTAGGTACTATCAACTATATGTATATGTACGTACAGTCGTAATATCTACATCTAATTGTATACTATCACACTGATAGTATAAATGGTTATGGAAGGATGTTTGTTACTTCTTCATTCCAAAACTAGGTTACTGAACGGATCAGTCTAAAGTTTAAAACATAAATATAATAATAATTTTAAGAAGAAGAGTGGCAAACGGTGGCTTGCCGAATGCTGGATGGGTTCCTTAAAAAGCCGGAGTAAATTACCGAAGAGGAACAACATCGGCGCAAACGACTGAGGGGTGTCGAGAGGTGCGGCCCCGATTTCACCATCAGGAAGACTGCTCGTGAGCGGGTTTCCTCGCTATTACGCCATTAGACACTTCCACCCCCGAGTCTACATCCTAAGATGCATCTCTCGCGACTCCACTCAGACCGGCCAATGAAGGCAAGCAAGAGGTGGGGATCTGGTTCTCTTGGGATGCCACTCCACAAGCGGAGACGAGAACCAGGAACTTCCCCGGGAGCACTCGGTACCCGTGGTGTCGCTACTCACCAACAGCTCGCCACAAGCTGCCCTGCGGGTAAACTAGATAATAATATTGCAGTATGAAAATATTACTCTTATTATGCGCCCATTTCAGTTTCGACTCGACTTTTATAATTAGTTGTTTCATGTCATGATACAAAAATATACCTGAATGTTTCATGAACGGTTTCCGGTTCTTTCTCCAATTCAGCAAACTGTTCCATAACTTCCACCATGTACTCCAGGCCCAAATGGCAGTTTTGTAATAATACCCAGATGCCCTAAAATTATTAAATTTAATTAATGTTTGCCATAACAATCTAAGGATCAAACATATCTATGATTATTGTAGTTGTACTATTATTATTGGTGAGACACTTGTTTGAAATATTCAGGTGTGCGATTAATATTATAGGATTTACTTGAGTACCTCTTTCAGTCCACGCAGTATAAGCTTCCTGGCGTGTACCTCCTGCCCTTGTCCCATAGAGATAGAACAGCAAAGGCACTCCATCCGCTTCGCCGTGATTTCTATAGACGGCGTCGGATCCGATCCCATCGCTAAGAATCCGATAAGTGGAGAGAGCGGTCGAGATTCCAACACCATTGCCTAAAGAAAGCTCCGCATTAGATTATCTTTGAGAGCTGCTTATCTGAGCCAACCCCTATTTCGGCGCAGGCGGAGGTCTTATTTTCTCAATATCATCACCTATTTGTATCATTTACCCTCATGATAAACTACTTTATTTGCCGTTTGTTATTCTATGCCTGTATTTTGTACTTGTGTCCAAATTAATGTTTTTTTCTATTATATTCTAGTTCAGGCGTCATATTGTAAATAAACGGGTTTACCACTTGATTACATTTTGAGACAACAGTGTTTCGTCAATTTGTCAGCGACCCGCCGACTTTGGGGTGTAGACTCCATAATATGAACCTTCAGGCGTCGTCGTCATATTTTAAAGAAACGAGTTTACTATTTGATTGCATTTGAGAAGAACATCCGATCCAAAAACGCAGGATAGAATATATACCTAAACTAGGTAGGCAAAGAGTTGATATATTCCTACGTTTTTGGAACAGATATTCTATTGTAGACTTTACCTCGTAGTTCACAATGACTGCATCGGTAAATCTAGACCCCATTGATTGATTGACATATTTTCTGAAAATAAACACATTGAAAATTAAAACAACAACCGAATCAAGAAACAACTTGCACAATATGACACTAGTAGGAACCAGTGGGGCAAGCGTGCGCGCCACAAAAGACGTCGCGGGCGTAGAGATGGGTCGAGGGTTAAACCCTATTGGGCAAAAAGGGCATAAACTGGACAAATAGGGCAAAAACGCGTTTATGTCCAAATAAATGCCCGATGGCAGGGCAAAAACTATGCTTGTAGTTTTTAGACTTTTTTAATAAAATATACAGATAAATATGTTTGTGAAATTGTATAAATAGCCCAAAATATATTATTTTGTAGCTGATAAAACATTAATACACGATAAGTATCTATTAAGTTATTGTTATATTTATTTCAATATCACTATTAATTATTTTTTCCTATTTAAGTACCTACTTTTTTTTTGACGACCGATGTGGCGCGGTGGGCGAAGGTCTGCCTGCATCGCAGGAGGTTGCGGGTTCGATTCCCGCCTCGGAACAATTGTGTGTACGATCTGCAGATATTTGTTCCGGGTGTTCTGGTCGTTTTCTATGTATAATAAAAAATATCTATCTATGTAATGTATTGTATTATGTATATCAGTTATCTTAGTACCCATAACACAAGCTCTGCTTACCATGGGGCTAGATAATGCTGTGTGAATTGTCCAGCATTATTTATTTATTTATTATTTACTTTTACTTCAATCATTATGTACTTGAGTACGGGACTATAAAGCAAGTTAGCGACTCGCAAACAAAGTAAGTTTGATTAAATCTCGGGGAAGTACCGCGATGCGCGGAACGCAGTAAAGTGAAGTTCGTAGGTACATTGCAGTCTAAAGCGAGAGTAATGGATTGAGCGCGTACATGTACTTACTTCACTTCATTGCACGCTATGACCAGTGCGAACATACCGAGCTAGTACCAATGATGCTATATAGGTAGATACGTTGTATCGAGGTCTGCGTGGCAAGACGAAAACAAGCTAATTAAATTAGCTTGAGTGAACTCAGTCCGTCCTGCGTCTGGCCGCGACGCGGACGTACCCTGAAGCGGGATTTTGGAGTATGAAAAAATACTAAAATGCCATGTTGTGTGTTTAGAAAGTGCTGTGGGAAGTTGTGAAAAGAAAGAAGGATGTGTCTTTTTATTTCTTCAATTTGTTTTGTACTGTTTAAATGGAAAATTATATTATTTTATATATTATTATATAATTTTACTCCAAACTCACTGCCGCGCTGTTGTCGCTTTTCCACCTACAAGAACGAGACAATTAATGCGTGCGTTGCGTTTATGAGTGACAGTCATAACGAAAATGCCGCGCGGCGTTGTCTGTTCGAACGAAAATCACTGCCGCCCTGTTGCCGCTTTGCCACCTACACGAACGAGACAAGTAATGCATTGCGTTTATGAGTGACATAGATAATGCCATGCGGCGTTGTCTGTTCTGTGTAACGACGCTAGAGGATGTTGGGGTGATATGATATGGGTACTGGAAAATTCTTTCGTTTGAGAAGCTTGCAATCCAATCAAATTCACCTCATTGATGAATGTATCTATAACTGTGCATAGATACATTCTTCAACGTTCGCTTACATCCATCATCATCATCAGCCTATATCAGTTCACTGCTGGACACAGGCCTCCCCCAATGAGCGCCATAGCACCCTGTCTTCAGCTTGCCGCATCCAGCATCTACCAGCAGTCTTTCGCAGGTCGTCATCCCACCTGGTCGGAGGGCGTCCTACACTACGTTTACCGAGTCACGGTCTCCACTCAAGAACACGTTTGCCCCAGCGGCCGTCGGTTCTTCGCGAGATATGGCCGGCCCACTGCCACTTCAGCTTGCTAACTCTTAGAGCCATGTCGATAACTTTGGTTCTCTGTCGGATGTATTCGTTACGAATCTTATCCTTCAGAGAAACTCTGAGCATAGCTCTTTCCATAGCTCGCTGAGCGACTTTGGACTGGTGGATCAGCCCTATCGTGAGTGTCCACGTTTCATCTCCGTAGGTCATAACGAGTAGGACGCACTGGTTGGAAACTTTCGTTTTCAAGCATTGCGGTATGGATTACGAGAAAACTTGACGTAGTTTCCTAAATGCTGCCCAGCCTAGCTGGATCCTTTTCTTGGCCTCCTTCTCGAAATTGTTTTTAACCAACTGCAGAATTTTCCCAAGGTAAGTGTACTCGGAAACAGTTTCGAGAAGGTGTACGACCACCGGCCTTTGGTTTTATCCAAATTCATGCCAAGACCGATACATCGAGAGGCTGAAGCTAGGCCGTCCAGCATCTGGTACAGTTCCTTAAGCGACAAGCCATTAAGACTGTCATCAGCGAATCGCAGGTGTGAGATGTACCTACTCGCCATTTATGTTAATGCCCTTACCTTTCTAGTCCAGCAACCTAAACATATCCTCCAATGCGCACGTGAACAGTTTCGGCGATATGACATACCCCTGCCTCACTCCTCTACGCAATTTTGGTTTGGTTTTTTTGGTTTAGATTAGACTGCTGGCCCTGTAAGGCCATGTAAGCCGCCACCATGAGTGTCCAAGACACTCATGGTGGCGGCTTACATTACTTTCATAGAATTATTCTCAATTGCAAAGAAATCTACAAAAGACAAAAATGGAATAAATAACTAAGCTTCTTTGAAGGTTCTATAAACCTACCAAAAGTAGATATAAAAATGGATATCCTACTTAATATTATAATTTGTAAATAAACCTTTTTATTTATTTAATTAGTTAAATTAAATATATGTTAATGTATTTATTTATTTATTTATTTTCTTCATGCAGCCTGCTAGGTACCCATTTTAGCCCAGTTCCCTCTAACTGATAGCCGATCTGACGTCATAGGCTGTCATTGGCCGTCAGATAGACATAAAGTTCCATGTGGTAGGTAGGTATAATAATACAATATAGCCATGTTTTTATTTCTTTAAAATGAGTATGACGTCTCTATTTGTAAAATCTCATTGGATAGCACAAACAAATACAGACAAACGAAAACTCATTTTTATTTACTTTATCTAGTATAGTTGTATAAAAATAGGTACGTCCTACTTACTTTTCCTCAGTCTACACATAAAAACATTTTTATGTAAGTTATAAAAGCAATAACATATGGATAACACAATTATAGTTTCTGCCCTGTGATTGGACATTTAAAAGGCATAAAAAGACATTTATCGGGCATTTACTCAATACGCCCTGTAAATGCCCGGCATAAACCCATCTCAACGCGGGCGTGACGTCTATTCGAGTCGTCGTCACTTGTTATCTCGAATACTCAACAACATGCGCGCTACGAAAGATATACTCGATGTCGAGTACAGTCGAATAGTCTTACTCGCGTTAAGGCAGCCACACACATACGAAAACCCATTAAGTTCATTCGTTTACCATATAACCATAGAGGTTTAACTAAACTGCATGAAAGAAATAAAATAACCTTTTTTGTTTTCACCTTCATAGTTGTAGTTTGAACATTTTCACCGGCGGAATGGTGCCAAAAAAATGCCAAAAAGGAGCAAAAGCTTCGACACAAAAAGAAGAAGAAGTAATTACAAGGTTTTGCGCGCGGATATCAAACAACAACTTTGTTTTCACTAATTAGATAATTCCTTAGCACTTTATAATGAACATATTTATTATTAGGTACTTACTAACGGTACCCAAAGAAAACAATAAGGCAAATATATATATAATAATAACCGATCAGTGACGGGTGTTTGTCCTTATATCGTATACATTGAATTATTTTTAGGATCCGCACCGTCGTCCGTACCTCACAAATTCTCTACGAGACGAGCACCTAACAGTAATGTAAGTACAGTATGATGTGTTTGTCGGTCCTGCCTGGAATTACTTCTTATTCTAAATAAAACGATTATATAGGGTGTCCCATAATGAGTGGATAACCTTTAAGGTGTTTATGCGGCAGGTCAAGGCCAATCATAAATATTTTTTATTTTTTTTAAATTTGACCTTGTATTATATATAAATATAATATTATTTTTTTTGTAAATTTGGAAAAAAATTACCTTTGTTCACATTTTTGGACTTTGTGCCCACAATTTAAACCATTTTTAAATTTTGGTTTTTGGAATATACTAAAGACAGCTTCAGCTTTTCTGCAGCATTTTTTTTTAACACTGTTTGAAATATTTTGGTGACTAGGACCAGTAATTTTCAAGACAGGTTTAAAGTAGAAAATTTTAATTTTTAATTTACTTATGCGAAGTTTAAGCTGTGGTTTAAAAAAAAATGAAAACCTAAGATGCCATGTATATTAAAAACATGTCCATTTCAAGAGCATTATAATATAATAATAAACCACGAAATTTTGTACAGTAAAAAACCGAGATATTGCTACTTTTGTGTCAAAAGGGGCCAATGCTACTAAAAATAAAATAAACCACGAAATTTTGTACAGTAAAAAACTGAGATATTGCTACTTTTGTGTCAAAAGGGGCCAATGCTACTAAAAATAAAATTGAACCAACACATCAATAAAATATCTGTTTCGCCATTCTTCATATACATTTACTTAAATCATTCACGTGATAAGAAGTGACTATTATTGGTGCTGCATGCTAGCATCTGGTGACAAATCGAGATTTTTCACGAAAAATCGCGACGAAACAGGCTTCTCGTGTCGTTCATCGTAGCCCTGCAGATGGATTGGAACTATTCAATATTTACTGTCTGACTACTGTGTACGAGGCCACACACAGGACATTCACTTAAATTACGACAATTGTAGCGCCACATTTGAAACGCGACACATTAAATGTGTCGCGTTTCAAATGTGGCCTTGGTGTGCGTATACGGAGGCGATAAATTTTATCGCCTGCGTATATGCACACCAAGGCCACATTTGCACAGTAGGTACTAAAAGACATGCTGTTTCAAAACTGTACAGTTTTACGGTTATCTATACTAATATTATAAAGAGGAAAGGTTTTATTTTTTTGTTTGTTTGTACTGAATAGGCTCCGAAACTGCTGGACCGATTTGAAAAATTATTTTACCGTTGGTTGGGAAACTACACTATCCCCGGTGAACATAGGCTATATTATATTTAAAAAAAAGTGAGGGATCCTTACTAAAACTCCAATAATGTAACCCAAGGTGTGAAAAATTTACCAATAAAATTCCTTACATCGCGTGCGCTGCAAACGCTTTCTAAATAAACGTGGTTGCGTAGCAACGCTCGCCTTGACACTAATTGGTCTGATAACATTTTTCTAAATATTTATTGCATGGAAACTCTTTTGTTAGGTTGTACGCCTTTTTTGATTATTTTTTAGTAGAGCGTTTACATTATCTTTGATTTTGTATCTGAAGACACGATAATAATTTGTTGTGGTTGTGAACCATCTGTTGTTGTTGTTCTTTCAGATTATTTGCGAAAACTGACTACAATACCTAATACAGAAGTTATCCATCTTCTATCATAATGTTGAGAACGACTGGCGAGAAATATTGAGCTTCTCACAACGAGAGCTCGGGCAGGCTGATAAAGTGAAACTTTGCGAAGGTCTATCATGGATGGAAGCGGACGATATTGAACTCAACTTTTCAGATCTGAAAATACTGTTTAGACGCTCAAGATATCTAGATAAAATACAAAAACGAGCAGGTATGTTCCCATTTTAAATACCCAAGTGACATTCTTTATCCTACTTAATATTATAAACGCGAAAGTTTTGGATGGATGTTTGTTACTCATCACGTAAAAGCTACTGTATGGATTTTAATGAAACTTAAGAATAATATAGCTTATACATCAGAATAACACATAGGCTACAATTTATAAAGATATATTGTATGTTATCCAAAATATCTATCACCACGCGGGTGAAACCGCGGGGCGCAGCTAGTCTTATAGAAGTGTGAGTCAACTTACAAGCTCTGGGCCAAAGTTCTGTCGGGACACCAGGATCGCACGACGAGTAGTTTTCTGAACACGTCCAGAGTTTGGTAACCATCCGGCAAATTCTCTTCCTCGGGAGCTTCTTTGTCAAACCTGTTACAGTGAAATTATAAATTAAATCTACAAGATGCTTGGTATTTTTCCCGATGAACAGGATGCCACGAAATATGCACTTAGCCGAAAGGGATTCTGGACCCCGAGTAGGTAGGTTACTTCGTTAGGCATATATCTAAGCTAGATTAACTTGACACTTGACATATATCTAAGCCAATGTCGTAGAATTACAATAATGAAACACTTTACCAAAATAAAAATACCCCATAAGTGTAAACCTATTTAAAAAAAGAGAGGTAACTCATACATTCAAATACACTCAAACATAATTAGAGGAACGGTACAAAAAAGACACAGATCGAAGATAATATTTTTTTGTATTAAGCACTTATTCATTTTAACATTTTTAATAAAAATAAAACTTACTTCAGTAAAAAACACAAGACTAATCAACAGAAAGCTCTAAAATGATGTTTTGAAGAATTAACATAGAAAATGTCATTGTGTAATGCCATTACGGGGACTTTTTGTCGAGTCTTTGGGCACATTCAGTATTTGGTGTTACCCGCTCTAGCCGTTAAAACTGCCTGCAATCTTCTCGACATGCTTGTGATTAAGTTATCAATTAAATCTTGTGGTATTAGATTCCACTCTTCTTCCAGTGCCCTTTTGAGACCTCCTATGTTTGTTGGTGCTGGATCCCGCTGTTTTAATTGTTTTCCAAGCTTATACAAAACATGTTCGATGGGGTTTAAGTCTGGCGGACGTGCTGGTCACGGCAAAACGCCAATTTCAACCTCTCGAAGATACCCCCAAAATATCGCTGCATCGAGTGGGGCCGGACATTGTCCTGCATTAATTGAAAATTATCTCCGATGTATGGGGCAAAGGGCATGACAATTAGTTCCAAGATGTCATTTACGTACTGAGCCGCAGTCAAGGATCCATTTACCATTTTTTCTACGATGTGCAACTCCTTACTTGCCCCTATGCAAATACCGCCCCTTACCATTACTGACCCTCCACCGTATGACTCTCTTCCGACAATGTTACACTGAGCGTTACCTTTCTCCGGGTCGTAGCCAAACTTTAACCCTTCTATCATTTGGCTGTAGACAAAACCTATACTCGTCAGTGCACAATATTTTCCCCCAGTCATCATCATTCCAGTTTTGGTATGAGCGAGCAAAGTTAGCCCGAGCTACTCGATCTGTGGTAAGTAAGTGGCCTCTGGCTGGCAAGTACGATTTTATTCCTACTTCTTTAACTCTTCTGCTTACTGTTTTAGTGCTAACTGTCACCTGCCGAACGAGCATAGATCTGACCTCGGAAGAAGTTTAAAGTGCGATTTCTCAGAACACTGCTCACCATAAATCGATCGTCTCTCGCTGAAGTGATACTCTAGCGACCTTGCCCTGCACGTCTCGTGTACTCACCAGTCTGATGACAACGTCTAACATTCCGAAAGATGACAGATTTGGAAACTCTTAACGTCTGTGCCACTTCTTTATAACTGTGACCTTTTTCAATTAAAGTAACAGCTTTGGAAACCTGAACGAACACGCTAAGATCCGACATTGTCCATTTAGGTATTCGTTGATGTGTGAGCACCACTAATTGCGACACGTTTTTGTGAAGAAAAAAAAATTGAAAAAGACGGAATTTTATGAAATGAATTTGCATACGTCAGCAAAATTAATCCAATAGAGTAGTGAAAATAGCAACGAAAAAACAATTGAAATCCTAACACCAAACTAAAGAAGCAATTCTTTTTTTTAAATTAAATGTTAAGGTATATGTGGCTAGTTTGTACTAAGAAATTTTTGTACATATTAAAGTCTTTTTTTTCGATTTATCAACCGTTCCTCTAAATCACACGTAAAAACGAATGCTCTTTCGATTGGTGTATCATACTCATAGGTACCGGTTTTTACAAAACGTTAGAAAAGTCCTTTTTTTTAGCCCCTTTATTCATTTAAATTATGTAAGCGTGAACGTCATATTCCACCTTAAGTGGCCGCCATCACTTGAGGCACCCATCTACCAGCCAACACAGCATCTTCGTTTTATACCCCAAAATATCCCTGCAAATGTACTCACCAAGCTTTCCAGCCCTTCTCATTGTTCGTCACTTGATTGAGAATGTTGGTGAACTGCCTCAAGTTCGATAAATTGACCAAATTCAGCCAAGACATGTCCGTGACCCATTTGAACGGTTTCGGGGGGCACGCGTTCAAATCTAACGCAGCGCCACCTTGAAGTCAACAAACGCTTAAAATATAACGAAATCCCACAATGAACAAAACGAATATAAAACCTTTATGGTCAACAAAACACATTTATAGCTATGCTAAGGATTGTTTTAAAGGTATTGATAGCACATTGGCCCGGCGGCGGCGATAAGCCGTCAATATGCTACCACAACGTACTTGACCCTAAGTCTATATTATTATTGAATATCATAAATCAGGGCTTAGATAAAAGAAAATGGATATTAGGTTCTAGCTGCTCGAAAGTGAAAGGCTCAAGTTAGGTCGAATTAGGTCCACTCATCTCAGTCATAGACCGACCGGCGCCGACGGGCCCTTTTTTAGTTTCAATGTAGTTTTATACCCAACAATGTTTGTTGTATAAATACCGACGCTCGTTTTTATCATAAAAAATATGATAATAAAAAATATCTTTCGAAAAAAAAAAACATAAAAAAGCATCAATCATGGTTGATGTTGATTTCATGGTCAAAACACCAACCATCCCGTAATCTCGTACGAAGTGTTTTAGTTGTAAAATGACTCACACATTTTAAGAAAAAATATTATACAAGGTACATTGCATACCTTTGATTAAGGAAGAGAACTCCTCAAATGAAACATATTCCCTATTCATATCGATTTTCAGCGTCAACAGAAGCGTGAACAAATATTTGTGTGCCTCGTAGAAACCACGAGCTATGTATTTAAAAACGTCAAACGTCTGCAAAAAATATTAGAGTTACTCTGTGTAGGTATATTCAATCGGAATAAAATCACGAACAACCAAATTTAAATAGTATACAGGGTGTAATGTGAGGGGAAGATCATCAGTGGATGGGGGTGCGGGACCACAGTACCTATCGATTTAATCCCCCTGTATGTTCAGCGATATTCAATGGTTCAAAAGTTATTTGGACTTTAGTAAATTTTTATTGAAAATCAGATTTCATCCTTTGCAATTGCAGCCAAAATTTTTAAACAAGATGAATAGTGGGCCTTTGGTCCCCCTATACCAATTTGACTCTTAGATTTATACTAAAGTCCAAATAACTTTTGAACCATTGAATATCGCTGAACATACAGGGTTAAATCGATAGGTACTGTGGTCCCGCACCCCCCATCCACCGGATTATCGGTGACCCCTCGTGTTACACCCTGTATAATAGTATATCCGGCATTAATCGCGGCGCTTGCTGTGCACAGCCACTTTAGCTGCATTGCTGGTATGGCAACGTGGGTCTACGTTTTCACTGCAGCATTAAAAACATAATAATCATTTAATGAGAGCGAAAATTCATTTCAATTAATTTTCAAGAGATTTTATTAGTTTCGCTCTCATTTAATGATGATTTTGTTTTTTGCAATACTAAAACGGCGCAAATACGACAGAACAGGGATGAAGTTTCCATATGAATCGGAAAGTACTTTTGTGTGGGGACCTAGTTGTTCGCACCCACCCACCACATTCGGCGGTGACATCGTCGGCGACCTGTAATATTCATACACCCAAATTTCCCCAGTGTTTGGTCACGCCTGGAACAGAAATCGGTTTCAAAAATTTTCTAGGTTCTATAAGCAATTTAGATAGCAGGTAAGAAGTTTTGCATATATTGCTATTGCTTTGCCAACCACTTTAATTCGCCGGGTACACTAAAAAATTATGCCTCCAATACCCGCTGCGCCCTGTGCGGGCGGCGTC
Organism: Eupithecia dodoneata; assembly: GCA_947044415.1. Lineage (NCBI taxonomy): Eukaryota > Metazoa > Arthropoda > Insecta > Lepidoptera > Geometridae > Eupithecia > Eupithecia dodoneata. The sequence goes on along the minus strand of OX345656.1, from coordinate 6,269,569 downwards.
GGCAGGTTCGGTGTGTAGATTCCAAAAGATAAAACTTACCAAATATTCAATAATAAACCCGATACGCCTAGACGTGATAGGGCTGGGTGTCGATCTGTCCAAGGAGATATCGAATCTCTCTAGGAACTGCGCCAAGGAGGTCTGATACATGTTGCACACGAGCGACATGTTGCACACCAGAAAGTACAGTACGGAGCCGCGCGTGGCGACCGGGCGGAACTCTTCGCGGGCCAGATTTATCTTTTGTTCCGTTTCCTTCGCAACGTCTAGTTTTTCTTTTACCTAGAACAAGTAGAGTACAACTTTAAACAAAGTGATCGACTTTTTCTGCTACACAACAATGGTACAAAAGCATGACATGACCACCACATGAGGTAAATAATAAAGCTTCGGTCAAAACAGCGCGTCAATGACGTTTTCATGCAGGTCACCTTATAAGGTAGGAAACGCCACATTTTAAGTGATGACCTCATTTTTACTACCAAACAGACACTTTTAGTAGCTAGGTTTGAATTGAAACTCGTTCTGCTTGCTCTCAAAAGGTCTGGCTGTAAATCAGTTCTTTTGCTTCTCTAGCAAAAAATTACGCTGAGCCCAGGCCTTTTAACTTACTGCAGCACACACAGACATCTTACCCATATTTATTTCAATTTAATAATTGTTTGTTTTTCTTTTTTTAGACAATTTGTGTTTCATGTTTTTTGTTTTCCTGTGTCCAGAGTTTGGTAACCTACTTTGGTATAATTGTTGTATTTTGTATGTGTGTGTCTGAAGTCGTTGATAAATAATATATTTATCTATAACGTAGGACAACGAAGAGGGGACGTCAGTCGCGCAGCGGACGCTGCAGTGGTGATTCCAGGGTGCCTTACTAAGCGACAGAGACGCAGGAACTTAAAACAAAAAATGCACGTTTTTGCCGCTCCCGATACGCGTTCCCCGAATCCTATACCATGAATTCACTCAAAGAAGTTCTGATTCAAAAATGCTTACATCCGTAGCTGTAGCCTTAGTGACATTGAGCACTTGTATAAGCGAGACGTCTTCGACCAATGACCCCTGTATTGTGGTCAGTTTGTGGAGGAGGTTAGCCTCGAGCTCCTTCATCTTGCGCCGGTTGGCGGTCACGTCCATGATCAACTGCGTACGCTCCGCTTCCATCTCGGCCTTCTCCGTGAGAATTACTCGACCTAGCAGCTGGTCTTCCAAACCTGTTAACATAAAATGGAGTATAGTAAAGCTATGCTTATTAAGTTAAGCGGTTGGGCGACACGAAATATTTCAGTTCAAAGATATTTCTCATTTACAACATACATGTTACTTACATGAGAAACTTAAGCTAAGTATTAATATTATGTTATTTTTCCGTCTTTTTATGTTTAGTCCAGTAGCGTTACATCCTCAAGTATATATCTATGCAATTTTAATTAAATTATTGAAAAAAATCACTCATGGAAAGCTATTATTATACTGTAGTCACATAGGCTACCTTTTATTAACTACCAACGTATGCGTAGCTGATTAACTGAAGTTAGTAGCTTAAAAAGATTAGAAACTAATCTCTAACTCAGTCTAGAGCTAAAGGGGGCACGTTACAGCCATTTGTGTGAACAGGATAGGAATAAGATTTCGCATTCATAGGAGAGGAACAGAGCATACCTTTTTGTAAAGGTATAAGCGTAAAAATCAAAATATTGTTTATTACAGAATACTACACAATTATCTTGAGTTACCTTGCATGGTGACAGTGAAGTCAATAATGGAAGTTCGCGCTGAAATCTCAGGAGTGTAGGCTGGGTTCGGCAACTTTGTTGTTATGTATATTTTGTGACCGGCCGTCACGTCGATTTCTTTGTCGCCTAGTTTTACCTGTAGATATTTAGAAGGTATAACGGTCATGATTATTACTGAGTTTTTATAGATATGAGATACTGTGTTATTATTACGTGTAGCGACTATATTATATCATCATCATCAGCGCATGTGAGTCCACAGCTGGACATAAGCCTCCTCTAATGAGCATCCTGTCTTCACCTTGACTTGACTCTTTTTAAAGTAAATGAAAATACATGCAACTTCTACGTCGCAGGTGCCCCTTCGCCTAGCCCACAGAGCTTAAGAGGCGAACCTAACGAGTTTGGCCTCTCAAACTAGGCCTAGATCTCACAAACACGGGTGTCCCCGTGGTAAAAAAACTCGAATTTCATAAAATTCAACATTTTTTCTTTGGTTCCTTAAGAGTGAAAACACGATTGAGAAACCCTAACTACTATTTTATACTTACCTACTGTATTTACACTCCGCGCGCCACAGAATACGATATTGTACGCACAGATGCGTACTATGTGATATTCTCGTGTAGTTTACTCGTGTTTGGTGAGAGGAACGGGGGGGGAAATTGAATTTGTTGCGTGACATGGCGCCCTCTTAACAAATTATGAATCCGGCGACGCTCACTCGCAACTTCAATTCGAGGCGCTTAGGCGTAGGTTACCTATTTAATTTACTTACCTACTGTAGTGTTTGTGTATTTGAGCTACATCAGGGATAACGTTGTCTCGGGTTCACGGGTAGCGGGTAGGCAGTCGCACGAGAACCACGAGTGAGTGCGGACGTGTCTAACCTGGCTGCTGGTGGCGTAACGAGCCGATATAGGTACCCACTTACTTCTCTCGGTATCAGCAAGTACTACATGTGGCGACGAGTCAAAAGGTTAGTGCAAATTCGTATCTACATAAACTGGTAGGTACTTAGTATTTTTTTCATCTAAAAGAGGAAGGTGCTAGTAGGTAAAAAATTAAAATAACAGTGTTGTCAGTTATTTACGTATTTTATCCCAACGAACCTATAATTTAGAACCTATTATTAGCAAAGGTGTCTAATAAATTTAACACGAAATGTTTATTTTCATAAACAAGAGGATAATTCATAATTCTTGAGACAGTGTTTGTTTTTAGTACACACACACAGTGCAACTTTTTGAACCACAAAATAAACAAAGCTGACTGATAAACACGCCATGTTATTCTATGAGGCAGGCTAATTGTGCAAGTTTGCATTTCGATCACAAACATCAGTAACTGTTCTGTGGAGTATTTATTGAATAGAAATATGCAGATGGTTTTTACTGATTTGTAATGGTATTATATAGTACATTTACTTACATATATGTATGTACTTTTCCTACTGTGAATCGGATATACTTCCTAAGGAAAAAGCTACCCGATGCTAGTTAACAAATATTTTGTAAATGTTATTGTTAGTGTACATAGGTTACTACCTATATATTTTATTCAACTTATGCCAGTTATTACCAGCTACAATTATAAGTTGAATTTAGCCTTGTGGTATCTTTGTAGTAAAGATCAAACAACTAAGGTAAACTTAATTTAAACTTTAAAGTATTTTTGTCTTATGGACGTCTTGATTTTTAGTTGAAAAGTACCACAACAATAAAAAAGTTAAACAAATGTTCTTATGCTAAATTAATTAGGAAAATCTAGATCAATAAATTATTTATGTAGGTAGGGTAAAAGAATCGTAGGCAGTACGGGCCTTCATAACAAATGAAAACCGTGCGTAATACGTGTTGTAGGCAGTACAGGCCTTCATGATAATGTTAACTGTGCGTTTAACGTGGTGTAGGCAGTACGGGCCTTCATAACAATGTAAACTGTACGTCAAAAGTCGTATATAGGAAGTATGGGCCTTCATAAGTGTATGTAAACCATAGCGTGTTGGTTATGTTGTCTATAAGTAACCTTTTGGTTGCAGGTCGCCCCAAAAACATAACTTGCCATGGCAAACTTACTCCCACATCCAGAAAAGCTTGATCTTGAAGGGGACAACGCCACACTTGCTTTGCGTTGGGAAAGATGGAAAAGATCGTTAAACATTTACCTTGATGCAACTGAAACAAGAGGTGCTGAAAAAAAAAGAGCCACCTTGTTACTATTGGGAGGATCAGAATTACAAGAGATTATTTATAATCTACCGGGAGCATACGTTGCTGCTTCCGAAGGTATTGATGTTTTTGAAATCGCAATTAAAAAACTAAACGGATACTTCCTTCCAAAGCAAAATAAAATTTATGAAAGACACGTGTTTCGTAAGATCAAACAAGAAGAAGGCGAAAAGTTTGAAAAGTTCGTAGTTAGATTGAGAAATCAAGCTGGGAAGTGTAAATTTACAAATTCTGAAGAAAATTTGATTGACCAAATAGTAGATAAATGCTCATCGTCAGAACTGAGAAAGATGATATTGACTTTAGGAGATAGTGTTACGTTAGATAAAATAATAAACTAGAAGCGGTGGGATATCAACTGGAATGCTATGGACTAAATAAAAACTCTGATGTAAATGCGATCGTGAATCGACCGTTTAAAGCAGGTTTAAGTAAACCGGGAAGTAGTAAATGTGGTAGGTGCGGGTATAATTCTCACACCTTACCAAATCAGGAGTGTCCGGCAAAAAAGAAAGAATTTCACGCTTGTGGGAAACAAGGACATTTTAGCACTTTGTGTAGAACTAGACCTCAGAAACGAAAGCATGAAAACAAACAGGAAGAAGAGGTAAAGCATAAAAGAAGTCGAGATGAGAAGAAAGTGAATTCAGTTGAGGCCGAGGTTACAACGGAAAATATCCATTATATTTTCAATGTGAATGATGATGCTACAATCGAATGTTTATTAGGAGGAGTTAAATTGCCTCTGCTAATAGATTCTGGGTGTAAACTTAACCTTATCACGGATAAAACATGGACCATGTTAAAACAGAATGAAGTAAATGTATCTAAACTTACAAAAGGAACAGACAAAACTTTGTACCCATACGGTAGTAAAACACCTTTGGACGTTAAAGGGACCTTTGAAACTATGATTGAAACAAATGGTCAATCTGAACAAGCTGTGGTCTATATAATTAATGGTGGATCGAGAGACCTCTTAGGAAAAGAAAGCGCTCTACGTTTAGGAGTTTTGAAAATAGGCGATGGAGTGAATGAGATCGCGCAAACACAAAAACACAAAAATTTCCGAAATTTAAGGATGTTCTTGTTGAAATCCCTGTTGATGAGACCTGCAAACCTGTATCACAGCGGAAAATACAGGAATTGCTCAACAGTGACATTATTGAGGAGGTACATGGACCCTCTCCGTGGATATCACCTGTGGTGCCGATAATAAAGGATAACGACGACCTTCGTCTATGTGTAGATATGCGACGTGCTAATTTAGCAATCATGAGAGAAAACCATCCATTACCTTGTATGGATAACCTATTGCCCAAGATTAAGAAAGCCCAATATTTTTCCAAATTGGATATAAAAAATCCGTTTCACCAGATAGAAATTCACCCAAATTCTAGATATTTGACGACGTTTATTAAATCGAAAGGGTTATACAGATATAAACGATTAATGTTTGGCATCACTTGTGCTCCAGAATTGTTCCAAAAAATCTTGGAGAGAATGTTAACAGGACTCGATGGAGTAATTAATTTTAGACGACATTTTGATTTACGGAGAGGATGAACAGCAACACGACGAGCGGCTTAAAAACGTTATTAAAACCTTGGAAGAAAATAATGTCTTGCTGAACGAATCTAAATGCGTTTTCAAGGTACAGAAAATCAGTTTTCTTGGGCACGAATTAACACCTAATGGGGTTCAACCTTTAAAGAAATATATGACCAGCATTGAAGAATTTCGTGTACCTAAAACATTAGAAGAAATCCAGAGTTTTTTAGGCCTAGTTAATTATATTAACAAGTGGCTGCCAAATCTTGCAACGAGGACGGAACCATTGAAGAAGTTGTTAAGACTTAAAATAGCAAAGAAAGCTAGTATTGAAGAATTATGGACAGATGAACAGAACCGAGCATTTGATCAGTTGAAACAAGCGTTATCTACAGTCAAGACATTGGGGTATTACGATGTTAACGATGAAACACAAGTCATTGCTGACGCGAGCCCGGTTGGATTAGGTGCCATTTTAATTCAAAAAGACGATAGGGGTCCAAGAATTATTGCCTATGGAAATCGAACATTAACGACGCTTGAACGCAAATACAGCCAAACCGAAAAAGAAGCACTTCCCTTTAGTATGGGCCGTCGAACATTTTGGTATATTTCTGTTCGGTAAGAAATTCGACCTCATTACGGATCACAAGCCATTGGAATTTTTATTTGGCCCAAAATCGAAGCCTTGTGCTCGGGTGGAACGTTGGGTATTACGGTTACAGGCTTATCGGTTCAATATCAGATACAAACCCGGAAAAGTAAACATTGCCGACCCTTTGTCTCGACTCTGTACATATTCTAATATACCACCAGGCACTATCGAGGATTATGTCCACCATATTGTAGAACAAGCTTGTCCATGTGCTGTCCCTATGCTAAGCTATAAAAAGGAGCTCAGAAAATGACCCGGAGATAAAAAATGTCAAAAGAGGTATTAACAGTAATGAGTGGCATGAATCAGTAAAAGAATATAAAATTTTTGAAGCCGAGCTCTGTTTCTATGATGATATTCTTCTACGGGGTAGTCGGATAGTCATTCCTAAGGAATTACGAAAAGCTGTCCTAGATGCGGCTCATGAAGGTCACCCAGGGATTGTAGCAATGAAAAGTCGATTACGGTCAAAAGTCTGGTGGCCACGCATAGATAAGGATGTTGAAGCAGTTGTAAAGCAGTGCAAAGGATGTACTTTGTTGGGACTGCCGACTCCTCCAGTACCTATGAAGCGACGAGAACTTCCTGCTGCTCCCTGGGTGGACATTGCTATGGATCAGCTCGGCCCTTTACCTAATAATGATTATTTGCTAGTAATCATTGACTACTATAGCAGGTATAAAGAGATTGAATTTACTAAAGTAATAACGAGCACACAAATTATAAACCTGTTGAAAGAAGTCTTTAGTCGTCTCGGTTATCCCGCACAGCTGACAATGGCCGTCAATTTATAAGTAACGAGTTCAAGGAATATTGCAAGCAGTGTAATATAAGTTTGTTTAACACAGTTCCCTATTGGCCACAACAAAATGGCGAAGTGGAACGGCAAAACCGAGATATTCTAAAAAGGTTAAAAATAAGTCAAATTCAAAAGAAGGATCTAAAAGAATCTGTTAGGGAATATTTGATGATGTATAACTCAACACCACATTCAACAACAGGAAAAACACCTGCTGAATTATTTTTTAAAAGGCAAAATAAAGACAAAATTCCTTCCCTTTTGTATAATGAATATAGGCACGATGAAACAGATGTAAGAGACAGGGATACAATACAAAAAGAGAGAGGAAAATAATATAGCGATAAAAAGAGAAGGGCCGAGGAGTCAACAATTACTGAAGGCGATAAAGTATATGTGAAGGACATGGAAAAGGGAAATAAGTTGTTAGCGAACTATAAATCTACTCCGCACATTGTGGAACAATCGGAAGGCGGAGATGTACTAGTGAGGAATGAAGAAACTGGTCAACGGTTGAGACGTCATGTTATTCATCTGAAAAGAGTAGAAGGTCAATGGGAAGTCACGAATGAAAACGAAGAAGAAAATAATGAACTAAATGGAAGTGAACAGAAAGATAACGTAAATAATTGTAACTTGTATTTATCTATTTCTTAAATAAAAGTATGATGAGAAAGGGATGTAGTGTTTGTGTATTTGAGCTACATCAGGGATAACGTTGTCTCGGGTTCACGGGTAGCGGATAGGCAGTCGCACGAGAGCCACGAGTGAGTGCGGACGTGTCTAACCTGGCTGCTGGTGGCGTAACGAGCCGATATAGGTACCCACTTACTTCGGAACTTTGGAAGCTAAATGAAATATTTCGTAAGTACCTACATGTACCTACCTAGGTAGTACTTCCCTACTTCACTTACCTATCCTAAGATATAAGTAGGTACCTAAACAACATGTTAGATACCTACCTAGGTATGAGGTATGTAGTTATGTAGGTATTTACACCGTGGCCCAAAATAACGTTGACAAATCTAAAAAGTAAAAATTTCATAAATGGAATGGTTTGCGTTTACTTTTATTATTTTTTATTGTATACTCATTCTTCGGCGTCATTTTGAACATTTTTGTTTGCTAAAAAGTGTTAAAATTATATTTGTTTTGCTATGTCAGTGCAACGTGGAGCCATAATTTCATTGCATGAGCGTGGAAAAAGGCAGTGTGAGATAGCAAACGTTAGTTTCTTCAGCAATTAAACGTTATAACGAGCTCGGCCACATCGGAGACCGTCCTGGATGAGGATGCAAGAGGACTGTTAGAACTTGTAGGAACCGACACATTATCAAACAAAGATTAGTCCGTAATCCACAGACCAAGGTGAGGAAAATGGCGCGAGACTTGGGGATTAGTCGCTCCAGCATACAGCGTATCGTAAAACATGATCTACAATTGGTACCAGATAAACTCAGAAAAGCGCAATTGCTTACGGATAAAGACAAAAAAATTCGGCTTGAGAGATGTCGTTTGCTTAAACAACGCTCCGCAGCGTCAAATTGGGAAAATATCGTATTCTCTGACAAACATTTTTTTTCGATAGAACAAGCCCATAATCGCCAAAACGACAGGATCTGGTCTTCCACTCGTCCTGGAGCTGCTGCAATTGTTCCACATTGCCAAAACGCTGAAACAGTTATGGTTTGGGGTGCGATTTGCGCTACTGGCAAAACTCCCCTAGTTTTTGTAGAAAAGGGTATCAAAATCAACCAAGAAAACTACCGTCGAGACATTCTTGAAAATGTGCTTCTTCCTTGGAGTCAACAGCACTTTGGTAACCGTAGATGGATATTTCAACAAGACTCTACTCCAGCTCACAGGGCCTAAGTGTTCAACAGTGGTGCAAAGATATTTTTTCCTGATTTCATCAGCTCCAAAGAATGGCCACCCTACTCGCCTGATCTGAATCCGATGGATTACAGTTTGTGGTCTATCTTAGAAGCAAGGTCCTGTGCTACGCGTCATAGTAAGTGTTGACGAGCTAAAGGCAATTCTTACATTGGAGTGGGACAAAATATCGGTGAAGGAACTGCGGAAAATTGTAGAAAATTTTACCAAGCGTTTGCCTCTATGTATCCGCGCTAAATGAGGTTATTTTGAAGACAAGTAGGGATTTTAGTATATAATAAAGTGTAGTTTTATAATTCGTAAACTTATTTAACTCACGTGTAAAATTTATTAAATATTTTATAAAAACATCTTGTCAACGATATTTTGGGCCACCCTGTACTTTAAAATATGAAACAACTAGGTAATAATAAAATAAGTCAGGTACTAACTGTCAGATACATCCCAACGTTCAGAGTTCATCCTACAAGCCTACCTATCAGCAACCAAACCGTAAATGAAAAATATTAAAGTCCGTAAACCAAGCCAAAGTTGTAGTAGGTATGTAAAAAAGGAGGTAGGTTATTATTTCCAAACAACAAGGCAAATCTCAATCAAAGTCATTGGGCAGTGGCACAGGTCAATAGTGAACAAACAAATACGCACGCACAGCACAGTAACTTGTCAGACACTGATTTAGATCATTTAGGAAACAGAGTACTTACCTAAATAAAAATAGCCACTCCTTCTCCTACCATAGAGGTACCTATGGTCTACCCCTACGACGACCTTCGAACGAGGCCCGAGCCTGCACGAGCGGCCGCGCACCGTGTAAATACACGTTGCGTTAGTGCACCTATCCTTCCGTCCGAGCCACAGAACAGAGAATACATAGAAATAGTAAGTAGGCGGGGCCCGCGTCTCACCTAGTAGGCGCAGTACTGCGCACTTCAAGCTCCGCTTACATCAGTCGTGTTTTAATTTAGCAGAGTAAACATACTTCAAAAAAAAAAAACAAAAAAAATATAAAAGTACCGTATTGTGCCGTTTTAGAGTGTAAAAACGAAAGCCGAACCAAATATTTAACGAAAGGGGGCATATCATATCAACTGTCAGCATTATTTTATTGTTTTTTTGTTAGTTTTGTTCAAAATGCAAAACCGTCAAACAAAAATAGAAAACAGACATAGAAAAATAGACTGTGAGTCATAACACTTAAGGTCGATTTTTCTTAAACCGCAACTTTCGCTACTCAATTAGGGATGTGCCGTAATAAACACAAATGTGCTATCGATAACTTTAATGGTTATGATTTCGTAAACATTACCTATTTAAGTATGTTTTAGGGCGTTAATTTTTGTTTTGTTTTTGTGATGATTTAATCTGGATGTATTTTATACTATGGAAGGTAATAAAAAAATAATTTATAATAATGAAAATATTACGTAAGTATGTTGGAGAAAAACTGTTCGAAAATATAAACTTTCATCAAGTCGGACAGTTTCCCGTATCAAACCATGTCAGTGATTTGATAAAAGCCATAAATGTGCGTGTCCATCATTTATTAAAATTAAACGTAAAACTTACGAAAAGACAATTATTTAACAAGTACGTCCTATTTCAAGGACAATAAATTTTCATTAATTGTCATTAAAGAATAAAAGAAAAGGTAAGCTTTTTATTTCGACCACCACAAATATAACCTGACGTACCTATTTCGTTATTCATCAGTAGGTAATAATCGATATCGATAGATTCGTCTCGTATTCTCATTGGTACATCACTAAGGCAGTAGCTGTGTTTTCTGGGTAATCGATAAACGGCCATTGTATTATCGATCTTATGGCCCGTTGTTAGAGACTATAATAAAAGTCGATAGCAATAGCGCCAGCGCCATCTCTTGTTAAGTAGCTTTGTGTTGTGTATAATCAAGAAAGGCAGCCATTGTATTAGTAATCTTATTTACTGGGAATAGAGACTATAAAAATATTTGGCAAAAGCGCCGTCTTTTGCTAAGTAGACAAAGTAGATATTCATTTTTTATCGCTGTTTATTTTATTGAGTTTTGAACCATGTGTCTACCGAAATAAGGTTTAATATCAATAAAATTAGTTTTATGGTTTTATGCCCTTTTAACGTACTCTTTCAACCAATAAGAATTTTTATTTCTATGTGTGTTAGTTTATACATGTGTGAGTTTAGCGACACTAGTTCTCTTAGTAAAAAGGCATCATTCTAATTCTATGTATTCTCTGTTCTGTGGTCCGAGCGATCACACAACTGAACTATCCCGTCCGCGTCACTCGGCCCGCCCCGCTGCACCCCGCCTCGTGCGTGCGCGATAGCAATATTATTAAATTTGGTATGAATTGGGTTGTGTTCCATAATACCAAAAATTATGACTGTAAACTTATTGTATTCTTCACATAGTATTGTTATTCTGTAACTAGACAATATAAGCTATGTTCTTTAATAAACAACACGTAAGATATTGTTGTTTTTAATACGAAACCAATAGGAAGAAAACTTGTCCTTTTTCGCAAAAAGATGTGCAAAATGCGATTGGCTTTCATTTAACTTACCTAATGTATTTTGAAAAAAAAAACTATGCAGGAACCTAGATAAATACTATTCAAATACAAACAATACAATATTATAGTGGAAATATGCTTGAATTAGAAATAAGTTTGGTATTACGTTTGTATGGGCAATTCGTCCACCGCTGGCCTCTTAGCACCCGAATACTCAGATTTAAGCTTGTCTAAGTTCGCGACTATTTGACAGTTTTCAATGAAAATCTGTCAAAAATTTGTCACTGGAGTATTCGGGGGTAAGATAGAGATACCTTATAGGAAGAACCGATTTTAATGTAGTTTTTTTCGAGGATGTTGTCCAAAGCTGGATCCAGTTCTTCAGCCACGTCTTCTATCAGCATCGGCCTGCCTTGCGACACACAATCTTCCACGTGGTTCCTGTAAATAGATTGGATTATGAACCTATTTGGAATTGTTTTGGGTTTTAAAAAGCCCTATAATGAAGCAAGGAAATGATTAACACCGAGTTAGTGGTTATTAACTTATTACATACCTAAAATATTTATGGTTTAGCGTAGTAACAATAAGTTCATTCAATTTCTCCATATTCTTGATCCATATCTTTCCCTGAGTCTGAGGATCAATCAGCAGCGGGAAACGAGAAGCTTTCGTTACGATAATGCCGTTTTGGATCGACAAGTCGTCCGTTGGCAGACCGCACAAGTTCCACTCGCCAATCTGTATAGAACAATTACTTATATTTCTAAAGAAACCTATATTGATAAAAAACACAAAAACACTTTTATATTAAAGCGCTTTATTTTAAAAAGCGTTTGCAGTCGTAAAAAAGAACTATATGTACGAGCCCAAACTCGATGGATCTGCATCGTTTAGTATAAAGATAGCTGAACTTGATTTTTCTATTATTAAGAACCACATGTACTTCGTGAACTTATTTTGGTCCTGAAAAATACAAATACCACATAAAAAGGTTATTCCATCCACACATATATACGTTTTGTAAAAACGGAGGAATTGTCTGTCTGTTGCCTTCAAACGAAATGGCTGAAGGAATCTCGATGACTACTTTATCCAGCCTAAGCGTGCGAAGCTGCGTGCAAAAGCTAGTTTACTCCCTGTATAGAAATAATACGTAGTAACCGTAGCAACGTCCGTAAGTTGTTCCGTAACGTTTAAATTCATAGACACTGGTATTTTCCTTCTTAACAACTCTGCTAGCAAAACGTTGTTTAAATAAGTGCGGAACTCTTGATTGAAAGGACCGGAATATGACAGGAATCTAGAAGGATAATAAGGTTATTACTAATGATATACTTTTATCTATAGATGGGTACTGAGCGGCGTTATAAGGGCTTAGTGTTACACAGCTAGCGTTCCTCACCCTCGGTAAGGGGTAAGAAGGCGCTCGCAACGAGACGGATTTTAGCAGACTGCGAGGCGTAACATATCATTATCGCGAATAGAACAATATGCCCCGCAACACCGATGAGTACTCGGTTTAAAATGTATAATCAGTGCGATAAATGTTCAGTCTGCCGCAGTCACCCGCGTACCCCGTACCGTGCGCGCGCGTCGAAGTCTCTCGCCGTCCACCCCCCGCCTCACGTCCCCGCGGACCTCTGGCACCGGCTAGCCTAGCCGGTTAGTCATCGAGACCGCGGCCCGCGTTCGAGGCTAATACGACCAACACGTCGTATTATTGTGTGTTCAGTGCAGTGAAATAGCGACTCGAAGTGCAGTGTATAGTGAGCCCCGCACAGACGCGCAGGCAACTCCGATCGCAGTGTTAGGTAGGACATACCTTTCGTTAGCGGTGAGTACCTAGTGCGTCTTCACATCCACGGGACCGTTATTCCTATATCACTCACGGCCTCCCGTCCGGTGTGAGTTACTGATTGGTGTTTTATGATAAAACATCCTATTCAGTAACGAACATTACCCCCCTCCCCCCCCAACCCATTCGCAGCCCACAGTGCCCCCCTCCCCATCCTACCCGATGGCGGACGGAGATGTTCCACCCCCGCCGAAACCCCCGGATCGAGTTCCGGTACTGGACCGAGTCATAGTGGCCACCAATCTGATGGAAACAGAGAAATCCCAAGTCCTCAGGGCGCTTCCACTCGGCCTGCACAGCAACAGCGTCGCACGACGCCCCCCAGCTCACCGCAGGCACGTCCGCTGTGGCTGCGCGCGGAACTGAGTTTCCGAGCACGACACCAACCTGCATGCGCTGAACCGGGCGCTCACGCGCCAGCCGGCGCCCACCTACCCGCTGCTGGACCGAGACGGGGTCCGGCGCTTCGCTCCTGCCGACCGCGCCGAGATACTGGCCGAGCATCTGGCGGAGCAGTTCACGCCACACCCTGTTCCAGCAGATGTCAGCTTCGAGACTCTCAACCATCACCACTAGGTTGAGGAGGCAGTTGAGGACTTCCTGTCTGGCCCAACACCGCCCCTAGGCGGGGAGTACTTCTTCTCCCCTGCTGAGGTGCGGAAGGCCGTCCTCCGCCTACCCAGGCGGAAGGCGCCAGGCTATTACGGAGTCCCCAACATGGCACTCGCCCAGCTGCCCCGCCGTGGAGTCGCCGCACTCGCCCGGCTCCTCAACTAAATCCTCCGAACGTGCCACTTCCCGGACCTATGGAAGACCGGGCGGTTCATCGCTCTGCCGAAACCGGGTAAGGACCACCGCCATCCCGCCAGCTATCGCCCCATCACCCTGCTACCAACAGTGGCCAAGATCCTGGAGCGTCTGCTCTTGGGCCGCCTGGCCTCAACGACCGAGCCACGCCCAAAGCAATTTGGCTTCAGGTCCGGCCATTCCACTACGCTCACCAGGGTGATGCACCACCTCGCAGTCGAGCACAACGCCGGGCGATCCACCGTCGGGGTCTTTCTAGACGTGGAGAAGGCCTTTGACCGTGTTTGGCACCCCTGCCGCCACCGTTAGCCCTCACCAGGCTCGTGGCATCCTTCTTCGCCAACCAGCGGTTCTTCGTCGCAGTCGAGGATGCCACCTCCTCCACCCGGACTATCTCAGCTGGTGTACCGCAGGGTAGCTGCCTGTCACCCGCCCTATACGCGCTGTACACAGACGACATCCCTATACTGGAGGGCCACCTACACCCCGGGCATGACCGGATGTCTGGTTGGCGCTGTTCGCGGACGACAACGCCTACTTCTCGTCATCCACCAGCCCCACCATCGCCGCCAACAGGATGCAGCGGCTGCTAGACGTCCTGCCGCCATGGCTGGACAAATGGCGCATGGCCGTCAATGTGGGTAAGACGGCCGCGCTGTTTGTCTCCCGCTGCCGCCGCCACCCACCTCAACTCCAGCTTCGGGGCCAGGACGTGGCTTGGAGCTCGCACACGAGGTACCTCGGCATCGAGATTGACAGGTCGTTGAGGATGCAGCCGCAGGTTGACCGCGCGCTACACAGTGTTCCATATGACCAAAAAAATTTCCCTATGCTGTTTTCAGCATTAATCGATCAACGAATGCATTTTAAATGCAAGAGTAGAACACCCACGTGTCTATTGCCAATACTTTTTTTTATAAAAAATAATGAACTTTAGGTGACCTCGACTTAGAAAAATCTTTGGTTTGGTTTTAACAAGGTTTATTACTAGTAAAAATACCTCGTTTCAACATTGCGGCTTTTAGGAGAAATTGAATTTCAAAATATGGTGTTAGGGTTGTCACCCAACTTGACCTTTCATTTTATTCAGTTTGGATAATTTTTTTGGGTGCCAAGTTCAATCAGTCTTGAAATTTATTTATGACACCATATAATATTTTATAACAACTTAAAATATATGTAAAATATCATTTCTTCTCATAACTAACATGAAAACTAGCCAAGTCAGACCTTGGGCTTCAAATATTATCCTAACTTATCAGAAGAAATTATTTATAAAATATTGTATGTTGTTATAAATAAATTTCAGGACTGACCATTGAACTTCGCACCCATTTAAAGCTCACTTCTTTTGTAGTTGAAGTCAAAAACCAAGGCATATATCACAATATTGAACTTGGCTCTCATTTTACTTTTATGTTTTTTGTTGGGATTGCTTAAGCTAAAACTCCGTGCTGATACATGATATAGTAATACAGGATTATAGGTAACTAATCAATAACCTCTTTAAGGCGACTTGGGTACATCCACTGACTAACAACTTTTGTTCTATGACTTTTGCCAAAATGGAATACATCACAAGATATTTTTTTTTTAGTTTTTTTGGGAAATTCAATAATTGTTAGCTCTATGTTTCGTTAATACCTACGTTTCATTTATACGATTCTGGCATAGCGTAAGTGTGTGCAGTCAACTGAGTGCTACGCAATCGCCCTCCTAGAATCTTTAGGTACATGTTTGTACATTGAATTCAAAATTCCTTCATACTTATCCAGGCTTAGGACTGGCTACATTAAAAAATAAAAAAGTAAATAACATGAACATAATTTGTAATCAATCGCATCAAAAGAAGCGCGCGGTCGAACGTTTAATATGTCTACCCATCGCGTAGATGTACCTATAACCTACATACTCGTAGGTCGGTAGGTATGCCGCAAGCGCGCTTTAAATTAATTAAATTAAATTAATTGTAAACTATTTTTTAATGTACGAGTATTTTAAAAAAGGAATCAGTCTATTTACAATAAATTAACTACGAGTATTAAAAATTCACAAACCTTTTTACAAATTATCACCTCTCAAACTCAAGTCATGGGGGTGACGATAACTATCACGTGCAAAGCGTTCAAAATAATCACCGCCACAACCCACACACAGTACACATCTGAAAGTTAATTGTTCTTGAACCCTGTATAGTTCCTGGGGGTTCATTTTGATTTGGTCGAATTTCCAGGTTATTTTGAAAACTAGTGCTCCCCGACTTTCTAATGCACCACCTTTGTACACCATGGCTTGAATGAAAACACAAATAAAAATCCAGTGGCGTAATATCCGGCGAACGAGGAGGCCAGGCGACGCGACAGATCCGCCGCGGCCTATCCATTCGGCCCGGGTATTCATGGTTGAGGTATTCACGCACTTCGTCTCGCGAACTCACGGCAAGCTTCAGATACATTATCAGCACACCTAGCATACACACGCACCATTTTGGTGTATTCAATGTTAGTGTATCGATCGATACGCCATTGTGAATCAATCGCGTCACATAATCACAAAGACAATACAGAGCGGCGCGGCGCGGGCGGCGGCGGCACGGCGCAACGGCTCGCGCGCAGCGATAATTGCAACTGTCGTGCGTATCGTGAACTAGGTCAAGGGCAAGTACCCGCCCCCGCTCGTCTCACCGCAACCCCTTTCTCTGTACAACCGACCGACACACATACGCGTGCCTACAAAGAGCATAGAAGATTAGAACTGGAAATTTACTTATACATTTTTTCTAAGGAAAAAAATCATTGAATTAGATAAAGTCATAGAACAAAAGTTCTTAGTCTGGATGTACCCAAGTCACCTTTAAGAGGTTATTGATTAGTTACCTATAACCCTGTATATTATATTATTTTGTCATATGTATATATATATAGACATAGGTTATATGAAAATACAAGTGGTTTCTTTTTCACTTCTTCCACTAGTTGACAAAAAATTGAAGTAACATTAAAATTAAAATAATGTAATTTGATAATAATTAAAAGTATTAAATTTGACTTGTCTTAGTGCTTATTTTGTAAGCATAAAGAAAAAAAAATTGAATTGAATTTTAATTATAGAGTCACACACAACTAAAAATTTACCTTTTAGCGACAACCCTCTATTGTATAATTTGACCTTAGAACTTCACTTATATAGTTTTATCATATAGCACTATTATATATTATATTGTTTTATCATAAAGAGTGAGTAATAACTCACAACTAAAAATTGACCTTTTAGCGACAACCCTATTCTGTATAATTTGACCTTAGAATATAATTGCATATTTCTCCTAAAGGCCGCAATAGTGCGGTCTGGTATTTTTACCACTGATAAGCCTTGTTAAGAGCAATCTTTCTATGCTAGTCACAAGCCGCACTTTTGCGTTTTTAGGGAGAAAAAAAATAAAACATAAAATCTGAAAAAATAATAATTACTCAGTATCCAGAGGTTATTTAAAAAACTAAAAATTGGAAAAAATGCTCCTAAGCATCGATTATCAGATTATATTTATCTCATAAAAATATCTTGGACATTAACGGTTACAGAATTTTTTCAAAAATTTTCATCGTCAAGGTCACCTAAAAGTTCATGATTTTTTATAAATAAAAGTATTGGCAATAGACACGTGGGTGTTCTACTCTTGCATTTAAAATGCTTTCGTTGATCGATTAATGCTAAAAACAGCATAGGGAATTTTTTTTGGTCATATGGAACACTGTGCGCTACAACAAGCGCGCGTCGCCCGAGCGCTCCTCCGACCTGTCCTGGGATCTCGGCTGCCGCTGAGGACTAAAGTGCGGTCGGCGCGTCGAATGTACGATCGCGCCGACAACGGACACCACGAGCAGCTCCACAACATCGCGCCGCCCCATCCCCGGCCCCAGGAAGACGACCGCCCATGGCAACCCCTTCCGCGGGACCTGATCCCTGCGGAACCATAGAGTCCTTGGGTTTATTAAAAAAAAAACACAAAAAAATATACATATAAACTAAATGCAGCTAAAAAAAAACAGAAGTGGGAAAAAAATAATATTCCCACAAAACCCAAGGACCGAGGGGTCGTCACCCCTCCAGTTGACGCCAGGGTAATGAGGCCAAGCCTAGAGGCCCCACTCTGTGCCCCCACCAGGGCCGGAAAGAAATTTATTGATAAATGTTCGTTCTTCATCGTAGACTGTAGAGCCTTATCTCTGTCACACACTACCTATGTGATGTTTTGTCTGTCATTGTTCAAGTGCGATAGAGTGCGGTCGCGTCCAGTCCGACACGCGATATTATCTACAATGCTTATACACATTCTCTAAGCCGACTTCAGAAATCTTACCCAACAAGCAGCAAGACATCCCCTATAAGTCGTTCTATTTCAGATTTGAAGAGAGCACACTGTTCTGTCCAGCGTATCCTTTCACCACTAAGTCCGTTGATGAGAGCCGTCGCTGCGTCCATTTTCTGTTGGCATTTCGCTGCATCGTCAAGCACAGTTTGTTTCAATTCCATAGCTTCATCAAACTGTTTTTGTACATCTGCTAATTCTGCCTGAAAAGATAATCACACTAGTTTTATGATAAAGTTTAGAAGTATGTTTGTTACTACTTTACGCCACAGAATGGGCGCTATACGGCTGCGGTAACCTTTCACATGCAAATCTGCACAGGTAACCTCTCCGGTAGACCGTAGCGTGCATAGCTTACTTAAGCTAGGAGATTCGCTTATATACAGACAGAACCTTATTGAATAATAAGAAGGTTCTAGCATTTACCTCCTTAGCCGCCAACTGCGCTTCAGCAGCATCTAACTCCTTCTTGGCGGCCTGGTACTTCCCTTGCATGACAGCCAGGTTTGCTTTCAGCGGCAATACATCCTTGTTCACGGAGTAGAACTGAGCCATAGCGATGGTCCATGAGATGAGACCGGCGACGTTGCCGCAAGCAATCTTAGCCGCTTCGAATGTGTATTGCCTAAAGTATTTGAGTTCAAATAAACAATACTGGACAATTCCTATTCCTATTTCAGCGCAGGGTCATTAGAGGCAAAACTCAATCTGACGACCATCGTTTGAATACTATAGCAAACCTCCATGTTCTATGATTTATTGTGTTTGTTTTAAATTCTATTCTATTCCATTAATTCACACAACATCATCTAACCCCAAGCTAAACAGAGCTTGTGTTATGGGTAGTACATAACTGATGTATTTATTACATTATATTACATAGATAGATATGTTCTTGTATGCATCAAAAACACCCAAACCCGGGCAAATATCTGCAGATCATGAAAATATGCCTAATATTTAATATATGTAGTTGCCTGGAAGAGATCGCTTCTAAGCAATAAGGCCGCCCATTGTACCTGTCGCATGTAATGATTAATTTGATTATGGTGTACAATAAAGAATTTTTGTATTGTATTGTATTGTAAAATATTTGTTCCGAAACACCTGCGACGAACGCCAACTATCGGCCGCTGTGCCACTGACGTAATCACTAGATTGAGGTAGGTACCTACATCGCTAGAGGAACCTGAATTTAGAGATTTCTATAAATGGCTAAAGCTATATTCATTGTTCCAGTAACGATACGGAACAGTAAAATCAAAAATGTATGATAATTACGGGTAGAGGAAGTAAGGCTGCAGTAAGTCCACCATTTCCGCGTTAATTTCATCCTTCGGGAAGAACTTCAAATTGTTCAAGAATTTGGAGTCCGCCATAACCTGTAAAATTGCAGCCACTTTTCTGTTTAGTGACCTATTCAGTTTAACTAATCGCTTCACTTAGACAATGGTATCGTTACTGAATGACAGATTTTGGCTTTCAAACTTTCAAAGTGCTTTATTTCCTTAAGACTTTACAGGGCTCTTGGACACACACATTCTACCCCAAGGTTAAACGAGTGGTGTAACCACTCGTTATAACTTATGATGTTGGCTGTTTGATGTTGACCATCCAAAACTAAGAATAATATCAATTTACCTCGTCATGTTTTTACCCAAAACCGTAAAAAGCAAAAGGAACTTTCGTACTTTCGCAGATCGGTATCCCACCTGGCCTAAGGTCGTCCTACACTACTTGTACCGAAACGTGGTCTACATTCAAGAACACTGTTCCTCGCGATATATATGCTTCAGCTTGCTAATTCTTAGATGGATAGATATAATTTATTGACAGAACATGTTTTCTTTG
The DNA here is from genome assembly GCA_947044415.1 of Eupithecia dodoneata. Lineage (NCBI taxonomy): Eukaryota > Metazoa > Arthropoda > Insecta > Lepidoptera > Geometridae > Eupithecia > Eupithecia dodoneata. The sequence goes on along the minus strand of OX345656.1, from coordinate 6,249,312 downwards.
GCTAATAGCGTCTTAAATTCTAGATTAGGTTTACCTTTTATAGAGAACCCTTGTCTCTGGGTTCTCTATAAATAGTAAAAAAGAAAATTGTTAATACGGTAGGCAGTTACACAACACAAACACAGCAGTGTAGTCTTCTTTTTCAGTTTCGACGATACCATTGTCATAGTAAAGCAATTGGTTAGCAGGGTTGGGCAGTAAATGGCCACTGGCTATTTTATGACACCGGAAGCAGTGTTTTGATAGCATTCAAAAGAAATTTTCGCGCAACGTGCATACTTTGTCAAACTGACTCTTCTTGAGTTGACAAAGTAAGAACGCGTAGGGTACGCGACGGCTGATAACTAAAAGAACAGTGAGAAATAATCAACAAATGAAGTTACCTTGAGAGACTCCCCCCAGGAATTTTGCAGAAAATTTTTCTCGAGATCAGGTTTGATAGGGTCGATCTTCTTTCTGAATAGCAGGATGACAGCATCCATGATAAGTGTGATGAGATATGGTGGCTTGCCCAATTTTCGCACGGTCGCGATATCAGCTGCATTGATTGTCTGTGTAAGGAAGTGTTTCTCGAGTCTACTTCAAGTAATACTTATATCAGAACTAATATTATAAAGAAGTAACCCGTGATTGACTTTATTTCTGCCCTGCTCAAAACCGCTTATAACACTAACTAGAGCGGCAGCCGCTGCCGCTTCGAAGACTCGCTCGCATCCGCAAGCTTACGCTATGTCCGTTTCAGCCGCGATCACGCCGACAAGATATTACCACCTAGCCGGTTGATTGTGATGTGAGTTTAAAGATTGTCGCAGATCTCGTTGATGATGTGGATCTCACTGCCACACAGCACGAAAGTGTGTTTTCAAATATGTGCTTGAACTCGCAATACTTAGATGCATTTTATATTGACGACATAAGAAATGTATCTGAGGATTACGTAGCCCAATTACCCATTTTTAAGCCGTGTGGTAACGGTGCGGCCTAGATGAGCTACATACATCCTTAACCCTCCAACTGTTCGCCATCGGCTTTTCTTTCCAAGCTTAGCTATACGAGTATAATGCTTTAGATCAAAAAAAGATCATACAGATAGACAGTCTATAGATAGCTTACCAGTAGGGCGGCTTCTGCCGCCTCAAGCGCCGGCCTCGCATCTGCCAGTTTATCCTCAGCGATGGCCGTTTCTGCCGCGATCACCCCGACAAGCTTCACAGCCCTATCCTTTACTTCCATCACCTCCGCCTTTACCACTTCGGCTGCTGCTTGCGAGTCCGCGACAGCGGCTAGCACCTGCAAGTCAAGACCATTAAGCGTAAAATGTCGCAAAATCTAAGCGAAATTCTATGTGCCTATAGCCTACGAGAAATATCAACTTTATTTTGTTCGCGATTTGGAAGCTGGCGTCAAGAAGCAAATACGTTCTTACTAAATTAAAAAGGAAAACCTATACTTTCGTTGTGACCATCTTACCTCTTCAGCTTTGTCGGTTGCCACTCTGATCTCAATATCTTTCAGTTCCAATTCCTTCTTTAATATGTCGACGCTTGCAGCTGCTTCCACCAGTTTGTCTAAGCCAGTTGTCATTCTGCGTAATTTATAGTTATTGAGAAATTTTATCGTAAGTGTTTCTCGATATTTTTTTGACGACAAAGTCATGTTTTTCGAAAAAAAAACTATGTTAGGTATTTACAAGACTACAAAGTTACTCAATTATTGGCGGGGGAGTCACTGACCACTGAATGACAGAATGAACTTTTAAGCAGTAAAAAATGCCTTAAGAAAAAAAATGCCCTCCTAAGAATTTGTTGCCTCCCATCCAGCTGATTTCTTTGAGAACGGCATTAATAAACTGCCTCTGCGTTGCCTTAGATGAATCCATTGCATGGGTGATTATTACTATGATTTAGAGAAAAAAATATATTTTATAAAAAACTAAAATGTCATAGGTAAAGCCTATTAGCTATCGTCGCTTTCTACTTGACAAACCTTCTTGACATCTCCGCAATCGCCAAATGCTTATCTTTATACAGTAATTTGTATCCATCCAAGAATGAGAGATATGACTTGGGTGTGACGTGCGTCTGCCGCCTGAACCTTTCGTAGTAAACGCAGCATGTATCGGCGACGTTGTCTTGCACCATGCCCATAATCTCAATTAACTGTGTCTTTGTCTCCGGCCCACAGACAATCTGAAATTATCGTTTTTTTTTTTGCATGGTGGGTGGGTGATGTAGGTAATTTAATGCTGTGCGTAGCTTTACTTAAATATTGACGTGTATCTAACTAAACACATTATATTTAGACTTAAATAGGCAAATAACCATGATATGGCACCTTGCGCACCTCGGTCTCCACGGAAGACCAGCGCTATGGTACGATCTGCTCTACCATAGCACATGCTGAGTCGAGACCGATTTTGTCAGTTTCTGTCTTCTGTTAATCTAAGTTTAATTTATAGGAGTCTTTGTTCTGACAAAATAAAAATCTTTTTTTTACTTTTAGATATATGAAAGTACTAGTGGTTTCTTTATCACTTCTTCCACAAGGGGACAAGCCGCAGGCAGAAGCTAATAATTTCACACTACATAGTATAAAACAATCGCTACCCGCTGTCTGCCTGTCCCTATGTATGCTTAGATTTGTAAAACTTTGTAACGGATTTTGATGCGCTTTTTTTTAAGAAGAGAGAAATGAAATGAAATGAAAGTTTCAGTCATATTTTATACTATTCATTATTATACTGATGTTCACTTCAATTTTTTGTCCACCAGTGGAAGAAGTGAAAAGAAACCACTAGTATGTTCATAACTTATGTGTCTAGTACATATGATTTGCTTATCTGTAAGTTGTTAGATTTTGAGTTGGAGCAAAACTCGTTCGAAGCTTATCTTCTAGAAAATCTGTTATTTTGTAATAAGCCTTTTTACAAAGAATATGCTTCACAATTTTTTAAAATGTATTTATTGATAATTTTTGCAACTCACTTGGAGTTTTGTTGTAGAAGCGTATACATTGCCCTTTAAAAGATACTTATCTTATGTAGTCTAGTTGTGGGAACAGCGAGTTTATTCTTATTTCTAGTATTTACATTATGTATATCGCTCTTTTTAGTGAACTGATTGATGTTTTTATGAGTGTACAACAAGTTTTCATAAATATATTGACATGGTCTGTCATTATGTTTATTTCTTTGAATTTATTACGTAGGGATTCTATATATCGCACGAACAGCTCTCTTCTGCAACACAAAAACTGTGTTTATATCTGCAGCGTTCACCCACAATAGTATGCCATAAGACATAATACTATGGAAGTAGCTGAAATAGACTAGTCTAGAGGTATCAACGTCTGTAAGGTGATGGATTTTTTAACTGCATATGCTGCAGAACTAAGTCTCTTCGATAGCTTGTCTATGTGCCCCATTGAAGTTTACTATCTAAGGTTAGTCCTAAGAATACGGTATTGGTAATATAAACTAAAAATAGGAAAGGACCCAAGATAGAGCCCTGCGGTACACCCATTGTAACTACAGACCCTTTAGATCGTTTCCCATTAATCAATGTCAACTTAATTCGTATCCTATCACTCAAGTAAGATGTAAGAAGATCCAAAGAGCTGTCCCTTATTCCATAATGATGTCGTTTCCTGATTAATGTTTCGTGATGAACGCAATCGAATGCTTTTGACAAGTCGCAAAAAACGCCTAAAGCATCTTGCGACTTCTCCCAAGCATCAAAAATATGCGATACCAACTCTACACCGGCATCAGTAGTTGACCTGCCACGAGTAAACCCAAATTGCTTACAGTGTAGCAGGTCATTGCCATTAGAATGTGTAAGCAATTGGTGTAAAATCAGTAATACCCGATTTAAACAATGGGATTATTTTACTATGTTTCATTAGATCAGTAAATATGCCACAATCAATGGATTCATTAAATATAAAAGCTAGATCTGGTGCAATGGTATCACTTAAAGGTTTAATAATTTTAACGGAAATGCCCCAGAGATCTGCAGTTTTTTTTAATATTTAAAAGTTTAAAGGATTTTTTTATCGTTTTCATCAACATGGGTGAAAATAAATTTACTTTGCATTTAGGTACATTTTCTTTAAGTAATGATTCAGCTATTATTTGAGAAGAGTTCAGACACTTTGTAGTACAGATTGGAATGTCAGTAAAATGGAATGTCAATTGCTCCATCAAAAATGATGTCGAGGTAGCGCACCTCGACATCATTTTTGATGGAGCAATCATTAATCCTTAAATTGTAATTATTAATGTAGGTACTGACCTTTCCAGTCTCACTATTAATTATTTTCCAGGTTGATTTTATTACATTTTCACTATTTTTAATTTTCGAGCTAATATAATTTGATTTTGCTGTATTACAAACTTTTCTAAATATTTTTGAGTAATTTTTTACTTTTTTTAATTCCTGGCTAAAATTGTACTGCTTTTCACTGTACAGTTCATACAACTTTTGTCTACTCTTATGTATACCTACTGTTGCCCACTCACTAAAGCTAAGTTTTTCTGAGACCAAGATTGATTTGGGTATGCATATTGAATTGAACGCAGTAGTGAATTTATTAAAAAAACTACAATTCGACTCATTTGGATTGTTAAGTGAGTAGTTAGGTGATGATTTAAAATTCCAATCCAATTTCAACCGTTCAAATCGATCTGTGGTCACAGGAAGTAATGAGGCCAAGCCTCGAGGCCCCACATTTCTGGGCCCCTACCAGGGCCGGAAAGAAATTTATTGATTGGAATGTACTTAATTTTTTTTACAATTATTATTTTTTACTTGATGTTTTAATTTAATTAGTTGACCTAAGTCTGATTTTAAATTGCTTATAATTTTGTGACTGACATTTTTTTCATTTTGGAAAACAAATATATTATCTATACATTTTGCTGATGTTTCAGTTATTCTAGTAGGTTCCATAAATGTTGGCCTAAGATTATAAGAATTAAATAAATTTGTTAATCTGCTACGGAGGAGTAAACTTCTAAAAGATTAATATATGTTTTTCTCCAAATACTATGAGGTTTTTATTTGATTTTGATATTTTAAATAAGATATCATCCATATTTTTTTCAAATATTTCAAAAGAAGCTGATGGTGGGCTGTATACGCTTGCTACAATAGTATGCTCCAACTCAACACATGCTACTTCAATGTGGCTTTCAACGGATAAGCATACCTACTATGTATTTACGTTTGTTACGTTAGTAGTTAAAGAGATTAGATTAAGAGAAGAGGAAGGTTTATAAACTATTTGACACATAGATTTCCACGCAGGCGAAGGTGCGGGGCGCAGCTAGTATAAAACAAATAAACTGTCATTCTGTTAAAGCAGCTGAAAATATAAATAACTTACATGGAATTCGGACAAAAAATGGAAAGCGACTTCAATCAGCGCCTCTTTGGGCCACTTTTGGAACCAATCCATGACCGACCCAGATATAAGACCGGGGAATTTTAGGGCCCTGCTCCTGAACTTCTCACCCACCTACAATATAACGAGCAGCGATAAGAGGACACACTCCATTCTACCGCCATCGACACACATTGGGATTTTTTTATCAAGAAAATATAGTGACAACCCAGGAAACTGGCGGTGTTACACCCCAAGACCCAAAGCACGATAAGCTGTTGATCCTGCACTTGAACTCGCATCCGGTTGTATCATGCAAAAAGCTGTCACGGTCAGGTTGTAAAACAATGACGGTTATTGAATCGAAATGATTTTTATTTATTCGTGTTTGATTCGTTTTAAAAACCGTGATAGCTATAGTACATTATTATTATTATTTTCAAATAATTTAGATTGAAAAATCGCTGGGCATCATTTCATTTATTCAGTTCCACCGTAGGTACACATGTTATACTTGATGTCGTTAAGTTCTACATAAAAATTATATATTTTTTTTATTATTATTCCACTCATTTAATTAAATTCTCGTATAAAATACATTTTTTACTATAGAAAATACAATAAAATATTATAAAACTATTCTACAGTAAAAAATATATCAAAACGGTAGATCACCGACCGCGAAGCTAGGCTCAAGCGGCCGGTGACTAGGGCTGCAGAGAAAGGAACTTCCTGACGATACGTGCCGAGTCCAAGAGTACCTATTATTATTATTTTTTTTTTTTTTTAAATTTATTATCTAGTATACTTATATAAATGTTAAATACACTAGAGTATAATTACAATCTAGCCATACAATTGGCTAATGGGTAATTTAGTTCTAACTTATTTTTATAACAACATATTACTATGAACGTGTCCATTGGCACTTTTCTTATTATCTCTATACTTAAGGTGAAGACACTTTATTCATGTGTTCTTTAAGATAGCACTTCTGCACATACATTAATTATCACTACACTAACTCAAAAGGTTTTGTTCTTTTGAGCCTTCTCACTATGTCCGTATTGTCGAGGAGCTGGATCGCCTCGACATTCACATGATGATGAAGCCTTTGTTCGTGAGCCTCTGCGTATTTTTTTATGACTGTGTCGACAAATTCAATGTTTAGGTCCCGATGAATATCGTCATTTCTTACGTACCAATGAGCATTAACAATTGACCTGAGTACTTTGTTCTGGAATCGTTGTATAATTGCTACATTTGTCTTTTTGGTGCAGCCCCAGAGCTGTATTATATAAGTCCAAATTGGCATAAGGACTTGTTTATATAAAAGGAGTTTATTGTGTATTGCTAAAGTAGAATTTCTCCCAATCAGCCAATACATCTTTTTGTAGCGAATCTCTAGCTCCTCTTTTTTCTTCTTGACGTGAGCTTTCCAGCGCAGCTTGGCGTCTCAAGTCATGCCCAAATACTTCGCTGTATTTTCGCATGGTATGATGGCCCCGTTAATGAAAACTGGATGGTATTCGTATCTTTTATTTGTGAAGTTTATGTGACTTGACTTCGATTCATTTAGTTTTATTCGCCAGGTTTTGGTCCAGTTGTATATTTTATTAATCGCTTCTTGAACCTTTTCGGCTGCCTCTACATGCGTTTTTCCTGTGGCTATTATAGCAGTGTCATCAGCAAAAGTTGCGATGGTGTTGCTTTCATGTTTAGGGATGTCATGAGTATATAAAAGGTATAGGACCGGACCCAATACACTTCCTTGTGGCACCCCCGCTTTAATCTCCTTTATATCGGAGTAAGAATCCTCTTGCCTTATTCTAAAGGCTCTATTATCTAAATATGATTTAATTATTTCTACGTATTCTATTGGTTTTTTTATTCAATTTAATTCAATTCAATTTATTTAATTCAGCTTCACAAAATACATGTTACAGCCATAGAGAGTTAACAGTAAAAAGTAAATCAAGACAATATATGTAATTACAAAACTAAAAATAAAATATTTTTTTTATTATAAGGGACACATCCTGCTTTTACAGACGCATGGCATTATGAATATGCGTCCAGTGCTTCATAAAAGCGCAGTCCGTGTCCAGCCTTCCAGCTATAAGGTTCAGATAGCTACTGGTGCCGCCCCGTACCCTGCGCATCAGGGATGCTGTTCTGTTGCGGATGATTGCGTAGTCATCAACGCGGGACTCTGCAAACATCCCGGACGCGCTACAAAAGCGGGGCAGTCCCAGTAGCACTCTGAACGCGTTATTATACTGGACGCGCAGGGCATTCCAGCATTTCTGCGTGTAGTTAACCCACAGACTGCACGTATAAAAAGATTGGCAGTACGCTCTAAACAAACTTAATTTAACTGCTCTACTGCATCGCGCGAATCTGCGGGCCAACATATTTGCTCTCACCGATAATGCCCTGCGCTCCCTTTCTATATCTAGGTCATCTGAGAGAGTCTCGGAGACCCAGTGGCCCAGATACTTGAACTCGGCTACCTTCTTCAGTTCAGTGCCTGCCAGCGAAACTGATGGGACTGCGGAATACGTCTTTGCTCCAGCTTTAAAAACCATCAGCTCGCTTTTGCTGGCGTTGTATCTGAGCCCATGAGCCTCCGCATAACTCTCGCAGATTTTTAACAGTTTGCGGAGGGCACTGATCGATGGGCTCAGCAGCACCATGTCATCGGCGTAGCTTATGTTGTTTACTGTCTTGCCATCAATAGAACAGCCAATACCGGTGCCGCTGAGCTCATGGATCAGACGATCCATGTACAGGTTGAAAATTCGTGGAGACGATAAATTTATTATTATTAACACACATTAATTTTGATTAGGAAACACCACAAGGGATTGTGTTATAGAAAAAGCAGACAGACCTGCCTTCTTTAAAAATTCAATACAACATTCATAGATATTTATTACAGTAAAATAATAATAAATTAATTAAATTGAATTGAAATAAAAGAATACATGTCAAGATAATTAAATGACGACTGATGTGGCGCGGTGGGCGAAGGTCCGCCTGCGACGCAGGAGGTTGCGGGTTCGATTCCCGACTCGGAACAATTGTGTGTACGTTCTGCAGATAATTGTTTCGGGTGTTCTGGTCGTTTTCTATGTATAATAAAAAATATCTATCTATGTAATGTATTGTATTATGTATATCAGTTCAGTTATCTAGTACCCATAACACAAGCTCTGCTTACCATGGGGCTAGATAATGCTGTGTGAATTGTCCAGTATTATTTATTTATTTATTATTTATTTATAAATGCAGCAATATAAGGGACAACAAAAGTCCTGTTAAATATCGACTGACAATCAATCGATGTTTAACAGGACTTTTGTTATGTTTTAAGTGCAATAAAGTACTCATTGTTTACTTTTTAGTTTACTCATTCGTGATGCATGGCACAGACTTTGGGAGGCCTATACCCAGAACAGGGTAAAATCCGAATGCTGAATGATGATAAAAATCAGTTGTGCTCTTACCGGTGAGAAACATAACACGACGTGCAAATTAGCTCGAGATCGAATAATGAAGTATTCGTATAGGACATCAGGAACGGGAATTCTCCTTGGTGCGTATTTCTTCATGATTGGAGTTAATTCGTTCATTATTTCATCTGCAAGAAACGTATAACAATATTAAGTAAAATTAGCTAAAAACAAACAAGTCGAAGTTACTCATTTGAAACCCTACGACACAGACGGGAAATGGAAGGGAACCGTTTAAAGTACATTATGCACCAGTGTCCGATGGCAGTGCCTTACGTAAGGCGTCCTTGAATCACGAGCGCAACTCAGAATCCTGAGTTGGAATAACTCACAAGCGAAGCGAGAGAGGGAATTATCTACTAGAAATTTAAGTGCGAGAGGAATTTAATCACGCCCAAGACAGCTTTTTTATGTGTGTAGGCATTATGAGACAACCACTCGCAATCAAAAGTATTTGCGAATAGTCTATTTCGGCTCCTTGCATACCCATCTCATCCTTAGCGAAGAGATTAGCGATCTCGCCCGAGCTGAGAATGTTGTTGAGAAATTCCAAGAACTGCTCGTCTTTTATGTCGTTGTCTGTAAATATGAACGAGATGCCCTGTCCTTGCAGGCCGGCGATGCGGTACAGGATCTTGATGTCGTCCATGAAATTGCTTACGTTGTACGATCTGGACAAAACACATAACTTTAGTAGGTACAAGCTTTAGTCCGCGATTGCATGGCATGAGTTGTATTCTGTCTGGCAAAGGTATACACGGTATCTTATTTGTAGTTAGGCATTTTTGCATTCCAATATAACACTCAACTAAACAGGTTACAGAATGGGACAATATTGTTGCATCATACGTTTGAAATGAAGATTATCAATTTGGTTGTGTTGTGAATGTTTGACTACTTGTTGATACAACATGGAATGCTGACTGATAAAGACTTCGTTACAAACGTATGATTCAAGAATATCCTTTTTTATAACTGGATGAATCATTTTAGGGAAATAAGTATTATCAGATATTTTTCTTTACCTTGTTAGAGTTATCTGGTAAAAAGTAAAGTTAGCGATGAATGTAGCCAACTTAGTCAAACTCTGTTTTCCAGAACCACCGACTCCAACAAGCAAGGAGTTTCCTCTGTGAATACAGATAGGGCAACATCAAATGGCGCCAATTGTAAACGGAACGATAAAAACTCCCAATTTATTTTTAAGTTTTTCTCCCAATTGGTGTTAGCTTAGGTACCCACTACAACCGTAGCTTTAAAAGTCTTGTTTACTCACAATTAAATGAAAATACTACCTTTCCCAAGTCTCGACTCGTAATACTTATAAGCCGCCGTAAAAATGGTTAAAATAGAAGAAGAGCCATTAACTTCGACTAACCTTCGACTATGAACTTTGCAAATTACCTACTTTAAGAAACTTTAGTCCCCTGATTAATACAGAGTAAAAATAACTATCTTTTAAGGGATACTAGGTACCTGGGTGTATTGATGACCCGCGATATGATAAATAGGTGAACCATAGCGTCGTGGAAGAACACGAGATCCAGATGCGCCCCGCGGATTTGCTCGTTGAACAGATCTTGGAAACTCCCGAGTTTGAACAAAACAAAATCCCATCTGTAAAGGAAATATTTTATCCCTTTCAGTGACATTATCTCTTTTCCGCCATGGCACCCGCGGTATTAAAAGCGGCCCCTCCAACTCAGTCCTTGGATATTGTAAGAGCGACGAGCGGACGTCGATGTGTAGGGGAATTTACCAGAGCAGCAGCTTTCCATTGAGTAATACTCAACACTTCTACTGCGATCACCAATCCTCCAGCAAAGCGTGATGATGGATATGGTTAAGAAACCCGTTTAGACTTTATGCGACTATAGGTATGTATTGTATACACATCACACACATTGTGTATGAAGATCGTTTGCTTCGTTCTCTAGTTTGGCTGGGTTTAGTTTAGGTAGTTGTTTACACATTTTGCAACATTATATATGTATTTTTATTTGGTAGTTACGTTATACGCAGGTTATGCGATGGGATACAACTTCGTAAATTTCTCGTTCTCTCTGAGAATTTTCAGACTTGTGCGTTGGTCTAGCACAGTTGTCCAATTTTTGTATAGGTACCAAAGAATGGGAAGCCCAATTTCTCAAAAAAAATTGGAGGTTTATAATATCCCTGTGTCGCCAAATACCCCAATTAATGAATCATTCATTATACGTACAAATATTTAAGTAGGTAAGAAACAAAGTAGTATACGTAAGTACGTAAACAAATGCTGAAATATGGTCATGCAATAACCATATTTCTGCATTTGGTTCGATTGCTAATTGACATGACATAGATATCTGTTTCATCTGGATGTGATGACTAATTCATCTGAGGACTGCTCCTCGTGTGGTCTGGTTCATCGAGCTGTGATGTGGTTATTCCACCTATGCTCTGGTTCATTAAGCTATGATGATTATTCTACCTTTGCTTATTCACCGAGCTAAGATGGTTATTTCATATATGCTTATTCCACCTGTACTTCCGTTCATCAAGCTATGATGGTTATTCACCCTGTGCTTATTCATCGAGCTATTCAAAATTCAAACTTACCAATCTAACAAGAGCGAACCCAAACAATGTTGCTCCCTGACAGGGTTTTTATGCATTGCGTACCACATTATCACTACTACAAGAACGATTACCTGTATGAATAAAATAAAACATTCTACTGTTAATTAGGACTCACGTTGGCAACTCTTCGTAAACCTTCGGGGCATCAGTACTGAAGTCTTCATCTTCGTCGCCGGTCGGATCTACAGGTTCGCGGAGGAAGTTCACGAAGAAAGTCTCTCCTTCAGGGAACTGATTTACATACTCGGGCAATTCGTGAGTGGCAGTCTTCCAGAAGTTAGCGACGAACCATTCCTTATCATCAAACGTCGTGAACCTATTTTAATTACATAAAAAGTAAACAGTTTGTTTTCAGTTTAGCGATTCAAGGTTTTGTTTGGAATGAAAATGATCTTTTGCCATGACAACTACGGCGTCATAATATAGTGGCCATTTAATACGCACCTATCTGATATAACTCTCAAGGCTTCATGGAACCATAGCTTGAGTGCCATTTCAACGTTGGGAAGCTCATCCTTTTGGATGAAAAGTATGCCTTCCCAAATTCGAGACAGATCACGCAGATTAAAAACGTAGTGGAACTTTGCTGGTGTCGGTAACATCTTCACCTGAAATAAATATTAAGTTATTTTATACAGTTTCGAATTATCATGAGCACAGAATTTGCTTGTAATAAAAATGTTTTTATTATAAAAATATTTAAACAAAATGTTTCATAAATAAAATTTAAAAAAATACTGTTTGCTTCGTGTTTTACAGTAATTAACTACTAGTAGTTTTGCACACATTATAACTCTAAACTATTTTCTATGAACCCATGCTATAACGACCTCTGTGGTGCAACGGGCCGCCTGCGACTCTGGTCTGATTTGGTTTCATTCCCGGCTCGAGTCTAAGCTCTGATTACCTTTAGGCAAATATACGAACAGACAAATTTACCAATACTCACTTTAGTTTGCTGCCAAATTATTCGTGTAACTGGCACAAGTCTAGGCATAAAATCGACTATTTTCGATCCAAACCGACTCTTGCAGAAATACCCAGAGCTTATAGTTTCTGAAAAATATTTTTCATTAAGCAACAATAGCCGACGCATGATGCCTTTAAGGTGAATTGTAAGGCGAAAAAACGAAAACAACGTCTTTTTGGAAAATGTTTCTGGGGAAAATATAGATCGTGGACCTTTGAAATTTATATAACCTGTAACATATATCTTAAAGTATTTAATGCCGGTTTCAAATGCTTGCCGGTAGTTATAGTTAGCACTCAGAACAAGTTTTAAGTGACAATATCTTAAGGCTATTGAGCACACTTTTTGACGGTGTCTTATTCGTTTACTACCAAACTCAGTATAGTTATTTATATAGCTCGTACACTTCTATTACCGGTCCGTTTGATTTGAAATAAAGTCAAAATAAGGAGTTTTAACGTAAAAACTATTTGCGCCTACTAAAACGTCACTCTCCCACGAACGTTTGCTCGTAAAATATGATCAGGCAACGTTGTAGTAGTGACCGAGCGAGGGCACGCCGCGCGCTAGGCGAAGACGCGACATTGCAAGCTCTGCTGGCCGGCCGGCTCGCGCTATGTGCGACGTTGCCAGACCAAACAAAATAATCACGCCGCCGCCCGTCTCGCTCGCGCGCTTTAGTAATTATTGTGTATTCAGTCATTCATCATTCATTGAATTGCAGTGTATTGTATGATCGCTCGCTTGTGCGGTTTCAAAAATGTAAGTATGTACCTATAACCTAGTCCTTTTCACTTAGGAAGCGTTCCCTGACGTTTGGATTTAGATGGACTACGTTTGATTTCAATTGACTAGGATTTTCTCGAATAATAATTTCGATAATTCAAATAATTTTTATTTTCTTTGTTTCGTATAAATTATTATTATTATACTATATAATTATTATACTTAGGGCTAGCGCATACATACAACTTTTAGTTGAACAACTGTTTTGTTGTGTATCATGTTTAAAAGAATATATTAAAGCGCACATACTGTCAACTCGATAGTTGCTCGACAAAAAACTCAAAAAGCTTTATCGATTTGCTTTTGATTTAAAAGTTGGACAACTATCAATCAAGCGCTCAATTTGTATTGCATTGTATTGATGTGCGCAGCGCAGACCGACTAAACATTCGATCCGCGACTGACCGCGACTGCCAGTCTCGTATAAGCATTTGAAGCGGCGCCACGTCTCTTGTCGCCATGGCGGGAACTATTACGGACGACACGGAGGAGTTCATTAATAGCGTAGAAAAAAGGCCTGCGCTTTACTTAAAGAGTCTAAAAGAGTACTCAAGACATCAATCTGAAGAAAAAGCTATGGGAGGAAGTTTGCATGGAAGTCGTATCTGGATGGTTGGAATTAGACCCAGAAAATAAAAGAAAACGAGGTTAGTTTCGTTCATTGTATTACTTATTTATTAAAAAAAACATTTTATACTATATCGTATTGCCAAGGTACAGAGCCTTGAGGAGAAACAAAATAAGACGTTAAGTACGTAACTAAAGTTAGTAACTCTAAGCGTATTAACTACAAATGGATCGATAAAAATATCATAAAACTAACTAAAAACAGAGATCGTCTATATTCTGAGTGGATTAAGGATACGAGTAATAAAGAACTAAGATTAAGGTATAATAAATTAAGAAACAAAATAAATAAAACATTATATAAAAATAAAAATAAATACATAAAAGCAGAAATAAACAATGCTAAAAGTGACACCAAAAAACTATGGGAAATAATAAATAATATTACTGGAAAAATAAATAACTCGCTGGATAAAATTATATTAAAAGCATTTAGTGAAGAAAGTTTACAGAATATAAGCAATAATTTCGCTAGGCAATTTCAATTAAACGTAAAATCAATTATTCCAAACTGTGCACAGAACCTACTCGATAAAAAAGACTATACAATCCCTATGGACAGATCAATGTTTCTTCCGAAAGCCACTAATAGTGAAATAGGTAAAATAATTAAGTGCACCAATCCACACAAAGCTCCAGGCGTTGACGGGATTCGAGCGATAGACGTTGTCAGGCTAGTTGACCGAATCGTTGGGACCCTAGTACGTTTAATAGAAGCGTTTTACCTGAAATAAAACGCATATTAAAATACTTACCTCACTGGAAGCTTTTATAATGAGAGAGCACACCCGTTTCCGTCAAATTTGACTACTTTTTACCAGTACCATTGGTAGTACATCCGGTCTGAAGGGCGACACCTAGCGTCCGCGCGCCATTTTTTAGTTTACGTAAAATGGACAGCGCCATATTTTCTTATTGGCTAAGTTTCACCAGGCAGAATTAAAAGCAAAGCTTCCAGTGAGGTAAGTATTTTAATATGCGTTTTATTTCAGGTAAAACGCTTCTATTAAATTACTAGACCGTCACTGGAAGCTTTTATAATGAGATCTGTTTGTTTTCGCCTGGTGTCGCCACTTGTATAGTTTGAGGGAATAGCGCCAATGTGATAAGATAATACATTATCAAACAACAGAATGTCAAACAAATAAGTGTTTAGAAAAAGCACTTTATGTTCTCTAACTTTTGTTGAACTATTAGTATGACACTCTTTATGTAAACAAGAATCGTTTTGTTCAAACTTTATAAAAATATATTTAATATAATTATGACTTTTAAGCTCTGAACAGCTTAAATCATCGACTACGTACCCTAGACACCTAATACAGGGCGAACGATTTAAGACACCACATAAGATAAAGATATCTTATAAAAATCCACGCCCACTAACGTTCGATCAGTAACGACCAGACCAGTGACCCGTGACAATCTCTGCGCTCGCTTACTCAATGGCTCCTGACGGAGCTCAACTTAATTTGGTTGACCGGTTGAGGTCAACTGTCGAGGTCAACTGTGCATCTCTTTCTTTCATAACCAATTCTGTATTTGCTTTCCTTTTTTCTCTGAGAAGGCGGGGTAAATAGTGCTGTGCCGTAGGCGACATTAAGATGTCGATGGCCGTAGGAAAGATTATGATGAATTATGTAAAAGTCGATTAAAATAATATTTAACGTTACATTGCTACATGGTATTATCTAAAATGTAAGGTACCTAAATGTTAACTCTAATATTTATTTATTTTTCATATAATATTATTCTATTCTACTATAGTATAAAGCTAGATTACCATTGATACTTATTTTTTTTATTATTATACATTATACATTATATTATACATTATACATACTATATAAAGCTAGATTACAACTGACTGACTGATTTTCGCCTTGATGGTGGATGGGAAGGTATGTCTTTTTTTACAGAATCGTATAGGGGAGGTAAAAGTCTCCTAGGGAAAATTCCGACTTTTTGACATTTGCCCCCCCCAAGACCGCCCCCAGTGGGGGGGCTCCTACATGGAGCCATATTGCTTAATTTTTTTATGGGGGTTGTATAGAGGGGGACAAGTGATTTTGAATGCATAGAAAATGTTGCCCCCCCCCTGCCCCCCCAGGACACCCCTTTTGAGTGTGCTACCAGATACCGTCGCGTGTATCGTTTATGACTAACTTCAAGATGCGACCGCGGGGAAGTCGGGGGTCGCCAGGGGTTCGTCGGGTGTCGTCGGGGGGGTCGTCGGGGGGTCGTCGGGGACCCCCAAGACCCCCTTACCTGGAACTCAGAGGAGCATTGCGGTGAGCGAAGCGAGCCTTGCCGCCACCCCCCAATGACCCCCTAAGACCCCCCCTCCTACATAGAGCCATATTGCTGAATTTTTTATGGTTACTAGATGACTGATCAACTTAATACAATACAACACATTAGTTACATAGATATATATTTTTTATTATACATACATAGAAAATACCCAAAACACCCGAAACAAATAGGTACTTTCAGATCGTAGAAATATTTGACCCCAGGCGGGAATCGAACCCACAACCTCCTGCGTCGCAGGCAGCACTCGCCCGCCGCGCCACATCGGTCGTCAAATCGTCAAAGTAAATATACCTTGTTGCAAGTATCGATTGCTTTTATAGTACTTACCCCATCACTAATAATGGTCATGATTTGTCGTAACCTTGAACGGACCAATGAGCACTCACTTCCCCGCGCCCGCTCACCTCAGTTGGTTGACAGACTTGTTTGCACAGTGAATAAATAGGTATTAGGCGTCTATTATACGTTGTCGATGGCTTAAATAGACATAAATTAATATTTCAGCGGACATAAATTTAGTATTTAACATTTATTATTTCTCGCTATAAAATTGACGGCCCGTCAATCCCTCATCCTAAGATATCACTCCTGATACCAGCTTATTTAAAAATAGGATTTTGAACCACCCTGAAACGACAGTAGGTACATGAAGTTGGCTTTGCCGTTCTTAGGCTAAGTATTTCTGACACAGCTATATACATAATTAATTCATAACACTTTATTCCATTTAACCTCTGTCATAATTGGAACCAAGTCCAAGAACCAAGGTATGCTCTTACCCGAACAGAGCAAGAGAAATATCACGGTATAACGAGATATTTAAATATATATATATATATATTGTACAAAATATTTGTATTATATAGATTATATTTGGTTTTCTCGCATCTCAAAGACGAGGTTTAAATTATCTATAGGTTTTTCAAAGCAAGTGCTTCAGAAAATGATTAAGTAAAACAAGAGCACTCTAATAGCTAGATGTGTACATTACATAACGTTAAAAACAGATGTTTGTACTGCATGTTTATTTATGCTTCAAATATAAATCTGATTAAGACAGGGCCAATGATGCACCTGCACGGTTTTTGTATCGACATCATTAGCATTAGACCAAGAAGTCGAACGTTTACAAGCTAACTCATTACTCACATAATAATTTTATAGCAAGTATAAGACGACAAATTGTCAAGTGTTCCATATTATACTTGTTAGTTTTAAAATACTTGTTACAGTTTTTCAGCGCTAATGGAGCCGCTAGCACTCTGGCTTCGAGGTCCGCGCGTCAATACTTTTTTCTGTCGAGGAAATACTCATCAAGTACTTATTATATTCCTTGATTCAGATAATTCGATAATATAGGGATAAGAAATGGTAGTAGAAATACCTATGCTATTGAGCGATTCCAAGAACACTGAATGCGTTGTAATACTTAATTTTTCAGATCTCGCGCGGTCTTCGAGAAAAATAGATGAATTACATCAGAGTATAAGAGCTCCCTGCTTTGCAAAGTTTACAAACGTTGACAGTAGATGCCACTGGGAGTAAAATATAATGAGACAAGGTTGCTTACTCTTTTGCAGAGGAACTAATACCGTATGATTGTCACACTGAGCTGTGAGCGGCGCGTGTTGTATTTCTATGCCTGGCTTAGAAGTATATATAATATTTTATTCTTAATTACAGCGGAGGAGTAACTTTTATCGTGAGCACGATAAAAGTCTTGTAAAAGTATTTCTTTAGGCTTACAAAATAAGCACTTAGACTTGCCTTGTACTCCTTATAAACATGATGTATGAAGCATCTATTACCACAATTTGTTTAAAGTGCATTATGCTTATCAAACTGTTTATTTTGTAAATTAAGTTTAAAGTAGGTAGGTCTACCAAAAACTTTTCAGCGACGACTTGTCAACTGTCGATGTTTCGATGTTTAAGCCTGTGACAGCAGCCAGCAACGACAAACCATATGAATTTTAGAAGGCTACTTTTTTTTTTTTTTTTCCAATTTTTAGTTAGATTTGTAGAAAACCAAATTAAAAACGTCTGAGCGAATAAGATTTATTTTCTGACGATAATAATAGTATAAAACTATGGCATGGATTTTGACTGCCCCAGGGCTTCCACAATAAAACAACCTAAATTATCTCTTTCTGCAGTTTGGGAACCGGATTCTCGAGATTTAACTTCCCACTTAGGTACGTAAGTATTTATATCTAATAACCATGATAGTCAAAAGTTTTAACGTAGGTGTTTGGATCAAGATTGTGCTCGCGAAGCACTCATCAGGGAATAAGTCGAGATTGCTAGGATTCTCATATTCCAGTTTTGAGCAGTATTTGGGCCACCCTATTCCTTTTGATAAAAAAAAAAGGATTTTGCTGTTGGGTATGAATACTATAAAGTTATTCTGAACTGTAGCCTAATGAAAATTCTAACAACTCTAGGCGCAGAAAGCGGCCTTCATAATTACTGGTGTAGAATAAGGCTGCGAAAGGACTTGCATAACCAGACTTGTGGTTGTAGAAAGTTTAGGAAGCATCAAGTGAAAAGGTTTAGTCATAAATAACATACTCGTTTCAATACTATAATATATACTCCTCGGTTAAAAATGGGATGGATGGACCGATCCGTCAGATTATGGAACTAAAACCTGATATAAGATATAAAACTCTAGTAGCTACTACTCTAGGAGCTACTTAACCTTTTCAATGATATCGCAAGGGTTTGCGAACTAACAAATGTGCTAGACTCATTGATTAGTGTCTACTAGGAGCATTAGAGCGTCCTATACTATTGTTAAGTGTTTACTAGG
Organism: Eupithecia dodoneata; assembly: GCA_947044415.1. Lineage (NCBI taxonomy): Eukaryota > Metazoa > Arthropoda > Insecta > Lepidoptera > Geometridae > Eupithecia > Eupithecia dodoneata. The sequence continues at coordinate 6,230,286 of OX345656.1, read as the reverse complement.
AGCATTGAATCGTCCTGTACGATTGTTTAGTGTCTACTAGGAGCATTGGAGCGTCCTGTACTATTATTAAGTGTTTACTAGGATCATTGGAGCGTCCTGTACCATTGTTTAGTGTCTAATAGGAGCATTGGAGCGTCCTGTAACATTGTTTACTGTCTACTAGGAGCATTGGAGCGTACTGTACCATTTTTTAGTGTCTACTAGGAGCATTGGAGCGTCCTGTATCACGTCTTTGGCCGAGCTACGAGCCTCGGCCATGAAAGAAACCTCGCGAGTTCGCTGGTTCTTATTTTCGCTACTCCTAAGCTAACCTTAGTGGAGGTTATTATGGTTCCACCCCGCGAGGGTGTTATTGTTGGCATTGAAAGGAACCTTGAGGTCCTATTTGTGTGCCATAGCTCTGCCCCCGCGAGGGGCGGCTAAAACCGTGATTAGGTTTTCTGACCTTTATTTTATTAATAGGTATTTGTAACGAAATAGCAAATAAATGAATATCTTAGGCAAACATATTTAGCCTTGATTCCGGAAGGGGGCCTCGAGCTCCACGCGATGGACCTACTGGTGTGTGCAAGCTCTACCCTGCGAGAAGCCGTAAGAACCTTGATTAGGTTTTACCTGACAAAAAGGTTTTACTTAAATACCACTGAGCTTTCTACATCAAATAATTCAAATCAGTAATTTCTATTTCTTAAGGCTTACAATTTTAGTATCATTTAATCGATACTAGTAAAAAATTTAATGAATTTATTATAAAACAGCAAAGTGTTTATTGATTTTTCAAAACGGGCCGTGAATAGCCGAGATTGAAACAAATAAATAATTTAATATTAGGGGGTATGCTATTAAGTGAAGTTTTGAAAGTGTCGTGCTTGTCTAGTTATTATTTCTCAGCTCATTTATTACTTTGTACAATAATTTCGTCTCAATGGCCACACACTAATGTAAAAGGTCTGAAGAGACTTATTGAAGGTCATCTAAGGCCATCAAGTTATTAAAATTAACGCTCAGGTCTTTTTAACTCTGGAAAGAAGGTCACGAAATCAAAATGATAATAATGGCATTATAGGATTTATCTGCGTGAGCCAAATTACGTAACGTAAGGTGTCATACATTTTCACCTCTTCGTTTGAACTAAAGTCTATGAAATCTGGAGTGTAGTTGAAGGTATCTTATCTATGACCTAGGGGTGCTACCTAAGCACTGAATCTCACCCAGCTATCTCGTAAAGCTATCTCTTGTTCATGGTACCAGTGGGTCCTTCAGCTTTGTTTCGAGGTTGAAAGTAAATTCAGATTACTGACCTTGTCAAGACATCGGTCAGTGACGTCATTCTATTCGTATAAGCGCTACAAACGTCAGAACAGGTAGATAGGTACCTTAGCATCATAGCAAGCAGTTTTAAAATGACCCGATCGGGCAATGAGTTATAAAACTTTGGAGCTTACCTATATCCTCAACGAATTTGCTAACTGTGGGATCAGGACGCAGAGTGCGTTTTGCACTGAGGCGGCTGTTTTGGTGGTGGCGCAGGGCGCTCAGTCCATTCACAGCATTTGTATTTCATTTAAATTATAAACTAATTTTAGAAGGTAGACAGAAAAATATATTTTACCAAATCATTTTTTAATTTCTTTCAAAGTACTGAAAATACCGGACCTGGACCGATAGATATAAATGTACTAATTTTAAAATACGATATTCAAACTGTAACCGAACTCGGCGGGAACATTTGAATTTGAACTGAAAAACTAAATAAACCGAATATAAAACGGTTAACTATAAAAGTAAATGATCAGGTATTTTCTTGTAAAATACGAGATCCGAGCTGGAAAGAACCGAAATTACCGAATACGAAACGGTTCATTATTAAAATAAATTATCAGGTATTTACTTTTAACATAAAAGATCCAAAACCGATTAGAAAACGGTCAATTATAAAAATAAATGATCAGGTATTTTCTTTTAACATACGAGATCCGAAATTGAAATAACCGAATATACGAACAACAAACCGGTAATATATAAAATAAATGATCAGGTATTTTAAAATACGAGATCCGAACGGAAAAATCCGTTAAATTTTTACCCGTTACGATTAAGATTAAAAATTTAGACCACGTGCTTTCTTAAAAACCACGTGCGTTGGTCTTTGCCCTGCAGAGGGACAATTATTGTTTAAATAAAAATAAAAACGGGTCCTTATGTTTTATCTAAAATAAAAAGATAATTTACGAACACGGTCGACAAAAAATAAAAATAAAAAATCTTACGATATTTCATGTGCAAGAAAACAAGTATGTTCAAAAACTTACAGTTTTTTCTGCGATCCACTATTCACTTTAGGGTATACCTTTAGTATAATTATTACTGCAAGTGTAGCGCAACTGTAACAGAGCCAGAGCTGCTGCGGACCAGTTGCTTCGACGGAGAACGAAACGCCAATGTGAAAATATGGCGCTGTCCATTTTACGTAAACTAAAAAATGGCGGGCGGACGCTAGGTGTCGCCCTTCAGACCGGATGTACTACCAATGGTACTGGTAAAAAGTAGTCAAATTCGACGGAAACGGGTGTGCTCTCTCATTATAAAAGCTTCCAGTGACGGTCTAGTAATTTAATTAACACTAGCATATCCACTGGTCGATACCCTGCAGAATTAAAGACTGGCATTGTTCGACCAATCCATAAAGGAGGTAGTACACATGACTATGGAAAATATCGGCCAATTACGATTCTACCAGTTGTTGATAAAATTGTAGAAAAATACATTTGTGGTAAAGTACAGCAATTTTATTCAGTAAATGATGTCTTGTCTTCCCAACAATATGGCTTCCAGCCGAAGAAAAGCACTACCCTACTACTATCCCGCTTTACAGATGATGTAAATCATCATCTGAATGCAAAAAGGCATGTTATCCTAGTCTTTATAGACTACGGGAAAGCATTTGACACACTGAAGCATGACCTCTTAACTGAAAGGCTGGAGAACAGCGGACTAAGGGGCAACTTGCTGGAATGGTGTAGAGACTACCTGAGGAACCGATGCTACCAAGTCCGAGTAGGTGATGAATATAGCGACAGCATTAACGTTACTGAAGGTACAGCTCAAGGTTCTGTATTAGGGCCACTGCATTATTTAACCTTTGTTAATGACCTGAACAATATAATCAAGCGCACTGTTTATCAATTTGCAGACGACACCTGCCTAATGGCCGCTGACAGGGATCCGTTGATTGCACAGGACCAGATTCAAGATGACTTCACGGCCATTTGCAAGTGGTCACACGATTCAGGTCTTGTCATTAATGAAAGTAAAACGAAGCTGATCCATGTTCGGTCTAGCCATAATTATTGTCCTGGCAGAGAGGGTGTGAAAGTAGTGTCCCATAGTCACGATTGCCTACACTCTAACAATTGTACCAAAGACTGTCAACTAATCGAGCAAGTGACTCAGCATACCTACCTTGGACTAGTAATAGACAACAGATTCAACTGGGCGAAGCATATTGACAAAACCTGCAATAAACTTAGAGCCATTATGGCCAAATTCTGTATAATAAAACATAAAATTCCATATGACATTCTATTGACCTTATATAAAACACTAGTTGAAAGCATTATATCATACGGTCTAAGTAGCTACGGCAGGACATTTAAAACATATCTTGATCAGATCCATAATATACAGTATAGACTACTTAAGCTAATAGTGCCCCATAAAATAAAATCAAAGTACTCGGGCGATCCTGATGGTCTATTTAAATACTGCGGTGTGCTGTCAATTCACAAAAAAGGAAATTAACCTACTTATAGAACAGTACTTTCGTCCAGATATTCAACTACCTAAAAGCCACACTATAATTACTAGAAGTATAACAGAAAAAAAGCTAACTACACCAAAATTTAATAATTTTTACGGCAAACGGACCTCTTCTTACTTAATTCCTTATTTAATAAATAACCTACCAATAGAAATTAAAAATAAAATTAAACAAACTAATATTAAAAACGTACTAATAAAATATTATTTATCTTAACATTAATTTCATTATTTTCATATTTCAAGCTGGCTTTACTTAAACTTATATTTAACCATCAAGGAGCATCCTGTAGCTGAACTCAGGCGCAGTGGAGTCGCTGCTCGCTCGTGATTGGTGGATCGCCTGTGTGCGGCTGCCAAGCCATGCAGCGGATAGCGAAGTCACTGTGCTTGTTGCGTGAATGCCTACCGCGCTAATTACTTTAATTTTAATTTTTAACCTTATTATTGTTTAGAGAACTCTAGTGTCTAGATAAACCTATGTTAGGATTTAAGATACTATAAACAAAATGTAACAAATTTGTATCAATAAATAAATATATCTATCTATCTATCTATCTAAGTATTGTAGGAAATTTATACCACCGGTAAGGTTTCTGCCTCTGTTGTCACCATGAGATATTATATTTTCTAGTGGAGCGTCATAAAACGTGTCTTTGAATTGTATTCCATCTTTAATTCGTACGAGGTTATGTAGTACACAACATGTTTTTATTATAGATTCTGCAAAATCTAGGTTTACCAGGTGCCATTTATTGGCTAAAATACCAAAAGTGCATTCTACCATCCGGCGAGCTCTCGTGTGTCTATAATTGTAGACTTTTTTTTCATAAGATAAGCCCCTTTCAGCATAAGGACGTAAAATAGTATTGGAAAGCCCAAACGCATCATCAGCCATATTATTATTATTATATTTAGTATTTTTTATAATTAAAAAATGAAGATCCAGACTAAATAGATAAATAAATATATATATTATTGTATACATATACAGGTGCAGAGGTCCAGCAGAAATGGCTTAACTTGAGAACCTGCTTTTCAAGAGAATTGAAGGCTCAAAAAACAACATCCGGACAAGCGGCAAAGAAACGTCAAAAATATCGATATTTTGAAAAGTTGCTATTTCAAAAATTTTCATTAGCAGAACGACCCACTGATGGTAGTCTAGATTCCACTGCAGCTGAAGACGAAGATGAGACTGAAACCTCACACAAAAAACACAAAATACAAGGAAGAAAAAAGTTAAATCAAGTCCGAAGTTTGAAGAAACTTCGTTGAATATACTAAAAGATGATTATTATTATTATTAAAAAAAAAATATCCCCCCCCTCCCTCCTTTTGGGTGTGCTATCAGATGCCGTCGCGATAGAGGATTTGTAATAACGGCATCGTATAGAAGGTTTCTTGTCGTTTCGGAAGAAAAAAATTGGACCCCCCTTAAATCCCTTTTTCGCCCCCCCCCCCCCCCCCCTTTTCCATCTCCAAAACGGATAGACATGGAAGATTTTTTTTTCACAGTCATGTAGAGGAGGACAAATGGTTTTGAATGAGAAAAAAAGTTTGCCCCCTTTTGCCCCCCAGACCCCCTTTTTTTAGGAAAAACAGAAAATTGGCCTATTTTTGACCTTTTTTGCGGGTGGAGCATCGCGGTGAGCGAAGCGGGCCGCTATGCGACCGCGGGGAACTGCACGGCGAGCGAAGCGAGCCGTGCTCTGACCCCCCCGACGACCCCCCAAGACCCCCTCAACTATAGCCCGGGGGAGCATTGCGGTGAGCGAAGCAAACCGCAAAGCGAAGCGAGCCTTGCTGTGTGGCAGCACGAGCGGAGTTGTATTGCGTTGAGCGAAGCGAACCGCTTCGTGAACTACTGGCGTAAATTGGCGGCGAGCGAAGCGAGCCGCGATGCGACCGCGGGAAACAGCACGTGCTGTGACCACCCCGGAGAACTCCCCAAGAGGCTCGCTTCGCTCGCCTTCCTGTGCGACAGCTGTCGCATCGCGTTTCGCTTTGCTCACCGCAATCTGATTTACGCCATCGCGGCTCGCTATGCAATGCTCCCCCTAGGTGATAAGTGAGGGGCACTTATCACCTAGGGGGAGCATTGCGGCGAGGGAAGCGAGCCGCGATGGCGTAAATCAGATTGCGGTGAGCGAAGCGAAACGCGATGCGACAGCTGTCGCACAGGAAGGCGAGCGAAGCGAGCCTTGCTGTGTGGCAGCAAGAGCAGAGTCGTGCGTCAATGTGACCACCGCCATACAGCAAGGCATATATTCAGTGTAGGGGATATTTTATTTTTTATGTATTTGTTTCTGCTATTGACACGCTCCCTATTTTCGTCAGGTGTTTCGTACTCGTGCAGATAATTGGAAAGAAACATGATAAGTACGTGAACGTAAATGCTAGGCACTGTCATTATACCCAGAGACTTGAAATACTCTTTACATGAGTCTTCCTGTGTAAGGGCACGACGCATAGTTATATTTTCATCACCCTTTGGTTTTCACCGTATGTTGTGATGATGATGATGGTGGTAATGAAAGGGTATTGACTTGACTTTCTGTCTTTAGGATATTTGCTACAATCAGAGAATTACAGAGAGGGTGATTTCCTTCGTCCGTAGGTATCAGGTGTTAAATTATGACCTAGTTTCAGAACGCAAGCCGTTGCTGTCAGTAAGACGTCAATATCATGTCACACTAGTGCGCGTCATCTGACTGCAGTGGACCGCGCGCGCGTGGTTTGTTGAATCGAAAACACGCACTCCTTGCTGCATATATGGCGCGTGGGTGTCCCCTCTCGGCTGCCAAATGCCCAAGGTCTTTGATTTGCCTTACTATTCACCTTAAAAGATGCTTTTGATCGGATGGAATGTGCAGGCTGAGAGCGAAGATCCAGGCCTTTATAGCGCGGACAGCAATGATGAGCTAGCTTGAAGGCCGAGACCATAGTAAGCTTAGCTTGAAGCCATCATATCGTGACCAGCAGAGCAGTCATTGAGGACCAAGGCTTCTATAATAGGTTAACTCATCCAAGCATGAATTTAAATCGAAATAATAAACAACAAAAATAAAACGAGCTTAGTTCACAAATTATGGTAAGAATTGCACCTGAGACAAAAAATGTATTACCTATTGTTTTCTGCACTGCTGCAAAAATCTAAAGGTAGCTCAACTGATCCATATCCTTTATCATATACATACATTATGTGTGTCGACGCATACTAGGCCTAACCTCCCACGGGACAAGTTTCATACCGTAGAGCTTCTTACCATCGTCTTAACTATACTCTAATTAAATGTTACCTATTTATTTAATTGGTTACATGCGGCTTGCGTATAGCGTATACATGATTGCTAATAAAAGATCCTTACCAAAAATTCGATCCATTGAAGAAACACTAGGTAACGTGCAATTGAAGATATTGAATTGTCTCTTGAGCCGTGGTGGGATATCATTTCTTCCGCCACCTTTAGATTAGAAGCAAAGCAAATTAGAGTGGAGCAAAGTAGTTTTTGCGATGTTATTTAATTTCTTAGAAGCAAATCAATCAAGTGGTTGGTATTTCTCATTAAATCGGAAATTTAAAATAATAAATCTAAAAACTGTTGCTAAACCTAGGAACCATCCGAGAGGAACATCTCAGGCGTCTATTTCAAAAGTTTTCTAAACTTATTTAGAGCGAGGAGTTAAGCTAAATAGTGAATTCGGTGTAAAGCATAATATTATATTATCAATCAGTTAAGTAACAGGGTGTCCGGTAATTAATGGATAAACCCGCAGGTGCTTGTGGGGGGCACCACGGCCAATCAGGAAAAAAATTATAAAAAATCTATCTGCAGCTGTCAAGGATTTATTTAGTTTTTTTTTCTTAAGTACAAAATTTGAAACCTTTGTTCACGTCATTGGGCACTACGGCTACAAATTCAATGATAACGATAAAATATAATGATGAGTTTATTTTCTCTGGGAACAACCGTGAATAATTGGCCTTGCCATCGCGTATAAAAAATTTTTTTCGATATTTTATGATAAAATCATGATGATGAGAAAATGTTATAAAATAGCCCCCCACAAGTACCTGCGGGGTTATCCATTAATTACCGGACACCCTGTATAATATGTAAAACCTTCACAAACGATTTATTTATTTATAATTATGTTATCTTGATCAAGAACTCGAACTATGCCAAATTTCCGTTCAATTTGCTTATTATTTTTTGTGTTTTCTTCGCCCAAATATCTCATAACGGTACAAACTTTTAAAATATTAGTGGGACTTAAATAACGTGTAATATTTAGTAAATAAATCATCTTTACCTGGGTGGATCATGGCTGCAAACATCTGAATATCGGCAATAATAGTAAAATCTCCCGGCTTTTCGAGTGAAAAGAAACCGTGACCCTCCATCATTTCTCGTACTATCTCGTTGGTCACCTACAAAATACATATGATAATCAGACAAGGTACCTTTACGGTATGTAAAGAATTTGCTGCTTTCCACACACATAAACCTATACTAGTAAACTGCTGCATACAAATAAAAGATTATTGGCTCATCAATCAGAACTCCCTAATTGGCTTCATCGCTCCCTGCACTGCTTGACCAAAATGTCTGGGGAAAGAGGCGCCGTTTTCGATGTGCTTAACTGCCAAGCACGTAAGATTGGAAATACAGGGTTATTGGTAATTCGACGTATTCCCGTTAGGAGGTGATAGGGGTGACTATTTGCGATAATTTTCAACCCATTTGTGCATGATGCAAAAGTAAACCATTTTCAAGTTACTTATCATGTTTTTTAGCTTTTTTAAAATAAGTCAAAAATGCAACATCAAACATTGATTTACGACGACCGATGTGGCGCGGTGGGCGATGGTCCGCCTGCGACGCAGGAGGTTGCGGGTTTTACTATATGAAACTTGGCTTGCAGATTATTTTAAAAACATAACCGTTTTCTTAGCTCTCCAATAGTTCATAACAATTGGGAACTTATTTTAAAGAAACTGAAAAAAAAAAGATCACAAAGGAAGCAGGCGGAAATTCGTATTCGAACTAAACTTAAGGTAACTATAAAATTTCCATAAAAATAACTAAAAACCATACCGAAAGTAAAAAAAACTAAAAATACAATTTTTTAATAAAATTTAGTAATAGTTTAGTAGTCATCATCATCATCTATCACCTAACGGGAATACGTCGAATTACCAATAACCCTGTATATTGAAAGAAATTGCATTTGAAATTAAAAGAAGTATGTAATTGGTAGATAGCACAGAGATTCTTGACAGCTTAAAAATGAAAAAGGGCATTAACATAAACGGCGAGTACATCTCACACCTGCGATTCGCTGATGACATAGTCTTAATGGCGGAGTCGCTTGAGGAACTGAACCAGATACTGGACGGCCTAGCTTCAGCCTCCCGATGTATCGGTCTTGACATGAATTTGGATAAAACCAAAGTCATGATCAATGGTCACATTGATCCAAGGCCGGTGGTCACTGTTTCAGAGTACACTTACGTTTGGCAGATTCTGCAGTTGGGTAAAAACAGTTTCGAGAAGGCCAAAAGGAGGATCTAGCTAGGCTGGGCAGCATTTGGGAAACTACGTCAAGTCTTCTCGTCATCCATACCGCAATGCTTGAAAACGAAAGTTTTCAACCAGTGCGTCCTACCCGTTATGACCTACGGAGCTGAGACGTGGACACTCACGATAGGGCTGGTCAACCAGTTCAAAGTCGCTCAGCGAGCTATGGAAAGAGCTATGCTCGGAGTTTCTCTGAAGGATACGTTTCGTAACGAATGCATCCGACAGAGAACCAAGGTTATCGACATAGCTCAAAGAATTAGGAAGCTGAAGAGGCAGTGGGCCAGTTATATCTCGCGAAGAACCGACAGCCGCTGGGGCAAACGTGTTCTTGAGTGGAGACCACGACTCGGTAAACGCCCTTACGCCCTCCGACCAGGTGGGATGACGACCTGCGAAAGACTGCAGGTAGATGCTGAATGCGTCAAGCTAAACACAGGGTGCTATGGCGCTCATTGGGGGAGGCCTATGTCCAGCAGTGGACATCTTTAGGCTGATGATGATGATGATGATGATGATGATGATGATGATGATGATGATCATGATGATGACAGAGATTCTTCGGTAAACAGTAATCTTGGGTCTAACCAGGTAAGCCATCCCTGCCCTATGATATAACAGATGAGATAACAGATGAGTCACCTGATCTCCCCACGCATTGACCACAGGCATGTTTATATCATCAACGAACACTGTCATCGACCGACCACCAGGCGGACCGTACGTCATACCAACTCTCTTCTCAACGTACGACTCTATTATTCTCTGAAAATAGATTTAATATAAAATATTATATACATATTTATTTGTTGTAAGATTTGCACAGAACGAACCTAAGATTTTAAGGAATTATCTCGGATACAATACAACTATTCTTCCTAAACCAGCCTTGTTCAATAAACAGTAACCGTAAACCAACCTGGAACATATTCGGTGTAGTAGCAGACGAGAAGTTGACCACCTTGAACAGTTTCACCTCGTTATCATATTTCATCATATAACTCTTCAACATGACAGTTTTAGCCGTGCCTTGTTCACCGATCAACAACACAGCTTTGTCTTGCTTAGCTATGGTTTCGATTAGGAAGGATATACAGACAGCGTCCACATTTGGGACTAGAATTGAAGAATATTCGGGAACGCTGTCTGGCGGGTAGTAGTAATCTTCAACGATCTCATTCCTGGAATGATAATTCATTCATATTCTGTTCAATCTGATTACCTTTATTCTGGTTTAAGGATAATAAATGAATGAATGCAAAATGCTGTTTAAACACACACAAAGCTACTAAGGGGCTGAATAGTAACCTGAAAGTACCTAAGCATAATACAATACTCGTATAATGCAAGCTACAAGTGAATCATAAATCTTAGATTAGAGCAATTCCTATGGAGATCGAGCTAGGCGGACCATAGACCTTACATTGATCAAAGGCTAGCAGTTGCCCAAGCGATCGTAGCTAATGTACAGTCAGCCTTATGGAAAGCTACTAACCAGTGTTGCCATTGTCCACTTTCGTTCACCATGTAATCAAAAGGCATTATCCATTCCTTGGACTTCCCACCAGGCCACTCCATACGGACGGGCAGTTTGATCATGTACTCGGCCATTTTTATTCTAGAATCCAACTCCAGCACGGAACCCAATGACCACATCATGGCGAATATGAAGAAACGTTCAAGGTGACGATCATTATAAGCCTCTGAAATTAATTTTAATAAAACAGCAAAAGAATTTTCTTATAGATTAGGTATACTTACCTATAAAAAACTTTCATATTCGCGGCAGAATGAATATTTCAAGATATATTTAACCGGTCCTTATATATAAAATCTATTTTACTATTCAAACACTAAGATAAATTAGCTAGTAGTTCTATAGGACATGCTGTGTATTACAGCTACATATGATTTAATTTACGTTAATTTTTTAAACATCTGGTAAAAAGTCGATTTACTTACTTCCTCCGGGCATCTCCACCATAAGAAGGCCAGAGAGAACATCGACAGCTTGCCTGAAAATATTTTTTACAACTTAAATAATTACTATCTAAAAAACCTCGAAATCAGTTTCGTCAGGTTTAAATAAATTAAAGTAATAGCAATAGATTCAAGTTGTTATCGAATATACCTGATGTAAATGGCTTCAAGAACTTTCATTTTCACAACTAATTTTTGTTGTACAAACGAATGAACGTCATCGTATATTTTATTGAAGGCATTTCGTAAAGAGTTTGCTTCTTTATCACTTCGTTTCTTGAGCCAACCCTGAAATTATGTTTATCTACATTTATATCACAATAATGTCTTTATTTCAGACTACTCCATACTTTCAGTTCAGCTGAGAGTTTCTCAGCGCATGAAACCTTTATACTCGGTAATCGTCCCTACCTGTCTCGGGAGAATGCGCTAACAAACTCGCAAACACAAACTCGGTCATAGGCTCTCTAAGCCTATTTACCTCTATTAGCAACGGATCCAATAACGGTCCTGTAAATACGGACTGTCTGTGTGAAAAAACACTAAGTATTAGGTACATAAGTTTTAATACCTCCAATATTGGTTGCCAGCTGAGCACAGACGACGAGAGAAACACCATGCCCATCCGACTGACGGTGGCCGGGCTGGCGTTGTCTACGTTATCCGGCTCAAATACCAGCTTGCTGTTCTGCGCCATTGTTATGCGATCCCCATTGGCGAGAGTCAAGGTTTTATTGTCATCCAATACAGAATTTAGGTTCTCGATCCATACGGCATCTACAGGGCCATCTATAAATATAAAACTAGTTTTTATTTTGATATCTATTACATCACACTAATATTATAATAATAAATCATTTATTGCTGAAATATACAATAAAATAATTGCATAAATAATATAATAATAATAATAATGCTGGACAATTCACACAGCATTATCTAGCCCCATGGTAAGCAGAGCTTGTGTGTTATGGGTACTAGATTACTGATATACATAATACAATACATTACATAGATAGATATTTTTTATTATACATAGGCAACGACCAGAACACCCAAAACAAATATCTGCAGATCGTACACACAATTGTTCCGAGGCGGGAATCGAACCCGCAACCTCCTGCGTCGCAGGCGGACCTTCGCCCACCGCGCCATATCGGTCGTCAATAAATGTTAGCTGGAATTAAACATAGGCTTCTTTTTATCCCCTAAAACAGTTCCCGTGGCAAAAGCCACCCAGTAGACATACATTTTTAGACAATGACTCCTCAGCGAGTGCATCATAAACAATAATAAAATGCCAAACAAATTACATGATATTATGCTCAAAACTTATTTCAAAACCTATCAGTGGGTTAGCTAACTAACCGCCTACCCGTTTAATTGTGCCTCTCAACTCAGCTTGGTTTCCAAATAATTGTGTGATCGGATCGGAGGCGTTGCTTATCACGCTTTGAAATAATTCAATAAAAAAGTCTTACCCAAAACAATCCACGTAGTATCAGATTTCTTCACCTTCAAGGCACGTCTCCATAGTGTGGAGAAAATACCGTCTGTCCAGTCGTTGGTTGCCACGTCTAAGCGACCGAACATCTGCGGCGCTGTTATAGCCTACAACATAAATATATTCATCAAATCTATTCATATTTTAAGTACTTCGAGGTTTCTGGAGTGTAGACCACGACTCGACAAACTTAGCGTCGGAAGTCCTCCGACCAGGCGGGATGGCAACCTACGAGACTCCAGGCAAATGCTGGATGCGGCAACCTACAGACAGGGCGCGATGGCGCTCGTTACGGGACGCTATATCCAGCAGTGGAGTAACATCGTCTGATGATGACGATGAGATGAATGACGACTGAATGATCCAATAAAGACTTCTAATATTAAGTAGCCGCATCTGACATTTATTTGACTCCACACATAGTTTATCGAGCTTAGAAGGTCATGAATGACGAAAATTCTCTTAAACCTTCATACATTCTATAGCTCACCTTAGGGTTCATCCGCGATTCCTTGTGCGGCTTTCCAAGCTCAGTTAAGGCGGCCATAAGCGTGGTAATGCAAGTGGTCTTGCCTGACCCTGTAGGTCCCATTGTCATCAGTCCGTGACGTACAAGCGAAGTCTCATACAGCTGAATGATCTTCAGATTCCAATTCGGGTGGTTTACGAGACCGTATCTATCCGCGCATAAGGTTATGGCACGTTGCATGTCCCTGAAGTTACAAAATACTATTATATAGGATATAAAATTATAGGGTAGCCGTGACCGCTTCAGTCAGCTTCATGCCAGGGAACAGATCTTTACAGTCGTAAAAATAATAGGCAATTTTTAAATTACATATTAATTTTAACTTAATGAATATGTATTATTTGTCTTAATTTTTGGCAGAATTACTCAACACAGCAGCGAAACACTCCATATTGTAACAAATTAACGTAGATATCAAGTTTTATCATAACGCTACATTCAATTTCTAACCTCCACACCGTTTGAGTCAGCTTCATGCCAGGGAACAGATCTTCAATCAGAGATAAGAACAATGGCTCGTCTTCATCCACTAGTTTTGAAACGTTCATTTCCCTGAAATGACATTAGTGTAAAAAATTTAGCAAACTTTACCATTTCTCTGTATCGAAAGAACTTCTCAAGTAAGCAACGAAAAAACTAAAAACCGACTTCGATTTTTTAATTTTAAACTGTTTTTAGTACTACTAAGGAAAAATAACAGAATAACAGTACTTTAGGTACTGCACATAACATGGAAGCATGGTAATTGTTTGCGAGAAAAGATTTATCCACTTTCATCGACATATAATCAAGTAAAAAAAACAAACTGGTGTATATTAAACTCACTTCAAGACTCTCATCATGATATTCTCTTCAGTGCTGTCGGGGTTTGCACGTTTCTGCGCGCCCATAGTCCGGAGCACCGATAGAATATTGCGAAGACCGAAGTCGTAGTGAACTTGTTTTGATAGTTGTTCCTCGCAAAGCTTGTATAGAGTGAAGAATTTACGGGCTGAAATAGACATTGGGATTTGGAGTCGGACTATTACTATATTCTCCACACATCATCTTCTCGTTTAGCTATGATTTTCACTTAAATCCTGCGTGGCAGTATTATTTTTCCGGACAGAATTACCACGTTAAAATTGATGAGCAGCGGGATTCTTTAAGATAATGTACAATGGCAACAATTTATTGATTTACTTATAGGCACATAACAGCAAATGCTCAGTTTAGATTGATGACCGCAGTACTATCGTACGAGTAGGTCGCATTCCTAGCAAGTGTGCTCTGAGAGTTATTGCTCTTTAATAAATAACCCATAGACGATGTTTATACCCATCAAAACCGGTTCAAAACAATACTTAGTAAAGTCATAATAAGGTTAAGTCTTACCCAGCAAAATATTCTCTTTAAACCCACAGCTGGCCAACTTAACTCGGATGATGATCTGCCTATCGGGAACCATCATGGCTACAGAACGGAACTGGATCTTGAGATTCTCTGGCAACTCCTGACGTCCTGCGTAGCCAGGGTTCATCGTGATGATGAATCCAAATTCGGGGTTCAATGTCACTGTGTCACCATCACTAAAAACAATACATTTTATAAAGCCTTCAACCTTAATTTTTTAACGCAGAGTAAATAAATAAAGCTTGGCAACCACACAGCATCATCTAGCCCATAACTTGCCCTGTTAGTAATATATATAGTCAACGTTTATATGCCATGGGAACTGATTTGTGGGATAAGAAGAGACTACTTTATTTCAGACCTACCTGTATGCAAATATTTCTACCCAATACGATCAGTAGTTTTGGCGTGAAGAGGTAACAAACATCCAAACTTTCGCATTTATAATATTAGTGTAATGTACAATGTATGTGCGCAGGCACGTATGTATGGGGCAAATCTTGCAACTGAAATTTAGACCACTTAAATAACCTAGTCGAGTTTGGGTTCGTTGGATTTGTCATCCCACGCACTTTGGACCCTTAAAATAAAAGTTATTTTTTATTTTCAAATTATTACGGATCCCTTGAATACCTGAATATGAAAAAATCTTTCTTCTCCCTTCTAGCTGTAAGACAGATATAGATTTGCTGCGCGGCCACAGAGAGTACAGGCAACTCGATGCGGTTGAACTCGTCGAAGCATCCCCATGTGCCGGATTGCGCTAGGCCTTTGTAGATACGCCCCAAACCTATAATATTAAGTTACTATTAAATTACCATAATGCATGGTCGGCCTTGCGCGTGCAGGTGTAAGACAGGTAATAAATTGTCGTGTTACAGGCATTGAAAGATCACCTCACCTCTAAAGTCCATCTGATCGGAGCAGTTGAACACAATGACCAGCTTGCCCAGAGTCCGCGCCATGTCCTTGGTGGTCTCAGTCTTGCCTGTGCCCGCCGGGCCCGCCGGCGCGGACCCCATGCTCATGCCGCACGCTTGTGAGATAGTTATGTAGCATCTATCAGTAAGCGGTGTGATCACAAGACGCTCAGTTATGCCCAAGTATTCGTTCTGTAGGACAACATGAAGAGTAACAAACTGTTATGGAACTTGGCTGGGCGGCTTGATCACTGCTATACTTTATCGATGAAGTGCGAATTAAACTTGGCTCTGTTTTTACAATCACATTTCAGTTATTTTGTTGACTGAAATTACATTACCTGATATAAAAAGTCTACGTCAGTGACTGATACAATGCAGTCATCAGAATCTTCAAAGTAATAAAAGCGGGCCTGTTTCTGCCACTCAAAGTCATTGGGAGTTTTTATCCTCATTTTTACTAAATCATCGAAGATATCTCTGAAATAGAATAGGTGCGATAACAATCATATTTCTTTTATTATGTGACTTATAACAAAGTTAATTAGTTTTACAGGTTCGTAAAATAAGACAATATGGTTTAAAGACGGCCGAAGAATATTCGACATTCCATTCAGGACCCTTGTAATTGAAACCATACCTTTGATGAACATGAATGGTAATCATAGTCTCAACTCTGGTGCGGTCTAGCGGGTTTAAATCCGTGACAGTCTGGTCAATAAGGCCGTTCAATAGATCCAAACACTTCTGATTTGTGATCCTCATAATGAACTTGTCAGCTTTGGCCTTTTTCAGCGCGTATTCAGAGTCACTCGTCCAGAGGATTTGCATGCCCAGAAGACCGGCCTGAGAAATAAAGTAACAAATGGTAACTGCTGATTTATAGTAAAAAACTATTGAACCAATATCTCTGTTACTAGGATCATCTATTTGAACCTACGAATAAATAATAAGTCAGGAAATGTAACTGCGTTAAAAAAATGACCCAACAAAAGTCGTGTCCAATTAGGCGGGGCTTAAAAGTCGTGTCCAGCGCGTCATCAGTCGAACATTGTTCTTGCAAGCGAGCACACGTCAAATCTTTGCGTACGTTTTCGTTTTTATCATTGTGAATAGCTATGAATCATCATGCCAGCATGTGTTGTGAAGTGGTGCAGGAGCCATACACGATTTAAATGTCCAGGGATCACTTTTCACTAGTAAGTAGTAGCAAGATTATAAACTGTATTCAAAAGATATACGTCATGAAACCGAGATGGTCAATATTATGCAACATGAAGTCAATCAATTTTTGACCTAATTTAGAAGGTTTTATTCTTTTTAATGAAATATTCAAATGTAAGTCAATAAAATTTTGATATTATTATTTTGATGTGATTATTTTGGCCCTGCAAATGAAAAAAAAAATATTTTCACAAGCTGATCATTTTGAAAGATTTCGGTGGACTCTCGTATCCATCAGTAGTTTTGTATAAATGCGCAAGTACCGAGACACTGCTTAGCCAAATATTAAAAATAAATGATAACGGAAAATCACTTACTCGAGCGAGTAATCTGTCAGTAAGTAATTAAGTAAATCATTTATTTGACACATAAAATACACACATACAATTGGCTTAATCATAACAAGTACAACATTAAAACAAAACATTATTATAAAAAGTAAGTAACTAAAAATGCGTGTGTGTAGCAATGTCAAATGGGTAATAGCTCAGTGATAATATTGCTCTATGAATGAGCAAACACTGATTTTCAGCTATCACCTTCAAGGTGACAAGACAAAGCGAGCCCAGCGACACACGTCTGTCAATAAATATACCTACCTATCTACTGTCCACGACCATAACCGAGAGTTAAATCTAACAAGACCTATTACACTACAGATTATGTACCTACAGATAACGATAACCTACGAACTACAAATGTAACCTAAGATGGGTGGACTCTCCTTTGAGAACACCAATCTCGTAAGAGTTTGGGCAACATTGGAAAGCCAAAATATCTACCAAAATAACTACATAATACTAAATTAAAAACATTTTCTAACCATGTTGTCCAAACCATACCACTTACCAATAACCTTACTCTCAAAGCAACTGCTAATTAACACGTAATAGAACCGCTAACAAGCAACTTGTATTGTTTTAGTTAAAGCGATGAAAAAATATTTCGGTCTACCCGCTTTTGCATTATTACTTTTTCTACACAAATGAATCAGGAATATTTCCATAAATGTTTACAGACATCATTACAAGAATCATTCGAAATAATTTTCAATTAGAACATGTATTATAAAATTGCCAATTTTAAATTGTCGTTTCAATTTATAAATAACACCTCAACCACACCATAATACACTGCCACAAATTTCCGTAATACATTTCCTATTTTATAACATTTTCTGTTATAAGAAAAATACGGGTAGAGAATGATAGATAGCAATAACTCGATAATTTGACAATAAAACAAATTAGTTTAATACCATTTATAAAATTTAATTAAGTAAGCATGTTTTTAAAGCTATGGGCCACCCAGGTCCCCATACGTTTTTTATACCACAGGTGCTCAAACTTTATCATAAAATATCGAAAATATTAATTATCGATTTTAAATATTTAAGAAAAAAAACCGGTGCAGCTAAAACAATTTTGTAATGCGCGATGGCAAGGCCAATTATTCACGGTTGTTCTTAGAGAAAATAAAATCATTATCATTGAAATTGTAGCCGTAGTGCCCAATGTCAACTGAACTGAACTGAATGACGTAAACAAAGGTATCAAATTTTGTACTTCAGAAAAAAACTAAATAAATCCTTGACTGCTGCAGATAGATTTTTTATATTTTTTTTCCTGATTGGCCATGGTACCCCCCCCCCCCCCCCCCACAAGTACCTGCGGGGTTATCCATTAATTACCGGACACCCTGTATATTATTATGTGCTTAATCCGCATACCGCGCACACCTACCGTACGCCGAGAGAGGAACGTTCTGCGCGTTGCTTATAGTCAGCGATCGAAGTGCTTAGGAATTCCCTGTTTTTGCTTATCAAGCAGATGTATTTTAAGTTTCGATTTTAGCGTGTATTTTGATAAAACATTTCTTATTGGAGGGCATATATGTATTATTCCAGCACTTCGTCGCCGCATATCGGAAGCTACCTGTAAATGCCGCCGTTTTATGGTTGTGATACAGTAGCGCTGAACTTATGGTTCTAAGCGGCCTTGTGGAGTTCGATTTTGTAAAGTATTCTGGTCGCCTGGTCTTCATGACATCGAAGACGAGCCCAGCAAAACGCAGTTCTCTCCGTAATTCCATGCTCAACATGGACTTTCGGACTTACTACAGTAATATCAACACAGTGTTTTTCTAAAATAATTAATAAAGAAGATATTCTGAGCCCACTATAAACAGTCACCAAATAAATAACGTAGCAACTCGATTTCAAAGATAATATAATGTATGACAGCGATTTGAACTGTCAATATAGCAACAACCTCAGCATCTGTTTATTTGGCGATTGCGACTGAAAAGTTATTCAGAATTTAATGAAGAGTATGGCTGTGTGACCCCAAGTTATAAATAAAAACCATGAAACGCTATATAATATAACGCTATAAACTACAACTTACCTATATAACTATAGGTAAGTTGTAGTTTCAATAAATTATACCGTCCTTCAGAATCTAAAAAGCATTACTTTGATAGAAATTGTCCTTTGTTGTTGTGTACCTTTAATACAATAAATAAATGTTTGTTGTAATTTCAAAGATATGGCACGTACTGTTCTTCTCGTAGAGGCTCTTGATAGCGAAGAGGGGAGAGTTCAACTTAATAGCGCTCGTTTGCAGCGAAATCTTAAAGATCAAGCTAATCCTTCGACATTTTCAGATACCTACGAGTTTAGAGCCCATTATAGGCTCACTAAAGAGTTATTCTCACGACACTGTGCCATAAACTTAAACCACATACCTATGCCTGCAAAGCGAAGACGAACAAAAGTGAGCTTGGAATGAAGAACGACATAGGGATCAAGTTGAGGACCAGAATGAATCCCAGATGCTACAAAATGAGCGTCGACAAGTTTCTATTCTACCATTGTTCAGAGGTTGTGGAATAACAGAACATAGCCTGCACTGCATCACTACATATCTATTATGATATGTGATACCTATATAAATGAGTAGCTTTGAGCTGATGTGTCTATATCAGTGTTTTTAAGAGCGTTTATTCCTAAAATGCGCAGAAACAATACTTTTCAAAGCCGTTTATATCATGAACCACTTATCTTATAGTATATGTTATTTACTAATAATTTTAGTTATGATTTTGTTGCTATTATTTTTCTATAAACCTCTCCCAAGCCAAAGCCTTTGGTAAGGCTCGAGTGCGTCATGAGGTGCTGCAGTAACTAGTCTAGCTGGTCGTCTGAAGCTCGATGTTCCACTTAAATTACAAGAAGATTATAGAGACAGGAAACAAAACTACGCATTATAATTTGATTGATAACTTACTTTTAGATCCAATATCCAAGGGAGTTTACGAAATCTTGTAAAATTAATTGAAAACTAAGAAAAAAATAGCAAACATAACCACAACAAACAAATCAAGAAAGACGCACAGAATAAAAATTGTACTTAATAGATAACGTTAAAACTACAAATAATTGTTTCCACCTATTGCTACTCTGTTGCTAGTGGCGCTAGTGAACGTTAAAACTACAAATAATTGTTTCCACCTATTGCTACTCTGTCGCTAGTGGCGCTAGTGTCCATGGGCAATGAGCAATCAGCAACGTTTTCTATGACCACTTAGTTGTCATAGCAACCATTGAAGCATGCGCGCGAACCAATCCATGCTTTCGTTCTGAATTTAAACCAAGCATGTCTGTTTGTAACCTGTATAGTGATCATACGTCATTTTGGTTTGAAGTAGGGCCACTTTTTGTGCGGAATTTGATCTAGACTTCCTAGACTTATTATTTATTCGTAGATTTGAACACACTTTTTTTATTTTAAATAAAACATTGGACCCGTTTTTATTTTTATTTAAGCCATAATTGTCCCTCTCAACTGCAGGTCAAAGCCCGCAATTAAATAAATAAATAAATATAATGCTGCTCATTTCACAGTTAACATTCATAGTAAAAAGTAATCAAACTCAACGGAAATGGATATGCGTTTTTATTTTTATTTAAGCCATAATTGTCCCTCTCAACTGCAGGTCAAAGCCCGCAATTAAATAAATAAATAAATATAATGCTGGACAATTCACAGTAAAAATTCATAGTAAAAAGTAATCAAACTCAACGGAAATGGATATGCCCTCTCATTTAAAATGCTTCCAGTGAGATATTTAAATATGCGTTTTAATTCAGGTATCACGTTTATATTATTGTCTTAAATTTTTAGAACAACTTGGCATCGTCACCGCTTGCGTGATCGACAAAAGAATAACAAAAGAAGTGCAATATATCAAATAATAAGCTAAAATTACCTGCCCAGGGAAATTCCAGAATCCAATCAAGAACTCAAACTCCGGATCACCCGCCATAGTTTGAGCGATGTTCGCAATGAAGTTTCTGCAAGCATCTTTCATTGCATCTAGGAGAGTGTTTAACCATAACTGAAATATTTGAAAATAGTTATCAAACAATTTATCCACGTTCACTGTGCTGTGCTGTGGCAACACTGTATTCATAAAGTAAGCGTATAAATACAAACGGGTCTGCTGGAAGCCTAGCATTAGTTGCAATCACAAACGTGTGTTACACCGTGACCGTGGCCATTTTGTGTATTAAGTGTCATATTGTATTTCTACTGAATTAATTATATATTTTATAACATAACATAATCTAAAATAATGACAATAAAATCACCTCAACACCGCCGATGCAAGGAACAGGGTGTTCCAAGGGAATCGTTTCTCCGTTATCAGAGTTCATGGCGAATATCCTCTCCTTATCATCAAATTCGACAGTGTACATTGCGTCGAAAATACTCGGCAAGTGAGGCTGAAATTACAATTATTAATTTTGTCAGACTAGCTAAAGGGCATATTGGATGTTATGGGGGCATATTATGTTGGCAAATTTTGGGAGGTGATTTATAATGAATTGAAACACGGAAATTTATTGATTTTGCGACCATAACTTGCGAACTTAACAAACTTAGATTTTGGTCACAAAGTGCACTCACTTTGTGACCAAAATCTAAGTTTGTTAAGTAGTGATTTATGCTTTTTAGCTATATAGCAATTTGCTTGACCAGAAAAATAAATATAACAATATCAACAGGTTTTGCAAGACCACTGCTTGGTTTTCATTGTGGCGGTTAATGTCATAACCCCACCGCATGGCATGCGGGTGGATAAGCAGTAGTTCGTTAGTAAATCTTATGCAAGGCCACTGCTGCCCAGTACCTGAATATCCCTTTATAGTCCCCTCTTACGTCATCCACAGTTTGTGTTACAAGTTGGTGTGGCAAAATTCTAACCCGACCTACCTACTATTCAATAATATACCTGGATAGAACGCGGATCGGAAGCTTGTCCCAGGATCTCGAGCAACACCGGGTCGGAAACGAAAAAGAATCGAGGGAAGATTAGTCGTTTCGTCTCCAAATAACCGGTCAAAGACTTCTGGCAAGCCTCAAGTTGCTCGAACAAATGCGGCAAAAGTTGTTTCAGAGTGTCATCGCTGGTGCAAACTTCCACGCAGTTGACAATGTCTCGGGCGCGGTACATTATCTTCACGTATGTTTTGTCGATACTCTGAAAGTTTATCAAAAGTTTGTGAACCAACCTCGTGTCCAAAAGTGTGGTTTGTGCCTTTGTGTAAAAATATACTATTGTTTAGTTTTTACAGATAACCATTCCATTATTCAAAATTCTTGTAAATCAGACAATTTCCAGTCAGTACAGACTTATTTTAGATCGCTGGATTCTGCCGCTTGGGCGTACAAACATTTCAATAAACCGAAGACAATGGCAAAACGAGCTGTTTATTAGGGCCCTAGAGTTTGCAAAATCCGCACCACTCTCAACATCATCATCCCAGAAGCAGTGCATATCGCCAAGAGCTGGAGCAGATGGCGTATCATCGTACGGGAGAAGATGCTTCCGTGATGGTGTCACGGATCGGTCAGTATTGGGAAAACGACGCATCGAGGAGTAACTCCTGCTCGTGGCTTCTAAAATTTCTTTGGTTGGCTTTTAATGCCGCCTTGACTGACGCATCTTCACAAACTCAAAAGAAAAATTAAAGAAGTAAAACGTTGTTGTTGTGACTAACAGCAAATCGCTTCGTTTCCGCCGGCAGTTGCTTAGATATATCACCGCCGACAAACACAGCTTCCAGATACATCCACAAGTTCTGAACTATAAGCCATTTCTCAATAATTTCACTGGTGTTGACGAGTTTGGTGATCCACGTGAGAATATCCCTTTTGAACGGCGCATTGTATCTAGCCAAAGAAAGATTGTTATGCATAACAACTAAAAGCTATTATAGTGCGCAAGCACTCGGGGTTTCGATTTCAACGGGAATTCTCTTCGTGGCTCAACTGGAGAGAGCGTCCCTGTACTGAGGGGAAGGTCGCGGGTTCAAGTTCCGTCAAAGCTGTTTTTTTTTATATTATTTAATTATTTTTAAAGCAACCATGTTTTACGTATCTTTTCCGAATTTAAAAAACTTGTTTGCTCAGCATTATGTACCCCAAACTAAGCAGAGCTGGTTCATGTCCTTTAATTTCGACTGCACTGATGCAAATAACGAAGTCAAAAAAAGGTTTTCACATAATAATTTTGGTGTTTGGTTTATGACGTCTCATAAATTGCGTTTGGAGAGGTTAATTAACTATGGGGTCTTATCTTAGTAATTGACAACAACAGACCTGTTGGAAGCTAATGAATTAAGAACCATCAGAGAATCTTCTAGCATAGTGATAATGTCTAGTGCATCGGCAGCCTTCAGTAACAGTTCTCCTCTGTTCTTGAAATGGGCGAATGTAAGATCTACCACGGCCCAGTCAGCTATGATTTGCTTTAGTTTCGCTTCTATGTCCTTTTCTTTGACTGCACTGATGCAGATGTCCTAAAAGATAAGAAATGTAAAAAATATAATAAAAGATCCATTAGTGTTGATTCAATAAGTAGAAAAAAACTAACCTAGTTTGACAACACTAAAAATGTTATTTCTTATCTCGATTCTTTGACATCGATAAAGGATACAAATTATAAATTTTTAATAGCTTTAGCATATCGGTAATTTTATTAAAAAATACAGAAATATCAACAGGCCTTGGAAACAAATTAATGCAAAGAAACACAACTTTTTATCACATGTGTGCGTGAAATGAAATTAATGAAATGTCGAGTCTGTCCAGCCAGCGGTATCGCTAAGATATTGATAATTTCTGATAATATCCGGCTGACTACTAGCCGATGATATTCGATGGGCCGTTGACATTAAAAAGTCAGCCAACAAATCCTACATACAAGCAGCCCAAGACCGATGTGAGTGGAACAAATTGAAGGAGTCCTATACCCAACAGTGGATAGACCCGGCTAAGGATGATGGAATATTCAGTGGCAGACTTACCTCAACATCTTCTTTATTTTTGAGCAATGGCGCCTCCATTACATTAGCCAAAGTAAACGCATCAGATTCTACGTCGAGTACGCATTCTGTAACACGAAAGGTTACTAACAATTGCTGCCTCTATTTTGTCATCAGAAAATAAGCGAGTGACGGTCAACGGTACTCCAGAGCCTCTTTCTTAACAAGCTCTCCTACAGCTATTAATACTTACTCATGAGTGTTTCCAGTCTACGCCAATGCCTGTCTTTCATCGCCTTATCAGCCATAAGCTCTAACAAGGGGCAAGTTTCATTAAAGTCATCAATCTTTTTCTTCAGCTCTATGAACGCTGGCCAGTCTTTCATTGCTTTTGGAAGCTTACGGCATCTGAAGTTAACAATGGCATTGATCAGGAATTAAATTAATCGCTTCACCACAACAATGATACCAATCGTCTGAGAATTTGCGTTTCATGAGAATGAAAGTACACATGGATATGTACATAGGCGAGCTTAACCCTGAGTAAGAGTTAACTGTCCGTGCAAATCGCACCCGCACGTACTGTCATGATCGGGAAGGACATCGGACATACGTGAAAAACGCGTGCAAAGCCGCGGGCAGAAGCTAGTCTGATATAAGTTTCATTAGATCTGATGCAACAGTACCTCAAATCGAACTCTGTTAGTTGGGCAACGATTGTTTCGATATCTATAGCTGTCCATGGCGTCTCGAAATAGCCATCGATGGAGTTCATAACAGCCAAATATAGACTGTACCTGTAATTCATAAACATCATCATTATCGATTGTTTTAATAATATTGGCCAGCGATTTTGAAAAGGACAGAAAGCAAAATTGGTGTAAATACTTAACGACGCTCTGAGCAAAACGCAGAAATTCGAAACAATGTTTGGTATCTTTTCTAGCTTTTGCCTTAATTTGTCTATAGTTTAATACGTTTCTTGTCCTTTGAGTTTTCATATAATAATCTTTGTTTACATGAAATATCTTGGATTACAGATAGTTACATGATTAAATTAACTCACAATTTGCTGAGAAGGTTGAACTCCTTCTTCTTCTGATGTAAAATAGGATAATCATTTACTTCCATTCCAAATAACTTCTCACCATTTGCGTACATTTCAAATCGACGCCACAGGTCTTCGAATCTCGATTGGAACATTATAACCCTGAAATTAGATTATGTATTCACTTTGATAAATCTCAGTTTGTAGGTCTATACTCGAGAAATAAACGTCGTTGATTGTGATTATGACCTGTCGCTGGCTTCGCGCGCCGTCAACCCCGGCGTCATGGGTCCAAACGCGTCGTAATCCAGGTCAAACTTGAGCACATCCGTATTGAACGTGGAAACACCCCCAGTCAACTCTTTTTGCAGAGGGCCTTGCATTTCCACTATCCTCTGCTGTACTTGTGCCGCCTGGAAGGTATCACGTGATGAGGTGAATAAAAGAAGAATCATTTACCTACCTAGTATCCGAATTCAAAATTACGACTAACATACATGATTAGGCACATAGAGCTGCGTCTCTAGGTAACCGTTGGTGTTGAGTTCGAAACCAATTCTTATTAACATTTTATAACATACGGTTATAAGAAGATATAAACTGTCCTATTCAAAAAAAGTATAATAACATAACATGAAATGAAAAATGAATTGAAATAATATTAAAAAACTACATGAATCGCGTGTTTGATCTTTATGTACTCCCTCAATTTTATTCGTATTATATATTGTTTTCCATTGATGGAGTAATAAAAAGCATTTCTTACGTCTCGCGTCGTTTATACCAATGATTATAACGGTGAATTTAATGTGTGTGAATTGACTTACTGTCAACAGCATGTTCTGGAAAGCATATCGCAGTCCAAACACCATATCAGCGTCGTCTTTAGGAATGTCAATATTGAATTGATGAAATATACCATAGCTTTCTTCAATTAGATCCAGCTCCATGTCCATTCTGAAAATCATATGTGCAAATCCATACTCATTAAAAAGTAGGTACTTAACTCTCTGTTCGTCTGCCCGTTACCTGTTACCTTCTAACGGATCTTAATGAAATTTCGTAAGGAGATAGACGATAGGTATCCCGGAGAAACTAGTGTGAAACTGCGAGCAGAAGCATGTTTTATAAGTGCAATTAAAAACCTTGAGTTCTTTTAGGTACTCGATATTATTAAGACACGTCCGCAATAAATAAATGACTATTGACTTCTTCGTTTTTGTATGGGAGTTTAAAGCTAATAATATATTTGCTGGAGTAAATGTGTTAAGTATAGACAGCGACACTACAAACGTAGTTTAGAACGCCTTCCGGCAAGGTGAGATGATGACCTGGGGAAGACTTCTGGCGGTTGCTGAGTGCGGCATGCTGCCAATCGTGGAGGCTTACGCTTCAATGGCAGTGTAACAAATCCTATACAAAAACGGAACGTCTCGATATTATCGAGAAATCACATATCAAGTCAGGGCTCAGTTCTTAGGGATTACAATAATAAGATGTAGTTATGAATCAGTATTCTTTACCCAATGAATTCTTCTCTTATAAGTTCCAAACACAGCATAGCGAGTCGTACATCGTCCAAGTCCTTGATTTTCTTTGACATGGTCTTCATGCGATCGTTTATAAACTGCATAAGTTTTTGGACTCGTTCTCTGTAAGCTACGCTGAGTAGCTTTCCTAATATTCTCTTCCATTCTATTGATTCGACGTGTAGTCCTAGCTTTACGTTTTCTGTTGGCGATTTTTTTTATTATTAAATATTGAGTTTTAGATATCGTCGTTTTTCATTTCAGACTACGCCGGCTCTGCAGGATGGTCAGTATGCGGCTTGATTAGCTGATTATTTCGATGGTAGTAGCGTCGTCGCCTACCCCCCAATATACAGGGTGTGGGATGACGACCCAGAGAGATCACAAAATCGTTGGCCTATCTTCAATGGTATCCGAGTTATATGCTTTTTACTGAATATCATAAACTATCTACGCGGGGCGTCAAACTTTTGTATGCTGAGAATACACACGTGTTAATATTTTATGATTTATTTTAGTCCCCATTTTTTGAAGACCCATTATTGTGGTTTTTCTGGGTCGTAATGAACTCACCAGTCCTCCCACCAGTATTCGGCTTGACGTTGAGTTTTAGGACACCGTGTATATTCGGCGACGCGCCTAACTACTTTCGAAGCAACTAATAACTCAAATGTAAGTACATTTTTTGACAAATTTTAATGAATATCTACAAAAAAACTTGAACTAACTAAAAACTACTGAAACGTGGCGCTAATTTGCTTTTCAAATTCGGGAGTTAGAGTTCAAAATCCGAAAACAGACATCTGACAGACGTCAGCCAGCTTGCAACTTGCAGTTTAGCTAATCCCATACATTTCGTACGTTTGTTTTCACATATATCATCTAGGTACCATACAAGATTCTATTCTGCAGTGCGGCCGTGGATTAAAAGTGGACATCTAACCCACCCATATCAATTTGAACAGATCCAATTATGTGACGCTCTGGTAAAATAAGAACTTCTTCCGTCTGTGCCTCATATTTCTTGAGCATATCCCTGATTATGACATTCAACGGGTTCGAATCCACGAATATTTGGACTTGCTGGACCCTGTCTTCGGCCCAGAGATGAGAGAATCTGGTGTAACTCTGAAACCATTAGAACTTGAATTAATCAATGGAAAGACTACACTAACATCCTATTTTATACGTGTGTTAGTCGCCACACGTATAAAATAGGATGTTAGTGTTGTAGTCTCTTGTAATGTTGTGCCGCATGTCGGAAATCAGGCCGGCGGCGGCGGCACAGGAGTTTAGTGTGACGCGTCGCTAGTCGGTTTCCCTTCTCGCTAGGTATAGACGGTATTGTTATAAGTTTAAATGAAAATAATTAAAATGAACTTGTTATCTTCTTCCAAGTAATATAAAGGCTAAAGGCCCTTACATTATCATACAACCCCTAAATTACGTTTCGGTGTGGTGTAGTAATATGATGTGTTAGCACTAAGGACACGTACGTTAGTATACCTAGATTAAGACATAGTAATAGCGCTCTGTTCCACAGTGAATAAATGGTCTTCAACAGATATGGACGTTTCTATTATGTAGGGCTTAAATCCACACTACAACCAACATCCCTACATGGCGACCTTGCCAGAATGGGAAGGCGACCGTGAAAAAAAAACAAAATAAAATAAAAATAGTGAAATTGGACAATTAAAAAACAAATAAATAAAAATGTGTCGTTCTCAAATAGAAAAAGACGAAGTGTTTATAACACAAAGTGCATCTGGCGGATCAAACACAGCTTCAGAAAACCATCTGTCGAACATTAGTATTGTGATGTTTATTATCTGCATCATTCTTTGTGTTGCGGGACTTTACGGACTATACATTTTATACAAAAAGTGTCATCAGAGTTGGATCTCGAATGAAGTATTCACACAAAATTTGAGAAGGTCCTTCCGTCGCGTGACCAGACGGTCTATCGAAGAGCCTGCACGCGTATCCTGTACTTACCGTCAACAAAACGAAAATTGAAGAAAAAAAAATAGAAGTAAGAAGAAACAATTATAGAAGATAAATAAAATATTATGAAGATCGGAAAAATATTTATTAGGAAGATTGAAGAAAGAAGAAAGAAAAATGTACGAGTGTATGTTGGAGGAGTCCAGGGATATCCCGGCTCAGTTAGCAGTGGAGTCCAGGGTATAGCCCGGCCCAAACCAGTTTCCAGAGGATGAACCAAGCAGCCCATTAAGTCCAGCCAAGCAGCCCTTACGGACCACCACACGAGCAGAACGATTCAGCGTACAGCGTACCTTATTACCTAAGTACCTTAGTTTCTAACTTATCTCTATAAAATTTTAAGGGAAAGGCTAGTTAAAATCTATGATAATTTGTTAAATTTATGTGTTAACATTAGAAAATTAGGATACAAGACACGTTTAGATAAAATAGGACAGCAAAAGTTTCAGGAGGCTGAAAATTTATATAATGAGTTTTCTTTGTTAATCGAACATGGACGTTTAAGCAAAAGGGAATTAAAAATTGAACCATCTGTAATAAGTGAAATTGAGAAAATTTATAGTAATATCTTGGGTTATAAAGAGGTTAAAACTACTTCAGAAAGTTCGTCCGACGAAATTGAAAAAAATACTATATATTGCAAAATGGATAAATTTAATTTAAAAACGGCTTGCACCTTGATTCCAATTATGGACGGTAAAGATGAGACTATAGAAAAAATAATTGAAGGTATTGAGATGTATGACAGTTGTTTGAAAGAAGAAGGTTGTAAAATGTAATATAAAATGTTGATTTCATTTGTCATAAGGACACACTTATCCAAATTAGCCAGATTGAAGCTAAAAGAAAATTACGTAAATGTTTCTAGTTTTATACAAGATATAGAGTCGTACCTATTAACAAAAAAATCTGCTACGTCAATTATGGCACAGATTAAGGGGGTATTCTAGTGTAGAATTTCAAAAAAATCGATTTTTTTTTTATATTTTCAAAGTTTAACTATTTAAGAATATGTCTAAGAGAGGATTTTTGAAAATTTAAATTATTTTCGGAGCTATAGACATTTTACTGACCCGGCCTCCAAACTGGTTCGGTTGGGTCTAGTCGGACAAAAGACATTAGGGATTCTCCGTCTACCTGAATCTATATTTCTCAGTTAAACCTTTTGTCAAATAATAATAGAAAATAGTTTTTTTGAAGTAGAAGAAGGTCTGATGTATGAAGCAGGAATGGCAGATTGAATAAAAGTAAGTATAATATATCATTTCATGACTTTGACAGCGAAAAACTTTACGCGAAACTTTAAATGCGTTTTTCTCAGAACAGACTTTTTCAATATATTTGTCACGATTTCTCGAGTTCTACTGGACCGATTCACTTGAAATTTTCAGGGAATCTTCTTTATAGACCTCTCAAGAATTGGAACTAGCCTCATCCCCAAATTTCAATTTTGACTATTTTTAAAAAATTCGAGAAACTCAAAAAAATGGTAAAAAAAATCGTCTTGTAGTAGATGAAATTAAAACACCACGTACAATTTAAAGTTTATTCCCGGTTTTACAAAACAAGTCCAAGTAACACACTAACACAAGTGAGAAAGTTCGTAGGTACGTTCCCGGCAAGTACGTCCGTAGCAAGTACGCGACGTTACAAGTGAGGGATGCGTCACCCGCGAGAGGGGAGGGGGAAGGCGTCTAGGCTAGTGCGGCTCTTCCGATGCGCGGATGGAGCGGAGCGCCAGCGAAGACTGACGGTTGCAGCGGTGCTTGTTCGCCTTTTATATGCGAGCAGTGGTGGGGCGGCCGGCGCGGTGCGCGCGGGTCGTAGTGTGCGTCCGTGTAATCACGAGTTGGGAGGAGCGCGGTGACTCACACGCTGCTGGCGCGCGCGTCGTAATGTTACAGTCTCCCCCTCTGGATACGAAGTCGCCCCGACGAGTATCCAGCTGATTGGATTGCTCTATTGGGTGAGAGCGGTTCTCCGCGGACGCCCTCGTCCACGGGTAACAGGTTGCAGGGTTGCCTTGTTGGTAGGCTTAAGCTTGGGTGGTCGTCCACGTTTCTTCAACAAGCGCACGGGTGGAGGTAGTGGGCTCGTTGAGTGGCCTTGGAAAGGGGACAAGGCTGACGTGTGGTACACACCGAGAGGTTTATCAGGTGAGTTGGGATCTGAAATCAGATAAGAAGAAGTTCCATGGCGACCTAGGATTAAGTAGGGGCCATCTCGTCGTGGGCAAAACGAGAGTAGCATTGCTGACTGGATGTGCAGCGGCTAAGACTAAGTCTCCAGTGGAGTAGCCAGGATCTTCTCTGCGTCTTCTATCTGCAGTCTCCTTCCTGCGTTCCTCTCTTCCTTCTCTGACATCTTTAGCTTTGTTCAGCGTATTAGCAAGAAGCAGCTGTTTCGGCGTTATTTCTGGCACGAAGTTTTCTGACAATATTATTTGCCGTAGGTCGTGCGTATTGTCGTCCGGAGTACGAAGTTCTCGTGCAAAAGTTAAATACGCTGGAGTGTGGCCTGTTGTGAGACAATTTGCAGTATTCATTGCAAATCGTATGCTGGGTAGTTTATCATCCCAGCTCTTATGATCTTCTTCTACTAAGATGGCTAGCTGTGTCTTCATGTCTCGATTCTTCCTCTCTACTGGATTTGCTGCAGGGTGGTATACAGGAGTGAAGGTGTGCTTGATGCGTAGGCAGTAAGTCATTTGCTGCATCACAGCACTCACAAATTGTGGTCCATTATCACTTATCAACCGTCTGGGTATCCCATAACGAAGAAAAACTTCGTCTATCAAGATTTTTGCGCAATTCTCAGCGCTAGCAGTTTCCAGGGCAAACAATTCAACCCA
The DNA here is from genome assembly GCA_947044415.1 of Eupithecia dodoneata. Taxonomy (NCBI): domain Eukaryota; kingdom Metazoa; phylum Arthropoda; class Insecta; order Lepidoptera; family Geometridae; genus Eupithecia; species Eupithecia dodoneata. The sequence continues at coordinate 6,198,568 of OX345656.1, read as the reverse complement.
ACCCGTAGCAATATCTTCAGCGATCAGTATCCATGTGTTACCGCTGTTAGTAGGAGGCAAGGGTCCAAATAAATCGAAGGCAACAGTTTCAAATCGTTGGTTGGCGGGTGTCGTCTGTAGTAGTCCTGCTGGCTTCAAATTGGATGGCTTATACCTTTGGCATGCTAAGCAATTCTTTACATAGGCTTCTATGTACTTCCTCATGCCCTTCCAATGATATCGCCTTGAGATGCGCTGGTAAGTCTTGTCTGCGCCGTAGTGTCCAGCCAAGGGGTCGTCGTGATACACGGAGAGAACGTTGGCCCATTCATGTTGGGGAACAACGAGCTGGGCATCATCATTGTCGTCCGTAGGATAGTAACGGTACAACAATCCGTTGTTCATGACGTAGCCTTTGTTACTCCAATATACGGCGTTCTCTTTACGGTCCGCGTCTTCTAAAGCCGTCACTATACTGGATATGTTTTCATCCTTCATTTGTTCCGCTCTTATTTCAGACGAGGATCTTTGAGGCATATCTACAGCTACACTGCATACTCCGCAGGTGCTTTCAGTATTTTCATTGCAAGTGGGCCTTGATAAGGTGTCTGCGACCACATTCGTTCTACCAGGTGTATATTTAATTGTGATGTCATATGCCTGTAGTTGAAGGGCCCATCTTGCTAACCGACCAGTTGGAGATCGTAGCGACATTAACCACTTCAATGCTTGATGATCCGTAAGAACCGTCACCGGGAGGCCTTCGATGTATCCTCGGAATTTACCAATAGCCCAGACTACTGCCAGTGCCTCTCTTTCAGTCGTAGAGTAATTCCGTTCCGCTGGAGTCAACAGCCTACTGGCGTATTTGACTGGATGTTCATCCTCTCTCTCCCCCTGCACTAAAACAGCTCCAAGTGCATAATTACTGGCGTCTGTTTTAATGACGTAAGGCTTGGTTTCATCGGCTTGTCGAAGTATAGGTGCCGTTGTAAGACACGATCTTAAATTCTGAAATGCTTCTTCTTGTTCAGAATTCCAAGTCCACTGAGTATTCTTCCTCGTCAGACGAGTGAGTGGTTCACTTATCTCTGCAAATTTCGGTATAAAACGTCGAAACCAGGAACATGTCTGAAGAAAAGTCATGAGATGCTTGAGGTTCTTTGGTGCTTGGAACTCATGGACTGCCGCCACCTTTTCAGGGTCTAATTTCAATCCTTCAGGGGTGATCAATTGCCTAGATACTTTATAGTTGAACAGCAGAACCGGCACTTTTTGAAGTTTACTCGCAGGTTGTTTTCTGCCAACCGGGTAAACACTCTGCTCAGATCTGACATGTGTTCGTCAAACGTTGTTGAAAATATTATAAGGTCATCCAGATATGCCAATATTTTCACGCCTTCCAGGCTTATCCTCACCCTATCGATCAGTCGTTGAAAGGTCGAGGGCGCGTTGCGAAGTCCGAATGGCATACGTTTGCATCTGTATACACCGAAAGGGGTTATAAATGCAGTCTTATCTTGGTCCTCTTCCTTGACCTTAACTTGCCAATAGCCAGCGCGCAAGTCAAGCGTTGTCATATAAGGAGTTGGCTTGGCAGCATGGAGCAAGTCGTCAATTCGTGGGATTGGGTACTTATCAGGTACTGTTATGGCATTAAGTCTGCGGTAGTCCACACAGACTCGTACTGAACCATCTTTTTTGGGTATCATGATAGCTGGTGCCGACCAGGGCGATGAGCATGGTTCAACTATTCCATTGTCCAACATTTTCTGCACCTCATCTTTTAACAACGTCAGACGTGGAGGTGATAGGCGGTATGGAGGTACCGATATCGGATTGTGCTCACCTGTATCTATGCAATGTTCCGCGAGGGGTGTTGGCTCATTGCTTTCTCCAAAAACTTCTTGGTGCTCCCATAGAACTTCCATTAATTGAATCCTCTGACCAGCGTCGAGTGTGTAGGATGTGACCTCGTCCACGGTAATTGATCCAATTGCCACATCATCTCTGCTGTCAGTGTCATGTTCAGGGGTCGAAAATAGTGCCATTGAGTGAGGAGACAGCTCACATATCGCGTTTTGAACTTGCGTGTTTGCGTCTTGTATCATGAACTCGGCCCTAGGCGAGTAACCATCAAACATATACCGTGTTCGTTTATTCGGAGGTGACGAAAGATCTATCGGTACCACACGATACGGCATCATGGTTAGGCAAGACGTTGTCTCGGGTAGCGCAGGTTCCGCTATGATTGAACCTCCAGTAGCTACGGTGGCGTACGCGCTTGTTTGAGGTAGCAGGCCTTCTAGGTGTGTCGGGGATGGGGTAGCTGGCATAGGCGAGACGAACTCTTCAAGTCTGACCCTTTTAAGCATATCTCGTAAGCGAGGGGTATAATGCGCTGGTGTTGCCTCTATTTGTACCAACGACACTTTCTCGTAGTCCTCATTTTGAAGCTCAAATACATTTTCAGGATTATCCAAGAAGTGCCACGTCATTTGGGAAACGTCCAGCACTATCCTTGCATCCTGGATAAATCCAACGCCCAATAACGTTCTCGCTTCTCGGGCTTCCGGGAAAACGATAAACGTCGTCTCTACACATCGGTAACAAATACTAACCGGTACTCGTACGGTCAGCACTTCGCGTTGGGTCTTCACACCATCAGCCAGTGTGACCAGCATTTGCTGTTTTCCGAACTCATATCCCATTTGGCATAAACATTTGTACAGCGCGTACGATGCTACGCTGGTTTTCGCACACGTGTCGATGTATGCGTTTCCGACAATCCTACCGATTCCGAACGCAACAGTTGGTCTAGCTCGCACATCGGCTTTTACATTTAGAGAACAAAATCCAATGTCCGGTTGTTCTTCCTTCGCTGGTACTTTTGTACAAGTACCACATTTTGATCGCACCACACCCGGGGTACCGCAACCATAACACGCAAACTTTGGTCGCGAAGGCGAGGGTACTTGAGTACCTGTGTTTGTTGGAGCTGGCTTGTTAGCAGAAATTGCATCCTTCTTCTCCTTCTTTTTACAAGTCTCGATGGTGTGACCAGGGAACCTACAATAAGTACATCGCTTCTTTTTGAAGGAACCCTTTTCTGACTCTCTTTGAATCCCCTTCTCTGTTTCAGTCGCTGGTTCCTGAGTAGCATGCTTTTCCGTGATAAGTTGCTCTACTGCCCTAGCCGTCCTGAGGAGATCATCAAAGGTTCCGATCATCTCTCTGGGCATCTTGACCCTTACCTTGTATCTCAACTGACCAAAGATCATGTCGATCTGTTGAGATTCCGTGTGGGCTTCTGGTAGTTGGGAGAAGAGAGCTCTCTTTTTCGCTACGAAAACTTCTGTCAATTCATCTTCGCCTTGTTTAATGCACACGATGTTTTGGTACAGTTGGTACGCAGGTCTCTTCGGCGCAAAAGCGTGTCTAACTCTTGCTTCAAAGTCTGCCCATGTATTTACCTGGGGTTTGATACCGTTCCACCATACAGCTGCTGCATCTTTGAGTATAAGCGGGATGCTCCTGATTGCGTCATCATCAGAGATCTGTTCAACGTCCTTGAAAACTGTGGTCGCTGCGAGAAAAGTTTCTACTGTCTCGGTGTCCCTTGTACCATCAAACATCAACTTACAGTTGGCGAACGAACCACGTTTCTGGTTTCCAACCATAGTGAGAAGTCTCTCAAACTGTTCTACGGACAAACTCATGTTATCTGTGTCACGTTCTTTTTTTACTCTTCTTGTTCTTGGGCTAGCTTTCGGGGCCTTCACGTTGAGCGCCAGTTTGTAGTAGATGAAATTAAAACACCACGTACAATTTAAAGTTTATTCCCGGTTTTACAAAACAAGTCCAAGTAACACACTAACACAAGTGAGAAAGTTCGTAGGTACGTTCCCGGCAAGTACGTCCGTAGCAAGTACGCGACGTTACAAGTGAGGGATGCGTCACCCGCGAGAGGGGAGGGGGAAGGCGTCTAGGCTAGTGCGGCTCTTCCGATGCGCGGATGGAGCGGAGCGCCAGCGAAGACTGACGGTTGCAGCGGTGCTTGTTCGCCTTTTATATGCGAGCAGTGGTGGGGCGGCCGGCGCGGTGCGCGCGGGTCGTAGTGTGCGTCCGTGTAATCACGAGTTGGGAGGAGCGCGGTGACTCACACGCTGCTGGCGCGCGCGTCGTAATGTTAGTCTTTTTTTTCAAACAGTCGCCATTTTGTCAAAAAAATTTTTTTTCACTCATCGCTAGTTCTGATTCTTGCGACATCATTGCAGATTAATAATCTTTTTTATTTTTTCATTTCAGATGCCTAGGAGGGTAGAAATCATGTCAAAACTCATCTGCCAATTTTTTGACGCCCCCCACTTCATCGGCTGCCAGATTTTTAAATTTTTGACTTTTTTTTTTTTTTTTTTCTGTACTCTTGAAACGTTAATAAATAACTGGATGGTAAAAATATTGATTGCTTTTTTTTTACGACACTTTCAAAATGACCTAAAATTCATGTCTCTACACTAGAATACCCCCTTAATAAAATGAGTCAAACTAATATGACAATAGGAGAATATGGAGAGAAGTTGGGGGATTTGTTTACTTCCCTTACCACGCACGTAAACGGTAAGGATGTGTCCTTACCGTTGGTCTATGGTGTATAGTGTAGTCTTAAAGAACAATACAATACAATATATCTTTATTGCACCATCAATCAATACAAAAAATAATAAAAATAATAAAGGATCTTAATACTAACTAAATTTAGTGGCACAATCGAATCTAAAAGCGATTTCTTCCTGGCAACCGTAAGAACGTAAGTACAGTAGGTAAGGTACGGAAGCTGTACGGAATGTCATGAGAAACGTCCTCAGCCATGGAAAACGTACAGCGCGTCATAGACGCGGCGCATCGAGGAGACAATATTCAATAAAACAAGATTCCTTAATGATCCATACAACACTGATGACCGTGTTTTTCCGCGGCGAATTTCACGGTAAACATGTGTTAACGAATGCCTTAATAATAGTGCTTAAACCCCCGGGTGTTCCGTCACTTTGCTACAAGTGAGACCATGAGATCTGCTTGCGCTTACATCCGCAGTCTCAGCAGCGTTTATCTTCGCTCAAGAAGGCTCAAAACACCCAGGGTGTAAGCCTAGAACTACTATAGACATACCTCCACCAACTTCTGGATATCCGGTTTGTACATATACATGATGCCTTGTAAGGCCATCACGGATCGAACAATGTCCTTATGTTCTGATACCATACGGAAGTAGTTTCTAATGCCGCCAACAGTTGACGCTGATCGGGATCCAGCTGAACAGACAAAAAAATATTAAATATTGTTTATTTATATCATACACAGTAAGTGGTTATGCAGTATGCAGGCTGCAGGATATGCAGTATATTCTATGGCCGTCGCTCGTCGACAGGCAGCAGCTTCGTTAGTGCAAAAAAAATGTGCCTTGCGATCCCTGAACCTCATGCCCTGTGTCGGAATTATGTTGTATAAGATTATATATATTACACTGAGAAAAAAAAAAGGCCAACAAACGGACAATAAACACTTTGTTGATTTTTTATTGTCACCATAACAACAAACGTTGTAATTCTATGAATGTTAACTTTTTTCCTAAGACAAAGTTTTTATTGCGAAATGTTTATAGTGCCACGGACAATCTAAAATTGCTGACCTAACAAAACTTTTTTTGTCAAAAAACCCTCACATTTCCTATTGTCGAATTGACTATAGAAATTTGTTGTATCAACAGTAAAACTTTGTCTAAAATAATGTGACAAATTTACTTTGTTAGGTTGGCAAATGGAAGTTTGTTGGCCTAATCCTAACAAAATAACCATTGCTACTGTATTTATGTTCGTTCAGACTGTTAATTTGACAACGTACATTGTCGACCTGTATACATATGTATTTCAAGAATTGTTTCAAGAAAACATTTAACAATATGACCATTGTTATCATTGAATGAATGAATGAATGAATGAACACTTTATTGTACCCAAAATAACAAAATAACACCTTATATCTAAATCTTACATAATAACATCATTATATATAATAAAACTAAGTTGATAAAATGTGCGTGCCGATAAAACTTAAAAAGGAGTCCCGGCACGATAAAGGGACTTATATAGTGTGATAGCCCTTTATTCCCCCTCGAACAAGAAAGTTCCCGTTTTAACCTAAAGGGCGTGTTTTTAAAGATATAAGGGCTTTTCCAACTTTTCCACTTGGAAATTAAGTGTAGTGGCGCCATCTGTTGTTGAGTATTTGAACTTCATTCAGAACAACGATTATTTGGGTTAAATTTAGAAAGGCGCTGCGAGCAATTGCAGCATGTGTAGTAATGGCGCGAAATTTAAAATTCTAATTTCAATAAAGTCTTAAATTACATTTTTTACTACAATAAAGTGATGAAATTTTGTCTATTTATACAGCAGTAGCTAGCTTATATTTTGGAGTTAAAGCGAAATAATTTTAGTTATTCAAATTAGTTCTAAAAATATTTTAAAATTTAAGTTTTTAAATTTCGCGCCTTTCTACGTATGCTACAGCTGCAGAACCTATTGTTACGGCGGATAGAAGGTGTGAGAAAGAAAATATTTTCAAACTTTCTCGAATATCCTAGAGCCTAGCTCTCTGAATATGTAAGAGCCCGGTGTCGCCCGCCAGAGTTAGTTCGATTTGAACAGCGAAACAAGCGTTTTCGAAACGAAAAGGAAAGAAGTTATCTGTTAGCCTTTATTTTGAAGTATCACGTGTAGTATTTTTAATAGTGTGTTTAATTAATTCTCGATTTTGAAGCGAAGAAGAAAAAAGTTGTCTGTGAGCCTTTATTGTGAAATATCAAATGTGAGTATTTTTAATAGTGTGTTTAATTAATTCTAATGCTTTTTTCTTTTCTTTTAATTGTAATTTCCTTAACCTTCAAGCAGTCGCGCGACGTTGAATCGATGCCTTCTATATACTTTTGGCCGTAAACAAAACATCAAACAGAGCTCGGGCAGGCTGATAAAGAAACTTTGCAAAGGTCTATCATGAATGGAAGCGGACGATATTGAACTCATTCTTCAGATCTGAAAATACTGTTGACTCGCTCAAGATATCTTAAAATACAAAAACGAGCTCATATGTTCCCATTTTAAATACCCAAGTGACATTCTTTATCCTACTTAATATTATAAACGCGAAAGTTTGGAAGTATGGATGGTAAATAATAAAAATAAAAAATACCCGTGCGAAGCCGGGACGGTCCGCTAGTTTCAAATAAGTTTTTCTGTTATGTTGGCAACGTTTACTTGTTGCGTTACAAACTGTCAGGTGGAGTGGGGTAGAGGGTCGTCATTCCTTGAGCATTTTGTCAAAATTCTTGCTCTTTCGCTGCTAAATCGGTCGAGGGTGCGGACCTCTCTAATAAACCAGTGCGTGCAGTGTGTGATGTGAGTCCGCGCGCCAACGAAAAGGGAGGCACTGAGCGCGGTAATGTCCATCTACGATCCGCTCGGACTGCTGAGTCACTATACGATACGAGCAAAAATAGTGCTACAGAATCTATGGCGCATCAAGATGTGATGGGACGAACCAATCCCGGAAGAAGAGAATAAGCTGTTCGCCGCATGGTTGGAACAACTGAACGACTTGACTTGTCTTCGGCTGGAGCGACACTACGCGATTCAAGACCACACGGACCTGCAGCTCCACATATTATGTGATGCCAGCGAACAAGCCTACTCAGCCGTGGCGTACTGGAGAATCACGAGACCGGATGGAAGCTTCAGAGTTTGTCTCGTCGCCGCCAAGTCTAAGGTTGCTCTAAAGCGAACGCAAACTATTCCCCGCCTAGAACTACAAGCAGCAGTCATCGGAGCAAAGCGGAGCGATTCCATGACAGTTTCACACTGGATACGGAACGATTCTAGAAAATACACGCCCTACGTCGCGCATCGTCTAGGGAAGCTATCTGAACTTACCCAGAAAGAAGATTGGAAGTGGATACCGGCCTGCGAGAACACGGCAGACGACGCGACGAAGCTGGTGAACACACGCATAACGGCAGAAGATCGATGGTTCCGAGGGCCAGACTTCCTTCGCTGCCCAAAGCATCAGTGGCCGAAGGAGACGTCTGACAACAACCACGAGGAAGAAGTCCTATATACGCGAGTGGACGAAGAGAAGACTCCATCAAACTTCTCTAAATACGAGACACTAGTTCGAACCGCAGCACGTACTCTTCTTCATTGAGAGTTGTCGACGACGCGTCACGATTATACGTTTAATATTCATTTATTCTCAAAAAGACAATTTAAAGTCACTTACATGAGAACAGGATTCTTAAGTTAAGGTTATACATAGGTTGTGGTGATTCAATAGCTGGCTCATTTAATGTGTTCACTTAATAAGAAGTGACTTATCATTTAATTTTTATGGAGACTTATAATAATTATGGAGACCCGGCACATCGAAGACGCGGAACGTGCGCATATTCGCCACGCACAAAGGGAGAGCTTCTCAGAGGAGCTGCAACGAATAAAAGCGTCTCGTCTAATCACGAAATCGAGTCGCCTGTACCGTTTGGACCAGATTTTAGAAGATGGCATTCTACGAGTACGAGGACGCATCGGAGCTGCCGACGCACCGATGGAGATGAAGCGACCTGAAATACTCGACGGCCGTCACCGCATCACAAGACTCATTGTTCTACACGAACACTGCGCAGCTGGTCACGCTAACAGAGCGCGTGACTAACGACCTCAGACAGAAATATTGGGTGATTCATCTACGACCATATACGTGTACGTATACGTGTCATTGAGAAGGAATGCAGACTCTGCCAAGTACGGAAGATGAAGCCTCACCCACCAGCTACGGGAGACCTGCCGAGGAGTAAAAGAAATGATGCACGACGAGGTTGGCCCTGTACCATGATGTCCGACAACGCAACGAACTTCCAAGGTGCAAATAAGGAACTGCAGGCTGCCTACGCGGAATGGGCACCAGCAGTGCGAGATGAAGGTCAACTGCATCGAATGGAATGGCGTTTTATACCTCCTGGTGCACCGAACCAGGGGGAGCCTGGGAGCGACTAGTGCAATCAGTCAAAGTCGCACTAGCTGCCACCTTGAACGAGAAAGAACCACCCGAAGAAGTACTAATTACCCTCCTGACTGAAGCGGAATTCTCCATCAACGCGAGACCACTAACACACGTCAGCGCGAACCCTGAGGAACCCGAGGCGTTGACTCCAAACCATTTCCTGTTGGGGTCATCCAACGGTCTACCTACCACTGGGCGAGACAGATCGACGAACATGCAAGAGTAAGCCAAGCGCTTGCTGACCACTTTTGGCGGCGCTGGCTTCGAGAGTACCTACCGACATTGGTACCTCGCGGCGAGCCTACGAGCAAGAGACGACCACTTCGAGAAGGAGACATCGTGGTCATCGTGGACCCCACTCTACCTCGAAACGTGTGGCCAATGGGTGTCGTCGAGCATACCTACGAGGGACCAGACGGAGGCTTACGGGTGGCAGATGTCCGGACAAAGACTGGCGTCTTCAAGCGGCCAACCAGCAAACTCGTCGTGTAAAGGTGAAAGAGGAGGCTTCGCGAGCTACGCCGGGGGGAGGATGTTCTGGACACGACGAGGCTGTTTTAAAATCTATGGCTAATTGAGTGTTAGCGAAATTATGTCTTATTGCATATGGAATAAGGTTTGGATTTAAAATAATCCCGTACATTCCAGATAGATACAAAGAATAGGCAATAGTAAGTACGTGTCGTCTCCGATTACGCCATAGATTAAGTTATAGTTATAAGGGACTTGTTTATTCTCGAACGAATAGAATAGAGAGAGAGAGAGAAATCTGGACGGCCTAGCTTCAGCCTCCCGATGTATCGGTCTTGGCATGAATTTGGATAAAACCAAAGTTATGATCAATGGACACATTGATCCAAGGCCGGTGGTCGTACATGGTCACCTTCTCGAAATCGTTTCCGAATACTCATACCTCAATAAAACTTTTGAAACTATCATGGTTATCAACACTAAAGTCATTTAAAACGGGATATTTACCATGATTTGATTTTTGAGTTATCCAATATTTCGGCACAGTTTCATGCGCCATGATCACGGAATAACTGAAGGCACTGCGACTGCGAGTAAGTTTTTATGGGCAGACATACCGATCTACCCTCATTTTTTGTCTTTTGCTACGAACGTTACCACTACGACCGGTTTCATTATTATCGAACGCAGCTCGATCACGACACACAACACTGACGGTATCAGAACGCGACGCGGTTGGTACATCACTTCTTCGGTTTTTGCACATTCTCACAACAGGGTTCCAGGTTCCCGATAATTGGAAGCCATCTTCTCGGTTGAAGTTCCTATGTTTCGTAATCTCAATGGCCTCCTGTACCATTCTTGGTATGTAGTGTCGTTCTGTTGAGATTACTTGTGGGTTGTGCAACTCGATCCAGTGGTTAGAACCAGACTCGAGAAGATGTTCCGCTATGGCAGACTTCTCGGTTGCCCGATTCTTAACTGCTCGTATGTGTTCTTTGACCCTGCAGGCAATAGTACGCTTCGTTTGGCCTATGTAGGAGCTTCCACAGCTACAGTCGATCTTGTACACCCCTGGTTTCTCAAGTGGGAACGTATCTTTAGGCGTGCGCAGGTAGTGTATGATCTTTTTCAGCGGCGTGAAAACAGTTTTAATGGAGGATTTTTGCAGGATATTTGCGACTTTATCCGTCACTCCTTTTATATAAGGCAAGAATGCTGGTTTGCGTTCTACTGTACTCCTGTGTGGTTTATGGATGGTGCCGGAACGAGCTGGCAATGCTCGAACCTTATAGCCGTTCTTCACTAAAACATTTCTGACGTGGGTCAACTCACTCTGTAGACTTTTATCATCGCATAGATCGTAAGCACGGTTAGTAAGGGATGTTACTACCGAGTTAAGATGCCGAGGGTGGTGATGTGAGTTGGCATGTAGGTAACGGTCCGTATGTGTAGGCTTCCTGTGAACGGAATGGCCTACGCGTCCTCCATCTCCGACCTGTACCAACACGTCCAGAAATGCCAGGTGCCGATCGGTCTCCATTTCGTATGTGAAATTGATCTTATTATGTACGCCATTAAGGTGTGATAGTAGAAGTTCAATCTCCTGTGTATTTCCTTTCACAATACAAAAAACGTCATCTACATACCTCTTCCACAACTTAACTTGTACAGGGGCAGACGAGATGGCCACACTCTCGAAATACTCCATCCAAATGTTGGCTACTACGGGGGCGACTGGGCTGCCCATTGCTACTCCGTCAATTTGAAGGTAATATTGCCCTCTGTATATGAAGAAGTTTGTGGAGAGAATATGATGCAAAAGCTTGGCGTACTCTGCAGGGATGCCGTCTTCTTGTATTCTTAACGCGACTACCTTCATACAGTCTTCTAGAGGGACGTTCGTAAAGAGTGATTCTACGTCAAAGCTGACCATCACTTCCGTGTCATCTACCTCTATCTGCTCCAAGATCTGTATAAAGTGTCGCGAGTCTTTTACAAAGGATGTTGTTCGTCCCACAGTTGGTTGCAACACTGCTGCTACATGCTTAGCCAGATCATATGTGGGGGAGTCTATTTGACTCACAATAGGTCTTAGCGGGGCATTCTGCTTGTGCACCTTGGGAAGTCCGTACAGTTTGGGGGGCTGGATGATTTTAGGCCTTAACAGAAACTTGGTTACCTCTTCTCCAAGGGCGTGTTCACAATCCTTAATCAACCTCTGGGTGCTGCGATGTGTCCGTGCAGTTGGGTTGTAGTTGACGGGCTTGTAGGTACTGGCGTCATTAAGTAAGTTTTGGATTTTATCCTCGTATTCGGTGACGTCCATCACGACTGTGGCATTCCCTTTGTCTGCTTTAAGTACTAGCAGGTCTACGTCCTGGCGTAATTCTTTAAGCGCAACCACCTCTTCTTTAGTGATGTTCGGTTCTGGAGGTTTAGCATGACGAAGAACAATGGAAATGTCTTGTCTCAGACACTCCGCGTCGCTATTTGGTATCCTGTTACTCCGGATTACTTCCTCAACATTCCCGATCACTTTTTCGTAAGGGATGCGTATCGTGGTAGGGGCATAGTTCAAACCCTTTTCCAACACTTTAACGGCCGTTTCGCTCAGAATCTTGCTTGACAAATTGATAACTGTTCGGTTCGGAGATTTTGAGTTATCATGGTAGGGGACATCACTCCTATGTTTGTTCCACAAGGATTCGAACTTACGATTTTGTTTTTCTGCACTAAGTTCTCTCGAGCGTTGGGCTTGAAAATATGTAATACGATCACACACGTCAAAATCCGTTGGTGACAACACCTCACTGCATTCCAAATGCGCACTGTATAATTTCACTTGTAACGAATGAAACCGGCTTCTATTGTTGCGTATTATTTTTCGTAACAATTTGACACTCGCTTGGTTTAGAATACTCGCGGAGCCCGGAATGTCCTTACGCGATTTAATTCGAACGCAGACTGGTATTAGATTCGCGTCACGGCACTTCACTAAAAAGTCCAACGATTCGCGTAAACATTCGCACTTTTTCCGCAAGCGTTCTAGGTGTTTAACTTTCTTTCCGAGTTCCGGCCCGTACCGGTTCACAATAAAACTTTTGAAACTATCATGGTTATCAACACTAAAGTCATTTAAAACGGGATATTTACCATGATTTGATTTTTGAGTTATCCAATATTTCGGCACAGTTTCATGCGCCATGATCACGGAATAACTGAAGGCACTGCGACTGCGAGTAAGTTTTTATGGGCAGACATACCGATCTACCCTCATTTTTTGTCTTTTGCTACGAACGTTACCACTACGACCGGTTTCATTATTATCGAACGCAGCTCGATCACGACACACAACACTGACGGTATCAGAACGCGACGCGGTTGGTACATCACTTCTTCGGTTTTTGCACATTCTCACAACAGGGTTCCAGGTTCCCGATAATTGGAAGCCATCTTCTCGGTTGAAGTTCCTATGTTTCGTAATCTCAATGGCCTCCTGTACCATTCTTGGTATGTAGTGTCGTTCTGTTGAGATTACTTGTGGGTTGTGCAACTCGATCCAGTGGTTAGAACCAGACTCGAGAAGATGTTCCGCTATGGCAGACTTCTCGGTTGCCCGATTCTTAACTGCTCGTATGTGTTCTTTGACCCTGCAGGCAATAGTACGCTTCGTTTGGCCTATGTAGGAGCTTCCACAGCTACAGTCGATCTTGTACACCCCTGGTTTCTCAAGTGGGAACGTATCTTTAGGCGTGCGCAGGTAGTGTATGATCTTTTTCAGCGGCGTGAAAACAGTTTTAATGGAGGATTTTTGCAGGATATTTGCGACTTTATCCGTCACTCCTTTTATATAAGGCAAGAATGCTGGTTTGCGTTCTACTGTACTCCTGTGTGGTTTATGGATGGTGCCGGAACGAGCTGGCAATGCTCGAACCTTATAGCCGTTCTTCACTAAAACATTTCTGACGTGGGTCAACTCACTCTGTAGACTTTTATCATCGCATAGATCGTAAGCACGGTTAGTAAGGGATGTTACTACCGAGTTAAGATGCCGAGGGTGGTGATGTGAGTTGGCATGTAGGTAACGGTCCGTATGTGTAGGCTTCCTGTGAACGGAATGGCCTACGCGTCCTCCATCTCCGACCTGTACCAACACGTCCAGAAATGCCAGGTGCCGATCGGTCTCCATTTCGTATGTGAAATTGATCTTATTATGTACGCCATTAAGGTGTGATAGTAGAAGTTCAATCTCCTGTGTATTTCCTTTCACAATACAAAAAACGTCATCTACATACCTCTTCCACAACTTAACTTGTACAGGGGCAGACGAGATGGCCACACTCTCGAAATACTCCATCCAAATGTTGGCTACTACGATTAGAATAATAATTGGGATTGTGAACACGCCCTTGGAGAAGAGGTAACCAAGTTTCTGTTAAGGCCTAAAATCATCCAGCCCCCCAAACTGTACGGACTTCCCAAGGTGCACAAGCAGAATGCCCCGCTAAGACCTATTGTGAGTCAAATAGACTCCCCCACATATGATCTGGCTAAGCATGTAGCAGCAGTGTTGCAACCAACTGTGGGACGAACAACATCCTTTGTAAAAGACTCGCGACACTTTATACAGATCTTGGAGCAGATAGAGGTAGATGACACGGAAGTGATGGTCAGCTTTGACGTAGAATCACTCTTTACGAACGTCCCTCTAGAAGACTGTATGAAGGTAGTCGCGTTAAGAATACAAGAAGACGGCATCCCTGCAGAGTACGCCAAGCTTTTGCATCATATTCTCTCCACAAACTTCTTCATATACAGAGGGCAATATTACCTTCAAATTGACGGAGTAGCAATGGGCAGCCCAGTCGCCCCCGTAGTAGCCAACATTTGGATGGAGTATTTCGAGAGTGTGGCCATCTCGTCTGCCCCTGTACAAGTTAAGTTGTGGAAGAGGTATGTAGATGACGTTTTTTGTATTGTGAAAGGAAATACACAGGAGATTGAACTTCTACTATCACACCTTAATGGCGTACATAATAAGATCAATTTCACATACGAAATGGAGACCGATCGGCACCTGGCATTTCTGGACGTGTTGGTACAGGTCGGAGATGGAGGACGCGTAGGCCATTCCGTTCACAGGAAGCCTACACATACGGACCGTTACCTACATGCCAACTCACATCACCACCCTCGGCATCTTAACTCGGTAGTAACATCCCTTACTAACCGTGCTTACGATCTATGCGATGATAAAAGTCTACAGAGTGAGTTGACCCACGTCAGAAATGTTTTAGTGAAGAACGGCTATAAGGTTCGAGCATTGCCAGCTCGTTCCGGCACCATCCATAAACCACACAGGAGTACAGTAGAACGCAAACCAGCATTCTTGCCTTATATAAAAGGAGTGACGGATAAAGTCGCAAATATCCTGCAAAAATCCTCCATTAAAACTGTTTTCACGCCGCTGAAAAAGATCATACACTACCTGCGCACGCCTAAAGATACGTTCCCACTTGAGAAACCAGGGGTGTACAAGATCGACTGTAGCTGTGGAAGCTCCTACATAGGCCAAACGAAGCGTACTATTGCCTGCAGGGTCAAAGAACACATACGAGCAGTTAAGAATCGGGCAACCGAGAAGTCTGCCATAGCGGAACATCTTCTCGAGTCTGGTTCTAACCACTGGATCGAGTTGCACAACCCACAAGTAATCTCAACAGAACGACACTACATACCAAGAATGGTACAGGAGGCCATTGAGATTACGAAACATAGGAACTTCAACCGAGAAGATGGCTTCCAATTATCGGGAACCTGGAACCCTGTTGTGAGAATGTGCAAAAACCGAAGAAGTGATGTACCAACCGCGTCGCGTTCTGATACCGTCAGTGTTGTGTGTCGTGATCGAGCTGCGTTCGATAATAATGAAACCGGTCGTAGTGGTAACGTTCGTAGCAAAAGACAAAAAATGAGGGTAGATCGGTATGTCTGCCCATAAAAACTTACTCGCAGTCGCAGTGCCTTCAGTTATTCCGTGATCATGGCGCATGAAACTGTGCCGAAATATTGGATAACTCAAAAATCAAATCATGGTAAATATCCCGTTTTAAATGACTTTAGTACTCATACCTCGGGCAGATTCTGCAGTTAGGTAAAAACAATTTCGAGAAGGAGGCCAAAAGGAGGATCCAGCTGGGCTGGGCAGCGTTTGGGAAACTACGTCGAGTCTTCTCTTCATCGATACCGCAATGCTTGAATACGAAAGTTTTCAACCAGTGCGTCCTACCCGTTATGACCTACGGAGCTGAGACATGGACACTCACGATAGGGCTGGTCCACCAGTTCAAAGTCGCTCAGCGAGTTATGAAAAGAGCTATGCTCGGAGTTTCTCTGAAGGATAGGATTCGCAACGAATACATCCGACAGAGAACCAAAGTTATCGACATAGCTCTGAGAATTAGCAAGCTGAAGTGGCAGTGGGCCGGCCATATCTCGCGAAGAACCGACGGCCGCTGGGGCAAACGTGTTCTTGAGTGGAGACCACGACTCGGTGAACGTAGTGTAGGACGCCCTCCTACCAGGTGGGATGACGACCTGCGAAAGACTGCAGGTAGATGCTGGATGCGTCAAGCTGAAGACAGGGTGCTATGGCGCTCATTGGGGAGGCCTATGTCCAGCAGTAGACTAATATAGGCTGATGATGATGATGATGGCAAAATAACAAAATAAGATTAGGAAAGGCACGTGACGCCTTTCTAAAATTTTCTCAGCTGTCCTATAGGTGAAGCCACTATCTGAACGAACTTGGCTATATTCCACATAGTATATGGTTTTGATTATTTTGAAACTTACCAGATCTACTTCCCTCATTCACCGCGGCGACAGATTCCTGCATCAGCCTCTCTTTTTTTATTTGATCTTGTTGGCCCCACATATACACGTAGCGGTGGATATCCATGATGCAATTAAGCACAACCTTAAATATATTCATAATCATCAACATTCGCTTATTTGCATCTATAAAGGCGAAGTTTTTTAGGATCCGTATGGTGATTATGTAACTCGCGACCGGTTTGCGACAGGCGTAAATTAAGCAATCAGTGCTGTCAAACTTCAATTTTGACCAATTTTGTCGTTGTAGCTGGTGTTAAACTAATACAAAATTGACGTTTGACAGCACTGATTGCTTAATTTACGCCTGGCGCAAACCGGTCGCGTGTTACATAATCACCCGGCCGTTCGGCTGTTTAGGCTAGTAGAGGTAACAAAAAATAGGGAATACCATTGAAGTAATAAGTTTACCTGAGTAAATGAAGTCTGAATTTCTTCTAAAGTCGGTTTGACGAGGATATTCGGTATTTGCAGAAGCATTTTCGTCAGCATCAGGGGATTGAGTTTCTTCTGCTCTTCCGGATCTATCGTCATTGTCAGAAAGCTAAAACAAAACATTTAAAACAATTACTTTGGATGATGAAAATATTTACCGACATAGGTATCATGGAAGAGAAGCACAGAAGCTCGAAACAATTTTTGGTTTTGAAAGCTGTCATTCATCAAGATCAAAAACGAAAGAGAGCTTTCGTTTCAACATTTTCGCTCCACATGTGAGATTAAATATTGTTTGTAGTTGTTTTTATAGTTTTACTGCTAAAATTGCTGTTTTCTCTTAAAGTTACAGGTTTTAAAAAAAATTTAAAACTTGAAAAAAACTGATAACAATATTCATAATATATACCTACATAAAAAATCTATAAGTAATTCTAAATCTGAGTTAGCTCTGTATTATATTTATTGATTATTATAATTAAATTAAAGACCATTTAAACTTAATAAATTGCAATAGTACCTCAGTGCTCCGTCTGCATCAGTCAAAATCACCATAAAAACGCACATTAGACAAAACTAAATAACACTTCACTACATAAAGGACAGTCAACAGCCTTTGTCTGAAGCTATTCAGTCCCTCCACGACCAAATGACACAGTTTGAAGGTGCCTTGGTGAAATCTACATCACCCACCACACTGGAGGCCATCGCAGCAGACTATGCAGCCTTCAAAGCATTCACGCTGGGTGTCATCAAAACTCTCCAACAGCAAGATGAGATGCTTGCCCGTGACGCCGACCACCAGGAGATGCGCAGCCGCCGCAAGATTGTTCTTGTGCATGGCATACCGGAGGGACCCAAGGAAGACACTGCAAGAGTTGTAGCATCCACTCTCAGTAAACAACTGGCCTTGCCGGAATTTTCTACGGCTCACATCAAAAGGTGCCACCGAATGGGTCGCGCGACGCAGGACGAAAGGCCTCGTCCAATTCTCGTAAAGGTTAGTGAGCTCACAGTGCGGGATAAGGTTTGATTTGCAAAAACCAAACTCAAGGGCACTAACATCACCCTGTCAGAGTTTCTGACGAGGCCAAGACACCTCGCTTTCATGGCGGCCAGGGAGCACTATGGTGTGAAGTCATGCTGGACAAGGGATGGCTACATGCACATCGCCACGCCGGACGGCCAGCGACATCGGCAGTATCTGCGAGCTCAACAAGTTGACGCCAGCAGGTACCACAAAGCCTGCCAGCTGCGTTGCCAGCGGCGCCGACGGCGTCGAAGGCCAGGCTTCCTTCGGCGAGGCGAGTTCTGACAAGCAGTGATAGTGCATCAACTTCGTCCAAGAAGTAATAACGCCGAGAACATCGAACGATGGCCTACCGCAGAACAGGGAGTTGGCGTAGTCTACTACTTTTTTTTCCGTTACCCGCACGAGGCCCCTTTTTTTTCTTCCCATATGACGTTTTGTTTTATCTCTCGATCTGAAATGTCAATGTCAAATAATTTTATTGTATCGTACAAGGGGCGGCTGATAAGTTCGCGGCCTTAGGTACTTAACAATAACTAATCATCTCGCTACTGATACCACTTATTGCGTGACTCTTTGATAGTATAAATAGCAGGTATTTTTTTAATTTGGTTCGTAAACATTTTAAGTTTGGGACAAGGAACAACACCATGTCATCGGAAACTGGCAAATTCCCGCAAATCGGAGCATCGCGCTGTGATTAAATTTCTTGTTTTCAGGGCTCGCTCAGCTCCTTTCTATGAATTTTTTCGTACTCTTCTTAACTAGTTAGAAAAGTAACAAAAATTTCGGCGGCTCGCTCCGCTCGCCGTTATGTATTTTGTATATTGGTATTTCTTTTGCGTCGCCAAAAAAATCTCGAAATGCTGCGTTTATCTCCGTCGTTTTTCGCGATTAGTTCCACAAGCCGATAACAATTGTTCCTTGCTATAGAAAAAAGCGAACGCCCCGCTTTTAATAATAATGCAAAAATCTACAGAAAACCACCAAATTTTCGGGACTCGCTCCGCTCGCCGGCTATTTCTTCTCTTTCTTGTGTAGTCAAGTGCTCACATTAACATAATTTTGCCAGACAAGAAAACTTGCAGAAATAATGTTTCATTTGCAGGGCTTCCGCTCCCTTTTATTTATTTTTTCATACTCTTCTTAACTCGTTTGAGAAAAGTAACAAAAATTTCGGTTATATATTTCTTTTGTATTGCCTAAAAAAACTCAAAAATGCTGCGGTTATCTCCGTCGTTCCACCGCCGTCGTAGCTTCCTCGTCTCTCTTGCTAAACCGACCTCACTAAAGTTCAAAACTAACGCGGCTCGCCCGCCGCGCCGCTTAAGGGGATCCCGTGAATAACTAAGACTGTCAGATTGCATGTCAATTTTACCAAAAGTGGTCGACAGACGGCGCTTATTTTTTACATAGACTTATGCAAATTTTGTCTGTTATAGAATAGGCAAACTTTCGTTCTTTTGGTTGATGTAATGTACCTACTAAAGTCATGAAAAAGGTATTTATTCTATGTTACAAAATTCCAAGCAAATTTAAGTTACAATCATTATTAATTTCTAATGTAATACTAATATTTGCCCAATATCCTAGGTACCTAAATTAAACCGTATGTAGCTTAATATTAGGTAGGTAGCTTATAAATGATCTTTTAAATATTCTTCGAAATGAGAAGCACATAAAATAGGTAATAATGTCATCTCCGGGTTTGTTTTAAACTGCATTCGATTCTATATGATTATAAAGAGTTAGATTTTGTTTCTACATTATTATTGGGAAAAATATTGCATTCTATAGGAATAAGACAATGCTTGATAATGTTTTTACCTGAACTGGCTAAAAACCTGTTTTTCATGTAAAGAAAGTGCATGCTAGCTGACAATAAACAAATTATCATATCTATCTAAAGTAGGCTACTAATTGTAGCACCTTTATTATAAACACTGCTTTAGCGTACTTAGCATAAGTAAGTCTACATAAGTACGCTAAGTACGTAAGTAGTTTTTATAATAAAATTGCATACAATTAGTAGCCTTCTTTAGAATAGTCAGATAATTTTCTGTTTCATCGTATGACATACTACGATATATAAACAACAATTATCGCTCCAAATTTAAAAATGCGAGATAAAATACGATATTATTTCATTATTCATTGAGAATTTTTTCCTCTAAAATGCCTTAAAAACTAAAAAAAACGTTATGAAACTTGGCTTGCAGATTATTTTAAAAACATAACCGTTTTCTTAGGTCTCCAACAATGCATATCAACTATGAACTTATTTCAAAGAAACTGAAAAAAAACATCATTACAAAGGAAGCAGGCGGAAATTCGTATACGTACTAAACCTAAGGTCGTTCTTTAAAATTTCTATAAAACTAACCTAAAACAATACCCAATGCAAATAAAATGAAAAATACATATTTAAAATAAAATTTTGCAATAGGTAAGTAGTAACATCAATAAACAAAATTAATAATAAGTAACAATCAAGACATTGCGACAATGGAAGAAAATATTATATAAAGATTAACTAAGTACCTACCTTAACGAAAAATAGACATTTTAAAAACTTTTAGATAGGGAGAGAATTTCTTAAGTAAATATTGTTAACTCCACATGTCAATTTATTTTTGTTTGAATTTGTTGACATCATTTACAGCTTTACTATAGGTAGGTAACTTCTAATTAATAAACTTTTATGAGTAACTCTACGTTCACTGACATTTGCAAAACAAATACAGTTGGCGCTCGTGCATGTCAAAACGAACTCTATTTCAATGGTATAAAGACTATAGGAACTGAAAAACAAAAATTGTCAAACATCGTAATTCGAACGACGACACCAGCTGTCAAATGCAAAAAAGTGACATGACCTTACGTCCGTCCGCGAAGGCATCCAGCCTCCGACTGACGTTATTTGAAGCGATTTTGAGTTATATAGGAAGGGATATTGTATCAATAAGGTTGAATTTGTTGTGGCAAAATATTTACTAGGATCGAATAATTACGCAAAACGCCTTACAAAAATGTGTTTTTTGGGTTTTATTCTTTTTGTATATAATTCTACAAAAATTACGAATATTTATAAGAAAGATATTATGATGAAGCAGTTATTGTAGTATTTTAAATCCACTTGAAGTTACTATATTTTCTGTAAAGTCTAAAACCCTGTGCTGTTTTAAAGTGTTATTCTCCAGTGTTTTATTACAAAACTACATAAACTATTGTAAAATGAAATATAAACTTTTGAAGATCAGTTATTTGTTTAGGTAATGTGATATTTTTAATCACTTATATTAGATGCACTTTAGAGAAATCTTATAGACGGTGCGCCATACATGGCACTCCGGAGTCCCCTTAATCTACCCATTATCTATCAATACCAAGTCATTACATCCTACATTTTTGGGGTTCGCTTTGTTCGTTTTTCTTTTTTTTTTCATAGTCATAGGTAGTATCGTAATTTTGCTCCCCCGTCCCTGACCAAGTGAAGAAGACAGTGAGATGAGATGGTGGCCGTAGACAGCCATTTTGAAGAAAAAACTAAAGAATATTTCTTTGATGGTATAAAAGTATTATATTCACAATCTGAGGAGTGTATTTCACTTGAGGGGGATTACATTGAAAAATAAAAAATATTAAAAGCAGTATATTTCTTTCATTTAGTACCTTAGGCCGCGGACTTATCAGCCGCCCCTCGTAGTTGTAGGAGATTTTATCGCAAAAGTAGGAGCGAGAACTGACGCAGACGACAACAACATTCTGGGACCTCATGGCTCGGGGACCAGAAGTGGACGTCGTCTCCTCGAATTCGCGTTTGGTCAGAGTTTAGGCCTTACGAACAGCTTCTTTTTCAAGAAACCCCAGCGCCGATGGACCTGGTTCTCGCCAGATCAGATCACAAAAAATGAGATCGATTTCTGCCTCTCTTCAAATAACCAAATCGTAAGTAACATCGAGATGCTGAATTGCTTCAAATTCAGCTCCGACCCCCTCCGGGTAACTGTTAAATTTATCTTCAAAATTCAACGACTTCGCGCTATTATTTAAAAAACAGCTTCAACTCACTACCATTGCAGTCTTTGGATGATATACAGGATCAGTTAGCTTTCCAAAACGTTAAATTAATAAAAAGTAAACACAAAAAGCTTAGCGACGCCACCAAACTGCTCATAGAGGAAAAACAGAAATTAACTATGTAAGGACACACAGGAATATAAAATCGTAGATAAACAGGGTAAACGAAGTATTCGCAAAGATAAGAGGAAGTATAACGAAATATTAGTTCAAACACCATTAGAAAGTAATCGTAATTTAAAATCAGCTATAAAGGGCACACACGTAGGAAAATCAGTCATAGGCTGTTGTGTGAAAGATGGAAACGGCGTTAAAACGGGTGATAGATCTTAAATATTGCGAATTTGTACCGAATATTATGAATCACTATATTCTAATGACTCTAATCAGGCTTGCCAAACGACCACATCAGCGTACTCATGTTCAGAGAATGTAGAGCCGATTACAGAAGACGAAGTGCATCGCGCACTTCTTAACATGAAGTACAACAGAAGTCCCGGTCACGATGGGATTACCACAGAAGCCCTGAAAGTTGGTGAACCTGCCCTCGTCCGCCATATCACACACATATTTAACTCAATCCTTAATACTGGAAAATTTCCAACAGATCTTTGTCACTCTGAAATCATTTTATTACATAAAAAAGGAGACAAATCAGATATAGGTAATTAACGACCGATAAGCCTCGTTTCTCATCTCTACAAAGCTTTTGTCAAAATAATAGAATTTAGGATATCTGGCCAGCTTGATTTAAACCAGCCAGATAAACAGGCTGGTTTTCGACGGGGTTTATCCACAACAGACCATTTCCACACGTTAAACCAAGTAGGTACTGGAAAAACACATTGAGATTCAACTTCCTCTTTACCTCGCTTTAATCGATTATTCTAAAGCTTTTGACAGTCTATACCATCACTCCATCTTCCGTGCGCTCCACAACCAAATAGAGCGTACGTACATCAACCTATTAGAACGCATCTATAAAAACAGCACAGCTTCTATTAAACTCCACACTTCTGGCCCACCTTTCAAAATACACAAAGGCGTTAAACAAGGTGACCCTTCATCACCCAAACTCTTCACGGCCACTTTAGAAGAAGTATTTCGGAATCTCTACAATAGCAGGGAAGAGAAAGGGATTATCGTCGGTAGCAAAAGGTTAACTAAACTACGATTTGCGGACGATTTCGTACTGTTCTCTTCTGCAGCTGAGCTAAGGGACATGATCAAAAGGTCGGACTGCACATGAACATGACGAAGACCAAGATAATGACGAACAGTACTGATTTTAAATTTGGGGCAAGGGGTTGTAGAAGCATATATGTAGGCAGGGCGGTTTGCTGCAAGTTGTGTCTTGACAATTTTTTGTGGGACGCATGGTTTCTGGGATATCGCGAGGAAGGTGTTTGCTCCTAATTTTCCAAGATGGCGGCCGGGGGACGGGGGCGGCAGCCCCACAAACTTGGGGTTGGGCTTCTATTGACCCCCCACACATGTACCAGGGATGGGATTGCGTCCTCTAAAAAATTTCAAGCTCATGTAACATTTCAATGGACTATAAATAACGCTCAAAACCGGCGCGAATGATTGTATTGAACCATAGACAGTAGAGTAGATAGACCATGTTCGGATGGACTGTCAACTTCAACTTCTTCCTAAATGGCTCTGCGTCTGTATTGACGCAATTCTGCCAGTGTTCTGGTAGTGCTGACAGCTTTATGAGCATTCCTTCCCTCTCCGATACGGTGTTATCACATTTTAATGATGTGGCAAACAACTACAACATTATTCATATTAACGCCCAGAGTATTCCAGCACACTTCTCAGACATGTTAGCTTCCTTCTACAATAAAAATCTCCACGCAATACTAGTCTCTGAATCCTGGCTTAAGCCTTCTCTCCCTTCTTCCTGGATTCACTCTTATACGTAACGACCGCACGGGTAGCCGTGGGGGTAGTGTGGTCATCTTCTTACGCTCGCATATTACCTTCTCAGTTGTAAGCATGTCTGCACAGCCCCCTCCTGCGAATGCTGGCGAACATCTCTATCGAGATCTGCCTCTCTCATACTAAAATTCATAAATCTACTATAGCCCTTCCCTTCGCATAAATTACTTCTCATCTTTTGAAAAACTTCTGGAAAATCTCTTACCTTCTTACAGTCACACCATTATTATGGGGGACTTTAACACTTGCCTTGTTAAACAAGATTCCCGTTCATCCGCCCTTTAGTCAGTTTTGCAGTCCTGCAACATGTACTTCCACTTGGAGCAACTCATCACTCTCCTAATCTTACCCCATCTCTTCTTGACTTAATGTTCACCTCATCCTTACAGCATGTTGCTAAGCACGATCAATGCTCAGCTGACACCTTCTCGTATCACGATCTTATCTTCCTCTCCTATAAACTTCGTCCACCTAAACAAAAACACAAAACTCTACTTCAGCGCAATTTTAGTGGTATGAATCTGGAAAACCTTAGAGCGAATGCATTTAAAGTTGACTGGTTTTCTGTGATGGCAGCTGATACGATCGAAGGTAAGCTATCAGCATTTAATTCTACACTATCTAATCTGTTTGACGTTCATGCACCGGTCAAAATAAAGCAGCTGCCAGCTCCGTGGATCACGGACGAAATTAAGTCCCTTATGCACAAGAAGGCAGCTGCCAGAGCAAGATTCAAACGATGTGCTAATTACGCAAACAACGAAAGGTTTCATCTCGCCCGGAATCGCTGCAATAGGATGTGTAGGGATGCACAACGCCGCTACATTCACTCTTCTTTCTCAAATGCTGACCCAGCTAAAGCCTGGAAATTTTTAAGAACTTTGGGAATTGGCAAGGCACGTCAAGATGCGTGTACATCAAATATTAATATTGATTCACTTAACGTTCATTTTTCGTCGACATCCAACATGGATATTAATGTCAAAACTAGAACTCTTAATTATCTTTCCTCCTTGCCATTTCCTAACGTGCCATGGGAGGGAAGTGACAATATCAGTCGCAATATGATCACTCCCATTATTGATGAGTTATTGCCTGTAATAAGTCAGCTCCTTAACTTTTCGATTCTATCTGAAACCGTTCCGGCTGTGTGGAAGGAAGCTTATATTATTCCTCTTGCCAAAAAACCCAAGCCCTCTTCTTTTTCAGATTTCCGTCCCATTTCCATACTTCCTTTCCTTTCCAAGGTCCTTGAACACCTTGTTCACGGCCAACTCAGTAAGTACCTCTCTTCTCATAAACTCCTTAATCCTTTCCAGTCCGGTTTCCGTCCCGGTCACAGTACTGTTACTGCTCTTGTTAAGATCACTGATGATATCAGAACGGGAATGGAAAACGGACACCTCACTATCCTTACACTACTTGACTTCAGCAATGCCTTTAACACTGTTAATTTCGAAATCCTCATTGGACTATTGCGCTCTATTAACATATCTCCATCGGCGATTGGCTGGTTTCGCAGTTATCTGCAGGGGCGCTGGCATCGGATCTCTCTTAATTTTACTTCTTCCTACCATCTTAGTACAGACGATCTTCAAATCTACACCCAAGCCGCACTACAAGACCTGGCCAACGAGATTCACCGTACGAATGCTGATCTTGTGCGTGTCCGTGATTGGAGTATGGCCTTTGGTCTTCAGGTAAACCCCAGCAAAACACAGGGTTTAATTATTGGCAGCTCTCGCACTTTTGCTAAAATCGACTGGTCCAATCTCCCTAAAATAGAATTCAATAGCGTTATAGTTCAGTTTAGCAGAAGTGTAAAAAATCTTGGTATATTTATGGATTGTGACATGTCTTGGATTCCTCAAATGGAAGCGGTGAGTCGCAAGGTATTCGCCTGCGCTGCTTCATTGAGAAGGCTTCGTAACTTCCTGCCTACTACCACTAAAATTGTGTTCGCTCAATCTCTCATTCTTCCCATTCTTGACTATGCCGATGTTTGCTACCTCGACCTAACTGAGGAGCAACTTAATAAGGTTGAACGGCTCCAAAACGTGTATATACGTTTTGTGTTTGGTTTCCGTAAATATGATTATATTTCGTAGTTCCGCACAAAACTAAAATGGCTCCCTGACCGTCTTCATCGAAATTTCCATATCCTTTCTCTTCTTCACAATATACTCTTTAACCATGTCACCCCCTTTTATGTAAAGGGGCGTTTTGAATTCCTCCACCATTCTCATCCTCATCCTTTTCGTGTCCTCCGGTCGTCAGAAAATCTGGGTTTGAGTATGCCACTTCACAAAACCAATTTCTACGACAAATCCTTCTCTATCCAGGCCATAAGGTTGTGGAATGCACTACCAGAGTCCATCAGAAAAGCAGTGTCCTTACCAGTTTTTAAAGCTCGCGTTAAGTAATTTTACCTGTCAGAATAGAATGAATATTGATTAAGTATTACTAAAAAGTATACTAGGTATACATATTTTATATATATATACAATGTGTATTGTCGAACCTTGATCAAACGAGATGTGCGGATACACGACATATATTTATCGATAAAAATAAAAAAATAAAAAATTATATGTTACCTATCTCAAAAAAAAAGCCGATTTAATTATTTTTTTAATGAAAACTACTTCATCTGGTTTTTTCTCCGTTTCTTTTTGAGTAAACGGTCTATTTTATTCAAAGTAGTCTCATTTGAAAGCTAGATAGTCTACCTAGCTAAGAAAATAAGAAAAAATAAAATTTCGGTACATAAGCCTAGTAAAATCAATATTTTTTAGAAATTTGCAAAAAAAAAAAATATTTTATTTTTGATCTGTAACTTTAAAGCTGGGTTATTGTGGTGTATTTTTTTGCATGTTGTATTAAACTCCACAATTTAGTCTACAAATCCTCCAAAAATTATGGGCCTATCTCTTTTTGTTGTCATGTTATTCACCATTTAAAATAGGTACTTTCTGTTTTGTCAAGAGTAAAAAAAACAAAAACTTTATCTTAAACAGCCGTTAATATCCCACTGCTGGGCAAAGACCTCATTCCATTTCTTCCTATCTTGCCTCGTTTTATTTTATAATTTATGTAGATTAAATCAGTTGATATTCCTGTTGATCTTTGTACATGACAGAAAGTACCTATTTTAAATGGTGAATAACATGACAATGAAAAGAGATAGACCCATAATTTTTGGAGGATTTGTAGATTAAATTATGAAGTTTAATACAACATGCAAAAAAGTACACCTCAATAACCCAGTTTTAAAGTTACAGATCAAAAATAAAATAAAAATCTATTATTTTTGCAAATTTCTAAAAAAATATTGATTTTACTAGGCTTATGTACCGAAATTGAATTTTTTTCTTATTTTATTAGCTAGGTAAACTATCTAGCTTTCAAATGAGACTACTTTGAATAAAATACACCGTTTACTCAAAAAGAAACGAAGAAAAAACCAGATGAATTAGTTTTCATTAAAAAAAATATTAAATTGGCTTTATTTTTGAGATAGGTAACATATAATTTTTTATTTTTTGTTTTTTATCTTCATAAATATATGTCGTGTATCAGCACATCTCGTTTGATCAAGGTTCGACAATACAATGTGTATTGTCGATCCACATGTATATACACATATTTATTTATTTATCTTTAAATATTCATGTTATGTTCATATTTATTCTAGCTTATCCTTGGTACACCCCCTGCCTTTCTTAAACTCACATAATTCTTTCCATCCAAAGGTTGCCTGGAAGAGATCGCTTCTAAGCGATAAGGCCGCCCATTGTACTTGTATCATGTGATGTCTTTTATAATAATCTGTAACTGGTGTGCAATAAAGTATAATATTTTCGTATTGTATTGTATTGTAAGGCAGTATACAGGATTGCTGACAATTTTAAACTACGTGCTGGTTTTAAGTGTCCACGGAGCCAAGAAATGAAGCGATAATAACAATTATACGTAACCTGGATACAGAAGCTCTTCGTCTTAAAATATCCAAACTCTGCCTTGTGCATTTGATCAGAGCTTCCACACATTTTGTTGCGAAGTAAGCGAACAGTTCATTGCACTCGTTTATTGTGGGTGTGACGTCGAAACGATCAGGGTTTTCTATCTCCAAAAATGCTGAAACATATATTTTTTTGTTTAATAACATAATAGTTAAATTAATAAGGTATTTATTTTCTATCATTTTGTTGGTATTTCTTTTGATAACTAGGTATTTCATTCGAGTTAAATAAGACATTTTATTCCATTTAATGACTGCGCCGTGCATTCACACGGTGATATAACTTAGATTTTTACGGCAAAAATACGTTTAAGAATATATAGCCTTTGCTAAGGCAAAGGCATTAAAGCTAAAAAACCTTATCTAAAATAAACCAGCTGCAATATTTTGATATATTGTATTGCAAGATGAAAAATTACCAGCATCTTCAGGAAAGACTCGAGTTGCAGACGTTACTTGTTTCAATGCCTTTTCGATGTCCAGCCTGTAATATTTGACAAAAAGTATTTTTTTAAACAATATACCCACTTCTAGTATAAGCCAACTTTTCCCTGTATACTGACTGACACTTTACTTTATACTGAAAGAAACGCCTTGAAAGTAAACCAAAAATTTTGCAATTACTTGCTCACCATTTATCTTTTAGGTCTCTTATCTGCTGCGAAGGAACGCTTCCCAGAAATTTGTTTATAAGCTCAATAACAGCTATTTCAGCGTTCCACGATTTCTGCTGCAAATCATGAGCTGAAAAAAAATTCTTTGTTTAAAAACTTGTTCAGCTTTTAATAGTGACATAACAAAAGAATAATATCACCGATACATGGCACTTTTAGCAATTTGCAGCTAAAAGTGCCTCAACCAAATAAGTAAGTCTTGCCACAATCACCACGCTTAAGGCGAGGTAGTTCCAATTTTAGGTTTTTAAACAACTGTATTTCTACCAAAATGTAAATGAAGCACGAAATAAATATATTTTATAAAAATTGAACTTATACTCTAAAAATTGGTAAAGATAGAAACGTCAATAAAAATAATTTTCTCGATAAAAAAATCGCAAAGATGACACTAATCGAAATTTCAAACAACTTTTACTCAGAGGTTTTTTCTTGAAATAATTTCAAAGTTATATCAAAAGATAGGGTTTATGTTTTACTAAAAAACTGTAAAGTTTTTATTTAAATCAGTTATTATTAATCTCTGCGAAATAAAACTATCAAAATCTACTGATACGGGCGCTCACGCCGGGCGGCCAGTGCCCGTCGAGACGTCTTCGAGGTTGGACGCACGCCGTTTGTCTCCCAAAAATCCCCCCACCCCCTGTGTTTCAAATTGGTGCAGAGCAATAAAAATAATAGAAGGAAAGTGAAACCCAAGACACAACATAAAAAATGATACTCGGAAAATGGTAGGTACACTTATTGTTTCATTATATATTTGTTTTTATTGTTAAGGTATTGTTACGTAGGGTTTTAATTTGTAAAATAAGTATAATAATGGCAAGAACATACATACTTAATGTACGTTCTTGCTATTATTATATTTATTTATTTAATTTTTATTATATCAACTTGGATATTATGTGTACATAACATAGGTTTATATAAATTTTAGATACATAATATAAGTGGTTTAAAATGTTGTGAAATGGTAGGAGTAAATGAACTATTACATAGTATAGGTAATTTCCTGATACCTATTTTGTTTTGCACGAGTGCCAAATTTTAAGCTAAAATTTTTCTTTTTCTTATAATATGTCTTTAAGTTGTTATTCATTTATTTATTTATTCTATTCTTCTTAGCCTCTATAATGGCACTTTTGGTGATGTCGTCCTTATTTGTCTTAATAATAATAATGTAAATCCGTTTATTGGCTGTTAGTGATAGTGATAGTTAGTTGATAGTTATAAGATAAGTTAATTTATAATTAAGAGCTGTGGATTTTGTTCATAAATAAAAAAAAAAAAAAAAAAAATTGTCAGATTGTTGACATGTAGGTAATACACAAATAAATAGCATCTTTGTCACTCACTTATATAAGAATGTAATGAAGGTAAGATATCCATTTACGATATAAATGATTTTGTAGACGCGCCACAGTAAAAGAAATACACACTGATTGACATCTTGTTCTCCTTGATGGTGGATCGGGAGGTATGTTTTATTTACTAAATCGGATAGAGGAGTTAAAAGTCACAAATTCCGACTTTTTGGGATTTGCCCCCCAAGACCATCCACTGGGGGGGGGACATATTGCTTAGTTACTTAATTAAAATACACAAGTGATTTTAAATGCATAGAAAATTTTGACCCCCCTGCCCCCATAGAACCCCCCCTTTTGAGTGTACTACCAGATGCCGTCGCGATATTGCATTTCTAATTGCGGAATCGTATAGAGGGTTTCTTTTAATATTGGAAGAAAAAAAATTGAACCCCCCTTTGAACCCCTTTCTCGACCCCCTTTTATATCTCCAAAACGGATAGACTTGGAAGATTTTTTTTCCACGGTCATGTAGAGGAGACAAATGGTTTGAATGAAAAAAACAATTTTGCTTTCTTTTGCCCCCAGACCCCCTTTTTTTAGGAAAAACCGAAAATTGACCTATTTTAGACCTTTTTTTCCGGGTGGAGCATCGCGATGAGCGAAGCGAGCCGCGCTTCGACCGCGGAAAGAGGGGAGTCACAGCACGGTTCTTTGACCCCTCCCGACGACCCCCTCGCCCATAACCCGGGAGAGCATTGCGGCGAGCGAAACGAGCGGCAATGCGACCAAGGGGACGGAACGGCGAGCGAAGCGAGCCGTGCTGTGACCCCCCGTACGCCACCAGCCCCCCGGACCCCCTCCCCTAACCGAAAAATCTGATATGGGTATCCTTTTCGACTAACTTGGGGGTGAGGATTTCGAATTCAATGACGGCGAATTATGAAACACGACACCTGTCACACAGCAAGGCGAGCGAAGCGAGCCTAAAAAAGAAACTGGACTGTCTTGTCTAGTTGTATAGACGACCGCGATGAAAAATGTGTTCGCTAGATGTAAAAAAGATCAATGATTTTTGACAGAGTTATTCATGGTGCTCATGACTATTCCATATATAATCATCATCATCATCATCAGCCTATATTAGTCCACCGCTGGACATAGGCCTCCCCAATGAGCGCCATAGCACCCTGTCTTCAGCTTGACGCATCCAGCATCTACCGGCAGTCTTTCGCAGGTCGTCATCCCAACCTCCGACCACCGTTTACCGAGTCGTGGTCTCCAATCAAGAACACGTTTGCCCCAGCGGCCGTCGGTTCTTCGCGAGATATGGCCGGCCCACTGCCAGTTCAGCTTGATAATTCTCAGAGCTATGTCAATAACTTTGATTCTCTGTCTGATGTATTCGTTACGAATCCTATACTTCAGATAAACTCCGAGCATAACTCTTTCCATAGCTCGCTGTGCGACTTTGAACTGATGGACCAGCCCTATTGTAAGTGTCCACGTCCCAGCTCCGTAGGTCATAACGGGTAGGACGCACTGGTTGAAAACTTTTGTTTTAAAGCATTGCGGTATGGATGAAGAAAAATAAATAAAATAAATAAAATAAAATTTATTTAAAAATATCTTAGGACTAAAGAGTAACAAAAAGTACCTTACTTAAATTCTTATGGAAATAACAATGTGGGTGCCTGAACTAGGTGAAAACCTGTTTTTCAGGCTGAAAGAGGGCTAACAACAAATAAATAATCAATTTGAACTTGCTTATTATACAAAGGGATGTACATGAATACTTTATGATAATAACTTATGCTACTTACACTAAACTAAATTTAAATAATAAAGGTATACACAAAGATTTTTAGGTCTACTTAAAAACAGTCAATAAATTTTCTGTGTCATCGTATGACATACATTGTAGTGTATCCTTAAGTTTTTTCTTACAACTATTATAATATAAGGGATAAATATTGGCTAATACATTTAATCTATTGTAAAAAAAAGGACCAAGGATACTGAAAAAGAAGACTTGAGGTAGTTTCCCAAACGCTGCCCAGCCCAGCTGGATCCTCCTTTTGGTCTCCTTCTCGAAATTGTTTTTACCTAACTACAGAATCTGCCCGAGGTATGTGTATTCGGAAACTATTTAGAGAAGGTGACCATATGCGACCACCGGCCTTGGATCAATGTGTCCATTGATCATGACTTTTGTTTTATCCAAATTCATGCCAAGACCGATACATCGGGAGGCTGAAGCTAGGCCGTCTAGCATCAGGTTCAGCTCTTCTAGCGACTCCGCCAATAGGACTATGTCATCAGCGAATCGCGCAAATTCAAGCAGTTCCTCTGTGTCATCGTATGAAAATGACAGTAAGTATTCAGTACACTTCATTTTACACTTGTTTTGAGTAAGGGGGTATATATTGTACGGAGGTGTACGTACATAGTATAGTAGTTATGTAAAGTTAGTAAGTTAATGAGTGAAATCACTGAATACTTTTCAAAAGTTTATTGAAATTATAACACGTAAAACACATAGGAAGTAAACGAGCCTTCATACGGTAGTATCGCGGCGTGGCCATTGTCGCACTGGTTGGTAAGGGCGTAAATATGCAGATTCAGTAAATTCGATAGAATGATGCTACATAATGCATTTACCGTACGTCTTCGTACATATGATATATGTACTCTTACATATAGAATAGAATAGAAAGACATTTATTTATAACAACTTACAAAAGACACACTTATAGAATAGGTACATGTCAAGTATAGAGAT
Organism: Eupithecia dodoneata; assembly: GCA_947044415.1. Taxonomy (NCBI): domain Eukaryota; kingdom Metazoa; phylum Arthropoda; class Insecta; order Lepidoptera; family Geometridae; genus Eupithecia; species Eupithecia dodoneata. Next base: position 6,165,837 of record OX345656.1, on the reverse strand, counting down.
AGTTGATATAGAAAGGCTCTAACTCAGCACAATGCTGGCTAAGCTCCGTAAGAGACCTAGCTAGCGCTGGTCTTCCAATCAATAAATTTATTTCCGGCACAGAGAGGGGCCGCGAGGCTTGGCCTCATTACCCAGGCGTCAACTCGAGGGGTGACGACCCCTCAGTCCTTGGATTTTGTGGGAATATCTTTTTTTTCCCATTCTCAATGCTGGTCTTCCGTTAGAACCCATACATGTGACGTCACGAACAGGACTACGTCATGAGATGAAAAAATATAATAAAAAAGGCTAAATAATGCAGTTTACAAATAAGAAAGACGTATTCATAAATATAGACGACAAAATGTAATATGACGTAAACATATCTACATACTAGCGGACCGGGTATTTATTATTTTTATTATTCATAATTTATTTGCGGTTGTTTATTTTCCTTTCCCGTTCCGTTTATCTACTATGTGCCCCCAGTGACGCCTATTTCATGCATAGTTATAGTTAGCCGAGTGTGAGCCACGAAACTTTTTTCTTATACTTTCATTTTTGAACTCGTGATGATATCTTTCGACTGAAATGTACGAATTAAATAATTAAAATAGTTATATTAAGGTATTGAAGCAGTCTTAATTGTAAAGTAATTTATTTTGATAAAGATTAATACCACGGTACAAAAAAGAGCCTTTTGTAGCGGCGGCATTTTAATTAAAAATTTAAAATAAATAAACTCTTTTGTGACGTAACTGTAATAGTTAGATATATGCTGTTGCTACATTTTTTGTAGACAATGATGTGTTCTGCAATGTTGTTGTACATCATTTTGCTCTATCATCTATAGTTTTCGCAGCGCACGCGATGTAAGGAATTTCTAAGGTCATCCGGTTTTCCGGTCAGTCGGTCGGTTTTTCTTACAAAAATAGGGTCAGGGGGCTAATTTTTTTTTTTCATTCAAAACTATTTGTCCTTTTCTAGATAACTGTGGAAAAAAATATCTTCCAAGTTTATCCGTTTTGGAGATAGAAAAGAGGGGTCGAAAAGGGGGCTCAAAGGGGGGTCCTTTTTTTTCTATGCATTCAAAATCACTTTTCCCCCTCTATACACTTATAAAAAAATTACGCAATATGGCTTCACGTAGATGGCCCCCCACTGGTCTTGGGGGGAAAAATGTCAAAAAGTCGGAATTTCGTTTCGTTTTTCCCTGACTTTTAACTCCCATATATGGTTCCGTAAAAAAAAACATACCTCCCCATCCACCATCAAGGAGAACAATAATTATGTCAGTCAGTCAATCAGGTAGAAGTAGATACTTGTTATCAAAAAGGGTTGTTCATAAAAATAAATATAATTGTCACTTCTACAATTTGTTTTTTTTTACCTCTATGTTCTCGTTGCTGAATATAAAAGTTGTACCTAGATAAATATGCCACACAAAACCAACGTTAATTTTTGATGTAAACTAATTTTAATGTCCTAGCTTTGTGACTGTACCTAGATCTACACATAATAAGTAATGCAAATACTGCTATTAATATCATCAATATTACCTACCTGGATTAAGAACATAACATACGTACCTAACCTACTACTTGTTTTTCTATACTGTGGCACCTATATATCGTAAGCGGTCAAGTGGCGCGCGGCCTAGCGGCCTTCCCCGCTGGACGCGTAAATAAATACGTCGCGCGCTCAATGGGCAGGGCTAAAAAGCCCAAAATTCTCGAACTACCTCGCCTTAAAAGGCGGATTGGTGATCGTTGTTAAGGTGTTAAAAATACGCAGACAGAACGAAACTGTTGTGTTTCCTATGGCAGGTTCCCCTTATTCCTATGTTGCCTCTGCCGTTTGCAACGTGCCGCTCGTGTAGGTATGCAAGCCCGGGCTTCTATAACTGATGACATGTCCGTCGCCATGCATCGTCAGCAGCCTTCGACGGTTGCAGTTGCCTTTGCTGCGTGTCGCTCGTGTATAAGCCCTTAGTCGATTTTTGCGATAGCTACTGTTGAATTGAAGCAGTCGATTCTTACACCACGGTCGCCAAGGTACTATTCTACTTAAATGCATGAAGAAGTGGGAAACTGATGATTTTCTTACAGATTTCAGCTCGCCTGTGGTAGTTCTCCTCGTAGAAAACGCCCGACTCGACTGCACGTTCGGGTAAATATACCAACATCGTTTTAGTTATTGACAACAGGATCGCGTCTATCCGAGCTTCTTTCATATCTACCACCTGGAATCATTAGGTCAAAATAATCACACTAATAGGTATTATATTACAAATGCAAATGTTTGGATGTATACCTATAGGTAGATGTTTGTTACATCTTCACGCCAAAACTACTGAACGGATAGTGCTGAAACTGGAACAGAGCGGCTATTAACTCATAAATTTGTTCCTATGGAGTAGAAATAACCTTAAAACGTTTTCTTCCGTCCATATATCCAAACTTCCAAACTTTCGCATTTATAATATTAGTGTGATATAATCTAAAATAAAAAAAATATCCATATCTATGTAAAGTGTTGTATTACATATTATGTATATTAGTCACCTAGTACACAAGCTCTGATTAGCTTGGGGCGATTGTCCAGCGTTATTGATTTAATTATTTATATTATTTATATTATTTTTCACAGCGACAAGAGAATGTTTAGAAATGAAGTAATTAAAATAATGGAGGAGGATGCTAGTGTACCTATACAGTTAAACACATAGTTACATAATTTAATATTAATTTAGTACTTAGTTTTAACTTAATATGTAGGTAATAATTTTTTATATTATATTAATATTATTATATTTTTTGTTATGTAAGTATAGGAAATAAGTTTATATTCTGAGAACTATTTATTATAAGTGTACATATTATGTTATACCTGACTGTCTAGCTAATAGAAAATATCTTATAAAAAGTAAGTCCGTTTTTGGCCATAAGTTTAGATTTTAAGCATGTTTGTTATATTAATTAAGGGCTGTGGATTTTGTTTAAATAAATAAATAAATAAATAAATAAATAAATTATTATTGTTTAAAAGCTAAGAGTAAATTGCTAAACTGAAATAGTATTTATTAGTATAGTAACAGAAAATAAGAAAAAATATTTTATACAAGCTTCTGCTAACGATTTTGCGAATATGTTAAGAAAATGCCTGTGTTATTCTAGGAACTACAGTTAATAATACAATATTTCATACAAACCTCCTTGACGAACAAATCAACCTCGTCCAAGATTGAAATGATCCTGTCACAATACGCTGGTATCTCCAACGAGGTCCATGTAATCGTAGACAAGCCTGGCTGGAACGCTTTCTCTAGCTTGATCAGCTGGGCTCTTAGAAGTGGAAGGTAGAGTTTCGGCATTGCACTGGAAATAACATCAGAGTATTGGCAATGAGTATATCACGATCACGAGGAGGCTAAACGGGGTTTTGAGTGGAGACCACGTCTTGGTACGCAGAATGCCCTGTAACCAGGTGGAAGGATCTACAAAAAACTGCTGGCAGATGCTGAATGCGTGCGATTCCTTTCGTGTTTCAAATGACACTCTCTCGTTAGTAAAAAATGTCCACGGCCCGATACAGGCCTTCCCTCATGATCGCCAACTTCAACCAGGCAACCATTCCACCTTGTAGATGATTGCCCAAGCTACGCCCGGTAAGTGGTCGTCACTTTATAGACCCATTTATCGGACACTGGGGTCCAAGTGACCAGAATACTCTGCACTAATTAAACACCAGTCAACTTACAATCGAATTTTATTGTTTCTCTTTACACAATACATAACTTTTTCATAGTTGCCAAGGAGTTTTTCCTTGCAAAAAGCGACTATTTGGGCGCCATCCGGGACATCTGCACAACAATATACTTAATTGATTTACAATTACCAAACAAATTTTCATTATTTAAGTATTAAATAACTTTCTCATTAACAAACAGAAGAAACAAATTAGAACTAGTATTTACAATTGAAACACAGTTATAATTGTTGCAATCTACAGGAAAACTTACGTGTAAAATATTTATTTATTTATTTGTGACATGTATTTTTTTTTACCAGCACTCGGTCACGCATCGCTTATATTTTTAAAAACCCGGAGAGCCTCGGTACCCTTCGGATCTAGGGTCACAACTATAAGGGGAGCAAATGCATAGGCTTTGTCGAGACCTGCATACTTGTGCCTCTAAGAGATCTTCGGCCAAATCTGCCGCCGCACCAGCCCTCACGGATATCCTCGGAAGATGGGAAGGGGTAAGTGTGTCGAAGCATGTAGCGTCCCACACAATAGGGCTCTCCAACTCCCATGGGAATAGATTCTAAATATTCTGTCATCTTAAAATGTTTTTTTTTATGTACTTACATAGTCCTAATTGCCACATATATTCAACTTCTCTTATACACTCCGGTATGTAAATGCTAAAGTTTACAATATACAGGTTCGTGACGGGGTGGCGAATCAAAAGCGGAGCTATCAGACTCAATCGCACCTGAAATATACAAACAATCAAAGTCAGATCTCCACGTTCATTGCAAAATGAACCGAAAGTATATGAGGATAAGCATGAAAATAACCTGTCCAACGTTCTCCATCCAAGCTTTGTGATAAATTAGTTCATATTCAGTAAATACGATGCACATAACGTTGAATAGTTTGATGCATCTTTGGGTGTTCTGAAAAAATAACATACAACAGGTAATGTTGTGTGAGAAGAAACTAGTCTTTTATTGATCTCAGCGTTCATCTGTTTCCAAAATTCGATAGGTACTACACTTTATTCATTATATCTAACCATATGCTCGATAATTTCACGTTGTTCCTTGAACGTTTTCATAGGAGTCTTCATATTCTGATTGTAGAATCTTATCCACATGAGGCGGCCCGCCACTGGAGGCATATTTCTTGGTAATTCCGGATCCTCTCTTTCTTCATTGTATCTAAAATTAACTAGAGACGTTACACATCACTTTATCTCTTTGGTTAATTATTTACTATTTATCAATCCCTAAACGAGTCTGAACTAAATAAGGGTTTTGCAATAATCTCAACGCTTGGCAGGCGGATTTATGATCTCAGTAAAGATGTTAAAAATACACAGAATAGAGCTGCCGCTCTTCCTCTAGTAGTTTCCTTTACGACGACTCCTACGACCTCCACGGGCTGAGTTAGATAGCCTTGGTGGCCGCGTCGTTGCAATCGACGCATTCCAACGACGCGGCCACCAAGGCCTACATGGCTTACCCATTTCCGGATACTTAGATATCTCACCTGTCACGAATAGACTCGATTTCCGCAGTATATGTGCTGATCAGATCGTAGTACTGATCCTCGAGGTACAAACACCCTAGTTTCAGCGTTTCGAATCTTTTAAGCAGCTGTAACGCTATTTCAGTGGTAGGACATTTGTTAACACTCTGAAAATTAACATTAATTTATCGTCAATGGCTAATAAACAGGATGTCCCCCAAATAGCAGCAATGCCCAAAACCGGAGAAACACTATTAAAAAAATTTGAAATTTTTCTTTAGGTACGCGATTGATTATACTCCTATTCGGTATACTTAACTCGTCACATATATCTATATACCTACCTAGTTTTCCCTGTTTTGGGAATTACAGTTACGCGGTCCCCCGCATAATATTATCAAAGTTTAATAGATACCTAGAATTTGTGTTTTAATGATATATTAGAATTTGTATACTAATTCTATTGATATGTGATACCGATGGGTGAAGTGACAGTAGGAGCACAAAGTACAGTCGAGTAGGGGAGTAGGGATGGCTCTATTAAAATAACAATAGATGGAAAATATGAGAGTTACGTTTATCATAAAGTTTTCTAGCAACAATTCTTGATTTCCGACTGCATCCATGTACGTTTTGAAGTCCTTGTCAAAATCAGGACGTCTGTAATTTTGAACAATAAATTGATAACAATAAAAAACTAATAAGTGTGTCTGTTCTCAAAAGCTCTTTGGTTTTGGTTTTCTTCACAAAAAATAAACCCCGGTCAGTTTGTTCTAAATCAGTATCTAAATAATGGGTAATATTTTAAAGGAGGTTGTAGGTATAATATAAAACAAAGATACTTAATAGGCTCTAGAATCTTTGGTATAAATATAATTCTTGGTAGTTTGTAAAACACTTTTTCAACAATATATATTAAGACTTTCGCTATTTCTTGACATGTTTAATAAATTATCGGGTATTTATTGCGTGGCTTTTCTTGTATTTTCCCTTACATTTATCTCGCAAAACAAAAGGTACGCGATAAAATACCCTATAATTAATCTTAACATGTTAGGAAATGGAGACAGTTTTAATACATATTAATGATTAACATCTTTAATATTTAACAACATAGACTAGAAATTACGATTGTTTTAATTGTCATTTTATCTATACTAATATAATATTATAAAGAGTAAAGGTTTGATTTTATTTTGTTTGATTGTAATGAATAGGCTCCGAAACTACTGGACCGATTTGAAAAATTATTTCACTGTTGGGAAGTCACACTATCCGTGGTGAACATAGGATATATTATATTTAAAAAAAATTAGAGATCCTTACTAAAACTCCAATAATGTAACCCAAGGTGTAAAAAACTGACCTTAGAAAATCCTTACATCGCGTGCGCTGCGAAAACTATTGATAATAGAACAAAGTGATGTACTACAACATTGCAGAACACATCATTGTCTACAAAACATGTCGCGACAGCATATGTACGTACATATATCTAACTATTATAGTTACGTCACAATAAGGCGTTTTTTTTATTTTAAAATTTTTATTATAATGCCGCCGCTAGAAAATGTGTCATTTGTACCGTGGTATTAATCCTTATCAAAATAAATTACTGTATAATTAAGACTGCTTCAATACCTTAATATAACTTTTTTGGCTCACACCTGGCTAACTATAACTATGCGAAATAGGCGTCTCTGGGGTACGGGTACGGGAAATAAACGGCCGCAAATAAATTATGAATAATAAAATATACCCGTGCAGAGCCGGGACGGTCCGCTAGTAAACTATAAATATATAAACTATAAATTTATAATTAACTATAAATGTGTAGTTAAAATTAAATAAATTCAAATCATACCTATGGTCCATCGCGTTGTATGTTTTAGTAGATATTGATTTAAACAATTTGTTGAAATTATTCGCGTATTCTTCAATACCTTCAAGAGTCGTCTTGTTCAAGACGTAATAAGTGATATAAGTTTGAAAGAGGGTTATTATCTGGAAGAAAAGGAGTAAAGAAAACTACTAAGCTTAACAGCTTATAAATAAATAAATAGTTTATTATGGAACAAAAGCAATGCTTATATGTATTTATAGTTAAAAATTAAAACGATGTCATCTGCGGAAGTATAAAAACTGTGTCGGAGATGAGAACGCCCTCCTCCGAGATTAATTTGGATCATTTATTCCTAGCCTACGTACCTATCTTACTTTCGAACCTAGCAGAACAGACAGGGACGAACCTAGAGGATCGAGAAAAAATCACATACCTACGCAGTCATACACCCTCGAAATACCCTCACAACACTCACGCGCAGTCATTTAGGTAAAAAATATCACTAAGTTTGAAGGTTGGAAGGATGGATGGATGTTTTTCACTCCAAAGCGCATTAAACTAATCGACCGATCAGGCTATAGGTAATTTATTTCATAAGTGTAGCTCTAAGTCTGGATGCAAACATCGACTACTTTTTACCGTATAAGACAGTTCCCATGGCATAGAAATAACCTGCAAACGTATCCGACGCGTTCACGATGCGTGCGAAGCTATGGGTAGAAACTAATGAAATACATATTATACGAATTCTTGTTTTCGAACTCACTTTCAAGACTCTCGTTTTAAAAGTCTCGAACTTGCCAAAAATATACATCTCAGAGCAGTCAAACGGTCTTTCGTCGAAAGCTTCAATCATTTCCTTTTGAGTCTCACTGTAGCATTCACGGTAAAAATTGTAGAGATTCAGGCAAAGCTGGAAAACCATTATACACTTATTTACTGGTTACGTTCAGAGTCCTGAATTTAGTTTCTCGATGGTAGCGTAAAAGACGTGTTTAGGTGTCGTTGAATCAAAGGCGTAAAATCGTCATCATCATCTGCAGCCGGGTACAACCACCGCTGGTTTAGGCCCCACGATGTTTGTGCCATCCACCACAGTTCAAACTCATTCATTGATTGATTAATAAATCTGGATCTCCGAGATCGATAACCTATTATCTGACAAACTTACCCTAGACTTCTTTATAAAATTCAGCTTATCTTGGTTCCATATGGTGTTACGGTTGTTGTTAGTCAAAAAGTCCATGCACATGTTGAGAATCTGATTAGTGACCTTCACCAATAGTGTCGAGATCTGCTTGGTTGTGTTGTAGTATCGAGACGTCGCAAATATCATGCGGACAGTGTATAGTAACCCTGGTATGTATTGCTGCATTGTGTATGGATCACATCTTAAAAAGAAATAATTTTAATGTTTATCGGCTATGATAGAAAACAGATTATCCATGACGTCGGATTGCAATAAACTAAGGGCAGCCGATCCGTCCTTTCGATGACTTTACTATCATAATGTATGGCACTTAGTGACCTTTGATTCTATACGCCTCAATTATTCTGACATATATTTCTTAGAGATCCGAAACGAAAGGTGTGTTCGTTTAGTACGATCGATGTCATCCGTTAACTTCATTCGTTTACACCTTAACACTTTGACTGCGGTTTTTTTTCGACGACTGCGATCTTTTTTTTAACCTAAAAAATTCGTGCTGCCGCTCTACACAGCGGTTGTGTTGCGCCGCACATGCGTTTCGTTCGAAAAATATTAGGGCTGTGCTGAGTCACAAAGATCTGTATTTTCTCAGCCGCTGCGCTAGAGTGGATTTACGCATATTAGTCACTTGTAGAAAACACATACCGTGTGAATTCAGCAGTCAAAGTGTTAAGTGGTGCGCGGCGCGCGCGATACTAATTCCTGCGTGTTGACCGAGGAAGTAGATTGGAATAATTCGTTATATCGAATTCATTATTTTATCATTGCTCTTTTGATTTGTTGCTAGACTGATGTTTTTTGTTCGCCGGGCGGTCTCTTCAACATGGCATGATTAACGCCGCAACACAATTAATGTTGACCGCAACATGTTGACAGCAACTCAGCAAAATATTTATGCAACCATGTTCATATGCACGAGGCATGAAGAAGTAACAAACATCCAAACCTTCGCATTTATAATATTAGTGTGAATAAATCTTATTCTCACCTATACAAAGGTTCACAATACTTTTCCAAAGCATACAAATATTTAACGTTATCAAAAGCTTCATTATAATAATCCGTGACTTGATTGTCCAGCATTCTCCATTTCTGAAAAAGATATAATATAATAGAATTTCTAACTTATGGAGTTTCACGACCCTCGTTAAAATTTTCTTCTATTAAAGCATCATGCTTAAAAACGTCGATACAATTGTCATTTTGTTATCTGTTTTTTTTTTTATGCAATAGACCTTTGTTTGACCACAATCTCACCTGATGGAAAGTGAAGATATGGCCGATGATATGTAATGAATGTAATGATCGTCCAGAAGAACGAAAAATTATGGCAATTTTTAACTTATTATAGTTTAATTATTATAACATCATCTTCTCAAACAATTTGTGTAACATAGTAGGGGGAGCACAGCTGCCTATACAGACTTTTCAGTCTAGTATTGGCAACTGAGCCTACATAATAGTTTGAACAAGTATTTCACTATGTACTTGACATATTTCCAAATTTCAGACAATTTAATTATGTTACGTGTTTGTAATGATTCTGTTTGCAATACATTTATTTATTTATTAATAATTCGTACAAAAATCAATATAAATCCACAGTCCCCTTTCTCATGTGTATAATGTACCTTGAGAAGTTTAGATTTCGCGCGTATCAACGTGTGAATGTACATCTGGCAAGGCTCGCTCTTTAAATGCTCGATGATAGAAGTGAAAGTCGTCAATTGCCGTCGCCAGTGATCCAATTCCGCTAGGGGTCCTATGTTTGACGGCTCTCTTCTAAGCTGCTGACTCTGAACTAAGACCTGGAAATAAAACGTTTAAAGATTATTTCTATCCCATGGGAACTGATTTATGGGATAAAAACAGCACAAACGGAGAAGCTACACATGTGAGCTTACAAATATCAAATTAATGACGTCATTACTACACGCCTGGCTTGCTCGAATATAGCACCTACGCAGCTGGATGCTACCTATGCACGCGGTACACGCTATGCACACGGTACACATAAACCGGTAACCTACACCCACTTTGTCAAACAAACGAACGCATGCAGCTAAAATGCGCCACATGGCCGTGGGTCATCCTTACCATTGTAATTTGCCTGATCCATTGTTTCACGTAAGTGCATATTTCCTCCAGTACATGCGTTTTAGTAACTGCTAACTTCATTTTATCTGGATCTGACAGTTCATCTTGATATAAATTAATATTTATTTTGAATTTCGTGCAGCAGTCCAAATCCATTTTAGTTTCTGGAAGTGTTTGAAAATGTAAGTCAGTAAGCACTAAGTGGCACAAGTAGTGATGTTTCTCGCAGACCACCAATTCTACAAAACAAATGGCAGGTAACTGTGCCATAATTTACAAATACTAACTTGCAAGATAATCAATAAAAAGATTCATCTTAGAAATATAATACTTTATGATAGCTTCGCTGTTTGGGTTAGGGGGGTTTATGTCACCCCAGGCTTTACAGGTTTTTAATGCAGGGATATAACTCATATTCATGGCCTTAAAGATGCCAGACACCACATTTTCAGTTTCTTGATTTATGTCAAGGGGCATGAAAAAATAATCCTGCAAAGGAAATAATATTTGTTTATCTGGTTCTACACCTTTTGAATTTTGAAGTTAGAATTCGGGTGTTGCAAGGAGTCATAATCCAACTATGACAAACCTAAACCAAGCCCGGCCTTGCAAACTTGCTTGGCCAATATATTTTCATTGATATTTTGGAGGGATAACTTTTAATCAGGACATGGATTTATAATAAGATAGACTGGACTTAAAACTTACTTCAGCCACATTTTTTGCATCAATTGCTTTGTTTTTAATTCTATACATAGCTATACAGCGCCCCTCAGTGCCAATAGTAGCTGAATCGGATATATATGTTCTTTCCATTTTGCCTCTTTGATTGTGAATAAATCTACCAGATTCTAGAAGAAGAAATTCAAAATATTACCAACTATAAATTTAATAATATCATGTTAGTGGTTTGTATTTGATGTAGTCGTACTCAGAGATATTCAAGACTATTCAGACTATTCAAACTTACCCATTTTCAAAGGTGGTAGTAATGCATCACATACAACAAAACAGCATCTACCACCCTCAGCTATTGAACTATCTAATATATCTATGTGAACATCTGCATCGAAGACACCTTCCTGAAATTATACAAAATTTTATCAGTGCATTATGCAGATTAAGATTATGGGATGACAAGATTTGCAGATGCAGTGTTTACTTTGTTCTTGACATATTGTATAGAAGCTTAATCACGGGAGCTAAACTCCATCTTGTCTGGATATTAAAAATACTTACGAGAACATAATCAATGGGTTTGTTTAAAGAAACAGCTGCAGTCTCAAGAAGAAATCGGGTTTGAGTTTTCAGGGATCCAAGACGATTATTTCGGGCTTCCTTAGCTTTGGCCTGCAAACATCAGTCAATAATTAAGATAAACTTGAACTTGTTTCTGGACCGGTTTCCGCAACCAGGCCACAGGTGGGAATTTTTAGCATGTCCATCATTAAGGTGCAATGAAACTAGTTGGTATAGGTAGTTAAACACATTAAAGTGAGAACACATTTACCTGTTTGTCTTTGTAAGACTCATGGGCTAAAGCCAACATGCTCATCGAGACTTTACTCTTCTTCTGCATGTCTTGAATACGGGCACTGACATCGAGTATAGCCTCCAAAGCTGTGCGGTCAACGTCCACCCTCTCCCCTGTGCTCAATGTTGAAACGCGATGCTGTGAAAAGCGCAGACGTGATTGCGACTGCGAATGCGATCTCTTTAATCTTTCAAGTGATTCAATTTGTGCAGCTGTCTCAGCAAGGTCGTCTAGAGCAGCGTCATCAGCCGGGGTTCCTTCGGACTCCTGTGGGAGCGAAGGCGCCGCTGGATCCGCTTCACCTTCTTCGTCTGCCATAGTATTTAAAAACTATATCGTCCCAATAACCACTTTTATTTGATCCAGACCAAGTGATCTATACTTTAAAGAAATTAACAAACACTATTATAATTAAAATACTAAAACCACTCTGATTACAATACTCAAAACATTAATATACGGCGGCAGTACGAAAAACAAGACTTTATCAATTTCAATATTCAAAGAGAATGAAACCAATGCATTTTCAAGTTGTTCGATTTTCAATAAGTTTGTTTTGTTTGTTTGTTTTGATTCTGAAACCAAAGAGTATAACAATACAAAACAAACCAATCACTCAATGTTCTTTAACACGTTGACTGTCCCGTCTATTTTGCGAAATTTTCTGTTACGTCCATTTGTTTTTTTTGTATAAACTACTTTATTTAATGATCAAAAAATGACCTGATATGTTGATCATTGCGTAATTATACAGCAAGCCTGAATTTCAGCGTGAATTACATGTAATGCATGGACGTCTCAAGTAATTTTTTGTGACTTATATGTAATGCATGGGCATCTGAACTAGATTTTTGTGAATTACATATAATGCATGAACATTTGATATAAATTTTAAAAGATTGAATCGTTTTTTTTTTTGCTATGGTAACCGTGTGTAAAGTTTCATTCTATCAATCAGCTGATTTGCGGTCATAAAGTTTGTCTGTCAAAAAGTTTCACAAAGTTTGTAAGTAGTTCCTGTGTTGTGTTTTGACTACTTTTGTTGGATAGTGTGAATAAAAATGGCACGACCTATAACGGATGAACAAATGCGGCGCATTTTAGAAGACAGTGATGGTGAGGATTATTTCATAGATCAAGTGGATGACCTGGCCATTCAGAACTCCATGGCGGAACAATTTTTAGAATCAGATACTTACGATGCAAATTACGACCTACCAATGGAGGAGGACGTGATAACTATACAAAAATTCATCGATGACACTAAAAATTAAGATGCTAGAGGGTCATGAACATGTCATAAAGAAGTTACTTAGACTGGAAACTAGTGAAAACATCTTGTTGTCAAACCCTAGTTCAACTAGTTCTCTGGGTCAAGTCTGCCACAAAATGACGCGCATAGCCAGAAAACCCAATGGGAAGATTTGCCAGAAACGGTGCGCAAGTTGCTACAAAAAACTAAAAGAAGCTGGCTCAACAACTAGTGATGCAAGAAAAAAGGCTACACAAGTAATTACGGAGTGTCTTCCTTGTAAAAATGCATTTTGCCTAAACTGTTTCAATGAAGCTCATTAAAGACTTTTTTCGTGATTTCTGACGTCCATAAAAAATAAAAAAATTCGATGGGACATTTTAGTTTTATTTTCGCCAATTCATTTGTTCATACGCCCCTAGAAAATCAAAGTTCTAACTCTCAAGTTCAGCCCAGGAAACGCGATTCAGTTGTCTTCGGCAAATGCATTACATGTAATGCACGAACGTCACAGCCAGACCAAAAATGCATTACATGTAATGCACGGACAGTCAACGTGTTAAAATTTCGGGCTAGACATTTCTAGGTCAAATCCAGTTGCTTGACCTTGAATTAAAGCGACACGCTGAACAAGACAGGACGACAGTCGTTCATCTCATTTTTTCTCAGGCTTTGAGGATATACTATTCTCTTTCTTGTGTGAATGAGATAAGTTCAGTAGACTTCTCTCTCTTCTCTCTTTCTAGGATTTCGGGCGTTATGCGGTAAGAATCCAACTTAGGTTTTTTCTTCTGGCTTCAACGTCAAGCGAGACGTCGTCACTCGATTCTTTTTTTTTATATAATGATTAACTTTCTCATAGACTAATTAATAATTCCCAAACGGATTCTACGGAATCACATGTGAAGATCAGCAATGGCGGACGAGTCATACATGCGTGAATAGGAGAGATGCCAACTCATGAAAAAAAATGCCGATAATTTTCATAAGCTTTTATGAAGCTAATTAGGAAGCTATTATTTTAAAAAAAGTAGCGTAATGCTTTAGTCACATAAATGTTATAGTTTTTATTAGACCTACCTACTACATAACATACCTATGATTATAATTATTTTCCTTCCGAACGACTGGCTGGTTTTTCTACTCGAAAGAAACCATCTACATACACGATCCTGCAATCAGAACCCCTAAACCGCGACGGCTTCTGGTAACACACTCAAAAGGGGGTTCTCAGGGGGCAGGGGGGAGCAACATTTAGTTTGCATTTAAAATCACTGATCTCCTCTATTCGTTTTCTGGGGGAGTAAATGTCAAAAAGTCGGAATTTTTTTTAGGTCACCTCGACCCCCCTATACGATTCCGTGAAAATGTTGTTGGTTTAGTATTAATAATCTTCTATTTAATGAAACCAAAACAAAATGTATAAAATTTATTCTACCTAATGTAAAACAAGTTAAGGTTGCGTAACACGTAAACGTAAAAGGAGAAACGTTAGAAATTGTAGATAATACCGTTTTTTTAGGAATAATCTTAGATAGTAAACTTCAATATCGATAGCTTATCTATGTGTGGGCCCCCACACATAGATAAGCTATCGAAGATACTTAGTTCTGCAGCATATGCAATTAAAAAAATCTGTCACCTTACAGACGTTGATGCTTCTAGACTAGTCTATTTTAGCTGGTTCCATAGTATTATGTCTTATGGCATACTACTGTGGGGGAACGTTGCAGATATAAACACCGTATTTGTGTTGCAGAAGAGGGCTGTTCGTGCTATCTATAATATGGGTCTTAGAGAATCCCTGCGTGATAAATTCAAAGAAATAAACATAATGACAGTACCATGTCAATATATTTATGAAAACTTGTTGTACAATCATAAAAATATCAATCGGTTCACTAAAAAAAGTTATATACATAATGTAAATACTAGAAATATGAATAAACTCACTGTGCCCACAACTAGGCTACTCAAGATAAATGTATCTTTTAAAGGGCAATGTATACCTACGCTACTACAACAAAACTCCAAGTGAGTTGCAAAAATTATCAATAAATAAATTAAAAAAAATTGTGAAACATATTCTTTGTAAAAAAGCTTATTACAAAATATCAGATTATCTAGAAGACAAAAAAGCTTGAAACGAGTTTTGCTCCAACTCAAAATCTACCAACTTACAGATAAGCAAATAAAATGTACTAGACACATAAGTTATGAACATACTAGTGGTTTCTTCTCACTTCTTCCACTGGTGGACAAAACAATTGAAGTGAACTATAAAATTAGTGGGATTTCGGCAACATCTGACCCATATCTAACCACACAAAAGGCATTTTTCATTTTTCGATCTCAACAGAGTCACTCAGTGGGTGTCTAAAGCAGTAATGGCGGATGAGTGTCGATAGATGTATCAATGTGTGAGTGAGCACGCGTACGTGTAGAGGATCGAAGCTTCAGTGAGTGCTTCGTTCTTCGGTTGACAAGACTCAGTCCGAGCATTATTTCGTTCATGATCTTTCTCTATAATATAAAAATGAATCGCTGAATGTGTTGCTAAGCGCAAATCTCGAAAACGGCTGAACTGATTTCAATTTTCCAATTCAATTCTTGTTTTAGAATATTCCTTGAAGTATGAGGATGGTTCTTACGGAGAAAAAAGAGTTTTTTTTTTAAATTGCCTGAAATAAATGACCACCCGGGCGAAGCCGGGACGGGCGGCTAGTTTAATATAAATTAGCCTATTTTGTCCCACTGCTGGGCAAAGGCCTCCCCCAAATCTTTCCACTCAGTCAGTGCGGTCACGCGCGATCTCTCTCCAAACTCTGATTTCACTCGATTCTTGGGTTATTTTAATAAGCGAGAGTCCTGCAGCAGCAGTAAGGCTACCACGCTACTTAGCACATTACCTAAAGCACGTTATTAGTGTTATTGTGATAAGTTTAGCGCGAATAACGTTCAATAACACAATAATAATATCGAGCGGACTTTCCTCAATCTCCGTGGTTTTTTAAGTTTCGTAAATTCAATAAAACTACCACCACGACCATTTGTAGACTAAGGCTAGGTCACTCCTGTCTTCCTTGCGAAAATTCGGATCAGGTATCACTCCATAAGTGAATGTCCATAAGTTATCAGGCATTTTTAAAAATTTTAAAAAGGTTAGACCTTACCCTCTCTTTTAAGTACCAAATTACAATACAAAGAATTTTCTCAGTCTGTTTTCTGAATAGCATTCCTAGATAGTGGTGCTATCAAATTTAAACCGTACAAAATTGGTAGTTTACATTTAGCATTCCTAGAAAACAGACTGAGAAAATTCTTTGTATTGTAAATTTGGTACTTAAAAGAGTGGGTAAGGTCTAACTTTTATAAAAATTTTAAAAATGCCTGATATCTCGAAAACCGTGACACTTTTACTAAATACAATTTGTCATTTTCCGAACAGTCGCGATGCCCCCCAACCGTGGGCAATGAATTATCCACTCATTACGCCACACCCATACATAGGTACAGTGAATGAAATGAACGCGATGCAGTTCGGTCTGACTAAGCAAGCCACAGCCACCGGACTGTCCAGCATTAGTATTGCAATATTGTTTGGTCTTATATTTGGGCAGGTACCTATAGTACTTAGGTTAGAATGAATAAGGATAGAATATATTTACATAAGTTTAAGTATTGTATAATGTATAACTAATAATGAAATGCTATTTTGTTTACTATTTTTGATGTATACATCACGTGACGTGACGTGACACGATCCCTCTGGTCTTCACTGAAAATCAGCGCTGGGTGCACACATGAGTGTGCACCCAGCATAATGCTGAGTGAAGGCCATAAACGCAAAAAAATGCTTGGACCGAGTCTCAGTCAACCGAAGAACGAAGCACTCACTGGTATACCGATTTTGACATTGTCAATTTATAGACCGCTCGTCCGCCATTACCTCTTTATACACCAACAGAGTGACTCTATTGTAACTTAGATCTAAAAATGAAAAATGTCTTCTTGTGTGGTCAGATGTTGCCGAAATCACACTAATTTAGTAAATAATAAACACAGAATCACATTTCACACGTAAATTTCTAATTGCATCCACTTATTTCTTCTATTGAATGCAAATAACTATCAACAGAAAAATCACAATTAAAACACAAATCTTGCCGGTGTTACCAGCACGTAAACTTCTTAATTTCCGAATAATGTGGGAGTTTATTAAAAATTTTTGAATCTTTGTATATTATAATTCTTAAATTTGGAATTAACTTATTTATGTTATAATAAGAATTTAAATAGATATTAATTAAGCATTCCATTATATAAAGCTAAATTAACACAGACTGACTCGACTTATTGATTGACATAATTGTTTTCCTTGATGGAGGTATGTTTTTTACGGAATCGTAAAGAGGGGGTTGAGGAAAATTCCTAAAAAAAATCCAACTTCGGAGCCATATTGCATAAAAATAATAGTGGGGGTGTATAGAGGAGACCAGTGATTTTAAATGCAAACTAAATGTTGCTCCCCCCTGCCCTCTGAGAACCCCCCTTTTGAGTGTGCCGATTTAGGGGTTTTGATTGCAGGATCATATAGATGGTTTC
The DNA here is from genome assembly GCA_947044415.1 of Eupithecia dodoneata. NCBI lineage: Eukaryota > Metazoa > Arthropoda > Insecta > Lepidoptera > Geometridae > Eupithecia > Eupithecia dodoneata. The sequence goes on along the minus strand of OX345656.1, from coordinate 6,148,061 downwards.
TTTCGAGTAGAAAAACCAGCCAGCCTTTCGGAAGGAGAATAATATTATAATCATAAGTTGGTATGTTACGTAGTAGGTAGGTCTTATAATGACTATAACATTTATGTGACTAAAGCATTACGCTACTTTTTTTTAAATAATAGCTACCTACCTACTTGATATGTGATCTGTGATTTGTAGAAAATTTTATGAAAATGATCGGCATTTTTTTTTTCATCAGTTGGCTTGTCTCACTTATGACAAGTCCGCCATTGCTGTTCTTGACTTGTGATTCTGGGAATTATTACTAAGTCTATGGTGAAGGCCATAATTTGCTATGATCGGCTACGCACATTATTTTGTAAAATATATTATAGTATTACTTTGCGTAGTTTTAAGTTAATTGTGTATGGTGTTGGTAATTTTAAGGTAAATCAAAATATTTTTTTTAATCTTTTTTTCAATAATGCACCTACGTTAGCGTGCGTGCGGGTGGGTAAATAGCCGCTTCATTTATAATTAAATTACGTATGTTCTTTGTTTACAAAGATAATAGGTAGGTACATTATTTATTATGGTGTTGTTTTGTGCCGTTTTGTAATAATATAGTACCTATCTATTACTAAAGAAGAGAAGAGTATTTATGTTCTGCTAGATAATTAATTATATATAAACTCGCCTTTCAATTCTTGTTAAGCTTGCTCGTGCACGAGGTATATTTTTTCTTTATTGATTTGTGTGGTGTGGTGTGGAGTGGATAAACCTATTGTTCTAAGCAAGCCTATGTTCTAAGCAAGATCCACCAAGTACCACTACCGTAAATTTACCTACCTACCTAGTTATTTTAATGATTTAAGCCTTTAAACCGCAGACCGGAAAGGAAACTATCACTTGCTCCCAAAATGCACCAAATTGAAAAAGTATCTATAGCCGAATTGAGTAATACACTATCACAATCCTTTCACAGAAGCAATGCGGCGCAACAATTGGCGTGGCCATTACAAAAAAAATTGGTATCAACCTAGAGGTGGCAGTAGAACTGCAAACAGTTCTGATTATACAAGTTTGAATAATTTCGCCAACTGTTCACATATTACCAGTACTGCAGGGTCATCAAGAGCTCCTGCTAACCAGCAGCCCCTTGTCATACCTGTTAGCCATACAAATAATGTTTGGAAGCTCTATTTTCCTTCCGAAGGTAACCTGCTAATTCATATATTTTTTTATTTTTAGTTCTCTCTTCCTCAATCAAAAGTATATTTGTGTCTAATTGTCTTAGCTATTTGCTTGCAATAAAAAATTAAATAATCTCATTCCAGAACATCCTTCAAACCCTGAACTAACTCACCATATGAACTGTTTTAAATCCTTTATTGACAAGAACAGAAACCTTTTTGACTTGGAGAAGATAGACCTTACTCGCAGCATACCTTTGGACATCCAGCCAATGATCAGTGACCCTGACTTCAGAACTGGTTGGGCATCTTTCAGCAGTGATTTGTTTGAGCACCCTGAAACAACCCTGAGACTTTTGGAGTACTGCTTTCATGAGGTAATTTAACCTGCAGAATAAAAAAATGTATAATGTGGTGGTTTCCCCAGATTCAGTTATGTCTGTAACGCCCCTGTTTACTTAAAAGTTTCTAAAACCGGACTACAAACGAAACCCCGCCCGGACGCCCTCCAAACTAGGACAAAATTGTCCTAGTTTGGAGGGCGTCCGGGACAAAATTGTCCTATTTTGGAGGGCGTCCGGGATGCGTCCGGGCGGGGTTTCGTTTGTAGTCCGATTTTAGAAATTTTCAAAACATACAAAATAAAGCAAGTACTTCAAATATAGCAACATATTTTGAGAGATCGACATCGGAGGTACTTATTCCAGCAGCGGAAGGCGCATTCGTCTATCATACAGTATTCTGTTTTTCAATTCACTTGAATTCAATTTGGACTGCACTTGTGCTCTCAACTGCTCTCAAATATTTTCAGGGCCAGATACTGCAAAAAAAGTTGGATGCATGTAATCGATGATCCCCCAAAAATCGGTTCCTTACATATTTTATCCTTTGGGGTCGTTCAAATATTACGCAAGCAGATTTATTACAATTATTTACCCCCCATCCCCCTTGCCAGCAAAAGTAAGCAAAGCTCTTAGTATCCCCCCATGCTTACGTAAACATTTTTCAATTATAAATGTATATTTTTTATTATATCATATAGACAAGTGAATAGCGCGCGGTAATTCCCCTAATCGGTTCTAAAGCGAGTGCCTAAACGTAAGCATTATTTGCGGGAATCCCCGAAAATGCGTTTCGTTTTAAAGCATAGACAATGTGAGGGTTGCCATTCGTGTAAAAAAGTAAATAACTACTGATGACGTAATCATCATCTAGACTCCCCTACCCCCCATGTCATCCAAAATAAGCAAAACAAAGACCCCCCCCACTCCCCAATAGTGCTTACGTAATACTTGAACGGCCCCTTTGGTCTAAAGCTCGACCCCCGTTAAAAGCCACGTTTTTAAATAACAAAAAAAAAGTGGCCTGCTTCGCTCGCAAGCATAATTTTTGCCTTCTGGGTGTGGTCTGGGGCTGAACCCTCGTGTGAGTGCAATATGAAAAACCATTAAAAAAAATCTGACGATATCCCAAAAATTTACGCGGCTCGCTCCGCTCGCCGTTCTTTATTCGGTCCATTGCTCGCATTAAGATAATTTTACCTGATACAAAAACTAATAATAGTAATAATACTCTTTCATCGCTTCGCTCGCCGATGATAAATAGGTCTGGCTGCCCCGCCCGGTACCAAGCTTCGAAAGGCGCAAGGATGGCATGATAATAACAACTCACGCACATAGCTAGATCATCAAAATTTTCGCAACTTGTTTCGCTTGCTGTAGATTCTGTAAGACAGGGTCTTTTGTCCTCCTATTTTGTTGTTTAGTCTCCAAAAACTTATAATTTTTATTAATTTATTATCTTCCTTGTCTTGCTAAGCATGCTATACCAATTTCAAAAAAGGCTGCGTCTCACTTCACTCGCCAATTTTTATTTTGTATTAGTTTCCTAACAATTTCTCAGCTACCGCAACCTATCAGAAATTTTCCGGGCTCGCTCCGCTCCTTGTTATTTATTTATCTTCTTAACTAATTTGACACAAGTAACAAAAATTTCGGCGGCTCGCTCCGCTCGTCATTATATCTCCCACCAAATTCGCCAAATTCGAAAATCAACGCTTTATAGCTGATACTTATAGCTTTTTATATACCTATATAAAGTCTTAAAACATTTTCGGGGCTCGCTCTATTCGCTGCTATTTTTTTTTTGTCATAGTCAGGCTTACTTTTCCCCAAAATTTTCGACAAAATCTCTAAAAACTTCGTGTCTCACTCTGCTCGTCGTTGCTATAGTGTGGTTTTCAACTCCAAGAAAGTCACTTCAGTAATTTTGCTTCCCGCTCGCCGATTACCTACTTAATAATGGTTTTCGGTGGGGTCCCCCTCCCCGTCCTGACCAAGTGTGCCCCCCTCCAAAGGCTTGGGCTGCGACCGCGCCTGAGCATAGTTGCATCCATCACAAAAAGATGAAAACCGAAATAGAGAAAGTCTTTATAATAACTTGTGTTTTATTTCGAGGAACTAAAAAAAAAATAAAAAAGATTAATATAAAAAAAATATGGCCATTTTGCTGCCTTTTAACTGTGTTTTATAATACTGACTATGTTCAAAAAACCTACCGTCATATCCGGGTTTTGAGCTCCAAGACCCGGGGATTTCACGCATCTTATACTGGTTGCCAAATTTTAGAGATGGCAGGGTGAATATAAACTTGCCAAGACACTAATTGAACGTATTTGGCAAGATTTCACATTGATGTTGATGATGGGATATTCATTTATATATTAAAAAGAAGAATATAACATTGAATGAATGAATGAATGAATGAACACTTTATTGTACCCAAAATAACACCTTATATCTACATCTTACATAATAACAGTACAATAGGCGGCCTTATCGCTTAAAGCGATTTCTTCCAGGCAACCAGGGATGGAGAAAAAGATATATTATACAAAAGTAGGTAGAGCACAAACAGTAACAGAGAAGTAAAAACAAAGAATACAAACTTAATACATTGCATGCAATACAAAACTACTTAAATTAAAACTGACCTAAAAGAAAAAAAACAAATAAGAATAACTGAATACAATAAGAAGGTACCACAGAAATAAAATTTCGATAAAATCTGATCACAGTTGGAGCAGGAATAAGAATCTGAATAAGAAAGAGGAGAATGAAGGGAAAATTTTAGACAATTGAAGATAGAAGGTGGGACTTTAGTTTAGATTTGAAGGAGTTAATGGAAGGTGCAAGTCTGATATCAACATTAACAGAATAAAACAATTAAAACTAGTAATGTTAGTGTTTATGACAAGATATGTCCTTACAGTACCAGAAAATTTAGGTGTAAACAAAAAGTCTTTAAAGTAACATAAAATACACCATAAATAATTATCATGTGAATATTGTTTGTTTTCCATAGTAGCATGCACTAGTCTCTGCCATAGTTTCACTCATGCGTTTACACTATAAAATGTAGCCCTTTAGCCCATAACATAGGTATAAGTATAGCAAAACATACATAGATATAGAATAACCAACCTCTAATAACCTAGGTACCTCAATATTTCATAAAAAAAAATAGTTCTAAAGGTTATGCATTTTCTTTTTCTAGAAATTCAAGTTTGATGCTAAGATAAAAGTTAAAGTTCTAAATCATCAACCAGTCATACCAATAGCAAATTTAAAAGTTAATTACTTTGGTGAGTACAATTTTTTAACAATAACTTAATTAATTGAGGTTTTATGGACCTATAATCTGATTAAAACATAAACCTACCTAACCATATTCCGAAAATCATTTGTGTATTCCTCAATCAAGTAATAACTTTAAACTCTGTTTGCAGGGAAACTGATAACAATCAAAGGAACAGTTATAAAAGTAGGAAGTGTTGGTCTATTGTGCACTAGTATGGCTTTTGAATGCTCCAGCTGCCACTCTGTTCAAGCAGTCATACAACCACAAGGAATATTCACAGGTAAGATTAAACTATGGCAGTATCTTTGAAGGTCCAATGAATTTTGTCTGTGTTTCTTGATAACACTTGTGATGATTCCATATAAAGACTTTTTGTTAAATTGCACAACTAGCACCATTTTAATGCGAAAGTTTCTTGACGCCAAAACAAATTTTGCACTCAGGTAGTTTTGGGCCTGGAAGAAATCCCAGAAATCATTGGAATAGAAATTATAACAATTCCATAGAAACAACGCATGCAAAGCCGCAGGCAGCAACTAGTAAATAATTGAGTACAGTAAATTTTTTCAAATTAATTTTGCTCATAATACTGTGAGCTACTCGTAGTGCGCGAGCGAGTTTATTGTGAGCTTTCTAATAGTTATGATTATAATAACTTTAAAGTCAAGCTAATAAATTGAATTTTTGATATTGAGTTGCTATGAAATTTATAATAATTCTTTTAGCACCCAATGTTTGCCAAAGCTGTCGTGGAGGCGCCAAATTCGAGCCATTGCAATCATCCCCTTTTACCAGCACCACAGACTGGCAAGTTGCTAAAATACAAGAAATTCAGTCGCAGGTACCTTAACAGGGTTAAATACCCGTAGAGTGGAGCAAAATCAAACAATCAGGAATCAGACTGATGATGTGATGTTTATTTCAACCAATGTGTTCGGTCAATTTTACTTCACTCTACGGCACCTTTAGCGAAGCATGAAGATTCATGTGTAAATGGCGAACTCATGTTATAAGGATATTTTTATTGCGATTTCAGAGTATTTCCGGAACAATACCAAGAAGTGTAGAAATAGAGATTCAAGGCGATTTGGTTGGAACAGCTTGCCCTGGTGATGTGCTATCAGTTACTGGTATTGTTAAGGTAAATTTTGGATCTTTTTTAATAGAATGAAAGTTAAGTAAAAATCATTAAATATTAAACAACTAAATGTGGATTATTTAATTTAATTTTAGGTCCGAGGTGAAAGCAAAGGCGGTGAAGATGGAAAACGAGCGGCAAGACTACTCCAGCTGTACATAGAAGCAGTCTCAATACATAGTCAGAGGAACCTAAGCAATCCAACACTGAGCTTTACACTGAAGGACTATTATGCTATACAGGTATGCAAAGCCACCTTACAATTAGAATAAAATTAAACCTTACGTAAGACTTTTGGTTCACGATAATAATACGTAGTTCTCGACCCGACGAAATGAGTGACCAATTTTGTTAATTACTTATTAGTTTTTTATTACATCGACGAAATTGAAGCCGACCGAAATTGTCCACGAACTTGACGGCCATAGCGGACGAGAGTCAGATCAGAACCGAGTTGCCTGTAGAAGTCTTGTGTAGGCCAAAATCATCTTTGGCCGCTGAGCCAAAGGAATATGTAAGATCATGTAAGTATTGGTGTTTTCTTTGGTAAATAAAGCTGGTAAGAAAAAAACATAATATACAAAATTGGTCACTCATCTTTTTTGAGTATAGTGTAAATTAAAAGTGAGTAAACACTTAATGTGAAATGAAAATTACATTATTTATTTACCAACGCCATCTAGTTGTAAACATGACAACTTTCATTACCACAGGAAATTCACGCCTCAGATGACGTGTTCAGGCTCCTAGTGCACTCTCTATGCCCGTCTATATTCGGTCACGAGTCGGTGAAGGCGGGTCTTGTCCTGGGCCTCATCGGAGGTACGGAACTGGACAATGGGCCTAGGAGCAACCCTCATGTGCTGGTGGTGGGCGACCCTGGTCTTGGCAAGAGCCAGCTGCTGCAGGCGGCAGCGCACGCGGCTCCTAGAGGTATTTTTATAGATAAATAAATAAATAATGCTGGATAATCTACACAGCATTATCTAGCTCCAAGCTAAGCAGACCTTGTGTTATGGGTACTTGATGACTGATATACATAATACAATACATATATTACATAGATAGTTTTTTTTATTATACACATAAAACGAGCAGAGCACCTGGAACCAAACATTTATCCCAAGGAGAGATTCAAACCAGCAACCTCCTGCGTCACAGGCGGACCTTCGCCCGCCGTGCCACAGAGGCCGTCATGCTTGCCAGGATAGATGGATAATGTTTATTGACAAGAAGATTACATGTTTGAACTAGTCAAAGCACAGATACTTCCACTGCTGAACATGCTGTCCTGCAACAGCAACAAACCGGCTAAAGGTTTCTTCGTCGCTAAGTGAAATAAATGAAAAATATAGATTCATAAATTGCAGGTGTATACGTATGCGGCGCCTCGACCTCCGCCGGCGGCCTGACGGTGGCACTGGGTCGCGAGGCGGGAGGGGACTTCGCGCTCGAGGCCGGCGCTTTAGTGCTCGCCGATAACGGGATATGCTGTATTGATGAACTGGACAAGGTACCTACCTAATAAAGCTATCAAGCTCTGTTTAGCTTGGGGCTAGATGATGCTTAGTGGAATGTCCAAAATTATTTATTTATTTAATACAGCGCGTAATCCCAATAATTGCCGCTAACGTTCTCAAAACCTAGGTCGTTTGTGTAGCTTCACAAGGTTACTAGTATTATACTCTCAAGCAATCTTTAAAAATTCTTTTATATCTTAAATATTTGGCCTACTTACTTTCCCTGCTAGTAGATTTCGTCCACCCTGTATCACTTGGAAAATAATAATTAATTAATCATATAAATATTATTAAAATAAAATATTTGGATGCAGTTCACTCTGGACCGATCATTGTGGTTCTTTGAGAAAGGCCATGTCTATTGCGTCGTGCAGTGGACTTTGTCAGGCCGAAATAAAGATAAAGATTAATACTCACTCATGACAAATTATTTTCAAAAACATGATCATTATTTGGCATATCGAAACTATTTCAATCCATGGCAATTGTACCTACTATTTCTATCATAGATGACAGCACACCACAGCAGCTTGTTAGAAGCGATGGAGCAGCGGCGCGTCAGTGTGGCTAAGGGAGGCGTGGTCTGCAGCCTCGCAGCGCGCGCCACGGTCTTAGCCGCTGCCAATCCTGCTGGTGGCAGCTATAACAGGTGAGGGTAGCTAAATGACAGCACATAGCAGCTCGTTAGTAGTGGCGGTGCTGGGACGCGTCAGTGCTGCAGTGTGGCTAAGGGAGGCGTTGTCGCATCCTCTCAAAGCGCGTCACGGCAATTAGGCTATAACAGGTGACAGGGGTCTCTTCTCACCGGATCTTTATATCGTGTAGGACACGTTAATGGTTTTGATGGAGGAGTGAAAAGCATATAAGTTGACAACATATAAGTTGATTTTTTAATGTTCATTTAATTTTCTTCTCATTATTAATTTCAATACATTTTGTTTTAGGGCGAAAACTGTTGCTGAAAATCTAAAACTGAACTCTGCATTGCTGTCAAGATTTGACTTAGTTTTCATACTACTGGATCAACCAGATGAAGTAAGTTTCGTCTTATTATAAGACGAATAGGTATTGAAATCAATGTCTTAAGATACTTGCGTAAGTATTTACAAAGCTACGTCATGTAACGAAAATGTAAGACTGGGTAAAATTTATGTTTTTCTACTGCAGAAAATGGATGCAATGTTGTCTGAACATGTGCTGGCTATGCACACTGGTCAAATAGGGAAGAGCGCGTCAAAAGGTGCCAATTTAAATGGAAGCATAAACACTAGTCAAAACAACGATGAGACTTCACTCAGGTGACTATTATGCAATAAAATCTACGATAACTCTTTGCGATGGACATCTTAAAGATACAGAGCCGAGAACTTAAGTTTAAACCATGTCAATATATTTATGAAAACTTGTTGTACACTCATAAAAACATCGATCGATTCAATAAAAAAAGCGATATACATAATGTAAATACTAGAAATAAGAATAAACTCGCTGTTCCCACAACTAGACTACATAAGATAAGTGCATCTTTTAAAGGGCAATGTATACGCTTCTACAACAAAACTCCAAGAGAGTTGCAAAAATTATCAATAAATAAATTTAAAAAAATTGTAAAGCATATTCTTTGTAAAAAGGCTTATTACAGATTATCTAGAAGATAAAAAAGCTTGGAACGAGTTTTGCTCCAACTCAAAATCTAACAACTTACATATAAGCAAATCTATGTACTAGACACATAAGTTATGAACATACTGGTGGTTTCTTCTCACTTCTTCCAGTGGTGGACAAAAAATTGAAGTGAACATCAATATAATAATGAATAGTATAAAATATGACTTGTCTAAGTGCTTATTTGTAAGCCTAAGGAAATAAACTTTCATTTCATTTCATTTCAATTAGGTCAAATTAGAGCGAAATGCTGAATAAGACCACAGAACAGAGAGCCTACTCGTAAAAAACAAAATTGAAGTTTATGGTTAATTTTTGCTCAAATGCTATCACAAAAAGTTTTGCTTGAAAACGAATCAGTAACTTCTATATTTGTTTTCCGGGTAGGTATCCAGACTCTAGGCTAGGTTTTATTTTATTCAATTTATTTATATTTCACAATAAGTTCTTATATATCTACAGAGACATCTTCCTGCTGATAGAGCTACAGCGCAGTGGAGCGCCCCTTCAGGTCGCAGAGGCTAGGCAGTGAATGCGTTAAAACACTTTTAAATTACTTTTCTTGGCATATTTTTTTTACTTAGACGAAATTAATCAAATTTTACTAAAACGAATCAACTAATTTCAGCCAACGACTCCGTCTAAAACCGGGTGAGGTAATCGATCACCTACCTCTCGTGTTGCTACGGAAGTACATAGCCTACGCCAGAAGATACGTACATCCAAAACTGAGTACCGACGCTGCGAATGTGCTGCAAGCATTTTACATGGAGCTGCGCCATAACCAGGGGAACCAGGACGGTACGCCGATAACTACAAGACAGCTGGAAGCTTGCATAAGACTGACTCAGGTAAGGTCAAGGCACCCTGAATAGGAATCGAACGACATTTTTATAGTCTTTGTTAGGATATTATACCGACTAACTAAGGCACACATTTCACGATAAAAGTCGAACGCATTTATGAACGTTAAAATGTCATATTTTTTACTCCATTAGAACATTAAGGACACAACAAGTGCCATAGCGCCCTCTCCTCAGCTAGCAATTGATTAAACAAAGCGTATCTATAACTTAAAAGTAAATAACTAAACACAATAATTAAAACAGAATTATCTCATAGCTCCAAGCTAACTGCGATTGCCTGAATTAAATTCATGTCTCGGTCCTCAATTGCGCCACCCTGCTTTTCAAATTTGTTTTTTTTAGGCTCGAGCAAGAGTGGATTTGAGAGAAGAAGCCACAGCCAAGGATGCAAACGATGTCATCAGCTTAGTCAAACACAGTCTTATAGATACATTCAGTGATGAATTCGGGAACATACAACTTTCCAGGTCCATCAATGGGTCAGGCGTCAGTTCGAGAAGCAAAGTAAGTACCTACCAACATTAGCACGAGTAACAGTCAGCTTACACCGGTAGGCGACGCGACGCTGTGCGCGCTTTTTAAGAGACAAACAATGAAAATGATGATGATTTATAACATACACATATTATTTTTCTTCCTTTTGCAGAGTTCAATTAATATGTAAACAATAAAATTGATTTTAAGAAAAAAAACAAAAATGTTTTATATAAACAATTTTTTCCAAATTCATCAGACTAGACAAGATTTAGGCAAAAGATGAATTGGAGTTTGGTGAGCGCTATTTCTTGTAATTGTTAAAAATAAAAATTCGACGGTGGCACTAGTTTCACTATCGCTACTCCTTTCGCCTAAGTTACCTAATAAACGCTTACAGATAAGAAGACACTGATGAAATGATAAATAAGTTCTTATTTCACTTTCTGACAACTTTCTCCTTTTACAAATATGATAAAGGTGCTAGATGTAAAAATAGGTGTATAATCATTACAAAAATACGAGTATGAACACAATCACAGCACAATTTTGTATTGTTTCAGTTAAAAAAGTTCTTGGACGTTCTTACAAGAAGAGCTCATCAGTTAGGTAAAGAAATATTCTCAAGGCAAGAATTGATAAATATACACAAAAGTGCAGGAATCCCGGGAGACCCAAATGATCTGATAGAAGCCATGCACGTACATTCCTATTTACTGCTAAAAGGTTCTAACACATATCAATTGATATCTATTTAATAAATAAACTTATGATAGTAAATGCATAGTTTCATTTCAATAAGGGCAGGGTGGGCCATGAATTAGTATACATTTAAGTTTGATTCCCCGTCTGAAGCATCGTGTCTACCTACACCCATAAGCCAAACACTAAAAATTAATTCATCTCTATTAGCGATGAAATATTTCTAGGATGACCTAAAGATACCAGTGTAGATCCTTGGAGGAGGCAAACACCGCCGAAGGCGGTCCATATCAAGAAGTTACCAGATGAGAAGTAATGAGATGTCCTCTCATGTAGGACACAAGTCATCTGACATATTTTCTTTTAAATCCTAATTTTATAATAAGCATGATTATCAAAGTATTAAATTGTTAAAAATATATTAATAATTATGTTTTAAAATTGTACCTAATGTGTGATATGATATGGAATAAAGCTATTTTTATTTTATTTATTAGCGAAGTCCTCAATATGTGATTTGATTGAGTGAATGATCTGATAAAAAATTGAATGAGGATAATTGATAGGTTCCACAGATTGCGTAATCAATTCATTTCAGACAACGCGATAATGCTGCTTTTCCAAATTTTGACATACAATACAATAACTACACGATTGAGGAAGTTACGAACACGAAATTCTTAGGAATCCACATAGACCGAAAGTTGAATTGGAAACCGCATGTAGAAAATGTCTGCAAAACACTTAATAGCCTCGTTTACGTGCTACATAAATTTATCTCCAGTAGTTAACGAAGAAGCCCTGCTTATTGCGTATCACGGGCTGATTGCCTCAAATATCAGGTACGGTTAATATTTTGGGGGAACTCCACTGACGTCGACAAAGTATTCAAATTCCAAAAAAGATGTATCAGAGCTATGTTTCATATGAAAATGACGGATTCTTGTAAACCCCTTTTCAAAAAGTACAACATTTTGACTCTCCCTTCGCTGTACGTTTTAGAAACAGTTATGTTTGTCAGCAATCTGACGCAATAAAACGGAATAGACGAGATCCATTAAAAATATGCACTCTAAACTGTAAAAAAAGGTTGTTGCGCATAAGTTACTTTGCAATGGCACCATTAATTTATAATTAAATCCCGCTCTCCATAAGAGAATTGCCTACTGCGATGTTTCAGAGAAAGCTGAAGACTATAAAAACTATAATACAGTTAAAGAATTTATGAACGATAAGAATTTTGACAAATAATTACCCATTTATGTAGGTATTTTTTATTATTTAATTTTGTGTTGCTATTTATTAATATTAACAAGAAATTAACAGATTTTTTGCATGCCCATAATGGGCAAATTACATAGTTACGCTTTTTTTATGTACGATCTTTTTCACATGTAATTGCAATAAATATACTTTGACTTTGACAAGATTAATGTCACAAAAATGTATAATAATCCTCCTTTTGAACAACTATTCTTGCCATTGCGAGAACTTCAACCACAGCACAGACGGAGTAGAACGTTAAACATATACACTACTTGCTAGGTAGCAACGTTACTTGCGTTCTTGTTACCTACTTACTATACGATTATTCGGGGTTATCAGTTTCATGAACTTTTTATTCAGTATCTTATACTTAAACTACTTAAACCTTTTATTTTTATTGTAATCGGATTTATAACAATATAAACTACATTACCAAAACCAAATAGGTATATTAATTAGAGATCTAAGCTGTACCTACATATACCTACTTGGTTTCGGTTAGACCTAAGAACCTATTACAATACACGTTTCCACTTCTTACGCAAATTATACCTTATCATTGAAGAGTAATGGTCCGACCATTACTCAATTTATTTTATTGAACTAGCCTATGAATTGAATTTCCTTGACTTTTTATCAAAGTTTGGATAAGAACTGAACTATGATTAACCAGGCAACTAAACCTTAGGTACTTATACCTACCGTTTCTCTACATACCTTCTCAACACAATTTTATGTAGGTGAGACCTACAATTATTAAAAAGCAAAGTAACAAATGCTCTATAGCATAAAATGTAGTATCTTGATTTATTAGCACTTCGGCAGTGGCTAGTGGGGCAGTCGTCTTACGTTGATTGAGTCAGAGTGTTGCGTAAGCTATACGTCGCCGCCGCCATGCGCTGGACTAAAAACATGTTTTGATTGTTTTACTAAGAATTTTTTTGTATACATAGATTATTTAACCGTAATAATGCGAAGTCAAGTGATATTTTGTGTGATTTTTCTCTTTTCAAGCAACCACGGTAAGTCCATAGACAAGATAAGGCTAAAATAAAAGATGTTTTGAAGGCAAGTTGCTACGTCTAGAGGTCATTGGATTGAATTTGCAATTTATTAGGGAAGTGATTACACCTAGGTTTATTTTGTGTGCTACTAGATTTTGCTATAGATTTTACCAAAAGTTTACAAAATGCGACGCAATTGCAACAACGAAATGAACCGATGACATCAACAACTTTCTTTTATAGAGCGCTTCGGAAGCTTGACTCACTCTTTGTTCTTGTGTAGATTTATATTAATAAACATTTGAAAGTAAAAGCATATCAATTTGTATTTAAAGTAAACTACTAGGTATATTTACCTAGGTATCTATATAGGTACCTAGTTAAAATAACTATTGAACATTTTCAGGATTGGAATACAACAAAAATCAGTACAAGCCAAGCATCAACACAGACTTCTTACAGCACGAAGGGCAAAAAAATAATCCGTCTGTAGCACAAAACACCAATACTCAAGCCCAAGCATTTTCGAATAATCTAAATGGAGGGAAACGTGACTATGTGGCCCAGTTCCCAGCTTTAAATAACCCAACTACAAGTACTACAAAACAACCAGCGGCGGGATCAACAGGTCTAAATCAACCTAATTCTGGGAAAAGGGATTACGTAGCACAGCTTCCTCAACTACCATCACCCACCGCAGCCAAACCACAGACCACTATTACACAAACCACACGTAAACCGCAGACCAATGGAAGACGCGATTATGTTGCTCCTCTAAACCCAACACCTACGATGGCTCAGGGAAATTTCCAGCATTCAACACAGAATACTCAAAACCCTCAAAATACAAATGGGAAACGTGATTATGTTGCTCCCCAATACCCAACACTTAAACCTGTCACAGGAAATTCGGGCAAGGTTAAGGACCTTATTAATTTCTACGATGGACAAAGCAATGTTCAAGGTGGAACCACCAAAGTACCTAGCTACAGCTTCATGCTTAACAAAAATACTCAGAGCTCTACCTCAAAAATGCAATTTACTCAAACCACCCCGAAATCACCGTCAACACCAAGTAAACCATGGAGCTATAGTAGTATTTTGTCCGGGTCAAAATCTCCGGGTACCGTCTCTACAACTTTCAAACCGTCGTCGACCAGATTCCCTGTAAATACTCCTACTACCATCCCGGTTCTTCCTAGCTCCATTGTTAACAAAAACTCCAATAATCCTGTCATTAGTAGCGGCCTAGCCACAGATTTGGAGCTCCAAACACTTAGCGAAGAGTTGTTGCAAAAAGATGTGAACAATGCAGCCCGATATATTACTATCAACTACCAAGAAAAAACGACCTCACATTCAAAAGAAGATGCAGCACCTAGCCCGTAAGTTTAAATTTGGTTTACAAACTCGGTCCATTTTGTTGAAATTTATTCAACTGGGATATTCTACGAGTAATCTAATGATGTAAGAGTAAGTCTAATGATCATTATCTAGTCATCAACTCAAGAATTTCCTGATAACGAACGATTGATCTCATCGTCAACAGAATTATCATAGATCAGATTTAAAACAAATATTTTTCAGATTGCTCACAGTATCACCTGAGGCGTGGAATATTCCAACCATTCAAAAATTCCTTCCTCTTTTGGACAATTACGAAAGAGATACGCTCGTCAATGAATATGTTACACCGCTGGTAAGGTTTACACCTAAGAACGTTTTCTAAATTTTTCACCCAAATGATATACTAAGCCTCGGCGATCTGTCCGTCCATCAGCGCGCTGTATGTCATTAACGTAACAGATAGACAGTTGAAACCTTGACAGAATGTGTGAAATACACGTTTCTGACCGCTATAACAAACAATAATAAAACAATATTAAAATTAAAAAGAGATGTCTTAAAAAAATCATAATTAAGTATTTATTTTATTTTGGCTATTTTTGCTCTACGATTGTCAAGGCTGTATCTCATGAACTGTAATAGGAAGGTACAGTTGAAATATCTCCGAAGTTACGTTGCTAACTTACTAAACTTAAGAGCGTAAACAGTACTTGGATGGTTGACAGCTACATATTCCCCCCCAGTTTTTGGTTGTAGTCTTGACACACCCTACATTGCAGGGTGTGTCAAGACTACAACCAAATTATTAATTATGTACGGTTTGGTTACAGGAAAAAAACGAGGAAAATGAATTCATGGATGCTATTATGTCGACATCAGTGGTTCGCAGTTTAATGAATTTCCTAAAAATAAAAGGTAAGGTACTGACCTTTTGTTAAGCATAGCTCGCTATGTATTCAACCATAGATATGTATATGTATTTGTTTCTGAGTAAGATTGTACATAGGTATTCTTATGTTTTTCAGGATTTGTTACGCCTGATCCAAAACAGCAAAGGGACTATTTAAAGCAATTGTGGTTCAGTTTGTACTCAAGAGGTAGAGGAAAAATAAGCAGTTCTGGATTTGAACACATCTTCGTATCAGAACTTAAGAATGGACAGGTTTCAGGTATGTAATTGAATGAAAATGAATGAATTAATTAAATAAACTTTTTTCATCTTTAACCTGTTTTACACAACTAACAAATTAACTACATCTTAGTTAATTTGTTAGTTGTGTAAAACAGGTTAATTTGGCAATTTTAAATGGAATTGAAAATAAATTAAATTAAAGTAACTTTTTTCATATTCACTTCATATACATAGGTACCCAAGTAACGATTTCTGGTTCTATAGCAGTCCATAGAACGTATCTCAAACACCACTTTTGGTACTATAGAGCGCTCCGTATCAGAAGGTCTATCAAGGAAAATGACGTAGTTTGCAGAACGTCGGCATATTAAAACGTCTATATGGTGGCAATGTCTTGAGCGGCAAAACGACTTACTAGTAAAACGTCCAAAATGTAAAATTGACAACGATATAAAACGTTAGGTATACTCAAGAACAAAAACAGCAAATAATTTTAAAATATTTATTACCAAAATTAATCTCCAACGATAATCAGTTTTATATGGTTATTTAGTTTATCGGTTTCTCTCTTGTATTTTTTATCAAAAATAATATCATTTTTTTTACGTCTTTGTCCATCAAATAATGCGCGTGTAATTTTAAGGTCCTGCCATTTTGCTTCTTTTCGCAATGCGTGAATAAATAAAGGTAATGCCCTTTTTCGACCTACTCTGGCATTGAACCTTCTGTTCCATCCTTTCAAAGCATTATTAGTACGATGTCTTTGCCCAAAACAACTAATATCATCCGGTCTCATATCTTTAATCCATTGTTTGTGAAAGTAATTGATAAATTGCGAAACATTATCATTCTCCATGCGTTCGGCATCATCATGGATTTGGGACCATACTTCACTAATAGTTGCAGCAACGGTAAATTAGCTAATATCCTTGTTATTGTCCTTCCACTGTTGAAATCAGAAACTTTTAACTTTCGTGACTTTCGCCATACGGCGTTATTGAAGTGATAATAGCAACCACTAAATTTTCCTTCGGGAAATGTTAAACGGAATGCGTTAATCTGTGCAGCCTCATAGTCACACTTAAAATATTTTATGTCTAGTCCAAAATGATGTTTGACGAGAGCAAAAAGTCTCTCATATGTCGATTGTTTTTTATCGGGTAACAACGCATACAAAATGGGTACCAATTTGGTTGTTTCCGAGCAACTCCTTTTTAACTTGTTATGAAAATAAATGGATTATCAATTTCTTCCAATCTTAGGCAAAACACAAGCGTCCCGTAGAAGAAATCTCCAATAATTAATATGTTGACGCAGTTGTCATCAATATGTCAACATTTCGTTCATACTGTAAAATTTGAAGTGGCCAGCCAGTATCACAAAGGAATATTAATCTCAAGTAGTAGTTAAATCCTCATACGTGTAAAATATTATTTCCGCCCCATACTAAGTACTTTTCGGAAAAGAGCAAATACAATGTTGATACCTGTACTTCATAATCGTGTCAATTTTACATTTTGGACGTTTTACTAGTAAGTCGTTTTATCGCTCAAGACATTGCCACCATATAGACGTTTTAATATGCCGACGTTCTGCAAACTACGTCATTTTCCTTGATAGACCTTCTGATACGGAGCGCTATAGAGGCCCAAAGAAGGTCGAGCAAAGCCGATTTGGCGCAATTATATCACCAAAAAGCAGTGGCGGATTTACACATTTGCCGCCAGTAGGCTTTTAAAATTTTGCCGCCCCTACTGACCTCTAAAAATTGTCGCAGCCCAAGTATTTGGAGGGGGTCACACTTGGTCAGTGACGGGGGAGGGGTCTGGGGGTTGAAGTAAGCAAAAGTACGAGTACCTATAACTGTACAAAAGAAATAACAAAAAACTTGACTTTGTATTGATGGTAGGTAGATTAAGGGGCGAGCCATGGTAATTTAAGGAATGACGGAGATAACTGCAGCATTTTTGAGATCTTTTAGCGATATAAAAGAGATGCCGTTACACAAATTATATAACGCTTTCGGTTCAGGTCACTGATAATAAATAGCGGTTTAAAAAATAGGAGATATTGAAGGGGACAAAATTAGGATTGGGGACGAAATTTGGCGACTGTACCTTACCAAGACACCGGGACAGCTTTCCCCAGAATGTGAACAGTGTCACAACCATAAAACATGTTTATAATTTCATTATCTTTGTAACAAACCAAAGTATATTGGAATAAAAATAAATAGACAACGATTCATATAAAAAATTAACAATTAAAATAAAAATCGTAGATTTTTTTAATGATAAAACGTAGCTACGTCATAGTTACCTTCTACAAAAGAGATTTTTTTTTTGTTTTTGGCAGCGTTATACGAGACTGACTATAGGTAGGTACTATGTATATGACTGAAACTCGATACCGCAGCGAGCCATCGAGCACCGTGTAGTGTATCCCTGATTAATAATAGCTAGTATGCTTTATCCAGGTACCGCATGAGTAAAGCGGCGGCTTCGCTCCTGCGGTAGCTATGTATGTTTGTACCTACATATTTTTGATTATTTCAGGATTGCATAACTGGATATACTTTGCGAAAGAAGAAACTGCAAATAAAATCAATTACTTAGGATATCTTAAGTATGCGCAATTTGATGATGTGAGTATTATATTCAATTTATTACACCTTTTCGACTATCTTAAAGCTACAATATCGTCGATAGGTCGACCGATTAGGTGGACTGGTGGTCTGCCTTATTGTCTTTAAGCGTCTCTGGTCCACCATTCCGTAATCTGTCCATCTTCGGTCTTAACATTGGTGGTTATTATAATTATTGTACCTAGTCTTTATGGATGATGTTGGGACTGCCTCGATTTTGCAGTGCATCGGGAATGTTTGCGGAATATCAGACGGATGGCTTTGCTGCCATCCTCCGTAAAAAGACCGCATCCCTGATGCGCAGGGTACGTGACAGCCCCAACACCATCCTAAACACTATAGCAGGTAGAATCACCTCTCCCCTGTGGCAATGTTTCATGGGGAGAGTGATTTAATTTAATTTAGTTTTAATTTCTAGTATTAGGTATAACTAACCCTAGTAATAAGTTCTCACAAATTATGGATTCTAACAAATTCCACGCGTGCGAAGCCGCGGAGCGCAGATAGTCTCTAATAAGCGGAAGTTCGTACCTAACCTTAACATTAGCAATTTATGTATGGAATGAAGTTTCATTTCCAATTTTATTTTTTCAGAAAGGAGCAGTGTTAAAACTCCACTTCAATCAACAGGGTGTGGATAAGCCAGTGGACACCATGTTTTTAGGTACATCACCTGAGCTGGAAATAGCACTGTACACCCTTTGTTTCGTAACCAGGGCTGATAAAGATTGTAAACTCAAACTAAAAAATAAAGACGTTGATATTGTGACCCACACATTCCGATACCGTAGTAAAAACTTAATTGGCAGTGGTTATCCACAAATTTAAATATATTTTATCCATTCTTACCAAACATTATGTAATCCTTACTAATATTATAAATGCGAACGTGTGCTTGTTTGTTCTTTCTTCGCGCCCTAACGAAGCACCCAATTTTACTGACTTTATTTTTGGCTTAAAGTTAGTTGATAGGATGGAGAGTAACATAAGCTTTGACTTTTGGTACTGGAAAAGCATAAAGTTCCCAAGAGCAATATACTAAATCCTATTGATAATGTTAGAGATAAGGGCAAGACCTCTGTACACCGCTCCTTGAATTTGCAGGAATGAATCCTGCTTTAGGTTTAACCCCTTTTTGTAAATATGTTAAAATCAAATAATACCTACCTCTGATGTGATTTTTACTTCAAAACGACTAAATATAAAATATAATATTTATTTAAGCATAAGAAATATACTTAACTAAATAAAGAACATACAATGTGAAATATTTTAGTAGAATCATAAAAATGTGACAAACTAAATAACGTAAAGTAAGTACCTAATGGAAGATTTAAACATTAAAGTGACGTGAAACACTTATGTTATTTATATAAGTGATTTACACGAAATTGTAAAAAATAATAGACTCATAATTATTCAGATATTCCAATAAAATATATAAAATCACTTGATATCACAGAGAATAGCCACGCCTCTCAAAATCCAGTGGTCCGGGTTCTTTATAGTTGGCAGCCAGAGCGGAGTGATGAATGTGAGACCCGTGCGGACAGGCTTCTTGTAAACTGGACACTGAAAATAACCACTATAATAAGAAAAACAATAAAACTTTAGTTCATAAAAGAGTTAATGATCCTTGGGTGTTGTGGAGTTGAGCGCATAGATGTGCGTGACCGGTAGAGCGGAGCGGTGTATAGAAACTTCTGATTGAAACTGTGCGATGTGGATTCAGACCGCACATTCAGCGCGTCGTCGTCACCTAGGAAAAAACATTCCAGAACATACCATGTACAGTTTAGGATCCTTAGGCGCGGTAGAGTTGATGGCATAGATGTGCGTGACCGGCAGAGCGGTGTAGAGGACCTTCAGTGTAGACTCTCACAGTCTGAAGTTGCGGCAGTCCCAGCCACCGTCTAGGAACATTCTAGAACTTACCAAGTACAGTTTAGGATCCTTGGGCGCGGTAGAATTGATAGCATAGATGTGCGTGACTGGCAGAGCGGTGTAGAGGACCTTCAGTGTGGACTCGCACAGTCTGAGGTTGCGACGGTCCCAGCTAGCACCGTCTAAGAACATCCCGTGCACGTACACTCCTTCCTGAAATAATACCTCAATGAGGGAAAGGAAATAAAGAGCAAGCGCAGGACCGTGCACTTTGGGAGACACGTAACTAGCAGTGGTTAAACCGGATGATGATAATAAGTCACACGTCGATAAGCCTAACGTGGGATGTGGATTATGGCATTACCTACCTTAAGCCAATACTAGCCTAACGAAGAGGGGCACAACTATCAAATGGTAAATGTAAGTTTTTTGATGTGGCCAGCAGTAGTAGCGCGTGTGACGTTGCCCACCAATCTGTCCTTAGAATTGCGATCTGCACATCTTTGTCACATGGTTGGCCAGAGGACAAGAAGAATCACGGTTCTTTTATTATACTTGATAGGTACTAACCAGTGGCGGAGCTTTGATTTCATCGTAAAGAAATTTGGTGATGTCATTGTGTACAGAGACCATATCTAAAGCCCAACCTTTGTGGGCTCGCGTCACTTCTTGTCGCATGGCGGTGAGGAAACCTGATGGTAAAATAAAATATGTATTTCTACCTGTGCTACGTAGCTTAGTTTAGTTTGATTTTTATTGTGGTCACGTTCACAAGGGAAATTACATTTTTACACAGACTTCGAAATAAGGTGGAGTTTGATGTTTTTAATGTATGTTCGTAGGTTTTTAACCCAATAAGGTAGTGTGTCCTGGGTAAAAAATCTTTTTTTCTATTTAGTCCGTCAGTCAGATTATCAGAAGATATTGGGTACGTATTTTTTCTTTTGTCATTAAAACTAACAAAAATAAAGCTCGTCTAAGTTTAGGAGTGGGGGCTCGTGACGTCACAACTTGCTAAAAAGTATTGAGGATGCAGCCGCAGGTCGACCGCGCGCTACAACAAGCGCGCGTCGCCCGAGCGCTCCTCCGACCTGTCCTGGGATCTCGGCTGCCGCTGAGGACTAAAGTGCGGGTCAACAAGTCCTACGTCCGGTTCCGATTAACCTATGCGGCGCCGAGCTGGTACGCTCTGGTGTCCCAGACCAACAAGGACCGGCTCCAGGCGCTGCAGAACGTGGCTCTCAGGATTTGCACGGGCGCGGGGCGCTACGTCAGGAACGACGTCATCGCCCGCGACCTGCAGATCCAATCCGTGGAGGAATTCGTCGTGCAGACGGCGCGTCGAATGTACGATCGCGCCGACAACAGACACTACGAGCACCTACACAACATCGCGCCTCCCCAGCCCCGGCCCCAGGAAGACGACCGCCCATGGCGACCTCTTCCGCGGGACCTAATCCCTGCGGAACCACCATAGAGTCCTTGGGTTTATTAAAAAAAAAGAAGGAAAAAAACAAAAACAAAAAAAAAATATACAAACCAAATGAAGCCAAAAAAAAACCATTGAGAACGGGGAAAAAAATACATTCCCACAAAAAAAAACAGTGTAACATAGAGGAATTCAAAGTCTGTTTTTTTTTAGATTATATTGTTTAAGATAGTATGTTATGGGCAAATTTTAACAATTTTCGATAATCCATGCTGTAGGTACTCGTTAAATGCCCACTTCGATTCATTTGTCTTTTATCGACAAGTAAAAGGGTCGTTTTACTACAATCGTACTTAAAATTCCAATTTCGTTTATCGCGATTACAACTTACCATTATTGCGCTGAGCCATAGGAATAAGTAAAATAACCTTGAGGATTAAAGAATCCAGTCATCCAGAAAGAGTCAGGTCGTTTCTGGAAGCACCAACTGGCGAACTGGATATTTCTCTCCAGAAACTCCGTAAACCAAAAGCCAAGAGTTGATGAAGACCACGAGCTGCTGAGCCACACCTGCGGCACTTTGGCGTCGTATATGCAGTCCAAGGAATTACGCAGGGACTGGAATTTATTTATTCAAAGCATTACATCTAACAAAACAACAAATAACAAGTAATGCTCGTACTTGTATTGATGTAAATAGTAAGTTTCTGATTCGTTTTCGTGCAGATGCTATCGTATGTACATATTATGTGACATAAGTTTACGTAGGTTTTGCACGGAAATAATCAGAAACTTCCGACTTTAGTTTTCAGAGTTGACCTCCAGCAAATTTCACACCCATTCATATCTTGTATCCGTACCACAAGATCAACCAACTATACCTACAGGTTACATTCAATGTCGGACGGTCGCAAAACATGTTAGCGTTACTTTGTACATTTCTGTTGATTGTCACCGTATTACTCCACCAAAGCGGAAATGTGCGAAGATGTCCTTAGCGGAGACGAGGAGAGACGTTTTTTCATATCTAAAACTCGATGCCAAGTAAATGAGCTGTGTTGTCGTGTCATCGAGTTTGGTTAATGTAGGTAATTGTTTCTCCTTTCTGCAGAACACTTACTTCATTCATGATAATAGTTCCATCGATGGCCAGCAAGAGATCCTTGAACGTTACACGGACAAGATTTATAACTTTCTGCATCCTGTCTATCTCTTGGCGTAAGAAAATCACCATGGAACCAAGTTGACCGTAGAACTTCAATCTGGAAAATAAGAAAAAAATAGATGTTGAATAAATTAAAGTAAAACAGACAAGTGAGAATAAAACTAGAAATAAACTTTTGTAGATGTAAGTAAAAGAAACACAGATTGTGGTAGTTATTACCTTTCTTTGACCTCGTGCGGGTCAAAGTTGGGCGGCACTTTGTCCAGCATTTCCTTGGTCTGCCTGTAGACAGAAGCCTCTCGGGTCTCACCGCCGCCGGCGCTCGATTCCTTCGGCTGGATCGATAGGATTGTATCCAACAGCTCTGACACTACGTTGCGTTGATAACTATGCAAATGTAATTAATTTTTATTAAATCAAAGGGCGCTTAGTTTTATGTTTTGAATACTGATAATGGTATCAGCGCGGGTGTCCCCAAAACTACGTAAACTAAATTTACAGCTCTTAAAATGATGTCATGCGTTTTATTTCTCATGACATCATTGCAATTTTTTCAGTCTAATTATTTATTTTTCAGTCTAGTTATGAATCAGTTTAGTTATGGCGACATATTAATTGACACCATTACCATTTAAACCATGATTTGACATAAATTTTCATTTACCGTGGTCATGGCGGATGCAACTGACGAAATAAAATGC
Organism: Eupithecia dodoneata; assembly: GCA_947044415.1. NCBI lineage: Eukaryota > Metazoa > Arthropoda > Insecta > Lepidoptera > Geometridae > Eupithecia > Eupithecia dodoneata. The sequence goes on along the minus strand of OX345656.1, from coordinate 6,124,331 downwards.
ATAATGACGACCGATGTGGCGCGGTGGGCGCTACATACAAGAGCTGCTACATTTCAGATATTTGCAGATATTTGTTCCGGGTGTTCTGGTCGTTTTCTATGTATAATAAAAAATATCTATCTATGTAATGTATTGTATTATGTATATCAGTTATCTAGTACCCATAACACAAGCTCTGCTTACCATGGGGCTAGATAATGCTGTGTGAATTTGTCCAGCGTTATTTATTATTATTATAATATTTATTTAAAAAAATTGGAAAAAGGATAATGAAAATAGATACAATTAAAGCATGGAGCTGCATTTTAAACCTTACTCACGTGATATCAGCGTTTGTGTGCAGTCCGTACGCCTGTGGTGGGTCCACCTGTTTCATGGTCTCTATCGCCTCCAAATATTCTGGAATATTCTTGAACTTCATTATCCCGTAGCCCTTGTAGAATTGAAAGTCCTCCGAGAACAGTTGATCTGAGAACCACACGCGCGTGAAGCAGACTAGAAGTCGTACGTCAAAGTCGTCGGTGACACGCCCTCCGTATTGCACTGCTGATACCATGTAGCTGAAATAAATTATGACCATGTTTTTCAAATTCAGGCTTCAAATTATATTTTTTACACTCGATTTATGTCGAACAACGGTACGGCATGCCATAAGACGCTTTCGGGAGACTGGTTCATACACAAGGAGGCCAGGTCAAGGTCGACATCGGTGCACTTCAGCTCGGGGTGACCGCTTTGTTGTCAGTAACAGAAGACTGGCTAAAAGTAATCAGGTTTTTGATAAACTATCCTAGTTTATATAGCATCATGTTATGTACCTACATTAAATACAGTCATAACAAAATTAGGAATTAAAAATCAAAAAATGAGAATTCACTGTGTACCACTAGTGGCACAGAGTGGCTCACCCCTGGTGGTACACCGTGACACAATGATTCAGTAGTGGTAATTTGTACTAATAAATGAAACAATGTCAGTTAAAAGTACATAAGTATAAAAGGCTCTAAATGTTGTTCTTACAAGCATCATTTATAGGAGCATCAATAAAATTAACATGCAATTAAAAATATTTTTTGCTTTCTTTTGCCGTCAATCTATAAAACAAGAGAGCAGTGGTAAAATAATTCAATTTTTAGTAATTTACGGGTAAGTATTTTTTTAAATATTCGCTATAAAAAAGGGTTAGTTAGCATTATGGTACACAGTTACCATGAGTCACTGTGTACTCCTTAAAATTGATTCACTGTTCACCACTCCGCCATTTTTGATGACTGACAGCATTTCGGCTATTAATCGGCTAACAAACATAACGATGAAATACACAATGTTGACTGCTACAATATCTTTTATTCGGCAAACACAATGGTCACCACAAATTATGATGACTTTAGTTATGACAAACAAAATAAACTCGCCTCAAAAGTAATTTTATGGACGCGGAAAAATCAACGTGACATCTCCGTACCACGCTCAGGGTTGGCATGATTAAAACAAGTTGTTTTAAAACACGTGCTTAAAACAGTGTTTAAAACAGTTTGAAATAAAACTATGTTTTATATTAAGAAAAAAATAGGTTTTAAAACTACCTTTAATTGCAAATGAATGTGTAGAAATACCACAGACAGGCTGTGGTATTTATACACTGCATAGGTAACTCCCCGCCAGTAAAGTCCCGCAGGGAAAGTCCCTATGTCGGCCGTTTTATACACTGCACACTGCATAGGTAACTCCCCGCCAGTAAAGTCCCGCAGGGAAAGTCCCTATGTCGGCCGTCGAAAGAAAGTAATTCACTGGATTAATGGGTACGGTACCTATTCCCCGCTCTCTCTCTCTAGTTCTCTACCTACCTACAACACGACATACAAGGTGTATGTAAAGTGTTTTGTATTGATTAATAATAATAATATTTTTTAATAATTAGATTAGAGGTACTGAGATATGCAACAAAAGTAAATATTTATCGTTTTGTTAATTTTTACTAATTTGAATTAGGAAATAGTTTAGAAATATAAAAAAAAAACTACATTTGTTAAACATTTTGAACTGTTTGTATTATAAAATATAAAAAAAATCTGTTTGTCCGCTGTTTGGTTTGAACGTGTTTGGGGCTCATCCGCTATGATTGTGCGACAGCGATAGCCACATAAAACGCGACATTCTGGTCGAAACACACATTACACAATGCTCATTGCCATACCGCAAGATTTGTCGCTCAATACCTTGATGAGGTCGAGATTCAAGTTGTGGCCGGCACGCGAGAGTAGTAGAGTACCGTACCGACCCCTACGACTCTATAGTCTATCCATCCAGAATGTAGAATGTTTGTAAACATAAGAAATCAGCTGATTTTTAGGGTTATCACCACGAAATGATGCAGGCCTAATAGAATTCTAATGATTTCACATATATTATACATTCTATTAGATTTATTACTTTTTATAATCCTGACGTCAATTCTATGCAGAATCTAATTATTTCAATTTACAAATCGACATTATGTGGTCTAAAACAAAGATTAAAATCACTAGAGATTTTTTGTCTTTGTAACAGTGCCATCCATAACGAATCTCAGTTTTAACGTCCCGTGTTGCAAACAGTTGGTTACTTTTTAACTACGATTTCGAATCAAAGATAGCACTATGACCATACATATTTCTTACAGAGAGTATTATTTTAATTTAGACGGATTATTTAACGTTTAATTTCACGCTGCATATTTGCTTAGCGACAATCAGTCAAAAGTTATGAATTCTTCCAATTTCATCAATAATGTTTAGTGCTTCAAGAAAAATACTTTAAACAGGCACATTTACATTTAATTGAGTTGGCACAGGTGAAAAATCGTTTGAGAGCCCAAAAAGTCTAATGATTTTTAGTCTTATTTCATAATCCTTTAGCTTTTATTCCATTCTATAAGGATAGGTAATGATAAAAGTAGGCTGATTTCACAGGGATGCTTTGTTTATGCCATTTAATTATTTACATCAAATATCACCAGCCCAGTAAGGCACCCCCATCAAAGCACAAGATGTGACCTACATAAAAAAATGTTTTTAACCTCTACATCAGCTGATTGAACTGTCAGTGGCTCTGTTTACAAACATTCTACATTCTGGATGGATAGACTATAGGAGAGCGCAAGACGGCTGCGGTAAAGGAGTGGCACAATATCTCTCAGTCGGACATCATAGATGGATTGTCAAACTGGCTCCAAGAACGCATTAGGGCCCGAGGTGGTAACACGAGATTTTTGTCAAAATTAAACATTTTCATGCAAATTTTTCGCATTATTGGATTTTTGTCATATTTTTTTTAATAAATGGGTTTTTCATGTCTTTTGTATTTGACTATTACCTACTGAAAACAAAGAAAAACAAGTGCCTGTCAGTGTATAATCGGTGTATCCATCTGGAAGCTACGATGCCGAAACAGACACACAGATGGCCATGTATAACTTTAAAATGATGAAGAAAGTTAACCAATACTAATAAGTTCGATTATTTTTAATATTAGGATCTATTAGGATCTTACCGAGTCGTCGTCCAGCTTATGGTCTGTCCAGGATCCAAAGCCTCCAAGTGATTCTGGACAAACATGCACGACGACAGCCAATCAGCAGAATTAAACTCATAGGGAATGTTCCATCCCAGTGGACCGAACTTTCGTCTCTCTTGCACGACCGTGTGCAGGAAAGAGATGGTGTATATCATAGGGAGGTAGAAAGGACTGTCGCTGTAATCTAGGAAGTCTTGACTCATCGAATCGTAAGTCCTCATGAGGCCGGCTTTAATCCCTAAAAAAAACTTGACATGAAATGACATGAGAGATCGGATATTCGGATGCATATTTACCTAAGTTGAGATGTTGGCTATCATGGAAAATACTTTTTTATCGAAAAATCCCGGATCGCGGGAAATTCAAATTTAAGTATACAGGTTATTAGGTTATTGTCGTCAATCCCTAGAAATCGGTATGATTAATTTTATTTCGTTTCATAGCACAGTATGTCGTAGTCTACAAACCAAAGTAACAACCATGAAATTGGTCTAGCTGGTGTTGTCTGGCAAAAACTAAATATCAATTGTCTGCCGCCGGTAATTTCAACGAGTGCGTGCTCTTTCTACGATTTGAAATACCTATACAAAAAACAAAATTTGTGTGTTTTTTTGCTGTAATTTTTGAAAAATGGACCGGTAAGTATCTCAACTTTATTATTTTTAGCAAATCTACCATTAATTTTTGTAATTGTTACACGTCGTCCTTTTTTCTAAAATAGGAAAGGAATTTTCGAAAAATTGTTTTTTTCGATTATTTAATTATTACTGTACATACAGTAAAACTTTTGAAACTATCATGGTTATCAACACAAGTCATTTAAAACGGGATATTAACCATGATCACCCCACGTACACGCATAGGTACCCGGCACCGGTGATCAAGGTCAAAGTCAAATACCATGCCAGAAATTAAAAAACAGGTAGCAAAACAATTAAGGTAGGTACCTACTACAAAACAATCGAGGGATATGCGAAATATCTACAACACCCTTTTCCTTACACCTTACATACACGCATACTCGAATGGGGAAGTAAAATTTACGTTAAGGGGATCCCGTGAATAACTAAGACTGTCAAATTGCATGTCAATTTTACCAAAAGTGGTCGACAGACGGCGCTTATTTTTTACATAGACTTATGCAAATTTTGTCTGTTATAGAATAGGCAAACTTTAGTTCTTTTGGTTGATGTAATGTACCTACTAAAGTCATGAAAAAGGTATTTATTCTATGTTACAAAATTCCAAGCAAATTTAAGTTACAATCATTATTAATTTCTAATGTAATAATAATATTTGCCCGATATCCTAGGTACCTAAATTAAACCGTATGTAGCTTAATATTAGGTAGGTAGCTTATAAATGATCTTTTAAATATTCTTCGAAATGAGAAGCACATAAAATAGGTAATAATGTCATCTCCGGGTTTGTTTTAAACTGCATTCGATTCTATATGATTATAAAGAGTTAGATTTTGTTTCTACATTATTATTGGAAAAAATATTGCATTCTATAGGAATAAGACAATGCTTGATAATGTTTTTACCTGAACTGGCTAAAAACCTGTTTTTCATGTAAAGAAAGTGCATGCTAGCTGACAATAAACAAATTATCAAATCTATCTAAAGTAGGCTACTAATTGTAGCACCTTTATTATAAACACTGCTTTAGCGTACTTAGCATAAGTAAGTCTACATAAGTACGCTAAGTACGTAAGTAGTTTTTATAATAAAATTGCATACAATTAGTAGCCTTCTTTAGAATAGTCAGATAATTTTCTGTTTCATCGTATGACATACTACGATATATAAACAACAATTATCGCTCCAAATTTAAAAATGCGAGATAAAATACGATATTATTTCATTATTCATTGAGAATTTTTTCCTCTAAAATGCCTTAAAAACTAAAAAAAACGTTATGAAACTTGGCTTGCAGATTATTTTAAAAACATAACCGTTTTCTTAGCTCTCCAACAATGCATATCAACTATGAACTTATTTCAAAGAAACTGAAAAAAAAACATCATTACAAAGGAAGCAGGCGGAAATTCGTATACGTACTAAACCTAAGGTCGTTCTTTAAAATTTCTATAAAACTAACCTAAAACAATACCCAATGCAAATAAAATGAAAAATACATATTTAAAATAAAATTTTGCAATAGGTAAGTAGTAACATCAATAAACAAAATTAATAATAAGTAACAATCAAGACATTGCGACAATGGAAGAAAATATTATATAAAGATTAACTAAGTACCTACCTTAACGAAAAATAGACATTTTAAAAACTTTTAGATAGGGAGAGAATTTCTTAAGTAAATATTGTTAACTCCACATGTCAATTTATTTTTGTTTGAATTTGTTGACATCATTTACAGCTTTACTATAAGTAGGTAACTTCTAATTAATAAACTTTTATGAGTAACTCTACGTTCACTGACATTTGCAAAACAAATACAGTTGGCGCTCGTGCATGTCAAAACGAACTCTATTTCAATGGTATAAAGACTATAGGAACTGAAAAACAAAAATTGTCAAACATCGTAATTCGAACGACGACACCAGCTGTCAAATGCAAAAAAGTGACATGACCTTACGTCCGTCCGCGAAGGCATCCAGCCTCCGACTGACGTTATTTGAAGCGATTTTGAGTTATATAGGAAGGGATATTGTATCAATAAGGTTGAATTTGTTGTGGCAAAATATTTACTAGGATCGAATAATTACGCAAAACGCCTTACAAAAATGTGTTTTTTGGGTTTTATTCTTTTTGTATATAATTCTACAAAAATTACGAATATTTATAAGAAAGATATTATGATGAAGCAGTTATTGTAGTATTTTAAATCCAATTGAAGTTACTATATTTTCTGTAAAGTCTAAAACCCTGTGCTGTTTTAAAGTGTTATTCTCCAGTGTTTTATTACAAAAGTACATAAACTATTGTAAAATGAAATATAAACTTTTGAAGATCAGTTATTTGTTTAGGTAATGTGATATTTTTAATCACTTATATTAGATGCACTTTAGAGAAATCTTATAGACGGTGCGCCATACATGGCACTCCGGAGTCCCCTTAAGTAAATATACATCTGATTACTTATGCAATCCCGGGATTTTTTTTTAAATAAAAGTTCCTAAGAATCCGTAATTTTTTTTTAGCAAAAATTCTTTTTAGGTAAATATGCATCTTATATTACATACATATATTTAAAAAGGCTTTCAGCCGCCAAACACCGACTATTCTTTAATTCAGAAACCTTGATATTTATGTATATTATGTACATAAAGAAATGTCACGATTATGTCACTGTCATAATGACAAGTCAGGGGTAGAAATTTTTACCATGGATTACGTATTAGTAGTAGTGGCGCGCGGTTTGAATTGTGCGATACGACATATAAATATTTCCTAACCAAACTTACTTCATAACACTGAAAAGTATGTAGGTACCTTCTAAGATATCTAGCGTGGATGCGGCATTGTCGCGGCCTAATTTCCCTGTGTCCATAAGGGAATACAAATTAAACAATAGAAAATAATTACATATTTTTATTGCATAAAAAATATTACATTACCTATTCTGAAATTTCAGAATCAGAATTGGATTCATAATCAGTTATTATTCAAACAGGAGTCTGCTCCTGTTTGAATAATAACTGATATGCTCCATCTACAAATCCTTCATCACTTCCAATATGGCTTATTATAAGTCTCTTTCCGTTTCCTGATGGAGCCTTCAGCCCTGTGGTTAGCCCCTCCAGAAAAGCGTCTTTTGAAGACTTAACTTCGGTGTCCACCCAAACTTTGTTGACTGTATGGCCTAAAACAAAATAATGAATGGTAGATCATAATTTATAATACCTACATACATAACTGCTTATTAATAAAACAATCTGTGAGGGTGGATTTATAAAATGTAACCTATTTGAAGATAGGCTGCTCAACCTAGTTCTTCTCAGTCAGCGGCTGAGGCGATGGATATTGGCAAAATCAAGTCCAATGAGTGTAAACATTGTACAAGAATAAACAAGGCTGGAGAGAAGTGGAAATTTGTGAAGGCAAAGTACTTTAAATGCCACAAGTATGGTCACATAGAGCCTGTGACACGTTGACAAAAATACATCAAGTGGAAGATAACGTTCAATCTGATGATAAACAGAAGTCTTCAGGAACGGAAGACATGATGGGTGTTTATGTGTGCGCAGACAGCTATCAATCGCCAATAAAAGCAAATGTGGTCATCGATAGAACTAGTTTGGTGATGGAACTCTGGTGTGTCTCGTAGCATTGTGTCAGAAAAGACTTTCAAGAAGTTGTGGTCTGCACCGCCTGGACTACAGAGTACTAAAGTGAAACTAGTCACATGGACCAGAGATTCTTTGAAGGTGGTAGGAGTGGCGAACGTTCGTGTTGTGCTGAGCGGAAAGGAGGCGCAGTGTGAACTAATCGTGGTCTCCGGGGATGGACCTAGCCTATTGGGCCGCAACTGGTTTCAGTCGTTGGGACTACACGTGACTGGATTGTACTGGGCTAAAGAAGATTTGGTGCCATTTAAGAATGAATTTCCTGAGCTCTTCAAGGAGGATCTAGGCACATACAAAGGTCCAGAAGTTTCACTCCACTTGCGCCCTGATGCAGTATCGCGTTTTCTAAAAGCTCGCGCAGTACTATTTCCTATGAAGCAACAAGTTGAAGAGGAACTAAACCGGATGGTTAAAACAGGTGTGCTCACCCCAGTGAGATACTATGATGAGTGATGAGAGATGAGTGGGCTACTCCATTGAGAATAGCCAAGAAAGAGGATGGATCGTTACGAATCTGCGGTGATTTGATTATCGATCTACTGTGAATGCGTCTATTCAAGCAGACAGGTATCCTCTCCCGACGTCAGTGGAGGCATTTGAGAAGCTCAGTGGAGGCCGAGTTTTCAGTACGCTCGACTTGCCTATACACAAATGAAGGTTGATGATGAAACGGCCAAGCTATTAACGCTAAATACGCCCATTAGTCTGATGAATGTAAATCGCTTGGCATTTGATGTAAGTGTGGCGCCATGTAATTTCCAGCGAGTTATGTCTTCTACGCTGGCGGGCATGGAGGGCGTGGCCTGTTTGATATGACGGTGGCGGGTGCGACGCTAGAGCAGTACAACCAAAGGCTGCACAAGGTGATGGAAAAGCTTAATGAAGTGGGCTTTCGACTGAATAGCAACAAATGTGTATTTGCTGCCAATAGCATCACATTTTTGGGTCACATGATTGATAGCGAAGGACTTCACCCAGCACCTGCCAAAATTAAAGAAATTAGAGAAAAACCAGTACCGACAAATAAAGAAACTTTTCTGGGTTTGTACAACTTTTACCAGAAGTTTTTACCAGACCGAGCCACCTTATTAGAACCTTTGTATCGGCTGCTAGAAACTAAAACGGCTTGGAGGTGGGGTGAAAGCGAGCAAAGAGCGTTCGATAAAGCTACAAACAACTGTAAAACAACTGCAAACAACTGTGCCGTTTTCGGCTGATGTATTTAAACTTTAAATGCTTTAGTATTTTTTGAAGTTTGGCAATTGACAGGTTTGGTAAGTTCGAGTCCTCATTTACAACTCGCAGAACCTGAAAATTAAAAATTATTATTAAAAATAGGAAATATAAGACTTATCCATTATAATTATATTCTTTAACTTGCAGAGCCATAATTCTGTTACTATCCACTCGTGATTGCAATAAAAATCATTTCTTTATGAGAATTTAGCTCGGTTATATTCCAAAATACACTAATCATAATAGACTAATCATACCCCTCTTGTTTGGGAGGAAGTATGTCCAGCAGTGTACATATGAGTGGTGATCGATAGGTAGAACTTTTATTACTGTGTTCTTAATGCAGCTAAATTCTTACCTTTGCTAAACAGTAGGAATCTCATTTCTATGATAAAACTGGTGAACAATCCGTCGTATTGCTGAATATCTATATTCTTCCATTTATTGTAGGCTTTTGGACCAGCATTTTTGGGAGAACTAATGAGCCAGTTGTTTTGCGTTCTTTTAAGATTTTTTGCACAGTTATTGCAGAGGCCCAAAAACTCGGCCGTTTTTTTCGCACAAGTGTGGCGTTAATGTTTTGGGAGGAATTTAATACATATTACAAATTAAACTAAAACTTCAGCAACAAAAAAAATGTATTGAATAAAAAAAAGAAATCGGTATAGAGGTAGTTTTGCCGGTCTGATTTTACTTCGTGGTCCGGCACTGTCCTGGTTCCTGAAGGCCGCTCAGGTGGGTGGACACCGACGGCAGGAAGGTGAAAGGCCTGTGACGTCCGCCGTCGAAGATGGTGGTCAGCCGTGTTAATTACGTAGGGAAACAAATATTCCTTAGGGATTTAACCCTATCGTTGGACCCTGTGAATAAACGTCCACAGTTACAAAATTTGTTTTATTTCCAACGATTTCGCCAAATCACTGCGGCGACCGCTGCGCTGTGATTGGCCGACTCAAGGTCAAGCATCACACTCGAGTTGGGCAAGCAAATATTTTTATCGATATCGATAGTTAATGTTCGACTAAACTGTGAGCATCGCTAAAATTATTTATGTCATCTATACCTAGTGAATGTATGATACAACCGCTATGTCCATGCATTTTAAATCTGTAATAGGTATCATATGTATCTAGTAAAGGATAAAAAATGGTTATTGTGGGTTATTCCTAAGAGTCAAACTAAATAAAAGTCTAGTTTTTGATGCCTAAGTAAATATATGTACGTCTTAGGTAGGAACTTCAAAATGGACGCATGAGTATGTATTGTAATATTTTTATAGTTGCATTTTTTACAATAATAATATATCTATGGAATAATCAGAAACCATGAGTTTTTATAAAAATACACTGATCAACAATAACATAATCAAATTGATAAATTTATATTAGGTGCCTACCCACTTCTTTTTGTATCGGGAGTATCGATACGACCGATACATTATTTTCTTATGTCAGCACAGCACTAGTAATGATCGAATGAGATATATGATAGACGTTATAGGCACTGCACCTATGTTAAAGCGAGACGCATAGTTTTACTTGAGCCGTGCATTAATTATTGTAAATTTAAAAATTGCGTATTTACTGGTACTTACCGATGAAATGTGATTCCATCTGTTTTGTAGTTCGATTTCTTGCTGGTTTTGCCACACCACCGTATAGAACAACAAGCCATTTTCAACGTATTTGTATGAAATCTGAATAAATTTCGTAACTTTACGGAGAAGTACAGAGATCCGCTTTTGGCGCTGTACTGTTTTAGCGCGAGCGAGTGTTGATTTCTATTAGTGACAAATCACTGATATGTTTCGAAATTGGAAGTAAATTATTTCCTCTATTGGATAAGTGATCGCTGGTGCAACATTACACAAGCTTCATTCAAGTGACCAAACTTTACCTTCTGGCCAGTTTTTGTATGTATTCATCATCATGACTTTTTCTGTGGAACTCATACATATATTTCTTCGGACGTTTTTTTGATGGCGACAGATAGTCATTTATTGACGATGTTGATGCTGCGGGCGCGGATTGATGTTCCATGTTTGTACTATATACAAACACAACAAGAACAACAAGGTTGATAATAATAACACACAACGATAATGTCCAAACGAAAACAAAAACTCAACAACACACAATTGCACACGAGCAGCGATAAACGAACACGACTTCGACGGACGAGAGATGAATGAAAATACAATACAAACACGAAATAAAATATAATGTCAAAATGTGAAAATTATTTCGAACTTGTATGATTTACTCCCATTTTACTCCGATGATACAAGTGTCGTTACATATTTTCTGCCAATATTTCTTCATCTCATCATTCATCATTTTATAACTTTGTTAAAAAAATAAATCAAATATACCTATAGGATATTGATTAGAAAATTATTTAATTAAATTTATTTTTTTAATTATTGAGTATGTAAGTATTTAGATAATTAAGTAATCTTCTATACCTAAACTTCTATTTCGAAACGATTATTTCTATTGTAACACCTTTATTTTACATAAAATATCTTGGTTTCTGAATTAGATTAGAGTAAAGGTAGGTTCATCAGCCAAGTAAATAGTTAGCTGATACTTTATTAAATTGCCTTAAAAACATTCGGTAGGTACTCAATTGAACGAATCCAAGCTCAATAAAAAAGCCAATGAAATTAGCAGCCTTATCGCTTAAAGCAATTTCTTTCAGGTAACCAAGGTGAAAAGAGAAGATTATAGAACGGCGGATAGGAAATTATGAAATGATTTTCTTAACTGGGTTGCATTCGAGGCCGATTGAAACCCTTCACTAACTATTTAATTTAATTTGAACTTTTACTTTACTCAGCGAACGCTGAAATTGCTGATTGCTGCACCCCTTGGTGCACAAAAAAATAATACGTATGCTAGTAAAATAGGCAATTACGTGAGAAGTTGCTTTTAAAAATGAACAACAACAAAACAGATGACCAACCTGAAGGTGGTTCGCAGGTATACTTGATCGACATTTGCAGTAAGGTAATGGGGAATTCCGGGTGCACTTCGGTTGTGATCCACAGCCTGCAACCAACCAAACGTTAAAGTAATATTTATATACTGCTGGACAATCCACACAGCATCATCTAGCCCCAAGGGGCCCCACAGCTTGGGTTATGGCTACTAGATAGCTTATATACTTAATACAGTACATAGATAATTTTTAATTTAAATACATAGCTACAATTGCAACGTGTTCATACAATTGAATTGTGTACTTACTATCAATCACACTAATATTATAAATGGTCATGCATGAATGTTTGGTACTTCATCACTCTCAACTATTGAACGGATCGGGAAAGTTAATAAAAAAGTAATATAATAATAGGTATTATTACAATATGAATTTATTATTATGGGCCCATTTCACTTTAATAGTTTCCACTCTCTTCTTTTATAATTAGTTGTTTCATGATATAAAAATATACCTGAATGTTTCATGAATGTTTTCCGGTTCTTTCTCCAATTCAGCAAACTGTTCCATAACTTCCACCATGTACTCCAGGCCCAAATGGCAGTTTTGTAACAAAACCCAGATGCCCTTAAATTTTGAAATATATTAATGTTTGCCATAAAAATCTAAGAAACAACAATAGGTACATATTTTATGAATAATGTACCTAGTTGTAGGAGGTTGTAGGTAGGTACTATTTATTATTGGTGAGACACTAGTTAATAATCGAAAAATTCAGATGTGCAATTAATGCTATAGGATTTACTTGAGTACCTCTTTCAGTCCACGCAGTATAAGCTTCCTGGCGTGTACCTCCTGCCCTTGTCCCATTGAGATAGAACTGCAAAGGCACTCCATCCGCTTCGCCGTGATTTCTATAGACGGCGTCGGATCCGATCCCATCGCTAAGAATCCGATAAGTGGAGAGAGCGGTCGAGATTCCATCACCATTGCCTAAAGAAAGCTTCGCATTACATTATTATCTGCTTAGCTTGGGTAGGTAGAATTATATATGGTTCATTTGATTTTACTAGCAAATCTTTCAACTTCTCCTCTCTTGGTAGGCAGCCGAAGCCAACAGTGTTTCGTCAATTTATCAGCGACCCGCTGACTTTGGGGTGTAGACTCCATAATATGAACCTTCAGGCGTCGTCGTCATATTTTAAAGAAACGAGTTTACTATTTGATTGCATTTGAGAAGAACATCCGATCCAAAAATGCAGGATATAATATATACCTGAACTAGGTAGGCAAAGAGTTGATACATTCCTACGTTTTTGGAACAGATATTCTATTGTAGACTTTACCTCGTAGTTTACAATGACTGCATCGGTAAATCTAGACCCCATTGATTGATTGACATATTTTCTGAAAATAAAAACATTTTTGAAAACTTACTGGTGTTGACAATATATTGTATCATAAGGAGTACCTAAAAGTAATAGAGCGAAGGTGTTTCGAAACTACTGCGGTTATCTTAAAGAAGTGTGAGTCAACTTACAAGCTCTGGGCCAAAGTTCTGTCGGGACACCAGGATCGCACGACGAGTAGTTTTCTGAACACGTCCAGAGTTTGGTATCCATCTGGCAAATTCTCTTCCTCGGGAGCTTCCTTGTCAAACCTGCAACAATGATATTATAAATTACATCTACAGGGTGTTTGGTATTTTGACATCAAATATCTTACATTTCATATTTTCTGATTACCTCACAAGGTTTTATTTTTTTTAGTCGGCGGTTTGTTTTAAATGTGTATTGTGAACTTAACAAGCGCCTCTTCAGTTGTAATTTTCGAGTTTAAGGACATTGTGGATTTTTATCAGTAATCTCTTAAATTGCTCTTTAAGGAGAGCTAAACCGAAGTTTATAAAAACTTGTTTAATTTTTGGGTGAACGTCATGTTCCACCTCAAGTGGCCACCATCACCCCACCACCCGTCCACCGCCAACACAGCATCTTTGTGATATACCCATAACATCCCTGCAAATGTACATACCAAGATTTCCAGCCCTTCTCATTGTTCGTCACTTGATTGAGAATGTTGGTGAACTGCCTCAAGTTCGATAAATTTACCAAATTTAGCCAAGACATGTCCGTGACCCATTTGAACGGTTTCGGGGGGCACGCGTTCAAATCTAACGCAGCGCCACCTGAAGTCACCAAACTATTAAAATATAATAAAACTTAACATTTAAAGCGATTCTTTGGGATTTTTTGTGAAGTGTTTTAGTTGTAAAATGATTCACACATTTTAAGCAAAATAAAAATACTACCTACGTTGCATTACCTTTGATCAAGGAAGAGAACTCGTCAAAAGAAACATATTCCCTATTCATATCGATCTTCAGCGTCAACAGAATCGTGAACAAATATTTGTGTGACTCGTAGAAACCACGAGCTATGTATTTAAAAACGTCGAAAGTCTGCAAAAATATCACAGTTACGTTACCTACTCTACGTATCAAGGTATAATATTCAATCGGAATAGAATCACAAAAATCAAATTTAATTAGGTGTATCTGGCGTCAATTGCATTAAGCCGCTGCTGTCACACCGCAGCGCACGCTGTGCACGGCCACGTAGCGCATTTCAAATAAATATTCAAGCGATTTTATTTTAATTAAGAACTTCTTATCTGCTATCTTAAGTAATTGAAAAAAGTCTTATTAGTATTTTTTTTCTATTATATTAATAAGACTTTTTTCATACGCCGGATATTCTAAAATAATGCCGCCGATACCAACCCGCATCTGTGTAGGCGGCGCCGGCTTTGGCAGGTTCGGTGTGTAGATTCCATAAGGAAAAACTTACCAAATACTCAATAATATTCCCTAAACGTCTAGACGTGATAGGGCTGGGTGTCGATCTATCCAAGGCGATATCGAATCTCTCTAGGAACTGCGCCAAGGAGGTCTGATACATGTTGCACACGAGCGACATGTTGCACACCAGAAAGTACAGTACGGAACCGCGCGTGGCGACCGGGCGGAACTCTTCGCGGGCCAGATTGATCTTTATCTCCGTTTCCCTCGCAACGTCTAATTTTTCTTTTACCTAGGATAAGAATACAACTTTAAACAAGTGATCGACGTTTTCTGCTTCTCTACATCATCGTTTTAAGTTGGCCGATCCAGAGCTCCAAGACAATATCCGAACAACACACAACAAAGTTTACCTAAAAACAAGACGATTTTTTTAAGTTCTGATTAAAAAATGCTTACTTCCGTAGCTGTAGCCTTAGTGACATTGAGCACTTGTATAAGCGAGACGTCTTCGACTAATGACCCCTGTATCGTGGTCAGTTTGTGGAGGAGGTTAGCCTCGAGCTCCTTCATCTTGCGCCGGTTGGCGGTCACGTCCATGATCAACTGCGTACGTTCCGCTTCCATCTCGGCCTTCTCCATCAGAATCACTCGACCTAGTAGCTGGTCTTCCAAACCTGTTTAATATATATTTCAGAAGTAATTTCAGTGTAATTAATGATGCATTACACCTAACACTAATTACCTAATGTCACACCAACCCAGCAGCTAACGCAGCGAGGCTGTGTTTGCGCCGTTCGTTGTTCCATAACAATAAGATACATATGTCATTTATTGAAAAATTTAACGAGGTAATTTAAAAAAAAGGGTATTATTATATTTTTTTATTACAATATTACTAGCAGCGAAACCTGGCGTTGCTCGGGTTAAAATACATCGCATGTTTAATGGTATAAGAAATATTTAAGGATCCATTTTTTAAAGTAGATAGATATTATAGATTTCTATCTTTGATAATTCGACCATTTAACATACGGTGTAAAGTGTATCAAATTAATTAACTAATTATTGAATCCAAATAATCATAAGTTGAAATAATAAGCACTTTAATAAATAGTAAATTTATATTTTATTTACACAATTATTTACATATTATATTTTCATCCTTTCACGATTATTCGAAAGCCGTTCCTCTCTTTCTTCTTCTGTTTCATTTTGCCGTGCGTCTTTCTTTTTTGTTGAAACCAGTCGAGGTTTCGAAAATACCTTTTTACGTTTCGGCATTGTGCGTGCATATGTAATGAAATAAAGTTAAACATAATAATTTGTCTTTCGATTGCATACACGATGAAACTTACGGAAAATCACGGTTTTGAATTTGTTTGATTACTGTTCACTCGCACTTTGAATGATCTTCAAGTTGTAGGCATTTTGGAAGTTTCTAGATCATTTCAGAAAATTTTGGAACTTTTTAGAACTCTTCGGATTGATTTTAACAGTTAAAGACATTTTGGAACATTTTAGACCATTCCAGAAATTGAAAACGTTCTAGGACATTTCGGATCGATTTAAACAGCTGTAGGCATTTTAAAAATTTCTTAATCGTTCCAGAAAATTTTAGAACGTCTTAGATTATTTTGGTTTTCTTTCTGAAATACTTTAGATCGATTACAATAATTACACGGCTTTTTGGAACTTTTTAGAAAGTTTTAGAACTTTCTAGATCATTCCAGAAGCTTTCTAAAATACTTTAGATCGATTACAATAATTGCACGGCTTTTTGAAACTTTCTAGATTGATTTCATCAGTTGCATACATTTTGGAACTTTCTAGATCATTCCCGAGATTTTCAGAATTTTACAGAAGTTTTTTTAGACACACATTTTAACATTAGTTAGAGAAGGACATATACATATATATTATGTCACATTTTCGCCACCCACTTCTACCCACCCCGACCAAACTCCCTTATGCACACCAGGAGACCAAGGGGTATTTGCCATCCCAACGGGAACTTGATCGAAGTTGCGGATGATAGAAAAAACCGTGGACACACGTACGAACATTAGCATTTTATATAATAGGTATATTAAGATTTAGATTTAGTTGGGTTGGGCTGTGGCAGCGATGACGACATTATTAGATCAGAAATTAAAATTCGTACATTCCAGAATTCTGATTAGAACCTTATTCCATGGGAATAATGTCGTCATCGCTGCCACTGCCCAACCCACCCACGGAATCGCAGCTGAAGGTGACGAGTATTCATAATATTAATCCCTAATGCATATTACGAAGTTTTGCTTGGGAGGGACTTGGTCATGAAAATTTGTTAATGGCTCCCGGACCATTAGTTACTGGCTTCGAAAGATTAAAAACTAGTACCCAAGTACTTAAGCGGGCACCTTACAGCCATTTGTGTGAATAGGATAGGAACACGAATTTGCAATCATAGAGGGACAGAGCATACCTTTTTATAAAGGCGTAAGCGTGCTTGTTTTTTAACAGAATACGACACGACTCATTAAAAAAACTAGCTTAGAGGAACCCAATCATTAATAATACCCTTATAATCAAAACAAAAAAAATATTATTATAACTCAATTCAATTGACCATAGATTTCCTAAGACAGTGCACTTTCATGATCTTTTTTCGTATTTTTTTTCTCAATCGTGTTTTCACATTAAAGGAACCTCAGTTTCACGTAATCTCCGTGGTAGACAGATCTCATTCTAGGCCTAGTTTGACAAACCAAACCTGTTAGGTTCGCGTCTAAAGTTACCTTGCATGGTGACAGTGAAGTCAATAATGGAAGTTCGCGCTGAAATCTCAGGAGTGTAGGCTGGGTTCGGCAACTTTGTAGTTATGTATATCTTGTGGCCGGACGTCACGTCGATTTCTTTGTCGCCTAGTTTTACCTGTAAAGATGTCGAAGGTATAACGTAGAGTCATGTAACAAGCTACTGTTTAACGTAGCAAAGTGCTCCATGATGAGCTACAGCCGGGTGCACGCCCCTTTGCACTACCAGTATGAGGTGGAGGCAGAAGTTCTGCCGCGATCGACGTCTGTCCGCGACCTAGGCCTCGAAATGGTCCCCGACTTAAAGTTCCGGCGCCATATTGTAAATATTTGCGCCAAATCTTTCAGAAACCTAGGTTTTATTTTGAGACAGATTGTTAATTTTAATAACATAAATGTAATCAAAGTTTTGTATAATACTCTTTTGAGAAGTCATTCAGAGTCTTTAGAAACAAATGCTATAATTTGGAACCCTAACGAAGCTAAGTACAAACTTTTGGTAGAAAAAATACAAAATAAATTCACTCGCTTTCTGTACCTAAAACAATACGGAGTATATCCATATTACCCGCTGTTATACCCGAGCCTGTTCGTGTTAGGTATGGTAGGGTACTGCAGGCTGTCGGTGCGGAGAGACGTGGCGCTGGTGAAGTACATGGTGCGCGTGCTGCTCGGGGAGCTGCACCACCCGGCGGTGCTGGCGGCGCTGCGGCTGCGCGTGATTACTTGGGCGCGTGCCGCCGCCCCGCCATGCTGGAGGTGCCCACTTGTAGGACAAACCTACTTAAGTGTGCCCCTATTTCACTCGCTATATATTTACTCAATGTTCTTTCCAAAAACAGCGTAGACATATTTAACGAAAACCTGTCGAAAGCCATGAAAAAGGCACAAAATGTTATTGAAACAAAATTATAAATTATTTAGTATTGTGTATGAACAAAAATATGTAATTTTTAGTATAATTAGTTATAACATCGCCTTAGAGCTTAATAAAAAAACCTGTTATGATGTTATTATCTCAATAAATAAAATAAATGTTTATTATAGAGTTGTAAGAGATTTAACAGCACTGTGTTATTTTTACACAAACAAGCACACCGCTAGACATTGGCCTCCCCTAATGAGCGCCATAATAGCCCTGTCTTTACCTTGACTTTAATATACTAAATATGGGGACCATTTTGCACACACTGCATAGTACGAGATTTGACCGTGTTGTGTTGTTTGACTGACTTAGTAGCGAACTGGCAACGCATTCCCAACGCGACTGGCCCTAATGTCCACAGAGCTTGAGATATGGGTACCACATCTCTGATATATCGGGTTACGAAACTAAAAGTCATGCCGACTTCGGATGACATGGGGACGACTCAGAAAACCATAAAAACCACGGCAATTTTTTTGAATTTTCTGGATCATTATGAATCCGCCTGTCTTCCGATTTCGGCGTGACGATTAGTTTCAAGACACATTGTATACATATACCTACTTCTTACACACACATACTCATACAACAAATACCAAACAAAATGTATAATATCGGGGCGGGGATCTAACCCGCCTTCTGCGTCACAGGTGTCCCTTCGCTCGCTTACCCCACAGAGCTCAACAAATTATAGTATTAAGATAGAGATACCTTGTAGGAAGAACCGATTTTAATGTAGTTTTTTTCGAGGATATTGTCTAAAGCTGGATCCAATTCTTCAGCCACGTCTTCTATCAGCATCGGCCTGCCTTGCGACACACAATCTTCCACGTGGTTCCTGTAAATAGATTGGATTATGAACCTATTTGGAATTGTTTTGGGTTTTAAAAAGCCCTATAATGAAGCAAGGAAATGATTAACACCGAGTTAGTGGTTATTAACTTATTACATACCTAAAATATTTATGGTTTAGCGTAGTAACAATAAGTTCATTTAATTTCTCCATATTCTTGATCCATATCTTTCCCTGAGTCTGAGGATCAATCAGCAGCGGGAAACGAGAAGCTTTCGTTACGATAATGCCGTTTTGGATCGACAAGTCGTCCGTTGGCAGACCGCACAAGTTCCACTCGCCAATCTGTAGAAGAAAAATTACTTATATTGCTAGTCAAAAATAAAAATCTTGTTTCTACAACACTTTTAAATTAAAAACAAGATTTTTCAGTCGTAGAAAGAACTATGTAAGAGCCCAAACTTCTATGGGTCTGCATCGTTTTATTACGAGTTCCCATAGCTGCTTTCCCACCTTCCGGCTCCATTATCAGATTAGCTGTATGTCACCATAATATTGCATTGCGATCCGACATTATAACATATGCATGCCAAAATTCAGTTGGATGGAATGAATTGAACAAATGCAAGATTTGATAACGGACACGTTAAATAAATAAATGCTTGTAAAAACTTCATTTTAAAACAAGGGCTGATAGGTAAAAGCATTGCTGATCTTGATTTTGTTATTATTTAGAACCACTTGTACTTCGTGAACTTATTTTGTACCTAATAAAAACACAATTATCACAGAAAAAGGTTAATCTATCCACACATACGTATAGTGCGTAAGTATGCTATGTAGGAACGCGAACGCTAAGCGTTTGCGACGCTACGTGCAAAAGCTAGTTTACACTACATATAATATAGAAATAATACGTAGTAACCGTAGCAGTGTCCGTAAGTTGATCCGTAACGTTTAAATTCATAGACACTGGTATTTTCCTTCTTATCAACTCTGCTAGCAAATCGTTGTTTAAATAAGTGCGGAACTCTTGATTGAAGGGACCAGAATAGGACAGGAATCTAGACAGATAATCAGGTTTTTAGTAATTGTATACTATTATCTATTTATTGCCAAAGTTATCGACATAGCTCTAAGAATTAGCAAGCTGAAGTGGCAGTGGGCCAGTATATCTCGTGAAGAACCGACGGCCGCTGGGGCAAACGTGTTCTTGAGTGGAGACCACGACTCGGTAAACGTAGTGTAGGATGCCCTCCGACCAGTTGGGATGACGACCTGCGAACTGCAGGTGCTGCGAATGCTGGATGAGGCAAGCTGAAGACAGGGCGCTATGGCGCTCATTGGGAGAGGTCTATGTCCAGCAGTGGACTGTTATAGGCTGATGATGATACTATTCTCTAAAGATGGGTACTGAGCGGCGTTATGGGGCTAAGTGTTCGTGTACTCAGTAAGGTGTAAGAAGGCGCTCGCAACGAGCAACGGATTTTAGCACACGGCGGCGTAACGAATGCTCGCTGCGAATGACACACCCGTAACACCGATAACTAGGTACCCGGCTTAAAAAATGTGTAAACCATTCCCGGCGATGAATATTGCACATCGACCTTTAGAAACAATTTTTATCGCCGGGTACCGTACTTAATTATCCCTAAAATTGACGACTTTAATTTCAGTCAAGTCTATTACCTGACCAATCGAAAACCTTTCAAACCAGTCAGTGACCATGTCTGTGCACCTTAGGTTATGACAAGCAGGTTACACAAGTACCAGGTCCTCGGGCATTTTTTGCAGCTCTAGAGACGTTGGTGCAAAAAAGACAATGTTGTCCGCGAATCGTAGATTGGAAAAATGAAGGCATCGTCGTCGGAACCAAACATCTTGGTTCCGACGACAATGCCTTTATTTTTCCACGAACGTGAAAGTTTATGAAATATTGTTTCTAAAAAAAAAAAAAACTGGTCCCTTGCAATTCAACTTAATGTTACCTGTTGTAATGTAATGTTTCTTGTAATGTTTCTGCTGGCATTTCGCTGCTGTTAGAATAAATAATTTTAAAAAAGTGTATGTAAACTGTATCAATAAATAAAAAAAAAATTTTTTCTTTTTTTTTTCAGACTTGGTTCATAGTTAGTAAAATTAAACATATTAGGAACTTATTACTAGGGTTAGTTATACCTAATACTAGAAATTAAAACTAAGTTAAATTAAATCACTCTCCCCATTAAACATTTCCACAGGGAGAGGTGATTCTACCTGATATAGTTTTTAAGATGGTGTTGGGTCTGTCACGTATCCTGCGCATCAGGGATGCGGTCTTTTTACGGAGGATGGCAGCAAAGCCATCCGTCTGATATTCCGCAAACATTCCCGATGCACTTCAAAATCGAGGCAGACCCAACATCATCCTAAATACATTGTTGTACTGTACACGTAGGGTCTCTAGCGTCCGTTCGGTGTAGCTGATCTATAGGTTCCCAGTGTAGAGACCCTGGCAGTAGGCTTTAAAAAGCTTTACCTGAACTTCCTCTGAACACCGGGAAAACCTACGAATCAATCAATATGCGGGTTTTCTAATGCTTTCATTATGGCTGAATGTTTTAAACTATCAACAAACTGCCTTAGAAACAAAATTAACAAAAAAAAACAACAAATGCTAAGTTGCTTACGAAATTCTGATTTTTTTATTTTATTCGATTAAGGGTATGAAGGTGATAGATAGACGGTGGAGAATCTCCACTGTTTAGTTCACTACTCAACTGGAAAAGCCAGGGCGAAATCCAGGAGGCTAATAGAAATCTAGTTTGGTTTGAATCCGATTTTGTAAGACTTCGATAAAAGTTTTAGACGGGTGTGGTGTAACACTAGACTGCTTACCCAACAAGCAGCAAGATATCCCCTATAAGTCGTTCTATTTCAGATTTGAAGAGAGCACACTGCTCTGTCCAGCGTATTCTTTCACCACTAAGTCCGTTGATGAGAGCCGTCGCTGCGTCCATTTTCTGCTGGCATTTCGCTGCGTCGTCTAGCACAGTTTGTTTCAATTCCATAGCTTCATCAAACTGTTTTTGTACATCTGCTAATTCTGCCTGAAAAGATAATCACACTAGTTTTATGATAAAGTTTAGATGTATGTTTGTTACTAATTTACGCCACAGAATGGGCGCTATACGGCTGCGGTAACCTCTCACATGCAAATCTGCACAGGTAACCTCTCCGGTAGACCGTAGCGTGCATAGCTTACTTAAGCTAGGAGGTTCGCTTATATACAGACAGAACCTTATTGAATAATAAGAAGGTTCTAGCATTTACCTCCTTAGCCGCCAACTGCGCTTCAGCAGCATCTAACTCCTTCTTGGCGGCCTGGTACTTCCCTTGCATGACAGCCAGGTTTGCCTTCAGCGGCAATACATCCTTGTTCACGGAGTAGAACTGAGCCATAGCGATGGTCCATGAGATGAGACCGGCGACGTTACCGCAAGCAACCTTAGCCGCTTCGAATGTGTATTGCCTGAAGTATTTGAGTTTAAATAATCAATACTGGACTATACCCAATTCAGCACAGTGTCCTGGAGGCAAAACTCGATCTGACGCCCACCACTTTTGTCGCTACTTTGTCGGCGACGGAACCTACAATCTAGTTAGAATCTTGTTAATTAGATAATAAGGTTTATTTTTGTATGAAAGGTTACACAGAATAGGTAATAGTACTCGCGCCTCCGATTACGACATAGATTACGATATAGTTGTTATGGACCGGCTCGTATATACCTACCTAACTACATATGTACATTTTCTCGAATGAATGAAAAGGAAAGACAAGGAAAGCGAAAATGTTCTAGACTTTAGAAAGAGGTAGGTACCTATAGCCCGGAAAATCGTAGAATATTCGAGTAAGGGTCGACGGAAGTATAAAAGGCGAGCTCGTCTGTGGATTTAGTCAGTTCTAATGTTGAAGCAGTTCCAATTAAGAGTTCCTATTGTGAAGAGAGTGTTTATTTTGAAGTGTTCAGTAGTTTTGCAAGTGATGAATAAGTCTTAAGGGAAATAAATAGTGAAGTACAGTGCAGTGACTTTGTTTTAACCCTAGTAGGGGACCTCAAGAAGAGCTGCCACTGAAACAAGAGGACTTTTATTCACACCCCTGCAAAGTTAGCCGAGGAACCGCCTCCTTTCCCCGCAAGAGGCCAAGGAGGACCGTTTAGTGTTGTTGTACCCGAACCTACGCATTCAGGGGTGCGTGGCCTAACCAGCGACAGTAAAAAGGAGCGTACGTCGAAATATACGTGCGAAGTACTCCGGCTGTAACAGTTGGACTACGAGCCGGAGAACTTCGACCTTAACAACTTTTGTATGATAGCTTATAAACCTCCATGATGGTTGTGTGTGTCGAAATAAATACTATTTTATTTTATTAATAACAACACATCATCAAGCCCCTAGCTAAACAAAACTTGTGTTATGGGCACCAACCCACTAGATAACATATGTTCTTATTACATTATATACATACCTAGATAGATATTTTTTTATGCATTGAAAACATCCAAACCCGGGACAAATATCTGCAGATCAATAATGCCGACTGACAATCAGGGTTTGCTCATAGAGCAATATTATCACTGAGCTATTAACCATTTGACACTGCTACCAGACATGCATTTTTAGTTACCTACTTAATTTTAATAATTACACAGGCCTGCAAAAAAAATTTTTTTTTGGTGCAGCTGATTTAGTGACTTTGGCTGATAAAATCGGTAACGGACAGCATATTGACATGCATAATTTTAAGTCATCAGCTCTTGTTTAGCTACTACCCTCATATTGTTTTTTTTTTTAAGTTTTGTTCGTAAACTGTCGTTGTTACATTAAAACCTTTAAATTAATTAATTTATTTTTATAATGGCTAGTATGTCCAGATATTGAGTTAACGATTCTGATATATTTTGTTATGTTTGTGTTGAATAAATACCGAAAAATCAGCGTAAATCGATTAAAAACGCTGTGATTCATATGTATTTAGCTTACGTCTAAATTGAAATTCGACATCAAGATAAAGTGTAGGTGCCTCATAGTATATTTAAAATATCACGTAAGTCTATGAAGTTTGAAGTGCCGTATGGCGTGAACAAAAAAATATTAGGTCGTATTTATTTTTCACGTCATTAGACAAAAAAAAATTGGCCTATGAGAGATGATTTTGTCGTTGGGTAAAGACATGTTATAAATTAACCCTTAGTCTCAAGAAAAAAAATCATTCTTCTGCCTTTGTATATAAAATTAGGTCTAATTAAGCAATTTGTTAAGGCTCTCGACCGAAATGGTCAATGTTTTCAGTTTTTTTCACGGAAATTTCCTGGTACAAGTACTGAAAAACTTAAATTTTTGATGGACCTGAATTACGAAAGACACCAATAATTTTGAGACTTCTATGATTGATGTGGCAAAGCTTGCGTGGAAATCTTTTGTAGCAGTTGCATAAAATTTCCTCGAAAATCATAAGGCTCACAACTATATAGAATTAGTAGAGGAAATGCTGATTCGATTCAAAGATTTAGGCTTTAATATAAGTATTAAATTACAATATCTCAATAGTCATATAGATCAATTCCAAGACCATATAGGAGATCTAAGCGAAGAACCAGAGAAACGTTTCCACCAAGACATTAAAGTGATGGACAATAGATACCAAGTTAGATGGGGATACTCACATGATGGCCGGTTATTGCTGGGGAATCATGCAAGATTGCCCAAGGCAGTTTCATTACAAAATAATCATTAAATTTTTTTTTTTACTTTTTATACCAAAAAAAGGTTTTTTTGTAAAAAGTGACTTTTTCTCTTATCTCGGGAACTAGAGCTGACAGAAAGAAACTGGTAACATTTTTGATATCCCCGTGTAAGTTATACTTAAAATCAGGTATAAAATCCCCGGCACCAAAATGGTTGTAGGCCTGTGTTATGTTTTGTTTTAATTTTGTACTTTTAATGATTAAGCCAATTGTATGTGGGTGTTTTATGTGTCAAATAAATTATTTACTTATCCTTAGCAGAGCCATATTGCATAAAAATAATAATGGGGGTGTATAGAGGGGCCCAAGTGATTTTGAATGGATATAAAATTGTCAGTCACAAAATTATAAGAAATTTAAAATCAGACCACTTAGGTCAACTAATTAAATTAAAACATCAAGTTTAAAATAATAATTGTAAGAAAAAATTAAGTACATTCCTGTGACCATAGATCGATTTGAACGGTTGAAATTGGATTAGGATTTTAAACCATCACCCAACTACTCACTTAAACAACCCAAATGAGTCGTATTGTAGTTTTAATATTCATACCCAAATCAATCTTGGTCTCAGAAAAATTTAGTAGTAGTAGCAACTATGCTTAACAGCGTAGTTGCTTTTTTATTCAATTTTAAAAACATAAATCTGCCGCCGGACACCCTTTATAACTCAGTAATCTCGTTATAATTAAAGATTTTGCAATGCAAAATAACAAATCACCGCCATATTTTCTTGAATCTCTTGAATGACTTGATACAAAGTAGGTCATGACAGAGAGAAGCTGAGTGTGCAAAAGGGTTAGAACATGCCACCATTAAATTTAGTGCAAATTCAATTTATATACTTTTTGTTGAGTTTTTTGTATGGAGTTTCGGGAAACTGACCTAATCTACTATCGGTTTCGCTTGTCAAAAGTGAAATTTATGAACATTGTGTACCAATAATCTTGACGTTGAAAACAGGTAACGTCACATATCTAAGGCATTATGTCAAATCCATACATTTTTGGAGTTTTCTCTAGCGCTTTCGATAATTGCTTGGTACGTTGTCTAGATCCCCTGGGGATCCAACTAAGCCAACCGGCATTCGCTATGAAGCGATTCGATTTCTACTATCGCTTACGCTTGTCAAAAGTGTAATTTGTGTACCCAATAATCGTGACTTTGAAAACAGAACACGTCACATATCTAAGGCATATGTCAAATCAATGATTCTTCCAATAACGATACGGAACAGTAAAATCAAAAATTTATGATAATTACGGGTAGAGGAAGTAAGGCTGCAGTAAGTCCACCATTTCCGCGTTAATTTCATCCTTCGGGAAGAACTTCAAATTGTTCAAGAATTTGGAGTCCGCCATAACCTGTAAATTGCAGCCAGAAAAAAATAAATTGCACATTAATTGTGTCGACAATATGCATATGCATAAAACGGTACTGTTTGTTAAAAAATAGACAATTTACGGACGAAGCATCAAAGAAAGCAATGAAAAAGAAAATAAATATACTACAAAAAATTTAAAGTGCTTGTATTCTTTCTTTATTTAGTATCATACTGTGAAAACAAGGTGAATTACGTGTTATACAAAAAATATTATATTTATCTACTAAATGATATCTAATTAACCTAGAATTTTTTCACTGTTTTGACCAAATTGGCATTTTAATTACTTAACCAAAATCCTTCCTTAAGTATTGGGTGCAATTCTATATTTTATGTGTCAGGTGAATGGTGAATTCAATAAAATGTTGAATAATTACCATTCGTCTGATAAATATTTATAGTCGCAGAGAAATTAAAAAGGCACCTTTTGAATTGAGCGCCTATTTAATTTGAAGCTCCCACCAAACGCCAGTTACCGTGGGCTTAAGGTAGAGGCGCTAGTGTGCTCTAGTGTTGGCATTTTTACTCTATGGAGTCTTACTTCTTTTCGTTAGGATATTATTGTTCTGTGATTTTGGCATTCTACGTTAAGGTTAAATAAAATATACAATACAGGGTGAATTTTTGAGACGGGACAGTAAGGGCAGGTACCTTAGGGGCCGTTCAAGTATTACGTAAGCACTACGGGGGGTCTTTGTTTTGCTTATTTTAGATGACATGGGGGGTAGGGGAGTCTAGATGATGATTACGTCATCGGTAGTTATTTACTTTTTTACACGAAGTGCAACCCTCACATGTCTATGCTTGAAAACGAAACGCATTTTCGGGGATTCCCGCAAATAATGCATACGTTTAGGCACTCGCTTTAGAACCGATTAGGGGAATTACCGCACGCTATTCACTTGTCTAAATTTCCTCTGTCAGTGTATTGTTTACTTGTGTATTATATTATTATAATATATAAAGCTAGATTACCACTGACTGACTGACTGACTGATTGACTGACTTATTGACATAATTGTTCGCCTTGATGGTGGATGGAAAGGTATGTTTTTTTTTACAGAATCGGTTAAAGGAGCTAAAAGTCTCCTAGGGAAAATTCCGACTTTTTGAGATTTGCCCCCCCAAGACCCCCCCTTCAAGGGGGGCTCCTACGTGGAGCCATATTGCTTAATTTTTTTATAGGGGTTGTATAGAGGGGGACAAGTGATTTTGATTGCATAGAAAATTTTGCCCCCCCCCTGCCCCCAGGACCCCCCTTTTGAGTGTGCTACCAGATGCCGTCGCGATTGAGGGGTTCTGATTGCGGGGTCGTATAGAGGGTTTCTCTTCGTTTTGGAAGAAAAAAAATTGGAACCCCCCTTCTGACCCCCTTTTTTGCCCCCCCTTTCCATCGCCAAAACGGATAGACTTGGAAGATTTTTTTTTTCACAGTCATGTAGAGTAGGACAAATAGTTTTGAACGAGAAAAAAATTTAGCCCCCTTTCGCCCCCTAGACTCCCTTTTTTTAGGAAAAACCGAAAATTGGCCTATTTTTGACCTTATTTTTCGGGTGGAGCATCGCGGCGAGCGAAGCGAGCCGCGATGCGACCGGGGGGAACAGCACGGCGAGCGAAGCGAGCCGTGCTGTGACCCCCCCAATGACCCCCCGACGACCCCCCAAGACCCCTCACCCTTAACCCAGGGGAGCATTGCGGCGAGCGAAGCGAGCCGCAATGCGACCAAGGGGAACGGCACGGCGAGCGAAGCGAGCCGTGCCGTGACCCCCCCCACGCCCCCAGCCCCCCTGTACCCCCTCCCCCAACCAAAAAATCTGATATGGGTATCGTTTTTGAATTACTTGGGGTGAGGATTTCGATTTCGATGCGACCAAGGGGAACAGCACGGCGAGCGAAGCGAGCCGTGCTGTGACCCCCCCGACAACCCCCAAGACCCCCTCACACTTAACCCAGGGGAGCATTGCGGCGAGCGAAGCGAGCCGCAATGCGACCAAGGGGAACGGCACGGCGAGCGAAGCGAGCCGTGCCGTGACCCCCCCCACGCACCCAGCCCCCCTGTACCCCCTCCCCCAACCAAAAATGGGTATCGTTTTTGAATTACTTGGGGTGAGGATTTCGATTTCGATGCGACCAAGGGGAACAGCACGGCGAGCGAAGCGAGCCGTGCTGTGACCCCCCCGAGAACACCCAAGACCCCCTCACACTTAACCCAGGGGAGCATTGCGGCGAGCGAAGCGAGCCGCAATGCGACCAAGGGGAACGGCACGGCGAGCGAAGCGAGCCGTGCCGTGACCCCCCCCACGCCCCCAGCCCCCCTGTACCCCCTCCCCCAACCAAAAAATCTGATATGGGTATCGTTTTTGAATAACTTGGGGTGAGGATTTCGATTTCGATGCGACCAAGGGGAACAGCACGGCGAGCGAAGCGAGCCGTGCTGTGACCCCCCCGACAACCCCCAAGACCCCCTCACACTTAGCCTAGGGGAGCATTGCGGCGAGCGAAGCGAGCCGCAAAGCGACCAAGGGGATTGGCACGGCGAGCGAAGCGAGCCGTGCCGTGACCCCCCCACGCCCCCAGCCCCCCTGTACCCCATCCCTCAACCAAAAAATCTGATATGGGTATCGTTTTTGACTAACTAGGGGTGAGGATTTCGAATTCGATGCGACCAAGGGGAACGGCACGGCGAGCGAAGCGAGCCGTGCCGTGACCCCCCCCACGCCCCCAGCCCCCCTGTACCCCATCCCTCAACCAAAAAATCTGATATGGGTATCGTTTTTGACTAACTAGGGGTGAGGATTTCGAATTCGATGCGACCAAGGGGAACGGCACGGCGAGGCCCCCGACGACCCCCAAGACCCCCTCACACTTAACCCAGGGGAGAATTGCGGCGAGCGAAGCGAGCCGCAATGCGACCTAGGGGAAGGGCACGGCGAGCGAAGCGAGCCGTGCCGTGACCCCCCCCCCCCCCCACGCCCCAGCTCCCCTGAACTTCCTCCCCAATCAAAAAATCTGACATGGGTATCGTTTTCGAGTAACTTGAACTCGTAGATTACGAAAAAGATGTCCATTTCCAAATCCAAGATGGCTGACATCTCTATATCGCAGTTTATACTCGCTTTGAGACGGGCACCCACATAATATGGGAATCGTTTTCGAATAATTCGCATACGTAGATTACGAAAAAGATGTCCATTTCCAAATCCAAGATGGCTGACATTTTTTCATCGCAAAATTTTCTCATGGCTATCGATTTCAAACAAAATAATTTAAGGTGTAGTTTACGACAAGGGGAATACAATGAAAAAAAACTCAATACCTATACACAACCCCCGCGAGCTGCTTGCAGCTCGCGCACATCTAACAACTAGTTATAATATATAAAGCTAGATTACCACTGATTCACTGACTGATTCACTGACTGATTGACATAATTGTTCGCCTTGATGGTGGATGGGAAGGTATGTTTTTTTTTACGGAATCGTATAGGGGAGGTAAAAGTCTCCTAGGGAAAATTCCGACTTTTTGAGATTTGCCCCCCCAAGACCCCCCCCTCAGGGGGGGCTCCTACGTGGAGCCATATTGCTTAATTTTTTTATGGGGGTTGTATAGAGGGGGACAAGTGATTTTGATT
The DNA here is from genome assembly GCA_947044415.1 of Eupithecia dodoneata. Lineage (NCBI taxonomy): Eukaryota > Metazoa > Arthropoda > Insecta > Lepidoptera > Geometridae > Eupithecia > Eupithecia dodoneata. Next base: position 6,094,159 of record OX345656.1, on the reverse strand, counting down.
GCATAGAAAATTTTGCCCCCCCCCCTGCCCCCAGGACCCCCCTTTTGAGTGTGCTACCAGATGCCGTCGCGATAGAGGGGTTCTGATTGCGGGGTCGTATAGAGGGTTACTCTTAGTTTTGGAAGAAAAAAAAATTGGACCCCCCCTTTAACCCCCTTTTTTGCCCCCCCTTTCCATCTCCAAAACGGATAGACTTGGAAGAATTTTTTTTTCACAGTCTTGTAGAGGAGGACAAATGGTTTTGGATGCCAAAAAAAAATTGCCCCCTTTTGCCCCCCAGACCCCCTTTTTTTAGGAAAAACCGAAAATTGGCCTATTTTTGACCTTTGGGGGAACAGCACGGCGAGCGAAGCGAGGCGTGCTGTGACCCCCCAAGACCCCCCAAGACCCCCTCAACTATAACCCGGGGGAGCATTGCGGCGAGCGAAGCGAGCCGCAATGCGACCAAGGGGAACAGCACGGCGAGCGAAGCGAGCCGTGCTGTGACCCCCCCGACGACCCCCCTGAGACCCCCTCACTTATAACCCGGAGGAGCATTGCGGCAAGCGAAGCGAGCCGCAATGCGACCAAGGGGAACAGCACGGCGAGCGAAGCGAGCCGTGCTGTGACCCCCCGACGACCCCCGAAGAACCCCTCACCCTTAACCCAGGGGAGCATTATGGCGAGCGAAGCGAGCCGCAATGCGACCAAAGGGAACGGCACGGCGAGCGAAGCGAGCCGTGCCGTGACTCCCCCATGCCCCCAGCCCCCCTGTACCCCCTCCCCCAACCAAAAACCTGATATGGGTATCGTTTTTGACTAACTTGGGGGTGAGGATTTCGAATTCGAAGCGACCAAGGGGAACAGCATGGCGAGCGAAGGGAGCCGTGCTGTAACTCCCTCGACGACCCCCCAAGACCCCCCCAATGACCCCCCAAGACCCCCTCAACTATAACCCGGGGGAGCATTGCGGCGAGCGAAGCGAGCCGCAATGCGACCAAGGGGAACGGCACGGCGAGCGAAGCGAGCCGTGCTGTGACCCCCCAAGACCCCCTTAACTATAACCCGGAGGAGCATTGCGGCGAGCGAAGCGAGCCGCAATGCGACCAAGGGGAACAGCACGGCGAGCGAAGCGAGCCGTGCTGTGACCTCCCGACGACCCCCCAAGACCCCCTCAACTATAATTTTTTTCGGGTGGAGCATTGCGGCGAGCGAAGCGAGCCGCGATGCGAACTCGGGGAACAGCACGGCGAGCGAAGCGAGCCGTGCTGTGACCCCCCCGACGACCCCCTAAGACCCCCTCACTTATAACCCGGGGGAGCATTGTGGCGAGCGAAGCGAGCCACAATGCGACCAAGGGGAACGGCACGGCGAGCGAAGCGAGCCGTGCCGTGACCCCCCCACGCCCCCAGCTCCCCTGAACTTCCTCCCCAATCAAAAAATCTGACATGGGTATCGTTTTCGAGTAACTTGAACTCGTAGATTACGAAAAAGATGTCCATTTCCAAATCCAAGATGGCTGACCTGGCTGGACCCCCCTGAGACCCCCTCACTTATAACCCGGAGGAGCATTGCGGCAAGCGAAGCGAGCCGCAATGCGACCAAGGGGAACAGCACGGCGAGCGAAGCGAGCCGTGCTGTGACCCCCCGACGACCCCCGAAGAACCCCTCACCCTTAACCCAGGGGAGCATTATGGCGAGCGAAGCGAGCCGCAATGCGACCAAAGGGAACGGCACGGCGAGCGAAGCGAGCCGTGCCGTGACTCCCCCATGCCCCCAGCCCCCCTGTACCCCCTCCCCCAACCAAAAACCTGATATGGGTATCGTTTTTGACTAACTTGGGGGTGAGGATTTCGAATTCGAAGCGACCAAGGGGAACAGCATGGCGAGCGAAGGGAGCCGTGCTGTAACTCCCTCGACGACCCCCCAAGACCCCCCCAATGACCCCCCAAGACCCCCCCAATGACCCCCCAAGACCCCCTCAACTATAACCCGGGGGAGCATTGCGGCGAGCGAAGCGAGCCGCAATGCGACCAAGGGGAACGGCACGGCGAGCGAAGCGAGCCGTGCTGTGACCCCCCAAGACCCCCTTAACTATAACCCGGAGGAGCATTGCGGCGAGCGAAGCGAGCCGCAATGCGACCAAGGGGAACAGCACGGCGAGCGAAGCGAGCCGTGCTGTGACCTCCCGACGACCCCCCAAGACCCCCTCAACTATAATTTTTTTCGGGTGGAGCATTGCGGCGAGCGAAGCGAGCCGCGATGCGAACTCGGGGAACAGCACGGCGAGCGAAGCGAGCCGTGCTGTGACCCCCCCGACGACCCCCTAAGACCCCCTCACTTATAACCCGGGGGAGCATTGTGGCGAGCGAAGCGAGCCACAATGCGACCAAGGGGAACGGCACGGCGAGCGAAGCGAGCCGTGCCGTGACCCCCCCACGCCCCCAGCTCCCCTGAACTTCCTCCCCAATCAAAAAATCTGACATGGGTATCGTTTTCGAGTAACTTGAACTCGTAGATTACGAAAAAGATGTCCATTTCCAAATCCAAGATGGCTGACATCTCTATATCGCAGTTTATACTCGCTTTGAGACGTGCACCCACATAATATGGGAATCGTTTTCGAATAATTCGCATACGTAGATTACGAAAAAGATGTCCATTTCCAAATCCAAGATGGCTGACATTTTTTCATCGCAAAATTTTCTCATGGCTATCGATTTCAAACAAAATAATTAAAGGTGTAGATCACGACAAGGGGAATACAATGAAAAAAAAACAACACAATACCTATAAACAACCCCCGCGAGCTGCTTGCAGCTCGCGCACATCTAACAACTAGTTATAATATATAAAGCTAGATTACCACTCACTGACTGACTGACTGATTGACTGACTGACTTATTGACATAATTGTTCGCCTTGATGGTGGATGGAAAGGTATGTTTTTTTTTACGGAATCGTATAGGGGAGGTAAAAGTCACCTAGGGAAAATTCCGACTTTTTGACATTTGCCCCCCCAAGACCCCCCCCTCAGGGGGGGCTCCTACGTAGAGCCATATTGCTTAATTTTTTTATGGGGGTTGTATAGAGGGGGACAAGTAATTTTGATTGCATAGAAAATTTTGCCCCCCCCCTGCCCCCAAGGGCCCCCCTTTTGAGTGTGCTACCAGATGCCGTCGCGTTAGAGGGGTTCTGATTGCGGGGTCGTATAGAGGGTTTTTCTTCGTTTTGGAAGAAAAAAAATTGAAACCCCCCCTTTGACCCCCTTTTTTGCCCCCCCTTTCCATCGCCAAAACGGATAGACTTGGAAGAATTTTTTTTCACAGTCATGTAGAGGAGGACAAATGGTTTTGAATGACAAAAAAAATTGCCCCCTTTTGCCCCCCAGACCCCCTTTTTTTAGGAAAAACCGAAAATTGGCCAATTTTTAACCTATTTTTTCCGGTGGAGCATCGCGGCGAGCGAAGCGAGCCGCGATGCTACCGCGGGGAACAGCACGGCGAGCGAAGCGAGCCGTGCTGTGACCCCCCGACGACCCCCCAAGACCCCCTCAACTATAATTTTTTTTCGGGTGGAGCATTGCGGCGAGCGAAGCGAGCCGCGATGCGACCGCCGGGAACAGCACGGCGAGCGAAGCGAGCCGTGCTGTGACCCCCCCGACGACCCCCCAAGACCCCCCAAGACCCCCCAAGACCCCCTCACCCTTAACCCAGGGGAGCATTGTGGCGAGCGAAGCGAGCCGCAATGCGACCAAGGGGAACAGCACGGCGAGCGAAGCGAGCCGTGCTGTGACCTCCCGACGACCCCCCAAGACCCCCCAAGACCCCCTCAACTATAACCCGGGGGAGCATTGCGGCGAGTGAAGCGAGCCGCAATGTCACCAAGGGGAACGGCACGGCGAGCGAAGCGAGCCGTGCTGACCCCCCCAATGACCCCCCAAGACCCCCTTAACTATAACCCGGAGGAGCATTGACCAAGGGGAACAGCACGGCGAGCGAAGCGAGCCGTGCTGTGACCTCCCGACGACCCCCCAAGACCCTCAACTATAATTTTTTTTCGGGTGGAGCATTGCGGCGAGCGAAGCGAGCCGCAACGTCACCAAGGGGAACGGCACGGCGCACAGTGATTCGTCTAGAACATGCTAGCTGGACAAAATTATTTTTTCATATTTTTGAGGCTTATGCCTTTTTTTTTAGCCGTTTATTACTATCTGATGCAGAATTAAGATCAAGAGACTTTTTTTGGGGGGAAAAGGGGGTGGGGGTTATAGGTAAAAAACTATTTTTTCACTTTAAAATAAATGTATATTAAAAAAACACGAAATAAAACAACAAAGCGCAAAAAACTATTATCTACGGCTAATTACTATTATTAGGGTACACAGAACAAATATAAGGGTACATCAGGTAGTGATCAATGATCATATAAGACAAAAGGTCTAACAGGTAGAAAAATCAAAAAATTATGGATTAATTTGCAAAAAAAGCCCATTTCTACCTGATAGACCATTTTTACAAGGTTTTTTTATCTAATCGCAATAACAAGGCTTATTGGTATTCATAAGTAACATAGAAAAGTACAGAACAATAATAATAATAACAAAGAAATCTTAATCCTCGTTATCGCTAAATTCTTCCTCTGACGAATCAGTTACAATATATTCCTGCTCGCTAACATTATGGCTAGTTTGTTTTGATTGCTTTTTATTTACAGAAGAGGGTATTAATAAGTTGAGCACTTCAGAAGGAAGGCTACCTGTGTTTCTTTTGGGAACTTCTCTAAGGCCGTTTATTACAGGGTCAGATGTGATTAACAACATATTGAGCAAGTCTTTATTCGTGGTTATACGTGATCGTTTTCTTGTGTTATGCACTCGGAACCTTCTGCAATCCTTATTGCGAGCTTCCTGAGCTTCCTCAGAAAGCTGTCCAATTGGTAACAGAGCCGATTCTATTACTTCTGCACTGTGCACAAGAATTTTGTGCACTGTAGCAGGCATGTAATACCACGGATAAAGACTTATATACAAACGCCTAGTTTCTTGTGCTAATAATTTAAATTTAGTTGTATTAATATCGTAACCGGAAGCTAAAGTTCGGAGAATAGTGTCAAATTTTTTAATAAGGGTCACATCTATCCCTGTAATATCGGAGCTTAGCTCAGGGTTCCCGAAAAATCTGCGGGCGGTATTTCCATCATTAGTATTTCCATACCCTGGTTTTGGTTTATCTACAATCAAGCCCATTTCAGTTTTGAAGCGGCTCTGAATATTGGCAGAACGTTGCTTCATACTCTCTTTATCAGCTGAATCTCTTAGCTGCCATTTTTTGAGGTCCAAACGATAGCTAATATGAAGCAAACATTCAAAACAACGAATCCATGCATGTAGAGTAGATAAACCAAAACCAAGGTTGTTCTTATTTGCTACAAATTCCCTAGACTCATCGTTCATAAACTTAGGGGTAGCTCCACAAATAAAGCACTTTTGTGAAGAGGTAGTTTCGGTTACGGCATTACATACTTTTCCGTCAATCATTGTGAAAAGTACTTCATGCTTGACAGATATCTCTTTATCTTCTAACTTACATATTGTCTGTACCAATTGATTTATTTCCTCCTTGACTTTGTTTGTTTCTGCAACGGTAAAGTCGGTAGTTTCCTTTGCGAAAATAAACTTAATTGGTCTACAATACATTGTAGAAGATGGCCGAGGATTCTGCCAAACAATGTTACCACTTTCATCACACAACCGAAGCGGAACAAATGAAAATACAAACAAAAATTCATCAGTAGCTTCAGTGCTGGTGAATTTTTGTTTGTAAGTGCTGTGTCCTGAACTGCCATCACAACCCCACTTGCTTATGAGAGTGAATGATTCCTCTAGAGAAGACGACTTTATCACTTCCTGCTGCGCATGAATTAAACGTTCAACTGTTTTATTTAAAACAGCTTGAAGTTTAATTTCTGCTCGAGTCTCGTCTATGTAAATGTATTCCTCAGGAGGGAAACATTCACTCTTAGCTTGTCTTAAACTATAAAATGATGGAAATACCTTATGACCCGCCTTGATGCTCCACTTCCGAGTCTGCTTGTAGGAGTGGCTTGATGATTTTGCGTCAACATAATATGCCAAGCCTTCTTCCTTCGTTAAACATCTTTGATTGCTGCTTTCAGTATCACAAACACTATTTTTCATTGTTTTGCACTTATCAGGACTTTCACTGGCATCCCTAATCACTACAGCCAGGCTCCGATTACCCGATAATCGCGCCGAGAATTCTGCTGCAGCCACTAACTGATTTGTATCGCGTTCACAGAGTAGATCCGCGACTCTTCTCCTTTTTGTTTTGTCACTGGATTCTTCAAATTCCTTGCTTGGACGTCCAGCAGTTGAAGGTGCAGTAGATGTCGATGGCACACAGCCAAGCGAGAAGTGACGCAAGGACACCTTAAACGTAAAATCTTTTGACATCCACTCTTCATTTTTTGCCAAAAAGACATCTCGGCACTTCATGTTTAAGTACCATTTTTTTTCTAAAATGGAAGTAAATGCACTGATTGGCTTTTTCAGACTTCTCGAAGAATCTTCGGTGATGCCGATAATGTTTAATTTTGTTAGCAAAAAGCTAAACAATCCGCTATTCCTATTTTCTTTGTCAAGAGTAACCCACTCCTCGAACAGTACTAGTCTTGAAATGGCGAAGACGTGCTCTAGAAAAAAATTAAAAAAAATTACTTCCACAGCTTTCCACAGGCCAAATTTTATATATTTGAAAGAAGACAGTCTAAGCTATAATATATATAAATTGCAGACCTTTGGCACGCTTTGGCAAGTATATCCGGGTCCAAAATATATTGAAAATTATAAAAAAAATGGTTTGATCGGTATAAAAATATAAAAATTAAAAAAACTAGCTATATTACAATTTGAATTGTTTTTAAATAAAGTAGTACATACCTTTAACTTCATAATCCATCACTAAGAAATATTTAAATCACTTTTAAAATCACTATTACAAGTATTCGCGTCGAAAGTAAAATTGCTAATGAAGTTTAAATCACTTAACCCTTTTCTTATATTTATACCTACCTCCCTTATCTTTTGGGCGCCCAGGTGCAATAAAATTCTTGGAATCCGAGGTTCGTGGGTTTTACCTACGGGATTAGCAACAAATTTCCGGGAAATGCGAGATTGAATTTTGTCCAGCTAGCATGTTCTAGACGAATCACTGTGCGGCGAGCGAAGCGAGCCGTGCTGTGACCCCCCCAATGACCTCCCAAGACCCCCTCAACTATAATTTTTTTTCGTGTGGAGCATTGCGGCGAGCGAAGCGAGCCGCGATGCGACCTCGGGGAACAGCACGGCGAGCGAAGCGAGCCGTGCTGTGACCCCCCCGACGACCCCCTAAGACCCCCTCACTTATAACCCGGGGGAGCATTGTGGCGAGCGAAGCGAGCCACAATGCGACCAAGGGGAACGGCACGGCGAGCGAAGGGAGCCGTGCCGTGACCCCCCCACGCCCCCAGCTCCCCTGAACTTCCTCCCCAATCAAAAAATCTGACATGGGTATCGTTTTTGAATTACTTGGGGTGAGGATTTCGATTTCGATGCGACCAAGGGGAACAGCACGGCGAGCGAAGCGAGCCGTGCTGTGACCCCCCCGACAACCCCCAAGACCCCCTCACACTTAACCCAGGGGAGCATTGTGGCGAGCGAAGCGAGCCACAATGCAACCAAGGGGAACGGCACGGCGAGCGAAGCGAGCCGTGCCGTGACCCCCCCCACGCCCCCAGCTCCCCTGAACTTCCTCCCCAATCAAAAAATCTGACATGGGTATCGTTTTCGAGTAACTTGAACTCGTTGATTACGAAAAAGATGTCCATTTCCAAATCCAAGATGGATGACATTTTTTCATCGCAAAATTTTCTCATGGCTATCGATTTCAAACAAAATAATACAAGGTGTAGGTTACGACAAGGGGAATACAATGAAAAAAAACTCAATACCTATACACAACCCCCGCGAGCTGCTTGCAGCTCGCGCACATCTAACAACTAGTTATAATTATAATATTAAAAAATGACATTTAGGTATAATTGAAAAATGTTTACGTAAGCATGGGGGGAGGGGGGTAAGAGCTTTGCTTACTTTTGCTGACAAGGGGGATGGGGGGGGAGGGTAAATAATTGTAATAAATCTGCTTACGTAATATTTGAACGGCCCCTTAACCATTATAGTTACAGGAAAACGCTTTAGGAGACTATCCATAAATTTTTAAGATATTGTGAACTGCATTTACAGATTTTGGAAAAAATTTACAGTCAGTAAGAAAATTGTCATTTTACACATAAAACTTTTTTGATGCCAATCGATCCTGTTTCTTTTAAGGATCAAAAGTATCTACTGGACCGACTGAGGTTTGAGTACTAGAAATGTCAGAAATCGCGAAAAACTTTTCCCATACATTTCGGTAAAAAAAAAAACCTCTAAATTATCCAAACTTTTTGTCATGGGTAGATCTGCTATAAAGAAGACTGTCTGAAAAAGTAGGTAAGTAAAAAAGTTTTAAGTTTCAAACTTCTAATTCGATTCGAATTCTTGGGTTATTTCAGGTTATTTTTATGTCTGTGATGAGAAAATTTTTGATTGTTAGTTGTAATTTAAGTAACTCTTGTTATTATTTTGAACTTAATTCCACGGAAACTGACTCCACTGGGAATGGCTCGGAGGTAGGCCAGCTTAATGAACAACTACGGCAGCTAACCTAAGAGTTCTCATCTGTAAAGTCAAGGCTGCAGGAACTCACTTCGTCGCTCTCATTTGCCAATGACCAGATGAACGAAGTGATGTAGAAGATGAGCGCTGCCGATGAGAGACTGAGGTACTTGGAAAAAAGAGACTCTCTCTGAGATCTCTGCAGGCTAACGTGCTTCAACTCCAAAGGGAATTAAAAAGGCAAGCCCAGGCTCAAATTCAAAACAAAATTGAAATAGCTGGAGTGCCGAAGAATACTTCAGAAAACCTGCATCACATAGTAGCAGTGGCAGCCAAGAAGATCGGAGTGGAGGACGGGGACCTGGACTGGGTCATCCGTGTGGGACCTTGTAGGCCGCTGGTGGCCACAACTCTACCAGAAGATGGAACCCGCATGCCACGGCCATTAGTAGCACGTTTTTTTCGCCGCACCAAGCGCAATCAGTTCCTCAAAGCTTCTAAGGTACGAAGAAATATTACCAGACTTTGACGAAATCAACAATATGATTACTGGTCCAGAAACTGATAAAGCCCAAGGCATGGACGGTATTGGCAATTCCCTCATCAAATACATAAAGAACTCTATTATTGTCCCGCTCATGCACATTCTGAACATTAGCATATCTACTGGTGTATTCCCAGACGACTGGAAAACGGCAGTAATCACTCCAATCCATAAGAGTGGAACAAAGAGCTCCGTAGAGAACTATAGACCGATATCGCTCTTGGGTGCCTTTTCGAAACTTCTTAAAAAGCTGGTGAATAGACGCCTTGTCAACTTCCCAGAAGCCAACAACATCCTTTCCCCAAAACAAAATGGCTTTCGAAGATGCAAAAGCACAGATGATGCAGTTTCTTACCTAATTTCAGCGGTTTCGTCTCACTTGGATAACGGAAGTTGCTGTGTTGGAGTTTTTCTTGACCTGGCCAAGGCCTTTGACACAGTGTCCGTTCCAATACTTCGTCGTAAACTGGACCTACTTGGAATTTGAGGCATCGCGCTTGATTGGTTCCAAAACTATGTAACGAATTGGAGACAATGTCTGAGGGTTGGACAGGTCACAAGTGTTCCTCATTCAACAGGTCACAGACGTTCCCATCCCAAATGTAGACATCTTGTGTTACGCTGACGACACCGCAATAATCTTTAATGGTCCTTCGTGGCCCGATGTTTATTCACGTATGGAGCGTGGTGTAGAACTCATAGGTCAACTGACAGGTTTCAATAAAACCTCCTTACCATAAACACCTCGTTCCTGAGCTTCTACAAAAGTGCGGTGTCAGCTCCAGATCCAAGCGCAATTATTCAAGTACATGTAAATAAATGCTTACGCCTGAACCCTTTCACCTGTAAAACTCTTACCCGTACACAAGACTTTACACATATTTGGGTATTGACCAAAAACTCGCATTCAAATCTCACATTAGTTTTCTGACAACCCGTATAAAAAAGGTTATAAGTATAATAATATATTTCGCTCGTTGTCAATCGCTAATAACATATTGTATTTCCTGCTGGGGTAGAGCAGCTAAATCATCCATCATCCAAGCAGAGAGAGCGCAGCGCTCTGTTTTAAAAGTGGTGCTCCGTAAGCCATTCAGATATCCTACTTCGGCTCTCTATAAAGAAGCTGGTGTACTAACTGTTCGCCAACTCTATGTACTGAAAACTGCTCTTTCAGTACATATAAATCCCATAGTTCCTCCTCTTATTCTGAGTGTCTACAATAATGTAGCTAAAAACTGTAACATCAACAAATAAAAAAATAATGCCTAGTTATAAATACTGTTTATTAATGTATATTTTTTATCTTTGATTTTGGTCACATACATATCGTAAAAGTCTTGTTGATAATGTATGCATTAGTTTGTTATTTCGAGGATAGGAAAGTGTCTAAGTGGGCACTTATGATTACAATGTATGTGTGTCTGTTTGTGTGTGTGTGTGTGTGTGGGTGTGTGTGTGTGATTATTTTATGTAATAATACCAATTACTAGTTAAATTCTTTGTATGATGTCAAAAATGTTATGTTTGTTTTATAAATTAAATTAATTTGTATAGGTATTTACCTCTACCTCTAAACTTATACTATCATCACATCATTCATCCTTAGGTATTTTTACATTCAGTAATATCCGTAACCTGAACAATACTAAACTTGGAATTGTCGTACATGTACAGGCTCGATACAGGCCTAGCCTAGTGAGGGTGCCATCAGAAATTACATAACATTGTAGATAGGTACGTCTCGGCAATAACACAATGTATTACACTAAATTTCAAGTACAGGTACTTATAAATACATTCTCACCATGTAAGTGCTAATTATAAGATTAAGTGTATTTACTTATTAGTTTTGCTGTAAACTTTTTTTTTTATCTTTAATTAAAGCGTATTTGTAAATAATAGGAACACGGAATGACTTTGACACGGAAATCTGTATTGGTGTGGTACGCGAATAAGTATACATTGCGACAAGTACCATCAAGAAAAGACTAGACACGAGGGTTCTCAAAAAATAGGAATAAATGTAATTTGTAAATAGGTAGGTGGGTCTTTATCAGTTTCGACGACACCAATGTCATAGTAAAGCAATTGGTGACCAGGGTTGGGCAATAAATTACCACAGGCTATTGATTGAGACCGGAAACGGTGTTTTAATATCATTCAAATAAATTTGCGTGCAACGTGCATACTTTGTCAAGAAGAGCTTTAAGAACACAAGACTGTTTTTATTAGCTCGCCAGTCTGAGAACGCGTACGGTATGCGACGGCTGAGAACTAAAAGAACAGTGAAAAACATTCAACAAATGAGATCAGTTACCTTAAGAGACTCCCCCCAAGAATTTTGGAGAAAATTCTTCTCGAGATCAGGTTTGATAGGGTCGATCTTCTTTCTGAATAGCAGGATGACCGCATCCATGATAAGTGTGATGAGATATGGCGGCTTGCCCAATTTTCGCACGGTCGCAATATCAGCTGCATTGATTGTCTGCGCAAGGAAGTGTTTCTTGAGTCTACTGCAAGTAAACTAATATTATAAGTAACCCGTAATTGACTTTATTTCTGGCCTGCTCAAAATCGCTGATAAAACAAACTAGAACGGCAGCCGCTATAGCTTCGAACGCCGGCCTCGCATCCGCTTCCGCTATGACCGTTGCAGCCGCGATCACGCCGACAAGCTTATTACCACCTAGACGGTTGCTTGTCAATTTTTGATACTAGTTAGTTAGTTGTTAGTAGGTTGTCGCAGATCTCGATGATATGCGCTTGATGTCATTGACGTCATCAGATACCAGTCAGCTCTGGGGCCTCTCGCTTCTCGGCAAGCTTCCCGTGAGCCATTTTGCACACTGTAAAAAGTATATAAGGATTACAAATCCCAAATACTTATTTTTGTGCCATATGGTAGTGGTGCGGCCCAGATGAGCTACATCACAACTTACACACATCCTTAACCCTCTACCTGTTCCCCATCGGCTTTTCTTTCCAAGTTTCATTTCATTTTGGCAAACGATGCACCAAATTCCCTGTATGTATAATGACACGGGGCGTCAGATCTAGAAAATACCATATAGATAGACATGTGTAGTCTACAATGTGTATTGTCGAACCTTGATCAAACGAGATGTGCGGATACACGACATATTTAACGATAAAAAACAAAAAATATATTTTTTGTCACCTATCTTAAAAACAAAACCGATTTAATTATGTTTTGAATGAAAACAACTTCATCTCGTTTTTTCATCGTTTCTTTTTGAGTAAACGGCATTTTATTCAACGTATTTTATTAAAGTAGTCTCATTTGAAAGATAGATAGTCTACCTAGCAAAGAAAATACAATTTCGCTACATAACCCTGCTTTCAAATAAGACTACTTTGAATAAAATATACCGTTTACTCAAAAATAAACGAAAACAAAACCAGATGAAGTAGTTTTCATTTAAAAATATAATTTTTATAATTAAATCGGCCTTGTTTTTGAGATAGGTAACATATAATTTTTTTTGGTTTTTTATCGATAAATATGTTGTGCATCCGCTGTGATGGTACATGCTATCGACACATGATTTAAGTGGGCGACCTTATTTTTTTGATAATTGCCTTAGCTACGCAATAAACTAGAAACGTCAAGAGCAATTTCAGATTTGTTTGAGAGCAATCCTACATCTGTTAACAATAAATATTTATCGCACGAAAGGTCATAGGAAATACTACACTTTAAAACATCAACCTCGCAATATATATCAATTCTTATAGTTTTTTACGATTCGAAATAATTCTGTCCTACATGTGCAGTTTTAGACAAGAGGTCTTTTTTCAATCAGTTTACATGGATTTTTAGCAGAAGAAAACAAAACATATTTTATTGTTGTCATCCCTTTTGTCATTCGACGCGTCAAGACTTTTGAATATCGCTTTGCACGTGTACTACAACAAGTACCTACAACAATAAGTATGAAAGTTAGTTTTAATGAATGATAGATCTATCGGTAATGGTTAGCATTTAAGCTTAATTATAGATGCATGATGCTTTTATTCATTCTCGTTGGAGACGTCACAACGGAAATGAATACTTATTAAATAAGGCTTCTCGTTTTATAACGAGATATTTATATACCATACAATTGGCGAAATATTAGTTTTATTCTATCATGGAAGGTCAAAGATCATGATTCCCAATACCGTTCATGCATTTCATTATTTTAAGGGCGATGAGCTTTGAAACATGCATAGACATCTCGTGACGGGACGCAGAAACTATACGAAAGGGGACGTTTCATCCCAAGTTGGCTCCACCCGTGACCGTTAATGAACCAATTAACAGGAATGTCCAAGCAGCCATCTTTGGTAATACCGTTATGCGCGGACGCAGGCGGGGGTTGACGGGAGAAAGATAAATACCCTTACAACAGAGGAGAGGGGATCAGTCATCGGAAGTCAGATAGAGAGACGGGAGGAATCGGAGGACTGCAGGTCCTAATACCGCGTAGAAGTCTGAATCATGTCTCGCGTAGTATTGATTCTTGTGGCTTTGCCGACAGAGTAGAGTCTGTGTAGAGTAAACAAGTCATTTATAAGTAAAATCTGTTATAAAGTTTGAACGAGACGTTTCGACGATTGACGAGTGTTCCTGTTCGTGTACAAAGCTAAGTTTATTCTATAATTATTGTACCCATACGATTGATATTAGCGATCCTTAAATACTCAGCTTACAGTGAGCCCGAGAGACCTACTCGATTCACAATCAATTCTTACTGTGGCTAGAACCAATCGGATGATACACTGTGTTTTTCTCAGGAACATTCCGCCTAATTTTGAGGCCACAAATCCCCTTTAAACTCTCCTGAGTCTGAGCGACTGTGTTTCGCACCTTGCTTAATTCTCTGATTGGCTACTGGGTACAGGATTGGCAAGCAACCTTCAGTTCTTGACAGTCTTGGAGGCGCTGTTATTAATACAGAGTGGGAGGACTATTAATGAAAGTCTTGTTAGTCCATACGTGGAATCTAACAACATTCTCAAATTGTTATATTACGTCATGTTCCATAGAACAAATGGGACCTACCGACATTCTCCGTTACAGAGCCAAAAGGGTGGCGGAGCCAACCTCAATTTATAATTGTTTAATTGACTTATCATAATATTTTTTTATGCACCTTAGTAATAAGTTCTGTCTGTTTTACTGCCTATTTACTGTATTATAATGTACGTTTAAAATATATTAAACAATACTAAATTCCTGTTAACCAGCTTGTTCACATTTTAAATTAAGTTTCCCTGCAAGTTAAAGATTTCATGAGGCTTAGGCTAATCAACTAAAGTCAAGGTTATTTAAAACTATTGTAATAACAGTTAACTATAAAGAAAGATATAATTTACTCACAGCTAAAGTAAAGTCATTCAGAGATCTAAGTTACATAGATAAATTGATACATTATGTTGAAATGTTCTTAACTAAAATAAAAGAACTCTATTATTGCATATAATCTGGTATTCCTAAAACCAACAAAGGCCTGGGTCCATTACATCGCACATCTCGTTTGATCAAGGTTCGATAATACACATTGTATAGATAGCATACCAGTAGGGCAGCTTCTGCCGCCTCGAGCGCCGGCCTCGCATCCGCCAGTTTATCCTCTGCGATGGCCGTTTCTGCCGCGATCACTCCGACAAGCTTCACAGCCCTATCCTTTACTTCCATCACCTCGGCCTTAACTACTTCGGCGGCTGCTTGCGAGTCTGCGACAGCGGCTAGCACCTGCAAGTATTAATACCGTTAAGCGTAAAACGTAGCATATTTTAAGCGAAATTCTATGTATGTGCCTATAGCCTACGTACGAGTATAGCGTACGAGTAATAACAACTTTATTTTGTGCGCGAATCTGAAGCTTGCGTCAAGTAGCAAGCAAGTACGTTATAACTTTAACGTTAACTTTTATTTATATTAAATGATTATATTTATTAAATTATATATATATATATATATATATAAATGATATACAGGGTGTGTCAAGACTACTACCGAAAACTGAGGGGGTGCAATCAGACCATGATTTTGAAAATATTTTTCGAAAAAAAACGCGAAAAATATGTTGACCCGTCAACGTTCTTTTAATTTTTTTTCTAGGTACATACCCATAGCACAACACTATAATAACATATCTACCTAATTATGTAGTTTAAATAAGCAAAAAAATAATAAAATAAAAAAAACAGCAATGTAATATTCTAAAACGCTAACAGTCCGCACGCTTCGCACAGCTGACCACGGTCAGGTCAGTGCCCTGCCGCCGCCCGGCGGCCGGTACCGACACGTGAAACTCCCGCGCCTACGAACTTATCTTTTCAATAAATAATTTGCAGGTAGGTACCAACGATTTAATAAGCGGCCATGCTCTTGAAAGCATACCAAGAATTTATTAGAAACATCAAAACTTAAAATACATTTTAATCTGTCTAAAGTAGGTAAGTAAAGTAGGTACCTACTTTTGTTAAAAGAACAGCTGACCAGCGTTTATTTTCAGAGGTCATAGTCCTGCCTACAGAATAGGTATATTGGCTTTCCTTTGAGAAGCGCCGCGCGAGCTCACCAAACCTTCCGACAAACAGGCCGCGGGCGCACGTGTAACGCCTTTGACCTTTGCCGACATATTGCGAAAATGTAGCGTAAAAAGAAACTGAATCTTATGTCTGTGCAATAAGACTCATAATCATAAGAGTATGACAGAGACAGAGCAATGCTTGTCGGCGTTGGCGGCTTTTTTCAAAGGACATTATTTACCTAATTTCACTAATATTTTGATTAATTTGTTTTCATTTTCTTCAGTACGCGTTCATTATCCGCACTGAACACTTGCGCGGTGCATAAAAATTGCAATACGTTCGTGTTTTCTTCTGTTTTTTGAGTTTTTCTAACTAGGCAGCTTAGTTTAGTAAGTTTTCAGTTAGTTTTGTTGTGTTTTAGTGTGTGTGTGTGTGTGTAGTGTTTTGTTTACTACGAGTTTATTATGTTTAGTGCGAGGGAGTATGGACAAATGGTTGTGTGCTACAGTGAAGCTAGAGGAAATGCGTCACGAGCCTTGCGCGTTTACCGGGATAGGTATCCCAACCAGACGCATCCGTCTGATGCTAGATTATTTACGGCTGCTTATCAAAGAGTTCTGAATAATGAACGTTTTACACCCCTAAGGCGCGGGGGTGACAGAGGGGTAGGTGTTCTGGTGCAAGAACAGGTCGTGTTCCTCGGTCCACAATCAGCTGTGCCAAGAACGAGGAGGAGCTCAGATCGAGCCATTTCTGATTCGACCTAGTCTGCATCGGAATTACGTAAGTACCTAACCTACATACATAGGTACCTATAACTAACTTACGGCATTTGCAAACTTACGTGTACGTACATTGCCGGCTAGCAAAACAAATAAAAAAAATTAAAAATTCACATCTCCAGCTAGAATATTTTTTTCGGAAAACGGTTTTTTTTATTGGTTTTGTTTTGGGGTGCTGCACCACCCCCCTTTGTTTTCGGTAGTGGTCTTGATACACGCTGTATATAAATGATTTTAATTAAAAGGGACAACATAATTATACTTTCTTTGTGATCATCTTACCTCTTCAGCCTTGTCGGTTGCCACCCTGATCTCAATATCTTTCAGTTCCAATTCCTTCTTTAATACGTCGACACTTTCAGCTGCTTCCACCAGTTTGTCTAAGCCAGTTGTCATTCTGCGTAATTTATAGTTATTGAGAAATGTTACCGTTAGTGTTCCTCCACCTGAGCGGCCTTCAGGAAAGCCAGGATAGTACCGGACCACTAAGTGAAACCAGACCGGCAAACCTACCTACGACTTTTTTTTTAAATACATTTATTTATTTGTTTGTTGTTGACCTTATTTGTTTAATTTGTAATAATAGATCCCACATAAAACATTAACGCCATACTGCAACGCCACACTGGCCGTTGCAGTGTGGCGTTAATGTTTTTAGGTGGAATTTGAAGGTTCCCTAGGGATTAAACCCTATCGTGGGACCCTGTGAATTAACGTCCACTGTAAAATAGTATTATTTAGGTACTATTTTATTCTATTGAATATTCTGATTTAAAAAAAAGTAATTTAGGCGTCTGAATAATTCTGTAAAATAATTTAAAATTTTGCGCAATTAAGTAACAAAAATGATTGTCATAAAATATCCAATCGGTACAACATTAACATGACTATTTGATTTTCAGTCAAACTACCAAAAATAAAAGTTTCATGGAAAAAACTTTGTTGCACTTTGCACTATAATTTTGGTGGAAAAAGGTGCTCACTGCTCAACATACGGCTGAAAGAGTAATGAAGTGATGAATGAAAGCTGTCAAAACATAAATAAAATAATTGTTTTGGTCCTTCGGAGGAGTCAGTGGCGTACTATACAGGGTGGCACATTTAGAGCGGTCAGTATGGGTGAGTCTGAAACTATAAGACATACGAAGATCTCTTCATAGGAACCATGTCATCGATTTTAGTAAAAATAAAAACTGCATTCATACATTTTAAAAAAACTTATACTCAGCTCGGGAATCGAACCCGGACGTTTTGAAAAATAAAACTAACACTATTTATATTTAGATATCGATTGTGTAGGTTATAAGCAGTAAATGTTACTGTGAAACATGATATGTTAAATGAATAAAATGTATTGTTTTTATATCCTTTAGTTTATTTTAGTACCTAAGTTTTCGAAATGACCACCATTTTTTTCAATACAACATTCAAAGCGCTTAGTTGTGTAAAATTGTCTCTATGGTTGTTTATAACTCTTTGCTGATGTCACAACTTCTTACTCGTACAAACATACCGAGTGCACGAAGGACGTCGTCAAGTTAGATTCTCATTCAACTGCTGGGTTGGCCTACTTCATAATAAGGTTCTCATGCTTAAGATTTATGATGGACGTTTGGACAGATTTAAGTACCTTGCAATCTTAGTAGATCTTTTAGAGGTCCTAGGAGAAATGCCAGCAGAAGTAAAAGAACGAGTTTATTTTCAACAGGACGGAGCACCGGCTCACAATAGTCACATAGCTAGAGAATTTTTAAATGAGAACTTTCTTCAAAAATGGATTGGTACGGACGGCCCTATCAAATGGCCCGCGAGGTCACCCGATTTAACCCCACTAGACTATTTCTTGTGGGGTTACGTTAAGGATGAAGTGTACAAAACAAGCTACGATACCATTGAAGACCTAAAAGCAGCGTTAGAGTCAATTTTAATGCAAATTCACCACCTGAAGATACAAAACGCAATAGTAAGATTGTTACCTAAACGTTTTGAATTTTGTATTGAAAAAAATGGTGGTCATTTCGAAAATTTACTATAATAAATTAGAGGATATGCAAACAAAACAATGCATTTTATTCATTTTGGACATCATGTTTCATAGTAACAATATTTAAATATAAATAGTGTTAGTTTTAATTTTCAAAACGTCCGGGTTCGATTCCCGAGCTGAGTACAGGTTTTTTAAAAATGTATGAATGCAGTTTTTCTTTTTACTAAAATCGATGACATGGTACCTTAGAAGAGATCTTCGTATGTCTTATAGTTTTAGACTTTCCCATACTGACCGCTCTAAATGTGCCACCCTGTATTCTCCACCAATATTTCTAGAATTCAATTGTATTCCAAAATCGAGTCACAGTATACATATGGACCAGTATGGAAACTAAGCCTAGTTGAAGAAATAATTATCTACGCTCCATTATCGCAATAGGGTTGTAACTTTTCTTGTTTTTGATATAATATATTTTTATTAAGACTTTGTTTTCTATAGTGATCAATCAATCGTTCGGTTCAGTGATAGCAAACAAGACCTTATCAAGAATGCTATGAAAGGTGATGTTGAATGTCAACTTCTTATACAGTATATTGAACAGGGGTGGCCGGTTAACAAATATGAGGTAGACGATCGTATCAGGGGACAATGGTCGTATAGGGAAAGTTTTGCTAACATAAATGGCATAATTTTCAAAGATAATCTTGTTTACATTCCAAAAAGTGTACGAGCGGAAATGCTTGGCCGGTTGCATGACGGTCACATGGGCATAGATAGATGCAAACGCCACGCTAGGGAGGTGATGTTCTGGCCCGGTATGTCGCGCGACGTGGAGCAGCTGGTACGCAGGTGTCGCGCCTGTGCCGAGCGCGCGCATCGTCCAGCGCGTGAGCCTCTCATACCACATCGGATACCGTCATTGCCATGGGCTAAGGTAGGCTCCGATATATTTCAATATACTGGTAAATATTTTATGTTGATAGTCGATTACTATTCTAACTTTATAGAAGTGAATCCCCTTTCCAGTATAAGCACAAAAGCGGTACTGACTGCTATGCGCGACCAATTCGCACGTCATGGAATTCCGCAGGAGTTAATAACTGATAATGGACCCGCTTATGCTTCGAGGGAGTTTAGCGACTTTTGTAAATTGTGGGGTATCAAGCACATCACTAGTTCACCAAACTACGCTCAATCGAATGGGCAAAGCGAGAGAAGTGTGCAAATAATAAAAAATATTTTAATAAAATCTATAAAATCAGGGATAGACTTTTACTTGAGTTTATTGAATTACAGGGATTATTAAATTAAAACCCGGGCGTAATAACGAAAAAGATTATAATGAAATGTTACGTAAACAACAGATCGACCAGGTTTATTATGATAGGCGAACTAAACAGCTGGCTGAGGTTCTGCCAGGTCAGCTAGTTCTTATCATGGACAATGGTCAGCGTTAACACGCTGGAGTTACAGGGCGCGCCGCGCAACCACGATCCTACTTTGTTACCGACGAATATGGTAGAAAGTCCGACGCAATAGGCGACATTTGGTCAAGTTGCCTGCTGATGCCCAAGTTGCCCAACCAGCCCCATCTACTAGTTCTTCTCGAGCTCCACTGAGTGATGATGAAACATGGGCTAATCCCACGAACGTTAGTGAATATATTCCGGATGAAAGTCCCGACTCTGACTCCGGTGACAGTCAGGTTTCATCACCAAATGCAAACAAGCAACAACGCACGAGAAGAGAGGCGGCTCGTCTGGCAATAGATAAGATTCGTAAAGCTGTGTAATTTTCAATACCTACTTAGTACCTAACCTACAGTACCTACAGGTAAATCATGTTTATTTTTAATGTAGGTTCACATGTTTTCTTTAATGTATGTTCCTCTGTTTATTTCTAATTGTATTCTTTAGCTATACTGAGCAACTAGTTTATTTTTATTGTATTTTCTTTAGCCATACCTACTTAGCAAGTAGGTAAACAAAGTGTATAACTATGAGATTTTTTAATGTACATAGCAACATTAAAAAATCTCATAGTTACTGTAAGGTACAAGAAATTAAAATAGCACATGCTTCCTCTCTACAACTAACTCTCCTTAACACAATTATCCTCTGTATTTACAGATCGCCCTCAAACCCAAACGCTGAACAATTTATTAATTCTTACTATTACTATAATAATAAATAAATCGAAGAGGTGGTTAGTATTAACTTTGAACACTACCATCACTGTATATTTTGGAGACAGCTATGTTTGTCAAGAATAATCCAGAGCTCTTCAGTAAACCTTCGGATTTTGTTATCCGAAACAGGCGTGACAACCATAAAATCTGTTTACCTAATGATGTCTTTATCAAAAACCGATATCTGGTTGTAACCCCGTAACGAGCTCAATAGTTTAAAAAATCTGACAAGCAGACAGGCTGCGAGTGAAATTATGTATATGGCGAATAGGGTACCTATCTGGTCCGGTATACGGCAATTTCATAGGTAAAGAGACCTATAAGCTATTTATTTATTTTTAAAACTAGCTAACTAAGCTATTGTCGCTTTCTACTTGACAAACCTTCTTGACATCTCCGCAATTGCCAAATGCTTCTCTTTATACAGTAATTTGTATCCATCCAAGAATGAGAGATATGACTTGGGTGTGACGTGCGTCTGCCGCCTGAACCTTTCGTAGTAAACGCTGCATGTATCGGCGACGTTGTCTTGCACCATGCCCATAATCTCAATCAACTGTGTCTTTGTCTCCGGCCCACAGACAATCTGAAATTATAGTTTTTTCTGCATGGTTACTCTATAATATAACTTTGTTTTAGCCATAATCTTTAAGCCCCTTTTTATATGTAAATGATATTACTCTACTACATCTACATTTTGGCAGTCAAATTGTAGATCTAGTAGAACGATCGATCTAACAATAAACGTGCGGTGCCGCTGGCAGAAGTTAGTATTATATATACAATGTGTTTTGTCGAACCTTGATCAAACGAGATGTGCGAATACACGACATATATTTATCGATAAAAAACAAAAAATAATATATTATATAAAAAATAGTTCAAAAATAAAGCAGATTTAATAATTTTTTTTAATGAAAACTAATTCATCTGGTTTTTTCTTCGTTTCTTTTTGAGTAAACGATGTATTTTATTCAAAGTAGTCTCATTTGAAAGCTAAATAGTTTACCTAGTTAATAAAATAAGAAAAAAAATCAATTTCGTTACATAAGCCTAGTAAAATCAATATTTTTTTAGAAATTTGCAAAAAAAAAAACGATTTTTTTTTTATTTTTGATCTGTAACTTTAAAACTGGGTAATTGAGGTGTACTTTTTTGCATGTTGTATTAAACTTCATAATTTAATCTACAAATCCTCCAAAAACTATGGGTCTATCTCTTTTCATTGTCATGTTATTCACCATTTAAAATAGGTACTTTCTGCCTTGTAAAAAGATCAACAGGAATATTAACTGATTTAATCTACATAAATTATAAAATAAAACGAGGCAAGATAGGAAGAAATGGAATGAGGTCTTTGCCCAGCAGTGGGATAGTAACGGCTGTTTAAGATAAAGTTTTTGTTTTTTTACTCTTGATAAAACAGAAAGTACCTGTTTTAAATGGTGAATAACATGACAACAAAAAGAGATAGGCCCATAATTTTTGGAGGATTTGTAGACTAAATTGTGGAGTTTAATACAACATGCAAAAAAGTACACCACAATAACCCAGTTTTAAAGTTACAGATCAAAAATAAAATAAAAATCGTACTTTTTTTGCAATTTTTTACCGAAATTGTATTTTTTTCTTATTTTCTTAGCTAGGTAGACTATCTAGCTTTCAAATGAGACTACTTTGAATAAAATACACCGTTTACTCAAAAAGAAACGGAGAAAAAACCAGATGAAGTAGTTTTCATTAAAAAAATATATTAAATCGGCTTTATTTTTGAACTATTTTTTATTTAACATATAATTTTTATTTTTTTAATTTTTATCGATAAATATATGTCGTGTATCTGCAAATCTCGTTTGATCAAGGTTCGACAAAACACATTGTATATGTATGTATATAAACTGTCATTCTGCTAAAACAGCTGAAAATATGAATAGCTTACATGGAATTCTGACAAAAAATGGAAAGCTACTTCAATCAGCGCCTCTCTGGGCCACTTTTGGAACCAATCCATGACCGACCCAGATATAAGACCGGGGAATTTTAGGGCCCTGCTCCTGAACTTCTCACCCACCTACAATAAAACAAGCAGCGATAAGAGGACACATAAAAATAACTCCATTCTAGCGGTGTTACATTACACCCGAGGACCCAAAGCACGATAAGCTGTTGATCCTGCACTTGATCTCTCTTCTGGTTGTGTCATGGATCAATATGGATGTATAATAGGATCGCGGATGGATTTTTGTTTTTGTTATGTTTTTAATGCGATAAAGTATTCATTTACTAATTCGTGGTGCATGGCACAGACTTTGCGAGCCCTATACCTGTGCCTATACTATCCAGAAGAAGGTAAAATCCGAATGCGGGATGATGATAAAAATCACTTGTGCTCTTACCGGTGAGAAACATAACACGACGTGCAAATTGGCTCGAGATCGAATAATGAAGTATTCGTATAGGACATCAGGCACGGGAATTCTTTTTGGTGCGTATTTCTTCATGATTGGAGTTAATTCGTTCATTATTTCATCTGCAAGAAACGTATAACAATATTAAGTAAAATTAGCTAAAAACAAACAAGACGACGTTACTCATTTGAAACCCTACGACACAGACATATAATGCTGTGAAGTCCAGCATTATTTATTTATTTTATTTGTTTTTATAAAGTATAAAATGGAACCGTTTAAATTGCATTATGCACCAGTGTCCGATGGCAGTGCCTTAAGTAAGGCGTCCTTGAATCACGAGCGCAACTCAGAATCCTGAGTTGGAAAAACTCACAAGCGAAGCGAGAGAGGGAATTATCTACTAGAAATGTAAGTGCGAGAGGAATTTAATCACGCCCTTCTGTGTGTAGGCTCCATTATGAGACAACCACTCGCAATCAAAAGTATTTGCGAATAGTCTATTTCGGCTCCTTGCATACCCATCTCATCCTTAGCGAAGAGATTAGCGATCTCGCCCGAGCTGAGAATGTTGTTGAGGAACTCCAAGAACTGCTCGTCTTTTATGTCGTTATCTGTAAATATGAACGAGATGCCCTGTCCTTGCAGGCCGGCGATGCGGTACAGGATCTTGATGTCATCCATAAAATTGCTTACGTTGTACGATCTGGACAAACACATAACTTTAGTAGGTACAAGCTTTAGTCCGCGATTGCATGGCATGAGTTGTATTCTGTCTGGCAAAGGTATAATACACGGTATCTTATTTGTAATTAGGCATTTTTGCATTCCAATATAACACCCAGTTGAACAGGTTACAGACTGGATCAATATTGTTGCATCATACGTTTGAAATGAAGATTATCAATATGGTTGTGTTGTGAATGTTTGACTACTTGTTGATACAACATGGAATGCTGACTGATAAAGACTTCGTTACAAACGTATAATTAAAGAATGTCCTTTTTTATAACTGGATGAATTATTTTAGGGAAATAAGTATTATCAGATATTTTTCTTTACCTTGTTAGAGTTATCTGGTAAAAAGTAAAGTTAGCGATAAATGTAGCCAACTTAGTCAAACTCTGTTTTCCAGAACCACCGACTCCAACAAGCAAGGAGTTTCCTCTGTGAATACAGATAGGGCAACATCAAATGGCGCCAATTGTAAACGGAACGATAAAAACTCCCAATTTATTTTTAAGTTTTTCTCCCAATTGGTGTTAGCTTAGGTACCCACTACAACCGTAGCTTTAAAAGTCTTGTTTACTCACAATTAAATGAAAACACTACCTTTCCCAAGTCTCGACTCTTAATACTTATAAGCCGCCGTAAAAATGGTTAAAATAGAAGAAGAGCCATTTTTAACCTTCGACTATGAACTTTGCAAATTACCTACTTTAAGAAACTTTAGTCCCCTGATTAATACAGAGTAAAAATAACTATCTTTTAAGGGATACTAAGTACCTGGGTGTATTGATGACCCGCGATATGATAAAGAGGTGAACCATAGCGTCGTGGAAGAACACGAGATCCAGATGCGCCCCGCGGATTTGCTCGTTGAACAGTTCTTGGAAACTCCCGAGTTTAAACAAAACAAAATCCCATCTGTAAAGGCAATATTTTATCCCTTTCAGTGACATTATCTCTTTTCCGCCATGGCACCCGCGTTATTAAAAGCGGCCTCTCCAACTCAGTCCTTGGATATCGTAAGAGCGACGAGCGGACGTCGATATGTAGGGGAATTTACCAGGGGAAGGGCAGCAGCTTTCCAATTTGTAGTACTCAACACTTCTGCGATCAGCAATCCTCTAGCAAAGCGTGATGATGGCTATGGTAAAAAAAAACCCGTTTAGGGGTGGCATTTACAGCAGTAGACTTTATGCGACTATAGGTATGTCTTTTATACACATTACACATACATTGTGTATGAAGATCGGTCGCTTCGTTCTTTAGTTTGGCTGGGTTTAATTTAGGTAATTGTTTACACATTTTGCAACATTATATATGTATTTTTATTTGGTAGTTACGTTATACGCAGGTTATAGGATGGGATACAACTTCGTGAATTTCTCGGTCTGAGAATTCTCAGACTTGTGCGTTGGTCTAGCACAGTTGTCGATATTTTTTCTATAGGTATCAAAGAATGGGAAGCCCAATATCTCAAAAAAATTGTGGGTTTATAATATCCCTGTGTTGCCAAATACCCCAATTAATGAATCATTCATTATACGTACAAATATTTAAGTAGGTTAGAAACATGAAGATAGTAAAAGTAAGTAGGTACGTAAACAAATGCTGAAATATGGTCATGCAATAATGCGGTGGTTGTTCCACCAGGTTCGATTGCTAATTTATCTGACATGGATATCTGTTTCATCTGGATGTGATAACTACATAATTCATCTGAGGACTGCTCCTCGTGTGGTCTGGTTCATCGAGCTGTGATGGTTATTCCACCTATGCTCTAGTTCATCAAGCTATGATAATTATTCTACCTTTGCTTATTCATCGAGCTAAGATGGTTATCTATACTAATATTATAAAGAGGAAAGGTTTGATTTTTTGTTTGTTTGTTTGTAACGAATAGGCTCCAAAACTACTGGACCGATTTGAAAAATTCTATCACCGTTAGGAAGCCTAAATATCCGTGGTGAACATAGGCTATATTATATTTTCAAAAAAGTAAGGGAAACTTACTAAAACTCCAATAATGTAACCCAAGGTGTGAAAAATGTACCTATAAAATTCCTTGCATATCAATACGCCATTTTTTCTAAATAAACGTGATTGCCTAGCAACGCTCTTTTGACAACAAAGGTTTGATAACAATTTACTGTATGGAAACTCTTTTGTTAGGTTGAACGCCTCTTGCATATCAATACGCCATTTTTTCTAAATAAACGTGGTTGCCTAGCAACGCTCTTTTGATAACGATAATATTTATTATAAAGAGGAAAGGTTTGATTTTTTGTTTATTGTTTGCATTGAATAGGTTCCGAAACTACTAAACCGATTTGAACAATTCTTTCACCGTTCGGAGGCTACACTATCCCCAGTGAACATAGGCTATATTATATTTTTTTGAAAAGTTAGGGAACCTTACTAAAACTCCAATAATAATTAAACCCAAGGTGTAAAAAATGTACCTTAAAAATTCCAATACCCGTGCGAAGCCGGGAATGCTTATTCATCGAGCTATGATGCTTATTCCACCTGTACTTCCGTTCATCAAGCTATTATGGTTATTCCACCTGTGCTTATTCATCGAGCTATTCAAAATTCAAACTTACCAATCTAACAAGGGCGAACCAAAACAATGTTGACAGGGTTTTTATGCATTGCGTACCCCATTATAACTACTACAAGAACGATTACCTGTATAATTAAAATAAAACATTCTACTGTTGGAGGACTCACGTTGGCAACTGTTCGTAAACCTTCGGGGCATCAGTACTGAAGTCTTCCTCTTCGTCGCCGGTCGGATCTACAGGTTCGCGGAGGAAGTTCACGAAGAAAGTCTCTCCTTCAGGGAACTGATGTACATACTGGGGCAATTCTTGAGTGGCAGTCTTCCAGAAGTTAGCGACAAACCATTCCTTATCATCAAATGTCGTGAACCTATTTTAATAACAAACAGTTTGTTTTCGCAGTTTAGCGATCCAAGGTTGTGTTTGGAATGAAAAGGCTCTTTTGCCATAACAACAACGGCATCATAAAATAGTAGCCATTTAATACGCACCTATCGGATATAACTCTCAAGGCTTCATGGAACCAAAGCTTGAGTGCCATTTCAACGCTGGGAAGCTCATCCCTTTGGATGAAAAGAATGCCTTCCCAAATTCGAGACAGATCACGCAGATTAAAAACGTAATGGAACTTTGCTGGTGTCGGTAACATCTTTACCTAGAACAAATAATAGGTTATTTTGTACAGCTTCGAATTATCATGAGCATAGTAATCAAAGTAATTAACTACGAGCAGTAATTTTGCACACATAAAACATCATCTTATTCTATGAACCCATGCTATAACAACGACCTCTGTGGCGCAGCGGGCGCAGGTCCGCCTGCGACGCAGCAGATTTGATTTCCGGCCCGTGTTAATTTTTTATACGAATTGCAGATATTATATTTGTTGCCTCATAGGTACACAAAACACAACTCTGTACCTTCAGGCAAATATACGAACAGACAAAATTTATGAATACTCACTTTAGTTTGTTGCCAAATGATTCGTGTAACTGGCACTAGTTTAGGCATAAAATCGACTATTATCGGTAAAAACCGACTCTTGCAGAAATACCCAGAGCTTATAGTATCTGAAAAATATAAGAGCCAATTGACTAGGCGTGATGTTTTTAAAATATTATTTTGATCGGATGAAATGTGCAGCGTAGCATTGCATTGCAGCCCTTGATGGACAAGAGATAAAGGCCGAGAGCCAAGGTTTTGATAGCGCGGACAGCAAGAGCTGTTTATGATGACCTAGCTTGAAGGCCGAGACCAAAGCAAGCATAGTTTGAGGCTTTCATAGCGTGGCCAGCAGGCGGCTGGGGCTTAATCGGCCATCATTGCAGATTAAGGCTACTTTATTACTGTTTTGCGTCCAGCAATAGAAATTGCCGGATGCAAAACACGACTCATTAAACGGCTGTCGCCTTTTCGGGTAAGCCCCTAATGTCAACTTTGCTTGTCAACCAGATTACATACCTACAGTAGGTACCTACGGACATTTTTCTTTGCCGGTCAGAACATAGCATCGTAAGACGTCGAT
This sequence comes from Eupithecia dodoneata, assembly GCA_947044415.1. Taxonomy (NCBI): domain Eukaryota; kingdom Metazoa; phylum Arthropoda; class Insecta; order Lepidoptera; family Geometridae; genus Eupithecia; species Eupithecia dodoneata. The sequence continues at coordinate 6,066,188 of OX345656.1, read as the reverse complement.
GGAACATAGGCTATGCGAACTTTAGCGCATGCACACTCGTGAAGAAAACTGTTATTGCCAGGTAAACAAATATACATTCAGAAAATATCTAAAGCAGTGAGAAGATACAAATAAAATAAATAATTAACAAAACATAAACGCAGGTTACGCAGATTTTATTTACGTTATTTAGCTAAATAAGTGCCCACACTTATAGTTAACAAATAACGTAACACCTATAATAACAATCAACAGACAAATCAATAACAACGAACTAAAACACAACGAAAACTTTTGTAACCGAGTGTGGTCAAGACAGATATAAAAATAGAGAAAAAACAAAAAAGTTTTTTATATCATATACAGGTTGTCGTCACCGTCAGGATGATGAGTCACCACCGAAATAGTAGTTAAAGAAATTCTACATAATATAAAATAAATTAATTGCCAAAAGCTATGAACGCATTTTTGCTCTCCATTTTTGACAGGCGCTGGGCTTATCCATTCATGTTATATCGATATATCTTTATTTCCTTGATAGGTACAGGATCTAGGTTTGAAAGCTTTGAAGGAAGCAAATAGGAAGTAATTATTGGTTTATATAAATCACAGCAATTCCACACCGCACGTAGTCTACGGCCAGGTGACCGGCCATCCTGACGTCAGAATGAACGGTCACCTTGAAAGTTCTAATTTCTTCTAAAATATAAAGGAAGCAAATCTCTTATTGAAGGAAGCAAATAGAAGCAAATGGGAAGCAATTTTTGGATAGCATTTCAACGTTAAATACGACAGGTGACTCATCATCCTGACGGTGACCAGGTTGTCCCATAAAAAAATGAGAACAATGGTACAATTTTTTCCAAATTTACAAAAAATTAAATATTTTCCGAACGGTTCAAGTTTAAAAAAATAAAATCTGATTGGCCTTGACCTGCCGCATAAGCACCTTTAAGGTTATCCTCTCATTATGGGACACCCTGTATACATGATTGCTAATTAAAAATCCTTACCAAAGATACGATCCATTGAAGAAACACTAGGTAACGTGCAATTGAAGATGTTGAATTGTCTCTTGAGCCGTGGTGGGATATCATTTCTTCCGCCACCTTTAGATTAGAAGCTAAGCAAATTAAAGTGAAGCTAAGTAAATTTTTGGGATAATATTTAATTTCCTAGAACCAAATCAATATAGTTGTCAACTCATGAACTGTCGCTAAACCTAAACAGCCTGTAGTCATCCGAGAGGAACATCTCAGGCGTCTATTCCAAAAGTTTACAAAACTTATTTAGAACGAGGAGTTGAGCCAAATAGTGAATTCGGTGTTAAGTATAATATTATATTATCAGTTATATAATATGTAAAACCTTCACTCGATTTATTTATTGATATGTTATCTTGATCAAGAACTCGAACTATACCAAATTTCAGTTCTTCTTCATTTGTTTAGTTTTTTTTGTGTTTTCTTCGCTCAAACATCTCACAACGGTACAAACATTTACCTTTAAAATATTCGTGGGACTTAAATAAAGTCTCATCTTTATTAACCCGGCGCCAATGACGTGAAAAATATTACGCGGGCAATGACGTCGGGTCATGATGACCCGAACTTTAGACGGTAAATTTTCAGTATCTTTAAATGAACTGATTTTTTTAGTAACCATTTTAGAAATTAGGGTTTTTTGGGTAAATAACGAAATAATAAAAAATTTATTAAAGTTAATGAATTAAATATATAATGACTTTTAAAAAAACGCATGCAAAATCAACCTGAACAACATAACTTGCATATTTATGTTATTTTTTATTATTAAACCTTAGCATTATAAGAATTAGCTATTTTATATGCAAATACAGAGATCACAAAAAGTACTTATCAAAATAAGACTATAAAATCAGTCTTCCGATTCCTCATTTATGGACATGGAGTTGCTGCAATTTTCGCAGTACAAAATCGAATGTTAGATATAAATGTGGCAAGCATGACAAATATGCGTTGTTTTTTTAAATCCTTTTTAGATGGGTATATCTGACATCTTTTACGTTCTCCTGGAATTGTCTGAGGTGGTTCTATGGAAGGTTCGCCGGTGAAATCTGAGATGTTTTGCATAATTGTCGAAGTAAATTCACATGTGCTCTTCGTATTTGTAAATGGTCCTGAGTGCCAAGTTTTTTTATGAAATGTCGCTGTTTTATGTGTGTGTTATCATTGTTAGCCCGATATATAATATTTGAATTTTTGTTTTAAATTTTTTTTTTGTAATTTTTTTTTTAACATTGCCAATATTTTCTCTGGATGGTCCCACAACGCCATTTTTCACAAAAAATTAAAAAACGTAGGAAACATTAACAAAAACTTAAAATAAAAAAAATAAAATATGTTACGAAAACACCGCGTCAGCGATGACGCTGGGTCATACTGACCCGGATTGCCGTAACACACGTGTATCTCGCTGCGCAGGCGGCATCGCATTGAGAACCACACAGCTACCGGTAGAGGGAGGGTGTATCTCCAGCTACATGAAAGATCAATTACACCGCGAGTATTGAAACTTTTTTACGAAGGTTTAAAATCACCTCGGGTCAATATGACCCAGCGTCATTGGCGCCGGGTTAAATAAATCGTCGTTACCTGGGTGGATCATGGCTGCAAACATCTGAATACCAGCAATAATAATAAAATCTCCCGGCTTATCGAGTGAAAAGAAACCGTGACCCTCCATCATTTCTCGTACTATCTCGTTGGTCACCTAGAAAGTAGGTACAAATTTTATTAGCAGACTGAACGGTACTTGAAGCATTTTCTGCTTCCCACACACATCAACCTATAACACAGTACACATATACAACAGTATGGAAACTAAGCCTAGTTGATGAAATAAATACCTACGCTCCATTATAGCACCAAGGTTGTCACTATTCTTGTTTTTGATGTATATTTTTTTCTGTAGTGATCAATAAATGGAATTGAAATAACTAGCTTACAAATGTGGTCTGGTATAATATAATAATATCTTCGTCTAGTCGAAGCGACGCGTGACTCGAGATCTGGCGAGTATGTTGCGCAGCGCATCAGCCAGCATTGCCATACAGCGTGGCAATGCAGCCAGCGTCTTGGGGACGCTTCCGACTGGTATTGATATGGATCAATTGAGCTACCTGTAGATTGTTTACAACAGTCTGCAGTTATGTCAATTGTAAATATTAGGTCTAACTAGTTAAATTTTCAAAATGCGAGTTGATAATTTATAGCAGCCTCCTCTTGGATTCACATTTTGACAGCAGTATCGGCTTCAGCACCCTCGAAAACCATGAAAATGACACCCATGACGGAAAAATTTATAATTTATAGCAGCCGCCATCTTGGATCCACATTTTGACAGCAGTATCGGCTTTAGCACCCTCGAAAACCATGAAAATGACACCCATGACGAAAAAATTGATAATTTATAGCAGCCGCCATCTTGTATTCACATTTTGACAGCGGCATCGGCTTCAGCACCCTCGAAAACCATGAAAATGACGCCCATGACCAAAAAGTTGATAATTTATAGTAGCCGCCATCTTGGATTCACATTTTAACAGCCGTATCAGCTTCATTCAGCACCCTCAAAAACCATGAAAATGACACCCATACGGAAAAGTTGATAATTTATAAGTAGTCATCCTCAAAACCGCCGCCATTCTGGATTCACAAATAAGTTATTATGATCGATCACACGGACTCATTATTCGATATCAATCATAATAATAAATTATTCTTTCAAAATCAGCAGGAAGTTTAAAATACGACAGTTCCAGATTTGATGAAGCCGAGTTCCTTCTGACGCATAATGTCCAATATACATAGTCTGTTTTTAATCGCATAAGAATATTAACCAATTATTAGCAAATTGACACATCAGTATTTAGACGGTTTTGCAAAATGACCAAAACATTCTGATTCTCACAATGACGCATCCGTATAACGAAACATCTATGTTTTCAAACCTTTTTTATACGCAATCAATAGGTACTCTTTAATAAAAAATTTAGCCATTTGAGCCAGAAGCTAAACGCGATACAAGCTTAGTACGTGCACTGCTGGAGTTTTGCACAAAATGTTTGTAAACAAATGTGCTGCACACTATTTTGTTGGAATCGTACCTTTAGATAGTAAACAAAATATGGTGCGATCGAGTGTTCATTCGTGTGAGCCGGATCAAAAAAGAAAAAAAGTATTTCAACTGCGTGCCGAAAGCAAGGTTTGCGAAGATTTGAGTTCAACAGTACAAACTATCGTTGAAAACACGTTCACGTAACATTTTTGAGAAAAATAATTTTTACGCGATTAAAATTAACATAACTTGTTTGTTCCTACTTTGAGGGTGGAAATGTTCTTGACCTGTTGCATTTTTTTTTAAATAAATGTTAATGTAGTTTTTGTTAAATTGTAATTATATATTTAATAAAACATTTCTTGTTATTTTTCCTACCCGCACATTAGTCTTTGTGGCATGACATTATGCACATTTTGCCATATGTCAAAATGCGTATTGCTCATTTTACGTAAATGTGAATTGATTTGGCATTATGCGTATTGTACTTTTTGCGTGTATTTCAAAATGCGTATTGCACATATTGCGTAATTGTCAGCATGCTAATATTAAATTAGTCAAAAAGCGTGTTGGTCAATATGCGTCAGAAGGGCCGAGTTCAGACAGCCGTATGCAACGCAATGTGATCTGCCGGGTGATTATGTAACTCGCGACCGGTTTGCGACAGGCGTAAATTAAGCAATCAGTGCTGAGATGATTTATAATGAATTAGTACAAAGGCCCGTCACCGCTCCGATTAGCGGATACCGAATTTCTCATTCTGTTTAATTTTAAATTTATATGAGAATATAATTGTTGATCGTACAGAGATTCTTCAGTGAAACAGTAATCTTGGGTCACCCCTGCCCTATGATAATAGACGTTTCACCTGATCTCCCCACGCATTGACCACAGGCATGTTTATATCATCAACGAACACTGTCATCGACCGACCACCAGGCGGACCGTACGTCATACCAACTCTCTTCTCAACGTACGACTCTATTATTCTCTGAAAATAGATTTAATATAAAATATTATATACATATTTATTTGTTGCAAGACTTGCACAGAACGAACCTAAGATTTTAAGGAATTATCTCGGATACAATACAACTATTCTTCCTAAACCAGCCTTGTTCAATAAACAGTAACCGTAAACCAACCTGGAACATATTCGGTGTAGTAGCGGACGAGAAGTTGACCACCTTGAACAGTTTCACCTCGTTATCATATTTCATCATATAACTCTTCAACATGACAGTTTTAGCCGTGCCTTGTTCACCGATCAACAACACAGCTTTGTCTTGCTTAGCTATGGTGTCGATTAGGAAGGATATACAGACAGCGTCCACATTTGGGACTAAAATTGAAGAATATTCGGGAACGCTGTCTGGCGGGTAGTAATAATCTTCAACGATCTCATTCCTGGAATGTTAATTCGGTCATATTCTGTTCAATCTGGATACCTTTATTCTAGCTATAGGATAATACATGAATGCATGAAAATTGTTGTTTAAACACACACACAAACCTATGAAGGCTTAATAATCATCTAAAAGTATCTAAAAATAATACAATATATTGCGTGAGCATAGCATAGCATCATCATCATCATCAGGCTATGTTAGTCCATTGCTGGACATAGGCCTCCCCTAATAAGCATCCAGCATCAGTTTGCAGTCTTTCGCAGATCGTCATCCCACCTGGCCATATGTCAGTATACATATACGTAGACAACAGATACAACAGGGAACATAGATATTTAATATTATCCCAGAAATTTTCGACTTCGTAGAGACTTGAACCTGAGCTTGAACCGACCCTCAGTAAGGGAATTCTCTAGCCAACTGAGCCACGAAATAAAGTAACCAGGGCGAGGTAGTTCCAATTTTAGGTTTTTTAAACAACTGGTATCTCTACCAAAATGTAAATGAAGAACGAAATAAATATATTTTATAAAAATTGAATATATACTCTAAAAAATTGTAAAGATAAAAACGTGAATAAAAATCATTTTCTCGATAAAAAAAATCGCAAATATGACACTAATCGAAATTTCAAACAACTTTTACTCAGAGGTTTTTTCTTGGAATCATTTCAAAGTTATATCAAAAGATAAGGTTTATGGTTTACTAAAAAACTGTAAAGTATTTTTTTAAAATGAGTTATTATTAATCTCTGAGAAAGAAAACTATCAAATTCGGGCGCTCACGCCGGCCGGCCAGTGCCCGTCGAGACGTCTTCGAGGTTGGACGCACGCCGTTTGTCTCCCGAAAATCCCCCCACTCCCCTGTGTTTCACATTGGTGCAGAGCAATAAAAATAATAGAAGGAAAGTGAAATCCAAGACACAACAAAGAAAATTGATACTCGAAAAATGGAGTAGATACACTTATTGTTTCATTATTTTGTATAATTGTTGACATGTAGGTAGCAATACACAAATAAATAGCTTCTTTGTCACTCACTTATGTAAGAATGTAATGAAGGTAATATACCCATATACGATATAAATGATTTCCTACAATACCGTAAAGTTCCAAACATTTATTACTTACAAACACTGTGTAGACGCGCCACAGTAAAAAAATACACACTGATTGACATACTTGTTCTCCTTGATGGTGGATCGGGAGGTATGTTTTTTTACGGATTCGAATAGGAGAGCTAAAAGTCTCCTACGAAAAATTCCGACTTTTTGAGATTTACCCCCACAAGCTTAGGAGCCCCCCCCACTGGGGGGGCTCCTAAGCGCGGACATAATGCTTAATTTTTTTATAGGGGTTGTATAGAGGGAGACAAGTGATTTTGAATACATAGAAAATTTTGACCCCCTGCCCCCCCCCCCCCCCCCCTGTACCCCCTTCTGAGTGTACTACCAGATGCCGCCGCGATAGAGGGGTTCTGATTGCGGAATCATAAAGAGTGTTCTTTTTAATGTTGGAAGAAAAAAAATTGAACGCCCCTTAGAACCCTTTTCTCGACGCCCCTTTTGTATCTCCAAAACGGATAAACTTGGAAGAATTAGTTTTTCACAGCCATGTAGAGGAAGACAAATGGTTTTGTATGAAAAAAAAAATTGCCCCCTTGTGCCCCCCAGACCCCTTTTTTAAGGAAAAACCGAAAATCAGCCTATTTTAGACCTTTTTTTTCGGGTGGAGCATCGCGGCGAGCGAAGCGAGCCACGCTTCGAACACGGAAAGAGGGGGGTGCGAGCCGTGCTGTGACCCCATGTAGAGGAAGACAAAAATGGTTTTGTATGAAAAAAAAAATTATAGATTAGACAAATTTTTATACAACCCCTATAAAAAAATTAAGCAATATGTCTCTGCTGAGAAGCGCGTCTAGGGTGAGGGGGTTTTGGGGGTCATCGGGGGGGTGTCACAGCACCCAGTGTTGTGAGCCCCCTCTTCCCACGGTCAAAGCGTGGCTCGCTTCGCTCGCCGCGATGCTCCACCCGAAAAAAAAGGTTTAAAATAGGCTGATTTTCAGTTTTTCCTTAAAAAAGTTGGTCTGGGGGGCACAAGGGGGCAATTTTTTTTTTGGTTTAAAACTATTTGTCTTCTTCTACATGACCGTAACAAAATAATTCTTCCAAGTTTATCCGTTTTGGAGATACAAAAAGGGGGTCGAGAAAAGGGTTCTAAGGGGGGTTAAATTTTTTTTTCCATCATTAATAAAACACTCTTTATGATTCCGCAATCAGAACCCCTCTATCGTTGCGGCATCTGGTAGTACACTCAGAAGGGGTGTACTGGGGGGGGGGCAATGGGTCAAAATTTTCTATGTATTCAAAATCACTTGTCTCCTTCTATACAACACCTATAAAAAAAAATTCAAATATTCGGAATTTTGTTTCATTTTCCCTAGGAGACTTTTAGCTCCCATGTAAAAAACATATCTCCCCATCCACCATCGAGGACAACAATTATGTCACTCAGTCAGTGGTAATCTAGCTGTATACTAATGTAGAACATTTTTAAAAGTTATTAAATCAGGTAGAAGTAGATACTTGTTATCAAACAGGGTGGTTCATAAAAATAAATATAATTGTCACTTCTCCAAATTAGTTTTTTTTACCTCAATGATCTCGTTGATGAATATAAAAGTTGTACCTACATAAATATGCCACACGAAACCAACGCATTTTAAATTTTTGATGTTGACTAAGTTTATTGACCTAGCTTTGTGACTGTATATCTACACATAATAACTAATGCAAATACTGCTAATAATATTATCATTATTACCTACCTGGAGTAAGAACATAACATACATACCTTACCTACTACTTGTTTTTCTGTACTGTGGCACAAAGATATAGTAAGCGGTCAAGTGGCGCGCGGCCTGGCGGCCTTCCCCGCCGGACGCGTAAATAAATACGTCGCGCGCTCAATGGGCGGGGCTAAAAAGCCCAAAGTTCCGAACTACCTCGCCTTAAGTCCCACCAAAATAATAAAAAAATTGCATAGTTACTTATTTAATTTTTTAGAGATTACCCCGAGTGCGAGGGCTTACGCTCTATAATAACATAAACCTTAGATTTGAGCAATTTATATGGAGACACTCCGCCTATAGACCTTACATTCGTCGAAGGCTAGCAGGCTCAAGCGATCGTAGCTGATTTATAATCAGCCTTATGGAAAGCTACTAACCAGTGTTGCCATACTCCAGTTTCTGTCACCATGTATTCAAAAGGCATTATCCATTCCTTGGACTTCCCACCAGGCCACTCCATACGGCCGGGCAGTTTGGTCATGTACTCGGCCATTTTGGTTCTAGAATCCAACTCCAGCACGGAACCCAATGACCACATCATGGCGAATATGAAGAAACGCTCAAGGTGACGATCGGTAAACGCCTCTGAAGTATAGTTTTATTATTCTACTAGCTATGATACCCTTCGCTCGGGAGATGATATAAGATTACGTGGTAGTTGAAATAAAAAAATAAACTATGACGTAAAAAGTAAAAAAAAAATATTGAAAACATTTTCTCATTATTTACACTACTTGTTTATAAACAACATTTTTCATTTTATTGTCCGGGGTATATATATATATATATATAATTTTTCGAATTTCCTACTCTTGAGCAAGCTACATTATAGCTGACCGTGAGAGAAGCAGGATTCTTTGAGGTTGATACCACAATATTTTAAAGTTTGCCCTTGCGCTTTGTTAATTGTAAAACTAAAGGCTTATTTAATTGGAAACTGCAATCTTTTAAATTGCAATGGCAATTCAGAAGCGATCAGTGGTATTCTAGGTATAAATACTTTGTGTCCTTTATTCTTTCCTACTTTTATTTTATTTTCTTTCTTCGCTTTTTCTGCTTCTCAGGGTGCATTCTGATTCGTTGATTTTGTAAACGTGCTTCGTGTTCTTCTTCCGTTTTATTTCTTCGATATTCTTTTTGTTTCCGCCGTTTCGCTGCAGAACTGGCAAGATCTCCTCCTCTTTTACGTCTAGGCATTGTATTCTGTAAAATATAAATTAAATACTCATTTTATAGACAAATATATTGTTACGTAAATGTGGGGTACGTTGAGACAAAGAAAAAAAATTATTTAACCTTCAAGCGGTCGCGCGATATTTTGTTTACGGCCAAAAGTATATAGAAGGCATCGGATTCAACGTCGCGCGACTGCTTGAAGGACAAGGAAATTACAATTAAAAGAAAAGAAAAAAAAAACATTAGAATTAATTAAACACACTATTAAAAATACTCACATTTGATATTTCGCAATAAAGGCTCATAGACAACTTTTTTCTTCTTCGCTTCAAAATCGAGAATTAATTAAACACACTATTAAAAATACTCACACGTGATACTTCAAAATAAAGACTTACAGATAACTTCTTTCCTTTTCGTTTCGAAATCGCTTGTTTCGCTGTTCAAATCAAACTAACTCTGGCGGGCGACACCGGGCTCTTATATATTCAGAGAGCTAGGCTCTAGGATATTCGAGAAAGTTTGAGAATATTTTCTTTCTCACACCTTTTATCCGCCGTAACAATAGGTTCTGCAGCTGTAGCATACTTAGAAAGGCGCGAAATTTAAAAACTTAAATTTTAAAATGTTTTCAGAACTAATTTGAATAACTAAAATTATGTCGCTTTAACTCCAAAATATAAGTTAGCTACTGCCATCGACTACGTCGATGGCTACAGCTGTATAAATACACAAAATTTAATAACTTTATAATAAATGTAATTTAAGACTTTATTGAAATAAGAATTTTAAATTTCGCGCCATTACTACACATGCTGCAATTGCTCGCAGCGCCTTTCTAAATTTAACCCAAATAATCGTTGTTCTGAATAAAGTTCAAATACTCGACAACAGATGGCGCCACTACACTTAATTTCCAATATTATAGTAATAAATTTATTTTAAGACTATTGAAATTAGAATTTTAAATTTCGCGCCATTACTACACATGCTGCAATTGCTCGCAGCGCCTTTCTAAATGTAACCCAAATAATCGTTCTGAATGAAGTTTAAATACTCGACAACAGATGGCGCCAATACACTTAATTTCCAAGTTGAAAAGTTGGAAAAGCCCTTATATCTTTAAAAACACGCCCTTTAGGTTAAAACGGGAACTTTCTTGTTCGAGGGGGAATAAAGGGCTATCACACTAAATGAGTCCCTTTATCGTGCCGGGACTCCTTTTTAAGTTTTATCGGCACGCACATTTTATCAACTTAGTTTTATTATATACAATGATAATGATAACTAAACTATACCTATTTTATATTATATCATATAGATAGATATGAGATATAAAACTCTCACATACGCGGCAAAATATTTCAAGATAGATTTAACCGGTCCATATAAAATCAATTTTAGACATTTTAATTAGCAAGTAGTTTTATAGGATGCTGTGCATTACAGCCACACATGATTAAATTTACATTTATTTATGAAAACATCTGGTACAAAGCCGATGTACTTACTTCCTCCGGGCATTTCCACCATGAGAAGGCCAGTGAGAACATCGATAGTTTGCCTGAAATTTTATTTTACAACGTTTTGGTATCATTAGGCCTTTCTTAAAATATTTACCATCTATAAAGCCTACAAAATCCGATCAGTTTCGTCAGGTTTAAATAAATTAAAGTAATAGCAATAGATTCAAGTTGTTATCGAATATACCTGATGTAAATGGCTTCAAGAACTTTCATTTTCACAACTAATCTTTGTTGTACAAACGAATGAACGTCATCGTATACTTTATTGAAGGCATTTCGTAGAGAGTTTGCTTCTTTATCAGTTCGTTTCTTGAGCCAACCCTGAAATTATGTTTATCTATAATAATATCATAATAATACTACATTTTTGATACTGTTCTAAAATACCACAAAATATTAGGATTTGACGTTAGTAAGACAAAAAAGCGACGAAAAGATAAGGTTGCAGACAAAATAACAACTCGTTCCACATATGCATCTCGGCAGTACACCAGTCGGTCCGCACACCTTTATGACGTCATTAACAAAATTATTAATATACATGTGTTTGGTCACCGGTGTCGGAGACTTTGGAGGGGTGAAATACGGTAAATTTTATCGACAAATCACTATCCCTATTGTTTTTTCTACCTCCATGACAAAATGGCAGCCATTTTGTTTTCTTTTGCGTCGAAGCACGGGTGCTTGTACTGATTTAGCTATAGCTACCCATGTAGAGGTCCTAGGAAGACGATATAGGACTCATTTGATAGCCAATAATGTGGTCAATAAAGCAATGATAACATTGTTTCAATTTCCATTTTATAATAGAGTATTAAGAATTTATAAAACAAAAAAAAAAATGATTTTTTTTTTTTAATTATTAGCTTTTTCATAGAATCGAAACTGTCAAGCTACAAGTTTTTTGTTTTTGAACGATAGTAAATACTGTGTGCTTCAAAATTAGTCTTGCATCTTAGCTATATGCTTGAAGCACACGATAGTAAATATTGTGTGCTTCAAGCACACAATATTTACTATCGTTCAAAAACAAAAAACTTGTAGCTTGACAGTTTCGATTCTATGAAAAAGCTAATAATAAAAAAAAAATGTTCAAAAAAACTTTGTTTTTGTTTTATAAATTATTTTTTCCTCTATTATAAGATGGAAATTGAAACAATGTTATCATTGCTTTATTGTCCACATTATTGGCTATCAAATGAGTCCTCTATCGTCTTCCTAGGACCTCATCATGGGTAGCTATAGCTTAATCAGTACAAGCACCCGTGCTTCGAGGCAAAAGAAAACAAAATGGCTACCATTTTGTCATGGAGGTAGAAAAAAAAATAGGGATAGTGATTTGTCGATAAAATTTACCGTATTTCACCCCCCCCAAAGTCTCCCACACCGGTGACCAGACACATTGTATATTCGTTAAACAATCACTCCTGCAAAAAAGCACTAAGTTTATGGCTGTCGACAATAAGCTACGATGATGGAGAAAAGCTTCTAGAAACCATAGCGTAATGTATATATCTATATATAATATATTAAACCACCGCACCTAGCACGTACACTAACTTATACACACACTTTCTCAAAAGCATAGTTAACTTACTTTAAATTTACCTTTACCATACTTTATATTACGTTTACTTTTAATTTCATTTTATTAATTCACTCAACGTTCGATTATTTATTATACTTTGTTTTTTGTAAGATTAGCACAAATTATATTATTATTATTGTAAACCTTTTAAAGAACAATAATTTCTCTGGCATTTTAATTGTATTATGTGGGAAAACTTTATGTACTTTAACTGTCATTATTATGCAAATGTTACATATTTAAGTATCTATATTAAATATGAAACTTAATTTAATTATTTTTAAAATAGCCGCGCTGAAGAGCGAGACCCTCTAGCACAGGTATTACATTACTTAAAAGAGGGTCCCATACCACTGTAATATATTAATTAATTTAAGTTAAAGCAATAAACTATTTAGATTTTTTTGATTTTAGATTTTTTAATAATGTCTTTATTTCAGACTACTCCATACTTTCAGTTCAGCTGAGAGTTTCTCAGCGCATGAAAACTTTATACTCGGTAATCGTCCCTACCTGTGTCGGGAGAATGCGCTAACAAACTCGCAAACACAAACTCGGTCATAGGCTCTAAGCCTATTTAACTCTATTAGCAACGGATCCAATAACGGTCCTGTAAATACGGACTGTCTGTGTGAAAAAACACTAAGTATTAGGTACATAAGTTTTAATACCTCCAATATTGGTTGCCAGCTGAGCACAGACGACGAGAGAAACACCATGCCCATCCGACTGACGGTGGCCGGGCTGGCGTTGTCTACGTTATCCGGCTCAAATACCAGCTTGCTGTTCTGCGCCATTGTTATGCGATCCCCATTGGCGAGAGTCAAGGTTTTATTGTCATCCAATACAGAGTTTAGATTCTCGATCCATACGGCATCTACAGGGCCATCTTTAAAATATAAAATTAGTTTTTATTTTGATATCTATCACATCACACTAATATTATAAAGGCGAGAGTTTGGATGTTTAGATGGATGGGTGGATAAATGTTTGTTACTTCTTGAGGCCAAAACTACTGAACAGATCGGACAGAAATTTATTTAATTGCATAGATGTTATAAGATGATAAAAGCCTAAGAAACATAGGTTTCTTTTTATCCCATAAAACTGTTGCTAAAAGCCACCCTGTACACATACACCTTTAGACAGACTCCTTACTGAGTGCATCATAAACAATAATAAAATGCCAAACAAATTACATGATATTATGCTCAAAACTTATTTCAAAACCTATCAGTGGGTTAGCTAACTAACCGCCTACCCGTTTAATTGTGCCTCTCAACTCAGCTTGGTTTCCAAATAATTGTGTGATCGGATCGGAGGCGTTGCTTACCACGCCTTGAAATAATTCAATAAAAAAGTCTTACCCAAAACAATCCACGTAGTATCAGATTTCTTCACCTTCAAGGCACGTCTCCATAGTGTGGAGAAAATACCGTCTGTCCAGTCGTTGGTTGCCACGTCTAAGCGACCGAACATCTGCGGCGCTGTTATAGCCTACAACATAAATAGATTCATCAAACCTATTCATATTTTAAGTACTTCGAGGTTTCTGGAGTGTAGACCACGACTCGACAAACTTAGCGTCGGAAGTCCTCCGACCAGGCGGGATGGCAACCTACGAGACTCCAGGCAAATGCTGGATGCGGCAACCTACAGACAGGGCGCGATGGCGCTCGTTGCGGGACGCTATATCCAGCAGTGGAGTAATATCGTCTGATGATGACGACTGAATGATCCAATAAAGACTTCTAATATTAAGCAGCCGCATCTGACATTTATTTGACTCACACACATAGTTTATGGAGCTTAGAAGGTCATGAATGACGAAAATTCTCTTAAACCTTCATACATTCTATAGCTCACCTTAGGGTTCATCCGCGATTCCTTGTGCGGCTTTCCAAGCTCAGTTAAGGCGGCCATAAGCGTGGTAATGCAAGTGGTCTTGCCTGACCCTGTAGGTCCCATTGTCATCAGTCCGTGACGTACAAGCGAAGTCTCATACAGCTGAATGATCTTCAGATTCCAATTCGGGTGGTTTACGAGACCGTATCTATCCGCGCATAAGGTTATGGCACGTTGCATGTCCCTGAAGTTACAAAATACTATTATATAGGATATAAAATTATAGGGTAGCCGTGACCGCTTCAGTCAGCTTCATGCCAGGGAACAGATCTTTACAGTCGTAAAAATAATAGGCAATTTTTAAATTACATATTAATTTTAACTTAATTAATATGTATTATTTTTCTTAATTTTTGGCAGAATTACTCAACACAGTAGCGAAACACTCCATATTGTAACAAATTAAGGTACTTATCAAGTTTTATCATAACGCTACATCAATTTCTAACCTCCACACCGTTTGAGTCAGCTTCATGCCAGGGAACAGATCTTCAATCAGAGACAAGAACAATGGTTCGTCTTCATCCACTAGTTTTGACACATTCATTTCCCTGAAATGACATGAGTGTACAACATGGACCAAACTTTGTCATCTCTGGGTATCGAAAGAACTTCTCAAGTAAGCAACGAAAAACTAAAAATCGATTTCTTTGTTTTAAACTGTTTTGGAAGTTTTTCGGGATAAATAGATAAGACTTTTTATTAGGCTGACACACAAACAGCACAGAAAAAATAACAGAAGAATAGAAACAGTACTTAAGGTAGTTAGACCTACTCATAATATTAGGTCTTTGCCTATGAAATTGCCGTTTTGTATGAAAAAATTTAAACAATTTTTTTTCATGTATTTTTTAATTTTTAATTGTATTAATCGAAGTAATCACCCATGCAATCAATGCATCTTTGCAGTTTATTGATGCCCTTCTTAACACTTTCACTGCGATTTTTTTTCGACGACTGCGATCTTTTTTTTAACCTAAAAAATTCATGCTACCGCTCTACACAGCGGTTGTGTTGCGCCGCACATGCGTTTCGTTCGAAAAATATTACGACTGTGCTGATTGATTCAATTTAAATAAATACCTACTAAAAATATGTAATTTTTAGTAGGTATAAGTAGTTATAACATCGCCTTAGGGCTTAATAAAAAACCTGTTATGATGTTATTATCTCAATAAATAAATAAATTTCACTCTGAAGAAGAGTCACACAGATCTGTATTTTCTCAGCCGCTGCGCTAGTGTGGATTTACGCATATTAGTCACTTGTAGAAAACACATACCGTGTGATTTCAGCAGTCAAAGTGTTAAAGAAATCAGCAGGACGGGAGGCAACAAATTCTTCAAAGGCATTTTGTACTGCCTCTCGGGTATTGAATTTTTTTCCCGCCAAGAAGTTATCCAAATTCTGGAAAAAGTAGTAGTCTGTAGGCGCAAGGTCTGGTGAGTAGGGAGGATGACGGAGAGCTTCCAACCCCAGTTCTTGCAACTTGGATACCGTCAGCTGTGCAGTATGAGGTCGCGCATTGTCGTGCAGGAGCAGCGGAGAGGAGCGAATGACCAATGCTGGTTGGAGATGTGCCAGCTTCTCCATCATTGTGTTCAGTTCTTCACAGTACACATCTGCAGTAATCCTCATCCCGTTTGGTAAGAAGCTGTGATGAATCACACCGGCGCTAGACCACCAAACAGTGACCATCACTTTTCTAGGGGTGAGTTTTCGTTTAGGGCATTGTTAAGGTGCTGAACCAGGATCCAACCAACTTGAGCGCTTGCGGTTATCAAACAGAATCCATTTTTCATCGCAGGTAACAATGCGGTTCAAAATTCCTTCATTTGTGTGTCTGTTGAGCAGTGCAAGGCACGTCTCGATGCGTACTTCGCGCTTCATTGAGTTCGTGGGGCACCCATAAAACGACGAATTTTGTTACTTCGGCTTGTGGAATCGTTAGATTAGTGGAATATTAGGTAAACAAACGCTATAAAAACCCGTTGTATTAATACTTACAATTATGTGTTCAGATCGCGTAAGATTTTATTGATTCACAAGTAGGTACAGCTGTTATATAATACTAATTACATATTATAATATAGGTAAATAAGAACATAAAGAAATAAAAGATTAACTACGTATATCTATATAAAAGCAACAAGCGCCTCTACAAAGCGAACCAATAGGTCCTGTCTCAGCATAACGTTGCTCTACTTCTCCACAAGAAGTAGAGCAACACTGGTTTACTGACAGAACCATTGGCGCGTGTCAAAATTTTTTACTAATCTGATCCTTTATTTTTGACGGGCGGCCTTATACAGGGTTATTGGTAATTCGACGTATTCCCGTTAGGAGGTGATAGGGGTGACTATTTGTGATAATTTTACCACCATGTGCATCACGCAAAAGTGAACCATTTTTAAGTTGAGCTTTTTTCAAAATATGTCAAAAGTGCAACATCGAAAATTGATTAAAAAAACCAGTCTATTTCAATAATTTTTTTTCTTCTGATTTATAAAAACGAATAAACACTCAGATTATTGAATTGTTTATTCAATAATCTGAGTGTTTATTCGTTTTTAAAACACTGAATAAACACTCAGATTATTGAATTGTTTATTCAATAATCTGAGTGTTTATTAGGTTTTCTCGTTTGTCTCACAATTAGGCTAAATTATAAAATGTCTTGATTGTTACTTATTATTAATTTTGTTTATTGTTGTTACTACTTAAATATTGCTTAATTTTATTTTAAATATGTATTTTTCGTTTTATTTACACTGGGTATTGTTTTAAGTTAGTTTTATAGAAATTTTAAACGACCTTAGGTTTAGTTCGTATACGAATTTACGCCTATTTCCTTTGTAACGATGTTTTTTTCAGTTTCTTTGAAATAAGTTCATAGTTGTTATGCATTGTTGGAGAGCTAAGAAAACGGTTATGTTTTTAAAATAACTTGCAAGCCAAGTTTAATAACGTTTTTTTTTTTAGTTTTTAAGGCATTTTGAGGAAAAATATCTCAATGAACAATGAAATAATATCGTTTTTTATCTAGCATTTTTAAATTTGGAGCGATAATTATTGTTTTAATATTGATAAATAACCAGTGTTTATTCGTTTTTATAAATCAGAAGAATAAAATAGATTTAAATAAACAGTTTTTTATAAATAAATTTTTGATGTTGCACTTTTGACTTATTTTGAAAAAAGCTAAAAATCATGATAACTTAATAATGGTTCACTTTTGCATGATGCACATGGGGGTGAAAATTATCGCAAATTGTTACCGCTCTCGCCTCCTAACGGAAATACGTTGAATTACCAATAACCCTGTATATGGGGCTCATATTTGATGGAGTGAAAATGAAAATGAAAAAGTTTTTATTTCTTTAAGCTTACAAATAAGCACTTAGACAGGTCATATTTTATGCTATTCATTATTATCAATTAAATTTTATAGTTCACTTCAATTTTTTGTCCACCAGTGGAAGAAGTGAGAAGAAACCACTAGTATGTTCATAACTTATGTGTCTGGTACATTTGATTTGCTTATCTGTAAGTTCGTAGATTTTGAGTTGGAGCAAAAATCATTCCAAACTTTTTTATCTTCTAAGTAATCTGATATTTTGTAATAAGCTTTCTTACAAAGAATATGTTTCACAATTTTTTTAAATTTATTTATTGATAATTTTTGCAACTCACTTGGAGTTTTGTTGTAGAAGCGTATACATTGCCCTTTAAAAGATACATTTATTTTGTGTAGCTTAGTTGTAGACACAGCGAGTTCTTATTTCTAGTATTTACATTATGTATATCACTTTTTTTAGTGAATCGATTGATATTTTTATGAGTGTACAACAAGTTTTCATAAATATATTGACACAGTACTGTCATTATGTTTATTTCTTTGAATTTTTCACGTAGGGATTCTTGGGACCCATATTATAGATCGCACGAACAGCCCTTTTCTGCAACATAAATACAGTGTTTATATCTGCAGCGTTCCCCCACAGTAGTATGCTATAAGACATAATACTGTGGAAGTAGCTGAAATAGACTAGTCTAGAAGTATCAACGTCTGTAAGATGACTGATGAATTTTTTAACTGCATATGCTGCAGAACTAAGTCTCTTCGATAGCTTATCTATGTGTGGGCCCCATCCTTCTCATCTTAAGCATCAACAACAACAATCTTAAACATTTTGTTTTGGTTTCATTAAGCAAAAGATTATTAATACTAAACCAATGGACTACCTTTGATATTGCAGTATTTACATCGTCAGTAGTACGTAACTTAATATATTAATCTGCCACGCTGTAGTAAATCCCAAAATCCCCTCTTGGGCTCCTACTAACAATATGGAAGCAAGATACTTGCTAGCGAGAAAAAGCTCAGAACCGAGATGATTGGAGAAGTATTGTGTTGGATGTTCGATCCACTTTCATTGCCGAGACAGAGAATTAAGTGAGCAAAATTAGCTGGTGTATATTAAACTCACTTCAAGACTCTCATCATAATATTCTCTTCAGTGCTGTCAGGGTTTGCACGTTTCTGCGCGCCCATAGTCCGGAGCACCGATAGAATATTGCGAAGACCGAAGTCGTAATGAACTTGTTTTGATAGTTGTTCCTCGCAAAGCTTGTATAGGGTGAAGAATTTACGGGCTGGAATAGACATTGGGAATTTTGAGTCGGACTATAACTTTTAGAAGACTTCACATTAGATGTGATCGTCATCAGTCTTTTTCTACCCACTGCTGGGCAGGACATATCCATATCTTCCACATTCTTTTTCCGTTTAGCTATCATTTTCACTTAAATCCTGCGTGTCAGTAATATTTTACACGTCAGAATAACCACGTCCAAAATGAAAATTGATGAACAGAGCGGGATTCTTTAAGAGAATGTCATTACATTATCTTAACGAATTAAAATTTACTGGCAACAATTATATTATAAAGCAAATGCTCAGAATTTAGATTGATGAGCGCAGTACCATCGCAGGTCGCACTTCACGAAGTGTGCCCTGCGAGTTATTTCTCTAATAGCCCATAGACGATGGTTACACCATTATAAAACGGGTGATTTTGAATGCAAACTCAGGGTTCAAAATTAGTAAAGCCATAATAATGTTAAGTCTTACCCAGCAAAATGTTCTCTTTAAATCCACAGCTGGCCAACTTAACTCGGATGATGATCTGCCTATCGGGAACCATCATGGCTACAGAACGAAACTGGATCTTGAGATTCTCTGGCAACTCCTGACGTCCTGCGTAGCCAGGGTTCATCGTGATGATGAATCCAAATTCAGGATTCAATGTTACTGTGTCACCATCACTAAAAACAATACCTTTAATAAAGCCTTAATTTTTTCAATTCAACCTTAATTTTTTGACGCAAATCTTGATCATGTTAGCTACTTCATGTATATATTTTATTATTTTACCTTCTGTCATTTTATTTAAATCTAGGAAGGGCTTCGAGAAATCAAAAGAGCATTCTGATCTGGGGAAGGAACAGTACGGAAACACAGGAGCAGTACGGAATTTCTCTCCAAATTTTCCTTTGATTACTTTTCACGTCGTATATTACATGTCCGCGTCCACGTCTCAGCTCCGTAGGTCATAACGGGTAGGACGCACTGGTTTTGCTGTATGGATGACGAGAAGACTCGACGTAGTTTCCCAAACGCTGCCCAGCCCAGCTGGACCCTCCTTTTGACCTAATTGTTTTTACCTAACAGCAGAATCTGCCTGAGGTAGGTGTATTCGGAAACGATTTCGAGAAGGTGACCATGTACGACCACCGGCCTTGGATCAATGTGACCATTGATCATGACTTAGGTTTTATCCAAATTCATGCAAAGACCGATACATCGGGAGGCTGAAGCTAGACCGTCCAGCATCTGGTTCAGCTCCGGCGTTTTTAAATATATGTATATGTTTTTATTTTGAAATTATTTACAGATGACGAACTCTAAAAATACCTGAATATGAAAAAATCTTTCTTCTCCCTTCTAGCTGTAAGACAGATATAGATTTGCTGCGCCGCCACAGAGAGTACAGGCAACTCGATGCGATTGAACTCGTCGAAGCATCCCCATGTGCCGGATTGCGCTAGGCCTTTGTAGATACGCCCCAAACCTATAATATTAAGTTACTATTAAATTACCATAATGAATGGTCGGCCTTGCGCGTGCAGGTGTAAGACAGGTAATAAATTGTCGTATTACAGGCATTGAAAGATCACCTCACCTCTAAAGTCCATCTGATCGGAGCAGTTGAACACAATGACCAGCTTGCCCAGAGTCCGCGCCATGTCCTTGGTGGTCTCAGTCTTGCCTGTGCCCGCCGGGCCCGCCGGCGCGGACCCCATGCTCATGCCGCACGCTTGCGAGATAGTTATGTAGCATCTATCAGTAAGCGGTGTTATTACAAGACGCTCGGTTATGCCCAAGTATTCGTTCTGTAGGACAACATGAAGAGTAATAAACTGTTATGGAACTTGGCTGGGCGGCTTGATTACAGCAATATATCTGTGCAGTGCGAATTGAACCTGGCTATGTTTTCACATTATTTATGTGTTTGGTTGTCCGACTGAAAGTAGCTACATTACCTGATATAAGAAGTCTACGTCAGTAATTGATACAATGCAGTCATCAGAATCTTCAAAGTAATAGAAGCGGGCCTGTTTCTGCCATTCAAAGTCGACGGGTGTTTTTATCCTCAATTTTACTAAATCATCAAAGATATCTCTGAAATAGAATAGGTGCGATAACAATCGTGTTTCCTTTATTATGATTTATTATATTTATTATTTATTAATAGAGAAAATTAGGTTTAAAGATTAATAAAATAAAATAAGACAACATGGTTTAAAGACGGCCGAAGAATGTTCTCTCTCCAGATGCAGAGCTTGATACAGCAGCCGTGGCCGGTTTCAGTGATGCTACACCGTGACCGGGGGCCGAGTTCGACCCTTATTGCCAGGAGTAGCCATAATAATAGACAGTTCCAGAACAATACAAGCTCGCTTAATTAAGTGCAGCAAACATGTCTAGTTGACTGTACCTATATGGTTATTTTGTTTGTGATAGGACACGTGGTTCTGTATTATTCTGTCGGGATTTCTTGCGTAAAGTCGTGTACTTTAGTAACAAATCGAGTTACTAACGATCTGTTCTATTTTGCAGTAGCTTTCAAAGACTAATACAATCATCATATCAGCCTCCAAACGTCCACAGCTGGACATAGTTGTTCCCCCTATAGTGCAATCCACAAATTGTGGTTCTGAGCTGCGTCCATCCGTTAAGTTTCTGTAAATGTCATAGAAGAGTAGTGTACAAGATGTCATAGGGCATAAGGTTATTATACCTTTGATGCACATGAATGGTAATCATAGTCTCAACTCTGGTGCGGTCTAGCGGGTTTAAATCCGTGACAGTCTGGTCAATAAGGCCGTTCAATAGATCCAAACACTTCTGATTTGTGATCCTCATAATGAACTTGTCAGCTTTGGCCTTTTTCAGCGCGTATTCAGAGTCACTCGTCCAGAGGATTTGCATGCCCAGAAGACCGGCCTGAGGAACAAAGTAGCTGCTGATTTATAGTGAGTTAGTAATAAACTATTGAACCAATTTATCTGTTATTCTGATCATCTATTTTAAAACACCATATAAAATATCACATTTATTATATACTTTTTCGTAAATCAAAAATCACACTGAGATATCTGATATCAATCTGAGATATGTTTTTACCTAATAATTTAAACTTGAAACTTATATATATATATATAAACTTATATATCAGTTAAGCCCTTCTCCCATTACGATACTTGTAGGATACGATACTCGAGTAGAATACTAGTAGGATACTTGTTCGCTACCCGACGCTCGCGTATTATACTACTGCAAAATGACTAAATTCATCATTTGTGCAAACTCGTTTTTGTGGACGGACGTTAAGTCGAGCGATTCCAGTGACGAAGAAGCACTTATTCTTTGCAGTTTTTCTGTTTTATAGTAACAGAAGACGTCATCGCAAGAGTAGAAAATACTGGATTCATCCATATATTGAAAGAAACATAAATTGTAGAGTTTTTGTAGCCGCACAAGAACTACAACATGATGATAAGATGTCTTTCTACCGAATGTTTAAAGATACCTACCTGCATCTTGTTACATTGTTAAAGCCTGCTATAACACATCAACGAAATACTATATTTAGAGAATGTGTTGGTGCGGAAGAAAGGATTCTGATAACCCTAAGGTAAATAATACTCCATTGTTACATATGTAATCAAATGTTTATAAAATTTTAGTATGTACTTTATAATTATTACTTATTCTTCATTTTCCTGTGATAAAGCAAGAGACGCGCAAGAGACGACCAACGCGGCGAGTCGCGCGATACTAGTTGCGGACGCGTAGGATACCAGGAGAGCCCTTCTCCCATTACGATACGCCCAGGCGACTCTAGTATCTTGCGAGTCTCGGAGACTGATCGCCGCGGAGTATCTCACATACATTGGAATGCAGGCTCGCACACTACGCTACTGGTATCCTACGCGTCCGCAACTAGTATAACAAGTATGCAGTAAGTTTAAAGAAAGAGTTTCCTAATTCGAGCGCGTCTTCAAGTCATTATAAACACTCGTCGGCTTTTAGAGCGTCAAAACCGGCGACGATCTAGAGCTCTTCTGCGAAAGACGCTGGACGATAGGTTTTTGTAAATTCCTTCTCCTGCAATACAAGGGTTGCAGGAGAAGGAATTTACAAAAACCTATCGTCTTATCAAAGGGACAGTGAAAACATACGTGGAAGATCTCAATCCTCATATTCGTAAGACGCTGGCCGTACTGATCTGATGGCATTTCCATAATGACCAATGCGTCGGTTTACTGCAACAAGTCATTAACCCACAAAACCAAAAGTTTGGGAAAAGCCGTTTTTATCTTTTTATGACTTTAAGAACCTATAATATAAAAACTACGACAGTTATCAAAATAATTTAAACGCCAATTTATATAATAATATATGTAATTATTTTATAATCAACTGAAATCAGTACAAATTCAACCATTGCAATTTTTTAAAAGCTAAAAATGCAAAGATAATGACTTCTTGCGATAAAAAGTTTTGATTAAACTGGAGTTAAATCATAAAATAATAATAATCATAAAATAACATCTTTTATTACTAAAAGCTAAACAGTTTACCTTGTTTGTCTAAAAACACTTAATAAAATAACTAAAATTAGTAATAATGGCACATGAATCAGTCAAAAACACGTTCTAAGCTTTTAGCAAAATAATAGATGACGAGAAGACTTGGCGTAGTTTCCCAAATGCTGCCCAGCCTAGATGGATCCTCCTTTTGGCCTCCTTCTTGAAATTGTTTTAACCAACTGCAGAATCTGCCCAAGGTAAGTGTTCTCGGAAACAGTTTCGAGAAGGTGACCATGTACGACCAGCGGCCTTGGATCATGACTTTGGTTTTTCCAAATTCATGCCAAGAAAGACCGATACATCGGGAGGCTGAAGCTAGGCCGTCCAGCATCTGGTTCAGCTCCTCAAGCGACTCCGCCTTTAAGACTATGTCATCAGCGAATCGCAGGTGTGAGATGTACTCGCCCTTTATGTTAATGCCCTTTCCAGTCCAGCAACCTAAACATATCCTCCAATGCGCACGTGAACAGTTTTGGGGATATGACATCCCCCTGCCTCACTCCTCTGCGCAATTGGATGGGTTTAGATTGCTGGCCCTGTACTTGGACACTCATGGTGGCGGCCTCGTAGAGACATCTCAGCACCTCGATATAACGATAGTCTACTTGGCATCGCTGTAAGGAATCCAGAACAGCCCAGGTTTCGACAGAGTCCAATGCCTTCTCATAGTCCACAAGAGCTAGACACAGAGGGGCTGATTATACTCTTCGGACTTCTGTGTAATCTGTCGCACCGTGTGTATGTGGTCTATGGTCCCATATCCTCCGCGGAACCCCGCCTGTTTTGGTGGTGGCTGGAACTCGTTGAGTCTCCTGGCAAGACGGTTCGTGACCACTCGTGAAAATTGCTTATAGACGTGGCTCAAGAGTGAGATGGCTCTGTAATTCTTAAGAAGGCTTTTATCTCCCATCCTAAAAAAGGGCACCACCAAACTCCCGCTCCACGCCTTTGGAGTTCTTCCATTATGAAGGACGGTGTTAAAGAGGTTCTATAGCTCCTGTATTACAGGGGCTCCTCCGACTTTAAGAAGCTCTGAAGTAATTCCTTCCTCACCGGGGGCTTTTCAATTTTTAAGCTGCCTTAGAGCTAACACGATCTCGTCTTGACTGATGTCAGGCAGTACGTCGGTATAGTGGCGTGTTAGGGTGGCTCTGGAATATTGGTCTCTCGTCGGTAACCTGGGGCATGTGCAGCGTACAATCGGCCATAGAAATCCTCTATCTCGGCGGATATCTCCGACTTTGACAATACGGTCCTCCCGTCGTGCGTTTTAAGCTTTCTCAGGTGGCTCCTGCCAAGCTGCTGAGTGAATACTTTGGACCCTCGGTTTCGCTCTATCGCCTCTTGAATGAGGCACGTATTGGAGCTGCGAAGGTCGTGCCGTATCATCTTCGCAATCTGCTTTTTCAGGTCTAACCTCTCTGACAAAGTCGCTTGGGTGGTCTCCCGTCTTTTTGTCATCAGCCCAAAAGTCTCACCCGAGAGTTTGGGCTTCTTGCCAGTACGCTGCTTTTGACAGAATTTGATGCCTTCGTCCCTCAACTTTTCAACCAGATTGTGTAGGGTCTCATCAGCGTCATCAGTGGGTTCCAAGGCAACAAATCTATCCTCGAGAAGCTGCTGAAACTTCTCGGTGCTCGCCATGATTTGGATGGTCAGGTCAGAACGTGGACTTCATCAGATGGTTTCTTTCAAGCTTCAAGTTGATATTCAGAGAGCCTCGGAGGAGTCGGTGATCAGATCCGGTATTGAAGCTGTTTATCACAGAGACATCTCTGAATATGTGCTTGCTATCCGTCATGATGAAGTCAATCTCATTTTTAGTCTTTGCCATGTCCAATTGAGCATTATTGTCCAGCATTATTTAATTCATTTGAGGCTGTGTCTTAAAGAAAGAGTTCATTAAGAACAGCCCCTCCTTCTCAAGGAAGTTGACAAGCATTTGCACCCTGTAATTCCTGACTCCATAACCAAGCGGGCCTATTCGGGATTCGTTGCCAGTCTGGGTTCCCACCTTGGCCTTAGTGGTGTTATATAAGACTTTGGATATGTCTTCATACATATCCTCCCCTTCATCATCAAAGTGTGCCGAGGTCGGTGCGTAAACCTGAATTACCTTCATGCTGTACCGTTCAGACAGCCGAAGGATCAGGTACGCTACCCTGGTCGACACACTGGAGATTTCTTGGACGTTGTTAGAGAGGGCCTTATTGACGAAGAAACCTACGCCACCCTGGGATGTTTTATCATCCTCGCGAAAGTAGAGAAGATGGCTCGAGTCTAGGGTTACGGTATCTTCCCCCTCTCTACCGACCTCACATAACCATGACACTAAATGGCATGTCCAGAACATGCCATTGAATGAAAGCATTAACTTCATTTTTGGTATATACCAAAAATGAAGTTAATGACTTTATTACCAAGCCATAACTTCTAAGTTTGAAGAGCTACAAATTAGTGGGGTTTACCAAGCTCATCGAGACTAACTCATTGGTGTATTTAACGCAGTTAGTGACTTCTTGCGAATGATGACTTCTTGCAGTAAGCCGACGAATGTAAGTAAAACAAACTTTGTTCATTAAATTTTCTCTTGCCTAAGCTTTATAATGTTTATTTTATGTAACTAGATAGTACCTACTAGTTAAAACAATTTATTTTGCAGATATTGACTGCACTGGCATTTGTCGCTCATAGTAGATAATGTTTATTTTCGCCTGTTATCGTCGCCACTCGTGTAGTTTGAGAAATATGTGTTTTATTTCAGGAAACACGCTTCTATTAATTATTTATAGCATATTTGCATCACCGTTTGCGTGATCAATAACAAAACAAGTGCAAATATTGCATAAGCTAAAATTACCTGCCCAGGGAAATTCCAGAATCCAACCAAAAACTCAAACTCCGGATCACCCGCCATAGTTTGAGCGATGTTTGCAATGAAGTTTCTGCATGCATCTTTCATTGCATCTAGGAGAGTGTTTAACCAGAACTGAAATATTTAATAACGGTTATTTAACACTAGCAGACTTTCCCGGCTTCGCACGGTTTAAGGACGGAACCCTAACTTTTTTGAAAATATAATAATAGCCTATGTTCACCGGGGATAATTTAGCTTTCTGACGGTGAAAGAATTTTTCAAATCGGTCCAGTTGTTTCGGAGCCTATTAATCACAAACAAACAAACAAAAAATCAAATCTTTCCTCTTTATAATATTACAAAAGAGTTTCCATACAGTAAATTGTTATCAAACCTTTGTTGTCAAAAGAGCGTTGCTAGGCAACCACGTTTATTTAGAAAAATGGCTTATTGATATGCAAGAGGCGTACAACCTAATAAAAGAGTTTCCATACAGTAAATTGTTATCAAACCTTTGTTGTCAAAAGAGCTTTGCTAGGCAACCACGTTTATTTAGAAAAAAATGGCGTATTGATATGCAAGGAATTTTATAGGTAAATTTTTCACACCTTGGGTTACATTATTGGAGTTTTAGTAAGGATCCCTTACTTTTTTGAAAACATAATATAGCCTATGATCACCACGGATATTTAAGCTAACGGTGATAGAATTTTTCAAATCGGTCCAGTAGTTTCGGAGCCTATTCGTTACAAACAAACAAAAAATCAAACCTTTCCTCTTTATAATAGTTTACGGATACAGTGTTGCCACAACACAGTAAACATGAATTTTGTGGATAAAATCTATACTAATATTATTAGTGAACATGAATTTTGTGGATAAAATCTATACTAATATTATTAGTATAGATTTTATCCACAAAATTCATGTTTACTGTGTTGTGGCAACACTGTATCCGTAAACTAGAGATACAAACGGGTCTGTTAGCTGTTCAGCCTAGCACATCTGTCTTCAATCTGCTTGTGATTGCATCACAATCAACACAAACAGCGTGTGTTACACCGTGGCACCGTGGCCATTTTATGAATCAAGTTTGATATTTCATTTCTACTGATTTAATTATATACACGGTGTAACATGAGAGGTGGATCATCGGTAAATGGGGGTGGGGGACCTCAGTACCTATCGATTTAACCCCCCTGTATGATTAGCGATATTCAATGGTTGAAAAATTATTTGGAATTTTGTAAAAATTTAGTTAAAATCAGAATTCATCCTTAATTTCGCAATTGCAGCCAAAATATTTGGTCTTAGATTTATAAAAAAACAAATATGAATATTATAGCAAAATTTCTTTTTAACAAAATATTTACGTTAACTTGAAATGGTTCTAAAAAAATTATTATTTTTTTCTGCAACCTATCTTAAAAACATCTGGCTTTCATGAAGAATAAACCCTAAAAATTTCATTTGGCTAGTACGAAGGAATCATGTTGAAAACTGTAATTAAAATAGTGTAGGTGCCAAAAATCCTTGATTTGTTAACAAAAAACTACTGGATCATGTCAAGGAAAGGATAGCTAAATAAAAGCATTATGTCTTGCTCTTATACCGCTGTGATTGGCTGATTAGGTAGCATGCTATTTTTTATTCTGAATTCGAATTTTGGAATGAAGACAGTGTTATCTTGCATAGCTGTGATTGGCTGTATAGGTAGTACTTTTAAATTTGAATTTTTCGAACGATGATTGCGTAATTATTGATATTTGCTACTTTCCTTGTGATTTGGATTGTTGTTGTTATTTGTTTGTTTATTAGACATAAGTGGATTTGCGTAAATTAAAAAAAAATTTAAAAAAAATATTAAAAAAAATATTAAATCGGCTTTATTTTTAAGATAGGTAACATATAATTTTTTATTTTTTGTTTTTTATCGATAAATATATGTCGTGTATTCGCACATCTCGTTTGATCAAGGTTCGACAATACACATTGTATATTGAGAGCACAATATTATACTATACTCCGATTCAAAAACCTGGATATTTTTTGTATACAAAAGGATTACAAAACCCAAGGAATATTGGTGAAAAATATTTAACGACATTGGTATCATCCAAGCCACAGATAATATAATACAAAGCTAAGCATAGAAGCTCGAAACCATTTTTGTTTTTGAAAGCAAGATAACCTTGCTGTTACCTCGTTGTTTTCTGTTATTGTTAACTTTTCATTCAAAAATGTCTATGTTGACATAAAATATCTTGGATTCTAAATCGGAGTATAGTCCTGTTACACATAATTACTTGATTTCAGGCGTTATGGCGCAAGCTATTTTTATGGCAGCTGCGGAAGAAAAATGACTAAAAAAGCATCAGCAGCGTTTAGACCGCAGAGCCTTGCGGGCTGGCCAGTAAGAACAAACTATTGGAATACTTACAAATGTGAAGTACTTGTACAGCCTTGTGAACAACACAAGCATCTCCATTGCGTCGATAAGGAGGAGATGACATGCCATCGTGCATCATGCATCAACCCCGGACACTAAATCATCCCTCTTTGAAGGTGTACGGCTTTCTACTTCATAGACAGCGAGCACTTATCCCTTTGGGTAAGTGCTCGCTGTTCATAGATGATTATAGTATGTAAGATATTCAATATTGTGCATAGCTTTAAATAAATATTGACATCTATCTAAAATCACATTATATTAAGATAAGCAATCCAAATGTATTAGACACATAAGTGATATATGTATATGAACATACTAGTGGTTTCTTTTTCATTTCTTTCGACAAAAAGTTAATAGTCAAATAATCCTCTTTGATAATAATTTATAGTAGGTATAACATTTTACTTGTCTAAGTGCTTATTTTGTTAGCCTAAAGAAATATTCAACAAATTGTTGAGGAGTCGAACATAAATAAATTCAATTTTAAAAACAATCCACATTTATAATTTTACTACTAATATACAGAGGTAGGTAAATAAATTTGTATTTCTAATTATCAATGGTCTTAAACATTTTGAGTGAAATGTGGTAAGAATCAAACTCAGGTTCTTATGGGTTATTGCTTTGAGAGTCCTGCCAGGCCTCTCAAGAGTTTGTTTGTTCAGTAGCCGCGATGGTCTTCTTGAGATTGAACACCGGGGGAAGAGGACGCCGGACGGGGGAGGAGGGTTTTGCATCTGGTGGTCTTGCTTGTAGGGGAGTGAGAGCGTTGAGGTGAGCATGGCGGGAATTGTCAGCTTTACCACGAACTCATTTATCGAGGGTATTTACAGGTCACGTGCGATGACCGTGTTTCGTACGTATCGATTCGCGCCAGTACAAACTCTGCGAGCGATGTTATGTTTGGCATGAATCCTCCTCTGCTTGGTTCTGGAACACAGGGCATACCACGCCGCCGGCGCCGCGGCGCTGCATATTTAAGGATGTAGGTTTTGTAAGCCCCGATCTTCAAATACACTTTGAAACTAATATTTTTTAGCAAAGAACACGCAAAGTTTTTTCGCACAGACACCAACAAAATTTACAAATACAAACAAAACTAACCTCAATCAAACTTTTGACAACTGCTATAGTGAGTGATATGAGAGAGTTTGACAGTAAAAAAACTTACGTTTCGTTACTACTTTTTTAGTATACTTACTGACAAAAATACGTGATTGTATTGCAAATAATAACAAAAATAATGCACAAGCTTTGTTTTTAAATATAATTACCATTTTTGCAACTATAAAAACAGCTAAATCGCCAGTAGTACCAGTGGATCTACTGGTTGTCCCAGATGCATTAACGGAACGCAAGAAAGATCGAAAACTTGAGAATTGGATTCACCTGAATCATTCATTCCCAAGCTCATGTCCAGTTGAAATCCTTAGACAATACCGAAAACATTATGACAGGTTTGACAACTGGTAATGGGCTTAAAGATCACTGGTAATGGTCTTGAAGTTAGACAATAGGGCTGCAGGTATACGGTTGCGTCGAAAATAGTTCCCAAGCTCAAAATTCCTAGTTTAGCGAGATATTCTATTAGAAGCAGGGCCATGAGGTAATTATCAAAATACCTAGAAACTCGAAATACTAGAAGTCTTCGCCACCTGTAAAGCAGAGCTGGTGCTCATTTAGCTCAAGGTTCTTTCTTCATGATGGTCCTGGTTGAGGTAGAGTTTCAGAAGGAGCTGATAATTGAGAAGTACCACTAAAATTCTCGATGTTTTCAATTATGGTATCATTATCCACGCCATCAACATCTTCAAAATTCTCTACTTCCATTGGTACCTCTAAATCCGCAATAAAATCAGGATCCGCGATGCTGTCGTCATAGCCATCAAATCCGTCTTCACTCTCTGCATAATCATAGAGGAACTGCTCAATTTCCTCTTCTCCTAGATCTCTGTTCGTCATTCTCTAACAAGAAAATAAAAATGGTCAATGTATGAAACTAGATAAACTTAGTTATGCAATGTACCAGAACAAAACGGCAAATATTTTCCAAAATTACTCAAATTTATTATATTAAAAACTACAATAAATAGCAATAAACATACACTTACCTAATACACTTGCGAGCTATAAACTGGAATCACTTCATCGCTGGTTTCTGCAGACCATATTTTACAGTTTTCATGGAATAAACTGCAGATTGGTGTATACCATTTGAAAAGAATTTTTGTTAGCTTTCGAATTGTATAAAAATTATTTAAATTTAATTAATTTTCCTACCTTCATTTATTGAATTATTACAATAGGTCGAAGTTGTGGATGTTTAAATTAATAAGAAGTAATATGAAAATATCTAATTTTTATTTAAAATCTTTGTTATTTCCCGCTTAATATTTTGTATTGCCCCCCCCTGGCCCCCTGCTTGTAAACGGTTTTTCATTGACCTAATGAGTTTCCTGATGGAATCCTGTGGAATTTCCTGCCACTCTTCGATAAGAGCAGTTTTTAGGTCTTCTATTGACGCCGGAGCTGGAGATCTTCCTCGTACCCGCCTTTTCAGCTCGTCCCACAGGTGTTCGATAGGGTTCATGTCAGGGCTGACGGCTAGCCAGTCTATTGTGGGAATCCCGACTTCTTCCAGGTACTGTCTAGTCGCACGAGCGGTGTGGCAGCGGGCATTGTCGTGCATTAGCAGGAAATTTTCGCCAATAAACCCGGCGTAAGGGAGTACATAGCCCAGCAGAATGTCGTTGATATACCTTTCTGCGGTTAGTCCTCCTCCCCGACCTCCACCGGGTACGAATACCAGCTCCGTTTTAGCTTCAATTGAAATCCCCGCCCACATCATACAAGACCCACCCCCATATGCCACTGTTTCCGCTATACAGCATTGTGCGTATCGCTCTCCCGCAGGCTGATTATGTAAAAGCAACAGCAACAGCGACGCGACCGCGACCGCAATTTTAGCAAGCAATTTTTAGTTCACCGATTGTCCGGCAGAGGGAAACCTAGTGCTCGATTGCTGGGTGACGTAGTACCTGGTGTCATGTTAGTACAAAATTGGCTTTTGACAGCACTGATTGCTTAATTTTCGCCTGTCGCAAACCGGTCGCAGTTACATAATCAGGGGGCCGGTCTCCTGTAGACTCTCCGTCGACGGTCGCTGCCATGCAGGCACATCCTAGTCTCGTCCGCGAACAAAACTCGGCTCCATTGCTGTATATCCCAATCTAAGTGATCACGAGCAAACTGAAGTCGGGCTTGTCGGTGGGCTGTAGACAATTTGGGTCCCGTTGCTGGCCTTTTTGGGGTCAAGTTAGCTTCTTTGAGTCTTCGCCTCACTGTCCACTCGCTGACAGTTCTCCCTCGAACTTCTCCGAGCTCCCGCTGGACGTCAACGCCGGTTAGATGTCGATTTCGGAGAGAAGTGCTGACAATAAATCGGTCATCTCTCGCCGAAGTGCATCGCTGTCGTCCAGATCCTGGTCTTCGGACTAAGTTTCCAGTCTCTCTAAACCTCTTGTATACTTTGGAGACACAGGACTGGCTCAGATGAAGCTGTCGAGCGATAGTACGCTGAGAGAACCCTTGCTGGATTAGGGTGACGATTCGAGCGGCTTCTATTGGTGTGGTTTCCATTTTCTTGTAATTCCAGTATTTTGAGTGACGTGATATATTGGACTGATGACAAAATTGTATAAATTCCGAGTTTTTATAGGGATTCAGGAGTTTGAAAAAATTTATGTTTCGTTCCAAAAATTTATGTCTATTGTTTTCACGTTCCATGACATATGATGAACATTTTTTTTTGCTATGATGTCGAAAGAGTTTGAAAGCTAATAAAATTATCTTTAAAATAATATACCACAACCTACAGTTTATTCCATGGAAACTGTAAAATATTGTCTGCCAAAACCAGCTATGAAGTGATTCCAGTTTATAGCTCGCAAGTGTAGATTCACACCATAAACATACAGTTTTTCACAGTATAAACACTTTTCATCAATTTTCAAAATTTGTAAACAAATGAAGATCAAAAACCCGCGAAAAGTACGATTCAACTTCGTTTGTTACGAAAAAGCGTCATCTCTGGAGTTTGATCTGTAATAAACATTGAAGCGCGATATGTTCCGGAGCGGCCACTGTATTTGAAAATGAAAATAGTCGTTTGCTTAAGATTTTATGCGTAAAGATTCGGTTTGTGCCAGTACTGTCCCACGGTGATACGAAGGGTTAAGATAGGTTGCAGAAAAAAATAATATACGAAATATTTTTTTTAAGAACCATTTCAAGGTCCCTAAAACAATGAGCGAAAGGCACTTACTAATTTCAAAAAATTAAAGAACTAACTCCATGGAAAGACATTACAAATAAAAATACAAGTGCTTAACAGATCAGTCTACACTTTCACCACGTGATATTTATAAAATAATTGTTAATTTTTGAAAAAAAAAATCGTCAACATTGATCGAAAACATCGAAATCAACGTTTTTTATTTTGAGTTTCTGTGCTATTTCGTTATTATATTTGAAAATATTTTTGATTAAATCGTGAGCAGAAAGTATAAATAATAGATTCACCATTAAAGTTTTTTACTAATTCAAACCAAAACGAAGTAATCTAAGCTTAAAGATCATTAATTTTTTTAGCGCAATTCGTTCTCATTGCCCATACATTTTAGTATGACGCAAGTAGCTTCTTGTAATTCGATTTATATTAGAGTGCGCGCGCCTGAAAATTCAGTACCGTCTCAGATTTCAAGGTGGGAGCACGTCCGTTCGTAGTTCAATTTGGATTGGGTGATTAACACTTAGGGTGGGTCGCGAGTGTCGGACGCTAATTTGTATTCTTTGAGCAAGTAGACGAACCAGGTATGTGAGTTTTATTATGTATTTTTTATCTTACGAATTACATATTTAAACTCATAGATACTGATTAAAATCGCAACTAATTACCCGATAAGTTTAGGAAGGTGTATATTATCCATGTATACACTACTTTTTTGTTCTTTGTGTCAAAATGGTAGCACATCACATACACAGTAATTAATTATATATACAGGCTGTTTGTTATAGCAATCATTTTATATTTTATTATTATATTTCTAAATCCAAGATGGCTGACTCTTTTTATCGCAGTTTTGTTATGGTAACTACTGAATGAATGTACTGTCTTTGTCTGTGTGAAGATGGTTTTATAAAAAACTACTGTAGTAGATGAAATTAAAACACCACGTACAATTTAAAGTTTATTCCCGGTTTTACAAAAACAAGTCAAAGTAACACACTAACACAAATGAGAGAGTTCGTAGGTACGTTCCCGGCAAGTACGTCCGTAGCAAGTACGCGACGTTACAAGTGAGGGATGCGTCACCCGCGAGAGGGGAGGGGGAAGGCGTCTAGGCTAGTGCGGCTCTTCCGATGCGCGGATGGAGCGGAGCGCCAGCGAAGACTGACGGTTGCAGCGGTGCTTGTTCGCCTTTTATATGCGAGCAGTGGTGGGGCGGCCGGCGCGGCGCGCGCGGGTCGTAGTGTGCGTCCGTGTAATCACGAGTTGGGAGGAGCGCGGTGACTCACACGCTGCTGGCGCGCGCGTCGTAATGTTACAGTCTCCCCCTCTGGATACGAAGTCGTCCCGACGAGTATCCAGCTGATTGGATTGCTCTATTGGGTGAGAGCGGTTCTCCGCGGACGCCCTCGTCCACGGGTAACAGGTTGCAGGGTTGCCTTGTTGGTAGGCTTAAGCTTGGGTGGTCGTCCACGTTTCTTCAACGGGCGCACGGGTGGAGGTAGTGGGCTCGTTGAGTGGCCTTGGAAAGGGGACAAGGCTGACGTGTGGTACACACCGAGAGGTTTATCAGGTGAGTTGGGATCTGAAATCAGATAAGAAGAAGTTCCATGGCGACCTAGGATTAAGTAGGGGCCATCTCGTCGTGGGCAAAACTTTGCACTGATCCCGCGAGTAGCATTGCTGACTGGATGTGCAGCGGCTAAGACTAAGTCTCCAGTGGAGTAGCCAGGATCTTCTCTGCGTCTTCTATCTGCAGTCTCCTTCCTGCGTTCCTCTCTTCCTTCTCTGACATCTTTAGCTTTGTTCAGCGTATTAGCAAGAAGCAGCAGTTTCGGCGTTATTTCTGGCACGAAGTTTTCTGACAATATTATTTGCCGTAGGTCGTGCGTATTGTCGTCCGGAGTACGAAGTTCTCGTGCAAAAGTTAAATACGCTGGAGTGTGGCCTGTTGTGAGACAATTTGCAGTATTCATTGCAAATCGTATGCTGGCTAGTTTATCATCCCAGCTCTTATGATCTTCTTCTACTAAGATCGCTAGCTGTGTCTTCATGTCTCGATTCTTCCTCTCTACTGGATTTGCTGCAGGGTGGTATACAGGAGTGAAGGTGTGCTTGATGCGTAGGCAGTAAGTCATTTGCTGCATCACAGCACTCACAAATTGTGGTCCATTATCACTTATCAACCGTCTGGGTATCCCATAACGAAGGAAAACTTCGTCTATCAAGATTTTTGCGCAATTCTCAGCGCTAGCAGTTTCCAGGGCAAACAATTCAACCCAACCCGTAGCAATATCTTCAGCGATAAGTATCCATGTGTTACCGCTGTTAGTAGGAGGCAAGGGTCCAAATAAATCGAAGGCAACAGTTTCAAATCGTTGGTTGGCGGGTGTCGTCTGTAGTAGTCCTGCTGGCTTCAAATTGGATGGCTTATACCTTTGGCATGCTAAGCAATTCTTTACATAGGCTTCTATGTACTTCCTCATGCCCTTCCAATGATATCGCCTTGAGATGCGCTGGTAAGTCTTGTCTGCGCCGTAGTGTCCAGCCAAGGGGTCGTCGTGATACACCGAGAGAACGTTGGCCCATTCATGTTGGGGAACAACGAGCTGGGCATCATCATTGTCGTCCGTAGGGTAGTAACGGTACAACAATCCGTTGTTCATGACGTAGCCTTTGTTACTCCAATATACGGCGTTCTCTTTACGGTCCGCGTCTTCTAAAGCCGTCACTATACTGGATATGTTTTCATCCTTCATTTGTTCCGCTCTTATTTCAGACGAGGATCTTTGAGGCATATCTACAGCTACACTGCATACTCCGCAGGTGCTTTCAGTATTTTCATTGCAAGTGGGCCTTGATAAGGTGTCTGCGACCACATTCGTTCTACCAGGTGTATATTTAATTGTGATGTCATATGCCTGTAGTTGAAGGGCCCATCTTGCTAACCGACCAGTTGGAGATCGTAGCGACATTAACCACTTCAATGCTTGATGATCCGTAAGAACCGTCACCGGGAGGCCTTCGATGTATCCTCGGAATTTACCAATAGCCCAGACTACTGCCTCTCTTTCAGTCGTAGAGTAATTCCGTTCTGCTGGAGTCAACAGCCTACTGGCGTATTCGACTGGATGTTCATCCTCTCTCTCCCCCTGCACTAAAACAGCTCCAAGTGCATAATTACTGGCGTCTGTTTTAATGACGTAAGGCTTGGTTTCATCGGCTTGTCGAAGTATAGGTGCCGTTGTAAGACACGATCTTAAATTCTGAAATGCTTCTTCTTGTTCAGAATTCCAAGTCCACTGAGTATTCTTCCTCGTCAGACGAGTGAGTGGTTCACTTATCTCTGCAAATTTCGGTATAAAACGTCGAAACCAGGAACATGTCTGAAGAAAAGTCATGAGATGCTTGAGGTTCTTTGGTGCTTGGAACTCATGGACTGCCGCCACCTTTTCAGGGTCTAATTTCAATCCTTCAGGGGTGATCAAATGGCCTAGATACTTTATAGTTGAACAGCAGAACCGGCACTTTTTGAAGTTTACTCGCAGGTTGTTTTCTGCCAACCGGGTAAACACTCTGCTCAGATCTGACATGTGTTCGTCAAACGTTGTTGAAAATATTATAAGGTCATCCAGATATGCCAATATTTTCACGCCTTCCAGGCTTATCCTCACCCTATCGATCAGTCGTTGAAAGGTCGAGGGCGCGTTGCGAAGTCCGAATGGCATACGTTTGCATCTGTATACACCGAAAGGGGTTATAAATGCAGTCTTATCTTGGTCCTCTTCCTTGACCTTAACTTGCCAATAGCCAGCGCGCAAGTCAAGCGTTGTCATATAAGGAGTTGGCTTGGCAGCATGGAGCAAGTCGTCAATTCGTGGGATTGGGTACTTATCAGCTACTGTTATGGCATTAAGTCTGCGGTAGTCCACACAGACTCGTACTGAACCATCTTTTTTGGGTATCATGATAGCTGGTGCCGACCAGGGCGATGAGCATGGTTCAACTATTCCATTGTCCAACATTTTCTGCACCTCATCTTTTAACAACGTCAGACGTGGAGGTGATAGGCGGTATGGAGGTACCGATATCGGATTGTGCTCACCTGTATCTATGCAATGTTCCGCGAGGGGTGTTGGCTCATTGCTTTCTCCAAAAACTTCTTGGTGCTCCCATAGAACTTCCATTAATTGAATCCTCTGACCAGCGTCGAGTGTGTCGGATGTGACCTCGTCCACGGTAATTGATCCAATTGCCACATCATCTCTGCTGTCAGTGTCATGTTCAGGGGTCGAAAATAGTGCCATTGAGTGGGGAGACAGCTCACATATCGCGTCTTGAACTTGCGTGTTTGCGTCTTGTATCATGAACTCGGCCCTAGGCGAGTAACCATCAAACATATACCGTGTTCGTTTATTCGGAGGTGATGAAAGATCTATCGGTACCACACGATACGGCATCATGGTTAGGCAAGACGTTGTCTCGGGTAGCGCAGGTTCCTTTATGATTGAACCTCCAGTAGCTACGGCGGCGTACGCGCTTGTTTGAGGTAGCAGGCCTTCTAGGTGTGTCGGGGATGGGGTAGCTGGCATAGGCGAGACGAACTCTTCAAGTCTGACCCTTTTAAGCATATCTCGTAAGCGAGGGGTATAATACGCTGGTGTTGCCTCTATTTGTACCAACGACACTTCCTCGTAGTCCTCATTTTGAAGCTCAAATACATTTTCAGGATTATCCAAGAAGTGCCACGTCATTTGGGAAACGTCCAGCACTATCCTCGCATCCTGGATAAATCCAACGCCCAATAACGTTCTCGCTTCTCGGGCTTCCGGGAAAACGATAAACGTCGTCTCTACACATCGGTAACAAATACTAACCGGTACTCGTACGGTCAGCACTTCGCGTTGGGTCTTCACACCATCAGCCAGTGTGACCAGCATTTGCTGTTTTCCGAACTCATATCCCATTTGGCATAAACATTTGTACAACGCGTACGATGCTACGCTGGTTTTCGCACACGTGTCGATGTATGCGTTTCCGACAATCCTACCGATTCCGAACGCAACAGTTGGTCTAGCTCGCACATCGGCTTTTACATTTAGAGAACAAAATCCAATGTCCGGTTGTTCTTCCTTCGCTGGT
Source organism: Eupithecia dodoneata (assembly GCA_947044415.1). NCBI lineage: Eukaryota > Metazoa > Arthropoda > Insecta > Lepidoptera > Geometridae > Eupithecia > Eupithecia dodoneata. The sequence goes on along the minus strand of OX345656.1, from coordinate 6,027,699 downwards.
ACTTTTGTACAAGTACCACATTTTGATCGCACCACACCCGGGGTACCGCAACCATAACACGCAAACTTTGGTCGCGAAGGCGAGGGTACTTGAGTACCTGTGTTTGTTGGAGCTGGCTTGTTAGCAGAAATTGCATCCTTCTTCTCCTTCTTTTTACAAGTCTCGATGGTGTGACCAGGGAACCTACAATAAGTACATCGCTTCTTTTTGAAGGAACCCTTTTCTGACTCTCTTTGAATCCCCTTCTCTGTTTCAGTCGCTGGTTCCTGAGTAGCATGCTTTTCCGTGATAAGTTGCTCTACTGCCCTAGCCGTCCTGAGGAGATCATCAAAGGTTCCGATCATCTCTCTGGGCATCTTGACCCTTACCTTGTATCTCAACTGACCAAAGATCATGTCGATCTGTTGAGATTCCGTGTGGGCTTCTGGTAGTTGGGAGAAGAGAGCTCTCTTTTTCGCTACGAAAACTTCTGTCAATTCATCTTCGCCTTGTTTAATGCACACGATGTTTTGGTACAGTTGGTACGCAGGTCTCTTCGGCGCAAAAGCGTGTCTAACTCTTGCTTCAAAGTCTGCCCATGTATTTACCTGGGGTTTGATACCGTTCCACCATACAGCTGCTGCATCTTTGAGTATAAGCGGGATGCTCCTGATTGCGTCATCATCAGAGATCTGTTCAACGTCCTTGAAAACTGTGGTCGCTGCGAGAAAAGTTTCTACTGTCTCGGTGTCCCTTGTACCATCAAACATCAACTTACAGTTGGCGAACGAACCACGTTTCTGGTTTCCAACCATAGTGAGAAGTCTCTCAAACTGTTCTACGGACAAACTCATGTTATCTGTGTCACGTTCTTTTTTTTCTCTTCTTGTTCTTGGGCTAGCTTTCCGGGCCTTCACGTTGAGCGCCAGTTTGTAGTAGATGAAATTAAAACACCACGTACAATTTAAAGTTTATTCCCGGTTTTACAAAAACAAGTCAAAGTAACACACTAACACAAATGAGAGAGTTCGTAGGTACGTTCCCGGCAAGTACGTCCGTAGCAAGTACGCGACGTTACAAGTGAGGGATGCGTCACCCGCGAGAGGGGAGGGGGAAGGCGTCTAGGCTAGTGCGGCTCTTCCGATGCGCGGATGGAGCGGAGCGCCAGCGAAGACTGACGGTTGCAGCGGTGCTTGTTCGCCTTTTATATGCGAGCAGTGGTGGGGCGGCCGGCGCGGCGCGCGCGGGTCGTAGTGTGCGTCCGTGTAATCACGAGTTGGGAGGAGCGCGGTGACTCACACGCTGCTGGCGCGCGCGTCGTAATGTTACACTACCTTAAAATTACTTTTTGAAAATAGAATGTAATAATAAGATATGCATGATACAAAGATATTTCTAATAATACTTATTATTGCAGGAAACGAGAAGAACTTTCAATGCAATAAAACAAAAAGAAATGCGGGTTATTCGTGAACCCAAAAATAAATTATCTAGGAGCAAACCCTGACGGATTATTAGATGATGATAAAATCGTTGAAATAAAGTGTCCATACTCGTGCTAATAATGTCTATCGATGACCGTGTCAAAACGAAAAAGATCACTTTCTGGAAACGTAATGCAATAGGAGACCTGATAATAAATACGAATCAGGACTGGTATTATCAGGTCCAAGGGCAGCTACATATCACTCAAAAAATTGAATGCATTTTTAGGGCTTGGACCAGCGTGGACATGAAAGTTGAAATAATTAGTAAAAAAGATGATGTCTTCTGGAAAAATAATATGGAAGAAAAATCATTCTCGATTGTATACTCCCGGAAATAGTACATTCCAGATTAGACAGGAAAATGGAGGTAGATAGATAATTATTTTGTTGCACACTTAAAACAAGATAAGAGAGCCCACTTACTTGATGGAGGCAATTAAAAAAAGAGAATCTATACGCGAAACAAAAACACGGAAGAGCGAAAATGAGACAACTATCACTAAGATAAAAAAAGTAAATATACCAGAAAAACAAATAAAGTCAATTGGTTTCATCCCCTGTAATTGTTTTAATCTGCATAACCTTTTTTTATTAATAGATCATCCATGAAACCCCACATTTCCCATATTACGCAAAACATTGACTTGTCAATATCACAAATATCTCCACAAAGAACCAAAGGCTAACTTAGGTAAAATCCAGAACGCTTACACTTTGACCCGACCCTTTGCCGCTGGCTACCCACCTAACGTCACTACGCGGCCGCGGTCTTGGCAGTGCGACTAGCTAATGGCTAAATACATTGCGTGTTTTCTGTGAAATTTTTAAACATTCTATGAAGACGAAACGCGTAATGAATAAGTAACATGTGCGAAATGCCAAAAAAAGATTTATTCGTTTTTAGAGTACTACTATTAATGCGCGATGCGCCTGTGTGAGTAAAAAATATAAATGTGGGTGTGCTATCACAATTTCCCACGCTCGAGTTATGCGTTCTTAACGTATATATTAGATTTTGAAAAGAAATTTTGCTATAATTTTCATATTTGGTTTTTTATAAATCTAAGAGTCAAATTGGTATAGGGGCACTAAAGGCCCACTATTCATCATGTTTCAAAAAAAAGACAGGGACGCAAACCCAATATTTTGGCCGCAATTGCGAAATTAAGGATGAATTCTGATTTTAACTAAAATTTTACTAAAGTCCAAATAACTTTTGAACCAGTGAATATCGCTGAACATACAGGGGGGTTAAATCGATAGGTACTGAGGTCCCCCACCCCCATTTACCGATGATCCACCCCTCATGTTACACCGTGTATAACATAATAATTTTAAAATAATGACAATAAAATTACCTCAACACCGCCCATGCAAGGAACAGGGTGTTCCAAGGGAATCGTTTCTCCGTTATCAGAGTTCATGGCGAATATCCTCTCCTTATCATCAAATTCGACAGTGTACATTGCGTCGAAAATACTCGGCAAGTGAGGCTGAAATAACAATCATATTTATGTTCAGACTAGCTAGTGCTTTTTAAAGTGGTGTGGCCAATTTCTAACCCAGCATAACACGGCCTGCCTATAGCTACTATTCAATAAATATACCTGGATAGAATGCGGATCAGAAGCTTGTCCCAGGATCTCGAGCAACACTGGATCGGAAACGAAAAAGAATCGAGGGAAGATTAGTCGTTTCGTCTCCAAATAACCGGTCAGAGACTTCTGGCAAGCCTCGAGTTGCTCGAACAAATGCGGCAAAAGTTGTTTCAGAGTGTCATCGCTGGTGCAAACTTCCACGCAGTTGACAATGTCTCGGGCGCGGTACATTATTTTCACGTATGTTTTGTCGATAGTCTGAAAGTTTATCAAAAGTTTGTGAAACAATCTCGTGTATAATAAAAAGGGTGGTTTGTGCCTTTGTGTAAAAATATACTATTGTTTCGTTTTTACAGATAACCATTCCATAATTCATAAATTTATATTTCTTGTAAATCAGGTAATTTACAGTCAGTACAGACTTATTTTAGATCGCTGTATTCTGCCGCTTAGACGTACAAACATTTCAATAAACCGAAGACAATGGCAAAACGAGCTGTTTATTAAGGCCCTAGCGTTTGCAGAATCCGCACCATTCTCAACATCATCATCCCAGAAGCAGTGCATATCGCCAAGAGCTGGAGTAGATGGCGCATCATCGTAAGGGAGAAGATGCGTCCGTGATAGTGTCAAGGATCGGTCAGTATTGGGAAAACGACGCATAGAGGAGCAATTCCTGCTTGTGGCTTCAAAATATTCTTTGGTTAACTTTTAATGCCAAGGCGGCATTAAAAGCTAACCAAAGAATATTTTGACTGATGAATCTCTACAAACTCTTGCCTACTCCATTAGTAGAAGAAAATTAAAATGTATGGCTAACAGCAAATCGCTTCGTTTCCGCCGGCAGTTGCTTAGATATATCACCGCCGACAAACACAGCTTCCAGATACATCCACAAGTTCTGAACTATAAGCCATTTCTCAATAATTTCACTGGTGTTGACGAGTTTGGTGATCCACAAGAGAATATCCCTTTTGAACGGCGCATTGTATCTAGCCAAAGAAAGATTTTTATGCATAATAACTAGAAGCAACATGTTTTATATATACTGAAAAGATATTATCTTTTCAGTATTACTGGTTAATTTAGCAATAATAAATAATGATGGACAATTCACATCAAGCAGAGATTATCCATGTTCTTTTATTTCGACTGCACTGATACAAATAACGACAAAAGGAAAGGTTTTCACGGTCATGTTTTTGGTGTTTGGTGTATGACTCAAGAAATGCGTTTGAGGAGGTTAATTAACTACAGAGTCTTATATTAATTGAAAACAACTGACCTGTTGGAAGCTAATGAATTAAGAATCATCAGAGAATCTTCTAGCATAGTGATAATGTCTAGTGCATCGGCAGCCTTCAGTAACAGTTCTCCTCTGTTCTTGAAATGGGTGAATGTAAGATCTACCACGGCCCAGTCAGCTATTGTTTGCTTTAGTTTCGCTTCTATGTCCTTTTCTTTGACTGCACCGATGCAGATATCCTAAAAGAGAAGAAATGTAAGAAAAATGTAAAGATGCATTAGTGTTAATTCAATTATTTGTGTAAAAACCCTTGTGGTTACATTACAGATGTAACAAGTATGATTCATTCTCAACCCCACTACTACGGTTTCCGACTGGTTACGCTAATAGTGCGTTTGCGTTAATTTATATACATATATAACTATGGGTGACATTGGATGATTTACTCTTCCTGAATTCGTCATGCAGTCACCCTTGAAGTTCGCTCTGCAACTCAATCCAGGCGCGTGTGACTGATATATTGCACCGATCCGACGTTCGATGCAGTTGTCGCTTGGCCATTGAACTTCGTTTCCGATGCCAGCCGGAACGGTCGTTTCAAAAAGGAATCGTCGCGCTGTATTTTGATTCCATATATGAATATCGCCTCTCCAACTAAAATATTGTTGTCGAGAGAATTCATTCGCTATATTAGAACACGCGGCAGCGTGTTCAAGCCAAGTTCAAGCAAAGGAACGCGCCGAGTGTATCATTACACGAACCACTTGGTGCCACTTTTGACCCTTCTATAACTCAAAACCTCTTTAACGTAAACACATAAAACTACGTGTGTTTAATTATATCCATAAGGACATGTAGAAGCCCAAATTTCATGAAGAAACAAATTTCAAACGGTTATAAAGATATGAAGGTCAAAAAGTCGTAAAAATTTACACTGACTGACTGACATACATATAGTACCTAAATCTAACCTACTTCCAGATGACCTAGAAAGATGAAATTTGGAATCCAGCTCGGTAATTGTGTGTAAGCGTAGGAAAAAATAAAATAAAAAAAAGTCAAAAATTTGTGATGTTAGCGACGACGACCTTATGTCAATGGAATAAGGTTTAAATTAAAAATAGATCCGCATTGCATAGAATAAGCAATAGTACTAACGTCTCCGATTGCGCCATAGAATACAGTGGAGTTTTTAGGGACCGGCCCGTATATATGTACCTACCTAGCTATGTACCTGTTTTCGAACGAATAGAAAGGATAGAAAGGGAAATCAGAAATGTCTGAGGAAATGTTCTGGAATATAGAAAGAGATAGGTATAGCCCGGAAAATCGTAGAATTTGTTTGCAAGTTTAGTTAGTTTTTATTTTACAGTGACCAAGTGAGCAAGTGTTAAGGAAAGTAAAGGAAAGTAAATAGTGAACAGTACAGTGCAGTGAATTTGTAATAAGTGCGTAGTTGTGTGTATTCGGTACAATAAACCGACACTAAGTGTTCTGAGCTGTTTTACTTGATTATCACTCCCGACCGGCCCTAGTTGAAGTCTTACACCTTCGACGAGCCCCTACATATGGTGTCCCCATACAAAAAAAAACATTTTTTTTTCTCCATTTTTTTATTAAGTACTTATTTTCAAAATCACGCAGCGGAAACGCAAGAAAAAACAATAAATTTCAATACCTGCCTAGTTTTCTTTACAAATAGTAATGATATCCCACCAAAAACATAAAAGTAAAAAAGGAAAGCCAAGTTTAATACAAAAATTATAATTGGCTGTGGGCTTCGCGGCAAAAAGAATGGAGATATAAATGAGTGCCAAGTCAAATATGTAAGCCTTCCCAAAGTATCTGTCGAGGGTTAATTGTCCAATGTCATCCCATAATTTTTAGATGCTATAGTTTCTGCAAACGAATTAGCACCCCTCTTCGCTGAGGGGACCGCGGCGTCACTATATGCATGGTGTACCATTCGCACATCCGACTAAGACGGTACTAAGATGGTTTCCAAGCGGGTGAGCCGTTCTAAATCGCCCTTGGTGAGTAGTTTGGAAGTGTTGATCAGTTATAAGCGGAATTCTAGCTACTATACTTTACCGCTATGTGCCACCGGTGACGAACTGGTTACTTGTTGGTTTGTTTGTTCGGTCGATTGGTTTGTTAGTCTTCTCAACATAGACGCAATTGAAAAAGGGCGCTATCGTCCTGATATTGTAATGTAAAGGGTTTCTGCCTAAAGTTGAATACGACCCTTGTGGTTACAGATTGATATTCAGCGGCATGCTTACCTCAACATCTTCTTTATTTTCGAGCAATGGCGCCTCCATAACGTTAGCCAAAGTAAACGCATCAGATTCTACGTCGAGTACGCATTCTGAAACACGAAAGCTTACTAACAATTGCTGCTCTATTTTGTCATCAGAAAATAAGCGAGTGACGGTCAATGGTATTACAGGGCCTCTTTCCTAACAAGCTCTCCTGCATACTCATACAAATCCTCACATACAACTCAGATACCTATCAAATATGATTGAAGCAATAACACATTTATTCAGAAATGATCCTCAGGTCTGAGTTCGGTTACTCGATACTATTGAGTCGTCATCGAAAGGTTATTTTTTTTTTAAAGATTGCGTCAATCCCAAATATCGACTTGATACTATAGATAGAGTAACCAAACTGAAAGTTCAGGTATTACTGCTGGAACATACTTATACGATCAAAAACAGATAAGGTAGTACCTCCTCGTCAGCACATACTTCGTCCATTGCTGAAGGTGCCTCCCCAAATAAGGGAGGTTTTCAAATAATTACGCGCTACACGCTTGACACAACGGTTTGGTGGTCGCAGTGTAGGTGTTAAAAATCACTGAAGGCTGCTGCCCCCAGTCAGCTCTTACGACATCCACAGCGAGGCAATACTTACTCATGAGTGTTTCCAGTCTACGCCAATGCCTGTCTTTCATCGCCTTATCAGCCATAAGCTCTAACAAGGGGCAAGTTTCATTAAAGTCATCAATCTTTTTCTTCAGCTCTATGAACGCTGGCCAGTCTTTCATTGCTTTTGGAAGCTTACGGCATCTGAAGTTAATCAACGGCATTGATCAGAGGCCGGATTCCACTAAACTAATCGCTACACCAATGGCAGCAATCGTCTAATAATGATATATGTTGGCATGTTACATTTGATGAAAGAAACTACAGGTGGAGAAAGCGTGTGGTCACCTTCTGTAGACGCCTTAGATTTTAATGAAATTGGTATAAATATAATACTAATTTGTATTATGTCGTTTCATTGAAAAACATATAATAAAGCTATGGACACCAAAAGTAAGTCATTCTGTCTGTCTTTCTGTTAAGTACCTTTTCACACGGCTGAACGGATCGTAATGAAATTTGGCATGAAGATGAACGGTAACCCGGGGACGGACATCGGACATACTAGAAAAACGCGCGCGAACCCGCGGACAGAAGCTGGTCTATAAATATAAGTTTCATTAGATCTGATGCAACATTACCTCAAATCGAACTCTGCTAGTTGGGCGACGATTGTTTCGATATCGAGTAAAGCCCATGGCGTCTCGAAATAGCCATCGATGGAGTTCATAACAGTCAAATATAGACTGTACCTGTAATTCATAAACATTATAGTTAGCGATTGTTTTAAATTGGCAAGCGACTTTAAAATCAAATAGGATCTAGAATCTATATATTTAAAAAAAGCAATGTCGGGGAAAAATCATTCAAACTGGTATTATACGTCCGCTTTCGCCCTAATATGTTTTTAGTTTAATTCATCTCTCTTCCATCGCGTTTCATATATTATAATAATTTTTGATTACATTAAATATCTTGGGAGTATAGATATGAAATTCACTTACAATTTGCTGAGAAGGTTGAATTCTTTCTTCTTCTGGTGTAAAATAGGATAATCATTTACTTCCATTCCAAATAACTTCTCACCATTTGCGTACATTTCAAATCGACGCCACAGGTCATCGAATCTCGATTGGAACATTATAACCCTGAAATTAGATTATGTATTCACTTTGATAAATCTCAGTTTGTAGTAGTATATTCGAGAAATAAACGTCGTTGATTGTGATTATGACCTGTCGCTGGCTTCGCGCGCCGTCAACCCCGGCGTCATGGGTCCAAACGAGTCGTAATCCAGGTCAAACTTGAGCACATCCGTATTGAATGAGGAAACACCCCCAGTCAACTCATTTTGCAGAGGGCCTTGCATTTCCACTATCCTCTGCTGTACTTGTGCCGCCTGGAAGGTATCACGTGATGAGGTGAATAAAACGCACGTATAATAATAAAAAGAAGTAATTCAAAAAACTCAATTTTTGGGAAATCGCGTTCAAAGTTTTGTGACTTGGAGTATGTTTAGTAAATTAGGAATAAATACTTTGTTCGTGTGGTTTTAATAATTTTTTTATTACTATGGGATAGTCAATAGATTTATCTTCAATATTAAGCAAGAAAATCAATAATATAATAACTAGTTTTTTACTAAAAAGGCTTTAAAAAAATATTTCTGACATACTTCTTTTTATGATAAAAAACTGGCATTTTATTGAAATTCTTACAAGGTGTATGTATTAATGATGCTGTTTTTTATTAAATAATATTTGAATTTCCAGCAATATTACGAAAAGTTTCTTTTTATTATTAATGAATAAATATCTAGGATCCTTTGTATCATAATATTTCTGTTTTATATTGAACTGTGTGCTAAACTAGATTGATGTTTTTCTAATAAAATGAAATACAACACGAATTATCTATGAATCATGGAATTTTATACAATATTTATTAAAATAGGGCCCGTGAATACGACGTGTCAATACACTAGGTTATATAGAATACTTTCATTTAAAGACCTAATTTCAGCGTTATACACTTGAACTAGAAATGAACTTGTAGGAACTTTCTTTTCAGGTCACAATAAAAAGTATTTTTTCTCAAAAACTTTACTAAGGCTTAAGAAATCACAGACTTTAGGTACTTAAACTATTGCTACCTACTAATCATAGCTCTTTCTCTCCGAGCATAGCTCTTTCTATAGCTCGCTGAGCGACTTTGAACTGATGGACCAGCCCTATCGTGAGTGTCCACGTCTCAGCTCCGTAGGTATGACCTACGGAGCTGAGACGTGGACACTGGAACGGGTAGGACGCACTGGTTAAAAACTTTCGTTTTCAAGCATTGCGGTATGGATAAAGAGAAGACTCGACGTAGTTTCCCAAACACTGCCCAGCCCAACTGGATCCTCCTTTTGGCCTCGATCTCGAAATTGTTTTTACCTAACTGCAGAATCTGCCCGAGGTATGTGTATTCGGAATCGATTCCGAGAAGGTGACCATGTACGACCACCAGCCTTGGATCAATGTGTCCATTGATCATGACTTTGGTTTTATCCAAATTCATGCCAAGACGGATACATCAGGAGGCTGAAGCTAGGCCGTCCAGCATCTAGTTCAGCTCCTCTAGCGACTCCGACAATAGCACTATGTCATCAGCGAATCGTAGGTGTGAGAAGTTATTGCCGTTTATGTTTATGCCCTTACCATTCCAGTCCAGCGTCTTAAACAAATCTTCCAACGCGCTTGTGAACAGTTTCGGGGATATGACATCCCCCTGTCTCACTCCTCTGCGCAATTGGATAGGTTTAGACTGCTGGCCCTGTACTTGGACACTCATAGTGGCGGCTTTGTAGAGACATCTCAGTACCTCGATATAACGATAGTCCACTTGGCATCGCTGTAAGGATTCTAGAACAGCCCAGGTCTCTACAGAGTCAAAAGCCTTCTCATAGACCACAAAAGCTAGACACAGGGGCTGATTATACTCTTCGGACTTCTGTATAATCTACCTCACTGTATATATGTGGTCTATGGTGCCATATCCTCCGCGAAACCCGGTCTGTTCTGGTGAGGAATGAGGGACATGGGCAGCGTATAGAGGGCTATAGAAATCCTCTATCTCGGCGGAGATCTCGGGCTTCGTCAATACGGTCCTTCCGTCGTGCGTTTTTAGCTTTGTCAGGTGGCTCCTGCCAAGCTGCTGGGTGAATACTTCGGACCCCCGGTTTCGCTCTATCGCCTCTTCAATGAAGCGCGTGTTGGAGCTCCGAAGGTCGTGCCGTACCATTTTCACAATTCGCTTGTCAGGTCTGACCTCTCTGACAAAGTCGCTTGGGTGGTCTCCCGTCTTTTTGTCATCAGTACAAGAATCTCATCCGAGAGTTTGGACTTCTTGGCAGTACGCTGCTTACGACATAATTTGATGCCCTCGTCCCTCAATGTTTCAACCAGATTGTATAGGGTCTCGTCAGCGTCATCAGTGGGTTCCAATGCAACAAATCGATCCCCGAGAAGCTGCTGAAACTTCTCAGTGCCCGCCATTAGGTCAGGTCGAACGACTTCAACAGACGGTTTATTTCAAGCTGAGTGTTGATATTTAGAGAGCCTCGAAGAAGTCGGTGATCAGATCCGGTATTAAACCTGTTGATCACTGAGACATCTCTGAATATGTGCTTGTTATTTCTAGTCTTCTCTTTTGTCTTCATGTTTAGTCACAGTGTCGGGGCTTTGCCATGTCCACTTGCTTTGAGGCTTTTTCTTTGGAAAAGTCCCGACACTGTGACTAAAAATGAGGTCGACTTCATCATGACGGATAGCAAGCACATATTCAGAGATGTCTCAGTGATCAACAGACAAGACATCTAGTAGAACAAGTAATTTAAAATATTAGAATCGGAATTGTTATCAAATAAATCATAAAAAGAAATAAAATTTAATTTTGCCCGGATCTTAGAACCAGGTTTAATAAAAAACGGATCTACATCGTATTACTTCTTAAATGCATTAAAGATTTTAAAAATAAAAGGAAACAAATTATAAAGTTACTGGTAATCTGGCACATTTTTTAATAATAAAAGGAAATAAAACTTATTTCTTACGAAAATATTACCATCATTATTAAAACAAAAAAGAATTAAAACCGAACGTATCATCTTTAGATTAAACTAAATACAAAAGAGGGACTTACCTTTATTTCTACAGAGAATTATTCCATTCTACTCCCGTATAAAATACAATATTACGTCATGACTGCGGGCACAAGACTGAATGTCCCATTTTACCAGAATTGACATGAACGTCGCGTTTAATGGAAAAGAGATGGGTGATCGTTTATTTTTTTTCTAATGCTCGTTTTGCACTGGCTGTCGATGCTATCCTATGCATTGGATTGAGTTAATGCTGTTTATGATAAAATCTCAGAAAACCGTTTTTTTGAGATAATTCTTTTTATTTTTAAACGAGCGAAAAGAAGAATCATTTACCTACCTAGTATCCGAATTCAAAATTACGACTAACATACATGATTAGGCACATAGAGCTGCATCTCTAGGTAACCGTTGGTGTTGAGTTCGAAACCAATTCTTATTAACATTTTATAACATATTATGGTTATATGAAGATATCAAACTGTTCTATTCAAAAACAAGTATAATAACATTATATTAAAAAACTACATGAATCGCGTGTTTGATCTTTATGTACTCCCTCAATTTTATTCGTATTATATATTGTTTTCCATTGATGGAGTAATAAAAAGCATTTCTTACGTTTCGCGTCGTTTATACCTATGATTATAACGGTGAATTTAATGTGTGTGAATTGACTTACTGTCAACAGCATGTTCTGGAAAGCATATCGCAGTCCAAACACCATATCAGCGTCGTCTCTAGGAATGTCAATATTGAATTGATTAAATATACCATAGCTTTCTTCAATTAGATCCAGCTCCATGTCCATTCTGAAAACCATATGTGCAAATCCATACTCATTAAAAAGTAGGTACTTAACTCTCTGTTCGTCTGCCCGGTATCTGTTACCGTCTAACTAACGGATCTTATGGGAGTTTAAAGCTATTAATATTTGCTGGAGTAATGGTATTAAGTTTAGAAAGCTGGGAAAGACTTCTGTCTGGCGGATGCTGAGAGCGGCATGCTGAAGACAGGGCGCTGTGCAACTCAATCGTGGAGGCTTACGCTACGCATGCTACAGGCAATGTAACAAATCGAACGTCTCGATACTATCGAGAAATCACATCAAGTCAGGGCTCAGTTCCTAGGGATTACAATAATAGGATGTAGTTATGAATAAGGATTCTTTACCCAATGAATTCTTCTCTTATACGTTCCAAACACAGCATAGCGAGTCGCACATCGTCCAAGTCCTTGATTTTCTTTGACATGGTCTTCATGCGATCGTTTATAAACTGCATAAGTTTTTGGACTCGTTCTCTGTAAGCTACGCTGAGTAGCTTTCCCAATATTCTCTTCCATTCTACTGATTCGACGTGTAGTCCTAGCTTTACGTTTTCTGTTGGCGATTTTTTAAATATTGAATTCTAGATATCGTCGTTTTTCATTCTTAAGACTACGACGGCTCTGCAGGATGGTCGGTATGCGGCTTGATTAGCTGATTGCTTCGATGGTAGTAGCGTCGTCGCCTACCCTACAATATACAGGATGTGGGATGGCGACCCAGAGAAATCACAAAATCGTTGGCCAATCTTCAATGGTATCCGAGAGAGAGAGAGAGAGAGAAAGATATGCTTTTTACTGAATATCATAAATTATTATCTACGTGGGGATAAAAAGTGCGGCCGTGGATTAAAAGTGGACACCTTACCCACCCATATCAATTTGAATAGATCCAATTATGTGACGCTCTGGTAACATAAGAACTTCTTCCGTCTGTGCCTCATATTTCTTGAGCATATCCCTGATTATGACATTCAACGGGTCCGAATCCACGAATATTTGGACTTGCTGGACCCTGTCTTCGGCCCAGAGATGAGAGAATCTGGTGTAACTCTGAAACCATTAAAACTTGAAATAAGTGAATGGAAAGACTACTGGTATTATTATCAGTATAAGTGAAAATAATTAAAATGAAGTTAATTATTTTTTTCTCAATAATTTGTTATCTTCCTTCAAGTAATATAAAGGCTTAAGGCCCTTTCATTATTCAACAACCCCTAAATTACGTTTCGGTAAACGGTAAGGACACAGAACATAAGTACAGTAGGTACAGAAGCTGAACGGAATGTCATGAGAAACGTCCTCAGCCATGGAAAACGTACAGCGCGAGTCATAGACGCGGCGCATTGAGGAAACAATATTCAATAAAACAAGATTCCTTAGTGATCCATACACTGACGACCGTAAAACTTTTGAAACTATCATGGTTACTAATACTAAAGTCATTTAAAACGGGATATTTACCATGATTTGATTTTTGAGTTATCCAATATTTCGGCACAGTTGCATGCACCATGATCACGGAGTAACTGAAGGCACTGCGAGTTTTTATGGGCAGACATACCGATCTACCCTCATTTTTTGTATTTTGCTACGAACTTTGCCACTACCACCGGTTTCACTATTATCGAACGCAGCTCGATCACGACACACAACACTGACGGTATCAGAACGCGAAGCGGTTGGTACATCACTTCTTCCGTTCTTGCACATTCTCACAACAGGGTTCCAGGTTCTCGATAATTGGAATTTTTATTTTATTTGCGACTTTATCCGTCACTCCTTTTATATAAGGCAAGAATGCTGGTTTGCGTTCCACTGTACTCCTGTGTGGTTTATGGATGGTGCCGGAACGAGCTGGCAATGATCGAACCTTAGGTATAGGCTTTCCTTGCTTAAACATTTCTGACGTGGGTCAACTCACTCTGTAGGCTAGTGTCATCGCATAGGTCATAAGCACGGTTGGTGAGGGATGTTACCACCGAGTTGTTGCCGAGGGTGGTGATATGAGTTGGCAAGTATGTAACGGTCCGTATGTGTCGGCTTCCTGTGGACGGAATGGCCTACGCGTCCTCCATCTTCGACCTGTACCAACACGTCCAGAAATACCAAGCGCAGATCCAATAACTCAAAAATCGAATCATGGTAAATATCCCGTTTTAAATTACTTTAGTATTGACGACCGTATTTTTCCGCGGCGAATTTCACGGTAAACATGTGTTAACGAAGGCCTCAATAGTGACTTAAACCCCTGGGGTGTTCCGTCATTTTGCTACAACTTAGACCACGAGATCTGCTTGCGCTTAAATCCGCAGTCTCAGCAGCGTTTATCTTTTCAGGCAAACACACTTCTCGAACGACTTCGCTCAAGAAGGCTCAAAACACCCAGGGTGCCTTACAGCCTAGAACTACTATAGACATACCTCCACCAACTTCTGGATATCCGGTTTGTACATATACATGATGCCTTGTAAGGCCATCACGGATCGAACGATGTCCTTATGTTCTGATACCATACGGAAGTAGTTTCTAACGGCACCAACAGTTGACGCTGATCGGGATCCAGCTGAACAGACAAAAAAATATTAAATATTGTTTATTTATATCATACACAGTAAGTGGTTATGCAGTATTCAGGTGGATATGCAGTAAATTCTATGGACGTCGTCGACAGGCAGCAGCTTCGTTAGTGCAAACAAAATGTGCCTTGCGATCCATGAACCGCATGCCCAGTGTCGGAATTATGTTGTATAAGATTATATATTACCTATTTATAGACTAGAGGTAATAAAGCAAATAAATTTTTAAGTTACATTGTAGCAATTTAAACTGTCTCTTCTTCGTGCTACATTCCAGCCAAGATCAACAAACCGCCCATACTTTACGTAAAATTAACTCCGCCGCATCTTTAACTACGCTATTAACATTAGATACTAGTAGGGTATAATTGGTTGAACTGGCTCATTGTCAGATTGACAATATAGGTATTCGAAGTAGTTGAATAGATATTTCAAACCATTATTATCTGTAACTTGAATCGACTATCTACTCAGTTCAATCAATCAGACTACCTAACACCTATTATGAAACGTTATCTATTCAAACCACTCTGCTCGCTTTACCTTTATGATTTTATATGATTCAGCTAAACAAGTTGTCTTAAAGTTTTTATTCTAACGTAGATGGATGAATGGAAGGTGTTATCATATAACACCAAGAATCATAAACCACCACCATGATTGTGAATAGTTATCAATTTTACCTTTTTTTTATATTTATATGAATAATAACTTTACTTTATAATCTACAGCGGATAGGTACGTATTTATAATAATGAAACAACAGATTCAGAAAGGACAACATTTTATTATGAATACACCACTTATCCAAACTATGTAATAACATTTTAATGAATACTATCTCTTATATAATAGTAATCTATTCTAATAAAATAATCTTAAGGTAAGAAAGTGAAATTCAAAATAAACTGTAGGTATAGGAATATATATATATTCTTACAACGAGTTGTTCATTAAATTTCGACATATAAATTGAATTACATCTTTGATACGAGGATAAATATCGTCGCTAGTTATGTTTTCGACAACATGTTGAACGCAAATCTCTGCAGAGCAGTTGCATATTGATTTTTCAACGTTATCAAATTGATTGACATCATATACTTGTATTCTAATACATTTTGTACCTCTTAAGACTTTTTTAAACATTGTAGTGATTGGCTTATTTTGTTGGTTGTTTAAAACTTCGAGGTCCCCCGGAGTTTTGTTTCTGATGTAATCAGAAAGATCTTCCATTCTGGTGGGAGTTACTGGAGGTGTCAGCGGATATGTTGGGAACACGGGTGAATACGGTGAATAGTTCCAGTTTGACATCTGAAAAGAAACCATACATTCGTTACAATCAGCGTAACATTTGAAATGATAGTCTTGTTGAATAGTACAATAAAATTTGGATTATCTGTTTTAACTTTTATATTTAAAAATATTAAATATGATTGTTACTTACCGACATATTTTTACACCTTCACGCCAAGAGAGCTCCCAAAAGATAGAAAGATAATTTACAACAGCAGGACTCTTATTTATATATTTTTGCATTTATTTTGAAATTTGTTTTTAAAGTTTAAAATCACGCATAATAATCTCTCGAATGATGCAGTTTCTTTTTATGGTAAGTTACCTTATATGCATCGGACGGCGAGTGCAATATGATTCGTCTATGTTTATCAATTATTATAACTATGTTTTACCCATGACTTCGTTTATGTTTCATCCATGGATATAAATTTATAGCTTTTGAAAAAACTAACTCATAAAACCCCTCTAGAATAAAGGCTATCGATTGGTAAAACTTTTGTTTTATTGCTGATTTTAGGACATACAAACAAATCTTTCCTCTCATAATAATATTATTCCAGAAAAATTCTGGAATAATAATAATAATAACATTATGTCTATTTATTTTATCATCTACTGTTGAAAATGTATGTACTCTACTATACCTTATTGATAAGCGAGTGAAGTCTAATGATAATAGTTGTATGATTTTATTAGATACCTACATATGTACTACATACAGAATTTACATAAATTCAGATACAGTCATAGACAAAAATTATCTCTATGATATTTTCATTTTATAGGTACTCGATATTGATTGAGTAGAACACAATTCTTCGGTCGTGAGTATACTATCCCAAATTTGGTTTGCCTATGATGATTCTTCATGATCTATGTATGGATTTTAGCACAATCAGCTATAATCCACAGACATGATCCTGTTAGTATACGACACACACAAAGAAATTTGGAGTAATAAATACCGCAAGAGTCTGGATCAAAGTTATCACTTGCAACAAGCAAATCGACTAAACAACACCCCTGGAAAATATACCTGCACCACCCAAATAAAATGTAAGTACTTATTTAATTTTTATTTTACCTACTATTAAATGTACTCCAAAAGTTTTATATACCTTTTTATCTTATACTTTCTATCATTATCTTTCTATCATACTTTCTATCATAGGCGCTTCGGCGACTAAAGTTATAGGCGCTAAGTTTGTCGGTCTACAGTCGAAAAATATTTAAAATAGTATAATCCGTTCCAAACTTTCATAAAAGTTAATAAAAGTGTTTAATACCATCCCGGTGTTACGTGAAAGTGGAGGTGTGTGAAAACTCTTACGATTACAGTAGAATTTGTTCTTCTGATCTGAGAGTGATTTGCATTTTTTCCTGCATAAATCTCGACGCCTAAATTAAACGAAGAGCAAGACGCTTTTATGGTCATCTACAGCAAGTTCTACAAGGAAAGTTACGTACGAGGTAGAATTTTTGAACTTGTCTTAATTTAGAGGAATTTCTTAACTTCCAAAACATGGCTATTTGTGCTGCGTGCAACTTGAACATGCTATCTACACAGAAGCGGATCAAATGTTCCAATACTGGTTGCGGCCAACATTACCATCATGAATGTGTGAAGTTTTTAAATGAGTCTCCGGCATCTCGCTCCAAGTGGATCTGTCCTTCATGTGCGGCTCTACGCCCAAAGACTGATAACAGTAATACTCCTGTTCATGCCGACACTAGTAATAGTAAGGCTAGGAAACATCTTGAGCCGAAGCTAACTCAATTCGCTGGTTGCGGCCCACTGGATTCACCAAGTATGTCAAGTAGCTCGGACTCGGTTTTGATTACTACAATTAAGGCCGAGATTATAACTCAAATCTCGTTAATGAAAAATGATCTCGAGGCCTCTCTGAAAAAATACATACGGGAAGAAATTGGCCCCCTGCGATCAGAAATCCAGGAAATTCGTTCATCCATTAATTATATAAGTGACCGCTATGAAGAGGTCGTCAAAAGGTTGGATTCTGCCGAGAGTAAGTTGGGCTCGATTGTGTCGTCTAAGACTGATACGAAGGAATTGAGCAAAGCGATGAATAATTTGCAGAATGGAATAAATCAACGCGAACAATGGGCGAGAAGATCTAATATAGAAATAATAGGAGTTCCTGATAAAAAAGGCGAAAACTTGATCGAAACTTTCTGCAATTTAGCTAAAAAGGCCAACTTTGAGCTTAATCCTGATACTGACCTAGACTTTATCACTCGCGTCTCGCCCATCAAGAGTGACGGTAAGAAATGTAAGCCGATTGTGGTTCGATTCTTGGCGCGACAAAAAAAGGATGATTGCCTTAATTGTTTGAGAAAGCTTAGGTACTTGAAAGCCAAAGATATTGGATTCATGGATAACAATCAGTCCATTTATTTCAATGACCACCTGACGCGCAGTAACAAACAATTGCTTCAACAAGCAAAAAAGTTGGCGAAGGATCACAACTACCAATATACCTGGGTAAAACATTGCTGTATTCTTGTGCGCCGTGATGATGTTAGCCCCAGCATCCAAATCTCTTCAGCGGAGGATTTAAACAAGATAAAATAAGAGTCGTTTTTTTATCTCAATTGTCTAAATTCCTTAGAGAGTATAATTTAATATTTGTAGCCTTTTTATTTACTTTTCAGTTTATATTATTTAAATGCCTTTCTGTCTTTGTTCTTGTATTTTTATATAGTATGTCTTTTCTTGCGAGCAGTCATACATTTACATTGCGCGTAAATGGTAAGTCTAACCATTTTCTGTATATTAACTCTATCAGTTATTTCTTATATTTAATGTTGTTTTTCATTTATAATGGGTACTAAAATGAATATTTTCTACCAAAACGTGCGTGGGCTTCGAACCAAAACTAGTACATTTTATAATAATTTATTAAATTGTGACTCAGATATTATTTTTTTGACTGAAACGTGGCTTCTTCCAGGAATTCTAGACTCAGAATTGTTTGATCCGCGTTATAGTGTTTATAGATGTGATAGAAATTACAGTTTTCGTGGCGATTCCTTGGGTGGGGGTGTTTTAATTGCGGTGCGACGTGGGATTATTGTTAGTGATTTTAGATGTGTACCTTCTACCAATTGCATAGCCGATATAATTTATTTATCCATTAACCTAACCAATGGGACCAGGCCAGACTGTCGATTATTTTGTTGTTATTTTCCTCCGTGTAGTGCTCTATATAATGCTGAATTGGAATTTTATGAATATGTATCGAACATAATTACTAATGAGCCTGATTTTAAATACATTATAGTTGGAGACTTTAATATTTCTCAGTGTCAGTGGTTAAACAATGTAGATCATAATGCTGCGTTACTTGCTGGTAACTTGGAGATACCGATTGTTGAAGCTTTGTCTTCCTTTTTATCTTTTAACTGTTTATCTCAATATAATAATATACATAACTTCAACGGTAGACATTTAGATCTTGTTATTTCCAATATTAATTGTTTAGTTTCTCAATCGTCTCAACCTCTTGTACCCGAAGATAAATATCACCCTGCATTAAATATTAATTTTGATAATATTTCCATTAATTACTTACGTCCACCTAAAAGGACAATTAAATTATTTAAAACTGCAGATTATGAAAGTATCTGTACTGAGCTTGATTCAATGGATTGGAACTCTATCTTAGATCTTTCAAATACTGAAAAATCGGTTCTTTCTTTCTATACTACTATAAATAAGTTAATTGCCAAGCATGTACCTTCCAAAGAAGTATATGAAGATGGTAGATACCCATTTTGGTTCAGTAAAAGTTTAATTAAAATTGTTAAAGAGAAATTAAAATACCATAAAAAATGGAAAATATATAAAAATCTAGATGATTACGAAACCTTTTGTAAATTACGTGTTAGACAGAAAAAAGTTCAGTCTGTATGCCTCTCTTCTTATTTAAATTATGCAGAGTTTAAAATACAAGAAAATAGTAAGTATTTCTGGAGATTTGTTAAGTCAAAACGCAGTAACTGTGATTTCCCTGATTCAATGTTTCTCGGAAACATTTCATCATCAAAAGGTGATGAAATATGTGAACTATTCAATAGCCATTTTCATTCTGTATTCGAGCCTATCTCAGCCGTTAATTCACTTAATTCATTCAGCCATGTTCCTATAAACAATAACATCAACTTGCGGACCATTGAAGTTACTGTAGAACAAGTTTTTAAATATATAAATTCTTTAGACACAGCCAAAACTGCGGGTCCTGACGGAATACCGCCATTATTTCTTAATAAGTGCGCTGAATCATTGGCAAACCCACTATCTGTTATTTTTAATCTATCTCTGAAGTCGGGCCTCGTTCCTTTGGTTTGGAAGAAATCCTTTGTGGTTCCCATCTTTAAATCAGGCGACAAACACGACATAAGTAACTACCGCCCTATTTCAAAACTAAGTACTATCCCTAAATTATTTGAAAAACTTATTTATGATGTAATGTATCCAGTCATTAGACCTCTAATAATACAGGAACAGCATGGTTTTGTAGATAGAAAATCCACTGAGTCAAACTTGTGTGAATATGTTGATATCTTGTTTCAGGCTATGGATTCAGGTTTTCAGGTAGACGCTGTGTACACTGACTATTCTAAAGCTTTTGACAAAATATCTCATGATATTTTGATACAAAAACTGTTATCAATCGGAGTACACGGTGACTTGCTTCGATGGATTGTATCATATTTACGTGATCGAAGTCAGGCTGTTGCAATCAAGGGATTCTGTTCTTCATTTGTCCCTGTTACTTCAGGCGTGCCTCAAGGATCTCATCTTGGGCCGCTACTTTTTAATATTATTATTAATGATGTTATTAGTTGTTTTAATTTTTCTAAAGTTTTGCTCTATGCCGATGATAAAAAGATTTTTAAGGTAATAAGGTATCCTAAGGACTGCGAAGATCTACAAAGTGATTTGCTTAGATTAAGTAAATACTGCAAGGATAATTTATTATTTTTGAATGTAAAAAAATGTTGCTGCATCACTTTTTCTCGTAAAAAATCAATTATTAATTTTAGTTATCGCTTAAATGATGTCCCACTTCAGAGAGTAACGGAAGTTAGAGACTTAGGAATTTTAATAGACAGTAAACTGACTTTTAAATACCACGTTCAAAATATAATTGATCGCGCATTTCGATTACTAGGCTTTGTGCTTAGAACCAGTAAAGATTTTAGTAGTTGGAAAACGATGGTGGTTCTATTTAATTCTCTGATAAGACCTATCTTAGAATATGGTTCTTGTGTCTGGAACCCTTGTTATCAAGTTTATGTTAACAGCCTTGAAAGGATTCAGTCAAAATTTAATAAACATCTTAAATTTAAAATCAATAACTCAAATGAAGCCGTTGACGTTAACTTTGATTCACTTCAAAGCCGACGCACGATTAGAGATCAAATGATGTTGTTTAAAATCATAAGAAACATGGTCGACTCACCGTATTTACTTAGTCAATTTGGTATAAAATGTCCACGTATGAATGCTCGTAAAACAAATAATCTATTTATGTTAAATAGTCATAAAACTAATTATGCAGGCAATTCTTTTATTCCTAGAGTAAGTAGGTTGCACAACGAACAATTTTCTGAATGTGACATATTTTTGCTCTCTATGAATAACTTTAAAAAACAAGTTTCTCTCTTAGGTTAATTTGCTTTATATAATATGTATATATATATTTGTATAATTCATGCATGATTTGTCTATTTTGATTTGTTGTTTTATTCGTTTTCCAAATTAGCGTCTGTAACGTTGTTGTTTTTTTTAATATAATGTTTCTATTAGTGGCATCTTGATTGGTTTATACAAAAATATATTACTGTTAATTTTAAGAATATTGTAAACTGTTTGTGCCTTAATAAACGAAAAATAAAAATAAAATAAATTAACAGGTCGAGATCTATGCCACTGCTCGCAGATGAGATGTTCCCTCCATCGGACGATGAGGTGCATGTGGAGAAGAAAAGGATGGAGAAAAAGGAAGCAAAAAGGTGAGCTATACTCAGATGTTAATATTACAATATTACCAGAGAAACAGACGGTAATATTAATATTACCGTCTGTTTCTCTTTCAATGAAACATTTACAATAAAATTTGATATAATCTTAGTCGGAATCGTGGCTTCAGTACATGTAATTACAAATTATAAATTATTTTACTGATTTTTGTTCCTTTATTTACAGATCACATGCATCGGCTTCCAAATGTGGAGAGCCGCCGAAGAAACGGTCTCCGACTCCTCATTCCTCGAAGAAGAAGCCCGTCATCAAGCCTATCACACCGGTTCGAGTGACGTCACAGGATCTCTTTGGAGATGATAGCGATGGTGAGATGTCTGGCCCTTCCTATAGTAACGAAGCTCCAACATTGCAATCTGTGTTTATAAATAAGCTATCAAGCGGTCTTTCAAAACAGGTATTACCTAATAAGAAAGGCTCACACTACGTAGAAATTAAAGTATTTAGATCAGATGAAATCGAAAATTTTTTGCCAATAAATAGATGGCGACACTCTGTAACATCTTTAAAAATAAGAAGTGACGATAATTGCGAGCTTTGGACACATCTAGCCAATGTGATCAAAGCTGCAAGAAAGGAATTTAGAGGTGTGCCAAACAATTTTTCATCGAACTTTAGTATGCAGTTGTAGTGTAGCACTTTGGAATGTTAAATAATGTTAATCTTATATTTTATAATAGTAATTACTTAATATCTTTTATACTGATTTTTTATCATAATACTTGTAATCATTGTTGTAGTAATAAAATGCTAATATAACATATTATTATCTTTTCTTTTCTTTTTTTACAGTTAACATCAATCATACCCGAAAGCTAATGAGTGATGACAATGTTGTTAAATGTAATCAATGTGATTTACGAATAAACAGAAAACAGTATCAATATCATTTGAGAACAGAATTACATAAAATGAATAATATTATTGCAAGCGAATTTAAGAATATTTATATAATTAAAAGTGCATTTAAAAACCGAGTCATTACTTACTGTGTGAAAGTTGAAAATGAAATGTTTATAACACCAGAAGAGTTTTTATATACTTATGAAACAGATATTTATAGAATATTGGAAATTACTTTACAAAAACACAAATGCCTTAAGATACAATTTGAATTATTCGCATTTTATATGTTACCGAAAACGAAAGAAAAGGAATTATTTATTTATTTATTTTATTTATTTATTTACAAACGTACCTCTATTTTTACGGGAACACCCAATTTTTTCAAAAAATAATTGAAATCATTTAATACGAAATATGAAATTTTGTGTGATATTAATGGATTGAAAGAGATTTATAGAAAAAAAAACGGTTGAAACATTAAAAAGAAAACTTACCGAATTCGAACACTCTGAGTCCGGTTGGACATTTTTATCACTCAGTCATTTAGAAATTAATATTAATAGATATTGTCCATTGCGAGGAGGTACATAATATATAAAACTACCTCCTCGCGTGGCAAATACTAAAAGCTGTGTTAACGTGAAAAATAATGATGAATTTTGTTTCCTTTGGAGCATTATAGCCGGGCTTTATCCATGTGACAAAAACTCGAACAGATGTAGCTCTTATCCACATTATTCGAAAGTTTTTAATGCTAATGGAATTAAATTTCCTCCATCATTTCATGATATACAGATCTTTGAAAAGAATAACTCAGATATAAGTATTAATGTGTATGGTTTCGATAAGAAATATAAATATGTAACTGGGCCTCTATATATGACTGCTAATAAAAGAATAAATCATTTTAATTTACTATTTATTGAAAGCGAAGAAAAAGGTCACTATTGCTTAATAAAAAATTTGAAGAAATTAGTGCGAAGGCACACACACCATGGAGGTTCTATTCATTTGTGTGAAAGTTGTCTACTTACTTTTATGAGTAAAGAAAATTCGAAAAACATAATTGTTCCAAGGTATTACAAGTATTACCGAAACCTGATACTTATTTAATGTTTAAAAATTTTGAAAGACAACGAAAAATTTTATAATATATGCTGACTTTGAAAGTTTGTTCGTGAATTATTCAGATAATGATCAAAACTCGAATACCACGAAGTTTAAGATTCATAAAACGTCTTGCTTTGCTTATTACAAATGCTGCTCATTTGACAGTTCCTTTAACAAATTGGTTACATATAGAGGGTCAGACGCTGCTGAAATATTTATTAAAAATTTGATGATAGATGTGAAATATATATATGATAAAATTAACTCTAATACTCCTATAAAACAGTTAAACGAAAAACAGCAAAATGAATACGATTCGTGTGGTTATTGCCATATTTGCAAACACCTATTGTTTGGTAATAAAGTTTGCGATCATGATCACGTTACCGGAGAGTATAGAGGTGCCGCACATTCATATTGCAACCTCATGTTCAAAGTCTGCCCGTTTATACCAGTGGTGTTTCATAATTTATCTGGTTACGATTTACATTTATTTATAATGGAGCTAACAAAATATGATGGTTCAATAAATATTATTCCTAAGACTAAAGAAAAGTACATAACAATCACAAAGTCATTTGAAATGGGTACTGAGAATAATTATTCTGTAAAAGTAAAATTTATTGATTCTTTTCAGTTTTTGAATGCAAGTCTAGATAAATTGAGTAAAAGCTTGAATGACGATGATTTTAAACATACTTCAAAAATTTTCACCACCACTTACCAGTTTAAGTTAATGAGAAAAAAAGGTATTTACCCTTATGACTATATGGATTGTTTTTACAAATATGAAGATAAATACCTGCCATCTAAAGAATTGTTTTATAACAGTTTATTGAAGCAAAATATTTCTGATATCGAATATGCACATGCACGAAATGTTTGGAAAGAATTTAACATAAGCAACATGGGCGAATACACTGATTTATATTTGAATTGTGATGTTTTACTGTTGACCGATATATTCGAGAACTTTAAAACAATGAGTTTGCATTACTTTCAGTTAGATCCAGCTTATGTAACTGCACCTGGCTTTAGTTGGGATGCGATGCTTCTTTATACTGGTGTTCGATTAGAATTAATAACTGATCTTGAAATATATCAAATGTTATAAAAAGGAGTTCGAGATGGTTTAGCGCAATGTACATTGAGACATGGTCAAGCAAATAATAAATACTTACCAAATTTTAATCATGCGAACCCATCCAGTTTCCTCATATATCTTGATTTTAATAATTTTTACGTTTATTTGTTATGATGAAAAAATTACCGATATCTGATTTCAGATTCATGTCACCACAAGAAATAAATTGTTTAAATATTGAAAACGTTTCGGATGACAGTGATTATGGATATATTTTGGAAGTAGATTTAGAGTACCCCAATCACTTACATGATGCGCACTGTGAATTACCTTTTTGTGTTGAGAAACTCGCTCCACCAGGCAGTAAATCTAAAAAGCTGATAGCAAATCTTTACAATAAATATTGTTATGTGATTCATTGCATTCATTTAAAGGAATGTTTAAAACAAAGGACTGATATAAAAAAAAAATCATCGTGTTATTACATTTAGACAGCAATGTTTTCTAAAGAAATATATAGATTTGAATACAAGTTTGCGTCAAGCCTCAAAGTCTGATTTTAAAAAAGACTATTTTAAGCTGTTAAATAACTCAATATTTGGTAAAACTATAGAGTATAAACGAAAGCAAGTGAATGTTAAGCTGGTATCCCATTGGGAAGACACCAATAATGTGACCAATAAATTTATCGCTGCCCAAAAACTGATTGCCAAACCAAATTTAAAATCTGTATAAATTTTTTCAGAAAACTTTGCCGCTATTCAGTTAAACCTAGAAAAAATAATTTTAGACCGACCAATTTATGTAGGATTCACTGTGTTAGAATTCGCAAAACAACATTTGTATCAATTCCATTATAATTTTATCAAACGAAAATATGGCGACAATGCAAAGCTTTGTTATACTGATACTGATAGTTTATTATACTTAGTTTATACAGATGATGTGTAAAAAGACATTAAGAATGATAGTCAAGAGTTCGACACCAGTAACTTTGCTGAAAATAATGTATACAAAATGCCAAGAATAAATAACAAAATACCCGGCTTATTCAAAGACGAAATTGGTGGTGAATTAATAACAGAATTTGTGGGGCTAAGACCCAAACTTTACAGCATTAAGAGTGCTAGAGAGGTTATTAAAAAAGCCAAAGGTGTATCTAAGTCTGTAACTAAATCATTAATTAATAAACCATTAATCATCTAATTGTGGTAAAACTAATGTAATGGTTTCGTTATTGTTACATAAAAACGGTCTTAGATTTAAAAACTTGTATTTATACACAAAAACGCCATTCCAAGGTTTATATTGTTTTCTCAAAGAAGTGTTATTAAACGCTCCTGAAATTAAATTTCATGAATTTATTAACAATAGTGAAGTTATACATCCAAATGAAGCATTACCGAATACGGTGATGATTTTTGATGATGTTGTTTGTGAAAGTCAGAGCAACATTCGTAATTATTTCACTATGGGTAGACACAATCAAATAGATTGTTTTTATCTCTCAAAAACATATTAAAGGGTACCAAAACAGTTGATTCGCGATAACACAAATTTATTATTGCTCTTTAAACAAGATGAAATCAACTTAAAGCATGTATACAACGAGCATGTGAATTCAGATATGTCATGGAATACATTTAGAGATATTTGTCATAATGTTTGGCGGGAAAGGCACAGTTTTATAAATATTAATAAAGACTCTGAATCAAATAACGGCAGATATAGAAAAAATCTAGACACCTTTATATACTTATCCTGAAATACAAAATCTTCATTTGCAAGAGATACGTGAAAGCACACAGACAAAAGATGAGTCTTAATATTAAAGAACAGATAATAACATCATCAAATATCATAAAAAATATCCTCCACACTATTAAGAGTATATGAACAATCATCGGATAAAGATTCAGAAACAGAACATTATGATTCGGGCTCCGAATATTTTACTGATATGGAAAACAACGATAACAAAGATGTATCTATAACAAAAAAATATCTGAATAGCCTTTATGATATAAATATTCCTTTCGGTGTCCGGAAAGTAGGTGATCAGTTAATGATGGGTAATTGTCCGGTTAAAATCATTTCCTCAATCGATGGTGACCACGAACCATGTAGAATCAAGATTGATAATACTGAATATCAATTGACTGAAGGACTAAAAGAGGTATTATTACATAAAAAACCGGATCTAGAATTAGTTACTGAAAATGATAAAAATGCTTATAAAAACATCTTGATAAAAACGAATGCACATAAGCGTGATTATGGTGATAATGGACAGATAAAGGGAGACAAAGGTGACAAATGTAAACAAATTATTAAACCCATGTTCATCACATCAGCAGTTGATAGTAATAAAAAAATTGGTGGTAACATAAACATATTAAAGAAATATAGAAAAAATACTGATTTTATCTATTGGGATGATCCTAATGAGCTAGTCGAGAGATTAAAACTTCTCATTGCTTCCAAACAAGCTGGAAATACAAATCAAGACAACGAAATTATTTCCATCATAGAAGAACTACAGGAAGCAGGTATAATAAAATCATAAATAACATGGTAATGATAAAAATTCGTTTAGTTGTTAAACGGTTGTCAAGGATTATAGAAGGTAAAAATGAGTAAAGAAGATGTAGTGAACGAAATACACAAAAATGCAAGAGTACATTTTCCTCGTAGATGTGTTGTACTTAAAGACATAGATGATCTTTGGCAAGCTGATCTAATTGATGTACAAAGAATATCAAAAGTTAATTCAAATTATACTTATCGTAATTGACTGTTTTTCAAAGTATATTTGGGTGAGACCTCTAAAAAATAAAACTAAAGATTCTGTAACAAAATCATTTCAATCTATCTTGTCTAATGGTAGAGTGCCTATAAACTTGCAAACAGATTGGGGTAAGGAATTCTATAACAATAGTTTTAAAAAGCTGATGCAAGTGCATTCAATAAATCATTACTCGACATATTCAACTAAAAAGGCTTCTATAGTTGAAAGAGTAATACGAACTATAAAGGGTAAACTTTATAAAACGTTTAGTTTGAAAGGTAATTTCAAATGGACAGACGGAACCTTAGAAAATGTTGTGGATGATTACAATCACACAAAACATAGAACTATTCAAATGAGTCCAGCCCAGATTGATAAGCGTACAAAACAGATTGTGATGCAAAAATATAATATTCTGAATAAACCAATAATTAAAAGAAAAAGCCGTTTTACTGTGGGTGATGTAGTACGAATAAGTAAAAATAAAGCATATTTTGATAAAGGATACACTCCAAATTGGTCGACAGAATTATTTAAAGTAGTTGCAGTTCAGAATACTGATCCATCAACGTATCTGCTGGAAGACTTAAGAAAAAATCGAATTTTGGGGTCATTTTACTGTCAAGAGCTTCAGAAAACTAAAAATCCTGATGTGTATTTAGTTGAAAAAGTTCTAAAGAAAAAAGGGAGTAAAGTTTTTGTTAAGTGGTTAGGATTACCACCTCAGGAAAATAGTTAGATTAGCAACACTAATATATTATAAATATCAAGCGTAATTTTGTCATTCTTTGTTTACTTATGGAAGTTTACATAAAAAACAGGTACAATTAACATAATAACATAGAAAATAAAAATAAAAATCAAGAAAACTTAACAAGAGTGGTCAGATAGTGTTGATGAACCATACTTTTGAAGATAGGAAGGGATTTCGCTTGACGGATAGAAACGGGAAGGGCGTTCCAGAGTTTGGCGGCCTGCAACGTGAAGGAACTTAAAACGGTCTTTTAGGTAAGACGGTGATGATGGAAGGAAAAGGACATAATAAAAGGAGATTGAGAACATGAGCATTTCGACGAAGACGAATGGGTAACCACTTGAGCCTATTACGGTACACAGAGATGTGATCAAATTTACGCAGGCCAAATATAAGTCGTAATTTTGTCGCCGTACGAGGTGCCGGGCGACAACGAAAAGCCATTTGGCTGTGAACCACCACCCCAACTCTTCCCGTGGGTGTCGTAGAAGGCGACTAAGGGACCCGGGGGGCGGGCAGCAGCGTCCCTTGCAGCACACTCCCTATACTGCGATCCCCAACCCGCATGTCCAGCGTGGGGATTATGGGCATCAACCCCCCCATGGATAGACACGCCAAAAGAATGTGGCCCCCAGTTCCCGGCCGCCTCGCTATTCCTGGCCATGGTAGCGGCCACGGTAACGGCGGGGCAGGGGGTGCTAGGAATCCCCGGGCTACATCAGGCTACCAAACTCTACCTAAACTGACCCTGGCTACGTTTAACGGACGCACTCTGAGGCTTGACCATCATCTAGCGCAGTTGGAAGTGGAGTTAGAGAACATCAAATGGCATGTTCTGGGGTTATGTGAAGTCCGTAGAGAGGGGGAGGACACCGTAACCCTAGACTCGGGCCATCTTCTCTACTTTCGCGAGGGTGATAAAACATCCCAGGGTGGCGTAGGCTTCCTCGTCAATAAGGCCCTCTCTAGCAACGTCCAAGAAATCTCCAGTGTGTCGACCAGGGTAGCGTACCTGATCCTTCGGCTGTCCAAGCGGTACAGCATGAAGGTCATCCAGGTCTATGCACCGACCTCGGCACACTTGGATGATGAAGTGGAGGATATGTATGAAGACATATCCAAAGCCTTACATAACACCACTAAGGCCCACTTCAACGTTGTTATGGGGGACTTTAACGGCAAGGTGGGAACCCAGACTGGCAACGAATCCCGAATAGGCCCGCATGGTTATGGGGTCAGAAATCACAGGGGGCAAATGCTTGTCAACTTCCTTGAGAAGGAGGGGCTGTTCTTGATGAACTCTTTCTTTAAGAAACAGCCTCAAAGGAAGTGGACATGGCAAAGCCCCGACACTGTGACTAAAAATGAGATCGACTTCATCATGACGGATAGCAAGTACATATTCAGAGATGTCTCAGTGATCAACAGGTTCAATACCGGATCTGATCACCGACTCTTCCGAGGCTCTCTGAATATCAACTTGAAGCTTGAAAGAAACCGTCTGATGAAGTCCACGCTCCGACCTGACCCAATCCAAATCATGGCGGGCACCGAGAAGTTTCAGCAGCTTCTCGGGAATAGATTTGTTGCCTTGGAACCCACTGATGACGCTGACGAGACCCTACACAATCTGGTTGAAACGTTGAGGGATGAGGGCATCAAATTCTGTCGAAAGCAGCGTACTGGCAAGAATTCCAAACTCTCGGATGAGACTCTTGGGTTGATGACAAAAAGACGGGAGACCACCCAAGCGACTTTGTCAGAGAGGTCAGACCTGAACAAGCGGATTGCGAAGATGGTACGGCACGACCTTCGGAGCTTCAACACGCGCCTCATTCAAGAGGCGATAGAGCGAAACCGAGGGTCCAAAGTATTCACTCAGCAGCTTGGCAGGAGCCACCTGACAAAGCTTAAAACGCACGACGGGAGGACCGTATTGTCAAAGCCGGAGATATCCGCCGAGATAGAAGATTTCTATGGCCGATTATACGCTGCACATGCCCCTCGTTACCGACGAGATGACCAAGATTCCAGAGCCACCCTGACACGCCACTATACCGACGAACTGCCTGAAATCAGTCAAGACGAGATCGTGTTAGCTCTAAGGCAGCTTAAAAATGGAAAAGCCCCCGGCGAAGACGGTATTACTTCAGAGCTTCTTAAAGCCGGAGGAGCCCCTGAAATACAGGAGCTACGGAACCTCTTTAATACCGTCCTTGACAGTGGGAGAACTCCAAAGGCGTGGAGCGGGAGTTTGGTGGTGCTCTTTTTTAAGAAGGGAGATAAAACTCTTCTTAAGAATTACAGACCCATCTCACTCTTGAGCCACGTCTATAAGCTGTTCACACGAGTGGTCACGAACCGTCTCGCCAGGAGACTCGACGAGTTCCAGCCACCGGAACAGGCTGGGTTCCGCGGAGGATATGGCACCATAGACCACATACACACAGTGAGGCAGATTATACAGAAGTCCGAAGAGTATAATCAGCCCCTGTGTCTGGCTTTTGTGGACTATGAGAAGGCATTTGACTCCGTTGAAACCAGGGCTGTTCTGGATTCCTTACAGCGATGCCAAGTAGACTATCGTTATATCCAGGTGCTGAGTTGTCTCTACGAGGCCGCCACCATGAGTGTCCAAGTACAGGGTCAGCAGTCTAAACCCATCCAATTGCGCAGAGGAGTGAGGCAGGGGGATGTCATATCCCCGAAACTGTTCACGTGCGCATTGGAAGATATGTTTAGGTTGCTGGACTGGAAAGGAAAGGGCATTAATATAAACGGCGAGGGGTGCTGGGTCAGATAACCTCCTCGTGAGCCCGTACTACTACTTGTCCCCGGGGATTCGTCCCTGGGGAACGGTAGTAGGTGGCGGGCCTGGTGCATCCTGGTTCCCGTCACTAAAAATATCCCTCTTCGGGGGGATATTGTTAGTGGCGGCCAATAATCTGACGAAGGGAAGGTAACCCTGAAAATCCAATAACATGATGGAAGCAAGTCAAAATAAGGAACTACCCCAGGAAGGTACCGGAGGAAAACCCTTCGGAGAATCCTTCCCCGAGCCATCCGGCTCGGGCCGCCCCTCGTACTCTGGGGGGGGCAATGAATTGCATGAAGTCAGAAAAACTAACACCAAAAAACCACCTAGAAAACCCAAAACACAGGGTAGAGCCGCGTCCTCGCATGCGCCCTCATCATCATTAACCACCACCACACCTTCAACGTCTAAAACCGCGTCTTCGGATGCGGCGAGACCACACTACTCTCGCGATGTCTCGATGGTCGGAGCGCCCCTCGGGGCTTCTTCGAAAGAGACGGAGATTGACCTGACAGCGTTATCAGCTGCCATACCAGCTGCAGCTGCAGCACCCGGGCCAAACTGGAACCTGGTCGCTTCTAAAAAGAAGGCCAGGAAGGGCTGGAAACCCCACCAGAAAACCCACCAGTCTAACCTGCCTCCCAGCAAGACCCAAATGGCGGAGACATCGACGAGGGTGACGGCCACTGACGGTGGACAACAGCTTGCACCCAGAGCTCTGTCCATGGCTGCAGTAGGCGGGACTCGTCCCACCGAAAAAGCCCTGACACCAGCCGCGACCACGGCCGCGCTAACGTCTAGCGAAAGCGACCAGACCCCTCGCCGATCGTTGAAACCAAGAGGGAACCGCGCGGGTAGGCAGGTACAGGCCCGGCTTACCCCACCAGCTCGACCCGAAAGTTCCAAACGAAGCCGACCCGAAGACAGCACTACGCCTACTGGTGATAGCAAACGTCAAAGGTCGGACTACAACCAAAGAACTGAATCCGTTAGTTACGCGGCGGCCTTCAGGTCACATGACCTCTGCGTAGCTATTATGATCGAACCTTACCAAGACATGACGGAGGAGCAAGCCTTGGAAGTGCGAGAACGACTGGAGGCGCGGTTTGAGAGTGATCTCTTTACACCAGACACCGCGTCCCTGGCCGCGAAAGCCCGCTTCCGGGGCAAAGCCCATTACGGCGAGGGCGTCCTCAAATTCTGGTGTGAGGACGACTTTACGCTAGGGTGGCTCCGCCAGAAAGTCGATGCAGAGAAGTCGCCAATCGCTGGAACGAAGCTGGTCTTGAAAAGACAAGCGGAGATCGAGCGAAAGATCTTGTGCGGATTGCTGGTACCTAACCTGACCAAGGATGCCGAAAGTATGCGCAAGATTCTGGCGGCTCAAAACCCAACCCTAAAAGTCAACTCATGGAACCTGATCCGCGTTGACAAGCGTGAGCAAGGGGTAAAACCCGGTACTCACCTGCTTCTCCGCGTTCCTGAGTCTGATATTGAGACCCTCAAGAGTCAGAACCGTCGGCTGTACTGGTTTTTCGGTAACATCTACCTCCACATAATGGGGAAGGATGCACCGGAAGACGGGGCCGCAGACGATTCAGAGACTCCCCCCACCAATCCTGGACTCAACCCCGCCCCACAACCCAAATCCTCTTCGGGATCCAAAGCCCAGTCCGATCCCCAGCCCGGACCGAGCTCCGGACGCGCGACAAACCCCTCTTCGGCCCCTCTACCACCCCAGGGGCCCGAACCTATGGATGTCCAGGATCCACCCAACCCCACATCTGAGGAGTGCTTTCTCGATATGGAGGAGAGCGACGGTAGCGAATGCGACCTCGGCTCTTCTCCTATCAGAGACTACTCCTAAACCACCCATACCACCACCTGTACCGCCACCTGATCCACCCCCTCCAGCCACACCCTATATCCAGGCCAACCTCCAGCATAGCCTCACGGCTACCGCGTCTCTACGCAGAATGCTGGAGGAACATCCCGAATCTGTGGCCCTCATCCAAGAACCGTGGATCAGGAAAGGCCAAATCTGTGGCCTCAAAACACCAGGGAGCAAGCTGCTCGCCAACACAACCGTAAGTAACCTTAGAACGTGCATTGTTGTCCCGCGCGCCGCTAAGACACTTCTCATAACCGAACTCTGTTCCAGAGACCTAACCGCTGCTAGACTACACTTATCTCCCAACCATAACAACTCTATATCGCAAATAGTCATAGCATCAGCCTACCTTCCAAGCGATGAAGCAGTACCCACACCTGACCTAACGGCCCTGATTGAGTACTGCGAGAGGGAGAGACTCGAACTCATCATCGGGACCGACTCCAACGCACATCACACGCTGTGGAACAGCGTCAGATCCAACGACCGAGGAGATGAACTGGTAAACTATCTAGTATCAACTAACCTCCTCCTACTAAACAGGGGCTCCGAACCAACCTTTGTAACACGTAGAGCCCAAACAATCATTGACCTAACACTTTCTACCGCACAAGCCTATAACCTCATCAAGGACTGGCACGTCTCTGATAATGCTTCATGCTCAGACCATAGATGGATTAGGTTTAACCTGGAACTGTCACTACCTAGCCCGCAACCTAGACGCATCTCACGAAAGACAGACAAAACAAAATTCATTAAACTTGTTAAATCAGAACTTTCTGAGAAGCCTAACTTACCTAACCATATAACAATTGAGGACATTGAACTCTACACTAACCAAATAACACATACTCTTACCAACAGCTTTGAACTGACCTGCCCGCTTGTCGTGCCCAAACAAAGGACAAAAGGACAATGGTGGGGTCCCGAACTGCAGAGACTCCGACGCAAAGTAAGGAAACTGTTCAATAGAGCCATAAACACCCGACAAGACGAGGACTGGGAGTCATACCATGTTGCGAAGAAAATTTACAAAAAACGTATTCGCACAAGAAAAACAGAATGCTGGGAAAGATTTTGTACCAACATAGAAAACAACAGCCAGGCAGCACGCATCAAGAACATTCTCACAAATGTGCAGGAAAGTACTCTTGGATGCCTTATCAAGCCTGACAAAACCTATACCAAGACCGATGCAGAAACCAGCGAAGTGCTTCTGAACACACACTTCCCAGGCTGTCAGGTAACAGACAACTACAAATGGGAGGAAATTTCAGTGCAAACGCCAACCGACCTAGACTGGATAACAGCCCATAATATGATAAACCGCGACAAGGTACTATGGGCAATCAACAGCTTCCTTCCCTTCAAATCACCTGGCCTAGATGGGATCTTCCCAGGAATGCTCAGATGGTGCGGGAACCTACTAGCAGACCACCTGGTAGGTATTTTCAGAGCGTGCATTGCGCACAAATATATACCGCACCAATGGAGGGAAGTGAAGGTGGTTTTTATACCAAAACCAGGAAGAAGTGACTACACACTACCAAAATCCTTCAGGCCAATAAGCCTGACCTCATTTCTTCTGAAAACACTTGAGAGACTATGTGATAGAGAGATAAGAGATAACATACTCTCTCGAAACCCACTACACCCGCAACAACATGCCTATAGTAAAGGCAAATCAACAGAATCCGCTCTCCACAGCGTGGTATCACGAATAGGAAGTGGACTAACGACAAAACAACCAACTCTGGCAGCCTTCATTGACATTGAAGGAGCCTTTGACAAAACCAAATTCACCAGCATCTATAGAGCACTTGCCAAATATGGTATTGCGCCAACTCTAGCACAGTGGATAAACAACATGCTCAGATACAGAGCAATACAAGTCACCATAAACGAAACCACAAGAGGAATAGTCGCCAGGGGCTGCCCCCAAGGCGGCGTCCTATCCCCACTACTATGGAACATAGTTGTTGACGAACTCATCCGTAAGCTAAACGGCCAAGGACTGGTGACAGTGGGGTATGCAGACGACCTCGCGATCCTGGCAACTGGATGCTTCGAAAACACCCTATGTGACCTGATGAAACTCGCCTTTAAAACCATTGAAACGTGGTGCAAAGACCATGAATTATCAGTCAACCCTACAAAAACAGAACTTATAATGTTCACCAACAAGCGTAACTTGGGTAACCTTAATCTACCAAGACTATTCAACACCGAAATAACTTTAAAAACTGAAGTCAAGTATCTAGGAGTCATACTAGACAGTAAACTCCTATGGAACAAACACCTTGACTACAAACTGCAGAGGGTTACTACCGCCTTCTACCAATGCAGCAGAATGCTTGGTAAAACATGGGGCCTATCACCAAAGATATCGAGGTGGCTTTACACCGCTATCATTAGACCAATACTCACATATGGAGCCATCGTATGGTGGACCAGAACTGAGCTAAACAACGTAATAACCAAGCTGCAACGCTTCCAAAGAATGGTATGCTCAGCAATAACGGGCTGCATGAGAACCACACCTGGTGCTGCCCTAGATGTGATACTGGGCCTTGCGCCACTAGACTTATATATACAACAAGAGGCCACCATGTCGGCCCTGAGACTACAAAATATGGGATTGTGGGGAAACACCGACTGTCCACACGCCCAAATCCTGAACAGGGCCCTTGCATATGAACCTCTCCTAGCGGCATCCTGTGACAGAATGCCCAACAAACCAATACAAAACAAACACTACCGAATACAACTGCATGAGGACCATAGAGATGAATCAGGCAGCCACGAAGTGAGAGTATACACGGACGGCTCCAAGACCGATATGGGCACGGGAGCAGGGATACACTCTATGGACCTCAATATTAATGTATCAATGTACTTAGGCAAACACAGCTCAATATTTCAATGCGAATGTGTAGCCATAACCGAGGCAGCCACAGCTGTGGAAAGAAGGGATATACGCAACCAGTGTGTGCGTATCCTGTCTGATAGTGCTGCTACACTTAGAGCTTTAGCAGGGAACAGCTGTAACTCCAAGCTCGTATACGAGTGTCACCTTGCACTTGAGAGGATTTCCAGTAGAAACAGGATTACCCTCCAGTGGATCAAAGGACACAGCGGATCATTAGGCAATGACGCTGCAGATGAATTGGCACGGAAAGGCGCGGAAACGCCTACACAAGGCCCAGCTCCGTTCCTTCCCCTACCATTCTCCCAAATCCGAACATGGATACAGCTCAGAACCAAAGAGACGCATAACGATAGATGGTCAAACCTACAGGAGTGCCGACAATCTAGAGCAGCACTCCCAGCTACATCACCAAGACTAACTAAATACCTACTACGCCTAACAAGATCGGACCTACGAGTCCTAGTGGGGACACTCACAGGACACTGCCCACTAAATAAACACCTCTTCACCATCGGAGCAACGGACAGCCCTCTCTGCAGAGGATGCCTGAGCGACGAAGAATCAGCTGCCCACGTAGTCCTGGAATGCGAGGGAGTAACAGCGCAACGACTAGAAATCCTCGACCACCCGAGGTCACTCCGCGAAGCCTGCGAAGATCCCAGGAATATTCTGCGCTTCTGGTCGGAGTTAGGCTGGTTAAACTAGTAAACACACACCACGCACAAAGGACCAATCGGAGTCCAAGTGCGGAAACAGGAGTACACTTACCATAACCATAACCATACCATATAAACGGCGAGTACATCTCACACCTGCGATTCGCTGATGACATAGTCTTAATGGCGGAGTCGCTTGAGGAACTGAACCAGATGCTGGACGGCCTAGCTTCAGCCTCCCGATGTATCGGTCTTGGCATGAATTTGGATAAAACCAAAGTCATGATCAATGGTCACATTGATCCAAGGCCGGTGGTCGTACATGGTCACCTTCTCGAAACTGTTTCCGAGTACACTTACCTTGGGCAGATTCTGCAGTTGGGTAAAAACAGTTTCGAGAAGGAGGCCAAAAGGAGGATCCAGCTGGGCTGGGCAGCATTTGGGAAACTACGTCAAGTCTTCACGTCATCCATACCGCAATGCTTGAAAACGAAAGTTTTCAATCAGTGCGTCCTACCCGTTATGACCTACGGAGCTGAGACGTGGACACTCACGATAGGGCTGGTCCACCAGTTCAAAGTCGCTCAGCGAGCTATGGAAAGAGCTATGCTCGGAGTTTCTCTGAAGGATAGGATTCGTAACGAATACATCCGACAGAGAACCAAGGTTATCGACATAGCTCAAAGAATTAGCAAGCTGAAGTGGCAGTGGGCCGGCCATATCTCGCGAAGAACCGACGGCCGATGGGGCAAACGTGTTCTTGAGTGGAGACCACGACTCGGTAAACGTAGTGTAGGACGCCCTCCGACCAGGTGGGATGACGACCTGCGAAAGACTGCAGGTAGATGCTGGATGCGCCAAGCTGAAGACAGGGCGCTATGGCGCTCATTGGGGGAGGCCTATGTCCAGCAGTGGACTGCTATAGGCTGATGATGATGATGATGAAATATAAGTCTAATTGAGTAGTTCTGAAGACGCTCAAGCTTTTTGAGTTGGTCTTCAGTTAGGTCAGGATAGAGGGGGAGTAGTAAGGATTGTGCAAGCGCAGTTTTGGTACAAGTAGGAAGGAAGTTACGCAACCGCTTTAGAGAAGCACCTGTACCAAGGGTCTTCCTAGATACCGCTGCAAGTTGTGGACCCCACGATAACTGTCGGTCAACAAGTAACCCCAGATTTTTAACTGTGTCACTGTATTTCACTTCTTCCACTAGTGGACAAAAATCGAAGTGAACAGTAATATAATTTTATTTGATAATGTTGGCGCGCAGGAACGCGCCTTGCTCCACGGACGCAGCTGCGGCATGCAGCGGGGCGCGGGGCGCCACGCCGGCACTTAAATAGGAACGCGTGTCTCTCCGCGGCCTCTTGCGACACGCGTCGCCCGACCATACGCACGCCTAACTCAAGGCATCATTCCATTTCTATTCTGTACAAACGAAGTTTAATTAAATACTCTGATATCTATAAATTCTCTCATTTATGTCCTGTAGCAGACATAAATTTTTTTGGCGCCCCCGGGTGGACACGATCCACCAACGTTTCGGTTAACAGCCGAACCTCACACGTGGTGAACAGAAGATCTGGACGTCTGGCGCAACAGCCGAACCTCACACGTGGAGAACAAGGAAGATCTGGACGTCTGGCGCAGTGCCCGAACCCCACACGTGGAGAACAAAGAAGATCTGGACGTCTGGCGCAGCGCACCGAACCCCACACGTGGAGAACAAAGAAGACCTGGACGTCTGGCGCAGCGCATCGAGCATCAACCTAACAAGGAGAGTGCCGTGAGCTTATCCCTATTTCCTACCTATTTTCAACCTTCATTTGTGCGGATAGGGTTTGATGACCTCAGACTTAGTGCGTGTTTCATCATCTTTTATCATCATCTTTATTGACCATCACTATTCAGCATCACTTTTATTCTTAATATTGATAATTTGTTTATAATAAGAAGAGCCCTTAACCGCATCTGCCTCATCACTGAATCCTGACTGACTTGAAAGCAAACTTTCAACGGCTGGGAGTATGTTGGCGCGTAGGAACGCGCCTTGCTCCACGGACGCAGCTGCGGTATGCAGCGGGGCGCGGGGCGCCACGCCGGCACTTAAATAGGAACGCGCGTCTCTCCGCGGCCTCTTGCGACACGCGTCGCAAGAGTCTCCCTCTATTTCGCTTCTTGTATCTTGGAAACCAATTCAACGGCGTTTTGCTTTGTCTCTACCTCTTGTTTGACCACAAGGTTACTAAAGGAATTTTCTTGGATGACGTTGTTCAGCTTAGTGTAGAATGATTCAATATCAGTGTGGCTTGACTGTTCTGTTGGTGTTCTTGACTTCTGTTGGTGAGTAAATCTGTACTATGGACCATTTCTCTTCGTGAGGGGGGATACTTATGTTGAGTATGGCTATGCGTTCTAATTATACCTATTATTTTATGTTTCAGTTCTCGTTTTACTAAGAATGCCATGTTTTCCTTATGTTTCGCCCTTGTAGTAAAATATGAATTCTTCGTGGTCTACAATTTTCTCTCCAAACCTCCCGAGCTTCGCTTAGTCCAATGATTGACCATTTGATGTTTTTTTTTTAGTGACTGTCATATGTTCCAGCAATGCATAGTTCGTTCTTAATGTTAGTGTATTATATTAGGTTGGGGAAAAAGTCTTTTCGCATTATAGTATGTATGAACTTGTAATATAAATCTCTTTGGCTCTACTATTTGTATCTGGCTGGTTTTGATATCATTAAAAGTTTAAATTTTAAAGAAGATAATTCCATATTCAAATTAGGAAAATGTGTGATTTCAAGTGACCGCGCGACCTTGGTGACGCACGCACACGCTATTGTAATTGTTCGTGCGCGTAGACCTATTTAGCGGCAATAAAATGTCGAGTGCAATGTGTTATTAGCGAAAGCTTAGCGTTTATCCAAAATAAACTACAAGTGATTGACCAAGTTAGTTTGATGCAAATTTGTTCGAGTGCCTTCACAGAGGAGGACATTCACTTGGCGAAAAACCTTCTTTTCGATTGTGTGAAACCAAACAAGAAGAAATCGCTGCGAAAGAAAGATGGCAAGGCTCAGAGAGACCTGGAAGATATCATTGGGTTGTTTCGGGAACTTGATCCTGATGATTTCCCTACATTCGTCGCGAAAGATCTCAACAAACTACCCCCGGTTACGTTTGATCATGTGGACGTAACGAAATTGTTGAAAGATATTTTATTACTACAAAAGGAACTGACTAGTATAAAACAGAATTATGCTTCGACGGAAGAATTAAATGCAATTAAATTGGAATTAGAAAACTTGAAGATGACATCAATAGTAAATAATTTTGACGTGACGAACGTCAACACTGTGCGAGGTTCATCACGCCCTGTTATAAATATGATAGACAAATGCTATGATAGTGGTCCTATAGGTTTGCTGCATATTCCTGGGATGCAAAAGGAGCCTGAAAAAGTTTTAACTCCAGCTATCACAACTGAACTCCTGCCACAACCTTTTAGTGCGCAACCGTCACCAGAATATAGAGGGTTATCGTCAAAAACGACAGAAAAGCTACGAAACACGAAGGTAGTTTCCAGTCAAAATTCATCAAAAACTGGAACACCTACAGCTAAAACCAAAGCAGTGTTTGTACAAAAACCAACGTCAGTATCTACGAACCAAAAATCTTTTGCTCAGTTAGCGAGAGATAAAGGTGAATGGAGAGATAAGCAGCCGACCGAGGAATGGATGGTAGTTCAGAGGAGAAGGTATAGAAATAGATTAGAAACAACAAAAGGCGCTGCAAAAATGGAGCCGAATCATAGATTAGAGCGGCCGACGTAAAAGTCCCGTTATTCATAAATGTCGTTGCATCAGAAGCGCTTCCATGCCGTACATTCCGGAGCGACGCAAAACCTCAGAGTTAGGAATACGGCCCTGCCACTTGATCTTTAAGATGGATCTTAGACATCTAAGGTGGTAAGTGTCAAGCTTTTAACGTCGTTTTAGCATCGATAACCTGTAAACTCCCACCAGTGGCTCCATGTAGCTGTTCTACACGCAGCGGCCACACCCTGGATTCTTTATTACGACGTAATGAAACCGAACCATTTTTGAAGAAGCTGATAACTGGTGACGAAAAGTGGATCATGTACGACAAGAACGTGCGAAAAAGGTCGTGGTCAAAAGCCGGTCAGGCTTCACAGACTGTGGTGAAACCCGGGTTAACTCGCAACAATGTGATGCTGTGTGTGTAGTGGGATTGGAAGGGCATTATTCATTATGAGCTGTTACCACCAGGCAGGACCATCGATTCTGAACTCTACTGCGAACAACTGATGAGATTAAAGCAAGAAGTTGAGAGAAAGCGGCCGGAATTAATCAACAGAAGGGGTGTGGTTTTTCATCATGATAACGCTAGACCTCGCACTTTAGCCACTCAGCAAAAATTAAGAGAATTTTGGCTGGGAGGTGTTAATACATCCGCCGTATAGTCCTGACCTTGCACCTTCAGATTTCCACCTGTCTTGGTCTCTTCGTAATTCTTTAGGAGGCAGTGTCAGGTTAACATCACAAGAGGCTGAGTTGTCTGCTATCCTACGAGCTGTACAATGGATGAAAACTAGAATTGAGGTGGAATTCATTGTTGCTAGCGACTCAAGATCGGGTTTGGAGATTATATGCGACACTGATACCGTCCATCCAATTGCATTTAGCATTCGCACTAGCTTGAGGGAGCTCCATGATAAAGGTGTTAATGTCAAACTTTTGTGGGTGAAGGCACACATCGGTATAATTGGTAATGAGAGGGCAGATGAGTTGGCCAAGCGAGCCGCTCTGCATAATAAACAAGCAGCATGGTATGATAAGTTTCCATTGTCTTATGCAAAACATATCATAAGGAACGCTACTGTTCAAGTATGGCAGGATAGGTATATGGCTGCTTCAGCAGGCGGAACAACTAAGCTATTTTTTAGAGATGTGGCCTTGGCTTATTGGGTGCTACGTGGAATAAAGTTAAATAATTTTCTTACACAGATTTTTACAGGACACGGGGGTTTCCGAGCTTATTTGCACAAATTCAAGCTTGCTGATAGTCCTTTATGCACGTGTGGGAGCGATGAGCCTCAGACAGTACTGCACATATTATTGTATTGTTCAAAATTTGGTCGGCTTTGATTGTGAGTGTGCTATGGATACAGAATTTGTTGTCGATAATCTGGGTTATATCTTATCTACTGTAAATACCAGAGAGTTATTTCTAGTGTATGCTAGGACCATTCTTAGAAGTGTGGGCTTGGAGAATGGTTCTTTTTTGGAGCCGCAATAGGTAATTTGTTTACATTTACTGTTATGTATAGGTTGGTTGTGCAAGGTAATCAGTACAATTATTTCCAAAGTTTTTGCCTGATTTTTGTGGTTTGGCATATCCTTAACTGGTGATTTATTTTAAGCCCAATATTTTCTAGCATAACAGTTGGGGCTTGATTTAGTATTTATTGCAGGGTTTGGTGATGCTTTTAATTAAAGTAAATTTTAATGAGATTTTTTTCATTCATGAGTTTTAATGTAAATATTTATTATAGCTAGCTACTATAAATACTTGAACTTGAACTTCTTTTGTGTTTTGGCTCCGCTTGTTTTTGCTACTATACTCTGTTGGTGTCTGTTTTCATAGTGTCTTAAAGTTTTTAAATAGAATATGATTGTATTAAGTTAAATAATTGTTCTATGAAATTGTTATGATTAGCTGTATTTTTATTGTTTCCATTAATTTTATTTACATTAATTTAAATCAATTTTTGTAATGGTCATTATTTGTTGCGATAATGGTCCACTTTATGTTATTATATGTATGTGTGGTACTCTTACTCTGAGGATTAAAATACGAATAATTTTAACAGATGTAATTGACAAATAATTATAACACATGGAAAAAAAAAAGTATATATATAAAAATAAGGGAAATATATATAAAAGACAAATATATACAAGAAAAAAAAAAAGTGGTTTATGTTTAATAATTTGTTGTGTGTTTCTGTTATGAGTGTGTGTGTGTGTGTGTGTGGGTGTTGTTATTATTATTGAAAGTAATAATACCAATTACTAGTAAAATTCTTGTATGATGTCAAAAATGATGTTGCATTTATAGCAACAGTTTTTATGGATTTTAAGAGTAACCGCAAACTAGCGTACTTACAGATCCAGTGGTCTGATGAGTCCTACTAGTTTGCAACAATAAAAAAAAAAAAAAAAACAACACAAGAGGTCTGCCAAAATCACTTGTCGCGGTATTTTGATCAGAAGCCCCAAAATTTCTATAGCAATGGGATCATATCCCTACCTACAAGATGGCAAAAAGTTATCGAACAAAATAGTACCTACATACTTTAGTTAAATGTAAATAAACTATATTAAAAAATGTTTTGAATTTTCTTAAAAAATGCGAATAAACTTTTTCCCCAGCCTATTATGTTGCTATGTATGTATAAATTGGGGGCTCTTGTACGCTTATTGGGGGAGGCCTATGTCAAGCAGTGGACTGCTATAGGCTGATGATGATGTATATGTGTTTATCTTCTTGTTGTATTTTTTCCGATTAATGGGTAGATAGTGATGTAGTTGGAGGGTAGTAGGTAGGTAGTCGTTCTTTCTCACGGTGACTAGCCGGCTTGAGAAAGTTTTACTAGTTTCTTGGTTTAGTGTTGTTGTTTTATTTGTTTGTATGTTCTTCCCGTTATCGGTGTCGTTTGTTAATTTTAGGAGTTTTCTGATAATGATCCTTCTCTTCCACGCATCATGTAATCAAACATTTTCGTTTTGTTGATCTTCGGAGCTGGGGCTGGCTGATAGTTAGGTGAGGTGTTTGGGGACTCCACGTTGTTCCTTTTTCTTTTGTCTCCTGCGTCTTTTCTTGGTTTCTTGACTATCAAGATTGTGTTTCAATTGTTTTCTTTACTTCGTTTATTAGATTTTCCTGTTGATTCTCTTTTACACCAAATATTATAATGTTATTTCTTCTTCTTTCGCTATCCATATACTTTATATGAAGACTGAAGTGAAACTCCTACAGGATATGTAGGAGTTTCACTTCAGTCTTCAAGTATTTATTTTCGTCCATGATTGTGTTTAGTTTAGCCTCTATATTTTCGGAAACTTTTTTGTGACGGAGTCTGTGATTTGTTCCGTTTGGATAGCCATTTGTTTTTTCATTTTCTCAAACAATATTTCCATTTCGTGGTTCAATTTAGTTGAATTTTGTTTTCAAATGGTAGACTGGTTAAATGTGCTGGCAACACCAATTAGCGTTTCGAGTGATAGACGTTGTTTCCAAACGCACTTCCGTTGTTTCCAAACGCACTTCTTGCGTCACCTTGACGGTAAATTTGGTTTTTGTACGTTGGTTCTAGTAAAATTGATTGTCGCCTAGAGGAAAGTTGCGAAATTCTAACCTACAAGCTTGAAGTGTTTTCGGACAATCTTAGGTGATTTCTTCTGTTTATCTTTCAAAATCGTTACTTATTAACCGCTGATCAATATAAACCGCGAGGTACGGCAATCGCATGGGTTTCGGCACAATTTTGGATATTTGTTTGTAGAAGCAGAATACAGTCGTGTTTGCAGTTTGACACCGGGCGGGAAGGGTGTTATGGCAAACTCGCCTTTCTAAAATTTTCTCAGATGTCCTAAAGAGTGAAACTACTATCTGAACGAACTTGGCTATATTCCACATAGTTTTGATTTTGATTATTTTGAAACTT
This sequence comes from Eupithecia dodoneata, assembly GCA_947044415.1. Taxonomy (NCBI): domain Eukaryota; kingdom Metazoa; phylum Arthropoda; class Insecta; order Lepidoptera; family Geometridae; genus Eupithecia; species Eupithecia dodoneata. Next base: position 5,982,985 of record OX345656.1, on the reverse strand, counting down.
ACCAGATCTATTTCTACTTCCCTCATTCACCGCGGCGTCAGATTCATTCATCAGCCTCTCTTTTTTTATTTGATCTTGTTGGCCCCACATATACACGCAGCGGTGGATATCCATGATGCAATTAAGCACAACCTAAAATATAATCATCAGTATTCGGTCATTTGCATCTATAAAGGCGAAGTTTTTTAGGGTCCGTTCAGCTGTTTGGGCTACTAGAGGTAACAGTCCGATAGACGGACAAAAAGATAAATTACCGTAAAGGTAAATTTTTAAAGCTGCCTTGATTATCTATTGTGTTTTCGTACAATTATCCACCCCGACGTCACAAAGGCATGTATTTGGCCATTCAGTATACGAAAAAAAAAGGAATGGTAACTATTAAAAATGTATCTTTATGGTTAGGGATGTGGGAAAATAGGAATGCAATTGAAGTAATAAGTATACCTGAGTGAATGAAGTTTGAATTTCTTCTAAAGTCGGCTTGACGAGGATATTCGGTATTTGCAGAAGCATTTTCGTCAGCATCAGGGGATTGAGTTTCTTCTGCTCTTCCGGATCTACAGTCATTGTCAGAAAACTAAAACAAAACATTTAAAAAAAATTACTTTGGATGATTTAAGTACCTACATCTATACTCGAAAATATTTACCGACTTAGGTATCATGGACAATTTTTGGTTTTGAAAGCTGTCATTTATCAGAGGAGAGAGGTTTCGTTTTCGATAACAAAATTGAACATTTTCGCTCCACGTGAGATTAAACCTTGCTCCAACTCAAAATCTAACAACTTACAGATAAGCAAATCATATGTACTAGACACATAAGTTATGAAAATACTAGTGGTTTCTTCTCACTTCTTCCACTGGTGGACAAAAAATTGAAGTGAACATCAATATAATAATGAATAGTATAAAATATGACTTGTCTAAGTGCTTATTTGTAAGCAAGTTAACAGTTTTTTAGGTATTCAAAACTTTAAAAAAAACTGATAACAATATTCATAATATACATATATACCTATTATGACGACCGATGTGGCGCGGTGGGCGAAGGTCCGCATGCGACGCTGGAGGTTGCGGGTTCGATTCCCGCCTCGGAACAATTGTGTGTACGATCTGCAGATATTTGTTCCAGGTGTTTTGGTCGTTTTCTATGTATAATAAAAAATATCTATCTATGTAATGTATTGTATTATGTATATCAGTTATCTAGTACCCATAACACAAGCTCTGCTTACCATGGGGCTAGATAATGCTGTGTGAATTGTCCAGCATTATTTATTTATTTATACCTACATAACATAAAATATATTTTATTCTGAATTGGAGTTTAGAAAATATACAGGTGTAACTTTCGTTTTCGTTTTTGCTGACTATTTAAAACTACGTGCTGGTTTTAAGTGTCCACTCAGCCAAAAAATGAAGCTATAATAACAATAATACGTAACCTGGATACAGAAGCTCTTCGTCTTAAAATATCCAAACTCTGCCTTGTGCATTTGATAAGAGCTTCCACACATTTTGTTGCGAAGTAAGCGAACAGTTCATTGCACTCGTTTAGTGTGGGTGTGACGTCGAAGCGATCAGGGTTTTCTATCTCCAAAAATGCTGAAACATATATTTTTGTTTATTAACATAATAGTTAAATTAATAAGGTATTTATTTTCTATCATTTTGTTGTTATTTCGTTTGATAACTAGGTATTTCATTCCAGTTAAATAAAACATTTTATTCCATTTAATGACTGCGCCGTGCATTCACACGGTGATATAACTTAGATTTTTACGGCAAAAATACGTTTAAGAATATAAAGCCTTTGCTAAGGCAAAGGCATTAAAGCTAAAAAACCTTATCTAAAATAAACCAGCTGCAATATTTTGATATATTGTATTGCAAGATGAAAAATTACCAGCATCTTCAGGAAACACTCGAGTTGCAGACGTTACTTGTTTCAATGCCTTTTCGATGTCCAGCCTGTAATATTTGACAAAAAATATTTTTTTAAACAATATACCCACTTCTAGTATAAGCCAACTTTTCCCTGTATACTGACTGACACATTACTTTATACTGAAAGAAACGCCTTAAAAGTAAACCAAAAATTTTGCAATTACTTGCTCACCATTTATCTTTTAGGTCTCTTATCTGCTGCGAAGGAACGCTTCCCAGAAATTTGTTTATAAGCTCAATAACAGCTATTTCAGCGTTCCACGATTTCTGCTGCAAATCACGAGCTGAAAAAAATTACTTTCTTTAAAAACCTGTTCAGCATTTAATACTGACATAACAAAAGAACAATATCACCGATACATGACGGTTGTAAGTCACTTTTAGCAATTTGCAGCTAAAAGTGCCTCAGCTAAATAAGTGGTGTCTTGCCACAATCACACCGCGCAAAAGGTGGATTGGCGATGCGCAGTTAAGGTGTTAAAAATATGCAGATAGAACGAAATTTGTGTGTTTCATATGGCAGGTTCCCTTATCCCCTGTTGCCTCTGCCGTTGGCAACGTGCCGCTCGTGTCGTGTAGGTATACAAGCCCGGGCTTCTATACCTGATGACATGTCCGTCCATGCGCCGACCATGCATCGTCGGCAGCCGTCGACGGTTGCAGTTGCCTTTGCTACGTGTCGCTCGTGTACAAGCCCTTAGTCGAATTTTGCGATAGCCACTGGTTGAATTGGAGCAATCGATTGTTACACCACGGTCGCCAAGGTATTCTACTTAAATGCATAAATAAGTGGGAAACTGTTGATTTTCTTACAGATTTCAGATCGCCTGTGGAAGTTCTCATCGTAGAAAACGCCCGACTCGACTGCACGATCGGGTAAATATACCAACATCGTTTTAGTTATTGACAACAGGATCGCGTCTATCCGAGCTTCTTTCATATCTACCACCTGGAATCATTACATGAAAATAATCACATTAATAGGTATTATAAATGCAAATGTTTGGATGTATACCTATAGGTAGATGTTTGTTACCTCTTCACGCCAAAACTAACTGAACGGTTAGCGCTGAAATTGGAATTGAGCGGCTATTAACCCCTAAAATTGGTTCCTATGGGGTAAAAATAACCTTAAATAAAACGTTTCCTTCCGTCCATACATCCAAACATCCAAACTTCCGCATTTATAATATTAGTGTGATTTATTCTAAAATAAAGAAATATCTATGTAATGTGTTGTATATTATGTAGATATATCAGTCATGTAGTACACAAGCTCTGCTTAGCTTGGGGCGATTGTTCAGCGTTATTGATTTAATTATTATTGCTTAAAATCTAAGAGTAAATTGCTTAACTGAAATAGTATTTAGTAGTACAGTGACAGAAAATAAGAAAAATATTTTCACAACTTCTGCTAACGATTTTGCGAATTTGTAAAAAAAATGCCTGTGTTATTCTAGGAACTACATATAATAATACAATATTTCATACAAACCTCCTTGACGAACAAATCAACCTCGTCCAAGATTGAAATGATCTTGTCACAATACGCTGGTATCTCCAACGAGGTCCATGTAATCGTAGACAAGCCTGGCTGGAACGCTTTCTCTAGCTTGATCAGCTGGGCTCTTAGAAGTGGAAGGTAGAGTTTCGGCATTGCACTGGAAATAACATCAGAGTATTAGCAATGAGTATATCACGATCATGAGGAGGCTAAACGGGGTTTTGAGTGGAGACCACGTCTTGGTACGCAGTACGCCCTGTAACTAGGTGGAAGGATCTACAAGAAACTGCTGGCAGATGCTGAATGCGTGCGATTCCTTATTCGTGTTTCAAATGACACTCTCTCGTTAGTAAAAAAAGATAGCATTAATGCAATTTTTATTTTATAATAGAGGTAAAGAGAATTTAAAAAACAAAAGTTAAACGGATAAACCTCCGTTTAGACGTGAAAAGGTAACAGAAATATCTTACGTTCGGTTTTATAACATAAGTATGGATTTGACGTACCTGTAGAATATAATCAGAATGAAATAAAAGGCTGATTCTATACGGGAATAGCTCGTGCGAAACCGCAGGCATAAAAATGTCCATGGCTGGATACAGGCCTTCCCTCATGATCGCCAACTTCAACCAGGCAACCATTCCACCTTGTAGATGATTGCCCAAGCTACGCCCGGAAGTGGTCGCCACTTTATAAACCAACTTATCGGGCACTGGGATCCAAGTGACCAGAATACTCTACACTAATTAAACACCAGTCAACTTACAGTCGAATTTTATTATTTCTCGTGACACAATACATAACTTTTTCATAGTTGCCAAGGAGTTTTTCCTTACAAAAAGCGACTATTTGGGCGCCATCCGGAACATCTGCACAACAGAATTGACAATTATTTTACAATTACCAAAAACAAATTATTTAAGTAGTATTAAATAATTTTACAAATAATTCTTCAATAACAAAGAAATTAACAATCAAATAATAGAAATAAATTAGAACTAGTATTTACAATTGAAACAGAGTTGTGATTGTTGATTGTTGCAATCTACAGGTAGCTCAACGTGTACAGTACGTGTAAAATATTAATGTATTTTTTTGTGACATGTAATTTTTTTTTTACCAATTGATTATTCTGATGCGCTGCACTAGATACCAGCACTCGGTCACGCGTCGCTTATATTTTTAAAAACCCGGAGAGCTTGGGTACCCTTCGGATCTAGGGTCACAACTCTAAGGGGAGCAAATGCATAGTCTTTGTCGAGACCTGCATACTTGTGCCTCTAAGAGATCTTCGGCCAAATCTGCCGCCGCACCAGCCCTCACGGATATCCTCGGAAGATGGGAAGGGGTAAGTGTGTCGAAGCATGTAGCGTCCCACACAATAGGGCTCTCCAACGCCCATGGGAATAGATTCTAAATATTCTGTCATCTTAAAATGTTTTTTTTTTATGTACTTACATAGTCCTAATTGCCACATATATTCAACTTCTCTTATACACTCCGGTATGTAAATGCTAAAGTTTACAATATACAGGTTCGTGACGGGATGGCGAATCAAAAGCGGAGCTATCAGACCCAATCGCACCTGAAAACACAATTCGTCAGATCAGCACGATCAATGCAAAATGATCCGAAAGTACACGTGGATAAGCATGAAAATAACCTGTCCAACGTTCTGCGTCCAAGCTTTGTGATAAATTAGTTCAAATTCAGTAAATACGATGCACATAACGTTGAATAGTTTGATGCATCTTTGGGTGTTCTGCAAAAAAGAATATTTGAATTTAAAGAAAGACCCCTCTAACATATGACATCACACTCATATTAGCGAAAGTTTGCAATGATAGATGGATGGATGTTTGTAACCTCTCCACGCTCGCTATCAGTAAGACTGGCAAAAATCTTGGTAGGAATTCTCATAGATAATCAACTGTTCTGGGGACCCCACACCCAATAGGCAGAAGTTTGACGAATAAAATCGGTGGCTGCTCAAACGGTTGCGAAATCTTGTACCCACATCAACCATAATTTGCGCTCGCCCAGTCACTAACGCTTCGCATCCTAGACTACGCCGACGCCTGATTTAACCGAGGTACTGCCTGATAAGCTTGAACGGATTTAGAATCTCCGCTTACGCTTCATTTTCGTCTTCGCCGGGACGCACACTTCATCTTACTATATTCTATCCTTTCCTTTTCTTAATATATTTATATACACCATATTTCTATTCTATATTTATGTGTATTTATACTTATATTATGTATGTCTTTATACTAATATGCTATCAGTAAGAATTTGTATATGTATGCCCCAATTAAATATTATTCTGTATAATACCGTCTACACTTGCTCTATCACTTCCTGTCCATTCAAAGGTTGTCTGGCAGAGATCGCTCATAGCCATAAGGCCGTCAATTGTAGAACATAATTATTCAGTATTGTTTTTCCTGTCTTATGTATCTGTTTTATTTGATGTGCAATAAAGAGTAGGTAATTGTATTGTATTGTATAATATCATAAATAGGTATCGTATCTCACCATATGCTCGATAATTTCACGTTGTTCCTTGAACGTTATCATAGGAGTCTTGATATTCTTATCGTAGAATCTTATCCACATGAGGCGGCCGGCCACTGGAGGCATATTTCTTGGTAATTCCGGGTCCTCTCTTTCTTCATTGTACCTAAAATTAACTAGAGACGTTACACATAACTTTATCCCTTTAGTTAATAATCTCTTCATTTCCGAAACAAGCGGAGATGCACTGCTACAACACTCGCGGTCGGCTGGCTGGTGCCTGCGGCAAGACGACTGGCCAAATCGGACAGGTTGACGCAAGTAATGGGACTAGCTACCTACAATAAGCTCCCAGACAGAAGATGTTACAAATAGAGCTGCTGCTCTTCCTCTAGTAGTTTCCTTTACGACGACTCCTACGACCTCCACGGGCTGAGTTAGATAGCCTTGGTGGCCGCGTCGTTGCAATCGACCCATTCCAACGACGCGGCCACAAGGCCTATGTAGCTTACCTATTTCCGGATACTTAGAAATCTCACCTGTCACGAATAGACTCGATTTCCTCAGTATATGTGCTGATCAGATCGTAGTACTGATCCTCGAGGTACAAACACCCTAGTTTCAGCGTTTCGAATCTTTTAAGCAGCTGTAACGCTATTTCAGTGGTAGGACATTTGTTAACACTCTGAAAAGTAACATTGATTTACCTTTAATAGGCAATATAATAGGTTGTCCCCCAAATAACAGCAATGCTCAAAGCAGGTGAAACAGGCTTGTAGGCTTGTTGGCCAGGTTGTAGAAGTTTATGATATACCTAGAATTACAATGTTCTAATGTCTATTCTTATAGAATTCTACCAATGTGTGAAGTAAGGTAGGTACATAAGAAGGGTATGAAGATAGGCAAAAAGAAAAGAAAATAATTTATAATAAATGTATGAAGCAGTACTCGTGAATTTGAGGTTACATTAAGAAGCACAAGCACCAGTAGCGTTAAATAGGAACGATGTAGGTTTTAAAATTACAATAGATGGAAAATATAAGAGTTACGTTTATCATAAAGTTTTCTAGCAACAATTCTTGATTTCCGACTGCATCCATGTACGCTTTAAAGTCCTTGTCAAAATCAGGACGTCTGTAATTTTGAACAATAATAAATTAATGCGTTGTCGAAACCTCTGGGTATTCTTCACAAAAAATAAACCGCAGTCGGTTCGTTCTAAATAATGGTTCATATTTAAGTTTTATAACAGTAGATTTAGGTCACCGTTAACTTCAATAGGAGCAAAACAGAAACAATCACTAACGGAGGTTGTAGGTATTATCTGGATTAAAACTTTCTCGATTTCTTAAAATATGTAAGATTTATTCATCGGGTACTCATCGCGTAGGTACCTTTTATTTATTTTCCCTTACGTTTCTATTGCAAAACAACATAGACAACAAAATTACGTATGGTTTTGGTGTATATAGTTAAAAATAAATAACACATTATCTAAATCATACCTATGGTCCATTGCATTATACGTTTTAGTAGATATTGCTTTAAAAAATTTGTTGAAATTATTTGCGAAATCTTCAATACCTTCAAGGGTCGTCTTATTCAAGACGTAATAAGTGATATACGTTTGAAAGAGCGTTATTATCTGAAAAGAAAGGAGTAAAGAAAACGAACAAGCTTAACAGCTTATTCTTAGTTTATCTAACTTTACGATCCTAAAGTAGATCACATACCTTATGTGCATAGGAAGCCCCAAACAAACCACTCCGTTTTATCTACCAAAATTTGATGCCGTGCGACTTATAATGTAAATAATCACATTGTAATGGATGGATGGATGTTTGTTATTTCAGCACGCCTTATATCAACGGATCAGGCTGTAATTTATTTCATAAGTGTAGCTCTAAGCCCAGACTCAAACATTGGCTACTTTTTACCTCATAAAACAGTTCCCATCGAATAGAAATAACCTTAAAACGTTCCATATTCACAACGGGTGCGAAGCTGCGAGCAGAAACTAGTAATACATATTAAACGCATTCTTTTTTTGAACTCACTTTCATGACTCTCGTTTTAAAAGTCTCGAACTTGCCGAAAACATACATCTCAGAGCAGTCAAACGGTCTTTCGTCGAAAGCTTCAATCATTTCGTTTTGAGTCTCACTGTAGCATTCACGGTAAAAATTGTAGAGATTCAGGCAAAGCTGGAAAACCATTATACACTTATTTACTGGTTACGTTCAGAGTCCTGAATTTAGTTTCTCGATGGTAGCGTAAAAGACGTGTTTACCTAGGTGTCGTTGAATCAAAGGCGTAAAATCGTCATCATCATCTGCAGCCGGGTACAACCACCGCTGGTTTAGGCCCCACGATGTTTGTGCCATCCACCACAGTTCAAACTCATTCATTGATTGATTAATAAATCTGGATCTCCGAGATCGATAACCTATTGTCTGACAAACTTACCCTAGACTTCTTTATAAAATTCAGCTTATCTTGGTTCCATATGGTGTTATGGTTGTTGTTAGTCAAAAAGTCCATGCACATGTTGAGAATCTGATTAGTGACCTTCACCAATAGTGTCGAGATCTGCTTGGTTGTGTTGTAGTATCGAGACGTCGCAAATATCATGCGGACAGTGTATAGTAACCCTGGTATGTAATGCTGCATTGTGTATGGATCACATCTTAAAAAGAACGAATATTAAAATTTTAAGAATATGAATAGTACGCGTTACTTGACCTCAAACAAAACTGCACTCAAAGATTTTCTCAAATTCGCTTGCATCACCCGGGAATCGAACCAGGCAAGTGAATATTAGAAAACCTTAAAAATCAAAAGGAATGTTTCCTTTAAATAAAATAGTGGTTTCCCCGTATCAATGGTTCAGGGCCCATTGATTTTCTCCGCCCAGTATAAGTAGATTTAAAACGCATATAGTATTAAACAAAATAGAGATCAAAAAGCCTATTTCGAAAAATTTACGAAGTTGACGGATGATGGATTGCACAAAACTAAGGACGGCCATTCCTTCCATACTATGAAAATTATTCTGACATTTGTTTCTTAGAGATCCGAAACTGAAGTCACAACTTCAGTACGCCTGAAGCTTTGTGGTAAGGTTGTTCGTTTCGTGCGATCGATGTCATCCGGTAACTTCGCTAGTATTTCCAAGTAGACCTCCAGAGTGGTGCGCGCACAATACAAATGCCTGAATCAGGCATTTCATAAATATCAGTAAGTACCGGTACTTCATTGGGTATCGTCAATACCGATACTTAGATATTTTCAATATCTAAGTATCTTAGTATATTATCCTAGTATATTTTCAATACCGATACTTAGATATTTTCAATATCTAAATATCGGTATAATTACCGTTATTATGCGCGTAAAATATCGATACCAACAAAGTTGGCAAGCACGCGCGTGCGCCCGCCCCTCCCCGGTCGGTACGCTAGGACTGGAGAGCTGTACCGGTACTTTTGGCAAAGTATCAATACTTACGATATATCGGTACTTGAAAGTATCGATAGGTACTTGAAAGTATCGATATATACTATAATAATAGCATAATTACCGCTATGCTATAGTACCGATATTATTGGTACGGGTAGCAAGCCCTGGTCACCAGACAGTCTGAGAAAAGGCTCTCTGGGATGAAATTCACAATGATTCACTCCAAAAACGACCTCATAAAAAATTTTAACAGACGGGTTATTATAGAAAAACAAAAAAAACTATTTTTTTAATCATATTTGGTTATTATAAGGACTAGATTATGGGTATCATTAGAAAGATAGTTTATTCCACTTTCAGATAAAATAAACATAGTACTTTTTAGAATGTGATAAAAAACATTAAATTTCTTGTAAGACAAGAAAAAATCACGATTTCTAACCTCAATAAGTAATCCCTAAGTAATCCCGTACAATGATTGAGGTGTGGCATGGGCGTTATCATGCAATAACTTCATGCCATCGCCTACAAAACCAGCATACGGGGCCACATGCTCTTCCAGGATCTCCGTTATGTACCGACAAGCAGTCAGCGACCATTTCTACCATTTCTAGCCCAGGAAACGCACACTAGTTCCGTTTTCCCATCGATGGAAATGACGCCCCAGGACTCAGGACATGCACGATCCACCTCTGTGCGACGTATTTTTCGAAGCAAACTTGTTCTTCTGTATACTCTTCTACGTTTGTATGGAAAGATGAGCGACTTTTTTAATCTTAGACGCTGACATCTGCGTCTACCTTCTTCGCAAAATCGATTATCAAGGTGAGTGATATGAAAAACTATAATAGGCATCGCACATGTTGTGTCTAAGGAAACGTTTTAAGGTTATTTCTATCCCATGGGAACTGTTTTATGAGATAAAGTAGCCTTTGTGATTTCAGGCTTATATCCATCCATATCCATCATCCATCATGGCCCCCATATCTTTAATCATTACCTCGACTTCGATTCAAACTCTACTCAACCTCCAAATGTGTTTCGGTATGCTTGATCGTAAAAAAATCCTTCACTCGAAACAGCCTTCGAGAATTTTTTCATACGAGTGGAATAACGAATCATCATCAGGTATCGAATCATGTCATCTCAAGGTACCTCGCTACCTACCTTGAATGCTCCTCGAAATAGTTTGTTATTTACAATGGATTTTGGAGACTATCTCAATTACATTTACGACGATGAAACCTACAATTACTCATCGCGAAGGTATATAAGAGAGGTTGATATTATAACCAAATTAACGACTAAGCATACCAAACTCGAGCATGTTTTGGAGGAATGCTCGAAACACCCTTTAACAAGTTTGAGTGGAGAATTTTTTGAGGTAATGACTGAAGATATGGGGGTTAGAGCTACACCTAAGCAATAAATTTCAGCCGGATCCGATCAGTAGTTTTGGCATGAAGAAGTAACAAACATGCATCCATCTAAACATCCAAACTTCGACATTTATAATATTAGTGTGATATACTACACGCCGATCCGTTCTTTCGATGACCTTACTATCATAATTATTCTGACATTTATTTCTTAGAGATCCGAAACGAAAGGTGTGTTCGTTTAGTACGATCGATGCCATCCGTTAACTTCATTCGTTTACACCTTAAGTGGTGCGCGCGCGCGATACTAATTCCTGCGTGTTGACCGAGGAAGTAGATTGGAATAATTCGTTATATCGAATTCATTATTTTATCATTGCTCTTTTGATTTGTTGCTAGACTGATGTTTTCGTTCGCGTTCGGGCGGTCTCTTCAACATGGCATGATTAACGCCGCAACACAATTAATGTTGACCGCAACATGTTGACAGCAACTCAGCAAAATATTTATGCAACCATGTTCATATGCACGAGGCATGAAGAAGTAACAAACATCCAAACCTTCGCATTTATAATATTAGTGTGATTTAATCTTATTCTCACCTATACAAAGGTTCACAATACTTTTCCAAAGCATACAAATATTTAACGTTATCAAAAGCTTCATTATAATAATCCGTGACTTGATTGTCCAGCATTCTCCATTTCTGAAAAATATACATTTGTGTTTTCTGTATTCTATGTATACATAATAAAATGTGGCAGACTATGTATCACGAAGGTCTAGCTAGTAGATACTCTTGTCTTGTCTTGTCTTGAAGAGCCAGGATGTAATTGCCTGGAAAAACATCATCAGGGAGCGTGTTCGAAGCCCCAGCAGCGCATAGATCATTTAGTCATAAGTACCTAGGTACATAACTTTCTCAACGTCTGTCTTTAATTCTATGTTAGGTTTGTCTGAGCACTTGGTTCTCACCTATTTTACATAAACAGATTTTTTACAATAATCAATATAAATCCCCAGTCCCAGTCTTAATCTCACATATGTACATATGTATACGTATATGTACCTTGAGAAGTTTAGATTTCGCGCGTATCAACGTGTGAATGTACATCTGGCAAGGCTCGCTCTTTATATGCTCGATGATAGAAGTGAAAGTCGTCAATTGCCGTCGCCAGTGATCCAATTCCGCTAGGGGTCCTATGTTTGACGGCTCTCTTCTTAGCTGCTGACTCTGAACTAAGACCTGGAAATAAACGTTTAAAGGTTATTTCTTTCCCATGGGAACTGATTTATGGGATAAAAAGAAGCCTCTGTTTTATTCCAGTCTTACAAGTACCTGTATGTACAATTTCAGCTCGATCCGTTCTGTACCTATTAGTATTGGCGGGAAGAAGTAACAAACATCCATACACCCATCCATCTTACATCAAAACTATAGCATTTATAATAAAATTTGTGAGATAGACCACGCCCGTGTGCGCGAAACGGATATAGCATATACATCCAGCACCGCTACCGCACGACATAGTAAGGTTTGGCAGGGAGGTAGTATCCCCGGCACGGCCATCGGCTCCTTTTTATCCCGGTAAAGGTGCGAAGCCGCTGGAAGAACCTAGTATGAAATATTTTACACAGACAAAATTATTTACCGCAAGCTTCAAAGCGAGTGACCCGTGACCTGTCTGTTATCGGATGCAGACAAAATAAAATGTTGCATATTTTTATGTGGTGTACCATTAATTTACGTGGTCCAAATCTGCGACAATTTAAATGCTGCTGAGAAGCAAAATGGTGGTTGTGGGTTCGACTTCCGCTACGTGGAAGGATCATTGATGCATTATGAAAATTAATAAATGAGCCTAAAATCGCCACGCCTGGCTTGCTCGATTATCGCACCTACGCAGCTGGACAATATCAACGCTAAGTACGCGGTAGGTACACGTAAACCGGTAACCTAGACCAACTTTGTCAAACCCATGCAGCTAAAATGCGCCGCGAGGCCATGCACAGCGTGCGTGGCGGTGGATCAGCCTTACCATTGTAATTTGCCTGATCCATTGTTTCACGTAAGAGCATATTTCCTCCAGTACATCCATTTTAGTAACTGCTAACTTCATTTTATCTGGATCTGACAGTTCATTTTCATACAAAGTAAAATTTGTTTTAAATTTCGTGCAGCAGTCCAAATCTATTTTAGTTTCTGGAAGAGTTTGTGAATGGCTTTAGGGCAAATAAATAGGTTGGTAAACGCTAAGAAGCACATGTACGTAGGGATGTTTCTCGCCGATCGCCAATGCTGGAGTTCAGTTCTACTAAACAAAAGGCAATTTAGAAATACTTACTTGCAAGATAATCAATAAAAAGATTTATCTTAGAAATGTAATACTTTATGATAGCTTCGCTGTTTGGGTTAGGGGGGTTTATGTCACCCCAGGCTTTACAACTTTTTAATGCAGGGATATAACTCATATTCATGGCCTTAAAGATGCCAGACACCACATTTTCAGTTTCTTGATTTATGTCAAGTGGCAATAAAAAATAATCCTGCAAAGGAAATAATATTTGTTTATCTGGTTCGACAGTTTTTGACATAGAATATAATAACATAGAATTCTTGTGTTGCAAGGGGTCATAATCCAAATATGACAAAGCTAAACCAAACCAAGCATTGTCAACTTGCTTGGCCAATATATTTTCATTGATATTTTGGAGGGATAACTTTTAATCAGGACATGGATTTATAATAAGATAGACTGGACTTAAAACTTACTTCAGCCACATTTTTAGAATCAACTGCTTTGTTTTTAATTCTATACAAAGCTATACAGTGCCCCTCAGTGCCAATAGTAGCTGAATCAGATATATATGTTCTTTCCATTTTGCCTTTTTGGTTGTGAATAAATCTACCAGATTCTGGAAGAAGGTAAATATTACTATAAGTATTAATAATAAAATTTGTAAGTGGTTTTATTTTATGTGGTGGTGATACTCAGAGATATTCAAACTTACCCATTTTCAAAGGTGGTAGTAATGCATCACATACAACAAAACAGTTTCTACCACCCTCAGCTATTGCACTATCTAATATATCTATGTGAACATCGGCATCGAAGACACCTTCCTGAAATGATACAAAATTTTATCAGTGCATTATGCAAATTAAGATTATGGGATGACAAGATTTGCAGCTGCAGTGTTTACTTTGTTCTTGACATATTGTATAGAAGCTTAATCACAGGATTAAAACTCCATCTTGTCTGGATATTAAAAATACTTACGAGAACATAATCAATCGGTTTGTTTAATGCAATAGCGGCATTCTCAAGAAGAAATCTGTTTTGAGTTTTCAAGCCTCCAACACGATTATTTCGGGCTTCTTTAGCTTTTGCCTGCAACATCATTCAATCAGTAAGATACAATGAAACTATTTGGTATATTTAATCACATTTAATCAAGTCTATATTTACCTGTTTTTCTTTGTAAGAGTCGTGGGCTAAAGCCAACATGCTCATCGAGACTTTACTCTTCTTCTGCATGTCTTGAATACGAGCACTGACATCGAGTATAGCCTCCAAAGCTGTGCGGTCAACGTCCACCCTCTCCCCTGTGCTCAATGTTGAAGCGCGATGTTGTGAAAAGCGCAGACGTGACTGCGACTGCGAATGCGATCTCTTTAATCTTTCAAGTGATTCATTTTGTTCAGCAAGATCGTCCAAAGCAGCATCTTCATCAGCCGGGGTTTCTTGGGACTCTGGGAGCGGAGGCACCGCTGGAGCCTCCGCTCCACCATCTTCGTCTGCCATTGTATTTAAAAATTCACAATGCAATAACCACTTTAATAACACTCAATACCTACTGATTATTATGAATAAGATGATAAAATCACGCCGATAACAATACTATCCGGCAGCAAGACAGAAAAGACTTCATTCAAATTTGAATGTTCAAAGAGAGAGAGAATAGAAAAGTATGAGAAAACTATTTTCATTTCAAATTTGTTCGATTTTCAAATAGGATGCTCTTTGTTAATGGCAATTGTGTTGGACAGTTTTCTTTTCTGCCAGCCAGTGTCAACTAATGAAAAAATAATAAAATTGTAAATTAAAATTCCGGTCGTCAGAAAATCTGGCTTTGAGTATGCCACTTCACAAAACAAGTTTCTACGACAAATCCTTCTCCATCCAGGCCATAAGGTTGTGGAATGCACTACCAGAGTCCATCAGAAAACAGTGTCCTTACCAGTTTTTAAAGCTTGCGTTAAGGAATTTTACCTGTCAGAAAAGTGAATATTGGTACTTATTATTTATTTATAAACTAAGTATTACTAAGAAGTATATTAGGCATACATATTTTATATATATATTTATTTATTTATCATTAAATATTCGTGTTATGATCATATTTATTCTAGCTTATCTTTGGTACACCCTCTGCCTTTCTTAAATTCATAAAATTCTTTCCATCCAAAGGTTGCCTGGAAGAGATCGCTTCTAAGCGATAAGGCCGCCCATTGTACTTGTATCATGTGACGTTTCATCTCGCATTTTTAAATTTGGAGCGATAATTGTTGTTTTAATATTGATAAATAACCAGTGTTTATTTGTTTTTATAAATCAGAAGAAAAAAATAGATTTAAATAGACAGTTTTTTTTAAATACATTTTTGATGTTGCACTTTTGACTTATTTTGAAAAAAGCTAAAAATCATGATAACTTAAAAATGGTTCACTTTTGCACGAAGCACATGGATGAAAATTATCGCAAATAGTCACCCCTATCACCTCCTAACGGGAATACGTCAAATTACCAATAACCCTGTATAGTTAATAAAAACATAAACTTGTTTGATTGATATCCGCGCGCAAACCAAATTCAACCAAATCGGGAGTAGACACGCGCAAAAATTTCTTACCTACGCAAAAAATTCTGCCTTTTTTAGCGGGGGGTGAGGTGGACTTTTCAGTCGCTATAAACAAACACACACAACATTATAATCGCACACAATCTTAAACTACACGCACACAATCGCATAGGTACTCACACAGTCGTCACACACGTAATGATGTCTGTCAGTATACAACACAATACACAATTGCAGCAATAATGAAATATGCTAGTGATTGACATTATCGATATTCAACTATCGATGAACTCTAAAGTTCACCAGAAAAACTTGATTGATTTTACCCAATTGCCGAAAAAGCGGAGGGTAATAATTTCTGAACGTGTGTATCATTCATTGGTTTCACCTGTAGTCTTTACGGCTGGATAGACTTTATATATGAGGAATCATTGGATTGGTCTTTATCTTAGTGTCGAAAGCCATAATATGTTACTATAAAGCAGGATTTTATTTCGTCATAAACAATCCATTAAGTAGGGTGTCAGAATAAAGGGTTTTAGTAACAAATACACTACATGTACTTATGTTTAAGCGTAATTTTGAAAAGACAAATTGCAAAGTAAAATTCTAGATTTTAGTTTTCGTTCTCCTAACGTACCTACATTGTTATTTGACAGGGGCTAATTAAGTACGTATACAAAATTACTGCTTATTCGGAGGCCAATAGGAGGACCCAGCTGGGTTGGCAGCATTTGGGAAACTACGTCAAGTCTTCACGTCATCCATCCTGCAATGCTTGAAAACGAAAGTTTTCAGCCAGTGCGTCCTACCCGTTATGACATACGGAGCTGAGACGTGGACTGGACACTCACGATAGGGCTGGTCGACCAGTTCAAAGACGCTCAGTGAGCTATGGAAAGAGCTATGCTCGAAGTTTCTCTGAAGGATAGGATACGTAACATATGCATCCGACAGAGAACCAAGGTTATCGACATAGCTCAAAGAATTAGCAAGCTGAAGTGGCAGTGGGCCGGCCATATCTCGCGAAGAACCGACGGCCGCTGGGGCAAACGTGTTCTTGAGTGGAGACCACGACTCGGTAAACGTAGTGTAGGACGCCCTCCGACAAGGTGGGATGACGACCTGCGAAAGACTGCAGGTAGATGCTGGATGCAGCAAGCTGAAGACAGGGCGCTATGGCGCTCATTGGGGGAGGCCTATGTCCAGCAGTCGACTGCTATAGACTGATGATGATGATGACAAAATTACTGCTTGACATTCTTTAAGCAATCTAACTACTTGGTGTCATTTTTTACAAATATAATAAATATCTAAATAAAAACAAAAAGAATATCAATATTTGTTATTCTGCAGTCTCATCACTTAATTTTTTGAGGTGCTGCCAGGTTCTTTAAATTGAAACTTATATTTTTTGGTAAAGTGTCGACTGAAAATATAATTCAACTAGAAAGTGTAATAATAATCTAAAACATGCAAAATAAATTTACTTACCTATAAAAGTATTTTCTAAAAACTGTGCTTTTTTTAAATGTACCCTAAAATGCGCTGATATTGCAGTATTTCCCTAAAAATCACACGAATCTATAATAATCATTATTGGTTCATTACAATAGGAAAATTTTAATATTGAGATTGTACAATAAAATATTCAAGTTTAGTAGGTATTAACTCAACTACGAAATTTGCGCCAGATTATTACACTGTATAACTTACTGGCAACACCTTGGTACAGACGAATATTTTTCTATTTTTGCTCAATGAGTGCTTTATTTTAATAGTAGGTATTTGGACAAAATAATACTTACAGATTAAATGTAATATTATACTTTTGTAGGTTTGAAGTTTCTGACCTGTTTTTGTACCAATAAACACTGCAACTCGGCATTTTCACCGGAGCTCATCCTCCGCGCATTGCAATCAGTGGGTATCAACTAGCTAAGCATGAAATGCGAAGAGCACAAGTACCATGGGACAAATAAAATGTATGAGAGGACGCTATATGTAAGACAGAGCAACAAAATTTATGCTCAAAGTCTCGGCATGACACTCAAATGTCCCTGGAACACTGTCAAAAATGAGAATGACAACCGTGTCGGGCGGTAGATTTAAAAAAGAACTACCTTCATTTTACATGTTTTCCGCCTCGTTTGCATAATTTGGTTGGGACCGTGATTATAATAGAACTATAATATTTCCTTGAAAGATTTCGACTTTTTGGAGGTTTATTTGTGTTTAAAATGCCTTTGGAAAACCGAAAGTGCGCTAAATGCCATATTACTACCAAAAAGGGAACTGACGACGATATCAACTTGCATTTATAACTTGTAACTTGAAAAAAATAAATTGCATATAATTATGTCGACAATATGCATATGCATAAAACGGCACTATTTGTTAAAAAAATAGACAATTTACGGACGAAGCATCGAAGAAAAATATACTACAAAACATTTAAAGTGCTTGTATTTTTTCTTTATTTAGTATCATACTGTGAAAACAAGGTGAATTACGTGTAAAACGAAAAAATATTATATTTACCTACTAATTTATATCTATTAACCTAGATTTTTTGACCAAATTGGCATTTCTTCCTTAAGTATTGGGTGCAATTCTATAATTTTATGTGTCAGGTGAATGGTGAATATTCAACAAAATGTTGAATAATTACCATACGTCTGATAAATAATTATAGTCGCAGAGAAATTAAAAAGGCACCTTTTGAATTGAGCGCCTATTTAATTTGAAGCTCCCGCCAAACGCCAGTTTCCGTAGGCTTAAGGTAGAGGCGCTAGTGTGCTCTAGTGTTGGCATTTTTACTCTATGGAGTCTTACTTCTTTCCGTTAGGATTAGGATATTATTGTTCTGTGATTGCATGGCTATCAGCTGCCTCATTACCTGGAATCCCAGAATGGCCAGGAATCCAAGCAAGGAGGATCCTGATGCCGTCTTGGTGGCATTCATATAGGATTTTTTTAATTTGGATGATTATGGGGAAGCGATTATGCTTAAAGGGATTCGATAGAATGGACTGGAGGAAACTTTTAGAATCAGTGAAAATTATTGATTCATTTAGGTTATGTGATTTTACAAAAAGTATGGCTTCTAGGAGGGCCACAGCTTCTCCAGTGAATACTGATGAGGTGGAAGGGCACTTAAAACTAAGATTAATAGAAGTAAAGGGGATCCAAACTGCAGCACCAACCTCTCCATCCGCAGATAGTTTGGAGGCGTCGGTGAAGATTAGATGCCACCCCGGGTATTTTGAAGCAACTTCAGCATTGAAAATGGCACGAGCATCAGGAGAGTTCTTATGAATTCCAAAGTCTAGGATAATATTAGGTTTGTGGACCAAGGCATCATAGGGAGTCTGATAAAGAGGATTTAAGGGATACTGGGCAATAGGGTCGGGAAGTTGAGAGAAAGTTATGTAGCTATGTAGGATAAAGTTTATGACTCTTCACACGGACACTGGCAGAGTTGTGGCAACACAGTCACAGCGAGCCATAAAAATAAGAAGTTGAAGTTGTTCTGTGATTGCAATCCGACAACTGGCGGCCGACGCGCGACAACTAGTTTTATATAACGGGTATGAATGCCGTTCTCGTACCTTTGGCAGAGGGGTACGCCTATGACTATCCACTCACGATTTGGTTGAATTCTCAAAGAGATAGAATGAACTTAATGGGTTTTCGTGTGTGCGGCTGTCTTTTTAAAACATGGGAAACATAATCCAGAATTATGGAATACATCCTGCAAAGCTTAGAATAACTAGGCTCTTATTACTCTGAGCTGCAAAGCATATCGCGATACAGTTATGAAAAATAATGCGCTTGATAAGTTGCTCAATAGGTATTTATAAAAAAAATTAACCAAATAGCATGAGAGAAGACGTAAAGAAAAAAGATATACATTTTATATAAGATACACATTAGTGATTGTTGTTGTAGCTAAAAAGCGAGGCGGCCGGGAACTGAGGGCCACATTCTGTTGGCGTATATCTATGTATCTATGGGGGGGGTTGATGCCCATAATTCCCACACTGGGCATGCGGGTTGGGGATCGCAGTGTAGTGATTGTGCCGCAAGAGACGCTGCTGCCCGCTCCCCGATGTATGGCTTTGTTAGCTTTATGACAGATTCTCTTTATGGCAGATTTGCATCGTTGTATCAGTTCATACAGTTGCTCAAAAAGAACCCAAATATCAAGACAGTAAGAAGAATATAGAAACTTGTTGCAAAGGTAAACGGCGTAGTTTAAAGTTAAAGGAGAAAGATATCAAAATTGACATGATACAATACAATACAATATAACTTTATTACACCATCAATACAAAAAAATAATAATAAAAGATCTTAATACTAACTAAATCTAGCGGCACAATCGGCGGCATGATAATCACTAGTGCACTGAAAAACGAAATTTCAGTGCTAGAAATGAATGCATACCTAGAACGATTGTGCAGGATGAACTGTATTAACTTAAGATCCTAATATTGTTGTCCAAGTCTTATGATAAATTTTGATGTGTTATTAAATAACCTCAATTATTTGTTTCACTGTACTTCTGCCCTAGAGCGATTCTGTCTTAAGGCTAATCTGGCCTAATGCTAATCTGCCATAAAGCGAATCTGTCATAAAGCGAACAAGGCGCTGTATGGCCCATGACGCCTCCTGCGCCTCCCACGCGCCACGGGGAGAGTTGGGGTAGTGTAGTGCTATTTAAGGCCGGCACCACACAGCCTTATTCATTTAGTAATGTGCAATATAGTATGTAGTAACAAAATTATATACCTACCTACTTATTTTATTGACATATTCTATTATGAAACCTACTCGCGCCGCCGCGCCGCGCTTTCTGTGGATATTATCCAGCATTATTTATTTTCTTTTTGTTGACGCCAGAAGGACACCAGGACCAGAAGACAGAGAATCAAAACACTGCAAAAATTGCATGGGGCGGAGAGAGTAGCGAAACTAGCCCCACCACTAAAATACATACATTCTCATTATTAAGTTAAAGGAGTAATCAGATTATGATGTAGGCAAAAGCGAAATTGGAGCGCAATTTTTTGTAATTTATCATTTAAAGAAAAATTTTATGGTGGCGCTAGTTTCGCTATCGCTACTCCTTTCGCCTTAACTTACTTACCTTATAAACGTTAACAGATGAAAGTGATGAAGTAATAAATAGGCTCTTCTTACATTTTTTGACAACTTTCTTCTCCAATTACAAATATAATAAAGGCGTATAAAAAGAAAGAACAAATAAAAAGAAGTGTATAATCATTACAAAAATATGAACACAACCACAGCACAATTTTGTATTGTTTCAGTCAAAAAAGTTTTTGGACTTATCTCTCGAAATATTGTCAAGACAAGAATTATATAAAAAGAGAGAAGATAACCTACAGGGGTCCCGGGAGACCCAAATGAACTGACAGAACAGAACACATGTCAATTGATTTACATATAGGTAGGTATATAAAAATCATCTTATGTGATGGTAAATGCAAAGATTGATTTCAAGTGTGGGATGTGCCATAAATAAGTATGTAGTACCTATACATTTCAGTTTGATTTCCCGCGCCAAGCCCAACCGGCGCGCCCCGCGCCTCCCCGCGCTGAGCAGTTCCCTTCCCTTGCCGCCGCCGCCGCCGCGCCCGCCCGCCAGATCTTTTATCAGATTTCTTTTATGAGGATGTCTGAAGCATCGTGTCTAGCCAATAGCAAGCGTCCATAACCCAAAGACACTGCTTGAATTAAAAGCTAAGATTAGACAAGAGATTTCGACAATCTCAGTCGAGTGTAGGTAGGTATTCCAAAATATTCGTGTTCGTTTAGATTAGACGAATGCCTACGTTGCGATATTAATAATTTAAATAATGTTTTTATAAAATAAATTCGTGTCTATTAGCAAACTCCTAAAATGTTAACTGATTGTCCATTTTACCAACCTATGTTGATAGCTTGGATAACGTCTACATTCGAATAACTTAACTTTAACATTCTAGAGTGCGTCAGACGCGTAATCTGCCTTATAGATATAAGATTTTTCTATTGGGAGTATTAATTTAGATAGGTATGTGACTTGTGATTAATTGCTGATATCCCTGCACCAGATTTTATCAACTCAGACTACATTCATTGTTTTTGAATTGATGCCTACCTACCTACAGTGATGTTGAATATGAAAATTAGGAATGCAATCAAATATTGTTCGTTTTCGTTCGATGTGCAAATATCTGTTCTGGTCGTTATCTATGTATAATAAAAAATATCTATCAATGAAATCTATTGTATTAAGTATGTCAGTCATCTAGTACCTATCCATAACACAAGCTCTGCTTAGTTTAGGGCTGGATGATACCGTGTGGATTATCCAACATTATTTATAATTGTATTTGTAACTTGCGATGTTATCGTATCGGCGTACATTAGTAACAGGCTTGATACAGGCTTTATAACGATAGCCATTTTCATACTGTATTAAAATTAGGTAGGTACAAATATTTATAACAGAGAAGAGAGTATTCAATAGGTGATGTGTAATGTGATACATAATTTAGTTTAGGATTTAATACAAGCTTTGACTACAGCAATAGTACCTTCATACTGAATTAAAGACGGGAACCATTCTTTAATCTGCCTTCAAAGCTCTTTTGACATCAGTTCTGGCTGAAATATCTAGGAGAGATATAGAAACATGACAACAGCTGTATACAGCTAACATAACTATAAACAAATTGTATTTTGATGGATTCACAAGAAGTCCAAAAAATAGGTCACCAACCTCACTGCCACCAAATAAATAAAAGTTAGAAATGGCAGAGAGTGCAAGCAATGGCGCACACAATAAGGCAGTGAAGCGAACTTCCATAGCATCTGTTTTCAAAACATTGTCTTTGAACTTCTTATAGGATTTGGTTCCTGAAGTAGCTTTGGCCGAATACTCCAATAAAATTCCAAAGTAGTTTAAAGCTGACCATACAAAAATATTCCAGACAGTTCCATGCCACATAAAAATGAACGAAAATGTGGCAAAGGATGCAATAAGTTTGTAGGTCATTTTAGACAAGTTGATGTATTGTGACAATGCGCTGTAGCCTGGTCTGTAAATGTATCTGAAACAAATGAAGATAAAGTAATTATTCTCACATATTCCGGTACATATTGTTGTAGCCATGCAAATATTATTTTATTCAACCTACTTCACTAAAAACTTATACAGTCCAACATCAAAGTATCTCCACATGTGTGAGTAGACATGTATTCTTGCGATGCATCTCGGTGTTGGAGGGGGGCCCATATTGTCCAGTCGGGCAAATGCAGCTGTGGTCCCGTAAGATATCACATATTTCAAATGGAATTGGAATCCCATCCATAATCCTCCTCCGCAAAGAGCTAAGCAAGGCAATCTCCTTATTGTCTGAAAAAATATAATAATAGTCAAGTTTGTAGCATTGTCTTCTGCTAACAATATTTTTTGTAATATTACTTACCTCCATATTTTCTTGCATGGCATAAAAGTACATGTAATGTAATGAAAGATCCATTAAGAATGTGTAGATTAGAAATAAACTCATATCCACAGCAAATCTCTTCAGTCTTGGAATAAGTTTAACTTGGTATTCGTGATTAAAACTGCTCTCAAAATCTTCATACAGCATGATTGGTCCAACATATAGTAATGGAAGATAAAGGACATAGCTTAACATGTCAACAATAGTATCAAGCTGAGAAGGTAATTGGATTTGATTTTTATTTTTTAATTTTAATTGATTTTTTTCATTTTTTTCTATCATTTCTACAAAATCTAAACAGAAACTAATGCATCTTAATTCAATCCATGCCACAGCAAACAATAGCAAGTACACCTCTTCATCTTGCAGATTTCCATGATCCAAAAACTGCCAGAAGAAATGCTTATATTTTAAAGAATTATATGTTGAGAGCAATGCAATGCTAGTAACCCATACGCTGATCCTTTTACCTCCCAATACTATAACAATAACACTATAAATAATTGGCTGTGAAATTATAACAAGCATTTGACTCCAACCCATGTACAGAAAAACAAAAGTTAAGCTTGATAAAATATACCAGAATTTAACTACATTAGGTCTTACTTTCCGCAATAATTCGGAAACTAAAAACTGGAAAATTAAATAAAACCATGATGTTTGAATGTAAAATTTCCAACTACTCCATTCAGCATCAGATACATCTTTGTCTCTAGCCAAGAAGGTCCAACCCGGAACTAGGTTCTGTAGCGAGTATTTTAAAAGTGGATTGTTTTCTAATATATCTGTAACAATTAAGAATTGAATATTACATTATTTAAGTAATCAAACTTAAGCGATCTGAACACATAATTATAAGTAAGTCTAATATAAAGGGCATTTATGTCATCCCATACAACGACAGTGTGAAAACCTTGGGTAAATTTGGTTAATAAACGCGATAAATACCCGTTATATTATTATTTATGTAATCAATAGGTATTCAGTATACGGAAAACAAATTTTACCCACCAGTTTGAATAAGAAATAGTTTATAGAGGACATAAACATTGATGAAAATCCAAAAACTGTAATAAAATGATAGCTCTAAAATATTTATAGAAATGTTCATAATCAAAATGTTCTCGTAAAAGAAATGTAAAGAAATATTCAGATTTAGAAACAAATTCAGAAAATCAATCAAGCTTTGAAATTGACGGCAATTTGTTTGTTTTGATTTGTAATTTGTTTGAGTGAATGAACTGATTAAAAATTGAATGAAGATAATTGATTGGTTCCACAGAATGCATAATTAAAGCGTGCTTCACAAGATTAACAAGGTTATGAAAGAAAATGTAGGTACTTCGCGAGTTTAAAATACATTGAACACATATTGAACACTAGTTTCTGCTGACAGCTTTGCACGCGTTTTTCCTGTATAAATGTACCCTAAAACGTCTGATTTCCAGAATGAGAATAAGAGTATTTTTATTGTAAAAACGCATAAAAACGCTTGTAGGTACTATTATATAGGTGTTCATACATGAGATAGCCGATTTTCATTATGATCAGTTCAGCCGTAGGTATAGGTATGTATGTGTGAAATTTTAATAATCAGAGGTTAGTCGTTCGCATTTACATAATTATAATGTTTTATATGTTACCTAGTAAATTGGTATGGATTTTATCATTTTTATTTTCTGTGGACAGTAGGTAGGATAGGTGAATATAAGTTTAAATAGATTATTAATTACGGTTATTAAGTAGGTTGCTAGCTATATTATCCAAACATTACCCTCTTGGTGTTGTGAAGTTCGTTTCATCATATTTTAAAACTTAGATAGGTACGTAACTTGGACTTACCGTGCTGAGATTCAAAGTAATCAAACCAAAAATGGCCTAATGTAAAAATATAAGCACAACAATGTATAATGTGTTCCTTATGACCAATTATTCTTGCCATTGCAAGAACTTCAACCACACATGTACCTACTCAAGAGCTCGCGCCTCAGACGGAGTAGAACGTTAAACATACACTACTTGCTAGGTAGTAACGTTACTTGTGTTCTTGGTATCTACTTACTATATGATTATTCGGGGTTATCAGTTTCATGAACTTTTTAATATCTCATACTTAGGTACTACCTTTTTGTCGAGAAAAAATTATCAATAACAACATAGGGTTTTTTAATTTTAAACGGTTACACAACGGGAATGAATGAGTTTCATCCCAATTTCCCAGTGTTATCACGAAAACCAATAGTTTTTATCATTAGAGTAAAACTCGGACATCGATAGGTACCTATGTATTTTTTTTTATAAAAAATGATCATAGTTATCCTAAATCTGGATTACGAAATAGACAATAAATTATAATTAAAAAAACTGGACTATTTATATAAGTTTTATATGTAGGTATTAGTTTAGTCAATAAGTGTTTTTCTGAGACAGAAAGCTAAAAATTAATTTGCGAATAAAGCGAGCTCCGAACATGTAGGGGTAAACCGTTACCATTCGTACATCCATCATAACTCCGCGATTACAAACGTTAGCGCGTTCATACTTGAAGTGTGCCTTCCCTCTACCGCGGCTATGTAACCGCGCGACGAGGCGGGGCAGTGCGGTGCGACCGACGACGGCTTACGTGCAACAAGATACGTGTTTTCGCTTCTCGTAAGTAATGTTTAGATTCCTACCTTTGAAAGTGTTAAGTTCTAGTAAGATTTACTCAAATTGTAAAAGTAAGTTATTGTAAATTATGTACTGATGCCTTTATTTATGGTGTGCGTATTTATTTTAGTATAAAGGTAACCGTTTTTTTAGTTTGAATAACTTTGTAAATTTTTTGGGTTTGGGTTACCTTCATACAATAGTAACTGGGGTAGATTGTATATGAGATGAGAAACTTGTTTTAATGAATAAAAATGTTTTATCTATGTATAAATAGCGCTTTATATACTGTGTACGAAGGGTCCTACTCATGTATGAATGTGCCCCACACTGTGTACTATACTAATCTAATCCATGTGTGGGGTGCTTTCGTACGATTTCCTTCTTTTGGGAAAACTGCCATTACTCGGTTAGATTGCATTATATCATTATGGATGTACCATAATATTATAGCCAGATATGTATGTTACTCAAAAACATTGAATTCATTTTGAAATTGCAATTAGGTTTTTTTTTTACAAGGCTTACATTAAAAAGTGTGCTTTTTTGTGTCTTATAGGGGGAGGTGAGGTGGGGATCCACCTTCCCCTATAAGATACAAAAAAGCTATAGGTATCAATTATAAAGCGGTGAGCGAGGTGAGAAATTTGAGGTCGGTGTAGTGTAGTAAGAAAGACGAAAACGAGTGGCGATAACCGCAGCATTTTTGAGATATTTTTAACAATATAAAAATGTTAGAATTACTAAAATTAGCAATAGGAAAATATATAATTTGCAGAAATTTTTGTAACTTTTCTCAAGCTGTTTAAGAAGAGTATCAAATAATAAGGAGCGGAGCGAGCCATGAAAATTTTGGATAATTTGCGTTGGCTGAGAAAATTGTTAGGAAACTAATACAAAAAAATATCCATTCTGGCACCCTTCGGAGCTTGGTACACGGGGCACGGCGACAGGCAGCCAAACCTGTTTATGGTGAGCGAAGCGATGAATGAGTATTTTTGCAAGTTTTTGTGTTTGGCAAAATTATCTTAATTAAAAATAAAAGAAATATCCTAATTATCACTTTTTCTGTGGTTTTCTGAGATTTTTGGGTTATTTTTTAAAGCGGGGGTTGCTTTTTTCTATATGTAGTTGATTAGGAGTATGACATTATAATATCTTATGTATTTACATAGGTACCTTTCCATAAAATCCACCATCATTTATTGGCCTGTTATTCTCATGTATTGGCCTTATGTTTAGTGATTAAGTAGCTATGTTAATTTTAGTTAAATTTTAGTTAAAATCCACAGCCCTTAAGGCTGTGGATTTTGTTTTTAAATAAATAAATAAATTTCGAACAGGGTGGCACTTGTTTTCGGCATTTTTGTTTGTTATAATACTTTTCAAATTCAATGAGTGAATCGCATGGCATCCATCCATTGTTGTGACAAAATGTCAGTGAAGTAAACCGTCGCGTCGTCGTAACACCAATTAATTTGGGTTGAACCTTATCGCGAAATTTTTTTGTAACAACCTAGAAAGAGAAGTCTACAGAACTCGTGTAAATGCTATCTCATTCACACAAAGAGAGAAAAATATATCCTCAAAGCCTGAGAAGAAATGAGATAGGTAGAACGACTTGTCTATCTGCCTTGCCCTAGAAAGAGAAGTCCCTAGAAGGCGTGCGAATGCCATCTCTTTCACACAAGAAAGAGAACAATATATCCTCAAAGCCAGAGAAGAAATGAGATAGATCGACTGTATTTCTGTCTTGCTCAGCGTGTCAAGGTCAAGCAACTCTAGTTGATCAACAAATGTGCTTGGACATTGGTGAGTTTCGACGAATTATTGTTGTTTTCAACCTTACAATAAGTTTTCTTTAAATTTAAATGTGGTAGAGTGATTCCGCGAACATTACTACATCTCCTATCAATAAAGACCCGAACGAAGTAAAGATGGTTCAGAGCAGTGTTTTTCAGTGTAAAAGTTACAGTGAAGTGAAGGTGCCGGATTCATCATTCCACTGGTAAGAACAATTTATTTTGACAACAAAACGATTCAAAATGTGCGGTTTCTTAGATTCCCATCGAGATAAGGCTCAAAAATTTTATTTAAAGTTAATTTTCATAAAATTATGAAAATTTAGGGTTGCCTGCACTAGAAAATAAAATTCCCCACATGTCGCATTGAAACATTTTGAATTCCTTCATTGTTTAATAATGCATTCATATAAAAAATATAATTATGTAATGATTTTACGTCTTGTTTGACTAGAAGCCACGGGTCGCAAAGATTAGGAACCCAATAACTATATAAAAATATGTTGGAAACATTTTGATGAAAATTTATTGATAAAAAAGAAACACTACACGAAACAAAACACGAACTTATCTGTGCCCTCAAGCTGTTCCAAGGCTGGTAAGAAAAATACTTAAAAATAATACCTCCGTGCCACAGTGTGTGAAACTCTGTTTGAGACTCGGAAAAGTTTGTGATATCTTTTAGTCTTCCTACTTTTAGTCTACCTACCTACTATAATAATAACCAACCAAAATATTTAAATTCTATGTGTAGTATTATTAATATTACTTTTATACACTAAATATCCATATGAATATGCTTCAATATTTTATTTCAGACATCTAAGATAGGTACATGGAAAGTGATGAAAACTTATCAAATACGGTAAATTTTATCGACACTTTTCCATTTTTTTTCTCTCCATGAAATGCTGCAATGTAAAATGGCAGCCATTTTGTTTTTCTTTTGCCTCTAATTTTATTTATTTTTATTTTATTTTAAGTAAGTAAGTACGGTTTAAGCCATAGTTATCCACGTAGAGATCCTAGGAAGACGATAGAGGACTTAATTGATTCTATTTTTATTTCTTTTACCTAATAGAGGAATAAAAAATTATATAACACAAAGAAACCAAGCTATTTCTAATAAAATATTATTAGAAATAGCTTGGTTACCGTGTATGAATAGATTCCCTCCCAAAAATGATATTTATTAATTCGCATTTCGCATGCATCAGGTGACTTAACGATAGTAGGTTTGATAAGATCTTTATTGATTCTATTTTATGAAACATTTAACTTTAAATTTATGTTGCAATACCCTTCCAGGGTGCATGTTGGACTTATATATATTTTTTAAGACCTTTTGTAGGTACACATGTAAGCAATAAACCACTGAGTATTGAGTATTTCTTATAATATTGGGGTTGTTGGCTATATAAAATATCACCAAAATATCTGATAAGAAATCTAAAATCGGAGTAAAAACATTTAATGGTAGCACTATTTCGTATTATCTGTCTCACACACGAACACGCTACCCAATCATCTAGTACTTTATTAATCTATCTATCTATGGTAACAATGAAGCAAAATCACCGACGAGTGACGACAACGACAACGGACGGACGAATCAAACGAACGAGAAAAAGTGTGATGTAAAACGTGTGTTTACGAGAAATATTCGAATTATGCAACGCTCCATTCGCTAAAATAAAGTGTAATTATAGCCAAAGTGATTTATAAAAATTGCACGCAATGAGAGTTAACTCGTTAAAGTATATAAAGTAATTTTTCATTCATTGTTTTGTATTGTTTATCGCGGCTCCTCTTAAATCGGAGAATGTCGTCAATATTAGGCGCCTGTATAAACGTTGGGCGAGTGGGCAAACTGAACAGTAGCCTTAAAATATACGTGAAACAACATATTAAATTTTATGTGAGCAGGAATTATACAACACGAGATCTGCTGAAGGATGCTTACTGTCGCACAAAATTGAAATGTAGATGTGAGTAAACCGGTTGCTAATTAATTTATCAGTGCTAATGCGCGATTACTTTAGCTATATCAATTAGTAATTTACCAGGATGTCTGTCTTGTATTGAGTGTGGCCCCCAAGATCATAAGGTATGTTAGCATGGAATAATAATATTCTCAGATATTCCTTCAAACCATAAGCTAACGTACCTTTTGATTTGGAGGTCACAATCAACACAAGTGCCCACATTGTTTACAACTCTTATTATAGTCTCATCTCAACCATACTGAAGCAATTTTTAAGAAGACTTGGTATACAAAAATCAGCGCTGAAAAATAATGGCTGTTCTGTGGGTTAATTAGCTATTCTTTTCAGCAAAAAAACTACCCAATGATGTGAACCCTCGAGGTGTCTTTGCTTGTAATGAGCTTGATCTGACAGAAGTAAAAGTGTATGGATTTGACTATGACTACACATTGGCACATTATAAACCATCATTGGAGCACCTGTTGTATAATCTGGGACGGGAAGTTCTGTTAGAAAAGTATAAGGTAGGTAAGGTGCCACAATGTTCATAAAATAATCCTTATTTAATTCGCATATGCCTTATAATGTATGGCCCAAAAAATAATAAGGACAAATAATAACATTTACAGTACCCTGCTGAGATTCTAAAGCTTGAATACAAGCCAAACTTTGCGGTGAGAGGTCTACACTATGACATTGAAAAGGGGTTACTGCTGAAGCTGGATTCTTTCCTGCAAATTCAGTTTGGAGCGGTGTACAGAGGTCTTACCCCTGTCTCGACAGAAGAAGTGCTAAAGTTGTACAGAAATAGGATCATACCAATTGCTTATGTTGAAGGAGATTCAAGAGCACATAAGGTAGAGATTTATGTAATACTATAATTTATTAGTTTTTTATTGAAAAACAAATTATAATTAAAAACTGAAAAAACTAAATATTTTTTCACATAAGCAAAAACATACTAAGTACTTTTTTATATTCTTTATGATTGATCTCTACGTAGATATCAATATACAGATATGTACCTAATTTCAAACTTTATACAACAAGCACCATCGCACCAATAACGCTACATCTTACCTTACTAGGTAAGTAATGTGTCTTTCATCATGGTCTTATATAGTGGAGTTTGATAGACTATAAGAAGATGCCATATTTTTATTATCAGTTAAAAAACAGTTTTTTATGTAAGTATATGTAAGTAGCTGATTAGGCAACCAGGTCTTTTTAGATTCAAGTTTTCGCTTTTCCGTATACAATGTCACGCTTTAATAGAATAAATAAATATCAAATATTTTAATACTGGTGAGGTTATACTTGAGGGGAGTCAGTCACAAGACAAGCATCATTTTCTGTTACCGTAATAAATAGTATAAGTTGTCAATCTCTTCATCCCATCTTCAAATCAAAAGGGTAAAGGGGCAAGGGTATCGAAGTGAAGGCATTGCGGTATGACTGGACATCTCAAGGCACTAGACTTATTTGGTGCGATAGCTTTATTAGAAAAAAAAAACAGTTTCTGGGTCTCTTCTGTACATAACTAGCTGTGTTGTCATTGATTACTGTTCGTCTGAATCATTCCATCAATGGCAAGGTACATCAGGGTAGGGGTCATCTCACCTGTTTATTCTGCCGCCCGTAAACAGTCGATTCAATGTATAAGGTATGTACCTACGATTATAATTTAAATCCGACCAGATGCCACGGTGATGATACCCGAATTTTTTTCTAATAATACCCACGCTGCTGGTGTAATTGTGCCCCTGTTAAGTACAATGACAGCGAAAGAAATCGGGTCAAATTAGATGTCGCGAAAACCAATTTGAGCTCTTCGTTGTCACTCTTATACCATTTTTGAACTTTGGTACTATCATCGGACCGAAAGTCCAAAGGGTGGCCATGAAGCTCAGTGCCTCATACTACACGATCAGGCGATATTTCGGACCGGAACAGCTATTAAGTATCTCGTAAACTAGCTCAAGTTCGGTCTGATTTGGAATATTGCAGCCCCGTTACTGATATTTCGTTGAGCAACATGGCAGCAATCGATTGTGTAAAGCTGGCTCCAGTCACGACTCCATAGATCAAAATAACAACAGGATAAGAAAGTTTTATTTTAATAATATCCCACAATATATTAACTAATACATGCAAAATGCTATAAGATGGAGTGGAAAACATTGAGTTACGTTATTTCGGTAGTGGTCCGGGAATTATCCGGGAAACGAATTTAAGAATTTCCGCGTCTTAAAACGTCCATAAATTTCGGGAATTCCCGGGTAATTCAGAACCAGGATTTCTGGTTCCAATACCAGGTACCTACTAGCCTAATTTACGATAAAATTATTAGCTATACCTAGTCACACACAAATACGCATACTGAAATTCGTAAGACACACCTACCTATAGATACATAGCCTTTAGGTTACATTAATCTAGGTTTATTTCTACAGGATTGAAAAGATGGACTAAAGTTTGTTCATTGTATAATAAAAAATCTAGTTCATCTATAGGATAAAACATTACCTATAGTACAATTGTCTGAAGTAATCAACAGCACTTGTAAGCAATCATTCATTTATGGCTGCCGAGCTCCCCTAGCATGGCCATGTTACATGACGTTGATCTATTGTATAGTTTGTTTACAAATGCTATGAACATCGGGCCATTTTCTACGACGTTTCTTGGCATGTACGAGTACTTACGCCTAATAATAACAAAAACACTATTAATAACTAACCAACCAACGGTCTGTGGCGTATTATGTCGTTAAATTGTTAATGAAAAGGTATTCGCGGCGTTAGAGATATGGCGTACCTTGATACGAATCAAATATTGTGATCGAGTTGTTTGCATCTTTTCGTGCACGTTAGATGCATTACAGGTTTTATAACTACTTTATAGTTCATTTTACTCAATTGTATTCACATTATAACTACCAGCTGTGTAAACACATAAAACAAGATTATGATAACAGCAAATCATTTTTAGACAATGGAGTTTCAGTAGCATATCATAAACATTGACGATATCGTTGGCGCAGTGGACGAATGTCCGTTTTAGTAGGTAGCTGGTTCGATTCCCGCCTTGAATGGGACAAATATTTGTATCAAATCTGCCGAAATTTGTTCTGATTTTTCTGGTTTTTTTCTATGTGTGATAAAAAATATATAATGTATTAAGTATATCAGTGTTATCTAATCTAGTACCCATAAAACAAGCTCTGCTTAGCTTAGGGCTAGATTCAATTTACTGTTGGGTGGCTTCCCAAAGTTCGTAACATCAGCTATGATCGCGTGCTAGTTTTATCTTTACGCTTACTATTACATTAGTCCTTTTACCTGAATTCATGCAAGGTCTTTATTCTAATATAAAACTTTTTTCCAGCCTAACAGAGCTAAAATGGTTCACCTGGCGGATTTGTTCTCCGTACCAGAAATGGGTCTTCTATGCAATGTTGCTGAATATTTTATCAAAAACCACATTGATTATCATCCTGAGATACTCTTCTTAGACGTTAAGGTACGTTTTACCATGCCCTTAAATATAAGACCGCCATAATTATGTGCCTTGAAAATGCGCGTGTGTGTAGACAGACGTTGGCAGAAGGTAAGTATAACAAAAGGTACGCGGTAAATAACCATTACTTACCTAATTACATTGGCAGCAGTTTGTATATTCGATTTTTATTCCCGCCATAACTCAGGCAAACTTTTATGCTTTTTTAAGCCTTTACGTTTATCGGTTTGCATTTTGATTATAGTTTGACCGAAACCGCTGTACCGCGCCTGAGGTATGCGAGCGGCGAGACGGGGGGGAAGTATCGGCCGCTCCGATCCATCAGTTTGCCGTCAACGCTCACGGGCACGGCGGTAGGTAGCTATTCTACCGGACGGTCTATGTCAGACGCACATGAGATAAATAAGCAAATATGGGTCGAGCGCTATCTCGTTTCTTTTTTTAAGTTTGTAAGTATGGATGGATGTTTGTTACTCTTTCACGTAAAAACTACTGAACGAATCTTGATGAAACTTGGAACATACATAGTATGTGTACTGGAATAACATATAGGCTAGGATAGGCACTTTTTATCGTGGTACCACGCGAGCGAAGCCGCGGGCGAAAGCTAGTAAAAAAATATAAACATATCGTTTACGATATCGTAAGATATATCCGACAATATCGATCTCATGTGTACTCTTGCTCTTTTTTCCTCGGCCCCCACCTCGCCGCACTTTCTTAAGGAGTGGTACAGCGGTTGCGGTC
This sequence comes from Eupithecia dodoneata, assembly GCA_947044415.1. NCBI lineage: Eukaryota > Metazoa > Arthropoda > Insecta > Lepidoptera > Geometridae > Eupithecia > Eupithecia dodoneata. Next base: position 5,949,090 of record OX345656.1, on the reverse strand, counting down.
AAACTATAGTGCACATTCGATTTTGAATCTTCATCTTCATAAATAGATTCGTTAGGTATCCACTCTTGCAAGTTGTCATAGCGGTAAATTACGATCAAAGAACTTTTAAATACGGTCTACGGTACTTACCATGTCTCTGATTACGATGATATTCAAATTTGTTATATTTTTTACAGAATTCAGTCCAAAGCTGCCACCCGATAATGCATAAAGTAGTCGCTCAGAACGTAGAAGAATACATCAGGCCGAATCCAGAGCTGAAGAAGTACTTCCAAACGCTCAGAGACAATGACAAGAAGTTGTTCCTGGTGACGAATAGTCCATATCACTTCGTGTAAGTAATGGTTGTTGAAACATTTTACCGTTCATTCAAGTAGAAAGAGATACCCTCTATTTCAATGCAGAATGTCAGCTGTTTAGCTATTTAGCCCCATGACGAAAAGTGCAATATGAAATTAACTTTATTGCGTTGCTTCTGGAATCTAAAATGTATGTTTTCCAGGCCCAGAAAGAAAGGCCAGAAAAACTTATGTATTTTGGCCATAAAACGTCACCACACTCACCACTATACCACGTATCACCATGGGCAAGGGGGGTAAAAATAGTTGCGATTAATGGACGACCCCAAAAGTGTGGTGTGAGGAAGTGGTATCCAAAGCTTCAGTACGTGACATTGCCCCTATAGTGCTCTCCCATTTTTCAGTACAGCCGGCATGGATATGCTGGTTGGCCATGATTGGCGGGACTACTTCAACGTGGTCATAGTAAATGCGAACAAGCCTAAATTCTTCACGGAGGTATCGCGACCAATCAGAGTGTTTGATAAAAACGCGAATACGCACATATGGGAGAAAGTCACGTCTCTGGAGAAGGGCATCATTTATTATGAAGTGAGTGTGATCGGTACCAATAGTGCTCTAAGAATGTATAGTAGGCGACACCGACAAACAATTTGTCCTGTGACGGGCAGCGAGAGTGGGAAGTTTGCGCAGGTACTCATACCCACCTTTGCCCTAAGAATTACGTTCTGCGCATCTTTGTCACGTAGTTCGGCAGAGGACAATTGGTTTGACGCTAACTCTACCTACATGATTTTGTTGTAATAGCCATCTCGCAATCATTTCGGACAAACTGTGATTATTATTTTGGACACAAATCTTGTTAAATCACATTCGGTGTGTCAAACGAGAAGAAATTAGATTTATATTTAATTTTATCTAAAAAGTGAGAATTTGATTTCGATTTATAAAACCTCTACATAATTATCATTTTTTATATACATATGTATATACAAAATTAACTTTTTCAATATTTTTAAAATATCACGTTTCGATAACATTGCTTAATTTGGTCAGCTTGACTACAAAATGTAGGCAATAATTACCATTTTATCTTGTAAATAGTGTCTAGATATTTAACTTTATTTCAATATTTATCTTTTCTTTAAATAAAATTAACAAGTAACTGTGGTGTTATTGTTATAACGTTCCGTTCCAGGGCACAGTAAAACAGCTGCAAGACCTGACAGGCTGGTACGGGCATCAGGTGCTGTACTTCGGAGATCATCCGTACACAGACCTCGCTGACGTCACGCTTGAGCACGGCTGGAGGACGGGCGCCATTATTAATGAACTTACGGTACCTACATTCAAAATACACTTAGACAACATAGACGACCACTGTTCAATTATAATCCTACTAATATTATAAACGCGAAAGTTTGTAAGCATGGATGGATGGATGGATGGACGTTTGTTACTCTTGTACGTAAAACTACTAAATGGATTTTAATGAAGCTTTACAAAAATAAAGCTTATTCATCAGACAGAATAACACATAGGCTACAATTTATAAAGATATATTGTATATTATCCATAATACCTATCACCACGCGGGTGAAACCGCGGGGTGGTGAGGTATTTATTTCTTATTAATATAATGCATGTAACGAGACAAATAATTGCATTCCCATAATGGGCTAATTACATTGTTACGCATTTTGTATGAAATTGCAATAAATATACTTTGACTGTGGCGCGGTGGGCGAAGGTCTGCCTGCGACGCAGAAGGTTGTGGGTTCGATTCCCACCTCGGAATAAATGTTTTTACAATCTGAAGATATTTATAGGGTGTAAAGTCGTTTTCTATGTATAATAAACATAATATGTAATGTATTGTATTATGTATGTATAACTTGGTGCTAGATAATGATGTGTGAATTGTCCAGCATTATTTATTTATTTTTATAATTTATTTTATATACAATTATTTGGCACATAAAATAAATTAACAATAATTTTAACAAAGAAAGTTAAAATCAAATAAAAGAAACAAATTAAAACTAGTGTCTAGAGTTGAAACTGAGCTAACTGCAGACTGTTGCAAATAATCTACAGGTAGCTCAACTAATGCATATCAATACCAGTCGGAAGCGTCCCCATGATGCGCCTATGGCAATGCTGACGCCAGATACCCTATAGTTCTCCGGTCACGCGTCGCTTCGACCAGACGCTCATATAAATTGATAAAGACCCGGAGAGCCTTGTACCCCACGGACCTAGGTCTTGATTACAATGGGAATAAATGCTCTGTCGAGACCTCCACATTTGCGCCTCTTGAGATCAATAGGGATTTTACTCTTAAAAAAAATATATTCAAAGTTTTTAGTGTGGTTATAGCTGTGCTGAGCATAGGCCACTATTCGTTTAATCATGCCTCGCCTCTGTCCAACTGCAGCGCCTTAGTTTTATTACTCAGCAAAAATAAAAGAACTAATTCTGAACAGCTCTGTCTGCTATGTTTGTTTCTATCCCGCCCATTGGACTTTTAAAGTAACTGAAATAATTTGTCTATTTCTTCTAGGCGGTCGTTCCATCTAACAACAAATATTTCAAAAACTTTTAAAACACCTCGCATACACCTAAAACTATTGTTAGTTGTCCCTGTTCTATGATTTTTGGCGTTGACTACATAATCCCAAGAACTAAAGAGCATTCTGCATTAAGCGTTGCTTTAAGCATAGCCTGAAATTTTGTTAACGTTTAAAATGCCGCTTTATGTAGCTCACTCTTAAGTTTCAAGTTTTTTGTCTCCACAGCACGAGATAAACACTCTCAACATGCAATCGTTCAAAGAGAACGCGAACTGGCTGCAGATGCTAACTCAGCTGATTGAAGACCACCAGGAACACAACGACCCTGCTAGCCTGAGGATACTGGAGGAGTGGATGGCCGAGAGAGACTTTATCAGGTAAATAATGAAACAAAGCCCTCGTGAAGTGAGTTGTAAACAGAATCTCTGTCCTCTTCTAATTATCTTTTAAGGTTGTCGCAGATCCAGACCTCACAGCACAAAAATGTGCATTCAAATATGGGCTTTAACTCATAATGTCTCGATGCTTTTTATATTGACGGCATCAGATAACAGACAGCATGCAGGCATTCGCTTGAAGCTTGCGGTAAGTCATTTTGTCAATGTAAAAAGTATATAAATATAACGAGATTCAGTCCATACTTGTATGCTAATTGTTGTGTTGTACGGTAGCGGTGGGCTACGTGCTTTAGGGACACATAATAATGGGTCCTAGTTATTTCTTCGTTTAGTCTATCTAAAACCCACCTTTAGAATTGGACAGTATGTTTCTGCAGCTATCTTCACCTAAGCTTCCATTCGCTAATGTATAATGAAAAAGAATAATAATGAACGCAGCGGGCCATGCTAAGTTTGTGGCTTCAGCGTTAGTAGCATGGAACTATATTACTATGTCCCGTATTTGTACTTAGGTACCCTACTTCCCGAGAAGCGTCCCTGAAGGAATACATTTCAAAAGCTTTTGTTGTGTGTACCCTAAGTTTTTACCACAAAACAAGGAAAAATGCATACAGCGAACATAATCTTAATTCTAAATTAGTTTTATATACATTGGGTGAAAGTTTTGACGTGTTTAGTTATTTCCTTGACATATTTATACCTACGCGTCATGTGAAAAGTTTTTTTTACCATCAGAATACAACAACTTGAGCATTGTCTGCGTGCTTTAATCACTGTATAATCAGCTGTGCATAATGCTATCTGTGTTTGTTCCATGCCCGCACTATAGGACTAATATTATCGGTTCCAGGAATGAAATAAAGGCAGTATTTAACCCACAATTCGGTAGTGTGTTCCGCACCTACCACAACCCTACTTACTTCTCGCGGCGACTGTTCAGGTTTGCGGATATCTACACCTCTAATATCACTAACTTACTTAACTATTCTCAGTCACATACGTTCTACCCGCGTAGAGGTGTTATGCCACACGAGTATGGCTCTTACTTTGTTTAAAATATGGTAGGTTATGGCTTGCAGTGGGCAGCGTTTTGTAAGCTTAACACTTTGACTGCTGCAATCACACGGTATGTGTTTTCTACAAGTGACTAATATGCGTAAATCCACACTAGCGCAGCGGCTGAGAAAATACAGATCTTTGTGACTCAGCACAGCCGTAATATTTTTAGAACGAAACGCATGTGCGGCGCAACACAACCGCTGTGTAGAGCGGCAGCACGAATTTTTTAGGTTAAAAAAAAGATCGCAGTCGTCGAAAAAAAATCGCAGTCAAAGTGTTTACTTTGTGACCGTCAGAAATTGCATTATTTTCGCGTAGGATGATGAGCAATTGTGTCCAAAAAGGTAAGGCACAAAACGTTGGAACGGTTTGATAGAAATGGATAAAATAAGCTTCTTCATTCATTTGATACAAGCTTTATCTACATTTTGATAGTTTGTTGTATAAAATTGAGTATGTACATAAATCATGCACAAAACGAGTAATTGTCATGAATTTAAAATGACGAATGATCGATTGTGTATTTAGTACACAAAAACAATCAAGTTTCTTAGTCGAATTAAGATCATAGTATAAGATAAAATCATGCTGTGGTAAGTTGTAACTATTTTGTTTTAATATTTTTATTTTGTTGTAACACAGTATTTTTGTAAATAAAATATATTAGCTAAATATTGTGAACGGAATCTTGAACCCATATTGATACCTCCTTTATTTTTTATTAGTTTTTAAATAAGTACGTTATTTTGTTACTAGATTGTTGTAAATAGATTGTTATAATATGTACAAAGTAAGTAGGTAGTAAGGCTCAAATAATATATTAAAATCACTGTAAATCATCAAGCTTAGAAAATCGTTAATAAGGTTCCTTTTTTAAATAAACCATTTTCTTTGCTATTTTTAAAGATGGCTGTGGGATACTGATATTGTTTCGACAATTTTCTAGTCAGATGTATTTCTTTACTAATCAAAAAGATTTATAAATCAATTAAATTAGTCACATTGTAATCTGAAAATTCTATTCTTATATTTATCAATTATTGTCAACCTATTGTTAAGTTGCTTTTATAATATTTTGAAGAGTATTTAAACATTTTGTTGTTTGTTTTGTTGCATACGAGATAAGGGTTAACAATTTAGTCTTTTTTATCTTTGGCATAATATAAATAGTTTGTTCAAATTATACATACAATCATGAACCCTGCAAACATAATACTCCTTTTTTGGCCAGCTGTGTAAAAATGCTTTAGTACTTTCTTTCTCTGTGATTCTTTTCCGCTCGAGATTTCAAAACATACGTCGATAGTTATTTACTATCATTAGACTCCAGCTTTTTCAAATACCCGTGAATATAATTTAAAATGCTCAAGTTCATTTAGGTATTTTTTTTATAATTAATAGCTTGGAAAGTGGCGATTTGGTGGATGATGTATCACTATGGAATCGTATACCTAGTATACGATTTATCCAGACCAGAACCATGATTGAGTTACTAAGCTTCGAAACACTTTGGTTTTTTCGACCAATTACTATAAATGCTGTGCTACAGTGTGGCACAGCATTTATATTTATGTTTAAACTTCGATATGACTGTTGTCAAATAATAAGTAGTATGGCAACATTGAACTTGTATATACTGGACGGTGCCGACTTTCTGTTTGACTTTACAGCTTTGAGGTTTGGTGAATTTGTAAGGTTATATGTGATCCCTAGGGACAGTATGCTTGTTAATCTATCTACCTACCTATTTACCTACTTAATATTAAGCATCTCATGTAAAATTCTGATATTCTTTTTAGATAATTTGTTAAAATCTGAGACATCTGGCTAAGCCCCAGTATTTGTCAAAGTGTGTGTACTTACATGTCAAACTGACCAATAGTAAGACGCCAAATGTTGATTTTAAGCTACTGCTACTTTATAAACCAAGGTCTAGTGCTGTAGTTTGAGTAAAAAGTATTGTAAGATAAGACATAATGTAAGCAAATAAAATACCTAATTGTGGTATTCTCTATCATGTGTTCAATGACTTTGATAACCTCTGTAGCCATTAATTCTGGACAATAAAATAATCTGTAGTGGTAGACGATTACTTCGGTATCTTTGAGAAACATAACAAATCATGTCATCTTTATTAAAATCAAAGTAATAAAGAGTTGAATAAATTTTTTAGTTTTAATGCTATCCTATTACCTACTGGTACCTTGGTTGGTACCTTTTTATTGATTTAAAGGTAAGTATTTATACAACATGCTGGCAAAAACAAAAGATATTTTAGTAAATAATGTTTATTTTGTACGATAATATCGTTCTTAGAGAGCTAAATTGTCTAAAAATCTGCATAAGTTACTGTTAATATATATAAATAAATTACACCTGCATGAATTTAAGTATAAAATTAAAAACAATATATTTTTGTATATGTTAATATTAGGACCGGTCTACGCCAAAGCAAAGCGCAGCAAAGATGTTTTAACGTGTTAATCCTGACTAAGACTTGCTATTGACAATTTATTGGTAGAATTTACCTTCGTTTCGGTGAAAACCGGCTCATAACGCAACGTTATAAAAATGCACAAAAAATCACGTCTACCACGACGGGGACGCAGTGTCAATAAGCGGCACATTATCCGCTCTCAAAGTCTTGGTGTTGATCGTGAAAGCTATGTTGTTGTAGCGCAGTCTGCAAGGGCGGTCAGGACGAGCCATGAAGCATAGCGTGTACAGAGCTGTTTCTAGCTCCGGCGATGTACCGACAAACATGTTGATCTCTGGAGCGTCCTTGGTGTCGCTGAGGATGGAATGCTGCTTGAGAAGCATTCCTTTCTGCAAAGATAATATTAATACTTACAACTTGTGCTCTATGGCATAAACGTCTGCTAGTGTCTAGCAGTAGGTGAGAAAATGAATTGGCATTAGGCTTGCTACAACCCCATGGAACGTATCTGTCAAGCGCAAAGATAAACCCACAAGTATATATATAATATTTTCTCCTTTGCTTGCTATTTTGAGGAATGAAGTATGGAACGGAATTTCAAGCGGGGGCTTTCTTACGATTATAAGTACAGTAGGAAGTTATCTACCGTTAAGTATAGGTTTTTTCAAACTAATTTGAATGATTAAAAAACAAGTTTCAAGTAGACAACTTACGCCGGCAAGATCTAATTTGTTGATGTGTCCCAAATAGTTAGCTTTGCGATCCTGCTCGCGCTTAGCGAAGAACAACCAGCTGTGAAGACCTGGGAACAAACGGAATTTTACTTACAAATACTTTTTCAGAGGTCAGAAAGTGAAGGCTGCTGATGCAAGTCCTTATTTCTTACTAATATTATAAATGCGTTAGTTTTTATATGTATGGATGTTTGTTACTCTTTCACGCAAAACTACTCAAGGGATCGGGCTGGCTAATTTTGCATACAGGTAGTTTCAGGCCAGGAATAAAACATAGGCAAATTTTATCCCATAAATCAGTGCCCATGGAATATAATTTAAACGTTTCCATAGAAAAAACGCGTGCGAAGCCGCGGCAGAAACTGGTATTCTATATTTATAAAAAAAACTTAGTCTGACGTGTTTTCTTTTGAATAAAAAGTAACCTATTAGGTATTTATCTAATTCCAGGTCCGTTCAGTAGTTTTGGCGTTGTCTTCGGCCAAACATATTCATAACGGCAAACTTCGCCTTTTATCTACCTATACTAATATTATAAAGAGGAAAGGTTTGATTTTTTGTTTGTAATGAATAGGCTCGGAAACTACTGGACCGATTTGAAAAATTCTTTCGCCGTTGGGAAGCTACACTATCCTCGGTGAACATAGGCTATATTATATTTTCAAAAAAGTTAGGGATCCGTACTAAAACCGTGCGAAGCCGGGAAGGTCCGCTAGTTATATTATAATAATGATTCGTATTTTCAGCCGAATTGAGAACCTTCTCCTTTTAGAAGTTGGTTAAAAATAATAAAATACCGTCAAAATGTATTAGCAGCGAAGGATATTTCCCAAATCTAAATTAAATTTCTCAGAATTGGGATATGGTAAATTCAATGTAGGGGTCTCACCAAGAACATCGTTGGACTTGAGCTCTGCCATGAAGATGTTTTCGAAGGCACAACTGCACTTGCACAGGCCGGTCCAGTGACGCGCGTACTTCGTGAACCAGATCTTCTTCAGGAGTTCCACTTGCTCGTTGTATTCGTTAAGTTGGGTCAGACCTGTGATTATAAACAGATGTAAAATACTGGTAGGTAGGTATAGTTGCCGGAAAATATGTTGTTCTGTGACGGGCAGCGAGAATGGGAAGTTTGCACAGGTAGGTACCTACATATCTACACTTACGGATTTAATTAAATAAATATTTCTGGACTATTCTTCACACATCATCACTTAACCCCAAGCTAAGCTGGTACAATACATAACATAGATAAATATTTTTTATTATAATTAGAAAACGTCCAGAACACCCGAGTAAAATCTGCAAATCGTGCTAACGTTTGTCTCGGGGCGGGCATCGAACCCGCGTCGCAGGCGGACCTTCGCCCACCACACCACAGAGGTCCTCGTATTTTATGAATAGGTACAATTTAATTTTAATGGTATGCTGAGCTAACCTACACCTAAATAATCCAAGCCAAATCGCAGGAAACGACTTGTTTTAAATTCTCAACTTTCTTAATTTTTACTTTTTTAATTGTAATAAAATCACGTAATGTATGTATAAGTACCTAATTACGAACGTAACAGTATTATCTTGTAATAAACATCTCGCCGAAATGTGAAAGCGCGTGTGAAGAATGCAAGGGGAGAGTCCAGTTGCTTTGCTAAGTGACTTGACTACTCAACACACCTGTATTAGATTTTGAAAGTGTAATTTGTTATAAATTATCTTTGTATTGAAGACCAACTGGGTAATTGGTGTCAACAACGATACACATATTTTTTACAAATAGGTACAGTACCTTTGGCAATATATAGGTAGGTACTCGACAGACAAGACTCGTTTCGAAGTCCTTATTTACATATAAATACTACTGTAATTAAAGTTGTTACAATAATCTGGTACAACGACATAGGTACTCTACGTAGATATGTCGAGTTATCTATTTACCTACCATTCTCCCCGACGTTTCAGCGGAGTTACTCTGCTGTGGTCACGGGCTAAATAGGTACACAAGTGTCAGGTATGTTATGTTTTCTACAAAAGATTGATCCTAGCAGTTAAGTTGTGTTTTTCCGCATTCTTATGGTATGTTACTTACTTGAATCTTAAATCATAATCATCATCAGCCTTTAATTAACCACTACTGGACAGGACGTGGGCCACCCCTAATGGGTGCCATAGCACCCTGTCTCCAATTAGCCGGATCCAGCATCTTGATATTTCGCAGATCGTCATCCTACCTGGCCGGAGGGCGTCCTACACTACGTTTGCTGAGTCGCGGTCTCCACCCAAGAATACGTTTACCCCAGCGGTTGTCGGTCTTATTTCTATATAATAAATACTCCTGTAATTAAAGTTGTTACAGCAATCTGGTACAATTATGTTAGATGTTAGGTACCTACTTTATTAGATTACTTACCTACCTAATAAAAAACAATCTACTATTTCCTGTTAGATAGCTACATAGGTCATCATCATCATCAACATAGGCCTCCCTTAATGACCGCCATAGCGCCCTCTCCTCAGCTTATGCATCCAGCATCTGCCTGCAGTCTTTCGCAGATCATTATTCCCCTTCCCCTATCTGGTAGGTTATAACAACGCACGCACGGACGCATTAATTCAAAACTTTCATTTTTAAGCATTGTGGTATGGATGACGAGAAGGCTCGACGTAGACAAAACCCAGCCCAGACGAGCTGGACCCCCTTGACCTCCTCATAACTGATTTTACTAATAGGAATTAAATCTACCTTAGTAAACTTCCAGCTAAGATTCTATAAAATCCGCAGATCGGTTTACCTGCCTCGATGCATATCGTGAGACCGTCGTGATACAGTGTAAAAGTGTTATTGTCTCACAGACGTGTTTTGAACCATTCTTTCAATTGACACCATTCAAACAACATGCACACCCCGTCGTCATCATTATCAGTATTATTTCAGTCAATGAACGTCCAGTCCTCCACTGCTGGATACAAACCTCCCAAAAAGATCACCCATGTAATAGGTCCTGCACTATTTGCGTCAAGCGGTTTCCCACAAACTTTACAAAAAAAATATCGTCAGTCGTTTAGATTAGGTAGGTAACCGTCTCACTGCCTGGCATAGAAGTCTACATATGTGTTTTGCTATTAAATAAAATAATGCTGAATAATTCCACAAAGCATATCTAGCCCAGCTAAGTGGCTTGCGTTATAACTGTTATAAGTACTTACAAGATGACTGATATACTTAATACATACATTTACATAGAACATACCCAGAACATCCGGGATAAATATTTGCAGATCGTACAAGCATTTGTCCTAAGGTGAGAATCGAACCCTCTCGTGCGTCGCAGGCGGACCTTCTCCCGCCGCACCACATCGGTCGTTGAATATTTGTCTATCTATGCCACTGGAAGTACCTACCTACCTTACGAAAGAAAACAAAACAAATAAACTTACCTTTGTTCACTAAGAAGGCGACGAGACTCCTAATAGGTCCAGTGGCCAAGATAATGTTGATGTAAGTCGTCTGTTCCGATTCCTCCTGCAATGACATCATCATATTTACCTCATCCGTATGACCTCGAGGTATGATTGTGTATTTGGATGCATGGATAAACAAAGTTTAATGATGCATGAGTCAGGTCCACTGACCTAACTCATGCATCATAAAATTTGTTTGTAGGTAAGCCTAACAATGATGCCAGGATATCGGAGCCTCCCGTATAAACGAGGGAACTTTCCAAGTAGAGACCTATTCTAGGTGCAAACTACTTATCCGCTTTTCTGACAGATTTCGGGAGCAAAAAGTGGGTAAGTTTAGGCTTGTGCCATAGACCATATACCTAGGTATTAATTTAATAAATTGCGTAGGTACCTACCCTACTCTTAAAGAATATTTTACGCTCACTCTGACTAGGTATGATTGTATACGTGAAGAGAATGCCATGAAGTTGCATGCAAGTTTAGAGTGGACAAACTCTAGGTACTCCTGAAAAACTCACCCGTCTTTCATTCACCCTTAATCAAGTATTTAAGGATATACCTACATAGAATAAGAAGAGAACTATATTTTCCTTCAACAGTGGAATCTAAGGAATATTGATCATAAAAACTAAAGTTACTAAACAGTCCATTCCATTGTTACGTAGGTAGGTAAGAAAATTAACACCGTAGGTACCTACTTATGTAGGTACAGAGTTCTTAAATAATTTGTGCGTAGGTACAGTTAGCAAAGAAGTTAAATAAGACCTCATAATAAACATTAGGTATTTATCGCGTATCTACCTTTTGTTTTATTTTAAATTAAAGAAAATTTTCAAACGTTACAGAAATACCATGAATACCTAACTAATCTTTATTAAGTTACCAATCGCGAAGGAATGTATTATAAAAAAATAAGATTAACTCCTCACCATGAACCTACCTACTAAGTTATTTTATTAATCATGTATTAGTTTATGAGTATTTGTATTAGTGTTTGTTGTAATATTTTGTATTGAGGTCTTGCGTTGTTCTTACCAAAGTTAACAAAATTGGTGAACGAACATATCGGTGACTTAATTACACCAATATTGATTTTTTTTTAAACTGAAAAATCTAATAAATATTAGTTGGATTAAAATAAATACTTGCCCAGCTACTTTCATTGCCGACTGTACAAATCTAGTTCTAGGTAAATAAACAAGTGCCAACTAACATTAGGTGTGACGAATTCGGGCCTTATCACGTTCTTGTGGTAGTTATCGAAAAGAGCCACGAACGGCCTGATTGTAGGCCCGTTCCACACGTTATCGGGCACGCTCAGGAGGCTGTGGACAAAAGCAGCTTATATTATTGTGTCCTTTCTCATCAGCACATGTTTGTGTTCACATATGTATATCCTGTGAACGTTTGTCCACAGGTGAACGTCATAATGAGCCTATATAGGTCGACAGCTCAATATAGCCCAGAACATGCCATCCCCAAACGCCGTTGGCAACCTAAGCTTAAACAGCTGATTTATGATCGCAGGTGGAGGTGTTCAAATGTACAGAAGAAAACTGCCTTTTGTAGTCCCTTAGACGGCTATTATGAGATTAACGGAGGTGGAGGTTGCACAACCACCATAGCCGTAAAGAAACCAAAGGAATCGATTGACACTTTCTGACCATTCGTACAAATCAGCGGCGGCTGGCGGTGCGGACTATAGTGCGAGGTATTATACGTTTTCAGATTGCGAGATAAGAAAATATATTTTCTAAAATTGACTTCGTAAAAAGCGAGATGAGATTATTCAGATATAGTTTGGTCATTATCTGATACTGATTGATTGTACAGAATAATAAGGTTCACTCCCGTTACTCAACTAGGCTATCTGCGCCCACACTAGCACCGACCAATCGCTTTTATGGAAGAGACTAGCGGACCGTCCGGGCTTCGCACGGGTATTTATATTATACATATAATTTTTTTGCAGCCGTTTATTTCTTAACAATGACACCCCAGTGACGCCTATATCGCATAGTTATAGATATACTTGTTAGGCTCCGCGCAAATGGGCCACCGACCACAGCCACCGGTGGCTGTCGCGCGCTACCGTCGCGTCGCGGGCACTGCTGTAACGAGTGGCCGCCATCGGCTACACGTATGCGGCGCGTCTATACAAAATATATGAAAAAGTATGTTAAGTGGCTGTCGCTGGCCACCAGTGGCCGTAGTCGGTGGCTCGTTTGCGCGGAACCTTATAGTTAGCCGAGTGTGAGCCACGCGACTTTTTTCTTATACTTACATTTTTGAACTCGTGACATCTTTCGAATGGAATGTCCGAATTGAATAATTCAAAAAGTCATATTAAGGTATTGAAGCAGTCTTAAATATGAAGAATAATTTATTTTGATAAGGATTAACCACAGTACAAATAAATATCCTTTCTTAGCGGCGGCATTTTAATTACATTTTTAAAATAAAAAAACACTTATTGTGACGTAACTATAATATTTAGATATTTATTGTTGCGACATTTTTTGTAGACAATGATGTGTTCTGAAAGATTGTACTGCGTTACTTGGTTTTATCATCAACAGTTTTCGCAGCGCACGCGATGTCAGGAATTTTTAAGGTATTTTTTTACACCTTGGGTTACATTATTGGAGTTTTAGTAAGGATCCCTAATTTTTTTTTTAATATACTATAGCCTATGTTCACTGGGGATAGTGTAGCTTTCCAACAGCGAAAGAATTTTTAAAATCGGTTCAGTAGTTTCAGAGCCTATTCAATACAAACAAACAATCAAATCTTTCCTTTTTATAATATTAGTACCTATAGTATAGATAAACGAAGTTGCTTGACCTTTGTGGCGCAGCGAGCAAAGGTCCGATGCAGGTTGTAGGTCCGATTCCCGCATCGGGACAAATGTTTGTAATGTAATTCGCAGATTTGTTCTTGGTGTTTATTCAGAATACAAAAATATATATCTATTTTGTGTAGGTATTGTATTAAGTACCTATAAGTATATCACTTGTCTTTAAAGTACCCATAACACAAGCTCTGCTTAGATAATGCTGTGTGAATTGTCCAGCATTATTTATTTAAATAGTTTGTTACATCTTAATTCCCTAAATAGGTAGGTCAGAAAATACTCACTTCGCTGGTGCAGCGTCATTTTTCGACATCGAAGAAGCCTGTCCTTGAAGGTTGACTTGGATGTAGCTGAATGCGTTGTTGATATCAGCATTGAACATCTCCTCACTGACGCGCAGCAAGTCCTCATCTGTGGTAGAGTCTTGCACTTGTCGCAGTAGGTCTTCGTAACTCTTCTTCTTAGCGTAATCAACCACCCCGCCGACAACAGTTCCGATCTGAGACAGCGTGTTGGTGGCAGAGTTCCCATTGTTGCCATTCACGACTTGGTTGCCGATGAGGTTGGGTAAGATGTTATTGAAGATCTGCCCGGCTGCGTGGGCTAGGTCGTCTGCCCGGCAGGCAGCCAAACAAAGGAGGAGCACTAAAGTTATTTTCATTTTGAGTATAATACGTTGTGTTTGGCGCGTTCGCGACGCACTAGTGATCTCTGGCTGGCTGGAGCCAGCGATTTGCTACGGCTGACCTCTGGGTGACGTCACCTTCATGTGGCTAGATAGTAGTAGGTACTTTATGTTGTTGAGATTCATATAGCGCTCCTCAGTTTTTGCGGTGCCGATTGCCCTAGTCGGCAACTTGATATGCAGTGTACCTTGCTAAACAAAAACGGCCTTCATTACTTCCGAGATACCTTCGTAGCGGATCTAAGGAAATGATGGTATCTCTATCTACCTATTTGTAGCACGACAGATTTTCAAATGGAGAAGTCTCAAAACAATAAGTCGTTCCTCTTTTAGTCTCTCATGGATAGGTAACTATGAAAGACTAAAAAAGAGTGAGGCTCATGATAAGAATAATCTTAACATGAGCCTCACTCTACTAAACCCATGTCCGACTATATGAGAGTTGATTGACATTATAATAGGTAAAATCAAGTCACGTTTGGTGAGGCTACAAGTTCATGCCGGCCACTCTTTCAAAACCTGATAATAAATTTGTGCTGTTTGTTGATGTCGATTGCAATAAGTAGAGAGTACACAATGAGTACTCAATGAGTACGCTAACAAAAAATCTATTATTATATATTCTATCTATTTTTTATATTCTATCTATTGGCATAAATCATCTGATGGAAAGTGAAGATGTGGCTGACGATGTATCAAGGTCTAGAACAAGGCCGCCCAATAGATTTTCCAGGTGGGCAATTTATTTTGTTTGGGAAGGACGCGCGCTGGGCTCCCCATAACTACCCCAACCCGGTTACAACTTTTTAACTTGTGTATTTTTTGCCGACTTACCACCCTGTAGTTAAACCACTGAGTATTACCATTTAAATATTACACTTTATTTTCTTAAATATACTTTATTTGTATTGTAGTAACCACTTTATGGCCCGCGGGCCTGGGCTTGGGCGGCCTTAGTCTAGAAGATACCCATTCCTCTATCGATTGATATAAAACAACAAATTTAATAATATAAAACCAAAACTGATATAATTATGAGACTTTGAACCTACTCGAGGGGTTCGCTAACGATGAACACTACTATACGAGTAGTAGGTACCTTTCTATGTATTTGTTTGCCTACCGCCTCAACTGAACTACTCGTATGTCTCAATATTTTAGTGCCAAGCCAGTGCGTCCCTACCATTGCAAATTAACTATGTTTTATTTTGGTAGTCAGTGTCTAGGTAAACTCATTTATCCTTAGTGGCTTTACCTTTTTTCAATAAGAAAGTCTTAAGAAAAATTATCAGCAGCGATCGTTTCAGACGACTGCTCGCGCGCAATGCCAAGCACTGTAAAATGTGCGATGTAAAGCCTCTTACAGGACGGATATCTGCCTCTACAAAGATGCATCGTGAACTCCTTTCTAAGTTATGAAAAGGAGATAATTTTCTTGTTATTATTAACATTAATTCGGTGACCACTTTCTTGAAACCGAAGGTTTTTTCTGTGCAATTATGAATGAGGTGGAAATGACGAATCATTACCGAAAGTACCTAGCTGTTAGCGATAAGGCCGCTGATTGTGCCACTAGACTTAGTAAGTATTAAGATCCATTATTATTGTATTTTTTTGTATGGTGCAACAAAGAAATATTGTATTGTATTGTACCTATATCAAGAAAGATGGCACGATCGATATTTGTCTAGCGTCTACCTTGGGAGACCCTCCGCCATATAATTATGTACTTTCAGGTTGTTTGCACCCTGAAAACTCTCAGTAGTTGCACAGACAAACCAAGTAGGTACCTAGTCAAAATTACACACAAGCAACTTGTTTTCCGATACGGCTTTACTGGTCCTGAAGTTTCGTACTATAAGTAGCGGCCGGTGATCTACCGTTTTGATATAATAATATGTTTTACCGTAGAATCGTTTTATAACATTCTATGGTATTTTCTATAGTATGAAATATATTTTAAAACGAGATTGTAAATAAATAATAAATGTGTCATAATAATGGTGTTGACGATTCACACAACATCTTAAGCTAAGCAGAGGATGAGTTAATTATCTTGATTCAGATTCAAATTCAAGAACTTTATTAAGGCTTACAAAATAAGCACTTAGATAAGTCAAATTTCTAATCATGATAAGAAAAGCGAATGTAAGCCTATTTATTAAGGTAGCCTTACCTTTTCGCTATAAGATATCAGAGAGTTCTGAGATTAGTAGGTACCTAATAACATCATCATCAGATAATTATAGCTGCTCTACATGTTAATGTTATGTTTTTATTTAGCTGGATTACTATGTCCCTACCTACGTTTAAAATTAGTTATAAGATATCCATAGTTGCTTAGACATAATTATCTGTAAATATTAGTTGGAGAAGCCATTGGTTCCTGAAACACAGTTTTTTACTAGTTCAGGAGCCTATGGACTCGTATTGCCTGTTTCACTATTTTGTCAATAAATAAAAAAATTACTTTTATAGCAACATTGTAGAGAGCTATCAGCTCGCTGTCATAAAGGTGTACGAATCTATAAACTGATTAAGTTTAATTTATATATACTTGTCCTACTATTATAGTGCTGTTATACCTGCAGTGCACGTTCAGAATATGTAACTGTGATGCTAATTACCAGGGCACTTAGCATATGATCATTAATTGAGGGTTTAGCTAGCTTTCAACGCGCTGCAACGAAAGTTGAAGAGGTCTAGTATACCAAGTTTGAACCTACCTTCGTTCTAACAAGTAGGTTAAGGTTTACTGACCTAGATTATAAGTCCAAGGAATCTCCTAACCTAATAGTTTTAACAGGCCATTTTAATCAGACTACGAAATACCTCTGACATTTACGAACATTTGTTCGCTTATGGCCAACTTAGCAAACCGTCCACTATTTTTCACGACTTAACAGGCAAAATTCTTCAACCGCTTAATAAACGCTATTTATTGTTAGTGAGGATATGATTCAGGGTCGGAATCTAGAATGAGATTTAAGGTACTCGCATGCAAAAAAAACGTACCCAACGGTTTCAGAAAGAACGATATTTTTATTTGGTCCAATAAACTAAGCCCAATGAATATTTTATCGAATCAACGCTTGGCAAATACCTACAGAAATTTATAGGTATCCCAGGTTTTACCCCAATCACAACTCACTTAGACCAGTAAATCAAAAACAAACAGCTCTACCAAGAAGTGATATCAGCGTGAGGTCAACTGCAAAGTTGAGGTCAATCACGTTATGTAGATAGGATAGGTAACAATATAACTGTGTATAGTATAACTTATGCTTTAAAGCAAATACTTGGCAGTCGCTGCCTTGTACTGGCTGCTCGACCCTGTCCTAACCCGTTATTAAAATTTTCCTTGCCGAATCTTACTGTGCTGTATTTGTAAACAGTCTTAGTTTGTTAATAGGAGCGATACAACGCCGCGAATCGCAAAATGAAGGGAGCTGTCATTATTTTAGTGTTCGCGTTTTGTTCCGCTGAATGTAAGTAAAATTAAATTAAATGAATATATGTACGTACTGATTTCGTGCTTGTTTAGTTCGCTCTTTCCACTTTTCGTTACAAGAATTAGCAGATTTTTATAAGCGTTTGCTAAGTGAGACGCCATATTGGAACAGCCGCGTGACGTATAATATTTTTATCGTAAATTTTCAGGTCGCAAAGTCGTCCCAATCAACAAAAATGCGAACTTGGATTTCATAAACATGGAAGCCGGTGGGCGTCATCAGCCTGCCCCAGCCGCAGCTCCTGTTAAGCCAATCACTCCACCACAGTCTCCAAAGCCAGTCAACGGTCCATCATACCCTGTAACTCCTAAGGCAATACCAACCCCTGTGGTGACTGTAGCTCCCAAGCCCCTGCCTCAGCCAATACCGACCCAAAGCATCCCGATCCAGAAGCCCGTGCAGCCAATGAAGCCGTCAGTTGGCCCTGTCACCACTCCTGGCCCAGGGAGCGTGAAGAGCCTGGTGAACTTCTACGACAGCCAGGGCAAGGCTAGTCCCATCAGGCCATACAGCTACAGCGACGCTTTGAAGAAAGGTAAACAATGAAGTGAGAAAAGAGAAGAGGTAATGTATTATAACATAATAAATAACCTACAATAAAAATGTATTTAAAGTATAAAAATATATCGCACTGAAATAAATTACATGTGGTTAGAAGAGAGAGAAATAATAAAATGTAACATAATAAATAACCTTTATAAAATTGTATCGCATGTTTAAATAAATATCGCGCTGAAGTCAATTATACTTTGTAAGAAACAGAAATCGGAGTTTCAACCACCTTTCCAGCATTTCTAATCAGTTGGCAAGTTAATTATAACCAACACAATGAGCATCATTGTCCCGCATTTTAGTACAACAGCAATAACGTAAGCACTACAGAAAGTACTACAATATTTATATTTTTTATTATAAATAGAAAAACGACCAGAACACCCGGAACAGATCTGCAGATCGTACAAACATTTGTTCCGAGACGGGAATCGAACTCGCAACCTCCTGTGTCGCAGGCGTACCTTCGCCCATCGCGACACAGAGGTCGTCATCAACCTCAAAAGTACCATCTTTTTTCAAGGACCATAAATTGGGAGCTACTCATCCACATTCACGCAACAGCACAATCCATCAAGTGCAAGAGTCAGGTAGGCGTAGGCTCAAATTGCCGTGAGCTGCGGTGCCACCGGTGCCACCCATAGCTGCAATTAGAAAAGAAGTCAACGACCGTCACATCAGCCGGATACATCTAGCCAACGCGAGATTACTAGAGCTAGAGCACTGCGAAAAAGAATCGTGGGAAATAAACGATTTTTTGTCCTCAAAATTTACTCGCTTGTTAGGCAATGGCTTTCTTGCACCCTCATCTATTTTCTCCAGCTTTTTATCAGTAAAATATTGGCCTCTTCCCAAACTAGGTAAAAAACAATAGAATTTATGAACATCAAAATTCTGATAATTTTTAGGTACTGACCAAATTTAACTGCCAATTTTTTTTTTCAATTTTATAAATAACAGTATAGCTGTTAGTATCAATGATATTAGATTATTTATCAATGCACTTGACCCGAGAGATTTCTAACGTCTATATAACATAAGGCCGCCGATTGTGCCAATTGTACATATAGTCAGTATTAAATTCCTTTATAATTCTTTTTTCTGTATTGATGGTGCAATAAAGTTATATTATATTCTATAACAAGTCGTATAGTTAACTTTGTGACAGCGACGAGAGATCACCTTCGAAAGTTACAACCGCAACACACATCGAAGCGTTTGCTTCATCTGTGTGCGGGCCGACTCCAGACAATCGCAGCAAAGCCTATTCTAAGCAGTGAAAGTGTATGAGCGGATGTTGTAGCTTTGCGAGTTCCAGCGGTGGTGAACAAGGCGAGACAATTATAACAATGTTCTATTTACGTTGTAGAACTATTTATAATTTGATGATCGTTGTTGATAAGTAACTAAAGTTTTTTTTATTGAATACTGGCTTTATCCCGTGGCTTCTCACGCGGTAAAAGTAACCTATAAGTAATAAGTAGTAGTGTATTATGTATATCAATTATCTTGTACCCAGCTTGGGGCTAGTTATTGCTGTGTGAATTGTTTAGTATTATTTATTTCTTAGTTATTCCAGGTCTTTGTGTACGAATTTCAGCCCGATCCGATAAGTTTTAATGTGAAGAAGTAACAAACAACCATCCGTACATCATTCCATCCATCCATAGAATCATCCAAACTATCGCATCTCACTAGTATTATAAATAATAATATAATTTTAAATAACTTAAATAATAAATAACCTATAAACATTCAATTCGAACGCGTGCGAAGCTGCAGGCAGAAACTAGTTTATAATATTAGTGTAATGTGATTTTCGTATAAGTTGATGTCACAAGGAGCAAACATTGTCGGTTGCTCGCATGAGCTACGTGTAGAGCTCGCATATACACGTGTAGAGCTCTAATATGTCTTTGTAGAGCTTGCTAATTATTTCTTTCATTTGTTTTTTTTTTTGGTTACGTGTTAAGGCTGTACTCCGAGGCACACTAGCGCCGCCACCTATTTTATCTTTTTATTACCTTACAAGAATGTGATCATAATACTTATGTATTGGAAGACCGTAGGATTTAGTCTGTAAAAGCTTTAATTTGATAAACTATAATTGATAGTTTATACTTTTTGCGAAATATATACTAATCCCTCGAGAATATATGTTTTTATTACAACCTCATGATTATTCTCCATATACAATGTGTATTGGTGAACTTTGATTAAACGAAATGTGCGGATACACGACATATATATATGTATTTATCGATAAAAATGTACCTATTTTAAATGGTGAATAACATGACAAAGAAAAGAGATAGGACCCATAATTTTTGGAGGATTTGTAGATTAAATTATGAAGTTTAATACAACATGCAAAAAGGACACCTCAATAACCCAGTTTTAAAGTTACAGATCAAAAATAAAATAAAAATCATTTTTTTTTGCAAATTTCTTAAAAAAAAAAATTTTTCTTGGCTTAGGTATGTACCGAAATTATAATTTTTTCTTATTTTATTAGCTAGGTAGACTATCTTTCAAATGAGACTATTTTGAATAAAGTACACCGTTTACTCAAAAAGAAACGAAGAAAAAAACAGATGAAGTAATTTTCATTAAAAAAATAATTAAATCTGCTTTGTTTTTGGGATAGGTAACATATGTACATACAATTTTTTATTTTTTATCGATAAATATATGTCGTGTATTATATAGTAGTATTCTATATTAGTATTAGTAGTATTATATAGTAGTATTCATTTCGTTTGATCAAGGTTCGACAATACACATTGTATGATAGCGAATTTTACAAATCGTTTCACAATTGACGAAGATATTGACGAACAAACATGCAGATTCTAGAACCTCCTCCGTTTTTAAAGTCGGTTAAATAAAACACTTACTCTTACATAACACACACCTGCGTCAATTACTACGTACGCCCATTCGTACCATGCTTAATATCTATATTCACTCCTAATTATGCAAAATCTAATTTTACTCTGATGTGATCACAGCTTGCAAAATAAAGCCACTTTCACTGTAGCGGTAATAAGGAGGCATGAATCACTCTATTACGACTTCAGGACATTTAAGTCGGCGACACATTGCGCAACTGCTGACCGCATTTTATAACAACAATAGTTATGACTCATAGAATAACGAAAATAGTTTTAAGGCTCTACCTGCTGCGAAAGCGGATGATACAGGAGTGGCATTTAGAAATAGCTAGAGGTTGCAATTCAAAGGCACGTTTCGGAGAAAGTCTAGGTTAAGACCTTAAACCGACACGCTGGTTTGATGAATGATGATAAATAAATGATACGTACTGCTTGATGAGTTAAACTGCTCTTTGCATTTTGATGTTGGTACTATTGGCTTGCTTAATTGGACTATGAGGTGAGGTCATGCACTCAAAGCAATGTGCACGTAGATACCTTACCTAGGTTAAGAGTTTGGGAAATCTGCAATTAGATAATTATCCTTGTTATAGTAAAGGAAAGTTGTATGTTCCGTTTGTATGTAATGAAGAATGTGACAAAGATCAACTTTGCTTCCCTCAATACAGGCTCAGCCTTGTGAGGAAAGTTACGAAAATAATCGCCTATAAATACTGCCGACAAATTGTTATACAATTTGGCAGAACAGAAACATTATTATGTAATGTAGGTACTTTTAATTGGAAATGAATAAATACTAAATTCACTCGGCTAACTACAAACAAGTGTAAATGTATTTTAGCTTCATCATTATCATCAATGAATGATCAATGAAAAGATTTTAATCTTTTGTCTATTTCTTATTTTATTTATGCACATGTACCCACTTCTCTCTTCACTTTGTCTCTCTCTCCCATTAAGGTTTGCTGGAAGAGAACTCTTTTTAGGGTTAAGTTCTCCTTTGTATTAATTTTCTAGAATAAGTTTTGTGTTATGTTTTTCGTGCAAGAAGTATAAATAAATAAATAAATCATCATCATCAATCTATGGCAGTCCACTGCTAGACATAGGCCTCCCCCAATGAGCGCCATAGCACCCTGTCTTCAGCTTGCAGCATCCAGCATCAACCTGCAGTCTTTCGAAGGCCGTCATCCCACCTGGTCGGAGGGCTCGGGACTCGGTAAACGTAGTAAGGATACTACGTTTACCGAGTCCCGAGTCCTCCTCAAGAGATGAGGGTGGTGCTATTCTATCTAGACCGGCACCACACAGCCATATTTTAGGTTAAATTTAGTTTGTTGTTTAGTTTAGATGTAGTATCATAGTTTAAGTTAAATTTCTTATTTGCTGCAAATAAATTTCTACTATTACTTTTTTACTTTACAGGCCTTTTCAAAAAACGAAAACCAATTTTTTTTTTTGTGTAAAACGAATTCTTAATTTAGTTGCATCTGCATCAGATTGCGATTTTACAAAAAACGAATGGGCAACGGATCATTTTCCGATTAGGCCGGCCATATTAGTTTTTGAAATGAGAGAAAAGCATTTTTGTTTAAAGTTAAATATATCTTTTGTGCTTATCTAAAAGACAATTTTTCCTTCATTGAATATAAAAATGTGACTAAATTTATTAACATTGATCAAACTCATGTGAAAAAAATTTAGAACACGAACTTACGTTAGCCGGGAGTTTTACTATAGTGTGTTCCAAAACTGTTCAAGATCCGAACCACTTAGCGCAGTGCTATAATTCTACGACCATTTATAACCACTACGACAGGTATTTTCACTAATAAACCATAATAACTATAGAGCAGCAAGTTTCAATAATTGCGAAAACCTGCGCTCGTAAGTGCCTTCAATTTTCTTAAATATGACATTCAATTTCGTGCCGGCTCTTACTTTCTTATATGCTCTTTCACAAATTAATGAGACGTCCTACGGTACGTTCAATAACCTCAATGAAACTAATGGATATTTACTGTTGAATATAATTTATGTGGTTATATGTTGAATATCCGTAATCTGAGTGTTTTTATTAGAAAACAATTTGTTGTCGAATGAGCAAAATTAAGTAGAGGAGAGTTGGATAATACGGTGCGGTTGACAATCCGCGTCCTGCCAACTAAGCATATCAACTATGTAGGTGTGCTAATTATGTATATCTTAGGGCAAGCTCTCTCCGTTTGTGCGGCGTTTTCCCAGTTTTTGTATTTGGATAATTTAATTTAACGATTTTGTCACGCTATTGGTATAAATTAATCTTACGAAATCTTTATTTTTTTTATCCAAATCTAAACTAATCTATAGGCATTCTAGCTTAGGGGCGCGGTAATGTCCGATTTTCCTCTACCCTAGCAAAGTGACCCTACTTTGTTTTGAATCTTACTTATCTCTACATTCACATAGTCAAGTTTGTATTTACTTACTAAATGTACATAGCGGCTACGGCTACGGCTACATAAATGAGTGTGTATAAAAGTGTAACAGAAAGTTGCTCACTCTTCGCATTCCTTGAGACAGGTTCCAAGCCATCACCGCAAATACAAACAACTTAATAATTTAAAAGAAAGAAAGAACTCGGTCCCAACACTGTTAAATGTAGGTAGGTACAGGTACCTACTAACTATGTATATGTGTACTGAACTTCTCATTTTAATTATCATCATCATCCGCAACCTGGCTTCACCTACTGCTGGGTACCTATAGGACTCCCAACTTTTACGCCACTCCACGCGGTCCTATTTTTTTTATGAACCTGAGGGAAATGCGCACGCATATCGTACTGCCACGGGGGTACAGTACGATTATGTGGGACTCCAACCCACTAAAACCCTCAAGGTGTTTCCGTCTCTGCCTTTTGTGGTGGGAAGGTGAGTACCAGCGTTCCGACCACAAGTGTCCACTTTCGCTTTCTTTCACGAACCCACCGCGGCTGCCCCATATATACGTTCACAGGACTCCACGCGGTCCTGCGCGGTCCTCATACACCGCAGGGCCAATCTGCGATGTTCTTATTTACTCTTACGCACTTAGGCCCTAGATAACTGGATTTTAGGGCTTATCTTATTACAAAGCCAAGATTATCAATAACTAGTATCTGTCAGCGGCTTTGCAGACGTTGTTTTTATGGAAATCAAAAGAAAAAAGTGTGAAGAAACATTACTTGGATGTACCTTGTACCTATGTAAAAAGGTCGAACTAATTTCATTAACAATGACTAGTTTTTCCGAGGGTTTCCATTTCCATACAAACATGGTGTATGTAATGGTACATAATGACAATGGTTTATTCACTACAAAAGTACAGTGATTCAGAATATTCTGTATAGAATGTTCTCCTCTTAGTCGACATCCTACATAAATGCGTTGCGACGTCGCAACGTGAGTTTATGCGAAGTCTACCGTTATTTTATATAGTTTTCAACCAATTTGGGAAAAAATAAGGTATATTTCTATAATTATAAGTATTGATACAACGGGTATTTATCGCGTTTATTTACCTATTTTCCCGACGTTTCAACAGGTTTACACTCTGTCGTGGTAATACCCGTTGTATCAATACTTATAATTATATGTTCAGATCGCGTAAGTTTAAAAATATTTAAGGTTTTTCTATGTTCGGAAGTAGGTATTTTTTTATACAATACTTATTCGTCAATTTTTTTATTTTTGGTTCTGATTTGAATGGTTCTTTTGCTTTTGTATAAACATTAATAACGATATAGTCCCATACATTTTTTATTTCCGAGACATTAGTCCCGCAAAACTTAAAAAAACATTGTAGATATGAAAGAATCCGATTTTTTTTTTTTACAATATTAAAATTATATTGTTTTTTGAGTACTAGCGCTGATCCATTTAGTCGTCTCTCACTAGATCGCAACGCATCGCTTTCATATGAGCTCTTCATTCATACAACTAGCGAAAGTTGCATTACATTTCGTTTGTGAAAATGCATTCTCATGGCATCAAAGAACTATTTGATTGTTGCACAGAATTGTTTCGAATGGTATTATAAATTTTAGCTACATGTGTACCAAATAAGAAAAACGTAAAAAAAAAGTTATATATAATTTACTGATTGGCAGGATTGACTATGGTAAGATTCTGCTTTATGTAGTAAATCTAATAATAACGGCCATAAAATATTTAACTATTTCTATTTTGAATCTACATATATATCAGAATATATCTACATATATTCTAATCATTAATAGCCCAGTCTCAACAGTTAAGCGCTAGAATACGTCCGTGTGCGTCGTGGGCAAGGAAAGTGTTAAACGGTACACAAAATGAGCTCTAAGGTATTGATAACCTACATTTCATTCAACTTTATGAAAGCGCCGTCTTCTCAGATTACCTCATTCTTTTAAATTCCTGCACAAATACCCATCCAAGTTCCGTTTGTATTTCCCGAGGTACAGTCATAGAGTTATGAAATGAGTAGAATCCGCCCCCATTCTGTGCGCGTAGTGTTGAATAACGCACCACCTCGCCCATTCTAATGACTTGCTGACGTCTACGTTTTGCAACAATGCTAGTTTGGACAAAGGTCAATGGCGGTTGGCGGTTCATGTGGTAGTAAGTAGAACATGTAATACATGGAAACTAGCTAATATGAATTTACTAGCTAGCCAAAGCATCGCACTCATGTTTCTTAGATAAAAGTAGCCTATTGTGTCCAGATTTATGGAAAATTTCAGACTGCTCTGTTTTCTCGCACAAGCACCTTACAGCCACACATTTTTTCACAAACTTTCGCCTAATCGCCTCTATGTCTACCTAATAATAATAAAAAAACTAAAATTAATAAATAATGTAGAATGCTTAGAAGAAAAACAAGCTACTGTCTTCTGTGTCACCGTGCCCAAGACAGGCCTGTCATTGTGATCGCTAGTTTACACGATCAGCCCTAAAGCTACGACGTTCATATTAGCCACTAACCCTTGCAGCTGCCTTATTCGGGGTACTTGTCTTAGCTCGTCTGGAATGTGCAGGTGCTTGCCCCAGGTGAATGCTACCAGCAGAGGGATTCAACAATTTTCTTGATTTTGTAAGGAAAAACTAATCTGTGTGTGAGTTGACAAGCATAATAACTTAAGTAATTTGATATAACCAAGTGCAAATAAAAAAAATACAATCAAATAAAAGAAACAAAGTAGAACTAGTATTTACAATTGAGTTAACTGCAGACTTAAAATATTGTGTAACTAATGGAATTTCATACATTGTCGCGAAAACTTTGAGGTGACAGATATTTCCATAAAAGCCAACTTTCACTCGTCCTAACTGCCTACCCATTGTATTCGTATTGACACATTTGCCGTAATGATAATGCCTTGTAAAGCCTCTTATGCAAATCGGAACATTTTGCTAGAGCATTGGCTCAACTAGAATTCTTGTGAGTTCAGAAAGTAAGGTACCTACAAAATACACAGTAACACACAAAGGATAAACAATATAAAAACTGTTATAAATTTTATAGCTAGAAGAATTGTGAATGCGAAAGTTATGAAAAGTTAATACAGTGACGACAATAACGCTACAACTAGGGTATTGAAGAAGTTTAGCAGACTTTTTTTATTACCTTTAAAAAAACAGATCTTTTAAAATCTGGAACTAAATACCTTTCTGCTGATAAATTATAGGTAGATAGAAATCTATTATTTATTTATGGTTTTTAAAAATAATTACATACATGAAAAAAAAAATCAAAGTTATATACCATACTTTATTAGTCAATGCAACTAATAAACAAAGAATTAAAATAAAAAAAAGGAAATCGAGCAATTGGTCCGCCTAGTTTAAAACATCGAGTGTTATATTATTTATTGCGAATACCTATTAAGATTCGTACGTAAGCCAAAGCCATGTGAAATAAAGACATTACTCTCTCTAGGTTATTAGACAACCTTGCATTCTCCGGATTTCGTATCACCTTCCTATTACCGAGCGTTCACCTTATCTGCCTAGTTAGAGAGATAGGGGTGGTTCTTTTACTTTAGAAAAGGATATTTTGTAATGTTTGGGCCAGTCAGTGTTCCTATTATTAGAACAGTGTGTTATTAAAGTATTGTCTTGTATCTAAACTCGTTTAAACGGAGACATTCTTTTTGTGCCAAAAATTTCGTGAGTAGAATAACTATGGCTTGCGAGTATCCATTTAATTTTATATGATAAAATGTCTAGCTTTAGGAAAAATCAAGCAAACATAGAGGAAAATACCTATGTGAAAAAACTAAGCATGGACTCTGATCAGTACAAATGCAGTTAAAATCATAAACAAAATAAATAAATTGTTACTCTCAGGTATGGATTTTAGGAGGAAACTGATGGAATTAATTAGATCTTAGATAAGTTGTTAAGTACCTACTGGTGTTGAGCTTGACTCAAGACAGAAAAGCATAGAGTAAAATGGAGGCCTAATACAATTTAAAATTAAATATAATCTAATTATTTTATAAATGAAGTGTCATTGTTAATCTTATAAAGGTTTATTTTGTTGTGGAAATTAAAGACCTTGTTAATACGTTGTACAACTGAAAATCGTAGGATTAAATCGAATTTACTTCATTGTGATGAATTTCCTAGATTTTAGATTTGCTAGTGGAAAACATAATTAAATGTGTCTTATTCAAAAGGATAAGTTTGAAGGTGTTGTAGGAAAACCGTAGCCAGCTCTCGCATTGGCACCTCGCACGTGGTCAGATGGAAACAGAAAGTAATGCCACGGATAACGCGCCAAACCCGAGCAACTAGCTAGACAATGGGCAATTTACGATTTCACTCTTTCCGTAATTTCATAGTTTTAGGCGCTAAATGAATAATCCGAGACTTTGTAACAAAGCGTTTTGCAGCTAATGACGATGGAAGATATAATTATGGGACTGAGTTATAATAATACTAACATTATACATTTTGCCCCATGACCATTACCTGAAAATCAACGAAGTTTTGGACTTGGCCGAATGCTGAAGTCAGCATGTGTAGCATTCGGCCAAGCGACAAGGGTCGGGAAACGGTTTCCCCATTTTTATACCTACTTTTTCTATGTTTTATCGTTTTTAATTTTAGAATTAGTATTGTATTATGTCTTATTGGTAAAAATAAATATTTTGTTCTTTAATTTTCTTATCTTCGTTCGGCTTTGCTCTCGCAGATGTAGGTAGGTAATATTTGACGAAGAAAAAAAAATTAAAAAGGTAATTGATTCCAAAGATTACCTATCTACACCACACTAATATTATCAATGCGAAAGTTTGGATGTTTAGATGGATGGATGGATGTTTTTTACTTCTTCACGCCAAACTGAACGGGTTGAGGAAAAATTTTGCATACAGGTAGCTCTCTAAAATAAAACATAAGGCTACTTTTTATACCATAAACTAAATATTATTTTTACAAGAAGGCCTCGTCCAAATCCATCTATATAATTTTAATTTTTTTGGGCTACTGGAAGCTAGTGCGTACGTTCTTCTTCATCTCGTCGTCCCAGAGTTTGTATGGCATGTATTCCATTGCAGTGCCAACCTCATGGACCTGTTGTGACACTGCCCCAGTCACATCGTAGCCGTCTTGCGATTGTCGTTGAGAATACCCAAACCTAATTACCAAGATACTCGTAGGTACGAAGAATCTTATCTTTTATTTACCAACGAGTATTTTCTCTTGCTTTGGTTTTTTTAAAGAGATTCGTAAGATATTTATATAGCTTACACTTTCGCTTTATCATTTTATCATTTACACGTTTAAATAATGGACATAACAAATTAAAACAGAGAGTAAGCAATAAATGCAGTAAACAACCAAATCGTTTGGATACAATGTTTCATTTCGATGGTTCGGAAGTACGATTTTTAATTTCGGGTTCCGTCCGTACTACTAAAAACTTGCTCTAACTTTATTTTAGGAACGCATGGGAATCGAAGCTTACGACGTTTAGTTTGACAGCTTATAAACCTAAAAAGCCTTTTGGCTATTTTGAAGAATTTTAGATTTTTTTCCATTCCAACGATATGCCAATCAGTATGAACCTTCATTTATATACTTACATAGGTATATCTATTCGAATCTAGGTAAATACCTTGGCCAATAATTAAGTACAATGTATATGCACCCTGTAAAGGCACTGCGTTTGGGTTTGTGTCTTAGATACGATTAAAATTATAATTCAAAATAGGTTTCATAAACAAATTTATAAAAATAATTCATACATGCATCGATTAAAAATTAATAGCTTTTTTATTTAATTACTACTATTTATTTTTTCAATTATTCTGTTGGTCAGTCTAATATGAAGATGTTTCTGCTGCGTTCATTCGTGACTTCGAGTAAGTAGGTAGTACAGAACCCTCAGTGGAAAAGTCTGAATCGCGCTTGTCCGGTAGGCATGCATATTGATTCGCGGCGTCTTGTCTCTTTATACCTTTTTAAGAGCAATTATGTTCTACACTCGTATTTTTCCCGTGAGATAAGATAAAAGTGCACTTTAAAAATGTTTGGTGAAGTGAAGTGGGAGCGCGTTGATGTCTTTTCTATGAGATTTTTGACAACTCTCAATTTGTAACATTTTTTTTTATTGTGAATCTGTATTTTAGTCTCTTTCAACTGTGAAATAATCAAATTTATTATTTATTTTACGAGTATTTAAAATGGATATTTTTGTGGAAGTACTGGTAAAATATACTAAGTCCTAAGTAACTAACATGTTCCCTACAAAAGATTTCAACGTGCTTCATTCAAGTATGTTCGTAAAATAATTTAACGTATTTAAAAAAAAGATATGTGGAAATTCACGCAGACAGGTACTTCATTCAGCTTTTAGCTGAACATTTATGAAAACTTGCAACACTGAACAAAGATGTTCGCGCCAAAAATACAAGACTACTCAGCGATCTTGCTCAAGTGTTTCCTTCGTGTCCGATTGACGTCATAGTGTCGCAAGGATTACAAAAGCTCGCCAAAATATGATCCGGGATACGAGGTCCGGATGATGCGGCAGAGTTACTTTCACGCGTATAAAACCGCGGTAATGCCGGCGGCCGCGTCCAGTAACTTACTACCTACAGCCACCAGTGCCGACGCACGGCTCCAACCGCGCGCCGCGAAAACGAAAGTGCCTTCGAAATTCAAACATTCGACATTCAAAGACAATTTTTCTTTTTTTTAAAGAACTTCACAGTGCTTGTGAATGTGAATGAACAGTGAACAGTAGCCTGTGTTATCCTTGAACTGTTTTATCTGAATTTTCTTCTTGTGCCGCTGGAAGCTCGCCTGAAAAGGTACATTGGATTTTGTGTTCGTGTTTGGATTGGTGATTATGATTAATCTCTTGGATTGGATTATGATTGCATACGAGTATTAACACCAGCAACATCTAATTGTTCAATAAGCCTAAAAAAAATAACTTATAAGTTTTTATAGCTTCCATAAAAATATATATATTTTATAAAGACGAGTGATGAGGTGGAGAGTGAGAGATAGTTTTTTTTTAAGAATGTGTGTAAAATGTAATAATAAAAACACAATTCTGTAGGTACATACCTGACCGTGGCACCCATTTCACCTTATCTGAAACGAGGTAGCTTTCACAGTCTTTGTCATGATTTACCTTTATTCATCTTTCTTTAGGTACTGAAAGAATGAAAACTTTTACGCTCAGTTAATTATTTACTTCTAATATTATAATTTGCATGGCTACAAAATAAAAAATTCCCTACCAAATTAACAGTAAACATTTATGATCTAATTAATTATGTATTATAATAATGCTCTGCGTGCATACGTTTCTACTGTAGGTACATAATATTTTAGTATCTCGTAACTCTAATATACCAGCCTATCCACTATGGATTAGGCATTGCATATTCAAGTATGTTTACAGACTATTGAGCACAACATAAAAAAAAACACGTTGATTCAATTACACATATAAATCAGTTATCTCCGAATAAATTTGTTCAGCTGTAGAAAGTTGCATAACTTTACTTTCACTTACGCCAAAATTATCACCGTGCGAATATTCGAAATTGTTTTTGCATGTTCATCGTTTTTTGTAAAGCCGCTGTCACTCCTAGCTCTAGCCTTTGGTTAGGTATTATTGGAACAGATCGGAACGTGCTTTATAAGATCGCGTCCCTATGCCTAATAATTATGTATCCTACTACTAATTATATATCTTACTCTTTCTCGTAAAAACTATTGAATGGATTTTAATTAAACTTTACAATAATATAGCCTATAAATCAGAATAGCACATAGGCTACAATTCATAAAGATATATTGTATATTATCCAAAATATCTATCACCACACGGGTGAAACCGCGGGGCGCAGCTAGTTAATTATAAATGGGAAGAATACGACACGACAGGCTTGTCTGATTCAAAATATCGTATCGTTTGTTAGGATAGGACTAAGGTGAAAGAGATTGATCACTATGGGAACTTTCAACAATATCGATTGAAGACATGACATGTCATGTTAAGATAGAAGTTAAAAGCTAAAACGATGAATTGGGTGTTAAAATTTGTTTGAAATCTTGTGAAAAAATCTCGAACAAATAAATAATTTGTCTATGGTCGTCAATAGGTGTCGATAAGATTTTTGTCACGATATTATATCGTATGTCGGAGTCGGGGCCCCGTGCAGACGACATGTGGTGTAGCCGGTGCGAGGAAAGTAGGCCACGCGTCACACAGTTTGCATTTTATAGACGTACCTCGGGGTTTCTCGTTTACGTTAATAGCTATGTGCATAATGTGAAATTGAAGTAAATGGGTTAAAAATAGCAATTAAAATTTTGTTAGGTTAGCTGCCCGCCGAATATAAAGTAGCCCAAGTAAGGTAATAATACTTATTGAAGAGATTTTTTATTGAGTTGGTATTATTGGAAGCTTTGCTTTTGTCAAAAATCTATTTGATATTTTTAACCGACAACATCGAAAAAAAGGTTGCATTTTCGGCTGTATGTTTTTTATATATGTTCGTCGATTTCTCCGACAATTATTGACAGAGGTGGTCCTATAAAAGAATATTGATTTATATTATTATTCCTGAATAATAAGTATTTATCCCGGAAAAAATAAAAACACAACACTTAACATCGGTATTTAGTTTTTTCAAAACTATAACATTTTTATGATGATGTATCTTACAAAAGTTTGTAAAATATGTCCTCAGCAACAAAGTAATGATTTTATTATACATACTTGCTTATACAAAGTATGACTAATCTGTAAAGCCGTAACATAACGTCACGAAAGTTATTTTAACGTTACCCGAACGGATGCGAGTTAACGTTAATGGCTACCACGTTGCGAAATCCACGTAAACTGTAGGTCTTCCATCCTATTGTTCAGATGCATTAGATTTTGTAAGCGTCACGCTGTTGGCTTCAGGGATTTGTTGTGCAATGCCTTAAAGCTTTACGACAGATTTTGAGGCTTTCGTCGTATTTGAGATTTATTGTAAATTTTTCTCACGCGTAACTTTATCTAAATCATTCCAAAATATAGTAAGTTTTTAGTTTGGTCCAACTACGTAAGTACCTAATAAAATAATATACAGAAGTCGAAGGAGACGCGTGTATGTTTAGGGTAGGTACATACACTTACATAATAAATTGTATAATGTGCTACGCTTTATTTTATTTGCTTAAGAAGTATCTGCGAAAACAAGTTATAATTAGGTACAAATTTGCAACAAAATATTAACAGAAACAGTGCTCGCATTTACTTACGAGTATAATTCAATGAATTTATCTTGTGTCGTTTAGATACAATACAAATACGCTTTACTGCACAGTAAAGAACCAACAAACAAAGATACAGATGCACAATGGGCGGCCTTATCGCTAAGAGCGATTTCTTCCGGGCAACCTTTGGGTCGTTTACAAATAACGAATAATAAAAGGTTTCTTGTTATATCAATGTAAAATTAATCATTATTTCCGTGAGTTTATAAGATAAATAAACATGCGAACAAGTTCTGAGAAAAGTTATCACTTATTAGTTATTAAGTTATATCGCCATTTTGCAAAACTATCATAATCTGAAACGTCAGAAATCACTATAAATCAACTTTAATCACCGATGCAACTAGCTATTTTATTTGTGCACTTTTACAGCTTTTCTCGTTTCTGTGGTATTAAGTTACGACATATTTATTATCAATTGTCACTTTCACTTTCCCGATGTATTGGTTCCAAGTTTACGCGATAATGCCCGGAGTAACGGAAACGGAGAAAGTGTTAATGAGCATGTCCAGTTTTAATTTCCGTCAAGACGAGTTTATTTTTAAGGAATTCCTTGGATTATTACATTTTATTTGATAACTTGACAGGTATTACTATGCTCAAAATAATATAATAATACCTTCTCTGCATTTTTATACAAAAAATAATTTTAAATCATAAATTAAGGCGTTACTTTGCGGAAATCCATTGCAAAAATCAAGACGATAAATATTGTGTACTTTTTTTATTTCAAAATTATTTTTGTGTATATGTATGTATATTATATAATATTTTGAGTTTGTTTGTATTAATCTATTTTTATTTTTAATATAATATTAAAATGCATTATGTTTTTATCGAATTTTGTTTGCATGGAATTTTTATAAAAGATCAATTATTATTATTTTTTCTTATTGTGTAATTTTATGTATAATTGTTTATGTTCATTTGTTCGACCCGACCAGAAATTTTGACGAGGAGCATTTTTTCTGGTTATTATTTATTTAAGCACGATTACCTATATTACATATAGAGCTAATAAACTACCATGGGATAGTAGGTATAGTTAGTATTAATTAATTTTGTTAGTAGTTTTTATATTGTTAGTACTGTGATAATGCCATCCACTCAGATGCATGTTTAAGTGAAATTCTATATAATTAAAGCCCCATAAATGTAGTAATTTGATAGATTGATCACCGTTTCGAGTTAGAATCAAGAATGTACTACGAAAACAAGTAGGTATTAATTAGAAAATGTTTGATATTTATTCTGGGTGTTCTGGATTTTTTCTCAGTAAAAAAACTTTCTTCTCAGTAAAAAAAACTATCTTTTTAAAATTCATAAATAGAGTTACACTAAATAGGTAGATTTATCGATGTATTAAGTATATCAGTTATCTAGTACCCATAACACAAGCTTTGCTTAGGTCTGCTTGGGGCTAGAAAATGCTGTGTGAATTGTCCAGCATTATTTTTTTAATATATTTAAGTAATAAATTTACAAATATATTTAAAAAAAAGAAAAAAAAAAATGGTCTTGACCATGAACTCAATAATCATAAATAAATAATGCTAGACACTTCACACAGCATCACCTAGCCCCAAGCTAAGCAGAGCTTGTGTTAGGGTAGTAGATGACTGATATACATAATACAATACATTACATAGATACATATTTTTTATTATACATAGAAAACGACCAGAACATAAAAGGTATGTTATCTCGAAGCACATTAAAAACAACACGGTCACTTTGTAAAGTGACATGTAATATTTGACGGCCCTATCAGTTCGATCGGCGAGCGTACGAACAGTGGAAAGCGAGTCAGTGTGCCACGGAGGGCACTCCTATCTCGCATCTCTAGTGCACCTGATATACCTATGAGTACAGACAAACATCAGCGATTTGACAATGAGGTGCTTAAATGACCCACATTTGATCTCTATAGTCAATTGACGATATTGTTATTATCGATAGCAAAAAAGGTTTTATTATACCTACAGTATATTTTAACGGTATATAGGTATCACCTGGAGCTGGTGGAGTCGTTATTCCGAAGTCTATGGTTTTTAAAAACTTTTTTAAATCTCGGGGTTGTGATTTAGAAATCGGGAAAATTAAAGCAGCATCATAGCCCGGTCCTTGTAGTGCAGTACGAAATCGTCGACTACAAAATGGTTTAATTATATTTGACTAGCGGACCTTCCCGGCTTCGATCGATTTTAGTACGAACCCCTAACTTTTTTGAATATATAATATAACTTTGCCCAGCAGTGGGACGAAACATGCTAAATAAAAAAAAAATATAGCCTATGTTCACCGGGGATAGTGTAGCTTCCCAACGGTGAAATAATTTTTCAAATCGGTCCAGTAGTTTCGGAGCTAATTCATTACAAACAAACAAAAAAGATCAAACCTTTCCTCTCTAAAATATTAGTATAGACAAAAGGAATCAAGTAAACTTGAAGTCATGATTTTATTATATAAGCTTTTATTTAACTTGTTTGCTACCTCAACTTCAATTTCAGCTCAATCAGGTGAAATTTGGCAAAGGTACTTAAAGTTCGGTGACAAAACACATGTTACTGTACCAACAAGCTGGTCTATGAAGGAGACAAAATATGATGGATTTCGTAAACGGAACTTTCTTCAATGTCAGTGTTCGAGTTATATATATATATTTAAATGGAGTGTAATTAACCAACACTGTCATGATACTCTATAAATTATTCACTTCTATCGTAACTTTATCGGAGGAGGTCCATTACATTAAAGTTCTTAGAACTAGAGCTCTATTTTAGGATCCAACCATTTACTTTTCTATTTAATCGCTGTTCCAGTTGATTCTGATATCTAAGAGTTATACATATACATTGCCTTGAGAAATGTTGTAGAATATTAAATCCATCTCAGGCTTTTAATATTATACGTTTTCGGCTTCTTTATTGCAAAAGATTATTTAAATTATTTTTGAAAAATAAAGGATCATGTTTATACGATTAATCATGCTCTCCTTTTCGACATTTATCGCAAAGAAAGTTACAAAAAATACTACACGCGTTTGCAACTGTGAATTATCCGACAAAACCTACAACAATTGTAACCAACAGAAATATCAAATAAACAGATACAAGATAGATAGCAAGGCTAATTTGTTGTGAACTTCCTATCTGAATACAAAGTGGGTGTTTAATGCGCGTATTTATGCCTAGGTAAGAAAGTGCTGAGATCAATGCATCTAGCGCATTTATGCAAAAACCGGTAATGTCAAGTGCGCTGACATCGCATCGTTTGATGCTCATTTGTTTCGGATGGATAATGCGATACCGACATATTTGAATTAGTTTCAAACTAGTTTCAAACGTTAGAAGTAGTTCAAAAGAAGGTTCGTGAAAAAAGTATGCTAGTTACCTAAATGCTTCCTAAATGTGACCGATACTATACCATAGATAAATAAATAACGTATAACTATTGTCTATTCTAATACCGATACAGAAAGTGTAGTTTAATTTTTTTTGTATATTTGAATAAGTTACACACATTCGGTTTTGTAGATAAAATACGGGCTGATGGCCACCTGTTTTCAGTAAACTGGTAGCCGGCAACCTGTTTCACACGCGACTGTATCCAGTGATGGCATCAGAGCAGGTATTGTGTAAATCTAGGGCTTTTCTTTTGCATGGGAAGTGAGTCACGGATCTAATAACAGCTATTTAGAACGCACGCATCAAATAGATGAGTGCGCTGATTTGTCAATACTTGGCTTTATTCGAATTAGAGATGAAAATAGGTTAGTAGGTACTAGGTAGTTAGTTTTAACAGAAATAGGTAATAATCGTATTTTCAGATGCGTGTCTATACTTTGTATTTTATGTACGTTCGTAGTCAGCTTTTAGATTTTTTTAATATTCAAATAACAAAACGAAAAATTACAAATAGTGTTTATCATTTTCCTAAAAATTTAAGCCATCAGTTACCAGAAGGCAGAGCCATCAGTCACCAGAAGGCAGAGCGATCAGAATACTGGCAACATTGCCACGTTGAATGGCAATGTAAATATACAAGCACTGACTAATAATCAGTGATTATAGTAGCGACTTACTTTTGACATTTTAGATCACATTTTATGAAAATAAGTATTACTCAGATTGTATGCATCTGTGCTGTGTGCGCTTCCAAACACGTTTGGTATATCTCTTTGTACCACTAAATTCTGTAATAGCTCTATAAATGTGGTATACGGTATATTACGTACGGCGATAGCATCGAGGCCGCCGCGAGATACTCTACCATAGAGACGATCCTTAAATCTATCGTCTGACTCGCTTATTTACCTACGAAAGTAGGTTCTTATCTATTTTCCTTTTGCCCTCAAAGAATGCGGTTATTCGTACAATGTGGTCAGGTGGCAGCTTTCCATCCGAGCATTTTTTATCGATTTATAAGCCTCGGGGTATCGATTATACTCTCGTTATAAACAATTATTTCAATCACAAATCAAAACGCGATCTAATATTTGCTGGCTGGTGAGAGTCATTTGGCAAATTGCAGAACATCAAAATTATTCTTCAATCAACATATTTACATGTGGGTTAATAAGTAAAGGAGTTACTTTTTAGAATAGTTTCTAAACGTTTTGTAATAGCCTTTCTATTTATGTTAGTGCAAACCATTGGCTTCATGTAATCCTGCCAAAGTAAGTTATACGAGTAGATGCAAAAGACATACAAGCAAAATTTCATTGGTGGCAACGACATAATATAATAAAATTTTAGCCTTTGGTACATAAATTATTACATAGTTTTAAATTGCGAAACGTTTATCACCAGGGTGCAGCCGAAGTATCAAACAGAGGATGCAAGCATTAGAAAGTGGATCATATCTCATCTGTACAAAGTGCATAATATAATAAACGAGGTTCACCGCACCCGCATACCTAACGAGCCTCGATAGCCAGATAGAGCCCCTATAAACTTTGAGCCTAAAGGGAAACTCAGATTTCACTTTTGTTGATATTTGTATGAAGCTTTATTATGCCCATCTGTTGCCAACTTCGAGCTTTATTTCCATCCGTAGCGAACAAAACCGAAAACCGATCAGCTTTTGAAGTTTGTATTTAAACAGAACAAGTCGAATATCGAAACTTACTTTTAAATCGTTTAAATCGATTTCAAGGAAAATAAGGAGGTTTTCTATTTGGCTTTATCTTAATTTTTTTAGTTGATACATGCCCCCACCAACAAGAAACCGAAAGTTATCACGAAAATCATAGTTAGGTACATTGTTTGATATGCACATTGAACTTTTATATTTCATACAGACAAGAGAAAGTAATTCAAATTATTATGCTCTAATTATGATGTGAAGCCTGTAACGCCAAACACGTGCCTCGTGCTTTATACGTTCTCATTACTTTACTCAAATTCAGACGAAACAAATTTACAACAGATCAAAGGTCCCATACGATTTGACATATGAAGCTGTCAGTGGTTGTGTTAATTCTGTTGGCAGCATGTCCTAAACGTATGAGCCTAAAAATGTTGCCGTCCATGTTTTTAGGGGTCTCGTACTCTAGTTCGACGTTAGCTCGATGTTCATTACCTCGATGTCTCTACCTCGACGGTACGTTTCGTCGATGGGTCCTTACCTCGAAAGATCAACCAAAACAGCGCTGCATTGGCACCCGTGTCAATGTAGCATTTAATGCTGAGCCGGGGTCGTTACCTTGAAAGATCAACCAAAATAGCGCTGCATTGGCACCCGTGTCAATGTAGCATTTAATGCTGAGCCGGGGTCGTTACCTCGAAAGATCAACCAAAACAGCGCTGCATTGGCACCCGTGTCAATGTAGCATTTAATGCAGAGCCTTCTTGTGTTCTCACGTTTAAATTATTTTTATTAGTTCCTTATTTGTTATCTTTATTAGTCCTTAATTTGTATTATTTTATATGAAACGCAAATAAATATTTTATTTTTCTTTTTCTAGATCTATCTGGTAAATTTGAGTATAAAAATATAGAAATCTATCTAGCTGGATGTATCCAGGTTTTATATATTTTATACAAAAGGAAGGTGCGGTAGGTAGTAAAGACAATGACATCTCAGTTGACTATACTCTGATTTAGAATCCAAGATATTATATGTCAACAAAGACTTTTATGAATGTAAACCTCAATAAATGGATATAAACAGAAAACATCAAGGTTGTCACTTAAAACTAAAACGCAAACTTCAACAACGCCTTTAACTTCGTGCTTGTGCAGCGAAAAATGTTTAAATATTAATTCAAACACGAATGAGAGATCGATTAAATGATGAATGAAAGCTTTCAAAACCAAACATTGTTTCGGGCTTCTGTGCTTTGTTTCGTAGATACCAATGTCGTTAAATATTTTCTACCAATATTCTTTGGATTTTGTAAAAAAAAATATTTAGGTTTTTGAAATATAATTAATATAATTACGAGTATATGTATATGTAGATCCTGTAACAGGTTCGTGTATGCTTGCTTAGATATTATTTTATAGCTACATAGACCTAGTTTGAAGCTAGAAAATAACTAAGAGAAATGTCTAGCAATATTAATTTATTTTCTGACTACCGTTCAAATCAGCACCTAGTTAAAAAGAGCTCTTGTCGTAACGAGCTTTAACTCATTCAGTTAACGTACTTTCCTTAATAATAACCACTTGTTACTGATAATGGCTTTTCTACGCTTGCACGTACGCATATAGGTAATCTCGCCTATCATTAATCACTTCTATAATTTGTCATCAATTTTTTCCGGCAATCATTTTATTATAAAGCCTATAATATTAAGCAATCAAAGCTGATGGATATAAACGTGAATGTAAGAACCAGTTGAGTGGTTAAGGGCCGATCGACCGAACTAGTGCATTATTTATTATGGCGGCGATTTCTCGCAGCCCGTCCAATGATTTCCCAACTTTCATCTTGTATTTACGAGTGAGTGCAGCTACATCTATCCGACGACTATTCAACGTTAGAACATGTGATTAGTGCTAAGGTGTGTCACTGAATGTGCAATTTTTGGATGCGAGCTCTGTATAGAGTTAATTCTTTTCGATAGGAGATATTTTTTAGTAGGGCTTTAGAAACAGCCTAAAAAAATACAAATTATATTGGTTTCTAGTTAACATTGGTCTATTTCATAGTCGTATGTAAGTTACCAAGGATTTTTAGTAATTAGTAGGTAATGTAAATGTTTGAGTTTTTGGCCGTAACATAGGTTACCACGCTGTTGTTTTTTTGATTCGCAGCGCACATTTTAATTTTTATGTTTGTATAGAGGACACAAATAAAAATTAATATATAAGGGTATACAAATAAAAATTAAAAAATAATAATTAGAGAAATAATTATTTTCATATCTCAGAAACCTGACGCTTTAGGACATTGTTATAGAAAATTTTGTTTTGTATGTGTTCTCTATCCAAATATAATTATCTCTTCAACTGTGTATTTTGAAAAACAAAACAAATATTCGGGCGGGTAGCCCGAATATTTGTTTTGTTTTTCGTTTTTGTTCATAAAAAAAATTCAGTACTAAGGTACATATCCCATGTATGTGATCTATGGTATGTACTTATTTTAAAAATCATCAAAATTATAAGAAAAGCGATGAAGCATCAGGTCGTGTTTAAAAAGTTTGGTGAAATCAGACCCCAACTTCGAGTTAAAAGATTTATCAGAAAGACAAACCATCTCGATGCACATTCTTGCAACCACATACTTACCTAGTAGTATCATATACATGAGTACTATCTATAACAAATAGTCTAGAGTGAAACTGGAAGAACTGACTGATTTACACCACCGAGTGAAACTACATTTACATTTTACATGAAACAAGATCAAATGATATCATTACTCGTGTGAAGTGAATTAGAGAGCTTTCGTTTAACCACTTTTTATCTATTTCAACTCAGTATATGATACATTATTTAAAACTAGATAAGAAATAACAAAACTTTTTTGTAAATTTTTACAAGTTTCTGCCATGACAAACGTAGCCAATTTCCTTCCTAGGGATACCATCTACCTCTAAAATTCGTTCAAAGATAACCGACAAACAGCTTATTAGTATGAAATGATTTATCGCATACGACAAGCCAACTCGAGCAAAGCCCTCTGAGGTTAGGTATTCGTTGGTAAATTCTAAGCCACTTTCACTTTTACGTTTCCTCCAGACATGGTAGAGCTTATCGCAAAATAGCGCATTGTCCGCATTCACTCTAGCAAAACCATGCAGTGTATCCAACTTTTCTGTTCAGAGCCCTGAGTGCATTTGACGATAGTATCTAGGCCTGATCATGACGTCTCATTTTTCCATATAGGTTTTCGTACAGCGCCTCCATCGTGCGGACACGGAACTACGCAAATCATATCAAATATGAGAGATGTCAAGATCACGTCTTGATACTATCGTCAAATGGACTTGAGGCCCTGGTACCATTGTCACCGGCGAAGGCGGAAATAGGGACCATTTTAGATTGAAGATTTCGTTCTCTTTCGTTCGATGTCCGTTTATTTTACACCACACAACAAAAGAAGTGGTGACCTTAGTGTGTGTTTTAATAAAGCGTACAACCAAATACCCCTCCGTGAGAAAAAACCAATAGGCGCTTATGAAGCCTGCACCCAGCAGTGGACCAATATAGGCTGTTGAGGTGAGGTGAGGAAAAAACAGATAAGTTGGGTGCTCTACCTAACATGGTATCTAAACTATGAACACGTCGTTACTTGAATGTCATCTGTGGCAAGTGGTTACAAAAGTTGTAACTGCAAGAACAGTTTCACTACCTGTCATATAGATAACACGAAAATTCATTGTTTCTGACATCATAAAGAACAATGTGTTGTAGAAGGTATTCCGCCACGTAGTGTTGCCAAACTGCGATGTGATTGTTCGAAACAATGTCCACCCTATTTGGAATCCCACTAATACCTAGACATACTAACATAAGACGAAAACTAAGCGAAAGTTTGGATGTTACCTCTTCACGACAAAACTACAAAACGGATCGGGCTGAAATTTTACATGCGGGGGCCTGGAACAAGACATATATATATACTTATCTATATAGGCTATAGTTTTTATCCCATAACTCAGTCCCCAATGGATAGAAATAGCCTTGGATAGAAATAGCCTGTGAAGCCGAAACTATGTAGTTGTTGCATAAAATAAACTACACTTAATAATAATAATAAATAAATAAATAATGCTGGACAATCCAAACAGCATTACCTAGCCCCATGGTAAGCAAAGCTTGTACTTAGAATATGGCCCAGTCTTTGAAGGAAAGCAAAGGACAACGACATTGTTAGTTCCTTAAAATTAGTTTAGTACTGAGTCGACTCCATTGAATTAATAACGTTTGAGAAATTTGGGATAACTGTAGATCTTTATAAAAAAAATTGACGAATTATTTTGTTTTGTTACAGGTTTTCAAGATAAACGAGACTTTATGCCACCGAGATAATATTTTGTAAGTACGTACGTATAAAGTTATTAACATTGAACCCTATTAATCAGCCAATAAGAATAGCAGTGTCACGGGAAAGTCAAATTTCCCCTCACTCTACTAGTAGTGTCAAACGGTAGTGCCTAAGAAAAGAAAGGGTGCAATCACATCACACTAATAATATTAGTGTGATGTGATTGCACCCTATTATTGTAAATGCTAGTTTGGATGTTTAGATATACGGATGTTTGTGACTGCTTCACACCAAACCTACTGAACGTCGGGCTGAATCTTGGATAGACGTGAGCATAATCCTGAATCAAACATAGGCATTTTTTTTCCATGAAACAGTTCCCATAGAATATATAGAATTAATCAGAATGTCGTATGGAAGAGATCGCTCTCAGCGATAAGGCCGTCCTTTATACTTCCTTTATTCTATTGTTTATTCCTGTATAGTTTTTTGTGTGATATAATAAAGTGTTTTTATATATGTATATATAGAATATAGAAATAACCTTTACATTTTCGTTCCATATAAACAACGCGTGCAAAGCCGCGGGCAGAAACTAGCATTTTTATAATATTTGGCCAATACTCAAAACCTAACATACCCGCTTATTACAAGTAAACGAATATGCATAAGCTTTCATTTCTAAATTAGAGGAAAATCTCGTGAGGTTGCATAACACTCGTAAAGTGAAACGGACTGTATATTTCGTTCACTCGATCGTTCTCGCCGAAATCCATCCACTTTCTCCAAAGCAATTACCTATGCATTAAGATTGAGATGAAGTTAAGTTATGCAACGCATATGTGAAATATATCTCAGTTATTCTTTTGTTTTAACTAAAACTACAATAACATTATGTATGTGTTGTATTA
Organism: Eupithecia dodoneata; assembly: GCA_947044415.1. Taxonomy (NCBI): domain Eukaryota; kingdom Metazoa; phylum Arthropoda; class Insecta; order Lepidoptera; family Geometridae; genus Eupithecia; species Eupithecia dodoneata. The sequence goes on along the minus strand of OX345656.1, from coordinate 5,905,484 downwards.
ATCAGTCATCTAGTACCCATAACACAAGCTCTGCTTAAGTTGAGGCTAGATGATGTGTGGATTGTCCAGCATTATTTATATTATTTATTATACAAACTGTATAGACGACCGATGTGGCGCGGTGGGCGAAGGTCCGCCTGTGACGCAGGAGGTTGCGGGTTCGATTCCCGCCTCGGAACAATTGTGTGTACGATCTGCAGATATTTGTTCCGGGTGTTCTGGTCGTTTTCTATGTATAATAAAAAATATCTATCTATGTAATATATAGTAATATGTATATCAGTTATCTAGTACTCATAACACAAGTTCTTCTTACCATGGGGCTAGATAATGCTGTGTGAATTGTCCAGCATTATTTAGTTATTATTTATATAATATACCTCTAGTATAATATTGGTGGATATTATTTAACGACATTGGTGTCATAAAATCAAAGTTCAGAAGCTCGAGCAGAGAGCAACATTCATCATTTAATTGATAGCACTTTCGTTTTCAACTGTAATAGTAATAACCTTGCATTGTTGTTTTCAAATATTGTTAGGTTTCATTAATGTCTTCGTTGGCATAAAGTAGGTATCTTAGATTCTAAATCGGAGTATAGGTATTTATTACTAATACAATATCGTTTTACCTAAAGGTATAAGTAAATCTCAGAGATGACTGTAGTCTATTGTCGAGATAAAGATCCCTCGCGTCACAAGTCTAGAACTCAGAACGAGTTATTCTTTAAAGTAGTAAAGTAGGTCTCAAACACATTGTACTAATATGTAGATATCTTCAGAATTAAACAGATTAATTCATAAAAAAAGACGTATCTTTTTTACATAGTATCAAATGTAGTCGCTTCCGCTGTCTGTTTGCTTAGATCTTTTAAACTACTCAACGGCAATTTTAATGCAGTCAGTAATGGATAGTGATTAAAGAGGAAGGTTTATAAACCATTTGACACCTAGATTTTCACGCGGCCGAAGCTAAGGAGTGCAGCTAGTCTACTATAAAAATCTTTGAAATTAATAATCTGTAAACTTATCATTCAAAGACACAAACAAAGAAAATTCGGTTAGGGTAGATTAGACGTAGCAACACTTCAAAAAAATTCAAACTAAAATTTAAAGTTTAAACTTATGCCCTTTGCGGTTTAGCGGTGCTAGTGCAAGTGAAAGTAGAAGGACAAAGCCACGAGATGGTTTTATGGGACAAGTTATTTATTACAGCATCATTTTGATCGATGTTTTTATGGGCGAGGCTCATCCGATAAATCATTCTTATCTAGTAATTTTTTATTAACATAACGAAAGTTTGGGAACATCCGATTCCTATGATTAATAACTAAAATGTTGTTGTGTATTTATTTATGTTTTGGATCCATTAGTCCTCAATGAATTAACCCAAGCTTAAGACAGATCAAGCTGTTTTTTTATTATTTTTCTTGAAATTTGTTGTAAATATTAACCCTTACCGACGACAGATTTCGTGCGTTCGTTATCTTTGGCCTAGTACGATTTAACCATTTCATTATTTTTGGCATGTCATTATCATCAGCCTAAAAAAACAGCTAACTCTAAAGAGATAACTCAATTAAATTAGTAAATTCGAGAGAGCTTAGTTGTAAAGCAAGCCGACTTAAAATCCGTTCGGAAACGCTGACTCATTGTCCTGGGCGCGTTGTGGTTTCGACATAATAACTATACATTTAGGGCTGCCAAATAAAAACTATTTATTATAATATAATATATTTATTTGCTCCGTATAAATCTAATAAGACTTACACGGAACATAATAAACATAAACCTCATGTGACGAATTTTCGACAGATTTCATTGAATACAGTAAAAATCGCGGCTAGAGAAGGTTAAATCTGAGTTGCGTTTGAGTATTCGGGGATTAACTCACTTTAGTGGCAACCCTATTATCCCTGGTCAGTGCATCAATTATCTCACGGTTGCGCAATGAGGACATTGGCCTCGTCCTTGGCCTGTAAACGCAACTTTCTCTTCCGCCATAGCCTGACCGTCATCATCCATCAAGGGTTCCCACCGTAAAGATTCCAGATAACAATGCTACCGTTTATGATAAACTTACTAATGTGAATGTAGCTTTTCTGAATGTTAAAAGTGGTTAACGACGGCTTTCGTGTTTGAAATGGTTTTAATCTTAAGTGAGGTTCATTTGATGATAAGGTAACAAGACTTTTATGGTTTCGGTTAGATGATATTACATGAGAATAATTAAGTTGATAATTTTTGAACGAGTTAACATTGTGACCTAATGATGTTAAGAATTGAAATTGATTTACGTAAATTCAATTTAGAAACGAGTTCGGAAAGTAACACCGGTAAGGAATACCCTAAGTACAGTTTAATACGTTTTGTATTGAAAATACTAGATCTAATTTGTTTCTATTATTTGATTGTAACGTCTTTAATAAAGTGTTTTTACTGAAAAATTTAAAGTTAAAACTGATAAATATAAAAAACAACTCATAGATAATGTATTCACATTATCTAGGAGTTGTTCAAATGTACAAGTCATAGATAATGTTAATTACACAGACACGGTAGTTCTGTTCGATAAGCACGCTACCGACTGACTAGAGGTGCACTAAATACATTCGTTTGATTTAGTGACACGAATACTTCAAGTGAGAAATGTCTCGTTACAAAAGCTTGTACCTACTCAACAATATGTTTTTACGTTGTTAAACCGGAGACACAGATGAGACTGGCTGCCGCGCCGCCGCCGCGACATAGCCGAAATTTGGTTAGAAGAATAAAAAAAAAATTAAAAAGGAAATCTAACCCTTAACTGACCTACTTTTCCTGTAGAGTTTCGATAAAGGGTATCGAAATCGTTAAACCTAGATTAAGCTTATTGGTAGGAAAATTTATAGATTTTGATATTTGAAATTCGGTTGGAAGAACGAAAAATGTGTTTTAAAAGGAACCTAAACCTTATAGACCTAAAATCAAGGTTGTCGTGTGTCCAATAATTACAAAACTAAGACGTGACTAATAAGAACTAAATTTACATAATATGACTCATTGAAACCAATTTAATGGTTTTTCCGTTATGACCAATTAGAAAACTTTTTTGCAGTGACGAATTATGACCAAAATCCTTTTACTGTAGAGTTGAGAGATGAAGGGTATATATCAAAATTGTTAAACTTAGATCAAGCTTATAGGTAAGAAAATGTATAGATTTTCAAAACCCTAGACCAGACACTCAATTCAGCACGTTCGCGCAAAAAAGCTCTAGTAATTTTCATTTCCCGCATCTAAAAATAGTCTCGTAAAAAAGGTTGATCCAAATGCGGTTCGCATTCGCGGTTACTTGATCTCAGTAGTGTAGGCTGTCGGGAAAAGTGCACTGCGATAGGTTTCACCGCAGTTCCGGCTCAAGAGAATGCAATGGAAATCATTTTTATTATCAATGAACATAGAAAAATGTTAGTCAAAACATTGCAAACACAACAACATTAAAAAGGCAAAAAAAAAACATACCGCACTGAGTGGAAAGATTTGGGGGAGGCCTTAATAAAAAAAAAACCTTTATTGTGCAGAGAAATCTGTTTCGGACCATCTTGTAAAGTTGTACCGAAATCCCTAACTCGAATCCTAACTAATATTATAAATGCGATAGTGTATTTGTTAGTGTGCCCTTCCTTCATGCCATAATAAGCAACTAATCGACTTCATTTTTTTCATAGAGTTAGCTGAAAGGATGGAGAGTAACATAGGCTTTTTGTCTCATAAATCAGTTCCCAAGGGATATAAACAACGACGTTTTCATAGACAGAATGAACATTATTTATTCATAAGTAAATAAGTTGTATTGGGTTATGTAATAATAAAATGTACCTACGTATAAATAAATACAAATTTAATAATGAAGTAGAAAGAAAATATATCAAGGAGGAGAAAACATCATGAAACCATTTCAAAGCTACAGTTGAGCCGTTAAATCCGGTTCGAATGGTTTATCTATTGCTAATTCAACGTTCCATGGCAGAAAATGTTTAGTATCACGCTATAATGAAGGGGATGTGAATAAATAACTTTAGCACGTCGGTATTGAGACTGCGGTGACGGGCGATACATTTAGCAGCAGCAGCAGCGGGTTCAGGCAATTAAGGCTCTCCTCGGAAATCCAGGGCAATTTCTTCGAGATGCGGAAGCGCGGATTTGCATACGGCCACGGTTGGCAGTGACCGCCACCGCTGACATTGCCTTACTGATTGGCCGGTCAAGTTCGTTGCTCACGTAACCACCGCGTTTATAACTCGAATGAGATTTATTACTGTCTAAATTAAGCTTTTACTTTTCACGTTGGCTGGTTTCGAATTTTTTTAAGATTGGAAACGGCTGGCTGCTCATATTATTAAACCTTAACGATGTAACCTACATGCTGGTAATTTAAGATATATACATATTATAACCCACTGAATTGCGTCCATTGCGTCACAATCACAAGAGGCAGTTCACAATGTTGTTATATAATTTGTCAAATGCTATCTCTGTTACCAAATTGATAAATAATAGTTACATAACAATGGGTAATTGTATCGAGAGCCTGCGTGGGCGGCGCGGCGGCGACGGGCAGCTTGACACAATCGCACGACAACGAAAGTTACCGGATTTTGTACTTACGCCATGTTCGGCGATGAAAGCAAGCCCAGCATCCCCGGCGGACCAAACAAAATACTACCATCACGCTCTCTACACGTCAGCCCTCACGAGAGAGAACGAGATAACGCTCGGTTAAAAGAGAAAGTGGGCCACGTTAGGCTCCCTTGTATTACCGCGGACATTGGAACGAAAACATCAACACAGAGGACCGGGAGCGGTTTAGACTACAAAGCAATATGAGTGTTAGCCTACCTGTATTTGAGTAGAAATTCGTTTGTTCCCGTCGGTAGTTGTATGGCTTGCTCATTGATGGCAGTGAGGCGCTGATTTCGGAGAGCAACGAACTGCACAGCGGTGAAAGTGTTGTGTGGTAACCTTGAGACTACGTTGCACTTCATCGAGTCACCTTTTATCATACGTCACAATGTGGACGGCATTCGTGTAACCTACACACATCTACATATTTGTACTTCAATGTGGGCTGCCTTCGTCTCTATTAGAAAACCCAAGGACATTTTGAAAATAGGAGTATGTACCTAATCATTTCTTCACACACTTATGCATGATTCATCACATTTTTGTTAAAGAAACATAAGAAAGTTTTTAATTTAGCATGGATAAAAGTACCTGAGTACAGTTTACCATCGAATTAAAATTTGCGAACGAAACTGGTAAATCGTATTGAATTCGAGTTAAAAAGTGGGTGAGCTGATGTTGTGGCACGTGACATGAAAATACGAGAGAATCGGAGCATCGGGTGGTATCGGGTTAAAAATTTTTCGTAGGTAAAGACATCTGGCCAAAATTTTATCCACGGCATATATACATATATATATTATTATTACATATACATAATTTTGTGAGTGAAAGCAGTTCAAGAAAACTTTCAAAGTACAAGCAAAACGTGTTAGAGATCCACCTTTTAAGAAAAATGACGTTAATATTATAAATGCGATAGTTTGGATGTTAAGATGTTATCTATGGTTTGTTTCTTCTTCACGCCAATAGATGTAGCCATAAGCCTGAAATCAAACATTGGGTTTTATTCTCCCATAAATCAGTTCCCATGGAATAGGAATACCCCTAATAGATACCCTCAAAACTTTTTCATATAAACAACGCGTGTGAAGCCGGGGGCAGAATCTTGTATCCCATATTTATACGACGGTGCCTAAGTAAAGCGGTGTCGGGTCTCTATAAATAGAGACATGGGAATTGAACAAAGCTATACCAGAGATAACCTATTAGATCTTTAACCCATGCGAAATCTCTGAAACCCCAGAACAATTAACAATAAAAGTGACGATAGGTTTTTCATTAGAAACGAAAGCTAGTAAAACAGAATCAATGGCTTGCAAGTACTTCTGATGCATGCCGAGGCACTTACATTAGTGCACGTTGTAAATTATGCCTTCTTCGGCACGCTTCAATGGAACCGGATTATTTTACGTTTTTACAACTACAAGAGAGAAATCTTCAAGAAGAGAAATATTGTTTTTGCATTCGTGGATATTCACTCAGCTTAAATAGGCAGGTTTATGCCCAAAAAAGCACGACGCGGTAAACGTAGTGTAGGATGCCCTCCGGGATGACGACCTACAAAAGACTGCAAGCAGATGCTGATACGCTATGGCGCCCATTAGCCCTATGTCCAACAGTAAACTTTACTAGATCAGTCTCAAAAGCTTTAAGTATATTTGCAAACACATTCGCTTTCTACAGTCAAAAGAATAGAAACTTAGTTAATCTCCTAATCGCATTCATTATTCCAGTAAAAGTACGTATAAACCAACCAATTAAAAGTCATAGCACTCGGGTCGTTAATCAGAGGCTTTGCTGAAAGTTACTTAGTAAAATGAGCTATCTGTCTTCTTGATGCATTGTACAATGTACATACAATGCGAATTTGATGAATGAATTGGAAAAGTTTAGACTTAACTGGTCTATTGTTATATTAAGCAGCGATTATGTTGAGCTCCTCGATTAAAACCGTTTAACTATTCACAATATAATTATGTTAACCTACGCAATCTCATTTCAATGATATTATTTACTTTCCGTGGGGATCTAAAGGCTTAAGAGTTTCGGAGGGGAGGGGAAGTTGATTCTTATTCTTACCTAAAGCAAAATCTATTTAAAATAATTTTATTTAAAATTGAAGCTGACAATCAAACAATTTTAATAGAGAGGCACAATTAAAAGAACGGTGTTCATGAATGAGATGGGTTAAACCACATCGAGCTCTACTAATTACCTCAGGTGACTTAGCGGCTTTTGCGAGCGGCGGCGCACGCGTACCCAAGCCTAGAAGCTATAGGACAAATAACTCATCATAACTACCCCAGTTCAGGGACTCTGATTGTATCTAGGCGAGCACTAATCTCAGATGTAACTAACATTTCATTATAATATTTTTTTAAATTAGTCTGTTTTGTCCCACTGCTAGACAAAGGCTTCCTCCTTCTACACTTCTCTATTTTGCGCCACTGAGGTTCAATATTTCTTTATAATCATATTTTTTTATAAATAGTCTTAAAATCAATGATAAGACTACAAACCGTTTCAAGGTGTCAAATTGTCTGAATTAGCCGTAGCAAAAAAGCGTTTATATAAGCTTATCGCAGAATTCAGATGATCGATCGATCAATCAAGGCTCCGATTACGGATGATTACCTACCGAGTGGTTACGCTCATTAGGTGGTAGATAATTGTAACAAAAAGGTGATAGATAAGTTGTATAAGTGGCAGGTAGATACATATTGCTTGAGTAAACTTGCAAATCAGAGGTGCGCTGAAAACGAAAGTTTCTTTAGTGCAAATCACGATACTACGAGGCTTTTTGTTGTTCTTGTGTGAAACTTGCTTCTTGCAAGATTGTATTGTCCCGTGGAATCCTATTTGAGATGTTTTGCTGCATCTCTCAGTACAGTTAGCGTCATTAATAGATACCCTCTTCTATTATTGAGGTTGACGGTTGTGTTTATGTATGCGGGGTCAATATGAAATACTTCAAAAATGTGTCAATATTCCTCGTGGAATAGAGAGCCGGAGGTTCTCTTACCGTTTATAGCTATAGTTATTCTACTCACTTACTTACTGTTTGGTAGTTCGACTGAGAAGCAAATAATCTCTAATAATGATTTACGAATTCGATTATCTAATATCAATACAATATAATAATACTATCGATTTTGTTGTTGTTGCTCAACATTTTGTATTATTTTAGACCTTACTCGGGCCTAACTTGTTTTATTACAGGCCAAAAACTACATGTAAGGAATATTTATACCAGAGTTATTGTAACTCGACAGACTAGCGAAAAGGCTATGTAGAACATATCCCATTTTCATAACAGACAAACTTTCTCTAACGTTCATCAACGAGAAACAAATTACTTATCTTGTTCTCGCGACAGATGACTTTTGACAGATCAATTAGAACAGATGTGCGCAAATAAAACGCCGGCCTCAAACCTGGCCGGTCTCATATTGATGATCTCTTAATTAAAACTGCGAACGACCTGTCAAATTGGCTTTTTTATTGTTCACTCATCAAACTATATCGTCTCAAACTTTCCCCTTATATTAATCTAAATCAATCTGAAGACAGCCATAACTTCTGTAAAACGTTTTGTACTTTATTTCAATTTAATCTGGCACACGCCCACCTACTAGCGTCGTGCTATAAACTTTTCTGATCAGATACAATGAAATTTACGGAAACAAAAACTAAATTAGTGTTAAAAATATTTTTGGAACTATTCCGACGACCTATTTAACGCGAAAAGTGCTACGGCGTAGGCAGCTACGCCACGCGTAGACCCTTTTGTGAAAATTAATAAGTACTGATTTGTAATTTTACAAACTAGTATTAATCGAAATTTGCCTATAATATTTTTCTAAGATTGTTTATTTTTGTTATATACTGAAGTCAATGCGCACGAACACAAATCATGGGCTTGTCCGTTTCTCATCAAAATGAAAAGCACATCGAATGCCTTTTCAGCCTTTATTCAACAGACATATTACTCATTCAATCTGTATTGATTGGGTGACTGATGGCCCACATCGGCCAGCGCTTCTTGGTGGCTTAATTGACCGAAGCCACCTTCCGCATTATTATAATATAGCCGCAGATTATAGAAAATAGAAATTGGCCTAGGGCCCACTTTCTTGGTAGTAGTTAGGTGGGTGTGCTGGAAAAAGTCTAGATTCAGACGAAATAGTTGCTTTCGAGAGCATTTTCTAATCTTAACGACTTTAATCTGCTAGTCTGGCATCTTAGTAGGCGAGTTAGTAGGTAAGGTACTATCAAATCTACTATTCAATGCATAATGGACTAGAAAGATGGTTTAGAATAGGTAGTAAATGAGAGATATTTTTATCATTCTAATGGAACGTCCATTAGGATGTGGCCGCCTGCACACAAGTTCTTGCTACTGTGTACATTTTAACTGGTTATAGAACATGTTTATCTATATAAATAAATATAAACTAAAAATAACTAATAAATAAAAGAACGATCACGGTCCAAAGTCTAATTTTCTCTCAGTCTAAGTCAAATTGACCCAAGTCCTACACAGCAAAGTGATGTATCAAATAAAAAAATTATATACCTCTTCTTCCTCACAGTCTAACATAATAAAAATCCCATAAAAATTCGTTATGCACACTTACTATGTATTTTACGTTATGGAGAAATACATGAGCTATCTTGACTCGATATCAATTATGGGTAGGTAGAGAGTTCCATCATCAAACAACTGAAGTATCTTTTACACTTGTTCAAAAATTACTACAGCCAAATTTTCATACAATACAAAAAACGCAATGATAAAACCATTTTGCTCTTAAAAATATGCATTGTTGGATATTAAACGCCTGCCAGTTATTCTCGTATCGACAAATGAGAGTCTGTGCTTTCTAACCAGCGATCGGATGTCTGGGGTGAAATCAGCGAGGCGTGCGCGTGCGCACCAATGGACGAAACTGCATGCAGTCTAATCTAGTGTTGATTGATCTAGCTAGATAATGATAAACTCTAGCCGGATAATGATAATCTAATGTTTGTTTTCCTTGAACCGAGTGATTTATTTATGATTCAGGTATATGAGTGCTATTTTATAAGTCCTACGTGATGTAGGGTTTTTCTTCAACTTAGATAAAACCTTGATTCTAGGAATTTCAAGTTTTCTAATGGATAAACGCTAAGAAAATTTGAAAAATTATTTCCCTTATTTTTGTATTTGCCCATTAATAGTTATTCCACTCCCTTTAGTGCTGTTTGGTAATTTGACTGACGATCAAAAAGTCATGTCCTAACGCTTTACCGCTTCAGTTTTTATTACGATTGATTTTGTTTATGGAAAATTGTAATAAATATTGTTATTGTTGCTCAACATTTCATATAATTTTATTGCTCAACATTTCAGACTTTACTTAGGCAACTTTATTTTTGAAATCAGAATATTCAATTGAATGAAAAAAAAAATGTTACATTTGCTACTTGCTTCTGCCTGCGGCGTTTTTCTGTGATAAAAAGTAGAGTACTGTAGTAAACTATAATTTTTATACTATAATCAATACTTTTTCATAAAGAAATCATGGAGAATCTTCTTCTTTACATACTATGTCAGTTCGATAAAGATCTTAACTTTCTTAAGTTCCCTTAATTTTCAAGGCAACAGATTTGCATCTCTATCCGTAAAAAGTAACTGTGGCTATGAAATACTTCATTCCATTAATCAGTCTTCATTTGCTTACCTTTCAACAATTAGGGAACTTCGTGTGCGCGCATGTACCAAACCAAAAGAAAAGCGTGGACGGGGTTTAGTTCTACGAAATGTTAATCAAAATCTTGATCCAAATCAACAGATGAAAACATAATAAAATCTATCACGACAACGTGAAAAATTGACGTCCTAACAGTGCAGCAGCCCATATCGGGCCGCACGTATTTCTTGACTTTGGCAGTTAGTTTAAATTCCCGTCTCGCCATCACCTCTGTCGATTTGTGCATAATATTTAAGTAACATGCTAAAGATTTTAGGATGTAAAATACAAAAAAATTCAAAGCGTCAACGCTTGATTTTATTATTTATATTAAAGACAATTTATCGGGTATTTTAGCGTCAAGGTCCCGGTGACTAGGTCGCCCTGTAACCACGATCGCAGCAACGCGAAGGAAACGTAGGGGAAATATAAACAAAAGATACGACATTAATACCCGATAAATAATCTTCCCGAAGTTCAACCCTATCAATGAAAGTAACCAAACATAAAAAGTCATCCACAATAAGCAAGCGTGCTAAAGTTAAACCTGTCAGAAACAAAAGTGACCTTGCCATTGCTTGTAATAAGGTGAAGGCCGCGCGGTTTCCTCTCGACGCAACGGGAGCGGCGCGCGCGCAGTGAAAGATGCAGCCGGTGCAGCTCCGTCCGCAATGCACTCGGTCAGTGGGTCAGCGTGTGGCCCCCCCACACCCCTACAGCGTGTGGCAGCCTGTGGGGGGAAAGCGCGGCAGTGTTGCCAGTCGCACGGAGTCGTATAGTGATGGCACAGTAGCGAGAGCGAAGCCCGCGCAGGGCCCAAAATAGTGATATCCTGACTGTGTTTCCTTGGTTGCAGGGCTCTCTCACCGGACTGTGACCATGAAGAGGATAAGGCTGCTGGCGGCTTTTGCGGTGCTCCTTTTACAGGTGGGTGTTTATTTTATTTATCTCAATTTAATAAGAAAAATTACTTGCAAGTTAAATTTTTTGCAAGCTAGAAAAAACAGCTTTGGAACCACAGGAGTTATAGTTAGTCTTTCATATTAATTTTGAAAAAATAAACTAGTCATATATAAACAGCGAAAAATAAGCTTTTTAATTAAGAGGTCTTAACATTGTCAACTATTTTGTGACTGCCACACGTAGGTAGGTACCAAAACATTTTAACATGTGTTCTACCATACACACTTACTTTAATAATCAAGTTCAAATATAAACAAAACAAATTTAGTTTTTAAAAATAAATAAATAATGCTGGACAAGCCACACAGTATCATCTAGCCTCAAGTTAAGCAGAGCTTGTGTTATGTGTTCTAGATGACTGATATTCTTCAAAAATGCGATAAGTACCTAGATAGGTTCTATTTCACTGTTGAGCTGTGATCCATTTTAAATCGGCTGGTAATAAGCGTTAGAGCATCTCAGATTTGCCGCGTTAACTCTCCATCATCGAGGAAATTCTTCCATACGGTCAACTGATACCGTTGGATGAGTGTTCGCTGATATGATTATACCTAACAGACCAGATAACAGTCCATCTTGTTGCAGTTTTGTTACTAACAGTCTTGTTTTGGTCTAGTTTTTCGTAGACTTCTCCTTTTGAGATATCAGGTACCTACTGTTCGTGTTCACATACGCCATGGTAAATGTAGTATTTTTTGTATTCCATTAAAAAAATTGTGGGAACTGCAAAGTTTTGCCTTTAACCTGTCAATATTATCTCTCTCTCCTTAGCACTTATTATTTCTATCTCATCTGATGGAAGGATGAACTTTATTTTAATTTTAATTTATTTTATACATCGATTTATCTCACAACGTCTCTCGTAGAATTGACAGCCTTAGCTACGTATGGGAGAATATAAATACTTCATTGGTAAAAAGTAGACTACATGCAAAAACTACAAATGTATTCGCTAATGTACCTGCAGTGTCTATCAAAAAAATATTTAGCATCTTATATTTCACTTTTGAGCGAAACAAAATAAATAATCTAAGGCACCGTTTGTATGAACTGATATTGATGGTGTTTCTGATTACTTACCTACATTTGATGTGATGAAAGATTGGATCGCCTTGGGTACGCTGATCTTATTATGATTGCACTAATAAATAGTGAATCTAAGGCGCTTAATAATAAAACAGTTACTTTCTCTAAGATATTGTTATTCAAGCTAAACAAAGTTGGAAAGTATAATTATAACGTCAAAAATTCCAGCAATTGGTTTGTTTGAATCTTTTTGCAGATAGATTTTTTGTATTAATTGTCTTATAGCTAATTTCACATTTATAATATAAGAAGGACTATAAAAGAATAAGAACATAGACAATGTTACATTAAAGGATACCATAATACTATCAATTAAGTAAGTATTATACAAATAACTCAATTATTAGGAGTTAACGTTCTTTAAAATGAAATAACGCTAGACGCTGTGGATGAAACAAAGATACCTACAATTTAAATCAGTGAACAGTAAAAGACCTCTTGTCCTTTTTTCACAAAATACCTTATGTTTGATGATGCATAGAGCCGATCTCCCAGCGTGTGGCGGAGCGTGGTGGAATACGGCGCGTGCGCACATTATTCAGCTTTTTCCGCTCGCGATCTCGGCAAGTAGGCTAATGATTCCGTTAGCACATACACAAAACACCGGACCATTGGAAAATAACTGCTTATTCTAATAGACAAGCTGATGTTTCGATTTGTTAATTGAGGATAATTTAAGTTTCTGCTTAGGAGCTTTTTTGATTCAGAAATAAAAATCACAGAGGTGATAGAAAGAGCTCAAACAAATAAGTCGCACACACTTGTGCATTTCATTCAAAATTCTCATAACAGCAGCATGGCACAATCTAATGATATATGTAGAGAAGCTTGACAAACGAAAGCTTTTCAAACAAGTTTCTCATTATACATCACAAAACTATCACACATTTCCAAATGTCATAAAATCATAAAAAGTAAAAGTTACCGCCACTTTTTTAAATTACAAAGTTATGCAAAGAACATAAAATTACATTACACAGAATGGTATTTGAGTCGTTGACCGTTAAAAGAGACCTTTTTCTATGGCTAAAGACTTTCACTCATGGTCAAATTTCGCAAGTTTTTGTGACGCAACAGTTACGAAACGATTTCATGTATTTATCACGATTGAGAAAAGCAGTCTTTGTACGATTCGGTTGGTATTGTGTTAAGGAAATATTAAAGAGGTAAATAATCGATTCTAAAAATGGTATCGCCATCGTCAATGTAGGTAGAGCTGAGATTATCTCATTAGATTATTCCCGTAATTCATTGCGCAAAAATATTCTTCGATTCAATAACTATGGATATTTTTTGTACACGGGTTTCCTTACCAATTTTGGTAACAAAACCCAAGGAATATTTGGTGGGAAATAATTTACAGCATTGGTATCTTGGAAGCCAAGCAAAAAAGCTCGAAACTATTTTTCTTGCTTTCGTTCATCATTTAATTGATCTCTCGTTCATTTTCGAATTCAAATTTAAACTTTTTTCTCTACAAATGTAAGATAATGCGTCGTTGAAGTTTATGTCTTAGTTTTCAAAAGTAACCTTGCTGTTACCTTGTTCTATTCTGTTATTGTTAAGTTTTCATTCATAAACTTCTTTGTTGACATAAAATAATATCTTGGATTCTACATCGAAATACCTTATTATTACTATTATTATATCTTAGTATGTACATGTATGTCCAGCAGTGGACTGATATAGGCTGATGATGATGATGTACATGTATACCGCATTTGCGCAGCTATATTTAATAACAATAAATTATCCACAAGTTAAACCTTGCGTCGGATGATGGCATTACATGATTAAAACCTACTGGTGATGTCTCAGTAAAGCTTCAGTAAATTTAGTAGTTCTACCGCCCCAAGCCTCTTTTTGTGTTGGACTTGTTAGGCTTTCTTCTGAGCCAGTCTCGCTTATTCATGTTAGAAAGCCATTCAAAGAAAGTGTAAAAATGCTTGATCGCTTTCGACAGATACAAGTGTTCACACAATTGTCGGCTATTATTTAGTTTAAATCGATCGGTTATGCTGTTGGGTGCTTAGACGTCTTAAGGTCATTCATTCCGCATCATCTATCCGGCTTAATAGACTTGTTTCATTTCCTTCACGCTGTAGTGATTTATTTTTTATGCTTGGCATTTAATAAGATGAAGAAAGACATGAATCTGGGACATACTCGAAGAATAAGACTCCAATAGACACATTGAGATTGCTACCCATGGTAAATAGAACATTGTACTGATAAATAACAATAATGCATTAGTACAAACGAGTAGGTTTTCTGAAGTTAAATTTATTTCAATCAAAGCTCTAACTTCTGCTTAGAAACGCAAAAACAATAAACATCGCATAGATTAATGTTAAGGCGAAAGACTGCAGGCAGATGCTGGATACGTCGAGCTGAAAACAGGGCGCTATGATGGTCAATAAGGGGCGGTCCATGTCCAGCAAGTGGACTAACATAAGCTGACGATGATGATGAGGTGAATGTTACGCAAAGCGATAGAAAATCATAAACAGCTTCGACCTTGTTGGTTCACGGACATGCAGAAGCCAAGCAGATTCCGGTTCTGTAAGTTTATTTAACAACTTTCCTCCAACTTGTTCAATTTTTTATTAAAATCTTCAAACTTTCTTATGCAACAAATCCTTTTAAAGAATTTGCGAATTCTTAGAAAGCTATTCATAAATAGAGACCGCCTTTTGGCTGATGATGGATTGATGCTGTAGTTATTTTGAATTTAAGATGACTCAAATATGAATCCGGTTTTTGCCTACTCAACAAAATATTTAATAAAGTAGGCACTATCTTTTAGAATTAATAGCGATCAATAAACAGATAGATAGGAATTCAAGTAAATAAATAGTTAATAAATTCTTAAGAATACGATAAAGAAATGCGAAAATAACGTAAACGATTATGGTTGGGCGGTTGCAAAATTGGGGTGTAAGCGGATGCAGCTAAGCCGGATACTTTCACCTGCCACCAGGCGCCGGACGCACCTGTCGTCTCGCGCTCTTGCCCATGCGCAATCACCACCAAACAATTTCACACAATCATATGTACCTATATCTAACCCACCGTACTAATCTCGCGCACATAACAACGTGAAGCTTCTCCGGAATGTATGTACATTAAAATTTGTGTTGTAGGCACAGTAGTATTAGACGCACACTGTCAATTTAAGCATAATATAGCAGTATGTTAGGTCCATGTGACCTGTCAAAGAAATTGAAGTTGTCAGCTGCATGTTTATAGGTCCGGTGTTTTCTTCCGCAACTGACAATCTCGATCAGTGGATAATTTCTAACCGGTTTAGAAAACGTGAGCGGTACGCACTGGTTCCACCGGGTGCGGGGTGCTATTCTTACACGCGGTGGCACACCTGTTTGCAGCTCTCGCCCCATATACTTCACATGTTACTCCAAATAGAGACAGCGGTCTTGTGAACATGAAATTCTCACTCAATTAAGCTATTTGCTAGGTGAGATAAAATTGTTTTCCATACTTTCCTAGATTCTATTAAGAAATAAGACGAAATCAAAGGTATTTTCAGCAGCATATGTAGCTGCTAGCCTAAATCAGCTGTCAACTCTGACGCATTAGTGAAAAATTGAAGAACTATCAAAAGATGTTACAAACAGATATCAAAAGCGTTATAATTACTGCTCATACAGCAATAACGAATCGTGAAAGCATTTGTGGATCTCATGTAAACTGTATGATTGCGCTGATTAATATTATAATTGGTCGCGCGAGGCATCCATCAGTGTAGAAAGTAGGAAAGCGTATTCGCGAGATGGCGGTGAGCGGCGCACCGCGCTTGCGTGGCACGACGTATCTAGACTGAGACATTGTGCGCGTGCGAAAAATATTTCAGACTAGACTATTGTACAAAACAAACTAGTTCGAGTAAATTGTTTGTGTTTCTTCTTCAAAAATTCATAGAGGATTTCTTTTATTTCAGGATGCAACATGCGAACCTCCCCAGGACTCGGCGTCATTGCCGCTGGAGCACCGCGCGGGCGGCGGGTACGGACCCCCGCTTTCCCCCGCGCATACCGATGACCCCTGGCCCCTCGCCACGCCAGACAGTCCAAAGATCAAACACCTGCAAGTGCAGTGTGAGAAGACGCACATGCGAGTCAATATCGAGTTCGACCGGCCTTTCTACGGGATGATCTTTTCTAAAGGATTCTACAGCGACTCTCACTGTATGCACCTCAAGCCTGGCACGGGGCACCTCAGTGCGACATTCGAGATCTTCCTGAATAGCTGCGGCATGTCTAGCTCTGCCAATCACAATGTCGCTACGTACGGAAGCCCCACGCCCAGCGGCTCATACGTCGAGAACACCATTATCGTTCAGTACGACCCCTACGTCCAGGAGGTGTGGGACCAGGCGAGAAAGCTCCGTTGCACGTGGTACGACTTCTACGAGAAGGCAGTCACATTCAGACCTTTCCAAGTTGATATGTTGCACGCTGTCACGGCGAACTTTCTTGGCGACAACTTGCAGTGCTGGATGCAAATACAGGTCGGCAAGGGACCCTGGGCTTCAGAAGTGTCTGGCATAGTCAAAATTGGTCAGACGATGACTATGGTGCTCGCTATCAAAGACGACGAGAACAAATTCGATATGCTGGTCAGGAATTGCGTAGCGCATGACGGCAAGCGAGCTCCGATACAACTCGTCGACCAGTACGGATGTGTAGTCAGACCTAAGATTATGAGTAAATTCCAGAAGATAAAGAACTTCGGGCCATCCGCGTCCGTCGTATCATTCGCATACTTCCAAGCGTTCAAATTCCCTGACTCAATGAACGTGCACTTCCAGTGCGTGATTCAAGTGTGCAGGTACAACTGTCCGGAGCCCAAATGCGGCGGCCTCGGCGCTGACTACGGAGTACCCCTGCTGGGCGGCAACTCCCTTGGAGGCGGAGAGTACGGTCTGCCGAACTCGCCTCACTCGGAATATGGGCCGCCCCCGCCTCCAGCACCGCTAGGAGAGTACGGAGTCCCCCCCGCGTTCCCCGACCCACGACACCCTGCGGACGCCACGGGATCCTTCTCCGAGAAACGCGACGACGCAGTACCGCCGCCTCAGGCGCAAGTCTCCTCCACGCCAAACGCACCCAGTCAGTCATCGCCGGCGCCGCCTCGCGACGAAGATGAGGTGAACCTCCCTCCCCCGCCACCTCCGGGCCGGCGAGGCGTGTACAACACCGTAAAGCGGAAAGACGACGGACATATGAACCTGGTGACACTAGGCGGGCGGCCGCGCTCCGTGGAGGGGCTGCCTGAGAGCCTGGTGGGCGCGCGGCGGCGGCGCGAGACCTCGCGGATATATAAGCGAGACGCACAGGAGATGACGGACGTGAACACGAGCCGAACCATCCAGGTGGTGGCGCCGGGTGACGTCAACTTCGCACTGAACAACGCCTCGGCCAACGAGACCGTGGTGATCCAGTCGCCGGGCAGCGACCCCGAGACCATCTGCATGTCGGTGCCGTCCTTCGTGGCAGGACTGGTGATGCTGCTGCTGGTCCTGGTGGTGTCTTCGCTGGTGGCCGCCTTCCTGTTCGTGCGCGTGCGCGCGCTGGACCGCAAGGGTGCGCACGCGCACGCCGCCGCCGCCTACTACGAGACGGACTACGTGAAGCACACCAACTAGAGGCGCAGGGGCGGGGAGGCCGCATCTCGGATCCAAAGAGCGCGCGCTTCGGCCCCGGCCGGACGGCGGCGGACAGTCGGCTGTCGCGGTCGCGATCGAAGACCGGTGGTGAAGAAACAGCTATTTATAATATTTTAGTGAGCGTGATGTATGTGAATATTCGACTGTTTTTGTAAATTATTTTATTCGTGTGAAACGCACCCTGCAAGCCTTTTAGTCGATATGTCTGTTGTAATTTTGTAAAGAGTCGTATTTAAGAGAATAGTCCTAAGTTATGTACCAATTAAATGTGTCGTGTGTGAAACGTTAGCAATTTGTTTAATTATCAAACTATTAAAAGTATAAATCATATATTGGTGCTAAATAATGGACGATATATTTGATCAATTTCTCATCTAAATCCTTAGGCAACTTCTACCTACATGGGTAGGTATGCTGACTAAAGAGGGCAATAAAAATGTTCATTATAAAGTCTTAGAAAGTGGTGAGTATAGTGTTCAATGAAAAACAACAACAATAGCGATCTCACGTATCACTTAAAATTACCTCAATCTGTAAGCAGCTTACTTTTTCGTAAGATAAAATAAGATTAAAATGAAAACGTTTAATGCAGTAAACTACCACTTATCACACGAAACAAATAAAAAAATAACAATTAATCTAAGGATAACATAACTCTTTAAAAAATAAATCTATGAAAACACTTGCGACCATCAACTGTATCATCTACACATGATGTTTACATAAAGAGACATAATAATTTTTTTCAACATAAATAATAAATACCTACTTTACCCATTCACTTCCACGGTACATGTTTTGTTTTGCTTCTTTCTTCTACTACTCGCTGATTCGGTGATTGTAATAAATTCAAAACAGAATTACTTTCTTCTCTCATAGGACTATGATATAAAATTCTTAACCTCTTGTCGTTTTTAGTGCCGATGATGTCGATTAAATCCTGAAAATGATAATACTTTTTTCATCAAATTCAAAATGAAATGCGGCCAGTGATAACGTCCCGAAAAGGTCTCTTCAGCCATACGAAAGTGTTAGTTCGACTCCGAACTGAACTGACGCTTTTTTGATAATGTTTCGTAGATGCAAAAAGCCCAGCTATAGAGAAATACATATATATAGATTTCAGTCACCTTTACGATAAGCCGGCAAGTACATTCGAACTTCTAATGTCAATGATGCCTTATCGTAAAAGGTGGGCTAAGCACAAGTACATACATAGTAAATAATAACACCCGTATTCAAGAACAATACTTATGTATGGAAGCAAGCAACACTGTGCTAAGTAAGGCATTTCTCACAGCGTTGATCATGGCAAGCCATTTCATTCACGAACAACACTCAGCCGACACTTTACTATGCGAACGCACTGCGTCGATTACAGAACTGTGATTGTTGCGTTTCTGTTGCTAAGTTCTGTTTAATGTTTGGCAGATGTGATACTTAGGTATGTACCTACTTGAAAACTCCCAGAAGAATAAAATCTTACCTTTCGTCTAAAACATCATTGACATAACAATCAAAATTTTCTTCACTGCTACTATAATCCATTATAATCGCAATAATACCAAAATAAACTCAAAGCAAATATTACCACAGAATAACAGAACATAACCTAAAATTTGTGACTAGCTACACTATGCGTCGGCTAAAATAGCTGTGTAGCTACTTTACGTAAGGGTCGTCCCAAAGGAACGCATAGCGTTGCACATCGCTCAAGTATTGTTTATGAATCGGATTTACCGGCCATATGCGTTCGTCTGCACTGTGAGACCTCATAGTATTGTTCTTGAATACGGGTGTAAGTAGCTTTGACATATAATTGAGCGTAGGGTTGGAACCTCATAATCAAATCCAAAGTTCAGGTCAGCCACACACAGTTCAATTTGTTTCAGTTCACAGTTGATAGTGTTGAAAAAAATAACTAAAAACCGACTACAAATTCCTTAATTTTACAATGTTTTTAAAGTTTGGCGGGGTGACTCCAGAACCTGTATTGTCGGATCGCGTACAGAGGGTTCCGTACACGTATATTATTTATTTAATTATATTCGGAGAGCAAACAGTTTTACATACTTTATAAATAAACTTCCATATTAACTTATAACCATTGATTTGTCCTCGCAAGTAGAGTCGGTCTAACGAGTGACTCTAAGTGCTTATTTTGTAAGCCTAAAGAAATAAATGAGTTTGACTTTGAAGGTATACCTTCAAAGTCAAACTCATTTATTTCTTAATACTGCTTAACTGCTAATATGGAAACTTTTTACATGGCAATGCTATTTATTTTATGTAGATAACAGCTTGATTCTACAAATTGTCGATGATTTGGTTTTGTTGTGATCTTATTTTATATTTTATGAGTTCTTATTTGAATAAAACGACAAAATAATACAGACAGACGGACGGACAAAAAAGTGATCGTATAAGGATTCCTTTTTACCTTTTGAGGATGATCAAACATACTCACTTGGTCAAAAATAACATTCGAATCTGCATCCGATATCTTCCGATTCTTCACACTCTCCTTACTCTTAGCTCGATTAAGATTGGTCGTGGCAAAGCACCGAGAAAACTGACAATTCGTTTTATCCTCGGTGTTGTACGCTTGTGGGACGATAGAAGGATCTACTTTCCTTTCTCCTGTCTGTTTTTTGCACTGGACAGAATTGATTTGTGGCTTTTTCTGTCGGCTTCGATGCCGACCTATTTCAATAGGTTCTGCCTTAGTCAACTTTTCTAAATCTTTTGGTGCAGTTGGGCGGTGGTTGGTTGATTTGACTGTCGCAGTTGAGAGTTTGTTTTTATGGGCATATTCTGTTTTAAGCTGTTTTACTGGGTTTGGAATTTCTGAATAAGGAGATTTTATTCTCGACCTTTGTTGCTTGGCCCGTGGCTTCCTATTATTTGAGGCAGATATGTTTTTGTCTATAGGAAACACTGTGTAGGAGGCAGGATTAACGGTCGCATAATATGAAGATTGGTAATGAACCCAAGTGATATTTGTCTGAGATATTTTGTGTTTTTTTAAGACCTCATGTGGGGGGCGTAACTGAAACAAATATTACAGAAATCTTTTAATCCAAAATGACGTTATAGATGGTGTTGGACGGAACGTTTCACTGCATTAGCCACCATACTATTTCTACTTGCACTTAGTTTTACCTACCCCTTAATTAACCATATTAACGTCTTCTTTAGCAAACTGGAGCTTTTGTTGGATAAGTATGTGGTTAAGCTTTCTAAAAAAGTTATCCTAGCCGGAGATCTTGCGTTAAACTATAACCTTGCAACCTACTAGGCAAGCTAGCTGCATAGATCACTTCATTAGCAATATAGATGGTGCTATAGGCAGTGCCCATTCCACATATTTCTCTGATCATAACATAAGTCGATTTATGCCAGATTTGTCCCCAGGAATTTCGGCCCACATAAAAATCAGCTTTAGTCCCACATTATATGCCGTATTCGGTCCATAATATATTTTATTTCAAAAAATCTTTGTTCGTCCTTCTTTTTAGCTCCACATTCGGCCCAATGTTTTTGTATAGGCAAATTATAATTACTTTAGTACAATTGAAGCAATAAGTCTTTACTTGACTTTTAACGCACTAAACAAAGATGCGTGTGGGTTCTAAAATTAAAGAAGCCTGTTCAGACATTGACATTTTCTGTCACTCATAAACTTCAATCAATATTGATTATTAGTTTTTTGAGTCACTTAACTACTCTCAGGAAAATGTAGAGTGGTCACTGAAACATTTAACCGACCTCTCATGGATAGACATACTTCTGGAAGATGATCTGAATAGAGCATTTAATAACTTCCATGACCTATTTTGTCACCTTTACAATTTATGCTTCCCATTAGAAAGATTAGAAAGACACAAGGTCAAGGCAAACTCATCCTCTGCAAAATGGATAACAAAAGGACTCAGAGTATCTACTAAACGTAAAAGAGAATTAAAATACCTTTGATTTAGGGAAAAGACTACTAACGCGAAATTAACTTATCAGAAATATAGTGCCACTCTAAGAAAATTTATAAATTTGTCAAGGTAAAAAATTAATAACAACTTCCTAAAAAAGTCGAAAAACATTAAATGAAACATAAATTGTAGCCAATGTGTTATTCTGATGTATAAGCTATATTATTGTAAAGTTTCATTAAAATCCAGTCAATAGTTTTTACGTGAAAGAGTAACAAACATCCATCCATCCATACTTACAAACTTTAATGCAGAGCAACGTGGCATATTATTAAAGATAAAGTTGATTGTGAATAAAGATCAACAAGTCAAGATGAACAAAATACAATTAATGATCTTCCATAAATTAAAACGAACTCTGACAGCATTTTTCTTCAGCCACTAGCCGACGCTGAGGTTATTAAGATTATACTCTCGTTAAATAATACGAAATCAGTAGGTTTTGATAACATTTCTACTCACATACTAAAACAATGTGTTTTCATAATATGTCCGGTTCTAAAATATCTCCTCAACCTCTCTATCTCTCAGGGTACTTTCCCTGATAGGCTTAAACTATCGGTCGTGAAATCTTTACATATAAAGGGAGCTCCAAAGAGTTAAACAATTATAGACCCATAACTCTAATTCCTATTTTTGCTAAGATCTTTGAGAAAGCTATTCATCGTCGCTTGACTAAATTTCTTGATAAGCATAACATAATAGCGGAAGAACAGAACGGCTCTCAAAAAAACAAATCGACTACACTAGCAGCATTTGCCCATGTGCGTAAGGTTGTTGATTTTGTTGATAGGCGTATACCAGTTTTGGTTATATTTTTTGACATGAGCAAAGCTTTTGACTTTGTAGACCATAATATACTGCTGAAAAAATGTGACATGTACGGAATAAGAGGCTAGCTCTAGATTGGCTAAAAAGCTACTTAACTGAGTGGAAACAATACGAAGTTAAAAACTTAAATAATAATAACATGTTATCATCATCATCATCAGCCTATACCAGTCCACTGCTGGACATAGGCCTCCCCAATGAGCGCCATAGCGTCCTGTCTTGAGCTTGCCGCATCCAGAATCTACCTGCAGTCTTTCGCAGGTCGTCATCCCACCTGGTCGGAGGACGTCCTACACTACGTTTACCGAGTCGTGGTCTCAACTCAAGAACACATTTGCCCCAGCGGCCGTCGGTTCTTCGTGAGATATGGCCGGCCCACTGCCTCATGTCATGACTACATTTAAATCTAGTGCTAAACTTAATAATTTTGGCGTGCCGCAGGGCAGTATTCTAGGACCGTTGTTATTTCTTCTTATATTAATGATCTGCCGAATATCACAAATAATCAATGTGTTCTTTTTGCTGACGATGTCTCGATTGTAGTTGCCGATGAGAAATAGGATGGAACTCTAATTGACTGTCTTGCCTCGGAGGCTGAATCTCTGGTAAATTGGCTAGACTGTAATAACTTACAAGCTAATATTTCAAAAACTAAATATGTACATTTTCAAAATTATAATAATAACATGAATTCTAATAATAATACATATATACAATAGCACTTTGACATGTAGAAAATAATTAATTGAAAAGACTAACGAAATAAAATTCGGTATAATATAAGACAAACATATCAATTGGAAATCGCATATTCAGCAAATGGACAAAAACTTAATCGTTTTGTATTTGCTCTCAAAAGATTCAGAAGAACATCAGGCCAACAAACTGCTTTAACCGCATATTTTGGCTACGTCGCCACAGTCAGTACTAGAGTATAGTTTTTTGCTTTTCGGAAACTCACGAGTCTACGCACATCAAAAGAGCTTTCATCAAAATTCAAATTCAAAAAAATGTGTAACAGCAGTCTTTGGAATAAGCCCATTAGAGTCATGCAAGCCTCGAAACATAAACTACTAACCTTAACTAGTCTATACATCTTCCAAATTGGCTGTTTTGCAAAAGAGTATGCTTCATTCTTTTACCCAGTATAAAGATAAAAATAAATCTGTCTTTAAAAAATAGGGATGCCACGAGGCTTGTATTGCCCTCACAAAGAAAAAAAAATTTGAGAAGCCCTGCTCTACCTCTCAACTCACAGCAACTTTATTCAACAGACAAAAATACTTACTATGCTATCTCTGTTATGAAGTGATGAAGCGGTTGGAGTTCTTCTTCTCGTCTTGGTCCTGGGCGTTAGGTCTGAAGGCTGCCAGCTGCTGCAGAGGCGCGTTCGGCCGACCACGGGGTATGGAGGGGACAATTGTCTGACCTCCTTACGGGACCTTTTAGGCGGCTTGATCTTTATATTTTGATCCTGAAAATATAAATAAAATAATACTGGACAATTCACACAGCATTATCTAGCCCCATGGTAAGCAGAGCTTGTGTTATGGGTACTAAATAACTGATATACATAATACAATACATTACATAGATAGATATTTTTATTATATATAGAAAACGACCAGAACACCCGGAAAAAATATCTGCAGATCGTACACACAATTGTTCTGAGGCGGGAATCGAACCCGCAACCTCCTGCGTCCCAAGCGGACCTTCACCCACCGCGCCACATCGGTCGTCAAATATAAAAATAAATAATAATAATTGAAGAAAATGTGCTGTAGATCGTTTTATTTTTTACTTTCTGCTTGTCTAGGAAATTAACTTGAAGTTTTATCCTTTTTATAAGCATACATATGTATTATGTATATTTGAAAATGTAAACAAAGATCACATGTTATATAGCTAACATCTTTTAGCAGCATTTTAAAATAGAAGCATTACCTTTAAATAGTGAAACCGCCTCAAGTTCAGATGTGAAGGTGTGCGATGCTGAACCCAGTCATCAGTTCACGATGGGACGTACAGGCTGGCACAACTAAATTATATCTTTATATGTGTGTAGGTACGTTTATTGTTTTTAAAATATTGTGACATTTAATTTTTATACTCTAATCTATGGATCGTGTTGTTTGAATCAATAAAGGAATATGCAAGTTAAGTTAATAGGTAAGATGAGTGAACCTGAGTGGTCGCGCCCTGGCGAGAGTGAATGGGCGACTGTGGGCGAGACTGTGGCTGCCTGAGAAATCGCACTTTCGATGCTGCTCGCGGCGTTGGTGAGAAGTCGGCAGAGTTCACAAGCCTCCGCTGCAGCTGCTGCGGAACAAAACGCTCGTCAACAATTTGCTGGCACATATAACACGAAATATTTATATAGAAATAATTATTTTCAGCCATTCATTACTGTTCCATTGTTAGGCAAAGTCCTCTCTTTTCTCCTTCCACTCCTCGCCATTTGACGTTGTCACAGGCAATGATAATGAACAAAAAAAAATCGGCATAATAGGCATGAACATCAATCGACCTCTTCAACTCAGCCTGTGGGTGGCGTAAGAGCAGACAATGGAAACTTACAAGATTTCTTATATTTTAACACCTTCAATTCCATCACCAAGTATTATGTATATGTTCGCCTACCTAGCGTGGTGAATGGTGATTATGGCAAAACCCCCCTGCTAGTGGGATGTTCAGCAGTGGACTTACGCGTGCTGAAGAGGAAAAGTGCGCACCTATATACCTACATACATTGGCAACATACCTACCACTGGTGCTAACTCAACTCTAGGTACCTCTAAGTGCACTCGCTAACACCCAAATACTCGAACGCAACTTCTAAGTAGCGTTGCGATTTTCTCTTTTTAGAACTGTTTTTAATAATTCCCAATTTATCGTAGCTATATTTCTGACTAGCTGCGCCCCGCGGCTTCACCCGCGTGGAAATGGTTTGTTAAACGTGGTTTTAAACATCTAAACATACTTAGGGACAGACAGACAGCGGGAAGCGACTTTGTCGTATACAATGTAGTGATAGTGATAATGGGGCTATGATACTTCCTATTTCGATAAATATTTGACTGAAGATGTCAGAGCAGTAGCCCGTACGTCAGAGCCAGAACCTGGGTCGTGGTGGGAGCAGCCGGGATCGCCTAACCGCATCCGCCTGCAATCTCCTCTCGCCGTGGTCGACGGTCCACTATTTTCTACATGCAGTTTTATCTTGTTACGCACTAGGTGAGGTTTTATATCATCGAACCATACATCGCATAACTGAAAACAAATTAACAATGAACACCTCTACCGAACATGTTGGGTAGGGGAGACGTAGGCAAACGGAATCAGTTAGCGCGCGATGTCAATGAATTGAGTCGCTAGATTTGTGCCAGACAAACAACAACATACATAAGTCTCATTGAAATCGCGCAACGCGTTCATCACTTAAAGACGATGGAAGATTTTTCACCCTCCCGGACGAATTTTTTGCATGCGTACCTAAATGTGATAGTTTAGACTCAGATACCTAGTATCTTGTTTTTTTATCTACGCTTGTCATATGGGATAGCATTTGAAATTGCGATTTGAAGCCTCATTTGCAATTTAAGACTGTAAGTTCTGTTCTGTTCTGGGGCAATTCAACTGGAAAAGAGTCTTTATTTAAAGCACAAAAGAAATGCGTTCGACGAATCTGCGGCACCAAACTTTTTTCCCGACGTTTCAACAGGTTTACACACTGGCGTGGTCACGGGATGACTGAGTCACCCCGATGGTGATTGAAAGCTGCTAAAGGCTACAAAAGCAAATATGTGTTGAAACGTCGGGAACAATAGGTAAATAAACGCGAAAAATACCCGTTATATTAGTACTAAGTAAAAATATGTAGTCTTTATCATAAAAGCGATTGCTATAATCAAATGAAATAGGCGCACTTACACTAACAAGGGCGTTATCCAAATCGTAGCGTATACTTTTAGGTATTTTGTTCTTCGTTCTATTATTTTGTTTAGTTTTCGATTGATTTTGATAGTGAATAGTATTGGCTGCGTCGCCGGACTCCTTGACCACCGAGGAGCGAGCTCTGGAACTGTTCTCTCCTCCGAAACTTTGGACTTTCCGCGAACGGGATTGAGACATAACTAAACCCAAACCAACCACATTGAAACAGCCAATACAGTAAAATCAGACACCAAAATATATAAGCTACTAGCAAGTTCTGTTACAAAAAAATATGGATGGTAAAAACAAATTTCCAAATAAACGACAAAGAGAATATTAAAATCAAAGATTGTCATTTTGACATGGCTCCTTTCGCGATGGTTGAGAACTCGGACGAAGGAAACCCCCATTATCTCCTTGATTAGCTCATGAATCGGAGAACTGACAATAGTCATTATTAAAACGTCATTTGTGACATATATATGTATGTCTATAAGACCGGGGTAGAAAAGTCGAATAAAGTTTTACCCGTCATCGATTTAAGTTATGATTTCGATCATATTTATCGAATATGAGGATAAGGTCTAAGCTAGACAGCATGGCATTTTTATCCCAATCTCAATCTCCACGACTAAAACAGTGACCTAGCAGCCTCGCACCACACAACGTACTTACTTAGGGTGGTTCTAACTTCAAACTTGCATGGTTTTCTTTATCTTCTCAATGTTGTTCGTGTTTCAAAAGATTCCAGTTTAGAGGTAACTACGGAACGTAGACGCTATCTGAGGTCACAAACTTATTTTAAAATTAAACCGTTCTTAACAAAACATATTCTGATTTTATTTCATCCACCTAGTGAGATATCTGTTCAAAATAATTAAATTACAATAACCTTAGGTTTAATACAAAACGTAGAATTACCTATAATTTTTTGTACTCAGTGTGCATGCCTAATTATTAAAAAAATATTTGCAAAGAGACCACAAGACAGCAAACCACAGGACATCACAAGATAATAATATGAATTGAAATAATATGAATTGATCAGAAAACGTGAAATAATTATTTAACAAGCTTAAAGCCCGTTTAATCGTTTGTTGAGCCTTAGCGTTTGACTATATTGGGATACAAAAGTATCAGGATTATAATAACCGATTGATTTGCAAATACAGACCGGAAGAAAGGTGTAAGAGTGTTAAGATGTATTGGCCTTTTAAAGATTCCATTTGCCATGGGTTCTTAAAAAGGCCAATTAGTGAACCTTCAATGGTTTTGAAAAAGCATCTCGACCTATTAAGAAATAACTTCCTATATGTAATTAAGTATGCTATGGTTACTTCCGCAACCATAGATCTAAGATTTTAGGTGATTACATTTTAGTAGAAAAACATTCCACCAATACATGGTCTGTCTAATTGTCTACAACATTACACTTGATTGTTTTTAGCCAAAAAAACTGACAAAGATTTAATAAATTACCTGGTTGGTGAATTCTTATGCTTATAGGCAGGCAAGACATTGTATGATATCACAGAATAGAAAACACTACTTGATATTTTACTCTTATGTACGACTTGTGGTCGGTCTTCACATATATCAAAATTACTTTTAGAAATAGAGAAAGTGTTAGTTATTGTCACTTTCTTTTGCAGCATTCTAGATCATTTGAATATGGATAATATTGTGATGGTACAAATATGCTTAAGGCTATATTATGTTATGCTTAATTGTATGATGGTTCAGTACTTACAATTTATTAAAGAACAGGGTACCAACATTCTGGACAGTCTACTTTGCTTGAAGAATGTTACAACTGCAAGTCTATTATGTTGCTATGCAGACATATATTTTTCATATTATTATAAACTACGCTTTATATTTAAAAAGCTATGTGCTAGTTGCCTGTTGCAGCAATAGTTACTATGTCTGCATAGTACCAAATTGAGTTACAAATTATCACTGATAAATAATTGAGTGATTCGCTCAGACCATTTTCACCGCTTATTCGCTGCATTTTTAATAAGCGTAGAAAAGGCGAGGCCACTGAGTTCAATTATACAAGTACGCTCTGGAGATCATAATATCGATGACAGATTGAGGCCATTTGATTTCCGCCATTTTGGCGCTAAGCGGCCTATCCGTCCTTGCAACTATGGTTATCATGTTTTGGTACGACTCAACAAATGTAATTTTTTTTCCAGAGACGGTCGATTTGAATCAACGAATAATTGCGTCCAGCGTTCTTGTATTATGGAGCTCTGTGAGAAAAGCACTGGTTGAATTTCAGAAATTTAGTTGCTATTTATTTATATTAAAATGCAAGGTCAAGTAAACTGATCCAATATTATGGAAGGCCCTTATATACATACATATTATTTATATATATATAAATATATTGATAATATATATGTAACTTTAATATATTGACTATTTATGATTATCATTTCAGACTTAAGTATTGCCTATGCAAGTTTTTAAGTCCAGCTTTAGTACAAAAATACATCTAGGTGCCTCTTCATGTCTACTTTGGCACGCCAAAATTCAACTACAGTGACCTGAATACGAAACAAAACGAGTGAAAACGTGCTTTTCGCTTCATATCGCTTACACAAACGTTAAGTAGTTAGGTAGGTATTGGTGAACGTTTTTCCCTACGTTTTTAGATATCTTGGTGCACCTCTTTAATTGACTAATAAAAGGTACTATGTTGCATACAGAGCGCGTTTTCGTGCGTTTCGTTCGTTCTCAGGCTAAGGCCTGATTTACCCATTGCAGACAGCCAGAATTACTGAGAATGTGTAAGAATAAATACCATACATGAGTTTAGGTAACTGTACGGTATATAATCGTTACAACAAATATATTTTACGGTAAACATTTCGAGAAGGTAAAATGCCGATGTCTGATTTTATCAGCAGCGGGTGGAATCAGACCTAAACGCCCGAATACTAGACGCATCTCAGATGTAAGCTCGTCTGAGGATGCGATTTTTATAGTTTTCAATGAATATCTATCAAAAATTCGTCGCTTGAGACGTCCTTATAGCTGAGATGCGTTTGTGATCCGGGGTATATGATCTATAACAGCTATTGAAAATAATTACACACAATTTACAAGTAGTAAACACATTATCACATCACAGATCAGAATTTTTCTAGCATTACGTTTCGATATCAGGGCAGTAACACTTAGGTTTCATTATTAAAGATCTTTTCATTCATTTTCACATTAAATAGGGGTAGAGCTATACATAAAACTAGTTAAAAATAAGCTATATTACACTAAATACAAATTTAAACTACTTACCCACAATAACAAAGGCTACTTGCAGTTTATACAAAAATTACATTTATTGATATAAATTATTATGTGAAGTTTAATATTAAAATCAAGGCTTTTTTACATTTGTCATTTAATTATTTAAATAGTATCATTATTTAAAATACAAGCTTTGGGTAACGTTCCTAAGTACGACTTTAAGTAACCTCAATATCTCTCACAATACCATAAGATTAATGGACCCTAAAACAGCGATGATATAAAAAATACATAAAATCATTAACATTAATTGTAATTACCTACATTTATTGGAAATCCACCATATTGCTTCGATTGATAGTCACTTTAAATATTTAAAAGCGTAAAAGTTTTGTTACACAAGGCTTTAGTTTGTTAAAAAATTAAAATACTTTCAGTAATAAGGATATAGTCAGGCGCTTTGTTGTGCCATGTCAAAGAATGAAATGTAAAAAAGATTTACAAGCAATCGTACAGAAAAACAAATGAAATAAATATGTACATTATGGCCGCCGATTGTGCCACTAGATTTAGTTAGTATTAAGATCTTTTATTATTTTTTTGTATTGATGGTGCAATAAAGATATATTGTATTGTATTATGTCTTAAAATATTTGGTTAATTATTGAGGCTCCAGTTTTTATACAAAAACGGCTTGTATTTCCTACGGACAGACATATTATTTATTTTACATGATTCTCACCTTCCCCATTATCAGCGGTATTTGACGAGACAGCTGACGAACTTTGAGAATTAAAAACGAGGGAGAACTAAAAAAAAACAAATCACCATTACTATTGCGATATTAGCGATGGGGCGAAATTCCAATAGTTTGCCGTTTATAATTTTTTATGTCAGGAATAAAACTAGTACTAAGAAATCATCACTACCTAATGCGCCAAAAGTAAGTACCTACCATTTAATTAAAGTTTGATAGAAAATTCGTTTCTACTAGCCACAAATAATAAACGCATTTTTTATCAAAGTGAATACTCTCATATTATTGAAAAAGTTTCTTTCCTTTTTTATTTCTTCTAAAAACAGCTGAAAATATTAAATACCCTAAAACTCTGCGATATCGCCCCATCGTAAAGGGAACCACCATTTATTTAAAAATTTAACTGTTCATAACAAATACAAGGCGTATATTTGAACGGGCTTAAAAACACGTGCTTTTGTCACATGCATTTAATCATATGAACGTGTGCGCCTGACCTTTGCTCCTATAATCTACATCAAATAAAAACATCACTGTACACTTAAAAATAAACCTTACCTTAATACCAGTTAGACACAAATGTGACTAGCAAATACTATCATGATCATAACTAGGTTCAACACTTTAAGGTGCAACGTTCTTAAGATACACGAGATGAGAGGGACGGATGGGTGTCATACATCTACTTCCACGTCACTATTGGGCTCCTCGCCTTGCGTGTCGTTGGATCGCGATGAGAGATCATCTTCTATTGATTGGGCATCGGCGTCGGTCGGAGACGCAGCGTTGTAGTCCGGTGGGGAACTGGTCTCGTCGTCTGCTGAACCTTCGGCCATGGTTAACTCATCCTCCATTACTATTGTAGGTTGTAATTGAGGAGGCGCGCCTGATAGTTCTGTTGTGTAAACTGCAACAATGGGAAAATTGGTTTTAGCAAGGGATAGATAGAAAATTCTTTATTGCACACTTTTATAAGAAACTATGTAACTAAAATCTTAAAAATTAAGTTACAATTGGCGGTCATATCATTGGCGAACACAGGTCGCGCGAGAAATTCAAAATTTTCATAAACAAACAGTCAATTGTTTGTTTTAGCATGGGTTCATAGTAAATCATTTACAATGGTCGTAACATTCGGACAACAGACTTTTAAAAATACTTGTACAGAAAGTAGAACATTGTATATAATTTAAAAAAAAAACACTTCGGGATCAGTCTTAAACAGTTATACATAATAGCTATCATGATAGATTTATTCATCCATTTGTCCAGAGTGGAGAGAAAAAAAGTGCCCACCTGTGGCCAAGTTGCGGAAACCAGTCCAGAAACAAGTAGCAAGTGCCCAAAGTGTAACGATGACGATACGATGTTCCTCTTACGAGGGGGGATTACATATTATCTCCTTGCTTACTAGTATACATATTTTAACATACCTTCCATATCTGGATCGGGTTTGATGTCAGGAGTGAATGTTAGTTCCTCGACTGTTTCCATAGTGTCCAGGCTGTCTATAGACCCAGAGCAAGACGGAGAGCTGCCCGGGTTGGAGTTAGAGGTGTGGTTGTCTAGCTGTGGTATGTGCGGCCTCACCTGAAATGTGATTAATAGAGCCTTATCACACTGGCGATTTCAGAGCGAGGTGAGTAAGCGGCGACCGCGATTTGCAAGCGATTTTAAGGCGAGGCGTCCGCACTGAGCACGTCTCTATTACGCAGCGCACTCGCCTCGCTTTGAAATAGCTTGCAAATCGCCAGGGTGATGAAGGTAACTAAGTCATTAATAAGTCAATAATTGTTCTTTAAGATAGTCATTTTAAAGTAGATGTAACTGCGGTTTCACCCGCGTAGGGTTATAATTAATTTAATTTTCATTGTTTTTAAATGAACAATGAAAATTCAATTTACAATTTTTTTATCAAATATAAGTAGCCTTTACCCGCTATAACATCATCAACTATCTGCATTGGCAGATGATGAACTTTCACTGGAAAGTCCTGTCAAAAATTGCTTCAGCTATTTCAGAGATTGGCTCAAACTAAACAAGCACACAGTGAATGTGCAAATAGACATTTTATTAATAATTAATTCTAAATATTGCTAGTATTATTTGTTTTATTAAATTTGGTATTATAAAATTGAGACAAATAAAAAAAACAAGTAAAATTAGAAATATTGTTGAAATATCCTGACTTTTCTAAGACATATACTGTTAATTCTTAATATAACATATTACCTTAACATACATACCTTCATCCCATCGGGTCGATGCGGATTTCTACATCCTTTACATTTACATTCTGTACAGGGTTTACTCTCAACATAGCATGGACATCTCTGACCACAGCAGGTCAGTTTACCAGGTGTCGCTGTTGCATTACCACATCGACAACCTTTTCTCTTTGTACTTGCCGAGCTCCGGTTTCGATTCGATGGCTTTTTGAAGCTATTTGTCTGGAATTAAAACTGCTCTTTAGTAAAACATTAATGCAAAAAATATTAATAAATGTGCTTAGCGCATCAAAAAATATATTATGAAAATAGATTTTGTTTACCTTGCCATCTTTCAATGAAGATTCACTGGGTGATGGTGAATCTACTTCATCGACAGCTTTCCTTTTAATTGTTATCTTGTTACCCGAGCCTGCATATAACACTGAGTACATAGGGGAACCATTTGTTGATCTTGAATTGGGTGAGTCTTTTAACCGTGCTTCAGAAATGGATGTTGTAGTTGCTACTTGGGTCTGTGTGGATGCTGAATTAGTGTACACACATGGCAATATACTATAAGCGGACTTGGACAGTCCTGCTGTGCTTTTGTAATCATCATCAAACACTGCACCTTCCTGTATTAAGTCTATCAAGCCTGAGCTTGCAACGGTACCTCCATTGACTCCAGCTGTTATCTCATCTTCCTCCAATAAGGTTTTATAAACGTCCGTACCCATAAAATATTCACATAACTTTTTATAGCACTGTAAGAGAATCCGCAACTGCAAATTTTCCGCATAAATATCATAGTCTTTGCACCAACTGCAAGAGGGCTTCAGCTTCTTCCGACCACCTTTACACTTTTTACAAACGTGATGTTGACATCCAGAACTGGTCGGGGTGTAGGGCACCTTCAGTAAATTGCCACAAACTGTACAAGAAAGCGATTGTCGTAAATAAGGAACCAAACGAAACAAGTCTATCCAAGAACTTTTATCCGCTGCGTCCGCCAATATTATCAGTCGGCAAGTTGATACATATAAACTAGTCGCATTCATTGTACGTTACCAACGCAAAAAGTTGCTGAACATTTATCATTAGATTTTAATTGTTTACACTCAAAAATAAAACATATCAAGCCAAAAAGCCGCAAACGCTTTCATCACAAAAGTTGATAGTAACATGACATGACATTGATTATGACACAACTTATTGAGTGACGGTGACAATGACAACAAAAATAGTCATAACAATTCCAACATGGAAGAAGTATTTCATTTCCTAAAAGATATAGGTACTTACAGACGATAACATGCATGCTATGGCTAGGTGCTATGGCCACCGCGCCGCCGCCGCACGGTGGAACGAAAACGTACGGTAGTGGACTTAGGGGCATGTTGGAACAAAACTTTTATTTTTAGAAATGTTATGATTGATATGGATTCTTCGCATCAATACAAACACAAACTTCTTTATTCAAATTTCTGATAAATTAAGTATTTTCATAGTTATAGCGATCTTAAGGTTTTTTTTGTATGGGGCAAGAGCCAAATTGGCTTTCTACGCGCATGCCTTACGGTGCCACAGAGATTTGTATATTGATTACTATAGTAATAGTGACGAGCTACAAAAAGGGCCTACAGCCAGACTGCGAAAACTTGCGCTTTGATTTTTTTATTTTTTCCTATTGGATTTTAGGGGTATGTTGGAACAAAACTTTTATTTTTAGTAATGTTATGATTGATTCGGATACTTCTTATCAATACAAACACAAACTTCTCTATTCAAATTTCTGATTCATAAAGTATTTTCATAGTTATAGCGATTTTAAGTTTTTTTTTATTTTTCCTAGTGGATTTTTTAATATTTATTTATGTATATTAAATAAAAGAAGGATGGATAAAAAATATTCTAAATTAATTACAATGAGCGCACAATTGGTACTCGTTAGCTGTTGTTTACCTTTAAACAGGTCATGTACAGGTAGTAAGTAGGTATCCACACCACCCTAATGACGTCACTTGTTTTGGTCAACATCATTTGAAAACAATAGATGCAAGATCAAGTTAGATTTATGGCAGGTAGAAATTAAGTCCATTGCTTACTTAGTAAAATTCTCTCAGATCGTGATTACATTTCGTAAGATACGCACTACTCACCCACATAGTATATCGGCATAATATCTGAAAGTTCGGTCAAAATGGTTGGTGATTTGGTGACAAATTTAGATTTGTTTGTGAAATTAAAGGAAAGTGGCTCCGAAAATGCTTCTGTATTATATGACGTAATAATGTCGAGAATAAAAACTAAATTAACTGACGAAAATATTAAAAATTTAAAACGGTTTTGTTCAAGATACTGCTCTAACCTAAATAGGAGATGGAACAGTGCCTATAGGAAAGAAGAAATATTTAGAACTAAAAATAGTGATTGGTTGGATGCAGAGGTTTTGTGGCCTGATTTTATCATGAGTACTTCAGAGGTAAGTACTCCTGATATAATTGATCATGAAACCTCTATGCCCAGTACATCTAATCAACCCGCAACACCTTCGAAAGTAAGCATAGGAACGTATACTAACATAAGTCCAAGAAAACCTTTTTGTGAATTACAACATAAACAAAAAAAGAGACGTGCGGAAAATATTGAAAACACTTCATCTTTGGATGAAATATCTTACGTTTTTCTTACGAAGCTAAAAGCTAATGGTCGCGAAGATCTTGCCTGCATAGTAGAACGATTGCTTAAAAATCCTCAAGAAGAAAAAACAGTTACAGAAATAATGAAAAAAAAAACTGATAAACCGTTTTTATTTAATTCAGATGAGGCTTTAGGGTTGATAGTATCGCTAAAATTATCTAAATGGCAATACAACTCATTAAGAAAAAGCATAGAGGAAAAAAAATTACACATATTTCCTTCGTATTATAGTGTCCAAAATGCGAAAAAGTCATGTTATCCACCTGAAGAGGAGATAACAATAACAGACACCACTGTTCAAATAAAACCGCAAGCACTTTTAGACTTGACAGTAAATAGGTTACTAAAAACAATAACAGTGGATGACGATTGCAAAGAAATTAAATTAATCAGTAAATGGGGTTTTGATGGCGCTTCTAACCAAGCCACATACAAACAAAAAATTGAATTAGATAGTGACGAAAATGCTGATGATTCTAGCATATTTATGGGTAGTTTGGTACCTATCAAGTTAGTTTCTGGGGAAAATACAATTTGGGAGAACGATTCCCCTAATTCAACTTATATGTGTCGACCATTATTTTTCAAATTTGTAAAAGAAAATAAAGCAACAATAACAAACGAAATGGCTTCAATAGAATCTGAAATTAATAACCTACAGGACACAGAAGTAAATGGTATTAAAGTTTCCCATTCATTACTCCTGACTATGATAGACGGAAAAATTACGACTATTTTGAGCGAAACATCAACACAACGATGTGATATATGTAAAGCTTCGCCCAAAGAATTGAACGAATTAGATGTCATAACTCAAAAAACTATTGATACAGATTTGTATAAATACGGTCTATCGACATTACATATGTCGATACGTATGATGGAGTGTATCCTTCATATAGCATATAGATTAGATTTCAAAACCCGGACTGTTAAAGGAGAACATAAAACTCTTATGGAAGTAAAAAAAAAGAGCATTCAAGACTCTTTCAAAACCCGATTAGGATTGTTGGTAGACGTAGTAAAGCAGGGCCACGGTACAACTAATGATGGCAATACAGCAAGACGATTTTTCGCAGACTATAAAACATCTGCTTCAATAACTGGTGTAGATGAAAAATTGATTAAAAGATTCGCAACTATTTTACAGGTGCTTTCTTCGGGGAAAACTATAAACACGTTAAAATTCAAAGAATTTGCTGAAAACACAATGAAACTATACGTTGAATTGTATAAATGGTACTACATGCCATCAAGCGTACATAAAGTTATTGCTCATGGATCAGAGATAATAGCCAATTTTGGACTCATTCCAATTGGAACATTATCTGAGGAAGCTTCCGAGTCCAGAAACAAAGATTTTAGACGGTTCAGGTTAAATCATTCGCAAAAATGTAGTAGAAAAGCGACTAATCAAGACATTTTAAACAATTTGCTAATCAGTTCAGACCCATACATCTCATCCAAACGTATAAAATTACAAAGAAAACACAAAGAACTGTCAGATGATGCAAAAGAATTGCTAGTATTGTCAGCAGCTCACGATAAAATAGATAAAGAGAATATAGATTTTGTCGATATAAACTCAAAATCAATGGACATCGATGGAATCGAATCTGAGTCTGATGTCGAGTTATTTTAGTTTCTGAACATTTCTTTATTTGTCACCTATCTAGATTATTTTGAATTAAGGGTTATTATATTAATCTCGAGCAATCTCACTTATTACCGTTTTAACCATTGAAATAAAGGTTTTTCGAAATTAATATAACGTACTGTTCAATTAGTGGATTAGGCCTACTGGGGATACCACACCAAAAAAACGCGCCTAGTTCTCTACCTCAAGGGTGGTGTGGAATAGAGAAATTGAAAAAAAACTTATCTCGTCACTATCTATCGAATCTCTGAAAATCTCCATAAGGTTTGCGCGTAATAAGCCAATTTGGCTCTTACCCCATACTTAAGATCGCTATAACTACGAAAATACTTTATTAGTCAGAAATATGAATAGAAAACTTTGTGTTTGTATTGATGCGAAGTATCCATATCAATCATAACATTATTAAAAATAAAAGTTTTGTTCCAACATACCCAAAAATACAATAAAAATAAAAAAAAATCAACAGCGCAAGTTTTCGCAGTCTGGCTGTAGGCCCTTTTTGTAGCTCGTCACTATTACTATATTAATCAATACACAAATCTCTGAGGCACCGTAAGGCATGCGCGTAGTAAGCCAATTTGGCTCTTGCCCCATACAAAAAAAACCTTAAGATCGCTATAACTATGAAAATACTTAATTTATCAGAAATTTGAATAGAAAAGTTTGTGTTTGTATTGATGCGAAGAATCCATATCAATCATAACATTTCTAAAAATAAAAGTTTTGTTCCAACATACCCCTAAGTCCACTACCGTACGTTTTCGTTCCACTGTGCGCCGCCCCGCACCGCTCCGAATCTAAATCAATGTTTTGCAAATAAAACGATACTCTTTCGGATGTTATTGATAGCGTTATAAAGCCGTACGTGGCTAACTCTAAAGGGTGGTCAGCATCTAATTTGCTCCAATTCCACGAAGTGGTTTGATTCTCTTCGGTAATCGCAAATATTGGCACGAATTTCTTCATAATGAGAAATCTGCGCCAGGAACGATTAAGTAATACTGTGATATCCTTCTACTATGAGAATGAGAATAACAAGCGCTATGGATATTCAATAGGTAGGTACTGCAATTGGTTTGTAAAAGACGATGTCTGGTAAGGTATTGTTTCACACTACAATTATTAGTTATTGTTAATAAGACTAAAATATAAAACAAAAAAATTAATGGTGGCATTTTATTTAAGATTATTCTATAGGTTTTATTATAGCTTTGACAGATAGATGGCTTACTATACAACACAAGCTCAAAAGATCTGTAACCCAGCCATGATCAGCCAGGCAGTTGTCGAGCTTTTGAGTAACATGTCAAAAGTTTGATACCTAGCAGCCACTAGGAAAAAAGCTCGATTTCAATAAGTCCTTCATTCAGTACGAGTGAGTTTGGGAGTTTTTACCACAGAGGTTTTTTCGCTTAAGATTTCATCAGCACCAGCCAACGTTAGCATCTCTATTACATCTGTGGGTTCATTCGACTATCCAAAATGTTATCGGGCGGTAAAATTCGAAACCTACAGAAACAGAATAATCTAATGGTCGATTTTATTGGATTTAATTATTAAAGTAGGTAGGTACTTATGTACGTACAGTCAGCGTCGAATTGATATGAGCGTCTAGAGTAGTCAAAATGATCTGAAAAACATAAAAGCAAATTTATTTATTTAGGTAAGTATTTATTTATTTTTTAAATTGATTTACGCAGTTCGAATCATCATTAAATCAAGTAACGCAAAACGCATTATACATTGTATACATCATGTAATACGTTTTTACATGGGTTAGTTTAGTTAGCAGCTATGCAGCTAGTTTAACTTATGAGAAATAAATTATTTTTATTTTAAATACTTACCTACAAAATAGCATTGCATTCTAAATTGTAATTTGTTCGTACCTACCTATTTACCTTCATCATCGGACTGGATTTAATTAGTTAGGCAAGACACATAACGACTTCATTAGAACTTCATCGACAGTAGGTACCTATATCTATTATTAGTGCGCTCCTATCATTAAATTGTTCTAAGAACAACCAAATATTATATTAAAACTTTAGAAACTACCTATCAAGGTTATTAACATAAAAATAATTTAAAACGGGATATTTACCATGATTAGATTTTTGAGTTTCCGATATAATGTTATCTTTATAAATTTACAGATACCTATAAAACAAAATCGGGGTTGTACGAACACTTACCTACCCTCTAACCCGAGAACTGAGATTTTTATGGTTTTTTGTTGGTTGTTTTTGTCTCCGAATACTAAGCTGAATAAATACTAAAAACACTGCAAAGTTGAATAAAATATAAAAAAAAAGAAAAAACATTTTCCGATACAAAATGTTCATGGTTTTCCTAACACGACGTGTTCGCCGGGTGAGCCAGTTAAATATAATATTAGGTAGGTAGGTATACCTATACTTGTTTATCGATTGTTTACAAACTCAGTAGGTAGGTTCCTGCTCGATAAACTATCAAGAAAAAACAATAGCGAGCCAATAGGATCATTTGGATAATAGCTGTAGACCTTGTTATAATAACACGAAAATAAGTCCCAATATCTAATGACCACCTCGCATTGTCTTTAGTTATGCTTATGATGCTCAAGCGCAGGGCAACTGATAAAAGATTAAATCGACATAGTAGCAGACCTATCTCTCAGTATCAGTTGATCCAGCGGCGAGGAAAGAGCTCCCCATCGCCAACGTCCAATCAGTTCATGTGGAGAAGGTCTAATTGAATCAATTCAACGTCTTCCGTCGCGATAGTCCTTATGCCCAGTTTGTGTGCTATGATTTTATAAGTGCGGTGATGTGAAGCTTTGAGGATTTGTTTAATATTGTGCTGGAAACTGAAAACTCGTATAATGGACAGGTAAGGGGTTGAAGTTGGTGCATTTCAATTTAAGTTCTATTTAATTCATTATGCATCATTGCATTAATTTAAGTAATAGTCCCAAGGAGGACCTTTGTCTGATCCGGACGGCACAGTAGAACGGAAGATCTGCCTACCCTAGTGGATGGATGGATTTTATGACCTCATGAAAACTGCGACTTTCTGAAGACTTTCTACTTCGACTTCCGTTGACTCTTTACATTACATGGTCGACAATGAATCATTTTCAAATCTATCTTCCTTCTAGAGGGATTATTTTGTTGCTGATAACAAATAACCAATAACAAACATGGAAACAAAGTAAGTACCTAGGTACTTTCCTACCAACCATAACCAGTTGATAAAAGGCATTTAGTGGGTGTCGATTAACGATCTACTTAAAATCGAATTAGTTTAGTAAGATCGCTGGGTGATTAATGTAAAAAGAACAATAACGAGATTTCTTATAGGTATTTTCAAATTAGATGAGTTACCCCGACAACAAAATACATAGGTACTCGTAGTAATCATATGTTAATGTTTTCAAAAACTTCGTAGAAAAAAAAAGAAAATTGCGCAAAAATTTCCACGCAGGCGAAACCGCGGGGCGCAGCTATTTTTATATAGGTAGGTATATAATGGGGGAATATAAACGTTATACATGGTGATGTTTGTAAAGCGGCTATTTGAAAAAAATGATTAATTTTGATTTCGCGAAAGAATTGCGTAGGTACGCACTTTTCTGTTTCTTGCGGTAGTCGTATCTATGATAAGTTGCCTATCAGCATACGATTCTAGAATCGATCATATTTTTTTATCATCAAAAATATAATGTATGAAATCTTATAACATTAACAGATAACAACAATTTAATACCAAATTAACCACTAACAAAAGAACAAAAACTTCAACATGGCAAAATAGAACGCGCAGCGAAAAACTTGCAAAATCTAGTTAAAAAACAAACGACAGACAATGAAAACTGTCGAATCCATAAATGGTTCAACTTCTGCGATTTCCTCCAATGATCTTACCATTGTCGTAAAATATTATATACCTACCCACCTATTTATTCGGTCCCTTTGTTTACAAAAAATATTTGGGATTCTACTGTATCAAGTTGGTATACCTACCTACTTGCATTAGGTTAGTTTGGTTTTCATTATTTAGCTCGTAACAGTACCATTACAGTGAATACAAGCAGATTAAGAAATTATGATCACAAAAGCTAAACTCACGCGCATAAAATTGCCCAAGCAATCTATGTTAACGATATCTATTCAAAAAACTCTACTTGAAGTACCAAGAGCTCTACTTTAATTTGATAATTATAATAATAAACCCGCAGAGTAGCATGTGGCGAGCTGTTGGTGAGTAGCGACACCACGGGAACCGAGTGCACCCGGGGAAGTTCCTGGTTCTCGTCTCCGCTTGCGGAGTGGCATGGCATTGAATTTGAATTTGAAGAGAACCAGATCCCTACCTCTTGCTTGCCTTTATTAGCCGGTCTCAGTGGAGTCGCGAGAGATGCATCTTAGGATGTAGACTCGGGGGTGGAAGTGTCTAATGGCGTAATACATACTAACTTATAACCCGTTGACTGCAAATGATTTGAATTTTATGTAATAGCGAGGAAACCCGCTCACGGGCAGTCTTCGTGATGGTGAAATCGGGCCGTACCTACCTCTCGAAACCCCTCAGTCGTTTGCGCCGATGTTGTTCCTTTCCGTCATTTACGCCGATTTTGAGGAACCTATCCAACATTCGGCAAGTCACCATCTGCCACTGCAAAAGCTAGTTTGCCATAATTCCGAAGCCGTAACAAATTATTTTTTTATGTGAATAAGCCTTGAGCTTAGACTTGGAGTCCTTTTTATTAACTCTGTGATATGAAATACACTATTTGAAATTTTTGGTAGAGTGTATTATGTATGTATAATTGTAAAAAACATTCATCGTCTCTCTATCATACAGAAGACAACCCTCGCACGCCTATGTAGGTACCTATACTAGAAAGTTTGTCGAGTCATTATAATTCATAGATCAATAAGTCAATGATGTCTCATATAGCTATTCCTAGGGCGTGGGCGTTATAAAATAGTTCAGACAATTGGGGCCGTCACGGACGATGCGCAGGAGTGCCCCTCGCACACAATGCTTCCGTTCAATTGCCAATCGGGATCGAAAACATCGATTGTCCTGAAACTGCATTTAACCACTTGTACAAATTTTAATACGAGCATTTTCATATTGAGGACCGCATAAAACAAATACACAGACAAATTGAGGACCTCCTCCTATTTTGAAGTGGATATACCTAAAGTCTGTACCATACCGAATACCTAATCAAACGCAATGCAGATTTCAGAACGTCTCAATTCACGTATCGCATATTTTCACAAATTTCATTGAAAATTTGTCAAAAACTTGCGACTTGACTTGAGATAGCCTTTTAGTAGGTACATATTTGGGGTTCGATGTTTAGGTATTACCTACTTATGTAAACTGCAACGTGTAGGTACCTGCCAGTTTCCTACACAAAAAATATTTTGCCTACGATCATGATCCTAACTTGATGCGAATTGCGAAAACTTGACAATTGAATAAGAGCTTGCAAAACTTGCATTTACTGACTCGAACTAACGTACACTCGTATTCATGCATCATGTGGATGGAATCATTAACCAATTGAATTCCCAAGAACCGGCATTGGTCTGGTCACCCGTCAATTGGTCGAAGTTTTACAGATCTGCCACTTCGCGAAGTTTCCTCGGATTCCAGGGGGCAATTAGGAGGAATTAGTTTGACCTTTCGCTTATTAAGATGGTTGAGTCTGGTCTGGTTGATGCGAGTTACTTTGCAAGATAATTGTAACATCTAGATAAGCGAGACTTCAGGAAGAATTAATTAGGTACCTAAGTAGAAAAGTGCTTAGGCAATTATTTTATAACATCAAAGTTATACCATTTTGCAAGATAAAAATAATTGCTATAGTATAAGGCATATCCACCTACATATACACTAGCCAAGTTCAATGAACAATGTTTGTTAACATAGCGCTGATACTTAACCTGAAATTCACTTTGTTGCCCCCTCTTTTTATACGGAATATACACTGTGATCGTTCCTTCAAAGAGTATTGATTACAATTACATATATCTGAACTGAAAGTCGCCGCCAAGCAAGTGACATTTAGGATTTTGTTTCGTGGTTTGCTTACAAACAGTTCACATCGTGTTTGGCTAGTGTATAAAAGAAGTAAGACTAAAGTACAAATACAAAGAACTTCATTATCACAACATCATCATCCACAACAAACGTAACCCGGCTTCACCCGCAACTGACTATGCCTCCAAACAAAAGTCGACAAATTTGAAACTACTTGAGACATTCCTAATGTATGCACCTAAATCAAAATATTCGGAATGAATAAGCAGAATAAAAGACCGTGAATCACATCGTAATAAATAACTAAATATCGATAGATAGATATTGATGTACCTACAGACACTTTCAGATAACAGAATAGTC
Source organism: Eupithecia dodoneata (assembly GCA_947044415.1). Taxonomy (NCBI): domain Eukaryota; kingdom Metazoa; phylum Arthropoda; class Insecta; order Lepidoptera; family Geometridae; genus Eupithecia; species Eupithecia dodoneata. The sequence goes on along the minus strand of OX345656.1, from coordinate 5,861,610 downwards.
GGCAACTCTAGCATATCTTTTCAGTTACCTTGAAGAAATAATCTGTGACGCGCCAAATTACTAAAATAAAGTAACTTTATCTTGTGCACACACACCCGAGTTATGATGAGCAATCAAATCTCAATTAGTTTTAGTAGGGCATGGCCAATGTTGATTTAATTCTTTAACTCTACCGGGAACCAAAAACATTCAATTCTGCTATTCTATAAGTAGTAACCATTTAGTTTTGATATTTTCAATTTTTTTCAAAATCGAGTTTTTTAGTTACAATATAAAAAAGCTATATTTTATTATGACTATACGATGGACTCTATCTTTATATCGAAAACTTACATAAAAAGTTAACTCAAAACCTATAAAAGATAAGCCTGCCTATTTCATTGCCATTGCCAGACAAGGCTCTATAGTCCAGAGCAATTTTCCAAACAAAAGCATTCAACGAAGGTAGGTAAGGTACAACTGTATATAGAGACATTGATAGACTGGCTGTAACCACCGAAGGATGCTACTCATTATACTGCAACACACTATTATTGCATTACTATAAAACCCTCTAATTTGTTATTATTTTGCCTCCATTATTCCCATTATCTCTGCTGACACAGGCTAAGAATAAAGTTTTACATTGTCACCACGGCGTGACGCAGGGAAAATTATAGGTGCGGTACTGTTGAATATCTACCTAATTGTAGGCAGGAGGATTTTCAGAAAATAGTTTCCGGGCACGTCTGTTGTTTGTTTACTAAGTACCTACATATCTACTCCCCAGTATTTTATTACCGGTAATAAGCTGCAAATGCATGATATTACTGACTGAGTCAGTAATTCGTGGAAGGGAAAAAATTTGATTGCTGAAATATTTTCTTGCAAATTACATCCTAAGTCTGAGCTGTCCCGATGATTAGTAAAATAAAATAAAATCTATCTTAAATTAGGCACAATCGGCTCCACTAAGAAAGGAAATTGAACGGAGTGAGCGAAGCGAACGAATTTCTCAGTGGCAGCTTGGGTTTTTAGGCTGTTTGGTGAGAGCATAACTATAATATGACCGTTGTGTAGGTGTGCTATGTGATAAGACTTATAAATAAATAATACTGGACAATCCACCATTGCTATCTTCATGAAATACTATTAAATACTAAAATCTATGTGTCAAATGGTTTATAAACCTTCCTATTGAATCACTTTCTATTAAAAAACCAAATCAATCCGTTGCGGAGTTTTAAAGACCTAAGCGTACATAGGGACAGACAGACAGACGGCGGGAAGCAACTTTGTTTTATACTATGTAGTGATATTGAATGATGCTCTATTTTTATGAAACTTTGAAGTGCTTTAACCGATATGCAGGTCTAGTGATAAACCTAGGCGTCTCTGTGGCTCAAAGATTGCAAATACTCAGATTTCCAGGACAAAGAACTGGAAACTCGAGCCTATAAAACGGCACCGGAGTAGGTATGTAGGTAATAGGCATCACTATTTATGCTCTTGATAATGCACTCGAGTTGATAACAATAGGGTTAGTGTATATTGTAATGTACATGATTAGGTAAGTACCTACTTAGGTACCTACCTGCGTGAAGGTACCTTCAAAAACAATGTAGAGTATCACGACGTTGATTCACGAAGGAAAGAGGAAATTGACGCACTGACAAATCAGTATACAACCGTTTAATCTATGTCTACTAATGTTATAAAGAGGAAATGTTTGATTTTTTGTTTCTTTGTTTGTAATGAATAGGCTCCGAAACTACTGGACGGATTTGAAAAATTCTATAACCGTTGGGAAGCTACACTATCCCCGGTGAACATAGGCTATATTATACTTTCAAAAAAGTTAGGGATCCGTACTAAAACCGTGCGAAGCCGGAAAGGTCTGCTAGTTAATTATAAAGATTATACCTACTGGTAGAGTCCTTACCTTACATTGCACTCTAAATTTTCACGTGGCTTTGATGGTTCTACAACAGATTCGAATAACTGCGTACGTATATTTATGGATTGGGATTGAGACAGCAGGACCGTTTTATCATACCTACATACATATATGTATTTTATTTTTATTCGCGATGGCAGATGTATTTGTATATGACTGAGTTCACACACGTTATGACAGTATTCCGGAATTGCCGGATCCATTAAAAATATATAGAATCCGTTTCATCGGATCAAAGCTGGCAAGGTCTCCTTCTAGTAGCGACGACGGTATATTAAAAAACGGTCGTATAAAGTCGGTGTAAAAATTACCTCGAGTAGTGATGGAATGGATCAGTTAAAAGATCCTGTAAAATTTATATACGAACACTTTGGAATCCGACCTGAGCGGAATATCATGCGTCATTCTCAATCCCATACTTTGAGTCCGTAGGTTACACTAATGAAATGTATGTACAAAATGACACAGAAAAATAAGGGAAAACAGGGTTAAACCAACAGTTTCAAGCCCAGTAAATTTTAGTATCAACATGCAATTAACGTATCGTGTTATCATAATTTTCATACACTTATCTCAACTTATCACCGGAACGCAGGTTTAGAGGTTTTCGTAACACTGAGAACTGAATCGCATCAAATAGTTAAAATAAATATGACCACGTCCTAATTTTACAATGAATCAAGGTGATTGGATATCAATCAGGAATTCAGGCCGTTCGTCACTAGTTATACAAAAAGATATTGGAAACAAACTTGTCAGCAACCAATTAAGAATCAACAAAAATCCTAACCGTCTACTAATAGTCAAATAGAACAATAGTTTGATAAGTATTTAAGTAACACATACTTAAATAGGAACTTACGTGGATGTTTACCTTTAGCATAACGAAATCTGTCCAGACGGGTTCTTTAAATAGGCAGAAGGCAATCATTCAATTTATTGTTTGTGACCTTTTATTGCTGCTGGGAAGGCCTGTTTCCACACGATATTAAAGTCATAATCTAGCAAAGAAAGCGAGAAAAATATGAATTGCAACACATCACAAAATAACATAAGAAATACTCTTAGAACGCAAAACGCCCTGGAGTAATGCGACTCTACTAAATGTTTGGAGTAACGCTAGTGCGATCAGTAAATATTTATTCCGGGCATTCTGGGTATTTTCTATGTATACTTAATAAAAAATACCTATTTATGTAATAATAAATAATGCTGGACAATTCACACAGCATTATCTAGCCCCATGGTAAGCAGAGCTTGTGTTATGGGTGCTAGATAACTGATATACATAATACAATACATTACATATATAGATAATTTTTATACATAGAAAACGACCAGAACACCCGGAACAAATATCTGCAGATCGTACACACAATTGTTCCGAGGCGGGAATCGAACCCGCAACCTCCTGCGTCGCAGGCGGACCTTCGCCCACCGCGCCACATCGGTCGTAATGTAATGTAATCGTAATGTATTGTAATAATAATATGTATATCAATCATCTAGTACGTACCTATAAAAACAAGCTCTGCTTAGCTTCAGGCTAGAATGATGTGTGAATTGTCTAGCAGCAGTATTTTATTTAGTGTACCTATTTTGACATTTTTGATTGTCTACTTGTATACTACTAACGTAGCTACTAACACATTTTAAATCAATCTTTTAACATTGATTGAATGTGTTAGTAGTGTCCCCAAGACGCTGGCTGCATTGCCCCACTGCATGACAGTGTAGTGTATTAAATAAACTACAAGCGACGCGTGACCCGAGAGCTGATAAGTATCTGGCGCAGCGCATGAGCACTGTCATGCAGTGGGGCAATGCAGCCAGCGTCTTGGGGACGCTTCCAACTGGTATTAATATGGATCAGTTGAGCTGCTATAGATTGTTTGCAACAGTCTGCAGTTAGTTCAATTGTAAATACTTGTACTAATTAGTTTCTATTATTTGATGGCGTAAATACTAGTACTAAATAGTATACATAATTTGATGATTGTAAGTTTCTTTGTTATTAAAGAGATTCATTACAATCTAGCCATTACACCATTAACTTATTTTTATACAAATATTTAAAAAAAAGTGAAAGAGAAAGAATATTAGTGTTGTCTAAGTGTAAGTGAGAGTGATGCTCAAGCGATAGATATTGTACACCCACCTATCTCTATCTGGGGTGAACAGTTATGATAACCCCTGCATCTCGGAAATGTAAATGACTCTCGTAGGTGAAGTCTGACCTTACGACCCTAAGAGACAGCCCTCATTGATAACAATAATGCTTTGCTTATAACAGAAATGCAAAATTATTACTTTTATTGGGCATGCATGAGAAATTAATGAGGCCATGATGGCTGATTATATTTCACTAGCTTCTGCTCGCAGCTTTGCTTACAGGATAGGTACATGTAGAAAACGTAGGTTATGTCACTAAAGGGAATTAATTATAAATTAGACCAGTAGTTCGTATTCCCAATTACACACAATCATAATAAAAAAAACTATTAATGATGAGTGTTATCTATACTTTATTATGAAAAGAGAACTTGATCATCATCATAAGCCTATGTTAGTCCACTGCTGGACAAAGGGGTCCCCTAATGTCTCCCCTCCGAGAGCGCCATAGGGGCCTGTAAAGGAGAACCGAAAGCCCTGAAATGAATGCAAACTGTATATAGGTAGGTAGAACAATCTGGACCTAGACAGACAGCAAAATATTATTCCCGCGGTTGTGCTCTACCCACATATTACAGAAAAAGTAGTTCTATCCAAGGGACTACGCAGGCGAATTCGCGGGCAGAAACTAATTTGTAAATAAAAATGGATTCTATTGTTTCAGACTAAGCAACGTCGCGTTAGTTCTTGCGCTGTTTATCTCCAACAATTGGGCTAAAGAACTGACCGAGATAGAGGCGTTGTCATCCAAACCAAACCACTGCACCTACGAGTACGCGTACGATATGTATGGAGCCCACTGCGCCGGACTTCGTCTCAGCAAGCTGCCGAATCTACGAACAAGCATTGAGGTGCGTGGTTTGTCCATTGAGCAACACTAGATAAGCTAATCTATGTTATTTTATTCCAATATCTAAGATAGCGGTTTCCCTATTCAAATCCATTGAATGTTGATTGCGATGTCGAATGAAAAGTCATAAGTATTGAAGCGGTGATTTTTAAAGCTATACTAAAGCACCCAAGTACTTACTTTTGCTATTATATGTAGTCGGTTTCAAAGATTTGAAATAACCTACTCTACAATTTACAGATCCTGGAATTCAGCGATAACAAGCTTCAGGAATTAGAAGCAGACACATTCTCAGGGTATTCCAACATAAAATACCTGTACTTAGCCGATAATCAAATCTATCTCATAGAAGAGGAAGCCCTAGCACCACTTACAAGCTTGCAAACGCTTGACCTTTCAAATAACGTAATTTTGGAACTGCCCAACTCATTATTTCAACTACCCTCTTTACGCAAACTGAGCCTCAAAGGGAATCCTTTACTCCATAAAAATATCCAGGAGCTTTCAATACAAAAACCAATAAAAGCACCATTGGAAAGGTTGGATATATCAAACTGTAAGATAAGGGAGTTACCAGACTGGGGCATTCTACCGTCGTTAAGTGTCTACAACATCTCACACAATCCTCTGATAAAGCTTGATGCTTTTCATTTCGCTGCGATGTGTGACCTCTCTCAAGTAGACATGACGGAGTCCTTGGACAAAATGAAATTATGTGACATGCGGCCAACAATATCCTGGTTCCAAGCGAGACACGTATCTTTCCAGCTAGCCGACTACACGAGGTTGAATACAAGAGGTGGGTATCTTTACGAGCTTTCAAACTATCTCATTATCTGTCGTAGCCTTGATAAAGACAGAAGACTATGCCATATGGCTGCAACAGATAGGTACACGGGCAGCTTGAAGCAGTCAGGATCGACTACTGCATAGTGAACTGAGCCTTTAACCATTATTTGTTCTTATTGTTTGCAGAATTCGAGAGCTGTCATGTACCAGACGAGTTGGAAACCTACAATACTACCTATGTTCGATGTAAATCGTTATACGTACAGGTAAAACATCTTTATATTGATAGAACCTATGTTAATCGAGACGCGTACGATAGAGTCAGATAAGTTTGGAAACGAGCGACGCAATAGCAGTGAGGTTTTTACACGAACCATATTGGGCACGCTTTTGATCACTTAAACATATGTATGTATATACTCGTAACTCTGACATTACTGTTACGTCTCTAAAAAAAATTAAGGCAACATACCACGTTTTTTTCTTATTTCCAGGTCCAGAACAAAAGGGCATCCAGACGTACATGGCTGACGATCGGCGGAGGACTCGCTGGATTCCTCGTGGGCTTCATTCTGCTGCTGTACATCATGCATCGACATAACGTACGACAGACGAAGACGACGGCCGAGAAGATCCAACAGCAGAAAGCTACCAGGGTCGCCGAAAAAGATGGTAGTGCTGTACTTCTGGGCGATGTTTCGTAAACTTAGACTGATAGACATCAATGGTGTTGATTCTGTTATAACAAAACCTAAAATAACCCCCATATCTTTAGTCGTACCTCGACCACGCTTCAATCTCTACTCAAACTCAAAACGCGTTTAGGTATGCTAGATCGTAAAAAAACTCATACACGTGAAGATATGAACTGTCTTTTCAAGGTACTGAGCGACCTACCTTGAATTCTCCTCAAAAAAGCTTGTTGTTATTTATAATGGATTTTGAAGACTATCTCAATCACATTAAGGACATTAACGACGATGAAGCCTACAATACACGACGGGTACGTCGCGAAGGTATACATATAAGAGATTCGATTCAACCTTAATGAATTTAACCAAATTATCGACTAACCATACCGAACTCGAGTATATTTTGAAGGAATGCTCGCGGCACTTCAGAAGAGTTTGAGTGAAGGATTAGTTGAAGAATTGTCTAAAGATATGGTTAGTTACCTTAAAAGCCACCACCCGCAGGAAGGCGTGCGGGTTGTATCATACGTATTTACATGCACCACTTAGCAACCGCCCGGCGTTGTTTGTGTAGGCCTTCATATAAATTCGTATGATACAACCCGCACGCTTTCGCCTCCGGCCCGGCCACGGTTTCTGTGTGTGGCGGGTTTAAATGTGGCTGTTCGTTTTATCAACTCTTTATTTGAGACTGTTAAGAGTGCGATTCGTATTCAAGTAACCAAAATACTTCTTTGTTCGTATTGTACTTGGTAACTTTCGCTTAGGTTACGTATTGTGTGGCTATGGCTAGTTATTAGTCACATAACTAAGATTTGTCAGATATTCTGGCATTTATATTAAAACTACTTGGTATATTTAGTATAAGAATTATTTTATGAAGAGATGTTTCATACGCGAGACACAATTGTTTAAGCCATTTTGTTTAGTTGTTAAGGTGCTGTTTTGTATTGTGATCTCGTTGTACGTCTCAAATTATGAATTAATTTAAGGCAAATTACATAATACCTGTCACAAAATATTGTCCAAGTTAATTTTGTCACTACTACATTTTTACATCAAATTTTGCTAAGTTTGCGGGCACACAATAATGTGCTAAACCTCTACCTCCGAAGAGTTAACCAGATTTCTCGTAATTGTCATTTATTACCAAATAAAATACTTTACTTTTATGTTCCAAAGTTACTCATGTAGAAATACGTAGGTACCTATAGGTACCCTCTGAATACCAAATATAACTTTACTTGCCAAAGATATAATTTATTAAGTTTTCAAATTTATATTTATTAAGTTCTCGATGTGTACACTACTAAGTAAATGTTTGTTAAGTATAAATGCAAGTTTAAATCACTGTGATAGAAATTAAAATGGTTTTTATAATGAGCAATAACTGTTTGATTGAATAGGTAAATAATTAAATAATGCTGGACAATCCACACAGCATCATCTAGCCCCAAGTTAAGCTGTTTTTTTATTATACACAGAAAATACCCAGAACACCTGGAACAAATATTTGCAGATCGTACAAACATTTGTCCCAAGGCGGGAATCGAACCCGTAAAATCCTGCGTCGAAGGCGGACCTTCGCTCGCGCGCGACGCATCACTTTCAATTTCAGGTATGTAACCTCTAGTTGTCAGGTGTTCTGTAAGTAGTTGAGATTGAAGACCAAATAGTGAAATCCTGTTGATAAATGAAATACGAAAATCCTTTGAAAAATGAATTATAATAAATGAAATTAACACACTGAATTAAACGGTCAAGCTAATAATATGATGCATTTAAATGCTACTTTGATTTTATAATAAAACATTTCCAACTCAAGATAATGTTTAAACTAAACAAAACAAATAAGAGAGACAGCTTTGCAAGAGCGCTTCCTTGTGTTGGCACGTACTGTTGACCTCACCTACTGGTCCGTGAGGATGCATCGATGCCAGCTTCAGGGTTTGTCCGTTGTTGTCCAAATGTCCAAGATTCGGGAAATGTTTGGTGGATCTCAAGTGTCTTTCTTTTCACTTTCGTTCACTGATTTTGCTGTTGGTAAGTTTGCCTCTTTCTCTTTTGCTATGCGCTGTTTACTGAATTTACCCATACCCGGCTGGTAGATAACCAGGCTGGGGCGGTCCTAAAACAATAAATGTTGTGTGTGGGTTTAAACATAATTAATGCCTCAAATCAGAGGAGAGAATTGGTGGACAAAGTTAGATTTACATTGATGCCTACTGTTTTAAAGCTCGTTATTTATGGCGTTCCGATGTTTATTTGACGTTTATTTATAGGTTAACTTAACAGTAAAGACGTATTTTTTTTACTACAATACGCAGAACCGCACTCACCCTGAAGATGTACCTCGTTAATGGATGAAATGTCGTTTGTGTTCCAACACAAATAAGGTTCGTACTTCATTCATAATGAACAATCATCATCATCATCATCAGCCTATATTAGTCCACTGCTGGACATAGGCCTCCCCCAATGAGCGCCATAGCGCCCTGTCTTCGGCTTGACGCATCCAGCATCTACCTGCAGTCTTTCGCAGGTCGTCATCCCACCTGGTCGGAGGGCGTCCTACACTACGTTTACCGAGTCGTGGTCTCCACTCAAGAACACGTTTGCCCCAGCGGCCGTCGGTTCTTCGCGAGATATGGCCGGCCCACTGCCACTTCAGCTTTCTAATTCTCAGAGCTATGTCGATAACTTTGGTTCTCTGTCGGATGTATTCGTTGCGAATCCTATCCTTCAGAGACACTCCGAGCATAGCTCTTTCCATAGCTCGCTGAGCGACTTTGAACTGGTGGACTAGCCCTATCGTGAGTGTCCACGTCTCAGCTCCGTAGGTCATAACGGGTAGGACGCACTGGTTGAAAACTTTCGTTTTCAAGCATTGCGGTATGGATGAAGAGAAGACTCGACGTAGTTTCCCAAACGCTGCCCAGCCCAGCTGGATCCTCCTTTTGGCCTCCTTCTCGAAATTGTAATGAACAATAATTATCATTAGATAGTCGATCACACGTGCCGAGATAGATATCGATCAGCTCGAAACAAAAAGGGAAGTCCCACCGAAGAGTGTTACGGAAAGCTATCAATATAAATATACAAATCTATATTAAGAGCGTTTATTCCTAAAATGCGCAGAAACAGTACTTTTCAAACCCGTTTATATCATGAACTTACTACTTTATTGGTAGGCTATTATTATATTAAATTAAATAAGGTATATCGGTAAAAACATCATTTAAAAATGTGAAATATTCGTAATATTTCACATTTTTTGAATTTTAATTTCTCATAGTAGGATACCAAAACCAAACATCTATCTAATTTACTTTTTAGCCAAGGATCTCATCAGTAGGTTATATTTTTTTCTTAATTAGATATGTCAGTATTTTCTATTATTTTGAGCTTCGAAACTGATGCTGAAAGGGAAATTATGAAAACCTCTCACAAGTTATCTTGATAGAACGCGTACATACTATATTAATCGAAATATTTTATAGTCAAACTATTCGGACACTAAAATTTCCTAAAATTATTAGTAAATAATATATACTATAAGATAAGTGGTTCATGATATCGACACCTTGGGGTAGAAAGGTCGTATAAACCATTTTGCCCAAAATGAGTTATGAATGCAGTCTTATTCAGAATTTTCCGCTCTATCGATTAGTCTATGTGACGCATTCCAATTCGCATAAAAATGGTTTTTACAGCCCAGATGACTTCAACGTCTAAGCAGAGTTTTTGTTGCAACTTATGATGTAAGAACCAAAGAAAATATTATTGCTACTAGTTCAGGTTATAAAGATAGTAGATTTGAGTCAAGTATGGTGTACTACCAAAGTAATAAATTGCGCTTGGTTGTAAAAACCAAAGTTCAGTATGATTTCGTTTTAAAGCCTTTTACCTCCATACGTTTAGTACAATTTGGTTTTTACACCCTAAGCTCAAGACGAGCAACTGACGGTAAAGTATTTACACCCATCCAGAACACTTTCGTGAAGGGCAAATTGGCTTTTACATCATAATACATTTTTATCACTATCACCTTTTTATTTATCAAAGAAGTATTACAAACTCACAAAACGACGTCAATTATATGGCTATTTGCTTACAATTGAAAGAAGAGTACTTCAATCACTATTAAAACTACGAAACCGAACGCCAGAAAGGTAAGCTACGTTATACCTACATATTTTACTTACTTTAGCACCCTTAGTGCTTTCCTCCCGTTTTTAATAATAAGTATTAATTATTAAGTACCGATGTGTAAAACCTTGTTACTAACTTATATAGCCGGTAAAATTATTGAATTTAGTGTTAAAATAAGATGACAGTTATTTCAATAACGGCGACATTTAGTTCCAATTAGCCAATAAAAGTTTTTGTCTTTACAGATAATTAGTTTAGTTACTGAAAGTTTTATCAATATAAATACCTGTCTAATAAAAATATGTGTAAGTATAATAATTTGAATAGGTAATTTTATTGAACAATGTATACCTACCCAGATAGTCGTGGTCGTAACGAACACCAGCCGAAATACATGGTTTATACACCCATTTTGCTTTCAATATTTTCTTTGGCTTTGACGGTATAAGTGGCTTATACGACCCAGTTTACTATTTTTCAAGACTTTTACTTCTTACTCACTTTTTGCCTCCGAATGAAAAGTGTTTTCAAGTGATACTTCATTTTCCTAATATTCAGATGAATAAATTGAAACAATTTAGTTGGCACCTACTGGGATCGTAACCGGGATACTCCGACTCTCTTTCCCACCACTCTCTCACTCCTGTTAGAGGAGGTATCTGTAGTGGATACCATGAATGACAAAAGCACACTCTATTATAATTATTAAGATTAGGTATATTTTTTACTTACAAATTGAACCACGAACGACAAGGTGAGATAAGCAGATACAAAAGTATTGATAAAAATAGCAATGATGAAAATCAGAGCACAGACATCATAGAAGACAGTGATTCAGAAAGCCTATCAAAAAGAAAAAAAGTAAGAAAAGAAAATATCATAATACATAGCAGCAGCGAAAGTGATTTCAATACTTCTACAATATCTGTACCCCGATCTAATACGTCTTTATTTGGAGACAATGTTGGAGTTTCGAACAGTCCATTAAAAAGTACTGATGCAAAGAATCAAAGTCAAGTTAATATTATTTCTATCGAAGTAATAAAACACGGGAACTACTCACCTGCTGCTTCCGAAGATCCTCAGGCCTCAGCTTCGTGCTCCCTGCATCCTGATGAAACCCCGTGCTCGACGACGACCTACTCACCAGCTGCTTCCGAAGATCCTCAGGCCTCAGCTTCGTGCTCCCTGCATCCTGATGAAACCCCGTGCTTGACGACGACCTACTCACCAGCTGCTTCCGAAGATCCTCAGGCCTCAGCTTCGTGCTCCCTGCATCCTGATGAAACCCCGTGCTAGACGACGACCTACTCACCTGCTGCTTCCGAAGATCCTCAGCCCTCAGCTTCGTGTACCCTGCGTTCTGACGAACAGGGAACTCCAGAAATGAAGAAAAATACAAAACGTAAAAGATTATCTTTTAAAAAGTCCTTGTACGTAGAGTTTTTGTCAGAAGATGTTGTCAGTTGTCAGTGATGTTTGTCAGAACTAGGTATTTTGCCTTAACACCGTAACATACCTACGAGCTCATTTCATTTTGCTCATTGCACTTAACAATAATGTTTTTGAAAGTTTATAGTTTTTATTTTATTTGTTATGTCGTCAAACTTTCAAGTTTATTTTATTATACATAAAATAACAAGGTAATTCTCTGAGCTAGTATGTTGATTACCTAATCATTAAATCTAATAAACTACAATGCAATTCTAATACTACCGCTTATTCACTCGGATACAGAACTCAGTAGTTTATTCCTTGCTTAGATGAGTCAAAGAACAACTCAAGTACAAGAGAATTACCTTTCTAGATTTTAATATTGACCCGCATTTATAGGACTTAATTGTAAAGTTGAGACTAATGATAGCCTAATTTTGAACTCAATGTTAGAAATTAATACACTCTTTTTATAGCTAGGTTAGGTTAGTTACCTATATGCATTAAATAGAATAAAATATTTGTGAAATACGAACGTATTTTTACAGGTATTATTATATTACCTATGTTCCACTGAATCGTGTCATTACCGTTGTGTTTACGTTATTTTGAATAAAAACAATTTGATTGAACAATACAAAATGTTTTATTTTGTGCATTATTTTGAACAAATGCTTCATTTCAAATATTGACTGCATTTTGTTTCATCTGATTAAAATTGTAATTAGTTCATACATAGGTACTGGTAGGCAGGGTTGGCATGATTAAAACAAGTTGTTTTAAATCATGTGTTTAAAACAGTTTGAAATAAAACTATGTTTTATATTAAGAAAAAAACAGGGTTTAAACTACCTTTAATTGCAAATGAATGTGTATAAATACCACAGACAGGCTGTGGTATTTATACACTGCATAGGTAACTCCCCGCCAGTAAAGTCCCGCAGGGAAAGTCCCTATGTCGGCCGTTTTATACACTGCACACTGCATAGGTAACTCCCCTCTCTAGTTCTCTACTTACCTACAACACTACATACGAGGTGTATGTAAAGTGTTTTGTATTGATTAATAATAATAATAATTTTTAATAATTAGATTAGAGGTACTGAGGTATACACTGCATAGGGAGGGGAGTTACCTATGCAGTGTATAAATACCACAGACAGGCTGTGGTATTTATACACTGCATAGGTAACTCCCCGCCAGTAAAGTCCCGCAGGGAAAGTCCCTATGTCGGCCGTTTTATACACTGCACACTGCATAGGTAACTCCCCTCTCTAGTTCTCTACTTACCTACAACACTACATACGAGGTGTATGTAAAGTGTTTTGTATTGATTAATAATAATAATAATTTTTAATAATTAGATTAGAGGTACTGAGGTATGCAACAAAAGTAAATATTTATCGTTTTGTAAATTTTTACTAATGTGAATTAGGAAATAGTTTAGAAATGGATTATTTTATTATTAGCTATAATTGAATTGAAATTGATAAGTAAAAAAAAACAAAAAAACACTTGTTTTAAACATTTTGAACTGTTTGTTTTATAAAATATAAAAAAAACTGTTTTTTTTCCCAACCCTGCTGGTAGGTAAAGTGGTTATGATGGTTTTTGTTACCCAAGTTTATAGTAAGGTATGTAAAATTACTTCAGTTACCATAGTTACGACTCCCACCATTCGAAAGGTATTGATTTTACGACTTTCATTATTTTATGTAAGTAGTTTTTAAGCCCAATTAAAACGACTTACATATAGTTACGACTCATTACAATGTAACAACTCAAATAATTATAGGATGTAAAAACCATTTTGAAAAAAAATCTTGGTCGTAAATCCACGCTAACTTCTAAATTAAGAGACTGACAATAAAATAAGGTTTTCCATTGCAAAGAACATACAAAACTAATAAATCTCACGAAATAGGGTCAATATAGCCATAAAAACAAAAAAATTATTAGCCAAAATGTTTTTAAAATTTTGTTTTTTGCTCGTCCTGTAAAGTAGGGTTTTGGTTTTTACGACCTTTCTACCCCAAGGTAGCGATATAAACGGGTTTGAAAAGTACTGTTTCTGCGCATTTTAGGAATAAACGCTCTTAAAAACAACAAGCCTTTACCGAGAATTCAGCTACAGATGCTGAAGATAGAAAGCTTAGATAGATAGAAATTTGGCGAGGAACAGTTAGATAGCATACCTTGTTTCTAATTCTCCTCTCCGTGCGGCGATCTGCATCGCCCTTGTCCTTTTCCTCAGATCCTTCTCTATCCGTGTCAGTAGATCTGCCCCTATCATCAATGTTCAGAGATTTCTGCCTCTTAAATGGAGAATCTTCTTTAGGAGTGTCTGAACAATCCAAACTGTTCCTTCGTATTTTCGAAAAAGGCTTCTCAGACACATTGTCGTTGGAATCTTTGTGGGTCTCTTTATCTTCTATCTTCGCCTTCTTGTCCATGCTTTCTATGAGTTTGGTCAGATCGTCTGTTTTCACGTGGGGAAGTTGAGTGAACGGCTTTATGTCGTCCTGGTTGATCTTAGACTTCACATCGGAGGACATAATCTTATTAATAGCTGCCTGTTTATCGGATTTAGCTACTTCGTTCTGCTTTATCCTCTCTTTTCTTGTGTCGCTGTATTTCTTGCTCTTTTGCTCGCGGGGAGATTCTTTGTTCTTGTCCCGTTTGTCCTTTTTGTACCCTTTATCGGAATCGTCACCGTCATCATCATTTCCGGATGGCTTTTCATCTCTTTTCTTCTTGTCATTAACGAAGGTGGAACCAGATTTACGTTCTTTGTATGTTTTATTTTCAAATACAGACCCTTCTTTCTCATAATCATCTCTGTCGTTTTTATCCTTATCCCAATCCCTAGATTTAATTTTTTTCACGTCGTTTTCATAATCTTCCTCCTGAAACAGTTATAAAGGTACATATGTAACATAAATCTACTACAGTGATAAGTACACCAGCTATAGAAAATTACTATTACCAGTATTACCACCTACAATGATACAACTAATAATGAAACCAGTTAAAATTAGGTACCTAATTTAAGTCAAATTGAGGAAGAAGAACATTTAGTAAAATGTTTACTATTACACATCTGATATGAGTACAACATGATGGGTTGCTAAAATTACCTTGGGTCAATAACCTTTGAATGAACAATTTTGAATTCTATTGATTGATTTTCAATGACTAAGTATGAGGGAAAAACATAAAACCTTAAAAACTGTATCACCACCACTCTTCTGACTCTCGGGATTATCTTTCTTGTCACACAACTTAGGCGAAGTTAAGGTAAAAGTGTTATGAGTTTTCATAGATAAAGCTGGGAAATGTGAGTCCCAATCAGAGTCTGTGCTTATAAACTCATCGGAGCCATGAGATGTCTTCAAATCTTTTTTATTATGCAAACATTTAGCTTTACTTTTGTGGTAGACCCTTTGCTCTCCAAACCAAATTGTGCTGGTTTGAGTCTGATCGCAATTCTCACTGTTTATCTCTTCCTCGGATAAATCACCTGGTTTCTATAGAATATTTGCCTTTTACCTATAAAGCTTGCTCAACTTGAGCAATTGCATTAATTTGACTTCTTTTTAAATCATCTGCTTCGCAAATGCTGAAGCTGAGCAAGGATTATGAGTCAAGGGTCTGTTTAAGGTTACTGAATTGATTGTTGTACAAAAAACCAGTGGACAAAATGATCATAGGCCATAACATATACAACTTAAATTATCAGGATACATCCCATCACACCAATAAGGAAGTATAATAATTGTGAATGTTTGGATGGATGGATAGATGGATAAATGTGTGTTACCTCTTAAGGCTAAAACTTATTAATTTTATCATACATGCAGTACTACATCCTGGAATAAATTAGGTATAAGGTACTTTTTATACCGAAATAGCGTGTGAAGCCGCTAGATTTAGCTAGTTTATTTGTAGTACTTTGATGCTTCGATTCTCTCTCAACCATAGCTGGTATAATCATACAGCTTCGGCGAAATCTACGCGTCAAACACGAGGCACGGAAAGCGGGAGTGTCAGCCACGCGGCAGACGCTGTAATGGCGCTATGTGACTGCGCAGCGCGGGAATTTTTAAATATAAAAAAAATCACGTTGCTCTCGCTTGGCGTCCCGCATCATGGGTGTTTGACAAGCAATTTAGGCCGAAGCTTTAACCAACCCTGAATATTTAATAAAATTAAAACTAATGGAAAAATACTAGAAGAAATCCTATTAATACATGTATTTACCAGACTTCCAAATTAGGCAGTGGTTACATAATAGAAGTGGATCCACTTACCTTTATTGGACTATCTTTTCCCTTTCTCTCTATCCTCATCTTCCTCTTATCATTCTCTCTCCTGCGGCGCTCGTCCCGGCCGCGCTTGTCAGGTTTGCGAGCAGCGAGGTAGTCCAGCAGAGGAGTTGATTGGACTTTCTTGTCATTTGCTGAAAATTTAGATAGATATAAAGATTAGATTACATAATATAGATTAAAGGCATTATAGTCACTACTCGCAGGACTTTATTCACTGTTAGGTTTACTAATTGATAAAATGTTCTCTACTCCCTGAACTACAATCAGACCCTGTATTCTTCACTGCTAGGCATAGTCTTTTATTTAATTTTTTTATTTTTCTTTCTTAGGGATAACAAACAGTATCACTTATAAATTAACTATAAACTATTAAACTTAAATAAACTGAATTCTAGAAGTGAACCAGCCCCGTTATCCACTTATTACTTGTACAAGGGGTGGTGTTAGTGAGCATTTGCAACAATGTAATTCACATGAAGAGTTAAGTACAATCGAAGATAGTATCAGTTGACAATATCAGGTTGATGGCTGTCTTATACAAAGCTGGTGAAGCAGCAAATGGATCTGTTTCAGAGAAGTACTTATTATATGCCGTTGTCATTCTATGCAGTGGAGCACGCACACCTGCGTTCGTTTTGCAAGGAGTGGTAGCAAATAACGCACGCTTACGAGTCTCTCTAATTGGGCGAGAACAGTACATAACAGAACAGTTGTAGTCTTCTTTATGGCTCTGTACCATTGAAGCTACATAATATACAAATTGCAGGATATACATTATGTTAGGGAGTCCCTTATTTTTTGATGTTTTATCATTGTCCACATACTAAATTTTTTTAAGAACATCAAGTTTTGGAAGTTTAGTTTAGTTACATATGTGAAGTAAAACTAATTGTTAATGTAAGTGCAATCATAGTTATTCGGAATTCTATGATGTACTGAAAAAAAGGATATTTAAAATGTGGTATCGCATAATGGAAGAAGGTTGATTAGATTACACATGGTCAAAAGAGTACACACATCATAACCATATAGATTGAATAGTCCACTGAAAAGAAGGTTAGGTACCCATGCTGATGGTTTTTGTTGTGTGTTTAACGTGTTTATATTGAAATTTTTGTGTTTTTAAATATGTTATTGTATAATAATTTATATTAGAGCATGCTACATACTTATTACATTTACTACTTTTATTGTATTTTTTGTTATTTACAGGTTCCATATAAATTTTCATAATGTCAGAATGTCAATAAAGCATTCAAAACTTTGGATGGTACATCTAGCTGGTATCATAGAGACAACAAACTATAAGGCAGGTCTTAGTGGTACAAAAAAATGTCATGGTATGTTTTTCAAATTCCCAATAACCTATAATGCAATGCATACAGTACTAGGTTTTAACTTATTATTATGGGATTTGAAATACAATATGAACATATCTTACCATCAGTTATAGGGTAGGAATATTCCAGTTTAGGTTGATTTTCCATTTCTGGTTCTTTATTGAGGTTTTCAAAGAACTCTTGGTAGACAGGATCACTTTCAATAGTGCTGCACTTTGGATCCTTCTTTTTTTTCTTTTTAGGAATTCGTTGGAAGGGGGCATACTCTACTATACCTATAAATTCAACACCTGAAAGACATTTATTCAACTTAATACATATAATACCTTTTTACTATGGGACTTGAAATATTTGTGTTGTTTTATAAGAAAAGAGAAAACAAAATATAATAACAAAACAATGTACATAGGTTACTTGCCTCTTTCATCTAAGAATACATAACCATCAAACTTGTCTCGAAAAAAATAAATATCGTCAACGTTGACAAAATTTATGTAAGCCCTTGTATACAGGTTATTACCAAGCGATGGGTCTGCTTTGGCAAAGTAGAAATGGTCATGTTCTGGTATAGGTGACACCTGCTCCAAAAATGATTCTTCCGTCATAGTAGGCGGTAGACGTCTCATTATAATCTGAAAGGAACAAAACGATTAGATATACATTTCTTTGAAGGAGTAGATTTGGAAGTTTACGTAGAAAATTTATTACTTTGGTCAGAGGCCTCTGCGTCTTCAACTTTTTGTATTTATTATTGTTGACAAATATTTTGCTGCCAGTGTCGGGCTGCGTTTCCTTCGCATCTTGATCTTCGGTCATTTTCACAATTTAGAGAATTTATCTGTAGATAACGAGTAAATATGCTATAATAGCATTATGTATTTTACTTGTTTCTTTCATGCGTGGTGGTGGTGGTGGTTTGGTATTTTTTGACAATCTGACATAACTGACATGACATGACGGAGACATCTTTTGACATTTGGAATTCGAAATAGTTTTTTTGACAGTTAATAACTCGATTGAAAAAAAAGGAAGAAAGTTGAAAAAAAAACCTTCTTCTTTTTATCCGATCTTTTTGTTTATTTTTGTTGTGCCCTAACACCGTTAAACGCGCTAAAATTTGCGTAATAACGCTGATAACGCGCGTTACGTTATATGTTAAATAGCATGGTAATCATGGACCATGGTCCATGATTTCCATCCAAAGCAGATGCAAATCATTATTTATGGGAATTCGGTAACAAAATAACAACATAGGTATTTCGTTATTTCGCGTCATGTAAAAAAAAACTCTGGCGGTCAAGCTGCGCAGTAGGCGATTTATACAAATAAACAAAAATTCTTTATTCAGATATATTTTTGTCCACAAACATAAAAAAATAAAAATAAATCACAATTAAAGAAAAACATAAGACATTAAATTAAACACACACAACATAAAGGTCTATTTGATGATTTGATGGTATGCGGTGGGGCGCGGGGCAGACGGGTCATGCGCCGTGCGCCGCATGCCTGCCATGCCGCATACCGCCGCCGCCGCGCCGGTGCGCTATTGGTTCGTCAGTTGTCATTTATATCATTGTCATCGCAATGGTATAAAATACTATTGCGCACAAAAGTTTACGAAATGGTTTACATAGAAAAGTGACAAAAAATATTTATGATTATGAAGTATAGATATTGTTTTATGAAGAGACAGGCAGTTAATACTGCTAATAATATTGTTGATAATTAAACAATGTATTAAACGGTTCTCACGTCACCCAAGACGACTTAATGGATGGAGTTGTTACATTACCTACATATTTTTTTTGTATTTAGATTAAACATTCTAAAGCGAATCGAACATGTTTTTATTTTTATGTAATAGGTATTATTTTCTAATAATCAATAGGTACCAATCCGCGAGCGAAATATTAATATTAGTTCAAAATAGGCTTAGCAAATTGGCATAGTAATATCGTGCGCGAGTGTACCCTTGCTCGAACACACCCCTTTTTCCAGCGTTCTTTTTCCGTGACGCGACCTATAATTTCATAGCGTCATTTGGGGAATTTATATAGGAAATTCAATGATATAGACATTTTCAACATTGGTAAGCCGTGGTTCAAACGTGATGTTCTATTAGTCTTTCTTTGTAAAGCGCGCATTTTTATAGTTAAGTTGTTCAAGATTCGTAACCTTTAAACAAATAGGTAAGGTTATTCTTGATAAAATACAAATTTGGGATATCACTTATTATCTATTCAAGCATACGAAAATAATATTAGGGTACTTATAACTAATTGCGGACGGCAAACGTTTTTTCGCTACCCGCGGACCGGGCAGTTAGCAATAGCAAGCGCGTAGTAACTGCTAGTTAACCAGTTGCGTGTCATACCATATTTGCTTATAACGAATCCAAGTGTTCTATATGCCTCAAGTATACTATGACCCTTATACTTGTTTTCTCGGAGCTCCTGCGCTATCCAATTGGACAAAGTCACAAAGGTTCTTGGCGCGCTTGCGAGCCCGAATGCTAGGCAGGTCATCTGGTACGTTGTGCCATTGAAAATGAACCTTAGAAATCGACGGTGCGATTTCGCGATCGGTATATGAAAATAAGCCTGATGTAGATCGATTTTCATCATAAAATCTCCGGCTTGCAGGAAATGAGGTACTTTCTGCATATTTATCAGCCGAAATTTCTTTGGTTGTAGGTAAAAGTTTAAGGCTTTTAGGTTTAAAACCGGTCTCTGTGTACGGTCTGGTTTTTTTTACAGGAAACATGGTTGACATAAAACCTGGGTTTGGAGGCGCTACTTCAATCACCGAATCTTCGAACATCTGCCGTATTTCCGCGGTTAGCTCTTGTGACGACAGCATTTGGGCTTGGTTTTTTTAAACAAGACGTAAAGGTGGTTCCGCCAAAAAGGGTATTCGGTAACCCTGTATTATTTTTTAAATGTGGGCTGGAGCCCTCATAGATTGCCAGAGATGATGGTAATGGCGAATTGACCGGGTTTGAAAGTCTCGTTGATTGTCTCGGTAGTGATCTCTTGGTCGTTGATGAGATTTGTTTTTCGCATTGGAATACGGTCGTTTTCCAGCGAGCGACTTGCCTTTACCAAAAGCGGGAGCTTGCTGGTTTCGATTTGGGTTGCTATACCCTCGAAAGGGCACCACGAGGTCGGCTGACCTCCGTGGTGCGGTCTGGTTGCCCTCGGCAGGCACGTACGGCCGGTTGTGTGTGACCTGGTTACCTTCTGCAGGTAAAAATGGTCTTCGAAACAATTTAGAGCCTCCTCCTAGTTTTACCACGGCATCACCGAACTCTTTTGCCTGGAAGATATATTCGCAGCTAGGAGGGATTTTCCTTAAAATGGCTTTGTTGTATTTGTCCTTTACCGCGGACAAAGCGTTCTCTCTTCTGTGCTCTATTATATTAGCACGTCTCCCGCAGACCATCTGTAACAAATCTTTTGACACGGACATGTAGGGACACGTGTTAGAAAAAAGCTCGTGAACTTTGGATGCCAACGAAGCCCTTGTCAACTGTGTGTCGCTATATTCAGCGCTTCTGGCTAGCAAATCTTTCAGTGCCGTCTGCAAAGATTCTTTCTGTGCAATATATTTCTTCTGAACATGCGTATAACGGACGCTATTCTATTCTGAACTATCAAAATGTTGAATTTTACGCAAGTATTTGAGCTTCGATTCAGCAGTACGCTTTACAGCCTCTGACGTAATCGTGCAATCGTCCCACTAGAAATCAGGTTCATCGGGTTTAATTAGACACGAGGCTACTGAATCATCATCTCTTAAATTTTCAAGTAGGCCTTCATTGTCGGCCGTAGATTTTTGCACGTCATGGTAATTTCTAGTCACTAGTAGAAAATCCAACCTCTAATCAGCTACGTCATCCCTCGCACAGGTAAGTTTTGGTGTCGGTAGCACACTGCTACTCTCATCGTCACCACCATCGTCGCTGCTACTGTAGACTCGCCGCGGTCGCTTGTAGTCGATTTTCCTCCCCACACCACTCGTTCCTGGAACTGGAGAGTCACTTCCTCGTGCTTCGTTATTAGTCATATTTCTCTTCGTTGTTACTAAAAGAAAAAGCACAAAGATTAATAAATTCTTAAAACCCTTTACTTATAAGTTCTAAGAATTTACTTACAGTTTGTAGTGGAGTTGCACTTTCTATATTACTTTAGGAATAAATCCAAAATATATTTCGAACGACTTCGTCGTTTTTTGCACCCAACCAGTCGCAAAGAAAGACAAACGTCAACTGAGGAAACTTTGCGAGCGACCCGCTCGACGTCATCGACAGGTGGCGCCAAACGTAGTTTACCCGAACTAAAATTATGAAGTACTAGGTAAAGGAGAGTGAAAATAGCGCCCAAAAGTCAAAACGCAAGCGCTGCCTATCGCAATTTGTAGGTTTCAAATAAGTTACAGGCTACATAATAACGCGCGTTATAAAAACGAATGAAATGACTACAGCAGAATGCTCAATATAAAATGTTGTTCGATTGTTACATTACAGGCGAAGGTAGAGGGTGGGGGTGATTTTCTCCGTCCACGTCTTACACAGTTATTAAGTTAGGTACAATTGTAGGTATGTATAATATTCTCTTTGCGTCCACGGAACAGACCAAAGATAATAAAATAACTGGCAATAACTAAAGATAATAAACAATTTAAGTAAGAAAAGTAAAATATTGAGAAGTGGTTTTTATTCTTGGATCTAAAGGAATACCGAGCGAGTACCCTATCTATATATTTACCCTTTGGGAGCACATAATAACTTATTTTCTTATTAATATTATTATAGGTGCGTACTAGAACTACTGGTGGTCCAGAATGGTGAGTTCGTCTCTGAAATTATCTGCGTATTTCGATGTAGAAATGTATAAATTAAAGATACGATGTAGCTGTACCTACTTAGTGTAACATCCTACTTACTACTTAATTAGGTACCCTTACTTTCAGGTTTACGATTACTTTGAAAAATATACATTTATATGCGATATGTACGATGAACACATAAATGATATTATCGAGTTGGTATTGAACTTCTTCCCATTTGACAACTCTATCCAAGTCATAAACACAACTGAAGCAAAAACTCTGATAAAACGTGTTCATTTGCCGACACTTCGGTTGGAGAGTTTGCAACCTGGCAACGTTATCAATGTGTATTCGAAACTGTTACTCATAAGAGATTTTGCCCCGGCAACACGACGTTCTCTCTACAATAAAACTGAAAGGTTGTACTTACAGGCTGTCCCATAGTAAGTGTATAACCTTGATGGTGCTTGTACTTAGCTAGGCACAAAAAGAAACATAAAAAAAATTGAGCCCTGTGTGGCACTTATTATTAAAAATTTCTGATCTCAGTAATTTACTCTACAAAATTTCATAGCATTCTAGACTTCAAATTATGGGCAATAAGCCCAAAATTAAAAAAAAAAAGGTACGAATTATCCTAAGATGAAATTACAACTCCTAAACATGTTAAGGTTTTCATTTTTGTTGTTTCAGTTAGGCCTTACCCATCACATCAGCATCACACAAGCTGTTTCAAGGTTATCTACTTATTATGGGACACCGTAACCTTACCTATGTGCAAATAGATGATTAGTTTAAAAGCCAGTTATTACTTAGTTTTTCTTATAGATTAAAATATATTTTCATTTTTAGAACATTTGTCCTGATAAAACCTCAGCCACCAAAAAAGCAGGGAAGAATTATAACGTTCATATTGCAGAAAGGATACCGCATAGTGCAAATTAAAAGTGCTAAAATTAACAAAGATTTTGCAGTAGAAATGTATGCTCATTTAACAGGAAACAGTAAGCTACCGTAAGTTTATATAATTACTAGCTTATTCCCGCGGCTTCACACGCGTATTTTGGGTATGATAGTCTATGTTAGGCTATATTTTAAATGTCAACAATGACACCAAATTTCATGTTGATCTGTAGGTACAGTAGTTTTGGAGATCCGTTACAAAATAAAGTTCACATTTCACAGGTTGTCCCTTGATAATCCTCGATCTTCATTTGTGTTTATGAGATATTATGTGTACGATTACCTACAAACGATAGGTACCTGCGTTGTCTTGCAGGCTTATTATTGAGTATATAACCTCGGGAGTAGTAATTGGCATTGAGATGGAAGCACCGGATGCGGTGAAGAAATGGCGTGCACAGTTGGGTGCCACGGACCCGAAAGATGCAGAGCCCGGTACGCTTCGATACCTATACGGTGAAACAATAATGAGAAACGTGGCACACGGGACTAATACCGTCGAAGACGCAAAGAAAGTAGGTACATGTACTACATAAAATAACACCTCGTTTGTGTCTACTATGATTGATTATATCTACTTTCCTCTTCATGAACCATGCCATAGATACTAATCAATATACCTACTTCGCCTGGCCCATGATTATAACAAGCAGTGCAAGACTTTTATTTTATTTATTTATTTATTATTTATCTATCAAAATGTTTTATTCTAGCTGAACAGTCTAGACTACTTGCTTCGTTAGCTCTCGTTGTTGAACAAATACTTAAAACGCTATCATAGCTTGCATTTTTTTGTGTGTTTTTTTGGTTTATTGATTTAATACTACTCTTATTTTATTTTAGCTGATAGAATGGTTCTTTGGCTTTGAAAATGGAATTCCCAAACTCCCTTACCTTGCCACATGTAAAGATTGCACATGCTGTATTATTAAACCACGTGCGATGCAGAGCCACTTTGGGGAAATTCTGGAATGTATAAATTCTTCGGACAAATTCGAAGTTACTGCCATGGCAGTATTTAGTCTAAGCTTACAAAATAGTAAGGAGTTTTATGAAATTTACAAAGGAGTTTTGGTGGAATATGAGGTAAAGTTAACGTTTGAAGCTTTTCCTTTATACAAGGATATTTATAGCTGTAGGGTCCTTATTTACATTAATCAAAGGTTGCGGATTGCGGAAACCAACTGGTGGACGGGTCGGATAATACCTTGATAAATGCCTTGTGACTGCGTCCTTATTCTCCCTCTTATCAGCCTTTTCTGCCTGTTACAGTCGTTATTAATGTGACTGGCTAGATGAATGTCTATGCTGTTGTTAGGCTTTGGCATTTTTATAAATGAAGCTAAACCACAGGTAATAGGTAGGTGGGTATAATTATATAGGTACCTATATGATGATATTTACGTATGGTATAATTTATCTATACTTAGTTACCTACCAATTTATTTATAATTTGCATAAAGTACTATTTATTTTAAAATTTCAGGCCATGTCTTTAGAGTTAGCAACAGGATGCTTTGCAATTTTGGAAGTGAAACACCGTACGCAAAAAAATCCTGTTTCTGAATTCAGAAAGCTGTGTGGGCCAAGAGATCCGGTAACTATTCGTACAAGATTATAAAAGTACTTAAGTTATTAAGGCCCACTTGTGCCAAAACGTTGAGTTAAATAAATAACTCGAGGTTGCATAACTCAGTGTTAGTTTTTTAAATTTTCGACACCCAGTTTTAATTGCACCAATAAAAATTAGCCCAGAGTCAAATAACTCGAGGTTAATGTCTTGTTCATTCATTCTTTTTACATCTGGCCAAATATAGTAGGACGAATGCTGAATGATTTAATTGCACTGCTCTCTCTCGCTTTACCGTACTTTGAATAAGACTATTCCTTTCTGACAGATTTGAAATGACACGTGTTCTTGGCAGCATTTTAGGTACCTGCTTAGGTAGGTAGATGTTATTTTTTGTGCAGCCCTTAGTGCAGATGCGAGTACAGTTAGGTAAATCAAAATAAATATAAGGAATTCTCTGAAGAGAAATCACCAAATTTTTTGAAAACTTAGGTAGACCTTAAGTTTTCAAAACTTTTTGTTAGCATTTGTATATTGCAATCTATTATCAATTTTATCTAATATAAACAAAACAGTTTCCTTTTTTAGACGAAATCTTCTATGAAAATCGCTGTCTCTTTGTGAGTAAAAATGATCGGACCGTTCGCCAATTATTCTATTATAAAAGTCCGAACGAATATATTCGATGATCTCTTTGTCATCATCAGACAAAAACCATTCATTTATCATTGTTCAAAATCGATATCACTGAATGCAAGAAAAACAGCCAATAATAAACAATAACAAACAACATAACATAACCTAAAATATCTCAATTCTCACAGTTTTGATATTACTAACCCAGAGTTAGTTGACATAACCCGCCCATGTCAGAGGGTTAAAAATTTCAAAATTTAACTCAGGGCTAACTCCTAACTCTTGGTGGTACAAGACATAATTAGAATTTAACTCCAGAGTAGTATCTAACTCTGAGTTAACTGTGTAAACCAAGCCTGGTGCAAGTGGGCCTAAGTAGGACGCGTCTTCCGTCCTAGATCCTCATCACATAACATTAGTAAAGAGTAAAGGTAGTAATATTGTTAGATAGGATATTTTTGCTTATTAGTTGCACCTGTTGAACTAACAAAATAATGCTTGGCTTTCTTTGACTATCAAGTTCATTGTCGTTTTTGTGGAAAAATGTGTGATGTCAATTTTCGCTTCATTATTTTTGTTGAAAAATCAATATGTTCCTAAAAATAGGAATTGTTAGGAAAATATTGATTTTTGTAACAAAATATTTAGCCTGTTTTTTTGCGGATAAACCCTAGATCTACAAACTTCTGTGTAAGTGTGGGTGGAATTCTACCGTCAATAGCATAGTTACTGTGACGGACGGAGCCGGGAGCTGAAGATATCATTGTCCTCTTTGTAGCCCTTTCGAGATGGAAAACAATGTATCCCCGTCTCACTCTAGCTTTCGTATATATAAGCATTGTATAAAATTTATAGTCGGTTAAAATCTTTGCTCGCCCTACCACTATGCGCTGGAGGGACAAAAATTTTAATATTAATAGCGCCGATTTGTATGAAAATTTGTAATCGTCAGCAAGTAATTCACAAGAAGTCAGCAAGAAGTAAAACCAGCAAATCGGCGCCAGGAACCTTTCAAGAATAAACGCCTAGGAATACAGTCCACCAGTCTTTCAAAAAGGAATGTAGAGGAGAACCATATCGTAGGAACGAATTGATTAGAAACATCAAAATTTAAAATACATTTAATCTCTCTAAAATAAGTACCTACTTTTGTTAAAAGAGCAGCTGACCCGCGTTTATTTTCAGAGGTCATCGTCCTGTCTAGAGAATAGGTAGTTTGGCTGAGTACACACAAAAATTCATATCCGGCTAGAACTTTTTTTCGGACAACGGTTTTTTTTATTGGTTTTGTTTTGGGCATCACCCCCCTTTGTTTTCGGTAGTTGTCTTGACATACGCTGTATATCACATGTCTCTCCCTCCTGTTGTCTCCTGAGCTACCAACCAAACCAAAAAGAATATATTCATTCCAAAATTCACCCCATCCAAACCACCTAGAAATTAATAGAACCTTTAGATTTTTGAGACCCAATTGATTTTCGACCACAATATCTGTTTGAAGGTTATATATTATTACTAGCTGCGCCCCGCGGTTTCAACCGCGTGGTGATAGATATTTTGGATAATATACAATATATCTTTATAAATTGTAGCCTATGTGTTATTCTGATGTATAAGCTATATTATTGTATAGTTTCATTAAAATCCATTCAGCAGTTTTGACGTGAAAGAGTAACAGACATCCATCCATCCATCCATCCCTCCATCCATCCATCCATCCATCCCTCCATCCATACTTACAAACTTTCGCGTTTATAATATTAGTAGGATAATGTAACCTTACAGTCTACCGATTTTTACAGGATTTGTGTCGTCAGTTGTATCCCAATTCAATAAGAGCCCTGTATGGAAGAACTATTGTCCAAAATGCTGTTCACTGTACTGATCTGCCTGAAGATGGTGTACGAGAAGTTGAGTACTTTTTCAAGCTCGTAGTCAGTCAGCCGACTACTATTTTGAACTGATATAATGTACTGTACTAACTACTTACTTACTTAAACATTGTCGTATTTATTTCGGGTCTGTATCTGACGACAACAGGAACTGTACAATTTACGTCACGTGGTTTGCGGTCCCATTCGACGGAAGCCTCCTAGGTATATAGGTTCATTTCTTGAACTTAACTTCTTTATCTATACTAATACTATAAAGAGGAAAGGTTTGATTTTTTGTTTGTTTGTTAGTTTGTTTATTTATTTGTTTGTATCGAATAGGCTCCGAAACTGCGGGGAACAGCTTTGTTTACTATAAATTTGTGTAGTATTTATGTGAAACTTACCTTAACCTACCTACCTGCATAAGTTCTGAGTCGACTGTTAGGTAGCATCGATATTTATTAAGCCCCTGTTAAATTCAAAACTAGACCTAGGTACTTTATAGCGACCTTATTAACTAAGTGGTCACGCAATACCAAAACTCCTCTAAACCTTCAATATAGAGATTGAATACCGCCATCTAACAACACTGAGAATATTATAGGTACTATTCTAAAACGGGGGGCTATAAGATACCTACGATGTAATCTGAGGGTAGGTAGGTAAGGTACCTTACGTACTCAAACGTCTCTTAGAATCTTATTTTTATCTAGACATATGATTTGTTATTTTTATTGTTTATGGTAAGTCCTACCTAAGTACAAATACCTAGAATAGTTTAGGTACCTACCTACATAACTGAGGTGACGAATCAGGCTACTATAAAAAAACTACATAGGTATGTATGTATGAAGGAAGTAGATAAGGTAGAAAGGAATACCTTACTACTATCTATGAAATAAAACTGTGTTCCGACCTAAACATTCTTTTTGTTCTCGAGGGTGATCCCTGCTCATCTTTTTGTTCATGTAAAGTTAATTTATTTTGTGCACTTCATAATGTCATTCATAATAGTTCCTCATGTGAGAATAAATAATTGTTTTACTTACTTCATTTAAAATTTTAATTAGGCAGTAGACCTACTTATTATTTTTAAAGAATTGTTTTGTTTCTTAAGTTTTTTATACGTATTACGTACAGTCAGCGTCAAATTGATATGAGCATCTAGAGTACCTAGTCAAAATGATCTGAAAAAAATGATCTTAAAAGCAATTTGATATAGGTACGCAGTTCAAATCATCATATTGTTGTAAGCACCTAAGGTGTTCAGAATATCTTACTTCTCATTGTTTTATAAAGTTATAATATGTTTAAAGTTATCTTAGCAAACGAAGTTCTCAAAGGAAGTATGCAAACTCTTTTGAGTGAATACTAGATATGTCATAGATACTTGAAGCAGATAACATTGAGAGCTTTGTTTGCTAATATAATTTCGAACACTCTGACTGCTTATACATATAAATATTAAACAATGAGTAGTAAGATATTTTGAGCACCTTTGGTGCTCACAACAATATGATGATTTAAACTGCGTAAATCAAATCGCTTCCATGTTTTTCAGATCATTTTGATTACTCTAGACGCTCATATCAATTTGACGCTGACTGTACCTGAGTACTTATAAGCAAATTACATTATGTTACGTATAGACAGAATAATTTTTAGTTTCACGTTAATTTTCTTGTGATTTTACTGTAGTAACAGAAAGTTACTTTTTTGTACCCTGTTCATAAAAAATATTTTTTAAGGAACACCTTAATTGTTAGTTTTAATAAAGTTGATTTTAAGTAATAGAATAAGTTTCATTTAACCGTCATTTTATAGGTAGGCCGGTTAACATGGATAATTAATTTTACACGTTGCCGGTGGAACAGCAGGTACTCTATACTATCCCTAGGAATATTCATTACCTAGGTAAAGTATGGAATGGACAATAATAATAATATTTCATACATTGCCTGGACGCCCCAGGTATTCTATACATTGCCTAGGTATTGTATAGCATACCTGTATTATACAGATTGCCGATAACATATACAAACAATGTGTATTGTCGAACCTTGATCAAACGAAATGTGCGGATACACGACATATGTACATATATGTATTTATCGATAAAAATAAAAAATTATATCTCAAAAACAAAGCCGATTCAATTATTTTTTTAATGAAAACTACTTCATCTGTTTTTTATTTTTATACTAGGTTTTTATACCAGGATTTTGTACCGTAATTGTATTATTTTCTTATTTTCTTAGGTAGGTAGACTATCTAGCTTTCAAATGAGAATAGGTAAGTACTTTGAATAAAATACACCACACGTTTACTCGAAAAGAAACGAAGAAAAAACCAGATGAAGTAGTTTTCATTAAAAAAATAATAAAATCGGCTTTGTTTTTGAGCTAAGTAACATATAATTTTTTGTTTTTTATCGATAAATATATGTCGTGTATCCGCACATCTCGTTTTATCTAGGTTCGACAATACACATTGTATAATAGCGAATTTTACAAATCGTTTCACAATTTTCAACTTTTTCAAAATTCACAACATATTGGATAATAAATAGTGTTCGTTTTATTTTTCAAAACGTCCGGGTTCAATTCCCTAGCGGAGTAGGTACAAGTTTTTTTAAATGTATGAATACAGTTAGTATGGAAAATGCACAATAATTTGTAAGATATATTGTATTAATTTGCGTAGTTTTAAGTTTGTTGTGTATGCTAGTTTTTAAGAGCGTTTATTCCTAAAATGCGCAGAAACAGTACTTTTCAAACCCGTTTATATCATGAACCACTTATCTTATAGTATATGTTATTTACTAATAATTTTAGGAAATTTTAGTGTCCAAATAGTTTGACTATAAAATATTTCGATTAATATAGTATGTACGCGTTCTATCAAGATAACTTGTGAGAGGTTTTCATAATTTCCCTTTCAGCATCAGTTTCGAAGCTCAAAATAATAGAAAATACTGACATATCTAATTAAGAAAAAAATATAACCTACTGATGAGATCCTTGGCTAAAAATCTAATTAGAAAGATGTTTGGTTTTGGTATCCTACTATGAGAAATTAAAATTTAAAAAATGTGAAATATTACGAATATTTCACATTTTTAAATGATGTTTTTACCGATATACCTTATTTAATTTAATATAATAATAGCCTACCAATAAAGTGAAGCATCTTTTTTAAAATTATACATTTAAAAATTTTATGATTTTGTTGCTATTATTTTTCTATAAATATTTTAAAACTACTATAAAACGCTGCGCGAAAATCAGTCCGCCGCGAGGCTTTCTAGAGTGTAGTCACGTCGCTCATTAAATATTTATAGAAAAATAATAGCAACAAAATCATAAAAATTTTAAATGTATGATTTTAAAAAAGATGCTCCACTTTATTGGTAGGCTATTATTATATTAAATTAAATAAGGTATATCTGTAAAAACATCATTTAAAAATGTGAAATTTTCGTAATATTTCACATTTTTTTAATTTTAATTTCTCATAGTAGGATACCAAAACCAAACATCTTTCTAATTAGATTTTTAGCCAAGGATCTCATCAGTAGGTTATATTTTTTTCTTAATTAGATATGTCAGTATTTTCTATTATTTTGAGCTTCGAAACTGATGCTGAAAGGGAAATTATGAAAACTTCTCACAAGTTATCTTGATAGAACGCGTACATACTATATTAATCGAAATATTTTATAGTCAAACTATTTGGACACTAAAATTTCCTAAAATTATTAGTAAATAACATATACTATAAGATAA
Organism: Eupithecia dodoneata; assembly: GCA_947044415.1. Taxonomy (NCBI): domain Eukaryota; kingdom Metazoa; phylum Arthropoda; class Insecta; order Lepidoptera; family Geometridae; genus Eupithecia; species Eupithecia dodoneata. Next base: position 5,830,256 of record OX345656.1, on the reverse strand, counting down.
GTGGTTCATGATATAAACGGGTTTGAAAAGTACTGTTTCTGCGCATTTTAGGAATAAACGCTCTTAAGGTAAATTGAACTCTGCTTGCCATGAACTCAAAAAATAGGTAAATAATCTAATCATAGCTAAAGGCTATTATTTTAAGTAAACACAAAAATAATAAAAAAGAAATACAAAAAAAACTATATTTTTAAACTATTTCAAGTATCAAAAGTAGATGAGCATTGTATGGCGGCCGAGCTAAACACAACGTACCTACCTTAACACAAAATACGTACTTCGGCTACATCAATAACTAATAATATGTAGGTCACCGGCACACAAACAAATGCACCGCCTACTACCCCCGCGGCCGCGCCGCCACCCGCGACCGCTCGAGAGGTCGCGGGTGGCGGCGCGGCCGAGGGGGTAAGCTTCCACGAAACTAATATCGCACGTTGATTGACCTCGTCAGTGTCGTAATAATTGCGTGAAAGTGTAGACTAGACATTCTAATATATCCCCAATTGTCGCGCGTGCGCGACCCCTTTCTCGCTGTCCTTTGGATTTCAGTGCCATGCCGGTGGAAATTTCAGCGTGAAATTTTGGTGACACAATGCCTCGACCGCGTAGAGTGCAAGTGTGGTGCAAGCTAGATTCACAAATGCCCAATACCTTACTTACCTTCTCGGGACCTGATAGAACGACGCAGAACTTGTTGGATTGTTCAATGTTTATCCTTTCACGTTCCAGCAAAAGCACAAGCGCGTGGAAGAGCGTCCATTCACGCGCTATCTTTGTACCGGCAAATAAGGAGATAGGTAGGTAGTAGGTATTTGTATCTGTAGGTATCATCTCAACATTTCATTTTAAACTTTTTTTAATAACGTAGTTTTGACCGTCCTAAGCCGGCCAAGTATGAAGGGAAAGTTGGAAATAAAATAAAATATATCATGTTAGGTGCCTACTTCTCGGACGAGTTCATACCTGTGCGTGACCTTTCTAGGTCTAGGCAACCACAACTACATAATACTTGCGTTTCATTTTGCGTTTTCCATACTTACATAAATTATACTTTGGATTTGCGTTTTATTAGTTCCAATGCGTTAATTATGAATGAATAATAAAAATTAATTATGGGGCAACGCCCATACCAAGTTGATCACTTGGATCTTTGACAAAAACATAATAATCCACGCCAGCAAGCTGTAATTTGCATAGACATAAATTATGACTACCCATCAATTTGTTCGAGTTACGCACGCAAGTTATAAAACTGCAATGCAAACGACACAGCACACACGATTTTGCTCAATATCGATTTTGTTCGATTGTTACATTACATTGCAGGCGAAGGTAAGGGGGGGGGGGCTAATTTCCTCCGTCCACGTCTTACGTAGTTATTTTATTCTTTTGCGTCCTCGCAGCATACCAAAGAGAATACAATAACTATAAAACTTTTGAAATAAAACTGTCAATGAAAACTGTGCCGATATATTGAATAACTAAAAAATTAAAAATAAAATTTTGGAATACAATACCTGACAATAACATCGTAAGACAATAATTAGACAGGGTAAAATAAAAAATAATTTCTTTAAAAATTCTATCCGATATCCGCATTAATTTACTCTTCTATCCGCTTTGACTAATCGGAACATAGCTATTAATATAGTAAGTGTATAGTAGTACTAGAACTACAGGTGGTCCAGTATGGTGAGTTAATCTCTAAAATTACATATTTAATTTAAAATTAAATGATACTAAGTAGCTGAGCTGCAGGTACATCCTACTTACTTACCTTTACTTGCAGGTTTACGATTACTTTGATAAATATACATTCATATGCGATATGTACGATGAAAACTTAAATGATATTATCATGTTGGTGTTGAACTACTTCCCATTTGACAACTCTATCCAAGTCATAAACACAGCTGAAGCAAAAGTTCTGATAAAACGTGTTCATTTGCCGACACTTCGGTTGGAGGCTTTACAAATTGGCAACATTATCAATGTGTATTCGAAACTGTTAATCATAAGAGATTTCGCCCCGGCAACACGACGTACATTTTTCAGTAAAAATGAAAGGTTATACAGACTGTCCCATAATAAGTGTAATAACCTTGAAGGTGCTTGTGCTAAGGTAAGCAAGGCCGAACTGGAAAAAAAAAATTGACCCTTGTGTGTCACTTATTAATTTAAAAAAAAAACAACAAATTAAAGATCATTCTGCAATGGTAATAAATTATGATAATGTAATAGAATAAATTACTTCAAAAAAGAAAAAAAAATCTAAAAAAATCTGGGGGTGTAAATGTCAAAAAGTTGGAATTTCAAGGAAAACAATTATGTCAATCAGTAAGTCAAGTCAGTCTGTGTTAATTTAGCTTTATATAATAAAATATTTAAGAAATATCTATTTCAATTCTTATTTATGTTAGGTAGGCTACCTACCACCTAATTTTAAGCATTATATGTATATAATATACAAAGATTCAAACATTTTTAATAAACTCCCACATTATTCGGAAATTTAGAAGTTTACGTGCTGGTCACGGCACAACACCGGCAAGATTTGTGTTTTTGTTGTCATTTTTCTGTTGATAGTTATTTGTGTTCAATCGAAGAAATAAGTGGATGTTATTCGAAATTTACGTGTGAAATGTGATTCTGTGTTTATTATTGACTAAATTAGTGTTATTTCGGCAACATCTGACCACATAAAAAGACATTTTTCATTTTTCGATCTATGTCACTCTGTTGGTGTCTAAAGAGGTAATGGCGGACGAGTAGTCTATAAACCGACAATGTCAAAATCTGTACTACAGTGAGGACTTCGCTCTTCGGTTGACTGAGACTCCATCCGAGTATTTTTTTCATTCATGACCATAATATTAAAAATCCATATAGAATAATATAGCCCTAAAATTTTTTAATAAGTAAAAAAAATGTAGGGCTCCCAAACGTGTTTTATATTTTTATTGTTTCAGGCCTTGCCCATCACACAAGCACTTTCAAGGTTATTCACTCATTATGGAACACCCTGCTCCTATTGTGTAAAAATACTAGATAATTAGTTTAATGGCCGGTAATTACTAAGTTTTTCTATTAGATTAAGTCGGTAAACAATTTATTCTCTTTTTTAGAACATTTGCCATGATAAAACCTGAGTCACCAAAAACACATGGAAAAATTATAACATTCATATTGCAGAATGGATTTCGCATAGTGCAAGTTAAAAGTGCTAAAATTAACAAAGAATTTGCAGTAAACATGTATGAAAATTTAACAGGAAACAGTATGCTACCGTAAGTTTATATAATTACTAGCTTACTCCCGCGGCTTTACACGCGTATTTTCGGTATGATAAGTAGCTTATTACGTAAAGGTGACAAAATCTGTGAAATGTTCGGCGAATATTTTTACTCAAACTTCCTTTCTCCAACTAGCCACACGTCACAAGAAAGTTATGATTCTTACCCGACCTTATCTTTATCCGACATCTCATCACTTAATATAACTGAGGCTGATGTCCTTACGTTTTTCTTGACCCTTGATGCAAAGAAATCAGCCGGACCGGACAATGTTTCCCCTACATTCATAATTAGTTGTGCAGGAGGTGCCCTAGCATCTCCACTTTGTATAATATACAGAAGATCTATTGAGGAGGGTATTGTACCGGATATCTGAAAATCTGCTTTTATAACTCCTATTCATAAAAAAGGCCCTAAATGTAACGTCGAAAACTATCGCCCGATCTCCAAATTATGTCTTTGTAAAACCAACTTTATTCGGCTCTTAAACTCACCTTTTCGGAAAGCCAACATGGTTTCCTGAAGGGTAGATCTACAACATCTAATTTACTTCTATGTGCTGAGTATCTGTCACGCAATATGTCGGAGCCTGCTAAGGTAGATGTTACCTATACCGACTACAACAAGGCGTTCGATAGGATAGACCACGTCATACTCCTAAACAAATTGAAATCTGCTGGAATTAGAGGGGACTTGTTTCGATGGTTCTCAGTCTGTGTTTTGAATGGATGCAATTGCATGCCACTACGGATTCCGTCGTGTGTTCCTCAGGGCTCTTTGCTTGGAACTCTTCTATTTACACAATTTAATAATGATATTTCTATTAATTTCAAACACTGATATTTTGCTCTATGCCAACGACATGAAAGTTTTATGTCCAATTAGAAAGCGCGAAGATTGTCTAAAACTACAAGAAGATCTGATTAGATTTCAAGATTACTGCCGCATCAACAAACTGGATCTTAACGTTCTTAAATGTTTTGTTTGCTCTTTCACTCATAAGCCTCATATATATATATATAGAGCCTCCATAGCTTTTGACTAAAAATTAAAGGAGTTAACTGTTGCGAGAGTAGATTCTATCCGTGACTTAGTTGTAAAATTGGGTTAGTTCCGCTATGTACGAGTCCCGCTTTGCTCGGATTCTAAAATACCTAAATAAAAGTGCCGCTATGCTCGGAATCACATTCTCGGACTGTAGAAAAGAAAAGCTTATGATAAAATATCACATTTAAAATGTACTATACACATTATGTTGCTGCTTCTTGATGGAATTCCACAGTAATAATGACATAGTAACTATAAAGTTCCGATACTAACCGGATTGAATTAAATATTATACTTCATTAAAGTTGTAATTTAGTAACAACTACATTTAACATAAAAAGAAGCGATTGTGAAACGTTTATAGCTAAATCATATTTTTTGACCTGTTGAATAAGCTAACTTTAAGAGTATTCTCTAGAACCACTTTTCTAACGAACTGTACCTTCCATTGTTTAAGGTAGAACTGAGAAATTCGTAGCATAGCGGCACTTTTTGTTAGGTATTTTAGAATTCGAGCAAAGCGGGACTCGTGCATAGCGGAACTAACCCGTAAAATTTGACTCAAAGCTGCTCTTTGACAAGCACGTGGATAACATTGTCAAAAAGGCATCCAAAACTTTTGATTAGAATGTCGGCAGAGTTTGAGCAAATTAAAACGTTTAAAATTCTCTACTGTGCGTATGTCCGGAGCCATCTTGAGTACGTTTCTCAGGTGTGGAACCTTAGCTATAATATTTATACAGATCGGATCGAGGACATCCAAAAACGTTTCCTCAGATACTTACAATATCGCGCCAGGACTTATATAACCAACTATTTTTCACGTTGTAGGAAGTTTCACGTGTAGAGGATGTTTTGTTTTGTATTTTCTCAACATTGCGAGTGGCAGGGTGGACTGTCGAGAACTAATTGGTTACATAGGACTCAGAACAACACCAGCATCTCTCAGTAACCATACTCTTCTAAATATCCCATCACCTAAATCGCGTTACAGTCAGAACTCATATATTCTACGTGTGAGCAGATTTTTCAATGCAATGGCAAATGAAGTTGATTTCTTGTAATTCTTTATTGTACACAAAAAACTTAAAAATAATTTAACTAAAAAAAGATATGTACATAGGCGAGCTTAACCCTAACAAAGAGTTTTCTTACAGCAAAACCTTAGGTTAGGTTGATTTGTTTAATACTACAAATATGTTTGAAGTTACTGGGAGAAGTCCCAGTAACTTCAAACATATTTGTAGTAATCACTTCTTTACTGTATAACTTCACATATTCATATTGTTTGTTTGTCCACTATTTATTCTTTTAATATTCTTTCTTACTACCCAAGTAACAATTTCTGGTTCTATAGCAGTCCATAGAACGTATCTCAAACACCACTTTTGGTACTATAGAGGCCCAAAGAAGGTCGAGTAAAGCCGATTTGGCGCAATTATATCACTAAAAACTGACATAGTAGATCTGTAGAAGTGTTAGCGGTGACATTTTTGTTCTATAAAGTTGATATAGTGGTAATCGTATAATAATCTATTGACATAGTGGGTACAGTAACGCTACTTTAGTGTTAGGTATTTTATACCGGCATCGGCTGATGGCGCGGTCGAAAAAATAAATTATCTGTGTAAAGTGATTTCAGTTCAAGGATTGTAACGTGATTAGTTTATATTATCTTATTTTGACATTGAATAACTCGTTCAATACTGCAAAATTTTCGTGCGACAAAAGTTTTACCGATAGATTAGTACTATTTTTATTTAGTATTTTTAACGCGCCTCCGGTTTATTGAGTTTTGAATAAAATAAAATATAAATATAATATTAAAGGTACCGCAGTTTTGTACTATAGAGCAAAATGGTAACTCCGTAACCCTTATTGGCCAACTATAGTACTCATGACAAAGTTTCCGGCACCATCATGAGTAAAATTAGCCTATAAAGGTGATGAAATATCCGCTATAGAGCAAAAATGCTCTATTTTGGCGTACTCTACTAAAGACCATGGACTATTGCAGTGATTTGTGGAACCACGATGTCACTAAATGGTTCTATTGTTGGATATTCATCACTGCTATAACGCAATATATAAAACAGTAATCAGGGAAACCTTATAGAGCAAATTAGATACGTAAAGGTGAATCAAACACTACTATAGAGTAATATTGCTCTGTACTGGCATATTTGAAACGTTTATAATACCTGTCTATAATGGCTCTATAAAATGGTGAAGTAAACCTTTACATCGACAGGTAATAGGATAATTTGGCTCTATAGCTTACAGAGCAAAAACGTTTCACCAAACGCTTCTATAGAACCCGTAGGTAGGCTAAAAACATTTATACGACGTTTACTCAACCTTTTAGTGATATAAACCTAAGTTATAGGTCCAAAATGTTACTTGGGTACTTGTGAAAACTTGTAATTGGCCGTCTTTATATGTATACATGGTCCGTCACTCGAAGTGTTATCTATTGAAAACGATGTTATTTGAAGTACGGTTTATTAAAAATTGTATCAAAATGATAAAAAAAACATTGAATTTTAAGACAATTATTGTTATTGTTCGATATAGCTTCCTTTGGCACGGATACTTCAGTCGGATACTTTCAGACTTTTCGCCAATTTTGCAGCACTCTGGCGAGGATTTCGTTGAATTCGAGCCTTCACCTTTCGAACCATATCCCGTGATGTTGCTGTTTTCGGATGGCCGTGTCCATGCCGTTAAGCAACACTCCCAGTTTGATTATAACGCTTAATGGTTCGATGCACTAGCATTTTGATCACACGTAAATGTCGGAGCTTCTAAACGATGACTGGTTTTCATTGAGAAAATTTATTATCAAATTCAAATTTATTTTGCGCCCACTTCTAAACAATGATACAGAATGACGTTTCACTAAAATAGGGCGAGCTGTCTGTCATTATTATTTTGAAAAAAGAAGCAGTGTGAAGTTAGTAACAGGTCGAGTGACAGATCCTATACTTTTATCTTGTTTTATGTTTAGCCGTAAGTTTTCCGAAAATTAAATAAATAAATGTCTATATTAGGCTATATTCTAAATGTACACTAAATTTGATCTTGTACAGTTGTAGTTTAGGAACAAAATAAAGTTCACATTTTAGCTATATATTTTTAGTTGAAAGTTAGGAAGTATGTAAGATTATCTCTACGTCGTTTTGTGGTTGAGATAGGTACGTCATGGACGAAATCGTTTATCTATGGATATGTTGGTCGTTTGTTAGACCAATTTTCTATGATCTGAGAAATGGGAAAGTAATTTTTCTTTGGTCTTTGAAATTTGTGATTATAAGATATTATGTAAGTAGGTACGATTGCAAACGATACGTTGTCTTACAGGCTTATTATTGACTATGTGACCTCGGGAGTAGTAATTGGCTTTGAGCTGGAAGCACCGAATGCGGTGAAGAAATGGCGTGCACATTTGGGTGCCACGAACCCGAAAGATGCAGAGCCCGGTACGCTTCGAAACCTATACGGTGTAAATATGTTGAAAAACGTGGCACACGGGACTAATACCGTCGAAGAAGCAAAGAAAGTAGGTACCTACATGAACTACATGCCAAATATTACGAAACCAACAGCTAATCATGATATAAATAAAATTATAACCATGAAAATCTTGCTGCTGTCACAGCACAGGGAGGGATAGTTTTACTGTTTCCTGCTCTCCCCTTTACCTAGGTACCACTTTTTCTCAAACTTATCAATCAAAATGTTTTATTTTATCTGAGCAGACTAGGCATATTGAACAAAAAGGTACATAAAACCGGTATCATAGCATTATTTATAAAAACTTTGTGGTTTATTGATTTAATACCTATCTACTCTTAATTTATTTTAGGTGTTAGAATGGTTCTTTGGCTTTGAAAATGGAATTCCCAAAGTCCCTTACCTTGCCTCATGTAAAGATTGCACATGCTGTATTATTAAACCTCATGCAATGCAGAGCCACTTTGGAGAAATTTTGGAATGTATAAATTCTTCGGAAAAATTCGAAGCTACTGCCATGGCAGTATTTAGTCTAACCTTACAAAATAGTAAGGAGTTTTATGAAATTTACAAAGGAGTTTTGGTGGAATATGAGGTAAAGTTAACGTTTGAAGCTTTTCCTTTATACAAGGATATCTAGGGTAGCTGTAGGGTCCTAATTTATATTCGTCAAAGGTTGGTCCCGGATTGCGGAAACCAACTGACGGAGGGATCGGGGTGCGCCACGCCGCGGCGGCCTACTTCAAAAATACCTTAATTTAAAAAAAAAATTAAAGGAATATAATTCTGTAGAACATACCTACCTACCTTCGTCATTGGTGTCAATTCATTAAGATGTGGCCAAAATTAAGCTGCTTTGACATCTCTAAATGGATGGCTTAGTTCATAAAGTCACTAACTCCAAATTTTGTCATTTTTACATTACCAGTTCAAAATATTCAACTTTTTTCCCTCTATCATCGGGTCTTACCTTTTTTTTCTCTCTAAAGTTAAGTGTGTTTTTCCCAGTGCCTAAAGTCCCTAACTCCATTCAGTTCAGTTCATAAAATAACGAAGTACAAAACAGAGCGTAAATTCGAGCAAAAAGTAACTAAGTCCTTCAATTTTTGGTCTATGTCCTGGCCATTCCATGATGCCGATAGATCGAGATTTCGCTCTGATAGAACGAAAACGGATAAAATCAGAAAAGGTTTACACACTACTATATACACTACTATATACATTTAATAGAGGGCTCGCAAATCATGTAAAAATACCACTTGATAAATTTCAAGTGGTATTTTTCGAAAAAAACCTACGTAATTAAGAAATCGCTGGAGATCGTGTCTTAAAAATTAAAAACTACAAGAGCTTGTATGATGCTCATATGAAATCCTCAATACCTGGAATATCTGTGTGTCGCAAAGCATGTTTTCTAAAGCACCACCACCCTGAAGCGTCTGATGACTGGTCAAAATTTTAAGAAGTTTGTACTTTATCGTGTTGCAATGGGTGGAATCATCAACAATGACCTGGAAGACTGTTACCAAGAGATGATACCCATAAAACCATTAAAGCTTCGCGATATCAAAAAACTTCTCGTTTATGTTCCTCTTGAGAAAAGAAACAGCCAAAACATCTGCTGAGATGGAGCAGGAAGAAAGAATTGATTCGTCAGAAGAAGCATATTAGATCTCAATATAAGACTTGAGTAATATAAGCAGTTCCTTAATTATAAGCAATTTTAAAAACAAAATAGATTTGATTATTAAATGTTTCCAAGAGATGATTATTGAAAATTGTCACTTAATCCACAGAATTTTGCTAAAAAGTAACCAACTCCATTGATTTTGTGATAAGTCCATTGTTATAAAAATTATGTACATAAAACATATAAATGTTAGTGTACTTTTAAGTTCGGTATATTAAACAGTGTCCTTAGAATTACGTTTTTCATTTTAATCCAAATTTTTATACAACAATTTAAGCTTAAAAAAATAAAATTTATCACGAAAACGTCCCTAGCCTTACCCTAAAAATGAAAAAAATTACTTAGTGACTTTAAGAACTAGGCCATCCAAATATTATGTTGCCGTTCCTTTCATTAGGATCGAAATAAAATGATGGTCTGGTGGTGGTATAATTTATAGTGCTGTCAAAACAGTTGAGTTATGGTGGACATTTTCTTTAAATAATGATATTTATTATATTATTTTTAGGTAGGTAGGTAAGGTCGCATACACACATCGTGTCCGTTTTACAGGGCCGTTTTTTCCGGCACCACGGAAAAAAACGGTTGCTGTAATGGGTTACATATTATTATAACTAAACTTATTCTAACTACTTTCGAAATGACTACGGTCGATTCACATAAGTTCATAACGCATATTGGCCGACTCAACTACTGTTTAACTTACTTAATTTTTATTAAACTAAAATTAATTGCACTATGGAACGATCAGTCTAATGTTTTTTAAGATATTGGATGATTACACTACGTATGAAACACCTAATGGACGACCCACCTACAGTTTATCAATACTGCGCCCTGCGCTGGGTTTTTTCTATAATCAGGGTAGCGCCAACAATTTATGAATTACTGCTGGATTAATCAAAAAAATTATATCGGGGTAGTTCTTCATGTTTATTTTTTATTGCATCGCGATCGCGATAGCTCCGGCGCTGCGGGAAGTGCAGCCTCTCCGCCATTGCGTAACAAGTGACAGGCACCACTGCTCACCTCCGCAGTTTCGGCTTTTTGGTCGCCTTCGGCGACCAGCCTTAGCCGCTGCGGCTCGCGCGGTGCCTGTCCCTTGTTACGGCTGGCGGAGGCTGCACTCCCTTCGCGCCTCCGGCTTATTATATACACTCTAGGGGCGCCACGCACAAGACCACGTGGAGACGGGGTACTCTGTGTCGGATCCGTCACACAAATTGAACCTAATCAACACATTTCGGGGTGGTTTGTGTCGAAACTGACACTCAAATCGAATATTTTTTTATATATTAATTTAAAAATGTGGGGCACCCACCTAATTACATGTAAATAAAATATGATTAAACGATTTTGTTTGTTTTTTTTTTACTCTTATTTTGTCTATAAATATTGACCAAAGATCAGTAGGTGAGTCGTCCATTATTTCAATCGACCTTAGGTTACTTAATTGTAGTTGTTCAAACCGTAGATCAATAAACCATAGGTGAATAAACCATAGGTGAATAAACCATAGGTGAATTCTCCTATAAAGATATCGTTCATTAGTTTAAACAACATTCTATGAAACGATCTGTAAGTATTTTAAACAGTAGGTCTTTTGACCGTAGTTATTTCAAAAATAGTTGGATTATGTTTAGTTATTATAATACGTAACCCTGTAATGCTGTGTGAATGCGCACTTAATCTCCAGGTAATGGGTAGGTATATTATATATGTCTGTAGGTCCCTATTATGATGATATTTACCTATGGTATAATTTATGTATAGTAGTAGGTACTTTATGCAAATCTATATATATAAAAGAAAGTCGTGTTTGTTACAACACTTATAACTCGAGAACGGCTGGACCGATTTGACTGAAAATTGGTGAGAAGGTAGGTTAGAACCAGGAGTCTAACATAGGATAAACATAGGAAAAAACCATTTGACAAATCGATTTCCACGGGGGCGCAGCTAGTTATAAATAGATAAAGAGGTAGGTACCCTATTTATTTATTTATAATTTGCATAAAGTGCAAATTACTATTTGTTTTAATATTTCAGGCCATGTCTATAGACTTATCAACAGGAAGCTTTGTTATTTTGGAAGTGAAATACAAAACGCCACAAAAAAGTCCTGTTTCTGAATTCAGAAAGCTGTGTGGGCCAAGAGATCCGGTAACTATTCATTCGTACAACATTATAAAAGCAGTTTATTAAGTAGGACTAGTCTAGGTCTGCCGCGTATTCCAACCAAGATCCTCATTACATCACATAATAAAGGTACCTACCTAGGTAGACATTTTGTGACATTGGATGAGATTTTTGCATAATATCTAGATGCACTAACCGATCGATTAAGGCGATATCAGACGGTTCACTTTTAGTTCATCTTTGTCTTTCATTGGGCATCTTTCACTCGAAATGATTCGTCTGAACCCCAAATGAAACAAGAGTGCCGAATGAATTCACTAATTAACCGATCCGACGATGTCAGATTTTTTCATTCGGCACCTTTCACTCCCACTCCGAATGTTCGAATCGAATCATTAAAGTATTTTGTTTCGTTATTTTCGGAGCAATAAGCAGTAAAAGTTCTTCAAATTTACATTCGTCAATTCGCAAATGATTGCGATACGATTCAGGATCTTCATCAGCTAGTTCTCTCAACAGTGTGTTCGAAGCTCCAAACATATTTCTTCTTTCAATCCATGGCCGCACCCACCAACGTCGACGTTTTCTTTGCTTCTTTTTTACTAAGCCCGATGACATATTTAAAGTAAATAACAGATGAACGTTCTTTTCTTTGTCATTCGCAATAAGTCGTGTGAACATGGAATGAAAGAAAAATGAAGCATTCATTCGTGTGAATGTTCTCTCGAGTGAACCGTCTGATAACGCCTTTAATGCTTGCTCAATATGCTTGGCTTTCTTTGACCACACGAGGCGTGAGGTACCGGCAAACCTAGCATAATTGCCCATTAGTTATGATATTGGCCAGTCAGGTTCTTTTTCGTTTTTATGGAAAAATGCGAGTTTATTTTAATTTCAATTTTACCATCTTTTATTTTTTGGTTTAGGTATTTCAATTTGGTTAATTCAGGATAAACAAATACAGAATGTAAAAAAAATAGGGACCAAACTTTTAGGTTTAAGGTGCTTCAGGCTCTGTCATACCTAGAACCAATAAGAAATATTTTCAAAAAAATACTTTCAAAAAGTACCTACCTAATTAAAATAATATGGTTACTAGAAAAGGCAATTACTGATCCATGTGCTTATTTTATCATTTAATTTTAAAAGGCCCGCACCTGTCTTCATTCATCTCCTATTGGTCCTGTTGATAATTTTCCGGAACATTAGGTAGATAGGGGAAGTACGTACAAAATTACATATTATACGGGTAAAACGGCATACCAGCTGTATTTCAACTTTGGCAGGTTTTCAAGTCATAGTGGCCCCGTGCCTTATTTGTCCATTAGTGAGCTGTCAAAATACTATCATTGTCAACGCAGCCATTTTCACTCAGTCATCATGATCAAGTTTTCGGTCATTGTGAGTTTTTTTTATCGCCGCGAAGAGTTTATAAAGTTTTGGTAAGTGATTGGGTTTTAAAACTTTATGGTAAAGTATTTTTTGAAATTCTTGCCATTTTGCCCAAGTTCTTAATTGTGTTTCATTTTAATTATTAATTTTAGTTTTCAATATTTTTTAGGCTTTAAGGTATTTAAAGCCCTGTACGGACAAAATGGCATAGGGTAATAATAGGTATGCCATTTTATGCATTTAGCAATCATGGACCATCCCACCAACAACCCAACCAACCTGATCAACCTGGTCCTTCTTCTAGTTCGTTGGCTGTTCCAATAGAAGTCTTATCGCCGATTCCGACAGGAAGATTTATCAGTCGCCAAGGCAAACAAAAGCCAAAAACTTAAAAATCTTATACAATTTTGACATCGACTCCAAAAATGCAAGAGATCAAGAATGACGTTGAAGGATGTTACAAAAAATCTCACTCTCTGTAACAATAGAAAGAAACAGGTCACAAAGAACCTGTTTCAATCGGAAAGTAAAGAAGAACCTTTCGGGACTCAGCTAGATGAAAATGATGACTACGCTTGCATTTAGTGCAATGACTTGTTTTCGCGCTTAATAGCTGGTTAACAATTTGTTAAGTATCAAGTGCGAGTGACAAGTGCAAGTGTTAATTGATTAGTAAAATCAGCGTGTAAACGCATACGCTGTTAAGTGGTTAGTGCAGGTAGCAAGTGCGAGTGCGAAGTGAAGTGATTAGAAGCCGTCTCTATTTTACTGTTAAGTAGCTACCCCCGCACACCCGCGCTTTCCCCTCACTCGCAGCGCCGCCGCCCGAACTTAACATCCAGTATCAATCAGGTACATAAATATTTGCAGTTTAATTTTAGGGGCCAGTGCACTCCTCATAAATGTATGCGATTTTGTTATAGTTGGCCCAATAAAAGTCAATAATTCATTAAATTTCTCTTCTGATATTCTCATTGCATAAAAAACTCAACGGGATCCTCTTTAATCAGTTCATCAAAAAGTTTAACACTAGCTCCACACTCAGGTCTTCTGCTTATCCATTTTCTTTGCCATAACCTCTTAGGTCTTTCAATATCAACCGACAATTCATGTTCAATTTCCGATGCGATAACGCCAACTATATCTATTAAAATTTATCTTATTTCTGACCGCTGTTCGTCCTCCATATCGCACCGACAGAGCCACTTTGAACCTGCAGAATCAACTAAACACTGTGTGAACGTTCTGAATACACTTAACACTTGATACCAAATAAACACGTTAATTAATCACTTATTACTTGCACTTGCACTAAACAAAGTGTAAACCTGACAGTGCATAAATTATTTTCTTTGGGCGTACGCTGAATGTGCGGATTTGCCCAAAAGAGCCAAAAAGTTTATTTGCGCAATGTTTTTATTGTTGATTTTGCATAAATAAGTAAAGTTTGTGTATGTATAATTTTATGGTTCTAGTAATAAAAATAAAAAAGTTATTAAAGAAATACAAAACAGTATTTCATTTTGTACGTACTTAATAAATTTAGTACGGAATAAATATGTCACCGTCAGATAGTAGGGGACTATCTGACGGTGACATATTTATTCCAAAACTTCCATCCACCAGCCATCCATACCACCTAGAAATAGAACCTTTGATTGATTTTCGACCACAATTATCTGTTTGGAGATTTTTGTACCCTAACAGTCTACCGATTTTTACAGGATTTGTGTCGTCAGTTGTATCCCAATTCAATAAGAGCCATGTATGGAAAAAATATTGTCCAAAATGCTGTTCACTGTACTGATCTGCCTGAAGATGGTGTACGGGAAGTTGAGTACTTTTTCAAGCTCGTAGCCAGTCAGTAAAACTAATATTTAGAAATTATTTATAATGTACTTACCAACTATATAGATAATGTTGGTTCATTTCTTGAACTTAACTTCTTTATTTACTACAATTTGTGTAGTATTTATGTATGTGCAAATTACCTTAACCTACCTTACCTACCCACATAAGTTTTGAGTCGACTGTTAGGTAGCATCGATATTTAATTAAGCGTTTGTCAAATTCATTCTAGATGTAGGTACTTTCTATCAACCTTATAAACTAAGGGGTCAAGCAGTACCTAGATAATTAATAATAGGTCACCTTTATTGGTTATTATTTGTGTTCCTTGAATTAAGTTGAGATTTAAGTATTGAGCTAATTCAGCGGTGGATTTCTTATTTCCTTGCTATGAATCTTTCGGGATCGAGGGTATTCTAGATACTAGTAGGTTTTATTTTAAAGAGAGGTTCTATTACTTCACCGTATTGTGTTAGATACTCGTGCAACGGCCTGATTTAAATGAATTTATTTTGCATTTATCGATTCCAAAGTTCATGCCTATATCGTTTGAAAATTGCTCAGTATCAATAATTAGCAACTCTTGGTCTTCTTGATTGGACGCATTTTGATATCATCCATATACAGAAGATGGGCAAGTTTTATGTCTTCGTTGTCAGTGGTGTTTCCGAGTGTATAGCCTAGATTCATCGTGTTTAGTGTGTTGGATAAGGGATTTATAGCTTAGAAGAACCATAATGGACTCAACGCGTCTCCTTGGAAACCTCGATTAATCATTACTGGCGTTGTTTGGATTGACCCGCTGGAAGTCGTTGCCATCGTCCCAACTTCACGGTCGTCCATTTAGACATCACACTACCTAAGAAAGAGACAACCTATGCATGAACTTTGTATATTTCTAGGATGTGTATCAAAAGTGAGAGACCGAATCAAAGTTTTTATTAAAGTCCTTTTATAGTAGCATTTATAGTTTTTATAGACTTTTTAGATTTTTAGATCTTGTTTGGATCTTTGCGTTTGCTGTAAAACAACAAGAGTCTTATGACAAGCCGTTCTTTACAGCCTCGAATGAATTTTATACAATATTTTTGTTGCTGTAGATGAGTTGGGTGGGATAACCAATCTGTTATAATTTAGTAAAGAGATTGAAGGCATGTAATGGGTCTATATTTAGCAGGGTTTGAAGAGTCATTCATTACAGTTATTCCCGCTGTAAAATAGTCTGGCATAGAGTAAGGATTTTGACTAAAGAAGTTTATACGATTGTACAGGTATTGATGGATAGATGTATGTGAATTTTTTGTACCAGAAGGTCCAGAAGCTATGAAGATGATCAAACTCGGGTTTACCAACTATGCGTCTTCCTCAAAAAACTTTGAAAAACATCTACAGGGATGTGTTCGTAACTACTCCATAGACTTTAGTAGTCACTAGTCAGTATCTTTCGCGTTTGTTAAAGATCCAATCAGCTTCATCTTTGAGTTCACCTGGGGTCTCGCACAACTCACGCATTGAGCCCAGAACTGTTGCAGTTCAACGGAGTCTAGTATATCGGGATTAGATGGGGCTGAGCGGTTATTTGTAGAGCTTAAAAGAGTTTGATAGAATTTTCTTTCATTATAGCAGAACTGGTTGTTCCGGGTTTTGCGTAATATTGTTTTTTCTGAGGCGGCTGCTAACTACAATGAGTTTCTGTTTCAGAGTGTCCAAATAGGCCAATCGCCAATCCAATCGGCTCGTCATGTGTAGTATGGATGCTATATTGTTAGGTATATTTTATTTTATTTATATGTTTTGTAAGTACTTACCTAATCTATTTCTATCATCATGAACATATTGCGTTAATCGCGCATCTTTTTTCGAAGGTTCTTTACCTTTCGATCGAGACGTTTTTGCCAGTCACGTTTACCCTGTACCTACTTACATGTTCAGGGGGTGATATATTTATAATAATGATATAATATATATAAATCTCGAGCCATTCATTTTATCCGCAGTATACGCCGCGCAGTAGGTACGTGACAGTCTAAAGGGTTTCGAAGTTGTACGATATTTGGATAGAGGAGTTCATAGACGTGCGTGAAACGACCGCTGGTTGAATTACACACTGTTTATAGTCAGTGTCAGAAGTCAGTGTCGATATTAACAATTTCAGGGATTATTGTTGTGTTGACTTATGTAACAAGTTTTGCAAAATTTCTAAAGGTCGTCTGTTTTGGGTTACCTACTGTGTCCTGTGTCGCCCACAGTATCAGCATTAATTTGGTTGTGGCAATAATTTGAGTGTGTTGCTTTCAACAAGAAATACTTGTCATTACAACAAGAGATACAACCCGCACGCCTTCGCCTCCGGCCCGGCCACGGTTTCTCTGTGTGGCGGCTTTAATGGCTAGCTCCTCAGCGATTTCTTGGCATGTTCGGTTAAGGGTTAATGCGAAGTGAGTTCGCTTTTTCGCGACAAGGACGAACGAACGCCGCGCGGGGAAGACAAGAAAGTGGCAAGAGCGGCGGAATGACCGGCGCGCGCGCAATTTCACTGGTTTTTATTTTTTAATTTTTATTGCTCTAAAATAATACTGTTTCACAAAAAAACTAAAACCATCCTCTAAAGTATTTATTAGGGAATACGTAGAGGAAGTTTAATTACAATGATATTAAATAACAAGCAAATAAAACTGGGTGGTGGTTTTTCTGTATCTCTGTAAAAATGAAGATTTAGAGGAAACTTTGCCATTTTTTTCTATCAAGTCAAGTTTAGTCAATCGTGTTTCAACTCCCATAACATACTAAATAATATCCTAAACTTTTGATTCTCATCAAAATATATTCGAAAAATAGGTGTTTTGTTCCCATAAAATTGATTTTCCGTTAAGTCAAAACGTGGATTTTGGGACGTATTTCACCTTAAGCCGATCATCATCAATGAACTTATTAGAAATGATGATTCTTCAGAGGTTGCCTACCCATTGTTTGGAAACATGAATTTTTGGTCCTCTCATCAGGATGACTGTGGCCTCGTTCCTCAATCGTGGCCATCTGTGTTACTCCCACGTCACTCGAAGTCGTGGGCCAGTTCGGGATGTACTCTGGCTTGAAATTCTCCGCGGTCGTTTGTTGTTACCTCCTGTTGGACTCACCTCGGGTTCTCCGGCAGAGGGCCGCCCATTACCCTCGCCACCGATAGCTAGCATGCTGCTGTAACGTCGAGCATCGGCTCCAGACGTGCCCCGGCGGCGATCGCCCCTTGGAAGCGACCATATACGCTTATTTTTACTACAGTTCTCCATCATGACGGATTTGCCAGGACCCTTTTAGTCACTCGCTAGGTTATTTCGTTACGGGCGGTAACCCCTCACGTGGCATGATAGTCAGCGCGGACGTGGGGTTGGGTTTAGTTAGAGGGGCTTATTTATATTAATGTATTATTATTAGGTATTTTAGTTTTAGATAATCTACTCGGTTTCGGTACCTATTATTATTAACGATATTATTATTAACAAAACGAACTATTATTATTATTATTATAATAAAATAAAATTAAAAATAAAAAAGCCTTTTATTTCATTGCCATTCCTAATACATTAATTCTAAGTTATAGTTTAATTATTTTCACATTATAATAATATAAATTCCGGGTTAATTGTTTAGTGAGCACAGGGAGTGAAAGGGTTAATATAATAGCCCACTTCTGTCCCAGTTCAGCTTTATAATAACAGATTCCAGGACGCACGGCTATAAAAATCAAAAAAGTGTTAGTGTAGTAGGCCAATACATTGGCGCTTGAACCGTTTGGTGTCCGTTATTTAACGCAGTTGAAAAGGGTTGTGGCGTGAATATTGCCGTCGCGTTGCGTCCACACGTTGGCAAAGTAATAACGCGTGAAAAGGCGTTATTCACGCTAATGGCGCACGAGTTATTCACGCTATTTCACGAGTTATTCACGCTAAAATTAACGTATTAACGTACACTTTACGTTATGTGCTAAACTGCGTGGTGGTAGCCTTGGAAGTCCGTTTGCTGATAGCTGTCAACCATGACAATTATGTCATTGTCAAATAAACATTTACCAAATTTTTAGGTTATTTTGTTTCAGTACATTATTTACTTACATACAATGAAAAAACTGGAAAAGTAGTGTAAATCACAAACAGTCTGATTTACTAAAAACCTTTTATAAGAAAGTTGGGCTGTAACATTGAATTGTGAAAAAACATCTTCGGTACTTACTACAATGTTCCCGCTGAAATTTGTGCTAGGAAGGTCAGCTGTCGTATCAGACTTGCCTAAAAAACTGTCATGCATAGCACGTAGTTTATCCACACGTATAGAATCCACAGGATCTGATAGTACATCGACATCAGAATCTTCTAAAACTCGGGGCTTTGCAAAGGCTTTCGAGAAACAATCACACATCACTGATACACAAGAATCAACAGAACCTAAAACCTTTGCATCGTTACTTCGACACTCAAAGCTGATGGATGTAAGTACTGCTGTGCAGGCAAATTATCTTCGTAGAAATAGCGCATAAACAGTTATCCTGCCTTGAATTTTAATTGATTTTCCTCATAAGTTCTGTATGTCTAAAATAACCGTCTAAAATAAATGTATCTTTCAGCTTGGCGATCCAACGAACAAAGTAGTAATCGGAAAGATATTTCATGTTGTTGAAGATGATCTGTACATTGATTTTGGTTGGAAGTTTCATTGCGTATGCACCAGACCCACAAATAGAGGTGATGAGTATGTAAGAGGTTCCCGTGTAAAAATACAAATCAAAGATCTAGAGCTGTCGTCAAGATTCTTGGGATCCAGTACTGACCTCACTCTACTTGAAGCAGATTGTAAGTTACTTGGCCTCATCTCTACTCCAATAAGACCAGAAGTTAGTGGAAAGTAAAATGTAGTAACCATTTATTAGTCTCAATAAAGTATAGATGTTATTAAAATTCTATTTGATTTTTTTGCAAGCTGTATTCTCCCCAATTAATTTAACTAAAATCAGTTGGCAATCAAATAGTAATTAAAACACTAATTTGCAATAACATTTAATTGACCTTTTACACTGATCATGATCTACATTAAACAAGATAAAATAATTTAACATTTACTAACTACTTACATACAATTTAAAATATCTATTTATTGTCTTTTAACAATTATAATGTGTACATCTAATAATTTAATAACAGCTTGTAGGTAGAGTCAGGTTAACATTTCATAAAAGAAAGACACTATTTTATAAGAGTGTTAGTTTTAAAATGAAAACAATACTATTGGCACAATGGAATGTCGAAAGGTAGTTATGTGGAAGTGGAAAAAATAAGTAATATTGAATTTTGGATTTATCCATAACTTTATACTAATTTTTTTTTTAGTAGTTAAGTACATAACAGATCCATACTTGCAGCCTTAAGTACTTTATGGTTATGAGAACCATCTTGGTGTGCAAAAGAAAGTAATCTCCTCGGAGCCAAGTGGCCATACTTGGCTCCGAGGAGATTACTTTCTTTCACAATTCACCTTTGTACACTCATTCATTATACACTCTTAATAATTAATAGGTACATACTTATAAAAAGTGCATCAATTGAGACTTGTAGGTTCATTTCAAAAATTATTGCAATCATACTAGGTACTTACCCACTTGTTGGATTTTGGATTGCAAAAACCTTTATTGCTCCTAAGACAGTTAGGCTAGGGCCATTAAAAAGCATAATATTTAAATTAGTTGCTTCATACAAAAGTCCTGTTTGATATCCTGCGTGACGACGGCTGCGGCGGCGCGGCGGCGTGGCGATGCTAAATTAATTGTAATTTCTGTTAAAATTAAAGTAGGCATTTTTCGCGAATCACACAAGTCAAAAGATTACGCTAGTTTGACCTTAGTCTTAAATTATGTTTTTCAAACAAGATTGAGACTAAAATGTGAAAGTAAAACCTGCATATCAATGTGCAAAACATGAGATCTTTCTAAATCGACCCAGCTCAATGAGATTCTGATTCACTGTACTTTGTCGCCGTTCCTAGTGACAATCTCCTGAATGCTAGGGTCCTTGACGGCATTGTTGGCATCGGTTTTCACTTGTAGAATATCATCCACATTGGACGTTTTTTCTGGAAGTTTTTCTTGCACGGGGTGGGATATTTCCCATTCTTTGAGGTAATTGACTACTGCGGTGTGTCCGAATGTTTCTGCCTCGTTCAGTGGGCGGCTGCCCCAGCGGTCTCTTGGGTCGTGGGGGACCCCGCATTGTGCCAGTAAGAAGTCCACGCAGGAAAGATGCCCCTCTGCCGCGGCTAAGTGTAAAGCTGTGCGACCATCATAGTCCGAGAGAGTCATGTCCATGCCAGAAAGGTGGTGCCTGAAAATTTTAATTATGTATATTTTAACCTACCACGTGAAATAACTTACAGCACATACTATCAGCGTTGTACCAATGATGATGCGATTTTAATTCTACTTCTACACCCCCTAACCTGTTAGTATGTACGTTACCTACCTATCTAAATGCATCTAAGTAAAGGACGAATTGAATACTAGTGCACTTTGACAGTAACAGCACAACAAAGCGACTACCGGTGTGTTGATTGACTATCATGTCGTGACGCCATTAGCTGAAGCTTCAAGCTCATAGTCGGATTATACTAGCTACCCGGCAAACTTGTAATCCCTGGCATTCACCGGCATTGGAAGGTTCGTGTCTGTATAGGCACGCATTCTGACGAACAATAAAACATTCATAAACATGCATAAAAATATAACGTTAAAGCTCTTGTGTTATCGATATTTTGTGTGTAGAGTACCTTCTGAGAGCACTGAGATCGCCGCTTGCAGCTGAGAACAAGAGGTTGACAATGTTGAGTCCGGTGGATTCGAATTTGTAGCGGCGAGGGTCCTTCTTGTGACTCGCGTAGCGGATGTTGTCGTATTTGTGGAAGTTGAAACGCTCGATCAATTCCTGCATCAGAAACAATTTAGTTACCTACACACTTTGTGGTCTGTTTCGGTTTGTTTGATGGTCTACGGTCTTAAGGGTAAACAAGTCAACAACCAACGGCGCGATCTCGTCGGTAGGTGAGATCTAAACGTATGCTATCTAACCTCACATAGCGTGCGAAAGGGCGCGGGCGTGCTAGCATGAAATGAGCAATGATTCATTCTTAGAACGAACGCGTAAATATGTAAAATGTGAACAGACAGCACTGGTAAAATATAGTAAAACTATTGATTGTGAGCGATTGAGTGTATCTTTACAAAATTAATTTAATACAACTTTTGAATAACTAAATGATGTCGGAAAGGGCTTTTTTTTAGATTTCTTTCTCCGTATATTATTTATTTCCGCCAAACAAGGGCTAAAATCATTGTTTAAATACGAAAATTAAGAAGGTTGGTTGGTTTTGGGTGTATACATTCGTAGATAATGACGAGATAAATTGATAATTATCCTTAGTTATCCCTCCATGTTTGTATGGAAAGATGAGCGACTTGTTTAACCTTAAGGAACCGAGACAAGACAAGTCCATTCAATAAAACTTACCTCACAAAATTGTAGACCTCTGCAGCTATTTCCGAGAGGATCGAGTGGAGGTGACCAGGTGCATATACCCATAACATTGGGCACCACAATCAGCATGGCCCCTGAGACCCCCGACTTCGCCGGCAGACCCACTTTGAATGCAAACTGTCCGGAGTAGTCGTACATGCCACAGCTATGCATCAACGAGAGAACGTTTCGCACTGAATCTGGACGTAGTACTTTTTCATCAGTAATAGGACAAATGCCTCCATTTGCAAGTGTTGCCGCCATTATTGACATAATGTCGCAGTTTGCTTCCATGGAGCAGCACTAAAATTAGAAAATGTAATTAGTTTCATGCTGAATGATGAACAAGAGTAGGTAATTTGGCTGCGGAATTGTTGTCCTACCTGGAAATAGAAATCCATGCACTCACGAAGGTTGGTTTTTTCGGGGTAGCATTTATATTCTCTCATGTAGAAGCCCAGTGCATAGTTTCTGTCAGCAGCCTCTCTTTCGGACAGGAATACGGCATTGTTGAAACCCAACACCTCGTTGCCTGCTAATCGGCTGAAGAACGACATTACGTAGTCAAACTTTTCAGCGAGTGTCATTTCTGGCTTGTCTAAGGTCTTGAGTAGAGAACAGATCAGTATAGCTCCGGCATTGATCATGGGATTGTGTGGTTTCACTGTAAAATTAGATATTTACCTACAGCAAGTATTTGAAAATACTAAGAGTTACCCAGGTTATTTATTTATTCAATGTTGTCGTATAAGGTCAGTCTGAGTTACCACTTTAATCTGTCTCTTACCTAAATGGAAACTCAAATAATCAGCATCATTTGACTTTCAGATAATATAGGCATTTAGCAAGATACCTACTTATGTCCAGGCATGGACTAATGTAAACATCTCTTATATTTACTAGAGTCAGTCAAGTGATTTACTGCTTAAGGTAGGCTTACGACTTGGTTTTTCCAATTGCTCAGAGCTGTATTCGAATTGTCAAGATGTTCTAAGAGCGCTCAACTTTCTGTTTTTAAGCTGGAATGTCGCGTTTAAAAGTGCTTGTAACAGAAATTTGAGTTATGAAAATACTATGTAGGTACATACTATTATAGTCCAGAACGAGTTCATTGAAGTTGCGTCCGCTGGGCTCCGTGCCAACATATTTGTGCACCCGTTCTGGGGTGAGCGTCTCGAGTGCCATCGCATACGTCAGCGGCTTGCTGCACGACTGTAGAGTGAATGGGACCGACACGTCACCTGTGGTTAACGTGAAACATTAGAATTATTAAGTTGGTAAATTAATGAATGATGAAGGTCAAGTTCTTACCAATATTGAATCGCTGTCCATCAATTGTACAAACGCTGACTCCCCAGTTATCAGGACTTGCCCTGGCAAGCTGTGGAATATAACTAGCCACTTTGCCATCACTGTTGCTCTTAGCACTCCAGTACATTTCCTCAATGTCCTTGATGAAATCCTGGAAGTCTGGAATGACGAATTGGCTTCGGAACGCGCGTGTGATCAGGACAATGTTTGGTGCTATCACTTCCTTGAACGTGTCTCTGTCTAGTTTCAGTGTTTCTGGTGAACCACCTTCGAAGTTTGATTCCTTGTGAACTTTGTATAAATTGTGCATGACTTCTTTGACTCGCGAGTCGTTCTTTCTTATTCCGGTAGTTCTCAGGGCCTGCAAATATAATCAGAATATCACCATACCTATAATAATGTTATTGTTCTGCTACTGCACTCAAAACTTGTGTTGTGTAAGTATTAAAACTAGCAAATCATTCTACACGGTAGTAGGCAATTCATTATCATCATCTACAACCCGACTTTGCCAACTGCTGGGTACCTATGCCTCAAAACGTGTGTGCCACTCCATAAGGTCTTGCGCCAATCTCTCTAAGTAATTCTTATCCCTGTATAATTGTCTAACGTATAAGTGTAATAACTTACGGCCAGAAACTTTCCGACAGGCAGAAGACCTGTTTCTTCATTTTTGAACATATCAAACAGAACATCATCCGCATTTTTGTGTGGTCCTGCGCGCACCCTGTCAAGAAATTAAGTGATAATATAGAGCTAAAACATATGTGTAGATTATATAATATACTCCTATGACATAGCAAACCATGCACAATCGTGGCAACCACATGAAAGGGACACTTTTGCAATATATTAAATATTGCACAAGTCGCTAACGAAACTCTTATCAAATAGGTACCTACTTAGTTCGTCACGCAGAATCCGATCAGATCTAAAAATATAAAATTAGCGTAGGCAGTTGTTGACGTGTTGGTGCGGGTGTGTCTGTTACGTCGAACAACGATTGTTTACCGAACAGGCACATGACGCTGTCAATAATAAGCACCTACCTATCTATTTAAATAGAGGAAACTGAATAAATACTACACATTTTTACAAAGCATCACCTCTCTCATCTCAGGCTAGCGAGCAACGCAACGCAAAAAACGTCTAAGCCAATATACAATTAATCAACATCAACCCAAAGAAACACCTGCGAGGTAAACCCCAAAAGAGAGGTAAATAAAACAATAACTAACTCGTAGTTTTAGCTCTAGCTGTAGTAGGTTACCTCGCTTACCTCATCTCTACATTAGTAGCTAAAATATACGAATTTAAAGGAACTAGAGTTTACCTTATAAACGCAAAAGGAACACTACTAGTTAGGTAATTTAGAATCATGCAACAAACAAATGGGCGAGTGTCCCTTTTACTCACGATTTAGGGTCGACGTTATGCGCGAATGAAAAGTTTCGGCTGCACCATGTGGAAATGATAAAAATCTTGATTATTCTTATCAAAGAATAAATAAAAGTCACATTTTATGCAATAGTGGGAAATGTTCCTAACGTCATTGTCTGTTAGAGATTACAAGGAATATCTCGGTCTGAAACAGCACACTTTGGTCAAGGCTCTTTGAAGTTTTGATCGATGTGGGGTTAGCAATAACTAGTTTGGCATACCTACAAGATGTCTACAGAAATTAGTAGCTTACAAGAAGTAGTGCCAAATGTAATAAATATCTGAATAAGAACGTTTGAGCACTTGTGAATAAATGTAGAAAACTTAAATGAGTATTAGTGAAAGATGACGTGATGTCAGGAACAAAATATGAGCTTGTTGAATTAATATAGTTCTCGACAGGCGCCGGTCGTCCCGTGTTTAATGTAGATCAATAAACGTCTACTTCAGTTCATTAACGGCAATTTGTTTTCAATAAATAAGGAGCACTTGTGCATTGATTCTAATAATGCATGTATAGAACAAGTACCTACCTCATGTCCACGGACTGGACAGCGTAGAAGTGGGGAGCCGAGTTGCGCCATTTCTGGAACGAAAACCAACGTTAATAGGGTCAAGGCAAAAAAAGCTGTTGGTTTCCCTGATCCCTTAACACAAAAGGACACTCACATCAGCTTTTTCTAATACATAGACGGGTCTCACTTGACTATAGTGCCGTAAGCAGACGTTTACTGGCTTGAGGCATTGGGTAGGGCTCGCAAACCGGCGAAGCTGACGGGCATTCATGACGAGCACTGGACGGTAGACGTGCCTCCTCGCGATCGGCACCTAGTCTGCGATGGAGCGCCGGCGTTATAACATACATCTGAAACGCGCAGGCGTCAACTGACTCCTTCCTCATGCCTCTTTCGCTTATCTTCGTTCTGGTAGTTTGTACACGGTGTTGATTCGGCCGTGACGTTGTGTTTGCGGGAAATTCTAAACTAATATGTCACGACGATGGACTTGCGATAGCTCGTAACTTCTACTGCGGTTAATAATAAGGCTGTTTCGATGGATGTTGCAAGCGTAGGCTAGGAAACCATGTTAGGTTGTTTGATCAATAGTGTAAGTTAGGTGCTTACAAACATTTTGTTATGCTATTACTATGATTGTTGTGGAAGGCAAATTACATTAATAATATCAGGCTTAATTAGGTTTTTTTGCTGCACAATATTAAGCAATATTATTATTACCTATGTATTGTGTGTATGTTATGAATAAGGAAATAAAATGCTCTCAATAAAACTTTTGAAACTATCATAGTTATTAACACTAAAGTCATTTAAAACGGGATATTTACCCTGAATTTCAGTTATTCCGTGATCATGGCGCATGAAACTGCCAAATTATTGGATAACTCAACTCAATCATGGTAAATATCCCGTTTTAAATGACTTTAGTGTAAAATGCTCTCCCTTCGTATTAACGCATTCACTGCCCAGCCTCGACGGTACGAGAGCGGCGCGCCGCCGCCGCCGCCGCCCCGCGCCACTTCAGGTAGACTGATAGACATCGTGCTTCTTAGTCCATGTAAGTGTTAGTTTAATTACTTTCTTTCATTACAATTTAAAGTTCAAAGTACCAACATATTTTATTCATGAAATTTGGTGTCAGAAAAAGTTTGACCAATAACCATCGATGGAATTTCTATGATAGCCTTGCTACCGAAATGTGCCATATGGAAGCATACCTGGCCTGCCTAGCGTACACTAAATATACGACGACCTCTGTGGTGCGACGGGTGTCTGGTCTGGTCATGGTCTGCCTGCCCCGCAGTAGGTTGCGGGTTCGATTCTCGCCTTGGAACAAATGTTTGTAGGATATGTGATGTATTATATTAAGAATATCTGCCATCTAGTACCCATAACACAAGTTCTGCTAAGCTTGGGGCTAGATGATGCTATGTGGATGGACCAGTATTATTTATCCAGACCAGTATTGTCTTTTATGCTAAATATGATAAAATACCTATATCCTACAGGCCATTTGGTCTGCCTTTACCCTAAGAAAATATATTTATGAGTCCCTAAAGGAAGAAAGCACTAAGTATTAAGATGGTAAGCTTCACTTCCCCACCTGTAGTATTATACCCCCTAAAACGGAAACACCTCTGCTGCTTAGCGGCAGAATAGTGGTGGCACATCCTTGTTTTTATCTTCTGCTGGTCATTAGGTAAATTTTTACCGGAGAGAGAAAGTTGGCATGCACACACCGAATCAAACGAGGTCACTCTGCCAAGACTGTCAAGATCTCAGGAAGATTCTGCGCTTCTGGACGGAGTTAGGCTGGTTAGAAGAACAAACCACGCACAATGAACCAATCCGAGTCTAAGGACATAAGAGTACATACACCATAACCACATCGGATCAATGTATTCGCCGCCCACGAATACCTCGATCGATGTATGCGCATTAAAAACTCAATAAGGTATATGGACATTTCACACAGCGTCACCCAGCCCCAAAAAAACTGTGCTTGTATTATGTGTGTCCGATGAGATGACTGAAATACACAATACACAGACCCGGAACTAATACAATACAAAAATACTTTATTGTACACCAGATACGGATCAAAACAAAAAAACATTACATTCGACAAGTACAATGGGCGGTCTTATCGCTTAGATTATCATCCAGGCTACCTGTGGATGGAAATAATTATCTGAATTTAAGAAAAGCTGAAAAGTGTACCAAAGATATTTGCGAGTGATGGGCATGGAATCCACAACTTGCGTCGTAGGGAGACCTTCGTAGCGTCACTGAGATCATTAATTTAATTTAATTTGTAATATATTTTTATGCCTAATTATACTAATTACAGAGGGTTAATATAAAATATCGTCGGACTAGGTTTTAACATATTTCATGTTTTAACATAGAACACATATTATATGTTGTAAAACATGAAATTTTAAAAAAAATTAGCAA
The DNA here is from genome assembly GCA_947044415.1 of Eupithecia dodoneata. NCBI lineage: Eukaryota > Metazoa > Arthropoda > Insecta > Lepidoptera > Geometridae > Eupithecia > Eupithecia dodoneata. Next base: position 5,802,058 of record OX345656.1, on the reverse strand, counting down.
ACTTATTTAAAATTTAAAACACCTACCTCAAAACCATTCTCGCATTCCATAATGAAGTTCTCGAATCCACTAGACAAAGTTCGAACAGTCCAAAAAGCAGGAAGGTACAGGAAGGCACCGCGTCCCGAGAATCGCAAGTAACGCAAACTGAAGTTCCGCAGATTTCGCGAATGAAACGTGTCTCGCATCGCACTGAGTTCTAACGCTTCTGTAGACGACTATAAATACTTATTGGAACCAGTGCCAAGAGCTATTAGCCGGAATTCTTTGTATGCTTCTATTCTATTTATATACGTAGATTATATATACGTTCGCAAGTTTAAGGCAATGGGAAGGTTCTTGTTAGTGATGGTACCTATTCACGCCTGAAGGAACGAATCTTAAAATAAATTCATGTCAGTTAAACTAAACATACGCGTTCAGATGTCTTTGAACTTTTTTGTAGTACTACTGTAATTTATTAGATAGAAATCACTTTTCTATGCTAATATTATAAAGAGGAAAGATTTGATTTTTTGTTTGTTTGCATTGAATATGCTCCGAAACTAATAATAATAATAACCCGCAGGGCAGCTTGTAGCGAGCTGTTGGTGAGTAGCGACACCACGGGTACCGAGTGCTCCCGGGGAAGTTCCTGGTTCTCGTCTCCTCTTGCGGAGTGGTATCCCAAAAGAACCAGATCCCCACCTCTTGCTTGCGTAATTTTGAGTCTTTTAAAAGAACAGTGTGCAATACGTATCGTTGTCTCACCTCACCGTTAGGACATTCCTAAATAACTCTACTGTAGGGTGATGGAACGGGAGTCTAGCACCAACTTTCAGTATCGCACGCTGTGCTCTCTCAACTTCAATCAAATGAGTTTTGGCTGCACCACCATAAGAGGTTATACAATAGTCTATTATCGACTGACCTAAAGCTGAGTCCATCTTTATGACCTTTCGGTCAGCAACGTGACTGAGGGTTTTAAAAATATATATCAGCTTTCGGAGCCTTCCGGTAAGTACTTCTATATGTGGCTTAAAACTTAGCGTTTGATCAATTACGACACCTAAATATTTGATGTTCTCTGCTCTCAGGAGAGAAGGACATGCATAGTTAGAGGTAGAGCTAGGACATGTGTGAGCATACAATTTGAAGTTAGGTGAAGGGAGAAGGTTAGTCCTATGAGCAAATGCAAGGTATTTAGTTTTAGTGATGTTGAGCGTAAGAATGTTACTATGCAACCATGAGCTTACTTTATTAAATCCCTGTTGTGCGAGTTCGAAAACCTCATTCCAGGTGTTAGCGCTGAAAAACAAGGCTGTGTCATCTGCAAAGCTTAGGATTTTGCCCCGAGATAGCTGTTGCTGACACAGATCGTTAATTGCCTACATTAACGATCTGTGTCAGGAACAGTGAGGGACCCAGGATACTCCCTTATGGGACTCCATGATTAACAGTTAGTATGTCACTAAACCTCCCGTCTATTTTGACTTGTTGCTTGCGACCTTCCAGGTAATTTTGAAACAGGTCAAGTGGGAGACCTCTGACGCCAAGGTTTTCCAGCTTATAAAGAAGATGGGGTATGGAAACCGTGTCAAAAGGCCTTAGCCAAATCGATGAATATAACTAGGCACTTTTTCTTCGAGTCTATGTCTCTAATTAAGGAATCAACAAGTTCATGTACCGCGTCATCATTGGTCGATTTTCCATTCCGAAACCCAAATTGTGCGTTAGAAAGAAGGTTATTAGACTCCGAGTAATTAACTAAGCGCTTGTTCATAATGCGTTCCAATATTTTCGACACAGTAGGCAGGATTGAAATTGGCCTATAGTTACTGCTAGCTTAAAGGCTTGAGGGAACACTCCAGTTGCTATAGAGAGGTTACAAATATAAGCAATTGGTTTAGAGAGAAGATGTGCATATCTTTTCAGAATTTTACTTGAAATCTGGTCAAATCCCACTGCACAGTTTTCCCTTAAACCATTGATAAGCTTTGCCATCTCTTCCTCATCTGTTGGGAGCAGAACAAATGACTCGAATGACATAGGCGAAAGTAGTTGATTCTGTGAGATAAGTTGTTCTACAAGCTTTTTTCTTTACTACATTGATGCTATGAGGATTATTCGTCATAAGGAGATTAGTAGAATGGTCTTTTGCCTTATTAGAGCCACTAATTTTTTTAATGACGTCCCAGAACTGTTTCTTATTATTCATTGCATTAATTAGTTCTTGCCGTTCATAATTTCGCTTAGCCTTCTTAATAATTGTATTGCAATAATTTCTGTATCGTTTATAGGTTACATTATTAATCTCATCATTAGGATTCTTCTTAAATTTTACGTATAGCCTATCGAGGTTCCTCATGCATTTTAAAAGTCCTTTAGTGATCCAGGGCCTAAAAATTCTATTCCTGTTAGTTGTTTTACTTAGCTGGGAGTTATCTAAAATGACCGAATTTGATTGCTTTATGAATAAATCAGTAGCTGAGTTGGCGTCTCTACATTCTAGGATTGATTGAAAATTAAATTTATTCATTGATTTATCGAGTGACTCATAAAAAATGTGATAAGACGGTTTCTGTAAATCATATCTAAGTATTTCACTATTAAGGCTAACGGCTACACTTTTATGATCAGTTACTGATGTTTCGAAGACGAAGCAGTTAGCATCCATTTTTGTTTTGATCATAATGTGATCCAAGCAGGAGTTGCCACGAGTAGATAGCGTGTGACTAGGTAGTAGTCCGTGGCTTGCTAACACGTTAAGGTACTCATAAGCCCGTCTATCTGAGCTATTTGGTACAATGTCAATATTTATATCGCCGCCCAGGGTTATATTTTTATAGGATTTAATTTTATTAAGGAAAGTGTCCAACGAATTGACAAAATTACTTACATTATACTGACTTGGCGGCCGATAAATTCCGAGAATACATATTTCCGGGCTGATTTTCAGTAATAAAGCATTGGCGTCATGAATTACAGGTTCTTCAAAGGACACGTTCATTTGTTTATTATAGTAGATTACAACTCCCTCGTTTTGTGTTTTGTGAGATGTCGTGGTTGCATAACTATAATTGACAAGATCTGGTATGCACTTAGAGGAGGCCAGCCAGCATTCCGAGAGTACAAGAACATCCCAGTCTAACTTTTACCTTTGCAGGAATGCAGGAGCGTCGTAAAGTTAGGCATATTACAGGTAATGCTACGAATGTTTTACGTAAGAATATGTAGAGATGATTTTTCAGTAGAAACATATTTCTTTACTTCATCAATGTTACAAGAGTGAACTTTAGCAACAGTAAAAGAATCCAGATCTAAGTTTATATTACTATGAGTCATCTTAAACGAGATTTACGTCACGGAATTCACGTGACAATGGTGACATATTTTTTTTTTATTATAGATAACTATAAAATGATTTGGATGATTTTGTGCTAATATTCTGTGATAAAAATGTTTATTATCGAGCTTTAGGTGTATTTTAATTGTTTGTTTACTTATTGAGTTCATATTTTCGTAGTGTGAGTGTTTTGTGTGTTGTGTAGGCGTAACTAGTGTACGCAATGTGTAAAATATGCTGCTATCAAAGAAAAAGTAGGACAAAATGAATTTACAAACATAAACATTAGCTCCTATGCTGGAGATAACACGAAAGTGACAAATTTTTGAATGTAAGTATATATAACTTATAACCTTACAGGGACATCCTAGTCACAGTGTGGTGACTATCCAGATCTTCCATTGAGGTAATGCGTAGCGGCGCTTTCCCCTCCTGCGTTTTGACGTATATTTCCCCGTAAGAGGTCCATGCTGCAAACAGCCTTTTGTTTTTAACGTTTTCTCGCGCGATGTAGAAGAGATGGCGCACTTTCATGTACTCAGCGGCTGAGTACATCGGAAATCCATCTCCCGGGGACCCCCCGACCTTTCTTCATCTCGGAGTCTCTCACCTCGGCTATAGACTTGAAACGTTTCTTGACGCCCGTGATAATTGATTCTTTTAACGCAGTAGAGCTGAATTCCACGACAAGAGATGAGCTTTTTGTGCGATAAATGTTTCTTATGTCAGCTTTATGGAATTCTGGCTCAACGTTCGACACTGAGCCAATATCTGTTATGATACTGAGAATTTTTTGGTGGTCTTCATGATCGTTTTTGGGAATACCTATTACGGATTTCAATCGTCGTACTTCGTGCTTGATTCTCGAGATAGTCCACCTGAGCTTCTAAAGCTGTAATTCGACCCTTATAATCTTCATTTTGGGTTTCTAAAGTTAGCATTCCTGATGTAATTTCTTCATATTGGAAATTAATTTGTTCCACAGATTGTTTAATTTCCTGCTATGATTATATTCATAGCATTACTCAAGCTTTCAAACTTTTGATCTTGTTGGACTTTCATTTCAGCAAAAAAAAAAATAATTTCAGAAATTTCTACTAAATCGGTCAGCGTACATTTCTGTCGTTTTCTGATATATGAAAAAGCATTGGAGTGGTCTTCCTTTGAGCTTTTATTCATTATTATGCTTTATCTGAATCATAGTGTACCATAGGTGCAGGGTTTTGGTTCTTATCAGGAGGTGAACGCTGAACTGTAGTCATATCTAACGCGCAGTAGAGCGCCTGAAACCAATTACTTAGCAAACCACCGTGTAAGGAACTGCGTGCTGTTAGTCCGCTTTAAGGTATAGCTGGGGACCACAGTTTATATAACAGTACTGCACGCTTGCGTCGTCTTCACGCTCCTGAACGATAATTTTGTCGATGACGTCACTGTACCGCTGGCGTGGACCGCGTATAGCCAAACTAACACTAAAGTAATTTAAAACGGGATATTTACCATGATTTGATTTTTGAGTTATCCAATATTACTCAAAAATTTAATCATGGTAAATATCCCGTTTTAAATGGCTTTAGTGCTAATAACCATGATAGTTTCAAAAGTTTTATCGCGTATAGCCTGACTGCGATGCCGCGAGGAGCGGGCTCGCAACTGATGAGGACAAGTCTGTGGTGATGGTCTCACTCACGTAATCAGTTGGCTTTTTCTGAAGACAGACGTTGTATCCTCAACTCGAGCCAAGGTAGGGGCGTAGTCAGAGGGCGCAGCTCCACCAGTTAAAAATTATGGGTAACACGTCTGCACTGTACAAAGGCCGCGAGGCAAGAGGAACTACTGGACCGATTTGAAAAATTATTTCACCGTTGGGAAGCTACGCTATCCCCGGCGGTCAGTCTCTCAAAAGTAATAAGTAAATTGTAGTAATAAGCGGAACTAGGTACCTTTGTTTAATATTTATATTTTACTATTTTCTGCCTGCGGAATCGCACGAGTTATTTCTATGTTAATGCTTAACTTTGGAACTTATTTATAGGATAAAAAGTAGTCTGTTTTATTCTAGGCCTGGAACTAACTGAAGATAGATAGAAAATACTTTATTGTACAATTACTATAAGAAACATTGAACATAAAGAAAAAAAACAGGTAACAATTGGCAGTGCTATCGCTCAAGATCTCTACCAGACGACCATAGATGGATAGGATCGGACAGTGCCAGGGGGTGTGTGCTTGTAGGTTTTATAAGAAAAAGATACGTACACTATGCTGGAGAAAAATATTGGTACATCTTAGTCCGAGTTTGAAACGAATTCTGAAGTTTTTCAGGCGTATCGAGAAACAATGACCCCATTTGACGACCGATGTGGCGCGGTGGGCGAAGGTCCGCCTGCGACGCAGGAGGTTGCGGGTTCGATTCCCGCCTCGGAACAATTGTGTGTACGATCTGCAGATATTTGTTCCGGGTGTTTTGGTTGTTTTCTATGTATAATAAAAAATATATATATCTATGTAATATATTGTATTATGTATATCAGTTATCTAGTACCCATAACACAAGCTCTGCTTACCATGGGGCTAGATAATGCTGTGTGAATTGTCCATCATTAATATTGAAAAAAAATTATTGAAATATTAAATATTTAACGACTAGGCGAGTCGTGCAGGGAAAGGTGGAGGGTAAAAGACCGAGGGGGGCGATAGGGGTAGATCACCTAGTTAGATCGACCAGATCGCCATAGTTGATGCATGAATGACCACCGACAGGGAGAGATGTCGATATATTGTGTGGCGAGCGATATCAGACGACCGCTACTAATGAGAAGAAGCCTAATTAATTATCCTTGTATGCGAAATTCGTTCGATAAAAATCACAAAACTCTTAATATACCTACTGAAAGTTTCTTTACAAGTTGTGGAGTTCACTAATATGTAGATAAGTACTATCCAGTTTCCTAGTCCAGATATACCTAGTAGATCATACTTCCCTACATCTCCCCGTAACCTCAGGATATAGATTAATATAGTATAATATTTTTCTGCATATACGCCGTAGCTTCGTAGAGATTGCTACGGTAGCACCCTCTACGAGGCACTACGCCGTAGCACTGCTACGACGCTACGCCGTACCCGCGCAAGGATAAAAAATATTTCAACGCGCCAAAATTTTAGTATTGGCTACGGAATGCGCGTGAGACAAATATAACATTTGAGGCGATGACTTGCTTGAACGTATCTCTGTCTAGATTTGTTTCTAGTGCTCCATCCTGGACCATTGATTGCTTGTATAATAGGCTTGTTTCCACAAAGAATAAATCGGATGGCTTAGAGTTTCTAATGCTTAACCATGATTATAAGTAAACAAAAAAAAAAGTTTTTATTTAAATATTAATAATATTTATGGAAAATAAAATCAACAAAATGAGGCGTTTAATCACGTGACATTAAACAACAATCAGAGAAGCGCATGGTCTCACACCACGCGAAACGCCATGTTGTAACTGTCATTTTCGTATAAAGTGAACAGGTTGTTTCGCGAGGTGTGACATCATTCAAGACGCCATGACAGTCTTGGCCTTTTTCGCGGTAAATTTCAAGTCCTTTTCTAAAAACTCAAAATACAAAAAAAAACCTATTTTTCTTAAAATAATATATTTTTGGGGTGAAATACAACGTACATTGTAGAGTGTCTCTAAGTTTTTTCTTATAGCTTTTATTATTAAGGGAATAATTATTGGCTAATACTTAATCTATTATTTAAAAAAGGTCAAGGATACTGTAAAAAAATACTTTATTAATTAGAGACATGCGATATGAGTGTGTGAGAGACATGGAGTGTGCAATCTTGTACGGATAAAAAATAGAAAGGTATATTGTATCAATAAGGTTGAATTTTTTGTGGCAAAATATTAACTAGGATCCAATAACTTCGCAAAACGGCTTAGAAAAATAAGTTTTTTGGGATTTATTATTATTGTATATATTTCTACAAAGTAGTTATGTTAATATTTTGAATTCACTAATTAATGAACGGTGTCCTCAGGAGTACCTTACAAAACACACACAAAACACTCACGCATACACACTCATAAACACACTCCATCATTATATTTTTTACTTAAATAGATACAACAAAATTTACTAGTAAACTAAACACTATAGCCGGAAGTACATATGTTTCCTAATAAAATGTTTATAGTTTATGATTTTGTTTGCATTGTATGTATATATATAGGTATACATATATTTATAGTATCGTACCATTATTTTTTATTCTTTTTTTATTTACTTTTTATTCACAATAATTAAATTTAGTTAATCAAGTCATAATATAGGTCCTATTATTATGTCTTTGTTTTTGTCAATGGTTTTTTAAGAGTTATTATTTAGTTTTTACTATTACTATATTTTTTTATTTCATTGCGTATGCCTGTTCGTGACGTCACCTGTACGGGCTCTAATGGAAGACCAGCGCTGGCTAAGTCTCTTACGGAGCTTTGCCAGCATTATGCTGAGTTAGAGCCTTTTTGTAACAACTCTCTACATGTACCTATGTATTCTATAAGTTAATTTAAGTTGATATGAATAAATGTCTTTCTATTCGGTTTCTATTATTGTTGTAACGTTTTTTGTTTACTGTTAGTGTGGGCACTTATTTAGTTAAATAACGTAAATAATACCTGCGCTTGTGTTTTAAAAAATATTTATTTTATTTGTACTTTCTCACTGCATTAGATATTTTCTGAACGTATATTTGTTTATCTGGCAATAACAGTTTTCTTCACGAGGGTGCATGCGCAAAAGTCGCAGAGCCTATGTTCAGACCTGCCAAGATAAATTATCCATAGGTACTGTAGATGCATTTCAGAGAAATCTTATAGACGGTAAAAGAAGTTGCGTCATACATGGCTTTGATGAGTGGCCGCGACTATAAGACATGTGTCTGGTGAAACAATGCCGGATTAGTCAACTGGGCGCAAAAGGACATCGAGAACGAGCACCCTAAGCAAATAAAAAAAACTTTGGCACCACGGCGGCCATGATAAATTAGATAGGACAATTCCATGGATTCATTGGCTTTCCATTCCTTAGAAACAATCATTGCAATGGAAAACGCTAAAACATTATCCAGAATAGCTACATGATAGCTTCTTACAACCCAAATAAATAATAACAAAAATGTATGTATTGCAAAGAGAATATGATACTTTATAAGTATTGCTTTTTTTAATCATCTTTGTTTTATGTTTTTGTGTACATATTGAGTTACAAATAAACTTATTCTATTCTATATTCTTTTTGAGAACATAGTTCAAAGAGAATACAATACCTAAGCATAGCTCCCCTATAGCCCGATTACCGAAATCCATCACAATAGCCTGGTTTTATTTCTTTCATTTTTCCTTGCAATAGTCTCTACACCTGGCGGATACCATCTTTGGGTGTATCATATTGTGCACCTGAGGATGATACCCGCTAAGTGTAGCCATCGCCTTTAGATTAACTTCTCAAAGGGCCTCTGTGCTGTTGGCTTCGACCCCACGCAAGCATTCCAAAGGACCGGTTCACTTTATGGCCCGAGGTAATAAGTACATAATGAGTACGTAATGAGATAAATAATAATAAAAAAAGGACAAGACAATCAAAGACCTACAATAACTAAACAACACATTATCAGATAGAACTTCGTCAAAAATGCATTTTTCCACAGCCATTATGAACTGTAGTGACTGTAGTGCACTCTATCTCTTCCGGAGAGATGTCAGTAGGCACTCCACGATTAACTCCCATACGGGAATCATTATAAGTTGGGATAAATGCCTTAAAATATTTTTTTCTGAGCTGTCATTGCTAACAAATATGTACATTAGCAACAATATGACTATTAAATGCAATGAATACTCTGTTCCTACCGATTCTTTTAACACTACCATTCACTACATTATTATTGTAATGAGTTGCGTTTCAAGATAATTGGGTGGAGCGTGGAGCCATTCGTTCGGACCTCCCCTCATTGTTCAGTAGATCTCAAGGTCTCTTTATTACAATCTTACTCTCAATCTTTTTACACCAACGGCCTGTGGGTTACATATACTCGTACCAAAGCGTCCATCAGTGCCCTACAAATCCTTCATAATAATTTATTTAGAGCAATGGTAGGGCTGCCTCTATGGGGCATTTCCGTTGGAATTATTAAACACTTAATTGAAACCATTGCACTAGATCTATGTAGCTTTTATATTTAATGAATCTATTGAGTGGCGTATTTCCTGATCTAATGAAACATTGTAAAATAATCCCATTGTTTAAATCGGGTAGTAGGTCTCATCCCAGTAACTTTAGACCGATATCAGTACTGCCTACATTCAGTAAAGTTTTTGAAAAACTTATTTTACACCAATGGCTTAGACATTTTAATGACAATAACCTGCTTCATTTTAAGCAATTTGGGTTTACTCGAGGCAGGTCAACTACCGGTTTAGAGTTTGAATTGCTTATTTTTGATGCTTGGGAGAAGTCGCAAGATGTCGCTATTGTCCACGAGTGCGGAGTGCGCATAGTCTGCCTATATACATAAAAAATAATTTATGTTTAAACGTTTAATAAATAAATAATAAAATGCTTCTATTAAACGGGTGCCTAGATAAAGATTAACACAACTATACTAAGCGACCATCTCCGAGAACTTTATATCGTAAGCTCAAATGATTAGGATACTGTGATTCAGTGGAATATCTAAAAATCGTTAAGGTCAGTGAACTTTGTCGCATCCTTCATCACAGTTTGAACAATTCCTACCAAGTTCGGCCTCGGATGTCTCGCCTTCTTTCACGTTGGTCTCTTTGACTGAGCGCGTCGCTTCCGGATTTTTCAGGAAGTTTACTACATTCGAGTGGCCAAATGTTTCCGCCTCGTTGAGTGGGCTTTTGCCCCAACGATCTTTTGGATCAATGGGCACCTTGCATTTCTTCACCAAGAACTCCGCGCAGCAAAGATGCCCTTCTGCCGCGGCTAAGTGCAAAGCTGTACGACCGTCGTAATCAGCGACATCCATGTGCATTCCGGCAAGAAAGTGCCTAAAAATATATTGTTATTTCAACTTGCTTAATATTGCAAAGTCGATTGAACATTCTACACACCTGAACAAAACCAGAATAGGGGCATGTGAAGAATGTTTATGAACGTGGAGCTCAAGCTCAGAGTAAATGTTTTAGAAACCTGTTAAATGACTCATCCCAGGATGTCTACCACGCTATTTATTCGTTATTCACGCTAAAATTTGCGTAATTGCTGATAACGTGCGCTACGTTATGTGCTAAATAGCGTGATAGCCTTGCAGGCATTCATTGACATCGGCATTTTGACGTACAATGAAACATTCAGAGCAAAATTAGGCATTATACCTTTTAAGGCTGTTGACATCGCCGCTTGCAGCGGAGTACAATAGGCTTACAGTTTCAACGCTTATGGCATTGTATTTGTTTCGACGAGGATCCTTCTTTTTTGCCGGGTTATTAACATTGTCATATTTGTGAAATTGGAAGACCTTGACGAGTTCCTGAAATTAAACAAGGGACATTTGTATCTACAGTATCAGGCGATAAATATTGCACATCGACCTATAGAAAGAGACATACGGCTAATTTCGGCTTCGTAGAGAGATCTCTGTCGCACACTAAAAGAGAAGTCTCATGGCGAAACGGTGAACTAACATATTAACGCAACAAAAGTAGTACATTGGCACACGCGCGCCCTCAATTCTTAGGAGACTTTTTGCACACACTATACCTACATATGTGATGTTTTGTCAGTCGTTGTTCAAGTGCGGTAGAGTGGGGTTCAAAATACATATATATAGAGTTATTAACACCATATTTTTTTGAATGCTTCCGTATCATCCGGATTTTAATCCAATTGAAAATAATATGGTCTCAACTGATAGGCTATGAAATGTGGGTATGAATTTAACAGTAAAACATTTATTTTATTTAGCCTGTTTCGTCCCACTGTTGGGCAAAGGCCTCCCCGAAATCTTTCCACTCAGTGCGGTCACCCGCGATATCCCACCAATCTCTGAGGAAGGCGTTAAGGTCGTCTCGCCATCGCTTTCTTGGCCGACCTCGCCCGCGGCTTCCTTCCGGGACCCAGGGTATTGATCATTCGCCCACCTCTCGGGGTGCATTCGGCTAATGTGCCCGGCCCACTTCCATTTCAGTGTGGCGGTCTTAACAGTAAAACATGTGTGGCGGTCTAACAGTAAAACATTATTAACAGAAAAAGTAAACTTGATCGGGGCTGACGAGTGGAAAAAGGTTTGCGATAATAATCAATGTAAGAATTAACATTGAACACGGTTTAGATTAGACAATTATACGGATAGACTAGTGATAAATACGGCTGATAGTGACAGTGATATTGACCTCATTGAGAGCACAGATAGTAATATGGAAAGAATTGAGAATTAGAATGATTATTGGTTTATTAAAATGTCCTACTTTTAAAAATAAATAAATATAATTGTTAAACATGTTTAATTGTTTTATTTTACCCCAACTTGAAGACAGCACTTATGACACCCAAAATGGTGTATTTTATACAAAGAAAAATTATAATTATCTAAAGAATCAAATCTGGACGGCCTAGCTTCAGTCTCCCGATGCATCGGTCTTGGCATGTACGCGGATAAAACCAAAGTCATAATCCAGGCCACATTGATCCAGGCCGGTGGTCGTAGGTACATACACGGCCCACCTTCTCGATTTTTTTTTGGAATACACCTTGGGCAGATTCTGCAGTTAGGTAAAAACAATTTCGACAAGGAGGCCAAGAGGAGGATCCAGCTAGGCTGGACAGCGTTTGGAAAACTACGCCGAGTATTCTCGTCATCCATACCGCAATGCTTGAAAACTAAAGTTTTCAATCAGTGCGTCCTACCCGTTATGACCTACGGAGCTGAGACGTGGACACTCACGGTAGGGCTGGTCCACCAGTTTAAGGTCGCTCAGCAAGCTATGGAAAGGCTTTGCTCGGAGTTTCTCTGAAGGAGATTCGTAACGAATACATCCGACAGAGAACCAAAGTTATAGACATATGTAGCTCTAAGAAATAGCAAGCAGTGGCAGTGGGCCGACCATATCTCACGAGGAACCGACAACCGCGATGGGGTAAACGTGTTCTTAAGTGGTCACCGCGACTCGGAAAACGTAGTGTAGGACGCCCTCCTGCCAGGTGAACGACGACCTGCGAAGGACTGCGGGCAGATGCTGGATACGTCAAGCTGAAGACAGGGCACTATAGCGCTCATTGGGAGAGACCTATGTCCAACAGTAGACTAATATAGGCTGTGACATAGTCACCTTGTGACAAAACTCCATTATATAATAAACAATGATATAAAAATACAGACCTCGCAAAATTGTAATCCTCTGCAGCTATTTCCACATACATCGAGTGGTGGCGAGAAGGTGCTAATGCCCATAACTTCTGGAACCACAATCAGCATGGCCCCTGAGACCCCTGACTTCGCCGGCAGACCCACTTTGAATGAAAACTGTCCGGAGTAGTCGTACATGCCACAGCTATGCATCAACGAGAGTACATTGCGCACTGCATCTGGATTAAGTACATGCTCACCAGTGGTGGGACAAATCCCCCCATTGGCAAGTGTGGCAGCCATTACTGACATGGTTTCGGTAGTTGCTTCCATGGAGCAGCACTGGAAATATAATTAGTAAAGTAACATCGAAAGATAAATGGTTGTAGCTATTCGACTGCGTCGTTGTCCTACCTGAAAATAGAAATCCATGCACTCAAGAAGGTTTGCTTTTTCGGGGAAGCAATTTAATCCTCTCATGTAATATCCGATTGCATAGTTTCTGTCAGCAGCCTCCCTTTCGGACAAGTATACGGCGTTGTTGAAACCCAATTGCTCTCTACCTGCTATTTTACTAAAATATGCCATCACGTAGTCGAACTGTTCAGCGAGTGTCATTTCTGGCTTATCTAGGGTCCTCAGTAGAGAGCAGATCAGGATAGCTCCGGCATTGATCATAGGATTGTGAGGCTTCCCTGGAAAACATTAATGCATGACATTTAAAATTATTTAGGTTAATTCTGCTTGTTATCGAAACTATGGGATTCCGCTATCTTGGTAATTATCTTATCTGTTACAGAAGTATAGTAATAAAATATAATTAGGACTGTAGGTCCCAATTAACAATTAAAATAGCAAACGACAGACTGCTACAAACATACAAGGGGTAGCTCAACTAATACAAATCAATACCAATTGGAAGCGTCCCTAAGACGCGGTGGCCTTAGTACGCAATCATTGCTCATCATCAACAAGAGTTATACAAAGGAAACGATTTCAACTTATGCCCTGGCTCCCATTTAGAAACGGTCAGGAGATGGGTACGATCTACAGAGCTGGAGCATGTTTGTAACAGGAAATTCATTCGATTTCTACTCACACAGATTCCGCCCGATTCGCCGTTAAGGCAAAAGTGATTTGAGGGCCCCTTCCCTCAAATTAAGTCAATTTGTATACATACCTCTACTGTCCATGACGAGTTCATTGAAGCGGAGCCCACTGGGCTCCGCGCCAACATATTTGTGCACCGTCGTAGGACCAAGTGCCTCGAGTGCCATGCCGTAAGTCAGTGCCTTACTGCACGACTGCATAGTAAATGGTACGTTCACATCACCTGATGAACAATACCTATTTATGTTCAACATATGCGTTTCAAGCTTCTTGATAACTAAAGAATAGGTTTATTATGTTTTTTTTTACCAATGCTGGATCGTTGACCGTCAATCGTGCAGATGCTAATCGCCCAATGATCAGGGTTAGCCTTAGCGAGCTGTGGAATGTAAGTAGCTACCGCGCCGTCGGTGTTGGTCTTGGTAGACCAATACAATTTTTCAATTTCTTTCATGAATTCCTGGAATTCTGGAATGATTAAGTGGCTTTTAAATGCGCGAGCTATCAGAACAATATTTGGCGCGATCGCTTCCTTAAACGTGGCTCTGTCTATTTTCAGTGCTTCTGGTAATCCGCCTTCATTTTTCATTCGCTTGTGAGCTTTGTACAAATTGTTCATGATTTCCTGGATTCGTACGTCATTCTTTCTAATTCCATTTTGTTTTAAAGCCTGTGGATGTATGCAGCATATTATGTGAGGAATTATGAATAAGAAACCTTCTAGCTTTTACGCACAGGGCATAGAATTTGGATAAAGAAGTTCCTCATACGTCATGAAGTCCTCATGAAGACTGATACAGAGTGCCCGGTAGGACAATTTTGATTAACTTGAATATTTCGATAACCGTTCCATGGATGAGCTGAATATATCATTCGAAGCGTCTTTAAAGAGTGTTTAACGACCTCGATTTCACAGTTGTTTACTGAAAATGGTTGATTCACTGAAGAAGCTTTTGTTATACAAACAATTTGTTTGCCATAATTTTTAAGATTTTGTATGTAAGTACACGTTTCTAATTTTCTTAATGTAATACATTTTTTTTTTTCATTTCAAAATCAAAATTATCCCCCAATTATGAAGAGTGGCGTGGCGTTACGAAGGAACATTCGCATTCCAAATTTCAGGCTTCATATATTTTAAATATACATGATATTGTAACAAGGTAAAAAAAAACAGTAGTATAATTAGCTATCCTGAATTTATTTATTTTGGTACTTACATCCAGAAATTTTCCGACTGATAGAAGATCGTTTTGTGCGTACATATCAAATAGCACATCGCTGATATCTTCGTGATAGGAACGCGGTTTACTATGAAAATAAGTTATTCAGTGAGTTATTAAGTAGGTAGGTATTCTAAAGCAGTTTTGCATTACAAATGGAAGCTTTTAGGTTCGATGCCAATGGTATTGCTTATAACTAGCCAACTTGTTAAAGGTAGGTAAGGTCTAGTCTATCGATAAGTGGCGGCGGCGGCGGCGGCGAAGCGTGGTTTGGTATTAGAAAATTCCATCCCGATCTTTATTTCCAATACCGGGTAATTGTTGATAAGTTTATAAACAACATAAAGAAAATTAATACATGCTAGTTTACATATGCTTTTTGGTAGCGAGACAAGTTAGCTTGATGACATGGCAGGTTTGGTTAATTTCATGCAACAGTTTTAGAAACACGGAGTTTCCTCTAGGTCATATTTCCTCTATTTGGGATATTCCCAAAAAATATTAATTGTAATCAAATAAGAAATAAGGTAGTTAAAATACTAAAATCGAATACTATAAAAAGGAATTTAAAAGTTGTGATGGAAAGCCTAAAAAAATGTATCATTTAATTAATAATTTATAAAACAACAATGGTACAGAAAATGATGCTCCTTCAAAGATTTTATCTACTAAAGGTATTATCACAGACCCACTAGAATTATGTAATCACTTCAACAATTTTTTGCTTACATCGGCACTACCCTCAGTCTACTAAAGGTATTATCACAGACCCACTAGAATTATGTAATCACTTCAACAATTTTTTGCTTACATCGGCACTACCCTCAGTCTACTAAAGGTATTATCACAGACCCACTAGAATTATGTAATCACTTCAACAATTTTTTGCTTACATCGGCACTACCCTCAGTCAACAGATACCTACCAACACAATATCACACGTATCCCTCCCAAACAATATCTTCTAACAACCCATACAAACTTACAGAATTTAGACTGATCACTGAGTCATTAAATGTATTAAAGAGCCTATTTTAGAATGCATAACAAAATGTATAAACAAATGCTTAAAGGTAGGTTATTTCCCGGATAGTCTGAAGCGTGCTAAAGTCACTCCGATCTTCAAAGCTGGTTCGAAATAAAATCTTCGAAACTACAGACCCATCTCTGTACAACCCATTACTTCTAAAATATTAGAGAAAATAATACATCAACGCATTACTGAGTTTTTAGTATCAAATAACCTCGTAACTGACCGTCAGTACGGGTTTCGGACAAAGTCTAACACGCTGTTAGCAACCATTGACATTATTACTAAATAAAATCTAAAATTGATCGAAAACAAATAGCTATTGGAACTTTCATAGACTAGCAAAAGGCTTTTGACACCATAAGTCACGAACTACTAAAAAAGGTATTGAGGATCTGCCTTTCAGTTAATAAAGTATTACATGTCAAGTCGTTTTCAAATTGTTAAAATTAAAGATCATACAAGCAACTCACAGTCTATCAAATGCGGTTTTCCGCAAGGATCTATTATAGGCCATTGCTATTCTTATTATAAATATGTAGATAGTATACATAAAATTGTCTTAAAAGGACATAACACTCTGTATGCAGATGACACCTGCTTATTTTATTTCGGTAACAACATCAAATCTATTATAGATGATGCACAGAGTGATGTTAACCTACTCCAGACGAAAACTAAATATATATTTTTTTCTGCAAAAAATAAGGTTATTCCTGTCATGAGTTATTTTATA
The DNA here is from genome assembly GCA_947044415.1 of Eupithecia dodoneata. NCBI lineage: Eukaryota > Metazoa > Arthropoda > Insecta > Lepidoptera > Geometridae > Eupithecia > Eupithecia dodoneata. Next base: position 5,785,264 of record OX345656.1, on the reverse strand, counting down.
ACCTATAAACGGAGTTACAATCGATAACGTAAACCATCGACAACTTACCCAAATAGACGCCCAATACCCATTTATTCGCTGTGCAAACAAGTTTGTCAAACAACTGAGGTGTGCGAGCGTGGGGAACTAATTGCTAATTGGTTCGTTCAAGGTTACGACAAATCATGACCATTATTAGTGATGGGGTAAGTACTATGAAAACAATCGATACTTGCAACAAGGTATATTTACTTTGACGTTTTGCGAACGATGTGGCGTGGCGGGCGAGGGCCGCCTGCGATGCAGGAGGTTGCTGGTTCGATTCCCGCCTTGGGACAAATGTTTCTACGATCTGCAAATATTTGTTCCGGGTGTTTTGACTGTTTTCTATGTATAATTAAAAATATGTACTTATCTATGTAATGTATTGTATTAAGTTGATCAGTCATCTAGTACCCATAACACAAGCTCTGCTTAGCTTGGGGTTAGATGATGTAAGTAAATCATTTATTTGACACATAAAACACACACATAAAATTAATCAGCTTAATCATAAACACACAACATTAAAACAAAACATAATTATCAAAAGTAATTACTAAGAAATGTGTGTATGTAGCAGTGCCAAAAAGGTAATAGCTCAGTGATAATATTGCTCTTCATATGAGCAAACACTGATTTTCAGCTATCACCTACAAGGTAACGAGACAAGGCGAGCCCAGCGACACACGTCTGTCAGTAAATATACCTACCTACCTACTGTCTACAACGATAACCAAAAGTTAAATATAACAAGACATCTATTGACGTCCGATGTGGCGCGGTGGGCGAAGGTCCGCCTGCGACGTAGGAGGTTGCGAGTTCGATTCCCGCCTCGGAACAATTGTGTGTACGATCTGCAGATATTTGTTTCGGGTGTTCTGGTTGTTTTCTATGTATAATAAAAAATATCTATCTATGTAATGTATTGTATTATGTATATCAGTTATCTAGTACCCATAACACAAGCTCTGCTTACCATAGGGCTAGATAATGCTGTGTGAATTGTCCAGCATTATTGCACTACATATGTACCTACAAATAACGATAACCTATTTAACCTACGAACTACAATTGTAACCTAAGATGGTCTCTCCTTTGAGGATACCAATCTCATAAGAGCTAGGGACACTTTGGAAAGCCCTCCAACTGTGTGGCAAAACAATAAAAATATATTATTATGAGCTTAAACCTACCCCCCTAGGTAGGGGGGTAGGTTTACGCCGAAAGAGGAACGTTCTGCGCGTTGCTTATAGTCAGCGATCGAAGTGCTTAGGAATTCCCTGTTTTTGCTTATCAAGCAGATGTATTTTAAGTTTAGATTTTAGCGTGTATTTTGATAAAACGTTTCTTATTGGGGGTATATTATTCCAGCACTTCGCTGCATATCGGAAGCTACCTGTAAATGCCGCCGTTTTATGGTTGTGATACAGTAGCGCTGAACTTATGGTTCTAAGCGGCCTTATGGAGTTCGATTTTGCAAAGTTGAGCTTCGCATACAAGTATTCTGGTCGCCTGGTCTTCATGAGATCGAAGACCAGCCCAGCAAAATGCAGTTCTCTCCGTAAGTCCATGTTGAGCATGGACGCTCTATTCAAGAATGGAGATGACTAGTAATAAAATCGACAACATGCATTTTGTACGCGCTGTAATAATCACTCCGTTCTCCTGAGCAACCGAGGACCATACATAACATCTCCATAGTTAAGGCGGGATAAGACTAGTGATTCGCAGATAGTGACACGCGATGTCTCCGAGAGTTGGTCTCTTATATGGTATAGTACCTTCAAACGGAAGAATCAGGCTTTGACCAGACTAAGCACATGACTCTCGAATCTTAAATGAGAATCATAGACTATGCCAAGATTACGGGCTTCCTCTACACGTTCTAGTGGCTGACCCTGAATCTTCACTTCAATATCGCCACGTAATCTGCTTAACTGTGTCTTTGTTCCCATAACCATGTATTTTGACTTGGTAGGATTTAAGACAAGAGCATTACGTGTCGACCCGTCAGTGATTCTTCCAGATCCTCATTTAGACGTGATACAGCTTCTGGAATCTTATCTACCACATCCGATAAGTATAGCTGTACATCATCGGCGTAGCAGTGGTACGTGGAATGGTTAATAGCATTAGCGAGATCTGCACTATAAATGATGAAGAGTAGCGGTCCCAGAATGGAGCCTTGGGGTACACCACGATTAATGACTTTAGGCTGAGATCTTTCAATGGAACCGTCACTCTTCACCAAATTAACTAGCTGATAACGGTTGCTTAGGTAACTACCAAACCACGCGATCGAGTTTTCATCTAAACCGTAATAAGATAACTTAGCCAGCAAAAGATTTATATTTAAACAGTCAAAAGCGCGGGAATAGTCTAAAAGTGTTAAAACAGTGCGAAGTCCTTTGTCTTGTGCCACTAGTACGTTGTCGGTAACATCTAGTAAAGCCGTAGCTGTACCGCGGCCCTTTCGAAACCCAGATTGTAGAGAAGGTAAAAGATCGTAACTTTCAACATACTTTGTAAGCTGTCCGCAGATGGCCTTTTCCAGTAGCTTAGAGAGGAACGGAACGATACTAATAGGACGTAGATCTTTTAGCTCAACAGGGTTATCTTTCTTTGGTATAGGTGTTATAAGTGCTTCTTTCCATTTGTCAGGGACAATACCAGATGTTATAGACTTATTGATAATGGCTGTTATGGCATCTAGGGAACAAGGGAGTGAAAACAAAACCATATCTCTGCTAATACCATCGCATCCAACAGCATTCGATTTGATGGACATTATATATTTAATTATGTCTGCTGAACAAACAGGAGCAAATTTAAAGATTTCGTCATGGAATCGATTGAGTTCAAAGAACAATAAAACTAAGTTATCGCACATTTAAGAAGTGTTCATTAATTTTATTCGAATCGGTTAAATGTACTGGCAACGATTTGTCTCTAGAAGAGTTAACATGAATTTTATTCTTTAAGTTTTTCCAGAAGACCTTACTATTACCAACTTCAGAATTGATTAACCTATTAAAATAAGATTTCTTCTTTCCAGCAATAGCCTTCAAAACTAGAGTCTTAAGTCTTTATAGTATTGTCTGTCTTTATCAGATTTAGATTTACGGTATATTATGAGCTTTATTGCGCTCATCAATCATAATTTTTCAGACGTCTGTGACTCAAGGTAAAGAGCCCTTATTTCTTACTGTTATAGTTTTTGAAGGTGCATGTTTATCGAAGAGAGATATCAATATTGTATAAAATTTGTCTATCATTAAGTCAACTGTTGTTAAGCACGTGATTTCATTCCAATTTTCTGCGTATATGTAAGTCCGTATTAAATGCTTCTATTAAAAATATATCATTTTTAATTGGTCTGAAAGTGAATGTTCTAGGAGGTGGTATTACTTTTTTCGGTGCATGGTCACATTAATCATGGCATGCCCATTAAACCCGGTAATATTGGTCACAGAAACATCGCGCACCGGTGCGTTAGTACATATTAGATCTATAAAGGTCTCGGTATGCGTTGTGTAGTGTGTCGGTTCCTTAACAACTTGACGGAGATTCATATACTCAAGGAACTGTGCCAGCTTTACAGTACTTTATGATGCACGTGAAGCATGTTGATATTAAAATCGCCTAATAAAATAATAGAGTCATACTTTGAACAAAAATTTACTGAGTCAGTAATCGCATCAATAAATGTCTCGACATTCATCCACGGTGGACAATATGCAGTCCCTATAGCAAGACGGTAACCATTTACGCGAGTGGACAACCACATTTGTTCAATGACATCATTAGGCCTGTTTATATAACGCACCTATACCATGCTTTATATAAAATGCTAGGCCGTCTCCCCTGCCTCCGCGCATATGCAGTGGGCGCGGGATGTTTCGCATTCGGTAGCCAGGGACCGACCGACGGCGCGCACGCCTCTTGCCCGCTTGGTATCCATGTTTCATTTATTGCGACCAGGTCTGCACTATGACAACATGGGTTGTCATAGTGCAGAACTGGCTAAAATAAAATCATCATGGTATTTAATAATCCCACATTATCAAGTCCTAACTTAAGAAACTTTTGATGCTGTGTGGATTGTCCAGCATTATTTATTTATTACTAATAAGTATTCAACGGCACTTTTGTCCGCCTGCGCCATAGCAAATATTTTAACACAGCAAATAGGTTAACATTAAGGTACCTTACATAAATTAAATTAAATACCATGTAGCAATGTAACATGAAATATTATTTTAATCGGCTTTTACATAATTCATTATAATCTTTCCTACGGCCATCGACATCTTAATGTCGATGCTTACGGCTCGGCACTATTTGCACCCGCCTTCTCAGAGAAGAAAGGATAGCAAATACAAAATTTGTTATGAAAGAAAGAGATGACAGTTGGTGACCTCGACCGGCCAACCAAATTAAGTTGAGCTCCGTCAGGAGCCATTGCACTAAGGATATGATATTTTTAGTAAGCGTACGCAGAGATTGTCACGGGTCTGGTCGTTACTGATCGAACGTTAGTGGGCGTAGATTTTTATAAGATCTATTTTCCTTATGTGATGTCTGAAATCGTTCGCCCTGTATTAGGGGTCTATAGGGTAAGACGTCGATGAGGTGAACAAAGAAAAATACCTTGAACTAATTTTGGACAACACACTGTCACGGAAACTGCACCTGGAAAGCATAGACAAAAAGTTGACGTCACTAATGGGATGTCTACGCGGTATTATCAGATGTCCTAACGTTCGTTACAACATATACAATACAGTCTTGTACACCCACACTTGGACTACCTTATACAAGTAAGGGGCACGGCCGCAAAAACCAACCTTGAATTTCTCCAGATCACACAAAATAAACTTATCAAAGTACTATTCTCTTATGACTATCTAACTTCAACTAAAAAAATTTACAGCGAAACTAAACTTATGAAAATATCTCAAATCTATCACTACAACACATGCATACTTATAAGAAAAATATTGAACAAAGACATTCACTCAGAGTAGTATTTAAGGTAGGACTAATCCTACATTTCTGTAGACGGACATTATGTGCATTTCTTAGGTTTCGTTTGTGAATGTGTATATTTTTTGTAAATACTACTTCTGAGTGAATGTCTGTGTTCAATACGGCGTGAAATACATAATGTTTGAAGGAAGCGCCTTTATATAACAGTCTACCTAAAAATATTAAAGACCTAAAAACTCTAGCTCAATTTAATTTTTTTATTTTTTATTTGTAACTTAAAAATAGAAATTTTAATAGTGTTTTAATTGTAAAATAAACATTTGCATGCCTATGTAAGGTAGAATATAACTGCACATAATGATAAATTTAAGACCTACATTGTAACATACTATATTCTGATCTTTAAAACTCGCCTTAAATTTACAAAGTTGTCCCTAAAGATAGTCAAGCTTACATTATTACCTACATGTTATTTAATATTCCAGTAATTGTGTATAGTGAGTGCGCGCGTTTATTTCGCTCTGTACAGTATTTTTGGTAACTACCTACATCCTACTAATATTATAAACGTCAAAGTTTGTAAGTATGGATGGATGGATGAATGTTTGTTACTCTTTCACGTAAAAGTTGAATGGATTTTAATGAAACTTCACAATTATATAGCTTACATATCAGAATAACACATAGGCTACAATTCATAAGGATATATAGTATATTATCCAAAATATCCATCACCACGCGGGTGAAACCGCTGGGCGCAGCTAGTAATTTTAATAATATAGCTCGTACCGGACTACTTACAATAGATAATAAGCTTATATTTTTGTTTCTCGCCAGTGAATATAAATTTTTTGAGAAGTAAATAAATATCTTAAACCCAAAGAATGATTTCCCCACCTTCTCATACCACACTTTGAGTGCTGAAAACGCACGGTATGAGTTTTCTACAAGTGACTAATATGCGTAAATCCACACTAGCGCAGCGGCTGAGAAAATACAGATCTTTGTGACTCAGCAGAGCTGTAATATTTTTCGAACGAAACGCATGTGCGGCGCAACACAACCGCTGTGTAGAGTGGCAGCACGAATTTTTTAGGAAAAAAAAGATCGCAATCGTCGAAAAAAAACCGCAGTCAAAGTATTAAGTAATCTATATGATGAGATGTGTAACTTGCTCGTTTCTTTTTTTACCTTATTCTAATAACTGTAAATTTACGTAGAGTATCTACAAAGACTTTGTTACAAAAATGTTACGACGTATAATTTCTGGCGATTGAGGAAATTAAAGTAAGATAATGAATTACATTATACTTACGACATTGTTGATTACGAAAAAATATCCTCTGATCCTAACCGCTAAACTGGAGGCATTACTGCCTTTGGTGGGTGCGCACCATATTTTATTCTAAGTCTTACAAATAGAAAATTTGTATTTTGCATTTTGGCTGAAACCGCTTCTTTACATTACATTGTATTTTCTTTGCATTTTCAAGTTATTTATTTACAACAAATTTTGTAGGTGGCTAATCGCCGCCTGTCAACAAACAGAATACAAACCTGTCAAGATACATAAATACCTACTCCTCTACAAAGATGATAAAACCACTCTGCTTGTATTCTATTTGCACTCTGCTGTCGCCAAAGTCCATAAAGGTAAACTAGTGGCCTGTACTCTCATGTCTCTATGCTACGTTCTAAAGAGTTAAAGTAAAGTCCATCCTAAGGTTGCCTGGAAGAGATCGCTCTCAGCGATAAGGCCGCCCTTTATAATTCCTCAAGTCTAGGTATATATTTCTGTATTGTTGCCGGTATGGTATAATAAAGTGTTTTCTATCTATCTATTAAAAGTACCATAAAGAAAACAAAGCTGTGTTATTTTTTTAATCTATCTACAGCACCATAAAGTGTAGAGAAGGACATATGTACTCATAATATACCAAAGCCATTCTCGGTCTAATAAACTCGTATATAAAATAATAATAAATAATGCGGACAATTCACACAGCATTATCTAGCCCCAAGCTAAGCAGAGCTTGTGTTATGGGTACTAGATAACTGATATACATAATACAATATAATTTACATAGATAGATAGTTTTTATGATACATAGAAAACGACCAGAACACCCGGAACAAATTTCTGCAGATGCGTACAAACATTAGTCCCGAGGCGGAAATCGAACCCGGCAACCTCCTGTGTCGCAGGTGGACTTTCGCCCACCGCGCTACAGAGGTCATCAATATATATCTCATCAAAAGGTCAATTTCATTCTAGGTTTATATACATTTTTAATAACTACTTTTCCGTACCCTAGGTATTTAGGTAGTTGAATGTACAAATAATAATAACATTGAACGAGTATAAACAACGTAGGTTAGTTACAACAATTAAAAGGCTCCCCTTTATTTATTTGTTTTTATAAATTTTATTTATTTATATTTTTGTACCCTAGGTAACCTACATACATTTAAGTGCAAATAATAATAAAAACGAAGCAGGTAAAAACAAGGTCTGAAGATTTTTTTTAAAATAATTCTTCATTCATCATTTTTTTACAAATGAAACGTACAACGGTTTTGTATTCCTTAAGACTAAATCTGCAGTAAATTCTATATCTTCTCGCCGAGTCACTGGTTCAAGTTTAAAATTCCTCAGCATCTCTGAAATGGCCAGCTTTATTTCCATCATGGCGAACTTTTGTCCTGTAACAAAAATACAGCATAATATTAATTCAAGTCCTAACATAAATACTCTATGACAATTTCTACTTGTCTATGCTCGTCGCCTGTGACGCGCTTTCTCTTAATTGCTAGAACACGCACACAATCACACACAAACAAATTCTGGGTATAACCTACAATATAGACTTATAGAGCATTTAATGGACAAACCCGCAAAAAAAATACCTACTATAAAAGCCGACGATCACCAGTCGGTAAGAGGTAAGCTTAAAAACTGCGCCGAACGTGCTTTTTAAGCTTGTCGGAATTATTGCCTGAGAATGTACTTAGTTAATAAAAATGTGAATTGTATGTTATGTAAGTACCTTATTAATTATAGATAAAAGTTATGTTTTTAGTTTATGATGTAGTATCTATAAGTAGTTATAAGTTCAGGCAATAAATCATTATTCTATTCTATTCTTATCATGGAAATGGCTCTCATGCAGGCTCCCATGTACGAAACAGTTCAACCAATAAAGAATTAGTGATTTAGTAACTTATTTTCATTATATTGCTCAGTATCAGAAACCAAGAGTGGGCATAGGTACCAACGCGATTCAACCGGAAGAATGACACCCAGGGCATCATAATCGCGTGGGCAACAAAGCCCTTAATAAAGAAAAAAACCGGCCAAGTTCGAGTCGGACTCGCGCACGCAGGGTTCCGTACCCTTATCTATAAAAAACGTAAAAAAAATCCTGTTTGTTGTATAGGAGCCCCCTTAACTATTTATTGTATTCTGTTTTTTAGTATTTGTTGTAATAGGGTCACGTTTTACCCTTTGGGTACGGAACACTAAATAATAATAATAATAAATAAAAAAAATGTGGACAATCCACACAGCATCATCTAGTTCCAAGGCAAGCAGAGCTTGTGTTATTGGTACTAGATGACTGATGTACTTAATACAACACATTACATAGATATATACATATTTTTATTACACATAGACGACTAGAACGCTGGGACAAATATCTGCAGATCGTACAAACAATTGTCCCGAGGCGGGAATCGAACCCGCAACCTCCTGCGACGCACCTTCGCCCATCAAATTATTGACGACACTAACCTATGCAGTTTCTGGGGCCAGCACTGAACGGAATGTAGGCGTAAGGATGCCTGCCCTGGCTGTTTTCAGGCAGGAACCGCTCTGGGTTGAACACCTCGGGATCCTCGTATAGTGCGGGGTTTCGATGCAAATCGAGGATATTGATGTGGCACAACGTACCGGCCGGGACCGAGTAGCCACCTGGACATTTAAAGGTTTTCGGTTAAATCGCCTAAATTCTTATTACTATTGGTGATGATTAGTTAAATAAATAATATCTAATGCTAGACAATTCACACAGCATTATCTAGCCCCAAGCTAAGCAGAGCTTGTGTTATGGGTACTAGATAACTGATATACATAATACAATATGCTCGTAGATAGAATATGTATAATAGTATTTATTGCACCATCAATACAAAATTAATAACAATAAATGAAATTAATAGGTACTAATAGTGGCACAATAACCCTTATCGCTAACAGCGATAAGGCCGCCGATTGGTTTCTTCCAGGCAACCTTTGGAGGGATAGGATAGATAGATATTGTTTTATTATACATAGAAAACGACCAGATTACCCGAAACAAATATCTGTAGATCCCGAGGCGGGAACCGACCCGCGACTTTCTTCGTCGCAGGTGGAAATTCACCCACCGCACCACAGATGTCGTCTTAGACATTATTATTATTATCAAATATTATTATCTTATTAAGATGAATTAGAACAATTCCTGGCCAATTTCCCAGCAGTTGTATGACGGAAAGATTTTCAATTATAGACGTAATAGGTAACATATTTTACTTCTAGTCTAAGTAGTCTTATTAATAATTGACACAACAAAACAGATGGGCACGTTGCCTTGCCCGCTAACCTACATACATAAAATAAGTTATAACTTTGACTTCTGACTCTGTTGTTAGAATGAGCATACGATACGAGTATGATTATGCATTTTCTGAAATGTAAAGAAGCAACCTAAAATGATTGTTATCTTACTTGGATGTTTGGAAGAAGTAAAAAATCCTATCATTTGTCCCGCATAAAACAGCGATTGTATTATAAATAAACCTACCTTATGCAAAGATTTTAAAACCTGCTTTCCACTATAGGGGAAGATGAGGTATAATGATTCCCCTAAGGGAAAAACTTAACTGTGGCTAAAGTAGAAGGCAAAATCGCAAGATTTCTATTGTTGGAGGTAGTGAATTTACTTAGCTTTGTAACTGCATACTTATTTTTTATTTTTTATATGTAGTTTTTTTGTATTAGAGGTTTTTGTTAAAGTTTAGTAAAGGATCATTTTATACACACCTACTAACTATACTACTCTGGACATCAGACGTGCAAAATCACTCCCAATCTTCAAAAAACTGCTGCATCAGCATTATTTATCCATATGAAATATTGATAGCCTTGTCTTATGTCTATGTAAGTTTATTATAATGTTTGTAATGTGGGTATTTAGTGTATTTGTTACCAATTATTTATTAAAGTGCCACCGTCTATATTGTTCGTTCATGTCCAGTCCATCCCAAGGTTGCCTGGAAGAGATCGCTCTCAGCGATAAGGCCGCCCTTTATACCTTTATTCTAAGTTTTTATCTCTGTAGATATTGTTTTCTGTTTTTGTGTGGTGTAATATAGTGTTATCTATCTATCTATACTACTGCTACAGACATTAATTTGAATATAGTGTATTTGTTTGGATTTAAGTTTTCTATAATATTAATATTAGTGAATCTTACTCAAAATAACTGATTCATCAATTTTCCGGCTTATGAAGTGCACTGGAGGGTACAACCGTAGCGACTCTTTGATACATAGCTCTAGGTAACGCATCTTCGTTAGATCTTCGGGAGTCGCTGGTCTTGTAGAGTCTCCGTAAATTTCCTTCAACTCATCGCATATTTTAGCCTGAAAAAAAGTGAAATAAAACTAATCATCATCATCAGCCTATAGCAGTCCACTGCTGGACATAAGCCTCCCCCAATGAGAGGGGGAAAAAAATACTCATTTTTTTGCTTTTGTTTTATTTTTATCATTGAATCTTTTTTTGTTCCTTTAACTATAGTATTTACTCATATTTTCTTTATATTAGTAGGTATTTAGGTTATTATACATCTATACCTATATTATAATCATATATATTAGTAAAATTATCGTTAGCATGCCAATCCTCTGTGTAAACATGTGTTTTGATCGGCAGGTAGAAAAGCCTCGGCATTAAGCTTACCCTTTGTACCTCAGTGCAATAAAGTTTCATAATTAATATACTAAAGAGGCAAACACCAAAAAAACATACCAATCAAACTTAATTACTGTTACGTCTACCGATACAGTAATATATGAATGATAAGAGAACAGCAGCTGCGGTTCACAGAGCAATAACCAATAAACGGATGTGCCTCCGATAGCGATGAAGAGACTTTCAATAAAAAACTGCATCCAGTATTGCAATATTCGTCATATCAAAACGCCCATAAACGTCCACAGCTGGCTATAGGTCTCCCCCATATGACACCGCAAATAGCCGTCCTGAGCCGCGTTTATCCATCAATCTTATATAAATTACAACAATCCCTGCATAACATAGAACATAACTAAATCCTGCATCATAATATCACTTTCATAATTGTTACAGCCCAGTAAGGCCCTTTTCATATGCGTCACATTAGCTAATTTACCTGAATTTCTTTGTGGTTCGCCAATTCGATCAGACAGAAGTTCAAACCTGATGCTGTGGTGTCGTGACCCTGAAAAAGATTTGTCATAATATGTATAGTGTTAATTCCATCGACTACGGTTAATTCAGTATTGATATGGATCAACTGAGTTACTGTTTGCAACAGTGCTGTTAGTTCAATTGTAAATACTAGTTCTAATTTATGTCTATTATTTGATTGTCCATCAATGAACTTACCTCAAACATGAACGTATCAACTTCCTCCTGAATGCCAACTTCATCAATCAAGCCATCTTTCTCTGCCAACAACAGCAAGTCCAACATAGCAGTCCTCTTCTTTTGCTTATAAACAATTTCATCATCATTTTCGATGTCTGCAGCTTTTATGCCATACTTATTAACATACTCTCTTCTCTCTCTTATTACACGTCGGGTGAACGCATGGACTGTGGACAGGTAGTGTTTCATTGTTCTTCCTATAGAGGTCGAGTTAAAGAAGAGATCGGGGTATAGGTGGACCCGGAGGAATCTGTATAAGAACAGCTGGCCCAGACCGTGGATGGCTTGTTTGTAAGACCGACCTTCTCCCGTGGCATCGTCGTTTAGATGGGTTCCCATTGCAGTCTCTGTAAGAGTAAGGTGTTTTTCGTAGGTAAAGGAAACGCATAGCGTCTTGCTGGTTCTAAAAATACTTATTTGTGTTGTGAAATGATCTCTGTGCTGAGGTTTCTCCAACTAAGTTTCTATATTTATCTAAAAATTCATATCAGTATCTGCTGTAAGTGCCTGTATGCGGCGCAGTCTTGAAGATTAGATTGTCTAAGGTCGCAGTAAAAGTGTTAAAATCTTACCACAAATAGAGTGAAGAGTGAATTCTGAAAGCATCGGTACAACGTTGACTTTTTCTCCGTCTGTCGTAGCCAGTTCCTTTACCATTCGACGCGTGTTCTCCTCTAAAACCACGAAGAATTTCCGAAGGATGTTGAAATGGAATGCTGGTGTTAGAAGTTTTCGACGACGCTGCCATTTTTCACCTTATGGATAAGATAAACAAAAGTAAATAAATGTAATATGACATTAATTCGTCATTCATCATAAATAATCTTAATTTATCAAAATTGATTTCATATCTTTTACGATTGTAAAATAATTCCATCTATGTAAATGGATTTGCGTTGATACATAATTAATAATTATCACAGATAGAGACCGTATCCGGATGTACTAATAAATTATCACCAGGGCGAAGTCGTATGTAATAGGTACCTACCTACTACATAAAATTATTCCTTTACTTCAGATTAGTGTTCCAATAAAGCCGGAAACACACGATTGACACGCCACGACTGACGACGCGGCGAACGACGCAACGCGATATGTGTTGAGTTGCATCGAATAGTATTATTTTGTATGACTAGAATCCCATAAAAAAGTTTCTTTGTAAAATAAGAGGCTTAAGTATACAAAAAATGCAAAACAAACTATTTAAATAAGAAAGTACAAAGTACAAACAAAACTCAGAATGAGTACCTACGTGTTGCTTTAGTCCTGTTAAAAATCATGAACAGTATAATATTATTATATTATTTAAACCTACCGTACCGTACTACCAACATATTTTACCAAAAACAACCTCGGTCCGCCTTCCGCTTGTTGTTTACGCCCAACAGAGTTGATATTGTTATACTTACATATTGTTGTGTATATAATTACCTATGTGTGTGCCACTGTGATACTTGTTATTATGTATCGACATCTACACGCTGTCGGCGTTATCATAATAAGCGTGTTAATTTAGTATTTTTTATATTTTATGTAGGTACTTATGCTAGTTTTAAGGCATATGTATTACTATGGACCGTAAAATAAGTTAAATAAGATCTGTTTTTTTCTATGGTCTGAAATAAATGATTTTATTATTATTATTATTCTTCTCATTTACCATGATCTCGGGCCATAAAGTGACCCGGTCTTTTGGAAGGCTTGCGTGGGGCCGAAGCCAACAGCACAGAGGCCCTTTGAGAAGTTAATCTAAAGGCGATGGCTACACATAGCGGGTATCATCCTCGGGTGCACAATATGATACACCCAAAGATGGTATCCACCAGGTGTAGAGACTATTGCAAAGAAAAATGAAAGAAATAAAACCAGGCTATTGTGATGGATGGATGGACTGGGTAATCGGGCTATAGGGGAGATTGCGGACGTCTGCCATAAACAAGTCAATCATAATGTTAAGAAGAGTGGCAGACGGTGGCTTGCCGAATGCTGGATGGGTTCCTTAAAAAGCCAGAGTAAATTACCGGAGAGGAACAACATCGGCGCAAACGACTGAGGGGTGTCGAGAGGTGCGGCCCCGATTTCACCATCACGAAGACTGCTCGTGAGCGGGTTTCCTCGCTATTACGCCATTAGAATTATTATTATTATATAATTATATGATAACAGTGAATAAATACTAATTTAATAAGTTTCATAGTTTCTTCCCGCAACTTCAAGCGCTCATTCTATGGAAACTTTGAAAGGTTATTTCTATCAATGGAACCCATGAGTTACATGTGATAAAGAGTAGTCAACCTTCCAGACCTAAAACTAAGAGAGCTTTCATTTATAATCAATAAGCCGTAAACAGGCTAATAACAAAATTAAGTACTTGTGAGCAATTTCAGTCCGATCTGTTCAGTAGTTTTGGCGTGAAGAGATAACAAACATATCTATACATCCAAACCTTCGCATTTATACCTATAGTGTGATTGAACGATACGACATTGACGTCGTAGTTTTATTACGAATTTTATTTATCGACGAATCATATTCAAGATTATTTATATATATATACAATATTACTTATCTCAGAGTCATGATCTACATCGTTTTACAGATTAGACGCTGCCGCCGTGCTAAAGCTATCGAAATGATTGATTAAATTCTAATAGCTTCTGCCCGCGGCTTCGCACGCATTTATCCAGTATAAATTAGCTCATGTCCAACGCATCTATTTTCATATAAAAATCATTCGACATAATTATATCATTTAATTACAAGTATTATTTAACGGTATTTATCGCGTTTATTTAACTATTTTTCCCGACGTTTCAACAGGTTTACACACCCATAAATACCCGTTAAAATAGTACTTGTAATTATGAGTTCTGGTCGCGTAAGTTTAAAAACATTTATTATATCAATGTTTGTGAGTTTTATTAATTTGTAAATGTGATATAATATATAACAAGTATGGATATCGCACCAGCCTCTTCAAATAAATAAATACCTAATTTAAAAGTTGAGTGGAGCCCACCCAACGCTAAGAGGCGACGTGGAAAGCATAGGATGAGATGGCGCAACAAGCTCGAGGTACTGCGGAGAAATTACCAGAAGTTCTGTCATCAGATTACTCAACAAAACAGGTGGGAATAGTAGAGATAAAAGTCAGGTGTAAAGCATAGTCTTTTAAGTCACAAAACTAATGGGGGGAAAAATCCCAGTAGTTTTGTCAACAGAACTACTCAACAGAACAGGTGGGAGTAAACGCATCTTCCATCATGGCCTGTTGCAGCGTTGGATCGCGAGGAGTGAAAGGAGAAAAGGGAGGCCTTTGCCCAGCCGTGGGACAATAATGGCTTAAAATAATAATAGTAATAATTTAAAAGCGCTGTCTAATTAGAGACAAAGTTTTTGTGATAGTCGCCTTGGATTGACATCAGTTTCTAGAGGACTTAAAAGGTGATTCTTATCACCTGTACTTATATGTAATCACTTGATTTAATCGCAAAACTACTTATATTGTATCCATATTATCATGAGATAGTTTTCAAATATCATAATAGTTGACGGTATAAAAAAAAACTGCCCATGGAAGTAAAAACTAAGTCATTTATTTATACTGAAATAAAATGTAATTGTTTTTTTCTGACTGTACATTTTTTCCAAAATCTGTAATTTTCTGCAGATCGTACACATATTTGTTCCGAGGCGGGAATCGAACCCACAACCTCCTGCGTCGTAGGCGGACCTTCGCCCACCGCGCCACATCGGTCGTCGTAAATGCAGTTCAGAATATCTTAAAATTTATGGATAGTCTCCTAAAGCGTTTTCCTGTAACTATAACGGTTAAGGTACTGTCCCGTCTCAAAAATTCACCCTATATATCGAAAATCGTGCGAAGCCGGGCGGGTCGCTACTTATAATATATATAAACTAACAATTGAAGAATAAATACAAATAATGTTTCTATTCTTTAGTTACATTTTATCTGGTGCGATAACCGGAGTGACCCGATTCATGTCGGACACAGCTTGAGCATAAAAACTTAGGAAGGAGGAAATAGATCGACCACGATCGAGTCAGAATAGCTACCACATCGTTGAACACTGACTGGCAGCCCTTGGTATTCCACTTTTTAGGATTCCGTACCCAATGGGTAAAACGGGATCCTATTAGGTACTATGACTCCGCTGTCCGTCCGTCTGTCTGTCTGTCCCTCTATCACCATGCTATATCTCATGAACCGTGGTATTTAGACTGTTGAAATTTTTACAGGTCATGCATTTCTGTTGCCGCTATATCAACAAGTAAAAAACAGAATAAAATAAATATTTAGGCAACATGAATATTCACAGAACGATTGAAATATTCACAGAACATTTAGTTATACATTAACTTTAAAAATAAACTAATTCAATAAAAAACAAATATGTAAGAAGAGGGCCATACAATAGACATAATTTTTTTGCCGTTTTTATAGTACAGAACCTTTCGTGCGCGAGTTCGACTCGCACTTGGCCGAATTTTTTTGTAATATCCTGGCTCTTAAAAACTGGCTACGTTTATAATATGGAGCAAGCCGTTAATTTAAACAGGTAGATGTAAATATCCTACTAATATTATAAACGTCAAAGTTTGTAAGTATGGATGGATGGATGTTTGTTACTCTTTCACGTAAAAACTACTGAATGGATTTTAATGTAACTTCACAATAATATAGCTTACATATCAGAATAACACATAGGCTACAATTCATAAAGATTTATAGTATATTATTCAAAATATCTATCACCACGCGGGTGAAACCGCAAGGCGCAGCTAGTATTCAAATATATCTACCGTCTACTAGGATCAGGGTGTTCCGGCTTTCGGTGGTTTTTTTTAAAGATATAGGTCGGTCAAGAGCTGACCAAGGTTAATTTAATGTTGCATTTTTTGTAATAGTTTTTAAACTTACGCGATCTGAACACATAATTATAAGTATTGATACAACGGAAAACAACCGTTTCGGGAAGCGATTGAAATAAAGAAATATCCTAATTTCAATCGCGAAGACGGGTTCAAACTCTCTGCCTCGTGGAATCCAGTGATAGCATAGTGTACTTGTCGTAAACCGGTCTCTCAGTGCATCGCGGACACTGTTAGTGTTGTGTGTCGTCCGAGTGTACAGATGGACATGCCTACTATCAAAAACCAAGTGAGGGTAGTTTCAAATAAACTAGCCCCCGCTTCGCTGAGGCGGTAACTCCAGTACTCCAGTCATCCCGTGACCACGACATAGTGTAAACCTGTTGAAACGTCGGGAAAATAGGTAAATAAACGCGATAAATACCCGTTGTATCAATACTTATAATTATGATTTTTTCGTATCATGCTACATTTTCTGAGAAGTTTGGCATTATCACCTGTTATAATTAAGAACCTACGGTGAACATGCGGTTACCTAAAGATACACTTACCGTTGCTGACGAGGAGACCATCACGGAGCCAAGGATGCAGAAATCCGTACACGAGACTTTTATCGTTATACCTGGTGCTCGATATCATAACCTGAAAACAGGTGAATGTTAAGCTCAGATCACGCAGCACAGAAATGTGCATTCAAATATTAGCTTTAACTCGTAACGTTTAGATGCATTTCGTAATTGAAGGCATCAGATTCAGATGATAGATAGCTCGTGAACCACTTGTTTGAAGCTTGAGGGTAGCCTTTTTGTTCGGTGTGTACTTTTGTGATCAATATTGTTTACAAATATTGTATATGTATATGAAAATACCAAGAGTAGGGTAATACTTTGATTTAAGTCTGTTGCCTTCATCGCTTGTGGTCTAGTTTACTTGGGCTAATTTTGTAATGTGATATGTTTCTATATTGATTTTAGATCAGTTAAGTTCCCTTTAGATTGTTTGCAACAGTCTGCAGATATAATACAGGGTTCATATATGTATCTATATTTTGTATATAAGTTTTTATTAGGCAGGTGGTCATAAACGTTACGTTAATTGTTATTATGTGTATATTCTCTGGTTGAGGTTTGGTTAGGTTACTTTGTGGGTAATAATAACCTTGTCTGCAGGTTACCTATAAGGTTTTTTTACATAGATAATTTACCTGACACGTGACTAATTGTAAGAAGCAATCACTTCAGTGAATTGAATTGAAGGTAGATTGAAGGTAATTAAATATAGAACTCTAGGTATATATCTAGGTACGCAAGCTCTGCTTACCTTGAGGTTAGATAATTCTGTGTGAATTGTCCGGTATGATTTATATTTATTATTTATTTATTTATCTATAGGCGTTTATACAAGGTGCCACGTAACATGTGTAAGGCGAAAAGGTGTGTTTCAGGACCTCGCGAGGATTCTGAATTTCAAATATAAGTAACTTTTTAAAAATATAAAATACTTGTTTTCTACATACTCGTGTTATTTACATGTATTTTACTTTTATTGTTTTAATATGTCTAAGGATCTACATATTTTCTATAATGTCATGACAAAACGCTAAAAATCAAGCAAAAGCATTTGTAAATATTTGATAATCTAAAATAATGCGATAGTGCGTGTAACAGAACGAATGTGAAGAGAAAAAGATCTTTAATTTTGTTTAAAAAGTTTTCGAAATTCAATATTGGCTGTCCAAATCGTCCATATCATATCACTGTGGCTTAGATATCAGCCACAAAGCAGCATAGCAGCATTCGATAAATATTACTGGACATTTTCACAAAGCGTCATCTGCCCTCAAAGTAGAGTGTGATGGATACTTTATACTTTTACGACCAGACCCACAAACCTCAAACAATAAAAACTATCATACATGTCCCAAGACGGGAATCGAACCAGCAGCCTTAGACCGTCACGTCGTCACCCTTATTTTTCTTTGGAAGTTAGGAATTACTCCATAGCCGTCGTGAGAAAAAAACGACTTACCTCAATGTCCTTTGGATTAAAAATGTTTACAGCGCCAAAGGGCCAACTCCAAAATCTATAAATACCCGACCATCTAGAGCTGTATTCTTTTCCCAGTTTCATCAACTCCACTAAAAAAAATACATGTAATTAATTATAATTAGGTCATAATCAAACCGTCTGCAGCGAATGTGTACGAGGCGAGAAACGCAAAATAGAATAAATCTATAAATATAAAAGAAAGTCGTGTTTGTTACAACACTTATAACTCGAGAACGGCTGAACCGATTTAGCTGAAAATTGGTGGAGAGGTAGCTTAGAACCAGGAGTCTAACACTTTTTATAATTTAAATCAATTGACACATAGATTTGGACGGGGGCGAAGCCACGGGGCGCAGCTAGTTAAATTTAAAAAAAAATGAAGTTCCAAGAAGGCAATTTCTTTTTAAATTTCTATATTTCTTATAAAACTAATTTTTTTATAGGTACACAAAATCTTAAAGCCCAACCACCAAATCAAACCAAACCAAAATTATTCAAACAGGGATTAGTATTTTCTTTCCAAATTTGGTCTTTAATAAGTCAAATGAAATTTTCCGATTTTATAAGCTTGACAGAGTGTACTGGCGGAACAAACTTCTGTTGCCGCTGTCACTCTATATGAGTCCACATACATATAAGATACTTGTAAATATTGATTAACTAGTTATAAGATATCCTATGGGACTGACTTAGACACTGTTAGACTCAAAGTCCCTAATAAAATTAGAATCAAAAAATTAAAAAAAGATGTACTAAGACAGATGTACTAATAAGTTATTCAGTTGAGCGTGGAAATCCACGTCTACATAAAGTAGGTAATTATCAACAGATTTTCCTAAAGCATTTAAAAAAAATATTTTAAAAACCAATTCCACTGAAAATACCTGGAGTAACCATAATTTCACGTGCATTTCCGATGATAAATGAATCCTTCGGTCCCGGAATTTTCCTAATCAGTCTGGCTTTTTCATTGTAATTAAATGCCAGATGGAGGAAGACCAGGAAAACTACGATTATGGATAGGTAAATGAACATCGTGCCACGTCCTTCTTCCGACGAACACAACAACCCACTGTCACTGGTACCAGCCGCGTTGAATAATATTATCAAATAATTATAATCGCAACAAAAACATACTTATCAGTGTACCAATGCCAAGGCACTTTGAACGTTGAAGTTAGGTAGATACTCTATGGAGATTAAGTATTTAGATTAATGCTTTGTATTTATGCAGATTAATCAAAAATAATAATAATTAAAATCGTTTACATCTATGCCTACAACATGGCAAGAGTAAATAAACTTTGACGATAATATATGTATGTTGTCGACAAAGTTGATTCGTGACCCAAATTGACAAAGCTGTTTAAGTATTCTTGTATGGTTTTTGCACTTTTAGAACTTTTTACCGTAGTTATTCTGTGATTTTACTAACTAGGAAACTGCACCAATCATGAATCTGAATCAAAGGGACTCTGAAATTTGTCCTTATAAACGCAGATTTAGTTTATTTAAGATTGTGTCTTAGATAGAACTTGAGTTTGGTTTGAATTTAGAAACAACTTGTTTACGAGTACTAATAGTACGGTACCATACGGCACTCTTTAAATTTCAATTCAATTCAATTCTTGGTAAATGGCTCTGCGTCTTTTCGACTCAATTCTGCCAATGTCCGTTATGATAAGTGTCTCTTTAAATTTATCAAGATCAAGAAAATTTTCTTAGAGTAAAATGTCAACTCTAAAATGATGTCAAATATAAAGCAAGCGGCGCCAAAGCAAAAAAGAAGTTGAAGTTGAAGGTAATACGCTGTTACTTTAAATAAGATTGACAACCTTGATAATATAAGAAAAAAGTAACAACTTTGTTACAAGGCTACGTTCCTAAAAGTCATAATCAAAATTTTATCCAACTGTTGTGTAGTAGTTCTATAGTAGTTGTATGTACGAGTATGTTAGGAAAATGAAAAGCTTGGTGAGTCACGTACGATTCAAATACCTTCGTACTTTTTATCTAAAAGTACCTAGCTAGCTGTTGCCCGCTAGCTCGTTAGCGTGGTAGAGTAGGAGTTAAGTACTCCCCCTATTAGCAAATATATTACGAGACCAATGAAACCTAGAAACAGTTTTTATGCGAAAAAGAAAGGTTAGATTTTTGCATTCTTTCGCGCAATTTTGTATCTTTTTATGAACCTTTCTCGGACATCAAGGAATAAAATTATCTGGATTGGTCCAGCCGTTCTCGAGTTTTACGATTAGCAACACACTAAGCGATACATTTTATGTCATATTGGGTGCCACAAAAGATGATACTAAGCCAAAAATCGGTCATTCTAGCTTTTTGTTTTAATTTCATAACAAAACACCGGTTTTGCTGAATGGACAAGTAAAGAAAGAAATAATGAAAATACATTTATTTGACATCATACATAACACATAAAACGACACATTACATAATGAGAAAGAATACAAACAAGAAAAATTATAGAGGTATATACATACAGTAAAATATAGTAATACATATATTATATATGTATATAAAATTATTGTAAAACATTAGTTTAATATTTCATCCTCAGCCTATATTAGTCCACTGCTGGACATAGGCCTCCCCAATGAGCGCCATAGCGCCCTGTCTTCAGCTTGACGTATCCAGCATCTACCTGCAGTCTTTCGCAGGTCGTCATCCCACCTGGTCGGTTAATATTTAATCATGTTAAATAACGCAAGAAACCGTGTAAAGAACACGAATAGAAAGAAAAAAATCTAAAAAAAATATTCGAATTATAAAATGTCGTAATACTTTATCCTCGCGACCGACGGGGTCCTCACGGCTAAGTAGGTACACATAAATAAATATTGCTGGACAATTCACACAGTATAATTAGCCCCATGGTAAGCAGAGCTTGTGTTATGGGTACTAGATAACTGATATACATAATACAATACATTACATAGATAGATATTTTTTATTATACATAGAAAACGACCAGAACACCCGCAACAAATATCTGCAGATCGTACACACAATTGTTCCGAGGCGGGAATCTAACCTCCTGCGTCGCAGGCAGACCTTCGCCCACCGCGCCACATCGGTCGTCATACACACACACGTTACGCACATGTCACACATGTTACCTGGCACCCTGTAGCTAATAGCTGAGATAACAAATTAGAGCTCTTGTCATATGATAAAGGTAATATAATAGTTTTGTATAGTAAGGTATATGGTAAGGTAATAGTTTTGTATAGTAAGGTATATGGTAAGGTAATAGTTTTGTATAGTAAGGTATATGGTAAGGTAAGGTAATAGTTTTGTATTGCATGCAATGTATTAAGTTTGTATTCTTTGTTTTTTACTTCTCTGTTACTGTTTGTGTTCTACCTACTTTTGTATAATATATCTTTTTCTCCATCCCTGGTTGCCTGGAAGAAATCGCTTTAAGCGATAAGGCCGCCTATTGTACTGTTATTATTTAAGATTTAGATATAAGGTGTTATTTTGTTATTTTGGGTACAATAAAGTGTTTATTCATTCATTCATTCAAGGTAATTTTAATAGATCCTAGGTAAGTACTTAGTGGATTAACTGCGCATGAGTTGCTAACTCACATAATTTATTGTTATAGGCTCGAGACTTCGACCGGTCCCGCAGCAAGTCAAATATTTTCAGAATTTTCGATTTTTCTGCGTTCAACAGGTATATCTATCCACCTATACCTACAAGCCTCAATGTAGAATATTTGTAAACAAACGCCCATACCATTACCACTCACTCTGTTGCCACATCTTTTGATATGCCATTTACATGAATACTTGTCGATCTGAGATCTTTCATTTAATTAATATAGGATATTATGTGAAGAAGACCAAGAAATCCCGGTAGCAGACCCTAGCTTGCTAGCAAATGGTTTACTATGGACGCAAAACAATGGCCGTCACCTAATAACAAACTACATTCCTTGTAGAACGCGAAAAATACGAAAATCCAGAAAAAAAAAAATTGCGCGCCTTCTGTTATACGAAATCAAGCTATACTAATATTATAAAGAGATGATTTTTGTTTTTTGTTTGTAATGAATAGGCTCCGAAACTACTGGACCGATTTGAAAAATTCTTTCACCGTGTAAGCTACACTATCCCCGGTGAACATAGTCTATATTTTATTTTCAAAAAAGTTAGGGATCCGTACTAAAACCGTGCGAAGCCGGAAAGGTCCGCTAGTTTTTTATATTACTCAATCAAACAATTGCTCATGTTCTCTAGTAGGCACTTCATCATAGATATATGTTATGTATTATGTAGAATATACTTTATTTCACAAAATTTGTACATAGGCCAGCATAATGCTAGATAGTATTCTCTACCTGTTAACCATTGGGTATTATGGACAACAATTTAGTATAATGTATAGTACTATGATGATTAGAAGTTAAAGAACAAAAAAAAAATATGAAGGTGCAATTGATATAATTCGTGTGTTAACATAAATCAGCATCATCATAGCCTATATTAGGATTTCAGGATGCTGTTGGGGCTCCCACGATTTTGCAGTGCCTCTGGCATGTTTGCGGAGGCTCGCGTAGACGGCTTCGCCGCCTGTATGAGGGAAAAAGCAGCCTCACTGCTTAGCAGAGTACGTGGGAGTACCAACACCATCCTGGCTGCAGTAGCCGGTAAATTTGATGGAGTAATATATAAGCACTCCATCTCTGTATTAATTAAATAGAATTATGATAATTAAATTAAAACTAACTTAGTCTAAGATCTTGTTTTTATTCTTACTAACATTATGGATCTATTGTAATCTGAAAAATAAATGAATTATTATTATTATTATTAGTCCCTATAGCTATGTTGAATTGTAGATACAGAGATCTCCCCTTATAAGCGCATTCGCAAGTCTTCATTCCACCTGGCCAGGTGCGTCCTACACTACGTTTGCCGAGTCGCGGTCATGAGTAGGTACTTAGCTGTAGGTTACTTTAATTTGTGTAATTTTTTAAGCTCGTCGACGCATCAGTATCTTACTTGAATACCTACACCGAAAAACCTACGTCGTACTTCCTTTTGAGGGGTACTAATCTAATGATAAATGATATAGTAAATTATCTATCAAATGATTATGATAAATAAATAAATAATAAATAAATAATGCTGGACAATTCACACAGCATTATCTAGCCCCATGGTAAGCAGAGCTTGTGTTATGGGTACTAGATAACTGATATAAATAATATAATACATTACATAGATAGATATTTTTTATTATATATAGAAAACGACCAGAACACCCGGAACAAACATATGCAGATCGTACACACAATTGTTCCGAGGCGGGAATCGAACCCGCAACCTCCTGCGTCGCAAGCGGACCTACGCCCACCGCGCCACATCGGTCGTCAAATAAATGAACTTATTTTTGTATGACCAGGTGGTAACATTACATTATCTTATATCATTTATATTTTTACCTCTAGTCTGCCATGGTCCGGCTTATAGCATTGTTATAGAGAAAAATAGCTAATAATTATTAATAAAAATAAAAATTATATGATACTTTTAATATCATCTTTCAGCCACTGTTAACACTTTGACTGCGATTTTTTTCGATGACTGCGATCTTTTTTTTTAACATAAAAAATGCGTGCTGTCGCTCTACTCAGCGGTTGTGTTGCGCCGCACATGCGTTTCGTTCGAAAAATATTACGGCTGTGCTGCGTCACACAGATCTGTATTTTCTCAGCCGCTGCTTAGTCTCAGCCGTGGATTTACGCATATTAGACACTTGTAGAAAACACATACCGTGTGATTTCAGCAGTCAAAGTGTTAAATATTGTATTTTTAGTAAGAATTATGCAAAAATTCAGTGACGAAAATTCTATTACACTTTTTGATTTCTCAGATTATTATATTAACAAAAATCAAATAGTCTAAATAATCTCCACGGATTTATTTAAACGGCCTTGGAGAAAAAATTGATAGGACAGAGACCTACCTGGTCTCTGGTTTTTGTGGAACAAAAAATGGATAAGTATGTACCTAGACCTACTCACAAACATACATATCGGTACCCCCAAACAGCAAAAAGTCAGAACTTTTTGTGGTGCTAAAATGATCGTCAATTAAACAAAACATTGTACGAGTAGGTATTAATTACAAATTCTTCTGTGCTTATGGCATACAGAGAACCATTTTAATTATAATACATTATGTTCTAACATATTATCATCGACATCATCATTCACATCATACCCTAGATACCAACTGTGAATAACCGATGAAAGTTAAAGGTTTTACGATTGGTCCAAGAAAACATGTTTTGTAAATATGGTCCATATTATATACAATTATTTTTTTGACGACCGATGTGGCGCGGTGGGCGAATGTCTGCCTGCGACGCCGAAGGTTGCGGGTTCGATTCCCGCCTCGGAACAATTGTGTGTACGATCTGCAGATATTTGTTCCGGGTGTTCTGGTCGTTTTCTTTGTATAATAAAATATATCTATAAATGTAATGTATTGTATTATGTATATCAGTTATCTACTACCCATAACACAAGCTCTGCTTACCATGGGGCTAGATAATGCTGTGTGTGTTGTCCAGCATTATTTATTATTTATTTATTTGTTGAGCTATTGTATGCAATAGTTTAGTGACCGTTTACAATTATATAGTAGAACTACATCTTGTAAAATTAAATTATCCAAGGGAATATAATTTTCAAGCCTTTGAAGAAAATCGTAAATTCTTCAAAGAAAAAATAAAAAAATCATTTAGTCACACTAATAATATTATAAATGCCAAAGTTTGGATGTTTAGATGGATGTATGGATGGATGTTTGTTACTTCTTCACGCCAAAACTACGGAACAAATCGGGCTGTATTTTTTGCATAGATTTGCATAGATTTTTTGCGTATTATATGCAGTTCCAAGCCTGGAATAATGGATAGGCTACTTTTAATCCTTTATATCAGTTCCCGTGGGATAGACATAACCTTAAAACGTTTCCATAGTAACAACGCGTGCGAAACCGTAAGCAGAAACTAGTTTTTTTAAGGGTCCTGCCTGCATCACCTGCTCAGGTCACCGACTTTGTGTACGAAACTTTTAGGACAATATCGCAACAGACGAAAAAACTTAGCATATCTAAGTAGGCAAGGTAGTACTTAACTCTCATTAGCAAAAAGCTTTGTAAAAAATTATTTCTTTCTGCTCCCCTGCTATTGGATAGAATAACATTGAATATTTATGATCGTATTTACGAGCTATTTTTTACACATGTTTAACAAAACACAATCTTTGTTCCTTGTCATATTTCTCTAGCCATTATTTTGGGGTCCCCAAATAAAATAATTCGCGTTATTACATACATAACTGAGAATTCCTGGGCTGTTATTTTTCGATCGAGTGAAAGCTTGAAAATAATATTCACAGCTTTTAAGTGTATAAAGTGTTTACTTAACATATACATTTTTTGTTTTCAGTTATGTATGTATAATTACCAAATTTTTTTAAACCAATCTGTAACTGTTTTAATGTTAGAAGAAGACATTCGAGACACACATCTTTTGAATCACCTCATCATCAGCCTATAGCAGTCCACTGCTGGACATAGGCCTCCCCTAATGAGCGCCATAGCGCCCTGTCTTCAGCTTGCCGCATCCAGCATCTACCTGCAGTCTTTCTCTTTGTCTTTTTTTTTATCACCTAGCCTTCAGTTAATTGGATAGGAAAAAGAATATATATGTTAAGTAGGTAATACCTAAATAGAGCTCGTAAAAAATGTGGGCTTTATGAAGCGTTTAACGTTTTGTCGTAATTATATTGAGGTCAAGAATTATGTTTAAATACAAAGGAATCATCTTTAGTTTAATCATAATACAATATTTTAATAAAATATTTAACTTTTAGGGTTCCTCAAGGAACCCTGAGTTCGTGAGATCTGTCCGTCCATAGTTAAAGTTTAGTTTTCTTCATGTGATGTGTTGGTTAGATTTTTTTTTTAAATAAATTATATAACGTTTATTTTATATTGCGTCACTACATAGTGTAAAACAAAGTCGCTTCCCGCTGTCTGTCTGTCCCTATTACGCGATCTTTAAAACTACTCAACGGATTTTGATGCGGTTTTTTTAATAGATAGTGATTTAATAGGAAGGTTTAACTATTTGACTCAAAGATTTCCACGCGGGTGGAGCGCGGCCTGCGGGGCGCAGCTGGTTACTGTTGATTCCACATTTTTGTTTGAATAATCTTTATATTACACGATTTAATTTGACGACCGATGTGGCGCGGTGGGCGAAGGTCCGCCTGCGACGCAGGAGGTTGCGGGTTCGATTCCCGCCTCGGAACAATTGTGTGTACGATCTGCAGATATTTGTTCCGGGTGTTCTGGTCGTTTTCTATGTATAATAAAAAATATATATCTATGTAAGATATTGTATTATGTATATCAGTTATCTAGTACCCATAACACAAGCTCTGCTTACCATTGGGCTAGATAATGCTGTGTGAATTGTCCAGCATTATTTATTATTTATTTATTTATTACAATTCTGTGTTGTATCGATATAGGTAATAGTATAGTGAATAGTATAGCTGCAGCTTTATTTTACTTTGTTATTTTTATTATATACCTTACGTTCTAAATAAATAATGTTACAACTTAGCTGTTAATTGCTTTATATAAAAATTAATGTCAATGTCTTTTCTTCCCTTATGGTGTTTCCTATGTCAAAGTTAGTATATATAGAACTTAACGACATCAAGTGTAACATATGTACCTATGGTGAAAATAAACAAATACAAATTATTATTTACAATAAACTATTAGCTATTGAACACTATTGAACTATAAATTACTTACCTCTAATGAAATTATGTATAGTTACCGAATCTCTCATTGCTTACTTCTTTCTTACAGACATACCTACATACCATAAAAAAATTTGAATGTGGACCTGATTCAATAAATTATTAGATACTTTTGAATAAATAAATAAATAAATAATGCTGGACAACTCACACAGCATTATCTAGCCCCATGGTAAGCAGAGCTTGAGTTATGAGAACTAGATAACTGATATACATAATACAATATATTACATAGATAGATATTTTTTATTATACATAGAAAACGACTAGAACACCCGGAAGAAATATCTGCAGATCGTACACACAATTGTTCCGAGGCGGGAATCGAACCCGCAACCTCCTGCGTCGCAGGCGGACCTTCGCCCACCGCGCCACTTCGGTCGTCTGAATGCTGACAACATATACCTACAAATTAAAATAAATCGCCAAAAAATATGACAAGGACTTGGTGATGATGATGACGATGAGATGATGAATTTGTTAGTTCTTAAGATTATATGATTACATAATCTATTATTATGTATTAATTTATAATTTTGGATATGATTTTATTAATTTTTAAGTAGGTACCTATTTATATTAAATAAAATAAATAATAAATAATGCTGGACAATTCACACAGCATCATCTAGCCCCAAGCTAAGCAGAGCTTGTGGTATGGGTACTAGATGACTGATATACATAATACAATACATTACACAGATAGATTTTTTTTTTATTATACATAGAAAACGACCAGAACACCCGGAACAAATATATATATTGAATGTATAATTTTAACAATTTTAATAACCATATGTAACGTAGAATGTATTTTACAGTATTGTGTGTAATGGTTAGGTTAGGTACCTATAAAATCAATATCTTGTAATTGTAATTATTAATAAATGACTATAATGTATAAATATTGTACTCTTTGACTAGTATGACTATTATTATGTCTCTCATTTAACATGATCTCGGGCCATAAAGTGACCCGGTCCTTTGGAAGGTTTGCGTGGGGCCGAAGTCAACAGCACAGAGGCCGTTTGAGAAGTTAATCTAAAGGCGATGGCTACACATAGCGGTATCATCCTCGGGTGCACAATATGATACACCCAAAGATGATATCCGCCAGGTGTAGAGACTATTGCAAAGAAAAATGAAAGAAATAAAACCAGGCTATTGTGATAGATGGATGGACTGGGTAATTGGGCTATATGGGAGATTGCGGACGTCTGCCATAAACAAGTCAATCATAATGTTAAGAAGAGTGGCAGACGGTGGCTTGCCGAATGCTGGATGGGTTCCTTTAAAAGCCGGAGTAAATTACCGGAGAGGAACAACATCAGCGCAAACTTTTACTTACACCCAAAAAAAATGCATAAGTAAAATATAAACACCCATAGTTATTTGACATTTGAGTTTGACATCAGACCTGACTATGACTATGACCATTTTTTATGTGCTATTTTTTATTCGTTTTTTTATAATTTTATTGATATTTGCAACCCGAATGAAAAGATGAAGTTTTTTTAGGAATGTTATATGAATGTGGCATAAACCCTACATAGACCGTGCTTTGGAGTTTTTTACCGTTTGCTACCTTAACTGAGGTAAAAAAACCAAGATACTTATTACGGTTAGGTTAGGTTAGCCATCGATATATGCTTCTACATATATACATCCGAAAGAGAACCAAGGTTATCGACATAGCTCAAAGAATTAGCAAGCTGAAGTGGCAGTGGGCCGGCCATATCTCGCGAAGAACCGACGGCCGCTGGGGCAAACGTGTTCTTGAGTGGAGACCACGACTCGGTAAACGTAGTGTAGTACGCCCTCCGACCAGGTGGGATGACGATCTGCGAAAGACTGCAGGTAGATGCTGGATGCGGCAAGCTGAAGACAGGGCGCTATGGCGCTCATTGGGGGAGGCCTATGTCCAGCAGTGGACTAATATAGGCTGATGATGATGATAGTATGTTTCAATGGCATAAAGCTGTAAAATAAAAGTAAAATTCGGAATATCCAATGTGTGACATCACAGCCCTTGAACTCGGTTTAGCACTTGAACCAGTACAACTTTATATCGAAAAAATGCATTAAACTTAGTTTATCTTGTATTGAACGCGTTCAATTGCAAGGTGAACGCTCAAGGGTCAAATCAAACCTTAGTATTATGTGATCTACGGGCAAGTCACGAGCGAGTCACTTAGCTCTTATCAGTTGGCGAACCTCTTTATAGCATTAGCCCGCAGATTATAATCGTTCTATAGTCCAATTTCACCATTGCAACTGAAATCGTTCGCCTTGCAATTAAACGCCTTCAATATAAGATAAACTCAGTTTTATGCATTATACCGATATAAAGTTTTACCGGTTCAAGCGCTAAACGAATCGTTTCTCTCTTAGCAGTAAGCGAGACTCTTTGTAGTATGGCATTAGACTACGAGAAAACGAAGCGGCTACACAAATTTAATTAAGTAGGTATTTAGTTATACGAGTATGTATAGTCGGGTAGGACCCTACTCAGTGCGTGCAATATCGACTAACGGTATTTATTGTTTACGTTCGAAAATGTGGCTTATTTTTAATTATGCAGGAACTATAGCTAACACTGATAAAGAATAGGTATGTTAATATGTCGCACCGGAATATAAACCACTAATGAATATCACGAAGGTCGTGAAAATCAACTTATAGGTACTATAGTAGCAGTAGACGCACCCTATCGGCGTAATGTAAATACCGACGCCGTGTACCGCTCCGTACGCTACGACAGCAATCCTGTGGAAGTAAAGAATACAATCAAATTGAGAACCTCCTCCTTTTTTGAAGTTGGTTAGAAAGAAACAATGATCAGCCTAGGGGTCCTATTAGAAAAAACTAATCGCTTCGAAATACAGAAATACAAAATTATTGATAAAACCAAAAAAAAGTCATATTTTCGCATAAGTATCTACTTACAATTACAACATTTTGTTAAAATTAAATATTAAAATAATTCACATTAAACCAAATAAATTTAAAAAAAAGTGATAAATAGTTTACAATTACATATAATAAGTTCGTTCACAGAATAGAAATTCTGCTCGACAAGCCATCGTTTTAGTCTTATTTTAAAACAGGCATGCCATGTGGCAGCCTATCTTAGGCTGCTATCGGATGATACATTATTAACATTATATCTACACAGAATAATATATATTGGTGTTATACCACAGAAAAACCATAAACTACTGGTCAGCGGAACTACGCGTAAAATTATTCCAACAAACCAAAAAACCTGCGTCGAAGAAAATTATAATCGCACAATAATTTGTCGTATTTTAAAATCAAATCAAATCATTTATTTTTGCAGGAATGTCGGTACAATAGATCTTCTTAATAATAAGGTTCCTATATACATTCTGCCTCGTCAGGGCGTGCAAAATTGTTACAAATTAATTAGCTACAATACAATATTCTTATGCTTTATAAATCATGTCAAAAAAATTTATAATAAAAATTAAAAAAAACTATAAATTAATAATACTGGACAATTCACACAGCATTATCTAGCCCCATGGTAAGCAGAGCTTGTGTTATGGGTACTAGATAACTGATATACATAATACAATACATTAAATAGATACCTAGATATTTTTTATTATATTTAGAAAACGACCAGAACACCCGGAACATATATCTGCAGATCGTACACACAATTGTCCCGAGGCGGGAATCGAACCCGCAACCTCCTGCGTCGCAGGCGGACCTTCACCCACCGCACCACATCGGTCGTCAAAAAATATATTGGTGTTATATCACAGAAAAACTATAAACTACCGGTCAGCGGAACTACGCGTAAAATTTGTCCAACAAACCAAAAAACCTGCGTCGAAGAAAATGATAATCGCACAATAATTTGTCGTGTTTAAATAAAAACTATAAACCTTCTTCAAATTCCTAAATAATGAAAATGGGTTTAAAATTAGCTTTAATAAAAGAATCCTCGAGAATGGTGATATTGAATTATTCGTCCATTTGTCACGCGCATACTAAATAGACGTAAATACATATATGGTTTTCAGGAAAGTTTTCAACCAGTATGTCCTACGGAGCTGAGACGTGAACACGATAGGGCTGGTCCAAAGTCAAAGTCACCAGTTCAAAGTCGCTCAGCGAGCTATGGAAGGAGTTTCTCTGAAGGATAGGATTCGTAACGAATACATCCGACAGAGAACCAAAGTTATCGACATCGACCACTGCCAGTTCAACTTGCTAATTCTTATCTCGCGTGATCACGGAATAACTCGGTTTACGTCGGTAAACGGTTATTCCGTGATCATGGCGAATGAAAACTGTGCCGAAATATTGAATAACTCAAAAATTAAATCATGGTAAATATCCCGTTTTAAATGACTTTAGTGTTGATAACCATGATAGTTTCAAAAGTTTTATATTAGCGTCTGATACAGTTCATCCTCCTATATAACCTTGAAATCATTTTCATGGATGGCTTTTTGCCTAGTTGGTAAAGATTACATCGGGCAGGTATATATTTATCGCGTTTATTGCTTTTTGCCCGTTACCATTTATGAGATAGGCTAACCAGGGTGCTTAAACTTCAAATGGCTACAAAAACAGGGCATCCTTGCCTTGAACATTTTAAATTGCTCATACCTTAAACTGATTATAAATAAATAAATAAATAATGCTGGACAATTCACTCAGCATTATCTAGCCCCATGGTAAGCAGAGCTTGTGTTATGGGGACTAGATAACTGATATACATAATACAATACATTACATAGATAGTTTTTTTTTTTATTATACATAGAAAACGACCAGAACACCCGAAACAAATATCTGCAGATCGTACACACATTTGTTCCGAGGCGGGAATCGAACCCGCAACCTGCTGCGTCGCAGGCGGACCTTCGCCCACCGCGCCACATCGGTCGTCTAAAATAGGTAACCAGTCTATAATGATTAATTAGTCTATAATAGGTAACCATCCCTAGTTTAAAAAACAAGCTTTCTTTTAAAAAAAAAGTCTTTGATCAATATCAATTAGCTACATGATAACAAGTGAGAGTACAGCACATGTGTATTTATAATGATAAATTGGCTTAGTCAATTTATTTATGTAAGGTAAATTCGAATATTAGCTTTTGATTATTATTTGTGTTTTTTGCAATTGTAATTGTTTCTACACTACGTTTAGAACAACTCGGTAAACGTAGTGTAGGACGCCCTCCGACAAGGTGGGATGACGACCTGCGAAAAACTGCAGGTAGATTCTGGATGCGTCAAGCTGAAGACTGGGTATGGTATGGTAAGTGTACTCCTGTTTCCACACTTAGACTCGGATTGTTTCTTCTGAAGACAGGGCGCTGTGGCACTCATTGGGGGAGGCCTATGTCCAGCATTGGACTAAGATAGGCTGATGATGATGATGATTTGTTTCTATATAAGGGGACTTATTAATAGCCACCTGTTATATTTAATCATCTCTAATTTCTGTAGCTCTTATAGACCTGTATTGAATACGGGCCCTGGCATAGAGATATTTTAATAGAGTACTTATGCTTCCTCTAGGTGTGCTTTGGATAGCCTACCTCATCCTATCCTACTTATATTATAAACGCGAAAGTTTGTAAGTAATGTATGGATGGAAGTCTGTTACTCTTTCACGTAAAAACTACTGAATGTATTTGAATGAAACTTTACAATAATATAGCTTATACATCAGAATAACACATAGGCTACAACATAGGTTTAAGATTCTTGCCATTGTAAGAATCAGCTATTCAATCAATTACATGATAAGTCACTAGAATAGTGTAACATTAATATATTTTATCTCTGACATAACTTGACAAAAACACATTGTTAAATTTTTACATTCTGACACAAGCATTATGTAACATAAATACAATGTGAACTTTTGTCATTTTGTCACCGAAACATTGTAACAATTAAACTTTATACATTTTGACATCTACCCATTCGAACCCTTTAGACATTCCGTCACGTGAACAGCCATGTCCCGGAAGGTTGATTTCGAGAGCTGTAAATGCGATTATTATATCTTTATTTTTTTTAAAGAAAATTAAAAATATTGATATTGAGCTTTATTTATTTTAGCAATAGCTATTTTTTTTTCGAAAGCCGCTCTATAATTGTTGTACTTCAACTTCTTTTTTGTTTTGGCGTCGCTTGCTTTTCGCTACGACTCTACTACGCCTCCATACAATGGCTTTGAAATGTCCATGAACATTGACACTGGCAGAAAAGTGGCAATCCAGATATTGCCAATATCAAAAAAGTCAAGTTAAGTCAACAAACCCCAAAACAAAGCAAAATGATTTTATCATGACTATTATTTTTTATCCTAAAAACCATGCACCCAAAATATCTTGGAAACCATGTGCCAGTTCCCATCCCTGAAAGTACATCCACACCCCTATCACATAGTAATGAAACCTTATAAGAGAACTCACAAAACGTTTATGGTTGAGGTAATTCAGGACCTACGTATTTACATAACAAATAATCATGTTGGACAATTCACTCAGCATCATCTAGCCCCAAGCTAAGCAGAGCTTGTGTTATGCGTACTAGATAACTGATATACTTAATACCATAGATTAGATAGATTATACATAGATAACGACCAGAACACGCGGAACAAATATCTGCAGATCATACATAGAATTGTTTCGACGCGAGAATCGAACCCGCAACCTCATGGTGGACCATCGCGCACCGCGCCACAGGGGTCGACAATTTACGTCGTAGTCGACATTATGAGATGATACGAATTAGTGACCGCTCTCTTGTTTTCTCCTTCCTCTCTGGTGCCATGGGCCAGTCAGGAATGTTTGCAATCTACATTTAGTATCAATAAAAGATATAGCAGTTCTGTGATTCAGAGCACTAAGTAACTATTATCATAACCGAAGTAGCTGCTTTGACTTCCTTGGGGAGTTCCAGGCTATACGGTAAACCGGTGGTGACAGAGAGTCGGTCTAAGTCTCTGTCAGTCTGTCTGATACCTATCAAAAGCTTTCACAGGAATGAAAATTATAAAACTTGTAAACTGAATCATTAAACTGCAAATAACCCTGAATCATTTAATTATTTTGCCCTGTTTCCATCGCAAAAATAACGACTCAGACAAGATTTCCCTGAGTACCTATGGGTAAACACCTAAAGCAAGTATGGTTATGCAGAGTTCTGTGGTTCTTTTCTAGCTACGTTCAGCGTCAAGATTAGGCCGAGCTAAGGTCCTGATCCGTGAATTCGCCAGTGACGTCTACGCATTATGGCGTTATGGAACTCCCTTCCCAACGTTCCTGAAATTAATTGCCACCATAACCCTGTGCATGATTGTGATCCTCCCACTGGCGTATCCATTCTTCGTTGCTTTAGCAACGTATTACACGTTTGAAGGTTTGTTCTTGAGGTAAGAATATATTGGAAATTATGATCGTTAACGCCTACATTTCTGTGTAGGCAACTTGGAAAAGGCAAAGCTCTGCTATTTAGCTTAGGCTGTATGTACTTCAACAATTTCTAAAATATAGGTAGTTTGGCACTATGCGTCACAATTTGTTTTGCGTAGACAAACTGCTTTGCCTTTGATAATATTTCTACGATAAACTTGGGTGGGAAAATTTTAGACGAGAATGAAGTGTAAGACTTCGTTCTCGTGGAGGGACCCGTATACATTGTCTCTCTGACTCAAGAAATAATATACCTAGGTACCTATACCTAGGTACCTATCTTATTGTGAAATAATTATTAAAATCGGAACAATAGATACGAAGATTTCCCTCTTCTTCAAGCCTGGTTATAAAATATTAGTGCAAATGGCCCCAAAAACGCAAATCAGATTTAAGCATATCTCAAGCTATGATTTTTGTTGTATTGATCGAAGATTTTTTCACGCTGAAAATCTGTCAAAAACCACCATAAGAATCCTGCTCAAATCAGATTTGTATTTCTGAGTTTGGGGGTAAGTTCCTTTAAAAGGCTTATACCGCCTCCCGTTAATGTTAAGCTATAAAAACTGGCTCGTAGAGAAGACGTTTTCTACACCTACAACGAGTTCTTAAATTATGCGCTGTATATATATTTTTTATTATTATTTAAATTCTCGTAATAAAAAACATATATTAACATTGAAAAAACAATAAAATATTATGAAACTATTCTACAGTAAAACAGGTATATCAAAACTGTTGAGGGCTGCAGGGAGAGGAACTTCCTGACGAATATTATTATTATGTCTCTCATTTACCATGATCTCGGGCAATAAAGAGACCCGGTCCTTTGGAAGGTTTGCGTGGGGCCGAAGCCAACAGCACAGAGGTCCTTTGAAAAGTTAATCTAAAGCGATGGCTACACATAGCGGGTGTCATCCTCGGGTGCACAATATGATACACCCAAAGATGGTATCCGCCAGGTGTAGAGACTATTGCAAAGAAAAATGAAAGAAATAAAACCAGGCTATTGTGATGGATGGATGGACTGGGTATCGGGCTATAGGGGAGATTGCGGACGTCTGCCATAAACAAGTCAATCGTAATGTTAAGAAAAGTGGCAGACGGTGGCTTGCCGAATGCTGGATGGGTTCCTTAAAAAGCCGGAGTAAATTACCGGAGAGGAACAACATCGGCGCAAACGACTGAGGGGTGTCGAGAGGTGCGGCCCCGATTTCACCATCACGAAGACTGCTCGTGAGCGGGTTTCCTCGCTATTACGCCATTAGACACTTCCACCCCCGAGTCTACATCCTAAGATGAATCTCTTGCGACTACACTCAGACCGGCCAATGAAGGCAAGCAAGAGGATCTGGTTCTCTTGGGATGCCACTCCGCAAGCGGAGACGAGAACCAGGGACTTCCCCGGGAGCACTCGGTACCCGTAGTGTCGCTACTCACAAACAGCTCGCCACAAGCTGCCCTGCGGGTCAATTATTATTATTATTTTACACTCATTTATTTAAATTCTCGTATAAAATACATTTTTTACTATAGAAAATACAATAAAACTATTCTACAGTAAAAAATATATCAAAACGGTAGTACGCGAAGCGAGGCTCAATATTATTATATTTTTATATTAGAAATAATGACAATGAATTATGAATTGTGTCGCAGGAGCGTATAATTTGACATAATTATTAATAAAATACTTTTCTGTTCCAGCTGGTGGTTAAATGATCCCCGGCGGTTTCTTCCGCTGCCGATCCTGCGCCGCTGTCTGAGCGCCATCTTCCGACCGATACGGCGCCCTGAAATGTGGAAAGTACGCGAGGTGTTCACCAGGGGCATACTCCTGGCCCATTCGCTGGCCACCAGTGTGGACTACCTCTGCGTCATGCAAGGTTTACTGGAAGAGTCTAGTTAGGTTTGTATATTTTGAAAAGAGATAAAGCCATTACGGTCTAAAATAACTCAAAGATTTTATTATAATTATTAAAATATTGATCAGCGAGCTATGGAAAGAGCTATGCTCGGAGTTTCTCTGAAGGATAGAATTCGTAGCGAATACATCCGACAGAGAACCAAAGTTATCGACATAGCTCAAGAATTAGCAAGCTGAAGTGGCAGTGGGCTGGCCATATCTCGCGAAGAACCGACGGCCGCTGGGGCAAACGTGTTCTTGAGTGGAGACCACGACTCGCTAAACGTAGTGTAGGACGCCCTCCGACCAGGTGGGATGACCTGCGAAAGACTGCAGGTAGATGCTGGATGCGGCAAGCTGAAGACAGGGCGCTATGGCGCTTATTGGGGGAGGCCTATGTCCAGCAGTGGACTGCTATAGGCTGATGATGATGATGATGATTAAAATATTAAATATTATGTAAGCGGGTTAACTACGAACCTTTTTAGTGTTGGAAGAACACCGACGTTTTATCCCTTAAGACGAAATGAGTTCGGTTTTTCGAGACAAGGACGAACGAACGCCGCGCGGGGAAGGCGAGAAAGGGAGGCAAGAGCGTTGGAATGATCGGCCCTCGCGCAATTTCACTGGTTTTTGGTTTTGAATTTCTTATTGCTCTAAAATAATACTGTTTCTCAAAAAACTAAAACCATAATCGTCTAAATTATTTATTAGGGAACACGTAGAAGAAATTTCATTACAATAATATTAAATAACTAGCAAATAAAACTGGTTTTTCCGTAGAGATATCTCTGTAAAAATGAAGATTTAGAGAAAACTTTGCCATTTTTTTCTATCGAGTCAAGTTTAGTCAATCGTGTTTCGACTCCCATAACGTACTAACTAATATACTAAACTTTGAATCCTCAAAATGTATTCGAAAAATAGGTGTTTTGTTCTCTTAAAATTGATTTTCCTTTAAGTGAAAACGTGGGTTTTGGGACTCATTTCACCTTAAGAGGTATATCGGCATATATATGCCGATGACGTTGCTTGTCTCGCCTCGCACTGAATTGTAGACCCGCAGAGGAAAACTCACGCGATATACGAGTACCGAACACGATAACAAATAATACGAAATAATTAAGAAATTAATTTGAAAAAATAAGTCAAAGGTGTCTTGGTATTCGTTTATTTAATATGGTGAGGACAATAAAAAAATCTAGTGATTGATAGTTTAGGAGAAAAAAGGTTACAACTAAGAAAACAGACGGTACTTTGCACAATTATTTCAAATAAATAAAATAAAAATAGTGTCATGACTTGTATGGTATACATTATTATGTATTTTTTTCGAAACTCTTTCGATAAAGATAACGGAGAAAAACGGTTTCAATGTAACCCAAATAACGGTCAATTCACATTATATCCACGCCTTAACGAGGAATTTTTTCAGGGTAAGAGTAGCTCGCGCCCCGCATCCCTGCAAAATGAATTCGACTTCGTTTCGTTGTCGTCGAAATACCAAGAGTCGCAAGATTCGTATGCAGGGTCTTGGGAAATTGGTTATGTAGCAGACAAAATATTATACCTTTTATTGTGACCGGTTTTCCTTTTGTTTATGGCTGTTGATAATGCCTCCAAGATATAATACTTATTCTGGTTTTATCAGAGGTCTTAGTGTGAGTTGTGAGCATTTTTACGAAAACGAAAAAGGTTTCGTTTCCATACATAGGTCGATAGGTACATTATATAGGTAGTCTTGTAGCGCTTGATATATACAGAAACTATTTTTCGTAATTTGACAGTGATGGAACATAAGTAAGGTACCTAATAATTATTATATTTTCCGATAAATATGTGATGCTAGTTTGTGCCCGCGGTTTCGTACGCATTGAATAGAAAAAAACATTTATTTAGACACAGGTACAAAATACAGGCATGCAGGACGACAATTTGGTGACAACAAAGTGAAAAATATTTGATACAAATAAACAAAAGTAGAATAATAAATAGGAGAGTATAATATGTACAACTCGGTCACAATATCTGTGCACCTTGAGCCAAACATTTTGTATGGCTCAAGGTGCACAGATATTGTGACCGAATAAGTGCACCTTGAGCCATACAAAATGTTTGGCTCAAGGTGCACAGATATTGTGACCGAGTTGTATATGTCTAGTAAACAGATGATATAAAATAATAACAATAATAATACATGAGAGAATAAAAATGTAATATAACAATATTAGGTGCGTGTAATATAATAATAAAGAATGACGTTTCACAACAATTACAGAAGGTGTGTACGTAAGGTAAAAACAAAAATTAAAATAAAAAGTAATAGTAATCTATAATATTTACAGACTTAGAGCCCAGAGAAGGTAGGAGTATTGATATCTATATAGATAAAAGTAAAAAATCATTTATTTCTTTAGGCTTACAAAATAAGCACTTAGACAAGTCATATTTTAAATATAAATTATTTTACTGTTCACTTCAATTTTTTGTCCACTAGTGGAAGAAGTGAAAAGAAACCACTAGCATGTTCATCTCTTATATGTCTAATACATGGTTATTTGCCTATTTAAGTCTAAATATAATATGATTCGATACATGTCAATATTTAAGTAAAGCTATGCACAACAATAAATTACTTACTACATACTATTGTCGGTGCGAAACTGAGCGACATCTAGCCAAGCATTAACATCATTGAGATAATCATTTATGGAGTCGAAAGCCTTCTTGATGAGATTTAGTTAAGATAGATAGTTAGATAACTATATAGATATAGACGGTTGTTTCTATGGAAACGTTTTAATGTTATTTCTATCCCACGGGAAGTGATTTATGTGTTTAAAATTTTATGGTATAAAAAGTTTTTATTCCAGGCCTAGAACTAAAACTACCTGTATGCAAAACTTCAGCCCGATCCTTTCGGTAGTTTTGACCTGAAGAAGACATCCATCCAAACTTTCGCATTTATCATATCAGTGTGATAACACCGTATCATACTGAGCATCAAAGAATTTATGAAACTATCATGGTTATTGTATATACAAGGAAAGTTCAAAACTCAAATCATGGTAAATATCCCGTTATAAATGACTTTTTAACCGACTTGAAAAAAGGAGGAGGTTCTCAATTCGACTGTATTATTTTATGTTTATTACATCAGAATTTTCGACTGGGTGAACCGATTTTAATGCTTTTTATTTGAAAGCTGGTGCTTCCCTTGTGGTCCCATTTCAATTTTGTCCAGTTCTGACAATGGCATCCATGAGACAACCATATAAGTCTTAAATTTGCATTAAGTATGTACATTGTACGTGACAAATGGACGAATAACTCAAAATCACGCTAAGCGATTTCGATGATTCTTTTTTTAAAATTAAGTTAACCCATTTCATTTTTTAGGAGTTTGAAGTCGCTTTATAGCTTTTTATAACACGCCAAATTCTTTATGCATCAAAGCTGAGCATTTTGCAATGATGCCCACCATAATCCGCGTGAAATAGTCAAACTCAATTAAATTCACTGACACTAACGTTCGGGCCTGTACTCATCCTCTCAAGATACCGTTGTACAGATAAAGCCTC
The DNA here is from genome assembly GCA_947044415.1 of Eupithecia dodoneata. Taxonomy (NCBI): domain Eukaryota; kingdom Metazoa; phylum Arthropoda; class Insecta; order Lepidoptera; family Geometridae; genus Eupithecia; species Eupithecia dodoneata. Next base: position 5,744,736 of record OX345656.1, on the reverse strand, counting down.
CGCGGTTACTTGCATTGCATGCAGTAGACATGCGCAAACCATGTCCGGCTGTGGATTGAACATGATATAGTTCCTTTGAACGGCGGAACTAGTTCCAGGAAACATGTCCGGACATGTTAGCTAAGCGTATCATGTTCGAGGTGCGCACGTATCCGTGTAGGTCCTGTTAGGTTCGGAAATGTTACAACGGAAATATGTCCGCGGAACTAGTTCCAGGAAACATGTCCGGACATGTTAGCTAAGAGTATCAGGTTCGGAAATGTTACAAAGGAAATATGTCCGCGGAACTAGCTAGCGTGCGTAGATCCTTGGCAGGTTCGGTCGGTTCGAGCGGACATGTTTACATACATGGGAAATGTTTGAATTTTGGGGAACTAGAGAATTTTTGTTTCGTCGCGCGTCGGTTAAAATATGTGCGCCACAAATATTTCAACTAATAGGTATATTGCGCCTAAATTCAAATTTTCTATTTGTGGTATTTTTATGTAGGTACGTACCAAGTTCCTGTAGCATTATTTCTTTAGGTACGAGTAAGTAGGTCCCTACTTAGGATCATAGGTTTTAATTATCACACAGGTACATTTCATACATACCTATTGTTTATCTACTCCTCGGATAAAATGTATCTAGGTACCTAACTACCTACCTGTTCCATTTCATATTTAAGGAAAGTACCTACCTATTCGTTAGTATAGATTAACTTACCTAGGTATGATGTCTAGAGACTTAAATCCATTTATCAAAAATAGGTACCTACCTAATTTATTCCATACTTACCTATTTGTAAAATATATATTACAATCTAATTTATACCTTACACTAAACAGATCTCATAAAAACTATGAAATTCCAGAGGCCTACATAAGTAGGTTCATTTATTACCTCCTCACTTCACTTTTATCAAACTCGCGCCTGCTAAATAATGAAGAGCAAAATCTTGCTTGTTATCATTTTAGCACTGTTTTTACGCGGAGAACCTACCTACACTAAGGTATAGCAGAGGAATGTCATTTTGTCTTTATTGGTAAAAATAATAGTAGGTATTCAACAAGTAATAAGTTCTGTATTAACTATTCTGAAAATTTAATACAAATATTGTAGTACTACCTACGTAGTTATTATTTAAATTGTATGTAGTATAGAACAGACTTGCTATCATTGGGTATATGTAGGTAAGCTAATTTGACGAGCACAAGCGAATTCGAGTTCGAGATAAATAGGTCGCGCGGTTAATAGGTATTGCTTACAGAACCACTAGTAAAAACGAAGGTAGGTACGTAATCAGTCTACAAATGAATCTGTCAAAATTTACAATATTAGGTAAGTAGTACTACCTACGTTCTACATAACTCAAACTATTAAGATTGTCTTGTCTGTCAGTCAATGTCTGTCAGATGTCAGTCCAGATAAAGGAACGAACATGGAAAGGAACTAGATCTTGCCGACCAACGCGAGACGAGACGCCGCAATGATTGGATTGGATTGGATTGAAGGAACGATGGAACTACTTCAAGCGACGCATCGGAGCGGAACGATCTAGTTCCGAGTGAGGACATAGTTCCAGGAACTATTACGGTCCGGAACGACACATGTCTAGCATGCAGTAGGGCCCAGAGTTTCAACGGAGCCGCACGTTAAAATGGCGCATTACGCTATTATCGGAGCGCTGGCATTATGCCATACGTGAGTTACATTTTGTTTACAACCATGAACCAAAACAGTTAAACACTAAGCATGCCTATTTGATCGTGATAATCGATACAGCTTGTTAATTTAGATAAGTCAAAATGTCTGAGCAAGTGAATCAGTTTCGATTGGATGTGATTTGAATGCTAATCAAGTGACTTTACCAAAGGCTAACTTTGAGCTGCATGATTTTAAGAATTTATCCTGTTGTGTTTCTTTTAATTAATTTAACTTAGATTATTTTTTCCTGCTTAACAAGGCCTTTGCAGTGGCATAACTAGATTGCAATAAATAAATTATTAAGTACTAGTTTCAGCCCACTGCCTCGCATGCGTTGTTTCTATGGAAACGTTAAAAGGTTATTTCTATCCAATAGGAACGGATTTATGGGATAAAAATTTGCCAGTTTTCAGCCCGGTCCGTTCAGTAGTTTCGACGTGAAGAAGTAACCAACATCCTTCCATCCATCCATGACAACATCCAAATTTTCGTATTATTAATTAAATATTAATGTGATTTTATTATGCCCTTACGTATTTATTATGCCTATGTATTTGTACTCCATACAAAATCTTTTCTTGTTGGTTCTAGGTCCCTCGCATACAATAAATTCCCTGAATCATTCACCTTCGGGGTGGCAACTGCTGCACATCAAATTGAAGGCGCTTGGAACGTTAGTGGTAAGAATCCTACTAACATTATGAAGGCGAAAGTTTATCTATTTGTTTCAAATTGCACCATTACAGAGTATACCAAAACATGAATTGTGGGCCATTTCTTAAAAATAACACATCTCATTGCCACTTTTATTATATTAAAAACTTTATTGCAATACTTTTATTTATTTAAAAACTTTATTGCACTACTAAGGGTACAAAGGTTAAAAGGGTACACCATTACCATGGGGCTAGATAATGGTTTGTGAATTGTCCAGCATTATTTATTTATTTATTAAACCCACCTGTACAATATATAAACAAAAAAATGTTTATTTCGATAACTTATACATGAATCATACATGGTTCGGAGTACAAATTGAAATCTATTTCGACGACCTCTGCGGCGCAGATATTTATTCCGGCTGTCTGAGTGTTTTCTATGTTTACTAAAAATATCTATCACAGTTCGTATATCAGTGATCTAGTACCCATAATACAAGTTCTGCTTAGTTCGGGGCCAGAAGATGCTGTGTGGATTGTCCAGTGTAATTAATTTATTCATTTTAAAATAAAATTTATGTATATTTCAAAATTGTCAAAATCGTTAAAGAAAGCAGCTCTATCTTCTAAACACATTTTGTAGGTTCCCCGAACACCCCAATTTGTTATATACTCTAATAAATGACACCCGTACGTGAAGTTTATTAATGTACTAATAATAACTATTAGTTATATTGAAAAACGTCCCAATGATATAACCACAAGTCATTGTGCGAATAAGTAGGTAGATATTAGTAAATATTTAGCCAAAACTCTCAGTGGCAGATGAGGGCTTGGCCGATCTCAGGTGATCTCAGTTTAACGACCATTGTTTACCCGTTCATATGTGCCTTGATAATGAATACATAGTATAAAACAAAGTCGCTTCCCGCTGTCTGTCTGTCCCTATGTATGCTTAGATCTTTAAAACTAAGCAACGGATTTTGATGCGGTTTTTTTTAAATAGATGGAGTGTTTCAATCGGAAGATTTATATGTATATAATACATGCATTTGTACCTGTGCGAAGCCAGCGCGAGTCGCTAGTTATATTATATGGTAGTTAGCAAAAACCTTCTTGAAATCTTAAATGTGCATGAGAAACTATGAAACTTTTCCTCAATTTCATTTGAGGTTAGTCAAAATGAGTTCGAGGGTGTTTTTGACCGATTTAAAAAATTAAGGAAGTTCCCCATTCGTCATTTCTTTAAGTTTTTGGCATTCTTCACCAGTTTTTGATTTGTTCGAGTGCCTTGCACAACGCTAAAAGACGAGTTCGTCGTTTCGAGGTTCAAACAGTGTATGTACGATGCTAAACATAGACATAGAAATGTATTTATTTGCTGCTGTAATATAAAAAAATACATAATAATAATACACAGATATAAATAGAATACAAAAACATTACATAGTTAACTTATGACGCAAAAACTTCGAACACTAACCTATTATTTAGAACTCAAATATGTACCAGTAGCAATCATATTTTCTTCGAAGACATTGGTTTAATTGCTTAAAATAATTTTCTATAAGAGAGACTGTGCTGTGTGTTACGGTAGCAAAAAGGTCTCGGCTCAGCATAAATGCCTTACCACTTATGACACACAATCCTGCAGATTCTGCGAGGAGGCGGATTAAACGCCCCTCCATCTGCTAGGTGAGTGTGGAGCATTGATGCACAAATGCAACATCCATCTGGGCAAGCATCTGCATAGCCCAGACGAGCTGCGAGACATCACCCCGAAGAAAATCCTACAGTTCCTAGCAGCTGCAAGGGTTAGTGGCGAACTATGAACGCTACGGCTTCGGGGCGCGTATTGCCATTGTATACATATATCAGTACAGACACCCATAGTCTGTACTCGATCACTTTGTGCTCTTAAAAACAACAAATACTCTAAAGCAAACTACCGTATGACTACAGACCAGTCTGTATAAGTATACAGTTTGTTCGCATATGTCTAAAGCAAAATGTGACCGTGTTATTGTTTGTATTGTAGGGTATGTGGGGTCATAAGATTTTAATTATATGTTGCAGTGTACTACGTAACAATATTGAACATAACTATGTTGTACGTGTTTATATTCTCTGAGGGAAGCTTCGTGCGACCCCCTCCATAGAAAAGGATACAACATTTTTCTTCTTCTAAAGATTTTCCGATCTCTATGCTATTTAAGTATGTTTATCAACATAATTAAAAACTAGGTTTAAACGTTTTATTCTCTATATAAAACGTATAAGCCTAGGTATTTATTATGAAAATAACATTCTTAAATATAATGGAAATGGGAAAATATTTAGAAGTAGAAAAACGTTTCCTTCTTTTGTATCGAGGGCTCCGCAAAATAATTCCCACGTAATGACTGATGAAAAAAAATACAGTAGCTATGTAAATAAAACAATATTTAAAAAACATTAAAGTATTTATTTTTGAAAGGATAAATCAACATTATTACCTATTTAAAACGAAACCTTATTTAATGTTTTTTTGCATTTCGCTGATTTTTATTAATATTTTCAGAGAGATTATGTTGTTTTTTCTTTCTCACATCTCTTCCACTTTGTATGCGCCCTTTTCCTTTAGAGATCCCTCTGTCCTTTCTCCTCGAATTGTCTGTACTCGTATGTGTTTTGCTCTCACGGATTAGAGCAAAGTGTATTTTATTTCAGTGTATCTCTGTACTGATATGCAGTATGCTCTCTAGCTACAAGAGCATATTGCGTGCGATTACAGAGCAACCCCTGTCTGTGCTAGTATACATTATGGCAATACGCCTTCGGGGCTGAAAGTATAAGTGGCGATCACAATAGGTCTATCATGGCCGCTGTCATACTCAAGCCACCCAAAGATAAAAAAAGAAAAAAAAACATTTATGAATAAATATGGTGCTAGCTGATTCACTGTAGATGCTATTAAGATCACAAGACCCAAGACGTATAGCTGCGCAAGCCTTTCATAGTGTACAAAAGACATCAAAGCGCACCCGGTTTTTTTTTACCCGCCGTTTTCGGGTATTTTTATGTTCCTAGGTGGTTGGCCGACACTATTTCTTACCTCCAAGCGAAGCATGAAAATGGCTAGAGCGTTTTTCAGTTTCAAGATATTCACTACATACAATACAATACACTAATTTGGCCAAGTACTCGTTTGGTCTTAGCTACATTTTGCAAGTCTTCGCTTCCTTATTTGGCCAAATAAGGTGAAAAAGTGACTAGTCAAGTTATTTTTATATTTCACTGAATTAATCGTAAAATCAATCTTCCTGTGTCTTCTTGTTCAAGTTATCTGCTATCCCTCAGGGGTAGTTAGTTTCATATTTTTTTCACTATCTATGTAATACTATGATTATGAGAAAAACTTATACAATTTTTTATTAAACTTATTATGACTTACATACTACGTATTTGCGTCATGTATACCTACGTTACATAAGTGTTTACCTGTTTTTTATCCGTATCGTTTTCATGTCAGTAGGTAAGTATCAAAGTTCCTCGTTGCTGTCTCCCTTATCAGTTATCAGTGGCTTATAGTTGTCGATGGTCGAGTGAGGTGGTCCACTTCAAGATGGTTGAGACTTCGTCTCTTGAGTAGATAAAGCTGACGGATGATGACGCAAAAACATGTGCCGACCCCACGTAGATAATGTAGATAATTTTGCACATAAGACATTTACGCGAACGAAGGCTCCTAAATCAGATAGAATAGAACAGAATAGAAAAACATTTAATTGGACACAGGTACAAAATCAGGCATAGAATAAACAAACGGAAAACATAGGGGTTTAACATGGAGGTAAGTGACACAAAAGGGAGATAGTAAAAATAAGACTGCCTCCATGACCCTGCTCCGAAATAGCCTGCGCCGAATATCAGCGCTGTTTTACAGCCAAAGACCTTAACTACTAATAAAATTGAAAGCAGAATCAATTTTTAGGATGCTTCGTTAGCGTAAAGATCGCTATTGTATACATTAACACTTCCATGGCCCACGAGACGCAAATCTCCACCGCGTGTGGTAGTATGGGCGCCGCACCTGGGCTAGGCTGGGCAGCAAATGCATTTCGACGTCCTGTTTCTTAATCATTTTGGGTGTCTACGACGCCCTTGCCGAAGTACAGTTGGGTGTGGCAGTGGCAGCGAGCCCTTAGGTGACACCACCGTCGCCTGGGCTGGGCAGTTAATGTCTTACTAATAGGTATTTTATTCAAGATTGAATTGGTTGGCTTAGCTCATCTATTGTTTTGTGCATGAGCGGATGATCATGTGACTCTTCTTACTTATACATAACGCTATTAATTATTTGTACATTATCTTGTTCCGCTTCACTTTAGTATAAATTAAATAAATAAATAATGCTGGACAATTCACACAGCATTATCTAGCCCCATGGTAAGCAGAGCTTGTGTTATGGGTACTAGATGACTGATATACATAATACAATACATTGCATAGATAGATATTTTTTATTATATATAGAAAACGACCAGAACACCCTTAATGTATAAACCAGCAATGTTCAATCATAGTGAACTTATGGGGGATACTTTTCCCATGTAAATAAAAGAGCGGATAATCACTGCAGTTTATTTGGAGATGGTTGTAGTCTTCTATTACAAGTAAAATAACGTGATTGCATGGAAAATGTAAAATAACAATAAGACATCACGAATTGACAATCCCAAACATTTCAATCGAAGGCCGTGTAGGGAGGGGATACTCTAGTAGTGTTGTAACGATCGATAAATTGATTCGCCACGAACTGTCAAAGGATGTTATTTGCGCGTGTAGATAGACCTTTGCACGAATGGACACGTGCAGAAGATGATTATGACTGGATGAGCTGTATTTATTTGATATAAAAAGCGGGTGTGCGTTGAAATCTTTTGTACTATGATACGCATGGCTTGCGTAGCATCGATCGTAGCACACTCTACGAGACTTCAACAGAATAAATAATAATCACCATCATAAATGGCCTATGAAGGATGGTTTAAGTTTCTAGTCTTAGTATTTCGGCACTTGAAGGCCTATACGCGAACGACAGATGCGGCCGCAGTATTGATATCTGTGCGCCTCAGAGCAGACCTTGAAGAGTCTAACGTATCTTTGAGTGTAATCTGTATGACAAATTCACTGATCATCTTGTATATCATGATAACCTGTAAACTGGATCGGTTACATACCTACCACTTGACTTCTCGATCTTATACAATCTGTCAAGCAATAAAAATCTTATGTCTTCATTCCAGGGAAAACCGAAAACGTATGGGACCATCTATCACACACCAAACCGTGGATGATTGCGGATGGAACCAATGGAGACATTGCGTGTGACTCCTACCACCGCTACAGAGAAGACGTCGAGGAGCTCACGTATCTAGGCGTGGACTTCTACCGGTTCTCGCTGTCCTGGGCCAGGATTCTTCCAACAGGACGCAATGACTTCGTGAACCCGGATGGAATACGCTACTACAATGAACTGTTGGACGCGCTGGCGGAGAAAAATATAGAACCACTAGTGAGAATCAGAAATAATTATATTAAAACTATACTGTTCACGGTTTTGCTCTCGTGCCAAAACGCAGTTATTCCTATAAAGTCGAAATCGAGTGGAAAATCAGTGATACTTTTAAGAGTTCAAAAAACAAATAAGGAGTTGTTATTAAACATTACGAAAACGGAAGGTCACTTTGTCCTATTTGGGTTAGGAATAGAAAATTACATAAAGTGCTTTTTTTTTCAAATAAATTATTTTAACCTAACAAAAAGTGCCGCTATGCATCAAATAATAGTTAAGTAATAATAATAGTTAAAGATTAGTAATAGAATAGTAATAGAAATAATATGTAGTTAAAAAAACTGTTTGTGCTCTTTTTTTAAAACAATGGAAGGTACACTTTGATAGAAAAGTGTTTCTAAAGACTTAACTCTTAAAGGTAGCCTTAGCCTACATAATTTGAGGAAAAAAAGCTTTTCGAATAGGTAAATAGATATACCTTGAAATTGTGGCTGTTTTTTAAGAAGAGGAGTCACTAAGTATTGATTTAAAAACAGTTCTAATATAAACGATCACTACTTTTTCTTTAAAAATCTTGCATTCACAGGTAACCCTGTTCCACTGGGACCTACCCCAATCTCTGCAAGATCTCGGCGGCTGGGCCAACCCAAAGATGATCGACTACTTCCGCGACTACTCCAACGTATGCTTCAAAGAATTTGGCGACAAAATCAAATCCTGGATAACCTTTAACGAGCCCTACGAAATATGCGAAGACGCTTACGGCGACGAGAAAAAAGCACCAGCCATTGACAGCCACGGCGTAGGGAACTACCTTTGCAGTGATACGCTCCTGAAGGCTCACGCTGAGGCGTTCCACCTGTACAATGAAACGTACAGGCCAATGCAGAATGGTCGGGTCATGATCTCTATCAACTCTATTTGGTACGAGCCGAGCGATCCGGAACATCCCGAGCAAGTAGCTTTGGCTGAGGTCGCTAACCAATTTAAAGTGAGTTAATCTAGAGATACCAGTGGAAGGTTGTAGGTCATGTAGGTGTATTGTATTAAATAGTCAAACAAAAAACACCACTATCGCAGAGATTCGTGCTTGAGTTTCTAAAAGTTAGTTTCACTTTTCAGTTCGGTTGGTTCGCCCATCCCATCTTCACTACAGAAGGTGGCTACCCAGCAGTGATGATCGAAAACGTGAGGCTGCAGTCCGAGGCCGAAGGTCTTTCAAAGCCTCGTCTAGAACAGTTCGACGCATATTGGACGGAAAGGATCAAGGGCACTTCGGACTTCCTCGGGATCAATCACTACACCACACACTTGGTGACGGGATCGGGCGTGGATCCGACTGCAAAGGCTCCTTCCTGGCTGAAAGATATTGGTGCGATTTCGTCTATGGATGTCGGTGGGGACTCTGCTTCTGAATGGTTGAGGGTAAGATTCTATAAATCCTAGGCCTATAAACATTGATAGCTCTATCTTATGTCTATGTAAGTATATTATAATGTTTTTAAATTGTAATGTAGAAACTATGGTATGTATTGTAGGTTTGTTAGTTTTTGTTTTCTTTTTTATCTATATTTTTATTAAGTAGGTAGGTACCACCGTCTTTGTTCCTTCATGTCCAGTCCATCCTAAGGTTGCCTGGAAGAGATCGCTCTCAGCGATAAGGCCGCCCTTTATACTTCCTTTATTCTATTGTTTATTCCTGTATTGTTTTCTTTTTTGTGTGGTATAATTAAGTATTTTCTATCTATCTATAGGCATCGAGTTCCTGAACTCCGAAGCTGCCTATAGGCGATGATAAGATGTATTACTATAATTTCGCAGCAAAAGACATACATACACGTTTACTGTACGTACGTACCTGAATAGGTAGCCCACCAAGCTTTGACAATAGAAGTCACTTATATACTAATAATAGCATTGCACTGTATTTGAAAACTGAACATGAAGGTATTCGTTCTATGCAATGCATGTGACTTCACAGAAATAACGTTAAGGAGTTTTGAGATCGTACTGAGCGTCATGCATCAATTTAGCCCTGTCTGGATCTCGCTCTACCATCAGTCAGAGGTGGAGACGAGATTAATATTTCGGAGAGGCTTCTTCTCATAAATAAATAAATACCTAACGCTGGACAATCCACACAGCATAATCCACTAAGACTACACCTATGAAACTACCTGTATGCATGAAATTATAATAAATGATATGAATATGAATCATCTAGCCCCAAGCTAAGCAGAGTTTCTGTTATGGGTACTAGATGACTAGGTACTTAATACAATACACTACATAGATTTATATTTTTTATTATACATAGATAACGACCAGAACACCCGGAACAAAATAAATATCTGATCGTACACGTACACACAATAATTGTGTGTCTCTGGACAATTATTGTCCCGAGGCGAGAATTAAACCCATAACCTCCTGCGTGGCAGGCGGATTTTCGCCCACCGCGCCACAGAGGTCGTCTCATTAGAAAGCTATCGAATTTCTTTTAATTAGACAGAATGAAGGTGCCTATCTAGTAATACCACTTGTTTTGTTTCACCGTAGGTGGTGCCGACTGGGTTCGCAAATCTCCTACGTTGGTGCAAGTCTACCTACAACAATCCGCCCATCTATATCACTGAGAATGGCTTCTCTGACCGCGGCGAACTTATGGACTACGGACGCATCAAGTATTTTAATGTAAGTTATACTCTTTTTTTCTGTTTTTCTCTTTGTGTTCCTGAGTGGAGACCACGACTCGGTAAACGTAGTGTAGGACGCCCTCCGACCAGGTGGGACGACGACCTGCGAAAGACTGCAGGTAAATGCAGTCGCTATGGTTAGGTTAGTTAGGGCGCTATGGCGCTCATTAGGGGAGGCCTATGTCATGCAGTGGGCTAACATATTATGCTGATGATGAAGTTAAAAACTAGAGAGAGCGACTTACCTTACCTATGTACCTAGATTTATTAACAAAATATGAACAGGTGTTAGTTTATTTTTGACGACCGATGTGGCGCGGTGGGCGAAGGTCCGCCTGCGACGCAGGAAGTTGCGAGTTCGATTCCCGCCTCGGAACAATTGTGTGTACGATCTGCAGATATTTGTTCCGGGTGTTCTGGTCGTTTTCTATGTATAATAAAAAATATCTATCTATGTAATATATTGTATTATGTATATCAGTTATCTAGTACCCATAACACAAGCTCTGCTTACCATGGGGCTAGATAATGCTGTGTGAATTGTCCAGCATTATTTATTTATATTTATTTATTTGTAAAATTTGTCGTAGGACTACCTGAGTGTGATCCTGGATGTGATTTACGACGACGGAGTGAACGTGTTGGGCTACACCGCCTGGACTCTCATGGACAACTTCGAGTGGCGGGCCGGATTCTCGTAAGTTATACATAAACATATATTAGTTGACCTTATGCTACTATGATCTTTATATTGTATATACCTAAATGGCAGGGTTTTGACTGATAACTAATTGGAAAGAGGGAGTCAATTTTTTAAGTTAATAGACCTTCAATCTCACCTGATGAAAAGGGACGGAGCGTTTGACGAAGCGTGTGTGCAGTTTCTAGGGTTCTTGGCGGTTAATCTACCATAGCCTCTTATTGTTCTCTACCAGTACCAGCTTATGCCCCCGGCTTTGCACGCGCTTATGCTGATAAAAAGAAGCATTTGTTACTTTTTACGTATAATAATAATCTATCTGCTCGCCGAATTTCACTAACTAGATCCGTTCAGTTGTTTAACCCTGAAAAATACTGAAAGACAGATGATCGACTTTCCCAGTTAAATTAATCTTTGTAAATAACCAAAAGGAGACAGCCATTACCGCATTCTATTGACGCCCATCAGAGAGAAATATGACGTACGCGCACTTTATTCTTTTAAGTTCCACATTGATTTTAGACATGATTTTTAAAAGTTGGAATGATAAATGAATTGAATTGTTTGTACTTGAAACTTTGGATCTGCCTGCTTAGTCTGCTTTTTCTTTGCACAATCCCTTATGGTGTTTCCTATATCAAAATAAGTGTGTTACAAGTATAAAAAATTGTAATATACATACTTTTAGAATTTATAGAAATTAACGACATCAAGTGTAACATGTGTTCCTATTTTATTTATTTATTATTATTTTGAGCCATTATTGTCCCACTGCTGGGCAAAGGCCTCCCTGTTCTCCTTCCACTCCTCGCGATCCAACGCTGCAAAAGGCAATGATTTAAGATATGCCTCGAGCTCGTCATGCCATCTCATCCTGGGCCCTCTACGTCGTCGCCTCTCCAGCGTTATGTACCTATGGTGGAAATAAATAAACAATAAAACGATATGGTAATAATGTTTCTTTACCCGGTTCTAGGGAACGTTTCGGCTTCTACCACGTCGACATCACGGACCCAGACAGGCCGCGGATTCCGAAGCTCTCCGTGGAGTATTTCAAGGAGCTGACCTCCACGAGGGCGCTTCCATCAGACTCACGCTTCTTCCATCCCTCTGTAAGTTCCTACTACCTTAAACGATCAGAGTTTACGGTAAACTAGCTACGCTCTGCGGCTGCGCCCGCATGGCAATCTATGTGTCAAATCTATATATATAAAAGAAAGTTCTGTTAGTAACACTATTTATAACTCAACAACGGCTGAACCGATTTGGCTGAAAATTGGTGGGGAGGTAGCTAAGAATCAGGAGACGGACATAGGACTATACATAGGATATATTTGACCATTTGACACATATATTTCCACGAGGGCCGCGGGGTGCAGCTATTGGTTTATAAACCTTCCTCTTCGATCAATCTATTAAACAAAAAACCGCATCAAAATCCGTTGCGTAGTATATTTTATATATATCTATTTTTTATACTATGTAGAGATACGTAATTGGTGCAGGGTAAGTTAGTATTTGCTGTATACAATATGCCTCGCTTCGAACGACTGAATGTAGATAATTTGGCATGCGTGCTTACTAAGTATTGAGGTGTCTGTAATGGTAGCGTACACATTATCGAATTTCGATTATCTTTAGATTAGTGCAAAATTTAATAAATAGTGCATCTTTGGTTATAATTACCATTCTTAGTGTGTACGCTAGCACAACGTAGCTAGCGTAGGTACACATGACCGGACTCAAGATGGGGCTTATACTAATATACTATACTATATACTAAAGCAACGAAATATACACAAAAAAAACAGAGCACAAATAGCGTTCGAGTCGAGCTATGCAAAAGATAATTAGGTAACCTGGTTGATAACTATTGAAGGTACATACTATAGCACAGCTACTACTTGGGTACTATAGGTACTATTGCATGGCTTTAACTAACCCACGTTTTCTTTCCAGGCATACTGAAGGGGCCGGTGGCTTTCTTAGTACACAGTACGTTCAAATACCAAAGCAAACTTAAAAGCACACTAAATATACGATACTTTATTTAACAATTGCTCGTTTTGTTTGTTCTACAGATCCCCAGAAACGAATTGTAAAAGCAGATTTGCGAGATGTTAAAATAGAAACAACGATAGGTATTAAAACAAATATTTATTTAATCCATAGTATAAGAATATCGAATTATTTACAATGAAATTAAAGTTTAAATTAATAATAACTTTGACAAATAATTTCATTGTTATAACATTGATACACGTTACAGTACACTACATAGAAAACTTGCATCTGCTATCAGACTGAAAAGATATGTTTGTAAAATAAAGGCTTATAATCTTACGAAATAAATGATTCAGGGACTCCATTCAATTGTTCGGGATATTATTACATCAGAGTTAATATGTGAAGGGCGAACCGCTGGGTTCAGAAGTCACAGTGATCAATGGCGCTCCTACGCACTAGCTTTTGACCGTAAGGGCGGCTCACTCAAATGACTTGTTTTTTATTACTAATTTTGTTGTTCTTGAACCTTAAACCTTAATATGAAACAATAACTTAATTTTTGCGCTTACGCCGTTTTAAAACTTTTCTCTGAAAAATAGCCACAGAATTTTAACCGTGGCCGCGGTTCAACCAAGGCGGTCAGACGCTACTTTACTGTATTTTCAGTGCTCTGATTTACGTTTATATGCTGTTCACACTGCAACAGCAGTCATAAGAAAGACATGGAATGTTTTTCTGAATGAAGCAAGAATATAGGAATTAATAAGACTTAAATCGGCGCAGCCAACTCTTTATATCTGGTACGGCTGCGGTATCCGCAACAAAAAATGTTGGAAGAAAAGAAAATAATCACCCGAACAATACACAGAGTTATGTTGCTTACAGCTTAGAATAATTAATACACGAAAAATATAAAATATATGCAGTACAGTATACAAAATGGATCTACAGAATACAAAATGATAATGTATTATAAACCCAGCACCTTTACCTAGTTACACAGATGCAAATTATTGCTATTAACCATACACAGATTATAATTAAGTCTTAGAATAGTACAATTACTAATATGGCAAAGTTTTCAATGTAGCATTTCATAGAAGACCTAATTTTCGATACCGTGAGCCAAAAGATCATTCACTCATGCAAGTATTAAGACTAGGTGGGCTAAACACAATTTTGAGTTGAACACCTAATATATTATAAATGTTACAAAATAGTTTGTTTTCACTGATCCACTCTTATAAGTACTCTCTAAATCAGCCATTAAAGTGTAAATTTAAACTATAGTTAGATTAAACAATAACAGTAGAAAATAAAGGCTTATTGCTTTAGGTAATAAGGCACAAGTTGCGACACCAACTGGAGCGCAGAACATAGATAACATAACATAATTATCGAACTTACCTAGTTATTTAGCTAGCTGCACCCAAACATTCATTATTGCATGTAAAGTTCATCGCGCAACTCAATCCGAGGTGCAGGGTCTATCGCACGGCCCTGGACAGCGCTCCAGGACGAACACATCAAGCACACCCTCCTAACGTAATAAAGCTCATTAGTTTTGACAGTTGTCTAGACTGTCATGGAGTAAAATTTAGGGACCAACCCGAAACAGTCTTGGTCCGTGCGATAGGCCCTCTCATAGTTGCCAATTTTACAACCTAATTTACGATTTACTATAAAAAACTTAATATCTATTTATAATCTCGAAAAATACCAAGGACGGTGTAAGTAGGTACTCTCCTACTTACTACATAAGTAGATTTATTGTCAAATTTCTTTTCATCTCAATAGTTAAACCAACAGGTTAATAATAATTGTAGAAATATTTCAAAATTATCTAAAATACAAACAATAAATATATTTTTATAAAGAGTAAAGGCACAATGAGGCACTGTTACGTCGAGATGTTATCACAATATTAATTATACGATAAAATACACAAGATTTCCGATATTCTGATAATAGATTATGGAAACTTAGGCCCAAGTTCACCAACAATTAACCGGACTTGAACAGAAGGCTTATCTAACGATCAGTTAGATGACAGATGACATACTGTAACAGTTAATCGCTCGCGAACTTAAAGCTGAACCTTTGCAAAGCAACACCTTTCTGTTACGAAAGCTGGCTTGCGACTCCCTTATTCACGAAAAACTAGAGTCTAATCCGACTGGCTAATCGCAGGCATTAGACTGGGTTAAAACAGCACATGACTTGTGGCTCACACAAACCATGCCCTGTTTTAGGTTAGTGGCTTTAAAGTC
This sequence comes from Eupithecia dodoneata, assembly GCA_947044415.1. Lineage (NCBI taxonomy): Eukaryota > Metazoa > Arthropoda > Insecta > Lepidoptera > Geometridae > Eupithecia > Eupithecia dodoneata. The sequence continues at coordinate 5,729,161 of OX345656.1, read as the reverse complement.
GAAACCAAACTTTACCCACACGCACTTATACGGTGTTATGGCAGTTCCCAACATTCAATCTAACTCTTTTGCCATTTTTTGTATAATAAATGTGTTCTGGATAAACTGGATGTTGGGAATGGTGCATAACGAATCAAAAAGTCATTAGACCACCCCCAAACCAAATCACGATCATCACAACGAAATATTGTTTACTGATCATTCTATATCATGCCGGCAGGTGTATTTAGATTCACACTTATCTTACAATAACTTAAACTTAACGTCTGGTTACTCGAACACTAAATAATAAAGAAACTCTGCATTTCGATTTTGTTTTGATTTAAATCAGTGTTCGAGTAACTATTACGATTTCCAACCTTAATAGTAATCATTTAACGCTCAATTTCAGCTCAGTCGGAATACACAACTGCTGTCACTCTCAGAACCGGAGATTACTTACAACACAATGACAATACAATAAGATTAGTACACAACAATTCAAACATACAAATCTCGGACCTACATAATGAAGAACACTTAACTGCAGAGTTGCATACATAATGTCTGTCTCATTCGGATAAATGCAGAGACAGAGTTAAACATCATTCTGCTATAAGCGAACACATTACGAACAGCAGGAACGATGTAGGCAAAAAGAAATATATTTCTATCGATTTTCAACGACAATTTCATAATAATCCTCGCTGAGTTAAGTGCTTTTGCATTACGCAATTGTCAAACAAATGCCCAATCAGCTTTCCAATAATTATATTCTTTCCTACATGAGCCTGATCTATATCTTAGCACCTAAAATGCCCTTTAGACATCTCCCTACATCGTTCCTACAGTACCTTGGAAGCCAACACGAATCTACTGCCTACACTGACACTGTCATAGTAATTATGAAATATACACCATTACCGTTTACCGCCGGTAAGTACGTATCTACAGCCAAGTTAGCACATTGTCAGGTTTGTTACTCGTCGGGTTTATGAGAGACTGCACGTCTTCTAGCAGGATGTCGTTTGAGAATTCGTTTAGCTGAAAAAAAAAAACATTTTAAACTAGGTTGTATGAAAAGACTAAGCCCCGTAGCTTGCTCAGTCATAAACATTTGAACGTCATAGAAAAGCTTTACTCAAGTTCTCATAGATCGACGGCTGAGAAAGCTTTTATAATACGCGGAAGAGGCAGACCATCCCGATGATGGATCTCTGCGATCATCTGATTTATCAATGTAGAGAGACAAAACGTTTTATTTAAACCAAACTTAGTTATAATAATACTTTTTTCACTTGGGCCAAAACCGCCCATTATAACTCGGTCTTGTTATTCTCTTTCGGTACGCTCAGGAGTATATCAAATCAACCTCAATACAAATAACGGGGTATGGGGTGAATTAGTCCCTAGAAAAAATCTACTATTGTCGCTTTGCGACCACGTCGTCGTCCCAAAAATCTGGCCTTTTAATTAAAATTGCAATTTCATCTGATTCTAACCAACTTAAAATACTATACCATATTGTTGAGTTATATATCTTTCCTAAACATGTACCCATCGTTAAGAGTTGTGAGTTTTTTGTTTGTTTTAAAATCACACAACTATGATAGTTTAAATAGGGTAGTTTGTATGTAGATTACAGTGCAGTGTTAATTCCAGTCTTATTAATATTGGGGGTTGATGCGGTATGTTCATAATAAGACTGAGAACCGCGAACTATTCAAACTAGATGTCGCTGCTAAAAGTGGACAAGTGGCGTAAATCGCTCTAACGAAGCGTTTCAGGTTTTCTACTAGCCAGTATGGTCATTAAGATCGTTCGAGAATTCTTTACAAAGGATGAAAATAAAAATTATTTAAGTATGAAAAAGATATCGCATTGAAGATAGACACTAATTATTTACTAAGAAATTTTGAACTCCTTTTATGTACGAATAGAAACCTACAAATAGAAAATAAAATGTATTTCTGTTGTCTCATAATTACACCTCCTTAAAGTAATTAAATGAAAGTACCTACCTTCGCGTCGCCCGCAGAAAGAGTATAAAAGACGAGAGTATTCACCTGTAAAGAGGGCACCAGATCCTCAGTATCCCCTAGCGACATTTCATTCGAGTCCATAGCCCCAGCCTCACTAGTGCAGTCCATGCGATCGTCCATAGACGCTAGGAAGTCCTCCGGCGTGTGCGGCATAGAGTAGGACTGCGGTGCCATCCCTAGTCCGCTGTCAGCTGACTCTTGTCTCTGGTGGTCTGTCAGACCGGATAGGAACGGGTCTAGTGGCAGGTCTGTGCTGGCGACCGCGGTGCTATTTGCAAGGGAGGAGACGATTGAGGACGCTTGCCGGGCCATTATCTCTTGCTGGAATTGAGAAAAGTCTGATTAAATTGATGGTTGACAGCTTTGATGATTGGTTATACAATAACAGGATGAATTTAAGAAATGTTATGTACCATAATATGATGCAATAAACAAATATGCATGGATAGATTCGAAAACTTAACATAAATAAGTTTTTATTTGTAGAATAGCCAATAGGTAACTGTTTCTGTAGAACCAAAACTTATTTTCTTTTATGGGTTAGCTTTGGCCATTACCTTATTTGAGTAGGTGGACGTGGTTTAGGTGGAGCAAGCTTTCTTACAAGAAACTTATTCACTTGCGATTGGGAGACAGAGGTTTCTGGCATGCCTGGAGCGATGATTCGGCCCCCGCGTTGGCCTTGACTCTACGTGACTTGTAAAATACACACCTGGCTTCTGATTTCCTGGTGGCGTTGCTTCAGGCGCTCTCTCTTGAGCTGTAGAAGCTGGCTCTACGTGACTTGTAAAATACACACCTGGCGTCTGATTTCCTGCTGGCGTTGCTTCAGGCGCTCTCTCTCGAGCTGTAGAGATTGCAGCCGTAGTTTCTGGCACGCCTGGAGCGGCGAGTTGGCCCACGCGTTGTTCCCCGGCGCTCCGCCCGCCGGGGTCCGTTGCAAGTCTTGTGCTGGAAATAAAAGATGATAATGTCATTTAACGGTCTTCATCCGCTGTGATCTGGATAAGGACCAATTTAAATTAGAGTGTGGATGTACGAGTATATCACCTGTTATGTATGATAACATATAACTTAAAATAGATCAGCTTAAGCCGTACTTACCAGAGTTACCAGCGCTCAATACCCGGTGTGCCTGGTCCCGTCTCCAATAAGCTAGTAGGTGTACTTACGTATTCTGGGATCGAACCAGGAGGTGGTCCTGGCTGCGTGGTTGATGAAGTACACCTCGCCCTCGGCCGTGGTGGCCTGCTCCCAGCCGTCCGGCAGCGCCCCCCGCCCCTCCGGCGTCGCGTTACTACTTGTACTCTTCGCTGCTGAAACCAATCAGAGGTACCGTAACTAAGCAATCAATAACTATTACCCAAAGTAACCGTGATCCTCTCAACAGCGATTAGTTAGTAGTAGGATTAAAAACTAAGACGTACGCGCACGTGATCGAACGTTGGAAGGTCATCGAGAGCTCGTTCGGGGCGCGCGGGCGCCAGCCGCGCGCCTGCGCCGTCGGGGCGGCGGCGCTGCGCTGGCGCAACGCGCACAGATATGAATCACCGCGCGCGCTGTCGCTGCGCCCGCGCCGACGCATCGCCCTCGTGCTCACTCACGCTCCCAACACAAATATAACGCAACAAACTATCATTCATAAACAACGCGCTGCGCTAATTACTCGCCGATATCATCGACATCATCGCCCAACATAACACGCGCCAGGTATTTCTATCGGATCTCGCCACGACGACACCATCGATGACTTTTGAATGGACGAGCCTTGTCCCGCTGCTCATACATATGTAGCAACAAGCAACGACCTCATCGTTTCTATGGATTCCATAAATTTTATTAGCATTAGAATGTAAATTATAAGTAGTTTCGGACGCTAAGGTAACTTCACGAGTATCTACCTTTTTGTGTTCGGAGCTGTTTCTGGTGTTGATTGGAATGAACAAGGCTGGTATCAAGATAGCCTCTTTAGCGAGCGGAGTGCAGCGGGTGTGTAATTGTAATTACACATTATTTACAATGATCATTACTCAACAGTCGACGGCGGCGCTGCGGCGACTAACCGCGGGTTACGTCAGCTAGGCCCAAGCTACACTAACATCTGTTTAATAGTTCTTCAAATTGACGATTGTGTGAAATGTCTAGTGTTTAGACAGCAGCATACTTTGGAGTATTCCTAATCAACCGGTAAATCCTTAATCTATAAGTAATAGAAGTAAAAATATAGTGAGAAAATAACCTACGGGCTTCCTATCTGTTGCGTCGAATGCAAGCTATCGTCAAATAATGGCGCTGAATAAGAAGGTACTATCTTGTTCTCGAAGACACAGAGACATTCCTTCGAGCGAGGGCCTAATATAAATGTTTTATCGAACACAGTTTCGATCTAGTTTTCGCAGTAGTTTCCTTTCAAACAAAAGAAACTACATTGAAATCGGTTCATCCGTTTTGGAACTACAATACTACTGACAGGCACGTTAAAGACTTCGCACATACATCCAGAACAGCAGCAGATACCGCACGGTCAAATAAGGGCTTAAACTCGTTATCTTAAGATACATTTTATAATGACACAATGCCTTACCGCAGCTCTTGTTATCTCTCAACAGCCTATATTGAAAATTCAGCCTATAAGCCTATATTACAAATGCTGAACGCAGGCTTCTCTCTGATAAGCGCCTTATTTGCTTTTATCTCATTGGGGGGGTAATGCCCGTAATCCCCACGCTAGGCATACGGGTAGGGGATCGCAGTTCGGTGGTAAATTGTTCTGCAGAAGGCGTTGCTGCCCGTCCCCAGTTGGATATCCCTTAGTCGCCTCTTACGGCACCCGCGGAGTTGGTGTGGTGCAAATTCTAAGCCGGGACTGTAAGTCTAGAAGCCTACAGCCTACCTTTAAACTTAACTGATGGCTTTGTTTGCATCGGGGTCAAAAGTAGCTATTTTGTTTAGTCTGGGTTTATTTAACCTTTATAATCTGTTTACTGCATAGATTCCTATTCAGATACCAGTGAAAGTTACCGTCTACTTCATAAGTAATTAGGATGAATCATTACCATAATAATAAATTAATGCTAATTACTCAATTCATTATAAACTTTGCGTCGTAATCGTTACATTGTAGCCAGGTTATTTATAATAAAGCCATTAATGATACCCGATTTGTACTTCCGTGAAGATACTAATATTTTATGTCAGTATCGCGCAGATCTTCAGCGCTGACGTGCGACTTTGAATTTTAAGCTGACTCGCGAATCAGCGCCGATCAATCAGCGTCAAGATAATTATATGTATGTATATAAAATAACTAAGGCCTCCAGAGCACGATAAACGCACGCGTCCGATAGAGAAAACAAATAAAAAGCAGGTGATTTGAATTCCTTCAGATAAAATGATAAAATTCCTACCAAAGGTGATGTTAGACACCTATAATTCCTATTTAGGTAGGATGCGTCATGATGAAGACACCCAGAGCGTTTGGGAAGGCTGTTATCTGTCATCAGATAAACGAGGAACGCGGCGTGAAAACAAAATTTATTTGTATTCGCTTCATCTAGGCAAGCTATTATCATGGGAAAGTTGTCTTGTTGTACCAGAGAAGTCTAAAAGGTAAAAAAAACTGACTTTTTCTGCTGAGGCATAGATAGATAGAATATACTTTATTGCACAAAAAGTTGTACATAGGCGAGCATAATGCTAGATAGCATTCGCTACCTGCTAACCTTTGGGTAGTGTGGACAACAGTTTGGTAGGTAGTGCTATATTAATAGAGATAATAAAATATACTACTCATAATGATACTAAGCTACTTATATTATACTTAAACAGTAATATATATACCTATATAAATAATTAATTACGTACCGAATTATTTTGCGAAAGAAAATAGTTATAGACTCTAGATCTAAAGACATTTATCGATAGGCATGAGCGCGCTTCATCTTGGATTTGGTGAAAAGCCGCTTTAGCTGGAAAATTAGATTTCGATGAGAAGGGTCAGCACTAACGGAAACCTTTTGTTTTGGATCTCTAAAAAATTAATGTGAGAATCATTTTCAAACTAAAGTCACCGAAATAACGGATCTGTCGTCATATTAGTTATTATGTGTGTGAAGTTCTTCGTGTGTTCAAGTCCCGCCGAAATAGAAAAGTTTTTAGGGATATAATACTTTAATTAATACGTTAATACTAATTACATATTTTATGCAATACAATAATCATGTAGATAAAATAGGACTGTCTGGGACAATGCTCGGCTGCAATGCTGCTGCTATGCTCGGAGTTTCTCTGAAGGATAGGATTCGTAACGAATACATCCCACAGAGAACCAACGTTATCGACATAGCTCAAAGAATTAGCAAGCTGAAGTGGCAGTGGGCCGGCCATATCTCGCGAAGAACCGAAGGCCGCTGGGGCAAACGTGTTCTCGAGTGGAGGCCACGACTCGGTAAACATAGTGTAGGACGCCCTCCGACTAGGTGGGATAACGACCTGCGAAAGACTGCAGGTGAATGCTGGATGCGGCAAGCTGAAGACAGGGCGCTATGGCGCTCATTGGGGGAGGCCCATGTCCAGCAGTGGACTGCTAAAGGCTGATGATGATGATGGGACAATGCTATTTAAGGGCTTGTTCTTTTAGGCGTGCTAGGAAACTACCTTACACCACATATAGTTAAATAAAGGGTATAGGTAGAGACAGAAGCTTCGATGTCGGTGCCAGCTTGGCGGCGGCTCGCATTATGCCAGCTTGATTACGTGACTAGGTCACGTTCTAGCGCTGTCTTGCAAGGGATATATAGGTAAGTACCTAAATAGGTGAACAAACACGTTTTGTGATGGTTCCGACATCAAAGTAAACATTTATTATCAGAATCGTACCCTACCATTGAATTTAAACTATACTTTCTTTGAGCTTTGAAGGTAGCATATGCTGGTGCTTTGAAGTGGACCGACATATAATAGCGGTTGGTACTCTTACATGACACAGGAGCAAGAAAAACGGGACCTTTGCCATTCATGACTCCATAAGTATTCAAATACGTTGTAGGAAGTATGAAAACCATCCAATTTTCCTGTCCAATAAAGTACTTACTAAGCATAAAAACAAAACCTATTTATTGTCATTAGATTAGTGATATTGAAATTTAATAACCTCTTACATTTGCAAATAATTTTGCTTCGGGGAATTACCTACAAAACACGGTTTATTATTTATGTCAATTCCTATTGATAATCATTATTTTCTGTACCATATACATATGGTGGAATGGTTTCATGGTTCATTTATTGGTAAAGTATAGCATTACACATTCAAGTAGTACATAGTACACATTAAAATATACTTAAGTGTACATATTAACATACCATTAAAATAATAAATTAAAATATTTCAATAAAATAATACATTTCAATTAAATCAATCATTAATAATCATGTCATGTAATTTTAAATCAATTGCTGTTCGTTAATCTCGCTGATTTTGGTTTGAAATGTTTGTCGTCGTCCAGGGAAGGTTTAAACGGTAAAATTGAGCAGAAATTTCCACGCGAGCGAAGCCGCGGGGCGCAGCTAGTAATATATATAAAATAACGATATTTGGTATCCTATTTCACAAATTCGTCAACACTGATACTGCCTGTTCACTGCGATTAGGATAAGTGGACGCGGTTTAGTTATACTGAGGTTTAGTGGTAACAGGGCGTAGTGGTAAGTGGTAGCACGGATGTGTCGCAACATCGTGCTGAAAGCCGATGGCGCCGCCGCCGCGACACCCGATGTATTTTCCGAACACCTTTCAACCGTTACTAAATATTAAGTCAGTGCTTTCAACAGTTTCAACGCTCGTCTCGCATCGAACGACGGAAACAACGCGTTAATTCCCGTCATAAAATCACTTTTAGAATTCGGGTTATTTACTTGTTTTTATTTTAGTTCCATGATAATTTTAACCAGACTCCGTGGCCAATTAGATCACGTGAAACGCAGAGAGGGACAAGAGTCTGCTCTATAAATTGTTTTACTTGCTAGGCAGTTGCATGGAAGCATGTTTTCAATGGGTTGGTGAATCAAAATAATACTAGCGTCACACGTTTGTAGAGTTATTTGTACCTTGGTTTCCTCTATTCTCGATATATAATGAATCTAGGCCAGGGCCTGTCTTCTCTTTGATGCTATGAAGATTATCTTCATAGCTCTACTTCTAAGTAAGAAGGATTGCGAGTCCGAGATGACAGCAGAGGAAATACCCAGTTGACCCTTTTCAAAAAAGGAAATTACTTCTTATTATTATTATAATAATAAATAAAAATCTCACACGTCATTAAATAGGGCGGACGGGCTCTATAAAATCCGACGTGACAATAGATAAGGCGGGCGGGCTCAGTAAAATCCTACGTGACAAAAGAGAGGGCGGGCGGACTCAGTAAAATCCTACGAGACAAAATATAGGGCGGGCGGGCTCAGTAAAATCCTACGTGACAAAAGATAGGGCGGGCGGGCTCAGTAAATCCTTCGTGACAAAAGATAGGGCGGGCGGGATCAGTAAAATCCTACGTGACAAAAGATAAGGCGGGCAGGCTCAGTAAAATCCTACGTGACAAAAGATAAGGCGGGCAGGCTCAGTAAAATCCTACGTGACAAAAGATAGGGCGGGCGGGATCAGTATAAACCTACTACGTGACAATAGATAACCTTATTTCTACGGCGCTCATTAGAGGAGTCCTGTGTCCAGTAATGGACAAACATAGGCTGATGATGATGATGATGAATAGATAGCGTTCATCACTCATTCAAGAAATAAACCATAATACAATAATAATGACACCCGGCGGCGTTTTATTTTAGTTTCTTCTCGATCTTTTTCTTTATATCTACATCGTCGGTACTGCTGCTGTTACAACCTATTTTTCTTCCCATGTTGAATTTTGAAGAACGCAAACAAATTATCTTTTTACAATTTTTGATATTTCCAAAAAGCTATATCTAAAAGTCTTACCAGGTGCCGGTGTTGCTGCGATGCTGGCCCTCGCCGCGGCCTGAGATAGCAGCGTGTCTGTACTCTGGTGCTGGACTCCAGCTATGACTGTCTGCGCGGCCAGCGACTTGCGAGGATCCTCCCATGTCGTCGTCTTTGTTATGTGACTGCGGATAAGAAAATTATTGGTTAGGAAAAAAACAATGATTCGGTACCAATTAGACATAGCTACAAAATAAACTACAAACTACGAGAGCTGTCCCGTTGCGGTGCGAGAATCGACACCTTGGATCTCGTTGTAGGTGACTACAGACAAAGGCAGCGGCCTTCTGCGATTTATTCAATGATCAGCATCAACAGACAAATAGGGGGTTCTGGCTGACAGACATTGCAGTAAACTGTAAAGGCACTGAATGACAAGACCGATCAACATTTGTGCCAACAAATTCGTAATTTAAATAAGTTATGTGAACATGTGAACCTTTTATTGTTTTGTTTGATTATTTGAAATTGTGTCTCATCTTTAATCTATGGATCTTTTTGTTGTCTGAATCAATATATGAATTTTAATTAGGTAATTACTAGGAGCACCAATCTACCGGCCAAGCTTGGTGGGTAGTCAACACCACAATGAATGACATTTTGAAGTAGGATACCATCGCATTACAATTATCAAGTTTATTTACCTGTTTTTCGCGATATATCACAAGGTTTACACACTGTCGTGATCACGGGCTGACTAAAATAGAAAGCGATAAATAGCAATACATATAATATTAACCTATCGCGTTTATTTACCCATTTCTTATTTGTGTTCAGATCGCGTAAGTTTAAAAATACGTATTATATAGCTAACGACTAAGTATTACGTCACAACAACATTTTACAACAAACCATACCTTTACCTACGCATAATATATATCTAATCTAAGTATGTATATATAAGTAGAGTTCTGAAAAACAGTTTCCTTTCCTTTCCGATTGGTTGACAATCTGCTCAACTGTTCCTTCCGACATTTCCGGATGTTGAAGGACGGCTACTTTTCCAACCAAAGGTCGGTTGTAAATTTCGACATCAAAATATAATGCAGCTATAATGAAACTCAAATTAAATCATTACGATCCAGGAGATGATTACTCCGCGTATAAATCTTGATTGGATGTAAAGGTTAACTATTGTTGCTATTTTGGAGGCTTCGTTAACCTTTTGAAAAGCGTCAATATGTCGTAGACAAAGGATATATTTTTTAATATATTGTTATTGTTACTACTATGTGTTTTCTTATAAGACACTAGCTGTTCCCTGCGGCTTCACCCGCGTGGAAATCTATATGTGAAATAGTTTATAAATCTTCCTCTTGAATCACTTTATCTATTGCTGAAAACTGAATTAAAATCCGTAGTTTAAAAGATCTAAGCGAACAGACAGCGGAAGCGACTTCTTTTTATACTACGAGTATGTAAAGATAAAGCTTTTATTCTACTTGCCCTGTTATATGTGTGCGAGCAATCTTTCAACGTTATGGTACCATCAAGCTGGTCAGATGATGGAGACAGAAGGTTTTTAATATGACATAAACTTTGACTCTGTTGTAAATAGTAGATCGCCAAGATGACCTACGAGAAGCAAGCTCCTCCCAACACCCCGCGTCAATATCGCAAGCGGTGAGGTGTCGTTTGAACACATCCTTGTAGCGCAGATGCTGACCGCCGTGGAAAAAATCCGTGATTACTTAGGGTCGCCGTCATCGAAATCGATGAGGAGGCCTATATATATATATATAATATGAAATAAAAAAAAATTTTTTAATTGCATCTGAATTTGAGCAAGCTATTGTAGTACTTGCCCTGTTAGTATGAGTGGGACAAATCTTGCAACTGAATTTATACCAGGTTTTCCGCAACTGAAACGTTTTAAGCTGATTTCTATCCCATGGGAACTGATTTATGGGATCTAGGTATATATCATTATTGGGATTATATGGTCATTATTGATGGTTGAAGAACCTACTTAGGAGCTTTCCCATTACGTCCCAATCCTGAGTTTTTAATTACTCTCGGCTCTACCGACGCGACTCTACGTAGAGGTTTCGGGCTCCGCGTCAATTCTTTCCACTTAGCGGTCAATGTGACCAATTTGTAGACAAACCGGACGCACTGTGTGTGACCCAATGAAGCCGGCGTCCATGATGAATTACTCTTTCACCATACTAACTACTTAGCAATCTGCACTTTTACTTTCTTCACTGAAAGTAGGCGGCCACCACGGCACTTACAAAATCCTTTTATTTCCTCAACGCAACCACAATTTAAGTACAGAAATAAGTTAATCTTTGTTTTTTTAACATCTGTCTGTGGCAATACAATTAAGTTTACCTATTAACGTCAATGACTTATTGATGGTACTTATTCAAGGAAAATGAACGTGGGATTTCCGAAATTGGTACCTAAATATAGTTATGGTTATTTACCGCGCCTTCCCATTGATAGATATTGTATGTATTTGATAGCAGTGCAATATTATCCGTGCATGATTCGTGAAAATGAAAACAGTCCTTATCAGCATTTAAACGTTCCATTCCAATTTAAAGCATCGAGAAGAATTGTTTTTGCAAACGATTAGGGCATTGTGACAAATCGATGAATACGGAACGGCATTGAACTTGACCGTAGTAACTGTTGTTATCAGCTGTTACCGATACGGCACCTGCGACAAATGCACCTGCATATAACTACAACTCCTTTTTTAAGTCGTATCCACAGCTTAGTTATCTCGTTCTACCTCGTATTTAAACTTGATATAACAATACCCATCTTATTTTTAATTAGAAACGAATACATCTGAGACCAACACACCTGTATCCATCGCGATATTCTTATTTGTCTACTTTTTCAATGTTTCCGCAGAAGTTAGCGTTTCGACCTTTAGGAACAGATGGTCAGTTCGAACTTTAACGAGCGCAAGCGTTGTTCACTTTATCAGCACTGTGCATGTACATGCCTTTATTTCCAACTAGCTGCGCCCCGCGGCTTCACCCGCGTCGTGATAGATATTTTGGATAATATACAATATATCTTTATAAATTGTAGCCTATGTGTTATTCTGATGTATATAAGCTATATTATTGTAAAGTTTCATTAAAATCCATTCAGTAGTTTTTACGTGAAAGAGTAACAAAAATCCATCCATCCATACTAACAAACTTTCACGTTTATAATATTAGTAGGATTCGTTAGCATTTCTGCAATAATTGGCTACGTAGAAACATTGGTCAAAAAGCTTTGGCCACACAAGATGACATCCGAAACGATTGAACACCTACATACAGGTGTGCCTATATAAATAGTGTGAGTAATATACACGTAGGAAGCTCACCATGGATATTATGTACACTCGTTGTTTTGTACACATCTTATGCAGATTCAGTGCAGTGAATCATGTTTCCTATTCATGAAACTAAAATAGGCGAATACAATATGGATCTACCTGTCTATCTATATATGTATATCTACACAGCTCAGAGTAAGAAGTTGTATTGGTAAATTTTTAAATGCTGGCGCGTTTCTCTTCTTTTTTTTTCATATAATTAGCCTGTTGGCGACACAATCTTTAGATACTTGAAGCCTACTCTTGTTCTTTTCAAATGCAGTTGCAAAGTACAACCGGAAATCTCAACTCTCGCTTACTTACGAAAGGAGCATTTCCGGACCAATTTTATATTTTTGACTTAAATATAGGTAAATTTTCACATACCCGTTCAAAAACAAAATTTTAATGTTAAGTAGTAAAAAATATACTATCACCACCCCAAATTGAAATAGCAGCTCAATTTCGTACATTTCCGTTGTCATTCGATTAGACGACGACGGATCGGACGATACAAAACTCGAAATTTCAGAATGAATTCAGGCCTCCAGTATACAAAAAACAATAAAGGATCGCGTCAGGTTTGAGTAATTTACCTATATGGAACCTAGGTAAAATAAGGTCTAGAGTTAGGTAACCAACCGGCACGATTATAGGTTATTTCTAAGGTACGCTTTCGTTCCCCATCATAGGTATACCCACAAGGACTCTATCTCTGAAACGAATCCAACTACATGTGATGCAATAATTTCATGACTGGATCATTCCACAATCACGCCACAGAAGTGGGCACTTCACTTCGTAAATCAGCAGTTGGACAAGGGGGAAGGAGGGGGGAAAACGGAAAGGTGTGTAATTACACCGCAGGCTGATGTCTCGGTTTGCATAACACCGACCCGTGTATGAGCCGTATTATGCACCGCCTCACTTTTGCCCTCAGTTCATAATTTTCCCAGCGCTTGTTTGGTACCCATTCGTTCTCAGAAGTCTTACTACGAAATTGGCAACGTTGACAAACACCTGGCCAGAGTTAGTCATCCACAGTGCATGGTACAGTTTATGAAAGAGTTGCAACATCCTATTACTTATCAAGCCAAATTGATTATTCATCGATGAGTTCCGGAGGAATATCAGATAAGAAACTCCCAAATCTTCGCCAAGTCATGAAGCTAATAAATAAATACGAAAATATATACCTAGGTTAGATCGAAATATAAATCTAACTAAGCATGAACTATGAATTTATATTAATAAATACATCACACGGGTATTTTACATCTTTATAGATTTGTAAAGCAAGTTTGATAATCTTCAAACAGGTATACCTACAGCTGGTTTTGGGATTACCTTTGATGAAAAACCTGTTTACCATCAAATTAACGAGAAGAATTGCTCATTAGGATGATAAGATTTAAGAATTAAATATACATTGGTTGAATTCAAATGGCACCAGATGACAAGGTGCAAGTCTTGAGAAACAGAACCACATGCCATTTCTCTGCGCAAGGCCTACCACTAAGCATTGCCTAATCGTTGCCGACTGTATACAATTGCTGTCTTTCGATAACAACAGAATGGTTAATAAGGCCAACAAGATTGAGGGGATGGTTTATGTGTTATGCAAGATTATACTCTTACTTAATAATGTCCAAGGGGTTAGGTTATATGAATACGTAGGTAAGGTACACGTAGAAAGGATTAAAGTTTTTACAGTTCTACGCTGTGTGAATCAGGAAACAGGTTATTTCATGTTATTAACCTAATTATAATTAATCAGCAAATAAGTCATGTGTTCAACTAATAATCAACATAATTTATTTTGTTTTCGTTATAATTTAACGATTCAGCAGAAGAAAGTTTGAAGAAATAAACGAAACAAACCATCGCAAACAAAGTATACGGCTCGTAAACAGAAACGCTAGTACAATGACTAATTCGCTGAAACGCCTCGTGTTTCAATTAAACGGAAAATAAAGTTGGCATCGCGTCCATCGACGTAGCATAAACTTTAAAATAACCATGATGGTGAATATTGGAGCATTCAGATAAACTCATTCAGATTTCTAGTCGTTTCATGAAGGACAAAAGCTAACGCAGAACCTCGATCTGCCTGATCATTTTACCAATTGTTGTTGGCAATCTAGTAGAATTGGTCAATTTTAATAAAGCGACACACAAATTAAAGTTCAAAATTAAATTTTAAATAATGTAAAAATGTACAAACGAAATTTAAAAATTTCGTATTATAAACGGACGAGGAACGGCACTGATGATGACCTGCTTAATCAAGAGGGAAACGTACTTCATTGATAAAATAGAGTTAAAATAAAATCGTTAGTCACTCTGTAATTTCAGAGTGTGATGACTAACAGTCTTATCCATTGACAAACTCCATTGAGCCGTGCAGTGGCATTACGGCCCAGTGCAAAGGGCTTAAAGGATGCACATCATGCACTTGCTCAAGTTAATACCTAACTCGATTAGCTAGTTAAATCGGGCACAATCTGCAGGCGGGTATCGTTCCAAAGATGGCGCTCATCGCCGGAAACGCGTCATGTCGGACGCACATCCTCATCTTGTGCGTAATTTCCCCACTTTTACTCTTTAGTCCCTGATCAGTCGCAGAACTTCGAAAACAATGGTTTCATTAGCTTCCCCGTGAGATGTCTTATGCGCTTCTCATCAAATGAAATACAGAAACAAGAGATTCTATACATAGATAGCTAACAGAGTGTGTCATGCGTCTTTTTGGAACGGATTGTGTCTGTCTACCTTTGATGTTCATAATAATTTATTAATGTGTTTTTGCGTATCAATGGAAAAGGATGAAATTTTCTAAAACTTTTCAGATGTAGTTGGCTATATTCACTAAATGTATTAATATAATATTTATCTGTGGAGCAACACTTAACTGCGGCAGAACTTTACTGATTTACATTCACACAAAAAATAATTATTGTGTATTTGTGATGATGTATGTGAGCCAATAAATAGATTCTCTTCTTCTTCTGTATTTACTTTTTCAGATCTGTGCCCGAAATAGTGGATAAAGTCGCAGAAAACATAATGATACACCAGCCATGATAAAGCGCATAAACATAGCAACCTCGAAATAAATCACCTTTATTTACAGTCTAATTGATGACGTAACTCAGCAGATTGCGCGGTTAGGGTATCAGTGTTATGCTTTGAAGTGTAATTGTAAATGCGGAAAACAAACAAGGTAGAGGTAGATAAGATGTATTTGAAATAGTATTTGTTGCAAGAGCAGTGCAAAACTAGTTTTACTTAGCAACCTGTCTAATAGTTGAAACAGAAGCTGTTTTGGAAGTAAATTATCACTCAATATTCCACTCAGTATCGAAGGCACTGATGAAAGTCTTGCATAGAAATCTCCGCGTGTCGATTTAATATTGACATGCAAATTACTTCTTTGTACGCAATGCAATAGATGTGGCAAACAGTAGAGAGATCCCGTTAGTGCAGTGCGTCGTTTTGTCAACAAAGAGCGTCTGCGAGGTAAACAGTAAAGCATACAATAGGATGCGCACGCTCACATCACTTGACCAGCATAATATATAGGTACATACAAACTTATATAAAGTTAAGGCGGAGAAGTACCTACCTCCTCATACGCACTGAATTGATCAAGTTCACTTCAGAATGTTTATTTTTTCTCTCGAAATGGACCAACTTATCAAGAATCGCATAGAAAAATAGTAAGAAAATATAGCATAGAAAATAGTAGAAAAACAGTAAACAGTAAAGGTAAGTTTACTATTTTCCTATAATAAGTTGGTTCGTTTTCCTACATGCCCTCTCAATTTGTGACTGCAAAACATTTTCCCACAACATAAACATAAGCAAGCAAGCAAAGCAGTAGGTAAGAATAGAAATCAAAATAATTATCAAAGCAATAGGTACCTTTGGAATGTAGGTATGTATTAAAATTACTCATGAATGAAACTAATAGTCATGTGTGTAATTGAATTGATTAACAGCTGTGTAGATAAGGAAGTTCAAAGAGGTTCTAACGATTGATAAAAATGTTATCCAAACATAAAGAAGTAAACAATAGGATTTGTTTCAATCGTAGCTGAATTCATTTAACTGACTTTGTATCAAATGCTTACAACAATAACAACAGTAGGTATGGAGTATTATTGTAGATAACTGAATTAAACCAATTCTGGGCGTGACTCATTCATTCACATGAATTGGGAGGTAGGTAGGTACTGTACACTTACGTTTTAGAAACTAGAAAATTTATTAATTTTGTAGAGTATTTCGTAGAGGTATTTAGTACCTTGGTTGCGTAGGTACGTAAATAGATACCTTCCTTACATTGATTGATTGTTAGCACAAAAACAAACGAGACCTATGAGACTACGAAAGTATGATCTATAAGATGTGATTCATAGAATTCTAGTCGATGTTAGCAGTTTGTCCATGAAAGGCATATCTGATGAAGGTCGTTCAAAATTAATTCAATTAGAAGTCTTCAATATCAGTGTCTTCATTGACTTTTGAATTGATCCTGGTGCTTCGCTGAACTTCTGTGGCTTTCTCCGAGACAGATCCACGGTTCCACGATGGATCCGTAGGTTTTTCATCGAGAGCAACATGGCGGAGACGGCATTCTAAATTTGAATCTCGGACGAGTCGGCGCTCGCGTACGTAAATAAACGCACACACGAATAATCAGTAACACTATACAAGTTTGAACAACGTGCAACTACTACGAGTACATACATCACACAAATTAACAGTCTACAACAGTTAGCTTGGCTTTATTTTACGTTTCAAAGATTTATCCTTGTTATTTTGCAAAATTATAATCTGTATTCAAGACTCTAGCAGACTCTAGCGGTAGCAATATTTTTCCTGGAGCTCACTTTAAACTCACACTAACAGAAGTGGACGAAAACGCACTAATGACTCATCGACTTCCGGCCGTTGATTTCATTATAAGATCTACGTTCAGTTCAGAGTTGATATTTATGAAGTGTCCGACCTTACTTTTTTCAAACATCGAGAAAAACGTTTTCAAATTATCAACTGTTTTAAAAAGATTTGAGAAGATGAGGAAGGCAGATATGAAAGAATCACAATTGACAACGTAAGAGTGTTTTTAATATTTGGAGCCAATAATACCAACAGTACAGGTTACGTATGGAATCTCCCGAAATAATTAAAGCACTAAAGTTATAATAACGTTTAGAGAAAGAACATGTAAGAACAAACGAGGCCACCCCACCATCGTCACCGCCACCATTTTGGTTGCAAAGCATAAATCAATCGTAAATTTTCTTGTCGACGAGTTCGACGACAGAATCTGGCTTGGCGCCGTCGTTTGCGCTTTCAACAAGTCAAGTATCAAGTACCTACCTAAGCTACTCAAGCATCTAGCACTTATAAGTTCCTCCTTGTAGTTCTTAGTTACAGATCGCATAAAACGCAAAATCTAAAAACATTTTGTACAAAATAATCATTTCTGTAGCAAACCATGCAATGCTTGAAACGAATCGATTGGGCTGATAAGGTGAACCTTGATGCCATCATAAGGCCTTTACTTTCAGCTCTTATACAAAGATATTCTTGTTGTTTTATCGGATTAAGATGAGAGAAGCTATTAAATTTTAAGTATTTATAATTATGACTGAGGTATCTGTATAAAAATCAACGAATTAATCCATTCGTCGACCATTGGGCGTGTCATGAACTTGCCTAGGTCCATGTTATGTCTTGTTGTTTACCTCCTCCTTACTAACAAAAGCAAATATCTATTGTATGGCAGATAAATAGATTATTATAGAACTGGGACAGATAACATCGCCTTATGATTTCCTAGCTAGATAGTAGGCAAAACACTGAAAGATGGCAGATTTTATAAAAACGTTGTGCTCAGCGAGCTATGGAAAAAGCTATGCTCGGATTTTCACTGGAAGATAGGATTCGTAACGAATACAATATCATACAATATAAAACAAATACGCTTTATTGCACATCAAACACAGAAAAGAACAAACAAACAAAGGTACAATGGGCGGCCTTATCGCTAAGAGTGATTTCTTCCAGGCAACCTTTGGATGGACACGTAGTATAGGAATACATCCGATAGAGAATAAAAGTTATCGACATAGCTCTAAGAATCAGCAAGCTGAAGTGGCAGTGGGCCGGCCATATCTCGCGAAGAACCGACAACCGTTGTGGTAAACGTACTCTTGAGTGGAGTGGAGACCACGACTCGGTAAACGTAGTGTCGGACGCCCTCCGACCAGGTGGGATGACGACCTGCGAAGACCGCTGAGAGATGCTGGATGCGTCAAGCTGAAGACAGAATGCTATGGCGCTCTTTAGGGGAGGCCTATGTCCAGCAGTAGAGCATAGGCTGATGATGATGATGATGATGACGTTCGTTTAAGCGTAAATATGATTGCTGTTGATTAGAGATTACGCACATATCACAACGCAAGTATAGAGCAACGCACGCGGTGAGGCATTGCTGGTGACCAGTTGGCCTTGTCGATCAGCGGGCTGCCTCTCGCTGCCAGAGGTTAACAACGTTTTTTTTATCTATGTTTAGAAAGTAAGTCGATATAATTTGCAACAGCGATTTAATAAGCAATTAGGTACAGTACAGCTGTTTTGATTCTTCCCATATTTTTTTGATACAGATTTTTCGGTAGTTAATAGATCACCGTTTTTTGATAATTAATAGTTAAACACACAGGTACTCTAGTGGGTGGCACCACATTTTTTTTTTGAGTGGCCGTGGTACCCCCCCAACAAGTACCTGCGGGGTTACCCATTAATTACCGGACACCTTGTTTATACCTAGACTCTTAGTTTTATTTAATCGTACAGCATTACTTAGAAACGTCCGCAACTTTAGCATGATTAGGAAGAGCGAAATAGTTACTAGAGAAAAATTATGATAGCAGGCTATTAGACAAATAATCAGACCCAATAAAGAAGCTTCCTGGGTCCTATTAGATGCTACGATATTGTCTAGGAATGACGTAATCTTGCCTATGAAGTCACTCTTGGGATGATTGTGGAAGAACACAGAAAACAGACATTATACCATTAAGTTTTATTCAGTATGAATCGACCGATTTGTGTTTTAATATTATTTGTTGTTTATCATCAAATAGACCTTCGTGATACATCGACACATCTTCACTTTCCATCAGGTTAGACTGTGGTCAAACGAAATGTCTATTGACTATAAAAAAAATATAGAATTGCCTTTGATGAACAACAATATCAACAAACAGACGTACCTAGTTTATTAAATAAAACATAAGAAAAACATTTTACTTCTTATGCAGCTAAGTGTGAGTATTTAAGACTGACTGACTCACTGAAGTCATGTGGCACCAGTCAGTAGGTACATAAACAGGAATCGCAACTCTATAATTAGGATAGAAGTTAATCAGCGAAAAAGGACGGGCAAGGAGTAAACGTGTCCGGCCGGGCCGGCGCCAAAGGAAGCGAATCTGGCACATGTAAATTCACTGAGCAGTTCTGACCAGCAAGTACCTACATTCACCAGTACTTACTGTACTGTGCGTGGCTCATTCACATCATTATGGCCAGCCAGCCAGGTCGCCAGTAACCGTTCTATGGGCACACAGGAAGCCAGTAGTTTCATCCATACTCGTTGAATAGCTCGTCGGAACGGAACT
Source organism: Eupithecia dodoneata (assembly GCA_947044415.1). Taxonomy (NCBI): domain Eukaryota; kingdom Metazoa; phylum Arthropoda; class Insecta; order Lepidoptera; family Geometridae; genus Eupithecia; species Eupithecia dodoneata. The sequence continues at coordinate 5,709,109 of OX345656.1, read as the reverse complement.
AAAACTGAGCAGGAACTAAACAGTTAACTGTTATCATTTTAGCAACGGAAGTTAATTATGTCATGTCACCTGGCTTGATTTCCTAATTTTTTGTGTTTTTATTTTCATGCAATAGTTTATTTCTTTGAAATTAAATAGGCTAAGACTTTGGAATAAGCATTCGAATGCTATAAAATTGTGTAAAGCTCGATTCCTACTGCTACAAGATTGGTCTCGGGCAGATCGGTGCACTGTACTGAGCTGCGGCCGCGGACTTCGGACTCGGGAGTGTTTGTATATGCGTCTTACTCCTCTTAGGCATCATACCAGATTATCTCGCTTACTCTTGTGTTCCCCGCTCGTAATATTTAGTTTTCTTCGGCCGCACTATCATTGTCATGACTTCATCACAACACTTGATTCGATTGCATGTGATTGATGTTGCCGGCTTGTCGGATCCCATAGTATTCTTAGGTAACAAATAAAAACAGGAAAAAAAGCTGCAATGATTCACATTTTTGATTCACGGCTTGAAATTAACTTTCTCCGTTTTTTTTGCAGGTATATTTCTGAGGAAAATCATGAGATGAATAATTTTTGTGTGAGTTCAGCGAGACAAAGTCAGTTCTGCCATTTTAAAGAACATCTTAATTGTTCACACTTTCAGCTTTGTTTCTTATCGATTTAGTGTTCTATTGGTGGAAGAGAATTAAATCTTTGAAGAGTACTGCCCGGTCTTTTTAGCTAGGCAGTGCATATTTCATTTTATCACCAGTGTCTTTTAAAAATTGATTTTGTTAATATTAGTCCTTTAGTACGAATTATTATAATAAAATTTACTAAGTATAGCTGTACCTACACACTATCTTTACGGTACAATGTAGATTAAAATTACTTTTTTTATGATTATTTTAGATAACGTTGTGTTTTGTGTGTTTAATAAATAAAATAAAATAAAAATCAGATTCAAAATTTAATTTGATAGGTCGAGTAGGTTACCTATGTAGGCATCAAAGTAGGTATCAGGAAGAGGAAGCAAGTAAACAAGCTCAACCGGTTATAACTGAGCTGACCTGTTATTCTGCAACCAACAACAATCATTGTAAAGTTTCGTTTACAGAAAAAATAAGGAGATCAGTTGATATTCTATGAAAGACAGCTACAATTTACAATACTAACGGAAGTAGCCCATTGTAGAAAGGACAATTCGTAAAGGATTGGTAATTCCGATACTTCATAACAATTTGCGAATTTTGCCAAGGTTCGATCGGCACGCACGATCCGAGACAGAACAATAAATGATCTTTTCCCACACGCAAACAGTTGGAATAGGTGTAAGGTTTATCGGCTACCTCGGGCTTGTATACCTGACTACTAAATGACTTCGCGGTCCTTGAACTCTCCTTGCCGCAGACCACAACTCAACTGCACACGAAAAAGTCCTGATACAAGTATACAATAAAATACAACAGGATCTAAAGAATAGCACATCGCTGCCTGCCCTGCTGCAGAAACTCTTTAAAATAATACAAAACTTTAACATTATTCAAAGTAACTTGGCACGTTCAATAGGTCACCAAATGCCACAAGTTTTTGAATGTCAAACAACCCACCTGCATAATAATTATGTCGCATCGCATTAGTCTTCGACTGTGAAGCTATTTTGAATGGGGTTTACCTTGTTTTGGAGATGGCACCAACGGATACTAATAATAACAAGTTTCAAAATTATTAAGATCATTATGTAGACCATAACTTTAGCCTGTACCTTGTATCATAGTTGTGACTAAATCAATTATTTAGGACAATCGCAACATTTGCAACACAGCCTGCCAAGCGTTGTGAAATACTAAAGTGGGAAGGGAAGCTGTGTACTCTGCATCAAGATGCAAAATGTCACTTATATGAAACATTGAGAAGTGATTTAAATAACATTCAATTTCGACCCAGTTACAATTGTTGAGAAATTCAAGGTTGAGCTGCGCACCAGCGACACAATAGGTACGTCGACAAACCCCCTTGAGGTGCCATGACCTTTCTTTCCCACGATTCTAAAGAGCAATCAAATCAAAGCACTTGACAAGGACCTTATACAGCAGGTACCTACTTGGAAAAATATTGAGTCACTAACTACTGCGCTAGAGCTACAATAATTTCGTTCGCTAGGTAAGCTTTTCATGCGATAAATAAAAGGCGGCTTCTAGGTTCGAGAATACCCTTTTTTTTCAATTTCTAGGAAACTTATTCATAGATACTTCCCTTCTGGTAGCCTTTTATTATAAGTTTTAATCCTGCCGATTGGCGCACGAACCAAATAAGACTTGATCTAAGTTTGTTGAATAATCAGCGCCGACTGTTTCCTCGAATGGGTGCGAAGGACTCAAAGGTAGCGGCGGAACAGAAAAAAATATATTCCTTTGTTACCAAACAACTCAGGTGTATAGAAAGAAAACAAAAAGGTTTAAGGGAGCAGGGAGTCGAGTGTCCACGTCCATTCCATATCGGTGTTAGGTAGCAGATATACTTGTAACATCTAAAAAGTCTTATTTTATCACCGAAATTAATTCTTAATTAGATTCAGAAATTTACTTAGGTATAATGTATACGCCGTTTTATGTAATTTGGATATTATTAATGTGTATAATGTAGTATGTGCTATAGAAGTTACTTTACGAAAGTCCAGGAAAACTGCACATTAGTGTTACGCGTAAGATGGATAGGCAAGTCAGATATAAAAGTATTAAAACGTTTGATATGATGACTGCACATAAATCGATACAACCTACCGATGCTCCAGGCGAGCCTGCCTGACGAGCGAGGCGATTATACGGAGAGGTGGGGTACGGGCGGGGGAGGCTCTGGAGCGATTCCGAGAAGTCGAGGCGCACCGCAGCCTCCAAGGCTAACCGCGGTAACATCACAGGACATGGGCTCGTTAACTTCGCCGTGAGGTAAAAACGAACGAACGACCAGCGTGCATCGGCCGCTACTTAAAACCGAACCCAATTAAAATTCAATCCTTTTTTCTCTCCTTTTGATTCGATTCTTATACTATGTATATATACTCCTTCTTCAAACATGCATGCAACTACTTATTATGTTAAACAAGATTCTGCCCGCGTTGTTCCTATGGAAACGTTTGGAGATTGTTTCTGTCCGGTTTCGGAACTGATTTAAGTAGCCTACGTTTTGCCAGGTCTGAAACTACCTGTACCATTTAGTAGTTTTGGCGTGAAGAGGTCAAAAACATCTAGACGTACTTTTGCATTTTTAATAAGTAAGTACCTATTTCGCTTTTTGAGCCATCCGTGTAGAAAATAACAAGACTGTTACGGAAAGTCGAGCGAGGGAGGATATACATTGGCGTCGTTGTGCCGCCTTCGGCAAGCCGAAATAACCGCACGCGTACCGGAGTGTTCAATGGATGGTGCGGGAGTGCGGGGGCGGGCGTCGCGGCGCTCGCGCCAAAATTAGACGTAAACACGGCGGGCACGAGGCGCCGCCGACCGATCAGACGCTTAGTTTACACAGTAAACTGCAGCCCTTTATCCACGAACGATAACTTCCAGTAATGTCAGTAGCAGATAATTGTGAAAAACACAAAGTAATGAGACTAATAATCACCCAAAGATGACGTGACGGACGTGCGCGATTAAGCATCCCAACATTCATTCAAATACAAAACTTTAGCCCAGGCCATACGACCCTACCAAAAGAGCATTACCTTTTGATAATGTCAGTAGCAGATAATTGTAAAAAAACACAGTCTAAGTAACGGACTAATACTCACCCAAAGGACAAAGAAATTATGGGATTGATCAGTGGAAAGGACCACCAAGAAATGTAACAATTACTAAGCCTACCAGAAGATACCGCTTTGAGGTACCACTCAGACTCAGAGGACACGTCCGGACGACGATGAGTACATAACTACAAACCTACAGCCTTGAGCGATATAAAAAAATTCATTACGGACGTGCGTGATCAAGCATCCCAACATTCATTCAAATACAAAACTGCAGCCCAGGCCATATAACCCTACCAAACGAACATTACCTTTTAATAATGTCAGTAGCAAATAATTGTGAAAAACACAGCCAGAGTATCGCGACTAATAGTCACCCAAAGGACAAAGAAAGAATGAGATCGATCAGTGGACTGGACCACCAAGAGATTTAACCACTGCTATCAATGGAACTTTTATGTAGATGAGATATACGCCTCACTGTTTGCTTTACGTGGAAAATATGCGGCCTATTCATTCAAAAACCACAGAATGGCATGTGTCAACTTATCAGTATTCCATAAAGGCGCTTACGGTAGCAAACAAATGGCGACCGGCCAGTCAGCTAACATCGCCGTGCCTTGCTGAGACATCGCATGAGTAATCGCAGAAGCGCAACAACCCATCAACAAAGGGGAATTGAAGACATTGACATGACTGCTTTCATTTATTATGTGAACGGACTGTCGCTTCATTAACTCATTATGATTTATATCAAAAATATAGGTATAGGTTACATAAAGATGGATGATAACATTATATTAGATGTATTTCCAATATACATATTGCCACATACACTCGATACGGAATAATACGGATCTAGCAAAAGGAATCTTCGCAAAATTTTTATTAGATATCTTATAAAAAAAAAGAATTCTGGACAGTTCACAGAGTATAATCAAGTATAGCCCCAATCTAAACAGAGCTTGTGTTATGATGGCACATAATTACTATAATAGTACTATAGACTAGATAATTGATAAACAATAATACAAATATTTTTGGTAATTTGCTAAATATTGGAAAACTGCAAGCTGTCGTCAGGCAAGTACAATTTACCTGTTTAACGCCAGCTTGCAGTTTTACAATATATTATACATACTTACATATATATTTTATTCATTTAATATTCAAGAGGTGGGGACAATTCTGGCCTCCTTTCTTAGGCATGACGTCGGCCCTAAGGCGCTTGTCAATGTACACACTTGACCCCTTTTGATCCTACAATTAAGCTGGTGATGGTTGCCCGTTGAATAGTCATCATACCCTGCGTTAGAGAACTATATTATTAAACAATATAGATTTATTTCGATGAAATCAAAGAGAGAAACAAATAATCAGCAAGTCTAAAAAAATCAAAGTAAAGCGTAATATAAAAAACTAGCTGCGCCTCGCGGCTTCGCCCGTTAATAAACCTCCCTCTTAAATCACTCTATGAAAAAAAAGAATCAAAATCCTTTGCGTAGTTTTAAAGATCTAAGCATACGTAGGGACAGACAGTGGGAAACGACTTTGTTTTTTTTACTATGCATAGTGAAGATACTGAAAGTAATGAAAACTTTACAGTCAGAGACGTGAAGGTTCGACTGGTGTGGTCTTAACGACCTGAATAACTCTCTCTATGCAGCGCCGCCCCAGGCAGTCAGTTTTATTGTCCGTGGCAAGTATTATTGGAAACACATTAATACCGATGACACAAGCGATGAGAGCCAACTGTGTCCACAAGATAATGGAGCGCTGCATGGACAAAGATCTGCCCTTGAAAACACCGAGGTGTACACAGGTCGTATGTAGATATGGATCAAACATCGTTTGGATGCACTTGTTTCATTTAAACGTTTTTGTAGTTACTATACATTAAGAATATAAGCGTTGAAAAGGAGGGAAAGTTTGCTAGATTACGACATGTAGTAGAATATGATCTGTTTTCAAATCTCTTTTAAAGATGATGTGAAACATACAAATGTCATTTTATGGACTAAGAGAATCCGAATAGAAGTAACGAGTACTAACAACCTAAGTGACCGATTTCTTAGCACTCCCGGCTGTTCTCGGTTTCTGATTGGTGCCGATAAAAGACGCTGTCTAGAGCCAACATCCAGTAATCAGAGCGTGGAAACTGAGCAAGTTACTTGCTATTATGCCACACGACACGACACACGAACGTTGTTCCTTATATATAGCGGAATGAGGTTGACTTCCAGATTATCAACAGGTAAATAATCACCATCAGCCACCTGTGCCTGTGAGAATGGTATCTATTATGAACTTAACTTTTGGTAGCCTAAAATCAAGCAGAGTGGTTAGTTTGCATATTTTGATTCTTTAAGTGCGCAATCTTTTCATCCTATAAATAATTCAAAATCTCTTAGTATACCTATTTATTTATAAAGATCGTTAGGTAGTTTACGAGTACGAAATATGTGAAAAAATTTATTATATGGCTTTATTTTAATTACAAAGCAGGAGAAAGTAGATTTATTAACAGCATCATAGTTTGTTCTAAAATTGTAGTCTCAGTCGAGTTCCGTTAGGTAGAGCTACCTGTCGCCTTCGTCGGCCCGCGACGACCGACTTCTAGGAAGGCGGGCGATAGTGAGCTGTGTTTTAACGTTATCGCAATGAACACTGCGATAAGTCCACTTGTTGTGAATGTGACCACTCCATCACGCTTTTCTTAGTAGTCGTCGTCAATGGCCGTTCATTAATACATTATTTACTTAGTCATTTCTATATATATTAAATCAATAGGTGTTTCAAATTAAAGCTAGTTTTCATTATGGTAAAGAAAAAGTGTATTAATAAAAAATTTACAAGAATCGACACGAAGAAATTATAATTTATTTATTACCTAATCACTAATCATAATCAGTCGAGAGGCTTTTGCCATACAATGGGACGGAAAAGGTTAACTAAATTATCCGTCTATGAATATCCAAGAACGATATTTAATGAATGATGTTTGATAGGAAACAAACATTGTTACCTACTTTGTCCATAACGTGTTCTCATATTCAGTCCTACGGCTTGAAGATATCAATTTTGTTTATTCAAATAAACGAATGATTTGAAGAAGCGGTAAAAAGTTGAATAACCTCTTCTCCAGGTTCAAGTTTTATATTTCGTATGATGATTTTCCTTTAGTATTCAGCACAAGATGCTTCTCTTATTAAGATTCATAGGATGACACTTAAAAGGAAATATTGTTTGAAGTGGGTTCAGCAGAACCTTTTGTACCAATGCTCACAAGGCCATAACAGTTAGGCTGAAATGCGTATTGTGTTTTGTCAATATAAACATGTAGAGTTCTTACTAGGGACCTTTCCACCACGTCTGCTAGTGGATTTGGTCGTATACGGCAAGTAAACACATTTAAACTAAAAACGAATATAGAAGACGTATATAGTAAGTAAATTATATCTTTACAAGATTGTATCCGAAATTAGTTCTGACCATCATCAAAATAAAGAGTAGATTTGATTGTTTCAAGACAAAACATCTTAAGCAAAACAGGCGATGTATTGTTTTTGGTAAAGAAAGATTTTGTACACAGTGGGCCAATAATAGAAATATATAGTACCGTTCTATATACATATGTATAGATTTTGTAACGTTAAAGTAGAGATTGGTGTAAATACAAATTAACAAAGACATAAGAATGGTCATTATATTGGATTTGGGACAAACAGAAGTCAAAGAAGGTAACGCAGTTTCACGTTGCGTCTGATAGCGCCGCATTGGGCGTCCGCCAAGGCAATTTGCATCGATACCCGTTTCGGAACATCGCCAAGTCTAGCCGAACAAAACCACAGAGAAATTACGCTCCATTCCAATAATAATTAAAGCAAACATTTCGCAGTCGAGACATACGCCGACGGACGTTATGGAGCTTATAAAGCATCGGCCCCAGCATGCAATTAAGAAACGACGAGCACGTCTATTTACCGACACGGAAGAGACGCAACGCTTGCAATGGACCATTGCGGTATGCTTCTGCAGTCGCCGGCGACTGAGAGCAGAGCCAAGCGGCTGCTCCCGGCTAAATTAATACCTTTGATATTCGAAATATCAATATTTTAAAGGAGCTTATGAAGTGCGTCGCTGCAGATGTAACATGCAGGCCTTCCGCGTTGGCAATCCTGACGAACGCTAACGAACCGAGTTATAATGTTAAACATATAAATCTTTATGAACTGCCTATTTATCAGGCACGAAACTTTGTTAATCACTAGAAATAGCTACGTCCATAATAATGTACTATGTTGTTTTGTGTACAAAATGTAATCGATCTAGATATCAAGGATCTGATAAGTAGTAATATTATATCTAATACCACAGTTTACTCTCGTTTGGTACTATCTGTTAAAGTCTGATTAGATTATTAAGTAGCATTTAGCCATTTTTTTTATAAATGTCAGACAGATCAGACCACTGCGTTAGCGCATATCAAATAGTAACCACATAACATCCATACATTTTATTTTTCGCAACTCGCATCGATATTGCCAAATATGTCTTCAAATAAATGTATTGAATGTATATTGTATGTACCAGTATATAGGTTTTAAAATCGAACTTCCGATAAACCCACTCTCAATCTCCAATACATAGTCACGTCTATGTGCGCAACTAAAACCATATGCGACAATAATGGCTTTGGCGCCAGTGTACGTTACGTAGTACGTACAATTACCGATTTATCGATAATGTATAATTATTTTGAATCCAATCGATCGGCCTGTTTCAAGCGTTGGCGCCAGCAACAGCTCAATCTGTAGATGTATTTTAAAAGGTTTGGTGTATTTGTATCTAGCTAAGCTAACACTATTAGAGTGCTAAAGTTGTTTTTGATTTGATTGTCCTGCACCAGATTTTATTTTTAATTAAGTAGTTACCAATTCAACCTGATATTTTTCACACGACAAGGACCAACTATATACTTATTGGATTTAAATACATAATCTACCTAACTGTTCATATTTTGAATTTTATTTTATTCCATGTTAAACCTGAGTTTTATCCCTTTTCACGAGTAAATCGAATATTAAATTAAAATTATTTTAGTCGAGTGCAGCGTGAGGTATGCTTCCAATAATTGGTCACGGACAAAAAAGGCCGTAGATACCCCAAAAAAAGGCCGTAGGTACCTGAATAAAGGACATAGGTACCTTACCTGACAATAACACTTGCTCAAATGTACCGGATCCGAGATCGTATGAATCATTTTCTTTCAGCTTATCATGTTTATCATTGTAAACTGACGGCAGGTACATTACGATAAGATAGCAAATGACGACAATGTTTTCAACGTGAACAGAAGAGATAAAACATAGATTTTATTAGGAAATGATCCAAAAGCATGGACTCAAACCTCTAAGGAGACTTCTTTGTTTTTCCAGATTTATGAGGATTGATGAACATTTTGTGAGTCGCCTTACCTACTTCAGTAGAGTAATCGAACAGACCAAAAACTATGATAAATGTGGGAGCAGGTAGATTGGTATGTAACAGGAGAAAGAAATATTGTCATGGTTATCCCAAGCTTTAAAGAGCTGAAAACTTTTCACCAACGACCTTCCTATCGGGTTGGAGAGCGTTTATAAAACCACTACTTTAGAGACCTCCGAATCGAACTTAAACGCGACTCAAGGATTGATCAGGTATCAATTTCAACTCAAATGACGATCTTTTAAGAGATTCATTGAGAACTAAAAAATCGCAAATTTAGTTCTGCTCAAATATGATTTTCGTTAAGGTACAACTCCGAGATGGGCTGCAGACTGCAACCGCAGGCGACATTTCGGTCGCTTCTTTTTCCAAGCAGGGTTCGTGACACCACTGGCGCTGCAGTCTGCGGTCGCTGAGCGCCGCGGCCGCAAGCCGCAGTGGTGCCGCGCTAACAAGAAGTGTCGCTTGCAGCTGCAGTTTGCGGTCCATCTTGGAATAGCACCTTTAGAGTGCTCGAGCTCGAGCGAGAGCTACGGGAAACTCCTCTGAAGGCGAACATGGTCGAATCCAGAGGAATAGAAAAGCGATTTGGAGATATAATTCAGGTTTTGAATTACCTACCGAATTTTCCTACTGTGGTGGTAGTAATAGCGGTATACAATATCAACAATTAACTTTGTTTCACAGAACACCTGCCGTCGTCGTATCTCCATGTCAGGTTGTCAAGTAGATAGATACTTAGATAATATGTTGAGGAAACCTCACAAGTGCAGTAGCCGGCGGCGCTTTCTAGGTTGTTAATCTAGCCTCTTAATGACTCATTACGAAAGATTTGCAGGTCGGGTAGGTAGGTACCTACATAGGTAATGTGCATTTGTTTAATATCAATCCTTTGTTTAAGAGAAGGTACCTTACCTACCAGTTATGCACTTCATTGGACATTAACGTCACCTGGTATTGATAACAAGCAAGTTATGTTTATCATCATGAAGCTTATCATCTCCCTTTTCGGTTCATTATGTATGATGAGCCGAAAATCTTACAATATAAATAAGGCAGATACCTAGAGTAGGTATCTAATCAATTACAGGATTTAAGTTATCTTTAATACGGATAAGTTAGGTACGATGCCATTATGTCAAGTCTCAGGACCACGAACTCTATAATTTAAAAATAACTTACGTAGTACTATACAGGTACATACCTAAATAACGAAAATCTTATTATAACAGGCTAAATTGGCGTAGGTATACCTACGCCAATTTAGCCTGTTATAATAATCCTTGTAAGTAGGTAGGTATTAAGAGGATGCAATAAACATAAACACATACTTGAGATAATAAATCTGTCCCTCAGGTGTGCGCGCCTGCTCCCAGCCTGGTGGAAGCGGTCCGAGGTCGTCAGGGACATGCGGCACGTCGTAGGAGCGCTGCTTGGCGTGCTGGTGGTGCAGCGGCGGCTGCTGCTGCGGCTGCTGGCCCGCGGCCGCGTACGTCTGCTGCAGGCTGGCCGGCGAAGAGTGCGCGCGCGAGTGCGACACCGTCGACGCGCCGGTCGCAGACGAACCGAACGCCGAGTCAGCAGAGTTTTCCCTAGAGTGCGACACAGACGGCGACTTGGAACCGGTCGACGGCGGGTTAAAGAACGACTTCGGAAGCTGTCGCATTCGGAGAGGCACCTGTAGCGGTCGTTTCGAGTCCGGCTTTAGCACTGTGTCGAACAATGACTGGAGAACCGAGTCGGAATCCTGGTCCACGCGGAGGACCAGGTTCGATTTCTGCTCAGCGTCCGAGTTGAGAGCCATGGTTGAGTCGGGACGGCGTTATCTTGAAACCGACCTGGCCCACCGCTGTGACACAACACTTCCACGCGACGGGTTGGCGCGACGCCACCCTACGTTCTTGCAATGTAGCGCTCGGTGCGCGACTGAGGAGCGCCCCGCCCCGCGGCCGCGCTCCCTGCCCACGCGCACTCTCCGCGGGCTGCCCCCCGCGCGCCCGCCCGCTCCACTTCACCCGCGCGCCCGCCGAGGACCGGTCCGACTCTGACTGCCAGCCGAGCCCCGCGCCCCCCGCTCACCCGCGCGCCGTGCCCTGACCTGCTACCTACCTCTGTCCTTCCTTCCATCATCATTCATCCATCCATCACATAACTACTTACTTCTATTTATTTATGTATTTAAGTAGTGTATTATTTATTTTGGAATTTGTAATATTTATGATTTGTTTTTTTTAGTATTCTTATTTAGATAACCTGTGGTACACCCCCTGCCTTTTCTTAAATTCATATAATTCTTTCCATCCAAAGGTTGCCTGGAAGAGATCGCTTCTAAGCGATAAGGCATTGTACCTGTCGCATTTAATGTATTTTTGTAATGATTAATTTGATTATGGTGTACAATAAAGAATTTTTGTATTGTATTTGTATTGTATAACTAGCCTGCCATTCAACTACAGTGACTGCAATGCAAGCTAAAGCCTTGCTATTATTTAAAAGCATTTTTAAAGCAATATTGTTTCATTTATATGTAAGTATAAGCAAAAATGTGATGTTATGTGATTAAAATGTTAGTAAATTAAAGACTGATTCAAAGTTTAGAAATTATCAAGATAAAGCAAGCCATATAAATGTAGCAGAGAAACTTGCTTCTAAATTTGTTACGTAGTCTAATATTTTCTATACTATTTTTTAATGTTTTCCTAACTACCTCCAATTTATATACAAACATTAAAAAAATTGGTAGGGTAGGTAAAGTAGGTAAGGTACCTACTAGCTAGGTAGATGCTCCCTGACCTCCCTTGTGCAAAAAGAAGGATGCAAAGTAGGTACCTACAATAGGTTTAGTAGCAAACTTATTAGCAGCTTATTAGGCTGTTAGTCGTTTTAATCTTAGAGTATAAAGATTTAATATGTAGGTAGGTAATCAATAAAGTAAAATCCCCTTATTCGCGGCTAAAAAAATTGCGACTTGTTTTCTGTATACGCGAATGAATATTTCACTATTCGGGGATCCAGTGGGTGGGTACACAAAATCGAATCGCAAGAAGAAGATTTAACCGATTTAGAGAGACTACATGTTAAACCCGCATTCCATTGAAGAAGAGCCTTCCACAACCACTGAAAAGGCTTAGAAGCTCCTGCATATTTAACTCGCATTCGCAAAATTCTACTGTAATGTTATTAATCGTCTGACTGACTGCTCAACACACATCTTGATCTTCCTGTGGGACACACCACCGGGTGCTTGCCTGGAAGTCATCGCATCGCCATCAGTCGCGCGGCACCTCACTTCCGACTGGTATACCTACGCCACAGATAATATAATACATACTATACCTACGCTGACACAAACACATTCGTCATGTGAAGAAAATGAGCATTTAGGACAAGTAACGCCCTCTCTTAGAAGTTTGCCTGCAAACTTCGCATATCGGCTTACTACTTTATACTGGCAAGTGATGAAGTAAAAGCAGTGTCCCACAGATGTCGCTAGTAATCGATTACATTGTTCGGTAGGTACATAAAGCGCAATATAGCCAGTACCGCCACTATCTACTAGGTAGCACTTGGTAGATGTAGCGCTTGCTGAACCTCCTACCAAACTGGCTAGATAGATGGCACATTGCAGTTAACGCTGCTGGAAAGACGGCAGCACTGCTAGTCACTCGTCGGCGCCCGGTTTTACCAGCCGTAGAATACGAGGACAAGCCCTGAACTGGCAAACCTCCATTCGATACGATACCTAGGAATCGACATAGACAGGTCACTGACTATGAACGCACAGATAGAGCGCGCGTTAACACAAACACATGCCGCTCTAGACATGCTCCGACTAGTCTTGACATCCAAACTGCCACTGAAAACCAAGATTCGCTCGAGGCTCACATACGCAGCAAGCACCAGCATCCTGTGCTCTGCAACAAACCAGATGAAAAGATTCCACCAAGTATACTTAAAGTAGGTAGGTACTAAAAATTGTTTGGTTGCTCGAAGTTTACTTAAAATACTTAGCTTATGATGTTTTCTCAGTTAAGTGAAATGTAATTTCTTGTGAGAAAATAAATATTCTTTAAAGCGAATCCAAACCCAACAGAATATAATATGGCTCTCAGTCTCAGAGTATGTACAGTGCGACATAAAAGAGTAGAAATTAATAATTGGAGAACTAATAAGTCTATCTTACTGGCAACACCAAAAAAAAGTATGTAAGCTGTCAATCACTGTAAACATTCCATATAATTTCGTGCGTTTTTATGGATTTTAGCTATTTTCGGATGGTGTACAGTAGAAAAACAGTGCGATCATGAACAAAGTTATTCGTGGTGGTGCCCGTCAGATAATATACAAAGTTTTCATGCGGTGCATGGCCGAATATCAAGCCGAAAGTCTTTTGACAGAGCTAGACGATGTTTACAAACGTACGGCTGATTTTACTGGTGAGTGGCTATTGAAAATTGTACAAACACAAAAATAAACCTTTGTTAAAGTAAAAATTAATAGATATTCTTATGAAATCAGCAAAATCATACCTTCCGATTTATTTTTGAGGTTATTCTAAGATAAACAAATTCCATAGTATTTATAGCGCGACTATTGCAATTTACAATGATACTTGATTTTACGAATTGAATTAGTATCTATATTTTACAAATTAATTATTATCTACATATCAGCAATATCAGTGAAAGATGTTGGCTTAGATCATGAATGCAAGAGTAGTATTATAATGATATTATATTTTAATAATTTATATCAATGTTGTTTTTGTTTTAGGCGTCTCTGAGAGTACAGTACGTCGGATAGCTAAGCATGACATCGGAAGTGGCGGGAAGTTATCGACAGCTGCTAATCATAGAAAAGGTCGTCCTGCAAAAGTTTTGGATGATTTTGACAAATGTGCAATAAGACAAAAAGTGCATTATTTTTATACAGTAAAAAAAGAAGTACCCTTCCTCATGGAATATTTAGATTTTGATCTATTGTGATAATAATAAAATGATTATAAATAGAAGTATAACTGATTTGATATAGTCGTGTTTTTTTTCATATTATGTATGGTAAGCCGAAAAGCAGTCAGTGCACCTGCAAATACAGCAGCTTTTACTATGCGACCAACCCTGTAATCGAAAAAATCAGCTGATCCATACATTAACTTCACATTTTGTGTGGATCAGCTACTTTTTTCGCGATTACAGTGTTGATCCCACTGTACAAGTTGTTCGTACACTGATCTCTTGTCCACTTACCATACCCTTTCCGGATAACTCAGTATATACAAAAATCATCTTATATTGTTCTATATAAGAATTCGTCTTGCAAATGTTATACTAGTAAAAATAATACAAGTATCAAAATCGTTTGTTTCTTAATAACTGTGTTGCTACATGCAAGACACAAAAGCGATAGTGGCGCCCTCATTTATTGTCAACTCTTTTATGTCGCACTGTACAGGCGCCGCGCCGCCGCCGCCGGTCGCTATCGTTACGTACGAAATAGTGTCATCGCACGCGATCGATTTGCAGCTAAACACAATGAAAAAAAAAGGAGTTTGTGGTCCAGCTGGCGCGGCGCGTAGTGTACGATCGTGCGGACAACTCTCGCCACGTACACCTTAACGGACTCGCTCCTCAACACACGAGAACCCCGGATGCGAAAACTCCGTGGTGACCTCTGCCCCGGGTGCTCCTGGAGTCGCCCGAAGCTATCACCCAGGAAGATCAGAACAGCCAACAGGCTAACGAACAACTCATGAGCATCTCATGAGAAGCCTGCAAGGCTCTCATAGCGACAGCACATTACTTGAGGAAAGCTTTCCTCGACCTACAAACCGGAAGAAAAAACTCTAGTTCGATTCCTGCCTGCATTCAACAACGTAAACAACGTTAGGTCGTATGTTGACGACCAACTGACTACTACAAATTGAACTAAGGATGATCGTGGCTAATTTTATAGCAAAATGTCATAGATTTGCCACAACCACAAACTTCAAACGGTACCTATTAAACGTGGAAACTAGGTACTACGCATTGAACTAAGGGTGATTATCAGAGATAGGAATAGGTAGTGCAATTTGGGGTAAATGACCTCAAACATTATCAATAGTATGGATACGCCCCGGGATTCCGGGAAAAAGATCTGGAAAAATATGACGGAACAAATTTCCTATAAAAAACCCTATTTTAATTATGCTTTTATTATTTCTTTATAAAATATGACAAAAATCAATAACAATTAAAATAAATATTCGCAACAGACATAAATAAAATTATTTTAACCATAACTTAATACATATTAAAATTACAGTGATACCAATCTTCAAGGCGATATTAAATGGGATGATTGAAACTCATCGTGAATAAAACAATGGATATTGAACGTCAAGATTTAACAAAAAGTTAAATTTGGTTCAATCTTCGCCTTCACCGTCACTTTCAAAATCTGAAGTAGTTGGTTGATTTTCCATGAAATTGAAATAAGTTACAATTAGTTTTTCGATATTTTTTTCTTTTAATCTTTTGACGTTCAATATCCATTTATAAGTTGAAAAACTCCTTTCAACTTCTACTGATATTAACAGGGCATATTTAAATATTAAAATATCGTCACTAGCCGAGCCGTTTGCTATATGGTCTGAATACGTTCTAACAATATCTAATTCCGGATAACGATCCATGACCGCTTCTAATTTATTTTCGATGGATAAACATTTACTCCAATTTATTACCAACCTGACTTCGTCGAATATTTCAAAAGAACCTACTATAGAAATATGTGTATTTTGTAATTTTTTTAAGGATTTTTCTATGATCTTAAAATTATCGTTGGTGAAGTCCAAATCAGTTTTTATGTTTTCTTTATTCAGTAGGTATATTTTTCGCATAATTGATACTGCTTCGGTTCTTCGTAGGTATGATAAAACAGTTTTTATTTCATCGAAATATTTGACATAATAAGATGTCGCTGCGAGCCAAGTGTCCCATCTTGTGATAACTGGTTGTGGCGGCAATGGCAATGGCATGTATTTTCAAATATTATTTTACACAGTATAGAATAACATTTTCTTATTAAATTCCTGGGACTTGTGGCATGTCCATATTAAGATATCTTCATGAAGTCTCGGCAAATTGCACTACCTATTCCTATCACTGGTGATTATAGCAAAATGTCATAGATTTGCCACAACCACAACCACAAACTTCAAACGGTATTAAACGTGGAAACCATGTGGAAACATTAAATGGCGATGACATTTTGTAAACTATCAGTTACATTATACTGTATGTATTTGTCAGTTGTCAGACCAGACAGCAAAAAGCAGCCGAGGCCTGCCAAAGTGCCGAGTATTGCCGAGCGAGCCGTCAGCCGTAGTGAGGCGTGTGTGTGAGTGAAGTGAAGGAAGTGAAACGAAAGGCAGGCAGGCGGTCGGTCGGTGACTTGACTTGACTTGAGTGAGGTTGAGTTGAGCGATGTATAGCAAGCAGCTCATTTAGCTCCGATTTTTAAATTATCTTATCTCAGTTTCATTGTTGGCATCGACTGTAGCTGTTGTGTCTGTTCTAAATAAATATTTTGTGATATTAAACGCGAAGCAATGTCTGGTGATGATATTGCAAACAACAGAAAAATGGCACGACAAAACGGAATTGTGCAACCACTTCTCACTGGTAAGTTTATTTATATTTTGTTTTTTAAATTGGAGGGAGAAATCTAAAGTTAGTAAGTTCAGAAGCCAAATCATAAAGACAAAGTACGCAGTGAGTAATTTTTAATTGTATCTCATATCTATTTTAACCACCGTAACTCAAAGGTATAAATATTAATAATGTGTTTAGGTTGATTCTAAAGTAACTTGGAGCAACCCTTGAAAACTCTTGTCACCTTTGATGCACCATTTAAACACCCTAAGTCATGTTGGATCAATATTGGATACCAATTAATAATATGAATCACCTAACTTAGGTAGGTCATAATTATGTTATTGCCTAACTAATATAATCATTGTTCCAGTCATTAGCACAGGCTTCTTCTAAGTCTATTCAAGTTCTTATATGTAGGCAGAAAAACATTGAATTAAGTTAGGATAATGTTTTTCTTGTCTGAAAGAACCCAACATTTAGACTGTTAGGTCATCATCATCATCAACCTATATCAGTCCACCGCTGGACATAGGCCTCTCCTAATGAGTTAATGAGTGCTATAGCGCAGCTGAATTTTAAAGTAATCAGCAGAAATGCCTACTTTTCATCTATAATACTCACAAAAGTGAGTTTCTTGTTTTGTTAAAGAAGCCTAAAATCATGTATTTCCTTGGTAAGTAGGTATTATATGGTTTTTTTGCCTCTGATTATAAAATTTGCTAACGCCTCATTTTTTGCAGATCTTTATCAGATAACAATGGCCTACGCTTATTGGAAATCAGGAAAAGTCAATGATGTTGCAGTTTTCGATCTTTTCTTCCGCACTAACCCTTTTCAAGGCGAATTTACCATATTTGCCGGACTTGAAGAATGCTTAAAATTTCTAGAAAATTTTAAGTACTCCGACAGTGGTAAGAAAATAATGTTACTTCGTAACTAATATGCTGTTTAAAATACTAAATGGCAATTATGGCTTTAATTAAAATCATAATGATTGTTAATTTCAGATATTGAATATCTAATGCAGACCTTACCTGAAAATATTGAGGCTGAGTTCTATGCTTACTTAAGAGATTTGACTTGCAAAGACATTAAAGTGAGCGCTATCGAAGAAGGCTCAGTTGTTTTTCCCAGGTATGCTTAAGAATCTAATACTTATTTACTATTGCTTTACAGAATTTTTATTAAAATAAAATATTACTTTCAAAATTTTAATCACCTCTAAAGGATCTGTACTACTGGGCTATAGTTTGTAAATCGTTGATGGAAACCTGATCAGAGTTTGTTATTGTTTAAAATTCTGATTTCTAATTCTTATCCTGTATTAAAATAATTAAAAGGATCAGGTTACAAAAATATGGGTACATTAACACTGCAATATCATTTGTACCTTTGTTAATTGTACATGGAGTTTGAGGAAGAATTTCATTTATTCAGTTCCACCGTCGGTACACATGTTACACTTGATGTCGGTCAGTTGTACATAAAAATAATATAACAATTTTATTATAAAACACACATTAATTTTGATATAGGAAACACCATAAGGGATTGTGTTTTAGAAAGAGCAGACAGACATGCCTTGTTTAAAAATTTGATACAACATTCATAGATAATATTTATAACAGTAAAATAATAATAAATTAGTTAAATTGAATTGAAATAAAAAATACATGTCAAGATAATTTAATTCAGCTGTATAAGGGCAATGTAGTTAATTAATAAATAAATAATGCTGGACAATGCACACAGCATTATCTAGCCCCAAGCTAAGAATGACCAGAACACCCAGAACAAATATCAGCAGATTGTGCAAAATTTGGGAACAGGAAAACGAACCCGCAACCTCCTGCGTCGCAGGACACCTTTGCCCAACGCGTCACTCAGGCCGTAGATATCTAAATTTCAGCAAGTATTAATATTTACTAGAAAGTTGCTTAGGAATGAATAATTTCAGGGTGCCCCTACTAAGAGTTGAAGGCCCCCTTATTATTGCCCAACTATTGGAGACAACACTGCTGACCTTAGTTAATTTTGCAAGGTGAGTTTTTATTTATTGTTTATTAATCAATGCCCAGGGGCTAAATTGGTATACTCCACTAGGAATATCATCATCATCATCAGCAGCCTATAGCAGTCCACTGCTGGACATAGGCCTCCCCCAATGAGCGCCATAGCGCCCTGTCTTCAGCTTGCAGCATCCAGCATCTACCTGCAGTCTTTCGCAGTGTTCATCCCACCTGGGGGCGTCCTACACTACGTTTACCGAGTCGTGGTCTCCACTCAAGAACACGTTTAATCCACTAGGAATATGAATTTAGTTTATTATAATAGACCTTAATAATTTTGATGATGATGATCCGAATTAATCTCCTCTAATTATCCCCTAATTAGCCTCCTGCCGAATTAATTCGAGCTAAATCAAAATCCCTTTGTCAAGTGGTAGATTGATTGCATTTAAAAACAAATTATTGGATGAAAAAGTATTTTAAACCGCCAATGAATTTCTCAATGATAAATTTTAATTATATTTCTCAATTTAATTCCTACATCGATTCATATATATCATTTATCATTGTCATTCATTAATATACATAATTGAAATTCTGATTTATAAATTATAATATAGTTGGATTAACTCTACCTGCTGAATCATTTTATTTATTGGATTGTAAAACGATAGCTTATTTTTATTTACATGCTTTAGTACCTAATGCTGTAAGCCTGACCATGGCAGCCTAGAGTCCATAGATTGACTGAAAACCAATGTACACATTCCCACCTAGTTTAACAGCAGTATAATTCATCTAATATTATAAAAAGGAATTTTGTTTGTAATAAATAGGCTCCGAAAATACTGGACCGTTTTGATAAATTCTTTCACTGTTGGGAAGCTACACTACCCCCGGTGAATATAGGCTATATTATATTTTCAAAAAAGTTAGGGATCCGTACTAAAACCGTAACTAAAACTGTGCGAAGCCGGGAAGGTCCGCTAGTTTATCATAAAATTGTGAATACACGGGCACAGCTAATATAGTAATAGTGCCGCAATATTACTTATTAGAATAAATATGCGGAACAAAATCTCCTTTGACAAATATTCTAGGGCCGTAAATATACAGCAGCGCTTATCTGTGTCAAGCTTGAGTAGGTCAGTTAATTGCAACTTGCAACCTCCTCGAAAAATTACTGGTTTGTGAACGCTGTGCTGATAAAATTGCTAATTAGTTATTGCTATCTTCAGCAAATTGTTACGTTGTAACTACTAGCTAATGCACGCGGCTTTAACCGATTTTTCTTTCGTGATTTAACGTAGCCTCTGTTTTCCCCTGTTGTAAAGGTTCTGATGATCATTACTGCCAAGGTATTCTTCCATCTTCACCTCACTCATCAATCGGCATCCGTTTTACCGTCACCAGAGAATCCCGCCATTGCCACTATGTCAGTGTGACATATGACAGTGACACTTGTGTCCAATAATTAATTATTTCTGCGCATCTGGTTAGTCTTCCTTGAAGCTGACCGCAGCCGTGGCCGAAATTCTGCTAGGAGGGCATCATCATCATATCCCGTTGCCTAACATTAAGATCTGTTCCCGTTCAGGCGGCAAAAGGGAACTTTACTACAGACAGAATTAATTTCGCACTTGTATTACATATGTATGGGTTACAAGTCCCTTTGAAGTGGAGTTTTCTTTTAATTATAGGTACCTACCTACTTTTTGGTTCTGTACTTTACAAACCGGGATCCCATTTCTAAACCTAATTTTGTCCCAAATTTTTGAACCGTTTTGTTTGAATAAATAAATTTTCAATTTCAATGTAAGGAAAACTAAATACCTTCCTAATATATCATGTTAATCTGGCACTTTTTACCAGACCTTGGAACTCTGTATTTTATATTATTATTTATTTCAGCCTCATGGCAACGAATGCGGCAAGGTATAGAATGGTAGCTGGAAAAAACGTATCATTGCTGGAGTTCGGATTGCGACGAGCCCAAGGGCCCGACGGCGGGTTATCAGCATCGAAATACGCTTACATCGGTTCGAATACCCCCATTTACCTTCGTTCTTCTATGCTTTTATATTGTAGCGAAAATTAACTTGTCTTAACATTCATTATTGATTGCTTTAGCGTGTTCTGCCTGCGAAACTCGGTGCCTGGTACGAGGTTCGCCCTGACTGTTCAAACTAGTGCAATATAAAACACCCCACAGCGACATTGACTCATAAGAACCCACAATAGCTATTCTTCGGGTTAATAGGTTTCAATCAGGCAACTTTTGTGCGGCTTGCCCTTGAGACGCACGTTGCTCATACCATCTAATTTATAGTTGAAATTACTTTTTGCAAAGTTAGACGACTTGGCACTTGGGCTGTTTGGAAGATTAGATAACACCTCACCGTTCGTTTGCTAGCACGGCATGCCATGAAGGAATTTGTGAGTTACGGCATTAAGTATGTTAATAAAACTCAAGATATTTTGTATGCTGTATAAGATCTGCATCGAAGAAGTGCCTGATGACCTTTTATGTTTTCAGGTGGTTTTGACGGAACAAGCAATGTGCTAGCCGGCAAGATGTTCAATATCCCAGTGAGAGGGACGCACGCGCACTCATTCGTGACGTCATTCAGCACGCTAGACGACCTAGGGTCGGTGGTGATAAGGCACGCGGAGACACAGAAACAGTGCAATCTCCTAGAACTGGGCAAAGAGTGGCGCACTCGCGTCTCCTCAGTCGTAGACACGTCGCAGGAAGAGGCCAGCGACGGCGAACTGGCCGCACTCATATCCTATGCCCTAGCCTTCCCCTCCGGCTTCTTGGCTCTAGTGGATACGTACGATGTCAAGAGGTATTATATTCAAGGCTTACCCTCACGACACGTGCAGCGTAACATGATTGGGCATTCTGGCTACAATAGCAACTGTGGATCCAATGGTACTCGAGTACAAAACTCACAGAACATAAATAGTACATATGGAATTAGCACGGTCGAACGCACACTGAGGTAAAGATGCAATCGAAGCGCTCTGACATTATGGTGTCTTATTAACTTTATTATTATTGTTTTGCATTGTTCATATTGTATACGTTATGTGGAGTTTCAATACGTCTCGTCTTTTAGATTGTTTTGTTTAGAGGCCGGCTCTGGCCCGGCCTAGCAATATCCATCTAACATTTCTCATCGTTAGGATGGGCATGACTCATACATGAGGGTACATACATGCAAGCACACTCTAACAACACACGCCGGGATCACACAGGGACTCGAATCAGATCCATGGCCGTAGTTTTTGATTTTATATTATTTTGGCTTTTTCAGTGAAGCGTATGTGGACGGCGCTTCATGTTCCGACCGAATGTAAATAATAAGAACACGTCCGAGGAGACTTTATATTTGCTTCAGTGTGACGTACTGTCCTGGACCCTTGAGCGAGATAGGGGCAATTATACGCATTGGGCACAGTTGCATTGTATAGGGATATGCGCACACATTCACAGTAATTATGTCAAATGTATTTTGCATGCTAGCTACTCATTACTACCATTTAGTATTAAGACACTGGTTGCATAAAAATCCTGTAATGTTTAGTATAATTCATTAATATTAGCTCTATTGATAGTAACCTAAGTACACGTTATTACCTACGTATCCTTGATTGTATTGTGCAGATCATGCATTTCCTCATACCAATAAACGTCACTACAAACCGTAACTGTAACAGCTATATAATTATTATTGAATAGCTTTTGCACTGTATCTGAGCTACGTATGTTTTATTGCGTTGATTGAACCGTTAAATTTGAGCTATACTTGCTGCAAATTTCCGCGTAAAACGGCATACCGATGATATGCTTGTAATTTTTTTCGCAGGAGCGGGTTACTGAATTTCTGCGCTGTCGCATTAGCCCTCAATGACTGTGGGTACAGAGCGGTTGGCATTCGAATCGACAGTGGAGACTTGGCCTATTTGTCTGTATTGGCTAGAGAAACCTTTGAGAAGGTAGCCGAAGCTTTCAAACTGCCTTGGTTCTCAAAACTGACCATAGTAGCTTCTAACGACATCAACGAAGAGACGATTCTGAGTTTGAATGAGCAGGGGCACAAGATAGACTGTTTCGGCATCGGGACACATCTGGGCAAGTATTTTTAGGCGTGATATCAATCATACAGTGAATTACCTACCTTGTCATTGTTCCATTCGAATAGGGATGATGACAATAACTAAATATCACCAAATTATGTATTCATCGAATATACCTAAAGCATATAATTAGAAAGCAAGTAAAATATTTTTTATTTTGATAGATACTAATTATTATTTTGATTAAATAAAACTACAAAATACAGCAATCCCCCATGACATGTTGAACACCAATCAGAGCATTACACAACTGTGGTGTCTAACATATATACATACATATATTATATGTCTAACTATAAAGAAAATAAACAATGTAATGTAAAGGTACCTACATAATAACATGGTACCTAAAGGTCTTCTCTTTACAATATTATGATCTTCATATCACATCAGATATTCGTGCATGGGTGACATTTTATTAAACATACGCCACTAGAATTTTGGCGTTTTGAACGAAAATGAAATTGCTTTTTTAAAAGCTCAATGTTTCCTTTAAAGTCTATTTTTTGCGGACATGTGATTTATTCTATTCAGAAGATGTCTATTTAGGAGTGGTTAGTTAATATCAGTCATCATGCCTATTCCTTGTCTCGTCGGCACTTATCTTAATTGCACCAATTGCGGGGATTAAAATTATCAGTAGGTACCTACAATAAGTTCCTTGACTACATTATAATGTCCATAGGTATGTTTGTTTTATTCAAATCAGTTTTATTCCATTACATTATACATCCATACTAATATTTTAAATAAATAAGTCAATTGAGAGTCGACTCGCGGATGGTTCCGTATCAACGTACATAACTATTTTACAAAAGGAACCCTAAGAAACTGATTTAAAATGAAATTATAATAGTAAAAACAGGTAAAAACCCATCATCATACAGTCACCCATAGAAGTAGTAACCGCACACCCGACTTTGCTTAACCTCAGTTATTCGGTACTCAAACCGGTACGGACTTTGGTCCCCTTAATTATTAAATTTTTTATTAAATTATTAAATTTATTTTAATATATATTTTATTAATATTATTTGTTGTTACAGCGGCAAAATAAATACATATTCTGTGAAAATTTCAACTGTCTACCTTTTACTTTTTTTTAAACTCGATTAAGTAACTGGCTATCCATATTAGTTATCATTATCCCAAATACCTACTGATAAAAAGAGCTTTGGACGGGTTTTGCTCCAACTCGAAAAAAAACAACAACAGCTAAAGGTTTCTTCCTCGCTTCTTTAATTTACTTATATATTTTTGTTTTCTGTCGCTACACGTTTGTAGGTACATAACCTAGTAGCGACAGAAAACAAAAATATAAATTTGTCTGTTCATATTTTAAGATTATTTGTCTATTTCTAAGTGTGTTGTAGTGGGTACCTATGCTAAATCAATTACCTACAAGGAAATAAATAATTCATTACTTTGCTTTTATTTATGTATGTTAGATTAAGGTATATATTTTATATGGGCCGAAGTTTTTAAGTATTTTCCACCATGTACTTTGACTAATGTTGCCTGAAATAAATGTTTTTTTTTTTGACAGTGACGTGCCAGCGTCAACCGGCTCTGGGCTGCGTGTACAAACTGGTGGAGATCAACGGCCAGCCGCGCATCAAGCTGAGCCAGGACGTCGGTAAAGTCACCATCCCTGGCCATAAGGAGGTAACATATTGTCTCTGAGTTGATATTGCTAGTAACTAGGTACCCAAAGTTAGATTCAATATGTGTTGGAAAAAGATGAGTTTACTTGAAAAAAAAATCTCGATGCTTTAGAGTTCCTAGTAACTCGTTAAAAATGGATTTACGAGTACTTCCGAGGGCTTAAGCAACAAATGGGTTTACAAGAATTAAAAATCCCCGACAATTGTACATGCGAAATGAGAGCAATCCTATTGCTGATGAATACCATCATCGTACATGTTAAGAAAAACGACTGCACCGATTTTCAATAGACAGACATAGCTTAGAACTTATCGCTTGCTGTATGTACCTATTTATACGCTTAAAGTCACTTTTTAAGCAAAAACTCGGATTCGTTCTTACGCCGTTTTACTGCACTCAGAAAATCAAAACTGCCAGTATTCTGCTCTGTATCTAAACAAATATCAAAATTGTTAAACAAATAGGTATCAAAATTATAAACAAAGTTCCTGTGTCTAAAAAAATATACATATAAAATAATGTGTGTCTAAAATAGACAACGTAATATTTTTTTCATTTTATCGATCCGTCGATTTCTGCAATTTTTATTAAAATATGCAAAAAAAACTGATCTGTCTGTTGTCTACGACTGCGACGATATTTATGTAATCTCTAAAAAAAGGCTTACATAACTATTGCGTGTCACGAAAGAAGACAAACACCTACTAAATGATATTAAGGCCTTGAACTGATCCGTTATCATATCAAACTAAAGTTGGTAGTTATTAGGTTTCCATATCAACAACGTATGTAGATACAAAATGTAGATTATGCTAATAGTTATAGTGGCCATTACATATAATGGTTAAACAAAACATTGGAAACCAACCTTAAAAACTTGACTACTTAGCTACTTACCTATTAGTCAAGGTCAATTGATTTTATTAGCTGACTTAAAAACAAATTGTATAAACATAGTTCAACGCGCACTTGTTCGCTCCGCGCCGCAGGAGCCGCACTCGATTTCACTGAAATGCGCGGATACCTAGGTGCGCGATGTTGAGTGCGGCGCGGACAAGTGCGCGCTCAGCTTAAATTTGTTATTTATTGAACGTTTTTATGTAGGATCAGCTACATTTTACCTATGTTGTCTGATTTATAATAATTATCATTTATTTCATGGCATCACAAGACAAGTACAAAGCAACTAAGGCCCATATGATATTAATTATCATATGGGCCTTAGTTAAGTTACTTTGTATATATTATCGATATCGATGGTATATATTATATACCTTGGAGATTAACATACATAATTTTATTATAAAAAAAACGTCCCCGCGGTGTCGCATATCAGCCTTCCAAAGAACTTCCTGAACATGAAACCCTTCCTTCGGCTAAAAGCCACTATACAGTGCCGACGAATAAAGAAAAAAGAACGCGAAAAATCCAGAAATTAAGCGAACTTCACATTACGGCGGCGCGCGGCGTGACTCCAACTTGACTCGACTCTATTTATTTAGTTACATGTTGTATTGTATAAGATGGTGTTCCTTACATTCGCCAGACATTAAACTCATCAGATACCAGCTCGCGACTAAATACAGATAATGCTGCCGCTATCGTTCATTAATCCGATATGATAAAATTGGGTTCTCCGCAAGAATTACTGTTTTCAGCTTTGGTTATGTAAAAGGCCAAACGAAATTAACATAGTAATGACAGTAGGTATGTGACACAGTATAGTCCAAAGTACAGAGAACAGTTCTTATTACGCAATGAAAAACTATATTAAACAACAAGACTACGTTCTTAGCTGATTCAGACAAATCTACTTTCTTCTGCGTTGTTCAAGCCAGTTTAACAAATGAATTTATTAAAACGATTAACTTACTTAAAAAAATAAATTATGCTTGACAATTCACAAAGAGATTTTTTGCCCCGAGCTAAGCAGAGCTTGTGTTATGGGTACTAGAACTGTTAACGAATCGTGTGAACTGACCGAAATCGCTGTACCGCACCTGAGGTATGCGAGCGCCGAGACGGGGGGGAAATATCGGCCGCTCCGATCCATCAGTCTGCCGTCAACGCGTACTCTTGCTCGTTTTTCCTCGCCCCCCACCTCGCCGCACTTTCCTAAGGAGCGGTATAGCGGTTTCGGTCAAACTATACTACATAGTTTTTTTTATATTATACATAGAAAACATCCGGAATACCCGGAAGTTGGTCTCAACGGGTTTAATGAGGACAAATATGATTAAATTCGCGAAATGATGCAGGCGCTTATTATGAGAAACCGATCTTGCCCCTAGTTGGCTGACAAAATTACATAGCATAATCTGTTCATATCTCATATCTGTGCTTGTGTGCGTGACTGCTTACCGCACTAATTTCCGATGCTAGCATTAATTTTATATTAATATTTTTAAGAGAACCCTAGTGTATAAACCTAGGGTTCTCTTAAAAATATAAATGTTAGGATTTGAGACGCTATCAACAGTTAACTGCAACAAATTTGTGACAATAAATAAATATATAGTATCTGTTCTGTTTCAGGCATACCGATTGTTCGGGGCCGACGGGCATGCCCTGATAGACCTGCTCCAGAGGTCGTCAGAGCCGCCGCCGGCTGTCGGACAGAAGGTGCTGTGTCGGCACCCCTTCCAGGAGTCTAAGCGAGCTTACGTTATACCCAGCAAGGTGGAACATTTGTACAAAGTAAGTGGCTGGCAAGCGTGCTGATTATGGCAAAATCCTCCTTGCAGACATAAACTCGTAGTCGTCATTAAATAAATAAATAATGCTAGACAATCCACACAGCATTATCTAACCCCATGGTAAGCAAAACTTGTGTTATGGGTACTAGATAACTGATATACATAATACAATGCATTACATAGATATATTTTTTTATTATACATAGAAAACGACCAGAACACCCGGAACAAATATCTGCAGATCGTACACACAATTGTTCCGAGGCGGGAATCGAACCCGCAACCTCTTGCGTCGCAGGCGGACCATAGCCCACCGCGCCACATCGGTCGTCGATTGATTAGTCGATCAATTTAAATGTGCGTCCACCAAGAGACGTTCAGCCTCAGATTCTACCAAAGCGGAGATGTGTGGAGATGTCAGTTAGCGGAGACGAGATTAGACGTTTTTCAGCTAAGGCTAAGGTATCCACTGAAGCTTCGCGTACTGGCTAGACAGGAGCGGAGATTTATGCTGGTTAGAGTTTTTTTGGTTTTGAAAGCTTTGATTGATCATTTGATTGATCTCTCGTTCGTTTTTTAGTTATATAATTTAACAATTCGTCGCTGCACATGTGTGAGTCGGGGAAGCGCCGTAGGCTTAATTAAAAAACACATTTAAGATATTTTCTATAGGGACTAACTAACTCCTCAAGTCCTCAACAGCCTATATTGGTCCACTGCTGGACGCTGGCTTTTATCTCATGGGGGGTAGGTAATTCCCATAATCCCGACGCTGGGCATGCGGGTTGGGGATCGCAGTTTGGTGGTTCATTGTTCTGCAGGAGGCGCTGTTGGCCGCCCCCAAGTGGATATCCCTTAGTCGACTCTAACGATACCCGCGGGAAGAGTTGGGTGGTGCAAATTTTAAGCCAGCACCTACACAGCTAGGGACAAACTACCATTAACTAGTATTTTCATAAGTCATTTTCTCTTCAGGTTTATTGGAAGGATGGACTTGTTCTGATACCACGGAAGCCACTATCGGAAGTGCGAGAAAGAGTGTATCTATCACTGCGAACTCTCAGACAAGATATAAAGAGGAACTTGAACCCAACGCCTTATAAGGTAGGTGATAAGCAGATAATGGACACTCGTGTTTATAAATATTTAAATAAACGAACAAGTGGACGACAATGTATATTGTTGATAACATAAGTCAACCCACACAGAATTATGATGATATAGTAATGTGCGAAATAAATGTCTCCTTAACTTTAATTAGAGCACTAGCGTTTCATAACACTTCATAGAGGAACAACATATTTTATTCAGTAGCTTCTTTTATAAGCCTGCAGCTTCGCACAGTTATTTCTAGAATAAGGCTATAAAGTAGCATAATTATATGTTACGCCAGGTCTAGAACTTTTTTTACAAAATTTCAGCACGATCCGCTTAGACGCTTTGGCGTGAAGAGGTAATAAACACCCGAACGTGAGGCGAATTATGCTAAGCAATCGCTTTTCTTTGACAATGGTATCATCGCAGAATCGTCCATAGATGAAAATAGTCTTTACTACGTGCATGTGGTCCTATTTGCACAAATAGGATGGTTACAATCTTGACACTTTTGATACACGACGCCATCCATCCATCTGTAGTTTCCTTTATCGCGTTATTCTGAATCGACACCATTTTTATAATGATTCGAATAATTTTGTAAAATTAGGGCCCAGTCATAGTGTAACAATTGTAGCTATAAAGTTGCATTCTTTTTCGATACTTCGATTCCTTACTTATCCTTTTCCGCTTTTCTCTAAGATAATTATTTAATTCAAAAGATTAAAATAAATAGTTCTTTTTTCAGGTTGCGGTGAGCGATGATCTTTACAGCTTCATACACGACTTGTGGCTTCAGAACGCTCCTATTGGAGAACTTTCATGATCCCCAACCAAAGACCGAAACGTAAATTGAAGCTCTAATACTAGAAAATAGGAAAGTAAATAGGAAAAGTACAAATGCACGAAACGCAATCTAGTTTTTGACCCCTTTGAGTTGATTTCAGTACCTATATCTAGGTCTCTACATAAAATAACCTACAGTTTAGTAGGTAGCTATAAATATTTTTGAAAGCTGCTGCGATCTCCTTTTGTTTTTCGTATACTTGTGACGTCGCGTCGTCAGCGTGGATAATTGTACGAAAAAACCGACAAACACGCCAGCTTTTACAGAGATACCTTTTACTATTACTACATCAGCCAGTGCTTTATGTAAAAGCTTTCAATATATACCGTCCAGTTAAAGAAGATAGATCATCTATTCTTTTCAGTAGTTTTTCGTGATATTTGGAGCGCTTACATCGAAATCAATACAGAAATACAATACATTTGCAGCAAGCTGAAATGAAAAGAAAAATACAGGAAAAAAACAAACACAAAATAACTTTGTACAATACGTTACATTTTCGTAGATCGTGGTTCTAATTAGAAATAAAAGTAGCTTTTACGAAACGAAGGAAATTATATCAAATCGTACATTAAATGTATCTTATTTGTGGTTGGTATTGGTAGCAAGAAATATTACTAATGATAATCAAGTGGTTTCCAGTTGTTCCGGCTAGTCAAAATTTACTCCGATTCTATTTAAAACCCGTGTTAGCTTTAGACTAGTGGTTAGTTAAAGTGCATTCCTTTAGTTTTGAAATGTCACAAGACCAAAGATTTCATTTGACTCTAGTTCCAAGAACTAAATATTTCTGAAATTGCAGGTAATATACTTGAAATTCGATTCGTAGAATAAGTTTTATGTACATAAATACATTGTATATTTTAATAGTTGCAAGCTAGTTGCAAGAATTGTGATCAATTGTTCTTTAGCTGTAAAAAAAAAAGAATATTGTCGGGTAGAAGATAACAACTGATAAATATTCCTTCTTTATAAAATAAAGTTAGAATCCTGATTTGTTCAGTAGCCGTAGACATTATTGTGCACAAAAGGTTTAAACGTAGGTAGGTATTACCTTAAGTACCTAATAAATATATGTTTTTGACTGTCTTAAACTGTAATATGTGAAAATTAGAACTTAAATGTTTACTTATAATAAGTGAAACCACTAACTTGGAACTAGGTATACATTTTGAGGCTATTTTATAAAATAGACTTACATTTTAACAATAGGTATTTTACATCATTATAAACCAACAGGTAAACCATTCCCATTCTTTCAAATAAATTTAGTTAGATAATGCATTTAGTTAAACTGTTCTAGTTAGAGTAAGTAAAGAGTGGTGGTTGTTAATGAAAATTATGTGGCTTGTAGAACAAGAAGATAAATATATAGTTATTTGCGGCGCTATAAAAAATATCTTGCAATAATTAAAAATAAATAAGATTTATTGTAATGTTATAAAACGGAAAATCATAATTTTCTAAGTTGTTCATTATAGATGTAAGGGCACAAAGCAAATGATAGGTTAATATGTATCTGTATATACTTACCTATGTCAGATGCCTAAGGCCTGTTTAGAGCTACGTGTGCGGTTAAACTTACTGGGCTAAGTCATGGTATGCTACAGTAAGCTGCAATAATATGCATACAGTTTTGTACCTTGTTAGTTTAACACTTTGACTGCGATCTTTTTTTAACCTAAAAAATTCGTGCTGCCGCTCTACACAGCGGTTGTGTTGCGCCGCACATGCGTTTCGTTCGAAAAATATTACGGCTGTGCTGAGTCACAAAGATCTGTATTTTCTCAGCCGATGCGCTAGTGTGGATTTACGCATATTAGTCACTTGTAGAAAACACATACTGTGTGATTTCAGCACTCAAAGTGTTAAAGCTATCGTCTGGCTTACCTACTCGACGGCCACCATCATCAGTTTGCGGACCTTGCATATCAAGGTCCGGTACTAAATTGGTAATAAGGTACTAAATTGTATACATATTTATGCATGTGACCGTAGGTTCATTTTGAAGAATAGGTACCTATTTTGTATTGACATTTATCTATTTTGTATTGAACTTAGGTAAAAATGCAAACATGAAATTTGATTGATTTGATATCTACATTGTGGGTAGGTATGTTACTCTCTAGATTGGAAGGGACAATTAAGGGTGATTCACGTGAATAAATCTTCTTTTAACAGGTGTAACCCTTGCAACTCTAGCAAGTAGCTACTTGCTCTACACGCTTAACTAAAGTTTTACGATTTTGCTAGATACGTAGTTTTTTGTAAGGATGAACAGGCCTATTCCTGCAATGTTTCTGTGCCTTTTATGTAACAGCATAATAAATAATTTTAAACTGTGGAAGTGTTTTTTCTTCTGTTTTTCCTAGTTTCATTCATATTTTATGTATTTAGTAATTTAATGAGTATAACAAGGTGATAAGATGATGCTAAAGGCCTAAGCACATACCTACATACACTAATGATGCTACCGCAAAACAATAAGAACGCTATTATCTATCGGATTAGGAAGGAAGCATGGGAAGAGGTGGAAGCTGCGCCCGCGATCGACCCGCTCTCTCAAATCCCTATGCGCCAGTGTCGGGCCCAAAAATAAACGTTCAAATAAAGGCCTACTCTTACCTACATTTTGTACTGTAACAGTAAAACTTCAAACGAGTGGCTCGCCAGCTGTCTGTCATCTCTGATGTTGTAACTATAAGAATAATTCTAATATAACGAGTTAAAACACAATTGAATAGGTACTTATTTTTGTGTTGTATGGAAGCGGGGATGGACGCCAAACTTTAGACTATTTTATTAGGGTGTCTGCGACCTTTACCTAGTACCTATTACTAGTTCCCAATCAATGATCCAAAGAGAGAAATACAAAAATGGGAAATAATGAGTGTTACCATTTATCTTTTTGTTAGATAGATGGCGTTGAGTGCCATAATAGGAATCTTTTATCTCTGGCTAGAAAGAAAATGTTCGAAGATCTTGTGGCTTCTCGTTCTCCATAAAGGTACCGAGGTGGGCTGCAGACCGCAACCGCAGGCAACATTGCGGCTAGCGGCTGAGGTTGCTTCTTTTTTCAAGCACGGTTCGTGACACCTGGCACTGCAGTCTGCGGACGATGCAGGCCGCAGTGCTGCCGCCACGCTAACAAGAAGTGTCGCTCGCAGTCTGCAGTTTGTGGCCTGCGGTCCGGTCCATCTTGGAATTGCACCTAAAATAAAACACACGTGCACACAAATTATAAGAAGCCAAATCAATTCAATCTATCTCTCTGTGGTGTAGTGTTGTTGGTTCATGAAAGTTTTCTTTCGTCCACTATCAATCAAACCGTCAACCTTTTTTTGACATTGACAAATGGCGCGTTACTAAAAGAGGGTGCCATGCTTTTACGGCCAATCAAGGAACAGCCGTGGGTGTTACAACCCAGTAATATCTGTACATGGATGGCATCATATTCCAAGCCTGTAAGTTCTGAGTATGTAAAGTACGGGCTGAACATTAATAGCACGGCCTCGTCACTTACAGCCGTGGAAAGTTCTGCCATTGGCAGAGGATTCCAAGGTTGTATATACCAAGGTTGAATTATTCGAGGCTGACAGATATTGATACGTACCAACCTTTCACAGCCCAAACTTTACAGCCTTGGAAAATAATGCCAAGATGACATCCTATCCTATGCTGCGTTTACGTGCGTTTACAATCACTAGCTAGTGCAAGCTGCCAATTGGATAGCAACAAATGATAATGTCACTGTCAATGTATACTCTGTAGAAACATAAATGTTATGTTTCTACAGAGAATAATACCCTTGAATAATAAAATATCCGTGTGGCTGGAGTTCTAAATACTCCTGCCTAACCTCCGTTCCGTGTAGTTGGCCCCCTAACTTTTTTTATGAGAATAGTGTTGAAATGCTTCACAATATATCACAGAGATGACGCTACTAGCTACATACTAGCGAATAATTTGTCAAAACTTAAAAATGCTCATATTGGAGCTTATCGATAGGCTTAGCGCTTTGCACGACAAGAAGGAACTACGAAGACAGTCCTTTCGCTACCTACAGACCTTAGCTGGACAGTGACAGTGATGAAGGCCTTTGAATGGGTTTGAATTGATGTTCTAGTAAGATGATCTTACAGCCCCGTCCAAAATTCTACCATATTTTTATAGTACTTAAATGTAGCTATTAGATAAAACCCCTATGTCTTTGCCTGTGTACCATACCAGGTGGGATGACGACCTGCGAAAGATTACAGGATGCGGCAAGCTGAAGACAGGGCGCTATGGCGCTCATTGGGGGAGGCCTATGTCCAGCAGTGGACTGCTATAGGCTAATGATGATGAAACTACTAACTGTAAATATTATCGATATACTTAAGGGATTTGAAAGTAGAGACAGAGTTGAAAGTGAATATCGTAAAGCGAGTGCTGTTGGGTACGTACCTACCTACTTATCGTAAGGTACCTTACCTTTCAAATACATTATTTATTTTGTATGTATTTTATGTATCTATGCACCACATCTAACCTACCTATTACAGCATTATAATATTAATAATAAATAAAACCACTTTTGCATCATACATTCATAATCTTAACTTTAATGTATGTATGTAATGCACACTCAATTAAAAAATAAGTGTAGGTCTGTATGTTTGTTTTGATATAATTATGTACATATTAAATTCAGCCTCACGTTGGCCAACTCGTTTTGCCCATCGTGTAGTGCGGGTGTTTATGAGTGTTGGTGTACCTATAGCTGTAGTCTGGTGTAGTATTGGCGTAATAATACATTGACGCTAGATCCTTTTAGTAGGTATTGGTTTTTAATTTAAGCGTAGTAGGTATATCGGCGACAAACGCGGAGCGGGGAGCAGCTAGTATTCTTAGCAGCTTTGGAGCTTGAATTGGCTTAGAAGTAAATTTATTAAGATTTAATATATGTAATATCTTCCCCATCCATAATATCTTCTTCATATTTCTTAAAAAAAAAAGCAGATTAAAATGATCTTAGTACAATTTGAAATTAAATTGGTAGGAAACCATTTGGTACGGATATGTCATCGTAGGACAGTCAAATTATATAAATCCTAGGGCCTTAGAACTCACAATACTCACGTAAATTAAATTGCGATTTTACGAAACGTACAATAAAAGAAATGATAATGAATTAGTCAGTGTCGGAACCACCCACAGATATCTTACACAGATTTTTCTGTGGTCGTAACGCAAACCACCCTGTAATAGGTGTGTATATAATTCCTACAGTTTAAATGATCATCTTAACAAACAAAAAAAATAACATAGTTCTTACCTAACTACCTGCTTGGTAAACATTTTCTGTAGGCCTAGTCCACCATTCTACGACTAAACAGGTCAACCGATCAACGTAAATGAAGAGGGTGGGACAACAGATGTAGGGTAAGGTTCCTCAAGTCGTTCCCCCTAAGGAAATAAAACTATAATTTTCAGTGCAATGGGAATAAAACAAAATCTTCTACATCTACTAAATCTTTATTTATTTGCCTTCTAATCTACAATCATAAAAACTTGAAAATCTTTTATTAAAATAGGTAGGTGTTTTAACGTTTTTCAAAAACATACCTTCGTACGATTAAGGCGCCTAGTCTCCTAATTCATACCACCGCCTTAGTCGTACTTAGAAAATGGATTTTATTTAACACATGTATTCAACTAAGAAAAATACTTAATAACTAGAGATCACAATGAACAACTTAAATGTTACAAACAAGTTAGTCTGATATTAACTTTTCTTTTTGTTATTAGTTACTAAGACAAAACTAATTAATAAGTAAATATCTCAGATCTAAAAGTTATATAAATTATCACATAAACCTCGCGTAACACCGCGGGTGTTTAAAGTACCTAATAATGATATTGGATTATTCACTACGCTTGGGGCTAGATTATGCGGTAGCATAATGTCTATGGCACGGTAGGTGAAGGTCCACCTGCGACACAGGAGGTGTGGCTTGTTGCGGCTTCGATTTCCGCCTCGGCACAAATGTTTCCACGATCTGCAGATGTTGGTTCCGAGTATTCTATAATCCCAAACTTAGTGTAGGCCTAATCACAGTCTTATTTATTTCTTGTTTTGGTTCATTAAAAAGATTAAGTATTAGCCAATTATTATTCCCTTAATTATAAAAGCTATAAGAAAAAACTAAGAGACTCTACCTACAATGTCAACACACGAAACAGAAAATTTATTAACTGTTCTAAAGTAGGCTACTAATTGTTAGCACCTTTATTATAAAAACTACTTTAGCATACTTAGCATGATTAAGTGATTCTAAAGTATGCAGTGATTTGATAATTTGTTTATTGTCAGCACTTTCTTTGCCTGTGATAGATTTTGATGGTTTTACTAATTAAAAGAAGCTCTAAGATACCATAATGAAAAACTAATTTGAACTATCTAGGTATCTAGTTTCATTAAAACGTTACTAGAAGTCTTAAAAGGGTTGCTATTGTGGGTATTAAAGAAAAGAAGCATAACTTACAACATGAATACTGTTTTATTCAATAATACAATCTGGTTGGAACATACATTTATGACGAGAAAGCAATATAGTTACTAGATGTCCTAATAGGGTTATATTGTGGTTATTAAAGAAAAGAAGCATTACTTGAGAACATTAATAATCTTATATTCAATAATACAATCTGGTTGGACATAAAATATCACGAGAAAGTAATAATTACAAATAATTAACAACATTTTAAGGTAATGTTACACAAATTGCTAGTTACAAGATATTTTAACGAAATATGAACAATACTTAGCTTTATGTTCTGTCTGGTTAGGCTGCCGATCCAAAAGTGGGTATTCTCCCCTTTTTGGGTCGTATATATAGGCTTTGACATCTTAAAAAAATGCAGCCTGAGCGATGGCTCACACTGTCTTTGGCGCGAACAGTCGATACAACAATTTATTATGTTTCTTAATACTGAATAATACTTTCAGACCAAATCAATGATATCAAAAATTTTACAATTAATATTCCACTTCATTTAAATATAATACATTTTAATAATTAATAAATTAAGAAATTATCGGCGTCGCGCCACTTAGAAAGTTATATACTAATTATTTTATTACATTAAAATATCAATGAAATAGGTAGTCTAAAATCTGAAAACGATTTAAGAGATACATTTCATATTTCTTAATCACAATTTTCTATTATTAATCTTTATTGTGAAAGTTATGTGCTAATGATTTTATTTCATTAAAATACCAATGAAATAGGTAATCTAAAATCTGAAAACTATTTTAGACATACTTTTCATATTTCTTTATCACAATTTTCTATATTAATATGATACCTGCAAAACAGGTTTTTACCCAGTTTAGGTAAAAACAATATCAAGCATTATCTATACAATGCAATATTTTTACAATAATATGTAGAATCAATATCTACCTCTATATAATCATATCGAATGCACTTTAAAACAAACCCGGAGATGACATTAGTACCAATTTTGAAGAATATTGATCATTTAGATTATTATTTTTTATAAGCTACCTAATATTAAGCTACATACGGTTTATTTAGGTACCTACGACGATATCGGGCAAATATTAGTATTACATTACAAATTAATAATGATTGTAACTTAAATTTGCTTGTAATTTTGTTACACAGAATAAATACCTTTTTCATGACTTTAGTATCTTACATCAACCAAAAGAACTACAGTTTGCCATTCTATAACAGATAAAATTTGCATAAGTCTATGTAAAAAATAAGCGCCGTCTGGTCGACCACTTTTGGTAAAATTTACTTGCAATCTGACAGTCTTAGTTATCCACGGCCTGCCCTTAACAATAACTAGCGTTATATTCAATTGAACAAACTTTTTGCAATTAACTGTCACTAGTTTAGTTTACGCTGGGGCTATATACGATATACGAGTACGTCTTTGATTAGACATAATGTACGTCTTGTTCAAGTTTGGACAGCTTTTTAGGTATTCACGTTAATGCTATAGGTATATTAGAACACGCGGCAGCGTGTTCAAGCCAAGTTCAAGCAAAGGAACGCGCCGAGTGTATCATTACACGAACCACTTGGTGCCACTTTTGACCCTTCTATAACTCAAAACATCTTTAACGTAAACACATAAAACTACGTCTGTTTAGTTATATCCATAAGGACATGTAGAAACCCAAATTTCATGAAGCTAGCTCAAACGGTTACAAAGATATGACGGTCAGAAAGTCGTAAAAATTCACACTGACTGACTGACATATATATAGTACCTAAATCTAACCTACTTCCAGATGACCTAGAAGGATGAAATTTGGAATCCAGCTCGGTAATTGTGAGTAAACGTAGGAAAAAATCAAAAAATAAAAAAAAGTCAAAAAATAAATAATGTTAGCGACGACGACCTTATGTCAATGGAATAAGGTTTAAATTAAAATAGATCCGCATTGCATAGCATAAGCAATAGTACTACGTCTCCGATTGCGCCATAGAATACAGTGTAGTTTTTAGGGACCGGCCCGTATAATACCTACCTAGCTGTGTACCTATGTCGAAGCATTGCATAGAATAAGCAATAATAGGTACTAACGTCTCCGATTGCGCCATAGAATACAGTGTAGTTGTTAGGGTGCAGTGCAGTGACTTTGTAATAAGTGCGTAGTTGTATATATTCGGTACAATAAACCGACACTAAGTGTTCTGAGGTGTTTTACTTGATTAAGATAAGATGAACATTAAATCTCAATACCTGCCTAGTTTTCTTTACAAAAAGTAATGATATCCCACCAAAACATAAATGTAAAAAAGGAGAGCCAAGTTCAATACAAAAATTATGATTGGCTGTGGGCTTCCCCGCAAAAAGAATGGAGATATAAATGAGTGCCAAGTCAAATCTATGTAGGTTAGATTTGACTTGGCCAGTTTTTATCAGAATTAAAACGTTGAATAGCTTTATAAAAAGACTGATGTAATGAAAACTGGCAAAGTCAAATCTAACCTACATAGATTTGACTTAGCACTCATTTATATCTCCATTCTTTTTGCGGGGAAGCCCACAGCCAATCATAATTTTTGTATTGAACTTGGCTCTCCTTTTTTACATTTATGTTTTGGTGGGATATAATTTTACATTTTGTGTTACATCACTTAAATCTATGCATTGTTTTTTACTTAATTATGTTCATTTACAAATGCAAGTTTTTTTTTTTGCATGTTGATATTTTTTTTTGTCGTGTAGGTCAAGTAAGTACCTAGTAGGTAACTTATAATATTTTTTGCATGTGTACTCTTTTCCATGCTTATTATTATTTTATAAAAGCAAATACTTTTTTTTGCATCTGGATTGTTTTTTTTTCGAGCTTTTTTCTTCTCCCTTATTTAAGTTAATCTATAGGTAAGTCTAAAAATAATTCTTATTAATTTTGATCTAGGTGATATATAAGATAATGTTGTCAATAAACATGTTTGCAGTGATACACAATATGATAAATAATGTTTAGTTTGGATTTACAGTACCTATTGCAAGCAATGAATAGTTCTACAGCACATAGGTAGTGAGTGCACTAGTGAATTATCTCTGCAAACTGGTGCTGCGCTGGGCTCGGGCGAGTGACCGCGCCGCGGCGGCGGGAGCGGCGGCGATGGGGCGGCGCGGCGGCGGCGGCTGGACGGGGGTGGTTGCGCGACGCATGGTATTCGCGTTGATGAAACCGCATTCATTTCAGTGGGTACTCGGAGGCCTCGAAGTTGAATCAGCTCGCCGATCATAATATTAGATGTGTTTAATATTTTTGCTGCGTTAAATTTCTGGCAAACTTTTACTTGTCTGCCAGTCTCACTCATTACTCAATTGGTCATTTCGCCAAGCATAAAAGCAACGATGACGATGACAAGTTGTTGTGACTCTGACACGTTAAACACCCACATAGTGTTTTCTGGGCTTTACTGCGACAAATTTAAAAGTAATTAATTTCTTATGTTTCTCTTCGGGGTGCTGGCAACAACAGGCGCTAGGCGACGGCGGCAGCCAGCAGCGTGGGTAGGTAGGTATTTAGTATTAGACCTTGTCTAACAGTTTTCCTTTTACCTTGTATGTGCGAGTCTTCGAACATAATGAAATCTCTTGTGGTGCGAGCTCACCGATGCGATGACAACGACGACGAACCTCATTTTTAGTATTTTCATCTTGAGTTATTTGTGCGGTCCATAGGTGTCTTGCAGCGCGTGAATATTGGCTGGTTGGTCATAGGTATTATTACCATCAGTACTTGATTTGATTGCTAATGCTGCTATATTCTATGTTACATCACAGTGAGTAGATTATGGTTCAGGTTCAGGTTGGGGTACTCCTTTATCCGCATTTGGACTCCAGTTGGTCCTTTATGCGTAGTTTGCTAGCATAGCCAGCCCAGCTCCGTCCAGAAGCGCAGAATCTTCCTGGGGTCTTCACATGCTTCGCGGAGCGACCTCGGCAAGTTGAGGATTTCTATACGTTGTGCTAATACTATTTCGCATTCCAGGATTACGTGGGCAGCTGATTCGTCGTGGCTGAGGCATCCTCTACAGAGAGGGCTGTCCGTTGCTCCGATGATGAATAAGTGTTTGTTCAGTGGACAGTGTCCTGTTAGTGTTCCCACAAGGACACTGTTGTTAGCTTCGGTGATGTTGATGGGAGTGCTGCCCTTGCTTGTCTGCAATTTATTTGGCTAGTCCATCGTACGTTATGTGTATCTCTAGTTCTGAGCTTGGTCCATGTCTGGAGTAAAGAGAATGGCAGGGGTAGGAACGGCGGTGGGCCTTCTGTGGTTGTCGCCGATCCTCTCCGTGCCAGTTCATCTGCTGCATAATTTCCTAGCGATCCACTATGTCCTTTGATCCATTGTAGGAAGATCAAATTCTCAGTAGATATCCTTTCCAGAGCAGAGTGACATTCGTTAACGAGCTTGGTGTTACAGTCCTTCCAGGGTTCTGAGTATGGCAGCGCTGTCAGAGAGGATGCGTACACGTTGGTCTTTGATACCTCTCTTCTGAACGGCTGTAGCCGCCTGTGTTATTGCTACGCATTCGCTGCACCCGTACCGGTTTCGGTTTTTGAGCCATCTGTGTAAATTCGGACTTCGTGGGTACCTGTTTCATCTTTTTGGTCCTCGTATAGTTGTATCTGGTAATGTTTGTTAAGTATTGGTTTGTTGGCCATTCTGTCACACGGGGCCGCTGTGAGATGTTCATATGCTATGGCCCTGTCAATGATCTGCGCATGTGGACTTCTTGTGACTCCCCAGAGGCCTGTGTTGTGTTGTGTAGTCTTAGAGTGGACATCGTGGCTTCTTGTTGTATGCAGAGGTGCTATATCTAGAATTATATCTAGGGCAGCGCCTGGTGTGGATCTCATGCATCCTATTATCGCAGAGCATGCCATTCTTTGAAAGCGTTGCAGTTAAGTTACCACGGTGCTCAACTCCGTTCTACTCCACCAAACTATTGCTCCGTATGTTAGTGTGGGTCTGATGATAGGAGTGTAGAGCCACTATGATATTTTTGGTGAAAGTCCCCAAGTTTTCCCTAGCATTCTGCTGCATTGATAGAGAGTAGCGGTAAGCGGTATTTTTAAGATTGTAGCAATATAATTTTCTGAGTACAAGTAGATATAATTATACATATATGTACCTACCTACCTAATATAACTTGATACCCAACTCGATAAAGATGGTTTTACCTCTAACAAGACGTGAATACCTAACTTATTCATGTTTTAAACAAATTATTAAATAAGTTAGTTGCATCAAGTTATTAAAAGACAAGTAAGCAGTCACTGGAACGATAAGTCCTAACCAAAAACTGTAATGAATATAATACATGAAACTGTGCCGAAATATTGGATAACTCAAAAATCAAATCATGGTAAATATCCCGTTTTAAATAACTTTAGTGTTAATAACCATGATAGTTTCAGGTGAAGTTTTATTAGAGGAAAAATATATGTTTCTATTTAGTCCGTCAGTTAGATTATCATAAGATATTGGACACGTATTTTTTCTTTTGTCAATCAAACAAATACTTAAGAAAATAAAGCGTGTCAAAGTTTAGGAGTGGGGGCTCGTGACGTCACAACTTGCTAAAAAATATAGCAAGACGTGACGTCACGCGGAACTTTAACTGGCTATATATATCTTCATATTTTTTTGTTAAATTGACAAAAGATAAAACACGGGTTCAATATCTTCTAATAATCTAACTGACGATTTTTTAGGATATTAGCTTAGAAAACGAAAGGGCTCTCGAAAGGGGAACTATCACCCTGAGAGAGTTTCTGGTCGCAGCTAGTCGCCTTTAGAACCTACAAATAGTAGAAGCGGTAGGCTTCTACTATTTGTAGGCGACAAAAAGGACAATACATAACTCGCTCACGACAATCATGACAGAGAAGGTGTCCGCACGGTCGGAGAACTAATGAGGGGGGATTTTGCATGCATATGGTACACTGCATTTCAATCGCATTAGGCTCTGGGCTTGCAGGGATGTTTATTTCTTCTACTCTTCCCGGAACATGCTGTCGAATATTCACTTCAGGAAGATCAGGATCCTCCTGATCTTCGACAACTGGCTCCAAAGCGTCGCCCAGGACTACTTCCTCGCCGTCATCAACGAGGACTACTTCCTCGGCCACTTCGGGAACATCGTCATGATCGTCAATGACAATGGCAACGTTCAATCGGCGACTAGCTGCGACCAAAAACTCTCTCAGGGTGATAGTCCCCCTTTCGAGAGCCCTTTCGTTGTTTTGCAGAGTACTAGCCCTCACATACGACCG
Organism: Eupithecia dodoneata; assembly: GCA_947044415.1. Taxonomy (NCBI): domain Eukaryota; kingdom Metazoa; phylum Arthropoda; class Insecta; order Lepidoptera; family Geometridae; genus Eupithecia; species Eupithecia dodoneata. The sequence continues at coordinate 5,666,975 of OX345656.1, read as the reverse complement.
CACCCTGGACCTGACAGGCGGGCGGGCGCCGACGCGCACTGCAGTCAGGCGCGACGCGCTGACGACGAACTTCTCTGCGATCACATCTGCAAGTTCATTTAATTTTATGAATACCTAAGTTTAGTTGAGTAAGATGTGTAGATAGACTTAAGTGGTTTGCCATGTTTTAATAATTAATATAAATCACTAAGCATATACCACTAGCTGCGCCCCGCGGTTTCACACGCGTGGTGATTGGTATTTTGGATAATATACAATATATCTCACCCCTTTTCATCCCCCTGTTAATAAAAAGTATCCTATCCTTTATCTCAGTATCTGTAAAGTAAAGACATCTGGTGTCGTGTGGATGAACTACCACTGGCGTAAACGGCCATGTTATGTATCGTTACTCGTGACCAAAATAAAGTTACATTTATTTCACCAATCTATTTAAAATTTCATCCAAATCCAGTCATCAGTTTTTCATTTCCCATACAAACTTTCACCCCCCTTTTCACCCCTTTAGAGGGTGGTTTCCGGGATAAAAATATAGTATCCTATGTTAGACTCCTAGTTCTAAGCTACCTCTCCACCAATTTTCAGCTAAATCGGTTCAGCCGTTCTTGAGTTATAATTAGTGTAACTAATACGACTTTCTTTTATATACAGGGTTATTGGTTATTCGACGTATTCCCGCTAGGAGATGATAGGGGTTTTAGTTTTTAAGACATTTTAGAGGAAAAAAATCTCAATGAATAATGAAATAATATCGTTTTTTATCTCGCATTTTTAATTGTTGAGCGATAATTGTTGTTTCAATATTAATAAATAACCAGTGTTTATTCGTTTTTATAAAACAGAAGAAAAAAATAGATTTAAATAGACAGTTTTTTTTAAATAGATTCATGATGTTGCACTTTTGACTTATTTTGAAAAAAGCTAAAAATCATGATAGCTTAAAAATGGTTCAATTTTGCATGATGCACATGGGGGTGAAAATTTTCGCAAATAGTCACCCCTATCACCTCCTAACGTGAATACGTCGAATTACCAATAACCCTGTATATAGATTTATCGAGGACTTAAAATAGGACGTACCTACCTACGTACCTAACCTAGTTACACACTCTGTCTTTTGTTGTTTTTCTTACGTAGTTACGTAAAAAGTTCTTGTGTTACCTACTCTTATAACTTATTTAGGAACTAGGTACTTCGTTCTTCTGTTCCGAGGTAGATGGAAGGTTCCCTACCTATAAAACGCCAAACATGTGGTGCAGGTCCAAGAGAGCGCCGCAAGGAGGAGTGAAAAGCTTCTGCCACGTTTGTAGTCTGGTGAGGACTACCATGAACACTGAATGAGTTGGGGGTAACCTAGAAATAAGAAATTAAATTTGATAAGATCACAAAATTAGATATCTACATTTAATAATCAGATTTAATTTTAATTGATAGTATTCCTTTTGGTATTTTATTTATGTCACCGTCAGATAGTAAGACCAGTAAAATTTTAAGGAAAATTATAAAGGGACAAGAATTTTTATAATTTTACGGGGCTTACTATCCTACGGTGACATTTATACCAACCTATTGTTCAGTTGAGCTACATTGTTCGCAACAGTCTGCAGTTAGCTTAGTTTCTTGAAATTATAAATCCTACTACTTGATTTACAATTTTATTGAGGTACAAGTTCTAATTCGTTTCTTTTAGTTGTTTGTTATTTTTTTTGTTAATAAAGATTTCATTTTATATTAACTTAGATTCTAGTTTTGAAATATTTCTACTGTATTATAAATTATAATATATTAGGATTTAGGATTTCTCAACAATACAATACAATTACTCTTTATTGCGCATCAAATAAAACACAGATATACAACACAGCAAAAGAAAAAACAAATATAAAACATTTTTTATTTATTTTATAGTTTTTGCACGATAAACTACATACAAAACTTATTCTAGAAAATTAATACAAAGGCGAACTTAACCCTAAAAAGAGTTCTCTTCCAGCAAACCTTATTGGGAGAGAAAAACAAAGTGAAGAGAGAAGTGGGTATATTATGTGCATAAATAAAATTAGAAATAGACAGAAAATAAAATTTTAACTTCTTGAATATACTACTAAATACTTTAATAGAATACTAAACCAAAAATATTATTTAACCTAAATTCTATTCTTACATATAATACATATACTTATTAGATATATTAAATACATCAAATACAACAGAATCATGAAGATAGATAATGCTCTTTAACTTTACGCCTTACGCAAATATGTTGTACAATGGGCGGCCTTATCGCTATGAGCGATCTCTGCCAGGCAACCTTTGGATGGACATGAAGTGCTAGAAGAAGTATAGACGGTGGCGTGTTATACAGAATAATATTTAATTGGGACATATATAATTTTCCTACTGATAGCTAGATAAGCATAAATACACAACAAAAATATAAATAAAAATACACATATAAATATATAATAAAACCTACAACCTACTGATCAATGCAGCTTTCTGTAATTCTACTTAATTAAATAAATAAATAAATAAATAATGCTGGACAATTCACACAGCATTATCTAGCCCCATGGTAAGCAGAGCTTGTGTTATGGGTACTAGACAACTGATATACATAATACAATATATTACATAGATAGATATTTTTTTTTATTATACATAGAAAACGAATAGAACACCCGGAACAAAATATCTGCAGATCGTACACACAATTGTTCCGAGGCGGGAATCGAACCCGCAACCTCCTGCGTCGCAGGCGGACCTTCGCCCACCGCGCCACATCGGTCGTCGTAGCAGTGGACTACTATAGGTTGATGATGATGATGATGACAGTTTATGTAATTTTACATATTTATGTAAGAAGCGACCATGTTTGTTAGAAAACATAAAAAAATACTTCAAAACAAAATAAATAACTATTTAGGTATAGATGCAGGATAAGCTAAGTATCTTCTTTTGAATAAAATGTGGCTTGCCGAATTTTCGCAGAGGAATATTTACAAGGATATGATGTATCAAGAGACAAGTAATTTTACTCATCCTGTCCCTGGATACGTATTAATTTATTTTGCATTATAAAAGTTGTTCGATGTCCATACTGTCACTCCACAGTATAAGGCTCTAGACAGACAGACCGCATTTCAACTGCAATCCAACCGCAAATTGCAGTTCATTTGCAGTTTGAATGCAGTTGACACGAGTGGTTGAAAGCTGATGGACATGCGGATGCCAAGGATCTATTAGATTACCATAAAAATAAAACAAAAAGCCACATAAATCGGCATAAATTGGCAGATTTTCGCGATTTTCACAAAGCATAATTAAAATTTACGGAATACATATAAGTAAAAATACTAATTATCAGAATACATTATAGATATTCTGTAATGTGATGAATCAGCAAAGAAAAATATGCGCAACATGAGAACGCGTCCCAATCAATAAATTACGTATTTAATACTAGACTCGGACCGTAATTTAGTTCCTTCCTACTCATATTTTTCAACCTGTACAGGTGCCAAACGCTTTCAAATTATATTATTAGGTACCTTTCATAAACTGAGAACATGCAGCGCCACCTGTTACATTTTTGCCGCAACCGCTGCATTTATTTATCAACATTCTGTGTCAATGTGTGTCAAGAACTCAAGAAAAGCCACTCTTCAATTTATTTAGCAATCGAGCAAAGTGCTTGCAGTTTTAGGGGGTCGAAAATAGATGGCGTTACTTGGTTACTATGATAGCATTAACGAATATACAGAGAAAATTGAATTATTTATAAATATGAATTAACAGGCAAGGTTTTATGGCTATGTACCTACTTTTGTTACGTTACATGTGTTGTTATAAAATTGATGTGTGACCTACCTCTGCGAAACTCAAAACTTAATAATACCTACCTAGGAACAATACGTTCTACATAAATCTGAATTTCTTGTGAGGTACAATTACCTTCCCACTCATTTACTCAAAAAATACTAAATAAAATACTTGTCATTGTATTAATGGGTAGGTAGGTGAAATAATCATTAATTAATCATCTAACTGCCAAACTAAGTTCGACAGGTGTGTTTCTGATTTTTTATTTATTTAATCTGTGGTTTTTGTTAGATTACAGAACGGGACAGTAACATTTTTAATCTATATATGCATCTAACGAAGCATAGGCTTCTAACCAATCACAAGCACTGGTCAAAGTTGCCAAGTCTGTGATTTCCAGGCTGAACATGACTGACACGTAACAAGAACTTTCGGCCGTGGAAAGTCTGTACATGGATCTCAGTACAGTTTGGACACACTTTCCAAGGTTGAACCAAACTGGGTCGAAAGATACAGGTTGTAAGTTAATATTACGGGTCAGTTATGAACGGCCCGGTAACCACAGCCATTTGTAAGCAAATTACCAGGCTGCGCAGTACAGCCTGCTGAATCCGTGGTCATATTTTCCAAGTCTGTACATGCCATGGCCGGCAGTTATATGGACTCACTAAAAGACAGCGAGTGCTGCCAACACAGAAAAATTCCCCGAATAGTCGGATCTATTTATTAGTGTAATCACTCTTATTTATTATACACAATTACACATTTACTACAAATTCTAGATCATTTTCCCCGTAGGTAAGTTACCTAATTAGTGAAGATAATAATTTGTTGACAAAGCATTTTGTATACCGTTAGAAAGGGGATAGACTAGAGAAGCTTTTAAAATAATTCGAAGATCATTTTAATTATTCAAAGTTAAGCTTTAAATTCAATTTTGCTTTTTTAAAAACTTTATGAGACGATAAAAAAAACTAACTATTGTTAGCGAGTAAATAGTTAGATTTCGATCAAAGCGTACAACAATACAAATTAAATTAAAAAACATGGGAGGCTACACCGAATATTTGTTTTTAAATTCAAGTTTCGATGCAGACTTTTGTAAATATTGAACAAAAACTTTTAAAAACCTCATAAAATCATCCGTGCGGCCAGGAATTTTTGACAGGGTTGATCCCTCGTTTCATTTTGGCAAACTATGCACCAAATACACTGTATTAGTTATGTGTTTATTTTATTTTTATTTGTATTCAAACGCAGCCAATAAGGTATATAAAAAAGATATCACAAAAAAGAATAGATAATAGATATCACGAAAAAATAGATTTTCCAGGTGGGCAAGTTTGTAGTTACGTCGGGCCACCACATTACTACCAAATAAATAAAAGACATAAGACATAACCAATTTTTTTTACTACTTGCTGGACCCACTGGCTGGGGGCCCGTGGCATTTTGCCGACTTGCCACCCTGTAGTTAAGTTAGTTTTATTTGTCAATGAGACAAATAAATCACAATAATTATAATTTAAATGTGAGCTGTGTTTCCTGATAGTCATATTTTGTCGATATTTGGTTTTAAATCCGATGTTATGACTTTGCTTGCGGTGCGCTGCGCGGTGAGCTGAGAAGGGAAACATATGTTGGCAGCACTGAATGCGAAATAACTCCAGCCAAAATAATAACCTCACTCAATCAAAAAGACTGAATATCTAGTAATTTTGTACCAAAACACTGTATTATCCGTGCTTTTCTCAGTGTAATTCCGATTTGTGTGAAGTAACAGGTTTATTGGTAAGTGTGTAGATTTGGCCATTTTATCCTGTGTTGACTTTGTAATTAGCTCTGCAAGAGTTCGATCGAGGATGACGCTTCTTTCCCGGATTTGTTACTTTCTGTACTAAACTTGGATTCATAGGCATTTCATAGGAAACATAATCGCCCACGTACAATTTATATACACATGATCTACGCTCCAAAGAATAGAGTCGTCTTTTGACACAGATAAGTACCGGTTTTTAGCTACCTATCGACGACGCTAAGTAATATCTAAACAAATACTTACTATGCGATTGTTCAGGAAGACCAAACAAATATAAAAAACGTAAAGAAACGAGAATGAACAACTTCCATGTTGAGAATACATATAACTTTAATTACTACCTTGCCTTGATTGTATGTTGGATTTATGAGTTTTAGTATTATGCTAAAACAAAAAAATTGCAGTATCTTTGATGATGAACAAGCCATAGAGAATCGAAATTTATCTCTAAATATTACAAAGATGCTTCACTTATTCCATAATTAGCACACTACTTATTTCCATAAAAAGATATTATTCCTGATCTCATGCCATGTAAGCCAAACTTAAGTTAAACTTAAGTTAAATTTCTTAGCCGTTCTACTAGTCTTCAGAATAAATTCAATTTATTAGATAGATAGATAGAACACTTTATTATACCACACAAAACAGAAATAAAAACTTTGAATAAAGATATATAGGGTGGCCTTATCACTGAGAGTGATCTCTTCCAGGCAATCTTAGGATGGACTGGACATGAAGGAACAATATAGAATTAGGTACTTCATAATTTAATAAAAAAAAAATTACAAACTAAACAGTATCTAACCATGATTTGTCCAATACATACCCGGGACTTAGGAAGTCTGAAATAAAGAATTTAAGTAATTTAATTACATACCTTCAACTATATTTGTCAAAAGGTATGTAATTAAAAAAATATAGAACAAATAGATTACGTCCTCTGTGGTGTATTGGGCGAAGGTCCGCCTGCGACTCAGTAGGCTTCGGGTTCGATTACCGCCTCATAACAATTGTGTGTACGATCTGCAGACATTTGTTCCGGGTGTTCTGGTCATTTTCTATGTATAATAAAAAAAATATCTATCTATGTTATATATTGTATTATGTATATCAGTTATCTAGTACCCATAACACAAGCTCTGCTTACCATGGGGCTACATAATGCTGTGTGAATTGTCCAGCATTATTTATTTAAGTGACCAGTTTGAAACCAGAACTTACACAGTAAGCATATTAATGAATTATAAATGTATAAAACAGCAGTGACAGCTAAAGCCATCTACGGCCCTGGGTTATTGATTTATTTTCCTAGTTGTTGAGCAACCAGCTGTGGGCCTTGGCTATTCTGTAAAAATGTATCTATCTAAATATTCACCTTATTCAGAAACTACATAGTCTTATGTTATGTCCTACTGAAATTTTAAATATTATTGTAATATGATTATGTATCTTGGCACACTTTCATGTTTTATAAACTTACACATTTTGTTTTGACTACATAATATAAAGTGGTGCCATTCCATGTGACAAGCACCGTCTTTAGATTTGAACACTTCAGTTCCTTTGGTCAATCTCGAGTATATGCCATCTTTTAAGGCGTTTAATGTGGTCTATGTCCTGTAGTAGATTTTTTGCTAGTGTGTTGTTGCTATGTTTATTCAATCTTTCTTTGTATTTTTGACTGTAATTGTTGACGTCTTCTCTTATGGTTGGCATTTAGGATACATTAATATGTATCTCTGAGTTTCTCACCAAGCAGTGTGCGCTGGAAACTGTTAATATAGGAACCTCTCATCAAGTTCTTAAATTGTATGTTTCCTGCTGTTCTTTTGGCTTAATTGTGGTTTGCCCATGTCAGTCGTCTATCTAGGTACAGACCTAGGTATATCACTGTGTTGCTGGTTGTTAGGATTCGTCTTTCCATGCGAACAGGTGCACAATCTCTTTTTCTGAGCGAGAAGGTGACCTGCGTGGACTTCGTCACGCTAGACTATGGGTTCTTATTTAACCTAAGCAGGTAGTTATAGCATAACAGATAAAAAAAATCTTATCTTTCTAATGGAACGGCTAGTTTATTACTGTCAAAATACGGTCGGAACTAGCTATCTCATACAGACATTTTCGGCTCCGGATCTCTCGAGATGATTCCCGTTGGGCGGGCGGGAGGTTAGATGCGCCGGGCTGGCGGCGCAACCGCCCTTGCGTCAGTGCCGACAGTCGCTCGCCGCCGCGTGCCAGGGTTCCCGCCAACCGAACACCCTTCGCTCTCGCACCCCTCTTACGACATAATTTATGATACTCTTGAGAGAAAATGTGAACAATAAACAAAAAAATCCTGCTACGTTTCTCGTATGATATTTAATCATTTTGTTCTGTTGTGTTTGGCATGACTTTTCGTAAAGAGAAAACAAACTTTAATAATTATGTTCAAAAGTTGTTGTGCACGACCGAATAAAAAACTTGTTAAAAGCAAATCAAAGCCGGAAAAAATGGATACAGAATCTGAATCCGACGTAGTAAACACGAAAAAGAAATTGGTGGAAGATTCTACTGTAATAGAAAAAGACACTGACACTGATAATGTAAATAACGGTACACACATACCAGATATAAACACTGCAAGGAATCCCGATATTCCTCTAGTTAATGAACAACCCGAAAAACAAATTGATGATACTTCCGATCTCCAAACAATAGACGAAAACTCAGCTCCAAAAAATGAAGATGGCTCCGAGTCCCCATCAAATAGTGATCAAAAGACACAGTCTGTCCACGATTCCCCCAGTGACATCGAAGAAGACGACGCTCTGGTATTTGCTAAAAGAGAAATAACTAAAAAGAGGTATTCGATGGATTACAAAAGTCGTCGGTTAGATTTCAAACGTTTTTCTGTGGATTGTCGGCGAGACTCTGTAACTCTCGAAGAACTGGCTCGACTTGAACAGGAATTAGCAAAGTCTACATTTGCGGTGCGTCCAGTTACACGCCGTAAGTCAACCGGCATTTTAAAGTCAACCACAAGCAGCAGCAACAGTGTGGTAGAGCAACGGGTGATGCCTAAACAACCTTCGGAGTCTGACGAAGATGATGAAGTGTTTGAGGTTTCTACAAAGAACAAGGAAAATGAAGGGCCTAGTGAGCCGCCTGCTACGCCTGTTGGACGAGATGAGCTTGCTATGCGCCGTCATCGGTTCTTCTCTGATTTAGTTTGCGCTGCGCGTGCTGCTGTCGAACATCGTGTTCGTTTCGACCCGCTTGGCCCTGTTATTGCTGATGGAGGTAAGATAATGTTCCTAGTAACGATCCAGAACGCAAAACCAATCCCAACATTTATATGATACAGATGCCTACTCTGTCATTGTTTAGCCTCAGTTGAATACACATTAATGATATTCTTGCAATATCATAAACAAAAACAAAAAATAACAATAAAGCGCTTTAGGCTTAATTGTTTTGTTTACTCATGCTAACACGTTTTACGATTCTGGTCTGTACCTACATCCCTATCTTGTGAAGTTCTTAAAACGTTGCGGAAAATCGATGCGGTTGGCGCTAGCCCAAGTCAAAGCGGAGAGGTAGTTTATCTTTCTAAATTTCCCGTTTGTAGGCCACACAAATATATTTTGTCTTAAATCTTTGAAACAAGTCCAAGCATTATTTTACAACTATGTAGGTGCGAAAGTATAACCGGCAATAATAGTCCGTCAAACATTAAGGTGATTTGTGTTTCCGTTCTAGAATAAATATTTGTCGCCGTCCTTTAAACTAAATTGTATGTGTTATTACGGGTCATGATGAAACATTTGAACATGAGAAACATTTATCCAAAATTTCAATTTTTTGTCCGATCCGTAGGTACACTAGTTTTGGCGTGAAGTTACAAACATACACCTATCCAGTCTAACTTTTGCATTTACCTTATTAGTGTGATGATGAGGTTGGTCTTACTTCGTGTAACAGCACTCAGGGTTGTTTGCGATTTACCTACGTACTCCCGCTCATTCTTGTGTCATCCAATTAGGGAGAGTCAATTAAAAGCCAACTAGGACCGAGCCACCACTATCACTTGTTTTACGAGCAAATTACATGAGCTTTACCAAGCTCAAGCTTACTATGCCGTTTTATTAAAAACTTATAGTAGGAAGTTAAAATAAAAGCCCTTTTCAGAAATTAGAAACTGTTCATCGTTGTTATCTTCCTTCTTACTTTTATCTTCAAACAAGCATCTCAAATCAGTAGAATACAGCACTCATTAATTTGTTGAATACAATGGTAGAAACCTATACATATATTCTGTCAAATAATCTGGCTACCACTATAGTTTAAGATCTAAAGGTTGAGATTAGATTGCTCTAGCATGTTTGTACTCGATATGTACTTATATCAACTTTTGTTTTAGAGTATATTCCAGAAGAAAAATACTTTGACCTTTTACAAAATGCGGACAACATAAAATAATTGTGTGTCCCAATTTATGGCTTTGATATTTTGGCCCCAAGGGATACGTTCCTGAAGGTTCGCGGATATAATTTACTGAACAAGTATTTCCTTCCGTTTATTACTTTTAATACTTTTAATTTACAATGGAATAGAGAAATATATCCTACCTTATTTATAATTATTATAAGGCGAAAGTTTGTAAATATTTGTAAATGTTTGTTGCTTAATCTCTTTAAAACTTCTGAACATGATTAAATTTTTACATCCATGTAGTTAGACTATAATCAGAGTTAAATAATGAGCAACATGATGATCAATGTGATGTTTGATTGCCCGCACATAATGTTGTATGTATCACGTATTGTTTGTTACACACTGGCCGTACTCGCCACTCGGGCGTTTATGTATCCGACGTCATCGCGATATGAGTCACTTCTCGGGTGAGGCGATGAGATAGTGCTACTAGATGTTCTAGAGGACGTTGGGCTGCTATTGGCACTCACTGGTGTGAATCACTATCGTACTTCCGTCCGCGCCAGTCGACTCTACCGTCGTCGGTTGTTTGAACGCCGCACGCGCATAGAACTTACTTAGTATCCACAAGTGCTATCAGTGCATGAAAACAACGGTTATTGTGCTTAAAGTGCTTGGCAACAGTGTTTTACTGGTTTAAATTGGATTTTTCGAGAACATTTTGGTAAGTTAATTAATTAATGTGCTTTCCTCCATTCATATATAAACATTCTGTTGTTGAAATAAGTACCTACGGGATAAATTTAACAAACATTTACTTTAACGATAATTTATGTTTACTGGGATGTGCTATCATAACTTTTGTTAAACACGATGTTGCAACTGAGAGATTTACTGAATTAATAAAGGTAGTAAGCCTAGTGGTTTTACAGTTTTAAAAGTAACATGGTAACAAGAATAATAAATAGGTAAGGTACCGAAATTACCATTTCACAAATTCAGATTGTTATAGATCTCATTAATATTTCATGCAAGTTTATTTGATTATAAAAGCCGCGAGCTGTCATTCGTATTGAATTTCGTTATTGGTTTTCTTCTCTTCGTTAACTGGATAGACATCCAAATGACATTTCTCCAATTTTCCGAGTCAGGAATTCAATAATATATATCGTTAACGGCGACCATCATCTCTAGCCTTTGAGAATTCAATCAAATTGAATTCTCAAAGTCTAGCTCATAAAATACAAATTGAAAAACGACAGATTCTCGATTTTTATAATCAAAAACTGCCAAATAAAATTCTTAAGACCATTAAAATATTGCTGGAACTATGTAAGAATGAGTCAATCTTAATCACAGCTCAGACATTGCGTATCTCATTAAGAAGTCATTAAACTTGGATGCGCCTAGTAAAAAGATATTTTATATTCTGAGCACATTTAGAGACCTATATCACATAACTTCTCGCAGAATAATGTAAGTATAGAATGAAATTTGTCTTTGTGTTTTATGATATAGGTACATGTACATTATGCGAACACAGAATCCATTATATAATAATTATTTTCTAGTCTAGAGTGGAGTTTTGATAGCGCCTTTGTTATATTGCTTATCAGTATTTGACTGAATCAGCTATATTGGTGTCAGACGGTCTTAAACAATACAATACCAACTGACATGTAAGTGTATTTTCAATAATAATATAATGTTAAATAAACAGTATTGTGGTTTGGGATGAAAAGCCGAATAATCAGACCATCTGGCTGGCACGAATCCCAAGAGTAACGTAAATATAGCTCGGAGAATATTGCTGGAAAGTAATTTCTGACATCAGCTCTCGTAACGGCGCGCTCAGTGACCTCCCATATTATATTGATGAATGCCCTTGAAGGAGTTCTAGGTCGCATCACATACAATTTGTATGACCTGGTTTCACTCGCTTAATAATCTGGAGAGTTGCAACGTGAGAAAGACCTCATTAAAATTATTATGAGTCTTCGTCGTTTAGTAAAACTGTAGTGTAGTTGTCAGATGTAGGGCAACTTGAGAGGGACTCTACTTCATCTTTGAGCCGGTCGCCTAGTACTTCAGGGTAGGGTTCTACAGAGTAATTTAGCTACCTTACCTTGGCTTTCTCTTTCATAGTTAACAATGTATAAACTATGTTCTGTTTGCTTAGCCTTGCTTGGGAGATTTTCCTAGCGTTAGTTGTTAAACCTTTTTACAAAAGACTTCTCATATGTATATTATTTCTACTGTGTTTGAATTAAAACAAAATGAACACATGGTTAAACTTTTGATAAAGCCTCAATAGTCTATGTATGTATATTGTGAAGAAGACTGCATTACATATACATACATAATATGTAATACAGCCTTCTACCATTTTATGCACTTCAGTTTCAGTTTCTGCAAACATGTGGCAAGGCACCCTAACTCAATTAAAAGTTTTACTTATCATAACTCGTTCTACAGGGCCTTATTTGCCTTAATTAGTGACGTTAAAAGGGCGAAATTTTATCTCATGAATTTTACAAGAAAATGTAATTTAACCTAAATCAAAGGCAAAAGGTTTTCAAAAGAGTTCTTTAAAAAGAGCTTATTATTTAGAAGATAATGGTGTAGGTAATTTATTTTTTACTACAAGAATTAAACATTTACAGAAGTATTCGTTTGTAACAGTTTCGCATTAAATTCAATACTTGTGGTTATTTCATGCGGTGAGTGGTTAGACTGGATAACAGTTATATCCGTATGGCAACATATTTTTTAGGATAAAATCGTCGTTAAGCCACTTCGCATACGAATCCAAAATAAATCTAAGGAGAAATATGTATTAGATAAGCTTTTATACAGCTTTTATTAAAGGCGAATTATCCAAATAATCTGCTTTAAACAGTAAGTTTGACTGACATAATAAAAACACCGCATTATGAATTTATTTGCGTCTTTTTACGAGCGCTGGATAAAAACATTTTTAAATAAATACATATTGATCCACATAAATGTTGTCGTCTACATTTCTGTGTGAGATTATTTTTTATTATTTTTATGGCTTTCTCTTGAATTAATATAATTATTTAAACTTAAAATCTGGTTTTATCCTGTCACGGTTGTAAAATCAGATTTTTCGGCACACTATGTCGTATTTTAAATTGTAAGCAACTTGTTCTAGATAGTAAAGCATGATTGAGGAATAAGTGCTTCTGCAAACGTGAATGTTCCCACGTATAATGATAGGTCGGTATTGATTTCTACTTCATGGAATAGAATATGCCACGACATGTTCTGTAAGGTCGGAAAATCAATGAAAATTAAATTACGTACCTCCGGTAGTTTATCTTACGACATCTACGGGTTAAGTTGTAGGGGTCGATTTTTACACTGCGACTGCAAAGGTTGGCAAATAAAGGCAGACCTTGTCACCGACATTATTGAATGTGTGTGATCCACTTATATAAAATTAATAAATAATGCTGGACAATTCACACATCATTATCTAGCCTCAAGCTAACCAGAACTTGTTTTTGTCTTGTTTTATGGGTACTAGATAACTGATGTGCATAATACCATACATTACATAGATATATACTTTTTATATATACATAGAAGACGACCAGAACACCCTAAACAAATATCTGCAGATCGTAAAAAAATTTGTCCCGAGGCGGGAATCGAACCCGCCCACCGCGCCACAGAGGAAATTGATCACCTGAAATAAAACTTTCAACGTCCCCGTCATCCATCAAACCCTGATCAAACCACATTATACCGCGTGTCTTGTCGACTTATGAAAGCCCTTTCGTAAACTTTGTACGTAACGCTTGTGACATTTGCCTGACCTTGGAACAGCTCTGAATATACCAGAATCACCGAATGTTAATTATACAGTTCCTATGAATCTCTATTAAATTATTATGGAGTACAAATGAGTGGAGTTTAGGTCGGGGTAATAAGAGTTGAATCCTGCTTCAAATATTTTCTGCAAATTTAAACTTTGAGCGTAGCTTCCACAGCTGAAACTGGCACTTTAATATTTTTCTATTGTTTTCCCTACTATTTTACTTAGCGAAGGTTATTTCAGCTTGTCAACTCTACATCGAGTTCCATTCTTGTTCATTGAATATTTTGAAACCTGCAGAACAAAGGAACTAATTACAAAGAGGTTGTCGTTGTCGGTCGTTTAAAGTTTAATTCTCTTTAGTTATTAATTGTGTCCTAGCGGACCAAAACAACTCTAACTAACTAAGCGAACCTCAACTTGATCAACTAATGACCTACTAAGTTTTATAATTAAGTCTTGCGTCATGATTTTCATTGTTTTTAGTTCATTAATTTTTTTATTACTATTGATATATACGCTAAGAGGCGACGTTGAAGGCCCAGGATGAGATGGCGTGACGAGCTTGAGGCACATATTCCATCATGGCCTGTTGCAGCGTTGGATCGCGAGGAGTCGAAGGAGAAAAGGGAGGCCTTTGCCCAGCAGTGGGACAATAATGGCTCAAAATAAAAAAATAAAATGAATAAAATTGATATATCAGCCTGGAGTGTACCGCTACAGGGCAAAGGCCTACCTTCTTCCATTCATCTGGGTATTTTGCTTGGAAAGTCAACTCGTAATTAAATTGGTTGAGGTTATCCCGCAGGAGATGGAGGAATAAGATCGACATCTTAGCCTGCTCTAGGCCTCTCGCGTGTGGCCATCGTCCGTCCGGGACCCAGTTAGTAATGACTTCGCACACTGTTGGTATGTTAGTTGTTCATACCAGTTCATACTTCTAACAAGCATCCTATAGATTATTATTACTTTTAACTCTTTTCTTTTGTGTATATTGTACATAACGACTACAAAAATATAGTAAGCTTGTCTCAAGTATGTAACGGTGTCTGCACTCGAGTTGCCGATGACCTCGATATCATCCTTATAAGACCACCAGTTCTACCGCAACTGGCACTCTCAGACCTGCCCATATCTGTACTGAATACATTTAGACACATGTGGACTCTGAACATGACTAAGATCTAAAGTATCCCTACAAGATTTTAAACCAAAATATTCCACAAATATCGTCGCGAGACGACTAGAATCGAGAAAAAAATGAGATTTTATCTGACAAAATTATTTTCGCAAAAATATTTTTCACGTTTTAAAAAAAAACATCTTATTCTTTTAAATAATAACGAATCAGTTATTAGTTATTATTAAGCAGAATAAGAATGATATGACGATAATATCTAAATGAATATTAATATAATATCTAATAATGAATTGCTGATTTATTAGTAATAAGCAATCACCGTACCTCCTCCGAAGGAATCTTGTTTATGAGTCTTCTTGTTCTAAGAGGAGGTCAGGATGTTTTGACATTTTGCGACCTTTATATATTACCAATTCCATTTATGGATTTTGTTCGTAACGGCAAGTAAAGCCATAAAATAGGTATAAAATTGCCCTTACATAAATTATGATGACAAACAACGAATATGTAGGTAATGGAAGCAATCATTATGATTGATCATGACATGACGTGATGGTGTGTGTGTTGATTGGAAATTGAGTCAACGAGGGCGAGTTATAGACAGCTTTATTTATTTAGGCTTTTAAAAATAATAACGTCACACAAATTCTATGATTAAAAATAAATAAAGAATGCAGGACATTGGACATTTCCACGCACAAACATTTGGCCTAGATAAACTGATGCTAAATGTATAAAATCCAACAAAAATACAAAATTATTTCATATTTCCAAATAGGTATGCCGGCTTACTTTTAATGGAATATCTAATGTTTTCCTAACTTCAAACGTTTTAGCTGACTTCTTTGAGGGTGAAATTGAATATAAAGTCGTGAATATTTTCACATAACGTTATGCCGTTTTTTTCCAAGGCGTTATTTTTGTCGTGCGATCGATGACGTGATTCTTCCGATTCCTTATCGCGCGTTAAGACTTTATCAGCTATCAAAGCCTGATTACAGAGCCCAAGGAATAGCTTGTAAAAGTACTATCTTTATTTGTGATACGGTTGGGTGATAGTGGTAGTCGTCTATTGAATTTCATACATATGAACTGAACTTGTAGACGTGAAAAGTGAATAAGTAGTCGAAATGGCTAGAAAAAGTGGTCTTAAAAATATGCGGAACCTAATAGAGATGTTTGAATCGAGAGCAAACAACACCGAGGAGGAGGATATGTCGGAAATTGCGAATGCAGCGCGAGAGGCATTCAACATAGCATTGGGTGGGTATTAAATATTGATTACTTCCTCCAGAACTGTAGCTTTGATTCATTAGTCTGTATAGTTTGTGTTTTTGACAAAAGACGGCATTGTAGCTTTAGTAACTATAATACTCCGCGACGCCTACCGAAAAGCAGAAACGAAGCTTTCAGTCGCCAAAGGGTCCTGCTTCTGTGTGTCTTCAAGGAGCGGGGCTGGTTAAGGCCTGCCAGGGAGACAATGCACAACACACTCCCATGTGTGTGTCAATGTAGATCCCAATTCCCTGTTTTAGAAGTATGTTGTGTTTTGTATATTTCTAGTAGATCATTGTTCGTATTCAGCCCACATTCTCCAACTGGTAGTCATGCATGAGCCTCATTTCTTGTTTTGTTGCCGTGCTGGTTTCAAACGACTGCTATTTACATTACCTACCTCTAATCCAGGTTCAAACTTAATGAAACAATAAACGACGTTCAGTAGTGGCTTTAAATAATTTCTTTATAAAGTGAGCGGTTGTGTTCGTCATTTTGAGTCAACTGATGAGTCATCAAAAATTAATCATGCTCTAACAAGGCCGAGGCTTGTATTTTCGGAATCACATTATCTAATCAGTCACTGTTTTTGTTGAATTCAGTCCTTAGAAAATAAATGATGCTTTCATAAATGTTTCATCGTGTTTGTTACTTCTTCATGCTAAAACTACTGAGTGCATCGGGGTGAAATTTTTCATAGATGTAGCCAGTAACGGTATCAAACAGGCTCAATTTTACTTTGCATACGTTCCAATGGGTATATCCCATTAGAACTTATTTATTGTATTAACAACTTAGTATCACAACTTAAAAGCCTTAAAATATTACCATAGAAACAACGCGTGCGAAGCTGCGGCCAGAAATCAGTACAGATATTATATATCAAATAAGGTTTAGCCGACGACTTTTGTGCGTTTAATTGCCTGACATTTTGCGTGGACCCAAAAGCACTAGTGACTCGGTCCCCATCGAGATGGTACCATGACATTACATTGTCACCGAACTTACTCTCTTCCTATTCTCGGTTGAGGATAGGAAACTGGTCTAAAATTCAGTTGTAAGATGTTTCTTCCGCAAACTAACGGGGCAAGTATAATAAAATATTGTATTTTAGGTACCGTAAAGATAAGTTTGTCTTGAAAACGTTAACTCTTAAAAACACAGTTTTGTAGCAAACAAAAAATATATGGATTGTAGGTAGTAAGGTAAGAAATCAAATGTTTTTCGTAATAAATCATTTTCTAATTTAATTTAAGATTTCTTCTAAAATGGTCTTCTTTTCTACTCTCAAAATAATCCCCGTTAATTATGATTTTAAAAAATACTGAAACAATAGTTCCGGGAATAACATCTCACCCTTGAAAAGGTGATCAAGCTAAATAAAAGCTGCGGGAAATAGCGGTTTCTTTTCAGTGTTTTCGCCAAGCTCTGAATGCCGCCAGCTATGGGTTCTTATTGCCTTTTATTCTCACAGTTGATTTAAAATGTTTTTTTTTTACTTTGAAAGCCCGGGTACTTCCCGGTGTTTCGGGGTGTAATGGAACGTGTCACACAGCGGGTGCTCGTGTAGTCAGTACCGGGAAAGACGGTGGCGCTCGCAACGAGACGGATGTCAACAACACACGGCGTAACGTTTCTTGCTCACTGCGAATGCTACATAAAGCTGCTGTCCCTGTCATGCACGCTGTGCACGGCCACGCGGCGTAATTTAACTGCGTGGGTTCGTTTGTTTGACAACGAGTGACTACGTTACCGGTTTACGTGTACCGAGTGCATGCATTAAACTCTAATTCCAGCGTAGCGTGTTCGGGTTGCAGTGGACGTTATCATCGCATACATTTTCTTGCAAAGCGATATACCATAACAGAACACAATGTAGTATGTAGATACAATATAAACGTTCAGCACCGAAATTACGTACTGTTATGATTTTTCATAGCTTTCACTCCAAGGTTACTTTACTGATAAACTGAGGAAATTAAACAGATCAACACAGGGTGGGTGTTCGAGCGAGTTTTCGTTTAATATCTGTGTTTAGTTAATCCGTTTGATTTCCCCGTTGCGCCCCGGGGCGTATCTTAGTAATAAAGGGGTGTGCTTTCATAAACCCGCTTTATCTGCGAGATTTTTGTGGCTTCACTGTTCGGTTATTGCATTACGCAGTAAATTAGAGTTTGCACTGCGCAGTAATTTCCTGGCTTGTTTATTTATTACCTGTCTCCGTTATAAATATAACAACTTATTTAAGTCCCGTATTAGTAACAGGCCTATAATGACTACTCCGTTCATACATAGTCTGACCTGTATCGAGATAAATTATTTGTATACAATTAGTCAATCTTTATTGACTGCGATTTTTTTTTCGACGACTGCGGTCTTTTTTTTTAACCTAAAATATTCGTGCTGCCGCACATGCGTTTCGTTCGAAAAATATTACGGCTGTGCTGAGTCACAAAGATCTGTATTTTCTCAGCCGCTGCGCTAGTGTGGATTTACGCATATTAGTCACTTGTAGAAAACACATACCGTGTGATTTCAGCACTCAAAGTGTTAACAAAGAAAGTTACAATCAAACAATAGCAATACATTAGGATTCGTTTTTACAATTGAGCTAACTGCAGACTGTTGCAAACAATCCACAGGTTTGCAGATATTTTCTTAAAACCTGGAGAGCCTCGTTCGCTCACGGACATAGGGTCTCGACTCGAAGGGGAGCAAATTCATAGGCTCTGTCGAGACCTGCATATTTGCGCCTCTTGAGATCTTCGGCCAATTATTATTTTTATTTTATTTATAAACACTTTTTTGTATTATCTTTTGATCAAATAAATTGATTTGTCGTATACCTACTACTGTACGTTCATTCCATTAGCTGTAAGTTCCTATACAATACAGGGCTGGTATTGAATTCCTAATGGACCTAACCTTTCCACGTGCAGAATTCATAATTTAAGCTGCAAACGTGCTACAACTCATTATTGTTTGGTGATCTATTTGAATTGAATTAACCTTTTCAACAGTAAGCCTAGTACTACCAAATATTAAAGTCCTTTATTTCCTTTAGACCTACCAAGACTCTTGGACACAAAATTCCTTAGTTTTACATAAAAAAAACCAGGAAATAAAGTGATCATTGTAATATTTGTTCAGTTCAATCTTTATAAGGTAAAGTAAAAGCGAATAAAAAACCTTTACGCGTTTTTTCGGGATAAACAATAGCCTAAGTATATGTCCAAGTCTAGAACTAAACCCATGATAAATTTCAGCAGTAGTTTTTATTATTTAACAAACATCGAAACATCTAAACATCCAAATTTACTTGGTCCAATAACAGTTTCTCTATCTATCTATGAAATTTTCGCGGCCTTATCCCGGAATAATGTGAAAACCGAAAAGCGAAAAAATATTTTCAAAAAAATCGGTGTCTTTGAAAAACACTACTGGCCGATCTTTAAGTTAACTTGAACATTTATCCTCTTTTTCGTCATACATTTCCTATTCCACCTCACCGTACGTAAGTAGGTACGAAGTGATAATTGTGTGCGAAAACGGAAATCCGGGAACATGTGCGGTTCCGAGATTTGTATTCCCTCAAGCATCCAAACGTCTACGCCGAATTTGATGGATGAAACAGCCGTGATATCAGTTTATTACTTCGCCTGATAATATATCCATTTCAGTTGTGTAGGAATGTAAAGGCGAAAGTTGGTACCGCACAACTTTCGCCTTTACATTCCTACTGCACACATCAAATAACTATTAAAATATGGGCTTCAAGTCATTATCTTTAGATACATTTTACAGTGACAAAATAGCTTCCCACAAGCTTAAACGAGTGGCCCGCTGTCTGTTATCTAATGCCTTCAATATAAAATACCTCTAAATATTACGAGTTAATGTCCATATTTGATTGCTCATTTTCGTTTTGTGCAGTGCGGTGGCGGTAGGATATGTGAGCGCTAACCAAAAAGCCCTACTGCTTGCTTACTACAATCACTTATTACAATCTACCAAAATATGTGTAGATACTACAATTTTTTTATTTATTTACAAATTAAAACCAAAACGTCCATAAGTCAGGTACATGGGAATTTATTAACTTTATCAAAATCGAATCTACCAATCTAAATGCAGATTTCATTTGTCAATCAGGTACCGAAGGCGGATCAGCAGGTTTGACCCTCAGCCCGGCGTCAGAGCTCGAGTCGCTGATTGAGCGGTTGGAGCGTGTGACGTCACGCCTGGAACGGCTGCCTGTGCTGCGTGGAACCCCCCCGCTCTCTCCCGCGCCCTCACCCGCCTCCGCCCCGTCTCCTCCTCCGTTTGAGCTCCTCGAGACCGACGATATGAGCCTCAACGGGTATCAAGACCTGGTGCAGGTTAGTGACCTTCGTTGGCTTAGTCTTCGTCGACTCTGGCGCGCGTCGTGGCCGAATATTCGACCAGGTGGACTTTATTTTTAAACAAGGTATAATATATAGGTAGTGTTCGCTTCTGAAAGAAAAGTGCAGTCTTTTCCTCTTCTGTTAAGGTTCGCTTTGAACAAGGAAGTAAGTGGTCACAAAATCTGCTAAAATAAGATTGAGGGAGAGTAGAGCACGCTATTTAGCGATGGGATCCGACATCTCACGTTTGCAGCAGCTGTTGTTTACTATTCGCACGCCCACTCACTTGTAAGCAGCAGCTCCCCCTAAACCGTCCATTCCATTTGTGAAATCCGAACCTTTGAGTGACAAACTGTGTTTAAATGTTTACCCCTTTCACAAGGACAATTGCCCGTTGGACATGCCCCAGGTCAAAGATTCGGGTTTAAAGCGCACCGACTAGCTTATCCTCTGCTTATGTAACGGGATAATGCTGCCACACCCGCATGGCAGGAATGATAAAAATAATTCTGAGGAAAACAAGGGCCTATTATATTAACCTATTTTCCTGTACAATGTGACGAAGGACAACGGATTAACCGGAAAAGGAACATTTAAATATCTGAAGTGGTGTACTTAATGTTAAGCTTCATGGACAGTTTGCTGAAAATTCCAAAAGAAAGATGTGTTACAGAACGATAGAAAAAACAAATTTTTAGTCCTCTATCTATACTTATATTATAAATATGAAAGTAACATTATCTGCCTGTCTGTTACCTTTTCAAACTTAAACGACTGAACGGATCTTAATGAAATTTGACAGGGAGGTAAACTTTTTTCATGGGATAGTCGTAAGCCATTGAAAAGTGCGTGTGAAGCCCCGGGCAGAAGCTATATATAAGCTTTACACAATATCCCTATTTATTCGATTGAACCCGAACAGTATCACAAAAATATAGGTTTCTGCCACCAGGGAATACTCCAGAACGCCGAAAGTGGCCGGTTTATTGATTCCAAGCCATTATTCTACAGTATGGAACTTTCTTTTTGAATTTCTTCCCCTGAATCCGTGGCTTGGTTGGTAGTGAAGTGACTCGACAGACTCGTAAACCAAGCCAAGAATACGTTTGAACCCTTCCTACAATATTAGATAACAAATCTGTCGGGGTCACTTCAATACCAAGCCAAAAATACTTTAGAAGCCTTCCTATTATAGGCTGTAAAAATATTTACCAAAAAATCAGGTAAACAACTCTATATTGGAATCAGAAAACAAAACAATTTTAGCAAAATAGTATCCTGCCAAAAGTAACGGGTTTTAGCGCCATTACAGAATGCTTGTATACTATTTCTACAGAACATTCAGGAAGTTTCCCGACGATGCTCGATTTACCGCAATTTTGCCAGACCACATTCTCCCCTTAATTATAAGTAACAGACCGAGGATGAAATCACGTTGACTTCTACCTACATTTGTGTGTGTGAATGCTATGAACACTCATAGCATTCACACACACACATGTAGGTAGAAGTGTGTTCACACGAACACAAATTGGATAATTTTCCTGTTTGGTCTACTATACACTCGAAGGTCACTAACAATAAGTTGAAATGATTCAAATCACATGTTGTTCTGGTACACCTATGGAGTTCTACATTTCTGAATAGGGTGAACGCTTTCACTGCCCAGCTGCCGACGCTGTGCAGCAGACGCTGTGGTTGTAACCATAACAATGTGACTGTATTTGCGCTGATTGGACATTGTTTCCCTGAGTGGCTTCATAGAGATTCTATCTGCGTTTCCCTGATAAAATATAAGTATTTTTACTTTCTGAATTTCTGACTCATGCTAGTGGCAGTTGTAAAGTTGAGATTGCATTCGTGTTTACGAGAGGCAACCACCCGACACAATATGAAAAATGCATTTATTTTAAAATTGTATGTGAGCTGACTGGCGGGCTCTGTTAAGTTATAACGTCTGAATCTAAGTGTTTTATAAAAGGAGGAATGGAATTTATTTATGAAAATAAATTATTCCGTTTCAGCCCTGTTTCGTGGTAAATGTAAAAGTTTAGAGAAGCTGTTTCCTTTGATATTTCATCCTCTTTGTGTATAATATCTGGAAATTCCTTAACATTTAGATAATTTTGGCTCGCTGTTAAAAATAACTATGTGTGTGGGTTGTATAAGTAACTCGTATACGTATTTCTATTTGTTATTAATTCCGGCAATATAATACATATTCCGATTGTTTTAATTTAAGATTCTTCGCTGTGAGTTGGAAACATGCCAAAAGAAATGACCCCAAGAAAGTTATTTGTTTATGCTGTCTACTGAATATAAATACCGTGATTTATCTATTATCGTGTTTATTTGCCCAGATTTGTCCCTGAAAGTTTGATACGAATACGAGACCAGACCCATCCATACTAACTTATTATAACATAGAAAGCGAACGTAATTCTGTCCTGAAGTTTTTGTTATTATAGTGCGTAAGTCCTCGCATCGCATAGGGGTGCTCTAAGAAATTATATAATATACCAAAAAATAATCGAAATGTTGAAAAAAAAATGATTTTATAATATTTTTGTTTAATCCTGTCTGTCTGTTACGGACATGACCGAGACCCCTTTTTTCCCGAAAAAGTGCGTGAGAAGCCGCGAGCAGAAGCCAATTCTCTATACATTTTACTGTCATTCTTTAGTAAACAAATGTGCGTTTGATAAAAAAGAAATTTCCATAACGTCATTGTAATAAAATGCTAATTAATTGCCACGGGCGACATGTAGAACAGAACACCTTTGGGGACTTCTCTTTATACAAATTTTAATTACACTTTCACGGGACAAATTTTCATGTAAACATTTATGCTCAGTACGCAGTAAAGTTATGAGCATGAAACTGCTTTAAAACTGATAACTTTATGTTCTAAAATAGCAATCTGTGGAAATTGTTCAAGCAACCAAGCTTGCTCTTAATGTGGTGTCTCATACATAAAATAAATCATGCGGAGCGATAGATCATGTCTGGAATAGGTCGTATGGGATCCATTGGAGGTTTACCGATATTGAATTAATTATTATACCGCTCGGTGAATCAATCAAACCTGAATAATATAACTTCTAAATCAATTAATTAATATTATAAGGCTGTGTGGAGGTCCATACAATAATCACTTATTGTATGATAGTTGTCTTAGAAATGAACAAATATCTCAAAAAATGTCTTCTAAAATAGCATTTCTAATAAATATCTTTTGATTTGTTCGCAGGGTCCTCTGCGTACCTTCTTGGACCTATCGCAGAAGATCGGAGGCGATGTCGCCACACAAGCCAGCCTGGTCAACGCGGCCTTTCAGTAAGTATCCGAGTTATCCAATCACTGTTCACCGTGGAATAATGGACCAATCAGAGTCTAAGTGCTGAGGCAAGAGTACACAAACCATAACCATAGCCACTGTTCAATGTGACGACTTGCTTCGATAGATTTTTTCATTTTGTAGTAGTCGTGGTTTGTTTTTCTACAAATAGGTTGTGTGTTTGCGTCAATTTGGGAGGGTGGGCTATACACTCGGGACTACTTTTTGATAGATCTTAACGTAGGTTTTGCGCGGAATTGTTACTAAATATTTTCATTTCTATATTTTGCAACCAATGCCCGTTAAAAATATCCTTTGCATACTAAAGCTAGACTCTACCATAATATTTAAATATCCTGTCTGATAACAGCTTTGGTATCTTATACAATAAGCCTACGCCTAATGTCTGTGATGATCTATTATGACATTACAGTACATTTCCTCCAAATACCAAAAGACAATATAACTTTCCCTCTGTTCACATCAAAACGAAATCCAATAAAAAGCTATTGAGCGTGAACGAAATGCGCAGATTTCAAAGTACCTCATTACATAGAGGCGAAATAAGTACCGTATTGGAGGTGCATAATGCCGTTAAATTAAACTCCCATTAGTGCGCCAGAGAGCAATTAATTGTTAACCGATAACCGAAGATCGGCCGTAGGTACACTGCGTAATGATGTAATATTGATATCGGATTTATTATATTCTTAGTTTTCCTTTCTATTTGAACGTTAGAATGTTGTTTTACTCACCAGCGTGAGTCCATATGTGTCCTAATGCTGAGCAAAGGCCTACATTCTCTAACTATACATTCTGGATTACGGACGTGTTTCTCTGCCTGAAATAAAATGGGTAAACTGCCAGGAAAATTCTTGATTCATTTATACCAATGAAATCGCTTCGTATTACTTAACAAGGCGAAAAAACATGTTGCTCGTTTCAGCCAATTTGCTGCTGTTCGCTTTACCTTAATGTATTCCCTCCTGCCTCTCCCACCGTTAATGAACGAGTCGAAGGCACGCACATATAATCGACGAGGCAAATACTCGTGCATTGACACTCTACTTTTATTGTCCAATGAATATGCTCTACCCTTAAAAGGTGTTATGGTCCAGAAACTAATAAAATACTGAAAGTAAAATAAAAGTCATAAAAAGCTAGTAACTGTGCAAGAGCTTAACCCACCCTGACTGTTATAATGTTTATGGCCCATTTTATAGGCCATTTTAATAAACCAGTTGATAGGCAAAACTAGTCTCGGGTCGCCTTACGTGACCATTGTAAAATATTGTAAGAATCATCAGTAACGTTTTGTCATCAGGGCGCAACTTCGCTACATCCAACTATCAACGGCTCAAAGCAAGCCATCGCCAGCTCAGGAGCAACAACTGCTGGCGCCTACGAGCGAGCAGATATCTGCCATCCAGCAGTTCAGGGAAAAGAACCGCGCCTCCCAACTGTTCAACCATCTATCAGCTATCTCTGAGAGTATCCCCGCGCTCGGGTGGGTGGCGGTGGCTCCCACACCAGGGCCTTACGTTAAAGAGATGAATGACGCGGGGCAGTTCTACACGAACCGTGTATTGAAGGAGTGGAAGGAGAAGAACAAGACGCACGTGGAGTGGTGCCGCGCCTGGGTCCAGCTGTTGTCGGACCTCCAGGCTTACGTGAAGCAGTACCACACGACGGGACTCGTCTGGTCTGGTGAGTGAATACCTTTACTACTTATGTATAATCGTCGCCTTTACTGAGTACATATGTGTGGAGTTATTTTTTAATTTACTTGTTCAGTAACAGTTTTATATTATACACTTTGAACAACTAATGACTTTAGAAGGCACTAACGACGCAAAGAAATCCATCAGTGCGAAAGAGAGAAAACAAAAGCGTCTATATTTCGCGTTCATAGAAGCGGGACAGAGCATTCATTTT
Organism: Eupithecia dodoneata; assembly: GCA_947044415.1. Classification (NCBI taxonomy): domain Eukaryota; kingdom Metazoa; phylum Arthropoda; class Insecta; order Lepidoptera; family Geometridae; genus Eupithecia; species Eupithecia dodoneata. The sequence goes on along the minus strand of OX345656.1, from coordinate 5,641,004 downwards.
ACGAAATCTAAATCAAATTATTGTTTATTTAAAAAAAAAACCAAATAATTAAAAAAACTGGCTTTATAAAACCAAGTAATTTTAACCTACGAATCAAAGCATAGTTACTATGTTTCTTTTTTATGTATATCCGTCGATTTCTCCGTTAATTTAGGAAGGATTTTGAAAATAATATCGCGGCTTTTTTTGTTTTTTGGTCGCGCAGTTCCATTGACGCGAAGTGCGTTCTATCTCATACAATTTCATACAAACAATAATTGGCTGCATCCGATTGCTTCCGCTCAGATCCGCTCACCTGTAAGTGTTAACGCATTCATTGTCCGACCTTTGCGGTGCGACCCGAAAGAGCTTGTTAACTGAAATTATATATGCATCAGAAGCTCGTCTCAGCCACTCAGGTATCTAAGCTACCAAATTAATTTAAAAACATCGTTTGTTTTAATTGAGCCACTCGAGGTAAATGCTCGAAGCTTTTCTATGGAGCTTGCCCTGTTCCACGTATTAAAAAACTTGTTAACATGTCCTTTATTCCCGCCGGGACTTGAAAACTGCCGTCTGAATAACTTAGTGGTGCTTGAAGCATAATTGTCAGAAACTAGACGTTTGAAAGGGTAAACTAGCCTAAATGTTAACCTCATTCCTCGTACATATTTCAGAGAAACGTAAGTAATTTCCGTAAGGTAAATACTGAGTTATATCTAAGTATTATAGTAACTTGAATCCTTTTGAGCACACATGCTTACGTGTTAAGCCGCTGTCCCACCGCCACGCACGCTGTGCACGGCCACACGGCGCATTTTAGCTGCGTCCGTTTGATAAAGTGGGTCTACGTTTACACTGGAGCACACACTATACAAACTTGCTGTACACGGCCACGCAGCGCATTTTAGCTGCGTTACCGGTCTATTTGTACTGCGTGCATAACGTGTACCACGTGCATAGCGTTGACAGCGTAGAGCTGCGTTGTTGTCATATTTGAGCAAGCCGAGATAGTATCAACGTGGTCATTCATCTCATATTCGTGCGTAGCGTGTTCGTTGGTTGCAGTGAACACATACATTTTCTTACAAAGTTAAAACACGTTCATAGCCTCCGTGCGTGGCGGTGGAACACGAACAGCGGCTTTACGTAAGTAAGTAGTTTTAGAGCAAATAATGTTTTCACCCTCTCGCAATGTCACTGTCAGAATACAAATACGGTACCAAAGGGTAGTTAGGCGCCTCATCCATACAGATGAACTTTGATAGTGCTTGTATTTGCTTCGAGTCGCAAAACACATTTTTCATTATTCAGCGCAACTAAAATTGAGTTGGGATCGAGGGCTCTCATTACGAGCCCGTATTTACCGTGTAACAGAGTTGTTTTAGCTGTAGCCAATGTTTTGTTTATTAATTGAATTGCCGGCTCGATTTGATAATGTTGTACAGAATTACAAAGTGCAATGTAAACGTCCAAAAAATATTGTAATAGCCATCCATACGTAATATTATAAAAGCGAACGTAATTCTGTCGTAGATGATATCCCAGGGACGGACATATGCTTAAAAATGTATCACGGTAAAGTGCGTGCTAATCCTCGGGCAGATAAGCAGATAACGTTATTTAGTAGTTTTTGGGTAACAAAAATAATAATTTAATATCATTCCACATTTCTTAGGACAGCAATTTCTCAGAAGGAACTTTACATCGAATTAATTCGCGCTGACAAATTACTCAAACAGCTTACCCCATAATCTGCAGGAGCCTCTTAGTTTGCTCCTCACCCTTGTGAGGGTCCGTCCTTTAGCGACCCTAGTTGTAGGGTCAAGGTCAGTTTGCGAGGATTGCGATAGCTACCCATTTGACCTGCTAGGACGAACGCCAATTTAAGGGAGAGACAAACTATGGTGTCGTGACGGAGCATTTGTGATACATTTACTGACGAATACTAAAACGCAACTTAGATTTCAGCACGCCTCAAGTGATTTTTTATAGATTCTCTTTGAAAACTACCAAACACACGCTGCGTTAGACGAATTTGGTGGTTAGTATGGCCGGTGGGCTTAGAATTTGCACCACCTCAACTCTTCCCGCGGGTGTCGTAAGTAGCTACTAAGACATATCCACCGGGGGACGGGCAATAACGCCTCCTGCAGAACAATTTACCACCGAACTGCGATCCCCGACCCGTATGCCCAGCGTGGGGATTATCGGCATTATACCCCATGAGATAAAAACCGATAAGGCGCTTATTATTATTTTATTACTGATCCTTGTGGGTGCTAATAACTATTATTAATTAATTAAAAGATATATTTGCGTGTGCAGTTGTTCACGGTTTTCATTGAAAAATGGCACACCAGGGCAAACCAGACACATATTGTCAAATAAAAGAAGTCGTGCCATGTCAAGTCATGAAAAGAGATGAATCATGAATGAATAGACCGAACACAAGAATGAATGTACATATGAATGGTATTAAAACATACAGATAAAATGTTTTCAAAATTCCTGTGTATTGTGGTTTGTTTTGTCCACAGAACAGAGAATACATAGAAATAGTAAGTAGGCGGGGCCCGCGTCTCACCTAGTAGGCGCAGTACTGCGCACTTCAAGCTCCGCTTACATCAGTCGTGTTTTAATTTAGCTAGAGTAAACATACTTAAAAAAAAAAACAAATAAAATATAAAAATACCGTATTGTGCCGTTTTAGAGTGTAAAAACGAAAGCCGAACCAAATATTTAACGAAAGGGGGCATATCATATCAACTGTCAGCATTATTTTATTGTTTTTTTGTTAGTTTTGTTCAAAATGCAAAACCGTCAAACAAAAATAGAAAACAGACATAGAAAAATAGACTGTGAGTCATAACACTTAAGGTCGATTTTTCTTAAACCGCAACTTTCGCTACTCAATTAGGGATGTGCCGTAATAAACACAAATGTGCTATCGATAACTTTAATGGTTATGATTTCGTAAACATTACCCATTTAAGTATGTTTTAGGGCGTTAATTTTTGTTTTGTTTTTGTGATGATTTAATCTGGATGTATTTTTTACTATGGAAGGGTAATAAAAAAATAATTTATAATAATGAAAATATTACGTAAGTATGTTGGAGAAAAACTGTTCGAAAATATAAACTTTCATCAAGTCGAACAGTTTCCCGTATCAAACCATGTCAGTGATTTGATAAAAGCCATAAATCGCCGTCCCCGGAGAATATAATGGTAACTGCAAAAACACAACTTTTGAGGAAAAATAAAAAACATGTTTTTATTGATTACTTGATAAATACTGGACGTAGACTTTTGATTGTCAGCTTTACGAAAAGCTTATTTTTTATGTGTTTGGAATGTTATAATAGAACACGCGTAGGATATGCCAAAAACGAGATATTTCAAAATTAAGAAATTACTGAAAATCAATCGCCATCCAAGATGTATAATGTCGATTACCATTTTATTCATAGTATTTCCTAGCCAAAATCGAATATTGCACCAGTGACTTACCATTTTATTCCACGTTTTTTACAGTAAAAGTGATAATGATAATGCTTGAATATCATCCTTTTCTCGTCAATATAGTCCAACTTTTTTCTGTTAATGGCTTTATTTGGTTTTCCAATAAAACTATAACAATGGTAATCACCTTTTTCTTTACATGAATAATTGCTTTAAATTGACGAAATTACCTCAAAATCTTCATGAAAGCTAGGCTCAGACTTAACATAACACAGTCATGATCATCATCATCATCAGCTACACTAGTCCACTGCTGGACATAGCCTAATGAGCACCATAACGCCCTGTCTTCAACTGCCGCATCTAGCATCTGCCTGCAGTCTTTGCAGATCATCATCCCACCTGGTCGGAGGGCATCCTACACTACGTTTGTCGAGTAACACAGTAAACATCAGTATCTTGATTATTATAACGCTTCTCTCAAATGAAACAACGAAAAAAACAGAAATCAAAAGTGAAAACAATAGTATTTTTTGTAATGTACCCTAATAGTCTTACTAACATTTCGGTATCCATTTAAATCCCTAATTCTGCATTGTGCACAAACAACTTATAGCAGAGGGTATGAACACAGGCGAGCTTAACCCTATAGATAGTTTTCTGCCAGCAAACCTTCTAAATCAGAGAAAAGCGATTGCAAGGGACCGGTAGAGAACCTACTTACTTAGGTACACAAAAACAAAACAAAATTTGACTGATTAAAATTATATTACATCTAAATGTAATATAATTTTAATCAGTCAAATTAGGAACATGATCACTAACAATTAGTTAGGTACTTAAAATACAGGAGCGACATCTCAATCATCATCAGTGTCGACATCATTGCTTCCAGAGCCAATACTAGCATACGTCAGGGACTCATAAAAAGCATGATAGTAGCTTGGAATATCTCTTGCTTTACAGAGGCTCATAAAATCGTCATATAGAGCCTTGCTTATTGGAAGCGGCTCAGTGTATAACACTTGTAATTCGGGCACATAGCGGGGACTTGGGCTTGTTACCTATCTGGTACCCCGCTTGCTTCGTGTCTTTTTGACAGGTTCTGTATTTAATCTATACTAATATTATAAAGAGGAAAGGTTTGATTTTTTGTTTGTAACGAATAGGCTCCGAAACTACTGGACCGATTTGAAAAATTCTATCACCGTTAGGAAGCCTAAATATTCGTGGTGAACATAGGCTAAATTATATTTTCAAAAAAATTAGGGATCCTTACTAAAACTCCAATAATGTAGCCAAAGGTTCTAATACCCGTGCGAAGCCGGGACGGTCCGCTAGTTGGGAATATTCTGCATCGAAGTTATATTTGTATATTAATATTGATGGCTGTGAATGGGAGACACTTCCATTATTTGTGTCCATAATACTTTTTGAGTCTCCTCATCTTTATCTATATAGTATAGCGTATATCATTATTGAGTTGAATAATTTTCACGAGAACATAATTGTATTATTGTTTAACATACTTCAATGTGTGAATACAATATGATAATATTACATTACAACTTTATTCTTGTAATTTCAGGCATAGGTAGAATCGTCGAATAGTATTGTAATTTTTTGTAACTCCGCGAATAATGGTAATAGAGTTACGAAAAAAATTGAGCAGATGTATTAGCACCCACAGATCTCAAAAATGACAAAACACTGAAAATAAGGTAGTGGCGATTACCATTTTATTCTCTGGGGACGGCGAAATGTGCGTATCCATCATTTATTAAAATTAAACGTAAAACTTACGAAAAGACAGTTATTTAACAAGTACGTCCTATTTCAAGGACAATAAATTTTCATTAATTGTCATTAAAGAATAAAAGAAAAGGTAAGCTTTTTATTTCGACCACCACAAATATAACCTGACGTACCTATTTCGTTATTCATCAGTAGGTAATAATCGATATCGATAGATTCGTCTCGTATTCTCATTGGTACATCACTAAGGCAGGTGTTTTTTGGGTAATCGATAAACAGCCATTGTATTATCGATCTTATGGCCCGTTGTTAGAGACTAAAATAAAAGTCGATAGCAATAGCGCCAGCGCCATCTCTTGTTAAGTAGCTTTGTGTTGTGTATAATCAAGAAAGGCAGCCATTGTATTAGTAATCTTATTTGCTGGGAATAGAGACTATAAAAATATTTGGCAAAAGCGCCATCTTTTGCTAAGTAGACAAAGTAGATATTCATTTTTTATCGCTGTTTATTTTATTGAGTTTTGAACCATGTGTCTACCGAAATAAGGTTTAATATCAATAAAATTAGTTTTATGGTTTTATGCCCTTTTAACGTACTCTTTCAACCAATAAGAATTTTTATTTCTATGTGTGTTAGTTTATATATGTGTGAGTTTAGCGACACTAGTTCTCTTAGTAAAAAGGCATCATGCTAATTCTATGTATTCTCTGTTCTGTGGTTTTGTCAATGTAATATGGGATGGCTGACTCACCATGTTAAATGTAAACCGATATACTTAAGACGCACTTCTCACACGTTACGACACAACAAACCACAATAGTGTGGTTCTAGCTTTACGAATTGATCCTACAACGGCTCGTGAGATATTGTAGGGGATAAGCATTCTTCAGCAACAGTTTGTTGTTATCGTCGTCGGAATGGCCTCAGTTACTGTTATTACAAGTCCTAAAAATATATGTTATCCATAACCCCTTCGCTGCGGGTCTATTAACTGAGAGGTCCTACTTTACTTACAATAAATAGATTATGGGTATTACGTAAATAAATAAATAATGCTGGACAATTCACACAGCATTATCTAGCCCCATGGTAAGCAGAGCTTGTGTTATGGGTACTAGATAACTGATATACATAATACTATATATTACATAGATAGATATTTTTTATTATACATAGAAAACAACCAGAACACCCGGAACAAATATCTGCAGATCGTACACACAATTGTTCCGAGGCGGGAATCGAACCCGCAACCTCCTGCGTCGCAGGCGGACCTTCGCCCACCGCGCCACATGGGTTGTATGTAAGCATGATATGAAAAATATCAGTGTTCTGAGTGTTATGTTGATAACATATTTAAATTATATTTTGCACTCCATATTTTTAATCACGGTTTACTAAATATTATATTTTTTATTAATATTATATTACGTACGGTGTAGAAAACTGTTTACGCACATAAACAGCTATACTCTGATTCAAAATCCAAGATATTTTATGTCAACAAAGATATGAATGAAAACTTAACAAAATCTGATAACAATAACAGAATCAATATAAAAACTAAAACACAAACTTCAACAACGCATAATCTAATATGTGAAGCGAATTCGAAATCGAACGAGAGATCAGAATGATGAACGAAAGTTATCAAAAACCAATTTTTTTCGAGTTTTTGTGCTTTGCTTCGATGATACCAATGTCGTTCAACATTTTCCAGAAATTATAAGCAATATTCGTTTATTTTGTAACCCATTCGTATACAAAAATAGGTATCCAGGGTTTTTGAATCGCAGTATAGACTTAAGGTAGAACTTGCCTGTATTTTTTCATTCCGCGCCGTTTACGCACGTTCTACCTTAAGGCTTAAATTTAAGTGAACAGTAAATAAATTTTATTTGATAATAATTTAATGTATAAAATATGACTTGTCTAAGTGCTTATTTTGTAAGCCTAAAGAAATTAATGATTTTTGACTTTGACTTTGACTTTGCTTAATATAAGTAATAAAATACGAAGTCAGAATATAATGTGGCACTAGGCTATCGCACTAGGCAGATGTATTTTCATTAGACCGCACCGCCAACTAAATTGACGATAAATTCGCTGGAACGGCCATAATCATCTCTCCCAGGTTATTAATAGCAGATATTCTGAAAGTACCTATCTGTTGTTATAAATCTGCCTGCCGAATGCGTTGTTGGTCAAGCGGTAACGTGTTCAACCGCAGATAATGATGCTGGGTTCGAAACCCGGGTCGGGCCAAAAAAGTAGACCTTAAAAACAAAAAAGTCGGCGGTGTTACTCGGCCGTGGCTCGGAAAGCACGCTTATCCGTTGGTCCTGCGCCTGACCTCTCCCCGATCGTGTCGGTTCCTATCTTATTATGAGAGTAAGGGAATAGTGCATCTGTGTTTGCGCACACTTGTGCACTGTCGGGCGCACAGGCTAATTCTTCGTTAAGACTACGCCCCGTCGTCGCCGAAATTAGGCAGAGAGGACATCTGGTTATACGGTTATGGTTTATCTGACTAGTTTTTGCCTTCGGCTTCGCATGCGTTGTTTCTATAGAAAAGTTTTAAGGTTATATCTATTCCACGGGAACTGATGTATAGTTTGACGACCGATGTGTCGCGGTGGACGAAGGTCCGCCTGCGACGCAGGAGGTTGCGGGTTCGATTCCCGCCTCGGAACAATTGTGTGTACGATCTGCAGATATTTGTTCCGGGTGTTCTGGTCGTTTTCTATGTATAATAAAAAATATCTATCTATGTAATGTATTGTATTATGTATATCAGTTATCTGGTACCCATAACACAAGCTCTGCTTACCATGGGGCTAGATAATGCTGTGTGAATTGTCCAGCATTATTTATTTTATTTTATTTATTTTATAGGATAAATAGCCTATGTTTTATTCGAGACCCACAACTACCTGTATGCAAAATTTCAGCCCGATCCGTTCAGTAGTTTTGGGGTGAAGAGGTAACAAACATCCATCCAAACATTCGCATTTATAATGTTAGTGTGATAGTGCTAAGATAGTGTTTTTTATTATTGCTAGTTTTTGAATTAGGTCTTGTAATAACCCAGTTATGATATATATTATGAACATAACATCATAAGGTAAACTTTTCCTGAACATCCGCTCTCGACCGTGTCCATTTTTCACTGCGACAAAAAGCCTTCTGTACCCTACGTGGGCGTTTCCTATTCTCCCTAAGGCAGCGTATTGTTATAATACAAAGGAGGATCATTACTCGTCTGTTCCGATGGTTACGATGCAAAACCACAAACGATCCTTTACACTCGAGAACTAGATTCTTCCCAGTTCCACAATCGGAACACTCGTGTTGCGACTGAATCGAGCACGTACTTGTATAAAGACAAATCGCGTGTCCTATAGAATCGGTACAGAACAGATAATAAATAATAAATAAATAATGCTGGACAATTCACACAGCATTATCTAGCCCCATGGTAAGCAGAGCTTGTGTTATGGGTACTAGATAACTGATATACATAATACAATACATTACATAGATAGATATTTTTTTATTATACATAGAAAACAACCAGAACACCCGGAACAAATATCTGCAGATCGTACACACATTTGTTCCGAGGCGGGAATCTAACCCGCAACCTCCTGCGTCGCAGGCGGACCTTCGCCCACCGCGCCACATCGGTCGTATGTAAGCATGATATGAAAAATATCAGTGTTCTGAGTGTTATGTTGATAACATATTTAAATTATATTTTGCACTCCATTAATTAATCACGGTTTACTAAATATTATATCCCGCCTCGGAACAAATGTATGTACGATACACACATTTGTTCCGAGGCGGGAATCGAACCCGCAACCTCCTGCGTCGCAAGCGGACCTTCGCCCACCGCGCCACATCGGTCGTCACGTCACACAGATGTTATCACAAATCCTCGTAACATTGATGTCGCAATTAGGCAGTGTCGTTGACCTCCCCATTGGTCGACCCCCACATGCATGTACTAGTGTTTTCCTTTTCACTTCTTCTACTATTGGACAAAAAAATTGAGTGAGAAAATAAAAAACAACAAATTTTGATAATAATTTATACTATAAAATTTTACTTGTCTAAGTGCTTACTATATAAGTCTAAAGAAATAAAGTTTTTTGAATTGCTGAATTCGTAGAGTTTCGTATGTTTAATTGTACTGGAATTGTCAAAATACTTGGCCGGAGTTACGTCGCCGCCGATGATACCCGAAGTTCGGGCAAAGCTAGCAAAAATGTGTTGTCTGGCTTTTTTGTAACTGCAAGATAAGATTATTACTTTATGATGATTATTTTTACTATTTATATTTTGTGTTAACATTCGAAAGCCCAGTAGGTTAAAATGGTTTCCCAGCTGTGCTTATTTTTAGCGCGTGTACCTACTTTAATGTAGTTAAATGAAAAGGGTTCCCGATCTAAGATAGCGCGGATTGTCTTTAACAAGATAAACTTGTCCCCTCAGGCTCTTTCTCGCTGTAGGTAAAGGGTCGGGCGCGTAAACTGTAGGTAGGTATGACAGTTGACCGCACAAAAGTAAACATCATCAGCCTATGTTAGTCCACTGCTGGATATAGGCCCAACGAGCGCCATAGCGCCCTGTCTTGACTCATCCAGCAGTAAATATATGCAAAATTTACTTCTGTGCGGTCAAAAACGTAACCAATTTGATTCTGTAGAAAAAACTGTTAATTGGACATATCCAATGCCCGCTCTTAGATAACGCGGCTCAGTCCCCAACAACAAGGCACAATTATCACCGTGTATTTGTTTCGGTTCGCTCTGCTCACCAATGTATTAGGAAGATACATAGCTTCTAGTCTTGTCCAATGAAAATGGTGCCCGATCTAAGATAGCGCGCCTTGTCTCTTGAAAATGAAACAAAATAACAAGTCCCTGTTTCGGTTGTAGGTAAAGGGTCGGGTGCTCCGCCCCCGCCTCCCCCCGGCGGCATGCCCCCGCCGCCACCGGTGCTACCTGACGTAGACTTCTCCAACCTGTCGGTAGATGACCGCAGCGCTCTCTTCGCGGAGATCAACCAGGGCGAGGGAATCACCAGCAGTAAGTTTCACCTTTTTATAAGGATCCTGAGTGACGCCGCATAGCGCAAGCGTAATCTATTAGATAATGCTGGACGAAGCAGAGCTTGTGTAATGGGTACTAGATGACTGATATACATACATAATACAATACATTACATAGATAGATATTTTTTTATTATATATAGACAACGACCAGAACACCCGGAACAAATATCTGCAGATCGTACACACAAATGTTCCGAGGCGGGAATCGAACCCGCAACCTCCTGCGTCGCAGGCGGACATTCGCCCGCCGCGCCACAGAGGTTGTCAAATCAGCAAGTAATGCAACTATAGTACCGCAGAATTGTGTAATGACTTAGGTAACTGTTTATGGCTATGCAATATAATGTTTAGAGTATAGTACTCTAAACCAGTAGGTACCTTTGTATTCCTCTCTGGAATTGATGTTATCAAATAGGGTACTCTACCGGACTACAGTCCAAGAGATAATTGGCAAGCAATTTCCTGCTTCAACAATAGGAAATGAAATGAATATATCGATGCTTGTTGTATTTTTTCCTTTGGAATCGTCCATTAATCACGTGAGGCTCGAAAGGGGGGAGGGGTTCGGAAAAAATCTAAAACCTCACCGTATCCAGGGGGACGGTGTTTAAAAGTTGCTAAAAGACATCACGTGACCCCTTTCTATAATAATGTACAGTCCCAACTAATCAAAACCAATAATCGTTTCTGTAAATTATTTATGAATGAAACTTATTTTATTGTGAATGAAGCTTGTATCATTGTGATCATTGCTGGCACCGATCTGATCATTCACTGTAGCACGAATCAATGAGATGGGGCCAGTATCAAAAGGCAAATGAATGCGCCAGCCCGCTTTCAATAGGCCGGAACAGGTGCGGAACAAATATATATAGACGCCGCTTTATATCCATCCGCAGTGTTTATCTACAGGATTCAACTGAAACAAATAGAGACGAATGGTTGTGCATTGGGCATTTGTGTTTGACCTGTTAAAGCGTCGAGTTTTTCATGTTTTTTCGGAAAACAGCAAATAGTCGTCGTAGTACTCAGTCGAAGAAAATTTTGTCAGGCCTATTCCAGTCACGCACCTAAGCATTGTAGCCATCGATCAGTTATACTAAGCAGCCCAAAACTTGGTAAATACACGGCTATTATACTAAGCTGAAAAACATCTGCTCTCTTTTAGAGAATATTGTGCTTAAACCAATAGATGTATTATAGAGTACATTCTGCCCGCTGGCGGGCGTTTTTCCTGGCTAATTGTGTAAATTCTAGCTGGACCCGTTGTATTTTTTAGGCTTGAGTATACATATGTATTATAATGATAGATAAACGGCCATTAATTTGTATTACTGTATATCTTGCAAAGTCGATGCTTGCAAACCTTCAGATTGTGCATGTGTTGTGATGATTCACACACTAAAGTACTTTGCTGACTCCCAATCAAAGTGATGCCAAGTCGTCTTTCATAGATGTCAACAGGCCAATGACGATATACGGATAATTCTTTTTAAGTACGACGTAATGATGAATATCTGCTTATTTTTAGGATTTATTTTTATGTCTATTTTTATTAAATGGCAAATAAATGTGGAGGCAAGAAGTAATAAAAAGCTGATACACGTTTGTTTATTTAATCTTTTTATGATCCTGTGCCAATCCTACCAGTATAGGTACATTTTATCGGCTCCTTAGAAGCTTTGTCTCTGTTCCGTTTCTTTACTCATGTGATTTTTAATTGCAAAATTTTAACGGGTGCGCATTTTGTTCTAACAATGGCCTCTTTGTCCTAAGGTCTGAAGAAGGTTACGTCCGAGATGCAAACGCACAAGAACCCTCAGCTGCGACAAGGGCCGGCGCCGTTCAAGGCGGCGTCCAAGACGCCCGTCAAGCAGCTGCCGCAGCCCGGCGCCGGCGCCCTGGACAAGCCGCCTGTCTTCAACAGGGACGGCAAGAAGTGGCTTATTGTGAGTACCACTACATCCTTATGAAAACATTGATAGCTCTATCTTATGTCTATGTAAGTTTATTATAATGTTTGTATTGTAGGTACTATGGTATGTAGTGTAAGAATTTGTATTTTTTTACCTATATATTTACTTAAGTACCACCGTCTATTTTGTTCCTTCGTGTCCAGTCCATCCTAAGGTTGCCTGAAAGAGATCGCTCTCAGCGATAAGGCCGCCCTTTATAAGTACTTCCTTTATTCTATTGTTTTCTGTTTTGTGTGGTATAAAGTGTTTTCTATCTATCTATCTATCATCATCATCATCATATCAGCCTAGACAGACCTATTACATTTATACGGACCGAAACTGTGAGAAAATAATCACTCGGGTGACTCCTAACTCTACAAATCCAACGCACTTTGTCCCGAACACTCTCCCCCTTCTGGGGTAATCGCAAGGTTGACAGGACCATGGGAAGGTTGGAGGGAGACCTAATACATTTATGTAAATCTTGTAAAACCACCGTTGGAGTAGTTCATAAACGTCTAAAACAATTCTACTAAAACATGCCTTAACCTTCTAACCTAACCTATCCATGTCGTTGTGTTAACCTACGTTCCGCATATCGTTAGACGAGTTGTCACTTGTTTTTAGACCAATTACTTTAGTCGCCCTTCGGCCAGGTGGGATAACGACCTGCGAAAGACTGCAGGTAGATGCTGGATGCGGCAAGCTGAAGACAGGGCGCTATGGCGCTCATTGGGGGAGGCCTATCTCCAGCAGTGGACTGCTATAGGCTGATGATGATGATTTTAGTCGAGTTTTCCGTAATTTCAAATATCACATTATAATAACGCATTTGATGTTCATATTTTATGTTATTCTTCTTCTTCAATAGAATCGTTGTGTTTATTGTATGTTCAGTCCAATTTTACCCCCTTCTACCTAGTCTATAAACCTCCAGAAGCCATAACTCACTTTCGACTATTGTTCACAGGAATACCAAAAAGGCAACCCGAACCTCGTCGTAGAAAACGCTGATATGAACAACGTAGTATACATGTTCCGTTGTCGCGACTCTTCGCTCACAGTTAAGGGGAAGATCAATGGCGTTGTGCTAGATTCTTGCACCAAGTGCGCCGTGGTGTTTGACAACCTCGTGTCTAGCGTCGAGTTTGTCAACTGCCAGTCTGTGCAGATGCAGGTGAGATGGTTTGAAATAAAGCGAAACATAAAAAGGTTCAGCTCACAAATTTTAATTTTTTAAGCTTTAGATAATGGACGAGTATGAAGTTAGTGGGACTGATCTTATCGTCACATATGGCGTAACAGTAAAAAAAATCAAGTGCCTGTTGGATGCAACCACGCTCTATCTAAATTCCAATATTTGATGTCTAGGAAACATAATATTTTGCAGTCGGAAACATATCATTCGACGACCTCTGTGGTGCGGTGGACGAAGGTCCGCCTAAATCTATATATGTATATAAAAGAAAGTCGTGTTTGTTAAAACACTTATAACTCAAGAACGGCTGAACCGATTTAGCTGAAAATTGGTGGAGAGGTAGCTTAGAACCAGGAGTCTAACATAGGATACTTTTTATCATTTTAACCATTTGACTTGACACATAGATTTAACGGGGGCGAAGCCGCGGGGCGCAGCTAGTGTATAATAAAAAAAACTATGTAATGTATTATGGACATATATCTCATCTAGTACCCATAACACAAGCTCTGCTCAGCTTAGGGCTAGATGATACTGAGTGGATTGTCCAGCAATATTGATTTAATTTATTTAATTATTGCGAGAGAGATCCCTACCAAGCTAAAAAAACAATAACTCAGTAGTAACAGTAAAACGATAGACATTTAATCAAATAGCAGCGAGGTCCCTAGTGTCCGTGAAGTCCCTAGACTCATCATCCGTGCTGACCTCCTCGATAGCCATCTGGCTGCCGGTCTCCTCCACGATGGAGTTCATCTTGCGTGCCGCCTGCACGAAGGAATCGGTGCACTTGATATCGCCGTTGCTCATGTCTTGATCGTGCTCCTGCTCCTGGTATAATAAAATATATTCACTTATACGTACGAGGTAAACAACCGGTTTAAGAATCTTCAAAATCACACGAGCGAATTAAAATTGTAAATTCAAATGTGAAGATACGAGTGCGTGCGATTTGAATTATCATTCTATCGCCAGTGATGAACTATGGACATCGTCAATGCTTATTCGTCAGTAAATGAGTCTAGACTTAATATTACAAAAGAAAAAGAACAGATTTTAATATAATTCGACAAGAAAACAAAAAATGTTATCTAGGGGAAGGTAATTAGGCTACTTTTTGACCTGGAGAAGCGCGAGCGAAGCCATGGGCACCAGCTAGTTAGTCTTTGGGAAGCACATGATTGGATCTTTCCCGACGAAAACTCAACTGAGAATGAGCTTGCAATATCGTCTGTGGCTAAAATAATGATTTGGCAACGCTGGGAATAAGCGCTACTACGCAGTAACAATTAACCGCAAGGGCGGCTATCCGCGCGGTTAGCCGCCTCCTTTAACCGCTAATGCGTAGGCCGCTTGTCCAGTTTAACATACAACCGCTTGTGATAACCGCCACAAAATTTGGATCGCCGCCGCCGCCGCGGTTGACCCGCGTGGCCAACGGGTCTAAGTTCACTAATTGATGTTACCAATTTTGGAATTCTCAGAACACCTATCTGAAAATTAAAAGTAACTAGTTACCTCATATTGCGAGTAAGGACGATACGGATTATGTATCCACCCGTCGTTGTAATAGGCATCGTTATACGGCCGGAGATCGCTCTCGGACGACGAATCTCTCAGTTTAGTGTAATCTCCCATCGCCTCCTGTGATGTCACATCCATCGGATGTAGGTCCATGTTCATGACGGTAGTATTTATCACCATGTTGAGAGTTTTCTGCCAGTCGTCCATAATTTTCTTTATATTCCACATCTGGAATGAAACAACTTGAGATAGTAGACGCCGTTTTTGTGAAGTAAATGTGTTGAATAAATGTTATGTGTATGTAGTTCTATTGTTTATACCTTTGTATTTTGTATTGTTTTCTGTTTTGTGTGGTATAAATACAGAAATACAATTTATTGGTAAATATATATAATAAAGATCTATCTATCTAACTAAATGAAAGAATAATATGAGCCGTAACAGTTCCAGCATATTTTTTACACTTATAAATGCAAAAGTTTGGATGGAAGTCTACATTTTTTTTATCTCTTCGTGTCAAAACTTCTCAAGATCGGGTTGAAATTGCATAGAATTTGCATGGATGTAGTTCTAGACCTGGATTAGCAAATACGCTTTTTATCCAGAAAAACGAAGAGTGAAGCAGAAGGCTGAAGCAAGTTACAGTTTAATAAAATAATATTAATTTATTCTCAAAAAGACAAACCATATAAAGTCACTTACATGAAAACTTCTCGGGGGGGTTCTAAAGTTAGGTTAGGTTAGATACATAGGTTGTGGTCGTTCAATAGCAGACTCATTTACTGTGGTCACTTAATAAGAAGTGAATTTTCATTTAGTTACTGTATTATCGTCAGTCCATACCGCAATGCTTGAAAACGAAAGTTTTCAACCAGTGCGTCCTACCCGTTATGACCTACGGAGCTGAGACGTGGACACTCACGATAGGGCTGGTCCACCAGTTCAAAATCGCTCAGCGAGCTATTTAAAGAGCTATGCTCGGAGTTTCTCTGAAGGATAGGATTCGTAACGTATCCGACAGAGAACCAAAGTTATCGACATAGCTCTGAGAATTAGCAAGCTGAAGTGGCAGTGGGCCGGCCATATCTCGCGAAGAACCGACGGCCGCTGCGGCAAACGTGTTCTTGAGTGGAAACTACGACTCGGTAAACGTAGTGTAGGACCTTCCGACCAGGTGGGATGACGACCTGCGAAAGACTGCAGGTGGATGCTGGTTGCCTCAAGCTGAAGACATGGCGCTATGGCGGTCATTGGGGGAGGCCTATGTCCAGCAGTGGACTAATATAGGCTGATGATGATGATTATCGTCAATAACTTACTTTTTTGTTAAGGAGAGCGCGTTTGTTAGCTCGCCGCAACCTCTTCTGCTTGATGTAATGCTTGAGATAGGCGACCTTATAAACATTGGTGACCTTCACTATCTTGACTCGGCAGTCCTGCCTGACGTCCATGTCGCTGAGAGACGAGTAGATGCTGTTTTCTGGGGAAGCCTGGTCGCAAGCGGTCATGTATTCTCCGCAGTCCATTTTGTCAGAAGTTCTGTCTGGTATAGCGATTCTGTCGCCTTTGATGCATTTCAGCAGCTCTGTTGCCAATTCATCTGAAATAATAATAATGCTGAACAATCCACGGATTATTATCTAGCCCCAAGGTAAGCAGAGCTTGTGTTATGGATCCAAGATGACTGATATACATAATACAATACATTACTTTGATTGATATTTTTATTATACATAGAAAATACCTAGAACACCCGAAACAAATATTTGCAGATTTGAAACTCCCCTTGTTTTGGGAGACACGTTTAACAGTAACCTTATGTGGTGTGGTTTAAACGGTGTGGGTTCTATTTGTGTTTATAATTTATTTTCGCTGTTGTTAGCCGGCTGGATTGTGGTAGACTTATCATCATCAGCCGTTTCATACCCCTGCTGGACAAGGCTCCATGCTTGCTATTCACTTCGGTAATGCGCGAGTCTGCCTACGGTCACGGATGCTGTTGGGCTGATGGGAGACGTCGTCTACTTCTAAATCTCGGCCACAAAACTGACAGCGTTTTGGTCCACCTGCTGTCACTCCAAATAGACTACCTACTGTATATGTTGTTCAGCCATAATTAGATGTGGTCATGGTCGGCAACTGAATATTCCACCCATGATCACATCTAATTATGGCTGAACAGCCGATTGTAGATATAAAGGAAGAAGAAAATGTGTAAATCAAACGGCTCTGTCCATTGGTAAACTAGCATGGACTGATGTTGAATATGATATCTCGTGACACAAGTACCAAATCCTACCAATATTATAAACGCGAAATTTTTTATGTATTGTTGTAAAAAACAGCTACAGCTCGTTGTAACATACGCATGTAACATACATGTAAACGTTATCAATAAAATAACTGAACTGATAGCAAGTGGAAATCGTCATCACACCGTCGTCGCGAATGTAGCCTTAGAAAAGCCCAATAGCCCTAAATAAGTCACCTTCTTGTGTGCTATGCACATGTAGATGCAAGTTGAGTTCTTCGTCGCAGTTGGCGGCCGCCTCGACCGCTCGTCTGAGGGTATCGTCCGATGCAATCATGTTTCGGACGCGACACCGGACTCTTCTTAGGCGCTCTTTCTCTCTCCGTAGAATCTCAACCCGCTCGGAGAATTCAGAGTCGCGAACGCACAGTTTTGTATTCACTATCCGTATCTGAAAGAGGAATTTGAATACTTATAAATCAAATACTTCAGAGAAATACTTCTATTAATTCATCATGCTCAATACAATACATTAACTATCTGTGTATGCTAGCCTGACTCCACTACGACGGCCACCTTTTGCCACCATTTTGCGGTTAATTGGTAGATACAAACGTTCATACAAAATATTTCATGTCACCATGGACGAACAAATTTCATTTTGTTCATTTCATTTATACATATGTACATATATCATAAACCAAGGACAGTGGACGACCCTATCGATCGGCAAACTTGTAGCTTGCAATTAATTCAACAGCGTACTCTAACAGCAGTAGGCCGGCCATATATTGCGAAGAACCGACAACTGCTCGGGTAAACGTGTTTTTGAATGGAGACGGCGAAACGTAGTGTAGGACGCCTTCCGGCCAGGTGGGATGACGACTTGCGAAATATTGCAGGCAGATGTTGGATGCGGCAAGCTGAAGACAGGGCGCTATGACGGTCAACAGTCGACTATTATACGAGTAGGTTGATAATGATTATGAACTCTACGTTCTTTTCTAAAGTAGTACTTAGGTACCATGTTTTATCCACGCTACATACCTTCAGCTGAATGTCCTCCAATTCCATATACTTGTTCTTTAGCCTGTCGTGCGATTTCACAAGGATGTCCTTCATGAATTTGTACATGTAGTAGCCCGGTGGGATGTACTTTATAGAAAATACTATCTGTGGGCATTGGAAAGCAACAGTTATGTAGAACTAGCTTCCGTCTGCTGCTTCGCACGCGATTCTGGGATTAAGAGCAGCCTACGTCGTTGCCGGGGTACAATAATTATATCAACTAAATCAATCTTCTAAAATGTCATTAAGATCTTTGGTTTGGTCGTAAAAGGTGAAAGAGTGTCAGAAGGACAAGAGTAACTCTAACGTTTATAGGTATATATACTTCAATAATATCGAGGGCCTTAGGTCGGTTTATCGTATTTTTTTTATAATTAAGATAAAATAACACTATTTTTTGAATAATACGTTATACGAATACATCTAGTACCCACAACACAAACTCTGCTTAGCTTAAAGCCAAATGGTGCTGTGAATTGTTCAGCATTATTTATTTACGTCGATGTTGGGAATAAAAATCTTCTGTACTCACTATGTTACTAAATGTAAAGCGTAAATAAAGTCCGTAAAGAAAGCTGATGAGGACTTGTCCAACTGGCACCCCATAAACCTCTGCCAGCGACAACAAGTAATGCTGCAACCCACAAGTCCACGACGAGCCCACAGCATCTTCTCTACCGTCTTGCGTATCCGCTAAAGAACTATCGAACAGTAACATACTTTACAATTCAACGCATGAAAAATAAAATGTACTAACTAAAAATATCATAGAAAAATAAAATAGGTATCTATATTGAATTCACTGTAAATCTTCTAACGAAAAATAAGAAAATTATTTTGTAAATAATTTTGGTAGAAATTGCAGACACTGACATAACTATTTTTCTAAAATTTAAATCCTAAGAAGTATTTCTTGTGAAGGATGTATGATAGTATATATAATGACGGAAGAGGATTTGGTAGTGGTAATATTCTCTTTGGATTCTGTCGCTCGGGTTTAGCTTGAACCGAATGCAGTAGCGGAGCAGGTACTTTATTAATCACTTGTGGGCATATTGAAAATAATGTCAATTTAAAATAGGGCTCTGAAACACAGACACAAGGCCTTTGGCTACACTAATCGCGAAACCGTAGGGTCTTCTCATCTACATGGTTTCTATAACTTTCTTCGCCGGGTTCTTAACTTAGCCATAGCATCATCAACCGCAATCCGACTTCACCCACTGCCTCCAAACTGCTGTGCTTGTGAACCCTACGGTCCCGCGATATTACTTACTAGCCTCTGCCCGTGGCTTCACTCACGTGGTATCTGGGAAAACGTAGCTTATCAATGTTACTCATGGACAATGTGGGTATTTGTACCTAGATAGCTATCTATTTATATCTCGCATGTTAAAAATTGGATAAGTCCAGAGTACTACTACTGAATTACTTACAAACTGACTCAAAAACAATCTTTACCCGTATATAATATTACTAGCGACCAGCCTCGGCTTCGCACGGGTGCAAATGCATGTATTCTATACATAAAACTACGCAACGGATTTTGATGCGGTTGCGTAGTTTTAAAGATCTAAGCATACATAGGAACAGACAGACAGCGGGAAGCGACTTTGTTTTATATTATGTAGTGATTGTTGATTTTGTATGTGTGTGTCTGAAGACTTCTATGTGTAAGATTCCACATAATGCTGACGATACTATCGCCAGAGCACTCAGGATTATACCTTCTATTTGTTGTTACCAAATTTCTTAAAACAACTGTTATATTTCAGGTTCTAGGCAAGGTGCCGACGGTTTCGATCGACAAGACGGACGGTTGCCAGATATACCTGTCCAAGGACTCGCTTGACGTCGAGATCGTCAGCTCCAAGTCTTCCGAGATGAATGTGCTCGTGCCACAGCCTAATGGAGACTTTGTAAGTTATGTTATTACTTGTTTCTGCCCGCGTCTTCGCACGAATTGTTTCTATGGAAACGTTTAAGATTAGGAACTGATTTATGGGATAATAAGCCTATTTTTTATTCTAGGCCCAGAACTGCCTGTATGCAAAATTTCAGCTCGATCCGTTCAGTAGTTTTTGCGTGAAATAGTAACAAACATCCATACATACAAACTATCACGTTTATAATATTAGTAGGATTACAATTTGAAAAATATCACATAAGTTTACGCAGCTGTGGATTTACCCCATGCCCATTCTATATTGACAGTTAGTTGAAAGCCCTTTGAATGGCCTAAAAAACCTTATTAATGCTTACTATTCGTGAAAACTTGTAATTGGCCGTTCTTATGTTTATACTTAATTTTTCTTGTTTTATTTATGTTTAGCCATAAATAAGTAAAATAAAATACAATTGCAAAATACAAAGGCCATTCAGGGCTGAGGGTAGGCGTAGGATGGGTGGTTTTAGCGTATTCGCACAGCTATATGGTAGAGGAACCCCCAATCTCTCATTCAGAAGGTACCTACGGGAAAGCACTATGATTGCGTACTTACGACATACATTCTAATACATCTAATAAGAATTAGCAAGCTGAAATGGCAGTGGGCCGGCCATATCTCGCGAAGAACCGGGCTGGGGCAAACGTTGTCTTGAGTGGAGACCACGACTCGGTAAACGTAGTGCAGGTGGGATGATGACCTGCGAAAGACTGCAGGTAGATGCTGGATGCGTCAAGCTGAAGACAGGGCATTATGGCGCTCATTAGGGGAGCCCTATGTCCAGCTGTGGACTAACATTGGCTGATGATGATGATGACATACATTCATACTTATCAATTTTCTTTCTTCAAGTAACTTACTAATAGGATCGATATGTTTTCAGAACGAGTACCCGATACCGGAGCAGTTCAAGACTATGCTCAACAAGCCGCGGTCTGGACTGGCGACCACGCCCGTCGAGAACAAGGGCTAAGCTCCGGGTACAGACTAGTACCTACACCATTTCATATCTTATACTAAACACACTATAATATAGCTTACAATATTTAACTTACATTTAACAACTGAAGGGATTCGCGCACAAGTTAGGGATATTAACAAACAAATAACAGATAAATCATTTATTTTTAACCATTTTCAGATAAAAATAAATGATCTATTTATTTGTTTATCTCGATCTTACCAGAGACGAGTGCGGTGAGTCGATAGCGTCGTCTCGACGGCGATACGTTAGATTTTTGTGAAGATTTGATATAGCGCCTCTGCCGTACATACATGGGAATACTAGGCATCCCACAAAATGGAACGTGAGCTCGTCGAGTTACTTTAGTCTCACCGAACTCAGGACACTTACGATCATGTGAGATTGTGATCAAACGATCGTCTTTATGAAAACACTCATTCAAAAAATTTGGTTGTTTCGTGTACTATAGCATAAACCATATTATACGCCCTTGTCTGCCAAGCAATCCAATTTCTACCTAACCGGAACTAAAGTAAACTGTTTTTGACGGAACGCTTAACTTTTAAAGGAAATTGCATCTCATAAACTATCTGAGACTAATTCGTGTTGGCTTAGTTAAAGCCATTACAGCGCCTCAGTTAACTTCAAAAGTCCGCGAGTTAAAGCATAGATGTTTACCAGAGAAACTTTGACTTCGACTTGCCGGTTAGTTTAAATTTGTTATACTTCTTCCTATCTTGTGCGCGACGCCTTATTTCAAGACGAGTATCCTTATACCGAGCTACAATATTAGTCCAGTTATGGTCGATCCTTTTTGCACAATATGTAATATCTGTCGTACTATAGTTTGACCGAAACCGCTGTACCGCGCCTGAGGTATGCGAGCGCCGAGACGGGGGGGAAATATCGGCCGCTCCGATCCATCAGTCTGCCGTCAACGCGTACTCTTGCTCTATTTTCCTCGCCCCCCACCTCGCCGCACTTTCCTAAGGAGCGGTACAGCGGTTTCAGTCAAACTATAGTAACAGATAACATCGTGTCTTGCTCATTTCGCTCGTTCGTAGTATTTAGTATATAAACTTATATAATGTGACGTAGAAATAACTATTAATTGTATTTACTGGCCTCTTCTGTATCTTTACATGAGATTTGATTTTGACATTGAGGAACCGTACCGGTAGGTACCTAGTTAGGTTAGCTTAAGACGTGTGACTGGCTCGATAATCATTTGGAAGTATGCTTCTCGACATTGGATTGGATATCTCTATTATTAAGCGGTCATTTAAAAAAAAAACGTCAAATCTAATCACTTTTTTCAATTTTGTAACGAATCACCTAAATTACTTTAATTTTAAATGAATAATTAATCTTAATAATTGTTAATTTATATAATTGAATTCAAGTATTACCTAAGAACTATGTTTGTGTACTGTGACGTCGTATTAATGAATCTTAATTATTTATTGTACCAGTCTCATTTCGAAGAATATTATTACTGTATTACGAAGTTTGCATTTTGTTAATTTATTTGTCGAGAGATTAAAGTTATTTTTAAGAAAATGCTCTTTGAATTCACTCCTGGCCAATAACCATCATCGTCAGCCTATATTCCATAGCTTAACATAGGCCTCCCCTAAGTAGCGCCATAGCGCCCTGTCTTCAGCTTGCCGCATCCAGCATCTGCCTGCAGTCTTTCGCAGAGCGCCGGACGGCGTCCTACATTACGTTTGCCGAGTCGCGTTCTCCACTTAAGAACATGTTTACCCCAGCGGTTGTCAGTTCTTTGCGAGATATGACCGGCCCACTACCACTTCAGCTTGCTAATTCTTTGGGCTATCTATGTTGATAACTTTGGTCTGGCAAATGAAAATAATTATTTAATTGAATAAGGTAGGTTGTCCTGACTTAAGTAGGATTAAATTAAAATGCGCTGATAAGTTATATTTTCATTTATTAGCCTTATGGCCGACATCGTCCATTTGAAAGTGCATTTCGCATTTTATTCATATTCAAACGAAAAAGGTCTTCCATAGACTTCAATAAATAGATTACATGTGCAATGGTAAATATAACAAAACGGGAGCCAAACTAAACAATATTTACAGAAAATCCCGGTTCGTTACACATGGCTTAAAAATAAAATAATACAAACTTGTGATATGAATTTCTCAATAAAAATCAAAATCGACGAACCTACATTATTACTTACAAAATATCAGTCGAATTTAGAATGCCTACCTAATTACTGGCTTAAAAGTAACTCGCGGAAAGGATGATTAATCTGGGTCTATACTAGAGTTATTAAGATTAAGACTACTGCATTGCCACTCGTCGCTTCCATCAGAACATTCTAGAAAGCCGTTGCAAACGCTCGAAGCGGGTAAGCACTCGCCGAGCGGGCAGCGGTATCCTCTACAGGTGTCTATTCTGGCTGATCTCTTGTTCTCAGCTGTTTCTAGATCCGCGTAGAAGTCCTCATTGGATTCGTAATCCTCGTCGACGACCGTTTCGTTGTGATGGACAGTGTGTGCCGCCATTACGGTGTCTATCCAGTCGACGTAGTTGGATACTTTGGTGTAGACGCCGGGTCGGTTGGCGCGCGCGCAGCCGTAGCCGTTGCTTGTTACTCCGTACACGTACCATCTATCTGATTCCTGGAAGAAGTTATTATATTATGAATTT
This sequence comes from Eupithecia dodoneata, assembly GCA_947044415.1. Classification (NCBI taxonomy): domain Eukaryota; kingdom Metazoa; phylum Arthropoda; class Insecta; order Lepidoptera; family Geometridae; genus Eupithecia; species Eupithecia dodoneata. The sequence goes on along the minus strand of OX345656.1, from coordinate 5,617,095 downwards.
TTTACTTTATCTTTCCAATTAGACGTTACCGCAGAAAAGTTACAGACAGGAGAAGTCACTTTCTAATGACAAATGTCGTTTGCCTAGTTTATATGTAAACTCTAGCATTATTATCTGGTTATAAAATTTAAATATATTTTAATAAAACCATTATAAAGGTACTTATACAAATAGGCTACAAGACTTAATATCTCAAGTCTTTCACGAGTTGTATTGTATGACTCGTTCTTTCCGTGCATAACAAACTGCATTACAGCAAGCTCAATACCTCACAACGGCTAGGCGCTTGGGTTAGTTTATTATTATTAACTCGTATATATGTATTTACCTGACACAGCAGTGGCCCGCCTGAGTCTCCTAGACAAGCGTCGCGGCCGCCTCGCTCATAGCCCGCGCAGAACATGTCATCAGTAACGCGATATAGAGGCAGCAGCCGCGTCCGCCGCCGGCATTCCGCCGTCGATATCACCGGCAACTCCACCTCTTGGAGAGTGTCCGCTGTAAATATAATATAATAATAAAGATGACGCCTCCAGAGCCAAAATGCTTGCCTTGATATGCGATTCCATTGTCGCAGCTATAAAATGGCTACAAACCACCAATATCAGGAAAGCGGAACTTACGGATAAATATTATTAACTTACTATGGTAACTAACTACTTATAATAATTAACTTACGGAATACTCGTTCATGTTCATAAAGCTGCCCCCACCCGACCACAGTACAGTGATGGCCGGCCGGGGGATGCGCCCTCGGCGGCGGCAGACACGCCGGCCTCAGCCTGGCGTGCAAGGGCGCCGGGTCTATCCTCAGCAAGGCTATGTCGTTGCGAAAGCCTCGCGGTGCGTAGCGAGGGTGTAGGACCACTTGTCTGACGCGGGATATGCGTTCCCAAGGCCCGCGCGGCCAGGCGCCTCGCCGTAGTGCGCCTAGGCGAGCTACCCAGTGCGCTTCTGTTGCTCTGTGGAATTGAGATTTTAAAAGTTTTACAATCAGCAGGGATACTTCTCTTTGCAGAGTCAAGTCAAATCTGCTATAGATACCGAGTGAATATGCAACGGGAAATTTTCAATTTTCGACGAACTGCTTCAGCTACTTACTCATTAATCATTATGGTTGTGATTGATAGAACATTCGACATTTAATTGTAGGTAACAACTAGCGTAAGATTTATAAAACGCTCAGCAGGCGAAAGTCCGCCTGTGATGCAAAATACATAGGTACGAATTCTATTCCCACTGCGAGATAAATCGTTAGTTGGAGATCATCAAAACAAATCTGCTAACATTTAAGAATACAACACCTATTTAAAAATTATCTCATGATTTAAACAAGCACTAAATATCCTACCAAAAGGATGAATTGCCAACGAGGCACACTAACGTCCGTTCGTGTCTCAGTGTGACTCGTTAGGATTTTTTAATAAGAGAGGTACTCACTGGTAGAAACAATGGCTAGCGGACAGCAGCCACTGGCGATGCACCAGCGTAGCCCCGCACTGGAAGTCCCCGTCGCGGTACAAGGCGGCCTGCCAGGGCCACGCGCCCGCTGCAGCACCGCCGCCGCCCACCACCCTGCTCCGACGCACCGACACAGTTACACTACAGAACACACGCCACTTGCACACAACACAACACTACTAACACACTCAACACAACAAAGATTGCTCTGTCATAAAGTTAATTTATTCATTTACTAGATGCGCCCGCGTAGAAATCTATGTCAAATAGTTAATAAACCTTCCTCTTGAATCACTCTATCTATTAAAACCGCATCAAATCCGTTGCGTTGCGAAGCATACATACGGACAGACAGACAGCGGGAAGAGTCTTTGTTTTATATTATGTAGTGATTAAGAAAGGAACGCCAACAGAGTATACCATAAAGCATTCTTAAAGATATAGGTACTTATTTAGGCAGGTTCCTCATTCATTCCTCAAAAATTACTCAAATTATGTTAATAAAGGAACTTCTGTCAATGTTCAAAGTATTGAAGTGTTCCATGTTTCAAAGTATTCAATAATTCAAAAAACCTAATCATTTGCAATCATTTAGAGTTTGTGAGCAGGGTAGCTATAAATTTGTTAACAGATAGTAAAAAATTCTCAATATTGATATCATATCGGTGCAGTGGTGTGGTGTGTCATCTTAGTCGGAAGTGCGGTGCAAATGGCAGTGTTCTCTCAGGAATGTAGATTATTTAGAAAAAAATAGTGATATTGAAAAAGTTATTTCAAACAGAGTGCAAAGAAAATCCATTGTAAAATTTATAAAGAAATCTAAAAACGCGCACTCTGATGTTCGCGGATAATAGGGTTGATGCTTTACTTTAATGTTTAAAGTCACGAACTTTAAACATTAAAGTCGAAATCGTGTTCTTAAACTACTACAGCTATAGTTTATATTGCAAATGAAGGCTGATGTAATGTGAGCCGCAGAATCGTTCCAATAGTTCATAATATAAATTAGTACATTGATTGATAAATTACTGGTTCCAAATCAAATATTAAATGGACAGGGTGATTTTTTGAGAAGTGAGGTTATGGCCAAGTCCGAAACCACGAGAGTTAGAATTAAGTTGTGAGTAAAAGGAGCCATGCCCATGGAACAATAACTGCATATTTTGTTTTTTTTTTTTTGCCCTTGTCAACTCAAAAAACCACCTGTATATACAGACTCACATCGCAACGGCCTAAATAAATTGGTCTTTCTTTAATACGGTTAATATACCTGGGTTGCTGCGCATCAGCATGCGGTCTAATCCCACAGTCCAGTCCAGTGCACCTCACTCGCAGGGCCCGTCGTTTATTGCAAGTTGCGCGTCGGAAGGACAGCCTCGTGTCGGCCGCTCTGGCGGCGGCGTTGTGCCACACCTCCCAGTACCCAGAAGAACTGGCTTTGCGACCTTCGCGTGATTCCCGAGCAGAGTCCGAGTCTCTGTTGAAGAAAACAATATGTTGACAGACTGTTTTCCAATCGCGATTCTTATCTAGCAGCAGTAAGGTTGATAATAAAACTCACTGGAAAGTCATAGCCCGGCACACAGCTCTGCCTAAATCCGGTAATTTCAGTGAGCTGTGCGCTTGCTCCACTACGTCAGCAAAGGTTTCCACGCACAACCTGCCCCACACGCCTCGTTTTCGGACCATAACATAGCCTGAAATCAATATAAATAATTGTATTACAAAACAAACACAAACGCGATATTCTTGTAGCAGATTAATAAACATGTGGTTTACCTTCTTCGTTGTAGGGAACAACTTCATTGTCTTCCAACTCGTCCCCTAAAGCTACACAGCTTTTCTCGTCATCTCCGAGCGGGCAGTCTGGTGACCCATCACATACCTTTGTCATATCAATGCACTGTTGAGCGTTTGCACAAACGTATTGACCCTCTTTACACCAATCTGTAAATAAAATCGATATCTCATTAATTTACAAAAATCCGCGGAAAATATTGGAGTCCTTGGAAGGCACCTTAGTTACATATTGTAGCAAAATAATTTTATCTAAAGCATATAAAAGTGAAAAAATCAGGGTCAGTGTTAGGTTTTCTAATTTTTTTATAATATTATTTCATCAGAATTGCCATACAACGCGCGGGGCAGTGCAGCCAGCATCTTGGGGACGCTTCCGACTGGAAGGTATTGATATGGATCAGTTGAGCTACCTGTAGATTGTTTACAACAGTCTGCAATAGTTCAATTGTTTCAATTTTAAATACTAGTTCTAATTTGTTTTTATTGTTTTTGTTTTATTCAATTTATTTCTTGAGATAATTTTAGTTAATTGTGTTAGTCGGCTTATAAAATAGCAGTACCTACTTGTAAAATGAATAAATGATTTGCCGTTGTACCAGTTTGTAAATCACTACATAGTATAAAACAAAGTCGCTTCCCGCTATTTGTCTGTCCCTATGTATGCTTAGATCTTTAAAACTTCGCATCGGAATTTGATACGGTTTTTATAAAGATAGAGATAAAAGATTTAGGAGGGTTTATAAACCATTTGACACATAGATTGTCGCTAGTTAGAAATAAAAAACTTGTTTCTCTTACCACACTGTTTTTCATCGGAATAATCCCAGCAATCAACGACGCCGTCGCATATCTTGGATTGTGAGAATTCCGCTCGTAAGTAATCCGCACAGGAACAGGCGCGTTCATCCTCGCCTCCAGGACAATCTATCAGCCGATTGCATCGAGATGTCAGCGAAATGCAGGCACCGCTCTTACATTGAAAGGAAGTTGCGTTGTCGCACATCTCTGAAATTTTAACATGTTAGGTGGTCAGGAATATGACTAGTTTACCTTTATGGTTTTATTGAAAGTTATTCTTTACCTTCTTTCGCGACTTCTTTGTAAATAGCGACATCCTTTTCCTTTTGTGGCTTGTATGGTTTACTATAAGTCTTTTCAGGCTTATCTAAGCTATTGCTGTTCTCGTCTTGTTTATTCGACTGGCCCTTATTGTGGTTGAACGTTTTCGTAAGAATCTTAAATCCAGCTTGATTCAGCGTGTAACTCGATGGGATGGCTTTTGTTGAAATTACGCCGCCAGGGGCTCGAAATAGCGTGTTGTTGTTGGAGTCTGATATTGTAGCCAAATTGGCAAGCTGTCTAAGCTTGTCAATGGACAAAGAGTTGTTTTGATTGGACGGGATTTCTAAAACAACATCGGGCTCTAAAGCTAGTTCATACGCGGGTAGATAATGAGTTTTATTTGCTTGTTTGGTGCTCACGCTTCCTGTTACATGGTAAGATACCCTGTATGTTCCTTCTGGTACAATTGTCTGTTTCTTATTTTCATCGTTAGATTTCGGATATCTGTTTCCAGATGCAACATTCGACATATCAAGAGCTCTTCTGTTATCAGAATCAAAAGCAACCTGGTCTTCTGGTTCTTGGTTATCTCTAAAAATAGATGTTACTTGTTCAGAGCCTTCAGTGATATTGTCTGTTTCTTTACTGTGATAATTTTCTGTTTTCAGATCGGCAATAATTTTCTGTGCTTCAGCTTCGCTGCTAAAAAAACCACGAAGATTTTCCTTTTCTTCAGGTTTAGGTTGTGAGTTTAATGCTGGTCGACGTCGCAATGGTCGATTGCCACCCAGATTAGACTTAGCAGGTAATAAAGTTATGATCGTCCCAGCTGTAGTCGTCTCTATTTCGTCATCTAAAACAACTTCTACGGTACCTGTCATTTTAGTGTGACCATGTCGTTCTTCGTTACCTTCGTCATCTTCATTATGGACCTTCTCTTCTTCGGGAGTTTTAGGTTTAACTGTAGACTTATGAGAATACTTTTTGATGATTTCTGTCAAATCTCTCATAATAGATACTTTACTTGGAAACTTAGGAGTTGTATTGGGGAAAACGGCATCATTTTTTGTGATAATAGCCTGTAAAGTGTCATTATAAAACTTTTCTGGTGAAGTCTTGCTCGATGTTTCATTTTTATCATTAGTGGATGTGTTCACTAGCTCCCAAACATGATGTGAAGATTCACTTGTGGGGATGATTGAAACTTTATTGTTTGGACGTCTTGTGGAGTTCTCTTTACTTGTAATATTACTAGGGGGTACTTTCTCTTTGACAGAAGAGTGGGTTGGTTCTGTTTCCGTTCTCGACGTGGTCGAGGTACTGGTTGGTATGGATGAAGTTTGTTCCGTAGAACGAATTGTTGTACTAGCTGCTGTAGTTGTTGTCGTCACACTGTTTGTCGTTGATGACACTGTCGAAGTGGTTTTATTAGCGGAAGTTTCATGTTTTTTAATAATTGAAGCCCCATCAAGCAGTACTTTCTCAGTGTCATCATTCTGATCATCGTCAAGCTCGACATTTAGACTCACTGATGTCTTTTTATCTTTAGGAGGAGGCCTGGGAACCGGTTTACCATCGTCTTCATCATCGGGAATAGCAATTCCTTCCACAAATGAACTTATCTTATCAACTGGTATTGGAAATGGTTTTGGGTAACTTGACCCTAATGTTTCCATATTTTTCAAAGGTGGCGCATAGGTAGGGAGTGTAAAGCTAGTGTAAACTGGATTTGGTTCATACCCATTTAGACCATAATACGGGTCTTTATGTAGTCCAATTGGCCTGCGAGTAGTTTTTTCTCTGTTTATTGCTGGAGTTATTGGATTAAGCATGCTTTCTAATATAGCAACATCATCAACTACTTCCACTTCTGCTACGCCCATTCTGTCCTCAGCATTCAACTCACTACTTGCCTCTATTGGCGCTGGATAGCTTTCTTCAGGTTGAGGCGATGGTGTTGGCTTGTTTGACGTCTCATAATAAGGCTGAGTGATAGGTCGCCATGGTTCGTTATCAATAACATGAGGCACTGTAAATAGACTATCTATCTTAGGTACGTCTTTATAGTGGTTTTCATTGTTAGTTAACAAATCGAACAGAATTTGAGAGACATTGCCCGTTGTCGTGGCAACTGTGGTCGTAGATGATATCATTGTTGTCGATGATGTTGTCGAATAAACTGGCCTCGCAGTCGTGACGTCTTTCTTAGGCGTTGGCTCGGTTCTTGTTTTCACGTTTAGAGTAGATTTTATAGTAAACGGTCGAGTCTTTGGTGTACTTGTAGGAACTCTTTTCGCTGTGGTTGTTGTTCTTGTTGGAGCTTTAGTTGTTGTAGTGCTCTTTGGAACATTAGATATCTTATGACCTGGTTTATCATCATGTCTAACTGGACTAGAACTTTGTTTATTTTCTGTTATGTCTGCTTCCGTCTTTGTTATTTGGAAGGAGCCTTGCACAACGGGAATGTTTTCCGTGTCAATGTCTGGTTCATCTGGATCATGTTTATTTGGCTTGACTGTAGTTTTCCTCACGACTCCTACCCTTGATTGCAATATTTTGTCTTTTCCCGAAGTTTGTGGCGCTTTTGGGTAATTCGTTGACATGCTTTCGTTGAGTGCTTCTCTCACAAACGATTCTGACTGATATGTGTGTTCCAAGTCCCTTTTGATCATAATGTTTGATGTATCAATTTTTATAGTTTGACCGAAGGCTGGATGCTTCGAATTTATATCTTGAATTAAAATATTCCTTAAGGTCTCTTCTATATTTGCCACGGTGCTGAAAATCAAAAAAGGCTTTAAGTTGGGACTAATGGTAATAATTTTGTTTACAAATAAATAATGCTGGACAATTTATACAGCATTATCTAGCCCCATGACAAGCAGAGCTTGTATTAGGTACTAGATAACTGATATACATAATACAATACATTACATAGATAGATATTTTTTATTATACATAGAAAACGACCAGAACACCCGAAACAAATATCTGCAGATCGTACACACATTTGTTCCGAGGCGGGATTCGAACCCGCAACCTCCTGCGTCGCAGGCGGACCTTCGCCCACCGCGCCACATCGGTCGTCTCAAACATCGACTGTTCGCACGGAACGCTGTTTTTTAAAATATGCCTAGTTACCTCGGTATTTTTCTTCTATCCAAGTACAATCTGAAGTGCACATCTAGCCGCCTATCCCCAAAGCCGGTGACGATAGCCCCGGTGAAGGCCTGGCGCAGAGGCGAAGGCGCCGCGTACACCTGCCTTAGCGCAGCCCCGTAGCGGCGCGCGCGCTCCCTCCACGCCGGACTGCCGGGAGAGCCTCCGTACACGTCGCCGCGAGTCACTCGGATTGAACCCTCGAAGGACATCATTGCTGGAAATAAAACACATGGTTTAACGCTATAACTATCTAAAACACCCGTAGGGACGTAGGGCATAACCGTGGGTAATTTTAGATAGGTTATCCGTCAAAAATATAGTTATGTAGTCTTTATGGCGGTAATTAAGGAACTAGTTTAGTAAATTTGTTAATGCTATGAATAAAGATTTTCTTATTATTAAATACAGCTTTCCAAACAGTAATCTCGCAAGCATCGACGTGGGTTTGCAGACGCTACCAACTGCGATTGTCTTGGTAAAAAAAATCCTATCGCATTATGATGGCGAACGGATACCTACGTTTTATTACGTCAAAGAACAACAACAGTTTGATTGCCTGCACATTATGTTACTTTCATCAAAATAAAACAATAGATAGACTCACGTTCTCCATTATCGGGTCTCAGTGCGCCCATGTAGAAGGCGAGGGCAGCGACCGCGAGAACGGCTACGGCGGCGAGTAGGGCTCCGCCCACCAGCGCCGCGGAGCATAGGCCTCCGCTGCGGCTGCTGCTGGGCGCCGCCCGAGGGTACCCTCCGCCCGCGAACCGGTATTCACTCTGAGGACAAATCGGAATATTGTTTAACTGTCCGGAAGTTTTGTCAAAATAAATGGTAGAGGGTAGACCGCGGTTTGCTGCTTAAAAAAATATGGTAGATTATACAAAACCCTGTCACGGCACAACAATTTTTGGGTTCGTTCTTGTTACATTGTTAACTTTACTTGTATACTTCATATTCCTAGAATTAATTAATATACCTCTAGGATTATTATTTTAAAATACATAAGTATTGGTTACATTGAATAATTTTAAATAAGGGAAACCTTTTGAAACAATCCGACGCTGGAAGCGTCGGATTGTTTCAAAAGGTTTTCCTTTTTTCAAAAGGTTTTCCTTTCCAGCTAAATTTTGCCGCTCTATAAGTATTTGATACTTCAATCACGGATTTGATTCCGAAGACAATAAGTCTGCTGCAATTTTCGGTAAATGTATGATGATTGAGGCCGGTCCGTGATGGGAACGACATTCGGGCATTGTATGGGAACCGCCCGCGGTGGCCCATCCACCAACCAGACTGCCTCACCTGTCACCGCGCGCCGTAAATCATCCTTCCACAAAACCCAATCACGTTCGGAAACGAGAGAGAATGCTGTTTCGGTTCGGCATGCCGGAAAATTACACTCATTATGAAATTGGGATTAATTAGTCTTCGAGTTCGCGTTTTTTCATCAGTCTGTAATGAAACTTGAAAGCATAATCACAAACTCGTCTTGGGATGATAAATCGTAAACGTTATTGATGCAAAATATAAATATGGTATAAGGTCCCACCGAGATTTGAACTCGGATCGCAGGATTCAAAGTCCAGAGTGCTAACCATTACACCATGGGACCTCGACGCAGGTATCCTGAAATAGTCTTTATGAAACAAATGAAACTCGCTAGACAAATGACTCTCATTATGAAACATTAACATTTATACGTACCTAAATACAACCCAATTTATACATACCGATATTGACGTGACAATTTTGATGTTCCCTAAATTGGAGTTAAGTAGATCTTAAAAAAGTAATAAGAAAACTAACAACAATAAAATACGTCGTCAATTAATTTGCTAACTAACGTGATTTTACTATAATATGAGTACATATTTGATTAAGTGGGTACCTTAATAGAGTAGGGAAAAGTTTGTATTTATGTTAAATCTTTGATTGTGTGATCGAACCGATTTCATTTAATAAGGTTAAAAAGTTTGAATCGGATTCATTTTGCGTTTACTACCTATATTCCCCCAACACACTGCGATACATGAACTATATTATTATAGTTCATGCATCGCGCATTACCTAGGTATATACATAATAATATATATGTTATGATTTGATAATTCGCCAAGATATGGACTGGCTATGCCAAGTTATATCTTGCGTAATGAGAGCTTTGACCCGCAGCCTCCCGAATGCAGCCTCGCCCCGCGCCGCCCCGCGCCCCGCCGCCGGTATACCACCCCGACTCATTATAAACAAGTCCAATAACAACATACCTACTACTTTAGGGTATGCCGACGAATTTTTAACTTGACAGGTTACAGGAAACCATTTAGTAAAATATTCTGATGGAAGAGTAATTTTATCCTAATTTGACGGTGGATTTTTGTTTATTTTATTTCAGAGAAGTTTTACCGAACACAAATATTCAAGAATTTCTTTGAATTTACGAAAAAAAAACGTTATTTTCGGTAATGTTTCATAAAAAAGATAGGTCCCACCGAGATTTGAACTCGGATCGCTGGATTCAGAGTCCAGAGTGCTAACCATTACACCATGGGACCGCTGAAAGGGGATGCAAAACTGAAAACTATATCCAGACTGTGCAGTGCATCTTGCGTATGTTGTCATTGGCAGTCGAAAATGAGAACGATTGCGGTTTGTTGGGTTAATCTTGAGTTGTTTTTCTGTAAAACAATCTCTCTCCCTCGGTTACAATCTTATTGTAACTCGATGCTCCCTAGGCACTCCTCTTTTATTTTGACCAGGGTATAGAGAACAAATCTAGATCCAAGAGCACCTAGAGTGCAATGCATACGAAACATACAATAAATCACCTACCACCTACATTCATTCAATAACAATATCAACACCTATTAATTGATGATAAATGCAAACTGTGCTATACTGCACATATTATAAAACTGCATATTGAATGACAATGAGATGACCCGCTGACCGTGGGCCCATTGCCTGGCCTCCGGCCTGATGATGCTCCAATGCACTTGGTAATAATGATACATTTGTATTAAATTGCCATTCAGCAGTACACAAACGATAATTTCATGCTCGCTTGCATATTATCGTTAATTGGATTCAGAGAAACTGACATGCTGGAAAAAATTGAGTAAAACATGGAAGGATACAATCTTGACTGCCAGCATCCCTTATTCATAAATGATCTTGTATTTTATTCAAAATACAAGGTCATTTATGAATAAGGTATACTATCATGCTCTTAGAAACTTAATCAAACTAATTAATAACTTTGACTGAGACTAGAAGATTTATTAACATCGATAATTACGATCATATAGAAACAAATGAGTACATTTACAATTCAAACAATTAAGCTAACTGCAGATTATTGCAAACAGTCTAAAGGTAACTAGTTTTTTTTATTATTTATTTATTTATTGAGCACGACAAACAGTGGAACACTTAAAACACATACAAGATCACATGAGGCGTCACCCACCAGTTGTGATCCATATATGATGACATTAAATATATTAAGTATTGATCCCCCAATTATAGAAAGTTCAACCGATGATCCTTAGATGATTTATATTTGTAGTTTTTAATTCTAGTAGGAAGAACTTTAGGTGTCCAATAAACTTAAATGACGGCCTACCTAATTATATGTATTTAAGTGTAATTATACCCTAATAATATAATATTGTCATGTATTTTAATATTTTGTTATAACAATGTGCAATGCCTTGACATTACAGAGTTTATTACCTTTATAAGCATGTGTAATTACCGTAATAACTGGTATCTACGTCTTCTGCGATCTTTGCTCACGATTGATATTATTTTACCGATTGTTCTTGTTCCACTTCGAACAGTAAATTACAGGATATCTTTACCTATGCTCTAGTTTTCAAAATACAGGGTTTCCATAACCTTCGTGTATACTGTCATCCATCAGTGTATAATTAGTGTTTGGTACATAAAGTAGAGACGTAGTATGTATATATCTTGTTCATTCATTTTCTAGATGTTGGATTTTGGAATTGTATTATTCTAGTCATTCAAGAACTTTGCAGGTGGGTAAATGTTAGTAAATATTTCAAAAATATTATATTATTTTTTATATCTATGTCAGTTAAAATTTTAAGAATTTCGTTTTTTCCTTATGTATGTAAAGAATGATATATTGATAATTTGAAGAGATTGTCATTCTAGATAATGCTGTGTGAATTGTCCAGCATTATTATTATTATTATGTCTCTCATTTACCATGATCTCGGGCCATAAAGTGACCCGGTCCTTTGGAAGGCTTGCGTGGGGCCGAAGCCAACAGCACAGAGGCCCTTTGAGAAGTTAATCTAAAGGCGATGGCTACACATAGCGGGTATCATCCTCATTATTATTATTATTATTCTGTAATAAGGGCCTAAATTCCACGAAATTTATCGCTTCACCTTAACAATGCCAAAGATATCATCTCAGAGTGATACTTTTTGGCATTTTATCTTTGATGCAAGAAACTACAGATAGAGGGGACTCGTGTCAACATTGAAAACATTATTTCAATAATGTTAACAATTGTACTAAAATAAAATAAAACAAGACTGACTAACATACATAATTTCTTACACTACATACTATAATAATATCTACATAACCTACAAATATTATAATAAACTGACACAAAATAAGGCCCACAAACCATCTTGCTATCTATGAATGAGCGTGAGGTAAATTTATCCAGCCCATGGTACTTGCTAATTGTTTGTCTGTCCGCTCGTTTGTTCATCGACCAAACCAACCATCCTGAACAAACTCACACAACGAGGTATTGTTTTAACAAGCCTTGCCTGTGTGTTTTCAACAAATGAGATGAACAAATACTCGTTTCCGAACGAAGCTGCTTATGCAGGTAGAGGAAAGTTCCTGGGTGATCGTCTATCCTTTATTTACCATCCAGATAAACTTAAGTGCTTTTTGTGATCTGTATTACCATAACCAGGAAGTAAATGTGCATAGACAAACTATACTATATGACAGACACTTTGTTCAGTATCAAATAATCTTCAGAGTACATGGTCGTATACAAAGCACGCGATGAGTCAGTTGACATAACACACCCTGTGTTGTGTATGCAAATAATGCTGGCCTAGTTATAAAATGCAGACCACAATAACCTGAATTATTCTTACATAATGAGTACGCTTGCATAGAGAGCACATTAACTTTTAAATATCATTTTTAACCGACGAAACATAATAAAAGGAGGTACTATTTCCGGCTGTACTGTATGTATTTTTATGTATGTTCGTCGATATCTCCGTCAATTATTCCCGTTTTGGTTTTGGTAAATACACAATTATTTTTGATAACAAAATTTATTGGATAAATCTTCATTAATGAATATAGACAGGTGATACAAAACTTTATAGTGGTTACGTCAGTGCACTAACTGGATCCGAGGACTCATTCATTTAGTATAGTGTAGACTGATAAACTATTTCAACGTAGAAAGACAGCTGTTAGCCATTTAGAGCGTAAAAGCTAAAAATAACTTTATAGCGTTGATCCTAGAATATAAAATATACTATATCCAAGCCCACAAAGATAGGCCAGACAAAAACATGTATATTGGCCATCATTACAACTACATTTCACCTTGTTTGTTGACCTTGACGTGGATAGATAGAGCCATCTATCAGAGCCTCCGTTCATAACTCACTCCTGAATGAAATGCGATCTTGGCTAGTTAGCGAGTTTTCGCCAATTAGCCTGTGTTTATGTTATCGTAATTGCTGTACAAGGTTCTCTGGGTCATGGGTGAACGTAAACACGGGAACTAATGTGTTGCTTTTAAGCCTTCGACAAGCATAAGCGGAGCGTGCTCATCGATCCGCTTACGTGTATAGCGGGGTTAGATAATCAATAACAAGCGACAAATAAATATTAAAAATTCGTAGCAAGCAGCGTAGACCCTCTACGCCGTAGCGCCAATCCTATTTTTATTGAAAGTGACTAAAAATTTTATAAGTTCTCCAGAACTTCTCTTTGCAGGCCTTAATGTAGTACACAACACTCAAATATTGGCTGGCCGCCGTGCCCTGTTTTTGTTTTCGAGGGTAAAAATCTGCTAACAGATACCACACCCTGCTAGATAACGAACTAGGCTCTGGCAAGAATCTTATATATAAAAATCAATTGCTGCTCGTTAGTCGCGCTAAAACGCGAAAACGGCTGGGCCAATTTTGCTGATTTTGGTTTCGAAATGTTTGTCTTAGTCCAGGGAAGGTTTAAATGGTGAGAAAATATTTATATATCAACGCGGGCAAAGCCGCAGGGCGCAGCTAGTATCAAATAATCTTCACAATTTGATAACTCAGATAATTTACAATTACGCATCTAACACTGAAATGGCGTACCAACCGGCCGGCTGTGTCACCAACTATGGCGCGTAGACTAGAAGTATTAGTCTATTAGTTAAGGTTGTTACAACTCGCCGCTTGTATCGCGAGAATGTAAGTTTTCGCCGTGCTACACGCTATTCGCTCCGCTTATACTTGTCCGAGGCTTAAGCCCATCATTGAAGAATACTCATATACACGAGTCAAGATGCACGCCGCAATGACATAATCTCGAAATTATAATTAATTGTTGTTCATTATGTACAAACTCAGCAGGCAGCCATAGCATGCGTAATTATAACCAACAAAGCATTTACAGTCACGTAAAGATGTCCCAGTTGATTATTTTGTATTTAGGAACGTAGTATTATTTTTCTTATTCTTGTCTGCACGAGAGGATGTTAGGTTCTGACACGAAGCCTTTGTGGCGGTGTCAACCTTCCTATGAATTATAATAATGACTCTGATTATTTACGACTAATAGACATGATGCAGGAAAACTTTTTGCTAGCGAAACCTTCGTCTTGATACAGTAGTTATTCTTCGACACGATGAACCTGGCCAATTAGTGCGTGGATTTATATTCTGAAACCTATTAGATGATGAATCTACTCAAATAATTAGTACGTGTACGTAAGTGTTTGGTAGAGTAGAAATGACAATTATAGTTTTCTCTGGTGAAAAAAATATTCTTATAATGATCTGTTTTTCAAATTTAACTCTCCAACTCAAAAATGTAGACATGGTCCTTTTATATATCGCTTCAGCTACTCAATTTTGCTTTGGGCATTCGCGCCAAAAGCAAAATTGAGTAGCTGACATCTAAGAAATTGGTTAGAAAGCTTGATTTTTTGAAGCGATATTCAGATACATTTTCAGCTCCAATGCATATCGCTTTCGTGATTGCGATTATTTCAAGAAACCCTTTCTTACATCAAACCCTTTTTGTCTTAGCAATTTCCTGCAAAGATGTGATTTTATTTTCCGTAGAAGTTTGTGTTCTAGATCTTTTGTTGCTCTATTTCGACTATAAGGTACCCATGTACCTACTCTACAGTGAATGACACGCGTTCTTGTGTAACTGGAATAAAAACTAGATCAGTATTATCGGTGCGGTGACTTCAGAATTTTTTACGATAAAATATACAACTACCTACTATGTATGTACGAGTATGTAGTAGTATTAATGTGGACGTGTATAAAAACATAACATGGCGATACCTATCACTTAATATAAAATACGGAGTACGTACAGAAGACTTCAATATTTCAAAGCTACTTCAATAGTAGTTACTAGTTCCTCAACTCACAGCCTATGTCGGTCCACTACTTTTTTATCCACACAGCATCATCTAGCCTCAATTATTGACTTTCATCTCATGGGGGGTAATGCCCATAATCCCCTCGCTGGGCATGTGGGTTGGGATCGCAGTTCGGTGGTAAATTGTTTTGCAGGAACGATCTTTACTAGTTACTATGTACGTATTTGCATAGAATCGGAATTGATACCATAAAAACTTGACATTTAAACGAACACCTGTATTAAAGATGCCTAAAGACACCAGTTCTACATAAGGCACAAAAACAGTAGGAAATAGCGTGGGTATCTTACTTTAGTAGATCTCAGTATTGATGTTATGTCATCTGTTTGGGCGGACAGTTAGCCAAAATAGGCAAGACGTAGATGGTAGACAATATGGGACTGATCAGGTGGTATGCCAATGTCAAGGTCAGAACCGTAGTGTAATTATGTAGCTTGTAACGAACTGTGGTACGGAGCAAGAAACAAAGCATTCGAGTTGAATATAATTAAAGGACAGGTCTTGGGTACCTTATCTTACTCACATACAAGACATTAACCTACAGTACTATTTGAATTTAAGCTTGATTTAAGTAGATAAATTTAAAAGAATATCGACGCTTTAGTTAGAAAGGTATTTAGCTCGAAAGTTACTTGAAAGTTCGGCGACTGCAATGGAGAAAGGTGTACTATTGTTAGACAACAAACGTACCATAATCACTTATTTATCTTTTATTGTCTGTTATCCGACTCATTGTACTTAAAGAAGTCACCTATATTAAGTAGAACTTAGATATTATTAAAACCGTAAAAAAAATTCGCTTCGTCAACCATCGACCATCGGTAACCAAGTTTTTTGCTTTCGCAACAAATCACATATTTATGTAACGTCCCTGCATTAGAGCCTGAAGAAAACATAATGTGATGTCACCATTACCGGGAGCTTCCTTTCATTTAGAACCGTTCTTTTTATGGTACCTCCACGTCATTAGCAAAGAATGTTCAAGTCGAGAATGCGTCGCAAATCCGTGCACTGATTGTAATCGACGGATAGACGGTGGTCGCGATGAGTCGCCTGATGCTTCCACATTCCGCCGGGGCCAATCCATGCCCATCCACTTTTATGGACAATTCACTGGGTAATAATAACTCTGGTGGATACAATCGATTTTCTTGCGATGTCGAAGAATGTCTGGATAGGATAGCGGTTCACATCATTCCGCGCTAGTGCTTTGAAGACTGGTTTAGAATTCCGAGGCGATTGTGACCGTTGTGACAAAATAAAGCATAAGATAATTTGACAAATAGTAGGTACAGTAATAGTAGGTATAAAATCATAGTTACGTAACACTACGTAAGTTAGATACATAATTATTTACCAACATTTACCGGGAGGTACGAATGTCTATACTGCGGCCGTACCTTTCATTCCCGTATAAGCCTTACAAGTTATCTACGTAAGTGCCGAAATATTAAAAATTCAAGAACCATCCTTCGTGGATGTTGAGGGCTAATGATGATGAGATTCTTCATATTACGTATATGAATAGTCATATAAAAACATATTTAAGGATATAAAAGATGCAGAATAACCGGTGAAGTAAAATAACGGAAGATGACGAAGTAAAATCGTAATAATATGATAAAATTATGCCTCTCCTTTAAACTAGTTATTATCAGCGTATTACAGTTCAAACAAGACGTCGAAAACACGACAGGATTTAATAAAAATAAATTAGAAAGCAGGATAGTGAGTGTGTCGAGTAACGGTGCCGCGTGCTGTACTGCCCGAGGCTGTGGCCACGGCTCATTTCGTTTCACAGGTGGCTGATGGCCGGTGGCCGGTCTATTAGAGGCTTGAACTTGTCTCCGAATTTGGGTTCCAGTTTAACCTTGATAAAATTTGGTTGCGCTTTACTTAAATCTTATAAATCAACGTAAGTGTAGAATGAAGGAGCTTTCGAGGATTTCTTATATATGTTAGCTAAGTGTTAGATTTATACGCAGCTTCACGAAATTATTCTCTTTTTATATATTTTAATTAAAGTATTTGCTCTATTTAGCTCAGAAATTAGTTTTTCCTTATAAATTGCAGCAGGCAAATTCCTATTTTGTTTGCGTAGTTGGCTCAATAAGCATTTTGTATGCAACTCGCATACATCGTACTACTATTCCAGAGCATGGATTTAAAATCTGACGAGCACTAGGCACCATAGGGCAAGGGAAACTACCTTATGAGAAGAACCTCTATTAGGTTCTCTTTGGTTGTCAAACTACACCTAAATTTCAGTACCTACTCACGCGGTCCCCGTGATGATATAAAATTCAACATTATTTCTTTCGGAACCAAAGAAAAAAATTTAAAAACACATATTTGAGAAAAAATACGATAAAAAATATGAATCAACCCTGGAACCCTGCGGTATATTGAAATGACTTAGGTATTTTTTGGTTCGTAGGTTACTAATTATTTGGTTTCTCTAAGCCAGTTTCTTAATTGGCTGTATAGTTTTCAAGGTATTCTCTATCCCGCTCCTATGAACGCAAAATCCTTTCCTATCCTATTCACAAAATAGGACGCAAAGTGCCCTTTTAATTTGCAACATAGACAACAAAATAAAATGTATACGGTACTTACTACGCCTTGTGTTCGAATAGCATTTAATTTTCTATATCTTAACACAGCTTTTAAAAGCTTTTAAAGATAATTACGAGAGAAATTCCACCGATAAGTAGAGAAATACTGTGCAATTTATTTACATGCACTTCAACAAGTTAACAGTTGGTTGTAGTACTTGATATGTTACATTAGGAAAGCTTTGAACTGAAGTGCTTTCAGTAGAGACCAGAGTAGCTTCGTTTGTTAATATGTAGATATACCTCAACTGATTTCAAAGGATAAACACACAACACAGCATTTACATACAACCAACAGCATTTACTACACAGCATTTGCTTATTCTCTGTAAAATGGTATTTAAAAACAAACAAATTACAAAGTAAAATATAATAATTGACCGACTCAACACTTAACAATATGCGTCGAGTATGCGAGGTAGGTATATGCGGAAATAAATCATACAATTAACAGTAATTATAATTAAGCATAAACGTGCATACATGGCCGCAAATAGAATAACGCTTTTATGATATAACACGTGCAATAATAACAAGTTACCTGATTAAACATTATCTAACATAACTTTATGCGACCTATTTCATATAAAGATGAATATACGGTTAATAATTACCTACTCTGTAACGAAAAAAACGTATACTAACAGATTTATTTCATTGTGAAGATTTATCCTAGCTATACGCAACAATGAATTATTACTAACTACAAAAAAACTAACTGACCTAAATGCGGTACGACAATATCTATTTGTTTACTAAAAATATTATGAATGGTCTCAAACACCCCAAAGTAGGCATTCACGTATAACCCAATCAATCAACAAAATAATAATCAACCCGACTCTACGCAATTGATACCCTCTTCAAACTTTCTCCTCAAACCAGCTTCCAATTTGTTTAGGTAAATAAGCCTAATAATGGGGACGCCGAAATGGACCGGTCATCGCGTCTGGGTCAAGGACTCGGTCGTTGACCCTGCGCCTACGCAGCCTGACACCCACTCGATATGAGGATAATGTTTGATACCATCACGACGGTGAAGAAGCGTTATTTGTTTACGAGAATTAATGCAAAAGGGTAGCTAAACTTGCGATTTTTTTTTGTTGATTTTTGAAATGCGTACCTATTATACTTGGCATTTAAAAAAATTTGAAACCTGATACTACTATACTTACTAAGAGCCCCTAAAGTAATTTACGATAATATATAGAATATTATCCGACGAGTATAAAATATACCTAAACTGGTTTATTTTTAATAATACTGGTCTTTGTTTCACACATCAAATTAATGTAGCAAGCAAACTAAGCTAAATTCAATCCAACGATCCCATCCATCCACGACACATTGTTTTTCACTTATTATATTTAAAAAAAATGTTTGTTGTTTTGTTAAAAGTGCAATAATTAATTTTCTACCTATCTAAGCATGGCTTGTGATAATATGTTTTAGGAACCTATATATATTTGTTGTGCTTCCTATATCTTATTTACTTATCAATTACATGCAACTTATTGCAAGTGGGAAATACAAATCGTATCATACAGGTGTTCAACTAAAAAATCATAAAATATTGTTATTTAACATAGAAAATATGACTAATTCTGCGGGAAGCGCGTGCGCAAGGTCGCGCGTTGAAATCTTTTGGTGGACGAATCGGCCCACTGACCGCGCGCCTAAAAGTGAATTTTGTCAAATATGGAAATCACTTTTTTGCTCAAAGTGAATTTGATCCGAAATGGAAATAACCTTTTTATGGTTATTCCGGTTTATTTATTGATATGTTTTGGGCCGAAAGGGACAAATGGAATTCTGTAGAAGGTAAGACACACGATTGGTGAAGTTTAAGATTTAAAATATTTTATCGCATTCAATACAATACAATTCTTTATTTATAACGCCAAGTTACAAGTCAAAAGTACATATAATAATAATAATAAGGCAAGCAATTCACCGTGAGTTGTAAATTTTATGGTTAAATCTGTACATGAATTTCAATTACGCGAGGGGAAAATATATCAAGCGCAAATATAAGACTGTCTGAAAATAACCATTATTAAAATTGCCAGCTTTGGATTTACGATCCATCATTATTGTCTTGTTACTCGAATGATAAATGGGCCATAACATTTCACGTCAGTCCCGAAGAATGGGGTCTGGACGACTTTATGGGAACAGGGGTCCCGTCCTTATAGTCCCTGAATGATAATCCTATATGAAATACCCCCTTGTTCTTTTTATCATAGCATGTGTCTTCCATCATACAAAGGTTTGTGTTCTTCAAACAAAAGTCGTAACTAATAGGACATATTAAACCATTTTTAAAGGAGTACACATCCGGCAATATCTATCTATCGGATAGCTTACATTTTATAGTTCTTTTTAGGCACCATTCTTTTATTATTATTATATATTTGTATTGTATTTTTTAATTATAATATAACTTTGCACGTGCATACCCAGAAGGAACACTTAATATTATCGTGTAAAATACCACCTTCGATATTTTACAATTTGAATTATCTTCTGTACAATGGATTTCCATTACTCCCTATTGAGGGTCTAATCCGCCTTTCCATTGAAGGTAATTCTTACAATAGAACGATATTATCTTATTTTATGTACTTAGTACCTACTTAGGTAGGTAGAGTAGTAGGATATTTATGGGGGAGGCCCATGTTCAGCACTGGACTGCTATAGGCTGATGATGATGACGAAAAAAAACATTTCCAAAAGTATTTTTCTTTTTGTAAACTGATATTTTTTTCAATACTTCTGTCAGGTCTATTATAGTTAATATAAGAGTTATATACTGTTATATATCTTAGAATAGACTAAGATATATAACTCTAAGCTTGATTAGAGGCATACAGACATGCCAATAAATTCTATCATTGATGGAATAAAGTTAGCATTCCTTAAACCAGTTCTATCAGGATCGTGTTCTTCATCCAGCTCGGGGCAATTAAAACACCAGGGTTTTATGCACCATCCAACATGTTACCTTCTTTGTGAAACCTGTGTTACCTACTGTAAAAACTATGTTACCTACTGTAGAACCTATGTTACCTACTGTAGAACCTTTGTCACCTACTGTAGAACCTATGTTACCTACTAAAGAACCTATGTTACATACTGTAGAACCTATGTTACCTGCTATAGAAACTTTGTTACGTTATTTTCCGAATTATCTTATACCTATGTTAGCATAACCACGATAATATGGATCTACCTATGTATTTATGGAAGGGGCTCTACCAGTCAGTTTATCAAAGTCCGCTCAGCGTCTTATACAGTTCATATTACATTCGAAGTATCATGCGATTGGTCATAAAAGTTGGTCACTATAATTACTAGGCATGGCTCAGGATAACTCTAGGCGTAGGACATTCAACTCCACCAGGTCAAGCGCCTTGCATCGCGAGTATTGCGGCTAGATATATTGTTTTTACTCCTATTTTTTCTTTTCATGGATTAAAGGCCATGTTTAGTGTGTCAAACATCGACACCACCAACATCATACGTTCCACTATGATCACAACTGCATTAGCCATAAAATATCTCTCCATACATATTGTGTATCAAGGTGTATACATAGTTAATTAGATTATAAACATTT
This sequence comes from Eupithecia dodoneata, assembly GCA_947044415.1. Taxonomy (NCBI): domain Eukaryota; kingdom Metazoa; phylum Arthropoda; class Insecta; order Lepidoptera; family Geometridae; genus Eupithecia; species Eupithecia dodoneata. The sequence goes on along the minus strand of OX345656.1, from coordinate 5,595,686 downwards.
CTGTAGGTACATGCAATGAATGATTTGACTATTAATAGCGACTAACTCTGCTCATCACGTTAAGGTTCAAGAGCCTTTCAATGTAATTATGTATTTCAACCACAATAAAATTCGACTGCTCGTTTTTCTGCTAAGATTTGCGGTCTCTTGTACCTATAGAATTTGCAACGGACAATTCTATTCATAGCCAAATTTTTAAAAGCTATTATTGTAGGTTTTTGAACTCATAGCACAGGGATTATTGCCTCCGCCAGTTAATACTTATCATCCTAAATAATTTCCCGAAGCTTTCTTACTGGTAGATTAAGAAAGCTTCTTTATTTAGAGTTTTAAGAATTATCTGTAATATGTTTGTATGCTATCTAGAAAGAAAGAAAGATCTATCTAGTAAGCTAATTACCCATTATTTTTATACTATTCATAACGATTACAGAGCTCTGTAATGGTATATTTCAAACGAATTGAACTGGAACGATTACTTATTAATTTCAGTTCCTATTAATAAACGAAAACCACTGATACCGACATAGACTCTCAGGTATTCAAATAAGACAACGCACCATACACACTAGAAAGTATGAATCAAATATTGTGAAGATTGTCGAAGTGTTTCACTTTTATCTCGCGGAAATAAAACCACAACTTATTTGGCCATTGAATGAGTCACTTTCTTCAGTTTGGTTTGAGCCCACAGGTCACAGCTGGAAACAAATGGGCTCGCCATTATTTTGGAGGAGAGAAAGGCGATGGACCCACTAACCTACTGTTGTATAGGTACTTTCCTTGCGTCATGTTCTTGGGAAGTTTATGCATTGAATTCAAACGTGAATCTTCTTTTTCAGTATCAATCGTAAACGTTAAATCGAACACGAAACAGGTTTTGCTTGTGGGCCGATATAATCTAGACATTATGATTTTACTCCGACGACCCGCGCTGCGGGACACATATTTGCATGATTTGCAGATATTTTGTTCCGGGTCTAATTATGTACCTAAGTAAGTATATCTACCAAGAGTTATGAAATAATTCTAAATAATTATCTGCACCGATCAGTCAGTTTGCTATTTCCAGAGTACCTTGCACCTACTTTTATAGTAATTCTGTGATTCCCGACAAGTCCTATAAAATCATCATCATCAGCCTATAGCAGTCCACTGCTGGACATAGGCCTCCCCCAATGAGCGCCATAGCGCCTATAAAATGTATTCCTATTATTCTGACTAAAAATCAATACAAAAAATAACTAGGTACTACAACATTGTGTGCCCAACCGTGCAAGCTCTATAAAAAAAGAAACCTAAAAGAAAACAAGTCAACCAACGACCAACCAAGTAAATGAGCATTTCGAAGTTATGCCGTGTTACGTCGCAAGTTGCGAGCTAGCAAGAGGTTTACCTTGCTCTTGGAGCCTCTTCAGTGCAACAGCCGTCCCTGGGCTGCCTCGACCGGACCGGGTCATTCCTAGCCGGTTCTACATGCTAAATAATCTATTCCATTTCTTGAAATGAATAATAACGGAATTTCGATGGAATCTGCTTAGCTTTACAGTTAAGGCTATTTATGTGTTTTTAATTATATCTTGGGATTTTATAGGCGGAGATATGTTATTTAAATTAGATAATCAATGACTTGATGAAGGCTTTGTTATATTACCAGTTTCTACACGTGTTTGTGCATGCTATTTTTATGGAACAAAAGTAGCCTAGGTAGTTTTAAACAAGTTGATTTATTTTGTGTTGTGGTAGTGAACCACAATAGCTTTTGAAACTATCGTGGTTATTAATACTTAAGTCATTGATAACGGGATATTTACCACGAAATATTGAAAACTGAAAAATCCATACCTACCTGGTAAATATCCCGGTATAATGACTTTAGTCACAATAAGCTAATACTTAAAAACATTCTAATACTCGATTTAGGTTGAATTAAGCATAAAATTGATCTAACTAAAAATAATAAACGCAATCTAAATTCATGAACATGTTTTTTGTAGAACACTTGGACTAGGTCTATAAGAACTAACTTCTACAAGTGATAACAAAATGGACATAATAAAAGTAGGCCTAAATCAACGGAGGGATAATTATGTCATTTATGAGTGAATCCATACACCCACTCACATAATATCACAGAATTATCACCGTAGAATATCACGGTGAGCAAACCGTATGTTAACAAAGGCCCTAAGAGTTATATTAATTAGAAAAATAATAAAAAAGGTAAAGAAAACAAACGTATCCTTGCTAGGAATAAAACCGTAAAGTAAATATGCATTATGCAGTAATTGCGTTTGTTTTTAATGTCGAAAGTTACGCCGACTCTCGTTTAAAATTGTGGCTGAATATTGCGATGCCTCTTTTAATTCCATATTATAAATATCAAACAAGTATGTAGTTGTTCTTAAGAGGCAGTTATTTTTAGGTCTTAGCCTCACCTGACTAACTTGTTCTAGGTATTTGCACATTATATCACATTACACACACCTATGAAGATACATATATGTACGTAATTATACAGGGTGGCTTTTTGAGTCGATGGCCAAATTATGATTTTATAATCTTTCACTTTGGAGGAAAACGATCCGATTGATTAGTTAAAAATATGACACTCGACTTTTTGCACTAACTGATTTGATTGCTGATAAGAAACAATCAGTGCAAAAAATACTTTATTAAAAATTCAAGAATATGACTATTTTTCACAATTAGTTTTTGAAATATGTGTGCGAAGCCGCGGGCAGGAGTTGTAAATAAATATATGTATAGCTACTTTAATTACTTCTCAAAAATATATTATATCGCTATCCCTTATATGTCGTTTCTAATTAACGAAACTTGTCTTTAAAAAAATGCATACTCTCTATCTTAAAATCAGACCGTTTGTGCCCCTGCAGAAGTTGAAGAGGATTCATTACAACAGAAAATAATTCAGGCACTAGATAAGTGCGGTGCCTACAGGCTGCGCGCACGCATGCTCAGGGCTCTCGTCCGTGATTCAATCCTGATAGGACGAGGACGCACGTTTTATTTAATTTTTGCCAATTACGATGATTCTTCCCTGGATAAGTGTAATGGCAGCAATAAGTAATTTCTGAAATGGGAGCGGTTCCTTCTGTTACGTCAAGCCATTTTCTAACATAAATTGAGTTTAGATAAAATCATAGTGATAGAAATCGCTCAGCGAGCTTTAGAATAAGCTATGCTCGGAGTTTCTCTAAAGAATAGGATTCGTAACGAATACATCCGACAGAGATCCAAAGCTATCGACATACATAGCTCAAAGAATCAGTAAGCTGAAGCTGCAGTGGGCCGGCCATATCTCGCGAAGAACCGACAACCACTGGGGTAAACGTGTTCTTAGTGGATACCACGACTCGGTAAACGTGGTGCAGGATACTCCCCAGCCAAGTGGGATGATGACCTGTGAAATAGGCAATCAATTGTTTCGTTTCGTTTTTGAAGTGCAGATTGGTATATTAGTACACCGATTGGCCGAAACGAAACACGAAACTTCGTGTTGTATTATAAAATTATAATAGGTGCACTCTGTATCAGCCCACTTTTGTTCTGTTGAAATGAAAAAACATTTTAAACATATTAACCTACAACAAACCTTCCCAGTTTTAATTAAACAAGAATATTCCCAAATTATTTGAATCAAGATGTTCTAACAAAAGACACGTTTACTAAATTAGTAAAACATTCGCGATTTAAATTGCTGATTCCCGCATAGATGGAATTTGCAGACGGAATAACAACCCGAAGTTATTCCAACAAAAACAAACACAACACAAAAGCTCGAAGACTTCAGTTTGACCTAATAAATTGATACGTCGGATGTTTAGTCCCAAATTCCGAGATGTTCCTTTGAAATGTCAAAACGGAAATACCTAAACCCATTCCCATACCATGCCTGGAATTGGATCAAGAATTACTATAGAGGTAAGTAATAAACGTAAGTAAAATCTGGTCAATAATAGAAGGTAAGGGTAAGATATAAATAATAATAAAAATAATAATATAACGATAGTCGTTTCGGTTAACGGCGAAGAGCCTCGATCAACACCTGAAGAGACTCTCGCTAGGAAGTTGGATCAAGGGCCAGATCCAGAAGGCGGTACTCTTGGACTCGGCACGTATCGTCAGGAAGTTCCTTTCTCTGCAGCCCTAGTCATCAGCGGCTTGAGCCTCGCTTCGCGGTCTATGATCTACCGTTTTGATATATTTTTTACTGTAGAATAGCTTTATAATATTTTATTGTATTTTCTATAGTAAAAAAATTATTTTATACGAGAATTTAAATAAATGAGTGTAAAATAATAAATAATGCTGGACAATTTACAACATCATTCAGCCCCAAGCCAAGCACAGCTTGTGTTATAAAAGTTGCGTAAAATATTCTGGAATTAAAGTCGGTATCGTGCAAAGGAAAGGTTTGGCCGCAAGATTGAAATTGAGATTAAACTGAAAAACGTGCTTATGAAGGCATCTTCGATACTTGCAAGCTACGTAGTAGGTAGATCCTATCCCTCTTAGCCACAACATAAGGAGTTCGAAACTGGAGGATATTTTTACACGTGGAAAGCATAAAATTATACAGACGAAGGAAAAGACTATTTTACTAACGCAGAAAGTTATAATCAATAAAATAATTATAGACCTAGTATTTACAATTGAGCTATTCCAGACTGTTGAATGAAGAAAATAGTATTCATGTATGCTAACCAGACCCTAAAATACCCGAGCAGGCAGCAATCTTTTCGCGATTGATAGTTTTTTTTGATATTTTGTTATGAAACTATCACTATTCCCTACGATAAAAAATATTGAATGCCATCGAACTCGCGCTGTTATTTGAACCAGAATTTTGGAATGGATGATGATAATCAAGATCTGGTTTTGTTAGAACCGTTGTAATACAGTAGTGGGTCACCACCGCCCATCTACAAACATCGGACAATGCGTGTAAAGTTCCCATGTTATATTATCTTCACGCATATCAAATAATGCCTTCACTGAAATTAGTAAGACATTGAACTTGCAACTTTGACTCAAGACAAATTTGTATTTTTTGCAAAAAAAAGTCGTTCCTTCAGCCACATGAAAGGTGTTGCAGCATAATGTTTCTTTGCTAAATTGGGTTCAACTGAATCTAAATTTCTTTTTAAGTTCCTTCCTAGCCAAATGTTAGATATTTTTCTGACTAAGTCACGTTCTTTATGAAAACGAAGAACAATTAAAATCTAATTGCTTGGCCCTACGTGATTCCACGTATATTTTTCAAAGAATTTCACCATCGACAAGAATAGTGAATAAGCCAATCTATTGTTCAGTTAACACTTAACGTATGTTTGTATAGTTGTAAGTGCTTATGATTATATCCTACTAATATTATAAACGCGAAAGTTTGTAAGTATGGATGGATGATTGTTACTCTTTCACGTAAATAACACATAGGCTACAATTTGTAAAGATATATTGTATATTTTTCAAAAGATCTATCACCACGCGGGTGAAACCGCGGGGCGCAGCTAGTTATTTAATAAATGCGTAACGCGCGTTGCGTTACGCTCGACAAGGGGTCAAATGATGCAGGCGTAGGTATAATAAACCACATTATGTGTGGTGTATGGGTTAAATGAATAAAGGTACTCGTATACGGAAGTCGATAGGTATTAATTAGCGTCTTAAAGCTCTAGGCTTCCTGGGTTTTTCTGAGATGAGAAGCAGCGTGCGAGACGGTTTCGCTCGTGCGCTCTTCTGCGCATCTTTATTCCTTACATCATAACGCTTTTAAATCGTTCCCCGTATTCGCCGTGGTCACTGATTTTGATTAACGTCTAACGGGCCCCTATAAATTATTGAATAATTGGTGTTGAAAAGAACCGTAAGTAATTGGTATTGACGGTGTTCAAATTAAATTGACATATTGCTAGCCGTAAAACTAACTGATTGGGTGTTTTCTAATAAAAAATCCGCTGGTACACTTTATTTTTAAAGTTTACTCACACTTAACCTTTCGATAATTATGTTTTTGTATGTCCCTGTGGCCTGATGTGTAATGAAAATATAATAAATAAATATCTACTGATTTATTTCTTTAGGCTTACAAAATAAGCACTTAGACAAGTCGTACAACTATCTTCAATACTTTGCAGAGTAGCTTTGCGATGACAACTTGATTCATCACCGTGGGCTGTGATGTAGCTTACTAGAGCATTATTCTTTTTTACATGTTTTTCCAGCAAGGTAATCGATTCTGAATGATCCGCGGACTGTGGTCGATCGATACGATCAAAACAAAACAATCAAGTAGGTATTGGAGCCAAGGTGTGGGCATCGGTTTCTCACGGTAAAAGACGACATAAATAAAAGCGCTGAGACGCTTTGCAACTTCGTTGGTCCTAAAGTTAATAAAACTATGGAATTCCTAAATTATAAAAGCAGTCATAAAGTAAAGACCATCACCTTCATAGGTAAGTGCATAGTTATAGTCGGGTCGGGATTAAGAAATCATAACAGCAAAACTTTATGGGGCTGTTGAGAGTGCTCCAAGCCGACCTCCGCGTGGGTTTTATGAAGGTTTCAGAGGAAACGTGCCTATTGTCATGGCTATCACAAGTTCAACAATAAATATGTGGTTTTTATTATCTGGCGCAGCGCATCAGCATTGCCATACAGCGGGGCAATGCAGCCAGCGTCTCGGGAACGCTTCCGACTGGTATTGATAGGGATCAATTGAGCTACCTGTAGATTGTTAGGAGTCAGCAGTTAGCTTAATCGTTTGAATTGTAAATAGTTCTTATGTTTTTCATTTGATTGTAAATTTCTTTGTTGATAAATGTTAACAGAATATTGGTTTGGTATAACGGTTTATTGTTCTTTGTTTTATAGTTGAGTTTTGGCTCCTGTGCATAGGTATTGAATAAGACTCCACCTCCGCATGTAGTTATATTTAAGAACTTTACATTAGATACCTAAGTTCTTATTAATTCTTAAAAGGCACGCTATATGTCAGTTAATATAATTTTATCAATGGTTTACTGTAAACATAATGTAAGATCTTTTTGCAGCTACCCGTATTTTAAGGAAAAACAGCACCTCCCATAAAGCCGACCCCAGACTCCCAAGATATAATTACGAAGCCGATTTTCATAGCGGTAACGGTGACACAGTAGGCGGTGAACGACATCGTGCGATCGGCACGCCATTATCGATATCTTGTTGAACGTTACCATGTGTTACCGACTATCACACGGTTACAGGAGACTTATTCGCTATGATTCCACACTGATAACGAGCGATGGAGTAACGCTGCAAGCTGAAATGTAGTTGTAAACTTTGTGGAGGCAAGTTTAGGTACAGATTGTTTATGGGTTGTTCGAAAAGTGTTTAGCATTTTACGGCGTTGACCACCGAATCTCATATTTTACAGAGGAGCGACCACAACTATAATCAACATGATCGAGGGCATCTATGACGATGAAGAAGAGCATACTTTTTCAAAACCCTTTTTGAAAACGTACTAAATTTGTTTGTGCTTGTAACCATTGTGGGGCGTAGGTTCAAATTTTTCTTATTTCTAAACCTTATTTTTTTTTGAGAGTTGATAGATCAAAACTTAGCGCGTTGCGTTACGTTCTTGCCTAAAGGGGTTATATTATAGCGAATAAAATGCCAAGTCTAGTCTACCAGTACTCGTGTCGTGAAGCTATCCGATTGCACGCAATTATTCAACACTAACAGTTAATAGTTAACTTTACCTAATTGCGTAGGTCGTGTCATATTTGCATGGTAATGAACTTTGATTCTTGGATTTTTAGGTAGGTAATTAGCTGCTTAAATAATTACAGGTACGTCTGTCTATCAATAAAGTAACAAAAGAATAGGTATTAAGAAAACATCTTTTAATTTGCCTCCTATTACGTTTGCTTATCAGTAAACGAAATAGTACGCATCAATGCTTGACTATACCCTACCCTAAATTTGAAGTACTTACCTAGATATCTAAGCACATTTACATAGCATATTATATATATATATATCTTTACTTACGACATGCTTGACTTGTATGTACATAGTACATGCATAACAAATCAAAGTCAAGCATGTCGTAAGTAAGGACATAATAGTGAATTACTGTGTTTTTTACCTTCATATTGTACTTTTGTACTTATTTACAAACTTGAAGGAGACGTCAAGGTGGAGCATGGTATAAGTGCTATTGTCAATGATACCTAGATAGGTAGGTAATCCGTTTGTCATTAGCTTAACTCGGTCGCGTTGATCACACAAGAATCTGAGTAAATATTTTGATGGGAACAATAAATAAATGCGACATGTTTTACGCTTAACAGTCTTAAAAATATTTTATAAGTAAAAGTTAACTCAGGGCCAGTTATTTAGTAAGAGCTGGTTAAGAACGTATTGTACGTCTTCGCTTTTTACTTTAATCTATGACTTCTCTTGAAATTGAGCCTAAATCGTTCATCCAGAGCTTATTGTGAATTGAAAAGCTTATTAATATTGCCTGACCATCCAACCGTGTCGTAACTCAGAAAAACTATTGCACAATACTGAAGTGTAGCGAATCAATTTTTTTCAATAGGCTATTTCTAACGCATTTACTCAATGGCGATCATCGTAGAGTACCGTTTCTGATAACGGGACCCGCCCAGCGGCCCTAAGCGCACCTTCAATGTTACAGATACCACTAGATTATCATTCAGAGCGGTATTCTGTGCTAGTTAAAGGTTATTTTTGAATATCAGACGTTACTTTTATGGGCTATTTGAATTCTTAAGCATTCAAGATCGAGATGGGTGCTGGTTTGACACAAATAAAGTTACTGACGCAAATAACAACTAGGCAAAAACTTTTCGTTTGTAATTTTCTTTTAGGCTATCTTTTGAAATTGACATAGGCCGACGCTACATGTAGACTTTTGCGTTTTACCAGATAAGCCAACCGATATAATCGTAAGACGCCGAAAATTGTATGATCCTAGAATGTCCTAGATTCTTTACACATGAAGGCCCTAGAATGATAGTAGATAGACACAAAAGAGGTGTAGAAAAAAAGCGACAACAACCGCATGTTTTTCCACAATACAATACAGATAACGCTTTATTGCACATCAAGACAAAGAAAAACCAGAAAATAACACAGATACATAATAAGCGTCTTTATCGCTAAGAGCGACTAATACCACTTTGCCTTAACACTTTGCGTAATATAATTTCTAGGAACAAAAATGTATCAGCTTACCTGAGGACGTAGCGTGGTGTGCCTGGAGTAGTAGTCGTGCTGCTGTTGGTAAAAACTGGTGGGCGACAGCGGAGGCCGGTACTTCTTGTGGCCGTAGCCCATAGTGTCCATTGTGTGCATCGTGGCTCACACAGTTACACTTGCTTTTAAAGATCAGGCATTTTCAGTTCTGGAACAAAAATATAACTCTGAGATTGGCGCAGCCAGAGGGATTTTTTTCCTGAAATAGGTATGTAAACAGTAGTTATAAGATAATTGGTTTGTAAACCAAGATAAATGACAACGGGCACTAATTAGTGTTGCTTAAAATAATCTCCAGTTTATAGATTTTATCTTTATTATTGAGTAGGTACCTAGTACCTAGGTAATTTATTTATTCTCAGGTATGATACGCATACAAATTACCTGTTTCCGGTTGAAATTATATAAAAAAATATAGTTAAGAAGGATTGTAAGCCGAGCTATTAATATGAAATAAAGGCTTTACCTTAAATAACCCTTTTCGTGCGTGCGCGCATGAGGTGCATTGAAATCAAGATACCAGCGTACGTCACGCATTATTATAAAAAAACGATATTGTGTTGTGATATTACAGTAGGTGCACGTTTATTGTTCGAATAATAAAAATTGTTTCAAGCCTTTGTTTAATATTGTATATAATTACTACCTAAACCCTTTTGTAAAAAAATAAAATCAACTGTGTTGAATAACGTTATGGTTTGAGTCACCTATGCATTTGGTAGTTTAGCTTGTAGATAATTACTACTTAAATAATTAAACCGAAATAACTGGCTTAAGCTTGCCCATGAATAACAAGTTATATTAGGTACCTACTCGTTCCGTTATCCTATCTACAAAAGGCAAAAGTAAAACAAACACGATAAAAAAGATCCATAAGTTGGCATACGTCGTAGGTCCATACAGAAGTGTATGACAACTGCCCTTCAAGTTGTAACAACGCACTGACGATGTCATCCTGCTAATATTATAAACGCGAAAGTTTGTATGTATGGGTGTTTGCTACTCTTTCATGCAAAAACTACTGAACGGATCGGGACTGAATTTTGCATACAGGTAGATCCAGGTCTGGGATAAAACATAGGTTTTTTATCCCATAGATCAGTTTCCCATGAGATATAAAAAAACTAAAACTTTTCCATGGAAACAACAAAATCATACCATTGAATTATTAAAATATTATGGTTTGCCCGAAATGGATAAAATTGTTGATATTCTTATTCTTATAAAACGTGCGAAGCCGCGGGCAGAAACTGGTGTTGAATAAATGTTGGTGTTCCAAACTTGATCATCAAGAGTATCATAAAACACAATTATTATTATCGTTTATTTTGTTTTTGCATAAAATATGCATAGACCTACAAACCAAGGTATGAGAAAATCTTGATTAATGGTATCTGTTAGGTGCATTCTCGTGTTAGTAGGTAAATTATGTTGTTCGTTTTATGTCTTATTTGATTAAATGTGTTTAACGGGAATCCCTCAGCAATATTGTGTCTGTGTGTCAGTGTCTCACGCCCACGGTGTTTGCATCGATGTCAACTTGGCTCAAACCGGTTAAATTAGGCAAGCGAGTCGAATTATAAACAAATAATCGGTCAAATACCTCTAACTCTACAATAAACCACACAGCTAGAGTTCTTCCATTCTAAATTTGTGAGCGGCTTTTCCGCTTTTTTCTAAGAATCATAAAGTAAAAGTGTAAACTTGTTTCAAAATGGCATCCACTAATGTCACACGCCCTACAAAATTAAATAATGCTTCCCTGTTTTGATTCGATTTCATCTACATGTAATTTTATTGTGACGACCTCTGTGGCGCGGTGGGTGAAGGTGTCCATTTGCGACGCAGGAGGTTGCGGGTTCAATTCCTCGAGACAAATATTTGCACGATCTGCAGATATTTGTTCCGGGTGTTCTGATGGTTTTCTATGCATAATAAAAATATATATCTATGTAATGTATTGTATTATGTATATCACTTATCACCCATAAAACATTCTCTGCATAGCTTTGGGGATATATAATGCTTTGTGAATTGTCCAGCATAATTTATTATTATTTATTTATTTTTCCGCAAAGGCGAGTGTAAGTTTAGAGTGGAATAACTCTCCGCGGCTATTGAAACAGGTCGTCTATTGCCTGCGTAACAGTAAAAATGTAATGAACCGAAATACAACCTTACCCACTTAGCATGACGAGTGGTTGGGAACGGAAGTCAGTAAGCAGGTACATCCTCGGTACATCGGTTCGTAAAATCCCCTCCTGATTTATAAATGAACTATAGAACTGTAAATTTAATAATGGTCACTACGATGAGTTTTTATTTTATGAGATAGTTTGATTTTGTTTAGTTTTGTATAGGTTTATTACAAAGGCACCCACGAATTTCTACGATTTTTTTTATGCCTGTAGGAACTTATATATTTGTACATAAGATACAAAACATAGAAATATGTTAATAAGTAAGAAAAATAAATCATAATATAAAAGTTTTGGTTTTAATTTTTCATACAAAAGACTTCAACGCGCTCCGGTTCAAACATAAAAGCGTTATATAATTTGTACCTAATTGTTCTTCCGAGCTCATAACAAGAGTACCTAAGTGTTATTTAACAGCCTGCATGAAGCCTTGATGAGTCACAACATTACACGGTGGATCGACAACAGAAAAAACAAATTACGATGCCGAAATTAATTGTTGATGGTATCAGGAAACAAACCGGACTGGTCAGAGGCACAAATGAATATGCTTAAGAATATTTATGAAGACATTATGTTGAATTAAAAAAAACCTACATATTATTGTAATAAATATACCTAGTTTTTTCAACTTAACGAAAGGAGACATTTTTTAAATTATTAATTAGCATCTCTAGCTTTAGCATAATATTTTCTAGTCTTTTGGAAAACAAATTTAAACGGAATTGAACTGAAACGATACTTATACATTTAGTACGTACCTACAAATACTTAAGCACTGGTAGTTATAACATTTCGTTGTACTTAGGTATTTCGATTACAACGTGTGTCTCGAGTATGCAAAGGCGTTAGAGGATCCTTAACTGTGAAAGCCGGTACAGAAGCCCTTCTGTATAATAGTACAAACTTTTAGATTAAGTATAAGTAGTAGTCGTCCTGTAACTTTGTTTAGCATCAATTTAAGTAGCTTTTTGTGGAAATTTTTAATTAGCCTTCAGTATTAAGTCAGATACCTACTCATTAAGTTAGCTGTTAATTTCCTGAATATTGTTAAAATAAAATAAAATAAAATAGACCAAAAAGGCACATTGTATTGTACACTCATCTCAAGATAACATTATCTTGAGATGAGTGTATCAATGTGAATAGAAGATACATATCTTCTACGCCCTCAAGCACGTCTTTGGCGGCAGTTTTATGTCGTTAACACGTATCAGTATGCTGTGCTATGATAATATTGCTTAACTAGAGCACAGACCTTGCCTTGACTGTGCATCGCTGACTCATGTTATGGCAGACCATGGACACCGTGGGAACTGTCTATCGCAGGCTTTTGCATGGCTCGTAACTAAAATAACAATGGGCAGTATAAGCTCTATCTTTAGCAGACGTTTTATCAGTTTCAATGCAACAATATTTCCTTAATGTTAGAATGTGAGTAAAAAGCCCATAGCTCCAGGCTTTCCACTCCAGAATAACCTTTTAGAGCTTAAGCAGAAAACACAGCAAAATAAGTTCTGCTTTATCTTTTACGACAAGATTCGGACACATCTCGCTAAACACTTTTGGGGCTACGCAATAAATCGCAGCAAAGTTATACCTACACACAATGCAAGCAAAATATGTTTGCAAGGTGCAGAGTTCAATGCTTGAGAGAAGGCTTAGGCACGAGGAGGCAATGTCAATGTCACCTTTCATTGCCTTGCCGCTTCGTCTCGGCTCTCGGAGCTTCGCGGCTGGGAATGAGCTTATCCTAAACTGTAAATCAGATCCACGTTTGATGACTGATGCGATTTCTTCCGGTATGTTGTATATCTGAGGAAGGCTGGAAACATTACGAGCATACCAATTTTTTAAACTACTTTATTTTAACTTATCTTTGTTTAAACTTTATTATTTTGTTAAATTGTTTGTTATTTGTGTTGTGTTAACTGCTGTACTGAGTACTCTGGCGCCGCCGCTGAAAACCAGCGATGCATTGGCACCCGTGTCAATGGAGCATTTAATACTAAGCCGATAGCCTATTTGTGTTCTCGCCTCTCGTTAATTTCTTCTTATTAGTTCCTTATTTGTATTATTTTACATTTTGAAACGCAAATAAACATTTTCTATTTCTATTTCAATTATTAGATTTTGCAATTTTGAAATGCGCCAGTCAACGTGTTGTGTCATTTCATATAGATCAGGTAGGTATTATGACTCAATGTTATTGTTTTTTACACTTGTTTGTATGAAAAATCCTTACTTACCTTGTACGAGGAATATGAATTGCCAAAAAAACTTACGAGTTTGTAGGCCGCCAAACAAGTCGGCCTGTTCATGCAAAACGTTATTTTGAAGAAACGATTTGAAGTGGGTGAGATAACGCGAAAACGTTTGGAATTCGGCCGTGTACGGTAAACTGTCGTGTGGCTAATGCATAGGTATCACCAGACACGACCCACTTCTGCCTGTATCACGCCTCCGACATAATACTGCATAACGAGGGGCTTCCAACTCAGTACCCACCTATGTAAACTTTGAGGACGATGAACTTAGCCACCTACTTGAGGCGCAAAGTGAGAAAGTGAAGTCCACTCATTTATTTCCTCGAAATTTAGGTGACACGACGAGCCTTTCTTGGTTCAAAGTCTAGCGGGTAACTTTCGATTGATGCATCAGAGGTTTCTCTGTATTATTTTCTAGGGAATTCAATCATAGTTTTTAAATTATAAGTTCTACCTACATGATATTGAAACATATAGAGCTTCGAAACTATAATGCCGTTTATAATTTACTAGCTGCGCCCCGCGGCTTCGCCCGCGTGGAGAACTATATATCAAATGGTTTATAAACTTTCCTCTTGAATCACCGTATCTGTTTAGAGAAACCGCATCAAAATCCGTTGCGTAGTTTTAAAGACCTTAGCATACATAGGGACAGACAGACAACGGGAAGCGACTTTGTTTTATAATGTAGTGATTAGAAAATACATTGATCCCATTTTTATGATTTGAACCAGCTAGCACCACCAAACGTGACTACATTGATGCCAACCGGTAGACAGCAGACACTGATGAGACAAGGCACCGACACGCGTGTAGAGTCCACACAACAAAGAGCGCACACGGCGTGAAGAATAACCATCGAATAATTGTAAAGAGTAATATTTTAATTTAATAACCGTATAATAGCACGTTTCCTGCTGCTGCGGTGATGTACTAGCGGTATCTTGTCACGACGCGGCGTCCTCCGAAGCGCACCGTGAGACCTCTCGACCTCTATGACGTCACAATAGCTTCTTCTGACCTACCTACATAGACTCATGCATGTTTCCCATAGGAGTACCTATCCCTGCTTAGGAAAGGTTTCGTACTTAGCGCTTTTGACTTATTAGGGCACCTAGAGATGGTACTTTGGCGACAGTAGTGTAGCTGCTTACCAAACAACTTAATAACAAATGTCTTGCATCTTATTACTCTGTATTCCATATATGTATTCCCTATCTTAATTCTAAGGGCGTCTTAATCACTGAACTCAAGCTGATAGGTATAAGATAACCTACATAGCTTCCATATTCTCGTATCTAGCATAGCTAGAACTTTGTAGGCAAATGAGAACCTAGATTTCGAATCAAGTAAACCATCGTAACCTAGTCACGTAATAAGTTTCTAGTTATGATGTTCAAATAGGCTCTACATCAGAATTATCTGCACTCGCGTCTAGTTTACTGAAGAGGTTTATTTCGACGACCGATGTGGTGCGGTGGGCGAAGGTCCGCCTGCGACGCAGGAGGTTGCGGATTCGTTTCCCGCCTCGGAACAATTGTGTGTACGATCTGCAGATATTTGTTCCGGGTGTTCTGGTCGTTTTCTATGTATTATAAAAAATATCTATCTATGTAATGTATTGTATTATGTATATCAGTTATCTAGTACCCATAACACAAGCTTTGCTTACTTTTTTGGGCTAGATAATGATGCGTGGATTGTCCATCATTATTGTTATTATTATTATTTAACATGGAGAACCTAAGAGAAACCGAGCTTTTGTTCTGTATCCTTATCTTTTAATTTATGGTGCATTAATTTGATTCAAGATAGTTTAATCCGTTCATCTATACTCGTATAAATATTATAAAGAGGTAAAGTTTGTGAGGTTGTAGGGGGTAACCTCTGGACTGCTGAACCGATTTTGAAAATTATTTCTGCAATAGAAACCCACGTTTTTTACGAGTGTATACTACTTTATATTTATTAACCCCAAAAATGAAAATAATTTGCGTGTATAAAGATACGAGTACATTTACTCTACGTTCACCGCAAAATGTTTATGAAACAATATGCCCCTGAGCGAAGCCGGAACGGGCCACTGTGTGACTAAGTCCTAAACAAAACATGAACGCCAACAAATTGAGAATTGTTCGTCACATCCTTGCGCTCTAGAATATATAGATAGTTCTGGATGAAACGGTTTATCTGCAATCTGAAGCTTGATAACGGTACTGTCGCGTACTGAAATGATTGAAATTTATGATTCGCCACGCGCCGCTGCGCTTTCACGCGGGGATGATGAACGCGATGATAGATCGTCGCGGGGCACGCCATCTTGTGTCAGATTAAATCTTAAATTCTTAATATTTTTATAGGTAAATAATTATTTTTTTATTTTTGAAAACCGCGCGCGACTTTTTTTGTTGTAACTAAAGATCTTAGTAGCCTACGTTCCGTTACAACAAGTGAAAGTGGAAGGAACTTTAAATTTAGCGTACGATAGACATGCAGGAAAACATAATAGGTGAGGTGACTTTAACTTGGCCTGACCCAAATTTATAGACAGTTGGGTCATAGATCATCAAAGGCACGGTAGAAAACTCATCTGAAGGTGTAAATCCAGTTAATATGATAGAATCCGTTACGTACTCATAAATTGGTACAAGCATTGTAAGACACGCACCGCGTCTCTGGTAATGGTGATTACTGTTAAAGATCTAAGATCCGGAACATCGTTAAAAGCTTGAACTTACTACTCTCTATTCTGAACGTGGACCGATATGGCGGGCGAAGGTCCGACGCGCCACATACAGGTTACGGGTTGAATTCTCGCTTTAGGACAAATTTTTGTATAATCTGCAGATTTAATTATGTTAAGGTATTTTGTATGTAGATATAATAAAAATCTGTCTATGTATGTAATGGTTCTAGCATTTCAACCTAGCCAAATTGCTTTATTGCCTTAATTTGCAAAAACATATCACTAAGAACGTGTCTATCGGCACATTTCTGAATGTCTCTAAATATGGGGAAGATATGATCATGTGTTCTTTAAAATTAGCACTTATGCACTTACACTGTCACTACACTACCTTGAAAGGTTTAGATCTTTTGAGCGTTCTTACTATGTCCGTATTGTCGAGGAGCTGGATAACCGACGATCACATGATGATGAAGCCACTGTTCATGTGCCTCTGCGTATTTTTGTATTATTACACCGACGAATTCAATCTTCAGTCATTGGTACAGCCTCAGAGCTGGTATAATATATAAATTGGCATAAAGACTTGTTTATGTAATACTAGCGGACCTTCCCGGCTTTGCACGGTTTTAGTACGGATCCCTAACTTTTTTGAAAATATAATATAGCCTATGTTCACCGGGGATAGCGTAGCTTCCCAACGGGGAAATAATTTTTCAAATCGATCCAGTAGTTTCGGAGCCTATTCATTACAAACAAACAAAAAATCAAACCTTTCCTCTTTATAATATTAGCTTAACTCTTTCCTCTCTTTGCACTATACTCTTAATCCCTTACAATCAGGATTCCGTAAAGGTCACAGTACCGTGACTGCCCTGGCCAAAATAACTGATGACATTCGGCTGGGCATGGACAACCGGAAACTTACTGTTTTAACCTTACTGGATTTTAGTAACGCATTCAACACCGTAGACTTTGACATACTTCTTGCATTCCTTCGCACTCTTAACATCTCTCAGGGGGTGGTTGACTGGTTTTCCAGTTACTTGCATGGACGCCGACAGCGGGTCCGCCTCGGTGAGTCTGTCTCGTCTTGGTGTGATACTTCTGTTGGTGTTCCACAAGGTAGTGTCCTATCTCCTCTTCTCTTTGCTATATTTATTAACTCTATTTCTGACAATTTAAATTCTTCCTATCACTTATATGCGGATGATCTCCAGATTTATTCACAGGCGCAGTTGGATTGTATCGGCGATGCAGTTGCAACCACGAACTCGGACTTACACCGTATAGCCCAGTGGAGTCAAGCTCATGGTTTGAATATTAACCCCCTCAAAACACAATCTATAATTATTGGCAGCTCAAGATTGATCGACAGATTGGACTGGAATGCTGTACCTCAGGTTATATTCGATGGAACCCCCATTCCTTACAGTGTGACCGTGAGGAATCTAGGGGTTACCTTCGACCGCAATCTTTCATGGGGTTCTCAGATTGAAGTTACCTGTAAGAAGCTATATGCTTCAGCAGGTTGTCTGAGAAAATTACGGTACTTTCTACCGACCGCTACTAAAACCGCTCTCGCCCAAGCCCTTCTTCTCCCCGTTCTGGACTATGCAGACGCCTGCTATTTAGACCTCGTTGAGGAACAGCTAGATAAACTTGAGCGCCTCCAAAATTTCTGCCTTCGGTTCATATTTGGTTTGCGCAAATACGACCATGTCTCTCCTTTTCGCACCATGCTCAAGTGGCTCCCTATTCGACTTCGCCGGGACATGCATGTTCTTTCTCTTCTCTATTCCATTCTCTTTAATCCCTTTTCTCCTGCTTACCTTAAAGAAAGGTTTGAGTTCCTTCATTCTTCTAACTCCCACAATCTCAGGTCATCAGATAACTTACTACTCAAGTTTCCCACTCATTCCCAAACGTTCTACGGTAACTCTTTTAGTGTTCAGGCTGTACGGCTTTGGAACAAACTGCCTGTTGATATTAGACTCGCACCTTCCATTAACTCCTTCAAATCTAAAGTGAAGTCCCACTTTCTATCTTTAGCTATCTAAAATTTTCCTTCATTCTTCTCTCTTTCTCATTCAGTTACTGTCACTTCAGATGTTTCTTGTAGCTCCAGCTGTGATCAGATTATATCTAAATTTATCTCTGTGGTACCTCCCTATTGTATGTAGTTATTGTTATTTGTAGTTTATCTGTTAGGTTAGATTCTAATTTAAGTAGCTTGCAATGTATGTAGTTTGTTTTTTATTTTTGTTTTTTTTTGTTTTTGATATTTCTTTACCTGTTTGTGTTTGTAATCTACCAACTCTACGTTATCTTATATCTTTTTCTCCATGCCTAGGTTGCCTGGGAGAAATCGCTGTCAGCGATAAGGCCGCCTATTGTACTTTTTATGTGTTATATTTAGATATAAGGTGTTATTTTATAGTTTTAAGTGCAATAAAGTGTTAATTCATTCATTCATTCATTCATTCATTCATTCATTCAATATTAGTATAGAAAACTTTATTGTGTACTGCTAGAGAAGAATTTGCTCCATTTAGCCAGTACCTACCAATTAGCTAGTACATCTTTTTGAGCGAATCTCTAGCTCTTATTTTTTCATTTTTTGTAGTAGCTATTGCAGTGCGTACGCAATGCAGGAAAACTCGATGTGAGCTTTCCAAAGTACCCATGTAGGTAATGCAATATATGTAAAAAGTATTATAAGTTTTCTAGTACCCATAACACAAGCTCTGTTCACTTTGGTGCTAGATGATGCCTGATCACCTATTGAATGTGTTGCAAATAGTTTTTAAACCGTTAAAATAGCCCCTGTCTGCTTAAAAAAAACTTAAAAGTCTTCAAAGTTACCCAACGCAATAGCCCTATCAAAACTATTAGACTTTTCAAAGTTACCCGACGCAATATCCCTATTAATACTGTTAGAGAACAACGGGAAATTACCATTCAATGGGTAACAGTGTCAGTCGACACAGTCCCAACACGCACTTTGCACTCTATTTAGCCACTTAAACGTCTTCCCATAGGAAGGGAATAGTTAATATGATAAAATAACAATTGTTATATGCGTATCTTTAGGCATTCCTAAGAACACATACTTTTACACCTGTACATTTCCAGTAACGCTTTATGAAGGGGCTTACGATTATTACGATGCGACAACGGAAGCAAGTATCCGCGAGAAATCCA
Source organism: Eupithecia dodoneata (assembly GCA_947044415.1). NCBI lineage: Eukaryota > Metazoa > Arthropoda > Insecta > Lepidoptera > Geometridae > Eupithecia > Eupithecia dodoneata. The sequence continues at coordinate 5,576,040 of OX345656.1, read as the reverse complement.
CAAAAGGAATTAACACAAAGAGCTTAACCAACTATAGACACCGACTAAGTTGCGTCGCATGCTCGCATTATTCATTCAGTAGAGGTGCTAAATAAGATTGTATCTTCCCTTCTGACCATCAGCATTCTAATGATTGATGGATGATTCAGATCTGTCTGATAAAAATACCGTTAGGACAGTTTATCTCGGTTTGAAGACATGATAATTTGCGTAGTTACTTATATAGATATTTATAAATTGAGTGGACTTATGATCATTCTAGTTGCTCTGTAGCAAAGGGGACAAATGTAAGAGTTATTATTTCCCGAGGTAACCAACCATCTTTGCGATTCCGTAAAAAAGACATAGGTCGTAGGTAGGACATCCCCTCCACCATCTAGAAGAACAATTATGTCAATGAATCAATCAGTGATTTTGTTCACTTTTGTCTTGTTTTTCTACGATTTAAATTTAATATATCGGTAACAAATTTGTTTTTGCGCATCGTTGTAGAATTTTATTTTAACATAGACCACTTGTTGATGGAATAATTAGAACATTATTGTGACACCGTTTTGTATATGCCTTTATTTGTCGTTGTATATCACAATAGCTATTATACATTTTATATATCAACCACAGAGTAGGTTATCTTAATTAAACTTCAAATGCAAATCATTTATTGATTACTTTGAGTTACAGTTCAGAATAGGGTAATCAATATAAAAGTTAATATATTGACTTAGTATAACAGTAATAATAGGTATCTATTATGTATAAGATAATAATACAAACAGTATATTATATATTATACTTAATATAAATAGTAGTTTTAATTTATTTAGGTTATTCGTAAACTAAAGAATGCTTTTTCACTTCGAAACAATAACTAAGGTCTAGGGCCTAAACCTTACTAGGCAGTATAGTGTGTGAAACAATAGCAGTAGAATATTGACGATAACAGTACGAGGTGCGCGTGCGCAGCGCACTTGTATTGTTTGGTTTGCTAACCGCGTGCTATCGGCACTTCCCAGTTCAGCCATCGCAGTATAAACCTACCCAACTATAACTAGAAAACCCGGAACGTGGTTGTGTTAAATTTGCGTAAAAGCGTCGGTTGATGTAATTAAAAGTTTTGGTAGGGTTGAGTTTGTCCGGGATCCTAAAAGCCTTATCATATCACATAACACTAGCGATATCCGAGCGATTTCCAAGCGAGACGATTGCGGAGCAAGCACGCTACGACGACGCCGCGCGGCGAGCTCGCTGCGTGCCCGCGGCATCGTCGCGGCGTGCTCACTGCGAACCACAAAGTCTCCTCGCGTTTTAATCGCTCGCAAATCGCCAGTTTGATAAGGCTCTAACTTTGCACTAACACATACGAAAATAGTTTTTTTCATAAATTTGGATGGTTTTTGTAATAAAAATTAGCAGAAGCTACTCGTAGAATAGACAAAAATGTACTCTACCCTTACAAACGACTCGTGACTCTAATCTTAGGTGAGGTGCCCATCGAATTTCCAAGCGTGGTCGCAAGAATTACTTACCAGAGCTGCAGAGGTTGACGTGGTCACATGGAGAGTTATCTACAAAGTAAATGTCAGTTTGTTTCATTCATGCTCGTACAATGCGAGTAACGACTATGCACATTTTTCATGTTTGTATGACATATCTGTGTTAATCGTCGCCGTCACGTCTGTCGCGTGTAAAATGCGTGTAGAAAACCGTTTTAAGCGTTTTGCCTCAAGCCTCCGTTATTCCTTAACACGGGACTTATTTTGAGAATAATGATTTCCTCTATAAAAGTTTGTAAAATTTTGATTTCAGCACATTTGCACATGTCACCTGAATGATTTGGCTAATGGGTAATTTTGTTACCATTTAATTATATGAACATATAACTAAGAACGTTTCTATCGGCACATTTCTTATTGTCTCTACTTATATCTCTACTTGGATCATGTGTTCTTTAAAATTAGCTCTTATGCACCATTACTATAATGTGTCAGCATTAAATGTAGCAATACCAACATTAAAGCATGATAGCATTTTTTTTTTTCAATGTAAAATTTTGGTCTTGTCACTTTCTTTAAATAGCCGCGTCGATCCTGGATATTAGGTATACGAGATGATGATTCATTTTCCTACCTAATTTTGTAGTTTATAGTACCTACAGTGTTATCTTTTTATAGTATAATAATAACAGCGTTTATCATTTGTAATAATTAAATAAATAATGTTGGACAATTCACACAACCTCATCTAGCCCCAAGCTAATTAGAGCTTGTATAATAATTATATTAATAATGGTATGTAAATGGTATTTGTCCAATAAGGTATTGGATTATATTTTAATAACTAACAATAAAGAGTTTTTGTATTGTATTAAATTTATCAGATGCTAGATGCGGCAAGCTGAAGACAGGGCGCTATGGCGCTCTTTGGGGGAGGCCTATGTCCATTGTCCAGCAGTGGACTGCTATAGGATGATGATGAAGTTTACCTGTTATCTAGTACCCCTTTATGAACAATAATAGTTTATACTATCAGTGCTTATACATGAATAATGGTGTAATAATGAATTTAAGAAAATTACCTAAGTCGGTCAGGCTTAGGACCATTAATTTCTGTAGGTCTTCTCTTCGATCTTCAAAAGGTATTTTTTTCCTTTGGTGGTAATAAAATGACAATACATCATCAAGTCCTATTAAAGCCTGCACAGACCATGTACATTTAGTAAGGAGAGCAAGCAGCTAAATTGGCTATTGATTGTGCCCTCGGGTGTAGGTTCTATGAAGCGTACTAAATTACTGGGTACGTTCTTTTTTGCAAGTTGGTACAGTCAGCGTCTTGCATATTAATATAACTTTTTTATCATCATATTTTTTTTATCTGTTTTTTATCATCTTTTTTTCTTCATCTGAAACACCTAATAATAATAATAACATTATCAGGTCTTGTCAAACGAAAAATTAAGTATTACATTTATTCATTTGACAAGAATTATATACTATGCAAAAATAAATACGTAGGTTTTTTTTTAAATACCATGTACTCGTACAACGAAAAACTTTCAAGACGGAAAGGAAAATGTTTTATTTTAAGACAGTTATTTTAAAACAAGATAAAGGTAAAATCGAGTTTCGAGACTGGCATTCGTCAAATCGTGCGTTCCTTTTTAAATATTATGTCATATTAAAAGCTAATTTTATAAAGTTATGTATACCAAGCTAGTGTTAATATTTCTAATCGATCTTCTAACAACATCCTTAGGTAGGTAATTGACTAGAAAATACTCTGCAAGTCCATCCACGTAGCGCGCATGCGCGTTGATGTCTTTTACAAGGGATGATTAGTGCTACGCCGCGCCTGCACTTATTACTACGATCTCATTATTTCTTAGCCTATATAAAAAAGGCATTTGAAATGTCTATAAATAAATTAGGTACTCTGTGACGCGGTTAGCGAAGGTCTTCCTGCGACACCGGAGGTTGCGGGTTCGATTCCCGCCTCGGGACATTTGTTTGTACGATCTGCAGATATTTGTTCCTGAGTCGTTATGTATATTTAATATATCATATCTAATTAATATCGTTCTATGTACGCATTGTATTCCGACCAGGTGGGATGACGACCTGCGAAAGACTGCAGGTAGATGCTGGATGCGGCAAGCTGAAGACAGGGCGCTATGGCGCTCTTTGGGGGAGGCCTATGTCCAGCAGTGGACTGCTATAGGCTGATGATGATGATGATGATGATGTACGCATTATGTATATCAGTCATCAAGTACCTATAACACAAGCTCTACTTAACTTGGGACGAGATGATGCTATTTATTTATTATTTAATTAGTTAAGTATCACAAATAAAAATAAAAGTCTAAAACAACAGCTTTTAATTTTTCAGGATCGTCTTGGGTTAGGTAGAAAATCCTCAGCGTAATGACATATCTGTTTTGCCTTTTTAAGTTTATCCTGCTCTACAATATTGACAATTGTAATTTCGTGCTTGCGAATGTTACGCAGGAATAACTGTATCGAAAATAACAGTAAAAATATATTTACCTTTGTTCCCGACCCCAAAAGCTCCTCACTATGACGAACTTTCAACTTTTGTCCAACAAGCACTTCACTTATAATTAAAAGGTTATATTAACAGCTTTTTTATTTAGTTTGTTTTCGTTCGTATTTCGAATGTAGAGCGGTAAAAGCATCGGTCGCAGCCGCGCGCGTTAACGGTCTCTGCGGATGTGCGCGCGCGCTGCACTTGAACGTGGAACGAGCACGGCAACCCTGTTATTCACGAATGCTCTCGATCCCAACACCGGCTAACTGAGTCAATGTCTTCACAATTTGGTTGGATAACAGATCGCGTACATCGCTCCAAAGTAATTGTGGCGCGTACGATTGCGGGCAATGGACAATGGACAGTACCGCAAAACTAAGTCCGTTTCGGAAACATCGCTCGGACAATATTCTGTGGTTGCGGTCAGGTGCTAGATAGCTTAATTGATCTCATGATCGGTATCGGGAAATCTAACGTTATCTATAGCTGTTCGGAGATATGCACTAATTGTTATATTCGGTAAATAACCGTGACCACAAAGCGTCATATAAAACATTTAACGAGACACGAGTTTATTTTCTATTTTTCTACTAGTAACATATCTACATATACAAGAAAAATTTCTTAGAACTCTTATTCTAAAACGACTATAATTTAGCATGTAGAAAATTCATTTCAAATCATTATTGTAAAAATAAACAATAATAATAAATAAAGGATGCATACGAATCCATAAACTTAATATTATAAATTAAAAAGTAATTATGTCTGCCTGTTTGTTACCTTTTCATGCCTAGAGGAGTTAACGGTACTGAATTAAATTTGGCAGGAGGACGGTAGTATCCCGGGGACAGATATATGCCGTGTTAAACCGCGGATAGGCGCTAGTTATATTAGTTTTAATATCAAAAGAAATGGAGGATATTATTATTATTTAAAATCACAGTTCCAGCTTAAACTTGTTCATTTCGCGACTTTAAATAACCATAAAATAGTGCCAGCATAAATAAACTGAGCACTTAGCTAGGAAACTAAAACCCATAGCCAGGATTAATTCCCGATAAGGCAGTCATAAAGCCTGGCAACATCCTGTGCAATAGTAACATCCTAGACGGTATGTATGAATGTGTATGTATGGCCGCGAACGGGCATCGAACTCTGGACGCAGGATCCCAACCGTACTAAAGTCTAGAGACGACCTTAACTAAATACATAGTAGAGAAAATGCAGTCATTCAACTTTGATATGCTATTTTAAAACGGCGCTAACAAATTCGCGCACGAATTCGATGGAAACGAAACGCAAAGCACGGAGTCATACTAAATAAAAAAAAAATTAAAATAAATAAATAATAAACAATACCGGATAAAACACACAGCATTATTTAACCCCAAGGTAAGCAGAGCTTGGGTTATGGGTACTAGATAACTGATATACATAAAACATTACATAATAAATAAATGAATAACGTTGGACAATCCACACATCATCATCTAGCCCCAAGCTAAGCAGAGCTTGTGTTATGGGTACTGGATAACTGATATAAAAAAACATTACATAATAAATAAATGAATAACGTTAATCCACACATCATCATCTAGCCCCAAGCTAAGCAGAGCTTGTGTTATGGGTACTAGATAACTGATATAAATAAAACATTACATAATAAATAAATGAATAACGTTAATCCACACATCATCATCTAGCCTCAAGCTAAGCAGAGCTTGTGTTATGGGTACTAGATAACTGATATAAATAAAACATTACATAATAAATAAATGAATAACGTTGGACAATCCACACATCATCATCTAGCCCCAAGCTAAGCAGAGCTTGTGTTATGGGTACTAGATAACTGATATACAATAGATTACATACATATGTAGATATTTTTTACTATACATAGAAAACGACCAGAGCACCCTGAACCCATATATCTGCAGATCGTACCAAAATTTGTCCTGAGGCGGGAATCGAACAAACAACCTCCTGTCACAGGCAGACCTTCGCCCACCGCGCCGCAGTTGTCGTCAGATTGAACTGATCTATGAAACTGCTACGTAGTACCAACATTTCAAAATTCAACATGTAATGTAGTCAAAGATGTCCCGCGCTTACGTTTGTACCATTGACTTGCACCATTAATGGTACAGACGTAACTGTTGGAATGTGTACAGAACTCAAGGGAAATAATTGTAATATACTACATAGTTCTCATTGATTGGCATTTGTTAGTATTATTTCCAATCCATTATATCAGAAGATGCCAAAAATATGTACCTTCTAGTAAGTCAGCGATTATGAAGTAGTAATTATTTTAGTAAGATGTTATGTTAATTTAAGTGAATTACCAGGGTGTCTTATTCCCTTTAACGAACAAAACCTTTGTAAATAAATGATTTAAAAACAAAATTTCTATTAAAAACTATATTCAGAACGGGTTAGATTTAATATATTTATAGACGTATATTTATGATATACACTTTTGGGTCACAATATACAGCACCGGCGAAATAAAAACATTTTTAAATATAAATAAACAATAATAAGTTAAAGTTGCGATGCTTATTGTGAGCGTTCTCTCCGTAACGCGCTACATAAAGATTTAAAATTTCATACGGTACGAGTCACGGTACTAAATTGATAAGTTTTACCTAGACCTCCGAGAAGACTACCATCAAGGATAAGACACGCTAAGTTTTCAAAATCAAGTTGTGTAAAAGAACACAGAATTTCAAACACATTTTAAAAAATGCATTGTAAAACAGAAAACGATTTGTAGGGATATTGTGTTCCAAAAGGCGACTGACACCTATTTACTTAGGGCCTTAGCTCAGGACCCTATGGCCTCTTTACAATTTGCTGTAGGATCTGTAAATACACCTACCCTTATTGTTTCTTGGCGATTACACTTCACGTCAGGGAATCCTCCAATAAAACCCTCGGGTTCTGATTTACATGTTTTTATTTAATTATAAACTATCAAGGAACTAACTTGAGCAAAATATCAATAAGACATAGTAAACCTAAACTTATCAATTATACCTCTTCCACGCTCTTATTTTCTGTTTGGTTCATGCACGACTATGAAGTTCCTTAATTGTTGACAGGTGAGTGAATGAAGAACCCTGAATGAAGACTGATAGACGCATTGATAAATAGAGATACAAATCGATCGACTCGGAAAGTATTGGGGCTTACGAAAGTTTCGATTTTAATCGAGTTGGCAAAGTATGCAGCGAAGATTATTCTACATAATTTTTCGATAAAAAGTATTGAGAATAGTAAAAATATTACATTTTACCTCAGACACTCAATCTGCCTTACTTAACATCCCGAAAAAAGTCATTAGTCGCCTGAGTTTGTCTGTATAGTAATACAAAATGTTGAGCAAAAATACCAAAATCGATTGTAATAAAAATCTAATCTGTTATTTAATAAGGACAATTAGATTGTCAAACGAACTACCAAACAGAAAATGAGAGCGGGGAATTAATTAAGGTAGGATTTAAGATCCGACTCAAGAAAACTTTGTTTTCAAGTTCTGTCAAATCAGACCTCAAAAACATAAACAATGTTCCATCTCAGAAGAAAACTTTTTATTCCTATTTTATCCGACTTGTCCAATGCTGGGTAACAAGAACTTCTTTCGTAGTAATTTATTTTACAGTTGCATAAAATAATAATTACCTTCTATCTAGTATTTACAGCAATCCCTTAGTGTTGTCGTTGCCCGGTATTGAAGAAATCATTTACTCACTACGACTGATTCTCATAATGCGCAGATATAGCGTCCATTATAAACTGGAACGTCCTGGGGTTGATCCAGCTGAGTCCTGAAGGTAGTTCCGAAGACTCAAGACTTCTGGTTTGCCTGCCCACTGTACGTTCGAGGAAATAGTCATCGTATTCCATGCTATAGTCCGGTAGGATAGGGTTGAATTTTGCGTAGTAGATAGCGGACAGACATGCGTATAGGAGCAGGGCAGCAGTGAAGAGCTGAAAGAGGAAATGTTATTTAAATAACGGACTAATTTTACGATCATAACATTTCAACGGCTCCACCATTTTTTAAAATTAAACTAAGTAACTGTTATCGGCCCAGCTATAGAATAATAAGGCGAATGATAGACACAGACGACTGTTGCCAAAAATTCGACCAATTTATCTCAATTTCCTATTTATATATGTAAGTGCACTTGTGTCTGTCAAATCACTGGAGTTATATGGTTATCAACTCACACATAGATTAGTTTTTGGTTACAAAATCAAGAAAATCGTTGAATTTAACTATCTTTCTGCTGTGACAGCAGCGTGTTTTTCCTTTATGGTATCATAGAAGTTTGAAACCATTTTTTGTTTTAAAAGTTTTCATTCATATTCAAATCATCCGCTTTAGAACTCGAATTTAAACATTTTTCATCCAAATATGTAGGTTAATTTTTGGCAGAGATGCCACAGACCTACTGACAGGCAGATCTTTAGGTACACCAAAATTTTCTAATACCCCTCTTTTTTGTCGGAGTTTGAATAAAATATCACCGCGCAAAGCCCGGTCTAAACTCATACATCGACTTGACGTCCATCACCAAGTTTAAACATTGATTGGCCTATTCACAAGTAGGCACCTACACCCGTAATTGAACAATCTTCATTATTCAGTTATTACCGCAGTAGGTATTATAAACATGTATTTTGATGAGACAGAAAAAAATGCGGAATCATTTTCAAGAAGCACTTAAACATGACCATGACGTGTCACGTTTCGACAATGATTCTATCAGACTCGTGTCAATAACCGCTTATTTAGGCTAACAATATTGTAGCTAGCACGAACTTAAAACATTTTCCTAGATGAGGGAAGGAGCTACGAGTACCTTGTTTAAATGAAAATTCATTTTTGTAATATACATATTTTTGTAATATAGAGATAAAAAATTAAACCAGCTCTACTAAGAAATTTAACGATTTTACGGGGACGGGATGGTAAATTTGAACAACAAGTATGAACGATAATGGGACATAGTTCTGGGCAGCTCTGCATTCTGTGGTAGTTATAAAAACTGTGTTACAGATGACAGCGTATACCCATTGCAGGATACTCTACGAGTAGATGGATAGATAGACATTACTTTTATTGCACACTTAAAAATAAAACAAACAAGATAAAAAATAATAATACAAGATATGTGACAATTTGGCGGTAAAAAACCACAGTTCACAGATATTTAAATGGGAAAATAACAAAAGAACATAAATAGGCATACGGTGGCTTGCGTAAATATTTGTCAAATATACGAAACTAGAATTATTGGGTATTTGATCGCTGTAATACCGTAAAATACTCACATAATTTTCATGCAAATTTTAAATAGAGTCGAGTAGGAACTTTTCTGTGAGTATTCAATAGAACGCAACAGTTTCTGTATGCAAATGCATTATCCACGGAAATAGAACACACCGTCTAAGTATTCCATTCTGCTGTTTAGCAAGATCGTAAACCATAATTCAAGGATACCGCTTTTGTATGACCATAACATTGAAGTAATAGTTGCTCTTCTAAATTACAATAGCATAATCTTCCAAGAGTATTTTACATTGCCATAAAATTTTCTAAAGGCTTTTGTCTCCGACAATAACTGACCGTTAATAGACATGGGAATCTACGACAAAAGAATCGAGTAACATAGGCAGAATACGTAACAAAAAGTGCAATCAAGGAAATATGCTCGTATAATCACATTTGCAAGGTCCTCGCAAATAGCAATGTTCTTGAATTATGTCAGGCTGCGTCAGCCATGCAAGACAAAACGATCATCACACCGCATCAGAACTGTGTCAATGTTATGACGTCTATAGGTATTTATTATAATAAAATGACAAAGTAACAAAGTTTTTTACACATAAAACAATTAGCTACAATATTTTCGCGGTACGATGCGCTACGGTGCGTTTGAGGTCGAACCTATTTATGTGAATTAAGCAGAGATTTTATTATCTGTTGGTATGTTTTCCTGAATCGTAGTTATTTGTCTTCATTATATTTGTTTAAGATGTTTAAATCATCATTATTTTATATTTAAATCGTCATTACTTTATATTGTATTTTAAGTCATAGTAGCCCGCCTAGATGTCGTTATACCTATCCTGCTTGTTGGGCCTAAGGCCTTATTTGTTCTAGGTACGAACCACTCCAGAATTTGAAAGAGCCCTCGTTTATGATCCAGTCGTAGTAGCCCGCCCTGCCGTGTTGGGCGTGTGACCGTACTCGTGCTGCTCGTGACCTGCTCTAGAATTTACTACACTAGAGAAAAAGTATCCTACCTGGAAAACACTCCAGAACTTGAAAGAGCCCTCGTTAATGATTCAGTCGTAGTAGCCCGCCCTGTCGTGTTGGGCGGGTGACCGTACTCGTGGTGCTCGTGAACTGCTCTAGAATTTACTACACTAGAGAAAAAGTATCCTACCTGGAAAACACTCCAGAACTTGAAAGTGGCCTCGTTAATGATTCAGTCGTAGTAGCCCGCCTTGCCGTGTTGGGCGGGTGACCGTACTCGTGATGCTCGTGACCTGCTCTAGAATTTGCGACACTAGAGAAAAAGTATCCTACCTGGAAAACACTCCAGAACTTGAAAGAGCCCTCGTTGATGATCCAGTCGTAGTATCCCGCCCAGGGGTCAGTGTACCGGCCCTGCTTTATAGGCTTGGGCGTGGTGGGTGGGGGACCGTACTCTTGGTGGTCATGTTCGTCATAGTACGTGTCGTATCCTCGACCGCTGCCTATGGAGGTGTTGTTTGATCGTGGTGACTTTCGTTTCAGCTGTAAAATTTAAAAAATACATAAATAATGCTGAACCATCCACACAGCATCATCTAGCCCCAAGCTGAGCAGAACTTTTGTTATGGGTACTAGATGACTGATACATATAATACAATATATAACATAGATAGATATTTTTAGTATACATAGAAAACGACCAGAACACCCGAAACAAATATAATGCAGATCGTACAAACATTTGTCTCGAGGCGGGAATCGAACCCGCAACCTACTGCGTCGCAGGCGTACCTCAGCCCACCGCGCCACAGAGTTCGTCAAGTAGTTTTATAGAGGTCTGTAGGGTTTATAGAGGACAGCTTGCAAATTAGTGCTTATTTCATAGTAAAATCTGTTTTGCAAAAAACCGTCATAGCTTTTGTTGCCTTGAAAGCTTTCATAGTAGCAAAAGCTCATCAGACTTTAATTTGGAATATATAAGTTAGGTGGATGGCAAAAGAGTAGGAAACAAATATACTAGCACTGCATTTTCAATGACAAATCTATAAAGATAAAATAGGTGTTACTTTGTGTAACATTTTCTACGTGCATTCTCTCTCTAATCTTTCTTCTTCAGCAATTTTAACAATCGAAATGTTTAAATTATTCTCTCTCCAAAAAAATAATGCTACTTTCTCATATCAACTTCCGAAAAAAAATATTAGAAGCCTTATTAGGAAGCCATGCCAAACTTTCCTATTAGCTACCTTGTCAAAACATTCCTGGAACTAAGCTCATTATAAGCAGCTGACTATTAGCACCAGCATGCAAACGAGACACAGATCACCTCGTAGGGTGCTAACTAATTGTTAGCGACACTCGGTCACCTTCTTCGGGTCACCGTTACTTGACCTCGTTGAAACAGTCACTGATTGTTCTTCGCCCCATTTTGGCTTACGATCCCAGGAATTAAATAAAAGGCTTATTTTGCAATTGTTGCGTGGTTATAATAACTATTCGGTAACTAAATAATTTGATTCATCTGTTACGTCATGGGGTTCATAACTAGCGACTAGTTTGTGGAGTTGATAACTCGATAAAGCGCAATCAATTAATCGAATCAAGTGTCTATTGAATCCCTTATATTAACCGAATTAATCTTGTAGTTGACCTCAGTAATAGATATTTCACCACTGCTGAGTCCCTGTAAATTTTCACGTTATTCCTGCAATTCTAGCTAGTCCCTCTTTTAGCCTTTAACGTTTTCATAGATCAACGCGTCTGTAGCCGCGAACATAAACTAATCCACAATAATCAGAAACATTAGCAATAATCAGAGATACTTACTGCTATAGCAGTAGAGTTAGCTGCAGTTCTGGTCGATGCCGCTGATCGCTGCTTGTTCACATTCCTGACGACGTCCAGAGCAGTTCTAAGAGCGGTGAGGATGAACTCTGATATCGGCATGCCAGTCGATACTGGTTCAGACTTCTCAATCGGTACTGGATCTATTGATTCTTCATCGTATGTGCCTCTGGAAACGTAAGACAGATGAATTACACAGTCAGCAACAGGTTTATGAAAAGAACTGCTCCGTAAGAAAATAAAATATTGGACCAAAGTTACATTTACCATACTGTATTAAAAACTGTTATTCTGATTAGTAGTTAATATAGTAGTTAATAATTATCTTTATCTTTTAAAAACTCAAACATTAAAAATTCATTGGTAATTTTTTAACCTACTAGAAAAATATATAATTAATTCTTGTTAAAACATTTAAAAAATAAATAGAAAATAAACACAATACTTAAAACTCACTGTATCGGAATATATTTGTACTTGTTATAGGGCGGCGTGTACGGCGTAGCGGTGTCGTAGCGAACGGCAGCGCGCGCGCCGCCCGCCCAGAGCGCAAGTAACACCGCGCCCGCCCACACCAATCCATGACAAGTCAGCACTAACGCGCCTTTTGACACCATCTCAAAACGTCTATACCTAGTGACACTGGTGTAGTGTCTACAGGTTGACACACAAAGTTAACACCACTATAGTATACCAGTGTTTATTGCTATGGTTTCAAGTTGAATCCAGGTGTTGATAGTAGGAAGGTGTGGAAGCAACTGGCAGTAGCGCGAACTACCGCCCTAGTTAACGGCGAATAGGGAGCAGCTGAAAGATGAATACTGCAAACAAGCCGTCGTGTCTCAGCGACGTGTGAATTTAATTTGTGAGTGGCATGTGGTACGCTAGTGAAAGCGTGCATCTGTAATCCTGATTTATTTAAAATAATGAGACTTATAGAAATAAAAAGAACCCTCGTAGCTGAAATATGCCACTTAAATGTTTCCGATAAAACCTCAAATTGAGAGCGGAAGAACATATACATGAAAAGCTATTTGGCTATCCCTTATGCAGAGACCCTCAACTAGGTAAAAGGTACATAGTAGTAAAGATCACTGAATAAGATCATAAATTAACAAAGTTTTTAATAAAATAAGCAACATTTCGATAAGTAAACAGTCAACTAGCCTAGCCTAGCCCATCTGCCCGTGGCTTCACTCACGCGGTACCCAGACAAAACGTATCATATTCATTAATTAATCTACAGCCTTATACTGGTCCACTGCTGGACGCATGTCTCCTGCTAATAAGTACCGCGCTTTTATCATATGGGGGTTATTTGACCATAATCCCTACGATGGGTATGCCGGTTGCGGTCCGGTCGCAAAACGTAGTTTAGGGATAAATAAAAATCTAAATCTTTTTTGAATATTGTAAACCAAACAGTTTTCCAAATTAGTTCCGGAGATGATATTACACCTCTGTTACATTCACACAAACTTTACTTCTCTATAAAACGTATTATTATTATATATAATAATATTCATGTTTATCATAAGTAGGCTTGATTTGACGTTTTACGGGATAACCAGCAATATTGATAAATCAATCTAAAAGAGCGATAACAACTCTTGACAGGTTAAATATGATAATTTATCGGAAATGGGGTTTTACGTTATCTTACCTCTAGGGGGGTTAAGGTAAGATTATTGAAGCGTGGGTTTGGCCGGTAGATGGACGTAACGTAATGGATGAACTTATATAACAAAACTCATACATCAAACACGCAGTTACTACTAAAACAGCATGTATAAAATTAAACGCACAAACACTGAGTGAGCGCACAATATAATGCCTGATGATGAGATTACAGGGAAACTTGTTTAAGAATTTCGAATTACTGTTACTATGCATCAACAATAATTTTAGATTCAACTAGTCCCAAAGTTCCCAGCCTCGATGCCGTGCAAGCAGTGCATTATGACCTTCAACTGACAGATCTGATGGTACTTGTAGAGTAGGTACTTAGCTCAGAAACTACCGATAAGTAGGTATATCGGATAAGGATAAAGTACCAATGATAAAGTTTATCTTCCTATAAAATTGTGAAGCACATTGAAAATCACGCTAATAGAGTCAAAATGGTCCAGAAGTATTATTTATACATAGTTTTTTGCATTTTATGGCAAAATGCAGCGGCGGTTCCTAGAGTTGACCCGCTGGTTGATACCAAACTGGGGTTAATTCGAGGCCTCAAATCACCTGATGGGCAATACTCGATGTTTATGGGGATTCCTTACGCAACTCTTGATGAAACAAACCCTTTTGGGGTAAGTGAAATTTTCTGAAATAACTTATTTAATACTACCATGTAAACAATTTTTTTTATAAACCATTCATATTTTTTCAGTCTTCAATACCCCATCAGGGATTTAGCGAAGTTTTTGAAGCTTTTGACGATTCAGCGACTTGTCCACAAAAAGAACAATTTGGTGATCAAGTAAGCGGATCTCTAGACTGCCTCCGCTTAAATGTTTACGTGCCCAACGATGCTAGCTCACAAAACCGTCTACCGGTATTCGTGTGGATCCACGGAGGAGGTTTGACTGGAGGTTCTGGAGGCAGATCTGATTATGGACCGAAGTACTTAGTCAAACATAACATTGTTTTGGTCACTCTTAACTACCGCCTAGGACCTTATGGATTCATGTGTCTGAACAACCCTAAAGTGCCCGGAAACCAAGGCCTGAAAGATCAAAGAACAGCTTTGAAATGGGTCAAAGATAACATTGAATCATTCGGTGGTGACGCAAACAAAATTACAATTTTTGGAGAGAGTGCCGGAGCTGCATCCGTCGGGTTACATTTGCATTATCAAGTAGAAGAAAAACTTTTTCATCAAGCTATTATGCAAAGTGGAGGACCATTTTCTCCATCTCCCCCTGTTCCCGAACCGGACAGAGAGGCTGCTCTAAAACTAGCACTACATCTAGGCTTTGAAACTAATAATGAAGATGAAGCATTAACCTTCCTTTCCAACGTGGATCCAAATTTGGTTATCGCAGCATTTAATGAACTGAATTTATTTTTACAAGCGTGTGTTGAAAATTATTTTGGCGAAGATATTCCGCGATTCATCGGTGAACATCCTATAAATGCAAAACATCCGAGTCTTGTAAACACTCCCGTTATAATAGGATTTAACAGTCGAGAAGAACTGTTAGACATAACATTCAGAGATTTGACTGATGACGGTGTTTTTCGGGACTTGCTTGGTGATCTTTTTAATTTGGACACAGAAGGGAAGATGGAAGAATTAATACGACACTTTTACATTGGCGATAATCAAGTAAACGAAGATTCATTATCAGCTGTTGTAGATTTCAGGTCAGATTTTAAATTCAACTATCAAGCTTTTAGAAGTATTAAAAAATACTTAGAAAGCGGAGCTGGTAACTTATATCACTACGTGTTTTCGTACGATGGTGATAGAAACTTTATGAAAAAGAATCATAATCTGGAAGCGGGGTGGGAAGGTGCAGCACATGCAGATGAGCTTGGTTATCTCTTCGAGATGAGTTCTATGACAGATGAGCCCACACCAGAGGATCAAGTAATCATAGACCGTATGACTACTTTATGGAGTAACTTTGCTAAATTTGGGTAAGTTCTAGAATGAATACAATATAATGTTAGACAATTAACACAGGATCATCTAGCTAGTAGCACCTCATTTAAACTCGAATACCTTCTCAAAAACAATAGGTAACAATGTCAGCCTATACCAGTCCACTGATGGACTTATGCCAAGCGACTTGGCTCTTATTATGGTGTAGGTACCTAATACCGTAATCCCCACGCCGGGCTTGCGGGTTGGGGAACTCTGGAACTCTCTATATTTATACTATAATCGTACACTTATTTGACGAAAAAATTAACTTGAAAAAAATTTTCAGCAATCCCACTCCAGAAACCTCAGAGTTACTGCCCGTCGCCTGGACCCCGGTATCACATGAAAAGCTGAGCTATCTTGACATCAATACAGAGCTATCCATCAAAGAAAGGCCTTTCCACGCAAGAACAACGTTCATCGAACTATTTTATAAGCTGTACGAAAAAGCTGAAATTGGTTATCTTAACAGTGATTTATGAAACTGATTTTGAATTGTATTAACTACGAATTTATATAGGATTAAGGTGAGGTGCTTACGCTAGGCCAACAAAATATTACTAAAAATGACGATAATTTTGGAATATAGTATTCTGATCATAATATGACTGATACAGTACCTACCATTAAAGTTATGACAATACAAAAATAATTTATTATTATCAAATGGAACATATTTTGTAACCCATATTGTATATATTTAGTGGATACTTTTCTGTGTTATCAGTGATTGCAAAATACGACCTTCAATCTGCACCGATAGATGAAAATGTGATAAGGTATATAGATAATACCCCCTTGAGTTAAGAGAGTCACCACATTGAGTCATAGGATAGATGATTGGTAAGATCACACAAGAAAGTACGAATCCGTCAAGAAATAAAAGTGTTCTAAACAATTGAGCAAATCTTTTATTTACTTGTTAGTAAAATAGTTAAATGTTGTGATAGTGAACTACATTTAAAATATTTTTCATTAAACGTGTCCAGTTCACAACTATATATACATAATTATTATATATACTTATAACATACATAATTAACCCTACCAATGTTTCATACACCTTGAACTTCTGACTAATTATAATTTATTTTTTCTTGCGGCTAAAATATTTTTCTCCAGCCACGGCAATAGCGTGCGTAACTTTCCCCGTAATTTCGTGCAGGTATTCATTTGAGAGATCGTGAGAATCAACAGAACGCTTTGAGAAGAATCCCGCAGTTTGATCGTTTGGCCTCCAGCTGTTGGGATAAACAATCTTATGTCGCAGCACAGCTTTTATGATGAGTGCGCCGACATAAATAATGAAATACACGCTGAAGTACAGCGGTAGATAGTATAGCTTCTTGCCGAGATAGTAGTAACTGTATCTGTTAACACGGGGAGTCTCTGTGGTCGTCGTTGTAGGGTAGTGGTATCCATAAGGCTCAGGCGCCCCGTACACCGGTTTCACGTCATAGTCCTTTCCGTAAGTGTCTGGGATTGGCGGTGAATATACCGGCTTGGGCTTGCTGTAGTGATACCCGTCGAAATCAGGCTCATCGTCCAGAGGGGGTAAGTCTACCGGTTTGTTGTATGGTTGGGGTGGCGGAGGAGGTTTGTAGATGGGTGGTTGGTAATCTGTAGGTAGATCGTCAGGAGCATCGTGTGAGTCGTCTGGAGTGTACTCCGGCGGCTGGTACTGTGTGGGTGGACTCGGTGCAGGCGGGGCTTCGGGAGGTCCGCTCGGCTGGTATGGAGGAAACGACTCGTAACCCGACAAATTTGGGAGATCATCATCGCTGTCATCATCGCTGTTGTCTGGCGGTTGAAAATCTATGGAGGGCTTGGGAGCGGGTGGACCGGCTGGAGGGCCGCTGGGTGCGAAGGGAGGAAACGACTCATAATTTGGTGGAGCTGGGAAGTCGTCATCAGTTATTTTGGGCGGAGGCGGCGGCGGAGGAGGCACCAAGTTCGCCACGGCTTTCGTAGGTGCACTCGGACGGGACTGCTTCGACTTGCTCGTGTAGACTGGCGGAGGTAGGTACGGCTGCGCCGGGTTGTATCTCTCGATTGGCTGACGCGTAGAAGGGCCTACGTCATTAGCCTCGCCTCGCACAGGATTTTTGAGATCGTAGAAGTTGTCTAAATTGGTATACAGATTGTTTCCTTTCTTGCTGTTGGAGATGGAGTTAGAGTTGAGGTTGGGCTTTTTCTGATTCTTCATTTGGAAAGGTTTGAGGTTCACGTATGGGAAACGCATGTTCGGTTCGGTGTGGATTGCTCTGGATTCGTTTTCTGCTCCCTTGCCAGGGTTAGTGCCAAACCTGAGGGGAGACAAAGAAAGGCTTATAATAAAACAAATTAAATTAAATAAGATCGCGATCTTTTAGGGAAAATCATATCTAGTTCTCTCGTTGACATTAATAAATCAGAAGCATTAAAAAGGTAAATAACGGTAAAAAAAAATTTTGATCGCTACTTATAAAACCTAAGCTACAAAGAGCATTTGCGACATCTCAAACGAAAGAATTAATTAAGATAAAATATACTCACCCGGGTAAAGCAAAGTTGTTATCAATTATGCCCCCATTCATGTCCTCAGCTGATGGTTCCTTCTCTTCATCCGCCTCATGATTGGCCACCACCTCCCAGTTGCCCGCGTAATCCTCATCCTTCTGGCTGTCAATGATCTGCCAGATGTTTTGCACGTTCGCTGCCGGCGCTGCTGTGGTCGTCGTTATTTTAGTTGTGCTCGGGGCAGTAGGCGGTTTTGTAGTAAAGGGTTTATCAGTGGACGGTTTATACACGGGTGCTGAATCAATGTTGTACATATTATTGTACAGAGCGAAGTAGTCAGTCATGTCCGGCGTTGTTGATCTCTCTGTGGCTTTCATGATGTCGACCGGTGCCGCTAGCGGTAGCTCGAAATCATCAGGATTGGTGTCCGGCGAAGCCGTTACGTATACTGGCCTCGCTGTGGTAGTAGTGGTCTTTGGTTGTATTTTCTCCTTCTCCAAGAGATTCCGGATGGATTTCATCCTGTTTCCTGACTCGAACTCTGCGAATATTAGATCTGGTGTTGGCGTTGTCGTGGTCGCGTTTCTCGGAGGATCCATCCTTCGTATCCAGTTATGGTAGTAGAACGGCGCGGACGCTGACCGCCCCTCATCGCTCTGAGGGGTTTTCGGTGATGGTGTCACAACATACACTAGAGGGCCCGGTAGATTCAGAGAGTATGCTTCATTTAAATACACAAACAGACTAATTATTACTAGCTTTTTCATGTTGTTATTTTATTGGAAGCACATTTGCCGAGAGGACAGCTCGAGTACTGACTAGAAACTGATAAGTTAGAGGCTGATATTTCCGAGTTCCCGTTGGCCGGCGTTGTCAAATTGCGCTAATTCTTAGCGGTATTTCAGTAATGTGGAACGTCGGATGCACGACTCTCATGACCTAAACCCGAGTCACAATTTACACTTTTACCACGATAATGAGCGTCGCTCCTGTTGCCACGGGTCTATAGAAAGTGTCACATATTTGTACAAAAGATTTATATTCTGCTCTTAAGGAAAGTAAAGTAGATATTTTATGATAATAGGCGATTTCAAAATATATAAGGGCAATTAGATTGTACCTGTGATATAGGTTTAAATAGCAAAAAGTATTCTGCCAAGAACATCAGTCCTACATTTGTACATACCTTTCTAAATATCGCAAAAGGCAGGTTTGAGGGAAAAACATTCAAATGATGTTTCAGTAGGTACCAAATGTAGTTAAATAGAAATATAAATAAATAATATAATAATATTCAGTAGATTATGGGTAGGTTCAAAATAATTTTAAAAGAATCAAACATACGTATACGTCACGACATTACTCTTTATTTTATTCAAAATTATTTTTAAATAATGTTCAAACAACTGCCTAATAAGAAGGTAACTATTCTTATCACATATAATTTATAAATCTGTAACAAAACTATAAGTGTAACTACATATATGTATATGTACTGTACAACTAACTGTAATAATAACATCTAATAAATCACCAATCATCAAGTCACTCAATCTCAATCTACGGTTTATAACCAAAAATACTTTTAAATACTACGTACTTTATGTACAGCATGATACCCTACCCTACCATTCTAATGTTTCATTCTATAGTCCGGCATGTATTATATTATCTGTGCTCTGGTCAAACTGGAGAAACAATGTAGTCAGCAACAGACGCCAAAAATTCTCCTTGCGGCGTCCTTTTAAGAAATAATTGTTTACATTAAGTAGTTAAAAGAAAATTATTTATAGGTTAAGAGAGCAGGGTGGGGATTGGTCTCAATCGCTTGGAGGGCGGCTCTTTTAGTTTAGTAGCCATGAACGCATTGCAGGACTGCAGCTAGTTTACATTGAAATATATCCTGTAGAGAAGTCAAACCGACTGTACGAATCGATAACGCTCGCACGCAGAATGCGCACTGCACTCCCGTCAATCATTTCATGGCTAGCAAACTAAAAAAGTCCGCCAAGCGATTCAGACCACACCCCTGCTGTTTGTAGTTGGCGCGTACTACTTAAAAAACGAAAAACATCCTGAGACACCCTTTACCTTGAGTTTATAAGTAATTACAGTATAGCATTTTGCAAAATCGTGTCAAAATGATAGGAATGAAACATTGCAAATGCAAATAACTAATCTACATTGTAAAGTTTACTTAGTGATATTTCATAATAATAATTATCACATACGTTCTATCCCGTTTTAACTTCCTTCCTATTTCCGTTCGCAGTGCTTTCTGTATCATTATACGCAGGGTTCTCAACCCCGGAATCACTACCGCCGTCTGCGTTATCTCCCACAAGTTTATTCTTCACATCAGGCACTTTCGCCTTTTCATTGACTTCGGTTTTAGGCAGTTCTGTGATTTCTTTCTTAGTTTCCTGGTCTTCTACATCGTGTGTACGTTTTTTACAGAGGTCGTTTTCGTCGCTCATAGCGTGTTTGCCGATGTAGAACTTGTTGAACAGATAGTAAATGCAGCCGGTGATGAAAGTGGCGCAAGCGAATATTTGGTAGGTCGGTCGTGTACCGAAGAATTTCATGAGATAGCCGCCGATCAAGCTGCCAGAGCCCTTGCCTGAGGAAGATAAGATTAAACGTTAGTTATTTTTATTTATTAACTATGTATTTCACTCACAATCAAAAAAAAATCAAAAGTATTTATTTATAAAATAAATAAATAATGCTGGACAATCCACACAGCATTATCTAGCCCCATGGTAAGCAGAGCTTGTGTTATGGGTACTAGATAACTGATATACATAATACAATACATTACAAACATAGATATTTTTTATTATACATAGAAAACGACCAGAACACCCGGAACAAATATCTGCAGATCATACACACAATTGTACCGAGGCGGGAATCGAACCCGCAAAAAGAAACCACTAGTATGTTCATATAACTTGTGTCAAATTTTTTTACTTATCTATTGCATATGTTAAACTAGAAAATAAAGTGAACACTTTGCCTTGATCTTTACCTTATTAGATTTTGAGGAACAAAACTCGTGCCAAGCTTTTTTATCGACTAGATAATCTGATATTTTGTAATAAGACTTTTTACAAAGGATATATTTGACAATTTATTTGAATTAATTATTGATAATTTTTGCAACTCACTTGGAATTTTATTATAGAAGCGTATACATTGCCCTTTAAAAGATACATTTATCTTGTGTAGCCTAGTTGTGGGCACAGCGAGTTTATTCTTATTACTGGTATGTATATCGCGGGCGGCATACGTCACAGCAGCAGTGAAGGACAGCGATGACATCACAGAACAGAGCCTCAGTTATCTATCAACGTACCAACTCCATAATAGATTCCTCCCAACAGCCCCTGCACCGACGTATCAGTAGTGATGGAGGAGAGGCGGGCGGCATACGTCACAGCGGCGGTGATGGACAGCGATGACGTCACAGACTCTAGCGCTTCGAAGATCAAGCACAGCCATGGGTTGTAGATGAGAGAGTAACCTGGTAATGACATAAATAGAATTAACAATCGGAAATACATCTCTCAATTTCTAGCAAGGGGTGCATCATACGTAAAACTCACACTCGCGGGGTAGTTTAAGGTTTTATTGTTATGCGTTCCGGCAGCGCCGTTGGAGCGCGCGCGTTCCGAGATGTATGGGGTAGTAGTTGCGTTTCAGTAGAAGTCACGCGCTTGTGCAGCGCCGTTCAGTTAACGCTTATTAAAAAACGCGTAAACTTTAACAGCGCGCTGCCCAGGCAGCGGCGCGTCCAGCGGCGTGACTATAAAATCAACCTAAAGGGTCAATACCTCTACCGATATATCAGTGACGTATAATGGCGCGGTCTGCCTGCGACGCAGGAGGTCGCGGATTCGATTCCCGCCTCGGGACAAATTTTTGGATGATCTGCAGATATTTGTTTGGGGTGTTTTGCTCGTTTTCTATGTATAATAAAACATATCTATCTATGTAATGTATTGTATTATTTATATCAGTTATCTGATACCCATAACAAAAGCTCTGCTTACCTTGCGGAGATAATGCTGTGTGAATTGTCCAGCATTATTTATTTAATCAGTATTGATGGAGCACCGTTTTTCCAAATATAAGCTCACCCATAAATTTTATATCGTAGAAAACGAAGGCATCTCATTTGCAAGCTTCTTTAACTTTTCCATGTCTCGGTGAATTTTTTTTTTTAATTTCTATCATCTTCATTTCTATTACCAGTTTTCTAAGTCCAAACTCACCCATGAGTTTTGTAGCGTAGAAAACGAAGTAATTTCTTACACCAGTATTTCAAGTTAGTACTTTTTATTTGTTATTAGTTTTTTTTTGTTATTTGTTATGTATCTTGTTTTTTTGGTTTTTTAATTTTACATTGTTTTTATAAACTAAGTATGCTTGTACCTTGTGTTATAAACGTAATAGTTTTTATGTATGGATGAATGTTTGTTACTATTTCAGGCAAAACTACTGAACGGATCGAGCTGAAATTTTGCATACAGGTAGTTCTGGGCCCAGAATAAAACATAGGCTCCTTATTATTTCATAAATCAGGTACCATAGGATATAAATAATCTTAAACGTTTCCATAGAAACAACGTGTGCGAAGCCGCGGGCAGAAACTAGATATCTATATATATATATCTATCTATCTAGTTATAATCTACATTAAAGTCATTTAAAACGGGATATTTACCATGATTTGATTTTTGAGTTTTCCAATATTTCGGCACAGTTTCATGCGCCATGATCACGGAATAACTTTTAAATGACTTTAGTGTTAATAACCATGATAGTTTCAGAAGTTTTATAATCTACATTGTACTCACCCATAAGTCTAATAGCGTAGAACACGAAGCCTATAAACAGAACATTGGCATGCCCCAGCCGCCGTATGATCGGTCCGGATAGTACGAGTAGGGGCAGGCCGGCCACACCGCCCACGGTTATTGTGATGCCCATCAGAGATCGAGAGGCGCCCAGGTCTTGCAGCAGCCAGAAGAGGAAGCTTTCGATGTAGCCCCATGCGGTACCTGGAATTAAAGTAAAAGTAAAAAGAATTTTATTTTGCCAGAAAAGAGACGAACAGTATACATACTCGGATAAATTAACAGAGAAATTGACAAAATCGGTCTCCACTCATGTGCTATGGTAGATTTAGAGAGGTTAATTAAAATTTGTTGCATTTCTAGAAGTCTGATGATGCATTGCAATGCTGGACAATTCACACAACATTATCTAGCATTATCATTATTAAATGACAGAGTTGTAAAGATTACACAAATTAGTTTGCAGCAAATTATTACTTGGCAGTACATTAATTGACTCGAGCGGGACTGGGCGCGTTTAATAGCCTCCAACCACACTTCTTCAAATATTCTTCTATTTAGAAATACATATTATTTAAAACAATTTTACAATTTTACGTGCCTAGAGCGCGCATTTTTTATCAGGCGCATTTCCACGGTTACATTCCGTATACAGCCTTCACGTTATTTAATTAACTTACCCATAACAAAACAAGCCAGAAAGAGCGCGACAATCTCAACGTTCTTGAAGACATGTATGACGTCATTCACAAGGTTCTGCGCAGGCTGCTTGAACTCCAGGTCTATGCTCAGCATGAGGGCCCCGGACGCAATCTTCAGAACTGCGTACAGGTAGAACGCTGGCCTGGAAAGGAATGCTACTTTTTAATAAAAGATTCCAGGAGAACAAGGCAGGACGGAATTATAACATAACTAGCTTCTTCCCACGGCTTCACACGTGTTGTTACTCGACCTCAAGCTAGCACACTACGCTCTCAGCCTTCCCCTTGCCGAAGCTTGGTCATCATTGCAGCCCATGCTGTACGCGCCTATTAACATATACCTTAGATACACCTTCATTTTATATAACCGTTCTAGAATAATTACCCATGTAAACATCATAATCATCAGCCTATATATAGCCACTGCTGTACACAGGCCTCTCGTAAACACGTCGTCACGTCACGTCAAGTAAATAACACAACCCAAGCAGGAACTGCATACAAAATATAAGCAGTAACCTGAGATGATGAAACACATCGCAGTTCATTGAATGTAAGAGAAGCACAATGGTCATTCAACCGCAAGTAATGACATAACAACCAACCGAGCCAAAGATACGGATTTGTGGTGAAACGACAACTGAGGAGATAGTGTATGAAACAACGACACGCATTAATTCAACTTTAAATACAACTAGTTTCTGCACGTAGCTTCGCACGATTTGTTTCTGCATAATGTAACGACTTAGCTGTAAATTGATGAAATATTACATTTATGATTATTTACAATACAATTAAACAATTCTATGGAAACGTTTAAAGTTTATTTCTATCCCATCGGACCTGTTTTATAGGATAAATAGATTTTGGCCTATATTAGATTCCAGGTTTAGATTTTACATTTTCACAAAATTTCATCCCGACCGTTTCAGTTGTTTCGGCGTGAAGAGGTAACAAACATCTATTCAAACTTTCGCATTTATAACATTACTAGTTTCTGACCGCGGCTTCGCACGAGTTCTTTCTATGGAAACTTTTAAAGGTGAGAGTCTGTGCAAAAAGAGAAGTCTCTTAGGAAGTGAGGGCGCGCGTGTGCCAATGTACTACTTTTGTTGCGTTAATATGTTAGTTCACCGTTTCGCCACGAGACTTCTCTTTTTGCACAGACTACTCGTATTTCTATATGGGAACTCTTTTATGATATAAAAAGTAGCATATGTTTGATTCCAGGCTTAGGGCTACCTTTTTAACGTATCAGCCCGATCAGTTCCGTTGTTTTGGCGTGACGAGACAAACATCCATCCATCTAAACATAACCATCCAAATTTTCGCATCAATAATATTAGCGTGATATTAGTATACAATAGTCTTTTGTTTTGGTTATGTACCATACACAATAGCATAACACGCATGACACTTCTGGTTCGTCCCAACATAATACAAACATCTCATTCTAAAGACAAAGATTTTTTACATGACAAAACATGTGTTATGTAAGGTAACAAGTAAATACATTATGAATCAACATGTTTGACCGGTAGTCGGTATGCGAAAATATTTGAGAGAGTGGCGTGCAATAACTTAATATTGGCTAAAGTTTATCATCGAAAAAATCGTCAATATTATAATAATACTTACAAATTATTAACATTTTCAATTTTTGTCTAAAGAGTTCAACATTTAGTTCTTTTAACCGTTCTGTAATTGGTATATTTTGATAAATTTTAGGTGCCATACTAACAACAGTTTTCCGTATTAATGCTGTGTTAGCTTGATGTGTTTGTATCCTATTATTATCTAGTCCATTTCTGCACACTGTTGTCAGATAGTCGGGGAAACAAATGAGGATTTCTTTTCATAAAGTGCTATGCTATCTCTAATATGTACGTCGTTTTCCGCTATGCCTATAAGCAAGTCAATAGGCATAGTAAATGAACTTCACGCCCAAAAACTGCGAGGTAATTCACTAAGATACACTAGCCTTGAAAGTAAACCATGAAATCATCAATATGTCATAGAACAGGAGCCCAATTCTGCTCACCTACCTCTTTGCTACGACTATGGTATCGTCGCAGAATCGTCACGTAGAATGCTTAGATGACAGAAATTCTAGACAGTAATAGATAGAAAACGCTTTATTATACCACACAAAACAATTAATACTTATAATAGGGGAAGATAGTGGATCAGTAGGTTAATGTATCAGTAATAGGAGGATAGTGCTTGCAGTGCTACTCGTATTTGCGAGGAGATTGATGATGACATAGAATGCATGTTTGACGCACGACCTTCTATCAGCAGTTTGTCATCAAATGTTAAAAAACCAATATGTGTCATTCGGTGACGATACTATTGTTGTGGTGCAGCGATTATTTTTGTGGAATTCGGCCCCTACCATAGTTATCTTTGTTCTTTGTGTTTTCTTATTTCGTATATTGCAACTGTCCGTATTATTTTCATTTTGACGACATAGTTTCTTCTTCTTCTTCGGCTTCGCCCGCGTGAAAATCTATGTCAATTAGTTTATAAACCTTCCTCTTGAATCACTCTATCTATTAAAAATACCGCATTTAAATCCGTTGCGTAGTTTTAAAGACCTAAGCAAACCTAAGGACAGACAGACCACGGGATAAGCGACTTTGTTTAATACTATGTAGTGATGTTACTACATAATGAATGAATAACACTATCAAACTGTAATTACCTGAAATCCGTGTATCCTTTCCCCCTGCTGGCATAGTCGATGAGTAGCCCGGACAGCGGCGAAGAGATCATTCCTCCGAGACTGCCGTAGACGCGCTGCATGCCGTAGTCTGCCTTCTGTTCCCGCACGATGGCGATCACAGCGCCCTCGAACATCGCGAACGCAGTCCCTCCGATAATACCGATGAAAACACGAACCTGAAATTAATTAATAATAATAAATATATAATGCATCTAGACAATACACATAGCATCTAGCCCAAAATAAGCATGGCCCGGATTCTGCTAACCTATTTTTTTTTATTTCAGTGCATACTTGGTGCATTTAGTTTAGAAGACCTACGAAGTCGAAGACGATTATCCTACCTACGAATCTCTACCAAATTAGAGCTCGTGTAAGTTAGATCATGCACTCATTTGTTTTGTTATGAACAACGAATTCGTACCCCGCATTCAACAACAAACTTAGCTTTAGCAGAACCTCTTTGAATAAGGAGAAAGCAAAAATTCCATATTTTTTATTGATTTTTCATTCCGGTTTATTGTTGCTGTACCTACTATTACGACTCATAAAATGTTCGGTTCCCGTAGCACCAAAATAATGTATTCTCCAACCAATGTTTGTGAAAGTTTTAACTTTTCAACGGTAGTTCCAAAGGAAGTTAAAAGTCAAATTTTAGGTCATTGTTTTTTTTTAAGGCTAATTGGAGCCAATAGGGAATCGGCTCCAATTGAATTTTATAATTTTCTAAATCGATCGATACGTAACACAGACGTTGTTTTAACTCAAATGCCGACGTCATTGTTGGGTCTCTAAGAAATCAGGAGAGTTAAGTCTATCACATGGAAAATAATCCCCCCTCATGACATACCTCCGTATATCCAGGGGAAATATACTCATAATGTGGGGTAATCTTAGATCAATAAAGTTGTTGATGTAAGGTTGTTGAAGTTTGTGTTTTAGTTTTTAAAGATAACCTTGCTGTTACCTCGTTGTTTTCTGTTATTGTTAACTTTTCATTTAATGGAATAGTTTAATGGAATTAGGGCCCGGCCCCCTGATTATGTAACTGCGACCAGTTTGCGACAGGCGTAAATTAAGCAATCAGTGCTGTCAAAAGCCAATTTTGTATTAGATGACACCAGGTACTACGTCAACCAACAATCGAGCACTAGGATTCCCTCTGCTGGACAATCGGTGAACTAAAAATTGCTTACTTTTCAAGTACTTTTCATATATCTTGGTTCAAATTGGTATTACGTAAAAGCAACACGACAGCAGTAGCGACTCGATTTCAAAGAGAATATAAAGTATGACAGCGATTTGAACTGTCAATATAGCAACAACCTCAGCTAGTGGCGGATTTACCAGCAGGCTGAGTAGGCTGGAGCCTAGGGCGGCATATTTTAGGGGGCGGCAAATTTGCCATAAACATATTTCTTATCTAACAGAAAAAAAACAATATTATGTTCTGAATGTTATTAGATCCACACACACATAATTAAATCAACGCGTATAATGTTTCACCAATTACTCACTTAAATATTTTATGTATTTATTAAGTATTTGCTTGCATAGTCATAATGGGGCGCGGGAACGAATATTTTTGACCCAGGGGCGGCTTTAGCGGGTGCGTGGTGTGCTCTCATGGTGACGGTAGGACGAATCGCCCCCCCCCCCCCCAATTCAATCACAAAAACAAATAGCGCAAAATCAGATTTTTGTGCCTTGAAGCTTTGTGCTTTGTGCTAGAGGGCACAAAAAAATCTAAGTAGACAACAAATTTTTCGCGATTAGTTCCACAAGCCAATAAAAAAATTTCCTTCTAGCTATACAAAAAAGCGAACCCGCACAAAATTCTAACGAAACCCACAAAAAAATTAACCGCTCCGCTTTTTATTAATTTTTTCATTCTTTGAAAAAACTAACAAAAATTTCGATATATCTTTTGCATACTAGCATTTCTTTTGTATCGCCATAAAAATCTCGAAATGATGCGGCTATCTCCGTCATTTTCGCGCACCGCCACAAGCCGATAGCAATTGCTCCTTCTGGCTATAAAAAAAAGCCAAACCCACTTTAAAAAATAACGCAAAAATCTACCGAAAACCACAACATTTTCGCGGCTCTCTCGCTGAAAATACTATAAATTTTTAGAAGTCAGTAGGGGCGGCAAAATTTGAAAAGCCTACTGGCGGCAAATGTGTAAATCCGCCACTGCTCAGCATCTGTTTATTTGGCGATTGCGACTGAGAAGTTATTCAGAATTTTATGAAGAATATGCCTGTGTGACCCCAAGTTATAAATAAAAACCGTGAAACGCTTAGGTTTTTCATTGGAACGATAAAAATAACTATAGGTAAGTTGTAGTTTCAATAAATTATACCTTCCTTCAGAATCTAAAAATCATTACTTTGATAGAAATTGTCCTGTAATGTGTACCTTTAATACAATAAATAAATATTTGTTGTAATTTCAAAGATATGGCACGTGCTGTCCTTCTCGTAGAGGCTCTTGATAGCGAAGATGGGAGAGTTCAACTTGAGAGCGCTCGTTTGCGGCGAAATCTTAGAGATCAAGCTAATCCTTCGACATTTTCAGATACCTACGAGTTTGGAGCACATTATAGGCTCTCTAAAGAGTTATTCTCACGACACTGTGCCATAAACTTAAACCACATACCTATGCCTGCAAAGCGAAGACGAACAAAAGTGAGCTTGGAATGAAGAACCACATAGGGATCAAGTTGAGGACCAGAATCAATCCCAGATGCTACAAAATGAGCGTCGACAAGTTTCTATTCTACCATTGTGGAATAACAGAACATAGCCTGCACTGCATCACTACATATCTGTTATGATATGTGATATATAAATGAGTAGCTTTGAGCTGATTTGTCTATATCACAGTGTTTTTAAAGTTTTCAGTACATTTTTTGTTTGCCTTTTGTAAGTAGGTAGTTCAATTGTATAGGTACTGTTTAGTTCTGTGTGATTTTTAGTAAATAAATGTGTGTTAAATGTTTAGATACACCTATTGTACAGTGACATCCTATTAAATATATATCTTTCCATTATGACTTAAATATAGGCCTCCTCATCGATTTCGATGACGGCGACCCTAAGTAATCACGGATTTTTTCTATCATGATGAGCTCTAATATGGCCCGCTAGACCGAACTTTGTCTAGCGAGACTTAAATAAAGAAGGGAAGTAATATACAAGTTTATTATTTTTGACAATACGTCCAATAATTTATTGAGCATTACAGTGAGAGAGGCCTTTACCCAACCTGGGGACCCTGCTAATAATCAAACATTGTGTTGATTATTAGCATATAATAACGTAATAACAGTACCTAAATTAGGAATCAATGTAGTAGGATCAAATAAAGGCTCTTTTATTTTATTTTGTTTATTTATTATAGTGAGAGATGCCCCTGCCTGCAGGCGCGTGGCATTGGCTTGCGTTCGCGTCGCCTCTGCTATTATAACGGCGGCATCAGCCAGCTTGCCCTCTGCATTTACTCGCCTCTGCTCCAATTCAACAGTCCACGATGATCAAACTCTTTGACCTATAAAATATTTAAATAAATTAGGTCAGCTGTTTATCGCAATTGTCATTTTCCTGAGAAAATATGATATAAGACTTAACAGCCTCAACCGCTGCCCTCGTGACTCCTCTTGCTGTTTGGATTCTTACATCTTTTGCACCGCTGCTGGCCAGTTTTTGTTGCACCTCCCCGCCGCCGCCGCCGTGACCGTTTAAGCCTCGTAGCAAGATCATTTCACTCACGACCTATGGTCTCCTTTGACCTCTCTCCCAAGCCAAAGCCTTTGGCAAGGCTCGAGTGCGTCATGAGGTGCTGCAGCAACTAGTCTAGCTGGTCGTCTGAATTTCGATGTTCCACTTAAATTACAAGAAGATTATAGAGACAGGAAACAAAACTACGCATTAAAATTGATTGATAACTTACTTTTAGATCCAATATCCAAGGGAGTTTACGAAATCTTGTAAAATTAATTGAAAACTAAGAAAAAAATTGCAAACAACAACAACAAACAAATCAAGAAAGGCGCACAGAATAAAAACTGTACCATAGATAACGTTAAAACTAGAAATAATTGTTTCCACCTATTGCTACTCTGTTGCTAGTGGCGCTAGTGTCCATGGGCAATGAGCAATCAGCAACAACTTTGCAATCGGTGCGCGACAGGCTTCCGTAATACGGTTTCTAGTGACACTTTGCAACCGGTCGCGGAGCGGTCGCGGTCGCGTCGCTGTTGCTGTTGCTTTTACATAATCAGCCTACCGAGCTTGTCTTATGGGTAGGTGAACTCATTTTAACTTATCGAAGGGAGGGAGGTTACACAGTATTCAACCTTCATAGAAAAAAGAATAATTTCGTTCGTTCGCGGTTTGAAAGAGGTTTATAGCATTCTAACCCTCCATGATTGCCGATCAAATAAGTTTCAGACATTGTACCTCTTTTATAAATTATGAAATATTTTCTCGCTAGTCGAGGTGAACAATTTTATGTTTAACTTGAGCAATGTCTTAGTTTCGTGCCTTTTAAATCCAATTAAAATATATTGGTACATTCCACAAAAAATCGTTTTGCCCACTTGTTAAATAAATAACTAATAAACGATACAACGCGTGCGAAGCGAGCAGAAAGTATGTAGTAGGCTTGCGACCTCCACAGGCTGTGATAGGGTCGATTCTTACGTCAAGCCGCAAACGCCACGGCACATACCTAAACCTTAAACTTATCTCGATACCTAAGAGTAGAAAGTTCCGTAGGTTTACCTGTCAATGGAAATGCTATTAAAACAGTTAGGCATTGTAGTTTATTATTTTACGTAGGTTTGACTCGTGACCGATAAGCATGTTTACACCAGCTGAGCATAAAACACAGCTTGTGATTAATGATTATTCAATTCAGTGGAGGTAAGGTCAACGTAGCAGCTAAAATAACCGCTACTGGCTTATTATACTTGCTTTGCTTGCTTATTACATGCTTAGGCAGGGAATATTGTTATTTATCTTCTTAAATATAAATTTTCGTGTCAGAGTGTTTGTAACAAACAATACTCCTCCGAAACGGCTAGATCGATTCTTATAAAATTTTGTATGTATATTCAGTAGGTTGAGAATACGACGTAAACTATATTTCATACTCCTCATATTTTCTAAATTTGCCCGTGGACAAAGCCGCAAAGGGCGTAGCTAGTATTATATATATTTGTTATTAGAGCGACGTAAGACGTTGCGGGTTCGATTCACGCCTTAGAAAATGTTTGTGCGAGCTGTAAATACTTGTTTCGGGGTTTTCTGGGTATTTCAATGTATAAGAAAAAGTACATATCAATGTAATGTATTTTATTAAGTATATCAGTCATCTAGAACCCATAACACTCTGCTAAGCTTGGGGCTCGAAAATGCTGTGTTGATTGTCCAGCATTATTTTTTATGTCACCTGCGCGTAAAGTCGCGGGCAGATTTATTGCCATTTGTTAGATGACGACCGACATATATTATAATGCACAGCACAAGTATGTGCTAGTAACATTAGAAACACATTGCTACGAAACTATGCTCATAAATCTTTTATTTATTTACTTTTGGCAACACAAAGGTGCTTGGCGTTGGCAAAAGTCAAAAATTAACCTCCATCTATGCTTCTCTTCGTCTATTGCGAAATAGCCGACACCTATTCTCCTAAGTAACCGCTTCTCTGGTCGTCTCTGGACGTCAATAAATAAATAAATAATGCTAGACAATTCACACAGCATTATCTAGCGCCATGGTAAGCAGAGCTTGTGTTATGGGTACTAGATAACTGATATACATCATACAATACATTACATAGATAGATATTTTTTATTATACATATAAAACAACCAGAACACCCGGAACAAATATCTGCAGATCGTACACACAATTGTTCCGAGGCGGGAATCGAACCCGCAACCTCCTGCGTCGCAGGCGGACCATCGCCCACCGCGCCACATCGGTCGTCATCATGTCATAAAACTTTACTGCATGCAATTTTGATATTTCTTCCAATAGCTACGTATATCTCTTTAATTCACGTAACAATTCTAAGCTCGCTTGCAACGGGGACAAGGCTGAAATTAGACTCCGTTGCGAAACAATTGTAAGGTTACGTGCTCATAAGCTTACGTATAAATATACATATATGTAGCTTTATTCACGCTTATGCAGTTTAGCTTAAAGTTAATACTGATTAATATAGAAACCTATGTAATTAATGGTCTCCACCGAAGACCAGCGCTATGGTATTATCTGCTCTATCATAGCACATGCTGAGTGAAGTCCGATTTTGTTAGTTTCTCTGTAAATCTAAATTTCATTTATAATGTACTATTCGTCTCTGTTCTGATAAAATAAAAATCTATTAATTTAAATAATTTCAAATCGCATAATTTTATTATACAAAGACTCTTCCGGATATCCTGTAGTGTCCTCTTAGTCAGGAAGTAAGGTAGGTATCCCACCTACCTAGTAGGTATACTTAGCATGCAAAAACACATATAGATGCATAAAAGCCATGAATTACCATGGTTCATCCAACCGCAATGTTTGCCGGCCAAATGACCTTTGCTTTGCATTGACTTTGATGATATACAAAACACACAATGGTGTTCGCGAGTGACCTTTGGTCCTCGACCTAAAATCTGTTTATTCCATTAATTTAATAATTAAAAAAAAACGGAATCATTAGTAAAAAGCAAACATACTCTATGTTTGCTTTTTAATGATTCCGTTTTTTTTTAGATTTTTATCCAGCTAAAATATAGGTGTTTCTGTGATAAGATAACTGTTGATTGTATTTTGTGTGATTCTATTTTGAGTTAGAGTGAGTATTTTGAGTTTAAGCTGATAGATTTCATATTTATCTTTACAAATGACCTATTACAAATTAAAAGTGTTTGATAAAAACATTGACAAAGAAGTCCAAATATTGTGCAGATCTTATTTTTTTTTTTTTTGCTTTGGCTGAAAATGATATTACGAACGAAGAACGTTAAGGCCAAGTCTAAAACCGGAGTTACATGTAAACGTGTGTGTCCGTTATTGGCATAGCCAGCCAGACTAGATTAGATGCAAGCGGGTGCGGCCGTTCCGTTCCGGCAGATCGACTACAGTGGGAGCAACGGGCCGCTCCCGGCACCAAGTTCGCCATTACCCAGTTAGCGGTGGCGATTAGACGACAATTTTTCCATCAGCGGACAACACAGAACCCCAATCTTTGCCCACGTGGGCTCTTGCCCTTGTAACTTACGTCTATTACTACATCCTGTTGAGAGATGCTGTTTTGCATATCTTTTTACGAGACACAATACGATACAATTACTCTTTATTGCACTGCACACCAAATAAAAATAGACAAATAAGAAAGAAAAAAATTTTTTACAATGGGCGGTGTACAATGGTGTCTTTTCGCAGGTCGTCCGGAAGGCGACCGACAAAAGAACTGCGGGTTAGTTGTACGAGCTTTGACTTGCCCCGAGGGTACTACAGTGGACTCACAGCAAACATTGTTGGACGAAGTTTACCTACAAGGAGCTATTTTTTGGATTGCCTTGATACAAAATGGTTATTCGTTTAGTTTGTTATCCGAAAATTCATACACGGCGATGGATGTTTTATATCTTACCTACAAAGAGTTTTTTTTTAATTTACTTGATATAAAATGGTTAATCGGATAGTTTTTTTCCGAATATATGTACATAAACAGTGATGATTGTTTTCTATTTTACATATTTACGATTATATCTATGATAACATTTCTTTTATTAATTCGATAAGATATAGACTGATAATAATTTATTAACTTCAGCGTGTTAGCTAGTAAATAAGCTTCGCAAGATTTTATTGCGGATATATGCCTTATCACGATTTTTTTCCTGGACGCACGAGGTTTAGGAAGCCGACTCGATATCTTCCTTAATTTGCCTAACAATATGCCTTTTGTGCGCCTTCATTAGTAGTTTGTAGAGAGTACTTACTATACGACTCTAAATATAACTACCCGGCAGAGTTGTGAACATAGCTCTTAAGAATTAGCAAGCCGAAGGGGCTAAATCTGATCGTGAAACTGCTAAATCAAGAATCGACAAGCGTTGGGGTCAACTAAGGTAGTGTAGGTGTGCTGTGCGGTAAATACATATCTAGTAGATAAGACCACCAATCTACACTCGCACATAGACCATGGCTTATGTCCAGAAGAGGACTATCATAGGCTGATGGATTTGTAAAGTCCGGAGTCACCCGATTGACTCTTTTCTCACAGTTTCGGTCCATATAACCGGAAGGTTGGCAGGACCATGGGAAGGATGGAGGGAATATCATAGGCTGACGATGAGTACTGATGCTTCTAAGCGATAAGGCCGCCCATTGTAGGTACTTGTCGCGTGTAATGTATTTTTGTCTGCGATCACAAACAATATCTAGATGTCGGGTCAGCACAAAAAATCCGTCTCCGTAAATTAGAGCATACTTGTTATAAATAAAATAAAAAGTTGTAGAAATAAAATACCTATAATTTTAAAGCTAGAAATATAACTTATTCTACATTTACTTACCTCAAGTGCGCTCTTATTTACGAAGAACGCTTATTAGCTTTGATTTTGTATGTGACCCGAAATCGAGATAGTATTTGTGATCGCAGATTTTTGTAATGATCTGTATCTGGTGTCATCATCAGCATCATCATCAGCCTATAGTAGTCCACTGCTGGACATAGGTATCTGGTGTACAATAAAGTATTTTTGTACTTACGGCAAGGTAGCACCAGAAGGTGAAGACCGGGTCGAGCTCTATCTGCTGCTGCTTGTTGTCGCAGATGGCGCGGCGCGGCACGCTGGCGGCGCACGCGGCGACGCACGCGGACAGGCGCCGTGAGCCAGTCACCACTCGTACGCCTTGCTCCTCTTTCACCTAGGATATATATTTACTTTACTTCTGAACCACAGAATGGGAAAACCAAAGGAGATAATTGATGATGAAACGCTACTTAGCTGTAGCTGCAGCCCGAATACTCAAACCCAAGTCGGATTTAAGCAGTGGGTCGCAATTGTTGTACAGGTTTCAATTAAAATCAGTCAAAATAGTATCATTTGAGACGTGTTGTTACAACGGTAAAGATCTGTTTAAATTTTTCTTATAATAATATCATCAAAGTACCGAAATTATGGCCATATTCAAGCTTAACGTTACAAGAATGAATCACTTAACCTAATAGGATAGATGAAGGTGGATTTATCCCTAGAATACTTTTTGGCTTTTGACAATCACATCACAGGTGTTTTGTATTCAGGTTCTCACGGTAGTACTGCCGTCTATCCATTGTATCAGCAAATAAAACTCACACACACAAAAAATAAAATACACAAAGAATATTGGCTATAGGTATAAACGCTGTTATCAAATTTGGCTGCAAAGCTTATACAACATTCGCAACAAAATATGAAAACAGGGTCAACCGACACAGTTGATATTATCTTATGATGACCGATGAAATAACTTTACTAACCGTATCGAATTTATCTTGACACGTTACCATATCGATGCCATCGTAGTCCTCACTGAATGTCGTAATGTTCCCAATCGCCATAGCTTTCACCCAATAGTCTCTGACACTCGCCGGCGCCAATTGCGCGTCATGCGATATTCTCGCGCGGTAAACCATTTGCTTGGTCCTACGTGTTTCCGCGAATATATCATTGTTTCCGAATAAACAAGAGACATTAAAACTTTGCGAACATTCCATATCGTACAGCTGAGGTGTAGGGAAGAATACTTCATTGTTGGAGACTTTAGAGACCGATGTATTGAAGTAAGGGTCGTTGGTCATTATCCGGGATGTACTCTGGTCTTTCATTGGCGTGTTTGACCGCGGCAGCTGTGACGTCACAGTGTGCCGGTACAACAGTCTTTGTGTATCGACTCGCGATTGTAAGTGGACATCGTACGCATGAGAGTACATCATGTTATTCAGATCTTCCGTCGATAAGTCTTCTGGGATTTCACAGACGAAACCGCATGATAAAATCCTGTCATTGAAATATGATTAGTTAAACAATTCAAATGCAATCTTAAAGGTTAAGGAAATGGGGATAAATAATGCTGGACAATTCACACAGCATCATCTAGCTAGACCCAAGGTAAGCAGAGCTTGTGTTATGAGTTTATGAGTACTTGATGACTGATATACATAATGCAATACATTACATAGATAAATATTTTTATCATACATATAAAACGACTAAAACACTCGGATATCTGCAGATCGTACAAACATTTCTCCCGAGGCGGGAATCGAACCCGCAACCTCAGCGGGCCTTCGCCCACTGGATGGTGCTGGATTGGCTGGTTATGCTAAGTATATTGAATAATGTAATTCAAAACAACAACCTCAATTCCAAAAGTAAGTCACGTCATAAGAAAACGTTGAAAATATTTAGTAACATTTCCGCTAAAAACTTTCTCTGATAGACGATCCAATAAAAAAATATATTAAAAAAATTAAAATTTTGCTAAATTGTAACAATTTTTTTTCATACTGCGGAAATCTATTGAAAAATATATTTCAATTGATTTCCGAATCTGTAAATAATAACTTATGAATCATTTATAATATATATTATTATAACTCACGTCATATTGATGTCATGAGCGTAGGGATGCACCGGCAAACACGGATACTCCTGCATATTGCGCAGACGCAGCCCGGAGCTCTCACATGTCGCGAGTAACTCCACGGCCGGGGGAAACGTGACGGTGATCCGTCCCACGGGCACCACCAGTAGGAGTAACGCCGACGCACCGCCCAGCACTGATGATAGTGCTAGCAGCAACTGTGAAAGAATAGTTCATTTAGCAAAAGTCGATTAACAATGAAATTAAATACTAAATACAGCGATCGAACATAGAACCTTCTCTTTCTTAGGTCTGTTACAAAAATACCAAAGTAATGTGGTGGTTTTACTTTTAATCGCCAAGCACTGAAGATAGCGCTAGGAGCAACTGTGGAAGAACGAGTTCATTTAGCTAAAATCTGTTTGCAATTGACGGAAAAATAGATTAACGTACATCATAAATACTAAGTACGTCGATCGAACATAGAACCATCTCCTTTTTTAGGTCTGTTACAAAAATCTTACATTTAATCGTCATACATAACGTTTAAACGGCTGCATCGATGATCTCATCAATAAAAATTAAGAAAGGACTCTCTCCCCTTTCAAAGAAAAGACTTAATTATCATCATATAATCGGTTTATCCGCTTGGGAGCTACGATTTCACAGACATAAATATATCTAACCGTAAACCCTAGAACACGCATTTTGTTTGTTGTTTGCCGGAAGATCAAAAGATCTAAAGACTAGTTTGAACAGAAAATAAGAAACTAATAGAAAATTGAATCTTTATTTACCAAGAAAGTCAAGAAACCAGGGACATGGTAAGTACATACAAGTCCGGCCATAGGCCGTACCTAAAAATAATTTGCAAGAAACTTGTAAAAAAATTCAAATAATTGTGGTCTCCGCCAGCCTGTATAAACATAGAGGCAAGACGAATAAACAATGTGTAAATGAAGTTTATTGAAAACAATTTACCTTTTATGCGAGCAAAAAGTATGTTTTAATAGCACACATATTTAAACAAAAATACCTTTCATTGATCGTGCAATAACCATGGTAACAGCACAAACATACCAAGCACAATGCCAACCATTATCTATTAGCAATAATACGATTAAATCTGCTAGCATTGTTTTTTGCGTTAAAGCCGACTTAAAAGTATTGAAAGCATGTGCATTCATTTAGCTTGTGCACAGTTAACATATGTTTTATAAGGTATGTACACTCGTGTACAAAAAAAAACAACTAAGGCCGTAATTTTGCGGTCTCTAAAAAAACTCAGCGCATAGATAAATTTTTTTTTTTTAAAGTGTTCAAAGGAGCATATGGTACTTACGAGTACGTTCCTAAGTTTTTCAAATGTTTACTTATAAGTAAAAATTTAACTAAGTAGTTGAAATAAAGTTTATATTGGACTAATTATGTATGTATATGTACTTGCTTCGGCATATACTAAATAACGCACACGAAGTGGTATGGCGCGCATCACTTAAAATCCGAAAATAGATTTCGTTCAATAGAACGAAATATCGTCAAAGCCGAGACAACGATAATACCGAAAAAAACAATGTCGTTATTATTACGAGTAATCAAATCATATATCATAATGAAATTCAGCCACCCATGTAAAATGCAAACCGCATATAGAAAACAGGATGATGAGATGATCAACAGAAGTGCCTTCCTACAACAAATTGACAGTTTCAGTAATGGCACACTGAAATCAATAGCTAACATCCGAGAATGGAGTACTCTGAATGACACAGTCATGCTGAAACGCATGAAGAGCGGAAATACGAAGTCGTACTTTTCGGTTAGTGCGCACCGAACCCTGGTTTTTTTAGAAGCATATAGCCGCGGTTTTACCGGGTTTATCAGGTTAAAAAGCCAAAAGTAAGTATATTCTGATGTTTTTTTATATATCTCTACAAATTTCTATATCATATTATAGTCAGATATATTGGAAGACTATTGTTTGCACGCCAATCCTCTGAAAAAAACATGACGAGTTTTTGGTCGGCGGGTAGAAATTGGCTCGGCATTAAGCCCACCCTTTGCCTTAGTGCAGTAGTTTTAAATTAATAAATAAATACATTTCAGCTCGCGCCGCCCGTTTAACAGTTTTGCGAAACGTTCATAATGTACATTTATGCTTTATATGTAGGTTGTCAAGAGGTCTACTTTGAAAACGGAAATCTAAGTATCTGATTAGTTTTCGAGCCAAACTAATTATTAGGTCAATTAATTGCTTAACACATTCACTGCCTAGTCTTGTCACCGGTGCGAGCCGCAGCCCAGGGAAATCGAAGACGGAAATGTGCGTCATCGTGACACAGAATAACTCCTTAGTACATAGTAATGGGCCATGAAAATGTTAAGATAGTGTTTATAGGAAAACAAATCATAAACTTTGATTTTCGTTCTATGTGTACAGTCCCTGAATTCTCTGATTCTGGGCACACATGCTGTCCCTTGAATTAAACAAATAAGCTGATCTTCTATGATAACCCGCTTTCGTCTTAAGTTCCCAACTTAACAATCCTACTAGCTGTTAGCTACTATTTTTGTCTTTTGTACCCGGCTAGGCTGGCGCAAACACACCTTATGTTCATTTGAAACAATGATTCCCACGACATAGGAAAACTTGATGATAAAA
This sequence comes from Eupithecia dodoneata, assembly GCA_947044415.1. NCBI lineage: Eukaryota > Metazoa > Arthropoda > Insecta > Lepidoptera > Geometridae > Eupithecia > Eupithecia dodoneata. The sequence continues at coordinate 5,536,130 of OX345656.1, read as the reverse complement.
CTTTTTTCCTGAAGCATATATAGTACACAATGAAGTGAGGTTTTATAGATGTTAATAGATCATCAATCGATTGTTGATCGTTTCCATGCAGTGGATAAGAGACTCATTAAATGCATGAATTGATGCTATCTGGCATCACTGAGGCCAAGGCTGCACTGCGAACAGTTACTTCGATGCGAAAACAAATGTATGAAGATGTTAAGGCCCGACCACACTCAGCAACTACTGCAAGCGTCTTGCTGGCTGATGTTTGTTTTCGGATTTTGAACACTAAAAGCTTAATCACACAGGCAATTTGCGAGCGGTTTCTAAGCGATGCGATTGTGCAGCAGTTTCATACACTGGCGTTGAAGGCACTAATTTCGGAGTCGTCGTCGCGGCATGCTCGCTTGATAACTTCGCTCCTAGCTACCATCAAAGCAACCTGCTAGGCTACCACCGACGCAACAAGCCAACCTATTCGTCAGACCAACCTATACAACAATGCGGCGTGTCCTGAAGGATATGTTATTACATGTTGACAAAGAAATAACATATCAAATCATCCTTCAGGAATAACATTTATCAATAGACTACCCTACCGATTCAAATCAATGTAATTTTTCCAATTTAACCGGTCTAGTACCTTTCCCTTTGAAAATAGTCAACAAAGGTGCTCCGTGAAAGTTTGTCTATTTGCATAAACCGACATTCTACTGATCTCTTCTTAGCTTTCAGATCAGTGGGTGGTGGAGATTTATTTGTTTAATATTTTAATTACAGTGCCGCACCAAAGCGACAAATAAATATAAAAAAAGATGCAAAATATATCTACTTACTAAAAATTATCATTAATACAATTATTACACCAACAAGCTATTAACTATATACAACTATAGCTTTAAATAAACAACTTTATATTTTGTTTATTGAACCTATGACAATTTTGGATTTAGTTTATAAATTATTTCCAAAATGAAAAACATACATTGGCTATATTTTATACAAGCGCGTGGAAAGCCGTATCGAGAAGCAAGTGTGTAAACAACAAAGCATTGTTAAGCAATAGCAGGTGATTCCACAGCGCCTTAACAGTACAAACAACGAGACTTCCTTAGTTGTCGCCTCGTATCCCAGCGCTTGACCGGACAAATGACGCGCATGCGCACGCACCCTACTTTGCAGCTTATAGAGAACGGTTTCATTTGCATACTAACAGTGAGTTACTATTCGTAGTTATTGTTTTATTATTGAGGTAGCACCTTATACGAAATGCTGATAATTCAACGAAACTAAACAATGTGAATGTTTTCTTTTCACATAACCACTGAACTAGTGATAAATAGTATGCCTGTTTGTAATTCTTCGTTTTGAATCAATATAAGCACTAAGTATATTTTTTAACAAAAGGCCAAAGCACCCCATTATAGACGAGGTTGTTATACTCCCGAGCGAAGCGAGAGAGGATGGCATGACTGAGTTATAATGGGCGGTTTGGGCATGAGTGAAAAACTACTTTTCACTTCGATTGCGAGATCGAGTCCTATGCCTTACCGATTTCATAAGTCACAGTCAATTGATCTTTGCCTTGAATTGAACGTGGTGATCGATTCAGATGTATTCGTGAGTGTATCACTTTCGTCGCTCATTTGTTTACCTCTCTTTGTTTATTATTTGTAATCGAAAAGCAACCTTTGAAAGGTAAAAATTGATGTTCTTGTAATTCTTTATTGTACACTAAAAACTTACAAAATAACTTAACTAAAAAAGATATGTACATAGGCGAGCTTAACCCTAACAAAGAGTTTTCTTACAGCAAAACTTTAGGTTTTAAAGATGTTGTTTATTACACTCACAAATACATCTGAATTGACCTGCAGGGCTTGTATGGTCATACTTTCTACTTATTGGTCTCGAAGTTGTAATCCAAAAATTGTGTTGAATGTTGACATCATCGGTTGAAATTTCAAAATACAAATAAAATCACATTAATATTTTTTTTGTATTTTTTCTTTATTTAAAATGGAAAATTTGGTTAAAATGGATGTTTGTTTTGTTACTGAACGGATCGGGCTGAAATTTTGCATGGATGTAGTAGTTTGTGTAGATATACTATAAGCCTGTAGTTATCAGACATAGTCTGTGTCAAGTAAAACAGTTTCCATGGATTTTTTACCATATAACCTTTAAACGTTTCCATATAAAACAAAAATTTTTTTATCTGAGAAATGGTGTCGCTAAGCTACGGAAACCGACCAATAAAATCCGTGTTCAAGAAATAGCCTGTTGTGGAGTTATGTAGGAAAAATACTTATCAGTTTCTGATTCAGATGCTCTTTCTAAGAGCTGTGTCCAAAAATATCAATTCAGCGCTGAGCCGGTACAATGCCACACAATGTAAGGTTGAGGTTATTGTGGCCATAATTGGACATAATTCGCTTTACGGACGATACGGATTAACTTCTGCATAGATTATTCAATAGCATTTCGGGTGGACATTTTAGAACACAATGGGAAATTTGAAACATAGTTCTGTTATGGTTTCCGCTGATTTTGTATCGCGCGTAACCACAGAGGTTACATTAACGGTTTGGTACACTTTCTCTTATTGTTTTGAACAGGCTGTGGTGTGCTGGATGAAACCACAGTTAACATCTACAGTTAACTACCTAGTTGTATTAAATTAACGAATCACTTAATTTATTCAAGTCATTCATAAAATCGAATTGCAAAGCCAAGGTTAGGAATACAATAAGCGAATTTACGAGATCAAATGATATCTATTAAATAAATAACCTAAGGGTCTAATAAACTTTGCTCAAGGTAGGTTGTGGTACGCAATAAATGTATAATTACCTAATATATACTGGTGGCTGTCTCGTTCACGAAGATGACCGTGCGATCGTCATTTGTTTTTCGTATATTGGAGGTACTTTAATTACGAACTTTCGGTTTTGTTTCATCCGATCCGTACTCTAGTCGAACGAAAACGGGAATTTTGCTTGAAATTGAGCTGCTTTTTTCACTTTGGAATGATTGTATATTTTTATACTTTATATGTAAAAATTATTAGAAAGTCAGAGTTATAAAATTCGTCCGCAAGGCCCTTTCGTAAGTGAGCGAGAGTAGCTACACGTTGAGTTTTGCGACCGTACTTTGCAACTGCAGATAAAAAGAACTAGCGTAGAGCTCCAGTATCGACAGCTTTGTGGTGAAGAAGGGAATCGCGCCACCCCTAAAAATTACCTATACGGATTTAGAACAGAGCTACCACTTACTCTAAAGTTGCCAACCTTGTCGGCGAACATGCCCGCCAGCGAAGGCATCACGATGGAGACACCGGCGTGACGGCGGACATGATGGCTGTCTCCTCCACGTGCTCCCGCATGTGGCTCGCCAGTACGGGTATAGAATACAGATAAAACTTACTCTAAAGTTGCCAATCTTGTCGGCGAGCATGCCCGCCAGGGGCGGCATCACGATGGAGACGACCGGCGTGACGGCGGACATGATGGCCGTCTCCTCCACGTTAATGCCAAGCTCCCGCATGTGGATCGTCAGGTACGGGTAAAGTACGAACAGGGCTACAAAAAGAACATCCTGTAAGATTTCTTTCACTTAAATCCACGTGATTATCTCTGGGTTGGATTATAAAAACAAACAATAAATCAGACAAATTTTTCTATTAAACCCGACTAGAGATAAAATAATGCGTCACTGAATTGCCTGGATGTCAAATCAGAGTTTTTGATATTGTTCGACAACAATATCAAAAATTTTGATGAATAGGTAGGCTACATCCTATGTCAATTGGACCTTAATTAACGAATCGATTGACGCCACATTCAGAAATCTCGAACGAGCAGATTAAGCGTTCCGAGCCTATGATACCAATTGTAATTGAAAACAATAAAAAAGCTCTAAAATATGCATTAACTTTTACTAAAAAATATTATAATTCTGAAATATTCTGATAATAATTAAATTCTACACAAAGCAGACGTAGACAATACAATGCAGACATATTAGAAGCATTCTTGTAAATTATAGACTTATCTACGGATTATTTAAATAGACAAGTGTGGAGGAACGCAACTATTAGCATTAAAATAACAAGAGTTTAACAATTAATATCACCTTAATACAATAATACATTTATGTTATTTTTTAGCGTAGCAAAAAGCTGCAAGTTTACGAACGTAACTATTTTTATAATAATAAAAATAGTTACGTTCGTAAACTTACAGCTTTTGCAGTTAAATAGCACATTATAAGGTTTATTGAGCTAAGAATAAAAACAAAAAGGATCATCCTTGAACTACCAGCCGCTTCGTAGTCGTGTTTAAAATTAAAATAACGTAACTTACTTGAAGCATGCACGAAGAATAGAACCTTCAACGGAACTAGTTTCTTCTCCTTGAGATCATCTGTGATCCTCTTGAAAAATGATCGCAGCATCTTCATATTGGCGGCGGATTTAATTAACTAGCCTCTTAAAAATTTATCTAAGTAGGGAAATCCTTTGTCATCCAGCCTTCTTCATAAATGCTTGGTTGTCGATGTTCTTGATACATGGAAAATGTTTTTTGTTGGTGTCTGCAACAAAGTTGGTATTCATATTTTTGCTTCGTGCAAAGACGTACAGGTAGGTATATTATTTGTGCCTATACACTTATTTTTTAGGAACTACTTTTTGCATTACAGTACTTGGTACTAGCTGCCAATAGACACAGGTTTAATGGCCCTCTTGGTAAATTTCGACCACAAACTAATAAACACAGGTGTCTATGTAGAAACTGCAAAAGTATTCAGATTATTATCCGATGAAAACGCCAGACCACTAGCAAAAAAATTCAGACAGCCGGAACGATGAGGAAAGTGGACTGCCTTAAAAAATTATAACCCCTCTGCGTATGTGCACTTCATGCCATGCAGATTAAAGCTATGATACCAGCTTAGGTACCTTGCCCGAACAGTAACAATGGATGAAGACAATGGCACGGGAAATAATAAAGCAATAATTATACTCAATCGCACTGCCCACCATCATTCTCTAACGATCCACTCAGGATTACATTTTACTAACTATAGTTACACAATTTGTCTGAAGAAGTAGGTTAGCAGCGTACATACTTATTTTATATTTTTGTCTTTCGGTTACCTACTTAGGTATATATATGATATTGAACAGAACCAAAATCATGGATTCCGCCGCTTTGGCCATTAAAAATTAACGTTGGGTCAAAGTACTTTAGTCTCCACGACAAAAACTTAAAAATGTAATTGTATTTCCTCTTTTAATACAAGCAGCCTTGGACAAGAAATACCACTAAGACAAAACAGATCGTGATGATTCTCACGAATGTTGTCGCAATCCGTAGGACACTGCAAAGCTTTGTGAGGAACATCAGTATCTTGAGAGAATAAGACCATGGAAACTAATAGAAATACTAGTAGTCCTGCAATAGTCATATCGTCAGTTTTTGCGCACACTCTGAGCTCTATAATAGGTATGTCCTGCGCACCTGGCCGCGCCGTGGTCCAAGATTCGACTAGGCGGACATCATACCCTCAGTTTTATCACTTAGCTACAACTTTATAAAATAGACTAATAAAATAGACTTATTATAAAATAGGTGGTCTGGCGGCTACTATTCTGTTGAATTCTCTAATGGAAGATAATTTAATGTTCGTGGTTAAATCTATAACAATTAAAAGAGATGTCACGTAAAAACTCACAGTTATATTACAGGGACTCTGAGTTTTCACATTTTCCAGAAGAAGTGAAAACACAACTCTATTTTATGTCCTGTAAGACATAAAATATTAGTGAAGAAAATTATTGCTTTATTTCTAATTTTAATAATTTATAGTTTAAAATTTGACTTATCTATAAGCCCATTTTGTAAGCTTAAACTAAAGAATTCAAAATTATTTCTGCAGAAGCTATGAAGCTTGATGATATACAAGTATTTGACATCAATAACAAGCTCTGCTTAGCTTGGGGCTAGAAGATGCTGTGTGGATTGTCCAGCATTATTTATTTTATTTTTATTTGTAATGGAAGTGAGTGTACGTACACTGTACAGGGGCATCTTACTGAGCTGTAATCAGGAAGAAGATAGGCAAATAAGTTCTACTATATACAGGCCGTCCTTTATCCTGAGAAGAGTCTTGTATAGAGGTCAATATTATATCTGTTAGTTCAGACAGGCGAATTATTAACCAGATCCGTCAAGAGTGTGTGACTCGCGAGTAGAGGCTTTTCACTTCGAATTCAAAATAGTTATTGCGCCCTGACAGGGTTTTTATACATTGCGTACCAAAAGTCATAGTGACTAATACACCTAAGGCCAGCACATGTATGCATAAAGTCACAACATGATTGAATATGACTTTTTAATAGTTTATAATAACTATAAAACATGTATAAACAAAATCTACAGTGTGAATATAATGGTTCTTATAAAACTTTCTTTCTTTCTTTCTGTATTTGCCTTATGTTTAGTGATTATGTATGTTAATTTTAGTTTTTAAGGGCTGTGGATTTTGTTTTTAAATAAATAAATAAAATAATCTTTTGGAAATGTATATTTTGATACCCCTTTTGATAAAACAGCCCAAACTGCATACTTATTTTAAATTAAATGTGACGAAGAATTACTGAAAAAATATAAAAGAGAGTTCGCAAAACTATATTCCACGTAGGTAAATAATGACTAGTTATACCTAATTCACGCATTCAAATGTTCCTATTAAATAAATGCAGACTACAGACTAGATACCAAATTCAAATCACTTTTTTCTTTAGGTTTACAAAACAAACACAAAGCGTTACCTACTGAACTATTTTTTTTTTATATTAATTTCGCAAAAATATCTTCAACATAAATATTAACTAGAAACAATTCATATGCATTCAAAGGTACTCACAGTAGCAGTTAAATGAAAAACCTTATCAAGCAACGTGAAAACATTGCTGTATCTTGAAATTTAATCGTAAAATCCGCACTAAGATCACCTGTAGTTATACTGTGTATGATTCGTGTTTGAGCGCGCGGGTGTTTTGATCGCGTTCGGCGTACGCGCCTTCGATAGTGAGGTTTAGATGCGACTGGCGACACTTACGTTCAGAATAACCTCTGTAAAGATGGCCGATGCAACTTAAACGTGTTCCTTGACACTGGTCCCCTCACATCTGCAGGACGTGGACTTGCGTTGTTTCTATTTATGAAAGAAGTATCAACGCACGTATCGAAAGATAACCTATAATTATAAAAACTTTGAAACTATCATGGTTATAAACACTAAAGTCATTATTATAATGGAATATTTACTTATGATTTGATTTGAGTTTTCCAATATTTCAGCAAAGATTCGTGCGCCACTCAAACTCAAAAATCAAATTATTCCGTACATCCCGTTATAAAACACCTTTATATGAAATGAAAGTTTATTTCCTTAGGCTTACAAATAAGCACTTAGACAAGTCATATTTTAAACTATTCATTATTATATTGACTTTTTTTTTTTTTTTTTTTATATCATTATTAACTTATTTATTTCGGATTTACAAGCCATAAAACATACAAAAATATATAGTAAAGTAGATATACATATGTAGTTCTAGGCCTGAAATAAAACATAGGCTACTTTTTATACCATACATTCTCGTAGGATAGAGATAACCTGTAGCCGTGAGCAGAAACTAGTTCCTATACTACTAACTACGGGCAAAGCGACATTGTACTGGTGGACCAGCCATTACCGTATCCACGTCTCAGCTCCGTCATTCATGACGGGTAGGACGCACATTGATTGAAGACTTTCATTTTCAAGCATTGCGGTTTGGATGACTGACGACACAAGATTCAGTAGGTTGAAGAAAAAATCAGTAACTTGAAGAAAAATTAGTAAGTTGAAGAAAAAATCTGTAAGTAGATTTTGAATAAAAAGGGTTACTTTTACTTTACGCTACGTAAACGCGTGTTTAATAACACGTTAAACACGACCGGTTGCTGGCTGTTGATGAATAATGAAAATAACTTTTAAACTTACCATTTTTACTTCAACGATAATATTTCTACTCTTCTCCCTGGTGTCGTAAAAGGCGACTAAGGGATATCCACCGGAGGGCGGGCAGCAGCTAAGATCCCCAACCCGCATACCCAGCGTGGGAATTATGGCCATTACTGATACATAAGATAAAAGCCAATAAGCGCTTATCAGGTGGATGCCTGCGTCCAGCATTGGACCAATAAAGGCTGTTGAAGTATAGTGCTTGTTGATATAATAAACCAACAGCTTTAGGAAGTACGCAGCAGAACTGTAAATAACGGCACGAATTAACAAAAATATTTATTCAGTTGCTTTTAAAAATACAATTGAATGATTACTCACCAGCAAATATACATAATGGATCTCAACTCACAAGTGAAGAAACTTCGTCGGTAATTTAATTCACCTAGGCAACATGACTAAATGTTGCCTAGGTATCGAATTCTAAATTATTTTGTAAAACAGTAAAATTTTATAATCAGTCTTTTATTGATTAAAAGCTTCTCCCATACTCCAGCCAAATAAGATGTGAAATGAATGTAAACAAACCACAGCGAGGTTACTAAAATTCAATTGCATTTATATTCACGTAGTGTTTCAGATTTTATTTATTTATTTAATTATTAACTAGGAACTACCTATATTACAACCAATTACACTATATCATTTGATATAATTTGTTAGCAATAAGTAGGTATTTATTGGAGGAAAGATCGCAAATCGACAAGGAATGTAAATTGCGTAGAAGTACATGGCAACAGAGTGAATGTACAGGTTAGGTGTTTTGGTTCATTCTAAATAAATAAATTGAAATGGAAATCGAGATGGCAATAGAGTGAATTTTAGTTTAACAAGGTAAGGTAAGTGGCGGGTGGTGGGCTGTTTGTTCACAAGCATTTTACATCGAATTTGTTTGGAGTATAGATTTTAATATTAAAATCGAACAAACGTACCTACCATACACATTGATTTGTATTAACTACCAAGCAAGTCACATTGACGTTATGTCAACATTTTATGTGAATCAATGAAAGGACAGGTTAAGCTTAATACATTCAATTTACAATTAATGAGAACTTTGAGCGTTGTAAAAAATACTTAAATTACAAATAATTTTGATTCAACTTTTACAAATTAAATAAGTACTACCAAAGCATGCAGATTAAACCCGTGCATGCAAAAACATTATAAATCAAGAATTTTGAAGAAATATTCCACTTCTAGAAGGCCATCTTCAGATAGGTCGCTGCAGTGAATCGCATTTTGAACCCTGTTGTTGCCCAATTTCGCTCGCAGTGTGTTGGGTCGTAACAGTCTTGCTATTTCCTGAAAGTACAACTCTTATTTATATAATATTCAATGAGATGATTGATCTAAACATCCAAACTTTCGTATTATATTATAATTTACTAGTTCCTGCCCGCGGCTTTGCACGCTTTGTTTCTATGGAAACGTTTTAAAGTTATTTCTATCCCGAAAAGTAGCCAATGTTTTATTCCGGGCCTGGAACTAACTTTATGCAACATTTCACTCCGATCTGTTAAGTAGCTTTAGCGTGAAAGAGTAATAAACATCCATACATAAACATTTTCGCGTTTATATTATTAGTAGGATCATCATCAGCCCGTAAACGTCCACTGCTGAACATAGGCCTCCCCCAAACGACGCCACGAGTAGCGGTCCTGAGCCGCCTCCATCCATCGACTCCCTGCGACCACTACAATGTCATCGATCCATCAAGTGGGAAGTCATCCCACACTCTGTTTCGCATTGCACCGCAGTCGCCACTCGAGACCCTTTACTCCCCAACGCGATAACCGTTGGGGAGTAAAGGTTCTGCGAGCTATATGGCCAGCCCATCGCCACTTCAACCTGCTCTGAGAGCTATGTCGGCTACTTTGGTTCTTCTACGGATTTCCGTATTCCGGATTCTATTCTATCACGTAGAGAAACTCATAGCTAGAATCTCTAGAGATAGCTCCTTAGCTAGCTCTAGAGATTCTAGCTATGAGTTTCGTTTAAAAGTTATTTATATTAAACATGGGCCTCGTGCACAAGCTCCAAGTCCTTACTTGGAGCTTGTACACGAGGCCCATGTTTAACATTTCAGGATTGTAATTACAATATATATGTAGATATGTATGTATAGAATCTATAATATAAAAATGAATCGCTGAATGTGTTGCTAAGCGCAAATCTCGGGAGCAGCTGAACCGATTTCGCTAATTCTTTTTTTAGAATATTCCTTGAAGTACGAGGATGGTTGTTAGGGAGAGAAAAAAGAGAAAATTTAATAAAATTGCCTGATACAATTGACCACCCGGGCGAAGCCGGGACGGACCGCTAGTACTTAATATAAATGCGAATGCTACTCGTAAGTTTTGTATTTGTTTACCTCTTCACACCAAAATTCCAGACCAGATCGTGTTGAAATTGTGTGTAGATGTAGTTCTTAACCTGAATTCATATCTGAGGCCACTTTTCATCCGGGCCCCAAATTGTGCGAAGCTACGGGTAGAAGCTATTTTATAATATTAGTGTGGCGTGATGTTAAAGTTTGAATGTTTGTTTCTGGCATACAAAAACAACAAGCCAGAACTTCTGAATTTAACATAATGTGCATACTTAAAATATTGAGTAAAGTGGTTTATATGGACTAAGGATGGATACCTAAGTGCAGACAGTGAAAAAAGAAAGCCAAAGCCGCAGTACGTATGGCATGGTAAAATAAAATGGCACTCACAGGATCAGCAGGACCAACAATTTTTCTGAACTCCGAAGCAGTTTTACGCGTTTTATCTTTAGCCACAATTTCCATGGCCACACACGGTCCGCTGGATAGCTCATCGACCATACCCTGCAAATGTTTTAAGCTGGTTCTTATTCGTTCTAACTATAGCAGATAGCCAAATAACAGTAAGGGACAAGGCTGAAGGCTCATTAAAGCGAATAAAACAAGTCAACAATACACACAAGATCATCTAGCCCCAAACCACAGATTAGGTAATGTTACTTCCTAACAGATACCTTACTTACTCGATTTCACCAATCAACTTTGAGCTTTTTACATGTGGAAATAATGTTCATATCGCTCTGCTCGGTGTCAACGAGGCGGTTTGACCAAAGCTAATCACAAAAATAGCGTGTTATTAATTAACTCAATTTATATTTAATGTAAACTAGTTTTAAGGTACCTATACATATATTACTTTGGACTGTAGAATAAGTTAAAAAAAGATATTTTTCTTGTCTGTGGTCTGTAATAAATGATTATTATTAAACCTAAGCTAAGGCTAAGGGCCGTATTATAAAATCTTGCTTTGTCATCATTCTATGCTTTTTATTACGCTTTTATAAGGCATAAAATAAACGTCACTCAAGGATAACTGAGCAAGCATTCATAATACGGGCCTAAATGGAGCTTGTGTTAGGGGCCCTACACAAGCTTAACTCTGCCCTAAAAGATATCTCTGCCCTAATTTAGGGCTGAGATACCTTTTACTTATTATACTTTATGCATGAAGCGTCAATTTTAAATAGCTTTTATAGATCACTATTGCCATAAGCCCTCAGTGTGCCTTGACCCTAACAGTTGCAACTTAATACAGGAAACAAGTACATTTTTAAATTGCTGAACAAATAGGTAGGTACGTACATAAATATTAATACCCCACACTCACCTTATATTCTTGGACTATTCCTTTATACACCTCGTAGAACTCCGCCGCATTAACAGTTTCAACCACCAACATATTCAGAGCAGTAACATCAAAGCCTTCATCTCCAATCACCTCCAAGGCTTTCCCCAGTTTCCCCTCTCGAAGCGCATGAGGCTTTACTATGCACATGGTGCAGTTTGAAAGTGTGGCCGTCAGGCGCAGCCGTGTGGTACCAAATAATGGTGGCGGGAAGAAGTAATCTATACTCTGTAATTGTCAATGTATGTTATTTTCATTGGAAATATTATAAATTAAGGGCCAGGAACATTTCCTCTTTTGCACGCTTCATATGAATCATTCCGTCTGTATGTAAACTTACTGTATGAAATTTTTTCTATAGTTTTTGAGTTCATATCGGGATCATACAGACGACGGGAAGGCGGTGGGGACTCTGTTTTATAATATGTATATGTAGTGATAGTTTTATTTAATCATCAAAATGCCCAAGGATGTTTAGCTAGAATAGGGATTGGTATGATGTATTGTTTATATAATATTTCTTCACTGAGTAATTATAAAACCAGGGGGCCACATTATAGCATTCTCTTCTAAAGTTTTTATTATGATTTCGGCTTTAGAACTTACCTCTTTTGCAATTTGTGGGTTAGGTGCTGCTTCTATGCAGTTTCTGATAGAGTCTGAGCCGAACATAGCTCTGATTGTCCCTGGAGCAGCTTTCAAAGGATCCTGGTCACCAACAAGTTTCAGAAGGTTTTCAACTGCATCCTGTCCTATCAATTCAATTCCATAAACCAGTTGCCCAGTAAGGTGTTCCATTAAAAACCTGAAAGTAAGTTATATTACTTTACAGATATATAATAATATCATCCATTTATAGCTGTAAAGTAATATTAATTAGGAGCTGCGCCCCGCGGCTTCGCCCCGCGTGGAAATCTATGTGTCAAATGGTTTATAAACCTTCCTTTTGAATTACTCTATCTATTATTAAAAAAACCGCATCAAAATCCGTTGCATAGTTTTAAAGATCTAAGCTAAATAGGGACAGACAGACAGCGGAAAACGACTTTGTTTTATACTATGTAGTGATAATAAACAGTAAGTAAGCATAATACATTAAATAAATAAATAATACTCAACAATCCAAACAGCAAAAAGAGAAATAATTTAAACTTACGGATAGGTAGGATCACGGCTTAATGAAGCAAAGAGTACAATTACATCATCAGATGTAAGACGCGCTTTTTTCATTCTACATATACGTAAACCATTTTCATGCAAAACCGTTAATATTTTGCCAGTAATATTGGTGGGTATGGGTTTCACTAACGCAAATGTCCTGAAACAAGCAAAAATAAATATATTATTCTAATCTGACTGCCCGTAACACACCTCCTCCGCCGCGAAACGTGTTATCTAGTACTAAGTAGTATTATATTCGTGTAACTATGTTTGTGTCTAATAATATAGGGGAAATTATAATATTACAGGGGAAATTGTTTTGGCTATGTTTGCAACACTTTTCTAATTCTAATAATCATTTGAGCCGCAGAATAAAAAATTTCGACTGCCGCAAGATACATGAGAAACAACGCGGTAATTCAACGAAACGGTTGACCGAGCGCGGATATATTGCTGGCGTCCGAGCAGATCGGCTCGTGATTCGCGAGAAAGAGAGGGAATCATGATCAAATTAACATGTTAGAACAGGCAGTTTCACATCTGTTCGCTTGTCGTAGGCCAAGACATGGTGAAATTCCTAAATTTAAGAATTATAAGGGATTGTGTGGTTTCACTGCAATGCTTTTGCAGCTGATGTGTGCTACAGGCCTTATCCTTTAAACCTGTGAAAAAAATACCAGAGACTCCACTGACTCATTATGGGGAATGGGAAAGGAAAATATATTATGAGAATGTCTGAAAATAAAATAAAATTTGTAACATAAGACATTATTAATAAATAATGCTGGACAATTCACACACCTGGCCCCAACCAAGCTTAAAACAAAGCTTGTATGGTATGGTTACTAAATTACTGATACATTTAATGAAAATGAAAAGTTTTTATTTTTTTAACCTTACAAATAAGCACTTAGACAGGTCATATTTTATACTATTCATTATTATCAATTCAAATTATTTTATAATTCACTTCAATTTTTTTTCCACCTGTGGAAGAAGTGAGAAGAAACCACTAGTATGTTCATAACTTATGTGTCTAGTACATTTGATTTGCTTATCTGTAAGTTGGTAGATTTTGAGTAATGTAAGGTTACTTAGATAAGATAGGCATTTTTGCTATATTTTTTATTAGTAATGAAACTAATGCGTGCATTTAGGTTAACATTTTCGTCGTTGCTAATATTTTTTTCATTTTATTTTTTTTTATATTTTAATTTCCTTTGTATTTTAATTTTATGTTGTTTTTTATATTGCTGTTCCAATATGGGCACTTTAATTGTTTTTGTATTATAACTGTATTGATGTCTGAAATAAACATTGACTGATTGATTAGGGAGATCTAAGGAGGATCTAAGAAAATTGTAATTTCTAAGGTACTTACAATTGCAAATCCTTTTGAAATTTGTTTTTTGTATAGTCACAGGCGAATTCGACTATTTTGATGAGTCGACCCAGTATGTTGATAGTACATCCGATATAAAAGTTTTCTAACGTTACACCTTTTACTTTTATTCGCCTCACGAATGTTTTGCGATTTTTAAGGTCGAACATTTCTATTGTGTCGTCGTACGGATAGTAAAACACATTGAACCGGCGAATCAGGCTCGCTTGATCGTCGTACCATTCACCGATAAATGAGTATTTATCCTGATAAGCTTGTTCCTGTGAATTGGGTAAAATTGTTAAGACCTGCGAAAGGATCACTAGGAAAACAGGGATCATATGATAAATGTTTACCATAGTGGTATTCAAGAGAGATATAATTATTTCCGAGATCTACACAGTTTAAATTAATCTTCAAAGAACTCAAGATAGGAGAAGAAGAGATTTATTTAATCTAGTAACTACTTTTCTAGGGGTCGCGTCAGTTTGTTTGTATTTGTTTTGACTTGATTTCTTGTTTCAACTTCAACTTCTTCCTAGATGGCTCTGCATCTGGATTGGCGCAATTCTGCCAGTGTCCGTCTCATGATAGCATAGCAAGCTTTTTAAGGGAAGACCACTTGAACGTCCCGTGGTACTTAAGTACCACAAACGTTTATCCCCGATTACGTTCATGGTACAAAATGGCCACACGATGCTGAGCTCTTTTGGTTACCGATTTATTTATTATCTATGCCGTTAAGTCGCTACCCGTCGTACTAGATAGCGCTATCAACATTTTTTTTAACAAATTCTACCTAATGAACCCATACCTGGCAACAAAAATTACGAGAAAAAAAAATATTTTGACGACAGAGCGAAGCGAGTGAAGTGCCGTGCTGCAAATATGTCGTAAGTTCTTTTGATCTAATGTGTATTTATAGGATTGTGATACATGTCATTTTTCCTTATAATATACGCGTGAACTAAGATTAAAAACAACATACTCTTCTACACTCCAAAGTTGGTTAATTGAGAAAAACAGATAGTCGAAAAAATCAGTCTAAAAATGCTACCTTCCTATGTTTGATCATTTTTAGTATATGAAAATGTACGTACGATGATTCATATTATTATTCAAGTTTATTTGCTATATAATAACGTACATAAAGTAATTTTTGGTTTTGATATCGCTTTGGTACTTTTTATGTGATAAATCATTTTATCGGGAATATCGCGCAGCGCGTCACGCCACGCTCGCGGAGAACCGGCTGGGACGTAAGTCGCTCGCTGCGCTGAGGGCGCTGGCCGTTCAAGTGGCTTACTTGAATACATAACTTGAATAGTACAAAATATAGAAATAAGATTTCTTGTTTGCTTTGGTTCGTTTCGACATAACATGGCATTCATTGACAGTGACTTTGCATTTTATGTCAAGGAGTGGGCAGTTATTTTCTCCGTCCACGATTTGATTTACATTGCTTGCAGGCCTAACAGGCTTGCAATTTCATAAACATCTATCTTGTATACCTTACTTACCGTGATTTTTTTACCTATATTAATTACATTAATTTTATGATATTTTACCTGGTTTCTGTAAAGCAATTTACTTTTACTAAAGGCACATAATGGTGAGTGAAATAATGTAGCTTTCGTACCTAAGTATACCCATCACAAAGATAGCAGCCTAGATCGCGGACTAACAGGGAACTACACTTTCAGTATCCCGTAGTCTGTCCGAAATTCATCATCAGCATACACTGCTAGCTGCGCTTCAGAACCAGGACGCACTCTATATAGGTAGGTACATACCATGCTCTACTCTACACAAATAAAAGTAGTCGATCTGACTGAGTGCCGTCGTCATAGGCACACAATATCTCAGAGCTCAATTTGATCTTATTGCTGTTTGTTTTAGTGCTTAAATTCTAACTCTATGACCTAGCTACAAATTGTTCACCTTTCTTCTTTTATGTAGGTATAGTATACTATACTATAGCTACCTATCTACAGACCGATCGACCCTTGCGCGAATCTCTATATGATCTAGGTATGTGTATAACAAAAATCGACAATGCACAATTGCACACATCATTTAGCCCCAAGCTAAACAGAGATAGTGTTATGAGTACTAAATGACTGATATAGGTATAGGTACTTAATAGAATATGTTACAAAGATCGATACTCTATTAAACATAGAAAATACCCAGAACACCCGCAAAAAAGATTTGCAGAGCGTACAAACATATTTCCTAAGGCGGGAATCGAACTCGCAAGTCGTTCGCCCGCTGCGCCACATCGGTCGTCGCGTAAACGTAGGTATAATGTACCTAACCTTCAGTGTTTATTTCAGGTATACGATTACTTTGATAAGTACACGTTCCTGTGTGATATGTACGACGACGAGGCGGATAAGATGTACGACCTAGTCCTTCATTTTTTTCCCTTCGATAACTCTGTACAGCTTGGGAACCTGGAAACTGGAAAAACGCTTTTAAGCCGCGTTCAACTTCCACCTCTTAAGCTAAAAATGTTACAAATTGGCAACACTGTTAACATTTTTTCTAAGCTGTTATACGTACGGGATTGTGCACCACTAACAAAACGGGCTCTTTTTTATAAAGAGGAAAGGTAATCATAGCATTATGTAGGTATAACTGTGCTGGACTGTGATATGATAAATTAACTTTTTAATTTAGCTACCTCTAGATTGTTTGTATCAATATATTTGGAGGATTGAGTAGTATTGTAAAATATAAATAACAACAGGCCAAGTGCGAGTCGGACTCGCACGAAGGGTTCCGTATGCAGCCGTTTTTATGAATAATGTATCTATAAAAACGGCACAAAATCATGTCTGTTGTATAGGAGCTCCCATTAACCCTAGAAAGATAATCATATTTGATACTACGGTAAAGATAATCATGCGTAATTTTCACGCATGCATTTTAAGTACCTGTTATTTCGAATTTAGCTAATAGAATTGAGCATAAGGTTCGTAAATGGGTTAATTAGGCTCAGATGAAATAATAAACACCAAAAAATATCGTTTATTTATGTTTATTTTCTAAAAGACGGACGCTTAATCTAAACTACTACATAAACTATGAAAAAGAGATAACAATTTTTATTTTCAGTGAAATTTTTTTTGGCACATAGTAATCAGTCATTTTAAATTAAAATTAAAATCAATTAAGACCATTTTTTCTATTTAAGGTCATATTAGTAGAATAAATCAATTATATACAGCTTTGGCACACATCCACATTATGCTCTCTGCAAATAATCTTTTTGCATCTTTTGCAGGAAGCATTAGCTTTACGCCTTATTTTTGAAGGGCAATACGTACAATATATACGTTTCTTTGGTTCTGGAGGCTCTGTGTTGTCTTCTGTTGAACTGGAAGACACATTTGGCAATGTATCAGCGATATTATCCCGCAAATATCTTTTCAACGTAGGGACCTCTAAGCGTTTGGTCTTGAATGGCGATGTGAGAGCCGTACTTAGGCTTTTCATGAAATGTTTGCGGCTTAGAGGCTTCTCGCCCTTGGTCACAACATTGTGGTGGTATATTATATAGGCATTTATACAGGCCACGTTTATCATGCCGTAAAATAACGCCATAGGCCACCTGTTCGTCTTTCTGCTGCTAGACATCAAGGAACACATTTGGTCCAACGTATCTACTCCGCCTTTTGTCTGATTATAATACATAATCATCTCCGGTTTTCCTGAAGTCTCATTTATGATCGCATCTTCATCGCAGGATGATAAAAGGTAAACCATTTTAGCCGGTTTCGGTTTATACGAGACTAGTGTGAGGGGTCCGTCAAAACAAAACATCGATGTTCCTGTACGCCTGGACCGAGTATTCTTCAATTCTTCTGGTATCTCGCGTTTGTTTGAACGTACAGTTCCCACAAGGGTCAATTTATATGGTTCTTGGAGTAAATTCTTTGCCAAGGGGATTGAGGTAAACCAATTGTCACAAGTAATGTTGCGACAAGTACCATGTATAGGCTTCGATAGCTCCTTTACATAATACTCTCCGAGTGGAACGCCATTGGTTTCAGTTCCTCTTCCTAAGTAAGGCATTGCATTTACCATGTACTTAGTACCACTGTCACACATCATTAGTATTTTTATACCGTACTTGCTTGGTTTATTGGGTATATACATCCTAAACGGACATCGCCCTCGAAAACCGAGTAGCTGTTCGTCGATTGTCACGTGAGCTCCGGGGGTATAATTATTTATACATTGGTTGATAAAAATATCCCAAATTTTTCGGATCGGAGTGAAAACATCATTTTGACGCAGTGTTGGTCGTATACTTTTGTCGTCCATTCTGAGACATCTGATCAAAAAATCAAAACGATCACGGCTCATCACAGAAACGTAAATCATTGTCGAAGATCGATCAAACAGTTCATCTGTGGACATATGGTTATCTTTCCTCACTGCTGTCATTATCAAGACGCCAATCAAAGCACGTATTTCCTCTTCATTCGTTTCACGAAAGGTGGCAGAACTAGCTAAGGGTTCTTGTCGCTTCAAAGATATCTCGGCGTTAGTCCATTTTACGACTTCGACGATAATTTCATCCGTAAAAAATAAATTGAAGCATATGCCAGGCTCATATATGTTACGGCACATTCGTTTTGGGCCCCTCTGAGTTCGAACAATATTCTGTGCTGACATAGGTCCACGCCTGATGGATTTCGCTGTTGACCAGCAATGCTTATTCTTACCTCTAATAGATCTCTGAAGCAATGTTACTATTCGAGAACTCGACGATGACGATGCGGGTTGTTCTAGGTTTTCTTCACCTGCAGGTTGGTTTTCGTTTAGTGACGGCTCTTCCGCTTGTTCTTCATCTACGTACGCCTCTTCTGTGTCGCTCTGTATATCATAATCGCTGTCGTGATTCTCTTGTTCGCTCGCAGGATCGCTCGAAACCTCTTCATCACTCTGAAGAAGAGCAGACCAAATATCCCGCTCATCCAGGTTCGGTCTAGTCATAGTTGCACCAGGACATCTAAAATATAAAACAAAAACATAAAACACCTACTTAAAGTGCAAAAACACAACATCTAAAACAGAAAACACACAAATGCATAAACCGTTCCCATCCCTTATTATGTTCTAAAAGTCACGTAAAAGATAATCATGCGTAATTTTGACTCACTAGGCACCAAAAATTCAAAAATGGTGATACTTACCTAAATAATGCGTTTGCCACTCGAAAGGTCCTACCGACGAATGAAATGTCCGTGACGCACGCCCTTGAAATCCCGCTATTTAGAAAGAGAGAGCAATATTTCGAGCGCGGATGCGTGAATTTTACGCAGATTATCTTTCTAGGGTTAAATAAAGGTTTTATTTTAATTTAATTTTTTATTTTATTTGAATAAATTATAACTAAATGTTCTGTGAATATTTCAAGCGTCGTATATAAATTTTTATTTTATTTAAAAAAAAACCCGTACCTTTTGGTTACGGAACCCTAAAAAGAGAACGAAGATTTATGTCGATTTATGATGAAGCCGGGACGGGTCGCAAAGTAATAATAAATTACTTCGTAAGCTAATTCTTAGCATTAGATTTCCATTTTTTACGCCCCAACAGAGGTACCTACATGTTTGGTACTGTAAGTAGGAGGTACAGACAGCAGCATTAATTGGTAACCCCCCAAATAGCTAAAGTTTACATTGCAAATCACTGTACGATTTACAAATCTTTTACTCAAATACTAAGTAAGAAGCAAAAATTGTATCACCAAGTGGGTATCGAACCAGGCATCCAATCGCTCACATAACAAGTAACGAACGCACCAAACAACTAAACCAATGAACCAGTTTATTTACATTTTATTTTTATTTTCTTTACACTGGATAAGAAAAAAAAAGTGTTTGAGGGTAGATCTGAATAAAATCGTGGTGAACAAAGAAAACGTCACTGGCCATTCTCGATTCGAGTCTTGACTTGCTGGTTTTAATTACAAAAGAATTGAAGAATATTGAAGGAACTGATGCATATTATTTAGTAAGAACCAAGATCGCGGTTCTTTTCGAACAGCAACTGAGTAATTGAGAGATTGCTCGTCAGCTTGGAATTACGGTAAGTTATCTAGGTACTTATTATACTTATGTGTCATAATCATGACGAAGCAAATACCTATCTTTTTAGTAAAACCTTGTTATCTTTAACTTCATTATATATAAATAAATACCTAAGTATTGATTTGTTGTTTTACAGATTAAGAAAACCATGCGCCTATGGGTGCGTAGATTTCAGACCGAAGGGGATGTGAAATTGTGAATGTAAGAAGAATTGGCAGAAAAACAACAGGAGTGTATACAAATCAGTGTAGCCGCCACAATAATATTGTCAACATTCAAACACGACATATTACCTGTAAGGGCAAGTGGCAAAATAACGTTAGGTAAGTGATAATTCTCAACGAATCCAATTAACTTTATCAATGGTTAAAAAGTTAGTACTCACACCAACTAAATAAACACTATCTATACCAATTGATAAAAATTTTATTTTTAGGTTATTGGGGATGGATGTCCTCTAATGGTCCTGGAGAAATAGTAGAAATAACTGGGCGCATGAATGGCGAGCAATATTTGAAAGTGTTGAAGGAAGTCATAGTACCTTCTACGCAGATCGCGTATCCAGAGGGCCAAATTTATTTTGTCCATGAGAATTAATGGTTTCTGAATGGTTGTCATCTCAAGAAGACATTACTGTTATAAATATAGAAGATAGAAAATATGTGGGGTCAAATGGTTTTAAATTGGTATCCGAGTGAATTGAGGTCCAAGCATAATTTAGAGCAAGAGGTCATGAGGACCTGGGAGCTAATACGAGGTAATAATATGAGATATATGATAATATATCTCATATTATATTATTATCTGCTTACCATGAGGCTAGATAGTGCTGTGTGAATTGTCCAGCATTATTATTTATTTATAATATGAGAGAATCAGAAAAAATACCATTTGACCTCACTTATTTATTTTCAAACCTACCTGATTAAGTATATAGTATTCCATGATTTACAGGAGATCCAAATTGTTTAATTCATTAAATTAGATAAGTAAACAATAATCTAATGAAAACATGTGTATTCTCGAGCACTAAATCGAAAATGGAATATTATTTATCAGGATAGGAAGCTATTTCTAAGTAGGCTAAATTATGAAATAAAACATGTTAGTACTAATTACGATTTTTTGTGTCAAAAATTTATAAAAAATAAAAGTAATTTTGTATACCTAAAATTATGTTTTATTTTACAAATTACTTTAAATTCATAATATGCAATACCTCACTATTCACATGAATACGTGCCATTACATTACTAAAATTAAAAAAATTGGTAGTTAGAAAACAAAAAGACATCCACTGGATTCGATGACAGGTATTACGGTGTGCAGTGAGACTAACTAGGTTACTCTAACCACTACACCATAGTTACATGTTATAAAGTCTTGAAATTTAGTATCGTTACTCGTGATAATAAAAATGTCAGTATTGAAACAAAATATTAGATTTTTATAAATAATTGAATATACTTTATAATTAAATAAAACAAGCCAAATTAACGAGAATAATGTAAGCTAAAATCAATATTTTTATGTTCACGGGTTTGAACCTGCATGACACTATTACATATTCTTTGAGGGGGTTACCAATTAATGCTTCTGTCGGTACCTATGATCCGTGTAACAACATTATTATTTTTATTTGCAGTACATTTGCGCTAATAAAACCCATGCCGCAAAAAGACCTTGGCAAAGTCATAACGTTCATATTGCAAAATGGATTCCGCATTAAGCACATGAGAAATGGCAGAGTCAGCAAGGACTTCGTATTGGAGTTGTACAGAAGCATACAGGGACACCACATGTTACCGTAAGATAATATATAATCAAAAATAAAACACAACGCTCAGCGCGATCTAGAGCTGGTACACTTTTACTACCTACTACCTACCGACCTGTACCTACCTAACCTACAGGCACACAATACGTATTACTTATTATTACACTACCATTTATTTGACACATACATTTCTACTCGCCCGCGTCTCTATGTGGCAAATGGTTTATAAGCTTTCTTCTTGAATCACTCTATCTATTAAAAAAAACAAAAAACCGCACCTAGTTTTAAAGATCTAAGCATACATAGGGGCACGCACAGGCAGCGGGAAGCGACTTTTACCTATACCTACTATGTGTGATATGTGATATCTTTCTGTACCGAAACCCTAAAAACTAAAACCGTTGATGGGCGTAAGTATGATTAATTTGTGATCAACAGGACCATCATAGATTACTTAATATCAGCAGAAGTAATAGGATTAGAGCTTGTGGGTCCGGAAGTGGTGCAAAAATGGCGAAGTTGCTTGGGGGCCACCGACCCTACCGAAGCTGAACCCTACACGTTACGCGCCCTCTACGGTGAATCCACGTTGAAGAATGTGGCACACGGTTGTTCTACTGTGGAAGAAGCAAATAAGGTTGGATAGGCTTTTCATCAGCCATATTCTGCTAAACCAATCGCTTCACTATGTCAATGGTGCCATCGTCGTCGCAAGATTGCCACCATAGATCGACGTTTTGTTGGTATTCTACGTTGCGAATATGCGATGATTATCATTATCATACATAGTAAAGCGCTAGGTTTAGTAGAATTGGGTCTTTGACCGAAAGGGAATGAAGTACCTATTATTTTATTATTAGGAGGATTATCTGACACACTATTCAGTGTCTTGTCTCGTCCTCCTACACAACACTATAGATCGCCACCGCACCGCGCCGCCGCCGCCGCCGGCGCCGCCGCCGCCGCCGCCCGCGCCGCGCCGCAGAATAGACTTGAAAGTGTGTGTGTTTGTTTGTGTGTTTTATGCTAATTAACACTAAGTCTACACAATGCATTCTAGTTTTAATAATTTTAAAATATAAAGGAATGTTAAACTTTCAGTAAAACTTTCTATGCTTTTATGGCCGTGCGTGCCGTGCGTGCGTGGGACACGCTTCACATCACACCAGGCTTCACACACTATGTGCTATGTGTGTGGGAGGATTGTATTATAAGGATACCTACTATAGTTTGACCGCAACCGCTATACCACTCCTTAAGAAAGTGCTGCGAAGTGGGGGCCGAGGAAAAAAGAGCAAGAGTACACATGAGATCGATATTGTCGGATATATCTTACGATATCGTAAACGATATGTTGATTTTATAAAACGATGTTTATATTTTTAGTAGCTTTCGCCCGCGGCTTCGCTCGCGTGGTACCACGATAAAAAGTAGCCTATATGTTATTCCAGTACACATACTATGTATGTTCCAAGTTTCATCAAGATCCGTTCAGTAGTTTTTACGTGAAAGAGTAACAAACATCCATCCATACTTACAAACATAATAAAAAAAAAAAAAAAGACTGGGTTGACATCACGAGATAGCGCTCGATCCATCTTTGGATATTTATCTCATTTGCGTCTGACATACACCGTCCGTTATTAGAAAAGCTACCTACCGCGGCGCCGTGAGCGTTGACAAACTGATGGATCGGAGCAGCCGATACTTCCCCCCCGTCTCGCCGCTCGCATACCTCAGGCGCGGTACAACGGTTTCGGTCAAACTATAGTATTCTAGTTAGAAAGTTAGCAATTCAAAATTCTTACCATGCTTTAAAAACTTTCAGATTATAGAAATGTACTTCGGCTATGAAAACCATTTCCCGAAAATCCCATATTGTGCCACTTTGAAGAACTGCACTTGCTGTATCATCAAACCCCATGCAATCATAGATGGGAATGCAGGGGCGATATTAGAACAAATCCTTATATCGGGAGAATTCATGATCACAGCTATATCAACTTTTGCAGTTAAACCTATAAATGCTAGAGAATTTTATGAAGTTTACAAAGGAGTTTTACCTGAATATGAGGTGCTTAGCTAATGACGCTTACTTAGAACCACAGCACACGTGCATCGTGTGGTTAATGAGAGTGTTAAGTAGTTTAGTTTAAAGTTATTAAACTTATATATTTATTAATCTGAATACAAAATAGTAAATTGTTAATTTGTTTACAGGCAATGAGCATTCACTTGGCTGAAGAAAAATGTATTGCTTTGGAAGTAAAGGCTACTGATCCATCAGTTAATGTAGTCTGTAAATTCCGAAAGCTATGTGGACCTAGAGATCCGGTAACAGTTTAACATTAACATTAAAAGCTGACGACCGATGTGGCGTGGTGGGCGAAAGTCCACCAACCACCTGCGACGCAGGAGGTTGCGGGTTCGATTCCCGCCTCGGAACAATTTTGTATACGATCTGCAGACATTTGTTCCGGGTCTGGTCGTTTTCTATGTATAATAAAAAATATATAGGTATCTATGTAATGTATTGTATTATGTATATCAGTTATCCAGTACCCATAACACAAGCTCTGCTTAGCTTGGGGCTAGATAATGCTGTGTCAATTGTCCAGCATTATTTATAAGCTAGAAACAGGCTTAGCCCACGCCACGCAACGTACTATCTACGCGACGAAATGTAGTAGGTACAACTACAACGGATGAAGTGGCGTACGTTAACTGTTTTTAATATAAATAATACCTACGTCGCTCGTATACGTTGCGTGAGCTGTCTGTTATTTTATTATAATGTGCCAGATAGCTTGGCAATTACAGGTATGGACCTATCTCCTTCACGAAATCAAAAAGGGCCATAACTTAATCATTTGCAGGGTTATACAATTCTTTGGCAACTTATTAATCTTATTATTTCATTGCATAAAATTATAGAGGTATGTTATTTTAAATTTAAAAAGTTTTCCGTACCTATATTCTTATGTTACACACAATTCATATATTTTTCCGTCATGTTGATGTAATTTGGTACCTACTCACTCTTACCCATAATATTATTCGTTAACTAATACGCAAAAACTTAAATAAGTCTAACAGCTCCTCAGAATGCGCTTGTCTACTCGCCACTTTGGTTATTATGTTCTGCATTTCGAGTGGCCTCTTTGGGATTTGGTTATCCTTGCCTAGTTGCACACCGTTCGTTGTCAGTGTGGCGCAACCGTAGTTACCATGCACTGGCATGTGTCTCCAGTGCAGAACGTCTGTCCCGTCATAGTTCAGTTAATGATACCATCTGTCGGGCATTGAGAGCGCCAGTGTGCGTGGTAGTGTGGCTACTCACGAACCACGTGGCCTTATGCTAGATGATGGTACAAGGCCTGACAGTATGACACTGATTTCTTGGAAGATGGACACTTACATCTTTAGTTTGGGATGCCACATAAATGTAGATTCCCAACTTGCAGGGATATCAGCAAGGCCCGGCTCCGCGGCAACATTAGGCGTCCTCAAACGGTCCCCTATTTGAACCGTTTGGGTTGGAAACTCAGGCCCTTGGGGCACACGCAATATACATACAAAGATCTTACAAAAAATCTAATAAGACTCCACAGGTGTTCGGAAAGCTGGCTTTTATTTCGTTCGCGACCCACCTTCACACTGAGCCTTCACACCAGTGTTAAGGTATTTCTGCTGGGGTTAGATGATGCTGTATGAATTGTCCAGTATTATTATTATTTACCTACACTGAACGCTTTAACTAGTAATCTCATTTACAGGAACTGGGCCGTCAACTATTTCCAAATACGATCAGAGCCCAGTATGGTAAAAATATTGTCCAAAATGCAGTACATTGTACAGATCTAGTCGAAGATGGAGAACAAGAAACTGAGTATTTCTTCAAAATCTTAAGCAATGAAATTGATTGAAACAGGCATTTGTTAGGAGCATCTGTATTTCTTACCTTATGTTTAATTTAATTGAAAGTATTCATTTTTAATTACGAAATCATTTCCTTCTACCTCAATTTTTTCATACATCCACTTTCTGTTCACCCTGAAATCAAAAGAAGAAAATGTTTATTGTCTTTGAAGGTAACTAATTGTTTATTAGAGCTGATCCCTTTCCCATAGATCAAAGTATTCGCATCCTCCTGCCTAATTTAATTATTCTTATGAAAAAAGAAGATTTTGATACAGTTTTAACTTTGAAATTTTTAATTTGGAAAGTTTAATCATTTTATGTTATTAATTGAATAAAAAATTAAGAATAATCTATGTTTTTAATCAAGTTGCCAGAATCACTACATTTCACTCATTTCGGAACAAACATGGCTATGTGAGATAGAAAGAAGAGTGTATCGGGGAGTGGGTAAAATTATTAAGATTTTATTATATCTAAGAAAAATTTAAATTTTAGCAGACAATTTCCTATTAGTATATGATATGCACTTAAAACAGTAAATTAAAGTTGCAGTAAACACTGAAGTTATTTAAAGTAAATGCTTGTCAACTTGCACATTAATTAGTTTTTGGATACAAAATCGAGAAAATATGTATAGTCTTCACAGTGAGACTTCAACATTCTCATCTCCCTAGCCAACCTAACCTGCACACATGGTACATCCTACTAAATAACAAACTAGGCTCTGGTGAAAAGTAATTTTACAATTATTTTTCATCTGGTTGGATTCTTTTCTGCCAGTGTCAAGTAGACACTGGCAGAAAAGAATCCAACCAGATACAGTTGCCATTAACAAAGAATCATCATCATCTGTGGTGTGATAGCATCATGTTTTTCCTCTATGCCTCTTATCATCATCATCATCAGCCTATAGCAATCCACTGCTGGACATAGCCTCCCCAAATGAGCGCCATAGCGTCCTGTCTTCAGCTTACCGCATCCAGCATCTACCCAGTCTTTCGCAGGTCATCATCCCACCTGGTCGGAGGGCATCCTACACTATGTCTCCACTCAAGAACATGTTTGCCCCAGCAGCCGTCTGTCATGCCTCTTATAATACACCATATTTCCTTTATCTAATTCTGTTTTCCAAGTCATTTGGATAGGTTACTCACCTACATTCATGTCCACACTTACTGGAGCTGCATTTAGGACATGGGAAATGGCACCCTGGACATGTCTCATCTAGGCAATCACACAAATCTTTACCGTTCACGATCATTTGTCCCTTTTCATTGTAGACATATCTGTTTTTGTGTGGTTTACTGAAACAATTGTTATTAGTTTACTACCTAGTTTTTTAAGTGTTACATTTGTTGTAGGGTTATGGTCATGTTAAGGGACATTAAGAGTAGAACTTGTCAATAGTTAATACTAGTTCCTTCTAATTTGTTTCTAAAAAGTAAACAATTGCAGAACTTTACTTGGTGAAATAACTTTTGCGTGTCAACTTTCGGCGTTCACGGGTAGACCTTTCAGGATCAAAATTATGTAAAAAAGTCATAGTTCTGGTTCTGTTAAAAATATTTAAAATAAAAGAACAAGGTCAGATGATTCTCCCAGGGTTTTTACTCCAGATGAAGGCTCAGACAAACAGACAGATTGTTGAAGCACAGGAGTATTTGTTCAAGCGTTTGCTATGCTGAACCAAATCTTAGTTCATTTTATTTTAAATTGGTCACGTTATGTTAGTCACGTAACAAACTTCTCGAGGATCATCTATTTTGAAATTAAACTCAATCAAACTCAAAGACAATATTTTTAAACAAACTTCGAATTCGAATTAGGCTGAATTAGGGGAAAGAAATAAATAACTCAGACTGATAAAATTAGAAATCAATCTACTCTACGGACGCCCAAGCTTTTACGGCCAATCCAAAAACAGCCAGTGACGTTACAGCCCAAGAGTTTCTGTACATGGATGGCAGCATAGATTTAATAATTCCAGATGGAGTCCTACGGACGGAATCACAAGTCAACAACAGCAATGGCGGACTTGTCAAAAGTGAGAGATGCCAACTGATGAAAAAAAAATGCCGATAATTTTCATAAAAGTTTCTACAAATCAAATAGGTATCTATTATTTAAAAAAAAGTAGCGTAATGCTTTAATCACATAAATGTTATAGTTTTTATAAGAGCTACCTACTACGTAACATACCAACCTATGATTATAATTATTTTCCTTCCGAACGACTGGCTGGTTTTTCTACTCGAAAGAAACCATCTATACGATCCTGTAATCAGAACCCCTAAATCGCGACGGCATCTGGTAGCACACTCAAAAGAGGAGTTCTCAGAGGGCAGGGGGGAGCAACATTTAGTTTGCTTTTAAAATCACTGGTCTCCTCTATACACCCCCACTATTATTTTTATGCAATATGGCTCCGTGTAGGGGCCAGGGGGTAGGGGGTTCTGGGGGAGTAAATGTCAAAAAGTTGGAATGTTTCTTAGGTCACCTCAACCCCCTCTATACGATTCCGTAAAAAAAACATACGTCCATCAAGGAAAACAATTATGTCAATCAGTAAGTCAAGTCAGTCTGTGTTAATTTAGCTTTATATAATAAAATATTTAAAAAATATCTATTTAAATTCTTATTTATGTTAGGTAGGCTACCTACCTCATTCCAATTTTAAGCATTATATGTATACACTTGAGAGCAATAAAATCGCACATCCGCACATTTTTACTTAAAAGTTCAATTTTTTTTTTATTTGGAGCTTACAGCAAATTAAAATAAAATTAAATTAAAGTGCATAATCTAGGCATTCGCAGAACTGATAAAGGGTTGACATTTACCTTTAAAAACAACTCATTAGCAACAAAACAATAGACCCCCTTATGTCGCTCGATCCAGGTAAGGCCGGCGGCGGGATTTATCGCAGGTATAAAAGAGTGCATATTGAGGGAATGGTCATCATTTGCATACCAACGTACAGTGTGAAAGGTTCTCTATTGATATTGGCTTCAAACGGAACACGAAAATGGATACTACACCAGAAGTAGCCGCTCAAGTGGTTGCCCTTGTTAAATCGGGGCTTAAGCAAAGTCAAGTGGCTCGACAATTGAGTTTGAGCCGATTTACCGTTCGGCGTGTATACCAGAGGTATCAAGAGACTGGTGGCTACAAACGGCGACAAGGATCGGGCCGTCCCCGTGCTACAACAGAGCGTGATAACCGCTTTCTTATAACGACATCTTTAAGAAATCGTCGTTTGAACGCATTTCAACTGGGCCAACGACTTCAAGAAGTTCGTGAAGTAGAAGTTAGCCGGTGGACAGTCAGAAGACGATTGAGAGAAGGTGGCCTGACTGCACACAGGCCAGCAAACGGGCCGAAATTGACCCCAGCCCACCGAGAAGCCCGCCTTCAGTTCGCTCGAGACCATTTGAATTGGACCGAAGAGCAGTGGAGTGCAGTCCTGTTCTCTGATGAGTGCAGGATGTGCTTGCATGGCAACGACGGACGGGGGAAGGTGTATAGAAGATCGGGAGAACGATTTGCCCAATGCTGCATAACAGAACGTGTCGCCTATGGCGGTGGATCAATCATGTTTTGGGGAGGCATGTCTATGGAAGCAAAAACCGAGCTTGCCTTCATCACCGGACCGAATATTGGTCGCCAATCAAGAGGATTGACATCCATACGATACATTGAGGAAGTACTCGAGAGCCACGTCGTACCTTTTGCTGGGTTTATCGGCGAAAACTTTCTGTTTATGCAAGATAATGCAAGACCGCATACTGCTGGCATAGTGATCGAGTACCTTCAAGAGGTGGATGTGACCGTTATGGAGTGGCCAGCTCGAAGCCCAGACCTCAATCCCATCGAACATCTATGGGACGAGCTGAAAAGAAGAGTTCGAGGCCGAGATGCTCCTCCATCGACTCTACAGGAGCTGCAACAGGCGATCGCAGAGGAATGGGAGGCTATTCCTCAAGACTTTATCAAAAGTCTAGTAACATCAATGAAAACACGGATGGAGTCAGTGATTCAGGCTAGGGGAGGGAACACTCGATATTAATAACAAACTTTAAATTAATTTTATCTTTTAATTTCATAACTTTGACACCAATACTTGAATAAAGAATTTTTTACTAAACATGCATTTTTGTTATTGATCCACAAAAGCATTTTTATGTAATGATTGAAAGACAAATCAGATACCACTGGATAGGTATTAAAATAGACTATGAATCTGCATTACAGAAACATAATATTTTTTGTTTTTTTTTTAGTTATGTCAAAAAATCATGAATGTGCGATTTTTTTGCTCTCAAGTGTATAATATACAAAGATTCAACCATTTTTAATAAACTCCCACATTATTCGGAAATTTAGAAGTTTACGTGCTGGTAACACCGGCAAGATTTGTGTTTTTGTTGTGATTTTTCTGTTGATACTTATTTGTGTTCAATCGAAGAAATAAGTGGATGTAATTTGAAATTTACGTGTGAAATGTGATTCTGCGTTTATTATTTACTGACCGTGATTTCGGCAACATCTGACCACATAAGAAGACATTTTTCATTTTTCGATCTAAGTCACTCTGTTGGTGTCTAAAGAGGTAATGGCGGACGAGTAGTCTATAAATTGACAATGTCAAAATCTGTACTACAGTAAGTACTTCGTTCTTCGGTTGATTGAGAATCCATCCGAGTATTTTTTTCTTTCATGGATGGCAGCATAATATTCTAAGCCTAGAAAGATTCTAATGCTATTATTTCTGAGTGTTCTTGAGTGGAAACACCGACTCGGTAAACGTAGTGTAGGACGCCCTCCGACCAGGTGGGATGACGACCTGCTAAAGACTGCAGGTAGATGGTGGATGCGGTCTGGTCGTTTTTATGTAGTTTAAATAAGCAAAAAAATAATAAAATAAAAAAAACAGCAATGTATTCTAAAACACTAACAGTCCGCATCGCTTCGCACAGCTGATCATCCGCGCGGCCTCGGTCAGGTCAGTGCCCTGCCGCCGCCGACGGCCGGTACCGACACGTGAAACTCCCGCGCCTACGAACTTATCTTTTCAATAAATAATTTGCAGGTAGGTGCCAACGATTTAATAAGCGGCCATGCTCTTTAAAGCATACTAAGAATTTATTAGAATAGAAACATCAAAACTTAAAATACATTTCATCTGTCTAAAGTAAGTAAGTAAAGTACCTACTTTTGTTAAAAGAACAGCTGACCCGCGTTTATTTTCAGAGGTCATAGTCCTGCCTACAGAATAGGTATATTGGCTTTCCTTTGAGAAGCGCCGCGCGAGCTCACCAAACCTTCCGACAAACAGGCCGCGGGCGCACGTGTAACGCCTTTAGCCTTTACCGACATATTGCGAAAATGTAGCGTAAAAAGAAACTGAATCTTATGTATGTGCAATAAGACTCATAATCATAAGAGTATGACAGAGACAGAGCAATGCTTGTCGGCGTTTGGCGGCTTTTTTCAAAGGACATTATTTACCTAATTTCACTAATATTTTGATTAATTTGTTTTCATTTTCTTCAGTACGCGTTCATTATCCGCACTGAACACTTGCGCAGTGCATAAAAATTGCAATACGTTCGTGTTTTCTTCTGTTTCTTGAGATTTTCTAACTAGGCAGCTTAGTTTAGGAAGTTTTCAGTTAGTTTTGTTGTGTTTTAGTGTGTGTGTGTGTGTGTGTGTTTGTGTGTGTGTGTGTGTGTAGTGTTTTGTTTACTACGAGTTTATTATGTTTAGTGCGAGGGAGTATGGACAAATGGTTGTGTGCTACGGTGAAGCTAGAGGAAATGCGTCACGAGCCTTGCGCATGCGCATTTACCGGAACAGGTATCCCAACCAGACGCATCCGTCTGATGCTAGATTCTTTACGGCTGCTTATCAAAGAGTTTTGAATAATGAACGTTTTACACCCCTAAGGCGCGGGGGTGGCAGAGGGGTAGGTGTTCTGGTGCAAGAACAGCTCGTGTTCATCGGTCCACAATCAGCTGTGCCAAGAACGAGGAGGAGCTCAGTTCAAGCCATTTCTGATTCGACCTAGTCTGCATCGGAATTACGTAAGTACCTAGCCTACATACATAGGTACCTAAAACTAACATACGGCATCTGCAAACTTACGTGTACGTACATTGCTGGCTAGCAATACAAATAAAAATGTTTAAAAATTCATATCTCCAGCTAGAATTTTTTTTTTCGGAAAACGGTTTTTTTTATTGGTTTTGTTTTGGGGTGCTGCACCACCCCCCTTTGTTTTCGGTAGTGGTCTTGACACACGCTGTATATAATAAAAAAAACTATCTATGTAATGTATTATGTATATCAGTTATCTAGTACCCATAACACAAGCTCTGCTTACCATGGGGCTAGATAATGCTGTGATTTGTCCAGCATTATTTATTTATATTGATACGTATGTACCGACCTTTCACAGCCAAATTTTACAGCCTAGGAAAATAAGGCCATGATAGGATTAGGTAGTCATCTTGGCAAGATGGCATCCTATCCTATTCTATACTGCGTGCAAGCTGTCAATTGGATAGCATCGCATGATAATGTCAGTGTCAATGTATACTCTGTAGAAACATAACCGGTGTTGAAGGTGTTGGGGGGGTGTCTCAGGGGTGATGTCAAGTGTCACCTGACGACGTGACAAAGTGTGACCCCCTCCAAAGGCGTGGGCCGCGACTGCGCCTGTGTGTAGTATTGGCCAATACCTTAGTCCAATATCCGTTTGGTATCGGTTTTTCAATGCAGATCATGCATTTCAGCATGTATAATACCTACGTGAAACGATTTCGGCTTTACGTCGTGTCGTTGGGATAGTCTATTAAAATAAGCTCTTAGATAGACAACTACTGGTGGACATAGATTGCCGAACACGCGATATTGTGAGTGGATCATGATAATTAGCAGTTTTTGTTGGTTTTGTTGGAGGATTTAAATCTAAAAATGGGTTGGACATTTTATATAAATTTATTTGTTAGTACTATCTAGTTAAAGGTATTTTCGTTTTATCTTTTAAACTGATAAAAGATTAGATTGATATGGCCCGTGTACGGCCTTATAGCTACTACGGACAACTAGCAAGTTTGTAGCAAGTGATTTGACTTGATCCTTTTCCGTTTTCTCTCTCTCGTAGTAGGTTATTATAAGTTTTAAATGTTTCCCAAATTAAAAAAAAAATCACAAATTAAATATGGCAAATGCTAAAACTAGCCTGAGTCCAAGAAAAAAAAAAAGTGATTTGACAACTGAACTGAGTAATATTACTACGTTAAAATAGCTTGGACAATTTTATTTTATGCGTGCTCGTTCCATGCGCGGCGTATTTATGTTCCTTGGTCTTAGAATAAATTATAAACTTAACACCGTTTAGGCTCGCTCCCTTTTCTGCATTGCATACTCAGAAACAGATATTTATGATTTTCGTCTCCTTTAGCCGAAAACATCAGAAAGATAGTCCTTTTAAGTAAATGTTCATTCGTGTTCACGACGAATCTCGATGGCGGATACAAGCAAAGATCAATCTGTGACCAAAGTGCCTATGATATACGTGTGTGGAGGTAAAAGCGATATCTGCCTTGATCAGTATTTCATTTAGAAACGGAATGCCAACTGCTACTGTAATTGCCTCTACCTACTCTTCTCCAGATTGTTTTATTATTCCTAAGAATATACTTACACAGATTACTGGATAACATGTATTACAAGATCGCAATTGTAATAAACAATAATACTTTTCAGAATGCCACCGAGAAAATGAGATTAAACCAAGGGATCCAATCAGGTGCAGAGAATGTGGATACAGAATTATGTACAAGAAAAGAACAAAAAGATGTAAGTAACTTTTTAAAAATTTTATTGCACCAAGCTTGGAATGTGGCATGGTACTTGACTGCTACTTTGCATAATATGCTGTTCAATTCAAATGACAATTTATTAACAAAGAAACAATTTATATGGAGCTAAGTTTAGACTGTTGCAAAATTAAATTGAATATGGTGTTCAACGTTATGCTTATAGATGAACTATTATTACTATCGAGAGATAAGCAAGCATGTTTACTATAATTATTATAGCATGTTAGACATAATGTGGATTCCAAACATTTGTGTATTTTTGCGCTCAACCTAAACAGCTTCGTAATCTACCAAACAGGATAGACACTTAGGGGTACAAACACTTTCCCTGGTTTTCTTTCTGTTAAAAGAACTGTCTAAAGAAAAAATATTTTTATTGTATAAAATATTTAGCTGTCTATCCTCTGTTGCTTATAACATTCTGTTTTCAATCTCAATCTGTCTCATAGCATTTTAAGACATTCAACAACATTATATCATCCTTATCTAGTGGATATTCTTTCCACCCATACTAAGTGATTCTAATAAAACTTTTGAAACTATCATGGTTATAAACACTCGGTTATTCCGTGTGCCCTTACCCTACCCTTGTCTTTTGCTATATTTTTGCACAGTTTCATACTGTGCAAAAATATAGCAAAAGAAAAGGGTGAATAGGTGTCTTAGAAGAAAAGTTGTCAAGAGACAAGGGTGATACATCCTTGGCCACATAACTTACCATCAGCTGAAACAAAACAAAAATTCTATACAAAAAAAGAAAATCTAAGTGAATATTAAATAAACTGTAGATGGCTTGTTTTTTGACATATTTCTTTGAGAAATTGGCTGGAATAGACACAATTTGGGCTATTGTTTTCTCAAAAGCCCTTGATTGTTTATATTTTAAGTATCTCGTCACCACATCACAAGCATTTTATCAGTGTTTTGCAAGTCGCAGTGTTTCTAATAGCAAAAGGTAAGGTATGCTTAACCGCTTGTTTTATTTCTTTGTGCTTGGCTTTATTTACTGCATGATTTATTATTTTGTAATCTGTTGAATCACATGAGCAAAGGCTTCCCCTCCCTTCTTGCATTTATCATGGTTTATCCTACCTCTGGCTGGGTGCAAACCTCGACAACTTCCTTACTAAAGAGATCAGGTATCATTTAAATTTTAAACAATCAGCAAATATAGTCAGGGTTTTGGTCAGCCAAAAAATGTATTTTGCATGCAGAAAAGTGAATAAATGAGCTGCATCTAGTGGTCAGCAAAAATGATTAAATTGGTCAGAAAGTTATGTGACAAAGTATTGCTGGTGGTTTATATTTTACAGCTGACCAAGACATGTTTATGCTGTTCAAATAATTTATTAGCTGATCTGCCTTGCTGGGAAGAGGTCCAACAGCTGCATGCTAATAGTGCCTATACCTACAGATTCATTGACAGATAGGACTAGATGATGCTGTGTGGATTGTCAAGCATTATTTATTTATAACTAGTTAAGTGTCTGCTCGCGGCTTCGCACGCGTGGTTTATATTGAAACGTTTTAAAGTTATTTCTATCCCATGGGAACTAATTCATGACATAAAAAGTAGCCTTAGTATGTTTTATTTCGGGCCTAGAAAGACCTGAATGCAAAATTTCTGCCCGATCCGTTCAGTAGTCTTGGCGTGAAGAAGTAACAACATCCATTTAAACCAAACTTTCGCATTTATAATATGAGTGTGATATACATTGTAGAAATTTGTATGTTATCTTTTTTTGCTTTCAGTGGTTGTTTTCGACGCCCGTTGATGAAGGTTCAGATGATCTAGCAGTGATACCTACCTACCTACTAGATTATTTTAAGACATGTACTTGATTAAGCCACAATATCCATTTATTTTATTAAAGATGTAAAAATATAAGCTCGTTTTATTTAATTACGCAGTGGCGCTGGGCGCGGCGGCGGCGGTTTTGAAATGTCCCTAAACTGGGCTCGGGATGGCCTAACTTCACTTCTAAATCGGATAAAGTTTGTAAAAGCATGGGTTCATTGAAATTGGTTTTTAAGGTTGTCGCAAAATTGCATAAATCCGCTAGCTTTGTTAATGTACTTGTTGATATGATAACAGAAATATAAAACACCAGCCAATATTTTTATTACGGGTCAATTGCAAATCATTTCATTGAAGGTGCATAATAAATA
Organism: Eupithecia dodoneata; assembly: GCA_947044415.1. Lineage (NCBI taxonomy): Eukaryota > Metazoa > Arthropoda > Insecta > Lepidoptera > Geometridae > Eupithecia > Eupithecia dodoneata. The sequence goes on along the minus strand of OX345656.1, from coordinate 5,499,993 downwards.
CATCATAATTTTAATTGTATTACCTATATAACAAGATGGCGTCATTGATACGGCAACCGAAGCGCTAATTGGTATTCAATAAAAACATTCACCAGTAATATAATCGTAATTCTTTAATTACATAGTTTTTGCAACAAATTTGTAAAATTTATTTCTTAATAAAGTAAACATCAGAAATATTATAATTATCTAAAATTTTACAGGTTTAAGGGATGAGTTAATCGCGAGTTCCAAACCAGTGTTTGGCTTTGCAACCAAACATACCCGAGCAATGCATACCGATTATAATTAATAGCCTAGGTATGTTTGTTATGCGTAGCAAAATAGTACACTATCTTGCTTACTTCTATTAAATTGTTATGGCACAATCCTTAGCATGTATGTTGTAAGTCAAATTGATAATAGGTAGGTACTAGGTACCTTACTACCTATCATAAAGGCGATATTATGCCGCAAATGCACAAAATCACCCTACATGTCAACTTACAAGTCAGGGTATGTTTGAATTCACATTCGTATTTTATACCATTGGCCAAACTACGCACTTCCTTCTTCACTGCTATAATACCAAGCAGACAAATACTTTTTCTGCTCTGTATGGGCTCTTTTCTGTCATGCTGATTTCCGCGCGCGCACTGGTCTGTACGGGCCACTAGAAATCTATAAATTATTCCGGCTGCTTGTGGCCCGTGCGATAGGTAGTGAAATTATGGTTTCTGGTGAAACAAAATAATCAGACATACCTATCTAACAGATAACGGCTGATCGTATGCGGGCGCAAATCCGCTTGACAGGAAAAGAGCCCTGATGATATTTTTTCGCTATCTGTTGTATTTGTTGATTTTACCGTATAAAAAAATATTCTTACATTAATGAAGATTTTTAGTTGACATCCATGCTGTGGGTAAACCAATAAACAATAACAATTAATAAGAGTTTCGCTCAGCTACCCCTTTGGGACTTGTTAACATCTGATATATTCATAATTATAATAGTAGATAGGGGCCCCATTACCTAGATATCCCAAGGTGTCCAGGCCAATCGATAGATTATAATAAGCAGCGCTGTCTGTATGTACCTACTGTACCATATACCAACTACCTACATAATGAAGACTGATCGGTATATAAATTTCATTAAACTTAGGTTAGGCTTCCTAAAGCTCCAGTTATCTACCAATGACTACCAACAATACAGATGTGTACTATTAGGATTAGGATAAAAATTACAAAGTAGGTCTAGGTAGGTAAGCTACCTACTATTTCTCATTTAATATTGATATTTTCGCTCCTTATTGTTTGATATGATCAGCTAAAATGATTAATAATTAGGTATATACAAATAACCATTATAAAAAGGCTAAGATATAAATATCTCAAAAATGTTTATTTTATATAATATCTACTTGAACATTACTTCAATTAATTATGAAGAAGTTTCTTGGAGTAACTGTAGCGTGTAGGTTACATAAGTACATAATTTTAGCACAGTTCTACTATTTTTGATATGGAAGACTTGTAAAGGATTTATATAAATCTAATTTTAGTTCTGAAAGTTGATATGCCAATTATTTTTAATATAATACATACAGGATTTGGAAGTAGATCATTAAATTATGTAAATACATCACAATCTATCATACTTATGGAAGGTATGTATATTTTACAGTGTATACTTTACAAAAAATATACAAATAGATTGAAATCAATCTTAACAAAGTATTTACTACTTTTGTAATATGTCTCATTGATATTTCAGGCATAGGTTTAACAATAATGTGGCCCTCGAAATGTTCCTGGAAGAATTAAATTCCGACATGGCTGACACACGTGTGTTTAGATAAATCTATGAGTTGTGAAACTCCTCAACAATGTAAATGGTCATCCATTTTCATTAACATCACCTAGGTATAAAACAAAACATTAGTAAGCTATAATAGAAGCAAAAACAGTTTATGATAAATATATGTACAAATCTATAAAGTATTTACACTAAAGATACAAGTACATATTAAAGCGCATCAATTTGTTTGAAACTTCTGAGTTAACTCAGCCTTATTCCAAAATAATTACATTTTTACAGATAATAACAAAAATTGCACAATAACCTACTTAACATAATTTTGGCACTAAATATCTGTGGCACTATAATTAATTCGTGTTTCATTATCCTGATCAACATTATCAACAGTTTTCACTTCACTTTCTTTTTCACTTTCGCATATACTTTCGCAGTTCATACCATCCTCTTCGTCAGAAGAGTCTTTGCTAACTGAAGGTCCTGCCCCCATCGAAACACTGGCTTCTCTATATTCCAACTTAGATGGGTCATTTTCATGTAGTTTTCTAGCTAGCGTTTGCAAACTAGCCAAAGAACTAGCACAATCCGTTGTATCTATGTCTGTAAGACTGACACCAGCTCGTTCAATTTCAGTAAACGTTCCGAATGGCAATTTGAATAGACACTCTAGTCGCATAACATGCATTTTACTTCGGAGATGTTTTGCCAGATGGCCATGTATCCTAAAAGCTATATTGCAATCTAGGCATCTAAATGGTCGTGGGTTGAAAGACGTTGCTGCTCCAAACGTTGATGTCATCGAAACTTTATTATGGTGAGAACCTGATCGTTCATGTTTCTGAAGATGTCCTCGTGTTCTAAAACTAACGGCACACACACTACATCTGAATGGTCGCTCCATATAATGTATGTTGAGATGCAATCGCAGCTGTGAGGGTTTGGTGAAAGTTTTATTACAAAAATCACACACTCGTCTTCCATCTTCCATGAGCCTGCCGGGCGAGTAAGATGCATTTTCAAAATCTTTACCCTTGGTCACTTTGAAAGCAACACCTCCAACTCCAATCACAACTTTTCTTGCTACTGGTTCATGATCTAAGGAAGGCATTTTTACTGAATCCGTTTCCGAAGCATTTACGACTTCAACTTTAGAATTTTCATCTGGGTTTACTTTTTCAACGTTCGTCTCTTCATTAGAAGTTTCTGTCTGATTTGGAACGGTTCCTTCATGTGTTTTGATTTGATTAATTCTAGCGTGTTTCAGGTATTCGGAGACTACGTGCTTTGCATTTTCAGTATTGCTATGATTTTGAAAATTATGCCGTTTTATTTCCACATTATTTATCATAGTATCGGAAGAATCTTTTGGTTTAACGGACTCGTCCTTTCCTACTTTAGTAAGGTCACTCTCATTCACTGTTGCATTCTTTTTCTCGTCGATAATTAGTGCAGTAGAAATCGGTTTCACAACACTGCTTGTCGTAGACGTGACACATTTACTTTCCTCCGTTCTGTAATGTTCAGCAGTGTGAGGCTTTTCCTCGACTTTTTTTACTTTACTAAAGTTGCATGTTAACTGACTTTGTTTTATTTTTGAATCTAATAGCGCTCTTTCTGTCAAATATGTGTGCAACATTGGCTCTCCGTTAGCCCATTGTGATTGGTGTTGAGGAAGTTTCGCTGTGTTTGATGCTAATGATGCCAGCACACTTGATTCTCTGGCAGTTGGAATTTCTGTTGTATTGAGAGTTGGAGTTTTTACATCAGTTTTACTAAGATCCATGGGTTCATTTTCGACATCTTCCGCAGAATCCATGGAGTCACTTATTGAAAACCGTCGTTCCTGTATTTCTACTGTTGGGGTTTCGAGACCGGTAGGTGTATAGGGGTAGGTGGTAGGCCTGGCGCTAGTTATCAAACCTGGCGCTGATGAGGTCGGCCTAGACCCTCCTAAAGATAATAAGCAATGAGCTGCCTCGTGCTCAGGTAACCGCGACTTGCTAGCTTCCGTGTCTGAAAAGAAAATTAATCTAATTAATCATCAGGTAGTTATGTATAGTCAGTTTCCTATGCAACCCTTAGTCAAGCAAAATATTGATTATTAAGACAAATTAAAAATAAAACCGGCCAAGAACGAGTCGACTCGCACACTGATGGTTCTGTACCGTATCATCGTATATAACTATTTCGCAAAAATACCTTAACAGTTTTTCGATTATAATGCCAAAAAGCTACCATGACGCGGTGACGCCATGTCGCCATCCAAGTAGGTGTACTGACCGCGCCCGACGTTGCTTAACTTAAAAACTTCGTATAGACATTGGACCCCTTAATTTATTACATTTATTTTATTTTTATAGCTTTGTTGTAGCAGCAATAGTAATCTACATTTTGTCAAAATTCCAACTAACTATTACTGTTCCAAAGATACATATCGCTGACGGGACGGACATATACCGAAGGCTAGTAATATGGTCCTGTTTTCACCCTTTGGGTACGGAACCCCGATCATGTATTATCTTAGCATTTACTGTTATGATAGTGTTCACGCTTTAGTGACTACAATTTTTATGTTCACGGTGGCAGGCACGTGGCATGGAATCATACCGCTTATAAGAGGATTTGTAGGCATATTCTATTACATGCAACTTAATACTATTCGATGGTGATGAAGTGTAAAATAGTTTCGGAGATAAACAACATTCCAAACTAATCATTTTAACCCTTTATGTTAGTAGTAGGTTTAGAAATATTTTTATCTTAACTGCCAAATAATCGAAATTTGCATCAAATTGTAACATTAATTACTTACATCGATGTGATAAACTGATAATTTGATAGTAGGTAGGACCGTTTGCATAAGCTCACGACCTATATTTTACTGCGTGTTTGCTTAAATATTGTTTTGCGTTTAGCTCATCTCTCCTGTTGGTTAGATATAAGGTAGAGCTATACCTTCTGTCCTGTCCCTAATGTACTATAAGGATCATGCGTGAGCTCGTACGATGGTATTTAAAGTTTTTATTGCAATTAAGAAATAATAATTTGCTCTTTTGCTTGTATAACTAGTAGTGAACGGTTGCCAACCGTGAATATTGCATGCGCCAATAAACAGATAACTATTACTCGCAGTTTGTGGTATAGTTATTAGCAAATACCATTTCTTTTCACCATTAAGGGTATCGGTTGTAGTTATAATGGCCCACATTAGCAGTTGAGCTTTATTCCCTATTATGCAGTTATATTTTTTTTTATAGTTTGATTCTAGAAATAGGTTATGCTTACCACTTGATTCAGTTTCGCCTTCGTTGCCTTCGTCACCGTCTGAATCAGTGTCATCATCCGTTTCGCCGGAACACTGGGCATTCTCTCCAATTTCACAATCGTTGCCTTCGTTGGGATTTATCCCTAACTCGCAGCATTTTTTATAGTGTGCTTTACTCTTCATGTGTTTGGTCAAGTTCCCCTTTGTTTTAAAGCTGAAATATAAATAAATACCAGTTAGTTAAAGTCATGTTATAACTTACAAGTTTTTTGAACTTTTCATTAATTTTTTACCTGAACGCGCAGTGAATACAAGTGTAAGGTCGGACGTCTGTATGCGTGCGAATGTGTTTCTTAAGCATGGAAGGCTTTTTGCACCGGATTCCACATTCTGAGCAGACATACCGCCCCCTCCCACGTCCACGTACGTATGTGTACTCCTCGTTACTTTCGAAACCACCTGCTAGTTCTTTTTTAGGCGTCATTGCGTTGTCTGAAGTCACGCCTTTATTGTCTTCTAATTTCTTAATATCGAACGGCAAGATCATCTAAATAAAATAAAAGTAAATATTAGATTTTTATCACAACTACTTAATTGATGCTTAAAATGACACTAGGATCCATTTCCCAGTACAAATAAAAAAAGTTAAAAGTGTACCTGTTTGCCATCCTTTGTAATGGTATTCCATTTAGATGAATGCGTCAATATTAGATCCTGTTTAATCACCGAGACTGCCACGGATTGCGGTCGATGACGTGAGTCATATAAAGACATAGCAGACGATGCTGACAGCCCCAGCGGGTCTGGCGTCAGCTCAGATAATAACTGTAAACAAAGTCGTACATTTATCAACTGTGCTACAATTGATAATAATCTCACCGTAGTTTATTCTGAGTTAAGGCTTACCTGCCAGTTACTGTACATCGACAAGAAGTGTTGATTTGGAACATAAGTTGGCTGCGGTCGATTTATAGTGCAATAAAACACTTTTGTGGAACACTTCAGCCCCAAATAAGTATATGCATTGCCATTCAAATATAGCTGGCCATAAGCTTTTGCTGGCCGTGGCGTTTCGGGTGACACCAGTGGCATAGTATTTGCAGTAGGCGTTATGCCATGATGTCTTTTGGGTGTAAAAGTACCAGGTTTCAATGGCAAGGACGATGGTCTTAAGAATTTTGGCTTTCGATCTTCACCATTGACGTTTGTTGTTACATTTTTTTGAAAATAGAATGTCTCTGATCTTTCATCCTGGTGACTAAATGGAGTTTCTTGTGCATTTGTGTTTTTCTGCACTTCTGATGAGCTGAGTATTTGATTGTTATAAATTTCTGCTTTTGTAATTAGATTCTCAAAATTAAAGTTTCTTGCGTCCTTTTCACATTTTATATCGATTGTTTTTAACAATTGATTACTATTTTTTTCCAAGCTCTTTTTGGTAGAGGAATAATGCATGTTCACTTTTAGAAGTGGTGTCTTTGGCAAGCCTTCAAAATTTCTTTTTATAGCTTCCTCTTGTCTGTATGTTTGTTTAGTTGCATTAGCCGAAATAACTCGAGTAGTATATTCATCTACGTTTTTTACTTTTATAATGGGTATAGCTGGAGTATATTGCTGACTTTCTGATGTGATATCATGGCCATGCACTATCTTCTCAGGTTCAAGGTTGGTTTTTCTTCTATTAGGACTTCTCGTGTTTCGTAACTGCTGTATAGTTAAACTGAATGCTCCTTTCGTTTGAACATTACCCGCTAATAGATTTCCATGAAAATCGTCACGTAAGGATTGTGATACTGAAATTTTATTCAAGCTATTGGTTCCATGATTTTTTGAATGTACATTCGCGTGGCTTACAAATATACCCGGAGTGTTAGGTCCAGGAATGCCAGGAACATGAGGAATAAGTTTTCCGCCGTGTAAAATAGTCGATGCTCCACTTGGGGAAGTTGATGGACTTAAAGGTGGCAACGTTAATGGATTGAACGCAGTTATTGCACTCAGTGGAGGAAATTGGAAATGCGATCGGTCGTGAATCGTTGGCAAATTAGAACTTGAAACTATTATTCTTGGAGTTTGTGGTTGTGGTGTTCCCGCGGTCTCTTTAGGCGTAGGTGGATTATGAACCATAGTGCCACCGGAATGCAGGCTTGATCTTACAACAACACTGCTTGTGTCGTTGGCAAGCTGAGACGGCGAAAGGTTTTGGTGAATTAGAACAGGAGACAGCTGATTCTTATTTGGTTCTATTCGGAGAGTGGTTGTTCCTCCAGAATGATCCACAATTTTTACTTCGCCTCCAAACATTTGGATATTACTATTCTGTCTCATATGTTGTGAAATGTCATCTACTACGCGTAGTGCAGTGGCATTGTTATCAATGCAGCGCATTTTAGCTTGATTATAGTAATCTGATCTGGGTGAAATATTTTCTACCAGTCTGGGACTGTACGTATCGGATCTACTGTCGATGCGTCGTTTTGGACTTGCGGTAGGCTTCATTTTCATGCTCTCTGATTTTCTAGAAAAATCTGACGGGCTTCTAGTGTCCACTAACCGAGTGTTGCCAAGTAATGGGCCAGGCGATGGCAAAGGCGCAATGACATCGTTACATTCCTGTTTAAGTATAACTAGGTTTTCTGGTCTCATTCTTAATGGCTGTGACTTTGTAGAGTTGCTTTTGGAGAAGGTATTATTATTAGATTGAGTCGACTCGGGAAAGCGAACATTTATTGAATTGCTTCTTACAAAAATATTGTCATTTCTGATAAATTTCGTGTCTTTCTGACTAACACTGGCTTGTGTGTTTGTGATGCTCCCTTTACAGTAATACATTCTGTGTGTTTCTAAATTGTCAGCGCTTCGAAAAATTATCTGACACAAGGGACATGCAAACAGCGATCCATCTAATAACTCACCTGTTACTGGAATCATACCGTTTAGTTTATTTTTCAAAAGCAGATCTTTTATTATTGAGCCCTCGGGGTTTAATGGATGTTTTTGATCATTCAGTGTGAAGCTTTCAGAATGAGATCGCTTTCTAAAAGGATGTTCAGATTCATTATTATATTTCGTTAAGTTCAGTGGCGACAATTCTGTTTTCATTTCAGCTACTTCGTTTAATAACTGCTTGCTTTCTGCTATTTGTTTTATTTTGCCATATTTTTTTTGCAATGGTGTTTCTATAACATCGACAATAGCTTCATTATCTGATATAATTTTAGAGATATGTTCTGTGAGAAAATCAGCATTTGGTGAAATGGATTTCTTCAACTTTTCTTTATTATCTATATCTTGATAAAATGCTGCCCTGAATTTGGGTTTATAAATGTACTTTGATTTGCTGTTTTCATTATACACGTTAGAAGAGCCCTCTAGCATAGAGTCTGGGGATTCGCTAGGCGAAAATCTGTTAGATTCATAGCTGTCGTGACGAGATGTAGCTTCCAAAATTAATGCTTGGGGCATAGATGTGTCGCTTTCAGAACCACCAGACATGTCATCATCGTTTAAGTTTACGGGTACGTCTGCACCTTGCAGTCTTAGTGCATGGGTTCTGGATCTCTCGTGCTTATATAAGTTTGATTTAGTTTTAAAAGCAAATCCGCATGGAACACAAGGATAGGGACGCTCATTAGTATGAGCTCTGATATGTTTTTGAAGAACTGAAGGCTTGGCACAAGGTAATTTACAGTACGGGCAAATGTAACGTCCACCTACACTTCCATTGTAGGCATCCCTGATATAATCATTTTCAAGATTCTCAGTCTTATTCGAAAATTCATCAGTTGAACTGGTCTGACCAGACACTTGAACAATAGTATTTACATTACTTATTCTATAATTTTCTTCACTATAATTAGTTTGTACATTTTTCTCCACATGTTGAGCTTCTAGATATTGTGGATCTTCTCTTATTTTTTCGATTTCTGGGTGAGCGGCCGCAATGCTCCCATTAGGAATAGCCGCGCTGCAAGCACTCTGTGTTAAGTTTGGTTCTCTTTGCCTAATTTCTCCACCGATTGAAATATTTGGTGGAAATATAGCAATAGTAGTTGCCATTTTTTTAAACTTTTTATGAAGATAGCTGTGGTCATTGTTGTTGGAAAAATTGCCATCTAGGCGATTTTCTTGCGTAAGCGGCATTGTTCCCGCGAGCTTAGTACCTGAAATAAAATAAAAAATATTACAATAAAAATATTATAATGTTGTACAATTTCAAATCACTCTAGTTTGTTATCATTTTAACTGTATCTGGTTGACCGCAGCCGCAAACATCCGTGCTTGGTACGTGTTATGTTAATAAAAGTTGAACTTAATTTTCGCACAATTTGGAACCTATTAAGGTAGGTATATAAATACCTCACCCAAAAATACAGGAGTCTTTTATCAACGTTCTTATAAGACTGTTTTCAATAGCTAAATGCTCTATCTACGTAAAATACAACAAGTAGGCACCTCATTAGGTACCTACCTATTATTAATTGTAAAACAAACGAATTGTTTTACTTATCTACGATCAAATGAACAGAAAAGATAATAATCACGAATATGTGATTATCATTTATCGATAAAAAAGTAAGCTACCTACTAGGATAGGAACCACGTTTACAAGTTACATCAATCAGTTGTATTTTAGAAAATGAGTAGGTATCTTACCAATCTACCTACTGCATTGTTTTATTTTGACTAATAATGTGCTTTGAAATCGAAAATCAGTCAACATTCAACAGCAACACAATATGACCGCGTTGCGTTATGTAGAGTCGAGAGAGTTGACGCAACGCGCATGTGCTGCCACGCTATTTCTATTGGTGTTTTGTGTGACATCATCGTGACGTCGCCCTTACAATCGAGGATATCCCCATTTGCCAGCTGTATTCTACGATTTCTTTATCTCTGCAAGTTCCTAGAACTTAGACGTGAATTTGTTTATTTTTCACGCAATGCGATGTCTATTTGTTCCAATGAAGGTCGTACATAGGTATTACTTTCGTTCTAATAAATGGTTTGATTTAGATTACAAACACATAATTGCTTGTTTACTAGTTTTTCTGATGGATTTTGTTTTTACCACAGTAAAGTAGTAGTTCTTGTATGTCTATATCTGTTATTTATTAGTTACATATTTTGAAACAGAAGTTTACGATGGCGACTGGCTAACCGAACGGAGACGGGACGGCCTCGCTTTGCGCTCACTTGAGCCGTTCGTTCGTGGACGATGATGTTGGTTCTGAGAAGGCGTTACAATTCTGAGAATCGGCGACAGGCAACCCGCTTCAGCGAGTTATAAACAAGCAAGCAAATAAGCTCAATACGCACTTGCTCCGTACACACACACAGCGACAGCCAACACCCCGACCCGGAATGTAAGTCGTTTAGACACTTCTTGGTGTGTGTGTACTTATTTGTATTCGTCAATACGTCGTACTTGTTTGGTATACTTTATGTACCTATTATGAGTTCTTGTACTTATCTCTTCGACTTATCGCTCATTAAGTCATTAGTATTCACTTTTGGCGTATTAATTAACTTTTTAGATTTTTTCTTCGCACTACAATTAATAATGTATCTTCATTTGCTACTTAGGTATATAATTATCACGTAGCTTGTTATACAGCCTGAGCAGAATATACATAGATAGTATAATTGTATTGAAGTGTGGTGTGGTGTAATGAGACAAAGGAATCCCGTGAAGCAGCCGCCGCCCGCCGGCCTGGCGCCCGGCCAGGCGGCCCTGGTGACGCCTGTTCACCCGCCAGCACGCCGCCAACTTTCTGCCGCTACTTTACCTATGTGTGCCACCCACTCTATTACTCGCTCCACAACGATTAAGCATTTTTTTAATCTTTTCGTCGTCTATTCAAGTTTGTTTTCATTCTTTGCTGTTTATGGAATTGATTTTAGAGATAAATTATGGATTAATATGACATACAATATTATTCATCGAAGGTAAACATAAACATGAATAGAGCCTCTGGTTAGGTACCTAACATTTGTTGTTTGTTTGTATCCATTCTGGTGTACCACAAAATTTATAATATAATGGATTTGGTAAGTACCTCAACAAGTTTTTTTTTATTCTTTCACCTTTTAAATATTTTAGAGACCAACATTTTTATTTGAATCGATTTAAAGCTATGTAATGCATACCTTATTGTTTTCCAACAGTTAGACACTCTACTGCCAGATCCAAAATATGATTAGTACATGAAGTAATTATTTTATAGACATCAGATATATCATGTGTAACATTATATTTACTTACCGCGGATGTGTTGTAATGAATTAGTCCATCGTATTATAATGCCTTGATATCATTGTGCTGACGTCGTCGTCGGAACAAAATGTCAACAAGTCCGATATGCTGCATTTCACCAGCTCGCAAGTGAATCATCGTTAGTAATTGCGCGACGATCCACGCCGCCACTCAGCACACACACAAACACACCTGTATTATCGTCACTCGTCTTACTTGCTCTATAATTCTAGAATGTGTCACTTTCCTTAGCAAAAAACGTAAACTAACAAAGCATGAACAGCTTATCGATGTTGCTACTTAAAAAAATAATAATAATACGTCCCTGTTGGACGTGCTTGTACTTTAGATTCAAGGAATTACGGAACAAGGAAAGGTGCCGTCCGTCGAGCCGCGGATGACTGTTCAACTGTTTGTAATATCGTCGGTTTGGTCGTTCGGAGCGCGCCCCGCTCCCCGCGGGCCGCCTACCCGCGCGCACCGCATTGACTCTGCCTGCGCCCGCTAGGTAGTGATTCATGTCGCGTTTTATCTATCTCCCTCGTTCACCGCAACCGGATCGGTTATTCTTCGTAATCTATTTATGTACGTACGTAGGATATCTACATAATGTGCACGGACTTTAGCCTTAACGATTTTAGTGCCATCTTAGATTGTAATCTCCGTCTTAAAAATTATTTTTGGAATCCTTACATTTTCTTAAACATTATTTGACTAATTACATAAACAGCCCAGGTTATTTCGTGTAACTTGGGCCTAAACTACAAAAAAATAAGTCTGCTATTTGCATTAAAGGTGGACATGATAAACACAATATTATTTTCATGCAGTGCTGATTTCGTAACGGTTGCGCTCGACTAGAACGAGTATTGGTTGAATGTGCCACCACACCACTGACTACTAGTAGGTACCACCACCTACCTACAACAACGTCCAGTATCCAACTAACATTATCATTCAACTACCTACGTTACGTAGCCTCTGCAGCAACATTCTTTAGTAATTTTTGGCAAAGAATTGAACGAAGTGAATTGTCTCTAATATTGTGTAGTTGAATAGAACTAATAAGTGGACTTATTATTGTATCTTTAACTTCTATTATGTCTGAAAGATCATCAACGTTCATTATAAAGCTATGTGTATAAAATAATATTTCTAATACTGTACAGAAAGATTATTTTATACACTTCTTTATAGAGCTCTATAGCTGCTATAGAGCTCTATAAAGAAGTTATTTGTGACCAGACGCGGATCCAGGATTTTGGATTGGCACGAAGTTGAATAACGAATAATTTATTTGTTCAGTGACAATTAAGCAAGGAAGAAAACTAAATGGTAGGTACTGTACGGTAAAAAAACACAGGGTGGTATCCGAAGGAAAGATACTTAAAATCGTATCGGTCTTAAAAATATATGGCCATGAGCGAAGGTAAAACTTTTTTTAAATTTAGCCCTTGTCAAAAAAGCCAAAACTATATTAACCATTCATCGGCGTGTGGTCAAAAATTTAAAAACCACGGAACTTAAATATTTCCTTAAAACAAATCATGCAGTGTGGTAAAATCGGTAAAAAGGAAAACATATTTCAGCAAATCAACTTTCGGTGAGATTATTCGGGCGACGTAATACCTATTACATAATAAGCTAATCAGCTCAGTCCCCACTTCGACCTGGATCCGTCACTGTTTTTACCGATTAATTTACACTTGGCATTTTCCTATATTTAACTTATCTCGTGAACTCATTTTATCAACGAGACCTCTTTATCGTATTTCTGTATTCATAATTTAACTTAATATCGCAAATAGCTTGAACATGAACATGTTTAATCTGCGAGTACGGTTTGAATAAGTAGGTATACGTAATTCACTTGAATTGTACGCCGAGGATAAAAATTATAACATACACAGAAATATACAGGTTTATAGAACTTTTTGGAATAAGTATAAACGAGCCTTTCTCGTTAGGTTTGACCAACACAATCCTGGTGTGTTTTTACACTTCAATTTAAACCAAGATTACTTGAGTAGGTTGTACCTCTAATGCTCTAATGCCTTAACCTTCACATTTTCAGATATGTAACTGAATACTTGTATGCACCAATAATAGTGTCATTATTCTTAATTTTTTTATCATATCATCAATTAAGCCCGCTGGACTGGATCCCACTGTTTGGGAAAAGGGCTGACTTCCTTCCATAAACATCAGTTCAGAGCGTCATAGGCTACTAAATTCATTTAAAACGGGATATTTACCATGATTTTATTTTTGAGTTATCCAATATTTCCCGTTTTACATTTAAAACGGGAAATATTGGATAACTCACTTTAGTGTTAATGATAGTTTCAAAAGTTTTATCGTCATAGGCTAGTCCAAGCAGTGAGCTTCTAATTTTACTAGAGCTTGATATGTATGTATACATACAATATACATGTAGTAAGTGCTTATTTATAAAACTATACTTCGTCTTGCTAGAGCTCGATAAATAGATGTATAAAATGAACACATTATTTGCAATGGTTGGTAGGCAGGCGCTTATCAGTCGAGCGGAGGAGATGACGCACGCGATAATAAGCCGTTTCGAGGATTCTATTCAATGAAGAAACAGCGTGTTTAATAAACATCATTGATTAGATGGCCGTTTCTAATACGCTTGTTTTTATAGAATACAGATAGCCAGAATTTTACTTGTATTTAATGGAAAACGTATCATGATATTCAACTAACGCCAAAATTTTTGTATAAATACTTAGATTAATTTTGTAAAAAAAAAATCGTATCGTAGCAAAGGGATTTGAAGATATTCGTACGGAGGGTAGCCTTTTTTTATAGTGTGGGAATCCACTGGCATATCGTTCTTTTTAAGAGGGTAAATAACGGTCATGCCGGACTCCTACCGGCTAAATCCACCTCTTGTGTTTTCCGTTCTGCACCTGCTTACCGTGCACAACGTATGTTATATACATTTTTGGATAGAGGACACTTATTCAAAAAAAATATTATGTCTTATAACATAATGTCCTAAAGCGTCATGTTTCTGGGTTATTCACAGATTAAAATAATTATTGCTATGATTCTTTTTCATCACTATAATATTATACAGCAATGCGAAAGTTAGGATGTATGGATGGATGTTTTGTTACTTCTTCACGCCTAAACCATTGAACGGATTGGGCTAAAATCTCATATGTAGCTAGCTAAAATTAGAATCAAACATGGTGTGCCTTCAAACGTTTCCATAGAAACAAATTGTGCGAAGCCGCGGGTGGAAAATATGTAAGCATGTTAGTATCTCAGAAACCGTACGCTTTAGAACATCATGGTATGGGACATTTCTTATTTGCATAGGTGGACTGGACACCTATTTATCCAAAAACATAACATTTATCGTGCGCAGCGATTTCGATAAAAAAAGTGGTAGATGACAAATCTTTCCCCTTAATTTATAAAAAGCAACTGGCCATACCAATTTTTTGTACCTAATATCAAGCTAAAGTCAGAGGACAAGCTATATTTTTGTGTGAAGTTCTATGATCTGTTTGAATCTATTGATTTCTTAGTCTCAGCCTTGACCAAAACTTGATGACCTCGATGGCATCACATGACCTCATCTTCGTTTTACTTGATGGCAAATAAAGCTTTACTTCAGCAAGACATCTTCCTTTTATTTTAGTAATTCATGTGCCTCTTCTACATACCCAACGCGAACGAGATACAGCCATTATGATATCGTAGAGATACCTACTTATTTTATTGTTTAGTAAGTAAGCTATACAAACTTAACAAATACTAGTTGTTATAACGGAAATACGCAATATACTGCGTGTCTGACTGAGTCTACTGTCTCCCTATTACGGTTCATGGATGCACCTCGCTGACAGGCAGACAGAGGCTTAGTCATGTTGGGTACCCCTTGGGATTGGAATCTTAAAAAAGTTTTTTAGTATCTAAAAACTCAACTCAATTATTAATGACTACTTTTGTGCATAGCCACAGCACCGCACTATTTTTAGAAAATTCTCAAATTCTCTCCTTTCTCGATATTTTTTTTTCCGGAAACGAGATCTACGGATTTCCCGGACAATCCCGGACATAAACCCTAGTTCGTCTATGCGTTACCACAGTGCTGAATGTGCTGAGAGCTGAGACGTTAATACACGTCTGATGACAGCTGCTTCGCTTGTGGCGAGCGAGGGGAGCGGGGCACTTGTTGCGTTGTTTGGCTGGCTTGGTGTAGAAGCGTGCCGACGTCATGCTACGACCTTGAGCCACGCGACTCGGGGAGTGTCTCTCACTCAGCTTAGTTTTTTTTACTGACTTCACAGAAACAAGGTTCCCATTTCGTCGGAATATATTATTATGTCATCCACGTAGTCAGATTTCAATGATTCTTTATTTTTTGATGACTTCGATAAAGAGTTTCTATGTTTGGCTTTATGTAGGTTTTTTATGTATGTTCGTATATTTTTCCGTCAATTATGGACCGATTCGAACATTCTTCCGCTATTGTACAGAGAATGATCCTGAGGGTGTCCCATATTTTATTTTATTACGGATAAGTGATTATTCCGCAAAACTGCGGTCTTTAGTTTTTTCTTAGATTATATTAATATTTTTTTTTTTATAAAGAGCGCTTCCATAAAAAGAACCGGAGTAATAACATAGAAAAAATAAATTGCCCATATTTAAACCAATTCACTCAGTTGTCGTGTCTTTTTACGCAGAATTTACATGACTTGTAGATTTGGGATACTTCTGTTAGCATATGTCTATAAATTATTCAATGTTGTAACTTTTTGACTGGCTCGCCACTCCTGTCAGACTTTATGTCGCGACCTGTCAGAGGCCGGCATGACTGTCACCGATGATTGACGATGTGCGGAGTGGCTTCGCATTGCCGTCTCGACACTCAACCAGTGAGGTCGATCAAGGGAGGTGTTGGGTTTGTGGTGAATTTAGAGGTGTGAGTATTACCTTGTTAGTATTTAGGCTTTAAACCCTTTGCCATGAGAAGGTAACGTAATTTTGAGATGGACCGATAGTAGATAGGTGAGTCACTAACAGATCAGAAGTGGAACGTATCCATAACCACGTGATTTATTTTAATTTTTTTTATTTTATTCATTATTTTTCTGTTCGTTGTGCAATCATTTTCATATGACCGGCAAAAGGTTAGTCGGACATGTGAAACTGTTCAAACAAAGAAATGGGTTAAATCCATAAAACCACGAACCAAACCATCTTTGAACT
This sequence comes from Eupithecia dodoneata, assembly GCA_947044415.1. NCBI lineage: Eukaryota > Metazoa > Arthropoda > Insecta > Lepidoptera > Geometridae > Eupithecia > Eupithecia dodoneata. The sequence goes on along the minus strand of OX345656.1, from coordinate 5,483,422 downwards.
TCAAAGGTTAGTCAGACTAGATTGTGGAACCGATCAAACAAAGAAATTGGTAGAATCCATAAAACCACGTATTATTTTGTATTTCGCATTCTCTGTCCGATCATGCAATATTTTTATTAATATATGGCCGGCAAAAGCCTACTTCAACATTTTTTATTTCATTATATAACCTTCGATTCGACACTTTGTCCATAATTGGTTGGAAGAGATCGCTACTAGCGATAAGGCCGTCGTTTGTGACTCACAATTTAACAAACAAACTCTGTACCAAATCATGTTTTGCTTATCTACCCTAACTATATAAAAGAGAGTTTTTTGCAATTATCTCGTAAACGGTAAGAGATACGTCAAAAATAACCAAATTTTTACCCCCTTTATAAAACCCCACTCATAGAATTACCAATTATTCTGAACCACTTTGGTTGACGTCATCACCAAGTTTCTTGATGGTGCAATGTATAATTATCTATGTTATTGTTGTATTGTTACTGGGATTTGTTAACATGGGTTTGCAGCTAAATGTTGAATAGAACATAATAGGGACATCATTCCTTACAAAATGCGTTGCTTGGTTTAAATGTCATTCCAGCGGGAAGCACACGCGCGGGCTGCCGCGCCCGGAGCGCGAGAGCACTGTTGCTACGCTGTCCAAGGCAGGGTGTCCACACTGTCCGGAGTGCTGCTGCAACAGTCCAGGGCGCTGCTGCCACGTTGTTTGGGGCGCTGCTGCCACGCTGTTTAGGGTTGTGCTGCCGCAATGCCCAGGGTGCGGCTGCTGCGCTGTCCGGGTTGATCCTGCCACGCTTTCCACGGCACTGGTGCCACGCTGTCCAGGGTGCAGCTGTCTCAGTTATGATGGAGGACGCTATCCGTTTTGTATTATCGTTTATAGAAAACGGTAAAGAGGGATAACGGTTTGTAGGCGTTGTTGGCAGCGACCAGGTGCGGCTTAGATATTCCCATTGGACCCAGCCGGTGCCGAGCCTGTGCTGGCGCCGAATCGGAGGTGGCCACCCCAGCTGCTTGAGATTGGGTGTTTCAAAAGATGGCTACATGGTATTTCATGGGCAGGTACTTGGTACATACAACATATCAATGGTAAGATAAAAAAAAAAAGGGGATGTTAGTAGGTAGGTACTATAACTCACAGTTCTCTAATTTATCTGTGTTATTTTATGATGTGCCTTTCCTATTGTGGCATGTGCTGCAGTTGTCACATAAATGTGTTACCTATCTATGTTGGACCAGACTGAAAATAATGAATTAAAGGAGCAAGAGGCTCTATAGATAAACGCATTCTGCCTATAATTGATCTTTGTTGTCTGGAAATAAAGAATTTGAATTGAATTAAATAATACAAACGTCTTTATCAGACATAGTGTGTTACCTCTTTTGAGCAAATGCTGGTCAAATAATTTTGGTAGAGATTTAGATTTTGTTTGTACAGAGCCGTTTTAAAATACACAAGGATGATACAGTGACTGGGTGCGGTCTGCATCCTTTTGTGGCATACTATTGTTTCCCTATCTGCTGTTGCCCCAGATTTAAACAATATAGTACATTTAACGTAATTTTGATGAAACAAAGCTACGAGTATGATACATATTTTGAGAGCAGTGCTTCATTGCTAGGGGCTTTAAATATTACGTCGGCTCGAAAGCTGCAGTTTATATTTCGATATTCAAATAATTTATTACAATCTAAAGGTGTAGGTGTACAGAGGTATTTATAATTTGGCTAATTATTATCGCCGTAGAACTCACACACAATGAGAACAAAAAAATAAATAGCTATGTAAGTGCGTTGGCTGAAAGTATGATTCGGTATAACGTAAGAGGAATGTATTATTTGAGTTTTGGATTATTTCTATCTAGGCAGTCGATGACTTGGCCTTGAGAGTTGTTAATTCCTTTTTTGTAAGCCAAGGGATTGAAACATTTAGTTGGGGAAATGATGCCATCGCCAGAATGGTCATGTTTATTTGGTTTTGTTCTTGACATAATATTATGAGATCAATTCTGTTTGTCAGAGAGAGGTCCCAAATCCTGTGGAAGACCACATTCTTCTAATTTTGTCCAAATTGATCTCACAATGTAAAGTGTTTGCTAAGTGACTTGATAGTCCGCATAGTCAATGATGAACAGCGCTAACGGGGGTCTATCGAGAATGTTATGTTTTTCATGAAAGCGTAAATATTTTGTATAAATATGTTTTTTCAAATGTCTTTGTAAAAATTTGAACAACAGCGATGGCATATCACTATCTTGGCCTTTGTCTCTAAAGATGCGATGGTGATATATCTACCTATGGGATACCCACGCTGGTTGTTTACGATTAATTTAATTGATTTTTGACAGTCTGAAACTTTGCGTTTCATATTCTTATATTACCTATCATTTTGTACATAAAAAAATGGGGTGCTCTAGCGTCGCCTTTTGTACCTCCAAATATGTGATGATATCTGCCTATGAGATGTTCACACTGGTTGTTGGGAGTCAATTATCCTTGATAGTCGAAAAGGTATGAGTTTTATATTCTTGTATATTATTTTGTATATTTGGGAAACAGAGGGTGCTCTAGTGTCGCCTTTTTTACTTCCAAAGATGCCATGATAATATCATCGCCTAAAAGATATCAAAACTGGTTATTAACGAGTCATTGGTTTTTGACGGCCATACAAGTTATTGTAAAGGGGTCTTTGTAAGGTTGATCGTAGGTATATACCTCGGTTTCGAACCAAATTGTGAATCAGACATTCTATGCGAGCATTTAATGTAGATGATCTCTAAATTAAAATCTCATTGGTTACATTGGATCTCAAACTTATTCCAAACTTTATTCGAGAAATTCCAAAAACAGTTGGGGCAACTTTTTGAAATTGTCGCTGTTGGCAGTATCGTGCTGAAGCCAATTCACAAGAGGTTTAAAGAGAAGTCAAGTCGGAGTCTTCTAGAGACTATTAATTCGTGCTCCTCGGGAAAAGGAACATAGGCGAATGTCTTGATGCGATTCAAGAACTTTTAATTAAGTACAATGTTTTTGAGAATGCCATTCCTTGGTATAATAGTGGTATATTGGTATTGGTGTCACGGGCTGTGGCTGAGATGATTTAAGATAGCGGCAAGGGCCGTCGTAGCGTGGCCAGCGATGCAATTGTTGCAGGCTTGTATAGTGTTTTGCTCAAATAATGAGATTCTTTTGAATACATTAAGTTTTGTTTTGAATATCACGAAAATTTATGTAGAGTAATATGGAGCTCTATAATAATGTACGTTGCTGGTCCAGCATTGTCTACTTTGCCGGTGCCTGTTCGAATAAGGTGACGTCCCTGTGAGATGTTTGATAAGCCGGAAAGTTGTAATTTGCTCAGGAAAGGTTGTTCAAATGATAGACGGGTTAACAACGAAATGTAGTTGGAAAACCCCGGCCCTTGAATCAGAAATATATCTGATGTTGTTATCTGATTCAAGATCAGAAATATAGAATGTTGTTATTGAAATTATAACTAAAGGATATCATTAATTCTTTTAGTCATACATTCAGGATATCCCGGGTCCTCGCAAGCATTACTATGGAATGTGTCTGGTGTATTTAGTAGTTTGTCAAGAATACCCCTGGTTCTTGTGAACATAACAGAGGATAGCCCTGGTCCCTGTAGTCATGTGTCAAAGATACCCATTGCTATTGCAATCATGACTAAAGGATACCTCTAGTTATCTTAGTCATAAATTCAGGATACCCTTGTAATCTAGTTAATTTAGTCGTAGGCTAAGGATACCCCTGGTCCTTGTAATTGTATGTCAAGGATACCCCTGGTCCTTGGAGTCTTAAGCCAAGGATACCCCTGGTCCTTGGAGTCTTAAGCCAAGGATACCCCTGGTCCTTGGAGTCTTAAGCCAAGGATACCCCTGGTCCTTGGAGTCTTAAGCCAAGGATACCCCTGGTCCTTGTAATTGTAAGCCAAGGATACCCCTGGTCCTTGGAGTCTTAAGCCAAGGATACCCCTGGTCCTTGGAGTCTTAAGCCAAGGATACCCCTGGTCCTTGGAGTCTTAAGCCAAGGATACCCCTGGTCCTTGTAATTGTATGTCAAGGATACCCCTGGTCCTTGGAGTCTTAAGCCAAGGATACCCCTGGTGACGCTGATCTACCGCTGCAGGAAGAGTGAGTCCCGTTATTGCCTTAATTTCAGGCCAGCGGGTTGGTGACTGACTTATCAAGTAAATTTAAAAAAAAAAAAAAAAAAAAAAAACTGTTACATTTGAGAAATTTTGATTCGCAGAACATTTTATGAATAATACTATTGTACTGCTGATGCTATGCCCATTGTACTTGTATCATGTGATGTCTTTTTAATGATCTGTAACTGGTGTATAATAAAGTATTTTTTGTGTTTTATTGTACTAATGCTTCATACTCTTATAATTTAATTGGTAGTACACATGTAAAGTAAGTTTGCAATGCCCGTACGAGGGCGTACGCTATAATTGGATGGCCGAGTGTTAGCATATGTCTATAAATTATTCAATGTTGTAACTTTTTGACTGGCTCGCCACTCCTGTCAGACTTTATGTCGCGACCTGTCAGAGGCCGGCATGACTGTCACCGATGATTGACGATGTGCGGAGTGGCTTCGCATTGCCGTCTCGACACTCAACCAGTGAGGTCGATCAAGGGAGGTGTTGGGTTTGTGGTGAATTTAGAGGTGTGAGTATTACCTTGTTAGTATTTAGGCTTTAAACCCTTTGCCATGAGAAGGTAACGTAATTTTGAGATGGACCGATAGTAGATAGGTGAGTCACTAACACTTCCTTCAATAAATATTGCTAACAATTAATAATATCTAAAACTCGACGTTAAGCAAGCGAGTTTTAGTTATATGTGTCGTGGTTTGTTTACAAACATTCTACATCGAGTTTTGCTAGTATAAAGGTACCAAACTCAATTTCTTTGCATCCACGATGGAGCTCGCACGCAACGCTGATATTGAATAATTAAGTCGGTCCGGTCAAGCGGCGCCACGAAGTCGCGAAGGCGGGGAATCATGAAACCAGTATCAGCGGAGCCAGTAGCTGCTATAACAACAGCTAAGTATCGGATGAACGTAGCTTAGCTTAACATACCGTCTGTTTGATCGTTCACAATTTCACAAAATACATATATTGATGACATCACGCTTCAGCTAACACGATGATAAATATTTCCATATGTGTAGGTAGGTAGGTACGTTTTCTAGTATGCGATTTATTATTCTTATTCTTTGTTAGCTCTATTAATTCATCATCCACTTCAAACTCCTAACACAGTGTATATCAATTTATCGTAGTTAACACGACTATTCGATTCGTTTTGTTTCAACCTATCTGATGCCCGCATTGTCTGGGCTTCCCTGCAAACCAGGTCATCGCCTGACGACTGGCTTGACCGCTTCTCCAAGTAGCTGCGAAGCGAGCCACAGGCCGTACCCTGCTCGACCACTGATTTTCTGACTTGCTTAAAATGATTAAATTTTGATAGAAATAACAAAAATAGGTGCACATCTTACGAAAGATATTTTCCTACTGGTGTCCAAAATTACAGACACTATTTATGTTTTTCTTTTGCTAAAACTAAATTGGAACGAATGCCAAGTGCTTCAGGAATATCAGGAATGTTATCTATGTCTGAACTCTGCCAATTTTGATACAAATTTCGAATTGGTTAGAATACAAACCGTCCTTTATCTAATACCATTATTACATCGTCAACAGTAAATTTATCAATTGCATTTCTATCATATTCATCTAAAAGTTTACCTACCTCGTTGCAAAATTACAGAAACGAAACAGAGTAGGCCGCGAGAGCGTCAGGAGAATGGCGTCATTCTCGGCGAATACCGGCGTTGGCATATCAACGACTAAAATAAGCCATATGTATGAATGTGACAATAATATTCGTGAGTCAGACAGAGCCGGGTAACACTTGACCAAATAAACAACTATTCAAAATGCTTGCGAGTCTTTCCTCAATGACGCTCGTTGGTTGTTACTATTCATACCTAACCTACGTGGTAGTAGGTGGTAGCGAATAGGTAATTTGCGTCTTATGTTTAACATTTGTCAATAATGAGTTTAAAGGTAGTTTTAATATTTCAAAACCTTTTTGTGTGAGTTTTTAATAAGCCTGCTATAGCCAAATTTGTCAGCGACAGCAGCATCTCACATAATAGCAGCATGAACACTTACATCCGTGTATGTATTTATTTAAGTAGCACCTGTGCCAAATTGCTGGACGTACACGTAACTTTCACCGAGTGCTCTTCTATTATGATAAATCTTATCCTCTTCTTTAGGAGGTGCGGTCTTTCGCAAATCGATAACTATAAGTTTTGAGAAAATGTTTGGTTTTAAAATATTTTATTGATTTATTTTTTCTCTTATTTAAGTATATTTTCGATGGATTTTTCCCGTGGCTGTCACACTTTTGATTTGTAACTGTCTTACTGGTCTACTGATTCGGTTCGTTGGGTTGTTTGGCGGAAACATTTAAAAGGTATTAGTAAATGAAATCGTTGGAAATATTGCACCGTAGAAAAGAGACCATAAAAAGAGATTGGCAATTGCTTATTTACTTTGTAGTTTAGAAGCATATCTTGTTTTATTATAATAACCGCCATGTCCAATGGGTGTGCGATTCCCAGAATAAGCCGAAGCACGCGCCCTGCCTGGCGACGAAGCTCGACAGGGTTATTTCTCACTACCCAACGAGCCTTTTAGCATTTACCATTTTAATATTTCCGAGAAGCTTCCTCGATGCCCTCGGCTAATCCGATAGTTATTTTTTGAAATGTCTAATAGGGCGTTGTTTTTTTTTCGCCAACTTCCAGAGAACTTATTTTAAAACCCAGCAACTCACGTTTTTCCTGAACACTGCTACGGAGTACTGAGAAATTTTACTTGGCTTGATTGTGCTGGAAATGAGTGCGAAAAAATGTAAAGGTAATTGTTTTGTGGAATCATTAAAGAACATGTTTATCCAGTGATGGGCAAAATGAAGCTACCGTAACTAAAACAATAAAATTAACAAATGTGTAATATACTGATGGCGTGACCTGAAAACATTATATTATAGTAAATAAAGTTACGGTTTTTAAGCGTAGCTCTAGCTTGAGACAGAAATCGAACAGATGCACATTTTTCTTTAAATTAACGCGAATGAATTTAAATTACGTAGATAGAGCTAACGTCACTATGTTCTCGATGACCTATGCGACACTTACATACTTAATTACAAGAATACCTACTTTACAATATGATGTAGGTATAGAGGAGTATATACATAATACATGCTCACCGATCACGCTTCTGATTCGTGGTACATTTTAATTTTGTACTTATGTGATGTGATGATCCATGTTGAATCTTAATAATTTAACTTTTCTTGAGTCCTTTCCATAAACTTAGTTTATTATTCACCCAATAAAATCACTTGTATGTCTGAATAGGTAAGTGGAGATTACTATTTCAGGTATTATGAATTACGAATTTGTAACTCTTCGATAATGAAATCGTAATTATTTATCATGTCCGTTTTTTTGCAATGTCATTATTATCTAAATGAATTTCTCGTATAAAATAAAGTATACAGTTTATTGATTACTACTTATTCTCACACACATATTAATTATACACTTATTTAATTATGTAGGTAGTTCATAGTACCTAGGTAACTGTTGCGTAACTGTTGTTAAGTGGTCTTCTGAAAATGTAAACAATAAGATGAAATCTGCTTAAATCGGTTATAGTACTTCGGTATCTAACGTGTGGAAATGGAAACCTTTTATTAGTTTTCAGCATGAGCCCTGGCATGTACCTATTTACCTCAAAAAGATTGATGTGAATAAAATATCAAAGTGATCACTTTATATACGACGACCGAAGTGGCGCGGTGGGCGAAGGTCCGCCTGCGACGCAGGAGGTTGCGGGTTCGATTCCCGCTCCGGAACAATTGTGTGTACGATCTGCAGATATTTGTTCCGGGTGTTCTGGATGTTTTCTATGTATAATAAAAAAAATATCTATATATGTAATGTATTGTATTATGTATATCAGTTATCTAGTATAGTACCCATAACACAAGCTCTGCTTACCATGGGGCTAGATAATGCTGTGTGAATTGTCCAGCATTATTATTATTATTATTATTTATATCCTAATTTTACTTATGCCATTTGAATTTTGTGACTTATCCAAGAGTAGGTAAGGTCTAAAGGAAATAAAGCACTTTGATATATGATTATTAAGTATATATTATTATTTGCTCTTGTGAAGTTACGATTTGTAAGCTATGTGATTTTTTAAATAAATTTTTACATAAGTAAGGTAACATTTTTTACTTATGTTTGGTTTCGTGTAGGTAAGGTACGTGACGCTTCGTTGAGAGGTTTTTGTTATTATAGTAAATAAGCCCTCGCACACGCACGAGGTAATCTCTAAGCTTCGTTGAAAGTTGCCATGAGCGCATTTATATGAATATTTTGTATTATACCAGGTAACGGTAGGGAAGTTGTATATTTAAGGCCACGGAATTTATTACTGTGGACAACAGGCGCCAAAGCACCTGCCGACCGATGTGCCGACCACTGACAGCGGACAACGGAATTGCACCAACGTCCTGTGTCCGTCTGGTTCGATGTACGGTACAAGGTGTATAAATAGGACAACAGTGTTTTGTTATTAATTATAATAATAAATAAGCTACAAAGTTTTTTATGTTTATTCCTCCTTTTTGTTCTCCAATATGGATCAGAGATATTTTTAGGCGAACATTTTGCTTAAGTCAACTTTTTAATTTAATACTTAATAATAAGCGATCGGTCTTAATTTTTTATTGATTTATTATGAATCATTCTTAAATTTTTGGTTGTATACATTTCTTTAATGCAAATTTATCCGATATAAGTAATATGTTTTGATTATAGGTACAATTTGACTTGATGCTTAAAATTTCAAACAGTTCGATAACTGTTTGAAATTTTAAGCGAATAATTTATAATTGTTTTATAGTGCATAATGTAATTATAAATTTACAGTGACTTATAAAGTCAGTTGGTATATTTGTATTATTACTTGGGTGTGTCCCTATAGGAAAGTTGCATAGCGGGTTTACGGTTTACCAGATCTCCAGGAAAACCTTTGAAACAACGTCGTTATTAAAGTACCTAACCTACTACAGTTGGAATGTCAGGACTGGAAAGCAAAATTATCCCACTGATGAATGGATTTTATGTTAGTAACGAACGCAGAGGCGAGACTTTGGAACCAGTGGGACCGGTCGCGCAGCAATGCTTTTTGTTATGTTCCCCAACTGCTTTGTTCTCAACCGCTCTGTGCGGATCAAGATAGTATACTTTTATTAGGATCTTTTCATTTCATCTTAGGACGTATATTATGAAAATGTAAGCCTGGGTAACTCAATATTTTTATTGCAAACATGTTGTACAGTGGATCTTAAAGATAAAGTTTTTGAAACTTGCTACCTTGCACATAACAGAGTTGCAGAAGATATATTAACGAGGTGTGCATTGTCAGTATGAAATAATGAACAGATGATAGCGTATGCCTTATTTTTACTGTGTGGATACAGAGAACTGACGTTAAGATCACTTACATAATATTTATTCACTATTTAGGTTTATCGTGAACGTCAGTATCTAATGCCGTATCATGCCTGTGATCGTTTCTTTTTCTCGAGATAAGGTAATAATATGTAATTTGGTTTGTTTGTTGCTAAATGTGGTAGCAAGAAAAGAACGGACGCGCGGTAAAGTATCAACTCGACCATTACCTATTGAGTGAGTGGTCGGATCGGTCGGAAGGTGGTCGGTGTTGTGCGGCGCGAGATCCGCAATCGGCATTGGCATGCGGCGGCGGGGGCGGGCGGACGTGCCAAGGCAGGCAAGCAAGCAACATATTTACTCATACGCCCGAGGCGTAAATCACCGTGCATCTATTTCGAGTTGGGCTGGCGCGCGGGTGTGGGCTCTCGCGGGGGGGGGGGGGGGCGCGGGGCGCGCGCAGACTGCCTCTGCCGGTCTGCTGGCGCCAGAAGGATTCCCCAGCGCCCCGCGCCCCGCGTCACTCGACAGTCGAGGTCGCCGTGTGCCCGTGTCGCCGTTGTTGCCTCTCGCTAAATACTCCTAACCGCCAATTTATTCATAGCTATTTCAATTAGAACGCCTGAACTGAGCTTATTATTAGCATCTTGCTCAATCTAAAGGTCCTTCGTACTCCAAAACAAAACATAATCAAAGTAGGTACTAGCTTGAGGATTCGTTCAAACGAACCAAACACACTTATTACACCTGTCATTTATCAGGTCTCTTGCCTTGCGCCTCACTTCACCCCACATTGTGTAAGCAGTATTTTGAAGCAATAAATACGGGGCACTGCACGGTCTCAAGCAGTTAAAAAAGAAAAGCAAGAAAGCTTTTCTTAGAAACAGTCTGGTACGGATGGATCCCCGGATTGCAATTAAGCAGTTAACGACATCGAGTGTAATAAACAAATTCAAATTTTTGTTCCTATTCTAATTTTGATTTTTGTGACTTGTGAGATTGTTATGTTGTGGCAACACAAATGTTTTTTTGTTCCGAATCTAGATTGCTTACAAATATAAAAAAAAAACAAGTGGGATGACATGACAGTAGGCAACTAAACACTACTATACAAGTACCTAAACGTAGATCATTACTATGACTCATCTATCCACAATAGATGTTACTAGATTTTGCTTTATCAGATATACCTAATTATTCACGATAAGATAGCAATTTAGGCAATGGTTACCTTTGTTACATTTATTTGGGACCAAGCGTTTACGGTACATTTATAGGTGAACATACGATCATCAATCCAAAAAAACACTAAACAATTCACTACGAAGTTAGATAAGATTCTGCTTATCGCGAACTTGGTCGCTATTATGAGAGGTAGTGTCTGTTTCCAAAAATTTGGTTATCATTATCAATGTAAAGTTTCGCGTTTTAAGTTGCGAGTTGTTTTTGTATTGACCATTGGACACTTTTATGAGGTACTTAACTTACCTACCACACACACACTTCTTAATGCTCTTCTATATTGCGTTAGTAGGTTTAAATAAATAGGAAGTAAACCTACTTCTTATTTCATATATGCCCAACAAGTCTTTACGTATTCCTCAATATGTTAGCTACTTAGCTACCTAACCAATTTTCTGATTATGGTTCTTATTCCTAGCTCAAGATTTTCCATTGGAGTTGCCAGCAGTGCGTAGGTATGTGAATTAAAGATAAACTCACTTGTCATTTTGTTGAAAGGAGCCAAGAACTCGTCGCGATGTTACCAAACCAGTGATCTGGTCTTCCCCGCCCCCCGCCCGCGCCGCGCAGGGATGCCCTGCGGTCATCGGTTACTCATTACATCTTGGAAACTGCATCAATGCCATCACACCCTATTCAGCTTGCATTTACATCTAATCTACGTAAAATTTAACACAATTTCAATTCCACTGGTACACTGCACTTATAATAATAACAAAATAAAAGATCTTGTATATGTATGTAACGCGATCTAAATAAAACAATACACGCGCGCTCCGTGCTAAACGCGATCGGAGAATGAATATTACAACCGTGAACCGACCGAATTGAAAGTGTATTACGTACAAAACATCGACCTAGGTAGATGGGTAGTCTAAACCAAAATAACTTTAAACCATCTCTTGGCTCTTGTTTTTTGTGCATTAAGGCTTATATTGTCTTAAATCGTTAATTTTAACTGCAGATAAAAGTACCCTTTTGTTTTCGATATATTTATGTAACAGTTCCCATTTCATGGTAAGTAATGCACTACTTATCATAAGTCGTCTTTAAAATTAATTAGAAAAGAAAGCATTGGATATTTATTGATTAATAACACTGCTAATACTATGAACGGAATTTCCACGGTCGACTACGACAGTAAGTACCTAAACATCACGGAACACAACAATAAAGCGCGCCATCTAGTGAGAAACTTTATCTTTAAAAAAACATTTCTTGGATACGAATGTTAAGATGGCGCTGTAAATAACTATTGGATTCGTGTCACAAGAGTACGTGTATTCATTGGTACACCGCGTCCTATCTACGTATAGATATCATGACGGGTAGGTATTCTGGTAAATCATTATCATATCACTACCCAGAATATTATTCGTAATGTTATCAAAGTTCATCATCACCAACTACTTTATTTTTCTGGGGACTGTGATTAAGGCATATCTTTTAAAAATATCAGAAGAATCACATCCACTACAGTCAATACAATAAAACAACCTATTTACACACATAAAACCCTTTTATTTTTCCGCGAAAACATTATGCAAACTAATAAAGTGCGTTGAAAAATAAAATAAAATGCTGCTTCTACCTAGGATAGAAGCTAGCTAGATTATCAGTCGAGTGTCATATCGTTGTCTTCACCCTTCTGATCTTTCTTATCTTCTTTTGCTTTTTCGTCCTTCTTATCGTCACCGGATACGCTGGACTCTGATGAAGGGTTAGGATTGGTGGAGTTCTCGAGGGCTTTGAAGAAAGCTTGCATGTCGCCGGTGTTGGCGGCCGCTGCCACATCGGCCGGGAGTCCGAACTGCGCCATCACCGGGCCCATCTGTCCAGAGGTTAGGGCGGATGAGAATTGGTTTGCCGCCTGGGAAACAACGGCTATTGTAAAAAAAATATTATAACAATGTGGAGGTCCCTATCGACTAAATTTTAACTTTAGTTTTAAATAAAACCCCTTTAATAACGATTATTGAATGGAGGCTGGTTACCTTACCTTCTACAATACCAAGTTTCAAAGTTAAAAAATAAATATAAAAACAAAAGATTGCGATTGGGTCGCCACAATCTCGTGTCGTGCTCCTGCTGTACAATCACATCAACAGCCTTCACCAATTCACTGATGGAGATAGGCCACCCTTGACAAGCGCCCCCTTGTTAGTACCCAAAGAAAACAAACGAAGCAAGAATTATGCATGGTAAGGTGAAATAGTGAATAGTTTTTTAGTCAGTACTTACCTTAAATTAATAGTACTATAGCAGCTGCATAGCCAATGAAGTTAATAAAGCCATGAATCAACCTCTATAATTTATTACTATGTTTTTGCAACGTCAATTTATTTTAATTTTTTGTATGCAAGCAAAAAAAAACGTCCCAAGAGTGCCTCGCGATACAACTCAAGATGAGGTATATAATGAAATGTTTTGAATGAACGCCAGTTATTATGGTATTACTCGTAACGAAACTGTATCCAAAAACCTCTAAATGAAGTGGCGATGCACCAGGCGCAACCAGAATGAGTGCGCTAAGGTTGAAGGTTCACCTGAGCAAACTGCGGTGAGAGCAGAGTGGTCCTTACATCGTCCTGGGGCGCGTTTGGTGCCGCGGGCGGTAGGTGCGGAGACAGACGCGCCGCGTTGGCGGGCGTCGTCGCCGTGTCCACTACCTCGGCAGATGACAGCATGGCGCCGAGGTCTATAGCTCCGGCTCCGGCGGCCGCGGGGGCGCTTCCTGTGCCCGTCGCGCCTTCGCCTTCAGTCGGCGCGGTGCCGAGACCAGAGAAGTATCGCTGCAGGTCTGATAGGAAAATCTGACCACCTGGAATTTTTATGTCGATTAGGTTTTTTTAAGGTTATGAAGTCCTGCAAAATATCAAGGTGATAATTTTTGATAAAATTGGTGCAGCCGATTTTATGATGGTGGACAGGCCGAATGTAATAAGCAAATAATAACTAACTGAAATAGTAAGCAATAATTTTGGGACTTTAAAAAAAAACAATAAACCGACTTCAAATTCTGAGTACTTTAAATGGGCTTGGTAGTTTAGTTCTAGGTATTTTTAAACTCGGAACACATTATTAGATGTAATTTTGGTAAAATAAAATATTTTTAAGTGGCGATATGTAGTTAAAATTTCGAGTTTGATTTCGTAATGTGATTTCGTTTGTTAAAACATGGAGGAAACTACGAATAATTTGATTTAATAAGCAAAGAAAACTGAATTTTTGACTTCGCGCCTTTACACAACCTTATTCTCTGTCCTTCTCGTGTGAACGCGACATCCTATACGTCTATATTTGTCACAAAATGGCGCGCAAATCTTAACACGAAAGTTAGTGTAAATATCCCGTTTTCAATTACTTTTGTGGATGAAATATGTTGTTTCCGTTGACGGATCGTACAACCGAACAACCTTACTGCTGAACGTGCACTGCACACGTGCATTGCTTCGGTCGGACGCATCACTAAATAAATGACACCTTTGGTTTCGGATCTACCTCCCCAGTTGTGACTAACTAAATTAGTCACATTGCCTGTACAAATTAAATGATACATATACTTTGTATCATTTCATTTATACAGGCAATATGTTATACACTTACTCCGAGGCTGGGTCGCATTAGCGGTGTTGGGCGGAGTGGCGGTCGAGGACGGCGGAGTAGCGGTCGCCGGCAGAGTGGCGGTGGACGACGGCGGCGCGTCGCGGGCGCGGGCTGGCGTGCGCGGCGCAGCGCTACTCTCGGTGGAGCGCGGGGCGCTGCCGCCGCGCGAGCTGGCGTTACTGCCGCCCGTGGTGCGGGTGTTACCAGAGGTGTTGCTGTTACTGAAAGACAGATGCGTGGAATCAATATAATTTATTATAAACATAGACGAGAATATTGGGAATAAAGCAATCTTATATATATATAAATCTTATATAGGCTCAATTCTAACCATGGCAGTGGCCGTGCGGTTTAGCCCGCGGTAAGTACTTGCCCCAATAGGTTTTATTTTTTACTCCCGAATAAGTTAGTCAAACTAGAACTGACCTGATTGAGGCCAAGAGCTAAAAATATAAAAAAACAAACGATCAAGATTTCGATCATAACTTTTTTTTAAATGAAATACAGAAATTTTGCAAGTGATAAAATAAAAAAATAAAAATTGTTTATTTCGAGCACAGGACTCATACAAATGATGAAAGCTGTTTCATTGTTTGTTTTTTTTATTTAAAGCTATGATCGGTTATGATGAATAAGAAGAATTGTATGTTGAAGATTTGGAACAATCTCCGTTGATAGTTATTGTGATTTTTTCTGAGCCCTTGAGCGGTCATGTATTTTTGGACCATTATCACGACAACCAGCCCCTTCCCATAACTATAACCATGGTTTTATACCATAACCTGGAAACACCAGCTCAATATGACCAGTTCAATACCAAATAAGTAGTAAATCCTCATCAGCCTATATTAGACAACCAACAAAGCACAGAAAAATATATAGGGGTGTTCTCATTGAAGACATAACCTTAGATAATATTGAATCAGAAAAAATAAATGGATAAAAGAGTTATGTTCACAAAGTACATGTTATCCTATTTCGATCCCACTGAATCGTACATCTGCAGCCTTGACTGGCAACTATGTTGCCATCATGTTATTTCCTGAAATGCTGAAAAATTTTTGTACTTGCGGCTGAATTTATGTTAAAAATTAGCTATGAGGCAAATTAACAATAATTATGATAAGTAGGAAATAAAATTTTATGTATACCCCATTGTACCAAGAAGGGAAGACAATCCTCCTATCTGACCAACTCCACCAAACAGCTGCATAAGTTGTTGCTGAGACATGTTGTTGAGCAAATTCTGCAGCTCGCCTTCTTGCGTGCTACTGGTGGTGCCAACACTGCGGTTCCCCGATGTTGGGGGGTTGTTTAAAGCCTCATTGATTCTGCGGCATAGCTCGTCATCCTTCTCAGTCTTAGGTTCCTGTGTAGGTACAGTAATTTTTGATGTGATTGAGCATGGTAAATAATTTAAATAATGCTATGTGGGTTGTATACCATTAGGGGCCGTTCAAATATTACGTAAGCAGATTTATTACAAGTATTTACCCCCCCATGCTTACGTAAACATTTTTCACCCCATAGTGCTTACGTAATACTTGAACGGCTACTTATGTAAAGAACCCATATAGCATCATCTAACCCTAAGCTTATCAGAGCTTGTGTTATGGGTACAAGATGACTGATATACATTATTATTAATATAAGCTGTAATTTAATTTCATATAATTTAATTTTGTAACCTTATCTATATAATTTAATTTATTATTTCATTGTCTGTGTAATTTTGATTTTGTTTGTATGTGATATGGAATTATGAAATTTTCTGAAATAAATACAATACAAATCATAAATGGATCCTTAATAGATTATCATAATAGATAATCCTTGAGATACCCCCAAAAAAACAAATAGATACATAACTGATATGAAAGTGTGTACCTCTAGTCATATAAGAAATGTATAACACAATATTAAAGCAAAATGCATATTGGAAGTTTAAGTGAACTGAAATTTACCTGCATCCAGAAGAAATACTTCTTCGAGAATGATTTGAACTTTAAGACATAGACTCTGCCTGTGGTGCATTCATTTACACGCACAAACTCACAGTCATCAGGGAATATCAGTAGGTCATCTTCAACTTCCCCTGTCGTACGGTCCTTCCAGCAGAAGTGCATCAGGGAATCTTCACCCTGATAAACATATAACAGACCCTTCCTTTTGTCAGGGTGCACCATGCGTCCTTTCAGAGTCATTCTTCCAGCTCGAAACTCTACGATATGTTTGTTTCCACCGGAACTGCCTCCAAGCGCCGAAGTATTTCCAAACAAAGCGGTGGCCGACATTTTATCTGCAGAAAATGAAATGTCATTCGACGAAACTGTCTAAACCTAAACTTTATGTAATGAACTTCTCGGGATTTCTAGCGCGCTAATTCTTACATTTACATGGAAAATTTTAATCTATGACACTACTCGTATCATCTTAAAAGAAATATAGGTACAATAATTTTATTTGTTAGCAACCACACACGCACAAAAGCTGAAAAACACGGACCTCGCTCGAGTCGAGTGAGTCTGATAAATTAAATGCACTAGATTAGAAAACACAATCACTACCGTACATAAAAGCAAGTGCTCCTTCTTCTGAAGATTGATGTAAAAAATTTAGTTGAATTTTTGCCCAAATCAAATGGGATGAAAGAAAGAATCGCCTTGAGTTGGATTGGAATTGGTTGGATGAATGAAAGAAATTAGAAAATGATTTGATTAAGATGACATGAGTGAGTGAGTGAATGAAATTCGTTTCGTAATTCGTTCAATCCAATGATAATGCAAGTTTTCTGTGAGTGATAGTCCGGCCACCCACACGCTCCCTCTGGCTGGCTTACGGAGTTCAGTTTGTCCAAAAAGACGAACGCGGCACAGTAACCACACTGTAAGCTTGTGCAAACCGGACTGCGCAAGAACTGTCAGTACCTACGAAGAGGTTATAATCATATTCATCTATGATTATAATAATGTTTATTTCTTTATTTTTGGTGTCACGATGTCGTCGCCAACAGAAAATATTTTTATTGCAACATAATAACAAGATACGTGTTGAAAACACTTTGCCGAACAAAGCTCGGCTTGAATGACTGGCCACCAGGGCTTGGAATACCGGTATTTTCAAGTACCGGTTCGTCTGACCTTGACGTGGTACCGATACCATCATTGGTATATGTATAATATAAATTTCAACGATACTTTTTTAGAACTAGATCGATACCAACAAAGTTGGTATCGATTTGCAATCACGCGCGCGCGCGCCCGCCCCTCCCCGGTCGGTACGAGCTGGCAACGTCGCGAGGACTGCTTTGAATATCGGTAATTCGGTACTTTTGGCAAAGTATCGATACTTGAATGTATCGAAATGAAAAATAGCATAATTACCGCTATAGAACCGATATTATTGGTACCGGTAGCAAGCCATGCCACACGATCAAACACTTCCCAAATATGCGTTGTCCAATCTTCAGTATGTCAACGATTAGACTTCCGGGCTTGCGCGATCTACCATCTTGCCGTCCGCGTCCCATAGAAGAGTTAGTATTAGAAAACTGCTTCAGTAACTACCCCTCCGCATAAGTTTGAATCATGCATGAGAAAACATAAATTTTGTTATATTTGAATCAAAACACAAATACTATAGCTTAGGTAGGTAACATAAGCTAAAATCTGTTTAATAGGGTTTTCTTTGCGAAATAGTTTTCTGCGATGTTACGGAATCCTCCGTGTGCGAGGTGAGCCACGCTTGGTCGGTGTTTTATGATAACAGCAGCTGTCGTGCTGCGTGGAATTGAGTTGAGGGAATCTCTTATAAGCAACTGAGTGATACTTTAGACAATAAATATTTTTAAACATCGACGATCTGAACACATAATTATAAGCACTATTTAATGTTTATCGCGTTTATTTAACTATTTTTCCGACTAAAACCGGAAAAATTGGTAAACAAACGCTATAAATACCCGTTAAATAGTACATAGGTACTTTAATACATTTAATAGTTAGGTATTGCGCTTACTAAACCACTTGGTCGTATACACTAGTCGTTTTAAGAATTTTTTATGTTTTATGACATGACAATGACAATTACTCGAACTGACTGTTTCAAATAATATCCATTGATTTGATTGGAAGATTGTCAAGAAAGATAGATAAAGATTGTGTTTTCTTCTTTCTCGACCGAGTGAGAGGCTTGTTCGGTTCATCGAGTTTACTTTGATCTATTTTATTACAAAATCAGCGAAGGATCTACTTGTTTGCTTGCTAATTTAATATATTAGGAACGCTACCTTGGAACTTATTTTCTGCACAAGTATGAGCGCTGTACCGACTGGTAAGTGTACCTTATCTTATTCCATTTTTCTGTCCCGTTCATTATTCCGTTTGCAAATGATAAAAGCCACTATAATTTTATTACAAGCACTGCATGCACTTGGTATCTATTGTCATTTCTAGGTACATGTATCTGCACTCTTTAAAATAATAAATTGTAGGTATAGCAAGATCAAGAACAATGTTCAGTGGTTCTGTGTGTCCCACTGCAAAGATACTAGAATGTGATGTGAACTGAAATAAAAAGAAGTTTTAGATCTATCTATTAGTGCAAATAAGTACCTTCATTATGTCAGTTTACACTTATTTTACCAGATGAACATATAGGGCTTCTTTAAGTGGGTGAGTTGTTAATCTGTTGTAATTATACCTGAAACCTATATAGGTATAGAATATTTGGAACTTGTATAACTTTGTTTTGGACATTAGATTCTGTTTGCATCATCCCTCCCACACACTTGTTGTATCAGGGCAAAATTAAATGATAGGAGTTATGCTAAGAAGATAACTACTAGACTTTTAATTGGAATAAAATCAAATAGATCACTGCTTAGAAAAAGTAAAGTGTACTATAAAACTGAAGTGTATATTTGTTTACTCAAACTAATTTAATGATTCAGAATGTATGATAGATAAGCCAAATTATGAATCATACAAAACAATAATCTTAAACTGAAATAAAATAATGATAAGACACAAATCATAATATATACACACTTACTCATTCAGAGCCCTTGATGGAAATTGATAATACTTCAACAAGGTATCAACCTTGATGAAGTATAATACTTCAACAAGGTATCAACCTTGATGAAGTATAATACTTCAACAAGGTATCAACCTTGATGAAGTATAATACTTCAACAAGGTATCAACCTTGATGAAGTATTATCAATTTCCATATTAGTCATAATATATCAGTATAATGCCTTAAATTGATGTGTTTTTTGATATTGGAAGGAGCTTACCATTTTCATTACGGTTCAACATGATGCACATGTTGAACCTGGTGTAGCAGCGAGACTGGGTAGTGCATGCATTAAGATCTTTGTTCTATGATTGCATGTGTAACACTGCTTTTGTCAATTTTAATGATATCCTCCTATGTGAATCTCTACCATGAGGCTAGTCTCAACAGAGACTAGTCAGATACGTAGAACATATTATTTATTAAATGTATAATATTAATAAAATAGTTACTTTTAGTATTCAAGCATACATTACTCAAATTTGTGGCAATGCCATAATTTGTTTATTTGGTATGTTCATCCATTCACGGTTTGGTACACATTTAATTTAACTTTTACATCAACATTGAACATAAAAGTGCTTTATTTCCCTTAGAACTTACAGAACCCTTGGACATGACACAAAATTCAAATAACATAAGTAAATCTAGGAAAGAAAGTGATCACTTTGATTTTTTGTTCACTTCAATCTTTTCAAGGTGAAGTAAAGAAACAAACAATAATCCTTTACATTGTTAGGTTGTTAGTATTCAAGTTGGAGCAAAACTCATCCCACACTTTTTTGTCCTCTAGATAATCTGATATAATACTGATAATCTTGTAGTAAGCCTTTTTAAAAAGGATATGTTTGACAATTTGTTTGAATTTATTCCTTGCTAATTTTTGCAACTCCGCTGCTCAGTCTTACATACACATTTGTATGACATAACAGTACAGTATGTAATACAGGTATCGTGTTGAGCAGTGACATGGAATATACTCACATTCTCAACATTCCATGTTGTTCAAGCCCTGTGTAATACATACAGAGGTAGTTAAATCTAAATACATATATATATATATATACAAGTACATATAGTTGCTTCTGCTTGCGGCTTCACTCTCATGGACTGATATAAAATTTGTCCGGTACTTCTAGATATGAAAGTAATTTACAATGCGATATTTACCATGATTTGACCATGTAAATGACTTTAGTGTTAATAACAATATATATATAGATAGTTTTATCAGTTCTGGAGTTTGTTCCAATATACACAAATGTATAAGCAAACAAACTTTTATTCCATTACTAGCTGCGCCACGCGGCTTCGCCCCCGTGGAAATCGATTTGTCAAATGGTTTTTTTTTAATATCCTATGTTAGACTCCTGGTTCTAACCTACCTTCTCACCAATTTTCAGTCAAATCGGTTCAGCCGTTCTTGAGTTATAAGTGTTGTAACAAACACGACTTTCTTATATATAGATAATAATATATTTAAGTACCTATATAAACAAGTTTTTTTTTAAATATGTTTATAATAATTTTGATGATTGCTAAGGTATTTTAGGTTGTTGCACCTTTTTTCGAGCTTGAATGGATTTTGAACATCAGTGTCTGACATTTATTAATTATCCTTAAAGATCTACTAACCCATAGTGTTATTCTTAATATGGGTGTCCAAAATTAAATAATTTATAATTCGTAATTTAATATTACAATTATTACATTCATATTCATACACATCAATCAAGTGACCGTAGATTTGTTAAAATGTTTGTGTCTTATCAAATATTTATTAATGTTGAAAGTGCTATTAAAAAATCAGCGTTTAACATGTAGCCTAGACCTAACTAACTAGGTAAGTCTGTCTGCTAGGCAACTATTAATATGGCTATAAAAAGCGAGGTTTTTAGGCTAGTACCGAAATGAAACGAATTCAACTGGCGATGACTCACGCGATGTCGTGCTAAGTGCTTTTTGTTGAAGAGCTACGAAATTAAATGACGCAACTTTTCTTGCGGTCGATCTAGCGCTCGAGTCAGTTGTTTCGCCTCGGGCACTGTCAATAAACTTTAGCCGCACAAGGTGAGCTCAGTATATAGGTACATTTTTGTTTTTTTACTGAGGTGGTTCTTAGAACTTGTTTTTAAGCGAGTCCGTACGGTCAAGTACCTCTAGATGCGCGATCTGAACCGCTACATCCTATTTTGTGTTCATACTGAACGTTCTTATTTGGAGGTCAACATATCATTTCAAAATTGCCAAGATTCGAGCTCGCGCTATTGGTGAAAGTGGCGAGTGCGGGCAATGAGGCAGCGGCGCGAGACGGGGCGAGAACCTCGCCGCAGCTCGACGTGGCGGAAGGTACAGACAACGTCGATCTCGTCCGCGCACGTATTTATGTCTAACGCGTCGATTATTTACGAAACATATAATTTCCTACGTGACGGAATTGGACGATTTACGATGCACAATAACACATAGTGAACTATTAAATAATCGAAGTTAGTTCATCACCAATGTGCAGAATATACGGCAGTGTTAAATGTACTTTTTGTAACGTTTTTTCAATCGGAAGAAATGTGTTAAATCTGGCGGATAGGCGAGTTGAGATCGAGCCCGGAGCCGCGTGAGTGATGGAGGGCGACGGGAAGTCGAGCGGCGGGCCGGCCAGCTTGGAGTACATGGAGGACCCGTACTTCCTTCCTCCAGATGATGACTCCACGCCGAGTTTTGACGTTGCCGTTGAGGAGTTAGATGAGCTAGAAGAGATCCCGAGCTGGCCTCCCGAAGATGCGGATGCAGAGTGGCGGACCCTACCTGACCTCGCAGAATCGGCTCTCTGCATAGAGACGGAATTCTTCATGGATAATCGCCGGAGAAGATTACGAATATTTAAAAAGAAAATAAGGGACGTGCGGGTCACGTTTCAAGATCTCTCAAAGCCTTATCTTGCCAAGATGTCCAGCCACACGAACTACAAAAAGTTTTTAGGTATCACTATCGGAGGTTAGTTATTTTACTAGTGGTTTTTTGTTTGTACCCTCTCACTTGCATAAAATTGATAAACAATAATGATGAGTTTACCATTTGTTTAATTTACTATTCAGCAGCATCGTTACCGCCATTTCTCTGATTAAAGAGGCCATAATAGGGCAGTATTATTGTGTTTACTTTATCGAAGTATCACCTGCTTTTAATTCATTGTTATTCAAGAATACCTGCCAGCTGTGATAACAAAACAATAATTATGGTAAATTACTTTTCTTGGGTAACCTTAGTTAAAATAAAAATTTAATTTCCTTGTTTCGCAAACACATTCGTGTCTACTTCTGTTGCGATAGCTGCAACGGTATATTTTCAGACGTGCATTTACCATTTTGCAATTAAGTTTCTGGCTTGTTCACGTACGAAATTATAAATTATATTAGCTTTTGTAAGCTGATATAGGGACAGATATGAAAAAAATACCGGAATCAAATGCGACCAATTAAATAAATTCTGCTGAGGTTGAATGTTTGATCGATAGGTACCTAAACTATTCCGATTAGGTAACCGATTTACTAACGATTGTTCATGAAACACGACTTAATGGATGTAATGTCGAATTCACATTTGATTGTCTAATAAATAGAACATAAACAGATAACAATTCATGTAAAAAAAATGGTGTCTCTTTGGTTTAAGAAGTAATGACCATTCTTAGAGTGTACGCTAGCTAGCATAACGATCAAGCTTGCGTACAAATGACCGTATACTATATAATTATAGCTGGATATATACATATAGAAGTAAAATAAAATATTTATGATAATAGGAAGTGCTCTTGTAATATAGTTTTGAATATATTAAGCGATAGACTGGCACAGGGATAGTGTTCCACAAGCTAGGCTCGTATAGTGCTTTATTTGGAACAATGCGAGTAATTATTTAAATACAATAATCTGTGTGTGTAAAAGACCGTTTATCTGTGGATTCGCAGCTCCCAAACGGTTATACTGATTTCAATTTCCTTTTTTTTTTGAAAGATGACTTAATCCAGTATTTAGCTTTGTTTGATGAAATCGGTGGGGCCGTGCTGATGTTCTTATTATGATGGTATTCATATTATTTATTTTGAGCCATCATTGTCCCACTGCTGGGCAAAGGCCTCCCTTTTCTCCTTCCGCTCCTCGCGATCCAACGCTGCAACAGGCCATGATGGAAGATGTGCCTCGAGCTCGTCACGCCATTTCATCCTCGGCCTTTCAATGTCGCCTCTTAGCGTTGGGTGGGCTCCACTCTATGGTGGTCTTTGCCCAAAGTCAGTGGACATACGGCAGACGTGTCCGGCCCAGTTCCACTTCATACATCCGGCAGTCTGACCAACGTCTACGATGCGTATTTTGTAACGTAGTATGCTGTATTCATATGCACCGGAGTATTATAAGTAAACTGGTCGTGGGTTGTCGATTGTTCTAATGTCCATGTTATAATAGTTTTCATCTCTGTGACAGAGTTTCGAGAAAATTCTGAAAATAATTATTTTCTGTATAACCTCAGCAGAGGAAGCAATGGCAGGCGCAGGCGCCGGCGAAGTGCACACTCCGGACGAACTGGCTGGTCTGACACCAGAGCAGGCGGAGCAACTGCGCGCCGAGTGGAGCCGCGAGCTGGCGCGAGTCGAGGACGAGATCGCCACTCTCAGGACTGTCTTGGCGAGCAAGGTACAACACTCATACATAACACATAGTACCTATGATGCCAGTATATAGCAGAGGAAGCGATGGTCGACAACATGCACACCGGATGAGCTAGCCGGTCCGCAGAGGGAAGCCGCGAGCTGGCGCGAATCGATGACGAGATTAGGACTCAGGACTGTGTTGACCAGCAAATCAGGAATCAATCACTTATTTCTTTATACGAAACGAACCTACAAAATAAGCTATTAGACAAGTCAAACTACAACTGTAATTAGAAAGAGAAATTAGCTTTGGTCCCTTGATCACCTCGCAGTAGGTATACTGCGTAAACGCGTCGCGTCGACTGGCTGTGCGGAGAGGTGGTCATTTAATCTGTAATCTGTGTTATCTTACTGCTCTGCGGTGTGAAAATTAAATGACCGCTTCTCCGCACAGACAGTCAACGTGACAATACCTACGCTACGCAACGTACTGCGTGATGATCAAGAGATCAAAGTTTAAGGGAATTCAATAGGAACGTGGAAGGCCTAGGCGGAGATGGCGGGATGAGCTCGACCTGTAATAAAGAGTGGGCCCTCCTTGCTGAGGACCGAAATGAGTGGAAGAAGGGCCTTTGCCCTGTGGGACACTCCGGGCTAATATAATAAATAATAAAAAAGGATAGTGCTATATTTAACGCTATCCAAAAAAAATGTGGTTATAGGCGTCGCAATAGACCGATTTGTGATTTTGAAAATCGATTCCATCCTTACTTGCAGAGTTGCATTGCAGCCCTCAACGTTATACCGATACCTCCAAAGACGTGCCAAAATGTTCTCAGCATGGGCTACATACTACATAGCCTAAGAGAAGGACAAACAGTAAACCTAAATATTATTAGATAAGATGTACTTTTCACTTTTGATAAGTGAAAAGTACATCTTATCTAATAATCACGATCGCGTCGGGAACAGTCACCGCCTTCGTCTTCCACGTTTAACTTATCACCTAATGAATCCTCATAATCTAATTTATCGCTAACATATTGCTTTAACGCCAATATTACTCATTGCAGATTCGTCAAAGTTCCGAACTTAAACGAAAACTTGGCATCACAGTTTGGAAGGAAATAACTGAAGATGTGAATCAGGGTCTGAAAAACGTGAAGGAGAGCCAAGTGTGAGTAATACTCAGTTGGTTCTGTACATAGTATGTTTAGGGTTAGAACAACTTATAAAAGCGGTTGCGGTGCTTCGTAGAACTTGCTTTAGAATTTTAGTAGAAATGCCTCATGCTTACTGTAGCCTGAAAACTACCCGACTTACTCAATCTATTATATTGTTACTGTCTGATGTTGCAATTCTTGAGTTTGGAATATAGAATCTACTAGATACTTATCTTATTCAGTATTCACACTTGTATCAACTTTTAAATTAAGGCCTCCGTTCTCTGCATAACTATTGTGTGCCCAGCAGGGTCTGATAGTGATCTTAAATTACCTAGATTATTTACACCCCTGTTACATTATAGAATGCAATAAATGATTGATATTGACTATTTATCTGGATGCCCATATGTCTTATAAATCGAGCCAGCAACCACCATGCTTATATTGAGACCAATAAAATAACAACATTTTGAGCGCTACGGTAGGCACGTGGCATGGGTGGCGTTTTAGTTGGTTTTATTTCATATTTGGTTTGTTATACGACAGTTATCAATCGATAGAAACACGCGTGGCTGCGCTAACACAGGCCGTGACTGAAGCACCTATGTAAGTTTTATTTGTTGTTGGACTTAGGATGAACGGTAATAAGTGATCGGTAATATGCATAACGAAAAAAACATTGAACAATGTCTTAATTACTTTCATAGACTGAAATAACCAACCGGTCGAATATAAAATTTGAAATGTTAACTTTTGCCAATGATGATGTTTTCATTATGCATATTTATGTATGATCGGAAATAAGTTAGGTACCTTACCGTACAATCTAAATACGAAACTATACTAATAAAAACCTCTGCTTATGAAGCTAGGATTACTTTATTTTCTGTTTAGCAATTTCCACCACTGCTTATTTTCTATTTTATTAACTTATCGCTGTTCTAACCCTAAAATTTTTTTTTATATAAATAGCTTTTTTAAATAAGAATGCATGATGAGATGAAGACTGAAAACTTTAGTATTTATTTGTACGCTTTATTTAACGTATGGATTTGATCCAAATAATTCAGGCTACCAACGCTGCTTTACTAATAACATTATTAAGTTATTATATCCAACATAAAACACCAAAAACTTTACCAGAGCTTCATTTGTTTTCGTGTTTTCAGCCGCCTAATTTCAACTGTAGGCTTAGCATGGACAGCCTAAAGTCAAGTCTAGTTTAGAATATATATTCCACATGGAGGAAAAGTACCTTAAATATTGTGTGGTCTTCCTTTTATTTAAGATGCTATTTTACTGCAAAAACAAAACTTACGATTGAGCCTTTTCATCGGAATCGATAAATTAAGTGTGATTTCTTTTACAATTTGGCGGGTTCGATTCCCAGTTCAGACAGGCGATTATTCAAAAATATTTGAATGCAGTTTAAATTGTTTATACAATCAAAATGAAAGATTCTTTCAGTAAAATTTTGTATCTACAATATTTAAGGTACTTTCCTCCATGTGGCATGGCTGTGGGACGTACTGTATGCACTGACGCACGCACATTGATGGTATCGTCATCGAATGCGTAAAATATTTGAAATACGTTCCTTCAACAACGAGTACAATAATTTACGCAATGTATCATAAATGTATCATTAAAAAAATATGAATTTGTATGTATATTATTATGGATTACGAATCTAAAAATAAATGGGTTAATCATAATAAAATTAGCTCTATAACGTAATTTTTTTATGTTAGCCTGATTCGTCCCACTGCTGGGCAAACGCCTTAGGTACAGGATAAATTTTCTTTATTACACAAATTATTGTTTAGGCTTTCCATGCTGAGGCGTTCTGGTCGTGCAATGTTTACTAAACTAAATCAACCTTTTCACTACTCAGATACCAAAAAACTGAATCTGTGATAAGAACGACGACGGAGAAGACTAGCTCCATCCTGGGCGGGATCACCGCGGGCGTCACCAGCAAACTGGGACAGATGCGGAACTCGGAGTCCTTCCGCTCTATAGAGGAGCGCGTGGGCTCTGCCTACGAAAACGTTAAGGTACATACGGTAAATATGATTTTAATCTCAACCTCAGAAATACATGAATACCTGGAAATGCCATCTGTAAGAGAGGAAGTCAACAACTACAGCAAAAAGTACAAAGAAAGACTGAATAACCATAGCAACACTAGCCAGAAGCCTAATACAGGACAAAGACCACATAAAACGCCTTAAAAGATGGCAAATACTCAATCTTGACCAGAGGAACTAAAGTGTTCAAAGCCAAAGGTGCTTTTCGCTGGAATGGCACCTGAAAATCCCACCCAAGACCATATCTAATTATGGCTAAATAGCCGATTGTAGATAAAAAAGGATCATAAAAAATACTCAACCTGAGGGTGGTATTCTTTAGATCGATAGAAAATACTTTATTGCACGCTTAGTATATAAGAAACTATGTAATAAAAACTTTAAAAATTAAGTTACAATTGGCGATCTTATCGCTCAAGAGCAGCCAGACAACCGTTATAACCAATCTACTTAATATTGCATTTTGAGCATATATAAATAAAGAAATAATATAAGTGTAGATGTCCAATACAGAACTACAGCCTGCTTTATGTTGATTCCACCTTGTTCCAGGGTAAAGTGGCGTCCAGATCCAACTCTACGCAGAGCTTCGACGAAGCCTTGCGTGACGCGAGCCGCGCAGCCAGCGGCGCGGCCTCTCCAACCATCCCTGAAAACAAGCCTCTGCCCTAAGCCGCCGTTCCATCACACCATCCACGCCGCACTTACATTCTGTACTCACTTCTGTTACGCATTTCTATACTCGTCTATCTGGACAATACATGACACTGCATCGGTAGCATGAACAGATCAAACAAGGCCTTTTCAGGTTAAAATATAGGAATATGTTATATATACAATGCGTTAATTCCTTTCAAACACACGGTATTCACGGCGATTCGATGTCATTTTTGCCTATTCTACAATCCAAATCACTATCTAAATCCTAGACAGGTGTAGCATGATCTAATTGCCCTTGCTAGACTCTTGGGTTAGCATGCTAACTTTACTGGAGATATGACAGTACCTTTATCAAAAAACTTCGATGATTAAAAGCGTGGATAAAACTAGCCATGAAGCAGTTTACTTAGCTTAGCAGTGGTTAAGCTTAGTAAACGCTATGACGTTCACTGCAAAGCTTCAGGGACGCCACTCGGAGGGGGCGTTGCTGCGCAAGCAACCGCTGAAGTAGGCCAAGCGCGTCGGCGGAAGTCAAAGTATTCGAGATGCGGTTTTACAATTCTATAGCTTTGGCCAAACGTGTGTGTCAAACACGCGAGACGCAAAGTGAGAGCGTCTACAACGCAGATTTTTCCTTAAAAAGTTCCCGCGTCTCTGTCGCGTAGGTGTACAAGACTCCATTGAGGCGCTATTGCAGCGTTTGCCGCACGTCTGTCGTACCCGTTTCGCATCCTGCGTGTTTGACGCGCAGGTTTGACCGGAGCTTTATAGCTGTTACCTATGCAAGATGGCATGGAAAGAGCTGTGCAGATGACGGATTACCTTCTTTCTTTATTGCTAAGTTATCTAAGCAGCTACTGTCAAGTGATATTATCGCATCTTAACAACGCAAATAGCAAATACCTACATGGACTTTTCACACAGCAGTGCAGAAAAACCAGATGCAATGTCGCTTGACCCCCTTTTTTATTTCACAAACTAATCATTCGCAATATGCACGAATAATCATTTATGAACTATATTTTTAAGGCTTTTCTGATTGTTTTTGGTCATAAATATGGTATGATAAAATACATCATACATACATCAAAAGCATTATACAATGAGAATGTGTTAATAATAACAGTGGTTGAGGCCTTACAAGTCTACAGTTCACCCATCACGACATTTTCATTTATGTAAGCTTTGTTTTAGACTATGATATGCTTTATCTTATAAATTATGTACTTATGATTTCTTTGTAGTAGACATGGTCTTTGGCCTATTATTATTTCACGAAATGTTAGAATTCACGTTGATTGTAAGACGAAAGCGGCGTAGCTTAGGCGTAAACCTTATATTATGTGTACATTATTTCTATGTACCTACGATATTGTTTACTACTGAATATTTATATTCGTGATCGTGTCACATATATCGGTATTGTAATGTTCTGTGCTTTGTTGTTTAAGTATGATAAAGGCGGCGGCGTGGCAAAAAATGAGACTGCTCATTCAATGCTTACGTGACTCACTAAGTTTCACGCTATTATTTCATTCTAGTGTTTGTTACATTTGTGCATTCCATGTTTTTCAAATATTTCATAAATAAGTGCATATTCTTTGTTAAATGCATCAATGTACTTCTTATCCAATTGAAATTATGAATTTAAGAAGTTTGGTCACCCTGCAACGTTTGTTGTATTTGTATTGAACCCTATACTGTAAGTCATGTTTACTTGCCGATGTCCGTTAGGTCCATTATAACTATTTGAAAAAGATATTTTTATAAGATGCTTAGCTTTCCTTACTTATAAAATATTTTCTCTATTTACAATGATACCTTTGAGAATGTTAATAAATTTTATGTATTACATAATTTCACGCTTTTTTCTTATAAGCCCAAAGTTCTTTCGATTGAAAATATCAAATAAGAGATCAAAGTAAAAATTTAAAAAAGTTTTCAAGTTCAGAATAGATTAACTCTTTTGACCAATCTTTTTAGATAGAAAGATTTAGTGGTAGGTAAATTACTCCAACAGTTATTATTAGTGTATTTAGTACCAATGACAACCGATGTGGCGCGGTGGGCGAAGGTCTCGTCGCCTGCGACGCAGGAGGTTGCGGGTTCGATTCCCGCCTCGGAACAAATGTGTGTACGATCTGCAGATATTTGTTTCGGGTGTTCTGGTCGTTTTCTATGTATAATAAAAAATATCGATCTATGTAATGTATTGTATTATGTATACCAGTTATCTAGTACCCATAACACAAGCTCTGCTTACCATGGGGCTAGATAATGCTGTGTGAATTGTCCAGTATTGTATTTATATATATATATATATATTTATACAACTAACGCTTATACAGACCGGTCTATAATGTTTAGATGAAAATATTCCAGACTAGATACATCGGCATCTTACATCAACATCATGAACCCACGAACATTACAGTATTAGGGCCGGACTCTACCCAAGCAGAGAAGAGGTGTGCTTTAAACAACCAATAGAACGTCCCTATTCACACATCTTGTCTCTCTCTGCTCAGCTAATATGGAGACCACCGAGCGGAGATGCATCATAAGTAGATATGTGAATAAACAATGAAAGATCGAAGCGGAGATGTCAGCCGTGTCTCACAAACTGGCGACACGTCACGCAACGTAGGCAGGCGATACGATACGAGCTGTGCCTCGCTAGTTCATTCATCTCAGCGAGCACCTACCCCGAAGTCTAGCCAGTACGGGGATGCGCACTGGCTAGATTAAAGCGGCACCGCTTCAGTGCACCTCTACCGAAGCTGTGCTCTAGGTCCAAAAATCTCTTCTCATTTCCGCTGCGGACATCTCCGCACATCTTCCACGTAGGTCGAGTGTGGGCCTCAGTGGATAGGTACCATCGAGCGGAAATGTGTCATATTTATTGTATGCGAAGAAAACAAAGAAGATCGTAGCGGAGACCAGAAGAGATGTGAGCGGCGCAGCTAATACATTAATCTAACTAAACAGACATCCGACGCTTGCCGCACGCAGCTCAGTTCCGCGCTGGCCAACACACATCTCCGCCCTAGTCTAGCCAAGCCAGTAAGTATCTCCGTCCAGCTTCGGTGGAGACATCCTAGCTGAAAAACGTCTCAGCTCCGCTTTGGTGGAATCTGGCACTCAAAAGCTTACCAAGCCTCCCTACATTTAATCTGTGCCATCAATCTTACTATTGACCAACAGTTGGAGATAATATGCTTACCGGATGATTATGCTTAAAGGAGGCATGAACAAATGCACAAAAAAAAGAAAATAGTTAAATAAATCGATTTTATGGGTTTTAGGACACATTATTGTAGATTACAAAAATGTTAGGTACCTACTCTAAAACTTAATATCCAAGCAAAGAAATTATTATACCTAAGTATTCATTAATAATAATAATATAATTTAACTAGAGTGCAAGTAGAACAGGGAAAATATTTCAAAACTATTTAGTATTTACCAAGGAATTTACCTACCTAACCTGGAATGTGCACATGCTTCCAATTCGTGTGCGTAATGAAAACCTTCTGTCCCTTTCATTAGGGTAACCAAACAATGATTATTAGGTAGTTTACCTGGGTTTATATTAACTAACGGAATGACATTCTGAATCCAACGATTGAATCGTCTGTGCCTATAAAACATGGAACCTTCAGATCGATCTTAATCTTATTAACCACTAGCTGAGCCGCGGCTTCGCGGTGACTTTTTTAAATGGTTTATAAACCTTCCTCTTGAATCACTCTTATCTATTAAAAAACCGCATCAAATCCGTTGCGTAGTTTCAAAGATTGCATACATATGGACAGACAGATAGTGGGAAGCTACTTTGTTTTATACTATGTAGTAATAATCTGAAAAGTTTAGAACGTTGAACGCCAAATTTGTATAGATTTCCGGGCGTTATACTAAGATTGCTGAATTCATTCGTATATAAGGCCACCCGTAGATCATCGGTTCCATCTGAGAGTAGATATTTCGGGCTTGCTTTGGACATAATAATAAAAAATAAACCATTGCAACACCTACTTGCTGTCATAAGATAAATAAATATGCATTGAGCGGAGTAAATTAAAACGCATTATGGAAGATTTATATATATATTTTCGCCATGTTCACTCTCACACCTTAAGTCATGATCATCATATCAGCCCATACACGTCCACTGCTGGATTTAAGCCTTCCCCATGCGATGCCACAAAGAGCGGTCCTGAGCCGCCTCCATCCATCGTCTCCCTGCGACCGCTTCAATGTCGGTCCATCTCGGGTGGTCTCCCAACACTCCGTTCCGCGTTGCATCGCGCCACTCGAGAACTTTTATTCCCCAGCGGTTATCAGTTCTACGAGCTACATATATGAACGGCCTACTGCAATTTCAGCTTACTAATTATGAGAGTTATGTCGGTGAGTTGGTTCTTCTACGGGAAATTCGTATTCTACATTAGGTACTAAACTGCAAATGACGGGATAAATATGGACGTCTCGTGGATTTCGCATGACATCAAGAAATTTTTTCTCGTTATTTCTTCACTACAAAGCCTACAATTATTAATTTAATCGTTTCATATTATACCTACCACGTGATACAGTCAACTCATCAAATTATAATCACCCTACTTTTTTCCTGGCAATAGGTACTTTAGAAATGCTCACAGGGCTGTCGGTCCGGATTTCTCTGTAATATAACTCACTATCATCTTCTTAAAAAGGTTCATTTTGTATATCCATGTCAAATCGTCAGTGCACATTCCAGGTTGGGTAAACATTTCTTAGTCCTCAAAAACATAAGTCGAACGTTTTGAAAAGTTCTACTGTTGTAATATTTTATATTCTCTTTGAGTTCTACTTGTTGAGCTATTGATGGGGCTGACAATGCAAGAGACAAACTTTAAAGATAATTTGGAGAAGTTTATAAGATAGATATTAAATATATAAGTAAGATATTAAATACCAATTACCTATTATAAAACTCTTTAAGAAATTATTTGAATTTCTGCTGAAAAATTTCTCTAACATCTGCCAATATGAAATATTGAACAGTTTGTGCGGTAAAATACTTATGCTAGAGTGAATAATTCACGCGATCATCATACTGTACCTACTAGTATCACAAATTAAAAATATATTCCTGATTTCATTTATTTAAAACACTAGCGATAAATATTGCATAATATTGTTCAAAATAAAAGCTGTTACAAATATCTCTATAATAATATATCTAATAAATGACATTGGCTATATAAAAATTGCTTGTAGGTACCACACATAATGTTTAAGGCGTTAGCACACTTCCGCTGCGAAACAATAGCAGATAAACCGCAGTTTTCGCCATAGGTTGTCCGTTGTACAGTCAGCGTCAAATTGATATGAGCGTCTAGAGTAGTCAAAATGATCTGAAAATCATAAAAGCTATTTGATACAAGTATACTCCCAAGTTATTCAAAATATCTTATTACTCATTGTTTCATATTTATATGAGCAGTCAGGGTGTTCCAAATTATCTTAGCTAAGGTTACGGTGGAGGGAGGCACTCCTGTTTCCGCACTTGGACTCCAGTCGGTCCTTTATGCGTGAACTTCCAAATTATCTTAGCAAACAAAGCTCTCAATATGCAACTATTTTGAGTGAATTTTTGAAATATCATTGATATAACCAAAGGTATATTTATGCACAGATAACTTTGAGAGCTTTGTGTGCAAAGATAATTTTGAACGCCCTCACTGCTCATATAAATATGAAACAATGAGTAGTAAGATATTATGAACACCTTGGGTGCTTACAACAAATGATGATGCGAACTGCGTATATTAAATTGCTTTTATGTTTTTCAGATCATTTTGACTACTCTAGACGCTCATATCAATTTGACGCTGACTGTACGACAGCTGAACGCCCTGTTCTAACTGAGGTATGCTAACACCTTTAATGAATTCCTCTCTAAGAATCATTATATTTTCATCTATATGGAGATTGCGTCGCTTATTTCTATACAGAAACATAGCAGATCCATAACTGGGTACGAAATAACGATGCTTAACAAACATGAAATATACTAGAATCAAAAATCCAAGACATTTCTAAACAAAGGTGTTAACTACACCAGATAAAATACTGGTCGACATCATCATTGGAGCAAGAAGTTCGAAACAATTTTTAGTTTAGGCAGTTTTCGGCATTTTTTTAGGTCTTTACCCATTCGTGTCTAGTCCATAGAAATCTAGATACACTGACTTAGTATTTAGGTTTCTATTGTCCAATCAGTTTTCGAATTCGAGGTTTTTTTATTTGTCAAGTTCATTATTCTTTTTAATGTTCAAGTTAAGTTTTCTTGGATCAATTTCTTTGTTAACCAAATGTCTTGAATTGTAGATCCGAGCATTAGTATATTTTTCTTTAATGAGTTGCTTGACAAAAGTATTATTATTACTTGATTCTTAATAATATAAAGCGATTCTAAAGCGCTACATCTGATTTATTGCGGTAGGTAAATATAATTACATAATTCTATTTATATCAAACGTTATATGTATTCTGACTCAAAATGTTTTTTGAATAAAATATACTTTTATATCAAGCTTAACTAGTACCAATCTATATTTTGTTGCTTTTGCCCTTGTCTAGATTAATTAAAGCCTCATCACAAAAATATAAACGTTTGTATATAAAAATAATACATAGGTGGGCCGGTATCCGACGAACATGAAAAAAAGATAGAAAGAACAAACAAGGAGAAAATAAATACAAGAAGTGTTAAAAGTTTTACAGCGATCATATTAATAACGGATACGCGGATAGCGGACCACGGAGGCGGCTACTGTCTTTGGGCTTCCATCTACACAAACTATAATATCTAACGTAGTTAAACTCCGTCCACTGGTACCTTAATTGTTCACAGCTAAGTGAATGCAGACTGAACAAAAAATAATTATAGACACGGTTACTTTTGTCACGATGCGAATCTGTCACCCCGAAAAATATCGGGACTACAAAAATAATTTACTCAAAACCGCTCGTAATCTGGTCATATGAGAACCTTCTTTGAGCAAAGTCTGCTATTTTGGATAAAGGAGTGCGCACAAAGCTTATAGCACACCTAGAAAGCTCCGATACCATACAGCACAAAAATATGCATTCAAATATGGGCTTAAACGTAGGCCTTAACTCGTTATATTTAGATAAATTTTACAGTAACAAAATGGCTTCCCACATCTTCAAATAAATGGTCCGAAGCTGTTTGTCATCTGATGCCGTTAATATAAAATAAGATGTTTTTTATATTAACGGCATCTTTACGTTGAGTTAAAGCCCATATTTTATTGCACATTTTTGTGCTGCGCAGCAGCGGTGCTTTCCACCTGTGCTTTACTCGAAAAGGCGCACGCAATTTCCAGTATTGTCGAGTTTTGTTACACGTTAAATTTTTACTATAAGTATATACTAAACTATATTATTTACTTGTGCTTGTTTTTATGGACTATGGGTTTGAAATAATAATACTCGCAATATTTGAGTAAAGCACTATAAAAGCACACAATTGCACTTCTGGTCGCACTATGATAGCCTCAAGCGAAGCTTTATTTCAGCTCGTCTATCAAGGGCTGCGCTACTTTACGCTTTCGGTCAGCAAGCCAGTCATTACATACCTCGACAGGTAAGTTACCTACTATTACTTTATTCTAATGAATATTCGGATTTTAAACATAAAAACATGAAGACGCCTGAGTATTATTGTTGACTAATACAAAATGTTACGCAAAACGAACAAAATCAATTATAACCTCTTCATCAACAAAATCGATAATCATAAAAACACTTGAGCTGTCAAACGTAAAATACACCAGTAGACGGAGTAACGATGATACAACCAAACATTTCCTTTTTATGATGAGACTTATTTAACAATAGTGTGACATTCTTATAATAACTACATATGTTCATCATTCTTAAATGTCTATTCCGATATTTCTAGGCACTCACATATTCATACTGGATTGAAAAGATCACATTAAATCGTTTGCATAAGTATTAGGTTATTTTAGTTTTTGACATTAACTAATTTTATCTGGCTCTCTCACTTACATTTAATTCATTATTATAACGAACGTTTATAGCTCAATGGAAGAGACACTTTCTTCCATCCGTTTTAACCCTCTTAATTATAAAAAAAAAACTTTTTCAACAGCTGAGAGTAACTTGTTAACTTCATAAATCAGAATGAGAATAAACATCTTTCAGACATTGCTTGTGGATTGTCCAGGAATATTTATTTATTGCTGAGTGTATAATTATAACTAAGAGGGTAAGTCACTGAGCTCCATTATACAAGTATACGGGACGATTCTACACGCAATGACCCCTCGACCATCTCCGTCAAATTGAAATTTATGTATAACTAGCTGCGCCCCGCGGCTTCGCCCGTGTGGAAATTTCTGCGCAATTTTCTTAATTTTTCATGTAAGAACCTTCTACGAAGTATTACACTTAAAAAAAAGATGAATGAATTGTTTTTATATATTTCGATTTTATAAGTTAAAAAAAATCATCGGAACATATATTACGGTTGTCATGTTGTTTTATAACAACCGTAATATACGTTCCATAGACGCCTCTCATACACTCTCAGTGCCATAATTGCGAAAATCAAACGGCCTCAACTTCCTCGTCGATAATACGAGCGTCCTCCAGCGAACTTGTATAATGGGCTCAGTGCAATGGGTAAGTGCATAAAAATTCATAAAAAATGCATTGCCATTTCATTTTATTAGAGGTAAGGAAGCATAGAGTTATAATAGTACTGCATAACATTCTACCTCTTAGTTATATAGTCAACTATTATAATTCTATGTTAAGAATTAAAAAACTAAACCAACTATGTTGTAAATAGAATACAGCGTGTTCCTCGATAATCTGCAATCCCCAAAAGGAGGTGAAACAAGATCAAATGAAGAAAATATTCGAAAAAGCCTCAACCTGAATACATCCTCTGCTCTCGCTGTTGAACTTGAAATGTTGCTACCATTATGCTCGTAATTAATTCGTAATCTGTTAAAGTTTAGAGCAATTCTTTATTTTCAAAGAAAAATATCAACATAATGTCTCAAAATAGTATCAAATTATAGTTTACCACAGATACTCAATCTGCCTTACAGCAGCATTACACTCGTTTTTCCGCGATAAAAAGTATTTTATCGCGGAAAAACGAGTGTAATGCTGCGTGAAGAAGCAAGTAGCAAATAAAATAACAAAAATAATACTAACGAATATCCTGATTCCAAAAATAAAGTCGTTTAGACACCTGTAAGGTCTGTTAAATAATACAAAATGTTAAACAAAAATAAAAAACTGATACTTACGAAAGAGATAACTTCTTCATAAGCAATATTCATTATCAACCTATTTTGGTCCACTGCTGGACATAGGCATCCCCAATGAGCGCCACAGCGCCCTGTCTTAAGCTTGACGCATCCAGCATTTACCTGCAGTCTTTAGCAGGTCGTCATCCCACCTGGTCAGAGGGCGTCCTGCACTACGTTTACAGAGTCGTGGTCTTGACTCAAGAACACATTTGCCCCAGCAGCGGCCATCAGTTCTTAAAAAGCAATATAGTCATTGTCATAGAGAATTAGTAAAGCATTTCATTGATGATTGGACATAACTATTTTGAGATTGTAATTCGACCTACCAAGCAGCAAATAAGAGAGTGGAATATCTTCACGTCTCTAGTACTATACTATACCCATCTGAAAGCTACGTGGTCACTGTTAATTTTTTTCCGTATTATTTTTGATCTAGATTCACCCATTTTGGGGAATGCAGATTATCGATGAACACCCTGTATCATATAAAATGTAATTATCGAAGATGATAAAATGTTAACCTAATTGGAGATAAAACTAGAGTTTGCGTGCATAAAGATTCAATGCTATAAAATATTAATATTTTCTAGCATTGGTTACACAAACAAACATACGTGTTTATATTATGTTTAAATTATTGAATACACGCACACTGCAGCTAAAATGTGCGTGCATCGTTCAGGCGGAGCCGTCTTCACAAATACAGAAAGATTCTATAAAGATTATTGACTACACTACCATTGAGATAATTAACCATATTAAGCAGCAACATACAACAAATATGTACAGTCAAAGTCATATCATTAGGTTACAAACTTCACAACTTCGAGCTAAGCGTTGTAAGATTTTGGCGTTTAATTAAATAGAGAAGTAAATACCTCACCTAAATGCAAATCAAAACACATACACAAAAAATGTGGTTTTACGATAGTATCAATTAATATAGTTGAAGGATAATTTTAAGTGTGTCTGATTTATTAAAGTTATCAGTAAAATATAAACCTATGTATTAACTGGATCAAATATTGGCTTAATTTTAATCTAAATGCGACCCTTTGTTTAGAGACACGTTTTCCTTCTGCCCTAAATATGCATTTATTAAAAATAATCACGCAATTTGTAAGTTTTAGATTTTAAAAACTTCTGGGGAAATTTAGGACTCCTAAAAAAAAAATATGTCTACATAATACTGGTAAAAACCTGGAAGATTACAAACAAACCGACGTATACGCAACTGCTTTTGCCAAAACAAGTACAAGAAAGGTGTAGTGTGCGTTACAGAATTGAAAAATATGAATCTGTTAAGTTCTCGATACCTTGCGTTACTTTTATGATATGCATTCTTAACATTTGTCTTTTCAGCTGCGGAGCTATCATATAATTATTGGTATAGCTGCTAGCCAGTTTTCACAAATTTACTATTTTATCTTAAGACAGGGGGTTTCCCGACAATCATTAATATCTTAACACATCCAAATGGGATAAAATGGAAACCAAAATTTACAGGTTTTTTTATAATGTTAATGTGGCATGCATACTGCATAGTATGTTTAGTTTGTCATATCTATCGATTAGCTGAAGTCCGTCTAATTTTAATTCTCAAACAATTTAGAGTTACCATTCTTTTTTTACAATTTCGTTCCACATTTTTGGGCTCACTTAACATTGGAGAAACGCTATGTATATTTTTATAGAATAATCTTAAGCTACAATGAGCATGTCATTCGGCTTTTAGAGTAACAAAATTATGTCTAGTTAAACATATGATTCTACATTCTAGTTAACAGACACAATAAGGCATGACAAAGGTACATTATTACGATATAGTGATTTATTGCATGGCATTTTATTGTTGGGCTGAGACTTGGTCACTCAATCAATTTGTTGTATATCAAATAAAATCCAACATTATTTCATTCTAGCCACCATCCATTACGATATAGATGCATACATTATTATTACAAGAATTTACGGTCGGTGCGATCGTGTACAATTCCTACCTCATTGGATTAAACTTCTGGAAACTGACTTTCAAGGGCTTTTGAGTATTGAACTGTGTAAACATGACTTAGTCAATTGTACAAGCATTCCAGAGGACAAGGTAATAAACAATAAAATAAAAAATATAAAATGGTGATTATGTACAATGTAACCAGTGAGGTGTCTTGGCCGCGGCGGCCAGGCGGCATCGGGTGATCTCTGCGGCGCGCCCGCGGCCTCCGTCAAATAATAAAAGCATATAACGAAAATGTAGATTATTTACCTACTATCACCGACATAAACGGCTTTGATTGTATACACAGCTGGATAGTTTCGAATCTATACTCCAGTCACCGCATACAGTTTGCAAACAATCTGCCTATTGTTGAGCCGGAGATGCACCGGTGATTTCCGTCAGGTGACAGGTCAGGTAAGCGAGATTTGTTTTCAAACTATCAAAGGACAACCGTAACTAAGCGAAGTACATGACCTTTTTGGTGACGGCGTGAACGGTGATAGCACGCGCCATCGCGCCCGGCGTGCGGTCCTCGCTACTGGAGGACTGGTGGCTGCCCTCGCCCGAGTCGTGCTCCTTCTCGACGAGGTGGTAGCGCGCGCGGAACGCGACCAGGTGCGCGTAGTAGGCGGGCGCGGGGATGGACACGGAGCGCGTGCAGCGCACGTACGTGTGGCACAGCTGGTAGGTGAGGCACTGCAGCTCGTCCGAGCCGAAGTGGTTGTCGTCCCACAGCACGTGGTAGTGCGACGGCCGCGACGTGCCCTGTAACCGACCGCTCGCTGTACTCTCCTCTCTGCTAGAGCACACTGCCCCTGCCTCTAGTACCGCTACACTGTGTACGTACCTGGATGCCCTGGTGGCTGCACAGATAGAAGTCGAACTCGGTGGGGTGCGTGATCCCGAGGTC
Source organism: Eupithecia dodoneata (assembly GCA_947044415.1). Classification (NCBI taxonomy): domain Eukaryota; kingdom Metazoa; phylum Arthropoda; class Insecta; order Lepidoptera; family Geometridae; genus Eupithecia; species Eupithecia dodoneata. The sequence goes on along the minus strand of OX345656.1, from coordinate 5,443,069 downwards.
CACCGTGGTGCCCGCCGGGATGTTGCCGGACTTGCCCGACTGCTCCTTCTTGTCCGCGCAGAACAGCCGCGTGTGGTGCCGCTTTTGGACTACGATGAATGTAATACCGGGCTTGTATTCGGCTTCCAACTGAAACAGTTTCAAGTTATTATTATTATTCATCATCATCGCCCTGTATTCAGCAACCCGCATCCAGCACCTTCCTTGCTTGTCTTTCGCAAATTATCATCCCGCTTGGCCGGATAGCGTCTTACGGCCCTTTCCAAAAAGGACACATTTCACATGCATCTCTCTTCTTTGATCTTTCTGCATGTCTCTTCTAAAGCATAAGATCACCCATTGGTTGTCGGTTCATCAAGAGATATGGCAGGCCAATTGCCACTTTAACTGTCTATTTCTTTGATTTTTATTTGAAACATCTTTACATCTACAGAATGCTGTTATTTGAAGGACATCTTGTATCCCCATACATTTATTAGCCGTAGGAGCACAAGGCATACTTGGTTATGCGAAAGAATTTTTCAAATAGATGATAACACATTTATTTGACATTGAACAAATCGGTCCAGTAGTTTCGAAGTTTTTTCAATACCAATAAACAAACAAACAAAAAATCTATTCTTTCCTTTTTATAATATTAGCAACACAAAAGAAGACTATTTACCTATCTGTTGTTATAATTTAAAAGTATAAGATAAAGCATCGTAATAAGTAATGGTAAAACAAACCTTGATACAAGCTTCCCGCACAGCCGTCAATTCATGTTGCAACACATGCATAAACTGCCCTTCTGAGATACCGTCGCGGTACATAATGATGCGGTGAGGCTTGAACCCGCCCGTACTCTTATAAAACATAATGAGCAGCTCTTGGACCATACTGCTCATCTCCTGGACGATCTCTTGTCTGAAATCAAGGTCACTTTACTTACTTCGATTTGCGAATCTTTTCCGTACTACTAAGATTAGTGGACGAGTAATGATATGCTAGAGACAAAGCTATTGACAGCCATGATTGTAGCGTATAATTACTCTTTGAAAATAATAAATCAATGCCACGAATTTCGTTTAATAGAATTCTCGAAACTGATATCAATGAAAATCAAATCGGAATACCGCTCCGAGATCTTTCTGCGCTGTCACTTTAAACAAACGCAAAAGATATCCGAGATTTTGGAGATTAAACTTTTGATCTTGAATATTAATAATGGCAGATTCGTGGAGGTGTCGTTTAGATACTTAAGCAAAGTACCTGTGTTGCTGCACTCTGACGGTGGCCGCATATCTGCTGGGGTGCGCGTCCATGGAGCCGACGACGGCCGCGATGGAGGGCTTCTTGTTGTCGCCGGCCGGCGGGTGCGTCACGTCCACGCCCAGGAATATCACGGGCTCGTTGAACACCTGCACACAGACACACTGCACATGTACTCTGTACCCCGCGTATGTACATACACTCATGCACAGGCAGGCGCACGCACCTTCGGCCGCAGCGACGGCACGAGGATAGAGTTGATGCCGCCGAGCTTGACGTTGATCTTGAGGCACAGGTTGCTGAGCGTCTGCGGAGATGTCTTGTTCACGTTCTTGGCTTGCACGCACTGCGTGGCCATGCCCAGCACCGTGTCCCCCACGCGCTTCACCTCCGCTGTAACACATACAGGCACATAAAGTACGCAGCACGCACTGCTCTCACCGTAGAGAGTAGACGGGCAGCTGCCGAGCACCGCCATACAGGCTACAGTACGCAGCACGCTCGGGCGCAGTCGGCTCTCACCGTAGACGGGCGTCTTGCCGGGCAGCACCACCACGACCAGCTGCAGCGACACGAACGTGGACTTGAGGTACTTGAACATCGGCTCCACCTGGTCCGGCCCAGTCGCGTACTTGCAGAAGCACGGCTGACCGATTATAGGCATGCCGGCGTCGTTTGAGATCTTTTGAAGTTGCTGTGTGAAGTTTCTGAAAAAAACAAGAAAGTAGTTGTAAAAAAGGTGCACGGAAAAAGTCAAGCAATATTGCAATAGGATCATACTAACTTGAGAGCGTCTTCTCGGACAGTTCTCTGAGGTGCAAAGCAGGCGATGGCCCACACGCGGATCTCGACACCCATGAAGAACTGCTTCCCACGCATGTCCCACACACCTTGGTTCGGTAAAGCCTGTAACGAAAACGACCAGTTACTCTAGTTCAGAAGTGACTAAATATTTTTATTTAGTTGGTCTACCAAATCCCATATTTTTTAGATCTTAGTAGATATATGCGGCGGCAGCACAGAGCCACGCACCTCCATCATGTATATTTGTGTCACAGTGTCTATAAGACGGGTACCTGTCCGCCGAGCGAGGACACGCGGCCGCCGTACTGTAGCTTGGGCGGCGGCAGAACGTGTCTGCGCACCTCCATCATGTATATTTGTGTAGTGTAGTGTCTATAAGACGGGTACCTGTCCGCCGAGCGAGGACACGCGGCCGCCGTACTGCAGCTTGGGCGGCGGCAGCACGCGGCCTCGCACCTCCATCATGTTGTTGGAGATGGTCAGCCCGAATTCCTTCACGTACAGATCCGTGTTGAAGTTCGCGCGCCGCACCAGGTTGTTAATCTCCCGCTCCCTGCAACAAGTCGCACTCAGTCTCTCTCTCTCCCACTCTGTGTATCTACTGTACTGTACTGTACTGTACTACAGCTGGGCGTACGTTACCTGTCGGGGGCGGAGCGCGCCGTGGCCTTGATCATGGTGGAGGTCTGCATGTCCGTCAGCTTCTTGATGCAGCGCTGGCCCGGCACTATGTTGCAAACTTCCAGCGGAAGGTACGTGTGCTTGTGCTCCTGCCCCACTTGTAAACATGGCAAGTGCGGATATCTGAGTTTCATTTTGTACTTGTCACAGAAATATTTCGCCACCGTACATTCGACTGTTTGTCCATTTTCTAATTGAAGAGGAAAGCTGTAAGAGAGATTCTTAATTATGTTAATCAGTCATTCATTAAAACCTAGTTCGCGCGCAGGTTCGATAGCGCTGCGAGTACGACGTACGGTTGAATGTTCTCACATCATTACTCTACTGGAAGCAGAGTAATGACGTGAGAGTAATGAGTGTCCGGTTAGTACACCTCAGTTCTTAAAATGTAAAATACTTACGACTGCATTTGCGCAGGTCTCCTCGTCACATTGCACACTCTGTATTTTCTCTTCATTGTACCACAGTGTGTGATTTCTATTTTAAGTCCCTTGATTTCTTTTGTGAATTTGACCCTTTGTGAGTCAGTTAATGGTTTCCTTTGGTCATTTATGTCCCTAATATCTAGTACTTCACACATAAACTCTATAACTGGTTGTGCTTTGTAAAAGGCGGTTGCAGATACTAAAAATAATACATTCAATAATCATTCACAGCATCTCCACGTAAAGTAAATTTTGTAATGCACTTTTTTTAAATATGCATAGATAAATATTTTAGATGCATAAATATTAATATCAAAATGGAAAATTAATATAATAAAATAAATACAAAGATAATCAGCTATGAATTAACAATAGGGATGGAGCTCTAACCGTCAATATTTAGCATCATTTTCCATTGGCTTGGTCTCACTGACTGATGGAAACCGAACCATACTTCCCGTCCACCACCGAGAGGGTGGTAATACCCTTCTGGTGAGGAGAAGAATGATCTCCCCACAGGAGTATACATCATGGAAGGTAGGTGCCTCATTACTACATCCAGTGCAAGAATTGCATCATGAGGGATTTGTCTGGTTCGACCTTCGAGTGCCTCTTCTAGGGCAAATAATGATACCTGAAATGTTTTCCTCATTCAGTGAAAGATAATTTTGGTGACGAGGATAATATGAAGAACAGCTTATCAAATATGTACTTAAGGGCAATATTACTGTGCTGGTACATTTTCCTGAATGATGTTGTGTGAATTGTCCAGTATTAAAAATAAAATATAATACAATATTACTGATCAAGATGATGAAACTTACCTGTGCCACCCATTTGATTGCCACCCGAAATACTCTGTCCTTCCCCTCTCCTGGCAATGTTACTTCTAAGTCAACTCTGTCATTGCCAATGGGGAGGGGGTCTCGTGTATACAGATTATTTCTCCCATCAAACACAGGTTTAATAGCGCCAAATATTTTGTTGTAGCTGTGAACCATGCATTCTACTATTTCTCTATTGACCTGCAACAAACCAAAATCAATTGAGGTGGTTGGTCAAGTGTAAAAAAAAAGGACTTTATGTTGTGTTGATAGATTCCAAAATTACATTTGATTCAGTGTGTACAAAGATTCATAACAAATGGCTTACAATATGCGTAAAACGAATGCTATCAAAATGACTTTTAATATAGCCTATAAAATAGGAGGTAAAACCCGATCTATTTTTCACGCGTGTGTGACTAACCAGGCTAACGAAATAGATCTATTATTTAATTACACAAGTTAATAGGTTGTGATATGGTTTGAATTTCAACACATGAAAATATTCCTATCTCTACTGCGCCCAGCCCACTGCTGGGTACTAAGGTAAGTTTTTTTTGTAGGTAACTTAGGTAGAGTGATTTTCGGGAAAGAAGTATCCTAGACGCAGCACTGTAGGCAGCGCGATCAAATCAATTTAGTTAATTTAGCATTGAAAGAAATTTTGTTCTACTTATTGCTGCAGGACTTTTTGGTGAAGGCACTCTAGGTACTTTTTTGTATGAAACTAAGTATTTAACATATAAACAGATGTTCATTATTAATGTTTATGCTTTGTTAAAAAATGAGGACAAAAGGAAAGCTTGTTTGCAAGCTAAATAGTTTTGAAAATGGGAAGGCGTCAATCGGCAATAGAAAAAGATCAGATAGGTATCAGTAACATTATCTATGTATGCCTACAAAAAAGCTTTTAATCAATTCAAATTTTAAACCATAGATTATAATCAAATTGTACAATTTATTTTCTTATAAAAATAGTGTTTCTGAATTATCTTCACTCAAATGTTATGTCCAATAATGGAAGAAGAATAAAATAGAATAGTACATCCCTCTTTCTAACTATGCTACTCATAGCCATCAATGCCCTTCAGTCTTGAACCTAAGGTAATTGCAATTGTCTTATTGACAATATTCAAAAACATACCTTTCTTGGACATTTATCAGGCTGTATACTGACATCATAATGATGTACAAAGCCTCTGGGCATGGATATTTGGAAATGATTGGCACGGAGCATAATAGGTCGTCCTTCATGGCCAAGGTTGGGTCTTCTGGGGCAGGTCAGTATAGGTAGATCAGGTGGTGGGGCAACAGGGGACACAAGAGCCACTGCTCCTGCTCCGGCCACAGGCAGACCGGTGGCAAGGGGAATCCCAACCCCTGTTGGGGTTGTGCCTGCAGATGGAATGGCAGCCCCGGGAGTACATGTCCCTGGAGTTACAGCCCCTGGGACAACTGCACCACTGGTTGTTTCCCCAGATGCAGCTGTAAAAGAATGAATTAAAACATATTTGAAATTATTTACATTAAATTTATTGTTTACAAAAAACAATGTAGGTATCATTAAGTTACTTTTGAGCTTTTAATAAAAAACATGGGCTTTATTAAATGGCGGCAATTTAAATATTTATAAATTTGATCCAAAAGCGATAACCTTACCTATTACAGTTAGAGGATGCATTGGAATGGAAATGCTTCAGATTATGTGGTCGTCTGGCTGGTTGACAGGCAAGCCAGCACTTTGTTATTAATCAACTTTACGAAACAAGCACACTAAAAGTTCACAACGATTTACAGAAAGAAACAACAATCTCGTGTAAGAAATTATCCCGCATGTACAGTAAAAGTACTACTGCATCACAAAACACAACACATTTCGAGCAGGTAAACTACAACAGCATTCGATTATTTAGGAAGTTGCCATAGCTCGTGCAGCCATTATTTACTGCATACACTTACATGCAAACTCACCTTGACCACTGGGGAACATATTACAGCGGTAATTGTTTCGTTGATTTTTGATAAAAGCTAAAAATCAACCAAAAAATCAACGAAACAACACACAGACATAACCCACTTCGTTCGAGCACGATGACAGTTTATTCAATGTTGCCGTGGTCACTAAACATTCCCCGGTGTTGGGGAATAAATCTAACGCACAAAACTCGGTAAATGACAAAAATATACAATATTATATTGATATCATTTATTTAACAAAAAATCTACTTATAGACTAATAAACACACTTAAACATAATAATTTTTTATTATAATACCAATATTCTATAGCCATAGCCGCGGTCATCTTAGAATATATTTGTAAGTCATAACAATTAGCGTCTTTAAAATGTCGTTTTGCATATAACAAACCTGAGATTGTCTCAGTAGACAATCCGTTTTGCTTTTTTGTTTTCATAAGATTAATAATATGCGTTCAACGTTGGCGGATGAATGGGGTGTGATAAAATATTAAAAATTAAACTAGGTAGACAATTTGTTGTCTAGTTTAGTAGAAATATTTCCATATCATCGCCACGCTGTAATAAACTTACTGTATCCCAAAATAGTTCTACATCAGAGTACGTTTGAATTTGTGCACAATTTCTTAAAATTTGCCATTCTGTATTAATTTCCTGGAAATAATTGATCCGCGTGGTTATTTGCTTACAAGCTTCGATATAAAAATCTAATCTTTATGTTAGAACAGAGATTTCTACCTTGCGGGGTCGGCACTAACAATATGTAATTGTAATTTCAACATTCCACACCATGTCCTTAACTGCCTACACAATTGCCAATAACACAGAATCATCATCCATAACTGCTTGCCTTTCGTTTAATTCGGAGCCACTGTGCGCCGCGCCGCGCCCCGCCCCGTGAAGAAAATGTGTCGTGAACAAGCTTCTGATCTTTTTATGAGCAAATCAACAATTTCACGGCAAAAAAAGTGGCTGAACAAAGACCCTTATTCTCATGGTCTGTTTCTGGTAATCAAAATTATTAAAGCTGGCATCACTTTTTTCATTTTCAATATTGCTAGTGTAAAAATAATAAATGCCATTTACTACTGTGTTTACCACTGCATGAGAAATTAAAGTTATCCTCCTATTCCCAGGGCTTAAATAAATCAATCAAATAGAGCTTCTTCTCCATAAGTGCGTTTTTATAGGACCTTAATATCGCATGCGATATCTGTTTTCAAAATCTGTAGACGTAGTACTTACGTCCAACTGGACTGATTACTCGATGATAAAGATAACTTGAAAACCGACCTTAACATCAGTGATACTGTAACTTCAATGAACCGACTGTGCTCAAAATTTGAAAAGCAAACCATTAAAATCAAGACAGAGAGGTTCGCATGGTGTCTGTTATTTTTGGTGGTAATATGCGTAGGTATTACTTGTTATTTTATCAACGTATTACTGGATATTTTATCGCTCCAACCAACGCCCTGCCTCAGCTTTTTTAAACGACCTGGACGAAGAAAACTAAAATAGCTTTTCAGTTTAAACAATCTCCAGGCGTCCACTATCCTTCAGAACTGACCGGGGCCGCCGCCGCCGCCGCGCCGCCCGGCCGCCCCGCCCGCCACTATAACGTTCGTATGGAGCGATTGACGGCCCAATGTCCTTGTGGGAGTGGGGGAAAGCCAAGCCAGTGGACAGTAGAATAGAAACAAAAAATTTTGAAGTAGCTATCCGACGCGACACGTATGTAAGTCCGACAGTTATGGCCTATAAACCAGGCTTTATTCCATAGATTCATTATTCTCTTTCTAGTCTTTATTCATAGAAGCTAATTAATCAATCAATCAATCAAATTCTTTATTATCAGACAACAAAGGTCCATAAAAAACACATACACAAATTACAAAAAGGAAAATACAATTACAACGAAGAAAATAAATCAAAATAACTAAATCTAGAGTATAAGTACATAATTTCACCCAGCTCTATGGTATTATTGTCCTTCACTAAGGTAGGTATGTCAACGTCAATAGAATGTTGACAGATGTTGGATGACGTTAATCTATGAATTTCCATTCCATCCATCCATTGTCCTGTTCACTCGTACTACATTATTTTGTTCGCGATCGCGATCCTTGATTCCGATTCAAGCTTTCTTTGTGAAATGTTTAAAATTCTTCAATGTTGAACAAAAAAAATTGCGAAATTCAGTGCTACGCAGCAACATTGCATGCGAGGGATAAATAACATTCATCACAATGTTCCCTGTTGGTCAAGGTGAGGTGTGGCAGAGACGAAAAAGGGAAAATCTAAGTCAACCAAACTAGTGTCAATTAGAATGAGCTGTAGTCATTTGGTACAGTATTTTCTTTCTAATGTATTGTCTTTTAGGGACTCCAGTTAGAAAGAACCCTTACTACCTACTCATTGAGCAATATTTGTAAAAAGTAATAGTCATGTTGTCCCACTCAAGATAAAGATGCTTTGTACACAAATAAGTAGGCCAACTGCTGTTTAGGCGTGTGTGACAATATGAGGTCAAATTGGGTATTGATATTATTGTATTGGTGAGGTATTTAGTGGAGTTTGATTCATAATTTTACTTATTGTTATCAGCACCACCAGGTGACGGTGGTGGAGCGGGGGCGGCGGCGGCCGTGAGCGCGGGTGCCTGCGCGGTCGGAGCTGCCCTACCACCGATAGTGCCAGCTAATGCTGCTGTAGCTGGTGCAGCCGGGGCTGTTGTCCCTGTATCCCCTGTGAATGTGCCAGCACTCAACCTGCCTACACTGCCATGCCCACGCCGCCCAGACATTGGTCATGAAGGAAGACATATTACGCTTAGGGCAAACCACTTCCAAATATCTATGCCAAGAGGCCATGTTCACCATTATGAGGTGCTCATACAGCCTGACAAATGCCCAAGAAAGGTAAAAGTGTAACTTAAATGAAGTGTCTTAAATTATTTAATTTATAAAAGAAACTGTAGTAATAATATGTAATACACAAAAAAATCCAGTCAAAACAGTAATGTAAGCAACAGGTGCAAGGTCATTGAACTTGTCTAGCAGCATTTCTGCATAATACCAACTGGTTCCTACAGCTCCAGGCAGCTGTCTTTCATTAAACCAGTTCTTTTACAGTAAAAACCCTTCAATAAGCCATAACCATGTTGGAAGTTATGTAACTAAGACAAGAAGTCTACTATAGCAATGAAAATGATGATTTCAAAACTCTTACAAGATTCTTATAAGGCTAAAATGTTTTATGCTAATTAAATTGCCTTATTTATTGACCCATAGATTTAAGTTTAATGAAAAGTGACCATCTTTTATAAATACACTGTGTTAATATTATAGCTGCTGCTTGTTTTTTTTTCAGGTTAACAGAGACATAGTAGAAACAATGGTAGATCGTAACAATAAGTACTTTGTAGGACTAAAGCCTGTATTTGATGGCAGGAGTAACATGTACACAAGAGATCCACTGCCTATACCGGGTGACAGGCTCGAGTTAGAAGTCACATTACCAGGAGAAGGCAAGGATAGAGTATTTAAAGTGTCAATTAAATGGGTTTCACAGGTAAATTTCATTCTACCTACAGCATTAAAATGGTGACCAAAGCTCTGAAACTTGGTTGGGTTTATTGACATATTTAAAATAAAAAAACTGTATTAGTTATTTATTTGTTATTAAACTCAAGGTTAAAATATTAAAAATTATTCATGATAAAATCTAATTGTTCTCATTATTTTTAAATGTTTCAGGTGTCATTTTCAGCATTAGAAGAAGCTTTGGAAGGTCGGACGAGACAAATACCTCATGACCCTGTATTAGCATTAGATGTAGTAATGAGGCATCTACCGTCTATGATTTATACACCTGTGGGGAGATCATTCTTCTCCTCACCAGAAGGGTACTACCACCCACTCGGTGGAGGAAGGGAAGTATGGTTTGGTTTCCATCAATCAGTTAGACCAAGTCAATGGAAAATGATGCTGAATATTGATGGTTTGTCTTTGTTTTTGTGCAACAAATAATCCATTGTTAAATTAACATCAATTTTCTTTTGGACAAATCATGAATTTGTATTTTTGGTATTACAGTATCAGCAACAGCTTTTTACAAAGCGCAACCTGTAATAGAGTTTATGTGTGAAGTTCTCGATATTCGCGACATAAATGAACAAAGGAAACCCCTGACAGACTCACAAAGGGTCAAATTCACAAAAGAAATCAAGGGACTTAAAATAGAAATCACACACTGTGGTACAATGAAGAGGAAATACAGAGTGTGCAATGTGACTAGAAGGCCTGCGCAAATGCAATCGTAAGTAAATTTTCCCATTACTTTTAAGACGCCTTCTAATTTTTAAGATTTCTGCTAAAAATCGTTTTCTTCTCAGGTTTCCTCTTCAGTTAGAAAATGGACAAACTGTTGAATGTACAGTAGCTAAATATTTCCTGGAAAAGTACAAGATGAAGCTCAGATTTCCGCACTTGCCGTGTTTACAAGTGGGGCAGGAGCACAAGCACACGTACCTTCCGCTGGAAGTGTGCAACATAGTGCCGGGCCAGCGCTGCATCAAGAAGCTGACGGACATGCAGACCTCCACCATGATCAAGGCCACGGCGCGCTCCGCCCCCGACAGGTAACGTACGCCCCGCTGTAGTACAGTACAGTACAGTAGATACACAGAGTGGGAGAGAGAGAGACTGAGTGCGACTTGTTGCAGGGAGCGGGAGATAAACAACCTGGTGCGGCGCGCGAACTTCAACACGGATCTGTACGTGAAGGAGTTCGGGCTGACCATCTCCAACAACATGATGGAGGTGCGCGGCCGCGTGCTGCCGCCGCCCAAGCTGCAGTACGGCGGCCGCGTGTCCTCGCTTGGCGGACAGGTACCCGTCTTATAGACACTACACTACACAAATATACATGATGGAGGTGCGCAGCCGCGTGTTGCCGCCGCCCAAGCTGGAGTACGGCAGCCGCGTGTCCTCGCTTCGCGGACAGCAGGTACCCGTCTTATAGACAATACACTACACAAATATACATGATGGAGGTGCACAGCCGCGTGTTGCCGCCGCCCAAGCTGCAGTACGGCGGCCGCGTGTCATCGCTCGGCGGACAGGTACCCGTCTTATAGACATTACACTACACAAATATACATGATGGAGGTGCGCAGCCGCGTGTTGCCGCCGCCCAAGCTGCAGTACGGCGGCCTCGTGTCCTCGCTTCGCGGACAGCAGGTACCCGTCTTATAGACAATACACTACACAAATATACATGATGGAGGTGCACAGCCGCGTGTTGCCGCCGCCCAAGCTGCAGTACGGCGGCCGCGTGTCCTCGCTCGGCGGACAGGTACCCGTCTTATAGACACTACACTACACAAATAAACATGATGGAGGTGCGCAGCCGCGTGTTGCCGCCGCCCAAGCTGCAGTACGGCGGCCGCGTGTCCTCGCTTCGCGGACAGCAGGTACCCGTCTTATAGACAATACACTACACATATATACATGATGGAGGTGCGATTAAAATAGTCGAGAGGCTTTTCAGGATTAGAAAAGCTGCCAAGCTATTTTTTTTGCTCTTGGTTGGTTCCACGTAACCCCACTGCCCCATTTACCATATTTTTGCGACTAGAAATAAATAGAACAAAGTTGAGTCCAAACTCGACTTTGTTCATTTATCACTAAAAATTGTAGCATTTGTTCCAGGCCTTACCGAACCAAGGAGTATGGGACATGCGTGGGAAACAGTTCTTTATGGGCGTCGAGATCCGCGTGTGGGCCATCGCCTGCTTCGCGCCGCAGCGCACCGTGCGGGAAGACGCTCTCAAGTTAGTATCCCAATCTATTGTTATATATCTACAAGCTACGGTCAATACTCGGTCACTCGCGCACAGTTTTGTGTTATATGTATCTCCAGTTTTCTTACCACCCCGCGGCGAGGGGATTGCAGAGGTAGGAGGGCCCTGGTCCCTTTGACCGAGCCGCCTCGCTAACAGCGAGCAGAGAGCTAGGGACATTATTTCCATCAGTATAAGGCTCAAAGTTGATTGGTGAAAACGAGTAAGTAAGGTAGTGTTACGAAGTTAATATTACCAACCTAATTTGTGCTACAGTGCTTCTATTTTCCCTTCCGATCATTAAATTTACTGAAACTTAATCGTTTGCTTCAGAAACTTCACACAGCAGCTACAAAGGATCTCAAACGACGCCGGCATGCCTATAATCGGTCAGCCGTGCTTCTGCAAGTACGCGACTGGGCCGGACCAGGTGGAGCCGATGTTCAAGTACCTCAAGTCCACGTTCGTGTCGCTGCAGCTGGTCGTGGTGGTGCTGCCCGGCAAGACGCCCGTCTACGGTGAGAGCCGACTGCGCCCGAGCGTGCTGTAGCCTGTATGGCGGTGCTCGGCCGCTGCCCGTCTACTCTCTACGGTGAGAGCAGTGCGTGCTACGTACTTTATGTGCCTTTATGTGTTACAGCGGAGGTGAAGCGCGTGGGGGACACGGTGCTGGGCATGGCCACGCAGTGCGTGCAAGCCAAGAACGTGAACAAGACGTCTCCGCAGACGCTCAGCAACCTGTGCCTCAAGATCAACGTCAAGCTCGGCGGCATCAACTCCATCCTCGTGCCGTCGCTGCGGCCCAAGGTGCGTGCGCCTGCCTGTGCTTGAGTGTGTGTACATACACGGGGTACAGTACAGAGTACATGAGCAGTGTGTCTGTGTGCAGGTGTTCAACGAGCCCGTGATATTCCTGGGCGTGGACGTGACGCACCCGCCGGCCGGCGACAACAAGAAGCCCTCCATCGCGGCCGTCGTCGGCTCCATGGACGCGCACCCCAGCAGATATGCGGCCACCGTGAGAGTGCAGCAACACAGGTACTTGTCATATTAGTACACAATTATACTCGCTTTTATAGCTTTGAGTAAAATGATTAAGTAACTTAATAATCTGCTTTAATTGTACCTATACCTCCTTCCCATCCTTTCGTCAATTTAAAGTTTGCATGCGGTCTTACTGTATATTGAAAAAATGATTTTTATAGTATATTTTGGACCTTTATTTCAAAAGCCTATTATTGCTTATGTTATTTTATAAGTTCACAAATTTATTTGATTTTAACCTATTTGTACTTCATAGAAATTCTATGGAGTACTCACAAAAACCTTTTGATTTCAGACAAGATACCGTTCAAGAGATGAGTAGTATGGTTAAAGAGCTACTGATAATGTTTTATAAGAGTACTGGCGGTTTTAAGCCGTACAGGATAATTGTTTATAGGGACGGTATTTCTGAAGGACAGTTCCAACATGTGTTGCAGTACGAACTGATTGCCGTCAGGGAAGCTTGCTTAGCGGTGAGTAATCCATTAATGGATTCATTACTTTTCAAAACAAAAAAGTTTTTATTTCTTTAGGCTTACAAATAAGTACTTTGACAAGTCATATTTAATACTTTGCATGTTCATAGAGAATCACCACCATCCTTTTATCAGACAAACGTCCACTGCTGGACGGACATGGTCTCCATCTTGGACCGTTAGACCTATTTTTCCAAAATTTTACTAAAACTTGCTAGTTTTTTTTATTTCTGAAATTTACAATCATACCGGTCCCTTTCTTTGGGTAGCTTACTCGATTTCAGGACATCACAGGACGAAAAAGTCTCTTTCAAATTATGCAAAGTACTTACTGTATTTTCAGTTGGAAGCAGAATACAAGCCAGGAGTCACCTTCATAGCAGTTCAGAAGCGGCACCACACGCGGCTGTTCTGCGCGGACAAGAAGGAGCAGTCGGGCAAATCCGGCAACATCCCGGCGGGCACCACGGTGGACCTCGGGATCACGCACCCCACCGAGTTCGACTTCTATCTGTGCAGCCACCAGGGCATCCAGGTGCGTACACAGTGTAGCGGTACTAGAGGCACGGGCAGTGTGCTCTAGCAGAGAGGAGAGTACAGCGAGCGGTCGGTTACAGGGCACGTCGCGGCCGTCGCACTACCACGTGCTGTGGGACGACAACCACTTCGGCTCGGACGAGCTGCAGTGCCTCACCTACCAGCTGTGCCACACGTACGTGCGCTGCACGCGCTCCGTGTCCATCCCCGCGCCCGCCTACTACGCGCACCTGGTCGCGTTCCGCGCGCGCTACCACCTCGTCGAGAAGGAGCACGACTCGGGCGAGGGCAGCCACCAGTCCACCAGCAGCGAGGACCGAACAGTCGTCGCCATGGAGAGAGCCATTAAAGTACACGCTATAACCAAAAAAGTCATGTATTTCGCGTGACACTCTGCCAGCCATTAGCATAGCGGCTAAATGTAGAATGATAGCAAAATAGGCCACATTTTTATACTGCGGGATAGAAAAATAATACAATTCTAAGTTCAGAGAATCAACAATGCCATGACGTGTTCATCGAAAAGATAATCGGACGATTTAATTTTAATTGGCGTTTTTTATTTAAGTTTTTATACATTAACATTAAAACTTAACAGACGATGCTGCTAAATCTCCAATTATCTTAGTAGAACACCAGCCTAACTTCGATTTATATTATTTTATTACTATCTTTGTATTACATTTTAGAATATGAACTGAAAGTGAACGTTATATAAGTTAAGTAAGTGTTAACTGCCTGTAAATGTTTAGATAAGGACCTACCTACATAAGTAGAATATTATTAATATTATTGTTTTTCATCATAAGATTATAAATCTATAATACGAAATATTGTTTTAGAATTACTGATTATGTTTTGATTTATGAATTAATTGTTATTAATGTTGCAAGATAGGTACCTATGTACATGTATGGTTTGTATGTAGTCAGTACACTCATTAGTTTTTCTATGACCAAATTTTCAGACAGCAATGAACCATATTTTAAACAACAGTTGACCAGGTTACTGTATAAAAACTAAACACTCAGAGCTGACTTCTTAATACCCACCTGTAGTTACTTAAATTAACTGTTACTAATATCCATATTATAAATTACACTATACCGACGATATCCCGTACGTCAGCCTCTACAAGATAAGAACGGCTCTTAAACTCGACAGCTCTTTAACTTCGAGTGCTGAAATCACACCGTATGTGTTTTCTACAAGTGACTAATATGCGTAAATCCACACTAGCGCAGCGGCTGAGAAAATACAGATCTGTGTGACTCAGCACAGCTGTAATGTTTTTCGAACGAAACGCATGTGCGGCGCAACACAACCGCTGTGTAGAGCGGCAGCACGAATGACTTAGGTTAAAAAAAAGATCGTAGTCGTCGAAAAAAGTTCGCAGTCAAAGTGTTAAAAACTACAAGGCACAGGGGGATAGAATAACAACAAAACTTCTGAAAACGGGTAGATCACCAATACTTAGTCCTTCAGAGGCTGTTCAACTCATCATTCTCGGGAGACGTGGTTCAGGAGCGTGGTGGTACTGTTCCATAAGCAGGGTGACAAAGCCTTTCTAAGAACTATAGGCCCATCTCAGTGAGATGGCACGGTACCAGTCCACGTTGGGGATATTGATTGATCACTGTCTACCTAGGCAAATGGTCCAACTAGATAAAACAAACTTTGATTAAGAGGTCAGCCGACGAATCCAATTCAGTTGGAGCGTTTTAAAATTCAAATGTTTTTATTTTCTTTAGGCTTACAAATTAAGCACTTAGACAATGTTTTGGAAGCTTCGCAATATATTTTCATCACAGATACCGCAGAGCCTTAAAACCATCTGTATCCAATGAGTGTTACCTTACCAGCGATGATGACTTACAGATCCGAGACGTGGTCGCTAACCTCGTGCTTAAGCTCGAAAGTGTCAGTGAGCTATGGATAGAATCCGGAAATCCGTAGAAGACCCAAAATAACCGAAATAGCTCTCAGAATTAATAGCAGGCTGAAATAGCGATGTAAATGGCCATGTAATTCGCAGAACCGATAACCTTTGGGAAGTAAAGGTTCTCGAAACGGAGTGTGGGAAGACCTCCCACTTGATAGACTGACGACAATGTCGATCGATGGATGAAGGGGTCGATACTTACGCCGCGATCTGCACAGCCAAGTACTTACCACGCCCTGGTATCCAATCCCATTGTGACAGTGAATCAGGACTACTATTCGTAGCGTTGCACTAAGGGGTATTCGGCCCATAGCGGTCATAAGTCCAAGAACACAAAGTAAACAGTTCCTGGAAACGGTTGCTACCTGGGAGTACCGCAATGCATGGAGAACAAAAGCCGACCGTCATTATAATTTTAACTGGCTTGTATTAGTTGCTGTTTAGTCGTTATCTTAGCATCTTACAGCGAACACGGAAATAAAATAATAAGTGAACGATTTTGAAGTCGCATTCGGAACTCTTTTAAGGAAGTGGTGTATTTAAAAGTGATTATTTTCCTAATGGATACTGTTGAGCCAGGTATGTACTATCGATATTACTTAATTGTATTAAAATAATGCGAGGATATTAGAAGATATAGTGGTTTTTATGAACCCTAAAACTCACTCGTGAGATTTTGTGTTATAATTAAACATAATAGAGTTTTTGTTATATTTCCGGGAGTTTCCCGGTACATGTTGTTTTTTCTTAGGTTGATATAACTATCCTTCTCTTAGAATAAGTTAAAATTGGGTGCCTAAATTTGCCTATTGTATTTTATTTCTCTTTTCTTCGATGAGCTCATTTTACAAAACCAAATTAATTATTTACACTTTATATTCAAATACGGTCTTTTTTTCTTGTTTAGGTGGATCCGGTGTCCTGGTTTGGACTCGAGAATATTTGTATAATATGGCGAAAAAGAGCACAGAAAGAGAATTAGCAAAAAAGTGGGAATTTGTAGAGAACGCGATAATTAACAGACCATCATTTCCCGTTGAAGAAGTACAAGTGTTTCGCCGCCAATTTTCTTATATTAAGGCAGAAATGAAGACCAGGTGGCTTGCTTCCAACAGGACTGAACGTGTTTTTTTAAAGAAAAATCATGATTGGTTGCAAGGCACAGTGGAAATTCCTTCCCAATGTACAAAAAAGCCGGGTCGTCCATCAAAGACATTCGATGACTTGAGTGACCGCAGCAAGAGGCGCAAAATTGAAACTCTGAGAGACGAAAGTGAAGTGAATGAGCTAGTTTATGCTACCCAGATGAAACTTAGAGAGAGTGGTAATAAGGATGCCGCAAAAGTCGTCAAGGACATAGTCACAACTCCTACTAGAGGTGTTAAATATCTCAAAAGGTACAATGACAGCAATATACCATCAAGACCACAATTAACACCCATTCAAGCGCTATCGATTTTCTTGGAAGCGTCTTTATCGAGAAAACAGTACGAGATCGTAAGAACCGCTGACAAAAAACTATATCCATGTTATAGTGTTTTGCAAAAAGCCAAGAATGACTGCTACCCAATTAAAGATAGTATTGAAGTAACTGAAACGTGTGCAGAAGTCAAACTGCAAGATTTACTTAATCACACATCTCAACGCTTGCTGTTATACTTGGAGGATGTCCTACAAAGTCTTTCAACAGAAGAAATAGCTTCATTGGAACTATTTTACAAGTGGGGTTGTGATGGTTCGCAACAAACAGAATACAAACAAAAATTTGCAAATGTTGCAGACTCTGATGCAAACATTTTCCAGTCATCGTTAGTGCCACTTAAACTTGTTTGTCGCAGCAGTAAAAGGGTGATTTGGCAAAACCCGACACCATCCTCGCCGCGATTTTGCAGACCTATGAGGATTAGATTCGTTCACGAAACGTCTGACATAACTAACGAGGAAATACAATATTACAATGATCAGATCCGGAATTTAGAAAAGACAAAGGTAGCAAGAGCAGCAGGAGACGTAACCATACAACATACGATGCTATTTACGATGGTCGACGGCAAAGTTTGTAATGCAACTACCAAAACTAAATCGACTATGAGGTGTTACATTTGTAAAGCAACTTCCAAAGAATTCAATAACTTAGCAGCATCACAAGAAGTGGACTTAGACAATCTTAAGTTTGGATTATCTGTGTTACACGCAAGGATAAGGTTTTTTTAAACTTTACTCCATCTCTCCTACAAAATACCTGTACAGAAATGGCAAATAAGAGAGCAGCCTGACAAAGTAATTGTGAAAGAAAGAAAAAAAGAAATTCAGGAAAAGTTCAGATCTCAGCTTGGTTTGATTGTTGATGTCCCCAAAGCTGGACTCGGCAACAGTAATGACGGGAACACAAGTCGAAGATTTTTTGAGAACGCGCAAATCTCTTCAGAAATCCTTGGGATTGACCTCAGATTGATCGAAAGATTTGCAGCCATATTAGAAGTCATTTCCAGTGGGCATAAGATCAATATTGAAAAATTCAAAAAATTTTGCACAGATACAGCATTATTGTATGTAGAGTTATACTCCTGGTACCCCATGACGCCCACGGTACACAAGGTACTGATTAACGGACCCCTTGTAGTTCAACATGCCCTATTACCTATCGGAACCTTGACAGAAGAAGCAGGTGAGGCGAGGAACAAACACTTCCGGCAATTTCGCCAAAACTTCTCGCGAAAGTTTTCTCGAGAGCAATGTAACCAAGACATTTTAAACAGGTTGCTTTTATCGTCAGATCCATACATGAGCAGTATACGGCCAAAACCGCCAAAAAGATCAAAGCCATTTAGTGCAGCAGCTATGGAAATGTTATTACCGGGTGAAGTTGACGTTTCATACGAAGAAGTTGAAATTACTGAAGATATGGACGAAACAAATAATTCAAATGATGAAGACGGGTGGGACTCCTCCTCTGAGTAATGGTAGCATTATAATTAATTATAATTATAAAGTAATTAAATATTTTTTCTGAAGTTAACAACATTTTTTACACATTTTCCTAAAAAGTAGATTCTGTACGTCTCACACTTAGCTATTTCCCAAAGTAAGATAAGTAAAAAAAAAAAATTGTTATACTTATTATTGTTATGGACTTATATGTACGATAAGATAGAAAAATATTTTTGTCCACATTTTTGGGTCAAATACCCCTATGTGCGTTGTTTGGGGGAGGCCTATGTTCAGCTGTGGGCGTCTACCTACGAGCTCATGATGATGAATATAATGAAGGCGTAGGTTTGTTAGTTACCTACATACTCAAGATCTTTATAAATAGGTAGGCAGAACATTATTCCTCGAAGTGAAAAAGTACGTACCTACCTAAGTCTGCACCAGGACAAGCATGGCAATATTACCATCCATCTTGTGGATATATATTCCTTCCGCTCGGACTAAGCGGTCCTCCTCTACCGGTAATTTTTTGTCTTTCATACCACGTTCGTACCGCTGACTGAGCAAAGAGAATACAATAACTAGGGAGTTTTGGAACTCTGTACCTAGGTTACTGCTGTTTTTTCAGCAGAAACCTTATGTAGGAATGGAAGCCTTCCTTTCTCTACTATGTAATAATACCTAAGACTCTCAGGGTAAGAGCAACGCCAAATATTTTAATTTCGCGCGAATCTGTGTCAAATTCCGTGTCGTTAACTCTGTAATGGACGTTTTACTCGCATAACTGCCTCTACCTACTGTACAAACAAAACGGTGCATGAGGACGACGACGACGGCAAGATGGTAGCTCACGCAAGCCGTGCTACCTGTTGTATAATTTAGGTAATCATTGATTAGTGTGTCCTCTGTGCCTTGTACAGTATTTTTGCATAGCGTCGTAAGCCGTATGGCACAAACTGAACTGCACAATGTGCACAACCAACCATGACATGACGACGCGACGGACGGAGCGTGTGGCCGGCTATTACGCGTAGAGCTAAAAAAAAAGAAGTTGAAGGTGATATTTTAGGTTATGTTTTGGTTGTATGAATCTGCGTAGAGCTATATTTATCGATTTTTATTTAAGTGAGCAATATGTCCATTCCGTTTAGTGGGACAATCAGACGATCTGGTGGAGTGGTTTCAGCTATTGGCAAACAGCTAAGAAGTGTTAATTTAAAGGCTGCAAAGAGAATAACTGTGAAATTCGATCCTTTTGGTGATAACGTAACCCATACGAGGTGAGAGGAATAGAGATTCTTTTCAAACAAAAGAAACAGTTTGATCTGGAATAATCGTACCTACTAAGTACTTCTTACATCTTCGATTTCAGAAACTTTCTGCACTACATAAGTTCGCCAAAAATAAGCTTGACGAATCCCAACTGTGCTCTCAAGACTGAAGTAGTGTGTGATCGTAGCGATCCTACAGTTGATATCACTATTGTACCTTCGATTGCTGGTGAGTCCTTTTTATTCGACGACCGATATGGCGCGGCGAGCCAAGGTCCGCAACGACGCAGATGATGGTTGCGGGTGATTCAGGTTCACCTCGGGTCAAATATTTGTACAATCTGCAAATATTTGTTCTGGGTATTTTTCTACGTATAATAAAAATATCTATCTGTGTATTTCGTATATATCAGTCATCAAGTACACATAACACAAGCTCTGCTTAGCTTGGTGCTAATAGATGCTGTGTGGATTGTCCAATTTTTTTATATTTAGGTATTTTATGCTAAAATACCAAAATGATTCTTACATCATAATAATTCTTGTTTAATGTTACTGACCAGTACAGACCAGCTTTGTATTTATCTAAATTACTGCTTTTCAGACACGTCCAAAATCAAGAAAGTTACTTTGAAAAGCGGAAACCTTACTTGTTTAGAAATCTTACAACTGCTCAACAAACACGTATCAGCCTTAGCACCAGTTGAAGCTCCAGTTTCTACTATACAAACTAAGTCAGAGAAAAAGAAAACCAAAAAGAAGTAACCAAAGATGACTCGCTCCAGAGGAAATCTACATGTTGTCGAGGAGCTGTACAGCAATATTCCTGCATTCACCGATGTATTCTCTGAAGATACATTTTATATTACTGTTGTTTGCTTTGTGTTGTCTACTATAGTTGTTGTCTTTTTTTTGTCTAGATTTATAACTTTAAAACCAGTAGATGAATAAGTTAGTGTTCAGGTCAAACTACATGCTTTATTACTGATATGATGCTGTCCCCCAAAGTTGTATCAGAGATGCTGCAGTATTTATATTTATGTAGTTTTACCAATTTGATAAAATAATGTAGTAATTAAAACTGCATCCTTATGAGTATTGTTTTATTGCTAATCTGCCTTTTGTTAAGTGTACTAATATGTTAAAAGATACTCTATTCTGTCCCACTGTTACTTATTTACGATTGACTGAATCTTAATGAAATTTTGAACATAGGTAGCATACTTGAAAGTCATGGGCAGAAGCTAGTTAGAAATATTTTTAAATAATAAAAAGTTGTTACGATAGACAAATACTTTATTTCAGCAAAGATGTTATTTGCCGATTATATGGAATTATGTTGACAATTTACAAATGTGTAAAATTTTAGATGATTTAGAACTCTTGACCGCCCCAACGGATCTGAAACAAGAATTTAAAAATAAGTTAATTGGTCGAACAAAAGGTCTTAGCACAATGAATTTTGTGTGTGTGCAGACAAAAGACAATCTGTGACTGAATGAAAGAAAGTAATCAAAAATCTAGTTTCGAGATCCATGCCAGTATTGTTAATTCGAAAGCATATCTATTAAATTTCGCGCCTAAATGGGTGAACGGTTAATGAAATTAGGTAACTATACACAGAAACCCAGGGCTGGACATAGGCAACATACTTTTTTTCTAGGAAGAATGTGTGCAAAGCAGCGGATGGTATCCAGTCTACTATAACACAATCTCTCTAGTTTAGCGCTAGATGATGCTGTTTCAATTATCCAGCCTTATTATCGAGAAGCGCAATACAGCCAAGTTCGGAAAGAAACAATTATACTCACATCGGACACGCGAGTCTTCTGTTTCCGTTCCACCAATGACGACAAAGCTTCTGACCGCACAGCGAGGGAATCAATTCTCTCCACAAGCTGCTGATACGGCGACAGAGGTTGCGCGCCCATCACCACATGACCGAGCTTCGAATCGATCTTTGCGTCCAATCGCGCGTTGCGGATTAGGTTCACGATCCAGCATTCCGCTTCGTCAGGCTGCATGTTCAGGTTCTCAGCTAACATACTGTACAAATTAAAATGGTTGAGAAAAACTCAAAGAATTTGAGTTTTTCTTATTACTGGCTTTATTAATAACTTTTTTTTACGCTATAGCTAAGAGCAGATTGTTTACTTCTGCTTACATAAATCAGAGTAATAAAACAACAATTCTTAGTCATTTAACCTCGAGGTATTTATATAAAGTAGGATGTTAAAGGCATGTAGGTTGTCTCCTACCTTCACTACATACAGTATAAAACAATGTCGCTTCCCGCTTTCTGACTTCCCTATATGTAGGTATGCTTAGATCTTTAAAACTATGCAACGGATTTTGATGCGTTATTTTATAGGTTTATTAGTGAGTAGCAGGAGAATTTAATAGAGGATATATAATTCCACGCGGGCGAAGCCGCGGGGCGCAGCTAGTATATGTATATATACCTTTTTTGATGTAGATTTCAGTAACTATTTCTTTCTATCTTATAAATTAATCACCTTATACTCTATTATTTTCATCTTTACCAAAACAAATCCACTTCTAGACATAGGTGCTCTCCCTAAAGATTGCCAGTGTCCCATCCTGTATCCTGCAAAACTAAACAACAAAAACTGGTTCTCTAAACAGCAAATAACTTACCCAATGCTAATAACTTGATGGATGCGGCAGAAGGTCTCGAAGATCATGAGACGGGCGTTCTCGACAAACTCCTCTAGGCAGGCGATGAGGAAGAAATCGGACAGCAGCACAGCTTGGCACTGGTTCAGCTTGCGACGGGCCGCTTCGAAGTCGAAGTTCACGTACAGGTGCTCAATGAACTCGGTGATAGGATCTCTATTGAAGAGATTTAAGGTTTAATTAAACAGACAAGAAAACGGAAACCTTACAAAGTCAAGTAACAATTGCATTTTGAAAGGGTACATATAGTGCCTATATGAATGAACTACACACAGACACATACAGTGCATATTTTTGTAGCTATCAGGAGATGGTTAGGCTACGCCCAAAGAAGCGATATTTTATAAATTGGGTTGTGAATTGCATAATCTACGTTCATAAGAAATCACAATTTATTTTAGTGTGGCTCAGACGAGATCGCTTCTAAGCGATAAGGCCGCCCATAGTACTTGTCGCATGTAATATATTTTTGTAATTATCTGTATCTGGTGTACAATAAGTATTTTTGTATTGCATTGTAACTTATGTACAAAATGTAAATTACACGTCTTACACTTAGTCTTACAACTCGAAAAAATACGCTTGTTTGGCCGAGGCCTAAGAACTTATTCCTTAAAATCCACTCATCATATAATTTACATTTGTAAGCCTTCGCGCATCCTATCTGTACAATTTCATTACGAAGGCCAGAAGGGTGGTGGGTGGCATGATGGGTGGTTTTTGCATAATCGAATATTAAGAAAGTAAGTAATAGAAGAAATAAAAGTTACCTGTAAGTGTAGGCCTCCTGTTGAATAACTTTGACGAGGTCCTTGAGAGCGTTCCTGCGTGATCTGTTGATAATTACAGCGGTCGCCAAGTAGCGAAGTATATGCGGGCACATGGTCTGAATAGCGTTGAGATACCTGTGTAAAGAATAGGAATAGTTATCATCACTTTTACCTTAAAATATTAAATGGTGGAAAGTAGTAGCCTACGGAAAGGTAAACACGCAGGTTATTTTACTTATTCGTCTCGTTTCTTAATAATAAAATAGATTTTTAGGCAGGATAGTACGAAGAACTGACCAATAAGGAACCAAAGGGTACACATAAACATAATAATGTGTAATGGTCTTCCTCTGTTGTGTACCATATTTTATGTGTCACATCACATCATATTCTTTAAAAGTCCACTGCTGGATATAGGCCTCTCCTGATAAGCGCCCATAAAAAGGGAGATGAGTGTGTGTGTCAAATAAAAGCCCTATTCGTACAATATGTGTAAGTAAAAGAAAGACTTACAAGGGCTTGTACAAGAACATCTCAATGATAAGATCGCGTCCCTTCACGTGGTTGAAGAAGATGAACAGCGACCAGTGAATCAGCCACGTCCGTTGTTGCAGTGCTTGCATGTTGGTAGCGGTGGCGCCGCCGCCGCCGTTGTCGATAAACTCGCGCAGTTTTGTCAGATCTTCCAGTGCGCCGTCCCAGTTTTGGACCAGGATCTCGGAGGCTAGCTTACCCCATAGCACGGGCAGGTAGTTCTGGGAAAAAAGGATTTTATTTTTAATCTAAATTTTATGTTCTTATCCCACATATGCGGGGTAGTGCGGGGTCGGCACAACAGGTCTTCGTCTTTCGTACAGTTTTATCCACCGTCATCTAACCATAAACAGCCTTTACCAGTCCACTGCCGGAAATAGGCCTCCCCTGATAGGCGCCTTTTGGGCTCTTATCATTAGGGGGAGATCCGCCTCCAGCCGCTTACCTGGCTCCCAGTGGATATCTCTTAGTCGCCTCAGACACCCTCGGGATGAGTTGAGATGGTGCAAATTCTAACCGGAACCACAAGTCATCTAAACGCCTACTCGATTCTAACTCACGTCGTTTTTAAAAAAATCTGTCCCTCTCTTCTTTGATCGTGCTCTACTCCTATACCTAATAACCATCCACATTAATTTCGAAAACTCTTGCGAGATTGCTCACAAATTCACTTGTGTATTCTAATTATTAGTGTCAGGCCTACATTGATCCTAGGTATACAACTTTCTTTGCAGGCCTATATCTAGAAACAACAGTGGGAGTGGGACGTCGAAGTTAAGCCCTCGCTGGGAATGACATTTCATTGAGATTTAGTAACGACGAATGATTTTTAGCGCCCGTATACTCGAACGCATCTCAGATTTAAGCTCGTCTCATTTCGCGACTTTTTGACAGTTTTCAATGAAAATCTGTCAAAAATCACTTAAGATGTGTTTAAATCTAAGATGCGTTTGGGGTGTCGGGGGAACTCCAACATCTCGTCTCCCAAGCCAACCTAACCTGCACGTGGTACACCCTACTAGATAACGAACTACTATGTTGAAAATATCAAACAATATTCATAACTTGATAACTCATTAATTTTACAATTATTTGACACTAGCAGAAAAGTGTCCAACCAGATACATAGAATCATCATCATGAGATGCGTTTGAGTCTAAGGTTTGAGTATTCGGATAAGTTTACCAAGCAGTTTATAATTTGAGTAAAGCATAGAGACAAAGCTAAAAAACTCCTTGGTACCTACATAGGTAACGACTAGAAAAAATCTACATCAAAATACTTTTGAACCTCTTTACTTCAAAATAGTCGTGACAACTAACTGGCAGTCCTTTATTGGATCTCGTTTTGTCAAAAGCTTTGTTGAAAGTTGGGGAAAAATGACCACAGCTAAATTACTGATCAATAAATTCGGAGATGGCTCAAATTTTAAATCTCTGTATGTTACGATTCAGGAGGAACATAGCGGCAGCACGCGGTTCGGCGAATGGACAGAAGGTATTGTTCAGAAGAAAAATGATACGGAGAAATCTTCGCGGTTGGTAGTCAAAATAGTTTCTGGAGAAGAAACTAAAAAAATCGATTTAGATAACTGCGCCCAGGCAATAGGTGGTACAGTTAATGTTGGCAGTGAATACCCTGTTGGAGCTTATAATGAAGCTTCCACAAATGAGAGACAGGAATGTTCAACTATTTCTTCTGAGGCAAATCATGCACCTGTAGAAAATACACAGGCTAACTACAATATCGATTTTACAAATTCCTTAGAACTGAGCCTTCAGAAGGTGAAGGAAAACAACGCTCGAATCATGGAAAATATTCATATTCTGAATAGAACATTAAATTATACTAAAAAGAAAGAAATTCTTGATATTATTTGCCCTAAATCAATGCATACTTTTCCATGTACTGCATGTGGAAAGTGCTTCGTGTACGAAACCGGTTTGAAGAGGCATTACGCCATGCGCCATGCGATATCAGAAGTCCAGCCACGCTGGCAAATGGTGTGGACTTGCATGCAATGCTTCCAAGTCTGGCCAAAACAGCTTTACAAAGATCAAGCCCTTCTTCACTCAGCAGAGTGCCGTAAGGCACTACTAGATACTCCAGAATTCATCAGGGAGATAAAGACATCACTCTTATTGCAATGCGAGTTTTGTGAGAAGGTCTTTACTAGTATTCCAAGACTGTTGAGGCATTCCAACACACACACCATAGAGAAGAATTATGAGTGCACGCCATGTGGACTTACATTCATATCTTTCAAGATTGCAGAGCAACATTGGCCTATATGCTCTTGGCACAATATGGTTTATAGTTTTTCATTGCCGAAAATGTTACTTTGTAATGGTTGTGATCGCAAATTCAGAAATTATGAGCAGTTGTATATCCACAGGTAAGTTTGGCTTTACTATTATGTATATAGTGTGAAGACTAAACCAAGATTCAGGAGCTTTGTTTTTTGTACAGGTACAAAATGGGGCATTACATGACAAAACCACAAAGTGTCAAGAATCTGGGCCTGCTGGCATATCAATGTGAGCTTTGTGGCAAGTGGTATGATTCCGTTACGCAAATAATTTCTCATAGAAGTCAACATCACCCACAGAACCAATATGAAATAGGAATTTCTAACATTGTGAGTATAGATCATCATTATCATTGGCCTTTCACATTCATGAAGAATGGTTTATGTATGTGTATGTGTTTATAAGTCGGCATGTGCAAACCCATTGAAACGCACCGCGAAGCAACGTGTCGATGCCCCATTTAGAATCGAGCATTTTGTCGTGTTAGGTGTTATAATGTGATTTTAGTCATGTTGGTTCGTGTGATGTTTCGTAGTAGTATATCCATCCAAAAAAACCACACTCTGATCATAAAATTTGTTTTTTTAACAGGATTCGATTGGAATTGATAATTCAAACAACTACAATTAATTCCACCAACAATTGGAATGTGAATACTCCCAATATTAGTTTGGCCAAGATATAATTTGTACTCGGATTAGTGAAGTAAATAAAAAATTGTGTTACAAAACATTGGTGTCTTTTTTTGACCTAAGTTGTCCCTGGAGAATTTATCTTAAGATGATCATTGGCTGAATTTTGTCAAACCAGATGCATAAAAATACTTATAATTGGATGCAGGAGCCATTCATATAAGTTGAAGTTTAAATGCACATAAAATGATGACTGATAAATCAACAGAAAATTTTCATACCTTATCAGTAGGAGACATAACCAGCTGGCAGAAGTAAAGGTATGATGCAGATTCCACATAGTTACCACATTCGTAGCGGTACTTAGCAAGGCGGTACATACTGTCAATCATCTCAACTTTGAACTGAAAGGGAAAAAAGCATTTTTATTTACTTACCTAATTTAATAAGTTACTCACACTACTACAACTAAAAAATCATCAACCAACTGTAAGTTGAAGCCTTGTTTAAAAGGCCTCATACTCAATGCATTTTAGACTTTAATTTCCTTATGAATTACCTCAAATTCCTTGTTTGTAGTCAAATGGTTGATGAGTGTTTTAGGATCCCTCATCGTTTCCACGGTCTTCATAACATCATCTCTTTGCATAAGTCTTAGCACAGGCTCCACAGCATCCTGCAGTTCTTGCAACTGATTCAAGACAACACCTCTTCGGGATTTGATTTCCTGAAAGATTTTTTTTTTAATTAAGATTTGTTATAGCATAAGCTTTGGGCAGGTTAATAATGTAATTACACACTCACTTATATCTATGATTCAAAGAGTACGTACCTCAGGGGTGTCTTCATCGGGATAAAGCATTCTTCTGATATCGATAACATAATCTATCATGTTAGTTTTACTCAAGATATCAAGCTTAGCCTGCAAAAGCTCTGACTGGTTGTATGTCTGAAAATTTCAAAACATTGGTTATTTGATAACAGGTAGGATAATAAAGATAGGTTTACGGAAATATGTGGCCATTGGTATAAAAATCACTACACAAGAGCTCAAGATAGGCAGTAAATCTAGGAAATATGGTAAAATTCAAGTACATAACCTACATCTTTAGCAGCAAGGAATTCCAACAAAGGAAAGACCAGATGTCGGTCTAAATATTGACCTATCTTGAAGGTTAGATCGAACTTGGAGTAACTCATCTTGGTTTTGTCTAATTTTCTCTATTTTGGAAAACATGAACGCGTGAATATGCGTACACAAAAGAAGAATTTCTTTTAGTCAGTCGGACAACTAGACAAGCAAGACAGCTTATGATTATGAGCATGAATTCACTATATATTTTTCTCACTCTTTCTGTATATAAAGTATGTTTTGTCTCGTTTTCAAGCTAAATTTTTATTAGAATTTCAAACGACACTGACATCTCAACTTCCATGAACGTCAACAACGTTATTGCCAGCACAAAAATGTTTTAATGTATGTTAAAAAGTCGGATAAAAAGCCGGACTTTTTATCAGACGACGTTGTTTCCATGGACAAGTTGGAAGTATTTCTACTCTCT
This sequence comes from Eupithecia dodoneata, assembly GCA_947044415.1. Lineage (NCBI taxonomy): Eukaryota > Metazoa > Arthropoda > Insecta > Lepidoptera > Geometridae > Eupithecia > Eupithecia dodoneata. Next base: position 5,414,556 of record OX345656.1, on the reverse strand, counting down.
GTGGTAAATTAAGTGTCAAGCCGTCAAGCAAGGGAGAGAATGCTTATCTGTGGTAATCATCATTATATCTACTACGCCCGCCCGCCATATTTGATAGGCACATTGCGTTCTTGAAAAATAATAAATAAATCGAAAAAGCTTGTGATTTGTTCGCTTGTTATCTTTGCTGCGTGGTTCAATAATTGGAAATTAGTGATTTAGGCAATATTGTTTTGTCTTAAGTGAGAGAACTGCAAGTGCAATTTGGTTTTTCAATCCGGAGCAGGAATCGTTCAAAATGGCGTCTTCTTTGAGCGTGAGCGCTTCGGTTTCAGATACGTCGTAAATAGACGAGCTTGGCTAGGTGCAGTGTAAATTGTACGTCTATAAATAGAGGAGTTGCATGGACTTGGTACCTCTAATAACAATGAAAATATGTCAAACACGGTTATAACTAATTACACGGACCTCAATGGACCATCAACGAAAGCAGACAGCTCTGTTGTTGTTATTGTAAACAAGGATGGATCTCTTTCGGTTGATCAGAATTTACTGGGTACTTTAATGGGTAAGTTCCCTTTTTACAGTTATGCTTGAGATTATTATATTCTGGCTGAACAGTAAATACTAGACAGGCTTCCAACTAACGTTAAAAAGTTGGGGAATCGATGCAATGATTGGGATCTAGAATACGAGGTTTGTTCTCTATAAGCCTATCAGAGCTTTGTTTGACATGTCTCATCGGGTACAAACCTAACCTGATCAAATTTTCAGCAATAAGTAACCTGAATTTAACGTAATTTCAGTAAATTTTATTTTGGCGCCTTTTTTGTTTTTCTTACTTAAATATGAGTTCAATCTCATTATTCCAAATATTTACCCAAGATAAGCTATGAAACATTGATATTTTATATAATGCCTTACATATATGTTATGCTTAAAAATAAATTCTTATAGGAACTGATGGCTCACAGAGTTCAGGCATCAGTGTTGTTAGAGTTGGCCATGAAGGCAGGCCTGATGATGCTACTGATTCAGAAAATGAAGACGATGATAAAATACCCCATGTTACACTCACTGTAGACAGTTATTATAATGAACCCAACAGTATCATAAAGTATGGTAAGCTCAACCTATGTTTAATAATCCACAATTATAGATTAACATGGGGATCACCTATGTGTTGTTAAGTTTATCCTCTGTTGAATGTGCTCAATAAATATATAAAAGTGTTTGATATATGCAATCTATATTGAAAATTTGAATTTCAGATAGTGGAGCAGAAATGTTGCAGTCATTGAGAATAGAGACCCGAGAGAATAGCTTGGTTGGCTTTCACAATGACCACTGCTACACTCCCCTGGAATCTCCCAGTCAAGTGGTTAGTCTACAACAAAAAGATGGAATCGAGAACTTCAGTTCTTACAAAGAGCCTGTCCTACAGATATCGCACACACCACCTCCCAAGCCTGTTCCAAGTAATAAAAAGATTACTATATTGGAGCAAAAGATATTACCAAAAGGCAAAAAGATTCAAATCAAACCTTCTGATGCTTCTATTATACTGAAGGGAAATGATGTCCTTAAAAAGCCCTTGCCAGTTATGGTGAAATCTAATGAGTTGCATGAAACTGACAAAATAGCTGATAGCTTAAAGAGGCTCGAAGAGAGTACCGAATCATCATCTACAAGCTCATCTGGTGATAGTGTAGCTGACAGGGACTCTGATTCTGACTACAAAGATCAAAAAGTAGCTTCCTCAAAACCAAGAAAGATAAAACTAAAGCCTCGAATATTGAAAACACCCCAATCTGCAAAGCCTACTAGATTAAACATCAAATCAACACCTAAATTGAAACCGACAAAAATGACAAAGAGAGAAATCAAAGAGAAAACCCCACATAAGGTAGTTGAAAAGAAAATTGACCCAGAAATTGATTTGGAAAGCCTACTTCCATCCTCCAAAATTGCTGTTACTCCAACATCTTCAGCACCCAGTATTGAGTTTAACAAAACTGTGTTGAAACAGACTCCCAAAGCAGTTAAAAAAGAAAAGAAAACTCCAGCACATGTCACAGCCCTTCTATCTGATATGACCTCCTTATTCTCCACACCAGATGTAATTAGAAGAGTATCTACAGACAATAAGGCACCTGGAACCAACAAAGAAACTCCCAGTGAACAGACCTCTCTCAGAATAATTGTGGGCAAAGATGCTAGTGAGGGCAAACTGCCAGACAATAATAGAGTCATTGAAATAAACAGGGGCAAAATAACAAAGATGAATATTCCTGGGAATAAGGACAGTGTTCTTCTTAGTCCTACTGATAAAGCAAAGGGATGTGATCTTATTCCACAAATAGATGATGCTAGCTTAGCTCAGATACTTCAAGACACAGAGGGAATCACCAGTAGTCCTCTGAAACCATTGGTTCCAAATGCCTTGAATAGTCCTGGCATAGGTCCAATGTCACCCACATTAGACTTGGGATTACAGCCCACAGGACTAGATGATGGACTCTCAGATGATCTGCTGGCTCATGTTGCTCATTTGGTTCAGAATTCGAAACTGCAGGAAGTTATAGATACCCAAGTGCTAAATATTGAGCCCACTGCAAAAACACCTGTTCCATCACCGTTCCAACAAGCTTATTCCCAAAGTCTAACAAAATCTGCTCAAAAGACAGTCCAGCCTAAGGAGAAACCTATACAAATTGTCAAGAGTGATGGGCGTGTTATCACACTACCACCTATTGAAGCGCCTGCCACAAGATCATCGAAGCGCAAGAGTCAAATGGAATTAACACCTGGTCCCGCTGCACAAGAACCTCCACCGCCACCAACCATCTCTACCCCCGTGCTTGATCCTATCACTCCTGAACCCCAAATGGTGGCAGTGGCTAAACAGTATGTCAACAAAAAACTACCATCCAAAAAGCTGGACATGCAGGAACTTGAAGCAGCAGTTCTTGAGAAAACTCCAGCTGATTCACAAGAAAGCTGGAACTCTGAAGATGACCCCTACAGGTATGGATTGCTATTTTTACAATACCATGTAGAGTTTAACATATCATTTCAGTTGTAACACTTCTTCTCAACTCAACAAACAACATGTTTAATTAGTTCCGATGACTGCATGTAAAAACCTGATGCTTCAGCCAGGAATGTCTCATTAATCATAAGGTAATGAGGATGGAAGTTACATAAAGAAATAAATTCAATATAACCTTTTTCCCCTACCTGTGTCAAAACTTACTAATCTGTCAATATGTCAAGTCAAAACAATTTCAATGTTTCAAAAACTAAATAGTAAAATGCTTGCAGTTTTCCCCTTTAAAAGGTAAAAATAAATAAAACAAAGCTTGTGTTTAAAATGTTATCCCATTACTTAGCAAAGACGTCTCAAATATCACTCAGAGCATGATAACATTCAAAATTTTTTTGGCTATATAAAATGTATCAAGTGAAAGTCTTTACATTATTTGTAACTTTCAGGCTATGGTGCATCTGCAAGCAGCCACACAACAACCGCTTCATGATATGTTGTGATTCCTGTGAGGATTGGTTCCATGGCAAATGTGTGAACATCACCAAGGCTATGGGCCAGCAGATGGAGGAACAAGGCATTGAATGGAGGTGTCCAAACTGCATCAAAAAAACAAAAACAACACCAAAATCTGCAAAGGTAAGTTTTATTACAATATGAAATTGCATTAGTTGATTAGGAATTTGTTTAACCATAAAGATAAAAGATTTTGTAGTCATAAAATTTGCATTATAAATTCACTCCCATGTTATGATTTTAAGATTGGATATAACATATTTGAATTACCTGGCTTGACGTTTACCAGTTCAGTTTTACTCGTGCATTATATATTTTTAATTTGTATGTCTGTATTGCTAGAGTCTACCAGGACAAAGGAAGAATGAATCTCCAGACAGTCCGATGGCGCCGCATAAGAGTCCATTCTTCAAGGAAAAATCGTTAGGCACAAGTTGTATAGTTTGTAAGAAGCCCGCTCGCGCCAGTAGCATCTACTGTGGCAATGCCTGCATACTGAAGCATGCGCAGGACTCGCTCAGGACCTCCCCGTCTAAGGCAGACGCTGAACCAGGGAGGGCTCCGGACAAACTGAAGACAGATTCTTCTAGGGTAAGTTCAGTGATGGTCATTATTTTCCATTATAAAAGAATAAAAGAATATTATTTTTATTTTTTTTATTATACTTTAGTATTTTTTATTATTTATAGGTTATTGTGTATGAGAGGATATCAGGGAGACTTTTGGCTGGTCCCAATGCTCCCACAGCTGGTGAACTGAAATCATGGCTGCAGAAGAATCCCACATTTGAAGTAGTGAGGCCTGGGGCCCTCAGTTCAATCAGACCTGGTCTGAAGAAAAAACCAGAACCGAAAAAAATACAGACGACTCTGAACTTTGATAGAGTTCCGAAAAATCCAGAACAGAGCAGTTCGTCGCCTGTTCGGATTCCGCAAAGCGATTTAAGAGATAGAAGACTGCTTCTGTCTCGAAGGGATAACCCTACGGCAACACCAAAAGCGGCGACTCCGAAGTCTAACCCAATACAACTCATTGACACGCCAAGACCGAGTACCTCCACCGCGAAACCAGTGAACGAACCGCGAAAATTGGCCCGAGGCTCTCTGAACCGATCTCAATCCAATGAAAAGGTAAGTGAACTGTCTGACGTACATTTGTTAAAAATCTTATTAGAATTCAACGAGACAACTTAAAATATTATTTGTAAGATCCAAATTTATCTATGTACCTCAACTACTGTAGAAGACGGCATATTATTCAGGTATTAACCTACTTTATTGCGCAGTCAGGTAAATTAACGTCATTGATAGGTACCACACCACCCCTCATCCCCTCTCCGTACACAAAAAAAAAAACGTTATTAATTACATATTTAGATATTCCAATCATAGCTGTGGTGCATCTGCCGTGCATTTGTTTAAAATCTTATTAGAAACTAACGAGACAGCTTAAAACATATTTTAGAGATTGTCATTCATGGTGTATCGCGATTGACGACCGATGTGGCGCGGTGGGCGAAGGTCCGCCTGCGAAGCAAGCGGTTGCGGGTTCGATTCCCGCCTCGGAACAAATGTGTGTACGATCTGCAGATATTTGTTCCGGGTGTTCTGGTCGTTTTCTATGTATAATAAAAAATATCTATCTATGTAATGTATTGTATGATGTATATCAGTTATCTAGTACCCATAACACAAGCTTTGCTTACCATGGGGCTAGATAATGCTGTGTGGATTGTCCAGCATTATTGGTAAACCAAACATGACTTAGCTCGGTTTTACGACTCGCGGAAATTTATATCTCTGGAAGTAATGTCAAGATATGAATCACATCAGCTATTCAACATCATTCAGTATCAAGAACGCCGGCCGGCATACGCGGCTTTTCACGGTAATTTTAAATTTTTGCCTTATGTTATTAATTATTTTTTAATAAGGTTTTAAATAGTATCATGGTTTGTTTAAAAACATTCTACATCTAGTTTGGCTGGTTCTAATTTGTTTTAATTTATAGTTATTATATTTTAGAGTTTATAAAAAAAACGACTCTATGTACGCTTTAGTTAATGTTTGATAATAATTTATCGTTGAAAATTTGATTTGTGTTTATTATGTAAGCGTGAAGAAATAAAATTTATTGATTTCTTATTATAAGTGATACAGTTGATGACGTCGGTTTTGTGTTATACTTATACATAAAATCACGAAAATTCCATTGTTTATCCTTAAACAATAACCTTGGCTTTGTTTGCGCAATGATTATAGTGTAAGATTGGCATATTTACGATAATTATTACGTTACAGCCTGCGGGGTCGCCCACGTTTTCGCGCAGAAAGGACCCGCCTCAAGCTGAAAACAAGTCCAGAATGAACTCTGCCGATCCCATCCGCGAAAATGTGCGGAAATCTTTGCAAGAACAAGTAAGTTCCAGAATTGCATTAACTTAAAATAAATAAATTGATCCACCTTAATTTTTTAACGTTACTGCCATAAATTATTTGTGATACGGTTATTGTGTAGTTCTTATAAACAAATATTTTTTTCCAGATGAGTCTACGTATGAAAGAAACCAAAGGTGCGAAATTCAGTGAAGACGAGATCCAACAGTTCGCCATTGACACTGAACTCGAGCTACACGATTTGTTCAAAGATGTCGGCATAAAGTACAAAGCTAAATACAGATCGTTGATGTTCAACATCAAAGATCGCAAAAACCTGTCACTATGGGAGAAAATACGCAAGAAGTCTCTAACACCTCAGCAGTTGGTGCGACTGACTCCCGAAGAAATGGCCAGCCAGGAACTGTCAGAATGGCGAGACCAAGAGTCGAAGTATCAGTTGGAGTTGATCAAGAAATCGGAATTAGATCTACTGGCCGCCAGCAAAACATATGTCCTAAAAACGCACAAAGGGGAAGAGGTAAAACTATTTTCTATAAATTCTCATAGTATATTTCGTTGATGTTGCTGTATTTACTCTTATTTTTCTTACCAGGTAATGGAGACAAAAGAGTCTGTTTCAACAGAATTGGACCCGAATGTTCCGGTTGAGGACGTTGTCATTGCGTTGAATGATTCTACTGTCGGAGAAGAGGTCACGAGAGAAGTTGTAGGAGAGATGTAAGCTATTTATCAATATTATTTTTACAATCTAAATAAAAATTATATAATTTTTAACTAATCATTAATTTTAAATTATTTCAGCGCTAAACCGAAATCAGAAGAGACGAAGACTCCTAAGAGCAAAAAGAGAGGAAGAGATGAAAGCTCAAGCCGCCCTAAAAAGAGCAGGCGGAACTCCTCGCCAGCTGAGCGCAGAAAGAGCAGGCGAGATTCCGACAGAAAATCGCGATCCTCCAGACGGAAATCAGAATACAAAGAAAAGGAATCGAGAAGCGAAAGACGGTCAACCAGAAGAGCAGAGAAAAAATCTCGAACGAAATCAGCATCAAGAGACAGGCTAAAACGGGAATCTAAAGACAAGTCAGACTCCGAACGGTCTAGATACAGATCACGATCAAAGGAGAAGACGAAGCAATCCAAGCCTCGAGATAAATCCCGATCGGCATCAAAGTCTCGGGACAAATCTAGATCGAACTCTAAAACTCGTGATGAGCCAAAATCTCGAGAAAAATCGAGGTCGGCTTCGAAAGGACGTGAAAAAGAGCGATCTCGGTCGATCGAGCGATCCACAACACGCGCTCGGCTACGGTCCAACTCCAAGGAAGCCGAGAGCAGAGGACGCAGGTCCCGCTCTAAACCTGCAAGCGGCGACGAAAAGCGATCCAGATCTCAGGACAATAGTTATAGTAAAAACAAGACTGAGTAAGTGGACCTGCAATCTCATATTTCAGTTCTATTTTACGTCAAGGCACCTTGAAATGAACCCGCAAAGGCGCGCATCTTTTTATCTTGAAATAAATTTGTGCCTTACAGCGTTATAGATAATGAAATAATGTGAAATTCCGTTCAATTCGCTTACAATATGCTTAACTCTAACTCGGTGTTTTTTCCAGTTCAACTGATTCCGATTCCATTGAAAGGCCGAAATCAGCGTCGTTGAAAGAACCACATCCGGAGTATGACCCGCACGAGCCCATGATAACATCTGCATTCTCGGAAGAAGACCTCAGGAAGTCCGAGGACACATTGGAGGATACCTATAGAAGTGAAATCTTGGATAGCGGCATTGAATATGATCCTACGAAAATGTTCACATTGGACTCTAGTAATTTACCAAGCACAACTTTCGTAAAACAAGACAAGTCAGCCGGTAAAGATACTAACTTTATTATTTGATGTGCTTAAATGCCCTAACTGTATACTAAACACTAAATTATTTTGGTTTCAGAAGCTGAAAGTGACCAAGAGCCGAGCAGCACGGTCGACAATGCAGGCGCCGTTGTATGGACTGGTTGCATCAACATGGTTGATGTTGCCAGGTTCTACGTTTCTGCACATGAGGTCGGTAGAAATAATACAATTTCTTAAAAGGTAATAAAACAAAAACCTTTTACTGACTTTTATATATGTGCTAATTCCAGGTTACAGCGAACGCCATGGATTTGGAAGAAGAACTTTGCGCGGAGCTCGACATAGTGGGCAGAATAAACCCAGACACAGTCTGGGATTACATCAGCAAAACAAAGAAAGGCAACAATAAAGATATTGAGTTACTAAAGCTGCAAGCTGCTAATGATGAAGAAAAAATGCAATACATAGCCCTGTACAGTTATCTTAGTAGTCGTAATAGGTGTGTATTGATATCTGCTAAAATAAAATCATATCCCCAAACCCTCATCCCTTCATTTCCTATGTTGTTTTCTTTTGTACAGTAGCAAAGCCGTAATAAATGTGCAATTCTGGCTTTTAGGTTAGGAGTTGTGAAGGTACCTAACTCAGCCACCATCAAAGATTTCTACATCATACCCCTGCCTGCGAATACCAGCTTACCGAAGGTTTTACTCCCGTTGAAGGGGCCGGGACTTGGCGACGGGAAGACTCACCTACTAATCGCAGTCATCGTTAGACAAAAGAAGAAGCGATTGGCCCCAAACATTCCAAAAGATATTATTCCCGCAAAGGTTAGTTTATCTGATGAACGTGAAACAGATTGTGAATAAATGGTTTTATTTAGTCTGACTCTTTATTTCCTACTATTTCTGAAGTCCAGATAAAAAAATTGACTGAACCTTGCTAAAGTCTACGAAAGCTAGGAGTTAGACTTTTCTAAAAATGGCGTAGCTCTATCTAAAGTTATCGTAGCCTATCAAATCATCTTAGTGATGGATGTTATGTTATATCGATAGTGAACACAAAACCTCAGAAATAAATCATTTTACGTTTCCTAGGTGGCTAGAGAATCCCGTAAACGTTCATACACGCCTCCAGTGGTGAGCAAGAGTTCGTATACACCGCCCACGTCGCCGCGGCGCCGCGCCGTGCCTGTGGCCACCTACCCTGCGTCTTCGCTCTCTACATCGGTCAAGGATAAAATTGCCGCTTCATTAGGTAAATTATTTACAGTACTTATTTGACCATAAGGTGACGACATTTACCCGATCATCATGAATGACCACAACATCCTAGAAGGATGGTTTATGCACTACCTAGTGCTAGTGCTGCTGTACTTAGATGACTTGGGCCTACAGATGTGGTTACAGTATTTACTTACCTTTAAGTGTCCTGGTAGATGGTGATGCTTATCCTATCATAAGCAACTGTGAACCTAGGGCCTTACAGTACCCCAAGGCAATGATTTTGGTAAATTAGAAAACGACAATAGAGTCGCTCTTGGTACTGACTTGAGTTTTTTTGTCCCAAAGCATGCGCTGACGACGGCAATGAAGCTTACAGCCCGGGTGATTCATCGAGCAGCAGTAACGGCGCGCCGCCGATGCCTGCCGTGATAGCGCCCCCCGCGCCCGCAGCCGCGGCCGTCCTTCGCACTAAAATGGAGGAGCTCAATCGACAGATTGAGGAGCAGAAACAGCAAATAATGAAGATGGCTCAGGCAGACTCTTCCATGGGGGCAGAGGTAACCTTTCAACTATACCTATTATGACCCCTTAGTGGACCTGGGCCTGCCCCTAAGATCGCTAATTATAATACAGACGAAAATAACTAAAGGCTTTATTCATGGCGATTTTAAATTTTAAACTATACGTTTTGGTTTTATATTAGCTTCTACCTGCAGCTTCGCACGCATATTCCTAGATAAACCTAGTCTAAATGATTATCCAGATATAGAAGTGCATCTATGCAAAAGTTGTAAGTTAAATTAATAGCCCATAGGCTGTAGATTTGACTATTTAATCAAATTTTGGGCCAATCCGTTTAATAGTTTTTGAGTGAAGAGGTAATAAAAAAAGTTACGGGTTTGTTGTTACAGGACGACGAAGCATATTCTCCATCTCGGCCGATGACGCCGCCCCCTTCAGTTTCCACTCTAGCCGACATCTCCCTGCCTTCAAACCTGCAAGAAATACTTGCGGGTATCAAACAGCGGTCAGAAACCCAAGCAACCGATGTTGACATGCGCAATTTACCTTCCTAGATTGCATAACATTAATATTCCTTTTACTGACCAATTTGGATAGATTCCATGGAATGCTTTTAAGGATTACGTTGCGTGCCTCGCAAGGGATCTTGTTCAGTAAAAATGAAAGTTGAGTATAAGCTTCCTCCATGATGCAAATCTTTGTGCTAGCTTTATAGGACTTGCGATCTGATCGCCTATCTTGCACTACATATTTTTTTTCATGAATATGAATATTATTCAGTGCTCCATCTATTCACAAGCCATACTCGATGTAGAATGTTTGTAATAAAAGCTCCCATACTTAACCTAAAATTCACTCTGTTGTCGCGTCTTTTTGCGCAATTTACATTACGATCCTTCAACAATTATTGCTTACAATTATATCTTGAATTTTGACGCCAAGCAAGTGAGTTTTAGTTATTTATGTCGTGGTTCGTTTACAAATATTCTACATCGAGTTTCTTTAGTGAATAAGACCTTTATTCACGAAAGCTCTTTTTAACGTGATCAGTTCTCGGAAGTAGAGTTAAAAAGATTACATATTACAATAATATTTGCATACAATTATTACTCTGGTATTAGGTTGTTAACAACTAACGTATAGGACATTATTATTGTAAATGTAATAAACACTTATGTTTAATTTGAACTGTTGTCTTTTTAACTCTACTACAAGGAAATCACGTTAATAAGAGCTTCGTTAATATGGGTAACTAATATATAATTATATTCTGAACTACATTTGTAGGTTTTAGGTTATCAACTTTTCTATTTAGATTAACAATTTAAGTTTTAAGTATATTGCATGGTGCAATAGATGAATATTGAGAAAGTCATAAAATTAGATATATTGGAAGTTCATCATTATTTTAAATGTGTAAGTACTACTTATAAAAACATCACTACCTGTGAGTATTGATTGATATGCAGATGTAAATAAAATTATACAAAATATGTACCGACTATCAAATAAATTCAGCCTTGAATTATTGTACAAAAGTAGATTTTAATTCAAATTATTTGTATTAGCAATTTTATTTTCTTTGCCTTAAAGTGTAATAAAGATGAAATAAAACACTTGAAATCTGTATTTTTGTTTAATTATTCATCAAACAAAGATTTCCTAGAACTATCATTATAGTTTCTTCTTAGCTTAATGGGCATTTTAAAATCTTTGAATGCTTCACGAAAGTTAGGAGACTTATTTTTTTGAAACTTTTTCTGCATTGCTAATATCTTGGTCTCCATTAATTTCCTCCTTGGAATGTGTCTCAAGGAGTATTCCCAGTCTCCAGTAGCTTTTAAATCCAAGAGTATAGGAACCATGTGGTTTATATTCAGGTTTTTCTTGGCCCCTGGACCCCATTCTAAATACCTGTCTAGTGGTAATTTTGCCATTTTTATTCCATCCCTTTTTGCTTTAGCAAGTGAAAGGGGTTGATTGTTTACCTGCAATAATAAAGTGAATTTTACACCTACAAGCAAATATATTGTGCATCTTTTGAATAGCAGTGGATCCGCAGTAATTTCGTCATTACTTATCCGTCGTATGACAAGCAGAACTGCGGAATCGTGCAGGAAAGAGGTAGTATCATAGAACAGGCAGTTTCGTCTTGTCGTACAACAGACAAATCATGGTGAAAATACTGTGGTTAAATGGTGGTTGAGTGCTATGAAATAAAATGTAGGTACTTATTGCATACCTTATCCACCATACATCCAATAATATAAACAGCATCATGATCATAATTTGTCAGTTCTTCCCGACAATGAGGTGTTAGATAGACCAATTTCTCTTTAGGAAATAAATCCAAATAGCTTTCTGTGTGAATATTTAAAGGAAACCATGGCTCTTCAAGGGATGGTATGTTTTTCCTCATTTGCTTTATAAAAGGTCCTTTCATATTGACATTACACAGGTACATATTGAATGGGTTTTTATGGAGACGATTGTCACCAAAAACAAATGTCATCTGCTTTGCAGAGTTTACTGTTTCACGATAAACCATGTGCTCTTCATAAGAACAATCTATTACAACAGATTGCCCATGCATCATTGCTTGCAGTGCTCTGAAAATAAAGGTCAACATACATTATAGGATTCAATTTTTATTTTTTATGTAACTACGGAATATTACTTGGCCCAAGCCTTTTAAAACAGGTTGCTTAGCTTACTTAGCATTGTCCATGTTATTGATAGACTGATCCCGAATACGGAGGAATAATGATTGGTGCTGAATACCATAAAGAAGGTCATCTTCATATTCTTTTGTTATTACTGGTGGACTTTCTTCTAACTCTTTCCGCCTGGTTTCTTTTTTGGCCTGAAAATATACAATGAAAATTAAAAAAGGAACTTAGGTATTAAGTTCGAATAAGATATTTTCTAGAATAGGTCTCTAACAGATGTGGTTAAATGAAGCCAACTTTGGTACCTTAGCGTTTTCCTTGGATTTTTCTATTTTGAACAGATATAGTAGATACTGAGATCTCTGATTTCTGGTTCTCAACTTCAGTAACTCCTGCCATTGGTCAGCTCGTAAAGTATCAGGAGCAGATCGACCATCCTGTCGCATCACTTCCACCTCCAACATTAATATTCTCAATTTCTTTTCAAGTTCAGTGTCACCTTCACTTATACTTCGGACTATCTTGTCTGGAATAGAGTGATAAATCTATAATTTTAAGGTTGTGATCATCATGCCTTAACCTACTATTGTGTGTTCAAGTGTGTTGTATTGTTTGTTTGGGTTTTAAAGTTACCATACCTGTGTCATCATCTGTTTCAATTAAAGATGAAAAACACCTGACTTTTTGATGCGAGAGCATTTGATTTCGATCGGCATATCTCTGTACAGGTTTTATCAGCTCTCGCGTTTGCCGAAGCCGTAAAAAAGAAGCTCTGAGCCAGAACATTTTATTTGTTTGAAAAGTTGGCTGTTGTTGACAACCGAAACTCAAGTTTATAATCAAGTGCACTTCGTTTGCTCTGAACTGAAACTAAACTACAAGAATGAAGATCGGTACTCCTCTCTCCAAGATTCCTAGATGGAAACTACACTCAAGGAACCTTAAAGTATAAATTCATTGACTACACTACACTAATCTAATGATGTTATTTTAAATCTACACAGAATAATTAGTTTTTCTTTGGATTGGAAACATTCGTTCGATCACGATGGATGGAAGGCAAAGGGAATATAAAATATAACAAAACAATTTACTCTTTTACTACATTGACATGACAACATACATGCCATGCCAAGAAGCCATGCCATGCAGGGTTGGATTCAGAGCTTCAGAAAATTATTGTCTATGGAAATTAAAATTATACTACTTTTCCAAAATTATTTCACTACATTTTTGGTTCTGTTTTAGATTGCAAAAAAAATGCGGTAATAAGTAGTCATGTTTTATTATTTACAAAAATATAAGTAGTGTACAGCAACAAAATCCTCTGACAGTTGCAAGAATACTATTAAGTACTTTTTCTACACAATGTTACAATTTTTTTTGGGATATTACACTTCAGCTTCTTGGCTTATGGCTATTTATCTCAAGCTTTCAACGGAGAGTCGACTCAGTCAAATTGAGGCAAGTGGACGTCGCTCTCAGCTAATTCGTCAATTGGAACTTCGTCTTTAGCATTGACACGACGACGTAACATGTCATCAGATGGCATCAATTCTATGCATTTATTGGACTTACTTTCTTTTACCGCATCGCAAGAAAGTATCAGGGAGTCAATGGAGCAAGTTCCAAGTTTAGTTTATTTCGGAGCTTGGTTTTTGATAAGTTGACTTTGCTGAATACTCGCTCAGAATCAGCGTTTGCGGCAAAACCAGAAAATCAAGAGCAAATTTGGAAATATCTTGAAATGGGTAGTTTTCGGACATATCACTTCACCTCACACCTGATGATAAAATTATGGTATTGTCGCGTAGTATAACGGCCTTCCGATACTACATACTACGCATTATAAAATAATGGTACAAATAGCATAATTATACTACGAAATCCAACCCTGATGCCATGATCGTAATTCCAACTTCAACTTCTTTTTTGTTTTGGCGCCGCCCTAAATCTATGGGCGCCGCTTGTTTTTAGTAAATAAGTACCTACTGTATCATAATGGAAGGAATACACCGGCAACAAATTTCAACTTCTTAAAAATGGTTCTGTGTCTGTTTAGAAACAATTCTGTAATGTCATTAAATAAATTTGTTATAAACAAATAAAACAAGGAAAAATAAGGGTTTTGAAACACAAAAGTAATTACTTGTAACCGTTTGTAAAGCTTTACTCATGCGGCATTGCGGCCATATTTGTATGAGCCTTAAATTTATCCGCCTACAAGTCGACCTCTATAAATTTTGACACCAATTTCCACTGCCGCGCCGCCGGAGTTCTTTTTCTCTAAATATAAACTTAGCTAACGCATTATCTGGCACTACACGCGTTGAGGCGTTAACTACACGCGTTAAGCGGTTATTAACGCCTTTTTGTCAGTAATATAACGCAAATTGACATTTGAGGGTGTTCTACTAAGGGTTCATTAAGTAGTTTGCTTCGTTTCTCAAATAAATTATAACCACGGAATTCTAAATGTATATCTATTTTGTATAGCATTTGCATTCATGCGTTCTGCGGATTCTTCGTCTTTCATGCTTTATGTATTAAGGAAGGGTAATCAGTGTTCTGGGATCTCATTTCTTCTTACTTTGGGGGAAAATTGGAATGGACATATTACCAAACAAAAAATAGATACAGCCGAACGTAGATAGACTCATCGATAGACTTTTCTTTCAACGCCAGCCGAACACCTCCTAAAGCCGGCTATTAGGTGACTACTAAACAGTGTTGCTTAAGATGATTGATGATGATGATGACCCTATCAGATGGCATTATTTTTTAAATTTCGGATTTTTTAATTGTAGAATATCAGAATAGACAGTGATAAGCGACCTGACAGCAGGCAGTCAGGTTTAGTGTGTTGTTAACAGACTGTGAATGAACAACGATAATCGTTAAATAACTATAATGTAATTATATATCGTTAACAACGATGACGTTGAAAATTTCACAGCAATGTAGGTATGTTTATAATAATATATAGCTAAAGCAGCTGTATGTTGACATTAAGCTAACGTTAAAAACCACCAAGAAACAAGTTAATCGAGCATGTCGTTAAAAAACTTCCAAGTATACTTTTTCCGATTAAGGAAACAATTAACCATACCCTCCCCGTTGAAAAAATAAATATAATAAGCAAGAAAATAAACCACGCCAAGGGACAACAAGACCCGTCGTGTGGGCCTATTGTCTGTGTGGTCAGCGAAGAAGCTTTGAAACTTTTTTCATTGGGTCTCTCTCTAAGAAATCAGGAGGATGACCTCATCATCTCTCATCCTCCTGATTTCTTGATGGATCAGGCAATAACCCCCCCTCCACATACTCCCCCACTCTCACATCTTCAAGAATTCTTTGTTTCAATTCACTCCACATTAACTATATACATAGCAGTCTAAATAGCTAAACGAATCAACAACTAATAAAATGTGATATAACGCAACTCGCGTTATTTCACATTTTTGTCTCGCGTTTATTACTTTTCACGTTATATAAGATAAAACTAGCTAGATAGTTATTGACTTCGTTTCGTTTCGTTTCGTTCGTTGCGTCTCGCGTCGTCGTCGTCCGTCATCGTCTCGGTGTCGTCGTTGCGTTGCGGCCTTGCGGGCGGGCGATCGCTATGTGAAAATAGTATAATAGTGAATCGCGGCTCAACGTTATTTAATTTATTTCATAATTCCATAAACCGTTTATTTAGCTATCTAGTGAAATAACGCCATACTCCTCCCTAGAAGGAATTTGGAGCACGGAGCACGTTTGAATTCTCTACTAAGTATTTGGAAAGAAAAGCCGAAAAGGTTATTTTTATTTCAGATTCTTTAGCTTTTTTCTACAGTTTGCTGAAAATTACTGTTTTGTATTAATATATTCCTGTTATTGCAGCTCAATAGAAGCAAACATGGCAGTTACAGCAATGCTGCGGCGTTCTCTTATCAACGGCACAATTTATTCAGCTGCTGCATTGCGGTTTGCCTCTACTAATTCCGAAAAACAGGTGTTCTTCGATGTCACGGCAGACGGTGAAGCTCTTGGCCGAATTACCATAAAGTTGAATACGCAGGAAGTTCCACGGACAGCTGAGAACTTCAGAGCTTTATGCACTGGCGAAAAGGGATTCGGTTATAAGGGTTCATCATTCCATAGAATCATTCCCAGCTTCATGTGTCAAGGTGGAGACTTTACCAACCACAATGGCACTGGGGGCAAATCTATTTATGGTCGCAATTTCCAAGATGAAAACTTCACTTTAAAGCACACTGGCCCTGGAATCCTGTCCATGGCTAATGCAGGACCTAACACAAACGGATCTCAATTCTTTATCACCACTGCTGCTACTCCTTGGTTGGACCGAAAGCATGTTGTCTTTGGGTCAGTAGTTGATGGTATGGATGTCGTGCAGAAAATGGAAAAACTTGGTTCCAAAAATGGCAAGCCATCAAAGAATGTGGTCATAGCAGAGTGTGGTGAGTTGGACTGAGTTTGTTGTTATCTAGTTGTATGTATGTAGGTAGTAATCATGTATGTAATGTAAATAAATAGATTCAGAATGTAGTTCCATGTGTGTTACTTAGACCTAATCTAAACCCTCTCCAATCCATTATTATTTTTCCATCTCTGTCCCACTACAGTCCATCATCCTTTCTAGTTGCTATAAATAAATACTAAATATTTAGTTCAGGCAAAACATAAATTCATGCATTACAATCACTATACCATCCATATCATACCAGTTAAACAGGACTTCAGTTTGGCATTGTATGGGGAGGCTTATCTTGTCCAGCAGAGGATGTGTATGGGCTGATATGATGAAGGTAGGTAAACGAATTAGTTCCTAATGTTAGTATTTAAACTAGTTACATCTACTATTGGGTCTAGATAATGCTCTGTTAATTGTCCAGCAGAATTTAATTATTTACGAATGTATTGATTTATTTATTTAGCCTGTGATGCAAGAAGTTGTGGGTTCAATTCCCGCCTTGGGACAAATGTTTGTACCATCGGCAAATATTTTTCAGGGTGTTCGGGCTACTTTCTATGTATAATATAAAATATCTATGTAATGTATTGTATTATGTATATCAGTCATCTTATAATACCCATAACACAAGCTCTGCTTAGCTTGGGGCTAGATGATGCTGTGTGGATTGTCCAGCATTATTTATTTATAGATCAGCAGGCCAACTACAAAACCATGAAACATTTGTGTCTTCCAATACAAACAAGGTTCATATTTAACTCACATTCATTATGACTTTCATATTGATAAATATATGCATACCCATTTAATAGACTTAATGACTTTCATATTGATTAATATATGCATACCCATTTAATAGACTTAATGATTTTGTCCAGGTGAGCTTGCTGAAACTAAGGAAGAAGCTGTGAGAACTGTACAGTAACAGGACTTGAAAACTATTTTGAGTCATAAATATTTAATTTACCTTTTCCTTGTCCTTCCTAGCACAAATGTGTTTACGATGTGGATGTTTCAATAAAAGTATAAATAAAATAAGTATGCAATTTATTAATCTCTAAATGCAACAAATTAGTTTAGGGGAGTTGATATTTATCATATCAAACACAAGTGTGTGTGAGTGACTACACAACATGTTAAAATTACATACATACATCTAAGTCAGTATCTATCAAGTCTTAAGACCTATTGTAGTAATAAGGCATTTTTAGATAAAAACACTCTTTCATATCAAACTATTTAGACCTCTCTTAAATACGATTATGTCACAAAAATTTACACACCCTTGTCTTTTCTTATTTGAATATTCAAGATAAATATATTGCTTATGCACATTTCTCACTAAAACAATATTCTAAAGTAGTAATTGAATTCTTATTGGAAAGAGCAGCCCTTGAATTGACAATTTTCGTTTGAAAAAATATAATCTGAATACAATTTTGAAATCATAGTGGTTTATAAAATAATTTATTAAATTTTGTAGTATTTTCATAATTTATTCTTAATATCTACATGACATGGCTTGAACAAAGGTTATGGCTGTTTGCAGTTCCTGTATTTTAATATATCGTCGTGTTCCAAATATATTTTAATTTAGTTTCTATTAAATAATTTATACAGCTGAATGAGCAAAAAGTTAATTTGAGTTTTTTCGTAATATTTTTAGAGTGCATTCTAGATCAACCGCTACAAACCGCTAGTCTATCTAGTTTTTCTTAAAATCAGAAATTAGAGATAGATAAACTCAGAAATCATGACAAAAAGATGATGCTCACATAGAAAACAGGTCCCTTAAAATGTTTGTATCAAATAATAATTATAGGTATCATTGATGAGGTAAAACTAATCAAAAACTAAAACTTCAAAATAACACCATTATGCTTGTTTCTGCCTCTCTTGGTTTATCAGGAGGTCTCAAACTTATTCAAAATGATGAATCAACTCATTATCAAACACATAAGCTCATGTTACTTGAGATCAATTCATTAAATACAATCTGAAAATTATAAATGATCATAAATGGGTTTGTAAGAAAGATGAAAAATGTTTCGATTTAATTACAGAAGGTACATAGGACAGAAGGTGTACCGTCATCATTAAATACAGGTACATACTTTGTGCTGGGGTGAGATTTAACAACTATTATTCTTATTAAAGTCCAACTAATTGGATGACCTATTTAGCTATAAGAGAAATAAAAAACTGAATTGATTTAAGTACATCCAGATAAACCTAATTGTAAGTTTTTAAATCGTTGACATTGCACAATAACTATGTCTAAATGGTATAAATAAATATAATTTAGAAAATGATTTACATAATATCACAAACAGGC
Organism: Eupithecia dodoneata; assembly: GCA_947044415.1. Lineage (NCBI taxonomy): Eukaryota > Metazoa > Arthropoda > Insecta > Lepidoptera > Geometridae > Eupithecia > Eupithecia dodoneata. Next base: position 5,395,533 of record OX345656.1, on the reverse strand, counting down.
GTTTCGAAGTTATGATGTAAAGACATAATAATTAATTCAAGAACAAGTAAACGATAAGCAGACTAAAAAACAAATTAAATCTAAATATCAATAAAACGAAACTTATGTTTAGATCGCTACTTTGCTGCACTAAGCGAGCCTTACTTCGATCATTTAATGAAAGCATCTAAAATTATCGCTAGGATATGATTCGAAATCACTCATTCATTTATCTATAACTGTCTACTGAACATAAAAGTTAATTTCACTATTTCATTGTCCGTCACAAGCGCTCAGGCTCAGACGCGGGGGTCGAGCGGCGCCGTGGCCAACTGATCAGCGCTGCGGCCCTTCTGCATCTGCAGGCTGAGGTCGTGTGGCTCCATGGTGATATGATGCGAGGAGGTGCGCTTGTGCTTGCTCTCCGGAGGCTTCATGTCTCGCGAGCCGGTGCGCCGGTGCCGCAGCACGCCGCCGCCGCCCTCTATCAGCCGCTTGCTCTCCTCGTCCGCGCACCGCGCTATGGGCAGCACGGTTAGGTCGAGGCTCTCCATGCTGCGGAGAGCGAGCTGCTTGAGTTGGTCGAGGCTGAGCTCGCGGCTGGCAGAGCGGGAGTGCCCCGGCTGTGACGTCATGTCTCGGCTCGCGGAGCGCGGGACACGTCGCGATTTGTCCTCGTCTATGGAGTGTTGTCGTGCGCGCGGCTCTAATTGGATAGTCTTGGAGTCGTTGCGTAGGTGCCGTGAGGCTGTGAGGACTCTCGAGGTGGCGACGGCGGCGTGCGAGTCTTGAGACTGCTGCGACTCTGTGCGCTGCAGCCGTGTGCCGGCAGCCACACCGATGCTGCCGTCGCCGTCGCCGTCCATAGGCGTCGTGATGGCTGAGCTGATCCCCGATGTCATGCCGGTTCTGAATCCGCTCGCGTTTTCTGTCGAAGGTAGTTCTTCGAATACTGAAAGAATGAAATTAATATTTGTACCCATATTTATATTTATTTACCATTTATAACATACAAGGCAAGGATTATGTTCAGCAGTGGACGTATGTGGACTGATTGATATGATGATGAATGCCACCATCTAATCAATCTGTTGGCTTCCGTGTCAGTAGTATGTACTACTGAGAAGTACTACTGGTAGTACTAATACACACCTATGTATCTCTAGTACAATCTCCGCCGATTGTGCCACTAGATATAGTATTAAGTTCCTTTATTATTCTTTTTTTATTGATGGTGCAATAAAATTATATTCTATTCTAGTACTACCAGTAGTACTCGTGACCCTATGCTGCATTGGTAGTACAACTGAACATTTAAGGCGCTATGGTGCTCATTAGGGGAGGCCTACGTTCAGCAGTAGACTAAAATAGACTGATAACGATGAATCAATCTGTTTGAAAAACGATATACTTGCTATGGTTTGCTTAGCTGATTGGATATAAAGATTACTCACATTTGTCGAGGCTTATGATGGAGCCAGCGAAATCCTTCTGCGGGTCAAGTGGCGCTGAAGTCTCGAGGTGTCGCCGGCGTCGGACCAGCCACCAATCGGCCATGAATATGCCCAGGGCGACGATTTTTATGCCAGCGCAGAGACCAACATACCTGTGGAACGACCCATTAGTTAGATGATTGTAACATTATAAATACAGTTTAAAAAAAAACCTGTACCTTAGAAAACTGTCCGATAAAATCAAAATAATCTTATTCAATGAGGGCCACTCAAAAAAATCAAAACAAAATAAGTTCATCCGGTTGGGAATTACGTCAAAATGCTATGTCATGTGTATTAAAACACTTACAGTAAAATCCCTCAATATGGGGTGTAAGGGGGACTCCAACATCTAACACTACCAATTAATACTTTGAATTTGAACAGATAACATCCTACTTTTGTCACATAGGGGTTAAAATTAAATAGACTTGCCTAAATCGGAACTGTTCGATATCGTAAAGGAGGCACCGTCCTCCCTTCTCGCCGGTGCAGGATTGCTTCCACAGGATGCAGGTGGAGTCTATCAGATTCCCGAACAGGATAGGCGCGGGGATGTATCCAAAGAGGCGGAATATTACGAACTGCATGCCGAGAGCGAATGAACGTTCTTCCTCGCTTACAGACCTGTGAAATTAGGAAATTTTTGTAAACTTGCATGAGAATAATCACACGTATTTATATTATATTATATCTAGCTGCGCCCAGCGGCTTCGCCCGCGTGGAAATTTGAAAAATATGAGGGGTATGAAAAATAGTTTAGGTCCTATTCTCAGACCTACTGAACATTTTATAAGAATCCGTCAAGCCGTTTCGGAGGAGTTTTGTTACAAACACTGACACGACAAAAGTATAAATTAGATAATTTCTGCCCGCAGTTTTCGCGCGACTCTTTAAAATAGCACATTGTAGATAATACGAGGGGAGAAAGTGACCAATCCCTAATAGCGTCATACAATACGAGTTTGGAATGGCACTTTCTCTCGAGTGATACAATAAAGCGACGAAGAAGATTATAAAGAACTGCAGCATTAGAAAGGGGAAAATCGTTATACAGGGGGATTGCTGAGGTCGGTGCGGCGGTGGCCCTCGGTACCACGGTCGCTTCGCTGTGCTCGCGTACTATTATTTTCTTTAATTTGTCTACTTTCTCTGTTCGTCATTTGTTATTCTAATTAGTACATATTATCCGCAGAAAATTTTTAATTGGCCCTCAGCACACATGCACTGGTATTTACCGGTATGTATGTACTGAGTAAATAGACCTCTAGCTGTAAGTTTACCAACATTTTGCAAATAAAATAAAATTACCAAGGACCAAGATAGATAGAAAACACTAACCTTAGCACAATCATGAGCAGAGGCATCTGTGTGATAGCAACAACGAAGGTCATAAAGAACAGCAGCACTAGAAAGGGGAAGATCGTTGTACAGGGGGGATTGCAGGGGCCGGCGGTGGCCACCGGTACCACGGTCACTTCGCTGTACTCGCGCGCCACGCCGCCCGCCGTCAGCGCTGACGCAGACGCGCCGCTGACCACTGCGGCACTGCCGAGGCCCATGTCGCGGCTGTTCTCGTGGACACCTGGAAAATTATTAAGTAAATATTACATCTCATATTGGGTCTTGCACCTAATTTTATATATTGATCTGCAGAAAAACAACAAGGTAACAGCATAGTTATTATTAGTACTAAGCATATGTGATTACAAGCCTTTAAGAACGAAATCAGAGCAAAAAGTGCTGCCTCTTTCAAAACCTAAGATAATAAAAAAATACCCAAAAATAAGCATCCCAATACGGTTGGTCACCGCGGGAGAGCTAGACCAAAACCCTCTAGCTCAGAAAAAAACAGAGATAAAGAAGGATATTAGTATAGTAGGAAATTACAAGAAAACTACGATCATTATAAAAATGAACTGAAAAAATGATTATTATTTTTTACATATTAATCATTTTGCACTTTTACTGATTACTTTACTATTAAGGTTATGGAATAAACGGCTTTTTTATTTTTTTTTATTTATGAGATTACAAACTTCAACATGTGCAGCGAAAAATGATTATATTTGTATTCGAAAACTAATGAGAGATCAATTAAATGATGAATAAATCTTTCAAAATGAATGATAGTTTCGAGCTTCTGTGCTTTGCTCCGATGATACCAATGTCGTCAAATATGAATCACGTTCATGGTTACATCGATCAAAATCTGTCCAATGTACCATAGACTTCAAATAATTCAAAATCACCGTACCCCATTACCCTAGACAGTAACAGTTAGACCGACAGCTCGTCACACTATTCGCAGTAAAACGGTCGTCTTGCGAAAATTGTCTCGCTCCAATAAGTTCGCGGATGCTATTTTCGGGCTTGCAATTCGACACCGGACGTAATAAGCCACAGGTCGTTACCCAGAGTTACATCGCGGTCGAAGATAGATATAGCCTCTATAGCAATCGGTTGTGTGTTTTTACTATTATGTTTTATCTGTTACGGGAAAATGTTGCTCAGGTTTTGCTAACGTTTAGTAGTGGGTAATCAGTGGCCACGGTAGTAATCCTCTCAAGTCTAGCCTCTACCGGGAACCCTTTTCTCGAACCATCACGAGGTACTTTTCAGGTATCGATATCTTTGTTACAAACGTAGTGAACCGGCTCCCTAAAATTACTAGTTTCTAAATAATATGGTTTTGGAAATATTGTCAAAGTATTGCTATTTCGTCATCCATTACTTATCAGAATTCATTTTAATCAATGCGTTTGTGTTTTATTTCAATTCAGAAACAATGCCATAGAGAAGGAAACTTTGCCGGAGGTTGACGATGACTAAATATGACAGCACCCATATCCTAGTAGATCTGGACTGTTCTAAATAGTTTAGAACGGTAAAATATCTGTAAAGTTTGCTCGTGAAGGGAAAGCGGTACAACCGCCGTGACATTAGGTAAGTCAGCCCGTTGTCACTGGTTCCATGTCCGTCATTGCAAAGGCTTCTCGAATATCCTAGAATATTCTAGAACAAGTGAAGATAACTTACATGCGCAGTTAGTAAAGTTGGATCGCGAAGAGAAGGCGGCACAGCCGGCGTGGCACGGGGAGAAGTAGGTCAGCCCGTTGTTACCGCACACTGGCTCCATGTCCGTTTCAGTGCAGAGGCAGTTGAAGTTGCAGGCGGCAGTTAGGTTTACTTTGAACGGCTCTAGGTTGCTGGAAAGACGAGTTCTGATTAGTTTTGGAGGATTCGACGGGTTGACATATCTTGTTTTTAGTAGAAAAGCTAAATATTCTTTCTCTTTTGTGGCACGAAAGCTAATCATCATTCAAGCGATTTAATGACGCCTTGCACACCTACGCGATAGAGACGCAGGAACTCTTTAAAGGAAAAGTTTCGCGTACCGCATCCCGCGTATTTGACGCGGGATAATTGGGTAATTCTCTCTTGTCGAAAAAACATTTTTGCAACCGTTTAAAAAAGCATGTAACGGTGCACAACCTGCTTAAGAGTAGGTTTTCTGTTCCCTATCGAGTGCACCGTATATACCGTAATACATAAGTGTCACTAACATAACATAGGATTTGCACGGAGATCGAGTCAGAAACTTCTATTATCTCTTTTAATAGCATGGTCCCTGCAAGGCTGCCATGCTATGTAACACAAAACGTAACGCGCGTTAAACGCGTTTTTTGCGCTAAAATTAGCGTAATAACGCTGATAACGCGCGTTAAGTTGTGATATATAGCGTAAAAGCGAATGCACCAGAAGCCATACCTGTTATTAGTATACGGTATAGTAGTCCCCGCCATCTTGATATTATCGCAGCCGAGGAAGAACAGCAGTACGTAGCAGGAGAGACAGATCGTGTTGGATATCAGCACGAACTGCACGGCGCCTTTCGGGCGAAGCTCCAAGCGTTTGAGCAGACAGCCGCCCATGAAGATGCCGATGCAAGCGCCTGGGATCGCGATGGAACCTGGAGAAGGGTTTGATCATTAGTCGGTCGCCGTGGATCTCGTAAAAGTAGACTAAGACCAGTAAAAATTATCTTCAATAATTACGCCACCGTCAGCTTTAATACGTACCGATCCTATCCATCCAATAGTTGCCTAGAAGAAATCGCTGTTAGCGATAAGGCCGCCGATTATGCCACTAGATATAGTTCGTAGTAAGTTCCTGTATTATTATTTTTTTGTATTAATGGTGCAATAAAGTTACATTATATTCTACCAGAACAGCAGTTGCTGTTCTTTCTCTGGTATGTTCTAGTCAACTTACGGTAAAGTAGGTTAAAAATACATAGAAGGAAGCTTCCTTCTGTTTTTCTTTTTAACACCTCAACGGCGAATGTCTAAGCCTGTCTTACAAGAGTGGTGATTATGGCAAAACCCCTCTTATTTCGGGGAGTCATGTTCAGCAGTGGACGTGAGCTGAAGGCGGGCGATATTGCACGCCTCGCACGACAGAGCAAATGTAATAAGATTTGCGAAGGACCTTATACATAGGGAGTATAAGGAAACTACTTTAGAATATATTCGTTGTATTATTACATAAGATATTTTATGTCGACAAAAACATTTATGAATGATGACCTATCATCAATCAATTGCAAAAATTATCAATAAATAAATTTAAAAAAATTGTGAAACATATTCTTTGTAAAAAAGCTTATTACAAAATATCAGATTACCTAGAAGATAAAAAAGCTTGGAACGAGTTTTGCTCCAACTCAAAATCTACCAACTTACAGATAAGCAAATCAAATGTACTAGACACATAAGTTATGAACATACTAGTGGTTTCTTCTCACTTCTTCCACTGGTGGACAAAAAATTGAAGTGAACTATAAAATGATTTAATTGATAATAATGAATAGTATAAATATGACATGTCTAAGTGCTTATTTGTAAGCTTAAAGAAATAAAAACTTTTCATTTTCATTTTCAATCATCATTCATTATATCAATTAATTGATGGTTAAAATCAGCTAATCTAATTTAAAGGTCAGTCGTTTCATGTGATGGACAGAGAACTCGAGATATTACTTAGCTCTTTTCTCATGGAAAAGTTCGTAATAAAAGCCATGTTAGTATTTTATAGAACTTGACCTGTCTGCTACGAATATTTTATTTATTTGGGAAACAAAAAGCTGATATTTAGTTATAAATAGAACGTAGACTTAAGAGTCAATAAAGCTAACTACAGTTTCCACTCGTAGCTTGTTAAAACTTTAGCTGGCTAAAATGTGCGAAACCACGTTTAGGCATACCTTAACACGTGTAAGCAACTTTTAGCTAAATAAAATAGTTATTTAAAGGGAACTGACGCATGACGTGACTAGAACCATAATTCGGGTAGCCTTGAAGACGAGGGCTGCGTGATTGATACAGGGCCCGAACCGCACCCTCTCATTAATCTTTGGGCTGAGTTCCAACTAACTTATTCGTTGCAACACCGCGCGGTTCAAGGTTAGGTGTAAAAGCATTAGGGAATGTTTTTTTACTGTTTTGGAGTGAGATACTAACGAATATTAAAGAAACGCAAGTCGTTTTAGAAATCAATTCGTATAGCGAGTTTTATTGCTGACTGTTTTTGGTCTTAACGCATTTGTACTTACTATTTGTAAGACAGGAGCCGGACACTATCATGAGCTTCATGCAGTCGCCGTGGCAGGTCACCACGTAACCGGGTTCTTGAGCAGACGCATCATGGCCACGGGCAGATCTGGTAGCTTACCGGTAAACACGCTCGCCTGACTCTTGCCCAGGCTGAACTGCGTCTCGAGGTATTTGGGCAGGAAGACCACAAAGCCGGACACTATCATGAGCTCCATGCAGGCGCCGAGGCAGGTCACCACGTACACCGGGTTCTTGAGCAGACGCATCATGGACACGGGCAGATCTGGAAGTAATATGTTTATTAAGTTAAAAGGTTAGAATACATTTAGAAGAAACTAACTAACTAACTGGTCTAACGATTCGCCATAAGTGTCATGTCGTGTGTGTGCAAAGTTATACATAAAACTATATCAAAATAAGCGTTGATTCTAAACATTTTGAATAAATAATGCTGGAAAATTCACACAGCTTTATCTAGACCCAAGCTAAGCAGAACTTGTATTATGGGTACTAGATAACTGATAATAGTGAGATATACATAATACAATACATTAAATAGATAATATTTTTCATTACACATAGAAAATACTCAAAACACCCGGGACAAATATTTGCAGATCGTACAAACATTTATCCTAAGGCGGGAATAGAATCCGCAACTTCCTGCGTCGCAGGCCACGCCACATCGTTCATCAAATATAAAAATTAATAAGAGTAATAATTTCCCGAAACTTCCCAAGAGAGAACACTCAGGAGAGAAGTTCGATAAAATAACTTCAGTGACTCACAGTACCCTCCCAAGAGTCCTACTAGTCAAGTCTGTTAAATAATATTATGAAAGTTCAAGGTCTTCTTACTACTTCGTTACAGATCAATTCCCATGGCTGTTTGCAAAATTTGCGCTTTTATAAAGTGTTCTTTCCTTGTATATGTTCCAAAAAAAGATCATTTGTTTTAATTTTTATTTTGTCTTTACACCAGATATGTTATAACAACTGAGCTGTAGAAATATGTGGGTTAGACTGGGTCTCCACAAATTTGTAGCAACGATTTTTTAAAAAAGAAACGAGGGTTTCAAAATAGCAGACCATCAAACGATGTGTCTCTCGAAAATTTCTCATTTCTATTTAGGGTTTTTACAAATTTTATCTTTGCTCCAGTTTGGTAGGAACCAGGCGTCAATCCAATCAGATCGCTTGATTTTCAAAGCAAAAAGATCATGTTGTGTGTGTGCGCTACTAGTCAAACTAAGAATTAAATTATATCCCAAAAAATACTATATTGGCCCTTTTGTTTATGGATTTCGGACTTGATCCCGCGATCTTCCCTCAGTTTCGAATGCGAGGGTTTACGCACTATAACAAAAACACACAAACTATTGTTGCTGAGAAACAACACGGTCATTTTGGCACAATGTAGAACATTGCTGATGTTGGAAATGCACCCTAGTTATGAACAAAGTTACCTAGAAGAAGGGTAAATGTGTGAGTGTCAGGGTTGATGCAGCAACTATCTTGGCCTCGTTAACTACGGAAGGTCAAATTAACCTTTGTTTTTCAATCTTTGCTCGGTTTTGGTATAATGAATTTAGGTAGAAATGAATACGTTTTCACACGAAAGAAATCCTGTTCAGCAAAACCAGTGCCAAAGAGGGATCAAATAGCGTTGCGGCTATTTGAACCCCAAAAGACACTAGGCTATTTTTAAGAATTGTTTAATGAATTTTAAATATTTTTCGAAATTATATGATGGAATAGTTATCCAAGATATTATCGCTATCAGTACGTACCCTTTATATCCTTCCCATATCCCGAATCCTTGATATCAGACGCCGGCTTAGGCGGCGGCTTGGACGTCGACGCTCCGCTAGCCACCGCCGCCTTTTCCACCAGCCTGATCTTCTCCTTCTCCCGGACCAGGATCTTCGGGAAGGAGAAGAAGAATGTCGCGACCAAGATGAGAAGAAACCCGCAGAGGAGGAACCCTCCCCACCACATGCCTACCCAGCGGTGGTCGCCGGGATCTGTAACAAATGATACTGACATTTGAGACCAGAAACGCTTATTTAGCTTAAAACTGAAAAAGCCCTAGAGTTTTTAACGCTTTTTAACATCCACGTCGAGAAATTTGTGTTTTGGGTCATATGAGTGAACTTCTATAGCAAACACAGAAGAAAAATATAGAAACCTAGCGAAATTAGTGTCGTGGGTGTCATGCTATTTGACCACAATGTACCACCATGAGTTTTATTTATTTACGTAATCAGAACGGCGCCGTAGGCCAATTATACTAATTACAGATTGTTAATCTAAAAAATAGTTAGATTAAGGTTAGAACACAATATAGTTATACAATTAAATAATAATCAATCTGAAGTTATCATAGGAAATATTCTACTATAGTTTCAAGTATTTATATGTTGTATGAAGTATAGGTTAAGAAGTATTTTGGAAATCGAAATTAATGCACCGACTAATGGGTTCCTTAAAATCATCTCATAAATATTACGAGTATACACTAACGCTCTAACGGAAGATGAGCATGGCTAAGCCTTTTACGGCCTCTTAGACAGCATTATGCTGAGTTAGGCCCTTTTTATTAAAACTTTATGTTCCTATTCTATTAGAATCTCAATATACTGGACTTGTTTCTAATGTAAACTACAAATGAATTATGTTATGTGTTTGTAATAATTCTTTTTTGGCAATAAAATTTTATTATTATTTATTATTATGTCTCTCATTTACCATGATCTGGGGCCATAAAGCGACCCGGTCCTTTGGAAGGCTTGCGTGGGGCCGAAGCCAACTGCACAGAGGCCCTTTGAGAAGTTAATCTAAAGGCGATGGCTACACATAGCGGTTATCGTCCTCGGGTGCACAATATGATACACCAAAGATGGTATCCGCCAGGTGTAGAGACTATTGCAAAGAAAAATGAAAGAAATAAAACCAGGCTATTGTGATGGATGGATGGACTGGGTAATCGGGCTATAGGGGAGATTGCGGACGTCTGCCATAAACAAGTCAATCATTTATTATTATTATCCTACATATGTATGTGTTTTGTTTTTTTAACTGTGTGTATTGTTTTTATAAATAAATGTATTTATATTCTCATACAGAGGACCACTTGTTATTATACTCCGTTCTTTTTCATTGTCCATTATAAGCAAGCACCTGCTATTTCATAATCTTAACAGGAAAATAAATAACCATAAATGGTATAAACTTTACCCTGTTCCAATTACATATAATAAATTGCAAATTGAATTGCAGAATTGTCAGCGGCAATTAGAAACCGGCTATTATAAAATTATTGCTAGTCTTTTCCACAACAACGTTATCTGCCTAACCTACAATTTGATTACCTACCTATGTCTAATTGTTTTCAGAAGCACTTTATTATATGTACTCGTATATACACTTGACGAAGCTATTGCTGGTGATCTCACTGATACACCTACCTAATCATTGTATGTAGATAGATAATTCTTTGTTGCACACTTAGTAGGTATGAATTAACAATGTTTAATTAACAATAAAATAAAACATCTTAAAAAAAACTAGATACAATTGGCCGTCTTATCGCTCAAGAGCGATCTCTATCAAACAACCATGGATGGATAGGATCATGGACAGTACCAGGGGATCTGTGTGCTATACTCTGCTTGTAACAATTTCACTGATTAACTTACACCTTACGTTTTACTCTGTAACATAAAATATGTATAAAATTCGACATTTACAAGTGTACCAATGTATCTTTACGAATAAATAAATAGAATACAATAGATAACTAGCTTCTGCCGGCGACTGCGCACGCATTTTATTTGGAGCAAAAATATCGCTTATGTTATTCCAGGTCCGGGATCTTATTGCATTTATTCAGCCCGATCTATTCAGTAGTTATAGCGTCATCTTCTTCCAAATATCTTCACAGCAAGGCACAAACCCCTTTATAATATTAGAAGGATATCATCTTAGATCTTGATCTTATCAGTAAAAAAGGAATACGTTACGTTTCCAGCGCTAACTCAATAAATACCTAATAAATGTTGTGTTACAACCAAACGCAAAGAAACACGCCATTTCCAATCTTATGCAATACTAGCGGACCTTCCCGGCTTAGCACGGTTTTTAGTACGGATCCCTAACTTTTTTGAAAATATAAAATAGCCTATGTTCACCGGGGATAGTGTAGCTTCCCAACGGTGAAAGAATTTTCAAATCGGTCCAGTAGTTTCGGAGCCTATTCATTACAAACAAACAAATAATCAAACCTTTCCTCTTTATAATATTAGTATGGATACCTACCGAAGTACCTAGTGTTTTTATAGAACCACTACTACTATTGTACTCGACGTATAACTTGGTGTTACGAATAAATGTATTGTATTGTATTGTATTGAAGTCCCTAGCTAGACCGAAGTGCGACCGAGACGACAATACGCTACCTCGCAAGAAGAGGTGAATTGCTATATCTTTATTATTTTTACGAACGAATGTATCATATTATCCTTCTATCCCTGGCTGAAAATGGCCAAAATAAAGAATAATTTAAGTTAAGTTGTTCCTACGAGTAAATAGGCTTTGGTTTTTGTTCTGGAAAGACTTGTACACCTAGTGAACGAACACGAGGGCTTTACTTCTTGCTTTACCGTCTTTATGGTCAATAAAATCACACAAAAGTACGTCGTAGCAAGCAGGCGAAACACGAACTTCGGCGGCGCCGGTCTGACTGTGACTGAGATGGTTGGACCTAATTGGAGCCTTCCACTTTCGAGAACCTAGTACCTAATCCCTTTTTTACTTTAATCTAAGGATAAAGAACCGTTAGCCTTGAACAATAATTCTGACGCCGTTTCTACAGGTACTGTGCCTGTAGGTTTTGTTTACTCATATCAGAATCTAAACTGTTTATAATCTGCACCAAACAACAGCATCTGGCACTAAACATCGCCGTGATAATCAAAGCCGGTCTACATAAACAAGAGTTAAGCCTCGACGAGTAATGTATCAACTAGCTAACAATAGGTGGAACGTTATAGACTCCTAGATATTCTTTGTAAGCAAAGGATCACAAAAGTAAAGAAATATTCGTGCAAAATATTTATGACAAGAGTCGATAAGCAGAAGTTCGAAACGATTTTTGGTTTTGACAGCTTTCAGTCATCGTTTCATTATTCTCTAGTTCGAACTTTAATTTACACCTCTTTGACTGCGCTTTTGGGTGCGTCTTGTTAAGAGTCTATAATACCTCAAACTGCTAATTTTCAACTCCGCCGGAATATTTAACTTTGAAATTGATATATTGTAAAGTTCAGGACTTAATCTATCGATCATGTGTTTCGAAAACACGATTCCATAAAATTTTCTCGATAGAAAAAAATCGCAAAGTTACCTCTAAATTTTTACTAAAACCTAAATTTCTCAATAAATACAGAAGTTCAGATCTTGACAATAAGCGTGGTAATAGAATTAAGTATAAATAAAAATGTTATATGTTTCGGTTTTTTCAAATAATGTCCTAATTAATAGGTAATAAGCTAAAACTTGATTTTTGAACTTGCGTTGCAATGCCCTGTCCCGCTCTTATGAACGCAAAATCATATGTCTAGCCTTTTCACACAAAGTTGAGGTTGTATGGGCCCTTAAGATTTTGTTGTAAGCGTTCCTCCGTTTAATGTATTTCATTGTAATGTATTTTATAATGACCTTGCTGTGTTCTGTTATAATTTTATTTCATAAGAACGTAAATTTCTTTGTTCACAAAAAATATATTGGTTTCTAGAAGGGACCATAGAAGATACTCACCGATAGAGATGATATCACCGGAGAATGAGTCCATGTGGAATGATAGGAGATACGCGCCGAGTAGGAAACCCAGTACGGGACCGAAAGCGGCCATGCTGTACATGCAACCTGAAAACAAAGGTTTACATTAAAGTAAAGTACATAAGGAAATAGATAGACTATATAGTATAAAACAAAGTAGCTTCCCGCTGTCTGTCTGTCCCTATGTATGCTTAGATCTTCAAAACTCAGCAACGGATTTTGATGCGGTTTTTTTAAATAGCTATTCAAGAGGAAGTTTTATATGTATGTATATCGAAAAGCGTGCGAAGCCGGGGCGGGTCGCTAGTATGTTCTAAAGTAGCTTGCAATGTAAGTATATAGTTTGTATAATTTTTTTTTGTTTTTGATATTTCTCTATCTGTTTGGTTGTGATCTACCAACTCTGAGTTAACTTATATCTTTTTCTCCATGCCTAGGTTGCCTGGGAGAAATCGCTGCCAGCGATAAGACCGCCATATTGTACTTTTTATGTGTAATATTTAGATATAAAGTGTTATTTTATAGTTTTAAGTGCAATAAAGTGTTAATTCATTCATTCAGTAACATTATGGCGTATCTTAAACTACATATACGTATATTATAGGTACCTACAGACATTATAATAATTAAAATCCGTTGCTTGGGTCAGGTCACAACGAGACACGACACACGTTAATTTAAAATATAACTTTAGTAACCCATAATACATTTCTTTATACATAAATATTCATGTTATATTCATATTTATTCTAGCTTTATCGCTGGTACACCCCTTGCCTTTTTTAAATTCACATAATTCTTTCCATCCAAAGGTTTCCTGGAAGAGATCGCTTCTAAGCGATATGGCCGCCCATTGTACTTGTCGCATGTAGTGTATTTTAAAATGATCTGTATCTGGTGTACAATAAAGTATTATATTTTTGTATTGTATTGTAATTCAAGCTCTGCTTTGCTTGGAGTTAGATGATGCTCTATGGATTGTCCAACATTATTTATTTATTTACTTAGTACATAAAAAGGTATAAATTTTATTGACATAATACGAAAACTTCCCGCGGCGCCAAAAGAAGTACTTATGGCAAACCACTTCTTAAATTATAGAAAGAAGATTTATGATCGAAATAGCTACCAAACCCTGTATTAGTGTTAGTGTAAAAGTTGTTACGTAAATGAAACCACTTCCTCTAAATATTAGGAAGTGGATTTATCGTCAAACCTTTAACATAATCTTTATAATAGTATCTCGGTGGGTTCATTAAGTTTTGCGGTTATGGTTTCTAGAATTTAGCCCATGAGAAATAGCATATTTATCGTAGACTAAAAGCAGTATCTGAAGACCTTTCATTGAGGGGCTAAGAAGCACCATATCATCCGCGTAGCTCAGGTTGTTAACGCATACACCGCCCAGGTAACAACCAACCCTGGTACTTTTTAGCTCCTCAATCAAATTATTGATGTAAAGGTTGAAAAGGTCAGTCGAGGTCACCCCTCCTTTACGAACACCGCACTCTAGTCTAAACTCACTAGAGATCATGTCGCCCATATGTCGCCCCACCTAACTGCGTTAGTTTGGTTTTCGTACCAGTATCTCAACAGACTCCCGACATGACTCGGGACCTTCGCGTCTTTTAATTTGGCCCAGAGAATATCGTCCTAATGATGTGTGAGTTGTCCAGCATTATTTATTTTTTATTTATTTACAAACTCTGCTTTGCTTGGTGTTTGATGATGCTGTATGGATTGTCCAACATTATTTATTTATTTGCTTAGTACATAAAAAGGTACAAATTTTATTGACATAATACGAAAACTGCCCGCGGCGCCAAAGGTAGTACCTACCTACGTAAGGCAAACCAAATAAAAATTTCTCTTAAATTAAAGAAAGAAGATTTATTATCAAAATACATAGCTACCAAACCCTGCATAAGTGTTAGTGTAAAAGTTGTTACGTTAATCAAAACACTTCCTCTAAATATTAGGAATCGGATTTATCGTCAAACCTTTAACATAATCTTTAAAATAGTATCTCGGTGGGTTCATTATGTTTTGCGGTTATGGTTTCTAGAATAAAATTAAAGTTACTACCTACTTTAACCTGCCTAAACCAAACCACATCCTCAAATAGTAAAGTAGGTTGAAACGTGTTGTAGGTTCGAAATTGTCCTATAAGTAACTCGGTAGGTTCATTAGGTTTGGTTTGATCTTTCGCAAGCCACGTTAATAAAAGCAATAACAATTAGCGAGACAGTCCGAGTTACAGTAGGTACCTACGTGCTACATAGCTATCGCGTTGAACGGTAACTCGCTTTGCGAACCAGAAGTAGGTCATCGTTGTTTTGTGCGAAAGCGAGCAAATGGCGCAGAGTTCTTGGCTCATATCAATGACTTATGCCTTCCGAACTATTTGCGTGAGAAACTGTACTAGCGGTTTTTGAATGTACTTCTTTTCATGCGTTAACATCCTTTTCTAAATAGGCTAGTGTTTTAAAAATTCTAGCCCGTCAGTTAAAGTTATTAGATGATATTAAACAATATTTTGTTCTTTTGTCAAATAAACATTATTTATTTATATGATGAAAATATGGACAGTAAAAGTTTCGAGCCCTTACTCCCAAACTTTGACGCGCTTTATTTTTGTATGTTTTTGTTTGATGAGAATAAGAATATTTCATATTTGGAAAAGCCTTAAAGTTATGATTAGCTTTTTATACCACTAAATACACAGTTAGCTTAGTACAAACCACAGAGTACAAACACATTATATAGGTATATGGGCTGTAAAACAATTAAAAAAGAAAAAATTGGTACGTGTCTAATATATATACCTATATATATTCTGATAATCTAACTGACACTCTGACCAGACTAAATAGAATAATGAATATATGAGATTTTTTTACCCAGGACACTAACCCATTGCCAATAGGTAACATTGAAACCTATTGGCAATTTAGAAAAGGATAGGAGGGGAAAAGTTCATTACGGAATTGGTTTCCACTTTGTAGTTACTTATATGGGCATGGTTTCGTGTAAATGATGCAATGTTTGCGAGTAGATCCACTGTATTACGAAGCGTTGCGTGACGACGTCGCAAGCTTCCACATCAATTTTCATTAACATTCACATAACCAGTATTTTATAACGCTGCCATTAATAATACTGCCTCTAAGCCGAAACTATACTGGAAAGTTACGAAGTAGGCAGCGACAAAGTAGAGGCGTAAATGTCAAGTATGTTTCCTACGAAGTAAATAAGAGTAAAGGAAGTGACCCGAGGTAGAGAGCCTCTTCACTTAAGTTCAGACGGCGATGATCTTGTGGCAGTACTCAAACGACGCTCAAGAGCCTGTAGAACCTTTTAAGATTTGTATTATACATTTCCTAAAATAACTTTATGCCACAGCTTGTTGCTTATGAAATAACCTTTGATTATTAGTATGTATTATATTTCAGGTTCAAAAACTTATTGACTAAACTTATTTCGTTAGGCTTACAAAATATGCACTTAGACAAGTCAAGTTATTTACTATAAATTATTTTGGTTCACTCTATAGATTTTTTCTCTTGAGTTTGTTTTCTCTTTTATTATATGACATATTCATAACCAAAGGATAACATTCATCGGATAAGCTCCGCCGGAATATAACCTAAACTCGGTTGACCTAATTTCAAAAATTTGGCAAGCGGCTTTCATGCATTACATTTTTTATCCCCTTCACCTTTAGCGTACATTATTATAATACGATTTTGTAGCAGGATGCGCAACTGAAACCGCGATGTAGCTTTCCAAATATGATGTTGGCTTTTCGCCCAAAACAGTGCCGACCTCTAGCGAGGCTTGACCATGAACTGTCGTTCAACCTAAGACGTCTTCGTCTTCATAAAGCTAGTTGTCTAGCTCCAAGCTAATTCTACGTTGTTATGTGAGCAATAAACCGGAGGCCATAGCATCAGCGCTATGAGTACGATGCAGCTAAACTTTAGTTTTTAAAGTTACGACTATATAAATAAAAATAATAATGCTGGACATTCACACAGCATCATCGAGCCACAAGCTATGCAGAGCTTGTGTTAGGGGTACTAGATAACTGATACATCAGTCGTCTAACCTAACTAGAATATTGACTTTTACCACCAGATGCAAATATTTTTATTTTCTTTTGATAAAAGTTTTGTTGAGATTGTTTGATGCACGAGGGTCGCAGGTCAAGGCCGCGAAGCCCCGCCATGGCATCTAAATAACGCCAACCAAGCATAATGTATTCGGAACTACCACGCGACAGTTTGTAGCAGTAACGGAAAAATGCTGCAGTATTCAGCCTTTCGTTTTAAATCCTAAATTTATTGTCGTGCATTCAAGCGAAATATTGCAGAAATTTTCTTTTATTAAAAAACATTCCAGAATACAAATGAATTATCGTTTGCTACTAAACTTGAATAGTTAGTTACCTATTATTATCACTGTAGTGGTGTACAGTCTGTCCACATTATTATAAAATTTAAAAATTATTTATAAAAACTCCTGTGTGTGTATGATTTGTAATTCGTTATATATTTTTTGTTATTTATGTATTATTATGTTTGACGTATAAGAATATTCTTATCAACAAAGAACTGAACTTTTCTTTTATTAAAAAACATTCCAGAATACAAATGAATTATCGTTTGCTACTAAACTTGAATAGTTAGTTACCTATTATTATCACTGTAGTGGTGTACAGTCTATCCACATTATTATAAAATTTAAAAATTATTTATAAAAACTCCTGTGTGTGTATGATTTGTAATTCGTTATATATTTTTTGTTATTTATGTATTATTATGTTTGACGTATAAGAATATTCTTATCAACAAAGAACTGAACTGAACTGAAGTCATAATAGCTGAAGACAGGACGTTATGACGTTCATTAGGGGAGGCCTATGTCCAGCAGTGAACTAACATAGGCTGATGATAATGATGGTGAACGACTGTAGGTATTGTCTTCCCGCATACTTTACACATTACCCATTAAGTCAAGTTTATGCCCGAGCCCGTTGCTTTTCAGCGGTAAATATCTACGTCATCATTCGGCACTAAATGTTGATAAACGTTCTAGGAAAACAGACATCAACGAACCCACGGAGTTCGTCTGAATTGCTTTAAGTGAAATAAAATGAAAGGAAAACACTATTCCACGATGTGGAAAGTTAATAACGTAAGTGTCCACACCCTGCCATAACATACATAGGTACTTACACAAACATACTGAATCGTTGAACGGGCAAGTTCGTGCTGCGATAGTGTTATTTGCCCATCATGTCATGACACTTGGTCAGACATAAAAATATTCCATATGAGTAAATGAGCAAGAATGCACGCATAGTTTTCACTGCAAGTTACATTTGCTTTGTTTGTATGAAACTATGAACTGTCGAGACATGGCATGATAATATGCGCCTTTGGTGGCCACCATTTCTAAATTATTTCAACTTGACATGCTACCATGAGGTCTAACTTAGTTCATCGACACCTGTTAATCCATACATTTGGGAATATAGCTCAGAGAAATTCCAATTACTTTATTTACAAAATAACATTTATATTCAGGTTAAATAGCCAGAATTTATGATTTGGACGATAACCCAGATAAAGTTCACTGAAATTGATAAAGATTTTCTTTGTATGGAATACTTTGAATGAGTCATATCTGCTAAGATATGTTGGCAGGTGTTTATAATTTCTTGTAAAAATATTTTCTGCGAAATCACATAATTATAATACGTATTCATAGTTCTTCTTGTCTTGGTATACGTTTATAAAACAAAGATTTTATACCTTAGATATCCATAAAATTTGTATGACTCATATTATAATTATGAGTATTTCATAAATATTATTAGACGTATATACCGCCCGATTGTTATTTTCACACCTAGCATTGAGTGAGTAATTATGTTTAATGTGTTGGAAATTATGGAATTTTTAAGAGACGAAACAGTTATAATCTAAACTCGATTTTAAAATTCGGTACAAAAGTCGCAAAAAGCTGAATTGCGTATTGAATTCGCTACGTGTAGTAATAAAACCTACAAGTAAAAGTCGCCTCGCATACGGAGGGTTTCGTACCTTTTCCCCCCCCTTTAATTTGAATCCTCTGCTTATTTTTAGTCATACCGGCAAGAGGAATACGTAAAAGTTACTGTACTTTTACGTATTCCTCTTGGCGGTATGAACCGTCATGAGGCACCCGGTGATGGGCGGACAGATGACGTACGGACAGCCAGTAGCGGAGGCTTAGTAGGGTCCCGTTTTCACCCTTTAAGTACAGAACCCTAAAAAGGTTGCGCTCGTCTGGCATGCCCACTTACGAGTTCGTCGACCTCTCGTCCCTTACCTATATTATTGTTCATGTACCACCGAGTTTACGAGAGTCGTGGCTTTACTAGCGGATCATTAGGTACTCAAAACAAAAACGGCACGAAGACATGACATATGGATCCGTCCTACCTTCGTGACATTAACTTCGATCAAGGGCAGGGTAGTGACGAAAACATCGGATATACTCAGACGTTGTGGAATCTAGATTATCGATCGGATGTTTCAGCGGAACACGAACATTACTGGCAAAAACAGGCCTTGTTCCGCAATTTCTGATTCCTTGACGAGAACTTTGTAGTAGCAGCCGAGACTTCGCGATTTTCCTGGATAATAACTTCCTCCTCCTTCCTTTCCCCGGGATACAATCTATTTCCTTACCGATTTTCGAATTACTTTATATAGTGTGACGGTTTAAGAATACTAAAATTATGCTGGAAGACTGGGTCATCGACGTAAGTGGTGCCGAGGGTAAGTAAGGGCGAGCCACAACAGCCAAGCAGCAGCAGAGCGACCACAAAAGCACTGGCTTGAACATGCTCTAGCACAATAAACCCTATATAGAGTTACAGAGAGTGGAAATAACTTATCAATATACTTGCTAGAAGATACGTGGTCGCCGGAAGTAAGTAAGGGCGAGCCACAGCAGCCCAGCAGCTGTTGAGCGACCACGAATACCAGCACGGGCAAGAATGTGCTCAAGCAAAATAAACCTTAATTAGCGTAACAGAGAGTAGAACTTACCGATATACATGCTGGAAGACTCTGGTCGTACATGGTCGTCGACGTAAGTGGTCCCGAGGGTAAGTAGGGGCGAGCCGCCGCAGCCCAGCAGCAGCTGAGCGACCACGAATACCAGCACGGGCAAGAATGTGCTTGGAGAACTCTGATGGAAGATACGAAACGTATACGATAGTAACTTATTGGTAATAATTATTTCAGGTCAAATAGGTTGGTAGGTAAACATAACACTATTAAAATATAGGTTAAAATTTAGAAATACATATACGAGGAGTTTTAATAAATGTATTCGTTTAAGCGGTTTTTTGTTACATGCTGAAAATCAGCGTTGTGGGGTTACACGCAACATTCAGCTGAGCATGAACCTGTTCTGATAGCGCAGCAACACGGCACTGACCATCACTCACGGCTTGATCTACACTAAATTAATTTAGATACGTCTATTAATAATATATATATATATATATATATATATATATATATATATATATATATATATAAATCAATGCATATTATAAATTATATACTTTAAGTCTTTTTAAGTCGTGTGCTGTATTTCTTTACTATAGTTAGATAATTAAGTTTTTTGCTCTATCAGAATAAATATATTTTCATTTCATTTCATTATGAATGTCCGTCCTAATTAAAATATGAAATTTAAAATAGGAATCTATTGGTATTTTATTAGGCAGGCCAGCTTGCTTTATTATCGTCTTTACTCAGATAATCTAGGGGTTTACTTATAAATTGTGAAGGCAAACATATAGAGCGTTTAGTTGCATTTTACTTTGAGAAATCGCTCTCAAATATTCATATAGAGTTTTCAAAACCGAAATGAACAATGGACAAATAAAATCATGGTAACATTACGGGAACTAAGCTTGAGCGGCGATGCGTGATACAAATACCTACATAATTTGTTTTTTTTTACAGTTTTCACTGTCTGAAATCTGTATAGAAATTGTTCCGCTTATTTCAATAATATAAGAGATTTGTTTTTATACCACCAAGGTGGCATGGCATGCAAGAATGCGGCCCGCCTGATGGGAAGCAGTTCCGGAGGCTATGGACGCCTAAAGTAAAAGTATGTATAACTGAGCCAAACCAGTATGACCTTAACATTTTGCGGTGCGAATACCCCGCAAGTTATGTCAGTTTGAAGTTGCCTCAATGCGCTAATGTAATTGTGCGATTTGGCAACTGCAACGTAGGATAGAGAGCTAACTGCAACATGCTGTGACTCCGAGCGCTAGTTGCTCTACCGCAGAGAATATGTAGCTCTATCGAAGGTTGTGTCCTGTAGATTAAGTTTTAAGCGATTTGGCTTCAAACTTAATCTACTAATAAACGAATACTACTGAAATACAATGTTTTTTTTGCGTACAAACAAATAATGCTGGACAATTCACACAGAATAACCTAGCCCCAAGCTAAGTAAAGCTTGTTTTTCGGGTACTAGACAACTGATATTCTTCATTCAATACATCACATACATATATAAATACCCAGAATTAAGTAGGCTATGTTATATTATTACGTAGGTTTCGTTTGAGTAGAAGCTAGTTTTTTTAGGCTATAATACAATATATATTTCACACTAATAGTATAAATGCGAAAGTTTGGATGTTTACTGGATGTTGGTACTTCTTCAAGCTAAAACTACAAAATGTATCGGGCTGATATTTTGCATTGATGTAGCCCTAAACCTGGTATCAAACATAGGCTATTTTTTATTCCATAAATCAGTTCCCATGGCACATAAATAATCTTACTTTACATAGAAACAACGCGTGCGAAGCTGCGGGCAGATACTACTTTAGAAATAAATTCAGAAATGTTTCACAACTTCATCAACCTTAAAAACAACAAGTTTAATATAAATAAAAACGACTTGCAACGTGTTCGGGGTAACCGATGGAGCTCTCTGTACTAAACCCATTGCGTAGGAGTGCCGGGCGCAGTGTGTGGGTGGAGGAAGAAAGTTTATGGGAGAAATGTTATGTTCCTGAGTACATGATGCCGCATCGGACTTTGGCCGTCATCCCAATTGAAAATGAGTTATGTGGGCCAAGTATTATGTACTACTTAACTTAAAATAGAGCGTTCTATCATACCTTTCTCAAGGTACAAGGTTTGTGAACAACTACAAAACTAAAAACCAAAGTCTCTTTTTGGCGTTGAGTTAAGTAATGCAGAAAGTGATTTTTAGGTTAAGTATGGGGGCAATGTTTACAAACATTGTATCTTGAGTTTGGCTGGAGCGGATATCAGTAGTTTTCTTGTAAATAAGCAAATAATCTTGATGATTTTTGAGCTTAGAAACTTATGAACTTGCAAAAACGTTTGCCGTGTCTCACTCCTATGTTTCAATGACCAGAACACCCGAAACAAATATCTGCAGATCGTACACACATTTGTTCCGAGGCGGGATCGAACCCGCAACCTCCTGCGTCGCAGGCGGACCTTCGACCACCGCGCCACATCGGTCGTCTTTATAGAGGTAGACATTATAGAGGTAGATTATAGAGTAGGTAAGTCAGTAGAACATTCACTCACTTTGATGCAGTTTTCGGGCCTGAGATTGCTCGGGGGCAGGCCTTGCGACAGCCGCAATCCGCCCATATCGGCCTCGAGAGCGCGAGGCAATCGACAGATGTTATCGTCAGATTTATTGTTCGCCAAAGTTTCACTGTTCACTTCCGCGATGAAATGTGGGACGACGAACACGAGCGAGCCAATGCCCATTATTACAGCGCCTGCAATAATACCGCTACATCAATTGATCAGTAAAAACACGGACGCGGATACAGGAACAATAAACACGACTGGGAATATACATTTGATTGAGGAGATGAGAGAATACTCAAGATTCCTCTCACTTAACATGCATCTTCATAAACCTTTGTGGTTATAACAGCCGGATATTCGTGATCTATAATTAACAAATCAATGATCAAAGCTATGTCGTCGTCAATTCGGCAAGAGAAAAAGTATGTTTTTTGTGGCGCAGTGCATCAGCATTGCCATACAGAGCGGTGCAATGTGGCCAGAGTATTGGACGCTTCCGATTGGTATTTATATAGATCAGTTCAGCTACCTCTAGATTGTTTGCTACAGTCTGCAGTAAGCTCAACTTTTTTAATTGTAAATAATAATTCCAATCTGTTTCTCTTCTATACTGTAATTTTCATTGATAAATAAAGATACTTATTTTTACAGGATATATGATAATCATTGATTAGATGAAATTCAACGTAAGAACAACCGGTTCAATGATATTTTATTTTCATTTTGCAATAGAAAATAATAAATCTTCGTACAAATATTTTTTATTGATACCGATCTCAAGAGAACGGACTGAGCCCAGTTTAACTAGCTTGGTAATGTAATGAATTATGCCAATGGAGCCGAACAGCTGTTTGAAATGTCAACAGTGGTTTAATTAGCCTGAATCATGACCCGGGATGTACTTACCTACTGCGATCCAAACGGGAATGTGCCGCCTACTGCCAAGATACGACACGAAGATCACTGTTATGACATTCCCTATTTCGTAGCTACTCGCAATCAGACCAGAGAGGCTAGACGGTATGTCGAAGCGTTTTTCGATGGTTGTAATCACAGAATTGATGTATCCGGAACTCAATGCTTGTTGCAGGGTGACCAGAATGGAGAGGAAAAATACAAATACCTGAAACAAATTTCTCATTAGAGTTACCATCACGAAGCCACACCAGCCACCGCAATAAGTATTAATAATAGCTTTATTAGCAAAAAAACAGCATAATTATTAATCACAGTGGAGAAACAACAAGAAATTACAATTACAGATAGACTACCTTGAGATATAATAAACTAATAATTTTCACTTATAGCCTGCTTATAGCAAATAATACTATAATTGAAAACTGTGAAGCTTCACTTAGACCACTATTGTTTCTACTTATTTAAATTTATAAGCTGTTTGTTTTCCATATAAATAAAAATAAAATAAATATATCAATAAAATAAATTAAAGTTTTATTCTGTGGTATCACACGCAAGTGGTACACTAAGCTATAGACATAAGTCTATTAGCTTAGTGTACCTGGAAGCCACCTGGTACCAGCTTATGCTGTGGATACCACGTCCCTTCCAGGAAGTTTTATATAGTAGTAAGTATAAAGGTGTTCCTTACTTTAATACTAGAGAATTGCTGGATGAATAGCGGTCTCCACGATAAGATACCGCAGTCCCGAATGTCATGAGGAATGTCTAATATTTCTGGGAATAATTGTGGGGGTTTTTCTCTTTCCTTTGCTCTTTCGCGGTCCCTGTGAAGAAGAATAAATTTAATACACATTCAATAGGGTTTGCTTCACTACCAACGAACAGTTTCCGCCCATTGTGCTATTAATGATGCCTTATTAGAACAGTGCTTGGAATCGTTTGCTTCATCCATTAAAAAAAAACATAATTTGCAAACAAGCCACAACACATACATCTTCCAGATGCATGGAGTCCTAACAGGGCTCCTAATACTTAATAAATTTATATTTTTAATACCTATCACATTGTATTAGCATAGTAAAATATATTATTGAACTTAACACTATTATTAAGGTTTTGAAATTTCTACATACACTAGATTTGGTTAAACCATAAAATAAAATGATACCTGTCGCAAATGCCCGCCGAAGGGTTTCGGCTGTGGCACTTGATGGACTCCCGCGGCGGATGCGTGGGGAGCGGCGGCGTGCTGGGACCGGCCACCTCCTCCCCCTCGGCGCACCCGGACTCCGCGTATAGCCCTGTCATGGCGTACATTGATTCTTGCCTCCTGAGGACAATTGCAGGTTATAAGGTTCAGAATTTTATATTATTGGCGTAAACAGAATAGACTTTATTGCACGAAAGTTTTACATAAGGGCATAAGGCAAGTACCTACATTGCTAGATAGCTTTCTCAATCTGCTAACCTTTGATCATTCTTTGTTAATGGCAACTGTGTCTGGTTGGATTCTTTTCTTTTTTCAGGTAATGGACAATAATTGTAAAATCAATGAGTTATTATATTATGAAGATTGTTTGATATTTTCACCAGAGCCTAGTTCGTTATCTAGCAGGGTGTACCACGTGCAGGTTAGGTTGGCCTGGGTGACGAGATGGTGGAGGCCCCCTTACACCCCTGCTAACCTTAGGGTAGCGTGGACAGCAATCACAGGAAACAAAACTTGGATGACAATTTAGTTACAAGACAGGACTGAATAAATAAATAATGCTGCAAAATTCACACAGCATCTAGCTAGATGATGCTATGCCCCAAGTTACGCAGAACTTGTGTTATGGGTACTTAGTACAAAAAAAGTTACCAGTTACGCAGGTCACAGTATTATAATCGTAGGTCATACATTTAAAAAAGAGGCGTTCCTTTCCTAGCTTGCGTGAATAGGGCTCAACATCCGGTGGACCATATAATTGTTCTTTCAAGCTACTTTCAAAGACTTATCTATCCACAAGGAAGTTTTACGATACAAGTAGTATATGAGGCTGATTCATAGGATATGGTATGTGCTTAGCTGTATTGGCTAACTAAGCCATGTAAAGAATCTTATCTATCGCCGTAGGTATTATGTTAGGTCAACAAGGCGGCAACGTTATTTATATCGCACGTAATAATAGAGTGCTTTCTAGGCAAGGGTAAATCTACCTTTGTCAATACCTTTGCTAAACCCTCGACAACGCTGACGTAGGTAATGGAAAAAGAGGCATGACGTCACAGGTACGGTAAAGGTATATATTTTTGGATTTTATTTAAGGATATCGACTGTAAATGCTTGCTACGAGTATTAAATATGTATTGCGATTTGCGGTATCGTATTGGGGGTTAATTGTTTAACACAGTTATAAAAATAAAGGTTTTCGGTTTGTCTGTATGTACTTTATTTACCTATATTTTATTATATATTATTGTATGGTTTTCTGATGATTCCTTTAGATTTGCATAGAAAATTATCCCAGGGTGGTTTAAAATCATTATATAACTTACTATATGTATATCACGCAAAACATAAATAAAAACCGTGTTTAGGAATTCAAAGGTTCTTAGTTTTTGTAAAAAGCATCAGATTAATTTATTGTAATAAATGCTTCATAAATTTAAAAACATCACTTTTCTACGTTTATCACCTCACATCATCAGTAGGATCTAGGTAGAATTGCATAGGTTTTGTTACAATATAAATTGAACTCAATTAAGTAAACTACAACTTCCTCCATTACCCATTGAATAGTGAGTAAAAGTGTATAGGACATCGTAAACAATACAAGGCAGCTTGTCGAAGCAAACAATAACATTGAGATAGTGAAATCTTCCTGTTCAATAACCAAGTCAACCTAACAAAAGTGGGTAGATACTACCTGTTAGAAATGTCAAGAGCTAGTCAAGCAGCGATAAATTACCAAGAAAGTGTGAGAGCTGACGAGCATTGTTCAAGGAGAACGACAAACGAACACAATAAACGGTACTAAACCGGCTTTTTGTACGACAACGAATGCCTATCTAAATGAATAGAAGAGAAAGAATCCGAATGTATAACAAAACAAACCCGCAACGAATCATTGATATACTATTGTAAAGAATACCTTAGCAGACATTTGAGCTGTTCCATCAACTTTTCATTCATGTTTCACGATTCACCAAAATTGCCATGAATAAACCAGCGCAGAAGCACCACACAATCCACAAGTTAGAACTTCTTCACGCGTCAAGAAACTAGTAGTTTTTCGACGGCACCTGTGAAACTGACGAATTTCAAGAGACATGCTAAGCGTGTGCCCAAACCAAACATTACTACACAAGGATGACTAACATAGATCTTTGTATACTACGGAGATACGAAACGCATGAGTATGATTACGAATATGGGACAGCACGGACACCAACGATGTCACACAGTTAAGACACAGTGGTAGCAAGTTGGGACACGGTAGCAGTATTTTGCCGCTCTAACAAGAGAATACCTAAATCAACATTGCAAAACCATTGTATTCTTTTCGCATACAATTAAAAACAAAGCCAAGTTAGATATTTCTCCACTGTTTACTTAGAACATTATGTAATTACGACTAATTAATTGATTTTTAACACGGAATGCGTATACCTGTCAGACCATATCAAATCGATTTATCAATCAAAGTTCTCAGCTTTACTAATCTCACTGTTTTATCATGCTATGCAATGTAATGTATGTATATGCATTTTTTTTAATCTTGTATCCTATCTTCTTTAGTATAAGTGAATCTACTGCTAGTTACTACGTTGTTATCTTTATCATGGATCTCTTTGATATCAAATACAATTCTAAGTAACCTACCTACACTATCCTACGAACCAAACCAAGTGTCTTCCGTACCGTATAATAGAACAGCCAAGCATGATTTTGTTTACTGAGAAAAATACAATGAGTTCAGAGTTGAAAGTGGCGGTTATCTTCTTAAATAGAATATGTTGTGTTTGGTCTTCAAAGGCCCACGCTTGGAATAAAGTTTTTTTATGAACAACCTTTTCTTCTTCCCACGCATATTTGACTTCGTATTTTTAAGATGTGCTGCTGACTTTTGAATTGGCAAAAAATAACCTTGAAATACGAATATAAATTAAGGACAAGCATTTATGTGCCTAATAACGACCTAAATCGAAAATGACTATGTTTAATTATTTGATTAAATTTGGTTACCTACACGAAGTATTTTTCTAATTACTCTACGAATGTTGTGTCAATAACTGGCATAAAATTTCCACTTTCATTTATTTACATTCAAATGACATACAGCGTGTTAAAAATTAAATTAGTAACTAGGTATGTATACGAAATAAACAACAAAATGGTCTAATTTTTGTAGCTAGTACACGCAACCACAGCGAAAATTGGGTCGTGCGGGTAGACCTCACCTCAAGGGCGAACCAAATATCGATAATAAACTACATTACATTGTAACGTTCAACAAACCATTCAGAATTGAATCGTGGAACATTTAGCCGAGACTCGCGCCGACAACTCAATTTCATCCACTCAGAGACGTTTATAAAATCCTCTTTGTTCTGAATAATTATTCCCCGCCTACGTTAATAACGTTATCAAAGCAGTGGTTGCTCTTGAACCCATATATCTAGAAGACGGCGATTTCTAAAAATAAGATAAACAGCGAGTAGGATCAAGTAAAAGCTTTACGGTTCGTGTTGTAGGCTCTTTACCCAAATAATGTAAAGGGGATCCTTTACTAAGCCCGCAATTTCGTAAGAGGAATTTAAACATCTACATTGTCGACAAAGATTATAAGGAGTCATAGAGTATTCTCGCACTTGCCACTTTATCATTTTGCACACTGATCTTTACATGTTCTTAAAAATAATTTTTGAATTTGTTGTATTTGTAAGAAATAAGGAGTCTAATATTAGGTTGTAAAAATAAGGCTACATATTTTCAATAAATACAAATGTTCGTATACATTCATATATTTTCCATAGTTAAAGAGTCAGCCTATGTTATATTTGTGTATTTAAGCAATATGTTGTCAAGCGGATAAAGCGTAGGAGTAGAAGAGGCTGGTAGCAGGACGTCAACGCGAATGACAAGCCAAACAAAGGGACAGCTGAGATGTTGACCCAAGCATATAACTACCGATTCAGCAGTACGTGCTATAGTAATGATCACTAAGGTCATAATATAATGCAATCAGAGCGAAGCGGACAGTATGTGGGTCATGATGTGCTCCGAAATAAGAACAACTGAATATAATTACCTACTGTGCTCTGGGATCGGCTGGTGATTTATGAAAACGGTAATTGTCATAAGTAGAAGATACAATCGGAGAAAATTGTTTTATGACGGAAAAGGTAGAGGTGTTTGAAAACTTATTAAGTTGTAAAAATTTCGTAACCGCGATGTTTGACGTTAAATTGAACGCTAATTAACTTTCAATTTTCAATGGTAAAAACAAAGCTATTATCTGGAAGATTTGTTTAATCAAACAGAATTGCCGTCATAACTTTATTGGTAACGGAATCCCATTGAAAATTATATACAGAGATATACTCGTATATGCCTTATAGATAGGAAGATTATAGAAAAGCAATCTCGGGTAGACGAGGACACTTAGAAACGGTAAGTCCGCAATTGAATATACATACATATGTATGTATGTACATATAATCCCACTCGTGTTGAAGGTACAAACGCATAATGCCGATCTACAGTACCTACTAGCATTTTGAGTACCAACGATTAATACAGGAATATAATGACTCTTAAAAGTGGCGTAAAATCTACGTTCAGGTGAACTCCTCAAATAACTTGGTAAACAAAATGAGGCGAATGACGTCAACGAATAGAATCCTACAAATGATGCAAACTTGCTATTAGTTATTGATGTAATTATTGCCTCCAGAGTTTGAGTATTGAGACAGTGATGGAGATGATCCAAAGTTTAAGCATTAATTAATTATCATCCAATTACTAAGTATCCAATAATAGCGCGGATGATAGGCATCGATCAATAAAGTTACGTCACAGTAAGTTATACTAATGTTATTTAGAAAAGTTTGTATGTTTGTAAGTTTATTTGTAGAGTGTAGCACCTGAAACTACTAGGTCTGATTGTGAACTCAACATATGTATCAACAAATGACCTATCATTTTATTGTCTTACTTACTAAATTAGCAATAGTAGAATACGACTTGTTCAATTTGTATGATTATTATTAACGATAATTAACATTTTTATTCTGGGGTAAAGATGTTTTAGGTTATTTCTGTGAGTGCTATACAATAGCGTTGTTTTATATAGTACCAGGTTAAAGAAACCGAGGGCAAAAGTTAATTTAGTAAACAGTGAGTTACACTAGGAGTACTGTATGACGTGCTAGATACCTGTAACTAGTCAGATCGATCGATCACATGTCAGAGACTAACTGAAACAATTTGTGAACGGTGTGATGGTAGGAGCTACATACCTGTGACCTTTCCTGTGCTGCGGAGCGGAGTTGGACCCGCCAGCATTCTGCTGCTTGTCGCCCTCCGTCATTGTATTGGTGTTCTGCGTGTCTCACCGCACGCCCATTCCAGTCTCTAAAAAGCTTCTCCACCTGCAACAAAGGCTTTCATTAGGCATGATCAAGGACAATCACTCCACCTTCTGGCCCTGCCAACCTTGTGATTACGGACCGAAACAGGGCATGTCACATTACATCACCGACTTGTCGGGCTGTTCCCCCCAGCTAGGTACTGCTCTGTCTGTCCGACATCCCTTTGCGAAAATGATTAAGTCAATAGAATGACGATTTGCGAAATACTGCTGGCAGATTCTCGATGCGGCAAGCTAAAGACAGGACGCTCTCACGCTCACTAGGGGAGGCTTATCAAACAGCAGCTGAATGATGGATTGAGGGTTCATAATAGGCCAGCTTATAATAACTATTTGTTGTTCAAATAGTATTACATAAAATACCGGCATAGGCTGATGACGACCATGATGCTTTTAATATCAATCCACGATGAAGCTCGAGATCGACAACATCGATTGATGAATTCAGGAAGCTTTGCGTCGACCTTTTCGGAAGATGCAGAAGTAAACAGTCATGTATTTGGTAAATTATTCAACGAAAACGTGTTTCAAACGACAATGGTTTTGTCAGAATGTGTAATGGCTGCCAAGGAAAGCCTTTTGGCAGGTGAGTCCGCTGTCAAGACATGAACGCGGTGGGAACAGCTCTTTGATGTAATGTTGGTCGTCATTCTGTTTCGAAACACATTAAATAGCCTTTGTTTAAACGTGTTTAAATATACATAGATACTCTACCCGCGTAAACTGTGGATGCTATCTAATCCTATGGGTAGTAAAGTTAATGTCGGGGCGGTTTAGCTTTCTCTTTCTCATATAATCCTCACTAGCTTTTACCACACTCTGGAAACGCTGGTAAGGATTAAGTAGACTTGTTTATTATTCTGCTTGTATTGAAATTGTTTTCTTGCCCCAGTTAGAGTAAAGCTATAATAAAGTTTGTATATAAATATGTTCCTCTTATAACATTTTGTTATGGTAGAAACAAATGCTGGACATTATCACATAGGATTTCTAGCCGCAAACAAGAATAGCTTGTACCTAAATACCAATGATTCTAGTAGCCTATGTTCCGTAGGGCTAAAGAATTTTTAGGAAGGTATAAGTACACAAAATCACACTAATATTATAAATGCGAATGATTAGTTGTTTGTTACCTATTCTCGTCAAAATCACTAATGTCTGTACTGAACATTTGCATACATGCTAGTAGTAATTAAGACGTTTTAAATCTGGATTTACATAGGTAGTCTACTTTTTATCCCGGAATAAAGCATTCGAAGTCGCCTGCAGAAGCTAGTTCATAAATATAATATGACGACCAATGTGGCGCGGTGAGCGAAGGTCCGCCTGCGACGCAGGAGGTTGCGGGTTCGATTCCCGCCTCGGAACAATTGTGTGTACGATCTGCAGATATTTGTTCTGGGTGTTCTGGTCGTTTTCTATGTATAATAAAAAATATCTATCCATGTAATATATAGTATTATGTATATCAGTTATCTAGTACCCATAACACAAGCTCTGCTTACCATGGGGCTAGATAATGCTGTGTGAATTGTCCATTTATTTATTATTTATTTTATTAATATAAAACAGTATAAAGGCCAACCTATAATTACAGGTAAAATAGAGAAATTGTGATAGCAATTTACTAACTTCAAACAGAAACTGCAAGGTCGTTTGATATCAGTACAACATAGTTACCTATAGGTATATCAGTTACAGTACAGTTGTAGTTGCGACACTGTTACAGTTAAAAGTGATCTACGAGTGTGGTCGATGGTTTATTATTGGACTCGTGCAATAGTTTTAGAACCCCCCAGCAGAGATAGGAGTACAAATCTTAAACAATTTCACCTTGATACATTGCAGAAGTTGCAGATAAAGTTATGTTTAATTTCAGGTGATATTTTTCAATAGGTATTGCATTTGTATTTTTATTTAATGTTCGCAATAAGTTGTGTTATTCTAACCGAAACAATAGATCCAACCGGACAACTCAAAGATCTAGCACAAATCTACATAGATGATTGCACATGTAACAAGCGTTAGTCACGATAAACATCGAACGATAGGTACGGCATGGGTGCACATACAAACACGACTAGAAAACCTATTCCATTAGTGCTAAATACCGTACATGGACATCGCGGATATTCCTAGCCGCTATTCGGTGCCGTTATGATTTCACCATTTGCAACGAACACTTGGAATTATCGGAATGGCGTTCGCATTATGGCCTAGATCGCCAATTGCAATCGTGAACTGTGAGTTATTGAATTGGTTCAATGGGTGACAATAACACGGGACAAAAGCGAGTGCTCTAAAAACAGTGACTGAGACGGATGGCGGGGCGGTGGAGACATTTTGATAGCTAGCAAGTGCTTTAAGAAATGCTTCGTAGTCTACTTAATTTTGTTTCAATTTCAAATGGCAGTCAAAAGTCTATTCTGCTTCATTTTGAATTGTATCTATCAATACAAAGTTGTCTGGTAGATCACTCTTCAGTAATATAGCAATTATCAAAAGCAGAACAAGAATGCTAGATTTTACTAGCTAAAATATTTGGAGGGCTTTCTGGTTATCGACTAGATTTCTAGAGAGACCAGATTTTTGTTAATAAAAAGATCATTTGTTTAGGAGTCGGAACCAGTTTGGAATTGGATAATTTTACCCATAGCATAACCAATCGCACGAAATCGAACCATTTGCATACTTGACCAACTGACCTATTCAATCAAAATAAATATAATTGACATCGGTTATATTATAGCGAGTCATAATTAATTACATATATTTCATAAGTCTTAAACTACTACTTTACGTACTTTTTAAAAACAAGACCATGAGAATGGAGTCACAGGGTTAAAGTGCCACTATGTTCATTGTTTTCAAACACAAGAGATGAAGATTCTCGAAAACAACGGTGCCTTATAACGAGCTTTTGTAAATAATAACCGGCTAGGTAGCGATCTCTCACGATTATTGTTTATCTTAATAACTGTACTCGTATCGTACCTATCCAACTCAGTCAGTGATAGTAACAGACTTAGTAATAAACTTAGCTTTGCAAAACTACAAAAACAGAATCACACTAATACTTATACAAATATGTATATGCAAAAGTTTTGATGGATGTTTGTCTATTGGCTGAAATTGGTATAGATGTAGGTCTAGATCTAGACAGATACATCTATATAGGCTTCTTTTTCTCACATAAATAATTCACATGGGACAAACAGCTTAACGTTTCCATAGAAACAACGAGTGTGGGCGGAGCCGCGGGCTAAAATTTGTAATTTCATGTTCATAAAATATCATAAAAGAGACTATTATAGTCCCATTAAAGAAACTTCAAAGGCTTCGGATCCAGACTTTAATCTGCTGAATAATAGCAATAACCATTGAAGCATGAACGAACGCACGTGTATGATTTCAGCCAGCCTGCCTAACAGAGTTAAAAGATAAGACCGTTCTAGTGTAAATAGAACCTTGCGAAATATTATTAAAACAGCTGTTTTCGCCATTCACCTTCTGTCGTGAAACGTATACTTGTAAATGTTTTAAAACTAACAGCTGGTGTTGTGTCTACGTTTTGTGTTGGTTGGCGAAGTGTTGCCAAACTTAAATGGAATAAGTTTGAAGGAAACCACATTGGTTACTCGGTATGTTTAGCGTCACTTTCATCCATTTGCGTTGATGGAATAGCGAAGAACGTAGGCGCATACAAATACATATCTACCCTACCATTACCTGCATTGTTATGTAACGTTTTCGCAGAGCTGAGTAGGACTGATGCCAAAATTTCGCTGCCTACAGATGTTGCCGAATTTGCGGGAGGAGCATTCACTGCGGGCACGAAATGGTTTTAGGGTTCCAGTGCCAAATTGTAAAAACGGATTTATCGAAACAGAAAAGAAGATCCCTTCCCGTCTTTTTCATTTGATTGTATTGAGTATGCACAAGTATATTGCTTATTTAGTACCTCATAACTTAATAAAATAAAATAGCAGAGTTATACTCAGATTTGCAGAAAATTAAGAATTACTTTCTAATCTAAATGGTAATAGAATTAGTTTGCATAGCAATTACGATTTGTTCATTACAATTTAACAAGTAGATTATGCCTAAGCAAGATGTTGCATAATTGCATAACGATCTGTTTCCACTTTCTGACTATGCAAGTACAAGATACAACAATATTTCAAAATGTTACGGATTATCTTACTAAAATTCGTCTGGTTATATAAGATGTGGTTAATGTGAACAATGTAACATAAAAGTTACCAATGTTATAGCTTAGTAGCTTTATTAACAAAGAATATTACCTTCAAGTAACAAACAAATTACAACTTGTAGTTACAATTGAGCTAACTGCAGACTGTTTCAAACAATCAACTAATCCATTCCATATTGATATTTGACGACCGATGATGTGGCGCGGTGGGCGAAGGTCCGCCTGCGACACAGGAGGTTGGGTTCGATTCCCGCCTAGGAACAATTGTGTGAACGATCTGCAGATATTTGTTCCGGTTGTTCTGGTCGTTTTCTATCTATAATAAAAAAATATCTATCTATGTAATATATTGTATTATGTATATCAGTTATCTAGTACCCATAACACAAGCTCTGCTTAGCTTGGAGCTAGATAATGCTGTGTGAATTGTCCAGAATTATTTATTATTATTTATTTATTATATGAATAACAGCATAGCTATTATAGTTAGATTTGCAATTTGAATCAGGTGTGACACCCCCATTCCTTGAAAAGCACGTTAAACCGTTGGTCCTGCGCGTGACCTCTCTCCCGTCGTATCAGTCTGCCATCCCATCGGATTATGAGAGTAAGGCAAAAGTGAGTGCACCTGTGTTTGCGCACACATTGTCCACAGTCCGTGACAAACGTCTCGTTTCAAGACAAATGAGTGAAATCTAGTTATTTGTATTAAAAAAAACGATTATTGTTTTACTTAATAATAATCCCGCGGTTTGCGTCGGCTGGCATTATTTATATACAACTTTTCATTCTCATCACATCACCGAGAAAATGTCGGACTTTATCGTTAAAGATGTTCTACGTGAAACAGGGATTAGCTTAGAAAGCTTTGTGTCATGTCATGACGATCGATATCAATAACGATTTACTGAACCTTTGTAATAATAACTTAATAAGTAACAATGAAGACGCGAATTAAGTATTTGCCATCGGCCTTGAATGAAATGACGTCACATTATACTTTAATTGCATGCTATTTCATTTCACTGTAGGTACAGCCATACACGGCAAAGTAAAAGCAGTCGTTAAAATTTAACTTTACTAGCATTAAAGTCATCAAATTTAACGTTCGAAAATATGAATTGAAACTAGTGTTGTTGTTATTCCCACCAACACAAATCCGTGTGGTGCCGGCATGCATAGAATTTGCACCACCCTAACTCTTCCCGGGGGTGTCGCAAGAGGCGACTAAGGGATATTCTCCGGGGGGGCGCGCAGCAGCGCCTCCTACAGCACAATTTACCAACAAACTGTGATCCCAACCCGCATGCCCAGCTTTTGGGCATTACTCATACTTAAATTAGTATCTAACGACATATGTATATGTAGGCTTATGTAGGTATATCGAGTTAGCCTGGCCGTATCCGTATGGTTTGGTCTCAAAGTGGCCTCAAAGCTACGTCACGAGGGAAAGGCTCCGAGGGCAGCGTGGGCCGCGGGCGACGCAGGCTCGCATTGATTAAATGTCACGTTTCTAAGAGGTTTCCTGCCAGCTAATCCGTAACGTAATCTTTGAAATTGTTTATCGACTTTACCGGCTGTATCTAAACTTGAGGCCGGATATTTTTGTTGCGTAAATCTTGTCCGCAGCTTACACTGGCGATGGTGGTAGAGTCAGACAGGATATCGTGCGAGATGAATGGACTTTTGAAATTATGCATTTTAAATAAATGAATAATAATTTAATGAATCGTGACGATAATATTTCCTTGAACCTGAATGAATGTCATGCTGCAGCAGAAGGTCGGTCGGCCGATGCAGTTTATGCGATAAGCATGTCAAAGTCAACGGATTCAAACATGCGCAACAAATAAATAACGAAGCAAAGATCCAAATAGAAACATCCGGGAATTTTATTCGGGAGAGCAAAAAAGGATATGTTGCTGTGACATCGGGACAGACAGCATGAATGAGGACGGGAGCCTGCTAAAAATAAACGGATCACCCGCGATCGATGTTGTTTATCCCTCTCGACGGATGTGCCAGAATATATCGTGTCAAGACATGAGTAATTGTCTATTTTTGCAGTTTATTGGAACTTGATTATGCTTTTCCTCAGGCGTAATGAGGATGTACTGTATGGCACATCAATGCCGTGGCAATGAACGCTCGGCCAGGACCAGGAGGGGACCGGTTTCGAGCACACAAAATGTACAAATATCGACGGAGCCGAATGAGTCATACAAAGGCAGTCTGTCTTATTTGCCTACTAAATGCGTCTTGCATGGATGATGCAATTGATAGGGGCCATCTTTTAAAACAACTAGCACGAGTAAGTACATGTGTGCTTTTAAGATTGGTATTAAAATGCTAAAGAACTTACTTTTACCACGGAGATATCCAGAGGGCTGTAACAGGCATTCCAGTATTTATCTGAAATAAAATTTTACCATGTGAGTATCACAGATGACAATTGAACATATCATTCACTCGGAAATTGATTACCCCAACTTACTCTCTACCATTGGTTTTAACACCAGGACGAGATCTCGTTATCAATTTCAGAAAACTTTCGCCCTACAAGTCTGTACCAACAACACGTCTTATTACAACCCTGTGGTCAGAATGTGTCGTCAGTACAACGATCTTTTAGTTAATAATAGTGATAATATTAACATTTTTAATTGTAAACTATTTAAATTTAAAAAAGACGTTAAAACCATTCTCATTAAGGAGAGTGGTCTTAATTTTCTCTAATTTTCCCTTTATTTATTATTAATAATTTTTAAATGACATGCCCTAAATTATTTACTAACAAACCTGCGCAAAACCTTCTCTGATCACATCCAAAATAGAGCACATACTCGTAATGTAAGAGGCGAGAATACCTGTACGGCTAGGAGAAAACTGGAAGCGAGGGTAGTCCAATCGATAGTCCTATTTCAGTCGAGGACAAAGCAATTATAACTCATGATTATAACAATAAATCTCAGGACATTCATACGGACAACGTGTAAAATAATAAACGTACATATTGTTCTGTTTTTATGGCCAAACTTAAATGTGGATCAAATCAGCTCCCGCCGCGTGCCTCGCGTTGTTATCATCAACAACGCAAACAAAAATGGGGTACCTACTTAGCTAAAATGTAAACAATATTGTGACGTCACTGAGCACACGATACAATCTGTATCATTTTTAACCTCAAAACCATTGTAATAATACTGTAGAGCAGAGCATTTTCATCTCAAATGCTGTATTATCGTCGTTGAAACATCTAAATGACTGATCATTACCAATATTACTTATTATGTTTGGGGGAAATCATCATTAATTTAATTCTGATTTCATATCAAACATTACTAATTCAAATGCAGAATGCCCTCTGCATTAAAGTCGTTAGTAAATTCAACGGGCGGGCACTATTCGATTTCAATTATGGTCGGCTTTGGCTTTGAATAATGTTTTGTAAATGAGTTTTTGTTGCCCAATGCACTAGATTCAACGAACTCTAAAGTTGTCTAAATCATTTTCATGATTTGGGAGATATCAAAAATTTTGCATACCTATTTTATAATTAGGGTAAAGCATGGTCGTAAAAAAAAAAATGCTAAAAATAGGTTCCTTTAAAATCTCTAATGGAATATGCGGACCATTTTTGTCTTGTCAAAAATAGTCCGCAAACAAAGACTTTATGATTTATCTAACATTTTATCGATGCACATGTAGGTATGCCAACAGTATTCTCTACTCTACCAAACCTCCTACAGCTTGTCCCACTTTCTAAAGTTTCTAACAGATTAATGGATATAAAATTTTGCATACGAGCCAGTTTTCTATCCACATTTATACAAGGAGATGCGCAATTTTATGGACGGCTAGAGAACAATGGATTTCAAAGTATTGTAATGCACGTAATGATTGAAGGTCCAGTCCAGACATTGAGTAAGACAATTTATTTGATGGGTTAGTGATTTCCTTTGATGAGCCATATAAACTAGAACGCTCCGACTGTGAGTCATTTGGGAGAGAGTTGTTTACTACACGGTCATTCGACCAATTGCCTGTGCCAGGCACGTTTGGTGGTTCGTTCCTGTGGATCGTTCTATATTCTTATCTATCGAGAGTTGTTATTCCGTTGGCAGCTCAATTGGTTCGTTTGCATGCTGTGCTTTCAGTGGACATTATTTGTTGGTTGTTTTTTGTCGGACAGGGTGTGAGTGAAGCGTTGTGAGGTCTTGGAGTGGAGATGAGGTGAGCGACCGACGCGCCCGTGGGTCAACGTCGCGTGCGGTTCTCTCCAACATAGCTCACGATGATTCATCTTTATTATTGAGCAATCTTACAACGACGACCCCTTCCAAGCTTCATTAGGTAATAAATTAGTCTAGGTAGAGTATCGATCGGTTGTCTCACGGTATCTCATAAATAGATTTATCGAAAGGCTTCGACTTTTGTAGCACAAGGAGAGAAAGATGATTTTTTTTACACAAATAAACACATGAAATAAGATATAGTACCTACATATAAATTATTCAATTTAATTTGTAAATCAATCTTATTAATTAACTAGGAACTCGTAGGTAGTTAGTTAATAAGGCTACGAAAGTTTGGATGGATGGATGTTTATTACTTATTCACTCTAAAACCACTGAATGGATCGTGCTGAAATATAAATTTTGCATAGATGTAGCCCTAAGCCTGGAATCAAATATAGTCTACTTTTTATTCCATAAATCAGTTCCCATGGGATAGAAATTACCTTAAAAGGATTCCATAGAAAAACGTGTGCGAAGCCGCGGGCATAAACTAGTGATGTAATACGTAGTCGCAGTAATGCTGGAAAGCGTTCTGTTATCATTTTATCAATACTGCATTGGTGAGGATCCGTGAGCAGTGACGAGCTAGAGGGTACAGAAACGGAATAACTACAACAGTATCCACTAAGTATATTTAAGTACAGCTATGTTACTTACAACTGGTGGGGTTTTTACATAAGTATTTAAATGGAAAAAGGAGATATGAGGGGCCAAGGACAGCATACATCAGCTGTGTACACAAAACTGTACCATAACAATCTTACAGAGCTGCCTACAGCGCTACATTTGCAAACAATATGCTACATATATCAGATAAAATAGAGTAGATTTAACAACCACTTTATGAAGCCAAAAATTTTGAAATTGTGTTACCAAATAAACGCATGAAGAAGCAGACAAATGAATCTTTTAAGCTAGCACGAAATTGCTTGCAAATAGAAATCGCAGGGGCAGCCATTATTTTTATAGTTTTATAATATTGCGGGAAAGTAAAAGTTACATCATTTTATGCCTCAATCTTTTAGAAAACGAATAATATAACTACAAATGATTGTAATAATGACATCCTGCACAAATTGGGGTCATGATTTATGGAACAAAACCTATGAATAATAATGAATAAGTTTGTTTGCTAACTAACACCAACTGTCGGTGTAGTTAAGGTACCCTGAGATTATCTATTTAGACTAGACGATAAAAAAGCTTAAGACGAGTTTTTCTCCAACTCGAAAACTAACAACCTAACAAGGTAAAGGTTTCATGTTCGCTTCTTTACTGAAGCTTAAAAAGGCTGAAGTCAACAAAAATCCAAGATACCTATCACTTTATTTCCTAGTTTAACTTATGTAATTTGAATTTTGTGACTTGTGCCTGTGACTAGCACTTCGAAGTTTGATACACCCTTTCGTCGTCAAACCTTTTTATATTTAAAATGCCATCTAAAGTTTGACCTGCTGCGGTTGTCCTTGTTTTTAGAGCAACGCAATTAGAATTCTCGCCGTGATCCCGGTTCGTGCTGCACTTTCTAACAATACAAAACTCAAATGCTTACGAAAGCGTTCTTATGCTACGTACTTAGAGCTCATATTCCATATTGATGCACAAACAAAGACCGACATGAATATGCGAAGAGTCTGGTTTCTGTTCACGCTAACAAAGGTCTAGTATCGCCATGAGAATGGTTTTGTGAACGCTTGGATCGGTCATCCATCAGGATTCCCTATTCTGCTAAACTAATAGCTTCACTATGTCCAGATAATATAATAATAATACTCACGTAGGTATAGCCTGGCACTCCTATGCCCTCCACTTGATCGAGCTTCTATTACATGTTTTGGTATTCTATTTTAGATGAAAGAAATTACTGCTGGAGAGGCGCAAGTGAATACTGTCAAGGTTTAACCTATTGCATCAATCTCTGCGTGCAAATAGTATCGTGTATCTGGAGTTTGTTTCATCTTTCCGTCTTCTACGTGACTATTTTGCGACGATATCATAGTCATAGTGAAGCGATTGGTCAACAGATTTGGGACACAGGTCTCGTGACGCTGAATATAAAAAGGCAGTTTAAAAGACATAGATGCAATTCCATGCTTAATTTATTAATTTACATTGAAATGGATTTAATAAAATCGAGGAAACGTGTAATGGCTCTGGCTGTACGTAGGTAATTGTGCATTTACGTTTAATATTGTATATGCAATTAAGGAGACATTACGTATTTGATATGGCAGTAAATGGGTTGACGTTGCACGGTTTAATAGCAAGTCTTGCCATTTACCGCGGATAAGAGCTGAACAATAAAACGTTCAATCACATTGGCAATTAAACAGTGGAGGTCAACAAAATCTGGAGCTGCTATCAGTTTTACGTACTCGTGTGACCTCGCGTTATCGTCGCATTGCGCAGCTGTTCGACCGAGAGGATGTCCGCTTTTTGATCGAAAGGTCCGTTGCTTATAAGGAGTTCCAATATCTTGTTTGGGAAAATTTTATTACATGCTTGCCTTTCGAGTGTCGAGATAGATCGTCAAAAAGTTCAAAAGACGGCTGTGTTTAGACTTATAAAAACAAGTCTGATGTTTCGACAAGGAAATCGATATTATCTACATATCATTGGGCAACAAGGTCAAACTACCGCCTTTTCGATCGGCGCATCGACGACTAAAACAGGTCCTAACTTTGGTCCGGTCCGGTCGTTTGAAGTCTACCATTAAAATAATATCAGTTTCTACCGCCGCCGTCTAACTGACAAAACCGTAGGTGTTTTGCTATATTAACAGCGTATTGTTTCAGCCGGACATGGCTGTTGTTTTATAAGAAAGTAATTCATCATTTTAATGCGTCGTTTTAGTACTAGGGTGTGCGTGCGAAGTCACCCTGGCACGCAGTATAGAAGCGCCATCGACCTTGCAAGGTCATAAGTTTTGCCCTCACCTTATCGCCAATTTTCAAAAGCTTGGTTTCTAATTTATTTGTATTGTTATGCGCATAGAATGAGGGGTTTTTAAAAGAGATACAATCCCGCTTTATACAGATTTCAATCTGCAAATCAAACAATACACGGAAAACGGATACAATGGATCAGATAGCGCTTGATAAAACTGACCAACTGTTGGAGTTGGTCCTATCTATTGTGCTTTAGACTTGCCATGACACCTTCACGAATGTTTATAATAATACACTGTATTATTTTGTATTTCATCTTAAACATCTGACCATCCTACTAAACAGAGGGTAGGCTAGTTTTGTTATCTATTTCCGGGGCACTTCGTATAGCATAGATAGGATGAAAACTTTGGGCTATAAAAAAATATGTGGACGCCTCTGCATGTTAGCGATATACCTAAATAAATAACTATAGCGTTTACTAGATAGAGATAGATAGATAGATAGATAGACAATACTTTTAATGCACACTTAAAAATAAAACAAACAAGATAAAAAATAATAGTAATATATAAATATAATAATATAAAAGTACAAGATATGTGACAATTTGGCGGTCTTATCGCTCAAGAGCGATCTCTACCAGACAACCGTGGATGGATAGGATAATGTAGTTAATTACGACATGAAATGTCATATTATGTTACATACAAATACCTATCTACATAAATACATATATAAGTACATTATAACTTATAGTACATACCTACTTATATAAATATATAATATATATAATCTTAATTTTATAACGGAGAAAAACAAGGGTGTGGTCAGTGACAGCAGGACAAATAGTGTTCCTTTACTATGCTCTTGAATATTGCTACTAGTTTATCGCAAACAAATTCAACACCTGAAATGCTTAATTTATTCGACTTTCAAGACAGGTTTTGTCACCTGAGACATTACGAATTAGGTAGGCATTGAAGAAGCAATTCGCGAACAAAAACAACTAATAGAATCATCTCAGTTTTTTATAAATACATATGTATATTAAAATATTTTGTGAGAATGAGAATCTATTTTACGGTGAAAATTGCATTGCAAAAGTTTACGCTGTTGTTTTACTTAATATAGTATAAAGATATATGTATATTTATATGATAGAGATATATATTACTGGTTATTCACGAATTATACAACGAAGATAATCCATTGCTGATAATTGAGCAACCACAAACGATAATGTTACCATCTGGTACTACTGGCTCAGCTTATGTTTGATTTACCTATTTACCTAAAATAACATATTATGTGGCATGAAGAGTTGACTGACGCA
Source organism: Eupithecia dodoneata (assembly GCA_947044415.1). Lineage (NCBI taxonomy): Eukaryota > Metazoa > Arthropoda > Insecta > Lepidoptera > Geometridae > Eupithecia > Eupithecia dodoneata. The sequence goes on along the minus strand of OX345656.1, from coordinate 5,352,653 downwards.
AAGTTACATACTGACAATTTATGTAATTGAGATAAGAGACTGAGAAGACGTACAGCGAAAGCTTATTGCAATATATTTTTATTATTCTGAATGTAAGAGAGATAAGCTTGCTTACATTAAAATTAGTTAGTTAAACACGGAACACAACAGAACGCGCAAGATATTAAAAGATTCGTTGGTCTCTTTGAGATTGTTGGTAGAGCAAGGGAACAAATGATTAGCCTTTGCACAAGGACATCAGTTACCTACTCTACACAATAAAGAACGGTAATTTTATAACAAAAGAAGTTCAGTCTAGACTAGATTCAATTTACGCAATGCTAACTCGTGATATACGTAGATTGTAAAATAGGCAAAGGTAATAAATAATGCAGTTGAAGCCTTATTTAGGGTTATCTCACTTGACCTCACTAAAGTCGACGACTTGCCTTTCGCTCAGAGAAGGGAGAATGCATCAGACCTTCTCTATGATCTTATTTTTGCAATAAATTTGAAATTAGTAGTACGTGGTTGGTACCTTTCTTGTTTTCGTGCAATTGAATTTGATGTAGGTGTCTGAATAAAATTCAGACTAAGATTTTGTAGTTGTGAATGTGGATTCAACAGCAAATAAGTATACAATAAAGTAGGAAACATAGAAACATATAGAGAAGAAATCTTTATAAACATCCCGAAGAACTAGATGAACTCTAAGTTCCTATCTATCTAGCTAAGGTCAGAAAAAGTGCGTAGAAATGCAGATAATTTAGTTCGTTCAAATTAAGTACGGTGGTTATTGGGTTAAACCCAAGAAAACAGATTAAAGAGCTCAGTCGCGTGGCGAATGCTGGTGTTTCTAGAGCGTGGGATGGCGAGATGATGGGCAGAACTTGCGTAACGGTCTCAAGTTGCATCAGGTAGGACTTACGCCTGCTGACCCCAAACAATACCCACTAAGGCGCAACAACGGCCAACAATAGGATGCCTAAAATGGACAGCGATAGTGTTACGAATCGAATGTGTTGGTATTGAATGTCCATTGTGTGTTCTATGGTGTTTGTGTTCTTTGTTTACGATCGGAGTAGGTTCATCTCTTTTAAGTCTTATTATTACAAAAGGTTTATTAATAGTTGTCTCTAGCTGTTTATACCTTGGCACCTATCGACTTGAACCTAGGTCGTATAATAGATTCCTTCATAAATAAAAATATTATGTACGTTATAATCTTTTAGAAAAATAAACATTTTCCAGTGAAGTCTGTGTGACTCACGAGTCAAACCTCAGTTCGCTATGCCAGCTAAAAGCCCAAAGAACCATACAAAAGCTTACAGTGCCCACAGAGGTGTAAGTACTTGTATGGCCGATTTGAAAAATTCTTTCACTTTCATTGTTGGGAAGCTACACTATCCACGAGTGACATAGGCTATATTATATTTTCAAAAAAAATAGGTATTATTAATCCTTACTAAAACTTCAATAATTAGTAATGTAACCCAAGGTGTCAAAAAATACCTCAAGAAGTCCTTACATCGCGTGCGCTGCGAAAACTATTAATGAACAACAAAATAATATACCTACTACAACTTTGCAGATCACATCATTATCTACAAAAAGTGTCGCGACAGCATATTTAATTGAAATGTCGCCGCTAGAAAACTCTTTATTTGTACCTTAGTATGAATCCTTATAAAAATAAATTACTTCATATTCAAGACTGCTTCAATACCTTTAATTCGGCATATAAAAAAAAAATATAAAAATTAGGAAATAAACTGCCGCGAATAAATTATAGTAATAATAAATACCCGTGCGAAGCCTGGACGGCCCGCTAGTTAATAATAATCTGAAGGGGCTCAGAACGCCAGAACTCTGAACTGAACTGGATAGGACAATCGGTAATTCAGATTATTCCCTGAAATCGGTAGGTAGGTAATGCTATGCCTGATGCAGACTGCTGCGTAAGGCAAACCGCACGTGATGTTTTACTAAAGAATGAGTCAATCGACTCGAATTAATTCCAACCATCTAGGTCAAGAGTAAGCAGTTCCTAATGGATGTTCAATTCATCATGCGGTAGTTCGATTATATTGCCCAAGTACACTTGCAGTCCGTGCGTTATTGCATGAAAATGCAAACATCAAAATCCTTCGTAATAAGTTCTTTGGATCCCAAGATATTTATTACCTATATTATTATGTTTTTTGCTTCGATGATACCTATGCCGTTAAATATTTTCCACCAATATTCCTTGGGTTTTGTCACCCCTTATACAAAATATCCAGGTTTTTAAATCGGAGTATGTAGTTATAGATTTGTTTTATAAAAAACGAGGTTACAAAATTATGGTAAATATTTAAACACACTGGTATCATTATCATTGGAGCAAATCATGAAGATGTTTCAAACAATTTCTAGGTTTAACAGCATTAAGCATTTGACTGTTAGTTTTACGCTGCGCCATTAGGTTGCTTAAGTTTTTTAGTGGTTACATTGCTATTACCGTATTATTTTCATTTTTTTTATCACTACATACGAGTATAGTATCAAACAAATTCACTTCCCGTCTGTCTGTCCCTATGTATCTTTAAAACTACGCAAGGATTTTAATGCGGTTTTTTAATAGATAGTGATTCAAGAGGAAAATGTTTATAAACCGTTTGACACATGGATTTCCATGCCGGCGAAGCCGCGGGGCGCAGCTAGTTTATATTGAATGTCTGTATTAACACGATTAACACAAAGTATCTAGGATTCTAGAACGGACTAGTCTGTTTTCGTTTAGTAAACGCAATGGTTTGCTTCTGCAAATAGTTGGCAACTGAGTGGGAATTCTACACTAATGACAGTTTGTGACGCGGAAGTGCACATGTTGATTGACCCACTGATCGGCACCCACTCTGCTCCGACTAACATCTTTACATTGTGGTTACTTACATTGTTATTCTTATGATGAGGCGTTATCTTTACAGATAAATAGATCGCCCAAACTGAAGAGGGTGTTTATTTACGTGGGGCTATTCAATTAGGGTGGGCGTTGCGTAGACAGCGCTTGACTGGACTTGACATACTAGCTCCTCTTTGATAAATACGCGGCATATTTAGTTCTAAAGTATATAATTGGGTATATGGTTAAATAGGATTTCGCGTTCATAAGAGAGGAAGTACGTTTTTGGAATGGCGTAAGCGGAAAAATAAAGCTTTTGTTTATTAACAAGAAAGCTATGCAACTTATGAAGAACCTGGTTCAAGGAACTAAACATTTAGTAATTACCTACGAATGAAAACATAAGTAACTTCAATAGACTGCAGGGTTCCTGAGATTTAGACCAAATTATGTGTAAAACAGTGCATTTTCATGAATTTTTTTATCATTATTCGATGTTTTTCTACGGAGGTTCCGTAAGTACTGAGATGAAGGACTATTTTTTGTTTATTTTTTAGAAAACACCTCATTACTGCTTGTCCATAAATGTGAAACGAACTAAGTCTGTCTATTGCCTTTTTCACTCTATATGACTGAAATAGCTTAATGCCATAGACAAGAAGATAATAGATGGTATCCCAGGGCATAACATGCTACTTTGTATTCATGGGCTAGTATGTATTTCTATCGTTGACGGAAAACACAATGAAACACATGATGAAATGTGGTATTGCCTATTAATAAAGATAATGCCTCGCAGAGCATAATGGTAGTGCCTGTGCAATGCCAGGAATACACTCTGCGGTGCACTGCCTAGTGCCTGTAAACATAATGCATAGGCATACTTTTCATGTCCTTGTAATTTCACTGATTACCTTTAAAACTTAAAGATATACAGCTTGGTAGTAGGAAAAGGCAAGATAGTATTTTGAAGAGCCATATCATAAGGACCCTATTTGCTAACTTAAAATAATATTGTCCTTAAAATAATTATAAGAAATTAATGAAATAATTATAAAAACAAAAAATGCATGAGAATAAATGGAAATTCAAGATCCAGATGAATATACATAATACAATTTGTTACTTTGTTACATAAATACTTAATATAGAATATTTTCATAAATTTAACAAGCTTTTTAAATTTTTACAAAAGAGGAAGAAATTGTAATTAAGCCTCCTTATAAAGATAGTGTGAATTAAGGTAGGTAGGAATATCCTAAAATAATGTGTTATTTTATTACAGTAACAGAAGTCCAAAATAAATGCAAAGGATATGTAGGTATATAGATAAAATTACAACTTGACTTTATTGATATTGGCAATATGTGGTTTTCCACTGTCTTTCTGAGCAGGTAGCTCCAACAGCTGACTACCATAACAATGGAGTCTACCTCACTCAACAAAAAAGATTTTGCAATATCCTTGCAATGGTTTTTTTAGTTAGGTAGACTATTACAATGATCAAATCAAAGTTGAAAGCTTTTTTATTTTGTAAACTTAGTGCAAATCCGTCGTCCATCAGCAGAACGCAATAAACAGCATGACAACAAATGTAAAAGGATGGGGTCAAAATAACTTTCCTAAGAATTAATAATCATCCCTAATAATACATATCGAATGGTCCACTTACGGTCTGCACAAAGAAGTGGTGAAATGCACACGATGAAACAACGTCGACGTACGTAGTCAGTCTTGATCCCGTTTGTCCTATGTCAAAGGAACAGGTAATTTCTTGCTGCACTATATCCTGGAATTTCTCCAGCACATTAATTAAAATATCACTAATAAAAACGGCGCAGTTCACTGGTCTGTAGTATTTCAAAAATTTATACACAACTCACGATAGCCCACGATATCGAATCACAATTCACTGTTTTGTTTGACGTACTTCTCTTCGCTGTTTTGTTTTGAGGGAGATTGTGCTCGATCGAATGAACGAAAACGAACGGAATGAATTGCGGATAGCTTCACTTCACTTCAGTCATCCATACATATCAAAACCGCTACTGTTGCCAGCTGTTTGTGGATATGTTTGGTTAGTCATATTTAGTAGTCATTTAATTTAGGGACTTTTGTTCGATTAAAGATGCAGTCGGCATTACTACCTTGTAATGCATGACAGTTGTAATAACTTATCTGATTTGTTTTACTATAAGTATTTGATATTTATTTGTTCGATATTAACAAAATACATATGTGCGGCGTATGAAGTGCCATAATTAATCGGTACATAGTTGACTGGTGAGTAAAACTTTTGCAACTATCATGGTTATTAACACTAAAAGTCATATTATTAAATGACCTTAGGTGAGTAAAAGATGAATCAAAGAATAAAGTAGGTGTTTCATAGCCACAACAAATGGAACATTTTAAAATAGGGATGCGAATTTCTCTGATTGTGTAACGAATATACGAATAAATTATTCTAGTTGTTAGTCTAGTTGTTATCTATGAAAAACGATTGAATATAGTATATAAGTAAAATAATATTCTATTAAGTAAAAAATCCGAAACATTAACTGTTTAATATTTTTCAATTTTTTTTCCCGGGGATACCGCGAAAAGTTACACAATACAATAAAATTATTCTTTATTGCACACCATAAAAACAAATACACTGGACAGGAAAAAGACGAATAAAGAATGTGATGTACAATGGGCGACCTTATCGCTTAAAGCGATTTCTGCCACACTCCTCCTAACTCCCTACCCGATTCCACCATTAATAATTGATTGTCACTTGAGCTGTCGAAAAAAACACGTAAACGGAGTAAAATTTATTACTCACAAAAAATTATGAAGGTAACGTAAACGCCACCGCCTAGCTTTGTGCTAGTTGTAGCCAGAAGTTAATGATGTTGGCAATACCAAATAAAAGACAACCTGGCTGGTTAGGTGAATGAAGTTAGCAACAGAAGCGTTCGGGTTCTATTTTGATTTGACGGGATTTTGGATTTTGCTTACGGGCGGGTGTTTTGTCAAGAACAGCTGTTTTGCTGTGAGCAGCGCCGCCACGCCGCGCCGTTCCACTTTGGGGGCTTCACAGTTTTGAAAAATACCTCAAAGATGACGCTAGTTCTGCAGACATCAAAGTTTTTTATACGTTAACACAGATGGCACTGAAGTAGTAGGTACTAAATTAGTTACAAATATACAGATGCCGCTACTGTGCAAACGTTTTTAATAATAACTACGGAGTTATTGACGCACTTGGCGACTTATTTGGATGAGAAATCAAAAGATGTCGCTATTTCTTCAAACTAGACGAAATAACTTTCATTGATGAGGACTGAAGACGATCACAGTTGCTGAAGTCTAAAACCAAAAATCCAAAATAAACTTTGTCATGAAATTATTAAAAATCTAAAATTGTTTACAACGATCATTCAAAAAGCTGGGCCCCTCCGGGATTTGAACCCGGGACCTCCTGCACCCAAAGCAGGAATCATACCCCTAGACCAAGAGGCCGCTTGATTATCATCTTGAAATTACATGTTAGTATATTTACCGAAAATGTAGAGTAAAAATACTTCTGAAGTTCGGACTTTGACGCTGAGTCGTTTAGGCATTTTGTGACTACTACGAAAAATGCCTTCTATGCCGACAACGACATGATGCAAGGCCTTTTCTCTATTTCTGTAACATTTTTCGAAAAACATTAGGATCCTAAGCGTCAAGCTGAAGGCAGAGCACTATGGCGCTCATTAGGGGAGGCCTATGTCCAGCAGTGGACTAACAAAGGCTGATGATGATGATTAGTATTTTAGGACGATTGCAATCAAACATCGATATACATAAAAATTTTACAGCGTCCAACACATTGAGATTCAAGTAACTGTACCTAATACCTATCTACTTCATTTGTCCAACAAAACAAATAGTGTTTTGTTACCTCACATGTTATTTACTACCTCTACGCATTTGATAGACGTGTCTCCTGATTAGTAAGCAGTTTACCTACACTTTCCTTTAATTCATAGTCAGTTTGGGCTGTGGACATGCTCGCGTTGCTCGATACTTTGAAGATCGTGATCCGCTTACATACATCCGGACCGGACCGGACCGGACGATCTGTGTCATTCCGGAGAGCTTCAGGGACCGATAACTTGCTTGATAAATAGGTCTTCATCATGCACATAATATAGTATTTAAAAAAAACATTATTTTCAATTTATTAGTTAAGAATAAGTATGTATTTAGATTTTTCCTTTTGTAAAAGGAGTTTATTGTAAACTAGCTGCACCCCGCGGCTTCGCCCGCGTGGAAAACCATGTGTCAAATAGTTTATAAACCTTCCTCTTGAATCACTCTATCTATTAAAAAAACTATTTAGCATACACAGGGACAGGCAGACAGCGGGAAGCGACTTTGCTTTATACCATAGTGATAATCATACAAGTAATATTACAGCAATTTAGCTAATAGGATTTTAAAAAAGTTCATTTAATTTAATAATCACTATGAATTTTGATTTTCCTTTTATTTAAAGCGTTTATTGTTAATAATCATAAATGTAATATTACACCAATATACAGCTTAATCGTTACATTATGAGTTGAGGAAGTATAAGGTTCTAGGTTGGGTCTAGTTCTAAAACAAGCAAGGCTACCCTGCTTTGCTTTCTTTATATAGGTAACTAGTTTTTGAATGAATTTGGTAGTTTACTAAAGTATAATTAAATAATTTATGTAGCAAACATTTTCTTTGCTTAATGTCAAGCTTGTTATTACTTAGTTGTTTGTGTGTGGTATTATGTAATTTCGATTGGTCTGTAGACGTGACATTTCGTATACCTACAATTACATCAGAATTCTTAACAAATTGTTCAGAGTTCTGCTTCCTGATGTACCCATGAGTAGTACCTTACCTGGTAGTACCAAGCTTATAATAAGAATAAAATAATACTGAAATGTAAACTAATGATGGATGAAAGCAACTTAAATGTAACGAATGTCATGAAGCAGAAAACTGAAACTTCGGGTATTTTGTGTCTTGAAATATCCCTACATGACAGTACCATGTCAATATATTTCCGATAACATGTTGTACACTCACAGAAATATTAATCGGTTCACTAAAAAAAGCGATATAATTAGGGTATTTAATTTAGATACTAGAAATGAGAATAAACTCGCTGTGCTAACAACAAGGCTACACAAGATAAATGTATCTTTGAAAGGGCAATGTATACACTCCTATAACAAAACTCCTTTAGTTGCAAAATTTATCTCTATAGGTATATAAATTCAAACAAATTGTCTTTGTAAACAGGCTAACTACAAAATCTCAGATTATCAGATCTAGACAATAAAAAAACTTGGGACGAGTTTTGCTGCAACTCGAAAACGAACAACATTTCAAGGTAGGTAAAGGTTTCTTGTCCGTTTCTTTAACTCCATTAAAAAAACTGATATGAACAAAAAAAACAAAATTATCATGATCACTTTGTTTCCTAGTTTTACATGCAATATGTATTTTGTGACGTGTCCAAGAGTGATGTTGTATTTATAGAATACAACATCAAACATCAAATATAATGAAAACGATAGATCATCAGCTTTATTTCTTTCTGCCTATGCTATTTCCGATAGAATTCCTTAGGTTCGGGTCCATTTGGTTCTCCAGATACCTAGGTTTTCTACCGTGTTTTTTCGTTCTTTTTTTGTGCAAATTGGAACTTACTCTAATTCGGTTGATCTAGAGAGTACTAATGGCCGAAACAAAACACGCAAATCCCGTTATAAATGACTTTTGATCGTTTCAAAAGTCTTATAACACAAATGCGTGTTGGAGAATTAAAATAGCCCCTGATCCGGACGCTTGTAAGTGGCCCTGTCAAGCTAGATAGGTACCTACTAGGTAGGTAAGGTACTAGTCTATAAAGGTGCATTTTCATTCGACCACGCAATTTGATGTAATTAGAAGTTACGTGATTCAGATAGGTAAGCTGGTATAAGAGCGCACCCGAGCGGTACTGAAACATGTAAATTCAATGAATCGCTAATATTGCGTAAATAACGCGTTTAGTTAGATACCTTTAAAATCTACCTACCTACCTTACTTTTAGCATATATTTAGAAAAACACAAACATAATGCAGAAAATAATTGTCCGTGAATTAAATAACATTGTCATTATATTGTTTTTGGTAAGTAAAATTAATAGATGTGAATGTATAAATATAAATTAGAAATGAAATGCTGACTCTGATTGAGACTCTAAACGGCTGCAGTGATTTAATAAAGATTTTTGTGCTGTACCTCTTATTAAAATATTTATTTAAATTAATTCAGATAGCTACATACCTAATGAATTATTTGTATAAGAAAAAAGAGACGGATAGCCATTCATCCGCTTAGCAATTAATTAAGGGCCCTTTTCCTGCCATGCGGATTTCCTGCGCGCGGATTAGGCCGTGTGCGGGACACCCGAAATAGGTTAGCTGTGCGCCATAATTAATTACAAACTGTTTTTATGGCGAGCCACACGCACGCGGACCGCGGATTGGCTGAAGCGTGCTATCACACGCACGCTGACCAAATCCGTACGCGAGCGGTAATCCGCATTACAGGAAAAGGTCCCTTAGTCTATATTCCAGCACTCTATATTTGCTTGAGCAGGTACTTATGAATGAAATCGCGATAATAGGTGGATCCATTACTTGCGTAAGTAAATATTTGAATAACTGATCTAACATAACCAGCACATTTGAGTGAGACAATAACCTTGACTGAAACCTAAACCGAGATGCTAATAGATTTATAAGGACGAGATCTATAGGTATGGATCCGTTCAAAAATCAATTGGAGAAATGGCTTCTAGAGACCTACATTTTATTCTGTACCTAGCAGAGTTCTGCGAATTACCAATTATTTGAATAAATTATATAAATTACTATTACTATTATGCTATACATTTTACTGTTATATTAAGTCAATTTATTATCTGATATATTGATTTGATTACTCTTTCTTGACATGTAACTTGGAGTTATCAAAATTTATATTTGAAAGTAGAAGGCTTAGCTCAGTTTTAGGTAATGTTAGTAGGAACGTCTTCTTGAGTGGAGACCACGACTTAGTAAACGTCGTTTAGGACGCCCTCCGGTCAGGTGGGATGCCGTCCTGCGAAAGACGGCAGGCAGATGCGGAATGCGTCAAGCTGAAGACAGTGCGCTATGGCGCTCATTATGGGAGGCTTATGTCCAGCCGTGGACTAAAATACATAAATAATGCTAGACTATTCACACAGCATTATCTAGCTCCATGGTAAGCAGAGCTTGTGTTATGGGTACTAGATAACTGATATACATAATACAATACATAACATAGATAGATTTTTTTTTATTATACATAGAAAACGACCAGAACTCCCGGAACAAATATCTGCAGATCGTACACACAATTGTTCCGAGGCGGAACCGAACCCGCAACCTCCTGCGTCGGCGGACCTTTGCCCACCGCTCCACATCGGTCGTGATAGGTAGAAGATAATGATGAATTAGGTGCCATTATTTAAATTTAGTAATCTGAGCACAACAGTTAATTTTAATTAGTTATCAGTCAAGGGTCACGGGTAAGATACCGTACCGATGCGACGATTTCATCCAAAATCTGAGAGAGCTCTATACTCGTAGATTAAGGTTATAGCAAAATTTACAGTGTCGAGCTCACGGTTCCATCACACTAATAATATTACAAATGCGAAAGTTTGGCTGTTAGATGGATGAATGGTAGATGTATCAATGGATGTTACTTGTTCACGCCAGAAATACTGAACAGATCTGGCTGAAATATTGCTACTCAGGTAAATACAGGTAGTTCTGGGCGTGAAATAAAACATAGGTACCTGTGTATCCCATACTGACCTAAAGTGTATAGTTAATTTCATGGGTACCATTACAAACCTAATTTAACCTAGATTGTTAAGGCATTACCTACTTTGGCTACATGGTTTGATCCTTTGTTTGTTCCACATGCCTTATGAGTTATGTGTAAACTTTGCTCTAACATTTAATCGATTCGACCTTCCAATTATTTGTTTTCCATTTGAGCATTCGTGATTTCTCAATCCGAATGAGTCGCTCGTCGCGGTCTATGTTCGAAAACTGCAGGGTCTTTTACTATAAACTCCTCGATAATACAAAAAAAAAAATGTTAATATTTACACTTACCTACTAACTTACAACCTCAACAGCCTATATTGGTCCACTGCTGGACGCAGGCATTCCCTGATAAGCGTCTTATTGGCTTTATGTCATGGGGGTAATGGCCATCATCTCTACGCTGGGCATGCGGGTAGGGGATCGCTGTTCGGTGGTAAATTGTTCTGCAGAAGGCGCTGCTGCTAGCTTCCCGGTGGATATAGTTTAGTAGGTACTCCCTTAGTCGCTTCTTAAGGGGCTGGAATTTAACATAGCATATCATCTCGTCCTAGACAAGCGTGTAGTCTACTTTTGTTTCCAAAAACCGCGCACCAAGCCGCGGGCAGAAGCTGGTATAAAATAAATTAAGTCGGAGATGGTAAGTATCGCTATAATGGTAGCATAAGTAATTATGACTTGTTGTCATATAAAAAACTCGCTGCTACGTCGTAGGTATTTATTGGAGAAATTCTTTATAATTGCGCGTCAGTACTATTAAACTCAAGGGTGACGTCCCTACAGGGAATAATTAACTTCCGGATGGGTAGGACCTATTTTTAACTTACGTGATCTGATGGGTAAGTCCGGTTTACGATAGTTTCTTCTTTTTCTATAAACGTCGACTACGATGTCTTCTTTTTCTATAGGATTTCTGCACAATTTAGTACAGCGCCACTATCGTGCAGACAGGGAACTACGAAAATCCCATACAAAAATAAGACACCACGTCTCTATACTATAGTCAACGGGACTCGGGGCTGTGATCACGTTATTATTACATACATAATATTTGACAGGTATATAAACATTAAAATGTAGGATCCAATGGGCTGTGGATGATGATCAAATAATTATGGATAATAAAAGGCCAGGGGCTGTATTCTGCTAAGCTAATCGCCTCATTATGACATTGGTATCGTCACATAAGTTCACATTTTGACACTCTACCTTAGAAACAAAGATGGAGGGACATCCGATAGTAGTGTCAAGGTTGAAATAATTATATTCTATCAATTTTTCTCACATGCAAATAGCACCGCACGCACTATCTAGAGTTTCTTTCATCTAAGGTTCCTCGTGACCATTTTGTGATGATACCATCGTCATAGCAAAGCGATTGGTTAGCAGAATTGACACCAAATAGACCAGATTCTTTGACTTTATGTTAAAACACAAACTTTTGTCAACTTACACCCACCCACCAACCACAGTCAATTTGTCCTTCATTATGACGTAACTTCTAATTTGGCCAAGGTAGAGTTTTGGCCAGTCATCTTCAATTATTATCTAATTAACCGCCAATAACACCTTTGACATTGACATCCCTGCCATTAATAGATCAATTAAACACAACGTAATTTTTTCTAAGTTATCACTTATCACAAAACAATGATCATTGATCACGCACCGGAAAGAGAGTTATATTTATCACAAGTTTTTTTTTTTTTTTTAAAGCTGGACAATTCACACAGCATTATCTAGCCCCATGGTAAGCAGAGCTTGTGTTATGGGTACTAGATAACTGATATACATAATACAATACATTACATAGATAGATATTTTTTTATTATACATAGAAAACGACCAGAACACCCGGAACAAATATCTGCAGATCGTACACACAATTGTTCCGAGGCGGGAATCGAACCCGCAACCTCCTGCGTCGCAGGCGGACCGTCGCCCACCGCGCCACATCGGTCGCCATACATTATTATTACAATACTAATAATAATCACAATATTTTATTATTATCATCATTATCCTATAAAAATAATATAATATAAAAATCCACTGCTGGACATAGGCCACTCCTACTGAGCGCCACAGCGCTCTGTCTTCAGCTTGAAGCATCCAGCATCTGCCTGCAGTCCTTCACAGATCGTCATCCCACCTGGCCGGAGGGTGTCCTACACTATGTTTGCCGAGTCGCAGTCTTCACTCAAGAATACATTTACCCCAGCCAGTTAATTATTATAAATTTAGTTATAAAGATCAAAGTCATACACTGCTACAAGTTTATAAGTAGAGTTCTTCTCGTAACAGGTAATTCGTAACTCAGGTGATTGTACCTTTAGAATAGGTGGAATTGTGGTGTGACTTCTTTTAGTGGAATTTTCCTAAAAAGGCTTCTAGTTGCAAAGTTACTTTCAAGTTATTATCATTGTTATAGTGCCCAGAAGCACCCAAGCTTGAGTTTCCTTGAACCCTAGAGCGTTGGTCCGCCAGCTATCGGTAGTCCCTCCTTTTGGGCACATGCTGTCTATAAAAGAATAAGCACGCTGAGTTTTTCATCTGTGAGTCAGTGAGTGCAGCAGTGCTGTGTGGTGTGCACCTATTAAATCAATTTGTCAAGGTACTTTGTGAGGTTTACATAAGCGCCGACGTGCGTTCACGCACTGCGGCCACGCTACACTTTGGATCTTTTTAGTGATTTTAAAACATCGATTTGTGATATTTTTGTTTAATGTTTTCTATAATCTTTCTTGTAATTTTTATATATTAATATGAAGTATTTACCTAGTGTGGGCTCTACCGTGTTTTGTGCTGCAAATTAAATAGCCCTCCCGTCGATTTTTCAGGCCTAAAACCGTTAATTCGAAAAGTGTAGTTGTACCTACATTACTTTGTAGTGTTGTAAATAGCTACCTAATTCGCTGATAAATATTCAGATTTCTCCAAATTTTATTGTGTGCCTGATGATAGGTTCAGCCTTCTACTTAAATCACGCAAGAAACATTAGGCAAATAGCTACAGAAATTCTGGTGCCCAAGTGGGTTATTAACTGTTCTAATAAGTGATCGGAAACTATGATTGTACCCAATTAACCATAGTTCTGATCTCATACAAATAACGTGAAACCATGATCAAAAAAACAAAGGAAGAAAATTAGCTATTCATAAAACAAACAAAAGAAAATGTTTACGTGTTGTTAACATTCAACTTGTTATTTTGACAACATAGTTAAACTAAGTGCTTCATTCATGGTAGAGCAAGGTAAAAACACCTTCTGTGGACATTCTGATCAATAGAGTACTCGTAGATACTAACTCTATGATATCAATAGAGTACGAGCAAAGTTTCACATCCTCCTGAAAACAATTTGCACCGAGCTGTGAATATTCAATGCTGTAGTTGGCTAAATTGTATGAAGGTAGCTGAGTGCTGGCAGAGTAGGTAACGAAGCAAATGTTTTCATCGCGCCACCGCAGCCGGATCGGCGGGAGATGACAGGGAAATGTTGAACGAAAACCAAATAGAAATGTCTCAATTTCCTCTGGAACGCTTCTTAGGAAAATTGCAACATTTCTTCTTTCAATTTTTACATCGAAACATCTGCCACAGCTTATAATAGATGCAGCTTTTCAATGCTTCTCGGGAATTCGATGGTTTATTTTTGGTTGTGGTTTAAAATCGAAAAATTGTCAGTATTCCTGTAGAGGAAATAAATGTGAACTGAACTGCAAATCAGTTATTGAAACTATTTGGAGTAAAATGCATAAAAACAATGTAGAATAAAAATGCCTTTACATTTTTACAATAAAATAAATAATTTGTAAATCTGTACACTGTAATTTGGGATTTGCTACGCCTTTCAGGCCTTGATTTCCATTTATATCCATAATACAATAATATCTCGAAATAGACAAAAGCCGCATTGCCTAAACTGAAATATTTCTAACATAGTCCAAGAAGGCCAGCAGATAACCAACCTCCCTGCTTGACATTTCTAGTCAACCTACACCTACCTACAAACATCGAGTCAGTAGATGCGTTTAACAAAAATATATCGTATTTTAATTAAAGATACTTAATGCCAAGGTCATCAAGTGAAATAACACTAAATTGAACTTGACCGAGCTTTAGATTACTAATTATAAAAAACGAGTAGTTTTGCCTGCGAATAGTTGATGTAACAAGTGTCCTTTCGTCTTCGAAGCCCTTCACATTGAAACAATCTCAACTATTTTAGTCGAGTCCGGTTCTCAAGGATCCTTTACCATTAAAAATACCAAGTCCTTGGTATTTTTGAAATGGTAAAGGATTCTTTACCATTTCAGTATAGGATACACGTTCGTAGCCAGAATATTAAAATAAACAATACAATTACAAATTAAACATAAACGTAACATTGTCTGTTGGTAATTCGGTTACTTGACTTGAAGCTAGCGATAAAAGTTGATTCATCATCATTCATCATTCATCATCAGCCTATAGCAGTCCACTGCTGGACATAGGCCATAGCCTAAAGTTTTATAGGCTGTCCAATCAGTGAATCACAAACTGCGATCACAAATACTATCTATTTGCGATCGCGGATCACAAAGGAAATTTCAAATTAATCGGCCATAAGAAGACATGTACCGTATCATTATTTCGCCTATTCTTCCACTAAGCCAAATTTTATCTCAAAAAACATAATTCAAAGATATTTTTTTTCCAGAAAATAAGAAAATGCAGACATCCACGTTAGTAGTTCTTGCCTGCCTGGTGGCCATGGTGGCTGCTGCACAGTACGAGGTATACCCAGCTGTAGACTCACTCCAGACCGTAGACGACACACCAGTCCACGATAGAAGTCCAAGGACCAAGAGAGGTCTTCTCTTGCTCAAGAAGAAACTCTTACTTGGTGAGCATATTTTCTGTTCTCGTTAGCTTTATTTATTTTTATTATTTAAACATAATCAACAGCCTAAACTTTAAACAGTTCAAACCTTAGTAGTCACTAATTTACACTCAATAAAAGATTTACACTAGATTACACTTTTGTAGCATAATTTAACAGCCAGTTCATGTTGGGTCAGTTGAGTACTCGTATTTATCGAAGAAATGATAATCTTCAGTGACATTTTTCGAAGGTGTATAACGGCCTAATCGCCTAGTAAAAGCTTAAATTCAGTGTATCACAATTAAAAGCTGGCTAATAATTCAGTTTAAAGTTTTTTATATAAATATAGAGCCGTGTATAAAGCCTTATCCAGCTCTTATTATCTCTTTGCATCTCGCGAAACTGTCCTACGTTCGGTCTAACATTTACTACCATTTTGCTACCTGCAAAAATATAAAACGTTTCAGTTTAAATTGTTAGTTTTGGTACCATCATCTCCCAGCAAGATATAGATCTGAATATAAATTTAGAAACCTACTGGGAGGTTCTCCAGCGCAAATTATATTAAATATTTAGTTCCTTCCGCTGCCTACCAGAATAACCTTCTGAAGTTAGGAATCCTTCGAGCTGTTTATTTTGGCTTGTGAATTCTTGAACTCTGCGATTTCTCAGTGTTTGCTTATTTTGTTTGCATCGTTTAGAGAACTTTGCCCATGGACAGTTGCTGTTGCTAGCTTCCTTTAAGTCTTTTTTTCTTTTTGCTTGCAAGGGTAGGTATAAACCTAGTTCTATAAATGTTTTCTTTAAAGATTATTGGCCCCGATACAGTTTCACGCGTCCGGAAGCCTTTGCTTTCGAATAAAAATATAGTAGACATTATTATGTACGTAAAGAATTCAATAATAAATAAAGATTGCTATAACTTTATACATGTACAAGTTCAATCCTTTTGTTGTTCCAAAACGATTTTCTATACGAATGGTAGGGGAGAGTGTGGGAGAGTGCACCTGTGTTTGCGCGCACACTTGTGCACTATAATATCCTGCGCATCTGGCTAGTCTCCGTTGAAACTGGCCGCCGTGATCGAAATTCGGCTATGTGTGTACATAATTTAAACATGCTATTAAATTTCACTGGTACTTCAGCTAGTTTAATTTTCCTCCGCAATTTTTAAATTAGCGTACTTAATATCTGCTCTGTAAATTATTTTCACCAGTTTTTAAATTCTCACAAAAATAACCACATGTTCTGCCGGTAAGTTCGTATAATCAGTTGGGTACTTCCATTGGTGTGTCCATTGTATTGGAATGCCACGTTCAAGTCAATATTGTTTGAGTCCAAACATTCAAACACAACTTTATTATATTTAATCAGGTAAATATCGTAATCTACGTCAGGTTAATCTACAGACATATTTTAATAAAATTGAATGAACACGGTACTTTATTGTACAACATAAAAAATAAAACAGAACTAAACAAAGTATTTGTTTTTGTTAGGCGGCCCGGCCGGTAGGAAGCATTATCGCTGAGAGAGTTTTCTCCCACGCAAACTCATAAATCTAGGTGTCGATTACATAAGACACAAGTATAATTATTATGTAGGAATTATAAATTTAGTTTTTGCATTAATCTAATATCGCTTCTTATGATTTATCATTTATCTTATGATATTATTATTCTTAAGATTATCATTCCATAAAGAACTATACTAACTATACTCAGTATCTACTAAATAACATACAATTAAGGAACTTTGTAACCCTGTATTCGGAGGAGGGCGTTATCGTTTTCACACAAGTTATCTATTTCCCATGTATTTATGTTCCAAATAAAGATTATTTTATATTTTGATTTGATTCGTATGATCTACAACAGTGAGGGTGTTTTTGAAGTATATTATGTCTCGATAGTTTATACGTGTATGACTACACATTAGGTGGTTGATTGTACAAAGTCTTTGCGAGACGTAATAAAATAACCGAGGTACAGTTAGCGTTCGTTGTTACCTGTTACGTTTAAAGTCAATTTCTATGAATACAGAAAGAACTATTTTAAAACTAGAATCTTTCGATATAATGAAGGTAGCAAGCTGTTATAAATAAAAACAAACAAGTTAATAATAAATAAATAAATAATGCTGGACAATCCACACAGCATTATCTATCCCCATGGTAAGCAAAGCTTGTGTTATGGGTACTAGATAACTGATATACATAATACAATACATTACATAGATAGATATTTTTTATTATACATAGACCAGAACACCCGCAACAAATATCTGCAGATCGTACACACAATTGTTCCGAGGCGGGAATCGAACCCGCAACCTCCTACGTCGCAGGCGGACCTTCGCCCACCGCGCCACATCGGTCTTCATAATATAATATCAAAACTGATGAAATTACGAGACTTGGGGCGCACAATAGATATGCAAGGGGGTAAGCTTATGATGAACGCCACTGTACATCATTTACATACAAGCATATAGTCACAATATTGCAAATATTAGATACATATCCTTGATGCATGAAGAAACGTGGGAACCTGTTGTGCTATTTTCACAATGATGCAATAATACATACTCTATAGACAACACATTATTTGGTTATGCCGTCAGGATTTCATAATGAACAACATCGTTAATCACTTCGACCTATTTGTTAAGTTAGATAATTTGATTTTCACACTCGGCTAGATGTATGGAATTATTCAATGCGAATTATAATGCACCTTGCACGAATGTTCGAATTTAACGGTAACCTTAAAATTATATGCAAAATAAAGGGTTATTTAGTTTTTACAAAGACACAGAAAAAAAGAAGGAACCTTATTATTACTAACAACTTCACATAAAACTTTTGAAACTGGTCACTGACACAAAAGTCATTTTTAACTCAATAATAATAATCAATAATCATTTATTGCGTAACTTTCATGAAATACACGTCACATTAGTTTCGGCTACAGATACGTAGCCATTTTAAACTTACTAAGGTAAAGTCAATTAACAATATTGAATTAAATTATACATTATTACAATAGAAATAAAATAAAAAAAATTAGCAATGAATGGAGTTGATATAATATGAGTTTATCTAATTAGCTAGATATGTAGGTAATGAGGTACATTTAGTCACATTTAGGTATATTCGAGGAACTCCTCATAGCTGTAAAAGCTATTGTCAATGAGCCAGTGCTTTAGTTTACTCAATAAATCATCATCATGATGATGATGATATAAATGATGTATGATGCAATAAATCAAATCATTGTAAATATCCCGTTATAACTTCATATGCTTAAAGCACATCTTGCAGATCATTTCATATAGAGTCTGTACAAAAAGAGAACCGTCGTGGCGTTACGGTGAACTAACATATTAACGCAACAAAAGTAGTACATTGGCACACGCGCGCCCTCAATTCCTACGACGGTTCTCTTTTTGAACAGACTCTATGAAATAAGTTTGACAGTTTTTTGTTTCTGAAAAATGGCTCAATGTCGATACGTCCCTTTATGGAAAAATTCATTTCAACATTATATTTTCTTATTATTTTAAAACTGCATATATCGATCTTCTAGACCATTAAAAAAATTCTAGACAATTCACACAGCATTATCTAGCCCCCTCTATGGTAAGCAGAGCTTGTGTTATGGGCACTAGATAACTAAACATATATAAAAGAGAAAAATATATACAAGAAAAAAAAAAAAGTTATTTATGTTTAATAATTTGTTGTGTGTTTCTGTTATGAGTGTGTGTGTGTGTGTGGGTGTTGTTATTATTATTGAAAGTAATAATACCAATTACTAGTAAAATTCTTGTATAAAAAAAACTAAACATGTAACGTCACTGTCCACTATATTAATTTAAGAATGTAGGTAGGTATGTAATATATTGGAATATACAAGATTCTGCGAGTATAATCATTTCGAGAACAAAACATCTAAGCGAAGAACGTTTGATTGATTAGAAAAATATGCTTAAAGGTCAGTGTATGTACGTACATACATTATTGGCCTAGTCACACCAAACGTGTTGTTTGATTTGACTCAGTGAGTCAAGGCCAGCCATGACTTGACTAACATGACTTGTCATATAGGGTTAAGAAAATATAGAAATAAATAGAATTAATATAAAAATTATAGTTATATAGAATTTATAAGAATGAAAAGATCAACCTTTAAAACACTGTTAAAAGAGCATTATTTGTCCTGCTGTCACTAACGCATACCTGAGTCCCTATGTATATAAGTAGTATATGTATATATATTTTATGATATGTATGTAGTATATTTCTATGTAAGTATTATAAGTATTTTATTTATCATATCTCATAACAAGCACACAGATTCCCTGGTATTGTCCACGATCCTATCCTTCCATGGTTGTCTGGTAGAGATAGCTCTTGAGCGATAAGACCGCCAATTGTAATAAATTTTTTTCTGTACTTGGTTTTTTTATTTAAAGTGCAATAAATAATTTTCTATGTATCTATCTTTGCACACACCCTTGTGCACTATAATATGTAAGCGCAGGGCATATTATAGTGCATCGCAGTCGCAATGGGGATTACCCTATTGCGACTGTTCCCCGTGGCTGAAATTCCGCTAGGGGGACATAATCGACGACCGATGTGGCGCGGTGGGCGAAGGTCCGCCTGCGACGCAGGAGGTTGCGGGTTCGATTCCCGCCTCGGAACAATTGTGTGTACGATCTGCAGATATTTGTTCCGGGTGTTTTGGTCGTTTTCTATGTATAATAAAAAATATCTATCTATGTAATATATAGTATTATGTATATCAGTTATCTAGTACCCATAACCCAAGCTCTGCTTACCATGGGGCTAGATAATGCTGTGTGAATTGTCCAGCATTATTTATTTATTTATTTATAATCATAATCAATGATTTGTCATTGTTATTTCCAGGTGTTCTTGGACTCAAGGCTGCTAAAGTTGGCGCTATCGGCGTCGCAGGAGCCTTAGCCCTGAAGAGCAAAGGGTAAGAAAGAAATCATCACACATGTAATAAGTTATCATACATATATTAATTTTCCGATTTACTTGACGGCCATGTTGTTTCATCATTATTCATTACATACTTACATTACATAGGTACAATAGCGGGCCCGCGCGGGCCATACGTGGTATTTTATATGATATTTTTTGCTATTTAATCGAGATATCCGTCCTAATATTGTAATTCTAAAGTAACTCTATCTGTCTGAGGCGGTCTGTCTGTTAGCTTATCACGCCTTAACTCCTGAACGAATCTCTGAAATGAAATTTGGCAAGTAGGTAGATGCTAGCCCCGGGGACCGATATAGGCTTTTTAATTTATCCCGGAAAAGCGCGTACGAAGCTGCAGGCAGAAGCTAGTCACATATATGTGAACTACTAGTACCGAAAACCAAGTGAGGGTAGTTGCAAATAAACTTGCCCCCGCTTCTCAGAGGCGGTAACTCCAGTACTGCAGTCATCCCGTGACCACGACAGTGTGTAAATCTGTTGAAACGTCGGGAAAAATAGGTAAATAAACGCGATAAATACCCGTTGTATTAATACTTATAATTATGTGAAAAAAAAAATCAGCAAACTCCTAGTTTGTGTTGGAAGAACACAAATCATAACGAATTCGAGAAACTACGAATGTTTTTGAAGTAAAAAAAACTCTACACTTTAAAGGGAATTTGTAGATAAATATAAAATATCTTGCTTAATGGAATTTTTATTAAACAAAAGCTATTTATATTTAAATAATTATATTCTCTAAACATAGCAACATGAATATAAAATATACCTACTAATCTACATAAATACTAACAACATTAGTAGGATGTTCTAAACAGGTTGCGGAATATAAACTTGAGATTGTCCAATTTCTTAATCTCTTCTGGAAATACCAAACATTAATGTCAATGGACCAAAGACTATAAATTAATACCTTTGATGACCGAGTGTCGTAATCGATGACTGTTCTATGAATTGATGTCAACTCTTTGTTTTTTTTATAATCAACTAGATTCTGCCCGTGGTTTCGCACGCGTTGTTTCTATGGAAACGCTTTAAGATTATTTCTTTCCCATGAAAACGGATTTATGGGATCAAAAGTAATCTGTTTTATTCCAGGCCCTATATGCAAAAAAAAATCTCCGCTACACAGTTTCTTAACTTTTGCGGTAGTCAGCCCACAACTGTACCCTATACTATAAGTCTCTTGTTACTAATAAAGATTTTTGTATATGTAAAAAAAAAAAAGAATCAAACGCAAAAACTACTGAACGGGCGTTCAGTAGTTTTTGCGTGAAAGAGTAACAATCATCCTTATATACAACATTTCGTGTTTATAATAGAATAGGATTAATTACTGCCCGCGACTGCGCAAGCTTTCACGAGATGAAAAGGAGCCTATGTAAGGACAAAGGCTACTTTTTACCACGGGAAAGCCCTGGAGAATAAGATTGGGATACCGTCTCACAAATTTCATCTCTTAACAAAATGTAATCAAGATCGTCGGTTCTTCCGTACAGGCGTTAAAAACAGACAGACAATGTGGTCATCGATGTATCACGAAGGTCGAGGACACACTAATCCACTCCTGTTTTAAAGAGACCCAGCAGTAATTGGCCTGAAAAACAGCAGTAGGCAACGTGTCTCAAACCTTAACAATAAGGTTATTTGAGGTTAATGTTAGCGTTTGACATATTAGTCGTCTAGTCATTCATTTCAATGACCTAAGCGCTATTCGATAGCCTTCTATTTTTCTTCATTCTTTAAATATTTTCTCAAATCACAGAATAAGTATATCGGTATATGTAGAGATAGTACCTACAAGCTAAGCATTCGATAATGACGATGGTAAAAGCCTTTAATTTTAATTAAAATAAGCAGTAACAAAGGGCAGTGTCAAATGAACCAGGAAAATCTTTAGACTATTGGTAATGTTTGATTCAATATTACAGTCATGGTCCTAAAGCTCATGCCCCACAAGTCGCCATTAAAAGGTGAGCCACAAGGTGTTAAGGTGTTATAGAAAATATAGCACTTATATATAGCGCTATAGCACTCATTTATATTTTCTATTTATTATTTATATGTATATCTATTTATATTTTCATTAAATCAGTTCCAACCTCCACAAAAGTAAATTTATTATTATATAGGTTGCCACGTAATATAATATGTACTAAGCCGAAAGAGTAAATGATTTGGCACCCCGACGGGGGAACATGTTCTTTATCTTTATTACACGATACAATATACAATAATAAACATTAAACTAGAAAACTAATGTCAAAGACTTATCCCTAAGAAGAGTTCTCTTCCAGCAAACCTTATTTGTAGAGAAAGACAAAATTATAAATTTTACGAGTCACCTGTAGATCATTTATTCACAAAAGAAAAAGTCACAATTAAAAATATTTAAACAAAACAGGTGCAATTACTTGCACGTACAACAATGGCACTTATTTTAATTATCAATTCACATGACATTACATATCACTTATTAATTTTTTTTGCACATACATAAAAAAAAATCACGCCGACGATTAAACGATACCAACAAAAAAAAAAATATTCTACTTTAAACAAGTAATACCTGCCTGCCGCCAGTCAATACAATATAGAAAAATACTTTGGATGTCTGACTATTTGTTATATTATTTTTAATATTACAGCCATGGCCCTAAACATCATGCCCCACAAGTAGCGATTAAGAGGTGAGCCTCAAAAGTTCCGTAGTCCGGTTGATAATAGTATCGAAGCAAGATCGTGACGTCCCATTTTTCCATAGGATTCGGTACAGCGCCTCTATCGTGCAGACAGATAACTACGGAAATCCCATTAAAAATGAGACGTTACGATCACTTCTCGATATTATCTTCAGCTGGTCTCAGAATACATTTTAATGCTTTAAAAGAATACTACATTAGTCCATTAGTTGCAGGCTTCGGTTGAATGGTTATTCTTCTATCTGAGCGTGTTTTTTAAATTAAACCCAATAAAGGCATTGGATCTGAAATGTAAATGCATATGGAATAAGAACAGACTAAGAATATTATAAGCATAAGCACTAACCAAATTGCAAGTTTCTGTAGAAGGTAACAGGTGGCACAAGCACAGATGGTATTTATCGTTAGCAATCGAATTAAGATTAAACCGAATGCAAACATTTCAGTCACGATCATCATCTTCATCAACTCCATAACTTTGGTGGAGCGGCGCATTCCCACGTGGAAGTACATGAGTAAGTGGTTATGATAGGGTCACGTCTTTTCTTCGGGGTTTGTTGCACCCTAAAAGCAGTTTAGTTACGAGCACAGATGTCTGTTGCCAATAGGAAACTCAGTTTGAACTTCTTATAAAAATTGCTTATATTTTTTTGTTTGTTGCACGCTAATAGTGGTTTTGTTCCGAGCACAGATTTCTGTTGCCAATAGGAGACTCAGTTTGAATTTCTCATACAAATTGTTTATATTTTGCACACAAGTGCCTAATTATGCGACACGAGAATTAGGATATGCAAGTTTTTCCACACATCTTTCACGCACCATTTTTTACCTATCAATTATTTCATTAATCATTTATTGTTTATTTATTGATGTTATAGTTTTCAGCTACAAATAAAGTATACCTTATCCTTTCATGTGAATGCAAGTAATATTCTCATAAAATACTTTTTTTTCTCTTGAACTGATTTTATGAGTTATCTTGCATTTCTTTTGCATTTCTCTGTATCGAGCTCCAACATTCACAGTTTAAAACGTTTGAATGGCTCTTTCCTAGAGATGCACTTTGATGGCATACTTTCATGGACGATTCGAAGTAGTCTTTGTTCCATACATTCTCTGACGCACTTTCTTTGCATTGATTTTATATGATTCAGTCTTCACAGGTTATTGACGTGAAAAAAATGACAATCGTTTTTATTGTGTTTTTACACTTATTTGCGTCTTACATGTCTCCATCAAAATTTCATAATGTGATTCAATACAAATAATTATCTAATGATTTGTCTTATTTGGTCAACTGTTTTTTTATTCCAAAATATTGCACCAAAATGGCTTCTTGAGATATTAGTTATTCAGTGTGGCGCGAGAATGTTTTTTTTCTGCTTTCCACAAGGAATAAAACTAACGGACAAGAAAGTTCACGCAAATCGTAAACTATAATGTATAAACCCGTGATAATACCGACTTTGATTCACTTGTATTTTGGAAGCATTTGGGAATATCTCTTACTTTTCCAAATGCTCGAATAATATCTATGAATCGAAGTTTTTTATTTTCAATTTATTAGAAAATAGTTTGCGTATGCGGCAAATTAGTTTCTCGGTAGTTCCAGTTCCTTGAAGAACGCAGAAAAAAATTTAAACCACAAAATAATTTGTATCTCGCGCCAACACGAAAAGATCCTTAACCAACCTTACTGCTATATTTACTAATAAATTGTTTTTTTTCAGCTGGTCCGGCTAAGTACCTGGAAGGTTCCGCGAAGACTCGCAACATAGTTGTACCAAATTACAATAAGTAGAATAAATGACTATTGATAAGTTTGTAGATAATACCGTAGAGGCTGATGGGCAAATTCGCTTTACTTAAGTATTTGGGTTTCGACTGATTTAATTTGAATGATTTTAAGCTTTAATTTTTGTAAATATTCCATTGGAAAACCTAACTATAATTAACATCATCAAAATAACCTTACCCGGTTATTATGTCCATGTTATCTTATATGTTAGTACCTACCATCATAGATTACCACACAAAATCTACAAAACATAATCTAAATGTGCCATTTTCATTTTATGGGACAGCCGATCAACCCAATTAAATTGTTTGTCGAAAATAATCTGTCGAACTTGTTTGATTGTTGCTCGTTAAAAATAAAAAAATCTAAATTGGTCAGTTGTTTCTTCTATGTAGGTTCGTTTGTTGTAATATTTATAACAACGATCTAAATATGGGGTAAACGAATTTGTTATTTTTTAAAATAAAAAAATACTTGAAAAAACATAACCTTTGTTTGTTTTAATTTCTTAAAAAATCACCTTACATCTTACTAGGATACATTCTGTACAGGTAATCTAAAGAGCTACTGAACCCTCGTTTGACGTGGCTTCGCTAATAATAACCACTAAATCATTTAGTGGTTATTATTTTTAAGAAAAAAGTATCCCTTATTGGATCACTTCAACCACCTGCACCTATCAAGACATTCTCTTCTAGGAAGTATTGGCAATTAACTAAGACTTTTTTGTGTTTTTTCTTTTAATTACCTACCTATTATCAAATACTCGGGTATCATTTGGTGCTGTAAATAATTCAAAACTTCTGAGTCAGCGCAATCAAAACATTTCATCAACCTTTATTGCCGCAAATTTTTTACACTTTCTTGCTTACCCATAATTGCAAGGGAATCAAAACCTTAAGTTTACTTCCCTTTGACCTAGAATCATAAAAATTGGCAAGTGGAATGGCCATATAGCACAAATTATAGGAAAATTCGAAAACATAAAATTTGTTACATTTTTTTACTACATAAAAAACAAAGATATTGTATTTGTTTATTTATTGAACTAGAATAGAAATATACCTATTATATTTACACTAATCACACATCAGGTACCAATTCAATTCAAGTCAAAATTATAAATATAAATAAAATGTCAAATCAAGATAGATTAGTCATAATTAACAATGACAATTTAATAAAAGTGATTATTACCCAATCAAAAATTGTAGAATACCTAAATAAATATATATATATAACTAACAATAAAAAAAGGTATGTAGGTCCGACTAGCACTGAGCTGGTTTAATTTTTTAAATATAGATGAATAGACATTTGTTTTATCATAACATCACATCCTGCAAAAACTTAATGTTGAACATCGTTGTGCGCTACGAGAAATCTAAAGGCGCTGGACAGCAATGACGAACGGAAAAAACTTGGATTAATATTAACGTAATGTTTGAAACTACAGAGTTAACCCACACTTAGGGATAATTTAAAGAATTTAAATAGCTATCCGTAAATTTAACGACTTAGGGAGACCGCTCTTACACTCGGCAGTACGGGAATGTATTTGCAATAGTGTTTAAAAAGGTGCTCGAGAAGCGAACCTAGGGAACTGTGATTATTTCCATCAATTCATTATTATTTTAAAAGAATTAATAAACAGTCATAAAAAAATGAAACGAATAAAATTTTAAAAATTATACAGAGATATCGATCACGAAACCCGCTTCAGATCGAATGAAGACCGGGTCAGAATAAAGGCAGCAATCATATCATCCTAGCGATAGAAAATACCCATAAATCAGGAGGCGCTAATATCCCATGGTGAGGTGATGTCACCTTTATCACTGGTTGGGTAGAACTGGTTGAAACGGGTCACAATAATATCACCGTGGTTAGGAATGCTGTACCTACGTTAGACTCAGTGACAATAACCGATGGGCGATGAACCGGATCTCACACGAGAAATAAAACTATTATCTTCGATTTTTCTCGTCTCATCGTGAAATTGCAGAAGTGGGTTATAGAGAATGACTCAAAATACAAATTTCAATAAAAACAAAGAGATTTTTAGCTGCTAGGAAAATTAAAAAAAAATACTTCAGCAGAATTATAAGGGGTAAATCGACTCGCATTGCTTGTAATGCAAATCATGCCTAACACATTATGAAGATAGGTATCTTACATACTACTGTGTGTGGTTTGTAACGGGGTTATATAAACTAGCTTCTAATAGCGGCTTGGACCGTGCTATTTCCGATTTTAAGTCTCAGCCTGATGATCCCTTTAGTAGTTCTCACTTTTGCAAACTCAGGTTCATTATATGTAAATTTCCTCACTCTTATAATCCAACACGACTGGGGAAATGTCAGGCGCAGGACCAATGACTTAACGTTATTTCTGAGCCACGGGGGTGTAGCACCGTGAAAATTCTGACTCCGGGCTGCTACTGTGAATTTTATCCATCATACAGTAATTGTATTGTACGACACTGTCATACATACGACAGTCAAAATAAGCTTTTATTGCACACCAAGAAAAAAAAACAGAACACAAAAAAGGCAACTACTTGTACGAGTACATCCATATT
The DNA here is from genome assembly GCA_947044415.1 of Eupithecia dodoneata. Lineage (NCBI taxonomy): Eukaryota > Metazoa > Arthropoda > Insecta > Lepidoptera > Geometridae > Eupithecia > Eupithecia dodoneata. Next base: position 5,324,881 of record OX345656.1, on the reverse strand, counting down.
TACAATTTTAAAAGGTGTATTGGTGGTGTGGGACAGGACGAGATCCATTTGTCGACAGTGCATTTGTATGGTCGATCAAGTTACTTAAAATTTACATGGATTTCCATTGTAGTGAATATCAATAGAGTTGGTAACTGATTCCCACAGGGACCTAATATTATCTAATATCACACAAATCAATCAACTACCAACTAATTTAATCCCGTAATCTGATAACAGTTACAATCCCCGTAACCCTGAGGTAGCTTACACGACGATACATACATACATAGCCATATATTCATATAGAGCTACTTAGTTATTAGTTTGGTACATTACTTGTCAGGTGCCTGCTCTACATTTGATTATCGGATTTCGAAGATAAATAAGAAATGGATGGGTTATTACATCATGCAGCTTTCGAGAAAAGCTTTGCATATCCCTTGGCTTCAAGACCTTAGTTCCGTGTAGTGCAGAGCGTTTGGTCGAAGCGACGCTGCACCCGAGAGTTGGTGAATGCGCAGCATCATTATTATCACATAGTGGGGCAATGCACCCCGTGTCTTGGGGGCGATTTCGATTGGTATTGGCCATTTTGATTTAGATCAATTGTAAATAATACTTGGTTGTTATTTGTATTTTTTCATTTCTAATATTGTGTTTTGTAGTTTACTCGTATTGCGGTTTTCGTGAGAGACGATATATCAGATAATGTTTATCTCGTATCACATCCATTTATTGTATAGCTAAGGGTTTCTGAATCCCAAACCAAAGTTCTGAGTTTACTCCAACAATGTATTTAGGTATGTTTGTTATCAACTCATAATATGTAATGAATATCGAGTGGGATTCTGATCACGTGGGCATAGGGTTGCATAAGCAGGTATTGCTATCCACGTCAAACTCAATTCCTGAACTTAATTTATGTAGGCATGTATATTATGTATTGTTCGAAATAAACTACAGCCATGCTGTGACTTATTTGAATTTGTATGGGGCTTCTTTTGATTTGGATTAAAAAGCCACCAGTTGTCGCATTCATTTAACTTTTATCGCAGTTATGGTAAGAATCGGCATTCGTCAGATGCTACGCTAAGTCATGGCTATTAACCTTTCTACGCTAGCTTTTTAAAATTATTTCCATCCAAAGATTGCCTGGAGATAGCTTCTAAGCGATTAGGTCGCCCATCAAACTCGTGTCTTGTAATGTATTTTTGTTGGTGTAAAATAAAGCGTTTTCTATTGTATTGTATTTTTAACCTACGTTGCATTGCAGCGTTCCGTTTATTTCAGGAACTCTATTTTTCTTCCAGGTAAATAGAATTTTCTCATTTTCCGATATTAGTTTTACAGAAAAAGAAATTGATTCTTTAACTGTACCTACTGGTTCAAAGGTTGGAGCGTGGATGCCTTATTAAGCGACGCTAGGTATTATTACCTACTTAAAGGCAGGTATGGCCAGGTGATCGGTAGTCGACCTATAAAAGACTTTGGCAGGACACTGGACACCAGATTTGTGCCGCCTTGTGACAGTGGTAGACGCTGATAGAAAATTAATAGAAAAGGTGGGTCATGAAGTCTAATTCAATTATATGTTAGTAAGTAGTTCAAAAGGGGGCTCGAACAAAATAATAAAAAGACAAATCATTTAAATGTATTATGTATATTAAAAAACTTGAATTTCTTTATTGAACAATGTAGATGTTTGTACATATGTACTTTTTATAAGGTGAAAACTAAATACTGAATCAGTTTATTTGATAACAAATTACAGACTAAAATTGTTTATTATCTTCACCTGATTTATAAATCATACTTTGAAAAAAAAAGGAATTTTCCGGCCAAACATAGATCGTCGATAATAAATAATCTGTCATCATTATATAATCTCTACTCATTCTGGGGTCTAAGATTTGGTTAAAAATATATTTTAACTTCTTTGAAGAGAGTATTCATAAAATCGAAAATCTCAAAAATCCAAGTATCCAAGTGCCTCATTTGACTAACCATCTTATTCCAGAAAATGAAGGTGTGCTCGATAGTATTCGTTGTGCTGGTGGCGTGCGCTTGCACCTTCGCAGTGGAGAATGGACTCCTCATTGATACTCTGCAGCCGCAGCCACAGCCATCAGAACTGCTGGTCAACGAGCCCGTGGAACGGCAGAAGAGGAGTCTATTACTGGGTAAGTACTATCTGGGACTTATCGAAAGCCAAAGTGATTTATTTCTTTTTCGACGCAAAAACGACGGGGTGTTAAAAGTTTGACGTGGCTGTGTAATTTTAGCTCCCGAACGGATGGAGCGATTTTGTTTTTGTTTTTTTTGTTTGAAAGGTGAATTAGTCGGGAATGTTTTAGCGATGTTTCAAGAAAATCGGTCCAAGATTACCTCCGTCACAAAATGGCGCGTCGGGGTTTTTTTTTAAATTTACTTTTAATAGTATGGAGTTCTGCTTCGTTCATCCAATGGGAACTTTTTAATGGCCACCAGATGTGACATTTCTATGTATATCTTATTAGGGATTATAAGAAATCTATAATGTATGTTCTATGTATATTGGTTTGTAGTTCGTTGCTGATAGATCCTCTTAAATAGATGAATAAATAATATATAATAAACGTGCATATCAGATAATCGATAATAACAAGAAATAAAACCAAATGCGTACCTAAACTTACCTATACTACGTAACTAAACTTCAGATGATTACTGAACTGCATCTATTAATGTTTGTAGCAGACAAATGTTTTTTTTAAAAAAGGGGAGTATTATAAATGCTTTTGATGCGTGGCATTTAAGGTAAGGAAGTAAAAAACAGAATACCTACTCCGATACACCGAAAGGTCACCAGGAGATATAAAATTGTGGTGTATAAAAAAACAAACAAACACAACAAATAACAGCAACATAAATATTATGTGTGTACGTGCGACAAAAATTTAATCAGTTTTTATATTGTTTTTTTGTAGCAAGTTTTTTAGACATCTTTGTAGCAAGAAAAATACTTAAACGCATCCTAAATTTCACAAATTACTTTTAAATATGTATATGGAAATTAGTAGTAGTAGTAATTAGTAGTTAGGTGTAATAATTATCATCACCACACCATCAGGCCCTAAGTTCACGTGCTATGCTTTTCGGTCTGTTGCTTGTCGTGTCCGGTGTTCAACTTATGACTTTTTTGATAGCCTAACTAAGGTTTAGACAATCTATAGTAGAACTCACTTAGGCATCACTTAGCCTAAGTAAGTTCTTTAGATGGATCTAAATAGTATTACCATCACATCAGTCGCGTGGTCTGCTTCACCATTTAAAATCATAAAAGCAAAAGAACATTTAAAAATCACAGGTTTTAAAGAAATACAATAAGAATGTTGCTGGTCGTTACCAGCTACGTTTTTAATAGTTCTGGAAATAAGTTGATAGTGTAAAAGAACAAGTAGGTAAGTGTGAAATAATCGTATATTATAATAATGAGAAAATTTCCTTAAAAATACCATTATGTATACTAGTTTTATCAAGTTATAACAGAAGGTAGCCTAGGTACTACATACATACATATTTATTACCTAAACATATGTGCATATAAATTATGATTATTTTGCCGATATTACCATTTATTTTTAGGTAGAATTTTGGAATACGAGCCTCCCAACCTAGCTATATTAAATGATTCATTTTCTACTTATTAAAAACTAGTTTCTGTCCGCAGCTTCGTACGCGTTGTTTCTATGGAATTTAAGGGTTATTTATATCACATGAAAACAGTTTTACAGGAAAAAACCTATGTTTGTTGTAAACAAAAGCTCGATCCGTTTAGTAATTTTGGCGTTAGGAAGTAACAAACATCCATCCAACCATCCAAAATTCAAACTTTCGCATTTGCAATATTAGCGTGATCTGGATATATATAGGTCAACAATCAATAGGTCGACCTATAATATATTTTCGTTCTTTTACCTATGTAAAATAACATTATTTATAACATTAACATAATAACATTATATCTCAAATTACAAAGAAGTTCTTAAAAGAAAGGGAGACAATATATTCATGCCTATAACATTTTTGTTCTTATTTATTTGAAACGTAATAAACAGAGGATACCTATAACCTTGAAATATAGGTAAAGTTCAAGTACCTTGCCTTTTCCACTTCTATAGTCGGAATTTTTAAGTAAATATTACGTGTTTGAACTACTTTTTATAACAAAACAATTGTCAATATTGATATCCGTGTACGTTGTCAAGGTATAGAAGTGGACACACATATAGACATCTTTTTGAGTTTCTACCCGCATTTTAAGGGAAATAATAGATTACGGAGAAAATTAATAGACGGTGAAATTTATAGACATAGAAGAAGAAAGCTTATATTTATATTTATTTATTTGGCACACAAAACAGAATACATATAGATACAATAAATAAAATAAATACAATACAACTAGAAACACACAATTATTAAAACTAGACTGTATCCCTAAATATGTGTACACAACATGTTCAAAGAGCAGTTTATGTGAAGCAAATACAAAATGAATTTAAACTTAAAGCTTAGAATGATAGTATACTCAAACGAGGTGTTGCCAAAAAAACTTGACATATTGAAATGAAGTTATATAATATGCTTGTCAACGTAGTTATCAACTCACACTTAAGATTCATTTTTTGTTAAAAAAACCACAAAATTGTTGTATGACACTATTCCTATACGTGACAGCAGCGTGATTTTTCTCTATGTTTCTAGGTAAACCTAACTTTGTTATTTTTAAGCATAAAAATCAGAACATTGTTGCTAAGTTATTTATGTCAGTTAATTATCACAAAAGCTTTACAAAATCTAATGCAATAAAAGACCAAGTGGGTAAACGTTTTTCAATAAGTGCATGTACAATATTTTTTGAGGAATTCAAACCACAAAATGACCTTAGAATGACGTACTATACTTCAAAGCTGATGTACCTATGACGTTTCTACAAAGTCACGGTGATAGTTAAATGTAGGTGTGAATGGAAAGACAAACAAGAAAATTCCCACAGGGTTTACAAATACCACATAACTCATGGGCAACGCAAGATGGTACATTCAGCTACACTAAAATGTATGTACATCACAAGAACATTATGAAAAAGCGAAAATTTAGCGAAAGTTTGGTTGTTCTGATGATTGGATGTTTTTAAACTCTTACAACCAAAACTACTGAATGGATTAGGCTGATATTTTTAATTGGTGTAGTTTAAGACAGACTAACACACAGGCCGGAAAAAAGCATGCCAGGCCGTGGGCAGAAGCTTGTATTGGATTTTTTTCATTTCATTTCATTTCTATCTCCATTGAGACTGGCCGCTGTAACCGAAAATTGGGCTACAAAAAAAAATTAATTCAGTACCAGTTCTTTACAGTGACAAGGTATTAGTTCAGCTGACTGTACCTATTGTATGTGCGAAATACATAAATAATATAAACGTAACACGTTTTGGTCCTTAGAGACATCTGATACTTTCTATCCCTTGCCATGGACATAATAATCAGGATGTTATTCAATATTATTGTACTGACACTGCGGCATCATCAGGAATCACTATCTAGTATAATATATAATATTATAAAGAGGAAAGGTTTGATTTTTTGTTTGTTTGTTTGTAATGAATAGGCTCCGAAACTACTGGATCGATTTGAAAAATTCTTTCACCGTTGGGAAGCTACACTATCCCCGATGAACATAGACTATATTATATTTTCAAAAAAGTTAGGGATCCGTATTAAAACCGTGCAAAGCCGGGAAGGTCCGCTAGTATAATATATGACTATTATGCCGGTCGTGATGATTTGAGGTGACTGCGCTTAGTCCTTCGTTTTTCGCATGCAGTCATGACCTCAAGCTATTTTTTGAAAATTTTTTTTGCTTACTTTTAATTTCATGGCGAGTTCGCCTGGTGGGAAGTGTTTTTGAGGCCTACAATAGTAGACAAGCATTCTAACAGTAGACACGCTATCCTTAAAAGATGCTGATTAACTCTTCTTTTGAAGAGACCCAATTTAAAACATAGTGTAGGACGCCCTCCGGCCAGGTGACATAACGACTTGCGAAGGACTGCAGGCAGATGCTGGTTGCGGCAAGCTGAAGACAGGGCGCTATGGCGCTCATTGGGGGAGGTCCAACTGTAGGATATTTTATAGGTTGTTGGTGATGATGAAGTTGGAATGCATCACGCTGTGTGTGTAGAAGTAGCGCACACGCTTACAGATATTATAGCGGTAGCTTACCTATCTATTACTAATATGCTGATGATGATGATGCATGTGCATGTGTGAAATCTTGATATTCCAGGAGCTCTAGGCGCTGGTGCGCTTGGCGTGGGTGCTCTTGGACTGGGCGCAGGTCTCGTCGGCGCTAAGGCTGGCTTCATCGGCGGCGCTATCGCCGGCAAGGCTCTCCACGGCTATGGCAGAAGTTACGGCGGCTACGGCGGCGGCTACGGCTACGGCAGTGGCTACGGGTATGGCGGTGGCTACGGAGGATATGGATACGGCGGTGGCTACAGGTAAATTATATGTACTAACTGCAATTCTGCCGCAGGGTGGAGCCTGGTGGCCAGTAACACAAGTTTTTTTACAAACCTAACTGGGTATATAAGAACTTGTGTCTCGTACAATGTTGTTCTTATAGTTATACGTACTATTCTAGTTTTTTAAACCTAAGCTCATTGTGTGAGACATCTTGTCATAATTATCATCGGTCGTATTGTCAGTCCCGTCTATACGGGAATATAAAGTCTATACTTTACAAGACGCCATCTCCGTAAATGATGGAATTTAAATGTAATGATGATCATCATCGTTAGATGAGACAATCTTCACCATCTACCCCCAAGCTAAGCAGAGCTTGTGTTATGATGGGTAGGTGCCTAGGTACTAGATGATTTACCTAACCATAACATATTTTTTATTATACATACATAGAAAATACCCAGAACATCCGGAACAAATATTTGCAGATCGTATATACATTTGTCCTAAGGCGGGAATCGAACCCGCAACCTCTTGCGTCCGACGACGCGCTACATCGATCGTCTAATACTTAATCAACAACGGAATTGTAAAATTGGTCAAAAATAACCAGTATCGAACATAACATAGCAATAATAAGAAACTATGATTTTGTAAATTCATTGAAAATAAACCTATCGGGTATATTTGACACAAAAAATTCAGTCGACTCACGGGAAAGGAAATAATCATACTTGGATTTCATGAAACGCAAAAATTGCGTGAAAACTCATTAAAAGTAGGTACCGCGTTAATCCACGGGTTGTTTAGATTACTTTCGTAATCACCTCCACATAAGAACCGGGGGGTGAAATGGCCGTCCCAATTTAGCTACAGTATGCCTCGGATTAAAATGAAATGAAATAATTTGTTTGACATGACACATTACAATTAAAGTAAATAAATAATGCTGTACAATTCGCACAGCAACATCCGGCTTAACTCTAAGCAGAGCTTGTCTTGTCAAAGATGCATTATTTCTTTTCAATCCAAGCATCCACCACGCCTTCATAGGAAAACTATTAATTTTCGTTTATACACATTGATTGCAATTTTGACATAAGCTGTCATTTCGACAGACACTGTCATTTCATTGGTTGATCTTTAAATTAGTTGGCTCACAGAACTACATAGTAGTTGGTCAATGCATGTCCCAGTAGTATTACCCACGTTCTATCTACGGCAGAGAACTAGACGACCGATGCGGCGCGGTGGGCGAAGGTCCGCCTGCGACGCAGGAGGTTGCGGGTTCGATTCCCGCCTCGGAACAATTGTGTTTACGATCTGCAGATATTTGTTCCGGGTGTTCTGGTCGTTTTCTATGGTTAATAAAAAATATCTGTCTATGTAATGTATATCAGTTATCTAGTACCCAAAACACAAGCTCTGCTTACCATGGGGCTAGATAATGCTGTGTGGATTGTCCAGTATTATTTATTTATTTATTCGTCAAAGCGTTTATTTCTACATGTTTAATAAGCCCAAGCGTTTTTTTTTTACAGGTCCTACCCGTACGTCAGCTACTCTTCGTACCCGTCTTACGAATCTTACGGATCTTACGGATCCTTCTGGTGATCAAATGGACTGAAGCATTACGGAATGAATGCCTTATGTTAATGTTATTTATAATGCGTTGCATTGCAGCGTCGCTGAATGTTGTATAAAATAAAACGGATGATGAAAATGGACTATTTTGTTTTAATCTTTTACTTTTTTATTTTGACGACCGATGTGGCTCCGTGGGCGAAGGTCCGCCTGCGACGCAGGAGGTTGCGGGTTCGATTCCCGCCTCGGAACAATTGTGTGTACGATCTGCAGATATTTGTTCCGGGTGTTCTGTTCGTTTTCTATGTAGAATAAAAAAAAAATCTATCTATGTAATATATAGTATTATGTATATCAGTTATCTAGTACCCATAACACAAGATCTGCTTACTGTGTGAATTGTCCAGCATTAATTTATTTATTTGATTTACTATAATTTGCGATGATTCAAATAAATCCGATTGTTATTTGGTATATTCATTCTCATTCATTTATTCTCATGTAATCCATTTAGTCCTAAGTTGTTTTTGAATAAAATTATTTATTTATTTATTTATAGGTATAAAGTGTGAATATTTCGGGCAAGCGGTGCTCTCTAATACAATCAAATCTAGCTTAAAGGGGACTCCGAATCGAACCATGTACTTATGATAAATTTATAAGTTATCGAAATAAACATTTATTAGGTTATTAAGTTGTAAGTTATATTAGTAGCAAGTTTTGGTTATCACTAAACTAATGATTAAAATAAGCTCCATTGATATTCATAACTCATAACTAGTAAATTACTGAAACCTCGCGCTATCTTATTTACTTTTTTGTGTACTTTCATTACTTAAGTTTAATTTAAATTTAAAATTTCGAGAACACGATGAACATTTATAAGAAAACTTACATACAGCCGAACTTACTACTTCTTTTATGAAGTCGGTAAAAAATTGGATACTGGGTTGGGTCAGCTACTGAAGGACCTCGCGGAAGTATTCCCGAAAGTCCCCTCGATCCCTAGCATATGTGCCCGGAGAAGTTCGTGAGGTTTTAGTCAGTAGGAGTCTGACATAATCTTCCACCGGGGAGCACCAGCACCAGATATCCATGATGGATTTCCTTAGGCAAAAAAAAGCTACTGAAGAACCACCCAATTTTGGTATGAACATGAATTGAATTTTTGGGAAATGTCATACACTACTGTTTATACAGGAAGATCGAAAAACCGCAAGCTGCAGGTAGTAAATAAATAAAATAATATTAATGAAACACAGCATTATCTAACCCCAAGCTAAGCAAAACTTGTGTTATGGTTACCTTCTTCATAACTGATACATAATACTAACTACATAATAATACTACTACATAATACTTTGTTATAAAAATATATCTCTTTTAAATACACTCGTAACGAATATCTGCTCTAACAAATATTTGTCAAAAGGTGAGAATTGAACCCGCAACCTCCTGCGTCGCAGGCGGAACATCACCTGCTACGCCACACAGGTCGTCCTATACTGATTTATAGAAGTTTGAGTTATCTATTCATCTAGTTTTGGATGCAGTGGAGTGTGGCTCGTGTATCACGGGTTAGCAAGGGCTTATTCTCGCGACGGCAGAGGATGGAGCGACGGCTGTCGAAACAGCTTAAACCGAGATGGATGGCATCGGCCCACGCCATCGCCTCTTTAATCTCGACCAAAAGAGATATACGAGGGTCCGGGGTCGTTGCAGTGATTATTTTATGAAATGCCTACTGACTGATCAGTTTGTAAACTCTTCACAGTATTCGTCTTAATTGGATATGTAAATAGATATTATATAAATAAATAATAAATAAATAATGCTGGACAATTCACACAGCATTATCTAGCCCCATGGTAAGCAGAGCTTGTATTATGGGTAGTAGATAACTGATATACATAATACAATACATTACATAGATATATATTTTTTATTATACATAGAAAACGACCAGAACACCCGAAACAAATATCTGCAGATCGTACACACATTTGTTCCGAGGCGGGAATCGAACCCGCAACCTCCTGCGTCGCAGGCGGACCATCGCCCACCGCGCCACATCGGTCGTTATATATAGAAAATACTTTATTGCTCACTCTTTAAAATGAAAACGTAAAATTAAGTTAGTTACAGCAGTTATGTATGATATGTATTTAAATATTTAATAATTAATATGTGTATTTCTTAAATCAATGTATTTGTATGGAAGAGCAGGACATCCTGGCACAAGTCACACTTAAAACTTTTGAAAGTGTAGTAGTAGTAGTTTTAGTGGCTTTAATTGTAGTGGCAACGTTCGTAGCAAAAGACTAAAAATGAGGGTAGATCGGTATCTCTGCCCATAAAAACTCGCAGTGCCTTCAGTTACTCCGTGATCATGGCGCATGCAACTGTGCCGAGATATTGATATAACTCAAAAATAAAATCATGGTAAATATCCCGTTTTAAATGACTTTACAATCACACTTTTTGTTTTATGGTAACATCCTGTAGGCAGAAGGAATCGTATAATAATGTCCATGACTTTTGTTTTTTTTTATTTTTCTTTTGTTAGGTACTCCTTTTTCTTTTTTAGTAGATTCCAAAGTAGAGATGTAGAGATGTAGTAACTATGTGTGAATATTGTATAACGTATCCTAATAAAGAATAGTCATCATCTGAACTTCAGTGGTTTCACTCGCCTCCGACGTCCATCCTTACATGGCGACCCTGCCAGCTCCATACATGGCGACCCGTGCCATGTTTGGAACGCGTCACACGAATAATTAGTGTTGTGTGCCTTCAAACATATTGAACAATGATTTAAAATCTGACACTATTTCAATTAAAAATAAAAATCCGTAAAATTAAAAACAAAAATAAAAATGTGTCGTTCAAATATCGAAAAAGAAACCGTGTTTCTAAACCAAAATGCAGCTGGTTCCAACAATGGGCATTTGGAAGAAATAAAAAGTCATCTCTCGATGATGAGCGTAGCGATGATCGTCGTTTGCACTCTCCTGTTGATCGCTGCGATATACTTCCTCTTCAAGCAGTATAAGAAATGTCACATGCGTTGGGCGCAACAGCAGTTGGACATGACGAATCGGGGATCGTTTCTTCAGCGCCGTCGTCGTCAACAGCAACAGCTGTACCCTGACTTGAAGATCGAAGAAAATAAATAATAAAATTAGTGTTGTGATAGTGTTAAAATATTGATCGAAATCGCGCGTGATAGGTACGAGTATGAGCGATATGGTGATATGTGCGGTACGTGTAGATGAAAGTGTAAGTAAGACGTATAGAACTGAAACCTGATAATGTGAATGAACTTGTGCGGATCTTATTGATACTTACCTAAACTGGACGATGAACAATAATCAGCGGAGTGTTTATTACGGTAAAATTAGAATAGAATAAGAGGTATGTGTATTATATTTATCTCAAATCGGTAGTTTTAATTTTAAAGACAATTAATGGCAGAATATTTAAATGAACTTTATAATGAACTTTTAGAGATTAGGAAATATTTAATTAAAATAGGACCTTCTCGTAGACAAGATACTATAATTTCAAAGAAAAAATTAGATGAATGTAATGTTATTATTAATCAGTATAATACTTATTTAGAAAATATAAATAAAATTGAAAGAAGTAAAGAAGAAAAAGAGTGTATTGTGAAACACTGTGAGAATATTAATACTTTGTATACAGAGATAAAATTAATAACACAAAAGGTAAAAGATACTTGTGTAAAAATGGAATTTGACCTGAAAGTTGCTTTGAACTTATTACCCGTTATATCGGATGATATTTTTAACACACAAAAATTAATTGATGGCATTGATTATTACAGTTCGCTTATTGCAAACGAATCGCATTGTAATTTGATCAATTTTGTTCTGAGAACTAGGTTGTCTCAAGGTGCAAAACTAAAATTAGCATCTAAATATGACAGTGTAAAGTTACTTTTGAGTGACATGCGAAGATTCTTATTGCCCCAAAAATCAGCAAGTGCCTTGCAAAAACAAATGCTCAGCTGTAAGCAGAATGATTTATCGGTTGATGATTTTGGTAAGAAACTTTCAGAAATGTTTGTGAGTTTGACAATTGCTCAATCTGGAGGTGATTCGACGAAGTATGATGTTTTAAAAACGATAAACGAAAAACAGGCTGTAAGACAGTTTAGTGAGGGGTTACGAAACCGTAGAATAAGTACCATCATTTCAGCTCAGAGGTTCGAGTGCCTAAAAGATGCGGTTCAAGCTGCGATAGATGAGGACACGTCATCAATGACGTCTTCTGGAGACATTTTGTCAATATCCCGAAACAATAATAACGCGTTTTACAAAAACTATTCTAGGCAGCCGACGTACAACGGTCATAGAGGCTACAACAGAGGTGCGTATAGAGGTGGTTTTCGAGGCTACAGAGGTGGTTTTCGTGGCTACAACCGAGGTGGTTTTCAGCAGCGTGGCTCGGGAGTATCTCGTGGATATCAGCCCCGCGGCAGAGGTTGGCAGCCGAATGTAGAAGCTTCATCCAGGGGTAAGTCATTTCAAAATAATTATAGAGGAAATAAACCGTCCCGAGGACAAGTTCGCCTTGCCACAGAACAGCAGCCCAAGGCATCTGAAGAAGAGCTACTTTCTTTCGAAAATGAGTTTTTTCGAGGCTAAAGAATATAATATTTTAGCTAGTAACAGTAGTTATTGCATTAAATTATTTGTGAATCATTATGAATCATTTAGTTGGCTATTAGATACAGGCGCATCGATTTCAGCCCTAAAATATAAGTACGTGCAAGAGTTCAACATCCCAATTTGTAAGGAGAACATAATCATAAATGGAATCGGAGGTAGAGTACAAGCAATAGGATATGTTGATTTGCAATTATCGACTCATAACCAAATAATTGGTCATAGGTTTTATGTTTTTGCCTCACTACCGTGTAAGGCACATGGAATTTTAGGCCAAGACTTTTTAAGCAAGTACAAGTCGGTCATTGACTTAAATAACAACGTATTATCATTACGGTTGAATGGAAATGGGATTGTTCTTAATATATACAATTCTAAACATTTAATGCAATTACCTGCTAGATCGGAATCTATTCATTATGTAAGTACGAATTTGACAGAGGAATGTGTGGTATGTACGAAAGAGATTTCGGAAGGTATTTTTGTAGCAAGTACGCTAGCAGCTCCAATTAACGGTAAGATACCTATTCGTATTTTGAATACAACTGCTAATGACATAGAATTATAACAGATAAAGCTTGATATTCAAAGCTCAAAAGATTTTGATGTTTGTGTTTTTGACACAAAGGTCAAAAATGCTGAACGTGTTAAATCGTTATTTTCTAAATTGAATTTGAATCATTTAAATAGGGAAGAGAAAATAAATATCGAAAGTTTATGTGCGAAATATTCAGATATTTTTTATTTAGATGGCGATACTTTAACAACTACAGATATTTATCAACATTCGATTGAAGTAAGACAAGGAACTCAACCAATATATTCAAAACCTTATAGATTACCTCATTCTTTAAAAAATGAAATTAAAAATCAAATTGATTATTTGTTGAAAGATGGAATTATAGAGCCATGTCAAAGTGAATGGTCTAGCCCAATTTTACTTGTTCCCAAAAAATCGGACAGTAATGGAAATAAAAAATGGCGTTTAGTTATTGATTATAGAAAACTTAACAACAGCATTCATAATGATAAATTTCCGCTTCCGAATATTACGGAAATATTAGACTCCTTATCGGGTTGTATGTATTTTTCGCATTTAGATTTACATCAAGGATACTACAATGTTAGCTTACATCCAGACAGTCGTAAGTACACAGCGTTTGATTCAGGGAGATATCAAATGACAAGACTTCCTCAAGGTCTTAAGACAAGTCCAAGTTCTTTCTCGCGTATGATGACAATGGCTATGACAGGTTTAACGTATGACAAATGTTTAGTTTACCAAGACGATGTGGTTTGTTTCAGCCGTGATTTACCGTCTCATATAAAAAATTTGCAAGATATTTTTGAAAGGTTAAAGAAAGTTAATCTTAAATTAAATCCCAATAAATGCAATTTTTTGCAAAAGGAATTACTTTTCTTAGGACATGTGGTTACGTCCGAAGGAGTAATACCTGACCCAAATAAAATAAATGTAGTAAAAAATTACCCAATCCCTAGAAATTCAGACGAGGTTAAACGATTTGTTGCTTTTGTAAATTACTATAGAAAATTTATTTCAAATTTTGCAGAAAAGGCATATCCATTAAATAACTTAGCTAGAAAAAATATAAAATTTGATTGGAATAAAGATTGTCAAAAAGCATTTGAATTACTCAAACAATGTGTTATTTCTCATCCTGTACTTCAATATCCTAATTTTTCAGAGAAAAATGAATTTATTTTGCAAACAGATGCTTCCGGATTTGCTATCGGCTCGGTATTGTGTAATGGTGATGGTAAACCAGTAGCATTTGCCAGTAGAAGTTTAAATAAAGCAGAAAAAAGATATCCAACAATAGAGAAAGAGTTGTTAGCTATTGTTTGGTCAGTAAAACATTTTAGACCGTATCTTTATGGACGAAGGTTTAAGGTTCAATCCGACCATAAACCACTTTTAGCCTTATTCAGTATGCGAGATCCTTCGAGTAGATTAATGAAATTTAGACTTATTTTAGAGGAATATGATTTTGTTGTGGAGTATGTAACAGGAAAAAATAACTCAGCAGCTGACGCAATGTCACGCTTGCGTATTACATCAGAGGAATTAAAGGAAATGAATGTATGCAGCATAAATGTAATGACGAGAGGACAGAAAGCAAGAATGCAACAACAACAGGCACAACAGCAACAAGATGTTGTAATTTCTCACGACGATTGGCTTGATCACCCGAAAGTTGTGGAAATGCTACGTAAGCCTAAACAATTTATTGAATTACGTTTTATAAGAGCGCATGAATTAAAACGATACCGTAATTTAAATAAGATAAGGTATGAAAGTAAAGTATTGTGTTATGTACCATGTGTAAGTACCATTTTTATCAATCCAACATCTCAATCGCAACTATCGCCAGGCGAATTTGTGAGAGATTTGGAAAGATTTTGTGGAAAGTGTGAAATAAAAGAAATATATTTTATAAAAAATAATAATAATAATATTTTTACAGAAAAAGTAATTAAAGAGGTACAGAAAATAAATAATTGGACCGGTCCACGACTATGTATTTTAAAAGATGTAGAAAGGATAGATAATAAAGATGACCAACGTGTAATAATAAATGACTTTCATCTTTTGCCCACTAGTGGCCACGCGGGCATTAGAAGAATGGTAAATAATATCAAAAAATATTATTTTTGGCCAGGTCTAGAAGTTGATGTTACAGAATTCATAAAAAGATGTGACAAATGTCAAAAACAAAAATATTCATCGCATCATACAAAGGAACCAATGGTTATTACATCAACGGCAACATCAGCGTTAGATAAAATATTTTTAGATTTGATAGGACCTTTAGACAAAGATAATTATAATTATACCTATATATTGACAATACAATGTGAACTAAGTAAGTACATCGAAGCTTATCCTTTACTATCAAAAACTTCAGTAGAAGTAGCTAGAAGTTTTGTTAATAATTTTATTCTTAGATATGGAATTCCAAGGTGTATAGCAACAGATATGGGCTCCGAGTTTCTATCAGCTACAATGAAAGAGGTATGTACACTTTTACATATAAAACAGTTACAGTCAACAGCATATCATCATCAGAGTATTGGCGCATTGGAGAATTCACACAAGCATTTAGGTAACTATTTGCGAATACAAACTGAAAATCATTCTGATTCATGGAGCACATGGCTTCCTTTTTGGTGTTTCTCGTATAATACATCGGTACACACTGAGACGAAATTCACTCCATTTGAACTAGTTTTCGGCAAAAAGAGTAATTTACCATCGAATTTAAATTCAAAAAAGATAGATCCTCTTTATAATTACGATAACTATCCCTTAGAATTGCGTTACAGAATCCAAACTTCACAGAAAGAGGCAAGAGATAATCTTATTTCAAGTAAAGTCAATAGGAAAATAAGATATGATCAAAATATTAATCCAATAACATATATGCCAAATGATTTAATTTTAATAAAAAATGAGACAGGAAATAAATTTAAATGCATTTATTCAGGTCCATATTCTGTTATTAAAGATTGTTCACCAAATGTTGAAATTATTAAGGACAATAAAATGTATGTAGTACACAAGAACAGGACTAAGCGCTATGTACCGCCTGACTCTACAATGTACTCATAGTAAGTAAGATATTTCATTAACGTATTATAAACGAACATTATACGATATTTAATCAAGTAAAAATTATTCCTAATAATATTAATTCATGTAATCATTATGTTTATCGATTTGCTTAAGAAAATGTAATTAGATTTAAAATAAAATAAACTATCATTTATTTTATTTTCTTTATTGCGGTGGAAATGAGATGTAGTAACTATGTGTGAATATTGTATAACGTATCCTAATAAAGAATAGTCATCATCTGAACTTCAGTGGTTTCACTCGCCTCCGACGTCCATCCTTACAATTTATGTGTGGCCATTAGCACTTATTTCAATTGTTTAATTTAGATTTAGTTTTAATTTATTTTTTACGAAAGTTTTGTTAGTTCACTCTCTTACCTCACCAGCTAACAGAATATTAGAGTGAAATTTATTTATTAAGATAATCATAACAGGTTTTTTTATTAAGCCCTAAGGCGATGTTATAACTACTTAATATTTTTTTATTTGTTTATTTATTTCCACCGTAGGTACACAATGTTACACTTGATGTCGTTAAATACTATTTTAAAAGACAAATTACATTTTTATTATAACACACACTAACTTTTGACAAAGGAAACACCATAGGACATTGTGCAAAAAAAAAAGCAGACAGACATGCCTTCTTTAAAAAATTAAAATAAATTATGGTATCAGTTAAATGGAATAATAAATTAGATAAAATGTCAAAGTAATCTGCTGTATAAGGGCATTGTCAAACTATACTAATGATATTGTACAAAAGTAGATAATATACAAGTAAAATACAATGAAATAATGTCAGGAAGATTTAAATTAATGCTGCTGTATAGGGGCATATGTATTGATACCTCGCGATACAGGCCTAGCCTAGTGCGGGGGTCACTGTTAACTGCAACACCTCAACAAATCAACTCTTAAATGTAAGAATATGTACATAAATTAAGGTGTTATTACATGTAAACTTTTTGGTTATTTTTTATTTTATTTTTTGTAGTTAAAAGGATGTCTTAACAACTGTTTAGCGTTTAGGGTAATATATTTTATACACATAAACAATTTTCTAATTAATTTTCGAGTGAAATGGAATAGAATAGCATTTCTTTTGACACACTAAGTAGATAAACACAAATAAAACAAACATGTTTAATAACTATGTTTTATAAAATGGTTTGCTACTGAATCTGGGGGGACGCACCTGTAGGTGACCCTACTTATATTTATATTTATGTATATAATATCACTGCACACTACACCTACATATCATACTTATTTATGTACCTATTGAACAACACTAACATGCATTACTCACATTCATAAATACAGACATTCATTACACGAAACAAATTATATTCTACACGACCCAAGCCGCGCGATATCAGCAGTAAGAATAGCGCGCGGAATGTGCCGACCGAAGCGATTCTTTTGTTTGCCTTCTGAGTTGCTCCGGCGTCGGACCACCGTCATCAGTCGCTTACCTATCCACTAGCGAAGCGCACGCCTCTTACCGCTTTATTTATTGTGCTCGGCCGCGCGATCTTATTTATATCTTCAATTCTATGTTTTCTGTTTCTATCTACTTTCTTCATCTATTCTATCGTGTGTGTCTCCTACTCCTTCTGACTTTTATCCTGAACTTGTTTGTGGAAGCTTTAATATACGGTGTATGTGTAATACAAGTGTTTTCACTCCAACCTACCTACTACCTCAAGCACACATCCCACAACCCACACTTCTAAACTGGTGACCCCGTGGAGAGCATCGAGGAGACAAACAATCGATGTCGACGCCTACAGAACAACCTGGATCGAAGAAGGATTCGAGCGGATCGGATACGGGAAGTGTAAACACGCGCCAGCGCCAGCGCCGTGTACGACACAAAATGGCTTCCCCCGCCAAGACCGACATTTCGCCGACACCGCCGCCGATGAATATTAGAATACCACCGTTTTGGCCCGAAAAACCGGCGATATGGTTCGCACAGGTAGAAGGCCAATTCGCAATAATGCGAGTGACAGACGAGACGGCCAAATTCTACCACGTGTCGGCCAACCTCGATCGACAATACGCCGCCGAGGTCGAGGATATTTTAATCGGTCCTCCCGATTACCAAAGGCTAAAGGACGAGCTTATCAAGCGATTGTCGGCGACTCGAGAGAACCAGGTGAAACAGCTTCTATCACTCGAACAGCTGGGAAACCGGAAGCCGTCGCAGTTCTTACGTCATCTACAGCGACTGGCCGGACCGAACATACCAGCGGACTTCGTGAGAACCATCTGGTCCAGCCGACTACCTACGTCGATGCAGCCGATCGTCGCCTCGCAGTGTACGCTGCCCCTGGATTCACTCGCCGAGCTCGCTGACCGAATCCATGACATCGCGACGCCGCCGCCGATATACCACGTAGCAGCGACCGCCGCACAACCATCATCATCATCAGCGACCGCCGCATCATCATCATCATCGGCGACGCAACCATCATCATCATCAATTGATGAGTTGACGCGACAGGTAGCCAAGCTGACACAGCAGGTAAGCGCGTTAACTGCGCAGTCGCAGCACCATTCCCGGTCGACCGAGCGACGAGGCAAAGGTCAACGCACTCGTTCGTCGTCGCGCCGCTCGCAGTCCAGCTACCGGAAGTGGCCCTTGTGCTGGTACCACTCTACGCACGGGGCCGAGGCGCGCAGGTGCACCAAGCCCTGCGACTTCAAAGCGGGAAACGCGACGGGCAGTCAGTGATGGCGACCAAGGGCTGCCGCAGTACCGCCAACTTAGGTCGCCTCTTCATAACGGACCGTGGAACATCGACACAGTTTTTAATTGACACTGGAAGTGACATTTGTGTGTACCCGATTTCCGCGATCAGTGAACCCCGGTGTAGAACCACGTACCAGCTCAGTGCTGCCAATGGCTCGGCTATCGACACTTACGGCTATATTCAGCTCAATTTAAATTTAGGCCTCCGCCGTAATTTCCCTTGGCGCTTTGTTGTCGCTGACGTCACGAAAGCCATTATAGGCGTAGATTTTTTGTCGCACTACCGCCTCATTGTCGACGTCGGCCAACAAAAACTTGTCGATAGCCTTACCAATGTTAGCACTGTAGCTTCATTAGATTTAAGTAATTCACTTGTTTCTAGTGTAAAGGTAGCGACTGGTGGCGATGGTAAGTACCATAGAATTTTAGCTGAATACCCGGAGATAACGCGCCCTGCTGGTACTCCTGGTATCGTTAAGCACAAAATCACACACCACATTCGCACTACACCTGGTCCACCTGTATCATGTTCCCCGCGTCGTCTTGCCCCCGATAAGTTAAAGATAGCGAAGCAGGAATTTGATGCCATGCTAGCGAACGGAACAGCTCGGCCATCCGATAGTCCGTGGGCCTCGCCCCTGCACCTTGTTAGTAAGAAAGATAACGGGTGGCGTCCCTGTGGCGATTATAGATTACTTAACGCGCGGACTATTCCTGACCAGTACCCAATTCGCCACATTCACGATTTTTCACACAGTCTGTCTGGTTGTAAGTATTTTTCAGTCATAGATTTAGTTAAGGCTTACAACCAGCTGCCGGTGGAGGAAGCAGACATCCCTAAGACCGCCATATCCACGCCCTTCGGCTTATATGAGCTCTGTAATATGCCGTTTGGATTAAGGAACGCTGCCCAGACCTTCCAGAGGTTCGTGGATGAGCTGACCCGGGGACTCGACTTCTGTTACCCCTACTTAGACGATTTCTTAGTCTATAGCAGATCGTCAGACGAGCACGAAGACCACTTACGCCAGCTCTTCGACCGCATGCGCAAGTACGGCGTGCTGGTCAACTCAGCCAAATGCGTCTTCGGCGTCTCGGAGGTAACGTTCCTCGGGTACCACATCTCTGAGAAGGGCACCAAACCACTGGAAAGCAAGGTAGAAGCCATATCGCAGTTCCCACCTCCAAAAACCGTCAGAGAGCTCCGACGATTTTTGGGGATGGTGAATTTTTACCGCAGATTTTTGCCCAACGCTGCGCAAATTCAAGCGCCGCTCAATGCCTTGCTGACCGGGTCGGTTAAAGCTTCCCATCCCGTAGCCATAGAAGGCGATTCACTGCGCGCGTTCGAGGCGTGCAAGAAGAGTCTTTGCGATGCAGCTCTTCTAGCTCATCCAGACTCGCAGGCCAAGTTAGGACTCGTCACTGATGCTTCCGACACAGCTTTAGGTGGAGTCCTACAGCAGCTGAAGGATGGACACTGGCAGCCGTTAGGATTTTTCTCTCGCAAGTTGAGCCCATCGCAAACCAAGTACTCTCCGTACGACCGCGAGCTCCTTGCCATCTACGAGAGCATAAAATACTTTCGGCATATGCTGGAGGCCACTCACTTCACCGTCTATACTGACCACAAGCCTATCTGTTACGCTTTTCATCAGCGGAAAAGTAACAGCTCGCCGCGTCAGTATAGACACCTCGACTTTATCTCGCAGTTTACTACCGACATCGTACACATCGCCGGCAAAGACAACGTGGTCGCCGATACTCTGTCGCGTGTCGAAGAACTGCAGATGCCAGTCGACCTTGAAGTGATGGCCGAGCTCCAAGCCACTGATCCAGACCTAGCTGAACACCTCAGTGGCGAGACCTCACTTCGCCTAACTAGGACGACCATTCCTGGGAGTCGTGCTGTTTTGTACTGCGACGTCAGTACAGCGACGCCCAGACCTTTCGTCCCGCAGCAACTGCGTCAGCAGGTATTCGACTGTCTTCACTCACTCAGTCACCCTGGCGCCAACGCTACAGCCAAGCTAGTTGCACAACGCTTCGTTTGGCCACTGATGCGGAAAAACTGCCGTGAATGGGCTAAGGCATGTCTGACCTGCCAGCGCTCGAAGGTAACCAGACACGTTGCCTCACCTTTAGGTAAGCACGATTTGCCTTCAGCGCGTTTCAGACATGTCCATTTAGACCTGATCGGCCCTCTTCCGCCTGCTGGTGATTATCGGTATTGCCTCACCGCCGTCGACCGCTTCACGCGATGGCCGGAAGTAGTGCCTATTACCGATATCACCGCCGAAACAGTGGCTAAAGCGTTCGTTTCCTGTTGGGTGGCCCGATACGGTTGTCCTACGGAGATCGTTACCGATCAAGGTAGGCAATTCCAGTCGGCACTGTTTCAGCAGCTATCGAAGTCCATCGGTTTCGATCACCGTAGGACGACAGCTTACCACCCGCAGTGCAACGGCTTGGTGGAGCGATTTCACCGTCAGTTGAAGGCAGCGATTACCTGCCACGCTGACGCAAATTGGACCGAGTCTCTCCCACTCGTTCTCCTCGGCATCAGGAGCGCCTTCAAGGAAGACCTCCAGACGACATCGGCTGAGCTGATGTACGGTGAGCCGCTCCGTCTCCCTGGCGAATTTTTCGGCCACGACGTAGCTCACTACACCACCGACATCACCGACTTCTCAGCCCGTATGAAGTCTTTTGCCGAGAAGGTACGTCCAATCCCACCCCAGCACCATTCCAACACTCGCAGAGCCTTCGTATTCAAGGAGCTTGCCACATGTAGTCACGTATTCCTCCGGGAAGAAGTGCTACGTGGCTCATTGCAGCCCGCCTACACAGGTCCGTACGAAGTGCTCAAGAGACGTGCTAAAACTTTCACCTTACGCTTAGCGAACAAAGACGTGACGGTAAGCATAGACCGCCTTAAGCCAGCCTATATACTGTCCGCCGATTCAACCGCACCGCATCGGGATACCTTGCCCTCAACTCCAGACCTTCCACAGCCACCGCCCAGGGAACCACCTGTTAGGACGACACGTTCAGGCCGACGGGTGCATTTTCCTGACTTCTATCGACCTTAGTCGGTCTCTGGGAAGGGAGTGATGTAGGTGACCCTACTTATATTTATATTTATGTATATAATATCACTGCACACTACACCTACATATCATACTTATTTATGTACCTATTGAACAACACTAACATGCATTACTCACATTCATAAATACAGACATTCATTACACGAAACAAATTATATTCTACACGACCCAAGCCGCGCGATATCAGCAGTAAGAATAGCGCGCGGAATGTGCCGACCGAAGCGATTCTTTTGTTTGCCTTCTGAGTTGCTCCGGCGTCGGACCACCGTCATCAGTCGCTTACCTATCCACTAGCGAAGCGCACGCCTCTTACCGCTTTATTTATTGTGCTCGGCCGCGCGATCTTATTTATATCTTCAATTCTATGTTTTCTGTTTCTATCTACTTTCTTCATCTATTCTATCGTGTGTGTCTCCTACTCCTTCTGACTTTTATCCTGAACTTGTTTGTGGAAGCTTTAATATACGGTGTATGTGTAATACAAGTGTTTTCACTCCAACCTACCTACTACCTCAAGCACACATCCCACAACCCACACTTCTAAAGCACCTTAAGGGCCCGGCGACCCTCGCTTGCAAAAATCGCTCCGAATATCGCTGTACCTGTTTAACCCTTGCGCCGCGCCCCATGCGTGCGCGATAGCAATTATAGCCGTTCAAAATTTGGTTTGTTCCGTGATACCAAAAATATATTACTTGCGTATTAACACATCGAAATATGACCAATTAATATGAATAGTAGCGATTTATCATTCAGTAAATACATTACCCACTAACCGGGATTGTATGCTTTAATTAATTAAATTATTTACTGTGCTGCTGCATTAAAATGTATATTATAATGTTAATGTAGGTATCTTTGTACCGACAAACACTGGGGTAAACGTGTTCTTGAGTGGAGACCGCGACACGGCAACGCCCTTCGGAAGGGTTTGATGACGACCTGCGAAGGACTGCAGGCAGGTGCTGAATGCGGCAAGCTGAAGACAGGGCGCTATGCTATGGCGCTCATTACTGGAGGCCTATGTCCAGCTGTGGTCTACTATAGGTGATATGTAGTGTAACTATTTGTTTCCTAAATATCTATTAAAGTGTTGCCATCTATATTTGTTCCTAGTCCATTAATTACCGGATAAATCAGTGAACATACATAAAAAAATACAAACAGTTGAAAATAAAAACTCCTGAAACTAAAGTCATTTAAAACGGGATATTTACCATGATTTGATTTTTGAGTTATCCAATATCTCGGCACAGTTGCATGCGCCATGATCACGGAGTAACTGAAGGCACTGCGAGACTCAAAAATCAAATCATGGTAAATATCCCGTTTTAAATGACTTTAGTATTAATAACCATGATAGTTTCAAAAGTTTTAAAAACTCCTGAAGTTCGTCTGATTCGAGTTTGTGTGCTTTCGCGTGCCAAGCGGGGAATCAATACGGAATTCATTGTAAGAATAATAGGACTGAACTTTAAAGTTAGTAAGTAGCTTCCGATTCCGAACGATTTTTAACCTACTAAGAAAAAGGAAGAGGTTCTATTTTCGGCTGCATGTATGTTTTTTTAATGCATGTTCGTCGATTCCTCCGTCATTTATGGACCATTTGATGATTCTTTTGCAGTTGTATAGAGTATGATCCTGAAGTGGTTTAATAAATAAATAAATAATGCTGGATAATTGACACAGCATTACCTAGCCCCAAGCTAAGCAGAGCTTGTGTTATGTGTATCAGATAATTATTATACATAGGTAATACAATACATTTCATAGATCGATTTTTTTATTATACATAGAAATCGACCAGAATACCCGAAACAAATATGTATCCTGTAGATCGTACACACATTTGTCTCGAGGCGGGGATCGAACCAACCTTTGGATGATTCTTTTTGGGAGGCCTAGGTCCAGCAGTGGCACAGATAACACGACGAACACAAAGTTGTAACTACAAACATTTGTCCCGAGGCGGGAATCGAACCCGCAACTTTCTGTGTCGCAGGCAGATTACCGCCGCGTCACAGAGGTCATCCTCTTTCAGAGGACAAAGCAGATAGTCATGCTCGCCCAGCATTTGTGTTTGTGTAGGTATTCGCGGATGCAAACGAGCAACTGACAAAGATTAATTACGGGCCAATGGCAACGGAACAATCTTATCTGACGCCACTGGGCGTTTCTTCATTAGCCGATCCGACACGATACCGGAACCGACACCAATAATTAGTACGATAGTAATAAGTACGATGAAAATGTCTTCGTGAGGATCGCATTAATATTATAAATGCGAAGGTTTGAATGTTTTTAAAGAAGGATGGATTGTGTTGGTGTTTGTTACTTCTTCACGTCAAAACTGATGAACGAATCGGGCTGAAATTTTGCCTACAGGTAATTCTAGGTCTGGAATAAAATACTTTTTATCCCATAAATCAGTTCCCATGAGATAGAAATAACTTTTTCAATTCTCTTGCTAAAAAGCGATACGCTTTTTAGCAAGAGTAGTAGAGTTATACCGTATCTTAGTAGCCGTAAAACTCTAATTAAAGAAAACATACTTTGAATTTTTGTCCGTAATCTATTAAGGTTAGTTTTGATTATTTTATTTTCTCGCAATCGAAGTAAATATTTTGTTTTTCCGTTGGGCCAAAACCACCCATTATACCCCATAACTCGATCTTTCCATCCTCCCTCGCTACCTCCCTCGAAGGTGATATGTAATGGGATGGTTTGGTGCCTTGTTAAAAAATATACTATTAAACGTTTCCATAGAAAATACAATTGCAGTGCAGATCAAAAGCCGCGGGTAGAAACTATTATAGAAAACAGAAACTAACGCATACTTATATAGGTAGTTCATCCATTGCAAAGGTGTTACAATTAACTCTGTAAGGGCGGTTGCAACATTCTTACTTCGCCCTATCCGCCGCTCATTGGTTTCTTTTGTTCTTTATCGTAATCAAAATTAGTCAATGAGTGGCGAAAAAGGTATGAGTGATACACACACAAATTATTAGTAGTTATTCCTGGTCTTAAATAGCATCTAAGGACTGATTTCAGTCCGATCCGTACGTAGTTTGATCGTGAAGAGGTAACAAAGCATCAAAATATTCAAGCTTTAATATTTAATTGTGATGCGTCCACTCATATGCGGTGTCGTGTCGGATCGCCTGATGACGAAGCGCCCATTGATGGAATAGATTATGAGTGCTGTTTGCTGAGTGCCTACTGCCTAGTCATCAAATACAGAGCTTATAGAGGTTGCCAAGCTTAAAGATGGTTTCACACTGGCGATAGAAATTGCATATAACACAGTTGCTATTTCAATATGATAATCGACGACCGTTGCGTTGTGGCGCGCGGGCAAAGGTCAGCCTGCGTCGCAGGAGGTTGCGGGTTTGAATTCCTGCAATTATTTGTTCCGGGTATTCTGGGTATTTTCTATGTACAATAAAAAATATGTATTTATGTTATGTATCATTATCAGTTATCTAGTACGATACCACAACACAAGCTTTGCTTAGCTTGAGGCTAGATGATGGGGTGTGGATTGTCCAGCATTATTTATTTTAAATATAGCACGAAAAAAACACTGAACTAGCACTACCACCGTGCCTATTCCTGAGAGATATGCTGGGAAAAAACCATAACACCACAAAGAGTAGTGCAAATTACATCTCAAAGACAATACGTGTTGTTGAACGCTGTTGTATATGGTGATTTGGCAAAATAGGCTGAATAAATGACAGGTCATTTGACAGATGTACGAGTGGGTTGAAAAATATGGCCGCTAACAATTTTCAAAGTTCGGAAGTCCCTACTGAAAAACCCTTTACAAGTTAAAAGAGATTATTTATCAAGTATTACGCGTCCCTGTTCTTTTGTTATCCCCTACGTGGTAGTAGGTTTATTAAATAGTAAATATCCGATAAATAATCTTTGATATGTTATCAAATCGTGCAATTATTATAATTTTATCAGTTCTAAGAGGAATAACAAGTATAGTATGTATAATACTCTCAGTTTAAATGTTACAGAAAATACCCAATTTTGTTAAAATGAATCTTTATTGAAACAGACCATTCCGTAACTTGGTCGTATTATGTGAAGACGTTGAAAGTGGCTTTGTATATAATTTGCCTTTTCAATGAATTCTTAAGAATTTCATTAATTTCGGTTCACCAACTCTGTTGGTTTAGGACCATTTTTATAAGAATAAAGTAATAGTTTCGGAACAGTAGTTTACCTTCAGGGCCCGTTGATCTTTCCCATTGTTTTTTCCTCCCTGGAATATATGTATGTCATCAGGTTATCAAAACAGTGTGCACCTATCTTTATATTTCAATTGTGAACCAAACAACAGCTCTATGCAGAGATACTCGTAGCATTAACATTTAACATTAATAGCGAGAGTAAAGGTGCGTACTGATTGGCGCGACGGGGCGTAATGTAACGTGTTGTACAGAGAGCTTTCTTGCAGTCAATACGGGGAAAGAAGGTGACGAGCAACGAGACGGATATTGCACGAAAAAACTACTGTCGCTTGTGTAGCCCTACCACCAGGGTACCCACTAGCTAGGGATAGGCTGGGGCCAAACAATACGTACACGGCGTAACGTATTAAGCCGCCGTCATCACCGCCACGCACGGAGAGGCTACGCACGAATTTACAAGAAAAGGTATGTGATAACGTCCACTGCTACCCACTATCACCCTTTGCACGAATACGAGTTGAATGAAGTCATTGTTACACACACGGCTTGCTCATACGGCCACGCAACCGGAAACGAAGAACCACGCAGGTAATACACGCCGCGTGGCCGTGCGCAAGCGTGCGTGTATAGTGTGTGCTGCAGTTTAATCGTACTTCATGTCCATCCAAAGGTTGCCTGGCAGAGATCGCTCATAGCGATAAGATCGCCCATTGTACAACACATTCTGTATTTGTCTTTTTCCTGTCTTGTGTATCTGTTTTTTTTTTGGTGTGCAATAAAGAGTTATTGTATTGTATTGTATGGTATACATATGTTGTCAAACTCAACGTGTGGGTCAAATGTTGTCAAAAATCGAACGTGGATGGTGGACGTAAGATGGGTCGCGTGGTCGTGCACAGCGTGTGTGGAGTTTGGACGGCGGCTTCATGTTCGCTACGAATGGCACATCACGACGATGATGACGATGAAAAAACAATAGACTCAACTAAAGCCGCGTACTGTCTGGTGTTTCGAAATAAAAGACCGGTCTGTACGCGGCTTTATATGAGTCCATTTGTATCAAACCTAGTAAAAACTATGCTAGCTAATGGCTCAATTATAGTTTCAAATATTCACGATTACTAAATGGATCGAAAACCAGCTAATGGAATATCTATTATCTTGTTGACTTAAATTATTGCTCACAATCATAATATACTAGTCCACTGCTGGACATAGGCCCCCCTAATGAGCATCATAGCGCTATGTCTTCAGCTTGCCGTATCCAGCATCTGCCCACAGTCTTTCGGTCTGCAGTCTTTAATTAAATAATAATGCTGGACAACACAGACTCTTCTAGCCTCAAGCTAAGTAGAGCTTGTGTTGCGGGTACTAGATGACTTATATACTTTACTAGCTGCGCCCCGCGGAATCATCAGCGTGGAAATCTATGTGTCAAATAGTTTATAAATCCTCATCTTGAATCACTCTATATATAAAACCCATTGCGTAGTTTTAAAGATCTAAGCATACATACGGACAGACAGACAGCGGGAAGCGACTTTGTTTTGTTTGTTACTATGTAGTGATGATGCAATACTTTACATAGATCGTTTTTTTTAATATTTTACGCCAATTGTAACTTAGTTTTTAAGTTTTTATTGTAAGTACATAGTTTCTTATAAACTAAGTGTGCAATAAAGTATTTTCTGTCTGACTATCTCTATATGTACATATATTAAAAAGGCCAGGAAAACAAAGCCTGGCATCGACTTGTAAATGAAACTACCTGCGTGTGACTGAAACCTGAAAGTTTCGTTTCAGCGAACCGCGATAATCGAAACTTTTCAAATAAAACCAATGAGGGCCTTGTTTACGGTAGGACTTTGTTCCTCTATCCGCCCTTGTTTAGGTCTAATGGAACTTTGCCATGTTCCGCCGGTATTTCGTTTATGTACTTCTTTTTATTTTCATGAAGATAAAGCTGTCTATTCAATGGTTTTAGAGGAAAGGTACTCATTTTTTCTGATTCTAAGTAGGGAAGTTTGTAGAAATCTAACCAGCAGGCTAAGTAGTGAAGTGCAGAGACTTTTAGTACGTAGTGGTGTATATTCGGTAAAAAACATAAATAAATAATGCTGGACATTTCACAAAGCGCTATCTAGCCCCGAGCTAAACAGAGCTTGTGTGATGGGTACCAGATAACTTATATAGATAATACAATACATTACATATATAGATATTTTTATTATATATAGAAAACGACCAGAGCCGCCGAAACTAATATCTGTAGATAGTACATACATTTGTCCAGAGGCGGGAATCGAACCCGCGACCTCCAGCTCAAGCGGACATTCGCCCACCGCACCATTGAGGACGTCAAATTAGATCATTTGTTTAAGTTACAAAGCGCTTATCAGTTAATACCCCTAGTAGTTATGTGTGCTGGAGCCAATAAAAAAATCCGATTAAGCAAGCACGTAAAAAAAGGGAATTTCGGCATGTGAGAAGAATAAATCAACTTTACTTATTTTGCAAAAAGATGAAGGCAACTTTCGATATCGATGTCAGTTCTTGGAACACCTGTCTAGTTATCAAATGGAGTAGGGTTCAATTTGATATGAAAGAAAACAAATTAGGAATTAAGTACATACTATTATAACCTGGCATACAGCCCAAATATATCTGCGACCTCTGTGGCGTGGTGGGCGAAGGTCCGCCTGCGACGAAGATGGTTGCGAGTTCGATTCCCGCCTAGGAATTGAATATAATTGTGTGTACGATCTGCAGGCATTTGTTCCGGGTGTTCGATGTCCGTCTTAATTTTAAAATTTAACAAGGAAAATGTAGTATCGTTTACTCCTAGACTAGCGGCATGTGAGGCACTTGAATATTCATATTGGGCGAGTCATTAAAGCAATCCTGTCATATTAATGTAAGTAAATTTACCTACGACAGCCAGCAATTTGCAAGAGCATAGGCACAGGCGCTAATTCTCGTTAGTTAATTGAATTGCGGCTACTTTTAAGTAAGCGAGGACTTGATTGAACTACCTTCCTTGACTTTTATGAGCTTCTTACTAAGGCTCCTTGCGTATATTTTCTGTCTATGAAATATCTACATGAAGGTGTGTCGTAAGGTATTCCATGCCTAATAATCTGATTGTTTTGAAAATACTAAAAAACGGAATTCTATATTTTAACCACCAATCGAATCTAAGATTTAATAATCACCAGGTGGCCCCGTATAAAGAAGTTATTCCCGAGGGTTTTGCGTATTTATCTCGCAAAACTTAAAAAAAAAACAGTTTAAACTAAGGGGTTTGAATTCTAAATCATCATCTACACAATTGCAAAATAATCATCTAAATGGGTCCATTAAGAATAGAGAAATCGACATGCAAAAAACATATATACAGCCGAACATAGAACCTCTTCCTTTTTTCAAAGTAGGCTATAAATCTAATTGAAGTCCAATTCATTCAGTGACGTGTGGATAAATATATTGTTTTTTGTACTTAGACGAAATATTGATGATCATCCAGGCCACTTGCAACTACGTTGAACTTAGCTTCGTATGAGTGCTGCCTTATTTTGAGCTTTAAATGTGCGACTATAGAATTCATTTACTACTATAGAATGTGCTTAATGCTAATACTTCCACGGTACCTACGGTCCTTTTCAAAGGCTCGTGTCCAACAGGCGTTAAAAATATTCATGGGGTGCAAAAATATCTCCCCATGGATACACATGAGGGGTAATTTCCCAAAATTTCCACAAGCAAGTCACGTTACATGCAGCACCTAAATTGCCGAATCAGCTTGTTTGTCGCCTCTCAAAGGTCAAAAGAAAATCGACGTGTATTTTCCAAGCAATAAATCAAAGGCAATTTTCTTAGATTGTTTACTTAACAAAGCCGGATATTATTTCGAACGGTAAAATACTGTTAGGTTTTCCTCGACATTTTTTACATCGGCGGTTTCAGTAAAAGGGTGTACGTCACGCAATGCTCTGTTGTTTTACCATAAGGGCCTAGATTTTAAAGCCAAAAAATGCAGTTAGCAATTTTATTGATTTTACTGGTTTTCTGAATTTTCCTTATTTTCTGCCGGCTGTTCATTGTTAACGCTAAATGTCATTAGAAATTAAATAGCAAAACGATTGAAGTGGCGCGCCGGGTAAAGATCCGCCTGCAACGCAGGTGTTTGCGGGTTCGATTCCCTCCTTGGGATAAAATGTTTGTGGCAAATATTCATACCGGGTGTCCTGGGTACTTGTGGGATGTATAGTAAAAATATATTTTTATGTAGATAATATATTCTATTATGTACATTAGTTATCTAGTACCCACAAGCTCTGCTTAGCTTGGGGCTAGAGGATTCTGTGTGGCTACCATTATTTATTTATATTTAATAACTGTTAAAGCGAAATGTTTTTAGAAATAACATTGCTAAATAGATATTCATTTTTCATTCCTAAATATTATTGTGTTTCAAAAATATTTCTACTCTTCGCTACCTTATTAATCGTTACCTTTAACATCCTCTCAACGTAGCATTAACCATACACTTAGCTCGGAAACTTTAAAGTTTATCCAGTGTAGGCGAATTTAAAGGCCGTAAGAAAGAGGTTAGGCCTCCAGGGCGTGATAACAGGGGCCGTATAAACGAGTTGGAGGAACTTCCCAGTTTCCGCTGCGCCTTAACGAGGTATACACCTGGCGGGTCAGAGTGTGAGCTCCTGATCCCAAATCAGACCGCGAAAGATAAACCGAGATTAGTAAATAAGCTGCCAATCACGATGAAAAAATATAAGAAAATCCTATGGAATCTGAAGCTTTTTTATCGATTGAACCACACAACCTATTTTATTTATAATGAGAATATATTTATTTTCTTGGGGACCTTACAACTGTATCTACGTATCTACGTTTGGAGGTGGTAGTGTTCTATTGTTAACCCACGGAAGTAGCAAAAGCATCCGAAACGCAATACCTGAGAAATGTAACTGTCCTATAATGTACAAATTGGTCCATAGGACAAAATAATGTATTATTTTCAAGGCGTAACCCATAGTTATAAGCCAATAACTAACATAGGCTGATGATTACGATGATGATGAAAAAAAGCTAAAATTCTGGAAAGGTAGATATTCGTTATGATGCATGCATACTTGAAACATTAATTTGAGCCCTTAGTTCAGTTTGACCGATGTGGCGCGGTGGGCGAAGGTCCGCCTGCAACGCAGGAGGTTGCGGGTTCGATTCCCGCCTCGAAACAATTGTGTGTACGATCTGCAGATATTTGTTCCGGGTGTTCTGGTTGTTTTCTATGTATAATAATAAATATCTATCTATTTAATGTATTGTATTATGTATATCAGTTATCTAGTACCCATAACACAAACACAAGCTCTGCTTACCATGGGGCTAGATAATGCTGTGTGGATTGTCGGGCATTATTTATTATTTATTAGTTTGAAGCAGGGTCATGGTAAATCCGTGTAGACTGAACCTCAAAGCTCTTTGTTTTGACGTAATCATGACATGAGATTTGCGTAGACCAAGTGTGCGTAATGCCAATAAACGAGACGTTACGATGAATGCGTCAAATTCAAAGATCGAAGGGAGGCACTGATGATTGAACTTAATTTAAATAGATTTGATTTAGGTACATTAATTAACATTTTAGCGGAACCTGAGGCTGTCTCATTATTTAAAATTTTTATGCATCAGTGACTCCCTTTAAAAATAGCCACAATTTATATGTTTTTATTTTGCTGTTTATTATGTTTTGTTTGGTAGTTATAAGTTTAGGTTATTATAGGACTGGCATACTTTACGAAGTAAAAGTCCTTAACAATAAATATGATTAAAAAAAAAGGGACGTCACGATAACGTGACGTATCGTTTTCTTACGGGATTTTTACGAGACGTTATCGTCTCGATACTATCGTCAAACCGAACTCAAGGATCTGGGGTCTAATTCCACTAACACAATCGCCTCACAATGACAATAGTATCGCTTCTAAATCAGCACGTTTCACACCTATTATAATAGCATAATATTTATCAGTTGAAGTTGTACCTATGAAAATAACGATTATGACAACCGACGGGTTCTCTGAATTTAGATTCTGTTTAAGGATCTCTGTAAGGGTATGTTTAAATCTCAAGAGCTTCTCGCAACTTCGGGCTTTTGGGTCCAGCATACTTATTCTAGAAGCGTGACTCAGAGCATCGCATCGCGGGCCGTGTATCAAAACTTTGGATGAGTTTATAGCATAAATGGAAAACGCTAGAAGACACGTGCATGATAATGCTGTTAGTGAAGGCATAAACAACAAGTTTGCTCTTGTTTTGCTTTTGTTTATGGGGGAAAGAGCACTCCCTTCGCGGTTTAGGTCTGCGGAGTTACGGAATTGATGGGACGTTGAAAGTGCTTACTTCGTCTACTACCCTTTCCATACGTAATATGCAGGGCAGCAAAGATAAGGCCGCCCATTGTACTTGTCGCATGTAATGTATTTTTTGTAATGACCTGCATCTGGTGTGCAAGTATTTTCGTATTATATTCAGGCAGTGTTAGTGTCACCAATAAACCTGTGATGATAATTTCATGTATACAGATTCTGATTTAAAGAGAGAATAATCCTTTACATAAGTTATGATACCCGTGTATAATTATCATCCGCCTATAGCAGTCTACAGCTGGACATAGGCCTCCCCTAATGTGCGCCATAGCACCCTGTCTTCAGTTTGCCGCATCCAGCATCTACCTGCAGTCTTTCGCAGGTCGTCATCCCACCTAGTCGGAGGGCGTCCTACACTACGTTTACCGAGTCGTGGTCCTACTCAAGAACAGGTACGAACGTTTATCATAACTGTTCGAAAATTAAAGAATACCCAGTAAAACGTCTCACGGTTTTCGAGTTATGGAACATTTTCAATATTTTTTATCCTTCTATTCTGTTAAATAAAAAAAAAATTCAAACGCAATAAATGTATTCAAATGTTTGTTTTATTATCTAGTTTTAGCCAATTCCATTTCTATGCAATTAATTTTGTTTTAAATATTCCAATTCAATAAGCTTATTTTAACGGAACTTTTATTTAGAAATATATTTTTATTTCTTTTAAGAATGTAAATCATTTTTCAGCTTAATCGTTTGAGTATATACTGGTCTAAAATTGTGTTGCAATATTTGTTCTACAAATACATAAAGACTATGTTTATATAGTTTTACATACAAGCAAGTTAAATAAAAGTTAATAAAAATAACTGCACTTTTACTATTTGCCTGAACAATGATATCAGGCATGTTTCCTCGAAATAAACCTCTCATTCAAACCAATTCTTTTCTCAAAAGCACGTTATTTATATTTGTCAGTTTCTAGTAAAAATAATAATGTTTTATTTATCCTTTATACATTATATTAATTACATTATATAAATCCTTTATACTCTATATATTATGTTCTATTTATTTATTTATTTCGGAACACCATCAGCTACTATAATATCTATAGACTTAAAAATGACAACAGAGAGCTAATAATAGGTACTCACTGATATAATCTAAATAAGCTAAATGATGCGTGAACACTAACAACATTGTGACAAGAAAGAAAGCGTACTTTATGGGAAACCATAAAGTGTTCGTACTTAAACTAGTGATAAAAATAATAGAAAACATAAAACAGAAAGAAAGAATTGAAGTGAACAGTAAAATAATTTTATTTGATAATAATTTATATTTAAAATATGACTTGTCTAAGTGCTTATTTTGTAAGCCTAAAGAAATAAATGATTTTTTACTTTTTACTTTTTTTTTTTAGAATATAACATAATTATCAAGAACCGACCTAGACCTAAGTTAAGCCAAAAAAGTATATTTGTAATGACTGATTTTATTTTTACTGATATTTTATTGTGTCAATTTACTTCTAAGTGTTTGGTGACCATAGGGTCACCAAACATTTAGAAGTAGGGCATGCAAATTTTTTTACCAACCGCTATCCTACCGTAGGTAAAAAAATTTGCATGCCCTAGACTAAGGCAAAACATGTACGGTACATATTTTATAACTAAGACCTCTGTAACCCATGTGAGCAAATAAATGATCTGTAGGTATTCTGTATTCTCTATCTGTATTTATACACAAATATTTAGCTTGATTGACTTCTCTTTTATGTTTTACACAATTTTATTAAATAAATACCTTACAGTATTTTGTTCCTAACCTTTAATTTTCTGACACCTGAGAAGTCTTCTTTGAAATACAAAAAAAAAACGTATTTTTTCTGTTAGATATTATAATAATTGCTGACTGGAAACGCTTCAAAGGATCTCTTATTAAACGCCTGGCCTTTGTTCCCATTTTATCTCCTCGATGAAGTATAAAAGCGATTTTATTCATGAGTTTACAGTTCAGAATAGTAATAAAGTCGTAAAACGTTTATGAAACATTAAAATACTCTTCATAAGTACACAAACGAACTGTCAGTCTATTTTATTGAACAGCTGGATTCTTCCCGCGGCTTCGCACGCTTTTGTTTATATGGAAACGTTTTAAAGTTATCAAAATAAGTTTATTATCCATTTACTCTTAAAAAGACAAATTGGTTTTACATGAGAACAGGGTTCTTAGGTTAAGGATAATAATAACATAGGTTGTGGTTCAATAGCTGACTCAAATGAGTCAGCTATTGAACGACACTAAAACTATTGAACACAATAAATATTGTGTTGTGTTTGGGGTGATAAGAAGTGAATTATCATTTATGATGTGTTGAGCTAATTTGAGTTTGAATATATTAAATGACCTTACACTTTTAATTTTGGAGGGTGAATTATTGTAAAGCTGTTATATAGCTATTAGCTTATTGTTCAATTCTACTATTCTGGGAAATTATTAATGGGATAAAGAGTTAACCCGCTATTAAGCCATCAGCATCTGCCAGTGAAATTATGTATGTGGAAAGTTTCATTTAAATAGCTCAAACCAAAAAAGAACACTGTAACTTAGAAGACATATGCATGATAATGCTTTTAAATGATTAACGTCAATATTTGAAATGAAATTTAATATAAGAAAGTTTCATTAAAATCGGTACAGCCGTTTCCGAAAATAGCTCAAACCAAAAAAAGACACTGTAACTTAGAAGACACGTGCATGATAATGCTGTTAAATGATTTCCGTCTATTGAATTGAGATATTTGAAATAAAATTTAAAATATTGACGGTAATCTTACAGACATCATCCGTCGGGCTTTTATCAGGGTCAGTGTGGCAGCTACCTTCGAACCACGTTGCTTTATGAGACATTATGGTAAAATATATAACGGTATGAGTCTGCCTTTAGTTTGGGATACAACGTGTATATAACGGTATGAGTCTGCCTTTAGTTTGGGATACAACGTGTATATAACGGTATGAGTCTGCCTTTAGTTTGGGATACAACGTGTATATAACGGTATGAGTCTGCCTTTAGTTTGGGATACAACGTGTATATAACGGTATGAGTCTGCCTTTAGTTTGGGATACAACGTGTGTATGTACATGTCCTAGTGCCTTCACATCTTGCAGTGACATCGGTAAGGGCCGGCTCTACAGCAACATCAGCGAAGTCCCTCAAACGGCGAAAATACGCGAATCTCGACCGAAGGTACCTGTTTGAGGATTTTTGAGGGTAGAAACCGCTGGTCCTTGGGATCCTGGGGTACACGCAATTTATAAAGATCTTACTTAGCTTCTCATAGAGTACACTGTTGGCTTCTATTTCGGTCAACGAATTGGCTTTGCCGTTCAATGTGGCAATGCTGCCAGCATTCTGGGCACTCTGCCTTCCAGAGATACCATTGATTTTTAGGGTTTTAATATTTATGGGTGTATATTATATTGACAATACCACACAGTTTGTAAAGCTTTGGTAGTGTCATCGTTTCAATATGTATCTATGATCCTATGTCAACGTGTTCTAAATAAAGATTTTATAATTTTATTATTGTATATTAGCTGTCATTTGTCGTTTCGTTGTTTGAATAAATAAATTTAAAAACAGTGTAAATTTTTCAATTCGACACCTTTTTTAGTTTTCTTAAAACAATCAAAGTATCTAGTTTGTTCTTACTACCTCGCTGAATACTCTTATAGTATCAGGTAGATCGCTGTAAAGTGCTTAATTAAAATTTTCTCTGCGTTGAGCTGCTAAGTTTTTACTATGCTGAGCTAGTTCAGAAAATGTGGATCATTAAAGTTTAGCAGCTTTCCGCTTTAACAAAATACGTAGAGAAAAACATGGTTGCTTTATGGTCTTTGATGAATATGTCCATAAATTAATAAAAAAAAATCTAATAATTACTTTTATGTAGTACCTACGGGAAAAACTCCAATAGGTCTATGGGAGTTGTTTTTCCGTAAGTCTATATAGTCCATAAGTCTATGGGAGTTTCCTCCGTAGGTACTGCATCGAAGTTTGCGTGTGCAGCTCCCATTTAGGTCTCAAATTTTAGGATATAACATAAAAATTTAATTATGATTACGTTTTCAAAATGTTATACCGCTTTTTTGCGGTCGATTTTCTACCTGGCGATAGGAGAGGAGACGATGATAAGTTAGAGTCAGCACATAGGTTTTTTTTCTTTCCTTTATTTACGTTTCACAGTAAGAATATATTTAATCTAGAGGGTAACTTAAACGGTAATTCCGTTTGTACGCCTCATCATTATGACGTTAAAAGTAATTTTACTTACTGCTAAATTTTGTTTTTCACAAGAGCTTCTTTAAACCTTTTTTCCAAGTAGATAGGTACCTATTCTATTTTATTACCTAAAAATAAAATAAGAGTTTCGTTTTTAGCTAATTAGCCTAGTAAAACATTCAACTAAAAAGGGAACAGGAAAAGCAGAAAGCTGCAACTAGTGTCAAAGAAAAGAAAATAGGATGATTATATTCTCCGGTTCTTCGCTGGTTCCCGACAGACGCTGGCCCATCCATCAAATCATACTTGATCGCTGTTCGATTTATAAAACCGGATAGTTTGCCTTCCCGCCATAATAATCTTTATCATATTGAAAAAACTTTGCGAAGAATCGGTTTTATTCACCGGGGAATTCATTTATACACAGAGATGTTTTGTGGAATTCTCTTTATATTTAGTTGGTAAGCTATTTCCATAGAGTAAACAGCTTATGGTGCGTATTGAGTTTCATATGATAACGACAACCAACATGGTTCCAATTATGAAAACACTATTTAAATTTTTGCTCGCGTATTTTCATTGTTAAAAAGTATCCTATGTGTTAATCCGGATCTAGAATTACATCTATCCAAAATTACCTGTCTCTCTTATTATAGTTCAAAATATGATGATAGTAACTTATTTAATATCATATTAAAAGAAACCTCTGATGTTACTTCGTCCTGAAACACAGTCTTTTTAACTATTAGGAGCCTATGAACTCTTATTATCTGTTACACTAACTATTATGTCAATAAAGAACATTTTACTTTACTTTAGGATATGGTATGCTGGTAAGTATGTAATTGAACGGAGCCGTCCGTCATTTGGTTCGTTTGCAGCTCATTACGTTGGCGCGGCGATCAGCGCGCGGGCCACAGTTTGGCAGGTCGGCTGGTGAAGTTCGCTCGATGAGCTGACTCGGGCAAAAGTTGGCACATCAGTATGCAGGGGCGGCTGGCTCGCGGCCAACCTACGATACGCCAATTGAATATTTTGGCCATTCCAGGTCCCCGTTACACATCCGCGATACAAAACTTGCGACAAGTTTAACGGAGTGCTCATAATATCGCGTCCACTCGCATACTTTTGATGTTCTTATTTTGTCATCATTTGCTTATGAAGCGGAGGCAGAAGTTGTGGCAACTTTTTTGCGAATGCGATGAAATATTGCTTGCATTTTGTTTACTTCGGTGTTTGTCTGTAAAACGACTGGAAATGGATTTTCGGAGCTTTTGTTACTGTCGTAATTTATAACGTTAGGTTGTTGGCGTTATTGGCATAGGTAATAATATAATCAGTTGGCCAGGATGACTCATCAATTACCTATTCAAAACGCGCCAGCCTTTTACGAATAGACCAGTCACTAAGATCCGGGATGTATATCCGTATGATATGAGCCGTTATCCTTAATAATCCATAATAATATAAAAAAGCGAAAGATATTCAGTCTGTTGATATTTTCACGCCTAAACGACTAAATGGATCATTAAGAAGTTTGGCAGGCAGGTGGATGGTATAGCCTATGCATAGCCTACTTATTTTCCCGTAAAAGAGTGTGAAAAGCTGCGGGCAGTAAAATGGGTTTTTGCTATTGCTTTGAAATTTTATGTGTGTTTTCGATTTTACACTTAAGTAGTAAGAATGACACATTAATTGAATGCGCAAACATGAAAAACCGAAGCGGCAGAGCGCACGAAACGATAGCAAATTCTAATTGCATCGGGTCGTGCTCCTAACCACATCGAAACATCAGGAGATGGCCATGCATTTTGATATATGAATGCATTACTATACTAAAGACCGATCTCCCACTCCCAAAACCAATATTTATGCGGGGTAAAGCCGTTTTAGTAGTAACGATATTTTTTAGTATCTGGTGTACAATGAAGACTTTTTTTTATTGTATTGTATACGTATAAAACCGCTCTGATAAACGGCTATTTATTGATGAAGGGTGTACCTACCACCAATAGCAAGTTTAAGAGTTAAGACCTGGTATCTTCACCAACGTAATATGAGCAGAACCTGCAGCTCACGCAGTATCTGTGAATTACCAATAACCCTGTACTTTGTTTATGAGATAATTTTAGTCACGTAGTTTTGGACGTTTTACTAGTAAGTCGTTTTGCCGCTCAAGACATTGCCACCATATAGACGTTTTGATATGCCGACGTTCTGCAAACTATTTCATTTTCCTTGAGAGACCTTCTGATACGGAGCGAACCGCTCCGTAAAGGTCAAGCAGAACAATAAATGCAGCCCTAACAGGAATAACTAGACAATGTTAAATGGCGTGAGTTATTTGCCATTGGCTCACGTAATATACCGATTGCTGTGAACAAGGGCTTGTTTGAAAACACTCGCAAATTGAACTAGTTTGTATGCAACTGAAGTTTTTCATAAACTTTGCTAGCAAAACCGCGCCAAACGTTACAGGCGATGCAAAAACTGTAATTAGAGGAAGAATGGAAATGCATTTCGTTGAATTTATTTTGTTTTCAGCCGTTTAGTTGCTGACGTGAAATTAAACTCGACAGTTTCCGATTTCGACGGGACGCATGAAATTCTGTTTTATATTATGCACACATAGACCTACAGGTGCCTTTGATGCTGTCTGGCTGCCTGGCGGTTTAATAATACTAGGTCCTAGGAAGTTATGAAGCCGTTCGCTATTCCTAGATCCCAAGTTTTACTCAGCAAGTGTCAAATGGTGGAGCTTTAGGTATGTCTAATAGACTTCAAGCAACTTTAATATGCGAGTAAGTGCATTTTGATAGATTCAAGGTAATATTTGGTGCCGTGTGGTGCCGGCTTAGAATTTGCACCACCCAAACTCTGCCCGCGCGGGTGTCGCAATAAGCGACTAAGGGATATTCACCGGTGAGAGGGCAACAGCGCTTACCACAGTAAAAATTACCACTGAACTGCGATCCCCAACCTGCATGCCCAGTGTAGGGATTAAGGCCACTACCCCCATGAGATAAAAAACGATAAGGCGCTTGTCAAAGAGGAGTCCTGCGTCTTACAGTGGACCAATATAGGCTGTCGAGGAAGGTAGGCGTTCAGAATAATGCAAAGAGTAGTAAATATAATACGAGTTGATTTCCCCTGTTAAACTTATTTTCGTAGGTTTAAACAGGAAACGAACTAAAGGGAAGAATATTATGCGAAAAATAAATCAAAGAACAACAGTTTGCGGTTTTGCACCAAAATTACAGCTACTGAATCTCGTTTCCTCCACGTTGATTCCCTATCCTCCTGCTAATTCCTGTTAATGCTGCTGTTTCTCGGAACGTGAGGTTCGGCATAGCAGGGCCAAGAACCGTGAAGGTGCAGGGCAAGAGCCTGCTAATCCGATTACAGCGACGGACAGCTGTGCTGCAGCCCGTGGTTGCGCTCGACACCTTGATGCATACCTAATATATTTCACCTGCTCCTGCAGATTCTCCGGAATTTCCAAATTAAGGCGGACGGACAATGCTGTATTAAATTACCATGTAAATAGAAGCACGCTGAGAAATAGCTCGAGGTCTTCAGTGCTATTATTACGTGTATTATGGTAAACTTTCATGAATTTATGCTTTGTGAAGATCTTTGGCATAAAACTTTCGTAGCAAATGAATAATTTTGATATATCTTTTATATCGAACTGCATGAGATTTTATTTTGGTAAGTTTACAAGAGCTCCAGCAATCTTTACAATCCTATTTGGATGAATAGAATATAGGTCGTCTTTTCAGTGTACTGAATTAGGTTTTCAAAAGATGCCAGAGCTTTTCGAAATTCCATTAGCCGTAAGCCAAAAGTCGGTTTCCACTTGAAATTCCCTCAGGAGGGCATGCTCGCTTGACATAATGTACCTACGTACAATACCGGCTGATGTATGAACTCTGTAATTTTGTAAAGTTTTTGGAATTTTAAATCGAAAAAGATATTACTTACCGACACCTACAAAAAGTGACCAATATACGAGAATGAAGAAATCACCTAGCCCTTGAATAATACATTTCATTAACTTATGCAAAATGCACAGCCTCGAACGAAAATTATCGTAAATAGCCTCGAGTCTAGTTTCAGGCGTATAATTATAAAAAAAACTAATTGCCCTAGTTTGTAGCTCGCAGCTAAGCCCTAGGTTAACTTTGGTGAGCTTAATCTCCTTGTTCTGGCTTAATAACTCTACTTGGTCCAGATCCAAGATACACTACACAACTGAAGCTGACGATTTTTAATGTAATAATTATAATTATGGTAACTTTAACCGCTTCTAATTCATTCCAACCGAAATTAAGTGGGTAATTATGGTAATAATGAGCAGGTAAATGGCGCACTCGATATTTTTATACAGCCATTTGCCCTTTTATCAGTCATTTAATCAGTAACCAGATTTGTAATTTGCTAGATTTTACCTACGTTTACATTATTTGAATATACCTTTTACCCTCGTCTCTGACTGTTAAATATTTTGCTTGTAAACGCTCGCGCAAACTACTTACAGTCGAGAGAGGGGTTTGTCTAGATTTGTCTAGTCTAGTCTGTTCGGATTTCTGTTGCGATTGCTGTGAAGAAATTCATTTTCCACAAGAAATATTCTTGTGGATGAATTCAAGCGTCAGAAATCCCACTTACAATCACAACAACCAATCTTTAACGAATAAGCATCGCTTTACAAAATTTTAGATTTCAAATACTTAAGTTTATTTATTTACGCTTTCAAAATGAACGCCTTTAATGAAACGCCTTTAATACACGCCTAACTAACTTACACCTGAAACCAATCCCATACAATTCACTCAGGTACTTAGTTCACAACCTAACCTAACAAAGCTGTGTGTCATCTTCAAAGTCCGTATGGTCTTACAAGTGTAGCTGAACACGTCACTTGGGAGGCCTCGCTGAGGCCAGGATCAAATGTAGTTATGGGATTTACATGAGAGCACGCAGAACAATGTTTTATTGCTGGTCGTATTACAGTTTGTATTT
The DNA here is from genome assembly GCA_947044415.1 of Eupithecia dodoneata. Classification (NCBI taxonomy): domain Eukaryota; kingdom Metazoa; phylum Arthropoda; class Insecta; order Lepidoptera; family Geometridae; genus Eupithecia; species Eupithecia dodoneata. Next base: position 5,282,695 of record OX345656.1, on the reverse strand, counting down.
CCCAAAGGGTTTCTGAAATGTATATGGAATTGCACGTTCCGCCAGCACCTAATCTACCTTCATATCGTCTGACGCACGAGGCCTACATTCTGATAACACTGTTGTTTGAACAGTATCTATCTACTCTGCTCTATTCTCTGATTAGTCTGTAAATTGCTGTGTTGGGAATACTTTAAAGTTGAGTCTTTTAGTGGGCAATGATAAACTTAGAATCTTTTTTGCCTAATAAAGAAAAATATGATTTCGTTATAAGAAAAACCGGTCAAGTGCGAGTCGGACTGGCGCACAAAGGATTCCGTAATATTATCTATAAAAAACAAGCACAAAAAAAACACGTTTGTTGTATGGGAGTCCCTTTAAATATTTATTTTATTCTGTTTTTTACTATCTGTTAGTACAGTGGCAACAGAAATACATTATCTAAAATATATAGCGAAAAATATCTCAAAAGGACAACGGTAGGTATGTACTGTTATAGGGATCTATTGAGAACAACACATGACACGCGAGGTCCCTGCCCCGTCTCTCACGTCTGGCATTTCAAAGTATCAAGTTATAATTTGATCAGGTCGTCGGGAAATTGAGTATATCAGGTGACCTGCCAGGCGGGCGCGCCGGCTGCTATTGATTCAGTTTATTTGTGAACTGTATTCTGCCTCTACCTACCCCGTCCGTCGTCCTGCCATCCGCTCGCCGCCATCTAAATATAACGCAGACGTCGCGTCTGCCTAAGCGGATTAATATTTCAATCCCATTCTGCCCAACCAATCAGCATTTTAAAATCATATTTCATTCCACCTAGGTACCTAAACCTCCCATTATTTATTGAATCAGGGCTCCGGTCTCTTCGTAGATATGTAATTATTTACTCTTGGTAACGTTTCATTCAAGGAAGAATAATTGCGAATCATTCTTCGAAATAACACCTTCACTTAGTTGGTGTTAAGATTTACGATTTTATTCAATCCAACGTCCCGGTAAATTACGGGGAGCTGAGATCCATTAAGTGCTTAAGTGCCTCCCGAGCACGAAATTGGGGATGATAATGGAAATGGGTTCCTTACTATGTTAATATGGGACTTTACACCGAGCCGACCAATTCACGCGTTGTTTCAAGTAATACCTTCCTATTGTAAGGGTAAAACGCCCGTCTAATTATTTATAATACCCGTACTGTAAGTTTTAGCCTCCGTACCATTTCTTCATGATTACAAGTACTTTCTTTACGGAATTCAGAGAATTTTTAATATGTTTGCATTGCTCAGATTTATTTTTGACCGATAGTTTTCACTTTACGAAGTTTACGACAATTCTCTGCAAGGATTTTATGTGATAATAACCAAGAAACCACTTATCATTCCGTAGTTTTATAGGTTATGAGTCTACTATCTCCCGTTACCTACAGAGCGGACACGGAGGGTGCCACGCCTATTTATTCCTTTCTCTGGTGGCATAATAATTTATTAGTTTCGGTACAATTCGATAGAAATGGAAATAGCAGCTCTCATTCGCAACTTCGGCACAATAAAGAAGTTCCAATTCTTCCATGCGAGGCTACAAATGGGATAAGTTTAAGAAAGCAATCGGCCTTATATGGTCGTTATGGACCACTGTGTAGTAGCAGGCGTGAAAACCATCGGAAAGTTTCCCTTGTAGCCCCATTTGATATAAGTCTCCCGCAATAGCCGTTACCGTTCTCAAAACTAGCCGCGGAACAAGTTTTTAATAATTTATGGTTAAATAAACGTTAGGTTGAGTGGTGCGACAAGTCGACTCGGGTCGTTGGAAACAAAATTAATTACGAAATAGTCGTGGAAACTTTTGGGTTGACGTGGTATCGTCGTCTGAATAATTGTCGCTAATTGAGTTCCATCCACCTGGCTAAACGAGGGAAGGAGGGGAGGGGGTGGGGGGTCGGATGGATTACATTGGGGCTGGTGTCCTGCCGGTGTCGCTGCAGCTAACGAGTCAGCTTTTAATTACTCACATTGCACGCTCCGGGGAATGCTCATCTGTTAGGAGAAGCTCAGAATTTTTATTAGGTATGTCTGTGTTATCTCTCTTACACGGTGAAACTTCATTACATGTGGAGTAACTTTGTTATTATCATCTACCACCTGTTTCACCAGACGAAAATCATAAGCTTACTTTATTCTGGGTACTTTTTATTTATGATAAATTGTATAAGATCTATATAGTGTGTTGTATTTAGTATATCAGTTATCTAATATCATAAGTAGACACACACGCTACACAAGTTTTTCTTAGCTTGAGGCTAGGTTGTACTGTTAAAATTATCCAGAATTATTTATTTATTTTCTTTAAAGATATCGTTTTTACCGTATCTATAATAATAGTATACATCATGGGTTCTAACAACCTTCGAAAAGCCAATTCATAACTCTTCCAACTTCTAAAAAACCGCATAAATTTCCACGTAGAAGCAATGTAGGAAAACAAACGATCTCTAGCTATTTGCATTAAAAGCTCTCGACTGAACATGGACAGGCTAAAATGGCACGTTGTGAGTGCATTTCGACGTTAAGCTTTTATCATAATGTGCTTTAAATCTGAACTGTTTATTGGACAGGGATGAGCCGGACAAAAGGTTCCAACGAACTTTTTGTCCGGATCCTCGTTGGCAACGCCAATGACTACTTCGGTGTTGGTTGATAAAACCCTAACTTTTACATCTTTAGGTAGGTATTTCTTTACGAGCTTTGGTCTTGAACTTCATAAGTATAGGAGTCGTAGTACGCCGATATGCAAAATTATAGCTATTGCCCCTGCCCCTTGCCTGCCCTGCCCAATTTAGTAAATTCTGTGAAATTGTATAAATTTGACTAGGTTCCGCCAGAATTCGAAATCTAATTCTTGGTACCTAATCCTACTTACTAATGATACAAAGGCGAAAGAATGTGAAGATGTTTCACTGAAGAAAACGCCAAACCTACTGAGAGGAGTATAAAGTTTGTTTAGTTCTTAATAGTCTGACAACAAAAAAGCTGCTTTTTATTCTGACAGAAGCTAGTAATTATCACTTCGTAGTATAAAACAAAGTCGTTTCCCGCTGTCTGCCTGTCCCTATGTATGCTTAGATCTTTAAAACTACGCGACGATTTTGATGGGGTTATTTTTAATAGATAGAGTGATTCAAGAGGAAGGTTTATAAACTATTTGACACATAGATTTCCACAGAGGCGAAGCCGCGGGGCGCAGCTTGTACATGCATTATAATTCAATGATTTTATCTAATTCGGTCGTTTGCCCGTGGGCCATGATCGAGCCCATATTATTACATTCCCGTAGTCACCGTGGTGACTATTTTAAGTACAATACGTAAATAATATAATAATTTTTTATCACAATTGAACAGTTGTCCTTTTATTAAGGTTAAGTTTCTGCCCGCGGCTTCACACGCACTATTTTTTATGAAAACGTTTATCTAGATTTTGAGGAGAAAGGTTTCTTTTTAGATTTCTGTTCCATGGGAATTAGTATGGGATAAAAAAGTAGCCATTGTTTGATTACACCTGCATCTATGCAAATATCAACCAGTTCAGCAGTTTTGGCGTGAAGAAGTAACAAACATATGTTTAAATTTTTTATCTGGTTATGAGTATGTGTGTGCCAAGTAAATTATTTGTTAACATTAAATCTATTCGTGAAGTGTGATGGATGATTACTATGTTAGTTTATAGGCAATAGACCTTCGTTCAACCACAATCTCACCTGATGGTAAGTGACGTTGTGGCCAAAAATGTATCACCAAGTCTAGAAGACACTTATTCACTCTCGTCTTGAATAGACCCAATGTTGTAGTTGTATCGAATTACAATGTCATTTCAGCTGGTATTCAGTGGTTATTTACATTAAAGCCACAGCTAACGAAATATTTAGCACGCAGGTAACGTAAAATCGTAGAACGGCCAAATAAATTCGAGATCATTGTTCACGTCGACCGCGCTAGCCGCATGCCGGGAATAGAAGCGGTCGATAGGCTGGATTTAGCACGACACGACACTGCTACGGCTATCTTCTACTGTAAAATTCATTGCTGATAGCTTGACGTTTTATAGGGTAGAGGAAAACACGCCGCTGAGAGCGGAAAGATTTCTGGACTGTTTTAATTCATCCGTACTTCCCCAAGAACGTAAAATCAAGGACCTATCAAATGGTATCAGTTGGGCTTTCTTAGAAATAAAGTTTGTGATCTTGTCATAATTTTATTGGTCCACCAAAACTTTGTCAAAATAAATACCGTCAAATATCAAATATAAAAAAATCAAAATGCTTTATTTCCTTTAGACCTCACAGGACTCTAGGACACGTCACAAAATTCAAATTACATAGTAAAACTAGGAAATAAGGTGATCACTTTGTTTTTTGTTCACTTCAATCTCTTTTTAAGGTAAAGTAAAGAAGCGAACATGAAACCTTTACCTTGTTATGTTGAGTCGTTCGTCAACTCACACCATGAATCTTGTCGTAACTGGTGTGAGTTGACGAATTGTAAAAAAGCTATACTCTTCGTTCTGCAACTCACACCACTTTTACTTTGGGTGAATTTTATGTTAGTAGTTGTGCTTAGTTACTGTGTGTGTAAAGACCTAAAATACCATAATAGACTAGCTTTGATAACTGGACAAGGGAAGGTATATGAAGGTATATAGCTCTTGTATATGGGTGGTCAAAGCTCACTCTGGGTCCCTACGCCAAAGAAACTTATGAAAACTTATTAAACTCGTCTATAGCAATATCACCTTTAACCTTTTTGGTCGGTTCCACGACAATATTCAGATGCAAGCACATAAAAGTTTTGTGTGCCAGCTGCGAGAGTTAATGGTGTCGAAATAATTTTCTTCTGAATACTGAATACCATCGAAGTTTAGGGCACGCTCGCGTTAAATGTTCCGTTACATTATCCGTTAGGAACGGGTAACTTGTTCTAGCACTAGAATAGTTTTCACTGGGACATCTTGGTAATAAATTGAAATAGCCGTTCAATTTATAGTTTCATACTTGATTTGGCATAGCTTCATCGCAAGGGATTCTAGATAAGCATACCTACATCCACAGCTGATCATACCTGCTCGTCTCGGCCAAGATACCAAGGCTAAGATATCAAGGCCATTGCGGGTAACTTATGGGTGGATGTTACAAATATTAAAAAACCATCCCAGTTACTTGACTATAATTTAAAATCTTAAAAACAGCTGTTTGACTTAAGCTGCTAAGTTTTCTTTAAGTTCAAAAGCTTACATTACCGCTACATTTCATAAACCGTTTTAAATATAAACGAAAAGGCGTTGCAACTGTAAAATATAAACAGATACGAGCTTCAAAATGCAGTAGATTATCATCGCAACGCTAGCTCAAGAATGTGCGACGCGAGCAGGCGATTTATGTATATGAAAATATCACGTAAAGCGTACGACAGACATTCAAAGAACATACATAATTTATCTGTCCATCTGACTAAATATTCAGGGAGCACTTTGGAGTGGAAAAAGCTTGGCTGTGTCCCCAATTTTGTCGCTATGCCACTCATATTAGACCGTGTTTCATTATCTCATAAATACGGGTAAGTAGGTGTATGGTTTATGACGGAAAATATAGATCGTATTTTGCCGGTGAATTTTGGAAAGGAGGCTTGCGATTGGATTACTTTTTATGTGACATCAATATGTCGTGTAGGGTACCTCGGAAAATTTGATGAGATACTCGGACATCTTCCAACTTTAGAAATATTACGCGAGGCACAACTCCTGGAAAACTATGCCCCTTCACTGACTTTGTTAGCTTCCTAATTATGATACCTACATAATGTTGAATGCTTATGCTTGCGTTTGGTAGATACTTAAATTTACAAATGATTCGCAGGTTACGGTAGTCTACGACAAAAATGGATTTACAGAATTTTCCAAAGCTCTTTATAGTGCTTTAAGTCCGGGGCGAATTACGCGCTCGGAAAATTGGACTAGACTGTAGTTAGTAAAGAAAAGTTGTAGTTTCTAAGCCGTGACGAAGTCTATTTTTCATTCTAAATTTAGCGCATCGCATATTTCATGAATATTGCAGCAAGGAAGGTAATAAAAGCTTGTGAAAATAAACAACCAAGGAAAAAATCGTTGAAACTTTAGACGTTATGGATATTTTATTTGTAGGCATAACGGCATGGCGCTGAGCGTGCAATTAAAGATAATAACCTCGTATTTGCATATTGTTTGAAAGCATCTGAAAAACTGGAAAGAAAATTACCCAGGGTTATTGCCTGATTTAGATAAACTTGCTTGCAGTAATAAGCTTTAATAACGATTTTAAGTAAATAATTTCCTGTTTGAAAGATCTCATCGGAGAAAATAGCTTTTACTAGTTGTTTATAAAAGAATCCTACTCAGTTCAAAGCCATTTCCTTCAGAAAATGAAGGATATTTGAGCCATTGTTCCAGATTTGGGTCCGACATCAAATGATTATTGTTTATGTTGACGTTCGACCTTACTTAATTGAATAACATAAAAACAGTCCGTGATTTCCTTTCTTCGAAAAAACAGTAAACAATTCTCGTGTTTGGCTTGATGCTTTTGTCAGGGCGATTGGTTTGGTTTCCGAGATTGCGTGAAAGATGTTGATACGAGTATTTATATCGTTTTTTTGAACAATACTTGATTGAGCGATGTGCTTTGTATTTTTATTATTTATTTTATACCGAATTGCACAAACAATGACGTTGGTGGTATTCCATGTCCATCTATAAAAGATATATTAGACCCCGAATATGGGTTTAAAATATGGAGCCCTCTTCTTTCAAAAGGACATAACTGGAGAGTGTACAAAGGAAAGCCACAAAAATTCCCATAAGCCTTTGGCGGATGCCGTACCCAGAGCGACTAGCCGCCCTACGTCTCAATACTCTGGAAGATAGACACCTCCGTGGTGATCTGATTGAATCCTTCAAAATTTTCTGACATTCACAAGGTGCCATGTCTCAGAATGACATCGTACATCATCGAAAACTAACATTGCTCATCCTGACCAACCGAGTGGTGCACAATTGGAATGGGCTTCCTGACGAAGATGTTGTTAAGGTGTTGATATTAGAGTGATTTATCAACCTCTGATTAGTTAGGGGCTAGGTTGATGTGTGAATTTCAATATTTGTTTTACTTATATAGGTATGTATTGAGTTATTAAACCTTTAACAACATTTATAATAATAATAATACTGACCAACAAATTCACGATATTAATTCTAGGAAACAGCTTAAATCTTAACTTAGAGATTTATCCTCCGGCATTACCATGTAAACTCAAAGAAGCAACCAACAAACAACTATAACACATTACCCTCCCATAAGTTGAGAACACAAGAGCATTCCTTAGGTAAACTTACAAGTAGTTACAGCCAAAATTTGGCAAAAACTCTGGAGGAACCCTCGAATAGTGCGTGTCCCGGAGCTGGGCGTTTCAAGCACGCGTCCTGCTACTTTTATAAAGGGGAGAACACATTTCGCTGGTTCAAGTCCCGTCGAAATCGTTTTTTTTTTTGGATATTATTATTTTCTTAGAGATTGTCCCGTGGGCTTGCGTACTTTAATAACAAAAACCTGAGAACTCACATGTAGAGCTTTACAGTTTACGTAATTTAGGAGTTTATATATATGCGAGGAGTTGAATTGGAGTTTTTCTTATTTGGCCACTAACGCATTAAAACTTAACATAATATAGGAAAAAACGCATTAAAATGACTACATAGTATAAAAACTCTAAGCATACATAAGACAGACATTTCTTATGTATGCTTAGTTGTTGTTATGCTTATCTTTTGCGTAGTTTTAAAACTACGCAACGGATTTTGATGCGATTTTTTATTGATAAGAGTGATTCAAGAAGAAGGTTATATGTACGAGTATATAATACATGAATTTTCACCCGTGCGAAGCCGGGGGGTCTCTAGTTTACGATAATAGAGAACACAAGCTCATAATTATATTACAAAATAGGCTGTACTCACCTTAAGAAGGCGACGAGAAATCTCCCCGGATGTACAGCAGATTTATAGCTACAGTTATCGCGACGCAGGTATTTCCCGGAAACACTGACCGGTACCCGCCTACGCGTACCTACCCTCGGTCCTTTCTGCTGACTGGTGCGTTGATACCAAAATATGGATGATATCACACTAATATTTATAAATGCAAAAATTGCGACGTTTGCTGTTTGGGTATTTGTTACCTCTATATGCCAAAACGACTCAACGGATCTCGCTGAAATTTTGCATAGAGTTAGTTCTAAGTCTGGATTAACATATAGACTACATTATGTTCATCGTCATCAATTCATCTTTTTATCCCAATAGAACTTATACGAACCCCCGGGCACAAGCTACGTTGATAAAATACTCAAAATACTAATTACGGGCTTACTATTATTTACTAATATTAATGGGTACGATTATATATAAAGCTATCATGTAAGTAATTTATTAAATTATATTCGAATAAATATATATTTGCTAAGGTAAGCAATGTAGGTTTTTTTTGCATTATATTTTTTTGTAAAAACTGACACTACTATTGAATTTTTACTTTGATGTCGTATAATATCTTGAATTCGTTCCCAGCAGTTTTATGTGTATTCAAAAATTCAAAGCTACATAATAGAGTTACTCGCGAGCCCGAAATTGTTTTGTTACAAAGGTTTTTGTAGAGTACCCCTGTAACTTTTCATGACTTTACGGCTTGGCACGAGCTTTGCGAAAAAATCCTATTATTGTGTATCCAACCGAGCCTTTTACTGAATAAGTAGATTGTATTGTGATTTTAGAAATTATACAAATCTGTCTTGGTTACAATGATCTATTAGCGTGGGAAAACCTCCCAAGCGATGGGCCGACGACTTTGTAGTAGTTTCAAGGAGTCGATGAATGGATGTGGCTCAGGACTATACGTGGCGTCGTTTGGGGGAGGCCTGTGTTCAGCAGTCATAGATAGGGGTTGATGATGATGATGACCTAGCTAGGATTCATAGATGATTACATAATAACATTCTATGTCCGTATAAAACAACGCTGTGCCAGAACTGTGCTGTGCCAGTTCTTCGCTGCGTCTATGCTTATATTGAGATTCATCTGCAGTATCGCAAATAAATGGTTACATTATCCAGAGCCGAGACCAGGTATAAAAATACGACGAAGGACGACGAAAAAGTTGGTTGCAAATGTCTGGTGCCAACGGTACAACTAATTTCCAAGTAACTTGCCAGTTGTTGCCGAGTAACTTGCCGCTTGTTACGGCAAGAGTAATTACAAGTTTTGCACTTGTTGATTTCATTTTCTTTATTGATTGGCAGGAACCAATTTATTTTACTCTGCTGCGACTTTTATACGTAAGTAGCTCGCAAACTTTTGCTCAATCCACTTCTAATACAACAAAAGGGTTATTATACTCAGTACGGTTCATTTATTTAAGGACTTAGTAGTTAGCGTTGGGCTTAAAGTTTTTTCGTCAAAATTGTAATATAATAAGAACACATTTTAATTATCGTGAACCTTTTACGCTTCTTAACTTTCATATTCAACCAGTTTGAAAGGGATTTTCAATATTGTACCCGCGTATAAAAAAGTAAAAGGATTCCGGATGCGGATGTGGTCAAGCCACCCTAAAGCCCAGCTGAAGGTAATATCAACCTGAGTAGATATACTTTTAGTTCGTTATTGAAACCTCAGATTTTGGTAGGTAGGTTGTAGGTAGGTAGGATCTCGAAAAAATACATTTCAAGAAATGGAGAGCAAAACGTTGCGACGTCGTAAATATTCCGAATTTTACTACAAAACTTTTCAAGTATAGCCACGTGAACTCAATTTCAAGTCGCTACAATCAAAGAAAAATAAAAAAAGTTATAATGCCAACGGAGTACAATACCGTGTATTACAACAAACCAAGTTTACGTTCGTTTGAAGGTAAAATTTATTGAATCCAAACTCAATAACTGTATTACATGCGCTTCAAGGGAGATAGAATACGGCTGGCTTACGGCCAGAAATCTCGGCTCTACTTTAGGTCCCGATATGTATTCACAAATCTGCTGAACCTCTTCAGTCTCAGTTCCTCCATCGTTTTGCGTTTATGGATCTTCCCATGTTATTTACTAACACTTTGGTATATTGTGCGAAGGACTTTATTGAACGAATATTCGATGAACCAATATACTCTGGGCTTTCCGCATATTTTCCCGTCTCTATTGATTCACGTTTATTTTACTTTCAGCTAGTTACCTCATTAATTTAATAACCAACTGACATTGTGGATCATGTTTGGTTATCAGTAATCAACTGCTGAATAAAGTTTATCAGTACTACCCTACATATTGTTATTGTCACTGGTAACACCACAAAGAGAGTTATTCTGAGGGTTAAATGGGCAAACTAGTTATTCACAAATTTTAGCACTATGGAAATCGAGGAAAGGAAGCGAGCAGCATTAAAATGGAATTTAATGCCAGCAGGGTGTAAGTACCTATGTGTATGTAAATGAATGATAATTTACACTGAATATTAGTGGAAGAGGACATGATAAATAAATGTAAGCGGCGCGAAGCCACGTCGTCTGGAGGCGCGCCAACGAGCACAATACTCGCGATGCAAGGAAACTGCACCACTTTGTCTTCATTATGAATTACATCAAGACTGATCCTATAAAACAGCTTAGCTCGAATTGGACATCGACCTTATGCAACGCAGCGGTAGCTGTAAGTGATTCTGACATAGATCGCGATGCACGTATGCTATCGACCCAGCAGCCAAACTATAAATTTTATAGAATATTTTCACAAAAAGCGTGTAACCTTCGCCTTAAATTCAAGAGACCACGAAAGGCTATCCGCGCTTGCTTGCCAAAATAAGCGACGTTTTATTTTTATGTTAACGCAAGACTGTCCCGTAAACAAAATATGAATTAAATTTATGACTGCATAAAATTACGGTGTACCTTTAACGAACATCAAACCGTATAAACGTGTAAAATCTGCCAGGCTGACTCGACCCGCTCATTACATATTCCGTTTCGGCGAGCGAATATTTCGACAACAAACATTATGGTAATTTGGCCGCATAACGATCCATTTTACACCTGTTTACGTAAACACGCTGCCTAAGCATCTGAAGACTATTTTTCTGTTTGCTCTAGTTAGTGTCGGAAAGGGCCAGAGCGCCGCTACGTGCCCTGATGAGGGTCTAATGTTCATAATTATTTCAATGAATGGCTGGGGTCAGAGGGAACAGATAAGCAGGAAACGTAACTTGCAAGAAAACAAAGATGAACGTCAACATTTTACTAACTTGGAATCGTTGATATACTCGTAACGCAAACTAAAATTTTAGTAGACGATCGTTGGTAGTAAAAGGTGTGGTAAATTTAAGATAAAGTTTAAGTTTATCTTCTTGCAATAATACCCTTGGGACCATCGATATTTATGCAGGCCACAAGAGAATTACCAACTAGTGACAGACCACGGCAGTCAGGACCAGACAAGCTACTAATCCTTAGAATATCAGCTGTATTTCTATTACATTAGAGTTTAATTTGATGGTACTAGGTTCTCAAACTCATGAATAATTAAAAGCAATGCAGGTGACGTGGAAAGTGCAGCGCATCACTCGCTTTTCCGGTCCGGGGCCAATAAACTATACTCCCTTGAGTGTCAGAAGAACAAATTGGGACCAAACGTCGACAAAACGGAGGCAGTAACTTTCAAAGCCCCTCGACGTAACCCAACTCGCGCGAACTATGCGATATGCAAAAATAATGATGCGCTCTACAAGTCTGTTGAATGTAATGTCGTCTTAGAATGTTATTTTTAAAATAGAATGCGTTCAAAACGAAAAAATTTGGTCGTAGTAATTTAGTTTTATAAAAGTTCATTCGACAATCTGGACTTCTAACCGCTTATTCAGGTTTTTTTTGATTGTTTCCAGACCTGCTACCATGTTTTTATCTTTCAAGCATTTATAATTAGACTAGCTGCGCCCCGCGGCTTCGTCCGCGTAGAAATCTATGTGTCAAATGGTCTATAAACCTGCCTCTTGAATCACTTTATCTATTTGAAAAAACCGCATCAAAATTAGTTGCGTAGTTTTAAAGATCTAAACATACATAGGGATATACCGACAGCGGGAAGCGACTTTGTTTTATACTATGTAGTGATGAAGCGTTTATAATTAGAAGCAGCACGCATTCGCAGTTTTATCTCCAAGTGCAAGTTCTCGAGACAAGGGCGCAGGCAGCAAATACCTGTACGAGTAGACTAGACACATTGTTGCACTTGTGATTTGTGGTAGAGTGACAAGCACTCATTGCAAGCCTGCAGCGCACTCCGGCGCCATTGTTGACTCGTGATATACGGACATACATAACATGCATTATACATGTAGCTGCAAAGACCCGCTCCTTGGTGAGGCAATTTACGCCGAAATGCCTTTATTGCTTTCCGGGTTTGTTTTGTTTGTTTGTCATAGCATTCATTAAGCGCGATGAAGGTCCTTACTTTGCGCGTCTATATGTATGATTGATTTAATGTAGGTACTGCACCATTTTATATTAATTATGAACTTCTTATAAAACATTCAAAAACAAATTTTTATAAAACAGTTTAGTTCAAATTGGACATCATCAATTATATTATTATCAATTGGACAATGCATATTATCAATTATATACTTTAAGTCTTTTTAAGTCGTGTGCGGTATTTGTTTACTATAGTTAGATAATTAAGTTGTTTGCTCTGTCAGAATAAATATATTTTCATTTCATTTCATTTCATTTCATTTCATTCATCATTATCATTTGTTTGTTTCATTCATTAAAGGTTGCAATGAAGTCTTTACTTTGCGCGTCTATAGGTCTTTGAGCTATAGGTATGATTGATTTTATGTAGGTTATTGTAATAATGGTGATGCGAAGTAGTTTTTATTGTCATTTCATCGGCAACATTGCTAAGATATACAGGGTGTCCCACGGTCATGGGACATGATGGACAAGAACTAGAAAAATTCAAGTTTCAAGGAAAATTCTTAGAAAATTCCTTTATATTTTAAAATAAGTAAAACTATATTCACAGAGCTACTTGCTCTCCATGTCTCATGGCTGTGGGGCTCCAAAAATTATGTACACATCAAAAATACGATTGACCTACAATTTACATCAACAAAAAAATACGAGTCATTGAATGAGAGTCATGTCGCGTATGAGGTGAGGCCTATATTTAGTAATAGACTGGTTAAGAGTGTATACTACCTCAAACTGCTAATTTTCAACTCCGCCGGATGTCCATATCGTCTAAACTACTGAATATTTAACTTTGAAATTGATATATGGTAAAGTTCAGGACTTAATCTATCGATCATATGTTTCGAAAACACGATTCCATAAAATTTTCTCGATAGAAAAAAATCGCAAAGTTACCTCTAAATTTTTACTAAAACCTAAATTTCTCAATAAATACAGAAGTTCAGATCTTGACAATAAGCGTGGTAATAGAATTAAGTATAAATAAAACTGTTATATGTTTCGGTTTTTTCAAATAATGTCCTAATTAATAGGTAATAAGCTAAAACTTGATTTTTGGACTTGCGTTGCAATGCCCTGTCCCGCTCTTATGAACGCAAAATCATATGTACCTTTTCACACAAAGTTGAGGTTGTATGGGCCCTTAAGGCTGTTATTAGTCATTATTTGAGTGTTGTGTGTGTGTGTGTGTGTTCTACTACATAAAATTGTTAAATCTACGGCTACAAGTTTGTATGTAGATGGCGTGTATCTTTATGCGCATCTAAGGTAGACTTGGTAATAAATAAATAAATATAAATAGTGCTGGATAGTCCACACAGCATCATCTAGTCCCAAGCTAAGCATAGCTTGTGTTATGGGTACTAGATGACTAATACATAATACAATACATAGATTAAATAGAAATATATTTTATTAATTATTAATAAATATATATTATTATACCTCTACATACCCAGAACATCCGGAACAAATATTTGCAGATCGTACATACATTTGTCCCAAGACGGGAATCAAACCAGCAAACTCCTGCGTCGTAGGTGGACCTACGCCCGCTGCCCCACATCAGTCGCCAAAAAAATAAAGTACCTGTACAAATCTATGTTCCAAAGTAACCCACCGCGTATCAGAATTTCAGAAAGAACATAAGCTTCAAATCTTTGGAGATCCGGAACAAAGCCTATTGACCCAATAAAAGCAATTTCCTACAATAGAACGTGAGCGGTAACTAGCATGTTGCCGGCGTCAGATGCCGCTGCGATCTATTGTTAGCAAAGCCCAGATTTGCATGACACGGGCGGGATCATCGGCTCTGATTGTTTCGACGCCGTTTACAGCCCTTGTAATTTGTTGGGATTCCGATGAATAAATCGCTGGGGGCTTACAAAATGTTGTTAGGTGCAGGACTACTATCAAATCCGGATCTGCCACCGCTACAAAACTGTGTTATTCTGTATCCCGTGCGTAAACGTTTAAGCTCATTGTTCGATAAGCATTCATTTGAAACTACCTGCAGTAACAGATATAATTGCAGATATATCTTTAATATAGATTTATCTTTATATTTAAAAAAGGTCCTGGTACTTTCATATGTAGAACAGGCGTCCAGATGACCCACTAAAGCGATACCTCTTTGAAAAAATGCGTAATATTTCACGAGGAATTTCATTACTACAAGCCTTGTTGGCTTTCAAATAAATAGGCGTTTTATTGCTTTTCTTCTCCGCCGCTATTCGATATTGTGTATTGGGTCGAGATTAAATAACAGCGATTTATATAATATTGATCTAATATTGCTTTATAAACATTTTTCCGGAAAGCGAAACACCAAGAGAGGGAAACATGAAATAGGCAGATTGAAAGCGTAAAATGATTTTAAGCGGAAAACACAAGATGCAAACAGTACAAGTGAAAACTACACAAATATTACACACCACAACGGATTATCACTTCAGACATCATAATATATATTTGATTGATAGATACTTCAAATTCAAAATGTTTTATTTATTAGGCTTACAATATAAGCACTGACGACCGATGTGGCGCGGTGGGCGAAGGTCCGCCTGCGACGCAGGAGGTCGCGGTTCCCGCCTCGGAACAATTGTTTGTACGATCTGCAGATATTTGTTCCGGGTGTTCTGGTCGTTTTCTATGTATAATAAAAAATATCTATCTATTTAATGTATTGTATTATGTATATCAGTTATCTAGTACCCATAACACAAGCTCTGCTTACCATGGGGCTAGATAATGCTGTGTGAATTGTCCAGCATTATTTATTTATTTATTATTATTTATTTAGACAAGTCAAATTTATACCATAAATTATCAAATTCTTATCATTATCAAATTTCATTATTATCAAAAAAGATTAATTTACCGTTCACTTCAATTTTTTGATAGAAACATCAATTGGAGTGTAGCCTTTGATATTAAAAGTCCAATCTACCTACCACACCAACATGCCTACGTAGAAAAAAAACGTAAAAGTAAAGCAGAAAAAATATGAGCGGAAAATTAAAAATCCTCAATTTCGTAAGAAAAAAGGAGCTACTTGTTTGGCATCAAGTGAAAATTGTACTCAAGGGATTGTACGATGTGGGGTGGAAATGAGAAATGCAAATATACGTTGTTGAGACCCGTCTCCTTAGAATAAGCCGATCAACGACTGACAAATAGTATTATACGTCGATAACGTACGAAGTTCTCAACAAAACGAAATAAGAATAGCGGTTATCAACCGGCTGTTGCTTACAAATTTAACTTATAATCAGTGTTAGGGTCGGTTTGATCAATAACGTATTCACAAATCTATAAATGACCCGACAGACGTTGTCCTGTCTTAACTATGAATATTGATTTCAACTTCAACTTCTTTTTTGTTTTGGCGCCGCGCCGCTTGCTTTTCGCTACGACTCTGCCAGTGTCTGTTTCAGAGTGTCCTAATATTGATTTCTATTATTGAATAGAAGAGAGAATAAGAATTGGTTACATTCTCTTTGACGATATTTGCAGCACGCATTCTGTCAATGTTATGTCAAACGCCATAAGGTTACCTACATCAAAAAAGTGTGAATTGTAAAAGCGCTATGGTTACATTAGAAATAATTTAATATATACATATATATAAGTATTCTTAAATTTTCTAATTTTCTGCGCAATTTTCTTAATTTTTTCTTTCATACGAACCTTCTCCTGATGATAACAAACACAACAAAAAAGAATTAGCGAGATCGGTCCAGCCGTTCACGCGTGATGCCGTGACTAAGGGAAATAGGGATTCATTTTTCACTCGTATATACATAGATTATTTAACCTATAATGCGTAAAGATTATGACATTGAATCGTTCAAAATTCATTCTGTAATAAAGTCAACTCATTGAATGAAAAAATGTTTTTAGATATATAAGTATGTTTAATTTGTAAAGTACGTTCACAGCCAGCGGCCAGCGACAACGAATAGAATAGCGGTGGCAGTCAAGGTGTTAAGAAGTTTTAGTATTTTTTATTAGCTTTGTAGTATACATAACTATACGAAAACTTCTGTAATGCCTTTGTGACAAGCTGCAGAACACACAATTTTTTTAAAAATCTGTACTTATAAACTTGTACGTACTTGTTGTTTACTGTTATTTCTTTTTCTCAAGCTTTATTCCATCAAAACTTAATTTCTTTTAGCAAGCTTAAGAAAAAAATAACAGGAAACAACAAGTACGACATCGTAAACAATTTTATATGTACAGATTTTAGTTATTGTGACCTTTGTATCATTTGCTGCAGTGTCGATTATATCTCTTTTCTATCTTGTATTTCTGGTCCCATTAACAAGTTATAGGTGTAGTGTAGGCCATTCCTAGATTTTTAATTATTTTTACCCGACTTCAAAAATGGAGGAGAGAAAGAAGTCTTAAATTTGCATTAGGTATGTGCGCGACAAATAGACGAATAACTCAATATCACGTCAAACGATTTTGATGATTCTTTTTTTATTAAAACCAAGTTTTAAAGCCATTTTCAATAGTCAATACTCAATGGTTTATTGCTTACTTGTGTACAGATAGTTTGCTTACATGTGTGCTATGCTCGGAGTTTCTCTGTAGGATAGGATTCGTATCGAATACATCCGACAGAGAACCAAGGTTATCGACATAGCTCAAATAATTAGCAAGCTGAAGTGGCAGTGGGCCGGCCATATCTCGCGAAGAACCGACGCCCGCCAGGGCAAACGTGTTCTTGAGTGGAGACCACGACTCGGTAAACGTAGTGTAGGACGCCCTCCGACCAGGTGGGATGACGACCTGCGAAAGACTGCAGGTAGATGCTGGATGCGGCAAGCTGAAGACAAGGCGCTATGGCGCTCATTGGGGGAGGCCTATGTCCAGCAGTGGACTGCTATAGGCATGATGATGATGATGATGATGTACAGATAGGAACTATTTAGGAATTTAAAGTCGGCTTATAGTTTTTTAAAACACGCCAAATTATAGAACAGAACGGAACTTGCAATAAATGCTTCTAAATAAATATAAGTACCTAGAATCTCCTGAGGTTATAAAGCTTGGATTGAATTTGTGGAGCGAAATAAACCAGACTCGCGAGAAACCGGTGCGGTGCTTCTGTATCTCGTCAATTTTCAATATCCTGTCCCTCGGATGTGAGTTACCTTCAAAATGTCAAAATAACGAGCGGAAATCGAAATCGACTTCAATAGTTTACTACCTAACATCTATAAAATCTCAATTCATCTCATACAACTCCAGTTACTACGATGACGACCGCTGTTGCGCGGTGGGCGAATGTTGTCTTCCAACGCAGGAGGATATGGGTTCGATTCTTGCCTCGGGAAAAATATACGTACTATCTACAGATCTACGATCTACGGTTTGCTTGATATTTGTTACGGGTGCTCGGGGTGTTTTCTATGCATAATAAAAAATATGATAAATAATTGTAGTGTATTGTATATAGTATATCATTTCTAAAGTGATTTAAAACGGGATATTTACCATGATTTGATTTTTGAGTTATCCAATATTTCGGCACAGTTGCATGCGCCATGATCTGATATACTAAAACTTTTGAAACTATCATGATTATCAACACTAAAGTCATTTAAAACGGGATATTTACCATGACGGAATAACATGTTATTCCGTCAAATCATGGTAAATATCCCGCTGGCGCATGAAACTGTGCCGAAATATTGAATAACTCAAAAATCAAATCATGGTAAATATCCCGTTTTAAATGACTTTAGTGTTGATAACCATGATAGTTTCAAATGTTTTAGTATATCAGTTATCTATTACCTACCCATAACAAAAGCTCTGCTTAGTTTGGGGCTGGATGATGAATTGCTCCGCATTATTTATTTATGGTTTTATCAATGTTCATAAAGTCAGGTATCTCTAGTTAAAAAAATTACCAATGCTTAGTTTACAAAGCAAAAAAAAAATTACTACATCACTTTATTCAATAAAGTCACCTTCGGATTCGCACAACCTTCGATTACCGTTAGACGGCTTTCCACGAAAAATGTTGAGACCGTATCGGTATATAGACGACCGATGCGCGATGTGGCGCGGTAGGCGAAGGTCCGCCTGCGACGCAGGAGGTTGTGGATTCGATTCCCGCCTCGGAACAATTGTGTGTACGATCTGCAGATATTTGTTCCGGGTGTTCTGGTCGTTTTCTATGTATAATAAAAAATATCTATGTATGTAATGTATTGTATTATGTATATCAGTTATCTAGTATCCATAACACAAGCTCTGCTTACCATGGGGCTAGATAATGCTGTGTGAATTGTCCAGCAATATTTATTTATTTATATTGGTACGGTCGTTGCCTCTATTATCCACGAGTCGCAAACCGGACGAATGATCTACTCATATTCAGATGATAATAAAATAAAAGGACTTAAATTAAATTAATACATGCTTGAAAATTAACACAGGATCAGCCCCAAATTAAACTGAGCCCGTTTATTGAGTACTAAATAACTGATATAATGAATACCTTACGCCCTCCGACCAGGTGGGATGACGACCTGCGAAAGACTACAGGTAGATGCTGGATGCGGCAAGCTGAAGACAGGGCGCTATGGCGCTCATTGGGGAGGCATATGTCCAGCAGTGGACTGCTATAGGCTGATGATGATGATGATGATAATGAATACATAACAGGTAGACATTGTTTTAATATGCATATACATAGAAAACACCCAGAACGACCGGAACAAATATCTGCAGATCGTACAATCATTTGGTAGGAAACGAACCCGCAACCTCCTGCATCGGGTTTTCGACCGTTGGGTAACAGAGGTTGTCACTATTCTCGAGAGTACAGAACTGAAACAGAAATATCCATTCTGTTTCAGTTCTGTACTTAGGACAAAGTAAACTCGTAGCTGTGCTACGCCGTAGAGGCATCTACGACGTAGCGGCGCTACGACTTTCTAAAATTATCCAAAACAATCTCGCAATAAAACTTTCCGCAAACCGTATCAAAATGTTTCTCGTTAACAGCGTTACTTTAACTAGATACCGTTAATAGGTCGTTAGCGGATCGTGTCGTGTAAACGGCGTTAAATTAAAAC
Source organism: Eupithecia dodoneata (assembly GCA_947044415.1). Classification (NCBI taxonomy): domain Eukaryota; kingdom Metazoa; phylum Arthropoda; class Insecta; order Lepidoptera; family Geometridae; genus Eupithecia; species Eupithecia dodoneata. The sequence goes on along the minus strand of OX345656.1, from coordinate 5,263,028 downwards.
CGGCACTGGAGTATGTAATCACTTCTGGGCCCGTATTTGCTACGACATCATACCGATAACGTGCGATATTCTCTACAAGTTAAAATGTGCCGTTACTTCGTGCTTGAAATTTTAGTTTTCACCGAGTGAGCTCCGTGTTCGGTTATGGCGAATAAGGGCCCCGAAACTCCCTTAAACATGTAACCTAATGAACATTAACCAACCTCACAATGTTATGAGCGGCATGATGTCCTCATTTCCCAAAATAATATCCTACCTGTAATAATAGTAATACGCTAAACTTGTTACAACTTCAGCTAAGTGAATGTAGATTGTAAAGTTAGATACGTATATATATATATATATATATATATAATAATAATTGTATTCTTAAAGTTTCGAGGAGGAAAAGAGTAGAGGAGAGGCTTTTGCCCAGCAGCGGGATGACCAGGGCTTTGTTTACCAGTAATATCTTAAAATTAAAAAGTAAAAAAAGGTAGTAATAGACTACCTTTAAAGTTTAGTATGAACAGAAAACTGAGAACTAAATATATTTTGTTTAGTCACATCACAAATTATCACATATTTGACGACCGATGTGGCGCGGTGGGCGAAGGTCCGCCTGCGACGCAGGAGGTTGCGGGTTCGATTCCCGCCTCGGAACAAGTTTAGAAGTTATTGTTAAATGTAGTAGGTAACTTCAGGTTTTAAAATGTATTTTTTTACAGTTTTGAATGTATTCATTCATAGATAAATGACGAGATCAAATAATATTATCTATACTCTAAAAAAGTAGTAGTCCTTTATTGAAGTAGATGAGTAGGTATTCATGGTTGTTATTGGTAGGCTCTACTTTCCTCGCCCCTGGTATCCAATCTTCAGGCTTGCAATACTTATAGGTACTTACGTTTATAGCTTACCCACTAGACCACATAACTTATTGCTCGGCGAGCAGTTCATTAGCTCAGCTGCATCTAATTAATGTGGGATTGAATGTTATGAGACGCAAGTGGGTATGCATCGATTTATTAAACGAGATTGAAACCTATAGGCATAAAATGTCGATAGCCTTATCTTATGTCTATGTAAGTTTATTATAATGTTTGTAATGTAGGTATTTAGTGTATTTGTTACCAATTATTTATTAAAATGCCACCGTCTATATTGTTCGTTCATCTCCAGTCCATTCCAAGGTTGCCTGGAAGAGATCGCTCTCAGCGATAAGGCCGCCCTTTATACCTTTATTCTAAGTTTCTATCTCTGTATTGTTATTGTGTGGTGTAATAAAGTGTGATAAGTAATACCTACATATAATTAAAGATAGATATATCTTTAATTATATGTATTACTTATCAATTCTTAAAAATATAAACAAACTTTTGGTTTTCCGTTGTTTGATGATCCCTCACTTGTTAATCGAGTTAAAATGAAAAATATTCCAATTTTACATCCTATTAGCTTTGCCCCAACAGCCCAGCACCCCAATATTATTTTAATTGGTAACACTTTTCACATCCTTTTTGATCCACACAATGTTTATCGGGCTACAAAAGGTTATGTGGTTATTTGTTCATCCCACGACACGAAAATTAATTTAACTTTTTTGGGTATCGCACAAAACACGCGTCGATGTCGTTTTTTTTCTGTAGGCGTTTCATTTGTATGGTAATTAATCTTCTTCGACATTTAGCGCGGAGGCTTCGATGACAAAGGAGTAGCCGGCAAAGGGGTCATTTGAGCTTTGTTAGCCGAAGAACAAGAGGGCTGGATCTCTTTGTTTAGTTTTGAAATATCATGAGCCGCGCTAACGAGGGCTTCTCCGTTTTAAAAAGGTTTCCAATGAACGGCTTCTAGAAACTGCCGTGAGTTTATCATAAATATTTACCTTTGTTGTTAGTTTTAACATCATAAAATTGTAAACTTACCTTACTAAACCAACGACGAAATTATGTAAATGACAAACTTGCACGAGAACATGATAATTTAGTTAAGTAATTGATCAGAGTTTGGGTTGGATGGGACATGAAAATTTGTGTAGACTCTAGCCAAGTTAAAATACAGCGAGGTCCTACTTACTAAGCGTATTCAGCGTGCCAAATTATAGCGACCGACTCGACGTCGGGAAATGTCGCTGGAGATCTGAATGCACAATGTGGATGTAGAATACTGGTTACAGTGCTTTCAGAGCTCAAATTTACTTATAACGGTCGAGATGAATAGTAGTTCTGTGTATGGTGATTGCATTGTACGTTTTGCAAGATACTGCAGGATTTACATGCAACGTAGTTGAATAAAAATTTGCCTATTTAGGTGCAATACCTTAACGGAATCGTTATAAGTGATTTTTTCCTTATCAAAACTATTGTATTCGTATACGTAAGTCATGTCTTTAGGAACGGAAATTAAGTCAGAACTCAACAATTAACGCAGTTATTTTAACGCTGTTGAGTTCAAATTTATGCACAAGTAAGAGACGACACGGGATCTCAGGTACGAATCTGTTTATGGAAGCCAGAGCTAGCAGAGCAATGAAACCACAAATTCCAGATGAGCAAGTCTATTTGCATGTTTCAGGTTACCGAGAAATGGCTATCAGCCGTAAAGGCAAACTCAATCATCGAAAACTAACATTGCGAATGCAGGTGGCGTGAAGGTAGATCGTAACGGAACGTAGAATGGCAAGTCGGCGCATAAAAAGGTTACAGGGGTATATAGCAATTTCTCTAAACTGACTAAATGTTCGTCAGGCACTTGAGGTTAAAGAAACCAAGGTTGCCCACAGCTAAACATTATTTAGTTATTATTTGTCGTGTTATAAATACTGTACCATTTATCCTTCATTGATATTCATCCACTATTTAAACCTAGATTTGAAAAAGTAATCGACATGTTGCAAATAATAACAAAATTCCAACCCTTTTTCTTTTTCATATCTTTCTTAATAATCACACTAATATTTGTAAATGCGAAAGTTTGGATGTTTTGATGAACAGATGGATGTTTGTTACCTCTTCACGCCAAAACTACAAAATGGATCAGGCTGAAAATTTGCCTGCAGGTAGTTGCAGGCTTAGAATGAAACACAGGCTTTTTATCCTATAGATCAGTTCCCAAAACTATTCCATAGAAACAACGCGTGCGAATCTGCGGGTAGAAACTAGTATTTAATTAATGAACGACTCCTAAAATTACCACTTCAAATTCCTGGAAAATATTAAAGCTTTGCCCAGCAGTGTGATAACATAAATGGTTAATAAAAATGTACTAAGGTATAAATATTTTCTCAACAGCGAAAGGAATGGTATCACAAACAAAATTGTATCACAGTTTTACGAACGAATATCAAAAGCACTTTTAAACGTCAGTTTGTAAATCAACAAAACTTTTTTCAATGTAATGGAAATATAACGTTTGCGTACAATACAAAATCGTCGGGCGTGCTTAGCTCGGACAGAATGGAAATAAAATATTTATAAAAATGAAGCTATTTAAAGTTGCCCATTTCTTGTCGTCTGCTGAGTGGCCTCGAGTTTGTAGAGTATGAAAATGCAGGGTAGAAGTTTAAAGTGGCTCCATAGAAAGCAGTGTTTACGTCACAGTGCCCGGTGAAACACTGCATACAAATCAGCCACCAGGGCTAAGTTAGTGCACAGTTTTGCAAATTTAACTTTAATCGCGTTTTAATACTCCAACTGCGTGGTCGAAGCTTCAAATTACAGTTATCCGCGGCATCTTTAAACAACTACTTTTTGAATTAGTTTCTTGCAAAGTTTCAAGTAGAAAACTGGTGTAAAAACTTTGGCTTGGGAACTGCATCTAAATTTTCAATTTAGCCACAGACAAGAAAACTTATAGTGTCGACTTTGAGCACTATTTTCATTGCGCTACAAACAATATAAAAACTAATTCGTACCTACGGAATTTATTACTAATATCTATAGTAAAAAATAAATACCCCAAAGTGTAAGTAAAGTAAACAAATCAACTCTGTAAAACACCTATATGAAAATAATTAACTAAATAATAACCTTTTAACTCTCCACATACATATAACTCATCGAAATAAACATAGAAGAAGATACTCCGATGTATCTAACCACTCTTGAGAGTGATGTCTAGGTTGGAAGGCTTCTCGTACACTGCTCGCTTGCCTAGGTACGGAGTATGGCGGATGCCAAACGACGGCGCCGGGATTTGTTTCTTTGGGTACATGTACTGAAATAGAGACATTACATTTATAAGGTTTTCGTTTTTATAGTCGTTGTCAGCCCTCGTACTCCGGGTAATCGGAAAGAAATTAAAAAATAACCAAAAATTATCGATATCGGAAAATTGTGGAGTTTTATTTAATTTCATAGAGAATACATTTTAAGTTTTTAAAATAACAACAATATTATTGGGAGTTCCTAATAAATTTGACATATTTACGTGAAATAAAACTAAAAATCATTTCCGGATTTCTTGTATAAAGTTATGGCTGTCAATCTGCTTGTCTTCAGCTTGCCGCATGCAGCATCTGCCTGCAGTCTTCATGCCACCTAGCCGTAGGGCATCCTAAACTACGGTTACCAAGTCGCGGTCTCCACTCAAGAACACTTTTGGCTCAGTGGTTATCGGTACTTCGCGGGATATGGCCAGCCCACTGCCACTTTAGCTTGCAAGTTTTTTGAGCTATACGCGATCACTTTGGTTCTCTGGCAGATGTAGGCATTCGTTACGAATCCTATCCTACTCTTAGTATTAAACTGTTCTCAATTATAATTTATGAATTAGCAATTAAACATGGAACATGCAAGAAACTGTTTCGTGTATTTCCAATATCCATACGTAACCGGTAAACCAATCTTTGAATTTAATAGAAGTGTCAAGACAAACATATTTGCTCGCGAAACTAACTGTAACTCCTTTCCCCTAATTAGATAGACGTTAAATATAAACATTACTGTGTTTCATGGTAGGTTGCTGCGTCAGATACGTAACATGTGAAATATTGAATGTATGGAGCTTATTATTTTTAGGTTGGTCGGCTTTAGATCAATTAAGGTATATATTATATATTATACAAGTCTTATCTAAGTAAAATCTGTGTAATGAAATTATCTCCATATATTTTAAAATAAATAAATAATGCTGGACAATCCACACATCATAATTTATTCCTAGATTAAACAGAGCTAGTTGTATGAGTACCTACTAGTACTAGATGGCTGATATACTTAATACCATATATTACACAGATATTTTTATCATACATAGAAAAAACCTAGAACACCCGCGATCTGCAAACATTTGCAGATCGTACGAACATTTGTCCTAAGGTGGGAATTAAACCCGCAACCTCCTGCGTCGCTAGAGGATCTTCGCCCGCCGCGTCACAGAGGTCGTCAAATGAATTCGAAGTCGTCAATTATTATTTTCGGTAAAAGCTTCATTATGACATCCGGTCCGGAAGGCTACCTCGAAGGACTCGTATATTTAGGTATAATCGCGCCCGCTATCAAAAAATTACCTTTGTTACTCCATACTTATTTCTATAATTAGTATCGTTATAAGTACCTTTTTCTCGCAATACGTATTTGGCGCAGGGGAATTGTCCGAAGATTTTCTGATAGGTCTGAATGGATAGCCGAAAGAAAAAGCTGGCTTTGTGTTCTTCACATAATTAAAGTTAGGCTCATGTTGACTCGGTCCGGGAAATGTGGACGGAGGTACAGTCTTGGGCAACCCGGTAAGCGAAAACGCAGGAGCCTTTCTGAAAATAATATAAATAAATAATAAAAAAATGAACACATTTTATTTCGGATAACTGGGATCCATAATTTGTTAGTAAATATATTGAGAGCTTATTAATAGGGTTAGTTTTACCACAGATAATATAATACATAAAAAAACTAAAACTGAAGTGAGAGTGGTTTAATTAAATCACTCTCCCCATGAAACATTTCCACAGGGGAGAGGTGATTCTACCTGCTATATGTTTTTAGGAAAGTGTTGGGGCTGTCACGTACTCTGCGCATCAGGGATGAGGTCTTTTTACGGAGTACGGATAAAGTAACGCCTTTCTAAGTCTAACCATCAATATGACCGCCGCCGCTGTAATAAGCTCATCAAAAATCGTCCAACATAATTTGAATTCTTGTTCATGAGACGGTTTCTTAACGGTACGGCTAGAAGGTTAGTATAGGGTTTGCAAATGACACGGCGAAGCACCGGACGAGTAAACAGCTTATTAAATTTTTTGGAAATGACTTATTGCCACATTGGGTAGTCACAAACGTCCGGTGCCGGTCCGACGTAAACGCGTTCAATTAAGTTTTAGATCATTGTTGTCTACTAACTTGCTAGGAATAGGTGGCCAGTAAATATTAGGCGGCGGCGTCCACATATCTTCCGGTACATAGGGTTTCCGCGCTGCTGGCCTGCAGGAGTACGCAGGTGGACGTTTTATCTGAACGGTGAAGAAAGGGGTGTGGGCACCAGGCCTCGGTTTTTTACGAAAGCCAGCAGGTGGATCGATCTGGGGCGAAACTACACCGTGGGTAATTTTGCAAGGACCTGCAAGCAAATAAGCTGTCAAAATGGCTACTTGACTCTCATCAAAGCCCAAAAATGGACTAGGCTAGTGATTCACGCTAAATATTCTGAACGGATCGAGTAAAATTGTCATTTAAGCTATTTACTTTATAGCCCTTAAAAAAGCACGCGAAGCCATATAGAGAAGTTAGATTGTTTCTTGGTTTCTGTTAGTAATTTTTTCTGCTTTGAGCTTTTTATGTTTTCATACCGCCTTTTTTGTTCATTCCTTTAACGTCGATCTGCGGTGCGTATGGCGAGGTAGCTGGTTTCGCGAAGGTCACCGGCGTTATATGTCCAAATGTGTAAGCCGGCGCTCGCTTTATTTTATCATAACCATTGCCACCTACAACAACATAAATAGGTATTTAAAGTCGGTTCTTCAAGTAACTGTTGATTTAAGGTTTCAACGACAGACTTTAAGATTATTTATCAGAGATAAAATTAATAATGGTGGAATCATTTTAAAAAATTGTCATGAGATAAGCTGAATCTTTACTCGTTCATCATAAACACCTAAATTGTGCGAAACTTTGAAAACGGTGTAAAAATGATTATTACAGAATATTTGCGGAGGCTCATACACGTTAGGCGCAGGACTTTGAGCTTTGCCCCCCTTTCGAGGCACAGTTGGCTTGGCGGGGTTCTGTTTTACCAACTTTGCACGGCATTCCCATCCCCAAGGCATCTTGAAATTATGTCAACAATTACAAATAAGTGCAACTTGAAAGGTAAGAAATATGACTAAATCTTAGATAATGTCCTGAGGAAACAATTCGTGCAATGTAATCTAAATACAAATATTATAGTAATGCAAATAGTACGAGAAAAGCAAAAAATTGAAGTGTACAAAACGGAAAATCAAATTCAACTTCTTGCTGGCTCGATGGCTCTGCATGTTGTGTCAGTGCCAGCCAGTGTCAAAAATGATACTTCGATAGATAAACTTTTTTGACATAGTATTCTTACGTAGTTATTGTATTCTCTTTGGACAGTATGTGGAGTAAAAAAAAAGTGTAACGAGTATTCAAAGTCAATAATTTGTATAAAAGTTAAAAACGTGGCAACTTTTATATTAATAAAAAAAAAACCACAAGTCATAAATACAAGTTCAATTCAGTATTCTTTTATCTTGATGCAAAATTTATAAGTTCCTAATGATTCGTAACCGATCATATTCTATTTAAGATGTTTAGGACACTCTGAAACAGACACTGGCTGAGTCGTAGCGAAAAGCAAGCGGCGCCAAAACAAAAAAGAAGTTAAAGTAGTATTATTTAAGAAGGGTTTTCAGTTATTAGCCTTTCCAACGATATGCTACAAGACATAACACATTATTTATTAGGTGGTCAAACTAAGAGATATGTCTGCTAGGGTTATGAATGATTGAGCAGACACTTTTAAATGTTTCGTTCTACTGTATGAATTAAAATCACAAAATGTTCATGCACAACATTTTGTTGGCTAGTTAGATTGCAAAATTTTCATTCTCACTATCCCAAAAAATATCTCGTTTTGAATACCAAACACCTTGTAGTTCAGATCATTTATTCAAAAACAATTTACATTGTGTATGAATTAATACTTATAGCTACAAATTCTAAACACATTCTAAATAAAATAAAATAAAAATAGGTAAGTGAATTAAATTCATTGATGGTAGCATAATTATGACTTTCGTCTGATAAACTCGTCAATAGTATAAAAACACATAAAGTAAAGATTGCCTTGATTCATCGGCAGAGCGATAACTAGAGATAAAAACGTCTCGCGTAGAATCAGGGGAGCAAATAAAAACTCTGTGGAAATTTCCACCGTGGCGGAAATTGAGCTGCACCGGATATCGTCGCACAGGAGCGACGTTCGACGGAGGAATGACTTCCGGCCGAGGTGGGCCGTCTTCATTAATCCACCATTCTCCGCGTCCCAATTCCAAGATAACGTTTGTTTTTCCGTGTGTTTATTTTGCAACGGTTAGGGTTGTGATGTGAATTTGAATACGGCTTTGAGGGTTTACCCAGTTGCAGTGGTTTTTTGAGTTTCAATGGGTTTAAATAAAATATCAAGCTGTACGACATCACATCCACACAGTACCATCTAGCCCCAAGCTAAGCAGAGCTTGTATTGTGGGTATAAGATGACGGATAAACTTAACACAATACATTACAAAGATAAATAATTATTTGATTATACTCGGACATAGATAACGACCAGAACACCCGGAATAAATATCTGCAGATCGTACACACAATTGTCCCGAAGCGGGAATAACCCCCTTTATTGGCTTTCTCTTCTGCCAGACCAGTGTGTTGCATACATAACTTTTCCTAATAATCTTACTTTTTTCTGACTGTTTGACGACCGAATGTGGCGCGGTGGGCGAAGTTCCGCCTGCGACGCAGGAGGTTGCGGGTTCGATTCCCGCCTCGGAACAATTGTGTGTACGATCTGCAGATATTTGTTCCGGGTGTTCTGGTCGTTTTCTATGTAAAATAAAAAAATATCTATCTATTTAATGTATTGTATTATGTATATCAGTTATCTAGTACCCATAACACAAGCTCTGCTTACCATGGGGCTAGATGGAATAATATAGGTATAGATAGGCAATGAGTTTAGTATTTTGTATAAAATTCCTTAATATAGGTAGTAAACAAGATACCTCTGGGCTAAGATCAAACAGCCTACGTTCCTGTGGAACTAGAATTCATATTGTGATTGATAGGTATCATGCATTGTTGAAGTGGCAGTGGGCCGGCCATAACTCGCGAAGAACCGACGGCCGCCTGCGAATGACTGCAGGTAGATGCTGGATGCGGCAAGGTGAAGAGAGGGCGCTAAGGCAGTTTTTGGGGTAGGCCTATGTCCAGCTGTGGACTAATATAGGCTGATGCTGCTGATGATGATGCATTTTGATTAATTTGCTATCCATGACAATATTCGAATAACTTACTTTTATGTAAAATGTATAACTCTATTATTAGCATTTACCATAAAGGTAGTATAGTAAGTAGTAGTGGTATTAAATATAACATCATTGCGTAGAATAGCATTCACCTATTACATAGATAGATAGATGGAAATTTATTTTATTGCACACTTACAAAATAAAACAAACAAGACAGACTAACATACAAAAATGTGACAATTTGGCGGTCTTATCATACATACATATCTACGATTATTGAACGCTATAAAACCAAAATATCAACATGTAGTTTTATCAATCATGAAATCACGATGAAAAATACGTTTCGGTGCATGTTACAAATTCTCTCATAACGGTAAATTAAAAAAGTAAATGGGGCAATATGGCGAGGTCGCAGCTTTCATTATTCAGGCTATATTGCCGACCAAGGACGTAACGACAACACAAACGTTCGCTTCGGTTCGGAGTGAGAAATCGAAGAATAAAATCGATGGTCGATTTGCTACGTAGAGTCCCTGTCTAGTCTGTTTTGAGAGCAATTGCTAAAGGTGTACCTGCTCTTCAACTGTGACTTTTTTAAACACTAGAACATTATAGGTTGTTGTAATATAAATCTGCTAGAACGCAGGTAAAATAAGTTAAAACGACTAATAAAAAATAATAATAATGCTGGACAATTCACAGAGCATCATCTAGCTCCAAGCTAAGCAGAGCTTGTGTTGTGGGTACCAGATAACTGATATACTTAATACGATACATTAAATAGATTGATATTTTTTTATTATACGTACAAAACGACCAACCGAAACAAATATCTGCAAAATATCTATTAGTCAGGGCAGTCAAAGCTAACAACGAATTATTCACGGCTTCTAGCCATGAATTTATTAGTTAGTCTCTTTGACTGCATAATCTCGGTGTATACATAACACTTCTGACTTAGTAAGGCACGACACGAACTGAATCATAACGACCGAACACGCTTAACTATGCAGTTGATAGATGATACCAATAAACAATAATTGGATTATTTCAAGGAATTGAAAACCGAATTCAAATTAATTAATATTTAAACTGTTTATTAGGTTTTGCGGGACAAATCAGAATCAAGAGATTCTGATTCGTCCCGCAAAACGAAGGGATTACAATTTTATGAGATGATTTCGGAATTTTATTTTATTTTATTTATTCACTTATTAAACACACAAAACACTTTACAATGCTATCTAATCTGGTTTTAATCTACATTGTGCCGTGAAAATATGTGTGTATTTCGTACTAAAGGACTAATAATAACTAAAACAATTTTCTAAGATAAAATTCAATAAGCACTGCCTAGCTATAGGATCGGCCAGTATTCTTTTCAATTCCATCACCAGGTTGAATGGTCCAGCTTGGGGGACCAGCGGTATGAGGATCGTTGAAATGGAATTATCCGAAATACAATAGCAAAATAATTATTTTAAATCGGTCCACAATTGACGACAATTTTTTTTTAGTTATCTAGTACCTACTCATAACATAAGCTCTGCTTAGCTTGAGGCTAAATAATCTAGCTCCAAGCTAAGCAGAGTTTGTGTTATGATGCTTTATGAATTGCCAAGAATTATTTATTTATTTAATATAGTAATCGACCAACATAAAAAGGTTAAAAAGAATCGAGTAGAAATTATAAAGTCATTCCATCCCTAGCGGATCGCACGATTGCGGATTTCATTGTGGATTTCATAGATGTGAGGGCCTGCCGAGAGACAATAAACGCAATGTTCGCATACTTACCACGCTCATTTTGCCTACATCCTTCTAACATTGCTGGGTTATTGCATTATGCGACGAAAATTACGAACTCAGCTCCATAAAACAAAGTAATAAGATCATAATAAGGCGTATAAAGAACCAAGATGGGCATATTTGGCGCAAAGACAAAAAGTTGTAGGGGATTTTTTAAATCATGTTTACATTATATTTATGTGAGAATGTTATTGAAAAATAGCTCGAAGTATTAAGATGTGGTGAAATAGACATGTGAATTTTTGTATTTCTATTGCTATCGGTTGTTGAGATACAGAGCTTCCAATTTTTATGGGCCAACTGTAACGGTTCTAAAGGTTGTACCTATCTTAGACTTTCGACCTCATTTTAACTACCAAATAGTACGAATTTTCGAAAATCCTTATTTCTATTGCTATCGTTTGTTGAGATACAGCGAGTTTCCAATTTCGACGGGTCAACTGTAACGGTTCTAAAGGTAGTATCTAAATGACTTTTGACCTCATTTTTACTTCCAAATAAATATCCAAAAATCCGAAAAAGTTTTTAGCAAAAATTTCAGCCTCGTAGATCTTGTAGTTTCAGAGATGTGTCAGTCAGTCTTTTCTATGAATATAGATAACAAAATCAAGTGAAACATGAATGTACACATGGCGGAATAAATATACAATACAATACCAATATATCTTTATTGCACCATCTTATGATCTTAATACTAACTAAATCTAGTGGCACAATCGGCGGCCTTTTCGCTAACAGCGATTTCTTCAAGGCAACCTATGGATGGATAGGACCGGTACGTATTAAAGCTGACGGTGGCGTAATAATTGGAGATAATTATATATAAAATAATTAATATTTATCATAGGAACGTACTTATATAAAAATAAAGCAAAAATACACAAAAAGCAGGAACAATTAACATAATAACACAGAAAATTAAACAAAAAATAAAAATTAAGGTAATTGTTATTATACCATAAAGGTTTTTGTTATTATATTGCAATCTTTCACACTCATGGTACACCTTTGATATTATTAAATTTCTTATACATTTAAAGTCGATAAAAGTTTTCTTTTACGGGTATAAAACTATCAAGTAATATTATTGAAATGGATATGATTTGTGATTTTTAATTTATGTGTAATGTAAACTTGAAGTAAGGTTGACTATATGATTTTTGTGTTGTTTTTCTGTATTATAAAATTATTTCTAATTTTAATATTAAATTTAAATATGTACTCTATTGCATTGGGTGTTCCCGTAAAAATAGAGGTACGTTTGTAAATAAATAAATATAATAAATTATCAAAGGTTGTCTGGAAGAGATCGCTCTCAGCGATAAGGCCGCCCTTTATACTTCATTTATTCTATTGTTTATTCCTGTATTGTTTTCTATTTTCTGTGGTAAAGTATAAAGTATTTTCTATCTATCTATCAAGTAATATTGTAACTGTATCTACAATAGCATTTGTATTCGAAGGTGCTTAGTTAAGCTCTTACTTACATAAAGGTAGGTTCATAAGAACTTAAAGCTGAAGTCCGGTCACGTAATTAATTAAATGGTGTAGGGATATATTGTTAATATCTTGAAAGTTTCGATAGCTGAGTGGTTTCCCTACTTATAACTACTTATATTAACTCGAGGTTGCTTTGAAGAACATTCTAATGTCGGTGGGTAACGGAATGTATTCTGCAGGTTGCTATCACTACATAGTATAAAACAAAGTCGCTTCCCGCTGTCTGTCTGTCACTATGTAGATCTGCAGCTTAAATCTTTAAAACTCAGCAACGGATTTTGATGCGGTTTTTTTTAATAGACAGTGATTCAAGAGGAATGTTTGTTAAACATTTGACACATAGATTTCCACGCGGGCGATGCCGTGGGGCGCAGCTAGTAATCTATAAATGCGAACGTTTGAATAATTGTATGTTGTAATTTCTTCAAACCAAAACTACTGAACGGATCGTGCTGAATTATGCATAGATGTAGGCCTGGAATAACACATAATATTTTTTTTTGTCCCATAAATCAGTTTTCATAGGAAATAAAACGCATTAATCGTTTCCATATGTATCTAACAATAATTCAATCTTATCTCAAGGCTACTATATATCAGGAAACAGCGCTTGGCGAAGCCATGGGCAGAAGCTAGTACTAAGTTTTCGGTATTAATATACCGAATACTTAGTACTAGCATAATATACGATAATAATAAGGAATTTAAAAGATAGGCAAATTAAATAAATAAATAAATAATGCTGGACAATTCACATAGCATTATCTAGCCCCATGGTAAGCAGAGCTTGTGTTATGGGTACTAGATAACTGATATACATAATACAATACATTACATAGATAGATATTTTTTATTATACATAGAATACGACCAGAACACCCGGAACAAATATCTGCAGATCGTACACACAATTGTTCCGGGGCGGGAATCGAACCCGCAACCTCCTGCGTCGCAGGCGGACCTTCGCCCACCGCGCCACATCGGTCGTCAAAAATAAATAAAAAATACAAATTCAGCTGTATCAAGTTAGAATTTGCGCGGAATGCAAAATCGCGGTCAAAATGTCATTTCCCGCCACCCATCGATGTTGTACCCTCACGCCCCAGGCCCTTCAAATTACATAGCAGAGGTACAACGCTTCGCTTATATTTGTGTATGTATAGTAATAATAATGCTGGACAATCCACACAGCATCATCTAGCCCCAAGCTAAGCAGAGCTTGTGTTATGGGTACTAGATGACATACATAGATAGATATTTTTTATTACACGTAGAAAAACGATCAAAACACCCGAAAGAAATATCTGCAGATCGTACAAACATTGGACCCAAGGAAACATTGGTCCCGATCGAACCGGCAACCTCCTTGTCGCAGGTGGACTTTTTTCACCGCGCCACAGTGGTCGGAAAATCGTCATATGTAAATGTACGTGTTTAAAACTAATGATTATTATTCATTATCAAACCTTTATGTACCTGTTTATAGCAAAATATAATATATCTTTATCTTTTTCATATTTTTGCCCAAATTCTACGTACAACTCGGTCACAATATCTGTGCACCTTGAGCCATACAAAATGTTTGGCTCAAGGTGCACAGATATTGTGACCGAGTTGTAAATTAATATTACAGCAATTGTACAAACATCTGAAAAAAAAAACTGGCTTCAATTCCTGAATATTTACAGCATTTTTTGTGATTTCCTAAATAAATATTAGGTTATGTTTTTGCCATTATACTGCGTAAGCCCACCCACTCAGAGAGATTTTATTTCTTAGAAATAGTAGGCACTGTTCCCTCCCTAATCCTACTAATATTATAAACGCGAAAGTTTCTAAGTATGGATGGATGTTTGTTACTCTTTCACGTAAAAACTACTGAATGGATTTTAATGAAACTTTACAATAATATAGCTTATACATCAGAATAACAAATAGGCTACAATTTATAAAGATATATTGTATATTGTCCAAAATATCTATCCACACGCGGGTGAAACCGCGGGGCGCAGCTAGTAAAATTATAATAGCACAAACTAGGCAGGTAAAAGCGAAAAAAAACATTGAAAATGTTTTACTTAAGGCATGTATTATCGATTATTATCGAGTAACACACACAAATCGTAATAAAAACACAGCTGAATTGAAAATTATCTTCTATTTTGTGTCGGTTAAATCATCATCATCATCATCAGCCTATATTAGTCCACTGCTGGACATAGGCCTCCCCCAATGAGCGCCATAGCGCCCTGTCTTCGGCTTGACGCATCCAGCATCTACCTGCAGTCTTTCGCTGGTCGTCATCCCACCTGGTCGGAGGGCGTCCTACACTACGTTTACCGAGTCGTGGTCTCCACTCAAGAACACGTTTGCCCCAGCGGCCGTCGGTTCTTCGCGAGATATGGCCGGCCCACTGCCACTTCAGCTTGCTAATTCTCAGTCGGTTAAATATTAATGGTAAATTATGATCATTAAAATAAGTATTCTATACACCTAACCTATAATAAATCAAAAGAAATCAGTGGTTTGAGAAGAAAGGCTCATAAATAAACATTTCTATTAGGATTCTCATGATAATTTCCGCGTAGGTTTTAGGTACAGATCCCTACAAAAGCCAGAAGAGAAAAACACCACAGCACGCGAAACCTTGCTTCCTAAGATATTTAACAAGACTTCTCGTCTTTGCGACTGCGATGACTCATTTCAGTTTAAGAAAAAATTAACGAAATATTGGGTAGATAAATACGCAAAAGGTTTTTGCTGTAATTGTACCGAAAAGAAACCAAGTGATATAAATAAATCATATATTTTCTATGAAGGTTGTAGCTTGCCAGAGGGGTGAAATAGGAAAAGTTTTTCAATTAGATAAGTAATCTAATACTTAGGTATCTCATATAAGTTACAATAAGCCAATCAAAATATCATTATAGACGCTCTGACCTTTCCGTAAATTACCTCTACTGTTGCTAAAAGTAAGATATAGAAGATGTTTTAATTGATTTTCAGATTTTGTTTATTCATTAATTATAACATCATCATATCAGCCCATACATGCAGCATAACACAAGCAAAAAACTTAGATTGAGGTATAAAGGGCGGCCTTATCGCTAAGAGCGATCTCTTCCAGGCAACCTTAGGATGGACCTTCATGGGACATGAAGGAACAATATAGACGGTGGCACTTTAATAAATAATTGGAAAAGAAAAAAAAGCAAACAAATACATACACTATTTATTTATTTATCTGTCTGCTATGAAAGCAGCGTGTTTTAGCTATATGATTAACGTGTTTGGGTTTGACGAGAATGCTCTGTGGACGCTATATTGTGATTTGGTTATGACGTCAGTTGTCTATGTAGTAGGTGCCTAAACAAATGCACTGATGACGTTGATACTTTTTTCAGATACTCAGTTATATGACGTAATAATATTGCTATCTCATGGTGTTAAAAAACACATTGAAATATGAAACGTTGAATATTTAAACATTTATTTTGTTATTTTATCTATACTAATATTATATAGAGGAAAGGTTTTTTTTTTGGTAGTAATGAATAGGCTCCGAAACTACTGAACCGATTTAAATAATTCTTTCACCGTTGGGAAGCTTCACTATCCCCGGTGAACATAGGATATATTATATTTTCAAAAAAATTAGGGATCCGTACTAAAACCTTGCGAAGCCGAGAAGGTCCGCTAGTGAGGTATAAAACTAACATTTTCCGACTGCTTTTTACCTAAGCTATCTCAATAATATATTTGAAGATTTTTTCTCATATAGAGTACTAGCTGCGCCCCGCGGCTTTGCCCGCGTGGAAATCTGAAGTGTCAAACCGTTTGACAGAAAGATGGTTTATTTTATACTATGTAGTGAAAATACCCTATAATGTGAGGTGTTCAGTTTAAAATCAGCCTACTTGATTGAATCAAGCATATATAACCTTTATGATGACTATCGTAGATAGAACCTTTCTTTGAGTTCGCGGACTGAACCAACTGAGGCACCCGGTAACTTCTTCAGGGAACAGCGAAAGTCAATTTGGACTGAAAAGTTTTCCGCGGCCTCACCGCATTCGTTCCAAACTTTCTCATTGATTCTTCATTGTAATTTACTCACAACGTTGCTCCTATTT
Source organism: Eupithecia dodoneata (assembly GCA_947044415.1). Taxonomy (NCBI): domain Eukaryota; kingdom Metazoa; phylum Arthropoda; class Insecta; order Lepidoptera; family Geometridae; genus Eupithecia; species Eupithecia dodoneata. The sequence goes on along the minus strand of OX345656.1, from coordinate 5,246,123 downwards.
TTTGTTATTTGAAGAGTAGGTACAAATACAAGGAAGTAGACATCGTGCACATTATTTAGGTGTAGGTATAAATTGTTTCTACTCCAGTTTATAGGTTGGATGGAGTTGGATAAAACAAAACTTTGTAAAATCACAAACTTGTTTATTGTTCGACTCCTAAATAGATAGATAGAAAGGAAGTGAGAGCTGGCCACAGACAACTCAACTAGTGTTGCCATACAATGTGTTGCCAGCTTAATTATTTAGGTATGTCATAGACAGTTAGGTATCTACATATCGTAGTCATTTAAATTACTTTGTGAGGCACATCAAACCTTCCGTGGTTTTTATTAATAAATAAATAATGCTGGACAATTTCCTATTTATTTAAATACACTATTTATTTATATTTATTTATTTATTTTATTTTGAAAAGGTTTTGATGTTTCCACAGACCACAGGCTGCTTGTGTGGAAAGATTGACTTTGAAGAGATTTAGTAAGCATACAACTTTATTAAATACATTGATATTATGTACTAATTTACATATTTCCAAGTCAGTAAGTTATTTTGAGTAGGTAATGATTTCAAGCAATTTTAATGGAAAGTAACTTATGAACAAGCTAGCCATTGAAGGGTTTCAAACATTTTTATATGAGTAGTATTCATTACTTAGTATGAGTTGTGCTTACGTTGACGAAAATAATGTTTGTCTCTTTCCATACATTTGGCGGCCTCTGCCGGATAGAGGAGATCTATTTTCGTAATTTGACAGCGTTTACTATATGTAGAAGCCTACGTATATGAACTCGATTATTGTTTGCAAATGATTTGAGAGATTTTACAGATAATATTTTAAGGAAATATTGAGTTTGACGAGTGTTCTTTTTAGTGCGTGTAAGCGAAATTAAAGTCCTATCGAACTTGTGTGAACGTTTTTTCGTAGGTATTCGTATTTTGCAGTAGTTCTTTATTATTATTAGTCTAGTTTATCGAAATTCTCTAAGTATCTTTTTAATTGAGGAGAGTTTACCCTTCAAGCATTCAAGATATTTATGCTTCAGGAGTTAACACTTTGAGTGCTGAAATCACACGGTATGTGTTTTCTACAAGTGACTAATATGCGTAAATCCACACTAGCGCAGCGGCTGAGAAAATACAGATCTTTGTGACTCAGCACAGCCGTAATATTTTTCGAACGAAACGCATGTGCGGCGCAACACAACCGCTGTGTAGAGCGGCAGCACGAATTTTTTAGGTTACAAAAAAGATCGCAGTCGTCGAAAAAAATCGCAGTCAAAGTGTTAATAGACTAAAACTTGCGTTATTGCCAATGGTCTGAATGCATTTTGTACCAAAGCTTAATTACTGAAATGGCGCAATGGAGCATGTATTATATTGATTCATGACCGAATAGATCATCACTTCATCACAGACCTTCGTCGTGTGACCTTGATCGGCTTAGAATTCATAATAAACCCAACTCTTCCCGCGGGTGTCGTAGAAGGCCGTCTAAGGGTGGCTTGCTAAGTTAAGTAAAAGCTTGTGGGTTTTAGTAGTGTTAAAGTCGTACTGTCTCCAATGGCAGTACAATATGCGTGCAGATTTCCCTCATAATAGATAATACAAATAAGGTAGACCCGTTGCAAAAATTTTAAACACACTCAGCATGAACATAATCTGCGAATAGCACTTAAAACTGAAGACAAAATCTGTATTTTCAGAAACCGACTCTGTTTACTTTGAGTGGGGGATCCGCCGCTGCTTTTGTTTAGTGAAACAACATAGCCAGTCTCGTTTCGTATCCATATCCACTTATCTGAATCTCAAGTATTCTACGTCTGGGTTTACGACGGCGGGGAATTCCAGCTACTTTGCTTGTTCATAAATTCATTTCGAATTTTATAAAATTTAAAGATGCTGTTGCGTTGCTTTGCTATACAACTTATATGGTTAAACCGGTTTAGCTACAGGAAAGTGGTATTTGAAGGCTATCCATTTTTCTTGGAGAATCTTTTGTCCGTTCTCAGATCTTAAAAAATACAGTTAGCAAAAACATTTTACACGATTTTTTTTATGCCAATCGATTATGCTGACTTTTAGCACTAGTAAAGCAAAAATCCGAAACCTGTAAATTTTTAGTTAATTCACAAATACTGACTCTTGCAAGGGACCAGAACCTATAGGTTACTTCTTCCCGTTAGCCTAGAATTATGATATTTGCCAAGATACAAGGTCTTTTAATTATACGACGAGATAGTCCGACTTGCACTTAACGTTTTATTTTTAACTTTTCCGATTGTGGGGGCTCCGAGAGCGGGCGGTACACGCGAATTGCAATTTGTTAAATATTATCAGAGTATTACGCGGAATTTTTACGAAATATTTTTCATCTTAATAAGACAGGAGTATGTTTATCCAGGCTAATAAAGATAGGTATATATAAAATGTATATATTGCAAACACCATAAATATTGGTCAACCACAGAAAGACCACGGACTGTATGGTGGCAAATAGATACCTGACCCGAAAGGCACCGCGTCCAATGAATTTTGGGATAGGCAATATTTCACCATATACACCACAACCATTCGTACAAAGAGCTACCAACTCTAATGACAAAGAAGCCGTCGACTTTTAATTTAATTAATGTTTTTTTAACAATACAACCTCGCCGGACTTTAATTAATTAACTTATGTCCGATGTACTGGAGTCGGAATAAACAATAGTTGATTATAACTGTTTCACTTAGACCGTTGTACAAAATGCTCATTTTACGAAAAATTCCGGGGTAAAATTAGTTCAGGTAAGATGGATGGATGCAACCCAAAAATAAAATAATTTGACTTTTGAACTAATGACTGTTTTGAAAAAACGAAGTCTTTTTATTCCTTAGTATTTACAAGGTTTTTTCAGTTTTTCGGGACAAATACTTATCACTCGGAAATAAAAAAAATATGGGACCACCTCGGGATAATTCGCCATACAATAGCAAAAGAGTTTGTAAATCGTTCCGTAATTGAATGACACAACGAAGAAAAAAAACATACAGCCAAACATAGAACCTCCTCCTCTTTTGTTTTTCGTTTCGTCGGTTAGTAAGCACAAAAGACTCCTTTGAGTTCAAAAAGCGCATTCTGCTTAACTAATAGTTGATATTACAAAATATTTCCTTCCAGTATTATCCCAGAAAATTTAAAATAGTTTAAAACTAAGGTACCTATTTCAATTCTGTTTAAAGTTTTGTTTTAAATAATCATATTTTACATACCATGGTTCATTATGGAGTGACAAAGCTCTGAGCACAATGAAAGAATATTCTAGAGTAATGAATTACTCAGCGGTTTATCTGAGCTGGTTTTGGAGAGCTCGACAAAGCTCATTGCGGTTCTTCAATTTGTTATTTTTTAAAGAGAATCGTGTCTCCTTTGTGCTTGTATCCACGTTAGAATATGAAAAAGTATCTATGGAAAAGGTCTTAGCTATGTTCTTAAATTGAAATTTCGATTTTCCTGTTTCAAACGAGTAAGTAGTGGAAGTAGCTGACGTGGAAAACTGAAGAGCATTTGTAAACGCGATTGCATCGAACTTCACGAACGATCAACCATTTTATATTGAGGATTTCTAAAGAAAACGTTGTAAAATCAGTGAATCGTCTAGTAATTTAATAACCTTATCCATAATGGATGTATATGTAGTAGGACACTCTCTGTGTGTCGTGAATCTATTGCTTGTAGGTGCTCGGTTTTATTTCATTACGCTCAGCCTCGGCGCCGTCGAGGCATAACAAACTTTATGGGTTTACTTAAATAACTACCGGCCCACATTGCGGCTTCCCGAACCTTGCAAGTACTTTTTATAACTCAATAATTCATTTAAAACCCCGCGTTAAATTCATTGAAGTTCTAAGTACTTATATTCTTCTCCGAATTCATAAATGAAAGTTCATAAACTCGTGATTAAAAGTTGAATTTGGAAGCAGTTCTCCCTGGGGTGGGTTTTTAATAAGTCTGGATTTTCGTCATCAATAATATGGAAATTATAATAAGCATCTAAAAATTTATAAAACAAAGAAAATATAATTCATATAATAGCCAATTTAGAACATACTTGTTGAACTAACTGCAGACGACCGATGTGGCGCGGTGGGCGAAGGTCCGCCTGCGACGCAGGGTTCGATTCCCACAATTTTGTGCACGATCTACACATATTTGTTCCGAGTGTTCTGGTCGTTTTCTATGTATATTAAAAAATATCTATCTATGTAATATATTGTATTATGTATATCAGTTATCTAGTACCCATAACACAAGCTCTGCTTACCATGGGGCTAGATAATGCTGTGTGAATTGTCCAGCATTATTTATTATTTATTTTATTTATTATTCTTAATTCATTATAAATAAAGAATTAAGAATTGTTTGTACGAATTAATAATTATTTCATGAAATAAACTTCATGATATACCTACTCGTATGTAAAACAGGTTTGGACTAAGCCAAAATAGTTTTCTTCCAGCAAACCTTATTGGGAATGAGAGACAAGTTTGCAAGAGTGAGTGAGAGGCAACAATACAATACAATACAAATACGCTTTATTGCACATCAAACACAGAAAAAAAAACAGTAAAGAACAAACAAACAAAGATACAGATGCACAATGGGCGGCCTTATCGCTAAGAGCGAGATTTCTTCCAGGCAACCTTTGGATGGACACGTAGCTATAGTATAGGTATAGACGGTGGCGTATTATAGACTAATGTAAATATAAATTATATACAATAAAAAACATACAAATACATAAATACTTGTAAAAAACGTTAATGGAAATAAATACTAATTATAGATACTATTATACATAAAATAATAAGACACCTCCCTAATAAGCTACTAAGAACAGTAACAACCTAATTATGATAAAGATATGCCCTGCCGTGCTGTGTGAAGTTAAATTATAAAATCAAACTATAATCGGCCAATGTGTGTCAACCACGGAATACTGTCGGCCTTATTAAAGGTTCTTTAATCCTATTATAATCCTAATTCTTTAATTTAATATATATATTAAAGGTTCTTTAATATATATATTAAAAAAATTACATTGTAATTTTTTATATTTCAGAATTTGTACTAGTCTGCTTGCAACGGGTCCTAAGAAGTAGAAGCTACAACTCGGTCACAATATCTGTGCACCTTGAGCCATACAAAATGTTTGGCTCAAGGTGCACAGATATTGTGACCGAGTTGTAATTATGTAAGTACGTTTAATATGAAAATCTTTCATAATATAAAGTAATTAATCTTTCATAGTTAGAAGTCGCTTCCGCTGTCTGTTCGCTTAGATCTTCTAAACTAGGTACTTAACAGATTTAATTGCAGTTTTCAGCAATTAATAGATTTATTCATAAGAAAAGTTTATAAATTATTTGACACATAGATTTCCAAGCGAGCGAAGCCGCGGGGTGCAGCTAGTATGTAATAAGAGACTAACGACAATACTTAATAACACTACAGGTAGTTACAGTATAAGCACTGTTTCGTTTTATACCACTACTATTATCAATAGATAAACCTAATAGAGAAGTTACGTGAAAATAACATGTACTATTATTTCGATGATTTTGAAAATAATTTGGCGTGTTTAAAAAATGAATCATAAACCAACTACAAATCCTTAATTCTGCTTCTAAATTATTAAACCTTCGATATCGCGATATAATTTGTCAACTAGCGACATCTAGGACTTAATTTGTTTTTCATACAAGATCTCTTGTTTACGCGCGTTGTCATAGAAACCATTAGTTAGCAGGGATTGGAAATTTTTATGGTTTAGATACCATTTCTGGCGCACATATCACAATCAGTTCCACGAGTATCAAACTTTTACGGGATCACCTCAAAATTAACCTTGACGAAGATATCACCAAGTTGTTTTTTAAGCTTGACGGGATTAATAGTAATCCCTCGGTACATTTTTTTTATGAGACTACTTCGGTATCGTTTTTTATACAATGGCGAACGAATTTTCATAATCGGTCTATAATTGACGGAGAAATTGACGATCATACAAAAAAAATATAATTAAACGTATACCCGAACATAAAGAAGACGAAGCTCTTTTCGTCCTCTTTTGTTTCTCGGCCGTTAAAAAATGTGACGTATGAAACCAAATTTGTTGTCTTACCACATTTGTGCCCATGCTTCCTCCATCTTGTGTAAACCCTCAATAAAACCTTGATTTCATTTGTTTGATTTAATACATCACGGTGGGAAACAAAGGCGCGAAGTGTCATTTTACATCATACCGCGTGGTGAGGCTCACCCCAGCCAACGTAGCGGAAAATAGCTTCGCCGCGATACCTCCCCGTCATTACGTCTCAGGTACTACGATTATTCTCCCGTCGCAGATGTTTCATAAAAATACTATTCTTTGCAGAATTGTTCAGTAAAACATTGGTTTATGGTGTAAGCTAAGTACTGACTACAACCTGCTGCCGGAACGCTACGCGGATTCCGAGAAAATGTTTTACTTTCCCAATTTTCCGCTTATTGCGTTCCTCTTATTACGACTATTTGTACAAAAAAGCTCTGGGTCGGATTTACATAACATTTTACGTTCAAAATGATACTGGAAAGGCTTTATAAACGAGCACATCGTGTAAAAGAAAACTTTTATTTAGGTGATGGACATTGTACACTACTTTCTTTATGATGTATATGCTTCTATCACCTTTCTAGCAGGCGTCATAACATTCCGGTCCCCGCGGGGTAGTTTCACGTTTCCACTGAATTTATTGTTGTATAAGGCTTGGTTTCCACGATTAACTTAAGCTTGACAGGTACGAGAACTTCATCTTAGAAGTAAGGATCAACATACATACCACCTATACACGAACCATTAAAAATGCGACGCCTGAAACGACACAGCAAGGAGTGACGCAAATGTATAAGGAGTGCTAACTTCAAAATGTTGAACAAGCACGGGCATAGATTGAACTACATATAGTGGCAATTGCAAAATTAAATACCTGCTCATTCACACGGCAAATATTGTATATTAATTCCTCTTTTCATTAGCGTTGAAAATTTGCTTGAGTTTGGCTGGAAATTAAAGCGGGCTTTGTCAGTTACGAAGATTCGCCTCTGTTCTAATTAGTTTCGTGTGTGGAAAACAGTCTTTAGGTCTAACTAAGGTGCCTTCGTAACGAGCTTGAGTCTTGGGTGACGCTTTTGACGTGTACGTACTATAATTCATGCGAGGTTCCTGTCAACATTTCTAGCTTTGTAAACGGTGTTAAGGTTTAGTTCGTACCTCCTGTGCTTATACAGAAAGAGGTACGAACTAAACCTATGAAAAACACCATAAAAACACGTTTGTATCTTTGTACAAACGTGTTTATTTATTTTGTATCAGAGAGAGAGAGAGAGAGAGATTTTAAAAGATAAGAATTAGAACCCGTTGTCTTCGTAATGTTTGTGAAGACACCGGGTCGTAATGATGGACATAACCTGCAGTTCGTGGACGACCGATGTGGCGCGGTGAGCGAAGGTGCGCCTGCGACGCAGGAGGTTGCGGGTATGATTCCCGCCTCGGAACAATTGTGTGTACGTTCTGCAGATATTTGTTCCGGGTGTTCTGGTCGTTTTATATGTAGGTATATTAATAAAAAATATCTATCTATGTAATGTATTGTATTATGTATATCAGTTATGTATAATGCTGTGTGAATTGTCCAGCATTATTTATTTATTTATTATTTATATTTATTTAGTTCGCGCAGTATCAGTGAATTACTAATAACCCTACACCCTGTATTATTATGTGTACCTGCACATCTAAAGGCACATCACAAGGCAGAGGTACCTCTTATAAGCCTAAATTATCACGAGATACGCTGATCACAGATAAGGAGGGTCTCTGGATATTTTAGGATTTTGTGGGTCCATAAGCTAACACTTTTATAGGCCACGATACACAGAATATAATAGAAAAACATTTATTGCTAACTAGGACAAAGGAGATTTCAGCATACCTATTGCTGTAATGTACTTATATGCAAGCAGCGCTGTTTTATTAGTTAATGTTTTAGAACTAGTTAGTTAAATTAACTCCTATGTGAATTTACTCACATGTGATTCTAGCAGACTTACTAGATGCGGCCGCAGAGACTGGCGGGCAGTGAATGCATTAATCTGCTTTTTGGGTTTCAGTATCAAACGCCAGACGCCCTCCTATTCGGTTTTATAAAATAATCGACATAAATGTTCTCTCGGCCACATGAAAGATAAAAGCTATAATTATACTATTCCCGACTAAACATTTCACAATAAATAAAGGCCTATTGGACCAGAAACATTCCGCCATGCATGATCATTTGATAGGACCTACCTACAGTCACCGTCTAAAATCGTCGAACAAATGAAGTCTCCAAAACCATATACACACAAAGCAACGAAACCCGCTTAACCACACCATTCCTAAAGCCGCTGAATCCGCGAAACAACAGTAACCGCTGAACAAATACGACGTAAATAAACGGCAAATTTCTCGTTATTTAATCGAAAAACCACCTTTTCTAAAATTTTGTTGTCTTTTTATTTATTGATAAATAAATCAAACTAATATATTTATAGATACAATATATTTCGTTATTTTTTTACCGTCCCTCAACTTTGACTAGAAAAAATGCTGATCACAAATTAAATATTAAACAATACAAAAGTTCAGCGGCGTCTTGCGATTTTAGTAGCTTTAGCCCGGAACACAAAGCAATAGAAACCTCTAGTCTCTATTGCTTTGTGTTCAGGGGATTCTGTCTTCTTCTGTTCAGCGGGTTATGGCGGTGACTGTACTTACGACCTCTATCCGACTACCCAGCAAAGTATTAGCTGTTTGTAATATCGCTGTTAGCTTAGAATCGGAAAGTACTGGCAATACGGTGATATTACTTTTTAATCAGGCTTTCGACTCGGAACGAAACCATATTTTGAATGAAAGTGCTTCGCTTGCTTGATTATTTTTACTCTACAGAATTATACTGACTGGTTTTTTTTTGCCCATTGGTACCTAATTACGGATTCGCCCTCTTTTTCATCTTCTAGTACAAAATCAATAGCTAAGAGTTCAATATAGGACTGTAGAGTTTATCTGGTTGGTAGGTATATTTACACTTTGATGACGATATTAAACGGCAAGATTTTTGCTATTTCGAGCAAATGTATACGGGCTTAAATCCATCATTCCACGCTTAATATTTTATTCGTTTCAGTGAAGGGCAATGCATTTTTTTCGTTTAGATTTATTTCTGCGCTAGTTGACCTTGCCACTTAGTTCAGTTTGACCGGACTCAGTTGACTTTCTATGTCGAGTGCTAGCTAAATTGCCAATTGGTAAGTAGTGAGTCGAATAATAGTCATCGCAAGAGAAGCAGTCATTACTCGTCATACTCCCAGGCGTATCAAGGTATGTATACGAGGGGCTAAGCGAGAGGAAGAAGTGAAAAAAACAATGGCATAACTCTCCCCTCTCCCATACCGCAGGAAGTAAATAACTCTTGTGAGAGGTATTTAAGTGTGGATTTTACAAAATAATTGGACGTGTTTTAAAAAAAAAACTATAAACCGACTTCAAATTCCTTAATAATTAAAAACTTATTTTTTTTAAAAATAATCATTGAAATCGGTTGGCATGATAATTAGTTATTTGACCTTTTATCGCGCACATACTTAATGCAAATTTATGTCTTATATGGTTTTCTCATGGATTCCATTGTCAGAACTGGACCAAATTTTAATGGGACCACACGGGAAGCACCAGCTATCAAAAAAAAAGAATCATCAAAACTAGTCGAAAGATATAATATAAGATAGGTAACAAACGTAAAAAAGTCTATGTTCTATATACCTAAATATTAAAGCTTTTTGTTTGCCAATTAAATAAATATAAAAAACGAAAAGAGAACCACCTCCTTCTTTGAAGTCGGTAAAAAAATGTAGATACTGTTGGACCATAATTAAACTACTACTAAAATAAATTTACACCAAGTAAAAACCTTTACTACCTCCCTTGGGTAACAAATAAACCAATGCTGAAATCTGATTTAAACCAATCAGCTAAAATTCAGTTGAATGTTAGATTGTATTTCCAGTTGATCCTGTAGGTACATTTTACAGTCAGGTCGGATTGAATGATCCAGTCAATTGATTTGGATTTCATCCGCCGGTGGCGGCGGCGGCTGACACATCAGGGAGGGTTACTGACCACTTCGGTGGCTATTGGCGATCACTCGCTTATGGATCACCCGCTTATACTAGTGGCTGACTACCAGAGCGGCCTTCACAATGGATTGTAGGTAAGCTTTAGTATAACGAGTTGCTATGCTAATACTAAGGGAACGTGACTTACTACGTGACCAATTTTCCCAATTTTTTACCTCCGTTCCCCCCTCGGTCACCACTCGTAACCAAGACCCCCTAGTTTGTCGTCATAATTCATAAATATGCTATTAAATAATTTTATGCAAACAGAACGTTTTTTTTTTTTTTTATTATCCAGTATACTTATGTAAATGTTAAATACACTAGAGTATAATTACAATCTAGCCATAGATTTGGCTAATGGGTAATTTAGTTCTAACTTATTTTTATAACAACATATTACTAAGAACGTGTCCATTGGCACTTTTCTTATTGTCTCTATACTTAAGGTGAAGACACTTTGTTCATGTGTTCTTTAAGATAGCACTCCTGCACATACACTAATTATCACTACACTAACTCAAAAGGTTTTGTTCTTTTGAGCCTTCTCACTATATCCGTGTTGTCGAGGAGCTGGATCGCCTCGACGTTCACATGATGATGAAGCCTTTGTTCGTGAGCCTCTGCGTATTTTTTTATGACTGTGTCTACAAATTCAATGTTTAGGTCCCGATGAATATCGTCATTTCTTACGTACCAAGGAGCATTAACAATTGACCTGAGTACTTTGTTCTGGAATCGTTGTATAATTGCTATGTTTGTCTTTTTGGTGCAGCCCCAGAGCTGTATACCATAAGTCCAAATTGGCATAAGGACTTGTTTATATAAAATGAGTTTATTGTGTATTGCTAAAGTAGAATTTCTCCCAATCAGCCAATACATCTTTTTGTAGCGAATCTCTAGTTCCTCTTTTTTCTTCTTGACGTGAGCTTTCCAGCGCAGCTTGGCGTCTAAAGTCATGCCCAAATACTTCGCTGTATTTTCGCATGGTATGATGGCCCCGTTAATGAAAACTGGATGATATTCGTATCTTTTATTTGTGAAGTTTATGTGACTCGACTTCGATTCATTTAGTTTTATTCGCCAGGTTTTGGTCCAGTTGTATATTTTATTAATAGCTTCTTGAACCTTTTCGGCAAACAGAACGTGGAAAAAAAAGATATTGTCTCGTATTTGTCGTTATTAATAAGGCGCTTGCCATGTGACGCAATTGTTAGTAAATGTATGTACATGCAAATATTTATAATTTCTTCCTACAGAATAATATTGACTACGTAACGAAGACCTAAGAACCCCCGTGACCAAGCGTGGTATTTTGTAGACCCCGCTCCCCCCTGAACGCAGGACGAGGCATGAGTGTGTAACACTGCGAACTTAGAAAAAACGAAATGTTGGGATATTTCTTATCGTCTCCTCCTCATAGTCCGCCAAAACTTCGAATGGAAGAAGGAGCCTAGTAGTAGGCCTGAAATCGATTGTTACAAAGGTAACTTTATATCTACGAAATCCGGAAAGTTTGATAATAATCAAGAGCGCCGAATCTCCTTTGTATCGTAAAGGTTATGACTCGAGGTTACGATAGTTTGTTCCTGATTGAGGTGGTTTATTCCAGTTTCAGAGTAGCTCAGCTCTAAATAGATAGATTGGATTCCCGCATTGATCCGCCACGAGCTCAAAGCTTTGAGTCTGGTATTCTAAATCTGCACGAGGCTTTTTCACAATTTTAGAGATACCGTGTTCAGTTAAATCCGTGCACCGACGTCACCCTCATTTCGACATCTACGCGCTGTCGGCATTATCATAATAAGCGTGTTATTAATTTAGTATTTTCTTTATGTATGCTAGTTTTAAGGTATATGCGAGTATTACTATGGACCGTAGAATAAGTTAAATAAGATCTATTACTTTTCTATGGTCTGAAATAAATGTTTTTTTTTAAATCATAACGGAAGGTTTCCGTTTTACAGCATTTGTATTTAGACTTTTTCAGACTTCAGATAGATAGACAGTGTTCTATCTTCAAGTAGATAGTAAACAGTTGTGTGTGGGAGAATTTAGACATAAGCCTTGATATTTTTAATTAATAACTCAATTTTATTATGATGCATCAAACACATTACAACGACAAATAAAACGTGAAGTAAGAGTCGGACTCAGCACCGAGGGTTCCGTATTATAATAATGTAGTAATATTACCTTGCTTCTTGCCAAGTTTAATGATTCTAGATCAACGGGAAGTTACCCCTTAGTTTTTGGGCCAAGGCGAGAATTAATTATTTATGTAAATAAATTTACCTACCGGAATTTTCCCTATTATTACTTTTTTACGTCAGGTACTCTATCGACAGAAAAACAGCTGCACTCAAAAGTTAATGATAGGTATTTTTTATTATTTATCATAACTACCTTTTTAATCAATTTTCGAATAACTTTCTTAGCATTTACTTTTAGATAAAGCAATATTCCTACAATATACTTTAGCAATATTACTTCAACCGGGAAAATATATGCATACTTAAATAAAAGCTTCCTAAACCGTATAAAATAGAGGGTGGTAATAGTCGCAGCGTCTACAGGCGACGGTATAATAAATTTCCAGCTAATATCGAGAGTAGCGAAGCAGGTGAACCGGCCCGTATTATTGCCAGCCACATCTTAGCGCCACAATATGCATCCTCACCATTCACCAAGTTTTAATTGCTCTGCCCTATCCCGGCTTGAGCTCCCCGGCCATGGTTCGTGATAAATAATGATAAGACGTGTTCGACACGTTTAAGATAGAGTCCCGTAGGTATTTTAACGCTAGGACTCGCTATTTTACATAATTTTATTATTTTTCAATCCTCTCAAGTATAATACAGTAGCTAACGTGACGTGGAATCTTTATTAACAAACCACGACATAAAACTTAAACTCACTTACGTCGAGTTTCAGATATAATCGAAAGCAATATTTATTGAAGGAAGGATCCCAATCAACAAGTAATGTAAATTCCGTATAAAAACACGCAACCACAGAGTAAAAATTTGCCCGGTTGGTTTAAAAATATTCCATGTCGAGTTTGGCAACATTAAAGCTATGCTGTATTTAGAAAATATACCTGAAACAGTTGACGTCTATACAGACGGTTGCAAACAATCTAGAGGTACTCAACGGATGTATTAACTATGCTGGTGTTTTTTTATCTGTACCTATATTTTATATGATTGATTTACGACTCTATTAAACGTAGGTTCTTCAAAAAAATATATTGGTGTAAAAACTAATATATTTTTCAACCAGTGCGTCCTACCCGTTACGACGTACGTAGCTGAGACGTGGACACTCACGATAGGGCTGGTCCACCAGTTCAAAGTCGCTCAGCGAGCTATGGAAAGAGCTATGCTCGGGGTTTCTCTGAAGGATAGGATTCGTAACGAATACATCCGACAGAGAACCAGTTATCGACATAGCTCAAAGAATTAGCAAGCTGAAGTGGCAGTGGGCCGGCCATATCTCGCGAAGAACCGACGGCCGCTGGGGTAAACGTTTTCTTGAGTGGAGACCACGACTTGGTAAACGTAGTGTAGGACAATTTCCGACCAGGTGGGTTGACTGCAGGTAGATGCTAGTTGCGTTGAGCCGTAGACAGGGCGCTATGGCGCTCATTGGGGGAAGCCTATATACAGCAGTGGGCTAATATAGGTTGATGATGATGATAAAATATAGTGAAAGACGGAAAGATCAAAGGTTCTGTCTTCTGCTAAGGAACCCTAAAAATCTCTTCTAGGCCATTCATTCTGATGTAACCCGCCGCGGCCCGTAATTTTTAGGTCAATCGTGTCATAATTTATGAACCCGTAATAATGACTGTTCTGTCGTTGAGCGGAAATTAAACGGGCTCAATACATTTTCGTATCATTTCTCCTTGATGCTCATTATTCAGTCATTTGTTTCCAGCTATTATTAGCACTCCGCCGCGCCCGCCCGGTTTCACAAAAGCGGACAGAAGAGGAAATGTGTAAAATCAACCAATAGCAAGCTGTAAAAATGACGTCATATGAATATCACGAGATGAATTTAAGATTCTAATGGTCGTTGACTGTTAGCTTTTGAAATTGTCCGTCAAGATCCAATCATGAATCTTGACTTTAGTTAATTGAGCAGTCTTATAAAATGTGTAAAATCAACCAAGCAAGTTGTCAAAATGACGTCACATGACTATCACGACATGTATTCGAGATTCTATTGGTCGTTGACGCTTTTGAAACTGTGCGTCAAGATAAAATTGACGATGTTGATTAAAATTGATGATGTTGTCTTGAAGTTCGACCTTAGCTAATTGAGTCGTCTTGCTGGTACCGAAGCGGGCGTAAACGAACAGTGCCCTGCGACCCTACCCTTGTTCCCTTAAAGTGCAGAGCCAAAGCTCGAGCAAAAGGTCCCTAGGGGCTTAGAAACGAGCACAAAGCCGAAGAGGACTTTACCCTCTTTCTCTGTACCTACATGGTTTCCTTTATTAAATTTTCTGCAGAAGCTCTTCACAACACCTATTAGACTTTTTCATTCATTTTAATCTTGAGATGCTGAAAATTATTTACAAGAGATCTTTGAGAAATCTGAAATATAATTTCAAGATTCGTTTCTGCTGTAGGTGCATGGAAAAATTCTCTACTACCTAGAAAAGGGAAATGAAATTGAAATGAATGTTTTATTTATTGCATAGAAACATGGTCAAATTAATAATAATAATAATATTGCTGGACAATTCACACAGCATTATCTAGCCCCATGGTAAGCAGAGCTTGTGTTATGGGTACTAGATAACTGATATACATAATACAATACATTACATAGATAGATATTTTTTATTATACATAGAAAACAACCAGAACACCCGGAACAAATATCTGCAGATCGTATACACAATTGTTCCGAGGCGGGAATCGAACCCGCAACCTCCTGCGTCGCAGGCGGACCAATGACGGTGAAATTCATTCCAATAACAATATTTTTTTCTAAATGTAACTAATAGTAAAGTACTTATTAAATCTATGTATACGTTGATTGAAACGTGTTCTTGAGTGGAGACCACGACTCGGTAAACGTAGTGTAGGACGCCCTCCGACGAGGTGGGATGACGACCTGCGAAAGACTGCTGGATGCGGCAAGCAGAAGACAGGGCGCTATGGCGCTTATTGGGGGAGGCCTATGTCCAGCTGTGGACTACTATAGGCTGACGATGATGTTGATTGAATTGGCTAGCCTTAGATATCTACGTTAGGCTTGTAAAGCCTGTGTTATAGACATATGCCATCCCTCATTACCGTGACACTGATATTATAAAAAAAGATTTTAAAATTTAAGTCAACGTTCATAAAACCAAAAATTAATTCCAAAGGTTGTCTGGTTGTCTGGGTAGCAATGCCGGCCATTGAACAATTTGGTCAGTATTTGGCAATTCCTGTTCTGTTACTGAGCGTTTAAGAGTATAATTTGTGTTACCGTTAGTACTATAGAGTTATTCTGTGGTGGTACTTACTTACTGTCAGAATTCCTGAAAAGTAATTTTCTTTCCATTCATAAAATAATCAAACATCTGTCACAATTTTATATGAGGGCTTAACCGTAGGATAAAACTTTTCCCTCATAAATAACATTTAAGAAATCTTGTTGTCGCATTGTATTTTTGCTGTCTTGCGAAAAAAATTGAAATAAGTAGTACAATTTCTCTTCGTTGCAGCCAGATTTTAATACTGAAAAATTAGAGGGTAGCGGCAAAGATATTAATGCATTCTTCGGAAGGTTGCAGCTGCCGGTTACGTAACTTCTTCTTACAACCGGTTATTTATTATTTTCTCACTCTGGTCTTTTAAATGTTTTCAATTTTTATTTATTTTGTGTGTACAGCTATAGCTAGTAAATATTATTATTGTTCGTACTGAAAGGACTAATAAGAATCATTATACAAAAACTTTTTTCTGAAAGACACTGGTGATAAAATTAAATATCATAAACAATTCTAAAAAGTTGTGTTGTTCCATCTTTTTTAGTAACCTAGAATTTTTTTTGGTTATTTATGTAGCATCATATATTAATCTATTCCTTTTGTCCGTACGCCTCATTAGTCTTTTTGATATAATATTTTAAGAAATTACAAATAAGGTTAAGTAGGTAGATACAGTTGACTCGTCCATTTACTAGTTTAACTAAAACAACGTTATTCCTTCGCGTCAGTAACTGAATGTATGTACCCAAGTAGGTATCTGAGAGTTAAATAGGCCACACCCTGTAAGTACAAGCGGTGATCGACTGTCAGCGAATGGAGCGAACTGATAAATATACAGGGTTATTTCTAAAACGAACTAGTAGGTATTTACAATTGAAACAATTGAGCTAACTGCAAAACCTTTTACAGGTAGCTCAATTGATCCTAAACCACTTATAACCAGTCGAAAGCGTCCTTAGTTAATAAATGAAATAAAATAATGCTGGACAATTCACACAGCATTATGGTGGCCCCATGGTAAGCAGAACTTGTGTTATGGGTACTAGATAACTGATATACATAATACAATATGTTACATAAGTATTGTATGTAAATAAACCAGTAGATTTTAGCACCAACTAGTACAATTTACACGCTTTTAAATTATCAACATTTTATTAAGTTTTCTTAAAAGAAGTATAACGGATTCGGTGTTATAAAAGAAATTACGAGTCGTAAAATATAAAACGGATTTTAATCGCCCTATACTGCGGGGATAATCTACCATAAATTTCCTAAAGGAAGGGGTTGAAAACTACCTTTAACATTTTATAGCTATCTACGGCCTTTGGTGACTCGTGTTTTCCTTTCGATACTTTCCGGTTAGGATATCCGGCAGCGGTTAATGTTTTGTTCAAAAACATGGAAATGTTATGTCGTGTGAAATATGTCTCGTGTGTGTTATTTATTTTTGATATAGATACATCATCTAGCCCCAAGCTAAGCGTTATGGGTATACCTATTAGATGACTGATATACTTAATACAATAGATTACATGGATGTGTATTGTTATTAAGTTATTATACATAAATAACGACCAGCACACCCGAAACAAATATCTGCAGATCGTACTTACAATTGTCCCGGGGCGGAAATCGAACCCCCGCGTCGCAGGCGGACCTTCACCCACCGCGCCACAGAGGTCGTTAAATAGTGATATATTTCAATTTATTATAAATATCGCAGCTAACCGGGGTCGCTACAAAATGATTATGCTAATGCAGCAGACAGCCAATTGCTTCCACGTTGGATCCGCCCGCGCCTTGTAATTAAACTTCATCAGGCATTCGCGCCGCGTCTTCAACTCGCTTGTATATTGCTTTGCCAGTAAACCTGCTCCGTTCAACTCCTTATGGTATACTACTCTTTGCCCCTGTTTCTCTCCTATTACGGGAGAAGAATTCTCAACTACAACAGTCTACCTGCTAGCTAAAGAAGCTGCGCCAGCCTAACTGCGGTCATAAATTTGTGCAAGTGGCGAAGCGGCAGGGAGTTTTTCGTGGCTCTTTAGAGAGCACTCAGGAAGAGGTTCGAGCGAAGATTTCTTGTGCGAATTAAGCCAGCGATCTCGTCTGGGATTTTGCCTGTAGTGTGTTAATGCTAATGCAGGTAATGGTATGAGCTCACGTTTAACGGTCGTGTTAGCAGCTGGAGCTCGGTGCTCGTGTATCATTAGTCGAGAGAGTGTTCTCAGCTTTTTGTTGCGAATGTTATGTACGATTTACATCGTTAGAACACCGCTAATGGATATTAACCCATTAATGCATCGTTTATGTAGCACAGAATCTAACTCAAATTAAACACAACAACTCTATTAGAGAATCCATAAAGCTTATAAAAACTGATATGGAAATGTTCAGCTATGCAATTTGAAGAATGAAAAAAAAACAGCCAGCAATAGTTACCTTGATAAAAGCGGCGTCGTGATGCGACGCAGGGCAGCAAATTGCCAGCACAGCTCGTCTCGGCTCGGGGGAAATTAAAACTGTTTATTTAGAGACACCACCTCTAGGTAGGAAGGTACTTCTCATGTCAGAAACTCTGCCTTATAAAACGCCCTAAGATTAATCAGATTGTAAGGCAAATGTGCATGATTTATAACGACCTTTGGGCCTAAAACGAGCACTTTGAGATCATTATCGTGTACATAATTACTCGGTAAATATTTTACCTTCTACATCGTCCCCAATTTATGTGCCTACTTAATTATTTCAAATCCGAATAATCATTGAAAAGTCCAAGATTACGTGTGTCGCATTTTACCATGGTTTTTGTGAATAAAACGCCACGGTAACTTGCAAGAATATCAGTTATGGACAAGCACCGTAATTCATATTTAAAATGCAATAAAACACAAAGTTGCTGAAGAATATAACTTCTAGCGAAGACAAAACACCGCAATATTTCAGCACGGTCGGCGCTCACTTCATCCATCACACAAATCGAGACAATATCGATTACACACGAGAAAATGTCTGAATTATGGTGCCACGCAGTCAACTTTTTGCATTATTCCCTTGTTTGTTACAGTTTTTTCTACTTACAGGAAAAGGATAAACACATTTTCTTGGAAGCATATAAATTACGGGCGAAAAGTTTCAAGATTTGTATCGTAGTGACCTTTTTGTTTAATAAAATGAAAATGAAAAGTTATTTATTTCTTTAATCTTACAAATACTTAGACAGGTCATATTTAATACTTCAATTAAATTTTTTGTCCACCAGTGGAAGAAGTGAGAAGAAACCTCTACTATGTTTATGTAGTAGTAGTTGTATGTTTTTTTTTTTTATTGTTTTGTTATCTGATTCAGGGAAATGGTTATTAGAAGTCAAAGAAACCTTTATGTACTTCGGTGCATTCCGAAGATTTGTTTCGGTTTTTTCAAAGCATACTCTTTTTATCAACGAAAATAACAATCAAATAATAGAAATAAATTATTAAAACAATTCAGCTAGCTGCAGACAGTTTAAAACATCTACAGGTAGCTCAACTGACTCAACTCCATATGAATATTAGTCGAAAGCGTCCCCAAGACGCTGCGCTGGCTGCATTACCCCGCTGTATGGCAATGCTTTTTTTAATATAATTTTTTTTTAGTAATTATAAAAAGTCGGTCCGACGTTGTTAACATTTTGATTTTCTAATCGTGTTATTCAGTCACTAGCTGTTATCCGCGTTTCCACCCGCGTTAAATTCGAATTCCACATTTCCGAGACCTAAAGAAGCCTAATGTTGCTGCATGCCTATGACAAACAAACAACACACTTTCGAATTTATAATATTAGATTTCTCACAAATGACTGAAAGACTCTTAAATAAATTGGTGAACCAATGAGTCAGTGAACGTTTATCTGCAACTGTAATATCGTAGTTATACGAGGGATACAAGTTAATGAGAACACAGTTACATCTCAGTAAAGACAACCTTTCTTATATCTCAATATCATCTTATATACTAGGTCTAACGTGATCTCGTGTCTTTATTCGTACCACTTATCAATACATTAGTTATCGCCGTAACTACCGTCAGAAAGATATAATAATCTAAACACGTATCCATATCTCACAACTATTGGGGGCCAAACCTTTTACTCTGCACAAGTATCACGCTCACTCTTTGAAAATTTTATTCCATGTAATTAAATAAATAAACAAAATACAAAATAAAACAAAAACCTTTAATTCCATAACCATTAACATTAATCATATCAAATTTATATCCAATATTATGAATATGAAGTAATTAGATTAAATGTATTGAGAGAATAAACATGCATTGGTATTATTATAAATATGAATGTACATTTTTATAGTATTTTATTGATTTAAATTTTAATTATGTTCTAAACTTTAAATTTCGGTGGTTAGGACCCCTTTTGGGTGCAGGCCTCCTCCAGCTCCTGTATTGTCCTTCTCGTTAAGTCGTAGGAAGTAAGAATGTCTTATTCATTAAAATTTTTTTGTTTTGTCATGTATCGTATAATTCTTTTTGTTTTTATTTTCATATTTATTCTCTTCAGTAGACAGTTGTAACGATTTCGTTCGCTCACGCGCCCCGCTTCGCACTTCAGATCGCGACGCACAGGTTGGCAGCACTGTGCCTACGCGTTCGCTTGTCTTTGTCCCGAGGTGAAGGAATGAACTTCGGACTCGCTCGAGACAAAGGAAGTGAACGGACAGCTGATTCTGTTCCTCGATTTAATTCTTTTCTTTAAATATCTTTCCTTAAACTATTCTAAATATTAATATAAGTGAACCCCCATATCGGGGTTCCATCCTGAGGCTACCAGACTACACGGCACCACTCCGTCGGTCTCTCGACGGCACGGCCACACTGACGCCATCCGTCACCGACGAGCTTGCTGCTGGCATCCGGTCCTCTGTCGGTCTCTCGACGATACGGCCACCCTGACGCCATTCGTCCCCGACGATTTTGTAGCCGGTATCCGGAAGGTTTCTCCGGTATCCGGAGGAGTTCGACACCTACTCACTCTTGCCACGAGCGCCTGTGCCTGGATCCACCAAGACCTACCGCGTTGGACCTCTCTCCAGCTAAGGCCAGTGGCACTAATTTCTTGAGTAACGCTATTCGGAGACAACGAACCCTACTATAAATAAACCTAATATAATTGTAAACATTTCTCTGTGTTTTCTTTTGGCCTAGCCATTTTCATCGTAGGCAGGTAAAGTACAAGTGTTTCACAGTGATTATGTGTTGTATGTACTGGATATATTTCTTTCTATGATTCCTTCGTCTCATATTTTTTTGTAAGCCGGACGGTTTTTGTAATATAATATGTTTTATTACATAAGTATATAATTTTTATTCCTCAGTTTATCAGTTTATTTTATATCCATTACCGATTATATCCATTATAAAGCATATTTCACATAACTAAAGAGATAATAGGCAAGAAAAATAAATTGAATTCGACTTAATCCTTCACGTTATATAATATTGGTCACTATTAACACTTTGACTGCGATTTTTTTTCGACGACTGCGATCTTTTTTTTAACCTACAAAATTCGTGCTGCCGCTCTACACAGCGGTTGTGTTGCGCCGCACATGCGTTTCGTTCGAAAAATATTACGGCTGTGCCGAGTCACACAGATCTGTAGTTTCTCAGCCGCTGCGCTAGTGTGGATTTACGCATATTAGTCACTTGTAGAAAACACATACCGTGCGATTTCAGCACTCAAAGTGTTAACACTTTATAGTATTTATTCAACCTACAATTTAACTGGCCGCTTACATAATTGTAGTTAAATATTTCACTTACATTTAAGTAATTATACCCTTATGGTGTTTAAACTTACCTTATTTCCATTTTCATGTGTTATTTTAACATGTAGGTAGCTAGATCATTCACTAGAACGAAAAGGTACCCGAATAAATTCAGAGAGAAGAAAGTAAAGAGCTCCCATGACACCTGTAACGCTATTATTTCAGCTGAGACAAACAAAAGTGATAATAAATTGCATAGGTATGACCTATTTGGGGACGCTTACACCTTGGAAGACCTTCAGACGAAGTTATCGATTACTAGTAGGAGTAGCTTGTGATGCATTCTTGCACAAATCGAGTGTTGCCTATGACATGTTTCATCATCGTTATCAACCTATAATAGTCCACTGCTGGACATAGGTCTCTTCTAATGAACGCCATAGCGCCCTGTCTTCAGATTGCCACATCTAGCATTACCTGCAGTCTTTCACAGGTCGCCGTACCATCTGGCCGAAGGGCTTCCTACACTACGATTGCCGAGTCGCGGTCGCCAGTCAAGAACACGTTTACCCCAGACAAACTTGACATGCTCGTTAATTGATAGCATACAAATATTAGAATTTAAATATTGGCTTTTATTTTCCGAATGGGGAGACTATATTTATTTAATGAAGCTAAGTATGTATTTCTGCTAATAGAGACAAATACATATATATAGTGTTTAATTTTCTAAAAGAATAAGTTTCCTGAGAAATCGCTCTCAGCGATAAGACCGCCTTTTGTACTTTGTTTAGTTTTTGTTGAAACCTAAGTTTTTTTAGTGTACAATAACTAATTCATTCGTTTATTCCTAAAAATATTACGTAACAATTGCACGCAAAACATGAAAAGTTATTTTGCGCAGAATTATAACTAAAATATTAACATCCTAATATTTTGCAACGGATTTCCGCAAACTTACGCCTGAATCTATTATTTAGAATAAAAACTTGAATATTTTATTTTATTTTTGGATAAGAGGTTCAAAAAAACGCTGTAGTTTGTCCAGCTTATTTATTGAGATTAACATACTCTATGTAGTCTAAGTAGATATTTTAGAGTACATAATGTGAAATATATTAACCTGAAATGTGATTGTTTCTCTCGTGTAAGCGTATATATGCGTTTTTAGTGAATAGATATTAGAACTTTTCATTTTTAGGGAATATCCTCAGGTAAAGTAATACCAAAAATCCTACATCTATCTGTCGAGATTCCATCCGAGTCGCAAACAGTCGTACATCAAATAAGAGTGATGGTGGACCATGCTCTGGACGCTCTCTCACCATCCTACATTTTTCATCCCCTTTTAAATTACTACTTTATTTTCAACATTTTTCATTCTATACTAGGATATGGAACTGGATATGGCTTTTTTAAACCGATCGAAAAACGAAGGAGGTTCTATATCTGTAAGTAGTCTTTTGATGTAGTTTCGTCGATTTCGTCAATTATGGACTGAAAATGCTTTCGCTATTGTGAGAGAATGTTCTCGAAGTAGTCCAATAGAAATTCTATTACTCAAAGTATTAATATTTATACCGCAAAACTTAACAACAATGTAATTAAGGGATTCGAAATCGGTGCATAGTTTTTTCAAACAATCAAACTGTTATAATATTTACAACTGCATCATATCAAAAACTTTGTAACCATCCAAAAATGGTGTGTATTTATCAAAAGGATTGGCTATACATATCATCATCATCATCATCGTCAGCCTATAGCAGTCCACTGCTGGACATAGGCCTCCCCCAATGAGCGCCATAGCGCCCTGTCTTCAGCTTGTATTCAGCTATACATATATATGTATATAAATACATGTTCCTTTTATAATGGAGTTCCTTGCTGTTATCGCTACGAGTGTCGATTGTTTCTCTTACTAGCATTACAGTCAGTCTTGTAGTTATTTTGGGTCACAAACAATCCTCTTGAATGATCAGCATAGCACAACCTAAAGACGTTTAAAAGAGCTCCAGTGCAGCATGAAGCTCGACTCAAGGACCTTTGTTTGTTTACTCTAAACATGGAAGAATGGAAGCTGAATGGAAGTTGTTATGGAAAAATAATCAGCTTAAATTTAATAACGAGACGGACTAACGAGAGACTTATTAAGCGGTTTCAGTGAAAACTGAAAATAAAATACATCCATATGTATGTATGTATTGACTGGGGTAGGTAAGTATACTAGGTACACAGGATAGGAAAAAGGTATATCTATAGGAATTAAATGTATATATGATATATAATAATGTATAAAGGATAGGAAAAATACCATTTAGTTACATTGAGATATATGTAAAAATTGTTTTACCAAGTCTTGTTTTGAAAAAAAAAATTGTTTAAAAAAAAAAATATCTTATTTATTTTTCTTTTAATGTTTTATTCATGTTATCTTAAATAAATAATGCTGGACAATTCACACAGCATTATTTAGCCCCATGGTAAGCAGAGCTTGTGTTATGGGTACTAGATAACTGATATACATAATATAATACATTACATAGATAGTTTTTTTTATTATGCATAGAAAACGACCAGAACACCCGAAAAAAATATCTGTAGATCGTACACACATTTGTTCCGAGGCGGGAATCGAACCCGCAACCTCCTGAGTCGCCGGCGGACCTTCACCCACCGCGCCACATCGGTCGTCAATTGAATAACACCATCAGAAAGTCTTATCATGATAATATTCCTACAAAAATAAAATGTTAAATTATTTCTTCAGTAACTTGTCTGTAAAAGTTTTTGGGTGCAATGTGAATTTCTTGCGGCGGAGGTCGTGCAACGTTAACAATGTCTAAGTTGGGTAATGGTTGACTACAGGCCTTCCTTGCGACGCTCACCGTCAGCAAATTCAATTTCTAAGTTATTCCCCAACTTGCGAAGGCAGGAATGAAGTGAGCTCGTTCCCCAGTTGTTGTTTCTGCCTTCTGTTGAGTCTATGATTGGAGCGGGAGGCACGAGTCGACATCGGTTTGAGGGAGTTCTCCGGGCTGTTTGAATGCTGCTTAGGGACGCTATTAACGAGTGATACACTATAGTATAATAAAATAGAAGCATAGAATAGAATAGTGATTTATTGCCTGAACTTATAACTGCTTAAAAGTACGACATAATATACTAAAAATACAACTTATATCTACATATATTCAATAAGTAAGGCTTTTTAGTTATGCACAGAATTTGGTTCTGTGCGTGTTAAAACGATATTACGTGTGTGCACAAACCAAGTTGGTTTTGAATTTTTGTGTCCATAAATCACTAGTGAATCGATCGGGAATTACTAGACTCGTTTTGAAAGGGATTTGAATGAATGGCTCGTGTAGAATAGTCAAACAGCCGAAATCAGCGGTAAACAGGCTGCAAAAAACTATTTTATATTAGGTAACATAGTTCTCATGTAAGTGACATTGTGTCTTTTTGAGAATAAATGTCTTTAAACCGAAAAATATGGATAGCCTCCTAAGACCATTTTCACTTCACCAGTTAGGTAGGTACCTCCTTTACTACCTAGTTGAAAAAATGATATCCTGTATAACCTTCCTACCATAATAATATCCTTTTCAGTTGGTATTACTATAATTTCCTTTTTTTTGCCTAGTTTAGGGCAAGATATTTGGATTTTCAAGATATCAGCATCATTTATATATATAATAATTTATCATCAAACTAAATTAAGAATTGGAGAAGTTATCACCAAAATTGTTATATCTTAATCTTATCCTAATCAAAAGTATTATTGGTTGTTAAGCTTGGCGGTATCAATACCGACCTCCACCTCAACAGCCTGTATTGGTCCAATGCTGGACGCAGGCCTTTCCCTGATAAGCACTTTATTGGCTTCTATCTCATGAGGGTATTGCCCATAATCTCTACGCTGGGCATGCAGGTTAATATTTTTATGGGACCAACCCAAGATCATTCTCTAGCTAGGTTAACTATTGGTGGAGATATCAAGTTACACACACACACATAAAAATTTCCATCCCCTTTTTGTGAAGTCGGTTAAGAATACGTTGTAGGCATACGATGATTGATCAAATGTTTGTATTATGAGTATATTAATAAACAAAAATGTTCGGCAATGTTAAGTCTAGCCGTAGACAAAGTATAAGAGCCGGCTGTGTTTACAAAGCTCAAAATCAATAAACTTGTTATTCGTATTAAAGCTATATTATATGTGGGTACTCGTATAACCCTACAGACCGAAATCCAGCCTCGAAGTTGGCACACACTCGAACAAGAGAGATAAGAAGACAAAGAGGTATGCATTCGAAACCTCCACAAGTTGTGCCTCCAATCTCGTCGCTCGGCTCTCTATCTGCATTCGAGGTTTTGGCACTGAGTTCCGACCACCAGCCACTAAACAAACCCTTACCATAAATGATTACGTGTTAGGTAACTCGACGCGATGCCCTTGGGAGATAACTCGTTCGTTAAGCGAAACAGACTATTCCAGCGTTCAAGACGTGAATTTAAAACGCTCGATTTACAATTTTGTTTAGTCACGAAGCAACCTCTCTTTTTGTTGACTCTGAACTCCTCCCTAACGTATGTGATTACATTTTTAATTAGATTATTTTGCAGTGTTCCGACCAAGTACCTTGCTTGCGTGTATACTATGCATTAGCACGCTCTTACCTATTTTCTCTACAATAATTGCTATTATTAACTTAGAAACCTGCAAACAAAAATAAGCTCTATCTCAAAGCAGGATGTTATGGTTTCGTGTTGATAGTACGCTTTTTTCTTATTATTTTCCATGCTTTCGATGCTTGTGCAGTAAGGACTCTCTGCTCTAACATATTCTCCATCAAAAGATTTCTTCCCGCGGTAACGGTTTTAAAATATTCAACACCACGTGAGAACAATTGAGCTATTATTTATGTATGTTTCAGTCTGCGTATCGTAATGTTAAACGGCCATTACATCCAGCCCCGTTTTAATAAATTGATCGATAAAACTCTGGAGTGACTTTTTATAAAGCGTACGTAGCCTCAACCCCTTTTGTTTATTTGATAGCCTAAAGAATGGAATTCTAAAGAGGCTAATTCTGATTCACATCACGTAAGTATTTTAATAAAAGGTACTTGTAGGTAGGATATCAAATAAAAGCAAAAAAAAAACGAAGTGCATGAAATCATGGAGTTTGGTCTCAAATATCGTGCGAGGTTCTGTCCATTCATCATTTCGCACTGACTTCTCCTCAGCCAAGAGGTTAGGGCGTTGATGGCCCAAGAAATTCAACAGGATAATCCAAGAAAAGTATATAAGTAGGCAGAGTAATTTGTTAACAAAAGACCGAGAGTTATACTTTTAAATTTATTGCTTCTGGGGTACGTTTTGAAAGGGTCTTCCTTCATCCCGTGTACGTATTTCCCTGCCTCTATATTATGAAAGCGCCCGAATTTCCACACTTTGAAAAGGGACAAAACGATAGTGCCGTTGTATTTTATTATTTATGCGTAGTACAATACTTTTATCGTTTGGGGACAATTTGTCATCCATATTTTGATAAGTATGCAGGTAAAATGTATTTTATAAGGGTCTCTTGCCAATACTTTTTCAGAAGTGTGGAATAGAGCGTAGATTTTTTATGGAAGTTTTGGCAAGCTTTATCGGCCACGTGGGAAATGCTTTATTACCTATTTACTTTTAGGACAAAGTAATTCATACAGTTACATAGTATATAATAATTAGAATCTTAACTCGTTTTTATTGTTTGCATTATGTCGTCACCGTCGTGACCACCTGATATTCGAAAAGTTCACAAAGAGGTAGGTGGTTAAATTATAATTGGTTGAGAGATTTTATCAATAAATTAAAAATATCAGTTCAGTTATTCCAAAAATAATAGGCTAAACGGTTTTTGTTGTTGCAAACATAGAACTTACCGCAACTAACGAGAAAATATTATATTTCATAATTTATAAAAGAGGTCGAATGTCAGGAACTCATTTTGGTCAGCAACCATGGAGGGTTAGAAATGTTAGAATACTTTAAACCTCTTTCGAACCGCAAACGAACGAAAATATTATTTTATATGAAGGTTGAAAACAGTCCAACCTCCTTCCCTTGGATAAACTAAAATGAGTGCAGCTCACAGAGGTGCAACTCCCATATAAAGTCCGTACCTTCTGGCTGTTTGGGAAATTATTTAAAGATACATATTTATGTATGAAGAGATATGTATACGCCTAGAAGAATGGTTTTCGCAAGCCAAGTTTTCAAGGTAGACATAAAAATGGCGCTGCTTTCAGTGAGAAAGTGCACCTTCCTACGGCAGATAGTGTAGTTTTTTCTTTTTTCGGCGCGGACCGTAGAGTATCAACCACTTATTTCACCATCAAAATGTTGGTAGTACTTTTAAAATTATCATGGTAATTCACACAAAAGTCATTTATAACAAAGATAATGATTTGAAGTTGAATAATATCATTTATTTCATTAAACCTGATTTTACTCTCTGGTTTTGAGCAGAAAAGCCTAGGTTTCGAGCGAGAGTAGTATAAAAATTTATTTAAAATTGTAATTGTACAATTTATTTCTCAGATTTAATTTAATTTAGTGCAGTAATCTGCGGTGGCGTGCTAGATGCGGTAATGTCAGCCACCAGTAGCTCACCGGCAGTTGGTCCGGCGATAGAGTGCACATTTGTCACTGTTATTGTACGCCAACTCGTACCTCCGAGAAGTGTAGCCGTGATCCTGCCTCGGGCATAAATCGAGTATGCGTCCGCTAAACGCTGCCAGTGAGCTACACTGACAGCACAATGTTCGCTTATCTTAATTGCCTTCGGAGATACGATCGCTCTTGAATTTATCTGCGGCGCCCCGGCAGAATAACTACGGCACTTTTTAGCGGTACGCGGTAAAAAGTTTAATGATAGCCTGAGTGCTTTCGCTGTGGGGCGTTTTCAGACTGGATTCGTTCCTACCTATGAGGGATTCAAAGTCTGCAGTAGAACTCCGGAAAACTTTAGGGAGCTGCGTGGTTCAGAGTCAAACTACGTTAGACTTCTGAACAATACGCGCAAAAGCGTGTACTACTGCAGTTTATCTCAGCTGCAGTTTTTAGGTATAATGTCTGACGTCAGTGTGTTAGCACCTTTACCGAGAGCACTATCGTCTATCTTCCTATTGAAATAAATGAATCTGAAACTCTGCGTGTTTGGTTCAGGGTTTTGTGGTAATTAAACTGTTCAATGAACCTGATTGATGATGATGATAAAATACTAAAATTGCACGGTGGATGCGGATGTGACGAATAACAGGGTGCAATCATTCATTATGGATCGTATAAATTCTACAACAATGTTGATACCGACATGTCAAGCCGCGGCGTCCCATAAGTGTGAAAACACATTACACTAATATTGTAAATGCGAAAGTTTTGATGTATGGATGTAAAAAGTAAAAGTAAAAAAACATTTATTTCTTTAGGCTTGCAAAATAAGCACTTAGATAAGTCATTAGTAAGTATATATAAATTATTATCAAATACAATTTGGATGGATTCATGTTACCTCTTCATACCGAAACTACTGAAAGGCAACTATTGAAATTACATGCTGGTATACCACCATGTTATTTCAATAGTTTCTATTATTATATAGAATAGAATAGCATTTATTTCGACATACACATAAGTACATAAAAACAAAATAACTAAACATAAAACGTAAAACTAACATAAGTTATAAGACTAAGTTATTTCATTTTCATTTATCCTCTGCAAGCAAGCAATTCCTTAGCTACTATATGCGAGGACACATAAATGGTTATAGGTTTTTTATTTAAGTTATCTGTTAAGTTTGTAAAACTGTATGTCTTCCAAATAAAACAAAATAAAATAAAACATGGAGGTTTATAAGATATATTACAGAAATGGTGGGCGTCAGATCGAGTTTCACCCCATAGCCCTGAGCCGAAATAGGTGTTGGCTCAGCTTGTGCTGAGCGATTGATACAGTTGGGTGGGCACAGCTAGTAGAAATAAAACAAAAAAAAAACTTATAACTGAAAGAAATACCAACTGTTTTCAATGCAAAAAGGTGAAAGCCCGATATCTAGAGAAAGTGTCAGACCCTGTCCCTTGACACTATCGCAACCATCCGCTGTATCTCGAAATACAATGGAAATCGAGTGGTTATCGAGCTAACTAAATGAATTATTCAGCAGACAGTGACCCGACGGCAGCGAATCCGAATAATTTTTCACGATCTTTGACCTCAATAAATAACTATTTAAATATGGTTAAACAAAACAGCACAATAACGCCTTCCATTATACTGTGAATCTACTAATGGGCGCAGTAAAGCACACGGGATATTTGCACTCGCAAAATACTAGTCAAAATAGCTTTACACGTTGGATGAATATATTTAATGATCGAAAAGCAAATAGTCGTTAACTCTCCAGTTGGCACAGAGCATTGCAGTTCCGTTAATACCGGGTTGGTCATACTACCGGTTAATATGTCATGTTAATGGCTGACCGTTAAATATCGCCTCCATTTTATGATCTTCCAATTTTATCTACCAAGTGCTGCTGATAGGGCATAAAATTCACGGGCCGCTTGCATGGCTTCTGCAAGCCAGGAGCACGATGAACATTATAATAATTTATTACTATGTCACACTTCTTCGCCTTTGCCCGTTCATCATTATATTAATAAACTTCTTCGAAAAGAAGGAGGTTCTATGTACTGTTGTATGTTTTTATATAAGTATGTATCGATGATTTCTCCGCATCATTTGTATAGCGGATGAATGGTGGTGGTCCCATAAAAATGTTATTGAAATACTAGGTATTTATTGGCAAAATCAATTTAACTGTAAAATTTTCATATAAATAGTAATAAATATTTTTAAAATTTACACGATCTGAACACATAATTATAAGTATTAATACAACGGGTATTTATCGCGTCATCCCGTCATCCCGTGACCACGACAGAGTGTAAACCTGTTGAAACGTCGGGAAAAAAGGTAAATAAACGCGATAAATACCTGTTGTATTAATACTTATAATTAAATAGTAAAAATAATGATAATCTCGAGGGATTAGTACTTATCCAAAAAAAAATTTAAGCTAAGGGACAGGGAGAAACTAGCTGGTTTTATATTTGTTTTTAAAAGAATAAAATTAATTTCTTTTAAACATTGATCAAAACTCTCGTCTTTCACACCCCAATTCGAAACGAGAAGAACTATAACGAACAGCCGGCTATAAGTTTAAATAAAGACTCAATCTTCTTTTCTATAGTAGATTACATAGACAAAGAAGACTTAGAACAATAGTAGACACAAACGAGGTGCCATCAAAAAATCCGACTATTTAGTCTCAATGTTCTTAAATGTGCAATTGTGTGTGTGAAAGTACTGAAGTACCTAATATGCCTGTCAACTCACAGATGGATTAGTTTTTCTGCTGTGACAGTAGCGTGTTTTTCCGCTATGGTAGATTCCTTGATCCGGTAGCTCTGATTGGTTCCCGTAACCATGGTAGTACATATTATCCGTAACTAAGCCGAGAACTACGTGTCGCTATGAAAATGGTTTAGAAACATGTCGGAAGATATTAATTAAAGACGACCGATGTGGCACGGTGGGCGAAGGTCCGCCTGCGACGCAGGAGGTTGCGGGTTCAATTCCCGCCTCGGAACAATTGTGTGTACGATCTGCAGATATTTGTTCCGGGTGTTCTGGTCGTTTTTTATGTATAATAAAAAATTCTATTTATGTAATGTATTGTATTATGTATATCAGTTATCTAGTACCCATAATACAAGCTCTGCTTACCATTGGGCTAGATAATGCTGTGTGTATTGTCCAGCATTATTTATTTATTATTTATTATTAATGGCTTTCGTTCGATTGTTGGACGGACATCCATTAATCAAATATATAAAATTCCGTGTCACTGTTTAAAAAAAAACACTATGTAAACTCCTCCGAAACGACTTGAGCCATACTTATGAAATTTTGTGAGTATATTCATTAGTTCTGAGAATAGGACGTGAACTACTTTTCATATCCTCATATTTTTCAAATTTCGACGCAGGCGAACTGTGGGGCGCAGCTAGTAATAATATGATAATTATAAATACGAAAGTAACTCTGTGTGTCTGTCTGTTACCTTCACGCCTAAACAGCTGAAAGGTTCTTAATGAAATTTGGCAGGGAGATAAATGGTATCCCGGGCCGGACATCGGCTACTTGAAAAGCGTGTGCGAAGTCGCGGACAGCAGCTAGCTTAACAATATTATGAGCTCGCACTTGGAAACCCCGAACTCCCACAATAGAACAAATAGAACGTCGACCCCACCAAAATTATTAACGCAAAGTCAACAACGAATATACAACTGTGTACAAAGTGGAATGAATTTTACATTTAGAGCGTGAATGGATTTGCCACCGGTCGTTAGTTATTGCGTAGTTACGCCGCCCGAGTTATTTTATTCAGCTGATGTTTGATTTTGAATAAAACAATTACATGCAGTCAGCGGTGTACTAAGTCGTGGATTACACCACTGACTGTTTATACACATTTATGTAAGTTAACGTTAGCGTCAAGCGATCTTAATTCGAGCTTTATTCTCGTCTCGTCCGGCTCTATATTCGCCCTGCGGCCGTATTTGGCTAGAAAAAACTAATCGCTTTACTATGACAATGATATCATAACGAAATGACACATTTTGGCATGCTACCATATAGGGACGTGCGTCAATATTGTCAAAGATATTAACTTCTCATTAACAACAAACATGTTACTATCATCAGAAACTTAAGCTAAGTATTAATATTATGTTATTATTACTTGGTTAAGTCCAGCAGTGGACTGCTATACGCTGATGATGATGATGATTAGTTGGTTGAAAACATTATATCAATCCCATGCAAATAGCACCTGCCGCACGAGTTTCTTTCATCCAAGGATCATAGTAAAGCGATTGGTTAACGCAATTGGCCCCCAAGCAATTGGGTCCTGATCGGAGGCTTGGCCATAATGGTTATGAATAAAAATTTATTGTCATCGAAATAGCCGTCTATTCGGTGGGGCTCCATCTCAATTAAAGTCCTATTATCTAGTGAAAATGGTTCACGCCATGTGCTCGGAACTGCTGTTGTAAGTGTTATTATCAGGGAATTATCACCGCGGCACTGCAATAACTTTCTTTGAACGTAATCTCTCTATCTTTTTAATGTAGAGCGGGAAAGCCTTAGCCAGGTAGAGTTTCTTTAAGGAAATGTTAATATTCTTTCTAATTAGATTAGGGTGGAGTCCAATTTAATGGGCATAGTATATTAAACTTATATGTATGTATAGGTACTCATTTAAATTGCTATATCGGTTACATAGCAATAAACATAATGACAGTACCATGTCTATATTTATGAAAACTTGTTGTACACTCATAAGAATATAAATCGGTTCTCTAAAAATAGTGATATACATAATATAGTACATACATTGTAAATTATGTATAAAATAAACATGAACTCGCTGTGATCATAAATAACTAAGCAAATATTATATATCCTGAGCAATGTATACGCTTCTACACAAAACTCCTTGAGTTGTAAAAATATACAGTAAATAAATTTAAAAATAGTCAAAACCTTCTAAGAATAAAATATCAGATTAACTAGAGGATAAAAAAGCTTGATTAACTAGAGGATAAAAAAGACGGGTTTTGCTCCAACTCGAAAAATAAGAAGTAACAGGCTAAAGGTTTCTCCGTCGCTTCTTTACTTTAGTCTATTTACATTATAGCCGAGTCAGAGATGAATTTTAAGAATTGGACTTTTACATTTATTGTATTGATGTTAATAAAAAGTTTTTGATTCAATTTTATTCGGTTTTGTTGCTATTAAAGAGTAGAATTTATTCTTTATCGCACGCAGCGTAAATCTACTTTGTATGAATAAAAGAACCAGGTTATAATAGCACAATTTTCACGTAAAATATAATTTATACCGTCCCCTTTATTCAAAAATCCCCCTAATAGCTCATGATTAAGCTAAAGTGCCTCGCTTGGCGACAATGTGTAGGTGTATTATGTGTTGGAGTAAAAAATACGGGCATTGGACTTACGTAAAGCAGTATTTTCCGTAGGTAAACGGTTTGGGAGACTTTTATTTTGACACTTGAAGCTTTTCAATTGCACCTTTGTAGGTCGCTGGTTACTGTTTTATTGTTTCTTTTTTGAATAATTATACAGGGCAATTTGTATAACTCACTGACGCTGCGGAAACTGCAGGTTCGGCCCATGATCACGAACGTGTTCGTAAAGATTTTAGGAATATGACACCAGGTATTAATATTGGTAGAAAAGGGAATTTGATTGATATAGTAAGTAGTACGCCGTTCCATTTTAAAATAATCTTTCATTAGAGGGACTTTTCTTGAAACATCTTAAAACGGTTTTGCTCTGAATTATCTGTGTGCGTGAGACTCCCATCCTGATGCCACCGTATATGTAAAATATGTAGGTAAGTGATAATTATGTGGATTTAAATGGTCGAATTTAAATGATAGGTGTGGAAGCTTGATCTATTAATATTTATTTGGTTTTGGACATTGTGTTGTATCATCATTAGCCTATAGCAGTCCACTGCTGAGCATGGGCCTCCCCTAATGAGCACCTTAGCGCCCTGTCTTCAGCTTGCCGCATCCACCTGCCTACTACGTCTTTCGCAGGCAGATATAAGGTTATTGGAAATTCATTGACAGTGTAAAAACCGCATTAAAATCCGTTGCGTAGTTTTAAAGATCTAAGCATATTATAGGGACAGACAGACAGTGGGAAGCGACTTTGTTTTATACTATGTAGTGATTGTTAGCTCACAACATTCGAATGATCATTATGGTTTTGTAAGGAAGTTGTAAATTTACAAACTACAGTACTCATGAACGGGCTACAAAATTATACCGTGTAGAAATAGCTACCTACCTCTTCAAAGTTCATCCATTAGGTTTGTAGCAATAGCGTTCACAATGTTATTTGAACATTGTAACTACTCGTACTTACTGCTGGTACAAATGTAGCTTTACGTTCAAAACTAACATTGTTTATTGATCCCTAAGCCACACAGAGAGAAATTAGCTATTCTATGGAGAGAACTACTTATGGCTTTTATTTTCTTGTATACAATATACGTAAGTTACGTCAATAAATATAAAGAACTAGTTTCTGCCCGCGGCTTCGCACGCGTTGTATTTATGGAAACGTTTAAGATTATTTCTATTCTATGGGAACTGATTTATCGGTAATAAGGAGCCTATCTTTTATTCTGGGCCCAGAACTACGTGTATGTAAAATTTTAGCTCGATCCGTTCAGTAGTTTTTGCGTGAAAGAGTAACAAACATCCATCCATACATAAAAACTTTCACGTTTATAATATTAGTACTAAAACCTATGTATATACTTCTATTCTATAACTATTCTATATATAACATTTTTGAATTGTTACACAATAATTATTGCAGTTTTTCGAGGCTAATAGTGAGCCATCTGAAATAATACTTCGAGGGAACCACTTCGAAATCATTTTATATGCAAAAGCTTAATAATTATCAGAATCGGATAATAATTATAGAATCAATATTGAATAACAAAAATAGTTTGACACCGTTAATAAATACTCGTTCTAATTTGTATCTTTTTTTTAGTTTGTGATTGACAAAGAAAGTTACAATGAAACGATTGTAACTTTCTTTGTAAATCACAAACTCGCCCAATTATATATAATACCTATAATAAAAGTGTGACACATGTGGCGTCCTAGAAGATGTACAGCATCTTCTAGTGGAGTGTGAGCGGAGCGAGTCCATGAGAGCAGAGTTTAGCGACTTGTACAGTATAAACCTAATGAATATTGGTGTTATCCAAATTATATTAGCCACACCACTGAGTGTTGCGGGTAATAAATTATTAAGGTTAGTTTTAGATATAATTCAGTTTTTAGTTACAGTTGTTGTTTTTTAGTTTATTGTTAAAATACGGGACTGACATAGTCATTAAAATGACTCAAAGTCTCTTAAATATAATAGAGAACAAAATAAAACTTGCCCCCCCCCCCCTTTGTTTTAAGTTGGTTGTTGTATAAAATCCTGCGTCATCGCAATATCCAAATAAAAGGTATGTAAATTTAAGCGAAATTGAGCTAATAACTACGAATTCCTAGAAGAAAGAGCTCTATAGCAAACAAAAGGATTGTTTCAAAGACGTCCGAATATATATATATTACAATACAATACAAAAATACATTATTGTAGACCAGATGAAAATACGCAAAATTGAGCTAAAATAACGAATATTTATCATGATTTGATTTTTGAGTTGTTTTTTAGTTCGTAGCAAAAGACAAAAAATGAGGGTAGATCGGTATGTCTGCCCATAAAAACTCGCAGTGCCTTCAGTTATTCCGTGATCGTGGCGCATGCAACTGTGCCGAAATATTGGATAACTCAAAAATCAATTCATGGTAAATATCCCGTTTTAAATGACTTTAGTATTAATAACCATGATAGTTTCAAAAGTTTTATTAAAACAACGAATTCCCAGAAGCAGGCGTCCGAATATATATTATTTTTTGCGTTATAAAATGAATATTATATATTTATATAAGTAGGTATGTATTATTAGTTATAAAGTATATATGTATTTATAGTAGATAGGTATTTGTATGTAACTTAATATGAAATTTCATGTTGTAATTAACTAGGTACATAATAACGCACACAGATCCGATTTTTCAATCCAACGATCCTATCCATTCACGGTTGTCTGGTAGAGATCGCTCTTGAGCGATAAGACCGCCAAATTGTCACATATCTTGTATTATTATTTTTTATCTTGTTTGTTTTATTTTTAAGTGTGCAATAAAACTATTGTCTATCTATCTATATATTACAATACAATACAAAAATACTTAATGTGCACCAGATGCAGATCATTACATCGTTTTTATTAAGCGCTGGTTTGATGCGTTATCTTAACCATAAGTTATTAGGATTCTGTATCATTTTTCTTTGTAAATTCTGCTATTTTGTTTTTTACTATATTTATTTATTAGTTTCTGTATTGTATAGTATAATTTTGGTAATTGTTAGTAGGTACTTGCATATTCATATATCATAATATTTTTATTGTCTATTGTTAGTTCTATTTATTTTAATTTAATGTACCTATGTGTAAGTTATAAGACTAAGCTATTTCTTAATTTTCATTTGTATATGCGAGGACACATAAATGGTTATAAGTTTTTATTTAAGTTATCTGTTAAGTGTGTAAAACTGTTTGTCTTCCGAATAAAGCAAAATAAAATAAATAACAAAAAATGCGACAAGTATAATAAATGTTATATTAGGTAACCCACAAGTATATAAAGGTCCATACTCAAACGCTTCCGCTTTGAATATCTTTATCTTGGTAGTAAAGTTCTCTAGAAATTAAACGGTGACTGTCATAATTAAGCGCTCTTGAGTTTTATTATCTGCTAGTCTGCAATTTTAAGCGAAAAGTTTAAAATCATTCTAGATGAATTCGAGATTCTAAAAAAATACATTAAAATTTAATTTTTGCACCAAGTTTAGTGAATGCATGTGGCAAAAACATGGACACAAATCTATAGGTACATAGAATAGATGAAAAGCGAAATATGATAAGGCAGTCGTCCCACCGCCGGCGATAAAACGAATCATCGTCATCATCATCAACCTATATTAGTCCACTGCTGGACATAGGCCTCCCCCAATGAGCGCCATAGCGCCCTGTCTTCAGCTTGCCGCATCCAGCATCTTCCTGCAGTCTTTCGCAGGTCGTCATCCCACCTGGTCGGAGGGCGTCCTACACTACGTTTACCGAGTCGTGGTCTCCACTCAAGAACACGTTTGCCCCAGCGGCCGTTGGTTCTTCGCGAGATATGGCCGGTCCACCGCCACTTCAGCTTGCTAATTCTCAGAGCTATGTCGATAACTTTGATTCTCTGTCGGATGTATTCGTTACGAATCCTATCCTTCAGAGAAACTCCGAGCATAGCTCTTTCCATAGCTCGCTGATAAAACGACTAACTATCGGCTATTAAGAGATGAAACCGTAGGCATAGATATAAGAATACTTCAATAGTACCGTAGGAAATGAAATAGTTAACGTGTTCATCGCAGTGTATCTTGGCCACTTTTGTTACCAGAATAAATGGTAGTGCAGGCATTTTAGCAAAAACCTTTTGTACTAAGAAGAATGCGTTTTTGATTGTTCACCATTTGCTCGCTGTTGGCCGGGATGCGGTATTCCATTGTATGTTCATCTGCTCTCTGTAATTTGGACTTTATTTATCTTTTAGTTACAATACCTAATTGTATAAAGACGTGAAGACTGTTAAAATAAAACTTAATGTAGTTTGCCATTAGGTGGAATTCGTTTTCAACAAATATAATAGTCGACCATTGTTCATACAAATAACAGATGAGATTTTAGTACGAGTTTGCAAAATACTAAAACGCAGCAGTCCGATTTACATAAACGTGTTCTTGAGGAGACCACGACTCGGTATGTAGTGTAGGACGCCCTCCGGCCAGGTGATGACGACCTGCGAAAGACTTCAGGCAGATGCATGGTCCGTCAAGCTGAAGACGGGCGCTCATTAGGGGAGGCTTTTGTCCAGCAGTTGACCAACATAGGCTGATGATGATGATGAAGCAGCCTTTTCACATTATTTACTGCCTTTCCCATAAAACTTATTTTACTTCCATTTGAATTTCTTTTCAAACTTGTTGAATTTACGTACAAATATGCAGCACATTGTCAGATTTTATTGGCAAAGGCGGACGCAATAGTTGCAAGGGGTGTGAATTGTGACGTCACATCCTTCACACTGCATTTCAATGTGTTCCGTTGTCATGGAAATTTTACATTCGTTTCTCTTAAGGCTCTGGCACACTTGTACAGACATACGTGGATAGCTGCAAATCAGCGAGCTATTCTTGAAATATGAAAAAAACGTGATCTAATATACAATACAATACAATACAATTATTCTTTATTGCACACCAAAATAAAAAACAGATACACTGGACAGGAAAAAGACAAATACAGAATGTGTTGTACAATGGGCAGCCTTATTGCTAAGAGCGATCTTTGCCAGGCAACCTTTGGATGGACATGAAGTGTTAGAACAAGTATAGACGGTGGAAGATAGATAGGGTAGAAATAATTTAAAATGGTGGTTAAGTATTCTTAAATTTTCTAATTTTCTGCGCAATTTTCTTAATTTTTTCATAAGAACCTTCTCCTGACAATAACAAACACAACAAAAAAAGAATTCGTGAAATCGGTCCAGCCGTTCACGCGTGATGCCGTGACCAAAGGAAATAGGGATTCATTTTTATATATATATATACATATACATAGATTTGCACATAACATAAAACGTTTGTCTAAGAATTAGTTAATTTGTCAGTAGGTGTAAAACAAATATAAGTCATGGTGGGCGAAGGTCCGCCTGCGACGCAGAAGGTTGCGGGTTCGATTTATTTATTCTCGGGACAATTGTGTGTACGATCTGCAGACATTTGTTCCGAGTGTTCTGGTCGTTATCTATGTATAATAAAAAATATCTATTGTATTAAGTATATCAGTCATCTAGTACCCATAACACAAGCTCTGCTTAACTTGGGGACACATGGTGCTGTGTGGATTGTCCAGCATTATTTATTAATGATAAAATAACATCGAATTTATTTACTTCATGGATTATCTTCAGATCAGTGGCATGCCACACGCTGGCGTATGTCCTCTTATAGGGTGAACAGTCGCGTCGTATAAAAGTCACAAGACTAGATGACGACCCCTGATTGTGGCGGGGGGTAGTAAAAACAACGCGGGCAACCTTTTATATCAACACAGATGTATAAAAGTTTTATATCCTTCAAAAAGGCACTATTACGTATTAAATCCTACTAATATTATAAACGCGAAAGTTTGTAAGTATGGATGGATGTTTGTTACTCTTTCACGTAAAAACTACTATATGGATTTTAATGAAACTTTACAATAATATAGCTTATACATCAGAATAACATATAGGCTACAATTTATAAAGATATATTGTATATTATTCATAATATCTATCACCACGCGGGTGAAACCGTGGGGCCCAGCTAGTATCAAATAATATCAAGTCGCTTTATTTCGTTGAGACCTTACAGAGCTCTTTGAAATCGGTCTCTGAAAAAAAGAAAAACGAGACTAATAGTATTACAGTATGGAATGAGATAACCTAACAATAGAAAATATACAAAAATTACATAATTATTGTTATTTGGTAAATAATTATGAAGGTCAAGAAAAGTAACTAAGTAGCTGATAAACCAAATATTGGTTGGTTTAGCTAACCCGCGCCTGATCAACATGGGAAGTATCAAAGTAAATATCCAAACAATTTTGTGTGTGTTCAAAATTTTCTAATCACACGCAGTACACCTCAACCCCAAAAAAGATACTTAACGAAAGTGCACGCGAAGACAGCGCTGATTGACTTATGTAACAAGAAAAGGATCGATTGCCTCTCGCATATGTCATGGGCAGAAAGGTTTCACGCGCTTAATCCACCCCGAGGGGCTTGCCATTAATTAGCCCGGGGTTGCCGGCTGCGGTCTGCGGCTATTGACGTATGTGCGCCTTAAATTGTTGTCCAACGATTGCTGGGTCAAAGATTCTTTCTGGAGTTTATTGGTTGAGGTTCTTTTGATTGAGCGTGGTATGGAATTAACCCTCTGAAATTAATAAAGTAAATCCTGTATTGGCCTTATGTTTTGTGAGTGTATGTTAATTTTAGTTTTTTAAACAAAAACATTAAACAAAACCCACAGCCCTTAAGGCTGTGGGTTTTGTTTTTTAAATAAATAAATAAATTTAAATGAAATTTGGGTACTTATATTGATTTGATTCTACTCTTTACGTATATGGTCAGCGGATTTTTGGCGAAAGGTGTCATTTTCTGGAAGTTCATTGGACGCCTGTCAAATGACACCGCGCGTGCGACATCGGAGCCTCGCTAACTCGGTTGATTTTAAATGTTTTTATCTGTTAGTCTCCAAGGTATTTATTATATGGGCCCTAATTAAGTTACTATTTATATACTTTCTTTGTTGCCTGAAATAAAGTTATTATTATTTCACATCATTTATATCAATTCTCGTTATAAAATACATTTTGTACTATAGAAAATACAAAAATTATACTCTAATTCTACAGTAAAAAATATATTAAAACTGTAGATCACCGACCGCGAAGCGAAGCTCAAGCGGCCGGTGACTAGGGCTGCAGACTGCAGAGAGAGGAACTTCCTTCCTTATTATTATTATTGCAGTTTAACATGATAAAGTAGTCGTCGTGTGATAGATCATTAACATCCGGTCCCAATTCGACCCAAGGTTGTTATCGGCAAAACATGTCATATAATATTATATACTACATTTGTCGTGGGAAAGGGACGGTTGAAATCATGTTATGTCTGATAATTACTATGTTCCGAGACGGATATGAGAAATACTCTTCAACCAACATGCTGTTTTACGATTATGATGCAATCAATAATTTTCTATATATGTACGTGAATTAAATAACTATCTTCCACGCATCATTAAAAGAAGACGAAAGACAGCTAGGTACTAAATTTTTACTCATCAAGTAAAAGAAAGAAAATCAAAAGATATTAAAGTAGACCTATTTAATTCAAGTCCATAGATAGAAAATTCATTATTGCCCCCTATATTAAAAATAAATTAATAATAAAATCTCATAAGTTAAGTGATAATTGGCGGTCTTATCGCTCAAGAGCGATTCGCGCATATGGATTAATTCGAAAGTAAAACACAATTTTGAGAGCCGAAAATGGACTTGCTGTTACTGCCTTTTTATTGGGTAATTTGTGGTTGTCAAGCCTGTATACTACAAAAATCTCTCGCGTGACCTTCAGGTGTTTTGGGTTGGCTTCAAGAGTTCGTGGTCAAATCGAGATTTGCATAGACGCAACTGACATTACCGTCTGCTCCTGGCATTGCTCGCGTGATTGCGATATTCTGATATTATTGCTGAGTTTTTCGGTCCTTCGTTCAATTCCCTTGTGTATATATTGTGTATGAAACCAATCTGATAATCAGGCCAAGCCATCGCCTATTGCGATACCTAAGTGTCTATAAAACCCATCAGTGGATCCATTTGGTCTGGCAGGCGTCCCAGAGAAGAAATTCTGTCTATAAGCAAGAATGAGTCACCAATTAGATGACTCCGTGGTGTAGTGGGCGAAGGCCTTGCTGTGACGCAGGAGATTGCGGTTACGATTCGCGCCTCAGGACAAAAGTATATCAGTTATCTAGTCCCATAACACAAGCTCTGTTAAGCTTTGGACTAGATGGTTATGTATGGATTTTCCAGCGTTATTATTATTATTTATCCAGCCCATTGATTTCACCTAACAGATAATAATCCTTAAATAGTTATGCTAAAGCCTCCATTCGTCTCCACCTAATTCACATCAGTATATCACAGTCACCTATTTCATTCCATAACTTATAAAATAAGAAACAAAACGCCTCGAAATGAAAAGGTTTAGGCATAAACGAGTTTCTGAAAGAAATTAAATTCACAGAGAGTAAATCTTTGCTGGCAGCTTTTTATCCTTCATAAAAGGGTTAAAATTATAAAATTACTTTTTTTTAATATAGCTTTGTTTGGAGTTCAAGACTGACTGGCACAGTACTAAATAATTCACCGCCTCATCGATCGGCTGCTATTTACAGAATCGGAACAATGCCCGCTATAGTAAGGTGTACGTACTACCTATGTTTGTATCATAAGGATTGAAATATAATAATGGTGAAAAAGTAAATTGCAAGTAAGGCATGAATTATACTGGGTTATTGGTGACTGACACTGCGTAAACTGCAGGTTATTCACATCACTTAGGTTCTTAAAGACGCCAGGTCTTATTCTTAAAATTGGTAAAAAAAGGACTATATTAGTAAGTAACACCTCCATTCAATAATCGTTCATACGAGGTTTTTATTTGAATCTAAACTTAAAAACGGCTCTGCCCTGAATGATCAGTTAGTGTGTGTGGGCTAGCCAAACGACCATTTAAATGATGTTTCATACATGTAAAATAGGCCAATGATTATAAATAAATAATGCTGGACAATCCACACAGCATTATCTAGCCCCATGGTAAGCAAAGCTTGTGTTATGGGTACTAGATAACTGATATACATAATACAATACATTACATAGATAGATATTTTTTATTATACATAGAAAACGACCAGAACACCCGGAACAAATATCTGCAGATCATACACACAATTGTTCCGAGGCGGGAATCGAACCCGCAACCTCCTGCGTCGCAGGCGGACCTTCGCCCACCGCGCCACATCGGTCGTCATTATGATGTGATAATGGTTTGAAATGGGAGTCAGTCTTTAGTAATTGTAATGGAAATAATAAAATTCTGCATGGAAAGTGATTTACATAAAATTATGAATCCTGGCGTCTTCATAAACATGTTCTTGATGTTAGGCAGGATTTGCGGTTTACGCAGATTCAGAAAATTACCAATACCTCTGTATAGCGTCCGATCAAATGACCTGGATTCATTAGCTTTTTTCCGTACCTATCCCAGTTTATCACTTAATCAAGTGATTATTTAGGATACCATACAGTTTCAGCGTGATACAGTAGGATATACCCGCCATACCTGTCTCGCCTGACAGCCTGGCTATCGAACAACCTGTCAGCCAGCCCTTTCAAACAGCCAAAGAACATACGGCATACTACCGAACACTTCCCAACGCGGCTGATGTGTTTGTTTGAACGATTGTTGTTCAGATTCTAACTAGGTACGACCGGGCTGTATACGACTCGACTAGGCCTATACCGCTTTGATTGTAACTTTAGAAATGGAGTTGAAGGTAGCCTTCTATAAAACTACATCCATTTTGACACAGAATGGACGCGAAAGCGTAGAAAACTCGATTATTCTGAAACCGAAAGGCAACAATCACTACAACGTGCAAACATCAACATAATTTATAATTTAAATTAGCTTTAAAATATGTATCTAGCTAAACTGGGACCCCATGTACTACAGCACTGAATTAATAAGAATATGCGACATAATTTTTATGGCCCACACCACCCGGAAAATGTTTTTATGTGTACTGCAAACTCCGAGAATGTTTTTGCCGTACACCGCTATTGTTGTCAAACGCATTTTTTCGCAGGCCGATAACGGCCCTGACAACTGACAGGGTTCAGAGGGCAGTATTTCGTTAGTAGGGACATGGATTGCTCCTAACTGCCATTTACTTTTATTTTATTTTGCTTTTGATATTTTAGGGGTCTGGTAAAAATGTGATAAAAGACTTCTCAAGTGTTTTATCACTTGAGAAGTCTTTTATCACATTTAGTTATGTATAATATATGTAGTTCTTCAATGATAAATAGATGTAATGATAATTAGTAAAGGAAGTTTCAATCAAATAATTACATTTCGTTTTATTTATTATTTTCATTTAGCATTCATAAGAACTAGGGTTATTTTATTATTTTCATTTACTATTCATAAAATGACATAGGGTTTTCATTTTCAATCTTTTGTATTTATAATATCTTATGTCAATATTTTTTTTTACTTTACTTTTGAAACAATTGAGCTAACTGCAGACTGTTGCAAATAATCTACAGGTCTCTACTGATCCATTATGTTAATTAGTCAACAGTTTTTTCTCTCTGAGGTCTT
This sequence comes from Eupithecia dodoneata, assembly GCA_947044415.1. Classification (NCBI taxonomy): domain Eukaryota; kingdom Metazoa; phylum Arthropoda; class Insecta; order Lepidoptera; family Geometridae; genus Eupithecia; species Eupithecia dodoneata. Next base: position 5,201,781 of record OX345656.1, on the reverse strand, counting down.
ATCTTAAATCCCGTGTTAGGGTTTTAACAAGTTTCAGTGTCGATGATTTATTATATAAAAATCAGTATGGATGATTTGTTATATTTCATAATCTGGATGCACCATAAGCTAATTATGCTAATTATGCTTCAAGTACCTGCTCACTCTACTTCCTTCTTCGCCCAATCCTTTACCGCCCGGGCTGTGCAACTATGGAACGCATTGCCAGTATCGGTGAGGCGTGCTAAGTCATTACCAACCTTTAAAACACTGTTAAAAGAGCACTATTTGTCCTGCTGTCACTAAGCGCATAACTGAGATCCTATGTTTATAAGTAGTATATGTATATTTTATTATATATATGTAGTATATTTCTATGTAAGTACTATAAGTATTTTATTTATAATATCCCACAACTTACAAGCACACAGATCCCCTGGTACTGTCCACGATCCTATCCATCCATGGTTGTCTGGTAGAGATCGCTCTTGAGCGATAAGACCGCCAATTGTACTTAATTTTTAAGTTTTTACTGTACATAGTTTATAGTTAAAGTGCAATAAAGAATTTTCTATCTATCTATCTAATTTGCTAAAAAAACCAGTTAGTAACACATACAAACACAGCCACCGATGATCCATGACCATCGTCTTGTTCGTTTAGTGTTTGTCTGAGAATCAAAATATTTTTGATGTCCTAAAAAAATCACCATGCAAATCGAATATCTCGTCATTACGTTAGTGGTTTTATCACAGCCCTATACTACATATATATTAAAGTCGTTTTCTATGTATAATAAAAAATATCTATCTATGTAATGTATTGTATGATGTATATCAGTTATCTAGTACCCATAACACAAGCTCTGCTTACCATGGGCCTAGATAATGCTGTGTGAATTGTTGTCCAGTATTATTTATTTATTATTAGCTATATCTTTTTTATGTGAATATACACATAAAAAAGATATAGCCAACTAGACACCTCTATCACAACTTTCAAAGCCAAACCGTATAATAAAGAACGGGGTAAAAAGAAACACGAACGCGGCTACTGCGTTTACACGTTATACAGGTCGTGACTGTTCCTGCAAAAACGGCAAGTCCTCTCATCCACTTAATTCCAATCACGTTCTGTAGCCGCGACGGGCCTGTAAACATATCAACCTAAGCGTATGACAATATGGTAGATTTGAACAGACGATGTACATCATTCTATGCATAGGGATTCAGCTGGCTAAGCCTTAAGTTAAGAGACTTTAGGCTTTGTATCAACTTTGATACCTACGTATCAACCAATCTCAATCGATGTGCCACAATAATGTATTATAAGGTTGAAGTATTTATTTTACGTAGGGTAGCTTGTAGACCAGAAAAATACTTATAAGAAGAGTATAAATATACGACCGATGTGGCGCGGTGGGCGAAGGTCCGCCTGCGACGCAGGAGGTTGCGGGTTCGATTCCCGCCTCGGAACAAATGTGTGTACGATCTGCAGATATTTGTTTCGGGTGTTCTGGTCGTTTTCTATGTATAATAAAAAATATCTATCTATGTAATGTATTGTATTATGTATATCAGTTATCTAGTACCCATAACACAAGCTCTGCTTACCATGGGGCTAGATAATCCTGTGTGAATTGTCCAGCATTATTATTATTATTTATTATTATTATTATATACATAAGATGAAAAATACCTACAAGGCTCTATAAAGACTTGTTTAGTAAAAAATAATAATAAATAAGGCCGGACAATTCATCTAAGCTAAGCAGAGCTTGTGTTATGGGTACTAGATAACTGATAAACATTATACAATACATTGCATTGATATATATTTTTATTATACATACATACCAAACGACCAGAACATCTGAACAAATATCTGCAGATGGTACAAACATTAGGCGGGAATTGAACCCGCAACCTCCTGCTTGCAGACCTTCGTCCGCCGCGTCACAGTGATCGTCGGTTTGGTATAGCTAGGTAGTGGCTCTTACTCAGTGATATCGGTTTTCCAATATTACTATTCTACAGACCATAAAGACAGGTCACCTTTTGTAAAAGCAGTCAATTTCTCAGAGAATGTGTTAATAAAACAGTTTTATAATCCCATAAATAAATCGTAAAAACGTACAGTTCCGGCCATCAGTTTCATCAGTTCAATGGAAAACTATGACCGCTCTAAAACTCCTCAGAAGCTATCAAACAGTTGATTATGGGTATACGGGCATGGCCGGCCGCTCATGAATAGCGTAAAGCCTGCGTCTATACTCGCAGAAAAAAAATGACATTCGATTTGAGGAATTTATTCGATAGATGAAGCTGTTTGAATAAGAATCGGTCGCGATCGTGCGGGGTCTTTCGCGTCGCGGGCTGCTGGTGTGATCTCGGGTTTATTAGGAGGAGGCATGCGCTGTGGACCCGGCGGCGGCTCTGCCGGCAGTGGCACCCGGCCTACGGCGGAAAGCGCCCGCCCCCGCCCGCCCTTATAAAACCCCCCATACTTACGTAAGTCACGTGAAAAAACTTAACGCCAGTCGGTTTTGCCGCAAGTGATTTGAATTTAAAATAGAGTGATCGTGAGTGAACTGTGTGCTTTAGACGTTACATTGAGATTGTGTATTTTATAGTGGAATTTATGAACATTAACATGTTGAAAGGTGAGTCTAAGTTATGTGGATGTTATTGTAGATGATAGTAGTTAGGTACCTACCTAAATACAAACAAGAATATAAATGCCGTGGGGCTGTTTTGGGTCACAGTGTAGTTGACGGAACGCAAGGGAAAAATAACACAAAAACCTTGCCAAAACACTTTCGGGATTAGGGGGTGAGTTTCTATAAATTCTTTTTAGGATATTTATTTAAATAATTACATATTTTCATATAAATTATGCAACATTTTCAAAAATTCTACAAATATTGTAAAGACGCATTGTGATTGAAAGTGAAGATATGAAAAAGTTTTTTACATATAAGATCTCCAAAACGACGAAACAAATCAAGGTGAAATTTAACATTTATAGATGGATAAATTTTTTTTTATTGTTACGTAGTTTACCGTTGATAGCGTCAACATAGGTTTATCTAAACTAGGGTTCTCTGTACAATACCTAAATCAAATTTAACTACTTAAGCAAGTATCGGATATTAGTGCGTACGTTGTTCATGAAATTAGAACATAATTGGACTTTAATGTCACAAAAGTCATAAAAAGTCATACAAAGTCATAAAAAGTCATAAAAGTCATTTAATTCGTCTTTAAACTTATTTAAAGCACTTAGACATGTCGAAAAATTACATAAAATTTATACAATGTACGTGTAGTAATGTGTAGATCTCACTTATTATTAAGTATCAGAATTTTCTTCACAAAATAAAGATGTGTCAGCCATAGCTTCGTCAATTGTATAGTAACATTTTTTAATTTAATGGTTTTTAACATATTTTAGAAATTCAGTGTTAGGTTTTTGTCTTATGTTAATTGGTATTTTGTTGTAATTTTTTTAGATATACATTTGAAACTTTTCAAAATTTTATTTAGTCTGGTCCGAGGAAACACTACATTTTCCTTATTTCTAGTGTTATGATGATGAACCTCTGCATTTGTTACAACATCTTCAATATTTTCCAGCATATAGACTATATTTTGATAAATCAACTCACTAGCCATGGTCATAATATTAAGTTCTTTGAATTTACATGCTATGCATTTAATGTTAGCCGGTGGTAGTATAGTGTCGGCAGTAGGTACGGTTGGTTACAATACAAATCATCAAATCACATCTCACTAATATTATAAAACGAATGTTGAGATTTATGTGTGTTTATTAATACTTTCATAGTTTTGTGGTCAAGACCTTCTTGACTTTATTAAATGGATCAACTTATTACGGCCTGATGACGGACGTGTCGTCGGTCTGCCGCCCCATCCGATTATGAGTGTGAAAGAATAGAGAGTGCACATGTGTTTTCGCACACACTTGTGCACTATAATGTCCTGCGCACCTGCTAGTCTTCGTTGAGACTGGTCGCCGTGGTCAAATTCGGCAAGGAGAAGATGAGTAGTAAGTAGTTGTACTAATTATGAGTCGTATTCATTTAAGAACTTTTATAACGTATACTATTTTTCATAAAAATTACAAGTGTCCAGAAACTAGTGTATAGTAATTTGATTTGAAGTTTTGGATTAATTATACCGCAATCAATACCCTAGTAAATTTCTACTTAGGTATTGATTGCGGTATAGGTAATTAGGTACTTAGTCTCTGGAGAATAGAGGCTATGATAAAAACACATTATAGCTCCTATAATATTAGATTTAAAAGTAGTAAACATCGTCAACGATTGGAATTGATTTGCGTTAAAATACACATAGATCTAGTTATATTCTAAATGCCAACGTTGAATTCCTTAAACCAATATAGACGGATGAGATGCGAATCTGTCGACTCGAAAAATATAGGGATTTGATTTGATTTTGATCGAGCCAACATAGTATGCACCGAATTTATTGTTCTAGATGATATTTCCATGAATACGTATTGAAAATATTATAAAAATTATAGTTTACTACAGTAACTCAGTCTGTCTTATCCAGAAAAAATGCGTGTAATGCCGCAGGCAGAAACAAGTAAAGAATAAAACAACAAAAATAAGTTATTCTGATTTCAATAATAAATTCATTCATTTTTATGCCACCTGAGTGAGAGTCTGTAAAATAATACAAAATAATGAGCAAAAATAAAAAAAATCGAATCGTTATAGCACTTTATACATGAGACCTTCCGTTAAATTCGGTATTTCTGATTTATTGCAGACTTGTTTAAGTTAATTATTTATTTTATTAAGGCAACGCCAACAAGAAACGTAATCAAATAATTTTATAGAAACATGGTGTAAATATTATAGAATGTGTGGCCATAATAGTCCAGTTAACTTGTCGCATGAAAGGGGAGGTACCCTTTCAGGCAACAAGGTTACTGGTGTATTAGGGCATGACTATTATGATTGTCGGTTGGACTACCAAATAGCAAATATGTGAGGGGAATAACTATAGCCTTGTAAGAACCACTAAGCAGAGAAAGGTAACGTAGCTCGCACATGTTTTACAACAATGATCGATAGTAACATTTGTACGCATGTAAAGACAGCTTTCGGCGGTACTGTTAAAATTAATTTTAAAAAACATGAACATCAAAAAAACTTTTGAATCTATCATGGTTATTAATACTAAAGTCATTTAAAACGGGATATTTACCATGATTTGATTTTTGAGTTATCCAATATTTCGGCACAGTTGCATGCGCCATGATCACAGAGTAACTGAGTAACTGTCACGGAGTTACTCCGTGATCATGGCGCATGAAACTGTGTCGAAATATTGGATAACTCAAAAATCAAATCATGGTAAATATCCCGTATTAAATGACTTTAGCATTAACATCAAATCTTATGAATGAATAAATGAATTAGGTATAACTAATTGCTCTTCTGAAGTGATATTTATGAGAAAGATTAAATAAATAAATAATGCTGGTCAATTCACATAGCATTATCTAGCCCCAAGCAGAACTTGTGTTATGGGTACCAGAGAACTAATAAACATAATACAATACATTACATAGATAGATATTTTTATAATAACATAGAAAACGATCAGAACACCCGCAACAAATATCTGCAGATCGTACAAATTTATCCCGAGGTGGGAATCGAAGCCGAAACCTCCTGCGTCGCAGGCGGACCTTCGCCCGCCGCGCCACAGAGCTCGTCAATACATTATAAATGAGAAACATGGTAAATAGGCGGTAAGCTGGGGGATGATTTCCTGGCTGCGCGTTATAGGCAATGGACTGGTATAAAGAAAGCAGAAGACCTATTAAGGCTGGCCGTGGATAAGGTGGATAAAGTTTGAATGACCTTTAATAATGGACCGACTCAACAAGAAAAAGTTATATTGTAGAGATTGCAGAGATGATGGGGAGAGCCTGAATCAAGTTATGCATAATGTAGGTAATTTTAAGATACCTATGTTAGCTTAGAAAAAATGCCTTTGTGTCAATAGTACCATTGATTTGTACCATTGATGGTACAAGTGACACAACTTTGTATCATTTGTACCATTAATGGTACTAGTGACAATTATTTAGGATCGTACAATCATAAATATTGATGTATCGCTAGTACCTATCAATCCAGGGTGCTATAGAGAAGATCTTTTTACGTGTTTTCATTGGTAGGTCTATGTTAATGCCGCATTTGAACTGAATTTTAATTAAATTTGCTTTAGATTTTGATAAACGCATGTGAAACCGGGAGCTGAAGCAAGTATTTTAATACCTAATTGAAGGCCGAAATAAATATTTTATAATATTATAGCAGGTATAAAATGCCCCAAAATTTAGTTGTAGTTGTTGATAAAATTTGAAACCATCCCACTTTTACATATTACTATTTAACGAGTACATATCATGTTTATTTACCTGTTCACGAGGATATTTCGACAGGTTTATAACCAAATATATGTATAGTAATAATAATAATGTGAGCACATTATCGACTTCTGTGGCGCACGCAGGAGGTTGCAGTTTTGATTTCGGCCTCGGGACAAATGTTTGTACGATCTACTGATATTTGTTCCGGGTTTTCTGGTCGTCTTCTATGTATATAATAAACAAAATACTATGTATTATGTATATCAGTCATTAAGAGCCCATAAAACAAGCTCTGTTTAGCTTGGGGCTAGATAATGCTGTGTGAATTGTCCAGCATTATTTATTTATTGTTATTGATGATCGCGTAGGTTCAAATATTATGTATAGAAGGTGTCCGGAGGTAGAACATAGGTTACTTACTATCCCGAAACATTGAGAGCACGCAGGCACATACTCTGTTGTCATTGAAAGATGCTTTGCTTGAAGATATAGTTAATTTTCCATCCATGGTTGTGTAATTTAAAGGTTTAGGCAACACGTTCCTCAGTATCTCATTCCTTCACTTAAAAGTGAAGGAATAATAATCACTACATAGAATAAACAAAGTAGCTTCCCGCTGTCTGGCTGTCCCTATGTATGCTTAGATCTTTAAAACTAAGCATCAGATTTTGATGCGGTTTTTAATACATAGATAGAGTGATTCAAGAGAATAGTATAGTCGGTACTTTATACACTGTCAATGAATTTCTAATAACCATATTATGCTGTATACAGAATAAAGGGTTTACCGATACTGTGTGAATGCTGGTTCTGCCCATCGTACAAGCACGTTTGTGAAGACGGCAGGTAATTCGTAAAATGCTATATAAATCATCTCCCATACAATATAATGTCCGAAACCAAATAAATAACAATAGATCAATCTTCCACTCCGGTTATTTATATTCGACCATTTACATCCACATTATCATCATCACTACCCTATGTTGCATACACGAAAGATGGTTTAAGTGGCATCAGTCTGAATGGGAATCACATACCCGCTGATAAAATTCAGACAGAACCGTTAAAGCGAAAGCGCGAAGCGACTAAGAAACCTTTTGAGGTATATTTCAAAAGGAAGTTTTATAAACCATCTGACACATCGATTTTCCACATGGGCGAAGCCACGAGGCGCAGCTAGTAAATAATCATTAAATAAAATAATAAATAAAGGAATAACCTCGCTAAAGCGAGGTTTTTAAATAATATGTCATTTAAATAATATTCAATACGTTTATAATCACGATATTCCAACGCATAAGTTTACCACAAGGATCGACTCACCACGCCCTTTGTCCTTGTTATAACTCTGCAAGGAAAATAAAGAAGCTTTCCAGGTAGAAAAATACTACATAATGAGGGTTTTGTGGTATTAGATTTCATTCTTAAAGGGGAATATTTTACCTCTATTTTATCCTCGTTTAATATAATGACGGTGCTTCAGAGCTCAGGTGTAACTTAAATTGTTGCATTTATTCATTTCGAGAGATGTTGCAAATTGTTCGTTACTTAAAAAGGTGCTATTAAGGTTTTTAGTTTAAATGCAGATGAATTTTTCATTGAAATATAACCCTTTAGGAAAAATGAGCTTTTTTATCTTCGTAGATGAATGACTCAATTTGGCTTTTTTGAGGGGAACTGTTTGTCCGTAAAATATGTACATTGTTAATACTCAAAATCATTACAACATTACACTACTTCTAAGGGAGTATGATATGAACCAAAGGCGAACCTAAGGCGCTTACCTGGGAAGTCCTATGTCCAGCAGTGTACTTGTAAAAGCTGTAATGTGATAAGAATAAGATTTTAGCCTGATGGACGTATCGATCGTTCTCCTATAAATTTACTTTTTTTTTCTTATTTTCACCCTGTATTATTTATAAACGAAAGTTTGTAAAATGTGAATATTATTTTGTCTCCATAATTACTAAAATAAAAATATCAAGATGAAATTTTGCGTAATCTTAGAATATAGCCTTACTTATATAACTGGCTACTTATCATAACGAAAATACGCGTGCGAATTCACGGGCAGGAACTAGTTTAAAATAATGGAATGTTCCATTCGATAGGACTTGTTCAGTATTTAAAGTACCTACTTGTCCTGCAGGTAACGTTCGTTTATTTCCATCATGGGCTCGTACACGTAAAAACGATATCGAACTTTCTGATTCGTTTTCATGCAAACGCAAGCTGGTATATCTATTACTAGATGCGCCCCCTGCTTCACCCGCGTGGAAAATCTATGAGTTTCAATGGTTTATAAAACTTCCTCTTGAATCACTCTAGCTATTAAAAAAAACCGCATCAAAATCTGTTGCTTAGTTTTAAAGATCTAAGCATACGTAAACACAGACAGACAGACAGCGGGAAGTGACTTTTTTATACTACATTAGTTCATGACTTTGATCGTTATGCGACGCGACGTAAGAATTTTACACGAAAACGAATCAGAAACTTCGGTTTTCCTTTTCTGAGTAGGCCAGCTTTCGCTTCTGCTAAGAGGATTATGTACCTCTATAATATACATATCTTCGTACTAGAAGTTAGGCAGGTCCTACAAGCTGCTGTAGGTAGACCATGCACTGCCATGTCATCTGTGATGTAGGTCACGCAGGGCTGGTAATGCACCATTTCATCACGAGCACTTTCATTTTTTGTATGCAAGCGAGAGTGCCAAAAGTTTTGCGCACTGCGTCGTCGCCTTTCTCAGCTGAATATGTATGGGGAAAACTTGCCAATTCAAATTCGGTTACTTATTCACCACGGTGCAGTCTTATTGAATTTTTCACTCTTATGTTTCCTAAAGGCCGGTTCCCCGTTGGACGGCAAAAGTTTTAGTAGGGCATATTTTGCCACGCGAGCAATCGTGAAACTTTTTGTTGGTTGGAAAGTGCTTATCTGAATTGGTTTGGTACCAAAAAGTTTGAATGGTTTCATTATTAATTGGGGGCGGCACCCAATACTTTTGATTCCAGTGGGTACCTTATACGAAAATAAAGGAAAACCTTACATTATTACCTTCGCGAATTTAGACTTTTCTGTATTTAAACTTAATAGGAACAGTTTACACTAATTGCCTGATAAACAGGTTTCACCTAGGTCAGGGTCACCCATTGTTTATTTCATCAGAATTTAAGTAGGTAAGTAGTGTACTTCTTTGTTGTCCTATAGTACAAATATAAACCTATATACATAATTGTCATATTGGACAAAATTCGTGTTGGACATTAATCCTAGTTGGACATTTTGTATTTTGTACATTAGTCGTGCAAAGGATATTATTTTTATTTATTTAATAACAACTGTACAAAATAATTAAAACTAAGTTAAAATCCAACAGAGATATATCTATGTAGATAGAAGCTAAGCTATTATTACACAGGTCTACATGTTGGAACTTGGGTAGAAACTATAACGAAAGGGTAAACGGGGCAAAACGAAGCCGTAAAGTCCTACCTTGCCCAGGATGCCCGATGTCACAGTGCACAATGCGGATTAATAATCGCATACCTGAATCAGAATACGACATACTAGCCAACTAAAGCTCAGAACCAACTAGTGCGCACGCACATATTAGTTACGCTGTCTGACATGCTTTAATATGTCAAAGCTTCTATAGTAACAGATATGGAAGCTATGATATTAAATTAGTACATAACTATACCAATAGACTCATAGCCATGTGTAGTATATAATATGCCTTACGCACATAGCTTACATATATCCGTTGAGACTTGCCGCCCTGACTGAAAATCGAGTAAGAGGACATCAATTAGGCTCATGCTACAAATAATCAGTTTAAAGATTTTTTTATTCCTCAAAAGAGAAAAGTTCGCTTAAATGAGAATGTATGTATGTAATAAAACTTTTGAAACTATCATGGTTATTAATACTAAAGTCATTTAAAACGTGATATTTACCATGATTTGATTTTTGAGTTATCCAATATTTCTGCACTCTGTTACTCCGTGATCATGGCGCATGCAACTGTGTTCAATCATGGTAAATATCCCGCTTTAAATGACTTTTGTATGTATGAATTTTACAATATTCTTAAGCTTACTATCTTAACTAATAGTAAATAATATATTATGCTAGTATTGTTAGGTTGTTGATAGGTAAGTAAGCTGGTTTAAGTTATTTTACAGTGATATTATGTTCCGTTTGTTTCACAAATTTTGTCATAAATATGTTGTTTTAATCTTTCTTAAAAATGTGCATTGATAAGCGGTTTCTGATGTTATTAGGATTATGATTTTGTAAGTAGCTGGCATTGAAATAACATCCATTCATACGTAGTTAGGTTAGGTTAGGTTAGTTAACCGGCCGTGGTTGGTTCGCCAAAATGTAAGCAGCCGCTCAATTTATAACATTTACAATTGAAGTTAAATGTTCATCGTGCTGTGCTAATAAAGTGGTAGGTGCCAACTACAGTAGCAGTGAGCCCTGAGCTTAATATAAAGTCAGCTATTAGATAAACTCTGTCCTGTAGCGCCAATAGGACTTTCATATAATAGATAAATAACTCTTTTATTGCACACTTAAAAATAAAACAAACAAGACTGAATAAAATACAAAATATGTGACAATTTGGCGGTCTTATCGCTCAAGAGCGATCTCTACCAGACAACCGTGGATGGATAGGATCGTTGGATTGTACATGGGGATCTGTGTGCATTATATTAATTTATAAAATATTCCATGAAAAAACGTTCCTACTAAAAAATCAATAAAATAAATGTAAATACATATAACCAATTATATACCTACTAATATAAATACATACTCTTAATTATATAAAGGGTAACAAGGGTGTGGTCAGTGATATACGGACCAATAGAGTTCTTTTAGCATACTCTTGAATATCGGTAGTGAGTTAGCACGCCTTACTGTGACTGAGTTGTTGTAAAAGAAAGTAGAGTGGACTGGAACTTGAAGCATGAGTGTTTCAGAAAAGCGGAGAGAAAAAGCGTGAGAATGGTGGAGAAAAGTTAAGGGGGTGCAGAAGAGAAAAATAAACTATTATATAGAAGAGATAGGATGTGACTATTACGGCGAAGCCATATTGGTAACCACTTGAGCTTCCTGCGAAATTCCGAGACATGGTCATACTTGTCATGATAATACATACTACGTTAGTCAACATCAAAGGTATTTCAATTTGTAGCGTATTGGCGAACCAACCCTCGAATAATGCAGCCTTGACAAGGAATTTAGATTGAGAATCAATGAGTAGGGACTGTCATAATTTGGTAATAGCACAACCTAAGGAATGTTATTGGAGCAGAATATCTATTTACTATATTCTAAACTGGTTGCTATCAGCACGAATACCTATCTGAATTTAGGAAAATATATTGGCAATAAATGAACGAAATGGCACATTATGCGGCGTGCCTTATGTAAAAAATATAAATGTTTATACATAACGCTCTTAGTACATTGCCAATTGTGTACATTAGAGATATTTTGAATGTATTTTTGGAGGGCAATCGACATTTTATTATCGACATTTTTTCTGTGTGGATTGTCAGCATTATTTATTAAGGTTACATAACTTATTTAAAAGTGCCTAAAGCCTATATGCTAGGTTCTCACTAAATTTACATAAATTGATTATATCTACTGCAGTAAACGTGCAATCCTACAACAATAGAAGTTAGCCTGTTATCCCAAAGTAATAATACATCGAAGTTATCCTAAATAATTTATAATAATGTATATCCGGGTGCATTCAAAAGGGGATGGAATCATTTCGAACTGAAATCAAAGTGGTCAGATGTTTACTTTGACATGGTACCAATCTACTTGAAGGTGTGAAGGTGCGGGTTGTATGATAAATGTTACGTAAAATATTTGCTTTGACACGGTTTCGTTGATTGTGTATGTTGTTTGTGCACGGATATACTACGTAGTTAACACTTTGAGCGATTAAATCACACGGTATGTGTTTTCTACAAGTGACTAATATGCGTAAATTCACACTAGCGCAGCGGCTGAGAAAATACAGATCTTTGTGACTCAGCACAGCCGTAATATTTTTCGAACGAAATGCATGTGCGGCGCAACACAACCGCTGTGTAGATCGGCAGCACGAATTTTTTAGGTAAAAAATAGACCGCAGTCGAAGAAATCGCAGTCAAAGTGTTAAGCTTGGGCTACTACGTTTTGTATTGCCAAATCTGCCAACGTCGATGAGAACGTAAATCCACAAAGCCGATGTTTGACCGAATTTGTGCGGTTTACTTCTGAAAACCGCAACATTGTTCAACATTGAACAATGTTGCTGCGAGTGTCAATATTCTCTCCAAAATAAACCGATAACATACCGACCTCGAAAAGTATACTCAGTCGAGCGGTCAAGCGTAACCTTACCACGGAATAACTTCATGTTGTATTATGTTATTTAATATAAGATTTAGTTATTTATGGTTTTTTGAAGATAACACATAATACATAGTTACGTTGCTTGGTAGATAACTGACATTGGAACGCCAAAATTACATATTAAACTGCTCACATGTCCGTGACCTGAAAAGACATTGTGTTACCATTCCATTTCAAAGGTCACGCAAACCAAATTAAGCTTTTGACACAATAGCAAGAATTGAGTAACTTGTTGGACATTGTATTGCTACATATAATAATGTATTTCTATTGAATGTGTTTTTTTTAACTTGATCAAACGAAATGTGCGGATGTTGGACAAACAAAAATCGGTGTTTATTATTTATTAAATCACGAAATTTAATAAACCATGCCAGTCTACCTTGGCGTAGACTTTCATTTGATCAAGTTTCAAAATAAACCCTTTAAACCTAAGGTTTTGCTGTAAGAAAACTCTTTGTTAGGGTTAAGCTCGCCTATGTACATATCTTTTTTTAGTTAAGTTATTTTTAAGTTTTTTGTGTACAATAAAGAATTACAAGAAAATAAACATTGTATAAAAACATAGAAGAGTTACTCAAATGGAAATTATAGTTGCTCCTTTCAAATAAACAACTTTTTAGCTTACATTTTCTGAATATTAAAGTCGAGCAAACGTTTTCTATAAGTGAAATGACGACTATGTAGGTAAAAGCACTAAATCGTTTCGTAGAAACTTTACCTATTTGAGGGAAATTACCTGAACCTCGTGACCGGTTAGCTTGGTTAACAAAATCAATACTGACCCATTTTATAAGGACTACCTAAACGCTGAGAGGAGGACAATGGAAAATATTCTATTAATGCGAATGAATGGCTAATAGTAATTAATTGTTCACCGTAACTCATAGTAGGTTTGTTGCAAAAACGCTTCCTTTTTGTAAAAGATAGGTTCATTAATGGTTTATGGTGCTTTTAAAGCTTGTTTTAGAAACTTTTGGAGTCTTCACTGTCGACAGTCAACAATATTCTTACACTAAAATATCGCACCAACCCGCCGGTGTTTCCTACTTGGGTATGTAGACTCCATTAGTTGTAGATAAAATCCACTCCTAACAAGTATCAAATATAACCACAAAGACGGACAAACAAACTACGAAGGAACTGGTACAATTTTTGACTTTTTCAAAATATTTCAAAAAGTATGAAACCTTCAAAAGTTTTGATATGCAGCTACAAACCTTTCACTTGATTACTCAAATGACTTTGTAGGTCTCTTTTAAAATTTCGACATCATGTTTTCATTGTTTTCCATTAAATTTAAACATAAAAAATTATAATAAACAAATGTATTATTATTTTAAACATCAAGTTATTGCTGCGGTAGTTGCTGAGATATCAATGCGCTATGTTCGTACGTCGGGTCGTATACATATTGGTCAATTTCTCCGTAAATTCTAAACCGATTTGAAAAAGTATTGTGCTATTACATGGAGAATGATACAGATAGTATTATGGTCCCATAAAAAATATTTTCATTCGGTTCTAAATAGTAAAAAAAAATTACCAAGCAATTAACTCACAACACAATGCTGAGTCGGACGCCATTTTGTAGCATTTAAGTTTTATTAATTTTTTCAATTAGTTAGTAGTTATGTAGTATTTATGGTGTTGGGTAGTTAAGGAATTAGTTTAGTAACTTTGTTAACTACAAATAGTGGTTTTGTTAACTACAAATAGTTGTTTTAATTGTTGTTTGTTTGCTACAAATAAAGATAATTCTATTCTATTCTATTCTATTCTAACTCAGGATAATTGATTTCAAGCATTGCAAACTATCTGCTTATTAAGTACTGAAACTAATTACGTAACATATCTACAATACAAATTAATTCGACAACTGGCTCGTATTTGCGCATGGCTGTAATTGCTTAATTTGTCGCCAATCTCATTAAAACGCTGTTTTAATGAATATCTAAATAGGTATGCTTTGGGGAGTTCTGCAGAGCTCATTCTAAAAACAATCATACAAAATATGGATTGTAATCTGGCACATGCTGCAACTGTGTGGTTGTAATCGGGTAAATTTGATTTAGAACAACGTCGCATGTAAACATTATAACTAGTTCGGGCAGTAACTAGTAAATTCTTTTTGAAAATTACGTTATTCTAGAAAGAAATCTCGGCCTTGAATTACGTATGTATATGCATGAAAATTTCAGCCCGATACGTTCAGTATTTTTTGTATAAAGAGTTAAGGTAAAAAACTTCTAAACATCCAAACTTTCGCAAAATTATATTTGTGTGATGTCTTCCTACGTAATGAATAATATTATAACGAAGACTTTGCTCCACTTGACGGGAAATCATTAATTTTACATAGAAACTGGAATTCACTTTACGTAACAACGGCATACTAGCGTTCTGCGAACCCTTAAATATTTCATAAAGGTATTAGAAACGGGCATAGCTTCGATAAGAAAGCCTCAACTAAATATGAACTTAAAAAGAAACAGCCAGAGCACTTTGGCTCTTCCAGCGAGAGGAGTAGCTTCGAGTGCTGTTGAAGAAGTTGTAAGAATTTATGTGAATGTACATAGTTTGAAAGAGTTTACCGGCGCCTGTAGCCAGCCCGTCGCCAAGTGGGGCTCTCGGCTTGATCGACTCTTGTCCAATCGTTTCTGAACCTAGAATACACCCCACATTTTAAATACCTGAGTGAGCGTAATGATATAAAAAAAATGTATTTTCGTAATCCCTAAAATGTTTATTTTTTATATGTTATATAAATAAATCAATTTCTTCCCAAATTATAAATACTTTCAAGATTAAGAAACATAAAATATACAACGTGGTTTTCATATCATATTAATGTATTTACTAACAAGTACTATACTTATGTTAAATCTACCGCTTTTTAGTAAAAATATCTTGATTATAGTTAAGAAATAAAATCAGTTCAACATCTCATCCTTATATTAAGACGACTTTTAAAATGATGATGAATGAATCCACGTTCTGTCTAATTTCAAGAAAAGAATGAAATAACTGTGAAATGTATCATGCAATCAGAGTTAAAAGAAATAACTATTATCTACAAGAAACCCTTTTCAAGATAGCTATAAATCTTTCTTTTAGGACTTTGTTTTTATTTATACTTCGCGAGAACAACATATAAATACCGCTAACTTTTCTTTTAGCGAAAGTTCTTTGCTGTTCATATTAAAAATAAAAAGGTTCTAAGAAACATGTTCCGTTAACTTTGAAAGCTGTCAAGGTTATATTTGGTTATAAGTAGAGTAGAAAGAAAGTAAATTGTCATCTCTCTTCTATAATCCCTCATTTATTTATTTCTTATTTATTTATTGAGCACTACTAACTCATACACTTAAAAACACAGAACAGAATACAGAATCTACCTGTAGATGTGATGCCTTTTTTGAAATATATCTTCATACAATACAATACAATATAACTTTATTGCACCATCAATACAAAAAAATAATAAAAATACTAAAGGATCTTAATACTATAATCAGAATAATCAATTTATTGGTAAAAAAAACAAATATTACAAGTCACATAATAATTATAAATTAGAGTTAATTAAATAATTAGACAATAGTCAAATAACTGTTAATAGATTATAATAAATGTATTATAACATTTATAACTAAGTACTAACTATAACTAGTCATCATTCATATTCATCTTTTCTAACTTTTCTTACACCAAAGCTTGGTTTATGCTTCAAAATTAAATAAAACACATAAATGAGCTGATAGCGTTATGATTATTATTTTAAACCGACATTAAGTATGTATATTACTCGATATTATCTTTCGCTTTTCTTAAAAAAAAATAGCCCCCAAGGTGGTAAAAATATTAACGAGGGATTACAGTTTGTTCCATACAACATAAAATTACACAAAAAGCGAAAACCAGTTTTAAAAAAATATTCTCAATGAAGCAAATTAGTTCAAGCAGGCAACAACATCAAAGCTAGAAAATAAAAGTTTGTATCAATAAAATAATTTCCGTTACATTATAAAACAAAGTAAATTTAGATAATTAACGCTCCAAAGAAAGTCAAGAAAATTACAAACAAACAATCGTACCAAGCTTATTTAAACAAGATAAAGCACCGAGGAAATAATTTAAAACTCAAGAAGTTCGGCCGAGCTCCAAACTTGGTATTTTGAGTTTGAACTTTTGAATTTATGTTTACCCAAGTGTTGTTTTTTTCAACATGGCTTTTTTATTATTGTTCTTTAGGAAGCTATGAATATTCTTACACTGAAATGCTTCGTCAAAAGACAACATTCAGTTTTATAGCACGAAACGTTGAATAACCTAATTAATCATATTTATTTTATGAATTTAATAAAACGACTTAAAATGGGCGGTGCAAAAGTACTCGATTAAATGTCGGAAAACAACAGGAAAAAGGCTCTTAATAAAACTGGAGGGCACTCCCACTGACAGGTCCTTTTATTGATGCACAGATAAGTCCGTATCAAATATTAAATGCGGTCCATTTTGCCCTTTTGGACAGTGGGTTTCTAATGAAAATACCCTTTATTTTCGACTTCCCTTTTGCTTTTTTCATTTCAGTTACTGTTCATTTATTAGACCCGAAATCCTGCGTTTGCAAGTTGGTATGGGTGACCGTCCATTTCAATGTTTATTACAGTCTGGATCCAAATTAGGAAGGTAAAGTCACAGCATAGCTACAATCACAGCATAGCTTGCAAAATAATATATGATTCATAAAACTCAAGGTGTCATTTCTTTTTTAACCGACGAAACGAAAAACAAATTGAGATAGGTGTTATGTTCGTCGATTTCTCCATAAATTATAAAACGATTTCGAAAATTATTACGCTTTTGTATAGGGATACTCACACTGGTATACCAGTTCGAAGTCGCTCAGCGAGCTATGGAAAGAGCTATGCTCGGGGTCTACCAAGCAAAGTAATTGACATAGCTTATAGAATTAGCAGGCTGAAGTGGCAGTGAGCCGGCCGTATATCGCAAAGAACCGACAACCGCTGGGGTAAACGTGTTCTTGAAGACAGTGCGCTACGGCGCTCATTAGGGGAGGCCTATGTCCAGCAGTGGACTAATTATAGGTTGATGATTGTATGGGGAATCATCCCGAGGTATTCCCATAAAAATCGTATTCGCAAGGTATTATTATTTATCCCGATAAATGTAAAAAACAGTGTATATACTAGTTAATGTCTAATAATTGTTTAGTTTCATTAACAATCTAATTATGTAAAGTTCGTTACAATGCGCCCAATCGCCGTCTTCAATTTACTGCGAGTCACCCGCGATCTTTCGCTGCTGAAATGTGTTGTAGAACGGGTACTAAAATCACTTCCTTATTGACAAATGGCGTCCCTTGTTACAATCGTACGTCGTTTTATTTGTACTGTTTTATTTTGTATTTCCTTCCGTTTCTTTGACGTCAAACAATAATAAACTTGTGCGATGTTGCTTTAACGAATCGTGGAAATAATATGGTTTCAATGATTCAGTTGAATCAAGTTGAACCTGAGCTATGTTAATATTTACCTGCGCAGCTGCGGTTCTGTTAGTATTTTCATTTCCGTATATATTCGCCAACGTTATATTTATATAAAATTATAAATTCCTCTAAGTTAAAACATCTGAGGCCGGTGCATAAAACTACGGTATTGGTGATTTGTTATTGACTTCGTAGTAAACGTAATTTAATTTTTCGGAAATGTACTAATTTGTTACATTTCGCACTAGTCCTGACGTTTGTGTACATAATGCCCAAAAAAGGACAAAGGAACAAATTAAATTATATTATTATAAAAAAACATAAAAAACAGCATTTTTTAAATAATTTTAAATAATATAATTACTTATTTCTTAAGCAATTACTTAAAAAAAACATTTAATGAACCCAAACTCGCCGGGGTTAATTCGTTCCATTCAGGAATATATATGGCCATCATCTGTCACCATCATCAGACCAGCTCGATAGTAACATGACATTGCATTGTCACGAAACTTTACTATGCCATTAGTATGCTAAATTTCAACTCAACCGGTTGAGGATAATTGGTTTAAAATTTAGTTGCAAGATTTGGCCCACACAAATTAACAGGGCAAGTAGAATCGAAAAATGTTGTAAAAATCTAGGCAAATTTTATCCACAAGTTTGCCATAATATAAACTCTCTTGAGCAAAATGTGTTTGTCTTCGCGATTCACCAACGCAAACACAAACGCACTGAGTGCATTTTCATGGAGGCGGTGGGTAAACATTGAACCCGTTATTTTCGCCGACATGTTTTTAAAATGCATTGTTTAACATGAGCTCCATGTTAAACTCTAACATAGAGTTTCTATTCTCACAGCGGGATTACATGCCTGGCTATATTTTTTGAAAACTTTAGTGGCGTAGTGGATGAAAGTTGGTCTGCGTCGCAGGTGCAATTCCGATGGCGTTACAAATCATTGTACGATCTTCAGACAGTTTTGTGTCGTGTATAGGTATATTCTATGTAGGTATGATAAAAGTCAGTAGCAAGTACTTATATCAAATATAAGTAGTAAGATACTAAATCACTGATATACTGACATCAGTGATTAATTATCCATAATAATATGTGCCTTAATAAACGAAAAATAAATAATAATAATAAAAGTAGTTAGCTTAGTTTGGGCCTAGATAAAGCTGTGTAGATTGTCCACATTTTTGATTCTAGAAATCTGTGCACTTAGAAAGATAATACTATGTATCAAGTAGGTTGTTACTATTAGAACCTACGTCTCAACGATGCGACGAGAGACCTTTGGTATTCGACCTTCACGCCATGCGACGTCAACCTTCACGTAAGTTGACCTCTGCGACAGTAGATTGTCTTTTGTTTTTTATTCAGTTCGAAATACGATTCCAGATGTCAGAGGCGCCTCTAATTTTTCTTTTTCTAATTTTCGTGGTTTTGCCCAGTTTTTTCTAATATAAATGTATTACAATACAAGGAATGGAGCTTTATACCATAGCGAATTAAGATTTATTACCTAGCTCAAGTACCTACAGTAGAATTTCAAAGCGTCTGGCAGGGCATGGTCACTAACAATATGCAAACCGTCAGACGTTCTAGAAAACACCTTTTAGTAGTTCCCAAGTAACATACCTAAAGTGTGTTTGTGTTCCTTCGTTGTATGAAACTTTAAGGCGTCTGGCAAGCCAAAGCCACTAGGGAAAACGTAAAAGTACGTCTGGTAGTGGAAGAACTTGATTTCTAACAATGTTCTGAACAAAATTTAAAAATAGACCTTTATAAAGAATTTTTAGTGCAAATTCAGAAACTTTGCAAGCAAATATCTACCAAAGCCACTGGATCCAAACTTCATAATCGGTGACCGTCCTACTTGTGCTGGGCATGCCCTCGAACTGCTGATAAGCTCTCCGTTTCTGTAAAATGACGAAGGTCTGGCGGTCGCAGGCTCTTAGTCCATAAGACTTTCATTCAAACCACGATAAAGGTTTCCTTGCCGGATCACTTAAACTACGTGTAGCAAAATATTGTACCAATTAATATGACGACCGCTGTGGCGAAGGTCTGCCTGCAAGGGAGGAGGTTGCAGGTTTGATTCCCGCCTCGGGATAAATAGTCGTACGATCTGTAGATATTTATTTCTTTCTTCAAAAGTATCGTTCATAAACACTATTTGACCACTCTTGATAAGTTTTCTCGATTTTTATTTTTTGTTTTATTTTCTACGTTATTATGTTAATTGTTCCTGTTTATTTTTGTTCTATTGTTATATATGAACATAAGATAAATATTAATTATTTTATATATAATTATCTTAAATAATTACGCCACCGTCAGCTTTAAAACGTACCGATCCTATCCATCCAAAGGTTGCCTGGAAGAGATCGCTTTTAGCGATAAGGCCGCCGATTGTGCCACTAGTTATAGTTAGTATTAAGATCCTTTAGTATTTTTATATTTTTTTTGTATTGATGGTGCAATAAAGTGATATTGTATTGTATTGTATTATTTCAGGTGTTCTGGTCTGTTTAAAACAGAAGCCTATACTTTGCAAAGGGGGCATACGTACCGCGTTGATATTGATTTAAAATGGCTCAGTGCCAGAGTGAAGTTTGTGCGCTTTGACCATGACCCAGATCTCCAGAACAGTATGCAATTAGATAAGTTTTGGGGTTTTAGATTAGGGACTATATACTTATATATAATATATACTATATATATAATTTATTTACAAACAGACTACATAAAACTAACATAAAATCGAATTATAAATAATATCGTTTAAATGAATAGAAAGTAAAATATCATTATTTAAATTTCTTAGATAGACAATACATAGAAAACACTTTATTAAACCACACAAAACAGTAAACAATACAGAAATAAAAACTTAGAATAAAGGTATAAAGGGCGGCCTTATCGCTAAGAGCAATCTCTTCCAGGCAACCTTGGGATGGACTGGACATGAACGAACAATATAGACGGTGGCACTTTAATAAATAATTGGTAACAAAAAGAAAACAAATACACTGAATACCTACATTACAAATATTATAATAAACTTACATAGACATAAGATAAGGCTATCATTCTTTCATATGGATAAATAATGCTGATGCAGCAGTTTTTTGAAGATAGGGATTGAATATTGGTAAAATATTTTTATTTATTATAAAATATATCATATTTTGTGTTTATATTGTGTTTGTGTCACAGCTATAAAAAGTAGTTGAGCTCTTCCCCATCTCGGGAAGGTGATTTCATTCGTCCATAATCCATAAAAAAAAACTTCTTCAAATTCAAAATAACGCCGTACTAAGCGTATTAACACTTCGAGTGCTGAAATTTCATTTCATTTATTTCATTTCATTTATTCAGTTCCACCGTAGGCACACATGTTACACTTGATGTCGGTCAGTTGTACATAAAAATAATATAACAATTTTATTATATAACACACATTAATTTTGATATAGGAAACACCATAAGGGATTGTGTTTTAGAAAGAGCAGACAGACATGGCTTGTTTAAAAATTTGATACAACATTCATAGATAATATTTATAACAGTAAAATAATAATAAATTAGTTAAATTGAATTGAAATAAAAAATACATGTCAAGATAATTTTATGCAGCTGTATAAGGTATAATGCATGCTTACATATTTTTATCTGATTTTTTTTCTCTTTAATTATTATTTACTTTTAAATTCATTTTGTATTTACTTCACATAAACTGCTCTTTGATCATGCTGTGTACACATATTTAGGGATACAGTCTAGTTTTAATTATTGTGTGTTTCTAGTTGTATAATATTTGATTGTATTCTGTTTTGTGTGCCAAATAAATAAATAAATAAATAAGGGCATTGGCAATCACACCATATGTGTTTTCTACAAGTGACTAATATGCGTAAATCTACACTAGCGCAGCGGCTGAGAAAATACAGATCTGTGTGACTCAGCACAGCCGTAATGTTTTTCGAACGAAACGCATGTGCGGCGCAACACAACCACTCTGTAGCGGCAGCACGAATGGCTTAGGTTATATAGAAAAAAGTTCGCAGTCAAAGTGTGCGTGCAGAATAAATCCCTATTGACTTTTTAGGGTTCCCAAAGGGTAAAACGGGAGCCTATTACTAATTTTATACTAATCCTAATATTTATTACTAATCCGTCCGTCTGGTAAATTATCGACGTGGTGAATTTTCCCAGAAATAAGTCGGCTATTTAAGGTGAAATACGTCCCAAAACCCACGTTTAACTTGATGGATTTGAAAAAAATGGCAAAGTTTCCTCTAAATCTAAATTTTTACAGAGATCTCTACAAAAAAACCAGTTTTATTTGCTAGTTATTTAATATTATTGTTATGAAATTTCTTCTACGTGTTCCCTAATAAATACTTTAGACGATTATGGTTTTAGTTTTTTGCGAAACAGTATTATTTTAGAGCAATAACAAATTTAAAAATAAAAACCAGTGAAATTGCGCGCGGGCCGGTTATTCCGCCGCGCTTGCCTCCCTTTCTCTCCTTCCCCGCGCGGCGTTCGTTCTTTCTTGTCTCGAAAAAGCGATCTCACTTCCCCTTAATAAGAACCGCTCGCGGAAATAAAGAGAGGAACCGACTGGCCGCGGCTAGTAAAGGCATTAAATCTGTCTGGAACGTTCGATTTGCATTACGAAAATTGCATTTTGACTCGACGGCGACAACCAGACGCCGGATGTTTGCAGAAATGTTGCGGACTATTTTTTTCTTGTTGATTTTCAAAAGGTAGTTAAGTTAACACAGGTTGGTTATCATTTTTGATTGTAAAACAAAGTTAAACGAGTCATCTAGAGAAGAACATGACCCCATTATAAACTTGATGCAATGTTCACAAAGGAGGAAGATGAAACTAAGCAAACGCAGACTATGAATAACTTTATAATCTTGCAATTTTGATAAATGCCTCGTAGTTGTTGCCAACTTCAAGGAATTAGAGTTGAAATGAAATACTGAGTAAGTTAATAAGTATTCCTGCTAGTAAAGCTTCTTAACGTTTATCCCTGTCCGCCAGTCGGGACAACTTGCACCTAAGCTTACACCTCGCAGCACGCACTAAAGTAATAAAGCCATGAGAAATCCAAACTTTTCCGTCAAGTCAGCAGTTAACCTCTTCTTCATGATGCCAAGTTTGAAATTAGAAGAATAAAAAGAAAAGAATAGCTAGTCAACCTACCTTTTTAAACGTCACACTTCAACAAATTTTCCGTGTATGAGTAAAAATTCACAAAAATTGTGTAGAATTTAAAATTATTATGTAGGGCATCTAAATTTCAATTTAAGTATTAAAAAAAATTTCAATCATTTAATCGTTAAATACAAAAATCTAGAAATATGGCTCACTGCTATCCGAATACTTGTTGCGATTATGCCGTGACGCCTGTCTTGGTAACGCCGATGTGCCAGAGTCCATGCTGCGAGGAACAGCCGTTGTGCTACCCTTGCCTACCTTGTTGTCCGAAAGGAATATATTGTTGTGAGAAGCCAAAGAAGGCGAGTCGGAAGCCTGAAAGGGATCGGAGCCATGAAGAGGTGTGCTGCGAAACGAGGCATAGGAGGGACAAATCTCCGCCTCGGTACCGCAGACCGCGCTCCCGGACGCCGCCGCCTCATCGTTCTTCCCGATGCGATGACTGTCGTGAACCCTGCTGCTATCCAACATGCAAACCAGTCAAAACGCAATATGTCATACCATGCTATAGATACGAAGACGGCCGCATCGTAAGTTCATCTTCATTTAACCCAAAGGTTTTCTTAGTACCTGCATAATAGCAGTTTACAGGTCCCCATGCAGCAAAGCGCTCTGCCTATTATGATTAAAGAATGTCAAAAATGACAAATTTATTTGTAAAACTTCGTGAACATTTTGTTCGGTTTGAAAACATTACGGCAAACGATACTAGCAGCTTTCAGGCGGAAATAAATAATACGTGATAAATAATCTCTAAAATAAAATTATATCGGTATCGAAAAAATAAAAAGCTTTCGCGCAAATTGTATAACGAGCAGACCGGACGTATTAAATAAATAATAAACGAAAAAGTTTTGACTTGTGGGTAGGCGTTGGCACTATTGTTTTGTTGTTGGTTTCAGGAACAGTACGTTCCGACCAGACACGGTAGACTCCCGAAGTCCGCGTACCAACGAAACGGAATGCAGGATCAAATTCACGGTTATAGAGGAGCTATGCGGTTTTTGTGCGCGTCCAAGATGCCACTAGGACACTGCTGTGTCCATACTGTCATAAGCCCTCTGCAAAAATTGTTCCCTAAAATAACGATGGAAGTGCAAGCTGTCAAAAGGAAGAAAGATAAAAAACCTTAGCAAACTGACCCGATTTGAGTATTTAGCGATTAATGATTAACATATGTATTTAACGAAACTCCTAGGCATGTCCATTGCCGTCGTCTGCTTTAAAACGGAACGGAATGCAAGATATGAAATTCGGAGAGAGCGGGGGGATATCACATATTAGAAAATGTTGGCATGATGCAACCTGGAGCGATCACCCGATTGCTATCCCAGTCAAACGAATGAAGAAACTCGCTGTCAAAGTCAACACGAAAAAATAAAATCGGTGCGTAGATTTTTATTGCCTTTATAAATTGACATCGCATTTTTTATCTTAATCGTTAAATAAAACGATTGCCAAAGCATAGGTGATTCGGATTTATTAGAAGTCTCCGCGAGTACGGTAATATACGCAAAGTGGCTAAAGGGCACTGTCTGGTCCGTTGCAGGTAAGCAAGCTGCCTGTGACGGCGTTCAAGCGCAACGGAATGCAAGACCAGGAACACTCGAAGCTGCTCGGTACTACGAATTTCCTCTCCCGATGTCCCCAAGATGTTTCGATTGAGTGTGACGTTTGCACAAAACGAGTAAAAGTGGGTGATCCGGCAAAAGTACCCAGTTGCTCCCGAGGCCCGCTCGGATGTTGTATGCTAAAAAAGAAACCGATTAGTGTAAATCTTGAGGACATAATCGATGATTATTGAATTCCTTGAAAATGTATTTACCTGAAAATATGAGGCAAAAAAACCACCTAGCTCGTAAAATGAGTTACGGGAATAAAAAAATGTAAGCGGTTTTTTGTATTATCACAAGGGTTTCGCGTCAAATTAATTTTTCAGATGTGATCAAGCGCTATGTATCCCGACTCGAGGGCAAAAACCCCCCGCAAGCAAGCAAGCTTCCATTCTTCGCTGTTCCATATGAATTTTTTTATCTTACCTACCTCTATTATTTTAATATCATAATTAATTTAATTAAGCCCCTGAATATCTCGTTTAAAAGAGAAAGAAAATGATGTGTTGTATTGTTACAGAATCAACCGACATTGCTGATGCGACGGGCATGTGAAGTGGCGGTTGGCTCTCGCACGCGCAGAAAACCATTTGTACAACAATCATACTGCGCAGATGAATTCAAGGAGGTTCACCGGTACGCCGCTGAAGATGACCGGGTATCTACCAGTTAGTTTTATTTACAAATCTTCCAACTAATCTTCAGAAGAAAGTAGTTACCAACTTTGCGCTTCAACACATATCTCCCTAAAATAACTTAATAATTGAATTCCCAATTGAGCCCGGTTTTATATAAAAAAATATATTCATTGGAGGTTAGAGAAGCGCAACCTGAATTGATTCCCATGCAATATCCTTTATGAAGTGCATGCAAAAAGCCGAATAAATGCCGCATACGGTACCTCCGGCCACGCCGCGCCGTCGTCGTCGAAGGAATTCAATTTCATTACAAACTGGTCCGCAGCTAGCAACACATCGGTTTGCCTCCGCCCTTGAGTTATTAATACCGATTTTATGGAATAATCAAACACCGGAGCTCTTGCGGAGATTAATAACCTTGTATGAACTTTATCGTAAAGTTTAATTTTACTATCGATTCCTAATTTAATTTTATAAACTTATTCTCCCAACTTTTGGATATATGTGTTCAGGAATCAGTTTATTCGCTGAATTAGAAATTTTAATCGAATTGGTCTATAGCATATTTTCGAGCAAATAACGCAAGATTAGATGTTATTCAGGGGCGGTTCTTCGGGTATGTTTCTGACATTGATCGCTTTCAGACCGCAATGTTTATCTGGTGAACGCGGCTCAATTAACATTGTTTTTTAGGGTCAGAAGCTCAGATACGTGATGAACTAAGCTGTAATGTGCTGATATGCTTAGATTATCAATATCATGATAAAAAAAATATTTTCAATTGCTGTTATAAAAATGTATATACCTACACTAAAAGTATAAGAAGGGCAAATATTATGGTGGTAAATGGTATGTTAAACTATATAAATAATTCATAATACGTACATCTCAGCCAAATGACTGCGTCACCGAATGTTTGTGCGGTGGTCGAAATAAATAAATTGAAAATGAATGAAATGAATATAATATAAAAATTACCCTACATAAAATCATCTTTATCTTATCGATGATATAATCTTTACTAATTTAACTAAAATGTGACTTCGAATCCCTTGTTTAAAACTGTTTTAAGGTTTGCGGGATATAAAGGTTTTCTTTAAATAAATTATAAATAAAAATTAAAAAATCTGTAAATACTAAGGAATTTGAGTTTGCTTTTTCTAAACAACAAAATTATACTTAGTAAGGTTCAGCGTGTTTCCAGAGTAAGATTTGAAGAAGCCTCTCTTAAAATACTTTTTTGTCTGACAGGGCAACTGTTGCTTCCATTACCATAAGAGGAAGACTCCCTCCTGTGGTTACCCCCCCTGCCAACTCTGCAATACGTGTCACGACCCCTGCTTTCCTTGTCCGAACTGTGGCAACCACAACTGCCAATTGCCCAGCCACCAAACTGTATCAAGCCCCCAATGCTGCCAGTACATGGACTGCGTTGAAGCGTCCGCTGTTAATAATAGCAAGAGCGGGTCTTGTTGTTTTTATTGTTAGCGTGAATTGATTATATTTTTTTGAATGTCTATGCCCTAAAATTTGGTGGTTATAAAATAATTAAAAAAAATCATTATTTTATTTATTGGGTTTGGTTTAAGCATAATTTTAATAGGTAAGTATCTTTAAAACTGTTTCATTGTGGCCAAGCACAATGAAACAGTTTGGAAAAAATACATTAGTAAAATTCATCGGATAGGAAACTATTTTTAGCTTTCAATCACAATGGAATGGAACTACTGCGAGTGATCCGAATATTAGAATACCATAGACGCTCTGGGAGCTGAATTTACAGTTTTAAGGTTCCTTTGCAGATATCTGTGAATACCATATTTACCGAAAAATATTTTAGATCACAAAGGAATATTGTTTAATATATTCTAAGGCTCCGCGCAAATGGGCCGACGACCACAGCCACCGGTGCGGTGGCTGTCGCGCGCTACCACGCGTCGCGGACACTGCTGTAGCGAGTCCGCCACCGGCTACACATAAGTTAAGTGGCTGTCGCTGGCCACCAGTGGCTGTGCTCGGTGGCTCGTTTGCGGGAACCTTAAAAGAATGGCTCGTGCAACGTAGCTTTTATACAATCCAGGAGTTTCTGACCATTAAAATTTAAATTATATTATTGACATTTAATATAACTTTAATTTTGAATATTTTTATTGTATAGTATGGCTTGACATTTATTTTAATTAAACTTTAATTTTTATTAATTTGCATGAGAATTATTATTTGAAATATTTTGTTGCTTGTGAAACTTAACTGGAACTTTTTTATGTATTCCCATGCCAGTAATGTGGCGAGATATGAGGATCAATTTATTTGTAATACCACCTCTCTAATTTACCATATCTGATATGAATAAACTATTTCTATTTCTATTTCTAATAAAGAAATAAACTGGTCAGAAAATTAGGTGTGTCGAATCAACCATTGATAAACATTTTGACACTCAAACAATCAAAATGTTCGTCTAATTTCTAAGTTATAATCAGCAAATAGCTATTTATTTTTTCAACAATATCACCCAACGTTTTTCAAGCGTGACTATTCTCAAAACACTTCACAGATTATCTCGTGATACATTCACAAGTGCGACAGTTCGAGTATATTCCGCCATCTTCTGGTGGTCCTACTAGTAGGACAATATAGTAGGACCACGAGAAAACGGCCGTATATTCATGCAGCCAGATTAGAATGTGCTAAACTTAAGTTGGACCCGCTCTTGTATAAAATCATAATGTATGCGGAAGACGAAGTAACTGGACATTTTATCTTATGTTAGTGTAGTACTTATTTTACTTTTTCAAATTGTCTGTATTTATCGAGACACATAACACAGGCAGTATTTTAACAAAGTCCTGAAATAAACTGGCTACAACACTATTATGGCAGTGTACAACATTTTGAGCTACAATTGACCACCCTTAATCACAATGAGTTTCCTTTCAGGAAACAAACGTTGGACGGGATTGCGAAACTCAATCAACTAGAAAAAGGAAGAGCGTAGAGATTTGTAATAAAACCGCAATAAACATGCGCCAATAACAGTAACAAGACTTTTGAGATTCGTGAAATAATACGAACCGTGTGATTTACTAGCAGTTTTTTAAAGTATTATCTTGCAGTTTGCAAGTGTGTGGTTAAGGTTCGGATGCAAACACTGTATTCGTGATGAAATGATGAAAGCTGTGACTATATAAGTGTTATTGAGTGAAAGTCGCAAGTCGTGCGTGTACAAGCAATTTGGTGGTTTGGGTTCGGATGCAAACATAGTGTTCGTGATTAAATGAGGAAAACAGTGACTTATATAAGTGTTATTGAGTGAACGTTGCAAGTCGTGCATGTATAGGATGTGTAGATGATGCAAGCAGCGTGTTTTGTTAGGAGTGTTTGTGAGTGAACCTTCAACTTGTTGCAAGTCCCAAGCCGCAAGTGTTGGGTTCAGATGCGCAGGCGGCGGTGGGCGGTGCGAGGGGCGCGGTGACCATGCGCCCGTCGCTGAGGCTGTTGCTACTGGCTGCTACGTGCGCCGTTGCCTCTGCGCAGATCGCTTGGACGCCTATTTTCCTAGATGGCAGTAGTGAGTATGCTTTACAAATTATTATGACCTAAACGTTTTCCCTCATTTTTCTGCTGATGAAAACTCTCTTCTCTAATCGCTCAACTTAATTTAGCTTTCTTTTAGTTTTTGATTTATTAGTAAGTATAAGAGTTCTCTATTAGTCGCCTGCCTAGCAGTGGGGACTATAATTTTAGGAGGCCCCGAACGCCACACTGTTGAAAAACTGATCCCTTCACGCATCACGATCCGGCGCCAGTTGGATGCTCGCTCCAAGATTGTCATGATTTCCTTAATCTACCGTGACGCCTCATCCTATCCTACTAACTGAAAGCCTGAGATGATTTGGTGTATCCTATTTTTCACCCATGCATGACAACGGCTAACCGCTATATGTACCGTTCCTGGCGAGATGAACTCTAATTAACGTATTTACTACCCGGCCGTGAAAGTGTTAAGATCCTCGTTGTAGGTTTTAGCCCCTTCTAAAGGACACTTTAGCAAAAAACCATGGGAATAAGAGGCGTAGTAATAACCAGTGCCGGATTTAGAGGTGTGGAGGCTTCGGGACAACAAAGGAGTAAAGGCCCCAAAATTATTTTCCAATTACGATGGTTAATTTTTACAGTCGAGTTTTCCAATAAATAAATAATCGATACATATATATAAATAAGTAGAATAAGAATTGATACTTGGTTTCACAATAATTTATTGTGCGTCTACCTATACCTACGTAAAAAAAAATCAAAGGAAAAGTGATTTACTGGTCTGAATTTTTTTTCGAAGTCTTTTTTCTTGTGGGGGCCCCTCTTTTGTGGAGACCCGGGGCAGTCGCCTCGTTTGCCCTCTCGTAAATCCGGCCCTGGTAATAACAATAATGTATGTGTGTTGGTGCAGGTCAAGTAGATCTATGGACGCAAGCGTCTTCGGGGTGCGCGTGCGCAGGCGGCGGCGACGAGTGCGCGTGCTGCGTGCGCGACGGGGCGTGCCCCTGTGGGGAGGAGCAGCCACAGCGGTGCGCGCAGTGCGGGCTTGAACAGTACTGTGCTAGTAGTGAGTGACTTTATTGTGTTATTAGCTGCGCCCACGACTTTGCCCGCGTGTAAATCTCAAATAGTTTATAAACCTTCACTGTATGTATCTATTAAAAGCCGCATCAAAATCTGTTGCGTAGTTTTAAAGATCTAATAGGGACAGATATACAGCTGGAAGCGACTTTGTTTTATACTAGGTAGTGATTACCTCGAGTACTTCTAAAAAAACATATTAACCGTAGAACTCAATAAATGGCATAGTTCTAATAACTATAACACTTCATCACATCTTCAACAGATCTTTTTCGCGAAGAGGAATTCAATGGGTTGTTAAAATTTTGTACAATAAACCTTTTATTACTTATTAAGTCATGTCAGGAATTTACACGGTCACTTAAAAAATTAAAATTAAAAACGTTTTTTGCAGTACCTTATTTACAAAACATAAATTGATTTGGGAGCCTTTTAAGTAAACATTTGCTTGTGTTTGAGGACTCCGCTCTTGCCAGCTCAATGCAGTTAAGACGCATTTTAACGCGAATAACTCGAGAAAAGGCGTTATTCGCGTTAAATTGCGCCTTAACACGCGTTAGTCGCGTTAAAATTAGCGTAATAACGCTGAGAACGCGCGTTACGTTATGTGTTATACAGGGTTATTGGTAATTTGACGTATTCCCGTTTGGAGGTTATAGGGGTGACTATTTGCGATAATTTTCATCCCCATGTGTTTCGTGCAAAAGTGAACAATTTTTAAGTTATCAAGATTTTTAGCTTTTTGTAAAAAAAGGCAAAAGTGCAACATCAAAAATTTATTTAAAAAAAACTGTCTATTTAAATCTATTTTTTTCTTCTGATTTATAAAAACGAATAAACACTGATTATTTACCAATATTAAAACAAAAATTATCGCTCCAAATTTAAAAATGCGAGATGAAAAACGATATTATTTCATTATTCATTGAGATTTTTTTCCACTAAAATGCCTTAAAAACTAAAAAAAACGTTATGAAACTTGGCTTGCAGATTATTTTAAAAACATAACGGTTTTCTCAGCTCTCCAATAATGCATAACAACTATGAACTTATTTCAAAGAAACTGAAAAAAACATCGTTACAAAGGAAGCAGGCGGAAATTCGTATACGAACTAAACCTAAGGCCATTCTATAAAATTTCTATAAAACTAACTTAAAACAATACCCAATGTTAATAAAACTAAAAATACATATTTAAAATAAAATTTAGCAATAGTTAAGTAGTAACAACAATAAACAAAATTAATAATAAGTAACAATCAAGACATTTTGTAATTTAGCCTAATAAAAGTTAAGTAAAGTAGAAAGATACATATTTAAAATAAAATTTGGAACAGTAAAGTAGTAACAACAATAAACAAAATTAATAATAAGTAATAATCAAGACATTTTGTAATTTAGCCTAATTAAAGTTCTTGACTTCCCCTATTGCGTTCGCAAAGTAGCATTATATTATTTTTCTGAGTTGTGACTTATGTAACTACCGAAGTAGTCAAATTTCGCATCGCATATGATGCGTTTATAATTCTTGTTTTGTGTTCTTCCGCGGAATAACTCAAAACAAGAATTATAAACGCCCCCTATTGCGTTTCACTTCGAGCAAGAAACTTTAATTAGGCTAAATTACAAAATGTCCTATTTGTTACTTATTATTAATTTTGTTTAATGTTGTTACTACTTAACTGTTCTAAATTTTATTTTAAATATGTATTTTTCGTTTTATTTACATTGGGTATTGTTTTAAGTCAGTTTTATAGAAAGTTTATAGAACGACCTTAGGTTTAGTTCGTGTACGAATTTCCGCCTGCTTCCTTTGTAATGATGTATTTTTCAGTTTCTTTGAAATAAGTTCATAGTTGTTATGCATCATTGGAGAGCTAAGAAAACCGTTATGTTTTTAAAATAATCTGCAAGTCAAGTTTCATAACGTTTTTTTTAGTTTTTAAGGCATTTTAGTGGAAAAAAATCTCAATGAATAATGAAATAATATCGTTTTTCATCTCGCATTTTTAAATTTGGAGCGATAATTGTTGTTTTAATATTGATAAATAACCAGTGTTTATTCGTTTTTATAAATCAGAAGAAAAAAATAGATTTAAATAGACAGTTTTTTTTAAATACATTTTTGATGTTGCACTTTTGACTTATTTTGAAAAAAGCTAAAAATCATGATAACTTAGAAATGGTTCACTTTTGCACGAAGCACATGGGGATGAAAATTATCGCAAATAGTCACCCCTATCACCTCCTAACGGGAATACGTCAAATTACCAATAACCCTGTATATACTATGTATATATATGGCATGGTAGCCTCACAGAGTCTATGCCGCTATAATTTGACAGCCGACTTTAAGTCATTTTCCTGAGT
Source organism: Eupithecia dodoneata (assembly GCA_947044415.1). Classification (NCBI taxonomy): domain Eukaryota; kingdom Metazoa; phylum Arthropoda; class Insecta; order Lepidoptera; family Geometridae; genus Eupithecia; species Eupithecia dodoneata. Next base: position 5,168,938 of record OX345656.1, on the reverse strand, counting down.
CGCCATTTTAGACGACGCGCGGGGTGACGCCCGGGTCTTTGCCCACCGCGCGTCGTCTAAAATGTTTAGTATCATTATAATTTTCTAGGTTTTGATGAGAAAATACATGATTTACTTAAATTTTAGAAATCTATTAAATACTTCTTGAGTAACAACTGTTTGAGAACATTTAAAACCTTATTATAAAATTGAATAGAAACTTTTTTGTTTTATCTCTATCTTGACCACAGTCAGTTGCAAAAGTGTTCGTTGTGTTTTTGTTCGTTTTTAATAATTTGTGTATTGATTGTTGTTATTGGTGTCATGTTTTTTGTTTACTGTTAGTGTGGGGACTTATTTAGTTACAATAACGTAAATAATACCTGCGTTTGTGTTTTGATAATTATTTATTTTATTTGTACTTTTTCACTGCATCACATATTTTCTGAACGTACATTTGTTTATCTGGCAATAACATTTTTCTTCACGAGTGTGCATGCGCAAAAGTTCGCAGAGCCTATGTTCAGACCTGCCAAGATAAATTGTCCGTACTGTAAAAAAATTAGGTACATACTTAAACAAAAGTAAATGGACTCTGAAATGAAGTCAAATAATCGTCAAAGAACTTAAAAATTTTAAGGTTAAAAAAGTCATTATTTACTTATAATTTTATTTGAAAGCTTAAAAATCAAATCATTTAGTTAAATATCTCGTTATAAATGACGTGTGTTGAAATGACCACCAAATTGCTACCTCACTGACATTTAAATTAACTTTTTATCAATTTGATCGTTTGGTTTTAGCAGGTGTATGCAAATATTCACCTCAATCATTAATTTGTCAGCATGCCAACGTGATTAGCAAATTCGGTTAGCATCAAAACCCGTCGTGTACACACGTTAACTAATTAGTCAAGTACGAGAATGTATGTCAGACATTATGTTCATTTCTACATATTAATACGTAGATTTAATACGCAAATGAAGTCTTACTCAGGTAACATTACACGAATCGAATTGATATTGTACACTGATCTTGTTCTAGCTAGATCGTAAATAACACATTAGCTAGGTACCTATACCTACTTTTTAGGGTTCCATACCCAAAGTGTAAAACGGGACCCTATTCCTGAGACTCCGCTGTCCTTCCGTCTGTCCGTCTGTCATCAGGCTGTATCTCATAAACCGTGATATTTAGGCAAATATTTAAATAAAAATAAGACAAATATTTAAGGAGGGGCTCCCATCTGTTGTAGATATGATTTTTTGCCTTTTTATAGATAACTAGCTGCGCCCCGCGGTTTCACCCGCGTGGTGATAGATATTTTGGATAATATACTATATATCTTTATTGAATTGTAGCCTATGTGCTATTCTGATATGTAAGCTATATTATTGTGAAGTGTCATTAAATCCATTCAGTAGTTTTTACATCAAAGAGTAACAAACATCCATCCATCCATACTTACAAACTTTGTCGTTTATAATATTAGTAGGATGGTACGGTACCCTTCGTGCGAGAGTCCGACTCGCATTTGGTCTGTTTTTTAATAACTATTATATCCCATAAAAACGCGAGCAGAAGCTGTTGAAGCTAGATAATAAATAAAGTTATATTGCTCAACAATGATGCCTTATGAAGACCTTAGACCTTAGACCTTTCGATGTTGCCCCTCTTGGGCACGGAAACTCGCTAAATATTTACCTTTTTTTCAAGCCGAAACATACCCGCCATTTAGAATACTCGAGTGATTTAAGTCTTTTCGGATGTGTTGAGGGTGTTTTCATTTCATCCTTAGCTGATAACTGGCTAGCCAGTAATTTAATTCAAAGTAGCGATATTGGGTAGTTTTCACAACAGTCCATGCATTCGTATTCCTAACCTTCGATAAAAAAGGGTCTATTCTGAGTATTTGTCATCGCAGGAACCAAATAGATGGAACGACTAATGATTAAATTACATATTAAATAATTTAATTTGATTAAAATCACCTTTTTTTTAAATATTTTTACTCTCTCTATTTACCTTTATTTGGCCTTAGTTTAGCATAAGTTTTTGATACTGTTTAATAAAATTTAAATCATACCACTGTTAGATTACCAAATAAATTTAAATATTATGGTGGTTCAAAGTATAGTCGTCGTCGGTAGTTCTAGATTTTTTTAATTTTCGCTGGTTTGTTTTAGTGTGCAACATCACCATCGATTCCCGAATCCTCAAGAGCAAGTCTGGGAAGACTTTTGGTCAGATCAAGTCCCCTTCCATAGAGGGACCGGATTCGTGCTCCTACTTGCTGCAGCCTGATGCTGGCCAAAGAGTGGAAGTTCAGCTCTACAGGCTGGTTTCTGTAGGGAGATTTAATGGCACAAGGTATAAGTACAAGGAATGTGGTTTTATCAGTATGAAGAAATTATAATATGAGGGGCCGGCGACCCTCGCAAAAATCGCTCCGAATATCGCTGTCCCTGTTTAACCCTTGCGCCGCGCCAGATGCGTGCGCGATAGCAATATTAGGCGTTCAAAATTTGGTTTGTTCCGTAATACCAAAAATTATGACTGAAAACTTTTTGTATTCTTCACAGAGTATTGTTATTCTGTAACTAGACAATATAAGCTATGTTCCTTAATAAATAAAATGTAAGATATTGATGTTTTAATACGAAACAAATAGCAAGAAAACATGTCCATTTTCGCATAAAAATGTGCAAAATGAGATTGGCTTTCATTTCATTTTAGGTAAGTATTTTGAAAAAAAAAAAACTATTTGGGAACCTAGATAAATACTATTTTAATACAAATAATGCAATATTATGGTGGAATTAGAAATAATTTTGGTATTACGTTTGTATGAAGAATTCGTCCCTCCGGAGGCCCCTTAAGTGAGGAGAATTTCACAAATTTTACAACTATTACTTTTATTTAGGGTTAGTTATAGATTGCTATTACATTTATAGTGGGTTAGAAATCTCTAAAAATATTTACAAACTTCAAGTTACCTAAAATTACATGAAATTTTACGTAACTTGAATTTTGTATTGGGTGTTATATTATTTCTTTAGTCATCAGAAATTTTCATAATACTATGGAATTGGTTATGAAAGTAGAAAACATGCAAATCAGAGGAATAATAAACAAACTGACAAGACAAGAATGGGAAAATGGGAAAAAGTCTTGGGTTCGGCTAGATAGGGGTTCGTCCCGACTATGATCAATGTCCCGTCAAATTGAATATCGGGATTTGGGACGCAGTGTGATGGTCCACCCGCATTAGAACTGCTTAAGTTTGCCTTTACGGAGTTAGATTTGAATACAAAAAGAATTTAAGCCTAAACTGTTCAACAAATATTTATCATTTTAGAATTAATGAACTTCCTCAATGAAATTATAGATACAGTATTCCGTATCCATAATTTCATTGAGGAAGTTCAGCACTTGTTGATATGCATTTTTTTGCATTATAGTACTTCTTCTAAATTTTTTGTAAGGATCTAAGCATAACTATTATGCTTAGATCCTTACAAAAAATTTAGAAGCTCTTTCTGAGAGAACTTTATTAAACGATAGACGAAAGCTTTGTGGCCGACCCAGAATAGTGGTGGAACAAAACATTTTGGACGTTTTTGAAAAGGATCCACAATAGTGCTAGACCACGACACGTGGAAGAGAAATAAAGGACATCCAGCACCCTACCGCACAGCACAAAAATAAGCATTTAAATAAGGGCCTGAATCCGATCATTACATTGTTTCTACAATGACAAAATGACTTATCGCAAGTGTCAAGTGAGTGGCTCGCGAACTGTCTGTTCTCTCTATCTCGTATACCATCAATATAATCTAAATCATCTAAATATGTATTAAAAAGAATTGATGAAAATATTTTTATTTACCTTATATCTAACCAGTATTACGAGTTGAAACAATGAAGCCCATATTATTGATCCACATTTTTTTGCTGTGCAGTGTTGCGATCCACATCTGCGACAACTTTAAGATGCCTATATCCGGGCACTGGGATAATGCAGGATGTATAAACTAATTTGTAAGCGTTAACAAGTGGTCCTTTACAGCTGTGTAGGAGGATGGCTGCAACTAGGCAGTGCTAGTGCTGTAAGAACTGATGGCGCGGCGGAGATGAGACTCTGTGGAGCCAACGAGCGGTACACGCCCCCTGTCGTCCTCTTCGCAGACCACGGCGCTTCTACACTTGAATTCAAGTACGTATTCCACTATTGCGTGTCCACTCATGTTGATCTCTTGTTTTATATTTTACACTATTTATATGATAATTACCATTACTTACAGGCGTCGTGTAGTGGCCCGAAGTAGCCTACGACACTAGAGATCGCCAGCTATCCCGGTCCCTTGCCGTTTTAGTCCAGTCGACGATGGCACGAAGTTAATGCAGATCTTTCTCAACCTCGTCGCTCCAGCGATACTTCGGACGACCAATAGGCCTTCGGCCATTTGGGCGACCCATGTACGCTCATGCCATCGGAGTCTCGAGGATTTGATGTTCTATATCATTTAATATCATACTATTTGTTAGTTTTAGTTTGACTGATACACGATTCAATTGATTGAACAAATAGAAAGCTCATTCACACAGATAGCATCTCCAAACGTGCACGTGCTTTCAAACCAAAGTCCCGTTTTATACCCCCTTCTGTGCTAGCAGAGATCGGAAACTCTGATAGCCGTCTGAGTGAACACCTTATAGCAACGCTATTATCTAATTCAAATCAGCAAACACTACGGTGCACGAGAATGAAACCGATATGAGAGAAAGCTGTCGGAACCGTGAGTGGGATATCTCGTACCTACCTATAGTGCATCTGTCTATTTGGCAATGGTTTTATGTAGTGAAAGTGAAAGCGGGATTCTATTTCATCAAACATACTAATATCGACTTCTACAGCTTAGAAGATTTTTAACCACATTATTTATAATATGGGATCACCCCTTTTTACTAAAAATTAATAACGCCGACAGCGTGGTCCACCAAAATTTTATTCACCGTATCATAATAGCACGTGAAATAAACCGATAAACGCGAGGGATTTCGGGATTCATTGTCCCAGAAGCGGATCAATTTAATCTCATGAATCCCATGATCATATTCCGCCTGGGATTGCGTTGGGATCCTACTTGCAATCCTTTTCATTATGGAGCAGCAGTTGCACAAATGAAACCGTTTGAATTCAATTTGCGGGTTAATAAATAGTCGAATGAACTGAACAGTGAGATGGAATTCAGTATCGTTGTTAGACGCGTCGATCATTCAGCGAAACGTTAGGCAATTCGGCATAGTAATTTGGCGGTAATGAATCCGCATAAGTACGTAACAATTTATTGAATGATAGTCAATGGAAAAGCAGGCTTTGAATGAGCAATATTCCTGGAAAATTTGTCAATTTGTCGTCGCAGTTCAGAATTTATCTCTATTTGCAGTGTGGTTCGGAAACGAGTAGCGTTTGTGACGTACTATGACTGAACAAAAGGTCGTCGAAACCGGTAATGCTCGCTTCGGGGCTGTGGCGACTATAGAGCTGAAAATGTCGTGTCAGCCGGCGACACTGAATGCACCGTTTTATGACCTAGTGCTAGACTTACATTACGTCTACAAAGATTTGCAACTGTAAAAATGAAAATGTGTGAAGGATTCGTTTTGAAACAGCTTTTGGGTTTCACATTAAGTAATAGCAGGCGAAAGCTTCGTTAGCCTGTATGCTTCCCTAAATAACATAATGTTTAAAAATCTTTGCTTGCCTAGACATGTGCTTATGTAAAACTAGTTTGGATAATATATTAATTATATTCCAAGTTCTGATAGGTATATTATTAAAACGAAGAGTGGAACAATGATTTTGCATATTGATTGAATTCTGGAAATGGAAAAATTGTCTAGTACATTCAATTTTTTTAAACATTTCATGGAATATTCAAATACGCTTACTTCAATTTGAGACTGATGATTTACAGCGATGCATCTATTTGAATGTTCTAGTTTCATCAAACCAACCCTAGTTGATCTCAGCTGCTTTTCTATATGTCTGTACCTAACCTACCCATTTGCAAATGTTCCTTTGTCAACAGAATCACCGAGAAGACGTCGCGGTCGCAATTCCTGGCGTTCTTCAGTTTTACTTCACTCAGCAATACACAAGGCGTGGGGTTCCACCCCCGCGGCGGCTCGCGTATACCTCACACAGGTACTCAACCGAACAAGAAAACCCCTCTATTTTTCATATAGCAACTGCAGCTGGCTGGTTTATAGTTCTCGTGGTTCACAATGATCTTCTTGTATCCAAGCAAATCTATTTCCGGTTTTTACTGGCAGCTAAAACAGACAGAAAATAAACTTGCAGCAAAATACTGCCGAGTTTAAGCGGTAAATATTTTTAAACTAACGCGATCAGAGCACACAATTACATACAAGTACTATTATAGGTAAATAAACGCGATAAATACCCATTAAAATAGTACTTGTCATTATGAGTTTAAAAGGTGTAGAGAACATTCTTAAATCATAGAGAAACAACTCTTAAAATCTTGCTTATTCGATTCAAAACCCGGAAATAATTCAATTGCATTATTGAAGCGGTAACTAATCCAGATTATGAGTACAAGTATGCAGAAACATGTGTGTCCGGAGTTCTGATTTCCCATTCGAGGAGCTTCGTAATAGCTGTGAAGTAGACTGGAATACAGATAAACATGTATTGTATTTGGGACTTAATTATAAATATAATAGGGTGTGATTTTAACAATAACATTTTATACTTACGTTTTTTTTAGCTTTTTTATATTTATTTATACTAAGATTTGCCACTCTGAACCCTCCAAAACACACAATTATTGACCTAATTATAAGCACTAAATTTAACAGGTATTTATCGCGTTTATTTACCTTTTTAAACCTTTTTACTTTATCTACCTAAACTGGATAAATACCCGTTGTATTAGTGCTTAGAATAATGTGTTTAGAACGCGTAAGTTTAAAAATAATTATTGACCTGATCAATGACCACTAATTTGCAAATCATTCATACACAAAACTAAACGAACTGCAAAATAGTTATCCACAATGTTTCATCTTGCGTTTCTTGCTCCTAACTGGATCAGACTAGTTAGTAGCAGAAATTAATATTGCTTGGAATGCACTCGGCTACGTGGCAAAGGCTGAGAGGCGATGAGCCGACGCATCTCTGGCGTAGTCGAGACTATGCTCGAATAATTGTCTTCATCTTGGTCCTTGACTCACTCGGCTTAATCTAGTATAAGTTCCGTAAACTCAAGATATGTGACGTCATGGCTATGTATGATCCTACTAATATTATAAACGCGAAAGTTTGTAAGTATGGATGGATGGATATTTGTTACTCTTTCACGTAAAAACTACTGAATGGATTTTAATGAAACTTTACAATAATTATTGCTTATACATCAGAATAACACAAAGGCATAAAGTAATTAAACGTACTGTCGCTAGCTAAACCAGAGTCTGTCGTGTTTACATACCTACGAGTTCACAGTTAGTTAGAGCGAGGAGTGTGTGTGATGTCCCACTAAACATAGGTTTTAATACGAAGTAGGTTAAACTTACTGGCTATTTAAAAACACATGGAGAGTACGTAGTTGCTTATGACTCTATTATCTATTGTATTCAATTTGTCCACTTTAATTACTAAGATTGTTTTAAAGAAACGAATTTATGTTGAAATAATGAGAACCCCCTTAACTGTTAACTTAGCCTCTTAGTTTAATCGTAACATATCCTACCTTGTGAAAACCAACCCTTGTTTGTCATATCGTAATTCCGTTAACAAGAGATGGAACTGAGGATGCAATTTATAATACTTGAAAAACAAATAGGATCAACATAGGAAGTAAAAAAATATTCTGACAAAATATACTTCAAAATTTATAAACCCTAAAACTTCAAAATAGGTAAGTTCCTAATATCTGAGTAACGACTTCATCCAAACTATCGTGCTACTTATTTCTACTAAGTTAGCCGCTCTCGTCTATCCCAAAGTAAACATAAATTGTTGCCACACGCCAAATCTTCATGCTATAGTTACAACGTAGAGGCCTGATTTCTTGACATCTCTAGAATCTTTTGGAAGGAGCACAAGTGTGGCGGACGTTAGACCCTCGTCACACGTACTATTCTAACAATAATTATTATGTAAATACAGACATGCACACCCTGCCGACAATTACGAACATGCGACTTGTTATTACGAGGGACTTTCTTGATTGACTTTACTTAGACAGGAAAGACGAAGTATTTATAATAATACTAATAACCGATCTAGGGCGTCGATATGATAGTATCAATACTTAAAATTAGACGCAAAGAAGGCCTGGGAACTGTGTAAATAAAAAAACGGAAAATTTTCATTAAAAGCCAGCGCAGGGAGTTTTCACTTTACTTAGCCAGGAAAAGCGTAGTATTTATAAGAATACTAAGAACCAATCTAGGGCGTCGACATGACAGTATCAATACCTAAAATTAGACGCTAAGAAGGCCTGAGAACAGCGTAAGAAAGCACAGAATATTTGAGAGTTGTTCACTGTAGTTAGCCAGGAAAAGCGTAGTATTTATCAGAATACTAAGAACCGATCTAGGGTGTCGACATAATAGTATCAATACCTAAAATTAGACGCTAAGAAGGCCTGAGAACAGCGTAAAAAAAGCACAGAATATTTGAGAGTTGTTCACTTTACTTAGCCAGGAAAAGCGTATTATTTATCAGAATACTAAGAACCGATCTAGGGTGTCGACATAATAGTATCAATACCTAAAATTAGACGCTAAGAAGGCCTGAGAACAGCATAAATAAAGAACAGAATAACTTAGGATTGAGCTTAGTACATTTCGAGTGTCCGCCACTTAAAATAGCTGAGTGTATAGAAAAAAGAATGACTCATCGAATAAATAAAGTAAGACTGCACGGCTGGCACGCAGCAGAGCAGATACAGATAGCGTTCGACGGACAAGGATATGGACGGGAGCTCCAATCGATAGCTGAAATCTGAAACCGATGACCTGGAACGTTTTCAGCCTTTGAGTTTTGAACGTCTGTTTCAGGGTTTATAAAAAATTTAAGTTTAACTTATGTGTTAGTAGACATTTATTTAAGAAATAAAAGCGAGGACCTCTCGCTCAAGTCTCCTCTGTCTCAAGACAGAAAAACCTGAACTTATTTTTGAGAGTGATACTAAACATACAGAAAGCATTCAATATGTATAAACCCTTATTATATTTTTTCTTACGAATCTCTCTTTACAAATGATGTAGTCATTTATTGGTTTAGAGTCTGTAAGATCATTTCTCGATAATTTTTGCGCGAATCCTCCGCGTATTTTTTTGCATGTTTCCGAAGCACGAAGACATAAATGCATTTTCATTGTCCAGCCACTGCCCAATGGATTTCGCAATTAAGGGCTGGATAGAGTAAACTTGAACGGCGGCAAGGGCGAGTGTTTACGGACCGGAGCTGTGCTTACTTTGGGCTTTTAGCTAGCATTTTGGTTTGCTTTGTCATGTTTATACGAGGCGACCACCGTTTCTGACATAAAAACGTTTAGTGCGTGTTGGGGAATGTCTATTTTCTGAGCAATAGAAACTGGACACCTTATATTTTGTGTTTGTTTATACATGGCTCTTTTGTGGAAACAAACTTACGTAGACGACATAATATAACGTAGCTAAAATTAGCTCCAGACATCATTTATAAACAAACACAAAATACCCTTTGATACTACAGTAGGAGGCCGTAGGAGGTATTTATCTGAATATTATAATCGTCCGAAACATAAATAAAATCGCGGAATAGCGATTAATTTCTTATTCTATTGGTTACAAATAGTATTAGACATAGTTGGTTCTCATTTGTGTTGGTAAATAGTGTGTCCAACATAAGTTGAACAGGTTTTCAATCTATGTTCTGACATCTAGTTAGTGATAATCATGTTCTATATTTGGATTTTATCGATAATAATTTGTAACTTTCTGTACCTTTTTGTAACTGATCTGTAATAATGTCCTCATTTTTATTTATTTAATCTGTCTTCAGATTTGGGGGAGGCCTTTGCGCAGCAGTGGGACGAAATAGGCTAATGTAAAAAAAACCTGTCTACTGCCCACAGATTGCGACTGGTTGTACCAAGATGTGTCATGCCGCGGTGCCGGGTCATGTGTCCTGGCCAGTCCTGGGTACCCTGGATTGTACCCACCTCATCGCCGCTGCAGATATCTCTTCGCAACCAACTCTGTTCACACCAGAGTCAAGATCATCTTTACATCTATTCTGCTGCCTAGGAAGTGAGTATATCAACAATTACTACTACTATCAATTCACTCATATTATTAATAGGTACATATTGGCATGAGACAATCAGAATGACTTACTACAAATATTTGAATGAATTCGAAATGGTTTTCATAGGAAGAACGATTGAAAAACAGAGTATCACTGAGTCCTATCCATGAAATCATTATCATAGCTTTTTTTAAATATTGTTTGTCAATTTTAGCAAATAAAGCAAATAATCAAGACAGTTTATATTCCCATCCAGTGCTTACATAAAAACTATCGTATAACTACACAAAAGGTATTTTAGCTATTTCAGAACGACCTTCGTTCTCGGTAGCCTAGTTTCTACCTTTCAAGGAATGACGTACCACGTACCTAACGCTTTGTCACAAGATTCGTGTTTCTAGGTTTATTAGTGCTGTATCTAGGTCACTCGTATGTGGGTAATGATCGGCTTGAGATAGCATGTGGACATAAAACAACACGTAGGAGAATGCATCAAAAGTACAAGCTTTTGTTTCACCTTAAACATTCAATCCAATAAGGATTGAAATCTGAATTACATCTATAATAATAATATAGAAATAGAAAATATTTATTTGTGTTTCATATAAAATAATACAACTTAATAACTAATAATAATAAAGAAAACAAATTAGGAACGAATAAAATAATTAATAACAAAAAAATTATAAATAAATAATAATTCGCAACGAACACATCCGACAGAGAACCAAAGTTATCGACATAGCTCTGAGAATTAGCAAGCTAAAGTGGCAGTGGGCCGGCCATATCTCGCGAAGAACCGACGGCCGTTGGGGCAAACGTGTTCTTGAGTGGAGACCACGACTCGGTAAACGTAGTGTAGGACGCCCTCTGACCAGGTGGGATGACGACCTGCGAAAGACTGCAGGTAGATGCTGGATGCGTCAAGCCGAAGACAGGGCGCTATGGCGCTCATTGGGGGAGGCCTATGTCCAGCAGTGGACATAGGCTGATGATGATGATGATGATGAAAATAATTAAAATACGAGAACGCAGAAAGGCTCAGCATTAAATGCTACATTGACATATGCCAGTGCAGCGCTGGTTTTCAGCGGCGGCGCCATGGTGCTGAGTGCAGCACACAACGCAAATCACAAATTAAAACACTAATAACAACGATATAACAAAATAATTCAGTTTTTACAAAGGTAAGTTAAATAAAGAACAAAATAAATTTACTAAGTAATCATAACAAAAGATGAGATCTTTATCTCATAAATATAATTATAGTAAAGCTGGATAATCCACACAGCGTCATCTAGCCCCAAGCCAAGCAGAGCTCGTGGATACTAAATTACTGATATACTATATTGTCTTAGTAGTTATGACGACCGATGTGGCGCGGTGGGCGAAGGTCCGCCTGCGACGCAGGAGGTTGCGGGTTCGATTCCCGCCTCGGAACAATTGTGTGTACGATCTGCAGATATTTGTTCCGGGTGTTCTGGTCGTTTTCTATGTATATAATAAAAAAATATCTATCTATGTAATATATTGTTTTATGTATATCAGTTATCTAGTGCCCATAACACAAGCTCTGCTTACCATGGGGCTAGATACTGTTGTGTGAATTGTCCAGCATTATTAAAAATTATTAATATTATATTATTAAGTTATATTTTATTCAATATCAGACCTTCTTGGCCCACTGCTGGGCATATACCTTATCTTATGGCATTCAAATACAAATACAAAATTCATTTATTAACACCAAGTTATACGTCAACACAAGTTATAAAGATAACACATTACCTAATATGTTATCTTTATAACAATTTGTAAGTACTTACACATTCGCTTCAGTCCTGCGCTAGGTACACCTAGTACGTCCACGTTTTATCAATTTAGAAAAATACAATTGATTACTCTGGGCTATTTACTTTTTCTCAAGATTTTGTGTAGTACTCATATTTCGAATCAACAACATAAAGTCTGAAAGCGCAAACACCGTAAACAAAATGCGCGAAAAAAGCGTTGTTTATCAAGCGCACCTGTTTTCCGATTAAAAGTTTCTCCCTAACATCTGTGTAATACAGTCGACATTTTCCCAACTTTGGTAATGCTTTTATTCTCTCATAAGATAGAGTTACATCATAAAAAATGCGTTATGTATGAGCTACCACATCACACAATACAGTCTGGATCTGACTTGACTCTGGCAGTGATTGATTGTACGCCAAATTTAGATATTCTACGTGAAACGTGAAAATGTATTTTAAAAAAGAATTCTCACACGAATGTATTTTCATTTTGTTTGACAATGTATACAGTTATCATCATCATCATCATCAGCCTATAGCAGTCCATTGCTGGACATAGGCCTCCCCCAATGAGCGCCATAGCGCCCTGTCTTCAGCTTGCCGCATCCAGCATCTACCTGCAGTCTTTCGCAGGTCGTCATCCCACCTGGTCGGAACTCAAGAACACGTTTGCCCCAGCGGCCGTCGGTTCTTCCTCGGTTGGTTCCTTGGTCGGTTCATACGGTTATAATGTTGTTATAATATTATGTAATTTACTACTGGCGATACGAGTAATACGTATCATTTGATAAAAAAGTTGCTTGTTTAATATGGCGCGATTAACAGCGATTGTTGTAAATTTAAAGTGTTAGAGCAAATTATTTTAGAAATCATAAACAGCAGAATTACAAATGTAACTTTATAGCTAAAACGTGATGCTGATATCAAAGTAACATCAGATGTTGTTCTCATTAGATTGAGATTCCTGAATAGAGTTTACCCTATTACGAGTGCAGATGGGTTAAGTAGCGCCCTTAAACCCTTGAAAAGGTTCGCTCTCATTTACATTTTGATCAAATAAGAGGGGTTTGGTCAGTTGTACCTATAGAAATTATTTGATTTTTAAGAGCATTCATGGTCCTTTGACTCATTTCGGTGTTTTCCCAAAGTTAATAAAGGTCCTCTTGGAAATTATTTCAAAACAAATCAACGAACATGATAAATTTACATAATAAATTCGAATTCAAATAAATTCAAATTATATTTGTAGGTATTTAGCTGATAAGACTGGTCAGCTTCCAACGTTGACTCTTGCTAATATACTAATTCTCCCAAATGAATCTCTCGCCGAATTCTAACCGTACTGCAATTGTTTGTATTCATAATTTAGCGTGTTTTCAAAAACTATAAAGCGATTTAAAATTCTAATATAGTCGTTATTGTTCTGAAAGAAACACTGTGATAGCCCTGCCCTATCTAGTTTTTCTAGTGGACGTCTAGTTAATATTCCAGTCTATTTATTTTGTTGAGATGAGTGATGGATGACAAATGGATAAAACGACGAATGAAAATACCTCTTGTTTACGCTCGTTACCATGGAAACCATTAGCACCGTTGGTTGGTGCCTCTCAACAGAACAATAAGTTATTATATTAATAATGATGACTGACGACTTCTGTGGCGTAGCGAGATAAGGGCTATCTGCAACGAAGGAGGTCGCGGGTTCAATTCCCGTCTCAGGACAAATATACGTACGAGCTGTTTTTTTTCTAGGGATTCTGTGTGTTTTCTATAAAGAATAATAGATAATTATTTATGTAATACACCAAAAGGTAAAATCATAGACAATGGCTTTACTCTTTCATTCTCTTACAAGTGCTAAAAATAATCAAGTTAGTAGAGATAAATTTGATCTTTAATAAAATGTAGTTTAGGGCGGTATGATATAAATCTACATATAAATAATTTTCGTTAAAGCCGGGTAAGTGTAAAAAGTAAGATAGTTTCATAATTGTTTTGCACTAGGATCGCGTTATACGATTTCTGTTATCTTGGATTCCACCGCTTCAAAGTTCCTCTTTGCCTCGTCGCTGAATATAGTTTATCTATTGCTTTCAGAGTGCGCTTACTTTTAAAGTAATTCCCGATCTATTCTCACTCCGAAATGTTAACATTTTGTAGTTAACGTGTTAGTGCGATGCAATTAAACTCTCTATTAGATGGTAATTTGATTTGAATAAAATACAGATTGTTGGTCAACTTCGCAAGCGGTAATATTGACAAAATTGACATCCCATTGCAAAGTTGACCAATCTAATCTAATATTATAAAGATGAAATATTTGATTTTTTGTTTGTTTGTTTGTTTGTATTGAATAGGCTCCGAAGCTACTGGTCCGATTTGAAAAATCCTTTCACCGTTGAGAAGCTACACTATCCCCGGTGAACATATTATATTTTCAAAAAAGTTAGGGATCCTTACTAAAACTCCAATAATGTAACCCAAGGTGTAAAAAAATCACTTCATAAAGTGAAATTCGAGTTTAACGCGGGTGAAACCACGGGGAACAGCTAGTAAGCTAATACGGCCCCAATAACGATTGGTCCTTAAACATTTCAGCTTTATGCTATAAACAATATTTCATTTTCCTACCATTGTTCAACCATTCCCTGCACTGAAATAAAGGCAGCTAACCCGACTGATACGTTAAGCCTTAGATTACTTTGTTCCCATTTCCTTTTCATTCACGGATTGCATCACGAGAGCACACAAACGGAGCGAAGCAAAGGAACACTAGCAAAAGCAACTAATCTATAAATTGGAGCCGTCTCACTTGAATGGCGGCATCCGCAAGATAAATCTCAAAGGAGTGGCAGTGGGTGAAATAAAAGTGCTATCTGACTGTAATACGTTCTCCGACATACTAATAGGTACATACAATGTTCGCACGGAGATAGCCTAGCCTGGACTACCTTGAAAAGTTAATGCGAAGTTAACGCATGACGGACCGCATGAAACGACGGACGTGAATGAGTCGTTCTTTTGATGACCTTACTAGAAAAATGATTTTGATATGTGTTTGTTCCGAGATCTAAAACGAAAGATCTTTTTCGCCTAAAACACAGGATTACCTAGTTCAGGCTAAATTGCTATACTTAGCTATATTTATTTTTTAAGTGCACTTATGTTTTGTCTAGCAAAGAGTTTTCATGAATATATTTTTATTTATTTGTCAGTTGGTGACGCACCCGAAGCAACTAGGTTTAAAAAAATGCTGGACAATTCACAAAGCATTATCTAGCCCCAAGCTAAGCAAGGCTGGTATTATGGGTACTAGATAACTGATATTCATTAAACAATACATGAGATAGATATTATACATAGAATAACGACCAGAACACCCGGAACAAATATCTACAGATCGTACAAAGACGGGAATCGAACCCACAACCTCCTGTATCGCAGACGGACCGATGCCCACCACGCCCCAGAGGTCGTCAAGGTATCATTAGGTAAGGTTGTTCGTTTCGTGCGATGTTTCAAAGTAGGCCTCCTGGGCTTTAGCTCGGCCCTGTGTAAACGAACCAAGCCTGTGTAAGAGAGAGCTTTGCTCTGATCTGTGTAAACAGTACCTGTGTAATGTTTTCAGACTTTTTGAGTTGACATTCTACTGGAAAGTAAAAAAGCCTTAGTCTATATGTCAGACAAGATACTCGTACTGAGCTCTTGAATCCTAGATGTTTCGCTTATGTTATATGCTTTACTTTTAAACTAATATAAAACTTATACATTGATATCGTGCTAAAACAGCAGCGATTTCGAGCTTTATTGTTCAATAAACCTAATAAAGTTTTTATATTTATCACAAAAAATACCGCTTTCAATTTTTATAACTCAATTTTTATGTTCCGTTGCCAAAATTTAGTGTACAGTATGATGAAAATACAAAATCATAATATTTGGCGCATAAAAAATTCCTAGCGTGCATAGCCATTAATTTTCATACGGTCTTTCATGCGGTGCTGAAAGATAAAATGATATTCCCACTGGGCTGCACAACACTGAAAAAGTGACAAATTATAAGTGTAGAGTGTAGCGTGCTACGCTCGTAGCACTGCTACGTCTAATTGTCTACGGCATAGCAGGGGCTACGAATTATTCTACGAGTTGGACGAATAGAATTAGAAATAGCGTTCTGCTTCGGATATTTTGTTTTTTTAAGGCTACAAGGATTTTTGAAAAATATCCCTTTAGCGTCACCACCTTTGTGTATCGTTTGTTTATATTCGAGATGTTTGCATCTATTGCAAGCAAATTTTATACAAATAGATATACTATGTGATATTGATGAGCTGTTTTCATCAACAGTCACTGTACCACGGACTACCTTACCCTCCGCGCCGGCAGTTCACCGTCGGCGCCGCTGCTTGCATCGCTGTGTTCCGAGAGGACGGCCACTCTGGAGCATCCTGGGCCTAATCTGTTGCTGGAATTCAAGTAAGATCACTGCAATATTTTTATTTTAGAGAAAAAATATTGTATACTATGTATACTATGATGTATGATAATGTACTCCTAGCCGAATTTCAGCCACAGCAGTTGCGGCCAGTCGCAACGGGTCTCCGTTGGGACTGGTTGGTTGATGGTTGAGTTGGGTAGCCACGCGCGGGATAATACGAGTATTGGACAAGTGTGTGCGCAAACACTAGTGCACTCTCTATTCCCTTACTCTCATAATTCGAGACAGATGAACCGACACGACAATTTTGCATAGCTGTGCCCCAAATAATCAAACACTTCTTAGATTTGAAAGTAATATCTAGTAAATATGACTGTCCAATACATGAGCACCACTGGGTGAAATTACTTATACTCTAGATTTAGTTATTTTGGTTTTATTTTCTTCGTTGTTCCTAATTCTATTTTCATTTTTGTAATTTTGTGTTTGTATTTTTTTATGGACCTTTGTTGTCTATTAATAAAGAATTTGAATTTAAAATTGAATTGAATAGATTTAAGCAATTCTCAAACCAGGACTTTTACGTAGTACATATTATTTAATATACAGAGTGTAACAATAAATAAGGACCAAACTTTCAGGGGGATTCAACTTCGATCACAGAACACGGGAAAAATATAAAAAAAAACTTCCCATTTCATTTCAACGATAAGTCGGGATTTTTTATACAGCGTATTTTGTTTTGTTCTTCTCTGATTTACTGACAGGCTTTTATAAATATAGGTATCATTAACCGTAATATTTCGAAATATGTCAAAATTAAGACAGTTATATACCAATGATATTTTCATTGGTAACTGTCCTAATTTTAACATATTCCACGAAAGTCTAATGGGCATTTTCAATATATAAAGACTGTTGTACTGTTATACCTATTTTCTATCCACAAAATCAAATACCAAGTAACCGGTTGCACGATTAGTGATTTCACTTCCGCAAGCACAATAGCTAAAACCGTATAAAAGACGACAAAAGCAAAAACACCTTTGTCGGTAACCAATAAAACAAAATTCGGGTGCTCCTTTTGTTGCCTCGAAATAGCCTGCGGCATTGCCAAAATTGTGCCCAAAATTATGTTGTATATTGTTAAATGTCTACACAGTGTTTATTTCCATCCTACTTCAAAAAAAAGGATTAGGTTTTCAACCGGGCTGTATGTTTTTTATGAACCTATGAATTGTTAATCCGATTTGGATAATTCTTTCGCTATTTTCTAATCTTTTAACAACACGATAGATTATTTACAGACTTAAGAAAAACCCCAAGAAGCCCACTTTTTTTTTCCGCCGAGGGATGACGAACCGCAAAAATAAGCAGTACAAATATTGTGAAATTTGAAGAAGCTTTTCAGTGTGGTAAATAAATAGAATACATAATTTTGTGTTGTATTTTCCCGCACAGTTCCGGACCATTAGTCCCGCCGTACGATTACAATGGTTTCATCGCGAGGCTGGAGTTTATGGAGAGGGTCGAGAGTAGTGGCGCCCCCCCTACCGTAGTGGCCGCGTCGGCGCCGCTCGCTGCACTCACGCATTTTATCGATGGTAAGGGTCATTCAGTATTACATTAGTGAGTACATTATGGCGAGTTGAATCTCCTTGTTCAAATTATACTTCACTTTCTTTTTTATTGACTTCGGTTTAATTAAGGTATTGGTTCTGTTCTATATAATAAACATTTTTTCGAGTGGTGGGGTTGTTTGTTACATGGACCGACAAGTTTTTTTGAGGGGTTCGAGGGGTCAAATAAAAAGCTCCCGTATTAGTGGAAACAGGAAAATAGAACGTTGAGAAAGATGTGTACCTGTGTATGATTCCCTTGCTCGTTTAAAGTCTATAAGATTTTATTAAGGTCAGATTCTGCCTACGATAGATTCGTTTTATGACAGATTTTGACAGCGAGTGAAAATCAAGGTATGACAATGTGTATGCGCTTAACCAACTTATAATTAGTGTATTAGGTTAAACGATAGTTTCGATACTAAAACCTGAAACCTGATACCTAATCTACGTATCTAAAAAGTAACTGCGTCATCCTATGATCGCATAACGAGCAGTTTCACTAAACTAATGGACTCAATGACTGCGGCGGATACAATACAGATGGTAATGGCAACAATGACTCGTT
The DNA here is from genome assembly GCA_947044415.1 of Eupithecia dodoneata. Classification (NCBI taxonomy): domain Eukaryota; kingdom Metazoa; phylum Arthropoda; class Insecta; order Lepidoptera; family Geometridae; genus Eupithecia; species Eupithecia dodoneata. The sequence goes on along the minus strand of OX345656.1, from coordinate 5,150,208 downwards.
TTATTGAAAAGCTTTTATCCAAACCAATTGTTTATCCAGCAGAACGTTTAATTTCCTTATCTACATTTTGTAGTGTTCACTCTGGGGTTGGAAAATATTGAGTGGGATCTACATTTTATAGTGTTCACGGCGTTGGAGAGTACGGAGTCGGCTTCCGAAGATTGATATTGCCCATTGCACAGATTGAAACAGTTTCTCGGAGGATTTGATTCGAAACCAATACAATGGTTTCAGTTCTGATTATTAGCTTAACCTTTTCCGTAACACTTGTGGCCGTTGGCGGCTATTCAGCTTTTGAATTGAATACATTACTGTGTCAAAGTTTGAGTACTAGGAAATTATATATTGCCTAGCAAATGTATCAAAACAGAAATTGGGCGTTAAAAGTAATAATGTTTCAGTTCTACAATTTCAAACTCGCAAATTAGCGTTTAGAAACAGTTGCGGTAGCGCTATTAGTTTTTAGTATAACGATACGCTAGGGCATAATTAAGAGATATTTATTTATTCAAGGCTATAGTAGATTGCAGTTGACGTCAAAATATTCACTACAAAACGAAAGCTTGCTGAAGTTAGTCTGTCGTGCTGTAAAATTCATCTGAAGTACGCTATTCACCGGTACGGCAATTCATAAGGCATTTATGTATATTTTAACAGTTGATGGCGTAGCGGCTATAGAGAGCAACAGTGTATCCAACGAGGTGTACACTGGGAACGGCGGAGGTCGCGTGGGGTGTGGTGCGACTATCCGCGGGTTCGGTGCCGGCGGCGCCCGCTCCGGACACTTCGACACTCGCGCCACGCCCTGGAGGTCACAGTGCGCCATACACCTGCTGGGGGCACCCACGGACGTCGTCCAAGTCTCGCTGTTTAATTATAATTTAAGGTTAGTTTCGAGTTTCATGAGTGACATTTACTCTAGACGGAACGATAATATTTAATTGCTCGAGACCCTTCCAGGCGGTTACAGTAATACACATAAACGTGTATTACTAAACTACTCTGAACGACTAAATAATAATGTGATGGTTATTATCTCGAACAAAGATGCCCGTAAACACATCTCCTCAAAATTAAATGAAAAGAGATTAAACTTGCGAGTAAAATAGCCTCAAAGGAATATTTCCGGGAGAGTTAAGCTACGTGGGTAATACCTACATTGCAACTTGTGAAGAAATTGCCGGCGCGCCAATAAAGTTTTAATTGCTGATGAAACTCTCACCCATTCGTTGCCATCAACTATTACACATCTATGAAGTTTAAGAGGCTTATGTTAATACAGATGTGGCCTTTTGCTAACTACTTAGAATGTTAAGCTCGCTATCACGGGTCCGGTTCCCCGATTACGTAGTGTAGAGCTCTGGAGTTTATCCGGCAAGTTTGGGAGTATAAACTTTCTGTTGGCAGGTTGCAGAGCTGCCGGTCTCATATCGAGATTTTGGAGGGGTTACACGAGTTCGTTTCTAGAGAGAGGGGGGATAGGTACGAGAGGGGTGATCGAGCTTTGTTGAGGGTTTGTGGGCCCGCGGTGCGGGAGGCGAGGGACCCTTCAGGCCGGTTCCTCATACGCCAGGCTGTCACGTCTAAGGGTTCTAACCTGACAATACTGGTGCGGCGAGCGACCTCGCAGATTACTGATGAGGAGGAGTTCGTGGATGGTGCTTTTGCTTTTCATGATGGTGAGAAGTTTTAATAACTGTACTATCTTCCATCTGTATACAATATCTACAAATCCAATTTTCTTTCACATAATTTTATTAAAATTGTCATCCAATCCAACCCATCGAACAAAACATGAAAATTGTCGATTTTGTTATTTCGTGGTGACCGACGTCTGAAAGGCTCTGTGCTCGTCAAAAATTTCCAGTAAACAATATTATTTTCGGTCTTATTGAATTTTTAGTATCGCTAACAACAAACTTTCATAAAATACATAGATTTATGGTTCTTTGAACATTTTTGAAACCATGATAGTTTCAAACATCTTCAACATTCTAAAGTCTAATGCTTTCCTAGAGCTCCATGAAGGCACAGTATCCCCTGATGCAACCTGCGCGTCTACCCACTACGGGCTGGCTGCGCCGGCGCACGGTGGCGTGTCAGCACCCGCGCATCACCACATCTACTGGAACATCGAGGAGAGGCTGCTCTGCACACATCGATTCATACCCGCGTCTAACCAGAGCGTCACCATCGAGGTGAGGTCTTAATACAATTGCCTCCCTCTACAAACTGGCTGGGCCAGCGCAAGGCAGCATGTCAGCACCGACGTTGGCGCGCACTGGAGAGACGAGGTTGCTGTGCATACACTGATTGGTACCTGCATCTAGCGTCCAGAGTATCACTAATGCCAAATCATTTATTAATCTGTACTTGAATAAAAATTTACTGGTAGACGTGACGAGGTAATTGGAAATTACATAACTTACCTACTGATTTTATAAGCAGAAACGATAGCTCTAACTGCTTACTTTTCGTCAAGTTTAATAACATGAAATTTACAATTTCTTGAAATTCTGGTTCTTGGTTCTCGTTGCATAATTTCCGAGTGCCGTTAATTAGGTAAACGTAGTGTAGGTCGCCCTCCGTGGGATGACGACCTGCGAAAAACTGCAGGTAGATGCTGGATGCGTCAAACTAAAACAGAGTGCTATGGCGCTTATTAGGGGAGGCCTATGTCCAACAGTGAACTTACATACGCTGATGATGATGATGATGTTAATTAGGTACCAAACATTGTCTTCTTTTCGTAGATTCAGCGGCTAGATCGCATGTGGAGTGCTGAGTCGGGTGGCACCAACGCTGGCACCGGGGGGTGCCGGACTGCGTGTGGGGACGCGGGCTGCGAGTGCCGCTCAGCTACTCCTATGTTCCATCACGATCACGTGGCTTTGGTGGCAGGAGACGGGACCCATTTGTGCTGTCTCTGTGGGGACTTTCAGGTACGGATGAGTATGTATAACTGTAGTTATCGAGTGTTGAGATGGGGTCACCCAATTTAAAATCGTCTCGAAGCCCTTTGTTGTTTTTAAGTTTTGCAAGATAATACTTGCAAGGGAATAAATATTTAATGGATCCATCTTGAGGTCATCTTTCTATGCAGTTGAAAAAGAACCGTCTAAAGTTACCTTGAAATTGACGAACATATGTACTCGTACATAAAAAGATACATACAGGCCTTTTTTTCTTATTTGTGAAGTCGGTTATAAAATGGCGGCTCCAAATTAGTAAAATGCTTTTGCGTCAGTCTTCATAAGAAAGTTTCTCAGGTTCTTAGTCTCACAAGATTCAAACAAATCAATAATATGTAAGGGTAGGTAGGTATATTATACCGATTCAGCAAATTCAGCAGAATTCTCGCATCCATTATGCATATCCAAATTCACATTCCTTTATAAAAATGTTACGCTCTCATTTATGCGCTCATTGTTTCTCCGCCCGTGCCTGCCTACTAAGTATTGACAATGATTAAGATTGACGCTAATTACCTCACTGAATAAAATATTCTTATCGTAACAGATCGACGTTAATTTGCTTAAGTAGTGGAAACATTGGACGTAATCGACGGGAAAACTCAGGCACTCGTACAGGGATAATTCTTTCTTTTGCAACTGGTTACGTAGCTGGCACAATTTAAATTCGAAAGTTTAAATAAAGAGCTTCCGTTGAGTACTCCGTTTTGCCAGACAGGAAGCAAAGTGTGTGATCTAATTATTGCCGAGCGCTTTGAAAAGACGACACCAAATTAATTAATCGTGTTAGTGGGGCCGGGTCGTGCTAACATAGCAAGGTACTGTTAGGTACGGCCGTATGTAGGACGCGCTAACCCTTTCATAGCCGACGCCGACGCCAACGCCGCCTGCTGCGCGATCCGCATAATTAAGTAAGAGGGTTACTATTAAGTATGTAACAGCAATAAACCCTGGAACGACCATCTGAGCGAGTAGGGAGCAACACAAAAGTAAATATGCTCCTTAATAATTTATAAGGTGTTCACTTCCCTCCCGCGTGAGCGCTTTATTCTTTCAGAAAATTATTTTCGTGCACGCACCGTTTCATATTAGTACCAATATCAAAGAGATCTAAGCATAAAGTTTTTCTTCCTGGTAAGGGGGAGGCTCAGATAAGAGAAATAACAATGAATTTCGAAACAGATTGATAAGACTATACATTTGCAGATACCTACAAGACGATAGAAGTTCGTTTTCCCTAGATGCCTATATCTACCTATTGATTATCCGTATTTCCTTCCATGTAAACACATTCATTAGACAGCGAAACGGGAGCAGATACGCTCTCACAGCTTTGTTATTCGGTCTCTGGGCAGAAGCGGATAATTTAATTATTAACCGTGCTTGCTCCTATTAGCAGCCGCTATTTTAGCAAGGTTGAACTTTGCTGGAAAGTACCTACACCTACCGGGAGCTAAATAGACTAGAGCGTCTATCCGGAGCGAAGTGCACGCTTCTCTATGGTCATAAACCACAGGGTAACTGGTGACATGTCATGCGCCGGGATATTAGTGGTGGAACGGGCTCGAGGCGACAACCAGTCGGCTCCTGAAAATTCAATTACTTAGTAGCCGGCTAGGTATGCGTGCTGCGTAGGCCATTGCACAGAATTCAGTCAATAAGCCGTACACGTACGCGCGTTTATGAGCGCACTATATTTTTATTTGAATTTTTGAGGAGACGAATACTTTAGGGAAATTGTTTTAGGGTTGATACAAAATAAAATCTTATTGCTCTTGTTTTCAAAAGTAAACACAAAAGAAAATAAGAAAACTACGCCCAGATTCTGTTAGAGAAAGAGGTGGGAAGTCTAAGTATGTACCTAAAAACTCGAATAATTGGTGATGGTAATTTGCTTGCACTTGTAATTTTATTTTTACTATTGATATTTTCATATAGGCTGCGTGGTTGCCAGTTGTAGTCCGTAGCTGGACCAGCGTCCGACTGGAGTACTCAGTGGCCCACTACACGTACGCAAGCCCAGGGTTTGACTACGCGGCCGCCTACAACTTCAACGAAGACTCGATGTGCGGTCAACGCACCTACACCACACACTCCGGTAAGAATCGACTTTATCTTGAATAAAGAAATGTACCTTGAAATATAAGTAGGTATTAGTATGTTGTACGCGCGTACCACAGCTGTTGTTAGTATTGCTAGTCTCATAATACCAGCGAGCAAAAGCGTAATCGCTATTTTGCACAAACTGAGCAATTTTTGCTTTCACAGTGAACTTTTAACTATTGTTGGTTTTTGTCCATTTGTAGCAGGTAATTTGTGACACGGAACATTGCAATTTACTTTCGTTTTCTTCTTTCTAACGCTTAAGTATGAGCTACGAAAGTCGTCAGATCCCATAATCTTCCCATAATCATGGGATCTGACGACTTTCGTAGCTCATCACGCATATCATCAAGAAAAGTTCGCGTTGCCAGAACTGATAAACACGAAATTTAAACAGCATGTCTAAACTTCAACGCATGCATAAATTCTTAGTGCCTAAGTTTACATCAGTATTCAAACCGCGCTCACCTGTAAATGAAACCCATTACCTCAACACGAAAACAAATATCCGTAGATGCTCGTAATTCGATAAAGTTGTCTCGCGGAGAGGGACAGATAATCGGCAATTTATCTCAAATGAACTCCCTGAACGCATAAAGCGAGAGAAAAACAGAGCTATTTGACATTCGACGCTCGTCGGCAACGTTTGGAAAAACGCGTGGGATATTGTTCCGGCAGCCTGCGGGGCGTCCGAGAAAATTACGTAGCACGACCTAGTTTCGCGCCCTCGGTGACACACAATCGAAAAAACCACGAACAAGATCGTAAACTTCCAATTACACGGACGCTGTTGGCTCGTTGTGTCCGCCATTTTATTATTAACGTGAGCAACGTTGATGCGTTTGGGAATTATTATACTTCCCGCTCAATTTCCACGTTATGAATGAATGTGCTCGGTGTTTTATTGTTGAAGTTTTTAATTTCCTTTTCTATTTCCATTGGCTACTTACGAGTATATTCTATTTCTTGTTATTATATGAAACTGTTTCCGTTTTACTGTAGGTACGTAATGGTCGAAGCTTATGATTTTTTCTCCTTTTATCGGTCCATAGTTCAACTTACCTTGGTAGGTGCCAATTTTTAATTATAGTTGAAGCTACTCGGGTATTTACTGCATACCTACATTTATGTTTAAAACGGTACAGCCAAATAAAGTAACATCTACGAAACTCGTAGCAATGCTACGCTGTAGACGTTTCGTAGCATCATCTACGAGCTACGAAATCTCTAGAATCCTAAACGTTTGATATTGGTGTCTGGTGTCCTTTATTCCATAGTAATACTTTTTAGTGTGATTATTTTTTATTCCTAACGCTGTTTACCGCTCTAGGTGAAATATCATCCAAGAACGTGTCGGTAACGGGCAGTTTGAACGAGTTCTTCTATCAGCAGTGCACTTGGGTGCTGGACTCGCATGTCGAGAGGCAGCTTTTTATTGATATCTCTTCGGAACAGGTTAGAATATTTAGTTTAACAGAAAATTTTACTTGTTATCTTTACTCAAGACCAAGATATTAGATATATTTTCAAAATATTGGTATGACTTTTGTTCAAGATATTTTTATCCAATTTCCGTGAGAAAAGAGTAAAATACCGAAAGTGTGTTTATTTAAGAGAATATCGTAAATAATTAAGTGCCTCAATGATACGAAAGACGAACCTCACACAAAATTGATAGTTTTGACGAGATTTCTTTCGCAATATATCTATATAATATATATATATTCATCGTCTCCCACAAGTAAGACCATTTACCTGCGCTATTAATGTAAAAATCTTGTTTTATTTATTTTATTAAAAATGCTTGACTGCATTATCTAGCCCGAACGAAGTAAGGCTGGTGTGATAAAGACGTCATCAGGTATGTATAAAAATCTATTAGTACTAATTTCTTTTCTGTTTGACCAGGACAAGTCTTGTGGTTCTTGGAACATTACACTCCACGAGTGGTCGGGTCCAGGGGCCAAGAGCGATGCAGGCCTTCATGGCGCTGCTGGCGAGCTATTATACACCTTCTGTGCAAGGCATAAGAACCACACATACACGCTGCCCTGGCGGCTCAACACTGTAGTTATTAGGTAAGTACCCTCGCCCAAGCGTAAGATTGCAAATGATGTCGTATCTTAGTATGCTAGGTATGCTGTGACACGGTGACCTTTTGAAGATCATTCCTTATTTCTTCTAATTATATTTTTCATTAAAACTCACATTTTCCGCGCAAGTTCAGCTCTTGAATATTTATAGCTATGTTTCATACTCATAAAAACTCATAACTTTATCACATAAATCAGAGAGACGTAAGCTTTTAGCTCGCTCTAAACAATTTCCAAAGAGAGGAAAAACGTTTCACATCTTCCATTTGATAAATTATTTATGGCTGTCCCTTCATCTTAAACCGACTTCCAAATACGTACCTATATGCGTATGTTTTTATTCGACAGTACTTTTTCGCTCGGTAAGTAGGTAAAGATCTTCCTTCTTTGTGCATAATATAAGATGCCCTTAAGTGAGTACGTGGCGTGTTTCTGAAATTCCTTTTTCGCCCGTAAATCCTGTATAATGATGTGTGAAAACATGTTTGTCAAAGCTTTGAAAGGATCGGACATAAGCACTCCTTTCACGGCCACATGAGTAGAGTACGTATACGGGAAGACATAGTTCTCGGGGTTTATATGTTCGTTTTCTTTCAAAAGGTTGTTTTGAGGAAAAGTTGAAGGAAAGGAAAGTATTCAACAACATATTATGGAAGCTAATCAACCGTAGCGAATGGACAACCAAGAGTTGTTTGTTACCCACAAAAATTCTGAGTAGGGAAAACCACCCTTACGGTGAATTTTATAATATCGAGGAAGAAAGTAAAAAATGAACCCCAAGTTTCACAATTCAACTTATTATTTTCCGGATTTTATGATGAATATTATTTGGAGAAGTTAAAGATTTCTTTCATCAACTTATTTTGAAAATTACCCAATCTCTGTACAGACAGACCTTTCAGCGCTCTGAACTTTTTTCTCTCTCTCTATTTCTCTCTCACTATTTACTTATAAATTTTTGGACATGTACTCTTTTTGGCTAACATTGCTTTTTTACCTACTAATGGTTATTTGTTATTTTCTTTCTTTCTATTCTATAACTTCCAATTATAAGTATCCACGTTCGATACAAAAGAAGGAGAGAAAGGAGGCCCCTACGCGGAAGGGAAAATAGTCTTAAAGATTACTTTAAGACTATTTTAAAATAATAATATAGAAAGGCTTGACGCTCGGGCAAACAATATTTGTTATTATAATAACAAATATTTTGATTTATAAGGAAGACAAACACTTTTAGACACTTAACAGTGAGGATTGTCCAGTATTATTAATTATTTCTTTATTTATGCAGGTTAGTAGCACTATCCCGCCAGCAGCCCCTGTACACAATCCGCTGGCGGTCGCAAGTTGTACGCGCCAACAACCGCCTCGGCCCGCCGACTCCGGCGCCGGCCGCCTCCGCCACGGCCGCGCAGTCTACCCTCACTTACATTCTCTACGTAATATGTGTTGTGACACTGATAAGTGTGTTATAATAAGTGAGTATGTAACTATAATAGAACATTGGTGAATATAGTGCAAGTAATTGACCCTGGGTGATATAAGCGAGACTCACTTAAAAGTTGCATTCTCCACATCTTTTGCGCTGTGACATGGAAAAGTGTAGTAAGTGAAAATAATTGACTCTATTATGATATAACCATATACACCTTTTTGCATTTTGACAGAAAACAGTGTGATAAGTGAAAGTCAGTGACTCTATTATGAATATGATATAGCAAAACGCACTTCCTTTGTTCTGTGGCACAGAAAAAATTTAGTAAGTGAAAGTCATTGACTCCATTATAACAAGATGCAGTTTTACTGACTATTTCTCCCCATGTATGTGTATGTGTTCTGTGCAATGTGACACTATAACTTAAAGTTAATAAAGATGGTGAAAGTGAATGCGTAATTTTCTATGATGTGACAGTTGACCTACGTTCATTCTGATTGCTAAATAAGCATAAACTAAACTACAGTGTATTCTCTAATAAATGCAATATGACTAGGTAGAGAGCGATGAGCAAGATTTACTCTAAAAGCTGTGTTTCATAAAATAAGGACATTAATTTTGACCGTAAGTGAGTGTGGTGTAGCATTTTAAATGACATACGAAATATCGCTGAGCCTAGGCCTATTTGTTGTACTGCAGCACACACATATTTACCTACAGTAAGTACTTTAGTAGCCCTTTTAATTGCTCGTTTTTGTTGTTTTATTTCATATTTCATATTTATTTTATTGCATCATTGTGTACATTTATAGGTCTTAGTATCTAGGTAATGTATAAGAAACACAATGGTACCCAAGCAGGGTGTGGCAATATGTACAGTGAATGAAAGTAAGCCGGGTTTCTAAAAAGCTCAGTTTAATAGATAAGAGAGAAAGAGAGAGTGGAAAATTTAAATTCAATCACATAGTTTTATTTAAGTCAATAATATAAGTATTGAGTTTAATTTTTTATATATGTATTTTAATAATTGTCATTTGTCATAAACAAAATCATTTAAGTCATAATCCTGCAAGCACACAGATCCCCTGGTACTGTCCACGATCCTATCCATCCATGGTTGTCTGGTAGAGATCGCTCTTGAGCGATAAGACCGCCAATTGTATCTAGTTTTTTTAAGTTTTTATTTTACATTGTCATTTTATACTTAGTGTGCAATAAAGAATTATCTATCTATCTATAATTACACATTATTGTACTTTAGTTTAATATTGTATCTCTCTGTATGTTAATTGTATGTGTGTGTTATTAGTACCAAATAAACGTTTTATCAGGGCACGCGGCAGCGTGTTCAAGCCAAGTTCAAGCAAAGGAACGCGCCGAGTGTATCATTACACGAACCACTTGGTGCCACTTTTGACCCTTCTATAACTCAAAACATCTTTAACGTAAACACAAAACTACATGTGTTTAATTATATCCATAAGGACATGTAGAATTCATTCAAAAAAACTGGTCAAGTCAAATCTAACCTACATAGATTTGACTTGGCATTCATTCAGATATCCATTCTTTTTGCCGCGAAGCCCACAGCCAATCATAATTTTTGCATTGAACTTGGCTCTCCTATTTTACATTTATGTTTTCGGTGGGATCTATCTATCTCTACCAACACGACTCGATTTATACGGAGTCGCTGCAAACTGCACTGAGTAATGGCCTAACATACGAGGTACCGTATTGTAACGCAATCACTAGCAAACAGCCCTTGCTACCGCTAACTCGAAGTTCTAGGAATTAGACGGCTTATGTACAGCGCAACATTATTTAGTTAGTAGGTAATTTATGAAATTATACTACGATGTATAACCTACTCGTGGCAGTTATATTATTAAAGTAGTTACAGTATGTTGAATGTATAACTAATTATTACGTTTTAAAAGTAAACTTTATATTTCACCGGTTGTTTAGGGCGCGTTCCCACCTTGTCGTTGGACCTACTAGCCGTGCACATTACATCGACTGTTGGCATGTCCTGACAATATATCGCCAAAACAAAAAACTCGTTAACCACAGGGGTAACACTAACAATTAATCGTGTTGTCCTCTATGTTTACACCTCCATCCTACTATATGAAAGTTTGTGAAATGTGACATTATTTTGTTACCTGAAACTTCATTTAGTACATAGCCTAACTTACATATTTGGCTACTTATAATATCGTAAATTTGCGTACGAAGCCGCGGGCAGAAGCTAGTTTAAATATAATATACAAGCCACAATGCTTTTAACTGCCCGACTATCTGTCGTGACGTTAAAGTGTGAACGCGCCCTTACTGTCCTTCCTGTTATGTATTTTACCTGACATCCTGTTTTTGGGACGCTTCCGTTTGGTATTGATATGGATCACCTGAGCTACCTGTAGATTGTTTGCAACAGTCTGCAGTTAGCTCAATTTTTTCAATGGTAAATACTAGTTCTAACTTGTTTTATTATTTGATGTAATTTACTTTACCTACAATATACAGAAAATTAAAACAGCTCAGTTATCTATGTTTATTCTGTCAAAGAATTTACAAACAAGCATCCTAGTTCGAAGCAATTGCTTTCAAAATGTTGAGTAAACATAAACAATAACTATTCGAGTAGATTGTACAAAGCAGGAGGGCTTAACTTATAAGCAGGGTCTGGGCTCGCAAGTGGTTCCACACTTTATCAATGTCAACACCGCGAAACAATGCGCAAAGGGAAAACAAAAACATGAGACGCATTTTTGTTTGCAAAAGAGATGATGAAACAATATTCGGTAAACAAATGTACCAACTATTTATTTTATCGTGATGCTTTTATCATATCTAGGTACACATTTATCTCACACTTTTGTGTTACATTTGTGAGGCAAAAAAGGTAGAACACTATGTTAGTATCTGCATCAAATGTAAAGATAAGAAACTATCACGGTTATTAACACAAAAGTTATTTATAATGGTATATTCAAAGTAAAAGTAAAAGTAAAAGTCATTTATTTGCAAAACACGTGTAAAAAAGATGACAAATTACCAAAAGAAAAAAAAAATTCTAACTGACGGACTAAAAAGAAAAAAAAATATCCAGGACAGGTAGTGTCCTGGATATTTTTTTTTCTTTTTAGTCCGTCAGTTAGATTATCAGAAGATATTAGACACGCATTTTTTCTTTTGTCAATCAAACAAAAACTTACAAAAATAAAGCGCGTCAAAGTTTAGGAGTGACGTCACAACTTGCTAAATAATGTAGCAAGACGTGACATCACGCGGTGTGTGTTTGATTGACAAAAGAAAAAACACGGTCTAATATCTTCTAATAATCTAACTGACGGAATTAGTAGATTTTTTTAAGACACCTATTAATAATCATGATAAATATCCCGTAGAAAATATTTTTGTGGAAAGATAAGTTCTGAAATAGCACTCGGTACTTTAGTGTACAATAGCATCCACCTTTTGTCCTACATTTATATTTGTAACGTGAAATTCTTTTTGGTATTTTTGTACAGTGAACGTAAAGACTTTGTGAAGTGAATTTAAGGTTCTCGTTGAAAGGCAGTAACGACCACAGCCGCCCTTGTGGAGTTTTCTCTTCTATATTTGCGAAAACTGGTGGTCGTTACGATTTTCAGCTACTCGTTCTTAATGTCGGGCCATACGGGTGTAAATACATAGCAAATTAAAACCCACTATGCTACGAAATCTGTCTATCCTCAGAAGGAAAAGTTTTGTGTTGTAAGGATGATTTATTTATAGTTATTTTAATCTATTCTGTTAATTATTCCATGCCTTTATATTAAAAATCTTCTGGTCTTATTTTATTTTGTATTTTATTTTATTTATTAATTAAAAATCAGATCTCACCTAATTGCGTAGAATCGTTATAGCCTAGGCAAAGTGAGCAAAAGAAATGTACATGAATAACTAGGTTTTTTCATTATTTGCTTCTGATAGTAATTACTATATTATGATTTAATATATTTCCCAAGCGCAAAAGTAAGGTCTTTGCTAAATTCACCTTAAATTAGTTAACGACTTAGTGGTAAATAAATATATAATTAAGCATGCAAGTAACTGTCAATTACGGTCTTTAATCTAAAATTAATACATAAAGTTAAATTTTGTTAGCACTTTTGGTGGTACGCTTGTGTTTGTAAATAAATGTAATTCAGCCATTATATAATAATTTCTAGAGCTCTTTATATTACTTTTGTTTTGATAATGCATATATTAAAATTACAAATCACTATCTATAGATATTGCAATATATATATTATATCGAAATAAATGCAACGACAAAATTTAAGATAGCAAATCACCAAATAAATACATAGGTATATGAAATACTCTGTTCATCACTTTATGCCTTTTACTGTTATTGTTTTTGGCTTATTTTATGTAATAAATAATTTGGAATCCATGGACAGGCTACACAAAAAGGTTTGGTTGTGAATTTTCTTTCGATAAAATAATTATACTCAGATTCATAAACCTAGATATTTTTTGTATACAAAGAGGTAGGGTCTGGTACAAACGAAAAGGTGGAAAATATTTTACGACATTGGTATCATTAAAGCAATGCACAGAAGTTCGAACTTATTTGGGTTTTGAAAGGTTTCATTCATCATTTAATATATATGTACAATATATATTTCGTTAGTTTTCGAAAAAAAACTTATTTAAACATTCTTCGCTGCACATGTGAGATTAGGCGTTGATGAAGTTTGTGGTTTACGTTTTTTGTTTTCTGTGACTGTTATAAATTTTTATTAAGTTATCATACATAAATGTCTTTGTTGACATAAAATATCTTGGATACTAAATCGGAGTATAATAAATACTACAAGCACTCTGGACAAATTATAGTGGGTTAAAATATAACTATAATAAAGCCTGTTTTGTGTTGCCTGTTCATCTGTAAGTTTTCACCTGTATGTAACTAATACATATGTATAAAGTAGATGTACATACCCTGTAAAACCGGGATTACATCGTCTGTAATCACGGTTGTTTAGTCGACTATGTAGAGCCAGCCTTAAGTCTTAGGATTATACGCTAATTTTAATAGGTAGACAACTCTAAGAAATAATGTTTGTTACACCGAAATAAATAGATAAACATTCGTGGTTGCTTTTATTCCTTCTCCTTTAAATTTAAGGAAAATAAACCATTTTTCAGTTAATTTGATTTAAGTTAATTTTAATCTAGGTTAATTTTATCTGCTTTTTATTAATTCTAATTAAAGGAGATGCTTTAAATACCTACTTTATCTGAAGCAAAGTTATGGAAATTTCTAAAATAAATAAAATTATTTATTAAATCGCTCACCTTATCATTTGATTTAACGAGTCGGTAAAGCTAATAAAATCATGGAGGCAAATACTAGAGGGATATAGGGATGCTAAATGGGATTTAAAAGACGGACAAATAATAAGTGTATGAACTGTATTATCTTTTATTATATTATTTTTACATCTTTATTTCATGGAATAACAGTTTTAGATAATTTGTTACCATTAATATGGTGACATAAATATAAAATGAGAAAAATATAAATAATGCTGGACAATTCACACAGCATCATCTAGCCCCAAGCTTAGCAGAGCTTGTGTTATAGGTATTATAAATATTATAAGAGTATACTGCAATGATAGTTCCAAATGTCTTCTAATCTTTTTATATCAAATTAATAATCTCAATCTGATTCAAGCATATCTGAAAGTTCGATCCGCTCACAACGATTGGTGGAAACCTGGCTTAGCAAATTGAATTGTTATCCGAGACCGAATCGTTAAAAAGTCTCACTAAAATAGAGCAAAAACTCTGCAACTAAAACTAAAACCGCTTACCGGTTAAAAATCTGGCACATTTCCGGCTAAACCGACCAGCTCTAAATACACCCCAGAAGCTTTATCAGTTCGATCGAGCCTCAGTTAGAACTTTCCATTTGAAATGTTCGACTCTGCCTTTCTTAAACTTCCGCTCTCGCCTTTGAGGTTTCTAAGACGGAAACTTCTCTACGATTGGAGTGCTTTTATTTTACCTCTCTGCATTGGAACGACTATTACTCTCTAAGAGGAAAGGAAGGTACTAAATTGATCTTGCTGGTGAATTATTTTAACCTATTTATAGTGCTAAGTGGCAGTCACTTTGGTTTATTTCAAAACAGTATTAGAGCTTAAAACTCAGGCAAAACGTATTTAAAGAACAACGTTAAATAGCTTCCAGGAACTTATACTAGAGTGACTATTAGCTATCGTCTTTTAAGTAGTACCTAAAGCTTGAAAATTTCTTAAGAGGTCTTAAGAAATTTTCTAATAGTTAAGAAAATACCAAAGTAGGAAGGTTCAACGGTGGTTGGAACCTTCCTACTTTGGTATTTTCTCATACAGAACAGCACCAATCTCGAAAGTTGTGCTGAAAAAGGCAGCTGGCAAAGCCTTCCGCGGATGAAGTTCCTCGCATCTCGCCGCCGTCTTTGTGCTCCACTCAAAGGAAACGCAATTTAAACTACATGCGGGTACGGCAAATATTCATCCCCTTAACCCCAACTCTTTCTGGCGCAATCGGAAAGTTTCACCAAGGTTTCCGACACGAGTCCACGCGCTGACTTCGCAGAATAACAATTAAACAAATCCGAATTATGGGAAACTTTTAGCGAGCTGTGTGCAGTTCGTTAAAACTCTATAATTGGGTATGTGAAAGCTACCGCACGGCACACATCCCACTGTGAACACGTCCGACACAGTGAAGGATTAGCACAAAATTTGTATTGTATTTTGTGTTGTGCGCGTCCTTTGGGAGAGTCATTTAGATATGTCACGAAAACAAAGCACGCTCGTCGTGTTTGGTTTTTATTAAAACATCAACTTTGTTCGTTGCATAGAAATTAATAAAGTTGGTGGTCAGCTAGAGAAATAGCTTTCAACGGGTTCGTTTATCGACACCCCTGAGCGTAGTTGATGATATAAATTGACAACAAAGTGACAAAGAAAACACTGAACGCGTTTACCTAGCTCGGTAAAAAATGCACCTTGTGCGCAATCAATTATATTTTTAAATTAAGTGAGAACTATAGTGCTAAGACAAACCTAACATAGGCTTTAAGGCGCTACTAACTTAACGATGTAACCTATTTGTATGAATAAATAATCTATCTAATCTAATCATATAATTCGATAACTTATCATAATATCACATTTTCTAGCTTTGTATATCAGTGTCGGGATGTCATTTTCCGAACTTAATGGGTATCACTACATAATATAAAATAAAGTCGCTTCCCGCTGTCTGTCCGTCCAAATGTATGTTTAGTTCTTTAAAACTACAACGGATTTTGATGCGGTTTTTATAAATATCTGGATAGAGTGATTCAAGAGGAAGGTTTATAAACCATTTGACACATAGATTTCCACGAGCGAAGCCGCGGGGCACAGCTAGTAAGAAATAAACGTTCTAATATACTTCTTTAAGGCTCTTCAATTATCTAAATAAAATCACACAATAACTATGGCGGTAATTCACAAAGCACCCCTAGGGGAAAAGACTAAAGACCTCCCTAGGGGATTAGAAGATGTCATGTTAGTCCCCGCTGTCTAGTTGGGCCTACAGAACTACTCTACCTACTATACCCTCGTCTAGGAGTGCCTCTCATTATCGTAAACGTCAAATATTTCTTTGGTGTAACATTTTGCAGCCTACAGTCGTTGGTATCTACGCGGATATTTAGTAGAAGATAAAACTTATTTGTAAGGTAGGTAAAAAATTGGATCTATTTCCAAACGTATCGGTAAAATATTTTTTTTAGTAATACAGAACAAATTCATCGGGTGGCAAAGTGTTGTGTTTTTGTGAATCAATTACATTTTTTATTAAAATTATTGAAGAATAGGAAGAAAGAAAGGGATCTTCCTTTTCTGATAGATTATTTATTTGTGTTTTTTTGTGTTGTATAATAATTTAATCTCCATATTTGAAGTAGATATGGTTCGAGAAATTTCTTAATTGTTTTACTTTACTTTAAAAGTAATTACATAAAATAAAACGTATGGCTGTTATAGCTGTACGACATTTCTTAATTGACCTTCGTGACGAAGCAAAGTTCCACATTTGTTAATTGGACCCGAGAATTAAGTCTTTGCTGCTGACTTGTCGTTTTCGCTAATTGTATATGAAAAACTTATTTTCAAGCTTCCTCAGTATTTATCAGTAATACGACTAAAGAAAGACTTTAGAAAAACAAAAAACCATTAGCATCTGTATTCGCATTAATATATATATTTATTAAGCTATGTATCACAACAAGAGTTTGAACCATTTCATCCTGGTTATAATCTAAATAATCTTACATACGTAAATTATAAGATTTAATATATTAGTATTTTTGTCATTAATTAATATTGACTTTCAAAAAACAATTAATTATTGAAACTTAACACAAAAGTTAATCATCGGTCATCGAATCACGCCTTTAGATGATTTCATAAATCATAAGGTATCATGATGGTATATTGTCTCAAAACTCCACTTAAGGCATTATCAAAGGATTAAATAAAATTGGGGGAAGCCTATAGAAGTCCACTGCTGGACATATGCTGGACTTCTATAGGCTGATGATGATGATCATGAAAATATTAAAACACAGATCCGTGTAGTAAGTTCATTAATTATCATTTTAGTAACATAGTCACGAGATAAAATAATATACCCAAGGGTATATTATTTTATCTCGTATCTCCCCATAATAAAAAGTGTTGTTTAAACAACGCAGATAAAAGTAATGCAGGTGCGAGCACTGCAGCCCTCGGTACACACTCTCCCGGACCATTGCACGTCGAAATTGCTTCAGCGCCAAAGCAAACTAACCGTATTTCACGCCCAACAGCTCAACTATCGAACCTTTCAATTCAACCTTTTTTGAATATTCGATACGGGATCCAATATAAACAATGCCAGTGCCCAGACCAAGCAAACATCTATAGCTTTGTTTGTTCGGATAAATTGAACCGAGATGAACAGTCACCCTGAGGAAATTATTCTCTGTTTGCTAGTTGTACAAATAGTGATTATTGAGATTATTCGTGGTATTGATCGTTCGATGTTTGTCATCAATGGTCGCAGAAAAACATCTGTGTGAGTTGGTCCATAATGATTCACACAGTCAATCATTAAAAATAGTAATAAAAATAATTAAAAATGTTTTATTACCATCACTGTACACTTAAAAACGCCAAATTTTTAAAATTTAAATAGTCAGGAAATAAAAATGTATTTTTGGATGCTGACGTGTCTGGGTGATTGAAAAATAAATAAATATTTTTTTAACTAAAGGTCAAGGTTCAGTTATATCGCTTAAAAGTATGTTTTGGTAATTGGAAGCCATCTTAATTTGGTTTGTAAATTGTTTGTCATGTTATATCCTACCACATAACCTTTAACATTATGAAATGTTTCCCAACTGTATTTTGCTTGTTTTTTCGGCAAAACAGTGCTTTATCGTGAATTAGTTACAATTTTTTATTCTTTGCAATTTCTAAATAATAAAAAAAAAACAAGTTAAATCATATGAATATGAGGAAAAAAGACAATTTTTTCAATAAAGAATTCCTACCAAAATATGTATTTTAGTTGAACATAACACGTAACCTACAAAATTGCAAGTAATACTATGTTCTTTCATTTTCCAAATGCACTCCGTTCTGCTTAAAGTTTCAGTGCTCTGGAGGAACAAACATACATCCAAACTTTTGCTTTATATTAGTGTGATATTCGTTGGATATATCACTGATGAGTTCATTACTTACAGTTTCAAGGAGGGGAAACTTGATTCCCCCCATATCTTTATAACTAAGGTGGAACGTCAAAACAAAACCGCAATAATGGAAGACAGACGACATGTGATGGCACACATGGGAATAAACAGTTTGAGCGTACAGTGCTCCCAACTTTCTTGAACAGGTAGACGAAATCGGAGCTGAGTCCGTGACTTCAATATTAATCTCTGGATCCACAAAGTAGGTGACGGTGTCACCTGCACAGAAAGGCTGGGTGCACTGTACCATATCCCTCGTTGGTTTGAGCACACACATTCATCAGCCACACTCGTTGCTCACTCGTACACTCTCGTAGCCGTCTCGTAGAGCTTCGTAGCCATCTTGTAGCAAACAAAAGATACCTTCGATCCCAAGCTCTTACAAATTAGTTTCCCGAACTTACCTACAACAATTTATCACTCGTTTTTTTTTGCGGAAAGAAAGATCGCTGAGGAACGTTCGCGGCCAAAATACGTACTTACTCATTTTGTGGAGGTGACCAGTGAACAGTGATTAATACTAGGTTTTGTTTGAGCTTTAAAACAAACGAGTTTTTTCACAGAGAATAATGGGTCTGTTATACTGAGTTCTTGGTGCTTGAAGGTTTTGTACGAAAGATACAATAGACACATACAATCAAAGTAATTTTGTGATTCATAATTTGCGAAGTTATTAAAAAGCTTTTTAATTTAGCGAACAAGTTGAAGTTAAGTACTATTAATTTAAAGTTCATCATCATCATCAGCCTATAGCAGTCCACTGCTGGGCATAGGCCTCCCCCAGTAAGCGCCATAGCGCCCTGTCTTCAGCTTGCCGCATCCAGCATCTACCTGCAGTCTTTCGCAGGTCGTCATCCCACCTGGTCAGAGCGTCCACTACGTTTACCGAGTCGTGGTCTCCACTCGAGAACACGTTTTCCCCAGCGGCCGTCGGTTCTTCGAGAGATATGGCCGGAATTTAAAGTTACCAATAAGAAAAAAATCTATTGTTTTGAAATAAGAAGCTTTACGCGCGGCGCTTTCCTCAAAGCTCGGGATAGTTTTCAGTTGATTGTGAGTTAAAAGTATGGGAGTAATGGGTGTAGTGTATGCGTGGACGGGCGGCGCGGGCACTTGAGCGAAGTGCCATGCGAGATTAAAGGCTTACCCGGCTGTAGCCAAACAAATTGCCCGCCTAATGGGAGAGCGGAGCTCGCCGCGATCTCACCCACGCGCCACCGATAATCCAACCAGTTAAGGGTTTCCAGCTATTTTTGTAGGATTAACTTTTGTTATTTTAGTCACACTTATCCAAAGAGATTGGAGTTTTTATTTACGCGGTATTTTATTTGATTTAATATCGTGGTAATATCGGTGAACCTTTTGGATTTCCTCAAATAAGTAAAAAGATAATATTTCTTTTTCACTTATTCCACTATAGGACAAAAAAAATTAAGTAAACAGAAAATCAAAAGCACCTTATTTGATACTAATTTATAGTAAGTATAAAATTTTACTTGTCTAAGTGTTTATTTTGTAAGCCTAAGGAAATAAAGGATTTTGAATTTGAATTGCATATACATTATTATCTTCTTTATTCATTTGAGGTAATTAAAATTTAATGTAATGAAACAAATTCAACCAAAAACCTTGCAATGTAGCATTAACTTGATTTATTAAATTGTTTTGGAAATCAAAGTAGTCCTCCTATTTCAACGTAGCATATATAATACCGACATCGAAAACATCCGACAGGGAACCAAAATTATCGACATAGCCCTAAGAATTAGCAAGCTGAAGTGGCAGTGGGCCGGCCATATCTCGCGAAGAACCGACGGCCGCTGGCAAACGTGTTCTTGAGTGGACAGTATCATCAGCAAAACAAGATAAATTCAAAAGCACCAAATAACTATCAAAAGCTACAAATGGTTACATTTGTATCAGGCTCGGAATCAAAGCATTCATTCTGTCAATCTGAGTAATTCCCATTTGCCCAACAGTGTACATTGTTCTATAAACCAAAATGAGAGAGATTTTGTTCCATTCTATTTTATAGGACACATATTTGTCGTTCCTTTTGTCCGATAGTTTTCTGCCAATCAGTAGGCTTAGTATGATCGCCTTTGTTAGCAATTTGTCTAGCTAGAGCTTAGAGGGAATCACAAAGTAAGGTATAATTTGAGGTTTTTACTAAATCTGAAAACCAACTTTGAATCCTTAAGTCATTAAAGGACAAAAAATTGAAGTGAACAGTAAAATAATTTTATTTGATAATAATTTATATGGGGTGTAAGGGGGCCCAAATCCCATCTTTCGGACCCCAAGCCAACCTGTACCTGCACGTGGTGCACCCTGCTGGCAAACAGACGAGGCTCTGGCGAAAAAAAAAACCCACCAACCCGCATTGGACCAGCGTGGTGGGTCACGGTCCAAACCCCCCAAATATGACAAGTCACACTCAACCCAGGCCCCAAGTGCCCGGCGACTCCAGCGGCTGTCCTGGTGTTGACGGGTGCCATGCCAGCCCTGGGGTCAGGGGTGCGAAGAATCTCCGGGCGAACCACCGTCAAACGACCCCAGCTATTACTTTAAAGGACACCGATTCGCTTAATATCCTAACTTATAATGTTAGAACTCTCTCAAATGATGACCGCCTACTAGAACTTGAAAACGCCCTTCAGGATATCAAGTGGGACGTAGTTGGCTTAGCAGAAGTCAGAAGAGTGGGTGAAGTAACCGAAGAACGCGACAATGATGTATTTTACCACTTTGGAGAAACCAAAGGGCTCTATGGAGTAGGATTCCTGGTGGCAAAGAAGTGGAAAAATAATATAATGGAGTTCAGAGGCTACTCCGAACGTATCGCAGTACTGAAACTTCGCATCACAGCAAAGACCACACTAACGCTAATACAAGCGTACGCACCTACATCTGCATATTCAGACGAAGACGTAGAAAGCCTTTACGACCTTCTCAACACAGCGTGCGAAGAAAACCGGAGTACTTGGAATATTGTCCTCGGTGATTTCAACGCCAAAGTGGGAACAAGGCAAGCGATGGATAACAACTCCGTAGTCGGTCGATTTGGCCTAGGCCACCGAAACGACCGTGGCACCAGACTTATGCAATTTGCATTCGGTCAGACTATGGCCATTGCCAACACTTTCTTCGACAAAAAGCCGCAAAGACGGTGGACGTGGATTTCTCCTAATAGTTTGATTAAAAACGAAATTGACTATTTCATAACTTCCGAACTAAAAATAATAAAAGATATCCAAGTAATAAATAAAATAAATTTCAGCTCCGATCATAGACCAGTCCGCGCTAAAATTAAGTTTAACTTCAAAATCCAACGCTTCCACCAGTTCGGTAGCAAAATCAAACGCCACTCTAAATTTACTCTTCTAAAAAATTCCGAAGAATATAACCTAGAACTATCGAATCAGTTTTCAGCACTAAAAATTTGTGAAATTAAAGAACCTGAGAAACAGTATGAAGCAATAATAAAAGCTATTGAATCAGGCAGCAAGAAAATCAAAACGACAATAAATAGTAAAACTAAACTCTCTAAAGAAACTAAAGATTTGATAACAAATAGAGAAAAAATGGAAAGAGGCAATAGATATTATTACAAATTAGATAGATTAGTGAAACGGAGTATTAGAAACGACATTAGAACTTTTAATTCACATCTGATTCAAATTGCAATTGAGAAACACACCTCCTTAAGGGCGGCTAAACAAGGAATTTCGCATGGAAAGCGCTGGATAAACTGCTTACAAGATGAAGATGGCAAAAAATTTAACAGTCGAGAAAAAATAATGGACATTTGCACAAAGTACTACAAAACCCTTTACTCAGACGATTCTAAAGAAAAACAAGAAATCGAATACAGCCGATCTGAGACACCATATTTCACTGGAAAAGAGGTTCATGACGCAATAAAAACCATGAAGTACGATAGGAGTCCTGGACAAGATGGTATTACGACAGAATCTCTGAAAATAGGAACAAACACAATACCTCACATTACAAATCTCTTTAATTCAATCTTAGATACAGGTCAGATCCCGAAACAGATGTGCCATTCAAACATTGTCCTCCTTCACAAGAAGGGAGACAAAACTAATATTGGCAATTACAGACCCATCAGCCTAGTGTCACATCTGTATAAAGCCTTCATCAAAGTCATTCAAAGTCGCATAGGAGATATACTCGACCAACATCAACCACCAGAACAAGCCGGCTTTCGTCCCAGTTTCTCGACCACTGACCACCTACATACGTTCAACCAGATCATCGAAAAATATAACGAATTCCACAAACCCCTTTACATAGCCTTTGTTGATTATGCAAAAGCATTTGATAGCGTAAAACACTCTGCAATATTCTCAGCTCTTAAAGCCCAAAACATTAAACAAACTTATATAGACCTTATTAGAATCATATACAATTCCAGCACTGCAAATATTAAATTGAGCTCTTCAGGCCCATCCTTCATGATACAAAAAGGAGTAAAGCAAGGTGACCCACTTTCACCAATCCTCTTTACGGCCACTCTCGAGGAGGTATTCAAGAAGCTAGTCGACTCTTGGGCCACAAAAGGCATAGACGTCGATGGAAAGCGCCTAACCAACCTGCGTTTTGCAGACGATATTGCCCTCTTTGCCTCCACACCACAAGAACTCCAAACAATGCTGCAAGATCTGAGCACAGCAAGTCTTGAGGTTGGACTTCAGATGAACAGAACTAAGACACAGATCATGTCTAACAGCACGAGACGTAGGGTCTCGGTAGATGGGCAGGTTATAGAGTACGTCGACGAGTACATTTACTTGGGCCAGCTAGCTAGCTTCGATAACAGGCAGGACAAAGAGATCGGTCGTAGAATCGACAACGCCTGGAAGAGCTACTGGTCCATGAAAGAGCACATGAAGGGGAAACTTCCTGTGACACTGAAGCGCAAACTCGTCGATATGTGCATCTTGCCCGTCCTAACCTACGGTGCGCAGACATGGTCGCTGACTGAACTACAAAAATCCAAGCTCAAGATCTGCCAGAGGGCAATGGAGCGTAGTATCTTGGGCTTCCGGCGAATCGATCGCGTTAGGAATACGATGCTACGCTCTTTGACAGGTATTGTCGATGTGGGAGTTAAGACCGCCACACTGAAATGGAAGTGGGCGGGGCACATTAGCCGAATGCACCCCGAGAGGTGGGCTAACGCTGCAACACCCTGGGTCCCGGAAGGAAGCCGCGGGCGAGGTCGGCCAAGAAAGCGCTGGCGAGACGACCTTAACGCCTTCCTCGGAGATTGGTGGGAGATCGCACGTGACCGCACTGAGTGGAAAGATTTGGGGGAGGCCTTTGCCCAGCAGTGGGACGAAACAGGCTAAATAAAAAAAAAAAAAAAAAAAAAAAAAAATTTATATATAAAATATGACTTGTCTAAGTGCTTTTTTTGTAAGCCTAAAGAAATAAATGATTTTTTACTTTTACTATTTAAAACGGGATATTTACCATGATTTGATTTTTGAGTTATCCAATATTTCGGCACAGTTTCATGCGCCATGATCACGGAATAACTGAAGGCACTGCGACTGCGAGTAAGTTTTTATGGGCAGACATACCGATCGACCCTCATTTTTTGTCTTTTGTTACGAACTTTCGAACGTTGTGAAAATCAAATCAAATCAAATCATGGTATCCCGTTTTAAATGACTTTAGTGTATAACCATGATAGTTTCAAGAGTTTTAACTTTGAATAATTATAGTCTTTTTTAACTTTAGTGAGCCAAATTTGACCCTCGGTAATAAAAAAATATGGGTTCACCGCGACATTATCTATTAAAAACCAATAGAATTTCAAAATCGGTCTACTATTAATTTGGAAATTGGCAAACATAAATAATAATAACACATAAAAACAAAATATCTTCCTTATTTCGACGTCGCAGTTTATAAAATTCCTTCAACTCAGTTTAACGACTTTATTTACTCAGAACAATGTTCACAAGTACATAATCTACATACAATTATCTTACTTACTATCATAATGAATTTGTAAAAAATAACTACAGTTAGCCAATTATTAAGATAGCAAGTTTTACAATATAATGGTAATAAATCAACTTCAATACCTTAATTCTTTTAAAACGGGATATTTACCATGATTTGATTTTTGAGTTTTCCAATATTTCTGCAGAGTTTCATGCGGCATGACAACGGAATAACTGAAGACACTGCGAGTAAGTTACTTGTATTATAATAACCACGATAGTTTCAAAAGTCTCAATAGCTTATGTAACTTATTCGACATTTTCGTTTATTTTTGGAACAGCATCAAGAGTGTGCATCCTACTCGTACAGATAGAAATATAGGTAGCTCGTTGCAATCCAATCAGTGCCAGTAGGTTCTTGTATTGTAGGTCTCTCCTTGCCAGTGCCAGGCTCCCATGATTACGTGGTCGGAGCTTGAAAACTTGTAACACAAACAACACAATCTGTGGAAAAGACTGATTGTCTTGCAAGAAGCCAATCTAGACTTACGTGAAAACAAAGAGCCATCTTGAATTATTTGGCTTGATTTGTATTGGAAATTTATTTATTTATTTATTTAATTCGGAACACCATCAGCTACTATAATATCTATAGACTTAAAAATGACAACAGAGAGCTAATAATAGGTATTCACTGATAGAATCTAAATAAGCTAAATTATGTGTGAACACTAACAACATTGTGACAAGAAAGAAAGCGTACTTTATGGGAAACCATAAAGTGTTCGTACTTAAACTAGTGATAAAAATAATAGAAAACATAATATAACACAATTATCAAGAATCAACCTAGACCTAAGTTAAGTGCCAAAAAAGTCAAGAGACATGTGACGCCTTGCCTTGTGAATGCTGGTATGAAACGGGTCAATGTCAAACTTCTTGCTGAAGTCATTGACAGTTTTACTCGCTCGCACCATAAACGAATTCTGTCTATAGTTAGTTGAGACTCCGGAAACGTGTAGTGGAGGGTTGTGTCTAAGTTGCTTACGAGGAATGTTAAAGTGTAATTTGCTAAGGTCTGGGCAGTCAACATCATTGTTGATAATTTTTAGAATGTACAGATAACCAGAAATATCCCGCCTATGTTTTAGAGGTAAAAAATGGAATCTCTTACAGAGTTCTTCGTAGCTATGAGTGCTGTACGGGATCTTGACTCTATAACATATGTATCTTAAGAAACGCCTCTGAATGCTTTCAATGCGATCTATGTACGTCTGGTAGCGCGGGTTCCATATCTGAGACGCATATTCGAGATGACTCCTTACAAACGTACAATACAAAAGTTTAAGAGTTTTAATATTCGTGAAACTCTTAGAGATTCGCATGACAAATCCCAGTGATCTCGAAGCCTTACTAATTATTTTATCGACGTGGACGTCAAAGAGTAGTTTTGAGTCATGGTATACTCCGAGATCACGCATAATGGTAGTTTTGGTTAGGACCTGTCCTGCTAACGAATAGCACGATGGAATAACATGAGGTTTACGGGAAAAAGTGGTAGTGAAGCATTTGGCAGGATTGAGTTCTAGCTTATTTAAAAGGCAATAGTCTTCCAACCGAGAGAGATCCGACTGAAGAGCAACAATATCAAGATTGGAGGATATAGTTGAGAATATCTTCATATCATCTGCAAAATACAGTAGATTTGATGATCTAAAGCACAGGTCGATATCTCTAACATATATGATGAAAAGTAGTGGTCCCAGCAGAGACCCCTGTGGGACTCCACTGGGAACAGGAATCCAGCTAGAGATATAATTATTGAGAACAACTGCCTGTGATCGATTCGCAATATATGAAGCAAACCACCTTAGCAAATCACCTCGTATTCCTGATTGAGATAGCTTATTTATTAATGTGAAATGATCTATCCTGTCGAACGCTTTACTATAGTCGGTGTAAATTACATCGACATGCTGACCATTATCCATAGCTTCAGTAATAAATTCATTTAGTAGGATAAGATTAGAAACTGTTGACTTGCCCCGCAAAAACCCATGCTGGAAAGGACTGAACGTACTTTTGAGTGCACAGTAAACTTGATTATAAATACTTCTTTCAAAGACTTTGGCAATAATGCAGAGTTTGGAAATGGGTCTATAATGAGAAACCTCCGTTTTAGACCCCTTCTTATGGACTGGGGTAATGAATGCAGATTTCCATATTTTAGGTACTGTATTTGATGAAAGTGACATATTAAACAAGAGTGAAATAGGATAAGATAAGGTAGGTGCACACCTGATAAGTAATTTAGAAGATATATTATCAGGGCCTGATAATATATCTTCTAAATCTCAAGATAATTTAGAATTTCCTGCGGTTGAATAAAAATTTAATGAAAATGTTCGTGAAGTTACGAGGTAGGAACCTACTCTTTAAATATATTTTTTTAACTATAAGATTTTTAACGAAAATTTTAATTATTTTGTTTGTATTAAGTAGCCAACCGTTTTTGCACCTATCTTACTCACAAACTTGTATCTACATTAGTTCTTCCTTATACATACATATGTGTATGTCGTGTCAGTTTTTTTTTTTTTATTTCATTTCGTGGCCAAATAGCCTAAGCCTACAGCCTACACGTTGCCTATAATGATAGTATCTATAATTATGTTAGTAACCTCCTATGTGTTGAAGAGAGCGTAACACTGATCAGCATCCAAAGAGGCGCAGTGTGAAAAGTACTGGCAGCTTACGTCAAACATAATCACAACATAATATTTTTCGTAAGCTGCCAGTATTATTATATTTTTCCCTCTTGCCGCTCTTATCATCAGCATCAGCCTATATTAATCCACTACTGGACATACTCGTAGGCCTGCCCTTATAAGCGCCATAGCGCCCGTCTTCAGCTAGACGCATCCAGCATCTGCCTGCAGTCTTTCGCAGGTCTGACTGCTCTCATATCGAAATCACGTCATAGTATAAAACAAAGTCGCTTCCCGCTGTCTGTCTGTCCCTATGTACGCTTAGATCTTTAAAACTACGCAACGGATTTTGATGTGGTTTTTATTATACATAGAGTGATTCAAGAGGAAGGTTTATAAACCATTTGCCACATAGATTACCACGCGGGCAAAGCCGCGGGGCGCAGCTAGTATATTTTATAACTAATAAACTTCTGTCATGAAAGCGAACGTTCGTATATTATTGAGTAGTATACTGAGTACTCACTATAGAGTGTAAGCATTGCTATTACGACGATAGGAAAACAATCTCGGTACCTCTATGTACCTTCCTCTTGGTTTTAAAAGTTTGAAGGAAACAATAAAACTGGTCGGATATTGAATCCGTAAAGTTTTACGTGCGATTCATTTATTAGCCTTTGAGTTAAGAAAACAAGCGCTGAGCTGTATAAACATTTCTTCGAAGTTTCTGTAGAACTTACTTTACCATCGGGGAAAATGGTTATTTAAAAGAACTACGTAGATGCCTATCTATACCTAGAAGTGGGAATCGTTTTGTAGAAATGGCTTCATGTAATTTTGAACACGGAATACATTTTTATCTTTTTAAAAATGGAAGCCAGTCAATGCTGATACGTACTGCCAACGATAAAAAATACTGACCATTAGCAACTTTTAAAATGAGGATAACGCCTTTTTTACAATTTGGAAATCTGGCCATATTCAGCGATTTTGCGTTGACCAATCGCCGGAAAAATCATTACATCATTTGACATGGAGTCAAACTGGTCTCAAAATATTCTCCATTCTATGTACGTACGTACTGAAAGTGTGTATGGTGGCCATGACATGACACAGTTCTTACAAACTGACATGACATTTGAATCGTCTAAACGTTAGTAAGGTACTTTAGTGTCTTTTTGGGGCACAGAACGACTGGGATCATTTATGTCCCAGTAGTTCTGTAAAAAACTAGAGCACGGAAATACTGGGAATAAACAAAAACATCGCTGTACTAAAATCCCAATAAATACATAAACGGATTTTAATTCTAGGTGGGTAGGTACTTCAATATCTTCAGAAATAACTCATCGCTATAACCGAGTAATGGGCAAAGAAAGGGCTTGAAATTTTCCCCCGTGTTTTCGATCTTGAGTCGCTTAACTTAAATTATTGTCAAACAAATCATTATCAAGGAACATCCAAAGTTTTAATGTTTAAACGGTTTTAAATCATTCTTTAGTCGTGTTTTTTTCAATATTTATGAAAGAATATTGAAGCGATGATAACACATAATAAAACATTAATAGAAAGATATTTTTATATTATATTTTAGAATGTGTCCTAATAACAAGCATTTCAAGATTGTATCAACAATGCAGCATATGCACCGCCATCCGATGATTTTTTCCTCAAACCTTTTTGGTTGCCTAGCCCGCCAATTGGATGCCCTCTCTTTATAATATAATAACATTAGAATTACCGACTCTTTTTAAGGCTATGATATAAACAATGAATCTGTATAACAGAGGTAATTTCCAGGTAAATGCCTAGTCTCCCCAGGCGCAAAACTACCGTTTGCGAGATGAGCTTGTGGTTTATTTTAATCAAAAGTCTCAAGAGGCTTGATAATCCCTGAGTTACAGGGAACAATTGAAACAGATAAAACTCAGGAACCCCAGACACGCTTGCGATCTAATAATTGTGCGGCGCACGTACAAACAGCTGCACGACAGGCCAATAGGCCAAGGTGGACAAGTAAGCAGGTTGCAAGAAACTTTAGATCTCTTATAAGAAGCCTGTTGGTTAGATAAAGGTAATATAAGTTAAAGAATAGAAAAATAATAAAACATATTTATTTCATAAGCAGGAATTAGGTACTCAATAACAGTTTTGAATCCGTGTATGGGAAATCAAATTGGAAGATATATTCTATCGGGACGAAAGCCGAAGCTTTTAGCTTTTTGGTTTCAGGGTGTTTTGTTTAGATTAAAACAATACAATTATGGATTTCATCATTATTATAATCAATCGTTTATTTTCAAGAATACAAAATTATTTTCAAGATTCTTGCAACTTATGAAAAAGAGGTTCTGTTGTATGCAAAGATGGCAACAAAATGTAAACGAGCGAACACCAGCGACCTGCTTTTTGCAGTAAAGTGCTCATACGAACAGCGAAGACGCAGCCTCATCAGCTCGTTAGCAACAAAGGACCCTGATGCTCCAAGTCTTTTGTCTGGCGCCATCGAGCAAAAACTGTACCACGAGTACATTTTAGTTTCCGTTCGCATTACACCGACGTCGTGTAGCAAAATTCTCCCCGGGATACGGCAATTACGAACCTTCAGATATTTGCGGATTCGCCGATACGTGGCTACGCGCATATTATTATGTCTATAGATATTTTTCCCAAGGGAAACACTGCCTTATTTTGGGAATACGGCTTAATAAAACGGGAAGGGAAATATTAATGTGAAAACGTTTCTTGGAAAACCTCGAAGATATCAAAGTGCCGTGTGAAGCCTTTGCGATCTTCGTTGCCGGTTGATTGTTAATCAAATCTGTCGTGTGTCGGGTCCCTTCACCCGTTAATCCTGGTGGAAGGTGATAAAGTTCAACCGTATATTACGGTTATTGGGATATTTACGTCGCTAACTTGGCCCTCGCTACACTGGCGCCCACTCTACTTTATTGCTGCTGCCTACCTTAATTAACGTTAAATTCGAACTTGCAACTACCTACATCACTAACCCGACGTTACTATCGAGTGAAATTCCGATAGATATATTGAAACAAAATTTGAGAAACATTTCACCTGATTTATAAACTGTATCTACACGTAGGAGCGATAAATCTTGCCTCAGCAGCTCCAGCTAAAGCGGTCGGACGACATCTCACCATTTACCATGACTTATGGGCACGTAGCATAGCGTTTTTGTCAAACCATGTGCTGCAGATTTCAGCGCCGTTCGCTCCCGACATTTTTGTAATAAAACATCATCAAGAGGGTAGGTATCTTGAGCCGAGTAACTTATATAATTTATGATTAAATAAGGTTGGTTCTTTGGCTGGATCTAAACGAAACGATGTGGAGATAGTGGTTCCGTAACTAGATAATGAAACGGCCCACCCTCTGATCGATTGCCGTGCGGTCCGCGTTTGATAAAATTCTATTTACGTTCGGTCGCACTACAAAAGAGATTCCAATTCACTTCAAACCTTAATTTAAATTGAATAAGGATTGCTTGCTGTCTATCTTGATAAATCTTGATAAATATCATAATACGTTTTTTTAGAAGAGCTGATTATATAACTTTGGTATTTACATAAAAATTTACGGAAGACTGCATCCTGGAAGATCGCTCTCAGCGATAAGGCCGCCCTTATACTTCCGTTATACGGCCACTATACTTCCGTAAGTATTTCTTCCTGTTTTGTATGGTATAATAAAGAGTTTAATATCTATCTATCTATCATTATGAACTGAGTCACGCCTGGCCAAGTGTGAGATGGTGACATGAGACGGTCCCGTAAAAAGCTTATGAAAAGGTAACTCAATTTTACCTATAAAAGATGTTAGTTGAAAAATAATTACTTTACGAAATTCGCTCAGCATGCACAGATTCAGAAATGTTTTTAAGTAGCACCAATTTCATCATAATCTAAAGGGTTTTGCGATAAATATGCGCATATTTTATATGAAGCTGGCGCTGTTATGAAGTTGTTGGACGCCAGATTATCATTTTCAATTACCGAAGTATCTACGTATGAGTTATTCATATTGAAGATGGAAATTTTAATTTCAGCGCAAACACGCGTGGCTAATATGAAAACTAGTGATTTTAATTGTAGCTGTTTATTTCATACTAGCTGTTCCCGCGGATTCACCCGCGCTAAATTCGAATTTCACATTCTCTGATTTCAATTTATTTGAAAATATAATATAGCCTATGGCACTCGGGGATAGGGTAGCTTTCCCACGGTGAAATAATTTTATAATCGGTCCAGTAATTTCGGAACCTATCAAACAAAAAATCAAATCTTTCCTCTTTATGATATTATTATGTCTCTCATTTACCATGACCTCGGGCCATAAAGTGACCCGGTCCTTTGGAAGGCTTGCGTGGGGCCGAAGCCAACAGCACAGAGGCCCTTTGAGAAGTTAATCTAAAGGCGATGGCTACACATAGCGGGTATAATCCTCGGGTGCACAATATGATACATCCAAAGATGGTACCCGCCAGGTGTAGAGACTATTGCAAAGAAAAATGAAAGAAATAAAACCATGCTATTGTGATGGTTGGATGGACTGGGTAATCGGGCTATAGGGGAGATTGCGGACGTCTGCCATAAACAAGTCAATCATAATGTTAAGAAGAGTGGCAGACGGTGGTTTACCGAATGCTGGATCCTTAAAAAGCCGGAGTAAATTACCGGAGAGGAACAACATCGGCGCAAACGACTGAGGGGTGTCGAGAGGTGCGGCCCCGATTTCACCATCACGAAGACTGCTCGTGAGCAGGTTTCCTCGCTTTAATAATATTATTATTATTAGTACAGATAACTACGATAATAGGTATATATCATAATAACATATTATGTTCACTCGCGTACGGCCCACGTTTTTTTTTGACATTATAAATTTTAAGCCACTTTACAGCCAACAATTTTTTAATTTTCATTTCGACATCGATCAGCAGATATATTGAAAAAAAATTGGACGATGAATTGAAGAGTCCGCGAAAATATAAAGTCATCTTAAGGAGTTCCCGAGGTGGGCTGATACGCACAACTACCTTACTAGACGTCATCTCATCATTTTGGTTAAATTACCAAAGAAATTATAAAATTATTTGTTAGAAACACAAAACAGAAACAAAGGAGTGGATTCAGAACTATTTTTTATTTCTTTATGCATTTTTTTTGTATTATGTATTATTATGATTGAGCTCGACCTATAAAATAAGGGTGTTCTCCTTGTTGAGGACCGAGATGAGTGGAAGAAGGGGAGGGAGGCCTTTGCCCTGCAGTGGGACACCCCGGGCTAATATAATAATATGTATTTTTATGTTTGACATACATATAAGATATTCTTATTAATAAACAACTGAACTGCACTGTTCTTTAGCAGTACAATAGTAGCTTCTAATCGAGACCACTATTCAATAATCTAGATAAAACAACATGACGGCAACTAAAACCTGCCTTCACAAACCTCGTTTTGTAGATAAATACCTACAAAACGAGGTTTGTAAATACAAATCTTACATTTCTGTGTGCATTCGCATAATTTCCACTGTACGGTTCGCTCCCGTTGCCAGACTCCGTTATCGTAATTCTGGCCAACAATATCGTATTTCTTAATCATTAATTCATCCTCTATCTATGATATATCTGTCTGAGCGTTGGTTGTTCTGTTTTGAATTACTCCAGTTCATTCGCTTTATGTAAATGTATGTATCTTTTGTGGTAATGGTAACAGGTTTACATCTAACCAAAAGCCATAAGTATTGACTGAAATACCAAAAGTATTGACTCTACCGTATTTATGTAAAATTTGAGTAAATTATGGTATAAAATTTTACTTGTTTAAGTGCTTATTTTGTAAGAGGAATGAAATAAAGTATTTTGAATGTAGAATTGTATGACTGTGTTTGTATGACCAGTTTAAACGTTCTTAAGCAAACGTTGTTGTTCTTCCAACACAAAAAAGGTTCGTTGTTAACCCGCTTACATTTTATAATGAATTTGTTTTTTTTAATGCTGGACAATTCACACAGCATTAACTAGCCCCATGGTAAGCAGAGCTTGTGTTATGGGTACTAGATAACTGATATACATAATACAACATATAACATAGATAGATATTCTTTATTATACATAGAAAAACAACCAGAACAACCGGAACCAATATCTGCAGATCGTACACATAATTGTTCCGAGGCGGGAATCGAACCCGCAACCTCCTGCGTCGCAGGCGGACCTTCGCCCACCGTGCCACATGGGTCGTCAAACTAGGATATTGTTATAGTAAAATAGAATATACCTAACTAGATATCGTTAGCAACGTAAAATATATCTCATAATTATGTATATTTCATCCAAATATGATTTTAGTAGGAACGCAATTAATGTACATTTTATACGCGTTTTAATAACATGTTTTTAATTACAAGAACTTTACAAATTATCCATAATATTATCCACTGGATCATAATGCAAACCGATATTAATTGACAATTTAAATTCGTTTATTAAAATTAAAAACGAATTATGTTGCGATGGTTGCTGATGTCGGTTCTTCGCGATTGTGTTCTTGGAGATCATGACTCGGTAAACGTAGTGTAGGACGCCCTTCGACCAGGTGGGATGACGACCTGCAGGGAGATGCTGGATGTGTCAAGCTGAAGACAGGGCGATATGACACTCATTAAGGGAGGCCCATGTCAAGCTGTGGCCTAACATAGGCTGATGCGGATGATGGTTCGCTGAAATCGCTGTTCGAATCGATAAGGCCGCCGATTGTGCCACTATATATAATTAGTCAATCAATAGGTTTCTTTCCGGCCCTGGTGGGGGCACAGAGAGGGGCCTCGAGGCTTGGCCTCATTACCCCGGCGTCAACTCGAGGCGTGGCGACCCCTCGGTCCTTGGGTTTTGTGGGAGTCTTTTTTTTTCCTTATTCTCCATGTAAGTATAATTAGTATTAATTTCCTTTTTTAATTCTTTGTTTAATCTGTATTGATGGTGCAATAAAGCTATATTCTATTCTATGATTACAAATGGCATGACTAGCAACAACTCAAAAAATAACTGAACCAAATAATAAAATCCCTGCTATCCACACGCTACCGTAACAATATTATATATTCAAAAGTAATTTTGTCTGTCTGTTACCTGTCCACGCCAAAACGGCTTACCGGAATGAAATAAATATTTTTGTAAAGTTTCAAATTTATACCTTTAGATTTTTGCAGTTGAGCAATTTGCATTGAGCAATTTGCGTTGAGCAATAGGGAAGAAACAAATTCGATATGGAACAGTCCCATTGGTCAGTTTGCTCAACTACTATGCAATCGAGTTGCATAAAAGGGAACTGCCGAAAATTGGACCGATAAGAAAAAAGTTTTATTTCAGGAAAGGCTACAAAGTAGCTACATGCTTATAATGATTACGTTAATTAATTAAATTTATTTAACAAACAAATTGATCTTAAGGTATAATTATATCAGTGTGTACGTACTTCGGATTAACCTTTGGGATCAGAGGATGTATATAATGACTCTTACTAAGATACATATATATATAAATAATAATAAATAAATAAATAATGCTGGACAATTCACACAGTATCTAGCCCCATGGTAAGCAGAGCTTGTGTTATAGGTACTAGATAACTGATATACATAATACAATACATTACATAGATAGATATTTTTTATTATTCATAGAATGACCAGAACACCCGGAACAAATATCTGCAGATCGTACACACGATTGTTCCGAGGCGGGAATCGAACCCGCAACCTCCTGCGTCGCAGGCGGACCTTCACCCACCGAGCCACATCGGTCGTCTATACTTGTATGAAGATGTTAGGGCTCATATACTCAATTAATAAATTTCTTCCCCCCCCCCCCCCCCCCTGGTGGCACAGAGAGGGGCCTCGAGGCTTGGCCTGATTACCCCGGCGTCAACTTGAGGGGTGACTACCCCTCGGTCCTTGGGTTTTGTGGGAATATCTTTTTTCCCCCCTCTCTCAATGTTTTTTTTTTGGCTGCATTTGGTTTGTATTTTTTTTGTGTTTTTTTTTTGCTTATATACTTTGTGGCGTCATATACTTCTACAAAGATTTTAGGGCTCTTATTTCCGACTCTTTAGGGGTAAATCTGTCAGTGCATATATGTACATTGTTCTAGTAATGTTATTTTTTGGTTTGCATAGATAGGGAGTTAGTAGATAGTGCCCAGGGCCTAACCTGGCTAAAGACCTACCTAGGCACTACACACAAACTCTTTTTATCGCATAAATCAGTGCCCATTGGATAAAAATCACCTTTAATCGTTTCCATACAACGCTTACGATCCCGCGAGCAGTAGCTTGTCTATACAAATATTATAAAGAGGAAAGGTTTGATTGTTTGTTTGTAATAGGCTCCGAAATTAATGGACCGATTTGAAAAATTCTTTCACCGTTGGGAAGATACACTATCCCCGGTGAACATCAGCTATATTATATTTTCAAAAAAGTTAGGGATCCGTACTAAAACCGTGCAAGGCTGGGAAGGTCCGCTAGTCTAATATAAAGTAGGGTTGGCTCATTATTTCTACTTGATTTCTCCATCTCGAAATTCACTTCAAGTTTTAATTTGGATGGGCGCCGCTGTAGGCTCAGCTCCTCTACAAATATGTATAAAGAAAACAATTGATGTCTTCTCGTCTCTCGACACTGTAAGTAAACGTAATAAACTTTGAAAATAGGCTTAACCATTAATATTTGAGAGATCGCATTTTCAGCGCCGAGAATGGCTGGGATCCATATATTATTCAAGTTCGGTTGTTTCAGTGAGTCTCCGACCGTCAAGGGACAAAGATAGACCGTTACACTGAATGTGTACATATAGGTGAGGTACTTGTGCCCAATTCTGCTAGGCAATCGCTTTAGTATGACAATGAAAACGACATAGGCGCACGTCATCGACCCAGTGCCAATGTCACGAGTTTTTTCATTATGTGTGTTAGTCTCTAAGGTATGATCAGGCCTTGATTCAGCTATTTTGTACTTGTCTTGTGATGGCATAAAATAAGGTGGTAAATGGTGATAATTTTGCACGAGATATCAACACTTCGGTTTCATCCTGGGAAAGTTTTGGCGCGCGCCACTCTATGTAGTTTCTAGAACTAAGCTAAAATGACAAAATGTGTAATTCTACTAGAAAATAAAGGTGAACCGATTACTTTAGCAGAATAGGGCCACTGTACGAGTACGGTGCTGCACCGTCGAATAAGGCAATCTGTACTGAGCAATTCACTTTGCTCATAGCTCTGTTACTGAGAGGCGGTACATAGGCACTATCGAATCACCCCCAGCGATTCCACCAATAGATTCCCAATTCCAGTTAACTTTACCGTCTCGATAACCTGACTAAACATTTAAGGTACTGTAACGACTTTATAGCCTTTGTAAACAAGAAAATTAAACAGGATTAAGCGTCTTATATTTACGACGTAAGACGCTACTCCTTATTAAGGAGAATACAATTACGCAGTGCCAGCAATTTAAGAAGATCTAGGCTCAGCTTAATAAGTTTATCAGCTAGCTCACTTTCATGCTTTGTCTTTCACTTGTACAAATCTAGAGATGTAAGCTTGCAGGAGGAAAGGACGTTGATCTTTGCTGACACTTGGAGACCTATGGCGTGGTGGGCGAAAGTCCACCTGCAAATCAGAAGGCTGCGGGTTGGATTCCCGCCTCGGGACAATTGTGTGTACGATCCGGAGATATTTGTTCCATAATATTTATTTACTGTTTATATGCATTTATTAAACAGCTTTTACATGCTGATAGGCTAAAGATGACGATAAAAAAGCTTTTGTATCGAATACATTTTAAGCGTGGCCGAGAATCAAAGCCTTTTCATCTGGACATCATTTGATGATTACTCTATACGCTTTGCATAAGAGCAGAAAGTGAACGTGCTTTTATCATTAATGACTGTGTTCTAGAGCTGTTTAATTGTAGCAGCATAAATTGTCTCTGAACAGATAATTTACCAGCGCCCAGACTTATTTTATTGGGCCTCGTAAAATTAACCACTTCGGTAGTGGCTGTAAAAACCAATAACTTAAGCTTGGCTCGTGTTTTTCCCTAATAGGTTCTGCTATTTATATCTTGTTGGAAATTGCCTGAAATATTTCTCATACAGATTTCCGAGAAATCGTTATCGGGAATTTCCAATAAACCTGAAATCAAAACAATGAAAACCGAGATTTATTTCTTATTATTATTTTCCATGTTCTCAGAGAAGGTAAAGTTAATACAAGTCAATAACGTAGGTTGTTTTTCTTTAATGTTGGTTTTCTGCAGAAGTGCAGTAATTAGTCTTGTTGTGTCTACAAACAAAAGAAAAACAAATTTTGTTTTTGGTAGAAAGATATTTTACGCTTGGTAGATGATATGCGTAAATTACTCGTATGTAGTATTACATAGTAATGATGACGAGATTTAGGTAGGGTACCTAAACTTAAAATTTTTGTCTAATCTACACTGTAATGGTCTGTAAGCTGCCTTGCACTATAGTGTACAGATCGGTAGGTTTATATCCTATGGATGATACCAGTATAGCTCGCTCGCTTGCTGGATGGCTATTGTATTGTATTGTATTGTATTTATTTAACTCAGATAATAAAATCCATAGTATACATTCAAATAAACATTATAACATTAATTAAATCATAATAAAACATTAATACATTGCATAAGATAAAATAGTATTAAATTAAAAATGTGTATAAATAAGAATGTGATTAAAATTAAATTAGATTAGTTTCACAAATAAAATTATACAAAATGCTATATGCTATATATACAGCTAAATATTAAAAAAATAATTCAAACGATGACAATCAAACTGGCAAGAAGTTTTAATAAATGTCATCCGACGGCTCCAAAAATGATATATCACTTTTCGGTGGTGGTCGACGCAACAAAAACGCTGCGTCAAGGGTCTTTTATAATATCGAGCATTTTGGCAATTCATGGCATTAGGATGGTAACCTATTGGTTTTTATTTATAATGAACGGACAAAGTCTGCAAAGGTCTACTAGGTCGTTCTTTTTTAGGCATTATGATAGTCATCAAAATGCTAATTAAGTCATTTAAAACGGGATATTTACCATGATTTGATTTTTGAGTTATCCGATATTTGGGTAACACAGTTTCATGCGCCATGATCATGGAATAACTGAAGGGAAGGCACTGCGAGTAAGTTTTTATGGGCAGACATACCGATCTACCCTCATTTTCTGTCTTTTGCTACGAACGTTACCACTATAATGCTACTTGCTAATTGTTACTAAAATGCTTCATATGTATAAAAAATGGTAATCATAAAGGTAATTTTGAAGCAATGGTTATGGAGAGTTTCTTTTTATTCTGACAACAGAAGGGTTTTTATTATTTAAGTGTTAAAGCTCAATTTTTTATTACTAGGTGAAGAAAGATTTAGACCTACGCAGTATTCACTCCAGACCCATATCCGTTTCTTTACTCATGTGCCCAGAGCCTAACCGGTAGCGAAATTCGATTGTGATAAGCCTACTATACGGAATACGGCAGACCGCGCGAAATCCAAGCAAACCTTATCGCTGCCACTCAGCGTAGCGAATACAGGGTAGATTATAATAATTAGCAAACAAAATGTTGAAACACATCCTTAGTGTACTGTAGTGTGACTGTAGTTCCTTTTGTCCTTCGGAGTAGTAGCTTGAAATAATGGGTGGAGTTTCTCCTAAACTCTTGCCTCAACAGTGTTATTAAATCATACACGGAAGAAACGACTACAAAGCGACGTAACTTTTCAAGCGATTTATTTGCAAACTAGTTTCTGCTCGCAGCTTCGCACGCGTTGTTACTATGGTGACATTCTAAGAATATTTCTATCATGGGAACTGATTTACGGGATCAAAAGTATGTTACCTTTGTTTTATTCAGGCCTAGATTTATATGAATGCTAAATTTCAGCATGATCTGTCCTCCCATCCATCTAAACATCCAAACCTTCGCCTCTCGCTATGTCAAAACTTGTTGGTTTCAGATGTAGTATCCATCGAATTATTATACGAAAACTAAGAAAGACGTTTTCTTCTAATTAATCTCCTTGTAGCGCTCGTGCGGGATACTGAGAGGTACTTTTTTGTTCAATAGTTTCATCATCCTCATCATCAGCCTATAGCAGTCCACTGCGGACATAGGCCTCCCCCAATAGTTTCATACGATAACGATTATTGTTTTACAATAGTTTTGAGTGATTTGTTGCATTTTGGCAGTACGAGTGCCAATTAAGCGATTGTAAAGCTTTGACAAAGCTTAAGCTAGCTTAAGCTTTTTGCTGAAGTTGCAGTGAGCCAGCCATATATCACGAAGAACCGACAAC
Source organism: Eupithecia dodoneata (assembly GCA_947044415.1). Lineage (NCBI taxonomy): Eukaryota > Metazoa > Arthropoda > Insecta > Lepidoptera > Geometridae > Eupithecia > Eupithecia dodoneata. The sequence continues at coordinate 5,110,671 of OX345656.1, read as the reverse complement.
GGCTGAAGTAAACGTGTTCCTCGGCAAACGTAGTATAGGAAGCCCTCCGGCCAGATGTGGGATGCGGCAAGCTGAAGACAGGGCGTTATGGCGCTCATTACCTGAATTTCCAATAGTGGACTATTATAGGTTAATGATGGTGATGACTTATGACGTGGAGGCGATGGTATAAGGCCATCCCTTCTAATCCATGAATTAGGGAATACATTGTTTAGGTATTCCCTGCCTACCCACGCCTAACGCTCCCCAGGCCTGACTCCTTTGGATTTCTGCGTCTGGTGACGTGCAAAAAAACTCGTCTACGTCACGAGGCAAAGATGGCGTCAATCGTGCAAAAGCGCGGTCATCACTTTGAACAAGAGTTGTAATTTTTACAAAAGCTCCCATTTCATTTTAGCAAAGTTATCCCAAACCAGTTTATATGTATAATGTAGGCGTTGCCTCTCCCTGCTGCTTGTTAGGATAGTAATTCGAGATCCTTTGCGGATGCTCTATCAAGGGCCGATGAAAATCAAGGTAGATATCAAACAAACGCTTGCACTGGATGTGAAGTTTCAAATAGAGAAATCAAGACACCTTGATATCTCTATATGGGCTAGCTATTTGAACTGGTCGGGTATACACACAAAGTTCTTTGGGAATGAAACAGGTTATTCGTACGTCATAGATACTACCTACTGATACATCATGTCCATTGTCGAGTATCGAGTGTCCTGTCTTTGTAAATTTAGATACATATATTTTTGTCAACAAAGATTTCCAAAAACAACAATATGTATGGAAAATAAACGCCATTGGTGTCACCGAGGTAAATCGCAGAAACCAATTTTGGTTATTTTATTATTTAATTCTCAATTTGAGATTGATTCATCATCATCATCATCAGCCTATAGCAGTCCACTGCTGGACATAGGCCTCCCCCAATGAGCGCCATAGCGCCCTGTCTTCAGCTTGCCGCATCCAGCATCTACCTGCAGTCTTTCGCAGGTCGTCATCCCACCTGGTCGGAGGGCGTCCTACACTACGTTTACCGCGTCGTGGTCTCCACTCAAGAACACGTTTGCCCCATCGGCCGTCGGTTCTTCGCGAGATATGGGTGGCCCACTGCCACTTCAGCTTGCTAATTCTTTGAGATTGATTATGCGTTGTTAAAGTTTTTGTGGAAGTGTTGTTTTCTGTTATCAGTTTCTTTTAACACTTCGACTGCGATCTTTTTTCGACTGCGATCTTTTTTTTAACCTAAGCCATTCGTGTTGCCGCTCTACACAGCGGTTGTGTTGCGACGCACATGCGTTTCGTTCGAAAAACATATTACGGCTGTGCTGAGTCACACAGATCTGTATTTTCTCAGCCGCTCCGCTAGTGTGGATTTACGCATATTATTCACTTGTAGAAAACACATGCGGTGTGATTTCAGCAATCGACGTGTTAAGTTTTTATTTATAGATAGATGTCTTTGTCGGCAGAAAATTATCTTGAATCCATAAACGAGTATGAAGCTTATTAAGTATATAAGTTATGAAGATCATTTCACATTATAAGTTACACACTGGTTGCCACGAGTGCACACTCAGATATACTTGACACCCGCTCATAGGCCCTTGACATCGCTACAGCCAGTTTGGCAAGTGGCATCCTTTACGAAGAGAGCTTGAGTGCTCATTCTCAACCACCACTCTGGTTATTGTCTTTATGATACAATACAAACTTACATGGACACTGACTGACTGTCACATGTTTTTACATGTTCATTACAAAGGGGGCACATAAAATATATCGCATTTGTCGGATTTCATGTGACACGTCAGGCCCTTTATCTACATTGATTAAGGAACCCGGTAGAATATCGGTCCATGATTTTAATTACTGAGCTAGTCAGCTAGATATAGTCAAAAATATGTGAATTAATATGTCTTTTCTAAGTATTAAATAACGCTAGGTATATTTTAAACCTCCCCATATTTGCAATTGAATCTGAATAACCCAATTGCGTTCCATAAATTCACTTAAGCCTGTCTCCAATAATTCCGAGGCTAATTTTCAGCATGGTCAGCCAATATCATCAATATAATTCTGTCACCCACACACTACTGAACTTTAATCACTAGAGAATACGTACAAATCCAAAGCCAAATAGGTACCAATTTAATCAGCCCCAATGCCAACTCGGTTCGCAATCACAGAGCAACTTAATTTCATCACTTCGTGTGGACTAGATTCTTGACAAACTTACTTGGTTTAATCTGATTTATACATCTTCGCGGGGGCAGTAAGTACCCAGATATATTTTGATCAGAGCCCCGAGTCTATTTGAGGAACGTATCGAGACGTGATCATGACGTCTCATTTGTCCTTAGGTTTTGGTACAGCAGCGCCTCTATCGTGCGGACAGTGAACTACGCAAATCCCATTACATTCATGTCTCGAAACTATTGTCGTCTCAGGGTCTATTTTGTTTACGCTTTTAATATATATATATTTTAAATTATATTATTTAATCGATTGTCTGGGCGCTATAGCGCTCATTAGAAGACGAATATATCCAGCAGGACTAATAGGCTGATGATGTTACCTAGGTCTTATTTAATGTTTAAAATTAAATAAGACCTATGTGAAAGAAAACTTAGGATACCTGACTGAGAGATGCTGTACCAGCAGCGTGAAAAAGGCATTCGACTATGTAACTATGATACTTCATTGCACTCGAGTGCCTCACAGTAGGTACCGTTCCTGTAAATAATCGTTGGACGAACTACTATTTTTACTCAAAAAAGATTAAATAGTTTTACAGCCGATATAACTTGATTGGAACGAAACTGCAAATAAAAGAGATTAGTTGAGAGGAACTAGTAAAAAGCGATTTGCCATAACCGTTTCAAACATTTTCTGCTTCACTAAACTTTTAAATTTCAATAAATTGCATAACCCTGATCCGTTATAAGTCCAGTGGGTTGGCGGGAGAGAACGGAAATACAATTAACACGGGACAGTGCCACTGTCAGGCTGAGAGAGGGGTTAAACTAATGAAGTCTACTCACCAAACTCGGCGACACAGCCCGGCAGTTGCGAGCAGGCGATAACAAAAAATCTTACTGACTACGAGTATTTCCTAATTATGTCATTTGAAATTTCTGGCTGTAGCAATGGAAACAAAGCACTTTGATTAGGCAAAATAACTGATTTAGAGAAACTACTCATAGATCAATGTTTTTAGACATCTACTTAATACAAAATAAATCATATTTCTACAAAGAAAGGATTTTGAAGGAATAATTTAATTGAAGTTTCGAATAAGTGTTATTTATGACGTAATCCTCAACGAGTATTTTTCTATCTATCAAAACACGCATCTGATTTCATTGTAGGGATGCCACCACCGTGGATCCTAACTACTACTGGACAAGGTACTTTTGGAGATGTGAACTAGTAAGCTGTTGATGCCTACGTACGTCTAAGACTGCGGAATTCGAATGCCGAACGAACACAGACATTTAAATAACCTAGTTATTAGGTAGGTAAGTAAAAGTACAACGTTAATTTTTGCACAGCCCCTCTGTAGCCTCCGTTAACCCTGAGTCCGTCCACCAGTGGGGCTATTTCCCCGCGGCAACCGGCTTTATGTTCTAGCTCATTTCACTGCCGGCCGTGACAAAATACTCTGGCCTTAATTATACACTCTATTATTTAATTATACGGAGCAATTTCAGAAATTCATAAAACGAGAGCGAAATTGTATAAGTACGCAGTTTGATTGTTTTGAAGTTGCCTGTTGGACAAGAGCTAAAATGCGTTAATTGCTCCGCTAAATGGATGGAAATTACCTGAAAGAGTTATGGGGTTTTGATTGCTTGGAAACGTAGAATTTTCAATATGGATTAGATTGAAGAAAAAGTTTAGGTATTTGCATTTCAAAATCACAATAAAGTAGTACCTTACCTACTTAGATATTATAATTATAAATTTATTATATATGAAATACAATTACTTTAAGATAGTAAGGTAGCAATAGTACTATTATGACTATTAAACAGCTTCATAGCAAGGTATATTTTTTTAAGAAGGGAATATAAGTGCCTACAACTAAATACAATGCTAAAATATAGATGGTATGTCCTTCTATATTATTATTTCTATTTCTATTTTTTTTCTATTTATATTTTATTTCTTACAATACAGTGAAAAAAATTCAATTTTTTTAAAAACGTTAACAATCTTTTATAAAATATGCCAGAGGCTTTTCAGGGTTAAAATAGCCACCAAGCTATTGGAAGCAAGTGCTTGCTTCCACCTACCCCCAGGGTCTATATGGCACACGGTCAGCCGAATACCCTGTATAAAGACTATTATGAAAAGCTAGGTAAAACATACAAAATGATAAGTAAGAAAAAATTATCAAAAAAATAAATAAATCTAAAATATAGAAGGTATGTCCTTTATTTATTTTTTTCCCTATTTTAGCCATGTATTTTACTTCCTTACCAATTATGTAATTGTAGGGTAATAAAAGCTTGTTTCCGACTGAAATAGCTCGCATTCATAACCATAACTTCATCTTTATAACTCAGTATTTTCGACAAAGTACCACAATAACTATCATAATATTTTACGGAACATAATAACTACCTATATTATGCTACCCATAAGGTACCAACAACAGAGGCTATAGGATGACTTTTGCATAATTTACCGAATTGCTACCCATAAGGTACCAACAACAGAGGCTTTAGGATGACTTTTGCATATTTACCGAATTGCTACCCATAAGGTACCAACAACAGAGGCTATAGGATGACTTTTGCATATTTACCGAATTGCTACCCATAAGGTACCAACAACAGAGGCTATAGGTGACTTTTGCATATTTACCGAATTGCTACCCATAAGGTACCAACAACAGAGGCTATAGGATGACTTTTGCATATTTACCGAATTGCTACCCATAAGGTACCAACAACAGAGGCTATAGGTGACTTTTGCATATTTACCGAATTGCTACCCATAAGGTACCAACAACAGAGGCTATAGGATGACTTTTGCATATTTACCGAATTGCTACCCATAAGGTACCAACAACAGAGGCTATAGGTGACTTTTGCATATTTACCGAATTGCTACCCATAAGGTACCAACAACAGAGGCTATAGGTGACTTTTGCATATTTACCGAATTGCTACCCATAAGGTACCAACAACAGAGGCTATAGGATGACTTTTGCATAATTTACCGAATTGCTACCCATAAGGTACCAACAACAGAGGCTATAGGATGACTTTTGCATATTTACCGAATTGCTACCCATAAGGTACCAACAACAGAGGCTATAGGATGACTTTTGCATATTTACCGAATTGCTACCCATAAGGTACCAACAACAGAGGCTATAGGATGACTTTTGCATATTTACCGAATTGCTACCCATAAGGTACCAACAACAGAGGCTTTAGGTGACTTTTGCATATTTACCGAATGCAATAAAAGTTATCGTCATAAGAATAGACAATAACATTAAGTATTGTCTATTCTTACGAGTTTGTTATCATTGCCTATCATACAATTAGCTTGCATGCTGTGTCCCTGCCACAGAATCCTGCCTGGAATTACTTATGGCAGGCACTTATGGCAGGCAGCGATCGAATAGTTAGTTATTTTTCGATTGTAGTTTTCAAATGATTTTGGGTGACAGCGGTAGTAAACGGAAATTTTATGTTTTGGTACTATGCAAACTCAGACTACCCGCACAGTTGGGAGATATTTCATCAGCACTGCCAATAACGGAACATATTTGCAGAACTAATCAAACAGAATCATTGACACCTGTTACAGATCTCAATTTCACTTTACTTTTTTGAGACTGCATGCGTGCGACGTTACGCAAATATTAGACGTTTACTATACAAACACAGAAAAATCGAAACAGACAGCTAGAAGCGACAGAAATGGAATTTTATTGGAATCACATAGCCATTTTCTAACCCTCAATACTAGTTTAAAGAACCGTGTACTCATTTTTTGAAAAAAAAATCAGAAGTTTTTTAATATGTAAATCTTTTTATAATATTGACGAAGCTATTGCTGATGAATTTTATATGTAATCATATTGTAATCATACTATTGTATATTATGACTTTTCCGAGTGTACGTGATTGTATCAAAAAGGAATAAATAAATGAACTGAACTGAACTGAAGGCAATGCTCGCTGTGTTAAGGTAATACATGAATTTTCCTATCAAGGTTAACACTAGTACTAGTAGAGGAGATTTTTTTAACCTTCAAACCAGTATTCGGTCGTCAATTAAAACTGAAGACTCATTACCATTTTTTTTTAATAAACGTTAACTTTTTTTACATTTATTTAATGACTGCATACCAACTAACGTCAAGCATGTTGATTCATAAAATGTATACAGGTACGTGTAACCTTTAATAACACATGTCTTTGGCAAATTAAAAATATGTATATATACTGAATTATTAATTAATTAATTTATTTATTTATTTAAGAAACAAAATCCACAGCCTTTAAATTAAATCACTAAGATCTCAGCGAGGCGTGCCGCAAGCAGCTAGATTAAAGGCTAGGCTATCTAACGATATCAACTTAGAAATAAGGGCCGTCGAACCAGCCTCGTTTGACAAGGGCTGGTACACAACAGAACAAGGTCGTGAAGTGTGGAGGGGAATAGGAAGGCCTTTGCCCCTCAGTGGCATGACCCTGGCTGAAAATAATAAACGTCACCCGAGTTAATTGTGTTATCGTTCCCAAAGGTTCAATCCAAGAGTTTCACATCCAGATCAGCATCACAAATTCACAATATTCCGTAGCAATTTACAGGAAAATTGGGCAGGAGAGCAATTGATATTCGCCTCTCGTTGTGAATTTTCGCGAGTTGTATTCACTGCTGATTCGCCATTCATGTGAGTCGCACGTCGCTATTACAATCGCCAGAAAACAACGGGTTACATACACAGAGGATGTTTTGAAGTTAAAGCAATATGGTAAGGGTTTGAATGTGCGAAACGTTTGTACCGTTTAGTTTTGTCATTATATTTGTTGAAGGTCGCATAAAAAATAAATCAAAAAGGTGGGAGGTATTTTAATTGTGTTTTTAGTAAGTTCCATAGTCTAGCTAAGAGCTGACACAAGATCTGCTTAACTTGGGGCTAGATGATTCTGTGGATGCTCAAGCATTATTTACTTATTTAGAAAACCTTGATTTTATTCCAACAAAGAAGCAACAATAACCAATGAGGTATTCAAGTCACTAAAACAATCAAAGGAAACCACAAATAACTACCGCCCAAATAATGAGTTTTCTGATCATTTCCCTTCTCGCCGCACTTCTAATGCCAAGTCGTGGCGAGCAAACGAATTAGCGGTCGCGAAGGCACACCTATTAGGTCGCATCCTCACTGGCATCCGGTTCCTAGCGAACACACATTTGTTATGCCGCTTACACATAAGTAATGGAGACAATTCTGAGCACAATTCATTTATTAGTTTCATTTTGCATGGTTTGTCTGACCTACACATTATATGTAAGTATTATAAGTATTTTATTTATAATATATAACCTATAAGCACACAGATCCTCTGGTACTGTTTACGATCTTATCCATTCATGGTTGTCTGGTAGAGATTCAAGAAGCGGTCTGTAACTTATATTTTTCATAGTTCTTATAATAATATACTACGTTTGCAATAAGGTATTTCCTATCTATCTACACTCAAATATGTAAAACCAACATAATTGAAACAATTGCAGAGACACAAAAATAAAAAATGCTTTTTCGCGTTGAGTTCAAAGAGAGTGCGTGCAAGTTGAACGAGAATTAACCCTATACTTGGCGTTGTGCACATATGGATACGCTCACTTTAGAAAATTCCTACCAGTTTCTTAAAAAAAATATTTAAAAACTTCTTTTGTAAATAGTGCAATATTTTTGGTATCTTTTGGTAGAAAAATATTGTGTGTTGCTGGCAACCCCAATTTCTCAGTAGTGCACAAAATGGTGAACCGGGCGCAGGCGTCTTCTTCTCGCAAGGTAAGAAAAAATATTTTTATTCGAAATATCGATTTTTTGTGTATAAAAAAGTAGTGGACATAACAGATTATGAATTTGTCTGTATATCTTAGCTGTTTTTTACCTGAAAAAACAACAAGTTTTCTTGCTATAGACACGTTCATATGATAGTATCCATATGGATACACTGCTAGCTTGCCTACATAATTGTTTATTTTTGTTATGTATCCATATGGATACACTGCCACATATGTATGAAAATTGAAGTAGTGATTTTTATGGATAATTATTGACATTTATTTTATTTTTTCTGTAATATTTTATTTTTACCGTGTTAGTGTGTTTGATCATCGATGTGGCACAGCGGGTGATTTTTATGGTTTTTAATTTCCGCCAAGAAACACATTACATAATTGTTTTCCTGGTGTTGTCCATGTATTTATTGATTACTAACGGAAAAACCATAATAATAATAGAAAAAATTTCTTACTAATGTTGTATTTTTTGACTAGGTGCAGGCACCATCACTAAAACAACAACAGCAGAATAGAGCTCGCCGAATTATCGCTCTTGTCCCGAGGGTGGGTGCCAAATCTGATTTAGATGATGGCGATTCATCAGCTGATGAGCTACAACATTACCACGATGATCGCGCGTTTCGAACAAACGCATCGGATAGCAGTTCTCCGCCACCATCATTGCCATCATCGCTGATAAATCTTGTAGTAAAGGACAGACAAGGATATCTTGCCAGAAATGTAAACTCCGACTGTGTTTGGTGCCAGAGCGTAACTGCTACCTTCTTTATCATTCTAAATGATATGAAGAACTAATTGCTCAAACCCCTCGAAAATAGACTGAAGCGAAGAAGAGATTCCATATAATTTAATTAGGAATTTTCTATAAAATACAAGGCTGTGTTACTAAGTAGAGTTTTATGAGCAAGGTTTTAAATTTTGTAACAATTTTAGTATTTTAATTGGAAAAATGTGATCTCGTATAATTTTTATATTAAAAAAATGTATGTTACGCATGGTTGTAATATTAGGTAGAATTCCAAGTGTAATTTCATTAGTTTTAGTAATAATTTTTACCAAATATGTGATCTCTATTAATGTATAAGACTTGGCAGTGTATCCTTCTGGATACATGATTTTAAAAACTAAGTTGCAGGTAAACCTGGCAGTGTATCCATTTGGATACTACTCATAATTAAATAATTAAAACAAAAGGATTTTTTTTATTACCTGAAACAGTTTCTATAGAGCCCTAGGAACGTACTTAGTTAAAAAAAAATTACATATCAAGATTTTTATTGCCTGCCAAGTATAGGGTTAACACAATTTACTTTTATATTTATATTCAGAAAAGGTGCGTAACTTTGGAAATTTAGTAAAATTGCGAAATGTACCATTATTTTTAAGTACAATGACTAAATTTTTTACAACAGCCATGCCGGAAATACTCGTTTGGAGTGGGGTCAGGGCAGGATATTGCTCTTTTATTTTACCAAAAAAGAAATTAAAGATAAGCAACCTTCTGATATTTTTCAGTTTCGGTAAAGAGAGTATAATAATAATAATATATATCGCAGACATATCACCATTGATTCGATGATAATGATTAGTCTTTCATTATCGACAGCCATAATGACAATGACTTTGTCGTCAGTGGTCTACGATCGTCTTTAAAATTGAAAATTATTGTTTTTTTTTTAAAACTTTAATAATTACGATCATTCAAGATTATTTTGCTCACCGTATCAAATCATGACATGTGTTTTCACAATTTGCAAAAAAAAATTTAAATCCTAAAATATTAATGTAGGTGATTTTTACTAGAGGGGTCACCGATATATGAACGCCAACAGTAACTTTCATAGTTTTGACTATTCAGAGGGATTCCTAGTGATATAATTACATTAGATTTGGTTTTATACTATTAAATTTGTTGTTTTTTGGGTACGGAACCCAAGGGTGAAAACTTGACTCTATTACTAAGCCTCCGCTGTCTATCCGTCTGTCAGCGGTCTATATCATAAAATGTAGACAGTTGACATTTTCACAGAGTGCGTCTATAATTTAACTTGCCGTGATAACAACAAATCATTGAAATAAAATAAATGCCAAATTAAAGGAAGCTACCAAACAAAAAAATAAGTATAAATAAAATGTGTATTTTTCGTTTTTGGCTCGGTATTTTTGGGTTTGTTTTATTTCATTTGCGAAATAGTTTTGTACGATGGTACGTAACTTTGCGTGTGCTGGACTCGCACATGACTGAAGATAAAGACTAACTTAAAAAACAACTTATTAAGATAAAGGCTAACTTAAAAAACAACTTATTAAGATAAAGACTAACTTAAAAAACAACTTATTAAGATAAAGGCTAACTTAAAAAACAACTTATTAAGATAAAGGCTAACTTAAAAAACAACTTATTAAGATAAAGACTAACTTAAAAATATTCTGTATTACTAGAAATTGCCTAACTTAAGTAAACTATGGATGAAGGTAAGAACACTGAAATAACAAAAATGTGTCTATCAATATGACTGAGCTAACATTTACCAATAATATTCAAATAAAACCAATACGTAGCGTAAAAAGAGAATTATTTGTATTCACGTCGAAAGATTTCCATAAAAACGTAGGAATTATTATGAAAAAACATTTACTAAAAGGCCCTTTAGCAATGTTTTTGTTATCTATGCCAAATTAAAAGATCCCATGAAATGTAAGGGATGGATTCCTTATTGAAGCCCAATGAATCGGAAGAACATGAGTTCAATCAACTGTTGAGATAGGGCTTCGAAATACGCGACATTATTATGTGAGGGTACTTATTTCGAACCCACATGAACTTTGAATTACCTATCAAGGTCTTCATTTCATTTGACATCGCTGAAGATAGGTTCAGTTTAATGATTGCTTATAAAAAGATATAGAAAATACTTTAATATAAAACTTTAGAAACTGTCATGCTTATTAACTTATGTATACGCTTTTACAACAAAACTCCAAGTGAGTTGCAAAAATTATCAATAATTAAATAAAAAAAAAAAATCAAATGTAAAAATTAAAAATTCCTATGTAAAAAGGCTTATTATAAAATATCAGATTATCTAGACGATAAAAAAGCTTGGCACGAGTTTTGCTCCAACTCAATATCTAAAAAGGTAAAGGATCAAAGTGATCACTTTTTTTTAGTTAACCTTATGCAATAAATAAGCAAATAAAATGTATTAGACACATAAGTTATACGAACATAATAGTGGTTTCTTTTTTAACTTCTTCACAAAAAATTGAAGTGAACATTAAAATAATGCTATTTGATAATAATGAACAGTATAAAATATAATCAGTGCGTCCTACCCGTTATGACCTACGGAGCTGAGACGTAGACACTCAAGATAGGGCTGGTCCACCAGTTCAAAGTCGCTCAGCGAGCTATGGAGAGAGCTGCTATGCTCGGAGTTTCTCTGAAGGATAGGATTCGTACTGAATACATCCGACAGAGAACCAAAGTTATCGACATAGCTCTAAGAATTAGCAAGCTGAAGTGGCAGTGAGCCGGCCATATCTCGCGAAGAACCGACGGCCGCTGGGGCAAACGTGTTCTCGAGTGGAGACCACGACTCGGTAAACGTAGTGTAGGACGCCCTGCGACCAGGTGGGATGACGACCTGCGAAAGACTGCAGGTAGATGCTGGATGCGGCAAGCTGAAGACAGGGCGCTATGTCGCTCATTAGGGGAGGCCTATGTCCAGCTGTGAACTGCTATAGGCTGATGATGATGATGATTACATTAGATTATTTGCAATAGTCTGCAGTTCGCCCTATTGTTTCAATTGTAACTTCTGTTCCAATTTGTTTCCATTATTTGATTGTAGCTTTCTTTGTTATACTGTTATATGAACAAAGAAAGTTGCAAAAATATCGCTGATTTAGTAGCTGATGTCTGGCTCAGCTACACTACAACATCAATATTATAGATACGTCGTACAAACAAAACAAACTAAATACCAGACGTTTGTGCACCACTTCAAACGTAGTTTATCCATTGTCGGTTGTTTCACAAACATTTGTTTGTCTTCGTTCGAATTGTGTGTTCAGATTTGTTAGCAAAAATACAAGGGTCTTTGTGGAGTTGTATTAGACTGTAGTGACTAGTGACTAGACTGGTCTTTGTGGAGTTGTATGAGACTTCGACTTTTTTTCTTTATTTATTTAAAGAAGTTTACTCAACATGACTAGACAATAATTACTTAATTACCTATGTATCTAAGCTAAATGTAAGTTTGAGTTCCGTTTTTGTGGGAAACATGCAATATCACTTCCAAAACTCAAACTCTTTTTGGTTCTTCCTTTGTCTTAGCAGATTTTAGGCTGTTTAAAAAACAATACCAGCTTCAGCTTAGCAACTTTTCTCACTCTCACTCTGACTCAACGGAATATATTCAACGGGAGGAATGAAACAACTCTTAGACCCGAATACAAAAACGCGAATTTTAATTAATAATTATGCTTGCTTCCCTATAATTAAGCAAGCGCATCTCAAGCAACGAAGACAAATGAGTTTAACAAGACAGCAAACCCAAAAACAAAATTAGGTTCTAATAAAAATCTCTCTTACCTTTTTTTAGCTGTTTGAAACGCAAATAACAGCTAGCTGAGCAGTTTTACCCACTCTGTTTTAGACAGAATATTTTCAATGGTAGGAAACAAAGAATTCCTAGGCCGCCCGAATACTTAAACGCAATTTGAATTACCTATAGGTAAGCAAATACGTATCAAGCAAACAAGAAAAATTTTTTTTAGCGAAAGGTGCTAATTTTCTACGCCAATCTTTATTAGATAATGATAATGATAGATAATGGGCTTGTGCACACCGAAGATGGGTTGAGGTGAGAGAGCAAATATCTAGGAAAGGCCTTGATAAATTTTAACACAACCAAGACTGATAGAAGTAACGAAATTTAGTAACAACATCAATTGTTGCGAGTCTTGTTAGCAGCATGCAGTTGACGCAGCGAGCGGCGCGTCAGCGTGCGGTCTCATAACAAATACGCTTGTATACATTAGCCTTTTTAAATTGGTAGCCCGTTTGTACCAAAGGCCTTCTAAAACAAGTCTGAATATATTTCGCAGTAAGGTTTGAAGGATTACCTAACAGACAGACTTAGACAGATGAGCCAGTTATAACTAACCAATGATCAAATCTGTTGCAAACGTCATGCGTATCCACAGGCAACTGGTAAAACTTTTAAACAACTTCAAGGAGGAGGTTCTATGTTCGGCTATATGTTTGTTTTATGTATGTTTGTCGATTTCTCCGTCGGACCGACTATGAAAATTGTTTCGCTATTATATTCACTATAATATCTAATATCACAACTTATAATATAATTAAAACATATATGTACCTACTATATGACCTTAAATAATATGTGCGCCGTAAAACATGTTGAAAATACATATCTTCATATGATAATTTTAACAATCACAGTCACAAATTTTTTCATAGGTCTAATGGATTCCATGGCATCGGACGTAACAAGAGGTCTTTTCATTCGTCGTTTCCTCCATGTGTCATCCATGCCTAATAAAATTAAACTTAATAAGGCTCGAATTTTAACTAGATATCACCACTAGATAAAATAAGTAAAAACTTAGACCGCGTTACTGGAGTGTACCTTCCAAACCCATTTTCACTGCTTAGGAATTTGAAGTCGGTTTATGTTTAAAACACGTATTAAAAACAAAAGGTAAGCGGTAAATCTATATATGTATATAAAAGAAAGTCGTGTTTGTTACAACACTTATAACTCGAGAACGGCTGGACCGATTTAGCTGAAAATTGGTGGAGAGGTAGCTTAGAACTAGGAGTCTAACATAGGATACTTTTTTATCATTTAAACCATTTGACACATAGATTTCCACGGGGGCGAAGCCGCGGGGCGCAGCTAGTACCCGATAAATAATCTTTATAACAGGCTAATGATATTGGTAAATAACTAACTAATGTAAAGTATAGACTCTATAACACAACATGCCTATAGAACCTGTGGTACACCCCCTGCCTTTTCTTAAATTCATATAATTCTTTCCATCCAAAGGTTGGCTGGAAGAGATCGCTTCTAAGCGATAAGGCCGCCCATTGTACCTGTCGCATACTCGCATATAATGTATTTTTGTAATGATTAATTTGATTATGGTGTACAATAAAGAATTTTTGTATTGTATTGTATAATATCAAACGCAAGTACTGACTCTACAAGCAGCAATTTGCTAGTTTAATCCGACGCTGCTCAGTTAGTTTTATTAAATACGAACTTGCGTATTTTCTGTAATCCGCACTTTTTTTGATTAAAAAAAAGTTTTTGTGGCATGGCACCAAAACTTTTCAATAAATTGCCTAACAATGTAAAACTGCTTCCATTGACCATGTTCAAAAACAAACTTTATAAATTTTTAATATCAAAATGCTATTATGATGTAAACGAATTTTTATTAGATTAGGACATTAAAATTGACTAAAAACAATATAAATATTGACATTAAAATTGACTAAATATTAATTATAAGGACATTAAGTAAGCAGTAATGTAAGAAACAACAATTAAGTTCTATTTTTAATGTAATGACTATTTTAATAAGAGATTGATTTTATTTTTCTGTTGTGTCAACCTACTTCTAAATGTTTCGTGACCATAGCCTACCGTAGGTAAAAAAATTTGCATGCCCTAGACTAGACTAAGGCAATACATGTACGCTACATATTTTATAACTAAGACCTCTGTAACCCATGTGTGCAAATAAATGATCTGTATTCTGTATTCTGTATTCGTAATTACTGTTCCCATTAGGATCTGAGGCTGGGTTGTGCAAGATATACAAATAAACCGTTGTGAGTTAACTTAAAATGCTGGAAAATCGATACTAGAGTCTAGATTATGCTCTAGTCCCACAGCGTGTGTACTAGATACGGATATACATAATACAATACATTACATAGATAAACAAATAAATAATTAAAGCCGGACAATTACACAGCATCATCTACCGCAAGGGAAGCAGAGCTTGTGTTATGGGGACTAGATAACTGATATATGTTCAAAAAACACTACATTACATAGATAGATAAAGTATAGTTTTTTTTGTGGTAGTATTTTTTTACTATATCTCCCCGGCTGCTGCTGTTGCCCGGACTCTTGAGAGACTGATCTCCTTGGGAGCGCCATACTTTATATTAACTTTGTTATAAGTACAAACTTACACTAATAACTAACAACCACCTTAAATGATAATGGCTTGAATGTAATTAGACTAGGTTAGATTTTAAGTTTTTAAATATTATCAATAATACAACATTATCAAGCCACAAGCGTAAAGCAGCGAAACAGAAGCTCTGATTAGCCTCCGCTTCGCTGCTTTACGTTTTCTTGAGTGGAGACCACGACTCGGTAAACGTAGTATAGGACGCCCTCTGGGCAGGTTGAATTACGACCTGCGAAGGACTGCAGGCAGATGCCGGATGCGCCAAGCTGAAGACAGGGCACTATGGCGCTCATTGGGAGGCCTATGTCCAGCCGTGGACTAACATAGGCTGATGATGTTGAACATGATGAAAATGAAAATGAAAATGAATGAAAATGAAAATGAAAATGAAAAGTTTTTATTTCTTTAAGCTTACAAATAAGCACTTAGACAGGTCATATTTATACTATTCATTATTACCAATTAAATTATTTTATAGTTCACTTCAATTTTTTGTCCACCAGTGGAAGAAGTGAGAAGAAACCACTAGTATGTTCATAACTTATGTGTCTAGTACATTTGATTTGCTTATCTGTAAGTTGGTAGATTTTGAGTTGGAGCAAAACTCGTTCCAAGCTTTTTTATCTTCTAGGTAATCTGATATTTTGTAATAAGCTTTTTTACAAAAGAATATGTTTCACAATTTTTTTAAATTTGTTTATTGATAATTTTTGCAACTCATTTGGAGTTTTGTTGTAGAAGCGTATACATTTCCCTTTAAAAGATACATTTATCTTGTGTAGCCTAGTTGTGGGCACAGCGAGTTTATTCTTATTTCTAGTATTTATATTATGTATATCACTTTTTTTAGTGAACCGATGAGATCATACTGTGTGGATTAACCAGCATTATTTATTTATTTAAGTAGCTTAAGCTATACCAACTACGCAACGTTCGTAACCTTTTTATAGCTACTTCATGCAACATGAGCTTTATCCAAGTGCAGTATTCTGTAAGGGGACATTTTATGCTTCTTCTAGAGCTTTCCAGAGCTTCCCAAAGCCATATCCATTATACGGCTCATATCAATGAACATAAACATGAACATGAATAAGGATGACAGTTTTACTGCCCGCCCGTAAATCCACGGAGACGGTCATTACGTCACCCGGACAGACTTGTAGCATTACATGTACCTACATTCGTGTATATATATCATTACAAGTAATTCATAAATATTGTTTTTCTTAGTAGCCAGTATCTGAATTGTAAGTAACATACTAGGTATTCGACGATGGATGGGGTGCGACGGGCGAAGGTCTGCCTGCAACGCAGGAGGTTCCGAGTTCGATTCTCGCCTTCGGACTAATGTTTGTGAATCTGCAAATATTTGTGTGGATTGTGATTGTGTGATTTTGCTGTGTTTATTATCCAGCATTATTTATTTATTTATTCATTAAGGGTGTTTTGTATTGGGTAATTTGTAGTTATAATTAAAAATATCCCTTTAACATATAAAAAATAGAATACATTACTTATTTTATTAAGTATATCTGCCATTTAGTACCGCAACACAAGCTCTGCTTAGCAATTAATTGGGAATCCGTAAAGTGCAAGTTTCAAAAGGAAAAATTGTCTAAGTAAGCTACGTTTTCCCTACGCTTCACTCCTTTGGCTCCTTTGACCTATCTATATGTAATGACCTTATGACCTTTTAAATCAAAAATACTCATCACCTAAACCAAAAAGATCTGGCAAATCCAAAATATGAACATCTAAAATGCATTACCAACGAGAAATCTCACAATGGGAAATGCATCGTAGAATAAAGCCCAGTAGCCTGGTTCATTCTTAAAGTAAGAGATTCGAAAGCAATCAGGATAATTAGCATTATCTGCAGTTTAATTTCTGCCTCGCCCTTACTTCACGGCATTAAGCCGACCGGGCGCTGCCAACTCGGTGTCGTTTGCTTAAAACGTAGCCTAGCAAAGTTGAAAGCTCAACGCCCGTATTCATACAAAGGTAAGAAGCTTTCTCTCCCTGTTCTTGTCGGTCCGTCCGTCCCATCGTATTATATAGATAGAAAATAAAGGATTGTACACTTAACTTTTAAATAATTTACAAAAGATTATTTAGGAGGGCGAGGGAATAGAGAATCTACATGTGTTTGCGCATTTGTAAATAAATAATGCTGGACAATCCACACAGCATCATTTATACCCAAGCTAAGCAGAGCTTTTGGTATGGGTACTAGATAATTGATATACTTAACACAATACATTGTCATAAGTATAAGAGCTAAAGTCCGTAGTATAATTAATTGCAAAATGATCTCTAAAGATAAATAATAATAATCTCAAACAAGAAAATATCAACTTTCGATCGAGTTACGACGTATGTAGCTAACCTAAGGTGTTTAACAAGAAAATATCAACTTTCGTTCGAGTTACGACGTATGTAGCTAAGCTAAGGTGTTTATTTATTTATATTTTTTGATAATGCATTACAGAATACAATTATAAAATAAATATTAAAAATAAATAATACTAACTAAGGTTCTTAGACAAGATTGAGGTGTCTTGAATAGTAGATTAAAATTAAAATTGGAGTCATAATCTGTACTAATATAATAATTAAGTTACAGAAGTGGGCCACCTTAAGTGGAGAGGGGCAGCATAGCGTAAACAATGTCTATACAATGTCTATACTCAGACTCGTTTCTGTTCTGTGGTCTAATAAGGCCTAATAAAAATGTCTAGTCTTATTTATTTACCGAAAAAAATATGATTTGACGTTTTTATTCACACAACAACATCTAGCCCTAAATTAAACCGAGCATGTTTTATCTACAAAGTTTGTATGAAATTTGCATAGAACGTTTTCAAGAGGAGCGACTTTGTAGTAAATTGGTACCAACAGTACAAGTTAATTGTTAGTAGTAAGGTTATAACGTCTGAGGTACTGCCTTTGTAATGAAGATGTGACAATTTGGCTGATATGAGTCTGGGAGATCTTTGTCATGTTAACTAGTTTTCTACGAGCTTCTAGCTTTATTAGTCTTTGAGCGTTTGATGGTCCAATATCAAATTATATCATACTCATCAGCATATACGCCCAAGGGGTTTGACAATCACCACGCTTGGTAGGCAGATTGGTTATCGCAGTAGAGGTGTTAATACACAGAAGCATGTTTAATTTCTCGCGAAGAACCGACGGCCGCTTGGGCAACCGTTTTCTTGAGTGGAGACCACGACTCGGTAAACGTAGTGTAGGACGCCTTCCGACCAGGTGGGATGACGACCTGCGAAAGACTGCAGGTAGATGCTGGATGCGTCAAGCCAGGGCGCTATGGCGCTCATTGGGGGAGGCCTATGTCCAGCAGTGGACTGCTATAGGCTGATGATGATGTTTAATTTCGGTTCTCGTTCGATGAGTACAGATCGGACGATACAGAACCGAAATTTCGCAATTAATGTAGGGCCAATATAGGAAAAACAAAAGAGGATCGCGCCAGGTTCAACTATACCTACATAAATATATGTACTACCAAATTGAGGGACTGTTATTGCATGCAATGAATACTGCGAAACCTGTACCTAGGTGTGCTAGAAAGCCACACAACTTTGTCGTTGAATTTTCACCCACACCGCGAGAAGAAAATGAGAAGCAGAAATATCTAAAATTGAAAAGTATCCGATAGAAATGTGGCTGTAGATTGTGTGCCGTCTCAAGATGGAATGAAATCTTTTGCTGCACCACCGAACCTATATTGCTTTCTTTGTACACCTTTGGTGGACAATAATAGATTTGGCAACAAATCTTTGGCAATTTGGACAGCTGCCTTTACTTTATCTTGTACCTCTATAATGTGAACTTAAATGTGTGTTTTGGGCTTTTAAACATGCTTATTAAGTAACTACTTATATTTATTAATAAACTAGCGGACCTTCCCGGCTTCGCACGGTTTTAGTAGGGATCCCTAACTTATTTGAAAATATAATATAGCCTATGTTAACCGGGGATAGAGTAGCTTCCCAGCCGTGAAAGAATTTTTCAAATCGGTTCAGTAGTTTCGGAGCCTATTCATTACGAACAAACAAACAAAAAATCAAACCTTTCCTCTTTATAATATTAGTATAGATAATGCTGTACAATCAATACAGCATCATCTAGTCCCAAGCAAAGCGTGCTATATAGTTATTCTGTGGCAGAGATTGTGTTATGGGTACTAGATGACTGATATACATAATACAATGGTATGTAGGTACATAACATTAATAATCTCCTGCGTCGCAGCTGGACCTTCACCCACAGAGATCGTAAAAATACAGGGTGTTCTTTTTTGGATTTTAGTGAGTTCAATTACCAGATAAGACAAGTAAGTTTTCAAAATTCTGTGATTGCCGTTTCACTTTTTTATTTAAATAATGGAAGGTTTCCTTTCAGTAAAACTTCCTATCTTCAATATATCTGGACACTTGCCCTCCATGTCCCATGGCAGTGGGTTACCCTGTATACGTATATATGTATATTGAACATAGCTACTTACTTCATATAATATCTAATATAATTTAAACATAATCCCCGAGAATAGAAATAAATGAAGCAGTACAAGCAAAATTAATTTGGTTAAATTACGTTGGTAACTTCCTACACAACCAAATCAAAATTGTAATTTTCCCTCGTCATTAGATACCTTCCCTACTTACGTTTGTTAAAGCTTTTTTTTATTTTTAATGCCCAAAAAGCCGTGTCCCAAAAAGATTCATTTTAATTAAGTTTTTCATGAGAAATTACGACTCAGGGAAGTACCAGCGGCCTTCACCTAACTACCCATCTTCATTAACTTTATTATTTCTGTGTTATATTGGGCGTTACATGTTTTGCGGTACATGAGTGTTTTGAGCCCTGAGAGAGGGACTAGACTACCTGCGATAAATAACAAAACGAAAAAGGTCTCGTGAGCTTTCGTGATTTGACGCTTCCTCTGTTAACTGGTCAAGTTAGTTACTAGCTACTATTGCAAAACTATTGCATCGCATTCTTTACTAACTTATTATGATACTTCTTTGATCGCATCATACATGACTTTTGACGACTTCTGTGGCGCGGTGGGCGAAGGTCCGCCTGCGACGCAGAAGGTTGCGGGTTCGATTCCGTCCTCGGGACAATTGTGTGTACTATCTGCAGATATTGATCGATTTATATATCTAATCAGCCGGTCACACCCACTGCTGAGCATAGGCCTCTTCCTTATTTCGCCACCCCTGGCGGTCTTGTGCCAGTCGGATCCACGGCGAGCACGTGTACACCAGAGTTGCTCAAAGCGCCATGGAGCGGGCAGATATTGATAGATATTGTTTCGGGTGTTCTGGTCGTTCAACTATGCATATTAAAAAATATCGATCTATGTAATCTATTGGATTATGTATATCAGTCATGAGTACCCATAACACAAGCTCTTAAATGCTGTGTGGATTGTCCAGCATTATGTATTTATTTATTAATCCTACAAAAAGTAGTTCCTCTCAGTATCGGATAGAGGCTAAATATAAGGAAACGAAAATTGTCCTAGTAGTCTTCCTAAGGCCAGCGAGCTTTTGTCAAAGCATTGATATTTTCATTCGGAAAGGGGAAAACGATTGTTTGCTTATGTAGGTAGGTACCTAGTTACTTTGGGTGGAATATCTTTGGCTCGAAAGTCGTAGGGGGGAATTATTTGATTTATTCACGCGGAACGCCGCCACCGCCGTCGTCGTGACCGTACGTTACTTAACTAAAGTTGCACTCATAAATCTTGGACTTCGGACCACTTCAGAAGCTGAACAGAACATATACCTATAGCTATAGCTGAATATGTAGGCAAGATAGTTATGTATAAGCTGACATATTAATAGAATAGAAAATATTTAATAAATAAATAAATAAGGAAGGAGAAAAGGGAGGCCTTTGCCCAGCAGTGGGACATTAATGGCTCAAAATAAAATAAATAATAATGCTGGACAATCCACACAGCATTAGGTATCTAGCTCCAAGGTAAGCAGAGCTTGAGTTATGGACTAGATGATTGATATACCTACCGAGATAACGAACAGAACACCCGGAATAAATATCTGCAGATCGTACACACAATTTTCCCGAGGCGAAAATCGAACCTGCAACCTCCTGCGTCGGAGGTGGACCTTCGCCCACCGCGCCACAGAGGTCGTCGACATACAATACAATACAATTATTCTTTGTTGCACACCAAATAAACAGATACACTAGACAGGAAAAAGACAAATACAGAATGTGTTGTACAATGGGCGGCCTTATCGCTTAGAGCGATCTCTGCCAGCCAACCTTTGGATGGACATGAAGAACATACATGACATATCATTAGATCTTACGAATAAGAACTAAAAAATATTAGTCTGTATTTTTGCTTGATTTTATGGAGTCTACACACAAAAATCGGAGACAGCGGTGGCAGGTTGATGCGATATTTCTGTGTTTGAATTGAATATTGTAGGCAGCAGACAGTGTTTAGATTTGTCGGCAGCGTGTCAACTTTTATGTATAGATTTCTTAAAATTACACCCTAACAGACCACATCCAGTGACCTCCTCTCCTCTCATCATCATCAGCCTAAATTAGTCCACTGCTGGACATAGGTCTCCCCCAATGAGCGCCATAGCGCCCTGTCTTCAGCTTGACGCATCCAGCATCTACCTGCAGTATTTCGCAGGTCGTCATCCCACCTGGTCGGAGGGCATCCTACACTACGTTTACCGAGTCGTGGTCTCCACTCAAGACGTTTGCCCTAACGGCCGTCGGTTCTTCGCGAGATATGGCCGGCCCACAATGACCAATGACCTATAGGGACCGCACATTTAATGCGTCTGTAAATTATTGTTAAAACCTGCGCTGAAGCAAGCTTTTATACATAGATTTGTTTCGAAATAGACCGTAGAAAGTTTCTTATCTCTGAACTGCCACTAAACTTTTCGCTAAATAGAAAAGTTTTGATTTGTCGAGAGACGGGGAAACTATGAAACATTCGCAAGTTACAATTGTTTGGCAACTTTCCATTTCGTCAGCGAAAAGAGACTAGAATTTTCTTTGTGAATCTGAATTAGGAAGTTTAAGTAGGCTATTGTTGCTAGGTTCCAAATAACACTCAGAAACAATACGAAAGTAATTAATTTAAGTAAGGTTTAAGAAATAGAGTTATCGTACTCGGTATCTTATTTCTATCATCCACTGATTATAAAAGATAAAGTAACTTTACAGAAGCTATCCATAATTTCCTAAATAACTAGCGGACCTTCCCGGCTTCGCACGGTTTTAGTACGGGTCCCTAACTTTTTGAAAATATAATATAGCCTATGTTCACCACGGATAGTGTAGCTTCCCAATGGTGAAAGAATTTTTCAAATCTGTCCAGTAGTTTCTGAACCTATTCATTACAAACAAACAAAAAATCAAACCTTCCCTCTTTATAGAGATGGGAAAATCAAACTTAACGTTTCTGCCTGCGGTGGATGTTTGTTACTTCCTCACGCCAAAATAAGTAGTTCAAGGCCTGGAATAAAACATAGTCTACTTTTTTAAATGGAAATAACATTTAAACAATTCCATAGAAACTACGGGTGCGAAGTCGCAGGGAATCTCGTTCTGGATAATACAATAGCAAAATAATCATCAATTGATGGAGAAATCGGCAAACATTACATGAAAAACAAGATCCTTTTTTTGAAGACAGTCAAAAATAGGAACCAGTGATTCATCGCCAAGGTCACTCTAGCTATCATAATCACCACCAATGGGTTGTTCAGTAGGTAGGTATATTTTATATTTTTGGTTCTCCAACGGTCGCATACACAGAGTTCTTACATTTATATCTCATAAAAATTCCAACATGCGAGTAAAGTTGAGTCATATAGCAGAATACAGGACGACCGATGCGATGTGGCGCGGGGGCGAAGGTCCGCCTGCGACGCAGGAGCTTGCGGGTTCGATTCCCGCCTCGGAACAATTGTGTGTACGATCTGCAGATATTTGTTCCGGGTGTTCTGGTCGTTTTCTATGTATAATAAAAAATATCTATCTATTTAATGTATTGTATTATGTATATCAGTTATCTAGTACCCATAACACAAGCTCTGCTTACCATAAGGCTAATTAATGCTGTGTGAATTGTCCAGCATTATATATATATATATTAAAAGGTAAATAAATACCACTTGCATAATAATATTTATGGTAGGTAGTTTAGAAGGTCTAATGATTAAACTCGCATCATAATAGTGTATAATAACGTGTATATATAAGTGTAATAACATTAAGTACTTTCTATCTTAAGTTATGTTTTCACAATTAACAAAATGTAAAAATTTAATCAAGTATATATTCTAAGGACCATTAAATATACAGACGATTTTAATTTCTGGTTCGTAGAATATATAATAAACCTACCAAAGTCGCACTAAGCTTTTCTAAGTAGTTACGACATTTACATTTGCTCCGATTTATTATTCACTAATCCAGTTTTCTTCTTTCTGCTCGTGGTGGTATCTAATTGAAATTTTAATTGAATTGTTGTGGCAATTTATCACAGCGCTTTTAAGGCCCGCTTTTAAAAGGAAAAACTTGGCTTTCCTTAGAAATATAATTTAGAGGGAAATTTTCCTGAAAAATATTATTGAAAACAATAACTTAAGATACATCCAGGTACGGCCAAAAATGTTTTTTTTTTGCTAGGTTGCGGGTTCAATTCTTACCTTGGAACAAATATTTATACGATCTGCGTTCTAGGGTTTTCTACGAGTATGTTTAACAAAAAATATCTATCCATGTAATGTATTGTATTATGTATATACCTATATAAATCATTGAGTACCCATAACAAAAGCTCTGTTTAGCTTTGAGCTAGATTGTGCTGTGTGGATTGTCCAGCATTATTTATCAGTATAATAATTCATCTCCATACATTCACCAGAACTCCACAAATGTCTTGGAATATTTTGTTTAACCCGTCCAATGCACAATACCGCAAAAGAAATAAAATAAAAGAATTGAATGACTGTTGACATTGGTGCAGCCAATGGGCAATAAGACAAGCCGGTCTTCGAAACCGGTCTGGAAAAAATATGCTACCAAAGTGTCAGAAATCTCAGTCCCACCCGTGTGTGACTAGTGCACGCGGAGCCTTCAAATTTCAGTCCCACCCGTGTGTGACTAGAAGTAAAACAACAAAACGAAACTTCGTAAACGTTGTCCCGCAGTCAATTGAACGTAATAACATCGACAAGCTGATTTATATTTATACGATCGACATCCCAATCAAACCCTTCGGTTTATGGGATAAAATTATGATTTATTGAATTATTGACGCCATCAAATTCGGATGAGCGCTGCGTCAGCGGAGGTCATATTAAGATCTGAGGTGGCAAAGGGGTGTTTGCCCGAGAGGGCTGGCAACACCCTCTCCGAACCGAGAGGCCTACTTTGAAAAACGAATTGCGAAATTGACGGATGACGCATCGCATAAAACGACGGACGACCGATCCGTTCTTTCCTTTCATTTTGACAGTTATTTCTTAGGGCGCGTCCAGATTTAGTATTTTATGTTATACAACACATTCACAGTATTAGAATGTTATGTTATATTACAACACATCCATATTAACAAAATAAATACCTTGTCTGTGTTTTTTAGCATGTTTCGATCACAACTTTAGAGATCCGATACAAAAACGTCAGGTATTATCCGATGCATCGAAGCAACTTGGTGGTAAGATTTTTCGTTTCCAGCGATCTGGTATCCGAAACTTCGTATTTCTTGTTTCAAAGTAGTCCTCCTGAAGCAGTTGAATCGATAGATTGCGAGTTGATAGTGTCAAAACTTTCAAATCTCGGAACCAAGCTGATGAAACTTATACCTATTTGAATCTGTGGCTAAGCTCGGTACATATTGGCTTTCAATTATCTGTAGGGCTCAGTTGACCCGTGTCAAATGCGAAGAAACTTACAATCAAGTTATAGAAACAAATTGGAACTAGTATTTACAATTGAAATAATTGAGCTACATGCAGACTGTTGCAAACAATCTACAGGTAGCCTAACTGCACCTAACCTAACATGGTTTAGAACAGTTTGTCAAAGTCAAACTCATGGCTTACAAAATAAGCACGTCGACAACTAGTTAGCTCAACTGGTCCATATAAAACGCTGGCTACATTGCCCCGCTGCATGGCAATGCTGATGCGCTGCGCCAGATACTCACCAGCTCTCGGGTCACGCGTCGCTTTGATCAGTGGCTCAAATATTTTTTTTTAAAACCCCTGGTGGAGGGGGAGCTAGGGTCTCGACTCCAAAGGGAGATAATGTATTGGCTCTGTCGAGACTTTCATATTTATCAGCATATTTTACTCCTTAAATTACATTTACGTAATATTTTATTTTAGGAACAAACTTTAATGAAGCAAAACATAGTTATATTTTAGAACAAGGGAATAGCCTCCCCTGGTTCTTTTTAAGTGGTATATTAATACGTATAATGAAATTTAGAAAGACAAGCCATGGTTGCCATACAAGACAAGTTAGAGTGAATGTAAGGGTCAGAACTCGGTGATGAAGGTACATAATTGAATTTCCTATGGGTCTCGGTAAACGCCCGGTGGAGCGGCCGGGTGGTTACCAGCATGTCAGTTGCGGAAAATTACGGTAGAACCCCAATTAAATATGTAAACGATCGACATCAAAGACACTAACAAATATATAATAGACCAATCAGGCTTAATTATAATAGAGCTACTTCATTATATTTCAATCACTAGCTGCGCCCCACGGCTTCATCTACCTTGCTCTGGAATCACTCTATCTATAAAAAATACTGCATCAATATCCGTTGCGTAGTTTTAAAGATCTAAGCATACTATGGACAGACAGACTGCGGGAAACGACTTTGATTAATACTATAAAAAATATAATAGTTTGCATTAATTCCACCCCTGAAAGTTAGATTTAAGTGACCCCAATAACCTATACTTCAAAATCAAACTATTTCAATAACCTACATACTTTGATACTCAATTGATTAAAACTTTATTTATATATTACCTTGACTATAGTCTGACTATAGTTCTACCATAATGAAGCTTTAGATACTTTCGACACAGAGTCTATGTCAAAGTAACTATTTAGAAAATACAAGTAAACTGTATTAACTTGTTACAGGTACATTTTTAATATAATAATAGTATAATTTGGCGTGTTTTACAAAACTATAAACCGATTTCAAATCCTTAAATAATGAAAATGGGGTTCCATTTTCACGGGATATTTCATTCATTTTTTACCGGAAACTGTTTTAAGCTGCTAGTTTTAAATGTTCCGGATATATCAAAAAGGCAAAAAAAAAAGTTGCGGCATCTATTTAAAATTCGTATTATTTGGTTTCATGGCTTTTTTTATAATTTTTAAAGCTGGACAATTCACACAGCGTTATCTAGCCCCATGGTAAGCAAAGCTTGTGTTATGGGTACAAGATAACTGATATACATAATACAATACATTACATAAAAAACGACCAGAACACCCGGAACAAATATCTGCAGATCGTACACACAATTGTTCCGAGGCGGGAATCAAACCCGCAACCTCCTGCATCGCAGGTGGACCATCGGTCGTCAGATGATTTATTGATGGAGGAAACTACGAAGTCGATGTCTTGTTTATGCCCATTGCCATGGAAACTACCTTTTGTTACCAGTGACTGTGAAAATTTTACGTTTTACGGCGCACATTATCAATACCTCGAGGATTAAACTTATACTTAAATTTATGTAAACTCTTCAAAATCAACGTAAATTGGTAAATATGGTAACGAAAGAATTATCAAAATCTATTAAGAATTGGTGAAGATATCACCAAAACTGTTGTTGTTAGTCGTGATTCTTCAAAAGTGAAATATAAGTATATATATACATAGTAAATACCATTAAAAAATATATTTTGTGACGTGTCGTGTCCTGTAAGGCCTAAAGGAATACAGCACTTTGATATTTGATAATACCGGTTTTATAATATCGGTTCATAATTAACGGAGAAATCGACGAGCATACATATAAAATACATACAGCCGAAAATACAAACTTATCCTGAAGTAGGTTAAAAATAATTACTTTTCTACTACCCAGAATCATAAAGAATGAATAACGTTAAGAGCTGAGCCTGAAAAAGTAGATTAGTAGTAGCAATTTTATCTACACATACCTGTCAATAAACAGTTACCACAAATCAAAGCCTGTATGCGCAGAAAATTACAATACCTTTGCGAGCAGCACACTATCTAAAGGAAACATCTAAAGGTAAACAGGTAGTGGGAGAACTATCCTATATCTCGTTAGGCGGGTCCAATCCGTCAATAAAATGACCCCATTCTGTTATCTGTCGAGCTCCGGTTTCTACAATATGAGGAAATGTGCTCCTCTCCGATTCGTACTGCCTTTTGCGACAGCCCCTTATCACGTAAGTACGTGAACGTAGGTACAAATGAAATAGATATATATCAGAGCCTTTCCGCGTAGGTTGTATTATTGACATCTGTATTATTCTTGGATTATATTCAACTAGCTGCGCCCGCGGCTTTGTCCGCGTGGAAATCTATGTTTCAAATGTTTTGTAATCCTTCCTATTGAATTACTCTATCTATTTAAGAAAACCGCATCAAAATCCGTTACGTAGTTTTAAAGATCTAAGGATACATAGGGATAGACAGCGGGAAGCAACTTTGTTTTATACTACTCGTACGAGTATGTAGTGATTTTCGACGAATCTGTTTCAACGCGTTCACTGCCAAGCTTCAGTGATGCGACCGGAAGAAGAGACTACGAGGTAACTTACATGTCCGTGCGTCGGTGGCAGTTCAAGTATTATACAAAATGAACCGGAAAATCTAAGAGTCAACATGTTGCCCCGAACCGGCAAAGCCCTACGTTCCTTTTCTGTCTACATTATCCTTAAGATCGTCGGTAAGGAAATGCCCTAGGTAATGTAAGGTGTTAAGTTTGGAGAGCATTAATCGAAAACTGATAAAAACATTCAGTAGCTTCATCGAATCGGGCCTAAATTTCGTGTTTGTACCTAAAGCTACAAAATCGGAAATCATCAAAATCGTATAAAATTCAATGCACCGTTTCTAGAGCAGAAACGGTGGATTGAATTTTATACGTCATCTGCTGAACTATAGTATCCCTCTAGTATCCAGACGTCAAAAGTCATCTTAAACAGGATATTTACCATGATTTAGACATAGACATATCATTTATTTTTACATGATTTGAGCTTTCCAATATCCCATATATATATAATTTCCATATATAGTTGTAATTGTTTGTAGTTACATAAAAAATTTATCGTTGTGTTTAATCAAATCGTGGTAGATGAATGTTTTTGTTTTAATTATTTTAGTGTTAATAACCATGGTGTGAAAAGTTTTATCTTTAGTGTCTTATTTTGTGAGATTTGCGTAGATCCATGTCCGCCCGCTAGTCTGTACCAAATCCCATAGAAAAATAAGACTTCACCACTACGTCAGGACAACGTCTCGACTACGTCTCGATAATATCGTCAAACCAAACTTAGGACTCAGGGGCCGAATTCTGCTAAACTATCATTTAATTATAAGTATTAATACAACGGGTATTTATCGCGTTTATTTACCTATTTTTCCCGACGTTTCAATAGGTTTACACACTGTCGTGGTCACGGGTTGACTCATCATCCCGTGACCTATTTTTAAAAATAGGTAAATAAACGCGATAAATACCCGTTGTATTAATACTTATAATTATGTGTTCCGATCGCGTAAGTTTAAAAATATTTAACCTATCATTTTACTATGATAATCGTCCATAGATTAAAGAAACTCTAGATAGTTGCGGTGCCGGTGCTGGTGCGGATGCACGGAGAGTTTGATGGAATGCTTTCAACCTGAGCGGTTTCGCACTACGTTTGATCCGAAACCGATCCGAACCCGTGAAAATATGGATCTAGAAAACTCGGACCGAATCAGAGATCGGACTAGTGCGTAAGCAATATCCGAATTCGGATATTGCTTACGCACTAGTCCGATCTCAGCAACAGATTGGAAACAAAGTTAGATCGGAACAAGTAAGAATGCTTAAAAAAGACAGCCATCTGAATTCTTCTCTTTGAAATCACAGAACAGTTTTATCAGGGGACGCTCTGATTGGTTTTGATTTGAATCTTTGGGCTACTTCTCCTTGGTTTTCACAGTCTGCTGCTAACCCAACTGTATCAATTGTAAATACTTGTTGTAATATGTATAAGATGAAAAATTATGATACTAAAATATACGTTTTCATCATCAGCCTATAGGAGGACTGCTGGACATAGGCCTACGCATACGTTTTATCATACTTAAATCCATACAACTTTCTCGAAGTTTAATATCCCTAATGAAGACAGGGCGGTATAGGCTCATTGGGGGAGGCCTATGTCCAGCAGTGGACTAATATAGGCTGATGATTTTGATAATGACGGCCGCCATCCAGACCCCTTTTCTCGAAACATTTTAAGACCCTTTCAAGCTATCGATATTTTTGTTAATAATGAAGTTTCTGAAAAAATATTTATTATACGTTCAAAAACAGTAACTTTAATTTTTTTTGCCACGGTTCTCTCTCGTTACTTATCTAAAGATCGTTGCTTAGTAAGAAACGAGACTTGTGTTATTAATTCATGAATAATTGAATATTAACCTTGATAAACATTATTTGGAATAATTTTGTTTTGGAATGTTCTTAATACAAAGTTCACATTGAATAAGATAAGCAGTATTACTGAAGTGCCTACATAACTAGATTCAATAGCTAGAAACAGCTACGTTAAAGCAGGTAAAGGGTGCCACATAACATGTATACTAAACCGAAAGGGACTGATTTTGGACCCCAATGAGAACAATTTGTGATACACAATTCACAATTTTTTAAAACTAAAATCTAAAAAAAGAATTGTAGGTTTTAAATCTACAATTCTTTTTTTAATAGTTTAGATATTGTTTTTGTTCCTTTTCGTGTTCTTTTACAGGCACTCTTGCATTATTTAACACACCTTATAATTGATTTGATTTTTTTCATAAAACTAAAAACTGACTCTGATTTACTTAATATTAACACTGTTTTTCCTGTCTCCTCTTGGCGATGCCCATGACTAGTGTGAAAAATCGATTTGCGATAGATTTGCATAATCGCATAGGGCAATCTATTGGATAAACCTGGCTCAAGCTAATGTCCTCTGGTCATCTGCATTACCGTTCCCAATAATAGAATGACGTTATCAAGCCCCGCGTTAGCCGCTATGCCCGTTTAATCGATTCCATAAATCGACAGAGATTTTACGATTCGCTATGAAATGTCCATCTTATAAAAGAAGGTAATAGCTTCATAAACCAACAATTTCAATTTCAAGCTGAGTAAGCGCATTGACCTGGATCTTTTCTGTTGAACCTTCTTTATAAGCATTTTTGCAATTTTGACTTCGGCTGATTTTCGTTGCCATTTTATGGGTGTGAAATAAACCGGGTTCACCTGGGTCTAAAGTGAAAAGTTCGATATTTTCAGTTTGCGTCTAATTTGATTGAAATTATAGATCGGCAGAATCACAGGCAGAATAGTATAGCGGGATTCCTAACTCCTAGATAAGTCTTTAAATAAATATTTCTCCTACTATTTACGTACTTTACAAACGCGTTGATTCTGGAGAGAAAGTATGAGCTGTCATTATAATATGCTTATCTCCATACATGTTTGGAGAATTTTTCAGTCGAGTTTTTGGAGATATCAACATTACGAGATTTCAATATTCTGTTCCTAAGGCAGTTGTCTCACCCGGAACGATGAACGAGTAGCGAGCAGAGCTAGAATGTAGAAACGAGTCGGCGTGAAGCGGGGAGCGAGTACGTAGTTCCGATAGTTGTGTAGCTCGGCTATAAGCGAGTGTGCGAGTTAGACGAGTCATTACTCGCATTGTAGAGGAATGACCTGAATGGCTGGTTGCTCTCTCGGCGTGAGTTTTCTGATCGCTGAGCGAGTATCGCTGAGCGAGTGTTATTTTCCTGGCTCTTGTCACCCAGCGACAAACTAGTGAAGCGAGTCCTCGCCGGCAGTGTGAACAGTCAGCGATGAACTATTTGTATATGCATCTCTTTTGTTTACACGAAATGTATATCTAACTGTACGTTTCTTGAGCGAGAATATAGCCGATAGTTAGTCGTTTTCTCGCCGGCGGTGAGACAACTGCCTAAAGGGAGTTTTGTTTTGTTTTGACGAGGAGATAATGTAATGGTTTCAACCTTGCACACATAAAAATAATACAAACAAGATAAAAAATAATAATACAAGATATGTGACAATTTGGCGGTCTTATTGCTCAAGAGCGATCTCTACCAGACAACCGTGGATGAATAGGATCGTTGGGTTGAAAAAGGGACATCATACATACAAACCAATGTTAGATTAGGTAATGGTGCAATATTGGCTAAACTACTTTTACTTCTATGTATAAATATTCTATTCTATTCTAGTACAATGCTGTGTAGGCTAGGAGTCATTAGGAATGCAGGATTCTGTAGACGTACGTGTACACACCCTAATGAATTTGTCTGCGTTACCGACGATAACCTTAGTGGCACGGTGGGCGAAGGTCTGCCTGCGACGCAGGAGGTTCGATTGCCGCCTCGGGACAAATGTTTGTACAATCTGTAGATATTTGTTTTATACTATGTGGTGCTTGAAAACGAAAGTTATCAACCAGTGCGTCCTACCCGTTATGACCTACGGAGCTGAGACGTGGACACTCACGATAGGGCTGGTCCACCAGTTCAAGGTCGCTCAGCGAGCTATGGAAAGAGCTATGCTCGGAGTTTCTCTGAAGGATAAGATTCGTAACGAATACATCCAACAGAGAACCAAAGTTATCGACATAGCTCTAAGAATTAGCAAGCTGAAGTGGCAGTGGGCCAGCCATATCTCGCGAAGAACCGACGGCTACTGGGGCAAACGTGTGGAGACCACGATTCGGTAAACGTAGTGTAGGACGCCCTCCGACCAGGTGGGATAACGACCTGCGAAAGATTGCAGGTAGATGCTGGAAGCGTCAAGCTGCAGACAGGGAGCTATGGCACTCATTGGGGGAGGCATTATGTCCAGCTGTGGACTATCATAGGCTATGATGATGATGATGATGTGGTGAAGTGATAGTGATATCCGTCAGCTATCTGTCAGTGCTCAAACAGAGCACTTTGAAGCAATGGTAGTTGATGCTGTGTCAATACATATTCAGGAATATTTACTTAATAGATGTAACCCCAGCTTCGCTCGGGTAAACTGTAAACTCATCATAAACAACAATTTCTTTTTATAAAATGTAGATCAGATGTAGATGATACTTCTGTACCTGTGACACGTGATGACATGACACCAACGCCACATTGATGACATTGTAATTTTTACTTGGCAACGCCATTTTAAAGCAATTAATTGATTATTATCTGATTTTTATATTGAAAATACTCGATAATCCGAATTTTCCGCCTTATAAGTTGTCGACTCGGATCGTCTAATTTTTTACGCTCTTCAATTTGATGTGCATTTCGTTCGAGTCTACCGTAGACCGGTACGAAATCTATATATGTATATAAAAGAAAGTCGTGTTTGTTACAACACTTATAACTCGAGAACGGCTGAACCGATTTAGCTAAAAATTGGTGGAGAGGTAGCTTAGAACCAGGAGTCTAACATAGGATACTTTTTATCATTTAATTTTAACCATTTGGACATATGGATTTCCACGGGGGCGAAGCCGCGGGGCGCAGCTAGTTATTAATGTAGATTTACGCAATGATTTACGTACCTACACTTACGTTTTATTCCCGCCTTCCTAGACAGTTGATATTCTGCTCCACTATTTTCCTGGTCTATATTATTTTCATTTCCTTCCTTAATCCCGGGTATGTCCTGCAGCGTGTTTAATTCCATTTCAATCGGTAGTTAAGGTTCTTTTTCACAAGGCTTTATATACATAAAAGTTAATAAAACATACATTACATATACATAGCAGCATGTAGCCCACGCGTAGCCCCAACATAAGCAGAGAAGAATACTAGATGAAGCGTATGCATAGCTAAAGGTACACCCAGACCTAAAAATAAATTCTAAGATTTATATGAGCTGAATATACCACCCACAATAATATGAGCCGGGGAAACAATTAATCTTTATCATAAACTAGTAACTGCCCGCGGATTCAGAGGCGTTCTTAAACATTAAAAACATTTAAAGGTTATTTCGGAGATTGGCGGGAGATCGCGCGTGACCGCACTGAGTGGAAAGATTTCGGGGAGGCCCTTGCGAAAAAAAAG
This sequence comes from Eupithecia dodoneata, assembly GCA_947044415.1. Lineage (NCBI taxonomy): Eukaryota > Metazoa > Arthropoda > Insecta > Lepidoptera > Geometridae > Eupithecia > Eupithecia dodoneata. The sequence continues at coordinate 5,076,962 of OX345656.1, read as the reverse complement.
GTTATTTATATCTCACTAGCTGCGCCCCGCGATTTTACCCGCATGCTGATAGATATTTTGGATATTATACAATATATCTTTATAAATTGTAGCCTATGTGTTATTCTGATGTATAAACTATATTATTGTAAAGTTTCATTAAAATCCATTCAGTAGTTTGTACGTGAAAGAGTAACAAACATCCATCCATACTTAAAAACTTTCGCGTTTATAATATTAGTAGGATTTCAACTGATTTATGAGATAATATAAGCCTTTGTTTTATTCCAGGTCTAAATCTGCAACTATGCAAAGATTTTGGCTCAGATCAGTTTAGTTTTACGTAAGGAAGTAACAAACATCCATCGCAATTATATTAATACCAATGATTCCGTATCTGTAGGTATTATTTCATAAATTCCTTCGTAAAATAACTCGGAAAATGTAGCGAGTTTTTGCCTAAAACCTTGTCTCCGACCTCTTTCATCTAATTACAGGCCTTGAGCTCTTATGGCCTGAGACAAAAGCTGACTGAGGACTGTAAAATTAAGGTTTAACTGGGATGCGGGCAGTGTGCGCTGCGGCAAATGAGTTCAGACTGTTCTTTATCTTTTGCTCTCGACGACGTCACGTCATGTTCATTAACGTAGGCGAAAGTCTGCCTGCGTACGTAAAAGGCCGCGGGTTCGATTTCCGCCTCGAGGCAAATGTTTATACGATCTGCAGATATTTGTCTCGGGTGTTCTGGTCATTTTCTATGACATGTATAATAAAAATTATCTATCAACTAGCGGCTTCGCCTGGGTGGTCTATTTTTTCTCTCCGTTTGAACCATCCTCGTACTTCAAAGAATATTCTAAAAAAGAATTAGCCAAATCGGTTTAGCTCCTCTCGAAATTTGCGCTTAGCAACACATTCAGCGATTAATTTTTATATTATAGAAGATGTAATGTAGGTATTGTATTATCTATATCAGTTTTCTAGTACCCACAAGCTCTGCTTAGCTTGGGACTAGATAGATTATGGTGTGTGAACTGTCCTGCATTATTTTGTTGAAACAGTAAAAAAAAAAAAAAAAAAAATTTATCTATTCATTAAGGCACCTTATTTTAGAAGGTGTACCAACTGTCTCTATTAACTCCATAGATCTAACTGAATCAGGCAATCCCTTGTAATTGGGTGTGACTTTAAGATATCTTATAGTATCTAAGGTACCTACGTGTAGTCTCAAATTTTACAGCATCGAATTCTCGATGTTTCGTAGCTGTTACTTCTATTTCGATGTTACTCCTATTTCGCTGTTACTTGTATTCGCTCTTAGGGGAAGGCCTATGTCCAGCAGTGGACTGCTATAGGCTGATGATGATGATGATGACTTCTATATCTGTGTTGGGACATGATGAGATGGTTTATATGAGATAGTCACCTACAAAAAAACCGAGTGTATGAGCCCCTTTAAAAGTATGTTGCTCCATAATTTTCTGAATTTCATTTTAACTTTTGCATAATTGCATTCGAAGCTGTCAGCGTTTTTATTGAAAAAAATGCAAAAATCTGCGCGCAAATTTCCCCCCCCCCGTCTCGCCGCTCGCATACCTCAGGCGCGGTACAGCGGTTTCGGTCAAACTATAGCTTGATCTGATGATTAGCTATTGATTAAAGCTTGGGTCTTTCACCTTAGAATACCTCGGATTAAATCCTTACCTAAGAATATCAAGCTGTATTATTAAAAGTAGGATTTTTTGCCAAGAGTATCCTTATCCTACTAATATTATTAACGCGAAAGTTTGTATGTATGGATGGATGTTTGTTACACTTTCACGAAAAAACTACTGAACGGATCGGCAATGAAAAAATGAAATTTTGCATACAGGTAGTTCCAAGCCCGGAATAAAACATAGGCTACTTTTTATTATATAAATCAGTTCCCATGGGACAGAAATAACCTTAAAACGTTTCCATAGAAACAACGCGTGCAAAGCCGCGGGCAGAAACTAGTGTATCCATAAAACAACAACTTGACAACCCTAGCTAGATGTATTTTCACTTCTTCCACTAGTGGACAAAAAATTTAAGTGAACAGTAAAATAATTTTAATTGATAATAATTTAATGTATAAAATATGACTTGTCTAAGTGCTTATTTTGTAAGCCTAAAGAAATAAATGATTTTTTACTTTCTTTTTTACTTTTTACATTTTATACCAAGACTGGAAAGAAAATATTTACTGAAAAGGACGCAGGTAATAACTCCGTAGCCGCAGGAACCAACGGAAATTAGAAACCACTGCTTTCAAAAGTATCTAGGTAAAAAAGAAAACTAAATCAACATTTATGTCCAACTCAGAATATTTATCATGTGTATCCAAGGCCCTTATCCCCTTATAGAATCAGTTAAGGGCCCATACAACCTCAACTTTGTGTGAAAAGGCTAGACATATGATTTTGCGTTCATAAGAGCGGTCCAGGGCATTGCAACGCAAGTTCAAAAATCAAGTTTTAGCTTATTACCTATTAATTAGGACATTATTGGAAAAAACCGAAACACATAACATTTTTATTTATACTTAATTCTATTACCACGCTTATTGTCAAGATCTGAACTTCTGTATTTATTGAGAAATTTAGGTTTTAGTAAAAATTTAGAGGTAACTTTGCGATTTTTTTCTATCGAGAAAATTTTATGGAATCGTGTTTTCGAAACATATGATCGATAGATTAAGTCCTGAACTTTACCATATATCAATTTCAAAGTTAAATATTCAGTAGTTTAGACGATATGGACATCCGGCGGAGTTGAAAATTAGCAGTTTGAGGTATTATACACTCTTAACAATAACAATGGAATCGTCGCAATGTTTGATTAATGACACGTTTTGACATTTTACTTTTGATGAACTGAAACTACAGATGGTAACTACAGACGTATCAATCTGTCCGGTCCGGGAAAATTATTGAGTTTTTACTGTTTCCATACGTAACAGTACCCACTCTTATAATTATTAGCCTGCGACCCAGGAGGTTGCGGGTTCGATTCCCGCCTCCGAACAACTGTGTGTACGATCTGCAGATATTTGTTCTGGTCGTTTTCTATGTATAATAAAAAATATCTATCTATGTAATATATTGTATTATGTATATCAGTTATCTAGTACCCATAACACAAGCTCTGCTTACCATGGGGCTAGATAATGCTGTGTGAATTGTCCAGCATTATTTATTTATTTATTTATTATTTAATAATAATATTGGCTTGAGCCTATTTATCCCGACGGCGGCGACGTTTCAACCGGTTTACACCCTGTCGTGGTCACGGGATGACTACGGTAGTCACGCCTGACCACGACAGTTATATAATTCTTAATAATGTGTTTAGATCGGGTAAGTTTAAAAATATCTACTTATAGGTATTTGGTTCAAACACACTTTACGTATTTGATTCGGTCTATGTACCTTCCTCGTCAAGGCTCCAAGAAACAACCGTAAACTCAAGGCCTAATCAAAGATAGGCCTTCAAAAAACAACCGTAAACACAATGCCTAATCAAAGTAGAACTTTCCGTGTTAAACACGTTGTAACACGTTGAGGGTTCCGCTGAATTCGTGTTTATGAGTTGCCTTTGATGGAGTTATAGAAGTGAACGTGAGGCCATTATGAGTGCCGGATGTGGAGGCCATCCAACTTCGACTGTAAATAGCTCGCGACTGCGGGGAGTAACGGTGGAGACACACTTGTCGCTACAATTATTTTAAAGTTGGTAGATGGATTTCAAGATCTAAAGGCAAAGATACTTGATAATTTATTTGCTTATAAACATGAGTAAATAATGTCGACGTTTTATATTAAGATGAGTTTGGTGAAAAAAACTAAAACGGTCTTCTTTAGCTATAATTTACGTTTTCCATCTTTAATAGCATCTCCGCGTTCCCGTTCTGAATGCAAGACTTTCTCTCAGTCAAACGCTGTTAACGGCAAAGTGTAGCCAGGGCCTAAAGAAACTCCGAAATTATTGTTTCAACCGGATGTTCTAGTTTGTTTGTCGCGAAATCACGTAGATACTGCACTGCAGAACTAAAATACCTACGTAGGTATCACGGCTGCATGAAACTGCTTACCGCTACTTTGCTTAAATTCGTGTAGGTAAGAAATTAGTATGAACCTTCTTATAAAACTCAATTCAATCCAATGCGTTTATTTCAGCTAAATACAATACAGAGATAAGTAAATGGTTTAATAAATAATAAATAAATAAATAATGCTGGACAATTCACACAGCATTATCTAGCCCCATGGTAAGCAGAGCTTGTGTTATGGGTACTAGATAACTGATATACATAATACAATACATTACATAGATAGATATTTTTTTATTATACATAGAAAACGACCAGAACACCCGGAACAAATATCTGCAGATCGTACACACAATTGTTCCGAGGCGGGAATCGAACCCGCAACCTCCTGCGTCACATCGGTCGTCAAAAGTTTATCCATAGATTCATCAAATAATTACAGAAACAAAAATAATCTTGTAACTTGTAAGTGTATATAAAACCTGTGAATTTATCATTGTACCGTAATATTCCTGTGTTGTATTATAATTATAATCCAATAGGTCACAAAAAGGTGTATAATGATAAATTTTTGAATACCTATATAGTTAATTTTTTTTTAAATCTTTACAAGCGCATGGCACTATGTATGTATGTGCTAGTCCAGTGCTTCATGAGCTTCTAGTGTCTAGATAAACCTATGTTAGGATTTAAGATACTATAAACAAAATGTAACAAATTTGTATCAATAAATAAATATATCTATCTATCTATCTATGAAAGCGCAGTCCGTGTCCAACCTTCCATAAGTTTCTGATAGCTACTGGTACTGCCCCGGCGCATCAGGGATGCTGTTCTGTTGCGTATGTTTGCGTAAAAGTCATCAACGCGGGACTTTGCAAACATAGCGGAGGCGCTACAGTTGAATTGAACAAACTGTGCAATCTTGTAAAGTTCCTTACTTCAAGAGTTGAAGTAATGGGCTACTCTTTTTGAATGTCTGATATGTATGATAGATTTATAGGATAATATTTAGTATTTTAGTCTTTTCTATACTTATATAAAAGCCTATTCTACGATCCAAGAAGCCAATGGCTTGGTCCTGGTGCACAAAATGCACTATTTTGCTCACTACTACAAAATATATGTTCTCAACCTAATTGTAGAAACAGATTCTAGCCGACTTCAAAAAAAGGAAAAGGTTCTTAATTCAGTGGTATTTTTTCAATGAATAAAACTGATGTCTGTATGACTGAATCTCATAAAGAGTACCTCTTGATCAAAGTGTGCTCAACTTAGATTGTTGCAATTCAGTAACATCAGCATAGTTTATAGGTCGTTCGCGGGCCCTCCAGACTAGTGGCCCAGTGGCTGTTGGCCCTTTGATGTTGAGAGCGGCCCGAACCCTTGGCCTTATTCCGGCGACATCTTATACAACGGACTTTAAATCCAATTATGAGATATAATTAGGATTACATGAATTACATGAATAAAAGTTTATGAAACTATTTGTAACATTGTATTTTTAGTTTATTGGTAAACAGAAGTAGGCACAAGAAATAAATGTCTTGAGGAGGCTTCCAACTGTTATTAATATGGATCAGTTCCTCTAGATTGTTTACAACAATCTGTAGTTGGATTAGCTGTTCTAATTTTTTTCTGATATCTAATTGAAATTTCTTCACACTAATATAATAATTTTTTTTTATAATATTATGAAATGCTAAAGTTTTGATGCTTATAGGGATGGAATAGATGTTTGTTATACAAAACTACAGAACGGATCAGGCTGAATTTTTTATACAGGTAGTTCTAGGCCTAAAATGAGGCATAGGGTACCTACTTATTTATCCCATAAGTCAGTTCCCACGGGACACCATTGAATTTTTCCATAGAAACATCGCTTGCAAAGCCGCGTGCGGAAACTAGTTGTAAATAAACAAGAAAAAGGACTTTCAATTATTGAATTTCGCCCAATATTAAACTACCTAACTAGACTTCATAACTTTCCAGACTGTTCATCAGTTTCAAATGATGTGTTGCCGAGCCAAAACACTCTTATTAATAAAACAGTTCGTAACGAACCTTGCATTTATTAATAACGATAATTCCCACACAGATCTGTTGATGAAACTTCCTCCAGTGATGTATAATATTTAATAAAGCTACGGCAAAGTTGCGAAACCACGGCGAATGTAAATGTTTTAACGATCCCTCATCGCGACCTACCCACAGCCTGTGACTCCGCATAACATTGTTGCCACTTCCGAAAATAAACATTCAGACCCGCACCAGGTAACCAAAAGGCATGTTATTATGTTATGTCGGAAATTTGGTATACTCGCATAATTCCCTAAACCAAATTAAGTTAACTTCAGCAGGTTCTCTAAATGTACCTCTAGATATGTGTAGGTACTGTGCCTCTAGGTAGCGAACAAAGCTACGCATAAATTGAATTAGTGGGTACTTTCCGAGCTATCGCTCGTGTGACGGAGGCTGCGACCGAGTGCTCAGCTCGTCTGTCAAAGGATGTAACTACGACACTAAATGCGGTTCATAATTGATTTACGGCCGCCCTGAGTGGCTTCGATCCAATTACATCTAGCTTTATTCACATTACCGAACAATAAAAGTTAGAAAGCCTTGTTTATTATGCCAGACAAATTAATTGCCTTTCCGACTAACTGAATCTATAACTTCATTATGAAGTAATAAAATGTCACACAGCACAATGAACCGGAAGTGGGAATTCAGTTTCCCGCTGACCGCTGGCCGGATTCATTTAATTTTCGGTAATCACTTCGATTTATCTTGTTCAGAGCAAACAAATTAACCAAATTGCAAAGGATGCTCGACTACCAGAATCAAAACATGCGAAATACGCGAGTTTAGCGCTGCTATAGTATCTATATTGTGCTATGCTCGAGGTTAGAGACAGCGGCAAATTATATCAACATATCCAAACAAAAAACTTTATTTAAATTGCTTCGAGTGGAGATTTAGATATTTTTTTTTTAAATAGAAAAAAGGATCTCAAATCAACAAGGACCTACTTTAAATTGTGTATAAAAATCAACAACATGAATGAATTATTTTAGGTTAAGCACTGGAGGAAAGATTCAATTTTTAGCAGCGATCATAAAAATCGTGTATAATTTTATTACAAGTGCGACGACCTCTGTGACACAGTGTTCGAAGGTCCGCCTGCGACGCAGGAGGTTGTGGGTTCGATTCCCGTCTCGCGACAATTTTTTGTACGAACTGCAGATATTTTTTCCGGGTGTTCTGGTATGGTAGTTTTCTATGCGTTATAAAAAATATCTATCTATTATGTATATCAGTTATCTAGTAGGCATAACACTAGTTCTGCTTAGCTTGGGGCCAGATAATGCTGTGTGAATTGTACAGCATTATTTATTTATTTAAATGTGATGCGGTGATCCGCGTAGTTAAAGGATTAGATGCTTGGATACCCACTGGCCAAATAGCTAAGGTACCGAAATCGAGATGGTAAAACAACAACAAACTGCTTGGCATTCATTGAAACCTTTGTCTTGCTCGCCATTTTCTATCAGAAATATATTCACGTACAACTAAAAACAATTAACACGGAATAACCAAGAAAGTAGGTCACCTTTAAAGCCGCCACACACAAAAACCGTGGCCTTTGTGTGGCGGATTTACCGTTACCTTAACTTTAAATAGAGATAGTAGAGAAACTTTTATTGGACTAAGCACAGTTACAGCACAGAACGAATAAGAATAGAATTATATAAAATAAAAATTAGAAGGTTTACACCTGACCTGCCCACCCACCACGGTGGGTGAGTAGAAGGTGCATTTTAAGTACAAGAAGGTACAGAGTTACTGGTACAACAAACAAATGATTCAGTAACTAAATATACCTAGTTCAGTAGGCTACTAGTGTAGGTAGGCTCTATGCTGCAACAGTGCAGACCAAAGGGTTCCTCCTCAGCTTAATGCTACCTCACACTAATGTAAGGCAGCGCTGGTTTTCAGGAGAAACCGTTTGTGGCTTTTTTAAATGGGCTAGGCCAGGATCCCCCAAATGTATGTCTCTTATCCTCCATTAGATCCTGCAGGTCTACACAATGTAACAATCGATAGTAGTATATAAAGTTCAAAAATATATGCGCCTCAGATATGTCATGTGATCTGTTTTAAACGTCAAGATTATTGGTAGATTGTCTACCACATACATTTCGATTCCACCAAACGTATCGGCAACATCGAACGATTACTTCCATACTGTTGAACTCGCCTCATACTGAGTAAGTTCAACTAATTTTATTATAAATATCTACTATTTAAAGGGTGTTCTTGAGTGGAGACCACGACTCGGTAAACGTAGTGAAGGACGCCCTCCGACCAGGTGGGATGACGACCTGCGAAAGACTGCAGGTAGATGTTGGATGTGTCAAGCCGTAGACAGGGCGCTATGGCGCTCATTGGGGGAGGCCTATGTCCAGCAGTGGACTAATATAGGCTGATGATGATAATTTAAAGGGTATTCATCGCGTTTATTTGCCTATTTCTTAACAGGTTTAACACACTGTCGTGATCTTGGGATGACAAAAAAGATAAAAATACAATACAATACAAAAACGCTTTATTGCACATCAAACACAAAAAAAACAGTAAAGAACAAACAAACAAAGATGCATCTTTTCATTGTGCATCTGACAATGGGCGGCCTTATCGCTGAGAGCGATTTCTTCCAGGCAACCTTAGGATGGACACGTAGCTATAGTGTAGGTATAGACGATGGCGTATTATAGACTAATGTTGTATATAAATTATACACAATACAAAACATGTACTAATACATAAATACTTGTTTATACGTAATTGGAAATAAATACTGATTTGATTATAGACACTATTATACATACATAAAAAACTCGTTTAATAGTACTTTTAATTACGTAGTCAGATCGCGTAAGTTTCAAAATATAAAATATATATTATATAATATAGAGATATAATATATAAATAATAATCTTATACATAAGTAGATTATCCATTTCCACTCGAGCGGAAACGATAAACCGACGGTATGATCCGATTTTCCTGTCGATAAATCTAGATACATTTCCCACAATGCTGGCTACCTGTTCGACTCATGTGCTTAAAGTAAATCAAATGAAAACTATCTACAAAATCATAGAAATTTTCTTTCCTATTTCTAGAGTCCATTTAAACAATACTAGCTTCTACTGTTTCGCAAGCTCTTTTTCGGGACAAAATGAAGGCTATGTCCTTCCCCGAGCACTTTTTTCTAACCGTCTGCCTCTGTTCAAATTTCATTAAGATTCGTTCAGCTGTTGAGGCATACATATAAAGGTAGGCAGAGAGAACAAATTCCTTTTGCTTCTTGGGTGGAATAAAAGATCCAGTCCTAATCAAGAGAAGAACCTGTTCGTGTTCGATTTATAAAATAATGCAGCGATTTTTTTAAACTACTAGGCTACGTGTCGAAGCTACGACCGCGTAGAAATTTGTGTGTATATACTTGAGTTTTTATATTTTAGAGCCAGCCAGCGGGGACAAGAAGCGCGCTCTGATATCATATCTGTGCGTGTTTAGAAGTTATATATATATTTTTTTTTTAATGCTGGACAATTCACACAGCATTATCTAGCCCCATGGTAAGCAGAGCTTGTTTTATGGGTACTAGATAACTGATATACATAATACAATATATTACATAGATAGATATTTTTTATTATACATAGAAAACGACCAGAACACCTGAAACAATATCTGTAGATCGTACACACATTTGTTCCGAGGCGGGAATCGAACCCGCAACCTCCTGCGTCGCAGGCGGACCTTCGCCCACCGCGCCACATCATTCGTCTATACAATACATGCGTGTTTCATTATTTACTTAAAGGTTTATAATTTCCATGGTTTGAGTGAATTTGTGACCCAAGGAACATTTTTCAGGAAATTTATTTCACACTGTAGGTAAAAAAAAGAATACGTGATTAATTATTTACTATTCAGTTTATTTATACCGAATTTTGATTGAATCAAACCTAGAAATAATCATATTCAATAGAAACTTTACCACCATTTTTAAATTTACAGAGGTTACTTTTTCAAAATTAGATTAACCTATGTTTATTCTAGAACCTAAACTATCCACATGACAATATCTATCTAAATCAGTTATATAGTAATTAATAGGTGGTAAAAACGTTCACACAGACTTTTACATTTAAAATATATTTTAAAATATTCGCAAAAAGGTCCACTTATCCAAAAAAACTTTTTACCTTCGATAATTTGATGGCGACTTCATCAGTCAAGAGTAGGTGCTCCAAAGGTCATTCATTAAAATGAAGAGCTTTAGTTGCTTTAGTCCTAATAAATGGATCTCAGAGTCAACATCGTTAGTGAATCTTGCCAACACGATTTTTCATTCCTTAAAGCTTACAACTTTCTTGTAAAGTGCTGAACAGTTCCTTGTTAAGAAAGACTTTACTTTTTGCCACTTCTTTATGCACTTGGCAAAGTCAAGATTGTTTAATAGTTGAATAATAATAGAGAAATATAGAATATAGAGACATTCCAATAAACAGTTTTAATATTTAAAAAATGTATGACTTATGCATCGGGAATTTACCACAAACCGTCATTTGTTATTTTTTCTACCATCCGTAGAGGAAATAATACAACATACGCGATAAATACATAGGTATGTACCTCATAAATTATCATTCATTATGTTAAATCGCGAAATTTTAAAAATTGTAATGTTAACTGTCATATAAATGTTTATATATAGGGGAAAAAATCAATAAAAACAATCATTGAATTTATATTTCTTTTATTATTATTTATTTATTTTAAGCCATTATTGTCCCACTGCTGGGCAAAGGCCTCCCTTTTCTCCTTCCACTCCTCGCGATCCAACGCTGCAACAGGCCACGATGGAAGATGTACCTCGAGCTCGTCGCGCCATCTCATCCTGGGCCTTCCACGTCGCCTCTTAGCGTTGGGTGGGCTCCACCCAACGCTAAGAGGACATACGGCTGGACATACGGCAGACGTGTCCGGCCCAGTTCCATTTCAGGCTTCCAGCTGTCTTGTGGCTGTTTAAATATTATAAATCCTGGGCAAATAAAAATACTGAAAGAGGCAGTTTACTAATCCAAAATAAACCAAACTTACTATAATGCCAACCACAAATCATCACTTAGCTCAGTCCAAAGCCTTTCGAAACGTACACATGAAATCGAAATGGTACCATTTATTTTTGATTTACGTTCCCAGATAATTATCGAATTCCGATTGGTTTTGTCGCTTTTCTTTTTTTAGGAGCGATCAGAGCAGTCGTTTACGTTATTTACGTTACACGCGACGCGTTTTTTATGTCTACGCAGAATAATAAAGTATCTGGCAAAAACAGTTTTCTACGCAAAGGTACATATCTATGTGTGTCATGGGAGGTAAATTACTGAGCGTTGTCGTTATGAAATGATATGTACATATAAAGGGTGCCACGTACAATCTGTACTAAGCCGAGTGGGGGTGATTCTGGACCCCAAGGATAAACCTGTAAATAAAGATTTTTAAACTACTAACTATTTATTAACATAACTACTAACTATTTATTGACATAACTACTAACTATTTCTTACACCAAATGTCATTTATAACGAAATATTTACCATGATTTGATTTATGAGTTTTCGAACACACAAAAACCTAATCATGGTAACTATCCCAAATGACTTTTGTGTTAATAAAAATAAATAAATAATGCTGGACAATTCACACAGCATTATCTAGCCCCATGGTAAGCAGAGCTTGTGTTATGGGTCCTAGATAACTGATATACATAATACAATACATTACATAGATAGATATTTTTTATTATACATAGAAAACGACCAGAACACCCGGAACAAATATCTGCATATCGTACACACAATTGTTCCGAGGCGGGAATCGAACCCTCAACCTCCTAATAGCCATAACATAATAGCCATGATAGTTTCAAAAGTACTGTTTCTTACACCATTTTTAAATGATCATCATTTATTTGCAATAATTTCATGAAACAAAGGTTATGGCGAAATAACTGGAGTACCTAAATCCTTTGACAATATAATAATAATGAAGTAGGAATACACAAACCCTTTTCGTTTTACCTTCGTTTTTCATAAAAAATCAACTAACAAAAGTTTATCCTCTCGGGGTCCACAATCACCCCTTTTCTGACACATTTTGTGTTTCGTGGCACCCTGTATATGTGTCCTATTTATCGACTATTAGTCTGTATTTATCATACACACAATTCACGCTCGAACAATCATACATTTTCACGATTTTATATGTACATAATCAGTTATTTAGTGCCCATAACACAAGTTCTGCTTTCTTTAAAGCTGTGTATCCAGCAACATTCATTTATATATGTATAATAACTTTAACGGCTAATAATCAAGTCTATAGATAAATCATGGTATTGAATTATCGAGTCTAGTACGATTACTAAGCCAATAGAGTTCAATTCTCCGGAGGCTTCTCCGATCGAATATTCTCGAATAGAAACATCCGGTGCAGGATCTCAAGCAAGAGCTTTCGAATGAAATCTGACAAATCGCTTCAATAATCTGCATTGTGCCTAGAGTTCAATGGAGCGAGAACTGACCGAGATATCGCTGATTTCAGAAAGTCGATACCTATACATACCTAGAAGTTACATTACCTAGGTAGAATAGAATAGAAGAATAACGTTTTTATTACACAAAGCGCTGAAGGAAAGTACAAGCAATAAGACAAACATACAAAATACACATACTAAGACAATAAAATTAAATAAAAGAATACAAATTAAAACAAAAATGTCTTGTGTAACTATTGTCGAGAGGGTTATGAAGTTAGATTGGTCCCTCTGATTCTGCTTGTGAGTGTACTAAAAGCCGATTTAGGGACGATCTAGTAAATAAATAATGTTGGGCAATTCACACAGCATTATCTAGCCCCATGGTAAGCAGAGCTTGTTGTATGGGTACTAGATAACTGATATACATAATACAATACATTACATAGATAGATATTTTTTATTAGTATACATAATGATTATTTGATTATCGCAATTGTGTCTGGTTGGAAACTTTTGTGCCAGCGTCAAGTTATCCTACTAATATTATAAAAAGTTTGTAAGTATGGATCGATGGATGGATGTTTGTTACTCTTTCACGTAAAAACTACTGAATGGATTTTAATGATACTTTACAAATATAGCTTATACATCAGAATAACACATAGGCTACAATTCATAAAGATATATTGTATATTATCCAAAATATCTATCATCACACGTATTATCTGACGTATCAAATTATGAAGATTGTTTGAGATTTTCACCAGAGCCTAGTTCGTTATCTAGCAAGGTGTACCACGTGCAGGTTAGGTTGGCTTGGGAGACGATATTTAGAGTCCACCATACACCCCAGGTATATAAATACCTTCTTCGCAGTTTCGTGTGTCCATTACATATTGATAGGTAATTTTCTGATTCCTATCTTGATTTACATTAATGTCAAATTTTTAGCTATAATTATATTTTTCTTATATTATAGTCTTAAGGCTGTTCATTTTTTCTATTCTTTTAATGTATTGTTTCGACATCTTTTACCCTACTCTATTGTGGCATTTTTGGTGTTGTCGTCCTTATTTTTCTATTAATAATAATGTTAATCCTTTTATTGGCTGTCAGTGATATTTATAAGATAAGTTTATTTATTTTTAAGAGCTGTGAATTTTGTTCATTAATAAAATAAAAATAAAATAAATAAAAAATTATGTTGGCTAGCAACTAGCCAGAGTGTCCGTTTCATATCAGGCGGGAATCGTAATTTGACGGATGAACTGATTCACACTGGATGTGTGGAGGCCGGGAGAGTATATGTTATACTGTCACCTGTGATATCTAATAGTGATAATCTATATATATAAAAGAAAGTCGTGTTTGTTACAACACTTATAACTCGAGAACGGCTGGACCGATTTGACTGAAAATTGGTGAGAAGGTAGGTTAGAACCAGGAGTCTAACATAGGATATTAAAAAAAACCATTTGACAAATCGATTTCCACGGGGGCGAAGCCGCGGGGCGCAGCTAGTATTTATATAAAAGAAAGTCGTGTTAGTTACACTATTTATAACTCAAGAACGGCTGAACCGATTTAGATGAAAATTGGTGAGGAGGTAGCTTAGAACCAGGAGACGGATATAGGATATTTTATCATTATAAACCATTTAACACATCAATTTCCACGGGGGCGAAGCTGCGGGGCGCAGCTAGTTATGGATAATTTGAAGACCTCTGCGGCGCGATGGGCGGAGGTCTGCCTGCGACGCAGTAGGTCGCGGGTTCGATTCCCGCCGACAAATGTTTGTATGTACTACTGATATTCGTTTTGGGTATTCTGGTCGTTTTATAATGTATAAATAAATAAATAAAAAAAAATTACGAGTATGTAACGTATTTTATTATATAGTTGTCTGGTACCCATAACCCAAGATCTGCGTAGCTTGGGGCTAGATGATGCTGTGAGGATTGTCCAGCAATTTTTTAAATACATTACATAGATAGACATTTTATACATATAAAACACCCAGAACAGTTACAAACATCTGCAGATCGTACAAATATTTGTCCAAAGACGCAAATCGAACCCACTATCTCCTAAGTCGCAGGCGAACCTTCGCCCACCGCGCCATATCAGTATAAAATTTGAGTAAACTACTACTAGGAATTTTGAGATCTACGTTACCTTTTAGCTATCGTTTATGTGATCTAAAAGTATTAGAGTGGATCAAGATGAAAGTTTATCAATTACTGAGTAGGATTACGACTACTTGGTATTTAGCGAAACAAAGGGGCGGCTCATACCCAATTTGCGGGTCTAATCCTGCACTTATCTAAGACACAAGCAGTTTAAGTAAATTTAACAGCAATTTGCAGTATGTTAACTGTACAAACGCTTATTGCTGCTATACTCCTATGCCCTTATTCGCTATGACACGAGCTCTATGGCTATAATTATTCGTAAGAAACTTAGCGCGTTACGTTTTAATATTGTTTTCTTTTTTTATCTACGAGTATATACTTACTAAAGTGCCACCGACTATATTGTACCTTCATGTCCAGTCCATCCTAAGGTTGCCTGGAAGAGATTGCTCTCAGCGATAAAGCAACCCTTTATAACTCCTTTATTCTATTGTTTATTTTTGTATTTAGATAGATAGATAGAAACACACAAAGAAAGTGTTTCTATCTATCTATTTAAGTACCTTTTTATCTGCCTTTATTGGTCTAATGCTAGACGCAGGGCTCCCCCTAATAAGCTTCTTTTTGGCTTTTATTTCAGGGGGGTAATGCCTATAATGCCCCACGCTAGGCATGCACGTTTTGTACCTACTATCATGCATGATTGACCGTCTTGCATGATAGTAGGTAGTAGGTACAAAAGAGTGTGATCTAAAGCAACGCAAATGTTATTCGCGCAGAAGTTCTGATACTCTTAACTCTTATAATTGCTCGCATGGGGTCAACTCTTTTTATGCGCTAAAAATTGAAAATTCGACTCGAAACGTGTTAGTGAAAAGAAGACATTTTTAGTGGCAATCAGTATGCTAGAAAGCTACTCTTAGGGCGCAATAACAAAGCGTCCATTATATAGGATCCGTTTTTTGTTTTTTAATGTGTTGACAAGCTCATAGAACTACATCTGCCTCCGCCGAATAAAAACAGGGACCGATTCCACTATATTATTCACTGAACCTACCAATAATAGTATCGTCAGAAAATGACATATTTTGTGATTCCACCTTTGATGCAAGAAACTAAGAAGGAAGGACGTGTGTCAAAAGTCTCAAGATTGAAACCAGTCTAGTAATATCTCCGTGCAAGGGCACCGAATGCACAATCTAGAGTTTATTTCATCTATGGACGAGCCTGCGATTATACCATTGTCATAGTAAAGTGATTGTTTAACGTAATTCGGGCCTAGATCCAGTAATACGGGTGTTAACGTATAATGTATAACATATGTAGTATAATTTGTGTAGTTTTAAGTTTGCTATGGTAGTTTTAAGGTAAAAATATTTTCATTATTTCTTTCCCTAAGCACGATATATTATTATTATATTTATTACCTTTTATTGCCTTTGAAAAAAGTAGCGGAGAAAAACTAGTAGTTACATACGTTTGTTTTTCGCGGGTACTTTTCTCATAGGCAAGAAATCTAGTTTTATAGCTTCCACAGCCCGTTAACCGGCATAAAATATAGCGAATACGGGCCCAGTTACAGTGAGTCCGGATGATATTGCTAATTGGGTTTCCTAGCTGCCGGAAATCGTATAAAGTTCAACTAACACGGCACAAGCTTTAGGGCGACTAACATTGGCCGGTGAATAGCCGTTTCACAGTATTTCAAGAACCACACACTCCTGGTTTCTCTAACTTACTTGGTAGGAACCTACTTGATGCTTAGTTATAAGTATGTGAAGTAAGTGAGATTAGAGGAAATTAGGTACGAAATTTATGGATCCGTTTTACTTTTAAAAGTCTTAACTTTATCCAATAAATATAAAATAAACAGATGATTGGAAGGATGAGTAAAGGAAGGATAAGGAAGAGTTACAGAGTTTACGTTTACCTATGGAACCCTAAAACAAATTTTATTATAGACGATTATACATATATAGACGACCGATGTGGCGCGGTGGGCGAAAGTCCGCCTGCGACGCAGGTGCTTGCGGGTTCGATTTCCTCCTCGGAACAATTGTGTGTACGATCTGCAGATATTTGTTCCGGGTGTTCTGGTCGTTTTCTATGTATAATAAAAAATATCTATATACATATGTAATGTATTGTATTATGTATATCCGTTATCTAGTACCCATAACACAAGCTCTGCTTACCATGGGGCTAGATAATGCTGTGTGAATTGTCCATCATTATTTATTATTATTTATTATTCTTAAGATATGTAAATATAAAGGTATGGATACATTTGTTCTATCCATAAACAAGGCATTAGGTTAGATAAGGAATAATATTAATTCGTTTTAAGTAGTACATTTACATAAGGTGTAAACACACACATGTTGTAAACATGTCTTTAAAACTGGTGACACAAACATAATCCTATATTATTACATCCGATCAGAGCCTTAATTACACTAAATAATTAACTTCACCATAACAATGGTATCGCCTCAGAATGACAAATTTTGGCATTTTTTTTTTTTTAACCTTTGATGAATATAACTATAGAAGAAGGGACACGATTCAAAAGTGCTAAAGTTTATACCATTACAGTCATTTAAAACGGGATATTTACCGTGATTTGATTTCTGAGCTTACCAATATTTCAGCACAGTTTCATGCGCCATGATCACGGAATAACATCCGAAATATTGGAAAAATCTAATCATGGTAAATCCCGTTTTAATTACTTTAGTCTTAACAACCATTGCATGATAGTTTCATTTCATTCTTATTGAAACCATTATATCAGTCTCTCCGTGCAAATAACACCGCACGCTCTATCTATAGAGTTTCTTTCATCTATGGACGATTCGGCAACGTTACCATTGTCATAGTAAAGTCAAATGTTAACAGAATTCAGCATCTGTAATTGCGAAGGTGCGTGTGACAGTTACGATTACTTGCAAGCGTCATACGTCATGTCGGAAGATTAAACTGAAACCCTACAAAGAGACGACGGAGACGACTGATTGAAATGCGAGATTCGTGTCTAGTTTATTTTGAGAACATGTAGGATTTTATTAGTACATGGATCTAAAGAGATATAAAGTTCTCGATAGATCCATCATAGATTTAGTCGATGGATCAAACGGCAATCAACCTATTTAAAGATAACGGGTAGGTATATATCGTGTTTATTGTTACGCTATAGGTTGCTACGCCGTAGGCGGTTACGCCGTAGGTGGTTACGCCGTTGGTTGCTACGCCGTTGGTTGCTACGCGGTAGAAGAAAAGCAACGGCGTAAACAAAGGTTGCGCTATAGGTTGCTACGCCGTAGGCGGTTACGCCGTTGGTTGCTACGCCGTTGGTTGCTACGCCGTTGGTTGCTACGCGGTAGAAGAAAAGCAACGGCGTAAACAAAGGTTGCGCTATAGGTTGCTACGCCGTAGGCGGTTACGCCGTTGGTTGCTACGCCGTTGGTTGCTACGCGGTAGAAGAAAAGCAACGGCGTAAACAAAGGTTGCGCTATAGGTTGCTACGCCGTAGGCGGTTACGACGTTGGTTGCTACGCAGTTGGTTGCTACGCGGTAGAAGAAAAGCAACGGCGTAAACAAAGGTTGCGCTATAGGTTGCTACGCCGTAGGCGGTTACGCCGTTGATTGCTACGCCGTTGGTTGCTACGCGGTAGAAGAAAAGCAACGGCGTAAACAAAGGTTGGAATAAAAGGTTTCGTAGCTCGCAAAAGAAAAGGTATACGATTGTATTATGTTATAAAACATCTTAACACAAAACGTAAACATTTACTTAACATGTGTGACGACAATATTTGTTTAGTGAACATAACCAAACACGTGTATCTTCTAAAGAGAGTGATTAAATTTGTTTCTATGTGACTGTATTTTGGTAAGGTTTTGATTCTCATCAAAACCTCACAAGGCAAAATGCTGTCATAGAAGAAGTCACAGTTGTTTTCTGAGAACTTTCACTTTCGCCACAAACCTTTCAAATTGGTTTCTGTACAAGTCGGTACAATTGTAATTGTATTGTATGTTTTAATATTTTGGAAAAATTTGGGGGCAGCCTTTGTGCAGCTATAGAAAGTATGGGGTTTACCAAAAAATTTTATTTAAGTAAAAGTCTTAGATACTTCTACCTAACAATATATACAAAATAAACGGAAGGGTGGAAGAGTTAGTGTTTACGTTTTCCTACAGAACCCCAAAACAAATGTTCTATACCTAGCAAGCAGAATGAAGTGACATGCCTTAAACCGCGCTCGCAAATTGCGATCTCATTGTTTGCGGAGCACAAACATTCGCGGGAGCCCGTTTCCTTCCGAGCACAAAGGAACTCCATTTAGCAACCAAATAATTTTCATTACCTTTTATTTTAAATTACTTACAGCCGTTGAAGTGGCAATATTATCTTAAGAAAACAAATTTTCTTTGCGGGTAAACCTCTTCGCCTACTCTCGGTCTCCAACCTTGATGTTATAGCTTAGGTATTCCAATTACTACATTCCTTTATAGACTAACAAGCAGTTTAATTCATAGAATTGCTACGATAATATTTATCTCAAAGGATCATAAAAACAGCTCTTGAGGCATGTTTTTTCCAAGAAGTTCCATTACAACCCCCATATTTTTCTAGAGCCTAGATTAACAAACAAATTGAGTTTTAATGCTCTGAACAGATTGGCTCACGCTATGCTCCGGGTTACCCGGAGGTCAAGTGGCTTAGAACAGCTGTAAAAACAGGCTCGCACACAACTTTTCACACACCCTTTGTCATTGTGAAATCTCCCCCACACTTAAAGGTTTATAAGAGCAGAGAACTATAAAAGAAATCCTCTTGAAACCTTAATTATGTTCTCGATGTAGACTCTAGCCAAGTGAAAATTTATAGATTTTTTGAATTTTCATCTTTCTGCTGAAATCCCATCAATTTTTTATCTGCTAAGCCTATTTGCGTACATGGAAACGTTTATACTTTTCATCGAGTAATCAGTTCCAAATGATGATTTTCTAACGCTTAGTTAAACGTTTAAAAAAATAAAATTAATAAAAGCTAATATCAGTTTGATAAGGTAAACAATGTCAACGATCATTTCTAACCGCAAGACTTATGCAATAATTAATTCACCAATTTTAGACTAACTGACACGGAATTAAATTTCCAACAAGCTATTAATATTTCAATGAAACAAAAGACTTCAGAGACCTTTTTAACGGGGAAAATTTTACCAGGAACCGATTGATTAAAACCTTTCTCAGGAATAAACCACAAATTAAAATGTGATTGCCTATTAATTAAGTGACGAATTTATCGTTTGTATATCAATTAATTTCGAGTAAGTTAAAGCACATTGAAGAAGCGATTGGGTATTGATAACCTACGCCTATTTTATTGTTCTAAAATTTTACTGTTATAGGTACTAATCTCCTAAATAAACTACTACATGTTTTCGCGATATTGAGTCGGTATTATTGAAATTTCTAATTTTCAATTTTCGCTTTTTGGAATTTCAGAATATTGTCATAATAATATTGATTTAAGTACCAATTACGCCTTGATCAACTTGACTAGCTTTGTAAGTTTAGCCACTCGTATCTAAAATTGAATCACTTCGTCAAATTGAAATTCTGGAATCTACCAGCCAATAACATTTTCCTAATTATCGATCAATCTTCATTATTTGAAAAGTTAAGCTCTCAAGAGAAAATCTTTTAGGGTGATGTTTCCATAAAGCAAAACATCAAAGCAAAATAAATGAACTTGGGAATATTCATCATAGTTTTACAACAAAAGTAAAATACCAAAACAGAAGTACAGTAGAATGTTTTTTAAATATTTTTAGAACGAAAATATAAAAGAAAAATATAATCAGCTACGCTAACCGTCGCGGCCACGTGCTTAAGTGCCGATGGGCAAAAATCTTTCAAAGTTATATATAAATATTTTGATACGTCATAGAAAAATCTATACTCTCCTATGTCTTCGATAAAGGCACAGCTGCCCTAAGCTACCCTGGTAGAAAATTTCATCCAGCCCGTTGAGTTTTTGAGCGTAATAAACACACACACACAAATCCATACATTATAAGCTTTTGCCTATTTATATTAGTGACAGACAGAGGTGTTTATATATTCTATATATATTGAGGCATTGCAATTTTCGAATATGTTACAAATCGAATCTTTTTTGTGTAATTTGGAACATATCTATTATGCGTTCGTTTCGGAACTTTTTAATTTTGACTGCCGGTAACACTCAGTCAGTCTGTCAGTTTACTCTAAGGTTTACTCTGATAATTGAATGGCAATGTATATAATTTTGAGAAGAATCAAAATTGCTGGCATCTCTTTTGGCTGGTTGGATGTAATAATAAAAACAAACAAACTGGTTAAAAAATTTCAATAATAGAGCTAACTGCAGACTATTTAAACAATACCTACTTGTCGAAAGCGTCCCCAAGACGCTAACCGCATTGCCTCGCTATATAGCAATGCTGATGCGCTGCGACAGATAGTCTAGTAATGAATTGTACCAGCATTTGCTTCGACCAGATGCTCAGATTTTTTTTAAAACCCGGGTAGCCAAGTAAACAAGTAATTACAAACACTTCTGCTTCTCAAAACACCAACAAATCATGCCAAATCATCCCCGAAATACAACAGCCCAAGATCAAATTTCAAATCTCATTTTGGGAAAGGAGGTCTCATTATTTGTAAGCTTATGTAAATTGTCGGTAAAATACTCAATAAGCCGTATTTAATACGTTGTAAGCCTTTATCTACAGCAAGCAGGCATAGGTACCTCGCGAATGAGGGTTAATACATGGAGCTTACTCTCTTTAGTAAAATGCAAAGTGAACGGATTGGTTCATAACACGTCAAGGGCTGGAAGGGTTCATTTAATTATAAAAACTCGCGATCGATTATAAATATAAGTATGTTATACGGGCTACTTGTCAAAAATGCTTTGATATTCGGATCGGTAGGCCTTTACTACTTTTTGATGATTGCTGGCAGATGCTGGATGCGGTAAGCAAAGTGAAAACAGGGCGCTATAGCGTTCATTAGGGGAGGCATATGTCTAATTATGGACTAGTATTATAGATTGATGATGGTGACTTACCTTTTACAATATCCGTGCTTATACAAACTTCTGCCTTTTCAAACGGCTGTTGTGTTGTTGTTTCTTAAAACGGCGTGGTAAGAGACGTAATTTTTTTGTCCATTCGTTCTATTGCTTTGGACCTTTTCTTTGAAAAGCGTAGGCCAGATCTGTTCAGATGCCACTCGGTTAGTATTTCGCGAGAAAAGGCAACTCAAACGACTGTTTTTATGAATATTGTTGGTTATTCTGATTGCCATACCACAGGCTGTGGGTCTGGCAGCGGTATTTTAACTAAGCACTCTTGACAGGAAACCTTCGTTTTGTTTATTTAATTAAAATAAGGACCTACTTTACCTTATTATAGGGGAAAAGGAGTAAAATAAGTTAAAAGTGTATTATTATTCCAGAGTGGGAATTACATTTTGCTGTTTGAAAATATTACGTTAAAGTAGTTACCTGTGTATTAGGTTAACAAGTGGACAAAAAAATTAAGTGAAAAACACCTTATCTCTTATTTGAACATAATGTAAAGTACAAAATGTTACTTGACTAAGTTCTTATTTTGTAAACCGAAAAAAATTAAGGATTTTGTATTTGCATTAAGTCTGTGCGCGACAAATGGACGAATAACTCAATATCACGCCAACCGATTTTGATGTTTTTTTTTTAAACTAAGTTTTAAAAAAAGAATTTCGTTATTTAGGAATTTGAAGTCGGTTTAAAGTTTTTTTAAACACGTTAATTTATTTATAAGTCCTATAAGTAAATAACTGATGTGTACTGTTAGGTTGTTTCAAACATCTGTAATCTATATATATAAAAGAAAGTCGTGTTTGTTACAACACTTATAACTCAAGAACGGCTGAACCGATTTGACTGAAAATTGGTGAGAAGGTAGGTTAGAACCAGGAGTCTAACATAGGATATTAAAAAAAACCATTTGACTAATCGATTTCCACGGGGGCGAAGCCGCGGGCGCAGCTAGTTAATTATAAAAGTAGCAATATAGGTAGTTATATCTTCATGTCACCTGTATGTAGGCATCCTTCGCGATATCAACTTTAATTAGAATTGTCTAGAATGTATTTAACGAGTTACCAAAACTAGTTAACAGCTTTGATAAACTATAAATTAAACTGAACCTTACCGTGCATGATATGGACTGGAGAAGCGAGAACTCGTGCGGTAGCGAGGATTTCATTTTCTTCTTAGAATACAGCACCAGGTAAGGTACCTAAATCTGTACTATAAATAATGCTTGAAAATTCCCACAGCATTATCTAGCCCCAAGCTAAGCAGAGCTTGTGTTATGGGTACCAGATAACTGATATACCTGCATAATACACATTACATAGTTCGATTATTATTATGAATATAGAAATATATGTAGTTATTATACACAGAAAACGACCAGAACACCCGCATAAGCGTTCTCGGTTACAAACATCATATTATTATGTAAGTATGCCAAGCCAAACCGCGGGCAAGAACTACTAGTCAATAAGCGTTAACTTCGCATCATTTCTAAATACCAATTTCAAAGAGAGAGCTCGTAATCGCTTTTCGCGTATGAATGCTTTTTCGTGTCGCGATATCTTCTTTTTCAACCTTTTGAAAGGTCCTTTGGTTCGTTATTCAGTGGTTGGTTTTACATATTACTTACTGAGTTTACTAAGTGAACTAAGAATCACATATAACTTTCAAGTCTACTTTATCTACTTTATTAATTATTTAAAATTTAAGTACCTACTTTCAAAAGGGTGCCTTAGTTGGTATTCCTTCCACGCGTTTATTTTCTTTTTCACACATGCACGCCTATGAAATTCCCATAATGCTGAAAGGTGAGTGATTGAAGACTTATGTAATGAATAAATGCAATATTTTATAGACACTGTTTCTTTTTTAACATCTATGCATTATATAATCTGTATAAATGTATAATCTGAAAACTGTAACAGGTCCAATTCTTTACATTGAAGTTATTGTTTTAAAGTGAACTCTATTATGGATAGTAAAGCCAAAAACACACATAAAAGTCAAATATCATGGCCGCGCATCGTGTCGAAAATAATTAATAAATAAAAAAAACATGATACTTGGCATGATTTGAGTTCATACTAGAAGGAAGGACATATATAGGGAACTTTAAATCTCGGAATTCAGTACGGTTCCCTTGGGAGATGGTATGAAATCAAATCTCTTTGCCAAGCTTCACGCCTACCTCTACTACTGATAGAATTTCAATTTTTTTGTCATGATTTGAGTTCGAGAACGGACATAGAATACTTTTTATCGGCTTTCAGTAGGTACTAAATACCTATGAGAGAAACTGTCTTCAAATGTGGTAAATAGTCCGCACGTATGGTAATCGATAACGAAGTCGCATGTACTACACCTAGTAGTTATATAAGAATAACATTCGTCGTCCCAGAGCATTGCCTTCAGTGTATCTAATACCTGAGTATTATTAAATCAAGCGACCTCAGGTACCCCGACAACTTGCAGGTTTGTTCGTTGTTCCCCTGTTCGCCGTCAAACCACATTTCAGCTCCATTGAAAACTTGATTATGCCTGTTCCGACTAGGTGGGGATTCATTCGATTCCCACTCCGAAATCTCGGGATTTAAGCTGGTGAAAAAGTGGTTCGATTCATACGAGATTAGAAACACCGTCAAACAAATACTGGTGTTGACAGTCGCCAAGGGAATTCTCACCCCTCTGGACAATTTTTCATCGGTAGTACATTGTGCCTAGTAATTTCCGTGTTCTGTCATATTGACGACAGATGTGGTGCGGCGTGCGAAGGTTCGCCTGCGACGCAAGAGGGTTTGATTCCCGCCTTGAGACAAATTTTTGTACGATCTGCAGATATTGGTTACGGATTTTCTGTCCTATGTATAATAAAAATTATACATTTTTGTCATACATTGTAATAAGTAGTATCAGTCTTCTAGTATCTCATAAAACAGAGCTTGGAGATATTTCTATATTTGTTGTAATTTAATAGAGAGAGCACAATTAAAAGCTAATATTTTTTAAACCGGAAACTGGAGGTAAATTGTTTACTACTCATACTTGTTTGAGATAGGTACATACATAGGTATGTAATCTGACTGTATCACCTATTAAAAAAGGTTGCGAGATAAAAAGGTTGCCAAACAGGAAATAGCCTAAAAGTACATTACGGTTTTGAGGCTTCAGAAACAAAACAAAAGCGAAACAAGAGATAGTAGCCAAAGGTACCTAGAATAGAAATGCTCTGTCACTCTCTGTTATTCAATATCCAATTATCACACTGAGAATTCTATCCAGAATCATTAATTATGCTGAAGGTAACCAGCTGAGAAAATCACTTTACATTCTAAACAGTTATCTCTCTCTTGACGAAGGTGCAAGCGACAGGCAAAATGCCACCCAATTATTTATTAGTTGCTTAAATCGAAATTAAGCCGATTTATGACAACGCTTCGCTCCCGTAGAATTCGCAAACTGTAGAAATTATAAATTGATCAACTTTTTCAGTGTTTTATGTAATATAGATATTTCTGATGGCTTCCTTGTTGTTGTAGGCACATTGCCGCAGTGAGTGGTGACGTAATCAGTGGTCAACTTTAAAAGCTCCTAGCCAGCGCATTTTTTATGTTAGAACGTAGGTTTTTTTTATTTAAAAGCTATTATGATAGACAATAATAAAAAGTCATAAAATATCTAGTATTATAGGCTTAATTTTAAGATTTCTGGAGATTATTGGAAAAAAACAGCATAAAAAATGTAATTTTAGTACAAAAATTAAACTTTAAGTCACGATAGCCACTCGTTTGTGAGTTATTTGTTATTTTATCGTCATCGTCACATATCTGACATGATTATGGTTTTTATTTTAACAAAATAGACCCACTACTTTGGAAGAAATCATTTTTTTATTAAATAGAGTCATTAGTGAGTAATAAAATTTTTAATTCATCAATAAAGTATAAGTATACGAAATTTTTTTCTATTTTTTTGTCGATAATTTTTGATCTAGTTTCACGCCCT
The DNA here is from genome assembly GCA_947044415.1 of Eupithecia dodoneata. Taxonomy (NCBI): domain Eukaryota; kingdom Metazoa; phylum Arthropoda; class Insecta; order Lepidoptera; family Geometridae; genus Eupithecia; species Eupithecia dodoneata. Next base: position 5,051,019 of record OX345656.1, on the reverse strand, counting down.
TTCGGGGTTGCACTTTATCCAGGGACACACTGTATATATTATATAATAATAGATAATAGTTAATAGTATTTTAATATACGTAATCGGATAAGAAATAGGCAATTTGCACCGTTTTCGTTTTTTAAGTTAATTGAGATATTACGTAATTTAGAAGTCCTTCTAAAAAGGTAGAGGTTCATAATCACGAATCTGAGAAAGTATAAATAACTAGCGGACCGTCCCGGCTTCGCATGGGTATTTATCATTTATTATTATTTATTCGCAGCCGTTATGTCATTTATTTCTTAACATTGACTCTCCTCCCGTACCGTACCCCAGTGACGTCTACATCGCATAGTTAGCTGAGCGGAGCGAGCGGCGACCACACAACCTTTTTCTAATTGGTATATATGTACATTGTTGAACTCGTGATATCTTCCGAATCGAATGTCCGAATTGAAAAATTCTAATAGTTATATAAAGGTATTGAAGCAGTCTTGATTTTTTTTTTTTTTGAGGATCAATACCAAGGTGCAAATAATCTCGCGTCTGAGAATAGTAAATAATGACAACTATCGAAAACCTGGCGAGCCTGTCCCATCCCTGGCCGCAAGTCACAAGTCCAGGGCTAACGGAGCGCCAACTTCGCCATTATTACATTTTCTTAACTTCATTAGAGAATGTTGTGTGTAATACAGCTTGCTCTGCCAGGTCATTTTAAGCTGGCTGAAGTCAACTGAGCTATTAGAACATAGTCATTTGTGGTTCTAAGTTTTACCATCTGGTAGGCAGTCGCATTGTTAAACGGTAGCATTTATTCATGGGCTTTTAAAATGTACCATCACTTACAAAATGTATATTGCGTTTGGAGTATGATTGGACGTGGGTGAAGACCGTATGTCATTAATTATAGCCGCTCTGCACTCATGAATCCAACGCGGCCGCTACCACGCAGCAACAAAATGTGCATTAAAATATGGACATGAATCTCAATAACTTAAGATACATCTTACAGAGTCAGAATGGCTTTTCACACGAACGCAAGCAGTTTGTCATCATATAATTTTTACAGCATTAACTAAAGGCCAAGCTATGTACCTACATAATATGTTGGAAGTGCTCTATCTACTTAGGTACTATTTTTTTCAAGTGGCACAAACTTGACGCCGCTGTCATATCAAAGTGCAACAAATCACTTAAATTATTCGAAAACTATAAGAAATAAATTATTAGATCGTTCTCATTCTACTCGTACGAATAGTAGTTCCTCTCAATTCATTGGGGGCGCTTCAAGGCGATAAATGTATAGGAAAGACTTGAAAACGATGGAATCATTAGGTAAAACGCTTAGCCCATACTAAACACTCTGGTATATTTGAAAAATAAATTACAATCAAATAATAGAAATAATTCAGAACATCTACTTTACTTCTATGTTTCGTGTGCCTTCAAACAACGAAACTCACACTTGCTCTATCCAATGCAATTGAGCCAGTTTTGTATGTTCACTTCCTGGCGTATATCGGTGTAAGTAATTTGCTGAAGCTTCATCAAATTTCGTGGAATCATTTAGCTGTTTTGAGGTTAGATTCCCACAAACACTACCTCACTACAAAGGTTCAGAACCATCCGCATTTACTGGTTGCTGTTGGTCAAAAGACTAGGTAACTAGCAATTCTACCTAGAAACGTGATTTCAGACCGATCCGAGTTTCAATCGGAATTAAATTGGATTCACCGAGTAAATTGAATTGGACACTATTTCAATGTTATTGAATGGAACCAGCTTATTGATTCACAAATGAAAAGAACTCCCATCTTAGATTAGATGTTATCAGCAATGTGAGGGTAGGAAAGGAAAGGAAATCTGATTCAGAAATCTTATAGACGAACTGCAAATAAGATGTCGACGACAGCATACCATTTTCGTTCTGTAACCAGCGAACTCTACCAAATCTTCAAAAATGTTAGAGTTATTGAGAAAAAATTCGCTACAGTGAGAACTTTATGTTCCTGATTACCTTTACCAAAATAAATAAATAATAATTTTAACTAGGTGGTGATCTAGCCCTTCTCTTATCTAATCCACTTTGCTAGTCCATTAAAGGATTTGTTTTCAGTTTGATCCATAGCCCGAGTAGATTAGCAATTCTATATTTGAAAATAAATAAATAAATAATGCTGGACAATTCACACAGCATTATCTAGCCCCATGGTAAGCAGAGCTTGTGTTATGGGTACTAGATAACTGATATACATAATACTATATATTAAATAGATAGATATTTTTTATTATACATAGAAAACGACCAGAACACCCGGAACAAATATCTGCAGATCGTACACACAATTGTTCCGAGGCGGGAATCGAACCCGCAACCTCCTGCGTCGCAGGCGGACCTTCGCCCACCGCGCCACATCGGTCGTCTAATATCGTAATATAAGTCCCTCTGTCTATATTATTATTTTAAAAACATTGATCTAACTGTTGAAATAATAAGAAACAACGGGGACTTACAAAAATCAGACTGTATTAAATCTTGACACATTATAACTTGCGGATGCGTTTTTGTTTTACTTCTCGTAAATTTTGTCTCATAATCACCTTCACCGAACTTTTCTTCCTCTTGACCTAATTTCATCATTCCAACTAAAAACTAATGCTTCATAAGTTTTTAATTCATGTTTCAAGAGTGGGGGCCTACGTCCGGTATGAGTGAGCCGGGTGAGGTAAGGTTGGACCCCATAGTACACACTAAGACTGAGTATTTTTAGAACTCTATATTTTCGCTTAGTGATGTGAACCACGCCTGCTTTTCGTATGTAAGTCCACTCCACAATGCAATCTGGGAAAACCTACAATAAAAAAAAAACAAAGTATTGAAATTGAATACATAAAAATATTACACAACATCTATGACAACAGTACCAAAATAATCAAACTGGATAAAACTTGCCTCCTAAATTGTGGTCAAAGCGATACTTGAACCAAGAGTTAGTAACTGGCGCAGCGCATCAGCATAACCATACATCTTGAGGAGCATCTTGGTGATGCTTCCGATTGGTATTGATATGAATCAGTTGAGCTACCTCTAGATTGTTTGCAAGAGTCCGTAGTTACTCAACAATTTCCATTGTAAATACTAGATATCATATGTTTTTATTATGATTTTTGTTGTAATTTTCTTGGTTAGTAAAGTCTCCCTAGTTATCTACTTATATTAAATATATTCTCGTAAGTTACCAGGTGGGATGACGACTTGCGAAAGACTGCAGGTAGATGCTGGATGCGGCAAGCTGAAGACAGGGCGCTATGGCGCTCATTGGGGGAGGTCTATGTCCAGCAGTGGACTGATATAGGCTGATGATGATGATGATGAAGGTTATTGGTACACATACTAAATTTTCTTTCCTACATCAATGGCATAATAATAAAAAATGCTGATTCTTGCTGCGAATGAGAGCCAATCTTGTAGCGGACTAGCCTGGCCAAGGGAAGCCGAAAGCCCGCGAAAATCCCCAACGCGTTAAATAAACAATGAGAAGAGGTATTCACTCAGTTTAAATTTTAAATCCAATAATAACAAAAGCGTTCCTATGTATTCTTCGCAATGCTTTTCATAACAATGCATATTAAACTAAAGAGTCGGCCTTGCATGACTCATAATTGCATATAAAAATTATTAAAATTCAATGATTTTAGGAATACGTAAAGAACAGAGGAAACTCACGACAGTAGTTTAAATAGGGACGATTGATTTTATTTATTAATATTATAGGTTCCGGAACTATAATAGTAATTGGTTTGTTATTTACAAAAAGTACCTATGTTGAAGTGTGAGTATGAACAGTACCTACCAAATTTTTGTATGTTGCCGATTTTTCCGTCTTTATAAACTGATTTGGAAAATTCACTTTTGTATTACGATTGATGGAAATAGATTTTGCCCAACTGCAGAATCTGCCCAAAGTGGTCATGTACTAAGAAAACTACGTTAGTTACCGCAGCTTACGGGACAAAACTTTTGCCATGGAACCTTTTAAAAGTAAATATTAACCTACCAACTGCGCTTGTACACTTCGAAATCGATTCATCCCAATCCAATCAGGCGCGTATTATAAAATGCAACAAATCCACCATTTTCATAAAATCCCTATACATAAAATCAATCCGATTGATATACAATCCGTTTATTAATTTTCTACGTAGAAAATTAAAGTGTCAGGTCGATACAGAGCGTTTGTGGCCGCAATTTGCATGGTAAAGCTAGGGGTTAGCGGCGCCGGTGTTGCCGTGCCGAGGCGGGCAAGCATTAATTAAAACTGCAATTTATCTCATTTTGTACGCTCTGTGATACTGCCCTTGCAACACTTATGGCGCAAATAAAAAAACTATACTATGCGAAGGCGCACAGCTTTACAATAATATACCCTCCCAAATTAAAACTGTAAATAAATAATGCTGGACAATCAACACAGCATCATCTAGCCCCAAGCTAAGCAGAGCTTGTGTTATGGATACTAGATGACTGATCTACTTAATACAATAGATTACATAGATAGATTTTTTTTATTATACATAGATAACGACCAGAAAAACAAGTTAGCTCATAAACGATGTTTCACTTCTTACTCGTATTAAGTGTAGTCAGCTATTGAACGACCACAACCTATTCTATCTATACTTAACCTAAGCACCCTGTTCTCATATATAATACATAATTTGTCTTTTTGAGAATAAATTAATACTAAACATAATAAAGTAAGTTAAACGTAAGTTTTTAGCTTCTTGGTTTTCATTGGTTTCTAACAAAACAAAAGTTCAGGGACATCTCCTACCTAAATCTGTAAATTCGTAAGTAACTTGAATTAATGTTCTTAAATATAATTTGTTTCTATACAAAGTTGGAAATTTCGAGCTTTGTGCTTTCAATTATCCTTGGCCGAATATTTCCAATATTGCTTTTAGAAGTTATCTAAACTAGCTGCGACCCGCGGATTTACCCACCTTTACAAACAATTTAATCATTCCATAGGAACACTTAGCCGATACAAGTAGCCTACGTTAAACCAAATTTCACCAAATTTACCGTTCAGCCTTTTGTGCGTGAGGAGTAACAAACATTACCTACTCACAAATACAAACTTTTGCCTTTCTACTTCTTCCTAGCTTCTCCCGCGGTAATTCTCGCATTTTTTTTTTAAATAAAACGCCTCTCTAATCTCTTAGCACCAGTCCAGCTCTAACTTCTAAGCATGTGTGCAAATTTGCAGCCCGATCCGTTCTGGCATTCTCTTCGGCCAAACATCTTCACAACAGCACAAACTTTCGTTTTTATAATATTGTAGAATACGATGAGTGTGATGCTGATGACTAATATCTATCGAAAGCTTTGAGGCACACTGGCATGTATCTTGATTTTGTCTTCGTGGTTGTATAAAACCATAAAAGGTAATTCAAAAGCCGTTCTTGTTACATGACTCGAGAGATTTTGCATGGATCATTAAATTTCATGGAGTAGCCTCTGGATTTCGCAGCTTAAGTAACTTTACGAAAGGCTTCCGCAGTATTCCCGACCTTCGAGCTTCGATACAAACTTGCTATTTACCGACTCTGCTCACGAACACTGAAAACATAAAGGGACCAACTTCTCCACGGCTATAATTCAACACGAGAAAACAATGTGTTTTCATATGGAGACGGCATTCTGTTTCTACTCCCAAATGGTGCCGCGTTGAAGCAATGTTTCTTCTAAATAGAAAAGTTTTAATTCGTTGTGGCGCCTCTCGACTCTGTGCGCAATTCGAAGGTTTTATTTATCTACAACCTGCAGATTTCGGTTGTGTGTTGTATAGAGTCCCGTCGGTTCGATATTGTAAGCTTACCTGTGTTTAAAGTTGTTAATGCAACTTCAGAAGGGTTCAAAATGAGAAAGCGTTATCTTCACATTTTATGTGTAGGTAGATAACGTCTTTGAATGAAATAAGTTAAATTTCAAGATATTTAGACGGAGAAGGCGTTACCTGAAATTTAATTTTCTTTGATACAATAAGTCCACCATGTTTGGAGTGGATATCTCGAAATAATGAAATTGTTAGTATACGCCTTCACATCTTAGACCCAATATGCACAGCACCCACCATCTGAAAACGCGTATTATGCAGATTTATCGCCATGTAAATAACTTACCCATCAGGTTTGTTTCATATTTATAGATTAATTATATTTGACGACCGATGTGGCGCGGTGGGCGAAGGTCCGCCTGCGACGCAGGAGGTTGCGGGTTCGATTCCCGCCTCGGAACAATTGTGTGTACGATCTGCACATATTTGTTCCGGGTGTTCTGGTCGTTTTCTATGTATAATAAAAAATATATATCTATGTAATGTATTGTATTATGTATATCAGTTATCTAGTCCCCATAACACAAGCTCTGCTTACCATGGGGCTAGATAATGCTGTGTGAATTGTCCAGCATTATTAAGCATTATTATTAAATTATATATTAATTAATTAATTGAGAATATACGTTAAAATCATATTCTTGTATGTTAAATATATTTAATTACCCTCAAAAACCCGTTATAATAAAGGTAATTTCTAACCGACCGAAACAAAAAAAAAATCCGTAGTAAAGTAGCCATTCTCCTTACATAACTAAGAGCATAGGCCGCTAACTAGCAGAAAATGTACATAATACATCAGGAGGGCAATCGATTGGACGGGCGGTCTTGGGGCTAGTTTGATTCATTTAGGCCTAATCCCAGCTTTAAGTATCTCATTAAGCGGCCAATTTGATCTGAAATCACACAAAGACTTTAATCTTGCAGGTTCAACGCACTGTCTATAGTAATAAAGGCGTGTAGATAGACCAGAGAGGAGCGGCGGATAATCCCAAGGGGCGCTGAAAATTTTACACTTGTAAATAATGTGCCCAATGCCTCATTTTATAAGTGTTAGTAAATAATAACACTAACTCTTAGAAAATAAGCCAATCATGATATTGGCAAAATTTTGTGATAGTTACTCGGCTAAGTCGCTAATAACACTCCTTTACAAACCTTTGTGTTTTGTTAGTGTAATAATAATACTATACTAATAATAATATTAGGCTTTTTTATAATTTTAATATTTTTTTAAGTTGGTAAATACATTAAAAAGTAATAATTATAATAGGTAATAAATCATTTCATATTTAGATTACATGTGGTACACCCCCTGCCTTTCTTAAATTCACATAATTCTTTCCATCCAAAGGTTGCCTGGAAGAGATCGCTTCTAAGCGATAAGGCCACCCATTGTACTTGTCGCATGTAATATATTTTTGTAATGAAATGATTATGGTGTACAATATATAATTTATTTATTTTATTGTTTTTTTTCAATAAACGCGTGAGAAACCGTGGGCGAAAGCAAGTTATTCATAATTCCATTCCAACCATTAATTCTTTAATTATTTATTGTACATATACAAAACTTAAAAATAAATTAATTAAAAAAGATATGTACCTACATAGGCGAGCTTAACCCATGGAATAGATAGAGGAAGTGTACAAGAGACAAATTTGACTAATAATCAATCTATTTTTTTGTTATTAATGTCGTTTATAATTTAAATAAATCGTCATTCAATAAAAAATATTGAAAACCCGCAATTGTTACAAAATGTAATTCATAAAATGAACGTGCTTTTAAAAAGCAAACATTTACAAACAATCGACGTTGATAGTAGAATGTAAGCATAACAAAAGAATGCCGATTTTGTACAAGAGATATATATATTAATACTCTACATTTGAACAAAATATTTGACATGTACCTAATTATTAATAATTTAAATATTGTCTAAAAAATATTTAAATGATTACTAAAGTGTAGGTACTATATAACTAAAATGTCTAAATTAACACTAAATATTTGCACGACGACCAAGTCAAATATAGTGATACCTACTCTATTCTAACACCTTTACTAACCTATATTTAAGCAAATAAATACAATTTCATTTCATTTCAAAAAACTCCTCCATTTTGTTTAATTTGTATCCCAACGTTGCGATGTTGCAACTCAACTCGATTCCCTACTTATGTTTTTCTTTTTTGTGAGTGAACAAAAGCTACAACATTGAAACTTTTATTGCACAGCAATCATGGCATCAAAGTAGGAAGGACTTTTATGTTGGTACACCTACCTACCAATAACATAATGCCAACATACAAAGTAGACACAAAATTTTAAACTACGTTATCATATTGAATTTAACACTGAATACCATTATTTGCAGTTATAGTTTTCCGTTATTCTGACGTACTCATATTTTCATGGATTTAAGAAAACAACCTACTTATTTATTTATTTTAATTACCTAAAAGGGTAAGCCTTGTAGTTTTACAAGTTGCACTATCAAAATTATACGTTATCGGTATTTTCCTTCCCAGAAGTTCTCATTCTGCCAGAAATTCTCGCACTCATAAAATAAAGATACTTTAGAGAAATCGGTGCGAAGGCTTTTTCATGAGAGGTTATACCAGCATAGCTCTTCATAAATGGTTTTATTTTTTCTCCTAGTTGATCCTTATGCTATATTTCTAATTATTTACTAAATTAACTAAATTTCGTAAGTAAACATTTAAAACAGTCTTCCAAAAGAGGTAAAGAATGCGGAGTCGTACCTACAGTAACTTCAAACTTAAAATGAAAAAACACATAGGTACTTAATGACCTGATATCCTTACTCAAATAACAAATTGACTTACTGTTTTTGTTTTCACTGTGACATGTTACGTTGAACTACTCTGTATTAACATTTCAAGGGGAGTAAATAAATGTGCAGGAATCTGCGGGTAGTGTTAAAAACTTTCTTGATAACTTACTAAATCTAATAATACCTTTTGTGTTTTGTCTTATTTTTACGTAATTGTTATTTAAAAATTGTGAAATCAACTACTACTAATATTTTTTGTTATTTGTCTTATTGTTACCTACTGGAAAATTATAAATCTCTCTAAATTCTTCAATAGGCACATTATTTTTAATAAGCTATAATTCTGTAGATATACTTAAAGTAGGTAGGTAGCTTTGGTAGGTAGGTACTACAATTTTTTTGGTTGTTCGAAGTTTACTTAAAATAGCTTAGCTTTAGATGTTTTTTCAGATAAGTGAAATGTATGTATATTAATTTCTTTTGAGTTAATAAATATTCTTTAAACCGATTTAAAAAAAAATATTATATATATATATATAAAGAAATATTATTACCTAAATACCTAAAAAACAGCTTAAAAATAAATACTATTTTTAAGCTGTTTTTTAGGTATTTAGATAATAATATTTCTTTTATGTGTATATATAAAAATGTCATAAACATAGTTTCTACAACAAAACTCCAAGTGAGTTGCAAAAATTAACAATAAATAAATTTAAAAAATTTGTTAAACATATTCTTTGTAAAAAAGCTTATGACAAAATATCAGATTACTTAGAAGATAAAAAAGCTAGGAACGAGTTTTGCTCCAACTCAAAATCTACCAACTTACAGATAAGCAAATCTTATGAACATACTTATGTGTCTAGTACATAAGTATGTTCATAACTTATGTACTAGACACATAAGTTATGAACATACTAGTGGTTTCTTCTCACTTCTTCCACTGGTTGACAAAAAATTGAAATGAACTATAAAATATGACTTGTCTAAGTGCTTATTTGTAAGCTTAAAGAAATAAAAACTTTTCATTTTCATTTTCACTACTTATATTTATTTATGTAATGTTAGCACGTCAACCCACTTATTTTAAACATGTATTTCCTGGTCGGTAGGTAGAAAATGGCTCGGCATTAAGCCCACCACTTCCGTACACTTAGTAGTAGCAATAAAGTTTTTAAATAAAAAAATAAAAAATAGATAGACAGACAATTCTTTATTGCACTTTAAATAGAAAACTATGTACAGAAATAACTAAAAAAAAAATTACAATTGGCGGTCTTATCGCTCAAGAGCGATCAATCAAGGAAAAAAAAGAGAGCGAAAAATAAAGATTCTTAACGATGTTAGTAACACTTCTATTTAGTAACCGCGTTTCAGAACCGCAATTATGCGAAGAGAAAGGGCAATATAAAGTTAGTGGCTTTTACATGCTGAAGCGAAGAGCAAACTGCGGTGTTCCCGCGTTAAAGTTTGTTACACCACCTTTCTATTAGGTTGGTGGTAGACTGACTTGCGTTCAGAGCAGAGCCTTATACTGCCATGACAAGCCTTCAGTCTAAGCCCTTAGGGCATATTTCAGCTAACTAATCGCTTTACTTTGATATTAGTATCGTTGCAGAATCGTCCAAAAATAAAAGAAACTACATAGATAGTGCGTGCGGTGGTATTTGCAAGGATTGATAGTTTAAAATTAATTAATATAATTATTGGTGGATAATCTTCACATAATATCTAATCTAGCCCCAAGACTGATAAACATTATAATAACTACAATACATTAGATAGATATATATTTTTTTATTATTATACATAGATATCGACTAAAATACCCGGAACAAATATCTGCAGATCATACACACAATTGTCCCAAATCAGGAATCGAACCCGCAACCTCCTGCTTCGCAGGTGAACCATCGCCCACCGCGCCACAGAGGTTGCCGTAAAGCACCTAAAAGTTGGTAAGATTCGTGTACCTAAGTGTAAATTGGAGCAGAATAAACTCGCTTGGAAGTATGATTAGGGACTGTAAATAGATAGATAGATAGATAACACTTTATTACACCACACAAAACAGAAAATAATACAGAGATAAAAACTTAGATCAAAGGTATAAAGGGCGGCCTTATCGCTGAGAGCGATCTCTTCCAGGCAACCTTGGGATGGACTGGACATGAACGAACAATAAAGACGGTGGCACTTTAATAAATAATTGGTAACACATACTTTGAAATATAAATAAATTAGAACAAGTATTTACAATAGAAACAATTGAGCTAACTGTAGACTGTTACAAACAATACAGAAAAGCCCGGGAAACGTTCCCGCCGTCTGATCACTTTACTGAACTAAATAGAAACGTGTAGTGTACTTCGTCTGTAACAATCCTACACTTGCCGAGACCATTTTCAAACTTTGTCATTAAAATAAAGCTCTACATGAGGGTTATTTGAGAGCACTAAGCCAAGTTGCATTCATGAATGAGGGATATTGTAACTAACACTTTAAAGTTATGTTACTAAGAATGGTCCATCAGAAAAATAGTGTCCTTACCAGTTTTTAAAGCTCGCGTTAAGGTATTCTACATGTCAGAATCGTGAATATTGGTACTTATTATTTATTTATTAACTAAGTATTACTAAGTAGTATATTATACATATTTTATATATATATATATATTTAAAATTTATTTATCTTTAAATACTCATATTATGTTCATATATATTCTAGCTCTATCCTTGGTACACCCCTTGCCTTTCTTTAATTCATATAATTCTTTCCATCCAAAGGTTGCCTGGAAGAGATCGCTTCTAAGCGATAAGGCCGCCCATTGTACTTGTCACATGTAATATCTTTCATAATGTTCTGTATCTGGTGTACAATAAAGTATTTTTGTATTGTATTGTATTGTAATGTTTTACCTCCTTGGTAAGCAATGCTGGTAAGAAAACATCTGAAAATAAATATTAATTTATCGGTTGTTTATCCCACCTTTTGTTTTTTTTTCAATAGATAGATTCAAGAGGAAGGTTCGTGAACATTTGACACATAGTCACGAAGAAAGCGGTGTAAGAGTGTGTGAATGTTTGTTGCTAGAATAATACTAATAATAATTTTGGTCCGACCCGAGATTTGAACCCGGGACCTTATTATCAGCGTTTCAACACACGACCGCTAGACCAACGGCAGTTTAGCTAGAGCATCGAATCTACAAACGAGTAAGTTTTGAATGGTGAGCCTACTTACGAAGATGTCGAGAAAACAAGAGGTAAACTATCTGGGTCATTAAATAAATTGCTCTTCATTCGAGGCGCGCTACAAAAAGCATAATATGCCAAGATGTTTTCAGACGAGGAGTTATGAAGCGGCCAGGAATACTGACGCTTAGTTCTTAACATCATAAAGAGCTTCTCACCTGTGCGATCAAATATAGTTTATTAATACAGAGCAACTGCGTGATAGCCTAGGTCAGAATACTCACATTTCGCAAAAACTAACGTAAACATAATTAATCTGAGGTAAAATAGTACCTAGCTACATAATAAACTAATTCAGAGCTCCGTAATTCAAATCAAATCAAATCATTTATTTTTGCAGGAATGTCGGTACAATAGATCTTCTTAAAAATAAGGTTCCTATACATTCTGCCTCGTCAGGGCGTGCAAAATTGTTACAAATTAGTTAGCTACAATTTTATCAAAATTCCTATAATTTAAATATTTTTTCATGTCATAGAAACATTTATCAATTAACCACTTTCTAAGCTTCATTTTAAATAAATTATATTGCATAGATTTAAATTCATTGGGTAACTTATTATAAATTCTTATTGCTTGATAATATGCATTCTTATTCGCAAGTTCTACACTACATTTTGGGACATAGAGCCTGTCTTTATGTCTCGTCCGTCTCTCCATCACATCTGCGTGAGTCTTGAAATAATGAGGATATTCTTTCACAAACAAACAAATATCTCTTATGTACTTGCACGGCAATAGAGGTATATTCTATAGAGCTTTATTTTAATTCCAAGACAACGAGAATTTTTGTGTGAAAAACTTATGATAAAGCTTTAAAAGCGCAGATTAAATCTAAAATGTCAACAACGGCAGTTGCCCTTATACAGCTGCATTTAATTATCTTGACATGTATTCTTTATTTCAATTCAATTTACCTAAATTATTATTAGTTTACTGTAATAAATATTATCTATAAATGTTGTATTAATTTTTTAAAGAAGGCATGTCTGTCTGCTTTTTCTAAAACACAATCCCTTATGGTGTTTCCTATATCAAAATTAATGTGTGTTTTATAATAAAATTGTTATATAATTTTTATGTACAACTGAACGACATCACGTGTAACATGTGTACCTATGGTGGAACTGAATAAATATAAATACAAAATATATAAATAGAGTCAGATGATTTAATACCTTACTAAACCTACTTTAACTTCTGCCCCTTCTTCGATAAAACACACGTGTAGAGCAAATTATGAACATCAATTGTAAATCTACATCTGTTACAGTCCGCGCATAGTGAGTATCATTATTCTGTGGGGGGTACTCCTGCCTGGGTTATTATTTCATAAGGTGGTGGAAATGTTGTGTAGAGCTTCTTTTGCGAAGACGCCTCGTTTTATTTGTCAGTTTTGTAACCTTAGAATATTTAAATTTAAAAGAGACCGTTTTCTTATAAATTCCCGTTTGTACCTACTTGTCTGTTTATTTGTTTACTTATTTCAACCGCAATTTCTGCCTCAAATAACAAGTTCTCATTTCAGATAGTAAACATATATTTTTATTTAATGTTTTGATTAACTGTTTTCTGTGAGTCTTTGGTATGTATAAATAAAATTGAAAAAACCCAGAAGCTTAATTACAGACGAGAAAACGAATTTAACGCAAGCGCTTCCTTCATACATACAACTCTAGCACCTTGGTGCACGTCGCGAACTGAACCCAGAGAAGCGGATGACGAGGCTCGCGCAGGCTGATACGGCGGCAAGAATCCAGGACCTGAATCCTTGAATCCTCGGTCAAATCCTAGATTCCAGGATTCAAGGAAGGCAAATATGCATGTCTCGTTCGAGAAGGAAATGCGTGTGCAAAGCTGCAATAATTTTATCAGTCTTCTAGTACCCAGAACACAAGGTCTGCTTGGCTTGGGGGTAGATGATGCTGTGTGGATTGTTGGATTGTCCTGACATGTTTATTTACGCTTCAAAATATAAAACAATACAACTAATAAAAATTACAATTAAATACTAAAAGCTTACGAAATTAACGGCTACACAAATACTTAGGCTAAATGCTTCTTTGACACAGGTGCCAATGCAGCGCTGGTTTACACCGGGGCGCGGATGTTAAAGTTAAGATGTAGCCTACGATGTATTACGAAGATCTAGAAGGTAACTTTTCACTCTTGTCTTAATGAGACCCAGGTTATAATTGACCGGAAAAACAGCATCAGGAAGCGTGTTCTAAACTCCATCGGTACGAATGATGAAGGATAACGATTACCTAAAAAAATAGAGCGTGGCTCTACCTACTAGACAACTTTTCTTTTCTAGTTTTTTATGCTATATAGCATCAAGTTGACAAAACACTCTTAGGTCCGGGTGGCAATGTTGGCTACATTTAGGTGACAATTAAGTCACCTGGCAGCAATGTCGCCGACCACATATGACGTAATTTTCGTCATCTGGATCGCTGACATAGGTAGTTCTTTAAAACATTGCTGACATTCGCCAACCCGCCGCCGCCGGCCAGGCTTATGATAAGCTAGCTTATGTCAGTGGCGGTGTTAGGACGTTTGGTGTGTAGAATCCTTAACTTTTAAAACCTACCCTGGCGCCCTAGGCGGTTTTAAAATAACATTTTTGTAAATAACTCTGACAATCAATGTGGCATGGCGGGTGAAGGTCTGCCTGCGTAGCAGGGGCTTGCGAGTTCGATGTTTGTACTTATGATCTGCAAATATTTGTTTCGGGTGTTCAGGGTATTTCTATGAAGTATAATAATAAATAACTCTGATATTCGACTACGTTTTGACATTATACCTAAACATGGTTAGAATCAAAACTTCGGTGCCAAGTAGAATCAAAATATACTATCATTCCAAAGTGAAAAAGCAACTCAACTTCGTACGACTGTTTTCGTTCGATTAGAATACCTACCGATAAAAACTAAACAAAACTAATATTCGTCATGAAAGTAGGCGTCCAGGATCGCGCCAGATTTCAGTAATTAAATTACCTTTAAACAGGCACAAAATAGGAAATAATTATTATCTGAAAATAAGGAGTGATAGAACGATGATTGCCACCTATTATTTGTTCTACACCAAACTCCCTCTAAAGAGCTTTTATAGACAATCTGCGGGCAAACACAATCCCATTGAGGCGAAATGTCCGCACATCGGAAGGGACGCAAGATGGTACCGTCTCGTTCGAATTTCAAATGTGTTGTGTGTTGTCTAAGAAGTATACGTAATGTGCGGTTATTTGGGCTAGGGTTGCCAATACTAGGTGATAATAATATCACTGTAAATTCTAAAGTTGTATGATTTAAAATAAACATTCGTTACTGTAAGTTTGTTGTTAATTTTCTACTAAGGATATGACTAGTAGTTATTAAAAGCTACATATGTATCCAAGAAGATCAATACTGGTGCATCGTGGTCACAGAACATTTTGTTGTGTTGTAAGCATTTAGCCAGGTACCTATGTACTCAAAACGATATTCAGGGAAGAATAGTAATTAGGGGCGCACGCAAACATACATCATGTACAAAGTTTGCGGCTCTATTGCAACATCAACGAATAGAAAATAACAATATCACGCCTATTTAAGTAAAAATTACCAACGACAAAACATTCTGTAGTACTAAACTTCGTCGTATTACGGCATAGTATGTCTCTCGTACCTAACACTTTTAAATACTTTTAGAAGATTGCTCCTATTCAGCGATTTTTTCGTTGACAATGTCAGAGCATCTTGTAATTAGTACGGGTCGTTTATTTACGTCACATCTGACAAAATATTCAGAGACCCACAATAACCAACGAGTTTTAGGGGTCTCCTCTTACCAACCTAAATATTATGTATTGTGCACCTTATTGTTTGGGTTAGGTTCTTATTATACAAATTCGAAGACGTTGGCAACCCTGCCTGCATTGGTGCACGGCTCATGCACGTCCCGTTGCGGCGGTTTATGCTACATTATTTCTCGTGGGCCACGGTTAATATTCCACTGGTGTCTGTACAACCCCACCGGGAATACAAATACATAGAATTTTCCACTATAACTATGCACGATTGGGCAACTCTATGTTTTCGGAGCGCAACGTAAATTTCGGTAGGTAGGCCTGCTGCATTTACGAGTTGACGGTCCGTTACGTTCGGAACGAAAAATGCTAGATACTTTCTCACCTGACCACGAACACAATGTTGCAGCAAATAGGTTAATTCAAGAAATTAATAAAGAGACACAAATAAGGAGTCTATTCAATGTTATGAATTAGAAATATAAAAAATCTCTGTAAAAAATATCTCTTCTGTGGTCGTCCTGGAAAGTATCACGAAAACTTGTGCAAAAATATGGCTAAGGTGAGGATTTGTCTCTAAAAATGTCTTATTTGGGAACGCAGAAAATCTAATGGAATAAAAGGAACTTATGATACTAACTAGGCTCTTTATAGCTAAGGTACAACCAGATAAAGCTCTATCGAAGGTATGATAGCCAAACCATGAGTTTGTATAAACTAAAGTATGTAAGTTAAGTACTCAAAAATCAAATCATGGTAAATATCCCGTTTTAAATGACTTTAGTGTTAATAACCATGATAGTTTCAGAAGTTTTATGTAAGTTTGGTTTATCTTTTACTAGTTTCTGCCAGCAGCGGCGCGTTTTTTCTATAGAAACGTTTTAAAGTTCATTCTGTCCCATGGAAACTTATTTATGGGATAAAATGTATTTGTTTTATGCCAGGCCCGGAACTACTTGTATACAAAATTTCAGACTGTTCAGTAGCTTTGGCATGAAAAGTAACAAACATCCATCCATCCATCTAAACATTGAAACATTTTCATTTATAATATAAGTGTGGTTCTTGGTTGGTTCTTTACGCACGCTTTTGTAATACTAACTAGACAATTTTAAAGTCCCATGCCTCATAGTTAGCAAGTTACCTAACAGTGCTAAATTAGCTCAGACACCTGACGGTCTCGCTTTGCTACCTAGACACAGACCGTAGACACCTAGATTCGTACCGAGTAGAAACTTAGACGACTCATAAAATGTACCTTTATGTATATTAGAAAATGACTACAGTCAGTTTAATGTGAAATCCTCTAAGTTACCTGACGTCCTCGTAGAATCACCTTATCTAAATATAGTGTAGATAATAGTGATAGATTTAAGAACCTTAGATTTAAGCATATTTATTATACTTTTTCTACTGCCCCTTTACAGCAAAATTGTTCTATATTACCTATCTATGTATATTGTATCTATATTGTGTTTGACGAGTCATATTCTCATAATTTAATTTAAGTTACATTATTGTAATTTTATTATGTGTATGAAGTATGACAATAAATTATCTGAATCTGAATCTATTGTATTTATATGAACTAACAACACAGCAGCCCCAAAAAAAGTTCTGTATTAAAAAACTGAATAGTTGTGGAAAAAAATATCTATACCTACTTACCTTATGTATTTATTTATTTTCTTAGGTACACAAAACACATGACAAGCAATAATAATATAACACAAAAAGAAACAAAAAAAATACGAACTGGCTTGAGGCGTAACTTATGTGCACTCAACTAACAAATAGACACTTTGGTTGGATATCCTTAACATTTTATTTTAAAGTAATTAAATTGGCTCCTTATTCATTACATAGTATGAGTTTGCCTTATTAAGTTTAATATGCAAACTAGAGCACAATAATTGTATTGTACTTAATTGAAATCAATATATTTTTAGTTTTTTTTTTATTTGACATTCTTAGTAGTATTTATTTTTACAATATACTCAATTTATAGGTAGAATAATACGTTAACAATAGCAGCAAAGGAAAGAACAATGAAAAAATGCATTGCATTGTTGTTTAATAATTACCAATTACACAACATCCTATACATAATTTATAATTACATTACATATTTACAAATGACGACCCTTGGGTTGCAATTGAGAATGTCTATTTGTGAAGAATAATCTCAACTGAAGCCTAAAATTTATTTAGACTAACTAGACTAAGCTACAACTGTTTTAAGTACCCACCTATCTCTGGTTTAGCAATAATTCTGATTTATAACACTCGATGACATAATTCGAATAATTTTTCAAAATAAATTTTTAACATTTTATTTATTTTTTGTTATTTGATAGATAGATACCGACTTAGAGTAGATTATAACACATTATTATCTTCTTCAGTACTAAATCTAGGACTTTCAATAAATAAATAAATATTTTATCCCTAAAACTTATTAAAATAATCGGAACGTTGGGCATGCGCCAACAATCGGAAATTGCAAACTGAATCCACTTCGATGCACCGATGAAAGATTTCCTTTAGGCGATGGCCGCACTGCAAGCGCCTAGCTTGGCGGGTAACTTGGCACGTAGCTTAGCGGGTTGCTTCGATGGTAGTCTAGTCCAGTGGCTAGGTAAAGGCGTGTGGCTTTTCGTTAAAATTTCGAAAACAGACATCGCCTCAATACGTCTTAGCTACTTGCTAATCTAGACACTTGTCTTTGTCTTTCTGTTTTTAAAGTTACCATCGAAGCAACCCTCTGAATGACATAGAACAACAACCAGCATTGCTAGCGCACGGTACAAATGGGCTTAAACTTACTTTAAGATTACATTTTTCTGTTACATAATGCTTTCCAAATTATCGACCTCCGATTGCAGATTTATTTATACGTAAACAATCCATCCAAAATGCTCCGTCTGGTGCCGGTTTTCGGCAGATGTCGTGGTGGTTTCATTTAATATACAATGTTTATTTGACAGATTTGCTTCTTATGTTTAATACCGATCGGTAACATAAAATACAGGGTGTTATTTTTCATAATTTTAGTGGGTTCCAATATAACGGATCCGACAATCCAGCCACTTACTAAGTCTCAGTGCAGTGCGGCCGTGGCCTTAATCTCGGAGAAATGTCTAACTATAATAGGTTAGACATTTCTTATTAATTCTCATTAATTACTATGAGAATGCACCGAGTTTGAATCAATATTCAAAATCACACTGCTGCTGAAAACTTTTCGAGCTAGTTTAAATTTAAACCATAGGATTCGTCAACATATTGGCTTAATCTTCTCACATATTCATTGTGATGACAAATTGGACCTGTACAAGCTTAAACTCGGATCTAGAAGAAGAATTGAAAATAGTTTTTGTAAACTAAGAGCTACTATTAAACCGATACCTAAGAAATATTGGTGGAAAATAGTTTTACGACACTGGTAACAAGCAAGAACTTGCGAACAACCAGCGGCTTATAAACTAATGGTGTCGCGTCGCCGTTATAGATATTTGATATTTTTTCAAAGCTGGCGCGATCCCCTTTTGTTTATCGTGAACTGGATTTGTGACGTCGCATCATCAGAATGGATAATATTACTGAGATACTGTTCCACCGATGATTTGAAAGCTATTTCAAAGTGAGAAAACTGCATAGAAAAATCGTTTTGTAATTGCCAGTGCGATATGATAAGACTGAGAGACGAGAAGAGACTAAATATATAAAAAACAAACAATCAACGCACAATTCAAACAATCGCGCCAGCCCTTATAAGATATCTATACCTACTGTTTAACTCTAGTCTCTGTTTAACGAGCAAACAACTAATTCACAAAGTTTACTAGCAAACAGTAGAAGGAGGCAATTCTTATAAATTCGGGTCGACGTCGCCGATTGCGTAGGGCCGCTCAGCGTTTGTCTTGAGGTAGTAAATTCCATCCTTCCTGCAACAATGAACGTTGATCTCAGTGATTTAGCTTAATGCTTTGTTTAATTAAACGTGGCGTACACTTGAGGGGTTTATAGTTAAAGCTATTTCCATGCAAAGGCAACCTTTTAAGATGTAACTATTGATGATTATAGGCGCCTTAAATTGTTGCCAACGATCGCTGGGTCAAATGTTCTGTTCCTTCTGTTTTTCTTTGTGTTTCAGTTTGCACAAGTTTTTTGACATGTAAGAGTTGTACAGCTAATTAATGCAATAAATCACTCCAAATTAAAAAATATTGCTAGATAATCCACACAGCATTACCTATGCTAAGGCAGTGTTGTGTTATGGGTACAGACAAGATAACTGATTATACTTAAACAATACATTACATAGATTTATATTTTTTATAATACGAATCAAACACCCATAACACCCGGAATACCCGGAATCTGCAGATCGTACAAACATTTGTCCGGAAGTAGGAATAGAACACGTCCGAAGGTCAACAATTCAAAGGCTAAAATATTACTCTTTCCAAAAAGTTGAGTGTTTTTTATGAAATATTGGATTTAATGTTTTCTTTGATCTATAGTCCGAAATAAAAAGTTAGGGCTTTGCAAGCTTTAATAAAACTTTATAACTATGACCTATGAGTTGATAAATAATCATCCATTAATTTCATAATTATGGCCTAATGGTTTAATTATTAATTCCACGAGACTATCAATTCAAACGTTAGAACAAAGAATACTATTACTTTAGCAAATTTCAAGTAATATTGTGTTATTAATTATTCTGCATAGAAATTAATTCCACGTTCGAAATGGTAGTACCTGTAATAAACACTAGTGTATGAAAATCACGTTGACGACAACGCCCTCTAGCTTCGTAATTGACTTCTTTTGTTACGTGTAATTTGTACGGGTTAAAGGTTGTAAACTTTATGGGTTGACGTCATAGAAGAGTTTGTATTAGGAACCGCTATACAAAAATTCGGTAAATGTAGTGTAGGACGCCCTCTGACCACTGCAGTTTCTGCTGTTTCAGTAGACTAACATAGGCTGATGATGATACAAAAATTGCCCCTCACCCCGATTTTATTACGGGAAGGTAAGGCAAACACGTATGCACACAGATGCAAATGAGAGTTATGCCCACATGTATTGCGCATAGATGCAAATTAGAGGTGAGGTGACGCTCCCATTCGCAACAAAATTTGCGAACCCTTGTAAACGTACTAACTTATAGATCAGTACGTTTGTATGTATTTTGCGGAGGGGTAGTTAGTAAAGTGGTTCCTAATACTAACTCTTCTATGGTTGATGTGAACAGCTTCGAGTAAGATTTTACAGTGCTTAATGTCAAACTTAAACAGCCTCGTTAGCTACGCCTTTGAAGAGAATATAAACAGAGTTGGATTTACACGACTTGGTCCTTGTGAGAGTAATGGAAGGTGAATTAATAGCTTGTTGACGGAGACAGAGCAAACATGTCAATACTCCTAAAACGGTTTTTGACAAGTAAATAGTACCTTTTTAAACGTAGTAAAATATTTACTAACTTTACAGACTCTACTAGTAAAACAATACTAGATTCTGCCCGTCGCTTCGCACGCGTTGTGCCTATGAAGCCTTTATCCTATAAATCCCCACTTTGAACGTTTCCACAGAATCATGATTTATCATATTTTTTTTATTAACACGTGCGAAGCCACGGCCAGAAACTATTTTATAATATAAAGTATTTATATGTATATATATACATATATATGTAGTAAGTGAACGAATACTTACCCATAATGAATATCGAAGCCGCCCATGATGAGTTTCTCCCCGGTGCCCTTACAAGATCCCTCATCATATAGTTCATCATAGTCCTCGCACCTCACAGCTGTGAACGGGACTGAAGACACGATGGACTCTGCGAAGAACATGTGGGCTCGGTTGTGTGCACAAAGACCTAGAAGTAAAAAAGTAAAAAGATTTTTATTTTGCCAGAATAGAGACGAATAGTATTCGTACTCTTATAAATTAACCTTAAATTAACAGAGAAACACAATCAGTCATCAATTCAGCATATGCTATTGTAAAACAATGTTTATTGCATCAACTTAAAAAACTATAGATCCAGGTTCTGGGTGACCCCAGAACCTGGATCTATAGTTTTTTAATTAAGCAAAATTTGCTTGTGTTTGGAGACCCCGCTCTTACCCTTGCTCTTGCTCTTAAATATATTAACAACTAGCTGCGCCCCGCGGCTTCGCCCCCGTGGAAATCGATTTGTCAAATGGTTTTTTTTTAATATCCTATGTTAGACTCCTGGTTCTAACCTACCTTCTCACCAATTTTCAGTCAAATCGGTCCAGCCGTTCTCGAGTTATAAGTGTTGTAACAAACACGACTTTCTTTTATATATATATAGATATTTAAGTATTTGCGTAACAAGATATACTAAATTAAAGCTTAAAATTATTATTATATATAACAGTAAAATTTATTAGACTAAGAATTATTTATACCAATATCGTGAAGATGTATTTTTATCGAGAAACGAAGCCAAAGCCATTTAACAGATTAGGCTTATTTTACGTATTGTAATTATTATGGACCTGTTGTTAGCATTGACATTGCCTCCAGACTTAACGGTCTAGGCTTCATTGTACCACGAAGGAGATCTGGAGAAGATCGTGGAGAACGTGAAGAGGAAGAACAGCACCAAAGAAGCCTATTAAAGGTTTATTTGAGGTCGAAAAACGCAAGCGAAACCGCAGGAAAAAGCTGGTAGCTATCTTATACCTTACAATACATACGTCTACTCACGAGTCACTTAGTAAATTCAATGAAAGCCTTTGATATTGAAGATAAGCAAGCCTTCCTAGAAGAACAAATTGGGTAGGAAGGTATTTAATTCCGACTGATTGTTTGAGTCACTTAGCGATTCATGACCCGACAGACAATTTGTAATAAAATAATAGGCGCGTAATTCAATCATACCATGAAACATTTCAGGAAAAATCTCGTAACAATTGAAAAAAGGAGTGCAGTAAAACCGTCGGCCAGATAAACATCAAATAGCTTTTTACCATCCATCAAAAAAACCTCTTTCAAATAACCATCAAAAATCTACGAACCGTTTTCTCCAGCTAAAAGCGGAGATAGCATTTTTACAGGCGATATAACAGGTGCTCGAAATGCACGTGAAATCTTGGCGTTTCCTGTTCGCCTTGTAAATCTGGTTACCATTCCATTTCTGGCACCTAAGCCGGAGCGCATAGCGCAATGTACCTAAGTACGTACAAAGTTAGTGAGACGTACACCTACGTGTACCAAACCTTATTTTACACGTAGATTTACCTCCTGATGTATTATTAGAATAGAATAGAATAAAGTTTTATTTAGCACACACAAAAAACTGAAGGAAAGTACAGCGAAAAAAATACATTAAAACACATTAAGCTGCATAAAATAAACTGACATAAAAAGGATTATTACTAAATATCAGATTATCTAGCTACTAGACGATAAAAATTCTTGTGACGAGTTTTGCTCTAACTCAAAAACTAACAATCTAACAAGGTAAAGGTTTCTTGTTCGGTTCTTTACTTTACCTTAAAAAGATTGAAGTGAACAAAAAATCAAAGTGATTTGGATACAGGCCACATTTCGTTTCAGCCAGCCTTCTCGATCTTTTGCTTCATTCAATTGCGACAACACGATAGAACTGCAAAATTCTCACCTCGGTAATCAAACCCGCACCCCGGCTGCCGCGTTCCTCCATTAGGGTAAAAGTCAATGTGGCCTAAAGGTGATGCGAATCCAAGGTAACCTCCACAAGTGTGGATCACTTCGACATGTCTTGCATCATGCTTGTCCAGGCGTGCGTCAATGTTGCCCAGGGTGAAGAGAGGCAGTGCTGGATCTAGCCCTGGAAGCAAAAGCCAAAAATTAGACAACTTCTGTGGCGGTGGATGGAAGTCCGCCTACGACGCAGGAGGTTGCGGGTTCGATTCACGCCTCGGGACAAATGTTTGTACGATTTGTAGTTGCACATTACGTCCGCAAAACACAACGTGTAGATAGGTACTCTAGCTTACTTACAAAAGAGCCGTTTTTGGAAGAATTTTATGTCCCTGACTTTCTAATACGTTTTTCAATTTATAAACCATTGTAAGAAACATTTCAGTGTCAAGTAGTAGAAAAAATACTATCATTATTCAAAACATAAAAAGCAGCTCAATTTCGTATAATAATTCTATATCGGCGTTCGATTTACGGATCGGATAAAAACAAAAATTCGTGACGAAAGTAGGCCTTCAGTAAACGAAAAACAAAAGAGAATATGCGGGATCCTCTTGGCTTCCTTGAGTAATAATTTATCTATAAATAGGTAATTCAATTATCCAAACATAGCTCCAACCAGTCACTGCTTAAATCAACGTAATCTCGTAGGCAATTCGTATTGAGGTTAATCAAGTACCCTATTCTCATAGTAATGAATTCAATTCCGTGGTAGGTCTCATTAATCGACGCCATATTGACAAACTCGGTTTACTGCGGTTTACAACCGCATTGGACTTACATAATTATTATAATACATTAGTTAAATACAGGGTGGTGCAAATTTTAACAAACTCAGGGTCTACCTTTTCTTTCTCCGAGTGGAGTCACGTAGATAAATCCTCCTTTCATCATATTTTTCGTTCAAAAATATCTAGGCGGTAATTTTCAATACCGATATTTATACCTGCGACTTATACCTACTAAGAAAGGGTAGCCTTCGTTCTTCCTTAGCCAAGATACCTAAATTTACCTACCTCCTTGTCAAAATTCGTCATAATTTGTTCAGTATTTGATAAATAATAAAAACACAAGATAGACATGGTTACAACTTTCAGATTTTTAATTGTGCAAGAAAATGTACTCGTGTTATTAATGGAAAATTCAAAATTTAATTAATTAATTAATTGTCCTTTATTATTATTGAACATAATTATAATTATTCTCTGCCTTGGTTATTGTGTTCGTACGACCCAAAAGTTTAATGGTTATTTTTACCCTCCAATTAATAGAGACATGAGAGTTCAAAGGTAGCATTTATTTTTGGTTGATTTTCGACAGCTTTCCCACAGAATTTCAAACTATTTTACTCATTGCCTCCGCGTTTGGCTTGGAAGCCAATTTATTAAATCATTTTATGAGCGGTGAATGCTGCACCAATTAATCTACGTGGCCATTGTTGAGGCAGGATCTGCATTTTATTTAACTACAGACAATTCGAAATTCTGAAATGATGGGCAATCTACCTCAAGAGCTTTGTTCATTGACCACATTGCCCCGGTAAAATATTTACCTACTGATTTCTGAAAACGAGCGCGTCATTGAAGCTTTTCATAGAATCACGTGATTTAACATGTATTTAATGTTTAAAAAATTATGATACCTATTTTATATTGCGCATCGTTTCGAAACCATTCTATCCACGCAAATAACTCAGAGATTCTCTCCGTGAAAATATGTACGCATGCACTAACTAAATTGTATTTCATCTATGGAGGATTCTGAGACGATACCACTGTCATAGTAAATTGGTTAGCACAATTCGGCCCCTGGTGAGTATCTGGCGCAGCACATCAGCATTGCCATACAGCGGGGCAATGCAGCCAGCGTCCAGGTTTTGATATAGATCAGTTAAGCTACCACTAAATTATTTGCAACAGTGTGCAGTTAGCTCAACTTTTAATTGTAAATATTACTTCTTTCTAGACATAAAATGAAAAAAAATTAAATAAATTAGAACTAGTATTATTATTTTAGAACAAATTTCGTTTAACTGAACTGAGAACAAGTACCACTATCACTACATAGTATAAAACAAAGTCGCTTCCCGCTGTCTGTCTGTCCCTACGTATACTTAGATCTTTAAAATTAAACAACGGATTTTGATCGTTTTTTTAATAGATAGAGTAATTCAAGAGAAAGGTTTATAAACTACTAGCTGCACCCTGCGGTTTCATCCGCGTGGTGATAGATATTTTGGATAATATACAATATATCATTATGAATTGTGTTATTATGATGTATAAGCTATATTATTGTAAAGTTTTTAAACTCCATTCAGTAGTTTTTACGTGAAAGAGTAACAAACATCCATCCATCCATCCATCCATACTTACAAACTTTCGCGTTTTTAATATTAGTAGGATTTGATACATAGATTTCCATACGAACGAAGCCGCGGAGCGCAGAACATAGTAGGCCTGATCAAACTAATATCTCACCAGTGATCGTATCAATCGGTCCCTGCTTCACATAAGCACCCGCGATACCAACAACATGCGCCCCCAAGCTGTGGCCAATCAGATGCACGTCCTCCATCGACACTCCTTCTCCAATGAGGAAGTTGAGGAACTCCGTGAGGATCCGGCCCACCGACGCTACGTTGTAACTCGCCAGAATGTAGTTGACCATTGCGGCTCTGCCCCAGTCTACTACGATGATGTTTATGTCACTTATGTTGAGGTAGGCTGAAAGAGAAAATTAGCATGGAATTTTCATTTATTTGACGACCGGCGCTGCCTGCGACACAGTAGGTCGCGATTCTGCCTCGGGACAAATTTTTGTACGATCTTGAGATATTTGTCTCGGGTGTTCTGATCGTTTTATGTAAAGTAAAAATCTCTATGTATGAAATGTAATGTATTTATGCGACAAGTACAATGGATGCCCTTATCGCTAAGAAATGATCTCTTCCATGCAACCTTTGGTCGGAAAGAATTATGTGAATTTAAGAAAGGCAGGGGGTGTACCAATTATAAACTAAAATGAACAACACCCGACTAATACATAATGACTAACACATAAACATTTGTAAAATACTACATAGATATTATATACCTAAATAAATAATAACTACCAATATTTACTATTCTGACAGATCCGTGAGCTTTAAAAACTTGTAAGGACACTGGTTTCCTAATAGACTCTGGTAGTGCATTCCACCTTATGGCCTGGATGGAGAAGCATTGATCGTAGAAACTGGTTATACGTTATTAGCATAGAATCAATATTCAATTTGGCGACTATTTGGCACCGATGCTTACCTTCTTTGATCGATTCCGGCATGGGCCCAAAACCGTTGTTTAGCCATCCGTGAGTCAAGACTTTCACTTTCCTGCTGAAATCAAAGTTGGATTCCCGTAGCGAAGCGGAATCGTTTATTCTCAATTCCTGTGGGTCGTAAGGGTTTCGTCTGGAACATAAATTTATATTTTCTTTTAAGAGATAAAAGTAGGCACTTAGCTAGAACAGCAAATTGGTTCACTAAAAAAGTGATATACATAATGTAAATACTAGAAATAAGAATAAACTCGCTGTGCCCACAACTAGGCTACACAAGATAAATTTATCTTTTAAAGGGCAATGTATACGCTTCTACAACAAAACTCCAAGTGAATTATTATAAGCCATTTTTTCACTGATTGTGCTTATTTAAAAAAGCTCGCTATTTGCGCTTATAAATGACTAGTTTCTGCCCGCCGCTTCGTACGCGTTGTTTCTGTGGAAAGGTTGTAAGGTTATTTCCATTCCGTGGGAATTGAGTTTAGGAATAAAAAGTAGCCTATATTTTATTCCAGGCCCAGAACTAACTGAATGCAAACAGGTTCATAGTTCGTAGTTCATTTATTTATTTGTGATACACAGGTATTACAGGGATGTTCAGACTTAAAATTAAGAGCACTGTGATCTGCCATTAGGCGTACAAAAGTTACATATTTTGGAAATAGAGCCAAAATCAATAATAATAATAATAATAGTTGCTAATAATAGCTTGTGGCAAGCTGTTGGTGAGTAGCGACACCACGGGTACCGAGTGCTCCCGGGGAAGTTCCTGGTTCTCTTCTCCGCTTGCGGAGTGGCATCCCAAGAGAACCAGATCCCCGCCTCTTGCTTGCCTTCATTGGCCGGTCTGAGTGGAGTCGCGAGAGATGCATCTTAGGATGTAGACTCGGGGGTGGAAGTGTCTAATGGCGTAATAGCGAGGAAACCCGCTCACGAGCAGTCTTCGTGATGGTGAAATCGGGGCCGCACCTCTCGACACCCCTCAGTCGTTTGCGCCGATGTTGTTCCTCTCCGGTAATTTACTCCGGCTTTTTAAGGAACCCATCCAGCATTCGGCAAGCCACCGTCAGCCACTCTTCTTAACATTATGATTGACTTGTTTATGGCAGACGTCCGCAATCTCCCCTATAGCCCGATTACCCAGTCCATCCATCCATCACAAAAGCCTGGTTTTATTTCTTTAATTTTTCTTTGCAATAGTCTCTACACCTGGCGGATACCATCTTTGGGTGTATCATATTGTGCACCCGAGGATGATACCCGCTATGTGTAGCCATCGCCTTTAGATTAACTTCTCAAAGGGCCTCTGTGCTGTTGGCTTCGGCCCCACGCAAGCCTTCCAAAGGACCGGGTCACTTTATGGCCCGAGATCATGGTAAATGAGAAACATAATAATAATACATAATACAAAAATAAAAAAAATAAGAATTGAAAATATTGCGTTTTTCAATTTGAAAATCAAACACCTATCTATACTACATTTACATAGTAACTAAAATAACTAGATAGGTAGCAACATAACATCTCAATCCGTTCATCAAACATCCAACCTTTCGCATTTATGATAATAGTTTGATAGAATTACGCTAAAAACGAGACCCGTATTTGCATAGAAAACTAATACGTTCCAGGAAAATATTTCAAGGTAAATCTAAGTAAGTATTTTTATTTAGAACGGATTAATTTTTAATACCCGGTATTAGCAAGACGAAATATCAGTAGGTATATTATAATTAAATTATTTTCATCATATTAGTAATATAATTTTTTGGCTACACCTCGTTTCTGTTTACTAACATTCAAAACGTTTTCGTCTTAAACGTGAATAGTTCTCAATTACGTTTGTCGTAATCTCATTATGTTCACTGGTAGGTACTAGGTACTAAGCCTACTGGTATTCGAAATTTCACGCTCATATATGAACTTTTAGGTGCATAATCCAAAATCTTTAAAAATCTGATCTCACCTCCTATTATCAACTGCTCAAAACGTTTTCGGACGATCAGCCGTGCCAAACAATTTCGTCGTCGACTGTAGGTACATAATAATTGCCTAAACAAACAGGCATTGCTATTACCGTTGTTGGAAAGTTAAAGCCTATTGAAACCTAAGTGTTTCCTGTTAACAGGTACTTTCACGCTCATAAATGAACATTAGGACAAAGAAACCTTGGAACCTACCTTTTAATGAACTAAGCAAATCAAAGTTGATTGGATGAATGGATGAGACAGGTTCACTCGTAACATAGACAAAAGCAATACAAAACTGACGATAAAACAAAAGCATGGAGTCCATTAATCTTTAAAAAATATATAATGCTGGACAATACAATTAGACTCAAAGATGTTTACCGGTGCCGGAACGGTTCAGCCTTCAATCGAAGCGTATGTATTGGCCAGTATTATTTATTTATTTATTCTTTTAGTAAAAGCTTCGCCTACAAGGATCTACGACGCCTACGCCCCGTAGACAGAGCGCGTTGATATCTTTTCACCCGAAAGAAGATCATCCGCGTCTTTTTGTTAGTTTATGTGAGATAAATCTTGAAACTCAATTTTAGACCAGTTATCCTCAAGCTGAAAGTTGGCATAGCTATGTAATTTCGGTGACAATGCAATGATATGGTACCATCCTGATGATGGAGACAGATAGAGGGTGGAGAAATAGAGGTTAAGCCGTTTCGTAGGAATTCCTAAACGAAACGACTTTATGCCCTGTCGAATTTGGGTTCGTTAGATTTTTCTTCCCAAGTACCTACTTTGTTCCTAAATGACAATATTACTATAGGCTTCTAATCTTTACAAAAAAAATATTGATTGGTCAAAATGTTTCATAAATGGTGATAAATTATCTTTGGTCCTTTGCCTGACCCGCTGAACCCAAGATTTCTGTACCAGTCAAACTTACCTGGTAAATAGCCTGAACTCCACATCGGACTCATAGACCCAGCCCCATCCCCAAAGCCTGGTCTCGTTGACCGAGGGTGCTGGCGCGTGCTGCTGTACGCTGGCCAGCCAGACCGGGTCGTATGGTGCCGGTGCGTCCCATTGCACTGCCGACACTACGGTAAAACAACAAGAATCGAAAATAAAATTTTCCGGCATCACGCAGGGAATAATGTTTGTACAATGCTGATCGTATAAACATTTGTCCCAAGGCGGGAATCGAACCCGTAAGTTATGTATTTTTTCGAATAATGTTTGATTTCACTCTGATGCGTAATTTTTTTTAAAGTTATTAAGGTGAGCTCGACCTAAAACACTAATATAAAACCTAAAAAGGTAAACATAAAAAAATTACACTTCTCACCGCACCGGGGTGTGATGATTTTGGTGCTATTGCTATAGGCCACAAACAATGCAAAGCCAAGTAAAAGTATAAGTAGGTAATTAGAATTAACAAAAGCATAATTCTACAAAGCAATCTTAATTTTACGGATCAGAATATTCCAATTTTAAATCGTTGGAATTTTACACTCTGCCATTCCTACTCATATGATAGCCATAGATTGTAAAACCTTTTTTATATTGGAATTAACCAAAACAGATTACTACAAAACAATATTTAAAAAAATACAATATTTATATAACTGTAGATATATTCTAATTTTGAATTGTTTCTAATTTTACACTCTGCCAGTCTTACTCCTATGTAACCATAAAGTCTAAAACCTTTTTTCATGTTATCCTTAAAAGGGCAGAAGGATGTTGATTGTTATCTCTATTTTAGCATTCAATGTAAGTTACTGCCGTGCCGCCGCGCCGTTTGCTGTGAAAGTGCGAACAAGCAATTAATATTCATTGTTTGATTTAGAGACTGCCTGTTGATATTGCCTTTGATTAATTTATACATCATAACTACGAGGCAACCTTTAACTTTGTGATTTGGTTAGATAGAGAAACGCTGCAAACCTAGGAATGAAAGATCTAATAATCATTCTCTACCTGCTGACATGCAGTACGTAGGCAGGGTAGGTAGGTAATAAGTAATGTAAAAAAGA
Organism: Eupithecia dodoneata; assembly: GCA_947044415.1. Lineage (NCBI taxonomy): Eukaryota > Metazoa > Arthropoda > Insecta > Lepidoptera > Geometridae > Eupithecia > Eupithecia dodoneata. The sequence goes on along the minus strand of OX345656.1, from coordinate 5,020,234 downwards.
ACATTCGAGCAGTCTTTGGGAACCGCCGATAGAAGTGGAAAGTAATAAGTAATTTTATGTTAAAATTACATTTAAATAATATATTATAAAGCGTGCGGTGACGATGACGCGAGTTTCACGCTTTTTGTTCACCCAAAAACTGCTCAACGCGCCTAAAGAAGTTTTCACTTCAAAAATTAGTGTAACAAATGTGTAAAAAATGGCAAGGGGGTACGGGGCTTTATGTACCATTCGCAGCGGGCTTTTAGCACATGGCGTAACGTAGGTATGATACCTACGTTACGCCATGTGCAAAAATTCCATCTCGTTGCTCGTAGCAACCGCCTCTTTCCAGTGGCGGCGTAGCGTGGGTGGAAACCCGGGGTGGAATTCCAAAAAGCAGCCCCAAATGGAAAGAAAATATAATAACTATTAATTAATGTTCTTGGCATAACCGTATTAATGAAACTAAGAGTACTAAATAAATTAAATTTAAATTAAATATCTTGTCTCATTTAGGAAAAACGCGTGTAAAGCTAAAGCAAAAATACGTAAACTAGTTACGAACCTGTGCAAATCGCAAACAGCAAATAAATCATGCCAGTTCCGTTCCCAGGGTGCAAACCGACACACAGTGACCGAAACTAACTTTCCACACATACACTAGAACTTTGTTAGACTGTAAACGGATTAGACCGCTCATTTTGAAGCTAAATCTAATGAAAGACCGTTGGCGAAGCCTTCCGCATTTTCACTGTTCGCGCGACACCGAGCTTGAATTTGAAATTAGGTAGCGTAACGGGGGTACCTACATTACGATTCATAGTACGTCCTGTCCTGACTGACTACCGATCCTAGTAATCAGATGCTTCCGAACATTCCTTATGTCACGTGTTGCGGTAAATTGAAAATAAGCTAATTAACACAAGTAATTACCTACAGCAAAAATAAGCACACGTAGATACCTCGAAGGTACTGAAACAGGTAGGTTTTTTCAGGTACGTTGTATCTACCTATTACCTACATCAAATATTTCTTTATACAAATTGCTCTTTTCAAAGGGAATCAAAGTTAATTGAAGTGGTTTAAACCATGTGGGTCCAAAAGGTGAACCGATAACCTGGTGACGATGAGGCTTGCTGGGCGAACATCCTGCGAAGCAGGAGGTTGCGGGTTCGTCTCCTGCTTTGGGACAAATGTTTGTACGATCTGCAAATATTTGCCCGGGTGTTCTGGGTATTTTCTACGTACCTAGGTATATTATAATTTCTCTATGTATCTAATACCTAGGTATCTGTTGCAGCGTTGGATCGCGAGGAGTGGAAGGAGAAAAGGGAGGCCTTTGCCCAGCAGTGGGACAATAATGGCTTAAAATAATAAATAATAATACCTACCTAGGTAATTATATTGTAATAACTTAATAAGTATAGGTAGTTATCATAACAGTCGTCTAGTACCTACCCATACAGAGCTTGTGATATAAGCTCTGCTTAGCTTGGGCTTGGGGCTAAATGATGCTGTGTGGTTTGTCAGGAATTATTTATTTCTCTAATAGCATCTACAGATTTATCATAGGCAATACAATAACCACATTATTATATTACCTATCTATCTATATTGGTATAGTAGGTACTAACTAGATACCATTGAGTAACACGGTAACATTCTTAATTTGCTTATGTCAATGTCAATTTGCGAAACGTCGAAACAAAATTCTCGCTGAGGCCCTGGAGGGAGCGGAGCGGAGCGTATAGAAAATATTCCTTTCATTCCATCATCGACTGTTTGCATTTCAAGGTTTCTTGTCTATATTGTTAGATCAATAAATATTCCAATCACATATTCATACTGAAAGGAATACATTTTCTTCTAGTATTTTGATAATAAAGTGATAACTAATAAGATGGCACTTGTCCAGGATCAAACAAAAATCCTTGAGTTTTTGGAGTTGGTGGGCCGTCTGAAGGTAATATTTAAATTTTATTTCTTCCACAATGCACATACGTACACTCACGTAGGTTCTTGATCTTATTTCTTGCACATTGCACATCCTTATCTCACATACAAATCATTAAATTGATTCTTATCCATCGATAAAATAATGTTTGCACTCATCCATGACAACAAAATCACACTTAGTAATTCGAAAGTTTAGAGGGATTGATGCAAAGATTTAAATATTAAATAATCTTTGGCTTTGTTTCTACTGAACGAATCGGGCTGAAATTTTGCATACATGTCATCTAAGTCTGGCTAAATATAGGCTATTTTTTTATAGTATAAAACAGTTTCCATGGGCCATGGGAAAGAACACGCAACCTAACCTGACCTTATCTTTTGGGATAATCTTTGAATGTTTCCATAATTATATATACATAGGCAGAAACTAGTAAATGTACCAAAATTCATAGGCTTGCTCACTCACATACATTTTTTTCTCACCCACTAAATTAATTTTTGTAAATTAGGAGACCAGAACCAACCAGAACTAATTGTATAAAACACATACATAGCATTATGCTTGCTATGTTAACTTTTGTGCAATAAAGTATATTCTATCTATCTATACAACTAAAACTTTTCCTGTTAGGTACCTACCTAAAATAAAAACAATCTTGTGCTTATTTTGAGGTAAATAAAACAACATATTCCAATAACATTCATACAATATGTACCTACTTTATAGTTTAACTTAAATAATTCATTATATAATTTAATATGTAAATAATAAATGGAGGCCTATGTCAGTAGTAGAATACATTTTCTATTAAATATAACATCATCAAAGCATCACAACATCATCTACTGTATTATATATCAACTGATAATGTCAGTGCATAACATAGATATTTTTACACATTTAAGAAACAAACATTTTATTTATTGATACAGCATGAGAAGAGAACAGGGTGGGTGCTCTGTGACGTAAATGAATGTGAATCCATCGCCGGGCACATGTACCGCATGGGCATGATGACATTCTTGCTAACAGATGAGAACAATCCTACTAAACTTGACCGCTTCCGGTGTCTCCAGATAGGTATGTTATTATTTAACCTTCAGACTACAGTATGACCTCTCACTCAATGGACTATCAATATTTGTCATGTCATCATCTGTGCAATCTATTCTACTTTATGTAATCATCAGTTATACAGCTACCTAGTTGTATAACTGATTGTCATATCGTTTTTACAAGGTACCCTCACTTGCTATTCAGCTCCCTAGCTGCAATACAAGTCTAAATCAGAATGTGTTTTTATTGAAATCCTGGACATAATAATATTGTAGGAGTCGATGGAAGGAGGCAGGTCATGACCGCTATTTGTGGTATCGTTTAGAGGAGACCTTCGTTCAGCAGTGCACTTGTACGGGCTGATAATGTGACTACTATGTAAGGTGCTTGATATTAGCATGCCCAGATAACAGTTAAAGGCTTGGTTGTAATAGATATGTTAACTTAAAACAGATTGGGTTTTATCATACAAAAGGTTTTTTCAAACAAACCAACATTCAAACAAACCTTATTTTGATAGTTCGTTAAAAGTATTAACTGATTGAAGAACATCACACTGATATTATAAAAGCGAAACTTTGGTTGTTTGTTACTTTTTCATGCCAAAACTACTAAATGGATCAGGCTCAAATCTAGCATACAAGTCGTTCTAGGCCTTGAGTAAAACATAGGCTGCTTGTTACCCCATAAGTCAGTTTCCATAAGCTAAATATAACCTTTAAACGTTTCCATAGAAACAACGCGAGCAAAGCCGCAGCGCGTTCATAAACTATAATAAATAAATAAAACAAATACTAAATAGTTTATATTATAGCATCAGATCTGAAATACAACACTCTTACCACAAGACAAGTGGTTTCACACTGTATTAACCTAGTTAGAAAAATCTGACCATTGTACTATCCATAGAACAATATCTTATTTATAAAAAATTCACTACTTTGTATGAGCCTTTACTGTACTGTATCCTGTCTACATAAATCAACCTATACTAAAACAAAAAAACCAGTTTATGAGTTTACCTACTAAGAAAGTGGAACATGCACAACACAAGTCACTTTCACTTTGGCCAATAGATGTAGATCAAGTTTTTGTAAAGCCTCAGCATTATTACACCTAGTTCTTCTATTTCTTCACTACATAATATAAAACAAAGTCGCTTCCCGCTGTCTGTCTGTCCCTATGTATGCTTAGCTCTTTAAAACTACAGAACGGATTTTAATGCATTTTTTTAATAGATAGATTCAAGAGGAAGTGTTATAAACCATTTAACACATAGATTTCCACACGGATGAAGCCGCGGGGCGCAGCTAATATACTATAAAACTAAAGTAGTATCCTGAATTCATTATGTATGTAAGGAGGTTCACTACGAACCTTATTTGTGTTGGAAGAACACTACTACTTCTTCTATCACCTACTTGAAATGTTTCTTGTTCTAGCCATGGTCCATGACTTAGCAGAATGCATTGTTGGAGACCTCACACCACACTGTGGAGTGTCACCTGAAGAAAAGCATCGCAGAGAGGATGATGCCATGCAGAAGATAGCTGAGCTAACAGGCCTGGCTGGGGACAGGATGTATGATTTGTACAAAGTAAGTATGAAAACAATTTTAAACAACTAGTCCAGTCAATGAGCGCTCGTAAAGGGGGTGGATGGAAAGGTTTGAAAGCTGAAAATATGACTTCGAAACTTTGTGACTAGCTAGGAGACAACTACTGTTAGGTGAACTCTAGGAGTAGAGCACAAAAAAGGTGCAGTTTTTTAGTTCTTTGCTTAAACTTGCAGCCTTGGAAACAATGTGTCATAGAAAATTTCGATATATACTTGACCTTGGGTTATTGTGTTAGAGCAACAAGCTGAGTCACGACCTATTAGACCTACACACGCGCACTTATCTGCTTGCTGTGAGGGCTACTTAGTACCAACTCAATGCTTTACCGTGCCACAATCGTTCATACACCATCATTAATGGATATTCTACACATTATGTACCTATAGTAGTATAGTAGTTGCAATAAAGAATTCGACTTTATTACTACTGTAGAGTGAGTTATAAATTATATGTTTGTTATGGATAAAAAAGAAAACTACAACTACTGGTCTTCCAAAATGATGTCTGGTTATTATGTAAGGCAATGGTTATATACTAATACAAAAGTTTTATTCAGTTATATAGTAGTCTTAATCATATATATTGGTAATATCTGAGTGATGCTGCGAGTAGAAGCTAGTAATAAATAATCATCAGATAATCATTTGACGACCGATGTGGCGCGGTGGGCAAAGGTCCGCCTGCGACGCAGGAGGTTGCGGGTTCGATTCCCGCCTCGGAACGATTGTGTACGATCTGCAGATATTTGTTCCGGGTGTTCTGGTCGTTTTCTATGTACAATAAAAAATATCTATCTATGTAATATATTGTATTATGTATATCAGTTATCTAGTACCCATAACACAAGCTCTGCTTACCATGGGGCTAGATAATGCTGTGTGAATTGTCCAGCATTATTTATTTATACTATTTATTTATAAACAAAATCCACAGCTCTTAAATTAACTTATCGAATACATTGTGACTAACAGCCAATAAAAGGATTTACATGACCATAATTTAGGAAGGAACAATATGGATAGGAATAAGGATGACATCACCAATTAACGTGCTATTATGTAGGTGGTCTTCATTATTGTATCGGCACAATTAGACATGTGCGCCGACGTTAAAATAATCAACGATGTTGTACCGCGCCTGAGGTATGCGAGCGGCGAGACGGGGGGGAAATAGCGGCCGCTCCGATCCATCAGTCTGCCGTCAACGCGTACTCTTGCTCTTTTTTCCTCGCCCCCCACCTCGCCGCACTTTCCTAAGGAGCGGTACAGCGGCTTCGGTCAAACTATAGCATATAAACTTTAAGACATATAATAACAGATACATAGTAGGTAATTTAGTTACTAATTCACACAACTAAACTATGATAAACCTACATTACTTATGTGTAATTTAAAAGTTATTGATATGCAACACATAAACAACCATATAAATATAATAATAGCAAGAATGATTGATGAATGGTAATTGGCACTATAAGTACCTCAAGATAGGTACTATTTTGTAATCATAATGCATTATCTTATAGTACTTATAGTGTCAATTACCTTAAATAATATTCCGCGATATACTGGTCTGTTATCTAGTAGTCTGATAAACTGTAGGTAACCTTGAGTATCAAAACTGTTTAATCTATTGCATGCAAATTAGACAATATTTGGCATTGAGTACGATATCGAGTTCCTGATAAAAAAAGTACTACTGCCAAAAAACCATACATCTGACTCATCTACACACAGTCATAGCTCAAAGAATTAGCAAGCTGAAGTTGAAGTGGGCTGGCCATATATTGCGAAGAACCGATAACCTGAACCTTGAGTGAAGACCGCGAACGCGCTCTACAAACGTAGTGTAGGACGCCATCCGGCCAGATGACGTCTTGCGAAAGACTGCAGCATGCTGGATGCGGCCATCTGAAGAGTGGGCGCTTATTAGTGGAGGCCTATGTCCAAAAGTGGACTAATTATAGGTTGATGGGGCCGTGTGGTGCCACACGACCATCGTTGACTACTAAGTGCTTCATAGTCACGGTTATTGTTATGGGCTGCTAACAAAATATAATTTTATCATTTCAGGAATACGAAAACCAAAGCTCTCCTGAAGCGAGGTTCACTAAAGACTTAGATCGCTACGACATGATCCTACAAGCGTTTGAATATGAGAAACGTGAGAAAGCACCAAAAAAACTACAAGAATTCTTCACTGCAACGGAAGGAAAGTTCAAACATCCATTCATTGTTAATTTAGTGAAAGAACTGTACAGGCAAAGGGAAGAATTCGAAAAGAAGACTATTACTGTTACTAATGGCCATGCATAATCGAAAGGTCATTGTATACAATACCATCGTTCCGTTCTGTAGCGTGATTAAGATCGCAAAGAGTTCTTAGTTATTTTTTTATTACTAGAGATAAATGAAGATTAATGCCAGAAATATCTGCTGATAGTAATTTTTATTGATGCTTTATATTCAGTATTAATCTATCCTGAAGCATTTTTTTTTATCTTTAGCGTCATCAATCGCACAGTGATTTCTAGCATTGCATCTCACTAAACAAATTCCGTTAAGATAATAGACAATATGGTGGTTACTCACGAGTGAAAAAATGGGATTTTACTTTTTTGTTGGTTCAACAAGTATTTTAAATAGCTGATAAGACGTTTTGCATTTGCAAATTGCTATGACGTATATTTTTTCACACGTAACCAACAACCTTTATTTATAATATCTTTAGCTTGTATTTTTTACCCGAACAATAAAACTGTGTAGACAGCCTGGCCTCAAAGCTAGTTAAGCAGGTACATTCAGATTAACCTGCCTGACTTGAAAGGCTACATTTTATTTAGAATTTCGCAAGTATTTGTTGAATAACATAATTTACTAGAAGGTTAACGTAAAAAAGCAATTGTAAACTTGAGTTTGCACTCATGAACGTAGTATTTACATAGCAATAAGGTTTATCAGTATTTTTTTACTTGAAGACATACAATTGTTAATTTAGAAATCACGATATTTTGTTCTTCTAAACTCGACGTGATGATGTATAAGAAATAGTCACGTTCGCTAGTGTTGTTGAGATTACGACTACCGTTGAGCAATAATATGTACAGTTTCTCAAGATGCACGCAGCGTGCGTTTTTTAATACAAAAGCGATCCATTTACCGATACTCCTATTTAGAATACAATATTTATTATTTATTGACAACAAAGACATTACAAATGAAGACTTAACAATACCTGATAACAATAAAAGAAAACAACAAGGTAACAGCAAGGTTATGTACTTAAAATAGAAACACAAACTTCAATAATGTATAATCTCACATGTGCAGCGAAAAATTTATAAATTTCAATACTAAAACGAACGAGAGATCAATAAATGATGAATGAAAGTTTTCAAAAACAAAAACTGCTTTGAGCTTCTTTGCCTTGATTCTTTGACACCAATCTCGTTAGATATTTCCACTAATATTCTTTCGGTTATCCCTTTGTATACAAAAAATATCCAAGGTTTTTCAAACGGAGTATAAGTACCTATGTGCTTTATCTATAAACAGTGTAAAACCAGTCATACCAAATAATAGGCTTCTTCTCTAGCAAGGCTAGGCTAAAACAATATTTTTAGTTTGTACTAATCCAAGTTAAGATACGATTTTGACTTGGTTTTTTTAGTTGGGTGTGTTAGATTTTATATTTTGTTTATGCCTATATCAACATTATGTTCTTTTTGTGATACAGACAGATGTGATTTAAATGAAACAAAAGTTATTTAAACGGGATATAAACCATGATTTGATTTTTTAGTTTTGATAAATGGTAAATATCCCGTTATAAATTACTTTTGTGTAAATGTTAAAACCATGATAGCTTAAAAAGTAATTTAACTTGTTATAATTTGTTTTAATAACGTATTTTGTTCTAACTTAAAGCAATAAGTATCCAAGTACGTACCTACGTACCGTATGTACCGTCGCGTCGTCGCACATTATTTTGTAACATGTTTTAGCATCACTCAATAAATACGTACCTACACGACATGAATACAAAAATGCTTTTATTATTCCTAAATTTAGTGAATTCATTTTTCATCAGTTTTCATTCAACAGAAATCTTTATGCAAGTATATCTGGTAAATAAATAAATAATGCTCGACAATCCACACAGCATTATCTAGCCCCTTACCATGGGGCTAGATAATGCTGTGTGGATTGTCCAAAGCTTGTGTTATGGGTACTAGATAACTGATATACATAATACAATACGTTACAAAGATAGATATTTTTTATTATACATAGAATACGACCAGAACACCCGGAACAAATATCTGCAGATCGTACACACAATTGTTCCGAGGCGGGAATCGAACCGGCAACCTCCTGCGTCGCAGGCGGACCTTCGCCCACCGCGCCACATCGGTCGTCAATTATCTTATACCCTCCCTCTTCAAGTCTAAAGTACCGAACCAATATATACATATGTATAAGAACTGAAACAATAATAGCTTGACATTTTACATAAAGGTAGTTCTAGGCCTGGAACCGAGCGAGGATGTATACTGGTATAGGCATCGATATGAAATTGTATATAGGTAGGTCGAATCCCGAAAGTACGCGGGCAGAAGCTAATTTAATATAGTCACAATTTTTTTACCTCTGGTCGTTCCACTACTGGGCAAAGGCCTTCCCTATTCCCTCCAGACAAGACACCGCGATACGAATATATTATAATATAGGTCACAACATAGGTTTATAAAATATATTAATTATTTATCAAACCTAGATCTTATGATCAAGTAGGTACCTAAATGACAAGTAATTAGAATGAAGAGGACGCCTGTCGATTCTATTTCCGCGGACCAATTAAAAAGTTACTCAAATTGACCGTAAACTGATGTAATGGTAGGTAACTTATTTAACTAATTAATATCGTGTAGATGAGTAAATACCCTATCGCACGCGCCTTTAGACTGGACGGAACCCGTAACAAAATACCTACTGTGAACGGAAGGCCCGTATTTGAAAGCGTGTTGCTCAGTCTCAGTCACAAAGTACTTTGTGTCTAGAGGCTGCGGGTCTAACTAACCAAACCATCCGATGTCCTCCAGGAAGGCCAGCATCTCGCTAATGCCGGTGCATGTCTCCCTAGGCGGCCTCGGTGTCCCAAAATGTTGCAGTCTGAGAAGCTACCTACATACAGCGTAGGTAGGTACTAACGTACCTTACCTATGCTATGGCATGAATATGAATGAATGAATCACTCAAGACCTAGATTATTTATTTAAAGAATAGCTTGATTTATATATTACTAGCGGCCCCTCCCGGCTTCGCCCGGGTGGTCATTGTTTCAGGCAATTTTTTAAATTTTTCTCTTTTTTTCTCTCCGTAAGAACCATCCTCGTACTTCAAGGATTATTCTAAAAAAAGAATTAGCGGAATAGGTTCAGCTGCTCTCGAGATTTACGCTTAGCAACACATTCAGCGATTCATTTTTATATTATAGATGAAGCCTACATATTGTACTTAGGTCTATTTATGACTGAGCAAGCTTTCATAATACTACAATAAACCGATTTTAATAACACTGTTATTAAAATCGGTCGTAATCCCCACTAAGCCGTCCCCAACGGTGGGGATTAAGCAAGTTCGCAAAAGAAAAAAAAAATGGCGTTTTCCCCACTAACATTTTTAATATTGGTTGGTGGGCATTACGACAATAAAAATAAAGTTTTATAAAGGCGTAGTCCCCACTATAAAATATTAAACAACTCACAATGATCAGATTGAAGTGGGTCAAGATATTGCGTACCTACGGTGCTATTTGCACGAAGATATTGAAGAAACATTTCGTAAATTAACTAAGACGTGCGTCCCAAAGAGTCTGTAGGTGTAGGATGATCTGAAGATACCATTGCCATAGTAAATCGATTAGTTTAGAGCAGAATATAATATACATAATATTTAAATTTTGTTTAGTTCACAAAGATTCCATTGAATGAGCTCAAGGTTGTGCTTGTGATGGATGACACCAGTAATGAAAGTGGCCTTGCTTGTTCAATGCAATACAAACCTACCTCCTACCTATATACTAATGACAAGGTCAGCCTCTCAACATCTAAATAAAAATGATTTTTTATATGTAAACTTCATTTTAAGCTAATTCTTATTAATTGAAGAGGCACTGTCAAGCATAATAAGAAGTCATTTTGTACTTTTAAGATTTATTGTACAAAAAATATGCAGGTAAAATTAAAAAATTCAGTCATAAGTTGATTTGCAAAAATGCTTATACATTATTGTGACAAACTTATGCACCCTGTGTGGGATATCAGATCATAGGCACATACAATACTTACTTTACTTATTCTAACTGAAGAAAAGACTTTCTATGTTAGTAAGGCTTTATGTGAAACTCAAAATTTTAGTTATGTTATACAATTGATAATAATACAATTTCTTATGAAGGTAGATTTCGTTAGCCATAGCCAATGTAAGCTGGGGCTAAGCATTATTTCCCCATATCGTAGGTTAGAGTTGAATTAGTTAAGCAGCTTGTTTGGACCCTTGTTCTGCCTCTTCTTTCTTTCGTTGTTTTTCTCTCATAAGCTCAGCATCCCTGTGACATACAAAAATAAGTTTCGCTATTGCGCATCTCCAATCCACAAGAACCATGTTCTTAAAAATAATTAATGTAGTGAATTGAAATGCAAACTTGTTCTCATTTGATACTAGCAAGATATTTACACTACCGCCTAAAGTAAATTAAAAAGAAACATATTATAACCATTGTTACTCGATATGATTATGATAGGTTTTTTTGATACCTTAAGCATCAAATGGTGAAATAAAACTTGCTACAACATGAGCCCTGAAAACATTACCTTTTATATAAAAAGCAAGTTTTATTTCACGATTGCTCTTAAATACATCGAACAGATATTTGATGCTTAATGTATCAAAAAATGGAATACTGACTTCTGTTGCTAGCTACCCACTACATAAATATAATATAAATAATGCTGGACAATTCACACAGCCTTAATAGTAGTACATGGATTACAACTATTTTTTTTATTAAATTCTCAATAAAAAATATTTAAGGGCACAACTGATCTTCATTCAATGTTGCTTCAGTAATTACCTAAATTTTCGTTCAGTGACAGACATCCCAGTCTTATCAGCAGCACTTTTCTTCTTCTGGGCTTCTTGCTGTTTCTTTTGGTTCTTGGCCCGAGCCAAATCTCTCTGGTTACCACCTGTAATTAATAATACAATTTTAGAAACAATAGGCTTCAGCATCAGTATGAGGGACACAAGCTTCCCTCCCAGCAGACATTAAATTAGAAACAGGAAATAATAGCCACTCGTCTAACATACAGTGGCAGAGGTTGGATCAAATTTGATTCAGGGGCTTGAAAGGTACCTACTTTTTCCAAGCTTTCATCTAGAGGTTATTTTGTCATTATATGTAGAAAGGTATGAAGAATCTAGCATCAAACCATTTTGAGGACGTGATTTTTGCGCAAGTAACAGAAATATCGTACAGGGGCCAAAATGTAGGCATGTAATAGCTATCTAGAAACTTCCGTGGAATTTGATCTCCAGAAAGTTCAATAATACAAGATCTGGACACAAGGATACTCGATATTTGGTATGGCGGGCAGCAAGCAGGCAAACAATACAGCAACAAGACTAGAGAACTGGAAATAACTCACGGGTCATCTTGTGAACGGTTTGTCAGCGAGGTTGAAGTTGGAAGAGCGACGCAGTTACCTAATTTAGGTATTTTTTTCGGTTTTTGGAAGCCCGGACGATACGCTAGTCCGGTCGGAACCTAGGACAACGCACCGCCCTTTTTATACCAAGAAGATAAATTATCGACAAGGCGCCAATAAAGTAAATTCGCTTGGATGTTTTTCCAAGCAAAATAGAACACACATTAGCCCGAATCGAACATTAGCAGCAGACGCAGATTGGACGCAGACGAGCAAGACATATCATGACAGACTGACAGAGTTGAATTGCATTGCATTTACTTTAGACATGTGTCGTTCCGGACCGTAATAGCTCCTGGAACTATGTCCTCACTCGGAACTAGATCGTTCCGCTCCGATGCGTCGCTTGAAGTAGTTCCATCGTTCCTTCAATCCAATCCAATCCAATCATCGCGGCGTCTCGTCTCGCGTTGGTCGGCAAGATCTAGTTCCTTTCCATGTTCGTTCCTTTATCTGGACTGACATCTGACAGACAGACATTGACTGACAGACAAGACAATCTTAATAGTTTGAGTGAGTTTCAGTTATGTAGAACGTAGGTAGGTAGTAGGTAGGTACTACTTACCTAATGTTGTAAATTTTGACAGATTCATTTATAGACTGATTACGTTCCTACCTTCGTTTTACTCGTGGTTCTGTAAGCAGTACCTATTAACCGCGCGACATATTTATCTCGAACTCGAATTCGCTTGTGCTCGTCAAATTAGCTTACCTACATATACCCAATGATAGCAAGTCTGTTCTATACTACATACAATTTAAATAATAACTACATAGGTACACTACAATATTTGTATTCAATTCTCAGAATAGTTAATACAGAACTTATTACTTGTTGAATACCTACTATTATTTATACCAATAAAGACAAAATGACATTCCTCTGCTATACCTTAGTGTAGGTAGGTTTTCCGCGTAAAAACAGTGCTAAAATGATAACAAACAAGATTTTGCTCTTCATTATTTAGCAGGCGCGAGTTTGATAAAAGTGAAGTGGAGGTAATAAATGAACCTACATATAGGCCTCTGGAATTTCATAGTTTTTATGAGATCTGTTTAGTGTAAGGTATAAATTAGATTGTAATATATATTTTACAAATAGGTAAGTATGGAATAAATAAGGTAGGTACCTATTTTTGATAAATGGATTTATGTCTCTAGACATCATACCTAGGTAAGTTAATCTATATTAACGAATAGGTAGGTACTTTCCTTAAATATGAAATGGAACAGGTAGGTAGGTAGGTACCTAGAAACATTTTATCCGAGAAGTAGATAAACAATAGGTATGTATGAAATGTACCTGTGTGATAATTAAAACCTATGATCCTAAGTAAGTAGGGACCTACTTACTCGTACCTAAAGAAATAATACTACAGGAACTTGGTACGTACCTACATAAAAATACCACAAATAGAAAAATTGAATTTAGGCGCAATATACCTATTAGTTGAAATATTTGTGGCGCACATATTTTAACCAACGCGCGACGAAACAAAAATTCTCTAGTTCCCCAAAATTCAAATATTTCCCATGTATGTAAACATGTCCGCTCGCACCGACCGAACCTGCCAAGGATCTACGCACGCTAGCTAGTTCCGCGGACATATTTCCTTTATAACATTTCCGAACCTGATACTCTTAGCTAACATGTCCGGACATGTTTCGTGGAACTAGTTCCGCGGACATATTTCCGTTGTAACATTTCCGAACCTAACAGGACCTACACGGATACGTGCGCACCTCGAACATGATACTCTTAGCTAACATGTCCGGACATGTTTCCTGGAACTAGTTCCGCCGTTCAAAGGAACTATATCATGTTCAATCCACAGCCGGACATGGTTTGCGCATGTCTAATTTACTTGACAGATGACATAGGGAGAACACAGAGTATAGATAGCCGGTCACACCGGTAACAAATTCACAATATCTATCTGTGGACATGAAGGCAACTCTTAAAGCTTTGAGATAGTTACGCGATAGAAAGAGAATAAGCAAATAGTTTGTTAGTGCAAAATGATATATACTTTTTAGAATATTCTGCCCGTATTAAATATGGTATTAGCGTGTTTATGACTTTATGATCGATAAATGCCTGTCTGTGCCTGTCGTTCACGAGTCTTTCTACAAAGCAGCAAGAAGCATAAACACCAGCGACACTAACACCCTATTACCCGGCATATAGAAAGTGCGCTTACAGTGTAACACTAAACCTGTCAGTCAGTCAGTAGTCACTTTACTTTAGTAGTTAAAGTAGTACAGGTATTTTATTTATTGGTAAATCTGTCAAAATGTCGGTCGATGCACAAGTTCTTTTGGGCAGCAATGAAAATAATAAAAGAAGTGATAAAGCCCCCAAACCGTTGTTTCCTAAAAGAGAAGAGTGTTCACATGTGTCTTGCTACTGGTGAGTAAAAACAGTTTTCGCTAAAACCGTCTTTGTAATATTATTGCATTGAGTGGGTCTCAAATCTTTTGTTGTTCTATTAAACAGCGAAGAAAATGTTTGGAAACTATGCCAAGACGTATCTATCAGAGTGCCAGAAGAGTTGGATACTTGCTACGTTGTTTTTATTTCAAATCTATGTCGTACCGTACCGCTTTGGAAACAAAGAGCTGGGCGTGAGGAGGACCGTCTCGTTATATGGGTGTGTATTGAATTGTCACGCTATACCTAAATATTTGCTAACCAACACTAATTATCGCCATGGTCTGCGCTACTTTATTATGCTGGCTAATGTGGTGATTTTTATTATTCCTAATAAATGTTTAATGTAGGCAGCTTCTAAATCATCTGAGAATCTGTTATATTGAATAAAGGATCTCTTATATTGATAATATTAGTAGCCAGTGGCTTTGCTTTTAGTTTCCCTGGATGTTGTGATGGTCACGAGTAGTCCATGTCCTTATCCGGGATACCATGTATCTCCTTGCAAATTTCTTTTCCTTTGAATTACATTGATATTCAGATTCAATAACAGTAACTGTATTTCTTTAGGTTTACTTGAGATTCTAATTATTTATTGTTTTCAGGATTATCATGTAATTTTTCTGTATGCCTGGGATTGCAAGACATGCCTTGTGTATGATTTGGACTCTGAATTGCCATTTCCAACCTTCTTCCATAAATATGTCACAGAAACATTTCGAACTGATCAAGTTTTGAAATCGGACTTCCACAGGTATTCTCAACATAAATAATGAAAATTTGTTTGTAACTCTTAAGTTAAGTTAAAATAATATTGTCCTTGTTTTTCTAGGTTCTTCCGTGTTGTACCAGCCAAACAGTTTTTACAACACTTTGCATCTGATCGGCGGCACATGAAGCGACCTGATGGCTCATGGATTAAGCCACCACCTCCTTACCCAGCCATCAGTACATCAGGTGAGGATCACTACATAGTATAAAAAAAGTAGCTTCCCGCTGTCTGTCTGTCCCTATGTATGCTTAGATCCTTAAAACTTTGCAATGGATTTTGATGCAGTTTTTTTCAATAGATAAGTGATTCAAGAGGAATGTTTATAAACTATTTGACACATAGGCGAAGCCGTGGGACGCAGCTGGTTAATTAATAACAAAGAATTTAATATTGTTGGGATGATAGGAAGACTGTGGTTCCATAGGACAATGAGGACACTGAGTGAAAAAGCCAGCAGCTGTAGGTGTGAGGCTGATATGATGATGATGTATCTATTTAAACATCATTCAACAACTTAACAAACTTCTAAATAATTAGTTCATACTCTTTCTCTTCTGCGGCCTACTTTTACAAAACTGCGATAACACTGGAGATCGGCCTCTTATCTATGGTTGTGTCATATTATGATGAAAATAAAGTGAGGAATTTGTTGCAAGATTCACTTTATACTTACCATTATTAATTTTTGTGTTCCAGGCTCAACTCATAATTTAGATGAATACATCAACATGGATATTGACTTAGGACCAGGTCAAGTGTTCAGTTTAACCGAGTTTGTGCAGCGCTTCTACAAAGTTAACAGGAATATATGAGATGAGTAGTTCAAATAGATAGTCCAATTATAATTATTTATCTTATAACCACATTGGTTTGTTCTGTTGATTATGTTTTAGTAATCTTTGTTATCTTTTTGTTAATTTAATCCCAAGAGAAGCATGATAATGCCATTTAAATGTCATCTAAAAATTGAAGGGATTTTATTTAAGTGTGGGGGTGGATTCAGTCAGATGTCGCTGAAACCATTTTTTTTTTTTTCTTTCTGTGAGCACTTAAATTTTGCCGTCCCTTTCATAACGATAAACATAAAAAAGTTGGCATCATTTTTAGAGCTGTCAAACTTGTTTTGTTTAATTAAAGCGACATCTGAATTGACACCATTGTTATTGCCATATTATTATATTATATTATTTCATTTATGATTGATTTAAAATTAAAACAGCTGTTTTAAATACCAATCCTTATTGCGGGTCTAAATTCTGTGTCTTATATAAAGTTCAAACTTTAATATAGAGTGAATATCGAGAGAACACAAAACTTGGAGAATGTGGTATTAGATAGAGAAAACAATTTCCCCAGTTCTCATTTAGATTCGCAAGAAAGGGGCTCCAAATCCGAGTGAACTTCCACCTTCTTCTTTTACACTATTATGACGTGAATTTGCACTAAGACACCGTTTTTGTGCACATTCTGTGTGGGTGATACCTACTCCAAGATATTAATAATCAGATATTTTGTAACAAAATATAATAATGCAAAAAAATGAAGTTTCTCGCTAAATTATATACATTTATACAACATTTTAGTATAGCACTATTCCCAAAATCTATAAAGTAGCTAAATGCAGATAGTGCAGTTTTAAAACATATATAAAATAACCAAGAGGCTAATGCTTTTACATAATAATAATGAATGAGTAGTGTTTTGATATTCTACAGTTTATTTCTATTTGTCGTTATTGTGAGATTTATTATGTAGACATTTTTCTCATTTTGACTGAGGAGATCCATGTTTATGGATTGTATGTTTACCTTACGTGATATATGTATTGATATTTTAAGTAACATTATTGTAGTGTGTATTGTCGCAAGTAGCTTTTGTATGTTGATAAGTCTATTCAACAATTTTGTAACAACTTTTATACACTCTTTTTATTCCTTCCCTAGCACCCTTAGCATGTTACAAAAAATATACATAATAATCATAATTGTAAGAGTTTTATCGCAGTTTTGTAAAAGTAGGCCGATTCGAGTGGAAAAACCCTGTTAAAAATCGCTTGAAAAGGCATTGCGTGTTCGTTTCCAATTTACGTGGTTGAATGTATCGTGCGCGATTCGTATAAAGATTATGACTTGGTTAGTTTAAAGTATACATAATTATGTTAGTTAATATTATAATCTTTGTTAAAGTTTCGATTGTAACAACAATGTGCTGTTTTACATTTAAAATGTTTACTCTTGAAATGTTTTGTCTATAAATAATAATTACTTAGCTTAAAGGTTCAAATGTTATACCTAACCTATCTAGAATTAAGGTCATATGCACAGTTAGATTTTTTTACATAAAATAAAAGTCAAAAATAACGGGATAGTCAACAATTGATTTACCTACTCTATTTGCATTTATTAATTTAATACCTATTTCGTATATTCTGCAGGGTTATTGATCTGTACTAGTCAAATGTCGATTATTGTATTGTTATATTTTAACTTTTAAGGTTCTTAAATGTTTATTGCAAATTTTACCGCTGTTTAACCTAGATACTTATTCTTAATCTATACTAGATATCGACGTTTCTTCCTATAATGAATAATCAATCCTCTAAGTTATTGATTATTTGGGGCATAGCTAACTATTCAATGGGACCAAAATTGTGGAAATTTAGAATGAGATAATGCCCAGATTGTTTGTATATTAACTGGGAGTGTGATATCGTCCC
This sequence comes from Eupithecia dodoneata, assembly GCA_947044415.1. Lineage (NCBI taxonomy): Eukaryota > Metazoa > Arthropoda > Insecta > Lepidoptera > Geometridae > Eupithecia > Eupithecia dodoneata. Next base: position 5,001,934 of record OX345656.1, on the reverse strand, counting down.
AATAGTTATGCCTGTAACCTTACTATTTTAACACAGAAATCGAAACCTTCCTTAAGCCTTTAAAACTTTATCTTTCGACTGACAACTGTAAGTGATAATCATCGTGCTTGTGCTTTAATTGTAACGAGTTACATGTTTTTAATTTTAAGATTTATCAAGCAGAAAATAAAACACTACACGCTAGTTAATCTCTTTTATTTACAGTATCCAAATTTAACACACATACCAAGGAAATATTATTCAAAAATTACGACCTTGACGACAAATGCGACCCGTCAACATAAATTCAGTAAATTATTAATAAAGTGTGGGTAAGCCCTAAGCAAGACTATAAAAAGTAAAAAAGCTGCCTACTGATTAAGCAGGTTTAGGTTCTATACACTGAATTTACCACAGAACTCGATAATTTTACTTTGATGTTATTTAATTTGAAATATTCACAGATAATTGAGCTGTTAGGTTAGGTTCAATACTTTCATTGTATAATCGGAAACACGTGTAGCCTGATACAAAATTGTGTATCAGGCTCCATGGAGCCGAGATCTTAGGGTCGGTACATATCTGACGGAAAATGCGTCGCGTATTATCGGTCGCGTTACGCCAGATCAAGCAAATGAAAAACAAAATAAAACATTCAACCTTTCACACTCAACCGATGATGCTTTAGTGCGTCGATACAGCGCCTGTTAAGTTTTCGTCAACGCATAGTCGGTCGACGTAACGTGTATTTTGTATGATGCATTCAGACTAGGCGTAACATCAGCGGAGATCGTTTGTGTACACGCCGCGCCGTTCGAAATGACTAGACGCGTAATGTGGCAGGTCTAATTTGACCGGAAGATGCGACAGATAATACCTACGCTCGACGCATTTTCCGTCAGATATGTACCGACCCTAAACAAAGTGAATTCAGTTGGTTAATATCTCAGCTCCATTCTCAGTGATGAGTATAGTGTGTTCAGTCTGCGCCGCCCTGGAGTTGTCTTCCGTGATCACAGTCCAGTTGTCTTCAAGCATGAGGCTGTCTACCGAGCCATGGGACAGAACTGGCTCGATCGTGAATGTCATGCCTGCCTTCATCACTCCTTTGTAGTCGTTTGCTGTAGGAATAATAAATGTTTAATTAGAGGTCCGCGTAAAATTGCCCAATTCTTTCCTCGCCTTTTTAAAGAATTCCCTAAAACGAATCTTCAGTTATGAAACAAATCACAAAATAAGACTAATATTACAACATGGGTTATCCATTGCTAAGAGCGGAGTGCAAATCTACCAATTTGACCGACGACGACAACAACGCTAACGCACGACGAGACGGTTCAATTTCTAAGTTAACTTTAAAACTCAATCTAATATATAAAAACTAAGTAAAGGTTTGTATTTGTATCTCAGTTACGTAGCACAACTCTGGTGGAAGGATTTATAGGTATGTCCTATGGACATTCTGAATTAACCTGGATGGCAGGCCTGGAAGCATTGCCCCCGCCCTACGAGAATTGTAAACTAGAAAAAATATAAGATAATTAGATTTTATGTGTATATTTAATCTGGAAGGTACATGTACATACCTACTCGTAAGTATCTAATAAAAATTAGTAAAAACTCACACATATGGTAGATATCAGGAGGTCCATGAAAGTATTCGCCGATACCGTGACCGAGAAACGACGGAAGTACCGTCAAGCCGTTTCTTTTCGCATGCCTTTCGATTGTATGACCTATTTCTTTGAATGGCACATTAGGTCCGCACGTACGGATTGCCTGAAAATTAATGTGGATTTAGAAAGACAGTATTTTTGAAAAGCATGACATTGTTATATAGAGAAGGAGAAAAGGTAAAGATGGTTTGGAGAACTTGGGAAGCTAAATTAGAATAAAACTAGATATTGCCCGCGGTTTTGCATGCGTTTTTAGCGAAAAAGCGTTTTCGGAATAAAAAGTAGCCTAGGTATGCGTTATTCCAGGTCAAGAAATTTATAAATTTCAGCTGAATCCATTTAGTACTTTTTAACGATAACCTTTCCTCGCAAAACATGGTACAAACTTATGTTACGCCTTTATAGGTAGGTAATATGCTTTTAATGGTTATCTATATAGGGACATACATAGATGAGCAATAGCTCTTAAATAATTAATGTAAAATGTAAGTAGGTAGGTATACCTATAGTTACTTACAATATCGAGACATTCCTCAGTTACACTGACGAGTTGGTGTCCTAAGTCGTCAACATCTCCAACTAGAAATGTTTTAGAACAATCGCCGTGAAACCCTTTGAAATATACCTGAAAAAATAATTACGAGATCTAGCGCCATCTACCCAAGAGTCGTTTCATTTTGAATAATAAGTATTATTACGCCATCTATGACCAAAAGCTATTATAATAGCTTTTTGCCAGATTATTTCAATAATTTATCTGCAGTCGTCGTGTAACTTTGTTTAGTATTATTTTCAGTAGTTTTTTTTATACAAATTTTAATTAGCCATCAGTATTGAGTCGCATATGTACCTATTTATTAAGTTAGCTGTTAATTTCCTGAATATTGATAAAATAAAATAGATATAATGGTTTCAAGTGCCCTGCTTTACATATTTGCCCATCTGAGAGTTGCAAGTAAAAAGAATTTACTAACTGTAATATCAACGTTGACAATGTCACCATCCCGCAAAGGCCTGAGGTCCGGTATTCCATGGACACATACATTGTTAACCGATGTGCACACACTCTTTGGAAATCCATTGTAGTGCAATGGAGAAGGATATGCTCCTGCTTCAATGGTTAGGTTATGGACAAACTCATCTATGTCATCTGTTGTTATGCCAGGCTGCAATAACAATAATAAATCTCATTGTGTGTTGAGTCTAGGAACAAATAGATAGATAGACAATACTTTTATTGCACACAAAAATAAAAAAACAAGATAAAAAATAATAATACAAGTTATGTGATATTTTGGCGGTCTTATCGCTCAAGGGTGATCTCTACCAGACAACCGTGGATAGATAGGATTGTTGGATTGAAAAAGGAAATCTGTGTGCGTTATTTTGTAGTTAATTACAACATGAAATTTAATCTTATGTTACATACAAATACCTATCTACTATACACACATAAATAAATTATAACTAATAAAATAATACCTACACAATAAAAATATTCCAAAGATAAAGATTCAAATTTTGACACATAAAGCTTAATTTGTAGCATTTAAGTTTTCTAATTAGTTAGTAGTTATGTTGTCTTTGGTGTTGGTTAATTAACTTAAGGAACTAGTTTAGTAAATTTGTTAATGCTATGATTAAAGGTGTTTTTATTCTTTAAGTCTATAAGACTGACTTACAAATGAGCACATATCTCTTTCTTTTACTCTATAATTACCTTCACCGCTTTCTGAACTTGTGCTAAAATATTAGAAGCCAACTTACAGCTTCTTTTCATACCAATAATTTTATGCTCATCTTTAACTTCAGGCTCTGAGAGTTTTATTAGCTTTTTATAGTTGGGCTTCTCAATGTGTTCTGGTACATTCCTGCCGGGTGTTGTTTTTACAGGCTCCACTACCTCAAACACACCGAACTGTTTCCTGAAATAATAATTTGCTTTTTAGAAGATATTCGTCCAGTAAAACTTTGAACCCTTTCTGATGAGAATGCTTACATTTTTGTTCTCCAAAATCTGCCCGCTGACCCAAGCAATTTTGATGAATAAACCATAATGTTGAGCAAAACAATGTGAATAAATGAGTGCTAATGCAAGGCTGTTTTCTCAAGGAATTTGAATGAAAGAATATTTATTTTTTAAATTCAAAATTATTTGTTTACATTTTGTCAGCTGATTTATCTGCCTGCTGTCATTTGTTATCACTTGATAAATTCTTATGTCAAATTCTTCTCTCAGAGCAGTGGGACTACTACGCTATTTAACACATAACGCGTTGCGTTAGTTATGTTAATTAAAGTAGCCCCCACATACTACACACGCGTTATGAGCGCAGTGGACGGTCAACCACTGTTTGGACAACAAACAGTGGTTGACCGTTCACTGTGCCGACATCATCGTTGGCAATTACGTCTTTAAGCAGATAATAGCAGCTGTATATTATCATTTGTTTTACGTTTGTTTGTGGCTTTTGGCCACAAAAATTTCTTGGGCTTTCTATTTCGTTCATTCATAACTCTACACTCTTAGTCTATCTATGATTCATTCATTCAAATTCTTTCATTCATTCATCAACTTTTGTTTGTTTGTTTGCGGGTTTGGAACTGCGTTGTTGTGTTGCGTTTCACGAAAATTATTATATAGCCGCAAAAATATAACAGATATTTGCATAGAAATGAGCCAAAGTAAGTTGTTAAGTGTTTCTTGATAGTCACCATAATATGATTATTGTTAGCTACCTCTTAGTTATTCACAAACAAATGTTTACGTTTTTCAGCCTCTGAAAAGCCTCTTATTCAAGATGTGGTGGATCCAACAGGTCCTGTTGCCAGGAAAGGTGTCCTCATTTCATTTAGGACTGGAAAAACTATGGAAATACCCGAAAAAGACATAGTGAGTAAACCTAACCTCTGGTTAAAAAATAAGTTGTCAGATTGCTTTGGTACTACAAATTATGATTATTTCAGCTGGGAAGGTGTCGGTTTGTTGGTGAATTTGAGAAAATAAACCGTATTGGAGAAGGCACTTACGGGATTGTCTGTAAGTACTTTTATTAAGAGCATCAAGAATTTTGTTAAACTGGACGACATTGTTCCAACCAAATTTTTTAATTTACTGTATGTAACCTTTTTTAATTTACTGTATGTAACCTTTTTTAATTTACTGTATGTGCTGCTGGTTTTCCTGGAAATAAATTTAATCACCCTGGTGTTAAGGCCTTTATACTTCCCTTAGTCTAAGCATTACTTAATGCTTGTATTTGTTTCCATCTTTGTGTGTTCATTTAATACTGGCCTTTCTATCTATTTATCTTTCTTATTTACAGATAGAGCCAAAGACAAGCTGAACGGAAATATTGTGGCATTGAAAAAAGTGAGAATGGATGTAGAAAAAGATGGTCTTCCTCTTAGTGGCCTCAGAGAGATACAAGTGCTGATGGCTTGCCGGCATGAGAACGTAGTGCAGTTGAAAGAAGTTCTTGTTGGCAGGTCCTTGGAAAGGTACCGCTATTGACCGTATCTTTTTATAAATGGAATAACTCGTCTTGCAATAAATAACTTGGTTATCCATTATATAAACTAATAAATAATGCTGGACAATTCACACAGCATTATCTAGCCCCATGGTAAGCAGAGCTTGTGTTATGGGTCCTATATAGATAACTGCTATACACAATTACATACATAGATAGATATTTTATTATTATACATAGAAAACGACCAGACCAGTTTGTACAAATATTTATTTCAAGGCGGGAATCGAACCCGCAAAATCCTGGGTTGCACGCAGACCTTCGCCCACCGCGCCACAGAGGTCATGGACATGTACCTAAATACCTACCAAAACACTAACTTAATTTTCCTTTTCCTTAGCATCTTCCTATCAATGGAATACTGCGAACAAGACTTAGCATCTCTTCTAGACAACATGAGCTCACCGTTCACAGAGTCCCAAGTGAAATGCTTGATGCTGCAAGTCCTGAAAGGTCTGAAGTACCTGCACTCAAACTTCATTGTCCACCGGGATCTAAAAGTATCTAATCTGTTGCTGACTGATAAAGGATGTGTGAAGATTGGTAAGTTGCTTTAGAAATGTAGTTATTATTTCCTTAACACTTTGTCTGCTGAAATCACACGGTATGTGTTTTCTACAAGTGATTAATATGCGTAAATCCACACTAGCGCAGCGGCTGAGAAAATACAGATCTTTGTGACTCAGCACAGCCGTAATATATTTCGAACGAAACGCATGTGCGGCGCAACACAATCGCTGTGTAGAGCGGCAGCACGAATTTTTTAGGTTAAAAAAAAGATCGCAGTCGTCGAAAAAAAATCGCAGTCAAAGTGTTAAACACATATTCATGTAAATATTCAAGTCCCTACACTACTTTAACAAATTATATTACACTGGAGAGTAGGCAGGGAATGCAACAACAGGGAACGTTTACATTTTATTTTTTTAACCCCTGATATTTGTTTTGTTTCGAGCTTTATAACTTTATCATGGAGTGTACTTACTGTAAGATTTTCTGAACATCCTGGGTAAAAGTGTGTGAACATGTTTGTTACAAAAGATCTCCAAACCACTAAATAGAACAGGACAAGACATTTGGCGTACATGTATGAAATTATCCGATTTAATTAATAGCCTAATTTTTATCCGAGATTAACGTGTATGAAAACGTTGTCAAAAGTTCGTTACTATTTCTAGCCAGGTTACAACCTCATAGAATCCATTGATTATTTATCCACACTAGCAAATGGCTGGTCCAAACTATCTCACTACTAGATAAATTGTTAATTACCCTCACAAGTTTTTTAATTTGTTCATTTCCAATTATTTATTAAAGTGCCACTGGACATGAAGGAACAATATAGACTATTGTTCCTTCATGTCCAGTCCATGCTAAGGTTGCCGAAGAGATCGCTCTTAGCGATAAGGCCGCCCTTTATACCTTAATCTAAGTTTTATCTCGTTTTGTCTATCTATCTAACATCCATTTTCTTTTTTCAGCTGATTTCGGCCTAGCCCGCTGGTTAGGCGCTCCTGCCCGCTGTGCCACGCCCCGCGTCGTCACCCTCTGGTACAGAGCTCCAGAGCTACTCTTACAATCACCCAAACAGACCCCAGCATTGGACATGTGGGCAGCTGGCTGCATATTGGGGGAACTGCTGGCGAACAAGCCACTGTTGCCGGGGAGGACTGAGATTGAGCAGTTAGAGCTGATTGTGGATTTGCTGGGTGAGTTTTTGATTGTTTATGCTTTTGTTGCACAAGTTGCTTGCTTGCATTATTGGGCTGCGTGTTTATTATTGGTTTACAGCTAGATCACACAAACGAGAATATAAGCCCGAAGGCAAATCTCTGTCTTCTAAGTTCTAATGCATAATCTGCGAGGTCTAGTAAGCTTATGGATGTCTAACGCCCGAATACTCAAACGCAACTCAGGTGAAGTCGCAAGTAAAAAACTCGTTTTTGATACATTTTAATTGAAAACTGTCAAAAAATCACGACTTGCGTCGTTAAATCAGAGTCGTGTCTGAGTGTTCGCAGTTAATTACTAAGAATTATCACAATCTCATTTACGTTGATATGATAGATGATGGTGATAATGATGAATACTATGACATCATAAAATCCCAATAAAAATAAGATTCGCAAGGTTTTAAAATTTGTATCCGCGCTTAATCTTTTTCAATATGGCCTTATTAGGTTGTACTTTATGTCCTTGGTTTGGTTGTTTGCTTTTCTATTATAAATGCTGCTAACAAAACAACTCTTTTGGTGTGAATGTGAACAACTATTGATAAAGCATGGCTTTCTGTAACAAGTACCTATATGGTGGGAGCATTAATAATGTGATGAAAAGCCTTAATACTTACTGCCAACAACGAACTCCACTCAACCACTCAACTCGCCATCTTAAGAGTGTTGGTAGAGCAGCGACGCGCCACTCTGATTTGCATTGCTGAACCTGGGGCAGTGAACTGGCAAAACCGCGCTTGCAACTGTTTCTTTTTAATAAAATAAAAAGAACCATTATTCGCTGAACAAAGTACATTGCATGATATAAAATAGTATTAAAAGTAAGTGCAATTTTATCTTATTCAAATATATCAATAAAGAACTAGCTGAAATTCTACAGCAATCCGTTTTTTAGTCTGTTTCATTATACTATTATTTCTTTGCATGTATAGTATAAGATGCCAAAGAAAGCGTGTTTCCTCACCATGCAATTATGATTGATAATGCAAATTAATATAACAATCACTCTTACGACGACGTGGCGACCTCTGTGGCGCGGCGGGCGAAGGTCCGTCTGCGACGCAAGAGTTTGCGGGTTCGATTCCCGCCTCGGGACAATTGTGTGTACGATCTGCAGACATTTGTTACGGGTGTTCAGTTCAAAGATATTTATTTTCTCATTTACAACATACATGTTACTTACATGAGAAACTTAAGCTAAGTATTAATATTATGTTATTTTTCCGTCTTTTTATGTTTAGTTCAGTAGTGTTTCATCCTCAAGTATATATCTATGCAATTTGGATTTAAACACGCCAGACGTTCCAGCACCTTTAACGTCTTCAGGTAGCCCGTTATAGAACTGGGCCCGTGTTCTGGTTGTTATTGATGTATAAAAAAATAAATCTATCTATGTAATGTATTGTATTAAGTATATCAGTCATCTAGTACCCATAACACAAGCTCTGCTTAGCTTAGGGCTAGATGATGCTGTGTGGATTGTCCAGCTTTATTTATTTATTTATTATCTTACAGGGACCCCATCCGACGCAATCTGGCCAGAGTTCAGCGCACTCCCAGCTCTCCAGAACTTCACTCTGAAACAGCAGCCGTACAACAACTTGAAGCAGCGGTTCCCTTGGCTGTCTGCCGCTGGCCTGAGGCTTCTAAACTTCCTGTTCATGTATGATCCCAACAAGAGGGCGACGGCTGAAGAGTGCCTGCAGAGTTCCTACTTCAAGGAACAGCCTTTACGTGAGTTCTTGTTTTATCTATTTATTTATTGAGGACTAGCGGACCTTCCCGGCTTCGCACGGTTTTAGTACGGATCCCTAACTTTTTTGAAAATATAATATAGTCTATGTTCACGGGGGATAGTGTAGCTTACCAATGGTGAAATAATTTTTGAAATCGGTCCAGTAGTTTCGGAGCCTGTTCATTACAAACAAACAAAGAAGCTAATAAAAGCATGGTAAAAATCAAACCTTTCCTGTTTTTAATATTAGTATAGATTTATTGATGAATAACAAATAACTACATTTAACTTTTTTGACGTTTGAAATTCTTTTGATAAAACCATGATTTGTACTACAATTTGTTTAATCACATCATATTTTCTTTTACAGCGTGCGACCCGAAGCTGATGCCAAGTTTCCCGCAACACAGAAACATGAAAGGGCAGAAGGGCATATCAAACCAGCTGAATATCCCGATATCGAGCCTAAACACCGGAGCGAATGATCAGACCAACAATCTGCCGGCTATCTCGGACCTACTTGGGTCTCTAGTCAAGAAGCGTAGGTTAGATTAGTAAAACCAATTTAGATTCTAATAGGTTTAAAATAAGGACGCGTTTTGTGTTGAGTGGTGAATGAATACCTTTGTTTTAGTTGTAAGACTCCATAGAGAACTTAACATTGAAATAAATGTTTTTTTTGTATGTAAACGTCTATATCGTGTTTCATTATTTGAGAGAAGAGAATATAGTGCACCTTTGTTTACGAACACACATGTGCACTGTAATGCGGGGGGCATTACAGTGCACAAGTTTGTTCGTAATCAAAGGTAAAGGCCCCGTTGATGCTGGCCGCTGCTAGCGACGCCCTGTCGTGGCCGAAATTCGGCTAAGGCATTAATATTTGACTTCTTTGATTTTTACGTATTTTTGCACCTTCTCCCTGTGTCTTCTTTTCTTAGCTTTACTAACTATGAAATCAATACAAGATAGTCTAATAAATTTTTTTATTAAGTACATTTCACACTTATACTTTATCTTATAGATTTGATTACGATTTTTTTAGTTTAGTCTGTAGATCCGTCTTCGTCACAGGACATTCCCATAGCTTGTTTGAATTTATGATATTTTTGTTGTGTTGTGGCCTCATTGCTCTTAGCTTTTACTTTCTCTTTCTGAAACAAGTCACATTAATGTAGGAGCTGTAAATAATGCGATACCCTTCATCATTAAATAGTCATCATAAATGTATATATCTCATCACACCTCCATGCGCTAGGATGAAATGCACAATGCTACATTCCTAAAATGACCGCTTAAAAAAATGTAAACAGAGTTTTGGCACAAATTATAGAAAAACAGATTACTATTACTTAGTGTATCTTTTTAAAATAAATTTATTGCAACTTTTGAATAACTATGTTTGAATGGGAGATTTCATTCTCCATGTATTATTTATTTTCGCCCAAAATAAGGCTAAAACTATTGTAACCATAGGAAAGTTTAAAAGCTTGTATTTTTCATATTTATTCTTTTTTTACGGTTTTATGTGAAGGCATCGTAGGTAGGCATACTCACTGTGACAATGATAAGGACGACATAAATTGATATTATGCTTAGTTTTGTACGAGCAATATCAAACAGTAGTAGGTACCATTCCACGTTTTTATGGAAAGATGCTACCAAAAGTTTGTTTTTCCCGTTTTACCGTAAAATCGACCCTAGATAAGGGTTTGTCTATTTGCTTAGGGTGACCATCATAGATTTAATAGAGTAGGTGATCATGCAACCAATAAATGATGATGATCCAAGCTCACACCGCTACCGCGCAGCACAAAAATGTGCATTAAAATATGGGCTTCAACTCGTTACCTTTAGATACCTACATTTTACGTTGACAAAATAGCTTCAATCAAACGAATGGCCCGCGATCTGTCTGTCTGTTACCTGATGCCGTCAATAAGAAATACATCTAAATGTTACGAGTTAAATGCTCATGATATGCGACCATCTTAAACCTACAGGCACTTACAATATCTTTTTCTTGTTTTTCAATATGTTTCAACTGACGCACGCACTGGGAACAAAGGATAACGTCTTCCATGTGATTCACAGTTTTCTTCCTATGATGATGTTTCAATCTGTTGAGTAAACGATTTTAATTATATTAGAGTAGAGTAGGCCTCCGTGCACACGCGGTTTTTAGCTTTAAAAATCTACGGTTTAGGGTGCCTTATGTTCCTGTGTATGATTGTGACATACATGAGTGTTGTATGGATCTGCACGTCGATGGATGGAGTCGGCTCAGGACCGCTCTTTGTGGCGTCGTATGGGGGAGGCTTATGTCCAGCAGTGGCCGTGTATGGGCCGATATAATGAGGATGATGATATTATAGGTTGATTGAGGTTGGATGAAAATATTTCTTACACTTTTCCACAATAGTCGCATGAACACTTATCCGATCGATGGCCAACGATATGCCAGCCGAGTTCTCGATATGTTGGGAACCTTTCAGAACATCGGGGGCAGAGGATCTTGCCTTCAGAGCGCCCTCCGTTGGTCTGGTGCTCTGTCAGTTCTTGCGAGGTTTGAAAATTTTGGTGGCAGCTTGAACACCTGAAACATCATGTTTGTGAGGCTGTTGATCGATAAGAAATAAGATGAAGTCAGTCTTAAAAGAAACCTGGGACAGGGCCAATCATTGACTTGACTTGGAATGTACTGCTCGTAGCAGAACAGTAGTTGGTACTGCAGCTACTGAGGATAGAGTGACTATCAAATGTTCTGGGAATATTTGCAAACATTTGAAATTTAAAGCACGTTTAAATTTCTTACATGAATATATTTGGCTGTAAGTGGTAAGCCATGTGTTCAATAATTTTCTTCGGATAGAAGTAGTGAAACTTCTTATCGCAGCACGTAACGTAACCAGGGACGCCATGCCTGTCCTTATAATGCCGCATTAGCGATCTAAAGTGGAAACCTTTCTCGTGGCAGATACAGCATTCCATTTTGTAGAATAGTGTGATCTGTTTGTCCAAGGCAGCGCCTGATTTCGCTGGACGCCCTTCTATTAGCACTATCGGATCAAGAGTATCGTTATTCGTATCAGGTTTTGGTTCCGTGATTATTGGCTTTGGCTCTGGCACAGGAAGATGTTTTTGTGGAGAACCTGACGCAGCCAATAGGGTTTTATCAACCTTTTCGGAGTTCGCAAATTCTTCCATTGTCAAAGCTTCTAAGAACTTCATTTCTAACGGCGATTTCTTTTTATAAGGTAAAGACCTTGCCTTTGCCTGATCTCCTTGCTGGAATTCTATTGAAAGACCGTGAGGTTTTAAACTTGTGTCTTTTTTCAAATTCTGAACAGACAAAGTGGCTATTATTGGATGTAGCTTCTCTATTGATTCCATTTTTTCTTCCGCAGATTTCTTTTTGTAGAATTCTAGGAACTTTTGAGTCTTGTCTACTTTGACGGTGTATAAATAAAGTACTGAAATTTGGTGCAAGCAGTCGTGGCATATCGCTTTTGGAAGGTTGTCGTCTGTGCGAATCTGTGAAGGAGAAACGGGAAAGATGAGTGTAATCCAACTAAATTATGATAACTAGCTAACCAAATAGGGACCGTAATCTGTTCATCCCACTGCAGCCGCGCTGTGGGGTACATAACAGACGACAAACACAAAAGACTATTTCTATTCTAAGTTGCTCGATCATTATAGGTTGGTTACTAGTAGTACCTAACCTACCTTACCTATTATGTAATTTATAGGTACAGGTGGAAAGAGGCATACTTACAATAATTTCAAAGAGTCGTTTAATTTTCCGCTTGATTTCGGAGCTCATAGGCTTCAATTTGACCACGTCCGTGCAAAGGCACAGGCGACACGATAGCTCGCGCACTATCGTTTTCTCCAAAGTGCCAAAGTCATTCATACTGCTGATTTTAACTAGATGAACAATAAACTAAATTTTTTATAAAATGTTGTTTATTTTAGTATATAAATTCATCTGTTCACAATAAATAACATTTTTTAGCTCAATCCCATAATTTTGGTAAGCGTGACGTATCCATGACTGTTATTTTTTTGTTTATGTCAAAGGCTGTGGATCTCCGTAAAAAAGAGGCTCGAAAGTTAAAGTCATCACAGTATTCACGGAGGTGTAAAACCTCTTTTGAAAAATGAGATCAAAATGTTTTCTTAAAAACATTATAAGCAGCTTTATGTTTTTTTTTTCTATAAGATTTACATATAGTTTGGTTATAATCAATCAGTAATCATTTTAGCAGCTATCTCCTATTCATGCATTTCTAAGTGCTCAAATTCCATTAATTCAGAATCACTTGGCGTATTTTTGATCCGAAATAAAAAATAGACCTAGCGATAGCGAAATAGGTAAATCTGTAGGTAGACTTTTGCGGGTAAAAAAGCCTAATTGCTTCTATATCCCCACTTACCCATAAACACAACTATGTCAACAAATATTTTCCAATAAATGTTCAACAACAAAACCCGACTGCTTTGAAGCTAGTACACACAATTAATTAGCAAAATCGATAGTCTGTTTGCTTCCACGTCAGCAGCTTTTCGGCATACCCATCCACTGATTACCTACGCTCCGTCCATATGATCATCCATGTATGCCACTTTGGAGAGCATAATATGGACACTGATTGATATTTTCGAGGATGATGCTGCAATAAGCATAATTATTGAGCTTACGAAATAATTTTATAGGAAAGCACGTTGTTTTTCTGCGTTTATCTGGGTAGTTATTTGTGAAACCAATTAATTTTGATTGATTTTGTTTCCACATCAATAATATCTCTTTGTGTACCTACAAATCAAGTGCAAATGAATCTCTTAGTAATTGAACCAAATAAATGGTCAAAGGAGCAGACACCTAAGAAAAGATTTAATTTAGATCGCAACGATAAAATTCTCTCGAGCCTCAAATAATTCGTGGGCGTTTGCTGAACGAGCTCTACTGGAATATCGAGTGGAGTTCGTACCATAATTTCTAGAAATCCATACTAATAATATTATACAATCGAAAGTAACTGTCTGTCTGTCATCCGGACATAGGCTACTTTTTATCGCGGAAAAGCGCCAGAGAAGCCGCAGGCAGAAGCTAGTATCAATGTTATGATTTTATTCGACTTTGTCGAAAAAAATTAAACTGAATTCAAATTCCTTATGCAGCTTATGTATAAATACAGCTTTTTAAGTTTTTCGGGACAAATACTTATCCTTCAGGAATAAAATCTTATGGCTATTGATATGGGACCTATATCAATCCTCAATCCTCCGTAAACCTTAGGGTATTGTCTTTGGTCGGAGCATCAAGTTTTTGTTAGAAGTCGTAACAAGCCAAATCTTTGTTCCAAAAAATATTGTACCTCGAAGGAGATGGCACGGGCGTTCTATTAGTCTATAGATAATATCAAGTTGCAACTAATCTTCTATTCATGCAATCACGAGAATGATTTACATTAGGATTAGTTACTAAGTTGGGATTGTCCGCCGAAGTTTGGGAGCCAGCTTTGTGGAATCTAAAGGTGGAATCTCGTGAACTTAGAATAGAGATCACGTTCAAACTAAGATTAAAATAACACAGCTCAGCCGAGGAATATGCATGACGACTGTTACTAAAAATTACCAGAATTTAACACTATTATATAATAATACTAGCTGCGCCCCGCGGCTTCGCCAGCGGTTTATAAAACTTCCTCTTGAATCTTTGTATCTAATAAAAACTGCATCAAAATCCGTTGCATAGTTTTAAAGATCTAAGCATACATAGGGACAGGACAGCTGAAAGCGACTTTGTTTTATACTATGTAATAATCTACTAAAGCCTACTCGCATACAACGCTACTACCTGGGTACCGATTATTACATTCTCCGTGTTGATACCCAACAAAAGACAGTATATGTTACCATCAAGCCTACGTGAATTGGCTCTAACTTTTAAACGAGAGATAAAACTTGCTGGCGTAATTGAATGTCCCCATTCCAACATCGAGTGGATAAATCAGTTTTTGTCGAAGCACCCACGTTGATGGATGGTTTGGATTCAGGAGTCATTTGTCGGATGAAAAGGATGGTGACACTCGAAATCCTGTTTGACTTATTTTTAGCGTAGCTTGAGTTCATGAAAACAGCTTCGTTTTTTTTAATTTACTTTATTTAAAGACCAACAGTCATAATATTACAGGTTAAGAAATATTTTCTTACTCTTATACAGCTCTTACAGATCTTTGAAAATATGGTAATTACGTAATTAATGAATTATGTTACTAACAAATATATTTTTCAGACAAATATCGATGGATTTTAGTTGCATAAAAGCTTTGTGCAGCAAAAATCCTCCCCTACTCAAAAACCTAGTATAATTCCTAATTCTAACAATATTGAGAAAATAGCATATTAATTAATACACATCAGTTACTTTAACTTTTAACTTGATTTCGTTGCTTAGTTGGTTACAGCGTCTACGTACTAAGAGGAATGATGCGGGTTCAAGTCCCGCCGAAATCGATTTATGATATTATTTAATTTCTTAGAGATAACCCAAAATATAAAACAAAAACCTTGGGATGCATCCGTCAAATCTAACCTTCTTCAACCATCAGTTTTTTGGGAGTGGGTATTATACCTTTTAACACCTAAAGACCAGCCTAAACGACCTAATTTTATTTATTACGAACGTATTTATTTTCAAATAAATTGTATAAACTCGGTGTCTTTCTACGGATCTATCGATAGAGAACAAACTTTCGTATAATTTTCTCATCAAACTTTGTAATGTGACAAAATAGGTTAGGTTGGTTCCGGAATATACAAATTGGGAAATTCGATTCGGATATAAATTGTACATTATTTGTTTCTTTAATATTAAAGACTGCCTGTAAATAAATATTATAGGTATACATCATGAGCAGAAACGGGGGCGGTTTTAAACTTAATCATCATCATAATAAAGGGCTTAATAAAAAAACCTGTTATGATGTTATTATCTCAATAAATAAATAAATCATCATCAGCCTATAGCAGTCCACTGCTGGACATAGGCCTCCCCCAATCAGCGCCATAAAGCCCTGTCTTCAGCTTAGACTTATGAAAATAAAATAACACTAGTATTGCGTAGAGGAATTTATCTTGCTAATTAAATCAGTCAGTGTGAGAGTGTGAATTGAATTATTTTCTTAGTAATTAATTTAAGATCTTAAGCCTATTAAACAAGATGATTATTATGTAATATATTAAGTAATTATTTATGCATCTTATGGTTGTCTGGTAAGATCGCTCTTGAGCGATAAGACCGCCAATTGTAAATATTTTTTAAAGTTTTTATTGTCTAATATACCTACTAAGTGTACAATGAAGTATCTTCTATCTTTTCTATGAACTTATTTATCACTGCGGTAAAATAGGCCTATACAACCTTTTAATAATGTTCGTAAGAACAGGCTTCTATCGAAAGGCTTTGAAAACTAGACGGGTTTCCGCTCCATGAGGTGGAAATCATTTAATTAATCCGTGTACCCATAAAATGTGCGATGTTATGAGAGATTTTGCTTGTAAGCAATACCTGTACCTGCCTATCTACACTGAATAACTATAATATAGTTATTCATACTTACATATTCGTACTAAGTACTGTAATATAGTACTAACCTACCTGTTACTTTGTAAGTACAGTCTCATAGTAAGATGTAAGAACCTGTAGTAATAGAGCACGGTTCTTAGTTAGCCCTTAGGCGTTTGGTTAAAGCTATGGAACTCGTACAAGTGCCTCAAATAATAAATCAATTCAATACAATACATAACTCTTCAATGTAAACCACAAAATTATACAAAAAATATAGACAACAAAATGCAACATATAAGTAAAATGGCCGGCCTTGTCGCTTAGAAGTGATTTCCTCCAGGCAACCTTTCAAATCAATCACATTTATGTTATGCCATCCTGATTTTTTCAAAATAGAAAGAAAGTAAATTTTCTAGAGAACACTTATACAAATAAAAATATCTTACAACATAATATGCTAAAGGGTCAGGTTTCTGAGATATTCACATCTATATATCCATCTAATCAGCCAATGCTGAGTATAGGCCTCTTCTTTATCTCACATAAATGTAAAAAGTTTGCGCAATAGTTATTTTCTTCTTATATGATTTTTTTATTTATATTTGGATGAAAAACACTCAGTCCTTCATCCAAATATAATTTTGAAAAAAAAATCGGCTTAAAAAAGAACTTAGCCGAAGTTAGGTTAGGGCCACCCTCGATAGAAAAATCTTCAAACTCGATTTGACTGTTTTTTGTAGTTACTGCCGAAGTTTGATTTTAGTTCTCCATGAACGTTCCGTACTCGTATAATGCACCTACGCCCATCGTTTAGGATAAATTCATTCATTTGTTTTCATATGAAGACGAGATAAGCCAAGCTAAATTCCCAACTTCCCAAGTAACCATGACCGAGCGCTGAAACGGATAGTCACTCCAAATCCCCACGAAATACCGTAACAAGTTCAAAGTTTTACTATTTGAATCTAAGAAACTTTTAAAGGCTTTCGGGAAGAGTTCAGAGAGACAGTCAAGAGGCTTACCAATGTAGACTTTATTGGACATTCAGCGAATAATGGCATATCCAGTTTATAGCGTTCAGGCCTCATTATGAGAATCGCAAGATCCCTATTCTAAAACATAGCCTTAAGCCTGTGAAAAAGAACTACCTGGTGGTAACCAGTTGAATAAGAACCATTGCAGACTATAATAGTATATCAACTGTATGATTGGCAGGTAGAAAAAGCAATCGGCAATATGCCCACTATTTGTATGCTTTTTGTAAATCGTGTGCAATCTAGTGTTCAATAATAATAGGTAATATCTAACATCACAGTTTAGTTACAGAAGAAACAAATTCAATCTAATACGGTCTAATTTATTTTCTAGGTAATGTATAATGTAGTGTAGATGCATACTTCTCTTACATATTAAGTACTAGCTTCTGCCAGCGTCTTCGCACGCGCTTTTAAAGTAGTCTATGTCCGTCCCCGGGATACCATTTATCCCTCTGCCAAATTTCATAATATACCGTTTAGCCGGTTAGGCGAGAAAAGGTAACAGACAGACAAACATAATCCCTTTCGCTTGTTTATTATTAGTAGTAAAATATATCAATTGAAAACACCATGCACACTATGCACGCAAAAAAATATACTAACACCAAAACGAGTAAGAGATAAAACGTTGGTGTTATTTCAACAAAAACTAAGGTTTGTATTTAACGCGCTTACATCAACAAAACGAGTATTCAACATGATTATTCAATGTTTCATTCCGTAAGCGAACATATTTTAGGCTCATTATA
Organism: Eupithecia dodoneata; assembly: GCA_947044415.1. NCBI lineage: Eukaryota > Metazoa > Arthropoda > Insecta > Lepidoptera > Geometridae > Eupithecia > Eupithecia dodoneata. Next base: position 4,983,916 of record OX345656.1, on the reverse strand, counting down.
CCCGCCATCGCTTCCGGCAGAATTAATGGGCTTGCAGATATCATTCATCAAATACACAATTTAAAATTAAAATAACCAAAGTGACCCTTTCTTTACAATATTGGGACGAAAACGGGAAACTTGACATCGAACAAAATGCCTTCAAGGTGAAGATGGGAATAAATTAGCTTAAGAAATTTATATAGACAAATGGCCTACGTTGAAATAAGCGAAACCTGTAAAAAAGTGCAGCTAAAACTGATATTTAAAGGGTACACAAGTCGCTGGCGCGAACTCGTCGCTAGGCGAAGCCTGTATATTTTCTCACCTGACTAGTTTACGAATGGGCGCGCTAGGATGAAATGCACTATGATTCAATCCAGAACCGACCGCGTAAAATATGTAAAGAACCCTTAATCACAAGGGTTATTATAGAAAGACTACCAAGTGTTTTTTTTTAATAAATTTATTTTTACTTTTGAATAACTAAATGATGTCGGATTTTTTTTTTATGAAAATAAGCTTTACCTACTGTACTTATGTATGTATAAAGCCTGTTTAAGACGGAGGCATGAGAGAAAACTCGTTTACTATAAGAAAAAGATAAGCCAGGATTAGCCAGAACCTAAATTGCCTGAGCTATAAGGATATTCATCATAAATAACATTAGCAAATAATTTGTTTCGTGAAGAGCTCTGCAAGCTGTGCCTAATCTCTGCCTATCTTCCAATATTGCCCAAATTTTGTTAGCATTTATTTAATATTCTGGAAAACGTGCGGAAATAAAAACTTTATTTTAAAGACATGACAGTTACCTCTGGCAGTAACAAACTGCGTTGCATTGTCGGGGAAGTAGGTACAATCATAAACAGCCCGTATACGTCCACTGCTGGATATAGGCTTCCTCCAAACGACGGCCCTTAGCCGCCTCCATCCATCGACTTCCTGCGACCGCCTGTTGTCGGTCAATCGAGTCTTCCCACAATCCGTTTCGCATTCGATGTTATGGTGAATAAAGTTTTCTAACTTTGAATAAAGTTAGAAAACTTTATTCACCATAACCATAACATCGAATGCGATGAATCAATGAAATCAATGATATTAACCATGAAAGTAGGTACTTTATGAACAAAGAAAACTACAGTTCCAGAATAGAAACAAATTGGAACTAGTATTTACACTTCACCAGTTGAGCTTACTGCAGACAATCTAGAGGCAGACAATTGATTCATATCAACACCAATCGGAAGTGTAGGTATGTTAGAAGCTAACACAAAAACTACACAACAACTGCAAAACTGTAGACGGCAAAATTATCAAGGTCCAAGGTCGCTAGATAGAGAGGCCTATTTCCGTCCCAAGCCACAATCGGAGCATTGAAACTTTGCAGCGACTAGCTACTTACTACTACTGTAGACCTATCAGAAGAAAAACGGTTTATAAGGTTTTAAAAAGTTTTCTAAGAAGGTACAATTAAAGGACATGTGTTTTCCAATAAGAGTTAGCTGCTGTCCCACCGCCACGCACGGAGAGTCTACGCACGTGTGCCTAGCTTCGCTTTGCAAGAAAATCACATAATTTCTCTCATAGGGTCCAATGCAACCCACGAACACTATGGATACAGAATTTGTTGTCGATAATCTGGGTTATATCTTAGCTACTGTAAATACCACAGAGTTATTTTTAGTGTATGCTAGGGCCATTCTTAGAAGTGTGGGCTTGGAGAGTGGTTCTTTTCTGGAGCCGTAATAGGTAATTTATTTACTTTTTGATATGTTTAGTTGGTTGGGCAAGGTAATGCATCAGTACAATTACTTACAAAGTTTTTGCCTGATTTTTGTGGTTTGGCATCTCCTTGCCTGGCGATTTATTTTAAGCCCAATATTTTCTAGCATAACGGTTGCGGCTTAATTTATTGCAGGGTTTGGTGATGCTTTTAAATAACTTTTAATGTAAATATTTATTATAATGTAGATATAGCTGGGTACTTGAACTTCAACTTCTTTTTTGTTTTGGCTCCGCTTGCTATTTGCTACGACTCTGTAAGTGTCTTAAACTTCTTAAATAGAATATGATCGGTTACGAATCATTAAGAACTTATAAATTTTGCATCAAGATGATTTTGCTGACATAAAAGAACTTGTGCTTGTATTACGGTATTAAATAATTGTTTTGTCAAATTGTTATGATTAGCTGTATTTTTATTGTGTCCATTAATTTTATTTGCATCAATTTTTGTAATGGTCATTATTTATTGCGATAATGGTCCACTTTATGTTATTATCTGTATGTGTACTAACTACTCTTACTCTGAGGATTATAATAATAATAATTTTAACAGATGTATTTGAGAAATAATTATACACAAGTAAAAAGGAAAAAAAAAATTATATATATATATATACATAATACATATATATAAAAAAGGGAAATATGTATCAAAAAGATAAATATATATAAAAAAAAATTAGAGGGAAAAAAATATATATGGTACTTATATTAAAATATTTTTTATAAATGTATTATTGGCAAATAGTGATTAATATATAATTCTTATGATTTTATTGTTATGTCATATGTAATATATAATAACTATGATTTTATTGGTATGCCTAGTTATAAACAATGTTTACTAATGTATATATTCTTGATTGTAAATTGTAATGTCTGTTTTTTTTTTATCTTTGATTTTTGTAACATACCTATTGTAAAAGTCTTGTTGATCCCTTGAGGATAGGTAGGATGGATAGGATAGATTTCCAGTGGCTTTTTATTACAATGTATATGTGTGTATTATTGATAGTAATAATACCAGTTACTAGTCAAATTCCTTGTATGATGTCAAAAATGATGTTGCATTTATAGCAACAGTTTTTTATTGATTTTAACAGTAACCGCAAACTAGCGTACTTACAGATCCAGTGGTCTGATGAGTTCTACTAGTTTGCAACAAAATAATATTAAAATTAAAAAAACCCACGAACACTTTACGCACAAAACGAAATTAATGACTTTATTGCTACACGCGTGGCTTGCGAATATGGCACCCACGCTACTCAACGCGGTACACTTAATTCGGGAACGTGGAGCTGCGTGGGTTCGTTTGTTCTGCATCGTGGGTCTAACGATGCAGAACAAACGAACCCACGCAGCTTAAATGCGCTGCGTGGCCGTGCACAGCGCGGGGAGCGGCGGGTAAGCATAAACATATGTAATATTATTTTATGAGTTTGATAAAAACAATTACAAAAATAACCACTGTAGCAAAACCTACCGCAGAGCTCCGTAATCAACACTATGCAGACTGTTCCACTGGTTTAAGTTCGACTGAATAACTCTAAAGCTAGGTACCGACAGGTGTTACGGGACGCAATGTACCATTCGCAGCGAGCATGATACAATACGCCGTGTTCTAAAAACCGTGTCGTTGCTCGTTCGTTGCGAGCACCTTCTTTCCTCGTACTGGCGACTCGAAGAAAGATGAGCTTGCTGTGTAAAGCTCTACAAATGAATCCAACGCCACTCTTTCGCAGAACAAAAATGTGCATTCACATAAGGGCTTAAAATAATTATTTTTAAATACAATTTATTTTAACTGCGAAATATTATTTAATTTAGAGTATAAAAAATTACTCTTGCTTGGATTTACAGCAGATATACATGCAGATACACATACCTGCTACGTGACATCTACGCCGTAGCAGCCGTGGCCATCAAGGCGTAGAAAATGTGACATAGATCTTAGAATATATAAATTAGAAAAAATGTGTGACACAGCGAAATAGTTTAGGCTTAAAAGTAAGGTATAAGATATATTAAAATGAAGGCCTAAGCCAAATCAATCGCCTGGTCGGCTGATCATACCCGGCGATTGATAGCGATTGACTTCAAATGTTCAGATTTAAATCGATGTAAATATAATATCTAGAGAACATGACATTTTATAAATATTGCGACATAAAGAAACCAAATTATTGTCAAACCTAAGCTAGGTTCTTCTACATGTAACAATCCTATACATACACTGAAACGATTTTTTTATAGTTTTTCAACGAAAATTGCCCGGCATTATTCCGACAATAGAGAAAAATTAAAGGTTGCAAGAAAAGCCTTTGCACTGTAGGATTAAGCACAGAGATTATTGTCTAGCTAGGCTAAAATAGAGAAAAAACTAAGCGATGTCAATTTCCCACACAAAGCTCATTACATACATTGCGTAAATTATTGAATTTGAAGGAATTAGTTTCAAATATTTTACGCATTCGATGACAATGTGACGTAATTTTCTCTAATTTACCCTCGACAATAATTTCCTTAATAGACCTTCTGCATTAGGACCATATATGTAGGTTTTTTCAAAATGTACATGTACCTATATTGTTTTAGGTCTGAGGTCTGTATTATGAAACCTTTGCAGAGTCATATATCTATGCTTGAGTTACTGTTATGCTATGTAAAAGCATTACTACAAACATACATATATCGATGATTGGGCAAGCTTTCATAATATGGACCTAATCATCTTGTAAAATTTCAACCCAGGTTTGGAAGTTTTACCGTGAAGGTTAACATTTCAACTTTTGCGTTTGATATGAGTATTATCCTGTATATGTGAAGATTATGGTTAATCACGTTTAACTTCAAACTTAGTTTAATGAAACTAGCCTCCTGTTGAATCCGACCTCAAACGGGTGCGTCGTTTGGTCTTATGTAATTTCCCTAATCATCTAGAGTATTTCCTGCCTTTTCGTGTATGAGGCCTAAATTTACTTTCCCCTAGAGACTGCACAAATTCCAAACGACACTTAATTAAATTTATGCTAATAAGCTCATTTGTTACCCGGCAAACGCCATATTCGTCGTTTAGTACCTCCCAGGGTTGTCATTAAACCTACCCGGCGTACCCAAGAATCGTATGTGCATCAGGAAATCGCTAAGTGGACTAGTTTCCCGCTTCGATTGAGCGACAGCCCTAATTGCTTTCCGGACGTGAGCTTGGCACAAAAGACTCTTTTTGCACCTCACATGACTCACAGCGGTTTGCGCTGTAAATGAGAGCGGCGGTATATATGTCCTTACTGCCCGATTTGGAATCCAAGATATTTTATGTCAACAAAGACAATTATTAATGAAAACTTAATAAAAACTAGGTACTTCTAAAAGCAAGGTTATCACTAAAAAGTAAAACACAAAGTTCAACCACATATGGTTGAACTTTGTGTTTTACTGCGGAAAATGATTAAATTCAAATCCGAAAACGAACGAAGGATGAATAATGATTAGATTCTTTCAAAATCAAAAATTGTTTGTTTACTTCTGTGCTTTGCTTCGTTGATACCAATTTCGATAATATTTTCCACCAATGTTCCTTGGGTTTAGTAACCCCTTTGTATACAAAAAATATTCCGGATGTAAAGAGTGATTTTAGTATTATTTTCTAGTCGTATTTACATCAACAAGAATCAGTAGCATTTAAAACGTACGATTTTGTAAAAATGTGTTTTAATAAAATACCAAAATGTAATTTAGCGCAGGTTTCTGTACTTTTGATTAAAATTGATTTTATTATAATTTTAAAATTTTGTCTAGAATTCAGAGCTGTAGCTGTCATGCATAGAATTCATAGGATTAAGATTATAATTTGTGTTAAACATCAGAACCAGACTGCTTTTCAACTAATCTTGGAAAATATTTGCTTAACGATTCAGTTGACAAGTGTGATTAGAAACGATTCTCCAACGCTTGATCGATTGTAAACTTATTAAAAACTTTCAAGAGCAAAATAAAATATTTAGTCTGTGAGATAAAATGATTTCGTAGAAGTATAACGGCGTAGCGGGCCTACGATCTCTACGGCGTAGCTCAGTGCTACGAGCGACACCGCGGCCAACGCGCGATGACGCCGCTATCCGCCGTTACCAACTTACACACGCGCCGTTAAACGCATTTTATGAACGCTGTAAAAATATACTAAACCATTTCTTACTCAACGAAAATTCCACCGCAAATATACGTATTATTTTAACTATTATTGTATTAAGACAAAACTTTTCAAAAGCTTTCAAGCACTTTGAATCTGGTGAAATGAAAGTGTTGGACCTTAAGTGAAGCCTCCCCCGATTTCAATATGATCTTGTCATGTCTTGTCCGACAAGTGGTTTGGATGGCTGCGACCTTTCTCGTCAGAGGTAAGTTTGAAGTTCCATTTTATAATTTAGGATTTTCCATAAATATACATAATTATGTAGTTACTTTTATTTTCAGATAGGTACTAATGTCTTGAAATTGTTAACACACACTTAACAGTTAGTAGCTACTAACTGTGGTAGCTAACTGTAGCTACTAACTATGAAACTAAAGTAGAATTTTTTGAATATGTATTAGGAACTAGTTTCTGCCCGTGGCTTCGGACGCGTTGTCTCTATGGAAACGTTTAAAGGTTATTTTTACCCTATGGTAACTATTTTATGTGATAAAATGTAGCCCATGTTTGATTCCAGTCTTAGAGCTAACTATAGGCAAAAATTTGTTTTTAGAAAAATCAGCCTGAATCGTTTTGTAGTTTTGGCGTGAAGAACATCCGTCTAAACATCCAAACTTTTGAATTAAAAATATTAGTGTGATTTCAAATACGTGATTAATACGTAAATAAGTACAAAACTTATGAATGGAACTCGGTGCCAGTTTTTCAAGCTTCTTACATATAACCTACATCTCTTCAAGCCAAGAGTGAATTACCTTTTTCTAGAACTTCGTGATACACCGTGGGCCACATCGTCACTCTCCATCAGGTGAGATTGTGGTAAAATGAAGGTCTATCGACAATTAAAAAAAACGGTTTTGGCCATTTGGATACGAATATTTTTCACAGTTTTCAGCCAATACCTGCCACACACACAAACGCAATGTTAACATATAGGTATGTATTTACATAGAACTCCGAAATAAATAAAGGTGCGTTTTAGAAATGAACATAATAAATCAAAGGAACGACAAATGTGGGCTTTCAAGCAAATTATTCAAACAAGCTATAAATCAAAATGCCTGTCAAATAACGGTCTGGGGATCGACGTGCAGCGGAACAAGCTTCCGAATCATTACGTCGCTTGCCAGATGCGTGCAGCCTCTATCTTTGTAAATGGCTTCCTAATCTGATACGAATTCAAGTAAAGTCATTTAAACCGGGATATTTACTTATATGATTTGATTTTTGAGTTATCCAATATTTCGGCACAGTTTCATGCGCCATGATCATGGAATAACTGATGGCACTGCGAGTTCGTTTTTATGGGCAGACATACCGATCTACCCTAATTTTTCGTCTTTAGCTACGAACGTTACCACTACCAAAATGAATTAAAGTAATGATATATTGTCAAAAGCCTACCTACCCTATTTTAAACATGTAACATTCAAATTATTGAAATGTAGTGATTACACTACATAGTATAAAACAAAGTCCCTATGTATGCTTAGATCTTTACAAATACGCTACAGATTTTTATGCGATTTTTTTAAATAGATATAGTGATTACAAGTTTATTCCAAGTTTTGTTGACTTGGAATAAAGTATCTAGGCTGCTTAAACCCGGAAACAAGGCGTGTGTAAACTCGTTAGCAGAAACTAATTATAATTTAATCAAAACGCCACTTCTAAAGCTTTGTAACACAACATAACAGGAGTAACAAATAGTAAGCCCTTTAAAAGTTGTCAAGTCTACAGCTGTGGAGGCGTTGGCAATAGTTGGAATAAACAATAGATTGAAGCTTGGCAATGCTGGCAACCCACATCACGTCAAACCTTATTTATTTGTCATGGGCTGACATATTTCACAAACAGACCTAAAGTGTATTAATTTCTCTACATTTTATTTGCGTTGTAGTGGTTGAACTAAATTTATATAGTTATTTACAAAATGTACGCAGCTGGACTTTGCTTCAATAGGGTTTAAAATAAGATTAATTAACCATCTGTCTAATTTGGGTTTAACGGCGAGATTGAGCTATTAATCACTTCGTTCTAGATTTCACGTTTCTTTCATCAGAAGGAGAAAAACACTTTAAATAAAAGCTCCTATTTAAATTAATGTACATCATTCATAAAGGAACATAATATCTGTCTCTCCTTTAAACGGAACAGGAGGCCTATTTTAATTCTGCAAATACCCAATTGTGTGTTTCGTTTCGGCCAATCGGTACTCTAAATATAGCGAATTAGACACAAAACTACGAAACAAAACACGTAATTGCGTATTTCGGGGAATAAAAATAGACCCCCTAAGCTTATATCAGGGGGACCGGTCTTGATAGACCATGATTAGGTACTGATATACCGACTACTAGAGGTAGTTTGTTTCATACATTCTATAGAAAACCAGCGCGGTTTCGCTTGCGACATATTAATGTCCATCCCATATTACACCCCTTCGAGATCCTGTTTTAAACAAAATGTTGTCTATGACTTTCGCACTTTAAACTATCTCGTAACTAATTTAAAAATAATTATTTAGAGCCATTAATCTTTAAGAAGTAACACTAACTTTAGAATTCATAATATTCGTATAGATTTAACATTACTTCCCAGGCTAACGTACAGAGTATTATAGAACCTGCCTCCACCAACTTATCTATTTCGAGCTACAGTGTTTTAGACACAGCACTTTAGTAATTAAATTGAAAATAATAAAACCGGTACTGTTAAAATGCGTTCAAAATTAATTTTGAGAAACCTAATCACGCGCTCAAACAACGAATAACAGGTTCATTTAAAATTCAGGAACTTTTTCGTTTACTGAAGGGTCAAAAGCTGTTGACAATTTAATGAATGGGATGAAAACTAAATTATTTATAAATTTGTTATTAATAATAAACACTTTATTGCGCATATAACACCATAATAAACATTACTAAGACAGAAAATATTTTTTAGGATATTATTTAATTTATATTTTTTATTTGATTCCCTTTCTTTGTGTTAGTTTTATTTTAATTTTAGTACTAAGTATTTTCTTTGTCTGTCTTTTGTTTTAATATTATGTATATCAGTTATCTAGTAGATAGATAGATAGATAATTCTTTATTGCACACTAAGTATAAAATGACAATGTAAAATAAAAACTTAAAAAAACTAGATAAAATTGGCGGTCTTATCGCTCAAGAGCGATCTCTACCCATGGATGGATAGGATCGTGGACAGTACCAGGGGATCTGTGTGCTTGCAGGTTATACATATATTATAAAATAAAATAAAATACTTATAATATTTTCTAGTATCCATAACATAAGCTCTGCTTACCTTGGGTCTAGATAATGCTGTGTGAATTGTCCGGCATTATTTTTATTTTATTATTTTATACATACTTGGGTAAAACCTTAGTGACTACGTTTATTCAATTTCGGCTACCATAAAAGCTTTGGAAGTGGCTGTCCCAAATAAAACTCGATTAGACTGGGTATATCACTATGTCCCTACATTAATACGTGATCGGCAAATTGATAAACACGAAGAGAATACCAAATGAGTTCAGTAAGTGAGTTGTAATAGTTATGTAGTCAAAGTTTGAGTCTTCTTGGGATCTTTGAAACTCTTACAAGTTCGCTGCTTTGCTTCTTTAATGGTTTGATTAGTTTTTTATGTTATTATGTTCCTTCTGAAGTAAACAGGAGACACTGACTTGGTTCTTTACACCTCGGGGCTTCGGTATTCGATCAATCGAAACAAATTTCTGGAGCATTCTAGAATGGTCCAACCATTCTAGAAGGCTTTAGAAATTCAGGATTCAATTAATGGACTTTAATCGGGGTTTTAACCATCACATCTTTCTGTTTATACACAGTCTTTAGTGTACAAGTAGCTATCGGATACGATCTTCTACTCGTATATATTCTCTAAGAGTAATTTTTTTGATCGTCTAAAATGTGCTATAACTTGGGAGTGGGCGTTTATCTAGCGATTAACTTCTTTACTTATAAGAATTCCACAAAAAATCGAATCTTAACAAAATCTGCACAAATGTTTCATGTTATTATTTTGCTTTGAAGAAACGTTTGGCAGGTACTTGATATGCGGAACAGTTGTGGCTTGTTTGGTAAGGGTGTTCTGTTTTTGCGCTATCCCAAATGTCCTATTAACATAATACATAGCGGTGGTTATAAATAAAATGGGTTAATATTTTCTTTCGGCCTTTTGGAGATTGGTCACTTTCGTGATCTAGTCTGTCATTCATTATACAACACATGCGTATGCAATCCATCTTAGAGCACACCAAAGCGCTAATCCTAACTCTGAGTTAAAATGCTTGACGTCTCACAGTCACCGCAACTGAAATCTACTTGGGCATCCTTTGTCAGCATCGTCATGTTAAGACATTATATAGTTTCTAAAACCATCCATACTTAAATGGAACCCTATTTTTCCTAAATCACGATTAGATCTTTCCTTTTTCCTCTGACGCGTATAGGCGTAGTATTACTCGGTTTACATTACGCATCCCATGGGAACCTATCACCGCGCGGGTATCCTATGTCATGGCGGTCTGCGCATAATTTACTTAATCCAGTTTAAACCTTTTTACCTTTTTATTAGGAACGCCGTTCTCGGTTGCTGTACATTAATTATAGGCTGAATGCCCAGTTTGGAATTATTGTTAGAAGCACAGCTCTCTCTGTTTCTGACGTTTAACAAGTTACGAGCTTATGATACGAAATGAAATACCAATGTACGTAAGAGTTTTTCAGACGGTTTAAGAAGACACTGGACATTACATTTTGTCACGTGTCCAAGAGTCTTGTAAGGGGTAAAAGAAATAAAGCACTTTGATATTTGAAATAAAAGTAAAGAATCTTCAGACTAGATTTTCTCATTGAACATATTAGTGTGACCGATTTTTAATAATGTGGAGTATTCCTAACAGTGGTTATATATCGTGAAATTTAATATTTTATTTTTTATTTTATTTTTCTTTCTTAGGGATAACATACAGTATCACTTAAAAATTAACTATAAACTATTAAACTTAAATAAACGTAATAATATTAATTGTACATAATATTATCTTGAACCATGCCCAAGAAAATATATAGGTTTTATAATTATGTGCCTACCCTAAAGTCGAGTTGACAAATTCTGCTAACAAATTAATCGGCAATCGCTTTACTATGACAGTACCTAGTATCGTCACTGATTCACCTAGATTAAAGAAACTCTAGATAGTGCGTGCGGTGCTATTTGCACGGAGAGATTGATAAAATGGTTTCAACCTTTGACACCCTTTCTTCCATCAAAGAAAAATGCCAAATGCGTCATTCTGAGATGTGAGTAATCTAAAGGAGGGCCCTGGCTGTTTGTCAATCTTACTAGCTGATAAATGATAATACTCACTGCTTAGACCACTTCATAACATTATCAAGACACCCCTGACTTTATTATAGAAGTATCCTTGGAAAAAAATCTTGTTAGAAGACATCAAATATTAAACCGTCTCAGAAAGTTTCAGAGTTTTCTTCAAAAAGGTGAACAAAAGTTAGACAATTTCACTGAATCTTTCACGGTCAATAACTAAGTTTAGTTCGTTGTACCTTGAGGAGACGAGGGTGCAAACTTAATAATTATCATCTCCGTAGTGTGCCAAACTAATATTCAACTACTTAACGGCTTACGAACGATTTACCTTGGGATTCTCCGAGTGTCCCAATAAATAACCTAAAATCGAATTTATGTTATGGTGATGCTTTTGTGCGTTAAAGTAGGCTCGTAGATAGTAGGGAAATTAGTTTCTAATAGTGTGTAATTTAGTATGAAACTTAACTATTCGTGTTCGGATTTCAATAGCTACGAGTACATGGCAAGTCCTTTGGGCTTCCTCGGCGCGTTCAGGCTTACTCGTAGGTGACCGAGTGTGAGCGTGTTACGTGTGATTCTAGTTTAAAGATGCACACTCACAGCTAGCCTACATACATACATTGTACATTTTGTATATCTATAGGTATGGATACCTATAGATATACAAATACAAAATGTACAATGTAACAGAGAACCAAAGTTATCGACATAGCTCAAAGAATTTCCAAGCTGAAGTGGCAGTGGTCCGGCCATATTTCATGAAGAACCGACAACCACTATGTAACCGTGTTCTTGAGTGAAGACCGCGACTTGGCAAACGTAGTGTACCACGCCCTCCGGCTTGGTGGAATGAGGATCTTTGAAAGCTGCAGGCTGATGCTGGATGCGGCAAGCTGAAGACAGGGCTTTATACCGCTCATTAGGGGGCCTATGTCCAGCTGAAGATATACCTAGATATAATATAGGCTTATGATGGTGATGATATGTTTCTAATTCATACGTTTCCTTCCCAGGTATTGTGTGCTGTGACGACGAGTACAGATTGATCAGACATCTGATGCAGAAGTACGACCCGTCCGTGAGACCGGTCGAGAACTCTTCGCTGCCCCTGGTGGTTACGTTTGGAGTGTCACTGCATCATATTATAGATGTGGTAAGTTTTTAAATGTGGGGCCGGCCGGTTAATGCCTATCCTGCTAATATTATAAACGTCAAAGTTTGTAAGTATGGATGGATGGATATTTGTTACTCTTTCACGTAAAAACCACTGAATGGATTTTAATGAAACTTCACAATAATATAGCTTACATATCAGAAGTACCAGATAACTAAAATTTTTTTTGTAGATGTACCATATAATACCCATGAAAGTACGTATTCGGAACAAAGACTTATAGATTTAAAATACATTTATCGTGGCGTGTATTCGTCTATTGCGTCGATCGTAGAGAGGCATAGCAAAAAAAAAATCAAGTGCCAGTAGGTACCTTTTTTAGAGACTTCAAATTAGAGGATTTCGTATTTATAAGCCTCCCTGAAAAAGATACGCATGCCCCTTTCGACCTTTAATTACGACCGACCCATTAGTCATTACAAAGTTGATAGCATAAACGGAAAGCATTTTCAATGCTATGTATAACTTACTATCCAATTTGGTTAATTAATTTACTCTAAGGAAATATTTATTTAGGAAGGTATCGAAAGCAAACCTAATATCAATTGAACTTAATTAAATTCACAGATTTGAGTAAATGTGACGTAAATGAATGCTTTGATCAATCAGGGGCCTACTTTGCCCCGGGGGTATTTACCTACCCTTGCTCAAGGGCATTTGTCTATGGAACTGGAAAATAGCTTAAACTGTATTTTAATTGAGGGCTTCCAAAAGCCTTTGTCCTAGCTATGAAGACAGTTTCCATCTATTCTACTCTTCAATGGAATTTTCATAAGATTTCATTTTTATTATAAACAAGACTTATTAAAACAAGCTTTGTTGATTGATTGAACATAAATATTATTTATTGTACATAAATAAAATAGGTATCTACATAGAAAGCAATACAACAGGTGGCAGCAATTTCTAATTTCAAGATGAATTATCCATACAGGGTGTTTGGTGAAGGGTTAGACAAACTCGGTGGGTGTGTAGGTGGACCTATTTGTAAAATACAAATTGAAGTAGAAGACCCTAACTCTTTACAATTTTTTTAAATCCTTTTTTTATATTTTTTACTTCGTTTTCCCTTTAAGTGTTAATTTTTGAGAAGTTTATAGACTTTTCGGCTACATGTGGTATACCGTTGTAATAAGCGATGATAAGATACATTTTTAAAAGCATTTGATTACCTCGATCGCTTTTAGATTTTTTTAAACGATGTAAAGATGACCTTCTTAACTCCGTTTTTTATTATTTTTTTAATTTGAAAGCGTATTTCTAATTATTTACTGTTTTTTTTAATGAATAATGCCTTCAATCGATGAAGGATACATCTGGGACCAAAACCAAATAAAAAGAACAATCGAAAACATGTTCCAAAAAAATTTTAGAGGAAAAGAGTTGAAAATTGTTTAAAAATACAAAAAACAGGATTAAAAAACATTGTAAAGAGTTAGGGTCTTCTACTTCAATTTGTATTTTACAAATAGGTCCACCTACACACCCACCGAGTTTGTCTAACCCTCCACCAAACACCCTGTATGTATATACCACCATTAAGTGTTAGGAATAAAAGAGCACTGAGCTTTGACACTTCTTATAATTAAGAAATTTCACGTTCTGTGTGTGTCTGGATGTGTCAAACTGAAGACAGGGGAGGCCTATGTCCAGCAGTGGACTAACATAGGCTGATGATGATCACGAAGTTCTATGTATATTTCAAATAGTGTCTCATTATAGGGATTATACTTATATTAAAAAAAAAAAAAAGTCATCATCTTGCAGTTGTAACTGGTCCTTGCAGACGTTTCGTTCCAGTCTAGAGCATTACTAAAATAAGAGTTTTCTAAAAGCCAATCTTGATTAAATTCTGGTTTGTTTTAAGTTTAGTGGCCCCCTCAAACGCTATTGGTCTGGTGCGCAGCACACGGTGGCAGAGAGCAATAAAACTCAGCACTGGGGAAAATTAAAACTGTCTTGCCAGCAACTAATGAAACTACAAGAAGAATAGGCTTCATGGGTAATTTCTCAACTAACCCTGGCAAACTTAAACATTCCTGGTTTATTACTTTAGCAAATTGTTCGAAACTTTCTACATAGTAGGCAGAGTGTGCGCAAGAACACGAAGCGTTTTTATTTTTCATAATAACATACTATCCCCGTTAATATTGACATGGATGTTATATTTTATGACGCCCCTCCGCTAACTCACGCAGGTAATGCCATTTATCGTGCTGGCGAAATATGTAGCAATAAAGGGCAGAATAAACAAAGATAAATGTTATCTAGGATAGAAATGTTTCGCTAAATTCCGACACGACGACGCGTTTCGATATATCGGATTAAAGGGACACAACAAAAAGCAATCTGTCTCTATCACGAGCAGAACGGTAGCTTTTGTTTTCGGCCACACGGAAACGTTTTGTGAGCCGAAAACGTCTCTGTAAAGTGGATTTTAGAAATATGACGTGGAAATTCGACGCGGAAATTAAGCGAAATTGTCGTAAATTCTGGCAGCTTCAATTCGCCAGCGTACTACAACTATAAGTATATAGTTAAATACAGTTGGTGGTTGGGAAGGCTGTGTGTATTTATTACGTTCATGATGTGAAAATTTGCAGGGACAACCTAGCAAAATATCCTTATAGGCATAATAGCCTACTTATTTAAACTGAAATGCTTCAGTATAAGGGCGCGGGGAGAATAGATATTCGTAAATTCTACTTTTTAAATTTTTCTAAATGTTATTAACAGCTTGTTTTTAAATTATTTACCCACTAACTTGTTCAGCATAATTTTATACGCAAAACGACTGCGACGACATAATTCGTTTAGGATATCATTTGCGTGTTCCTCAATATTTTCTGCCATTGCTGCCGTCGAGATCCGCCCTTGAGGAAAATTAATACATTTTTCTAGAGTATTGCATTTCATAAGATTCCATTTTTTTTATATAATTGTTTGTTTATGCAAGTTGGTTTATACATTTGAAATACGCTAGGTACCAATTCGATACTAAGCAAGCTTTAGAAAGCTTGCCATACGTTTTTCAAAAACATTTGCTTTTCCAGATTAACTCAGAGCCAGTTGATAGCGGCAACTTTGTTCGAAAACATTTTGTTAGAAAGCTCGCTCATGTATTTGTGCTCAAGTGGTCATGAATACGAGACGTGTTGAATAATCACCTCTGAGCTACCTAACTATTTAGGTACTGCTGGTAGCTTTGCTTAGCATTGTTTGGCTATTTTTCAGTAGTCTTGGAAAGATATAATAGGTTTAGAAATAATACAAATAGTTCTCAACTAAACAAGAACATATAAATTTCCTTAAACTCTTCGCACCCTCTTGATTTTAATTATTTTCGTATCTCTCGTTATATCACAATACAGTTTTTGATTGGTCCAGTATTATTTATTTATTTTATCTTGTGGAAATCATTTTAAATCCGTTTTTCGATTCTAATACCAACCTTCAACTTTTAGGTTCAAAGCCGTGGCTCGTACCTATTTCTCATGACGTATTCTTTCTGTATTATTTTCTGTTTTTGTGTGGTGTAATAAAGTGTTATCTATCTATCTATCTTTCTATTCTAATTCATTGGAAAGTAAACATCTCCGAATCGACTATCTCACTTCCATTCCGATTCTTTACCGAGCGAAGTCAGAAACCCGATTAAATTTCACTCTCGGATCTTTACTTGGAAATTCCTATGAATCCATTGAATACCTAGATATTAACACATGGGTCCTCATTATAAATTAGAGGCACAATGGAGATGTGGATGCAACAATAGAAGCATTCACACATGAATCTGCCACCATTAAAATTCATTTTTCGCGAATATCATCCACTTCTTTTCATCTATTGAAAGAGTAGTTTTAAATTAAAAACACTGTTTCTTCGACTATTTACGAATAGAGTATTTTACTATGTAGGAGAAAAAATTGAGAAAGGAATGTTTTCTTTTAATAAATAAGCTTTGGATTTAAAGTGTCGTTCACGACGTAGTTGACGACCGATGTGGCGCGGTGGGCGAAGGTCCGCTTGCGACGCAGGAGGTTGCGGGTTCGATTCCCGCTTCGGAACAATTGTGTGTACGATCTGCAGATATTTGTTCCGGGTGTTCTGGTAGTTTTCTATATATAATAAAAAATATCTATCTATGTAATGTATTGTATTATGTATATCAGTTATGTACTACCCATAACACAAGCTCTGCTTACCATGGGGCTAGATAATGCTGTGTGAATTGTCCAGCAATTACTTCATAATAATAAAGTGGTCTCTCTTCAGCCTATTGATTTTTTTCACCCTGCATAGAATGCTTCGCCCTAATAAATTAGTTCTGCAAAAACATTCAGAACAGATTAATCGAATCGATTTTGTTGTTCCATTTAATTTTCTTATCATTACCCAGAGAGTACTTTGAGT
Source organism: Eupithecia dodoneata (assembly GCA_947044415.1). Lineage (NCBI taxonomy): Eukaryota > Metazoa > Arthropoda > Insecta > Lepidoptera > Geometridae > Eupithecia > Eupithecia dodoneata. Next base: position 4,967,009 of record OX345656.1, on the reverse strand, counting down.
GCGAGATGATGTAAGGGGAATCGGGAATTATTTATCAGCTTCTTTAATAGGGAGAAAATAAATAAACAGCATTGGTATAAGAGAGTAGGTCAAATAAATAAATGATATTCGATATTATTATTAGTTACCCGGTTTGAGGATAAAGGTGGCTCTTGGATAACGTACTATGTAATATATCGGGGCGTAATATATTATTATTGTAGATATGATATATTATAGATTCGGGATTGCTTAGGCTTTAAGTTGTTAAAAGCTGGCAACTTATAAGGTCGATACTTATTGTGCAAATTAGCAAAATTTTGTTGCAAATTTGAATTTGGTGACCAGTGACTGAAAAGGCTCACCACATCAAGAATCGGTGAATCAAGGAGTCGAAGTGAAATTCGTGTAACCTCGCTTATGTAAGGGGCCAAACTGAAATGGTATTGTGTTTGGACTACAAAAAGAGTCCGAAATTAAAAGCTCGCATTCACAAAACTATTAATTCCAAACCTATCTGTCTAAATTCATTTATGACGATTTTGAGAACATCGAGAACAGTGTGAACTGGGTAATCCACCTAGAGTATTGTCATCAAACTACCAAACATTGAGATTTTTTACTGTACAATAATTAATCCATTGAGCTCGGGTTGGAGACGTAATAAGACAAATTACCGTACATACGTAATTATTATTCTCTTAATCAAATTAACGACTGTTAGAGTAATCCGGTACCTACTTATTGTGTTCCTAATGTTCTCTTAATTCTAATGGACCACCTCTCGTCTACCACCTAATGAACCAGGTAGCCAGTTCCGGGAATTAGCCCACGCTCTCCTTTTCCATTTACATGTATTTTTGGTCAACCGGTTACATTTTTAATGATGTAATAAGTGTTCCTTTGGGCTGAGCATTATTTAATATGTTACCTACGCCTACCTGTTTTGTTATCAAGTGGTCACAGAAGCTTGAATAAAATATTATCATTTCGTTTTCTAAATTAACAATTTACTTATACTCATATAATTAAATTTAATGTACATATAGTCTCGTATCAAGTATCTGATATTAAGATTAGTGATCATCATTATCGTCATCAGCCTATGTTAGTCCACTGCTGGAAATAGGACTTCGCTAATAAGCGCCATAGCGCACTATCTTCAGCTTGACGCATCCAGCATCTGCCTGCAGTCTTTCGCAGGTCGTCATCCCGTCTGACCCGTCCTACTACGTTTGCCGAGATAACTAATTACTAGAAAATAATTAAGAAATTTAACCTATATACTTTACCTATGTATTATATTATCTGTGACCTTACTAAGTACATATGTATGTCGCGGAGTTTGTTTTAAAATATAAAATTTTAGTCAAATGTTTAATTTTAAGTTGAATAACTCAGATGAATATTACAGACACAACGTATGGTATTGAAAAAGGAATTTATATTATATATTATTATTATATATTATTGGAACAATTGTGTGTACGATCTGCAGATATTTGTTCCGGGTGTTCTGGTCGTTTTCTATAAATAATAAAAAAAATATCTATCTATATAATGTATTGTATTATGTATATCAGTTATCTAGTACCCATAACACAAGCTCTGCTTACCATGGGGCTAGATAATGCTGTGTGATTTTTCCAGCATTATTTATTTATTATAGTCATCCTGTCTTAATAATAATTAATTAAGTAGCTGATTTCTGTCAGCCAAGGTGGATGAACCTTTTTTAGAACCAGTTTATATTATGTCCCAGTAGGTAGACCTTGTTTTTGCAAAGAGCAGTTCTTGTAAATTACAGAACCGGCCATTCGGGTAATCATTAAGGGAGGCTTATGTTCATAAGTGTCCGTGACGTCACCAAACGGCTCTATCGGAAGACCAGCGTTGGTTGTAACATGCTTACAATTAATTCATGCTGAGATAGAGTCCGTTTTGTGACTCATGTACAAAAATATGTTTTGTCCTTTATTTTTTTTTATAATCATGTATGTTTTATATTTTTGTGTATTGAGTTACAAATAAACTTATTCTGTTCTATTCTAAGTGGATGTCTGTCAGTTTGGATGATCATCATCCAAACTGACAGACATTTACTTAGATTTTTATTTGAAAAATATATGTATGTTGAACTAGCTGCGCCCCGTGGCTTCGCCCCCGTCCAAATCTATGTGTCAAATGATTTAAATTATAAAAAGTATCCTATGTTAGACTCCTGGTTCTAAGCTACCTCTCCACCAATTTTCAGCTAAATCGGTTCAGCCGTTCTCGAGTAAGTGTTGTAACAAACACGACTTTCTTTTATATATATATATATATAAGACTAGCTGCGCCCCGCGGCTTCGCCCCCGTGGAAATCGATTTGTCAAATGGTTTTTTTTAAATATCCTATGTTAGACTCCTGGTTCTAACCTACCTTCTCACCAATTTTCAGTCAATCGGTCCAGCCGTTCTCGAGTTATAAGTGTTGTAACAAACACGACTTTCTTTTATAATATATAGATTAATTTGTTAAATTCACATAATTCTTTCCATCCAAAGGTTGCCGGAAAGAGATCGCTTCTAAGCGATAACGCCGCCCATTGTACTCGTCGCATGTAATGTCTTTTTGTAATGATCTGAATCTAGTGTACAATAAAGTATTTTTGTAATTTCTCTAAGAATTAAGCAAGCTGAAGTGGCAGTGGGACGGCCATATCTCACGAAGAATCGACGTCCACTGGGGCAAACATGTTCTTGAGTGGAAACCACGAGTCGATAAATGTAGTGTAGGACGCGCTCCGACCAGGAGGTATGACGATCTGCGAAATACTGCAGGTAGATGCTGGATGCGTGATGCAGGGCGTTATGGCGCTCATTGGTGGAGGCCTATGTCCAGCCGTGGAATATCATAGGCTGATGATGGTGATGATGTATTATATTGTATGTTTGCAGGAGGAGAAGGATCAGCTCCTGACGACAAACTGCTGGATCACGCAGATCTGGACAGACTATCACCTGCGGTGGAACACCAGCGACTTCGACGGCATTGGAGTTATACGGATACCTTTCGAAAGGGTCTGGAGACCTGACATCATTCTTTATAACAAGTAAGTAGAACATGAAAAGTTATTTTCTTTTTTTTAAATATTTGACTTAATATTTTCTTAGTCCAATTTAATATTTTTGTATTAAAAATAAATAAATAAATCGCTATACCCTTGAATAGGTACTAAATTAATGAAGTCATTGGTGTGTCGCTTGCTCGAAAGTGGTTGTGCACAGCGTGCGTGTATAGCGTGCGTACTTGAACTGCTGCTATCAAAGCCGCAGTTCAAAGCATTACTGCAATTGAAACGTAGACTCACGTTGTTGAATAAACGAACCCACGCAGCTGAAATGCGCCGCACGCCGCATGTCTGTGCGCACTGGTGGGACAGCGGCTTTACAGTATGAATGTACGTAGTTTTAATTATTAGTCCTAGCTCACACAACTTTATCCTTTATAATAATGTGAAAGAAACCCGCCATGTTAAAGCCAGAATCGGGCCCCAGCTGGTGCTGCTGCACCCAGAGTTATAAATATTATTATATATTACACAAGAATTAAAGGTTTCTTGCATGTCGATTCCTCTGGTGATGTTAATGATATTACGATTACCTACAACAAAATAATGAGCGCAGTAAAACACGGAAATTAAAATCACAAGCCCCTGAAGGTACAGCAATCCTTTGTCGTTAAATACACTCAGAAATTTAATTTAATTTTGGTTTGTCTATTTCGGATTCAAATTAATTTAATTTGAACTTATGGGCAAATTAAAAAAAAAAAAATTACGGCTACTGAACTTTCGCATGTTTGTATTTACAACTACCTACTCAATCCTTATGATCTTCAGAAAATAATATTAGAAACCCTGTGCCACCTACTTACCGACATTAGCGCAGTCCTAATAAAGTCGTCACCTAATCTGAGGGTAGGGCCCAGATGTTTTTCTTGTCCCTTTGCCCCTATCAAAACATCGAGGTGTGACCTATTTATAGTCCTTAGGCGCTGTATCATTCGTTTTTCTTTTGTTTAAGCTGCGTGACCTTGGTTCATGCTAAGTCATCCGCTTTTCTTTTGTTTTACTCTTGTGGTAAAATATCGATTTCACAATTTATTCACTTCTCGGAACCCTCGCAAACTTTAACTTCAGAAGTTGAAACTGAGGCTTAATTTAATAAGCTGGCGGCCAGTTGCGGCGCCGATTATTAATCTCACGAGGGTTTGAAAAATATACACACTTAGTTATAACGAAACGTTGTATTTTGTTTGTTTACGAGCATGTTTCTTTTCGGTGGGTTTTTCTTCATTTGTCAAATGAGAAAAACCGGCATAAAGACCTCTCAGAATCGAAGATTAATCTTCTTTTAGACGCTTTTGTCATTCATTAACGAAAATGACCTGTTTTCAGATATTTTTCTCGTGATTTCGTCGACAGCTTTGATGTCTCCAATTTATGTAACATCTTTTTAGATAATGTAATCCAACTTTATAATTTCTGGCGGCTTAATTAAATTTAGCCGCTTAAATATATATTAAAATTACTGAACATATAACTCATGAATGACAAATGGTCATCACACTCATTACACTAATATCAAAAATGCCAAAGTTTGGATGTTTAGAGATGAATGAATGCTTGTTACTTCTTCGCACTAAAATTACAATACAATACAATACAAATACGCTTTATTGCACATCAAACACAGAAAAAAACAGTAAAGAACAAACAAACAAAGATACAGATGCACAATGGGCGGCCTTATCGCTAAGAGCTATTTCTTCCAGGCAACCTTTGGATGGATAGGATCAAAATTAAATGTTAGAGAGCAGAATGTTTGATGAAGAAATTACTGAACATATTAGACTGAAATTTTGCATATATGCATAATTGCAACTGTTAGCCTTTACTTTTTATCGCATAAATTAGTTTCCATGGCATAGAAATAGTTCATAGTTCATTTATTTATTTGTGATACACAGGTATTACAGGGAATAGCCTTGAGACGTTTCCATAGAATCAAGGGCAGAAATTAGTAACAAATAAATTATCTCCATGTTTCATCACAATCTGTTCAGGATTTTCTGCGTTCAACAACAAACATGCAAACAAACCCATTGTCTCTTTAGCATTAGTATGGTCTTAACTAACAGCTTTAAAACAATACAAAAAGCCTGATTGGGAACATCTCTCAAAGGAGTGAAACCTTTGTTTTTCCAGTAGACGGTCTTTTTCGATGCTAAATGCCACTAAAGCGAAATGGAGCAGTCGGAGTTTTTGTACCTTTGTGTTTGATTGAAATGTACAATTTTCCTCCATGTAAATTCGTAAAGTTACCCTGGTACCAAATAAGGGCTTCTACAAACGGGGCGTTGGAATGCTAATGCGGTAGGATCAAAATCAAGCAATCAAATAAAATTTATGTATGGTAAAAATTACCCTTAGGTATATCTAAGTCAGATTTACTGCTGATGGCTAATCAGCCTTAAGAGTTTTCACTCTAAGTCAGATTTACTGCTGCTGATTAGCCATCAGCAGCAGTAAATCTGACTTAGATATACCTAAGGGTAATTTTTACCATACATAAATTTTATTTGATTGCTTGATTTTGATCCTACCGCATTAGCATTCCAACGCCCCGTCAGATTTACTGCTGCTGATTAGCCATCAGCAGCAGTAAATCTGACTTAGAGTGAAAACTCTTAAGGCTCTTTAGCTTAGGATATGCTGTATGCGTCAAGCTGAAGACAGGACGCTATGGCGCTCATGTTTAGTATGAATGTAGAGTAAAACGCAATACATTACAATGGGACGATAAACATAATAATGGCAAATTTGTTCTACAATTAGAGGATGGGTCCTCTAATTGACATTTGAAAGCCCTTTCATGGCCTTCGCGCGTCCCATCCATACAATTGCAAATTACGAAGGTCAATGGCTTTTTCAGGATGGGTGTTTTATGCGTAGTCGCACAGCTGATCTCGGAGAGTTTAACCTTAGAAAAACGCACAACGTTACGATCTGCCGTCGTTGCTAAACTGTGTGTAGCCGCCCTTAGCCTCGCAGGCTGAATGGTGGCACATCCCCAGGGACCCTAGGAAAGCTAATTCACTTGCGTTTGAACAAATGTGAAACTTTGTATAGAGCTGTAACTTATTACACGTGGTTTCTGAGATAGTGCTCACTTTGCGGGAAAAATATGGTTTAGTATAACTTTGAAGTTGAGGGGTTTATTTTGTAGGGCTTGATGATAATGGGCTTTTTCTGAATTATAATAAAACTGAGTCTATATATATGTATATATAAACGATTATGAACTATATAGTAGGTAAGGTACCTTGTTGCGTGTTTTCTTATTTGATGTACTTTTATACTAACTATATATTATGTATAGTCATTTATAATAACTTACCTGATAACATCAGAAACTGCTTATCAATGCACATTTTTAAGAAAAGACTAAAACAACATATTTATGACAAAATTTGTTAAATAAACGGAACACAATATGACTGTAAAATAACTTAAACTTCTACCTATGTATAACAATCATAGCTAATATATTATTTTATTTTTATTTTTCGTTTATTAAGGCACAAACGGTTTACAATATTCTTAAAATTAACAGTAATATAGTTTTGTATAAACCAATCAAGATGCCACTAATAGAAACATTATATTAAAGAAACACATATTTTAACAAATTATATATTAATTTGTTAAAATAGTAATATTGTATATACATTCTCATTTACGGCCACGTGGGATTACGACCTGCGATGGACAGGCCGATGCTAGATGAGTCATGCTGAAGACAGGGCGCTATGGCGCTCATTAGAGGAGGCCTATGTCCAGCAGTGGACTACATAGGCTGATGATGATAATGATGATTCTCAATATTCAAAATATTCAGACAAGTCATACTTTTTACTATAAATTATTATCAAATAAGATTATTTTACTAATTTAAATAAGATTTTTCTTCCACTAGTGGACAAAAAATTTAAGTGAATAACTTTAATTTTTTGTTAGTTACCACCAGTGGAAGAAGTGAATTCTCATTTAAGTGAACATTGTTCTTTGAGAAATAAAATTCTTTAAACTGATTTTTAAACGAATGTCTTTCTTAACAGTGCAGACCCAAACTACCGTTCAGCAGTGATCAACACAAACGTGATAGTACGCCACACGGGAGAGGTGACATGGCTGAGCCACGGGATTTACGTCTCTGTGTGCGATATCAATGTGGAGCAATTTCCTTTCGACATACAGATGTGCACCATGAAGTGGTCTTCTTGGACATATGATGGTTTTCAGGTAACTCACTGTTTTATGTAGATAGATATATTTTTTATATTTTCAAAAAAGTTAGGGATCCGTACTAAAACCGTGCGAAGCCGGGAAGGTCGGCTAGTGACTGATAAAGTGGAAAGAATAAGTATTGTACATATTCTGTTCGATATAAAACAGTGTAGAGGTATACTACCGATACATCGACAGTGAATCACTATGGAACTCTCCACTATTTCAAACATGTATGAAGTAGCAATGTTGCGAACATATTTCACAGCTGAATTCAGTCTCGCTTCAGGCGGTATCTGCTTGTGACGTCAGTTCATTATTAAACCAGTTGGTTTGTGAATTGTGACCCAACATAAGGTTTTTTAAAATTCTCATTCGATTAAGTCAAATTTCGCTTCGATAACGTTTTTGTGTGTATCTCTGATAACTAGCTTGTCATTAATATATTAAAATAATTATAATATATTATAATTATAATATATTTATAATATATTGTAATTAATATATAAAAAATAATTAATGAAACAGATACGAATTGCTTCCATGCTTTATTTGACATGATTTAGAGTTGACGTTTTAATATAAAAAGATGAATGAATTAATGAATGAACACTTTATTTTACTTAAAATAACACCTTATATCTAAATATTACATAATAATAGTAGAATAGGCGGCCTTATCGCTTAAAGCGATTTCTTACAGGCAACCAGGTATCCAAAAAGATATTAAAAAAAAAATAAGGGATGACACGTTGGTGTTCTAACACAAACTAGGTTCGAATTAGTTACCCGATTACAACCCGAGTTTGAAAGAGAAATAACAGTTAATAGCTCTACAGGGATGAGATCTCTCAATTGAATAAAATACATCCGAGGCTACGAAAAGGCCTTGTACGAAGTCAAATGCAAGGGTCACACGTAAATACTTAAATATAAATAAATAAATAATGCTGGACAATCCACACATCATCTAGGCTCAAGCTAAGTAGAGCTTGTGGTATAGGTACTAGATGATTGATTTATGTACATAATAGAAAATATTCACATACCTACATTTTTTTATTATACATAGAAAACAGCCAAAACACCGAGAACAAATATTGTCACATCGTACAAACATTTATCCCAGGGCGGGAATCGAACCCGCAACCTCCTGAGTCATAAGCGGACCTTGACCAGCCGCGCCACATCGGTCGACAATCGTCGACTTAGGTACATAATTACATATCTTGCAGATACATTTTCTAAACTGTCGCCAAAAATATCCTGCTGTGCTTTTCGCTATTGTACCCAATAATCTATATCGTGGAAAACTCGGTTTAGATTTTAACAAAAATTCTCGAGAGGTCATTGGGCGAACTTCCAAATACTATATGCCATTATTTGCAGATGGCAGAAATATGGAAAAGTTTGTGCTTTAAAACAATGAGCATACGAAAGCCGTGGTCTTATTATACGACAACAAAAAACGTACTGCGAAAACAAACCCTTTATCCAACGACAGAAGTAAAATATTCTCTTTAAATGAAGCCGGAATTTAAAAAAACAAGAAATGAATTCTGCCGGAGTAAAAAGTTAAATGGAAACAAAGGTAGGTTTCCGCGGCACTTGGTTTTAACAAGAAAGCCCGGCTTGAGTTACGTTCTTGCTACGTTTTTTCAGTGATTCCCGTTATTTTAGTATTTGAATGCTAGCTGGATGTTATAAGATTTACAGCGTTCTCAAGCGCTTATAAATGATTTAGTATTTTATCCGAAACGATTTAATAATAATGTCGAATTGTCTTAGAGGTTAATGCTGTAGAAGCTTACAACTTACGCAAGCAAGCGATGATAAAGCAAGTTTCTTTTTACCCGCGAGGCTAGGTATGTTTTTCGTGTGTTTAATATGTACCTACCTATGTGATTATCTGGGGCTTTTTATTACATGAAAGAAAGAAAACGGCATAACCGATAGTGGTAAATAAGGTTTCGAAACCCTTGTCTAAATTCCTGAATCTACGTAATTTTTTTTGCAAAAATAGTTAAAAAGCGTGCATAAAGTTTTTTGTTTGTTTATTCACCACAGTTTTCAGCAAAAAGTTACAATTAAAGAGTAAATAAAACAGACTGCAGACTGTTGCAAAAAATCTAGTGGTAGCTCAATGAATCCATATCAATACAATGTTTTTAATTAAACTTTTTGTTTACTGAGATGACCCTAATAGAAGAAACATAACAAAAGACGTCTGTGAAGGCTCTGACAAAATGTTAAAGTGGACCCTTGTCGGCTTATCCTTAACATGTCACACTTATTTTCATTATTAAAGTATATTTTCAAACATAATGGAGTGCCATTATGTTTGAAATAAAATAAGCATGAAATAACCTACCCCAAACATCAAAATCTAGCTCAAAGCCAACCCAAAAAATATCCATAATAACTCACGGTAATTTAGTCAGCTCAAGTCAAGCCCGCACTTTTTGCACCAAGATTTATTTTACTAAAAGTCTCAAGAATTCTTAATAAAAAGGCGTTTATCGTCAAAAAATAAAGAGGAATGTCACTGTAAGTAATTTGTGAGCTGGCGGCCAAGTCTTTTTGTATACAATGGGCCTGAATTTGCTTCCCTGCCTAATCTTACGAAGGCTGAGAACGAAATGATCACGTGAAAACCTCTAAAGCTCTATAGCTTCTAAGCTCTTATATCCGGCGATACAAGGCTCATATCACATTCGTGCTTTTACTTTGTTTTCCTTTAACTTATGTACAATTGTACATGGCGTAGTAAGTTGGCAATTAGTAATGCCATCCAAAAGTTTTACCGTGTTTCGCTCGTGCGTTTTTAATTTTTTCACGAACATTGTTATAAAATCCTGCCGCATTTAATGGTCATTAACCACAGCTTGCATGCACTTAAATTCCATAATTTCATGGCACTAAAGTGTAGATTTTTCTTTATGAACTTGCTTTACAATTTTTTTTGCATTTGATCTTTCATACCGTCGAATGTTATAACGTTTTATGTTATTCCATTTTCGCTGTACATATTGTGTACCTTGCTGTACTTCTTTTCGAGTATTTGCCGTAAAAACCAATGGCACTTGGCGTCTTTAAATGCAACGAATTGAGCATTTGGAAGAACGCTCGATGTATTTCAGTACATTTCACAGGTTTTACCTTCGGTATCCACCTATTATCGCCCGTTTTCGCACATATTGTGTACCTTGCTGTACTTCTTTTCGAGTATTTACCGTAAAAACCAATGGCACTTGGCGTCTTTAAATGCAACGAATTGAGCATTTGGAAGAACGCTCGATGTATTTCAGTACATTTCACAGGTTTTACCTTCGGTATCCACCTATTATCGCCCGTTTTCGCACTTTATGTTAAAAACAGGATATAATGTAAGTCAGTACACATTTTCTCTTTGAATCTGACAGCAGCGCTGTCTAATTAATACATTTCTTTGAGAGTTTAGAAGATTGTGCAAAGTATTTTATTTCTTTCTCTTCAAGTCTTTTAGTCGAGCAGCTTTTCGTTATCTCATAATAAGCTGAGGAATGTGACCTACAATTGGTCTGGAGTACCTAAGCTAATTGCATTTTATGAGATACCAGTTTTTGCTTGCAGCTTTACCCTGAAGAATCTGTTTGTATTGCGTTATTGAAACGTAAGCTTTGTTGTTGTTATTATAAAATTTGTACGGTAACAATGTTAATCAATCTATACAAAAATGCTTTGTTAGGTTACGAATCAATCAATCTCAAAGCAATTTGAACGAACATGCCTATTGATGCCTTTGCAATCCAGAAAAGCCTGTTTGACTTCAAAATTGAATTTTAGAACTGCGGTGAACAAAGTGAAACTTTACAGACTAAAGTTAAAATTCAAAAGAACGGTATAAGTAAGTAATCTTATTAATCTTATCCTCATTGATGAAAGGGAAGTAGAAACTTTTGCTTATTTTTTATACCCTTCAATTTGCTTGAAGAAATTAAACAAGAAGCTGGCTTTTGTTTTTGTGATATTTGAAAAATATCTATAATAATAATACCTAGTACATTATTGTTTTTCTGTCATATATGTTTTCTACAAAATCTTTGATATGAGTAAAAGCAAAAAATAAATATAAAGATTTTTTATCGGTTATTTATCGCGTACGGTGTTTTAATTTTATTATATATTATTATTTAGATTATATAATTCTTTAATACGAGTATCTTAACAAATTTCTAAAGTTTTTACAAACCAAGAGATAATTGTGAAATATTTTTCCTTAATTCTACTAATATTATAAAGGGGAAAGTTTGTAAGTATGGATGGATGGATGTTTGTTACTCTTTCACGTAAAAACTACTGAATGGATTTTAATAAAAATTTACAATAATATAGTTTATACATCAGAATAACACACAGGCTACAATTTATAAAGATATATTGTATATTATCCAAAATATCTATCACCAAGCGGGTAAAACCGTGGGGCGCAGGTAGTATCTAATATTTTAGGATCACACCACACAATTTTGTTTTATGTGGTACTTATTTTTGGCCTATAACAGTATTGCTCTCTCTCCTTTGATTGTAAACAGATAACGTTGTCTTTTCTTTCACGTAAAAACTTGAAAAACGAAGTGAATTTTACGTCATTACAGAAACCTATTATTTGGCCTGTAATCCGATTTGCGTGGACTTCAATATTTTGTACCGAAACCCTCCGGGATTTTAACCTGCTGATCTGAGCGCGGACGGAAACTCTCGCCCTAAGCGGATTCGAAGCTCACAACATAATATTTTTCTTTAAAATATTCTATATCTTCTGAAATATATTTATGGATGATTTTGCAGCTCGAATATTATCTGTGGATTATCTTGAAAGTATGTAGGAAGACTTGCAAGTCAAGGGAAAGACCAGTTTTTCTTACTCTTGGGACTCTACTACACGCTACTTTATGTTAAAGTTTAAATCCCTACGACTTGTTCTTTATTTATGTGCGTTTTCCTTTTTTTGTAACTCTGTATAACATTGTGTGTTTCTATCAATAAATACTTTTATTCTTTTTCATAATGTTGCGTCATGGGTATATTTTATTTATAGTTGTGTGAACTTTATAATTGCTTGTCTTAACTTTATTAATATGATGCAAAGTTCTATTAATTCGAGTTCAGGAGAGGTACAGAAAAAACAGTGTAATCTAAGGATACTTCAACAGCCTATATTTGTCCACTGCTGGACGCAGACCTCCCACTGATAAACGCCTTAATAGCTGTTATCTCATTGGGGGTTAATGCCCATAATCCCCACGCTGAGCATGCGGGTTGGAATCTAAGTATAGCTCCCGCAAAATAATAACTTAATACCGGGTATAAAATGTTTATTCAACAAAAGCTTCAATGGAATATTCCATTGAAACCCACTAAGAGGTGGCAACCGAAGAATTTTCAACTTGTTCTTCGAGGTAATATTTGACTTTTAAATTGAAGTTCGCGCTTTAAAATTGGTTCCCCTACGGCCATGCCACGAGATTCCTGAATCTAGAGCTTGTCTAGTGTCTAGTTTGAATAAATTCATGATATTGAGCTGTTTTGTGGATGCAAATATAGTTATCATGAGAACTGATAAAATATAATATGTATTCCAATATTTCGGCATAGTTTTATGCGCCATGCTCACGGAATGACTGAAGGCACTGCTAGTAAGTTTTAATTGGCAGACATACCCTCATTAAAAAAACCTTTTAAACTCAAAAAAACAAATCATGGTTAATATCCCGTTATAAGTGACTTTAGAATCTTGGGTTGCAATACCTAAATCACCTTTCTCTTTTTAGCTGGACCTAAAGAAACAGTTCGATGAAGGAGACACTACTAACTACCAAACGAATGGTGAATTCGACCTCGTTAGCTTCGACGCCACCAGGCACGACCAATACTACTCCTGCTGCGTGGAACCCTACCCTGATATCACGTACTATATCAAACTACGAAGGAGGCCGATGTTCTACGTATTCAACCTTATTTTGCCGTGTTTGCTGATCAATGGGATAGGTGAGTGATTTTTAACTTTTTTTTATTAACTAACTAGTTTCTGCCCGCAGCTTTGTACGCACTTTTTAGGATAAAAGCGACTCTAAATACGTTCTAGCGATACCAACTACCTCTCTACCAAATTTAATTGAGATCCGTTTAGGTTACAGGCTACTATCGAATTAAAAATATTATAGTATGGCTTAGAAACGGGCAGGATCACTTAGAAACTAAAAAATTAATTTTACCAGAATAAATCGATCTGTTTATTATGGAAAAACGCGTGTCATTTCGCGTGTGAAGCAGTAACGAATAAAACAACAAAAATAATACTATTATAATTTATGAATAAACTGATACTAAAAATAAATTCATTTAGTCGCCTAAGTAAAGTCTGATAAGAGGTAACTAATACAAAATGTTGAGCAACATTAACAAAATCGATTCTCATAAAAAATCGAATCGTTAAAGCATTAGGACATGACTATTTAGATTGTTATTCAAACCACTCAAAATAAAATGATCTGATGGAATAGGTGTTTTTATAGTGCTAGAATCCAAACACAAGTATAAATCCGCGATGCATTGCCACCTTAAAGAAGTCGTGAAAAAGTTCGTAACGTATGGTTACCTGGTTATTACTTTATTTATCTCTTTCTACCAATAGCTTACTAATTCGGAACAATAGTTTGCGTTTTATATAAAACAAATACACAATAAAAAAAAATGCTGGACAATTCACACAGCATTATTCACTAGCCCTATGGTAAGCAGAGCTTGTGTTATGGGTACTAGATAACTGATATACATAATACAATACATTACATAGATATATATTTTTATTATACATAGAAAACGAACAGAACACCCGAAACAAATATCTGCAGATCGTACACACAATGTTTTGTTATATTAATGTTCCGAGGCGGGAATCGAACCCGCAACCTCCTGCGTCACAGGCGGACCTTCGCCCACTGCGCCACATCGGTCGTTAAATATATGAATAATAATTTATTTATGTATGTTATTATTATGTTTTTTTTATCAAAATCATTTAATCTAAACAGTTTAAACCTTAGTAACCTAAGACGGCCAATAACAGATATACATTATATAAAAGACTTACAAAATACCAACAGTCTAACATTAACAAAATCAAACATAGCAACTTACAGATATTATAACAAAGGTACAGTTAAAACTTTGTTTTCTGAAATCACACGGTATGTGTTTTGTACAAGTGACTAATATGCGTAAATCCACACTAGCGCAGCGGCTGAGAAAATACAGATCTGTTTGACTCAGCACAGCCGTAATATTTTTCGAACGTAACGCATGTGTGGCGCAACACAACCGCTGTGTAGAGCGGCAGCACGAATGGCTTAGGTTAAAAAAAAGATCGCAGTCGTCGAAAAAAAATCGCAGTCAAAGTGATTTTATAAGAAAAAAATATACAATTAATTAAACCAATAAATTAATGTTAATATGTACATATTTAATTTTATTGTAATATCATATTAATTATCACTATCACTACATAGTATAAAACAAAGTCGCTTCCCGCTGTCTGTCTGTCACTATATATGCTTAGATCTTTGAAACTACGCAACGATTTTGATGCGGTTTTTTTAATACGGTGATTCAAGCGGAGCGCAGCAAAATAAAAAGTACGAAATGCACTCATAGCTCACCTAGATTGTTTCCAAGATAATCTCTCGCTTCCCATTCTGCTACAATGAACTCAGTTTTTAAAAATAAAATCGTCTTAAACGTACCTGTGATCTATGATATGTAGCGAACCGTGAGGAAGCCTGTTACAGTCTCCATGACGAAGACATTTTGAACATTATCTTTATTAAATTTCAGGCTGGTACTTTTATGTAGCTTTGCACAGTGTCTTTCTGTTTCGCGGAAATTTGGAACCTATTACCTTAACAGGCTTATTAATGCCAGATTTCTGGACAAAAAGTAGGTATAAGAGAAACGCCATAAATGATGCCCGCCATTAATTTCAGCAAGCAGCATAAATAATAAATAATTCATCCGTTATGTATCGGTGAACATCATCCTACTAATATTATAAACGCGAAAGTTTGTAAGTATGGATGGATGGATGGATGCTTGTTACTCTTTCACGTAAAAACTACTGAATAGATTTTAATGAAACTTTACAATAATATAGCTCATACATCAGAATAACACATAGGCTACAATTTATAAAGGTATATTGTATAATATCCAGAATATCTATCTCTTTATAACAGCTCTCCTGGTGTTCTACGTGCCTTCTGAATCCGGTGAGAAGGTGACCCTGGGTATCAGCGCTCTGCTATCTATGACCGTGTTTCTGATGACCATACGGGACACCCTACCACCTACAGAGAAGACTCCATTGATAAGTAAGTATAATTGTAGATATTAATAAGACTTTAGTTACACACTATGTTTAGTATTTAGTTACCTAGATGTTTGTTTTCCTAAAATCCTACTAATATAATAATCGCGAAAGTTTGTAAGTATGGATGGATGGATGTTTGTTACTGTTTCACGTAAAAACTACTGAATGGATTTTAATGAAACTTCACAATAATATAGCTTACATATCAGAATAACACATAGGCTACAATCCATAAAGATATATTATCCAAAATATCTATCACCACGCGAGTGAAACCGCGGGGCGCAGCTAGTAATAAAAAATATTTTTAGGGCTGTATGCCAGAACGAAAAACGGAACAGTCAGGCTGAAAAGCGACAAACAGGCGTAATCTTTATTATTGAAGTCGCTTCCGCTGTCGGTTCGCTTAGATCTTTTACTTACGGATTTTAATACAGTTTTCAGCAATAGATAGAGTGATTGTAGAGGAAGGTTAATATGATTTATTCATCATTCCACAGTGCCCCATATTAATATCTACGTTGCACCCGTGCGAAACCGGGGCGGCTCCCTAGTTTTTTGATATTTATATATTAAAACGTTAAGATGCTAGACACGTCTAACAACTTAACGCATTTTAAGTGTACAATGCGTACATTCCAAAATGACGACTCATCGTATGGCACATATAGGACTTTGTTAGAAGGAACTCATTTTACGTGGCTCAGTAACTTAAATGCCCCTACACACAGTGCTAGGAGCAGGAAAGAGCAAGTAGGAGCTTTAAAATATATCTCTCAAATATCAGCCTTATAGGGTCACTGTATCTGCTCGTAGGGCAAACCCATTTTTTCCGATTGTCTTTTGTTTACCAAAAATTTTATCTTGTTGGTTAATGACGTATATGTAGTCGACAACCTTCAGAACCTCAGTGAGTGAGTACTCAAGTCTTAAAGTGAATGAATGAATAGATAGATAGAATATACTTTATTGAACAAAAAGTACCTACAGATTAAATTAGCAAGCCTATCTACCTAATCATGACATTCCTATAATTCCTATATGACATTCCTAATTTTATAAATAATGATTGTTTAGAATTTTAGGCTAACATTTAAAAAGAACCCAAAAATTGTTGTGCCCTGACAGGGTTTTTATGCATTGTGTACCTACCCACTAAGACTACACCTAAGATACTACCTGTATGCATGAAATTACAATAAATGAATTATGAATTATGAATTAAGTTGTACATAGGCGAAGATATTGCATTCTCTACCTGCTAGCCTTTGGGTTGTGTATGAATGAATGAATGTACACTTCATTGCACTAAAAAAATAACAAAATAAAAACCTTTATACCTTTAAGTGAGTCAGGTTATAGGCAGAACAGAGGCCAGAATCAATGAGAGATAAAAATTTATGGGTAAAGTTAAGTGATTTAAGTTAAGTAAATGAAACCTTATCGAAAGACTTTAAAACGCTTTCATGGGGGTAGAAAAGCTGATAAGCTGAGATTTTTCCATAAAATCGGCGTTTTGTTTGAAAAACGGGCGATGTTATTGTGGGTAGTTTAGAGCAAATGCCAAATATTCATCGTTTTTTTAGAATATGACTTTTAGTGAGTTTACTATCACTATACAGAGTGGCTTTTTAAGATGGGATTGGATGGCCAATTCGGAAACCATGAGTCGAAGGTTAAGTAAGGTTAAAGTTAAGACGTGAATGGAATCTAGACCTCGATTTATGAGAATAAAACACTTTTGATTTTTTACAATCATACAAAAGTAAAAGTTCTTTTATGGGAAATAGAAACATAAAAAATAAAGACACCCTGTATTTTAAAAATATTTAGCCTATCTCAAAAAGAGACATACAACTTTTTTGAATGCTCTGTTCTTCTTTTCGCGCAATTTTAAATATAAATTGAATTCAAAGAAATTCATTTTATATTAAAAATGCGCGCGCATTTCATCTAAAGCATTTGATTTGCCTATCCTAGACGCTTAAGCAATGGGACCCAGAAGATATATCTACGTCTAGAAGAAATGGGTCAGCTATTATAAAAGATAACAATAATGTAAGAGCTAAGCTCGCAGTTAAATATTTTACTTTTATCTGGCGCTGATAAAGTCGCTTGGCAGTTATTTAAAGAATTTAGCTCTCTAAATTTATAATGCAGTAACGTTTTTTTGACAAAGATTTAGGATTTAAAATTAATAAGTACGCAGTTTTCATCGGTCTACAAACTAGGATCGGTCTACAAACTATCAGAATTATTATATTTACGTTTCTTTTCATTTCTAGAGTCCAGGTAACAGGATATACCAAGATGTATGATTTATTGATTAAAATTGTATACCTACGTAAGATTTTAAAATGCTGAACAATTCGCACAGCATTATCTAGCCCCAAGCTAAGCCGAGCTTGTGTTATGGTTAAGGGTGCTAGATAACTGATATACATACATAATACAATACCTTACATAGAAATTTTTTTCTATTAGACATAAGAAAAGACCAGAACACCCGACACAAATATCTGCAGATCGTACAAGCATTTGTCCCGAGGCGGGAATCGAACCCGCAACCTCGTGTTGAACCGAACCAGAGGTCGTTAAAAATGGCTAAGTGGCACACTTGTATGTGGTACATTACAAAGATACTCCATTTGTTATTGTGATGAGTAAATTCATTATGAAAACAAATGTTGTTTGGTCAAAGCTTCCCATTTATTTCGTTCGCTATCTTGTTTGCGCACCTTAACGAGTTCCTATTTATTTTAAATTTTAATTCAATACGAATTTATTTGTTTGAGTATCTATTATTTTTAGGTTGTTTCCCGAATAATTCATGTTATATAAAGTGCCGTGGCCGCCCCGTCGCGGCGCAAGAATTGACTCCTATCTCAGCCTATAGATGTCGTAAGATCCAACTAACTGAAGCATCTAACTGCGATAGGGACGTAGGAACTCCCAAAGATTGTTGACTCATCGGTTATTTGATTTCGTGGCTCAGCTAGAGAGAACGTTCCTGTACTGAGGGAAAGGTCGCTGCTTCAAGTCCCGTCGAAATCTTTTTTTTTTTGTTGTTTTTTAATTTCTGAAAGGGTTCTGTCAGTAGAAGAGCATCAGTTTCTTTTGTGTATTTTAACACCCTCACTGCGATCATCAATCTGCCTATCAAGCGTGCTGATTATGGCAAAACCCTCCTTGTTTGGGGGGAGGGGGCCACGTTCAGCAGTGGACGTAGATATGTGTCTGCTGATGCGAAGGAAAAAAATAGGTAAATTAAAATTTAAAAAAAACTTTGTCCCTCATTGTACTTAACTCAAGTAATTATTGGAAGAAACTAATTAAAAGAGACTTCTTAAGAAAAGGTCTTTGCAATTTTTCTTCAGTATTTTTTATTCGGAATTTCTCATGTTGACCTTTTGTTTTCATTATTGCTCCAAAGGCCGACTCATTCTTTAAGCCTTGTGCCAAAACTGGCACAAGCGCAGTTCTTTGTCCCGTTTCATTTTTAAAAACGTACGTAGCCCCTTGACATATTTTTATTCGCTGAGCCTGATAACCCTATGAAAAGTTACCATTTATAATTCACTTGTTTCTGCCCGCGGATTCGCACGTGTTAACGTAAACGTTTAAAGGTGTTCTATCCCATAGGAACTTTTTAATGGGATACCAAGTAGCCTATGTTTGATTTTAGGCTTAGAGCTACATCTATGCAAAATTTCAGCCTGATCCGTTTAGTATTTTTGGCGTGAAGAAGTAATAAACATTCATCCACACATCCATCCTTCATCTAAACATAATTTTCGCATTTATATCATTAGTGTGATTACCTCGGAATTTGCAGGCCAAGTTATGAACGCACCTTATGCATAGCCTTCGTCTGGTGACTAGAAGCATACAAAAGTTAACACTTTCATTGCCCTTACGTATATATCAGTCTTCACTTCCTGCAGGCTATGGCGTGTCCCTTCGGTTAGTCGCACCGCAGAGCAGTATACTAACCCTGTGTTCGTATGCTGAATCAATAATCAAATCTATTGTCGAATACTCCATTCTCTTGCTGAGATGACGGTGACAAGAGATTTGATCATTGATAAGTGAATTATAATGGACTTACGGAACTGAGACGTGGACACTCACAGTAGGATTGGTCCACCAATTTAAAGTCGCTCAGCGAGCTATGAAAAAAAGCTATGCTCTCTGAAGGATAGGATTCGTAACGAAATCATCCGACAGAGAACCAAAGTTGCCGACATAGCTCAAGAAATAGCAAGCTGAAATGGCAGTGGGCCGGCCATGTATCGCAAAGAACCGACAGAATCTTTATCTATACGAAAGCGAAAGAATTTACAAAATCGATTCATAATTGACGGAAAAATCGACGAATATACAAAAACATACATACAGCCGAACTCTATGTTCGGCTGTATGTATGTCGGCTGCCTCTTCCTGTTTTCGAGGCCTATTAAAAAAAAGTTCTGTTACAGGTTTATAAAAAAAGGTTTTGTTACAGGTTTATACTACGGCGTTAGCACGTGTCTGGTGTCCTTTTCTGCTTCGCTATCCGTCGTCACGCTCAACATATCTTACAGGCAAGTTTATTTGGTGTCAAATAAGTTGTCTTTAGTCAGGGCCTTGACTTTGGGACGAGATATGTAAGAAAATCACTTACCTACTTTATTATATTGTTTTATCCTTGGTTTTATTGTTGCTGATATTTAAGAATTATCGTTTAAAGTCGGGGCCCCGATAGTCGTCTGTGTTTGTTAAAGTCAGGAGGTCTCCTTTTAGCGGGACTCGTGCATAGCGGAACTAACCCTAAAAACTAACGAAATTGACAGATGTCGTTGGATCGCATAAAACAAAGGACGTTAAATCCGTTCTTTCGATGATCTTACTGTAAATGATTCTGACATTTATTTTTAAAGATCCGAAACCAAAGGTTAGTGACGCGCCCGAAGCAACTTTTGTGATGACGTTTCGTGCGATTCACGTCATCCGTTAACTTCGTTAGTTTTACAAAGTAGACCTTTACTTATTGGTACTCATATTCCTTATTACCTAACCTACCTATATAACAAAAACTACTCTCATATTTCTGTACCAAGGTATATCTTGAAACAAGAAACAAGTCTTCAGTTCTGTAAATTAAACACAGTAAAAACTTCCCAACCGTAAAATCAGTTTTCTTGTTACCAAAGTGCAATAGCTCGTAAGCCACGACGTACGAAAGTACCGTATACAGCTACGCGTAATCCCGTAGCTATACGTGGCGTACCATATTCCGTAGCGGCTCTACGTAGCCTGCATATAGCTAAATTTTCCATTAAAATGTTGTTGAGGTTCTTTGTATGGAGCATATTACATTACGCATTAGCTTCAACCAAGGTAAGCTACCTTGGTTGAAGCTATAATAGTAAAAGTTGGTTATATTTTTTTTTTAAAGACGGAACGTGATTTATTTCTTAATAGAAGCAAAAACAATTACTTAGAATATAGCTATTGTCTAATTAGCGACTGCAGGTATTTGTGCAGGGTAATAAAGGCTATTTGATTCTCTTCCATTTCAATTTTTTAAACTGGGTTAAGATGAAAAGAAATCTCTGGCTGAACAAAATAATAATATTACTTAAATTTGTCAATTATATAATGAAGGCAGGTCTTATCTACTTACTTAATTAAAGGCATACATTATTGGCAATATATTTGGTACTAATTAAACACTTATCTTTATTAATGAATGTGAATTAAAATAATTAATCATGTTTGCATGAATATTCTGTTTGAACAATTTAATTTCATTATGATATATGTTTGCGGAAGTCAAAATTGTTTCAAATTATTTTCAGGCAGATTCACGTTCAGTTCATACATTTTAGGTACAGCTGCGAAAATATGTACGTATAGTGAATTTTATAAGAGCTCTTCTCACATTGTATTAGGATTGCAAAATAGAATACTTGATAATATGTATGTTCGTTTTAATCCTAAGTTTCTTGACTCGCAACTTTTGAATAACTTGGAAGTGTCGAGATTTTAATTCGACTAAATAGTAAGTGTACACAAACTGTGATACCGAATACTGCACAGCATTCTGAGTAAGTATGATGATTGATTCTTTAATTTATGTACACTGATAAACATTTGCGATACTGATTTAAACAGTACGAATAATAAAATTGAAAACTTCCAGAGTATACATATTTTCGCAGCGAACTGTCCATTCATTTAATTATTTAAATTAGTGATAAACATTTACGATTCTCAGCTTTTTAAACGGAAATTTCCCTGTAAACTAGGACTGTTATATCTCAAGTCGTTATTTCAATAAGATTAGAACTAATTCGCGGTATATTTTACAGCGGGCTGGGTTTTCCGTTTTCCCTCAAGTTATCTGGCTAGGTAATTGAACGGCGCCATTCCATTTAAATTCGTCAGGTAAATGTTGCAAGACGTTTTAATAGGGGTGTTTCCAGTGAAATATGTATTACAGACTACTGAAAGATCTTTTTTGCAATGAAAGGTTCTTAAACCCGCGTACTTTAAGAATGGGATAGAAAATGGCGTGATACATCAAACAGCAAATAAACATCAAAGTGCTTTATTTCCTTAAGTCCCTACATGACTCTTCGATACGTCACAAAATTCAAATTATATAAGTAAAACTAGGAACTAAAGTGGTCATTTAGATTTTTTGTTTACTACAATCTTTTTAAAGTATATCTCAGGAAGTCCTATTGAGATCGGATTAGAACTGAGCTGGACAGCAAGATGACTTTATCCTTAATCCCACTCCATAATTACGCAGGTTATAAAATTAGTATTTAAATCTTAGACAAATCAACGAATTTTACTTTTTAGGAACCTCACAGTACCTACATACCTATTATTAAAATGTATGTACGCACACACCAAAACAAACTAACCACCCATATTAGAACTTAGGTTTTCGTATGTGGTTTCAAGCCATCTGAAAGAAATCAGCGTAGAATACAAAATCTGTTTCGTGAAAAATCACTTCCTTCTGGTTTTTGCACACCCGCTATTTACTGACCCTCTATTTAAGCAATTATTTTAACAAATCCATGGTAAACTGCACCTTATATCTATAAGTAGTAAAATCGTTTCCTTCTTGTTTCTGCCTACCTCTACAGACCCTCGGAGCAATTATTTTCCAGAAGCTCACAGTAAATTGCACCTTATACCTATAGGTAGTAAAATGTGTTGTTGCTCGTAGAGGAGTGAGAGGCCAGCCGGTGCCCGCCCTTCTGCGTGAGCTGATTCTGCAGCGGCTCGCTAGAATGCTCTTCATCAACTTCGACACTGAACCAATTAAGGTAAGATAATCGATTAATTTGTACGTTTGTTTGAATGTAAAGCTGGATACTGACCAGTGTTACGAGGTGTAAAGTACAATACAAATACGCTATAGTGCACATCAAACACAGAAAAGAACTAACAAACAAAATGCATAATGGGCGGCCTTATCGCTAAGAGCGATTTCTTCCAGGCAACCTTTGGATAGACACGTAGCTATAGTATAGGTATAGACGGTGGCATTTTATAGGCATAAATTATATATATTAATAAATTATATACAATACAGAACATGTACATGTAAATACTTATTTATACCATACCATATAAAGTATCATTCAAATTCAAATTATTTATTTACATGAGACCATAACATTACAGATAACTCCAAATCGTTATGCCTAGTACATTTTATCATCTTAAAAACTACAAGATACAATGAAATAACACACTAGAAAATAGTAAAATAACAAAAATGTAGGTACATAAACAAAAAGGTTGGAACTTCAAAATTCAAAACATCATATAAAATTGTATATTCGCAGCAAGCATGATACGCGCCGTGTGCTTTTCTCATGTTGTCGCATATAATAAATGAGAAAAGTACACGTCTCTCATTTATTTATTTTTGTCATTTTCATACAACATTTTCTGTAAATAACTTATCTTATGATCTTAAACCTTTTTATTCACGATTTCTCTTAAATAGTCAATGTTTTTGTGTTATCTGAATTGAAACCATTATATTAGTTATTCTGTTCCCAGCGTTGGGATAATTACCCATTAATGATTTACGTATATGTATAATGAAAAACGGCGCTTATCAGGGGAAGCCTACGTCCAGAAATGGACTGGGTAAGGCTGCTGATATTGATTATTTGTCATGAGAATGTATGTATTGTTCATCTACGCACCACGTGAGCAAAGCCACGGGCAGATGTTTATATTTCATGTATTGCAAGAAATTGGATGCCACAGATAAATCAGGACAATTCATTCCTTTCACTAAAGTACGGGTAGAAATGTCAGTGCCTAATAAATCCGTAGGCCAGACGGTCCAGTCATAGGGCATACCGGGTCTCCCCGAGAGATTGGATCCGAAGCGGGTCAGATTAATATAGAGTAAAAATACCAATGTGTGCCACTACGTTGAGACGATTCCCTGAATTTCAAAGAGGGGTCCAGAAGGGGTTTTGATAAATGTTTGAAGACTTGCAATAGACTGCCGGATATTAGATATGTCGCGGCGGTAAGGTGGGTCCAAAAATTACGTGACGTATTCCCTGCCCGTATTTATAAAACGAGGTTTCATTGCTGTTCATCGCTAAAATACTACAATACTGAGTGGTGGACTGGTACTGGTTTTAATTGAAAATGTCATTTTCATAGAGATTTGAAGCTATTAAGTTACAATTATAAGTTCATCAAATAAACATGGGCGTTTGATTGAGATAATTGGGAGGATCCTTTGTTTAGCGAGATACTAATAGCCTATGATAGTAATGGCAACTGTGTTCAACTGAGCTTGTAGAATAGTTGAAACAAGTCTTGTTTTTTAATAATAACTTTCAATTAGGTTAGGACGAGCATCTATAGTAAAAATAATATTTTATTCCTTTATATTATTTTTTTTAATTATACATGTTCGTC
Source organism: Eupithecia dodoneata (assembly GCA_947044415.1). Classification (NCBI taxonomy): domain Eukaryota; kingdom Metazoa; phylum Arthropoda; class Insecta; order Lepidoptera; family Geometridae; genus Eupithecia; species Eupithecia dodoneata. The sequence goes on along the minus strand of OX345656.1, from coordinate 4,942,331 downwards.
ATAACCTGATGAAAATTAAAACTTTTGAAACTATCATGGTTATTAATACTAAAGTGATTTAAAACGGGATATTTACCATGATTTGATTCATCGATCATGGCGCATGCAACTCTGCCGAAATATTGGATAACTCAAAAATCAAATCATGGTAAATATCCCGTTTTAAATGACTCTGATGAAAATTATTAGCAAGAAAAAACCGGGTCACAATATGGCGATCATGGAAATGAAAAACACATAACAGTAATTTATTACAGGCAACGTAAAAATAGTACAGATGGTAAAATATAAACCCATAAAAATAAAAACCTAATAGACTAAGTTAAGAACATAGCATACCAAATTAAATTAGGTCACGTCTATGAAAACCTGGTCACAATACAGGGTCACAAGCACATCATCATCATCATCATCATCATCAGCCTATAGCAGTCCACTGCTGGACATAGGCCTCCCCCAAAGAGCGCCATAGCGCCCTGTCTTCAGCTTGCCGCATCCAGCATCTACCTGCAGTCTTTCGCAGGTCGTCATCCCACCTGGTCGGAGGGCGTCCTACACTACGTTTACCGAGTCGTGGTCTCCACTCAAGAACACGTTTGCCCCATCGGCCGTCGGTTCTTCGCGAGATATGGCCGGCCCACTGCCACTTCAGCTTGCTAATTCTTTGAGCTATGTCGATAACCTTGCACAAGCACATAACTATTCCGAATTCCTACACGTGTGTTCACAAAACATCTGAACCAATTACTGGGGAATCGATTTGATCATACTCGCACCCCGGATTTTTCCCATAGCAAGTCATCCTGTGCCCCTTACAGCCGCTGTCGCGTAATGACCTAGCGATTTCACACGTTTTTACGAGGTCCTACTCACACATCTTTGACGTATGAGGGACGATCTAGCTAGGCTGTCATTTATTATCGCAGAAAATACATCTCTCACAGAATAGACAGGTTTCTATATAAATAAATAATGTAAATTCATTTATTTTTTTAACTTTTATACCTATTGTACTGGTAGAGACAGGTGCCAGTGAAAGGTTTTCAAACCTGTTACTACGAATAAAGTATTTATTCGATAGAATCACTTCACACTAATATTATAAATGCGAAAGTTTGGCGTTTCTGGCGGAGAATACTACCGAACGGATCGCGCTGAAATTGTAAGCAAAGGGTACTAACTGTTCCATAAATCAGTTGCCTTGAGATAGAAATACACCTTAAACGTTTCCACTGAAACAACGCGTGCGGGGCGCCGCAGGCAGAAACTAGTGTTACAAATGAGAAATCTTGGTTGTTTAGATGTATGAATGTTTGTTACCCTTTCCCACCCACACATTACCCATTTCATTGTGTGTATATGAAAACCTGCCCTTGTAATGTTAGAAAAAGATATAATACATACATATCTATACTACGTACAGAAAAAACAAAGCCTTCTCTAGAATCGACGAGGGTATCTAGTGTCCTGGGTAAAAAATATATTTTTCTATTTATTCCGTCAGTTCGATTATTACACGTATTTTTATTTTGTCAATCAAACAAATACTTACAAAAATAAAGCGCGTCAAAGTTTAGGAGTGGGGGCTCGTGACGTCACAACTTGTTAAAAAGTGTAGCAAGACGTGACGTCACGCGGAACTTTAACTGGCTATATCTTCATATTTTTTTGTTTAATTGACAAAATAAAAAACACTGGTCCAATATCTTCTAATAATCCAAGTGAGGGACTTAGTAGAATTTTTTAAGACGCCTATTATAAGTGTAGATTCTGAAATCATATGTAAGCCAGCAGAATATTGGCTTGCTAAAATAGTGTTCTGCCAATATACGGCAATGACAAAATATATTGCCGCAATCCCTGGTGTGACGCTTGAGGCAACAATTCTTGCGTGGAGTTTAACGTAGAGCACCGTGTAAATATTGTCAGGGGACTCAACCCGAAATAAAATATCGCACTGAAATATGAACTGTGCTTATGTCTCTTCTACGACGAAGTAAGGCGTAATATATTTAGATTGTATGAAAATTGGAGCTAAATTATTCTAGGTATGAAATGTGATAGAATTTTCATAGGTACCAGCGTTTTTTTATGCTAAAATAACGAAGAATTTTACCCACATTTAAAATGTTTTGTTGGGTTCTTTCTCGACACACTCTAGCGCTGCCACCTATTTTATGATAACAAAGGAAATATATATATATGTTTTGTTGAAGTATTACAAACTTTCCAACAAAAGAATTATTAAAAACTAGCTGCACCTCGCGGCTTCGCCCCCGTTAAATCTATGTGTCAAGTCAAATGGTTTAAATGATAAAAAGTATCCTATGTTAGACTCCTGGTTCTAAGCTACCTCTCCACCAATTTTCAGCTAAATCGATTCAGCCGTTCTTGAGTTATAAATAATGTAACTAACACGACTTTCTTTTATATATAAAAATGTAATTGTAGTTTTATTTTGTATAGTTAACTCTACTATACAAAATAAAATATTTTTAGATATTGTAGGTCCTTTAGATATGGATACGTGTTTAGATTATTATATCTATGTGACGATAGTTACGGCGATAACTAATGTATTGATAAGTGATACGTATAAAGACACGAGATCACGTTAGACCTAGTATATAAGATGAGATTGAGATAAATAAATAAATAAATAAATGCTGGACAATTCACACAGCATTATCTAGCCCCATGGTAAGCAGAGCGTACTAGATAACTGATATACATAATACTATATATTACATAGATAGATTTTTTTTTATTATACATAGAAAACGACCAGAACACCCGGAACAAATATCTGCAGATCGTACACACAATTGTTCCGAGGCGGGAATCGAACCCGCAACCTCCTGCGTCGCAGGCGGACATTCGCCCAACGCGCCACATAGGTCGTCAAAATATTGAGATATAATAAAGGTTGTCTTTACCGAGATGTAACTGTGTTCTCATTTGTTTGTATCCCTCTTAACTACGATATTACATTTTATTTGTATAGTTAACTCTATTATACAAAATAAAACTATTACAGAGGCATTAAAAAAAGTTTATAATAGGTATTACAAACTGTCCAATAAAAAATATATATTCTTGTTCAACGTAATTATAAGAAAACATAGGTAGCGCGGGTCCATCTGACAAAACCTACTTAGCAAAATGACTAGCTAGCAATACATCAACACTTCATCTTCTCTTCATAGCATTTGAACTACATCGCTAAATTGACTTGGTAGCAAAAAGACTACTTTTTCAAAACAGGTACAGTCATTTACAAAAAGTTGAAATCCTAATCATGTCGTGTTTACTAAATACTGAAATTTTAAGACTTGTTAGAATGAGCAGTGGTTATGGTTTAAATATCATATATATTATAATGTTGCATCCTGATTCGGTTTCTGAAAAGTACTAGGGTTACAGAAGTTTCAAAAAGGTAATTATTAGCTTTCCTTTATGTACGCTAAACTAAATATAATTTCAAGTAAGTATATAGACATTAACTATTACCTCTTAGAAAATCATGTTGCTAACTAGTACTTTTTGAACAAAAAATACGAAATCGGCTACAACGGTGTTAATACTTCATGGTTTCAAACTTCGTAGTTTGAAAACAAGACTGGTCAATTATAAATTAAGAAGGAAGCTGTCATGTTGAAGTATGCTTGAAAGATAACATCGAATATTGTTTCATTGTTATTGATTCATTTGGTTGTAATAGAAGCGTAAGCAGTGAAAGCCAAGAAAATGCCGGATAACCTTAAATTTATTACAAATCAAAAAGGAAAACAAGCACTTCTTCATAACAGCCATAGATATAATTTTGCTAAAAACAATAAAAATGGAAGCTTGTGGAGGTGCGTAAATAAAGGTGAATGTTCCGCTTCAGTGACTTTAAATGACACTAAAGATAAGATAGTACGAAAAAGTTCTCACTGTTGTGCACCTCATCCAGACGACAATAAGAGAGCGTTGATGATGGATATGTGCCGTCAAGAAGTTTGTAGTAAAATGGAACCGGTTAAGAAAATATTTGAAAGACATGTTCTCATACAGTCGTCAATAAAAGGGTCCGAAAATTTAATAATGCCATCTTACTCGGAAGTGAAAGATAACCTATATAGAGCCCGGAAGAAAACTTTGAATGTGAAAAGAACGGAATTCAAGAAAATACAAGAAGTAGTCATACCCAAAATTATGGCGTCTGATTTTTTGGTAGCAGATGATGGCGGAGATGACAAAATATTGTTGTTTTGCTCCAAGATAGCCAAAAAAACTTTGAAAGTATTACGTAATCAATATTTCTTCGGCGACGGAACATTTAAAAGGTGTCCGAAACCATTTTTTCAATGTTTTTCGATACATGTGGATTTGAATAGTTCTAGTGAGTACACTAATATATTGCCCGTTATATACGCCTTGCTCCCTAACAAGACGGAAGTCACGTACATAAGGCTTTTTACACTCATACGAGATGTACTCAATATTGATATTCGCAATTTCAAATGCGACTATGAAGCAGGTCTTATGAACGCCTTTAAAGCAGTGTTTCCAAGGGCAGTTGTTACGGGCTGTTTTTACCACTACAATCGAGCAGTTTGGAAAAAGGGCCGCGAACTTAAGGTTAAAAATGAAATTATTAGACATACAGCAAATTTGCCTTTATTGCCAATTAAATATATAGACGCTGGCTGGAGAGCAATAATGAATCGAGCTCCAAAAACCGCACGTAATGACAAGTTCATTAAATACTTCAAACGGCAATGGGAAAAATCCTTTTCACTCATTTGTTGTGCTACTGAAAGGCATAGAACGAACAATGGCATGGAGAGCTGGCACAGACGCCTTAACGTCCGGATCCCACATAAGGCTACGTTGCTTTTATTTTTGTATATCCTGCGAAAAGAAGCACGCTTGAAAGATATTGCTATCAAGCAGCACTATTTTAACAAATCACGACGGTTGCGTCGCCACATACAATTTGATAAAATGCTCAAAAATGAAATTACATCACTGAAACATGGACACATCAATGAGATGCAGTTCTTAGAAAACATTTTTGAAATTAAAAAGCAAATTCTTCATCAGAACCATTAGAAACATATTTTTTTAAATTTTAGTAAGCCGATTAAATTTTTTTTTATTTAAGGGTAAAAACGACTCTTTCAATGAGGGGTTTAAAACTAATGTTTAAGTATAATTCTTAGTGTAATTTTTATGTTATAAAAACAAGAATAATCTTTTCTTTTTGTTGGTTATTAAACATATTTTTTCTAAATAAAATGTTTTTGTTACTAACAGTACTTTTGAAAAAGTAGTCTTTTTGCTACCAAGTCAGTTTAGCGATGTCGTTCAAATGCTATGAAGAGAAGATGAGGTGCTGACGTATTGCTAGCTAGTCATTTTGCTAAGTAGGTTTTGTCAGATGGACCCGGTAGCGCTAGTGTGCCTCAGGGTACCGCCTTAAACCATTTACATACGTATATTACGATTGTGTCCTTTACCTAGGTACTTATTTTATCAAGTGAAACTGAAAAACGTAGACCACATTATTATGAAGAGCTTTGCCGTGACTCGTATGCAAATGAAATGTTAACTTGTGTTTGTGTTTATGAAACATCTGGACTTTGCTGAAATATTTCAAGCGTGCAGCTTGCCTTTGGGTTTTAATGAACTGAGTTCACCTCAGATTTTGTACAAAGTTAAAACCCAGCTTAATAATAAAATATAAAAATGCTACATACAATTTATGGTAATTGGACCCGAATTTCGTGATGAAAAAATTTCGTGTCAACTTTCAGAGTTTGATTGGAAAATTTCATTCGTGTTTCGCCATTAAAAGTTAGTTCGAGAGTTCGCTTTTTCCCCCTCCCCCAATCCCCTAAAATTATAGAACTAAAATCGAAGCATAAGTATAACCGCTATTGCCATAACAAAAATGATTTTTAATACCTACAACTAAAAAATTTGAATTCGTATTAAACTTTAAAATAGAATAAAACTTCAAAATAGTATTTTTTTCAAACAGTAGAACTATCTCCAGACTGTTATAAACAATAAGAAAATAATCTCTTAACAAAAACATAATAAAACACAAGTAAAATAACCCTACCAGCATGGGTAATATAATTTACACCTAAATAACATCCAGATAATATTGTAGCACAAGTAGAAGCAATAAATAGATTTCGACTCGAGGATATAGAATTTGCACGCGTGGTTTCCGATATAAACAGTAACCTATAGACCAGAAATAGTTTGCTAAGCACCTTCGAGTATATAACAATTGTGTTTTTCCAATATCAGGGTGAAAACACGGTGGCGGCAGGTGTGCAAGTAAACCCGCGGACTGGCTCCCGCTTGAAGACGGAGGCGCGCTGCGACGGGGTGCCCCTCGCTCCTGCCTCGCCACGCTTCGCTCGCCACAATCACAATCATCTCGGTAAGTCATGTGAACCCGCAGACAACCTCCCACTTGAAGACGGAGGCACTGCGACGTGATGACGCCCCGGTTCCACGAGCGGCTTGCGTTTGATGACGGAGGCGCGCTGCGATAGGGTGCTCCTCGCTCCTCTCTCGCCGCGCTTCGCTCGCCACAATCAAAACCATCTGGGCAACTCAAGTGAACCCGCAGACAACCTCCCACTTGAAGACGGACTGGTGCGACGTGATGACGCCCCAGTTCTCTCCGAATCGCCAGAATGACTTATCCGATATACCACGTACATAAGCACTGCTGCGAACATAAGCAAGTAGTATATTGATTTAGTAGGTATATCTTAATAGGGGCTGAGAAACAGAACGCCCAATTCCAAGTTTCGTTTCCACAAGGGTAATAATTCCCAAAACATCACTATGTTCTAACGCTGACTGTTCTTGGTAAATATGGTGTTGTTTCCGTCAATAGCAACTTCCATTGTTTAGCGAGCCTTTACAAATTCTATTATGCTTTTAACGTTGATATATTTATTTGTGAGGGAAAATACAATCGTAGCATGACTGAGGATGTTAACAATGTTTCCAAAAATATTGAGTTTTTTGCACAGAGTCCATCATAAATGTTGAGTGATATAATTTAATAGCACAGGGCTTGTGCAAATATTTTGTCACGAAGAATCTCGTGAATTTCAAGTAAGGTTTTCGCGGGTCCGAATTTTTTGTTGCTCGTAAATTTTTGTTCTTTTTATGATGTGAGGCTTAAAATCCAAGTAAAGTGGATGATATTGGAGTGACCTTTGTGTTAGCAAATGCTCGTGACTTTCGCAGGGCTTTGAAGTCAAATAGATTCTTTACTATATAGGTCTATAATTTTTTTTTATTTTTTAGTTTAGTTATGGACGAAATTTAACTATTTACCCATACCAAACACGTACATATATATATTAATAATAATGATGCAGAAAGTTTTGATTTCCGCCGTCTACGAACAATGAGCATAATGATTACCTACTTAAAAATCGATAGATACTTTAAACTGCCTTTTAAAGTAGTATAAAGCTTATGTAAAATAAATAAGATTACTGCTAAATCATGAATAGAAATCAGGGATTTGAAGTGTACGTGACTTCGTCTTCACAGTTTAGATTTTGATTTTGGATAACGCCGAATTTGCCTAGAGGCCTTACCGATTGATCTTTTAAACTCCATCCACACTGTTGAATGACAAGAAGCTTCTTACTTTCTGGTAGGAAATACAAAGTTGTAAGTACATAGGTAACCTATGTACTTACAACTTTGTATTTCCTTACGGGGGTTTTGCACTATATTTAGCGTACATAAAGATTGGGTCGGAAAATGACCGCCTTAAACTGTGACAGCCTAAAAAAGACGGGCATTTTCAGCTTAGTTAGATCATATTGGATTTTCAATGAAAGTTTTTATCTACACGACTTATATATACCTCGTTTTTATATATCTCGATGACGACTGTTGAGACGCATGATATACCAGTTCGGAATTGTTATCTGACCTACTTGAGAATCTGTATATTGTAATGGCCAATTTTACCTGAGCTCTAGTGAAAACTAAAACAACAATCAACTTACCAACTCAAGAGAGTTCTTTTAATTCTTCTCCATCCCATTTTACAAAGTTTCTCCAAACTAGTGACTTCGTAACTAGGTCTCTAGAAGTTTGTTTTTCCGGAAAGCCAGGGCTTAACTATTCCTGCGGAGATTAACTCTGCCAAACACAGGTATTTCAATATCGACCGTAGATGAGGGCTCTATTTCACAGATCACTAAGCTTCACTATTCAATGCAAATGGGTTATAGGCATCCGAGGTCTCAGTGGTTTTCAATAAACATGTAAAAACTAGTCATCAGTATGCTTTTGAGCGAATTTCGTAATGTATTGACTCTAGCTAGACCCTCAGATAAAATATAGGTATGAAAACTCCTGAGAAAGTAGACAAAAAAGTGGGTTTTTAAATATGAAAAGGTAAAAGTTGGTAAACATTGCTATAGAAACTCTTGACAAAAACAGATAATAATGGTTATAAAAAGGTAATCATGCGAATGAAATAAAGCCGCATAAAAGCTGAGCATGCAAAAATGTTGAGAAGTAACGTCGTATCTTTACTTTTTACCTTTTTTGTCAACGTATTCGTGTTAGATGTTGTGTTGTGGTTCACAAACAAGCGTCGAGAATATGCTGTATTTTGGACTTGCTCATTTTTCAGGACGGATAAGGCGAAGGGATTTGTTAAAAGATCCATCCTTTATGATGCTGCACTTTATGCTACAAAAGTGATGTCTGGTCTGGAATATAAAAATCGTAAACGAAACATTTATTGTGTCGGAACGTATTTATATAAATTGCTTGAATTTCTTTGATTCCAAGCGTAACAAAAACACTAAAAAGAGCTCGTAAAATTATCAAGCAAGCTGAAGTTTTCTATTTTTATAAAAAACTTTAGATCTGAAAATCCGATTTTGATCGTAAATACCTTAGCTGACAACAGATTAGCTCTGGATTAATGCTAGCGCTATTAATTACAGCTTAGATTGTCTACATGCGTAATCTGCTCAGAACTGGTGAATCTTTTATGAATGAATATAATGAAAATGTATTTCGAATTCATCCATTCATTCGAAATGAAAGCTTCATTTACGTAGCTATTAACACTACGCAGGCTGGCATGGCTAGAATGACTTGTAGGTCTACGTGCCGGATATTGGAAGCAAGTTTTAGAGAAGTAGCAGTGCCAAAGGTTAATGAAATACTGTCCTCATATTTACTAGGTATACATATTAATTATGTACCTATTCTATTTAATAATAAACAATTATAAAATAAACCTATTCTATATTATTATAAAATGAATATAAGTAAAATAAGTACCTAATAATAACTGTACATTTGGAATCAAACTTGATTCGCAATAAGAACAACTTAAGCCCAGACGAAGGAAAATCAGATAAAATTATTCCCTTTGTTATCAGGTGGAGTCTTACCGGCCAGTGGGCCAATACCGGCCATCCCTCCGGCTGCGTCGCCCGAAGGCTGCGCCTGCGCCTGCTCGCGGTGTAGCTGCTGCGGCTGCTCCATCCGGGAGGCGGCCGCCAGGCACGAGCAGCGGGTCGCAGCCAACGAGCGACTGGAGCGGGCCAACTTAGAGTGGAAGCAGGTGAGACTCATCGACCAATACAGGCCATCCCTCCGGCTGCAAATCGTACAAACATTTGTTCTGAGGCAGAAATTGAACCCGCAACCTCCTGCGTCGCAGGCGGGCCTTCGCCTAGAGGTAGGCAGCTACCACGTGCAAATAGTTACAGCGTCGTTAAAAGTTTCTCGTCTACTCCAACTTTAATACACGAGCTCAGTGATATACATAGTCTGAGGTAGCAATTTGCCGGGTTGCGAGCGCGCGTTCATCGCATTACTACATTTGATCAATATCCGGCAAGCCCCGTCTGCTTCCTGTCGACGTAGAATTGAATGTAAGCATATTTTAATAACTTTATTGGTACTGTGCTTACATAATATAATGTCACGCAGCTGTTTCATTACTATTCCTATAAACTCATCTGCAGACGATAAGAGTTTAGAAGAACTTACCAATAGTCGATATTGACTCTGTATTTGTATTTTGTAGGTGTTAGAGGAGTAGGAAATGATAACTCTAACGATGATAGTTCAAGAAAATTTCCAATTCTCTATAAACAATAACCCTTATATTTCAACCGGAAAGAAAAATAAATTGCATTGCAAAATATGCAAATGCACAGCAGCATAGAAGCTCCGAATCAATTTCATATTTTCAGAAAATGGAAGAGACTAACATTCTGTTCAACATAACGACGTTTGAATGGACGTTCGTAGATATCTCAATATAAATCGCTTGCATATTCAGATATTAGACAAAGCTTTCGAATATTACGGCTGCTATTTTCTTTATAGTGAAAACGGTTAATTGTTATGGGGTACTTATTGCACTGAATTAGAAACAGACTGATCAAGAGGTGAGACATTGACTGACAGTGTTTCAGAATTCTTAAATATATGAATATTAAAAATATATATGTATATATTTTTGAAATTCTTCAGTGACAGCGTAGATTTTTAGTAAACTGATGTAAGTGTAAATATTCGTTATAATAGTTATATTCTGTAATTGTTTTTTTTTTTCTTAATAAATAATGCCATTCGTTGGTATACCCTTACAAATATATTGAAAAATAATATACTTACTGTAAGGGCACAGCCTGGTGTATGTAGGCATCTTAGACTCTATAAAATATGATACAGACTCAAAAGGTAGCTGCTATCAATACCCTTCAAGAGATACCACTTACAATAGAGTTCGTTTACGTTCTGGTGACAAATGTGCCGATACAAAATTCCACGACCAACCGCGAGAAAACCAATAGGTTTTCAACAACAAAAGACGGTAAAAAACCTTCTACAACAATCGTTTTCTAATACTTGAGGTGTTTATGAGTTCAAAGATTAAATATGTTTATTTCCTAGGATATATTATTATAATACGTCAAGTTATATTCTACCTAACATACTCGTATGCAAATATTTAATTTGCGAGATTTATTTGAAAAATTATTTCGCTATTGTATGGAGAATAATCCCGAGGTGAGCAACATAAAATAATTATTCCAGAGGGATGAGTATTTGTCTCAGACTAAAAAACTAAAAAAAAAACTGTGTAAAGAAATTTAAGTCGGTTCTTAGTTTTTTTAATACAATCACATTATTACAAATAATAATAAACAGTGTAGCTACGGTACAAGTTAGTTGCCTTGTTTGGGAGTGATGAATTAAACAGTGGAGTAAACTGGAAGATCGGGAATATGGCTTGTGACTGCATTTTGCCACTTTCTATGTAGACTAGAATAGAAAGACATATTTTGTATATAAAAAACATACAGAGTGTGTGTTTATTTATAGGATTTTACTTCATGAGGTGAATTTTAATAAGTAAATACTTTTTAAAAGTATTTAGGTACTTAAAGGTTACTTTCTTAAAATTATTTAGGTACTTAAAGGTTACTTTCTTAAAATTATTTAGGTACTTAAAGGTTACTTTCTTAAAAGTATTTAGGTACTTAAAGGTTACTTTCTTTAAAGATCTCATAAATCTCTACAAGGTGTCAAGGCTCTACGATATGAAACCAATGCTAAGCCGAAAGTGGGTGGTGGCTCATCTTGGCTTAGTATACATACATATGTACATGTTACGTAGGACCTTGTATATCTGTCAAATGAACTTTAACCCAATTTGATATTCGTCGTTTTTCACAAAATATGTGACATTAGTGACCTTTTTAATCTGGGTCATACTGTGTCACATTCCAATGCAATGATATAAATCAAATCAAATAGTTTATTGCTTTAACTTAAATTAATTAATATATTTCAGTGGTATGGGACCCACTTTTAAGTAATGTAATACCTGTCCTTAAAGATCTCAAAGATAATTAATTTTAATATTTAATATAGATATTTAAACATGTAACATTTACATAATAGTAACACTTAGTTAAAGTACATAAAGTTTTTTTTAAAAAGGATATGTCATCTCTGAATTCTGTCTCAATGATAGGTCTCCCTCATTTCAAGAAATAGTGTGTTTTTTTCCATGTCTTGGACATTACCGAAGAAGCAACCATATCATTACGTTTTATCCAATTAATGTTTTTCTACTCTTTTCGATCCCGCAAAGATAGGTTTCAGGGATAATAATCTAACATCGATAATTGGATTGTGGGGTAGCAAGAAAGGAGAAATCGCTAACAAGTTTTCATTTTCATTAAAAATATGTTGGAGCTAAAAGCTTGCTGAAAGGTATGTTTACTTAGTCTTATGAAGTTACCGTTATGTATATAATCTCGTACCCATATTGATGTTATCTTGGGCGAGGAAGTCATTCAATTTCTATGTTTACAAGCTTTTTTTGCCGTGTTAGTTACATTGAATTGAATGTATGAGGTATTGCAACTTCGGCGTTATGCCATAGTTGTCGATCGTACTACTAAGTCATTCAACTCACTAGGGCATTCTGAAAAAAGGCATTGTGCAGTTACGGCGTTTTGTTTAAGTACATAGTCTATAAGATGTTGTCTATAAGCAATCTAGTCCTTACGAACCTAACCCGGCCAAACTTGCAACTGAATTTTAGACTAGTTATCCTTAGCTGATTGAATTGAAATCTGGTGTGCCTATGTAAGTTCGGTGACTATGCAATGTTATGTACTATCGAGCTGGTTGGCTGGTGATATTTGAGATAGAAGGCAGCTATAGGAAATACCGTAAGAAACGACGTAACCCCATCGAGTTTGGGTTCGTTGGATTTGTCTTCCCAAGCTCTTGGTCGTAGATGATGAACAGGTTCCTGATGGTGGAGTTGAAGGGAAGCCATAGAAATTACTAAACGAACGACATAATACTTTTCAAAACAAACATAACCTCATTGAGTTTGGACTGAATCTGTATACAACAAACTATTGTTAGTTACACCATTTATTACTCAAAAGCGGCTAGACGAATTGTAATGATTGTAATGTTGAATTCGTTGGATTTGTCTCCGTCCCGAACAGCAAACTAACTAAATAAAAAAATGAACATTCATTAGGGTAAAAAAAAAGAAAAAAAATCTCGGTAAAAAAGTTTTCTCATACATTTTGCGTGTCTTCATCTTCTCTCATCTTAGGCGGAACATAGTTTGCCCAACCAACTAGTTTTTTAATAAAAGCTTGCATACACATTACACACACTTAGGACATTGATTTTCTGGAGAAATGTAGCCTATGACCCTCCCCAAAAATGATTTCGGTCGCAAAACCAAACACCTTGTATATATAATAATAATAATATTATTGTTTATAATTATATTATATGCCCGCTGATTTTTATAGATATAGACTCCATAACGTACAACTACGTATAGAGAGCTTTGTTGCTTCAAATGAAAGCTTAATTCACGGTTCAATCAACCATTAAGCTATAAATTTACGGTACATATTAATTCAGTGCAAAGTCACAGAGATCAATATCCGTGCTGATATTTAATTAACTTAATTATAACAACACAGCAGGTAACAAATGCAGACGTCTAGACTTCATAAGCAGTCTTGAGCTAGGGTAGGTACTTGGTGAAAGTGATGAGCTACAAAAAGTTCAAGGATTTCGGTACTCAATTTAGTTCGACTCAGACAAGTGGATCTCCTTGATAAAAATAATAATTTATCTGTATAACCTGAGAGTTATAAACCTCAGATATTTAATAATAAATAGAATGTAACAGAAGTGTAGAAAATAAAGTGTTATTTGCAGCAGATGACATTATTTCCATTTAAAGCCTTTAATGTTTGCCAAAAATATTTTTGTTCCCATTAAATGATTATTATTGTACAAGTTTCTACCCGCGGCTTCACACGTTGTTTCTATGGAAACGTTTTAAGGTTATTTCTTTCCCATGGGAACTGATTTATGGGATTAAAAGACTAAAAAGTATGACTATGTTGTATTCCCGGCCTGAAACTACCTGTATGTAATTTCAGCCCGATCCTTTCAGTAGTTTTTGCATGAAAAAGTGTTTTTGCAAGAGATGACGAAGACGAAGACGTACAAACTTTTGCGTTCATAATTATTAGTATGGTTATTATATTTGTGAATGGTGACTATCCAAGCATATTATGAAGTCGGTCTAAATGTTGTTTAGCTGAAACGTAATTTCAAGGACACACGTGGTTGAGGAAAAATACGTAGCAAATTTTATGCTCACGGCAATCCGTTATAGTTATTTGATGTCGTATTTTAATATGAATGGAGAATTTTCCGACATGACTATATCTGATATTTGCGACGGAAATATTGCGAATATCTGAGCGATATAACATGAATTATATTTTATGTGCCACAAGGGAAATAAGGTGCTCCAAAAATAGAAACTTGATTACTAATGACGACGCAGTAGGTAATTCTCGCCTTGGGACAAATGTTTGTACGAACTGTATATGTATTAGTTTATGTACGTTGTCAATTATGGCCTCGATTTTTTTTTAAGATAATATATGGATAATAATAATGAGGTGGGAAAAACTATTTGCGAGAGATAATATTTGTTCCGAAAAACTAAAAAAAAAAACCGTGTAAATGGTCAATTGAATTATTTTTAGTTTTTTTAAAACAATTAAATTATTAGTTTTTATTGAATGCAAAAGCTGCGTGTATCATTTTCAGTACCTTCCATTCCACCACTCGCATACCTTATACGTAAAGAAAGTGACCTAGTCGCTATAGTACTACAATAAGGTAAATACCCTGTTTTTGTTCCAGGTCGCAGTAGTGGCAGACCGGGCGCTACTAGCCGTATTCGTCATCATCACAGTGATATCCACAGCCGCCATCCTTCTCCCGCAGCTAAACAACTTACACGTCGGGAATACGCCATTGAAACCCCCTATCTAGAATATTCTAGATATAAGTATTACTTTGTATTATTAACTAGCTACTGCCCGCGTCTTCGTACGAATATCCGTGTTCGTTTGACCATAAGTAAACTATGTTCTATTGCAGGATAAAATCTCATTGTAAAACACTAAAAGAAATTTAAAACTGTTGTAATGCAAACGTAACTCAATCTATTTGATAATTTTTCATGGACGGGTATGCGTACACGATCATTTAACTCTAATAGTAACAGTATAATAGTCTCTGTATTATTAAAAATAATTTAAAAGTAATCAGGGCCGAAGTCATGGGCAGAATCTAGTGTTGTATAATTAACCAACGAAGTGCTTGGTTTTAAAGGCCTAGGGTCCGACTGTTGTTGTTTGTTAAGTAGAAGAAAATGCTACGGAAATGTTGTCCGAAATCTCAACGCAACACTTAACTTAATTCTAAGGTAAGCCAAATGCACGCCAAATTGAGATTAAAGTATGTTTAACTTGTCGAATATGTAACAAATAAAAAATAAATAATTTCCGAATCACCGTAATTTACAAACACTTTTTGTAATGGTAAGTTATCGTCCGTTTTCCTTTCTTAATCTACATTATTTTAAGTGCAATGAAAATATAAAACTTAACTTCTAAAATCTCAATTGAGTATTTATAGGTTAAAAGTTATAAGGCTACATAATATAACCTATCAAAACTTGATTGCGATTTAGAGATGTTAATTCTGTTGACAATATCTAGATTCCAAACTGCACCGTCTATCCCGACTTTACCCTATCAGCTTTGTTAAAAATATTTCGGTTCCCAGGAACGTCCTTGATTATAAGGTTTCCATAAAAGGGACTTTTGCCGTATTGAAGCGGTCGTATTCCTTTATCAGTATTTTGTGCCAGTACAAGTAATAATTTCAAAATGAGATGTTTGATTTCTGAGCTTTTTTATGTTTACCAACAAGATTTAGTTGGATAACTTCGGTATTCAATTTGTCTGCCAACGAGATGTAGATTCAATATACTACAAGAGGGAAAATAAGCTGGGTTTTAAAAATGGCATTGTTTTAACAAATTCCAACAGCTTGTAGGTAACGGTAATAAAGCTGTAATATTTTTTTAAGAAAATGTTTTATCACATTGTAATAATAATAATTGGCAAACGTAGTGTAGGACGCCCTCCGGTCAGGTGGGATGACGATCTACGAAAGACTGCAGGTAGATGCTGGATGCGTCAAGCTGATGCGCTAATAAGGGAAAGGCCTATGTCCAGCTGTGGACTAATATAGGCTGATGCCGATGATGATGATGATGAATAATCGTACATAATGTACCCACTATTACTATAAAGAGATAACATTAGTAAGTTAATTTATATTTGCTATAACGATGATGCTGTGTGGATTGTCCAGCATTATTTATTTATATTTGCTATAATGGATTGATTATCTCCGTAAGTTTTGGCCAAATTCTAAAATAACGCTCATAGATGATAGCTACATTATCATATTTTATTAGTGGTATGAGGTGGTATGGCTATGTTATGTCTATATACCTCTTTATTGAAACCACGGGCAGAAAAAGTGCTATCTCAAATAGCCAAAACCGGATTTATACAGTAAGAAAGTTTGTTTTCATTGCTACGAGATTCTACGAAAGTGCTACGGCGCGGCGTAGACATTGCGGAAACTTATCTTCTGTGAGTACAGTAGTAGGAAGATAATAGCGTATCAAGAAAAAAAGTGTAGAATCAATATTAATAGACCATGTATTTTGGTATTTTTTTTTTAATTTGGCATCCTAGGGGTTTAATGAAGGGGCTCAAAGTGACAATATTCGAATCAACTATTTAACAACTTAGTTAGTAACGTAAATTTTGTGATGGAAATGTTTTTCTTTTTCGATGGATTTTTTATAAGAACTACCACTGCAATTATGGTTTATTCCCAACCTCCCCTAGGGTAAGCCTGGTGGTTCGAATCCAGTGTTCAATTATGCATAGTTGAATTTTTGTTTTTAGAAGATACCTTGCTGTTAATTTGTTGTTTGCCAATCTTTATCACAAATGCCAAGTTTACTGTGATAATAAATCAAATTGGTTCGAAAATGACATGCCAGCATAATTGTTGGATCTTCGACAAAAAAAGGTTTGGAGATTGAAGATTTTCGCCCTGCCGTCGGTTACCACACTGTTTTTTTAAATTTAAAATCGCGGCGGACAATTAAAGTTAAATATTTAAATAAAGGACACTTATATTAATACAAAAATCCTATTATTATAATCTCTGAAAGCGTCAGGTTTCTGAGATAAAAATATTAGAGCAATAGTTATTTTCGTCTGTGAATAACTGAGAAAGCGCCGCCATTTTGTAAAAAAAAAACCAGTATAGTAGCCGATGTTAAGGCCACCCTCCATACAACAATCTTCAAACCTCTTCATCAAAAAAACTGTAAATATCTATATTTTTAGATAAGGTTATAAATAATAATGTTAGATACATAGCTAAACATAGTTGTTTGTGTCAAATAGAAGTCAATTAAGCTATATATAAAGGTTCTAATCAACTACAGCCCACGTATACATTACGGTTTGAATTGCTTTCTACGTACATACATACATATGTCTTGAGGCACATTATATCGAAAATTTCCCTAAACATTATAATACAAAACCAATAATAATAATCGTATATTATGTTAGTAGTGTATATTTATGCTCAAGATCGTTGCCAATTAATATAAGAACGGAAATGTTGGAAAATGTAAATAAATATAGATAAACATATGTTTATATATTTTACTTGCTAAGTTGTTAAGGTTAATATTGAAGTAATGTTATTAAGTGTACAAAATAAAACGAAATTACTGAAATCATTCGATATTTCATTTTAATGACAAAACCTTTTTCATGTACCCCTATAACACGTCGTCGGTATTGTCACGGGTCACTGCATGCTATACAAACACCTATTTAATTTGGGTATCACGGACAGCCCCCTTTGCAGAGGGTGCATGAATGCAGAGGAGACGGCAGCGCATATGCTTGTAGATTGCGACACCGTGGATTCTCAAAGAATGCATCACCTTGGGACACCGAGGACGCCTTGGGAGGCATGCACCGGCATCAGCGAGCAGCTGGCCTTCCTGGAGGACAACGGGTGGTTAGACTAGCAACCCCCCCACCCGACACGCAAAAAAAGGCCCACCGGCGGCCAAGTTACGGAAACCAGTCAAGTCGAGAAACAAGTAACAAGTAAGTAACCCCTATAACAAACTATGTAGGTATGTAACTTTTCATTTTATTTGCTAACCGCTGCTTCATTTCTGAGTGGAGAAGACAAGCTGGAAAGGAGAAGGGAAACTGAGCGCAGAGAGCATCAATACTTGTTTAAGTTTAAAAGTTAAGTTTTTATGCATTTTTTTAAACTCTGTTACCAGCAATAAAGGCTTATTGTTATTATTATTATTTCATTTCTATTTAATTAAATAGAAATTAAATTTAGCTGAATATTTACTTCTAATTCTAACATTGAGTAGAGCTCTATTAAATTTAAATAGAGGGTATATAATAGCTCACCATATAACCCAGTTGCGTTGCGACTCACAAAATTTTACCTAATAAATTTTTTGTAACACTTTACGCTAAATTAGGCTAGCTTATTTGGATCTTTTGATAGCTAGTAGCGCGGAGCGCCAAAGAAAGGTCCATCTTCTATAAAAAAAACCTCAAGATAGGTCGTCTCTAACAATAAAATAAGAACAAAATATTTAGGTAATTTTGCATTAATCATTTATGCATTGCCTATGAACCATGAGATGTCTGAAATAAACAATTTTTATTTTATCATATTGCCTACCTTACTAATCCTAAAGTAGTTAAATTAAATTTTACTACAGGCTTTTCGTTTTTAATTTTGCCTTTTAATAAGGATGCCTAAAGCAGAATATGAGGATTGAAGACAAACTGTGGTTGATTTTGAAAGGGATTTCTTAAAACCAACGGTTTCACGAGCCATTCAGATGTTCTGACGTTTACATTCCAAGACCTTACCTTGGCCTGTATAACTTCAAATGTATACAAACCAAGTTCAGCGAAATGGAAGCACCTGATAAGTTTTCATTGTCTCTCAGCCCGACGCTCGTCTTAAAAAAGCCACAGCTACGCTTAGTACCTACCATGTCGCTTTAAAGTTGAGCTATTCGACGTATGTGTTTTGTTTTATTAATAACGTAACTTTTTATGGAAAGGTACTCGTACATAGACTATCCTACATTTTGGTGTGGTAGGGAAATATGAAGTGTATGTATGTGTCTCTGTGCAGCTGACTATTTTGACTTACTGCCACGCAACAAAATTGATACATTATCACTGTACACTTTACAGGGTGGCATTTCGAGAAGTCAGTGAGTGATAAAATGGTTATAGAAAATCTAAAGCAGTTTTTACTCAGCAGCAATGACGCATTTCATGACTCATGGTATCGGGTTAGGCCATCCACTCCAATCTCAAAAAGCCGTCCTGTATAGGCTAGGTAGGTATTTTGTATTGAGTATATACAATCTTTTGAGACTATAAAACATTCGAAACTATAATGGTTATTAACACAAAAGTCATTTATAAAGAAATCTTAACATGCCGTAATACTGACGAGACTAGTCGCCACACGATCTACAAAAAATATGGTCAAAAACGTACCGTAAGTCACATTTTGCAAATTGTTAGTTTTTGTTCCACGCTCTTGCCACTTGTAAACCGGACCAGATGACTAGCTCTCTTGTGAGCACTAAAGTTCTTACTGAGTACTAGATAGATATAGTAGTAGTAGGCATTAGATTTTTTTCTGTTACTTATATTGTCTACGTCTTTATTCATAATACTGGTTTGCCAACTAATTTGGTCAAGAGTTTTTCGTTGTCCAAGTACCTACCTAATACTCGACCCAATCTAATTCTGGACTAGTGATTCGGAAACGGACGATATGTGAATAGGACAAAATGGATGCTCCAATAATCTTTATGGTATAGTCCTCTATGCCAACTGATTGGGCATTTGGGCTATTTATTGGCTTGCGGGCGAGAGGTCGAGAAACGCAACTTTCGCATATTTTTATATCAAATAAACCGATTGAATTGCTTTTATTAATTTTAATTTGACAACTTCTGCGGCGCGGCGGGCGAAGGTCCGCCTGCGATGCAAGAGGTTGCGGGTTCGATTCCCGCCTCAGGACAAATGTGTGTACGATCTGCAGATATTTGTTCCGGCTGTTCTGGTCGTTATCTACATAGGTATTATAATTTAAAAAATATATATGTATTGTATTATGTGTGGAATGTCCAGCATTATTTAATTTCATTTATATGTCTATAAGACAAAGTAACATACAATGGACGGAATAACTTTACAATGCTTTTCTTTAAGGTACTGATGTTTTAACGGCTTGTCTGTGATTGATATATGTAAAATACTCAATATCTACAGTCTGTTTATGGAAATCGGTGAATATATTCTGAGCAGCCTCTTACACCATCTGCACGCAAAGCTTTAAGTAAGCCTTTAACCACGCAGTCACAAACAAAACTTGAACAGAGAATGTAATATTTTCCATGTCTCATACAAAAATTGGCCGGCTCACTGCCACTTTAGCTTACTAATTCTTGCTATGTAGATAAGTTTGGTTCTCTGTCTAATAAGCAAGCTAAAGCGGCAGTGGGCCGGCCATATCTCGCGAAGAACCGACGGCCGCTGGGACAAACGTGTTCTTGAGTGGAGACCATGACTCGGTAAACGTAGTGTAGGACGCTCCGATGACGACCTGCGAAAGACTGCAGGTAGATGCTGGATGCTATCATATGCTGATGATGATACAAAAATTCAAACAATCAGCTGAAAAGTTAATCAAAACCCACGAAACTACTGGGATAGCAATAATCGGAAGAGGTGCATTAAGTTTCAAAAGGAATGTCAGGGAAATGTTGCCCTCGGAGCCGACACAAAGCTTGCGGCCTTGCAATTGTTCTGTTTTAGGGTTGGGCTGGATGGGAATCTCATATCGATAAAAAATTCCTATATTTTTACGCTTAGGTAACTATTGAATGTAGCTGGAGTTACCTGGAGCAGACTAGCTTTGGACAAAAAAGCTAGGAAGGACCGGAACCTGGATGAGTCTTTCACCACTTCAAGTGGTGAAAGCGCATCGTTATTAATTTTATGTTAGTTGGTATTTTGTATGATTATTATTTTTTATTTTATAAACCATGATTGATACAAGAAATAACAAGGCTACGCTGTATCATCTAAATCGAAAATCGAAATGTCGATTTCTAATAATAATTTTAATAAAAACAGAAAAGCTAGATACATAACTGAGACTTGAATGTCGTATTTTTCCTAGCCTTATTATTTCATTGAAAATGTGAACTTCTAGGTCTGTATCGATAGCAGATTTGTGTTTGTTTCCAGAAATATTTTTATGGCAATTTGCTACAAACATGACCTGTAAATCTGTTATGCTAATTTATGTACCTACATATATTAATTAAGGAAATATACCCTTACCATACCTTACCATCGATAATCTAACATCACTGTTCGCGTGAACAATGTGCAGCATTGGGCGGCCTCTATTCTCCCGATTGTTCCGTACACCCACGCACATACCTACTACAATGTATTCGGACGAGTGGATACTCAAACACGTACACAGCTGTATTCATAGCGCGGCTGAACACAGAATCACGCGCCCCTTCACACCTGCAAATTAAGGCCTGGTTTCCGCTGAAATCCCAAAACGTTGTAGTGCACAGGGACAGAATCTAGCTTTATCTTTTTGGCATGAACGATGCTTTGTTGTCGCTGTAATATATTGGTAATGAAATCATACTAAGTTTGGATGAAAAGATGGATGGATGTTTGTTACTTCCTCACGCCAAAACGCTTTGCCAATCTGTCGCAATCTTCTGCCGCCCATTAGAAATTGTAATAGTCTGTACTCATTTAAACACTCACATAGAAATCATCTGCAAAAAGAAAAAGGTAGATAAGTATATAGATTTGTTATAGAGAAAATAAGACAACAATTTGACATTGACTTGACTACTCTATATCTAACACCTTTTTATTTCGTATCTAAGTAGTAAAATTCTGTAAAAACGTTTCTAAACTAACTCTTCTAAAGTCTTTAAAGTAATCTCTAACTTTATAATTATTACCTTAATTTACCTACCTTTAGGATACCTGTGCATTAGCGAATCTTTTTTATCTAATATTCTTACACAGCCTTTTTAATAGTTTCAAGTTAGTGTTACCCTTAAAATATTATACAAGTTATTGTTATATACACAATGATTATATTTTTATTTAAAAAGGTATAATTTTTGGCGCTAATTATTACTTAATTAATTTAATTGTTTAACAATTATATAAGCATGTCTGTTTTGACTTGCCTTTGCTTAAACTTAATAATTTGGGTAAATTGTTCTTATTTGTTGTGTTGAATTGAATACTCTGGCGCCGCTGAAAACCGCTGCATTGGCATGGCACCCGTGTCAATGTAGCATTTAATACTGAGCCGGTAGCATATTTGTGTTCTCGCAGTTAATTTCGTAAGCGTTGTACTGTTTCGTAATTTAATTGTTATTTTTTTTTCTTCCTACTTTGTATTGTTTTATTAAAACTTTCACGATTTGTTAACATATTAGAGATTAACTTAGAGGATGATAAAACAAAAGGTACCCATGCGATACATACCCGATAAATTAATCTTTAATAGATCGAGTTAATGATCAATTTTCTATAGTCGGGACTGCGGCTTATTCGTGGATAGTTTCAGGGAAATGATGTCAGAATGATTGCGATTTTGTGAGCGTAATGTATAATCTGTACCAAATGTATTTGTTTATTTTATTAATATTGTATAATATCTACTATTAATCTATCATATTTGCGTATCTGTCCTTCAAATAATGAAACTGGTATTACTGTATTATTTAGAGTAAAATAAATAAATATAATTTAATTCATGGCGAACCTAGACTGACCAATGTTACACGAGTTGATACACGAGTTCTAAACACTAAACTACTAAGGCGCTCAATCGTTAAAAAGTGTTGTATAAAATGATTGAGGTAGATTAATAAGATTTTCTCGGCGTCTTATGGCATGCTCTACATTGGTACCTACTACATATCTGCGGGAGGACAAAGCCGTACCTACTTTGTAGGTAGGGTTACTCACATTCTCCAGAAAATCATTATGTAACCTGCGGTACAGGTGTTGGTTAAATGCATTTCACGGAAGGAAGGTTTTTATGTCTGCTTGGGTTTCAGTTTGTTCGTATGATCTCACCAAGTCATGTATGTTTCACAAGTATATATAAATAATGCTGGAGAGTTCGCACAGCATTATTTAACCCGTAGCTAAGCAGAGCTTGTGTTATGGGTACTAGATAACTCATATACATAACATAGATAGATATTATTTATTTGTTATTATGTATAGAAAAAGACCAGAACACCCGGAACAAATATCTGCAGCTCGTACAGACATTTCTCCTAAGGCGGGAATCTAACCCGAAACCTCCTGTATCGCAGGCTAACCTTCGCCCACCGCGCCACAGAGGTCGTTAAACTTAGTAGATAATTGATAGGCCCTCAGATTATACCTCCCACTTATCCTATATCCTATACCAACAACATTTCTTGGGCATATACACATAGGATGATGGAGCTAAAATAAACACAAACAATTATTTACCAGAAACAATGCATGACGCAACTTTTTCAATTTTCCGTAACATTATCGCAAAGTTTTCGAAAGTTTTCAACTTTGGTTATGCTAACCCAGTACAAACCACACGCTGAAGGGAATATGATAGAAAGAAAAAATGTTTAGGTCGGTGAATTGGTTGAGATTAGATGATAATATTTGGGTAAACCGACCAATCAACACATCTGTTGAGTGGTCGGTTGCATTTAGTTGCGCTTGCAATCGAATGCGTAAATACGTATTCGATTCGCGAGTAAATAGTCGCGATTGCCCTAAATAGTCCAGTTCGTAACCAACCGCCTCCGTCGCGGTTTTAACCATTTGTACCATTAGCTGGCGGCAGTAGCTTAATTACCAGTTTAGTGTCTTGTGAATATATCCGTACAATAAACCAGTGACTTTTCACAAACAAAGCACCATGCCAATGTCAAAAGGCTATTTGGGGATCAACCAGCACCATCTACCACAACCCCCTACCAAATCCCTTTCCATGTATCATAACGTAGATCATGGCTAGTTTTAGGTACTTATATCAATTAGTGATTGGTGTACCATTAGTTTACATCGTGGACAATGTTACCCACATTATGTATAAAGTAAATAAAGGCAGACTAGTTTTCTCATGACTTTATTCTTTCATACGTCACTCTCATGGGCCCTGCCTGAAAACAAGCGCATTATTGAGCAAATGCTCAATACTGCTAAATGCTGACCCTGCCTCAGCATTAAGCAATTCCATTTTACCCTTGACCACTAACGCTAAGCATGGAGAGGCCCAAAAATATAGCTAAGGACCATATAGAAGACAAATCAAATCAAATCATTTATTTGCTGGAATGTAGGTACAAAAGTTCTTAATAAAAAATGGTATTTCCAATACATTCCTACCTCATCAAGGCGTGCAAAATTAAGATAGCATAGCAAGACCAGACAAGTATTATGATAGCACATTCACCAAAATCGCTTTAGCCGTTTTGGTGCTTGGAGGTAATAAGGATTGTCCGCCAACCATATATAAAACACTCTAAAAACATATTTTGCCTCGCGGCTAAAAAGACCTTTCTCGATTCACAGGTAGGTATAGAAACTCAACAGTTTTCTCTCTAACAATGAAGCTTTCAAATTTCCATACGAAAATTTGAATAAAGCACTTCATTTTCCATATGAATTTAAGTGACTTTTCCACGATATGATTTCAGAGCTATTTATTCGAATAAATTATTTGTGACCAACCTTTTAGTTCGCACCGACGCGACCGACTCAATTTCCTTTCCGAGAAATATTAAATGTCTCATCGTGTAAATGAATATCCTCAATATTCATTTATACGACGAGGTATATTGGTCATTATAATCAAACTTAAAGTTTCTTACACTCTTGGTACAAATAGTAAAATCAGTGAACCATCAAAGTTAATATTGACTGACCTACTTCTCGACAAGTAAAATAGGTTTATTTACCCTGACAAACTTACTAACACTACTAGCTCCCAACAATTTTTTTTTTTTTATTTTACTTTTAGTTTTCTGATTTCTTAGAGACCCAACAACGGGGGTCTGTCTCGAGTGGTTCCGGAGTCGTGATGGTTTGAAATTCCTTTGCAGCTAAGTTGTAGAGTTCATTCTGTTTGTCAGTTTATTTATTCCCACCGTAGGTACAGAAGGAAAGAGAGGAGTTACTTACTTATATACTCGGAGTTTCTCTGTAGGATAGGATTCGTAACGAATACATCCGACAGAGAACCAAGGTTATCGACATAGCTCAAAGAATTAGCAAGCTGAAGTGGCAGTGGGCCGGCCATATCTCGCGAAGAACCGACGGCTGCTGGGGCAAACGTGTTCTTGAGTGGAGACCACGACTCGGTAAACGTAGTGTAAGACGCCCTCCGACCAGGTGGGATGACGACCTGCGATAGACTGCAGGTAGATGCTGGATGTGGCAAGCTGAAGACAGGGCGCTATGGCGCTCATTGGGGGAGGCCTATGTCCAGCAGTGGGCTGATATAGGCTGATGATGAAATACTACAAATTTTAAAAGATAAATTAAATTTTTGTTATAACACACATTAACTTTTGACAAAGGAAACACCATAGGGCATTGTGCAAAGAAAAGCAGACAGAATTTTTTTCTAAATTCTTTTATTTATAATAATTTGTCACAATAAAACAGTTAAAAAATCTGTTAAAAGGAATAAATTAAATAAAATGTCAAAGGATTCTGGTTTATTTTACTTGTGTTTTATTATATTTTTGTTAAGAGATCATTTTCTTATTGTCTTATTTTGACGACCGATGTGGCGCGGTGGGCGAAGGTCCGTCTGCGACGCAGGAGGTTGTGGGTTCGATTCCCGCCTCGGAACAAATGTGTGTACGATCTGCAGATATTTGTTCCGGGTGTTCTGGTCGTTTTCTATGTATAATAAAAATATCTATCTATGTAATGTATTGTATTATGTATATCAGTTATCTAGTACCCATAACACAAGCTCTGCTTACCATGGGGCTAGATAATGCTGTGTGAATTGTCCAGCATTATTTATTTATTTATTCTGCTGTATAAGGGCATTGTCAAACTATACTAAAAATATTGTACAAAATTAAATAATATACAAAGACTATCATTAATGCCGGTTCCCAATATAATATTGACTAGGAACTGAAGATTTATGACGAAAGCGGAATCTGACGAAAGGGTCATTAGAAAGTTATCCACATCCGTCATTCATGACGAAACTGAACTGAAATTATACAAAAAACTACTTCTGACGAAAGTGGCATCTGACGGATGTGTTCTAAATCGAAAATATAATGAAATAATGTCAGAAAGAAGATTAATTTTAAATTTACATTAAAATTAATGCTGCTGTATAGGGGCATTGTCAAGGAACTAATTGTTGATCTATAATACCCCTAAATGAAGGGTCTATTCCCCCTGGATACGGAGATATGGTCTGAGAAATTAATTATTTTGTTTACTCCATATTGTGATAGACATAATTCTCCCGATTTCATAGAGACCCAACAATGACACCGATATTACAGTTTTGTAAGCTAACAAAACAACGTTTATGTAAGTATAATACTTATTTCTACAAAAATGCATATCGTCTATTGTGTAGAGGAGCCATAAGAAAATCAATGACTTCATATTTGATATAAACATGAGAAAAATCTTAAAGATTTTCGTCGAAAAGTTAAAACTTTCACAAAAATTAGCTGGAGAAAAAAATTTTTTGGTGCCCCGGGGAACCGAAAAGAATTGAATGTGTCGTAATGGCACCGCGAAAATAAAAACAATAAATCAATTTTAAAAAAAAAAGTTATTCTCTGATCAATTGATCATACAGACAAATAACCCAAGCTGCCACGGAGAACCTCATTTGCTTCGCTCACTCCGTTCAATAAACATAATTCTGACATGATTGTAACTCGGCACATAATATCTACAGGACATGGATTAAAACGAACTCATGTGAAAACTATAAAAGGCATAATGTATGAGCGATCGCGGTTTGATAATAATCTGCTAGACGTGACGTGACTCTTAGCTCAAAATGAGTCATGACTTGAGCTGATACCAACCAATAGCTCATTCGGATAAGGTGAGCCTTATCAGAATGAGCTATTTCTTTTGTAGTTGGTTAATATCCCCAAAAATTTTGGCGGGGCTTGAAATCGCCACCTTCCCCTCAGTACGGGGACGCTCTAACTAATTAAGCCACAAAATCAACGACGAGTCGAAAATCTTTGGAACTTTTTTGATTTTCTGGGATATCATTTAATTTCTTAGAGATTATTCGAGTTTGATACGCACTATAATAACTAAAACCTTAGAATTGGTTGGTATCATTAAAATCATATTTCAGTCAGACTACATTCGAGTTTTCCAAACTTTCGTATTTCTAATATTAGTGTGATTTTAATAGCTCTTTCCTACATCAAGTGCGACGAGTGCCTACGGCGTAGCCACCGAGCTCTGTAGGCGTATCAATTTTATATTTCCTTTTAGTATAAATAACATTTAAACGTTTCCAATGAAAGAACGCGTGCGAAGCCGCGAGCAGAAACAATTATTTAAAACAACATAGTTTTTGTGTAGGTTGGTACTTGGTACATGTGCAAGGGCTCGTATGATTCCGCTTTATTGCTCTGGGAGTTTGCTTTGAGCCTGCCTCGGCAGCATTACCTACTTGCTCGTTTTAAAAGCTTGAAACTGTGACAAAAAATTCAGTTACAGCATGTACGTTTCTCTCGGATGTTTATGGAAAGAACTTGTACATTTGTTACAAGTACCGTTATGTTGCCTTCTGTAAAAGCTAGAAGTATGGTTGATAGTACTCGTAGCTATATAAACATTGATAAGCATAAGAATAGACTAGCTAAACTTGATGTTGAATGTTTGCAAGGAAACCACGACTAAAACTAACTTGCTTAGCGTCGACTTTGAGATTCTAAGTAATATTTGTTGAAGGAAGAATCTTAAATGGACAAGTAATGTATTCATAAAAATCTCATACAATACTATGGACCAAACAGTATAGCCTGATGACAACAACAGTTCTTCTGCAAATGAAATATCGATGCAACGCTTGTGCTAACGAATATTTCTTTCTACGAGGAAAAACGCGCAAACGGCAGATGAATTTGATTGAAAATATTTTTAGGTAACCTATGTTTATCTTAAACGCATTATTTATTAGAATGATTATCTTCTGAATTATAGAATTTTTGCATTTCAGTATTTTTTAGCCGTGCTGTTTGGCGGCAGTAATTGCGGAGCAGTCATTTTAAAAAATAAGGCAAGACAGGTTTTCTAAACGTACACAGATTTTTCTGATCTTAGCAGATCAGATTAGACCAGAATGCCCGTGGTCTCTTAGTTAGAGATCAGTTTTATAAAGCTCTTGTTTAGAGTCCTACCAAATCATAGCTGGAAGCAATCAACTCGGTTTTCCACAATGGCAACCATTCTCGCGTAATGATTAATTCACATACATTTGTATCGAGGCAAAGGTGT
This sequence comes from Eupithecia dodoneata, assembly GCA_947044415.1. NCBI lineage: Eukaryota > Metazoa > Arthropoda > Insecta > Lepidoptera > Geometridae > Eupithecia > Eupithecia dodoneata. Next base: position 4,913,646 of record OX345656.1, on the reverse strand, counting down.
TGAGAGATAATGCCTGTCAGTGTTGCTGAAATATTAGACCGTTCTGTGTTATTGCCGTTATCAATCCAATCATAGTTGCTAGGGTACATACGGGTCTGTTCTCATAAAGAGATTCACAAAAATATTAAACAGATTTTCATAGACACTGACATACCTATAGGTTGTTTTACATACAGATTTTCTTACTTTTCTTCACAGTCCCTTTAAAGAGGATAATTGTTTTTTTTTGTAAAGGAATTACTCATACAAAAAGGGTTTTTCATAGAGCACCGTGTGTAGTGTGTGTACTAGTCACTATTCGGGAAAAAATGCTAAGAGCAAATTCAAATGCTGGGAATGCTTGATAGAAATGGCATATCTACCAGGCGAGGCTTCAAGTTCGTGACGACTAAATATGAAAAGGCATTACGATCCATGGTGCTACAGCCATTTGTATTAAATTGATTAGTAGTAAGTAAGTAAGTATTGCCTCGCCTTAGACCAAAATTGTCTAATTTTATGGTTATGAAGGTAATTCTGTGAAACATGTTGTTAACCGCATATAACAAATCTTTACTTATCTATATTATATATACCTACCTACCCCAATAATAACATTATAGCTACATACCCGTAGATAGACGTCAACAAGGCGCAGTAATCTTTCTGGGTCAAAATAAAACTATCAACCGCTGAGTTAGTTACGCAACAATATCAATACCTACCAACTGATTCATACAGTAGAGAGTAAATAGCACATACCAGCAAAAATAATAAAGTCCATCGCTATTTCCCCACACAATAAGCACTTGCATCGCCAGATTTCATTATCTGAATAGCCGAAGCGCAGCTCGAAGTGATTTGTGTGCGATGAATCTTACTTTTTGTTGGAACCCTGATCTCAGCGTAGTTGATTGTGACTCGATCGACTATTATGAGTCCGATAGGAAGCGTCAAAGCATTTATCATACAAACGTTTTTAGTGTGTCTGAGATTTTGGCAATTACGTTTTTAACCAAATTTTTTTTGTTACTAAGATTTATTTGTTATTATAGTATGGAAGCCCTTGCACTTAGGGTAATCTCTAAGATATGAAATATATCCCAATAAAAAATTCAGTTTTTCATGGGATTGGGATATTTTATTTCTACTTACATATTATAAATCAAGGTCCAGTAATTTTAGCCAAAAAATAAGGTGAACCTTATTTTTCTAATTACGATCTTAACAGTTGGATAAACAGATAAAACAGATAAACATTTTATTCATAATTTGTCAAATTATATGTCACACTTTATAAATCAATCATTTCTAATATAAAATTATAATATCTAATTATAGTAAAATTTCAAAAATAAGATTATTATATATTAAGTTTAGTTTAAAAACTCGTCGTAGGTATAGAACTCCTTCTCTATGAGCCAGTTACTCGTATACGCTTTCAATTTGTCGTTTTAAAAACTTTCTCTCAAAACTCAGATAAAATATTGTGTTCGCTTTGTAAGTTAATAATGATAAAAAAAATTGTGACGTGTCTCAGAGTTCTGTAAGTTCTAAAAGAAATAAAGACACTTTGATGTTTGATACCAAAAGATTGTGAAATTCTAATTCAACAGATTGTGAGCGCCAACCCAGACTACACAAAAATCAAAAACACCGTATTTTTTATTTAAATAATTTATAGTATAAAATGTGACTTGTCTGAGTGCTTATTTTGTAAGCCTATAGAAATATAGGATTTTGAATTTAGAATTTTTTGGAACTCGTTCGCGTCTCGTTCTTAAATCGCGTTTGTATGAAAATATTACCATCAAAGTTTGCAGCTATGGTGCCTAGAGAATAAGAGATTCGATGGCGCAGCATCGTGCTAGCTGTAAAGAGGTAGGCTCTATTGTTAGAGCACTGATGACTGCGAGAGCTCGGAACATGAACACATATGCTTGCTCAGGTATTTTTGCCGGTTATTTTAGACGGCAGCAATAACGGAACCGTGTTTACTTTTCAAATATTTAGCTTTCATATGTGCCCAAGTTTAGGTGTTTATGAAATCCTACTCAGTTCAGTTAATTTATTCCTTTTGATGCAATCACGTACACTCGGAAAACTTCCGACTAATATTATAACGCGAAAATTTGTGTGTATGGATATTTGGTACTCCTTCACGCAAAAACTACTGAACGGAGCGGGTTAAAATTTTGCATACCCATAAACCAGTTCCCAAGGGATATGAATAACCTTAAAACGTATAACTAATAGAAAAAACTTCCATAGAAACAACGCGTGCGAAGCCGCGGCCTGTAACTAGTTCATAATAAATTCAAAATTGACTGAAATTTTGAAAATCTTCTCATAAGGTACCGTAAAAGTTTTTTTGAAGTCTACCGTTTCTTAGGTAGAAAGGAAAACACCGAAGTAACAACGGTATATTTTTTTTACCTTGTGCGAAAGTTATTCCTACTTTTTACCGAGCAGTGCCAGCGGGCCGTTTCGTCGATACAAAGAGACAAAAGCTTTTCACCCCTAGAGGCTCGTGCCAGCCACCACTTATTAGTGAATCTCTGAGAACAATAGCCTCTTAGTTTTACTGTTAGATAATCTTATCTTCTACATGGAGTTTAGAATTTCAGCTGCAAGAGTAGTGGCCGTTTTTAGTTAAATTGTCTAACTATTTAGTTTTATGTTGTGTTGTATAACTTTTCTACAAAACATTAAAACGGCGAAAACATCTTGAAGCCAAAATGAAGTAACCAAACAAACTAACCTAACTCACGAATTTATTTGAGTTTATATGTAGATATTTATGTAATTATCAATTTTAGTTGAGGCACTTTAATTGGTAATTTATTTTTTACTAGCTGCGCCCCGCGGTTTCACCCGCATTGTGATAGATATTTTGGATAATATGCAATATATCTTTATAAATTGTAGCATATGTGTTATTCTGATGTATAAGCTATATTAGTGTAAAGTTCATTAAAATTCATTCCGTAGTTTTTACGTGAAAGAGTAACAAACATCCATCCATCCATCAATCCTTACAAACTTTCGCGTTTATAATATTAGTTGGTTTATCAAGATAACCTACTTCACACTCGTTGGTATTATTAAAGTAGGTATAACGTAATAGGTATTCTAATGTATGCTTACTAATATTATAAATGCGAAAGTGTGTTATTTGTCCTGGTAAAACATCAAATTCCGTTATTAATTAAATTTAATTTAATTCGTATTTTTTACGAATATTCCTCCTTCCTTCACGGCCTAACCAAGCTACTCGTACCAATCAACCTGATTTTTGGCATAACGACAGCTGAATGGACGTGAAGTAACACAGGCGCGTAAAATTTCACATTTCCAGGACCTAGAGTACTAGGCCCTCTAAATGTGAAATTTTACGCGGCGGGAATATCTTGTAATAAATAGAATAAAAAAATTGAGTTTCAGATGGATAGATGTTTGTTACTTTTTCACGCCAAGACATCTTAGCAAAAATTTTAGCCTGATCCGTTCTATGTGGTAGCGGCAGTGGGCCGGCCATATCTCGCGAAGAACCGACGGCCGCTGGGGCAAACGTGTTCTTGAGAGGAGACCACGACTCGGTAAACATAGTGTAGGACGCCCTCCGACCAGGTGGGATGACGACCTGCGAAAGACTGCAGGTAGATGCTGGATGCGGCAAGCTGAAGACAGGGCGCTATGGCGCTCATTGGGGGAGGCCTATGTCCAGCAGTGGACTGTTATAGGCTAATGATGATGATGATGATGTTCTATCAGGCTAAAATTTTGCTAAGATGTTGCTTAGAGCAACATCTTAGCAAAATTTTAGCCTGCTGAACCTAACCTGAAATGAAAAATAAAGAGCACAAACCAGTTAGCAATTAAACTATAAAGTGCAATCCATTATAAGTAACTATTACTGATAATTATTAGATTATTCATAGCTATTTCCGTCAAAACAAAACAATTGGCCAGTACAGTTTGGACTTTGATTAGGGTCAATACATCTAACCCCTTACGTCTATTTATAAATTAACTAGGAACGTACGGACTGATTTAGGAAAAATACTGAGTAAACAATGTTATTCAGGCTAAGACAGATAAGTACTCGCATTAAAAATTAGTTATTTAGTACCTAGGGGAGTGTATTAGAAGTATCATTCATACAAATATCACTATCATCAAAAAGAGTATTACACAGTAAATACAGTAGACAAAGATATGACTGACCATCTGGTTTTGTCTACGATTAGACCTCAACAGGGTAAAAATACTTTCGAAGGGGCCCAGTGCTATAACAGGCTACCTGAAGACAGTAAAGGTGCTGGAACGTCTTGCGTGTTTAAAACCAAATTGCAAACTTGAGGATGTAACGCTACTGGGCTAAACAAAAAGTGAAATTTTGTTAATAAATAAATAAGACAAAAAATTACAAAAATAGAAATAAAGATCTTTAAACTTGAATGAAAAAATAAAAATTACATTAAAAAAAAATCTCATCAGGAAGGCTTTCTACTCCATAAATGATTACCTCAATGATGTTAATGCTTGCACAGATGTCGCTCAGTTTCGCACCGACATGTAAGTAATTTAATGTTGTGCATAGCTTTACATAAATACTGACATGTATCGAATCATATTATATTTAGACTTAAATATGCAAAAAACCATGTATTAGACACATAAGAGATATGAACATACTAGTGGTTTCTCTTTCACTTCTTCCACTAGTGGACAAAAAATTTAAGTGAACAGTAAAATAACCTTATAATCATTTATAGTATAACATTTGACTTGTCTTGTGTTTAACACCCCAGCGACTTTTTGATCGGCTCTAGTTATTTTAGTTTCGAATTTGCAACGCTAATTTTTAAATCTTAATCATAAATAAAAATCTGATTTTGTATGTATTTGGTCGTTTTTTTCTAATTCTAAAATTGGGGTGAAAAGCACGCCACGCGAGTACTTACTTATGTATGTTTTTATGCGCGAGTAACAAAGGGTTAAGTTAATCAAGTCATAATATACATTGGTATTATGTCTATGTTATGTCTTTGTTTTTTGTAAACGGCTTTTTAAGTGTTTTTATCTAGTATTTATTTTACTATATTTTTTAATGTCATTGCGTATGCTTGTTCGTGACGTCACCTGTAGGTACGGGCTAAGTCTCTTACGGAGCTTAGCCAGCATTATGCTGAGTTAGAGCCTTTTTGTAACAACTCTCTACATGCACCTATTTCTATAAGTGTGTTATTTGTTAATTTTAGTTGTTATGAATAAATGTCTTTCTATTCTATTCTATTCAAATGAAAGAATGTTTCTGGGCTTGGAATTTACCACTTACCTACCCAAACAAATAATGACCTTATTGATCCTAAATTGTAATAAGTTTTCTAGCTTACTTTTAAATAGAGTTAGCTCTGTTACTAGTTACGTAAAATAACGTTTTTGAATAAGTTTGATTGTATTCAGAACTAGCGGACCTTCCCGGCTTCGCACGGTTTTATCCCTAACTTTTTTGAAAATATAATATAGCCTATGTTCACCGGGGATAGTGTAGCTTCCCAACGGTGAAAGACTTTTTTAAATCGGTCCAGTAGTTTCGGAACCTATTCATTACAAAAATCAAACATTTCCTCTTTATAATATTAGTATAGATCAGGAAAAAAAATACAAAAGGTACTTACGCGTTAAATAATCTTTAATATAATATAACTATAAAGTAGTTATTATAACTAGTATATAAATAAAGAATTTTAATTAGTAAGTGTAATATAATTGTGACATGGACATTGGACAAACTGGCGACTCATTTTCTAAGACAAAGTTTAAAAAAGTAATTAAATAATTTAGCTTTTCCATAGTGCGGGACAATGTAGCCAGGTTCTTTTGGACGCTTCCGATCAGTATTGATATAGATTCGTTGAGCTGCTTCTAGATTGTTCTCAATAATCTGCAATTGTCGTACATACTAGTTTTAATTTGCTTATATTCTTTAATCGTAATTTTCTTTGATAAAAGTAATTAGGTGTCAGAAGAACTAAACCATTAAATTTCAATTATCAGTTAGCAAACCTCTGAGTTTGATTTCTGTCTTTGTATGTGGGTAGTAATACTGTGCAGATATGGAACTTCGCAAATCACATACAAAAACATAACGTACCGATGGCGCCCTTTTGGCCGTCTACAGAGTTTCTAAACTGGTACAATAAAAAATAAACTTAAGGGATCAGTTAAAATATTATACAGGGTGTTTTTTTGAAACGGGCGGTGATGGCCATATCATAAACCACGAGAATTAGAGCAAAGAAACTGCAAGTCTGAATAAATAAATTAATAATAAAAGTTGTGAAAGGAGCCATGCCCTCGATTTATAAGAAAACAATAACAGCACATTTAGTGTATTTTTTTATATTTTCCCTATGATGGAAATCAATCCGAGTGATTAAAAAAAGACGAAGAAAGACTGCAGGCAGATGCTGGATGCGACAAGCTGAAGACACGGCGCTATGGCGCTCATTAGGGGAGGCCTATGTCCAGCAGTGGACTATAATTATAGGTAGATGATAATGCTGATGATTATGATTAAAAGAAATAACCCAGGTCATCCAGCTTTTTTCCACTAGCTCACACTTCAGGAACGCGTGTCGGGTAAAAACCAGGGATATAGTCCGGGTTGTTGGGGTTGTACTTCCATATCAGGTATTCTGGTTCGTTGAGATACAGAGGTGGTATCTCGTCACTAGGCTCGCGGTCCAGTCCTATCAGATTCTTGTTTCTAAGCAACAGCTCGTCGACTTTAGCTTGGCTCGCTTCAGAGATATCTAGAACAATATTGGTAATGATTATCGTATAAGTTTGTTTAATACTTCGATAAGATAATCATAATCGTACATGTGGGTAAAAATTATCTGCTACAAGTACATAGCTATAAAGATAATGTTGGTTATTTATGTACCTACGTTTTATGAATTAGTAATATTATGTATACGAACGTAGGCTACTGTTTAGAACTAATTAGATTCCATGTTTGACATAACGTTTGCTACTTTTCGGTAAAAAATAAATAGACAGACATAGCACAGTTTATAATACACATTCCATATATAAAGAAAATCTTTTACATCACATACACAGAAACAATTAATAGTACATTCTGATTGTATACATATATTGTATTGTACTTTGCCGTAAAATGAATCTTGCCTTTTATCTCGTGTAAGTTTTTGAATAATAAGATTATGGTAGTCCGTGCTCTGGACGGACAGCGAAATCTTAGTAATAGGGTCCCTTAAGACCCGTTTTACCCTTTGGGTACGGAATCCCAAAAAAAAACAACATGACACGTACAGGTTCGTCGCAAGTCTATCCGGAGTACATTCCTGTTCATCTCCAGAGCTTCGAGGAGCACCTTCTCAGCAGCACCAGACAGGTCATTGGCAGCCATGTCGAGCCGCGTCAGCCCGCGGTTTAGGCATAGAAGACCTGCCATCTAAATAACAAGATAATGTAATTGCGACGATGAAAATATTTTTTTAAATAATTTCAATAGTTACGAAAGAAGTGCCATGTGGCGGTCGCGTCATCAGAATTGGCCCCTTCAACTCAGCCCGCGGGATTAGAATATAAAGGGTATTATACTACATAACCACTCTGTATATAGGGTGTTTAGTATTGGGACCGACATAATTGTTTGGGGAGTCGGGGTATCGTTTACTACTTTTATCCGGTAGGCGTTTATCCGACATATAAATATCCACGTAAAATGTGTATACACATGGAATTATAGAATAATTTTTTTTTTTTTTTCGAATGGACTATTATGCTGTTGACCTCAGATGGCCATGACAGCGTTACCGGACTTTTGGCGGGCGCAGAGGGCGCCTCGCCGGTAAAAATTAGGTTGGGGCAACACGCACAATCGGTTATTGGTCGGGTGTGTAGTGTGCGGAAGCTGAGTTGTTGCCGTCACTTCCGGGTTAGCGTCAGTGAGTGGGTCAACGGGGTCACCAAGAACGTGTCTCGGTCTACGGAGGAGAGAACTCGTGGGAGGGTCGTCTATACAATAATCGGGTATGGAGGATATAAGAGGATTGGAGTGTTCAGAGGCCGTTTCATAATGACGCTGGGAAGCAGTCTTTATGAAGTGGACGATGGACTCGAGGTTGAGATCGCGATGGAGATCTTTGTTGCGCATGTACCAGGGCGAGCCCGTGGCTTTACGCAGAAACTTGTTTTGGACAATCTGGAGATGACGGACGTCAGCCGAGTGGCCAAATACCACAGAGGCGTATGTCATGACAGGGCGTATGATCGATTTGTAAAGTGTCACCTTATTTCTAAGGGACATTTTACTTTTCTTTCTAAGGAGGGCGTTCAACCGGCTAAGTATGAACTTGGCACGATTGATTACGGTACGAATGTGGGGTTTGAAACTAAGGCGGCGGTCTAGTACCACCCCTAAGTATTTGGCTGACTTTACCCAGGGAATGGGTTTGCCGAATAGGGTAAGTGTTTTGGGCTTAGAGAAGGTCCGCGTAAAGTACACTGCTGCACTTTTCGTCGGATTCACCTCTATGCGCCATTTCTGGAACCAGGCACCTAGTGTGTCTAGTGCGGCTTGCAGTCTTATGCCAACTCGACGTGCGTTCGAGTTGGATGCATACAGAGCTGTATCATCCGCGAAGAGGGCAAGTTCAACTTGCGGGTGTCGGGGGATATCGCTGGTATAGAGCGTGAAGAGGAGCGGGGCGAGGACGGAGCCCTGGGGGACTCCTGCTCGGACGGGTCGGGGGTCGGAGAGGGTGCCCTCCACGCGGTAGCGAAAGCTACGGTTCGACAAGTAGTCTCGTAAGATGAGTACGAGCCTGTCTGGCACACCAAGGTTGGAAAGCTTGTAAATCAAGCCGTTGTGCCAGACTTTGTCGAAAGCTTTCGCCACGTCGAGGAAGACAGCTCCCGTACTGGCAGGCCAGGTGTGATGCCACATGGTCAGGATGTGCTCCGTGATGCGGAGCACCTGTTGGGGACATGAGTGGTGAGCTCGAAAGCCGAACTGCTCATCGGGTAGGAGCTTATGCTCGTTTACATGGGACCAGAGGCGCCTCAGAAGGAGTCGCTCGTAGATCTTCCCCAGGGCACTGAGGAGGCTAATAGGACGGTAGGAGGAGGGCTCATTCGCCTGTTTGCCCGGTTTGTGGATTCCAATAACATTGGCATCCTTCCAGACATCAGGGAAAGAGCAGGTGGACATGGCTGCATTGAAGATGCTTACAAGGAGGTAGATGAGGGCGACAGGGAACCGTTTAAGGACTCTGTTGCTGATGCCGTCCGAGCCGGGGGACTTTTTCGGTCTGAGATCTTTAATGATCGCGGCGACCTCCGCCGCCCTGAAGTGATCAAGGGTGGCGGTGGGGGGTAGGGTAACTAAACGTTCGACTTCACTATTCACCGTATCGAGGTGAACAGGGTCGACTGGCTCAAGACTGGGGGAGCACTGGGCTTCCAGACTTTCAGCCAGAGCATCAGCTTTGTCCTTATCTTCAAACGCCGGCGTTTGATGATTCGGACGTAAGAGAGGAGGCATGATGGTGACTCCATCTGCTTTCATAGATCGAGCCAGGCTCCAGTAAGCCAGGTGGCCTGGTTTGATCGTTGAAAGCAGTGTGTCCCAGGAGGAGTTTCGGTGCTCTTGAATGGCTCGCTTAACCTTACGGCGAAGTGAGTTCATTCTAAAGCGATTTAGGTGGGAGGGATAGAGGCTGAAGCGACGAGTCGCCGCGTTCTTCTCAGTGATCAGCCGTCTGATATCATCTGGCAGGTCCCAGCGGCGATCTTTCGTCGCTGGCACCTGTTTCGATGAGTCGCTAATAGCGGATTGGACGTGACTAGTCAGAGAGTCGACCGCAATTGCGATGTCGTCTAGGGAGCTAATATCGTCGGGAATTTTTTCCAAGGCGGGCGAGTGGATATTCTTGAGAGCGCTCTCAAGCTTATACCACTGTACCACTGTCTTGGTGGGAGGACTGTCATTGAGAGGAGAACCGAGCCTCATTATGACGGGACGATGGTCTGAGTCTAGTTCCTGCATCACTGATATGGATTGCATCCGTAGGGATACATTCCGTAGCAGTGCCAGGTCCAAATACTCGGCGCTTTGACCGGGGATGGGAGAGTATCGCGTGGGACACATGGGGACGATCAAGTCTAGGTCAAGGGGTTCAAGACATTGGGTAAGGAGGCGACCGTTTCGATTGCGACAACGGCAGTTCCACATCGGGTCTTTGGAGTTGAAGTCACCAGCCAGAATGACTGAGCTTCCTAGACTAAGGACTGACTCTAAATCGCTTTGAAGAAGCTTTTTATTTGGACTGAGATAGCAGGATGCGATGATGACCGATTGATGACCGGTCATCGCAAGCCTGCAGACTGAGACTTCTAAGTCTTGTAGGGGCGGGGGGTCGAGAGGTATGCAGTGCAGGGACCTCTTGAAGTAAATGGCAGTACCGCCTTTAGGGCCGTACGTTCTGTCATTTCTGACCATGTGATAGTTGGCTATCCTGGGATCTTTGGTGCCTTGCTTCAGGAATGTCTCCTGCACTAGCATGATACCTATTTGGTGATTTACCAAGAAGTGGTGGACGAGTTCTCTCTGGGATTTGAGGCCGTTAGCGTTAAAGAACGCTAACGAGATGGAGCGGGGCTTAAGTCTCGCAGGTTGTACAACCATTATTGAGACTTAAAAGAGAGGGAGTCAAGGAATGCCATGACGTCCTGATGATCGGAGATGATCATCAGTTTTTCGATGGCGGTTTCGGCTTTGTTTAGTTTCTGCAGGAGTGCAGACACTTTACCGAAATCAGTGGTTGGGGTGGGCCCAGGCGAACCAGCCTTCGCAGAGGTGAGTGCTGGTTGGTTGGGGCGAGGTAGGGGAGGGGCGGGGCCGCGAGTTGGCTCCTGTGAGCGGGGGAGGGGCGCAGGCCAAGCTTTCGCCTGAGGGGCTAGGCTAGTGTAGCTGAGGGGCTTTGCCCATGCTGAGGTAGCAGGGGGGCGGGGAGGGGGGGCCATAGACACCTTAGAGGTTGTCTTTGTATATTGAGGGACCGGGGCAAAGCGCTCCGGGGCCCTTGAGCGGACCTTGTTGTTTGCTTTGGGCGCCTTAGGGCATCCGCGATAATTCGCGGTGTGTCCCTCAGCGTTGCAGAGCACGCAACTAGGTGGGGTCGGGTCATCGCGGGTGCGCTTGCAGTCAGCGGTGCCGTGGTCACCCAGGCACTTGACGCAGCGCGGACGTGCGTTGCAGTTGCGCGCAGAGTGGCCATGAAGCTGGCATCTGTGGCACTGCCCAGGGGGACCAAATTTGTAGGGGGCCTCTACGGATAGGCCGGAGAGGCGACATAAAGATTTCAGGCCAAAGATAGCCTTTCCTTCCGGAGAAAGGTCGAGAATGACCAGGATAATGTCGAAAGGACGCTTATCCCGGCCGCTGTACATCCGGTGGACTTCCCTGATGGGAAAGCCCTGGGATTGGAGGTCGGACTTTAACATCTCCGAGTTGAACTCCGCGGGTATACCGCGGATAACTACCCGGAGAGATTTTTCGCTCTCGAGGGCATAGGTATGAAAACCTATGTTCTCGGAGCGGAGGAGGGAGGTGAGACGTCGGTGATCATCCGACGTCTGGAGTTGGAGCTTGATGGACTCCTTGACGGATTGGGCTTTAGTGAAATGAATGCCTTTTAAGGCGAGAAGCTTTTCAACGTTAGGCCATTTGCCTTTTTCGCGGAGAAAGATCGGAGGGGGCGGTCTCTCCTTCTGTACAGAAGGCTGGTCGGACTGGGCCTGAGGGTTCGCGGAAGTCGCGGAGGTAGAGGGGGTAGCGCAGGCCGCGCGGGCCGCGGGGCGGGGGGAGGTCGAGCGACCAATGTTGGCGGAGGTGGCTGGCTTTTTAGCCGCCGGGGTGTTGGGTCGAATTTTTTGATTTTTCTTCCGTTTAAGTCCTGGGGTGATGAACCCGTCATCGGAGGAAGACGAAGGAGCGGGAGGGGAAGCGGAGTCCTCATCAGAGGATTCCGTGGGGTCGGCGTCCGATGGGAACTCGTTCACCTCCATGTCCTCCTCAATAGAGGAGGGCCGGTCCTCCTCAGGAGAGGGTGACAGGTCCATCTCGGGAGAGGAAGGACGTGAAGGGACGGAGACATCGGGGAGGGTGGGCGACTCCGGAGAGTCCGGAGTGGCCGGTGATGGGGCAGGGGCGTCGGGAGTCGCGGAGGGCTCCGGTGACGCGGTATCGCGGACAAAGTCCGCGAGGATTTGCGGGTATCGCTTGCAAATAGCGATGAGCAGCTCCCGCAAATCCTCGGCATCGAGATTTGCTATGTCTACAGCAGACATTTTGCAACTGAGGGGGTGGAGGTGGGGGGTGAAATCCCTAAGCCCGGGGGGGACACCCGGGGTGTGTGTGTGTACCCTCCCTGTCGGGTTAGACAGGGGGGGGGTGTGTACCTGCGTGTCCTGCCTAGGTGTGTGTCCCTTATGCCACTCTTACGGGGCGAAAGGGGTGTGTGACTACCTAGCGCTACCTGGGGTCGGCGAGGGTGCTCCCCCAAGGCCGGTGGTTCCAGGCCCAGCCGGATTCTACTTTACTTTGAAGAAGTAAAGTAGGCGCTCCGGGTCCACGCCCAACCAAGTTCGTTGTCACGGTTACGTATCCCTTGGTTGACCACTAAGGTGGATTTCAAAACGGTTAGAAAGTCACCCGAAACAAGATAGAGGAGCCGCTTTGAAAAAAGCAAGAACCTCGGTAGGTGCGTCGCTCTGAGAAGAGCGGAACGCAACGTTAGTGGTAAGTCTAAGAAACACAGTTCTGAGAAGAACTGATAAGCGAAATACCCAGAGAAACAAAATGGTAGTTCTGAGAAGAACTGATTTAGGTGTTCCTTTGTCTCGTAAACGAAACACAGCGCGCAGGTGCACGACCGCAAGCAGTCGGGCAGGACGGACAGAGCTACGGGGGCTCTGGGAACGAACGTGCGACTCGCGCGAGCGCGAGCGACGGAATGTTAAAAAAGATTATAGAATAAGACAGACTTGGGACATAATTATGGCAGAATTATCCTCTTCTGCTTGCAGTAAGTTCAAAGGCAATGAATATGAAAAAAGCGTGCTGATACAAATAGTGTTAGTACTGCACGCTTTTTTCATTCAGCTCTTGTTTGTCAACATACCTTTATAGCTGATTCACCATAAAATCCACATGAATTGACAATGAGAGTCTGTGGTTTCTCCTTGCAACGCACAAATGCAGCAGCAAACATCGTGGCGCAATCAATCGACATAGGGTTTAGACTGAAATCTGTTCAATGCGATTAGAACACGAATTTATTCTTTGACTAATGTTTTATGCTATGTGCAAATATTTTTTATAAATTCGACTTACCTACCTACTTTTGGCTATAAATAATGTTTGACGTTTTAGTAATGTATATTACACTGACAGTTATCACTACTAATCTTAGAAATAGATAAATTGACATTTTTATGTTCAATTTTGTTCACTTGCGCACCCTCCGATATATTTCTGTTAACCTGGTACTTTGGATGAAGAACTCTGCTACAATAATATAGTCGTCTTTGCAGTTTTCGTTTATTCATCTGACTGCACAAAGCCCCGTTTATGATGTGCACGCGAGTTGACGACGGAAAAAAAAAGGTAAAATTGGAAGGTGCCAACTCGTGAGTGAATTCGATTTTCACGCCCGCGAGTTGACGAATACTAAGTCCATAATATATATAAAACAAAGTTGCTCCCCGCTCTCTGTCTGTCCCTATGTATGCTTAGATCTATACAACTACGCAACAGATTTTGATGCGGTTTTTTAAATAGATAGAGTGTTTCAAGAGGAAGGTTTATAAACCATTCAACGCGGAGCAGCTATTCTATTGTAACACTTAAGCCATCACTCGTGGCTGACATGGCCTAAGACTATAGTATAGCTCTTCAACTCAGTCCGTCGATTTAGTACGAAGCGACTAAGAGAACCCACATAAACTACTATAGTTTTTGTTTCAAATAAAGATTTTTGTATTTTGTATTTGTATTTCACCACCAGGATGAGATGGCGCGACGAGCTCGAGGTACATCTTCCATCATGGCCTGTTGCAGCGTTGGATCGCGAGGAGTGTAAGGAGAAAAGGGAGATAAAATAAAAATAATATTAAATAAATAAATTTTAACACCTCTACTGCGATCACTAATCCAGCTGCTCAACGAGGTGATGCAGGTACAAAATTTTTTTGAAGTTTTAATTGACTAAGGAATTAGTGATAACTTGATAGCTGCGTTTAACCGGAAAAACGAGCCTATGCACGAGCAGAAACTAACTATATTTAAATTACTTACCAAGCAACTCAATGGGTGCAGCTGGTTTCATCTGCAAAGCATATGCAATACCTTGAATGCCAATTTCCTTGAATCGATTATTTGCAATTCTTACTCTTCTCACATTTTTGTGAATAAATATAAATCCACCCAAGGCTTTCATACCATAATCACCGATCTTGCAATGATTAAAGTCAAGTTCCTCTATAGTTTCCTTTTTAACGAGATGTTGAAGAATCAATTTTACTTTAGAGCAATCTAAGTTACTTCTGTTGATTCTGAAAATTCGTAGATGTCTCAAATCTGCCAACCCTCGGCAGAACGATTCACAGTCCGCCATAGAAAACTCGAAATATCTTGTCAGATAATTTTCTGCGAGCCCGCTCAGTCCAAAGACGAGGGATATTTCTTGGAGGTTGTATAGTTTCACCAGCACTGGTTCTAGAGGGATGTGGTCAAACACCTTGGTGACGCTGAAAGGGCACGTGTCTTCTACTTTGTCGTCATTTGGGATGGCAGGGGCCGGTTGACGTACCATTTGAAGTTGGTTCAGGCCTAATTCGTAAATGTAAGGACCGACCTGAAGTCAAGAAATGTTGAGTGATCAATTCTATACTGCTGATGTTTGTGAATTAATCGAAGTAATAGTTCTTACTAAGTAGATCATTATGATCAAATGTCTCTGACCCAGAATTTCAGCGAGTGCGAGGTGACTAAGGTTATCCACCGAGTTGCCGAACAATT
Organism: Eupithecia dodoneata; assembly: GCA_947044415.1. Classification (NCBI taxonomy): domain Eukaryota; kingdom Metazoa; phylum Arthropoda; class Insecta; order Lepidoptera; family Geometridae; genus Eupithecia; species Eupithecia dodoneata. Next base: position 4,898,546 of record OX345656.1, on the reverse strand, counting down.
CTACCACCAGAATGCAATCCCCAACTCACATGCATGGTCATATGACCCCCCCCCCCCCCCCCCCCATGAGCCAATATAGGGCTGATTCATTGATGAGATGAAAATTAAGTTTTATTATAAGCACTATTTTAGTACCTATAATTTAAGTTTAATTATAAGCACTAATACAACGGGTATTTATCGCGTTTATTTACCTATTTTTCCCGACGTTTCAACTGGTTTACACACTGTCGTGACATATTTATAAGCACTAAAACCCGTTGTATTAGTGCTTATAATTATGTGTTCAAATCGCGTAAGTTTAAAAATAAAAGTTTACCAAAGTAGCAAGCTCAACTGCGTCTTCTTCAACAAAGACATCTGGATTGACACTCTCCAGGTAGTCCTGAAGACATGCTGACAAAAACTTGCCCTTCCAGAACTTTACTCCCAGTTCCACTTTGGATGGAAACTTTGCGGCGAATGATCTCTTCCAATATTGCTCATCCTAAAGAAAAACTATACCTTTAAGTACTAATATAAATAATGTAATTATTAAAAAAACTGAAATCTGACTTCAAATTCTTTGATATTTACACTGTTTTTTAAGATTTGCGTGACAAAACCTAATTCCTCAGCAAAATCTCGGGATCAACTTTTGGATACCGGATCTTTTGCTATACATTAGCAAAAGGTCCGGTATCCATATGAAATGAAAAAAAATTAAATGAAATGAATTTATTTTCAATAAGTAACCTTTAGAAGTGAGTAAATACTATATGAGCTAACCTACGGAGAACCAACTAAATGATAAGACAGACATCTGACTGAACATACCCGTATGAGAGGAACGCTGTTTCTCAAAGGTAAACTAAATGATAAGACAGACATCTGACTGAACATACCCGTATGAGAGGAACGTTGTTTCTCAAAGGTTAACTAAATGATAAGACAGACATCTGACTGAACATACCCGTATGAGAGGAACGCTGTTTCTCAAAGGTAAACTAAATGATAAGACAGACATCTGACTGAACATACCCGTATGAGAGGAACGTTGTTTCTCAAAGGTTAACTAAATGATAAGACAGACATCTGACTGAACATACCCGTATGAGAGGAACGCTGTTTCTCAAAGGTAAACTAAATGATAAGACAGACATCTGACTGAACATACCCGTATGAGAGGAACGCTGTTTCTCAAAGGTATGTTTGCTGGATACAAGTCCATGAGAATATCGACGTCCTTCTGCAGGATTTTATGTAACGGGTTGATCCTGTGGAATATTCTCGATAGGGCCAATGCTGCGAAGTATGTAAGTGGTGCTGGAGTGGTACCATCGTCCCATTCGAAGTCTTCAGCGATGATCTTACGATTGACCTCGTTGAGGGAGGTTTTCATGATATTTGAGGTGAGGTACGCATTGCGAGCAGTCTTCGGCACTTCATAGGGAATCTTCATATTGGGATGTTATTTTTGTTTCCAAGAGTTAAGTATAAATTTGATATAACGTTGAAGGTAAACAAACACGTATTTGCAAAGTATAATGCAATAATGGGAGATATATTTAAAAAAAGCAGGTATTTTAGTACTGATTTCAGTAGTTTTCTTCAAAGGAAAGTTTTTGGGTAGGGTTCAAGGAGAAAATAATCACTTGTGAATGGAATCTTGTAAATTTTGAATGACGTTTCTGTCATTTGTCATCTCTGATAGAATGCGTGACAAAAGAGGTTTAATAGGTAGGTACCTGGATATAATTATGTGTACTCTACCCAAAGATATAATAGGCTAGTACGTACAGGTTGCTTGATAGTTGCAAGCCTCTCTTCTAGAACTGTAGGATCCTCTCGCCCGCTTGTAGTATATTAGGGAAAGTCTATAAGTAAAATCAAATCCAACCTACTTTGAAAAACGTAGCAAGATGTGATATCTAGGCAGAAAAAGGTCTATATTACAAGATATTACAATAATTTTTATAAACACCAGTGCCATAAAAATATTTATTAAAAAAATGTTTATAACATGTGCATATTTCTTAATGCATATGCATCACAAATTACTGGAAGATCTAAAAGAACTTAATGGGAATATATATTTATGAAACAGTTAAGTGGGTGGCTGATTGAAATTTTTATATAATGTGAACGAAGATTTGGAAATTTAAATTGATATAAATAAATAAATAAAATATGCTCTCAGCTAATGCTCCATTTTTTCAAATAACACATGAGATGAGTGAGTGACACCCTTTCGGCGTTCTTTTACCAGATGGGTCCACAAAAATGGCTATGATACTAGGTACCTACCTGGACCTATATCGTTCGTCCTATCCTTATTAACACTTTGACTGCTGAAATCACACGGTATGTGTTTTCTACAAGTGACTAATATGCGTAAATCCACACTAGCGCAGCGGCTGAGAAAATACAGATATGTATTTGTGACTCAGCACAGCCGTAATATTTTTCGAACGAAACGCATGTGCGGCGCAACACAACCGCTGTGTAGAGCGGCAGCACGATTTTTTTAAATTTGGTTTGGTAATTTGGTTTTTTAAGTTTGATTTGGTTAAAAAAAGATCGCAGTCAAAGTGTTAAGTAGGTACTAAAATTTATCCAGTTTTATTTTAAAGGACATAATAATTACGGTATGTGATTCTAGTTCGTGATTCTAGTTAAGAGCCTTTATTCCTAAAATGCGCAGAAACAGTACTTTTCAAACCCGTTTATATCATGAACCACTTATCTTATAGTATATGTTATTTACTAATAATTTTAGGAAATTTTAGTGTCCAACGAGTTTGACTATAAAATATTTCGATTAATATAGTATGTACGCGTTCTATCAAGATAACTTGTGAGAGGTTTTCATAATTTCCCTTTCAGCATCAGTTTCGAAGCTCAAAATAATAGAAAATACTGACATATCTAATTAAGAAAAAAATATAACCTACTGATGAGATCCTTGGCTAAAAACTTACTTAGAAAGATGTTTGGTTTTGGTATCCTACTATGAGAAATTAAAATTCAAAAAATGTGAAATATTACGAATATTTCACATTTTTAAATGATGTTTTTACCGATATACCTCCTACCTGATCTCATCAGTAGGTTACATTTTTTTCTTAATTAGATATGTCAGTATTTTCTATTATTTTGAGCTTCGAAACTGATGCTGAAAGGGAAATTATGAAAACCTCTCACAAGTTATCTTGATAGAACGCGTACATACTATATTAATCGAAATATTTTATAGTCAAACTCGTTGGACACTAAAATTTCCTAAAATTATTAGTAAATAACATATACTATAAGATATGTGGTTCATGATAAAAACGGGTTTGAAAAGTACTGTTTCTGCGCATTTTAGGAATAAACGCTCTTAATGTATTAAGTTTAAGTTATTTAGTTTATGAATTATTTAAACTTACTCGTCTCTTCTTTCGACAGAAAAAGCAAAAAGCAAGTTTATACAGATGATAATAGGTATTAAATTATACTTCCGTGTGTTCATCACACACACATTGTTTAATCTGTAAAAACCACTTACCAACCAATCAAAAATGAACGTCGGTTCATTTCTTGTTGGTTAAATGAAAACGTTATTATTGTCCGAGTTAATTTGTTCCCATCGAAGCAACTTAACACCATTCTCTTAGCAAGGCCAATCAAATAAACAGTAAATTGGTTTCTTTGTATTTACAGTACAAAGTCCACCACTATCAAAGCATTCCGTAAATATAACATCGGGCGTTTCCGTAGACACTCGAGAGTGTTCGGACCAAAACAACGCCACTCGTTTCTCCCGCTGAGTCGACGCTTGTGTTTTGTTTTGGTTACAATACACCGTAGTATCAACCAACATTGTGTTTGTGGTATCGGCAAACGAACGTGCGCGTGAGTTGATTGTCGCGTTCCATAAATTATGGATTCTTCTGACAAGAATTCTGCTATTCGTAATAATACACAAAGCAACTATAATCCGTGGAATTTGATATTTACGAGGAACCGTTCGGATAGTGAGAGCAGCGTTAGCAGTGTCAACTCTAATCCTCCAACCAACCAAACCGGTAAAGTATTATTATTCAATATTATTAACTTAACCTAACATACATTACAAAGTATAACTAACTGTTATTGCAATAAAATAAATTCCATAAATACAGGAAGGTAATGAGTTCCTAATATCTATTGTTGTAATTTAATATTGTCATTTGTGTAAAAAAAACAATACAATATAAGTAGTATAAATATATATATTTTATGAAATGTATGTATGTAGTATATTTCCGTGTAAGTATTATAAGTATTTTATTTAATTTTATAATATATAGCCTGCAAGCACACAGACCCCCTGGTACTGTCCACGATCCTATCCATCCATGGTTATCTGGTAGAGATCGCTCTTGAGCGATAAGACCTTCAAATGTATCTAGTTCTCTTAAGTTTTTATTTTAAATTGTTAATTCATACTAAGTGTACAATAAAGAATTATCTATCTACAATCTATGTGTGAAATTGCATGGATAATAAATAGTATATCTATAGGTACCTTACTCCAATCTGAATAACTATTTCTCAATTGATAGGATGTTCTAGAGCAAAGTAAACTTTAGTAGATACATACCTATATACGATACGATACCCTTTTGCTGCAAACTCCCCGCCCCTTCCATGCCTATAGTTCTTCGTTCACTGTACATGCCACCAGACTATGGAATGCATTACCTACCCCAATAAGACAAGCTAAATCTCTCCCTATATTTAAACATATGGTCTACGAACACTTTCTTTCTTCAACTTCAAACAGTTAATATTTAATGTATGTATATGTAATAGTGTCTGTAATCAGTATTTATTTCCATTAACGTATAAACATGTATTTATGTATTTGTGTTGTATATAATTTATAAACAACATTAGTCTATAATACGCCACCGTCATACCTGCACTTTAGCTACGTGTCCATCCAAAGGTTGCCTGGAAGAAATCGCTCTTAGCGATAAGGCCGCCCATTGTGCATCTGTATCTTTGTTCTTTACTGTTTTTGTTTTTCTTTGTTTGATGTGCAATAAAGCGTATTTGTATTGTATTGTATTGTATTGTACCTATATTGACTCCATTTTTCATTTATGTGACACAAAATTGATTAACCTTGGTACATCAGTCTTTGTTTAATACATAGTAGGTACAATACCACGTAGGTACATAAGATGGGTGGATCATCCGTCCTTATTTTCATTTCAATTCAATGCTATTTTAGAATTATGTTTCTTATGATCGAAATACTTACATTCAAGTGGGCAACTTGTAACCAGCTAATGCATCTATTTGGTTGAGACTTTAACGACCGATGTGGCGCGGTGGGCGAAGGTCCGCATGCGACGCAGGTTGCGGGTTCGATTCCCGCCTCGGAACAATTGTGTGTACGATCTGCAGATATTTGTTCCGAGTGTTCTGGTCGTTTTCTATGTATGATAAAAAATATCTATCTATGTAATGTATTGTATGATGTATATCAGTTATCTAGTACCCATAACACAAGCTCTGCTTACCATGGTGCTAGATAATGCTGTGTGAATTGTCCAGCATTATTTATTTATTTTATTTACTTTGATAATAACTGATACGAGTAAAGATATGATAGCAGACGTCGTCATCATCATATATCCAGTCTCAAAGAAGAATCATCACTACCTCTGTGGCACGGTGGGTGAAGACCCGCCTGCGACGCTGGACTGGACGTTGCGGGTTCGATTCCTGCCTCGGGACAATTGTGTGTACGATCTGCAGATATTTGTTACCGGTGTTCTGGTCGTTATCTTTGTATTATAAAAATATCTATCTACCTATGTAATGTACTATTGCATTAAGTATAGTTACCCTACCCTGCCATAACACAAGCTCTGCTTAGCTTGGATCTAGATGGTGCTGTCTGGATTGTCCAGCATTATTTATTTATTTATCTTCTACGTTTAGACCGGTCGCTTTTTACTAACTTAACTAAATCTTTGATTTCAGGGACAGTTTCACAATTTGGAAGGCTGGGAAGGCAGACCAGCAAAAATGAGGAGTACTTGTGGATGATGTAAGTAAATCTAAATTTACCTCTAGACTGGTGTTCACCGAAAAATAATCGGACATCTATCAGCTTTCTTCGAGGCTTAATAAACTTATTCGTCAAGTTAAATGACCGAACCGGCTAATTGTCCAATTATCTGTCAAAGAAAACCACCCTTTTTTTTGACATCTACTGTAAGAAATACTCTGTCAAAAATGTTAAATGGATTAAAATTTAAGTTTAACTGATTATCTCTTTTAATAAAAGAAGAATAATATAAACAAATTATAATATTTACAATCGAAAGAATTGAGCTAACTGCAGACAGTTGCAAATAATGTACAGGTAGCTCCACTGATCCATATCTATACGAGTCGGAAGCGTTATTAAGAACACATAGGTAACTAAGTAGGTTTCTACTACAGCACGAATAATTTGCTTGTTTGTACCTACGTCATCATAATATGCTGTGTGAATATTGTCGTTTGGATTTGGACAGTAGCCAATGGATAGATTAAATGCAATTTGGAACGTAAAGCTATACCACAAGTAAAATTTACATAAATAAATAAAAAATAAATAATGCTGGAAAATTCACACAGCATTATCTAGCCCCATGGTAAGCAGAGCTTGTGTTATGGGTACTAGATAACTGATATACATAATACAATACATTACATAGATAGATATTTTTTATTATACATAGAAAACGACCAGAACACCCGGAACAAATATCTGCAACCTCATGCGTCGCAGGCGGACCTTCGCCCACCGCGCCACATCGGTCGTCAAATAATCTATTTTTAGGGTAAAACAATATTTTTGACAGTTATAAGTATAAAAAAGGGAGTAAAGTTTTTTGTAGTATACTTTTTTACCTATAAAATATTAATGAATATAGGTACACTTACTTGCAAAAGGTCAATGTAGGTACATACGTTTTTAACTTTGGTTTTGTGATTTCACACCTGGTCCAAAAATAAAACCTCGAGAGGGTGTCCTTATTAAAATAATTTATCTGGGTCCAGGATCCACCAAATTTTAGGTTTTCCATAAAAAAATATATGAAATATAAAAGAAACCTATAAAAACCAGCCCAGAAAATAATCTTGAAAGCAGTCGGCGTGGACTTTGTTTTATTTCTTTCACGTGTGAATATTGTGATTCGAGCATGGTTATCAATAGGTAGGTACGTAGGTAAATTGCTAATTTAATATGCAGTGATAACTTTGATTTTAACCTCTGATAACTATGCATATACATACATATATGTATCATTCATTCCAGATATAGCAAAACATAATGTTAATCATTTGCTTAATACATGCTTAAGGTAGGTATTTCGAGAGTATGATATTGTGTTGTTTACTAATTCTACCTATAACAATGTTATCTTCATTGCGATTTTGGAGTTGTTGAAACTATAATTAATATTCGCTGCACGAAATTAAAAACTTACGAAAGAGTAACTTTTAAATACAATACCAAATTGTGAAATATCAGCAGCTATATTGTCCGAAATCCTTTTACTTACCTAAACTTAAAAAAACATGCTTTATGATTTTGTGCTACGCAAGCCCGTTTCCCTCATTGGACATTAAAAGGAACCTGAGAGCATCATTTAACATTTCCACAGGCGAGGGCCGTTTCAGGAAACCAGCCGAAATGAGTTCATTTATTACAATGAGGAGCTTCCATCTGTAATCTAGCTGACGGTCGCGTCGAGCCTATTTCGTAGCATTCCTAAGTAAATGAGTATTTCCCAACCGCATCTAAAAGCATTGAATATTGACGGCCTTATTCTTAAAAACATGGGTAAATCTTTGTGACCTATTATGTGGGACAAGGAATTTATGGCTATTGCAAATATTAGCGACTGGATCTCGAAGGTCGACAGCTATCTGCAGGCTGGTGAGGCGGTCTCGTGTGCAAGTGTGAGGGAGACGAACCGTGAGTCGACTTCCCCTCTCAGAGATGTCGAAACGGCTGGTTTGGTAGCGTGAGCGGCACCACGGCCGCCGCCGCCGGCGCAGTTACCACTACGCCGCACGAATACCAGCCGGACTATACTTGTGATAGTGATCGAAAGTGACAGTGTTTAAGATGAATCACGTGTTTGTTGAGTCTCCGGGATAAAACACTCTATAGAGAACCTACGTTCAAACTGCCTCGGTTGAGTCTGGTTAGTTATAAACTGTTGATAAATACTAATCAATAAAATCCCGTTGCTTTTTAGCAATACAAACTTTGCTGCATTCTTTTTGAAAGAAAACAATTGATTGCGTCGAAGACAAAGACAAGCGCAAGCGCCGGTGCCGTCATCAAGTCAATGTCACCAGAACCGGTTGTGTGTTTACTAGGACTGCGTAATCCATTGAGATAAAAAAAACGGAGATCATTAGCCTTGATTTGTTCGAGTCGAAACCACGCTCGTAGCTTTTACAAGATTTGAGTAATCAGTTCAGCACAGTTCCACTGATGTGTTTTACGATATGTTGCCTAATGTGGTGTTAGTTTCTAAACCAAACGTTGAAATGTTTGAGAAAAAGTGACCGAACGAGTGTTAATTCAGAGTTGTTTTTATCCTTATTAGATATAACTGGGTTTCCTTCGCACCGTGCTTAGCTAGGTAAACATGTATTTTGTATTTTTTACGCTAACTCGAATCCTTGGATGCCTAGCTAGCCTAGGCATGCAAATATAGGTATAAATTGGTAATTATTTTACCTGTTTGTTTATTATGATGGTTCTAGGTATTCTCTCTGTAGATAGAGACAGGTTTTGGCTTGACTTTACCTCTGATTGTAATGAGGTTTTTCGTATTATGGTACCAATATTTTGTCTGTTAATTATTACCAAGCAGAGATCACTGTAAACGTATCTGAAATACATAATAATGGTTGTCATCATATCAGCCAGCAAAGTGTAGACTGAATTCTGTTTGAAGAATACAATATTTGTTTTTGTTAAGAGAAATATACAAGAAGTTACTGAAGATGCGGCAGCAGATTTGGCCGTGATCTCAAGCTAAAATATGCAGGACTCGACAGAGCCTACGCATTTGCTCCCTTTGGAGCAAATTGTCCGTAGGGTACCGAGGCTCTCGGGTTTAAAAATAAATATCTGAGCGTCTGGTCGAAGTGACGTGTGACCCTGAGCTGGTGCAGCGCATCAGCATTGCCATTCAGCCCGGCAATGCAACCAGCGCGGCAGCGTCTTGATCATGCTTCCGACTGTTATTGATATAGAACGGTTGAGCTACTTGTTCATTGCTTACAACAGTCTGTAGTTAGCTCAATTGTTTCAATTGTAAAAAGTAGTTCTAATTTGTTTCTATAAGTTTACTGTAATTTTCTTTTTATGAAGTACTAGCTGCGCCTCGCGGTTTCACCCGCGTGGTGATAGATATTTTGGATAATATACAATATATCTTTATAAAATGTAGCCTATGTGTTATTCTGATGTATAAGCAGTTCTGATGTTATTGTAAAGTTTCATTAAAATCATCAATCCATTCCGTAGTCTTTACGTGAAAGAGTAACAAACATCCATCCATCCATCCATACTTACAAACTTTCACGTTTATAATATTAGTATTATAGTCCAGTCATTAATGCTCGATCCGCCTAACCCCCTCTGGGTTGTACATTGAATCTAGTATACATAACACAAGCTCTGCCTAGGTTGGGGCTAGATGATGCTGTGTAAATTGTCAAGCAATAAAAATACAAAATCATAAATATATCTTTCTGCAATGATGTTCTAATTTTATAAAACTAAGTCAAAGTCAATAGCATTTATTTCTTTAGGTTTACAAAATAAGCACTTGGACAAGTCATACTTACTACAGACATACACCCTATAGGCATATTATTATATGTATATTATCTGCTATAGGTAACTTGCTTCTGCCCGCGGCTTTGCACGCCTTTTTGGAATAAAAAGTCTATCTATGTTATTCCAGGTATTTTGAAAATAAAAACATTCTTGTAAATTTGAAATAAAACACTCAGGTACAAATCTTTGTGTGCCAATTTTAGCTCGATCCATTTAGAATAAATATATCTAGGTATATCTACGTGTGGTTTATACGTTTCTTATTTATTTCAGGTGGCGTTCATAGCAAGTGCCCGAAGCAAAACACCGCTGCGTCTGCAAACCCACGAACTCTGCTAAACGGTTTACGAAAAGGATCAAAGTGTGCAAGTGTTTGTAAAGTTCAGGAGTGAAACGATGCTCAATTGTTTGCAATGATGTTTGACCAAGTGGCGCTCCTTCCTGCCTGGCTGGTCATGGTATGGCTAGGGGCCTGCCTGCTTTTCAGTCCTCTTGCCATTTTCTTCGTCATCTGCATGCCGCAGTTACCCCTATTGATGGTTAGGAGAGCCTGCCATATACCGTTCGAATATATTTGATGTTTGGAATCATATTCAGAGTCGTATTTATGTAAAAATAAGAAGAAATTAGGGGTATTATAAACATATTGAGATAATCCTTTTCAGCATAATTATATGCAATGTTGTATGTTTTTTTTTTACAACGATTTTATATTAGGAAATGAGTTTGTTTGTATAATATAAAGTTGTAAATAAGGTTTGAAATTGAATTAAAAAAAGTATTTTATCATTGTTTTTTTATTCTTCTTACGTACACATAGGCACTATAAGTTATAAATATATTTTCGATAATATAGCCTATCTTCACCGCGGATATTTAGGCTTCCTAACGGTGATAGATTTTTTCAAATCGGTCCAGTAGTTTCGGAGCCTATTCGTTACAAACAAACAAAAAATCAAACCTTTCCTCTTTATAATAATATTAGTATAGATGTGTATCACGTGTGTCAAGACTGTCTTTTCATATTATTTATAATATATTATTTGTCAAGAGGCACGGCAAAGCACATAGAACCATAAATATATTTTTGTAATTGCATTTGAATAATTATATCATTTTTTAAAATGAATAAAAAAAACTATAAAATAATTTATTTATTTATATTTTTTCATTAGCATTCGTCATCATAAATGTTATGTGAGATAGATAACAGTTTTGCAATTAAAATATGCTGTTACAAGGGTTTTACAAAAACGTGAGTATTTCGCGATACTATTGTTTTGTAGGAAAGTAGAGCATACTTTGCAGAACTAGCAATATAAGTACTTCGAATTGCTTCACGAAAACACTGCGAACGGTGACTGTTGCGTAGGCGTTACACCTTAGGTACTCGGAGCGAATGGTACATAGCGTCATTAGCGTTTTTTGTTCAGCAACTTTTGGAGAATTGGTGTTCATTGAATTTGGTAACCGTAGAACCACAAGATTAGTATTTCCTTGTTTATTTTAGTCTGTTGCTTAAGGAACAGTTTAGTGTCAAGCTGTTTTGTATGTGTTGTAAATTTGGATGTGTTCATGGACTTTCGTTGCCGTCGACTGTGTCTATACAAAAACAAATCACTTTTTGAATTTTTTAAACTTTTCTATTTGTTTTTATTTCTCTTTGGTAAACTGTTTTTTCTTGCAAGGTTGGGCAGGCTTGAATTAAAAATAAAGTAACCATATTACCTCATATTCTTTTGCATTAATATACTGCTGTCTACGAGTAACAATAAGGCAAAAAATATTTTTTAAGGTTATTTTTCTCAAAAATTTACAAATCAAGTACTCATCATCATCAGCTCGTACACGTCCACGTCTGAACATAGGCCTCCCCCAATGCCCCCAAACGACGACGCCACGAATAGCGGTCCTGACCCGCCTCCATCCATCGACCGACTCCCTGCAACCACTACAATGTCGTCGGTCCATCGAGTGGGAGGTTTTCCCACACTTCGTTACGCGTAGGTACGTCAAGTACTACATATACCTAGGTAATTTTAATTGTAGTTCTTTGACAAGAAACTGAAAAAGTTAGGGCTACCCTAAAAATGCCATTATCCTGTATAGGGATCTCTTTCAAGACATCACGATTCAACCAGGATGAGGATAGTTATTATAATATTTTGTATTAGGACAGTATAATTAACGCGTGTAATAATTAATGTGGTATGGTAGTAGGTAGTTTCTCTCAAATAAAACAATAACGTTGCGCCATCTATCTAAATACAGTGGTACCTCTACGAAGTTCTGCCAGTAATGATATTCCGACTAGCTAGCCACTCACTGATACGCCCACTGTAATACTTCTGTTACGTTGCTGGGATTGAAGTGTGATGTCTAAACTTTTCCGATAGAGTGCTCTTTTTAAAATAATTGGTGATATAACAAAAATATTTAAAAATACCGATTAAGCTAAGTAACGTGTAATATGTTCCCTCGGGACAGACCCAGGGCCCAAGACTGCGGGTGGATGCGGCAGGCCATCAAGGAGGACGAGCAAGGCATGATGATGACGATAACAGTGGAGTTATTTCTTAGTTCTCCTAGGTAGAGGGTTTAAGGGTTGATTCCTAAATATTATTAGAGTAAAGTATGCTAACGTTGTTGATTCAATAAACAAAGCAATTAAGAAATTCGAAAATGTGAAATCTAGATAAAAAAAATTCAATTGATAGCGAAAAGCTCTCAAAATAGCGTGTTCATAGGAATCTAATAATGGTAGAATGTTTGAGATTTTTTTTATAACTAAGCTATTTCATTGGTCGTAAGTTCATTTACTTACAGAATCGGCCATTGTCTGCTAAATTCCTTTCAATACTATAAGTCTAGGTAAGACATAAATGTACTTACGTTAACGTTTTTTATATTATTTCATATACAATTGTTCAATTATATTTTTTTTAATGACATACATACATAAATGAGTTAAGGATAATATTTTATTCTATATTGCTTGCCTTATTATTATTACTAAGTTTGACTTGTAACTTGGCGTTATAAATAAAGAATTGTATTGTATTGTTTATAAGAATTGCCGTAATTATTGGTTGTATAGTACCTAACCTACCTAATGCCCAAAATGAGGCTGTAATGTCCTAACTACAGAGCTTATCATTGTAGCTTTAGTAGGACGAAGCACGCTTGCATTCGCTAGCAAGGACGTTAGCGCAGATGTAGAGACCTCTAGAAGTGGCTTAGAGGCGACTTAATCTTATTAACCAACTTCAAATAAAGGAGGTTCTTGTTCGCCAGTATGTTAGTTTTTTTATGTATGCCCGTCGATTATGGACCGATTTGAATGATTCTTTAGCAGTTGTACCTATAGAAAATGTTTGTCCTCGGTGGTCCTAAAAAAATATTTCCAAGGGATTGATTTTCATCCCGCAAAACTAAAAAACTGTTTTGAATTTAAAGTCGGTTTTCGTTCTTAAAAGAAAATTATTATCAACCTACAACCTACTAACCTTCTTGGGACTAAAATTGAACCTCAGTGTTCTGAATAAATTATAATTTCGACAAAGTACCTAAGATCTGTCTATAAAAAACGTTTTAGAGCGGGCGTATAACATCCATCAAATTTATTGTAGGTATTCCTTTAACTAATAGCCCATCAGATTAATTGACGTCAAAATCAGACGAGGAGATAAATACTCCGATACTCTACTGTACCTACTCGTAATACGCCGCGAGACGGTAGATAAGTTAATTCATGAATACCAAAGAGAGACTGCTGAAAAATAGCCTGCGCTGTGACGTAATTGGGTAAAAAACTCTAGCAACTCTAAAGCAGAACAAAAATTAAGCTTTTGAAACGATCATGGTTCCACACAAAAGTTACTAATAACGGGATATTTAATAAAAAATAAAAATAAAAAAACCTTTAAATTCCATAACCATTAACATTAATCATATCAAATTTATAACAAATATTATTATGAATATGAAGTAATTAGATTAAATGTATTGAGCAAATAAACATGCATTGGTATTATTATTAATATGAATGTACATTATTATAGTATTTTATTGATTTAAATTTTAATTATGTTCTAAACTTTAAATTTCGGTGGTTAGGACCCCTTTTGGGTACAGGCCTCCTCCAGATCCTGTATTGTCTTTGTAGTTTGCCTTCTCGTTAAGTCGTAGGAAGTAAGAATGTCATAATTCATTTTTTTTTTTTGTCTTGAATCGTTTAATTCTTGTTGTTTTTATTTTCGAATTTATTCTTTTCAGTAGACAGTGATTATGTGTTGTATGTACTGGATATATTTCTTTCTATGATTCCTTCGTCTCATATTTCCTTCGTCTCATATTTTTTTGTAAGCTGGAGGGTTTTGGTCTAGCTCTCCCGCGGTGACCAGCCGTATTGGGATGCTTGGTTTCTTTTGTCGTGTTCTAATTTGGCTTTCAAGTTCTGGAGAGGGGGGGGTGCGCTAATTGCTATGTATTGTTATATTGTTTTGTTTCTGTCAGGTATTGTGTTATGCTTTTATTTTCATTGTACTTTTTGTTCTTGTTGCTTGCTTTAATACAGTCATTTTTGCTCTTACTTGGCCCATTTTCACTACGTGTAATCGTTTTCTTAGTATTGATTTCTTTTTCAGACACTTTTCTGAGTGGATTGCTTAGTCCTCGAACAATCAATTTGTTATATTTAATGAAAGCTTTATTTCCTTTTTCATTTTCAGATTTTAGCTCATCTTGTAACAGTTTTCGCTCTTGCAGTATTTTTGGCGGGTAATCTTCTTTGATGTAGAAGCCAGTTTGGCAAAGTTTATGTTTATTTTTAAGAATTGAAATTTTCTTGCCGTAAGTCGTAAGACCCACGTTTATGGGTCTAGGTTTCTCGCCTTTTTTCCCGATACGTCGTACATGTTGGAGTTCACCTGACTTGCTTTGTATTCGTAGGTCGTTGTTCAAAATATTAAGTATTATGTCTTCCAGTTCTGTATAGGTTTCTTCTTTCTCCGGCACACCGAAAAACACCAAGTTACGGACTCTTATTTCTTTCTCAAGTTGATCTACTCGTTCCTCTTGAATCTGCTGTTTTAATTTTAATTGTTCAAGTTGTGGTTGGAGAATGCTTATCTTTTCACCCAAGACATCTATTTTTGCGGATAACTTGGCGTCGGTTTCTTGAATCAGTTGCCCAATGGCAGCAATAGCCTTCATTAGCTCATCCATTTTACTTGAAGAAATGAAAAACAAAAATAATATTTGTGCAAAAAATAGACTTTGTCGGGATTTGAACCAGGAGCTGTGGCGTTCCGACCGACTGTAATGCGTTGTTAACCAACTAAGCCAACCCGGCAGATAACTCTCAGGTCGAAATAGGTGAATTGGTTGCAATGTTCTTACGGTCTCATAAAAGTTTTGCAACAACCGTCAAAATATAAAAAATAAAAAAATAAAAAAAATGACGGAGCACAAGTAAAAACTGTTTTATTAACTTTGTTTTGGTATTTCAACGGGTTTTCAGTGTCTTATCTTAATTTGCACTTCTAGGAATGATATTAATTGGTAACTAATTGTGGTGTTTTAAAGTTTATTCACACTTTATAATGCACTGTTTGTTATTGTTTACGTATTGTCTTCGCTGTTTCTGTATTCACTGTTTTATAGTTCTAGTTCGTAATATTTCGTCGAGATAACGTTTCACAAGCACACTAGTACGGTTTTACATACTTTTCAATGGAATGTTTGTAGATTAAGCACGGATTTATATTTTAAACGTATTTTATTCGTGGAGCCGATGTTGCTTATGCGAGCGCAGCGCCCTCCGATCCAACGGGATATTTACCATGATTTAATTTTTGAGTTTTCCAATATTTCGGCAGTTTCTTCAGATCTAAAATGCCCGTCCATAATAGGCAATGCAAAATTGCAAACTATCTCTTCCAGTAGCCAAGTTCGTTGTGCACAAGCAAGTGCGCAAGAGCGTGCCTGCGCGCGACACTCCACAGCCAATCGCCGGAGCGCCAGCATGGCCGCCGTCCTCTCCCTGCGCGTGAGTACTATTTACATTACCTTGTTACTCGCTAACTAAAGTATTCAAGTCTAGAGATGGTGCCTTTCACTGGAAATGGCACCTGAGTATCCCACCGGAGACCGCGTCTAATTATGGCTGAACAGCCAATTGTAGACAAAAAATGAAGAAAAAAAACCTTGTGACTCGCGTTTGTTGCGAAATTATAGGCTTAGGTTGCTAATTATAATTAGACCCTTGAATGTGAAATTTTGACGGTATCTTGCATAGTATCTCATTCAAGATGATTCTACCCTCGGCCTTTTTTTGCCCGCTAGCTCCTTGCACGCAAAGCTAGATCGTAAGAATAGGATATACGGATCAAAAGTAGAGCTTTTGTGTGACATTTGTGGCATAGACTGGTTAAAGCTTAGTTAAGGCAGTTTTTTAGAAAGTTTTATTTAGTTTTTACTAGTAAAGTAATAATACTAGTAAATATTCAAATATAATAACTACTAGGTTTCGTTATTATTGACCTTTGTGTAGGTACTTTTGTTTCATGTTATAACGCACATTATAGTAGGTACAAACACAAACAACTTTTCTACTTACTAACCAAAAGATTTGAGTTGAGTGAGGTAAGTTACATAACGAAAAACCAATTATTCTCTAAAATTCTATATGTATTGCCAAATCATTTAAGATATTTCCATATTCATTTGATTGTTAAATTCGATGATTCTATTGTGCAAGACAGCATTTCCTATCTGCCTACAACTTGATAGTTTCTATTTACTTCGAAAATCTTCGATTGTTCTTTTTTGTCCGTCTAAATTTGTATTAAAATCTGTATCTCTGTAGAATACATGTAGCTTCGAAAAACCTCAAAACTTACTTAATACCTTGTTGGTAATCAATAAATAATTTGATTCCGAAACGATACCAATTTCCCCAAAGACTATTTAAAATTACTATTTTTAATTATACTAAACTATGTTTTTTTTATTTTCTGGTGGTTTTCTTAAAGATGTATCGTAAGGTTCACATTTGATATTGGTATTGGTGAGGTCTATAACATTTTTCCATATGAGATCAACATTTTATTATCTAAATTAAAATAACTCAGCTTTATTATCAGCTCTACCTCTGCCTAGGGTCTTTGTCTACCAGAAACCAGCAGAGGCCCTAAAGAAAATAATAATATATTTCAGAAAAAAAACTTCTGTGTATGTTAAAGAATAAATAAGATTACCTATAATAAAATCTCTCCAATACGCTATTCTAGTGGAGGTCACTAACCCCAGCTGCATACTGCATAGGCCTTGCTGCAAATGTCAGCAGTTTCTGCGACTCGTCTGCAATACAAATTAACACTGCTAGGGAACAAAAAAGGTTTATCTTTATGGACGTAGTACAGTACAATGATTGGTGAAACTTTTGTTTTTTAATAGCTTTCGAAAGTTTTTATGGCGAATGGTAAAAAAATATGTAAAATTATGCAAGTATTGAAAAACTTATTGATCAGAAGTCAATTTCCACGCAAAAATTTACAAAATTTATTCACGTTAGAACTGCAAACTGGAGATCCGTGCTTGCAGAGTGAGAATAACATCAGAATATCCGAGAGATCGTTAACACCGCTTCCGTCACTTCGACGACGTAAACGATAACGATATTATTTGAGACCGAGTTCAAGATGACGTGACGTCGAATGTTTGTCCACCGCCACCGCCAATTGCCAGCACATCGCTCCGCCACAATCTCAGACCGAGTTCTAGCGGTCGCGCCGAATTACTCATTATATCTTCTGTAGCCGGATGACGGCGCTCGGATGACGGGCGTGCGGTGGACAGGCGGCCATAAATACTGTATGTATATATCGCTAAGGGTCAGCTAGATATAAATTAAAATCACAAAAAGATGAAATTGGCGCAAGCGTGGCGCAGCAATAAAGAAAGTTATATTTTGAGTCAAAGTGCACGCAGCGTCGCGTCGCGTTGCTTCTCGGTGTGAGCTGACTCTAAATCGTCAACGTCATCTCGTTATCGGTGGCGGCGGACGGTGGACAAATGGCGAAATTACTTATTTTATTTAACTATTTAAATTTTTGAAGTGAAAACTTCAAAAATTGATTGAAAACAAAAATCATGGAACTCGCGTCATCGTCACCGTACGCTTTCCTAACTGTGTGTATATGTGTACTTTTTGGGTGAACAACAAATTTTTACTTCTATCGGCAGTCCCCAAAGACTGCTCCGAATATTTTTTATATGTACTTTGTAGTCATATGTGGCCGTCCGATGAAAACTTAAATGCAAAGGAAAGGACAGAGGTCTTTGCCGATGGCATTGTCTGCCAACTAGGAAGAAAGTTTTGACAAATTGTTGAAGCTGTTACCTACCTACCTTGAGCTAGTGTAGTGTTAACTATAGTGTATGTGCAGATGTGTTATCTTAAAGAACTTATGTGTTCGTACACAAAATTCACATTAAGTAAAGGGACAAAGGAAATCTTAGATATATGTTGTTATAAAAATAAGTTAAAACTAAACTACCCATTAGCCAATTTAATAGCTAGATTTTAATTAAACCAAAGTATATTTAACTTTAATTTAAAAGGTGTAATTCACGCTACGGTAGTGGTAGACAAAAATAAAATAAAAATGTGTTTAAAATTAAATGACATTAGCTAATATTATGTAATAGATTAGATTACAATACAAGACAGTAAAATTATAATTATATCAAAAACTAAAAAAAGTGTTTTGTTACCATTTATAATTTCACCGAAATGGGCCGGAGGCTGCAGTGGGGTCAAGAACATGTCACCGAACATTGTAGAGTCATGTCCGGTTGTAGGTAGGTAGGTAGGTACAGGAAGTCTCTCAATGCCGCGCCGCCCGCGCCGGGGCACCTCCAAGGTTCAAGAAATGGAACGTACGCCTGACACAAAGGCAAACTAATTCGTCAGAAAAAAATGGCTCGGCAGCATTGAACAATCTTTATTGGACACCCAAATAAAATAAAAAAACATTTAACAAAGGTTACTTGATCGTTTCACACATACAAAATAAAAAATCTTGAAATTCGGGATCCGGGCTATGAGTTCCGCTATGAATCCGGGCGATACAAAACGCAGAGACAGTTTCACAGTGGGCGCTTTATCGCTACGAGCGATTTCTTCCAGGCTAGACTGATTATAGATTTGAACAATAAACTTACGCCTGACACAAAAGCAAATGTATTCGTCAGAAAAAAATGGCTTGTTTGCATTGAATATAAATGTCTACAATACATTATAATTGCTCTTTATTGCACACCAATATAAGATAAAAGCAAACTACAAAAATACAAACGCAGAGACAGTTGCACAATGGGCGGTCTTATCGCTAAGAGCGATTTCTTCCAGACTAGACTGATTATAGATTTGAAATATAATTATTATGTTTTAACCATTGGGTCTGCAGAGCGTGTAAACTTATTATCTTTACATAACATAGTACAAAACGATGTCGCTCGTCGATCGCTGCCTATACGCTTAGATCTTTTAAACTACTCTACGGATTTCAATGCAGTTTTCAGCAATAGATAAAGTGATTCAAGAGAAGGGTTTATAAACCATTTGACATATAGATTTAGAGGCGAAGCCGCGGGGCGCAGCTAGTTTACCAAAAAAATATTGTATCTCTTTAGATACAATGTTGGTATTAAATTTAAACCTTTGGAACTGCAGCTTATTATTTTCGACTTGTAGGTCCTTGAGTATAATCATAACTGGTAGTCATCCTGCTAGCAATCCTTGGGCAAGGCTATACAGTCAACTATCTCTATGTCAGGCGTCACGGCCAAGATATTAATTTATCTGATTTGTAGATATCTATCTATCTACCTCTATGTTGTGTATTCCAAACTGACCCCAAGCTAACTTGGGGTAAGACAGGGGTAAGATCATGATGTGCGGATTGTCAAGCATTATTACACATTATGGGACACCCTGTATATTATTGTTTATTTAAAAAATATTGGTTGTATGTCACAATATTTACATGCTGACTGTACATGGAACTGCCGATGGCAAATCACCACGCGAAAAACAATATTTTATTTGACGATGGCGAATCAGAACTCTAAAGTATGGAACTAAAAAGTAGCAGAAAAAAGGGTCCGATGGCGAATCGTCACTAACTCATTTATAGATTGTGACCAGAAAACATTACTTCCTACAGTCACTACTGGTCAATGTTTCAATATAGGCACACCTTATTAAAATCATAAATAATTCATGAAGTTTTAAAAGTATAACCACATCAATTGTGTAGATAAATGATAAGACATTTATTCAGTCGTAGTACGACATTGCGTACCTTTTTTATGATTAACTTGCTGTTCCCCGCGGTTTCACCCGTGTTAAACTCGAATTTCACTTTATTAGGTGAATTTTTACACCTTGGTTACCACGTTATATTATTGGAGTTTTAGTAAGAATCCCTAACTTTTTGAAAATATAATATAGCCTATGTTGACCGGGGATAGTGTAGCTTCCCAACGGTGAAAGAATTTTTCAAATCGGTCATCATCTAGTAATTGCTCAGTCTCTAGTCAGCAGGTGTGCTAAGCACCTAAAAATATTTGTGTCATATATAATTATGGAATGTGACTTATTTGGCTTTCAATGATTTATCAATATGATAAGACATTTATTCAGTCGTAGTATGAAATTGCGTACCTTTTTTAGGACTTAATAATATCTAGTGATTGCTGTCAGCAGGTGTGCTAAGCACCTAAAAATATTTGTGCAATGACTTGATAATATAATATCAAAAAACTAGCCTCCTTACTATTATACCAGCCTAGAGCAGGTGTATTTATCAATTGATTTAAGTAGCTGATTTAAGGGTAGGTAGGTTTTAAGCTATGTTTTTATTATCTAACCCAGGTCCCCACTTCTGAGCAAAGGTCTCCTCTAAATTTTTCCAAGAATCGCATTTTGTTTTCGAGTTTTTGTAGTTTAATTTGCAGACTATCTTTATTAACCTAAATATTTACCTGTATTAATTAAATACTCACTTACTATTAAGATCACACTACTGTTTTATATGCAAAAGTTTGGATGTTAGATGGAGGGATGGATGTATGGATAAATGATTGTAACTTCTTCACAACAAAATTACAAAACAGAGCAGGCTGAAATTTTGCACAGATTTAGCTCTAAGCATTAAACATAGGCAGTTTCCATGGGATAGAATGGACATACAGTGTACGAAGCCGCGGGCAGAAACTAGTGAGATAAATGTAATGATAAATAATATTGATGAAATATATTTTGTAGAGTTTCGTAGAGCGCGATCTACGACGCTACGCTGGACCGCGTAGCATGCAAAAGACTTCAACGCGCACCAATTTTGTACGAAAAAAATTATTCTTTGTTTTTCTATAACTATAAAAAGTAGAGAAGTGTAGCTTTTTTCACAATAATGAAGATGAATTCTTTATTGTTTCCTTACTTGTTCTTTCCCTTGCCTATGTTTTGCAAATATATTAATGGATGTCGTTTGTGAGAAAGTCTATTAAGTCAAATAATTCAGGGCAATTCACAGTGCCGTTTGCTATGCTTAATAACAAAGCAACAACTACTTATTTCCTATTATAATGCATTCACTTCCCAGCCTAAAAAAACTTTTTTAATTTTAATTCGAAAGCGAACGAGAGATCAATAAAATGGTGAATTCAAGCTATCAAAACCATACACTGTTTCGTGCTTCGATGATATCAATAATGTCGACCAATATTCATTGGGTTTTTTAACCCCTTTGTATACAAATAATTACGAGGTTTTCCGAATCGGAGTATAGGGATAGATATTTGAAAATGAAGTACAGAGATATAACAAACTCATTATGTAGTATCTAATAAATAATGAATCTTACCTACGATCGGAGCGTTCAAGGCAAACCCTAATTGCTATGTTACAGATAATGCTATTCAGAAAACTGGTTTTGATAAAGTATAGGAAAATTATTTGCCTCATAGATTGCATTCCTATCGTAATTATTGATAGACTCAAGTACCCGGTAGGTTTCAAATACTTACTTATTATTCATTAGATGGAATCTTACGAGAAAAAACACAGACCAATAGCTATTGTGGTTTCTTTTTGTTTATCAAAGACATGTTGGCAATAAATTTTTTACTGTATCGTTGTCTGTAATTTTAAAGGACCAATTACAGACAGAGCTTCTTATTTGCTACGTTACTCCGATTTCCGAAAAAATAGAGCCGATATTAATTAAATTTTGTTTTAGGGCGTAAAGGATATATCTATGAAATAAATTATTTTACGGTCCATAAGATCATGAAAAGCAATATATCACATTAGTATAACACATAACTGATCTGACTGCTGACTGATACATCGAGATTTTAAGTTCGATGTAAATCGGTACAACCGATTTACTGTTCTCATGGTATAATTTTTCAATTTTTTTTTCTAAAAATAAATAATGCTGGACAATTCACACAGCATTATCTAGTCCCATGGTAAGCAGAGCTTGTGTTATGGGTACTAGATAACTGATATACATAATACAGTACATTACATAGATAGATTTTTTTTATTATACTTAGAAAACGACCAGAGCACCCGGAACAAATACCTGCAGATCGGACACACAATTGTTCCGAGGCGGGAATCGAACCCGAAACCTTCTGCGTCGCAGGTGGACCTTCGCCCACCGCGCCACATCTGTCGTCAAAACACAATGTTCTTGTTCTTAGTGCTCTATTTCCTTTAGACCTCACAGGACTCTAGGACACGTCACAAAATTCAAATTACATAAATAAAACTAAAAAAGATGTGTTCACTTCAATCTTTTTAATCCATAAACTTTTTTGTTTTTTTTTTCAGTTTCTGAGCGCATTTTTGCTAGCTGTTGGGGCGGTGCCTGCGCCGGCACCGGGACGCGTCCCAAAGGTGTACAACGCTCTCATCACATCAAACCAGAACCTAGAGCCCAGCAAGTCATACCCGGTCTACAACCCAGTGCTGCATGATCCTTTCGGATTCTCTCTCCACCCTTCCGTTCTTTATGGAGGGGGAATCCCTTTTGAAAATGTAAGGTGTAAACATGACGCTTGATTTTATTAATAGAAAAATCATCTCAATCACTACATAGTATAAAACAAAGTCGCTTCCCGCTGTCTGTTTGTCCCTATGTATGCTTAGATCTTTAAAACTTTACAACGGATTTTGATGCGGCTTATATAATAAATAGAGTGATTTAAGAGGAAGATTTATAAACCATTTGATAGATTTACACGCGGGCGAAGCCGCGGGGCGCAGTTAGTTAATTATATAAAACTGATTTATTATACCAATCTGTATTCAAATGATCGTAGAAGCTTATTACCCTCTAAAAAATGATGTTATCTTTAATATCAAATACCATAATATGGCACTTTCATGCTAAATATTTTTGATGCGCAACTTAAATATAAATATATAATGTAAATAAATCAGCACAGCAAAAATATTTATAATGATCTGCGTAAGATTGCAGTCAAATGCTGGATGAGGCAAGCTGAAGACAGGGCGCTATGGTCTTCATTACGGGAGGCCTACGAGTATATCCAGTATCATTTACCTTATCCATTACCCATTCCCAATGATAGTAGATAAGACAGTGATAGTAGAGTAAGGTTATGATCATAGCTTTATGGTCATGATGATGCTGGTTGGTAATCAAAAATGTTTCAAAAAACATAAGCAAAAAATTTATAATGTTGTTCCAGGGAATTCCACTAGCACCACCAGCGTCTAAAGGTCCCGAGGCGCCTGTTGCGCGCCCGTCGCCCGCACCAGAGGCCCCTCCCGCAGAGATTCCAGCGGAGGCCCCTAAGGACTCCGCTCCAGCTGACGGGCCCCCAGCTCCCTCCGACGACGGCACCACCCTCCCCCCTCCTCCCACCACAGAATCACCAATCCCCTTAAACGAGTTCGGCCTTCCATCCCAGGTCCTTCCACTTGGACGAATCAATCCAGCCTACGGGTTCTCACAACTAGGACCCTACCCGTATCCGTACCCTGGTGTACAGTATTATAACCCTTATGACCCGTTCTCTTTGGGCTACAGTTTTCCGGTTTATCGGCAACTACCGAACGTTTTAGAGCTAGGAGGCCAAGGTTATGGGAGACCAGCCGTTCCTTTGGTGCCTCCGCAAGCCCCTAGTTCTAGGGCTCCGGAATCGCCAGTGGGTGCTCCGCCGAACGAACCCAGTGACCTGAACGTGCTTAACTACTCGTCTAAAGACCCCGCCATACCTAACGTGCCGCCGCCGCCTTTGCCGCAAGGAGGACTCAAGTCCGATTCGGAATAATGTAGGTAATGATTTTGGATAAATATATTTTTGTTTTATATTTGATGTTATCTCATTATATACCATCCCTGTGGATTGTAGGATTTTATTAAAATAGAAAACCACGCTTAAGGTACCTACGCTTTGTTTATATGAAAACGTTTTAAGGTTATTTTTCTATGTTTTTTGTTTAATTTTGTGGTGAACAATAAAAAGTTATGTATTGTTTTGATACTGGAACCTACCTGTTATACCTTAGTTGGCTGTTTTTAGCAACGTCACGCTAAAATGCAAAATACTCGATAAATAGGCATTGTTACGGAATAAAATCAATGCTGTATTCCCTTCACTGATATGTTATCTTTAATTTGGAACTTGCGAAGGATAACAAACGATAGATACTGTTGACAGAGCTACATATAAAACTTCGATCGTTTTTGCTTAGTACTCTAATGTTATAAAAGAACCTAGTAATAAGTGGATAACGGGGCTGGTTCACTTCTAGAATTACGTTTAATTAAGTTTAATAGTTTATAGTTAATTTTTAAGTGATACTGTTTGTTATCCCTAAGAAAGAAAAATAAAATAAAAAGTAAGTTACCTACTTACTAGGTTCCTTTATAACATTACAACCTAGTAGCAGAAAGAGTAAAAAACCGCCATGTAGCCAACTTATAGCCTGTTCTCCGGGAACATAGGGGCATACATAAATTCTACATCATCATCATCAGCTTAAAATCACATTTTTTTAGCCTTTAATACTTTGAGTGCTGAAAACGCACGGTATGAGTTTTCTACAAGTGACTAATATGCGTAAATCCACACTAGCGCAGCGGCTGAGAAAATACAGATCTTTGTGACTCCGCAGAGCTGTAATATTTTTCGAACGAAACGCATGTGTGGCGCAACACAACCGCTGTGTAGATAATAAGCACTTGGACAAGTCAAATGTCATGGTATAAATTATTATCAAATAAGATTATTTTACTGTTTTACTGTTCACTTAAATTTTTTGTCCTGTAGTGGAAGAAGTGAAAAAGAAACCACTATGTTCATTTATCACTTACTAGCGGACTGTCCCGGCTTCGCACGGGTATTGGAATTTTTAAGGTAGTTTTTACACCTTAGGTTACATTATTGGAGTTTTAGTAAGGATCCCTAATATTTTTGATAATATAATTATAGCCTATGTTCACCGGGGATAGTGTAGCTTCCCAACGGTGAAAGAATTTTTCCAACCGGTCCATTAGTTTCGGAGCCTATTCAATACAAACAAACAAACAAAAAATCAAACCCTTCCTCTTTATAATATTAGTATTTCTGTGTCTAATACATTTTCTTATCTAAATCTAACCAGTTAATTTAGTCTACTACTTCTGGACATAGGCCTGCATTAATGAGCGCCGTAGAGCCCTGTATTCAGTTTGCGGCGATTTTGTTTATTGATATTAACACTTTGAGTGCTGAAATCACACGGTATGTGTTTTCTACAAGTAACTAATATGCGTAAATCCACACTAGCGCAGCGGCTGAGAAAATACAGATTTGTGTGACTCAGCACAGCCGTAATATTTTTCGAACGAAACGCATGTGCGGCGCAACACAACCGCTGTGTAGAGCGGCAGCACGAATTTTTTAGGTTAAAAATGGCAAATCGCAGTCGTCGAAAAAAAATAGCAGTCAAAGTGTTAAATAAAATAAAATATAGTTACATATTTAAAATCAATTAATTTTTATAATGTTACATAGGTACATAATAAAAATAAAACAGAGTCGAATACGGACACTTTAACTTTATTTTTATTTGAATTATAATCATATCTTTCCTTGTCTGAAATGAACGCATCGAATTGAATTGAAAATAATTGAACATTGATTAGTTAATAAGCATACGAACAAAGACTGTTATGTAGGTAACCTAGGTAGGTACAAAATCCTACTAATATTATAAACGCGAAAGTTTGTAAGTATGGATGGATGGATGTTTGTTACTCTTTCACGTAAAAACTTAGAATGGATTTTAATGAAACTTTGCAATAATATAGCTTATACATCAGAATAACACATAAGCTACAATTTATAAGATATATTGTATATTAATCAAAATGTCTATCACCACGCGGGTGAAAGCGCGGGGCGCAGCTAGTATTAGATATAAAATCATAAGCAGTCAAATAAAAAGACAAGGTTTCCATTAGCAACTGTCAGAAAGACGCGTATTTATTTGCTGCTTAACAGTTTAATCACAATGACAAACATACTAATTGCATACATGAAATGATAAAACTAAAAGGAACCAAAGTACCTGAATTCGTAAGCCAGGGCTATAATAATCTGGCAAAGCTCACAGCATGACTCGCTTCTAGGGCGTACCATTCACAGAGGGCGTTCCAAAAAAAAGTTAGTATAGGATACTCATGTTATATTGACATTTGAAAGCCTTTCGCCAGGTTTTAGCGGAATCAAATGACAATGACATCAAATGTCAAAATGACACATTTTAACATTTTACCTTTGATGAAAGAAACTATAGATGTAGGGCACGGACACTGGCAGAGTTGTGGCAACACAGACACAGCGAGCCATAAAAATAAGAAGAAGAATAGATGGAGGGACGCATGTCAAAATTGTCAAGATTGAAACCTACATGTTATTTAATATCTCAGAAATTGTGTATAGTGTGTGCCTTTATTTTGCTCTGTACAGTATTTTTGCTAACTACCCACATAATTTTAATAATGTAGCTCGTACCGAACTACTAACAATAGATAATAAGCTTATTTTGTTTCTCAACAGTGATTATTAATTTTTTTAGAAGTAAATATATATCTTAAGCCAAAAAAAAAGATTGAAACCATTCATTCAATCTCTTCGTGAAATAGTTAGAGTTTGTTTCATCTATGGACAATTCTGCGACGATACCACTATCATAGTTATGCGATTGGCTAACAAAATTGGGCCCCAGGTGAGGTTGTAGCTAGAAAGCTATATAAAACGTGAAAATGGCCCATAAAAGTTTATATGCCAATTCATACCTCCTATATAACTGTAAGGGAGATACCATTCGTAGTAATAATATTTAAACCGTTGGTGTTGGTGGCAATAGGTGATACGCGGTACGCACATTTGGAACTCGTATGACGTACTTTGAAGCTGGTCTTCACTAAACGATACGCCTCGAAGGACTATGCATGTTGGAATCCTCTCAATGTCTATCCAACCCTGGAAAAACATTTCACTGAATACAATACCTGTCATAGGAAGAAAAGCTGTAAATGTTTTTGACTTAAATGAGTTCGTTATAGCAGCTAACTCATTTTAGTCCTCATTTTAGTTAGCTATTAAAGCTAACGCAGTTTAGTAGAGGCCTTAGTAAGAATGAATTGTGCATTAGTTTACGCGACGAAAACAGTTATCGTCACTTACACATGTGGTTTTTTTTCATTTGGATCCTTGCTGCTGCTTTACCGAACAGAGATGAACTAGGTATATTATGTTGTTTAACAGCGCGGTTGAATAGTTTCATACGAACTCGATTATATGTAGTTTTGAGAGATTTGGCAGAGTCTATTTTCACAATTTTGTATTTCTCTTATTATTTTTGTACATGTAAGCCGGATAGAAATTAAAGTCTGTCACGGTCTCGAAAATTCATCCGTTTTCGTATTTTGCAACCTCGTACTAAGCATACTGATTTTAAATCAGCGAAAAAAATGCTATCATGTAGACTGACAAATAAAATTCTAACTCATCTGTTTCCGAATATGCAATAAGAAGAAAGTAAAAATCTGGGCACAGACATCCAACGCCGCTACCGCACATCACAAAATGTGCAATGTGCATTCAAAAAAGTGTTTATATTCGTTATCTTTGTGACTAAATGACTTTCTTACGAGTGGCCCACGATACATTCCATCCCGAAAACCATTCATTTTACCAAGG
Organism: Eupithecia dodoneata; assembly: GCA_947044415.1. Classification (NCBI taxonomy): domain Eukaryota; kingdom Metazoa; phylum Arthropoda; class Insecta; order Lepidoptera; family Geometridae; genus Eupithecia; species Eupithecia dodoneata. The sequence continues at coordinate 4,870,369 of OX345656.1, read as the reverse complement.
GTGATCTGAATCAAACTCTCAGAGGAGAGGCTTCGAGATGTAAATTTAACTCACCCTAATGATTAATTTCCCGAGAACATCCAAGTGGTTCAGAAAAGTGTGCGCGTAGAAAACCAATCGGTTTTTGCCTTCTCCACCCTTAGAACAGTTGCCAAACCTGTACTCGCTGTGAGTAATATCTGAAAATAAACCGCAGAGGAGTTTACACACCAAATACAGCGGCTGCGGCGGTCGGTGCGACATTTCAGTTCTGAATATTCTAGACAGAGTTTTGTTAACTTGTCGATGCCTGCCGACATAAACTGAACGCTCACCTGTCCGCGCCGTAGAAGCCGTACTCGATTTTACTGAAATGCGGCGCGTTCGGCGCGGATAGGTGCGCGATGTTGCATACATCATATAAAGATTTACAAAATACGATGACTGCGGCGAGTGCGGCTCCTGCAGCGCGGATAAGTGCGCATTCAGCTTTAGTGTGTTGACTCTATATAGAGTATAGAGGCAATACAGGCTTTATTTATGTATTTAGCTGTTCTTGCCTTCGGCCTGACCTCAAGCTTTTGTTAAATTTACTAAAAACAGGAATTATTATTTTTTATTCCAGTTTTCCCCTTAGTGGGGATTTCAAGAGGGATTACTGGAATTATTATTTTTCAGTTTCAGTTTTCCCCCTTACAGGGGAGTTCAGGGGGGAAACTGGAATAACCCATTTTAGACCTACGGTTTGGGCTGTCGGATTTTGCTCTTCAGCTCGGAGCATGATCAAACCTACCAACAGTTAGGTACTTCATTTCATTAAATAACTTCCACTTCCTCCATCCTTCCTTCTTTCGTTCTCTGTTATCCCGTATATAACCTCTATTTGAACACATGATATAGGTATTCATAGTGATTTATAAGTTAACTTATTGAAGTACTAATATATATAAGCCCCGCGGCTTCGCCCGCGTAAAAATCTATCTGTCAAATGTTTTTATATGATGTGTTTATAAAACTTCGTCTTTAATCATTCTACGAGTATCTATTAAATAAGACGGCATCAAAATCTGTTGCCTAGTTTAATATATCTAAGCATACATAGGGACAGACAGACAGCGGGAAGTGACTTTGTTTTATACTATGTAAAAAAAACTTACAATCTCCAACTTCTATGTTACTGAGCAGAAGATCTTCCAGTGGAGTGAAATATTGCCAGCACCATACTTTGATTGCTGAAACACATCATGATGTTACAATTTGTTAATTTGTTTGGATTGCCTCCAAACAATTCAAAAATATAGTTCTATTTTATTATACTAACTCACCTAAATCTAGCACAATAAAGCCAACTAAACTATAACCGACTGATTTCATAATAGGAGAGTGTAGTGACAACGACGACTAGAGATTTAAACATAAAGATACTTGCCTTAGCTGGTTGATATGAGTATATATACCACATCAATTAAATAAAAATATTTACGAAAACGTATACACAAATAAACACGAGATGCACGTATTTCCAATCATAATGTTTATAAAAACTGTTTTACTGCCTACAACTTTGTTTTGCGAAACAAATACTTTAGAGGTGATTATGTTGTTCTGAAATATGAAACAGATAGTTTTTTGTTTGTTTTGTTTGGTGTGTGCATTTCTCTATGCTCTCTTGACATATGACCTATCCATCTCCATTTTAGCTGTTTGATTTTGTAAATAACGTCTACGACTTGAGTGCTCGATCTAATATTTTCTGCTTGTTTTCTATGTATACGTGTGACACCCAGAGTGCTTCTTTCCCCATGCTTCTTTCCCCTCTGGCAAGTTCTGGGTTTCTTAAAGTGGTTCAGCGTCAGTGCCCATGTTTGAGAAGCGTATATTAGGCAAGGCAGGATGCACAAGTCAAACATTTTTTATTTGGCAGCAAAAGAGAAGTGTTTGCTCTTTTATATCACTTGGAATTTAATGACTAGAGAAATGAAAAGAGTGTGCAATATGTTGCTAAATTAAAAAAGAATATTTTCACTCAATCGAAGTGAAAAGTTGAATTTTTCACTCGGCCAAAAACAGCGAGCGGAGCGTGCCCTGATTATTAATCGAATATTTTTCACACTCTGCAATTTGTAATAATATTAGTGCTTAAATTAAAATAATTTACACAAATTTTTATTGATTTGTATAACAATAATTCATTAAGTATTTCATCGAAATCCCGTTTTTTCAAATACGGAGGATTTGACAGGGCAATTTCTGACATCTGATACCCTAACCTTTTTTATTACCCAATTTTTGTTTTAACTTGTTAATTTCTGCAGTTGCTGTGTCAGCATAAAAGTACAGTTCCCATTCTTGGAAGTACTGCATTTCCACTGGTACGAACCACTCGTAGTAGCGATGAGAAAACTCCTGCGCTGCGTAGGTGTAGATCAGGCGACAAATACAAATGTTGAACTTGAAGTTGTGGTATTTAACATACTCACTCCATTCAGAATTGGCCTTTATGTAAATGCATGTCGGGTTCACTTGTATGTATAAAGGAGCCTGAAATAATATAAAATTTATACTTTTTCTGTTATTTTTAAAGTTGGTAGTGAAATAAACTAATAATTGCACGCCCGTAAAGGAGTTCTAGATTGAGTAACAAAACATGTTGACTATGTTTTAAGTCATTTATCATATATTATTGGACATATTATGTATATCTTAATTTTTATACGATATTGTAGCACATATTGATATGGCGCTCGGGGATGCCTATGTCCAGCAGTGGACAAACATAGGCTGATGATGATGATAGTAACACACGCATCCGCTACATTATCCAGCTTTTTACGAGTTTCTATAAAATGCATAAGGCCTCTTAGAATACACTCTGCTCTCTAACATTTAATTTTGATCCTATCCATCCAAAGGTTGCCTAGAAGAAATCGCTGCTAGCGATAAGGCCGCCGATTGTGCCACGATATAGTAAGTATTAAGTTCCTTTATTATTATGTTTCTCTATTGATGGTGCAATAAAAATGTATATATAAAATAAGTATTATTATATATTCTATTCTAATTATGGGAAAGTTAAGATAAAACCAACATACCCGTACAACCAATTTGTTTCGTATTAATGAGAAATTATGATAATTATGTCTGACAAGTAACTTTTTGTCTTGGCCCGCACAATTTCCGAAATAATATTCACTGTGAGTTTTATCTAAAAAAAAAACGACATATAAAAATTATTTGAACGCTATTCCAACAAAATTTTTTATATGAACCTCCACAGTCCACAGGTTGCCTAGAAGAGATCGAAGCGATAAGGCTGATACTTCCTTTATTCCCTTGTTTATTTCTGTATTGTTTTCTGTTTCGTCTGGTATATAAAGCGTTTTCTATATATCTATCACATGCCGTGGGGGTCGGTTCGTGTTCACGCGTGAAATAAAAACGGACGATTTTTCTATTTTCTAGGTTCTATAAGTATTTTTGATATCAAATAATAAGTTTACGAACATTGGAAGCCCATTGCCAAAACATTTTTATCTTAGGCTATGAACCTTTGCTAAAACATACGTTTAATGAACTTTGACCAATGTCGTTTTTAAGCGACTTTGAAAAAGGAGGTTCTATGTTCTATGGTTATGCACAAAGGTCGTCAAACACATTCTGTATGATAAAACTTTTAAAACTATCATGGTTATTAATACTATGTTTAACTGAATCATACAGAATGTACTAAAGTCATTTAAAACGGGATATTTACCATGATTTGATCATGACGCATGCAACTGTGCCGAAATATTGGATAACTCAAAAATCAAATCATGGTAAATATCCCGTTTTAAATGACTTTAGTACATTCTGTATGATTCAATTAAACATAATTATTTTTATGGGAACCACACCAGCGTTAATCAATAAAGATCAATTTCGAAGTGTCATGCGACTAGTATTATTAATTATTACCCCCTCATTTACAGCATTTTGATAATATTTAAATAAACAAAAGAAAAACGCTAGAAAATAACTGGGAAAATAGTATTCTCACGAATTCATCTGTAAGTATCGGCCTGCTAGCTTGTGTTCTTTCAACTCAAAAAAGGTTCATTGTAAACCCTCATAATGAGTCCTATCATTTGGATGAACCCACAAAATTAACTTTTATATCCATTAAACCATCTTATTACGTGGAAGGCCCAGGATGAGATGGCGCGACGAGCTCGAGGTACATCTTCCATCATGACCTGTTGCAGCGTTGGATCGCGAGGAGTGGAAGGAGAAAAGGGAGGCCTTTGCCCAGCAGTGGGACAATAATGACTTAAAATAAAATAAATAAATAAATAATTACTACTTATGTTATATGGGTGGATGGATGGATTTGGATGGTATGCGTATAAAAAAACTATAGAAACTTTTCAATCTTACCATGTGGAATTCCATTAGAAGTGTATATAACACTATCTAACGCGTTAAACATATTCAAACTATGGGATATAGGACCTGCCAGAAAAAAAATTAGGATTATAGTTTAACCGAAACCGCTATACCGCTCCTTAGGAAAGTGCGTCGAGGTGGGGGCGAGGAAAAACGAGCAAGAGTACGCGTTGACGGCAAATGGATCGGAGCGGCCGATATTTCCCCCCCGTCTCGCCGCTCGCATACCTCAGGCGCGGTACAGCGGTTTCGGTCAAAATATAGTTCAGAATGTTCAGTTACAAAGCTACGCGTAAACTGAATCGAAATCGGAGCGTTAGCAATTTGTTGCTTTGTATTGATTTCTATGGCTTAGTGTGTACTGGATCAGCATATCCACTAATACCTCTTCCAGAGACTGGTATTTCTGACGATGACGTCATCCGCAGCGCATCCGAAAAACAAAACGATTACATGATTAGTAACTCGTGCGTACTACTCACGCAATTGACATATTTTAAATACCGACGCTGCGTACGCTGCGATATCGAACCAGTGGGCGCGTAACTTTAAATTACGTCACCACGGAAAAACTTAACAACCGAGAATTGCTGTCAAATTCTGATAATTACGGTAAATTTTCAGGGTATGTTTCAGGTAGTAATCTAACCAACCAATCAATAAGTTTATTTAGAATTAATTGAAAAATTCTGATGTTAGGTTTTTGTTTGCAATAGTGTGCTGACTTGACATGTGAATGTCAATTACTTACAAATAAGAACCAGAGATAGCAACGTCAAAAAAAAGTACATTTTTCAAATCAATTTGTACTCAAGTCTCCCGTATAGAGCAACTAACTTTGTCTTATGATTAAGTGAACCGCAAAATCGAGATAAGCTAAGATCTTACCGAGAAAAGAAAACAAAAAACGGCATTCCGCAAAAACAAATATCTTTTTGTAAAATATCCTGTTATTTACTAAACATCCTCGACACCACAATACCTAGTATTAAATGACACAGAATCAATCCTTCTATATGTCAATAAAAATATTTAATAATCTAAAAGAGGACCTAAAGACCCTGTCTGGAAACTTATTCAGTATTCAACTTAAAAAATGGCTTCTAGGTAAATTAATCAATATTTTATTTACAGGGACTTAGGGGACTTTGAATATGTTCATTGACTTTGACTTGACTGACTTATTTATGGTTATTCTGAAATTTGTTGTTATTATTTTAATGAATTAATTTTATATTTGTGATTTATGGCAATTTAGTTTAATATTGTCTCATTGTTTTAATATTGTATCTTTTTCTATGTTAATTGTATGTGTGTGTTATTAGTACCAAATAAACGTTTTATCTATCTATCTATCTATCTATCTATTATTTTAAAATTGTCATATTAATATTTGCATGCCTATGTGAGGTAGAATATAAACACACTTATTATAAATTTAAGATATTGTAACATGATATTTTGGCAAATAAACCTCTAACTTTTAGTTTTTCCAGGCCCAAAATTACCTAAAAAATTTCTGCCCGATTTGTACAGTAGTTTAGGCATGAAGAAGTAACAAAAATCCACCCACCGGGAAATATCCAAACCTCCGCATTTATAATATTAGTGTAAATACCGGCTTTTCTATGTTCCCAGAAAATAAATATTGTAGACCTTATTATTTTTAGACCTTCATACTACGATGCTACGCTACAGCAAACTCCGGATATAATAGGAGTTTTGTGATTTATAATAAAAATCGAAAAACTAGAAGCCAGCTGGCGATAACTAAAATACATATTATAGAGAATAATAACCAACCAACCTCACGCTATCAATGATACAACCACCGCCTACTACATATAGGTATCTGGTTCATACCCTTTGGTGCGTCAGTCCCGTGGGTGCTACGTCTGAAAAGTTGGTACAGCCTGCAAAGAAAGTAAAAATACGAATTGATTTTGCCATTTACCATATTTCATTTCAGGTACCGTATTTTTTGCCATTAACAACAGACTTTATGCATGTAACAAGATACAGGATTTTCCCAACAAATACATATTTCACAACTAATTAATGATTATTCCAAAAATAGCTAAGTCGTTTTGGAAAGCATTTATAGCAATTCCTATTTTTTACTTACAGGTGCTACTGTATGTAAGCTTCACATTGACGCATGACATAAAAGATTATACGGATTACCGACGAATATCATTATTAAATTGAACACTATGTTACTATACCCGCTATACTTGCTGTATAGACATAAAGTAAACAGATAGCCATCCAATATCGGTATCACTTTGCCGTCATAATCGAAATCACAGTTGTATGTGAAGCGTAGGAAGAGGGACATACCACAGATTTTTATAAAAGCTTTTCTATAGTGTTTCTATGACACGTTTGCAATGGTGGAAGCTCGTATTTCTATTTGCTGCTATCCAACGAAGCTTGCAGGTAATATTTTATTTTGATAGTCATGGTTTGCTCTGAATTTTATTTTTGTTCTTGTTTGCGCCCGAGGGTCCCTTATTCCTGGATAAAACGCAGCATTAGAGATGTAAGAAAACATCATTCATTCAACATAACCTCATAAATGTCCCATTTAACAATAACTAGGTTCTGCCTGCGGCTTCGCATGCGTATTTTCGGTATAATAAGTAGCCTATTATTATTATTAGCCTATATTAGCGTATTTTCGATATAATAAGTATACCTACTCGTATGTTAGGCTATGTGCTAAATGTAGGCCAAATTTCATCTGTTCAGTAGTTTTGAAGATCTTACTAACTAAATAAAATAGAATTCCAAACTTTCGGCTTTTTTACAATATTACTAGGATAGTATAGTAGGATTACCTTTACTATACATTTTTGAAAATTACTTATATGGATTCAGCAAACTCTGTGATCTACACGGAAAAAAGTAAGAGCAACTTTTAGCTACATGGAATTATGGATTACGTGTTTCTGCCCGCGGCTTTACTTACACGCGTTGTTCTATAAAAACACTTAATGGTATTTTTATCCATCTTAAGAGAATACATTTATTATGAGGTGAAAGTAGCTCTTGTATTATTCCAGGTCTTGACCTACTATCTATGCAAAAAATTCAGCACAGTTATGACTTTGAATATCAGTTGATGTGTAAGGTTGTTTATCGCGTCATACACAAATTTTACATTTGAAAAGCCTGTTTGTTATAAATAATTGTAACTTACAGGACTGCCCAGAAGAGTACACTAACAAAGGGATAAGGGTTAAATGGAGCCAGACCCCCGACGCATTCAAAGTGGAGTCCCATCCGTTGTGCTACAAAGAAAATAATCTAGTCACAAGAAACTGTACCGACGGAGAATGGAGTCCAGCTGCAAACGAGTTAGAATCTTGCATGGACGTTCTAAAAGTATTTGACGAAGATTCGTGTTTGCTTGGTTTTCACAAAATATCAGAAAATAAGTCTGACTACTGCTACCAAGTCTCACCAGCATCGTCTTGGGACCATCCTTGTTTCACCAATGGCGGTGCTTCTGTCATTACTGAACTGGATGCATCAGAAACTGACTCGTTAATTGATCTGCTTATCGTCTCTAATATTTCACGTTATTATTGGCTTCCAGCAAAGAGATCCAGGCTTTTTCATCCCGTTATATGGTACGTTCCTGGTCCTAACTGGGGTCAATATGTCATGGCTAACGACCGTTTGAGATACCAAAACTCGTTTTGGAAAAATTGTTTGGCTTTAGACGTAATACAGCGAGCTATTATAACTGACGCGTGTACGGAAAAGTACCCCGGCTTATGTTTTTATCAAAACAATATTCATTACCGCGCGGTTTGCCCCGAGGGCTATCACCCATTCCGCTACAAGCCTGATAATGGAACATGCTATGGCATTGAGAAATCTGACTCTGAAATCGGCTTAACATTTCACAACTTTATTGATACAAAATGTCATAGACCTATGAGCGATGATGCAAATTCTATAAATCGATATATATTCTCAGAAATTGCTGATCGAAGCAACCTCCCGGATAGTGCGTGGTGTTGGTTCAAAACTTTGAACTTTGATGGAATTGAAAGCAATGATTGGAGAACTGAGAATTTAGAAGGTATAATCAATAATGTTGGAGTTTTAGGGTTTATCAATTCATCGTCATCGATGCCTTGCATGGCGTGTGAAGCGGAGGTTATTTACGGGGATACAGAACTTATTTTTGAATTCAACTCGCAGAATAATAAAATCTATTTGACAGTTTATTTCCCATCAGGGTTATGGAAATATGATTATGATGACAAAGGTATTCAGTGTTTTTCTGATGCAAAAGGCTTCGTAAGAGTAATAGATATCAGTTTATTATCAGACCTGTCTATGTTGCGAGGAGTAGATGAAAATAATTATGAAAAAGTAGTTTATACAGTAGATCTTATAACAAATCGGTCGGCTCAATATTGGTGCGAAGCCCATACATTCAATTTCACGTTTATAAGCACTGACAAAATAATTGTTAATCCAAAAGGTCAGGAGGTTCATGTTTTTTCCTTGACTCTTTATTGTTACAATATCACAAGTGAAATGCAAAACGTACCCGACTTAACAGAGATATTAGGCGTTCTTACTCAAACTTTAAATGTTAAAGAAACGTTGCTGATGGATGTATTTGAAGTTACTGACAAACATATTCTAGCTTTACTTCACGTCCATGCTTTCGTTGATAATACTTACGAAGACGAAGCTCAAAATATACTGTTTAGATATAATATGTTGATGAATGATGCGATTCATAATTTGCCTTCCGTAAATTGTTCTTTTGTAAATTTGACGAGTTCAGTTTATTGTTTACCAACTTCCACCATTGATTATGCCTCTAACCTAATACTTAATTGGAGTTTAACGTCGATCGGGCATATATCGGCTCCCAAGCAATTTTGTTTACAGTCCAATGGGTTGCCAGTAAAAAGACAGTGTTTAGGTTCATATCATTTAGGTGGTATGTGGGGCAGAGTAGAGGGTGAGTGTGATGATAGCTATGCCCCATCTGAAACCACTACCTTTCTTTACAATATTGGAACAGGTCAGGTATCTGATAACGATACAGCTAGCTTTCTTACTGAAGGGTTGGGGTTTGTTCTAAGTGGCGTGGGCTTAATAATACCCGCAGATATTTATTACCTTTCGATTTCCTTAAAACAGATAACGTTTCTGGCTCAACATAACACAGCATGTATTGATTTAGGTGATATTGATAACATGGCTTGGGTAATGGATAGAGTTATGAGTCTTGAAGCGGACTACATGCGACTTGCACAAACTCTTAATTCAACTAACGTTATATTAAATTCTTTGAACGATATAATTGAAATGATAGCTGAAAATGATCTGAACGAAACTAAGTCTAATATAGTAAAACAAAACACGTCATTAGTTGTTATTGATAACGCTTATCAATTGGCGGTAGAACCTCAATTTATTGTACAAATTTCATATCCAGAATACAGTAACGTAACAGGTTTAGCGGTACATAAACTATCCTCAACAAATAAATTCACAGATATGATTATAAAACCTTTATACGCTAACACTACTCTTGAAGAAGTTTTTGCAATAGAAAATTTGGAAGTAGCAACTTGGTTACCAACTAGTTTGTTGATGTCTCTGAAAGCAAATAGAAATGATTCTGTACAAGATACTGAACAACAAAACCTGTTACATATTATAGTCAGTGTATTTCAAAATGATGTTGTTTTTCAAGAGCTGAATAAAAAAAGTCACGTGATAAACAGTCATATAGTTGGGGTGTCTATACCAGGCTACATACCTAATTTAATTTATCCAATTCCTATCGTATTTAAGCGTAGAAATAGAACAAAGACGAAGGAAATGTGTGGTTTTTGGGATTTTCAATCATATAACTCAACGCAGTCTCTTGGTTTATGGAAATCTAAAGGTTGTATCCCAGTTAAATCAGTTTTTGATGACAACTTTTCAATTTGTCAATGCTATCACCTTACCCATTTCAGTCAGCTTATGCCTATATCGTCTATTGCTGATTTGAATTTAGAAAATGTTCAGATACATAAGCATACGAGGGCGTTGAACATAATTACTTTAGTAGGTTGTTTTCTTTCTCTGTGTGGTGTGACAGGAATTTGGATAACGGCCATGTTATTTTCAAATTGGAGAAGAAAAGCTGGCACCAAAGTGCTATTACAATTATCTACTGCAATTGCACTACCACTTATATTCATAGTAGTGTCAAACGTAGATGATAAAATGTTTATTAAAAATATCCATTCTAATCGTTTCGAAATAACTGAAAAACACGAAATATTTTGCGTTGTTTTGGGGGCTCTACTGCATTATTCTATTCTGGCAAGTTTCGCATGGATGCTTATTACTGCTGTTCTTCAATTTGTGAGATATGTTCGAGTGTTAGGTATCAGCAGACCATCTAGATATCTGTTTAAGTTTGCTCTTATAGGATGGGGTATTCCAATAATACCAGTGATGTCAATTTTAATAATAAACTACGAAAGTTATATCCCCAATCCATCGATCAGCAAACCCATGTGTTATCCAAAAGGTATTTTTTGTTTATTAGGTGTCATGCTTCCTGTTACAATTATACTATTAGTTAATATTATTCTGTTTATATTAGTTTTATATTCCATAGCTCGTGGCTCGAATGATAAAATGAAATCAACTGATATGGATCTCGTGTACGCACAGTTCAGGTTGTCTATATTTCTATTCTTCTTATTGGGCTTGACATGGATTTTTGGTATATTTTCTTTTACTCAAAATCCACTTTGGTCCTATCTTTTTTGTTTAACTTCAACTTTGCAAGGATTTGTGCTTTTTATATACTTTATTATTTGTGACCCAGCAGCAAGAAGCATGTGGGTAACTTTATTTAAGCCGACTTTTAGCGCTAACTCTTCTAGAAACAGTATTACTAGCACAACTTCTTAAAAATGAAAATAAAAAAATGCATAAGTTATATTCGAGTTTATTGTGTGTGTAATTTTTTTTTATACAGTACCTTAATTTATTAAACTTATAAAAGAAGAGGTAACTTTTAATGATGATTAGTACAAAGGTAAAAATATGTGATACCCATGTTAATTAATGTTCACGTATAGAAAATAAACCTTTAAAACAAAGAATATGTCTTAATGTAATATATATATATAAATAAATTATAATGAAATGTTTACTTACGTTAGTTAATTTAAGTTAAAAAAATATTGCTTTCTATTATAAGATTAGGAATCCTTTTGATGCGACAAATTCTTTTGTTTTTTTTTTATAATTTTTTTTGGATACCGTAACTTATGTATTTGGATGAGAGTTTTTTTTAATATAATTTGTGAACAATCTCATTATAAGTTGTTTACCTACTTATGAAAGTAAAATAAATTTAATTTAAATGAGATTCTTCGTATCTTACACTTCCTCTATTCTAAGCATTTCTGTCTGCAGTTTTTCCTGTCTTAATTTAGTTATAATAAAGTTTTTCCGTCTATCTACTTATATCTACCATTATCTTGTACAAAATGCTTGCTAATATAAAATAATACATTTCAAACCTTGGTTTGCTTATCTGTACTTGGATTATATTCGTGAATTTTCCTCGACTGGTTACTTTTTGCCTTCTACTAATTGTAACCACAACAGTAGGAATGTGTTTTTAAAAATTTGAAAGGAATGTCAATATTAAGAGTAAAGCTCAATGTTTCGTAAATAACGGAACAAACATTACCATGATAATCATTTTCTGATGGTAGTTCATTGATGGATCACAAATGAATATCATCATTTTTATTCGACTGCTCATTGTCTGTAAGTTGTTTTATAAAATTTCCGACTAATCCTATATAACTTCCCAAACGATTATTTATACAGGGTGCCAAGTAACATGTGTGTTAAGTCATGTAAGCCATGTTACTAAGTGGAAAAGTGGTGGTTCTAGACTCCGACGATATCAATTCTTCTACGATTTTTTAATTTTCAATAATTTTTTTTTTCCTCGTCATATTCACTTTGACTTTTGCCTAAGTACACATGTTTCACATATTTTAGGTACCTTGTATAATAGTTCTAGAATCCTGGATCATTTTCGTAAACAAAAGGGTTGTAAAATCAAAAAGAAATATTTATTGATCGCAAATATTTGTCGACTACGAAGTAAATCCCAGAAGTTGGAAACAATTTTTAGCTTTAACAGTTTTCATTATCATTTCGTTCGTCTCTCCTATGTCTTAGAATTAAAATTATATGTAAATCATAATAAAATAATATATCAATTATGTTGAAGTTTATGCCTTTGATGTTTAAATGTTCCTTACACGCCCAAAATTACTATGTATGGATCGGGTTGCTATGCATAGATAATAGTTCTATACATACATGGATATAAGCTACTTTATATCCCGTGCGTGCAAAATTGCGAGTAGTCAATAAAAATTTAAATTAGAGAAACAAAGTACCAAAGAAGACAAAATAAATTACTAGATATTATGCTTGCTAATAATTAGTATGTCTAGCACATACGATTTATTAGCAAGCATAATATTTTACAAAACATTTTATTTGTACGTGGTGCGTACAAATAAAATGTTTTTTTTTAATACAGGGTGACCCATAATGAGTGGATAACCTAAACAGTGTATGTGCGGGCGAAACTAAAAGAAAAAATAAAATAATACAAAAACGGGTCCCCCGTTTGGGACTTATTCAATTTGACTTAAACTTCTAGAAATTCGAACCTTTATTCACATTTTTATGTCTTTTAGGCATAAGTTTCCCCAAACAAGTACCTTCAAGGTTATCACGATACCCATTAAAGGACACCCTGTATACCCTGTATGGTGTTTTTATTTAAAGTGTCCAGCTGCAATGTGGACGCCCTCGAAGATTTTACCCTCTGCCAGGACGAATTCACCTTAAAGCCACCAGATGGACGACTGAAGAGAAATACCTTTAAATGGCTTGCCTTTGTCCAGTATCTTCACGGTTTGTGTATTTTCAGAGAATATAGGTACATATAGGTAAGGTATATTTTTCGCGCGTGCACATTTATTATGCATAGAGTAAAAACGCGCTGCCGTCTCAGCGAATACGTATGTAGTTAATCCTTAAACCTATTTTGATAAATGAGGTATTAAACCCTAGCCAAAATTCTAGGATCCATCTTAGAAATATTTTGTAAGCGTCTGCCATAATCTTAAAAAAAAAAAACTTCACAAAAGAGTGCAAGATCCATAGCCGAGTCTTTCAAAATTCAAAAAAACTTTGTTAGGGTTCCGTACCTCAAAAGGAAACAATGAACCCTTATTATACAGAAAATCTCAAATCTGGGAAAGTAAAGTCTCAAATTTCATCAAGTTGGTACAGGAACGACCATCTTTATTTTATTTTATTTAACGTACAAAACACATTACAATTACTTTAAATTATGAGATTATAAAGCTAGATCGGAACTTCATTGCAACATGTACGTGCTGCTATAATAATAATATTATCGAGTAGGTAGAGTTATAACCATCTAATTACATGTTAATAAAACAAGACAGAAATAAAGGTAACAAACCATTAGAACTACGGTTGCTTAAATTAGATTACATGCAATATACATAATTGTAAAATTGAAAATTCTACTTACTTACAAGTAAGTAGAATCCAAAATCAGAATTGTATTGCAATCATAGACATTCATTTATTTGCTGCTGCAGTACAAAACAAAAACAAAGTATTACACTTTGAATAAAAATAACTCATAGCAAAAAAAACAATTGCACAAAATATTTATCAATTTTATGAATGAGAGACTGATGTGTGGTACAGCAGCAAAAAGGTCTCGACTCAGCAATCCGTATTCAGGTTTTATCATCATCATCATCAGACTATGTTAGTCCACTGCTGGACATATGCCTCCCCTAATGAGCGCCATAGTGCTCCGTCTTCAGCTTGACGCATCCAGCATCTCCTCTGCAGTCTTTTGCAGGTCGTCATCCCACCTGGTCGGAGGGCGTCCTACAGTACGTTTACCTAGTTTAGTGTTTCCCTCAGGTATATGTTAATTTTCTCGTAGTTACCACTGGACTACCGCACGCTAGCAAGGCCCCGAGAGCCGTGCTGATTCAGAAACAATTTATGGTTGGAACTGCCTTGGATTTTCTTCGCTTGCCTAAACATTACAAGCTGTGGGTAATTTTTGCTTTTAATAAATAAACCTGGAGTTATCACTCGGCATCGCATGTGTTATCATCTCACCATTTGATGAAACTATTTATACCTTTAGTCACAGCTAAAATAGCAGTGGATACCGAACCACTAAGTTAACTCTAGTGGCGACGGAGTATCTGACTATCTACTCGATGGACAGACGAAATTTTAGCGATAGATGAAGACGGTTCAGAAGGCTTTTGGCATATGTGTAAGAGGAGGCCTTATTAGCAACCGTACGTTACTACCACTGAATAAATTTATGCTGATCAGGGCACACATAATGAGGAAGGCCTTGTTTGTCCAGTAGAAGACGATTCTGAGCTTATTATGATCATGACCATATGAATTAAAGATTTATTTCTATCGGTAGAGGTAGCGTGATCTTTGGGGAATACGAAAGAGAAGAAACTGATTGTAAGATGACTCTGGATCAAATGAAAATGGGAGGTCAGTGTCCTTTTGCGTTCCTGGAGATGCCAGTGGATGAAATCATCCCGCATCCAGAGTATTCAAGGTAAGTAGCCTACCATTGGTGTCTTCCTGCTGAAATTTGATTTGCGATATTTGAAAGCACGCACCTACTAAAACTGCTTACTGGTAAACCGCCACGCGTTTGATATGAACTTATTGAATTTTATAAAACAAGTTTTTATTTATTGATTTTAAAGGGCAATTTCGAACTCTGCGAGACGGCTACTAGGATCTTTGTTCGAATTGTCTTAAACTCATTATGGAATACGACCAAGGAGGTTACGAATGTTTTAACCTCCTTAAAGCCATGAGCATACGATACTTATGATAAAGGTCGAACGATACTCGCATTAAAACCTCCATCGTTATCCTAAAATGAGTTCATCTCGCGTAGTTTTTTCTAGAAGCACAGAATACAGCTCTTATGCTAGAATAGAAATTAGTATTGTGGAACTTTCATTTTTCAGCCTGTATTGTCTTTTATAGATTTGGAGTGGGAAACAGCTTGGTACTGGTGAAACTTATGAGACCTCTACAATCAAGTAAGTTATAATCGGGTAATTTTTTACAAGTAAATTCACAAAAATCAACCGCTGCTGTATGGCATTGCTGATGCGCTGTGCCAGATACGTACCGGCGGCACTTGGATCACGCGTTACTTCGACCAGACGTTCAGATATATTTTTTAAAACTTGGAGAGCCTCGGTACCCCAAAGGTAGCAAATGCAACTAGTAGCTTTAAATCATAGTCTACTTATTCGTCGGTCTTGACTAGATTAACTGACGACTGGACGGTTAGCAGATAGACAGAATTAACTCATCAATTCTCTTGGGTTAAAACTTAATTTGTTTTTCAGGATACATGGTTCCTATCTGCATGCCCTCATTCAATGAACGAAAAAAAAAGAAGAAAAACAAGTTTGTGTTCATTGTAGACTACCTGAGTAGTGAGTATCTCTTTTTAATACGATTTTAATAATGTTGGTTTTTACCAACATTATTCAAAATTAAACAAAGTTCTCATAAATTCATAAATAAACACAAAAAGAAATAGTGAATACTAATAATACTATTTAGATTTTTAATTTTACGTTGGCTGGTGTTATTAAAATTTTGTAATTCTTTCTAGACGTACCCAAAGATTTTATGATAGAGAGAATGGGAAAAAGAACTGTTAGGTTATATACCCACAAAGAATGCAGAAGACATCGTATGAAAGCGGTAAGATGGAAAACCTATTAAACCTAATTCTTCAGTTTGATTTCGCTAATACTGAAATCCCGTGTAAGTTTTGCCTTAAAACATGTTTAGGTAACAAGGATTAAGATTAACCTCATCATCAGCCATCAGCAGTCCACTGATGGACATAGGCCTCCCCCAATGAGCGCCAGTGCGTCCGTTGAACGTAGCCAGGGTCAAATTTCGTAATGAATGGCAGCCTGATGTAGCCCGGGGATTTTTAGCACCCCCTGCCCCGCCGTTACCGTGGCCGCTGCTATAGCCAGGAATAGCGAGGCAGCTGGGAACTAAGGGCCACTTTTTGGCGTGTCTCTTCATATGGATGGAATGCCCATAATCCCCACACTGGGCATGCGGATTGGGGATCGCAGTATAGGAGTGTGCTGCAAGGGACGCTGCTGCCCGCCCCCCGGTGTATGCCCCTTAGTCGCCTCCTACGACACCCACGGGAAGAGTTGGGATGGTGCTATTCTATCTAGGCCGACACCACACAGCCCAGAGAAGAAAGATTAACCTAGTTTACTATTTTACTAATAAACATATAAAACACATTTTAATATTTAGCATTTTACCTGAAACACAGTAGTAGTTCTGTTAAATTGCAATATTTAATCGTTTCGGCACTTACGCATTGTCTAACGAGATTGACTGAATAAAATTTAAATTTATTTATTTACTATGATTTAAGAAATTGAGCAGCGAAGGCGTCACTCATGTGTTGTGCAGCTCAGGCTGCGGCGTTCGGACAGGCTCGCCCATAGTCAGCCACAACACTTTCGGTGGCTTCGAACTCATTGGTAAGTTCACTTTTAAGCTACGTTTCCACGGGTTAGCTTTAAGACTACATCTTGATTTGACTAGATAGTTATGACAGTTATGACTAAATCTGGAATGAACACATGGTGCTAGGACTAAATAGCTATCCAACTACATATAATTATGCATACGATCACCAGATATCCACCAGAGATGTGCGTGGTGAGGGATGTACGTGGTTAAAAACAAGTAGATTTTTTTTTATCTTTTCAATAAAAACAAATTCTACTTTAGAATAACTAAATATAAAATAAAATAAATTTATTACAAAAAAAAATATTACAAACACATTACATAATTAATTTGTCTGATATTTGGAAATACATAAGGCAAGTACATATACATACATATAATTAAATGTAATTCTTGTTCGAGCTATTATGTAGCCTCAGTTACCTAGACTGGACCTTCATTTTATCATTATTCTTATTGGTGAAGCCACTATCTGAAAGAACTGGATAGATTTCACAATTATGTTTTTAATAATGAGCCTTCTTGGTGATCAACAATCACCAAGAAGGCTCTTTCAGTTCAATTAAATAAAAGCATTAGAATAAAATGTATCATACACCAAAAAGTCGCATCTTTATGTAAAATGAAAATGTCTTTGGTCTTCTAATACTTTACGTACATAAAGTAATCATCATCATCATCATCAGCCTATAGCAGTCCACTGCTGGACATAGGCCTCCCCCAATGAGCGCCATAGCGCCCTGTCTTCAGCTAAATAAAGCTCATAAAGTAATATATATAATAAAATAATTATTTGTTCAACAACAAATAACATGTACTTATAGTTAAATTCAGCTTTGTTTGAATTGTAATTTCCAGTCTAATGACTGACTGGACTTAATTTTTTGTTTAAAGGGACTACTGACACGGAATCATCAAGGCTATTTACTATTAATAATATAAAGTTCAACTTTGCCAAATAATTGCAATTTTAGCCTTCTTTGTGTTTTTTCTTAATTTTTTTTGTACATTAATGTGTGTGACTTTTTAATTATTATTATGTACTATTTCATGTTACCTATGGACCTATGAAATAAAAAAAATATTATTTATTTAGTGGTATAAATAGCTATAACAATTAACTAGGCTACCTTGTTAATCTACATATATGTATGTATATATAAAAGAAAGTCGTGTTAGTTACACTATTTATAACTCAACAACGGTTGAACGGGTTTGGCTTAAAATTGGTGGGGAGGTAGCTTAGAACCAGGAGACATTCTTAATATTTATTTACGTTTTCTTTGTAGGAGTAGCAGCCGGTGGTTCCCCCTGCAGCACGCGCCGCCACCGCAGCCGCCTGATCAAAGAACCGCCACTCTACATAGACGTATACCCTTACAGAACATGGATTACGAACGTCATCATGGCTAATGAACTGCCCGAGGCATATCCAACCAATTATAGACGGGTTGCCGATGGAACAAGTAAATACAAAATTACAATACTATACGATACGATATGATACGATACGATACGATACGATACGATACGATACGATACGATACGATACGATACGATACGATACGATACAGTGCTATACAATATACATATATACAATACTATATATATATATATATACAACATGCATCTTAGTCCGTAAAATACTATATAATAAAATTCACACAAATTTAACATACACTAAATTAGGAGAAATAAGCAAACGTAGTTCACGTCGTGCCAGCTTTATCGTTCTTCCGAAAACTCGGACTAACTATCGCAAAAAAACGATACTATGTGAAGGCGCACAGCTTTACAATACTTTACCCTCCCAAATTAAAAGTGTAAGCTCATTTAATATGTTCAAACTCAAATTAGCTGAACATATCATAAATGATAAGTCACTTCTTATTAAGTGTACACATTAAATGAGCCAGCTATTGAATGACCACAACCTATGTATGTATAACCTTAACCTAAGAACCCTGTTCTCGTGTAAGTGACTCAACTGCAGGTATTAGAGGGTGCCTTAACCCTTTATTTGGCAAGTTTTTTTTTTAACACTTTTGTAAAAAAAAAGTTATTTGTCTTTCTTCAGTGATAGCCTAGGAGCCCTAGAAGACAGGAAAAAAAATCTAGGTTTTTCCATTCTCGATAAAACCTAAGTCCGCCGTAGCGGACAGTGTCAAATATATAACAATAAACCTGTACTGTTTCAAGTCCGGTGTGACGGACATTACCAAACAAAATGAAAACTATAAAAGGTACACAATATATAGATATAACAATGCATAAATGAAACAAATTTGTTTAATTACTTATTTATTAACTCAACACTTATTACTTCGTATGAAAGTTTAGGAAGCAGTTTCTGGCATTTTTTCCTGTCACGAAACATAGTCTCATGTTGCATTTTATGCAAAAGACCACCGTTTTCTTTTTGCAATATCTGCATCGGCCTTCATCCATGGTCGAAGGGAAATGGCCAGTGTTATCATATTTTACCGGACTACAAGGGCGAGGAGTCCTGGGCTTATTGACCACACAGTACTCCGTTTTTTGACGCTTTTTGGTTCTGTTTTCCCTGCATAAACATTCAAACACCTCGAACCTGAAAGCCTTCAAAGACAGTTGAGATTTCCTTGCATTATTGGTTCTGTGTAGGAGCCAAGCATTGTTCAGGCAGATGTCTAGCATTTGTGCAAATATGCCCAAATACCATCTCCGACTTTTGAGTGGTATTTTGTACAGAGATATGAGCATGTCTGCCAGGTCGACACCTCCCATATTTTTGTTGTACTGACGTACAATTTGGGGGCACTGTACTTCAACTTTTTTTTTAGCTTCTTTTGAATACCGCATTATTTTTTCCACAGGTGCACTTGCGACAAAAGAGCTCAGAAATGTCACTGCCTTGTTGTCGTTCCAGCGGACGACTGCCAACCGGTTATCGATACACGCCACTTCTGCAAATGCACCTCTTTCGTTCTTCTTCATATCCTTTTCTGTTGGCAGGATCTTTTCTGCTCCTCTGAGACGGTTGTTTCGTATTGTGCCCAAAGCAAAGATTCCGTAATTTTGCCGCAAGATGAAGAACAGCTCCGGTGATGTGAAGAAATTATCACAGTAAATGATTGCTGGCTTTTGAATTATACTTTGGCATAAAGCCAACACTATTTGAGCGCCAAAGCCGAGAGATTCTTCTTCTTCGCTAAAGGTATGATACCGGAAAGTGTCCTCGCCTCCATACATGATAAAATCATATATAATGCCTGAGACTCCAGCCCGCACATAGTTTTTGAAGCCCCATTTATTCGGCTTATCTTTCATGTACTGTTTTCTTTTTCCTGCCTTACTTCCCTTGTACGCTATCATCATCTCATCAATGCTGAACCTACTATCCATTCCTTGATATTTCAAACAATTCAGCCTGATTTTTTCCAGGAGAGGTCGAACTTTATAGTACCTATCTCCATCATCCATATTATTGTTTGCAAAATGCAAGTAACGCCGTATCTGCTGGTATCTTTTCAGGGGCATAATTTCAGCAACTTTTGCATATTTGAATTTATGTGACCAATAATCCAGATATGCAGGCATTTCTACGATCCCCATTATTATGTGGATTGCTAAGAAGTCACAGAATTCATCCTCGGTAAGAAGAATTGACTTCCCGGTTTCCTGTACCGAGTAAAAGTTTGTCTGATCCACAATATCTTCAATAAGGTCTTTTGAAAAATACAAGTGAAAGTAAGTCAACGGCGACGAGTCGGCGTCAGGCAGATTGACAAACTCTCCATCTTCCTTTTCGATTGTTGCAGCGTGGCGGAATAAACCTTTTTTCCATCTGTAAACTAATTCTAAACGTACCTTCCGCTTCCTTTTTGCAGGCACAATCGGCTGCTTTGATCTAGTCTTTCTTTTTACAGGTAAGGTTGTTTTTATTGTTTTTCTTTGTGGGGCCAAAGGTGTCGCAGGTGAAGATGAGAGCGAAAGATTGGCAGATATTGATGGCATATTGTCGTACTCTTGAATTTCCTGCAGAATCGGCGTAAGTGGCACTGAATCGAAGATGGCTGCATCGTAGTTTTCAGCTGGAATAATATTATCTAATCTAGGTTCATTTACAGTTGGACTATCCGGTGAAGGATTGGGCAAAGCTTCATCTTCATCGGACCAGATGTTGAGGTTTTTGAGGGAATTGCTTATTGACGGTGCCGGAGAAGAAGAATAATGAGAGGCGGTTTCATGCAATTCACATTCCGATTCAGACTGGTCACTGGCATCGGACTGTGCATGCTCTCTTGGAACTAAGGCCAATATTTGACGACCACGGCTAAGCTGTTGACAAGCGCAAAAAAAACAAAATAAGCCGCAACCCATAACCAAATTGTTAGTGCAAAAGCTACCTAATAATAATTATAGTTAGTGTATACGTGCTTTGGCAATGTCCGCCTAGGGATACATAACATCACATTACTAGTTCTCTATGTAATTGGCACGGTCCGCTGTGGCGGCCAAAGCAATAAGCACAAAAAAAAAAAGATTCGGTGCATAGTTCAAGAAAATAATTATTCTATCCTTGTATTGATTTTGTTTAGAATCGAAAACCCCCAAAACAATCAGTTCTTATGTTTAAAAATCATAAATAATTAAATTATTTACCTTCATCAAAACAGATGGCTTGCGTTTCGCGGACATTTTGTTGACGAATGACAGATTCAATGTTGACACCACCGTAAAATATTTTTCTACCAAATATTATGCGTTATTGGAGAGTTTTGGTAGAAATTATGTTTAAATAAAATGTTTTCCTAGGACGCAGGAATTTTTCAAAGTTAGTGTCCGTCACAGCGTACAAAATCAAATTAAGGGTTAATAACTTTTTCAGGCCTAGGAATCCACAAATCGAGTCTTCGACAAGGCAATATGATACCAGTCCGACAGGGTTGGCGCGCGCGCACTTATGTGTCTGGCCCAATGTGCTTCAGCATTTCAAAAATGACTAGTGACAAATACAGCCTGTTTTACTATGAAACGTTTGAGGTAAATGCTTCGCCACCGGCAATACTCCAGTTATATATGAAGGTTAGTATGTAAGATTGTAATGTGTCTTACAAGTTCGTTTTAGGCTTTTAATCTACCTAATCTACTTGACATTAATTCCAATATAAAAAAGTCGCTTCCCGCTATCTGTCTGTCTATGTTATACTTAGATCTTAAAAACTACGCAACGGATTTTGATTTGTTTTTTTTTAAATAGATGTATTGATTTAAGAGGAAGGCTAGCTTATATATATATATAAGCTATTTAAAACAGATTTCCACGTGCAGGGCGCAGAATATAATACTATACTGTTATTTTGCTGTATTTGAATTGTTGTATTTGACGACCCATGTGGCGTGGTGGGCGAAGGTCCGCCTGCGACGCTGAAGGTTGCGGGTTCGATTCCCGCCTCGGAACAATTGTCTGTACGATCTGCAGATATTTGTTCCGGGTGTTCTGGTCGTTTTCTATGTATAATAAATAATATTTATCTATGTAATATATTGTATTATGTATATCAGTTATCTAGTACCCATAACACAAGCTTTGCTTACGCTTACCATGGGGCTAGATAATGCTGTGTGAATTGTCCAGCATGATTTTTATTTTATTTATTTTATTAATAACCATTTTGTTTCAGATCACAGCCGGTATCTACATAACAATAACATGTGCCAGTATTTCGTTACCGAATCGCATGGTCGACCCCCAGTTCAGAGGCATACCTGGCTTCAACATCAGTCTCAAGCTGCTAACCAATTGGTTTCCTTTCACGTATCGGTACACGATAACGCTTATTGGCAGAAAAACTAAACGCAAGGAATACAGAGAATACAGAGCGGATTACGGAACTAGATTCGATCTGCCCGGACCGCGGAATTTGTCAAGGCCTAAGAATAAAATACCTGATTTGTTGGGTTGATGTTATTTTAAAAGATAATCGGGAGATTACATTTAGTTTTTTTTTTATACATATTGCTAAATAAAAGAAGTTAAATCCAGTCAGGTCATTTAGTTTTTGACAGAAGTTTTCATACATTAAAAGTCAAATTAACCTCTAATTTGTGAGACGAAATCCGATTATCTTTGAGTAAACAATAGCCTAAGAACCTACTTGCAGTCTTAATAATTATTTATTCTCTGTTCGAAATATTAATAAAGTGTTATTGAAAGGAAACCCAATCTAAATATTTTGTCATAAATATCTACTTGATTAAAACATACACCTTCACTACGTTTTATGTTGAAATAATGTATGAAAGTTTACATTATCCTAAACAACAAACATCCGAGTTTTCTGTTTATTTTTTTTCAGTCTCTCGTTAATTCACCTGCTATGAACACACTTTGTTTATTAGTGACAAGTAAGTGTAATTTTTTTGTTTACCATCCACTTCAATTTTAATGTAAGTTACATTCAGTAAATCATTTATTGTTTTGCGAATTAGGTAAATATAGATCATAATATATTTAGGTCAGTCATTGTGACTTGTCTATCATCATCGTTAGAATCTAGGTACCATTTGAGATAAAATAATTGATTGAGAAGATTTTTTTACCACTTTTAGTAGTTATTGAAAAAATCTATAATCCATTTTTATTACGTATGGGCGGAGGTCTTTTCACAGAGGACTATATAGGCTGATAAACAAATTAATATTAGGATGATAATCCTACTAATATTATAAACGCGAAAGTTTGTGAGGATGTATGTAAGTAAGTTTGTTGCTTTTTCACGAAAAAACTACTGAATGGATTTTGATGAAACATCACATTAATATAGCTTACATATCAGAATAACACATAGGCTACAGTTCATAAAGTTACAGTTCATATTGTATATTAACCAAAATATCTATCACCACGCGGGTGAAACCGCGGGTCGCAGCTAGTATAATAATATTTTCATGCTAGTATGCTCACTGCCATTTCAATTATCTTTACCGGGCAGGCAGCGCGCTTGTCAGTATTTTATGACAAAACGAAACAGTGATTGAAAAGTTCGACATCATTATGTTAAAGCGTCTTCTGTGTGGCTGGCAAAGGGTGCCCTACGTGACTTCGACAGCTGCCACGATGACTTCACCCTCAAACCTCCCGATGGGATACTCAAAAGAAATTCATTCAACTGGCTTGGATTTGTGCAGTATAAACATGGTTACCTATTTACATTATTTTGTTAACGTGATTATATCAGATACTAGTTATCAAAGTGCAATTTCCATCAGACCTTACCATACCTGACCTCTTGGACACGTCACAAAATTCAAAAGTGATCACTGTGATATTTTGTTCAGTCCAATCTTTTTAAGGTAAAGGAGCGCACAAGAAATCTTTACCTTCTTAGGTTGTTAGTTTTCGAGTTGGAATAAAGTTCGTTCCAAGCTTTTTTATTGTCTAGCTACATCATTCGATGTTTTGTAATAAGCCTTTTTACAAAGGATGTGTTTAACAATTCGTTTGAATTTATTTATAATTTTCAACTCACTTGGAGTTTTGTTATATGTATGTATATAGAAGCGTAAACATTGCCCTTTAAAAGATGCGTTTATCTAGGGAAGCCTAGTTGTGGGCACAGCAAATTTATTATATTTCTAGTAGATATTTAAAATTCTTCAAAAACTATATTTTAATAATATATAGTTTTTTCAGTGATGTCAGGAGAAATGCATCGCTCCATAGCTCCGAGGGTTGTTTTAATTCAGAAGCAATTTGCCATTGGGCCTGCTAAAGAGTTGTTGCAATTACCAACAAACTACAAACTGTGAGTAGCATCGGCATTTTAACTAATTTTAAAAGCTATAACCACTTCTATGGCGAACAAATTCTACTCAAAGTTCGGTGGTACAAAGATCACTATTGATAGGTGACCCTGATTAGTTTCTACTAAGTTCAATTAAAAATTAACCTGAAACGTCTCACAAACTAGACAATGGACAGTTTGACAACAGGATCCAACAGGCTCATTATTTGTATTTGTAGGTACCTATCACATAAAATAATTAACTTCCGAATCCGTTGAATATAACAAAGAAGTTAAGAAGTAGAAGTTTCTAATAAGCGAGACAGTCATACCCAAACTGGAATACCCTCAGTAGATTTACATAAAGGACACTTTGCTATCAGGTTAGCCGAGTTCTTAAAAGCTAGCGAATACATTAGCCCGTTGTAAAGTCTCCAAAACATTATCTTTTAGTGGTAATGTCGTCTTCGGGGAATACGAAAGAGAAGAAGGAGAATGTAGCCTGTCGGTAGCCAAGCTGAGTATGGGAGAGAGATGCCCTCACGCTTACTTGGAAATGCCACTGCAAACTATCACACCACACCCTGAGTTTTCCAGGTACGGGTACAATAGTATATTGGATTGGGAGAAAAAAACAATCGAAACTAACCGTCATATTGCTTGTTATCCTAACTAATATTATAAATGCGAAAGTGTGCTTATTTGTTTGGGTGTTTGTTCTTCATTCACGCACTAATTAAGCAACTAATCGACTTGATGGGCATATAGTTAGTTGAAAGGATGGAGTGTAACGTAGGCTACTTTTTGTCCCGGTAAAACACCAAATTCCCATGAAAGATTTACGGGAATATTAGTATTTTTATTGAGTTAAGTTCCATGATATGGTTTTGATGTGTAAGTAAAAAATATATGTGTCTGTGCGAACCTTCGGATAACTAGGCTAGCTACTACTTTGTGACTGGATACATAAAATACTATTTAATCTTTATTAATAATCATGTGGCTATAGGAAAGTTTCTTCATAAAATAATAGGCCTTACAATACATAGGCTTGGTACCTTCAGATCTAATTTCAGCATTTCAAGTTAGTACATACACCATGTTGGGCACTGCAATTTATATATACTTTTCATTATAATTTCTAATTTATATACAATAAATTGCTCCTTTCAGATTTGGCGTACGAAATAGCTTGGCACTGGTTAAACTTATCCGACCAATGAAATCAAGTGAGTCACATTCGTGTATTGGCTTTACGTACTATTTTGTTATAACAAATAATAAATATTTGTAGGAAAATACCATTTTCATAAAATTTAGGCTAGAATAATGAGATATATGTTTTTTACAGGATACATGATGCCTATCTGCTTGCCGTCAATGCAAGAGCGATCGAAGAAGAGAAGAGATGTGTACGTGTTCATGATAGACTATTTAAGTCGTAAGTCACTACATAATATTAATGTAAATATTTACTTCCATGTGATCTTAAATACATCACTACATATTTTAAACAAAGTGTCCTGCCGCATCTGGTATACTCATAAAATACCGAGTGGATTTTCATAAGAGTTCCGCCAATGGACATCGTCGTATGAGAAAGGTTTGCGTGGCTAGTTTTTTCTCCATTTTTATTGTCGATAGACCTTTGTTTGGTCACAATCTCACCTAAGGAAAGTAATGGTGAAGACACCTATTCACTCTTGTCTTAAAGATACCCAAGTTGTAACTAGCCGGAAAAACAGTAGCAGCAGAGTTCCAATCCTTAATGGTGCGAATTATTGAAAAACATTATTTTACAGTCGTGCCAATGGACTTCAACTTCGAAAGAATGGCAAAAAAGACATTGCGACTTTACTCAGATGAAGCATGCAGGGCGAAGAACAAATACGTGGTATTTATCAGTCAATAATTATTAATCTATAAATCAATGGAATCTAACTTCGATTAATTCTTCTATTCATCACGGATTATCGTGAACTGGGGCCGCCGCTCGGCCATATCTCGCTGTCCCAGCCATCCGGGCGGCGGCGGCGGGCTTTTGTCACCACAAACTTATCAGTTATTCTCGAACCGAATGATCTGTTGCTTGACAATGGTAAGAGGTCCGACGGTGGTATGACACTAGTCCCATGGGAGTTGGGGAGGCATATTGTGTGGGACGCTACGTATACTATATTCATGGTTAGATACATTTTACTATTTTATTTATTTATTTACTGTGATAATTGATCACCGCAAGTTTTAGGCGAGTAGCCCGCCCTCGTTCTGTATGCTATATGTAATGCCGTCACTTTAAAATGCATCCAAATGGTACGAGTTTAAGCCCATAATTTGAGTGCACATTTTGGTGCAGTCCAGATCTTCGGCAACTTGAGGTAATACAGCTAACGTAACGCGCCGGGACAAACTGGCGACGCGGTGTAAGCAACTTTGGTGTTTAGACTCTATAATGTTCTTACATTTGTTGCAGAACTTGTTGGGCATCAGCAACTTCCTCTGCAGTACAGGCTGCGGAGTCAGGTTTGGCGCGCCCATCATCATCCAGGGCACGGAGGGGTCTTTTGAACTTATTGGCAAGTTTTATTTTGTATTAGTAATACGAAGACACAGACATTTTATTACATCCTACTATGTTTTTTTTTTACAAAATCAATGTTATTCTTGGAAGATGCCTTACTATTTTACTAGACTCTGTTATCAATATATTTGAAAGCGTTTTTATGAGCAGTACTATTGTCTTAAACACTACATTAAAAAAAACTAAAGCTATTGATTATTATGTGGGCATAGTGCCCAAAAAAATTAACAGGTGTACAAAAAGTTACATAACTTCCAAACGCATCCACTTTTCATTCTTGTGTCGTTTTGCCTACACAAAAATTAAAAGAGCTTTACTTATATTATACAGGTATAGCAGTCTCTGGCGGTCTTTGCAAGAAAAAGTCAATGCGCAGGCGTTTTATCGACGATCCTTCACTTTATATCGACGTGTACCCTTACTCCAACTGGATCATCAACGTCATCACGGCCAATGAGCTGCCCCTGGCCTACCAGAACAACTTTAGACGCCTCGACTCACATGGATCTGGTAAGCTAATATCAAAAACTAATAGAATAAACTAATAGCTAATGCACACTTATATCAAAACTACTTTCTGCCCGCGGCTTTGCACGTGTTAAGCATATTTTTAGTTAGAAATAGCCTTAACTTTAATGGGAACATATTTCTAGGCTAAACGTTTTTTATTTCAGGCCTAGAAAGTTACCTGCATGCAAAAAGGATAAGGAAAAATATCGGCTCGTTTGGGGTTTAATTTTTTTTTAACTTGAAAAGTTCATACCCTTGTCTCACATCTTCAGTAGCCTTGCTGCCACATACCTACATGGCATCCCATTAACAACCTTGCTTCGCACCCTTAATACTCAACATAATATATTAGATGCTTTATTATTAGGGTTTGTTTTATTTTATTGGAAATCGCCTCATTAAAACAATTGACAATCACAATCCATGCATGTCACTTCACAAGTACTTAGTTTTTAAATATTTTAGGTATGTCCATATATCCAGATTATCTCAGAAACAATAATAAACAGAGAAAGATACAATACGAGGGATGGCGCGCACGTACCTACCTCGTGGGAAACTTCTGCAGGAAAAGCTTGAAAAAGCAGAAACGTGCAAAAGCCGCCTTCTTTTACTATGAACAATTTGAGGTTAAATCTGGGGATCTTCCTTCAACGCTGTTTTTGGAAATGAAGGTAACATTTCTTTACAAGATGATGACATACAAATATTAGTTACGCACTGAAACAATTCAATAGAAGCCAAACATAACATGGCAGCAGCCACAAGGGCTCACTAATTGTCCTTTGATACCGTATTATGAAAGCTTGCTTAGATATCAATTTATTCTCCAGTAACGCTTTTACTGGAGAATAAATTGATATCTATGGCATTCAGATTTCAATAACTGTATTTCCTTAGGCTTAAAAACTAAGACGCACAAGTCCAATTTTATACAATATGTTTTTCTTCTTAGCCTTGAATCCGGATGACGATTGTCGAGACATAGCGCGTTTTTCTATTAGACAGCACGGCACCAGTACCGACGACGGCACCGGCGCTGTGCCTTTGCCGGGGAAGCAAACATGTATGAAAATGTATGGCTCGCTTTTTCACTTACCGGCGCCGACGCCAGCCCGGTGTTTGGTCCCACCGGGTAGCAAGCTACCCACTCGGTGCCGGCCCGGCAAAACTGCATCTGAATATTAATTATAGCCGTGTGTACGGGCCAATGTTTCTTCGGTCATGCGAAAACAATTGAAGTATCTTCTGGAATCTTTAAGTGTCGTCGTCCGTTTCGGTATTGTACCACTCACCCGGCGTAAACCGGCATCGACACCGGCGCAGGAAAAACGAAGCTCCGGCGCCGGTGCCGGTGAACAGCAATGTCGGTGCCGTGCCGGATAATGGAAAAACGCCCATAGTCGTGACGTCTCGTTTACGATACAGGCGCTGCGCTGTACCAAATCCTATATTCATACTCATTTATTTTTCCTATGGAAACATTACGTCACGGACACGTCTCGATCGATACTATCAACATAACGGGATATTTACCATGATTTGATCTAACTTTTTTTTATTATACTATTGCCAACCGGACTCGGGGTTTTGTTATTTTGTTTGGGGCTCACGGATGCTGTGTGGAATATTCAGCAATATTATTTTATTTCAGATCTCAAGCGGTATTGAGTGTTCGATAATCTGTGCCCGTTTAATGCTTCCCACTCGAGCTACTGTGCCGACAATCAAAGGAATTGGGGGCTTCAATTTATCTGTATCTTTCACAACAGAACAATTTCCTAACAAATTCTACTACTCACTTGGACTTACAGGCAAAAACTCTTCGGATAGAAAAATGGCAAGATGGTTGGAATATGTTCCACATGAAATGAGAAATTAGTTGATTGTAATAAGTTAATAAGTGTAATTAGTAAGTTTGCAACATTCTACAGTTAGTTTAACATTTTAAATGTGGTTAAATAACCACATTTACAACTAATGCTATACTAACTAATAACTAACTAATGTTAAACTAAAAGTTAATATTCTTAGTTTGTTTGTTTGTGTGTATATCCTTACGCACTACGGTGTCCACGGAAGGTCAGCGCTATAGTTGCTTATGGTATAATCTCACAATGATAAAATTTTAATGATCTTACTTATGTTTAATACCTACCAACATCATTAAATGATGAATTATAATGCATAATTTCAACTTGATCCATGAAAACTTACGTATTAAGTGTGAAGAAATAAAAGTGACAAAAAATGTTACAAATTTTGGAATAAAACCATAATAAAATACCGATTTATTTGTTGTTGTCTGTTATTGTTTATTTTACATACCTTGACAATTTAATATAGAAACATATCACAACAAATAAAAACTAAGCGGATTCTACCGAGATCGTGTCTTCATCGTTAATTCCTTTATCGTCGCTGGAACCTCCAGGGAATGAAGCAGGTGGGGATGGGGTCGGAGACTGGGGCGTGGAAGGGCTTGACGGAAACTGAGGCACCTGGGGAAATTGGGGGAACTGGGGGACAGAGCCTTGGGGGAATTGGGGTAAAGAGCCTTGGGGAAACTGGGGAAAACTTGGTTCCTGAGGAAATTGTGGCAATGATCCTGGGAACTGAGGGAATGATGGAAACGAAGGTGCTTCACCCTGAGGAGCTTGCGGCAAGGATGGCAAGGTCGGGAAGGGATAGTTGCCGATAGGTGGAAATTGCGGCGCTGAAGGCTGCTCTTGTTGAGGGGCTGGAGTTGATGTAC
Organism: Eupithecia dodoneata; assembly: GCA_947044415.1. Taxonomy (NCBI): domain Eukaryota; kingdom Metazoa; phylum Arthropoda; class Insecta; order Lepidoptera; family Geometridae; genus Eupithecia; species Eupithecia dodoneata. Next base: position 4,839,639 of record OX345656.1, on the reverse strand, counting down.
TCTGATCCTGAGGTTGGTTCTGTTTATCTTGATCCTGTTGAGGATATTCTGCAGAGTCCACTACAGTTGTGTCGCTGTCACCTGCCTGTGACGGTGTATCCTGGGACGGGAAGCCTTGTGGAAAGCTTGGTTGAGAAGGATATCCAGGCGTTCCCTGTGGGAAGTCAGCTGGTTGTCCGGGAGCTGGGGCGAACGCTGGATATACTGGCGCTGGTGTGATGGTAAAAGGCGGGTAGATGACACTGCCAGGGAAGTAGGACCCTCCAGCGATGGGGTAGAACCCGGTGTGCTGCAATGGCGCGAAAGCACTCAACTGTGGCACTTGATAGTGCAGGTGTGATTGCAGTGCTACTGGTACTGCCGATGGCAACTGAAAAATTTTTTTTGCAGCATTGTAGCATAGAAGAGAAAGACTTAAATACTTATAGGTAACTGCTTCACTTATATAGGGTATTCAAATTTAAGTAGGCATACATAGTCAGTTGGCCTCTTTATTTTAGTGTACCTACATACTGAAGCGACAGAAAAAATACAATTTTATTTCCGAACACAACACAACACTGACAGTGTTTAATTTTAGAAATTTTATCAGTTGTTTTATAAATATGGTTCGTTTACAAAACCAACTTATATGTGTAGTATATTATATTTATTGATCAAGCTTAGCTCCCTCAATTATTTTTATTCTAGGTCAAGAATAACATTTCTTCATAACCTAGGTTACGAATATGAGGTACATTAGAAGTTTTAGTTTTCAAACATTTGTACTTATAACGTGAGTGTGTTTATCATGCTCCGACTCACCGTATTGATATACTGCGTTGAGGAGAATCCGAAGAATTTAGTTTGTGGGACGACAGCGGAGCTGATGGCAGCATGGGTGAGGTGGTTCGGCGAGGCAGCCAACACCTTTGCTCCTGGCCAGGCGACCGCTGACCCGGCGGCCGCACCAGACACCACGGCTAGTAATACTGACACTGCTAACACCTGCACATAAATATGAAGCTTAACTAAAAACTTTCTTCAATATGAAAAGATTGATAGCCTTATTTTTTTCTTTTCTTTTTTTCATGGATGTCTTGGTAGAGATCGCTCTAGACCGCTAAATTATCACATATTTTGTATTATTGTTTATCTTGTTTGTTTTGTTTTTAAGTGTGCAATAAAAGTATTGTTTATATATCTTATGTCTATGTAAGTTTACTTAATTTCGTTTATTCTATTGTTTATATATGTTTTGTTTTCTGTTTTGTGTGGTATAACAAAGTGTTATCTATCTACTTCAAAATGATAGGTTTAATAAAAGATGCACTAGAACATCTTGAGCTTTAGTCTCGTGTTCGGGACGTTATACGCTGCGGTTTGCGGCACAACCTAGCGTCACAACGCAACGTTGACTGTCTTTGCGGAGAAGTGGTCATTTGATTTACAAACTGCAGCGGGGCGCGGCGCGCAGCGTGATAATGACACCAGCATCGCCCAGTCTTATATATTGTAGGCAGCCGATAGTCTTTTGTCACTTGTCAGACTCTTTGTGTAAAAACACCTCACGAGAGTGTTTGGCAGAACGTTTGTCAAAACAGTAACAGGTGGTAGGCGTAACTAAATGCAATATTTTGGCGGGATCTTTCAACACTGAAAAGCCTCTCGAAAATGTTCTATATTTTTCGATGTGTTTCCGAAATTTAACTATTTAGTAACTAAGTATATTTAGTACGAAATAACATGGCTGACATTGTTTTTATAAGGTACATATGGATTTTATCGTCATTGAACCAACAACCTAATCCACGCATATCCGCAAAATATGGGCAAGGTATCTTTATGTAGGTGCTACTTTATCATAGTTATATAGGTACTTAGGATAATATCATATTTCGCTATCAGGCCAATTAAAAAGTACTGTAGAATAAAATATCTCAAAAAAAAATCAAGAATCAAACACATATTTAAAAGAATATATCTCTCGCAAATCTATAACAGCACGCAGTTAAGAATTGAAAATATTATATCTTAAAACTCTATTAAGCTACTCCACAAAGTGACCAGTATCACACACACTTCACATATCGAGAATAGTCCAGCCAGCTGATGTGACAAATTCTAGTGGCTAGAGCTTCTGGATTCAGTTCCCACTGATTCGAAAATATCTGTATCTACGAGTATTTATATATTAAAAATTAACCTCTTTTTTTCTGGTCACGCTTTGCTATACCGATTTCATTTATCTTTTTTTAAATGTTTTCTAATAGATACCTCGTAACAAGTTCTACATTAAAAAAATTAAGAAAATGGTTTTTTTTCATATTTTTCAAATTACCTACAACACGCAATACAATATATTTTTTTACGTAGATTAGATAACAACCTTCAGAGATTATCACAGAATTAAAATAAACTTGTAACTTTAGCTACTTTAGCCCACACTTCAACATGTACTGTTTTTAAATCACTATTTTCGACAATCTTTTACGATCGCCTACGAACTGGTTCCGAATCAATGGCCATAAAATCCAAATTGTTATTATAATGAACAAAATCATCGTCAACACACAACTTCCAACTTTGATAAAACTTTTATCTAGATCCCATGATCAAACATATGTATGTAATCACTGAATATCCTCACTATCACAGTATTCAATCCAAGGTTAGGAGCACAGTACCTTCATAGCGGGCAAGAGAGCTTTATACGAGTGTTGGTCCTCTGACAACTCTTTTATATACTAAATAGCACCCCGCCTACTGCCGCAAGGAAAGTATTCATGATACTAGATGTGTCTCAAGCTTTGTATGCATCGTCGGCGTCTGTCGCTGCTACGTCACAAACTAGATGTTGAATGTTGGTGCCTCCGTTTGTAACGGGTAGGTACCTACTTTGGTTTGATTATCTACGAACTCGGATACTATCGTTGCATGACAGTGTACCATCAATTTAATTTAAGAGAACTGTAATAAAGAACAAAATAGCAAGGTATTGGCGACAGAAAATTATAGTAACTATGTATAAACAGTTCCTATTATTTTATTTAATATTGAGCCTGGGTTATTATAGCTAAATAAATTTATAATCCTGGACAAATCACACAACATCATCTAGCCCCAAGCTAAGCAGAGCTTGTGTTAAGGGAAGGTACTAGATGACTAAGATATATGTATAGATATAGGTTATTTATACATTGAAAATACCCAGAACACCCAGAACAAATACAAGCAGAGCGTACAGACATTTGTTCCAAGGCGGGAATAGCCTATGATTTGAGTCGAATTATGTTCTATATACGCTATATTTCATCTTGATCTGTTCAGTAATTCTAGAGATATAAATGAATAAATAAATAATAAATAATGCTGGACAATTCACACAGCATTATCTAGCCCCATGTTAAGATTTTTCTAGTTACTATTTACTAGTAATACCTCATCATCATCATCATCATCATCAGCCCATGATAGTCCACTGCTGGACATAGTAATACCTACTGCCTTCTAAATTGTTGTCCACACTACCCAAAGGTTAGCAGTAGCACAGGTAGAGAATGCTATCTAGCATTATGCTCGCTTATGGACAACTTTATGCTATAAGGCATATTTTATCTATAATACTTTTTTGTTCATATTAATAAAGACATCAAAAATGTTACGAGGTGCTATTAAGAATTTTTATATGGCTGGTACTCATAACACGAATTGATATATTATGACAATTTTACAGTACAACATTCCTCCTTAATAATTTAAAGTAAAACCTTTTTGAAAAACTCTTTACATCCAACAAGAAAAAAAGTATAAAATTTGACATATGATATTGGAGGATATAAATAAACTGACAAAAATTTGTAATTTACGTTAAAATTAAAATATTATTTCGATCGAAATGGATTGTATTCTTTTTACACCGACAATTATTGCGAACTAGTGTTTTGATATTCATTTATACTGGGAATAAGAAATAATGTCAGGTAATTTTATGAAAATGCACTATGCGTGTGCAGACAGAGGTCTCAGAAATTGTTTATTATGTAGGTACTTTGATAGTACCTAGTTTGATATAAGTAATTTTTGTAGGAAAAGTTTCAGATACCGCTATTTCTACAACCGAATCTTCATTACTGTCTGCTGAGTCCACCAAAAATGTTAAAAGAAAATGTAAGTTTCTCTTTACAATTCATTGAACAAAAAACATATTGGTATCAACTATTTATCTCAGACAAATAATTTACCTACTTAACTGTGATATACATACATAAGTCGTGTAAATGTCTGTGTCCCTTTGACACCATAAAATGCTCCGCAGCCACATGCGTTTCATCATCATCATCATCACCAGCCTATGTTAGTCCACTGCTGGACATTGCATCTACGTCAAGTCTTCTCGTCATTCATACCACAATGCTTGAAAACGAAAGTTTAACCAGTGCGTCCTACCCGTTATGACCTACGGAGCTGAGACGTGGACACTCACAATAGGGCTGGTCCACTAGTTCAAAGTCGCTCAGCGAGCTATGGAAAGAGCTATGATCGGGGTTTCTCTGAAGGATAGGATTCCTAACGAATACCTACATCCGACAGAGAACCAAATTTACCGACATAGCTCTAAGAATTAGCAAGCTGAAGTGGCAGTGTGCCGGCCATATTTCGCGAAGAACCGACGACCGCTGGGGTAAACGTGTTCTGAGTGGAGACCACGACTCGGTAAACGTAGTGTAGGACGCCCTCCGACCAGGTGAGATGACGACCTGCAGTGCGCTGTGGCGCTCATTGGGGGAGGCCTATGTCGAGCAGTGGACTGCTATAGGCTGATGATGATGGATATTGCGTAAACATGCGCTTACTTTCGAGAGTTCAAGATTTGCATGTATTTATACTCAACTACTTTACAACATTATTATTAACAATACTCTACATCTAAGAGGAAGGATATTATTCGTCTCAGCTCTCGATTCACAATTTAATTGTTTTATAAAATAAATCTCATTTCAGTTTGCAAATTATGATATTTAACTAAAAAGTTGTGGCATAGTCACAATTTTTTTCAGTTGTACGCACTATGATTAAACGCTCACGTTTAATCACAGATGCGTACTGACAAAAATGTAAGACAGAATTGTATATATTATTTTATTTGCATTACCTACTTTTTTCACTTGATTATAAAACGTCAATAGCTACATTTGTTTTGCAGTTTGTAAATTGACGATTGAATCGTGATTTTTTGAAACGATAAATCCACGCACACACTGTGAACCGCATACGATTCTTTATTCAGTCTAGACTAAGCGAACGCATGGGATAGGAGACACACGCTGTTCGCCAGAAATCCATGGTGGTGCTGATATAAAATTAAGCAGAACGCCAATCGCAGTGCATGTTTGCGCGATTTAGCATTTTCAGCTATTACTAAACCGCTTGAGTTAGCTCGGCCTAACTGCTAGATGCGCACAGCGGAAGAAAAATTTTTCCGCCACTGCGCGACGGGAGCGCGTCGCTTTTCCGGCCGCGTCGTCAGTCGGCCGGCGGACAGCGAACGGCGCTGTGTTCCCTCGGCGCTATATCGCTCACACACACTTGTTTGTTAACAAATAAACACATTTTCCTGAAGCCAACCACTCCAAGCTACACGTACGTTTTACCACTTTTTCTCCATTACAATACAAGCTTTCCACAACAATAACTTCATTGATTCACCGATCGAAATGCAGTGGTGGCGGCCCATTTCGTGTTTTGTTTACGCGTCGGTGATATTTTCTACCAATGTTATGGGATCAATTTGTTGATAGGTGCATTACTTTCACATTTCAGCTTTTCATATCTAAATTTAAATTGATGACCACATAAAACATAGAAACGTACAAACATCGAGCATAAATGCCGAGAGAAAACACAGAACAGCTGTTTGATGACTTTGTATTCAATACGGTTCGGTTACATATAGCAAAACAAACTGGTATTCACTGACCTAGTCTTTTATCGCAGCACGACACGAACATTATTAGTTTTTACTACTCGTTGCATACTAGCAAGGGACACCTATTAATAAATGCTAATAATAATAAATTTCTTTTTGCTAATGAATGAGTGCCAAATTTCTACCTAATTACAATGATTTGAACAACGAAACGAAGTAGAAGTAAAGTATCAGCGTAAGAAATAGTAAAGTATTTGCGAGGCTTCGTTCTATAGGTATCTTATGATAACCTAATTAGCCTATTATTTTGGTAAATCTCACCAAAAATGAGAGGTCAACCTTATAATAATACTGGAAAAAAATTGTGTTTTAGCTTTCCGTATGGCGGACGAGACAGCATCTGACTGTCTGTTCGAGCGCCTCCGCCAACACCAGCAGCGCTCTCCTGATTCCACGGAGGTGGCCCGTGCCATCGTAGCACGCATCAACTCGCGTCTCACTTCACAAGGTGAGTTCATACTCTACCGGCTCACCTGCCCCAGCTGCTCCTGATTCCACGGAGGTAGCCCGTGCCATCGTAGCACGCATCAACTCGCGTCTCACTTCACAAGGTGAGTTCATACTCTACCGACTCACCTGCCCCAGCTGCTCCTGATTCCACGGAGGTGGCCCGTGCCATCGTAGCACGCATCAACTCGCGTCTCACTTCACAAGGTGAGTTCATGCTCTACCGGCTCACCTGCCCCAGCTGCTCCTGATTCCACGGAGGTGGCCCGTGCCATCGTAGCACGCATCAACTCGCGTCTCACTTCACAAGGTGAGTTCACACTCTACCGGCTCACCTGCCCCAGCTGCTCATGATTCCACGGAGGTGGCCCGTGCCATCGTAGCACGCATCAACTCGTATCTCACTTCACAAGGTGAGTTCATGCTCTACCGGCTCACCTGCCCCAGCTGCTCCTGATTCCACGGAGGTGGCCCGTGCAATCGTAGCACGCATCAACTCGCGTCTCACTTCACAAGGTGAGTTCATACTCTACCGGCTCACCTGCCCCAGCTGCTCCTAATTCCACGGAGGTGGCCCGTGCCATCGTAGTACGCATCAACTCGCGTCTCACTTCACAAGGTGAGTTCATACTCTACCGGCTCACCTGCCCCAGCTGCTCCTGATTCCACGGAGGTGGCCCGTGCCATCATAGCACGCATCAACTCGCGTCTGACTTCACAAGGTGAGTTCATACTCTACCGGCTCACCTGCCCCAGGTGCTCCTGATTCCACGGAGGTGGCCTGTGCCATCTTAGCACGCATCAACTCGCGTCTCACTTCACAAGGTGAATTCATACTATACCGGCTCACCTGCCCCGGCTGCGCCTGATTCCACGGAGGTGGCCCGTGCCATCGTAGCACGCATCAACTCGCGTCTCACTTCACAAGGTGAGTTCATACTCTACCAGCTCACCTGCCCCAGCTGCCCCTGATTCCACGGAGGTGGCCCCTGCCATCGTAGCACGCATCAACTCGCGTCTCACTTCACAAGGTGAGTTCATACTCTACCGGCTCACCTGCCCCAGCTGCTCCTGATTCCACGGAGGTGGCTCGTGCCATCGTAGCACGATCAACTCGCGTCTCACTTCACAAGGTGAGTTCATACTCTACCGGCTCACCTGCCCCAGCTGCTCCTCAGTCTACGGAGGTGGCGCTTTTATACTATTAGTATGCATGATAATGTTAGGTAATGGGTAGCGTTAAGGTGTAGCGTTTTTGACCAGACTGGGGCATTGTCCTCTTACTAATGTATTTTATTGTCTGTACCTACACTAAACATTATCATTTTTATTGCACATTACCATTCAAAATCAATTCTAAACTCCATTTTGAACAATAAGCGGCATATTTATCGTCTATATTTTCGAATATGGTAATACAATATTGACGACAATAAAGTACGTTGATATAGAGATAGTGACGAATTTAGAAATGCTGAATTTGCATACGATACACTCCCTTATCACAAACTAACAATCTTAGTTTACTATTATTTTCCCCAATTAACATAATTTGGATTAAACGGAAATCTACAATCACAGTAATTTCATTAACTATTACGAGTACGTACATTCCTATAAACGACATAGGTATTTGTTGTACCTTTTACCTTTATGGTTGAATATGGTATTATTTTATTGAAATGAGCAAGATTGTTGTTATTTTCAACAGATTTCAAACAAGGAGAGGGTTATCAATTCAGCTGTAACAAAGATCCTTGTAGCCTACGTTCTTGGGATGAACGTTCTTTGTTTACGTTTTCGTTGATCGCTATTGTATAAAAGATGATCCCACGGTGCGCTCCTATTAAAGTTAATTTGCCGGGAAATTCAATTCTTCCCCGTAAATCTTGAAAAACAGCATAAATATTCTGATATTTAAAGCCGGTTATATGTGTTTGTAACAAAAATCTGATTACAACTGACCTAATAAACTACATTTACCATTACAGGTAAAACGGGGTGTTTTACCTGTAATGGTAAATGTAGTTTATTAGGTCAGTAGATGCTTAGAGTTACTAACCTCAGCTCCACCGTAACGAAACGCAACGCGACGCGACGCTACATTGCGCACATTTTGATTTAAAATATTACTTTAACTTCTACACAAAAATATATTATTGAAGTTATAATATGAAAATTCCCCGTGGCGGGGCGCTGCGCTGCCCCACGCTTGCGTCGATTTGATCAATTATATTTTGGAACAAAGTGCGCGCAGCATCGCGTCTTGGTCCTGCAGTTACGTGGTTGTCGTCCAGTTACAATCCAAACAAACGGGTTTACAAATCTTTATTAATTGTCTCAGAGAATGTAATAATTTAACTTTCTCATGTCATTGTAGTAGATCGGTAGGTTATTTCATTCACTCTGTTGGCTCGGAAAATATAAAAGTTGGCTACGTTTGGCATTTCGCCAAGTAACATTTCACTGGCAGATACACATATTAAGAGAAGAAAGTGTCGATGGATATTTATTTGTACGGAACGTGGGGTTGATCTACAATTTTTGTCTCAATAAGCTAAGAATAAAACATTGTACTCTGTTATCTATGCTCTTATACACAACAAATATCCCATCAAAGAGGTGGAAATTGAAATCGTGTTGAGAGATATAAAATTATTTGTAAAGAACATGTCTCACAATCACAACTCACATTTAGTTTCATCTCAAAAAAGTTACAGTAAAGAAATAATGATCGCTGGAAAATATAGAGTTCTATCACGCAAATGAAACACTTTGGTGCCATTAAACAGTTTCTAAGTCAATAAAACCTTCCATACAACCTAATTAAATGAAACTTTGGTTAAAAGATGGGATGTCATGCGATGAGAAAGCGTTCGTTCGTGTTACAATAACCTTAAAGCGAGACCCGCCCTTAGAAGTTTAAGCTACTTACTAAAGCGATAAAATCAAGGCTATAATGAAAGCCTTGATTTTATCGCTTTAGTAGCTAAATAGTTGCGTTAATAGTATATTGATGACTTAGGTTCTTCCTGTTTCTTATTGTTACCTACTTTTAACAGTTTGCTTCACGAGTAATGAGTCACAAATCGTCGAGTATTGATAACTGAAAAGTATACTAGGTGCCGGCAAATATCTTCAGTATATCTTCGTCCAGTAACGGGCAGCACGATAGGGAAGTATGCGCAGGTACAATCACGGATATAATTTATATGCCGCCAACAAAGCAGCAACAAATGAGATTATGTAGTTACAGCTACATATCGCTCTGTTGTGCTCTTTCGATGTTTAAAACAAAAACTTTCAATTAATAATCGAAGCGACTGTCCAGAAGGTAGCTGCCCACCAATTTGTCCTTAGAATTGCGTTCTGCGCACCTTTGTCACGTGTTTCGCCAGATGACGAAAATGTGTCTGTTATTTATAATATTATATATTATATACTACACGGGTATTTTATTTTCACTTATGTATTTTAGGTGATCTTTCAGCACAAAGAGAGCAAAGATATTTATACTATAAATTACTTCGTAAATAAAGAAATTAATGTTCTTTTCAAACCTCTCTAAACTGTCGCTTTAATGAGAAACTATTTATAAAATCAAAGTCCTGAATCTAGGCAAAAATATTATATACTAGCTGCGCACCGCGGTTTCACCCGCGTGGTGAGAGATATTTTGAATAATATACAATATATCTTTATAAATTGTATTAGCCTATGTGTTATTCTGATGTATAAGCTATATTACTGTAAAGTTTCATTAAAATCCATTCAGTAGTTTTTACGTGAAAGAGTAACAAACATCCATCCATCCATACTCACAAACTTTCAGGTTTATAATATTAGTAGGATCATGTCAAAGTTATAAATATAGGCGAAATTATATTTCATCATCTCTTTATTTGATATACAAGTAGGGAAATAGAGATATATCTGTCTCTGCCACAGCGAGCTACCGTTATTAAGTTGTAAAATCATCTTTACAAGATTTATGAGTCACACTGTCCAGTTATTTATCTCGTTTCATTTTAATTATTTATAGAACAGCTGGTTCCGATATCATCTTGATTTAAAATTTAATCAAAGATGAAATGCTTAATGTTGTGCGTGTAAGATAAAATACATTTTATTTTATATTAAAGATGACAGAGTAACCTTATAATTTTAGTAAAATTCATAGTAAATATCACTATTTATTGCTTCCTTTACTTTGGTAAGGAACATGTAGACTAAATAAATAAATAAAAGAACTTATAATAAGGAAAGAAAGCAGAGTACTCGTATGCGTCATGGATTTCTCGATAGATCGATGATGCACGCATTTCTAGATATATCGATGATGCGCCTCTTAACTTCAAAAAGGAGGATGTTCGGCTGTATATTTTTTTTAAGTTACTCGATTTTTCCGTCAATAATTTATCATTATACTCAGTCCGAGTTGGAAGATTCCGAGTGAATAATCCCGAAGTGGTCTCATAAAAAATAATTCCTGAGGGATAAGTATTATTCCACAAAACTTAAAAAAAAGAGTGTATAATACTAAGGAATAAATAATTAAATATTAATATTTATAAATATAATCAAAATTCATTTATAACGAGTTTTTTTTTTTATTTTTTTTTAAACTTACTCTCAGAGCCTTTGTTTATTTCGTTCGTCATCATGCACGCATGAAACAGTTCCGAAATATTGGAAAACTCAAAATTGAAATCATGGTAAACATCCCGTTATAAATTACTTTTGTGACAATAATCATGACAGTTTCAAAAGGGGTTTGAAATTTTTTCAAAACTATAAAATTATACCGCAGTGAGGTCGTGCGCGATCGACCCCCGACACTCGGTGCACGGGCAAACGGCCAAATTATACCAACGGCCAATACCTAGTACCAACGCGACCCTTATCGTGCCGGCCCACTAAGTGTTACCATTATCTCTCCCCATCTGTTTGATTATCGCTACTGGTACTGATGGTACCGGGGGTTGGGTGCTTAACAAAGCTTGATTTTGTTGCTAAAGCATAGACAACTTACAATTTCGTTTCAATAGTAATAATAACTTGATTTTGTTGCAAAGGCATAGACAAATTTCAATAGTAATAAGCCTTCTATGGAGTCGCTATAAGTCGTGAAGAATAAAATGTGATACAAGCGGAACAGCATAAGAATATCAATAGTTGAAAAATATTCAAATCGGTCAAGCTTTGTTTTAAGTTTTAGCGAAACTAACGAACATGAATTGATTTTTATACAGGGTCATCAGTAATTCTCTGACACCGCGTGCACTGCAGGTTCAACCTCATCATCTAGCGTCAAGCTAAATTTTATGAAACATAGAAAACGACCTAGTTCACGTAGTGTCAGTGAATTACGAATAACCCTGTATAAATATATAATAAACAGATGTATATTTTACAGCATTAGCTATCATTATATTCATTCAGCCAATGATGTTATTTATAGAAAAAAAGAAACATTCATTTTAGTGATATACAGAGACCATCTGCGTGTCTAAGAACAATAACTCAGCATGGTGTTTTCCCGTAAGTTAATTTAATACTTTGACTGCGGTTTTTTTTTCGACGACTACGATCTTTTTTTTTACCTAAAAAATTCGTGCTGCCACTCTACACAGCGGTTGTGTTGCGCCGCACATGCGTTTCGTTCGAAAAATATTACAGCTCTGCTGAGTCACAAAGATCTGTATTATCTCAGCCGCTGCGCTAGTGTGGATTTACGCATATTAGTAACTTGTAGAAAACTCATACCGTGCGTTTTCAGCACTCAAAGTGCCATGAGCCTAATGGAGCCCATTCGGTATTTTCGCCAACTTCTGGTTCTCTTGGTTTCGTTCGGAGGAACTTAATATTAATCTACTTCTATCCATTTCTTAATGTAACCTTACTCAAAAAATGAATTTTGCAGGGTAGGAGTAGCTCTTTTTCTTCGCTTGACATATTTTTCTTTGCTTTGGCTTTGACAACGGAAGTGGCCGCTCCATACTTCCGGTTTTCAAGTGTTCTTCGGATCTCTAATTGTGCCTTTAACGTATGAATAAAAATGCCAAATGTTTTGATGACCGGAATTCGAAGACAGCATTGAAATTGATATGAAGGTTCAGAATGAGGAAATCCTCACAGTGCCAAGACACGACTATAAACTACTCGCTGCAAATCAATCGTACTAATTCATATAAAAGCAAGCAAGCAAGCTAAGTCTCACCCTATATTCAAACATATGGTCTATGAACACTTCCTTACTTCAACATCAAACTGTTAATTGATATATTTATATACATCATACCTATATTATATATTCATATGTGTATTTTTTTATTTATATTATATACCTATTTATGTATGTATTTATACTTAAAGCTATCAGTAGGTATTTTATGTATGTCCCTATTAAATATTATTCTGTATTACACGCCACCGTCTATACTTATTCTGGCAATTTTATTACAATTCAATTTAACTAATTTATTAATACTGTTATAAATATTATCTATGAATGTTGTATCAAATTTTTAAACAAGGCATGTCTGTCTGCTTTTTCTAAAACACAATCCCTTATGGTGTTTCCTATATCAAAATTAATGTGTGTTTTATAATAAAATTGTTATATTATTTTTATGTACAACTGACCGACATCAAGTGTAACATGTGTGCCTACGGTGGAACTGAATAAATGAAATTAAATGAAATGAAACTTCATGTCCATCCAAAGGTTGCCTGGCAGAGATTGCTCTTAGCGATAAGGCCGCCCATTGTACGGCATATTTTGTATTTGTTTTTCTTTTCCTGTCTTGTGTATCTTTTATGTATTTGGTGTGCAATAAAGAGTTATTGTATTTTAAATAAAAATATAATAAATATAAAATATCTATCTGTGTAATGTATTGTATTATGTATATCAGTTATCTAGTACCCATAACACAAGCTCTGCTTACCATGGGGCTAGATAATGCTGTGTGAATTTGTCCAGTATTATTTATTTATTTATTGTATTGTATTGTATAAAGAGTGCGAGATACGAACCTTAGGGAAACTTAGTTAGTTTAATTATTTTACTTTTCATAATAAACGATGCCACGCTCAGAAAGTTGAAACAAATTGAGTGGCCGCAATAATATAATGCTGATGATTAGGCAGCAGAAACATAGATTTACGATTTAAAATAGAAGTGACGTTTACGAAACACAAGTTCTATTTCTGAACCGTAAGTCTGCATGGAGTCATTAGCAAATGTCCCATGCTTTGTACACAAAACTAGGTTCACCAGTCAACATTGTGAACCAAGTACAACATTTACCGCAACCCCGTTTACCGCAAAGTCTCGTGTAACATTAAAATTTTGAAAAAACACTCCTCGTTGCAGTTATAACGCTTTTATCGCCCGGTCACCAGGTTTAACAGTTTATGTAGTTCAATTTCAATTTCTTTATAGAACACGATCTGTTATGTACATGTAATGCACTAAAAATAGTCAAATTATACCATTTTTTGATAAAAATTCAGGGACCTTACAACCCCGAGTTATCCTCTACGAATAATAAATAAATAATGCTGGACAATTCACACAGCATTATCTAGCAACATGGTAAGCAGAGCTTGTGTTATGGGTACTAGATAACTGGTATACATAATACAATATATTACATAGATAGATATTTTTTATTATACATAGAAAACGACCAGAACACCCGGAACAAATATCTGCAGATCGTACACACAATTGTTCCGAGGCGGGAATCGAACCCGCAATCTCCTGCGTCGCAGGCGGACCTTCGCCCACCGCGCCACATCGGTCGTCAAATGGGTAACATTTTCATCGACTGCATTCCATTACCCATATAAAACACATGTTTTATTGGGTTGAGCAATATGATGATCAATGATGACTCATAAAATAACAATTAACACTGCTCAAGTAAAATAACATTCTTCCAAACATTCCAGGAAGTATTCGAGTGAGTATTAGGAAGTTTTAATCAAAGAAGTAAACAGGTAGGCATATGTAGTATACGCGGAACGTGTATTGAAAGCGAAATATGACCTTTGATCTACTGCCAACACCCCAGGGTGGAGTGTCTATTGTCATGCGGTATGTGCTATTCGTACAATGCACGGCATCTCAAAGGCTAAAGCCGTCTAATACTTGCGAATTGCGATGCAACACAAACACAACTACAGAGAAAGAGAAGAAAGAAAAAATGTTTTTGTACCTGATTTTATACAAGAAACATGTACATGAAGAATAGACATAAAATTACTGAATAAACAGAAACAATCAGACATATAAATGGTCCCTTTTCCTAGCATTATGCCGCTCCAAAATAAGGTTTATCTACCTATGTCACTGGATTTCCAAGCATTCACATAACTAATGATCTAGCAAAAGACAGATGGCCTGTAGTTTTGGCTGACAAAGTGTTATGATTATTTTTATTCGGTAGGTATGCCAATGTGGATATCAAACGGTTATTATTTATTTGGCAGCAACTGACCGGAACTATTTACTTTTCCGTTGGCAACACTTAGAATTAGAAGTTTTGTGTCGTAAACACACTTGTGTCATATACAACTAGAGGGATATTGTACTACGTAAAAATCTATTTTATATCATGGAGGCCAAGGCAAGTTAGTTTGATTTATGTAAACTGAGAATTATTGAACCCACCACTATATTTTCTCCTGGACGTGATTGCTAGGCCAATGGGTACGCCTACCCTTTCTTTAAGGAGCCTGGGAAAGGCGGTCGAGTAATAATTATATTCAACGCCATTGCGTCGGCCATTTCCACCTGAACTTGGTTGACACATACACATTGTGGGTCTTATAATATAATAAAGATAATAAAATCAAAAGTTTCGTTAAAATTCATGTATGAAATTGACTCCATACTTCATATAAAATGGGTGCTATACAAAAGCAAAAGTTACTATTATTATTTGTAGTGCCTAGACACAAGTAGCATCATTTATCATGCACCGTTGTTCAAGCAATTAATCTCTCTTACTGATCCGTGCAATCTTGATACTTGCATAAATCATGACCCAGCTATTTTAAGCATTTTATTTGTAAACATCAGTAAGGTAATAAAAGTTGTCTCTTTTATTGGTATGCTGAAGCCCTTGAGCCCTATAAATGGTTACATACCACTAGTTATAACTAGTTGCGTATTCGTTTTGATTTTTATACATTTACGATCACCTCGAGATTCCTGAAAGGCGTCACTAACCTAACCTACCTATATCAATCAACTATGCCGCAAACGAAGATACATTTTTATATGAACTGTAACAATATAGCTGCAGCTAATTACCAATTGGTAGAGTAAAAACCTTGAACATTCCCCTAATTCATATACCTACCAACCGTATACTACTAGGGGCCTACTCTGCGCACCAAGGCATAATGTTACCATGGCGCTCAATCCTTAGTATATTAGAGCCACGCACTTCGCATAGATTTGTTGCCATGGCGTCAGCGTTTTCAGTATTCGTATAGCCACGCACTTCGCATAGATAATTGTTGCCATGGCGTCAGCATTTTCTGGAAGCGCGTGCGCACGCGGGGAGCACGGGCTGACGTCCGCGCGTGGCGAGCTGGCCCGCCGCCAGATCGCAGTCGCAGCCGAGACGGCCTGTCATTGTCTACGCGGGTCATTTACTGCAATATTTGGCGCAAATTGCTAATGTTACATTGTTTTTAAGATCTACTTTCTTCACTCATCTAATCGCTGAGCCATTCCTTTACGCCGTTTATCCACCGCTGATGTTAACGATATGAAATTCGTTCTATAATAATACCCTTGGTATTGGTAACATTCATAGCAAAAGACAAAAAATGAAGGTAGATCGGTATGTCTGCCAATTAAAACTTACTCGCAGAGTTACTTTAGTTATTCCGTGATCACGGCAACTGTAAGTTACACGGAATAACTAAAGAACTAATTTTACGATATATCCGCACAGTTAACAGGAAAATTCAAATCATGGTGAATACAAATATCGCGTTTTAAATGACTTCGTTATTCGAAACATCCCTTTATGAGATTGAAGGAATAAAGAGTGCACCTGTACTATAATATACATAACTGCTATATAAGCTACTCTTGGGCTCGATAGCATGTCATGTTCAATCTCCGTTGAGACTGACCGCCAAGGCCGAAGATTCGGCTAAAAGGACATACGTTTTAAATTAGTTGAAGTTTTAGTTAATTGGATTGGTACTGGATTGGATGCCCTAGCTAGGTGGATATGAGAGGCAGTAATTGAAGGAGCCTACACCTAGCACTGAATAGACAGGCTGATAATGATGATGTAGTTAATAAATCCAATCACTGACGAATTCGATCCAATTCGGACGAAAACACCGGTTGTTATGAACGGTCGTATTTCATTTCACTGTCGTGCGCGATATTAAACGAGAATGTGGTTGTTATTTTATGTAGAGTACCTATTACAAATTAACAGCAACCAGAAATGTGAGGGTAAATGCCACTAGATGGCCTCCGGGTGAGCAGTGCTTGGACAGAAAAATGATCTTGCGGAAGGAGGGCCGAGCTGCGATCTGATGTATGGGTTTTACGCACTTATAGTACCTACGGTTGATTGAAAACAAAGGCTGAATATCAACTTTCATATTTTGTTAATGATCTTGTATCAAGTTTCAATTAAACCGTGCAGGAAATCCGCTAAAAAGATGTAAAAAATCGTACTCGCACTAACAAACTATGGTTTATATTAATTTTTTTCTTATTGTCTGTTTCCAGATAAATATACCCGGCAAGGCACTTTGGACAAGCTATGGAACAAACACTCCGGAGCAGTTCAAATGCTCATATCAATATTAGAAGTAGGTATTAGCTCTCTAAAGATCAGATATCTATATTTTTTATAATATGTTTGGGCGCTCTGATGTGAATTATGATGTGGCGGTGGATTTATAACGATACAAACGCTTATTGATTTTCAATATAATGCACTTATGTGTACAATTTTAGTTGAGGTAATAAAAATTTTCGACTTTTTTATTTATTTATTATTAACATTGAATATTATTTTTCTATTCATAGAGCTCTAGAGATTCCGCCACATGCAACTATATAACATCCATCCTGAGAGAAGCCCTTTGCCTGAAGCAGGGAAAAGGGAAGAAAAGTTCAGGTACCTATGTACTTAAGTAAACCACTAAATTTCTATGTGCTACCTACTATTTTAAATATTTACAAAACATAACTTGTAAGTTTATTGTATAATTTAATATTTTGGTAAAATAGTTCCTATTGAAACGACGGTCAAGAAGAAAGAAACGAAAAAGACGGGCAAAGAAAATAAAATACCGCAACCTGGAAAAGAAAAAGCACTCCTTATCAAAAAGGGTGGGTGACGTATGCTCCACGCTTTGCCAATACGATTAACAAAATTAACAACTAGCTTTTAAAATTATAAACCTATTATTGACATAGAAATCGTCTTGCGACTTCCAAACAAATCGCTTTGCTGCACTTTTTCAAATTACAACGGGAAGTCTCTATTGATCTCTAAATCGTCTGTTTGCATGTTGTCATTACTTGTGGCAGTTTGATTTACATTTTAAGCCAAATAGATGATTGCTTGTCAACTATTGAGACACATTGACATTTAAAATGTTCAGATAGCCTTTCTACTAGTGTAGCGCGGGGCTGCCTACTGACATTTAAGACGAGCTCAGCTCACTAACACGGCTTACATTAAAACACTTGATCGTGACCTTGCAAAGTCAAATTGTTTTATTTTAATTTCATTATACTGCACTTCTGTATTCGATCTTGACTTACATTTGGCACAATTTTAAACCTATGCTAACTAGAGTTTTAATAACTTATTCAAAATTAGTAGGTGTAAATAAAATGATCGACTTTCAGCGAACAACGCCGCGAGAGAACAGTGCTCCCTACACTTCATTTCGATAAACGGCACGCAGGTGGTGATCCGTTCGTTGCTCGCGACGCACATCAAGCGGGATGGGAACGTCAGCACCGAGCTCTTGCTGCACGACCTCGTGTGGATCGTCGCCACGCTTGCTCCTAGAGGTACACATGACAACCCATCCTTCTCCCTTATTCCAGCTAATAACGTCGCGAGGCAGAAAACCGCTCAAGACTTCGTCGACATCAAGGGCAGCCAAGCTATCATCAGAAAACTGCTCTACACAATGCACGACAGGAGAGATCGTCACGCCGGGACAGATGCGATTCTACAAGACCTGGTCTGGATTCTAGCAGCGCTCGGCGCGCGAGGTTATAATACTAATTATAATTTTATGCTGCGGCGAATGTCGTTAGGTTATTTGTAAATCACTGTTGTTCGATTACGATGTGCATGATGTTTGTTTACTGCGTGATGACACCAATAGAGACAAACACTATATTTTACATACATAGCAATATATCAAAGCACCTAATAGTATTCACTTAATTATAGGGGGGAAAAGCAAGGACTTAAGGCCTTATAATATTGAGGGGAAAGTTTTATACTGACATAGATAATATTTGTGATTTCAGATCCAAAATTTGCGGTGAAAGTTCGAATGATCGGCTGCGTAAGGACAATGCATCTCATATTGAAAGGACATTTCACGGATAACAAGTTAATATTTCCACTCTTAGTCATCATGAAGCAACTGGCTAAAAACGGTAGGAATGCAGATTCATCCTGCGTAATGCTGCAATTGCTTCTATAATTTAAATTAATGTTTTTTTTTTTTTTTTTCAGCTATCACTACATCCATTCTGATCCGCGACGGAGTCATTGCTACCTACGAGCGGGTATTGGTGAGCCTTGGCTTCATACCCACGGCGAGGCTTCGCCTTTGTCTCGACGCCATTGACTACTTCAGCAAAAACAGTTAAGTGGACAAACAATCTCGTCTATATTATTAATGTTATACATGTAACCTCGATCTTTTGTTTGGATGATAGATATCATCTGCTCTAAATTTCTCTCCCACACATAATCCAATTCAAGGTTGGCTAACGACCTATTACAAAATAAGCCTATTGTTGGTGGTACTGTAAGCAAGTAATGCACAGTAGGAAAATGTTTACGGCATGTGATTGATACATTTACCTTTATTTTTCGTGGTGCATTATCATGAATGTTTCAAATTGTCAAAAACGCCTTTGCGACGCGTTGAAATTAAACTATGTATGTGGCTACTTCTTAAATGTTATTGTTGTATTTAAAACTATATTTTCATATCACTATGGCCCGTTGACTTTGACTGGGCTATATTTTATTCACACAAATCACAGTTTAGGTAGTTAGATGGTGATAATGACGTTTATTGTTATTATAACCAATGTTATTTGTATACGCTCAACTTCTACCTTAGCATACTGACTGGATAAAGAC
This sequence comes from Eupithecia dodoneata, assembly GCA_947044415.1. Lineage (NCBI taxonomy): Eukaryota > Metazoa > Arthropoda > Insecta > Lepidoptera > Geometridae > Eupithecia > Eupithecia dodoneata. The sequence continues at coordinate 4,819,824 of OX345656.1, read as the reverse complement.
AAGCAATGATTTTGATCTTTTCGAAACTACAACGAATCTACAATATGTAATGATGATTGCCTATGGAATGAAATTCTAATTATTTAATGCCAATGATTGATATTGTTTATATTCAAAATGCTTGTCTACGTTGCAAACGCATGTTGGTATATTAAATCGTAAACGTTAGTTCCGAATACATCAATATCGTTGGCTCCTAATCCGGTCCCAGTAGGTACCTAGTCATTTGATAGTAATGCAAGTTCACACGTGCGTGACTCACAGAGGTGTGCTGCATGCAGATCGTGAAGACTGGCCTCTGTAACGTGCTCCTCAGGGTGTTCGACCGCTGGGACCGCTATGAGGGACGCATGCGGCTCAAGATCTGTGCGCACATACTGCAGACTTTGCAACACTTGTGCAATATCAGTACGTATTTTTCGTCAATTACTTCTGCTCGCAGCCTCGCTCATGTTTTCTATTTAAAGATACTTTTCTCCAAGAACATACATTCGGTTCACTTAAATGAGAAAAACAAAACTTGTACTTAGTAGTAACTACTTATAAAAATTTTACGGAATAAACAGTATGTGAGCCTTTATGTGATTCCAGGTCTAGAACTATTTATGTATGCATTTTCATCCCGATTCTGTCAGTTGTTTCGAAGTGGTACTTAACAAGCATATTTTCGCATTTATAACAATTAGTGGGATAATGTTCATACTAATGTTCAAGTGGTACCTAATGATATATTTGTGTAAATAATAATAATAATAAGAATCGTAAAAATTAAATGTTTTGTAGAGTTTCTTTAATTTTTTTTATATCTGCATCGTAATCTGCATCTAATCTCCTGTTTTACACAATTTCAGAAGCTGGACGTAGAGCCTTATGCACCAAAAAGCACGTGCAGTGCTTGCACAGGTTCTGCTCCCAGTGTCCTGACGAGCCAGAATTCGACGGGCTGCTGGCAAGGGTCTGCTCAGTCATCACTCTGTGCTTGAAGCACCAAGCACTGCCTGTCCCTACTGCCAGTCCTGCTATGTTCAATCTGGGCCCTATTTTAAAAGGTACATTTGATCTCTTTACACTCAAGTTAGGCACTCTATTTATGTTTTTTTGCTATGAATGACGACATAACTGAAGGTGTTCTTAGCCATGTTTGAAGAAATAAATATATAAATAATGCTGGACAATCCACACAGCACCATCTAGCCACAATCTAAGCAGAGCTTGTGTTATGGGTACTAGATGACTGATATACTTAATACAATACATTACATACGTATACATAGATATTTTTAAAGAAAGTATGTAGATGCAGCCGTTCTAGTTCTAGAGAGTTCAAAGTAAAATCAGGCTGTAAGTTTAAAAATTTTGCTTGTTATTTAGAAAAGTATCAGCAACGCAACATTCGATCTTTGAATGTCTTTATTTCGTGGTGTTCCAGGCACAAATACATCTTGGCCATGTCACGAGGACGAAGAAGATGCTGCAAATTCAGATTCCAAAACAAACAACTCAGATCTAGAGGACGATGGCCCTGAAATAGATATTGAGGGCATAGATGAATTTCCAGATATAGAATTTCTCGAAAATGATAGCAAGAGCGAGAATGATGATCCTGATAAAATAAAAAGTGGAGATAGTTTGCAAACATCTCTGTGGATAAAGACAAGCGAGAGAGATATTGAAGACTTGAAAAAGTACGTTGATTCCCTATACGCATGTAAAAACTCTCTTCCAATTATCATAATATATAAAAACAAATATTGTAGACTGATCTGAGTTAATTTTGCCAGCAATATATATAGTTAGATAGATAGAAAACACTTTATTATACCACACAAAACAGAAAACAATACAGAAATAAAGACTTAGATTAAGGTATAAAGGGTAATTGTGTTTTTCATAAATACAAATGCTGATGATGAGCTGATGGTAACTTTTTAAAAAAACATGTATTAAGTTCTGCTTCTACACAGAGTGGTAGTCGTTTTGAAGTGTTTTCTTAATTATGTTCGTTACATGTATCATGTTCTATATTCTATTTCGTGTGTGAAGCAAATTAATATTTGCTCATTCTCCCTTCTTTGTTTCAGATATTTTATTTACTTTAAGGAGTTTGGTTCATATAATAAGCAAGTAAAACTAGTGAAAAGCCGCTCAAACTCTAGAGGCTCGATATTAGAAGAGTTTTTGGTCTCCCAGGCCGGAGGGAATCGACCCTTGTCTTCAACGTTGAACCTCTCATTGACTGCGGTTTTAGGAAACACTGACTATGATAATCTTAATTCTTCTTCTCTAACATCCCAACTAACGAATGCATTGGAGTATCATAAAATACATGAAAGCACTTGTAAGTTTTATTTTTGATTACGTTGCCATAAAGTGTGTCTTCATGATGTGCACTAATTAAAATTACTTTGCTAGTTTTACTTTGTACATTCTAATATCTTTAGTTGATAGAACCAAATTAGAACTAGTGTTTAATTAAAGTGTTTAGTTAAATTTTCAATCGTTATTTTTTTATATTATATAGAAAACGACCAGAACATACCATACAGATGTACTTTCTGATTCATTTTAAACCGGTTTTTTCTCGATAAAACTTAGCAAAGTCTCTCTCATTTTGATTTGTGTACTCTATACACATACGTTTTATATATCGTTTATGGTGTTTTTTCAATTTCAGCAACAACGTCGTGCTCGTCCCTGAAGATCCACAAAGACATATCAAAACACAGTACATTTGCAGCTATTTATTGCACCATTGCCTCACGAGTCAAAAGTGTCATTCCATTTGTTAAAGTAGCCTTCCCGGATATGATGGGTGGGTATGGCTTGAACCACCCTGAACCTCTGTACAAAATGGAGAGATCTGCTTGCAGGTAACGGTTATCAAACCAAATTCTTTAAAAGCTTGCATATTTTATTACAACTATGTATGTACAAAAGGGACTTTATGTTTATAGTTGTTAAGATGTGAAACAACATTTTTTAAATATAGATATAGCCATGACCGCTGTGTATTTTTACAATACAAGACCTTTTTGAGGAGCAATATTGTTACTATGTTTTATTTTTTTATGTCATTTAAATCCCTATATAACATTGCGCCCAATATTAATATGTTTTGATTTTGTTTATTTATTTCAGAATTAAACTGTTATCCTGCGTAGATAGAGCTATAAATCCCGAGGCGTACATGAATGAAGTTGTGTACGATCTAGATAACCTGAACAGTTCAGCAAGTACTTCAGCAGATCCATGTTCACAAAAAAGGTAAAAAAAGAAAGGGTTTTGTTTTGTTTTTTTTTTTAAGAAAGTCTTTTTACAATCCCATACTTTTGAGGAATATAATGTCTTAAAATTCAAGTGAAAATTAACTTCAAGTTTCAGCGCAGAGAGTCTGTTTCTTTCAAACAGTGACGAGCATGATATTACAAAGATGATCACCTTTCCGTCGCGTCTGTCTTTTGAGTCAAGATTCGAGTCTGGCAATCTAAGGAAAGCTATACAGGTGAATTCGTTAACTTATTTAGATACTAATCAATGCATGCACGATTAAATAAAACATTTTAAGGACAAGGAAGCCGCCTATCTTCCCATACAAACGTGGAAAGAATACGCTGTTTCATTTTGACTAATTAAAACTAAGGTTTATATCAATTTATCTCGGCATTATCTATGTTTGTATGTACTCAAAACCGTAAAAAAGAATACATGTGAAAAATACAAGCTTCTAAACTTTCGTATTTCACATTGATTGCAGCCCAACTTTGGGCGAAAATAAACGATATTCGGAGAAAGACAACTCTAATATAAAGCCCGTTCCGACATAGTTTACGAGTAGTAAGTCAAAAGTGGAGATTAATCTATTTTGAAAATATAGGTACACTCTGTATACTTTAAATATAGTTTTTCTATAATATACGAGTATATTATAGAAAAACTATATTTAAAGTATCCTTATGCTAAAGGTCTGTTCACAGAATTTAGGATTGAATCATTTTGCATTTCATATTAGCACGCCCTTTCGTACATTCCTCATCCTCAATCGAAACAGCCTATATTAGCCCACTGCTGGACGCAAGTCTCCCCCGCATTATTTCAAGTGCGATAGCATACATTTAGGCCTCGAATATATATAATCTTCTTATAAAGGAAGCAAATGCTTGTATAGATGCCATTATAGTTAGACTTAGCCAAAACCCTCGCAAGTTATTTTTAAAATAAGGACTGTGCAGTTAATAAAACGTGTCATATCAGTCAGTAAAAAGCAATTTTGATTTCCTACTAAATTAAGTTATTTCTGTTATGCCCCAACCCTTTAAAAATGCTGGGCACGCCCATGTCGTAAGTATGCTTAATCTTAAAAATTTCCTTCATTTGAATATCACTCACAAGACGTGTGGAGAGTAACTATAAACAAACAATACCTAGATAACAAAATAAAAATAAAATCGTAAGTTTATTTTCATGATTTCAGGTAGGCACTCGAGAATACGAGCTCATTCTAATGCCTGACGTGAACTCAACAAAGCGCCACCAGTGGTTTTACTTCGAAGTCCGCAATATGCAGCAGGGCAGGCCCTATATCTTCAACATCGTCAACTGCGAGAAATCCGATAGCCAGTTTAATTTCGGCATGAAGCCCGTTATGTATTCAGTTATAGACGCGGCTGCCGGAAAACCAGGTAAGAAGCCTTATCATGTTGTGGTATACTTATTCGTAAGCTGACAACAAATCGCTTTAGGTAATCGTCTGATCTTGTCAATTTATGTAGTTACCCAAAATTAGATTGACCTATATTTCTGTTTAGTTCTTCCGTCTATCAAGCCAGTTTGTATTTTCTGAATAAGATATATTTTGAAGGAAGAATTAAATAAGGGCCACTAACTCCACCTTTGAAGAGCGGTGCATGGACAATAAGTATTATTATGTCCATGCAATTATTTTCGTCAAAAATGTGATACGACTGTTTTCAGTAAAGCAAACTACTGATTCAATGATTATTACTTCTTTCAGGCTGGGTGAGAGCGGGCTCTGATATTTGCTACTATCGCAACAGCTACCACTACACGCAACAGAAGAACAACAACAAATGTTACCTGACTGTCACCTTCAACATCGAGTTTCCTCACACCAATGACGTCTGCTATCTCGCTTATCACTTTCCTTTCACGTATACAATGATGATGGTGAGAGTTTAGATCTAAGACCACGACAAGAAGATTATTTATTATTATTATATGTATAAAACAACTGTTTTATACAATATTCATAAAGTTAACAGTAATATAGTTTTGTATAAACCAATCAAGATGCCACAAAAAGAAACATTATATTAAAAAAACACAACAACGTTACAGACGCTAATTTGGAAAACAGTTAGACCTCTGAATACTTAATTGCAATACTCAGATTTAAGCAGATGACGAACATTTTGAGACTTGAGACTTAAACTTATTGAAATTTACTAAAATTCGCTACTTGAGTTGACGATACGTGCATATTATCTGAGTTGCGTTTGTGTATTCGGGTGTGAGTTGCTTCATGACGCATGGTACCTTAATCATAATCATAAATCAAGTAAAGGTCTATTCAGAGCGGCAACGAAATCTGAACGAGTAGGTATGCGGTATCTACAAAATATCCAAAATATCCGCTGGGAGCTCTGCTCTGGGTACCTAGTTTGTAGTGTATAGCAAGTACTCAAAGATTACAGCAGTTTACAGCGTCGTAGCATTGTGCACTTAATCAAAAAAACACAAATAAGACAGATACAGAAAATTTTAATTCATCACGTGTGTAAAACACAGAAATAACAAATTACACACAAAAAAATGAATACCACGTAGCGTGTTGGCCTAAACAGGACTACTGACATCGTAAGGTGTAAACTATGAAAAATAAGTATGATTACAATGTTGAATTGAATTGATTTCAAGGGACTTTTGCACTGCTATTCTCACGGCCTAGGATGAACATCTTCGGCCACATCGTCACCTACCATCAGGTGAGATTGTGGTCAAACGATGGTCTATTTACGAGAAAAAAGTTATACAGATATAGGTAGTTAATTCCTTGTTTTGAGTTGCTTTGATTATTTAAATTTCTTAGTACTTATAGATATTTTCAACAAAAGATAATGTAAATTGTCGTATCAAGTGTGTATTGTGCTCCTACAGCGAATATATGTATGAGTATGAGAATCTAATATTTTCAGACTAGAATCTGGCAATGGAGTTTGCAAATGCCCCCTGGCTCATACCTACGGGCCGAACCTCTCTGTTATTCCTTGAACAGCAACGAAGTGCCATTGCTCACTGTTTCTGCAGAAGACACGCCTTCGAACCCTGTAGTGGTAAGTTGAAAGAATTTTTATTTCATTTTGAAGATAGTTTTGCTCACTGGCCTACCTATCTACATAATGAAATTCTTAATAAATTTAATTTGATGACCTAAGATGACTCGCAACGAAATGCTGATGCGCGCAACCTAAACAGTTCTGATTTCATTTTATAATAATATTAATTTTTACTGAAGTACCTATTAGATATAAATTTGAGTGAATTATAACCGAACTGAGTGAATTTATCGGGAAGGCTAGGAATGCTCTGAACGTAGGTGATTACAAGTACATAACAAGGATCGTCATCCATGAATGGACTTAAACATTAGCGCTAAAGTTAAAATTCTTCCTACCTACCTTCCTACCCTAATGTAGCAATAAACAAAAAAATCGTCGTTGATAAAGAAGTTAAAAGGAATTATTGAGTGCAGATAGCAACTTAGCAGAGATTGGATGCACTCTAGCAAAATAGGATGACGATCTGTAAAAGACAGTAGGCAGATGCTTGATGCGACAAACTCAAGACTAGGTGCTATGATGATCATCATTAGGCCTAAGTATAGGTAATCTGTAGAAGATTTATATCTAACTTTGCCATAAGTTACTAAGTTACGACTAGCGATGGCTGTGCGCTGTTTATGAGTAGATTGTATAAATATAGATGAAGATTGTAAACTAAGCATAGAAGCTTCCGCTCCAAATAATTCCCTAAATTCCACTTGGCCACAGGATCGTGAAATAATATTCCTGACAGCCCGCGTGCATCCCGGCGAGAGCAACGCTAGTTGGGTGATGGATGGCACCCTGCGCTGCGTGCTTGGAGACTCCTTGGCCGCTGCGGCGCTGCGGGCCAAATATGTCTTCAAGATCGTGCCTATGCTCAACGTCGAAGGTGTTATCAACGGCTGGTAAGTATTTCTATCTATAAGATACGAGTTGAGTGATGAAAAGCACGCTGCTGCGATACGTGCTGGGATAGTCTATGGCCGCTGTAGTGCTACGGGTCAATTATGTCTTCAAGATCGTGACTATGCTCAACGTCGAAGGTGTTATCAACGGCTGGTAAGTATTTCTATCTATAAGATAATAGTTGAGTGATGAAAAGCACGCTGCTGCGATACGTGCTGGGATAGTCTATGGCCGCTGTAGCGCCACAGGTCAAATATGTCTTCAAGATCGTGCCTATGCTCAACGTCGAAGGTGTTATCAACGGCTGGTGAGTCTTTCTACCCATAAAATATGTATTTCATCTTGTCTGATTTTTGGCCTCTACATCCAAACAAAGGACAAGTCGGGCGATGAAAAGCACGCTGCTGCGATGCGTACTGGGATAGTCTATGGCCACTGTAGCGTTTCGGGCTCAAATACATATGTCTTCATGATCGTGCCTATGCTCAACGTTAAAAGGCTGGTGGTGAGTGAGGTTTAGTCGTTATATCTATTGTCATTATACTTTGTCACATTTTTATGTGATCTTAATATGCATGAAGGGTTGTTTGTATTGTTCGATTGTTGTATATTATGTATACGGCTATACGTACAAGTGATGTACGTAAGTAATATCAAACTAGGTTACCTAATTGATAATTCTTTATTTATGATTAATTGAAGGAAACTTGAAATGAAACTGCACTTATAAAGTTAAAACTTTATTTACCTTCTTCTCTACATCACTACTCTTTAAATTCACGAGTTCCAACTTATCATAACTTATCTAGGTACGTCACATATATAAACATTACCTTATGCTATTCTGTTTATATTTAGATTGATATGTCCCGACAGAGAGTTCGCTAAATTTTCTTAAATTACATTAATACACAATTTACGGTATAATCAAAAACACTGGAGATCTGATAGACGCGTACTAAATTATCTTATCGTTGTTTAAACTAATATAACGTGGAATACGAGTACAGCTACCTACGTTTGTGATATTCAATATGTATAAAGACGGAGGCAAGTCGCAAGGGCGAGTCGCCAGCACCTTCGAGGCTACTATTAAACAATATTGCCCCATAAAACCTTCAAACCTCATAATAATCGCTCATAGAAAAGCAAGATCCTATTCGGATATTAAAATCGCTGCACTAAAATCGCACCGAAGAGCAGCGATTATTACATCCGTATCGAGCGAGAAAACACTAACCTATCATTTAAAGTAATGAAAATAATACTTTTGGTAGAGTCAATAGCTAATTAGGGGGGGACTGTGGCGGGTGTGTGTGGGCGGCGGCCGAACGCCGGTCAGTAGGCGGGCGGGGCCAGCATGCCGCTGGCGTGGACGGAGTGCTCGGTGGCGTCCGGCTCCGCCGTGGAGGGCACCTCGTCGGGCAGCGCCAGGTCGCGCGCCGAGTGGCTCAGGTACGCGGCCGGGTCGTCGCCCACCATGCCTTCTTCCTCATAGGGGCCCTGCGTCGTCTCCTCCGCCTCCTTCTCCAGTGAGTGAGCGTCGGAGGCGCGCGAGTAATGCCCGTCGATCTGCGGCGGCGCCTTGTCCGCGCCGCTGCTCTTGAGGTGCGGGGACTGCAGACCGTCCAACGAGGACGGACGCAGCTTGATCAGGTCGTTGAGGGTGAAGTGCGTGGGCAGATGCTCGGAGCGCGGCGGCAGCGGCGACGACGACGTCAGCGGGTGCGCGGTCGTTGTCGTCGTCAGCGATAGCGGCTTCCTACGCAACACACGCACGCGACCCTCGTTAGAGAGCCAAACAACATGGGACGTTCAAGAGCAATTCACTAACACCGGTGATCATCTTTGCTGGTGACAATTTGAGTTGTGCGACTAACAAATGGTTAATGGGCAAATAATAAATTAATTAGTGAAAATAATAAATTACAAATCATTGCTATTGAACATCCCGTCATTAAACCAATTTTAGCTTATTCAGATCAGACAAGACAACAAGAGTAGGTCAGAAAATAAATATTAGATAACATAGAACGGGTTAGAAAAGACATTTGGTGAAGTAAATGTTATTTACAAAACTTAATTTAAATACTGAGATACCAAGCAAAGCCCCCTTCACCCACCCACCAAATAACGTAGTAAATTTTGAAAAATTAACATGTATAATTTGAGTTTAAAAGCCAAACATGTTGTGTCATCTGGGTGTAGGGCTCTTGTTTGGTGGTTGGGCTTGCGCAGAGGCCATATCCCGCGGGCCCGCACGCTTCCAAGGTTGATACTTGGATTGACGTACTATCTGCACTTTACACATACCCAATGATGTCGTCCATTGACATATTAAAACAAGCAACAGTGTGCGCGGCTTTGGGAGCGGACCTCCGGAGACGGCTGGCATCTCACCTGCATTACCCCTGCGCGGAGGAGACGGGGATCGATCCGTAGTTGTAGTAGTAGCAGCGGGTCTGCTCGCAGATGAAGTCCTTGATCTCTCCGCAGTGCTGCGGCTCCCAGTGGAAAGTGGGCGCCTTGAGAGACACGCAGCCGTTGGTCATCACGTGCTCCGTTCTGGAAAACAGACTAATACTTTTATTTAAAACGTACCACACATAAGGAATAATAAATAACCCTCCTCTAGGTCTAGGTGGTCTATTTTGGGTACATCTGTTGACAAGATTTAAGAAAAAAAGACCAAGTTACATAAAATATTGAAAAGTCGGATGTTATAATCGCTCAGCGAACTATGGAAAGAGTTTATACTCGGAGTGAATACATCTAACCAAATTTATAGACAGCTCTAAGTTAAAATTTGCATTTTTTTTTCTTAAGTGGCAATGAGCCGGCCACGTCTCGCGAAGAACCGACAACCGGGGTAAAAGTGTTCTTGAGTGGAGACCACGACTCAGTAGACGTAGTGAAGGATGCCCTCGGGCCAGGTGCGATAACAGCCTGCGAAAAACTGCAGGGAGATGCTGGATGCGTCGAGCTCAAGACAGGGCACTATGGCGCTTATTAGGGAGACCTGTATCCAGCAGTGGACTAACATAGGCTTATGATCATCGATATAGGCCTCCCCTAAAGAGTGATGGATGTTATAATAAAAACCCGCGCGTCGAAATCTGATATCGACTGAAATAGAGGAACCCACCCAAGTGATGAATGTATGCCCCACCGATTAAGCCGTAATAAGGTAATAGGCTGATGAGGGACACATGGCAGAACCGGTACAAGGAAATGAGCATCCATTATTCCTGATGGGGACTACTTTGAAACGGGTTACCTCAACCAACGTTGCGTATCGTGGGAACAAGGTGTAACTAGCAATTTTCTATTAATCTACATGCACTTCAAGATTAAAAACGCTACGAGGATGTGAAAACTTCCTATTATTGGCATCGTCTGAACCCGCATAATTTATTTCTATATCAGAAAGGGCAATGGCACGCTACATTCCTTAGTTCCTGCTTACAGTTAGCAGGTACATGGGTGTATAAATAAGTAAGTTGGTTCCTGCTAACAGTAAACAGGGATATGAAGGTGCATAAGTAACAGTTGAAGAACAAGACGGGATTAATGGCACGAGGCGTGGAGCCCTCTGGCAGATCTAACGGATCCGTGCAATCTTCTGTAGGGAGATGCTATACGGATTGCTACCTGTTGCATAATGGTTGGGACCTACGTACTGGCCTGGAACAGTATTATAGAATAGATTTGTATTTTTTTCTCCAAAAAGTATCAGCAATAAGAAGAGAAAGAGCAAGAGAATATCCTAAAACTTTGTTATTTCTCGGTGGTTCATCACACGAGAAAAATCCGGTTTTATACTATTTTCATTATGACATTAAGAGATTTATAACCACAACCAACATTATGTCAATAGACTCTAAAACCACAATAGATTTGTAGTTTGTTTTTAGCGTAGGTTCATAGCAAATCAGTTTGCGCAAATCTGCTATCGAAATTATGTACTTGTAGAATTAGAAACAGTTATTTTTTTTTCACGCGATACCTTAACGGTAACAAACAATCACACTAAATAAAATATTAATTATAAGTTATCTATTCTCTAGGCAAATCAATGGTTTAGTTAGAGAAACTAAAATCAAAGTCGTTGTTCTTAAAATTGGTATTTTCGCAGCCAGCTCGATATGTCGCTTATCAAACAATATCTCTTACTAAGGTTGACGAAATAAGCACTTAGACAGGTCAAAATAGTATAATGAATAGGTTTATGAAATACGGCTTCAGGCAGATATTTTTAGGCTAACCCTAACTGCGACCTATAAATACTACGCCTATTCACTGATGGCCATCAAGCCATTGCGGATATTTGATATGTGCCTCGCATATCTAACAGTGATTGATACATGACGCATCGTAAATTTACCATACGTTTGAACTTGGTAATAAGACTTTACATGTATCCAACCAGATATTGACATTTAACAGGTGATTCCCGAACAATGGAATGTGAACGCCAATCAGAGCGCCTTACGTGTTCCGACGCGCGACCGGTACAGTGAGTGTAAGAAGTTTATTAATGAAATATACATGTACGTACAACGTTACAGGGTATAAAATTTTATCAGCTCTCTTGGCTTCTCAGCCCATTTGGAAGTCTACTACATAGATTACTCCAGACAGATCATTATTGTAATATGTGGATTAACCGGAATAAACAAGGCAAGGAGCGCTGTAAGCATTAACTGGTTAGGTACATGTAGTTACGAGATTTTCATATACTTGAAAAATTACTATTTATTTTACCCAAGGCCCAAGGATCTTAAGTTTCCTATTTTATTCTGGCTTTGACGGACACGTAAAAATTAGTCAAAAGAAATACGTACCCATGGCGAGCGGTACGCTGCGGTGCGGTGCTGCCCTGAGGCACGTCCAGAGGGTCGATACTGTCTTCAGCGCGCTGGCTCGGCGGGTCCATCGGCAGTCGCCTCATGTAGTTGAAGGTCGCGTTGAAGGGCAGGCCTGTGCTCATCCACAGGTACATGTCCGTACCGAGGTTGTTGCCCGACGTCCAGAAGTCGTATTTGTTGTAGCCTGGAATATTGTAACCCTGGCTTTAGAACTTAAAATGCGACCACTTTGTAATCGTACTGTTAGCAAATGAACAAACATTAACAGAAAACCTGCTGATTTTAAAATTAATCTAAATATCTATTCTGTAGAATTGTTGAGATATTGTTATTTTAAATAATGACCTGAGCGTCGTTTAGTAGAATGGGAACCAATCGCACTGAAGCTCCCGTGACAGGACTATCAGCATTAATCTTCATAAAAACAAACAATCGTTCCTCACCCGCATTCGTCAAATATGTCGTTATGGAGTCCGCCTTCTCCTTCGTCTCGAACGAAGCCAGTTGCAGACCTAATGATCTGAAAAACAAGAATTATTTATTTACACATCTGAATAATTGGCCTTCGAGACAAATGTTGTTATTTTGAAATGTGCACAAGACCATACGAGTGGGCGATTCATCTAAATAGTGAGTTGGCTTATCGTGTACGGCTATTAGCTCGTGGAAGTATCTCCGTGCTACGTGGAGCCAGTTTGTCGGGACTATCGGGAGGCAATTTATTCGCTAAAGACTGCCCGTGGCCTTGCTCGACACGGCCCGACTGCATTCCAACTCCAAAGTTCAGAAAACTCTAGGGGATTAAAAACCTCGTTGACACCGCGCTAAGCCGGCCACTCGCCCTATCCAGGAGCACTACCATAACATTTTGTACGAGTATATTATAAAATAGTGTTTATGACATAAGTGCTATGGAAGATTTCTCAATTGCGAACATTCTTTTAAGATTATGCTGGTTGAATATTTTATAACGGACGAACTAATTGAGCGTGGGACGTAAAGTTGGGGAGTGTATTGTTTATGAAGAATGTCTTTCGAGTCCCCACGCTCGGAGGCCAATGTATTCCATGCAGGGCACATCATGGGCAGCAATTTGTTGAATTTTAATCAGTGCACCTTTTTTGTTCAAGTTTATCAGCAATGCACTTCGTTAAAATTTGGGACGCGCCTCGAACACCTAATTGTAATTTTTACGGTGAATTAAAACATCATAAATTATTGAATACATATTTTGAGTTACATTTAATTAAGGTTTTTGCGAACTGTACGTGCCATTATGGATCCACTGCGAGCCCACCGCCAGTGCAGTAACATTCTGAAAGCGACCGGAAACCATACAGCACAGACTAAGAAAATATGGCATTTTCCTGGACAGTTAAGTTACGGTAGATGCTCGATGATAATCCTCTAAGAAAATTCCTGTTTTAAAATAAGTACAAGTTGTGAATGTGACACAAAAAAGGTTCTGTTCACCGTTGCTGATTTTGAGGTTGAATCGAATTATATTACGATCAAAGAAACCTTATCAACCGATAAACATCGATGACCCAGCAAAAAATCGATAATGACCATGTTGGACATTCCCTCCGCGTAACCGTTATTAAGTTTTTGTTCCCGCGAACACAGAAAACCGTAACCCACTTAACAACCTGGTTAAGTGAGTTTATCATATACGGGTGCATTGGTAATGCGATCATGACGCCGAGGATGACATGTCCTCTCCGTCACTTCATCTTGATTCTCGTCACGCTTGTCGCTCTATGACGAATGGGCGTCATATACGACAATTTTAATACGACCTTAATCGATTCCTTACGACTAACAATACCTACAAACAATGGAAAATCTCAGTGCTTCCAACAATTGAAACTGTAAACTTGATCGTGACAGAGATGGGGCAATGTTAAGGATTTGATGACCGAGCGAGGGTAGTGACCTTTCACAGCGATGATCGTGCACGTGGTGAGACCTAGATCGCGGAAGACGGAGCTGCACACTCTACGGAAATGGAGCCATTATTGTCATGAAATCAAACAAATAGATAACAAATAAATGCTTCTTAATAGGCACTGTCGCTGATCTTGATTTTCTGACATCGTGTGTCGTTTCAAATAACCTAAATACAAAATGTGTACTAAAACCACTTGTGAATTTCAATTTTCGAAATCCCCGCTTAGCTCGGCTGAATTCTAAGATCTGATAAAACATAATAGCACTGCTCACAATAATGGCAATACATTTATGGTATCGGCATGGCATATTAACAGAGGGAATTGCTTGCGGTCGCGGAAGTAGTTCACCCATATCTGCCATTGAATAATCTGGGGTCCGAGGTGGCGATATTGTTCTCGCCATTTTCCAGAAATCCTAACGGTAATGCAAATGACCCAATACTTCCCGGTCGCGAGGCGTCGAAACGAGTCCACATAGTATTGTTAAGGCTGATCTGAATGTAGTTATGCCAGGGCTTGTACAGGAACGCCGGCGCGGCGCTGCAGATAAGGGTATTCCAAGTCACGATGCGATGCTGGGATCGCTATCTCGTGGGACCACGCCATATTGAAGCCTTACATGACAGGAAGGAGTACTCGGTCTCACAGTGTCTTACCTGCAGTACTGGTAGGCTAGGAAATAGTTGAGCTCCGGGCTGTAGGGGTTCATCCGGGAGATGAAATATTGCACGCCATCTAGCTGTATGGTCGTTATCCTCTGAGCTGTAACAAACGAAATACGTCAGAAGATCTGAATAATACAATACTGCTACTCACAATAGAAAGCCGATTGTAATGCAATGCGTTGAGAGATTGACAAGCGACAATGGCTCTCGACAGGGAATGAATATGGCTCCGAGATGCGAGTATGGCGCTCCGCTCAATCATTCATCTTACTTAATATTACTCGTAACGAGATGACAACGCCTCCGCAGGCACTCGCCGCTCTGGAGAATTATATCATCAGCGAACGTTGAAATCATATCTCACACATTCAGACTAGGAAACACCAAAGGCGGATACAATAAATCAACTGTTCAGACTTGTTTAATAAATTATATGACAATTCAATTGCTGGTAGATACCTTCCTATGTATTCAAGTTTAGCGAAGAACAGATATGTTATGAAGATATCTTTACCTATGTTAGAATAAATTTACAGTTGTAAAATGAAAAGCTTGTGATCAAACCACCAAAACAGCTAGTACCTATGTCTAATTGGATTCAATTTGATTGTGGTCGACCGCAAAATTTATTGCTTCCCAATTAGGCAATGCATTGAAAGTAGTCATAAGCAGACTTTCAAATTGTGACTAATTTGACCACAAAGCTACGACAACTGCATTTTATAAGCTCATTATTGCATCGGACAATAATACAAGTTTTAGTGTTTGATGAGTGCGTGGAAAAGTATTCTTTATGTTAATTCCATGAATATTTATTATGTTTATGTATGGTGTGGCGCCACACTTAATGTATTAAGCTGGCACCATGGAATATGCGCGCGACAACATGGAGGTAGGTACTGCACACATAAAAAACCCATATTCTACATTGCACTTAAATTAAGAAGTCGCTTGACTTATCTTGGCAAATACTTTATGATTTAAAATAAATTAACCATCAACATTTGAAATATTATTGTATCGAGCATGTACAGGAATCATAGATCACTTAATAATAAATCATAAAGTACGTGCTTTCAGAACTAGACAAGTTGTATCATATTCTAATGAGATTCTGATTAGAGAAATTAATTTATGTTTCAGTTGTTTTCAATCTCTTTTCAAACAATGTAAAAGTTCTCTAGACTCCGACTTTATATATGGGAATCTAGAGGACTGCCACAATGGGGTAATAGCCCCACGCTCTCACGAACCTCCATAGCCTAGACATACCATATTTAAAGAGACCACGACCAGCAAAAAGAAGATGCCTTTAACAATGTTCAACGACATTCAAGTCTTGCGTTTATTTTCAACTCGCGAAGCCGTGACGAACAAATTGTTGTTTTATTGTGAGCGTGCGCAACCAAAAAGATTCCCAGAGGAAATACGAATTAGCATGCTATTCGGACCAGTTTAATTCCAACGTTACGAAATCGATTTGTTATATTTAATTAATGTTACATCCTTTGTCTCTCTCGTATTTTTGATTTAAGTACCGAGATTTATGATTCATACAGCAATAATATTTTGGTTACCTTAGACCCTTCACAATGGATTGACACATTTTGTTTATGATTTGTAAGTAAATGTTTCATTCGGTTATTAATACAAAATTATTATGAATACGCTTATAGATATGTCATATATCCTTGTTTACCTGATCATGAATCTTCAGAAAAAGTGGAGAACTAGATGCCTGTAGTCAAAAGACCTTCATAATAGCCTGCTGAATAGGAAATAGCCCTTACATTGTTTTAGACTTCTTGTCTTCTTATCTTATACAACGTAGTACAAAGGTAACTTGTAAATTGTATAAGCTGTGCTTCCCTCTGGCCCATTACATGTTCAAGAGTTCGCGATTCGAATTCATGCATAATGTGTCTCATGCATAAATGATGCTGCGCGTTACCCGCTTTTACTTCTTATACGATGCCTTCAAGTTGCATTCTGCAGTCAGTTTAATGGGTAGAACAATTTATCACTGTGTTGCCATACTTGCCATTCAGACACCTTTTATATCAACTATATCGCAATAGTGTTTAATGAGGGCTTTCCTCTGGATCGGAAAAGTGCCCATTGTTGCCGATTTTTGCAACAATTTAACGCCCTCCAATTATATCGATATATGCACATATATTCTTTGTATTTACGTTCGTTATGATAATCATAGAAATTATCATATATTTGTTATTTTACTAGTTTCCGCCCGCGACTTCGTACGCGATGTTGATATGGAAACTTTTAAAGGTTATTTCTATACCATGGCAACTGTTTTATGGAATAAACAGTCTGAATAAAACATAGATTACGATTATCCCATAAAACAGTTTCTATGGGATATAAATAACCTGAAAAAACGCGTGCAAAGCCGTGGACAGAAACTATTATATTCAAAATTTTCGTATAATTTCGTAACGAACATTTACGGGGGTTTAGAAAAATGTCTGCAAGTGGGACTGGTACGTTGTCGTTGTCGTATAATGGTGTAGTGAGGCAAGTCACGTACGCGGCGCACACGTCGCATATTGATTAGGCGAGTGCATAGCAGGGCACTTCCCCAGGCCAGTCGCGATAGCGCTGTGATTGCGTCTGCGCAGTTCTTTCACATTGTCAAGGTACGACAGGGTTGATTCACGCCTATGATCTCGAGGCTTGGCAGTCTAAAGATACCACGGAAATGTCAGTAAAGGCGAATGTTTATTATTTGCCTCGGTTTTTACAGATATTTCGTTTGATTTATCTTTTCCTTTCAGTTTTTGTAATAACTGGAGAGCCTCGAATCAAGAGCAAATTAAGTCATGAAGGGGCTTGTGTGAAGCCCCTACACTATTTTTGGTTGCTCTTGATTTAAGTAGGTAATTAAATTATGTAGATCCCTAAAGCCCACTAAATATTAACTCTCAAAGTCCGCAGTTAATTCTAAGACAAAATATAAGACGTTGACAGGCAACTGGCAACGTGGCAACACTAACAAATAAGGGTGCGTACACAGTGCTGGATATCCGGCGCGCTGATCCACCGGATGCACCCGTAACGGACCGAAGACCAAAAGCTCGCGAATGTCAAGCACGAACCGTGACGAATACACACGACAGTTATCGTTTAAACTGAGTCATCTTGCGAAAATATTGCGAAACCCAACGTTTAAGCTGGGTTTCCATCGCAAAAGGGTAATGAGCGGGAAATGGTGGCCGAAACGGACGGAATGGAATGCTTTAATTTCCACTATCAAAGAGTTTTGTCTAATGATTACCACTGCAACAGGAAAATGAGAGAGCTGAGTGAAGGAAGCGTCATTTCAACGCTTTCTGCTCGCTCCTTGCCACTCGACTATTCGTTGGTGAAAATATAAGTATGCACTTTACTATTGCGAGTTGAATGGAGTCCTTAATAGGTCCGCTCGCGGTGAAAACCGTGCTTTAGGTTTGAACAAAAACTCTCATTACAATACCTAGGTAGAACTGTTATTGGTTTTTTTTTCTCTTTAAAACCAATACAACAGAATTTAAAAGAACAGTGTGGACAAGGCAACGTTTAGCTACACTTTATTGACGATTATACGATGTGATGTAATTATTCAAAGTGAATTATTCAAGATGCGTAACCGACTTCGGATATCGTTACTCAATCAGCCATCAACAGTCGGAAGTGAGAGATCTAAGTTAGTGGAATTAAGTATACAGAACATGTAAAGTTAACGTATTTCTCAATGAATATTCAGTCTGTTTATTGGAAATTGCAATGCGTTTTACGACACAAGACTTCTCGTCGAGAGCTCTCGTCTCTTTACTAGCTGCCTGTCATGTCATGGTTTTGTTCTTTGCCATAAGTCTTTTTTTTTTGGACGCTTTAGCTCAATAATGAAAACCTGTATTCTGTTTGGTCCTTTCTTATCTTAACGTGGATGTTTCTTTTTGTGGGGTAACTTTTCCAAGTAACTAACACATGTTAGTTAAATACTTTGTTTAAAAAAAATATTAACTTGAATTTAAAGTTACTTAGTAGTTAGTATAATCCTGTTTTTAGGTACAAATAAACTTCACATAAGAACTTCCATTATAGTGCACTTTTATAAGAACTTATGAGATACCTTGGTTATAGTTGATCACGCGAGACAAAACACCCAATGATATGCCACTTAGTCTATTTAGCGCGCTATATCTAAAGACCTTTAATGGTTTAAAATGTTAACCCATTATGTTCCCTACCTTCAGGGCTATCCGTGGCCACAAAGATCGCGTGCTCCCTAGAAACCTTTATCTATACCATAATTATAGTTTTAAATGTATTCTACGTAGCCAAGCAAAAACTGACAACGCACGCCCCACCAAGCACTTTATAGGGACTTGCTGCAGCTCTGATAATTTGTGCACCCTTGAATGACAGCATAATTGCAGTCGTTACACAGGTAACGATGCCCAGGGTCAATATCTGCCTTAATTAGTGCTTCGGTGCATGTTGAGATGTTGTTACTGTTATTAAGTGAACGGGAATGCTATGTGCTTAATCAGAATCTCTTCTACGAGTTTGTATATTGAGCCAGTAGGTACTAAAATAGAACTTTAAAAATGTCTGTTCTTAGAATATCTAATTTGTATTATTTTGTTATACTTTAAAATGCTAACGCAACGTGTGCTGATCATTAAAAGGGTACTAAATATTTTTGTTCAAAAATTGTGTTCTCTCAGGTAGGTCAAGGGTGTGGGTAAAATTCCTGTTCGACAAAATATCATATTACCAGTTGAGTTGTGTTTCCTTTGGGGTAGGTCATAAAATTAGGATATGTTTAGTAGTTTGTGTACTTAAACACAAACTACTAAAAATATCTGTACCTTGTTGTCAATAGTTGTGGAGATTGAATATCTGTACCTTGTTGTCAATAGTTGTGGAGATTGAATATCTGTACCTTGTTGTCAATAGTTGTGGAGATTGAATATCTGTACCTTGTTGTCAATAGTTGTGGAGATTGAATATCTGTACCTTGTTGTCAATAGTTGTGGAGATTGAATATCTGTACCTTGTTGTCAATAGTTGTGGAGATTGAATATCTGTACCTTGTTGTCAATAGTTGTGGAGATTGAATATCTGTACCTTGTTGTCAATAGTTGTGGAGATTGAATATCTGTACCTTGTTGTCAATAGTTGTGGAGATTGAATATCTGTACCTTGTTGTCAATAGTTGTGGAGATTGAATATCTGTACCTTGTTGTCAATAGTTGTGGAGATTGAATATCTGTACCTTGTTGTCAATAGTTGTGGAGATTGAATATCTGTACCTTGTTGTCAATAGTTGTGGAGATTGATATATACTACATACATATATCTATCGATTTTTGGTTTTAAAATCAGATTTTAAACAATTTGGTTCCGCATCACCATCATCATATAACTGTACTATAGTATGCTGCTGAATGAGTTTGATGATAAATTTGGCATTTTTTGCTGGAATTTTATTTGCATGCATCGAAGCACTGAAAGGCCTGGCGATATGCAGTTATCAACGACCGCAATTTCATAACAACAATGTTAGCTTAGCAATTATTTTAAGATTTAATAAATATCCAAAAACAAATCAGCAAAGTTCAATCTCTTGTGTGTAAATGGCGTGTAATTTAGTAAGCGCAAACCGTTGGTGTTGGCGCCGCAACCTTTGCAGGGGATTGTGCGCGCTAACAACATTACATAACGTAAACCAGTCGCCATGCGCCATCGCAGTGGAACGCAACCTTACACAAGCTTATTTCACGGTCAAACCGCAAGTTCAAAGTCAACAAAGACCTTGTTTCCGAACAACCAAAGCATTGAACCATAATTGTTTCAATCGGCTCACTTCAAAGCTAAACCAATCTCCATTTCTGACGTAATACACCGCTTAATACTCAAATATTGCCTCTAAATCGTCAGAACTAAATTAAAGTAGAGTAAAAAGTGCAATTTTATTGTCTATCAGGATTTTTTGATGGCTGACGAGCGTGGGAACAGCTATCGGGATGTTCGCGGTCGGATAACGATCGGAACGCAAAAAAGGGTTCGAGAAGTTAGAGATTATTGGGCGTGCGTTAGCTAAGGAATCCGCAAGATGGCAAAGTCGAGTCAAGGGCGAGCCAGCCTCCTGGCAACCCGTGGTATGCAGCCAACACTATTTTTAGCCAGGTCGCGGGATACCGACCCGACGAACCATCCTTGAATACCAGTTTAAGTTGGTATCTACCGCAAAATATGTGCCGTCTCGCTAACGAGTCCGTAATTTCGCGTTATTGCCGTTGTAAACATAAACAGACCTTAGGCTCGGCACGACAACATTATTTTCATTCATAATACCGTAATAATTATTATTGCTTGAATTCGCAGACATTTAAACTTGCCAACAGGATAGCAATAAAAAAACCGGGATTACAGTAAGGTTTATTCATAAACCTGCCTACTGTTATTTAAGCAGAAAAAAGAGTTGTTTTGTCCACACGGTGCCGATCCCATCCGCAAGTAATTTGATATAATCACGGCACCTGGTGTTCTCGCCAGATAATTTTTATGCAGCTAGCTTAAACCTAATCCTGGCTCCGTCTACCCGAGTCCTTCATAAAATATCCGATTACCTTCGCCGCGGAACGATTTCTCATATCTGCCTACATCTGACTTAATTATATGAGAAGATAACAAAAGTCACAAAATAAAGATCTCAAATAATACGTCGACGGCAATAACTTTCCTTCTGCAGACAGGCGTACAATCCTGAGACGATCATATTATATTTATGGTGCTATAAACTGTGATAATATCTCATGTGAATATTATTAACATTTTATTTGATACATTCGTAAAAACATAAATTATTGGGCTAACTAAAAGCCATCAAAAATCCAATCTGTTATGGCAGCTTATCTGATTTCCTGTGGGATCGAAGGGCAATCTTTAATATATTTCAGTAGGTTAGCCATCTATGATTTTTTTTATTTGATTTAGCTACTCAGTTTTAAATAACAATGACTACTCAAAGTTAAAAAAAAACTGTGTAGCTAAATCAAACAAAAAAAATCATAGATGGCAGCTAATCCAACGATAGTGAAAAATAGTTTTTATTTTATTTTAGTGGGGCATGATAATAATAATTAAAATGTTGTCCTCGTATTAAAAGTTTTGTTTCTTTCATTTTCGTTTTATTTGTTTTGAAAATCGTTTATTCATATTTTAGGTGTTGAGAAAAGAGAGCTCAATGACTAATTGAACTCTTGCATAGAACCAATGTACTGATAAGCAAAAAGCTTCCAGTGAAAGATGTACCCGCTAAACTTGTACGACTTGATGAAACTATTACCGCGCGCTCAATGCAATAAGGAATGTAAAAAGCGACATTTTACTCGCGTCTTTCTTCATGACTGGAAGAATCTCGTCATTTACGGTACCTACTGGTACCGAGACGCGGACAATCCATAATATTATTCCTTGGAACTGGCTAGATCCTGCGCTAGGCCGATGAACCTGCGCACCTGTCGCCCCCCACACCCCCGCTCTATTTTTTCACCGCTGACTTCCGTTGGACTGTTTTTGCCGACCTGTCGATAACCTAACCGCGGACACGCCTCATTAGTGGAATTGCTCCCTGAATTGTTGATTGCTTTAAATTCTCTACAGGTTTATTGTCTTATCATAGTTGGTAAGGATATATGAAGACCTTCTATAAAAGACTTCATTATAAAAAATACAGTCAAAAAGTATCGTATATAGAGTTTCGGCTGTATTTTTTTATGTATTGATATGGACCGATTTGATGATTTTTTGCAGCTATGTAGAAAAAGATCTCGGAATTGTCCCATACATTTTTATCTTTTTTATCTCAAGGAATTAGTATTTATACTTACCCGCAAAATAAAAAAAACAGTTTAAAACAAAGAGATGCGAAGTTAGTTATTAGTTTTTTCAAATTAATTGCAAGCAGAACGTCACGGTCCCTATTTTTAAGATTCGATTACATAATCTGATGTAAATAAACGTCTCAATATTCTTCTCATCTTATACTTAGTATGTATATTTAATGGGAATCAATTACATACAAGTGCGGTTCACTCTTACTGCAGAAGTGAACGCAGACATGCCTAGTCGTTGACACTTCTTTCCAGGAATAGAGATAATCATGCAAATGTCAATGGCGACATTATGTGCTAGCGAGAAATTTCAAAAATTCTTATTGCAGAAGGAGAAAAAGAGGTGCACTATGATTAAAAGCTACGTATTGTGAATACATGTTTTATCCCCGAATACTCAAATGCAACTCAGATTTAAGCACGCAACAGCATTGAAAACTGTCAAAAAAATTGCTACTTGAGACTTCCTCGTTTGATGAGTATTTGGGCGTTATTTGTGCAAACATTTTTACAAAATATTTTATAAAAAATTGTATGAAAGTTCCAAATTTCAATAACTTACTAACCTAACTAAGCTTAGACACTTTCGTTTAAATTTACATTAGCATTATTATTAGCTACCTAATAATATCTATTTTTAAAGTAATAGTAAGTAGTTAAGTAAAAGTTCATCATCCCAGATATTTTAACTCAGAACCATAGAGTAACTCGATGCAAAGAACTTAATATTTTCTTGTACCGAATTCGTCTTTACAGAAAGATGGTCGGTACCACAGAACAGAGAATACATGTATTCTCTGTTCTGTGGTCGGTACCCAATAATACACGAGCGCGTGTGTGTCTAGTCCTGTTTATATATCACTAGCTGCACCCCGCGGCTTCGCCCGCGTGGAAATTTATGTGTTAAATAGTTTATAAACTCTTGAATCACTCTATCTATTAAAAAATACGTAATAATCTAAATCCGTTGCGTAGTTTTAAAGATCTAACCATACTTAGAGCGAGAAGCGACTTTGTTTTATGCATTGTACGTACCTGCATTGTTCTACGTCCCCTGTTCCCATGTCCCGGGCCACTTGAGTCAATACACGCGAAACCGAACCCTTACGAATGAACATTACTAGAAAGGTAGAGATGGTAGAGTCATTAAAATTAAACGTGGGGTTTTTAGTGTTTACGGTAGGATTTTAATGCCTCGTATTGATTTAAGTACCAAAATAAAACTGATTATCCATAATTAGTATACAATCCTAGCTATAATCAACCCAGTTCTAGTTGTTATCTTGCTGTTACCTTGTTTTCCGGATTGTTATCGATTTTTTATAAACTGTCATTGATAAATGATTACAAAAAATATCTTGTATTACGTACCGTAACATTGCATTGCCACCGAATTAATAGATTGCCAAATTTTAGCTCGGTTGGGCTTAAATGGTCCAAAATTCAGTTGCAAAATTTGTGTCACACGTGCCAATAATATTATACACACACATTGCACTAATGTTTGAATGAATTGATGGATGGATTTTTGTTACTTCTTCTCGCTAAAACTACTGAACTTAGAGATCAGGCTGGGATCAAACTTAGGCTACTTTTATCCCAGAAAATAGTTCCCATGTGAAAAAATAACCTTTCCTCGTTTCTATACACAGAACCGAAACAGAGCAGAAACTAGATGCAGGTATACATGTGTTACTTATATGTTGTGTTAGTCACTAACAGTGCAATTTCTATAATATGTCAATTTATTTATTTATAACAAAAAGTGAATCACCAATTAAAGTTGAATAAAAGCTTGTAAAAACCCGAGCATTCTTTGAATTGAAGTTATGTAAAATCAATGTTCTCTACGAAATCAATTAAACCTCCCCATCTGATGCCGTAAGCTTTGTTGATACACGCTTAACTTAAACGGAATTATACGAGGTTTTACTGCTTGTAGCTTGTAACTTTGTGTTCAACATACCTTTCCTTTATTTTTATGGTTTAATAAGGTGCAGATTTACGCGAGTGTTTGCGTCGTGAGGCTATTTCGCGAAAGGGTATTTCGAGTGACGCTAGACATAATACAATTTCTTTCTGATTGCTATTTGATCGTAGAGTTTGTAGCATTTAGTGATTCGTTGTTTGTTTTACTTCGTCGATTTAAGTGATTAAACTGACTAGTTGATTAAACTGATTAGCTGATGAACTGATTAAAGTGATGTTTTTTGCTTGAAATAAAAAAATACTGGATGGGGTTTTATGGCAGATACTTCCATATTCATTATTATAAAATGAGTATTGTAAGATTTTGTCTTCCAACCTAAATTTATTTAATTGTGTAAGATGTTTAATAATGTTCTACGGATAAGCTTGAATTCTAATCTCTTAGGTATTTAGTAAGGGTGATGTCGTGGTAAACAGGCATTGTACTCTAATGAAAGCTGAACAATGAAGGTCGTAGACCCTTAGGTCACAAGCCACCATGCTACGTTTATCCCTGTAAATAGCTAAAACAGTCTTTATTACAATGGATGAAGATTCTTTTCCCATTTGTGATAGAATGGCATGCATTTACCCATGTCTCCTGCTTTCTTTGCATTCAAGACTATTTTTGTTCAGTCTGTTCCCTGTTTGTAATTAAAGATGGCTGAATGGATTTCTATAGAAAAAAGGCCGCATTGAATGTAGATTGTAATCTACATTCATTATCTTGTCATGCTTCTTTCAATCTTTTTCGAGGTGCTATGAGATAAACTTCAAGTAGGTTCTTATTTTAAGGAAAACTATATTATAATTGTATTAGTCCTGTAAGAAAGGATTAAATCTTATTAGACGTCACATTAAATGATTAGGAATGAAAAACATTTTATTGAAACTACATATGTACATACATTAAATAAGATTAAATGTACTAAAGTTACATAGTTGAAATTCGGTCATTTGATTAATTTGCCCTCGTTTCTTAAAATAGAAATGAGAGATGATAATCATCCATTATTAAAATACCACTAGAAATGTCATACCTGCGACCGAGGAGAAGGTGGCTGCGAACAGCAGACAGGTGGCGAAGATGAGCTGCATGGTGCGCAGAGTTAGATACCGAGGAGATCGCGGACACAGGAGTGCGCACTAGCACGTGACACTCTGGCACTGAGCGCGCGCACGTCGGGACCCCTTATAAAAGACGTGTCCCGCGCGCACCACTAGCAGGGACCGCTATTGCGACTCCCATTCCACCTCAACGCACATTGCCTTTTCTAAACCCACTCATCTAACTTCGCCTAACGCACGCGGCAATGTACGACGCGCAGGATGATGATCCAGTGCTGAAGCGGCGAGTGTCGTCAGTCGCGGACGTCCGGCGCACGGACGCTCGGCGCCCGCGCGCCCGCCGCGGGAGTTATCTCCGCAAATCGTACCGCACAATAGTTCGCTCTCAATTTGTTCTTGTTGCGGTCGAACGTGAATTCTTCGCTTGTCCAAAGGTTTGTCGAGGTTGTAGCCTTTTTTTTTTTCAGCGGACAGTATCTTGGTGAGCTGGAAGGATCAAGCTTGGCCCCGGTGAGTCCGTAGCATGTATAATTTGTGAAGGAACGCAATTAATTTTAATGATATTTCATAGGAATTTTGGAGTTATGGGCAAATTCGTTCACAGAACTATAACGTTGCCTTAATTTTTAGATATTGTAATCTGGTCTTTCTCGGGTTTATCCTCTTGTTTATATATAGATTCTTTTCTCAGAGCTTTTTAAAACTAATAGACTGAAAACATCCTCTAAACTTTTTCCTCGTATGTTTATCCCAACGCTGGACAAACGTTGCTCAAATATCTTAAATCATTGCAGTTTTGCTCATAATCATATTTTACTACGAAAAATATTACATCAATTATATACCTTGCCGTAAAGTTACTCTACTACAAGCGCATAAAAGTCTAGAATTTTAATTCAATGACTTACATTATTTTAATTACATGTTCATTAAACTTAACAACCAATAAATGTCTTAAACCAAACAACTTCATTATAAACTGATGATAAAAGTACAGGGTTAAAAAGCTTTAAGTTTAAATCTTGTGCATATTATTCAGTTTGATCGTGTGCTCAGTGCAAAAGATTTAAACGCGCTCTGTCGCGTGAGTTTAGCATATGCCCTATTATAGTGATTCTAATCTTTTGCTTAAAAAAATTGTGACTTACTATTTATTCTCAATTCAAAATCTGTTACCTCTCTAGAAAGTCCACCAGGTCTAAAAGTGTAGTATTTAATATACAAATGTGTATATTGGACCTTATTTTGCTAAATCGTTCGAGCACGCTTAACCTTATTCCAGCTTGGTCTAATCTGCCTGTGGAGACAAGAGATCACAGAATCACGCTAATAAAGTTAAAGTTAAAGTTTGGATGTTAGGATGGACGGATGTTTGTTACTTCTTCACGCCAGAACTACTTAAGAGATCGGGCATAAAATGTTGCATACAGATAGTTCTAGGCATGGAATAAAACAAAGTCTAGGTACTTTTTATCCTATAAATCATGTCAAATGGGATAGAAATAACATTTCAATGTTTCCATGAAAAAAACGCATGCGAAGCCGCGGGCAGAAATTAGTACTTATAAAAATCATTAATATTTCCAACATCCTCTCCATACATTACTCAACCATAGGAAACTCATTACCTCAACAGGTCTATTAACATATTTTACAACATATTAACAAGAACATAAAACTAATCAAAGCCCTGAAGATTTCGCTTATCCAAATTACCTTAGGTTATAAAACTCCACATTAGACTCTTGCAGAAAATAAAAGGACAGTGTGATGAGGCAGTTGAAAGTCGCCGCCGCTACAACCGGCTGAACTCAAAAGCATGTTACTTTTAAAGTCACGTTAATTGCAGGGACGCCATTTGCTTTGCACGTCCTTTGCCCTTCGCCCGTAGAGAAGCAAAGATATATGTATAATGGCGTAGCGTGGGTGGGGCGGGGGGGGCGGCCCGCCCCGGGCGGCAGCCTGCGGGGGCGGCAGCCCGCGGGGGCAGGTCGCCGGTGAGTCGCCGTGGTAGAATCTTTCATTGACTTCTTCGAACCAAAAGAAAAAAATGCAGAAGATCTCAGCAACGATATAATCGCGAAGATAACATCAGACGGACTGGACATACAGAATCTGAGAGGACAGGCTTATGACAATGCTGCCACAATGTCAGGGATCCACAATGGAGTTCAAGCCCGGATTAAAGCACTGAATCCGAAAGCTATATTCGTTGCATGCACAAACCACTCACTAAATTTGGCTGGGGTACACGCTGCTTCTGAATCAGTGGATTCCGTGACGTTTTTTGGAACTCTGGAGAAGCTGTTTGCCTTCTTTTCCGCATCAACTGTTCGATGGAACGCTTTGGTTGCCGTCACAGGTCAAGCAGTAAAACGAGTCACTAATTAACAGATTCATCTCAAACTTCCGAAACAAGATCGGGAGCCAGTCTTCTCCTGACAGCCATGCAGTCATTTAACTTCCTAACTTTTCTTAGCTTTTGGGCTGCAGTGCTACCTGAAGTAGATGACGCACAGATTTACCTGCAGCAACGAGGACTAAGTGTGGATAAGTGTGCTCAGAAACTCTGCGCTTTGAAAACCCTCTTAGTGGAAAGTAGAGACCGTTTCGTGCAAGAAGCAATTGACTTTGCTAAGACTCTCTGCGAAAAACTCGGAATCGAACTCAAAACGAGAAGAATTCGCAGGAAAAAACGCATGCATGGCGATGAATCTTCGGAAGATGCAGCTTTGTCTCACGAACAGGATATCCGTCGAGAGGTGATCGCATCATTCGACAAGATCATTCAAGAAATGACGACTCGATTCCAGCAAATTCAAGAAATATCGGACAAGTTCGGATTTTTGATGCCAGCGAAACTTTTGGATAGCAAGTTCGAGTGTGATCTTTCCCATGTATTAGAAGACATCGACAAGGACGAGTTTCAGATGGAGCGCGTCTTCAGCAGTTTGTTGTTGTTGCCTGTTCTGAATCAGAGGATGATATAAGTGGTAAAGGACCACTGGAGCTCCTCCAGTTCATTCAAAAACTGAATCTCGGAATTTCGGTTCCAAATATAGTCATCTTGATTCGTATATATTTGACTATGGCGATTAGTGTTGCAAGTTGTGAGACAAGTTTTTCGAAGTTGAAGCTAATAAAAAATTACCTCAGATCTACTATGAGCTCCGCTAGACTATCAAACTTAGCTATATTGTCGATTGAACAAGAATTGGCTGCTAATATTGATTTTGACAAAGTTATTTCTGACTTCGCTGCTCATGGTAGAATCCGCTTGTAAAACCGCTCATCCTATTTTAACTTCAATAAAAGGTACCTCATTGCATGTGAAATTTAATTTTAATTAAGCACCTATAGAATGGGGGCGGCAAAATGGGTCTCCCGCCCCAGGCGCCGAGATGGCACGCTACGCCACTGATGTATATATATACATATAGCAAAAGATAATAGTACTCTGTTTTAAATAAAGCCTTAACTTAAGCTAAGATATTGTTAAATCTTGATTCATTCCTAGAAGCAGCCATCATAAGCCTATATTAGTCCACTATTGGACATAGGCCGCCCCTAACTAGGAGCAGTATGGATGAAGAATTCTATGCTCATCATTGATCTCACAAACGATCGAAAAGTGAAGACAGTTAAATATCAAATTAGACCAAACGCAATTTTGAGACATCGGTATTCGAAATATTTAGCCCCAGTGTTGCATTCACACAAAAATACGCATCATAACATAGAGTTTTATTCAAATCGCACTCATTAACGCCAATAAATAGAGCCCTCACACCGGCCCTACGCTTACATAAATAGTTTTACTAGGTACCGCATCGGAATTTGCAATACAAGGTACGGCACTTAAAATGAACCGAGTTGAATTACTCTAGAGCCTGCAGAAACGTTTTTAAGTTTCTTTTTAATCGCATTCAACCGATACCTATCAGTATTGTTGTATATCCGATGAGTTACGTCTCAGGGAGATGCGGCTCGATAAAATAAAATTCACGGTTTTTTTAAAGGCAAAGTATTACTTTAATAGCTGCAAAAGGATAAAAAGCGTGGAGTTCCGAACGATACAAACATTTTCTTTTTTATCTGAAGATGTTAGTCTGCTTCGGAGCTTTAATTGAACGGGTGCATGACTCCGGTGTTTTGAATAATAGCTATAATAGGACCGGACCGCACATGCCGCCTGCGCTAGGCCTTGCCGCCACCGCGCCGCCGCCGCCGCCGCTGTAGCCCAAACAAAACTATGAACGCGGCAATCACTTGCGCACCATATTTCCTAAACATAGATAATATGAAATTGTATATAATATATATTACTCGTACATATATTACATTATCTGTTGCTCAAATAGTTACTGAGCTGAAATACTCAAGTATGACACATTTCAGTTAAACTCGCTTATTTTTGCATTACATTTGGTTCAACTGGCAATTCTATTAATGACTGTAATGAATTTAACAACTTCGACCGGACATGAAAATTTTAAAATAATTAGGCTATCACACACCCAACATAAGCCTTCACAATGCTTTGAAATTAATTCATCGCCTGCTAGACGATCCAGTACGTACAAGTCATATATTAAAATTGTTTCCGCTCATTCAATTACACTTTTATAATTACTTTTTTGTCCGTTCAAAGTCATTCATTCCTTTGATGTTTTAGTTCAGCTTACATCACGCTTGCTCTCGAACATTCCTGGAGACGTCTGTAAAAAGTATCTGTCTCCAAGGGTCTGTAACGGCCTAGCGGTACCCGTGGATGTTACCGATTAGGTGTGCGCATAGAGTATGTTGGTTGGTAGTAACTGTACACGCAACAATCAATGCATCGCTCAGATTCCATATTGTAACTTTAACAACCTAGTAGCTAGAGGTATAAAACTTTTGAAACTATCATGGTTATTAACATTTAAATCATTTAAAACGGGATATTTACCATGATTTGATTTTTGAGTTATCCAATATTTCGGCACAGTTTCATGCTAAAATCAAATCATGGTAAATATCTAAATATCCCGTTTTAAATGACTAGAGCATTTCTTAGAATTATTTCAGACATACTTTCCATGTTACTCTGTCTTGCAAAAGCCTATCTTGGTCGTGATTTAGAAGTAGAAAGGTTTGGATATATATATAAAAACTAGTGACTTGATTCCTAATCTGTACATATAAAAATACATTTCTGTTCGTTAGTCTCTTTAAAACTTAAAAACGGGACCTATTTGAATAATATATAGTTTTCGCTAAGCATAACATATTGCCTCCGACCTGTCCGACAGTCTAGAAACGTTATTAATGCGATATATATTTGTTTTGTTTGTTGTTTGTTTTTTGAGACGGGGAAAATAAATAAAAAAGTAAAAAAAGTACGATACGAAGTTCCTGGGGTCATAATTAAATACATTTTGACACAGAGACATGTGCCAAGAAGTTACAGAGACAAATTACTTTGTCGGAAGCTTAACAAACAAATCCAATCAAAACACTTGATGTATATTTTAAAACATTACCATGGACTAACAATTGTAAACAATACAATTGTCACGGACATTGCATTATTCCTAATTCTAATGATTATTACGAATCCATGCAGTTGGCAGCGATCCACTATTGTCTCCATCGCCATGGGAACCTACAGTAATTATTCTAATGCTTCGTAAAGTGCGTGTATTGCGTGTGGCAGCCGGTGGTCCCTCCCGCTTGCCACAACTACATTAAAAACCATCCCTCCTGTCGCTGTAATGTCGCTTTTAAAAATAATCGCGTAATACTCAGCAGCAATAAGGCCGCAATAACAATGAATAGCAAAATAAAATAATTACGCGCACAGTGTGCCCGCGGAGTCCTGAATAACATTTGGAATATTGCAAGGCCATTACGCGAGATGCAAGACTTGTTTCAGCATTTACATAGAACATGCTATTAAATGCGCTGGCCCGTGCTATTGTAAAGTTTAGTGCCCCAATGACTTGCAAGAGGCTGCGGGCTTTTGCCGTAATGACCAGCATAAAGACCCTAGTCAAAATTAACTCTAGGGGAAAATTTACCTCGGAACACACTTTTCTAAGGCCTGAGACTTTGCTCTCAATATTTTATGGAAAATTCCTTTAAGTAAGGCTAGCTTAGACCGATCACTGTTCTTTATATGAACATTGGTATTATAGTTTTGGGCATCAATGGAGGCGGTTAGTACAGGATTTCACAGGGCCGTGATGACCAACATAAACTTCGGGAGGCGTTTACCCAGCAGTGGGTAAAATCCGGCTGCTGATGAGGACGATTATCAAATGATGACGATGTTTAGATAGTATGGATGGATGGATGGATAAACATTGACGACCCATTGTGGCGCGGTGGGCGAAGGTCCGCCTGCGATGCAGGTGGTTGCGGGTTCGATTCCCGCCTCGGAACAATTGTGTGTACGATCTGCATATATTTGTTCCGGGTGTTCTGGTCGTTTTCTATGTATAATAAAAAATATCTATCTATGTAATGTATTGTATTATGTACATCCGTTATCTAGTACCCATAACACAAGCTCTGCTTACCATAGGGCTAGATAATGCTGTGTGAATTGTCCATCATTATTTATTTATTTATTATATCAGTCTGAATTTTCATAGGCTTTAATCAAACATAGGCTTTTTATTCCAGAAAACAGTAAGGGATAAAACCTTTAAACATTCCCATAGACACAACGCGGGCGAAGCCGCAGGCAAAAACTAGTATTTTATATGCAGAAATTATGATAATCACCTATTTTAATCTTCAAAATAAAGATGTCCGCACCGTAAGGATTTTTATCTTGTAGATGGCCAAAGCCACTAAGCTGGACAGCTCAAGTTTCAGCTTTGCCGAGAAATGCATTAAAAAAACAAAAGCAAGTCGCGTGTTCAGGCATAGTCTCGTATTGAATTAACGCACAATCCAAGCGTGGATATCAAGCCCTGCTATAAACTAGAACAACACTCATGGCTTTGTTTGTGTTGTAATTTCCCTAGCTTTACGCATTTGCTAACCCTCTGGCGACCCCACGAGATCTTGGCCTCCGACACTAGAGATCAGACTCTTTACGCGTTTGAGGTAACTAAATATTTACGGACCAATTAGCCTTTATCATATAATACTTTTTGTTTTGATATCACTAAAAACCGACGTCGAATCCCTTAGTTTTAAACGGTTTTTTAAGTTTTGCAGGATAAATACTGCAAAACTTAAACCGTTTAAATTTGTTTTGCTTTAAGCGATAAGGCCGCCTATTGTACTGTTATTATGTAATATTTAGGTGTTATTTTGTTATTTTAAGTACAATAAAGTGTTCATTCATTCATTCATTCCGACCGGGACCGATCGATCTTCCTATACACAGCTGCAAAAGAATCGGTCCTTAAATGACGGAGAACTCCACGAACATAATTAAGTCGGGTAAAAATAACATATCTTTATATTTTCCATGAAAAAGTTAGATGTTTGGATGTATGGATGGATATTTGTTACTTCTTCACGCCATAACTACTGGACGGATCAGCATTCAGATGTAGCTTTAGAGCTACGGTGCTAGGAGCTAGGACAAAATATCCCATGGGATCTCTGCTGAGTCACAAAGATCTGTATTTTCTCAGCCACTGCGCTAGTGTGGATTTACGCATATTAGTCACTTGTAGAAAACTCATACCGTGCGTTTTCAGCACTCAAAGTATTAAACTGTTGCATAGACACAACACGTGCGAAGCCGCGTGCAGAAACTAGTCTCTTTATTTTTTTTTAAAGTTATTAAAATCGAATAAGTTGGATGATTATCCTAGCCTTGCTTGCAATGGCTGTGACAGTATCGCCAGACGGCCAATAAGTCTGGTTTTATTTTACATATATACACTGGGGTATATTTAGACGTCCCGCACGCTCAGCCCTAACAATGCAGTCCAGATTATCTTTTATATCGTGTTTACTATTTATATGTTGTCGCTTAAGTTATCGTCAAACAAGCTTCGCTTAATTAGGCTCGCTGTCGTGTTCAAGTACCTACAAGTTATTTTAGCTTTTAATCACTTATCTTTCGCAACTTGATCTACCAAAACCCTTACAGCGCATAATCATAACTTTCTGTCTTAGCATCTATTCACGCCTGAGAATATCTGTGTGAAAATTAATTCAATAGAAAGTAAACGTCTATAAAATACTCTCCCGAGGCCTAGAATAAATAAAACAAAGTGATTTGTATGGTATATTGTATGAGCTCATCCGCCCTGACGGTACGGTATTCAATACAACATTAAACAGAGTGTTATTTATTTTATTTTATTTATTTAGTGAGTGGTCACGTTTTAGCAAATCGGCCAATTAATGCCTACATCATCAGCATCATCAGCCTATATTAGTCCACTGCTGGACATAGGCCTCCCCCAATGAGCGCCATAGCGCCCTGTCTTCAGCTTGACGCATCCAGCCTCTACCTACAGTCTTTCGCAGGTCGTCATCCCTACTGGTCGGAGGGCGTCCTACACTACGTTTATCGAGTCGTGGTCTCCACTCAAGAACACGTTTGCCCCAGCGGCCTTCGGTTCTTCGCGAGATATGGCCGGCCCACTGCTAATGCCTACATGAGCCATTATAATTTATACATTGCCTGCGCGCCCCACCAATAATTGTGGTAGTGAGCATTTATTTAAACAAATTACTTACTGCTTCATCATTTATGTAATGGTGGTTGGCAAGCAAGTAAGATGCACACAAAGGTTGAAGACACTTCGCAATATATACATAATACGACGCATTGTTCACAAAATTACATCGTATTATGCATTTTAATACGGGTGTAAAGCCTTCACACCTTTAAAGATATATCTATTTATATAGACAGAAAGTTTCTACCCGCAGCTTCGCACGCTTTGTTTCTATAGAAACGTTTTAAAGCTATATTTCTATCCCATGGTTCCATCCCATCTATGGGATTAAATTAGCCTATGTTTGATTCCAGGCTTAGGACTACATCTTTGCATTATTTTAGCTCGATCCATTCAGTAGCTTGAGCGTGAAGAAGTAACAAACATCCAACCAAATATCCAAACTTTAGCATTTATAATATTATTGGTAACTATAGAATCTAGAAGCGTAATTGTAAAATTGTAGTAAAAGTATGAAACTAGCACTAGCTACGCCCATTATCATTGGGATTATATTACTTTTCCTGGCCTCAATATCTTTTGGCCGTATCGATTAATCGATTTAAGACATAGCCGACCGAATCTCGTCCGTGTGCGCCCTGCGCTGTAATAACAGTTGCTAATTAATAATATTGAAATAATAACGAACGACTGCATGACGAGCAAATCTAAACAAAACAATTTCCGCTTTTGGGATGCACGGGGTCGCTTCCCACTCCTGGGCTCACCTTCGTGACTATCCTCCTATAATGCCCCTCCTTATTCAATGGTATTCCTTTTACAAAATTGATATGATCACCCAGCGACTTTTGGATAAAATGAAACGTTCGTGATATTGCATGTGCCATAACACATCCGCAGTCGTGAGTGGGAAGGGGTTTTAATAGGCGACCTGAGATAAAGCCAGGGAATAATAACTAACAACCCCAGAGATAACAGACTCAGCTAGCTAGCTGCCTGTGTACTGAAACAAAGGCATAATTTACTTTTGAGCATTCCTATTTAGTAAAAACTGATCACTAGGTATGTATCTAATTCGAATCCGCTTAACGCATTCACTACCCAGACTAAAACCCATAGTCCCTCTATTACGACCAAGAACTCTATGTCCCGCATGCAGATTTGATTCTAAATAAGATGGACCACGAGTGCCCAAAACGTACCTATGTATATGTACGCGTTTCGTGTACTATACCCAAGTGCTCGTCGACTCAACTATGCGTTTGACATATTTCTGACGCCAACGTTACAATCTTCTTACATTTACTTCCAACTTAAAATCAACAACTAAAAATATAGCCTCTACATATTCACGTTTTGTAAATTCCGTTAGCATTAATGTATTCGATTACTCTGCGATCTCAATACAAAATCTCAATCAGATTTTCGATAAAATCGATTTTACGAGGACCTTGATTGATACGGTAACACTGAGTCAGAGGCGGCATCTCTCTGTCGTACAGCCATAGAGGAAATTACATTCTACGTACAGAACCGACATTTATTTTGGCACACAGTTATCAGGCTATTTTGACAGCCTGTAGCGCTCTGCAAGCAGAAAATAACAAAGTTTGTTTCAAGTATCCTGGACAAATTATTTATTTATCACGGTGTATCAGAGAGTTGTACCGGTTTTTGGAGCAATTTGTGATTTTTTGGCTTTATGTTGCATTAGTGTCGCGTACAAGACACTATCTGTAGGATCTGATCTCCATGACTCATTTACATAGGTACCTACTGCAAACGAACATGGCTTGTCTCTTTCACGACAGAGTTATGAAAACAGTCATGGTGACAATGAAAACTATAATATCAAAACATCTCAACTGGCACCGCTTTCTCACAGTGAATAAAAATAGGTAAGAATTTAATAAGGCTTCTAGCAATAACAAATACGAAGAGCAGGCTTATAAAATCCAGCGCATATTGAAGTACTCACAAGGTTCAATAAAGTAGCTCGAGCAGCAGCATCCTAACAGATACCAATATATTTGATCTGCAGATAAAGGAGGGATAGGCGGTAGGCTGCGTTTGATTCACCTTAGCGTTTTGGTCACGTCAGACTGCGGCTGTGCGTAGAAGTTAAAATAATATTATCCTGTGTGGATAACTTACCTTTTACTTTGTTTGGTAAAATAGTTGAATAAAAGGTCCTGTCTGCGGAATGTGGACACGTTTTCAATAACAAAAGTAATCTAGTCCATCTATTTAAAATTGAAGCTCGATTTATTTTTCGAGATTTAACGTTGTTAGCGTTTAAAAAGTATACCTAATTGTCGTTATGTTATCGATGAATTAGTATGACTGAATGAATTAACAGTCTATTGTACTAAAAATTAACATTAATAAAAAAAAAACATAATACAAAAGACAAATTAGTGTTGCCAAGTACATGATGTAGATAAATATAGAAGGTTTTACTGCTTATTCTTAACGAATTCCTTAATCTTTCTTCTTGAAGATCCAGAAAACTTTTTCATTAGCCTTCTGATGCTAAGCCACTGGCTTTGGTACAGCTTCCCGTTATAGGTAATTGGCGAAGGTCCAAGGCTCCTTGCTCTAGCCAAGGTGTCAGGGCGGGAGCGAAGTCCCGGCGCTCCTCTATAATTTGCCACGACCATGCCCCGTCTGACAACCCCTCATCGGGAATATGTTAACCAAATCACTGTTTTCAAGGAGCACGTTCTACCTGTAATCAATTTCTGACTTACTTTACAAGCTAAGCAATTTCGAGCAGCTTAATGTACTTAATTGAGAGAGACACATAATTTATTTACCCAAAAAACTTGTTATTAACTATACACCAGCCAAACTCGATGTAGAATGTTTATTACAAACGTTATACAATACTTAAATATATTACCATAAAAATATCTTTAGTTAGGTAATGATTCATTGAAAAAGATGTTAGAATGGTAAGAGTTGGCAGTCTAGAGTAAAATGCAGCCCTGCCTCGGCATGTTGCAGTATTTAAAGCATCAATTATTAATTCTGGTCTCCACGGAAGACCAGCGCAATGGTACGATCTGCTCTACCATAGCACATGCAGAGTGGAGACCCATTTAGTCAGTTTCTCTGTTAATTTAAGAATAATGTATATGTATACTATTCGTCTCTGTTCTGGCAAAAAAAAACTATTTACTACGTAGTTAGAGCCCTTCGATAAATTAATTACATTTGTAGTTTCTGCACTAACAGCGTACTAATAAGATAAAACATTATGCAGTTCTTTATGCAGCAAAGGTACGATATGTTATAAATATGCACAGATATTATCTTATGATTATTTAAAAGAGCGTTTACTTCAATCAGTCAACTGCATCTTCCCAGTATTCAAACAAAACCTATTATTAGATTGTGTAAAAAGTATTAACGCAATAGGGTTAGATCATTACCATCAGCGAGGTCTGTCCATGCTCCAACGAACGCAAGTTCATCGTTATTATGATGAAAATTGGCTGCGAAGAGAAAAGTTCTTGATGAAGAAATAGAATAACACTCATGAACAATGTGGGAAGTATCTTAATCCGAAGAGATTCGTTCCGGGAAGCGATTAATTACTAGATACATGAACTGTGTTTGTTTTTTATTTTGTTAATAAATAAGTTTATTGAAGACACGTTTCCGAGAAGCTTTTTTAACGGTCAAATTCGTACCCCAATCATCTTTTATTATATTAGCAAATTTATATACCAACCCACGTTATGATTAACGATGTTATCTTAAATTCTGGAATACATCTCCTAAACAGCCTATATTGGTTCACTGCTGGATGCAGGCTTCCTCCGTATAAGCGGCCATCTCAGGGTCCATAATGCCCACGCTGAGCGTGCCGGTTGGGGATCCACACTTCAGAGAATAAACAACTCGGAGAAAAAACTTATATTTCCTATATTTTTATTCTTTTATCGAGACGTCGTATCCTCTCACAGGTTCAAGGTTGTGAACGTGATTTGAGAATATCGTAAATCCAAAGCTCACCTTCAGCCCGATGACGCATTCTCACGAACCTTCTTCAATATCGCTATCTTTATTTGATCTCAATTGGGAATTGATAAAAATTCTCTTTTTTATGTACCGACTGTGGTTGCTTTATTTGAGCTATGTTTAGCAACCAGTTGTTCGGGTTCTTTGTTATCTGTGTGGTTTTTGTCAAGTCAATATTGACTGCAGGCTCAAGTTGTTTGCGTGCTGCATCAAGCCATTCTTATTGATCGCAGGAATTGTGAAGGTGTCCAGATTGGTATTGATCTTTTTGAGTGCCTTTGTCAAGAAATTGTTTTTATTCAACTGTTTGGTCCCATAAATTATTATATTTGAGCTTTTCATAAAGGGAAAATCCTGTAAAGTCAAGCAAGCCGACAGGTAAACATAAAAGTCAGCGTAGAAGTGTACCGACGCTAACATAGCGGTGCAGTGCTGTACACAGCACAATTACACAATTATTGTTTGCTTCGCCGCGACGCTTCCGGATTCCCTGCAGAATTGCTTTCACACAACGCTCTGCGACGGACATGTTCACATAGCTCCTAGGTACCTCCCTTAGATATGCCGCCATTAAGCGCCCGCTCCATTGCTGTTTCACACGCGCCAGCGATAAATTCCCGTCGTAAAACTTTACACCACGTGATTAATATTAGTTGCGAATCGATAGCGGTCATGAATAAAATGCCAGTTTCCGCTATTGATGCGCGAACACGCGCCCTGAAGACTCGCACGGTGATATGAATGTGTAAATCGCAAGATCGCATCTCCACTTATAACGTTATGCGGAGATAATAATATCAGCGCTGCAATTAAAATGCGAGCGCGGACCTTCCGGGAAGCGGAGCGGGTTGCCGACTGCAGCGCCCGACCCCGCCCTCGCTTCGCTAACTCATTACTTTTAACTATACCTACATCCTGAACTCTAGGGTTTTAATATCTATCTAGTTGGAACTCACATGTTATATCAGACTTCTTGATTCGCAGAACGTAGAGCTTTCTTGACACATTTTAATAACTGCACCTTCTGTCAGCTCGTTAGTTCTCACCGCAGCAATAAATAAAGGTAACTTGTCGTATGAACAAGTACTTTGAAAAGCCATTGAAAGAAAGCAACATTGTACGATACTTAAGGAACCTTGACCTCGGGAATCCTATTGAAACGTTCTCGTTATTTAGCACTCGGTAAAAGCTTTTAAGCGAGATGCAACTTTGAAAGTCTGCAAAGAAAGTATTCACAAAACTTAAGCGGTCATAAATAATGCCATGTGAATGTGAACAGAGCGAGCTAATGAATTATGATGGCAGAGAGTGCAATTCTCAGGCGGCGCTAAATGCAAGGCAGCCTCACCCGCGGGCAATGGACGCTGCTGCGGCCAGCCTCTCGTGCGAATAGTTCACGCTCTGCCTCTTGCGTTGCATCATTGTACCTAATAGAGCAGAGTCAACGACACTGCGCGACGACGACGCTGAACTTGAATCGCGCTAACCCTGATGATTCATTAATTAAGCACTGATAAAATAGATAAGATATAAAAACTGATGATCCGCGCATTGCGATGCAATTCACCCATTGAGCCTAATACACGCTAATATAATATTTAAGTGTGTAAATATGTGGCTGCGAAGAGGCGGGCGCTGCGCCAAGGCCGCCCGGTCCTCGCTATTATGTAAATAATGCACTCCGCTGTGCCCTCCACGCACTCGCCGACCCTCCATTACCTGCTCATCCCCTCGACCTCCGCCCGTGGCTGGCGCATCTTCTATTTTTATAAAATCATTTTTATAAATCCCGATAGAGGGCTTAGAGGACTCTTTGAATCGTTCGGATCACGATAGTCGTGCGTCACGTCATCGAGCCGAAATAATGGGATTGCTAAGTACGTAGTAGCTATCATTGTGTTGAAATCCGGAAGGCAGGGCAGGGTCCATCTGCGAGGGCCGGCCTGCGCCCGCGCGGCTCACTGTGTCCGTTTATCGCACGTTCATCAATGTCGGCGCCGCGCCACGATCGAACACGATATTCGTGAATTGGATCGTATCCGTTGATTGAAATAAGCCCTTTTTCAATGAGCTCAAGACGCTTGACGAACTACCAAAACCCACGAATTCTATTGTTTGGAAAATGCACCTAAACAAACAGTTAGGTCTAGATACAGTTACTATTCCACAATAATGGAGGTTAAAATTTTACAACATTAGATACTTTACCTAATTAAGAAATGTCAATATAGTTTTATTCAAGAAAATAATTATAAAAAAAAT
Source organism: Eupithecia dodoneata (assembly GCA_947044415.1). Taxonomy (NCBI): domain Eukaryota; kingdom Metazoa; phylum Arthropoda; class Insecta; order Lepidoptera; family Geometridae; genus Eupithecia; species Eupithecia dodoneata. The sequence goes on along the minus strand of OX345656.1, from coordinate 4,779,228 downwards.
ATCAAATCAAATAAATATAGATGCTTTCTTGAAAAGCTCTACCCTAAGCTCTTTAATTTACTGAGGCCACAACAGGATATGTACGTTAATAGTCAAGAAATCATGACTAGAGTTCACGTAGATCGCTGTATCATAAAAGTCATTCTGATCGTTGAAAATTTCAAGAATATAACTGCAGTGCCTACGGTCTTATTGGTTCATTAATCTATTCAGTTATCTTTATTATTGATTGCGTAATAATTATTTCCTACACTTTTCTTTTAGTTTGTCAATAATCAAACAAACATAATTCTTTCCATAAATAAGACTTAGGTTTTATCTCTCTTATATCAAGGATATTTATTACAGAAAGCCGTTCTCGCTACGACAGTCGTACAAAGAAATCCAGGCTAAAAGAACTGTGAAAATAATAAATACCCTTGCAAGAAAGTGCTCTTGTGGCTAATGGTGGCTGCATTCCGATTGTGAGGAGTGTCGCCGGAGAGCCGTGTCATTGAACCGTCTTGTGGCGAATTGCTCCGCTTCCGCAGCACCCGACAAATAAAATCAATTAGCGAACGCACCGTTACTCCAGCCTGGTCGCCGGTAGCCGGGACAATCGCACCCATCACCCATTCCATACCAAAGGTCACCTCCATATGCAGGCAACAGGCTCCGGTAACTAAGGTCTCGCCGACCCCCAGCCCCGGCTATGTAGACGACGACATCGTAGCGAGACGATAAATTAGTACCTACCTACACAGCCACCGGGGGACTACGACAACTCCCACATTCTCAAACTAATGTTCGCCGCCATTCCTCGCGGATGATTCAACAGATTTATAAATACAGCCTGGGCACGTGTGTTAATTTCCAGAGAGGGCTATTTAATAAAGATAGACACGTCATGTTATTGTCAAGGTGCACCGGATAAGCGGCGACCGGACGATTGTCTCGCGACTATCGTAAATAACTCGCATCGTGTCCGGTGCGGGCCCGGAATACAGAGTTATCGAGCAGAGCGAGGCGCGCGACGTTAGCGAATCCGCAGCTTAGCTGAGAGAGTCGCGATCTAACATTTCCTAACATTGTCGAGGCCACTGCCAGTCGAGAACGCAGGAAGCGCGCAGGAAGCTGCCTCCGCGCATTCTGAATACGGATGAGCTGTAACGTGTGCCATCGCCTCTCCATTGTTGATTTTTATCTGAGACGATGCTTGCGAGATAATCATCTAAAAGCAATTCAAGCATTCGACTGAAAGCTTTAGGTTCATATAACATCAGAGGCTCAATTTAAAATCCTTATACTTTCGAAACGCAATTTGATTAAAATTAATGACGTTCCCTGGCAAAAGACTGGAATTGCCCTCCGGCTACGAATTCCAGCTGAGGCAGAAACAATGGACATATGATATAAATAGGTGGAATAAATATAAAATGGGTTGTTTTATTTGGACTATTTTGCTGGTTGAACGTTATGCGAAGGGTGCCGGCGGGCGGGGTGGGTAGGGTACCTACGTGCGCTGAGATAGCATCGGCTTAGGCTATAAATAGATACGCGGACCCTTGAACCAGCCGCGGCAAGCCACCGGCGCTGCGCCTCTTAGAGATCTCCTCATTAATGAAAAATGTTGATGTCTCTTTTGAATGCACCTTGAAACATTCTGCGGCGCTTTGAGGAAAGTAAACGTAAGTCAAACTCTATCTATTTATTATTGTTTTTAATCTGATTAACAGTAGAAAAACATAAAAAAATCTGGCATGTTTAAAGACGTACTTTAAACTGTTTTAAGATTCCTAAGGCTTGGGACTACATTCCTAAGGTTCCTTAGTTTTTCACTTAGCCTAAAACTTTGTTTCCTCGTCCCAATCCAATCACTAGTGGAGTACACCAACCTTAAAGTAAACCTAGGTAGGTACTTACTGAAGAATAATGAACATATGCCTGTACCAAACAAGTAGTATTTATACATTTGAATTTAAAATAATCACGAGATGTGAAAGATACCGCAACAATCCACTATAGAACCGACAGAGTACGACTTCTCGATTATTCGCTTTCATTGGAGCATGCTTGGCTAGATGTTATTTTTTTTCTCTGATTAGAGCAAAAGATGGGAACCGGTCGGCTAGCGAAGGCCGTGGCAGGGCCGCTCCCGAGCGCCCCGAGTCGTGGACCCCAGACCTCCGCCTCCCGACGCGACGCTAATGATGCCTCCAGCGGACCACTAATTGGACGAAGGCCCGACCGCTGCTCCAGGAAAAAATTGTACGCTACACTGCCCGATCCGCAGAACCGCAAATAGACCGGCGATACGAGACTTTAAATCATACGAATTATCAAATTCCGATAAAATTGACCCCATCATTAAAGTCAAAACGCAAGCCCCTTATCTCGGAAATAATTTGTCGACGTTTCCTCTTATCTTGATCTTTGAGGTGTGAATTTTAAATTTACCGGCGGCGGGAAGTTTTGGAAGTGGACTTTTTTGAGAATTTGTAAAAAACAAAGCTTTGTAAACAAACCATAAGGTACTGTTATACGTGATTAGTGCTTTCTTTGCTCCAATAGGGAACCTTGCTGAATGCGATTATGTCGGAAGCACGTACATAAGAATTGCCCTTTAATAACGGTAGAGTTGTGTAGTCAATTGTCGTAGATTGCAGACGCACTAAAGTTTACCTAGCTGTAAATAATAACACAATTGTAGGTACATAATCGGCGCAATGGCGATATCTTTCAAAAATGTGCATTACCGACTCTACTCTCTTCCACTAGTGGACAAAAAATTTAAGTGAACAGTAAAATAATATTATTTGATAATAATTTATATATAAAATATCACTTGTCTAAGTGCTTATTTTGTAAGCCTAAAGAAATAAATGATTTTTTACTTTACTTTACTTTACTCCTACAGACAGACGATACAGAACCAGATGTTGTATTATTATATAGTTATACTAGTTATATAGTTAAGTTAACTAGTTATAGTTATTATAATAGTTTTATCTAATTGCGCTAGGAGCCCAGAAATCTTTGAATGAGTCATGTTTGGGAATGCGAAACGTTAAACAAACGTTATTATATTAGGTTGGTACTACTTAAATGTTTAGGTAATGCTTCAAGAAACCTTTGGTTAGGTACCTAGAGTGATGTACAATGAAAATTATGATAACAAATTATATCATGATAACAAGGAAGCTGGTTGCTTCCTTGTATATAATTTGTTAAGACTAAAGACTAAGACTAACCAAATCTCATAATAAGAGCGTTAAATTGAATGAATTGAATTATATATTAATAAGGAAGGAACATTACATTATTGTCAAGGTAAGGTTAGATAATGTAATGTTGACATAGACAGATAAGTGGTATGGTATTCATGTTTCTGGAAAGTACTGTTTATCCAGAAAATCATGTCTTCCGGAGAACTTAACCACATACTCGGGTACCTACATACATCTGACTTGTAATATACCAATGTTCAGTCAAAGCCTGGAGGATAGCCCCTAATTTTATGCGTCGTATTTCCTACATGCCATTAAATAACCTAATCCTTGCTCTACACGACGTGGTACACTGCACAGCCTGTGCTTACACGGTTAGATACTTTGAAAGATGCAATCCAAAGAGCCATAAGACGGCATCCAAACCTTGTATTAAGTTGCAAATACCCGGCTCCGATAGAAGGTAACTGTGAAGTATCCCGCCGGCTGCGCTGGCGTATATACCGGTGATATGACGACAAGTGCCTCAGAGCGCGTGTCGTTTCAACTCAATGGACATGTCCAGCCAGCTTATCGGCCGGCGCTAAATTCTCTCGCGTGATTTCCTGGTTATCTCCACTAAAACGTCATTTCTTGTTGCAGCCATCGATGCGGTCTGACTAATGAAGATTTAAATCGGCGGTGGTGCAAGCCCAGTCCCGTTTTGCATCCTTCTATTTACCATACCAAGGTTAAGTAACGTTACATGATATCCGCGTTAATGCTCAGATTTAGAGGTGCCCCTTCGCGTATGTTGCGGGGCAACTTTTCTTCCGTTACGAAACCACTTATCGCATAGGCATATATTAACTTTAGTGCTGTGCAATCTCACTAATTGTGCCACTATAAGGAATGCACTAAACTCCGATTCAAACACCGATATTTTCTGTATACAAAGGGGTTAAAAACCCAAGGAATATTGGTGGAAAATATTTAATGACATCGGTGTCATCGAAACAAGACACAGAAGCTCGATACAATTTTTGGTTTTGAAAGCTTTAATTCATTATTTAGCTGTTGTCTCGTTAGTTTTCGAATCCAAATTAATGCATTTTGCGCTAAACATGTGAGATTATGCGTTGTTGAAGTTTATGTCTTAGTTTTTAGTTATAACCTGCTACTTTGTTGTTTTCTGTTACCAGTCTCAAGTTTTCGTTCATTAATGTCTTTGTTAACATAAAATATCTTGGATTCTAAATCGAAGTATATGTTATAAAGTGGTTCCCGAACCTACCTTTAGAGTCAATCTTCTGAGAGGTACCTATTGACTGAGGTTCGGTTACGGAGCTTTCAAGCCTTCAGTAAAGAATGTACTGCAATGTCTGACACAGCACTTATTACACTTTGCAGGGTCTAATAGAATACTTGGTCCGCGTGTGGAAGAAGCCCCCGCTGGTCTACTGCGACTACCACGGCCATTCGCGGAAGAAGAACGTGTTCTTCTACGGGTGTGCCGCTGCGGAGAGCTGGTGCAGTGACGACCGCATCTTGCAGGATGAGCCCGTCAAGTATCTTGTGAGTTAACACATAGGTACATGGCCCGAGATGCACACATTCCCGAAGCCCCTCCGGGCGGAGCCTGAGCAGGGAATGCCTTAATGTTTTTTTTAATCCTATACTTCCTACTCGTATTACAAAGTCGGGAGTTTTAGTTTGGTCCAAGAAAACGCCAAATGGATGATTTCGGAACGAATCGGGCTTTAATTTTGCATTTAAAATCGCGTGCGAAGGCGCGGACTAAATATTGGAAAACTCTTCTAATAATAGAAGAGTTTCCAATATTTCGGCATAGTATCATACGCCATGATCACGGAATAAGTAGATATACTTTATTTTGTGTTTATAACCATGATAATTTCAAAAGTTTTAATATAATACGTGTTTTGACAAAACACTGTTTTGTAATCTTTCATTATAGATATATAAATTTGCTTAATTAATACATAATTTCGGTGAGTTTTAGTTTCCGTCATCCATCATACCTATTCCTGTGCAAAAGATAACGTTAAATGAACCTGAACCTTAACCGCAGGTCTTTTATTTCAGGAATTTTACTAATATTAGCTTGTAAAATAAAGTTGTGCTAAGTTTGCAGTGCTAGTGCCATTATTGCGGTTTAAACATACTAGCTAAGGACTTATCTCCGACTGACAACTTTCTCGGAGGTTGTCCACGTCGGGATAGCCTACAATTCAGTTAAAACTAAACATTTCTTGTCACATACCGTTATATTGTAGACCAAACAACAGAGATCTCTTTGATTTTCCATCGTGCCATCACCGTGGTTCATTACAGAATTACGTTCCGGATGAGTCATTGGCAAAACTTCTCACGCCAACAACAATCAATCATTCGTTTTGTTCCATCGAAAAGTTCGCGATCCTTTTGTTCTGGTGTTTTGATTGACTCAAGACGTGAGCACAGACAAAGGACGACTTTCCTGATAATAACCTTTAATTCCCATTTGCAACACTGACCTGATACACCTTTATTGAATACTAGCTGCGTCCCGCGGCTTCGCCCGCGTGGAAATCTATGTATCAATTTGTTTATAAACCTCTTGAATCACTATTAAAAAACCGCATCAAAATCCGTCGCGTAGTTTTAAAGACAAAAGGATATGTAGACAGCGGGAAGCGACTTTGTTTTATACTATGTTGTGATACCTATATGTAGGTACTAGCTAGGTGGTGTAGTACCCTAACATTCTTTCTGAAACTCATAGGTTAGCCTACCTATGAGTTTCAGAAAGAATGTTACCTACCGAAACTTTTTAACAGAAATTCTGAAATTTCATATAGCTCAAATCGTAATTTTTGCGGCTGATCCGGAGTTTTCCAAGTCAGATAGATTTTTATCTTTCCTTATGCAACAATAATTGTGTAAGGAAAACAAATAAATTGAAAAATATTGTGATATTTTTCTCACGTAAAGAGGCTAATGGCGTCTGTTCGCAGATGCTTCCAGCGCTGATGCACCGGATATCACCAGCGTTCGCCCTCGGCTCGTGCTCGTTCCGCGTGGAGCGAGAACGCGAGAGCACGGCGCGTGTCACAGTGTGGAGACACCTCGGGGTCACGCGCTCCTACACCATGGAGGCATCCTTCTGCGGCTTCGATAGGGGACCTTTCAAGGTGAGGCTTAAGTCTGTGCTGTCAAAAGTCAGCGCTTTATCTCCCTGGAACGTTTATGACACTGACTTGGTACGGAAGGTTCTCGAAGGAATATCATCTTTCAATATAAATCAAAGAAATTGCTTATCAAGTGCTGATTGGGTTGAAGTGACATTATTTGATGAGTCTATCAAATACATGGGAAATCTTTTGTTTGTCATGACTTTTGGTTCTTATAAATAGAAAGAAAAAAAATACTTTTATTTGACACCATACATAACACATAACATGACACATAAATGGCTTTATGGAGGCATCCTTCTGCGGTTTCGATACCTTCCAAGGTGCGACTTACGTCAGTGGTGTCAATAGTCAGTGCTTTGTGTCCATGGAACCTTTAAGATATTTACGTGGCACGGAAGGTTCTCTAGCGAAGATCATCTTTCAAATAAATCAAGGTTCAAATCTCTTGTCAAGTGCTGATTGGGTTGAAACGAGATTAGGTACTTAGTTGATCGGTCTGTCAATGTCAAGTATCAAATACATGTGTTTCATATTAGAAATGTATTTAAAAAAAATAAGCAAGACCCTTCATAAATACTATTGGAATACGCTAAATAACAAAATATATGCTCGATTAAAAAAATAATGTTAGTATTACCTACGACTGTATGGGCAATTAATCCTCCGCTAGCGCCTTAATTGGGAGCGTAATAGACTTGCTTTCATACAAAGCAGTGTACTTAGGTACCTTTGTATCTGTGATGATTCCACAATGCAGCTTTATACTCGTGTGTGTACAACAATACACAATGCAGGCCTTTATAAAAATATCGAAACGTTCATTTATTTAAGTTTTACGTCCAATAAGGCTGTTCACACGCATGTTCTAAAAGACATCCCGAGAGAACAAACAACTCGCTTTCCAGCTCTGCCTAAAACGTTCTTAAGGCAGATAGTGTAGTGGTATAAAGTCGTTCGTTCTCTAATGCAGGGAGCTTATCATTTTGCTTGCATTAGCATAAAAAGCTCCCACGCAAAAATGAGACAGTCCGTAAATATTCCGCGACGTTTAATAATGATGCACGAGTACAGACCGTCTCACTTAAATCCCAATTAGAAATGACGGGTTATCTTAGATTAGTGATAACGATACTTAGCTGGACATGGGGCTAATACATCTACCGTGCATGGTCTACCTACCAGCGGTCGGCCTAGGCTGATGTGCCGATAAGCATCCGAGATGTAACAAATCTCAGATCCACCAATGACTATTGAACACTAGATGTCAATATTGCCGAGGCTTTTTCTTATATATTTTTTTTAATTTGTACAGCTTTTGTTACTTAAGCGACAGAAAATACTAAAGTTATTTAAAACGGGATATTTACCATGAATTTACAGAAAATAATTTGTGATTGTGAGATTTGGGGTTTTCTATATAAAGTGGCATGCAATTGAATTCCTTTCGTTTATTTGGTAAGGGCATTTTCCAATATTTGATCTCACTTAAGAGCGTTTATTCCTAAAATGCGCAGAAACAGTACTTTTCAAAGCCGTTTATATCATGAACCACTTATCTTATAGTATATGTTATTTACTAATAATTTTAGGAAATTTTAGTGTCCAACGAGTTTGACTATAAAATATTTCGATTAATATAGTATGTACGCGTTCTATCAAGATAACTTGTGAGAGGTTTTCATAATTTCCCTTTCAGCATCAGTTTCGAAGCTCAAAATAATAGAAAATACTGACATATCTAATTAAGAAAAAAATATAACCTACTGATGAGATCCTTGGCTAAAAACTTACTTAGAAAGATGTTTGGTTTTGGTATCCTACTATGAGAAATTAAAATTCAAAAAATGTGAAATATTACGAATATTTCACATTTTTAAATGATGTTTTTACCGATATACCTTATTTAATTTAATATAATAATAGCCTACCAATAAAGTGGAGCATCTTTTTTAAAATCATACATTTAAAATTTTTATGATTTTGTTGCTATTATTTTTCTATAAATATTTAATGAGCGACGTGACCACACTCTAGAAAGCCTCGCGGCGGACTGATTTTCGCGCAGCGTTTTATAGTAGTTTTAAAATATTTATAGAAAAATAATAGCAACAAAATCATAAAAATTTTAAATGTATGATTTTAAAAAAGATGCTTCACTTTATTGGTAGGCTATTATTATATTAAATTAAATAAGGTATATCGGTAAAAACATCATTTAAAAATGTGAAATATTCGTAAAATTTCACATTTTTTGAATTTTAATTTCTCATAGTAGGATACCAAAACCAAACATCTTTCTAAGTAAGTTTTTAGCCAAGGATCTCATCAGTAGGTTATATTTTTTTCTTAATTAGATATGTCAGTATTTTCTATTATTTTGAGCTTCGAAACTGATGCTGAAAGGGAAATTATGAAAACCTCTCACAAGTTATCTTGATAGAACGCGTACATACTATATTAATCGAAATATTTTATAGTCAAACTCGTTGGACACTAAAATTTCCTAAAATTATTAGTAAATAACATATACTATAAGATAAGTGGTTCATGATATAAACGGGTTTGAAAAGTACTGTTTCTGCGCATTTTAGGAATAAAGGCTCTTAAGTCTTCATTCAAGTAAACTTTTAAACCATAATTTATTATATAATTAGAAATAAAGGTAGCTAGGTTGCCTGGGAGAAATCGTTGTCAGCGATAAGGCCGCCTATTGTACTGTTCATATTTGAAATTTAGATATGAGGTTTTATTTTGTTATGTTTTTAAGTGCAATAAAGTGTAACTACGTTCATTCATTAAATAAAGTGTAAATAGATTTTTCTTCACTTCAATTTTATGTCCACTAGTCCATAGTGGCAATAAACGAAGACGACGAGTGACAAGGGTAGGGTATGTCTACCCTACCCTTGTCACTCGTCGTAGGTAGAGCACTGTTCCCAGGCAAGGCTCTAGGTGCCTATTCTACCAGGCTTCAGCTCACCTCACGTCCAGTTACTGAACAGTCTTAGAGACCGTCAGCTCGTGAATTGGTCTCCGGATAGAGATCGATGTGCGTGTCGTATAATTAATGCTGCTATTAAATCCTTGCGTGAATGTCATTGCTTATTAGCTTATTACCCACCGGGGTAATTGAATTAGGAATAACTAATACAGGAAGTTTTAATAATATGAGTTAGTATGACTTAGGAAAAAGGAAAAATCATGATTAACTTTTGTGTTGACGATATTAATTATTTATATTATATGATAAATATTTTAAATATTAGATAATATCTCGTTCGCCATTCCTGGGTTATGTCAGAAACTCTACGCAAAGTTAAGTCGGTCTAAAAATAATTAAGTTTGGAGAATTCATGAAAGTAGTAAAAGACTTATCCCGTTATAAATGTTTTTTTATTAATATCCTTGGAAGTTTTAAATATTTATCTTAAATTCGTTTCTGCCCTCGGCTTTGCACGTGTTGTTTTTTTAGAACCATTTAAAAGTTTCTTATATCGATATATTATCTGTTATTGTGAATTGAATAAAAAGTAGCCAATGTTTGCAAATTACAGGCTAAGCATATCCGTGCATAATTTAAACATGATCCTTTCAGTCGTTTTTTTTCCTTTCATCCATCCATCTAAACATCCAAACTATCTCATTTATAATATTAGTGAGAAGACTTGATTCTGAATTAAATAAAGAATCTTCAAAATACATCACAGCTGCAACATGCAGCGATATTCGCAAATTGCGTTTTCTTAGGATAATTGTAAGACTTGGTACCTGCCTTGCTACTTGCCTATAGGTTTATTTCCAGCTATTCAAATGAAGTGTTTAGCCTAACAAGTGTACATTGATCGTACGTACGTTCCTCGCAGGGTTTCCACCTGAACACGCAGCACCTGCAGAATGTGGGGAGCGACTTCTGCGAGGCGTTGAACGGATTGAACGACAACGCCAACACTGTCGATATACAACTGACTAAGGATCTCAACGGGTTCGTTTTGATGATTTATAATAAAGGTTGCAACGAAACATGTGTACCTACTAAGCCTAAAGTGGGTGATTCTGAACCCGTACGTTCCACAATTCTTTAGATTAAATAAAAATTTAAGACTTTTTCTTCACATTCGTGTTATTTTACGAGGATTTTCATTTTTACATTATTATTTTTGTTTGAACTTTTCAATTTTCAAGGTTTTAAATTTTTTTTGTACCAAATAATATAATAACAAAACTCATTTGTGAAATATTATATAATGGTAATAATCTAAGAGTGCGTGTATATGTATGAGAACACAAATAGGAGGAAATCAAATATAAACACAAAATTAAAAAAAAAAAAAGTTTAATCCGGGGTCTAATAGTCCAATCACCCCCTATCGGCATAGAACACATGTTACGTGGCACCTCATATAACTAATAAAGAAAAACCAGTTTGGGCAATGGGCATATATAACGTAACCTACGTTATATATGCCCATTGCCCAAACTGGTTTTTCTTTATTGTTAAATCAGCCAGAATTACCGGATGAATGGCATCTGATTTCGATAATCAATTCACGGAAATTTATAATCAGATCGTAAATTAAAGAGCCTTGGCCAAAGCCGATCATCAGATAAGTAGAAACAATAATTCTAGCGAAGAAAGTCCCTAGTCCTTCGACTACTCGGTTACTTAACTTTGCGGCGCAATTATTTGTGAAACATTCAATACTCAATGTTTTATTGCTTACATGTGTACAAATAGGTCTAAAATAAAAAACAAAAGTCCCACCCATGTCGTTAGTTTTTGGGATATTATTTAAATTCTATGTAAGTAGTATTCTATGTTAGTATAACAAAGTTTCGTTAAGGCATGTATTATATTATCTGTGGTTAAGGTAATGACGCTAATGAGTAGTCCTAGATTTCGCTTGTAACATGGTCACCTGGTAGAAAGCTTTGCTAGGAATAAGACCGCCAATTGCAACTTATTTTAATATAGTACCTATCAAGTGAAGTTTTTTAACTCAGGTTACAGAAACAGGTACCTACATTTCTCATCAAATAGGCACACTGCAATAAAATTTATATTTATTTTAAATAGACATATAGAATCACTAACTCAATTGAATTAATTTCTTTAACAGAAATATCGTTGAGATTAAACTGAATGACACAGAACTGAACAGGCAAGTTTTATCGCGTCATGTTTACGTAAAGCTAACCCTATGCATTTCATATGATTTTATAACATCCTCGACAGTCATAACTTCCAGCGATGTGAATGAACAAGTCGTTGGTGTACCCATAAGTTATGCATGTGTTTAAATAACATTTTATAAATAGTAAGCCATTTCCCATGAAATATCTTATGCTGTAAATTGCTAAGTACCTACCTACGCGCGGCGCGACGATAGCAGAAATCTATATAGTTAATAACTATATTAACTATTATATATGTATCTATCTATATCTATATGCACTAGCATATAGATATAGATACATACATATATAATATTAACAGAGCTTGCTCAGGATCCATAATAACACTTGCTCAAGTTCCTGTTACCATCATATAATTGTATGAATGATTAGATTGACTATGAGATTGAAGCAATTCAAATATATCTGAAATAATTATATCAGAAAGTTAACGCCACACAAGTGAATACCTAATCGTTTTTGTGTCATGGTTTGTTTACAAACATTCAACATCGAATTTCGCAAATGTATAGGCAGGCATTTCGATATGCCGCCGGGAGCATCCAAATTCACATTAAATAGGTACACCCAACATCTAAATCTAAAAATAATTGTCATGAAATATATCTAACCATTAACTTTAATATCTGCTAATATCTGTAATGTATGGGACCGAATGTTCAAAGAAGCCTTTACCGGTTTTTGTGGAGCACACCCTATTAAGCACTGATTCTGAGGGGTTAGTTCATACAGCGGATCCGTTTTCACAAGACCATTTTTTTATATTTCACAATCGTTTACCGGAATGTTTTCTGGTGTGTGAACTCGCTCCTACATACGCCATCATATGACTCCATAATCTAGGCTACACAGGGAACGTGTTAAAACAGAAAAAAACAGATCCTGTAATAGGTACGGATGCTGTGTGAATGCGCCCTTATGTGTACTAAGATGACAAGCCAATTTCATATTAACACCGTCGTAGGTACTTAAAACTGATAACGAAATAATCATTCAAAAACTAATCTAATCTAACTAATCTTGTTTTTTGTTGGCCGTCTTTTTAACAGACTTTGATTTGTAAATATCTAGATAGAGCAATACTGATGATAGGCGTGAAATAGAACATTGAGTTCTTTGTCTCAAGTTTTGGTTATTCACGAATTAATATTCAGTTTGTGTTACAGCGAGTTAGTGATGGACAGCGAAGCGGGTTCGGGCTCCGACAGCGTCCTGAAGACGGACTCCGACGAAGATTTTGACTAACTAGTGTAACATAGGATTATTGTCTGAACCGGCTCTTGGACCCACGCAGCGCCACCTCACGACCGACTCCGACGACCTTAGTCGATACTGACCTCTACAAGTAATATTTTCTATGCACTAGGGATCGATGAAACTAGAATTTCGCCGGAGTATAAGTAAAAACTGTACTCCAGCTAATCTAGATAGGTACAATGTTTGTAAACATGGTCAAAATCCAAAAATATAGTGAATTTTAGGTTAAGTATAAGGCTTAACCTAAAAATCACTGTTGGTTTTTTGACAGAATTGCACTACGTTTTGAACTCTTTCCTGCTATGCTTAGTGCTGACAATTGATGTGATCTGTTTTGGCGTAGTTTCAAAACTACGCCAAAACAGAATTTTTCATTACTGTTTTGTGAGTTGTTCACAAATTATATGTTTTGATAACGGCTTGAGTATAAATACCAACCCCAACCTCTATAGAGCTGGTTGAGCTTAGCTCTTTCGTAATCAAATCATTGCCTTCTAATCAAGTTTTTTTCGAGCGCTGCGTGATTTCGACTTCCTATCTTCGACAATAACATTGCTTTACATTTGAATTCATCCGATCGATGAAAAGTTGCGAAATATTAAAAGTAGTAATGGTTATAACTAAGTAAATAAAAAGTAAATAGAAACAAGCTTTAATAAGGTAACTAGCGTGCTGCGCTGTGTAGTGACGACTTTATAATAATTTATAAAAATCGAACAGTAACATGGTTTTTATCATTATTATTTTGTAAAAAGTTTACAAAACCTTTGATTGAAACGATATATTTGTTTAGTTAGCACTAATTTATGTAGTCTTAATTTGTGTTCTAAATTATATGTCGTAGCCGTGGAGGCTGTGCCCTGTGTAGTTTGTTTTTATGTGGTATAAATTATATAAGTGGCTTGTGATCTCAGTAACTAATATATAACTTATTAAATCTCAACTCGTTTTTTATTGAATCACACTAATATTGAACATGCGAGAATCTGGATGTTTTTAAATAATTCCTGGGCAGTTCGTACAATTCCTCATTTGTACAATCGATAAAACATCCTGATTCACACAATTTTTGCCATGAATTCTTACAAATAACGTTCAGCTTCAAATAGAGGTCAAACAAATTAACCAGAACTTTAAAGAAATTTCATGATTGTTGCTGGTCTTCGATCTGCGATCAAAAATACTATATAGATTTCGGGTCACATACAAAATCAAAGCGAAAAGCAGTCTCCGTAAATAATATTTTAGGACTTTTTGAGCCGACCCGACGACATCTAGATAGTATTCGTGATCGCAGTTTAAAATATAAATAAATAAATAAATTCCCATGGGATAGAAATAATCTTCAAACGTTTCCATAGAAACACCGCGTGCAAAGCCGCAGGCGGAAACTAGTTTTCAATAAAAGACATGTATTATATGAAAATGTATGTATATATTATCTCAAAACGTTAGTTATCAACAATAATCACATTTTAGAATTTGTGCATACGGCCTAAAGTCGTAGCACACGTGTGGACTTCGACTGCAGGCTGTATGCAAGCTACTCTACTAAATATTGATAACAGAAATAATTGCACTACTGCACCTTCCGGTAAGGGCTCTCTTTCTGTCATGCGGATTTCCGACCGCATGCGGATCAGCTCCGCGAGCGGGCCACTAGAAACCTATAACTTCATATATGTTTTTTTGTATCACGCGTGACACACGTATGCGGAACTCAGATTGACTGCAGCAATTATAGGTATCGGGTGGTCCGCACGTGGAGCAGATCCGCACGCGGGCGGACATCCGCATGACAATAAAGAGCCGTAAAATAATTATTATTATATCTATTAGTTTGTCATCTCAACTTAAAACTAGAAGGAAAGGTAAATCACATGTCAGTAGTAAGATTATTATGTAATTGCATTACACTGTGATGATTAAATACCTAGTATTAGAAACAACAAAATGCAAGAATGCGCTGAAAATCTACTATTAAAAATATCTATCTATACCAGCCAAACTCGATGTAGAATGTTTGTGAATAATCCACGACACAAATAACTAAAACTAGTTTGGTTTCAGATATACTGTTTTAAGTGTAAGCAATATAATTATTGAAGGGATGTGAAATAGACAAGAACTTGCTTATAAAAGACGTGGCAACAAAGTGAATTTCGTGATTTGTTTATCAACATTCAACATTGAATTTGGCTAGTGTATAAATATTCAGAATTTTCAGATAGAAAAATTACAACGCACTTTAACATGATTATAAAATTAACTCTTAAATAAATCCAATAAATATAAACATAAATACACTGACTAAACAATTGTTATTATAAAAATATCGTCTATTTATCTTTTTACAAATTATCCACAAATATTCTATTTCACGAAGACGGTTTCGCCGATGAATTTTCTGCGTTAAGTTGCTTTGTACTGACATTTTGCGTGGACCCAAAAACACAAGTGACTCGGACCGCGTCGCAATCGAGACTGTGATCGAGAGTGCTCCGTCCCGAGGTTACGCAAAGTAACTGAATGTCACGTGCACAGGCTATCAACAACCAAGATCAAACCTTCTTCGTGAAATAGAATATATGTACCTATGTATTCCTTTGTAATAATTTGTGTCCATTTTACAGCTTACAGATTTTTTATCTACAAGAAAAAGCTTTGTAGCTATTCATCAAAATCAATTAGAAGTCGCGCAGGTAGATCAATATGAAAGTATGCTTTACTAAAAGATTATAAGACACTTTTGACACCTATTTAGTAGATTTCCTTATTTATTATTACGTAGAACTTTACTAAATTGCTATTTTTACCAATATTAGTCCACAGCTGGAGGTTAGGCCTCTGCTAATGACTAATTGCGGTGATTTCTCAAAAGACTAACGGCCGAATACTCAAACGCATATCAGATTTAGGCACCACCGAGATGTATTTTTGTTAGATTTTCATTGAAAATTCAAAGTAAAAAAAAACTACCTGGCTTTGACTTGACTTTGTAAAACGAACGAAGTTGACGGATGACGTCAGTCGCACGGATCGAACAACCTTGCAACCATGCGGATTTCCGAACGCGTGCGGATCTGGTCCGCGTGCGTGTCATAGCACGCTCCAGCCTATCAGAAATTATCAATTCCGAGTAACCCGCACGCAGAAATCTGCATGACAGGAAAAGAGCCCTGACGCAACTGATTTCTATTAACTCTTTAAACGACCAACGCTACGAAATTCTATTCGAGTGCTGGAGTTTTTATGGTACCGAAAAAACATTTAATTTTGTAGTTTCTAATCTTTAAAACTGCGGAGAATACCGGTAAAAACTGGTAACAATCACTCGTAAAAGGGTACTACGGAAATATAGCGTTAAGTCTTTTTACGCTAAAGCATGCACTGGACCGAATAAGCACAAGCCCAAAGTAAATGGGTTTTTAAATGCGGCGTAAAGTTACGAATGCACAGCTACAAAATAGCGACGGATGCTTACGCCACGCAGAAAGATCACTCTAGACTAGACAGGTGGTAATATTTTACACTACAATGGTTACTTCTTGACTTGGATTGAAACACTTTGCCAGTTTTTCGGTTTCAATGATAAATTCCTTATTGAAGTCAATAAAGTTTGTGGAAAGCCTTTTTGTCACTGAAAATGTATCTAAAGTTATCGAGTTTAAGCTCATATTCGAATGCTTCTTTTTGTGATGACGGTAGCTGTATTGGATTTATGTGCGCAGATCTCTCTCTCTCTCACCTCTACAGTAAAGCTGCATTTGCAAGCCCAAACTTATCTGAGATTAGATTCCGCATACTGTGATAAGGTTAAGGATTGATTGTACAATTTGTTTCGACCTTAACTTCTGGGTGACGTCGCGTCTGTTTGTGGCATAACTGTATGCACAAACTGTAGTATGTATTGTGTCACACAGGCATTTGAAATAAGCTACGGTAATATATATAAAAAGACAGGCAGACAGAGTCTCAAGCTCGAGCTCTCAAAATTACTGTGAACGTACGAAAAATTACTGAAAATGAATAACAGACCACACACGACTCGAATAAGTATAAATGTTGAAAAGTCTAATTATTATATTTGACCGAAAACGCTGTACCGCGCCTGAGGTATGCGAGCGACGAGACGGGGGGGAAATATCGGCAGCTCCGATCCATAAGTCTGCCGTCAACGCATACTCTTGCTCGTTTTTCCTCGCCCCTCACCTCGCCGCATGCCGCTAAGGAGCGATACAGCGGTTTCGGTAACTTATAACATTAAGGTAATTTGTTCGTTAATTAATTATGTATAATGTTATTGTAATTAGTAGGTGTAAAACGGTGGAAGCAATGTGTTTACATTTAGGTTTGGTTACTCTTTCGTTTTGTAACACGGTTATGTTTTAAAAGTATAATAATCGCGGCGTGAAGATATACAGGGTTATTATTATTAGGTAATTCACTGCCACTGCGTTAACTGCAGATTCTGCGCTTCGTCACGAACACTATAGTAAAACGCCAGGACTTAATTCTTAAATTAGGTAGTAGGTAATTAATTGTAGTTATAATAATTTATTGGTAATAGATACCCCAATTCATTCAATAATCGTTGTTTAGAAGAGGCTTTATATCAAACTTAACTTAAAAACGGCTCTGCCTTAAATTAACAGTGACTGTGGGAGTAGGAAATCGGTATTTAGTACTTAAGATTATTGGGTGTCGATCGGACAAACGAGTTTTTTCATTTTGTATCATAGGTCTTAATTTGTACACCGTAATCGGTAAAACATATTTGATACCTACCTGTTTGTAACATCTTAATAACACAATCATCATCATCATCATCAGCCTAAAGCAGTCCACTGCTGGACATAGGCCTCCCGCAATGAGCGCCATAGCGCCCTGTCTTCAGCTTGCCGCATCCAGCATCTACCTGCAGTCTTTCGCAGGTCGTCATCCCACCTGGTCGGAGGGCGTCCTACACTACGTTTACCGAGTCGTGAACTCCACTCAAGAACACGTTTGCCCCAGCGACCTTCGGTTCTTCGCGAGATATAGCCGGCCCACTGCCACTTCAGCTTGCTAATTCTTTGAGCTATGTCGATAACCTTGGTTCTCTGTCGGATGTATTCGTTACGAATCCTATCCTTCAGAGAAACTCCGAGCATAGCTCTTTCCATAGCTCGCTGAGCGACTTTGAACTGGTGGACCAGCCCTATCGTGAGTGTCCACGTCTCAGCTCCGTAGGTCATAACGGGTAGGACGCACAATAACACAAAATGTTTATGCAAATAAATGATCTTTATCTTTAGGTTTTTCACGAAATAATATAAGAATTAAGATCTGGCGTCTTCACGATCGTGTTCGTGATGATGGGCGGAGCCTGTAGTTCACGCAGTGTCATTTACTAATAACCCCGTATAATGTAATGCAACGAACTTATTAATAAAGTTAATATTTGGTTTAACTTAATAATAATACGAACATCTCCATTCTATAGTCTTTCGCAGGTCGTCATCCCACCTGGTCGGAGGGCGTCCTACACTACGTTTACCGAGTGGTGGTCTCCACTCAAGAACCCGTTTGCCCCAGCGCCGAATCAAAACTGGTTTAAATGGTCTTTGCCAAACTTACATAGCGTGCTAATCTTCGATTAACGAAATCGGCAAACATTGAGCTTTCAATTTCGATAGTACACTTAAAAAATATATAAAATAATATATTAAAGAATAACATGATACATCTAATAACATAAAAAACATGATTTTTCAACCACTAATCAATCTAATCATTCATATAGATATCAGCCATTTTGGCGTGATGCTATGAAGTATCAAAAAAATATACTTTGTTAGATACCTGCTCTTACAAATTCGTACGATTTGAAGGGGAAAGCCAGTTTTAGCCTAACCTCTATCATAAAATCACGCAAATGTGAACAATGATATAAGATATTTTAGGATAGGCTAATCAAAAATAGAAGCACACATCAAGTTTAAGGTAATAGAGCTTATATGGTCACAGACCGATTTGAGTTAACATAACTATCAAACGCCAATAACATCAATATTATTTCTATAGTACAAAACAAAGAATATAAACTATACTCCATTGTAGATATTTTTTCACATATCTATCGTATGTTGTTTTTTCAACTGGTTGTTTTGCTAAATTTACTTATTCTACATCATAACGTAGTACGTCCGTGTAGAAATATAGTTACTTACTTGTCCTGTTTGAAAACTTCTGGTGATGACGTACTTTGGACGCAAACAGTTTTGTTCTTCGATATAATTTAGAGTTTATAACAACCAACGCAAAGTTGTCTGCTTTCCTAGCCTGGTCTTCATTTGTTTGCTGTCAACTTACCATGACATCTATGTTTAAATGCGTATCAAGTTTGCCATTGTTGTCAGCACGATTTTCTCTTGACTGTTAGCTATCTATATAGATTCTCATTTGTTTGATTCTTTCATCTTCACTTTAAATCTTAAAGCAATGCAGGTAAAGTACAGGATGGTTCACAGTGTTACGTTGCTCACTTGTTTGTATCCGCTGCACTTTGCACTTTATATCAATGTAGGTAGAGTTCGGGCGTGCCAGCGCTCTGATTAGGCGATGTTGAAGAGTTATTTTTGGGTCTAGGAGCTTGTAGCCTCTGCCGGGCTAGGAAGGAATGTCCGGCGGAGAGAAGCCTGAGGCGGGAGTCGGCTGATTCTCGATGGTAGCGAGCTCCGAGAGTGTACCAGGCGGATGCGACTAGTTTCAACTCGGCGGTGGTTCGCCCGCTGTCGCCGCTCGCCGTGCTAGCTGCGCTCCATCTATAGAAATATTATTTATTATTGGATTAATGAACACTGGATTTGTATTACTGATATTAGTTATGTTTATGAATCAAGATATTTTAAAATTTAAATTGAATCTAGTAAAATAGTTAAAAAGTATCAAGGTACTCACTCTTTGTTATTGTTGGTGGTAGTGGCGGTCGCGCTCGTGCTGGCCGCGGCGCGCGAGTAGCCCAACGTTATGTCGGACAGCGATTGTTGCCCTGAAATAAATATAAATAAACAACTTATTTGTGACCCGTTAGTTCTGTGTATCAATAAATAAATATTGCTGGACAAGCACAGCATTACTTAGCCCCAAGTTAAGCAGTGCTTGTGTTATGGGTACGTCCTTATATTTATACTTAATTTTGTTATGTTGTTTTGTTGAGTTTTCCAAAAATTACATAACTGCTATACAAAATATCAATGCATTCACATGCACATTTCCGGTATAAAAAGAAGCCAATGTCCATCCCCGGGTACCATTTACCTCCCTACCAAATTTCAAGATATTAACTTGGCATGCCTAAAAGGCTAAATCTGGATCACAATGAAATTTGGCAAGGAAGTACAAACACGCATGCGAGGCTTTTTAAAATATTATCAGACACCTCGATGGCTAAGCAATTATACATACCGGTGGTAGCTCTAGGGTCCAGCGACTTGACGACCTGCTTTGCCTTTTCCACGGTCTTCTTGAAGCGGTCTTCTGTCGCAAGGATTTCTTCCTGAAGCTTTGCGATGCGTCGTCTCTCTTCTGCCAGAGTGTTCTGTAGCTCTTCTACTTGAAGAGCTGGTGAAATAGATTACATATTGAAAATACTGATAATTTTCAAGGTATCCAGTTCTTAATTCTCACTTCTCGACCATAGTTATGTAATTCCACAAAATGAAATTTTGTACACGAGAATATGACGCCATATATATGGTCGCCGCCCATATATCAAAAGCTGTTCCCGCGGTTTCACTAGCATTAAACTAGAATTTGACGTTATTAGATGATTTTTTTACACATAGGGTTACATTATTGGAGTTTTAGTAAGGATTCGTAACTTTTTGTAAATATAATATAGCCTATGTTCACCGGGGATAGTGTAGCTTCAAAAACGAAATAATTTTTCAAATCGGTCCAGTAGTTTCGGAGCCTATACAACAAACAACCAAATAAAAAATCAAAAATATCCTCTTATATATTATATATTATATCATATGGGCGGCCTCATATTCTCGTGTTTTGCCAATCGTTTAGTAAATAATGACGTGTCGTAGACGACAATCGTAGTAACAATCCTTTTCTGAGCTGTTCCCGAATAGGATTTTTACTATGATTGTCTTTATGATTAAAACATTGTTGTTAATTTAGATTGTTGCCTAGACGCTGTGTGGCTACTAGGTCCACGCATTAATTTTCTTTGAAATAAAAAAATCATCTATAGATAGTCAAACGGCGTCCTATGTCCATCAATGGACGTTGGACGTGTATGGGCTGATATGATGATGACTCCATAAGGTTATCAATTAGTACAAATAGCATATATAAACGTACATTTCCTCTGGTTCTCCTCTATGACTGAGGCGAGCCGCTGATGCGGCGCGTCCTGTGTCGCCTCCAGTTGCATTATCTTCTGGTTCGCTTCCCGGTTCATAGTGCGCAGCTTCTCGCAGCGCGCCGCGTACTCCTCCAATTCCTGGCAATACTTTGTATCAAGATATTGAATAACATTTAAACAAAAAGGTTAAATAACAAAATAAAATAAGATTATATGCAGTACATTTTCTTAAACAAATTAAAATCATTAATTATTCCGAACATTCCAGTCCAGCCCCAACGTAAGCAAAGTTATGTTATGGCAATCACTACATAGTATAAAACAAAGTCGCTTCCCGCTATCTGTCCGTCCCTATGTATTCTTAGATCTTTAAAACTATGCAACGGATTTTGGTGCGGTTTTTTTTAATAGATAGAGTGATTCAAGCGGTAGGTTTATAAATCATTTGGTACATAGATTTCCACGTAGGCTAAGCCGCGGGGTGTAGCTAGTAACAGAATAAAAAAAAGTTATTTATGCAGAACATTGTCTTAAACAAAGTAAAATCATTCATTATATAATTGACGACCGATGTGGCGCGGTGGGCGAAGGTCCGCCTGCAAAGTAGGAGGTTGCGGGTTTGATTCCCGCCTCGGAACAATTGTGTGTACGATCTGCAGATAATTGTTGGTTTTCTATGTATAATAAAAAAAAATCTATCCATGTAATGTATTGTATTATGAATATCAGTTATCTAGTACCCATAACACAAGCTCTGCTTACCATCATCATCAGCCTATATCAGTCCACAGCTGGACATAGGCCTCCCCCAATGAGCGCCAATGCCGAATGAATGCTGCTTACCATGGGGCTAGATAATGCTGTGTGAATTGTCCAGCATTATTTATTATTTATTTATTCATTATAAGACTGAATCTTGCCGTCCAGCCCCACGATAGCAAAGCTGTGTTATGTTAGGGCAACTAGTTGGTTCTATAAACGGAGTTGTATTAAGCGTTTATGGAATTAATCCATAGGATAAAGCTGCTATAGTATAGATACGTGTATAGTCAGTTCTCACCTGCACGGAAGCCTGGTCTGCCTGCGCGCCTTGGTTCTCTCTGAGCAGTTTGTTCTCGTGCTCCAGTCGGATCAGTCGCTCCTTCATGTCGTTCGGTATTAGCTCCCGGGACACGTTGTCTTCCACGGCACCTGCACAAATTGTTATAGGTATAGATTAAAGGCTAAACAATTTAGATTAAAGGTGGAATGACGACCTGCGAAAGACTGCAGGCTGGATGCGTCAAGCTGAAGACACGGCACTTATTGTGGGAGGCCTATGTCCAACAGTGCACTAACATAGGCTGATGATGATGATAGATTAAAGACAAGAGATGTGTAAACCAAGTAATAGAATGGAGTCTCATGATAAATTTACAAAAAAATTTAACCAGCGTTGACAGTTGAATATCAGCTATCATAAAAATAGAATGGCTCTACCGATTTTGATAAATCATAGATGAGAACACTCCCAATGAAGTCATCTTTCAACAACAAATGCATCGAAAACGGTACATCGGTAACATCACCATAGTATTTGGGAGCTACAATGCCACAGGTAAACAATTTATTAATTGTTTATCTGTGGCATTGTAGCTCCCGTTTTCGATGCATTTGTTGTTGAAAGATGACTGACACAGATAAACACAACACACATCAAACCTCCAAAATACCTCCCCTCTTTTATGGGGGGTTAAAAATAACTTAAAAATAGCTTGTCTTAGATCAGAGGCGCACCGGTAACGCAACGCACAACATGTGCATTCAAATATGGGCTTTAACTCGTATCATTTAGATGCATTTCATAGTCATGGCATCAGATGACAGAAACTCGCGGGTTGGAGGGAAGCCATTTCGACACTGTAAAATATATCTAAAGATAATGAGTATAAGCCCATAATTTAAATGTAATTTTTTAAATGAATATGCGTAGAGATTTAGTCACCTGTAGTAATCGTGGAACATTTCAGCTCATTGATAGTATCTCTCATTGTGTCCCTCTCTTGCAGCAGTGTGTCTCGCTCCCTCTGCAGTAGGGTTGTCCGACTACTAAGCTTCTTATTTTCTATCTCTAGTTTGTCTGCTCTGGTAATTTCCGCGTCTAGTTTCTCGTTTAAATCTGTCACCTGAAAATAAGAATACAAAATACATTTCCATCTACTGTAATACAAATTATGTATGATATTTTTTTTAAATAACACCCCAAATAACATTTAAATAATATAACAAATTATCGATTTATTTATTTAGTATCAATTTAATTCTTTTAATTTGTATTAGTGGTATGTAATGGGATTGGTAGCAAATAAATGATATCTAATCTATCTATCTGTCTGTATTACACCTACTACAATGTTGCTTTTGATAGAAAAATATTTCATAAGTGTTATAGGGCACTATAACAAAAATAGAATATAAGAAAGTTATGTAAGTACTTATTTTAAAGTGCAAGTCTCAAGTCTCAAGTCTTTCCAACTGGTGCGGTCACGCGCGATCTCTCACCAATCAAACTGTGTTTATAATTTTAAAAGATAAAATAAATAAATAAATAATGCTGGACAATCCACACAGCAGCATCTAGCCCCAAGCTAAGCAGAGCTTGTGTTATGGGTACTAGATGACCGATATACTTAATACAATAGATTACATAGATAGATATTCTTTATTATACACAGATAACGACCAGAACACCCGGAACAAATATCTGCAGATCGTACACACAATAGTTCCGAGGCGGGAATGGAACCCGCAACATCCTGCGTTGCAGGCGGACCTTCGCCCACCGCGCCACAGAGCGCAGTATACATACCTGTTTCTTATAAATATCTAGTTGAACCCGCACGGCGTTCGCCCTCGCGGCCGCTTGCTCGAACTCGATTGCTCTCTGCACGTGCTCTGTGTTTGCGTGCTCTAGAAGTTTCACCTGTAAGGGAAAATATTCATAATAATTATAATTACACTCTCAGGATACTGTCAAAATAATAAACACAAATAATACGGGATCAAACCAAATCAAAGAAGTCAAGTCATACGAGACAAAACAGTCAACCAAAAAGGAGTAGATTCAAAGTAGAGGTTTAGGAAATATGGCAGTAATGTGTCAAACCAAACGCAGAGCCATAAATAGAAGAAGTTGAAGTTGATTAGGGAAATCTAGCCAATAGTATAGTTTAGCATACCTGTCTTCGCAAATCAACATGTTCTTCCATCCTCTTCTTGTAAGACGCCACCGTTGACTCGAGAGTGGCCGCTTTCGCCGCGGTTTCTCTTAGCGCGTCTACCTCGTCCTTCAGTATCACATTCTCTGCTGCGGCCGTCTTTAAAAGGAGTTTAAATTGTGATTAAAAAGGTCATGTTACTCATCACTACATACTATAAAACAAAGTCGCTTCCCGCTGTCTATCCGTCCCTATGTATGCTTAGATCTTTAAAGTACGCAACGGATTTTGATACGGTTTTTTTATTAGTAGAGTGATTCAAGAGGAGGGTTTTTAAACCATTTGACACATATATTTCCACGCGGGCGAATAAGCGGGGCGCGTAGGTTAATTATATTACAAAGTAGAGATGCTTTATTTTTTACATATTCAGCTGTGTTTTTTGTAACTTATTATTTTATAGTGGAGAGACCTTCGTATTTCCTTATCTCGCCTGATTGGAATGACGATGTAGCCTCTAGAAAACAAAACATTCCATTATTTGTCTCAAACACACAGAGCTTGTAAATACCTGTAACTCTTCATTCTTCAGCTTGACCATCGCACACTCCCGCTCCAACACATCAGCCCGTGCCCTCTGGTCTTCTCTCTGCAGCTTTACTTTGTTCAGTTCATCCTTCAAGGTGTCAAGCTGCGATAACATAACTACATGCTATAGAGCTGTAAAACCCTACCTGTAACTCTTCATTCTTCAGCTTGACCATCGCACACTCCCGCTCCAACACATCAGCCCGTGCCCTCTGGTCTTCTCTCTGCAGCTTAACTTTGTTCAGTACATCCTTCAAGGTGTCAAGCTGCGATAACATAACTACATGCTATTGAGCTGTAAAACCCTACCTGTAACTCTTCATTCTTCAGCTTGACCATCGCACACTCCCGCTCCAAAACATCAGCCCTTGCCCTCTGGTCATCTCTCTGAAGCTCCACTTTGTCCAGTTCATCCTTCAAGGTGTCAAGCTGGGCTCTCATATTGCTGTAGCGGAGTGTCCCGGAGTGGGCAGGGCCTAAGGATGCACCTGCGTCGTCTAGCTCCGTTTCCGTTGTATCGATGGTTGCGTTCCTCTCGGATGTCAGGCGGGCTACTTCGCTTAGCAGTGTCATCTTCTCTTCTTTTAGGACTTTCACCTGAGGGAATGACAAGTGAAAATCTATACATTTATAAAAAAATAAGTTAAGGTGTCTGTTTTGTGATGTTGACAGTTAACAGCTTTTAGTAAATGCACATCATCAGCCCGTTCACGTCCATTGCTGAATATAGGTCTCCCGTCCCACAAACGAAAGCAATGAACAGCGGAATAAAACTATTACAGAAACATTAAAAAAATCATATATTTAGGTGTCACAAAATAATGAAATATTTGATATTTCCTTTGCTCAACGTAATAAGAAGATACAATATGTGGCGGCGCCAGTTTGCCTCGGGGTACCGCCTTAATTACTTCACTTTTAATATTCACTCGACCTTAACTTTATAATTAGCGCAGATACGAACTAATTAGCGTCATCATAACAGTATCAACAACGAGCAATATACCATAATCTTGGCGCTTTTTTTAAATTTATTTACCAACTTAAAGATATTGTTACATAAAAAAGCTTACAAATAACACGTTTGCAGGATTTATTGAATAAGTGCGTGATTGTAGTAGATATAATGGCTGATTGATGGAACGATGATGTAGTAATTGCAAGAACTCATTACAGTTTCCAATGTGATAATTTTAAACCATATTTTCTATACCAAAAGGTTTCCCATTTTTAAGCTTTTTCAAAATTTTGTTTAACACAATTTTTTTGTTTTATTAGGATAATTAGATACCAGATAGTGCATTATTTATTTTTACTCAGACATAGTTTGTAATCTGATGATTATTTTGACAATCTTCTCTGAGCAAAGTCAACTTTTCGGGCTTACCCGAAAAGCGTCAGCAATTTCATTACTGTTTTGCGGCCGGCGATTTCCATTGCTGGCAATCACGACAGTAATGAAATTGCCTTATATCGTGTATATATAAGTTTTGTTTCAGGTGCAAACGCTTACTATAGCTGGTATTTACTTTCAATTACTTGCATTGTTTGAGTAAAGCACTATACATACAAGCCTTGGTAGGCAATGACTGCTCTGCTGGCCACGCTATGATGGCACCAAGCTAAGCTTGCTTTGGTCTCGGCCTTCGCGCTCGGTCATCATTGCAGCCCTTGCTATCCGCGCTATGAAAGCCTCAACCTTCAAGGGTTACCTCAATGCTTGTGCGCTGTGATGGCATGGACCTGTGCTACGCTGCGCTTTCAGCCATCATCATCAGCTAGCCACACACCCATTACTGACCTCGTCAGTAATGTACTATTAATTTCGTTTCTAGTTAGTAATAATCATAACAATATTTTCTTTTTACCCCAATAAGCTATAACAATTTAGTATCTTTTTCTTATATCTGTGGAAACTTATAATTAGCCGTTAGTTACACACTGTGTTTAGTATTTAGTTACCTAGCTGTTAGTTTTCCCAAAATTATAAAATAAAATAAAAATAAAATAAAATAAATTTACTACGGCAAATGTGGTTTAAAATGATTACAATGGCACCCAAATCAACTTCTACAATCCCTTCATCGTTCTAAAAACACCTTATACTATCGTGAATTTACCATAACAAATACTAGTATTAGACTAGACAGGAAACTTTATTTCTATGGCTTCTTTAAATTTCAGAATTTGACTTTTTCCAAATGTAAGTACATCTGTAATTGTAATAACGTAAATAAACAAAAATTATACTTGATCCATGATCACATATGGATCATATAAATAAATAATTCCATTTGTCTTTGTACAATATTCTTCTCAGCTGAATCTCACCAAATAACCTCCCAATAATATAAGAACAAATAGTTTTAAAACTATAAAAAATACACAGAAGGAAGCCTGCTAGAGGATGAGCAGCATTTCCTCTGGCAGTTCCATTAGTTGACTGTTACGACAATCACCACGGGCTTAGGAGGGGTCGATTCTTGCGAACGGACTGCCACAGCCATCATAAATAAAGAAAGAGATGACTTACTAATATTAAGAAAATTGGTTAGTTTTAAAAAAAAACATCAAATCGGTTGGTGTGATATTGAATTATTCGGGAGTGTTTGTTTCTTTAAGCACGTCCAACTGCACCAGCAGCATCAGGTGGTCACAATAGCTCTAGTAGTTTTAGAACAAACCTGAGCATCAAGTTCGTGGCATCTCTGGGCAAGCGCCTCTCTCATATCCTCTTCCGAGGCCGGAAGAATGGGGTCCGCCGCGATGCCTCGAGCTCCGAGGGTCAACGTCTCCAGCTCCTGGAAATCAAGGTTTTTGTGTACTCCTTACTTTTCCAAAAAAAATATTGACGTATCTGTTTTGAGTAAGTTTTCGACTAGTAAAATTAAGATGCCTGTAATCTACATGGTCATTTAAAAAACACTGTTCGTTATCAAACTAAGTCTCCAAATGCTCAAAATAATATTCAAAACAGTTTACAGTATCGTACACATATTCTGTAAGACACGATTTAGCGTTCAACTTTTCTTTCACCACACTAAACTGTTCATTTCAATTTATCTACACACATAAAATTTACCGCAAAACATATAAAATTACATATTACCACAACGGTCGGGCAACAGCACACAACTGACACCGGCGCATCTCGTAACGTGAAGGACGTAAATACGGTACACAATTTCTACGTGAGCATGCAATATCGAAAGTGAAGTTGGGTAATATAATGCTGTGCTTAATTCTGCAACAATTTACATCTAATATAATATGAACGTTGCGTGTCTGGCTGGCTATCAATCAAGGCGATGCACCTCTTGTTGTCAACGTAATCACGGCCTTATGCTACTCGAATTAAAGTCTTATCATGTGAAGCAGTATTGTGTATGCAATCGTTAAAGGCACGAGAGCAAAGACATTAGTTTGCTATAGATTTGCATATTGAATGTGATCTAAATAACCCGCCGTTTATGGACTACTAGTTCTTTAACGCGGTTTCGCAAGCGTTCTTTTTGTGGAAACTGATGCATGGGATAAAAAGTATGAAAGTTTAACTCAATCTTTTCATTAGTTTTGGCGTGAAGAAGTAGCAAACATCCATCCATCCAAACTTTCGCATTTATAATAGTAGTGTCATGTGCATATAGCTCAGCTCACACCTAGACGCAACGCGACGGTGCGCGTATTTTCATTCAATATATAAGTTTATTTATTACGCAAAAAGGCACAAATCTTATTGATATAATACGCAAACTCTCCGCGGCTAATTTGTATCTTTTTGTGTAGTAAATAAATTTAAATTTTGAATCAAAGCTTAGCGTCGCGTCTCTGTAAATAAATAATGCTGGACAATCCAGTTATGGGTACTACATAGGTAACTGATATATTTAATACAATATATAACACTAGCGGACCTTCCCGGCTTCGCACGGTTTTAGTACGGATCCCTTACTTTTTTTAAAATATAATATAGCCTACATAATGTTCACCGGGGATAGTGTAGCTTCCCAACTGTGAAAGAATTTTTCAAATTGGTCCAGTAGTTTCGGAGCCTATTCATTACAAACAAACAAAGAATCAAACCTTTCCTCTTTATAATATTAGTATAGATAGATAGATATTTATTATTATACATATAATTTTCCATTTTTGGGTGTGTGTCGTGAAAGAATATCTTTTTTATCGTGAATAGACCTGATGGTAAGTTACAGACAGACTTAATAATATTCTCCCCATCTCCGGCCCGCGAAACGTTAAAATCCGGCCCGCGACCATCTAACAAAAATCGAGTTAAGTTTTCGTATTGTTAGAAATTTCATTTTCATTGGCAGTGCGCGGCTCGCATAAAACAATCACGTACCTACCTATTACGGCAAGTTATGTTGTAGCTTACAACATTGCTAAAAGTAACAAGACATTATCGGATGGTGAATTTGTAAAAGATTGCATGGTGGCCAGAAAAAAAGAGTAAAGAGTTTAAATCTTTAGCTTTATCACGGAGAACGATAACTGATCGAATTGACGCCATCGCTGAACAAATTTATCATCACAGCTGGAAAATAATTGTAACAAATTTGAATACTATTCCCTAACGTGAGCGATACTGCCCAATTGCTGATTTTTATTAGAGGAATTGATTCAGAGTTCAACATAACCGAAGAATTAGCATGCAATCATTGAAAGGAAAAGCCACTGGAAAAAATATTTACGATTCTTGTTTTGAGGATATTTCAAAGTGTAACTTACCTATGGACAAATTATGTAACATAACCACGGACGGAGCACCCAATATGGTGGGCAGCAATTTGGGGTTTATGGGTATATTTTGCAAAGAAAACCCCAATAATAATGTATTATTTCTACACTGTTTAATACACCAGGATGTGTTGTGTAGCAGTTATTGACATACAACCCGTTTTGCGTGTGGTTGTTAAACTTATCAACACAATACGTTCACGGGGTTTGATGCATAGACAATTCCAAGAATTTCTAAAATCTACCGAAAGTGAGTTCTCTGATCTCCTCTACCATACTAAAGTGAGATGGTTAAGCTGTGGTAATGCATTTGAAAGAGTGTGAAACTTAAGAAAGGAGATTCAAGACTGCCTGAATTCGCATTTTTCACAGATTTACTATCACACCTAAATAAATTAAATACAAAGCTTCAGGGCAAGAATCAATTCTTAGATGAGCTTTGGGGACATTTAAAAGCCTTCAAATTGCAGCTCAAATTGTTTTGCCGTTGTGTAGAGAAAAATGAACTTACCCATTTTCTGAAACTGAGCAGTATATACCTGTCTTAGACGACTACTTAAATAAGTTCGCTCAACAACTTAAGAACCTACAAAGAGGAATTCGAGAAGAGACTTCAAGATTTTAAAAAAATTGAGCCGTCGCTAAATATTTTTTCGATTCTTTTTAATGTCAACATCGATGAAACACCCGCTAACCTCCAACTTGAACTAATTGAGATGCAATGCAATACACATTTGAAGCAACTATTTCTTAACACCAGCAAATTGGAATTTTATAAGTCCATATCTAGGACACAATACCCAAATATAGTTGCCCAAACCCAAAAAATAATGGCTATGTTCGGTACAAGCTATTTGTGCGAACAAACGTTTTCAATAATGAAGCTAAGAAAAAATTGTCTCTGTAATAGTCTTTCAGATAA
The DNA here is from genome assembly GCA_947044415.1 of Eupithecia dodoneata. Taxonomy (NCBI): domain Eukaryota; kingdom Metazoa; phylum Arthropoda; class Insecta; order Lepidoptera; family Geometridae; genus Eupithecia; species Eupithecia dodoneata. The sequence goes on along the minus strand of OX345656.1, from coordinate 4,748,572 downwards.
TCACCTTTTTTCACTGCAAAAAATTTCAGCATAACAAATGGAGCCGGCTTATGATGAAATAATGCAGAAACAAAAACAGTTCCACATGTCACATATCCCCACAAAAACCAGTGCTCCTCAACCTTCTACTTCGCAGCTAATTTAAGAGTTTGATTTAATTGCAAATTGTAATTAATTTCTTATTTCAATGGTTACACACTAATTTATTGTGCAAAATAATAATATTTTATTACTAGTAGTAATAATATTTTATTGTGCAAAGTAATAAAATATTATTACTTTGCACAATAAATTAGTGTTTCAGAAAATAAATAATTTTTAATATTTTTATTTCAGTAAATAATATAGCCAAAAATGCAACAACTTGGCCCGCCATATATTTCGTTAGTAAATATTGGCACGCGAAGGAAAAAGTTTCCCCACCCCTGGTCTAGTCGAAGCGACGCGTGACTGCCGAGAGCTGGTGAGAATCTGGCGCAGCGCATCAGCATTGCCATTCAGCGGGACAATGCAGCCAGCGTCTTGGTGACACTTCCGACTGGCATTTATATGGATTAGTTAAGCTAAGTAGATTGTTCAGTTGTGTGTACCTGTATTCATCAGTCTGCAGTTAGCTGAATTGTTTCAATTGTACATACTAGTTATAATTTAAAGTCATTTAAAAAGGGATATTTACCATGATTATTATGTATATAGTTATCCAATATTTCGGCACACATGAAACTGTGCCCAAATATTGGATAACTCAAAAATCAAATCATGATAAATATCCCTTTTTAAATGACTTTAGTGTTAATAACCAAGATAGTTTCAAAAGTTTTATAGTTATAGTTTCTATTATTTAATTGTAATTCTCTTGGTTAATAAAGCGTATTTTCCATTATAGGTACAGGTAATCAAACTTAAGCTACTTTTGTATGAACAAAAATAATGTTACCTACAGGGATCCCGACGTTTACAGTTACAATACAAGAATACAACACCTACCTCAATAACAGACACTTATGTATTGTATTACGCGGTTCTTCTGCTATAAAATGCGGTCGAATGGTCTAAATTACGGCAAGTGATAATATGAGACTAATTGGAAAATGGATGTTGAATGAGTATAGTATTGTGGGTATATTATAATAAACTGGCGACCATCCTCGCTTCTATTTAAATGTATACCAGTAGATACATAATAACAATATTATAAAACTAGCTGCGCCCTGTGGTTTCACCCGTGTGATAGATATTTTGGATAACATACAATATATCTATAAAAATTCAATTTTTATAGATATATTGTATATTATCCAAAATACCTGTTATTCAGATATAAAAAAAAAAGTTTCTTTATTCAGACAGGTTGTCCACATAATATATGACAGGTTGTCCACATGAAATGTGAGCTATATTATTGTGAAGTTTCATCAAAATCCATCCATCAGTAGTTTTTAAGTGAAAGAGTAACAAACATCCACCCATACTTACAAACTTTCGCGTTTATAATATTAGAAGGATAGTTTCTGACTGCAGCGAGATGCACTTTTGAAATGACTAGCATACCAAAGACAGGTCTAATAAATTTATGAAACTTCCTTACTTCCGTTTAATACCCGAGGTTTCCAAGGGAAACGTTATGAATACTAAGATCGCGGCCACACAAATACTAACTCAAAAAAATACTAACTCAAAGAGCGACACTAGTGGCATTGGAAGTCATCGAAGATATCATCGTCGTCACATAGTTGGATAATTAGATACAATAAACTTAGGTACACAAGGTATAACAAGATCTAAATAAATCAAGCCTGGGCAGAATGAATTATGCTGAAAAAGAGCTGCAAAGTTTTTACCGCAACAGTAATCCAACCCGCCACTTTCTGTATTTGGTACTTCACCCACTGCGCCATGAAGGTCGTGAAAAATGGTACAAGGGGGTGTACTTAGTATACTTTTGAAGGCAAATGATCCAAATTGTTTTAGGAACACCGACATTTCCGACATACATAAAATAAAATTATATGGCGTCAGTTCCGCCCAACAATTAACTAGTGGTCGGAGCTTCTTACCTGTATTGCCTGCATTATAGACCTTTGGCACGACAGCTCCATTTCCATAATCATAGTGATATACTCCTCTTTCTTATTGCAGTTCACTGCACAACCTGATAATAGACAAGGACAGCATCATGTTAGGTACGGTATTTAGGAGCCTCTGTTACATTTTCATAACCCAATTTCATGGTCCATCTACAGATCTATGCTACCCGTGGAATAAAGGAGCCATGGCCATGGCTGGGCATTGAATGCGTTATGCTAGGAAACCTTTCCTAAATATAGTATATTCATACCAAAGCAGCTATAAATCACATAGTGAGACACATACTTATGTATTGACAATAGGTGATTCATGAGTTTTTATACAAATTATGTGTGTATATGTACGCACATAATTTGTATTGTGTTTATTTGTAAATAAATATGTATACCTAAATGGAATATGCTAATAAATAAGTCACTATAAGGATTTTTCATTTCAAACAAATAATATTCCCCTGTTTTATCATAACATATTATTGAAATTCCGTAGTAACAAAAACTAAATTATGTTGATGCAACTAAAAATCCATCCTTTAGTAGACTGTGGAGCTAGCAAAAGATTTAATATTCATTAAACTAAAAACGTTTTGCCCACTTGTTGAACAAATAACTTTTATTGTTTAATTTATATAACAATAAAAAGGGCAGCTACATTTAGAAGTGCTATCAAGTTATTTTGAGAATTTAGTGATTGTACAACCAAAGAGGAAAAAAATCACAACATTCTAGTTACAACAAAATCAAAACCATTGTAATCTAATTGAAAACATTCACCAAAACTTACTCAATACAAGTTGCAGTAACCGCCCCAAGTCAGAGGGATCAGCCGTTTCAGCAATATTTACAACATCTGGCCTTGAGAACTCTTGCAAGCTCAAGTTTAATATGTCTTGGTGGTAATCTAGAACCAAACCATTTGAATTAAAATGGCATGAATGAATTATAGGAACCTTTAGAATGGAAATCTGAGGTTGATGCAGACATTGAACAACTTCATATTAAACAAGAAATAATAAACATAGTAACTTACCTACAACTCCCTCCAGGATTTTCTTCAGATTGCTTACTTTTAGTCTCCAATTATGACCAACATCGGTCTTTATTTTGGAATTCCAAGAGGCTGTATAGAACTCTGGCGCTATTTGTGTGAGTGCTTCTGCTATTGCTACTCCATCGGAAAGTTCTATAAGTAATCAATACAATGGCTTGATCAGAATCAATTCATAAGACAAAATAAAACAGTGGCTATCAATGAAAAATCAAAATTGGACACAGTACGCTGATATCTGAACTTTCTCCTTAGAACTTTAAATAAAAATTATAGTATAATTGCTCGTCTAATTTCTTGTAACAATTTGACGGAACCTGTAGATCATAAACTTTATGTAAAATATCTATTGTGTCTCAATACCAACAGAGAAACGAGCAAAAGTGACGAAACAGTAGTGGGCGAGGGAGAATTGAATTTCCCATTGGGTTTGAACCCCTATGTATAGACTTTCTATGACGAATTTCCCTGGATAGAAATAAGCTTCAAAGTCAGGAAATTTACCTGCAGGATTTCCGTGTTTGGCTTTTAGATGTAAAGTCTGCAACCACTTTATTAGATTGTCGCACAAAATAACACCGTTTGCTTCCATTCTGAAGAACTTCTTGTTGCACTAATAAAGTTATATGCAGGCACTACTAATTTGAAGTAGGCATTTTATTTCAGCTAAAATAGATAAAAACAAAGCACTGAAAAATAATTTTTCAAAGAGCGAAAGAAAACGAGAAAAGACAAGACAACCAAGCCAACCAAACAAATCAGTCAATCAATCAATCAAATCAAATCAGTTAACAGTTATTCAAACTCAAGCAATCAAATAGTGCTGCCAACTACGAAATATAAAGTACGCTGCGACTACAGCACATAATGTTTTGTTAAAATTTTGTAACGTGTATATTAATATTAATAAACCAATTGTATGTGTGTTTTAGGCGAAAAAGAAATTGTTTACTTACATACTTCTTAGCGCTCCACTGCATAGAATGACAACGGCTTATAATAGGTACTTCTCTGAAACAAATCCATTTGCTGCTTCACCAGCTTTGTATACGACAGCCATTAACCTGATATTGTCAATACTATTTTCGATTGTACTTAACTCTTCATGTGAATTACATTGTTACAAATGTTCACTAACACCACCCCCTGTACAAGTAATAAGTGGATAACAGGGCTGGTTTACTTCTAGAATTACGTTTATTTATGTTTAAGAGTTTAATAGTAAATTTTAAGTGATACTAATTGTTATCCCTTAGAAAGAAAAAGAAATAAAATACTTAATTACCCTAAGTTGTCCCTGTCTCTAAGTTACTTGCAGCCAGTTCGTAACGGCCATGGCGCGGCGGCGGCGGCGTGGCGGGGCGGCGCGGCGCGCCGCCTGGCGCGGTTCGGTGACGACCGCTACTCGAGTACTCGCTGTAGTCGTCCCCGTGTCGGTCTGTAGCTCGGTCGCGTTGTCGGTCCATTCGCGATGTCGCATGTCGTCTCGTCGTTCTTGTTATGTTATCTATCGTCGCATAGCACGCAGCACCTTTATCAAACCTGAGATAACAAATCGAGTCTCAATTCACTGTATTTTTTTATGTTTATACCTCAGAACTTTCGACTGGGTGAACCGATTTTGATGATTCTTTTTCTTAGGAAGCTTTTATTTGAAAGCTGGTGCTTCCCGTGTGGTCCCATTTCAATTTGGTCCAGTTCAGACAATGGCATTATGAGAAATCATTTGTCTTAAATTTGCATTAACGCGACAAATAACTCAATATATCACGCCAAACGATTTCGGTGATTCATTTTAAAACTAACTTTTAAACCCATTTTCATTATTTAGGAATTTGAAGTCGGTTTATAGTTATTTAAAACAAGCCAAATTATTGGTCATGTAAATATGATATCAGCATCCATTACAGTTAAGATACTAAAAGTTACTAAAATTAACGTATAGCTGAAAACACTAAATTATCAAGCTGTCAAAAAAATGACAAAAAGGGGAAGGTCAAGCCCGAAACATATCTGTCAGAAGTTTAAATCGACAACTAACATAGCCTACATAGGTACCTATGCATATATTGTACATACATACAGTGGATCGACTTCCAGTGGGGCTACCAGTTATTTAACACATAACGTAACGCACGTTATCAGCGAAAAATAATATGAAGTGTCGAGTAGGAATTTGTTTACAACAGAATGGGACACATTTTGAGCACTTGATAAACTCATAGATTAATTGTAAGAAAAACGTAATTATTTAAAAACATTTAAAATTTCATGGAAGACCATGAAATTTTAAATGTTTTTGAATAATTGCGCAAAAGGAAGACCTTTTTCAATGCTATGTTACTTGAAAAAACTACTTACGATTTAGGCTTTTGATCGGTATCGTTAAATTAGGTGTGATTTTTTGGTTCGAATCCCGGTTCACACAGGCAATTATTCAAAATTTTTTGAATGCAGTTTAAATTGTTTTGAAAATCAATCTAAAGTCTTCTTTCAGTAAAATTGTAAAGTAATCTACAATATTTAAGGTACTTTCCCTCCATGTGGCATGGCTGTGGGACGTCCTGTCCTACAGGTCCTACCTGTTCCATTAGATAAGAGCAGATGATAGTATGTTATGTGCAATCTATACAACGGATTAAGCAAACTTGTAAAAAACTGGTAGGGTCTGCACAGGTATCTGAATACATGAAATAAAACAACGTTTGAGGTAACTTATGTATTTTATTTAAGTATGTACTATGATTGATTGATGATTTATGTAAAAGTAAAACTGCCTTAATTGTTGACAGCATGTAATAACTACCTATCCCATGTGCCTACAGATCTATATATATAAAAGAAAGTCGTGTTTGAACACTTATAATTATAACTCAAGAACGGCTGAACCGATTTAGCTGAAAATTGGTGGAGAGGTAGCAGGAGTCTAACATAGGATACTTTTTATCATTTTAACCATTTGACTTGACACATAGATTTAACGGGGGCGAAGCCGCGGGGTGCAGCTAGTTTAATAATAAAATTATTATATACATAGTCAGGTCCATATTATTATATTCTGTAAAAAAAACGTAATTATTAATTACATTAAATATTTTTATATTATCAACTTTACTTTTAGAGATAACTTACTTTTAGCATCAACATGCTTGACCGTTAGTCGGTACATCGGTCGGTACCTACCTATGCAAAAATATAATGTTTGCTTAGCTTCGCTATAAACATACATACATCATCAGAAGTAAAAGCCATGTTTGGATCTATAATTCAACTCAAATAGTGCATTATTTAGAGAGATTTTTTACGTTTAAGGGAAAGGCGTACAAAATGACACAGGTGGACAAAACGACACAGTGGTCTTTTCTCCGAGACCACAGACTATTTAGTTCCCGTGTCGACACACAGAGGCCGCCTAGTAACAGGCAGCAACCTGTCGCACGCAACGCCAGTCACGCCCGCTCGGCCGTTTGACGTGGACGGCGGTTTGCAAATTTTACACCACCACGAGTTTTGTTCCAAAGGATTTTGTATCGCGGCAAAAGTAAGTTATTTTTTACTTTTATTTGTCTTTGATGGTGTCTATTTGTTGTCATTGAACTGAAAAACCTCGGTGATGTGTTCAAAGCTCATAAAAATTAGTGAATTATTGGTTTTTGTTTCTGATGTTATTAATTTGGAAAGTGGACATAATGACATACCCCTTGTGCGGGTAAAATGGTATACTATGTCGTTTGACCCACATATTTTTTTCTTCTTTCAGATCATAATTTCAAACATCTACACATCATATTATGTGAAAAGCATGCCTCGAAATTATGCAAGAAAGACAGACCGACAGGGTTGGGATAAAACTTCCATGGAAAAGGCTATTGAAGCTGTGAATAAATATGAAATGGGTTGGCTGATGGCTTCTAAGGAGTATGGTGTTCCACAAGCAACACTTAGAAGACACGCATTAGGATAAAATAAGAACTTAGCTCCAACCACAAAGGGTATGGGAAGATACAAAACTGTCTTCACTGTTGAAATGGAACGAGAGTTGGTTGAACATATCAAGCTTTTGGAAACCAGACTGTTCGGTTTCACTCGCAACTTCGCAAGGAAGTTCTGGAATTAGCCTATCAGTTTGCAGACGTAAATGAAATTCCACACAATTTCAATCGAGAGACAAAAATGGCAGGCCGTGAATGGTTGGCTGGATTTAGGCACCGAAACCCGGATATATCATTGCGAAAACCAGAAGCAACTTCTGCCGCGAGAGCTCAAGCCTTCAACAAACCGCAAGTAGCACTGTTTTTTAACACCTATCAAGACATTATTGAAAGCAATAAAAATTCTCCACATAGGCTGTACAATGTTGATGAGTCAGCGTTATCAACAGTTCAAAGACCACAAAAGGTATTTGCTACAACTGGGCGTAAGCAAGTCGGTGCCTTAACTAGTGCTGAAAGGGGGTCTCATGTGACAGTCGTTTGTTGCATGAGTGCAAATGGACATTATATCCCGCCGTGCTTAATTTACCACGCAAATTAATGAAACAAGAGTTGATAGATGGTCCTCTGAAAACCTATTTTAACCAAGAAGTGAGCACTTGGCTAAAGAGTCATCCAGGCAGAGTCGTTACTCACTTTCAGATCGGCTTGATACTCAGCAAAGCTTATGGCAAAGCGGCAACAGTCCAAAATGCAGTCAATGGGTTCCAGAAATCAGCCTGTGTGGCCTGTCGATCCAAACATATTTCCAGACTATTTGTTTGAACCTGCTGAAATGACTGACATCCCTATACAACAAGATCTGGTTTCAAACCAAGAAGAACTAACGACTATGGAAAACCCATGCATACCCTCAACGTCCCAGGTTGAAACAACGGGGAATCTTTGTGCATCCACGTCATCGCAAGTAGACGCAGATACATCGGCACCAGAAAATACAGACACACCTATGACATCCCAGACAGACATGACATCTACAACACCGTCCATGCCACGAGAGTTGAATAGAGCTTCTACTCTTCCAGTCAGTGTGCTATCGCCAGTACCGAAAGGAGTCTACGTGGCTGGACAAGGAAAAAGAAAACCACGCAAGAAACCAACAGTGTTAGTGTTAACTTCCACTCCAAACATAGAAGAGGCTAAAAAGAAATCGGCTCCTCCACCGGTTCCTAAAAAGAAAACAAGAAAGGTTACCAAAGCACTAAACTTTAGTTCTAGCAGCGAAGAAGATTTCTCGTCCATGCAAACAAATACTGTGGCCGACGACGACGAAGATTGCCCTTGCATCTATTGCAATGACCTGTACTCCAGGTCCAAGCCAAGGGAAGTTTGGTTTTTGGTCTACGACTAAAATGAAAGCAGACGTTAAAAAACTTGCAAGTCAAATGCAGCCGCAAAAATCTCACTAGTTCTCACTTTTATGTTGTTAATTCAATAGACATGTTTGTATGAATATATGATAAAAATGTAGATATGCGTTTTATTTCAAATATAAATGTCCACTTAGAAAAATACGTGCGGCCCGCACTGATACGCTGGCAACATTTGTGGCCTGGTATAGCAAAAGGTTGCCGACCCCTGCTCTAAAGGTAAGCGATCTCAACCTAACTCGCAGAATAGAAACAATCGCTTATGACTCGAAACCATTTCGGGGGGGCTGTCTAAAGCAATATTTACATGTATGGGAAAGACTAAGGTGCCCCCGACCTTATTTGCAAACTATTGAGAGGAGTTCGCATCCCATTCATTATGAAGCCACCCCTAATATATCCAAGTCTATTACTAATAGAAAATTATGCGACCAAGCACAGTCATTACATGACACAACAGATACAGAACATGCTAGAAACTCATGTAATAGAAAAAGCCGAGACGAACCCAAGCTATCTTTCGACCTTATTCCTTGTGAAGAAAACAGATGGAACGTTCCGCGATACTTCTGTTGCCGGCATCGGAACGCAGAGTTCATGACCTGACGCTGCTAAGAATAGATACATCGACGAGGGTAATGCGATTGTCTTCTGGCCATGTTTTGGATCAAAGACTGACGACAGTAACTACAGGCAGTCTGGCTGGAGACTCAAAGCATATCCGAAGAGAAACCTAGATTGCGTTTCTTGGATTCGTCAGCTGATTAAGACTTCACAGGATCGACGAAAATCAGGTACTCTTACAGAATTATTTATAACCGCCAGAGGCGATCCGAAGCCAGCATCTAGAATGATTATAGGAGGCTGGGTCAAGTCAGTTCTCAAAGATGCAAGCGTTGAAGCACCGCCGGGCTCGGTACATTCGGCAGTAGCGTCCCTAAACTGGCTAGAAAAATTCCCAATTGATCAAATTCTTGAAACAAGTAATTTGAGACAAGAACATACTTTTAGGAAGTATTACCAGAAGGAAATCGATAATCAGTCGGGTAGCAATAATTTGTCAAATTCAGTTTCATTGTCAAAATATTTTAAATAAGTGCGCTAAACATTAAAATCAGAATGTCTACATTATCTGATTGTAGTTCATTACTTAAGAATAATATAATATTATTTTATTTTTCAATCACATTCTCTTTTATTTAACTAACACATTATAGCATCATCAATACCTATATTTTGGCTACCAGGAGATAACAAACACATCACTCAATATGGATTCCGGATATCGTCACGGAACAAATAATAGAGGGTTTTACCTACCAATAAAACTTACCTATTATTTTTCCAACGATATCCGGAATCCAGGTAATTTCTACCTGGTAGGGTGGGTGTACCAGTCCCAAACCAGGTACCAGTGGTTGACCTCTCGCACACTAAATTGAATAAAATAAGAAAACGCGGGCATTTTTGAAGAATGCAATTGTTTCTTTATGTTGCCTAGACTTTTACCCCAGAACATAAATTTTGTGAGAATAAACAAAACATATCGCTATCTTGCTCATTTTATCCAGTCAGTGTCTCGTTCACTTGCCTTCCGGCTTCCGGCCGCCATCACAGTAAGGAATGCCCGTCGACATGGTATGTTAAATCTTTTATAATCATTATTATTTCTTTACTTTCTGTCATCAAGTTGTATAATTTTGAAAATTTAGTGATCATTTCAGTGATAAATGCTATTATTTTAAATAACTCATGTCATTTTCAAGTACTTTCAAAGGTGGTAAACTACCGGAACACCCCTTGTACTGGGTTTAGGGCATCGGAACCGGGTTTTCCCGGAATCGAAAGAACCGGGAATACCCGGTTCTTGGGGCTACAAAAAAAACCGGTTCTCAAAATATTCAGAACCGGGTATTCGATTCTTTCGATTCTTCATCAGATGATGGTAGCATGGCATCGGTAGATGGACTACCTTTGAGGACATTTGCAAACTCACAAGAATAGAAGATATGCCCCGTGAAATAGTGTCTCTTCTGAAGAAGAGACACTATTTCACGGGGCATATACGGGGCATATAGGTATTTGTGTTGTGTTAGTGCGTTGAAACGCACTAACACAACACAAATACCTATGGAGGGTATATCATTGACAGAAACAAGGCAGGAAGCGGAATATTTGACAAATGAAGAGGAACTTAACAGGCAATTAAAAGAAGCTTCCACTGCGAGAACATCAAAACCAGATGATTTATATACTACTGTAAGGGTAGAAATGGCACTCTTCGAAAATGGTGGTCAACGAGGCCGATATCTGTCGCTGGCTTACCAACATTTGATCACCATCCCACCTACCAGTGTGGAGCCGGAACTAGGGCTTGCATTCGAATATTCGAATAATTCGAATATTAATTTCGTTCGAATATTCGAATACTAAAATTGCAATATTCGAATATTCGATTTAAATTTATAACACCAAACACCGAACTCTGATTTGCATACAAAGCCTGCTGATTTGCATATAAACTCGCGCGATATATCCATTCAAAACAATACAAGTTAAGATCGTTAGGGTAAAAAACATGACAATGTTATAGGGTTCGGAACGCAGTTCGGAAACGTTCGGGAGTGCCGCGCGCAACTGCGTAGTGCATTCGCGTATTTGACGAGACTTTTCTGTCTATCCATCTCTGCAAAATTTGGTGTCCAAAATGACAGCTTGTGATGGTCTCACTTTTAGCATATTTTCTACCTCTGAATCCATACGTAAGCTCTTTATAAAAAGTGGCTATGATGACTTACCGAAGGCACCAAATACCATAAAAAATATCGTAGTAGAGAAAAGTGAGCAATTAAATGGACATCAGCTCGCAACCGCCCCTACATGAACGTAAACGTTCACTGCCCTAACTTTCAAGGCAAGAGCTTTAGAAATCTTGGACTAGCTAGAACCTAGTTTGTACTTTGAAATATTTGCACAATCCCAGCAACTATTACACAGAGCCACCATCGAACGTCTTTACATCTCCAGGAAACGACACGATTGTTAGAGTAATTACCACGATCAATAAAGAATACTTTTGTCAAAGACAGGAATCTGAGGAGGACGAGGATGACATAGCTTTAGTACTTCTCCAACAACAGCAGAAACAAATTGCAGCACCGCAACCTGAAACAAATTTTAAAGAACAGCTGCAAAAAAAAATCACTGATGTAATTTCAGCAACTCCGTCTACGTCCACTACCGGTTTATCACAGAGAAGAATTGGAAACGTCAATTTGCATGCAAATGGCACTCTTTGATAGAGGAGGTCCTAGACAAATATTTTTGAGCCAAGCTTACAACTTTCTGCTGTATACCTAGCTGCCTGCTAGCCTGCTAAAATACCTACGTACTTACCTAGATTTTAAAGACTGTTTTTTTACTAAGAATTTGTGAAAGTGTTCAATTAATGTTACTCTAATTGCAAATTTTATTATGGTTGTGTGTTACATAACACCTCTTAAAAATGTTTGTGTACTTATTTACTCTAGTAACTACTTACTATTGTGTTACCGTTACTTACCTTGTTTTACTTGTTATTGTGCTAAATTTTATTGAAGATTTTAAAGACTTTTAGTAATAATTTATGGGTAAATTTTATTTTAATCTGATATTTCAATTTCGTTCATAGAAATAACACTCAAAACATAAAAGATGTGATTTTATTAATATTCTGAAGATCTGCTAAAGTGTCTCGTGGAAATTAATGGAGGCGCTAAAATAAGGCCAACATGTCGAAAGTATTACATCCCTCACTCGACTGTTATAAATAAACTAAAAATGAGACACCTGTAACGCGGAAAATGGGACCACCAACTTTCTTGACCCCACAAGAAGAGTTGCTCTTGACAAGATGGATTAACGCTAACGCTAAAAAGGGAATCCCCATAACTAAGGAACGTTTACTGGAAACAGTTACCCAAATAATACGAGAGGACGGTCGGAAAAATCCTTTTAGCAATGGGATTCCTGGACGAAAGTAGTTTAATAGCTTTTTGAAAAGACATCCAGATATAGCACAGCAACACGCTGAATCTATAAACTCAGCGCGAAGCCGAGTAACAGAAGAAAGCCTGAGAAAATGGCACTCTGATTTAAAAGATTTTTTAATAACAGAAAATGCCGAAGACATACTAAACGACCCTGACAGAATTATTAATGCTGATGAATCTGGTTTCAATGTTTGTCCATCGTCAGGTTTGGTGCTGGGTCCTAAAGGTATGACCAATTTTTATAAAATCCGAGACAAGGAAAAGGAAAGTATCAGGGCTAGCGGAAAATCACCAAAAGGACGGTTGACATCCAGAGTTTTTTATGGATACATTGCCAACACGCTACTACCAGCTAGAAGATACCATATGGTAAGGCCCTGACAGCATCGTTGAAGTTATAAAAACCAGAGGTTCCTACAAGGTAGAAGAGATGGCAAAATTTTTGCAATGGATATACGATAAAGGTAGTTCTATTGGTAAATCCAATAGTTACCTTTTATTAAGAGTATTTTTTGTATTTCGTTTTGTACTTATAAGATTATGTAAAATTTGCCTACCTCAAAATTATGAGACTGATTTAGGTAAGCATTTGATTTTAACAGCTGTGACTGTGATAAGTAATAACTGATAAGTTTAACTGTTTTTTTTTCTTTAGGATGTATAGTTTTAGCAATAGTTAAGTGTTTAATGTTAAAACCTATATTCAACTGTGCCATTAAAATTTGCTGTAAGTCATGAAAACTTCAGTCAATAAATGAAAGTAAATTTGAGCAACAAAAAAGTGTCTTATTTCCAATTAGCTTCTTTTTTTATCATTAGTTTTCAGTGGTCGACTATTGATGCAAAAGTGGTCATTTATTGGATCGCACCGGTCAAACTTAGGTACATTCCCGTTTTTAGTAGGTATTGTTCATAAAATTTCTACAATATATAAATATTTAGATTCAAAAAATATACCAATATCGCAGCGTTAATAAACAATGAATAACTTTACATATACATTTCTTCGTCAAAACTACAAAATAGAGGTACTTTTTCAAAGTCAAAATTTGTCCTTAACTGGTTTGGGACTGGTACACCCACCCTATATCGTGAGTATAATGAAGAAAAATGATACCGCCATTTTGGTAGTCGTCGCCACGTGTTACCTCCCAAAACGGAAACGACGTTGGCGCTCGCACCGGAAGGGAGGAAATCGCAAGGAACTAACGTTAAAAGACAGGTGCTTCACTCAATATGGATTCCGGATATCGTTGAAAAAATAATAGGTAAGTTTTATTGGTAGGTAAAACCCTCTATTGTCTACAATTTCTAACGTTTCTCCTTTTACGTTTATATCAGCCTTAACTTGTTTTACATTTGGTAGAATAGAATATAAACCTCAATGTGAAACGTGAGTCTATTTTATTTAAACCACTTGGCTAGGCACACGCAATCTACTCGCATTTCTGCTAAGAATTCTCCCGCGACTAATCTCTGTTCAATGACTGGATGTAGTTCTTCTTCGCATTTCTTTTTTAAGGCAACAGTAATTAATGCACTCCTCATTCTATGCGTCTGTACTCCACAGCGATCAGCGTGAGACTAAAACGACCCGCGCTGATCGTCGGCGCTGACGAGCTACGTGCTGAGCTGTCAGCGCTGATGGTCAGCGTGACACTAAAATCACCCTAATTATTAGACTAATAAAATTCATGTTGCGGCTCTTTGAAGGCATGGGAAAATCTACGAACTTGATATTTGGCTCAATTAGTTGGTAAGTCTGCCGACCCCTGGTGTAGGTGTAGTAGATAGCGATATCGTTTTTTACATAACGATTTATGTAAAAAATGGGACGCGCTCGCGGCGCCGCCGCCGCCGCCGCCGTGATTTTGGTCCGCTAAGCTCGGACATTTAGGGCTAGGTAGTCGATTTGGCCGGGCGTGTGAGTGGATAAGTAGGTACCTTAGTACTTAACAACAATAATTTCACTGTTTCGACTCTGCTTTTGACTTTGTTTATATCTGGTTAACAATGGGTGGTGTTGTAATTATTTGACGCAATGAATGATGCATAATAGTTAAGTACCAAAAACTATAAATTAAAACAGAAAATTAGTTTAAAAAACTCCAATTGTCGTAGTTAAGTACATATTTATTATGTGACTTATACTTAGTATGTTATGTATGTAGGTATGTAATTTACGTATGCATATACCTACCTACTAAAGCTCAAAATCTTACTAGGTAAGTAAATTATTTGGTTTCCTACTTAAATTACTAAAACTTATTAATTATGTTTTTCACCAAACTGAGCTGGTAAATCACAGCCCATGTATTTGTCATCTTTGACTGCTTGGGTTATTATTTTAGACCACAAAGGATAAGTGCACACAAGATGAGGATCGCAGACCAATGGGACTGCTACACGCGCCCTCGTTATCGCGACATTTAACCTTTTCGGACTTTTTACAAAACTAAGACGATTTTTGAGATCTTCCTCTAACTGTGCATGTGAAGATCTAACAGTTGATTGATATTATGATAATTGGTCTCTCTTGACCTTGGAATTCTTCGACAATATTTCAATCTTTGGTTAAGGCAACGATTCGATCGAATACGATTCGCAAGTATTTAACCTGCAAAAAATAATTTTGATCGTGATATTGTATAGAAACATCGGATCCTGAGTATGACTCTTGAAATTGCCATGGGAATTCATAAGGACAAGATTGCCTTTTATCTCATAATATGAATCCTTCATACCGCGATGGTCTATTGTCCCATATATTTTTCACGATGGCTTTTTCTCCCAAGACCAGCGATGGTTTAATCTCGGACAAACAATCACTTCGAGAGTAAGGTGATACATTTGAGCAGAAATGTTTGGGATTTATCATAGACTCGAATTTGTATGTGTTCTTGGATTTCTTCTATCAAAAGCAAGTCTATTTATGTAATTGTTATGTTGAGATCTTGTGTAAGACATGGCATTTTATCTTCTATCAGTCTTACAGCCCTATCAAAATCTGAAGACAGTATAACCCACCTGTCTGGAATCTCCAAGGTCCGCATTCCAAGCTCTATCGGGAACAGGGTTAAACCAAGTTTCGCTGCATCAAAACGTGGAGTTCTTTTTATAATAATAATATAAAAAGAACTCCACGAGACATTCATGAGAATATTCACATGGTTGTTTTGTCTCACTTTCATCATTTGAGCCACTGTTTCCATGGCTATTGGTAGAATAATAATTATTCTACCAATAATAATTGTAGTATATATTTGTACATATACATACTACAATTCAGAAATGGATAAATACTTAATTGTGAATCCTTCTTTTGCCCACTTGTTCAAAATAGGTACATATGTGCTTGATTGCTCCTGTTAGTCTCTCTTGGCCTTGGAATTCTTCCACTGTTCCAATCTTTAGTTCAGGCAACCGGAATGATTCAAATACGATTCGCAAGTATTTAATCTGGAAATAAACATTTTAAACATTAAATTTCACAAAGAAAACACTTATGAAAGACTATAAAATTTTCTTTATGGATTGTATTCCATCTCAATACACATACCTATCAGTTTTTTTTTTTTTCATAACAATCAAATTATATTGAGCTAGCGGACCATCCCGGCTTCGCACGGGTATTTATTATTTATATTATTCATAGTTTATTTGCGGCCGCTTATTTCTTAACATTGACTTCCCGTACCCGTACCCCAGTAACGACTATATATATCTCATATCTAGTTATAGTTAGCTCCACGCGACTTTTTTCTAATACTTACATTTTTGAACTCGTGATATCTTTCGAACGGAATGTCCGAATTTAATAATTCAAAAAGTTATATTAAGGTATTGAAGCAGTCTTAATTATAAAGTAATTTATTTTGATAAGGATTTTTTATTTTTACCACGGTACAAATAAAGAGCCTTTTCTAGCGACGGCATTTTAATTAAAATTCCGTCGCTAGCTTATTGTAACGTAACTATAATAGTTGGATATACAAACATTTTTTGTAGACAATGATGTGTTTTGCAATATTGTAGTACATCACTTTGTTCTATCATCAATAGTTTTCGCAACGCACGCGATGTAAGAAATTTGTAGGGTCAAAATTTTACATTTTGGGTTACATTATTTTCATAAGGATCCCTATTTTTTTTTTAAATATAATATAACTAGCCTATATACACCGGAGATAGTGTAGCTTTCCAACGGTGAAATAATTTTCCAAATCGGTCCAGTTGTTTCGGAGCCTATTCAATACAAACAATCAAATCTTTCCTCTTTATAATTTTAGTATAGATAAAAGTATTTTTACCTGTGCTACATTAGGAGTGATGATGCCAATATCGTCAGACGAGATGCTTTCCTTGTGCTTGGAGGTTGTCATAGCCACTGTGAATGCTTCATGGTGATTGCACCAAGATGGGATGTCTATTGCTTTAGCATTCTGACCCTTGTTAGAAACGTGTTTCTTGTACTGTATAAGTCTTTCTATTCAGAAAGTTAGCAGCGTGAAATTCTATCGAAACATCGGATACTGCCTAAGTATGACTCTTGAAATTGCCATGGGAATTCAAAGATTGCCTCTAATCTCGTATATGAATCCTTCATACCGCGATGGTCTATTGTCCCATATATTTTACACGATTGCTTTATCTTCCAAGAAAAGCGATAGTTTAATATCGGACAAACCATTCACTTCGAGAGCAAGATAGTCGTTACATTTGAGCAGAAATGTTTGGGATTTATCATAAGACTCGAATTTGTATGTGTTCTTGGATTTCTTCTATAAACAGTAAGTTGTGTCATCTATCTGTATGATTGTTAATGTTGAGATCTGGTGTAAGACATTGCAGTTTATGTTCTATCCACCTGACATCCCTTGTTAGTTGTTTTGTCTCACTCTGATCATTTAACCCACTCTGTCTCCATGGCTATTGGTGGAATAGTTATCAGCCTGGTTTTCAAGCCAACTGCCAATTAGTTACTACAAATATTACTACATTTCAGAAATGGACAAACACCTAATTGTAAATCTTTCTTTTGCTTGGTAGTAACCACTTGTTCAAAACATGTGCTTGATTGCTCCTGTTAGTAATTCGTAAAGTTAATTCGGCTGTTTGTCTGAAGTTTACTTTACTAAACTTTATAGGGTAGGTTATGTCTAGGCCCTTTTCTTGTTCTAGAGATAATGTTGAGTTATCTTAGGAGTTGTTGACTTCAGTCATTGGTTTCCCTTCACTAATTTGATAACCCTCCAAGTGTAAGCCCCTTGATTGCTCTATAGCCTCCACTAGAACCTAAAAAAACAAGATGAAAGGATGAGGAGGATACATGATTAACAACTGACAGAACGATTTTTTTATGAGCTATTGCTACGATAATACAAGTGCAGTGTCGTCAAATATTTTTAACCAATTTTTCTTTAGAGGTTTATGTCCTTTGATTACAAAAAATATCTAGGATTCTAAAACCCTGCAATGCGTTAGCCAATTTAGCTAAAACCTTATGAAACTAGCATCAGCCTGCGGCTTCGCACGGGTTTTATGAAAAAACTTTAGCCTCCTAGTTATTCGAAGTCTTCTCCAGATCTTTGTGTGCAAAATTTCAGCTCTATCTATTCAGTAGTTTCGGCGTTGACTTCAGCCAAACATCTTCACAACAGCACGAACTTTTAACTTAATAAAAATAAATAGATATAATAAATAGATTTCCAGCAGAGTATGTATATTACCTGGGATGCATTTATATTGTAAGGCTTATCATCATCCAACTGAATAGAGCACATCAGCTCCAACCAGTGTCCCGCAATTGGCACCAAAGTACCTGCCACATCATCCAAGCGGAATATCAGATTATTTTCCTTCAAATTGCGTTCCTGTCTGTCCTGCAAATTGAGTCCACTTCAGCTAAAATTACATGATCTATGATCTTGAAGATAGATTCTTCTTCTACATTCTCCTCACCCCAAGATTCCCAAACTGATCCATGGTTCTGTAGAATCCTCGTGATGACTATATTATTGTGTTCATTATTGAATCTCAAGTATGTGTCTTTGTTGTTGAGGTTTAAAGTTATCGTACAAGAGGATATGTCGAAGAAAAGCTATAGGTTTTTTGCTCCTTTCCAAAATGTTGTTAATGTGATTATAGGCCCTTTTGAACAGACAATCCTCATTACGACTAGCACCTCATTAATTATGATTTTCACCAAACTGAGCTGGCAAATCACAGCCCATATATTTGTCATCTTTGACTGCTTGGGTTATTATTTTAGACCACAAAGGATCAGTGCACAAAAGATGAGGATCGCAGACCAATAGGACTGCTACACGCGCCCTCGTTATCGCGACATTTAACCTTTTCGGGCTTCTAACAAAACCAAGACGATTTTTGTGATCTTCCTCTAACTGTGCATATGAAGATCTAACAGTTGATACGATGATAATTGGTCTCTCTTGGCCTTGGAATTCTTCCACTGTTCCAATCTTTGGTTCAGGCAATCCCAATGATTCGAAAACGATTCGTAAGTATTTAATCTGCAGATAAAAATTTTATATATTAAATTTCAGAAAGACAACTATAATATCAACTATGAAGACTATAAAATTAACTGGCCGATGATTTCAGACTAAAATTAAAAAGGTAAATTACTTTTAGTCCCTAGGGAGTAGGTAGACATGAGTTTTACGGCCGCTCAGCTACGGTATACTTTTTTAACAAGAGAAGTGAAAAACTAATTTTACCTGTGCAATATAAGGAGTGATAATACCAATATCATCAGCAGAGATGTTTTCCTTGTAAAGCTTGGAGGTTGTCATAGCCACTGTGGATGCTTCATGGTGATTGTACCAAGATGGGCTGTCTATTGCTTTAGCATTCTGACCCCTAATTCCATTAACATATATGCCACCAGTGTTTGAATCAACCGAATGAAATAATTTATTCATGATTTTCACAATATTTTGTACCCAGTCTTGATTCGGATTTATCTTCGGTACGAGAGAGCCATCGTAGAACATTTGACTTGGAAGACTTATCACATTTTCTACTGATCTATAGTTATCATTCAATTTGGTAACAAGCTTTTCGTTGAATCCATTGCTAAAAGCAGTAAAATCTTTTTGGTATGGGAATGTGTCCAACAGCCTGCATAAATATGACTCTTCCATGTCAAATTCTTTAGCATATCGCGACATCACAACTGGGCCTAACTGCATTGGATCGCCGGCCAGAATAATTTGGCCATTCTCTTTGTCAGTGAAAGTCAGCGCTATCATTATTTCTGGCTCTGTTGCTTGACCGGCTTCATCTACAATGATGTGGGTAAAATGACCCTTCGCGAAACCGAAAGTCTTCAATGTCCCAAGAGTAGTACAAGTGCCTATGGTCACACGGTGTCGGCCAACGAACGATGCCTGGCAATCCGTACGTATACCATTCTGGAATCCTTGCTTTACGTTCGATGTACCTTCAATTGCTATGTTCAGTGTAGCACAGTATGGCTTTATACATTGCGGTATTTTATCACCGTCGACCAAGTTTTGTGCGACAATTCGCGTTAAAGAATTAGAAATGTGTTTTTTGTACTGTATGAGTCTTTCTGTTAGCAAGTTAGCAGCGCTATTGGACGGTGTCGCTACCAGAATTCTGCTGTCTGGCAAATTCTTCAGTATTTGAAGTATAGTCTCTACAACAGTAACCGTTTTCCCAGTGCCTGGAGGTCCATAGATCAGATATGGCTTGGGACGACACTGCCCCAATAATATGTTTGAAACTGCCGCTTTCTGGTGGTCATTCAGCTTTTTATAAAACCATTGGATTGAGTTCAGTTTTTCAGGCGACAATTGGCTTTCGCGCGCTAAAAGTCTGGACGGAAATAATATCTCAGGGCCCAAGTTTGAAATAGCTAGGTTTATGGCTTGATGTGCTTTTCGATATTTAGTTCGAGAAAAGTGAAATTCGATGGAAACATCGGATCCTGAGTATGACTCTTGAAATTGCCATGGGAATTTCATCAGGACCAGATTTCCTCTTATCTCGTGTATGAATCCTTCATACCGCGATGGTCTATTGTCCCAAATATCTTTAACAATTGCTTTATCTCCTAAGACTAGCGATGGTTTAATCTCGGATAAACCATTCACTTCGAGAGCAAGGTAATCATTACATTTCAGCAAAAATGTTTGAGATTTATCATAGACTCTAATTTGAATATGTTCTTGAATTTCTTCTATGAACAGCAAGTTGTGCCATCTATCTGTGTAGTTGTTTATATTCAGATCTTGTGTAAGACATGGCAGTTTATCTTCTATCCGCCTGATAACCCTTTCAAAATCTGAGGACAGTATCACCTGTCTGGAATCTCCAAGGACCGCATTCCAAGCTCTTTCGGGAACAGGGAACATACCAAGTTTCGCGGCAACAAAATGTGGAGCTCTTTTTATTTTAGGCCCAGGGACAATATTCTCAGTGTTGTTCTGTCTTACTTTAATCATTTGAGCCACTCTGTCCTCATGGCTATTGGTGGAATAGTTATTAGCCTGGTTGTCAAACCAATTGCTATTATCAGTCACTACAAATATTTCTACAATTCTTTCGACTTTAAAGCTTTTGAATAACAAAACAATATTTTCTTTGGCAGCTCCCAAAAACTTTGGTTTGCAAGTTATGGTGAGTGAGAATGTTTGGTCTGGGTACAATTTAAGGGGCCTCATCAGAAATGGATTAACACTTAATTGTGAATCCTTCATTTTGCTCGGTATAATCCACTTATTCAAAAAATGAACTTGATTGCTCTTGTTCCTAATGTGTAAAGTTAGTTCAGCTGTTTCTCTTAAGTTTACTTTATTAAACTTTATAGGGTAGGTTATTTCGAGGCCCTTTTCTTCTTCTAGAGATAATGTAGAGTCATCATAGGAGCTGTTGACTTCAGCCATTGGTTTCCCTGGTTCTGTTATCACTAATTTAATAACCCTCCACGTGCAAGCCCCTTGGTTGCTCTCTATAGCCTCCACTAGAACCTAGATAAAATAATGACTGATTAAAATGGAATAAAATGATTGTACCAGACTTCTCAAGTCTGAAAACCAGCGCTCTTTCACAATAATAAATAATTCACACAACATTATCTGGCCCATTATAATAATATTTTGTGCTAGAGCACCACATTGAGTCAGAACGGTACCTATTAGACCGACAAATGCACTTTAGACTTACGCTCACAGAATAGGCTACTTGTTGGTACCTACTCTTCACTTGCTCAGCCTGTATGTAAGATGAAGTGAGGCCCAAATTATGAATCTAGAAACAGCTACTTTATAATATTAGAGTGATGTGTTTTTTTTTTACCTTTTGTCCAACTGTAACATAGCCGCCATTTGACAAACAATGTTTGTTGAAATAAATCTGCCGATCACAAGTGCCTTCTGATCCATTCCACTCTGTCACAGCAGCACTTCTAACTTTTGTCCGCAGAGGCTTGAAGGATAGTACTTTTAAAACCTGTAATAAATGAAAGAAAGAAAATATTTTTAATTTGTAAATCAATACACAAAAATTTAAATAAAACAAACATGATTAAAAAAATGAGGAACAAAATAAAGTTAGCAGAATTTCTCAAACATCTATACTCTTTTAAAAAATGCAAGAGCTTTTATATAAACTCAAGACATTTTGTATGAAATTGTGTTTACAATTTTAAAAATGTATGAAAACATAAGTGAAACAGTAAACTAGAGGTAACAAGAACAAAAAACTTGCGTGACGTTGTTGAAACGCCTAAGAGCAACGATAACGACGTAAATTCAAATATAAAACAGATAAACAAATAAATGCCTAAGTTTTTTTTTTTAGCTTTACATTTGCTCATAATGATAACCGTCGTCAAATATTTTACGAACGAATTTTTCTGTAGAGGTAAACTGAGCAATGTGTTGGCAAATTTAGAAAACCTTTTTTTATAAAACTAGCATCTGCTCGCTGCTTTGCAAGCATTTTTTGAAATTTTTGGACTTTATAAGTACGATTCCAGCAGGGTATATTACCTGAGATCCATTTATATTGTAAGGCTTATCATCATCCAACTGAACAGAGCACATCAGCTCCAACCAGTCTCCTGCAATTGGTATCATAGTACCCGCCACATCATCCAAGCTGAATTTCAGATCATTTTCCTTCAAATACACAAGGCGTTCCTGTCTAGAGTCCACTTCAGCTACAATGACATGATCTATGATCTTGAAGCTAGATTCTTCTACATTCTCGTCACCCCAAGATTCCCAAACTGTTCCATGGTTCTGTAGAATCCTCGTGATGACTATGTTATCGTGTTCATTCTTGAATCCCAAGTATGTGACTTTGTCATTGACGTTTAAAGTTATCGGACAAGAGGATATGTCGAAGAAAAGGTTCCCATCAATTAAAATATTTGGGAAATTAATGAATGTTATTACACCTGAAATGCAGAATAATAATGATCAAATAATAAAAGAAAAAGTACAATTGTTTTTTGAAATTAGCAGGTAACATAATGTCCTGTGTTATGTGATTTTTGTGAGGTATTTTTGATAATAATGCAACTGATGTGGCGCAGTGGGCGAAGGTCCACCTACGACGTAGGATGTTGCGGGTTCGCTCGCCCTAGGACAAATGTTTGTACAATCTGGAAATATTTGTTGTGGGTGTTCTGGCTATTTTCTACTTATAACAAAATACATACATATAAGTAATGTGTAAATGTTTTTTTTAAATAATAATAATACATCATTTAAATCTAAAGTTCTTACATAGGTATTACGTATTACACAAGCTCTTTTTATCTTGGGCCTTAGGTAATGTGTGAAATTGTCCAGCATAAATAAAAAAATAAAACATATGATTGCAGAAGTACAGATTCTTATTCATCATTCCAACACCTCACATAACTAAATATAAAGCATTATTTTCAATAGAATTTGATTTTATACCTGAGCGATGGAAACAAGTTGTATTTCTAGGTATTTCTACATCTCTGAGCTTCATCTCTTGGGGATGTTTTTCAAGTTCAGCAAACTCAAATTCCAGGAGCTTATCAGCAACCCATCTCTCAGTGGTATCAAAGTCATCTTCATCTTCACTGCCATTTTTGAAAAACTGGTATAGAAACCCTACCAGGTTATAAATAAAAGATATTTCATGTAGCATATTGTTATTTTACTGCATAAACCCTTTGTCGTGCTCGAACTCCCACTCAGTCGACTTTAGATAATCAAGCTCTTTCCTTAGTGATTGGATTCGTTTCTGGTGCAATTCTTTCTGAGCATTCTTCAGACTCTGCTCAATGCTGAGCCCCAGCTCTGTGTGGTTCAGACTTTGATCAAAGTTCTGTATTTTTATTGGATTTGTACCCTGAAATTATTTTTACTCAAGTAAGTATAAATTTATTCCACCAAGAACAACACAGACTTCATTTATTTACATAATACAAGTTTAGACAAGCAGAATATGTGCAGTAGAATGAGAGAAGAAAACTTTTAGTTTTATAAAACAATAGTTTCTACCCGCGGCTTCGCACGCGTTGTTTCTATGAAAAAACGTTTTGAGGTTAGGTATTTGTATCCCACGGGAATTGATTTACAGGACATAAAGCCTATGTTACTTTCCATCCTTTCAAGTAACTCTATGCCAAAAATCAAGTCTATTGGTTGTTTAGTTAGGGCGTGAAGAAAGAAAACAAACACAGTTTCGCATTTATAATATTAGTTAGGATTCAGGGTAACTAACTTTCAAAAATAGTTTGTTACCATCAATATTTGTAACCGTAAAACGACATGTAATTTGTTGTTTAGGTACCTACTAAACGGTTTAGTGCTATGATGTTGTGTAATTTTGGTATTTTCGTGATCTTCTGTTGCAGACTAAATATGTCGCATATTCGGCTAAGGTGCATAAGGTACATCCAAAACTGTCCTCATCAGCACAAATACGTTTGGAAGGCTCTAACTAAAACAATGAAGGTTTCTATACAACAAACCTGCGGTGTTTCTGGTTCTGAAGGAGAATATGTTGACTGCGAAATATTACTGGAAGTAGACATCACCGACGGTGCAGGGTGTACGGACTTCAGTCACCTTCAGCCGGCTTCAGATCCTTCAGGATCAGGACAGGAATATGATATGAATCCAACAACCAACTACCGACCGATCGATCGATGGTGTGGTGTGTATTGTATATATGTAGTGCACAGACACTAGACAGACAGTGAGTGAGTGTATGTAGTAGTTTAGTGACTTGACTTGACTGACTGACACGAGTGAGTGAGTGAAGTGAGTGAGCGCCGCCGGCCGCCCCGCCGCCGCCCGTTGCCGTTGGTTTGGTTGGTTGGTGTTGGGTTGGTTTTATTCTGTCCCAGTGTTTCCACTTCAGATTTTAGTTATACCCTAATTTTCTTCGAAGTTTATCCTAAAAATAAAAATTCTTTCTGAAATTCCCTAAATTAGGGCGCCTGAATCTAATCTAATACCCATACTGCTAGGGTGTTTGATTTATGCTCGATAATGTTGTAATTTTTTCACCTTTTAGTTTTTACAAAACAGCCATTTGTTTTGAGTGCTTGGCACTTGTTGTGACGCGCAGTAATTCGGACATTCCACCTACTGTATGTAAGGTACATACAGTAGGTAAACTTTTGTCTCACCTTTGTTAGATCTGTTTAGCCAAGGCTGGATCTGGATGCTCCAACCAAGATGTTTAAAATGTTTGCGCATATTTCTTACCATAATTTTACTTGCAGAGCTGACTTCTCTCCTTTATCCTGAGATGAAGAAGGCACTTGCTCACTATCATCATCCTTATCTATTTTCAATTATAAAAACAATCAAAAACAACGTAAAATTAGCTTTTATTGTTATCACGACTGCTTTATGAATAGCCCCGTCGTACATAAAATACGTTACTGTAGTTATTGTTACGTTCATAGGTTACGTTACGTATTTTTTTAATACTGTTTAAATCGTAGAGCCATTAAAAGAAGTTTAAGTTAGTTGCATGCAATAATAATACAAATGATTACTAAATAAGTTTCGTCCGTTACTTAGTAACGAATCCTTAACGAATAGTTGTTTTCCAGTTGCGGAATGCAGAGCCATCTAGGAAGAAGTTGAATTAAAGTTGAATGTTGTTTACGTTTCGTTTTCCAAATTAATCCAAACGTTTATATTTACATACTTTTTAATCTCGGAGTCGTTTTACGGTTTTATTATATTTGAATTGAACTAATCTGTGCGCCTGTCTCTGCTCTTTCTAAGAATCGTCCGTACGCCTACAAAAATGTCCAGGTTAAAGTTATTTCAAAGCCAAAATGATGATGAAGATGAAGTGAGCTTTTCAGGTCCCTGCTTTCAAGTGAGCTCTAGTGCAGAACTGAAAGAACACCCTTCTTCGGGTGAAGAATACCTACTGAAAGTGATAGAAGAGCGCAGAAATATTCCGTTTTTAGTTGAATGCAAAGAATACAGGCACGAAGATGGAAATAAAAATCAAACCCCAAACATGGAAGAAGTGAGATTATTGTTCTGATCATCTCAATTGGGTTACCTATAAGTTCTTTTTATAGTATTCATATTTGTTTGCTTTTCAGATTCCTGTAGCAACAGCACCTGATAAATTGAAACCAACTATTGAATGGCAAAATATTCAAGTAGCCGATTTCTCTGAGAGTCGAATGTATGTTTCTAGAATGAGGACACATCCAGATGCGGTAGCAATACCATTTCAGTATAACAATACCTCTAGAGGATGGAAAACATTCTTCAGGTCACATGAGCCAGCTTTGTCACGCGTAATAGGACTCAAAGGAACAGAGCTTGACTATGGACTTAATACACTGTTAAGGCTGTTAACTGAAGTTAAGCACGGAGACACCATAGAACCTGTCATAGGTAAAAACTTGTATTGACATACTGCCCAAAATTCAAATGTACAACCCGGACTATATGTGTATTTCGTGAACTATTTCTTAAATTTAGTCTCTTTTTTTCAGGGAAATGGCTTTACACATTCCTGGCATGTTTAAAACTACCTCTACTGGCAGATACTCATGGTTTGCTGAGGGATATGGCTAGGCAATGTGCAGAAATTAGGTAAGAAGAAATATATAAATTAAAAAGCACTTTAATATGTTAGCTGCGGCAATGCTTTCTCTATATTTTCTTATAGTAGTGTAGTACGAGGTCAATAGGCCATAAAAGTACATTTTCACCAATTGATGCTATTGGAGCCTTTCAACCTCAGCTTGATTTTCTGAAACCCTATTAACTCTGAGACAACTTTGATTATTATTCATGCAAAAACAAGACTATGGTAATGGGTTTATTGGTTTCAAGATCTGCTAGATAGTTTTTAAAAACGAACATTATATGAGGTTTTGTACCGCACTAGTTATATGGTTATGGTTATGGTTATGGTAAGTGTACTCCTGTTTCCGCACTTGGACTCCGATTGGTCCTTTGTGCGTGGTGTGTGTTTACTAGTTTAACCAGCCTAACTCCGACCAGAAGCGCAGAATATTCCTGGGATCTTCGCAGGCTTCGCGGAGTGACCTCGGGTGGTCGAGGATTTCTAGTCGTTGCGCTGTTACTCCCTCGCATTCCAGGACTACGTGGGCAGCTGATTCTTCGTCGCTCAGGCATCCTCTGCAGAGAGGGCTGTCCGTTGCTCCGATGGTGAAGAGGTGTTTATTTAGTGGGCAGTGTCCTGTGAGTGTCCCCACTAGGACTCGTAGGTCCGATCTTGTTAGGCGTAGTAGGTATTTAGTTAGTCTTGGTGATGTAGCTGGGAGTGCTGCTCTAGATTGTCGGCACTCCTGTAGGTTTGACCATCTATCGTTATGCGTCTCTTTGGTTCTGAGCTGTATCCATGTTCGGATTTGGGAGAATGGTAGGGGAAGGAACGGAGCTGGGCCTTGTGTAGGCGTTTCCGCGCCTTTCCGTGCCAATTCATCTGCAGCGTCATTGCCTAATGATCCGCTGTGTCCTTTGATCCACTGGAGGGTAATCCTGTTTCTACTGGAAATCCTCTCAAGTGCAAGGTGACACTCGTATACGAGCTTGGAGTTACAGCTGTTCCCTGCTAAAGCTCTAAGTGTAGCAGCACTATCAGACAGGATACGCACACACTGGTTGCGTATATCCCTTCTTTCCACAGCTGTGGCTGCCTCGGTTATGGCTACACATTCGCATTGAAATATTGAGCTGTGTTTGCCTAAGTACATTGATACATTAATATTGAGGTCCATAGAGTGTATCCCTGCTCCCGTGCCCATATCGGTCTTGGAGCCGTCCGTGTATACTCTCACTTCGTGGCTGCCTGATTCATCTCTATGGTCCTCATGCAGTTGTATTCGGTAGTGTTTGTTTTGTATTGGTTTGTTGGGCATTCTGTCACAGGATGCCGCTAGGAGAGGTTCATATGCAAGGGCCCTGTTCAGGATTTGGGCGTGTGGACAGTCGGTGTTTCCCCACAATCCCATATTTTGTAGTCTCAGGGCCGACATGGTGGCCTCTTGTTGTATATATAAGTCTAGTGGCGCAAGGCCCAGTATCACATCTAGGGCAGCACCAGGTGTGGTTCTCATGCAGCCCGTTATTGCTGAGCATACCATTCTTTGGAAGCGTTGCAGCTTGGTTATTACGTTGTTTAGCTCAGTTCTGGTCCACCATACGATGGCTCCATATGTGAGTATTGGTCTAATGATAGCGGTGTAAAGCCACCTCGATATCTTTGGTGATAGGCCCCATGTTTTACCAAGCATTCTGCTGCATTGGTAGAAGGCGGTAGTAACCCTCTGCAGTTTGTAGTCAAGGTGTTTGTTCCATAGGAGTTTACTGTCTAGTATGACTCCTAGATACTTGACTTCAGTTTTTAAAGTTATTTCGGTGTTGAATAGTCTTGGTAGATTAAGGTTACCCAAGTTACGCTTGTTGGAGAACATTATAAGTTCTGTTTTTGTAGGGTTGACTGATAATTCATGGTCTTTGCACCACGTTTCAATGGTTTTAAAGGCGAGTTTCATCAGGTCACATAGGGTGTTTTCGAAGCATCCAGTTGCCAGGATCGCGAGGTCGTCTGCATACCCCACTGTCACCAGTCCTTGGCCGTTTAGCTTACGGATGAGTTCGTCAACAACTATGTTCCATAGTAGTGGGGATAGGACGCCGCCTTGGGGGCAGCCCCTGGCGACTATTCCTCTTGTGGTTTCGTTTATGGTGACTGGTATTGCTCTGTATCTGAGCATGTTGTTTATCCACTGTGCTAGAGTTGGCGCAATACCATATTTGGCAAGTGCTCTATAGATGCTGGTGAATTTGGTTTTGTCAAAGGCTCCTTCAATGTCAATGAAGGCTGCCAGAGTTGGTTGTTTTGTCGTTAGTCCACTTCCTATTCGTGATACCACGCTGTGGAGAGCGGATTCTGTTGATTTGCCTTTACTATAGGCATGTTGTTGCGGGTGTAGTGGGTTTCGAGAGAGTATGTTATCTCTTATCTCTCTATCACATAGTCTCTCAAGTGTTTTCAGAAGAAATGAGGTCAGGCTTATTGGCCTGAAGGATTTTGGTAGTGTGTAGTCACTTCTTCCTGGTTTTGGTATAAAAACCACCTTCACTTCCCTCCATTGGTGCGGTATATATTTGTGCGCAATGCACGCTCTGAAAATACCTACCAGGTGGTCTGCTAGTAGGTTCCCGCACCATCTGAGCATTCCTGGGAAGATCCCATCTAGGCCAGGTGATTTGAAGGGAAGGAAGCTGTTGATTGCCCATAGTACCTTGTCGCGGTTTATCATATTATGGGCTGTTATCCAGTCTAGGTCGGTTGGCGTTTGCACTGAAATTTCCTCCCATTTGTAGTTGTCTGTTACCTGACAGCCTGGGAAGTGTGTGTTCAGAAGCACTTCGCTGGTTTCTGCATCGGTCTTGGTATAGGTTTTGTCAGGCTTGATAAGGCATCCAAGAGTACTTTCCTGCACATTTGTGAGAATGTTGTTGATGCGTGCTGCCTGGCTGTTGTTTTCTATGTTGGTACAAAATCTTTCCCAGCATTCTGTTTTTCTTGTGCGAATACGTTTTTTGTAAATTTTCTTCGCAACATGGTATGACTCCCAGTCCTCGTCTTGTCGGGTGTTTATGGCTCTATTGAACAGTTTCCTTACTTTGCGTCGGAGTCTCTGCAGTTCGGGACCCCACCATTGTCCTTTTGTCCTTTGTTTGGGCACGACAAGCGGGCAGGTCAGTTCAAAGCTGTTGGTAAGAGTATGTGTTATTTGGTTAGTGTAGAGTTCAATGTCCTCAATTGTTATATGGTTAGGTAAGTTAGGCTTCTCAGAAAGTTCTGATTTAACAAGTTTAATGAATTTTGTTTTGTCTGTCTTTCGTGAGATGCGTCTAGGTTGCGGGCTAGGTAGTGACAGTTCCAGGTTAAACCTAATCCATCTATGGTCTGAGCATGAAGCATTATCAGAGACGTGCCAGTCCTTGATGAGGTTATAGGCTTGTGCGGTAGAAAGTGTTAGGTCAATGATTGTTTGGGCTCTACGTGTTACAAAGGTTGGTTCGGAGCCCCTGTTTAGTAGGAGGAGGTTAGTTGATACTAGATAGTTTACCAGTTCATCTCCTCGGTCGTTGGATCTGACGCTGTTCCACAGCGTGTGATGTGCGTTGGAGTCGGTCCCGATGATGAGTTCGAGTCTCTCCCTCTCGCAGTACTCAATCAGGGCCGTTAGGTCAGGTGTGGGTACTGCTTCATCGCTTGGAAGGTAGGCTGATGCTATGACTATTTGCGATATAGAGTTGTTATGGTTGGGAGATAAGTGTAGTCTAGCAGCGGTTAGGTCTCTGGAACAGAGTTCGGTTATGAGAAGTGTCTTAGCGGCGCGCGGGACAACAATGCACGTTCTAAGGTTACTTACGGTTGTGTTGGTGAGCAGCTTGCTCCCTGGTGTTTTGAGGCCACAGATTTGGCCTTTCCTGATCCACGGTTCTTGGATGAGGGCCACAGATTCGGGATGTTCCTCCAGCATTCTGCGTAGAGACGCGGTAGCCGTGAGGCTATGCTGGAGGTTGGCCTGGATATAGGGGGTGGATCAGGTGGCGGTACAGGTGGTGGTATGGGTGGTTTAGGAGTAGTCTCTGATAGGAGAAGAGCCGAGGTCGCATTCGCTACCGCACTAGTATCAAGTATCACATAAAAGTCACTTATAATTATAACGGATAATCTAATCATGGTAAATACCATGATTCTATTTTTGAGTTTTCCAATATTATATAATATGGTAAATATACCATTATAAGTAATAAGTGATAGTTTTAAAAGTTTTATCAAGGTTCAGCTTGGTATATAACTAGTGTTGTGCATGAAATGGAACTAAATGTCCTAACCCTGGATGCTTCCGGCTTATCAATCACACGATTTTTCATAATAGATAGATTGCCTGCCTGTCTCATCATTTCAAGAATTCTTTCACATCGTATTTTTATTATTTATCATTTACTTAGTAACACAACTTTTTACCTACATAGGTATCGCATTACCATAACTGACATGCACGTCTCATCAACCAGACGGAGCGCTCCACAGCTGCTGGAAGCCCATGCGCAAAGATAGCGTTAGTTTAGCACAGTAGTAGTAGTTTTTCGACATAGCTCTAAGAATAAGCAAGCTGAAATGGCAGTGGGCCGGCCATATCTCGCGAAGAACCGACAACCGCCGCCGGGGCAAACGTGTTCTTGAGTGGAGACCACGACTCGGTAAACGTAGTATAGGACGCCCTCCCACCAGGTGGGATGACGACCTGCGAAGACTGCAGGTAGGTGCTGGATGCGTGAAGCTGAGGACAGGACGCTATGGCGATCATTAGAGGAAGCCTGTGTCCAGCCGTGGACTAACATAAGCTGATGATGATGAGTGTTAGTTTTAACACTTAAACAGAACATTAAAATCTGACAAGAAATAAATTATTTTCATGCGACTTTCCTTATTTTCAGATCACATATTGATCCTGAGACTGATGATGCAGTAACGTCAGTCGCTCCACTTAATCTATTCATTTGTCTCGTAGCAAGATATTTTAGGCAATATGACTTGGCGGACTGAATAGTTTTAGTGTATGAAATTCAAAACAAGTATAATTTTTGATTATTTTACGGATATACGGATTCCACGGGATTCGAGGAAGAATTTTATTGATTTTTAAAAATATTAGAATAAAAATAAAATGGCTATAAAATTAGATGCAATGTCACAGATTTATATCAACATGATTTATTGAAGCAGATACGTAATAAAGAAAATTAAATCCTTGTATAAATTTCACTTCAAAGCTGTATTTAAAAGTAGTGTTATTTCTAATCATCTACTGCAAAGTGCACTCCGATCTGCTTTCGGATGGTGTCTTCAAGCTTAGCGAGGACAAGACTTTCGCTGTGCGGCATACGCGGAGACTCGATTAACCCTAGAAATACACGGAATATTAATGCGAAAGTTAGGATAGATGCATGATACATTTCTAGCTTAAACCAGGTAGGTAAGGTACTGAATAAATTGGACGGACATTTTAATAGTTGAAGTTTTACTTGTCAATATAGTTAATATCAATCCTGGAAAAGCAAACCCAGGATTGGATCATCATTCTTTCAAATTTAACGGCAGTAGAGCAACTCTATTGCCGTTAAACTTGCAAAGAATGATGATGAAATAATTTACAAACAATTGGATAAAATTTGCCCTAAAAAATAAATCTGCAATATACTACAAAATTTTAACCTATAAAATGAAATTAACTTAGTATTACCTTCTCTAATACACCTAGATGCTTCCAAAGCCTCGAAGACCAATCCTGCGCTGTTTCCGAAAACGTACGGGAGTGGTGACGTGTGCAAAGGGAAAGACTGTTTTGTACCGTCACTGTACACCAAGTCGGTAGGGAAATGGAATGGATCTGACAACTGAAAGGAAAATGGTAAGTTTGCACTCCATACTCAAACATGACCCAAACAAGAACGAATTCAGATTTTTTTAATAATTTGGTTGAATGGGTTAGGTGCCTGTGCCTAGTTTGTCAAATATTGTACACGAAAGACTGGAACTAAAGAAAGAGTAGGTGCTGCGTACTGCTGCTGAAAATTTGTTAAGTTATATTAACTTCGTCATATTTATTTATTTTAAGCCGTTATTATCCCACTGCTGGGCAAAGGCCTCCCTTTTCTCCTTCCACTCCTCGCGATCCAACGCTGCAACAGGCCATATAAATAAATTAATTTAATTAATTGATAAGGATAATTTGATTGTTTTATTAAAAATGTATAAAAAGAATAAAAAACGAAATACCTATAAATTAATTGATAAGAATAATTTGATTGTTTTATTAAAAAACTAAAAATCGACTTCGAATCACTAACAATAAGGTAAGTCTCATTGTTCTAAGTTTAACGGGATGAATATCTGCTAATTCCCCGGGAATAAAAATTTTATGGGACCTACTTGGGATCATTTCCTATCTATACAATAGCGAAAGAATGTTTAAAGTCTGTCCATAATTGACGGAGAAATCGCCGAACATCCATTATAAAAGAACCTTCTTCGAAAACGAATAAGGTTTTTGTTCGGCTATATTGTTCGTTTTTTTAATATAAAAAAATTAAGGGATTCGTAGGAGTCATAAAATTACGACTTCTCTATCTTATTATGCACAGTGTCGACAATAAATTATATTTTCCTTATATCTTATTTAATTAAAGTGGTTCGAAATATACTCATTCGTCAAGTATTTTGCTAAGCATTTGATTTCAAGTTCCACTTACAATAGCGTGTCCTTTAGTCCCAACAACAGTAGCACTGTTCACGAGACGTAACTTAGTATGGACATTCAGTACAGCACGCCTGCTATCTCCATACTCCAAAACAATCGTTTCGACGACGTCCACACCATCAGAGTTTAGTTCGCCGAGAGCAGTGACATTCTTAGGCTCTTCTTTGAATATGAACTGTGCAAATTGGAGCACGTAAATTCCTAGGTCTAATATAGCGCCTCCTCCTAGTTCTTTTTGGCTGAAAAGAGTTGAATATTTAAGAAAACTAAATCATTCTCCGAGTGCAATGCAACAATGCGGGCCGCTTCTGCAGAACAAGCTATTGATCTTCCAACCCAAGATAGTGAGTCAAGGCCACTCTAATTGTGTTCATTCAAAGTGATTTATTTCCTTTACAGTTAAAGAACAAAACATTTTTAGGAAATTTGAAACATTATTTTATATTGCTTTTGGACACTCATTGTGCGTGCGTAAGCAGTGATGATAATAATAGAAGAGAACCTGAATAGAACTATCAATCCTCGATATTTTTTTTCATACCAACCCTTGAGGGTGGGCTATAGTTTCACTTGCATCGTTGTTATCGCTTGCGTTTAGATCTTAGAATCAGCCCGTTTGTATTGTAGAATGGCTGGATTACAAAACGAACGATGCGATGATTTGTTGGGAAAACCTAAGTTCCTATTTCATTTGGCTCGCTAATTGACCTTAAACCATATTGTTAAACGTTTTTCTTGCCTTTTTGTAATCCACCTAACCATTGGGAGGAGATGATTCTACGATCCGGCGCAGCGCGTGACATCGGTATAAATTGAGGCTCATGTCTCCAGACGTCTAAGTCCAATGTCTGTATACCAAGTATTTGGTTCATTGATCAGTAACATCCCGTTTTGCTATACCTATCTACCTACACTACTGCATGACCACGTGTTTATTATAGTACCTAAACATTTTAACAGTCATCCTACATGCCATAAAGTCAGCGAGGTTTTCCAACACCAGTCCACCATAGTACATACGTTAGTCCTACCATCAAAATGTTGCACAATGTTGAGCAACAATGCAATAATAGTATATTTTTACTTACAAGGGTTTTTGTGAGGCGCTTTCTGTTTTATTTGTACCTAAATGGAATATCAAAAAGTCGAGTCTTTATGCAGGAGTACGAATGGCTCATTGTTTCAAACAAAAATTAAAAATAAATATAATAGAGTTTTACGTCCGCTACTATCTATACCTACCTATACCTATGTACGCTTTATTGACACACTTTTTGAGTGAGAGAAGTGATATAATATTGCATGTAGTGTGTATTGCACCTTCCTAATGAATAATAAAATCTCTTAAATTTCAAGAATTGGATACTAACATAGTATTATTTAAATTTGAAAATACATTGGAAAAGGAGCGTAACATCAGATAGAAATAATTGCTGTGATAATGATAATACACCTTTAAACTACCTACAATGTAGGTGCCCTACCTACATTTAATAAACATGTAGTTATCGGTATTACCACAATTTAAAACGTGAGTTTTGATTCGACTATCTTAAAATTCTTACCAGACTCTATCGACTGTTTCAATAGGAACCCCAAAGTTCACTTCAACAAATTTCACGTCTCCCAACTTTCCAGCTTGGATATCCTTTTCAATAGCTTTGTACGCAGGGGCGAACCTCGACCATACAGCTTCCATGAGGAAGAGATTCTTCTTCCGAGCTAGTTCTACCACGGTCTTGACTTGTTTGTAGTTCAGGCATAGTGGCTTCTCGCATAACACGTGTTTGCCGTTTTCTAGGAACAGCTTGATGTGTTCGTGGTGAGAAGGATTTAACGATCCAATGTAAGCAACGTCTGAAAGACAATGTGTTTCTTAGAAATTATCGTGTTTAATGCTGGACAATCCACACAGTTCCATATAGCATCAAAGGAGGTAACAGTGCTCACCCTGAAGGATTGATTAATTCGAATGGCAGAACGAATCACCTAATTGTTACTAATCAATTTTAAAACTATATCTACACATAATTTAGGTATTAGCACTTAACTATTATGAGTAGATAACGTAGATGTACCTATTAGCCGACCATCATCAAGCCTTGAAGTTGAAGTTTGTTGAAGCACCCCCCTCAACAGCCTCTATTGGTCCCATAATACCCACGCTGGGCATGCGGGTTGGGGATCGCAGTTCGGTAGTAAATTGTCCTGCAAGAGGGGCGGCTGCCCATCCCCCGGTGGATGTCTCTTACTCGCCTCTTACGACACCCGCGGTAAGAGTTGGGGTGGTGCAAATTCTAAGGCGGCACCACACGTTTCTTGAAGTTAAGAACCATTTCAATTGGATGCGGATTAATTGTATTGGAAGTGGATATTCGCTTACCAATAGCGTCACTAGCAGCTAAAGCCTCGTAGGAGTCGAAAACTTGTGGTATGTTGTGTAGTTTAGCAAACGCAGCTGCTTTTGTTTTGTCTCTCGCTGCCACAGCCACGATAGCCACATCCTCTTTGTCGGGGTAGGAGTTGATGGCATTCACGAAGTCATTGCTGATATTCCCAGCGGTTACTATTCCCCAGCGTATCATCGGCATCTGTGCAGAGTAGAAGGTACCGTTATGTTATTAGGTATATGGTACTTAAGTCACAATATTATTATAAATACATATAATAATATGTTATAGTACCTATACTATAAATTTTATAAATGTATAAGTAATATAAATGTGTCAGTTAACTTTATATATAGCTATGGATGTTTGTTACTTCTGCCAGCCAAAACTATAATACTGAACGGATCGCACTGACATTATGCATATATCTAGACCTAGAATAAAACGTTATCTCATAAATCAGTTTATATGTATAGGATAGAAAAAAAACCTATGAATGTTTCCATAGAAACAACGCGGGCAAAAAATAGTTGTTTTATATGGCTAATCTACCTACCTATCTAATTGGAGCACCATACACGCACGTCGTCACTACCTAGTGCGAAATAAAGACCAGTGTTTATTCTCGATAAAAGATTACCACTTGATTGATAATGATAAAAGGTATTAAAGGTAGTAGTAGGTAGTAAGCTTCATAAAATGAGTAGGCGACTGCAACTGTCTGATTGACTTGCACGTTAATATAACCTATACCTACCTACATATTTATTTTAGTGCAATCTCGAAGAATTTGACTCTTAGATTAGATAATATGATAGTGGTGTCTGTTACGACTGAGGGCCCACATTGGAATTTCATAAGAATACGCTATTCAGTAAATGTTAGTACAGTCTAATTTGTAAAAGTATCCAGTCAATAGTTACAACCAGTTATTATGTGGTCCCTCAGACGTGGCTTGGAGATACTCTTATATATTTCATTAACTAATCAAAGCTTTAGCATTATATTCCATGAATTATGTACTACATTTAGTAAATCATTTGTATAAAAACCAGCCCTATACTAGCCCTTCAATAAAACTCATTTTATTGATGCGTAAGATAAATGATATGCAGCATATGTATACATACTTACCAACCAGATACTTGAAGAATTATGGTGGAAAAAATATGTCTTTTTGAAAAAAAAAAAAATTTTTCCCGGGAATTAAGTAAGGTTTTGGTAACCACACAGTAAGTTTATTTTTAGGACAAAAGTAAAAATAATGCTGTTGACTTCACGGTTCTTAATTTCCCAAGAATTCCCGAAATTTTTGGCCTATTTAAGAACCAGGACATACAAAACCATTTCGGGAACTAGATTCCGGGATATGCAGTTTCTTAATTTTAATTAGTATAGAACCTTCGTCCCTAACAGTATTAATACTAATAATGGTTAGGTGAGTAAGGTACCTAATCCAAGCGCTCCTACGCACCGGCTAGCTGCTTTCTGCCTTTCTTGTTGAATATTATGCAACCGCTACGCTGACAATCACAAGCGCTTGCATAACGCGGTTAGCTAAGTATTAAACTAAATATTTATCTTCCTAGATTCTAAAATACAACCGTTGAACCTATAAACATAAAACTATTCGATAAGAATACAAAGTAGGTAATTATACAGGGTTATTGGTAATTCGACGTATTCCCGTTAGGAGGTGATAGGGGTGACTATTTGCGATAATTTTCATCCCCATGTGCATCATGCAAAAGTGAACCATTTTTAAGTTATCATGATTTCTAGATTTTTTCAAAATAAGTCAAAAGTGCAACATCAAAAATTGATTTAAAAAAACTGTCCATTTAAATCCATGTTTTTCTTCTGATTTATAAAAATCAATAAACACTGGTTTTTTATCAGTATTAAAACAACAATTATCGCTCTAAATTTAAAAATGCGAGATAAAAAACGATATTATTTCATTATTCATTGAGATTTTTTTCCTCTAAAAAATCCTTCCTCCTTAGCTCACCAACAATGCATAACAACTATGAACTTATTTTAAAGAAACTGAAAAAAACATCATTACAAAGGAAGCAGGCGGAAATTCGTATACGAACTAAACCTAAGGTCGTTCTTTAAAATTTCTATCAAGCTAACTTAAAACAATACCCAATGTAAATTAAACGAAAAATACATATTTAAAATAAAATTTTGCAATAGTTAAGTAGTAACAACAATAAACAAAATTAATACTAAGTAACAATCAAGACATTTTGTAATTTAGCCTTGATGAATTTAGCTTTGATGTTGCACTTTTGACTTATTTTGAAAAAATCTAAAAGTCATGATAACTTAAAAATGGTTCACTTTTGCATGATGCACATGGGGATGAAAATTATCGCAAATAGTCACCCCTATCACCTCCTAACGGGAATACGTCGAATTACCAATAACCCTGTATTTACTGTAGGTACTTAGGAAGAATAGATAGCAATAAGCTTAGATACGGACTTACCCTTTCTAAAGTCTGGCGTCCGGCCGCGAAAACTTATCGTTACAAATATCTAAATAAGAACGGTTCAAGGAATTTTACTGATAGGTGGTATTTATTTTAAGAATTAGTGAATTACGATGAAGACGACGACGACGACACAACGCTATGAGAATTCACTAGACAATGATTGTTGATAAATAGGTGGTCCTACCTAGGTAGGTATTTATCGAAGTAGGTAGGTACCTATGTATATATTTTTTGTGATTAGATTAGAACTTGACTGGAGAGAGCTCTTGAGGTTTATCATACGTAGGTACCTACCAGGTCGGACCATAGTTGCACTAGAGGTACGTACCTCTAGTTGAGCTCTCTCTATTTCAGCCCAATCCGTTCTGTAGTTTTGACGTGAAAATGTAACAAACACCCATACATCCTATCATCTAACCATCCAAACTTTCGCATCACTATATAGTATAAAGCAAAGTCGCTTCCCGCTGTCTGTCTGTCCCTAAGTAGGTAAGCTTAGATCTTTACGGAACGGATTTTGATGCGGTTGTTTAATAGAAATAGTAATTCAATAAGAAGGTTCATAAACCATTTCACACAGATATTCACGCGGGCGAAGCTGCGGGGCGCAGCTAGTTTATAATAAAACAGTGAGATCTAAGCAATGTTGATAACTATTTGTTGATTTAAGTATACCTACTCAAGAAAACTCAAATTAATAATTAGGTATTTTAAACAAATTCTCAAACACATGAATGCCAGAACCTTCATTAATCAGCGTGATTGATAATGAAAACGTGGTGCTAAGACATCTGTGTACATTGAGTTTTGCCTGTGGAACCAACTGGAATTTTGTAAGTAATATTAATTTATAATTTTTTTTGTTTTTTTTGTTTGTTAACTCAAAAATAAATTACCCAGCGGTCTAAGCCCAGCGGTATACCATTTGACATGACATTGTGTCGAGAAATAATAATTTCATAACAGCTTTCCAAGAATTCTTGCCAAATATATTGTAATTGACCTTGGCAATACATTTTAACAAGGTAGGTATTTATACCTACTATCATATAAAAAATGGTGCGAGATACGTGGACGATATAGGTAACTAACATTGCTGGGCGAACCTGGAACTATTTGGCGCAGGCAGGACCGTGTGGAGAGGCAAAAACATTTGGAGGCCATTGCCTATAACCTCAGCTATAACCCAGCACTGGGTAAGTCGGGTTGCAGATTATATTATGTTTTACGTAAAAAAGTGCCTCTTCTCTTTGAAGAAAAATTTTCGGAGATCTTTGTATGGGTTGTACCTGGTTGTACCTACCTACCGGTGTACCATTATCTTTGAGTAGACCGCCGGTAGGTAAATAATTGAATTATATAAATGTTACAAAAGCTTAAATCTATGAGTACTTATCTACAGATCTACAGAAGTCTTCCAAAACGAAACCGGATGTCAAAGTCAATGCTCTTTCTACGAACTACAATACAAATGTCATGTCAATTAATTTTGTACTACACAATCATTCACTCACTCTCTCACGCTTACCTTGCGTGTGTTCTCTTTTCATCCCTTTCATTCCTACGCAACCTTCTATAATAGGTACCTATAATTTATATGCTTGTCTCACTCACTATTCTAGATATGTGCGTAGAATAACCTGAAATAACGTTTTCGTAACGTTATTTCCATAATTCGCTGCAAACGAAAAGTCTATGTTGCCAGCTCACTTTTTAAATCTACCTATCCGATTTCACAGTTGGCCTAATACTTAATTAGCTCTAAGATTTTTTTTAATAAAAAATGTTGAGAGTGCCCTAGCAGGGTACATGCTTGATACAGGTGCATGCTTAATACCATTATATTTCTTATAAATATATAAATTTCATATACCTAGTAGATATATGTGTACCTACAGCATGTCTCGCAATAATCTTGAATCTTGGAATTCGTTTTAGGCCTGTACTTAAGTACAGGCAATAAAAGGTCTCATTGATTTAGTATAACAATTTAGGTTAGCTAGGGACGCAGTAGACGCCATAAAAAATTAGAGATAGGCCGACTTAAAGTTTCTTTACCTGCTGCTGTTTATTTAAATACTTATCCGAAAACATAAACGAAACTGAAAATATGCGAGGAAGTTTTTTGCTCCTCTTCAATTGAATGCAATAAAAGTCTAGGTTTTAAATATTGTAAATTTATTCTAAAAAATAATATGGCCTCCACACTGCGGTCATACATAATAGATAGTATACTGATCGCAGGTGTATTGGGTACATTGCAATTTCATCAGAAAATATTACATAGGAATTCATATTTCATATAACATACTTATGATAAGATTATACATAATTCCCATTACAAATTGTGACATTTATATCAATGAGAATAAAGTTAGTGATTTAAATAGTGATAGTGAAAATAACTATAGTAGTAAAATATTATAGTAAGTATAATAATTATATAGGTATAATAATAATAATATATTTTTGTTGCAGGTATTTCAAATCACAAATATTAGGTACATTAGGTTAATATAAATATTTTACTATTCGAATCCGTCAAACGTGTATTCTGTACTTATGTTACAAATTAAAATTAATCACAGTCATAGATATTGAGATTATTCAATTACTGTGCAAATTAATAAATCGTCATAAACATAAAAAAATATCAATAATTTCAAAAAAACTAGACACTGCCAACATTCTCATATACCTAGGTTAGTTACACCTCCCTAGAACTTTTGTTTATTTCAACTACATTAATGTCTCTTTATTATGAGGTAGACATAATCATCGGTTAGTAAAATACTGTTTGAGGAACTGTAAAAAATGCACATGCATAAATAACTTAACCTTAAGTGGTCTCCATTGTGTGTTTATACTGCAGCAATGTTAGAATTTTAATTAGGTCGATGAAGTACTAGGTACGTTGTAAGAAATGTATTCAGTTTATTGCTCTCAAATGTTCTATAGAACATTATTTTGGCTACATAAAATAAAAATATTACATTTGACATTCTATTATTATGAAGGTAGTTAGGTAGCGACTACAGTAATAGTGTTTGCTCTTTAGGATAATGTTTCTGGATATGGTTTACCTAATTTATCGTAAATGTTGGCTTATCATATATTTAATAGAATCTGTGATGTATTAGATTAAACCCCCTTAAATGTTAGAGTTAGTGATTGGTCTAGGTCTTCGATAAGATCATCTGTATCTTCTAATCCTACTGAAATCCTAATAAGAGAATCTGTGATGCCAAGTTCAGCTCGCTGCTCAGCAGGCACGGAAGCATGAGTCATCAGCGACCTGCAAATTAATATGATATTCATTGCGAGTACATACAAAAAGGTAGGCATAATAACCAAAGACGTATGTACATAATATTATTAGAATGCTAATAAAGTAAGCTACGTACGGTAATTCAGCTAAGCTCTCGTATCCACCTAAGCTTTCAGCCAGTGTAAAGATCTTTAGAGAACTCAAAAATTTCCTAGATTCCGCCAAACCTCCGCTGTGTCTAAAACTAAATACACCGGAATGTCCCGTCATTTGTTTCCTAGCGATACTGTATTGTGGGTGAGAAGGAAGACCTGAAATTGACAAAAGACACAAATATAGAACCATTCATACCAAACCTTCTTGCGTGTTTATGATAGGTCATATCATAGAAGAAAGAATCAGATATTTCTATTATGATAATGACTAATCATAAATAATAGAACATTTATCATAATATAAATTTATATATTAATTTTTGAATATTATACCTGGATGAAGGACTTCGGTTATTTTAGGGTGCTTCTGAAGCCATTTTGCTATAACCATGGATGATTTTTTATGCTGTTCCATACGCAACGCAAGCGTTTTCAAACTTCTGTTGACGAAATAGCAGTCTATAGGGGATGGAACAACTCCCATTGCTGTAAAAATACATGAGTTTTTGATATTTTATTGGATAAAAAGACTAAATGAATAACATATTTGTTACTCAGTTATATAATAAATTAATTGTTAGGTTGTAGGTAGGTAGTCGTAGGTACTTTTAGTTATTCTTATACCTGCAAGACGTACATTAATGCAAATCATGCCCGGGTTGCATATTGTCACGTACCTACCTATATAAACTAATTAACTGAAAATACTTAACTTTACCATAACATATAGTATTGTATAATTGTGTTATGTAATTATTTATATATAGTATTGATTTTGTGAAGAAGTGCCTCTTTAATAAATATTTTAATTTCATAAAGACGTACATTCGCCAATATTAAGAACTTTAATGATTTGTAGATACTATCGTATAGGCTATCTTGATGATTATGGTATGCTTCAGACAATAACATAATTTATAGAACTCGCTATTAAGATACGATGTAATCTAAAACTTTGAATAAGTAGGTAGGTACCTTATGTAATTTTTTGTGGAGGTACTTCTAGGACGTACGTACATTCGCCAATAAATTATTTCATGAATATTAATAACTTAAATGATACTACTTTCGTATACAGTTTTCCTATCTTGATGAAATAATACCCTTCAGACAATATCATAATTTATAGAACTCGCTATTGAGATACGAACAACGATGTAATCAAAAATGTAGTATAAGTAGGTTATGTATAATAAAATAATATATTTACTGAATCAATAGGCAGGCACTAGGTATTTTTCTTAAAAAATATTTTATCGATAGGTATTTTAATAAATCAATATATTATATTAATTTGTTTATA
Organism: Eupithecia dodoneata; assembly: GCA_947044415.1. Taxonomy (NCBI): domain Eukaryota; kingdom Metazoa; phylum Arthropoda; class Insecta; order Lepidoptera; family Geometridae; genus Eupithecia; species Eupithecia dodoneata. The sequence continues at coordinate 4,705,589 of OX345656.1, read as the reverse complement.
TGCCTGCTTAAACTAACTAAATAAACCATCCTTAGCAAGAGCAAGAGACAAATGATGATGATGATGCTAATTTCACAAACATAATTTAGACACGATCTTTTAATCGCTGTCTTAATAAAGATCAATCATCGATAAGCGATTATTATCACATGAATACTATCACGTTCTTAGGTATTTTTAGAACATATTAGGTATGAAAAATTATCACATTCTTAGTCTTAAAACGTAGGTATTGTATAATATTAAGTGTATAGTTATGGTGGCGTTAATTAACTAGCTATTTATAAAAGTAAAAAATTGAGTATGTAGTAGTAAACACTAAAATGATACTTTATGTAGGTATACTACATCTTCCTGCCTAAAAATAATCATTTCGATTATTCGCTTTTCGTTTTGCCGTTATAAAATACATTAAAAGACTATTTTACTAACAAAGAGAAAATTGTCGGTAATACATTGTAAATTTATTAGTTGTTATGTATTTTCTAATGTTACTTTATTCTAAATAAAATTTTGGGCTAGTTCTTAATTAATTTATTTCCAGAAATATATTTGCTAGGTACAAAGTTAAAAGCAGACGTTATTTTTTGACTTACCGTTTTGTAAAAATCTTAATTTTTTTTCAAGTTCATCATCCTTGACTATAGCTGCACCCATGATGACGTCAGAATGACCATTCATATATTTTGTCAGGGAATACATAACAACGTCGGCGCCGAAGTCCAAAGGTCTTTGAAGGTACGATGTTAAGAATGTATTATCAACTACCACAATTATATCATTATTGCGGGCTTTGGCGATTTTAGTTAAAGCAGCAATATCGACAACCTTAAGGAGTGGATTAGTTGGGGTTTCGATCCAAATCATCTGCAAAAATAATTAATTATAACTTGAACTATGTGTTTATTCTGTAACGTAATGAGTTAAATTTTTTCATCTTTTTCTTTGCTTATTAAACTAAGATGTTGCATTAATCAGGTTAGGCTTATCTTTCCGCAATGTTAGAAAAACTCATAAATTAAAGCAATACAACAAGCTCTTTGATGATAACAATTGTTTTGATTTTGAGTAAGTAGGCAGGTTTATTTTTCATACAGACACCAAGATATTAACTTTAATCGCAATATTCATATTACGTCATTATAAACAGAATTTAAATATACACAGACGAAATTAATTCGTGCTGTATCTGTATCAACAGTTTGTTCAAATACCTAGTACCTAGGTAGGTACTTAGTTAAGTAACCGAGTAACTGGTTCGGTTTATTCAAAGGAATTTCTAATTGATCACATAGCAAATGATAAGAAACTAACCTACCTACTTATCATAGGTACTGAACACTCACCTTCGTGTTTGTTTTAATTGCACTCTCTACTTTTTCTAAATCGGTGAAATCTGTAAACGTTGTTTCAATACCCATTCTGGATACAACTTGCCTAAAATATACAAATTAAATCAAATAAAATACCGAATCAATGCCCACAAGAAGAAAGCACAGGGATTTTGACAGGCCAAATATTGGTGGTAAATATGTGCTCAAGTATGTAGGTAGTTGTAGCACCAATTACTTTGAACTCGTTGGAACATGTGCAAAAACAGTGAACCAGTAGGTATAATTGAGGGGAAACCAGCTTTGGTCTTTCAGTTTTTTTCCTTGTTGAGTAGTACCAACCTTAGCAGCCGGTTTGTCCCGCCATACACATCGTCAGAGGAAACGATATGGTCTCCGTTGCTCAACAATGATACTATGGTGGTAGTAGTACCAAGACCAGATGCGAACGCTAATGCGTGTTTCCCATTATCTAGTGCAGCAAGGCATTCCTCTAATGTGTTTCTTGTTGGGTTTCCTGATCTGGCGTACTCAAAACCCTAAAATAATAATTTGATAATGTTATGGAGTAACACGTTATCCTTAAATTAATATAATCATAGATGATATCACGCAAAAACCTTAGGTAGGTTATGTCCTCCACATTACTCTCCTAGTAACTTAATTTACACAATACCCAGCTGTGACGCTAATTACCTATATTAAAAACGCCAAGCCATTGTTAAGGTCGAGCAAAAAATTACGAAAAAATGATGGTTTTTAAATGGGAGTTATAATATAAAAACCTTAACATAAAAAAAATTATCACGTTCATACCTACCGTACTATTAATTGTACTTACTATATATATTTTATATAACCTAATGTACCTACTTAGGTACCTACCTATATTTAATTACGTATCATAATCACTAATGTTATGAATTGACCCCGCAACCCCACTGCATGGCAAAGGTAGGTTTAATAATTTACATACTGTGGGTTCAGCTGGAGCTGGCTGCTTAAATGTGGTTGAGGTGACTATCGGTGGAACAACCGCAGCCGATTTCCATTTTTCCGGGTCTTGCCCAACATGGATCGCCATGGTTGCAAAACCTGGTTTTTGCTCCAAGAATCCGTTTTCCATCTATACAGCAATAAAAAAGATTTCACTAAGATACACTCAATTCACTTCTAAAACACAAACACACCCTTGGCAATTTTTTTTTCACTTGTGTGGTTGTTTCTAGGTTAGTTAGTTTGAAATTAAATATTAAACCATAAAATATTCTTGAGGCCCCACTAGATAAATTATGTACCTAAATGTTTTATAGGTTACAAGTAAAAATAAACCAACAATAGTTATTTTTAAATTGAAGCACTTGTACGTGGCGTGTGTCTGCTAAAATTATCTTATTTTACCCCGTAATATCCTAAAAAACGCGCATTAGAATCAAGGTTACCAGTAACAGTGATACAAATAGCCTATTGATTTTCATATTTTGTATCGAATTATCAATTTTTATTTTTGAAAGCTTGGATGGATCCAATTTGCCATTAATTTTAGTAAAATCAACTTACTGTGTCGTGAAATTCTCGTAAATTGTTTTGTAAAACTAACACACTACCGCCGGCTGACGAAATGTTTCGCTACTGAGTGAAAGAAATGAACGAACACAACGCGAGTGCCACGAGCGACTGGGGACAGCCTGCCTGCCTGCACTGCAGAAATACCTCTATTGATATTAAATAACGGTCGAACAGCGGAACAGCGCGGCGCGGGACGTGTCGAAGGGACAACGTGAATCGTAAATAGAAGGAACGCAGTAACGGCTTTTGATATCGTTATTGTCGTAACTATATTTTATTTTTCCAATGGCATCGTATTTTTAATTTAGTAAGTAGGTACCTAAATCTGTTCTGTACCTCTTCTTAGCGGTAATACGTGGTCAATACGTGTTGGCGCGAGGATATTTTAATGTATTTTAAAAAAAAAACTGACTTCTATTGTAATACTTTGAGCATTCATTGGTTGAATGCTCAAAGTGAAGTTATGAAGCAAGTTTAAAGTCTTTCTTTCCAATCAGTCACTCAGGTGGTCGTCAACATTCGACTCAAAGTTGTATAAGTTGTTGAATGCAGGCAGGAATCGAACTAGAGTTTTTTCTTCCGGTATCTACGTCGAGGAAAGCTTTCCTCAAGTCATGTGCGGTCGCTATGAGGGCCTTGCAGGCTTCTCAAGAGCTGTTCGTTAGCCTGTTGGCTGTTCTGATCTTCCTGGGCGATGGCTTCGGGCGAATCTAGAAGTTCCCGAAGCAAAGGTCGCCACGGAGTTTTTGCATCCGGAGGTCTCATGTGTTAAGGAGCGAGTCCGTTAAGATGTACGTGGCGAGAGTTGTCCGCACCATCATCGTACATTCTGCGCGCCAGCTGGACCACAAACTCCTTTATGGTGTTTAGCTGCAGATCGCGTGCGATGACACTATTTCGTACGTAATACCCGGCAAATCTTTCCAATCAACGCTCTCAGTGACATTTGTATTATAAAAATTCTATAAAAAAAATATATATACGCATGTCAATGAGCAAAAAATAATCAAATATACATGTCAAAAAGCAAAATAAAATAAAATATCACAAATGTCCTCAAGAAAAATAAATCATACACATCAATGTGCAAAATAAATTAAATTGTCGGTAACATACACAAGTATTATTATTTACCATAACATAAATTGAATAGTATAGCCCTTGCGAACTCGCTCAGTGAACAGTGGAATACATCAATGGTGTCCGCTACCCGATTTAATACCTGTATGGTGTGCGTCAGAGGGGTTTTGTTCAGCTGGTTAGTCCTTGCGCAAGGCACTGCGAACAGAGGCGGCCGCCTACGCCGCCACCCTACGAACTCGTTCGATACGCACAGGCTCATAATTTCTAAGATGGTCGGGTTGGATATCATTCCACGGAACACCTTTACCACATACAGCGCAAGCGCCATATCGACATGTTTTATTTTGTTCTTTAGGAGGTCGAAAAATGTAAAGCCCTAGAAATTTTGCCCAATTTCTTGTTACTTAGACGTATAATTCTTCTTTTTTGTAGGTATTCTTTTCGAATCCCTTTATTCCTTCTATTTTGTTTTCTTGCCTTTCAAGTTCAAATTTCCAAACGCTAGGGACTTTTTATTTATGAATGAAACATTACTGTCAGTCTGTTTTGATTGACGTTTATGTTATGTCAGTGTCTTATTTCCCGCGAAAATCCAAGAAATAAACAATCAGCCAATACAAAACAAATCGAAATAGTATAAGTTCGTTTTTATTGAAATTTCATTAATTGTGGTATTTGCGGTGTGGAAAACTTCTTTAGTACATTACATTTCATAAAAACTTGCAAATGGACAGCAAGCCACTAAGATATGCTCATGCAGAAGGGCATACAGATGTTTGTTACACCGAAGACGGAAGGTCTGTACTTTTTAGTGGCAGTAAACATTATTTTCAATTGTTCCTATTCGGAACTCTTTTAGAATATCAACGCTGTAATGTTTCAATTAAGTACCTAAACTTAACATTGTATTTTTTACCTACAGTCACATCATAACCTGTGGGCATGACGGTGATGTTCGAATATGGGTGGATATAGAAGACGACGACCCCACCTCACACTTCGTTGGTGAAAGTGCCCTTGCAGTTTGTTTTAAAGACAAACGTCTGTATGTAGCCAATGACAAGCATGCAGTCCAAGCTTACACCTACCCAGCCTTTGATAAAGATGGTATTGTCACTAGGTTCACAGCTCCAGTTACACAAATCAAGTCCACTACTAAGCTTGAGGTTGGTTTACTTGTAATTCTTACAATAGTTCAAAATGCAGGTTGAATACTATGAAATCTGTACCTAATTGATACAAAGGTACATTTGTGACTATATTTTTATATTTGTAGGCTTTAGGCTGCTCGTCAGAAAATATGGAAGCCAAGATATGCAGTGTAGAAGGTGGTGCACCATTGTTTGTGATGTCTGAACACAAAGGGCCAGTACTCAGTGTATCAATTTGCCCTCAAATGAAGTTTGCTAGCACGGCCTGTGGAGATGGCAAGCTAAGAATATGGGATATTGACTCTCAAAAGATGGTTAAAGAGATTTCTTGTATTCCAAAGATAAATACATTCTTTGCAGCCAAAGTCCTATGTAAGTTATCTTTATTTGGTAGCTAACTGGAAAGAAGACATTTATTAAAACAACAATACTTACCTACATAATATACAAGTTCAAAGTTATATAATTGTCCATAGGTCGAATGGATTTCGATCCATCCGATGGAAAGTACTTGGCTTACCCGAACAATAGAGAAGTATCTTTACTGGACTGTGAGAGTTGGGGCCAAAGGATGACATTTACACATAGCGCGGTATGTATTAATTATAATATAGTTTGATAGCTGGAAAAAGGTCAGTTTATTGTCATGCATTCTATTTGGACTATTGTTTTAGATAAAATGTGCAATTTCCCAATGCCTTTTCTCACCATGTGGGAAATACTTAGCAGGGAGCACAGTAGCTGGTCAGATAGCTGTTTGGGAAATAGAATCTGGTACTTGTATTGGGATTCAAGAACATCCAACAAGCCACAATGTCTCAGCCATGGCTTGGAATCCAAAAGGTATGTTACCTTACACACCACCTTTGTTTTACATATTACCAAAATACATACAAAAAAGTGTAAAAATGTAACAGACAGACAGATAGAGTGACTTTTGAATCATACTATTATTATAATGCGAATGACATGTAAAGGATGGATGTTTCTTACTTCTTCACTCCAAAACTATGGAACAGATCGGGCTGATTTAAATTTTGTGTATGGTTAGTTCTGGGCCTGGATTAATCCCATAAATAAGTTCCCATCGGATAGAAATAACCTTTAAACGTGTCTGTAGAAACAACGTCTGCGGAGCCACGGGCAAAAACTAGTTTATAAGGATTTAGTGAAGTGCTTAACAGCTACTTTCTTTTCAACAGGCAATGGAGTTTTGGCATACTGTGATACTCTTGGCCAACTGGGGACATTAGTGAACTGCTATGGCAAAGATAGTGGAGGCGATGGTGATGATGTCATGGAGATAGTGGAACGAGCTGATGATGGTAAGATACTTAACATGCAATTTAAAAATAATGGTGTTTTGTTTGCAACAGTCTTCAGTTAGCTCAATTGTAAATACTAGTTCTAATTTTTTTCTATTATTTGACTGTAACTGTCTTTGTTAATAGGTAAAGATGTTTAACATAAAAGTAAAAAATTGTGTGTCTCACGTAAAGCACGCAAATTGTCGAAAACCAGAATACATTATTTTTTACCATTTAATTAAATCTTTGATGAACTGTTATCTCACAAAATACTGTTTTTAACTGGTACCTACCTATGGCGTCGTTACTGTTAATTAGTAGTATTTATATTTTTTGTATTTGATATGGTTACTATTGTATGTAAATGGTGACTCACCAGGACATTTTTCACTCTACTCTTACATATCTCTCTTGGGCTGCATTGTTCCACTCTGGGTATATAAAATTACCTGCATACTAGAATAGGCTTGAGAATAACGTTATGCTCAGTTCAAATCCAATCTGAGCGGGACTACATGAGAGATGACTTCATCTCAATCCTAAATAAGCACGCAATTTAAATATCCTTCTTTAACTTTAGAAAATGATCTCGACAACCTGATCGAAAACTATCAAAGCGACGACGATGAGAACGCAATATCCTTGGAGAAGTTAAAGAACGAGACTCTAGGAGTGGCTATGGAGCATGAGTCGCGGCCTGTGTCGAGGCAGACTGTGGTCGCGGCTACGATACCGCCTCAAGGGCCCTTCCAGCCGTCGGCTACTCCGGGACATCTTGAACACAGGTAGATACCGACAGAATATTTTAGTTAATGTATTAGCTTGATGAAGGAACGAGACTCTAAAGAGTGGCTATTGAGCATGAGTCGTGGCCTGTGTCGCGGCAGACTGTGGTCGCGGCTACGATACCGCCGCAAGGGCCCTTCCAGCCGTCGTCGGCTACTTCGGGACATCTTGAACACAGGTAGATACCGACAGAATATTCTAGTTAATGTTTTAGTTTGATGAAGAATCGAAAAACTCTAAGAGTGACTATGGAGCACGAGTCAAAGTATGCAGACCATTGGGTCTGCAACGCAATTTATAATTATAATAAAAAAAATGTTGTAGTGGAAATAGCTATTTACTTGCTTATCCAAAAATACAGGTAGGTACCTACATTTTTGGATAAGCAAGTAAATAGGTATTTCCATTAAACTTACAATATTGAACATTATTCTTACAGATACATGTGCTGGAACGACGTAGGAATAGTGCGATGCCATACGGTCGAGAATGGCGAATCAACGATCGATGTGGAGTTTCACGATACGAATGTGCACCACGGCATACATTTGAACAACTATTTGAATCATACTATGGCCAGTTTGTCTACTTCTGTGCTGGCTCTGGCGTGTGAGACGCCTAGGTAAGTGAGCTGGAGGAAACTCTTATGTACTACCTACTAGTTTCTACCCGCGGCTTCGCACGCGTTAGTTCTATGGAAACATTTTAAGGTTATTTATATCCCCATGGGAACTTTAAGGCATTAAAAGTACACAATAAAAAAACTAAATAAAAATGTAATTCGACCTTCGGTCCGGTTCAACTTGTCCATCAAGGGCTGCAATGCTGACCGCGCTGTGATGACCTGGACCTGCGTTACGCTTCGCTTTCAGCCATCATCATCTCGGCCAGCCACCCACCCATTACTGAAATCATAAGTAATGTACTATTACTGCCTACCTACTCTAAACCACGAGCTCTATATCTTAAGGTGTGTACAGACTGGTGAAACGTAACATGAAATGTATCATTCTACCTTTCATTGCATGTTCGCTGCAAGCGTGGACGCATGGCGCGCTCTTACCGTGCGCTTTCGCTACGAGCGAGCACACTGCGCAGCACAACTCTTTGTGTTCGTTCGAAAAACGTACAAAACGTGGGTCGCTCCGCGCGCGGCTTTTAATGCTCACAGCGTGTGCGTGAAATGCACATTTCGTGCGCACAAGCCATCCAAACTATCAGAAATTGTTACAAAGTGTTATCTATCATGATACTAACATTGTAGCAATGTGTACGGTGAATTATTTCATTGCATGATACATTTCATGTTACGTTTCACCAGTCTGTACGCACCATTAACTACCTAAGGTGACTAGGGTTAGAGATGATTCTAGCTCGACCTAACGTTCATTAATCTACTTACATTTACAGCGTCAAATTATTGTTATGCTAATTTAAATACCTAAGTAAGTTACGATAAGAATCCTAAGGTTAGCATTTGAATTGAAAATACAGATAGACAAAACGCGGCCGAAGACTATTTTTTATTCTTTGTTAAACAATTAATAACAAATATATATATATATATATATTATTATAATAATACTGTATTATTGCAACTGTTATCCGAAATAACACATTTTTAAACATGTCTTCAACTCACGCTTATTATCTGTGTCGAAATGATTGGTAACACTTACGCCATACATTATTTGTGGTACTTATTGGAATATCTAGACATTAAATAGACAGGTGTTCAAGTGTGGAATGTATAAGGACAATATTATTTTCTAAATGAACGTGGCCTATCTCTTTCATAGCCCAAAATCCACATCATCATCATTCTATTGCCCTTTTTCCACTCATGCGGGGTCGGCACAACAGGTTTTCTTCCATTCATATCAGTCGTCATCTCAACCCATGTCGTTTTTTATGCAGTTCATCTATCTTTATACAAGTTTTTTTTAATTTAATTTGCCCTGTTAGATTGTGTGGGACAAATTTTGCAACTGAATTTGAGATCAGTTATCCTCAACCGATTGAGCTGACATTTGGCATACTTATGTAAGTTCGGTGACAATGTAATGTTATTGTACCACAGAGCTGGTCTGATGATGGCTGGGCGTAGGAACTCATTCTATCTATCTACATTATCTCTTAGTAGCATAGGCTACGTAATATCCCACACGCAATAACCATGTTTATTGTACGTAGTAATATGCACAATAAACAAGGTTAAAAACTGTTTATATCAACAGCAAACTGGTCTGCATATCCCTGGTGGGCAGCAGTAAAGAATGGAGCGCCTCAATGCCCGACACAGAGGAGATCCTATGCGTCACCGCTGCGACGGGCATCGTAGCCTGCGCGACCAATGCGCGTCTGCTGCGACTCTTCACTGCTATGGGCACGCAGAGACAGGTGAGAATGAGCCAGTAAAGAATGGAGCGCCACAATGCCCGACACAGAGGAGATCCTATGCGTCACTGCTGGACGGCCTCCATGGGCATAGAATACATCTTTTTTTTCAACTTATTAATTAAATTTCCATGAAATAAACAAATGATATTGAATAATAGAAACCTTGATATAATTAACATCGAAAAAAAGAACCCCAACGACTTAAAATCTCTTAATATGGTCGCATGTTGCTGCGAATAATCTATTTGCTTTAGTATTTTATTTCTATATACAATAGCCCTGAACCACAGATTGTATGTTTCTCCTGACTTCATCCTCATCATAATCACTGAAAGCCTACTTCACCCTCTGCTGGGCATTAGGCCTCCAAACTCATATGCCAACTCCACACGGTACCCTATCTCATCCAGGTTTGCCCCGCGACGTTAGTGATATCGTCCGCCCATCTCGCCTCTGGACGTTTGACGTTTCTGTAGCCTGTCCGTGAACTTCATTCAGTTAGCGCCTTACTCTCCAGAACTTACCTCTTACTAAATACCCAAGATAATGTTTCTCCCGATATCTTACGTAACCCTATGTACTTCGCCCAGTGCTGGGTAAAGGCCTACCAAGCTACCAACCATTGTGCCACTCCACACGGTTCTGCGCTTATCTTATCCAGGTTCGCCCTGCGACTTTAGTGATATCAAAATTCAAAATTCTTTATTTCTACCTCCAAAATAATCACTTACACAAGTCAAACGTCGCGTCGTGTCGTCGATGGGCGCATCGTCCGCCCATCTCGCCTCTGGACGCTTGACGCTTCTTTACCCTCCTTAGACGCCATTCAGTTAACGCCTTACTCTCCTGAACTTACCTCTTACTTAATACCCAAGATAATAATCGGCCTCATGATAACATTTTGAACTGCTCTCGTACCTACTTGGTGCGTATACGGTTCAAAATGTTATCATCGATATATAAAAACCGAATAGTAATTCGCTGGTTTATAAATAAATCATGAAATAAAAAATAAAACGTATGTTGTGCAATGATATGCATATTGGCGAATTTCCCAATGTATTCAAAAGTTACTGAAAGCTAAATTAAAACTTATCGCCTTTGATTTACGTTGCCGTGTCTTTTTACACGCAATTTATGTTACGTGACTGTTTGAGATACTTCCTTCAATAAATATTGCCTACAATTATTGTATCCGAAACTCAACGCCAAGATATGTAGCGTGGTTTGTTTACAAACATTCTACATCGAGCTCGGCTAGTAAAGAGTGACTGATGAGATCACTGCTCACTGATAAAATCTACAAAACATGCCGTTTCATGCCTATCGAATGGCCTTGCTCGCTAATTCTTTGAAGATTGTAGTCATTGGTAGGTATATGAATAAGAACATGACTTGCGTTATTTTCAATAACAATCCTCTTCTTCATTATCTTAGGTTACAGTTTATGTTATGTAGGTGGTAGGCAATAAAGATTCTCGAAAGGTACAGAAAATATAGTGTACTTACTTGAAGAACTTAAGAATTCTGCGTCTATTAAAAACAGAAATCTGCGTCAATTAAAAATATTATTTTTGTGAAAATATATATTTATTGTATTGTGTATATCAGTTATCTAGTACCCATAACACAAGCTCTGCTTAGCTTGAGGCTAGATGATGTTGTGTGGATCGTCCAGCATTATTTATTTAATCAAATAACTTCTTCACTAAATGCAGATGTTAAAGCACACGTCATTTCGTCATTTAATTACATTTTTAACATAAATATCAAGTTTGTTTTACAAAAATCGAAAACCCGCGACGATTTTTGTTGATGTATCATTTATTGCATTCTCAGAAGTGGCATTTTCTCGACACACTAAAAACCTACTTTGAATTAATTATACACTGTTTTTAAGTTTTGCGAGAACGAACTATTATTTATCTAATAAAACAACACGGGATCATTCTCCATCTATACAATAGTGAAATATTTTTTTAAACCGGTTTATACTATAATTGACAGAAAAATAGACAATAATATCTAAAAAAACTTACCACTGAACAACCTTCGGCAAAGTCGGGTAAAAAGATTTTGTTATTATAAATTCAAACGCCTATCTCTTGTTGGTACAATTCAACAATACAATGCAACGATACAATTTCCTCCACTTTTCTCATTCCTAATACGGTCTCTTCTCTATGTATGACCGACCAGTCAAAGAGAACATTAAACCAGTTTAATGTTGGTTTAACCGACATGACAGCGGCTTTCTCATTGATCTAACTCATATAGTTAATTCTTGGTATTCCCCATCTTTATCTTTCTTCTACTTTTCCTCCTGACTTTAGTTATTAAGATGTCCAATATTCTCCAATATTCTTGGGGTGTAAGAGGGACTCCAACATATCGTCTCCCAAGCCAACGTAACGTGCTCGAGGTACACTCTGCTAGCCAACAAATTACCTAGGATGAAAATAACAAACAATCTTCATCATTTAATAACTCATACATAATTTACAATTATTTTCCATTACTTGACACTGACAGAAAAGTGTCCAACCAGACACAATTGCAATGAATTCTCCCTCTTCTGTTTTGAATAGTGTTCATTTAAAACCTTTTCTCAACTGTTTTCCTCCTAAATATTAACCTTCTTTATTACTTTATTAATCCTTATCAAATACAAAGCGAGCGTTATCTTCGCTACGGTTAATGCAAGGTGAAGCAATCGGAAAAGGTCTTTTTGTTTGGAAACTGAACTAGTGTGACGATAACTGGTATGCAATAGCATGAAGCACGTTGATTACGCGACATTCATCGCTATCATTCAATAACCTACAGAATTAATTAACTGTGCTATTTATCTACTTGTAGTAAGTTAGGTATGCCACTTTATTAAAAAACATACGTAGGTACCTATACAAGTAAAACTCGATGTAGAATGTTTCTAAGCAAACCGCTCATACTTAAACTAAAATTGATCTCTAAGAATGATACACTCAGTTACTCGGTGGTGGTCCTGGATGCGGCAAGCTGAAGACAGGGCGCTATGGCGCTCATTGGGGGAGGCCTATGTCCAGCTGTGGACTGCTATAGGCTGATGATGATGATGATGTCTCGGTGATCCTAATGTTGAAATGATAACGAAATCATTGGGATGCGAAAGCAAGACAAAAAAAACTATATAAAATCCAGAGATCAAGATGATCTTGGGATGAAAGCAAGAAAGAATATTATACAATTCAGAGACCAAGACCATCTTGAGATCAATCTAAATACAATAACAAAAGAATCATAAAAATCGGTTCTTAATCGACGCACTTACATTTAAAAAAACATACATATTGAATTATAGACGTATATGTATAATTAAATAACGGCCTCCTTTTTTAAAGCCGGTTAAAGTATACTTTGTTCGCAGGTTATTTCCCTCGCGGGTCCCGTGGTATCTTTAGCCAGTTTCAACACCACGGTGGTATCGGTGTACCACAGTACAGATCCGGGCGTTTCAGACCAACACCTGGCTATGGACATTATTGCTGTGAACGGTATGTATTCTTAGGCTTTACTTATGCTTTTCATCGAGAATTCACGATATTTTTTCTAGACAAAAATATTATTTTATAATTAATATTGGTCTTATGTCAAATGAATACATACGTATCTGTGGTTTGCCGGTTGGGTTAACAACATGATTATTTATTAGACACAGCACACAAATTGTTACTACAGTACAGTACTACGTATACAGAAATTATTTTTTAATTAAAAATATCACAAGAAACTAAATTATACATTGTAGGGAATCGAAATAAAAACACTGTTTTTAAATGACAGACGTCAGAAATTGGTTTGCAGGCAGAATTGGACATTTATGTATGTGCTTTTTGACAATTTGTTTTGTGAGCGATTTATACTGCGGCGCGGCGCTACCTCGACTCTCGGCCGCCGTCCACTCGTCAGAGATACAACTACCTTCAAATGTGCTGAAAAATGCATTATTTAAATTTTGCGTGCACCCACAATTTCGTATTTATTTATACTTTCAAAAGATGCCAACAGATGGCGTAACGTGTTGAGATATTACCAAAATCTTATATCTAACATACCTTATTATTTACAAAACAAATATCTACGTGGGTCGTCTACATATGTTAAAGGAGACGAAATTCATCATTTAGGTATTCATCAATGGTATAGTAAGCCTCTTCTTCTAGTAGTTATTTTATTTTACTATTAAATCTGTTCAATTAACCTTCGGAGCGTATTGACAAAGAGATCTTATAAATTATAGGGACCATGCAAAACACACTCTTCCTAAGTAAGGCCGTAATATTTGCTGCTAAAAACTGTCAGTCATGGAATTATTGTTTCTACAATTTATATCAATTCAGAATGACTCTACAAATAATGAATGAATTCAGTAAATGAAGTGTCTGCCTTAGTCGGCCTTATTTAGAAAAACGTTAAGAGTAGTAAGATTATGTAGTATATCAATCTGATGATTATACATTCAATATGTTACAAACAACCATCTTAACTTTCGCATTTATAATACTAGTTTCTGCCCGCGACTTCGCATGTGTTATTTCTATGGAAACGTTTTGAGATAATTTTTATTATTACATATTTTATCCCATGAGAACTGATTTGTATGTGTACTTTCGAATCCTACTAATATTATAAACGCCAAAGTTTGTATGTATGGTTATTTGTTACTCTCTTACGCAAAAACTACTGAACGGTTAAGGCTGAAATTTTGCATACAGGTACTCCCGGAATAAAACATAGGCTACTTTTTATCCCATAATTAAATTATCTCCCATGGAATAGAAATAACCTTAAAACCGTTTCGATAGAAACATCGTGTGCGAAGCCGCGGGCAGAAATTAGTATGGAGTTTGCATTTGCATGCATAATCGTCACCCTAAGACCTCAATAACAAAAACCTACCTTACAGGTCGTCAAGTGCGAAGTAAAACCGTCCCTGTGCCGCTCACCCCAAGCTCTAAATTGGCATGGATCGGCACAACCGACGTAGGCTCGCCCTGTGCCTACGACAATACCGGCGTACTGAGAATGTATGACGTAGCGAGCGGGGTATGGATGCCTATCTGTGATATGAATAACCATTCGAGAGGTGCTTCGGATTCCTGGTATATTGTTTCGGTAAGTATTTGCCTATGGGCAAAACCTTTTAATAGCTTAGCTTAGATATACATATGAAAAGTGTGTGCAATGCAACGTCACGACTTACATGTATAAGGTAGCCTATGTCTCCGATTAAATACCCCAGGAACAATCTACACAAATAGGTAGCTTAAATACTAATAACCAAAATACAGGTTTTCTGGCCTATCTTTCTTGGCCATAATAATACATTTTAGATTCTAGCTTTAATGCTAAAAAGGTCATTTCAGCTTTTGCCTATCTATCAGAGCTCTAAATGCAAACAGCTATCTTTGACATTTAGCTGTTTGCGTTAAAATAGAGAACATCCCTTTCTACACTATGGAAATTGAGAGACTTGAGACCCAGAAATATAGAAAGTGCGCTTGCAGTGTAAAACCAATGTCTATTGTTTCCAAATGTGATAATATTAAGATGATAAAATATGGGTCACTCCTCAAATTTTATTAAGATATCTAATCTGTCCAGTGATAACCTTTGTCTATTTAAAGTTAGATTGTAAATGCACCAATACCTACAGTCAATACAAGAGTAGGTATAACAAGAGATGCTTTACTATACCATTAAATACAAAAAAGACAGGACTATAGCCCGAGGCGATACGAAGCTAGTTTAGGCAGAGATAGGAAGTTGCCCTTGGTGGCCACTAAACTCTATTTTCGCATCTCTAACTACACTTTACAAAATAAAACTATTATAGAGGCATTAAAAAGCTTATAATAGGTATCACAAAATGCCAAATGACATTTTTGATATTTCTTTTCTTCAACGTAATAATAAGATTAAAGAGGTGGCGCTAGTGTGCCTCGGGGTAACGCCTTAACCCTTGGCACATTATGGGCAGGGGCATTATTCACTATTGACTTTCGAAGCGTGTAACACACCTACTACAAGCCCGTGTCGTGAAATCGGTTAAAATCGTATTCCCTATGTCATATTGGTCATTCCCCGCCGCGACACGACGCGATTTGAACTGTCAAAGAAACGCGCTAGCTTCTAACGTGTTGGGCACAGATTAGTGTGGCCCCGCAATAGTAACTACGGCCGGTTGTTTTGGTTATATACACAGGATACTTTAGTTATGAAAATACTATAAAATGCAATTACTCGCGGGAAAATGTAGAATTTGTATGCTTTTCTTTTCTCAAGCAATTCTCAATTCCAACGATATAAATATAAATAATCTATATAAATTATATATAATATATTTAATATATATTATATAATTATATATATATATATATATATAAATATGTCCAGCTGTGGACTGCTATAGGATGATGATGATGATGGTGATGAAATATAATCAAATTGAAAGTGCATGTTGATGAAATGTAGAGTTCAATTTGGTAAATAAACAGTGATAGTAGGTAGATGTTTTAATTATTTGCAAATAACAAGACAAGGACTGATAGAAATTAATTTGATAAACATATTATTGTACTTCAAGATAAGATGGAAAACAATGATACAACTTTATTGGCATGCTAGCGGAAGCCCGCGGTGTTACCGGCGTTGATAGACACATTGTTATTTTTTATATACACTGCACTTTTCAGAGATCATTTTTACAAAATTTCCTGTATTTAAAATTTCCTGTATCCAGGATATAAGCTATTCTGATATCAAATATGATAAATATGATATTTATTGAATGTTAAGTATAATAAAGTGACCACGCATTCAATTAAATGTTTTCCAAATCTGTTCAGCCGTTGAGCATGAAGCATCACACACAAACATACAAACTTTTGCTTTTATAATATTAGTGAAATGTGATAGTTTGATGACAAGTAATGCATTGCTCTTTCTTATCACACAAAGCTATTTCAATACCTATTTAGTAGAGGTTGTGTATGATACATTGAAGCATCTTTATTCTTTATTGCACACGCAAGATACTTCATACACAAAAGTTAATAAATAATGGATATGTACAAAGACCCTAAAAGAGTTTTCTTACAGCATTAAGAGACAAATTATGAAATGAGTGTGGATAGATAAACACATACAATCAGATTAAATAATATACAGAGAATAACAACTTCTCTACAAAAACCTACATGGTAACATACCATTTTTAGGTTCATATAGGTTTTTTTACTAACTTACATAATCTAAAAGAATAAAAAAGTAGCTTACATAAATACACGCAAGGAACGCTTTTTAAACTCAAAGGAGTGTACATTAAACTCAAAGGAGTGTAAATTAAACTCAAAGGAGTGTATATTAAACTCAAAGGAGTGTACATTAAACTCAAAGGAGTGTACATTAAACTCAAAGGAGTGTACATTAAACTCAAAGTGTGTACATTATGAAAAGAGGAAAGGGAAGACTTTGCCCAATAGTTTGATCAACTGCTAAGATAAAAATTTACAAACACCCAGACACTTATTTGCAGACGGACGCGAACCCGCCACCTTCTGTATCTGAGGTTTTCGCCAACTGCACCACATTCGCAGAAGTCGCCTTTATACCACAGTAAACCATTATTTTGTTACAGGTATCCGAGCCAACGCAGAAAATACGATCTATTCTATGTAGAGGCGCTTCGTTCCCCGCTACTGTTCCTAAGCCTATCGTCATGGAGATAGACGTGCAAGTAAGTACAATGAAAATACGATCTATTCGGTCGAACTACCAAATCTAAAAGGATTTTATGGGAGGTGTAAGGGGGACTCCAACATCTCGTCTCCCAAGCCAACCTAGCCTGCCGTGGCAGCTACTGGCACCTACTCTGCCAGATAACGAACCAAGCTCAGGTGAAAATACCTTTGATAATTCATATAATTTACAATTATTTTCCATTACTAGCTTAGTTGGACACTAGCAAATAAGTGTCCAACTAGACACAATTGCCATCGCATTGAGGTTGCGGAAGTTACTAGGTACTCATTAAATCTTTGTTTAATTTTAAGAGAATTAGTCATTTTGTTTTTACTAATTAGCTAATAGTTTTTGCAATTACCCGTCTTTCTGATAAACTCTTACCTATCTAGTTTAGTTTCTTCCTTCAAGGAAGAAAAGGTGTTTATAACAGTAAAACTATTGTAACTGTCATGGTGCAAGCTGAAGTGGCAGTGGGCCGGCCATATCTCGTGAAGAACCGACGGTCGCTGGGACAAACGTGTTCTTCAGTGGAGACCACGACTCGGTAAACGTAGTGTAGGACGCCCTCCGACCAGGTGGGATGACGACCTGCGAAAGACTGCAGGTAGATGCTGGATGCGTCAAGCTGAAGACAGGGCGCTATGGCGCTCATTGGGGGAGGCCTATGTCCAGCCGTGGACTAATATAGGCTGATGATGATGATGAACTATCATGGTTATTAACGATAATTATAAGTTATGGATAACTCAAAAATCAAATCATGGTAAATATCCCGTTTTAAATGACTTTAGTGTTTATAACATTTGTAATGTGTATTTTCTTATTTATTTTTTTAAGTTAGGTTAAGCATATTTATTTCTGAAAATAAATGACATCCCACTTATCTGAGAAAACATCTTAAACATAAGTATGTTAAATAAAACTGCGAGCAACAAAACAATTTTTGGTACCTATACCTACCTACAGCAACTACTTAAATATACAGAATTAAAGCTAATTAATAATCATGTAATGTAGAAGTTAGAGAGTTTTATAATTTACAAATAACAGTTACCTATATAATAATAAGACAAGAAATGTTTATGGCAGACGTCCGCAATCTCCCCTATAGCCCGATTAACTAGTCCATCCATCCATCACAATAGCCTGGTTTTATTTCTTTCATTTTTCTTTGCAATAGTCCCTACACCTTGCGGATAACATCTTTGGGTGTATCATATTTGACGACCGATGTGGCGCGGTGGGCGAAGGTCCGCCTGCGACGCAGGAGGTTGCGGGTTCGATTCCCGCCTCGGAACAATTGTGTGTACGATCTGCAGATATTTGTTCCGGGAGTTCTGATCGTTTTCTATGTATAATAAAAATATCTATCTATGTAATGTATTGTATTATGTATATCAGTTATCTAGTAGCCATAACACAAGCTCTGCTTACCATGGGGCTAGATAATGCTGTGTGAATTGTCCAGCATTATTTATTTATTTATATTGTGCACCCGAGGATGACACAAGCTATTTGTAGCCATCGCCTTTAGATTAACTTCTCAGAGGGCCTCTGTGCTGTTGGTGTTGGCTTCGGCCCCACGCAAGCCTTCCAAAGGACCGGGTCACTTTATGGCCCGAGATCATGGTAATTGAGAGACAAGTAACAGAAAGTATGAATACTAGTATTTTTTCATTTCCATGCAAAGTATCATCAAATATTTCATGGCATAGCTATAGGTATGGTAATGATATTGACATTGACACCTCCATTCCATAAGGTCTAACCATAAACACTTTAATACAATTAGAAATATGGTAATAATGACTTGCGTAAGACCAAAAGAAGTATTTGTTTAACTATGGTACCTCGTGTTTAACAATCCTATGTTACCTATTTCATAACATTTTGTAACATTAGTACCTGATTTAAAATATTGAATGTTTAATTATCATGGTGTATGTAGGTACTACTATATTTTACGATAGCTGTGCCCGCGGCTTCGCACGCGATGTTTCTATGGAACGTTTATAGATTTTTTATATCCATGGGAAGTGATTTATGGGTTAAAAGTAGCCTATGTTTTATTCCAGGCCTAGAGCTACCAGTAGCAAGAAATTTCAGCCGGATCCTTTCTGTAGTTTTGGCGTGAAAATTTAACAAACATCTATACATCTGGACCTTTAAACATCCAAACTTTCGCATTTGTAATATTAGTGTGATTTATATTAGGAAGTACTTATGGGAAAAAAAGATGAAGGTAGCCTATGTTTTATTCCAGGCGTAGAGCTACCTGTAGGAAGGAAGAAACTTCTGTTCTATGCGTTCGGTACAGTTAACAAACAAACTTTTGCATTTCTATACTAATATTATAAAGAGGAAAGATTTGATTGTTTGTTTGTATTGAATAGGCTCCGAAACTACTGGACCTATTTGAAAAATTCTTCCAGCGTTGGGAAGATTCACTATCCCCGGTGAACATAGGCTAGGAATTATATTTTGGAATGTGAAATTAGAATTTAACGCGGGTGAAACTGCGGGAAACAGCTAGTATAATATAAGTGTGATATAAATGAGAGACATAGAGACTCATTTATTTATTTCGAGGGGTTTTTCTTTGTTTGTGAGAGGTTTTCCCATACGTACTTTCTAAGTGAAATATTTGTCCTTTGTCCTAGATACCACTATGCGAGCTGGACTCTGAGAAGAGTCAATACGAAGAGCAGCTGGTCCGATGGGCGCACACTACAGCTGACGTCGACGTCAAAACGGCTCGCGAGACCGCACTCAAACTGTTTGCGGTGAGTTTGCTTTATTTCATCATCGTTCCTTTTTATATTCAATTTTTTTTTGCAATGAATATTTATGTTTTTTTTTTTATAAATAATGCTTGACAATCCACACAGCATCATCTTGCCCCAAGCTAAGCAGAGCTTATGTTATGGGTACTTGATTACTGATATACAATACATTATATGGAATATATGTATATTTTATAAAACGACCAGAACATCCGGTTAAATATCTGTAGATCATACAAACATTGATCCCGAGGTGGGAATCGAACCGACCTCCTGTATCGCAGGCGGACCTTCGCCCACCGCGCCACAGCGCCACAGAGGTCGTTAACTTATATTACTTTTGAGAAAAAAAGAGAATGGTACCCCAGATGGACATTGATGGATTGTCCAGCATTATTTATTTGTTTGTAATTGTTTCAGTTGGCTTGCCGCAGTGAAATAGAGCAGCGCGCCCTAGAGCTGATGGAAATCCTCAAAGACGACCGTCTTCTGCCTCTCGCCGCTAAATATGCGTCCCGACTCGGGCGCATGCATTTAGCCGACAAGCTTGCTAATCTAGGTATTATCTTATTTTCTTCTATCGTTTGACGACCTCTGTGGCGCGGTGGGACAAGGTCCACGACGGTCCTGCGACATAAGCCTCCTCTAATGAGCGCCATAGCGCCCTGTCATCAGCTGGCCGCATCCGTCATCAGCTTGCCGCATTCAGCATCTGCAGTCTATTCTATTCAGTATGTTATAGATACTATTCAGTTCTAATTTATTGCTATGTTTCCAGCTGAATCTTGGGAGAAAGATGACAGACTGAACATAGCACAGAACTCCCATTTCCAAGAGCTGGATACACAGGAGACCTATGACGTCACGAGTACGGAAGACCTGAACGCCAGTCTCATTATACCGCAGAGGGCCAAGGAAAGGAAGGTGGAGAGTATTACTCCGATCAAACCTGTGGTAAGGAAAAACTTGAATTTGGATGCATAAGGAATAGGGTAAAGTAGGCGTATTCGCCGCAGTAGTGACACACTTGCTCAAATCAAATCAATGTTTTTCTTACGGAGAGATACATTTATTATCTTTTGGATAGCGTTTCTTGTAAAATACGTTCATAACAGCTTGGCGTAATACAAAATTTTATATTCGCGCTTAAGTGAATGCGCATAACGGGGTCGCGTAAAACGAGGTATTATTGAAATTTATTTAAATCTTAAAAACACCCACCATACTCAACAACGGCCATTTCATCGTATAACATTTTTATGCATATGTTTCATCCTTTAAATATACCCACAACTTAACTGCTATGCATAATTTTGTTGTTTATTTTGTATTGTTTGTTATTAATAACTAGGTTATGTATGATAGGACTGGCATACATTGAAAAATAAAAGCTCTTAATAATAAATAAGATTTAAAAAATGTAGGTATGTTTTACCTAATTTACTAAAATCGCTTTTGCCATTTTGTTGCTTTGAGGTAATAAAAAGTCTCAAAAACCAAAACATACCTATGTATGTTGTTTTTGGGACTTTTACTCGAGGAATACATAGATAGACCCCCGCTAGTAAATAAAATCTTGAGAGTGTGTTGGTAAGTGCTTCATTTAGGCAACAATTATGCGAAACCTTTAGAGAAAAGCATACCAACTGTGGCGACTATCCCTACTTTACCCTAAAATTTTTACAATTCCATAAAAAACCTGCATTAGATAATAAACTCTCTGTATCTTTCTAGCCAATAAAACCATCACCTGGAGGCGCTAGAAACCCGTTCAGGAAGCAACAGGAATCGGCTAAGAACGCGCAGAGTCCGCTAAGCTTGACTGACAGGACGTTAGTTGAAGTGCATTGCACCGACACTACGGAGAATAAAGACGTGAGTATTTCGGTAATTTGTAGGCAAAGTTCACCAAGACACCCTGGCAAGTATACTTACATACTTAAAAGGATGTCCTAACAACTGTCTAGCATGTAAAGTAACATATTTTTATACAAAGAGGGGAGTAAGGTGAAAAAGGTAATTTTAAATCCCTATCTTATGGTCAACGCTTACCAATTAAAAATACATATTCTCAAAGTTTTAGTCTTCCGACTAATTTAATAAAAGCGAAAGATTAAAGGTAAAGACGTGTTTGTGAGTGCAGACCGTGAATGATGATCGGCAAATGTAGTGTAGGACGCCCCCCAGCCAGGTGGGATGACGGTCAGAAAGACTGCAGGCAGCTGATGCTGGATGCGTCAAGCTGAAGACAGGGCGCTATGGCGCTCATTGGGGGAGGCCTATGTCCAGTGGTCTAATATAGGCTGATGTTTACTAATAGTTAGTACCTATTGTTATTTAAAAAGAACCTACTACTATTGTACTTAAATACTCGACTTATTACTTGGTGCTATCAATAAATGTATTGTATTGATGATGAAACATCATGAAGATGAGACGTTTGTGAGGTGTTTGATAACAACAAAACTACTGAACGGATCGGGTTGAAATTTGGCATAGATTTAGTTCTAACTCTTGTAGAATCATAATACGCAGGCTAGTAACTGTACCCTGATCTAAACCCTCTATGAATCTATAATCCTCTTTTTTTCAGCCACTTAAACCGCTCGACGGCGAATCCTTTATGGATTGGTTCAGTCGCAACAAAACAACTCTAGAAGAGCAAAACCCAGAGCTTACACCGTCAGAACTAACTCGAGTGGGAGTCAGAATGTTCAAATCCATACAAACGAACACCACACAAAATGGCACGTCGGAAGGAAGTCAAAAGAGAAAACTAGACGATACAACTAACGGAGAAACACCGGTTACAAACGCTCCGAAACAGTCGAAATTGAGTGCATTCGCTTTTCAGAAGAAACAATAGAAATATGGTTAATTTATTATCATCACAAATCAAAGGTCGTTGTCGAATACGACAACGATGAATTGCATAATAATGCAATTGTTCGTGACCAATGTCAGCATATTTATGATCGACGTGATTGAGTCGTCATTCAAAACTGTAATATAGGTACTACATAGATATTAAATGTTGTTGACTATCTATGAATAACCGTAGTAGTGAATATCTAACAATACCCAGAGGTGCTAAAGACAACTTAAGGTGGTACCCCGAGGCGCACTAGCGCCGCTACCTGTTTTATCTTTTATTACGTTGAACAAAGGAAATATGAAACATTTAGTTGGGAATTTTGTGATAGGTACCTATTTTATTTTGTAAAGTTTAGGTAGAGATACGAAAAAAGAGTTTGTTGGCCTTGAAGGGCTACTTCATATCTCTTATATATATATTTTTTTCATTATCCATATGAATTTGTCTCGGAAAACCGCTTAATTTGACGACCGATGTGGCGCGGCGAAAGAAGTTCCGCCAGCGACGCAGGAGGTTGCGGATTCGATTCCCGTCTTGGGACATGTTTGTACGATCTGCAAATATTTGTTCCGGGTGTTCTGGGTATTTTCTGTATATAATAAAAAAAATTATCTATGTAATTTTATTTTTGTATTCTGTCATCTTAGTACCCATAACACAAGCTTTGCCTAGCTTGGGGCTAGTTGATGCTGCGTGAATTATCCAGCAGTCAGTATCAAACGTTGCGAAATTTCCTCTACTATCTACCTTCATAAATTGAAATGTAATGTACCTACACGTCACGCTATTTCATTTTTTGATTTCCTTTACGTTATAGATCAGTGCTAACAACGATTTTATTATGACCATAACTGCCTGTAATTGTAGACCATAAAATGGTTATTTGTATAAATATTACTAAGTGGAGTGAAGTATGAAATAATATAAATTGTAATGTATTTGAAGTTTTATTTTAACACAATAATAAAGCAAATTACAACGAATAAAACAAATTTTAGCTTTACATTTGAATCAGTTGAGAAAGACAAGCAAGCAAGCACGAGGTTGCTTTTGTGGACAGAACTAATCAGAAAAAAAATCCCAGTAGTTCTGTCAACAGAACAGGTGGGAGTAAACGAAATGATCCGTATCAAAGATAGATGGAAAATTATTTATTGCACACTTAACATGATAAAAGTTATAAAATATGTGACAATTTGGCGGTCTTATCGATTAAGAACTCTACCAGACAACCGTGGATGGATAGGATCGTTAAACATGGGGATCTGTGTGCATTAGTAGCTAATACATATACCTAATTATACATACTATAGATACATAATCTCATCAAAATCAATCGGAAGACGCTGGCTGCACTGCCCCGCTGTATAGCAATAGCGCTACGCCAGATACTCGCCAGCTCTCTGGTAACTCAACCCTTCAATGTTTAATCACTTAGTTAACAAGTTCGGCCTCGTCCGGCTGCGGGAATATTCCTTCGTTGATCATTCGTTTCCATTCACTTCCGTTGGGGTAAGAGAACTTCTCCACAGTACCTGGCAGGAACTCTGTGCTGTAGCCCGGGACCTGGAGATTGATGATGATTCTTTGTTAATGGCATTTGGGTGGCCCAATTCAAGAAATCCCCAAGTCCTAAAAGTGACTTTCGAGATATTCATAATTTTATGTTTTAAATGTCAGCTGAAATAACATGCGTTGGTTAAAAAAAATTATAAAAATATACATTATAGCGCAAACAAAGTAGTTTTCTTTAGTGTAAGAATCAAAACAATATAAGTAACAGGAGTCTCATAATAAAATTAAAAAAAATTGGACTTATTTCTAATCCCTGGACTTAGAGATATTATTGCAGTACCCAGAACAACAGTCGAACAAAATCGGCTAATCATTCCACTTCATCTTCAGAATCGAATTATGCAGGTATGGGGTTTCGAGTTCCATTCAATAAGTCCTCATAAAAATATCTTTCCGATTCAGGAACAGCTTCTAGCAACCGCTTTACATCTTGCAATTAAGCAGCCTTTTTTTTTAGACAGAAAGTACCTACCTATGCTTTGTCCCCTGAGATAGTGTGTGAAAGGGCGCGCTAGGATGAAATGCATAATGATTCATTACTAAAACGACTATTTTAACGTTATTATAGGAAAATATTTTATATTTTCGAAATCAATTTATTTTAACTTATTAATGAAAACTATATCGGAACGGGCTTTATTTTAAGAGTTTTCTTTCTGCATTATTATTTATTTAAAATCAGTGTTGAAATACGAAAGTTTAAAAGCTTGTATTTTTCAAATGTATAGTTTTTTTACGGTTTGTAGTGTATACAAACTACATATTACAAACATGACAATGACGAGATAAATTAGAGCACGCGGCAGCGTGTCCAAGCCAAGTTCAAGCAAAGGAACGCGCCGAGTGTATCATTACACGAACCACTTGGTGCCACTTTTGACCCTTCTATTATATTATCCTTAGTTTTGGATGGTAAACATTTTGATTTTGACAAGACTGATTGCAGTGTAGGTAGTTACCCTTCTACATTTGTGCGAGACGATGAGCGACTTGTTTAAACTTAAGTATGATTCAGTATATTTGATTCTAGATACGATTATTACAGTCATCCATATGATATTAAGGTTGCACTTAGTGCCATTAAAACGGTATTGCGCCGCTAGTATGCTAAACTATGTTTAAGCACTAGTCATTACCAGTTACCTAATTATGAATCAATGTATGACTTTGACCGGCATTGTATGGTAACTGTTAAATGCGCGTTTGTTTCTAATATGACCTAATTAGCACCCTACAGTGTGGACAAGTCGCAATACACAGTAAAATATTTTCAAATATGAATGTCATCATCATCCGCCGCCGGTTTTACCCACTGCTGGGTAAAATATACCTATCGGTGTTTGTACTATCTACCACGGTCTTCTGTTCGTACTTTAGAATAATTTACTTTAGGAGTGAAGTAAGTTTCGTTTATCAAAACTAGAAACAACAAAAGTCCTAAAATGCTGACCCGTAGGGAAAACACGGGGATTGTTGTCGAGGGTAGAATACAAAAAACGTAACTTTGTCATCGAATGCGTTAATTATTTGAAATTAATTCCTACACTTCAATAATGTAGGTATTACATTGAATGCTAGATGATGCTGTACCTATTGATTGTCCAACAATATAATTTATTTATGTATGGTGATGCGAAGTCATTATTGTCTATTTTACCCTAGAGAGCTATCCCATTGCTAGGCCAGGCACGGTTGACCATGACCATTAATTCAATATTTTTAATGATATAGCTTAAAAAAAAAGATTTTTACCATTGGCGCCAGATATTTAGCGTCCTCCACCACGCAAGGGTCCACGAAATGCTCGTGTTGCTGGTCCACGTACTCGACCAGCCGGCCCTCCATGGTGCCCGAGACGGAGACGAAGTCCCAGAACTGCAGGTGTTGCACCATCTCGCAGAGGCCTACGCCTCCCGCGTGGGGGCATACTTTCACTGGAAACATATTGTATTTAATTTCACTAGATAGTACAATTATATAATTTAGTAGCCGGCAGTGGGCCGGCCACATCTCGCGAAAAACCGACGGCCGCTGGGGCAAACGTGTTCTCGAGTGGAGACCACGACTCGGTAAACGCAGTGTAGGACGCCCTCCGACCGGGTCGGATGACGACCTGCGAAAGGGTAGGATTAAGGTAGCTAATGCACGTGCTTACCTAAAAGCGTTTTCACTCTGTGTGACATAACTCTTACTTACCTACTACAAACTTTAAGGCATGAGGTGTATTATAATTACACCAATTTAAAAGGGGAAGATAATCGAATAGAAAACGAGGAACATTTTGATAAAGTGTTTGAAAATAAGGGCTGGTCCACCAGTTCAAAGTCGCTCAGCGAGCTATGGAAAGAGCTATGCTCGGAGTTTCTCTGAAGGATAGGATTCCTAACGAATACATCCGACAGAGAACCAAAGTAATCGACATAGCTCTGAGAATTAGCAAGCTGAAGTGGCAGTGGGCCGGCCATATCTCGCGAAGAACCGACGGCCGCTGGGGCAAACGTGTTCTTGAGTGGAGACCACGACTCGGTAAACGTAGTGTAGGACGCCCTCCGACCAGGTGGGATGACGACCTGCGAAAGACTGCAGGTAGATGATGTTTGAAAATATCTTATAGGGTTACGGTACCTTTGAGCTTCTCAGCCATAAGATACACTGAGAGGATCTCATTGACGCCTCCGATACGCGCAGAGTCTATCTGGCAGTACTGCATGCCGCCGCTCTGAAGGAACTGCTTGAACATCACCCGGTTCGCACACATTTCGCCGGTGGCTACGCCGATGCCGTATGGACTGGAAGAAACAAGAGTCAGTCAACAACCTATCAGTTCTTGTCTGCACAGTCATGTTAAGCATCCTATAGTCTATCCATCCAAAATGTAGAATGTTTGTAAACATAAGAAATCAGCAGATTTTTAGGGTTATCACCACGAAATGATGCAGGCCTAATAGAATTACAATGATTTCATATATACATTCTATTAGATTTATTACTTTTTATAATCCTGACGTCAATTCTATGCAGAATCTAATTATTTCAATTTACAAAACGACATTATGTAGTCAAAAACAAAGATTAAAGACACTAGAGATTTTTTGTCTTGGTAACAGTGCCATCCCTAACGAATCTCAGTTTTGACGTCCCGTGTTGCAAACAGTTGGTTACTTTTAACTACTATTTCGAATCAAGGATAGCACTATGACCGTACATATTTCTTACAGAGAGTATTATTTTAATTTAGCCCGATTATTTAACGTTTAATTTCACGCTGCATATTTGCTTAGCGACAATCTGTCCAAGAGTTATGAATTCTTCGAATTTCATCAATAATGATTAGTGCTTCAAGGAAAATACTTTAAAGAGGCACTTATTTACATTTAATTGAGTTGGCACAGGTAAAAAATCGTTTGAGACCATAAAAAGTCTAATGATTTTTAGTCTTATTTCATAATCCTTTAGCTTTTATTCCATTCTATAAGGATAAGTAATGATAAAAGTAGGCTGATTTCACAGGGATGCTTTGTTTATGCCACTTAATTATTTACATCAAATATCACCAGCCCAGTAAGGCACCCCCATCAAAGCTCAAGATGTGACCTAAATAAAAAAATGTTTTTCACCCCTACATCAGCTGATTGAACTGTCAGTGGCTCTGTTTACAAACATTCTATATTCTGGATGGATAGACTATAGTTGTTTTTTTATTTTCTAAGTATATAACTGATATGTGGATAGCGTTGTGGGCTACATTTTGAATATCGCTCAACTTTACACTGGAAAGTACTACCACAAATGTATAGTAATTTAAATGTAGTCGTTTGTTATTCCTCAATAAATAAATAAAGGAACCTACAAACAAGGAAATAGTAATGTATGAAACATACGCTAAAGCTTTAGAGATAGTGGCGTGCCCAAGCACGTCGTCTGGAGACGTAGGCTCCTCGATCCACATCGGTTTCAGCGGCGCCAGCTTCTTCATCCACTCTATAGCTTCGTTTACGCTCCACGCTTGATTTGCGTCTACCATCTGAAGAAATTAATAGAGATATTTTTATTTATGTTGAATATGTTGTCCCACAGCTGGGCAAATTGTAATGATTTATGGGATAAAAGTAGGGAGCCTATGTGTTACAGTAGATCTAGTCTAGACCTACATTTATGCCAAAATTCAGCCCGATCCATTAAGTAGTTTCGGCATACAAACACACGCGTTTTGATGAGACACGTGACGTTTTAACACTTTGAGTGCTGAAATCTCACGGTATGTGTTTTCTACAAGTGACTAATATGCGTAAATCCACACTAGCGCAGCGGCTGAGAAAATGCAGATCTTTGTGACTCAGCACAGCCGTAATGTTTTTCGAACGAAACGCAACACAACCGCTGTGTAGAGCGGCAGCACGAATTTTTTAGGTTAAAAAAAAGATCGTAGTTGTCGACAAAAATCGCAGTCAAAGTGTTACTACTAGGTTATACAGGTAAAGTAAGGATTGATTCAAATCCAATTTAAAAGTGGTCCAAGATATACAAAAAATGATTTCACCATAATGTTATCATTGCCGATATACTTCCTAACAGCGCTGCACCTCCTGTAGTCATCTTCGAAGTTCCGTCCGACCTTCACTTTAAAGTGTGTGAAGCCTAGCTTCATATATTTCTCACATAATTCCTTGAGCAGCTCGTCGCTGTATCCCAGCCAACCTAGAACAATGCCATAAAGTTATGGTATGCAAATGTGTTTTATTACTAGCGGACCTTCCCGGCTTCGCACGGTTTTAGTACGAATCCCTAATTTTTTGAAAATATAATATAGCCATCTTCACCGGGGATAGCGTAGCTTCCCAACGGTGAATTTTTTCAAATCGGTCCAGTAGTTTCGGAGCCTATTCATTACAAACAGACAATAATGTCAGAAAACCAGTTTTGCTCTACTTCTTGTGAAGAAGTAGAGCAACATTATGCTGAGACAGGACCAATTGGTTCGCTTTTTAGAGTCGCTTGTTCTTTATAGTTAAGTAGTTAATTTTTTATTTTATTACTTATTATTTTATAAGTACTATGTACCTACAGTGAATCAATAAATATATTTTCTTTCTTTCATTTAAAAAATCAAACCTTTCCTCTTTATAATATTAGTATAGACAACTAATCATTGCCATCAAAGGTGGTTGAAATTATTAAAGATTAATTTATCGCGTACCTTTTGGTTTTATTTCCCCCTAGGTTTCCATCTTGTTACAAATAAATTTATCGTTAATCTTTAGAATGTAAACAAATCGCGAAAGTTTAAAAATGGTTGTAATCAATAATACCCAAAAAAATCGACTTTAAGTCAAAAACGTGAAAATAAGTCGATTTTTTTGGGTATTATTTGATTTCTCGAATGTTTTGGGAAAGAAATTATTTAATTTCTTAGAAATTACCCTGATGGCTGACGCACTACACCACACTTTGCAAGCGGGATGGTAATCTCAGTAAGGGTGTTAAGAATACAGAGGGAAGCTCCTGCCTTTCCTCTGGTAGGATTCCTCTCTCGGACTCTCAGGACTCTTACGACATCCACCAACATGTTGAGTTAGAGGGGTCGATTGTTACGCTGCGACCGCCACGGGACGTCGAAATTATAGCATTACTATAATCCATTCACAAATAGCCGGCCATATCGCGAAGAACCGACAACCACTGGGGTAAACGTGTTCTGTGGGATGAAGATTTGCGAAAGACTGCAGGCAGATGCTGGATGCGGCAAGCTATGGACTATTATATGTATATATATATATATGCCACCTTATCGATTTCGATGACGGCGACCCTAGACATAACGAATTCTTCTATAATAAGCCCTAATATAGCCCGCTATTAGGTTGATGTTGATGCACAAACAAATTTAAATATACGAACCAGCTTGCGTGGTATAACAGGGGTAGCCATTATCCATCAAGAACTTGATCCTCTGCTCTCTCCCAGCTTTCTTCTTCTTCAGCAGTTCCACAGCCTCCTCTTTAGTGATAACGTCGGTGATGTAACGAAAGTCGATCGTTGACACTAGCTCCTGATAAGAAAGTGTCAATATTTTAAAGTGATAAGTAAAATGTTTTCCACTCTCGTTTGTAGGTTATATAGGTGTTTAGAGGTCAATATTTGTGCATTTGTTTTTATGCATTTTATCTATTTTGCTTCAATTACCTACATAATAAAATAAAAATAAATCTTTATTCAGACATAAATTGTGTGATAGTGCATTTGGCTCATAGGGCCGCACTTTGTACTTAGGCGATTCTCAGCATTTATATTTATTAAAACCACAGAGAGAAGATAACAGAACATTTCTTACTAGTCTTTCAGTTGCCTATTGAAATCATCATCATCATCAGCCTAAGTTAGTCCTCAGCTGGAGCTGGCCTAATGTTTTTAAAGTGTGTAAACCCTCGCGCTCGGGTAATCTCCAAGAAATGAATATGTTCGCAATTCAGGACACAGTTAGTAGACAACATGGTAGGCCTTTCCCGAGATCAGATCATCATTTAAATCATCAAATAAGTGGCTATTTATATTAGATCCAGTGTATGTACCTCTGGTTCCATATCCGCCAGAAGTCTCCATAGAGGTTTGTTCTCCAAACGCGCCCAAAGGTCCCAGAGCGCATTCAATATGGCCGCTGCGGCTAGATGAGCCACTCCTTTCTCTGGGCCTATCTGGAAACACAAACATGCGAGTTAATTAAGTGACAATCGTACCCGGATTTTGCACGCCACTAGAATAACATTGTGTCATATTTTAACATACACCACCTATGTAGCTTATTTACATGTATAAGATATAAAAAATACGTTACTTTAGTTTCCTTCCATGTTTCCTCACACTTATTATCGCGCAGCGCCACCTAGCTTAGTGACTTCAGATTTTTCAAAACCTTTATTTCTTTAGGCTTTCAAAATAAGCACTTAGACTAGACCAAATTCGACCACTGCGGCGCGGTGGGCGAAGGGCCGCCTACGACGCAGGAGATTGCGGGTCGATTCCTGCCTCGGGACAATAGTAATATCTACAAACATTTGTTCCGGTCGTCATCATATATACCTAATAAAAATATCTATCTCTGTAATGTATTGTATTATGTATATCAGTCATCTAGTACCCATATCACAAGCTCTGCCTAGCTTGGCGCTAGATGATGCTGTGTGAATTGCCCAGCATTATTAATTTTTTTTTTATCACAAGCAAAGGAAGTGTGTACGTACCCATCTCATCTGCGAATCATTAGTAATCTCCCTCCAGAACCCTGCGAAGTCTGCATAGATATCCGCTGCGTTCCTTCCCAGCACAAATCTCTTCATGGACCGGACGCACAGCACTATGATCTCAGTGCCGCGGCCGCAAGTGAACGTGAGCCCGAAGCCTTGCGGGCCGCTCTCTGTGCTGATGGTGACGTAGGCACAGGAGTAGTTCGGATCGGTGTGCTATGGGAGAATGCAGGTAGAGATAACTATCGTATGTATAATGAATAACATACTTCGAGATCACTTTCATTGTTTTTGTACTTTAATCTATATTCTATAACCTTCGTGTTTGTAAAGGAACACGATTAGGAAGAAATCACGTAAGGTATTTAATTTTTACAAAGAAAAAAAAATTTAAAAATATTCGTTATCCAAAAAAAATATTCGAAAGTCCTAGGGGTCCAGATAAAATCACCCCCTTGTGGATTAGTAGGTACACATGTTTCGTGGCACCCTGTATAAGTAGGCGCTAAAACTAACATTTTCTGACATGCTGATCTGACATTTCGACTGCTTTTTGCCTAAGCTATCTCAATAATATATTTTTCAATTCTTTCTCATATACCTAGAGCAAAGTACCAGACGATAGTATCTTCATCCGTCAATTGCCGTACAATAACCTATCTATTATATACAATACAAAATATAATAGAATACATAAGTACAACTCACCAAAGCATCAGATCCATGACCGCCGAGTGAAGTCGGGAACCTTACATCCTGTACATCAACCCCTACGATCTTCAAACCACTATGTTTCTGGATAGGCATGACTGTTCACTTGCAGACAATTAATGGAACTAACCAAAGAGAATAAACAACGTGAACTAACCGGCACATTCACAAACAACTGATAACCCACGCATAACTTATTAAATGAGATAATTAACTGACGAAAATACATTTAGTTGCCTATCTCTTTTGTTTTTATACTGTACTAGCTGCGCCTTCGCCCGCGTGGAAATCTATGTCTCAAATAGTTTATAAAGCTTCTTCTTGAATCAGTCTATCTATTGCTGCAAACTGCATTAAAATTCGTTTAGTAGTTTAAAAGATCTAAGCCAGGGATCCCCAAACTATTTTGGACAAGTGACCCCTTTTCCAAAATGAACTGTTACCTCAGACCCCATGGCCAAATTACATACTTTTAAGATAACCGCCTTATTCATAATGGTCCGCTAACTTAAAATAGCTGCTACAGAGTGTTATTTTTTATTCTGACTTAGGTAAATAGAAGAAGACAGAGTGAGAATTAGCAATGCTTTAAGTTAGGAGACTATTATGAATAAGGGGGCCTATCTTTAGTTTTTTTCTATTGATACAAAATACCTAGAAACTAAGGTACCACTTGTAAAACATTGCACTTGGTTAAGTG
Organism: Eupithecia dodoneata; assembly: GCA_947044415.1. Taxonomy (NCBI): domain Eukaryota; kingdom Metazoa; phylum Arthropoda; class Insecta; order Lepidoptera; family Geometridae; genus Eupithecia; species Eupithecia dodoneata. Next base: position 4,672,292 of record OX345656.1, on the reverse strand, counting down.
AGTAAAGTTGACTTCATTTTCTCATCAAAATTTATCGTTATTATCGTTCAAGCTCCAACGAATTTCAAAACGCAAATTAACGTTCAACCTAAGTGCAAGCTCGTTAAATAGTAAAATATCAGGAACATGTTTGGACTTCAACTTGATCATGAATTCGTTCGTGTTAAATCGCGTAAGCGTCAAATAGAAAGCAAGTCAAAACGCGCCTGAAAGACGTACGCTCGAACTTATTATTTTGCACAAACTGACTTGCCGAGTTTTTCATTTTGTACGAACTTGAGACTTTACATTACTACAACAATGCTATTTCCTACAAAAATATAAATTATTCTTAGTACACGTAACACAACATAAACAATACAGTACCTACCTATCTTGAAAGTTTTAAATAAGAACTTGTGTTAATTTAATAGGGGTCTATTTTTAGACCTCGTCGACCCCCAAATCAGTTTTCGCTTATGTCGACCCCTAGGAAACCGATATCGACCCCAAGGGGTCGATATCGACCACTTTGGGAATCCCTGATCTAAGCTAACAGACAGCATAAGTCGACCGATGTCGCGCGGTGGGCGAAGGTCCTCCTGAGACGCAGGAGGTTGCGGGTTCGATTCCCGCCTCGGAACAATTGTGTGTACAATCTGCAGATATTTGTTCCGGGTGTTCTGGTCGTTTTCTATGTATAATAAAAAATATCTATCTATGTAATGTATTGTATTATGTATATCAGTTATCTAGTACCCATAACACAAGCTTTGCTTACCATGGGGCTAGATAATGCTGTGTGGATTGTCCAGCATTATTTATATTTATTTATTTATAAGTGACTTCATTTTATACTATGTAAAGACTATAACATACCTAAGAGTCGTAGGTAATATATATTAAAATTACATAGTAGATAGCAACAACTTTATTATGAATTCCTTATTGCTATGTGATGTATAAAATAGATATTTATTTCCAACAATAATCAATAATCTCTTGACTAGACTTACAAACTATAAAATTTCGTATAAAAATGTTTATAAAATATATCACAAAATTCATATATAATTAATATTAATACGTATATATAATTTTTTAATGCATTACAAAATAAACTTATCAAATAAGTATTTAAAACTTTTTAAATTTTTGCGATTGGGTAAAATTATTTATAAATATTACTAAATTATTGATTTATTATCAATTTAATACAACGAAATAAAAGTACTTATTGTATTACTGATCCATTTGCTGCTTCACCAGCTTTGTATAAGACAGCCATCAACCTGATATTGTCAACTTATACTATTTTCGATTGTACTTAACTCTTCATGTGAATTACATTGCAAATGCTCACTAACACCACCCCTTGTGCAAGTAATAAGTGGATAACGGGGCTGGTTCACTTCTTAAGTTTATAGTTAATTTTTAAGTGATACTGTTTGTTATACCTAAGAAAGAAAAATAAAATACTTCATCACAGATTCTTTGTATATTATTTTGTTTTTGTTTGCAAATAAAAATTGTGCAGTTTAGATTGTTTATCATGAATGTTTTTAAATGCCACATTGGTTCTTGGATTGGCCTACCTTAAATGGTTTCCTTAGAATAAAAAGTGAAATAGACCTTGCTTGCTTCCTTGCAGAGATAACTCCGTAGCAAAGACATGGATAATGTAATTGCACCGTAGCGATTAGACCTTTGTTCTAAAACTATTCTTCACATGACATTGTCTGAGTCATATCAGGGCCTCTCTGAGATGTGTAACTCACTCTTAACATTTATCACTACTCATCACTATGCTCAAAAGTAGAAATATAATAAATAGTAATAAAACTTATTTATTTATTTTTCCAATTGGTCCCAGCATTTCCAGACATGAGTGTTCTAGATATTATTTTATAAAATTTATTTAAAAAAAACGATCTATGTAAGTAATGCATTGTATGTCAGTCATATAGTACCCACAACACAAGCTCTGCTTAGGCTATATGATGCTGAGTGGATTGTCCAGCATTATTTATTTATAAATAGAGTAAAAGACCCATGTTTTATCTACTTCCTCCATCGAGCCTTGGTTGCTAGCTCATTGACAAGTTCTGACCCTATATATTTTTTGAGTGAATCTTATTATACAAGAGTGATAATACCTATATGTCCAGCAGTGGACTAATATAAGCTGATGATGATGATGATAATACCTATACCTACTTGAACCATTCTCAAATACTAATGCTTGTATACAACTCAACACAAAAAAGTCATATATTCACATTTTGGCATCGAGGTGGAATAATAAGAGTTAATGTCAGAAAATCACCAAAAAGTGAGCAATACCTAACCTTAAAATCAACTATAATAGGGGCCATGATCACCATTGTATGTCCAGTTTGGCTGTATAGACTCTATACTATATCTACTTCTTGGAGTTGGCCTTCTTATACAAGAGTGCTAGCTCGTTGACCAGCTCCCTCTCCCCTTCCTCCCACAGCAGGTCAGCCAGGCGGCCTAGGGTCCTGCTGCCGTCTTCATCATCATGCAACCAGTCTAGCAGCAGTTTGTAGCGAGCCTGGAAATAGACATTGAAAATGAAAAGTTTTTTTTCTTTAGGCTTACAAATAAGCACGTAGACAGGTCATATTTTATACTATTAATTATTATCAATTAACATTATTTTAAAGTTCACTTCAATTTTTTGTCCACCAGTGGAAGAAGTGAATAAGAAACCACTAGTATGATCATAACTTATGTGTGTAGTACATTTTGATTTGCTTATCTGTAAGTTGGTAGATTTTGAGTTGGAGTAAAACTCGTTCCAAGCTTTTTTATCTTCTAGATAATCAGATATTTTGTAATAAGCCTTTTTACAAAGAATATGTTTCACAATTTTTTTTTATTTATTTATTGATAATTTTTGCAACTCACTTGGCATTAAGTATAACCTTAATCATGTAATACATGTGTATCACAAATAAATAAATAATATAATAAATAACTGATATACACAATACAATAACATTACATAGATAGATATTTTTTTTTATTATACATAGAAAACAACCACACCCGGAACAAATATCTGCAGATCGTACACACAATTGTTCCGAGGCGGGAATCGAACCCGCAACCTCCTGCGTCGCAGGCGGACCTTCGCCCACCGCGCCACATCGGTCGACACGTCAAATGATCAATAATTAATTACCAACACTACTACTTATACATTGCCTTCTGTGGTTCTACTCGAAAATTTGTGATGTATGAATGTACTAGTGGCTTCTTTTTCACTTCTTTCACTAGTGGAACAAAAAAGTGAATAGTTAAATAATCTTATTTGATAATAATTTATGGTATAAAATTTGACTTGCCTAAGTGCTTATTTAGTAAGCCTAAAGAAATAAAACCTTTTGAATTTAAATAAAAAGAATTTAGTATCTACCTAACTAATCTTCAAAACACATAAAATAACATTTAGACAAGAGTAAATTATGAGTGAGATGCATAATTTAATATTAGAAGGTCCTTTAAGTTATAGTTTGACCGAAACCGCTGTACGGCGCCTAAGGTATGCGAGCGGCGAGACGAGACGGGGGGAAATATCTGCCGCTCCGATCCATCAGTCTGCCGTCAACGCGTACTCTTGCTCTTTTTTCCTCGCCCCCCACCTCGCCGCACTTTCCTAAGGAGCGGTACAGCGGTTTCGGTCAAACTATAGTAAGTAGCAACAGATTTGTTTTCTTTTTTCTTAAACTCTCAAAAACAGCAGCAAAACTGTGGAAATTACAGGCTCTGCAGGCCTTAGCTTCAACTTATTCATTAAATAAATAAAAAGATACATATTTATTGGTATTGCAACATGGAAACATAAGCTTTCCTACTGAGAACAAATTTATAAACTTTTAATTTTAATTTGTAATTACCTCTGATACACCATAACTGGCATTATCAATCTCCTTAGTTTCAATAGCCCCTCTTGTGAATCCAAGTGTTCTGTAGAAGTTTTGCCAATCCTTGCCCAGGTTCTTGGAAATGTAATCTAGGAACATATGCTCGGGCTGGAAAAAAATGTGATTTTGTACAGTCCAGGATATATGTATCAAGATAAATTTAATTAAATATGATGACAATGACATTATTTTACAACAGTTAACAGATTTTGACAAAATAATTAGTGGGTTGACTATTTGTGACAGAACACCAATGTTTCATTGTGAATTTCATTGTGCATGGGTGTGCGGACGGAACTGCACTAATTCTGAAGAAGTCCTTTGTGAAGGTGTCCAACACAAATGAGGTGTTAGTTAATCAAACATCAATATGATAACATTATTATTTAACGCCTTGGTAAACCCCACTGGTAAAACCAATGAGTAATTACAACTGGTTTCTCTAGGCTTCTTATTAGATTGATGCTTTTCAAGTAGCTATAGGAAAATACATTTTTAATGATTGACTGATTCATGAAATCTTTGTTCTCATTCAACCCAAATAGCACTTGACTAGATGTTTGACCATTAATTAGATTTATCTGCATTCAAAATACCAAGTTATTTATTTATTTGGTAATATACGAGCAGCCTGTGGCTGATAAATTCAACAGACAGAGTTGAATTTATTTATTGCATAATTTTTTAGCTTGTTTAGGCAGCATTTTTCATTATTAATTAGCAATTAAATTGATTACATACACCATTTTATCGCTAATTGCACAAGTGTGCTTTTTTATTGCTAAAAAATAATACAATACAATACAATACAATATATCTTTATTGCACCATCAAATATAAAGAAAATAATAAAAATAGGATCTTAATACTAACTAAATCTAGTGGCACAATCGGCGGCCTAATATAATAAAATAATAATGTTGTTTACCTTAATTTTAGCTTCCAACAACAGCATTATAAGGTTATTTTTCTCAATATTCTTCTCCTGGTACTTTTCATATTTCATATTCTTGTTGGGTGGCTTCATGTTAGTAGGTCCCATGTAATAATCATTGCCCCATCGGACTTTCTTCGAGTTAACAATATTGATCACATTGCCTGTAGCTGTAAGGAACAATCATTTTATCAGGCGATGACTCAGAACAAACTTAGTTGTGGCTTAGGACTTTTAAAGTATTAAGTTGTTTTGTTTGTGATTTTTACTGGTGAACCACCAATAAAAACCAGGGTACCTACCTACTTAACATAAGTATCTACATTACATACCTAGTACCTAAGTACTTAAAAAAAACAAGTTAATAAACAAAATATATGAATATAAGACTCAAGTCTTTGCTATGAGCATTTACCGAGTTGGTGCAATGCATTCATTCTACTAACCTTGAGTATTGACATTGCTACTCCCAGTTTTACCATCTTTCCTAGGCTTTACCTCTTCGTTAGGTTTGAAAAAGGAAGCTTTGAACTTTGGTTTCTTTTCTTTTTTTGCGGTGTCGTCATCATCAGATTCTACAATGATCTCTTCCGGTTCATTGGAGGAGTCGATGTTTTCATCGTTTTCATCAAGGGGGGTTTCCCGTTCCAACGTCTCTGCGGGCTGACTACGGCTTGATCGAGGCTAGAGGTGTAACTAATATATTCATAATAGGTACAGGTATCATAATACAAGCCATGTATATTCATATTAGGATATGCGATATAAAGTAATAGGTTACCAGGTATTAGTCAAATATTAGGGACGCGTAATAGCGAGGTCGCTAGTCTATTAGCTACTGTTCTGTTTGCCGATGCGATTCGCCGACGAGTGAGTGAGAACGCCAGACTCACCTAAACCGACCCGAGGCGGGCGAGTGAGCGAGATGAATATTGTATTCTATGAATAGTATCTGGCCGCTTGCTTGTCGAGTTATGCACGTAATGTGTGTATTGTAGACATAGTTATACACGTCGGGCTTCGTATGAAAGCTGCATGAGATGGGAACAAAGTAAGTAAGCAATGAAAACCGTTTTTCAAGTTTGGTCACTTGTTTCTGTCACACTGTGTAATGTGTATTCATTTCGCTAATCTAATACCGTATTAGTTATAATATTTGTGGTGACCGAAGCTCACAGTGAAGTGACCCCACCATATTGTATTCAGATTCAGCACGCAGTGATTCATAATATTTACTAATACCTATTGAGTTATTTATTTTTGGTGGAGGTTTTGGTTTGGTGGTGGTTTTTTTGTGTTTTAGTTTTGATTATGAAGCGGGCACGAACCAGTGAAATTTGGACACATTTTACCGTAGATTCAGAAGAAAACAAAATTGCCATTTGCAAAATATGTCAACAAAAGTGCTCATTTAAAACAACGATTTCGAACTTGAATAAACACGTGAAAAGCAAGCATGTTGCAGTATTATCGTCATCGTCAAGCAAACAAATGCGGCAAATCCCGGAAAATGAAACCGATTCCACCAATACACAGATAAGTAGTTCAGAAAATGTACAACCTGTGGCTGGGTCATCCTCATCGGTTGCTAGCACATCCAACACAGTTGAGAATTATCAGGCGTATTCAAGACAACTGGTGCAGAGTAAAATTAATTTACCAGTTAAAAAAATGTCTGCATCTCAACGAGAAAAAATTGACGAACAGTTGATGCTTCTTTTTATTAAAGATTTTCAACCGTTCTCCATTGTCGAGGATACAGGATTTAGGGCCTATACAAATGCTTTAAATATTGCTTACCAACTACCGACTAGGCAACATATTTCTAATACGCTTTTGCCGGCACTATACGAAAAATGTGTAAACAGAGTTCGTACAAATGAAATAAAAAACATCACTTCGCTTAGTTTAACTACTGATTTGTGGACATCGGCGTCTCAAGAGAGCTACATTGCCATATTAGCGCACTATGTTGACATAGATTTTAAGTTCAAAAAGGTATTACTGGAATGTGCACCGTTGCCCGGCTCTCATACAGCCGTAAATATCGCAGAGGAAATATCTCGCACAATCAATGATCTTTGCATTGATAAAAAACAAATTCTCATTATAACAACCGACAATGCAACGAATATGCAAAATGCTGTCAAACAGCATTTGGGCTTAAAACATTTTGGTTGTTTTGCCCACACATTAAATCTAGTGGTGGAGAAAGCCTTGGAGGTTGACACGGTAAAATCGGCTATTGAAAAAGTCAAAGCTGCTGTTGCGCATTACAAACGTAGTAATATAGCTATGGAAAAGCTACTCAGATACCAAATTCAAACTGGCGTCGCGCAACCCAAGAGGCTTCTTCAAGCAGTTCCTACGCGGTGGAACTCTGTGTTCTTTATGTTAGAACGTTTTTTGGAATTGCAAGATGCATTGCGAAGTACAGCGGGCTTGCTGGACAGATACGTACCAATGTTATCTGTTGAAGAATGGAAAATATGCAAGGACCTATGTACCATTCTGAAACCCTTACAAGAAGTCACTCAACAGATGAGTGGTGAGGAATATGTGACCGGGAGCCTCATTATTGTATTTACAAGAGTCCTTTTAACAGTCTATGAAAATAAAATTCCAACTACAATCGATCCCGATGTAGCCACATCCGTCGAGATCATTGTGGGACAACTGAAAAAAAGATTGGGGCAAATAGAATACAGCGGCACTTTTTCAATTTGCTCATTGTTGGATCCCAGATACAAAATGCACTGCTTCAAAGACAAGTCTGCTGCTGAGAAAGCCAAAAAAACCCTGATAGAACTCGTCACTGCCGAAATCAACAAGAAATCTCATGGCATCAGGTCAGCGTCACCTCAACCATCCACAAGTACAGGCACATCCAGCGAACCTTTTAAAGACGGCTTATCAATATGGGATAATATTAATGAAATGTTTGGGGATGTCGAGCAAACGCAATTTTCTCCGCAAGCATCTGCAATAACAGAAGTGCAACGATATCTTGCAGATAGGTTGTTGCCTATAAAGGATGAACACGGCAAATTACTCGATCCTTCCGATTGGTGGAGGAACCACCAATTTGTGTACCCAAACTTGGCACAATTATATCGAAATAAATGCTGTGCAATGAGTACTTCGGTGTCTTGCGAGCGCATATTTTCCATTTCCGGAAATATTATTACAGAGCGCCGAACGAGGCTGAAATCGGAAAAGGTCAAACAATTGATGTTTTTAAATGTAAATATGTAATATATGTATTGACTGTATACATAAACGAGTAAAAATTGTACATAGTAAACTTATGAAAAAAACAAAAAAAAAAAAAACAGAAAAACCAATGATTATTGTACATATGTGATTAACTTTTTAAATACGCCAACATAATCAATGTTGACAGTCCTAAGCCTGTTAAAGTATGAAGGAAAATTTAATCACAGTTTTACTTCTGTAATAGGCATATTTCATATTCAGAGAATAATAGCAGGTATCAATATTAGATTGAGTAGCTATAATGAATCTCTCACTAATATTTGACTAATACCCAGTAATAGGTATGGTATCATAATACGCGTTAACTAATATATTCAATAATATGAATACCTAAAAATGACCCTAATATAACATCTCTAATCGAGGCGGCCTTGGTATAGCATCAGATTTCAAGTTCTTAAACATCTCAAATATCTTACTGTGGATGCTGGTCATTTTTGAGCGAATTGTATTGACGTAGGTCGTAGTACCTTTTTATTGCGCCTTGTACACACAAAGAAATTTAATCTAAGTGACAATCTCAACTTAGCAGGCAATTTCTATAGCTCGCAAAACTCCGAAAACTTTCTACGTGGTTAAATTAAACCAAATCTACTTATCTAAAATATTAAGTTAGGAATGTTAGAATTTAAAACTTTTCCACAAAAAGCAAAGCACACTTGTTGCACCAGGAAAATGACCAAAACAACAAAAAGTAAAAAAAAACAAAGGGGGCAATTCCGGAAAAATTAAAAAAAATGTGCGTGTCGAGAAATATCGAGACTTGTTCAATTCGATATTTATCGAATTCCTAGGTTAGCTCTTTTTGCTTAATAAGATGTAATTTTAATAATTTACCTTATTTATTTTATAATTTACTGCTAGTTCTGTAAATTTATAACTCGTTTTTCCAACTAGACTAGACCCTTCGATAAAATTTTCAAATCAAAGTAAAATTATATTAGAGTAGAGATAATGTCGTGTGGTTATTGTCATCGCTCTTGACAGAGACAATTAAGATGAAAGTTGGAAACTCAAAGAATGATTAACTCAACTCAGTCGGATTTTTAAGTCAGTGTCATGTGATAGCCACACGACTCTAGAAATTAATCTATACATATATAATATCTGCACCGTACGTGCACCATGGACGAACAAAATCAATTTGAAGACGAGAAAATTACCTCCCTTTGACGTGTCTTCATCATCATCATCATTCTCTCGACCTTTAGACCACCAATCCATAGCACCTTTCTTGGTTTTTCCTACCTAGAAAGCCCTCGGAATAGCGACTCTTGACTTTTATGAGCTTTGAAGTTAGAAAGCAAGTTAACGAAGTTCACATAACGTACCTAGTTGCCTACTAAACAGATTTTTAGTCTTAGTCCCGGTAAAAAAGTAATGGTTAGTGTATGTACCTACCTCTTTATCGCATTTATATTTCACGCGCGGCACCAAGCAATGTAAAATAAGTATGGGCTAATAGATAACTAAATATTTATACTCTACGGATGCAAAGCTATGTAACCAAGTCAGAGCTAAATGTTAACGAGCCGCAACGAAATGCGAAGATCTAGCGCTAGTTACGTAATCATTTGTCTACCTAAGTTATTCTACAATAAATGCCAGTCGTGTGGGCTTTTTTCCTGCCATGCGGATATCTGCCCGTGTGCGGGCCACCTACTTCAGCCAATCCGCCACCTGCGAGCGTGTGGCCCGCGCAATAGGGAAAACTTATAGATACCTACATACCTATTATAATTCTACCTATAAAATTAGGCCCGCACGCGGACCAGATCCGCACACAGGTGAAAAACCTGGTAATTCGCAAGACAGGAAAAGAGCTCTAAGGGGATCCATGGTATAATAAGATAGGCTTTCTTGGACCATGAGGTGACCGATAGCGGCATCGGCGCACGGCGCTTCTTCTGCTAACAATTTATCTAAACCTCCTTCATCAATTTCCATTTTCAAAATGAAAGATGTGACATGTGTAATGTGTATTGGCATAATCTATCAAATCCACACTATTTACATATTTTAATCTCGGCTTATTTTATAAGTTTTATAATCACAGAAAATTACGTAGGCAACTTTGTGTCTAACTATCATGGAGAACGAGGCGAAGAAGTCCTCTAGGATTTCACTATCAGATTTACTGAAGAAGAGGTTTTTCGATGTTATTTACGCTACAGGTGATGGTTCCTCAGCAAACTGTCCGCCGCCAGCGAGACCTGCTTCTATTCCCGCATGTCCTGACAATGCAGGGGGCGGAGACGCACCTCTGGTTACAAAAGTATGCGTCTGCCCTCCACCTGATAACTCGAAATGCTCAGCTGGTGACAGGGGCAAGACGGGGGCCGGCGTCACCGGCACTCGGTCCGGAGAGAGGTGTCCCCCCGTTAATGACGTTGCCTCCGACGCCGACGAGTTGCCAGAGGGCGCAAAGAACCCAGGCCTCCTTCGCCACATACACAACGCAGCCAGGTTCAGATTGCCACAGTGTTTCGAAGGTGCTACCGTTTCACTCAAACAGAACTCGTCAAACAACTGGGTTCTAGGGCATTCGTTAGCGTTTAGTTCAGTATCTCCCGGAGGGTACAAACTCTTGCTATCTTACGCTGACAGGACCAAACTCTCTGGTATACCATACTTTGTGATGGAAGCAGCGCCAGGGGGGCAGATGAGCTGCGAATTCCGAGTGGGGCCATCGAAAGGGACAAGAGCTACGGTGGTCGCGCAAATAGCTGATGCTGAGTTCTACAGTTTCGAGAGCATTTTTGACGCCTATTTCAGTAACTTCACGGCTTCTGTCATTGCTGTGAATAGAGAATTTATCGCACTACATTATCTACAGGTAAAAATTTAGTCATTTTATTAAGCTTCGGATTGGGAAGGGAACTAAATGCTAGCTAGATTTTTTCTAAAAGACATAGATGTCCGTTCAACGCTCTTTTTGCCCCGTTTAGTTGACGGTAACTTAACCTACATGTACATTACCTAGGTACCTACATTAAATGTATAAAGTTTATCCTCTACATTCCGTCCAACCGAAAAAGCAAAATATACCATCATTGGGTGATTTCGATAGGACGAGTGTAACTACTCGAGGGCTTCTCTACCTAGATAGAGACAGAGTCTAGCGCGTTTGCTTCTCTGAGATTCGACACACGAAAGCGAATATGCTGCAGAATCATATCTTACTATCTAAGTGAGGACTGAGGCCACACACCAGATATAGATAGCGTTTCAAATGCGGCACTACAATTGTAGTAGGTACCTTTTTTTGTCTTTTGGGTCGCTTGGGTGTCACTGCAGCCATGATAGGCCTATTGCTTTGATGCCTATTGTGATCGCCACTTTATTCGTTCAGCCCTGAAGCTGAATTATTTTTGAACGCTGCGGATTGTAGTACCTTACTTAGGATACAAATGTCTGCCTGGAGTGCGGATTCACTTATTGAGCGAAATCGATGTGTCACATAGTTCCTTCCTCTTGAATCACTCAATCTATTAAAAAACCGCATCAAAATCCGTTATGCGTACATAGGGGGACAGACAGTGGGAAGCGACTTTGTTTTATTCTATGTCCCTACCTAGTGATTTATGAATGTTGAAACTACGTTTAGACATTTTATATTTACTTCTACAAATTGTTTACACTAAGCTAAATAACTATTCTTATGGGGCCGTTCAAATATTACGTAAGCAGATTTATTACAATTATTTACTCCCCCATCCCCCTTGTCAGCAAAAGTAAGCAAAGCTCTTACCCCCTCCCCCCATGCTTACGTAAACATTTTTCAATTATAAATGTATTTTTTTTATATTATAATTATAATTTTAAAAATAAGAAAATAGATTTAGGTTAGAGATTAGATTTTACTGATACAGTATTCAACAAGTAAGGGACAAAAATATTATAATCTTACGAACATAACAAACGCTCGGTAATTCCCCTAATCGGTTCTTAAGTGAGTGCCTAAACGTATGCATTATTTGCGGGAATCCCCGAAAAGCGTTTCGTTTTCAAGCATAGACAATGTGCGGGTTGCTATTCGTGTGCAAAAGTAAATAACTACCGATGACGTAATCATCATCTAGACTCCCCTACCCCCATGTCATCCAAAATAAGCAAAACAGAGACCCCCCCATCCCCCATAGTGCTTACGTAATACTTGAACGGCCCCTATGTAGTCACATAGGGGCCGTTCATGTATGGGGGATACTCTTCCCATATAAATAAAAGAGCAGATAATAACTGCAGTTTATTTGGAGATGGTTGTATTCCTCTATTACAAATAAAACATCCGTGTTCGTATGGAATGTGAAAACAAGAGAGAAATCCCAAGGGCAGGTCCTGTAGGGACACTAAATAGTGTTGTCATGATCGATTAATCGATTCGCCACAACTGTGTAATTTTTGAGAATAAAATATCCCTAAACTTGTATGTAACTTACAGGCTGTGAGTAAAGAGATATCCTTGGGCGCGGAGGTTGTGGCCCGCGCGCAGATGGCGGAGCTGAGTTCTGCATCAGCGGCGATGCGGTACACCAACGAGATGCATTCTGTGAGCGCTACGCTCGGCAACCGGGGGCTGGACCTGTGCTATGCGAGGGCTCTCACGCCTTTTCTAACTACATCTGCTATGCTAGAGGTATATCTACATATACAGTATGGTCTTGTTTTTTTTTTATTATCTTTGAGTGGCTTGGGTATCACAGCGGCCATGATAGGCCTATTGTGATCGCCACTTATAGCTACGTTCAGCCCTGAAGCCGTAGCGTTCATAGCTCGCCACTAACCCTTGCAGCTGCTAGGAAAGGAACTGAAGGATTTTCTTCTGGGTAATGTCTCGCAGCTCGTCTGGGCTATTCAGATCCTTGCCTTGTCTTCCTAAGATAGGTAAATTTCTACACGAGAAGGCGTAAATGGCCCCGTGCCCCATCCTTTTAATAGGTATTGTAAAGCTTTTTTTTTTTTAATTAGTAGTCACTCCACTATACCAAAACCTTATAAAAATCATCAAAACAAAATAAACATCAAAATTTTGCATAGCAGTTAAATTGTACTTACCTGATCCTAAAACTCTGTCCCCAGGTGGGTTTCGCAATAAAGCGAGCAGTGGCAACCCTCGCCTACGAGTGGCGCCACGACGAATGGACAGTCCGAGGCTCTGCCGACTCCGACGGCCTAGTTGGCGCCACGTTACAACGTGCCCTGGGTGGCACCCGGGCACAACTGGCCTGCGCCATCTCAGCACTCCTCAACCACCCTAACGATAAGTTCCGCCTCGGATTTGGTATCACTGCTGCTATTATTTAGGGGATTTTTATATTACTTCATCTACGTGCTTTAGTGCAAAGATTTAAATCGTTAGATGTGCCCTTACCGTGGTCAAGACCGCGCGTCCTTGTTGCCACGCGGCGTGAGTGAGCTCACTCACTTGAACTCAGTGTACAGTACATTCAAAGACAGACTACAGTTTTTGTACTCGGGGCGCATCTAACGATATAAATATTTGCTTTAGTGCCGCTATAACAATGCAGAAGTAGGTAGGTAGATGGATTCTTTATGGATGTAACGGCTATAGAGATAAGTTCTGAAATAGCACTCAGTACTTTAGTTTAGTGTAGGTACAACAATAGCATCCACCTTTTGTCCTACATTTATATTTTAACGTAAAATTATTTTTGGTATTTTTGTACAGTGAATCGTTTTTGTATCAGATGTAGGTAGATGGATTCTTTAGGGATGAAACGGTTATAGACAAGATATGATTTTGTCAAAAGATGCTACTCTACCAACACAGAAACGAACGCATAATAATGTGTTTTATTGTATGCGCTGTCCTGTTAACTTTACAATTTTTCGATATCTGGTTTACAATCTTACTTGATTTGATGATGTAATGATCCTTACAATTTTACGGTGACAACTATCGAATTTAAAGTATTTGAATTTTCAGCTTGGCATGGCATATAATATGACTCTGTTAGCTATTCTTAAAAACATGCATTGCTTCGGCACTCGAAGGCTTTCTATTAATAGGTGTCAACCTAACTTAACTTATCTACAAAATGATTATTAGATTTTATATTAGTTTACTGTATTTGTAGTTAGTTAAAATTATTAGCTATTTTAAAATAAACATTATAAGTACCGATTTTATTGCAATTTTTCGCTCTACCTGCTTACCTTCTCTGCAGCTAAACGTCACATCAGCTAAACTGGCTTATTCCTTACACTTGCTGTCCTCACTGACAACTACGCTTTAAAAATTCATTCTCAATGTAACGATAATGTAGGCGTGTATTATCTGACTGGAGACTGAGGCCGCCGCCGCTGCAAGCTCCGCCGGGATCACAACACGCCTGCGCGAGTTTTCCTGGGCGGGGATTCAGACTCCACCTTTACATGCAGACAACTCAGTTTGAACTTTGTCGGGGGGTGTTTCAATAGAGTTTGGAATGAAAGAGGTTAAGAAAAAAGGTTGGGCGTGCACGGCAAGGATCGCTGCAGTTTGATCGCGCGCGCTGCCGCGTCTGGTAGGTTACAGTTATGCTGATGGAGCGCCTTGCAGACTTCGTGAGCAAGTCCCTGGAGGGCGGGGAGGCGCCGGCGCCGCCGTCGGAGCCGGATCCCGACGAGGCTGATGATGTGGAGGTGGATATCACGGAGCTGGATGAGAAACCGCCTCCGCCGAAGCGGCCGCGGAATTGGCTGCTGTCGCCGGTGCCGGTGCAGAACTGCAAGCGGGAGACGGATGATGATGATGATCATCGCCATGGTGAGTTTGCGAACTGAGAGAGATCTTGTCTTTGTCTCACCATTTGACTGGTCTTGACTTCTATAATATTAGCAATATATGTCTGGTTTGCGACTATTCTGCCAGTGTCCAGTTTATGGAAACTTCTCGCCATTATTAAGGGATTAAGAATGTCAACATGACCTTTGCTCTTACCTGTCAACACCTAATAAGCTACTAAATCTTAACAAATGTCATATTTGTTACCTTACATAAATACATACCTACATCAGAGATACAAATTACCAACCTATCTAGTGAAAAATATGGCAAAGTCAATCGCCATAGTGAAAACCTGTAGTTAGTTTTATTTACTCTCAGTCTACGTTCTATTTTTAACTAAAAATGAGCTTTTTGTTTCCCAAATAAAATAAAATAACTCACATTAGGCCAGAGATTTAAAAACAAACAACTTGATATAAAGAGATTAATACTATTCTAAGTAGAACTTAATCTCCACAGTGGGATCTAATTATATTAATAAATAACTAAGTTAATTGAATTGCAAAATATTTCTCATTTAAACTTGTAGGTAACTTGCCGCGCCCGTCGGCCGACCGACGCGACGGCAGAGAAGCAATCCTTGCCGTGGGCATTAAACTACCTCTTTGTATGTACCATACGTATAAAAATACAAAATGTAATGCAATTTGAATAAGGATAGTATCTATAATTTCAGCGCTTACTCGAATAAGCGGAATAAAGCCATTTAATTGTAAAATATATTTTAATCAACCACCAAAACTACCGAATGTGCCAACTAAATTAAATAAAAAGGAATCAAATTCATTGGATCCTGACGAAGGTCCGTCCGCGACGCAGTGTTTGCGGGTTCGACTACCTTGGGACAAATGTTTTTAGTATTTGCAAATATTAGTTCCGGGTCTTCTGAGTATTTACTATGTATGATAAAAAAATATCAATCTATGTAATGTATTGTATTAAGGACCAATATCAGTCATCTAGTACCCATAACACTAGCCTTGAGACTAGATGATGCTATGTGGATTGTCTAGCAATATTTTATTGCAATGTTCTTACTAATTTAATCAATAATTGTATCTTTCCCATAGTAGGTGATGCTAAGGTAGGTACTGTCACGTCACATTGTTTAAATGTTACTATTAAGTTTACTATTCTATAAAACCACCAACACACTAAATCCATTTGTTGTTTTTAATCAAATAAAAGTCAATCAAAGCATTACTTGACACAATTGTAGCCCCATCCCTCGGGAGTGTGCGAGTGAAACTGGGGGACGGAGCTAGTGGCAGTGGGGCACTTGAATATTATATTGATAACATTAACCTTTATTCGCAGCAATTTGTTTGGTAAAAAGGGTTAAATAACTTAACTGAAAGAATAGGGTTATCGTTCGTAGCTTTTGCTACGAAATTCGTAGAACTAACTCGATTATCGAATATAATATTTTAGGTCTAGTACAATAAAAAAATATGGTACATATCAGATATCAGATTCTCAAACCACAACTCTGCTTATTTTGGTGTTAGGATGCTGTGTGAAAATCATTAATTCTACATCATGTTTGACTAGTGTAAAATGTCAATAATATGAGTTCAACGCTACGAAAACCGTAGCAATGCACGGAATATTGATGCTTTTACTTCTTTCTCATCTTTTTGATTAATAATTTCCATTATATTATTTTGTGTATAGGTATCATTATTATTATATAATCCGATTCAAAAACCTGGATATTATTTGTATAATATATAATATCCTATATTGGGTTACAAAACCCAAGTAATATTGGAAATAGTTATCGAATTTGGTATTATCGAGGCAAAGCACAGAATCTTGAAAGAATTTTTGGTTTTGAAAGCTTTCATACATCATTTAATTGATCCGTTGTTTGTTTTCGAATTTAATTATGCTTTGTTGAAGTTTGTGTTTCAGTTTTTTTTCTGTTACAGTTATCAGTTGTTGTTAAGTTTTCATTCATATAGGTATATCTGTGGATTCTTAATCGGATTATATAGAAGGAAGCAATTTTATTTAACACTTGAATATTGTATAATATTGTCGTTAGAAACTACATGTATATTGCGTCCACGCCGTAGCTTCCGCTACGAAATTCGTAGCGCGAACAGCTTTAGCTTTGTTTGCGGATGCATAAAACATCCAACGACATTGAATTCTATATATATATATATATTATCTGTCAGCCTTTCTGTTATAGGATTATTTAATTTACCTAGTATAGATTAGATACTACTTATTGCACATTTAGTAGGTATACAAGAAACTATGTAAAATAAAAACTTTAAAAAAAAGGTACAATTGGTGGCAATTACTTTACCACTTGCTAGAATAGTTGCAACACAAGTAATGTCCAGAGCATACAACGTCAAAAAATTCTGAACACTTAGACTGCCCATGACGCATATTATGGCCTTCTAGTGAATCCCGTGTGCGAAATAAGAATACGCTTTCGACTAGCATTCAAATTTTAAATAATTTAATAAATAATTGACGACCGATGTGGCGCGGTGGGCGAAGGTCCGCCTGCGACGCAGGAAGTTGCGGGTTCGATTCCCGCCTTGGAACAATTATGTGTACGATCTGCAGATATTTGTTCCGGTTCTGATCGTTTTCTATGTATAAAAAATATATCTATCTATGTAATAATATTGTATTATGTATATCAGTTATCTAGTACCCATACCTCAAGCTCTGCTTACCATGGGGCTAGATAATGCTGTGTGAATTGTCCAGCATTATTTATATATTTAATTATCAATAATCAATTTAATAAATAATTAATTTAATAAATTGATTTTAAAATTTAATGCTGTTGGAATTATTAAAAGAAAAAAAAACGTACTGGCAGTAGCCGGTAAATAAAAAGTTTATTACTCTCCGAGTTCTCCAAGTTTAAGTGTTTATTCAGTCTTAAGGTTGCTGCAAATCTGGACCGCACCGCTTCCGCCTAGCGCCTGTCTGCGGGGATCGTGCCAGCTTTTAAAATATGACTATGTATACTGCAAGCACTGTCTATTTTTAAAATGTAGGTATCTAAAGATGACAAGTAACCATATTTGAATGCATATTATTGTTGTGCCGTGCGGTAACTGTGCCGGATGTAGGTATGGGATGGTATGGGCTAAGCCCTTCTAGCTCTTTGGCTCCCCCGTTGTAAAATGGCTATTAGCGCCGAAAGTTTTTTTTATTTAATTAACGCGAGAATAACTTTGATGTTTCAGGAGGTTGGAAACCTATATCTGATTTGCATCTATCAATACTTTTTGCTCGAATCGATCAAGCTACTTCTTAGCAGACGGCAAGAACAGTCATTCAAGGCAATCTCCCAAATTGAAACCTCGCTTTTTATACGGCAATTATGTAAATGGGGGGATTATCCTCAGTGGGCGGTGCCAAGCCACACCCTTCTCCCCTTTCGTCTCGTAAGACCTTCTTGAGGTGATTAATTACCCCCCCACTTCCCCTTTTTCGAAGTGTCGGTGATTTATTTGATTGAGAAGTCTTTAGTGATATCCATTAACGGCTTATTCATTACGTTTTGTCTCGCTCTGTGAAAGGTCTTTAATTTAATTGATGGTGCTTTAAAACTGTTATTGATGGTGCCGGATTGTTTGTAGATTTGGATTGTAATTAATTTGGATTTACCAAAATTGTTGTGGTTTCTTCGTATAACCTACTTAAGACGATTCCCCGAGGCACACTAGCGCCGCCACCTATTTATTATAATTTTATCTTATTATTATGTTGAACAAAGGAAATTTCAGAAATGCTATAGGTACTATACAAAATAAAACTATTACAGAGGCATTTCAAAAAACCTTATAATAGGTATCAAAAACTGGCCAATGAAATGTTTCATAAAATATTCAAGGAAAATAAATTAAAGGTACAATAATAATCAAATGATGGACCTATGAAATCTAAAGTAAATAATTTATTATTATTATAAAGGTCAGTGTAAAGTCACCTAAGTGTGCAATAATGTTAAACCTTACATACAACATTACGTACCTAGGTACCTACATTATGCTTTATTATGCAATACAATATACATTTCTGATATTAATTCAAGGTCTCTTTCTACCAGATGCAATAGACAAGTCTCCAAACGGTTCCGGGAACGGAGGTGGAAAGCAGCGGCGTTCCCGTACGAACTTCACCCTGGAACAACTCGGAGAGCTGGAGAGGTTGTTCGACGAGACACACTACCCGGACGCTTTTATGAGGGAGGAGCTCAGTCAACGGCTTGGACTTAGCGAAGCTAGAGTGCAGGTAATCTTAATACTTTATCGGCCGATGTGTCACCAAACGCTTCTTTTTCTTAGTCCCAAGATTGACCAATTACAAGACCACCGGCCATCACAAAAAAATTACATCAAAACTGGCAAGACTCATTTTTCGCAGCTCGCTCCGCTCGCCGATTACGTTCAGGGGTTGTCGATATGGTCTTCGACAAGAAGCGAGTCCCAAATTTGAAACTTTCGTTATATGGGCTCTGGCCCAGTCGACTTTGGGAATCACTAGTCTAGAGTATCACTGTTACCACTTACACTGCGACAACGAATTTAAAATTCTCAGATTTAAGGACACCCTGTTTAGCGGTCTGACCCAACACATAAACAATCACACTCGTGTCATCGCCAATAACAATATCATCAAACACCCTGTATAATCACGTGCAATATTAATTAAACCGTACGGTACGGAACATGGCTCCTACCCTTGTTATTCCAAAAGGGCGCCCTTTGGTCCTGCTTTGGTTGATTTAAACATTTATCTTAGAACTTTTTCGTAAATAAAAAATAACTTGGTATATAGTGAAGTAACCTGTTGTAAAATGAAGGCAGATGTTAAAATAATGTATGATAAGTATATTCTTATTTTAAGGTTATAACTTTTTAATATAATTTACACAGTTTTTAACTTTTCCAAACTTAGATCTAACGATTGTCTATTTATGTAGAAGTACATTTTTTTGGAGACTCCGTTATTTCTTTGGCAAATTACAAAACAAAGGCTATCTCCATAAATTAATTGTTCTTAAAAAAGGACTGGACGAATTTTAATAGTCGTTAATTTGTTTAATTCGACTACTAAAACAGTCTGCTACCCAATAATTCCAATTCTACTGTCCCGCTCCCCTTCATTACTAATGCACGTAATTATCTGCAAGAGGCCAACAAGTGCCGCCTCTAGCGATACATCGTGATTACATCTCTATCGGCGTTAAGTGCCGTGTCTAGGGGTAATTCATAGCTCTATGGACAACGTGCGTCTTAACTAGTGTCAAGTGGGCAGTTAGCTTTATTTTATTAGTATAGATTTATTTAGCTTCTTTATTTTAAATGATACATAATTTATTAGATCAATGGATGAAAGACCCATAACACAAGATCTGCTCAGCGTTTGGGGCTAGATGATGCTGTGATAATTTTTCAGCTTTATTTATAAATGTATTTATCAAAAACAAATTTTCTAAGTAATATTATAAGGCAAACGTTAGTGGATTTTTGTTACCTAAGTTATCCAAAACTACTGAATAAATCAAGACGATGTTTTGCATACCCACATGTAGGTAGAGTATAATACAGCCTGTTTTCAATAATAGCCTACTTTTTATCAGGGTATCCTTTTTATAAACAATTTAGTAAGCAGAGCTACAGCAGATTTAAAATAGAGATTAATTAGAATACCTACAGTTGATTTTAAATTGATCAATGTAGCAATTTATTTTAATATTTGGTAACTCAAAAGAAGCGAATTCTATTTCCAATTAGGTACAATTACATCATCATCATCATCATCAGCCTATATCAGTCCACTGCTGGACAACGCCTCACCCAATGAGCGACATAGCGCCCTGTCTTCAGATTGCCGCATCCAGCATCTACCTGCAGTCTTTCGCAGGTCGTCATCCCACCTGGTCGGAGGGCGTCCTACATTACGTTTACCGAGTCGCGGTCTCCACTCAAGAACACGTTTGCCCCAGCGGCCGTCGGTTCTTCGCGAGATATGGCCGGCCCACTGCCACTTCAGCTTACTTATTCTTTGAGCTATGTCGATAACCTTGGTTCTCTGTCGGATGTATTCGTTACGAATCCTATCCTTCAGAGAAACTCCGAGCATAGCTCTTTCCATAGCTCGCTGAGCGACTTTGAACTGGTGGACCAGCCCTATCGTGAGTGTCCACGTCTCAGCTCCGTAGGTCATAACCATAACTGGTAGCACGCACTGGTTGAAAACTTACAACGGTACGTATTTATACGTTCGGTACGTTTAACGGTACTTTACATACAAAGCTTGTAATAAAATACACAGTTGTTTAAGCAGTATTTGCTTGCTGTTTAGTCGTAGTGTCTTATTTAATCAGTGCTAATGAATGCTTGTTGTGTCTACCGTCAGTAGGTAAGGTACCTATACTCCGATTTAGAATTCAAGATATTTTATGTCAACAAAGACATTTATTAATGAAAACTTAACATAAACAGAAAGATGTCTTGTGGTATGGAAATATACGTACCTAGTCAGTTTAGTAACAGAACTGCTACTGTGTAGCCAATCCTACTAATATTATAAACGTCAAAGTTTGTAAGTATGGATGGATGGATGGATGTTTGTTATTCTTTCACGTAAAAATTACTGAATGGGTTTTAATGAAACTTCACAATAATATAGCTTACATATCAGAATAACACATAGGCTACAATTCATAAAGGTATATTATATTATCCAAATCACCACGCGAGTGAAACCGCGGGGCGCAGCTAGTATAAAATAAATACTACAATTGCTAGGCATGCATGAATTCCTGTCCGAGTGTTAAAGTGACACTAGCTGAAATCGAAACCCAAAATGTCAAATGTGTTCTCTTTTGATAGAAGCGGTTTCTAGGTCCCGTTGTGAATCTAATCGGACAGGCAATATCTTGATCGATGAAACTGAAGCTAACTTTATACCATTAAAAAAAAATGAGAAAACAATGAACGGAAGAATCATCACATCACAAATGTTCACGTCTATATTGTCGCTGGTCGTACTTATAGAATGGGAATAAGAAGAAAGTAATCTCTCATGCGGTTTCACACAGATCGAATTTTATTCAAACTAAGCTGGCCAGCACAAGAGATGACGTCATTCTCAATTTAATTCTATAAGTATGCAGGTTATACCAAATTTCAACACACTGTAAAGTTTAGATACGCATGACAGATGCGACTTACGTTGCGTGCAATTAATGCACTAGTAAATACAATAGAGGTTATTCGAAATTAAATTATTAGTAATTAGCAGGAATACGGGAATGAGTTAAATTTGCATGAGTTGGTAACACTGACATCTGCATCGTGCAATCAGTACTCTACGTGCCCTGCCCTAATGTGGTTAGCGCCCGTGTTTGCTTGTGCTGGTGTGGAACGATTTCAACCTTCTCTAGCTAGAAATAAGGTTAATATCTCTACCTCCTAAACCCTATGTCGAGAACTCTAAATTTATAACCGTACAGGGTGGCTTTTTGAGATGGGAGTGGATGGCTAAATTGAAACCATGAGAGTTAGAGAAAATATTAAAGATTATTTATCGTTATCGTTTATCGCGGATCTTTTGTTTAAAACAAAAGGCACGCGATAAACGATACCGATAATTAATCTTTAATAATGATTATGTAACCTACGACAGTGATGCTACGTCAAGTGCTACGATGAGCTACGTGGGCCTACGGCGAAGCAAAGTTCGGTCAAACATTGTTGGTTTTAAAACTAGACTTTTTTCCCCAGGTCTGGTTCCAGAATAGAAGAGCGAAATGTCGCAAGCATGAAAGTCAGATGCACAAAGGTAAATATTGCTTTTTAATAAAACAAAAGATTTTTCCCCTACCTTTCATTCTTTGAATTTGCTTTAACTACAGCGTTTAATTATTTAATATACTAAAATCATGTTTATCAGCACAAAACAAATTAAATTACAAATGTTTTCGTAACTGCGGTTGCCATAACTTCTTGAATAGAGTTAACCATTCATAAGTCAACTCATAATTGTAACTAATGTTCGACCAACTGCATTTAAAACACTTCTGCTTGATGTAGTCGAAAACTACAAATGGAAATGATCCTGGCAAAACAGCTACCCCAGTTTTGGCACGCTGCTTAATTTGCAGTGAATATTTTGTAAATGTTACACTAGCCAAGTCAAAGACGCACAATATTTAGTATATAGCGTCTTTGACTTGACAAAAAAGACGCCAAATATTGAGTATTTAGCATCTCTGACTTGGGTTTGAAAAGTAAAATTATTATTATTCCTAGTAGATGATGAAAACGCAGACAAGTCGTTTCTTGATATGACCGGACAAGGCTTATTATTAGAGTTTTCGTGCATATTCCACGTGTGCGTTTAAGGGGACTACTGTCAGTTAGATTAAATATGATAAAGCTTAAGATTAGGGGTGGTGTGATTAAATGAACGATAATTTTTAATCAACGTTTTTGACAGAAGCTTTCATACCATCAAAGATAAAGATACCGATAAAAGTTGTATATATGCCAGAACGTAGGTTACTAGGAGCTTTAGTCAAAGGTCACTGAAGATAGCTGATTTTTAGTTACTCGTAGATAGATACAGATAGACACATGCAATAGTCTTTTCAAAACCACCACCAAAAATAATATTGTTCTTAACCTGCATTGAAACTGAACAGACCACTGAAGTGACCCATTCCTATGACGAAACGTTAAAAACTTCAAAACTCTTTCTCTCTTCAGAACACATTTGCTCCCATAAACCAGCTCTACCCATAAGCTAAACAGCATCACATGAGATACAGCCTCCGCCAAGTGATTCGCCCCGTTTAATTATTCATCCTCGTGAGTTATTGCGGAATTAAAAAACTGTTAGAGTCGACCGGCGCCGCGGTAACCGTGTTAGGGCAGCCCTGGAATACGTAATGTGCCTGCCAGAACTGAACAGACGTTTAAAGTACTTACAAGTATTTTTTATTTCAATAAACAATAATAATAAATAACGCATCAGTAGTGTCATACAGCGGGGCAATACAGCCAGCGTCTTGGGGATGCTTCCGACTGGTTATACTTATACATAGAGGACCGTCCCGGCTTCGCACGGGTTTAGGATATTCGTAAATTTAAAAATTACATACAACTAAATCTCATCAAGAAGGCTTTCTACTCCATAAATGATTATCTCAATGATGTTAATGCTTGGCCAGATGTCGCTCAGTTTCGCACCGACAAAAGTATGTAAGTAAATTGTTTTTGTGCATAGCTTTACTTAAATATTGACATGTATCGAATCATATTATATTTAGACTTAAATAGGCAAGTAACCATGTATTAGACATATAAGAGATGAACATGCTAGTGGTTTCTTTTCACTTCTTCCACTAGTGGACAAAAAATTTAAGTGAACAGTAAAATAATTTTATTTGATAATAATTTATATATAAAATATGACTTGTCTAAGTGCTTATTTTGTAAACCTAAAGAAATAAATGATTTTTTACTTTACTTTACTTTAGGAATTTTTAAGGTAATTTTTTTTACACCTTGGGTTACATTATTGAAGTTTTAGTAAGGATCCCTAACTTTTTTGAATATATTATATATTATACTTACGACTGATATGGAGCAGTTAAGCTACTTGTAGATTGTTTGCAACAGTGTGCAACTCAATTATTTTAATTGTTAATACGGGTTCTTATTTGTTTCCTTTATTTCATTTTTAATAAATTGCTTTTATTAAAAATGAAATAAAGGAAACAACTACAACAATTGATACCTCTGATTAGAAAGAGCGAATAAGCGATGTGAATTTTCCTAAAAATAAATAAATTATGCTGGACAATTCACACAGCTTCACCTAGCCCCAAGCTTAGCTTTCAGTCTGTGTTAACTAGTAATAAAATAAATATGAAAATCAACGGATTTCACTGGATTCTAGCGCCTAAAAGCTAAAAATAGATTAGTTATGTCCGTCTCCCTTATGAGCTATCTTGAGAATATCAGACCTCTCTAAGCATAACTCGATAAAATAGTAAAAAACAGGGAGATGTAACCAGTAGCTATAAATTCTGCGAATTGCAGAACGCACTTAGCTATCAGGCATCAGCCCTCGTGGTCAAGATTGGTCCGAGGGATCTCTGCGGACCGGGATATATGTGGGCAGTAAGCAGACTTGACCGGTGGAATTGAAAATCTTGGATTTTCAATTTGCTTACTTCTTGAACTCTACCAGAGTTTATTAAGAATGTAAGTGGGTATACTACGAACCTAGTTTGTGTTGGAAGAACACCATAACCAGAGCTCTACCATTGCGAATACCCAATTTCATTTCATATATTTACTCCACCGTAGGTACATGATGTTGATGTTGATACACTTGATGTCGTTATAATCTTATTTACTATTACACATACATACTAAATTATTATTATTTATATATGAAACACAATAAAGGATTGTATGGTGAAGTAGAGATCAAAAAAACATGATGAATTCTTCAGTACCTGGGGTCAAATTCCTCAAAATTAATCGCTTCACAATATAAACGATATCGACTCAGAATGACACATTTTCACATTTTACCTTTGACGAAAGAACCTACAGATAGAGGGACGCTTGTCAGAAGTGTCAAGGTTCAAACCAATTCTATCAATCTCTGCGTGTAAATACAAAGCACTGCACGCACTATCTAGATTTGTTCATCCATGAACGATTCTGCGACGATACTGTTCAAATTCAAAAGTCAATTCTATTGTTCTCTACAGCCAGCGATTGGTTGCAGAATGCAGCCCCTGATTCCTCACATTGATTTCATAACTCGTGTCCCATTTTCCCAATAACACTGAGAGTCGTAATGTAATCAGTTCAGATCACACTCGTTTTGCGGTAACTCGCTGTCTCCGCTCATAACGTCACTGTAACAAATGAGAGATGATCTGTCCTACTGAGAAACATTTTTCGGAAGAGAACTGGGGCCTCGACCTCGCGCACCGACTAGTTTCGAATGAAACAAAGTCGGTGCGCGGCTACGCCCGCGTGGAAATCCATGTGTCAAATGGTTTATAAACCTTTATCTTTAATCACTCTATCAATTAAAAAAACCGCTTCAACATCCGTTGCGTAGTTTTAAAGATCTAAGCATACATAGGGACAGACAGACTGTGGGAAGCGACTTTGTTTTATACTATGTAGTGATTCTCCGATAGAGGATTCTCTACGGATGCAGAGTTGAAATTCGTCCGAATGAGCGAAAATGGGCCTGAGAATTTCCGCCCTATACAGCCAGCCAAGTAAATGGAATAACATGTTTAACTTGCCGTAATTGAAAGCAGCCGTCGTTTGTAGAACCGTTTATAAAGTTTAATGAGTGTTTTAAAGTTTAAACGACTCTTACACCGTCAAGTCGTATCATGAGATTTTTAACTTAAAATAAAATTATAAACCTGTGAACCTTCTTTTATCGTTTATCTCGGTGCAGTAACTGTCGCATATTCTGTCAAACATCGCACTATCGTGATTGCAAGTAGGACCGCTAAACGGAGCGTAAAGTGGAAAAAAGCCGCTCTCCGGAATCGAATAAAATGATTCCCCGCGGGAGCCATTCGGACGCAATCCCGCCGTCCCCTGCTAAATGTCTTATTAACTTAACCCCCCGCGCCCCTCACCCCGGTAACACGAGAATAATCATGTAAAGTGAAATGAAACGGTTATTTGTTACGTTATGCCCCTTTAGCGCGAGTTGTTATTGATTACGCAATCGTTTGTGGCTTTATGTTCAATGATTTGATGTGTTGTGATGATGCATTTCTCGCGATGATAATGCATTATAGGATCTTCTTCTCTTTCTACTTGTGGATTAATGTCTGTATAGATTGAAACTGTGTAGTAACTTTTGACTGGGTATTTGTAACTAAGGTTCTTCTCACATTTTTTGACGACCGGTGTGGCGCGGTGAGCGAAGGTCCGCGTGCGACGCAGAAGGTTGCGGGTTCGATTCCCGCCTCGGAACAATTGTGTGTACAATCTGCAGATATTTGTTCCGGGTGTTTTGGTCGTTTTTCTATGTATAATATAAAAAACGATCTATGTAATGTATCGTATTATGTATATCACTTATCTGGCACCCATAACACAAGCTCTGCTTACAATGGCGCTAGATAATGCTGTGTGAATTGTCCAGCATTATATATTTTTTTTAATATTGAGTAAATTTTGACCAATTTGAAGGTAATTTTAAGGTTCCTTAGCAATGCAGCCGTAAATCCTGAGCAAATTGTTTTAGCACCAAAACAAGCAGTATTTTTCCTGCACGTCCCATTAAATCATAAAGAATAGGAGTTGAATCTTCATAAAATTAGGAATTCATATTCAACGGAGTCATGAATCTCTGCGAGCGCGCTCCCGAACGAAAACAATCACAGCAGCCGTGAAATTTAAGAAAAAAAGAATAACGCAGACTCTTAATTGTTCCCCTGTTCATAAAATTGTAAAGTTATTCGCCTAGTGCGAGGGTGGCCATATTTTATTGCATAGAAACCGCTGTAAAGATGTTCGGAACGGTTTAGAATAAGCGAGAGGAGGTGGGGTGGCACGGCTTACCTTCTAATTCGATTAAATTAAACAACTCAGAGTTAATCAAATAAATGCACAGCGGCCGCGGGGAGAGTCGGACGTTCGTATTTATGTCGGCACTTCGCGAAAGTAATTCGGTGTCAAATATGGAAATAACTCATACGAGCGAGGAGCATCCATTTTGATAATGCCGACGGCGACCGGAGTGCCTTTGATTTACAGCGATCGCGGCGCCCGCCCTCGCCCGCCGCCCGCCCAGTGCTGCCATGTAGCGAGCGAGGATTCATTATTATGTTTCTGTATTCACTGGTATGCGCTGAGAAAGGTGAAAAATTAGAATTGTAGAATGAAATGAATGAATCTCAATTCATACATATGAAAAAACCATTCTTGTGCTCCCGGTTTAAAAGTGAAAAATGAAGCTGAGAATTGATAAGAAATTGTAGTAAATAAATAACCATTAATAAAGCTGGACAATCCACACATCATTATCTAGCCCTTGTGTTATGGGTCCTAGATGACTGATATACATGATACAATGATATATTTTTTTATTATACAAAGAATATACCCAGAACACCCGGAACAAATATTTACAGATCGTACAAAAATTTGTCCCAAGGCGGGAATCGAACCCTCAACAACCTCCTGTGTACATTAGGACCTTCGTCCGCGCATCGTCCGTGCACCACTTCTTTCGTCCAAGTACACATCAAGTCAAGTCATCAACAGTCAAGTAACAGTAGGTTCTCCATTATCTGCGTAGATATTATAATCGGAAAAATAAGGAAAAGTTTCCATGACCACAGAAATAATTATAGAAAGAATTCCACTCCTTTTCACCCTATTACAAGCCGCAAGGCCAATTTGAAGCAAGTCCCAAGTAACTCTCACCTTAACAAAGGGCAATTAAATAAATGAATATTTAAACACGAACACCTCAAGCTTGGATCGGTATCCTCGTTAATTTATTAATTGGCTTCTCGCCCTGGGCGGGCTATAAACAACGAATCTCACTTAATTTACGAGCAAATTATGCTTTACTTAAATATCAATTTAATTAAGTGTTCAGTTCGGCGAGGATTTGTGCTGGTGGCTGGGTGGTCGTTTGTCGCTGTCGATCCGCTACGGCATCTTAACTCCACTTACCAGAGCGTATCTTTGAACGCTTAAGCGACGGAAGGGTTATGAAAATCCAGAGTAATTTTTAGGTATCGATATTTTTTAAATGAACGTTACTTTTATGTGTTTTATATTGTTGACTTTATTCATGGTGCTACGGGCGGCAGTGCTACGACGCTACGGTGCTATAACGTAGCTACGGGGAGGTGCTACGCTCTCTAACCGTGCTACGAGAACTTTTCTACGAAACTTCACCTTTTCAAGTTTCATAATCGAAACTGTGCATCAGAAATCACACAATTAGAGTAATTTAATAAGTTTAGTATGCAAGAATTGTAATTTTATTGATTCATTGGGTACTAGCAACGCCCCGCCGCTTTGCCCGCGTGGATATCTGTGACAAATGGTTTATAAACCTTCCTCTTGAATCACTCTTATAAAAAAAACCGCATCAAAATCCGTTGCGTAGTGTTAAATATCTAAGCATACTAGGGACAGACAGACAGCGGGAGGCGACTTTATCTTATACTATGTGGTGATTCAGCCAGTAGTTTGTAAAGCTTCTTCCGTCTATTAATGTTCAAACACTTCATGTCCATCCAAAGGTTGCCTGGCAGAGATCGCTCATAGAGATAAGAACGCCCATTGTACAACACATTCTGTATTTGTCTTTTTCCTGACTTGTGTATCTGTTATTATTTGGTGTGCAATAAAGAGTAATTGTATTGATGTAATTCTCAGGTCTCCTAGTCGGCGGAGGCGGCACACCCTTGGAGCCCTGCCGAGTGGCGCCCTACGTGTCAGTCCCTCGTCTGTCGGCGATGCCGAGGCCTCCGCCGCCGCAGCCGATGCCGCCGCTGGCGCCCCCAGCGGCCTTCGCGCCTTTTGACTCGGCTATATTGTCGGCCGCTGCTCATCAAGTAAGAGTCATCAGAATGTGTCTTAATCCACTGAATCACTCACCATCACTAAATCCATGACTGAGTGACGCTTGTCCTTGGCATTAATGCCAAAGAAAAGCGTTACTCAAGCAGAGATCGATGCCACGCCGGCAACAATTATCCTAGACTTTGCCTACTTAATAATACCTGTCTACCTAACACTCCCTACCAGTTCTGAGATGCATAACTGATCTGAAGTGACAAATATGTAGTGTGTCTTTCGAATTTACATTTTTTTTTCACCAAACTTAAATTCTGTCAACGGTCTACTCTACAGCATCCTTCTTACATCGTTCTTTCTTTCTCCCAGTATGCAAGTGCAGCAGCAGCCGCTGCAGCAGCCCTCTGCCCGCCATATGCCGGTCTAGCGGCCCTGGCGGCGCGGTGCCGCTCGTCATCCATAGCGGACCTGCGGCTCAAGGCCCGGCGGCACGCAGCGGCCCTCGCCGCCAGTGCAGTTCGATCGTCTCCGCCGCCGCCCACGCCAGAGACTACGCCTACTGATGCGTAATGAACTTTATTTTCAAGAATATATGACTTCTGTCTCTTTGACTGACCTATGCGGTGGCTTGTGCTTGACACAGAAACACACAGAAAAAAAACTGACACAATGGTGTGACTCTTGAAGGAAATATAGAAAGGAACTGGCATAGAAACTAATGACTATATATAATGTACCTACGTTCGTACGCGGTTAAAGTCTAGTTTCAAGTCGACTTCGAATAATACTGTCGAAAAGTTTTTGGAATATAATTTGATTTCTTAGAAATTACCCCGAGTGTGAGGGGTAACGCTCTATTATATCAAAAACCTTACGTACGTTTCTGTTGTGAATGTTCGTGTTATTGTTGACGTGTGAAGAGACTAAGCGGACAAACGCGGTCCAACTTCGTGTCAAGCTGAGTGGGACAATCTATTTTTGTTTAATCATTGCATACTTACCTATTTTACATTGGTGTTCCACTTTACAAACTGCTTATTTTACCCGTCTCGTCTATTTTCTATTTCATTGAAAACCTAATTATTATTTTTGGCAGGTATCTTTGTGTGAAACGTGAAGTAAACTGAGTACCTACTATTCTTATTAGAAAACTTGAATGCATTGTATGAATGGTATAAAATGACCAAAGATTGGAACGTTTAGGGAAGAGTAAATTATTAAGCTGTGATAAGTGCTGCGACGGACAAAATTAAATTAATTGATCTCAAAGTTCTGTTCTGTGCTTCATTATTTCGATATTTAAGTCTCAAAAGCATGTTTCTATCTAAATTAATGTAAATAATAATATTACTGTTTATAGACTTTAAAATTGATCTGTTCATAGTTGTGTATTGACTTACAAAATAAAATTATTAATTAAGGTCGATGTTGTTTGCCCTAACCTTTCTAATTAGTAGGTACTTACCAGTTCAAAATATCTCGAGATAGATTATTCTAACTAAGATAACAATACAAACGGACTGGACTGGAACTAACAATGGACGCTTTATTTCGGACGATACCTAAGTATACAGTAATGGATAATTTATGGTTTTAAAAAACTAAAAAAATATTTGGAATTCCTTTTGTTAACTTAAATTTTTAAATAATAAATAATAAATGTTGCGAGAAATGTTTATATTTGAATTCGAAAACGATCGAGAGATCAATTAAATGATGATAGAAATCTTTCAAAACCAAAAATTGTTTCGAGTTTCTGTGCTTTGCTTCGATAATACCAATGTCGTTAAATATTTTCGACCAATATTCCTTGGATTTAGTAACCCCTTGGAAACAAAAAAGATCCTGTTTTTTAATTGAAAGAAAAGTAATGAATAATTTACCCATACTTCAATTCAAAAACCTGGATATTTTTTGTATCCAAGGGGTTACAAGTATGTAAAGGCCGTAAGCACATAATGTGCTATGTCCTGTACATACTCGTGGGTCACAACTCCTCGCAGTCAGTATCAACAAATAACCTTGCCTCTACCTGAATTTCCATAAATCTCGTGCACCGTGCATTGTCCAACTCTCCGTGTATTTGCCAAAGCTGTTAAAAAAGCCCGCCCTCGCATCGGGGGCGCTCAATTAGGGCGGCGACGCTGCTGATTGGCTGTAATCAGGTTAGTATCGGCGCAAACACCCTGCATCCGCATTCTACAAACGTTTGCTAAATAAACAAATACGTTTGTGACTGTACCCGGTGCGATACAAGTCGCGACTGAGTTGATTTATTGATCTTGCGATGTTTGGATTTGAAATCAAAATAGTTTTAGGGGAATTCCTTTTGAATCCGTTTACGGATTGCCAGAGAATTCTAGTCAGTAAGAGTAGGGTAAGTATAGCCATGAATGTTAGGTAGGTACATAAATACCTAGTGCTTACACTTCATCAGTCAGCATTAGGTACCAACCTACGGTAGAAACTAAGATAAATTCTACAGCATCTGTTGGACTTGGATTCTATCAGACATGGTCATTACAAAAAAGTACAGCTAAATATAAATAATAATGCTGGACGATTCACAAAAGCTTGTGTTATGGGCCTACTGCATGTATAATATGTATGTAGGTATATATTTTCTATGTTCTATGTATGATGTGTGAATTGTCCAGAATTAGGTACCCGGTGGTAATCCTGGTAAGCTAAGCATATCTTATGTATAGATAGAAAATACCTTATTGCATATTTAAATGTAATAGAAACTATTTACAATAAAACAACTTAAAATTTTGTCATTCTGTATTCATAAAAATTTACTTCTAACGTAACGGTTAGATAACAATGAACACTACTGTGCTAGATAACAGTAATAGGTAGGTACTAATACATTGAACAACATAGATACATATTTTGTATTATGCGTAGAAGTTAACGTAACCAGCAGTATGTCGGAAACGGAATTTATGAATCTGCACCATATCACACCCGGAGGGTGATTACTGATTATGTAACTCGCGACCGGTTTGCGATAGGCGTAAATTAAGCAATCAGCGCTGTCAAACGTCACGTCGTGTGCACGTTTTAGTTAATAATTAAATAAATTAAATACATCATTTATTTTAAAAAACTACATCAAAATCCGTTGTGTCCCTCTGATCCATATACATAAACTAAAGATCTAAGTATACCTACAGACAGACAGCGGGAAGCTACTTTGTTTTATAGAATGTTTTTTTTTTGTAAGTATGTAGTAATGAGCCAAAAAGGGAATCAATTGCATGCATCTGTTTCTGTATATTGGATCTTACACTACATATGCCATATCCGTGCAATATAAGCCCTGGACTGAAAAAAGCGAAACCCACTGTCTATCTCAAAAAAATATTACCTACTCCTATTGTTAAATCAGTTTTTTAGTCATTTACTCCGATACTAACCAGATAGGCATAGACGAGAAACCCTACTAGAATATATATATATATATTTAACCTATAGAATTTTTTCTAATGGATTTTTGTCGCAAAAAAAGAAACATTCTCGTTCCCCATCCAAAAAAACTTTAGTGGAGGCCTTGGCAGGTTCGCGCTGCGATCCGAACCTCGCGCGTAGTCTTTTTCGAATAAGCTACCTATCTAGGTATTTTGTAGTTTGTACAAAGTTCTGATTTCTACTACTGTCCATGCCCCGTCAAAGCTCTAACTAAATCCCCACCGGAAAAATAAACTCGTGTTCGTTCGTTCATCTCGTGTTCTATCTCTATGGCTAGATCTTATTATTCGTTCGGTTGGTACTTGGCTTGAACGGTTGGTATGATCGCATATCTGTCAACGTCACATTTTTGGTCCGTCCTCCTCCCTCTACAAAAAGCTCCTCCGCTCCGCGCGCGCGCCTTCACTTCAATTCTTTACCAATACCAAATCAAATACCAATACGCATACCATACATTACTGTGTTTGTTTATTTATATTTTTATCCAAAATTTTAGAACTTGCCTCTCCATCTTTAATAAATTTAGAAGACAAAAGTGATTCCAATAGTGAAAACTACGAAAAATGCTAAGCCTTTGTGTAAAGAACCCAATGCCGGGCTTTTTGTACAGTTGAAATGAACTCTCAAGGCTTTTCTGAAAACATACCATAATTTGTCGTTTATAGAGCGTTTACTGCAATAAATTAAGTATTGCAATGATTTAAGATCAAATGTTAAGATCCATGTGTTAAACATTCATCATCCTTACAAGTTCGTGTCCTTACAATAGTGTTTTAGAATCTTCAACCTTACTCTGAGTCTTCAACCTCGAATAAAAATCCTGTAACCTAGATCTGACCTTACTTGTACTTTTATGACTAAAAACGATCAAACCAAAGAAGAATATTTTAAATTATAGATTCTAAACTATAAAACAATAATGACACGCAACTACGCGTTCGGATTTTTCGTAATTCTACTGCTCCTTGTCGGTGTAAATGTATATTTCTTCTACACCTTTACTGCTTTGAATAAACCAAAACCTATGAGTTTCCCTGTTCCTAGTAAATTGGACCCTGCGAATAATCTATTTAGAGAGATTTATGATCATCTCAACCATTTGCCTAGTCATTTTAAATCAAAGAACCACAAATACTTGCCAATGCAGAAAAGTCTTCTTCAAGCATTTGAAACGCCTATACACTCAGGGCCAATAAACATGTGGGAAGAAGTGAACAAGGTAAGTCAACAATTATCAAAATATATACAATAACATAACAACAATATTTAATTCTTGCCAACAACAATCCTATTTTATATTTTCAGTGGCCCAATGAACAGTCTTTATATCCTGCCTCATTTGGAACTCCAGGGCAGATTCTGCATACAATCAAAACCGCACCAATAGTGTTAGTTGACAATGCACCAAAAGGGACACAACTGAAACTATTATTTCTTCTGGAGGTAATAAACCAATCCTATAGCTAAATTTTCATTTGTATCAGTGAATAAAAAGAAGTCATACTTATTTGGGTAGATTTCCACATGTGTGGGATCTCCATACATCGACATGTTATATTCTAGTGTATCACTCATGTGGTGGGGTTCATAAAAAATCTTTAAATATTATTAACAATACAAAAGTGTACTACTACCACTGTAAGGTCTGTAAGAGACAAACTAGTGTAGTAAAAAACAAAAGTACTGATATAGACAGTATATCAGCTCTCAGCTGCTCATCTATAATGTTATTTCAGACATCAATTAAGCTTTAGTACAAAAATAATTAAAGTGTCCATATTTGAACTAGCATTTATAAAAATAAATTAAATATATATTATTTTTTGATTATAGAAAAATGTTTGTTCCCATTGCTTATATCAATAAACCCATTAATAATTTCAAAATACTGTTTGCAGGGAAAAAAAAAGCTTTACTTCAAACCAAAGAGATACAACCTGACTCATGTTGTCAAAGGCAATATCTATGCCGGCTTCGACCGACACAATTCAGAAGTCTTCGCTTACTACCTAGCAATGGCACTGAACTTCCGGTGGATTGCACCTTCCGCCATTAGGAAGGTACATGTGGGAAGAGATGTGGTCCCCTTTGCCACTGTTGGACTCAAGATGACTATGCTTAATAATGGTAAGATTATCTATATATAAATAAGAGGAACAGACATGATGGTATAATTAGATATTTAGTATTAATCAATTTGTTAGTCTGTTATGTATAGGCCTCTAGTTTTCCTTAAAATAAATATAAAATAATTGAAGAGAGGTTATTGATGAAACAAGTTCCATAAAAAGTTATAAAAAAAATTTAAATCATCATTGTCAGGATATATAAGTCCACAGCTTAAGCATAGGCATCCCCAAACCATGAGTAGCGGTCCTTAGCCACATCCATCCATCCACTGTGTGTGAAATATTAAATATTCAGTAACTTTTACAATGTTGCTGACCTACCTACATGCATTATAATGTTGCTGACCATACCGACATGCCTATAAGCAAATCTACTTATGAATCTTGAAACGAATCTATCTTATAAACCATTCCAGGAAGTGGATCACACTGTATCTACGGGCAGTGCTTCTACTGCAAGCCAAGCGAGACAGTATGCCCTGACAGTAATGGTGAGCTGGAAGGTGCTGCTATTCTGTTCCTAAACAAAACACTGCAAGTACACAAGTCACCTTGGAGGAGGTCTTATAGTGACAAGAAAATGGACTGGGAAACTGACCATGACTTTTGTAAGTAAGTGTCTTGATCTTCATATTGTATGTCAAAATATTATTTAATATAATTATGAGAAGGTGCGTGTCCTCACCTCAACAGCCTATGTTGGTCCACTGCTGGCCGCAGGCCTCCCTCTGATTGGTTTTTTCCTGATGGGGAGGTAATACCCATAATCCCCTTGCAGGGCATACGGGTTGGGGACCACAGTTCGCTAGTAAATTGTTCTGTAGAATGCGCTACTGCCCGCCCACCTTTGGATATCCCTTAGTCGCCTCTTACGACACCCGCAGGAAGAGTTGGGGTGGTGCGAATTCTAAGCCGGCACACGGCAAGGAGCAATTGCTGCTAATAATAATTTCGTATTCTATTTTAAACTACAGATATTTTGATTTTTGCATAAATTGCTTTAAAAGTTATGAGTTTAGATAAATAAATATTCTGCTGAATGAAGGTAGTAAACATAATTTAAAATTTAGGCTGAAGTTGAGGTGTAAGACTTCAACTAGGGCTGGTCAGAATCTGTCCAAATAAAAACACTCTAGAACACTTCTACAAATTATTCTAGAACATTTCTATGGTGACACGGTACTTTTCTTTCCTTTCGGTTCGTTCGAGAACTTATTTTATAGGTACCTAATTAGGTAGGTTTATATAGGAGCCTTGTTTAAGTACTTATTTTGTTAGCCTAACGAAAAAATGTATCCATCAGTATAATGTCGTCGTCGCTAACTAAAATCTTATACCTAATGATGTTTTTTTATTGTTTCAGTCATCTATACCAATCCAAAACGTTGAGCTTCAAAAGGATCCTTAATCTAATAGATATCGCTATTTTCGACTTTCTTTTACAAAACGGTGATCGACATCGCTACGAGGTCTACAAGGACAAAATCGTTCTGATGGACAACGGAAAAGGCTTAGGAAACCCCGCCGTGGACGAAATAGATATATTAGCGCCACTCTATCAATGCTGCATGTGAGTTTATTTATCTATTGAATAACAATACCATTGATTTTAAAGCTACATAATAAAACCTATTTTCCTATAATAGCATTTTGCTATGCTACCATTTTAAACTTTCCCTCGAATTTCGTAATGTTGCCAACATTTAATAATAATTAAGTTACGCGTCCACTGGATCGTATCGAATCGTACGGAGCAAAATGATTTGTTGCTTTCTATTGATTTCTATGGTACAGTGTGGACTGGATCGATATAATTATCTGCCGATGACGTCAACCGCAACAATATTCTCGTCTCGAGTGCTTTGAAAATACCTATAATATTGCCGATGCAAAATCTGAAAGCAGTAGACGCACGAACATAGGATAAAAAAATATATAATTTCATAAATTTGATTACCTATGCCATTCGAAAGCTTTAATATAAGAAGCAAATATTCTATTGCACCTAGAGCTAAAGTTTAGGAGTAAATGACATGAAACTGACTTCAATGTATCGGAACCAACATTCAAACAGAAATAGTGCGCGTGTTTCGTACTGTTTCGTTATGGCATGTATTTAGCCCGGTGCAACTTTTCTTTAAAAATTCATGATTTGATACCGTTATCAAAACTAAGAAAATGTTATTACATTGCTATAAAAGATCGTTATTAACGTTTACATCAACAAAACCCAAAAATATCGTCTGGCATATTCAAATGTATTAAACTTCGAAAATTAATACGCCCTATGTCCCGAACTGTCGACTGTGCGACGCGCGCGGATTAGGCTCCGATTCTAAGTGTGTGGAGTGCAGTGGACGTGTAGCTTTATCATTATCATGAAGTTACGGTAAAGCAGTCTATTTACGGCCCAACATGCTAGATAAAGAGTTTTTCATTTGCCGCGCTTTATTTATTTGTATTTTGTTGTAGGTTAAATCTATCAACCTGGCACCAGTTAGAACTAGTTTCTGGCGGAAGTTTAACTGACACTATCAAGCTTATATCTGCATCTCAAGGAGAAATCTTAGCCACTGAAGAACACTTCAAGGCAGTCGAACGGCGCTTGCTGAAGATTTATGCGACTATACAATATTGTATCGAAAAACGTGGCAAGAATAAGGTGTTTTTAAATATTAAACGATAAGTTTAAAATTTTTCTTTAATTTCCTACTGATCTAAGATCGATACTACATTTCTTTACACCATTTTGGGATTGTCGCCAACACGTGGTGTTTTTGCCACAATCCCAAATCCTTTAAGCATATAAACTTAGGCGAACATGTTCGCTGCTGAATAGCTAGCTTTATTTATCGTGCCTTCTCATAGTACGGAGTTGCCAGTTCAATGACTTTCATTCGCCGCGCGGCCTTCAACCAACATTATTATAGTGTTCTAAGAATCCTCTATTCTCTGTGGTAAAAACGTAGCAAATTTAGGTTATGTTCATGTTTATTTTGATTTTGGCTTAGGAAAAAGTGAATAACTTTATAATATTTGGAGCTCAAAATTACTGCGTGTTTGCATTCTGTAGAATAAAACAAGAAAATGTTCAAGACGATTCCAGAAACATTCCTCTATTTCGCGTATGGGAGTAATTTATTGAAGAGTAGAATTCACATCAACAACCCAACTGCTGAGTTTTTAGGTATCGGCAAACTTGAGGTAAGTACCTACCTACCTACCTGTATGTAACCACTGTTAAGATAAGACCGTGTTGGTATAGATAAAAATTTGTAGAGGCATATGAATATTAGACGACCGATGTGGCGCGGCAACTGAAGGTCTAAGACGCTGCAAGTTTGATTCCCGGGCGCCTTGGGACAAATGTTTGTACAATCTGCAAATTAGGGAGTTTTGGGTATTTTGTTTATTAAAAAATACCTATATATGTAGTTAAAAAAAAGTCAGTATTGTACATTGATAGTTTATTCGTAAATGATTCCAGCATCATCAGCTAGACTTCATAAAGAGCTCTGATCACTGGCGCGGTTGCTCTGCGACCATCATCCCGGTGAACAATGACTCGCACATCTGGGGGGCGGTGTGGAGGCTGCATAACACAGACATGCCCGCTCTGGATAGGTATGTTTAGTATCATCTTCTTTCTACACTTACAACATAATTTAGGTTTTAACTACATACAAATAAAGGCAATAACATTGGTAGACGGCATAAGATTCGACCGCAGACCGCTTTAACTGAGACCTAGTCATAACAGGCGATTTTAGACACAGACTAGATAGATAGACAAGGGCAGTAGCTTCATTCTCAGTATTTTAACACCACAACTGCGATCACCTATATGCCTGCCAAGTGTGGTGATTTTGTCACAAACTCTCTTGTTTGAAGGAAGCACGTTGAGCAGTGGATGTTGATATACGAGTAAGTACTGATAGGTAAAGGGGCATAACGTGTATCATATCTACTAAAGAAATACCTACCTATTATAATAATATGCAAAAACGCAATGCGTATGGGACTTTTTAGTAAATACCCTTTATAGATAAGTTACCTATGGTTTAAAATCTTTTTTTTTTTCAGACAAGAAGGCGTAGATACTAAATGGTACTTCGCAAAAACGGTAGATATCGTAACACCCGATGGAATCAAAGTCAAGTGCCGGACATACCAACAAATAGTAAACCCATTGCCTCGCGAGAAAGGCGAAGCTCTGCCTAAAGACAGGCTTCCTAGCATCACATATGTGGACTGTATAGTCAAAGGAGCTATCGAGTGCGAACTGCCACCTTCTTACATAAAGGAACTGAAAAAAATACCGAACAATGGCAACACCGCTTCTGACAAAATGTTGGAGAAGTTGGGGTTAATAAGGAACGCTATGGCATGTTCTGAATAAAATGTAGAATCACTGTAATGATATTGCTGAGATTTTACGTTTCGTTATACATTTTTTAACTACCTATTCCTCATGGACATTTCAAATCCACCAACTATCAAAACTTAAGACACTCATTCACTATTTTGTAGGTAGTATAAAACAGTGCCAAATAAGGTGGTAATACAGGTCGTTCACCTCCTCCACGAAATCGCAAAATGCATGATAATTTCTCGCTATCCTGTCGCTTTCCATACAAACCTTAAAGCTCAATGAATTCAAGTAGGTATTATTTTTGCTGTTCTAAAATATTAGAATAATTTTAAAACTGATATTTATTTAATTACCTATTTAATAAATAATATATTGTACTATAATACCAATATAATAAGTACCAAATTACATTAACACGACTGAAAAAATATATGATTTTTGTGTATACATAAGAATTTAAGTAGGTGTTGAAAAAGTTTGTAATTGAATATAACATCTACAATTTTGTGCGTAATATAATAATTACAAGTATCCAAAGAATTGGCCCTGAGTAATAAATAAATAAACTATAAATTATGCTGGACAATCCACACAGCATCATTTAGCCTCAAGCTAAGCAGAACTTGTGTTATGAGAAGGTACTAAGTGTTATTTTGTAAGCCTAAAGAAATATATTGACTTACTAGATATTATAAATGCAAAATTTTTGACCCTTTTGTTTTCGTGGGGGTGATATGTTAACGACCAGTATTGCCAAGCTATCTGGCCTACCTATAACTTTTCCTTCTATTATAGGAAATGAAAAAGAGATTCCATACTAATCGAGGGATGGTAAGAGCGAAGATTCCTAAGCCAAACTCATTCCTTTACTTCGCTTACGGCGCAAATATGCTGACGTTTAGAATGCACATGTTTGTGCGCAGTGCGATATTGGTGTCCATAGCCAGATTAGATGTAAGTTTTATTTGCACAATTGAATTGGAAAATCTACCAATTACCCTATGTAGCTTCTTAGTATAATTACATATTCAACTGGTATTTACCTCGAGTTTATTACCTACTTATTTTTCCCGAAATTTTTACATGCTGCCACGTCTGAATCGTCAGTGTAAATGCTGAAATGTCGGGAAAAATATCCGTTCAATAATAACATAAGTGATCCTTGATGTATTTAGTTAACTTCACACACCATTTATTTACAAACAATGAATACTGGAATAATACGTGAAAATTATTAAGTAGTTTATAATACCTACTTAGGTATGTGTTGTACATAATATATCGCTTTATATTAAGTAATTTATATTCTCTGGTCAGGCTGTTCAATTGTGATAATTGGGGCCAAAAGTAGCCAGTTCATACATACATACCGATTTATAGTCTACATTTAAGAGACTTTTTATTATATCTGTCAATATCCGAATAAATAAATCATTCTAAGGGATAATCCTATCTATAAAGTACCAACCTACACATTTCGTTTTCCTATCCAAAGCTATTTTTTCCTTTCTATTAAAAAAATATATGTTACAGAGTTATGTCGGTGTTATACGATCGAAGTACGTAGATGATAGATACAAATACGTATGATAACCATAGATACTTTTGCTTGTAGAACTACAGGCTCGACTTTATCAGATACTCGTCGTTCTGGGGCGGTCCTACAGCCACTTTGGTGCCCACAGCTAATGCCCACGTGTGGGGCGTCATATGGCGCGTTGATTCCGTAGATAGCGATGAACTTGACAAGTAATATTTTATTTACTACTACTTTCGGCCCGCGGCTTCATATTAGTATGATGTTCTTGCCTAGTTAGGTACCATAGTGGAATAAAGCTAAATAGATAAATCGCGTAGTTTGGGATTGAAATGTAAGAGCCTG
Organism: Eupithecia dodoneata; assembly: GCA_947044415.1. Classification (NCBI taxonomy): domain Eukaryota; kingdom Metazoa; phylum Arthropoda; class Insecta; order Lepidoptera; family Geometridae; genus Eupithecia; species Eupithecia dodoneata. Next base: position 4,630,918 of record OX345656.1, on the reverse strand, counting down.
TCCAGATGGAGCGTATTACGCGCGAGTGGCCTCGCGCGTTTCAATTTATATTGTGTCCAGTCCAGATGCCGCGTTTTACGCGCGCTCCTACGCGCGATGTGTTTGTGACGGACCCAGGGACTGTTAAAAATATGGAGCCAAGCGCGTTGCACGCGTTTTACGCGCGAGTGAGGAATCGCAACGCATCATCTGGACGGGATGTATAGCGCTCTAGTATCTGGAGAACGCGCGAATGTTTACGCGCGAGGGCACTCGCGCGTAGAACGCTCTATCTGGACAGGCTCTTAGCCTATTAGATCGCCGCCGCGCCGTTGTTGATCAAAACTAAATACTAGGCGTACCCCGCATGACTCATGCGTTCCAATACCTACCAATATTTGTCTACGCCACTTATGTAACAAATAAAACATTCTCACCTGGTGTGCACCTACTGATTTAGAATTAAACGTAGGTAAATAATTCAACAGGCTCAAAGAAGTAGATCATAGAAAATACTTCATGAAGTATGCAAACGTCCTGACACCGTACATGGATAACTTTAATGTTAGAATATACATACAAGTAATAAATCCGCTACCGAAGGGCGACAGGGACCAACTGCCCGTGGAGCGTTGGCCCTCGTGGACCTACCAGCAGGTCATGATACTCGGGGCCAAGGAGAACGGAGTACCACATTACTACATACGGAACCTCAAGACTATACCGAACAACGGTGAAGAAGGTGCACTGAGAATGGTCGTCTTGCTCAATCGCTATGCAGGAGACGAGATATGCGAGTGTAGAGTCCCGGGAAAAATAAAAAGGGAGCCATTAAAGCTCGACCTGAGAAAACTTAGAGAAAGACAAAAGAAGAAATAATTCCGTACCTAAATCAAACACTACACTTTCAAAAATCAATTTTATTTCGAGAAATTGTATTTATGTATAGGCATCGTAACTTGATATAAAATACGGGGTTCACAGGATACATTTGATATTAAAAACTATATTGGCTAATTTTTATAACGTTTTTTATTTATATAAATATTAAAATTATTATTAATAGGTACTCGGTTTTCATTAAAATAATTATAAAATTGTACACTATCTCAATCGTTTGATGAAATTGTATCTAAATTGAGCATACCACAACGCGACCCCCACACTTACAAAACCACACCCACACTCACTAATCACACTAGGAAACTTGGAAATTATAAGATCAGTCAAAATTATAAAGGTATGCATTATATAAATTACTAACATGAGGTAATTTAACTGCCTTGTTTATTGATAATCACATGAGAAATAAATACTGATAAAATAAGAGCGTAGGAAGTAAACCAAGTTCACAAACGCTGTGTGAGGCAACGTTTTGCGAGACAGGCCTTCGCTTCACCACCACACGTCTCAACTAGACAATATATTAGAGAGGAGAAAGAGGATGCAGGCTTAAGCTCTGCGCTCATTAATTCGCTACCCAGCACAAAAATATGGATTCAAATACGGGGAATACTTATTACATTTAGATACATTTTATAGTGACAAAATGGCTTTCTACCAGCTTCAAACGTCGTCCTCGAGCATGTTATGCCGTGAATATGAAATGCATCTTATTGGTACAAGTAAAAGCCCATATTTTAATGCACATCTTTGTGCTGGGTATCTTTGATCTACCTTTATTCCGACAATGGTGCTATAGGCGGACTTAACACAAATAGCCGCTGTGATATACGTATAATTAAATGTGTGATGGTGAAGCGTAGTCCTCGCTCGAACAGGAACTGGGAGCGCCTTCAGTCGCGAGGCATACTCCGCTTGCAGACAGCATCGGCGGACCAAGCCCAACATTTACACTTTTCAACCACTATGTGGCTGAGCGACATAATGGGGCAAACCCAAACATTAGGACCGATCGATGGAGTAAAGCGAAGTGATTAATATTGGTTGAGTTTTGCATAATACGCCGCCGGCTACATATCACATATGTGCTGAGAAAGAACCCTTGTAGAATATGGGAATAAATACCTCGACTAAGAATATTCAGAATTTCAGAGTTCAATGCATAAAGGATCTAAACCAAAGAACTATTTCGATGCGTCTAAAGAGTCCGCCCATTTCTTTTATGATTGTTTTGAATCGTTTATGTACGGGTGTAACATTAAGAATTTAACATTTATTGTGTTTGTGTGAGTTTCTAGGCATATTGACGTGGCATTTATTATATGATTAACTGACATTTTACGCTGTATCTTAGCCGAGTAATCTGTTCCCAGGGTTTTAGTAATCTAACATGACTTGGTGGGCTTACCGCCCGCCGACGCTTTCCGCAAGCTAACACGTGGAACTAAGTATGGCTATTTAAACGTTACACAGTACACTTATAAGTACCTATCTACAATCATTAATTGAGCAAAAGGCACTATGCAAACGCTAATATTAAACGAATATTTGGACTTTGTAAACTAATATTTCCGCTAAGGAAGTGGTTCGCTCGCTGATGCAACGTGCCTTGAGCCCTCCGTGATGACAGCTGATCGGAGGTCGCATTTCCGCTCACTTGGAACACGAGGTTTTTCTTCATTTACAACTAGTCACACGTCCTTTTCAGGATCAACCTTCGGCCTGGTTCACACGGTAATACACCGCACGGTTTTAGCTGTATTCGATTTCAACAGTACAATATACGGGCCGTTCACATATAGTACAATTTGTATTCGTATAAAACCGCTATGTTAACCACGCGTGGTTTAAAAACGTGTGACATCGCGCAGTGTCAATGAGATAACATTATGCTAAGCGCCACTGCAGACCGAATACGTTATAAGTTCATTCGGTTTGCTTGACAAGTTCGATAAGATTAATCCTGCAAAAAAAACCGTTGTGAACCTAAGCTTTAAGTTTGTAAAAGAAATCTATATGTAGCCAAGGAGCGGGCAACTGACCAATCCGACGCAGCTATCGTCAAGCCTATATAATACACTCACACCTACAACCAACCTTACTGAATCGAGCTGTTGCGGCGTAGGTTCTTGATTGTGTTGACAAGGAACGAAAACATTCAACGAGATATGAAAAATCGGTTTACTCATTAATTACATTAATTTATATTACACACAAATGGGTTCGAATCAGCCGTATACCATCTGTGTTCATAATTTAATCATGTCCACTTCACACAATCAATAATCCCGCATTCCTTTGAAGGCTGGATGTCTGAAGGCACTCGTTTTATACCCTTACATTAACGTTCTGTTAGGGCGCGACCACGTGTGGGACAGTACTGCGGGTACAGTCGGCGAGTTGCCCGTGTGCGCGCGCCCTAAGCCCGCCGCCGGCCACCATCAGTGGGGTCCGGCGACTTTGTTTATCGGAGTTTAACTTTGGTTGGTTTATAATTGTACAGTAATCATTATAAAGTACCATTTACATTACAATACATTAATGTAGCTAGCGTGTATTTTACTTAAGTATTGATAGTTATTTAACTGATGATAATAACGTTAATTGTAACTGGTTAAACTTGTGAAATACGTTAGAATACTAAGTTTCCTCGCGACTATATTCGATTTATGATCGTTTACCTACACTCTTGGTGAACAATGTCTGAATTTTGTATCGAATGAGGAAACATGCGTCTCGTGAAGTGACTAATAATAAGTTATAATCATAACGCTATAATTATAACTGCGATAATTTATCTTATAATTATTGTAAAGTTATATGTATGTATTTGTACACTAAGTACTCAATTATCTTTCAAATGTTTATCTTTATAGGAAACGTCACCCACACGATACAAAAAACTTACAAATAATAATTTAATATGCTGCCAAGTACATTCCAAATATTTAATATAAAAATATCTTATAATGCACAGAGTGCAAATTAATCCAGCTGTTTTTCTATAGCGTATGTAGATACATGTACTATTTCTATATTTAAATATTCTATATCTGTTATTGCATAATATTGCTGTAACAATCGCCAATAAAACTCGTAAATATATTTTCTTGTATGAACCAAATCGGTGGAAGTTTTTCTTTGAGCCAAACTCGAATATCTCAATAGTTTAACAGTTTTTTTACAGAGTATAGTGCAAGTTACCAACGCGATTATTATAGAATAAAGGCCCCTCTGCTAGTCAATCGCTTTACTATGACAATAGAATCGTTGGATCCTCGTAACAATCATTGGATTAAATAAACTTTAGATAGTGCCTAGGATGCTATTTGCATGTTGAGATTGATAGAATGGTTTTAACCTTGACGATTATGACGTGACGTCCTACATTCTAGTTTCTTTCATCTAAGGTAGAGTTACAAAACGAAAAAGAAACCAAAACGTGTCATTCTGTGATGATACCATTGTCATAGTGGACCGTTCAGTTTAGCAGAGTAGGATCCCACGTTTCAGATTTCTGAACAGGAAACCTCGGAATCTATTACTTACTATTAAAATTCCTGCAGTACATTTGGTTATAAATAAGTTATGGTATAATACTTCTTCATTAGTAAACAATAGTCAGTAGTAAAAATAATTGAAAGGTACTTATGTCTATTGCATTGAAGTAATTCTGGAACACATTCGTTTCAAATAGAACGTAAGATTATAATTAATTATAGTATCCATTCAACGATATTTTCATTCAACATGTTATCAACAGTGATTTGGGGCATCTTAATATATTTTTTTCTAATGTATTATATTTAGTTCTGGAGACTTTCCACCAGAGATCGCTACGCGTCATAATCCGTCAAACTCAACTAACAGCATCGCAAATTTACTATAACTTTCCAAACCCATTCGCAGGGGACCCATCCCAATCTCAACCATATGTCGACGTATCAGCTATATGGTGGAAAGTCGCCTTTAGGTACATAAATCACCACTATTCTAGAACCAGAAAGAAGTCTCCTGATATTTAATTTACCAAAAGATTGAGGTTACAGCTATGAAAACATCAGGCGTGTGTATCCGGTATGAATATTTGAGTATTTTAATAAAAATAGTAACATTAAAATCGACAAGGCAAGTGACAAATTCGTATTGATTCCCAACAAAAACGAACAACAACATTCAACGAGAACAAATAATCATTTTGATTCCCCAGTACTCTCGACATTTGACGTATTAATTACCGATATTTATACGTCAAAATAACAGTAAAAATAATTTGTACACAATCTTGCCCGCACTAAAACTATACAATACACGCTTTACATCCTAGACGGTAAACTTAACGATAATAGGCAATGTCAACGTTGACACGAATACAACTACAATATGAGGTAAGCTATTTAGGATCCGCGCCGACCCCGTCGACTCAACTTATTCAGCCGTATCTGATATGAACGTCACAAGAATCAAACGTATCGCTGCTAGATGCTAGATGCCGGTCATTTAACGAATCAATCAACTAATTATCTACACGTGACGCCTCTGCATGTGCACTCATCTTGTGCATTCATTAACATAGTAAATGCAGAGAAGATCAAGCGATTTCCCTTACAGATAAATTTAAACTAGAGTCCAAATCAGCAGCGCAACTCGAAACGCGCGCCGCGGCCGCCGCAGTCCGAGAGGAGAGTTTCAAAACATTTCCAGCTTTAGGTAACGAGAGGTATGTAGTAAACGGTAATAGGAACGAATATTTCTTTTTATATGCAAACAGTGGAACCGTTGATATTTACAAGTTTCGTTTCAAAATTCGCCTCAAGGTCTCGCGGCGGCGCTCACGTAACAACAATAATATCAGTCGCCAAATATAACTATCGGTAAAAATATATACACTGATGACGTTTTTTTTTACAATTACATTACGCGCTATAAAAACGTACGTATATAAAATAAATAGAACAACGCGTCGATTAACTAGCTACTCTTAGAACTAGGATTCGAAGAGCCGGTCGCGGTCGCGGCCGGCCTGAGGTAGATAATGCACTCTCAAGTACTTCACACGCGGTCACTCCGATCACAACCAACGCGCCATAACGATGTCACTTTCAAAATTCGACTTGACATCGTTCAAATTCGAAAAAGATCGGCCGTCGGCGTCTTGGATAGCGTGACGCACCGTTACTTCCGTAGGTTAGTAAGGTGTTGTCGGCTAAGGCGGGGCGGTGTCTCGGAGTATGCCATTAGGTCCCTTGAGGAGCGAAGGCGCGGTCTGCAGCGGCTGCAGCGGCTCGGCGGCGGCGTCGTCCGAGGCCCGGGAGCGCACGGAGGACAGCTCGCGGACCCACGAGGCGAGGCGACCGGACACGCCGAACAGGTTCGAACCGGATCCTGTTGCGACCGCCCCCACTACCGGTACCTCCTGCTCCTCTTCTGTAATATGGAAAACATTATTTTAAATATAACTCATATAAAATCCTGCTTTTGCTACTAATTGAATTTAAAAGTGAAGACTGAATGTTTTCTAATTTATTTTAGGGCTGTATGCAATTAAAATGTTTATATTCATTATTTAAGACGAACACCTAAGTTATGTACAAATAAACCAGTCGTAATAATTGTATGGGAAAGCCCTCATTACCAAACCACAAGTTATTCTTAGAATAACTTATATTGGTAATGAGAGCCCTAAATGTCGTGTAATAGTCATGTACTTTTTATGCAATAAATAATTTTTTATTTAATTTTAATAGTCCTAAACCCATAATTATAAACCCTTTTTCAACTAAATCCGACGCAGCACGAGCGGCAAGCAAAATGCTGTTTCACCACTCAGTGTTATTCACAAGATGTAGACGGTTTAGCTATTGCTTGAGTTGAGAAGGGCTTATAATCGAGACGGGAAAAGTTTAATACACAATGTGTCAGCGATATTTCAGATTTAAAACAGTTTAAATTAAAGACAAGAATTCCTCCACAGTGCTTACTGTGCTTCAATGTACCAGCATTGTGCAAGGTGTTTTCAAAAACACGTTTCATTTATACCTGACACTGTGCAACAAACACCAATAAAAAACCAAATTCACCTCTCAAACACTAACCTCCGAATTTTTTAACGCATCTCAGATGTATGCACGTTTTAAAAATTTCTTTTTTCCTTTCACGCAATTTTGTTATCTATACTAATATTATAAAGAGGAAAGGATTGATTTTTTTGTTTGTTTGTTTGTAATGAATAGGCTCTGAAACTACTGGACCGATTTGAAAAATTCTTTCACCATTGGGAAGCTACACTATCCCCGGTGAACATAGGCTATATTATTTTTTCAAAAAGTTAGGGATGCGTACTAAAACCGTGCGAAGCCGGGAAGGTCCGCTAGTTTTAATTATATAACCTGTCAAAAATTCGTCACTTGAGACGTACATAATAAGGTACACATATCTAAGTTGCGTTTAAGTATTTGGGCGTAACATATGTAGATAAAGTGGTCCCTGACCATAACGATGTAACAATAGAATACAAATTCATTCATGCAAAAGAAAATCTACAGAAGAAAAGCTGTTCTGAATAAATATACTTCCGATTTCTTAGCTGGACAACAAGAACCTAAAAGAACCACATCACAGATGGTGCTAGATAAAACTACATGGTTCACCCAGGAAATGATAACAGAGGTGCGCGTTCACACCGCGATAGCTGAGTCTCGGCAACAGACAGTGCATTTCAAAGCCATTTAGTAAGAAGTTGCAAAGTAAATTATGCGAATTTCGACTTACTTATTCCTTTTTTTTAATCTCCACTAAAAAGACCGATGTTTTTGTGTATCTGAGTGTTTCTCATATATGTATATTAATAAAAAATATTATGTTATGATACCTACATTGTAAAATGTTTGTTGGGGGTTTGCTAATTATCCCGTATAGTAAGTTCAACTACAATTTAGAATCGTAACTTGCACCATAACACATATCAATTTTTTTGTCGTGTTTACAAATTGTATAAATTCGAAAGATGTCAGGATTTAAGATTTTCGTAAACAAAAATCACGCTTTGTTTCATAGCTTCAGAGCTGTGTTCAAGGCTGTCTGTCTGTACACCGGAAGGCTCGGCTACACGGTGTGAAAGGGGAAAGTATGACATGCAAATAGTACCGCTTACTTACGGTTAGCACTCATCCGCCGCGGCGCAAGCTTCTATTGAAGGCACCGTGGAACAAAAAGGATTCTTTATGTTAGTTCAATTACACTGTTATCATTTACTGATGCACCATATTAGTGGGGAATCTAGCACATATAAAGTAAATAAATAGTATAATAATGGTTAAATTACAAACGTAATATTAGAAGAGTTAACACAATCACGTTGCTTTGTTTATATAATGGTAGTTAAAATAGTATAATATGGTTAAATTACAAATTTAATGTTAGTAGAGTTAACACAAACAGTTGCTTAGTTTATAAATTGGTAGTTAGTGACTCCAATCCAAATCATGCTTGCAACATGGCCGTAATTTTGAGTTGCATTATCAATCTGGCAAGAACACGCGCCACAAAAAACAGCCAGCATTTTTTGACACAATAGAGCAAGCAAAGGTTTACTAATGAAGTCACTTTTTGTCTACGGTTCTTTATTTCTGCCGTCATGTCACATGGTGACAGGGCAAAGGTTTACCGCAGTCACTGTTTCTCTACTGTTATTTTCTTTCTCTCGTCATGTCACATTATTGCCTCCTTTTTATTTCTCAAACATCTTAACCAGTTTACCTTCATATAGCTTCATAAGAAGCTAAAGCCCAAATACTCAAACGAATCTCAGATTTAAGCAAGTCTCAAGTAGGCATTTTTTGACAGTTCTCAAAGAAAATCTGTCAGAGTGAGATGGGCTAAAATCAGAGTTGCGTTTGAGTATTCCAGGGTATGTATAACAAAATTTTAAGCAGCACTTTCATGTAAATTTTTGCGATTCACAGCTGAGATCCGATTTACCTGGAGAAGTCTTCAAACGGAGGTCAAGATCCACTTCGTATCGTTGAGTCACTGAGCTTACAATGTTATAACTCTGGCGATTTGCGGTGATTGAAACTTCGCAGATCGCCAGAGCTATAACGCTGTAAGTCAACATAGATGTCTTCATAATCTTCATTCTTCTTCGGCGGCCTACAGCACCATAAATGATCCATAGACTATAGTTATAATCTTATAATATAATACTAACGTAACCGTAGGCCGACCTACCCACAAGTGGACTGATCACGTAGCCTAAGATGCGCGTCGCGAAAAAATTTGTCGACTGTTTTGTCTGGTCTCCCTCTTTTACTTACAAATACAAATGCACGACTAAATGTTGTCGCGACGCACATCCTTGCCCGGCTGATACCGACCGCAGAACCGCATTATGGCAATCTGTGGGGGTGGCCTATGTCTATATGTAGGAACTAACCCACTGGATGGTGTACAACATGTGTGAGTGTGTGTGTGGCTATACATAAATTATTTCTTTCTATAGATACTAACCTAATGCTGAGCGCTGTAAGGCATACATCTCTTGCCCCTGCGGCGTGTGGAAGAAGCTGCGGTGTCGGAAGTAGGGCGCGGAGGAGGGCGCCAGTTCCGCCACCAGGTGGAGGAAGGAAGGGCGCGAGGCGGGCCGATGCGCCCAACACGCGCGCATCAGCTCGTACAGTCGGTCGGGACAGTGCTCGGGGCGCTCCATCACGCCGCCTTCTACTACGTAGCGGACTACTTGCTCGTTTGACAGACCCTGAAGAATAAGTTTTAAGATTAAACTTCTCCCTAATGTAAAGGTTGCCTGGAAGAGATCGCTTCTATAAAGCCGCCCATTGTACTTGTCGTCGTACAATAACGTATTTTTGTATTGCATTGTAATGCAAAACAACCGATTATGCTGCCCTACGACTACTACCTGATAAGGCTGCATAGCAAGCGTCGCCATCTCCCATAAGACGACGCCGTAACTCCACGCGTCGCTATTACTGGAGAAAACCTAAAAAAAGACGATAATTTTATTTATATTCCTACAACTTATTAAACTTTCGCGATTTGTGAAAATATTAAAGATAATCTAGAAACACCCACGATAAATAATGTTTGATATATTTCTAGTTTTTTGGTACTATGAGATTTTGCTAGTACTGAGGCTGGTTAATATCAAAGGAGGCCTATACGCATAAGGCTGCTATGATAATGATGTTTAAGACATTTTGCAAAGTAGAGTAGATAAGTTAATGCTCTATCCAATGACCACGAAATTCACTATGCATTTGACTGAAATTCCATATGGAATGAAATATCTTATTTGATGACCATGGTTACAATTAAATTCCATCTTGTGAATACAAAAACCTTTCTAACACCATAGTTCCCAGAAAACATCCACCATACTATGGTCATCGAGCTATATATATCATTCCATATGAAATTTCAGTCGTATGCACTGTGAGTTTCGTGTTCATTGGATAAAGCATATACTATCTGTGAATTACTAAAGTTTTTATAGTAAAAAACATACACTTACCCCATCTTTCAAACTCTCCGGGCTCATCCACCGAACAGGCAGTAGGCCCTTAGTTCCTTTCCTATAATAATCAGTCTCATAAATATCTCTGGTCATGCCGAAGTCCCCCACTTTGACCGTGAGGTCCCCGGCTACCATACAGTTGCGCGCCGCGAGGTCGCGGTGCACGAACTTCTTGGCCGATAGGTAGGCCATACCGTCGGCTATTTCTATAGCCATCTGGAAGATAAATAATCAAATAAATAAATAGTAAATAATAATCACTACATAGTATAAAACAAACTCGCTTCCCGCTGTATGTACGTCCCTGTGTATGCTTAGATCTTTAAAACTACGCTGTGCTCTTGAAACAACGCCCATGAGTCGGACCATATGGAAGGTATCGAAGTTCTTCATAACGGACGCTTCGTTCAGAAACACGACGCGCTCCCTAAATGTCTTAGGAATCGTGTCTAGATGACTGTAATACAAACCTGCAGTATATTCTGCAGCGTGGGCGGAGTGTTGTCACCATCCTTCTTAGGTAACGAGCCCTCTGAATCCGGTCTGTGCGACCTAAGGTACGTCTTCAAATCTCCAAGCTCCATCAGTTCCATGACCACCAGCGTGGGCTGTCCTCTTGAAACAACGCCCATGAGTCGGACCACGTGGAAGGTATCGAAGGCCTTCATAACGGACGCTTCGTTCAGAAACTCGACACGCTCCCTGTCAGTCGCGTGCTCGTTGACAGTTTTCACAGCGCATCGAGTTTCCGGTTTGCCTTTTTCAAGGTTCTTCGCTATGCCTTCATATACCTGAAAGAACAATTAAATATTTTAGTTATTGAAGTGTCGAATAATGATTTATAAATAACTAGTTTCGAATTTTCTATAATAAATAGACCTTCGTTTCAAAATCTCACCTAATGAAAAGTGACCGATGATGTATCACAAAGGTATCATACAAAATAAAGGACACAAACTAGCCAGGCAAATGAGATTCGTCCTATCTAATATTATAAATGCAAAAGTGTGTTTGTTTGTCCTTCCTTTACGCCCTAAATAAGCAATAAATCGACTTGATTATTGGCACAGAGTTGGTTGAAAGGTTGGAGAGTAACATAGGTTACTTTTTGTCCCCTATATCAGTTCCCATGGGATAGAAATAACCTTAAAACGTTTCCATAGAAATAACGCGTGAAGCCACGGGCAGAAACTAGTCTAGTATGTATAGTCTTTGCACCATATTTGTATAATGTGATAAATTTCTAGAGTTATCTTTATAAAGTACACTCATATTGCCAAATAAAAGATGTCAAGTAGACTCACCATGCCAAAGGACCCCTGTCCGAGCTCCCTCACGAACTCGATGTTAGCTCGCGGCACCTCCCACTCGTCCGGTACGTACACAGTCGATACGTATTCCGGGTTCACGCTCGCAAACAGCTTGTGCGCCTCTGCGTTCGGCATGAAGCCTCGCTTCACATACCTGGAGAGATAATAAAAGTTTTAAGAAAGGTAACTCTAAACTCGGGTCACGCGTCGAAGCGACGTGTGGTCCGAGAGTGGGTGATTATATGGCGCAGCATATCAGCATTGCCATACGAGACAATGCAGCCAGCGTCTTGGGGACGCTTACGTTGGTATTGATTATGGGTTAGGTTATTGGATTCATTTACTTGTTACGTCATGATAATCTATAAATTGTTTGCAACAGTGTGCAATTAGCTCAACTGTAAATACTAGTCCTAACTTGTTTCTATTGTTTAATTATAATTTTCCATTTTTTAAAGTAATTAAAAAAAGTATTTATTTCAAGCAGTACAGCTCGAGAGGTGCAGTATGCTCTGAAGAGAACAACGTACTGCACCAAGATTGAGACTTGAGTTTTTATATGTAATTGAACTTAATCTAAAGGATATATTATTCAAATACACCTACCAGAACACGCCGACGAGGATGAGAATCATGACGAGACACCCGCTAGCCACGCCCCAGATCCACTCGTAGCCGTACTCTGCCGTTCGCTCCTAAAACATTTCAATTTTGAGGAAATTGCTATTTTTTTTAGTTTGATCATAATACTGGCGCAGCCATTTCAGCTTACTCATTCTGTTACTTTAATTCTCATGTTACCATAAATCTCGTTCCTTACCGGTATAAAGACGAAGACATCCGAAGAAACATTGCCGAGTCCTTTGACAGTAATAGGGGTGATCTTTATACTGTAGTTGCCCGGGGAAAGGTTGCGGAGTGTCACGCCTCGACCGTTCGTTTCGTAGTCACTGGCAGGCAGGCAGCTTTGGAGGCCTACCTCTTGACCCTATGAGAGAGTATTTTAATTTCATTATTGGTCCATAGAACAGAATACAATTAATACTATTAATGTTGGTAGATAGTTAAATTAAAATGTTAAACATATTAAATTAGGTTAAAAGGTTGTATACAAATTCCGAATAAATAACTTAACAATAACCAGGGCTCTTTGTAGTGAGTCATTAGCCTTACAAAATCTTACCGAGGTATCTTCATCAACTCGCGAGTAATGCACATTGTAGGCGACGACGAAACCATTGGGGTTCTGGGGAGGTTTCCAGTTGACATTGACATCATTGGTCTTGTTGGTCGGGGCTACAACTGCGTGGACGTTTTCAACCACGTCCGCGTTAGCTGAAATAAACATTGTAAACTCAAATCGATGCTAAGCAATAAATAATCATTGTTGGTATAATTTTAATAGACTTTAAAAAGCAGATAAGGGTTGAGTGCTGAATATTTTCTCATTGTAACAATCATTAAGGCCTGTTCAGAGCCAAGTGCGTTTGAGTACAAACAAAATGGCCGGCCGGTGGGATGACGAAACTGAGCGAAATAGACCTTGATGTCTACAGCTGGTCACATTCAGACATTTGAGCACGACAGTCTCGAATAAACTGACGCTCGGCCTTCTGGGGTCAGGCCCACACATAGACTACATATATTAATGTAGAACTATAGATCACATACCCAGGTCCAGCGTAAGGAATGTGTAGTAGGATCTATCGGAGCACCAGCGCGTCTCCCAGGCTGACAGTGTCTCTCGCTCATCCTTCTGGCGACAGGCCCACACGTTCACTGTGTACCAGGTGAAGTGGCGGAGTTGTTTCACAATGACAGAGCGAGCGTTTCCTTCCAGTTTGTAGTATAGGGATTTTACATATACTGGAAAAGAAAGGGTTGCTTAATAGTTAATAAAATAGTTTGTATTATGTATATCAGTTATCTAGTACCCATAACACAAGCTTTGCTAACCATGGGCCTAGATAATGCTGTGTGGATTGTCCAGCAATATAAATGTAAAAAATGTAAATGTATAAAATATGACTTGTCTAAGTGCTTATTTTGTAAGCCTAAAGCATAGATTTAGTTCCAGATGGAGTCCTACGGAATCACAAGTCAACAACAGCAATGGCGGACTTGTCATAAGTGAGAGATGCCAACTGATGATACCAACCTATGATTATAATTATTTTCCTTCCAAACGACTGGCTGGTTTTTCTACTCGAAAGCAACCATCTATATGATCCTGTAATCAGAACCCCTAAATCGCGACGGCATCTGGTAGCACACTCAAAAGAGGAGTTCTCAGAGGGCAGGGGGAGCAACATTTAGTTTGCATTTAAAATCACTGGTCTCCTCTATACACCCCCAATATTATTTTTATGCAATATGGCTCCGCGTAGGGGCCAGGAAGGGGTGGGGGGGGTTCTGGGGGAGTAAATGTCAAAAAGTTGGAATTTTTCTTGAGTCACCTCAATTTACGTGTGAAATGTGATTCTGTGTTTATTAACTAAACTAAATTAGTGATTTTGGCAACATCTGACCACATAAGAAGACATTTTTCATTTTTCGATCTATGTCACTCTGTTGGAGTCTAAAGAGGTAATGGCGGACGAGTAGTCTATAAACCAACAATGTCAAAATCTGTACTACAGTGAGTACTTCGTTCTTCGGTTGACTGAGACTCCATCCGAGTATTTTTTTCATTCATGGCCTAAAGAATAAATGATATTGACTTTGACTTACATATATAATGGTTAAGCTTGTTCACTGATGGACATGGGCTTTCGGTTATGTTTACCATGTCTGTCTTAAGCTTGCCTTATACAACATACAGTACGATTGATTTTTAAATGATTTTTAATATACTCAAGTATTTAACCTATTCGACTTGAATCACTTTGAGAGGTTGCTACAACATACAATTCTATAGAATTTGGACTAGGTTCTCAGGTTATATGAGCGCGACACATTTATATCACAGGCGTTTACAAAGTTTGGGATTATTCTAACTGGCTACATCTTCACCCAGCCAAACGCGACCTGTGGCCAGTAAAATTTTCGTTATACTCGACCTCAACATAGACTGGTCAATACAGCCGGACGACACTGCGCATCAAAAAAATAACCTCAATTGACAAGAAATGGAAGCAATTTCCAAAATTTTAAATTTAAAACTTACGTTCAGCATCCGTGCTGTTTTCATACACGAGTCCAGGCTTCGGTTTGATGTTCTCCGTGAGTTTCACCAGCATCCGGTTCAAAGTGTTATCCTGGTCGACGGAACGTTTGTGCCGTGTGCTATTCTTCGATTTAATCTTCTCTTTCGACTTCTTGTACACCTGAGTATTGAAATGTTTTGGAAATACCTGAGTATAGAAATGTAATGGATAAATTATCGTGCCTTATTGGCACATTACCTACCTGTGTTGAGTCATGATTTTGAGCACGTTTCTATTACTTTCACGATGAAAAGTGTTTTATTTGCACTTAATCGTCGTAATGAAATCGTCAAAAAAGGTTTCAAAGTGTTTTATTTGCACTTAATCGGGTACGTTCCGATTTCAAGATACACTAAAATCGCAAAATCGATGATATTGATTTCGCGCTCACAGTCGCTCGCTCGTTCCGTAACAAGAGAACGAACGCTATGAATGACGATGTCCCGTGCGTGCGACGTCTATCAGCGTCAACGACAATAATAAAGCTAAATGTCACTTTTGACAGGGGCGCTGTGATTTCGATTTGTAGGATGGTCTGTGATTTCGCATAATAGATATCATAGACAATTAGACACCGTTGACTCGCTCCCACTAATACTAATACGGAACGCGTGTAGTGTAAGCACAATGCAATGATATAGAATTTAGCGTATTTTGGAATTTGGAACACACCGCTAGTAGATCTTGGCCACCGACGTTCGCTAGACTTCTCCCTCCAGACATTTCATTTTCAGTTCTAACCTGCCTCACGCCTACCAATTCTTATTTATTTCATTTATAAGTTAAAGGCCATTGATTAGATCGAGTTAGTAGTTGCCGTAAAGGATTTACAATAACGATTCATACACGTTAGGGCCAACAAAAGAACATCAGATAAACTTTCATCCATGGACGACAAAGACCACTGATATTATCATAAAAGCTTACCCAATTCTGCAGCTCGTTTTCAAAATGGATGCTGTCGACCCTTTCCTCTTCAGCAGCCATAGAGAACCTCGGTTTAGGTTTATCCGCGTCACAAGCGCAAGTTCCGTTGTTGGCATCTTCTGTTGTTTCTTGGGTCTTCGTGGAGACTTCTAGACGCTGGGCTATGAGGTTGGCCAGGGCGTTCGCTGGAACAAATCAATTGGAATTGTTCTTAGACGCCTGAGTAAGTGTGAAATATGTACTTACGAGTAATACAAAATGTTGAGCAACAAAAACAAAATCGATTGTCATAAAAATCGAATCGGTGAAGCATTAGGATTATTTGTTTGTCAGTGAACTACCTCACAGCAAGTAAGAGTACAGCTTATGATGCGTGCTGCGACAAAATTTGACGACTGTTTTCTCTCGCTCTTTTTTGCGCGAATATGGATCAAATGCACGGACGACAAAATATGTCACAGTGCTTGTCATCGCCTCGCTGGTTACTTTGGGCAGAGCATAATGGGGCTGACTTGTTTTGACGATTTGTGTGAAATATCCAGCATTATCATTTAATTAACCTCTATTATTGTCTATTATCTATACTCACGGTTGCTACACCGCTCCGAGCTGTCCCGTCTCCCAGCCAGTATCTGCTCCTGGTTGTAGCTGTTAGCCTGAACCTCCACCAAGTACTGGATGATGGTTCCGTTGGGCATCAGTGGAGGTGACCAGGTGATGCCAACTGTGTGGGCGTCTAGTAGTTCTACTGTCAGCCTTTGCGGTGGACTTGGTTCTGCATGGGAAGGGTATTATTATAATATTTAACTAATTATTGTTTTGGCTTTATGATATGGACACTCATTTCATCAATAACAATTAGGTTCATCATCATCTATCATCACATCACATCTGTCGACAATTAAGAACAAAAGAAGAAGAGAGAGAAGGGGAATTCACTTCATAACAGGTTGAAACTCAGCACATGACATGCACAATTGCAGTCTTTTGTACCTGCTACATCTAGATTTTGAAAATTAGGAAAACTTCGGTTAAAATAAGGAGTATCAGCATCAGCCTATATTTCTCCACTGCTTGACATAGGCCTCTCCTAAAGAGCGCCATAGCGCCCATCATCAGCTTGACGCATCTAGCATAGACCTGCCTTTCGCAGGTCGTCATCCCACCTGGCCAGAGGGCGTCCTATACTACGTGTGCCGTAAGTAAGGAGATATACCAACCAATAGATAATGTAACTTAATACTCACTTGCGGGCAGGGTAGTGAAGTAAATAATAGGACTCTGCGCCCCCTTCTTATCTTGCAACGTAGTGAAGGTCTTGACGTAAGCTGCGTACCGCGTGTAGGGCACCAATGACGTCAGCAGTTGGAACAGCGGTTGGAAGTCGGCGCATATAGCGAACGGGTCTAGGATACCTTGTTCTTTCTCTGAAGCTTGCGTGCGGTTGAGTTGGGTTTCGTCTATTGGCTTGTCAATGACGTTCCAGCTGTGAAATGATAGGGTTAGTATTAGAAAAGAAAGGTTTCTTGTTTGATTCTTTACTTTAAATATATTGAAGTGAACAAAAATCAAAGCGATCACTTAAGTTCTTAGTTTTACTCATGTAATTTGAAATTTGTGACGTGTCCAAGAGTCTTGTAAGGTCTGAAGAAAATAAAGCACTCTGATGTTTGAAGAAAGACCATCCCTCTTGACGACCTCTGTGGCGCGGTGGGCGAAGGTCCGCCTGCAACGCAGGAGATTACGGGTTCGATTCCCGCCTCGGGACAAATGTTTGTACGATCTACAGATATTTGTTCCGGGTGTGCTGGTCGTATTGTTTATGAAAAAAATCTATATCTATCTATGTAATGTATTGTATTACGTATATCAGTCATCTAATACCCATAACACAAGCTCTGCTTGGGGCTAGATGATGCTATGTGGATTATCCAACATTATTTATATTTTAGTTATCTATCCATCTTAGTGTGATTGATGTTCTTACGAATCGGAGCAAGCATCCCTCTGTTCATACAGCGTTACATTCTTGTTAGTAGCGATGTAGTAGACCGAGTAGCCGAGCAGTTTCCTCATGTCTCCCTGGCAGTACATGTCCCAGGTTAGCACGGCTGCGTTCTGTTCCAGCTTCTGTACTGACAGCTGGATGTGACCGGGGAGGCCTGGGAAAGAGTAGATAGGTAGATAATATTTGGTATGGGTACTCCTATATCCGCACTTAGACTCGGATCGGTCCTTTGTGCGTGGTTAGTTAATACTCTATTGCACACTTGGTTTACAAGAACAATGTAAAATAATAACTAAAAAAAACAAGATACAACTGGCGGTCTTATCGCTCAAGAGCGATCATGGACAGTACCAGGGGATCCGTTTGCTTGTATGTTATATTATTATAAATAAAATACTAACACAAAAATAAACTACATACATATCATAAATTATATACTACTAGCGGACCTTCCCGGCTTCGCACGGTTTTAATACATCCGTATTAAAACTAACTTTTTTTTAAATATAATATAGCCTATGTTCACCGGGGATAGTGTAGCTTCCCAACGGTGAAAGAATTTTTCAAATCGGTCCAGTTGTTTCGGAGCCTATTCATTACAAACAAACAAAAAATCAAACCTTTCTTCTTTATAATATTAGTATAGAATCTATACTAATATTATAAAGAGGAAAGGAGTCTGACGGACCTGAGTCCTTATGTATATAAGAATTATCTATACTATAGATAATACTTATATACTAAGGACTCAGGTATACGTTAGTGGCAGCAAGACAAATAGTGCTCCTTTAACAAAGTATTAAAGGTAAGTAAGGAAGGTTCAAGGTTTAATTGTTTATTGCATGGTGTTAGATCGTAATTACGATGAACATGAACTCTGTAAGGGCACTACAACATTTATTGCATTTACAGTTTTTTAACTAGTTCAGAAGCCTATGGACTCGTATTGCCTGTTATATTGTCTACTAGTTGCGCCCCGCGGTTTCACCCGCGTGGTGATATATATTTTGGATATATCTTTATAAATTGTAGCCTATGTGTTATTCTGATGTAAAAGCTATATTATTGTAAAGTTTCATTGAAATCCATTCAGTAGTTTTTACGTGAAAGAGTAACAAACAAACATCCACCCATCCATCCATCCATACTTACAAGCCTTCGCGTTTATAATATTAGTAGGATTATGTCAATAAATAACATGAAACACGCAATTGCGTATTGGGAAAATAAAAATAGGCCTCCAGGACGGTACAAAATGTCGAATGAAGAAGAGGCCTATACGAAATTAAGTTCCTATACACTATCCAAACTTGATGTAGACTGTTTGTAAACAAAGCACGATACAAAAAACTAAAACTCACGTCCTTGGCGTCGAGTTTCAGATATACTTGTAAGCAATATTCATTGAAGAAAGGGTCTCAAATCGACAGCTGATGTAAATTCCGTATAAAAAGACGCAGCAACAGAGTGAAGCGGTTAAGTAGGGGCGGTTTGTTTTCAAAAATGCTACATCGAGTTTGGATAGTGTATAATGGGTGCTCACGGGCTGAGTTAGATATACATAGATCCAGTTAGTTTCCTTTATCTCGTGAAGAATCGAACTCACAGCCGAGACTAACCTTCAAACCAAATCTCAACTTACACGACGCTAGGTACCCGTTGGTCTGATCTGAGACTTCAAGCTGCGTCAGCTCTGTCCTTGGGTTGTTCGTCATATTCCGCAGAGGAGTCAGCTGATTGTAGCAAAGCTTCGGGTTCTCGTGTATGTAGATGGAACCGCCGTTGATATCTATGGGGCCGTGCTTGTCCCACTCCCATAGCAGTTCGAGGTTCTGGTTGTTTAATATGTATAGCCCTCTGAAATAGGAATAAAATCATTGTTATTATGATGATCATTCGACGACCTCTGTGGCGCGGTGGGCGAAGGTCCGCCTGCGACGCAGGAGGTTGCAGGTTCGATTCCCGCCTCGGGACAATTGTGTGTATGATCTGCAGATATTTGTTCCGGGTGTTCTGGTAGTCACAGTCATATTTGTATAATAAAATATATCTATCTACGTAATTTATTATTTTAAATATATCAGTAGTACCCATAACACAAGCTCTGCTTAACTTGCTGTGTGGATTGTCCAGCTTTGTTTATTTATGATTCTTTGATGATTCTTTAATGGCAATTTGTGGTTTGACACTTTTCTGACAGTGTCAAGTAATGGAAAATAATTAATAAAAATAAATGAGTTATAAAAATATGAAGATTGTTTGTTATTTTCACCACAGCCGTATAGTTTGACCGAACCCATCTCATTATTATTATTATAAATGCAACAGTAATTCTAGATTTTGATAGATATTATTCATGCTTTTAAAAATAGTTGTAAACGCGACGTTTTCAAAATGTCTGTGTTTACTAAAAATATCTTATATTCTACATCCCTGTACGATTTAACTGAATTGATGACCGTCCGTATTAAAATTATAATTTTAAATTTATTTAAAACGATGTTTTAACAAAGTAAAATTATGTAATATTAACTAGTTATCGTGTGTTTAACGTGGCGTAACGCAAAGAAATAAAAATTAAACTACAACTGATAAATATCCGATATAATTTAACCATTTTATTGTGTTTTAGTCCAGATTAAAATAAGTCATGGGTGAAATAGGTATTACGACTAGTACATAAAGAGCAAGGAAACTAAATTCAACATCAACCTCTTGACTACCGGCGACCTGGCGCGGTCCGCCTGCGACACAGAATGTCGCGGGATCGATTCCCGTCTCGGGACAAATGTTTACGATCTACAAATATGTTGATTGTGTACAGATTGTTTCCGGTGTTCTGATTTTTTTCTATGTATACAAAAAAAAAAAAAATCTATGATCATGGCATGTCTACTAACTACGCCCCGCGAAATCTATGTGTTAAATGGTTTATAAACCTTCTTCTTGGATCATTAAAGAAACCGCATCAAAATCCGTAGTTTTAAAGATCTAAGTACAGACAGGAAGCGACTTTGTTTTATACTATGTAGTGATTGAACATCTACTACACTTCGAAAAATGCTCAAAAAAAGAAAATACTTAATAAAATGTTACAGACTCACTTAAAATCCTTCGATCCCTTAGTCCCGGTGATGCGGCGCAGGCTCTTGAGGAACATCAGCGAGACGAGAGGGTACGAGTGCGAGACTTGCAGAGAGCCGTTGATCTCGCGGATTTCGCCGAGACAGGATTCTAGTGTCGCGAGAGCGTTGCCTGTGGATATATCAAATAGTATTGGGTTATTAGTACGGTATAATTAATGTACGACGCCCTTTACCTCCGAATACTAAAACGCATCTTAGATTTAAACACGTCTTAGGTGACAATTTTCTGACAAATTTTCATTCAAAACTGTCAAAAATGGCTACTTGAGACGTGCTTCAATCTGAGATGCGTCTGAGGCGTAAGCCAGGTGAGATGCCAATTTGCAAAAGAATGGAAGCGTCAAGCTGACTTGCCACTAAAGCTCTCCTAAGAGAGAGGCCTATATCTGGCCTAAGCAGATAATGAAGAACGATACTGAGATCTCGCCTACACTGGCTTAGGACACATTGAGATAATAGAACTGGCTGGCTGTTATGAAGTTGTGTGTGGAAAAACCGGGGCGTATACCAAGCAGCCGTCCCACGTATCGTTTCATTCGAAGCTCCGAGAACACAACGCTAATAGCTCTAGCTTCTAGCTCAGGCCAATGCCTGAGCTGTCTGAATTGATAATTGTGTCCAAAATTATTATAAATTATCTTTATGAAGTAAATTTACCTCCGCCGGCCCGCAGATATATCTCCAGCTTGCCGTTTATGTGCGTACAACCTCGGTACTGCTCGGCCGCAGCGACAGAGTCGATCTTATTGCCGATGCATTCACGCCTGCAGCCGCCGTTCTTTGGGCACGGCGCACACGTCGCGTCTTCGATGGTACCAACCTGACAAAAATAACAACTTATATGAGCACTACAACTATTCGATCCACCTGGCTGCGCCAGATATGTATATTTGCTGCTGTAACACAAATCAGTCTCTCTTTTTGATAAACATTTTGTGCAATTTTTTAGTTTTTCGTTTTAAGTTAATTAAGCCTAAAATGTAATAGATTGTTTTTGTTTTGTACTGCAGCAGCAAATAAATGTCTTACATCCACATTGTGAAAGATAGTGAAAGTTGCATAAGCATCATGGTTTGAAACAATCGCTTAAAGCGATATAGGCGTCTAGTTTTTGCTTTGATTAACTTTTGTAGTGTATAACGATGTGACCGTTCATTCATTCATTAGCTGATAGTTTCTGTAAGAAAATCAAGAAGTTCACCTCCATAAAGCCGCTGGGGCAGATGTAAACGCATTGCGATCTGTTGTGTATCTTATACGCGCGAATGCTTGCTGAGGAGCTAGCTTCAGAGGAGCCTGTGGGCGGTGGCGGCAGCGGCTGCTGTCGGCATTGCTGCTCCGTCACGCAACGACGAAATAACTGCAAGATAAGAGTAAACATTAAATAAATAAAATAATGCTGGACAATTCACACAACATTATCTAGCCCCATGGTAAGCAGAGCTTATGTTATGGGTACTAGATAACTGATATATATAATACAATACATTACATAAACATTAGGACATACATTGGATTCGCACTCTTTAACTCTTCCTTTTACAAGAATTCGAATTTTATTTGAAAACAAAAGAACAAGAAACATACACAACAATAAGAATAGTCTAGATCAAGTCCAGACTATTCTTGCTAAGTTTGATTTGCTAAGGCAGAATAACTGCAAGATAAGAGTAAAATTAGGACATACATTGGATTCGAACTCTGCAAGTCCCTTAGAAAACGCTTGACAATTTTATTTTGACACAAAGGAACCGCGCCAATTTTCTTCAAACTTAGGTAAGAATAGTCTGGATTAAATCACCTTTCATACCAAAATACATCCGAATCGATTTGTCCGTTTGTGAGCGAACAATATTAATGTTTTTTAAATATATAACAAGAAATGTTGTTGCAGTGAAATTGAGAGAATAAACAAAATTAAAGACAGCAAATATTAAACCGGAATTTACTTTGGTTATTGTTATCTAGTTACGAAAAATGTATTTTCCTCTTTATAGTGTTTGAGAGCTTTCATAAAACTATGTGCATTTAAATGAAATCGCAACAACGGTTTAGTACAATAAAAGTCTCGAAATTGCTTAAACGACCGTTCAAACAATAAATGTGCAGTAACCTAACTGCAACGGCGATGATATCACGTTTTAAGTCTCTAAATTGGCATGTTTATGAAGCCGCGCAATTAATGGGGATTATTTATAATCATTGCTATAAAACGTGCGTAAATGGAATAAGTAACGGGGTAACTCGCTTTGCCCTCATTATGGTTTCATTCATTGAGACTGATTTATAAAGCCTGGCCTATATAGCGTATGCCCACTCGGACACCTAAGTTCAAGCGAGCTTTGGCTTTTCACTTCTGTCTTAAGAGGCCAGCCGAGGACGAATTCCCCATACAAACGTAATACCTAAATTATTTCTAATTAAAGCATATTTCCACTATAATATTTTATGATTTATATTTAAATAGTATTTATCTAGGTTCCTGCATAGTTTTCTTTTCAATTTACATACCTAAAATTCAATGAAAGCCAATTGCATTTTGCACATACATATTTATGCGAAAATGGACAAGATTGTTTCTATGTTTCGTATTAAAAACAACACGTACGCGTTGTTTATTAAGGAACAAAGCTTATATTATCTAGTAACAGAATAACAATACTATGTGAAGAATACTAAAAGGTTTCAGTCATAGTTTTTGGTATTACGGAACACAACCAAATTCATACCAAATTTTGAACGGCTAATATTGCTATCGCGCACGCATGGGATGGGGCTTAAGGGTTAAACAGGGACAGCGATATTCGGAGCGATTTTTGCGAGCGCCTCGAATTGAAGTTGGGAGCGAGCGTCGCCGGACTCTTATCTCTATATTTTATTGTCTGTCTAATTACCCTCAAGACACCTGTCTGTCACAATTAGAAGTGCAGTTCGGAAAGTCACGCATTAAATCTTCCTAGAAGTCCGTAGAACGTACGCTATTAGCATAGGAGGTTGTAACTGTAGTATTATAGTTATAGGCTGGGCAGTGCATACGTGCGATCACATACGTGAATTATAATATGAAATGATATGGCCAATATACTCAATGCCAATATAATTAAGGGAAAGTTTTTGCTGTAATAAAATAATCAACAACAAATTATAAAACAAAGTATTCAGCTGCGTCTTTCTGTCTGAACAAAGTATCTCTTCTTCTAACATATATTCGTAGACTTTTCACCTATTAGACGGAAGATTTAGGTTTAGGTTAACTTAGCTGAAAAACGATGATTATTGCAGAACATATCGGTAAAGACATGACAACTACGAGCTTTACTGGCGTGTGCCATGTTTTACGAAAACAATGTATTGCAAAATTATTCCTCTCCAAAAGGTCTATTAATAGACCTTGTCATCATCATCAGTCTATGTTATTCCACTGATGGATATAGGCCTCCCCTAATGAGCGCCATAGCGCCCTGTCTTCAGCTCGACGCATCCAGCATCTACGCCATCTACCTACAGTCCTTCGAACGTCGTCATCCCACCTGGTCGGAGGGCGTCCTACACTACGTTTACCATGTAACAATAGTTTATGCAATAGTATTTAAATAACAAAACTTAAATATTTTACCTGAATAAAAGTTTTGAAAATGAACTAGGTCTAAATAAAGCAAATTTAAGTAACCTCATAAGTCCCGTTCGGGCAGCGGTCGATGCAAACGCGGTCGTTATCGTCCCCGAAAGAGAAATTGCGGCAAGCTCTGCAATCGCGCGCTGTTATACCGTCGCACCCGCCGAGGCAGGACGGATGGCAGCAAGTGTTGTTGGACAGGCAGCCGCGGGTGCCGCAAGATACTGGACACGCTGGAAACAAACAATTAAAAAAAAATCATATCAATAAAATAAGTCACTTTTTATCTATACTAATATTATAAAGAGGAAAGGTTTGATTTTGTTTGTTTGTAATGAATAGGCTCGAAACTACTGGACCGATTTGAAAAATTCATTCACCATTGGGAAGCTACACTAGCCCCGGTGAACATAGGCTATATTATATTTTCATAAAAGTTAGGGATCCGTACTAAAACCTTGCGAAGCCGGGAAGGTCCGCTAGTACCTAAATAAATAAACAAATAATGCTGGACAATTTACACAGCATTATCCAGCCCATAGTAAGCAGAGCTTGTGTTATGGGTAATAGATAACTGTGCAATGTGTATTCAAAAGTTGCAAAATAAAAATAAAATATTATTTGTTACTTTAAAGCTAAAATCTAACTTTAATACATTGGTTCAAATTCAATGGGTGGTTGGAAGATTATGATGCCATCGTCATAGTCTGTGCCAACCAGCCCAACCCACTAATGCTTCTTTGATAAGCTGTTGTGACACCGCGCCGTAAGCAGTCCTAATATTCCTTTTGTGACATTGCAAGCTTAATTGTGGGTAAGTAATCAATTTTACCATCTGACTATTGGCAGGCACTTACTCTTCTGACAATGGTTCCCATCCCAGCACAGGAGACGGCTGTTCTTGGTGTTTTCGGTGGGGCAGGAGGACTGGCGGTGGTCTTCGTCAGTGCGGCTCTGCGCGTTCGGACACAGCCCGCAGAAACGAATGTCGTAGTTCGTCTGAAACAATACATGATTTGATTTTTGAGTTTTCCAATATTTCGGCACAGTTTCATGCGCCATGATCACGGAATAACATGGTAAATATCCCGTTTTAAATGACTTTAGTGTTAATAACCATGATAGTTTCAGAAGTTTTATTGAAACAATGCATACGGATTGTAAGATTAAAATATACTAATAAAAACAAATTAGATGTTACAATTTAAGCAATTAAGGAAACTGAGAGACAGACTGTTGCAAACAATCTTCAGGCAGCTCAACTGACCCATAGCGAAACCAGTCGGATCGGAAGCGTCCCCAAGACGCTTCAATTATGTACATATTGTTGACCACCTTGTTTTGTTAAAGAATCCTACATCATAAAAGTAAAATCTCTAATAGCTCCGCGTCGGCATGTCCGTTATATCATTAGCCATAACAGCTTTGCAACTTTTTATGCTCGCAAGAAAACAATCAAAAGTATCGTCCCGTTACTAGCCATTCACAAGCATTGTTTCGGACAAAAAAAAATAACAGACAAGTTCTCGCAGTGGATAATTCGCTCAGACAGCCATTTAAATGATTGAAATAGTTAGCACCGTGTGCATTTTCAATAGAACTAATAGAACTAAGAAGAATTTATTTTTATAACAACGTGAATGTGACATTAATGCAAGCGCGTGGGTAGTTTTACTGGCTATTCTGTCATTGTTGGTAAAAATACGTATCCCCGACAATAACCTACGAATCTGGTCACAGTAGGACGTTACGATATTCGCAGCAAACCGATACGATAACCCGTACGATCGAACGCGGAACTAATAACGTATAAATCCCACGGTCCAGTGGCCGAAACAAGTTTGGCAGCGGACAACAATATTGAGCGGACCGCAAACGATGCTGTCATTCATTCATTATTAAACCACATGACGGGGCAGAGACGCGTGACATTGACAAATAGGGCTGCGATCTAAAGAAGCTTAGTAAACATAAACAATATCTAACAAAAGCATGCCAATACGCATACGAATCAGATAATCCTCTTGTATTGAAATCCTGAGCGAGTTTCCTATCCGATCTTGAACACGCTCGAATTGTGAGGTTTGAGAAAGTAAACCCAACCTGCAATGGAATTCGGTTGAGTAACTTCTGAGAACTATAAGGTCCTTTTCTCTTTTTAACAGACCTCAAGGCAGAAGTTTCTAAATTCGGGTAACATATTGCCGTGAGTAAAACTGTTAACGGGTTTTGTTTAGATAAATATTTGTGTTCGAATCAAAGATAATATTCGTTTTATACATTCAAATAAAATACGAAATATGTGGACTAAGCCGAAAGGGGTTGATAAACGGTCAGACGCCCAAAAAATGTTTGTGGAGAATTCTAGTCTAGGTAACACGTCTTTTATTATGGACGATCCATCAGGTCATTTTCTTTTCTTCTCACTATCTTCATCCTCTCAAATTTACTGAGCTGTATGCAAGAACTGTAACTGTAACTAATTTCTATTTGATGTCTATGTAAGTCTATTAAAATGTTTGTAAATTGTAATGTAGGTATTATGGTATGTAGTGTAGGTATTTGTTTTCTTTTTTTTATCAATATATTTATTAAGTACCACCGTCTATTTTGTTCCTTCATGTCCAGTCCATCCTAAGGTTGCCTGGAAACGATTGCTCTCAGCGATAAGGCTGCCCTTTATACTTCCTTTATTCTATTGTTTATTCCTGTATTGTTTTCTGTTTTGTGTGGTATAATAAAGTATTTTCTATCTATCTATCTATGTAATTTCCCTATTCGCTCTTATACCCGGCCCTAAGCCACCTAATCCGTTCTTTCCTTCTGCAAGTACTCACCCTGATTTTATTCTCCGCAGCATCAGAGCTGATCCGCTTCCAGTCGATAGTGTTCACGTAGCAGAGTCGGTCGTTGCGTTCTATCCTGACGCCGCCACGCTCTATCACCATCAGTGAGCGAAGACCCAAGGCCTGCAATTAATAACAGACATTAGATCTCATAACAATACAATCCTGCGCCGTGTCTTCAGCTTGCTGCGACGATCCAGCTGATAGCGATTCCAGCCTCCGAAGCGTGTCACTCATAATTACCTCAGATTGGTTCAACTTGTGGAAGAGAAATTTGTTAATTGGTGGAGTTCGACCATCTTTGTTTGTCTTCTGGTACGGAAAACGAAAAGTCTTAGTTTTATTGTTCTTGCCACGACAGCAGCCATTTCGGGCATTACGTTTATTGGTAACAAAAAGTAAACATGCATACTTTCGCATTTTACAGCTCTTAAGTCTGAGTGGCGGGCTACGTCAGCCACGAAATCGAATCTAGCTTTAAGAACCCTTGTGCTTTTCAAAATTCAGAACATGAGTTCTGCAAAAAGGCCATAACAATCATAATGTATCCTTCTTTACATCAAATACGGCTAAATATCATTGATACGCATATACTCGTACACCGCACGTGCGTTAAAGTACCTAACTTCCCGGTCGACCCATATCATACAATCATGGGCATAAAGCCAAAGTTCGAAACAAATAGGCGAATTTATGACATGTGATGGGTTACCAAAGGCGCTTGGTGAATAGGGAACAGCCCACACCGTACTTATGTGCGGCGTGGGTGCATAATTTGGATATATCGCTGCTGGTCCAAATTGGGGCACTTCACATGGGTCAATCGATAATTGACCTGCAATATGTTGATCGAGCATTTCGCAATGGATTCGACATTCATACGGAGATAGGCAAAGTCAATTATGATTTCCGTAGTAAATAACAAATATATGAATAATCAATTTAATATGTTTGATGGCATCAAATGTGCATGCTAGAATATCAGCTTCACATGAACTAACTAAACTTCTACGTTTGTTTCTACGATTGGATGGCCTCCGTGACGCAGCAGGGGAAAATCCGCCTCCGACGCAAAAGGTTGCGGGTTCGATCCCGCCTCGGGAGAAACGTGTAAAAAAAAATCCTATTTTTTATCAGCTAGTATATCATCAGCCCCAGAATACGCCAAGGTAGACCTAGGGTAGGGATATAGAGTAGACCTAAAATGACACAAGCTCTTCGTTGGGGTTATACGATTCTGTGTTGATTGTCCTGGTGGATGGATTACCTCAAGATCTTGATTATCAAATATAACAATGGCGAAGTCCTTGAACAACTGCATTCCCCTCACGACCGTGAGATTCGGGAACAGATCACCCAGATTGATGACACCCATCGCCCTGTAACAAAAACATCTCATTAACAACGCAACGGTACCAAAGCATAAATTAATTCGATTTGATCTTATTTTCGACGACCACTGTGGCATGGTGGGCGAAGGTTTGCTTGCGCCGCAGGAGGTTGCAGGTCCGATTTTGGGCTCGGGACAAATTTTTGTATGATCTGTAGATATTTCTATCTTCTTAAATAAATAAATTAAATTAAATTGTTATGGGTGTTGTGGTCGTTTTCTATGTTAAGTAAAAATATATGTAATGTATTGTATTATGTATCAGTTAGATATCGAGTACCCATAACACAAGCTCTGGCTAGCTTGGGGCTAGATAATGTTGTGTGAATTGTCCAGCATTATTTATTTATTTCTACACTTTGATCTTAGCTAGAAGGCCGATAGGCTATAGATGAATCCATTAAAAAAATACATATGTATTTATTTAGTACAATGTATTAAGCTTAGCTTAGCTTGGGGCTAGATGATGCTGTGTGAACCGTCCAGTAGTATTTATTTATTTCTGATCAAGCTATTACAATTCGAAATACTCGTAAGATAAAATTAAACTCAAAATTACTAACAACATGTAACTGAATAAAAGATCTAACCAATACTGTAGATTTAAAAAAATCTTTGTAAACTTTAATAGTTTTTGAACTCTATAAAATCGTGAAAACACAAAAAAACTTCACTATTAGGTATTAAGTATATAGGTATCCCTAATATGATATAGGCTATGTTTTATCCAGTTAATTCGCGAGCGAAGCCGCGGCAGAGGCCAGTAATTATTAAATAAATAATGCGTAAGTGTAACTGACTTTTAGTTTGATTTGCACGGTAGGAAACCAAATATCTCAGCTATCGTAGCATATCCTTAAAAAGAACATCGCGCTAGGCCCTAATTCCAAGAATTAATCGTTTCACCATAACAATGCTATTGTACAAAATGACACATTTAGGCATTTTCCCTTCGATGAAACGAACTACACATGGATGGATACAGATGGAACGCGTGTCGAAAGTGTCAAGGTTGAAACCACTATCAAACTCTCCGTGCAATAGCACCACACGCATTATCTACAGTTTCTTTCATTTATGGAAGTTTCAACCGCGCGTAATGAATTGTAGAATATGTGTTATTCTGATATGTCAGCGCTATAATATATTATTGTGAAGTTTCATCAAAATTCATTCGAATGTTTGTTGCTCTTTCACGCAAAAGCGTCAAAGAGCAACAAACATCTCCTCACAAACTTTCGCGTAATATTTAGTAGGATTCTGCGACGAATACCATTGTCAAAATATAAAATATGTATTAGAATTAAGAAACAGTAAAGTGATTGGTTATTCAGAATTCGGCCCCAGAAAGACAGAAGTACGTTAGACAAAAATATAACTCAAGTAGTAACTGCGTACCTAGAATTAGATTCAACAAATTCATTTTGTTTTTACAGCGCACAGTGAATCAATTCTAACCTGCAAATGTAGACAAATGACGCCATTCGTTGTTCCACTCTCGCGTATTGTAACACGAGTACCTACAATTTACTACACGTTGCGATTACTACAGCCATAATGGTATTGTAGTAAATGGTTGTAATGGTAAATGTGGTCTGGCAGGCCTGGATGGGTGCCAATGAGAGAATGGGAAAGACTCGCGTCGTAATTCCCACAGCTATGGTATTTAGATGGCGAGTTTAGCATTGTAATGGTCGAAACATTCTAATTATGTTCAGACGATGCAAACTAAGTAGATAAATAAATAAATAATGCTGTACAATCCACGAGGCTTCGTCTAGCCCCAAGCTAAGCTACTAGATGACTGATTTACGTAACACAATGTATTATACATAAATATATTATAGACATTTTAGATATAGAAAATACACAGAACACCCGGAACAAATATTTGCTGACACCTCCTGCGTCGCAGGCGGGCTTTGCCTTTGCACACAGGTCGTCATGAGTCTTTATGGAACTGTTATTATAGGCTTTGTAAGCATTCTGTAATGTTATGGTTCTTGCGTGTAATCAAATAATTTGAATTTAAATGGGTAAATATCAGTACAGTGGCGTTCATCGACAGGTAACCAGTTACATAAGATTGAAGTTCATCTGTATTCAGTATGAATGAATGTAAGCGGGTTAACTTTTAACCTAGTTTTTGTTGGAAAAATACCATGATTAACGGGATCCAGGTATAACTGCCCATCTCATAGATAACCTTTCTGTTTAAATGGGACTAAGAATATTTCTGTCTTTGCTAAATTTCGACTTTTTGTAATAAAAAACTACTTACTCGTGTGTCAAAAGACTGTTGACAGTCAATCTGACTATCGGTCAAAATTGTATATTCAGAATGGCTATAGTGATGGATTATGAAGTGCTCGTAAACAAGTAAATAACTATTCATAATATGCTTCCTGATATAGGACCGAAGCCAAGTCGTGGTTCTGCAGCGCAATAAAAAGCTGAGGGGCATATTTATGGTAACTAAATAGTAAAGATGTTCCGAATAGTCGGTAAAGCCGAATATCCGGCTTTTTGTAGTCTGCAACTA
The DNA here is from genome assembly GCA_947044415.1 of Eupithecia dodoneata. Taxonomy (NCBI): domain Eukaryota; kingdom Metazoa; phylum Arthropoda; class Insecta; order Lepidoptera; family Geometridae; genus Eupithecia; species Eupithecia dodoneata. The sequence goes on along the minus strand of OX345656.1, from coordinate 4,599,513 downwards.
TTCGGGCTAAGAGCGCCGCTAAGGCTTCTTACTTTGTATGTATTTCGCAACAAAATCAAATTCTTAATTTTAACAAACAAAACAACATTACATTATAATTATTTCTTCATATTAAATGCAAAGAGAAGAATATTTATTTACCGACCAAGTAAGTAATATTGACCCATGCATGACTGCTTGCGGATTGGCCAACTAGTCTGCCTCTTTACAACCGACGAATCGCCTATAACAGGCTGGATTTCTTGGACGGGGCCGTAACGTAAGGTACCCATTACTGCCTCGTCCAAAAAATCCAACCTGTATAATCAAACTCATAGCCGGCACATCTCTACTAAATAGTCTTACTATTGGCGGTGGTGGCTAATGAGCATTACGTTCGTTACTTTTATGGGGCCATTGCATATCCTTGAATAGTGTTCTGTTTGTGCAACAAACAACAACATGGCAGTCAAATTAATGGTGCGTGTGAGTTTCCTGTTTACCTGCCTGCTCTATTCTATTAATATGACAGCGGGATTAGCATGATAACCATATACAATTTGTCTGGGGTAGAATTTAGAGTAGACAACAATGACATCAAATCGTCGTAGAATGCGATATTTTTCGACTTCAATTTGCGCATTAACATTACACCCAATAAAGTATATGTAAGGCTAATGCCGTACTGCAAAGAATCACGTTTATTGCTAAGAGCCAATCGACTGATCCTAGAGAACGCCTAGCTAGGCGCGTTGCTTGCAGTATGGCCACTGCTATACAGCTATAGTATCCAAATACATCCTGTTTCTTAGGATCAGTCACTAAGCGTGTAGCTTGGCTCTTAGCAATAAGCGAGGCTCGTTCTTGTGTGGCATTAGTCTTATAATTACTAAAGTAACACTAATTGTTGACACCGTATTGTCATATATCTATTCATAATATGCTTTATTCTGGCTTCATCGTCAGATTACAAACGTTCACGGCTAGACATAGGCCTCCCCATACGACGATGCTACCAATCGAGTGTAGGAAGATTTAATGGACGACAACCTTGTAGCGATCGCAGGGAGTCAACTGGAGGCTGCTCCGGTCCGCTATAGTAGCGTACCCTCTGACCCTCTGGGTTTAATCTAGCCAAGAGCTGGCCTGTGAAAACACCGTTTCGATCATCACAATTCGCAGCTTTATTACAACTCTCTTGGCATTGTAATTGACCCTGTTTATAAACCGTACGCCATATTTTTTTCCTAGTCATTGTTGACAGTAGTAGAAACAAAGCGAACTAGTACAATCAATCGAGAAGCTAGCAGCCACATACAATTTATTTAATACTCTTCTGTCCGTGGTTTCGCACGCGCTGTTTATATGGAAAAGTTTAAAGCTTATTTATTTTCAATGGGAACTGTTTTTTTTTAAATAAAAAGTAGCCCATGTTTTATTCCAGCCCAATCTGTTCAGTAAAGGCTAAGAAACATCCATCCAATCCATCCATCTAAACTTTCGCATTTATAAGAAATTAAATGACTTGAAACGGACTTGAACCCGCGATCTCCCCCATGGGATGTGATAGTGTTTGTTACTAACGATGGCTTAGCTCCCTTGTTACGAACAACACGTTGCCTCGTACGCGCGCTACCTTTTAGTGAAATACTAGTAGTTAATTAGTGAAAGATTAAATAGATATAAGACCGGAGATTATTCCGGGGAAAATGGAAAATGTCTTTGGAAAATACCCATCGTAAATTGAATTTCAAATGTTACCTTATTCTATTGTATAATAAGTTCAATAATTGGAAAATGTAGTAGAGCGAGTAGAGCAAACCAGTCAGAAGAAAATTATAAATTATTAATTTATAATTTTTTACCTATAAAAGAATCACAAATAGACATACTAAATAATAGGTATTCAGGTAATTAATATTAAGTTAACAAACAACAATAAGTATCCCTGTGACTTTGTAATGTCATGCCCAAAAATTAGGTTTTTTGTACTGAAATTCCAACTTTACTAACCTAAAAAAGTCACTTATAACGGGATATTTAACCATGATTTGATTTTTGATATTCCGTGATCATGGCGCAATGGAACAGTGCCGAAATATTGGAAAACTCAAAAATCAAATCATGGTAAATATACCGTTATAAGTGACTTTTCTGTTAATAACCATGATAGTTTTAAAAGTTTTACACTAACCTATAAATAAGGACGTATCCCGTGACCTCCGTAAGCTCTGGAAAGCTCATGTTCTCGAAGATCTTCGGCGTTGCATTCTCCATCAGCACAATGCTGAGCTGGCCCTCGATCACGCGGCATCCTTTCAGCCGGTTGAACTGCTTCGGCGAGTTCCTGATGTCCATGGACTGGCATACTGCAACAAATAAACAGAGCTTTAGCATGTGACTTAAAGTTAATAGCATGATGATGATGCCGTTATAGCCAAATTATTAACATGAGAATAATACACAAGACGACCGATGTGGCGCGGTGGGCGAAGGTCCGCCTGCGACGCAGGTGGTTGCGGGTTCGATTCCCGCCTCGGATCAATTGCGTATATGTTCTGCAGATATTTGTTCCGGGTGTTCATGTGTTGAGAATAATTTGATCTGACATCAGTCAGATCAAATTATTCTCAACAGATCCTTATGAGAACACTTTGATAACTAATTTAGCTCTCTCCCACACTCACTCCCACATCAAATCGCAGATAATTGATCTGAACTAAAAGTTCGTAAGTTTAAGGGCGTTCGATTTACATTAGCGGCAACATTCTATCTTTTTGCGGTTTCTTATATTCTCTGTGTTCTTCTAGGAATAAAACTAGCGGTAAAATAGTTTGCCGCAAATAATAGACCATTATCTATGAAATGAACCCATAATCAAAGTAACTTCAATTCGAAGGTATTTTTGGAGCATTTTCTTAGTACCCATAACACAAGCTCGTACTTCGTAGTAAGTGAAGTTCATAGCAAAATGGTTACATAGAAAACGTTATGCTAGTAGTCTACTAGACAAAAAAAGACTGCCGCAAAACATTAAACATTTTCAATTTTTTTTAGAACGAAGAAAATATTAAAAATCCCCAAAAAATAGTCTCGCGGGCAATGTAAATCGATCCACCTTAATGTAGTTTTGCTACACGTAATTGCCTAACAAGTTCATAGTATATTGTCCTACGTTATCCTATACCTACCGTTCTATAACTTCCCAGAACAAGGGTGTCTAACAATCAACTATGTAATCAAATCATACGAGTCGGACGCTATACCTTGATCCTTTCGTAGAACCAGTGAGTACAAAACCAGACATCACAAAAATACTTTGTTGTCTAGTGGCAACCAATTATATTTGTTATCTATAGCGAGAAAAAAGCTTTTGTGTGTAAGAATGCTGCTAATTAGTGTCCGACTTAAGAGCGTTTATTCCTAAAATGCGCAGAAACAGTACTTTTCAAACCCGTTTATATCATGAACCACTTATCTTATAGTATATGTTATTTACTAATAATTTTAGGAAATTTTAGTGTCTAAATAGTTTGACTATAAAATATTTCGATTAATATAGTATGTACGCGTTCTATCAAGATAACTTGTGAGAGGTTTTCATAATTTCCCTTTCAGCACCAGTTTCGAAGCTCAAAATAATAGAAAATACTGACATATCTAATTAAGAAAAAAATATAACCTACTGATGAGATCCTTGGCTAAAAAGTAAATTAGATAGATGTTTGGTTTTGGTATCCTACTATGAGAAATTAAAATTCAAAAAATGTGAAATATTACGAATATTTCACATTTTTAAATGATGTTTTTACCTTATTTAATTTAATATAATAATAGCCTACCAATAAAGTGGAGCATCTTTTTTAAAATCATACATTTAAAGTTTTTATGATTTTGTTGCTATTATTTTTCTATAAATATTTAATAAGCGACGTGACCACACTCTAGAAAGCCTCGCGGCGGACTGATTTTCGCGCAGCGTTTTATAGTAGTTTTAAAATATTTATAGAAAAAAAATAGCAACAAAATCATAAAAGTTTTAAATGTATGATTTTAAAAAAGATGCTCCACTTTATTGGTAGGCTATTATTATATTAAATTAAATAAGGTAAAAACATCATTTAAAAATGTGAAATATTACGAATATTTCACGTTTTTTGAATTTTAATTTCTCATAGTAGGATACCAAAACCAAACATCTATCTAATTAACTTTTTAGCCAAGGATCTCTTCAGTAGGTTATATTTTTTTCTTAATTAGATATGTCAATATTTTCTATTATTTTGAGCTTCGAAACTGATGCTGAAAGGGAAATTATGAAAACCTCTCACAAGTTATCTTGATAGAACGCGTACATACTATATTAATCGAAATATTTTATAGTCAAACTATTCGGACAATAAAATTTCCTAAAATTATTAGTAAATAATATATACTATAAGATAAGTGGTTCATGATATAAACGGGTTTGAAAAGTACTGTTTCTGCGCGTTTTAGGAATAAACGCTCTTAAGGTTCTGTTTCGGCCAGGAGTGGCCAAAATGCAAAAACAGTTACGATATTCTAATGTTTGGAAAAGTTTTGGTTTCGCCCGAAATCGACACCGAGGCAGAAGGTTCCGTTTCAGTTTCAGCTGAAAAACCAGGTTTGGATGGACATTACTGCTAATTATTTACCGACTCAGGAGTGCGAGTACGGACTTCAATAAGGATAGTTTGGCACCGATTTTCTCTCTGGTGTTGGTAAAATACGTCCGGAGAAGACCGTTCCTATTGAATTTTATTGAAACTAAATACAAAATCGATACTCATCGCTCCTTATCAAAGTCCAGTATATATTACTAGATGCGCCCCGCGGCTTCGCCCGCGTTGAAATATAATTATCAAATGGCTTATAAACCTGCCTCTTGAATCACTCTATCTATAAAAAAAAACCGCATCAAAATCCGTTGCGCAGTTTTAAAGATACATGCATAGGGACAGACAGACAGCGGGAAGCGACTTTGTTTTATACTATTTATTTATTTACTTCGTGCATATTATGTTCTCACATTAACAAAATGTCCCTCCCTCACGCGTGGACAGAATTAGATCATATCCGATCCGATTAGATTAATTTGTTATTGTTTTTGCGAACATTTCGATCATTGACCACAGCGGCCTCCCACGAACTCTGTAATTAAGTAACCGACGACGTCATGTGGGTGTTTCTATTTAGTAACTGTTAGAAACAGAAAGGTAAATTATGTTTAAGTTAAAGCCGAAAAAGTAAGAGCTAAAGCCGAATCATTGTTTTTTTTTAATCTTACTGCAGAATTATAGTAATTTGATCGACCTCGTGATAACATTAGGTATATCGATCGACATATAGATTTTTTTAAGTTCGGTCAAAAACCAGAAATAAAACATATTTAAAAAAATATCAAAACAAGTTATTATTAGTCTATGGATTTTAGTATGTCGTTTATAAAAACCACTACGCACTTAACCCCTTAACGCATACGAAGCCATGTATGGCTTTCAAAGTTTCTTATTTTTTTACAGGTTATCTAAAGAACACATTTAAAAAAACTCACTTGAATCATAGCAATTCAAACAAGCATTTTTTGTATATGTGGTGTGCCACACCTGGCGATATTTTTGAGGTTTTGTGCAACGCGTCCGGCCGGTCAATTGAAAATAAAAAAGTAACACTTTCATCAGTACAAAACAAATGTAAAACGGTATGTAAGTAAGATCTTCTAATAAAATTATTTTACAATCTTTGATTTATCCAACACATAGGTTGCAACTTGTTTTCGCTTTTACTTTTGTTTTTGTTTGGTTTTTGAATGGCTTCGTGTAATAACTTCTTATATAATTTTGTAATTTTTTTATTTCGGTTTCTTATGGTTTGTAAGATATAAATAAACACATTTTTGCATAAAACATTTTTTTATTGAACCTCCTTCATAATTCATGCGGTTAAGGGGTTAAGGGATAAACGCTATAGAAAATCCTAAGTGACTCATATGGCCATTTAATTCCAGTAACGTTCCTTTAGTCATATGGCCATTTCTTTCCAGTTTCGTTCCTTTAGTTTAAAAGGTTCTCCATATTTCCGTTTGTTATTTCAGAAAAATATAAATCAATCGGAAAATTTGCTTCGTTCGGTCTAATATACTGAATCTATTCTATTATTCCATTTGCTCTACTAAATCGCAGTCTGGTATCCTCGTAGTATCAGCAATGGAAATACACAATTCTTACAAAAGATGAGGCAATAGAAATGAGCGGGAAAGATAAAGAGTCGAAGCGTGCGCTAAAAACTGTAAACAAGCACATTTATAGCAGCATCTCATGAAGTTGTTTTGACAGAACTTCTTACGTCACCCCTCAATTAAAATTCATTTCAGCTTACGTATCGCGTCCACAATTATTGCTATTTATAAGCTACGTGATGCGATGACGATCATAGTAGTCAGGGGCGGATTTCCCTTTAGGCGGAGTAGGTTCGGGCCTAGGGCGGCTAAATGTAGAGGACGGCAAGACATGGTTGGTATTGGTACTTCGTTTTCTCAGGTTTTGGGTGGCCGAGGTATGAAATTCGCCCTTGATGGAACTGCTTGTTCTATTGCGAATATCGTACTTATTATTACGGAAAAACTTATGTTATGCCGCGGGCAAAAACGAGTAGCATTCGATACAACAAAATTAATACTATTTTATCCTATTAAATATTCTGATTCGAAAACAAAAGTCATTTAGCCGCCTGAGTAAAGTCGTTAAAATAATACAAAATGACTAGGTAATATCACAAAATCGATTGTGTAAGAAATCGAAAGTAAAGACAAGTATGTGTTTGACAGTCGAAATACAAAAAAAAATGGTTTTATGGAATAATTGTGTAAGTTATCTATAGAATAGACAGGCAGGAATAAAAAATTATGATTTGTCGTGATTGGCAAGGCCTTAGACGTGACAAGCGCCTGGTTAGTCTGAATTTGAAGTTATACCAAACGAAACAAACGTTGAGGATAAAAACAAACAAAATAACTAAAAAAACTAATCTAACTTTATGTTATACCTGAGGTAGACCTTCTAGCTCGCTATTACGCAGTTGTTGCATACTATACTAGGCCTAGAGGCAAGCGCAACTGCGTATATACAAGTGCTGTTTAATTCACTCACTAGTATCGATTCAGCGTTATGATAGTAAACAACAGTTTTATTGCATGAGTCATGAGTCAATTAAGATTAATCTATGTGTGTGCGTTTGTTTTGCTCACGCAAGGTTAAAGCCTGCTGGAGCACAATTGGCGCACCGCAGCGGTAAGGAAACAGATATAAATTCTCGACTCGACTGTAGATCTAGATACAGATATTACAAGAGGAAAAGGATAAGTAGTATCTGCTTTATTGCCGGTAGATCCTGCCTGATTGCAGAATGCAGAACCCTGACCGTGAACGCTTAATGCTTTACCTTCAACGCAATTGCTATCTCTTGGAGAGCGTCTTTATGGGGATAACGAATAAAAACTAACATTAAAAGTTCATATTAGACAAATGTGCCGATGGCCTTCTTGTTCGATGTATTATGCAAACGCCTTGCTCCTTGTGAATGACCTACATTGACCCTCACAGTGAATTCTGCGGCAAGGAAATAAATTGCCGCCGTGACCTCTGTCAAGACTGCAGGGTCTGCGGTTTTAAAGATGATTACTTTAACAAAAAAGAAAAAAATCTGTTAAACGATATCATGTAAACGGTTATTTTATTTAAATTACTACTAATTAAAATAATTGCGAGTAAAAATGCATAGAGAATAGAAACCGGCTAGAAGGTGGGGTCAAGATCACGGGCACAATAACGATGAAGGTAAACGAAGGATGTATCGTGTCATTGCTAGAACAGATGTCATGTCTTGCTAGAAGCCATTAACTAACTAACCAAGGTTAAGATCGATTAATATTTCACCCTTGATATATAAAGTGATTGTAGCAATAACAGATGAGTCGAGGATAGAAACATGACTGAAATACAAATAACAGGGAAGTATGTCTGCCTACAATATCGATGCGAATTGGTCGATGGAGTGCAAAAACCCCTTGCTCGGTAAGGCCGGAACTCCTAAGTCGTAACTGAATATTCAATAGTAAGAAAATAAAAGAGCAAAAGCAATAAACAATGTGCAAGGTCGTTTTATTGCGCAGTTATAAGCGGCTCTGAGCCGGATCTGTGAATAACGCATCTCAAGAAGCTAAGGTCGATCCCGATTCCAGTGCGCATGTGCACGAAATGCGCGGGAGGGAAACCGAAATGGCGGCCCCGATCCATAGTAAACAAACAGAGCCACGCTACAGCCACGTTATGGGCGGGATCCGACGGAAACACAGACATGTGACTGCCACAACGATTTGATGGCCAGAGCGTGAATTGCCAATAAGTATGTATATACCGACATTAACAGGTATACGAGGACGATTACCTATGTTAATTAACTTGCAGCAAAATTTATGTTTCACGTGGATAGACCGGCTAATGATAAACGCTATGTACTCCAAGCTAATTAGAAACAGTATTTCTAGCTTGTTTATGATGCAGCTAAAATTACCGTATATTTTTCATGTTGAAGTAAACGAGAACCATGTGGTTAGGTGGCTGCAGATACGATCTATTGCGGTCTGTGGCGCCAAGGTAGCGCCACGCTAGCATGTGGCGCATAGAAAGGGGGCAGGGGGGAGCGCATCATATTGCACGTAGCCAACACGTCAGCCGGTGCATTGCGATGCAAATGAACTCAGTCGCATAGCCGTCCCTCCCGCAGACCGCGTCTCCACCAATCACTCCAGCGGATATTTATACTCAAGAATGTTATTGTACAACATCGCGGAATAACCCTGTTTATCTATAGACAAATGATCGATATTATTCATTAGTATTATATTTATACACTATCTCGTGTGAGCATTGGATATGTTTTGTTTTGCAAACGTAATCAGCGTAAAGATAAATCTGTTAATACTGTCTACGTCATTTAGTTTAAAGATAATGTTTGCCTATATAGTATTTGCAACCAGCTAAAGACTGATTGAGAAGCTTAAAAATACAAAACCTGTCTCGAGCAAGTCAACATAGAATGCGATTGCCATCATTACGCTTGTGCTGTCAAACATTATTGAGCGCGAAGAGCCTTCCCCCTCCCTCCGCCACGCTTACTACGCTCTACTACAGCAGCCTCCACTCCGCCGCCACCCGCACCCTTCGCCCCCGTACCACGAACCCGCCAGCGACCTCGAAGGAACTCGAACAACATACCCCACTTCGCGTAACTCGACGCGAGAACGAACGGTTGTGGCGCGTCGTAAAGCCGTAGCCCTATAGTTTCATGGTACGAGGAGAAGCGCGCGGCGTGGCTTGTTATTAATGGTGGAGCTCCAGGTCGGTTTTACGTCATACGATAATTTTGTAAAATTATAGTCATTCAGTACGCCCGGCGATGTGCAGCGGATAAACAAGTTGAGTCATAGATAATACAGGCGTAGAGCGCGTACGAGCGCAAATCACATGCCCGTAATAATATAGTGTACGTATATGAATGCAGTTGAAGTGGCGTGTAATGCAATGATGCATATCACGACATAGCATCCTCAACAATAGCGTAGGTAGCACGAGAAGTACGCTGAATGCACCCGTAATGCGTGAATCAATGTCATTCAAGTCTTGAATGAATACCTATCGGCTATGGATGGCAGTGGATGGTACGACTTTACAAATAAGTACGTCAAAAGACACTCGGATGTTTGTTCGCATTGTCGATTGTCTTGGTTATATACTTACTTGCGATAGGTCAGTTACCCGAGAATTCTCCAAACATTTAAAAACAGGTTATCACAGCAGGAACTGACGAGTGAAATATTGTCGCCCTCCAAAGAAAATATCAGAAAAAACACAGGAAAACTTTTGACCGCACATTGAGTTCTCGTAAATATTTACTTACAAATAAGACGCATTCATTCCACGAATCAGATGACACTTTTTTTCAGTCATATACATTTTCATGGTCATAAATCACTCGAAAGATTAATATGTCGCGAGAGCGTATGTAGAGTAAATAAATATTATGAAATGTTAAAACACGTCAAAGCCAAAACAGCTGCCTTCAAGTGTTTTTATCAGTCTATCTTGGCAATCCACAGTGTAATGCGTTATTTAGTAAATTAACTAGATTTCAAAAAGTTGGTTTTGGTTGAATATTTTGCCTGAATTACCAGACACTGCAGACCAGCGTATAGGCCTCTCTATTTATTTATTGTTCGAATTCATTGAATTCAACTGGGCAATCTTTTTATCACTGATCGGAGAGTTTTCCTTATTTACAGAGCTGTTTATTAGTGTGTCAATGATTCGAATCCATGTAAACATTACATACCTTACACACTTACTTACGAGCTTACAGGATAAATAACATACCTACACGTATGAACAACTATAGGTACCTATACCAACTAAACCATTCGTTCACCATTCCTAAAATAATGAGGAAGTGCGTTTTATATTGAAAACAGATTTAATGAACGTATTTCAAGTTTACATTATGCATTTATACCAATTTTTAGCGACATATTACCAAATTTTATGCTCTACCATGACACTGATATGAAAAAGGTAAAGATTGCCAGTAGTTTTTAGCACCTTAATTGGATATTTTTATTAGACTGAGCTTCATAATATTTTATATTGTTGTTAGTTTCCTTAAAACTAGAAATAAAAGTAATTTTTGTTCAAAAAGTTTATGTATTATACACTAGACATAAGCTAAATAATGTAAATAAACGAAGTTCTTCTTAATTTTTATGCTCTACCATGACACTGATAGAGCATGTTTTTATCATACATCATAGAGCTTTCATAGAGATATGTTTAGAACCTCTCAACCCGATTTAATATTGTTATTTTATTCTACAGAAAAACTATATAAGATTTTAAATAATTTAATTGATATGTACCTTGTAACTTTGAACAGTGTTATTTGTCTCCAAGACTATATACCAATATTTAACCTATCCCAAGACGCTTGCCCGGCAACCTTTGGGTGGACAGGATCGATTAGTATAAAACATGACGGTGGCGTAAACAACACAATAGAAATAATAAATATTTTGTCTAGAATCACATAAATACAGAAGAAACTACTGGCTACTACCAAAATGTCGGTGCAATGGCGTATAGAACAGGCGTTGGAATTTCAATAAAAAAATTACGTTTCGAAATGCGTACAGAAATAATAAGAATGAAATCATCAAAGCGTCAGTCATCCCGTGACCACGACAGTGTGTAAACCTATTGAAACGTCGGGAAAAATAGGTAAATAAACGCGATAAATAAAGAGTTAAAATAGTACTTGTAAATTAGGTATGTGTTCTGATCGCGTAAGTTTAAAAACATGAAATCAAAGAAATGAGCACAAAAATTAATTAATCGCGGTCCTAACAATATGAACTAAATAAATGCTTTACAGTCACGATGCCTGTTACCAAGCACGGGATTATAATAATTATAATATCGTTACTTACATGAATTTCACAAATATTCATACAAGTAGTAAGTATGGATGTTTGTTACTATTTCAGGCAGGCAGACTTTCGCGTTTGTAATATTAGTAGGATTATCTGGTTTCTACTGCGTGGTAATCAAGAGACCAAAGCTTAACCTCCTACTTTGAAAAACGAACGAATTTGACGGATGACGTCGGATCTCAGAAACAAAGGACAACCGATCCTTTCTTTCAGTTGCCGGTTAGAATCATTTTCAAAGGTAGTACATAGGTAGGCACTACCTACCTACTACCTTTAAAAATGATTCTGAAGTTTATTTCTTAGAGATCCGAAACGAAAGGTGTTTGTTAGTGACGCGCCCGAAGCCACTTGGTGGTAAGGTTGTTCGATCTGTGCGATCAACGTCATCCGTCAACTTCGTTAGTTTTTCATAGTAGACCTCAAGAATCCAGTTACAAACTCAGACGTGATGACGGAACAGAAAGGTCGTCAACTGTCATCTGTTTTAATTTTGTTAGGCCGCCCTAATTTCGTAGCAAAATATTAATGAGAGAAGAAACTGGAGTAATGATTGTATCGCGTGAGCTGAGCTCGGAACCGCGGCATGTGATAGCGCCTCGGGTGCCGACAAAGAGCGTCTGGCCGTAGCAATGCAAAGGCAACAGCGGCGCGAGCGCTCTATTTCCGACACCCCACCGACTGCCGCCGTGCGCATGACTCACTGCACTTTCACTGCAACTAGTACCGCTTCACTTGTCTACCAGTAATTGGCCTCACTCTAATAGGTTTAGCCTGGTAGATACACGTGCGGGTCGGTCTGCGTTCCAAACAAGCGAGTGCGCCCGCACTTGCTCATTGCCGGACATCCGCTAACCTGACACAATTCACTGAGAATTTCTCGAATTGTGAATACTTTACGGTGACATTTCATTTCCGTTAGTGTACACTTTATTTGCGGTGGTGTTGTGTACATATTTCGTTAGAAAACAGTCGGTTTTGTGATGGAACGAGCTGGTTATGACCACAAAGCGTTGAGGAGTAATTGCAGGTTGAAGATGTGCGTCGCCCTCCTCGTTCTTCGCCACGTTGATTTATGTTTCCGGTCTCTGAATGAATATCCCAATGATCGCCTCACATGGTCCGCGGACCGTATCACCATGTTATTGTTGCTGTTCATTCACACCATTCATTACGACAAATGCAAATGCCAATGTTTTTTTACATCCGTTCGAGGATACGATAAAACATATACTCATTTAACGGCTCGGCCACCGATAAAGTCGGTTGTGCATAACAACCTATTAAGTTATTTGCAACTGGTTTACAAGTTACTTCCGTTGTATTTATATAATTTTAATAACTACCTACGCGAGCAAAACCAATATATCCGGCCGGAGTGAACCCATTCCGATTAAGAGTTTATAGGCTATACGCTACGATACGAACTACAACGGGCATGAAAGTTCTGATTGCAATGGAAGACCAGCAGCCCTATTGTCTAACTTCAAGACCATTACCAGTGAACTTGAAGCCCATTACCAGTTGTCAAACCTGTCATAATGATTTCGGTATTGTCTAAGGATTTCAACTGGACATGAGCTTGGGAATGAATGATTCAGGTGAATCCAATTCTCAAGTTTTCGATCTTTCTTGCGTTCCGTTAATGCATCTAGGACAACCAGTAGATCCACTGGTACTACTGGCGATTTAGCGGTTTTTATAGTTGCAAAAATGGTAATTATATTTATTATGCTGTAAAAACAAAGCCTGTGCATTATTTTTGTTATTTTTTGCAATACAATCACGTATTTTGTCAGTAAGTATACTAAAAAAGTAGTAACGAAACGTAAGTTTTCTTTACTGTCAAACTCTCTGATGTCACTCACTATACTATAGCAGTTGTCAAAAGTTTGAGGTTTGTTTTGTTTGTATTTGTAAATTTGGTTGGTGTCTGTGCGAAAAAACTTTCGTCTCAAAGTGTATTTGAAGATCGGGGCTTACAAAACCTACATCCTTAAAAATGCAGCGCCGCGCTGGCGGCGTGGTATGCCCTGTGTTCCAGAACCAAGCAGAGGAGGATTCATGCCAAACATAACATCGCTCCCAGAGTCTGTACTGGCGCGAGTCGATACGTACGAAACACGGTCATCACACGTGACCTGAAAACACCCTCGATAAATGAGTTCGTGGTAAAGCTGACAATTCCCGCCATGCTCACCTCAACGCTCTCACTCCCCTACAAGCAAGACCGCCAGACGCAAAACCCTCCTGGCGACCTCTTCCCCCGGAAATCCACAATCATGTTCAATCTCAAGAAAACCATCGCGGCCTATCGGCTACTGAACAAACAAACTCTTGAGAGGCCTGGCAGGACTCTCAAAGCAGTAACCCATAAGAACCTGAGTTTGATTCTTACCACATTTCACTCAAAATGTTTAAGACCATTGATAAGTCTATTTAGAAATACAAATTTATTTATTTACCTACCTCTGTACATTAGTAGTAAAATTATAAATATGGATTGTTTTTAAAATTGTATTTATTTATGTTCGACTCCTCCACAATTTGTTGAATATTTCTTTAGGCTTACAAAATAAGCACTTAGACAAGTAAAATGTTATACCTACTATAAATTATTCTCAAATAAGATTATTTGACTATTCACTTCAACTTTTTGTCGAAAGAAATGAAAAAGAAACCATTAGTACATTCATATACATATATCACTTATGTGTCTAATACATTTGAATTGCTTATCTACATATAATGTGATTTTAGATACATGTCAGTATTTATTTAAAGCTATGCACAATATTGAATATCTTGCATACTATAATCATCTATGAACAGCGAGCACTTACCCAAAGGGATAAGTGCTCGCTGTCTATGAAGTAGAAAGCTGTACACCTTCAAAGAGGGATGATTTAGTGTCCGGGGTTGATGCATGATGCACGATGGCATGTCATCTCCTCCTTATCGACGCAATGGAGATGCTTGTGTTGTTCACAAGGCTGTACAAGTACTTCACATTTGTAAGTATTCCAATAGTTTGTTCTTACTGGCCAGCCCGCAAGGCTCTGCGGTCTAAACGCTGCTGATGCTTTTTCAGTCATTTTTCTTCCGCAGCTGCCATAAAAATAGCTTGCGCCATAACGCCTGAAATCAAATAATTATGTGTAACAGGACTATACTCCGATTTAGAATCCAAGATATTTTATGTCAACATAGACATTTTTGAATGAAAAGTTAACAATAACAGAAAACAACGAGGTAACAGCAAGGTTATCTTGCTTTCAAAAATATATAATATTATCTGTGGCTTGGATGATACCAATGTCGTTAAATATTTTTCACCAATATTCCTTGGGATTTGTAATCCTTTTGTATACAAAAAATATCCAGGTTTTTGAATCGGAGTATAGTATAATATTGTGCTCTCAATATATAAGACTTGTAATATTAGGTGAAATATCATGAGGCATGACTGTTGTGAAGTTGGGAAGGAGAAATTTTATTGAGAGAATCAGTATTATGCACTAAAATCATTGGAGAGAATGCTTTGTATTTTCTGTGACTAAAAGAATTTATCTACTCATGTTTGGATGTTCAGATAATAATTATTACTTACTTTCTTCCTTTATTAGGTCTAATAGGTCCTTATTTATTAGGTACCTATCCTTCAAACACAATGTTAACCACAATCTTCTTATTTGGATAGAGATTTGATCAAAATATTTTCAAACAAGGCGCGAATGAGCTCCCTGCTTCATTTGACGTTTCACATGGTAATGAGATGGCTACTGATATTCATTTCGGCGTTACACAATACCAAAATCTGTCAAAACACAAAGTTCCATTCATTCACTGGGCTTCAATCTCGCTGGTAATGGTATTACTTGTGTCAGCTACTTACACAATACCAAAGTGACAGTCGAAGACCAGACTGGGCTTGAAATGTCGAAAATGATGTTCAGTGAGAGTTAGACAATAAGGCTGCAGATTCTGCAACACTATCCTTTGTAGCGGAATGCACCAGCAATATCGTGGTGTAGGTATAGGGTGGCTGTTTGTATTCCAGGAATGAAATCTCATTCAAAAGGTTTCCTAGGCAGGAATTCCTATAACGGTTATTGATAAAAATGTAAATACCTAACACATTTTGGCGTTACTTTGCGGAAATCCATTGCAAAACATGTGGATGAAAGAAATATTTAACAAAAACTTGACACACAAAGTACCAAACTTTAATGGCTTTTCATTATGTAGTTGATGGTATTTACTTCTACAAATTAAGTTGTGTATAAAGTCGGAGAGTGACTTGGCAATTTTATATTGCGTAAGTCTATTTTTACCTTCTCTGATTATGGCATGTCAATGTCAATATGTGGGAATGCGAGCGGTGCACGCGAATGCATTTTGTTGGATCTTATCAGTCATTTTACGCGGAATTGTTATTCAATAGTTTTCATCCTAATATTTTGATTTAAAAAAATCACAATCTTTTACGACATGTGACGCTGGTCACGTCACCGTGGAAACCCAACCCTCACCTGGCGGACACTACTGCTGATAGACTATATTTGATTAAGGTTAACAAGTCCAAGACCTTTCCATACGTATTTCGCGTGACGCTCGAATTTCAGAAGCACAAATATACAAAATACAAAGCAGGTCACTCAGCTAGAGCGAAGGCAACAATCACGTGGAACTTCCTGATTATATTGAAATATTTGGATATTATCAAAACCCGAAGCGTGAAACGGAACCTAAGTAGGTTTGTCTTGAGGTACGGAAATGTCGAGGCCTAGTCCTTAAGCAAACAACATGATGTATCATCACATCACCATTACGAAATTAGTTGGACGACTAATTTCAGACTGGTAAACATGAAAATGGTTTTTACCGTAGTTCAACGAACCGCAGCTTGACGTTGCCGAAAACCTTGAATGAAATGAAAACATTGGATACGTAAAGCCGAATATTGTGAGCGATTACATGAATATTCTAGTAAGTTTAATTATCAGTCACGTATAATATTTGCTGCCTTTGCTTGAAAACTCAAGGGAAAGTTTAATGCGGGCCTCATAGTTTAACAGGATCTCATTTCTGGTCTTAATATCACAATTTTTCAATCAGATTGTGATGAAACCCTTTCTTAGAGTGGATGCTGGAACAACCCTGCAAAATCTTTCATAATTTGATGCAAAAACTCGGGCAGAAGTTCAAGAAACACAATAAAAATGGCCGAGTGCCCCATCAGTGCGATGCTAACGATATGTTTACGAACCACGAGACAATGATGTAGACACAGATCATGGGGCAAATGGAATATTCCGACAGTCAACACCATTATACGCTACTCGTATTTCAACGGGCCCCTGTTCTGAGACTGTAATCTATCTATTCGTCATACTAAAGGGATAGACTTCAACGCACACCTATATCAAATGTCAAAGTGTTTGAGACCTCACAGGACTCTTGGACACTTCACAAAATTCAAAATACATAAGTATAACTAGGGAATAAAGTGATCACTTTGATTTTTTGTTCACTTCATTTTTAAGATAAAGTAGAGAAGCGAACAAGAAACCTTTACCTTGTTAGTTTATTTCATACTTTACTATAATGTACGTACATACAACTCTGTTTTGTATATCTTACTAGCTGCGCCCCGTGGCTTCGGCCCCGTCCAAATCTATGTGTCAAATGATTTAAATTATAAAAAGTATCCTATGTTAGACTCCTGGTTCTAAGCTACCTCTCCACCAATTTTCAGCTAAATCGGTTCAGCCGTTCTCGAGTTATAAGTGTTGTAACAAACACGACTTTCTTTTATATACATATATAGATTGTTGTTATGCATCTTAGGTCACATCGTTACTTTCATAGTGAGGTGGTGGTGAAACGTTTTGCCAACAACAATAAAATAAAACGTCAAGTGCGAGTCAGACTCGCGCACCGATTTCCGTATAACAAGACCTTGTTATTTGCCAAATATTATGATTGAGGTCAACGGGGAGTAAAAAAGTTTTATTGATAAAATATTCTCTTTTTCTTGTACGAGTTTCCACATAATGTGATATGAGACTTTGCTTCCCGCCAAATTTTATAGGTCAATGAGAAGTACCCTACAGGATTAGATTATTTACCCCTACAGGTTTGTGTGCAAGTGATTCCCTTGGAAATATGGTCATAAAGGTTGTAACTTTTGATTGCGTTGACTTAGAAAATTGATCACGGCTTCAATAGGTAACGGATCTGAGTATTTGATTCTTATTTCAACTCAATAGCTCCACGCGTTCCTGAGAAAAGAGGGTTGATAGACTGAAAACAAAGCGTTATTATCAAGGACTTTTTTCTTTGAAAATATAACGCTGTTATCTGTATTCATTTTTTATCACAATTAATAGTTTGACTTCTAGACCATTCTATGTACTGATGATGCTACAGCCTCGCGAAATGACGAGTTTCCGAGTGAACAGACATATCGAAAACTTTTAGTATTTCCATTGCATTAAACCCTCAAACACGTGCACATTTGCATTCTTTGCTTTTGGGGCTTTCACAAATTGAGCGTGTGTAAATCGCACAATTTTGACGATTTACACACGCTCCTGACCACAAAATGAATAACCCATTAACCTCAAACTGTCACAAAATAAGGGTTAACTGAATCAGGGCAACGCAACTCTCGTAGTAAACAAAATAAATTGTAACCTTGACCTGATGAAGTGTGTTTTAGCGTTTGTCTACGCGGGTTGGTTATACTTATCTACGTCCTATTGAAGGTTTACTCGAAATACAGGTTATATATTGTTATATAGGTTAGGTTACTTGTTAGTCTTAACACACTGGCGATTTGAGAGCGATTTAATAGCGAGGAAAGGAGCGAACTCGACGTGCACTCGCCACGCTTTGAAATCGCGCTCGACGCGCTCGGTTTGCTATAAAATCTCTCGGAAATCGCCAGTGATAACGAATAAATAAGACTCTTAGAAAAATATGAACATTGACATGCAATATTTTGCATAAACATATTTGTAAAGACGGGGGAAAGTGCAGGGGAAATTCAGAAGCCCAATATAGCTTGAATAACAAATAAAAATCTGTAGAACGAAATAATGCTCAACAAGGTTATTTCACCATCGTCTAACCCAAAATAAACTGAGCTTATAAACTCATTAGGTACATATATTACATACAAAATTATATTTATTAATCACTCAGGCCCGGTACAAATATCTGCAAACCTTCACCCGCTGCGCCGCTTGCTTTGATTCCCACCGCGAGACAAATGTTGGTACGATCTGCAGTTATTTGCACCAGGTTCGACGAAAGCTGTTAAAATATAAGCGGTACTTCCCAGTATGTGACGTAAATACCCAGTGTATAACTCCCCTTGAATAAAGCTAACGATAACGCAGGGCATACGTAATGAGGAAGAAAAGATCAGGCATCGGAGGCTTGCCATGTAACAAATCATAAGAACGTGGAAGTTTTAATAAGGTGTTTATATGATACTCTTGGTTGGTGGCATGCATTGAAGTGGAAAAAAGTTTCAAAATTGTCCGTGCAAATTATAGGGTGGAAATCAGTTTCGAAATTGTCCGTGCAAATTATAGGGCGAGGTTCGTAATGTCTTCAAAATTAAATAAATAAATAATCCTAGACGATCTATCAACACATTCAAAGGTTGCGTGGGAGAAATCGCTCTTAGTGACAAAGCAACCTTTTGTTCTATGTTTCGTTTTGATTACGGGAATCGAACCCGCAACCTTATACATACCTTCGCCGCGCCCCGGTGTGCCACCCAGTGACAGAGGTTGTCGGAAACAATATGATTGAGAGTTTATTTCTGTTTAGCATCCATTGTTCATGGCAAAACCCTTCTAGAGGTACATGAGAGATGCTTTTTGTGGCGTCGCGTCATATGGAGGAGTCCTATGTCCAGCAGTGGCATGTCCGGGCTGTTATGATGATGTGTTTAAAAGTTAAAAGATTACGTTCAGGTGCTCTGAATCCAGAAACAGGTAGCTAGTAGCAAATAGTAAACCATGAAGAGCCGAATCAATACCAGCCACCAGTGTAAAGATAATTCGATAGTAAAGAAAGGACACGCCACCGCACATTCGGGTCACGACCGTAAAACATGACTGGTACAATACACCAACGCTCAATTGATCACAATACTAAGGTAACCTAAATGCTTGCCGGAGCTTAGTTTTATTGCCAGAAAAACCATTAATGTGAAAACTATAGTCGATATCACGACGAAGTCTAGAAATAATTAGTAATTAGTAACTAAAATGGAAAAACACGCTGCTGTCACAGCAGAGGGATAGTATATGTGACTCTATAATTATATTTTTGTGTGCTTACTATAATCAAATATGGATCCATGGTTATCAGAAATAAAGAGATTTAATTTATAGTGTCATTAAACAATTTCCACTATTTTGTAACCAAAACTAATCTTTGCGATTTGACTAGCATATAACTTTAGTGCTTTAAGACCCACAAGTGCACGTATGCGGATAGAAAATTAAGACTAATTTGTCGAAATTTTTCGGCAACATCTCGTTCGTGTCTACTATAGTAATTCTATAGTAACGTTCTATTACATGAAAAATGATATTTTGTATATAATAATATAACAAATATTACGTCAAATGAGAATAATTCCTCGCATTCAGCAAAACAGAAGTTTCTTCATCAATGCTTAAAGCCTGGACCTCACTCTACCACTATCCCAGCTGACGTTGTATTGTGACGAGGTGGTCGGCGATGGATCAACGAAGGTCAAGAAGACGTCAGCTATATTCGCGTTTCAAGTACGTATTGTTAACATGACATCAATAAACAATAATGGTACGATAGGTATGGTACCTATAGGCTGGTGTAGGACAGACTTTCGAGGACGTTTTATTCGGGGAATGTAATAAAACTGGAACGGTGGCGCGAGCCGACCCGAGCGCGTGACTTGCCTCCAAATTCAACCCACCAATTCCGCACTGACACTATTTATTTACGCAACCCGCGCAGATGCCTCCCTAATGGTACACTTCCGAGCAAATGCGAATCTGTTGCGCGGTAGAATCATTGGAGACATCTGTAGCGAAGGTACAACTTTTAAGCATTCTGTAATCGCACCTAGGTGATGGCTACTTGCTACAGCATTTTTATTAAATTATATACTAAGTTTTGAAATCGTTTAAACACAGCTGTAGGACAGAGCAACAGTTACCCCCCAGTAAAACAGGGTTTTCTTGAAATTGACAGTTGAAGTCTATTAAATGCTAACTCAAGTGAGAAATTCATTATAGCAAATCGAAATCGCCCCGTTGCGTTGCATGTCACTTATCTACCAGCGCTACTTTTATTTTGCTCGGTGGTGTACATTAATAAAAGCCTGATCCATCCTCCCACTCTTGATAATGCTGCTACACATCCGACTGTCGGAAGCCTTGTCCGATACCTCCTACTGCGACGACACAACAAAAATATTATACGACGGACAAGAGTAACGACAAGACAGTTTTATAAATACATTTTATACACAAGTAATAAAAACGCAATCTTTCAACCGTGGCACGACGTAGACAGCTGAAGCTTGTAAAACACGGAGAAAAATTAACGACTTAAAATAATAATTTTATTATTGTGCTAGAAATACTCCTTGAGGTCAGATTTACTGCCACAACAATAAAATGGTCAAAATCTCACCACTATTTAATACTGAGTGTTCCTAAATTAATCAGATAAGATATCAATAGATCACTGAGCTAAAGAATGTAGAGTTCCCTCAGATAAATTCGTTTAAAAGGACGTGAAATTTTATTATAGACCGTCTAAAATCGTTTCGGTATGAACACGTAACAATTTTTGACGGTCTATCCGAACCACAAAAATGTTGGCACTTCCACAATGTGCTTGGAAATGTCCATAATAGGCAATCAATATGCCTTGCTACGTGTATTTCGTATTCGTGAGCAAGATAAATTAAAATATTATTAGCCTTGTTAATTAGGCTAAAAATATTTACCCGCATGTTACGCATACGTTCAGTTTTTTTATTAGTTTATTTTTAGTTTGAAATATTATTTGTTCCGGGAAATAATAATCAAATTATGTGTGACCTTCTGCCAACTATTATCAGCATCGGTAAAAGAAACCAAAAGTTGATACTTAGGTACTTGATTGGTAGTTTGGAGGCCAAATAAAAGAAAGATAATGCATAACAATAACAAAATATAATGGGCCGTCTACTGATCTATACCCGAGTCTATACTCTGCTCTGATTAAAAAACCTGGATCTTTTTTTCTTCTTTGTATACAAAGGCGTTACAAAACAAAAGGAATTTTAATGGAAAATATTGAACGACATTGGTATCATCGAAGCAAGTAAAATAAAAAATTAAAAACAAAAGCAAATAAAAGCACAGAAATGAAACAAATTTTAAAAGGATTTTTTTTTTGAAAGTTTTTATTCATAATTTAATTGATCACTCGTTCGTTTTCTAAATCAAATTAATACATTTTTCACTGCACATGTGAGAAGCGTTGAAGTTGTGTTTTAGTTGATATCCTTGCTGTAATATTTGTTAAGTTTTTTTCATAAATGTGCAGAATTTTAATAAATTAATTTAAATAAATTAATTAAATAATTTAATAATTATTATAATAATAATTATATTTATTAATAATAATTATATTTATTAATAATAATTATATTTATTTAATAATTTAATTAATTTATTTAAATAAATTAATTTTAATAAATTTTCAGAGTAGATATAGGTCCATTTTTGAAAAATAGTTTATAACCTTTTAGGATTGCGCAATATTTAGGGATATTAGCAAAGGCTACAATCTGTTCAGTTCATTTAACCTGAGCTGTCCCTTGATGATAGGATAGGAGGATGGAAAGGATTCGTAACGAATACATCCGGCAGAGAACCAAAGTTTTCGTTATCTCGCGAAGAACCGACAACCGCGCTGGGGCAAACGTGTTCTTGAGTGGAGACCACGACTCGGTAAACGTAGTGTAAGACGCCCTCCGACCAGGTGGGATGACGACCTACGGAAGACTGCAGGTAAATGCTGGATGCGTCAAGCTGAATACAGGGCACTAGTGCACAGCACAGCACACATAGATGATGATGTACCTAGATGGTTTGTCAAGCTGAGCCCGTGATGATACAAAAGTTGCTACGGTTTGTTTGATTCCCCTGTACAAAATATTTTCGATTTTGCTGTGAACATGTGTGCTAGTAGCAGTTTTTTAAAACAGATGGATGTATGGACGATGACATGGGCATGTTTATCATAGAATTGAATGACGAATCTGATACAGAATCTGATAGCATTGTGGATTATTCATGTCCGTCTGAACTTTCGTCGTCAGCTAGGCCTAAGGCCTCAATACAAAACGACATCGATAACAGCACGTTGTATCAAGCTATATTCGGATTTAAAAACCTGGATATTTTTTGTATACAAAACTCAAGGAATATTGAAGGAAAATTATTTAACGACATTGTTATCATCGGAGCAAAGCACGGAAACAATTTTTGATTAGCTTTCATTCATAATACGATTGATCTATCGTTCGTTTTCGAATTTAAAACATTTTTTGGTGCAAGCAAAAGTGATTATTACCCATTGTTGAAGTTTGTGATACTGATAACCTTTGCTCATGTGTTACCTGCCTTTTTGTCTTCTGTAAATTGTTAAGTTTTCATTCATATATGTCTTTGTTGACACAAAATATCTTGCGATTCGAAATACATATTGTTAGGGCAGTCCATTGCAAAGAAAAATACTCGCTCGATTTACTAAAATAAAAGCTGGAGGTAAATTAACCTGTTACCACCTGTAGTCATCCGTAAAATTCATTGTCATCATGATGATGACATACGACATTTATTCCGCCAGTCAACAAAATGAGGTATCAAAATCAAACATAGGTATATGTATATAAAGCATTAAGGCTATCAGAGTGTATTAAAGAGTAGAAGAAAAGCACCCTACCGTGTCAGAGGGTAATTCTGACAATCCGCAGCTTCGCCTTTTAAGTATGACGTAAATAAAATATAATGTACGCAAACTTCTGTCAAAACAGTATATCTATGTAATTTATTGTACTTATTAAGTACCTATATCAGTCATCTAGTATCCATAACACAAGCTCTGGTTAGCTTGGAACTAGTTAATACCCATTCTATTTAAATGTAACCGTCTGTTTATCTTTTAAAATAATACATAATTAAGTATTTTAATCTTGAGTTAAATTTCTGATGTCTGTCGATTCACCGCAATCACCGTAGCCGAAATCAGCTTGCACGACATCATAGCAGAGCCTCAGGTTCAGCTTTACTACTTCCTCCAACTTGATGTACTTGTTTGTAATTGTTTGCGTCAAATTCGGCGGTACACCCATGTGAGGCGCGTTTTATTTGTGTGCGGCATCGCCGGCCTCCGAGGGCGTAGCTCCAGCTTGTTTACGTCCGGCGGCGGTTGACGGTGACTCATTAACGGTCGCTTGATCGACGCCCGACAGCGTTTCTATCAAATTCTTCTAGCTCACATCTGTGGATTGTAAACATGTACAGTGCGCAACAGCAGCGTATGCATTCTCCTTTGCTGGATCAATGACAAAACTTCAGCCGGAAGGCCGGCTGAAGTTTTGTTGCCATTGTCACATTGACGACCGATGTGACGCAGATGCCGAAGATCCGCCTGTGACGCAAGAGGTTTAAGGTTCGATTCCCACCTTGGGACAAATGTTTATACGATCTGCGAATGCGATCAGTGTCATGTGTTTCGGGTATTCTGGGTGTAATAAAAAAAATCAACCAATCACTTCACAAAAAAAAATATGTGTGTAATGAATTATAGTATGTGTATTATCTTATACCTTACCTACCAACAACACAAGCTCTGCTTAGCTTGAGGCTAGATGATGCTGTTTGGTCCAGCCATATTTATTTATTTAATTATTGTACTTTTGTCGTCTGTAATTATGAGAAACTCAGAAATACTATTTTGTCTTTTTGGGGAAGTAACAATGCCCGTTCTACTTAATTAATATAATAAAATGTGTTTTTCTATCGAGTCAAGTTTAGTCAATCGTGTTTCGACTCCCATAACTTACTAACTAATATCCTAAACTTTTGATCCTCATCAATATATGTATATTCGAAAAATAGGTGATTTGATCCTTTAAAATTTATTTTCCGTTAAGTCAAAACGTGAGTTTTGGGACTCATTTCACCTTAAGGACCGACAATTTTTGGAACATTGTCAATGAAAATACTTCAATCAAACACTCGCTCGACTAATCAATTGTATCAGGAACTCTTGGAAACATTTCGACTTCCTACTAAACTAAACGACAACAGAGTAATTTAGTGACTGTTAAAAACACGTTCTGCTTCCGACAGTACTTACGATCAAGTTTATGGGCAAACACGAAATGCGCAAAAGGGCTAGGTATCAAGGTCGCGCCGAGGCGGTCGTCGACCCGGAAGCCCGCGGAATGAGGGCTTCACGTTCCAGCACTGTTTGGGGGATTTGGAGGAGTGCCTAGGGCCGCCTGCCAGACGTCTGGATTTCCACGGATTCTTATTTTAAGCAACTTCCGGATAAACAAAACACGATTTAATTTAGGACGAGTGAGTAGGTTTTACACGTGCTTTTCAAACTTTTCCCAATAAACACGAGGGTATTTTTACACATAGGCGTTATCTGTTTATCTGTTTGCGATAGAATGTAATATTAGATGAAATAGCCAGCCAAAGACATCGACAGACCCCCACTTTACTACATTCCCGGAGTTTTATTGCGCATTGCGTTCGCAAAATGTCGGACGTCCATTCCCTTGATAGTAAGTCCGCTATTATTTGTTGCGCTAGAGCCACATTCATGCGGATAGTAATCCGTAATGCGCACTAATGGCCGATAAAGCTGGAGGGATTGAATTGGTGCTGTATCTCTGTATTTCTCTGGGAAGCTTAGAGTTGTTGGATAAGATAGGATTTAGTATTTCGTCGCAGCGAGCCCTGTGTTGAGCCGACCTATTATGAGGATACCATCGTAATCAGCTATAGCTGGACATAAGCCACCCGAGAATAACTGACCTGATCCTTACCTTTATTTTTGTCGTAGTGCGGTGAAACGTGTTTCCTTTCCGTGTTCTATTTCAAGAAAACTTCTTATGAATGTTCAATCGGAAAAAATATTCTCAAGTCAGATATTTTAAGTTTCTCAGGCTCTTAAGTTTCTCAGTCTTAACATATGTACGCTATCCCACAACTGGGCAAAAGTCTCCAACATAACTTTCCTGTGATCGAATTCTTTATAAGACTACATTATAAACTACATTTTTGTCAGCCTCGTGTTCTAACCAAAACCAAAGCATTAGTTCCAATAAAATTAGAACTGGCATTTATGTAATTAGAAATGGCTATTCCTATTACTAATCATCCTGAAATCGGTACGATAAAATTCACATCAATATTTTTCTCGTTAAAAAACCACAATTGCACACGCATGTTGCCCACGGTCGTTGTACCGGAGTAATTGAACCATGGGGGTCAATTACGTAGTTAATCGACATTATGTATAGATATGGCATTCCGTAGCATATTTGCGGGGACGACTAGGTCGATCGCCGGTCTGCGGAATGCGCTCGGAATGCAGCCTGACTGCAGATTGCCTCTCACCGACCCAAGATACTTGCCACTGTGGAGTAGACATCGTACAGTATATCACTTGTAATACTTATAAACTGCTAGAACTGAATCGAGCCCTATAAATAAGCTGTGATATGTTTTTGATTTATTTTAACTCATCTCCTTCAAGTTTTGTTTGTTTTTATGAATTTAAGTATCAGAATTGGCCTTGAAGCCCAAATGGGGAGCTGCATATTGTAACATTATAAATAATTTATCTCAAAATATTCGACTTTAAGCTGTAATTTTGTGTTTTCAAAGACCACATATTCTTGGGATTTGTAGTGCCTGCCCTAGAATTCCGACTGTTTTGTCATTATTATTATTTCGTGACTACTAAAGATGAAACACTGCTTAAGACTTACATTGCACTGCGGCCTCCGCTCACAAACCGTCGTCGTCGTCTGCAACCGGTTCCGAGCGAATAATCCATCAAGTAAACATTTTAGTGGCGACTATCGGTTATGTTATGGCCGAGTTATTTATTGCAAATTGAAGACCCGCTGAGTAATCGAATACTACGCTATAAGAGCCTGAACAGACTTAACCGAGCCATGGATCCGTGGGCACAATGAACTTTATGAAGTTCTGTATATGGGAGGCCTACAAAAAAATAAAACAGCAGATTGGGTTAGACTGTTTTATGAAAATGAGAACAACGAGCAAAAACAACCTATTTCCATTCATTGAATTATTCAATGGTTAGATAGATACATTATATTCACACAAGCTATAGTATTTCTGATTACTTTCTTGCCGCAGTGATGAAATCAAAAGTCTGTCTGGTTTTTCAGCTGACCAGGTGTGGTCGCAAACAATTTCACAAACAAAATGACGGATTCAGTGCGAGATGATAATCATGGAAGATTGGCAAGTCGAGGTGATAAGAAATAGCAGAGCGATGACTCGACGCGTCGGTCATGTTGCGCCTGCGCTGGTGCGTGCGATAATTGTTTGCGGAGTGTGACGTGTGCCCCCGCGTCACTGTACCGGCCGCCATTAAAAGAAACCCATAAAATATACCTGCCGAATATACAATAACAAAAGCTTATAGTACTTATACTTTCAGTGAATATGGATATTGGATACCATAAATCCGATAAAGACAAAATTATTGGTTATGACACGCAAATTATTTGTTATAGGTATGTACTTACTTAGTTGGTATCTTTACTTTATTGTACAAACAAAGTTTTTGAAGACTATAAATGCGTGAGAAACTTGGAGGATTTAATTTTTTCGTCTCGAAGGAGACTAGTCTTGCATGGATGTGTGGGTGCGTGAGATTGGCATTTAGCCCGCTCCCATATGCGCCCATCAATATGCAGCTTGAATCTCGTTGAGGACATTCATTGTTCTCACCCGTGTTATATTATACCTACACAACAATAAGTAGTACCGTTCATTCTGCAAAGATCCAACTCCCTCTGGTAGCCACATTTCAGAGAAAATCAAGTCCTTCATACTTTTAGATTCTAGTTTTTTAGATGATTTATGTAGAAAATAATTTCAAGGTTACAGTGGACAAGAGCCAGTCGATTATTCGATTGTTGCGCCACGAAGTGACTTATCTTGATCACAGTTCTTTTAGGTTTAAGAATAAAAGATTCTTCTTATGAGCACAGCAATATATTATGTGGAAAAAAAATGCTGGACACCTCACATGTAGCCCCGAGCTAAGCAGAGCATGGGTTATGGGTACTAGATAACTAATATACCTAAAACATGTAATATGTGTTCTGCTTTTGTTTGTCCTGCAAACGTGTACGTTGTGTCAGAAAGGGGCTGGGCGGGAGGGCAGTCGCCGGTGGCGTGACGCGGGCGCTCCCCCGCTAGGGGCCTCTGCAAAACAACACTTGTTGCGGAAATAGCGACCAAAAGAATTCTGCTCGTCGTGCCGTGACGATCAGCGCGTTCACCTCGCGCGTGTCAGCATCGATTCCTCGTCATATCGCCATGCAATTACCTCATGTAACTATCTTTACGGCCAGCTATTTAGGAACGAACGCTCCGTTAATATCCTGGCCTAGAAGCTACATTATTTTCGGCGGTGCATTAGTCAGCGTCCTGTAGCTTGCTATTCTTGTTTTGTATAGATTTATGAAATCGATGCCAATGCCAGCCCTATAAAGCAACCTATAACCACTGAGAAACATGTAACTACATTTTTGGTTTCTAATAGTTTATTATACTGCTCACAAAGCAAAATTGTAATACCTACAGGGTTCAGTATTTTTTTATAATTTTGGTATTATTATGTATCCGTTACCGTTATCATTCGTGAACATAAAACTATTTTCATCGCGAAGTAAACATTCGTAAATTACTGCTGATATGACATTCCGTATCATTGGCACAATTCATAAACAGAACAAGAAAAACTTTCTACCTTACCGCCTCTGTTCTTAATTTTCCAAGCTGGATACTTGACCTGTTATACTAATACTACGTAGTCGTGCCATAAGTTCTGTCTCCCTCCCCTCCACTAAAATCTCATAACCGCTACTGACTATCCGCGAGAATCACCCAGAAGCCGTGTCGATGTGCATGTTTGTGTGAGTGTGCCGTTTCGAGTGTTTGTTCCTAGTTTCCATACTGTATATACTTATACTGAGGTGGGGCATTAAAGAGAACAGGATCGCCGTTATTGCACTGTTTAAGTGCAACAAGTCAGCAAAGGAGATATTTGAGCTTCTGCAGCCACTACAAATTACAATTAAATTTGTGCAGCGTACTATCCAACGATACCGTGAGACTTCCTCTGTTGATGTGGTCTAGGAGCGGCAGGCCTCGTACTTCTCGTACACCAGCAGCAGTTGAAGCGGTGCGTCACCGCATTCTAAGAAATCCGCTCCGGAAACAAAAGATCATGGCACGGGAGATGAAAATATCCAAAAGAACGATGTCTCGTATTATCAAGGAAGACCTTAAGGGTCCGGCGACCCTCGCTTGCAAAAATCGCTCCGAATATCGTTGTCCCTGTTTAACCCTTGCGCCGCGCCCCATACGTACGCGATAGCAATATTAGCCGTTCAAAATTTGGTTTGTTCCGTAATACCAAAAATTATGACTGAAAACTTTTTGTATTCTTCACAAAGTATTGTTATTCTGTAACTAGACAATATAAGCTATGTTCCTTAATTAATAAAACGTAAGATATTGATGTTTTTAATACGAAACAAATAGCAAGAAAACTTGTCCATTTTCGCATAAAAATGTGCAAAATGAGATTGGCTTTCATTTCATTTGGGAACCTAGATAAATACTATTTTAATACAAATAATGCAATATTTTAGTGGAAATATGCTTGAATTAGAAATAATTTTGGTATTACGTTTGTATGAAGAATTCGTCGGTGCTTATCGACGGTCAACAGGGCAGCGGCTTTCGGACAAGCTTCGTGTGATACGAGAGGTGCGATCTCAACGTCCCTTGAAGAAGTACGCGGGAAAAAAGAACCAATAATACTTTTTTTAGACGAAAAAATTTTTACAATTGAGGAGAAGTTTAACCGACAGAATGATAGAGTGTACGCATATAGCTCTAAGGAAGCGGCTGAGAAGATACCCAAGGTGGAGCGTGGCCATCATCCCGCCTCAGTCATGGTTTGGTGGGCAGTTGGGTATTACGGAGCTGCATTTTTGTGAGCAAGGCGTCAAAACGAAGGCAAAGAACTATCAAACTGACATCCTAGAGAAGGTGGTGAAGCCGCTCAATACAACGATGTACCATAGTCAGCATTGGGTTTTCCAGCAGGACTCAGCACCAGCTCATAAAGCCAAGACAACGCAAACCTGGTTAAAATCGAATGTTCCTGAATTCATGGCTGCTGAAGATTGGCCTTCTCGGAGGCCAGACCTTAATCCTTTGGATTACCGCTTATGGAATATTTTAGAGGAGAAGGCCTGTTCTTCGCAACATCGAAATATAGAGTCATTAAAAGCAAATTTGACGAAAGCAGCGAAGGAAATTTCACTAGATGTCCTGCGTACGGCGATTGATGAATGGCCGGAACGTTTGAAAAAGTGTGTAGCTGCAAAGGGTGGGCATTTTGAATCTGTATTATTGTAAAGTAGAATAAGTATATTATAAATTTTTTTTTTTTTTCTTTTCGTGTTTTTTTATTTTTCCTGTGAGACAGAATTTATGGCACCACTACGTATAAAAACAATATTTTGATAGGCTTAAGAACAAAACTATTATAGTATGAAACGATATTTTCAGTACCTTTACATCATTCTAGTTTTATTGTTTTGTGTAACGTTCACGTGTTTTGGTAAGGCAGAAATCAAAACAAACCGTCTTTTGGCCCCGTCAAACGAGTTACGTAGAATATGCGAGGCGCGATAAAATTAGCCGATACCGCAGCTTACCGAGCAATTTCGTCAAACCGAACACTTTGTTTCACTCACAATAATAATACATCTCTTGCAACACCTCGCCAAACATTTCAGGAAATAGAATTATCAGCGCCGGATGATCAGCAGTAAAGTTGCCGACCCATTATAGAGTCTGCAACTAAATGTATAGAAACTATATTCGTATTGCCTAGTTAAGAGTGACACAGGCCATTCGATAATGCTGACATTGAACGCAAAAACAAAGTGGAGCGAACCGTGCGCATCGCAGATGAGTATATTGCGCAATTTTTACTATCACTAATGAAATTTGTATGCGGGTGAGATGCTCAATTCAACCTAATCTATGTCTTACTTTTCAATTCAATGCTTTTTTTAGACATTATATTACAAAAAATAAGTTAAAGTGTCCATATTCGAGACGTTATTTTAACAATAACGACTCGAATATGGACACTATTATGCATATGCGCAAGAGTATCTTCTGCGTGGCCCCTTCTATTTACAATAAAATGCCAAAATTACTGTGAAAACTACCTTTCACACTGTTTCGGAGAAAGATAAAAGCCACTTTGGAAGCTAAATGCTACTATACATTAAATGATTTCATGGCTGACGGTTAGATTTAAGCAAATGACACACTCTAGCTTTTCATTATTTATCAATTTTATTTAAATTTATTATTGTATCTTTTTTAAACATACACCACCTATGTACCCTATTTACGTGTATTTGATGCAATAAATATTATATTTATTACATAATAACAGTGTTTATACATAAAATGAAAACATTATTGTTGTTGTAGAAGAAGCTGATCAAAACATTCTCTAAATTGTTGTATGTTGTCTTGAAGAACAACAAATTCTGCCATGACACAGGATAAGATTGAAAAGATCTGTAGCAAGCGCCTGGTTATATCTTAATTCTATAAAATAATAAGTTTAATAAGTTAAGTACATAAAATAATTTGATTGTTTTGTAAACTGAAACCCGACTTCAATCCCCTAGTTTTTTAAAGTTTTGTGGGATAAATAATTTCCCACGGGAATAACTTTATGGGACATCGGGATCATCCTCTATACAAATGCAAAAGAATCATCCAAATCGGTCCATTAATGACGAAGAAATCGACGACCTTACATAAAAAAACACAGCCTCCGAAGAACATAAAACCTCCCAGCTTTTTCGAAGTCGGTTATTGAGAAACAGGCATGAATGACGTTTTGACGAGTGATGTAGTACGTAGTACGTATCTTGAGAAGATAATTGTGCGAAGATGACGGCGCGTTGGGTCGTCGACCGCGGCACCTCGTGAGGACCTCGAGGTTGTTGTCCGCAGTGGACGGTCCAGAGGCCGCTGCACTGGCTGCCCGTTGGGGCCTCGGGACTCGTGACCTGGTACAATCATTGACTCTCTCTAGAATAATCTAGCTAGTAGATGTGTTATAGATCTAATGATTCGATCTGGACAGATTTAGGGGTGGCTGGCCCGTGTAAGTCTCAGTCGCCCTAGGCTCAGGTCTTTATCTAGGCTTAAGAGGTATATAAAATGAAATATTGATATGATATAATTTGCTACATATTACGTTGTATTCTGTTATTGTTATTTTTAAGTATTCATTCAAAACAATAAACTATTTTGAATTAAAAATCAGGGTGACCTCTACAATTCATTTCAGCTATTCATTGATTACTGAACGAGTTCATTTTGGGTGATAAGATCGAACGGCAACACTCAGTAAAAGCTCCAAGGAATTTTCCTGGTAATTTCGGAAAAATTGCACAAACATAGATAGCAACACTTAAACGATTATGGAACTGCCCACGAGCTCACCTGCGTCATAGAGCACACGTCACCATCAGTAAATATACAGCATTCACATGGGCTCCGACATTCATGTTATTGAGAAAGTGAAAGTTGGTCAGGTCATAATTATGTGTAACGTAGGAATGCAGTCAATCGTAGGATTAACACTTTATTCAATTTCTCAAATTATTAAAATAAGGACGAACAGCACCTTTTTTAGACGTATGTACTTGTAAGTAGAAGTAGAACAAAGATAGGAGATCGTAGCGAAGTTCCTTTTACAAAATGATACAGTACAAAATGGTATATTAACCAGTAACTTTTTCTATGATGATGATACGCATGATAGTATCAAAGATCAGAGTGACATATAACGTATTTAGAAATCTCATGGGTCTGCAGCGCCATTGTAGCGCTTCAGAAATGTATAGGTACTGCAGCCCGTACTGACTCTTTCGATGCCATCCAGAGAAAGGGAATAGTCGCGTTTATGTCCAGACTTGACACGTATACAAAAACGCGATTTTATGGAGTATGGCAGATCGTTTGATCTGGACAAATATGCACAATCAGTGTGTAGCTATTGCCACTTAGATTTATTTTTTATAATATTATGGTTATATATGTTTTTATATAAAACAGCATGCTATCTTCATTTATGAAAAGTAGTTCTGTATTCATAGAAATAGACTGTTAAACATAACAGGGGGAATTCGCTACCAACGCCACTGTACCTACTTTATTTCTGTATTTCTTTGTGTTATTTTAAATATTAGCAGAACTGTATTATAAAGTTTGTATATTACGGATTTCGAGTCCGAAAACAGAGAATTTACAAACTATATTATCAACCTCGAGATATTTGTATCGGCAAATGTAAATAAACGAAACTTGTTTTCGTGATTGTGCAATGAAATCTGGGGAGACGAACACAAAGTCCGGGAGTAGACTGGTACTGGACGCGAGTCCCGCAGAGATAGGCCCCGTCGCAGAGATAAACAACCCCGTGCCCTATATTCCACGATTGTTTAGAATATAGGACGAACTAAAAATAGACGCGAGCCGTTCACTGTCTATTTCAAACGCCTGTAATTAGAAAAGTAAACAGATCTGCGAGCAGAAATAGAACGGGCCGAAATCAAAGTTTAACGTTCAATCGGAAAACATCACATCTATAATTAAAAATACTTATCGCACTCAGGCCCGAAATAACGTGCCAAGTGAAATCTTATTTAAATATGTATAAAAACGGTTTTCCATGAAACCGGGCTGATAACAGCGCCACAGATACATTTTTAATTTCCAAATGACAGTTTGGTAAACGAGAGCACTGCGTTACGTAATCAGTCTGTGTGATATGCATCCATTCCTCACTAATTTATAATAGAGTTAAGCACGTTGACACACATATTTCCTCATCTGAATTAATAGTAAACATAACTATTGAATAGCAGAACAGGCTGGTCATTAATAAATAATATCTCGCTTGTCGGTCACAGATTATACAGAAGTGAGTGTGACCACGGTTTGCGTAGCAGCGGCAGGAAACGTAAAGATCTGCGCACATTGATCCAAAACCACCCCGCACAAATTTCTGCATTCAAATATGGGCTTCAACTCGTCATCGTTAGATACATTTCACAGTCACAAAATGGCGAGTTGTCTGTCATCTGATGCCGTCAATCACACTATAAAACTTATAATTGTCTTGTATGATAAATGCGAAAGTTTGGCCGTTTTGATGGACGTTTGATACTTCTTTACGCCAAAACTACTGAACGGATCGAACAGAAAATTACATAGATGTTAGCTCTAAGCCTGGCATCAAACAAAGGCTAGTTTTGAACCCATAAAACAATTTCCATGCGATATAAATAACCTTTAAACATTTCCATAGACAGGACGCGTGCGAAGCCGCGGGCAGAAACTAGTATAAAATAGAACTAAATGTTACGAGTATATATTTGAATGCACATTTTTGTGCTGCTCTGCAACAGTGCGTTTCAGGTGTGCGACAAGCTTAACCGTATCGGCCGCGGAGGTGGCACTATCATTTATCAGTATCACAGCACAAACAAAGCTATTTTAATATTACTAATCTTTGCACACACGATAGAGACCGGCGGCAGCGCGGTCGCCCGCCGAAACCTTGAAATTGCATTTTAAGGTGACATTCGAATAACAACGAGATTTAGGCGGAATCATAAATAATGAGTTTTTTTGGAAACCCCGCAGTTTATGTTTATAGACACCAGAAACTGGAGTAGAAACCTGACGTCATTTGAATTATTTCGAATCTTTCTTTGTTTTCTGATTGTTCAGATGATTTCGACGTGAAGGCGTTTGTTTGAAATATGGTCGTTTGCGAGATGTGAGCTATTTTAGTTCTTATGTGCTGTTTGCAGTTTTACAATACAATACATAATCATAACTGGAACTTACTTTGTTTTATGATTGTTGAGATAATCGGTTTGTGAGATGTAGAGCTATCGTTGTTACTATGGGCTCTCAGTTTTACAATACAAATATCATTAGACTAGACTAGACCAGACTTTGTTTTCTGATTGTTCAGATAATTAGTTTATTTATTAGGGCATGCAAAACAGATTGCAATAAAATATTAAACAAATAGAAACACACAATAAACTAGACTGTATCCCTAAATATGTGTACACAACATGTTCAAAGCAGTTCTATGTGAAGCATATACTGACGACCGATGTGGCGCGGTGGGCGAAGGTCCGCCTGCGACGCAGGAGGTTGCGGGTTCGATTCCCGCCTCGGAACAATTGTGTGTACGATCTGCAGATATTTGTTCCGGGTGTTCTGGTCGTTTTCTATGTATAATAAAAAATATCTATGTATGTAATGTATTGTATTATGTATATCAGTTATCTAGTACCCATAACACAAGCTTTGCTTACCATGGGGCTAGATAATGCTGTGTGGATTGTCCAGCATTATTTATTTATAATTACCAAAATAGCTTTACACGCCTTTAGAATATTGCATTTGTACAGTGATTATTGTCGTTCATACCTGAGGGGGCATTTAAACTCGCGTGAGTGGGCCCAGCACGGGTATTCTTTTATGCGCAGACGCAAGTTATTTAGCGCTATTATATCACACTTCATGCACAGAAAAAAGCAAATTCCCGACTGTTCCCGACACGATACACTAACACCAAGTCGGAAATGGCACTCAAAAAGCAGCTAATTACGTCACACTAATATTATAAATGCGAAAGTATGGATGTACATGTTTGTTACCTTTTTACGCCAAAACTGAGTAGTAGACGACGAATTGGGCTGAAATTTTGCGTACAGGTAGTTCGAATAAAACATGCTATTTTTTATCCCATAATTCTGTTCCCATCATCATCATCAGCCTATATTAGTCCACAGCTGGACATAGACCTCCCTCAATGAGCGCCATAGCGCCCTGTCTTCAGCTTGACGCAACCAGCATCTACCTGCAGTCTATGCATCTACTCGCAGGTCGTCATCCCACCTGGTCCGAGGGCGTCCTACACTACGTTTACCGAGTTGTGGTCTCCACTCAAGAACACGATTGACCGAGCGGCCGTTGGTTCTTCGCGAGATATGGCCGGCCCACTGCCACTTCAGCTTGCTAATTCTCAGAGCTATGTCGATAACCATAGGAATGGGATATAAAAACATATGTTTGTATATAAAGAACGCGTGCGAAGCCGCGGAAATAAACTAGTAAAAAATAAAATACGTATTACAGGTTCTAAAAACTACACAGGAAAGCATAAAACTTTGTTTTTGTGTCAAGAATTTCAAGCAGGTAGGTGTTTTTTACGATTCCAATTGTGTTTACTGAATTCTTATCTACAGACTTAACCGTCAGAACAAGCTATTAACTTTATGTTGAACATGATTATATATATCATTTCTGGCGTGTCTTGGGAAAATTTGCAAGAATGCGCTAAAAGTGGAGTGTCGACTCCACTTTTAGCGCATTCTTGCAAATTTTGTAGATAGACATCTCATCATCTTTTATCTCAAAGAACGTTTTACCATTCTATATCTTTGTCACGCTCTTCTGCAACTCTTATGACAACCTCTCGAGGCGCGGTGGTCGATTCCCGTCCCGCCTCGGGACTAATGTTTGTACGATCAGTAAATATTTGTTTCGAATGTTCGGATCGTTTTCTACATATGTATAATAAAATATATTTATGAATTTTATGTATATCAGTCATCTAAGGTCATCTAGTACCCATAAGATTTGGCTTAGCTTGGGGCTAAATGATTCTGTGTGAATTGTCCGGAAATATTCCTTAGGTTTTATAACCCAATTCAAAAAATATCCGGGCTTTTGAATCGGATTAGGTGTAGGTATATTGAAATGTATTAATAATAGATAATACTTTATAAAAAAACTATATCTTCTGGTTTTGTACATAAGGCTTTTGAAACTGGCTAGCTGGCTGGTTTAACTCAACTCAACAACCGGCCTCGTCGAAAGATCAGCGTTGGGTACAAACGAGGCTTATGCGACAACTTAAATATGCACAACAAGAAGTTGTTATGCGCTATAAACAAAAAATGTATTTATTTTACATCATCGACATTCTTACAACTGCGCATTGTATTCATATACTTTGGCGATATAACATTGCACATAAAAACTACGGCTATCATGCTATACATGATGTAGGTACTCTCTCTACGGCCGCTTATCTCGTGTTATTACTAGCCAGACAGATAATGTTCAACTGTGTCCTGCACAGCAATGATGTAGTGTCAACAAGCAAGCCTGAAACCTAGGTCATGTCGCCGTTAACTGGTCAAGTTGCAAAATGTCGGTTATTATTAGACATGCCTAGTGATTTAGAACTGTAATAAGACAAGTCCTGTCTCGCCTTTTTTATTTGCGGTCTCGTATTTATTTACTTTAGACTGACCACCCAATTTGAAGCTGGTGAATCTGAGACGCAGTCAGCGGACCGAATGTAATGTAATAGATTAGACTCGGTTTTATTGTACTCAGGTCTGTATCTCTAAAGATCGAAATCTAGAGAACGACAGTATTCAGTGATAGACGTCTCATTGTCTAGCAAATACAATCACTGGCGAGGTAGAGAGGTGAAACGGTAGAAAATATGACCATAATCGCTTAAAGCAAAACAGATCATTTGTTAATTATAAAGTAGGTTACATAACTTAGTTAACAGTGCCTTAAAGCCTATGTTATGTTTGGTTCTCATAGAACGATAGAAATAGAACCCACAATCTCCTGCGCCGCAGGCGGACCTTCGTCCTATGCGCCACAGAGGTCATCAATATACTTATGGATTTCTCCGCTATAGCGGGCGAAGGTATCCTTCATCAGCTCTGCTTTCGATCAGAGATGTGCTAGATCGTAAGGTGTAAGATGACAAAATGCGTATATGATGGGATAAATCCCCCAAATACACTTCTCATTACTTGATTTTCATAGCTATGCGATCCATTATGGGACAAACCCAGCAAATACACTTCTGGTTACGATCCATTATGGGATATACCCAGCAAATACACTTCTCATCACTTGATTTTCATAGCTGCATTCGATCCATTATGGGACAAACCCAGCAAATACACTTCTGGTTACGATCCATTATGGGATATACCCAGCAAATACACTTCTCATCACTTGATGTTCATAGCTAAGCGATCTTATTCTTAGTACAGTCCATATTTGATGGAGACTGAAGGCGCATGCATTCATACCGAGGCGAGACTGCACAAATGACGGCGCACAAGGTAAATTGCTTCATCCAATACGGACGTCGCTCGCTAATGTAATATCCATGCAACAATTACACGCAGAAACGCAGCACCGCGGTTAAGTGAATAACAAGCGCCGACAGAGAACTAATGCCTAATCTATGCACTTTTATGATCTTTTAGGTTTTTGCTATTTGCAGACAAACATATGTACATATAGCTTACAGGACGAGGTATTAATGTATATAATGTCTATCCTGTCCACTTTTTCGCAACTAAACAGCTTCTGATTTGTGAAATTTGGTAATGAGGTAGATTTTATCCCGGACTGTCTGCTTTTTATACAGGAAATCGCATTATAAATAAAAGTTATTAAGGTAAATCGTTTCGTGTTAGCGCGAAATCCGTCGATTTACAGCAAATTAGTTTCTTTTATTTTTATTCAAATTATTCGCAGATTTTTTTTTTCATCAAATAAAAAGAAATCTCGCGCAAACACCTAATTATCACCCATAAATACACTCTTTTGAGTGTATTTATGGGTGATCTAGTAAGTAACTACATAGGTACTGCCGTCCTTAAGCTAAAATGCCGTTAACTACCAAAACCTAATTTCGAGTTATGCGCAAAATAGCGGGAAATAATTTAAAATGTATGCTGTTTCGAACAAATTGTTGATGGTTATCAACAATTTGTTCGACCTGAAGGTATAAAAAAATAGTACTTCAGAAGTACTTTCTAATAGCTTATCTTTCATCTAATAACTATAATTCAAATAATGTAAAAATATGTTTTGTATGGCCAAATGTTAGATAACGGCATTTTAGCTTAAGGACGGCAGGGTAAGTAGTAAGTACTAGTAATTTACTTACCTATATGTTGTGTTTCAAGTTAGTTTTAACAGTCTATTTGTGCAGACAATATGAAATGTTATCGCTCAATTTTTAGTAATAAATAACAAGGATACATTTATTTATCTCGGCGCCATCGATGTTCTTATCATCGATAACGCATGTTAACTATTATCACGTTTCAAAACTGGACGAACTGAACACGTATTATGAAACGTAGTACGCAGCGTTACAATAACATAAATATATATTTGTCAACAAATCCAACTGCAAGATACAATCACAGATCTTTATAACTTGGTGAGATTATCTCAAAGTTTTACTAGAAGTTTTTCCGCTCCAATTTCAGTAGCTTCACGCTACAAAGTTTGGAATTGGCTTACTATTTTTAAATTCACTGCCAAAAAAAACATTAGAGAGCTTTACAAAGTCAACAACAAAATTCACTCAATTATTTACGGACAGAAAAAAACTCTTTCACCCTTCGATAAGTCAATTTATGTCAAAACTAAAAACACCGAGGGGTGGCCCGGTCATTGAACCCAACAGCTGGTGTTGTGTATGAGAAATTTATTGAAAAGTTTTCTTCTGTATTTATTAAGATGTGGGGTCAAAAAACGTGCGAAAAAATTGCGCATCTAGGGACTAGTTGAGACCCGCCGCCGCGAATGTAAAAAATTCATATTCATAACACACAGTGACTTGTAAAGTCGAATTATCTATCTCCGATCTAATAGCACTGGCAGTAAACAAGGCAATAACCTACACAACTTCATAAAAAATCGGTCAAGATGGTGTCAGTCTCGCCGAGGTCGTTTGTACAGCCACGCAAAACAGTGTGCTCAAAATAAATAAATATTGCTGGACAACCACACAGTATCATCGAGAACCAAGCTAAGCAGAGCTTGTGTTATGGGTACTAGATGATTGATATACTTTATCATCAGCATATAGAGCAGTCCACTGCTGGACATAGGCCGCCCCCAATGAGCGCCATAGCGGCCTGTCTTCAGCTTGCCGCATCCAGCATCTACCTGCAGTCCTTCGCAGGTCGTCATCCCACCTGGTCGGAGGGCGTCCTACACTACGTTTACCGAGTCGTAGTCTTCACTCAAGAACTCGTTTGCCCCAGCGGCCGTCGGTTCTTCGCGAGGTATGGCAGGCCCACTGCCACTTCAGCTTGCTAATTCTTAGAGCTATGTCGATAACTTTGGTTCTCTGTCGGATGTATTCGTTACGAATCCTATCCTTCAGAGAAACTCCGGGCATAGCTCTTTACATAGCTCGCTGAGCGACTTTGAACTGGTGGATCAGCCCTATCGTGAGTGTCCACGTCTCAGCTCCGTCATAACGGGTAGGACGCACTGGTTGAAAACTTTCGTTTTCAAGCATTGCGGTATGGATGACGAGAAGACTTGACGTAGTTTCCCAAATGCTGCCTAGCCTAGCTATAGAAAATGATATACTTAACGGAATATATTACATACATATATATATTTTTATAATACGAAAACACCCAGAACAAATAAATAAAATCAAACGTCGTTGGCAATAAATGGATACGGAACTTTAGAAAGAGGTACCAGATCCACAAGTCATCCTTGTCGATGTTTTGCCTTCACAAGAATTAAATTACTACAGTACAGACTGGGCTGTGAATTTTAGCTGGACGTATATTTATTAATTGCTTATGACTTTTAAAACTTTTGAAACTATCATGGTTTATTACCGACGACCTCTGTGGTACGGTGGGCGAAGGTGTGCCTGCAACGGAGAAGGGGTTCGACTCCCGCCTTGGAACAAATGTGTGTACGATTTACAGATATTTGTTCCGGGTGTTCTGGTCGTTATCTATGTATAATAAAAAATATATATCTATGCTAGATAATACTGTGTGAATTGTCCAGCATTATTTATTTATTTATATAATGTATTTGTATTAAGTATATCAGTCATCTAGTACCCACCCAACACAAACACTGCTTAACTTGGGGCTAGATAATGATGTGTGGATTGTCCAGCATTATTTATTTATTTCGAATCACCCCTTTCCGATAAGTACACATGTAACGTGGCACCCTGTACATATGTAGTTCTGTGGTGTGTTCTTTATTATTTTATTATACGGTTTTAATTGAAAAACGTTGGTATTCGATAAAATTGTTAAGTTCAATAATAATCGCGCATACCTATTACACGGTCGGACGGTTCCGGGCCGGTTAGCAAAGATACCGAGGCGGCGGCGGCAGCGGCGCGGTGCGGCGCCTCGCCCAAACACGGCCTCAGTGTGGCCTCAGACAGACGAGTGCTCGAGTGCACAGCGGCGGCAACGTGCGTCGATTCAAACGAATCACAAACACTTCCTTATCTACCGTGGATTCTTGGGTTCAATAGCACGCGCAGCAGAAAAAAACCGGCTAAATGCGAGTCGGACTTGCACACGAAGAGTTCCGTACAAAACAATGACTTATTGTTATCGAATCAGCAAACAGCATTTCAAGTCTTGAAGAGTCACTTTGAGTGTGACACGAAGCGCTTTAGTACAATGTCAGAAAGGGCAACAATTTTTAACCCGTTTGTGAAACCCCTTTTCATTTTTAGTATTTGTTGTTTTAGCGGGCAAAGAAATACAAATACTGTTACAAATTGTTTTCAACTGTTTACCTATAACAGCAGAAACTTCTATTATTTTTTTCCGAGTACGCATCCAGTGCTCTTCACGAGATACGTGAAATGGACCGCCTTGACAGACGGACGGTCAGCACGGATGCCTAATAAAAGGTTCCTGTTGTAAAAGTAAAAAGATTTTTATTTTGCCAGAACAGAGACGAATAGTATACATACTCGTATAAATTAACAGAGAAAGTGACAAAATCGGTCTCCACTAAGCATGTGCTATGGTTAGAGCATATACCATAGCGCTGGTCTTCCTTGGAGACCGTGGTGCGTAAGGTGGCCTAATACACGCTTATAATGAAAATTAAATCAACCTTGGTGACCTTTGCTGAACCCTAAAAAAAAGCAGAATCTATATTTCATGTACCCCACAGGAACGGATCAACGTCCGCGGAAGTCTTAGCTAACATCCGGCCCGCGATACGAGCTGTTTGCTCGTAGGCGGCCCACGGTCGGCCTCGCTCTGACAGTTATCTGTCTGCATCAAAA
The DNA here is from genome assembly GCA_947044415.1 of Eupithecia dodoneata. Lineage (NCBI taxonomy): Eukaryota > Metazoa > Arthropoda > Insecta > Lepidoptera > Geometridae > Eupithecia > Eupithecia dodoneata. Next base: position 4,557,344 of record OX345656.1, on the reverse strand, counting down.
TAACAGAGCTTATTATCTGATGAGCTCAGATATAACTTCTGTTTAGGTGTGATATTCGATTTTCAGGCCACCCGAATCCTTGAATTGCTCCAGTTAATCCGCGTTTGCCTCTCCTGGCCTCCCCTATTGAGCGTCATAGCGCCCTGTCGGCCCTTTCGAGTGTAGCCCTTCGATTTAAGCCATATTCGTCCCTAGTTTTCGGCCCACACTATTTAAGTCTTTATACGTCCCTCACGACGATACGTATTTGTCCATATTCGTCCCACATTCCAAAATAATTGTATGAACAGTTAGCGTCAAAAGTATAATTTATCTGCGCAACCAAAACTACGGTCATCAATCATTATAGGCTGAAGACTAAGAAGTGTGTTATCTACCACCCAGCACTTACCATCACCCAATAGATGCTCATTACTAGTATTTATCCCTGCTTACTGTTGTGCTCTCTCTCTCTCTCTACGCTGTTGTGTAATAAAAATGGAGTACTTACTTCTTCCCTTAGTGTCATTCTTGTGGTCTGGTTCGGCGTGCGCGCATGCCGCCAGCAGCAGCGAGCACGCCAGCACCGCCAGCGGGTAAGTGCTGCGGGCGCGCATCACGCCGCGCCTCGGCCTCCGGCGCCGCACCGCATGACCCGAGCTGAGACAAATACAAACAATGTTACTCCAACGGCATGAGCTATGTATTCTTGTTTAAAAATAGCGATGGGAGGGACTTTCTTTAAACAGGGTGTAACAAAAAGTAAGGGACAAACTTGTAGCGTTCTGCTTCTACGACGCCGCCACGCGCCATGAGCCAAGAATAGGTGCCTAACTCATCCAAATAACACACCCAAATGCTTTCAACAAGACCCTGACATCCTGTTACTAAACCAAACCCTGATCTACCAAGACGAGACATAATATTCCAGAAAATCATGTTTTTATTCAAAGGATGATTTGTTATTCAATGTTTCGGACATACTTTGGCAGAATTTCGCGGTCAGATGACCTACATTATTGCTATGGATTTTGGTAATTTCGGAGTTTTCCTACTAAACTTCCTCCTATGACCGAGATCGTGTATTTTATTTCGACAAAAATAGAACAAGATAATATAAAGCATTAGAAGAAAGACTCGCTGCTGCTTTGGCGGAGGAAAGTCTGTTGACAAGATCAAATATAAATCTATACAAATTGATTGATGATTTGATTTTTGAGTTATCTAATATTTCGGCACAGTTGCATGCGCCATGATCACGGAGTAAATCGTTTTAAATTACTTTAGCATAAAAGTATTTGTTTGAAATGTCGAAAAAACAGCTTTTTACTAAATCCGTACGTAATAGTACAAAGAAATAAGTATTTTACTTGTACAACAAGTAAAATACTTATTTCTTTGTACTATAGTAGTTATATATACCAAAACTCCAAATTTTATAAAAATTGTCTGCCTGTCCGTTTTTTTATTGAGGTAACCTCCAAAACGGCTGGTTTGATTTTGACGGCACTCTTACTGGCTAGATAGCTGATCTGCAAGCAACATAAAAAACTTTTGTTTTTTAATAAAATTGGGTTCCGCGCATAAAAAATATCACCCATAAAATTGTGAATTCTACGCGGGCAAAGCCGCGGGCACAGCTAGTAAACAATAAATGTCTCGTGAACCATCCACCATATAAAAATCGTAACTGTCCTATAATAATAAACCTGAGGATTTACAAATCAGGAACTAGCTTGTTGAGTTTCCTTATTACGATGATAATTTACAAATCATCTGACATTGGCACACAATAGCTGTACTGCAAATTGTGTCTTGACAATTCACAGTTTACGTATTTGTATTCTACGTGCACAACAATGCCTTTCATTGATGAATATAAACTTCATTGATAAAGTGGATGACGTCGGCCGTAGTAGATAAAGACAGGCAGTAATTAGCGTGGGAGCCGTCGCGTTTCCCACGACACACCCGTAAGAGGAAAATAACGATTAAAATACGTTATTGACTAATCCTAGCTGATCTCACAATCACAGGTCCAGCTCCAATCTCAGTGATTCACTGTCCAATTACGCAGTAACCGCCAAAACGATTCAATACATAATTGCAAGAAGTCGAGACTCAAGTCAAACAGGGTACGTTGGACAACAAGGCTATGATCCTCCACCTTCCCGCAAAGCGACCCTTTTGCGAGAAGGTGGTATTTCACTGTTCCACACATTCCATAGGCATATTGGGAGAGGCCTATGTCCAGTAGTGGACTAACATAGGCTGATGATGATGACACATTCCAACGCTAACATTATTTCAATGGCAAACATACGAGCGTTGAGAATCAAACGACTCTATCATAGGAATACAAAGTTCAAATTCACATGTCTCCGTCAAACTCAAGCTTGACCCCGTATGTGCCCACAATTATTTCCTCTGTGGATAAGGTTGACTGAAGCTTAGGTATCAGGACAAGTCTACGCGGTAGTGTCTGGGAGTCTGAATAGCCAGTGTTCCGTAACGGACTGCGTTACGGTTCCAGGAAGCGATGCATTCATTTTCTGGAAAACTTCTTACCTTCTTTAATTATTTTCATAGAAGCTACAGCACAGTCACTGAAAGGGAAAATTAACTTCACAGTTCCACTTTACGGATAAACTCAGATAAACTTTAGATATTTTAATTTATACAAACAAAACGTGTTTTGCTGTGGTTTTTTTGACATTTAACATTGATTATGATTAATCAACGGAATGCCATTATCTCTTGATTGAAAGGTTGGCACCAAGCAGTTCGATATTGATTTCTTATTTAGCTATTTTTATTGATCAATGAGAAAGTAACATATTGCTATATACCGCGACAAAAAATGTGAAAGTGAATTTTATTGTCTAGCATTCTTCAACTGTGCGACTTTATTATTGAGGTTTAATCGTAGCAAAGCATGTTTTAATCGGTAAGTTACTGTACATAGAGTTAAAACCTCTATGGTAGAGGCTGACTCTTGTACATACATATATCCTTACTCTATGGGTTGACGTGAATCTACTCTATTAGAACTACTTATTTGTGAGGTAGACTTGTATAAACCAAAGAGGTATAACCGTGATGGAAAAAAGGATGGAAACGATGGAAACAACAAAGCGTCACCATTTCCAAAGAGAATACAAAAACTACGCCATGTTAAATGTTACTTTGGAATAAATAGTAGTAGTATGGTATACGATCCTGACTGCTTCAAGCTGCCCGTGTACAGTACGGACAATATAACTTGGCAGGTCAGAACTACGCACGGCTGCGCAGTAACAGTTTTTATGACCAAATGGTGACAAGGGCGGGGTGTGCAATAGTTAGTGTGCATGCGCAAAAGCTCGCAGAGCCTATGTTCAGACCTGCCAAGATCAATTGTCCGTACTGAATGTAGGCCCTTAAATACAGCAAAAACCAATCGATTCGATCCCGCCCCGTGACACAATACAGACAGATTGTATACTGAACTGCATCTGTACCCGACACGCCGCCGCGCCGGGTGACAGGCGCCATAAATAGCTTCCCTACCTTTTGTCGTCTATAGTTGACGACCTCTGTGACGCGGTAGGTGAAGGTCCGCCTACGATGCAGGAGGTTGCGGTTTTGATTCCCGCCTCAAGACAATTGTGTGTACGATCTGCAGATATTTGTTCCGGGTGTGCTGGTCGTTATCAATATACAATAATAACACAAAATATCATCTATGTAATCTATTTTATTATTTATATCAGTTATCTAGTACCCATAACACAAGCTCTGCTTAGCTTGGGGCTTGTCCAGCAATATAGTGTTAATCAGAGGTTAACAATAGGTAATGACATGTAAGAAACTGTAACGTATGTATTTATGTACCTACTTAGATAGCCACGTCACAGTGACGTCATAGCCGTAGGCGCCCGGCTGACGGTGTATTCTGATATCGCAGATTTTTAGACCAAGTCAATCCGATAACTAACTGACTAGACATGATTGCCTATATAGCTTTTATTATCTTGGCTATGCAAAATTTTGATATTATAGTACGTAAGCCCCAGGGAAATTTCTAAGAATGGGGTAATTTCTAAGAAATCATATGGTTGGTAGGTATGATCTCTAAATTTTTTCGAGTGCGAAGGGACTTTTTGGGATAGGTATTATTTGATTTCTTGGATTTTGGAATAATACGCGTAGGTACCTCTATTGTTGTGTTGTCGGGTTAGTACCAGCTTACTCTTCAATCCTTATCCTTACAACATATTACTCGTATAAATACATTTCATCATCATCGTCAGCCTATAGCAGTCCACGGCTGGACATAGGCCTCCCCCAATGAGCGCCATAGCGACCTGTCTTCAGCTTGCCGCATCCAGCATCTACCTGCAGTCTTTCGCAGGTCGTCATCCCACCTGGTCGGAGGGCGTCCTACACTACGTTTACCGAGTCGTGGTCAAGACTCAAGAACACGTTTGCCCCAGCGGCCGTCGCGTCGGTTCTTCGCGAGATATGGCCGGCCCACTGCCGCCACTTCAGCTTGCTAACTCTTTTAACTATGTCGATAACCTTGGTATTCTGTCGGATGTATTCGTTACGAATCCTATCCTTCAGAGAAACTCCGAGCATAGCTCTTTCCATAGCTCGCTGAGCGACTTTGAACTGGTGGACCAGCCCTATCGTGAGTGTCCACGTCTCAGCTCCGTAGGTCATAACGGGTAGGACGCACTGGTTGAAAACTTTCGTTTTCAAGCATTGCGGTATAGATGACGAGAAGACTTGACGTAGTTTCCCAAAAAAAATATAAATACATTTAGTTCATTGAAATGTTACAATTTGAGTTTACTTAAATTGTACTTAATTTGAGGAGGTTATATTCTTATTGAACTTTATTGTAAATTTTATCATGTAAATAAAACCAGTTATCATCGTCCTTCCTATTTGTACGACATAAACTGTAATATATTCGTTAAATGAAACATAGGAAGCAATCAGCTAATAATGGACATTTTCATGAAAAATCCATTATTATTCAAGTCAATGTTTAATGACTTGTGTACTTACACGATTGTTCCATGAGAAAGACTAATTGAAAAATTTGAAAAGTCATAAAAGCCAGCAATTGTTCCTAAGCGACTAAAATCTAGCTATAAGTCTAGAAAATCTGCACGGATCAGGCAACAAAATCTGTGTAATTTTTACGATATTTTTACCCGACTGCACAAATAAATAAATAATGTTGGACAATCCACGCAGCATCATCTAACCCCAACCTAAGTAGAGCTTATGTTATGGGTACTAGATGACTGATATACATAGAAAACGACCAGAACACCCGGAATAAATATCTGCAGATCGTAAAAACATTTGTCCCGAGGCGGGAATCGAACCAGCAACCTCCGTCGCAGGCAGACCTTCGCCGACCGCGCCACTCTCTGTCGTCACAAGAAGAAAGGTTAAGTTTTTATCTCTATTTTTAAATGTTCATCTTTGAACCTCACAGATGTCTCCGAGTAGGGCCCAAGGTTACATAGGGTGCGTGCGTGCAGTGTCCTGTGGGCACCGCAGGTAGGGGAGCCTCCGCTCCGGCCCGTGCAGTTGTTTACGCGTGTAGTGGCGGGGGTCAACGACCCTTACGCCGCACTATGAGACGTCATACAACAAACTAAACATGATTTAGTGATAACTTGCTGCGCCCCGCGGCTTCGCTTGCGTGGAAATATATGTGTTAACCTTTATCTTGAATCAGTCTATCTATTAAAAAAAAGCGAATCGAAATCCGTTGCGTAGTTTTAAAGATCTAAGCATAGGGACATACAGACAGCGGGAAGTGACTTTGTTTTATACTATGTAGTGAAGAGCCCTTCAGAGTTCAGTTAGATTCTAGGAAAAGTAAACAATTTTCAATTACACCAATCACCGTTAAACATATCATGAAGTATGTACGTTACGTACGTACACCTAACCTATCTATTATCATATCAACTGGCTAGTTCAAGGCCGAGCGCATAGCGCAAAAATGTTTTTGGAACTAATTATTGTTTTTGATAAGACTTGAAGGTTTTATGAAGGTACCTACTACAATACAATGTAATGTAGGTACCTAAATAGCTCTCGCGCCGCGCGACTTGACTTAGGTACCTAACTACTTATCGATAACAAACAACCTCTGAATGTTTAACTTTATTACGATTTCTGTAAATCACTACTAATACCGGGGACATTTCCTTTCTTTACAAGGTTTACGCTTTAGTTTAGATTGTACTTAACCTACTACTTGCCTACTACCTAGTCGCTAAACAATAATAATACCTAATTAACATACGTAATTAATTTCATGTTAAGTACCTACCTAGGAACATGCTTTTGGTCTGCGTAAGTATACCTAACCTAGGGCACTAGTCTACCTACGTACGTACCCTATAATAGATCGTACATTACATACCAAGATTCGCGCGATTTTTTGACTGAAACGGATTTTAGGTCACCAAACTGAATGTGCTATTTCTGTAGATACTACCTAATATCTACCTAGCTAGTTATACTACCTTACCTAAAGCTGGTCAGCAGGTGCTATTTTCGCATAGATCCACCCACGCGATGAGTCTTCTCTTACAACTTGCAACAAGCTTGCAGCGCTGTTTTTATAGGAAGGCCTAGGATAGGAACAGGAAGGTAAGCCGGAATCAAAATTATGGATAGAAACTATAGAAAGAGAGACGGACGTTTATTTTATTAGACAGGTAGGAATGTAGATCATTGCTACTTGAGTATGGATGCACAGCTGCCACATTCTATTGCATTGCTTAATATAACTGCGCAGATATGATTTTTGCTATAAACCTGAATACCAACGATCTAGGTACCAATAGCTTTATACATAGGTAGAAAATAGGTACCTATGTATAATTTACGCTCGCGTGTATTTGTCAAGAAAGTCGAAATAACAGAATGAATGCAAGGTTGTTCGAGGATATTTACGCCTACAATGGCGTACTGTGGACGGAATACGAGAAGAGCAGCCAAGTCAGCCGCCCCGCGCGCCGCAATTTTGCCGCGACGCAGTAAAGCCGCGGGAAGGGAAGGCGAGCGAGCGCGACTTGTTTACACCGAGCTTACACCACGTGGTGCGGACTGGGGAGCCCCGTGCCTACCACACGACCGTCACGTGTGCCCATTCACTACACCTCTAAAATTACTCAAATACAAACACCCAACCGGATTAGCCTAGCCGTAATCAGATTGAAAACAAATAACGCTTGGTACCTGAGCTCGGCGCCTGCCGTGGCTGTCTGCTCCTCACGATCCACAATTCAAATAGTATTCAATCAATCCGAGCACTGAATCACTAGTATCTGATTACACTGGTCACAGAGCACTCGTTGTTTAAAACAACAACATGTAAACAAAAACAGCACGCGAGTGAGTGGACAACGATTCAGACAAGTTGTCACGAACGACGCGCGCGAACGACTGCTTGTGCTTGCCTGCGCCGCGCGCGAGCCGCGCTGCGCCACGCGCGGGAAGCGAGGCGCGGCGGGGCCACCGCGCCGCCCGCCGCGCCGCCGCCGCCGCCGCCGCCGCGCGGCTGTGCCGTCGACCCAGCCGAGGAATGCGGCTCGCCCGTTCTACTCGCAGCACCAGCGCGTAGAGCTTATTTTTCGGTCGGTCCTATGAGGACGCGAGGGTCCACAAACAAACAATACCTAAGGTGGCAAAGACAAAAGTTCCTACCTACCTAAACCACCTCACGTAAAATCGAAATAAATACATATTAATCATAATCAACAACCATCTCCAACCTACTTACAGACCTAGACCGAAAAATACAACAACCACAGACAGAACTATATCGTTCTGTGGGGTTTCTGTGGCGTCTAGGTTCCGTTTGTGTCACCACACTGCACACCAGACGCGCAAATCTTTATGAATTCTGTGAACATCATAGGCTCGAATGCGATACAGCGCCTTATACAGCGCATGGTACAGTTGAGTGCATATTTAATTACTGTAAGAGATTAAATTTGTTATACCTATAACCTACCCTGATGCTTACTTTTTCAAGTTGTAGGTATGTTACTCGTAAGGCATAATCCCCATATTACAAAAGCGTAATATTGCTTTGAATCAATTTTCAGTAAAAAGGCTGTGAAAAACACGCTTCGTATTATAATACATAGTTCCTTCTGTCACGCTGGCATAAACAATTGCCAAAAATATACATAATTCGAATGGGCTCTAATAAAATCTGATTATCACGTACAATAGCTAGCCGCAACAATCAAGCAAAAAAACGGAGATTACGGTTTTTATTACAGTGTGCGGTATATCGGTTCAAATGTTCTTTTGACTGGGTCATCTTCAATTTCTTAGTATTGCCAACCTTATCAGGCATATTTAGAAGGCTTACGAAAACCAGAGAATATTATAATTTTTTTTAGTCTGATTCGTCCCATTGCTGGGCAAAGGCCTCTCCCAAATCTTTCCACTCGCGCGATCTCCCCATATTATAATATTAACAGAATTAAAAATTTCCCAATATAAAGTCACCCTAGGTGGACTCACTGCCACAAACATATTACACGAAAATCAAACAAAACACAATTATTCTGTGGTACAATAGCGCGCCGCGCGGTACACTCCTCTCGCCGCCGCCGCCGCCGCGCCGCCGCCTCGCCGCCGCCGCGCCGCCGCCCCGTTTCTTAGTTTGGTTGGGTCAGGGTCTGACCACCATTTGAAGGTGCCCAGTGCCCACCATTTGAAGATGCCCAGTGCCCACCATTTGAAGGCGCCCAGTGCCCACCTTACCCACCACCGCAAAAACAATCTGCACAAAAATCTGATCACATCCTGTATAGGTAGTACAAAAGTCATACTAAAGTAATGTTTAACGGGATATTTACCATGATTTGATTAGGCCACTGCCTAATCAAATCATGGTAAATATCCCTTCAGTTATTCCGTGATCATGGCGCATGAAACTGCTGAAATATTGGAAAACTCAAAAATCGAATCAAAGTAAATTTCCTGGTATAAGGTATAAATGACTTTTGTGTTAATAACCATGATTATTTCGTTTCAGGAGTTTTAGTTGGCAGTGTCTTCAGTTATTGCGTGATCATGGCGCCTGAAACTGTGCCGAATATTGGAAAACTTAAAAATCAAATCATGGTAAATATCCTATTCAACAATTTTAGCCTGTATGTATAGTAGTATACCTTATCGCTAAGCCAAATTATTTAATAAATATTAATTATTAAATAATTTTGATATTATTTATTTAATAATATTTACAAACCGTAGTTAATAATTATTATATAAATAAATAAATTCGAAGCAGGATGCATCATAGAGGCATCGCCGAGTGCACAGATCTTGAAGCATCAGCAATGCCGTGGAAAAGTAGGCGTGGCACAATGGCACGTGTAGTCTACTTCGCAAGTTTAGGATTACACTTTGAATTATTATGTTGTTGCCTAGTGATGTTATTTACCTACCTGGCTAAGTGGCTACCTACCTACTGCATCTACAATAAACTCTGTGAACTGCATAAAGACGAAAATTGCCGGACATTCCTTATAATTTACTTTAATATAGAGCCAAGATCAAACTTGGGCGGTGCGATGGGGTTATCAACATGCTGGCATGCATGTGGACCCCCCCAACAAGTATCTACTTAACACTTTGACTGCTGAAATCACACGGTATGTGTTTTCTACAAGTGACTAATATGCGTAAATCCACACTAGCGCAGCGGCTGAGAAAAAACAGATCTTTGTGACTCAGCACAGCCGTAATATTTTTCGAACGAAACGCATGTGCGGCGCAACATAACCGCTGTGTAGAGCGGCAGCACGAATTTTTTAGGTTAAAAAAAAGATCGCAGTCGTCGAAAAAAAATCGCAGTCAAAGTGTTAAGTAAAGGGGTGATAGATACTGGACAGGGCACCAAGGATACCAACATGAGGTTTTTTTTAAAGTTTTTTTTCATCTTATGCGTGTCGTTTTACATGTACTCTTGCATTATTTAACATTAAGTACCTTTACCATATTTCACAAATCTTTTCAGCAAAACCAGTATTTTGTCATGAAATTAGAACAAAATAACGATGTTAATCGGTTGAAATCGCAATACAATAATAAAAACGAAAAAAGTAAAAAAAATATCGATATTAAAAAAGAAATGGAACTGCCTTGGGGTCCAGAATTACTCCCTTTCGGCTTTGTACACATGTTTCATGGCACTCTGTATAGTTAGATATATTATTATGTAGAAAAAGTCGTTTAAAACGGTATTTTTACCATGATTTGTTTCTGAGTTTTCCAATATTGCGGCACAGTTTCATGCGCACTGATCACAGTAGGTATAAGTATAACTGAAGGCACTGTGAGTAAGTTGGCAGACATACCAATTCATCTTCATCATGGTAAATATCCCGTTATAAATGACTTAACCATGTCAAAAGATTTTAATTCAGTTTCGTTTAACCAACAAACTTTATGAAGACACAAAGTATCGTAGTAAGTAGCATGATTTTTTGTTGACATTAATTGTTATCAGCAAATTAGGTACTGTTAATGGTCAAAGTTCAACGGAAATCTGTTTGGCGTTACTATCGGTAGAGTTCGGCCAGTCTTTAAATAAAAAAGATAAGTTTGTTCAATCTTTTAAGACCTGGGTCAATTAAAGTTAACAAAGTTTAAAATTAACTTTGTAGCTGGCAGCAACCAACGTAAAAATTACGAGAACATATTCTCGTAACTTTTATACTTACACGAACACAACGTACCTACAAACGTCAAGCAAGAACAGACAATTATAAAATCACTCCATTGAAGACCGATGTGGCGCGGTGGGCGAAGGTCCGCCTGCGACGCAGGAGGTTGCGGGTTCGATTCCCGCCTCGGAACAATTGTGTGTACGATCTGCAGATGTTTGTTCCGGGTGTTCTGGTCGTTTTCTATGTATAATAAAAAATATCTATCTATGTAATGTATATTGTATTAAGTATATCAGTAATCTAGTACCCATAAAACAAGCTCTGCTTACCATGGGGCTAGATAATGCTGTGTGAGTTGTCCAGCATTATTTATTTATTTATTGATGCTCTAAGATCTATGATACGGCAAATAAAATATAATCATTACTAAAATTACTAGACCAGTAAGTAGGGTACTACTTACCTTAGTACCTTACATATTTATATTTTACTAAAAACAACCTCGGTCTGCCTTCCACTTGTTGTTCACGCCCAATAGGGTTCACATTGTGATACTAATTAATTAATACATAAGAACCTACTAATTATTGTTAATTTTGTAACCTAAAAATAATTATCTAATTTTACTTTATAGATGCTATATGTACCAATTTACTTTATTTTCACAGTCTCTTCTTATTATATTATTCTGTTATTTATCCGTGAAAACCTTCAATAAGCTTTCTAGTATTTATGAACTTTTTATTGTGTTATATATAAGCTTCTGGTTTTCCTTTAAATAAATATAAAAATATAAATACTAATTAAGCCAATGTGATGACAACAATAAATATATTGAGTATTGAGATCAACTTTGACAGCAAATGTATTATGTTTATGCTTATCGGTTCTTTTTTTCTTTAATTTATCTATATACATAGGTATGTAATGTATTTTATTTATTTATTCAAGAAGATAGGAGTTTACAATATGTATTTGTAACAACCAAAGCACTCACTATCCTATTCTATTAACTATAAAACTATTACCAGACTTAATTTTATAGGTATTAAAAGATTTTAAATTCTAACTCTATTATACATGTTATAATATAATCATAGAATTATTATTATAATCGAGCAATGTTATATATACGTAGATACGTTGTACCGAGGTCTTCTCAAAGACTGCATCACCTTGGAACACCGAGGACGCCTAGGGAGGCATGCACCGGCATCAGCGAGCTGCTGGCCTTCCTGGTTGGTGGTTAGACTAGCAGCCCCCCCACCCGACACGCAAAAAAGGCCCACCGGCGGCCAAGTTGCGGAAACCAGTCCAGAAACAAGTAACAAGTAAGTAAGTGTACCGAGGTCTGACTAACAAGACGAAAATCAGGTACGTGCCTGAATTGAACTCAGTCCGTCTTGCTCCCGGCCGCGACGCGGACGTACGTTGAAGCGGGATTTTGGAGTATGAAAAATATTAAAGTGCCATGTTGTGTGTTTAGAAAGTGCAATACTTACTATGGGACGGTTGAGAAAAGCAAGAAGGATGTGTCTTTTTATTCCTTCTATATGTTTTGTACTGTTTATAATGGAAAATCATAAAATAAATTAAATAATGTCACTCAAAAATCACTGCTGTGTTGTTGCCTCTTTGCCACCAACACGAACGAGACAAGCAATGCGTTACGTTTATGAGTGACAGAGATAATGCCATGCGGCGTTGTATGTTCGAACGACGACGCTAGGTATGTAACTTTAATAAAATATCGCAATGTTTTTATAAGTTTACAATGAGTATGACGTCTCTATTTGTAAAATCTCACTGTAATCGAGCCATTCTTCTTTATTGACCGGAGTATATACTCAAAATCATATAGCTATACTATGAGTTATACAATACTGTACAATACATTACCGCAGCAATAAGCATAGAATAGCGCCTACAAATGGTCTAATATGTTTTTAAATATTATTGGCCAGCGTCAGCGTATAGCTATCCTTAAAATTATATCTATAGCTAAACCTACTCCTAGATTTACAATACAGTCTTTTTATTCCTTCTATATGTTTTGTACTGTTTATAATGGAAAATCATAAAATAAATTAAATAATGTCACTCAAAAATCACTGCTGTGTTGTTGCCTCTTTGCCACCAACACGAACGAGACAAGCAATGCGTTACGTTTATGAGTGACAGAGATAATGCCATGCGGCGTTGTATGTTCGAACGAAGACGCTAGGTATGTAACTTTAATAAAATATCGTAATGTTTTTATAAGTTTACAATGAGTATGACGTCTCTATTTGTAAAATCTCACTGTAATCGAGCCATTCTTCTTTATTGACCGGAGTATAGCTATCCTTAAAATCATATAGCTATACTATGAGTTATACAATACTGTACAATACATTACCGCAGCAATAAGCATAGAATAGCGCCTACAAATGGTCTAATATGTTTTTAAATATTATTGGCCAGCGTCAGCGTATAGCTATCCTTAAAATTATATCTATAGCTAAACCTACTCCTAGATTTACAATACATTACCACAGCAATGAGCATAGAATAGCGCCTACAAATGGTCTGATATGTTTTTAAATATTATTGGACAGCGTGCCAGCGTATAGCCACAGTAGTATAGCTATCCTTGAAATGATATCTATAGCTAAACCTACTCTTAGCTAGATATACAATACATTACCACAGCAATGAGCATAGAATAGCGCCTACAAATAAGTCTGATATGTTTTTAAATATTATTGGCCAGCGTGCCAGCGTATACCCACAGTAGTATATAGCTATCCTTGAAATGATATCTATAGCTAAACCTACTCCTAGATATACATACAATACATGACCACAGCAATGAGCATAGAATAGCGCCTACAAATAAGTCTGATATGTTTTTAAATATTATTGGCCAGCGTGCCAGCGTATAGCCACAGTAGTATATAGCTATCCTTGAAATGATATCTATAGCTAAACCTACTCCTATATATATAATACATGACCACAGCAATGAGCATAGAATAGCGCCTACAAATAAGTCTGATATGTTTTTAAATATTATTGGCTAGCGTGCCAGCGTATAGCCACAGTAGTATAGCTATCCTTGAAATGAAATGAAATTATTTGTTAAAAGACTTACAAAGAACATAATAAACTTAAACTTAAATGTAAACTAAACGTGTGAAATGAAATGAAAGTTTATTTCTTTAGGCTTACAAATAAGCACTTAGTTTTTGTAATCATGTAAGTCCAGTAACAAAATGGCTTTGCCTCAGCATGAGTTGGATGACTAGCATGCTAGCAACCAACGTGCGCTGGTGGAAATGATATCTATACTAAAGTCATTTAAAACGGGATATTTACCATGATTTGATTTTTGAGTTTTCCAATATTCGTATTTTTTAATATTTATTTGTTCATGCGCCATGATCACGGAATAACTGAGTTATTCCGTGATCATGGCGCATGAAACTATGCCGAAATATTGGAAAACTCAAAAATCAAATCATGGTAAATATCCCGTTTTAAATGACTTTAGTGAACCATGATAGTTTCAGAAGTTTTATGATATCTATAGCTAAACCTACTCCTAGCTAGATATACAATACATGACCACAGCAATGAGCATAGAATAGCGCCTACAAATGGTCTAATGTGGATTGTTCGACGCGGAGTTAACCCCAATCGCCCCCAATCGAAGGACCGAATTGTTTGCTCAATCATCGCTGATATTATCGTGAATAAACACTGATCATGTTTTTATTGTGGTTATACCTACATAGAGGAAAAACACGCTGCTATGCTACGCTACGGTAACCTAAATGCTTGGCGGAGCTTAGTTTTATTGCCAGAAGGAAACTATAGTCGGTATCTTGAACTTTAGGAATAATTACAATTAGTAATCGAAGAGGAAAAACACGCTGTGTCATTTAACCATTTTCTTGATTTTGTAACCAATAACTATAAATCGATGTGCGAGTAGACAAGCATTAGGTATAATATAACTTTAGTGCTTTGACACAAACAATTGTACGTTATACTACTACGAACTACGAATAGGAAATTGAGACTAATTTGTCGAAAATTTTTGGTAACACCTCTTTTGTGTCTGTCTACCTAGCTACCTACTATTATCATTCTTTTGTAGTATCGTTTTACTAGGAAAGGGAATTAGGTTGTGGAAGTAGATAAAAAGTTTACATTTTAGTAATACAACACCAAACGAAACACTATAAGTAGGTATAAGTATGTAACCTGTACCTTATACATAAATTCCCGGTCGAAAGCCTATACACTATCCAAAGTCGACGTTGAATGTTTGTAAACAAACCACGACACGAACCTAACTAAAACTGCGTGCTTGGCATCGAGTTTCAGATATCATTACATTCAGTAAGCAATATTTATTAAACTAACGATCTCAAATCGACAAGGTGATGTAAAATGTGTACCTACCTATAAAAAGACGCGAGTTAATTTTAGGTTAAGTAGGTATAGGTACCTATGAGCTATTTGTTCACAAACATTGTGCATCGAGTTTTGTTAGTGTAGGTATAGAAGCAACCCGAGACAAGGTGGCAGAGATGTGATACCTACTAAGTACTAATTGAAGAAATTAGGTGTCGAGTCTCCAAAGACTGAAAGAGGATGTGCTTCATCATCATCCTATGTTAGTCCACAGCTGGACAAAGGCCTCCCCCAATGAGCGCCACAGCGCCCTGTCTTCAGCTTGACGCATCCAGCACAATCCAGCATCAACCTGCAGTTTAATTTTTCGCAGGTCGTCTTCCCACCTGGTCGGAGGGCGTCCTACACTACGTTTACCGAGTCGAGTCGAGGATGTGCCTAATAAATTTGAAAAAATAATCTAATATATTAGCCCACATTTGGGAAACATAAGCAAGACAGTAGAGAAAACTCTATTTCTTTAGGCGAGGTCCAATTTTCAAGGATCCATAACCCATTTCATTCATGTAGAAAACAGGAAGAGAGGAAGAGTTTTCTCTTTCTCTAAAGTTTCGATGTCTTGCCCTAATATAATAACTAGTTTCTGCCCGTGTTTTTACAAAAACGATTTTTTCTATCTCATCTATAAGTACAATAAAATAAAACGAACCCTTGTTTGATTCCAGACCAAAGAACTAACTTATGTAAAACTTCAGCCCGAGGCGATCTGTTCTGCTTGGAGAAGTAACAAACATCCATCCATCCGTCCATCTAACTAAACCTTCGCATTTAACAGTATGCGATGGGATATCAACGCAGATCAAAGTCCAGAACAGGCCTAAGAAATGTCTAGAACAGAGAACGTAAACACCAAGGGCATAGGTAATTTGCGACGCCCGAAGGCGTCAATACCTCCAGTCTTATAAGTAGGCAGTTCTTATTGCTAATTGACCCGCTTGGTGTCCCGCCACCTCTTAGCAGCCCCATTTGCCGACACTGTGAAAATCATTGATCCAATTAGCTCTGTTTACGAAATGCGCTTGCGTCGAAGCGGGTAGGTAGAGGTGGGTAAAGAAAACTACTTAGTAATACTTAGAGGAAGGTATACAATAGATAAGTAGGGGCAGGTAACACGGAGTAGGTAGTTGACACGAGTATAGAATCACCGGCGTTAGAATTTCACATTTCTAAAATATAATATAGCCTATGTTCACCAGGAATAGTGTACCTATCCAACACGGTGAAAGAATTTTTCATAGGTACAGTAGTATCGGAGCCTATTCAATACAAAAAATCAAACCTTTCCTCTATTAAATATTAGTATAGAAAACATACGCCAATAAGCCTATTTTCGTATGCTGCCAATAATTTCTACTTTCCGCTATAGGTAATTTAGATTTTTTTACGTGTAGCAGTCCACTTCAACTAGTCGAAAATCCGTCTGATCTTACTCCAACGCACCTTATATGATTTGTTTGTAAAATAGCTTAAGAAAAAATGTGCTGACAATTACGTGATGTCGAATAAGGCCAATAAATGGTGATGAGAGATATTGTGAAATATTCATTTGAGGGCAGATACAGAGAAGAAAATAAACAAGTCATAAGTACTTACGTAATTTTACACGACAACATAGGTTAAGTAACTATTATCAACATAATTTTATGTAGAGTTAGAGGAAGAGCAGTGTAGAGACGGTTAACGCTCACGGCAATAATTAAGAATCTACTAGAAATAACAGGGAGAGAAAATGTCCGTAAGTTAGAGTAAAATCCATACAAAAATGTTCCATAACATAAGTCAGATGCAGCACTCCAATGCTCCGTGAGAAATGAGTTGTTTCCATGCCAAATATGTAAGAGCTATGAGCTTTTTCAACTTCCACTGAAAATTACGGATCCTCGGAAACTTTTTGATGTAATTGCTTCTGAAATACAAGAGTTTTGCATTGCAAGTTAAATTTTGCACACTTTGATGTTTATTTGACGCGTCACGAAAAATATACATACCCGCAGGCTGATTATGTAAAAGCAACAGCAACAGCGACGCGACCGCGACCGGTTTTAAACAATTCGGAAATGCCCCGATGCTATTTCTAGAAACTGAATTACCTAGCAAAGTGGTCATCATGACCAACCTCACACGACAGAAACGTATCGGATAGTTATTTAAAAGAAATACCTACTCGTTGAAATCACCAGTGACAAAGGCACTGATGGCAAATCCGTCAAAAGCTGCCTACGCGCAACATTCTAGTGTTAACTAGGCACATTGCACACTGCACTACTCGCACCACAGAACAATAATATCCCGCACTGAGCGAACGTAGTACCCAGTTTTAAATATTTTTTTTATTTTCAAATGCAACATTACGGGATAAATTGTAGCGTAAGCACATTACATGTGAGTTACGGCGTAGAATTTGGCATGGAATAGAGCTGAATGGGCGTCCGCGTCGACTAAGCGTCGCCGAACGCAAGCTAAATACAAGCACTGGCCAATCACTGGCTTTCATTGTATAACAAGAAATAAACATTGGAGTAACAGATGTCACACGTTAGTGTTTTGTGCAACTGCGGAGGATTTGTGAAAAGAGATTATAATCTTCTAAATTTAGACACAAAGGAAGCGAGTCTACTCTACTATGTGTTTGAATTCTTGAAGCTGCGAAAGATTTGACCTTGAGCTTCCACAGACATTTAGACCCGTTATTTAAAAGCTTATTCAGTCATCGAGCGGTGCTTGAGTAATGCATAATCCATAGAAAAGCCTTACTCAAGGATATATCAATGACTGAACTAGCTTTCATAATATGGTTCTTAGATTAGAAGTCCCCATCCACAAATAAAACAAAAATAATGAAGATAATATTTTATTTTGACCAACAAAATGGGTAGTTCGAGGATATACATATTTATACTTAAGCTGTCTTTTAATATCTAACCAGTATTTACAGTGAGGTAATAAGGCGAAGGTTCATCTGTACTGAAAACTTTGCTAAGCATTTCCAAAACCAGTGTTTGTATGTATTCCACCTGCAAAGAAAAGTAAGTATAAGACTTCGATTTAGCGTTTTTCGTTCAGCGAGTATTGTAACAAACAAAGTAGGTATGACGTGGGTTTAGACGTGGGCAAGTGTTAGTGGCGAATTTATGAACGCTACAGCTTCCGTGGCGATCACAATAGTGGCCTATCATGGCCGCAGAGACTACCCAAGCCACCCAAAGAAAAAAAAAGTGGACGTGGGTATTTAGTTTAAAATTACCTGTTCTGGAGGACAGTATCCATCCTCAGTAGATCTGGCTACGGTTATCAAAACTGGCGGTGGTAGATTTTGCAGAAATGATCTGAAGGTTTTCTTAACCATGGTCTGAATTTCTGCTTCTGTGCTTATGTGGTACGGCAGACCCCCTTGATCCCTGGTACATCCTCCGGCGAACACTGCCCACCAGTCTGGGCGCTCACCGAGCCTTGCAGCTTCTGAAGTCACTGCAGTCGCAATCTCTGAAACCTAAAAAACTGAAAATAAAGATACATACAACCTGAAAATAGTTACACGCCACATAACATGACGTATATTGTGTACTAAGCTGAAAGGGGGTGATTCTGGATGCCTCCAACTCTAACTAGTAAATAACGATTTTTTTTTTAATTTAGGTCAGTTTTAGAAAATTATTTAACATTATAAGATATTTCGTAAATATTGTATACTTGTTTTTTCAGCAAAATCAGTGTTTTGTCATGAAATTATTAAAAAAATATATCTATATCCATTGAATTAATTATGTATAATAATGAAATAATACACGTAAAACACGAATAAAAAGAAAAAAAAACGTCTAAAATGTACATTTTTTTTTTACAACACACGTTGAAATCGTCGCGTCGTCGTCGGGGCTCACATCACCCCTTTTCGGCTTAGTTAGTACTCTAGTATATATGTTTCGTTAGACCCAGTATAACATTTAGTTGAGTTTTATTTCTAATCCGTGTACGAAAATAACACATCCATTGCTAGAACCACACTGAGATTATAAAAATCTTTAATTCAAAATAATCATAATTATTTATTCAGGTACATACGTACGTATGTACCTGAATAAACACTACACAAGAACATTACATTAAATCGTTATGCCTTCATAAACATGTCCAAATCACGTACCCTTTCATACAACTCCGACCTTTCTCCGTCATACGAGTCTAGGTCGTTATTTTCCTCCAAATGTTGAAACAAATCTTCTAACTCGTTTATTTGTCGCTCCCGCAATTTGGTAACCTGCTCTACAGATCTCGCATTGTTGCCGTCAGGAAGTTCAAAGTTAAATATCGGTTCCAAGCGATCGTACAAGCCGATATTATCGTATAAAGAGAGAAAAGGATTGCCTGTGCTGAAGAAGTCTAAATCAATATCCAGAACGTAGGGCTCCGATATATTCAGATCGCACGCTAAGTTTTGCGCCCAACTTTGCTCCAAGTGTTTCGGAGATATGCCAAGTTCTGACACAGTCAGCGTGAACTTCCGTTCGTTTGTGAGGTTTTGCGAGTACAAAGCGTCTGAGAGGTAGTATGGTTCTTTACTATCTACGCGAAGGTAGCCGGAGGGATCATCGCCAACGTATATCTCGCGGGTACCGTCAGTGATTTGTTGTGACCAAGGAGGTCGCAGCCATACGACCGTGTCGATATGCCCGGCCGCCACTGCGGGCACTATCCAGTTTTCTATTTGCAGCAATGGTAAAAGGTTCCTTCCAGAGCGAGCTTCTTCACCTTTCAATTTCCGATCTATCAACAAGTCCGGATGGGCATCAAAGTGCACCAAAGTCGTCCCTTCAACTGGAAGCTTCTTGCCTCCGATTGCGGAATATATGAATTGTAGAGCGTCATTATGTTCCTCCACGACGTAAATGGGAATCTTTTTAAATTGCTTCAGGGACGTAGCAGTCCCTTTACAATTTTCGGTCATCTTATTATTGTGATCAAAGATTGAAGACGGCATCCTAAAACAAACAACATGTTGATAAGGCTAATAGTTTACATAGCAGGCAGGTGCTTTTATAGTTTAGAGAAAAGGAGTGTTTAGAAAACATTGGCGTGAACCTTGGAAAGCGATACGCCGGTGAATATTACTGCCGTTGTTCAGCTTTTGGAGGATTTTCCAATTGGGTCAAGGACGGATGCCGGGAAAAACTCCAACGTTATTCACGGCATCTTCGCAGTTGTTAGAAAGTGTTTACATTGTTACACATGTAACGTTGCTTTGACATTGATGGAGTGGAGGGGAACGCGAAGTTCCCCGTGTGTGCTGTGTACACACACCCTGCAAACACTAAGCCTTTTATGGAATTTTACAATGGATGAAATGGGGGCATTCTGCTATTGAATCGATACGATCGAGACTTGTACTTATTCTTTGCTGAACACATATTTATTTAAGTACTACCCGACTGATCTACTTCCATAATTTGTTTTATTTTAATGCACTTTTATATAATTTTAAACAAAGATTTAAATCTTTGATTTTATATGAAACAGGCTTGATTTAAGTCAAGTTACACCTATTCCACCTTTGTTTTGTGAATTCTTTTTTAGGTCAGTTTTATTAATTTTAGGTAGGGGTACCTATGTGATTTTATTTGATTCCCT
The DNA here is from genome assembly GCA_947044415.1 of Eupithecia dodoneata. Lineage (NCBI taxonomy): Eukaryota > Metazoa > Arthropoda > Insecta > Lepidoptera > Geometridae > Eupithecia > Eupithecia dodoneata. The sequence continues at coordinate 4,536,567 of OX345656.1, read as the reverse complement.
TTCCATGTTCAGATTTTTCTGTGTGTAAATTATACGTGTTAATTCTGTTTTTTTACTGTTAGTAGGTAAGGTATGCATAAGGATGGCATAAGGTAATGACTTAGCTGTATATTGCTGTAATGTTAGATTTATGATTATTTTATTTTATTTATTTACAATAAATAATATACCACTACACCTAAACAAGGCGCGTTTGTGTTTGAATATTATACATCATAAAACGACCTACTTGCCAAATATACGTAAGTATTATAGGAAGGAACTACGATACGCTATCCATTAGCCTTCGAGTGCGGTGAATGATATCGTTATCACGTTGAAAACCCTCACTTTTGTCGCGCAATAACAATAATGCGTCATGCATGACCATTTCCGCGAAGTGCGTAATACCATTCGGCACCATAAGGGCTCCCACACAAAACTGCGAACTCGCATCGCATCGCAAATATCTGCGAACTCGCACGAATGCACCGCAAGAACGTCCGATCTCATTCGCATCGCGCATTCCTGCGATATTACGTCATACTTGGCTCTTCAAATGAAGATATGCTCATTCTAAAATAATTAAAAAAATTATCTTCTTCAGTTCTCAACCCATAGTACTTTCGAGTAAAATAGTTCCCACCAGAGTTCATAATCGTAATAAATGGATGAACCCAGAATCTTCTTTTTCTTTTATATCTATGTAACAATAACAGCAGTGCAATAATCTTTTTGCGATCCATCTTACGCTTCCTAAAAACACGTCCAATACGGCTGACTACACTTGAAGGTATGGTAATGGTTGCCCTACCAAACGGTTTGCCGCACAAAATCGTATCGCAGAAATTCGCATTGCAAGTTCCTGCGATGCGGCATCGCATCGCATCGCATCGCAGTTTTGTGTGGGAGCCCTAAACGTTGCGCGGGGGTGGTCGTATTTGAGTTTTGGTCATTGGGGTACTTTACCATTAGGTAGAGTTATTGGTAGAGTTGGTAACCCTGTATTCACGTCATTCCAAGCTCCTGATGGGAATTAGGAAATATCATAACCGGATAAACATTAAATCGTAGAATTGTGATAGGATAAAGGATAGGTATGACAGTAACAGGCCTCACGCGGCCCACACTTTCATATCTGATAAAAGCTCATAGTCAAAACAAAACAGGCGCTTTATACCCAACCTTTTTATCTATCTATAAAACGTACAATAGGTACCTACTATAGAGCCTACGTTTGTAGCGTTAGCAAATATTTTATAGGCATGTTTTCCATTAGAGTCGCCAAACTTCCGGCGTGCTGCGTAGATGCGCGGAACGGAACGAACCGCGGCTGCGCGGGGCGTGGGGGGGTGTTGTGACGGGCGCAGGGCTCGATACTCGCCGCTGACGTCACTACGCTACTACGTACCCAAACATACCCCCGCCCCCCGCACCCTGCTGACCTATAGCGCACCGCCCACCTGGGTCAAGGTATGCTGTAGATCCGCATGTCGTATTGCCGATGTTTTCGCTGGACCTATTATTTTGTCCCTATTTCGGCATTTTTGGTGCTAAATAAGACTAAAATGTCTAATAATAGAACTTTAAATGCCTAAAGTGGTTACTCATTTATTGATGGCGTCAAATCGATGCGGCTACGATCCAACGAGGATCCAACTATGGCTATAAATAATGTTGGTCTTTTTCACACAGCTCATTTACACCCCAAGCATATGGCGCTCGAAGGCCTATGTCCAATAGTGGACTTACATTATCTATCATGATGATGATGATTTCTCTACTGAATGGATGGGTGAAGTCCTGTCCTAGTTATAAATTTTAGGGATCAATTATTATTGCTTAGGTACTTTATCTACAAATCTAAGTAATAAGCAAAAAATATTTATTAATATAAGTACCTAAGCAAATTATTCTGTGTCTCATTATTGCAAACAAAATTGGTAAGTATGAGTTACTACCAGTTACCTAGTACCTACTAGTATTACTTACTTTACTTGCTTAGTATGTACTTAAATTGATATTGCTATGCGACTTGTAAATATTTTCTTTTACCAATAAAATGACTATCTGACTAGGTATCTAACAAAAATCAACTGGGTGGTAGCACCAATATTTCGCCCATAACTATGTTGTATACCTACCCTATACTATAGGGTACCACACTTTAGGGCCTATGGTGTGGTAAATAAGGTATCATAAAATATGATAAAAGTTTAAATATTTTCCTAACTATCAGATGCATTAAGTACAACATATACTATATATAATAATAATAATAATGCTGGACAAATTCACACAGCATTATCTAGCCCCATGGTAAGCAGAGCTTGTGTTATGGGTACTAGATAACTGATATACATAATACAATACATTACATAGATAGATATTTTTTATTATACATAGAAAACGACCAGAACACCCGAAACAAATATCTGCAGATCGTACACACATTTGTTCCGAGGCGGGAATCGAACCCGCAACCTCCTGCGTCGCAGGCGGAGCTTCGCCCACCGCCCCACATCGGTCGTCTGATTGACTATTACCTTTGTATGTTGATTATATATGTAAATCATGCATAAATAAAATTTGTTAATGTACTTGCAGAGGGGATGTGAGTTAGAAAATCGCTTCCTATCCTTTATGTTCTACTAAGAATCACCATTTATGTAACACTATCAATGTATCCAGTTGGAATAATATAAAAAGTGCTACCTTTCAAAAAGTTTTTCAAGAAAACCAAACTTGTTTAAAGATAGAAACAAAACACAGTCACTTTTTGAGTTAATTAATTTTTTTTTTATGTTTTAAGATGTTGCCACTGTTAGGTTTGGTTGCCCAATTCTACAGTATGCAAGGTCAGTGTGCAATCAAATCACTTAAAACAAAAACTTCAATATGGCATAATTGCACAAACACAACAGGAAAGGTTCATATTAGAATTCGATAATGGACATCAGATGAAGAATGAAAGCTTTCAAAATCAATAATTGTAAGAACCAAACTTCTGCGATTTGATGTAAGTGATGATAGTGATAGTGAGACCAATCAATGTCATTAATATTTGCCACCAATGTTTATTATATTTTAAGGTTTGCTGGAAGAGAACTCTATTTAGGGTTAAGTTCACCTTTGTATTAATTTTCTAGAATAGGTTTTGTATATAGTTTATCGTGCAAAAAGTATAAATAAATAAATAAGTATAAATAAATATTTCTTTGAATAAAAATAATGTTGGACAATCCACACAGCATCATCTAGCCCTAAGATAAGCAGAGCCTGTGTTATGGGTAGGTACTAAATCTGATATACTTAATTAAATTAATTATGTAGATAGATATTTGATGACAGATAGATTGATTAGACAGATTTTTGAGAGTGGGCCCTCCTTACTGAGGACCGAGATGAGTGGAAAGAGGGGGGGAGGTCTTTGCCCTGCAGTGGGGCACTCCAGGCTAATATAATAATAATAGGTACTTATTTGATTTAAATCCCTTTGTTTACATAAAATATTATCTATGATTATAGAAATCCTCCAATGTGAATGCGCATGTCTTATACACATAAATTAAAATAATTGGTTACCTACTAGTTGCTAGGCCTAAGACCTTACAGATGTATTACCCGGTCTAAGTGATTTCTTGAAGTGGAAAAATCGTTTTTTTTTTAATTAGAATGTAAGTAATAGGTGCCGGCCTGTATGGGCAGCGGCACGTTATAGTTCTGTGTTATTTTATTTAGTTCATGTAATGTTTTGTATAATGGATGAACACCAATATGAACACACAATACAAGCAAAATGTTGGTTGAATAAACTTTTAGGTTAGAAGAGGTATATGACTTACAGAACCGAAGTTTCAGCTATTGGGACACGAGTAATAGCTTCATAACATTTGTATGTAGGTATTTAGAATAGTTTAGACTTACATACTGTTTCTATTTATCAAAACAATAAAAATATTAAAATAAGACTGTATTTGAAAATAATTATAAACAATGAACTTCAACTTCTTCCTAGATGGCTCTCTGCATCTGGCTGGAATTCTGGATTGACGCAAGCAATCCTGCCAGTGTCCGTCTCATGACAGCATCGCAACGCAAGCCTCAGCCAGCTGTTGGCAAGCTGGGTTACAATAATGCACGACAATATAATGTGCGGCCCTATAAAGTACACGCAATAATCTGAGTCAACAGGGTTCTATTTATCGTAGTGTAGCCTCAAATTGATATGAGCGTTGAAAGCAATTTGATATACGCATTGAACTGCGTATATTAAATTGCTTTCATGTTTATCAGATCATTTTGACTACTCTAGTATCAATTTGACGCTGACTGTACAATATTGGGCAGTGCTGTATCAGTCTGTAAAAGCTTGACACGTATTAATAAAGCTTATCCGTGTATTGTATGGCCCGATATTGTACGCGCTTTGATTTGTAAGCCAACACGTGTCAATAATGCGCGTCTCGATTCGCACGCCCAAATAATGTGTACCTACCTGATAATGCGTGTCATGGCGTCCAATTATTAAGAGTGTACAATATCGGGCCATACAATTCACGTTGAAGCATTACATTATTTATATGCCCGCGCTTCGCGGGGGTTGGACGGGCATCGTTCGTTAGGAATAAGTTAATGTTGGTTGACCCCCCAAGGCCTCGTATTGTTGTTAATTTAACGGATTTCGCGTCTTATTTATTTAACGGATTTGGATAGGTACGTTGAAAACGGGAAGAATCCATTCCAACGCTGACGGATTAGTGTAACGGGAAAAACTACCTACTTACAGAACATAACAAAGTTCCATTTTTCAAATGTGTAAGGTAAGAAAGGTATAAAAATGTTTATAAACAAATTATTTCTGTTGTTGGAAATTAAGTCGGTAAAAGACATTTTCTATTCGTTCACTCTTCAATGTTTATGGTAGGGATTCACCCGGCAAGTAACCGGAATCCAAAATCCACAAATTGTAGCTAGTAATTAGAAGCAGCTTCCGTTTTTGGCGAGGCTTTGAAGTATTAGGTGGGTGGGGGTGCATTGTACGTAGTGAATACGCTGGTAAATCCCCTAAAAATCGATACCGTAGAAACGCAATTCAAGATAATTATGATTTTTTAATTATTCTACGGCATCGATTTATTAGGCAAGTCGAAATAAATTTTATAGAGTGCCAAGTTTTTTAGAATCGTAATCACTATTTGAAATGAAATGAAAAATAAAAATAGTAGGATAGTACTTTGAAAATGAAGTCTGTACAATTTGTTATTACATAATAGGTACCTACTTCATTTCCCTAGTAGGTACAAAAGTGGTACACAATATTTTAACTGCCTACAAGGAAGGGATTTTTAATAAAAGACAATTCATTTAACCTAAATAGAAATTTATTTGGAAATAATGTATGTTTTATATTTCACATTAGAGGTGACTGTTGTCAACAAAAAGACTATTGTATTTAGGGTCCTACACATACAAAACTGAAAATAATAATCAGATTCCATCCTCTTAGTTGTTTTTAAAAAGAATGTGAATATCTTATAGTTACGGTTATACGAATTTTGTTATCAATGGCGTAATAATTAATGCTTTTTTTATGTAACCTTTTATTTGAGACCTGCACCTATTTTTTAAATTAAGTAAGTCATGACATGAATCATTGTTAAATTATAATACAGCAAGTTTAGGTCAACATAATACATTATTATTATAATTTAAATGTATGTACTCAATGATTTCCGTCTAAAGTTTTTGTCATGTAGATTTCATCTACAAATTGTTGCAATGAAGTCTTTGAATCAGATAATGTTACATACATAATACAAAGTAACTTAATAATAAAATAATTCAAGATTTTGCTTAGAAAACTCTATACTTACCCACTGTGAACATAATTATTTGTACTTTGTTCACTAAATTCTACAGTGGAAAGAATGTACACATATAATGGAAATTAAATCAAAATAGCGATTAGAATAATGAAAAAATATATTATTTCTTAAATTTTTCTTGATTCACTGACAATGATCTTGTTTTTGTGATGCAAAATTAGTACATAATACGTAGCTTCTAATCTCGCGTAGGTGCTACGAATATTTTTTAACTATAAAATAAAATTCTGCTTATAATAAGCCTGAACATTTTGCTAAAGATTTAAGACCCATAATATTTTTACATGTTTTCTGTAAAAATAATTATTTAGAGTGTAACTAACCAACGAAAAGGTTTACTAAAAATCACTTTAATATTTCAACGTTCTTCGTGGAACTGCAGTAATCAACATTTGCTTTTTATTTTCTAAATAATTAAGGCGCCATATAACATTAAACAAGTTACGAAAGTAGCGGATTGCGATTTGCAACTGCATATCAATTGAGACTACATAATCATATATAAAACTTTCAACAGGTGTAATATCTCCTCTATCCAGCGATAACATAACACTGCAGTTTCAACAACATTGTGTGCAATTAGCAAAATGTTCAGTCAATAACCAGCTGACATGAATGGTCTGTACGTTAAGTACATCTTCTCTAGTATGTCTCGTGTGTTCTTACATAATGCGACAGTTTTCATCACCTTCACGGATCTCAGTCAGCTGAAAAGAAAAGAAGAATAGTTATCATTGGCACAGCAGGGGCATCATTCCGGCTCATCTGCACTGCACCTACATGGGTTACAAGTCTAATGTGCCGCCATATTTACCATATTTTGGAAAACTCTGTCCAGAAGTTCCAAAATATGGTCCTAAGAAACTGAACTTGCAGAACGTTATTTTTCGTGTTAACCCGAACCTAACGGTTTGGTGGTTTTTGTTTTCAAACCAGGCCTAGATCTCAGTCACGGGAACCCCGTGTTAAAAAAAAACTTGATTAACACATTACATTCTATTTGGTTACTTGAATGTGAAATAACGATCGATACAAAAAAATACGTTAAAGAATCATGAAAGTGCACCGTTTTTGCACATCATTTGGTCGTGATCTCAGAAACCCTGCGGTCTATTAAAATTACTTGTGTTTTGTATATTCTTGGACCGTTTTTTTAATAAGTTGTGTAGCCAAGCGTTTGGTGATAGCAGTATAGGTTTACTCGAAAAAAAAGCCGCTCTTTCTCTGATAGATTTCCTTAGTCGACTCATAGGACAACCACGGGATGAGAAGAGAGAGATTGCGGCATAAGAATCTTATGCCGCGACTGCCCCGGTCTAATAGGCAATGGTAACTCGTTGTTATGTTGTCAAGCGTAAGGTTGAGATTGCAACGCACCTGTTCACGACGTGGGAACTTGTGCGCGAGCTCGCGATATCTCTGGGCGCTTGTGCTGACCTGTCGTCGCTGTCTCTCGGAGATTGCGACCTCCTGGAAATACATAATGATGTTATCATGGAAGTGGAATGAGCTTAAAATAACCGAGAAATTATGACAATAGGTCTTGTGACATACGCATGGCAGGTGGAGTGGAAAAAACTATGCGAAAATACAACAAAAATACCAAATTTATACTAGCTTTTGCCTACGGCTTCGCACGTACTTTTCCGGGATAAGAAGTGCCATATGGATCTCCAGAATATTATCTATGTTCAATTCAACATCATTGAGATCGGTTTTGTTGTGAAAAGGTCACAGACGGAGAGAAAAAACTTACTTTCGAATTCATAACATTAGCAGATATGGATCGCGATGAGCTCCTCTTACGGAGTGGGCTGTCTGTTGACAGAAATTAGAATTCATGGAATAAACGGATAGAAACAAACCTCCTGATCAGTATTCAGCAGCTGCGTAGAGAAGTTATCAGCCACGAACCACTTCTGTCCCTTCATGACGATGTTTAGCGGCGGCTCGTGTTCTGCGCCCGCGTCGGCAGACCAGACGGTGGTGACGGCGCCGGGCTCCAGCTTCACCGTGCGATGGAACTTGAAGAGCGTCTCCTGGTCGTTAGCCTTGCGGACTATCTGGAATCCACCGAGGCTTAGTTCCTGTGGATAAGTTAATAAATAAATAATGCTGGATAATCATTTCGCTCTAAGCTAAGCAGAGCTGTGTGTGTTATGTGTGTGTAATAGGTACTCGATGACTGATATATGTACTTAATACAAGACATTACATAGATATTTCGCATGTCTGCTTGGTGGTCTCCACTGAAGAGTGGAGACGTAAATGTTCTATTGGTGCTTTGGTGGAGTCTAGTTTTTTTTTGTAATAACAGTCAACCGGAGCTATTATCTAAAACCATGCTGAATCTATCACTACCAAAAACCCATAATTTGTTCTATAGGCTTACAAAATAAGCACTTCAATAAAAATTTTGTACTATAAATTATTATCAAATAAGAAATAAGGTGTTGATTTTCTGTTCAATTCAATTGTCAAGTAACAACACCTACCTTCTTCCCCTTGTTCTTGATCTTGACAAAGGATCCATCAGGGCAGGCCTCAGCCACCTCCAAATCCCCCTTAGCACTGGAGGTCACGCTGAAGTCTTGCAAGCTGCGCTCCTCAGTTTCATCGAGCAGGGTGCGCTTGCGGGCGGCGCGCAGCGGCGTGGCGCGGCGGGACGGCGTGATGCGAGAGTGGACGGACGCGCCGCCGCTGCTGATGTTGGAGGCGGAACCACGGCCGGAGTCGCGGCCCGGGGATTGGTTGGTCAGGTTCAGCCTGGAAGGGAAGGTATTAGATGTATGTACAGGAAATACTGCACCTCACTTTTCAGGGGATTTTAATATTAATTTTAGATAGATAGATCTACCGTTTTGACATATTTTTTACACTGTAGAATAGTAAAAAATGTATTTTTAGCAAGAATTTAAAGAAATGATGTGGAATAATAGATATTTATTCACAGAGATGGGTTTACAAAGTAGAAACTGTAAGTTTCTACTTCTATTACATTTAGGTGTAGTAAAGCTATTTTACTCTTTCATTATGTACATACCTAATTGTAATAAACCTCTCTCGGACTAAGTTTGCTAAGTGTAACAGTAACTACGCAACGGATTTTGATACGTTTTTTTAATAGATAGTAATTCAAGAGGAAGGTTTATAAATTGACGTCATATTTTCACGCGGGGTGCAGCTAGTCATATAAGTAGGTACAAACCTGTCCTCTTCTCCCTCTAGCAATGCGCGGTAGGTAGCAATCTCGTGATCGAGCGAGATCTTGATGTCCATGAGGGTAGCGTATTCGCGCAGCTGGGACGCCATCTCGTCGCGCAGACGCGACAACTCCTGCTCCAATGACGCCAGGTCTTCAGCGTGGCGAGCGCGCTCCGACTCTAGCTGGCGCTCGAGCTCGCGGCAACGGTTCTGCAGAAAAATCTTTACGTTGATCCAGGTACAAATATTCGGGAAAATATGCGACGCCGTTGAGAGCATTATTTTTTACGGTTGGTTAGGTTTTGCTCTGGATTCGTTGTCGAATGCTTTATCACCGTCATCAATAGGTTCTGGATCAATATGAATTTTCTCCAAACTTTTGGATGACATTGTCTCTCTGTGCATTCTCTCTCATTTGCAGCAAATGGTTCACTTTATTCAATTAATTTGTAAGACAGTCTAAGGGGAGCTGACCGGAAATACTCATTACAGTAGCGGTTCAGACCAAACTTGGGGACCGCGACGCTTCCAAAGAGTTATATAACGGGCCTAAATATAATATAATCTTCTACTACGAAACTCTAAGTAAGTTGCAATAATTAAACGAATGGGAACATATGTATCCTTTGTGAAAATGTTTACTACAAAAGCTAGTAATTATTTAAAAATATAAATATTATATTAGAGATATAGTGAGGTAGATTTATTCAATACCAGTACAAGTAAGCTTAGACGCTTACTTAGTGACCAATTCTTTAAAGCGTAAATTACATTATGTTATCTGTTTAAATTAGTTTTGTTTTTAATTATTTTTCTATACTTATTTATATTTATTATCTTCATAAAGTCGTCAACCTACTTAGCTTCATAACATAAAATTTGTAATTATCTATCAGCGGAAACTTTTAATTAGCCATCAGCAAACATGCACTGGGTCTTTCCAGGCATGTTCTATATATGTACCTCATTTGTAAACCTAGCTGTAAGTTTCTCCAAAATTTTGTAAATAAATAAATAAATAGATATAAATGCTTGGAAAGAGTTTTGCTACAACTCGAAAACTAACAACCTACCAGAGGTAAGGGTTTCTTGTTCGCTTCTTTTCTCTCTCTCTCTCCCAATATGGTTTGGAAAGGAACTCATTTTAGGGTTAAGTTCGTAAATTTTGTAGTTTTGTACAAACTATTGAGTGTGTATGTACTTACGCTGAGCGCAGCATTCTTGTTCTCCAAGTCATTGAGGGTCGCGTTGAGTGAGTCGATGCGCGTGCGCATGGTACGGAGCTCCTCGACAGCGACGGTTGCCGCAGAGTTGTTGCGATTGGCAGCTGATTGAAGGTTCTTCATCTAGAATACCATAGTTTCAATATTAGACAAAATAAGGGATAACTTTTTAAAGGTTATCTATCATTGTGGTATTAGATGGGTGTGTCTTAGGATTAAGATTACACAATTTCACATGATTTTTTTAAATTTCAGAACATCAAGTTTTGGCTTTTGGATAATTTTGAAAGAGCATGGTTGCTAAAAGGATTTGCTGTTTGTTTTTAGTGGCAAGCCTCAACACGAGGCAGCTCTGATGGCTCAGATTATAGCAGGACTCAACTTAGCTCCATACAAGTCCATGGATTTATTATAGTCATGCCTTGTTGGGACTTTTATATTTTTTATATTGTATAATCGTACCTTGCTCTCATACATAGCTTCAATCTCATCGCGATTGGCCTTGATGTTAGCCTCTTGTTGCTCACGCAGCTCCTGGAGGCTCTGTTGAAGTTTGGCTTCATACTGCTGGGCCAAACGACCATCTGCAAGCAATAACAAGTTTAAGAACTTCATTTATTTTTCAATTTCAATTGCAGTAGTCAGCCCACAATTGTAACCTTATACATTAAGTTTTATGTTTCAAATAAAGATTTTTTTATTTGTGTTTGTCTTTATAGAGAATCCTTAGACTTGGTGAAAAACGGGGCCTTCACTTCACTTCGCTCGCGATATCTACCAACCCCCAGCCGAAACCCTTTTTATTGGATGTAAGAATAAATGGCGATCAAAGCTACATTGCACTATATAAACCTGCATACACTATTTTCTGTCTTTTTGTGGTATAATAAAGTGTGTATCTTCACTGCAGAAACACTAATTCAGGAGCCTGATTCATTATTCTTAACACTATTGTTATGTCACCTAGTTTCTGCCCGCAGCTTCGCACGCGATGATTTTATGGAAACGTTTAAGTTTATTTAATTCCAGGGGAGAAAAACGGAAAATTGGGAACTTATTTATGGGATTAAAGGAAGCCTACGTTTGGTTCCAGGTTTACAGCTACACCTATGCAAAATGTCAGCTTTGTTCACATTGCAGTCCGTCGTCTGTCAAAACCAATGGAATAACTACACAAGACATTGCTCACCAATCTCGGAGATCTCGACTTGTCGGCGCGTGCGTGTCTCATGCAGCTCCTGCTTGAACACCTGGTCCTTGAAGGAGAGCTCCTCGCGCAGACTCTGCACGGTGTTCTCCATCTCGATGCGGCACAGCATCTCTTCCTCCAGCGTCTTGCGCGTGTCAGCGTACACCTTGCGGAGCTTCTCCAGCTCCTTGCCGAGTTCCTGAACATTAAAATAATTAATAAATAAAACATAAACCAACAAAAATAATACTATTTTATTCTTTTTACGTAATAATCTTATTCCAAGAATAAAGGAAAAAAAAACAAATATTTTGAGTTTGAGACGCCTGAGTAAAGCCTAAATAAATAAATAATGATGGACAATCCACACATCATCTAGCCCTAAGCTAAGCTGAGCTTGGATTATGGTTACTAGATGACTATATTTAATACAATACATTACATAGATAGATATTTTTTCTTATTATACATAAATATAACGACCAGAACACCTGGAACAAATTTCTGCAGATCGTACACTACACCGAGGCAGCGAACGAACCCACAACCTCCTGTGTTGCAGTTGGGCCTTCAGCGTTATTTATTTATGATTAATTTGATATTATGAAAACGCTTACTTCAATTCATATGTATTTTTGGTACATTTGGGATTTCAGGCTAAAAATCAACACAGGCCATTGACTGGAATAAGTATAGTTTTCGACAAGAGGACGTACCTTGGCCTCATCCTTCGCCTTATTCATGGTGGTCAGGACGCTAATGTATTTGTTCTTTTCCGCATTGTACTTGTTTTCAAAGTCTCGGGCCGCGTTGTCAGCATGGGTGTACTCGCCGGTTTTCCTATCCAAGCTGAAACAATCATTACAAAATTATAAATACTATAGTCCATCAAAATTCTATTTGAAATGTTTGTAAACAATCTACAACAAAGTTAAGTAAATCTCACATGCTTGGCATCGAGCTTTAAATAGAATTATCGCTAGCAATATTTATTAAGGGGTGATCTCTATCGAATTAGACTAGGGTATATTAGCTGCAGGCAGAAGCTGGATGCGGCAAGCTCAAGACAGGGCGATATGGCGCTCATAAGGGGAGGCTTATGTCCAGCAGTTGACTACTATAAGCTTATGATGATATTATATAGCTTTTCATTTTTGCGGAGAACCGAGATGAATGGCGCAGTGGGTGGGACACTACGGGCTTATGGAATATTAATGATAAATAGTTTTCCATAGCCTTCAGAGTAGTTGAAACATGTAGCTTTCAGTCAATAAAGCGACCTATAAGTCGTAGTTCGTAATGAAGAAAACGGACAGAAACCTTCACTAATAAAGAATTCTGGCCGAAGAATGTGCTGTTCCGGCGTTTTCGCGGACGATTACCAGTCGTGGCACGTATTGAGTGTCATACGTCGCCGACAATACGTGCTAGTCAATAGGTTTATTTTATTCTACATAGCAGCTCAGCTTTTAAGAGTCGTTGAAGACATGGTTGTTGGAGAGGGTTTTCTACAGCGTGGGTGAATTACTCGAATTACCCAAACTGTCGAAGAACAATTATTTGCAGATCGTAAAAACTTTTGTCCCAAGGCGAGAGCTAACCCGCATCCCGCCGCGCTACATCATCGGTCGTCGGCAAATCTGCGAAACTAGTACTGTACGTACAGGGTCGCTAAATGCGGAAAAAGACTTTTGTATGTAGAAGAATTTATTGTACAAGACAAAAATCTAGTTATTGTTTATTTACAAGAAAACTACGCAACTTGTAAAGTTAATTTTATGGCTAACGCGTAAATCCTTAAAATACTTCCAAAGTACACACTTCAAGCAAACAAAACGTTTCAAACATGTTTTAACTTAAAGAAATAATCCGAAACCATGACATCCAAACCAGCGTTGAGACGCGAGGCGCTTGCGCAACCACATGGAATGTTTTTGTAAACAAGCTATCCGGTTGCTGTGTAAAAGAATCAGCTATCAAACGGTAAACCCGAATTATTCCCGTCAAGTTCTTTGCACAACTCTCTCTGGATCATAGGCATATTTTAATTCATTACTTACTAGTTTGTGCCTGCGGGTATCGCACGTTGTGTTTATGAAAACGTTATATGGAGATTTCTATCCCATGGCAACTGTTTTATTGAATAAAAAGCTTACGTTTGATTCCAGCCTTAGAGCTAAATATATGAAAAATTTCCGCCTGATCCGTTCGGCAGTTTTGGCGTAAAGAAGTAACAAACATCTATACGTCTAAACATCCAAAATATAAAAATTAAGTTACAACTAGTATTCCCGCGTAAAACGATTTGCAATGAAGGAAATGCGTAATTCAAGCATCGTCTTATCGGCCCAATATCACGGTAGGTAGCGTAAGAGATAACATTACCGTGCTAATATTTTCTATTAAAGTGGTACCTACATCGCCCGCATGCCACATTCAAATAATGGGATACAATTACAAAGTTGACAAAAAACGTTTACCATCAGAACGGAAACATTAACCGCATAGAGTATGGGAGCTGATTTTATTTACTTATTTAATTTTACAAATATACGAAAAACACGTGTTGGTGAATAGTTTGATCCAGACCAAAAAAATTATTAACTTCACAAGAAAATTATAATACATAAATAATACACATCTATACAATTACCCATTTTTCAAATATTTTTTTTCAAACCAAACGTCTGGACTAAATTCTTTTAGCAGGCCTTGTTGCTATATTCTAATAGGAACAAGAGAAAGATGGCAATAGCTTTCGCGTGCGATTAGCATCGATGTCTTCCACGAACAACATTATAAATCAGCCCGCGTTGACTGCTCTGTCTCACGTTGTGGGAGACTACAGGCCCGCATATGAACCTTGGCCCATTTCCTGCAGTCAAAACGCTAATAAAATTAGAGAAAGGGGTGATCAATTCAGCTATGAAGTAGGTCATGCCGCTTTTAATGCTGGCGATAAAAAAAACTACGCGTGTACTTATCGGGTTCTCTTTGTTTGTCACCGCGTGGTCGGAATTGTAAACATAAGTTTTTATTTAGGCATGACGCGATGATGACGACATTTTGTCCAAAGGGTATCTGTAGCTTCCGATATTAAGGTCACTTCTCAAATATCGATTACGATATTGTCACACGATTCTTGGATTGCTTACAATATAGTTGACTTCTACTCGTTTCAATGGTTGCTGAATGTTCTGATGAGAAATAAAAGTCAGCAACGATTTTCATTGATTTATTATTGTTTAGTTGGGACCATGCTAGAATTTTATCATGCTAATTGTATCAAGAGATAAGATTATGGCAAGTGAAACAAGTCAATATTTACAATACATTTGCGTAGGTGTCTTAATTACAATGCGTTTCAGATCAGAATTTCTTGAAATCTGTTCCCAGTAGTGCTTATATTAAACAAGCCAAAAGGCTTGAATGCACTCACTACTAACCGAAGTGTGAAATCTATCTAAAATGAGTAGTTTAACGTAAAGAGCAGAATGCAAATAAGCCACGTGTTGACTTATCAACGCGGGAGAGTTTTATAGGCCAAGTTATTTTCAGGACTTTCTACAGTTGAATCCTCAAACTGTTAACGATTCACGTTTGGTAGAGCATGCGCTTATTCTTAGTAGATAAATGACGTCATTAGCTGTTTAGAATGTATATTCGATACGAAGTTTGAAATAAGCTAGCACTAGTGTATTCCGACTTGGCGACCAAACTTGTATTAGCCGGTGACGTAGTAAGCTTTTATTAAGTCGATGACGTAACCAGATATTTCGAGGTAGTCAGTCGCCACTAAAACAAATCGGACTAAGAATTCAGATTTTTTTAGATTAGATTCGTAAATGCAGCTGTTATACACAGCATTGTTTACACCTGTCAGTACGCGTACCAGAGGAAAAATCTTATCAAGATGTGTGTTTTGTGGCTCTGTGTCAAGAGCATCAGTAAATGGGCACAAAACGTGTTTAACATTGGAGCGGTAAAGCTGTTAATTGAATTTCGGGGCGTCAGAAATAGTAGCGTGATGCTACGTTATAGAATACTACAGTCTATGAATTTTAGTATTATATGTTGTCGTAGCGTAAAAAGCATTTTGGGAGAGGGCAGTACAAAATATTTTTATAAGAGTTTGTGAAGATTTTTGGCAAGGCCTTCGTAAAATACGACTTCTTTTACTCGTAGGTACAAAAATGGCCAGTTATTATCTTTGTGCAGTAAATCGGAAAATTAACTTTAGAAGCCCTAACATGATCACATTTCTGGGATAATGGCCGATTTAGCCAGTTCTACAGGCAATAACTTTATGTGGGCGGTGAGGCGTGCAGGGTATATGACGTCACTCAGGGTCAACAGCCTCTAGGCGTTCGGCGATCACAGCCAGGCCAACTGGAGTGTGTATCGAAATAATAATAAAGGACTTGTGTTAGCGTCCTTCCTAAATCTAGTAAAAATAATACGAACTTCAATTGCTCATCCCATTATATTATTTACTTTAATTGATATTTCGGTTTAAAGAAATTTTGTTCTAAAAATGACAGTGTCACTTAAATTAGAATAAAGTTATACTAAAGTAGGTGTAATATTTGTTGTTATTGTGTAAATAATATATATTTATCGGATTTTCAATATCTACACTAATGTATGTTATAGAAAACTGCCATGTCATTGTTTAATACTCGCATAGTTAAGAGTTCATTCACATAAGTAATGACGAGTTGACTTTTGTAATTAGGTAGGTACCTACATCAAAAGATCTGTAATAAATACTTTTTACTTTTACTTTACTGACTCCTTAATTTTACGTCGGGTACAGTGTTACCATGGTTTGTTTTATTTGTATTATTTCAACCTAACTCATGACCATGACGACGACGCGACGCAAGCATTTGGATTTACCTTATAATGCAAAGCGCAGTAGTTTTGCAATGTTATAAAGATAAACAGATAAACAGATAAACAGATAAACATTTTATTCATAATTTGTCAAATTATATGTCACACTTTACAAATCAATCATTTCTAAAATAAAATTATAATATCTAATTATAGTAAAATTTCAAACATAGTATTATTCTATATTAAGCATAGTAGTTTAAAAACTCGTCGTGGGTATAGAACGCCTTCTCTATGAGCCAGTTTTTTAGTTTTAATTTGAAATTATCTATACTCGGTGCGTCCCTAACCTTGTCTGGCAGCTTATTGTAGGTAGCTGGTCCCATTACGTGCGTCAACGTGTCTGATTTGGCCAGTCGTCTTGCCGCAGGCACCAGCCAGCCGACCGCGGCATTGCGAGTGTTGTAGCAGTGCATCTCCGCCTGTTTCGAAAACGAAGAGATGTTTTGACGGACATGCACTGCTACCTGGTAAATGACCATCGAAGGGAAGGTCATGATATGTAGCTGAGTAAAGTATGGTCTCACAGATGTTCTCTGCGACACACGTACTATAGTCCGTACGGCTCTTTTTTGCATTCTGAAGACGCGTTCCCTTTCGGCAGCGCGTCCGAAGAGCTCGGCGCCGTACTGCAACAGTGAGTGTACGGTCGCAAAGTAACACATGCGGACCATATCAGCGGGCACCAGACGAGCCAGCCTGCCGAGCGCGTAGCACGCACTGCCAAGCCGCTTGCACAGCTTATCCACGTGCGCCGCCCACGTCAGACCGCGATCCAGCTCGAACCCGAGGAACGTTGTCGACAACACTTCGTGTATCGAAGTGCCACCTACACACACCGACATGTCCCTGGATGACCGGCCGGAGATTGAAAAGTGAATGAAGTGCGTTTTAGTGATGTTTAGCACGAGGCCATTGCATTGGAACCAAAGTGCCAGTTCTTGTGCTGCCTCATTCAATTTCTTTTCAAGTTCGTCCACAGTCTCCGCTGTGACGATCGCTGCTACGTCATCTGCGTACATAAATATGTCGCTCTTAGTTACGGACACAGGAAGGTCGTTGAGCAGCAGCGAGAACAGCAAATTCGAGACGGACGATCCCTGTGCCACGCCCATCACGGTCGTCAGTGGATCGGACTTAACATCTCCGCCGTCGCCCACTACGACCTGCGATCTGTTGCGCAGCAGATCGGTCAGGAGAGCATGTGCAGGTCCATCTATACCGTAGTGGTGGAGCTCGACAGCGAGTACGCCATGGTCTGCAACATCAAATGCTTTTGATAAGTCACAGCACAGAACTGCCACTCGCTGCCGGCGCTCGCAGCCGTCAACTATAAGACGAACCACTTCTCGAGCGAGGGATGTAGTGGAGCGGCCCGCGCGGTACGCGTACTGGCGCTCAGACAACGCTTCAGTGTCCGTGAGGTACTCTGTTAGTCGAGTACTTACTCCATTCTCGAACACCTTGGCTAGCGCTGGAATAATGGAAACCGGTCTGTAGCCGTCTATGCTGTCGCGCTTACCTTTCCCCTTGAATAGTGGTGACACCTTACTAGACTTGAAAATCAGTGGGTAGGTACCAGCGTTTAAACAGCAGTTAAATAAATGTGCCAGGCACGGCGCGAGTGGCATCGCTGCGATGCGTAACGTTTCCATTGAAATCGTATATAAGTCTTTCGTAGGCTTGCTTGGGATGCGTGTCATTATAATTTGATACACTTCTGCAGGTGAGAAACGCACAAACCGCAGTGAGCGGTCAGTTCTCGGGCGGTTAAAGTGTTATATGGTAAATCCAAGTGCTCCTATAAAAACCATCACACTATTATTATTATTATTTATTATAAATGCGAAAATTTGGATGTTTAGACGAATGGATGGATATGATGGATGTTTGTTACTTCTTCACACCAAAACTATTGAACAGATCAGGCTGAAATTTTGCATTCAGGTAGTTCTGGGTCTGGAATAAAACATACTTTTTATGCCATAAATCAGTTACCATGGGATAGAATGAACTAACCTTTAAACCTATTCAAAGAAACAACGCGGACAGATACTACTATGATATAATTTGAAGTTAAGACTTATAGGGAGTTTTTTATATGACTCAGCGTTTTATCAACTCCAATCAAATTAATACACAGCAGGGAAGGAAAGCCTGTGAGTAAAGTATTATAGCCCCCTTGACCTAGTTGTAGAAATTACTGTGCGGAAGTCACGCGATAACTCAGCAAGGCAAAGTTTAGCAAAGTAAGCTTGTTCTTGCAATGTTTTCTTATTCAAGAAAACAAGCGCATTGTTAAAAAGTTGGAGATACCTGTACATCTCTAGTTATTTAACTGATTCATCATCAGCGTATATTAGTCCACTGCTGGACATAGGCCTCCCCCAATGAGCGCCATAGCGCCCTGTCTTCGGCTTGACGCATCCAGCATCTACCTGCAGTCTTTCGCAGGTCGTCATCCCACCTGGTCGGAGGGCGTCCTACACTACTACTATTTAACTGATTAAAAGGGATAAAAGCTAGGACTATTCAGAAGGAATAGGGACCATTGTCACAGCCATCAAACAAGACCAAAATACCTTTTGAATGAGTCTACCAATGTATAGTACATAAAACAATACAATACATAACTCTATATTGTACACCACAAAATTAAGCAAAAAATATAGAGAATGAACATGAGACATAGAAGTAAAAGGCATCTTTATCGCTTAGAACTTAGAATGAGGCTTAGAAGCGATTTCTTCCAGGCCAACTTCGGATAGATTTAGTATAGGTTGATGGGCAATGTGGAAAGATAAAGTCAGAAGAAGTACCTGTCCTATGTGCCCCTAGAATCGATTTGCGTCAAGCAGGTACTTAAAAGAACGCAATATAAATATTTTTAAGTTCGTATACATTTTGGTGGTTCGCGTGCTTCCAGTCAATAAAATAGCAGGCCGCGACCTTCCTGAGCTGACAGCGCGACCGCCAACCGACGACGACGGCGACGTACGAAAATGGTAATACGATGACTGCATCAAGGTGAATGTATTTTTATCAGAAGATTAAGCTAGCAAATAAGCCACATTACGCTTGCTCAAGTTAAAATAACGCATTGCATTTTAAAAGTAAAACG
Organism: Eupithecia dodoneata; assembly: GCA_947044415.1. Classification (NCBI taxonomy): domain Eukaryota; kingdom Metazoa; phylum Arthropoda; class Insecta; order Lepidoptera; family Geometridae; genus Eupithecia; species Eupithecia dodoneata. The sequence continues at coordinate 4,517,067 of OX345656.1, read as the reverse complement.
TTTTTCATTTTGGCAGAACAGAGACGAATAATATACATACTCGTATAAATTAACAGAGAAACTGACAAAATCGGTCTCCACTCAGCATGTGCTATGGTAGAACAGTCATATCATAGCGCTGGTCTTCCATGGAAACTGTGGTGCATAAGGTGGCCTAATACACACATAGAAACAAAACTATTTTCTCTATTTTTCTAAAATATTTTCTCTCTTAGATGAAAAATTATGTTTCATGTTATATCCATACTAATATTATAAATTGGAAATAAATTTTGTTTCTGTCAGTTTCTTTCAAGATACAGCTAAACAGAATGCAATGAAATTTGGCAGGGTAGCCCTAATATGGCTCGCTAGACCGAATTCTACTGCCATACATGCCATATATATAGGGTATTCAAGACCAAACTTGATGTAGAATGTTTGTAAACAAACTGGGACACAAATAACTAAAACTAGGCGTCAAGAGTCAGATATAATATCCTAATATTATAAACGCTATGTAAGTATGGATGGATGTTTGTTACTCTTTCTCGCAAAAACTACCAAATGGATTTTGATGAAACTTCACAATAATATAGCTTACGTATCAGAATAACACATAGGCTACATTCATGAATATATATTGTATATTATCCAAAATATCTATCAATACGCGGGTGAAACCGCGGGGCGCAGCTTGTGTAAGAAATATATTGGAACAATCTGAAATTGACATATAATGTAAATTTTAGGTCAAACTCAAAATAATTTATTTTCTTTAGGCTTTCAAAATAAGCACTTAGACAAGTCAAAAGGTTTGGTATGGGCAGTTTGTTTACAATCATTGTACATTGATTTTGGCTAGTGTATAGACTGATTACATTAATAGATAAAAAAACATTTATTGGACAATGGTAAACAATGAAATAGTCTGTAATTATCATGACATCACCAGCTTTGTCATCATAACATTATTTGGTATTAATTAACCATCATGTTAATTATTGTTAAAGACAGGTGATTAATAATTATGGAAAACCTAACCACAATAAGAATGAATATGTCACATATATTTGTTTTTATTTTGTTATGCAAAATCATAGTACCTATTTATCCTTATTTGTAGGTCACCTTAGCATTTAGAAAAAATCAAGGATAACCTATTGAATGAATATTTTACTCATTCTGTATTATATAGGTAAATATTTATAGTATGACTCATCTCTATAAATAAAATTATATGGGGACAAATACTTGTACAACCAAAGTAAATAATAAGTTATTAAAACTGATTTTAAAGTGTGTGCTATAATTTCACCTTGGCAAAACAACCTATTTATCAGAAATATTTAATTACCAATTGCTAGAACTTGATAGATGGAATGGCACGCTGAAGTTAAGGTGCTATGGTGCTTATTAGGAGAGGCCTATGTCCAGCAGTCGACTAACATAGGCTAATGACCATAGAACTACAGGATTTTAAATTATATTGAATCAAAACAACATGTTGTGAACTTCTTTTAAAATTAGAGAGAATTATTATTTATTGTTGCTAATCCCTCCCCGGCTAACAATCTGTTTCTTCTATTCTGCCTTATTTATTGATTGTATAAACAACTATGGGTACATAGTTTATCTACACATGCATAATTATCTCATGATTCATGGGGAGATGAGTGTTACTTCATATTCAGTGATAGTAAATAATATCCAAATGTTTAATAACAACAACAAACAATGCACAACTGAGAAATAGTCAAGTATTAGGAGGAAGGGGCTGCTTTGGATTTGTAATAGGAATGTGATTAGCCAGGTTAAATCGGTCTATGATGTCACTAAATCGTAAAAGCGAGGTCGAGCGCGCTCGTCACACACACCGCGCCTGCTAAGAAACGCCGATTACGCCGATGACGTAAACATTAAGGTTAGCCGGAAAGAACAGCTCTGCATGCACCTTGATATATCCAATGCCGAGTAAATACGAACACTTTCAAGCTGAAAACCATCGTATTGCAAATGAATATAGTTTCTTTAGATAAGATAAGACTTACCGCTTTTTCAAATCATCATTTTCCTCGAACAACCTCTTCAGATCAATTTCAATCTTCGCTTTTTCGCGGGATGTATCATCCAAGAGTTTCCTTGCATCTTGTAGCTCATTTTCGTACACATATTTGAGGCCTGATGTTTCGCGATGTAACACCTCATGAGTGGTTTGGATTTCACGACGCAAGCCAGAATTTTCACTTTCCAGCTGCCGAACTTTGTCAATGTACGCTGCCAAGCGATCGTTGAGATTTTGGAGAGCATCTTTTTCTTGAATACGAGAGTGTCTAGTGGGGCTCAAGGGGCTGCTGGGCCGGCCGGCAGAGCTCGAAGGGCGGCTGCCGATGGGGGTGCTTGATTGTTGCGGGCTGTGCACTGATGACACATCACTTATGATTGTAGAAGACGTTACAGTCTTTTTTGTTTTAGACGACATTATGGAATACTTTTTAAGTCACGGTTTTTGAAAGTAAAGCCCAAACCGGAGATTCGTAAAGTAAAAATAAAACGTTTGACGCGCGTACAGTACACCACGACCAATAAGTATAGAATCCGTCTGCCGCGCCGTCGAACGAAGACAATTGTTTGTTCGCTCGCCGCTCGGAAAAGATGCGTCGACGGCAACCAATTACGTCGCACACAAACCAAGCTTAACCAGTCACGTGATCACCGTGCCTAGTCATTGGTCCTTTTTGACTGATTCAAAGGGTTGCTATTATCTTGCCCAACATTACATGACAAAAGTTGCCATGCGACCGATCATATTCTATCAAATCTATGATTCTATCTATGAAGTTTAGGACATGTTTAGGACCACAGAACAGAGAATAGGTACATAGAATTAGCATGATGCCTTTTTACTAAGAGAACTAGTGTCGCTAAACTCACACATGTCTAAACTAACACACATAGAAATAAATATTTACTTATTGGTTGAAAGAGTACGTTAAAAGGGCATAAAACTAATCTTATTGATATTAAACCTTATTTCGGTAGACACATGGTTCAAAACTCAATAAAATAAACAGTGATAAAAAATGAATGTCTACTTTGTCTACTTAGCAAAAGATGGCGCTTTTGCCAAATATTTTTTATAGTCTCTATTCCCAGCAAATAAGATTACTAACATAATACAATGGCTGCCTTTCTTGATTACTTGATTATCCACAACACAAAGCTACTTAACAAGAGATAGCGCTATTGACTTTTATTATAGTCTCTAACCTCTCGAGCGTCGCGGCAATTTTTCGCAATTACGCGCATCTGTCACGGTGGCGTACTCTGTCGCGGTGAAAAATTGGCGCGTCATATTCAAATAGCGATATTTCAAAAATTTGTTATTATAGCTATTTATTAAAAATATGTCGTTGTAATTTTATTGAATTATACTAACCGATGGCATAACAATAAGTTAAGATTTTACATAAAATATATTGTTAAATCTGAATTGAAATTAGGATGAGTGAAATTTTCACACTTTATTCTGTAAAAGTCATGATAATTCACTAATAATACAATTGTTTGAAGGAAAACAATTTTTATTTATTTCTACATACATTTTACAACCGTAATAACTAAAAAAAAACACAACTCTCAATACATTTTGCTTGCTTTGAATAAAACTCAATAACATTACAAACTTTTCACCGCGGGGCACGCCACACATAAAATGACCAATTACAAGTTTTTCCTTCTAGACTGCGGTTTTTAAAGTTGAAACGTGATTATATATTCATCCTTGTCATTGTTACTACACTTTATTAGAGTTAGAGCGAGATAAAAGTGTCACAGAATTCAATTTACAATGTGCAAAGCCTTCTAAAGGCTGCTAAACAGATGCGCGTTTTTTGAATCGACCTTTTAAAGGTATGTCAACAGTCGAGAGGCTAACAACGGGCCATAAGATCGAAAATACAATGGCTGTTTATCGATTACCCAGAAAACATAGCTACTGCCTTAGTGATGTACCAATGAGAATACGAGACGAATCTATCGATATCGATTATTACCTACTGATGAATAACGAAATAGGTATGTCAGGTTATATTTGTGGTGGTCGAAATAAAAAGCTTGCCTTTTCTTTTATTCTTTAATGACAATTAATGAAAATTTATTGTCGTTGAAATAGGATGTACTTGTTAAATAACTGTCTTTTGGTAAGTTTTAAGTTTAATTTAAATAAATAATATCACAGTCACATGATAAAACTTTTGCGTAATGCATTTCAGACGTATAAAAGTTTTGTCGTCAAAGTTGGAAAAAAACTGCAGTTGCAGTTGCGTAGTAAAGTGTAGAATAGAATAGAAAAGAAATACATTTATTGATAAAAACTTAAATGAATACAAAAAAGACACACTTATAGACTAGGTACATGTGTTACAAAAAGGCTCTAACTCAGCATAATGCTGGCTAAGCTCCGTAAATAAAGTAAAAAATCATTTATTTCTATAGGCTTACAAAATAAGCACTTAGACAAGTCAAGAAGACAAGACAACTGGTTTAGATTTGAGAAATGAAGACTGGATAGAAGACCATACCGAAGAAAAAGAAGTTGGTGAGCTGTTAAGTAATATTTCAGAATTTAGTTCCCAAGCTATAGCACACATTGCAGGTTACATTGCCCGAATTTTGATCAAGAAATTAAATTGTGACGTCTGTGCTGGCGCACTTATTACGAAACAAATTAATTCGCTACACAAATCCATAGTAGCCAAAGATAAGGGCGGACTGGTTTATCCATCTGATGACATAATTAGAATATGCAAAGTAGCTGAAGCTGTTATTCGATGTATGGAAGGGTATTTCAATGGAAGGGTAATAAAAAAAGAATTTATAAAACTGAAAATATTACGTAAATTTGTTGGAGAAAAACTGTTCGAAAATATAAACTTTCATCAACTCTGACAGTTTCCCGCATCAAACCATGTCAGTGATTTGATAAAAGCCATAACAGAACGGTACATAAATGTGCGTATCCATCATTTATTAAAATTAAACGTAAAACTTACGAAAAGACAGTTATTTAACAACAAATTTTCATTCATACGTACAACAGGACAATTAATGAAAATTTATTGTCCTTGAAATAGGACGTACTTATTAAACAACTCTTCTTAAAAAATCTTTTAAAATGTCTTCAATTTTCTTTACTTTCTTTTTCAGTCTGCAATTTTGTGTCTGTAGTCTCCTTATTTGCAATTTCTGTCTTTTAATTTTATTTTCATTCCATCGTAACTTCCTGTTTAGTTTTATTTTCTGAGGAGTAGAAGCAGCTGAGCTGAAGTCTGCATTGCTATCAGCAATTTTTGTTTTTTTCTGTGTGACATTGTTCGTTAAGTCTTCTGAATCAAGTTTCCGTTTATGTCCCTTTGGCGTTGAAGAATGTGGTGAAGAAGGTGTTGCTGAGAGATTTTGTGCCTGTAGTTTTTAATACGTTTCATTAGATTTAGATTTTACGTACCTATTCGTTACATAAATAAAGGTGATTAATTAAAATAAGACGTCATGAATACAAGTACCATAATTACCTGAAAACACAAAATTTTTAGAGTTGGTATAGCTGTGTCAACGATGTATTTGTTTCCACTTTTTTTTATTAGAAAATCATGGTTCATAAAGTGCTCTGAGCAAATTGTGCTTGATTTTGAAGGAAACCAATTTTGTCTCCCAGTTGCATCGATCCATTTTTTTGTAATGTCTGGTGCCTTGGGAAAACTGAAACCAGAAAATACTTTCATAAACTTCTTCATAATTTGTCTATAATTTTCACCTTGTACCCAGTGGTTGAGTATGAACCCAGGTCTAAAATATATCCAGATTAAATCACAAAACAAAAATTAACACCCAACACATACTTAAATGGGTAAAGTTTACAAAATCATAACCATTAAAGTTATCGATAGCACGTTTGTGTTTATTACGGTACATCCCTAATTGAATAGCGCAAGTTGCGGTTTAAGAAAAACCGACCTTAAGTGTTATAATTATAACTCACAGTCTATTTTTCTATTTCTGTTTTCTATTTTTGTTTGACGGTTTTGCATTATGAACAAAACTAACAAAAAAACAATAAAATAATGCTTACCGGTGATATGATATGCCCCCTTTCGTTAAATTTTTGGTTCGGCTTTCGTTTTTACACTCTAAAACGGCACAATACGGCATTTTTATATTTTTTTTGTTTTTATGTTGAAGTACGTTTACTCTGCAAAATTAAAACACGACTGACGTAAGCGGAGCTTGAAGTGCGCAGTACTACGCCTACTAGGTGTTATTCTCTGTTCTGTGTTTGTTTAGGACACTCTCTGAAACAGCACTGGCAGCAGCTGGCTGGCAGAGTCGTAGCGAAAAGTAAGCGGCGGCGCCGAACCAAAAAAGAAAGAAGTTGAATGAAGTTGACCGATCAGATTATAAAAAGAAAGATTGGTTGTGATTCCTCCTTCCAAATCTATGATTATCTATCTAAATAAATAACTGTAGCGAAAATGGCTGATGTAGATAGCCTATTTGATTGTTTCGATGATCAACAGAACGAACAGGCTCTTCAAATTCCTGAATCGAAACCTGAAATATCAGCAGATACGTAAGTTTCTTTGACCAAAAAATCCTAACCTGCAATTCCTCACGTAAACATACAAACTTTTAAGTATTTTATCCCTTATATATTATTCAGTAATGAAGAGGGCGAATCATCAGCTTCTAAAAACAAGCGAGCACATGATGAAATTGAGTACGCTGACACATCTGTTTCAAAGAAGTTAAAAACAGAAGATGAAGATGAGGACATAACAAGTGATATCAAGTAAGTGATGGTCTGACAATAATAATAATTATAGTACATCATCAACTGCCAATAAGTTTTACGACACATTCCATAGCTTGCATTATACTTACCTCCCTACTATATCCTACAGTTTGGAGTTGCTGAACTCTCGCATCGTCATTCACACATTGGAGACACATGAAGGCTGCACTCATGAAGTTGCCATACCGCCAGACCAAGAGTTCAACCCACTGATGCCTGTGTCAGCGGAGCCCGCTAAGCAATATAACTTCATTCTAGATCCCTTCCAAAAGGAGGCTATACAGTGCATCGATAACTTGCAGTCTGTTCTGGTATCGGCTCATACATCTGCGGGTAAAACTGTAGTAGCAGAGTAAGTATTTATTTTATTGTGAAAACAGTTTTTACCTCGTCTCAACAGCTAAACAAACATAGTTTATTAATGCGCTAAAACACTTAACAGGATAAGGCAGCCCATTGTACTTGTCACATATAATGACCTGCATATGGTGTACAATAAAGCATATTTCTATTGTATTGTAGAACACAACTCGCATTGGATCGCGAGTAGTGGAAGGAGAAAAGGGAGGCCTTTGCCCAGCAGTGTGACAATAATGGCTAAAAATAAATAAATAATAATTGTAGTTTTTTATAATTTCTGCGCTAAAAAACTCCTGGATACATAAACTGAAAAGATAAACCACAATGTTGTACCAGAATTAGGAATTAAGTGTAAATACTAAGTTAATTAAGTATACTTTCGAGAGTGACATAATCATGTTGATTAAACCTCTTTAATCAATAAGATTTAAAAAAAAACGAATAGGTATCTTTTCTGGGGAACTGCATGCAAAATAACCAGCAAAGTTCACAGGTATAACAGCACCTCACCATTTCAGATATGCCATTGCTTTATCTCTGAAAAACAAACAGAGAGTTATCTACACAACTCCCATCAAAGCTCTGTCCAATCAGAAATACAGAGAGTTCTCTGAAGAGTTCCATGATGTTGGTCTTATCACTGGTGACGTAACTATTAACCCTTCTGCATCCTGTCTTATTATGACAACTGAGGTATGTTACTTAATTTATTCTGTGATCAAATTTTCTTCGATTATAGGGGCCCAAATTATGCTAACCAATAGCTTCTTTACCATGACAACAGTATCATATAAAATACTTTGATGCAAGAAACTCTAGATAGTGCATGCAGCATTATTTGCACAGATTTACACACTTTACAGATTAACATTTTAACCTTGTCATTTTTGAAACATCCGTAGTTTCTTTCATCTAAGGTGGATTGCCAAAATGTGTTTTCTGTGGTGATACCATTGTCATATTGAAGCAATTAGTTTAGCAGAATAGGGCTAACAACAACAAATATCATTTCGCATAACTTAATGACATTTGTATGTATATAAATTGTTTTCCTATTTTGTTTTAGATTCTGAGAAATATGTTATACAGAGGCTCTGAGATCATGAGAGAAGTAGGATGGGTTGTATTTGATGAGATTCACTACATGAGAGACAAAGAAAGAGGTGTTGTGTGGGAAGGTAAGAAACACACATAGAAACCATAATTATCTATCACGCTTAATAATATATGTAAATGCGAACATTTGTTGTTTAGTTGTATGTTTGTTTCTTAAACTACTGAACGGATCGAATTGTAATAGGGCATAAGTACAGGTAGTTCTAGGCCTGGAGTAAAACATATGTTTACTATGTTTTATACTTGTTATTATCTCATAAATCAGTGCCCATAGGATAGATAAGCGTGCGAAGCCGCGGGTTACATGAAAGGCCTCTATCTACCCAGCAGTCTACAAGGGCCAACTCACACGGAGATGTGACGTGACGCTGCGAGCACTTTATATTGTATTATAATATACTACAATATAAAGTGCTCGCGTATATAATACGCAATAACGTAAAAATTGTATTGACATAACACGAAATTGCGGCTGCGCCGCGTTTGCGCCAATTTGTATCTCGCGTGGTTATATTTTGCATTTAAAGTGCGCGCACCGTCGCTTCACATCTCTGTGTAGTACTCTGTCAAGTACTAGTTAATGAAGCAATGAGAAGCTAGAGATAGATAGATAGAACACTTTATTATACGACACAAAACAGAAAACAATTCAGATTTAAAAGAAAACCTTATATTAAGGTATAAAGGGCGGCCTTATCGCTATGAGCGATATCTTCCAGGCAAACTTAGGATGGACTGGACATAAAGGAACAATATAGACGGTGGCACTTTAATAAATAATTGTTAAAGAAAAAAGAAAACAAATAGGTACACTACATACCTACATTCAAATATTATAATAAACTTACATAGACATAAAATAGAGCTATCAATGTATTCATAAGGATTAATATTGCTGATGCAGCAGTTTTTGATAAAGATGGTTTCTTCTCTGTCTACAGAAACGTTAATCCTGCTTCCTGACAACGTGCACTACGTGTTCCTCTCGGCCACGATCCCCAACGCGCGTCAGTTCGCGGAGTGGGTGTGCCGCCTGCACTCGCAGCCCTGCCACGTGGTGTACACGGAGTTCAGGCCGACGCCGCTGCAGCATTATATCTTCCCCGCGGGCGGGGACGGTATACACTTGGTGGTTGATGAGAAGGTACGGCACAATCTAAGGTAACTCACAATACACTGTTATGCGATAAATTAGTGCATTTTGTCAGTTCCCTCACTTAGAAGATAAGCTTTTAAGTTGCTTGTAATTTGTTTGATTCGATCTGGCTGTGAAAATAGCGGCCACGGTTCAAAGCTTTCTGCGATTTCGTGGAGCAGGAGGTGAACTACCATTATTGACAACATCTGTAGGCCTATGAACAGGTTCTGGCTCTCTTTGCACCAGAGTGAGAATCGTAAGATTTTTATTTCTATTTCCATTTATATGTTTACTTTAATTTATTTATAAATAACCTATGGTATATATATTTTTATAGTAACCTTTTTTTTATCAAAAACACATTCTTATACCCATATTACAATTTCCCCAGGGTATATTCAAAGAAGACAACTTCAATACAGCAATGGCGGTCCTCAACAAAGGCGGCGACGCAGCCAAGGGCGACGCCCGAGGCCGTCGCGGCGGTCTCACAGGCCGCAGCCAGAACACAACCAACATATTCAACATAGTCAAGATGATTATGGAGAGGAACTTCGCACCGGTCATCATATTTAGTTTCAGCAAGAAGGATTGCGAGGCGTATGCTATGCAGATGGCGAAGTTGGACTTTAATACGAGTGAGTAGGATGTATTTTCCATTTTCAAATCAAATCAAATCATTTATTAGCAGTCAACGGGTTATTTGTGTTTTATCTCACTTTCTAACTTAAATAAATGTCCCCAGTTGAAGAAAAGAAACTAGTAGACGAAGTATTCAACAACGCCATGGACGTTCTATCAGAAGAAGACAGGAAGCTGCCGCAAGTAGAGAACGTCATACCGTTACTGAGGAGAGGCATAGGTATCCATCATGGAGGTCTACTGCCGATCTTGAAGGAAACTATTGAGATCCTCTTTGGTTTGGGTCTTATCAAGGTGGGTTTAAATCTATAGCTTTACTTCATAAAACTCGAAGGCTAACCATTCTGTACATATTTTAAATTGATCTAAGAGATATATTTCAAATGTAATTATAACAGAGGTCTATGCTAAACAGGCTTGCGCCCAGCAGTGGACCAATATATGCTGTTGAGGATTAGGATATGATGAATATGAATCCAAATATGGGGCCTAAAATAAATACGTGACTATTAAAAAAAAAATTGAAATAAAATTATCGATAATATATAAGATAATAATTTGAATATAAGATTTGGGGTAGGCCTTTGCTCAGCAGTGGGACGAAGCAGGCTAATAAAAAAAACCACATTTAAGTTAATGTGGCTTCCAATATATGTATACTCTGACTTTTTAGGCGCTGTTCGCGACGGAGACATTTGCTATGGGCCTGAACATGCCTGCCAGGACTGTGGTCTTCACGAGCTGCCAGAAATTCGATGGAAAAGAAGTCAGATTTGTAAGTTTTGCCTCGCACAGCCGCGAACTATTTTATCTAGCAAATACACAATCATCAAACATCTCGTACAACTTTTCACTGTCTTTCTTTCACTCGCTCCCAATAAAAAATCAAATCACTCTCAGCGATAAGGCCGCCCTTTATACTTTATTTTTCTATTGTTTATTTATGTATTGTTGTCTGTTTTGTGTGGTACAATAAAGTGTTTTCTATCTACCTTATTTCTCAGATATCATCCGGAGAATACATTCAGATGTCCGGCCGCGCGGGTCGCAGAGGTCTCGATGACAAAGGCATAGTCATTCTAATGTTGGACGAGAAAGTAACGCCCGCCTCGGTGAAAAGCATGGTGCAGGGTTCCGCCGACCCTATCAACTCAGCATTCCATCTGACGTATAACATGGTATGTAGCTTATGTAATTTGAAATTTCTGACGTGTAAGAGTCCTATGAGGTGTAAAGGAAATAAAAAGCTAAAAAATATGTAAAAAAAAGCTTATTTGCGTTATAACCTTTGAGTTGACCTATGTATTTTAGAGACGTGTCGTTTGTTGGATATGAAAACGCAAGCTTTTTCCAACACAAATAAGGTTTGTAGTAAACCCACTCACAATAAAACATAATATGAACATATTCTGTGTTTTTATTCAGATTGTTTGTTTAGGAAAAAGTTTTTTTCTAGTTCGTAGTTATCGATTGTTCTTGTAATAAAATAGAAATGTTTATTTAGATTATTTTGGGTGCGTTTTGATAAATTTTTGACTTTAAAAAATTTATCAAACCATTGCCATTATTTAACTATTTAGCTGTGAGCTTGTGAGTCTAAGCGACTTCACCAGCGGACCATACGGTTTGTTATTATATGTATTGTGTACCCACCTTTATGAAGTTGTACTTTTTACGTATTTTCAGGTGTTGAATCTCTTGCGAGTGGAAGAAATAAACCCAGAATACATGTTGGAGAGAAGTTTCTTCCAATTCCAGAACCAAGCTGCTATTCCAGACCTCATTGAAAGTAAGCTATCATGAACATCATTATTAACTGGTAAAAAGCTTTTTTAGTTAATTTATAAATTCATTTTTCTTCTATTCTTATCATTGCTTTATTGTCTACATTATTGGCTATCAACTGAGTCCTCTATCGTCTTCCTAGGACCTGTACATGGATAGTTATAGCTTAATCAGTACAAGCACCTGTGCTTCGAGGCAAAAGAAAATTAAATGGCTGCCATTTTATCATGGAGAGAGAAAATATCGATAAATTTTATCAAATTTCACCTCCCAAAGTCTCCGACACCGGTGACCAGACACATTGTATAATTATTATACATACATACTATCTTTTTCCCCAACAGAGGTTAAAACAAAGCAGAAAGAGTACGAGAACCTGACTGTGCAAGACCAGCATTCTATAGCTTCGTACTGCAGCATCAGATCTCAACTGGATCTCCTTGGAAGTCAATTCAGATCTTTCATAACTAGGCCGGAGTATTTGAAACCATTCTTGCAACCTGGCCGTCTTGTGAAGGTATATTTAGAATTTTAATTTTTAATAATAAATATAAATACATATAATATTGAATTACGTTATCTAATAGCGAGAGAAATAATAACAAAGGCAGGCCTTTTGATATTCTTAATTTACCTTTTAGATAGATTGTTAATATTGCAGACATAATATTTAATAAATAATAATAAATAAATGACATGCTTTAGAATTTACAAAATAATAAGCGAATAAGCGACAATTGGCGGTATTATCGATCAAAAGCTTCCTAAAATCCATATTGCACATGTGTGCTTGATTTGTGGTCTGTGGTTGGGTGTCTGGTGTGTGTCTATGTTCTAGTGATCCGGTACAGATAGAAGATTCTGCTAGACACATATTATGTATTAAACTTTGCCATATTCCCACTAACGTAAATTTCTTATCTTGTTTTAGATTAAAACAGAGAAATACGAGTATGACTGGGGTATAATAATCAACTTCAGACATAAAATGAACAAAGTGAAAGGCCAGGAAGTAAACCCGTTGACCGCTGAGACAAATATAATAGTGGACATACTGCTGCATGTCAAGAAACCGGAAGACTGTGATACGGAGAAGAATATACCGTGTCCTCCTGGAGAGGTAATTATTTGCTTGTTGCCATAAAATCGCCAGAAGAAAATACTAAGTTTTTCTTCACGTTTTTCTGACTTATATGACATAAGTTGGCGCTAGTTTTAAGTAAATGTAGCTTTTCCCGAAGTAGAGACGATCAACTCAGCATCATCTAGCCCCAAGCTGAGCAGAGCTTGTGTTATGGGTACCAGATAACTGATATATGTAGATAATAAAATACAATACATATATAGTTATTTTTTATTATACAGAGATAACGACCAGAACACTCGGAACAAATGTCTGCAGATCGTACACACAATTGTCCCTAGGCGGGATCGAACCCGCAGCCTCCTGCGTCGCAGGCGGACCTTTGCCCACCGCGCCACAGAGATCGTCATGATGGGTTTCTGTGGATTGGGCACTCGGGAAACATATCATTATATAGATGACAAGGCTTTTACATCTTAACTAGGTAGTCTATCGAGTGTTAGGTCTTCCCACACTGCGTTTCGCATAGCATAGCGGTCGCCACTCGAGAACCCATCGTCACTTCTGCCTGCTGCGTCAGCGTGATGTCACGTCTAATAACTACAACTGCACTTTAGACGATCGATGTGGCGCGGTGGGCGAAGGTCCGCCTGCGACGCAGGAGGTTGCGGGTTCGATTCCCGCCTCGGAACAATTGTGTGTACGATCTGCAGATATTTGTTCCGGGTGTTCTGGTCGTTTTCTATGTATAATACAAAATATCTATCTATGTAATATATTGTACTATGTATATCAGCTATCTAGTAACCATAACACAAGCTCTGCTTACCATGGGGCTAGATAATCCAGTGTGAATTGTCCCGCATTATTAAAAAAAATAATAACACACATGGTTAATACCTTTATCACCCTCAGGCTGGAGATATCGAAGTGGTACCAGTTCTGCACACCCTGATCTACCAGATAAGCTCCCTACGTGTGTACTACCCTAAGGACCTTCGCCCGGCGGACAGCCGCAAGTCCGTGCTCAAAACTATCGGCGAGGTGAAGAAACGCTTCCCTGATGGACCTCCTCAGTTAAACCCGATTAAGGATATGAAGATAAACGATTCGGTGTTTAAGGAGTGTGTTGATAAGATTAAAATGTTGGAGGAGAGGTGAGTTAAAATATATTTTTTTACATGTTCAAAACTCTGGAAGGAAAATGAAGAATGGTTATATTGTGCAAAAGTAGTAAATATTACCATAATACAATAACTATTGTAGTTTGACGAATTCATTACGGGTGTAAGCGAACCCGTGTACAGAATTAGTGAATAAAATAGAAATAACAAATGTTCTTTCGATTTCGCTCCACTTGTGTAATGATTCGTTTTTGAAGTTTGTTTAACTTTTTAGTGACAACCTTGCTGTTACCTTGTTATCAGTTTTTGTTAAGTTTTCCACGCGGACGAAGTCGCGGGGCGCAGCTAGTACAGAGTATATTTGCCTACTATTAACTACTAATTAGTTAAAAACCTCTCGAAACTTCCAGACTATTCGCCCACCCTCTCCACAACGACAAAAACCGCGGCGCGCTCACAGCTCTATACGATAAGAAACAGGAGTTACTCGAGGAATTAAACGCAGTTAAAGCTGAACTCAAGAATGCTAAGAGCATACTGCAGATGGACGAGCTGAAGAAACGCAAGCGGGTGCTCAGACGTATGGGCTATTGTAACTCCTCTGATGTTATTGAGATGAAGGGAAGGATCGCTTGTGAACTTAGCAGGTAAATAATATACAGTTAGTAAAACTTTGTACAATGCTATACAAATATTATTTATTGCACACCAAGAAACAAAATACGACTTAGACGAAATCTCCTCCGTTTGAGACGCAGGAGGTTTCGGGTTCGATCCCGGGATACATTTTTTGCGATCTGCGGATAGTTTCAACAAGGCTACCACGCTATTGAGCACATAACGTAAAGCGCGTTATCAGCGTTATTGACGCTAAAATGCGCCCTTACACGCGTATAAGAATAACGCACCCTAGGACGCGAATAAGGCGCGTTAATCTTATACGCGTCCTAGGGTGCTCAGACGTATGGGGTATTCTAACTCCTCGGATGTTATTGAGATGAAGGGAAGGATCGCTTGTGAACTTAGCAGGTAAGGTTCAGATTCAGATCATTTATTGCCATACTTAATAATACTTATTACACTACATACATAATACCTAATAAAAAAATATCAATAAAGTCAACTCAAAATTTAATTTAGGTAAAGTAAAAGTTACTTAAATTAAATGATAAGGCTATGCCTCGTCAAAACACGATATATAAAATTTTTCTGTTGAGGGGCGTAAGTAATACACAGTAAGTAAAACTGCATACAATGCCATACAAATATTATTAATTGCACACCAAGAAACAAGAATTAGACTTAGGCGAAGTTCGCTTGCGACGCAGAAGATTTCGGGTTCGATTCCCGCCTTGGGATAAATGTTTGTACGATCTGCAGTTATTTGTTCCTATGCACTGGGTGTTTTCCTTGTGTAAAAAGTCCGTTTGTAATGGCAGGGCAACCTTTGAAACATTAATGTAACGATTTAACAAATAGGAGATACATCTTTCTTGAATCCTTGATCTTAAGCTACTCTATCCATAGACAAAGCCGCAAGCAGAAACGACTTTTTTAAACCCTCTAAAATTTCTACAGTGCGGACGAGCTCTTACTAACAGAGTTAATATTCAACGGTGTCTTCAACCCACTATCATCGGAGCAAAGTGCGGCGCTCGTCAGTTGTTTCGTTTGCGACGAACACAATGCGCAGGCGTCGGTCAGTGGCGACGAACTTAGAGGCGTGCTGAGGAAACTGCAGGTGAATATTGAACCTTATATCTGTAACTATAGAGTTTCGTAATTAAATCATGTTGCATGAATGCATTTTGCCTCAGAATATTGAACCTTATATCCTTTCTCTTCCAGGAATACGCCCGGCGGATAGCAAAAGTAGCGATAGACACAAAAATGGACCTCGATGAAGACGAATACGTAGGCAAGTTCAAATGCACTCTGATGGATGTCGTATTGGCGTGGGCTAAGGGGGCTTCCTTCCTGCAGATATGCAAGATGACTGACGTATTCGAAGGTAAATCTAGTCACTTTTACTTTGTAACATAAATAAATAATGCTGGACAATCCACACAGCTCATCTAGCCCCAAGTTAAGCAGAGTTTATGTTATGGGTGCTAGATGACTGATATACTTAATACAATACATTACATAGTACTTATAAAAATGGCGCTGCCAATGTGACAAAATTGATCCTTCGGGAATAAAATTTTTATACGACCACTTTGGAATCATTCTCCATGATCGGTCCATAATTGACAGAGAAATAGACGAAAATAGAAAAAAATACAAAATATCGAACACCTTCCTTTTTAGTTTTCGTTTCGCTTCGGTTAGAATCTAACGTCAGCATAAATTGAACACCCTTCCATTCTTCATTTGTTATGTTAATTGGACTGTCCGTTACTGCAAAATCAACTCTACTACCCTCACAACAAGAGCCTAACCAGTATTTTTTTCCAGGGTCCATCATCAGATGCATGCGAAGACTAGAAGAGGTGCTTCGACAACTTTGCCAAGCCGCTAAAAACATTGGCAACACAGATCTGGAGAACAAGTTTAGTGAAGCCATCAAGCAACTGAAGAGAGATATTGTCTTTGCAGCAAGTCTTTATATGTAAATGAGGTATATTTTATTTTTATTCTGGATAATGCCACTGTACTGTACTGTTTTTATTATTAATTTCAAGTGACTGATGACGAACTTTGTTCAAGACGATACTTCGATTAAAAATCTGGATAGTTTTTGTATGGGGTTTAAAACCCAAGGAATATTGGTGGCAAATATTTAACGACATTGGTATCATCGAAGCAAAGCATAGAAGCTCGAAACAAATTTTTGTTTTGAAAGCTTTCTTTCATCATTTAATTAAACTCTTTTGATGTAGAAAACAATTTTTTTTTCGCTCCACATGTAATTAAATAATTACCTATGCATTGTTGAAGTTTGTGTTTTAGTTTTTAGTGATAACTTTGCGTCACCTTGTAGTTTTCTGTTATAGTTATCAGTTTTTGTTAAGTTTCCATTTCATAAATGTCTTTGTTATCATAAAATATCTTGGATTCGTAATCGGAGTTAAGACAAAACAAGCTTTACTCTATTTTCAGTTTGGTACTTAAACGAATTATTGGTTCAAAGTAATAACGCTCTAGAAATAGATAAAGTTGGACTGTTTCTTACACATAAATTTATAAATTTGTATAATAAATAAATAAATAATGCTGGACAAATTCACACAGCATTATCTAGCCCTATGGTAAGCAGAGCTTGTGTTAAGGGTACTAGATAACTGATATACATAATACAATACATTACATAGACAAAATAAATGTACTAAATTATAAATAGATAAGTAAATATTGATATATTAATAGCCTCTACATTTTGTATAGACATAACATTGGTTGACTACATAAATAAAATAAAGTTGCTAAACATATTTCAAGACTTTTGATTAGAACACCAACAACCTGAATTACTATAATAAAGCCCAGCAGTGTCATCCCACAACGATCTTATTAGTTTATGCTTCGTCCACGCATTTATTTTCTTTAACTGATTTTCCATATTTCATAGACACGTTATCCGTCAGGTCGATAAATATGGAAGCTCTCGTTAGTCCCGATATTTAAAGAGTTGACAGATCGCTTTACTATTTTTAAAAATAAACTGAGTTTGAAATATAACAGTATTACATTCAGACAAAGAAAATAAATGTTTGGACTGAGTAAAGATAAAGTTTCCCGCTAACATTAGAAATAAAGCAGTAAATAAATAATGCTGGACAGTCTACACAGCATAATCTAGCCCCAAGCTAAGCAGAGCTTGTGTTATGGATACTAGATGACTGATATACTTAATACAATAAATTACATAGATATTTTTACTATATATAGAAAATACCGAGAACAAACATTTGTTCCAAGGCGGGAATCGAACCCGCAACCTCCTGCGTCGCAGGCGAACCTTCGCTGGCCGCGCCACATCGGTCGTCACTAAAGAATTGAATATAAAAAGAAATGAAACAACCGATCACAATATTATAAGAGAACTTTATTGTTTTAATTACGTACGGTATATCTATAGCATGAACTGGCAAATAACAAAAGGAACAGTTATTTTACTATAGTCAGATAATCACTAGAGAACCATGTTCACAGTCGGCCGTGCCCGATGATAACTATGTAACTAATACGCTCACACAGGGCAGAAAGATAAAGATGCATAGCATACTAAGACGAAAATAACACATTGTGATTAAAATATAGTACAGTCAGCGTCAAATTGATATTAGCGTCTAGAGTAGTCAAAATGATCTGAAAAACATGAAAGCAATTTGATATACGCAGATCGAATCATCATATTGTTGTAAGCACCCAAGGTATTCAAAATATCTTAATACTCATTGTTTCATATTTATATTAGCTGTCAGGGTGTTCAAAATAATCTAAGCAAACCAAACTCTCAAAGGTATTATGCAAACTCATAATTGCTTAGATTTCGAACACCCCCTGACTGCTCACAACAATTTGACGTTAATATCAATTTGACGCTGACTGTGTTCAAGCAATCTTGAGTTCAGGGTTATAAGGTACATTTTGGAGCATTTCAAATTTTCTGGATAAATTTTCCGGTGCCTTGGTGAATTATGGTACTTTCTCTGTGTGCAATCTCTGTGTAAGCAACAAGAAAACAATTATGTACAGTGACATCGAGATTAGCCAAACTTTCAAATGTACCGTTACAAATTTTGAATATACTTCTAAAAGCTTTAACAAGGGTCGGATATCTATTCCAAAGATAACGTAAATTACTTTTTATTTTATAAAAAAATTACACAGATCAATTGAATGGCAAAGTTTGAATCATTTGCTTCTCCAGTAAAGTATCGTATTGCATACGAGATTTAGACAATATTTTAAAGAGGTTTTTATCAACGTTTTCCCAAAAGGACATTTTAGATGATGCTAGATGTTGCTTATGGCAAGACTAGGACTACCATTCAGTTAATTTCAATCGGAGGAATAATATCGAAATCCAAAATTGTTCCATAATTGTTTAAATACAGTTTAAATACACTCCATACAAACGTTGATAAAAACCGCGATGAAATCCAATAGGTTATACAATATGAAAAATCACAATCGAAAAAATTCAAAAAGCTGCTTACGCTAGTATCATTTGGTGCCTGAATTGATATGTCCACGAACTAAACGCGAAATAAACGCTAAATCTGTCTAACTAACGAGTAACAAAACGAGGTATTCTTGTCTATAGTTATAACTGCGTGTGCTGTTCACAATATACGCACAACGCACGACGATGCGAGCCATCTATGCTAAGACGAAGTTTACGCTATTTATTATCATTTAATACTTAGATGTAAAGGTAGAGTTTCGGTTGACGCGACTAGCGACCACGTGGCTCTAACATAGCACCACCACCTTAAATAGAATATAAAAGGAAATACTGCAGAGTATGAGCAAAACCTTACAATCACGACGAAAGATCAATTACAGATATCGACCATAAGTACGAAACAATCTCATTTTTAAAGTAGGAATTTTAAGTTGCTAGTTTATTTATACTTTGAAATCTGTTTCAAATTTTTTAATACGGAAATCACTAGTAACTTTCGCATCGAGACACATGTCTACCGTAGCGCGCAAACGCAACTCCACCTTAACAGTAATCACCCCCGCGTCCGACTGCTATGGAAGACACCACGCTTACTAGAAGCACTCTCAATACACCAGTCGTTCGCCACTCACCAGATAAAACAATCTCTACGCCATTAAATCGACTCCTTACTGTATTATCTATACAAATGTACAATTTATCAAAAGCGTCCACTGACTATAACGTTTATTTGTGAGTACCTATGTATTGTGTTACGATATGATAATATGGTTCTTGAGCGTTGCTTACAGTTTTCTTAGCGTGAAGCGATCGAAGTGAAAGCGAATTACAAAAGCGTTTAAAAGAAAAATATTTACTGTTAACACACACAAAGATTAAAATCCATTCATTATTAGCTTTTGCCTCGCCACTTCTAAAAAAACTGCCATTCTACCAGAGATGTGCTACGGTGCTAAGTTTCCAGTCGACCAATAGGAACGGTTCTGTATCACGTCATATAAGTCTTCTATGAAAATGACGCTATAATGGAGCGATCCTATTGGTCAGCTGGAAATTTAGCAACGTAGCACATCTCTGGCGGAATGGCAGCCTTAAACCCGGATTCCATTATTTCTTACAGGTAAGTTAGGACTAAATTAAGAGGTTGAAAGACGATATAACTCATTCATACATTATCATTCCGTTTACGCTGCGTAGATGATTTGTGCGCTTCATCGGGTTTACTACCCGTTAGTTAATTTACTAGTGCAATGAACGAGTTCAATGATCAATACATAACGTCCAGTCGATTGACATTCTTATGCCACACAATCATTTGCTCCATATACAAGTACGCTGGAGGTTATATACTTAAGAGGTCATATAGTTATGATGAAGCCATTAACTTAACAGGATTCGTCCCAGTGCTGATTCTTAAGGGTCCGGCGACCCTCGCTTGCAAAAATCGCTCCGAATATCGCTGTCCCTGTTTAACCCTTGCACCGCGCCCTATGCGTGCGCGATAGCAATATATGTATATAATACCAAAAATTATGACTGAAAACTTTTTGTATTCTTCACAAAGTATTGTTATACTGTAACTAGACCATATAAGCTATGTTCCGTAATACATAAAACGTAAGATATTGATGTTTTTAATACGAAACAAATAGCAAGAAAACTTGTCCAATTTTGCATAAAAATGTTCAAAATGAGATTGGCTTTCATTGCATTTTAGGTAAGTATTTCGAAAAAAAAAACTATTTGGACACCTAGATAAATACTATTTTAATACAAATAATGCAATATTATAGTGGAAATATGCTTGAATTAGAAATAATTTTGGTATTACGTTTGTATGAAGAATTCGTCCCTCCGGAGGCCCCTTAACGCCCCGCTTAGAATCAACACTCACAAAAGTCATTGCGCATGGAGCATCATATTCCCTCCATCGTACTTCTATAATGAAGCTCAGTGCACACAACACATAATTCTATGTAGAAAACTGTAACCAACGCACATTATAAATCAACTTGCTACTGCACTTATATTTCTTTATAAGTTATATCAAGAAATATCGGTCCCATACCGAATACACAACTGAAAATGCTATATTTGGCACTCGACTACGTATCATTGGAGAAATTAGTGTTATTTTGACCCGGCGAAGAATAATTTCTAATATTTTATATAGTTAAACATATCAGGGCAGTAGCAAGCGCCTTTCTTATAAAGATTAAAAACTATGTAGGGTAATGTTTTACTTCCTATGCAACATTTAGTAGGCATATGTGAGTTAATACGCTTAAATTCTGGAAGTTTTACGTATGTAAAAATGTTATAGTAGCGAGCGCGTTGGAAGAACCTACACTCTTGTTCTTATAGCATCGGTCAAGAGGCCATTTTTTAGGCCAAATCACAATGTCACAAGGCCAAATGTAGGCCATATCCCAATGTCACCGAACGTAGGCCTTCATTTAAACTGTCACCTTATAAAATGACCTTTCTTTGAAAACCTTCGTCAAAAATATACTTGCATACCTATATCCCCGAGAATTTCTCAATAGCTTAGTTAATGGGGTATATGAAGTTCGTAATCCTTTAGAATTTTATGAAAGACCGATGAAAAACCATTTACAGATAGAAGTCGAATTATAAATAACATTATAAACATTAGCAACACACTTTCTTAAAATCGTAATTATAGGCCATTAAATTTATTAAAATATTTACAGTAAAGATGTGAAACCGTTTACAGTTCCTAGACGTTGTATTAGGCGAAAATCACTAACGGCTAGACGAAATGGGAAGTCACCTCTACAACCGCATCACAAATACACCGCGGTAAATTCCATTGCGATTTGCAGTATTGCATGCCGTGATATTTGACATTCTGATATGCAATGTTCAAAATGATACGTCTTATTATCTCTATCAAACTTTATCCCATTTAATTTAAAGTTTTAATTTAAATCAGTATTCAAAACACAATACTGACTAGTTTCGGATATATCGCGAATAACGTCGCCTTTCTTCCCCTCGTAATTATTGTCCTTTGATATGCATCTATCATAGTAATTGTGATGCAGCAACGAAGACTAAACGACATTATAATATTACACAGGCACACATAACTCAGCAAACAAATTGCCTACAAATAAATTCATTATTTACAATAAACTATTTAACTATTCAATAGAATTGCGATTATTCTGAATGATACAAAGAAACAAATCGAGTTAGGTTAACATAGGTAAATTTTTCTAAAACAGTTTTAAACGATATTTTTAATAAATTTACATTTAGTTATTATCATTCAATATCTATTAACATTAGCTATAATTTTATTAGATCAAGTTGTGATAATTCTCGATTTAAATAACAAGATATTTCCTACCTATTCTGTACTCATGCCATCTGCATTATGAAAATG
This sequence comes from Eupithecia dodoneata, assembly GCA_947044415.1. Taxonomy (NCBI): domain Eukaryota; kingdom Metazoa; phylum Arthropoda; class Insecta; order Lepidoptera; family Geometridae; genus Eupithecia; species Eupithecia dodoneata. Next base: position 4,494,443 of record OX345656.1, on the reverse strand, counting down.
AACTTAACGAAGAGAGAGAATATTAGTTATCGTATCCTATTCCGAATTGATAATCCTGTCTCAAAACAAGATACAAAGTTCATTTGGTCGGACCAAAACTTCAGTCGGTAAATTGTTCAAAACTCTAACTTTGCGATATATTCGTACAAATAGCGTGCCGTAGGGACATACTGCCGCAGTAAAAGACTGCTCTCACAACGGCAGTGTGTCACTAACCTTCACACTCAACACTCCTATTCTCTTCGCGTTCAACATACAAACTGTTCCCAAACATACTATGAACTTCGAACGGACCTTGCGCGAAGCTTCCTCGAGTTTGAACGAAATCACATTGACATTGCTGCGAGTTTTTATGAGTTCTTGACTGGACAAAGCCGATTTGATTTCTGAAATTGCCAGGGTTAATCAAGTGCCAATTTCATCATTGTCTAATAGCGATAACTGACATGCAACTAATGGGTCTTTTCCGGTCATGCGGATTTCCACCCGCGTGCGGATCAATTTTTCTTTTGTTTCACCCGAAACTTATAATAATCATTATAATTTTTCCTATGATACGGGCCACACGTTTCCGAACCGCGGATCGGCTATAGGAGCAATATAGGTAGCAATCGGGGGACCGATTCGCACGCTCTGGCAAAATTCCGCATGACAGGAAGAGTCCCTAAGTCATCATAATTCATTTCTATACTGATACTGCTATTCCTATAGTGTCAAATTATCTATAGGCTTTACTCTACAAGTCAAGAGTCTCGTAAAAACTCCAGCAATCTTAGAAACATTAACACATTGAACGGTATTTTAAGGTGTAGAAAGCCTCTCGGTCGCGTCCCTTGTAAACTGGCATTGCCTACTCCAGTCACGTTGTTAAGAGCCGTAGTGACGTCATCACTAGTAGTGCGAACAGCGGCTGAGTGCGTCCGCCGCGGCCACACGATTGTATTTCGATTTCCTGAAAGGAATTAGGTACTTATTTAAACTTTAAACATGAATTGAGCGAGTTTTGATTTGAAAGACGGTGGGCTTTTACTAGTACCTACCTCATGGTTTTTAAGTGGTGCTGGCTTTTCAGTGCGGAGATAAGATGGCATGAAGGAGACGTATTAGAAACTAAATATACCATCTCACACGTTGTGCTTACTCAGCAGCAGATTGGTTGATTCATGAGGGAGTGGTCGTGTTTGATAGGGCCCACGATTGTGCCAACGAGCGAAGCGAGCCATGAAAATATCTTACTCATCGTGACGATCACAGCGAGCCTCATTGCGTATGTCTCAATCACAGTCTCAATGCTACGAGTCATGCTATGTGCAGCTCTCTTGCACGCCACGTTTTACGTACACCAATGCGTTCCTGATACAGCCTGCTTGGTATCATCATCAACAGCCTTTGTTAGTCCACTGCTGGACATAGGCCTACCTGCAGTCTTTCGCAGGTCGTCATCCCACCTGGCCTGCTTAGTAAACGGCTTGCTTTTTCTTTTCTTTCAAAATTTTCTCCGCCTTTTGCATCCAGATGGGCCCAGCGATACAGTACACAGGCTGTATTTTTACCTCTGGGTGGTAAGACACGCAGGTGTGCGGGCGGCGGCGGTGCGGGGTGGCGGGGCGGCGGCAGGTGGCGCGGGGGGGAGATTCGCGCGCGCGCACGTCCAGCCGCTTGGCGCCGCACGGGCACAGCGTGTCCACCACGAGCAGGATCAGGTTGCTGTGAGGGATCTTCTGTACGCTGAAAGGCCTGGAAAACAAATATCTGGACTTTAAACCCAAACAGAAAGTGTGATCAGCTAGATTAGGGTGCGATGATGGTTGTGATCGACTCCGTAACGTGGTTAGACAGACAAATGCAAAGGGGCACTGGTACTTTCCGTATATACACGAGTAGGGTTTAGGGAGTTGTTTCATCTGGTTCTTTAACCCCACATTATGGCAGATTCTCTATGTACCCTCTACTAGTAATTTCAACAAATTATCTACCAAATATACCGTTGTACAGGTGACTGAAGTCCCATAAATCCTTTTAGTTTATTTATTACCTCTCACAGGCAGAGTTATGGCAGTTGGTAAGCTTCCCCTAGAGCGGCTGTGCCTGTTTCAGCCAGGTAGAGCGTAGCTAGAACAGTTCTGCGTTCGTGTCGCTCAGCCTAACGATTAGATTAACAGACTCTGATATATTATGCTGATATAGTGGTGTATTATACCTCTCACAGCCAGAGTTATGGCAGTTGGTGAGCTTCCCCTTGAGCGGCTGTGCCTGGTTCAGCCGGGTAGACTGTAGCTGGTACAGTTCTGCGCTCGTGTCGCACGGTCTGACGGCCGCTGAGCGCGCGGCCTCTCTCGGCGGCTCACGGATTGGACCTGTGGGCAAAAGAACGTTCTAGAACACACTTGAACTTTGTGGAACAGTTCCTTTAAAGGTAGTTCTATATTTCGTACTAAGGCCACATACACTAAGAGGTTTTGGCGTTAATTTTCTGATGTATTTGAACAATTCACACAAGCCAAGCACGCGATTCATGTCGTCATATTTAAGATATTATGTATGTACATATTTTTTTTAAAAGACTAAACCGATTGTGCTTTTTGTCTTTGTTGTTTCTTTTATAAAATAAAATCAAATTCTTAAATAAATAAATATGTATAATGTCTTAAATGTAACAAGATGAATTGTTTGCTTGACTTCGGAAGAATTCCTAGTGTATGTAGCCTTAGGACGAAATACACCTATGAGTAATTTATTTTTGTGTTTTATTTAGGTAAGGAAATTAAAGGCAAAAAATTTTTTTTTTATTTATTGCCTGCTCCCGGGTTGACAGGCGGCGGCATGCGCATCCCTCTGTCCCGGGACGCGGACGTCTCGCCCGTCCCGTCGATGATGATCTCATACGTCCCGTGGTCTCGGTCGACGCCGTCCTCTTGGACATTGTCCTCGTTGATTATAATAGTATTACCTGGTCCTGGGTTGACAGGCGGCGGTATGCGCATCCCGCTGTCTCGGGACGTCTCGCCCGTCCCGTCGATGATGATCTCATACGTCCCGTGGTCTCGGTCGACGCCGTCCTCTTGGACATTGTCCTCGTTGATTATAATAGTATTACCTGGTCCTGGGTTGACAGGCGGCGGTATGCGCATCCCGCTGTCTCGGGACGTCTCGCCCGTCCCGTCGATGATGATCTCATACGTCCCGTGGTCTCGGTCGACACCGTCCTCTTGGTCATTGTCCTCGTTCTCATAGTCTTCGTAATCCGCTGTTGAGGAAATTACTTTAAGTTGCTTTTTCGGAGATGTGTTATGCCAATCAGCGGAACAGTGAACCAAACCCAACATATTTGTTTGATTTTCATAGCTTAATTTCCAATCTTAATGATCCTATTGGTTAGAAAGTGGCACGAGATGTGACGCTGTTTAAATAAAGGTGGTGAAAAAGTACGCTTAAAGCTGTTGAGTTAAATTTTTACAATCAATATTTTTTTTCAATAATCCATTATAAGGCAATGTTCTGTGTAAAAAATATTTTTTATATATACTCGGTCAGACTAGTATTTTTTCGTTTTTGATTCAAACAAAAAAATACAAAAATAAAGCACGCCAAAGTTTGGGACTGCTCTGACGTTACGGCGAGTGTCGCAAAACGTCACGCCACGCGGAACTTAAACTGGCAAAATCTTCATATTTTTTTGTAACATAAAATATACGTGTTCTATATCTTCTGATTTATCTTACTGACAGACTAAATAGATTTTTTAGAACACTAGCCTATAACAAAAAAATTATTTATCATTATGTCGACAGACAGACTCCAAAGTTACAAATTAAATCAAAACTAAGCAAACCTTCTAATCTGCTATCTAAATTACTTGGAGAACCTAGAAAATAGTAAAAACCCAACTTGAGCAGAGCAAGAGATTGCTTTTGGAGTCAGGGCTTTATATTCTCTTTGTCAGGGTTCTGTGTTGTAAGAAGGATCGGATATTATAACAAAAAATTCAAAATCGAACATCCACACAAAATAAGCACTTAGACAAGTCAGATTTTAAACTATATATTATTATCAAATAAGAAATACGGTGTTTTTGATTTTCTGTTGGTAATTTTTTTGTCCATTAGAAGAAGTTTTGTAAGAAGTGAAAAAAAAACGACATTCATATATCTCTTATGTGTCTAATACATGGTTGTTTACCCATTTAAATTGAAATATAATGTAATTCCTAACTTATTAAACTAACCTGAGTCTTCATCGCCGTACGCCTTATGTGGGTGAGCTTTAATCGGCTCCCACAGTGGGAACCACACCGCTAGCATACTCATCACGTAGCTGCCGAACCATGAGAATGGTTTCCAAGGCTGGAACAAATAATAATACAACATTCTTTATATACCACGACATAAACTACGAAAGAGACTTCATAGTACAGATATCTTGACTTTTCGTATAAGAATTCAGGTTAAATATTCTTTGATCATTTCTTATAGTTAGTCTGGTTATTATTAATACTATTTTCTTATTATTTTTTATGTATGTAATTTGTGGCTAAGACTAGGTTGTTCTAGTCACTTTAATGCTAAATTTTATGTATAATTATTAGGTAATACCAAAAACGAACCGTTCTTTCCCCTAAAATAAATATAAAAAAAATAGATGTGACTGTTAGGGCATTTTTAAAGCTGGCAACGATACTCACCGAAAGTTTACAAGCGTCTCCACTGAAAGGGTTCCTAGAATCCGGACACCTGGCTTGATGATCATTCACAGTGACCTTCTTGTATATCTTGTCCTGTACCAGCGAGTCCATGATAGTTCCGTCCACTTGGCCGAAGAACCGCCCGGTTTGGGAAACGTCTTCAGATATTATTATAAAGCCGTTGTCGTCGAGGATATAGCAGTCTAGTTCGTCGCCTGCGCAGGTTTTCTTGCAAACGCTTCCGGCTGTGCACTATAATTAGACAAATAAACAAATAAATCTAGGAAAAATCTAGAATTGTTTTACTTAGAATAGATAAAAATAAGGATACCACTGAATTGAATTCACTGAATCACTGAATTTGATACCACCCCATTCATATTTATATCGTTTTGATACAACATGCGAGTTATCCTTGTCATCTATTACAGATTAAGAGCTGTCTGTTACACCTAGAAACTTACGGTAGAAGTTACGTTCAAAAAGTGTTTCGCCAATGAATCCAGCTGGAAATGCAATCCAACTACCGCCGCCGGTGCTCTATGCGCCCTTGACTCCACAAACACTGCGTGAGTCGCCAGCACCAACGGCGGCCGACCGCTCAGATCATCTGCCTCGGAGGCGTCGCGGAATGGAACTGAGAACACGAAGCTCTCTGGTTCTATAGCGTGATGTTCCACTGCGCGTTTGTACCATTCTGAGTCGAAGGCTCTGGAGTATTTCTCGCTGAAATGCCTGGAAGCAAAGAAAATAATTTTTAGATTGTTTACGGGTAATTTTTTTCTTTATTTGACGACCGATGTGGCGCGGTGGGCGAAGGTCCGCCTGCGACGCAGGAGGTTGCGGGTTCGATTCCCGCCTCGGAACAAATGTGTGTACGATCTGCAGATATTTGTTTCGGGTGTTCTGGTCGTTTTCTATGTATAATAAAAAATATCTATCTATGTAATGTATTAATATATATGTAATTGTATTATGTATATCAGTTATCTAGTACCCATAACACAAGCTCTGCTTATCATGGGGCTAGATAATACTGTGTGAATTGTCCAGCATTATTTATTTATTTAATTATAAAAGATTTGATTTAACATAAAACTCTTATTAAAGGTTGCATGAACAAGAGAAATCCAAGACGATCTTTGCGCGCGGTGGGTGAAGGTCCACCTGCGACGCAGGAGTTTGCGGGTGCGATTCACACCTCGGGACAATTTTGTATACGATCTGCATATTTGTTCCGGGCTTTCTGGTCTATGTATAATATAATAAAAAATATATGTAATATATTGTATTATATAAAGTATATCAGTCATCTAGTACCCAAAAACCAAGGTCTGCTTAGCTTGGGGCTCATCATTTAGCCCCTGTGTGGATTGCCTAACATTATTTATTTTATTTTAATGGCTGGACAATAGGTACCTTCAACATCTTCTCATCTGTTAGCCTCAACAGCAGGGCGAATAGATGTTAGATGACAAACTACACGATAAAAAAGACAATTCAGATCAAGAAAAGTTACATAAAAATGCAGATTTATAAAAAGATTGATTTATATATTTTGGTAAAGTTAATGTAATCAATGGGTACGGGACTCACGTCTCCGATGATTCGGATCCTCTGGTCGTGTTCATGTTTTCAGTCCACTTCAGTAGGCCGCTTCGTGTCGCTATGAACGACAGCGTTACTTGGAACTTGTGGAAACGTCCTTGTCTGTAAGAAAATTCATGTTTTAAATTCTATTCTATATTTTTTGCTAAATTACTTAGGTATGTTGAGGTGGGTTGTTGTCTTTTTTGTTGTGCATTTTTATCAAAGTCTGTATTCAGCCAGTATTTCTTTTATCTTCTTCTATTATATCATTATCACTATGAAAAGTGCGTTCATTTGAGGACATAGTAATTTATAATAGAGTAACTCAGCGACAAAACATTTTTGAGTAATTTATTAAAATCAACATTTTGATATAATGTAATTTTAGACTACGCGTTTTGTCACTGAGGGGACTTCTTCCACTTACATAACACACCGTGAAAGAAGTCAATACTCAGAAAGATATATCTAATTAAACGAATACAAAAAGTACGAAACAATATAATCCTTGGCCAGCTGAAAACAAACATTAGGACACACAACCTCAATCTATTACCTGATCCATAGCTGCTGCAATATTGTATAGTAAATCAAAGGCACGCCGTCGGGTAATCAGAGCTTATACCATTTTACTCAAGTATTAACACTATTATTATATTTTAGCTAATACAAAATATAACTGCTGTGCGCTTTTTCTTCCTAATTGTAAAGATTCTAGCGCATATTTGAGCCAAAATTGTTTTAGGCCCGTACTTATAAGAAAAGCTTGCTCTGTCATCTATGTTTATGATTGAGTATCGATTTTCTCATGCGTTACTCAAGCATAAATCGATGACTGAGCATAGTTTCATAATACGGGCCTTAGTCTCTTCAATCTACTCACTACCTTTCCTAAAAATATCCAATCATATTTTCATAGCGATATTTTTGCTACTCGAGATCAGATTAACAAAAGATTAAAGTCCACGTCAACAACTTTCTAAAAGTTTTAGTACGATTTTCTGATTTAGCTGAGCCATCTGACACTACCTAATATTCTCGTTCATTCTACAATCATTACGAAGATTGTTGTTACGTTACCTTGTGAGTAAAGCCATTAAAGTTGCTATCGGGCTATTCGTGTGACAAACACATAATAACATTAGTGAACATAAGTATAACATAAATTAAGTGCATTTAAAATTATAACATGCAAGTGTCCAAGGCGGTGTACCGCTAGGTTCGATATGGGGGCCAGTTTTATTAACTTATTTCCAAAAGGGAGAATCAGTTTATATTGATATTGTCAATATGGAAAGAATTTCCACGTTAGTTTTATAGTGAGCTCTCAAAGATTCCAATCTTTTTAGAACTTGGCCAGTCATTTTAGACAAAATTATTGGGGTAAACCTAACAATGACAATCGAACGAAACAGCTAGAAACTCGTATACGCCTTAATTTTGTTTGTTGTCAACGTTGTCTCAAAACTCTCATAAAATATCGTGTTTGTGTCGTAATTCATTCAAGGTTAAATGTCACAGAAATTTGTTTATCGCAATTATCTAGGTTTATATAGCTCCAGGACCTATAGAAACCAGGAGAAAAGCCATTTTTGTGACATTTTAATTTGTATATCTTACGAAGCGAACACGATACCTCTTTTATGAGACTTTGAGGCAACGTTAACGATGCCAAAATGACGTAGTATACGCGTTTCTGGCTAGTTGAGTTCAATTGTTAAGTAGAAACTTAATATGACTTTGTACTTGTAATTCGTAAGAAATGTACAAAGAAATAATTAGAGTGTTAAGTGCATTTTCGACATGCTTTAAAATAAACCTGTACTTACTGGTTATGGTGGCTGGCATGCTGCATGTGAGCGTCCAATTCTTTGATTACCATTGCATCCCGGATGAGCGACTGAACTAAAGTTTTATCACCTGAAAAGCATGAGAAGCTCGATTTCATTAATTTTTAAAAGGCCAGTTGTGTAACAGTAGGTTCTTAAAAAACCCTCTGCCTTTAAAGTAGACACATATTTGTAGTATACTCACTTTATACGTCCACTAGAAGACGTTTCAAGCTATTTTGCCCTTGTATGTCTCAGTCAGTATTTATAATATATACATAAACTAGCTGCGCCCCGCGGTTTCACCCGCGTGGTGATAGGTATTTAGGATAATATACAATATATCTTGTATAAGCTATATTATTGTAAAGTTTCATTAAAATCCATTCAGTAGTTTTTACGTGAAAGAGTAACAAACCTCCATCCATCCAATCATCCATCCATACTTACAAACTTTCGCGTTTATAATATTAAGTAGGATATTGATCGAGCCTAGTCATTACGGATTACTCTTTCTATCATGAGCCCTAATATGTCTCGCTAGAACGAACTTGGTCTTGACTACCCTACGACCTCTATTTACATGTCGTAGGGTAATCAAGATGTACTGAAATCAGTACAGTTAGCCCGATGTGTTATATGTGTACGCGGCAATAGACGCAAAACGCCAGATACGAAAAGAGATATCTAAGCCCAGCTACACGTATACATATAGTACTTACAATAATAAGAATCCCGTTCCTGCTTCTTGTGCGCATTATGCAGCGTCAAAGCGCGCGGCCGCAGCGACATCCACTTCCAGCCTGGCTTCTCAGTGCGCTTCAAGAAGTGCATCAGTTGTTCTTCAGGCGAGTTGAATGTTTGGTCCGATGTGGACGCGTATTCGCAGTATACCCTGAAAATATGAATAATAAAATAAATTAATTATTCTGGGAAATACACATATCATCATCAAGCTTGTTTATCTGACGATTGTTCGTAAACTTTTGAACGGTTTAAAACCTTGGAAAGAGTTGTCTAGAATAAACTTATCTGCTAGTATTTAACCTAACAGGCATTTTTGGGAATCATAAGGAATACGTTATTAATAGTGAAGTTCTTACCAGTCAGGGTGGACTTTCCAGTTTTCTCCTTTGAAATAATCCGTTACTGAGCAAGCATACAAAAATAAGATTAGTTTTCGTCTTCAGCAGCTGTGTCACAATGGTTTTTTAACTATCACATAAATTTAACTGAACGTGAATTATGCGGAGCTTTAAAAAAATATGAGAAGTGGAGACTAAATTGGTGACATTATTTTCTTTTTTGAACTAGCGAGTCGCCCCGGCTTCGCACAGGTGTAAATGCATGTATTATATACATATAAACCTCCTCTTTAATCACTCTTATCTATTTAAAAAAAACAGCATCAAAACATGCTGTTTTTTTTAAATAGATAGAGTGATACGTAATTTTAAAGATCTAAAGCAGACAGACAGCGGGAAGCGACTTTGTTTTACACTATGTAGTGTTATGATATTTTGACTTGTCGCCAATAATTAAAAGTTTGGAACAACACTCACCGCTTACAGGACTATGCTTCACCTCCTGCTCAGATAGTAGATCATACATCCCATACCCATCCGGCAGGACAACCGCCAAAGAGAAGGGGGTACCAGCGACTGGGCTATAGAAGTATCTCTGTCGTCGTGTGGCGACGCGACGCATACTATCGTATTGTACCTTCACGCCTATCTCTGTCTCGCCTTCGCGTTGGTCGATCATGTCGTGTCGGAGCTGGAAGGATTATAGAAAATTTTTTAGTCGCCTTAGGGGTTAACGAAGATTGATATAATTTTTAATTTTTAATTTAAACCTTTGAGTTCACAAAATCTTTATGCTGCGAAGTTTTTTTTTGTTTTGTCGAGATTCATTTAGTTAGATATCACGTTTCATTGACGAAAATTCTAATGTCCCGACGATTTTACGTTAATATGAATTTAAATAAAATAGGAGAAAATATCCATTGTAAAAGAGATCAATGCAGTTATTCGAATTTTACACGAACAAAGTTCAAAGCAAAATACCTAAAATCACATTGGAAGACATTTGAACAAAAATTTAAATCACCTCATCCTTTTGGGAACGTTAAACTGGATTACGCAATTATTTGATTAGGGGACAAAAATCAGCAATTCTGTAGAAATATTCTTACATCGAGCAACAGCGAAGTGAGATTAACCCTTGAGTTTTCCTCAGCATCCATCAGCAGTTCCACATCAGTAAGGTCCACGCTTGAGTAAAGAGGGCGTAACGTTTCCGTGTACTGAAAGAATCAAAACTTTTAGCAAGCGTAGTGGGTTGCCAGCATAGAGTTTAAATTTTTACTCTATAATTGCCAGCTATAAATACTACTTATTCATATGTACGTATATATTTTGGGTATAAAAAACTAAAAACTCAGCCGCATATACTTACTTCCTCGTTCGTATGCTGTAACAACGAAAATAAGCAATGAAATAAATTGATCTACATACATAAAGTTTACTCTAACATACATAGGTCTAAGCAAATTGAACTTAAAAGGGTTACACGTTTGCCTTCTACAAAAGCTGATATACAATTATATATATTAGGGCATATATTTACAAGAATATGGGTCAATTAGATAGGTAGGTAATGTAAATTTTGTTACTTTTGCGTTAGATATAATTTTAATTCATACCAATGGCCGCAAATCCGGGTGATACAAAACATGCCCGTTGTTGTCCACCATGAAAGAATAGCCATTTACTCCCAGCTAAAAATAAAACAATAGATAAATATTAATATCGAAAGTAACGCTTATTAAATCGCATGTCTCTTGAAAAATTGGGTCGGGTCGATCTTCTGCCGCTAGTTTTCGACGTGAAGTTTAGTTGTATTTAGTATTTATCAAGTTTATTTATATTCTAGCCAAAATTCACAATACGGGGATATTAGCATTATTTCCGTAACTCATATAACCTCCGCTATAATATACATATAAATCTATAAATTTACAATTTTTTAAATTTATTTCTAACAACTAACTAATAGGTGGTAAGGTTTGGGTGTTGAATTGAACATTTAACACCCAATCCTTGCTCGACCTATTAGATGTTTATCGAATTCACGTCAAATGTACCTTGTATGGTGGCACGAGCTTCTTTATTTGTTCGATAGGGACATCAGTTCCAATCACACCCAGTAAGTTGGCTTCTCTTTGCTGCGTAAAAAAAACAAAGGATTGTATTTTTTTTTATATGTTCACAAAATGTCAAAGCTTTTATTATAAAAAAAAATATCAATGACCAGTACCCCAGTACCATAACTGTGACATTTAGGCGGCCTATTACGTAAGAGAATTATTAGTCAGCAAAATGAAAAAGTTTGGACTAAAATATACTTACAGTATGATTTCTTCTATCAAAGATAGGCACTGTGACGGAGCTCATTAGCTGACCCATCCCGTCGTCGTTAAGATTGCTGCTCTGTAAATAAATAATTAGATTTTTCAGAAAAAATCTAGGTCGTTAGGTTCTCAAATTAGTACCTCATTTCAAATTTCTTACAAGAAAATATCAGTCTCCCGCAACGAGAAAATCAAAGGAGGATCTAAACTTATTTCTTCAGATCTACATTAAAAGAGGTTTTATATTTCGTCCAAAACTAAACTTACCCTTCCTCCGACGTATACAGGGTTCCAATGTACAGGGTGCACTGTCTGATACATGACCAAAGGCCTCGCGAGCACTTCGATGAAGTGAAGCACCTTTGAGCGGATCTCCGAATGTTCGTTTATTGATACGTAGAAACCTGAAAATATATTATTATGTATGGGAAAATTAACTTTTTGATAGTTGGTAAATATTTATTGATTTCCTTATTGTGCAAAAATAAATTAGTTGAGTCAGTTAGCTATGAATAGCAAGGAGAAGCGTTAATATAAATAAAGACATGTTGCTCCCGAAAAATAAACGTACGCGCGTAAACGTGCATTTCATTATTTCTAATTTGTAATAACGGCCAGCATTTTATCTCGTGTTCTCTTCTCACCGATCGTGACAACACATGTGACAAACGCTCTCGCGAAGATTCAATCAAATATTCACCTTTGTTGGTGCACGCCATATCTTTCATAGTATGTCCGGCTGTTGCGTCACCCCCCACACGGTAGGTAAAGATCCGCACTGGCATATGAGGCCAGTTCCAGGTCCGGAAGACACCCTTCACGCCGGCAGAGCCGCCACCCGCTCCAATCACTGCGATTGCCTGGTTGCATTGGCAGCCTAGGCCGGTGCGGTTATACTGGAAATGAGAGTCATATTTACATACCTTACACAACCACCTATATAATTATTAGTATCTACCGAGACTTTGAATCTCGTATTATTATTATGTTTGATATATAAAGTAAGTTTGTCACCGACTTGATGTCCGTTACGACAACATTAAGGTTTTTGAAAAACAGCGTCAATCGCTCGGCACATACTGAGCCAACACCTATTTCGGCAGAGGGTCATGGGGGCAAAACTTGATTTGACATTCACCTTGTAAACCGGCATGCTCTATGTTCTGTTTGTTTTTTATTCACTTATGTGCGTGTCCAAATAAATGCTATTCTATTCGACATTTGTTTTAAATTATTTTGATTTTCTTCCCATAAAAGGAGTATCTTCACCACCTTGCAATGCAAGTTTACGATTAGTCGACCCATCTTTTACACACGCTGTGACATCCTTTCAGAAGAAGCACATATACCTTACCTTACTTACTTGTGACCACTTAGTTTTGTAATATTTCATGTAATGTGATTGTTTTTGTTGCTAACCCTTATATTTTTATTTATAACAACCTGTTAGTTGAAATGAAAACAAAAGAAAACTTTACGAAAGGAAAGTCCCCGTGTTTGAAAGGATTTTAATCCCTTCATTCTTTAATTCCATTGGCACTTGAAAAACCTGCTTCTGTTCTAAAGCTGGCTTCCCACGGTCCGCGATTCTGCGGATCATCACGCACAGCCGACGATCACGGACGGCAACGCACGCAGACAGGGCTCTTCCAACGGTGCGTGCGGTCTGTGTAGATCTTTTGATAACTTCATTTCAAAATGCAAAGTGAAAGAGAACGCGTTCACGCGAGTGAAACGAGGCGCCGCACCGCACCTTTGAAGTTACCGCCTCGCGACGGATACCGGCGCACCGCCACAGATGTCCTCTGCGACCACGGACGAGACCCTTCCCACGGTGCGTGGTGCGGGCTGGTGCGCGTGCGTCCGCAATATCACGCACCGTGGGAAGCCGGTGTAAGAATTTACTACGAGTTGCTACGAAATTATACTAAGAACCTCTTATTTCGCTCTTGATGGTTGAAATGAAAACTTATCTTTCAAAAGCTTTAAAACTTTCAAGATTCAACAACGTTTTTACAAGAAGCTCAACGTAAAAAGCAATCAGAGAAGTAGTTACTCAGAACTGTAAAGTACTGTTGGCTGAAGAGATTAATACCACAGACGCGATGGTTAAAAATGAGTAGAATATTATTTCAAGTCTAACTTTTGAGCTTTAAACCTTTTTGTACAAATGCTTATGCAACATAATCTAAAGTTTACTGTTGACTTTAGAGTTAGATTTAATAAGTAATTTTGTCTTTTTTGATACGTTGAAAAGTCTATCCAGTAGGCACCAGTTTAAAAACGTTACGACAAAGTTCCTTTAAGGTAGGTACTTAGGTAGGTACCTGTTTATTTATTATTCAAAAACATAGTGTGCACCAAAAATATCTTAAAATTGCAACGTTCGTATCAGTAAAGTCAAGGAAATATTTACTATAAATTTTTATGAAGCGATCAGGTTTTTAGAGTTCGTTTATTGAATTTATATTTTGAAACGTTTCGCAAAAGCTGTTTGAAAGAAGCTGATTCTACATTAACCTACTACATATAACCGGAAAACGAATCCGTAACATAATTTCTCATCCTTTAATCCGTTCTCCACACTTCTCAAGGCGACTGTTCCTCAAAGTATAATTACCCTATGCAATATTTCAAATCCAGTCGCTAGCGCGCCGGTTAAGTTCGCCACGCCTCCGGACAGCTCGGCGTTCCATAACGAGGTCTTCAGCTCACGTATAGTTTCCGGGAGAGCCTGTGGAATAGCCAGGTAGTTAGAAAATGTAGCTAAAAAATTTAGAAAATCATAACAAATTACAAGAATAGTACAAAAGTAAAAGGCATAAAAGGTTGCCATATTCGAAAACAGCGACTCGCAAAACTATTGACTTAAGATCCTTTTCAGTATGTAATAAATAAAGCTTCCGTAACCAGCTACGAATGAGTAAAAGTTACCATGATATATAATTGAATTAGTTTTACAAACATGGTAAACGAGTAGATTGGTCTTTATAAATTTTCAAAAACTGGCGCGATAAAGACTTACAAGCTCTGCTTAGCTTGGGGCTAGACGATTCTGTGCGAACTGTCCAGCATTATTCATTTATTTATTTTATCAAATTATAAGGTAAGGCATCCATTACAGTGTAGTAACAATGTGACTAATCCGTTCGTTTCTGTAATTACTTGGGATACGCGAAGAATGTTATTGCTTAGAGCAATCAAAGGTGAACTCGAGGTGAGCTGCACCGCATAAAGGCGATGCCAAGTCGTTTAAGTATTTTTCTAAACGGTTTCTTTTCTGAGAAACAGCATTCGATTTGCTATTTCTGCTACACTCGTTTTATTTACAGGTTCGGTTAAGATTTTTTGTTTGTCTTCAGTTTTGTTTGTAGGTAAGGTCGCCTTTGACTTATACTATTTGTAAATTTGCTGTTGTGTGTATATAACACTTCATTACTCAAAATATATAAAGCGCTGGACATTCAGACCCAGACGAACTTGCTCTGTGAATTTTGATTGAAGCCTAAAGAAATAAATGCTATTGCTTTCATCTTGACTTTGAATCGCGCGTGATAATACATGTAATTTGTCGTCAGATGTTTGTTTGTAATTACCCCACTCGGTGTTTGGGATTTCACGACTCAAGGGTCAAACCAAACCAAGAGTTTTCTTCCTTTGACATAATGTTACCTTCTTTAAAAACAATAGCTAATTCGACTATAAACCAATCAAAGAAACGTTATGTCGTTTTAGTTATGTTTTTCCTTAGGTCCCCACTTTCCCCTAACTGTGGAAGGGCTAAGCAGTTAAAGTCTGGTTCATTAAATGTTTGCGGTTTCATGCAATCTTTCAGGGTTAAAAGTGGCTTAACTAAGTTTCTATGTTTTATGCGTTTCAACAAAACAGCTGCGGATAAATAACCCTGGAACTAACTCTGAAGGTTCGCTGTTATGTATAAGTTCTACTCGAGCTTTTTCATTGTACTTTACCTACTTAGCCTGGCCTTCACTGTGCTTTAAAACAGCAGTTTTTGCCTTGACTTTGTTTTATAGTGTTGTTTTAAAATTAGGTTTCCAACCAACACTTTTTTAAGCTTAGTATTATTAGAGAAAATGTTGAGTGTAAACATTCTCTCTCAAACTGAGTGAGCGCTAATTTGCGCAGAACCAAGGACGAAGCTATATTCAATGTTGAATCATATAAAATTAAGTACGCACGAATACCAACATAAGTAGAAAGGTAGCTAAAGATAAATAAGTCATGGGAACTCGTGGTAATGCGAGCAAACAGTGTAGGTAAACTCTCACGAACGCGGCGCTTCTAACAACTCTTAAATATACGAGTTTCATTCAGCTGGATGTGGTAAGGAGGGTTCGTTCCTCCTGCACTCAAAATTTTGCATGGGAGCATAATAACTTGATGGTTGTGAGTGTTAACTATAGTAAATGTTTTAATGAAAATGAGTTATATAATTATCTGAAGAACCTATGTACACAATTGTAATAAATATAAAAAATATAGACGAGTTAGCAACGCAGAATGTAGTAAAAAAAAATTATTTTCATATATTTTCTATATTGTTTTTCAAGGTTGGAAAACAATGTGTGCCCTTTCAATTTATGGAATATTCAAAGATTACAACATTGCGTAGCACTGCTGTGTCGTAACCCCTTGTATCGTAATCTCTACGGCGGCGTAACACTGCTACGGTGTAACCCTGCTACGGCGTAACCATGCTACGGTGTAACCCTGCTACGGCGTAGCCGTGCTACGAGATATACGAAACGCTGACGCTCAATTTAGAAACATGTATAGAACAGCGCCTATCCAATCCATTTAGAAACTTGTTTAGAAGGTAGTATCAAGTCCTATCCCAGATATCATTGATTTTTATAATATGGAATTACACCTCAAACTTAATCAAAGCCTATCCAATCAATCTAGAAACTTGTTTAAAAGGTATTATCAAGTCCTATGCCAGATGTCATTGCATTTCGTATATAGGTAACCTAAAACTTAAGCAAAGCCTATCCATTACAAAAGAACAGAAGATTAAAAAAGGCACAAGGACGGTAAATCCGAAACTCGAGCGTTTGTTCTCAGGTCGGGTCGAGAATGAGCCGTGAGGGAATGTTTGCTATTGAGGTAATAGCTCGATCGTTATTAGCGTAGTTGGAGTGAAGGTGGAGTAGAAAGAGGAGCCTCGGAGAACACTTGGCCGTATTGCCTTGATCGTTACATGGCCGGTCACTTACCACGTTTCAATACACAATATAACGTGTAATATAACCTATCTTTCGAGAAAAGGCATTGCAATTTGCGGTTTACCGAATTATTGAGAAAAGTAATGTAAAGTAAAAAGCAATCGTACGTTGTCAGGGGAATTTAAAGGTAGGTAAATTTAGTATCTTAGATAATCAAAGATCCAACAGATAATACACGGCAAATAATTAAATAAATGACTTGTCAAGTTGCAAAAAATAACAAACACCTAAGTTGCTTAGTACTAACTAATAAATAGCAAAGTTGTGGCTACACAGACACAGTGAGCCATGGAATAAGAAACATTAATATCCTTAACGTCTTTAAAAGAGTCAGTATAATTTGTCCCGAGGCGGAAATCGAACTCGCAACTTTCTGCGTCGCAGACGGAGGAAGTTGTGGGTTCCACCGTGCCACAGAAGTCATCAACTACTTACAAGATCATTTAATTTACATTTGTAACCATAATTCAACTCGTACACGAAACTTACCTTTATCAATAAACTATTATCTAATACTAGATAGTATCTACTACTATTAACTCCTAGAATTACCTTTTTTCTATAGAACTATAGTATGACTCACGTGGCCCTAACGCGACTCACCGTGATTAACTACCTATCTAGATACTATAATGACGTAGACAGTTGCTTACTGTTTACTGAATTCGTAATGCGACTGGGAAATGCTATTGTGTTGACCAGTGCGTACTAGTGCGTACTACAAGGGTGAAGGACCGCTTTATAGCTTATTCAGTGCCAAGTGAGACTAGCGCCGGATTTAGCACTTCTACCCCTAGACTTCCATCATAAACATCATCATCATTAGCCTATGTTAGTCCACAGCTGGATGTAGGCCTCCCCTAATGAGCGCCATAGCGCCCTGTCTTCAGCTTGACGTATCCAGCATCCCTGCGTCTTTCGCAGGTCGTCATCCCATGGGGCTGGAGGGCGTCCTACACTACGTTTACCGAGTCGTGGTCTACACTAAAGAACACATTTACCCCAGCGGTTATCGGGTCTTCGCGAGATATGGCCGGCCCACTGCCACTTCAGCTTGCTAATTCATAGAGCTATGTCAATGACTTTGGACCCTAGACTTTACTTAGACTAAATATAGGTCCCTAGAGCAATGTATCTCATTATACTCATAAGCGACGGGGTCAGCCATTATGATAAAGATAGAAGACGATCTTGTTTCTCGAGGCTGGAATATACGATGATAAAAAAAAGAATTTTTATCATCGCCTTTTGCGGTCTCCTCCTTTACCCTACTACACACTACATCAAATAGGCTATTTAAAAAGTGGAACCCATGTTCAAACGTCGTAACTTAAATACATTTTTTTCGGGTGTTCTGGTCGTTTTCTATGTATAAGAAAAAAATATCTATCTATGTAATGTATTGTATTATGTATATCAGTTATCTAGTACCCATAACACAAGCTCTGCTTACCATGGGGCTAGATAATGCTGTGTGAATTGTCCAGCATTATTTATTTATTATTATTATACTATAAATAATATTTTAAATATATACTGAAACATGTATTTTCCTCCCTTAGAAAAATTCTAGACATCAAATCTCTATGATCAGTTTAGCTGTTCGTCTGTCAAGCACGTAACAATTTTATACCTACATTCAGATGTATCTCAGGAAAAAGCGCGGAGTCAAAGTGGATGCGTATTTCCTTGCGACCTCCTTGTCTCACCCCTTGACATCTACATCCCGACTAAAAGCAACTATATTTCAAGGAGCTATCATCTCACTTATTCAGCGCGACTCGAAGTTTCGAGATAAAATCTATGCTACAAAGCGCGAGTTGTGACAGGTGGGGTGCTCTTATCGAGCATGCCAGTTTGCTTGTGTGGAGCTCATCTGATTGTGTTGGAGTGACGTTTGAGATTATCCTGGAGGATGCAGCCAGTGTTGCTGGAGTCATTAACGAAGTGGGGAGGGGGTCTGAATTATAGGTAGTTTAGGTACCTCAGGGGCAGGGAAATGAATGACTGATTACACGCATCTCCGCACAGCTTTGGTGGAGACACCCTAGCTGAAAAACGTCTCTTCTAGGCTCTAGGCATCGCTACAGTACTCCGCTTTGGTGGAGACTAGGCCTAAAGCTTATTAATTGGTTTGTTCTCAAAATGACAGATTACTAAAAGAACGTTTCTCAAAAAGATAGGGTCACACACACTTACTTAAAATATTTTTAGGTAAATCATACTAAGCCCCACGAAAAATTTCGTCCGTAATAAGCAAAGAGCAAGTATTTACTTCAAGGACATACTAACTGTCAAACAATTCCTAATAAAACTTCCTACTTAGGGCCTCCGTTAGATTCGCGTAAGATTGACAATTTATTGACGTGGCAGCTCGTCACTTGTGTACAACTTTATAATGCACACGTTACGTCAAAAGCTTTTATAAGTTGGAAAGAAACATATGTACATATATAAGTGTTTGTTTTAAGTCTTTCTTGACTGTAAAGATTGGGATTGCAAAGGTCCCGCTGTCGCGCTTAAATTATATTTAACAAATATGATCTTAGGGGACAGCACATTTTCAATCCTAATTCATATCAACATGACGTTTTTATCTACATACATTAGCGTTGATTTAAAAGGTTTTGCATTTAGTGTAATAAGAGGGTTAGGTTAGCTACAGTCCCACTGCTGCGCACGGAGAGGCTACGCAACGCACGTGTGTCAACTTCGCTTTGCAAGAAAATGGTGGAAAAGGTGCAACCACGAACACTCTCATTTAATTTCATTTATTCTACAGTAGGTACATGTTGATACATTTGATGTCGTTATAATCTAATTTACTATTTAAATATTATTATTTATATAACACAAGTTTTTTGTGTACGAAGGAAACAACATCAGGTGTTGCATGGAGAAGTAGGCAATAAAAACAGACAAAAAAGTGACTCTTATTTAAGCACATAATAAATAACATATGATTGGCTGTTAAGGGGTCTAGAATTAATAATCTTTTACGCACGAATACGAGATTAATGACGTCATTGCTACACGCTCTAATGTGGCGCCTACGTAGCTCAACGCTGTAAACGCTATGCTCGCGGTACACGATAAACAATTCATACCTGTATTGTACATAGTCATGGCTTAATTTTTATGTATGATGTATGCTGCAGGGGAAACGTAGACCCTCGTTGCCAAACAAATGGAACCACGCAGCTAAAATGCGCCGCATGGCCGTGCAGTTTATTACGTACTAGCTGCGTCCTGCGGCTTCGCCCGCGTGGAAATCTATGTGACAAATGGTTTATAAACCTGCCTCTTGAACCACTTAAAAACCGCATCTAAACCCGTTGCTTCGTTTTAAAGATCTACATAACATAGGGAATATAACATAACATAGGGAAAGACAGACAGCGTTTTATATTATGTAGTGATATTAAGTTCCAGCAGGTTAAGAAGAGTTTTACAAAGTGACGATTTATGATATTTTCAATTCTATTTTAATTGTAATAAAGTTGAATTTAATCTGCTCGTATTAAAGATAGACCTAGAAACCTTCAGAGCGGTCTGATTGATTCCATTAAGGCGCGTACACAGAGATGCGTATCGCATAATGCCGCCTCTGTCACGCAATACCTGCATTTGAGGCAATTTACATTTTTATAAAGGTCATTAGGCAGTTCGGAGATATGTTTCAAAAGATTAATGGTGAAGGTATTGGAATAATAAAGCCAAATTGTTACCATATGTATCATCGCTCTATTTTCGTGAATAGATTTTATGTAGGTAAGTAATTTTATATCGGTTATTTTCTCATTTTTAGTTTATGAAAATGGCTGGCTCTATCTCGAATCATTTTTAAGATTTTATCATAGGTTGAACTGAAAAACTGGTGGTAGAATCAATTGTATTGAATGTTTTTGGAATATATTTTAGAACCACTTTCGAAACATATTTTTATACGACCTAATTTAATTCTACTCAATCTATAATATACCTAGTATGTGACATATGTATGTATCTATAATAAGATTAAATTATTCAACGGAATAATTTTAAACAATTAACAAACATTTTGCTTAACTAATTACCGCTTCTAGCACTGGGTACCTGACAGAGCGTGTAAGACAAGAACTTGAAATTAATTTTGTTTGTAGCAACATCAAAGGAATAGTTACATTGGTACCTGACCTGTCTGAAATAGAACTACATATTTAAGGCTATGTTTAGTTGAATTGTTTAAATGTAACACGAATTATTAAAACTACTAACGCTAAAGTAATTGTTAAAATGACTTAAATTGTAAAGATGCATCACCATCATCATCAGCCTAAGTAGTCAGCTTGACGCATCCAGCATCTAGCTGCAGTCTTTGACAGGTCGTCATCCCACCTGGCCGGAGGGCGTCCCTGCTGCCCCAGCGGTTGTCAGTTCTTCGCGAGATATGGCCGGCCCACTGCCATTTCAGCTTGCTAACTCTTAGAGCTACGTCGTTAACTTTGGTTCTCTGTCGGTATTAAAATGTTATGGTGAAAATGAACCCTGAATACAAATCCTTTTCGTCAGTCCTGAAATAATAACGTCTCGCCGCTTTACTCGGAGCTTCTCTGAAGGATAGGATTCGTAACGAATACATCCGACAGAGGACAATAGTTATCGACATAGCCCAAAAAATTGCAAGGTAAAGTGGGAGTGGGCTGGCCATACCTCGCGAAGAACAAACAACCACTGAGGTAAACGTTTTCTAAAGTGGAGACTCGGTTAACGTATTCTAGGATGCCCTCTGGCAGGTGGGATAAGGATCAGCGAAAGACTGCAGGTAGATGCTGGATGCGCCAAGCTGAAGACAGGGCGCTATGGTGCTCATAAGGTGAGGCGTAAATCCAGCAGTAGACTAATATAGTCTGATCATGATGATGATGATAACATCGGTTTAATTGCCATCATGTCTAAATCACTAACGTGCAATGTTGCCACCTGTCCAGGCACTTGTTTTAATTAAAGTTATAGTCTAATTGCTACCGATTGTATACAGCGATGGAGCTGCAATGGAGTTTGTTCAAACTATGCAGGGTTGCCAACTTGCCGAGCTTGCTTTTGTTTTGTACTGCTGGCTTGAATTCTTAATCATTTGTAGCTGAGTCGCATCACGCCTGACACATAGGTACAGAGTATAGCCGGGCTGGAGTTAGGCTGGTTTGCGTGCGACGCAGGAGGTTGCGGGTTCGATTCCCTCAACCTCCTGCCCCCTTATATCAGTCACTGATAACACAAGCTCTGCTGAGCTTGGGACTA
The DNA here is from genome assembly GCA_947044415.1 of Eupithecia dodoneata. Taxonomy (NCBI): domain Eukaryota; kingdom Metazoa; phylum Arthropoda; class Insecta; order Lepidoptera; family Geometridae; genus Eupithecia; species Eupithecia dodoneata. The sequence goes on along the minus strand of OX345656.1, from coordinate 4,472,405 downwards.
TTCGACAAGACTTGTCCAGGATTATTTATTGCTTGTAAAAATTGAGTACGGCAGAGATTTCAGTAGGCAGTTTATAATCAACAAAAGGGACTGTAGACCCCCAAAAACAGCTAATAGACCGGCATTTTAGTTTTGCGCAAAAAGCTTCATCCCTGCTGAAACTATGACGCAATCTGCCGGCATGCGGTGTCCAAAACCTAAGTAACGCGGGTTGATAATTGAACCTTTCATGTAGGAAGTTGCCGCGATGAAGAAGGGTGATTTCATCCAATTTTCGAAACACGTAATGTTGATTCCATAGCGCCGCCCACGAAAAATCAATTCACTTCAATAGGTATAATTTAACGGTAACTTTATTTATACGTTCGTGATTACTTTTTCAGTGACCTGTGATAATTTGGCCGCTGACCGCGACTGGTTTGTGGGAAGTAAAATAAAACCCATTTTCACCAGAAGCATTTTCAGTGGTCGTCTCATGATCTCAAACTTTGTGTAGAGTGATATATAGTGTGGTAGATTGTGTGCAATGCGATGGGAAAACAGTAAAAAAAAGAAATACAATGTTTTTTAAAAATAGCTTTAAAAATGGCCATGATTATCAAGCCTTCCTCACAACAATCACACAAATATTTTTATTAATGCGAAAATTTGAATGTTTAGATGGAGTATGGATGGATGTTTGATACTTCTTCACGTCAAAACTACTGAACGGAACAAACTGAAATTTTGCTTGACTTTTTTATTCCATAGAACAGTTCCCACGGGATAGAATTAACCTTTAAACGTTTTCATAGGCACAACGTATGCGATGCCGCATGGCGCACGGGGCTTAAACTAGACGATCATACTCTACTGGTAATAAGACACTTTGTTAACTTATATTACGGACTCTTCTGAAGCTCGCCCTCTGCGGACACTGTATAAGATTTGATACTTAGTGAATATGAATGAAATGGTCTTTATTACTAGTGGGTTACGGTATAGTCTTGCCCGTCTTGCCTAAACTGTCGATCCAGAGAGAGTCAGAGTAAAAGGTTTGATTTTTTGTTTGTTTGTTTGTAATCTCCGAAACTACTGGACCGATTTCAAAAATTCTTTCACCGTTGGGAAGCTACACTATCCCCGGTGAACATAGGCTATATTATATTTTCAAGTGAAGTTAGGGATCCGTACTAAAACCGTGCTAAGCCGGGAAGGTCCGCTCGTCGTTAATAAACAAATAATGTAGTACGAGGGCTAAGACGCTTGCATACAAAACCTAATATCTGAAAAATACTCCGTTTTATATTCGAAAATGGAAAAGCTCAAACCAAAACGAGCCAAAGTTGTGTGTGAACCTCGCACATCTCGCGCGGTCAAGCGTGAGTCTGCAAAGCTGCCTATAATCCTTTGTCTTGGGATCAACGCGGGGCCTGCATTAACTGAATGCGCTCCAACACTTGCCCTATACGTTCTTCCTTTGTTTTGAATGTTGTATCGCAAAGATTTTCGTTTTAAATTTTTGTGTGAAAGAGGCCTAACATCAGCTCTTATTATTTATGAATATCTGTGTCTGACATCCTGCTTAACTTTTTTACGTCAGGCACAATTTATTAAAATACACAAGAATTTTGATTACAAAGTAGAAAGTACAGTGCAGCAGTGTGAGACCATTTGAAACTGTCTATCTACACAATTAAAGTGAAACGGTCGTCTTCATCTACGGCCTATAAATATACGTATATGTCCACTGCTGAACATAGGCCTCCCCGATAAGCGCCGCCGGTAGTTTATAAGAACTACACATGACAACATGATAATAAAATAAATAGATAAATTAACATGATAATGGCGTAATCACCACGATGGGCATTCGGGTTTAAGATTCGGTTTTAAAAGAGTAAGAAAAAAAATTAAAAAAAAGATCACACTATTCTTACCTGCGCCAAAATCTTCGAATAACATGAATGTATCTCGGAAACCGCGTCGCTGTATCGATAAACGTTGACATAATCATTCGGGCCCAGTGTGTCTAATAGCGCGGACACCGTCGCCTTTGCCAGCCGCCAGTGCGAAGACCCAAGGTCATCAGAGTCATCGATGAGGATCACCAGGTCTTTGGGAGACGTGGCTGCCTCCACGAACCAGTTGGAGGACCGAAAGTCGTAGAAGTCGCGGGCGTGGTGAGAATAGCCGTCTTCTGGTGGCCAGGACATGGCTGTGGGACACATCGGTTATGGTAGAATTGATTTTCAATGTTATTTCATATGATCGATATAGGTTAAATTGAAGGGCTAGTTTTCACCAAAGTATGAAAATAACTGTACCATGGTGTCAATATAACGTGACATGAACACAGCATGTGGCTTGGCACCAATTGTTTTTGTGATTCGGTATTGGTGCGGAGAGGCTATAAGGTTGTCGCAGATGAGAAGCGCAACCAAGAAAACAGCACAAAAATATGCATTTAAATATGGGCTTTAACTCGTAATATTTAGATGCATTTCATAATGACGGCCAGATAATACTAGTAGGTTTGAGAAGCTCAGTTGCCAGTTAGTACAAAGCTTGATTCCTAGGTATAACCATAGATAAATGAAACTATTAGACGACTTACCAGGATATCTCCTCATAAAGCCACTGGAAGAAGCATAGTACTGCCAGGAGAGAGAAGCGTCGATCTCGTAGTTATTCACGAACAACGGATCCAGGTGTTCCGACCACGCGATCTGGTTCTGCACCTCGCCGTCTGAGGAAGATAGAAGTCTTCGAAAAAGAGAAAACAAAAACTTTAAGAATAGTTTATGTTGTAGAAGAGACTAATTCAGGAGTGTTCAGTGTTACAAAGTATAGACGCGGTTAGATATATAGTTACGAAGGTAGAAGCATGACGTCATGAGTTTATATTCGATGCGGGGGTGGAAGGTTCTCAGCTATTAGCTTTCCTAATTTAGGATTTAGGTACATTACAAACTGCAAGCCCCACTGTTTGCTTTTTAACTTCTATTTTTAAACTTAAACGTACCAGCAGTTGCAAACAGTTGGCACGTGGATCACGAGGTGTTTATTACAACGTTTGCTCGCCGCCGTTGCCATGGCCAGTAACTAAACCTATACTGTATAGTAATAGAGGTTGGTACAATGCAGTACGTTTAGCCATGAACGTTACAGAATACCTAAGCCAGCAAAATGTTAACCAGTTATCCTCATCCGATCTTTATTATGCATGAATGCACCAAACTGTTATAACCGACCCCGCAACACTGTTGGCACAGGGGTGACCAATTAGGGAAATTTCTTTAACTACCCATTAAAAGAAGAGTAATTGGCGAACTTGCTTCATTGGGAGACCGTGATTGCTTCTCCCGTTTCCGGAAAAATAACGATTCTAAAGGCTTAGGCTCTATTCTAGAAAGTTGTGGTTAAAAATTGACATTTCGACAACAAAACAGGCATTTTCGTTCTTCATGACACACTAGAAGAAAAATGCTATGGGAATTATATTATTTCGACAAATTATTTCTACGTGACGTGATTTTCTGGCATGAAGTTCTTTATATAGATTAAGAAATCTATTTTCTACCTTAATATAGCTAATAAGCTTTATAAGCTATATTAATAAACACGGTTTTTCCACTCCTCCTGGATTAAACATGAATGATATTTGGGGTCTGTTTAACGTGACATGTTGTAAAGTGACCTAATTTGTTCCTGAGTGAATTCAGTAGGTCCGGATTCGTGGGGGCAGATTCAAAATCCGACACTAAGTACTGGTAACCTTTTCAAAAATTCACGACTTTTTGTCGTTTGTGTGAGTTAGCGTAAATATAATATTTACAATTTGATATTATTCCCACTTGAAAGGTCAAAGGAAGCTATTAGAATTAATAAAAGTTAAGGAAGCTTTCAGCAATTATTTTATAGGAATTTTTACGTCTTTTGTAATTAAAGTACGTAGATTAATATTACTTGAAAGAGCCGTCTTTCATTCTGTAGATAGTTCTGTCCCATTCCAGCAGAGACACAACTGTCATAATTATTAGACGAATAAATACTACATGATTTTATCAGAGAGTAAAACATTCGACTCATTGAAAAAAATACGATTGATTCTTTTATGAAAATTGTAATTATTATGTAGCATACAGTATATGCGTGAGTTATCCGAAAACGTGACATTCATTCGACTCGCTCGTTCTTTTTTCTATTTCATATGATTTTTCATAGGGATTTACGATGTTGTCGAGTTTTTTAATAAAAATCCTTTAGGTCTATTTCACAAAAAAATCACCTGAAAGAGATTTCATTTACAAGGCTGCTATTTTTTATCATGCTCTATATTTTATGTAGGCACGTTGTTTCAGCTGAATTCTCTCTCCCTAAAATTCTATCACAGCACGTGTTGTTTCCCCTAGAGCGGTTATTTAGAATAGGTGATGTGAAATAAAGCAATTTAGATAACGACACGAAGAGGGGAGGGTCAAACCCCGGGGCAGGCTCTCGGCCCTGCGACGCCACGAAATGTACCTACCTACCTACACCATGCCTATACCCGTATCATAAACAGGCCCTCACAATTTACCTACTTACTCCTTTGAACTGGACTAACCGAAGCTTCTCGAATAAAAGCTACCCACAGTACCTATACATACTCGTATTATATGTATTTAAACGGTATCCAGAGGGAAAGTCATCAGCGGCCTTCATCGAGGTGATTTAAGTCTGTTACTTAACTTACCTATAGGTTTTGATATCGGTCAAGTTTATCAATTATTAGTAAAATATAACATTACACGTGATTGCTAAATATTAGAGTAACATCAAAAAGAAGCCAGCTGACGATAGAGCGCTATAGCGCTCCTAAAGGGATCAATATATCGTCCTCCTATATGTCCAACAGTGAACGTGTCTGGACTGGTCAAAAAGGAAATCACTGAGTTAGTCTAAATCTAGCTTTCATAAAACATGCATATTTACATCTCTGGGCCATTAACCATCCTAATAAGGTAAGGCCCATCCAATTAGTTTTACGACTAGGTGGGAAATGTAATTAAAGTTGTTAAAGAATTCACAAACGACCATAAAATTTTGTCCTAATTAAAGAAACGACCTGTGGATAACGATGATACCTTTACGCCTCGTTAAATATCGTGAATTAAATAAAACTATCTCATCTAATCTACCAAGTACTTATATAAAATGTCCAGAAGATTTTTCTTATCTCTTTGTATTCATTGCACAGTTTGTATAGGTATTCATTCCATTTTGGGTAAGATCAAGTCAACTTCCAATAGTCGCAATGTATTAACGATTCTCTGAATATCCAGGGGCCGAATTCTGATAAAAAAAACACTTTACTACGACAGTCGTATCGTGGCAGAATCTTTCGTAGATGAAACCAACTCTAGAGCCAAGCTATACGGATTTATTTTGCATGACATAATAAACGTTTAAAAGTAGTGTTTGACCAACAGATGTCCGTATTGTCCATAGATAAACTCAAGATATTGCATACGGTGGTGCTATTGGCACAGATATATTGATTAGAAGTGATTTATATCTTGAACTTCTGACAAGCGCGCGTCGCTCGTTGTTTATTTCATCAAAGCTAAAATACAAAAATGAGTTGTTCAGAGACAATTATTATTGTGCAGCGATTTATTGTGGAATTAGGGTCCTGTTAGCAAGCGTAAAAATTTGAAACAATCGTTCAGCGTCACTAATAGCCAGAAATATGTCAATCAGTTCATTAATCATTCGCCTCCCTGTCACTACCACCCCACGTGTCAACATTATACTACGTTTCATTATTTAGGGGTCGGGGTGAGCGATCTCGTCAGTTGTAATAATAAACAAGACTTATGTGGACTGGAGTGAATTAAACTTTCAGTGACATTAGACGGAGAAACCTACGGCTTTGACCTAGAAGCTAGGGCAAAGATGTCATGAGTAAGAGACAATGTTAATTGAATAAGTTACTCATTGTCACGCCACCGTATTAAAATCATGTCTTCTGAACACAATTAATGCTACTGAATAACGTCAATGTGTTTTTAGTTTTGATAAAGGTATTCAATCGACTTTTCATTTCACAGAGAGGACATGTTGCTGTCAACAAACCTGGATGCATATTTTTTTCCGAGAATCGGAAACCTTTGAATGTGTTCATATTCATTTTATTTAGCTTCAATGTTATGATACTAGGCAGCTCTGTAGGTATGAAAAGGCTTTATATACCTAGGTACTCGAAAAAGCAGTAGGTATAATTGATAACGGTGCTAGCGATTTGTCCAGTTGTGTTAGAATTGTGTGCATTTGGTTAACAAGTAATTTTTTTCAAAGCATCTAAAAGTCTTGGCGGTTTGTCTGCACCGATTTTCATTAAACGTAGCTCAGAATACTTTAAAAATATTAGTATTATTACAAAAAACCAGATCGAATCCATTAGTTTGACAGGAAATGTGACCAATAAACACAATATTCATGTAAAGAGAAATGAATTAACACTATAATTGTCATTTGATAATATTTTGTTTAAAATTTGAGTTGTCAGTCTCTGTTTTGTGAGCCTAAAGAAATAAAGTTATGATTTCTGATAAACATTCAAGTGAAAAGATTGTTCTTATTATAGTGCGTAAGTCACACTCGGGATAATCTTTGAGTCCAGTCTAGTCCCTCAGAAATCGTATTTTTTTGGGATATTATTTAATTAATAGACGACCGATGTGGCGCGGTGGGTGAAGGTCCGCCTGCGACGCAAGAGGTTGCGGGTTCGATTCCCGCCTCGGAACAAATGTGTGTACGATCTGCAGATTTGTTCCGGGTGTTCTGGTCGTTTTCTATGTATAATAAAAAATATCTATCTATGTAATGTATTGTATTATGTATATCAGTTATCTAGTACCCATAACACAAGCTTACCATGGGGCTAGATGCTGTGTGGATTGTCCAGCATTATTATTATTATTAATTTCTTATAGAAAAATGAGAAATCAACCATAACGCTAAGATACTTAAACACTAGAATTATGATTTACATAAGTAGGTGTGTACTCTTGTGATTTTAGTTGAATTTGTATGAAAAATTCTATAAATGATTTGAAGGTTGTAATTTGCATTAGCTACATAAAAACGCACACAGATCCCTATGTTTAATGCAACGATCCGAGAGGCTCTTGGGCGATAAGACCACCAAATTTTCACATTATTAGGTGTATTTTTTTTATCTTGTTTGTAAATTGTTTTGTGTGCAATAAGTTATTTACCTTCAGTGTTGATATAAGGCGGCATGAGTACAGCACTGTAGCTGGTATTCACTGCGATATGGTCGAAGTGCCTGCTAGGAATGAGCTGCAGCCTCCTGGCCCTCGCAGCCAGGGTCCCATCATCAGCGTGGACGTTCAGCCACCGTGCGTCGTAGTAACTGCCGGGGGTACCGTCACTGCCGCTGGTGCCGGCTGATAGAGCTGCTGCTTCCGCCACGTCCATTATACGCTGTGAAGATAAGACGATTTATGTAAGGTGTTCTTGGTATTGATGGGCTGGGTACAAAATAATTATAAAGGAAGATGGTTAAGGAAAGGTCAGTATAAGATCTGTGTGTGACACAAACATAATTGGACGATTATCATGCTAATATTATAAACGAAAAAGTTTGTATGTAGGTATGTTTGTTACTCTTTCACGTAAAAACTACTAATGACTGCCGGATTAGCCTGAAATTAGGTTCCAGGCTCGGAATATATCATAGGCTATTTTTTATCCTGTACATCAGTTCCCGTGGGACATATAACCTTAACAACGCGTGCGAAGCTGCGGGCAGAAACTAGTAGGGTTATAAAGGTTTTATAATTATAGATAGTTAGATAGATAACACTTTATTACACCACACAAAACAGAAAATAATACAGAGAAAAAAACTTAGAATAAAGGTATAAAGGGCGGCCTTATCGCTGAGAGCGATCTCTTCCAGGCAACTTATATATGGTATTATGTTTTTTATAATGATTTTGATAGAATTTGAATACGTATTTTTGACTGATTATAGTAGGACACCCCCTTTTATGGGTAGAACTTTTATCAACTTAATTTAAAAGTAAACGATTTCTTATGGACTGCTGTCTTTCAATTGCCAGATGTGCCAGTTAAAAATCTACACTGTAATGAACCAAGCAACATCACAAAGCGAATAACCTAAAATATTTCCATCGCCTCGTTAATATTCGGCGAGTCGTTACACAAAATAAACAATGGTTAAAATCTGTGTCAACAGCCTGCTGTGTGGTTACTGAAGTGGCATCGACCAGTTGAACTACCTACTCACTGGCTTTGCACCTCTTTACCCTTATTTTAGCTACGTTATTATTAGTTCCAAATTTTTATATAGTGCGAAGCGAGGGTGGGTCACTAGTATTAGACTAGTGACCCGCCCTCGCTTCGCACTGGTGCAAATGCATGTATTATATACATATAAATATATACCTTCCTCTTGAATCACTCTATCTATTAAAACCGCATCAAAATCGGTTGCGTAGTTTTAAAGATCTAAGCATACATAGTGACAGACAGACAGCGGGAAGCGACTTTGTTTTATAGGTACTATGTAGTGATAGTTATTAGGTTATATATACATACTGTAATATAGATAATAACGAGACTTGTTCTTGCTTGCAGTTTTATATATAAAGAGGACTAAAATCTTGAATTTTGTTGATTAAATAATAATATTATAATAATGCAGCACTATTCACACAGGATCGTTTAGCCCCAAGCTAAGCAGAGCTTCTGTTATTGGTAGATACTAGATGACTGATATCTTCTTACATAAAAAAATCAATTGCTGTTCGTTAGTCTCGCTAAAACTCGAGAACGGCTGGGCCGATTTTGCTGATTTGGTTTTGAAATGTTTGTCGTAGTCCAGGGAAGGTTTAAACGGTGAGAAAACATGGTAAAATTGCGCAGAAATTTCCACGCGGGTGAAGCCGCTGGGCGCAGCTAGTACTTCATATATTGTAATAAGTTAACATGTACCTCTATAGTAATCAAGTGTGTGCGCAAACAAACACTGTGCACTCTCTATTCCCTCACTCTCAATAGAAAGGTAGAATTTCACGTAGAATCGTATTTACGAACAAGCCTTTAATTATAAAATCAGATAACTTAAGTCAGTGAAGAGGACGAACCAAGCACAAAGAAGAAGACCTGAATGCAGACAATCGGCAATTAGCTCGAGTGGAATCGGACTCATCGATGGCCTTTGTCTTCAAAGCATTAGTGGCTGAACTTGCAAAAACTCCTTCGCTTAAAGAAATATCTATAGTAGAATAGAGCAGAGTTTTTAATCTTCTACCCAAGCATAATAATGTAAAATGACATTATGTTATCTCAATATTATAACAATAAAAACTCTTGGACTTTTTACTTGAGCTCAATGTTGACTGAAAGTATAATAACATCTACAATAATTTACATTCGATGAGGCCATTACCCTGTCTGCTTCGCTCCGTTTACGTAAAAATTGAAGGTTGTCCAGGTCAATTCACGGTCTGACTTTTTTTAACCTCTTTATCCATATTTTATGACAATAGGCAAGGCATTCTGCTACGCTCGCCGTTCTTATGATTTCGAACTTACTTTAAGATAACAGAGATTGAAGAAATGTTCGTTTACCTGCACATTCTTGACATATTTATGCGTACTTGCCTGCTTTTATGCAAAGCTTGGGCATTATATATTCACAGCAAGCGTAGCACATTGTAATTTACCCAAAGCTTTTGTAATGCACGAAACGTGAACAAATATTTTACATAATGCCTTTGAGGTTAATTTTCTATAGCATTCCAAACTATATTTTCTTTGTAATAATTCAGGCTCCAACAAAGCATTCCTGAATAATGAAAACTCATCGTGAAAGAAAAAAAACGCCTTATTTCCTTAACTTCCCCAGTTCCCGGCACTATTATTTTGTGTTCAAGTTTAAAAAGGAGAGAACACAGTTTATAGATGAGAGTTTTTAGTTGTGAGACGAAATAGCCCCATCGTTGGAACAAGCTCGCAAAGTGGGGGGCGAAGTAATTAAAACTTGCAATGCTCCGCCCGACACCGCGTTTGGAGCGCTTCGCAGGACTCTGCTAAAGGTCCTTCCACACATTGCAGAGTTACACAAACCTTAACTATTTCAAAAGTATGCAGGATTGCAGGATCTTTCAACTCACTTAGTGCGCAAAGAATGCTCTATCTAGTTAGGTAAAACAACCTACGTTCTTCGAAAACAGCGTAATGAAAGTTAGAAATGTACATTTTCTTTGAAGAAACATTTGATAAAACTCTTTTTCTTTTCTCTTCAGAGAAAAATCTTCTTATCTTAATTGCCTTTATCTAAATCTTTTGCTTGACTAGGTTTTATAATAACTACTCGTCTATCTTATTTAAACAGGATTAAGATGTCATCTAGGTTAGGGTCGGAAAGAGTTTCAAGTCTGTAAACGCCTTAGGATATTATTAAAATTAATCCCTGGATGAGACCTCCCCAATTAGCATTGTGAACCAGAATTTGTGGTGATACGACTATGGATATGAGATATTAACTGGGTAATTATTTTACGTAATTTGATTATCGTTTAGCTGTGACCGTAGAGGGAAATTTATTGGTGTTTCGGTCCATTAAGGTTGAAAATTTTTACATGTTTTCTTTATAATAGAATTGGTTTAGCGGCGCATATTTTCTGTTTATCTAGAAAGAACGCTTTTTTTTGTTGAATGTGTCTAGGTCGGGGTTGGTATAATGTGGTTGTTTTAAATCCCAAATTATGAAGACAGCATGGATTGTGTTCTTTGTTCGGGTACAAAACAAAACATTTGGATTGAATACAATCTTGCAAGTTTGCCCCAGACCTCTTGAAGGAAGCCAAGGAGTGTCCATCCCGATTCACCCTCATTGACAAATGCTGCGCTATTAGCATTCTCGTTACACCTCAAATATTTTATCCCCGGCCATTAGGGCCAGTATGAAAAGGCGGGAATTTTCTGAAACAATGGTTAGTGCCGTAAACGCGTCGTTTCTTCATTTTGTTTCGGCTACAGTTTCATTAAGTGCGAAATGTTAGTGTTGTTTTTCTTGGCGACTCTTGCGGCAGTCCTGCGATTTTTCATCTGTATTGTGGGCTAATTTCAAAGTGGTCGAAATTCGATCTTGTTGCTTTTATGTTGTAGGTTTTGATCTGTGGTTTTGATATCGAAGTTTTCGTTTTACTTTACGAGTCCTACGGCAGTAACACAAGTATTTATCTATTTTGTAGCAATTCTTATGTATGTTTTTGTACATTCTTTGAAAATGACTTTGAAACAAGTACCTACACTCGCCCGATAAAATCTCGCTTTAAAAGCAATGCAAATTCATTTTAGCTCAACGCAAAATCGCAACTTGCAGTTTGTGTAAGCGATTACATCACAAAAAGAGCAACAAAAGCAGATAAGTTCACTATAATAGAATTCGTATTAGTGGAACCGTGCCAACGGACAGTGGGCCCTGCGTCCAGGCTTTGTGCTGCGAACAATTGTAATCCTGCGCCTCAGCGCACATAGAAATGTTACCTAGATTTCTATGGGAGCTGTGTTCGCAGTTTTCATCTCATTTTGTTTGGATAAAGGATTCAAGTAAGGTCAGTAGGTGAAACTGCTGGTTCTACTACTGGTAAATTTATAGCATCTTTGTTTTCACTAGAAAATTGAGTTCCTCAATCACCACGTTTCGTCTATCAATAAGAACTCACTTTATAGTCAATAGTCTTTTATAGTAGGTACTAGTAGTTTTATAGTGAATAAACCTTCGTTTAATCACAATCTCACCTGATGAAGTAAAGATAAGGTCGACGATATATTATGAAGGTCTGGAAGATACCTATTCAATCTTGTCTTAAAGAGATCCAGGATGTAATTGACCGGAAAAATAGCAACTTGGAGCGTGTTCAAAACAAGTGCGGTACGAATGATGAAGGCGGAAGATAGTACGAGTGGACAATGAGACCTAGTAGAGGTGGTAATGTGCTGTGCGAACTGATGATTGGTATTGATTTAAATCAATTGAGCTACCTCTTTGATTTGCATCAGTCTGATGTCAGCTCTACTGTTTCGACTGTAAATAGGTACTCGTAGTAACTTGTTCTGACAAAGAATATTAAACGCATTTCAAATGCCGCCGATTGTACTTTCTTCTATCTAACAACGTTTATTTGCATCGACATCGTTTTAGTAACTTGATTACTCGTTTATTGTGCAGTTGTAGTGAATTGCATCAATTGGTAAAATAAAGTAATAAATTTCGATATATTCTGTTTAGGTTACAATTCGTAGAGCCGGTACGGCCATGCTACGCCGTAGCGGCAGCTACGAGGAAGTTCTACGAGACGAGTCTGCTATGTAGAATTTCATCAGCCTTCTATAATCTTCTGGTTAGGGTCTTGCCAAAAAGCTGACGAAATTCCACATCACGCTACGTGAGCGGAAACTTTAGTGGATTTTGACAGTTACTGTTGAGTTTGACATTTCCTTTGGTAACTGTCAAACACCCATATCCGCTATTGCTCCTCAAAAACGCAGGCTACTTTATAAATAAAAATAATATTTTATTTGATATGTCTATTGTTTTTAATAGTCTGCAGTTAGCTTAATTGTTTCCATTGTAAATACTAGTTCTAATTTGTTTCTATTCTTTGAATTTATAAAAGTAGGTATATTATGTTGTGTAGATGGACTAGCCCCAACACAGCTACAGAGCTGTGTTTGGTACAGACCAAGCAAGATTACATTCCGAGGGCACCCCGCGAGGTTTCTATTAAACTTTACACTCCCCGGTGCTCGCGCACTTTGCTATTAGGTACCCTAACAGTTACAAAAAAGCTTCTTTCAAAAGTAATTTTCAGAGAAACTAGAGGTTCCATATAACATAGTTTTAAAGTTTCCAAATATGAATTTGTAAAGTAGATTTAGGTTGCTACTAGCCAAAAAAAACAAAGAATGTAACGGTCCAGTTTAGAACGTAGTCGGGGAAGTCCATAAAACCACGGACATGGGAGTTTGACACACATAAAATTCTCGTTTAGTAGGAGTGCGTGTTACCTAAGCGTCCTATTACTGCAGACGGGCCGGCCGGCGCCTTCGGAATATTGAGTAAGTAGCCTACAGGCCTCTCTATCCTGCTCGCGTCTTAGCCGCGAGCGAGTGGGATGCAGCATCTCTTCAAGACTGCGAATCAATAAAGTCCACTCGTATAAGTCGCGGCGGTGCAGCGGCTGGATATGGGTCACGCTGCACTCAGCTCGAGATGCTATTTAATAACCCTCTACACGCTCTGACAGATATTGCTCGATCCGCCCGTCACGTTTAAAAGCGGCGTCAAACCAACGAAAACACTTTTCAACGCGCTTTTATATCGTTACGGCATCATAAAAAGCGAGACATCGTGTTTTATCGTTTTAAGTTTTTCAATAGCGAATCGTGAGCTTTGTGTTCTCTGGTAGATGTCGGAGCGATTTCCGATGTTGATTGCGGTCCAATGGCGTGAATTATGTCAGGGATTTCTTGTCACAAGCAGCTGGTGTTTCGCAATTTGCTGATGGGCGGTATTAAGGTCGGCAAGTGCAGCGGTCTAGTTCCTGGGCGAAGGGGGGCGGCCCCTCGCCCTGCGGTATGCCCCGGAATTTGGCGGTGCGCCTTGCACTTAGCCTAGCCTAGGAATTCGAGCATACACATGTTGTCCTATCTACAGCGTGGGCGACGACGAGGCGTAACATATTACCTAACAAGACTCGGATATTGTGGGCGACGCTTTGTATGCGCGACGCCGCGCCGCTTTATGAATTTATGAGAGTGAACGCTTTGACGCTTTTTACATATGGCTGTATTTTTCAGTAAATAATGAACATAGTACGTCTTTTTCAGCAAATTGTACGTTACTACGAGTGCAAAGCGCATCGAACCGTGTAAGGAACTTCTACTAGATAAGCTTACATCATGCCATTCGCTTCGACATGCTGTGTCATAGTTTTGAAACTGAAATACCAGTTGCGATCCGACAAGATTGATGCTAAGTTCGAGCTGCTATTTCAAATATCTGGTGCTGTGCGATAGTTCCTTGCTCCAGATTAGGAACTTGGAACAGACGTGCGTCAAAGGTATGCAGTGCTCAGCTTGACAAATTGTTTGCGTTCACATGTTCTGAGTAATTACTTGTCAAAGGGCTTACTAGGACCAGATAATATAGGTATATAATACAGGATATGTTATGAACTTTAGTGCATTACAACAATGAAACAAATCTCTAGAAAAATATATTGTTTGGAAAATTATTAGCACTATAATTTTTTGCATTATAAAGCTTTTCTAATTTATGATAGGATTTTCCAAAGCGTCTTTTCCCCGATCATGTTTCGTAGAGGCATTTCATTAAGATTTTCGATCACCCTGTTGGATTTGAACTTGCAAAGTTCTCAAATACAACAGGATGATTGTGATTGGGGCTGATTTTAGCATACAATGTAATTGCTAAACTTAATCAATTAAAAAGAAATATGGTCATACCATCGTGTCCCTGTAGTAAAGTTTCATACAACAAATCGTAGCATTGACTAAACATAAAACAATTATGGAATTCCCTATCGGGTCTGTAACAGACGTAGACCAGCTTGCCATTAGCGCATTTAAAACGAGGCCGCAGTTCATTGCTCCCTCTGAATTATGACGTGTAACATTAAATGCTGTTATTTGGAACATTGGCTTCCTTTGCATGGGGAAATGGGGTAATGATGTAGAGAAATGCGGTACATTTTCGTAACAACAACTAATGCTATCTAGTTGTAAACGGGGGAAATTGTAATTTCTTTTCGTAATTGTGAAGCCTGTAACAAACAACTAACGATCGTTTTTGATTTTAAAATCGTTATTTCTTGCGTAGGTACATACTGAATTAAATAAGGTATTGTATTTGTCCATAATTTTTTTATTATTACGAACGCAATAAGCCGAGCATAGGCAGGTACTTCCCTTTGTCCTTTTGAACGATTTAATCATTCTACCATCAAATATTCCTTTGGAACATTTCTTCATGTTTTTGTATCCCTAAATTGTAACGTTTTGAGTTTGTCCTAATTTCATTGTGTTTTTTCGGGTGGTTGAGCGGGCATGGCCGCCGGGGCGGGCGGGATAAGGGTGGTTTTCATTTCGGAACTGTTTACATTATACCTATTATATTATTATGATTTATTACTCAATCGATGCTGCTTTCACAGTAATTTCATCTGAAATTTTGCTCAAACTCGAGTAGCAACGCGCAAGAATGTGAACTATGCTCCTAACTTAAAGGAGTCGGTTGCTTTGATACCAATATTAGATGATGAGAGATATATTTTGACGCTTTAAGTAAACTGCTTAATATTTTCACTAAAACAAAGTTCCAGGTAAAGCGCGACGTTATATTCTGATTATGTCTTCTGAAATAAAGTTTTTTTTACATCGCGTTCATAATCATTCTGCTTTTGACTTAATGCATGCAACATGCTTGCTGTCACCTTAATATCTTGAAAAATCAAGTAAATAGCGTAAATAGTAATAATAGAGCGGAGATAAGTTATAAGTTCGCATTACAGGAATCGCACAATCTCAGAAGAGCCGAGATCAACAATGGTTCAGATTGGGAGTGCGGAGTAAGAATGCAAACACTGAGACGGCATCGCTGCAGGACGTCTCTGAGATCAGAAAAACCGGAGAAAATAACTTGGGCCGGATACTACATCTTAGATAGTTAGATGTTGTTTAATTGCCCTATGGACTAAGTAGGTAGGTGCTGGGTGCCATATAATTTATGTATTTACTGTATAATGTATCCGAAGCTTAGCCCATACATGCTCACTTTTGTACGGTAGCGATGTTGGATGTAAGTATTTTCTCTGTCCTTAAGGCTCGACGAGTCTGCTTTAATTCCTAATATATTTCAAATTGTCACCCTCCAATACTCTATGTGCCGGATGTTAACCTCTCTAGCAACTAGAGGCAGACGGGTGGCACCCCTTCCCCTTTGAATTTACTAAAACGAACCATGTAACTGCATGTTTGTACTCGCACATAATGCAGCGAACTATATGCAAAATCCATGATCTAAGAGATCATATATTTTGTTGGTCCCTAACGACGATCTATGTGGGGCGGTGGGCGAAGGTTCGCCTGGGACTCAGGAGGTTGCGGTTCGATTTCTCGGGGCACAAATGTTTGTACGACCTTCAGATATTTATTGCGGTTGTTCTGGTCGTTTTTTTTATGTATTATAAAAATATCTATTTATGTAATGTATTGTATTCATCAAGTACCCATAACACAAGCTCTGCTTAGCTTGGGGCTAGATGATCCTGTGTGGATTGTCCAGCATTATTTATTTTAGGCGTAAATTTTATGTGGTGGGATATAGACCCTATACGTCTAATATAGATCTGTATCAGAAATAAAAGTGTGGCTGTGTGGAAAACACATCGCGTGATCCCTCACGAGGTAGTGTATATATATATATATGTGAGTACCAAATATTTTGACGACCGATGTGGTGCGGTGGGCGAAGGTCCGCCTACGACGCAAGAGGTTGCGGGTTCGATTCCCGCCTCGGAACAATTGTGTGTACGATCTGCAGATATTTGTTCCGACTGTTCTGGTCGTTTTCTATGTATAATAAAAAATATATATCTATTTAATGTATTGTATTATGTATATCAGTTATCTAGTACGTAACACAAGCTCTGCTTACCATGGGACTAGATAATGCTGTGTGAATTGTCCAGCATTATTTATTTATTAAATACCTAAGTATGTTACTAAAAATGTAGCGCAGTAACTATATAAATGCACTTCTTTGCATACACTTTGGAACATTACCGGTGGGACTCTTATAAGCCTTCTATTAGCCTAGTAAAAAGATACAGAGCAGAGTAAGCTTCGAATTTTTCAGAGTAGGCAGAAGAAAAAACGTACCAAAATTCAATTTCCGTGAAACTTTTCCATCAATCCAAAAGAGCGCTACAAGGTATAGAAAACAGGGTGAAGCGCGCTGATGGAATCCCGCGCCGGGCGCAAATCACAAAACATTCCAATCCCTTCGGTTAATTGAATCCCGTAGGCCTTCATTAGGGTAGATGCGAACTTTTACAGGAAGGAAGCTTACAAAAACCGCAAATGACATTTTCGTGGAGATCGAATAATTACCGCGTACACAGCAAAAAAAGCGGGGGATCAGTGCATCCAAATTATCTTGTACGCACGTGATTTATCTCTAATATTATTATTTTATTGTGCGCTTAATTTTTAACATAATTTATTATTTATTTAATTTACGTTCTCAAATATGTCGTTATAAAAATAAGTTAGAACGAAACCATTAGCCAATTCTATGGCTAAATTCATAAATTGTAATTATACTCTAGTGTATTTAACATTTATTTAGTATACTACTACTACTAAATATTATTGTATATATTGACTATGTGTACTTATGACAAGTGTTATTGCAAATATATCAAATCATAATCTCAATAAATAAATAATCAAATACTGGCTGGAGCTTAGACTCTGAACAACTACACATTATTAGGCTGCCAAATTGGTTTAAAACGTTGTTTGTAATGATTAGGCCAACATGTACTAAGACCATGTATATTATGTGTTATGTGTTACCTTAAACTCGTGACTAGATAAAGCCATAATATCCTCTTCCCCACGATCACACAATTGGAGAGCTTCTGAAAGGACTCCATGGTTAAACTTGGCTTTTACTCTCAGAAAGTTTGTTCTCGCACTGCGTGAATTATTACATGTTTTACCAAAACGTAAGTAAGCGCTTAACAAACTTCGCCCGATGTCGGTTCACTGGAGTAGAGTGTCACGCAGCGTTGGCTCAGTACCTAACTACTGAGGAATACTTAGCTTTTTGTTTTGTTTTCGAAGAAGGTTCTATAATATACGAGATTCGGCTTACAATTTTACGGAAAAAGCGCTTTTCTTGGGTTCTAATAATAATTATATTCACAGAGTATCAATAGATTTAAGATATTTATGACTTAATTTGTAGGTATTGTCTATTAACTGCGCCCCGCGGCTTCGACGCGTGGAAGTCTATGTATAAAATGGTTTGTAAACCTTTCTCTTGAATAAAAGCGCATCAAAGTCCGTTGCGTAGTTTTTAAGATCTAAGCATACATAGGGACAGACAGACTGTGGGAAGCGACTTTGTTTTATACTATGTAGTGGATAATAATAAAGTGAATTTATTTCTAATCGGTCGTTGAATTGAGAATGCTGTTCAGGTAGGCACTAACATCACCAGTCCATTTGCATCCAAAATATGTATAACTAGCTGAACTTCCCGGTTTTAGTAAGGATCCCTAACTTTTTTGAAATATAATATAGCCTATGTTCAACGCGGATAGTGTAACTTCCCAACGGTGAAATAATTTTTCAAATCAGTCCAGTAGTTTTGGTGCCTATTCATTACAAACAAACAAAAAATCCAACCTTTCCTCTTTATAATTTAGTATCATCATCATCATCAGCCTATATCAGTCCACTGCTGGACATAGGCCTCCCCCAATGAGCGCCATTGCGCCCTGTCGTCAGCCTGCCGCATCCAGCATCTGCCTTATAATTTAGTATAGACATGCAATATTTTGCATCCAAAATTTTATTCCAATCGAATGCTTTTAGAGCGCAAAATAATTTAGCTCTACCACTTGGAACTTTATAACAACACCTGCATTGTTTAATTTCAGTTTAATTTGAATAATTCACACTATAATGAGCATAAGCGCATCACTCTGCAGTCCGCGGTTCTAATTGCAAACATACGACCTCAGTTATGTCATTAGGGACACACTGGTAGTGAATTTCATGTTATTTGCTTTGAAGTTGCGACGCAGAAGGTTGCGGGTTCGATTCCCGCCTCGGGACAGTTGTTTGTACGATCTACAGATATTTTGTTCCGGGTGTTCTGGTTATCTATGCATAATAAAAAATATCTATCTACGTAATCTATTGTACAAAGTATATTAGTCATCTAGTACCCATAACACACGCTCTGCTTAGATTGGGGCTAGTGTGGATTGTCCAGCATTATATTTTAATTTATTTTATTTAAATTCAATGTAATCTGTTGTTTTAGATTTGGAGAAATTGGTGGACCATAGAAATTAATGTTTCCCGTGGTCCATTACTTGTGATATTTTCGAGGGAAGTAATATATAACTGAATATTTAGTAGCATTGTACTTAACTCATACAATTATAATAGGTAGGTATACCGTATAACATTGCTGTGTTTCGGGCGCAATACCGCAAATACGGTTTGGTAGGTATAAGTACCTAGTTATAACGAACAAACCGCAAACCGCAAGACGTAAGACTGCAAGACAGCCACTGACATAATTTAGTACTGGGGAATTATTTTCTACTACCTGCGCCCCGCGGTTTCACCCGCATGGTTATAGATATTTTGAATAATTAACAATATATCTTAACAAAATGTAGCCTATGTGTTATTCTGATGTATAAGCTATATTATTGTAAAGTTTCATTAAAATCCATTCAGTAGTTTTTATGTGAAAGAGTAACAAACATCCATCTATCCATATTTACGCGTTTATAATATCAGGATTGTTCTTTATATTTTGCATTAAATTATTTTAGTAAGGACACGGGGAAGTTTCTACCTAAGTAACCCAAGAAGCTACGAAGAGGCCAGTCATGGTTATATTAAATATATATATATATATATTAAAAAACCGTGAACTCAGATCAAACAAAACACATACCTACCTAATAAATACTATGCAAATATTATAGAAAACTAGTTTCTACCCGCGGCTTCGCACGGCAGGTTTTTATGCAAACGTTTAAAGGTTATATCTATCCCATTGGAACTGTTGTATTGGATAGAAAATATGTCCTTTTGTTTGGCTTAAATCTATATGTATGCAAAATTTCAGCCTGATCCGTTCAGTAGTTTTGTCGTGAAGTAAGAAACATCAATCCATCCATCTAAATATCAAAAAAAACTTTTGCATTTATAATATTCGTGTGATATTCACATTTTATATCTCCATAGTATACTAAACGGAAGAAAACTAGACAATTTTACAAAAAAATCTAACTCCATGACATTGAGTTATGCTGTTTGAGCAACTTTGAGTTATCATTATACAAAAACCAGTTTCACCAATTCGTATCAAATTAAGCTATTATACATTTGATAAATTAGCTTTTTAAACAAAAAACTGAAACAAAATCGTTTCATCCGTTTGGGTTATAAGCACGGTAGTTATAAAGCCGCAAACAAACATATTATTATATAATTCAGAAACAAAACTGACAACGTCAAATGAATTAATCCCTTTTTTAGTCGAGGCATAAAATGCATTGGTGGTTTTGATAAAAAAAGATACATATCAAATCACATATGATATCTACAGTGAAGCTATATGTGCTAAAAACTATTACTATTGCCTACTTCAGGCTACTTCGAAATGTTCAAAGATTTATTCCATGGAAATCGTCAACTTAGCATCTGACTTAAAGTTGGCCGGGTAACAGTAGTTGAGATTCAAAAGAATTCCAATATCTTCAGGGCGTGGATCGCGAAGACGACTGGCCGCGAGCTTCCAAGAAAGGGGAGGATGGGGTTATGCGCTATGTGAAGGCGTTTAAGCGAGCTTTACTCATTATATTTGGCAGAAACCCTTTTATATTTTAATACCTTTAAGCAACACTCTCTTTCTGTCCGGCAAGATATCCCGAATGGTGATAGGGTTAGATTTCTTAATTAATTTAAGTACTACACGGTAATGAGGTATGAACCGTGTGGTAAGTACGAGTATTCAATATCCCAGTAAAGCTCAATGGATTGCGTAAAACAAACGAAGAACGACGCCATCTTATTCCTAAACAAATGTAACTTTTCTATTCTACATTACTTTTTAACAAGATTTCCCGCTCTGCGACTCGCTCCGCGAATCAAACCCGCACCAACCCGAATACAGCCAAACTCCATCGGCCATTGTTGAATATGTTAATGCAACCCGCGCTTGTCGCCGCAATATCTTGCCACTTTGAAATTCGCTACTCGCTTCTACTAAACACAATTTCTGCCGGCGCCTGTATTGAATGAACGAGGTGTTTTATATCCCTAATAAATTCCAGTACATAACTTCATTGGAGATGATTAATAATAATATTGTAGAACTAAAATAATAAATAAATATGCAATGGATAATCAATCGGTAATCATTTTGAATGTCAACTTCGAACCTAAAATGAGAATATTCGTGTTCTTCCAACATAAAATAGGCTTACATTTTAGATGAATTCTCCAAACTACTACATAGGTAGTTATGTTATAACATAGGGACTACGGAACTACAATTTATTAAATTATCTTCAGAAATAATTTTTGCCGGGACAACGTTAAAAAATATTTTTGGTTAGTTAGTAGATGCACTTTCCCAAAATGCTGTGGGTTAGTTGGTATACATACCTAGTGAGTAAATCTGTTGTTTGTAAAATGAGATCGTAGAATAAGAAAACAAAGAATGACACAAAATTGTTTGATACACAACTCGTAGAAGTGTTTTATGAACTGCTACGCCATGCTACTTATTTCGTACAATCGATAGTCATTCGTAAGACGACCAAATACTTTTAACGATAAAGAACTGCCAGAAAATTTCTGATAAGTCTTATCGACTAAATATCAAACATGGTTATTTTTTCTTACTAGCACTCAGAACCTTTTACTAAAGAGAAAACTGTATCAATATGGATCATAGGATCTGTGAAATTGAATGATTTTTTTCATCCATCTATGGCGAGGCAGGCGCAGGTCCGCGGGTTTCGGAGGTTGCTGGTTCGATTCCCGCTTTGGGACAAATGATTATACGATCTACAAAGTTTTAAATAATTAATAGACTTTACAAAAACACAGACATTAAACTGGTAATACATACAAATATTAAATTCAACAGACATATTTGTTTCGGCTGTTCTTGGTATTTTTTATTAAAAAAACTGCTGTACTTGTTTTAAATGTATCAGTCATGTATAACACAAGATGATGTTGTGTGGATTGTCCAGAACTATTTATTTCTAATTCGATGCAGTTAGAGTTTATTATAGCAAATAAATGTATGTGACCTTTATATGTTTTTTAAATTTAACCTAGATAATAAGGGTTTACAATAATGTATTTATTTTTGAGGTAAACCATTGCAAACGTAAGATTTTGGACTTTAAATCCAAGCATCAAAAATGACGCGAATTGTAAAAAGAAATTATGCATTTTAGAATTACAATTAGAACAATATAATATACAACACTTGTAGCAATTATGTTTTTCCTATATTTCTAAAGTGCAATTCAGTTCAAAGATAGTCGAGTGCACGGCAGCTGTGACGGACGGTACGTTACTGTATTAGAGTGGATCTTCGTTTTCTCTCAAACGGTCCAGGATTTGTCAATAAATAAAGCGAGAGAGATGAAAGCCGTTCTCAAGTTACAGATAGCGGGTTCAAGGAGACACTCGTAAGTGCATTTGTTTTTTAATACTTGAGGAAAGGGTTTCTGCTAAGAGAAAGTTGTAGGTTATTTGGTTATATTTCATTTAATTATAAGTATTGATAAACGAGATACAAACCCGTTGTATCAATACTTTTAATTATGTGTTCATTCAGATCGCGTAAGTTTAAAAATATTTATTGTATTTCATTTAAAAGTAAATACTATAAGTATAAGATAGCTGCGCCTCGCGGTTTCACCCGCGTGGTGATAGATATTTTGGATTATATACGTTATATCTTTATAAATTGTAGCCTATGTGTTATTCAGATGTATAAGCTATATTATTGTAAAGTTTCATTAAAATCCATTCAGTAGTTTTTACGTGAAAGAGTAACAAACATCCATCCATCCATCCATACTTACAAACTTTCGCGTTTATAATATTAGGATAAGTTGTAATTATAAGACTTAAGTAAAAATACATAAAGTTGTACCACCATTTTTTTGGTATTACAATAAGGGCAATTTGATTTCGGAAGACCAGTGTTGGTTGCTAGCATGCTATAGTCATCCAACTCATGCTGAGGCAGAGCCATTTTGTTACTGGACTTACATGTTTCCTCTTAGTTTAAGTTTATTATGTTCTTACACAGAAACACTTATAAAAAAACATTGATTCATTAAAAAAAAATTGTTCTACTTTGTCAACTATCAGAATAAATAAAACAAATAAATTGAAAAATAAAATATTAAAACCACTTGAATAAAATACTAGAGACAATAGAAGGCCCGTTTCCTAAAACCATTAGAATAGACGGCTATGGCTAATTCCCTCCTGCTCCGTTACTCCCGATGAAGCTTCCCCAAAGCCACTAATTAAATCCTATTGGTTTGCGTCAATTAGGCGCACTTCAAGGGAGGTTATTGCGTGGATCGGTACTTGTTGTTGCTGGGTGCTAGGTGTTGGTAAGTGGTGTTTGGTAAATCATCTTTATCTCCCATAAATAATAATAAATAAATAATGCTGGACAATCCACACTGCAGCACCTAGCTCCAAGTTAAGCAGAGCTTATGTTATGGGTACTAGATGACTGATATATGTATAATACTTACGTAGATAGGTATTTTATGCGATAAGGCCGCCCATTGTACTTGTATCATGTGATGTGTTTTATAATTATCTGTAACTGGTATACAATAAAGTATTTTTGTATTGTATTTTTTTATTAAAGAAGCGCCATGATCACGGAATAACTGAAGGCAATCACTTCAGTTATTCCGTGATCATGGCGCATGAAACTGTGCCGAAATATTGGATAACTCAAAAATCAAATCATGGTAAATATCCCGTTTTAAATGACTTTAACGAAGATATCAGTTTCGAAACTGGGAATTTCGTTCAAAATACGTTGTGAACGAATTGGTAGTCTCAGTGACATTATTAAAATGTTAGTCTCTAAGCAAAGAATGCAGTTTGTTTTTCTACGCTTACAAATAAACAAGTAAAATTTGGAACTAAGCACAAATGGTTAATTGTTAATTGTCTAATGCTACTTTGTCTACTAGTGGAAGCACAGCCACGAAATTTCGAACCAGGTTGTCTGTGCCTGACTTCTCACACAGACAGGGTTGGTCTTTTCTTGCGTATCAGTACCCTCGGCAGATTCTTTTGTACTTTGTACAGTGTGGACTTACCATAACAGCATTGATCTTGAAGTCCATGTGATTCTTGACCTCTGCGGCCAGCTCCCGAACCAGAAGGAGGCCGTCTTTGCGCACCACTTCAACGTTGTACTCGTGGTATTTCTGTGATAAACAATAAAATGAATTTTAGCTATGTAAATAATAAACAAATAATGCTGGAGATTTTTGACAATATAATTTGCCATCTAGGCTTCAAAAAGCTTTAGTATAAATTTAAAGTAGGTACCTAGGTATTCTGTAATAATGGCTCATGGTACCAGTTAGATAGGCACATATAAAAACTAATAAACGGACTGATTCACTAACAATAGTTCAGAGCTAATAGAGCCAGCGCGAGTAATATCGGCGGCACACATACACACTGTAATTTACCGCTTCCACGGGCAGATAAACATCGGCAGGCATGTAGCGTTCGCATAATTTGCGAAAATGACAACAATCGTGTCGCATTTGCGCTACATTACGCGTTGAGTTATTGGTACCCCGCGAACACCACCAGGAGGCGCGGCCGAGACCTGTCAAATTTAAAAACGGAACACATCCGGAATTTTGCGGATGCTGGCTGCCAAATTATTGTTATTCGGCGGAGGCGCTCGCTGCCGCTGCCTTGTTATTGAGTTTGGGGATGTGCCTCGAAGCGATGTCGCCTATACTCACACACTATTAGCACATCTCACTCTACCTACTTCTTTAAAGTTCTAGTTATATAAAATTCTTTGGCGTAAAATGTTTATGCATTTTCATATCGTGCAAAGTTCTCATCGTAACCGAGCGTTGAACTTTGTAAATAGAAAAGAAATTCGCTGAGCTAAGCTGCAATAAAGGGCGCTTTTTCAGCCTCCCAATTACTAGAGAGTGGAGAAAACCCAAAATAATGGGTTTAACTGAAGGGAGGCCATACTTTTTTATGAGAAACCAGCTGGCTCACTCAATAAAGTTCATTTGAAGGGTACCTTTATTTGAGTGGGCGAGAGGCCCGGGCTCTTACTTGCATATTACATTGTCTCGCCCTCTCGAGCTCGGCATGAATTGAATATGTCGGAGGCGAATGCCCGTTCAAAGCCAAGAAGGTTAAGTTTCCTATTTCGAAGGCTTCGCTAAACATTTGAGCTGCCAAAAGGGTCACTGCAGCTATGTGGTGACTAAATTAGGTTTTATCTATTACTCGTACTGCGCTGTAGCAAGACCTTAAACTTTCAGCAAATTTTGCCAATGCGATAGTCGATTCCAATTACGTGTTGGCAGGAAAACTCGCTTATTTGATTCGGACTATGCTTTTAAATGTCATCGTTATAGTAGACAGACAAAAAAATAGTTATTACTCACGTCTTTGAAACAAATATCAAATAAAATAAACAATTACAAAATAGTACGTACTCTTAGGTATATTTTATGGCTATATGATTTGTCCTTGCAACTTTGATATAGAATTCAAATTCGTGCGTATTTTGATATTATAAAATACAACGAATCTTCTAGTAAAACAATAATCTGTAAAGTATTATCATAAAATTAAACTCTAAAGAATTGCGCAATATTTAGGTATTGCGCAGTTCAATTTTATATCAATACTAGTTGCTCGCCGCGGCTTCACCCACTTGGAAATCTATGCGTCAAATGGTTTACAAACATTGAATCACTCTATATATTAAAAAAAACTGCATCGAAATCCGTTGCGTAGTTTTTAAGATCTAAGCATACATAGGGGCAGACAGACAGAGGGAAGCGACTTTGTATTATACTATGTAGTGATATCCAAGGATACCTACAAACGGTATGATTTCTTCATTTATTCTATGACGTGTTGCGTCAATAGCAATTATACTGTCGAAAGCTCGTAGACCCTCTACGCCGTAGAGGGCTACGGGTCGAAGGGTTCTTTCTACGACAACGGTTGAATAAAGCTTGGCTACGTATCCGCCCAACCATTTTCTGTATATTTTGTACAATTGTAATCTCTACTACGCATGTCTTAGGGTTGAAAGTTGTGCAATACGTTGCGCGTAGTCGATTTGTAAGGGGGACACGGGACTTGACCTGCATTATAGATTAAACGAACGCCGTTAATCGAGTAAGAGTGAGGTCACGTGTTTGTTTCAATTAAATATTAAACCATTTGTACTTTCGATTCCCGCCGAGATTATGACCGATCATTTGATGTTTTGGGGGTTAATTGAAAGATTTAAGGGTTCGATAAAAGTACAAAAGAACCATGAAATTTTTATTAATTGTGTTGGCACCTCTGTGGCTATGCTTTGTCGAATAAATGGGTCAGAAGATGAGATTTGAAGATAAGATACCACGTCTAGTTTTATAGGACTGCCGGGCGAAGAATTTACTGTGTTCTTTCTGTGGATTCGAACCTTGGACGAAGGAAATCACCACCTAGAGGGGATAGGAAGCACTCTATAGAAG
The DNA here is from genome assembly GCA_947044415.1 of Eupithecia dodoneata. Taxonomy (NCBI): domain Eukaryota; kingdom Metazoa; phylum Arthropoda; class Insecta; order Lepidoptera; family Geometridae; genus Eupithecia; species Eupithecia dodoneata. Next base: position 4,445,733 of record OX345656.1, on the reverse strand, counting down.
AGAATATTCAATTATGACGCTTCTTTCTATGCAAACTCTATGCTTAGATCTTTAAAACTACGCTACTAAAATTATTTTTTTTTAAATAGGTAGTTTAATTCAAGAGGAACATTCAAAAACCATTTTACACATAGATTTCTACTAAATGTAATATAATTTTGGGTATTATAAATTTTCTATTATACAAAAAAATCTAAACTCCGCGTCATCTTGCCGCAAAGTATAAATCTTGTTTCTAATGTAAAATTTAAGTGCATTACTTTTTTTGCTAATGTTATTTAATAACTTAGTAAACTAATTTTAATCACATTTTTATGTTTATGCTATTTTATTTTAATTTAATTTTACGATATGGATTTTATTATCTGAAATAAATAAAACAAAATATATATATTATTATTTACTATTTTAAGTAGATTCCACAAACATTATCACAAACCGACTACTCATATCGCCTTTTCAACACAAGTTAAATGGCTGAACCAGCTAGTTTAAATTTTGCTTAAAACAGTAATAATCAGAAGCCTTGTGGTGTTGACTCAAAGCGGATGAAATTAACTGCCGTAATTGGATTTAGGTTCCTTGTTAGGCAGTGTGTCCCGCCCCCGCCCCCACTCGCCGCTCGCCGCTCGCCGCCCGCTGGCGACTTGAATCAAATATCCAACTAAAATTCATTGTGTGCACGGTAATTGAATCTAGGATGCTAAATTAAATATGTTGAGAATTACTTTAATAACACTGGCCGTCTAGCCGAAACTTCGACCACGGTGACCAGTCTAAACAGGGATTAGCCAGGTGCGTAGGAAATTATTATAGTGCATAAGTGTGTGCGCAAACACAGGTGCACTCTTTATTCCCTCTGTCTGCCGTCCCATCGGGTTATGAGAGTAGTATTTTTACTTCACACTTAGGTATAGAACTACAAAGCAAATAATATGAAAGTTACCCACAAATACCTAAATAACCTACAAACATAAATTACAAAATAAAAATTGGATGTTGACATGAAATCCCCTATTGACATGTAAGAATGATGAATCATAAGGTTGTGAGACGCTAGGACTCATAAGGAATTACTAGACTACTACTTGTACTACTACGAGGGCTCAACAGCCTTGCTGTTAACCGATACACCATTGTCCTAGTAATCTTAGGAGAAAGTGTTTCACGCCGGAAACGCAACTAGCGCACCCTGGCGGCGGCCGAGTTTAACCTAATTTCATGATAGCTGAAGTGATACAAGGTGAGGACAGGTTTAGTCGAGAGGCAAAATATGGATGACACAATTGCAAATGGTTAAATGAAATCAGATACTGTCAATAACTACAATTTTTCTATCAAGCCAGAACCTCGAACTTGACTCTGATATAAAAATATGAATATTTTTATTTATTTTTGGAAAACTAACAGCTAGGTAACTATAATACAATACTTGGTGCGTGTAACTGACGGCTAATTATAAGTTTCTACAAGAAAAAGCAACTTAATCATAACAAATAGTCGAAAGAGAAGACGGCACATTTGGTTTAAAATAAAAACTAAGTTTCATTAAATACCTAAACAAAGTAAAAACTCAACAAGCGTGTAAGACGCTTGGTTGAGGTATTAAATAAATCTAAATCTACTTCATTGTTCCTATTATTAAACATAGTATTTGCTAAGATATTATTGAAAGACTAGCTGCGCCCCGCGGCTTCGCCCGCGTGGAAATTTCCATTTTACCATATTTTCTTACCGTTTAAACCTTTCCTGGTTTACGACAAACATTTTAAAACCAAAATCAGCAAAATCGGCTCAGCCGTTCTCGAGTTTTAGCGAGACTAACGAACAGCAATTGATTTTTATAGAAGATTTTCATGCCCTTATGATGAACGAGTTCTGCCTGTAGTTCGTCCTAACCAGTGGTCCATACAAACTTTGGCTTCCGATTAAAAGAAAGATGAAGGAAGTGTATATATAAATTAAAGGACCGAGAAACGCCCATACAAAACACAGATATTAAGGAAATTTTCGGGCTATCTTGTTTATTATAATAAAGTGGCGTAGTAACAGTTCAAAGAAATGTTGTAAAGCTTTAGCGAGGTCAAGGTTGTACTCTGACCTTTGCGTATCAATCAGAGTCAAAAGAAAATAATTAAACTAGTGAAATGAGTAAATAACGATAGAAATACCCTAAGGAATATTAGCTTTCTGTTTGTGTTTAATTCGAAATCATAAATTACACGTGGTCTTATGAATGGACCAATATAACCGCAGTCAGACTTGTGGGGCTACCACGCTATATAAAACATAATGTAACTCTCGTTATCAGCGTTATAACGGTAATTTTAGCGTGATTAACGCGTGTTAGGGCTCGTTTTAACGCGAATAACGCCTTTTCACGAGTTATTCGCGTTAAAATGCGCCTTAACACGCGTTGTCCGTGCTAAAATTAGCGTAATAACGCTGATAACGCGTGTTACGTTATGTGTTAAAAAGCGTGGTAGCTCCACAGATAATAAATCTGTTGATAAATTAACTTAAAACTACCTCTAATTTTTTAAGAAACTGTCGAGTAGTACCAAACGTAAAGCTTTATAAGGTTTATTCTAGTTTCCCTACATGAAATGAAGGCACAGAATAACTATTATAGTACTATGTCCCTAAGGGGGAAACTGGAATGAGTTCATTTTGATGTTTGTGACGATGGTATATGAAGCATTTAGATACGAATAGAAACAGCCGTAATACTATCAGTTTATTGGCCTGCTTCGGCGTTGTCTTGCGCTTCGGGGATATAATTTTTTCTAACATGCGCAACTCATTTTCAACATTTTTCAACAAGCGCTTGATTTCCTTTAGACCTCATAGGAATATTTGACATTATTATTATTATATTAGCCGGGAGTGTCCCACTGCAGGGCAAAGGCCTCCCTCCCCTTCTGCCACTCATCCTCAACATGGAGTGCAAAATTCGAATAAAAAGTCGAAGTAAAAAGTCTTAATTTAAAAATAAGTAAAACTTATTTTTAAATTAAGAGAGAACTATAGTGCTAAGACAAACCTAACATAGGCTTTAAGGCGCTACTAACTTAATGATGTAACCTATTTGTATGAATAAATAATCTATCTAACTATAAAATAAAGTGATCACTTGAATTTTTTGTTTATTTATATTTTTTAGCAAAATAATAGTATTACTTCAATCATTGTATCAATCCCGCAATGCAGACGAAAAACCCAGAAGGTCATCAGTTTAAATAAGATTAGAAACAATATATCTGAGGGCGGCCGAGCCAAGGTGAACCGTCTGGGGTTACAGCCTAAAAATACTAGCGGATTCACAAACTATTAGATAACACAAAAGTAATTTATAACGGGATATTTACCATGATTTGATTTTTGAGTTTAAAATGAGGGTAGATTGTATGCGAAGTTTTTATTGGGACGGTATGTCTGCCAAAAATAACTTACTTACAGTGCCTTCAGTTATTCCGTGATCATGGCGCAACATGAAACTGTGCCGAAATATTGGGAAACTCAAAAATCTAATCTTGGTAAATATCACGTTGTAAATGAATTTTGTGCTAATAACCTAGTTTCTATATTTTATCAGATAATAACTATAACCAAAGGCCGGACTTTTAAAATCTATTTTGAAAAAAAAAAGAAATACGACTGCACTACTTGCATACAGTCTAGGCTTGCAATTAAACATAGCCTACTGTTTTATCCTATAAATCAATTCCTATGGGACATAAATAATCTTAAAACCGATTCCATAGAAACAACGCGTGTAAAGACGCGGGCAGAAACTAGCATATAATTATGTGATCGAACCTTTTGACGTTGACAAGAGATTTGGATCATTGATTAGTTCATGAAATTGCGCACAAAAGACAGGAGGTTTTTGAATTGTATTCAATCTCTAAAGACCGCACAGAGTGAACCAGCCGTTTACACTATGAGACTGTGATAGGATTAGGTAATACGGCATACCTTTATATAAGTAGGTATTTCTACTAGATTGTAAGGTTAATCTTCTTGCCCGACTAAGGGATAATGTTTCTAATCACAAACTTGGTGGTACGTTTTATATTTCGACGGAAAAATTTAATCAAACCGAACGTTCAGCGAACGAAATTGTGTTCATGAAAGTGTATTTTTTGTTTTGGGTTATTTTTGTGTTAAAATTTAAATCTGTAATATTATCTACATTGATACAATCAGAATAAGCCGCAGCATACGCAATCTAGGAACAGGGGTAATCTATGTAAATTCTTCGCATTTTAATCCCACGGACACGAAACTAAATTAGTTTCAGCAATAAACTCTAAATACCTACTAGGTATTAGGAAATTATTGATTCATATTCTTTAGAAGTATATCGAAAAAGCGGAAATGCCGTGCACGAGATTGGAGCGAATTCGCTCTAGGAACCTGTGACATGAGACTTTTGAATCGGACGAGATGTATACCAAAAAGTCAAGTGGACAACTCATCTGCGGACAAGTTTTCGGTTGACGAGATGTACCTATGCAATGGCACTAATTATGCTTCGTTATACTTACATGCTTCGAAAACTACACAGCTCTACCTTCTCAAAACATTGCATCATCGTTCCGAAACTTCGGTGAACTTATAGCCTTAGATAAAACAACTGATATCACTAATGAACAGCAAACTCATCAGCAGTCTGCAGAAATAACAAAGTTATGGGTGATTTATCGGATGGCCTAGCTTCGTAGGTCGATGAGACGCCGCGTAATATTGAATAAGTTGCGATGGAAAAGTTTCTTCGCGAAACATTATATTGGACGAAGCTATAAGTAGTGAATCTTGATTCTAAGGAAAAATACCTACTAGATATTGTTTTGTTTGAATATTTATTGCGAATGCAAACAATTTGAACACCTTATTTCAAAATAATGATGCCTATGGAGGAAATTCGAAAAAAGGAACTCGCCTAATGTTAGTCCTTATTATATAAATAAATATGTATGGTTAGGTTAAGTTTTTGTATTGTTCATAAATATTTTGTAAAAATATATACCTTTTTACAAACAATATCTAATTCAACGTGGCAATACTGCCAGCATTCTGGACTGGTGAAATCTGCCTTCTAGCAAAAGCTAAGATTTTTAGTAAATTGATATTTTTAAATACCAACCAGTTGTAATTTGACGTTTTGTTGTTTGAATAAATAAAACAATATCTAAAACCTAACGAACGTTTTTCCACGATTTACTCTAAATAGGTTGTACTCGCACTACTTGTCTTCTTTTTGTTCACAAGTACTGGTATATAATTTCTTTCTACATTTTGATTTCCTTGAACTCTACCTATCTCTATCAAGTTGGCCAGACACGTATCTGGGTCGTCTACTATGTAATATTCTGCGGACGGGGGAGCGCGGTCGGCGTGTGAACTTCGCGTTTTTGTACAAACGCGTCCGGCCGCGCCGCCTATGCGATGGGAGTAGGTAGTTAGCTTTCCCGCCAATTCCCAGAGAGAGAATCGGGCGTTCTTTTTACGAAATATACCCCAAAAGGGCTAGAGAAGCTACTAGCGATGCCCCTTTGTTTCGGTTTAGTAAGATAAATATCTAATTATATTATTCACCTATAGTAGTATTTATCCAACCGAATTTTAATTATTATTATATTCAATTGTTAGTCAAGTTTTAGATAAAAAATGAATGGTTCAAAACCTAGTATTAGATATTGTTTTATTAGTACTTTGCGTCCTTCATCTCATAGTAGATAATACTTACATTTTGTATTTGATTCATTTTTGTAAAGTGTCTTCCGAATTCCCACAAATCCACACCAAATTTTAGCGCCCAGTTTTTAACTCTGAAACAAAATAAAGTAATTGTATATACCTTGAAATACAAGAAATTAGACTTCATAATTAGTATTAACTATTAGTAAAACAACCATAAATCAAACAGAAAAACTAGGAAAAACCACATTAGTCTCTTGAGTTATTTTCTATATAATGTACTTTGGTAGAAAATGGTAGAAAGTACGCCGTTACTGGCAACTCAAATTTAAACTGTCATTATTGTGTCAGTCAATGCCAGGCAGCTGCTATCAACGGCAATCAGTATTTATCAGCGCAAGGAGGTTTACCTACTTTCTCCAAGTTATCAGATCGTCAAACTGATAATCTTTACCAATATTTACAACATATTATTTAGAATCACAAGGAAACCAGCTCAAAACATGCTTGAAAATTAGGACACTTGGACAATTTGAACATGGTTTCATTAGCTATGAGACGTATATCGAAAAAACTATTATGGTTTTTCGCTGGTGTAATAATTACGGGTTTCTATTGTGAGTTTCTAATATATTATGCCGTTATCAGCCAGGTTCGTACAATTTATTATTTTTATTTCATGTAATCTCGTACTTTTAATTAATAAAAGTATTAATATTATAGCACAAAGATTTTCCGATTTTAAGTAGTATCTCCTCCTCCCTAGCGAAAATTAAGGAGAGCACATTTGAAGCAAACCGACGACCGACGTGGCGCAGCGGGCGAAGGTCCGCCTGCGACACAGGAGGTTGCGGGTTCGATTCCCGCCTTGGACAATAGTTTATACTTACGCTCTGCAAATATTTGTCCCGCCCGGGTGCTCTGGGCATTTTCTATGTATAATAAAAATATATATCTATGTAGTGTATTGTATTATGTATATTCGTCATCTAGTACCCATACGGTGCTTAGCTTAGGACGACAAATAATGCTGTGTAAATAGTCAAACATTATAAGAAAATGCTACCAATTCTGGAAAACAGGGTTGCCAAATGACACAGTAGAAAAATGGCTTAAAATCTAATTTCCCTATAAGTCATTGCCTTTAAGTCATAGAAACGCTTTATGAGCATTTTAAGAGTCATTGCTTATTTACCGTTGCATTTCATTTGATTTTTTATAGTTAAGTAGGTACCTACTTAAATAGACTAAGTTGCCGAATTTTCATGTTATTCATGAAAATCCCTTTAGGTAGTTAATATATTCTCTTTGGATATAGGTGGTTCAGAAACTATCGACAGTTTTGAGGTAGAAAGAACTGTGTTGCAAGATGATGAATATGATTGTGCGCTATTTTGTAGATTTTAAAATTATAAGTGGTGCTCTTTCAGTGTAGTTGGCCATCTTTAAATTCACCAACTGGCGATGTCCTTAAAGCATTGATATTGGCTGATACGCACCTCTTGGGTCCAAGAAAAGGACATTGGCTGGATAAATGGAGACGAGAATGGCAAATGCACCGCGCCTTCCAGGCTATTTTGACGATGCATCAACCAGATGCGGTATTTTTATTAGGTAAATATGCTTAGGAAGAAGATTCTGAAGGTAGAGTTCTTTTTCTCGATACTTGCGCGCGACTTGGCCGTTCTATTTTAAGATTCAGACTAATTAGCAATCGAATTTTTGTACTTACAAAGATCTAGCATTTGAATAACTGTTCATCCCTCTCTTGTCTATATCTGATTTTAAAGCGTAAATGAAAAAAAATATAGAAACCTTTGCTTACTTTGAAACATTTTGATTTGTCGGATGATTTCTTCTGACTATCGGTCGCCATGCAAACCTTCCCTGATATATTACAAGAGGCACGCAGTTACATTTTTTTATAGGTGATGTTTTTGACGAAGGCGAATGGAGCAACGATAAACAATTCCAAGACTACGTGCAACGCTTCTATAGACTGTTTGCAGTGCCTAGCGAGACTAGCATGCACATTGTGGCAGGAAACCATGATATTGGCTTTCATAACCAGTAAGAAATATTCAATTATATTATATATGTATGTACTACCTCTACGAATATGACCTAACCTACAACATTTCCATAAATCCTAAGAATTCAACACTAAAAATAAAGTCATTTATTTCATCTTTAAACTTATTTAAAGCACTTATAGACATGTCGAAATATTACATAAAATGTGTACAATGTACACACGCAAGTTGTGAATAAACGAAGTAACTTGTCCGTGGATTTTATTCTGCATTGGCTCCCATGTATTTACTGTGATTTTTTGGTTTCATTTTTCTCCCAATTTTTTTGTAGCAGACAACTTGTTTCCATAATATAACACTTATTAAAATACCGCTATCGTAATTACCTAAAGTTATTTACGAATTGCTGGTTTCTATTTCATTTTCAGTATGAGACGCGGGGCAGCTCAAAGATTTTCCGAAGCAATGAACACGTCTGCCGTCCAATTCTTTACCTTGAAGGGGAATCACTTTGTCCTATTGAATTCTATGGCGATGGAAGGAGATTCGTGTGCCTTGTGCACTAAAGCCAGGAGAAGGATCGAGAAAATTTCAAGTAAAGCTGCATTTCGCTTTGACACGTGTTCGATAAACTGTTGTCGATAAATTTAATTATGCTATTCCAATTGAATATAATACATCATTGAAAAGTCGTAATAAATCCTTCGCTAGCTTATTAGTAGAATATCTATTATGTTTTTGTCAAAAAAAAATTACAAAACGAAAATTTATATTTCAGAGAAAATGAATTGTGCCAAGAGTTCAGCTCCTTGTGAACATAATATAAAGAAAGTAACATATAGTCGCCCGATACTCATGCAGGTAAAAAACTGGCAGTCTCTGTCACCTTTGTACAATTTGTTTCTAACTAGTTTTCGTATGCAACTTTGTTTATAGACCTAGAGACTTTCCGGAATCATAAATAGCACTCAAGTGTAAGAATTAACTAACAGTCATTTACGATTAAAACAATGCATTTTTTATCACATCAATGTTATCCAGCAAAATTTTTTATGTTATGATGATAGTCACCTCTTCACGCCAAAACTAGTCGACGGGTCTGACCGAATTTTTTGCATAGATTTCGTTTTATGCCTTGAATACAATTTTGTTACTCTATATCCCGGAAAAAACGCGCATAAAAGCGCGGGTGAAACTGAGTTTATTTTTATCTAATTTTATTAGTTTTTTTAGTTTTAGTTTTGTATAAACCAATCAAGATGCCACTAATAGAAACATTATTTATGAAAAACGTTACAGACGCTTGGAAAAGCTTTTTTTTCATTATATTTCAGCATTTCCCGCTATACAGAGAATCCGACGCAACTTGCACCGAGCCTGACGCTCCGCCTCTCCCAGAGAGAAACATTCGCTTCAGAGCAAAAATCGAAGCTCTGTCCAAAGAGGCCACGGACTTTTTGGCAGAGAAAGTCCAGCCTAGGGTGGTGTTCGGGGGCCACACGCATCACGGCTGTTTGCAGCACCACGAGTATGGAGATGTGAAGTTTGAGGAGCATTCTGTACCGTCGTTTTCGTGGAGGAACCGTCCAGATCCTAAGTATATGCTGGTAAGCTGTGATATGTTACTAAGTATTACCACAGATAATATAATACATACTGTATTTCTATGCACTTTTGCAGGTCAAGCACTGGGATAGAAAATGACATAGGAAAACAAAAATGACAATACTATACAATATTAGCAGTAAAAGAATTACTGTTTTTAAGTTTGCCCATTCTAGCTTATAGAATGAAGAAATTACAAATGTGCTTTAAGTGCATTAGTGCACTAAGTGTAATGTGCGGAAATGCCCATAGCTATAATAAAAAAATTATTAAATGTATTGTTTTAGGTAAGCATAACACCAGAGGAATATAAAGTGAATAAGTGTGGGCTACCGATGGAAATTACGATAGCAGTGTCAGCTGTAGCATTGCTTTTGGTTTCATGGAATATAGCTTATAGGAGATAGTAAAAAACTCGAATAACTATTATTTTATAGTAATAATAATAATTTATTAATAAATTTTAAATTCGTAATTTTATTTGATGAATTCAAATTCCTTATAGACCAGTAACCTTGTCGCCGGAAAGGAGAGATACCTTGCTTCAAATCCGGTAGTTCTGATTTTCTGCAGACTTGTTTATGATGTTGGAATGAGTAATGCAAGTTTGTTTTAACCTCGACCGTCGGACGCAACTTTGTAAAAATTCAGAAAAAACCCGTGTAAATGTCTGATTTTGGCGACTATAACCCTAAAGGACTAGTTTTTGATAGTTAAAGAATAGAATTTTCAAGAGACATCGACGTAAAGCCTTGAACATGTACCTATTTTTCATGTGTGTTCGTCGATTTCTCCTACTTTTGGTTTTGTTTCGTTGGTTAAAAATTGTAGGCATCCAAAGATTAGCCTCTATTTAGATACTTTTAAGGGTAAAACCACAGGTCTGCGCTGGTATTTATTTCTTAATCAGTCAGTCTTGAGTCTGACTTGTTTTTCTACAAGACTGTCAAAACAAAAGACAATCGTCGTTCAAAATCGCAGTCCATAATATGACTAATTTCCACGATTTGTCATAAATCTTCAGGCGAAAAGGAAAATGAAAATGTGATTGGGGGAAACAGGTTAAGTATTTTTTTCCAGCTCGTCGGGCACCCCTTATTTCGTGTTATAAATGTGCTCAAAGGTAAGTATGACGTGTTCTGTCATTCGTCTTGCAGTAAGCTGGTTCCGTTATGGCAATAAAGGCTTTATCTTGATCCTATATTGTTTTAATAGCTATCTGTTTTTGTCTTGTTTTGACGCGTGTCATTTTACATCTGAAACAGCTCATATTCCATACAATAGTGAAAAAATAAATACATCAAGTTTAGTATAGAAACTTCTCCTCTTTTGTTTTTTGTCGGTTAAAAAAGTTGTTATAGATCTTATTGTCTTTTACCCAGAATGATATTGCTCTGGATTTTAGGTATTGTTTTCATACTTACTAAATATCTTCACTAATCCCTGATTATTATTTAGTTGAAATTCCTCGAATATTTAAGCCATTTCAGAAAATATTAAAAATGAGAGAAAAATAATTGTTTAAGTATTTAGTTTTAAAAAGAACTGTTCAAAGCTGTGAGGTTTCCGTAATCTCACTGTTTATAGAAGTAGTGGATACCAAATTTCTTCACTGCTATTCATCATTATTATCATCGTCAGCCTATGTTAGTCCACTGCTGGACATGGACCTCCCCTAATGAGTGCTATAGCGGCCATATTAGGTCTTCAGCTTGACCCATTAGCACTGCTATTAGCTCATGCTAAAAGCATGGGTCTCGCGAAGAACCGACAACCTTTGGGGTAAACGTATTCTTGAGTGGAAACTACGACTCGGTAAACGTAGTGAAGCGTAGTAGTGTAACGCTCTCCGACCAGGTGGGATTACGACCTGCGACAAGCTGAAGACAGGGCGCTCATTGGGGGAGGACTAGGTACATATGTCTAGCAGTGGACACTGGCATAGGCTGATAATGATGATGAAAAGCATGGGTTAAGGAAATCTCACCCGCCCAAAATCTGACTCGTATGGTATGGTACATGGGGGTACGATCGAACATTAAATTGGCGGGCAGGTTCTATAGAAGCATGGGTAGAAATGTGATAATAGAAGTTATAGGTATTGAACGTCCTTATTAGCAATCACGAAATGTTTCGCGGCATTGTTCGCGCAAGTTCGGCCGTCACCGGCACCAGTTTGGAATTTAAAATTGTTGGAAATGTTCGCTCGCCCCGGCAGGTGCTAGGAAGCATCGTCTTGGGAGAAGCGCCAAAGTAGGAAAATAGCTTTATAAAACCTGTTATGATTGTAAAGTTATTGGCTCTTTGATTCGCTGTGAGTTTTAGTTGACGTGATTTGTGGCTCCACGCAGCAAGCACCATGTATAATCCACATTATACATGACACATACAAGACTATTTTACCATGTATAATCCACATTATACATGGTAAAATAGTCTTGCTATTTTTGTTTCTTGCTTGTGAGGAAGAAGTTGTAAACCGTGAGTGCACCTCGTAAGTCGTAAGGTCGTTTTACGACTGTAGTCGGTCATTTTATGACATGCCCAGCTTTCTAATAGTACCTACATTACCGATAGCGACCAGGTATAAATTACATATTAGTTTTTTCCCGCGTCTTCACCTAGACAGGTAGGTCTTATATTTATTTCCAGGAACTCTGCTTGTAAAATATTAACATTTGTTCGTGAAAAAAATGCAGATTACGTCCCACTGTTGGACAAATACCTTTCTCTGATCCCTCCCAATGCATCGTCGCGCCATCGTTTTTTCGGTCTAGCACGACGTCTTTTGGTAGGCCTCTATTATAAAGGTGGTCTTTTCGTATTGGCGCGATATTCAAAGGATTAGTAGTTTTTTTATTCGTTTGTGTCCTACAAGGAATAAATGTCTTTTCCCGGGAAAAGACTTAAATTTTCGGAAAATTATTCATTTATTTTATAAGTAAAAAGAAAATGGTTTATAATTTGCGGCTAATTTATTTTTCCACAAGTTTTATTCCTTGTAGAACGCAGAAAAATATAAACCATTTGAATCTTTGGCCAACACAAAATGATCAGCCTTAAAATGAAAATAGTAGGATTAACATAAGGGCACAGAGAAAAAAAATGGTTGCTCTATAATAGGTATAGAGGTTGCAACCACTTTTTTTTCTTCTTCTAAAACTTAAATTGACGTATAGAAAAGTAAACCTGGCACATCGCGAGCCGCTCAAAATATCTTGTTACCTCGGGTAATCGGTTTAGCCCAACTCGCAAAGGTTTCACTCGGTACGGATTCACGGTTCACCTAAAATTTACGAATTCGGCGAACAAACTCATCACGCAAAACAAGTTTAAAAGTGGAAATAGAGTATTTTTTTAAACTACATAATTTTTGAATTTTCTGTACCTTCTGCCAACATCCAAAGCGTGACTCGATAACCTGAGTCTGACCTAGATAATCAAAGCTTGAGAGGATGTTTATGGCAACCCATTCAATTTATGTTACCAAGTTCACTAGACAGTGCCGTTCTGAATCTACGAGTACGTGTCAAAAGTACAGTAGTTTTATACAAAACCTATATATCCAATATAAGTATCGAAACAATACCGGTATTTAATAAAATAAACGAGTAACGCTGAACTGTTCACGCAGTACCCAACCCCTAACAGAATTAATAAAATGTTGGAATATATTTGTACTGGACTTTCTGTATTCTGAGTTTGTAACACGACCTACTTAGAGGGAAAGAAAGAAGTCCCAGATAAAAGTAGGTTGCATTGCATAGGTACCTGCAGTCGGTATGTCTGATTAATAAATAGGTATTTAATCAGGGCGGCTTGGTTCGACGGCAGACGGGGTGTCAGACGCGCCCTTACGTAAGTACCTCTGGCCGGTGTTGGTACTTGGGTGCGGTGTTGCCAGAGGTCGCAAATTCGGTCAGATATGACGAGATGTAGAATCAGACGTAGAAATAAAATATTCATTTCCAATGCAAAACAAACTATGTACTACCAGTTGTAAACCCCTAGGCAACTGAAAACTATACATATGTACGTCAAGATAATTGTATTTAACTGAAACAAGTTAGAAATAGAGTTAATTACCTGATATTATCAGAATCTTCTACCTATGTTTATACCAAACGTTCAATTAAAACTGTACCTTTTCAAACACAACATAAACCGAAATTAATTTACCATCTCTACATTCACGATTACTTTACCGCGTAAAACGGTCAAATCCAGTGTATTTTCATCTATCTGGCAACACCACAGCCTCCAAGTCCGTAGTACGCTACCCCCCGCTGTGACACTCCCCTCGCTAGATCAATACCGTGCCGGCGCCTTTGACATGTGCACCCCGCCCGCGTGCCGACGCCGCCGCCCCGCAAATATTTACAACGCTAACAGATAATAGCAACTGTGTAGAATTCAGTTTTTAGTAATAAAAATAGGATTAATCTTTCAGTCTTAATTAGGTACAAAATATTGTTAGATTGCAGTTAAATAAGATAGATTGTTTTGAGAAATCTGAAAACTGACTTCGAAATCTATAATCTATCTAATGTCTTGATTTTACACTGTTTGAGTTTTGGAGGAAAATACCCAGAGAAGATTATTTATACAAAAACTGAAGAATTTTCAAAATCAGTCGATAATTGATAGAGAAATCTTCGATCTAACATAAAAAAACATACGGGCGAACATATAACCATTTCCTTTTTACTAAATCGGTTCAAATAATCATCTTATTAGGGTAACGTACCTATAGTAACAGATATTAATAGTAAGTTGAAAAATAAAGTACATAGCTACTTAGCGTAGTTTTTAAGAATGAATAATTATTTTAAAAAGAAGAGATAAACTCTAGTAGATATATTTTATAACTTTGATTGGTAAGATGTTTCTAATTTGAAAACAAGCTGTAAGAAAGTTTATAAAAAACATACCTAATATCTAGTTGCGGCACAAAATACTTCAATAGTTGATTTAACTTACTGGTTGTCAAAAGGAACGGACATTTTCTAAAAAATAAATCGATGTCTTGTCTGTGGAAATGTGCAGCAGTTAATTATATATTTGATGGAGGGCTAATTATTTAATATTTTAACTGTAAAATAAGCATCCCACTAATATATGGTTATTTTATAGTATTGACTAGATTATTTGCCTTCAAGTTTCATCCCAATCCTTTCAGTATTTCAGAGTCAAATCAATTATCCAATTTCAGGTCTTATACTTTGTGAATATGGTAGAAGAGGAATTGAAACTGCCGTTGTAGTAGGATATTTAGAAACGAGACCGCTTGGTCAATTAGATTTTTTATTAATTGCTCTTTGGGTAATAGAGCAAACTTTGACATTTGTGGCAAAAGTTTCCCTGAGAAAACTTGACAAAGTTAGAGTAAAATTTCTTTATTTCCTCGTTTCCCATCGTAATTATGTAAGATTGTTTCCTAATTTATCTGATTGTTCTTCCTACAATGTCCCAGACCCTCTATAAAAGTATCTACAATGTGAACACTGATAAACCCCCTAAAAACACTGACGACCTCTGTGGTGCAATGGCTGAAAGTCCGCGCAACCTACTGGTGGTGAATTCGATTCCCGTCTAGGGAAAAATGTTTGTACGATCTGCAGATTGTGTTGTGGGTGTTTTTTTTAAATATCTATCTGTGAATATAATGTAGTTCTTGTAGATTGATACTTGATGATGGCCTCCTTTAAAAGAGTATTACGCATGTGGAATAAAATCGCACATTTTGATGTGATTCCTATTATTATACCTGGTATTTTAGTATACTTACTCAATAGATAATCTATTCTTAACTAAAATCTCAATTATGATTATCTATCTACATATATGTAAGATTGAAAGATAGAGCAACATTTTGCTTAAATTCAATGGCATTATACCTAGATGGACCTAGGGGGGTCATCTTATTCCATTTATGCAGATTATGGTATCGGTCTGGCACCGTAGATGGGAATTTTATAAGGGACGTCGAGCTAAATCAAACAAGCTGCAGGTTTATAGTTAAAAATCTGCTGAAAGAGCCTAAAGAAGCTTTCCATTTTAGATTGTTCGTAGGTAGCACTTTTGAATAAGTGCTATTAGCAAATAGCTATTATATATTTTACAAGGGATAGTGTGGCTTCCCAGCGGTGAAAGAATGTTTCAATTCGGTCCAGCAGTTTCGGAGCCTATTACAACAAAACAAACAAAAAATCAAATCTTTCCTTTTTATAATGAAGTATAGATAATGCAGTGATGCATAATTTGAGAAATTGAAATAATTTGAGCATTTGATGAAATGAAATGTAGCTAGAATTAATTTCATACAACAAATAACAAGTTTAAAGTTCATAAAGTGTCTACTGGTGATCGGAATGCTGGCTTCAATTTTGTTCAACGAATTACCATTGCCATTCAACGTGGCAATGCTGCCGGCATTCTGGACATTCTGCCTTCTAGTAACGGATTAGATTGTTACGAAATAAATATGTGTAAATACTAGTTGTAGTTGTTTTATTCTGGTACTGTAATTTTCTTTGTTAATGTCTAGTTCCTAAAGAATCACTTACGGTTTAATTAGAAGGCCTATTGCAATTCAGCCGTAAGGACCTACTTTCAATGAGGAACAGTTAAATTTACTGAACTACTACCGCTACTTAACCGAGACGTTTAATGCTCGGTTAGAGTCAGAAACTGCTATCAGTGTCAATGATGATTTAAAATTTGAGTAACGGGACCCTCTCCCATAAAATTCTATGAGTTGCGATTCAGAGTGATTCCATTTGGGTAAATTGAGTTTTGTGAATGAAACTGACTCTCCATTAGGTAATCAAACGAATCGAACGTTCATTTATCACGCGCTCATCCGTTCTCGGAGTCGAACAGAACTTTTTCGTTTAGCAGTTTGAGACTAGGCGTTAGGTACTATGGCGTTAGATTTTTTACTTTGTGTTGCAAATAGATTTTGATGTAGTCCAATGAAATGGATTAAGTGGGTAGAAAAGTACTGTTCAAAAGTGTATGTCTAATTGATCGTTTCGACGTAAGCAGCTTAAGAATTCAAGCACGACCGCGCCGGTGCAAATTCCTGCATTAATATTCTTGCACAAATAATGCGAGGCATTTAAGCCTGCACAATGGAATTTTATGAAAATTGAACTAATGAATATTATACCTTGTTAAAATACATAGAAAAGTAAAATGGTATTCAAGTAAGTTAAATTTACATAATGAAAAGCTAATTATAAAGATTGCTGTAATATGTTTACCTGCAAAGTGTTTGATTATTGTTCAATCTACTTGAAAAGGCTCTGGGAAAGTGACATTTAAATCTAATAAGCAGTTCCCACGTTATTCACGACAAAAACCATATTTATAGACGAGGGATTTCAGTTAATAACTGTAACATGTTTATTACCTTATACACAGGTAGCCGGATAATACCAACATGTCCCTGGCGAAAAGACCCGGGTCTAGGTCAGGGTAGAATGAAAGAGGCTTAAATAAATGCTAAACAAATTGGACTTGGACAAGGACTCGTAGGTTTCTTTTTTAGGTTTATCTAGAGTATTAGGTTTTATCTACGATATACCAAATCTGCACTTTTTCGGCCGCATTCCTATGCATTTTGTTTGTGTCACACCAAAACTTGGTGGTAGTAATTATTTACCACAATTGCCATCAAACTGATTTATGGCATACTCATGACGATGGATGTTAAGATGTTTGTTATCTACCACTTCACACCAATACTTATGAACGGATCAGGCTGAAAAAACTAAAAGGTACTTATAGACTAGGATGACCATATAGGCTTTTAAGACTTATAGACTTTTATCCTGGAAAAACGCGGACAAAGCCACGAGCAAAAGCTAGTAATATCATAAAGATAAACTTGAAAGAACGTGCAATGACAATGCAAGACTAAAATTATTGATTTCATCCGAAATCGTGTTTATAAAGTACCTTCCAATGAAAAGCTTCTTCAGATCTGTCTGACAATGGTTCCAGACGAGTTATTACTACAATAGCGCAGTCTAGCGACAGACAGCTAGGCACCAAAGGGCAATGACCAAAATGGAATATTGGAGGCAAGATCCAGGGTTGCCGAATTTTTGTAGGGTTTGATTAATTGCCATCAACACAACGAAGCCAATTAAATGATGACTCTATCCGAGCTATTTATAGCTAACTTTTAGTATCTCTAATTATTTCAATTGGATTACAACTAAAATAAAGTAAAAAGAGCACGCAATAACGGAAGAGTTAATTTATTTTGTATTTTGGACAAAAGCGTAGACCCTCTACATCGTAGAGGCAGTTTGGCTTGGGTATGACTATTATAAACACATGGCTCCTTGCTCGCCATAGGGATTACAATGCAATATTGCCTAGCCTAGCTCATACAATAACATCTTTTAATAACCAGAGCTAGCTTTGGTGCGGTTTATTAGATTCATGAATAACGCTCATGTAAGCCTACGGCGCGCTTCATAGTTTACGCGCAAACTTGCATAATGAGATAAAAGCTTCTGGGTTTTACTGTTTCTAAAGGTTGAGTGAATATCAGTGTTATTGTTTATAGTATCGAGGAATGCTCTTACTCATTGTGGGGTATATCCTCGAGTTGGTTGGCGACGGCGGCTGCCAGGACGGCGAGCAGGAGCGCGGCCGGCGCGCGCGGACCCATGCTGCCTCTCATCCGCATCGCATCCACATCACACACTCGGGGACACAATCACGCTCCAGCATGGAAGCACTGCACTGTTATGTGATAGAAGAGCGACGAGGCGGCGGCGGTGTGCGCGGCGGCGGGCGGCGCTGGGCGGTCGCGAGAGAACACTGCCGCGCCGCCGCCGCGCGCCGCCCCGCACACCGCAGCCGCAGTGACGCTGCGCGAATCATACGCCCAATAACGCACCGGCCTACTACTTATTACTCTGATTTATTTGCTTATGCATAGGGTTGATTGCCAGCGACCGGTGCGAACGCTTGCACCTCTAAATATTAGCGTTACGTTTCTAAGGATTCCAAGTTTTTCAGTGAGTTTTTCCGAGTAGGATCATTGCCCTCGAGTTTTTGAGGATGTGGTGTGGTGAGTTCCATTATTTCGGATGAAGGTAGGTTAGGCTACGAGCGGCGACACCGGCCACGCACATGCGTGGGCACGGCGCCAGGAAATCCTTTATTGATTCCCGCGCTCCGCTTTCTAAGGAATGTCGCAGGCGTTTGTTGCTACCGCTGAAATTCCGCCCTCCTATTATAATTTCGGCTAAGCGGATCACCGTACGCTCGGCGGATTGCTTTCATTACACCTTACTTCTTAGGATTTTCCTCAAATGGAACAAGAGGCAATTTTCATTCTTTGGAATAAGGAAAATATTATAATTTTGTTTAGATACCTTCTGATCGTGTTTTATTGCCAATTCCAATTTCTGTGTTTTAATTATTTTTCTCGAGAATAAAGATAAATGTACCAAACAGCGGTCAGGCTATCATCGATTGGATACACGAATTTATAAATAAAAAACAGAGTATACAGTAATGTATTTATTTTTCTCAATACAGTAGACAGAAACTTGCATTAACATTTTTATTAAGTCAGTAAACTGTTCTTAACACAAGGTGTACAGGAAAATAATAATAGTAATATGGGAAGAAATTGCAATTTTTAAGCTTGTTGTTGAAAGTCTGTCTTTTATTCAGAAGTTTTGTGCGTTATCGTTAATTTAATACAATCCTATACAACTAGTAAACGCTTCACATTAAAACCTAGTTTTTCGACAATATGTCAGTTAAAATTGTAAAAAAATAAATGATACAAAATTATGTAATGCCTGCAAGGCACTTTGCAAGCTTACAATATCTAAATGTAAGGCTATATGTACATTATAAAGTTAAGTTATAACTACCTACGCATAAATTAATATATTCTAAATAAGTACTTTGCACAAACGTTACAATTTTCATATTTTGAGGTCAGTGTCATTATTCATAAAGCGAATTAGTGAGGGACCTGTTGTTGACTTATCTAGGACACCATCTGAGTATGGTGGCTTAAGGACTTAACCACAAGTGTGCGTGTCGTACACATAGCATTCCTATATCTGGAACTATAGGTATATTCAGATGTTCAATTCTGACGCACAGGTGTGGTTAAGCTTTCAAACCTCTGTTACAATTAAGAAAATACATATTTTTGTTTCATATGAAGTGTCCTGCTTGGCCCCATAAAGAGATTCTTCTCACATGATCGACTCTAGAACACAGAATACTGTGTGTTGATCGTTAAATGCAGTCTTCAAATTGCAATCACAACAATACCTACAGTAAAATAATATTAAATCTAAGTAATCTCATAAATAGCTGTTTATTCTAAATACCTAAGTAATTTGTACAATTTATCGGAGATTTCCCTCATATTACCAGCAGACAGAATAATAATCATAGACAAAATAAATAATAACATAAATTATTAATATTCGACCACAGTCTTTAGAGAAGTACATTATGTAACAAACAGATGGAGACAAGAAGAAATGTCTTTGCAATAGGAACACACGAACATGATTTGCTTATTTGGCTTTCATACAGCGAAGATTCACAAAGATTGTACAAACTATACCACGAAGTGGCTCTACGAAAACCTGTATCCAACTACTTCAGCGAATCTACACAAAATACTCAGTATAATTTCCATGCATCGAAACAACATAGCCTCCTACATAAGACTTACTTATATACGTACAGTCGTAATACTGCCTAATAAATTACAGATTACAAGTGAAATTGGGAACCTTTAAACATTCATTGGTTACATGATTGTACTAGATTCTCCAGATCAAACTTAAAACTACACTGTCACGATCACTTTTGTAGCGTCCATGAGATTTAATTTTAAAGTCACTCGCTTCAATGGCGGGAGGAATCACTCTCGTGTCCGGAATCTCTTCCGTTTTGCGGCGAAGCGCGGTGATCTCTCTCGTCTCGGTAGCGGTCTCTGCGATCTCTCTCGCGAGACCGGTCCCGGTCCCGGTCCCTGTCTCGGTCCCGATCTCGGTAGTCTCGGTCTCGGTCTCGGTCACGCTCGTCGTCGCGGTCTCTGCGTCGATCGTTGTAGTAGTGGTAGGATCGACGGGATTTGCGGTCGCCTGGCGTCACTACCTCTACCTTTATGTTCGCTGTTGCAGTGACCTGTGGAACGATACGGAATTTTTAACTCCTATTTTACAAATCTAGACACACAAACAACAGACGGTCCATATATAACATGATTGAAGGCTGTATGGTGTTTTTTAGTATTCAAGTATGTTAATGTTACTCAATACTCAATGGTTTATTGCTTACATGTGTATAAATAGGTCTTAGAATAATAAAACTGAAGTCCAACATGCACCCTGCAAGGGCGATGATCAAAGAAGATAAAAAAAATACATACAAGTAGCCCACCCTGCAAAACTCAGACAAATAATTCTTTTTTGACTTGAAAAGTTCTGCTTGCAGTGACTTCGGATTATTTTTTTCATAACATGGTTAATTTAATTATACATATGTCTAATAGTATATAATTAGAATATACATCAGACATTTGCCTATCAGACGTACGATAAAGGCCCCATAAAAAAACGAAGAGAAATTATGTCGAAAGTCCAATGTAGTTCCAAGAAAACTCACCTTTGTAGTAATAGCGCCATTATGCTGCGTCTTCGTCGGCGTAGACCTTCCATCAGAATCACTGCCGTTATACGTGGTAGTCTCTACCACCACCTCCGGCTGGACCACTATACTCTGCATAGAGGACTGCGCGGACTGGCCAGAACTGTGCCAACTCGGGGGCTCCTCAGTAATGGTGGTCAGCGAGGGAGCGCTTGGCCGGGGCGCGGATTTGGCGCGGGATTTATCGTTAGCGGTGGATTTGCGGGGGTGGATGGGGGAGCTTTTGGGGGAGGGGGTGGAGAGGCGCTCCGGGTGTTCTAGTGGTCTGACCTGCAGGAGAGAGGTTACTGTTAGATAAATACTACTGTTACAGCTTTTTTATTCATGAATATGACAGTTATTGTTTTATAGTGCAGCATAACTACAGATTATGATAAAATTATGCAATTTTATGTGAAATAATATCCCAAAAGTATTAGATTTCAGCGGGACTTGAACCCACGTCATAAATTTCATTATTTATTGATTCATTGTCATTAATTACCTCATTAGGTATAATACAAAGTGGGTTAAGGTATGAATAGTGTGTCCACTATTCATACGTTAACTAAACCACTTTGTACATTATAATATTCAAGTCTATAAAAACCGCTGACTACAAGCATATAGGCTATTTAGTTTTAAAACTAAATAGCCTATATGCTTGTAGTCAGCGGTTCATTATATAAAAAGATAAATGAAACTAACCTCTGCATCAGGTCCCAACAAAGCCAGTATAATTGGGAAGAACAGAAGTCCGTCAATCAATCCTAACAGGACTAACGCTAGAAGCAGTCTCAGGAACAGTCTCGCTACGAAACCAAATTCGCTTGCTGCTAGCATGGAAGCCGCTAAAGCAGCTGCTATGGCGCCGTGAACAACTGGCGCTAAGACGGATTCCACGGCTAATGATGCTCGGCGGCGCTTGCAGCCGATTGAGGTTACAAATCCCTGTGAAGGAAAAGAAGTTTGAATAAAGATGATTGGAAATTGTGGAACAAATAGGGTGTTATTAGAATTATTGTTTGAAAGTGATCAAGTTTTAAATACGTTACTAACAATATTTAAATTTAAATTGAAGGAAAATGTTGATTTGGCGCTATAGGTATTTTTAATTTGGAAAATGCGCAGAATAAACTTTTGAAAATGTACACATCGCCTTTCACACAAAATGATAAATGGCCTCTATTTTTCTTATGTTATAAGTTAATTGCTCTTCACTCATTTTGAAACATGGCAGAAAAGCTAAATTAGTGATTTGTAACATAATGAATGTCTCAAAATATGAAGAACAGATGAAAACTTACCAAACACAAATGTACAGTGAAATGCACGCCCCTTCCAATAGCGAGTACTAATAGCACAGCTGGTACCGCCGATAGTTTTATGTCCAACAACGCCATAGTTCCCAGCAGTTGGAGAACCAGTGTTGCCAACGCGACGGTCACTAATACAGCTGCCCACGCGTTCAGGAGAAGGACCATCACAGCCTGATAAACAAACAAGAAATCGTAAAAATCTTACAAATTGTACTGGGCAATAATAAATACGAATGCTTAAAAATGGCTTACATTTTACCGTTACTTGTCAAAAATGTGGTTATGACATCTCTAGGTTTGCCAAATAATTTTGTATTTAGTCGAAAAGGTGTCGAAAGGAGGGACTTACCACAAAAACTGCAGCCAGCGCACAGGTCAGTGCCAGCATCAAAGACGTCCTCAAATGCAAATACTGCTCCCAAAACAGGAATGGAATACCGGACGGGAAGTTTGACAACCCCTTGGTTTCAAACTTTATGCACAACTCCCGAACAGCGGTTATCAAAGTCTTTATACTCTCTGTATCACTCAGTCCTGATAAATAGAACGGTAGTTGAGTATAAATTAGTGGAGATGATTTAGGTATCTTCAAATCTACGTCACTGGGTGAATGCGTCCATCTTTTTGGCTGCGGTTTTAAATTCCCCTGTGAAGCTCCGTACGCTAAAGCGTCATTCGTCGCCCAAGCTGATAAATAGTTGTAAAACGCCTTAGGGTTGATGATCCCTTCTTTGTCTACTAATCTATGGCCGTTCTTCGTGTCTTTTGTTACTAGAGATTTTTCTATAGGGTTGTCTACATGGCCTGTTTGTACCATAAGTTTGTATGCTAGAATGCCTTCATCGCTTGCGTTTTTGCACCAGTATTCTTGAGTGATGCAACCGCTTTCTACTTCTTTGTCGTACGCCGCTTGGAGGTCGAGCAACCAGTCTCTGAAGAGACTGAGCCAGAATTTGGTAAGTCCGCCGTTGTCGTTTTTTATTATGTTTGGTATTCTGACGAACTGGTCATGGTATTCGTATAGTAGTTTCTGATTGGTCGGATATTCGAAGTCTCCTTGTGTGACCGCGTACATGCTGTAGAATCCGAAGTATTTCTCTTGTCGGTAGAGGAATTCATGTTCGTCCGTGTTTTCCGGGACGATGTCTGTGAGGTCGAGGCCGTCTTTTACTTTGGTCGCTCCCCACAAGCTCGCTATGATGATTGAGATCAACGCTAGCATTGATGTTACCTGCAACAATGGCAGAAGTTGAAATATAATTTCACTTCAAAGTGTACAAAGTATGACCTTTTAAATAAGGGACCACCTCTTAAAAATTGCAGGCGGAAAACTAGATAAGACACAAGTTTTTGGAGAATTAAGTTGAACCCTCCTGGAGTTTGATTATTTTAGAAAATCAATTGAAAATCAATTAGTGTTGATGACTTCTGTTGTTTACAAGACCTGGAGCTAAGGGTTCCAGTTCTATACAAGCTGTAGATAACATTATAAGTGTTAAATATACATACTGTTTTATTCATTAAAATATTTTTCAAACTCGTACCTTGATGGATGGTCGCATAATGAAAGGTGCGTATTGGTTCCGCGCCCACTTCGTGAGAGAAATGCTGAGGCAGCATGTTTTGTTCGCAGCGTTGCCGGTCTCTTCCGGGTCCAGCGGCTGTTTCGTGGTGTCTTTCCAATTTGTCTGCAAAGAGATTCTTATGTCATGGATGTTCATGTCTTTTGTATTGAGAGGAATCACTTGGAAAGTACAAAATCGAAATCAAACGGGAAAAATTAGATATACGTTTTTTTAACATGAAATGCTCAAATGGACATTTCAAAGATTCAAATATTTTGATCGAAGAATCTTAAGGTTCCTGTTATTATAATGCGTAAGCCCTCGCACTCGGGATAATCTCTAAGAAATTCAATAAATAATAGGGGAAAGTTGCGGGTTCAAGTCCCATCGTAATCGATTTTTTGGGAAATTATTTAATTTCTTAGAGAAGAATCTTATTTATAGGTCACCTTAGGATTCCTTTACATAGGCAACATTATCATAACAACTTCACATCATCATCATCATCTACCTATAATAGTCTGCTGGACATCCCTAATGAGCGCCATAGCACCCTTTCTTCAGCTTGCCGCATCCAGCATCTGCCTGCAGTCTTTCGCAAGTCGTCATCCCACCTGGCCGGAGGGGGGAGAGCGTCCTACACTACGTTTGCCGTTTGCATAACAACTTACCTGGTCATTTTTGCCAGTCCTCCGCGACCGCTCAGCTAGTTTCTTGTTCCGCTTAGGTAGCGGACTCTCTGGCGTTATGCAACAAAGCAGGTCTGATCGAGAGGCGGACCGCCGGCGTAGGTCGAGGGATATCATCGCGGGGTATACAAGCAGCATTGCACCGAGGTTGAAGAGAAGGAGGATTGCAGCCTGGAGACAAAGGTTTGGTTAGTGAAACGATACATAGATTTACAACAAAAATGTATTTTCTCTGTCTATTCATTGTGTTTGGGGAAGGTGTTAACGATGAATCTAGTGTAGTAGAATAATGCTCTAGTAAGATTTAACTAGAGAATGCAGCTCTGCTGGATTTCAGTTGTAACTAACTCTTGCGGCTCCTTTTGTAGCACTAGTTTTCTGTATGGACTTGACTTAAGGAGTTATTTAGTTTTATATTTTTAACTAGCGAACTGGAAGCGTTCGCTAATAACTACAATAATTATCACACACTCAATGACTAGCCACATAAAAATATTAAACTAAATAACCCCTTAAGCCAATTCCAAGAAGATAAATAGTGCTACAAAAGGAGCCGCCAGAGTTAGCTACAACTGAATAATAATTACTTTTGACTTTAGAAGGTTTGCTTTTTTTGAAAGTACCTGAAGACAAAACACCCTAAGCGCCGGAATAGGCAACAACGCCGCCGCCAAAAACGCCATAACATTGCACAGCGAAGCCAACAGCACCGATAGACCGCTCTTCTTCAGAACTAGCCCCGTCCTTTCCTCTCTCGGCACGTCGCCGCCTTGTTCCACGTAGGTGTGAGTGAGAAGGAACATGTCTTGGACGCCTAGGCCTAACGCTAGGAACGGGACGATTTGTGTGCTTGACGCGTTGAATGGTATGCCTGAGGAAGAAATACAGGTATTAAAAAAGGGGCAGATGAAATGGTTTCTAAATTGTTCTAATTTTCTTTTAGTCGCCACCTGATTGACGGGATTTGTATTTTTATAAACCAACAAGCGGCCCGTCCCGGCTTCGCCCGGGGGGTCATAATGTTTCAGGCAATTTTTTAATAATCTCCCCTTTTTTCTACGTAAGAACCATTCTCGTACTTTAAGGAATATTCTAAAAAAAGAATTAGCGAAATCGGTTCAGCTGCTCTCGAGATTTGCGCTTAGCAACACATTCAGCGATTCATTTTTATATTATAGATTACACTGCTTACTTAAGATTGAAACATACCTAATGCATGTTAATATTATTTAAAAAATAACATTGTATAAAATAAATCAGTACAGAATGAATATCATTAAAAATTAAATAGTTTTCAATCAATGGTACAACTAGATGGCCCAAAACATTGCCTATAATCATAGATGAATTATTTTATTCGTCCATGCTATAATTATATCGCTAAAGTAACTTGCGTGAAACATGGTATGCTATTAAGTTGTAAGTGTTATACATATATAACTGATGCGATTATGTATTTAAGTTTCAGTAAAATAAAAAATCGAACACAATTTTTCCGTTTACGTTTTAGTTGAACGTATAACAGAAAGAGAAATGTGGGGACTTTTGATACGTAAGTAAAACGAGCGCGTTCACACAAAATGTTCATGTAACATTAAATGTTCAAATACTAAAAAAAACACACAAAAATTATAATAAACATAAAAATAATCACCTAACAAAGCACAGAACCCTAGGCCAGCAGCCACGGTGATGGAAAGCAGGAGTACGCCAGCAATGCCCACGCCCGCTTGAGAACGGACCGGGTCGCGCCATTGCATTAGTGTTATTGCAACGTAAATTAACTGCGGAACAAAAATATAAATAAACAAAACATAAAACAAACAATAGAAATCACACTTGAACTCAAAACACATGATGATGATCATTCTTTGTTATTATTATTTTTATTATTACAACTGTGTCTGGTTGGACACATTTCTGCCAGTGTCAATAATTGGTAATGGAAAATAATTGTCAAATCGATGAGTTATTAATAAACTAGGCTCTGGTGAAAATATGAAACAATCTTCATAATTTAATGCTATGTTTAATGGTAATTCAGCACTATTGGTAGATAAATTACCTACTACATATTATTTACCGAGTTTTCAGTTATTTTTCACACATAATCCAGAGGAACTATTTTTACTCTCGAACTAATCGTTCTTCGAAACACAAATTAATTAGAAAGCTGTCAGGAAATTGAGACAAATGATCAAGACTTAGAACTCACCATAAACATATATCCTAAAATAATGTTCTTCAAAGATAGTTCCGAGAACTTTCCGAGAATATCGTTGAGCGTTGACGTCGAGAACGGATAGAAGCTGTACGAGGGAGAAACGGACTCTGTAGTTGTCATTCTTCTTACTTCCTGAAATGGACATGAAAACTCATCTTTTAGTAAAGTATTAAGCCTGGTATTCTTCCAACTTAAACTAGGTTCATAGTTAACCCGCTAACATTGTAATTGTAATTGTAATAAATATAAATAAAAATGAATTGTTGTTCGTTAGTCTGATTAAAACTCGAGAACGGCTGGGCCGATTGAGCTGATTTTGGTTTTAAAATGTTTGTCGTAGTCCAGGGTAGGTCTAAACGGTGAGCAAATAAGGAAAAATTGCGCAGAAATTTCCACGCGGGCGAAGCCGCGGGGCGCAGCTAGTTGTAAATATATACGTCACACTACGATTTTTTTTAACAGTACATAGTATAAAACAAAGTCTCTTTCCGCTGTCTGTCCGTCCCTATGTATGCTTAGATCTTTAAAACTACGCAACGGATTTTGATGTGGTTTTAAATTGATATAGTGATTCAAGAGGAAGGTTTTTGAAATATAGATTTCTACGAGGGTGAAGCCGCGGGGCGCAGCTAGTTTACTATTAATAATAGGGATTGACGCTGTTAAACCAGTTACGAGTTTAAGGTTATTACAGTATTGGATATCCTTCGATTGTTTAAAACAAAGTGGGTTGATAAACAGCGATAATAACAATGCAGATAATGAAAAAACAATAAAATGTTGAATCTTTTGTAGCATTTTTATAACGCTGTTACTTTGAAAAGATATCAACGCCTACATTTGATGAGCAATATTGTTTCGTCGCAGTGAATTGTTTATCATCCTTGGTCCCACATGTATTTTGCCCACGTGAAAAGTTAGGTTCGATTTCACTGACAAAGCAAAGCGGAAATTTATAAATCAACGAACAGCCTCAGCAAGATACGAATACAAGAATTAAATAACAAACTTATTCAAGATAACTTATGACAAAGTATGTTTTTTTACACAACTCTTCTCATCTTTTCTGTGAAGCCTGGGTCTGAGTATTTAACAGTTTTGGTTACGAGAACGTCATAGAAGGTATAATCTAAACACAGGAAAACTTATCAGAGCCAAGAGTCCGGTTGACGATACTAACGTGTCGTAATTTGACGTCTCTTTCCATAGGATGAGGTACAGCGCCAGCGCCTCTCGTGCGGATAGGGAACTACGCAAATCCCATAAAAAATCGAAACAAAAAAATCACGATCACGTCTCGTTATACCATCAACCGGAAGTCGGAGTTCTGCTGACGTTGGCAGTATGTAGGTACCTACATTTTACGCGCACATTTAGGATCCATTACGCCATGTATCAAGTCAATATTAGGTCATTTAACTTACAGCAGCAAACTTCCTCTGCCAAGAATCCAGCACCGCAGCCGCCTTCTCCTGCGTCCATCCAACATGGTGCACCTTGTAATGGTCCGCCCAGTACTCGTACATCTCTCGCTCGCCCATCAGTTGTACCACGGACTGTAAAGCTCGCGCGCTGCGAAGGGAGGACGTCACGTTGCGAGTGGCACCGCCGACTATGAGCTGTTCGGGCCAGTGCATGTAGGCTGCTGCGAAACCGTAGCAGCCGTGGGATAGTTCTGCAGCTACGTCGGGGATCTAGAAAGGAATATGTGATGAATAATCTGTCTTAAAACTATCTACTATTAGATGAGTGACAGCTTGCGTGTTTTACTCTATGCATCTTCTAATCTAAGTAAATTAGTGGTCTGGTTAAGCTTTGGTCTCTTGATCACCACGCAGTATAACAAAAGTGTACGGTGATCGAATATTTTGAATAAGAAATAAGTTGGTTTGTGCTATTTGATGAACTCAATTGACATACCAAGTGCAGTCAGATGTGGGTGGAATCGCTAGCCGGTTTACAGTTGATTCAAAATCAAGATAGTTAATCAGATAAACGTAAAAGCAACCATTCCAAAAGATAAACATTAGAGTTATGCGAAGAATCTGTCGGGAAATTAAAAGATTCCCCTAGTTAATGCACTGGACGATGGACGTGTTAATTACGTGCGTTAAATGAGTTGCCGCATTCACGTAAAGTGGTCTTTTTGCATTTTGTCGACTGTCCGACGAGCTTATTAAGCGGAAACCTGTTTGAACCCTGGACTTTTCCGGGAATAAGACGCTGAATTTAGAAATGCACGACACCTTTCAAACTGTTTCTGTAACCGTTGCCTATTGTACGCTAAATGTGTTTTCGAAAGACATTTTTGTAAAAGCACCTGAATCTATTGTGGACGAAAGAATACTGTTTGGTCGTAATTACGTCACCGGACAACGACATTAAACTAACAAAGTAAGCCAATGACAAAATTTACGAGTCTTACGTGGAATTCGGGCTGTTGGGTGGTGAGCATTATTGGTATAATAGTGTCATTGTGAGGGCGATAGCGGAGGCCATTCAAGCGTGCACAATGCGCCCGTATAATGCGGGGTCCGGCGCGCGGGCACAATGCCGGCCGCGGCCGAGCGTGGGTGGCTCCAGACCCTCACAAAAACTATCCCACCGATCTAAACCAAACTTGTACATTGAGGCAATTCTCGAGTGCATTTCAATTTATTTCGAGACGTTAGATTTTTTGTTTTCACCGGGGTTTCGCGATCGCAATCGTATAAATTGAGATGTTGGATGTTGGGTTGCAAATAAACGCTTCCGGGCGATGCGATGGTATCGGCAAGGAGGGTTTAGCTTTCACGCAAGCGGCCGCGGCCACGCCGGCAGTCGGCAGGTAGTCGCCATCTGCCGCCGGCGACCGCTTTCATCCTGCCTTATTACCGTCTCCAAAAATATTTTATTATTATGGAAAGTATTTAAACTTTATGCCTTCACCTCGATAAAGTTATTTTATTTGTCGTGATTCCACGGGGATTATTTATGCGCCAGTAAAACTGTCGTAAATTGAAGTCTTCATAAAAGGACCGGGAATTGTCGTAATGGTCACCTAATGTAGGTCTCTGGCATGCGTGACAAACATATGATACAGAGACTCACGATAATACCACTCGGTACATAAATATATGTACCTAGACACTGTAAGCCAGATTATACTAATCTGAGCTTGTAAAAGTATTTACCGAAATAAGCAAAACTTGATGTTATTGACATCAAAGTTTTGTGTGTCTTTGGACAAGCTCGCTTTCTACTTCACTGCCAAAACCAAGATTTCAACAACAGTAGGTTGTTGTTGTAAAGCTTAGTCACAGTTGCTTATCTACTAACTCTTGACTAGGGAAAGGGGAATGACCTTGCTTCTACACTGCTTAATATAGATATATCGTTTATTTTTAATAGGCTTCATATATGATTATAGACGTAGAATAGAATAAACTGGAGACGATGAAAGTAAAATAGGATAGAATAAACTTGACGTGATACACGTAGTTGATGATAGCTTTGAGACGATAATAGTAAAATACAGAATACGACTAAAAAGACACATTAAATCTGATAAGTTTGATATGATAAACGAAGAATATGACAAAATGGAGTTATTAAAATGAGAATTCGATCGTAATAGTTGAAGGGTAAATTCAAACGTGATGTTAAATACGTTCGTAATAGGTAATAGAATAGAATAAGGTCGAGATTATATAATTTGGCGTGTTTTAAAAACAATATACTTCATTATCTTTAGAAGAGATCGAAAGAAGAGTCAAAATGACATGGAACAAGTTCTGGGCATACAAAGAAATTCTCAAATCAGACATTCCCATAATCTACAAAAAAAAGGTTTTAGACTCTTGTTTGCTACCCTGCCTATCCTACGCCAGCCAAACTTGGATCTTTAACAAATTCACATCAGACAAGATACAAACAACACAAAGAGCTATGGAAAGGAGCATCCTAAACATAAAAAGAAAAGACAGACACAGAAATACCAATATTCGAAAAAAAACTAATGTTATTGATGCTCTACATCATTGTCGAAGACTGAAATGGAAATGGGCAGGCCATGTTGCAAGAATGAGCAAGAAGTGGACAGGAGTGGTAACAGCCTGGCGGGGACCACCTGGTAAAAGGAAAAGGGGACGTCCACTTGAAAGATGGGTCGACGAAATTTTGGAAACAGAAAATAATTGGGCGGCCGTAGCGAAGGATAGAAAGAAATGGCACAGTCTGGAGGAGGCCTTTACTCAAATAGAGATCAAAGAATTATAAAAATCCTTATTTAATAATGCTCAATAATTAAAGTTTTCTTATTTTTTTAACAATGTTCAATTTAATTTTATTATAATTCAATTATTATGTAATTTATTCTTTGATAATAAATGGCTTAATTATTATTATTATTATCTTTAGTAAAAAAATGGGTTTAAAACTTAGTTAAAAAATAATCACCGAAATCTGTTGGCGTGATATTGAGTTATTCGTCCATTTGTCGCGCACAGACTTAATGCAAATTTAAAACTTATATGATTTTCTCATGGATCCTATTGTCACAATTGAACCAAATTGAAATGAGACCAAACGGGAAGCACCAGCTTTCAAATATAAAAATAATCATCAAAATAGCTTCACCTAGTCAAAAGTTATGAGGTATCATAACATACATAATATAACAATAAAAAATACAGTCGTATTGAGAACCTCCTCCGTTTTTTTCCAAGTCGGTTAAAAAGTAGTCAAACTGACCTGTCCCGACTTCTTGTTGGGCGCGGTCTCTGGGCAATGCACATCCGTGGGATCCAGGCACGGCTTCTTCATGTAGGCGGACGTGATGCCAGCTCGCTTCATGTACGCCTCCATCGTGCTTAGGGGGAACTGCACCTTCATCTTTCTTACTTCTTCGACGATCTCTTGCGGGTTTAGGTGGGTCCATTGGAACTTAAATTTAAGGCCTCTGAAAAGTAAAATATTTTGATCATTTACTATTTTGGTCTTTAAACAAGTTCTAGATCGGTCTAGCGAGCTATTACAGCTCATGATAGAAGAATCCGTGATGTCTAGGGTCGCCTATATACAATTTTTAAAGTTCCTAGATCCCCATAGGAGACAGGATATACATAGGCTATAGGATAAAATTAAATGAATAGAAAGAAAGATCTTTGAGAACTATACATTTGAATTTTTATATAATATATTACGGTAATATTTAGGTAGTAAACCACAGAGACTGATGTTTCATGCTGTTCTATGTTTTCAAAAACTGTTAGGTATGTCATAGTATAGATATCCATACAAAAACGATTATGAATCACATTTTTAAATCATATTGAATGCATCTAAAGATATTTGAGTCTGTTCAGTTGATTCTTTACCATTCATTCATCAAGCAAAGAATTCAACTACTGTTCTCAGAATACCAAATTTAGAAATCCTAAAATGTTAAAGAAATGGGTAAACAAACTTACGGTACAAAAATAGGATAGTCAGGTCCAAGCAGCTTGGATCCTTCCCAAAAGCAGTCGAGGGGTGTGATTATTGCACAAGGTATGATATTATCGAAGATCTTCTCTATGTGGTAAGCTTCGAAGTCGGGTATACTGGGGCTGTAGCAGAGGTCTTTGAGTCTCCACTCTATGTCGTACATATGAACCGCCACCCGAGTCGCTGCATGAACCACCTGGCGATAAATAAATGAATAAATAATACTGGACAATCTACACAGCATCATCTAGCCCAAGCTAAGCAGAGCTTGTGTTATGGGTGCTAGATGACTGATATACTTAATACAATATATTACATAGAAAGATTTTTTTTGTTATACATAGATACCGACCAGAACACCCGGAATCTGCAGATCATACACACAATTGTCCCGAGGCGGGAATCGAACCCGCAACATCCTGCGTCGCAGGCAGTCCGTCGCCCACAGAGGTCATCAAAATTATAATTGGATCATGTACGTATGAAACATTAAGGTAGTGTCTAATTTCATAGCGCAGCTGCTGTTGAAAACTTTTAATTAATATAAAGCCGATTGGGTTACCGAGATATGGAGAAAAGTTGATATTTTTATATGTCTGTTCGGTATTGTCATTTGTTTTTTTAGTCTAAAAATAAAGGAATTTAACACGATATGACAAACATCACTGTTATATAACGATTTACGAATTTTAGAAAACCAACGATAACATATACCCCCGTTCTCGTCAACACAAAGGCACTTTAACATCATCACGGCTTATTTAAATTTTATTCACGTTTTGGAGTTACTCGCCAATCAGATAAAGACCTACTTTTTGGCCTAGTATCCGAATGTAATTTCAGTATTTGTCATAGTCTCACTGCATAGCAAAGACCTGCTCTAAAAGTGAATCCCTAGTCATAATCATAAGTGAAGGAAGTCATTCACTTTATGACATGTCTTGGGACGACCAACATTCCACAAACAAATCAAGTTCGTTATTCTTCTACATGACTGACGACTGATCGACGCGACGGACATCATCTTGAACTTTCCCTTGACTAACTTTAATAGGTATGCTTTCTTTATGCCAATAATGAACACTTTATTGCACTAAAAAATTAACACATGTAAATACCTTATATTTAAATATTAACAGTACAACAGGCGGCCTTATTGCTGACAGCGATTTCTCCTAGGCAACCTAAGTAATTTGTCGTATGATGCCACGACATATGCTATTTGTAAAGTCGTACCTTTAGGTGTTCTAGCAAAGCTCCCGCATGCAGTAAGGAAACGTCAGGATCTTTGGCAGTCTGGATAATGAGCTGATGCGTCGAGGAGTCGGCTTCGCCTAACACCTTCGCCGTATACTGCAGCTCAGCTTCCAATCTTCCACCCTCTGAAAACAAGATATTTATGAATATTTAAATTTATTTACTTTTTCCATACTTCGTGTTGGCGAGAATTGAATAGGTGGTTAAATATATATGTACATATATATATATATATAGGATGCCAAGCTTAAGTTCTTAAAATTCAGTAAAATTCAAGACGTGACAATGACGCGCCGATGCAAGAAATTTCAATAATGATTTGATTGTTTTAAAAAACGAATTACCAGACTTCGTATTCCTTAATTTTTAGCTCCCCCAAGATTTTTTATGGTACCATCTTGGATTCCATATCGATTTTTATGGTAACATCGGTACACAACAAACAAACAAAAAAACTGCCGAATTCGGTTAAAAGAAAAAGATCGCGAAAATCTATGAAATTGTTTACTTTTTAGTTTCGCATATAGAATTTTTATGGAGATGCTACATAATTATTCTATTTTTACCCGCCTACCAATGGATGAGGATTAGGTATTGTAATCCATTGACATTCATCTCAACACCATATTATAAACAAAGCCAAATTAGTGTGCAATTTGCGAAGCCGCGCAAAAAATCTTGATTAAGTATTAATGAAAATGCAATCAAGCAAACATTCACATATTTTTTCTTAATTGCTCATGAGAAGCACGTTGCGACTGCCATTTAAATAAATCTTGGGATAATGCGACGTTTGTTATGGATGAGATCTCAATTTACTTATACGACTACCTTTTTGTATGAGATACATGGCCTTTGATTTACATTTGCCGACGTATAAGTGTCTCTTAGGCTATAAATAATCGGAATCATAATACTAACTCATTGTACAATCATCTACCTACAGACTCAGTGCATTTGACTTTAATATCTTTTGATGTCATTACATGATCACTTTGCTATTAGAAATCTTAAAATGGGACGAATAAGGAATGAAATCAGCATTGATTTTCCGAATTCGGATTAGTTTGGGCCGCAGACAGTGGGACGAATGAGGAATAACTCTACGAAAGCGCAGTAAGTTCTCATACAAACATAAACCCTTCCCGTTTCTGTTTATAACTGTCCACACTTAGCTAATAACTCATAGGCATAGAAATGCAATGACAAGTAAAGTCGCCTCATAATAACGAGTCTATATTTAGTTAGACTCCCCTAACCAACAGGCCTCAACTCCGAGACAGCAATTTTGAAACAAACTTAAACTAAAGTTAAGATGCGTTTGCATTATTTCAAATAATTATATCGAAATCTTTGCCCCGGAGTCGGCACCTGGTTGTTGGAGTGTCGACACATTTGTTTGGGGGGAAGCGTCGACCTGCGACTACTTAACGCGTCCCCAACAGTGATTTATCGCGAACAGTTTTTATTAATCTAAATTAAGTTGTGTGACAGACCCACCCATCGAATAGATGCCATGTGTTGGGAACAAAATAGAAATAACCTACAACAGGGTGGAATTCTGTTGATCACTTAAACTTAGGTACCTATTTATTGTATATTTTATTTAGGGAAAAAAGTTAGACTAAAATCATGAAAGATTTAAGTTTAACTAACTTTTTCTCGAATGAATAAGTTACTATGTACACGTCTTAATCAAGGAAAAAATCCAAAACGAACAAACAAACAGATAGTCTCGTAGGAAAACTCCTAACCAAGTTATTAAAATTGTATAAAATTTACCGATAATAAAGTCAATCATATCATAATTAGTCGTTTTATTTCTTGCGGACTTTTAAATTCGAGCAAAAATTAATTGCAACGATCAGCAGATACAAATGCCATAAAACCTTTTGTGAACGTTTCGTTTATTTTTGTGAATGTTTCATTTATTTTCGGTCGAAAACCCACATCGTGCAGCGATGACTTGTCAGTTATCCGAGGGAATTCGTTCCAATTAACACCCGGCTCTGCTGATTTATACTTGAACCGGTTTGTCGCATTTTTTGTGCTGAATTAGGTTCACGATCTCGAGGTGTTAGAAAAAAAAGGAAGTGAGAACCTTTTTTTAAGTTACCGCCTTAAACCTGTCGACTCCATACCATCATTTATCTACGGTCTCAATTATTACCAGTAGACTAACGTAAAGTCTGCCGATGATAGCTTAATGAAGTATCAAGTTATTACTGCGTTTATTTTCAGCCCAACTAGCAAACTTTCCTTTGAAGTTTATTGAGACATTAATGTCGAATAAAGTTAAAAGACATCTATATCCACTATCACATCATTAATAACGTAATGTCAGCGGGGCAAGTTGAAAGCTCCGTTGCATCTTTGAAGCAAGGTACCGACCGTCCAGAGCAATCCTATTTTATTTTTGTCGCTAATTTATAGCGTGACTGAGAATAAACAAACAAGACGTAAATAGCCAACAGGTTATTAGCATCGCATACGAATGATAAATGTTAACGAAAATAAGTAAATGTTTTGCATTTTCAGAGATTATTATACGAGAAACAAAACGATACTGTTCCGGCCGGCGATAACATTATTAATATTCAAATGTTGAATCATTGTCTTGGGACGAGCCATTCAAATCCTTTTTGGAATGAATTAAGCCGTGTGTCTGATTATGCATGCAGAACCCACCTGTCAGACAAACGTCAGTCGGTTGTAAGTGGCGGTTTATGTATTGCTAATGCTAATGCCATCGTTTTTGAACACTTTGTAAAGGGTCTCCGTTTACGAATTCAACCTTTGCTTCGAACATGATACCTACTTTGAATAATAAATTCAGCAAAACGAAAGATATTCGGTATTTATTATTGCAAGTAAATTAATAATACTATTGAATAATATGATATAACCTTAACACTAGATATGTACCTTCAGCTGTAAACGGGAAGATTATGAAAAGCTCAGTTTCGGTAAATGATATATAATTATTTATTGTGCACACAATAATACATAAAAATAGCTTAACTAAATAGGATATGTACAAAGGCGAGCTTTACCCTGACAAAGAGTGTTTTCCAGCAAACCTTAAGGTTATGGAACAGATAGAGAAAGTGTACAAAGTAACTAATAAACTAGAAAGGAAGAGTATCAAGCGAGTGTCATTGCAAGAGGGCGAGGCCGGTCAATGTTTCGTAATACGCTGGGCTAAAGATAGACAGGACTCGTGCCGGATATTAGGGATTATCATAAAGCAAGTGGAATGGAATCAAGCTCTGTGAGCCCGCACAAGGCGTCTCTATTTTAACACCTACAGAACGTGTGGGCGCGATTTACGATGCCTTCGGTGGTGCTGCATCGCGCGAGGATCAATTTAAGTGTTCTTAAACACCACTCAAATGCTCGAGATAGATTAGTTGTTTATTTAAAAAACAGTTCATGTTATTACGATTAGGCCGGATGGCAGCAAGCTCCGCGGTGGGCAGGCGGCGCAGATATACTACAAGTGTACAAGGTCACCGAGGTTATCGCAAGCGCGACCGTATAGAAGCAACTTTCACACTTCAGGCTTTCCGTATCTAAACGGAGTGGCGGTCTCTCTATGCTTGCTCTTATCTACGCCAACACTAATGTATCAACGTTACATTATTCTGCGTAACTACGTTCGATCCCGTCCGTTTCAATGAATAATGGGTTCGACGAATGGTAAATCTGTCGTTATAAGTCAGTAAAAGAGTAAAAATACGATACTGGTGCCTTTCATTGCATTCTCGATGCGTGTGCTGATAATGAGCACATTTCTACTCGGTGTGGTAGCGAGAGATCAGTGCGGACAATCGCAATGAATGACGTTACGGAGGTTCGCGCGGGCGCGGGGGCGCGGCGGTACGTGCGCCCGCGCATGTGGTTGTGGCCACCCGCGTGTCGCCGTGCCGAGCCCGTGTGGTCCGCCCCGCGCCCGCGCAGCCTCCTCGCCCTCTATGCAAATTAGCCGGAGCGTAGACAACAGATGGATGGTGGAATAAACAAACCGCGTCCCTTACGGCCGCTGTAACTGCTCGACATCAATACAGTGTTGGTTGCTGTTTTTAGGAACTTGCAAGTACTGGTTTCTGGTAAATGTTGCAATAACATATCTTCCACGAAGCCAATTGATGTAATTGCAATAATGTGCAGACTCAAACCAGTGCAATCTTGTTAGCTTAGGGACTTAGTGACTAACGATGGCGACATCATAAAACTGTGGCCATAAAACTGAATCACGGGAAACTGGCTAAGCCAGAATACCGTAAATCGTCTAACGTTTCGCAAACGCTGCAGTAATCATTCTCACTAGGTGAGCTTTAATATGCACCAACATAATCTGAGCCCGACCACAAATGATTCTCGATTGAGACGTAAGAAAAGTTTACCTTGGCAGGGTCGGTACAGGTTAGAATCGGTCGAGGCAGCGCACAGCAAGACGTCTTCACAAAAGCGGGCCGGACAATCAGATTCCCGGTTTTTTGTGACTCAATAGAAATGTTATACATTTTTTTAGTTTTATTGGTCGTAATTTCACGTAGGGATATTTACGGGCGACCGCGGGCCACCTAATTAAGTTGTTAGGCGACTCAGGGTCCTTCGGCATTGTTTAACTGAGCGACCATTGTTCAGCGATAACGTTTTGTGATGCAGTGTTACATTGTGTTTGTATTGTTTGGACAGTAGCCGAGAGCTTTATACAAAAGGACTTTTACATTTTATTGATTATAACTTCGAACCTCGTAAATCTTGACAATTTGTTCGTACTATCAATTCAGGAGGTCTTTATCATAGCGGGAAGTGTAATTTCTATGATTTATTTTATGAAGTAACTTTCACTTTGTTGTTATCAGTCATCCGGTTCGATATATGTTCGATAATATTTAACGAACGTGATAAATCAAAATAGTGCCTACAAAATAACAGGATGTTAAAGCTGTATCATGAATAAAAGACATAATAATCCTTGTTAACCGACGAAAAATAAAAGATGAGGAGGTTCTATGTTCTAACTTAATATTTTTTTGAAAGAAAATTCTTATGCTATTATATGGTTAAAAAACAATATACTAAAGAATTCAAAGTGGGTCTTAAAGTTTAAAAAAATATATATTATTGTTTTGAATATTTCTTAATAAATAAACCTTAACCTATAATATAGAAAACAAGTCATAATGAATATAATGATATCATAATGATAAGTGAAGTGCTGGTTTAGGTGTTTAATACTAGTTTGGTTTTTTAGGTTTATGTATTAAGAAATCATAAAAATATGATTATCATATATTTAAGAAATGCAGACTAGTTTGATGTTTATAAAAAAGCCACAAATCCACTTCGTGTAGGTCGCGTATCGAGAGGCAGGTGCACGGAGTCGAATTAAATCGACGACTTCCTTTTGGTTATGTTTAAAATCCTGCAACTTTACTGTTTATTGTAAAAATTAAATGTTTCCCGTGTGATACTAATAAAATCTTATTTGTAAAAATGAATTTAAGGATACGAAATGGTTATATGCTTAAATAACAGTGCACTAAAGTACGAACGAACAGTCAAAAAAACAATTAATTTTAGTGTTTGCTACGAAAGTGCTACGACGTAGCATGTCGTAGCATTTATGACATATTGACTATGACTTATTGATATCTAGAAATTTTTAGTTCCTAAATGCCTACATAATAGAATTAGATTAGACGATATAGACGCCTATTGCAATGCCAAACTGAGTGTCTCGGAAGGAGTAAAATCGAACTTAAAAGTAAAAGTAAAGTAAAGTAAAAAGTCTTTATTTTGAAACATACTTAGGTGCTAGAACAAAAATATGAAGCGATGCGACCTGCAGAAGTAAAATACTGTGTCACAGGTCGCACTTAGCTCGCTTGTTTCAAGATTTGTCTTTCTGACTTTGTGTAGTTCCTTTTCCTATTTCCGATAGTATTTTTCCCACAATAGGTCCGTGATCAAGTGATTGCTCTATAGGATGTAACGACTCGAAGGGCGGACACAGTCTCTCCACATTTACGCTTCTAGCTTCCGCCACTTACATAGTGCTACGGGAAACTACGCGTAGACGAAATTATTTAGGAATTTATTGTAGCAAAT
Source organism: Eupithecia dodoneata (assembly GCA_947044415.1). Classification (NCBI taxonomy): domain Eukaryota; kingdom Metazoa; phylum Arthropoda; class Insecta; order Lepidoptera; family Geometridae; genus Eupithecia; species Eupithecia dodoneata. The sequence goes on along the minus strand of OX345656.1, from coordinate 4,406,061 downwards.
TTTGACACAGGTGTGTCGTTAATTTTTTTTACGTTTTTACGTTCCATCATATTTTTTTTTTCAAATCTACTTTCTTTCCCTTGACTCCAAAACAATACTTCAGTTGATGTTTGTTTTAGGATAAGTTTAAAGAAAATGGCTTGCAAATGTTAAAATCTTTCTCTGTAATAATCAATAGCAAAGATTTTATAATAATCTCTTTGGATGTTTTTAACATGTGTCTGTTTGTACATGACAGCATGGCATGTATTTATGTCATAAGGTTACGACTCACATATTTATGCTGACCCCATTGCCCTAACCTTGTTGCTATGCACGAGCAACGATTGATTTTAAACATTAATTTTGTTATCTAAAAGACCACCCACACTCAAAGCTTCAATAAAATTAAAATAAGTGTCAAAGATATTGAAATGTTATTCAAGCTCCGCTACATTTCAATAAAATACATATTACTTATAAATATGTTTTTAAACAGCCTGTTTAACCGCTGTAATATCTTCATTAATAAATTGCGTATTCGTATATAAATCGATAATTTTTAATAACGATTTCATTTGTATGCATTGTAAGTCAAACAGAATCAATTAACCAATGGGAGATGGTAATAAGGCAATTTGAAAATACAATTTAATGAAAAAGAGTTGCAACGGATGCAGACGCACGCCCTAGCCTATTGATCGACGAATTGTAATTTTGATCGCTATAAAAGAGCGTGCATACTGAGGACGCGGCACCACTGAACTCTCGGCACCATGCAGGGCACGTTCGCAACGAGACGGAAGCGGCTCGACAGACGTGCCCGACGTGCCCGTCCGCAACATCGGTATTCCACGATATGCACAATACAACACAACGGCTCATCGTGATGTGCCGTAGATAGGACCATAAGATACGCATAAAAGTAACGTAGCCTAATCGTAACGTACCTTGAACCCAAAGTTGATCGACCCTGGAGTGAATCTGCGCGGACTTTAACCCGACGCAGAAGGTGGATAGCACAAGGACGGCGACGAAGAGGACTTTGCCAGCGTCGCCTTGGAGGAAACAGCCCAATATGAAGAGCTGTTCTTGAAGCCACGCGCGGATCCAGAGCGACGTCCGCCCGCCCTCGATGTTTCCCTGCAAATAAGAAATGCACCTTAAAAATCTTACTAAAGAGTTGGGGATTGCATACCAAAACGGAGTTTAAGACGCAACGCAAACAATCGAATGTACATACTTAGCTCAATTCATAAAGGCGACTCAAATTCCATTCCAGAGTGCAGTTCCCTGAAGAGTCTCATGTCACAGTACAAAGTGATCTACCCCAAAAACATACAGTAGCCGTTCCATAGTCATGCCGCATCATTGTGATCGTTTTGGATTCCGACGTTATATCAATAAACATGCAGGTTATGTGATCGTTTGGGAGATGTTATAATAACATCGGGGTTTAAATGTCGAAATAATTTCCGAGTTGATTGTGATTAATGACAGGCGTCGGGAGTGGTCAGGCGAGGCTGGTGGCGCCAGGCTTGCTTGTTCCCGGCCCGATAGCCGGCGGTCCCGACACAGGCCGAATCTTGAAGCGCTTACTAATTGCATAATAATAACTCAATCGCCGACCCAACGATAATGGCATCCTTAAAACTACTTTATCTATCTTGTCCCTTGATGTCTTTATCAGAAGAACCTGGCATTACTTTGGACGTTGCATGTATATCATCACGTCAGTGTATTACCGCTGTTAAATTTCTGTTCTCAAAAAGTATTGATTTTTTTCCAAAAATTGCTGCGACTATTTTCGGTAAAATGCACGAATCTCAGTCAAAGTTAAAGATTAAAGTATTTACTCTACTAATCGTAACGGAAACAAAAACCTTATTTAAGAGGAAGAGACAAGCCACGGTTAAATAACAGAAAAATTCCATTTACAGCAGTAAAATTTATGGGCTGTTCTCATCAAAACAGAGTTGCTCAGCATCCTAGATAAATAAGCCATAGCAATAATAGTGGCAGATACAGCTGAGTCGGGCAGGCACGGCGCGGTCGAACTGGCAGCGAGGTGAATGTCGGGCGCACTGGGTGGGCGTGACGTCACGGTCGGAATGCGCCCGCGCCTCCCCAGTCCCCACCGCACCACACCACGTGGATCGTACGCAACAACACGCCACTATACCGCATCGCTTGCACAAACTCTGCCTTGCGCTTCATTCAGCCACAGAATTAAGCGTATTAAACTACTAAGTTGCGCTGATGATAAGATGATATTCCAGTTGGGCAATGTTCGTGGACGATACCCGTACGTGATAGAGCAATAGGATTAGCAGTAATCCGCGAGCGGTGGCGCCGACGAATGCGTTTCCTGCAGATAAGACAGCTACTGTGGATGTGGACAGGTTCTCACGAGCGGCGTCGTGTAAACATTGTTTCGTTACGGATTCGTTGTCAAATGTCCGAAATGTTATTTTATGGATTTGAAACGTCTTCATAAAAAAATCTTACCCTGTCTTGTCTTGCTATGTTTTCGAAAATTTAGAAACATATTTGTTAGTGCGTAAAGTACCTACTATGAAGAGTACTGATCGGAGAAAAGTTTTCGATTTAGAAAAGTCGCGTACAAAGTCGAGGGCATAAACTATTATGTTGTAGGTATTTGAAATAAACTGGAGATTATCGTATCGTAGGTTTTCAACCGTCACAATTTAATTGATTCGTTACACAACATCTCTGTAGTAGATACCTATTTTTGTTCGGGTAACGTTATCGTAAGAATATTTATGTTTATCTCGTCTCCGACACTATATTTAGAATCATTCCTTCATGGAAAGTATTAAATTATATAAGTTTTTGATCGTGGCTTCACTCCCTCCCTACACATATGCGTTCGAGTCTAGGGGTAGAGTTTGTTCTTCCTCAGGAAGTCTGATGATAGGACACAATCTGTCTCCTAAATTTAATTAGGATCCGTTCAGCTATAGTCAAAAGTCATAAAAACTTTTCTAACAAAACATAATTTACTTGTTATTAGTGTGGATGTATCAGTATGAATTATGAAGATACATACAATAAGACTCGCGAGAGAATGTTTCAGAAACGTGATTAGCAAATCATGCAGTATCCATTGACTTGCATTGATGGCGGGCCATATTGTTCCGGATATCTGCATATAATGGGACGTAGGCGGGCATTTCTCATTATCCCATTATAATGCAGTCGAGCTTTTGAATTTCAAAGACAGCAAGAATGAACACAACATAATGACAATGATTTTGCTGCTTCCGGGAAACAGGTCGTAAGATGTTGTTTAATATTTAAATCTGGCCCAGATTTATATTGGACGGCCCGATGAAGTGTTTTGCAACCCAAAAATCTTCAGACATTCGGTTGGAATATTCTTTGATATGTCCAGCATTACCATTAACTTAGTTATACGTTGCTTTATGTAGATTAAATTGCGTTTATAAATCATTCAGTTTACATTAACCAAGCTATGCTTGGATTCACTAAAAACAACGAGTAAATAAACATGTTCTACGATACGGTGTTCTACTTTCTTAGAACCGCTTACGCTACAAACGACATTCCGACTATCAAGGCTATTATTATCGGAAACAAATATTTTGAATATTTTATAGGCACTTATACTTAATGACTCAATATCGTATACTTGATAATTACAAATTAAAAACCAGCTTTCTACCCGTGGCTTTGTGTTTGCATGCATTTTTCTTGGATAAAAGTCCTTCGACAGGATGTAATCGGTCTCCCTGCCCAATTTTATAAGGATCTATTTAGTTGTTTGGTTATAAAAAGGTAGCGGAAAGAATAGTTAATAAATCCGTGATTTGGAATTTTCATTTGTTCTTAGTTTGTTCAGCGAGTGTTAAGTCGCTCATTGACCAAATACCTTATGCAACCTAATGACTTCATCAAGAGAGCATCTCTTGATGAAGTCATTACGTGGCCGTAATAACAGAAAATTACTTAAATGCGTTATTTATTGTCTGTACTTAACAGCTCCATCTTTTTATTTCCAGTTCAATGCGCGGATAATTTGCCATTACAGTTTTATCGCTAATGTAAAGAAACTCTGTGTTCTAGATACATATTTGGATGATGGACAAAGATATCAGTTAGGTGAAGTGACATCATCCTTCTGAGAGCTACTATTGAACATCTCACGATTCATCAGTACAGTACCTTAAATAAAGTGAAAGTTTAGATATTCTATACGTCCGTGGATCGAACTGAAATTTTGGATTTCGTTTTAGACCTGGAATGACAAACAGGATACATTATATCCCGGAAAAATATATGTAAAGCCACGGGCATTAATATAATAAGAAATCAAATCAATTTTAATATACATATCAAGAAAAGTGGAAAACATTTGATTATCTCGAGAAAGTTACCATGTAAGGTGAGCAAGGACCGGTTAGACTTTTTTATGATAGTAATGTTATGGGTAATATACTGAGCTAATTATACAATTATATAGAGAAATCGACGTACTAGTCGTATGAGGGAGCTACTGGGGAGGCAAGTCAAGGGGAAAATACATTGTGCAGTGATGTGTGAGCCACGTGTTAGGGTCGACAAGCACAGTTGCGTTGCGGTATGATTGAGTTCGAGCTGGTAGGTAAGTAATCCAATACCTTAAGTGCTGCTAATTATTTGTGGTCAACCGCAACCACTGTATAATTGGAAAACCTGATATGTAAGCCTTTTTATTGACGATATTTTCCTAAAATGGTTCACTTTTTAAACTCCAAAAGCTGAATCCTATGTAATGTCATTATACAACTCCAGCGCAGCTGTCTACCGCCTGTAATGTTTGGACGAAGACAAACGATATGTGGGAAAAACAAGAAGAAACGGGACATACAATAAACTTTAAGAGAAAAGGAAAGCATCCACAGATTTAGTAAGGTAGAAAGGGATGAAAGATCGGAAACCACAAGATGTCTCAATTCCACGAGGTGGGCTCTGTGCGGTCTTGTCAGACATAAAACTTCGTAGAATAGAGTTGTTTCATTTTATTTTTGATGATGTTAACATCATTGAATAACTTTTTCCGTTATGAAATACCAAAGACGTTTGAGAAATCCAATTCTTGTGTTGGATTGCTTACAAATATATTTGGTTATTACATAAGTGATTTTCTTTTCTGGTTCTGTAGGGTTCAATTAGTTAGTGTCATACATGCCTAAACGAACAATTAACATCTTTTTGATGATCACAATTTTTAGGTTTCATTTAATTTGTTAGTAGCGTCTCCATAGTTTTGTCCACCTCTACCGGTTGTCGTGCGCTCGTTGATGTCTCTATCGGCGCCGCCGCCGATGCGCTGCGCGTGCGCTGGCCCCCACTCCTCGCTCCCACTGAGCCTTAATTGCTTCATCTTGCATACAACCGACCAAGTTCCTACGTTAAAATCGAATGTAGGTGTGTTACAATAACCCCAGTGCAGGCCACAGCTGTTTTTATGTTCTCGATGTTTCTTTGGGCATTGTGTTAAGCAAGATAAATATTTTTTGGAACTGGAATACCTAATTAATTTCATGTTTATCGGGAGAATCTTACGTTGAAGGTTTTGCATTTGGCAATGGTAGGGGTGTGCGGACCACCGGGTTCTCGTGCGCCTTCTAGGAAATCGCTACCTTCCCCGAAACGGGTAACCATTTTAAACCTTACTACCAAAGCGACAATCTTTTTCAACGCATTCTTTGAACGTATTTTCAAACTTTCTGTGACAGATCGACTTGAATAGCTTTAGCTCAGGTATCGAGCATTGTGTTATGCTTTTGTTGGTTATCTTCATCTTGAGATGAAGTAGGTAATCCTGTTGCCTTTTATCGTTTGTTTACCCATAATTTAAGGCATGGAAAAGTTACCTAAAATGTATTTTAGTGAGAAGAAATGCCTAGATATTTTTTTCTTGGTAAGACTGTACGCCCTGTGGGGTCAATGTATATATTGTTTTTTTATGTTACCGTAGTGGGTATTTTAATTTTTGATGAATATCGTTCGCAACCTTGATTTTAGAAATTACGCGCGGCCTTGATAGTACGCTAGGTTACCACTAGTTGGCGCCACCGACTCCACCAGGCGCGTTCCTCGACGCGATTGGCATTCGCAGAAAAACAATCACACGTGCAATATGACAACCGAAACACGACACTGTATTCTCCAATATCCAGTGAACACTGCACCTTTTCTAGTTCGGAGAGCGCTAGAGCGGCGTCCACCCAGCTCGTTCGAATGTAAAGGTCGGCGCTGTGGCGCGCCTCTGCGGCGACGGGGCTCTCGCGTGCGGCGCTCACTATCCGAGGATTCGAAGAAGCCTCGGAATCGGGAGCCACCATGATCTCGGGGCCAGGTTTGTCACCAATATCCTCATGAAGACGGCCGGAGTCCGTCTGGCGGCGCACGCTGTCATATCACTTGCAGCCACATAACCACACACTTGCACACTCGTATTCGTCACTTTCTATCACTTAGCCGTTTGAAGCACGAAACGAAACCGAGTTTCATTACAAGAGTGACGGCAACGCGCTAGCGTGTCATCGGTGGCACGACTCGAGCAACACTGATCCGAGCATTCGATGCGTACATTGGTTGTTTGTGGAGCCGCCATCACGATGCGAACGGTTATGTTGCCGTACTTGAGCGCGACGGAGCCCGAGTACCTGCGGAGACGGCCGAGCACGCTCGCCCGAGGACCACACACGTGATGCTCCGTCCCTCTCACACCAGCCCAAGAGCGAAAAGAAGAACAGCAAAATAAAAGCACTGAATGAAGCTTCTACGACTGCCACCGAATCACGAGGAACAACACTACCATTATCCGCACCGTATAATTTGATATGAAATCAAAAATTAGGGAAACGACGACGAGTTTTCATTGAGGGCAACGTACCTATAAAGTAATAAATACAGAACCAAGTGAAGAATTCAACGCAAGTGGGTTCTGCGATTAATATTGTTATGGCATAATTTGGAATGACAAATTAACAGGCAGAGCCACATGGCTGAGCACGCACAGACACTTCAAAGCTGTATTTGTCTATAACCATACAACAATTACCACAAAGAGTGCGTTTGCTAGTTAAATTCCCTCTGTATACAGATAATAAAGGCGGATCAAACATTCGGACGTACCATATCATTTTGTTTACAGAGTTTTCTGAGTAAAAAGTCGAACGCGCCCCCGGCAGGGCGGCGGCTGGCCCTTTGAAGTTACCGACATAAAACGCCGCCGACGGTGATTTAACTAATGAATTTATTTAGCGGCCACACTGAATGATTACCGCATCCTCCGAACATCATCATCAGGATCTAGGAATGCTGAAAACAAAACAACTTTACACAACCCTAATATAATATACCACATTAGAGGCAGTTTTATTCAAGTTTCACGCTTGTTTCCAACAAGTTAAACTAACTTGTCTAATACTGGTCATTTCAAATATTTAGTCTTCATAATTTTCAAATATCTTGATAAGTTAGATCAGCAAGAATAGCCAAATTACATACAGCCAATTTGATATTACTTAAGCTCAAACCAAATTGATACCTTAAACCACACCTGACGATAGCAAAATTTCACGGTTCCGTCATTCCAAGAAGCTGGGAGGTGCAAACGGCCCTATAGAATTGATTTACCAACATCAACCTATAGAACAGAGTAATCTATACTACATTTATATCGATAAGGTGGCGGGCGGCCTTATGAACAACCTGACCAAAGCAAAGCAAAATGATGCTCAAGATGAACGATGAAGAGTTTTATTTTGTTCAGCAGATATACTTATTTTAAGATGCAGGTCCATGCATTCTTTGGGGTGGCTCAGCTCAACTCTGAACATTTTGACACTTCGGGCGAAAACGCAGCGGGGTGTCACCCTATACATCTTCTTAGAAGCTCGCGTGAGGTAGACATGGAATTGAGATCACAAAGGAACATTTCAATGATTATCGAGGAATCTTTACGATTCTTGGATTGAACAATAAATTTCGCGTTAATACAGATTCCACTTTTTTCAGAAAACGTACACGACGAATCCTTCTTGGTAGAATATACTATCTTCTATTTGGTTTTCAATCAAAAGTATTTAAACTAAACGAACACTTTCAATGGTTCACGACGCATTTTGATTTTGAATGCATTATTTAAAGAGTCAAATGAGTGTTCCTACATACCTAACGAACGTTTATCTATTTGTAAAGTTATTTATTTTAAATTGCATCAACGCAACGCTGTGACAAACATGAATGAAAGCATGGGTTGTACTCCATTTCTTAAAATTGACATAGGTACTTTCATTTTTGTTACAAATCAAAATCCATTTATTACAAAATTACTGAAACGAAGAATCAATATTACAAATTCATTGCAAATACGAATAATGATCATTAATTTGCAATAGATTAAAACATATAAAACGTATATAAACGTAGCTTATGTAACAACATGTAGTACCCACGCAATAAATACGTGAAACTTAAAACTATCTAACTGAAAATGCACCAGACATTCACTGTACCCAAATAAGTTTCGGACACCACAAAGTGTTAATAAAATTCCAATTTATTCTGGTCGCGAATATCACTGTTTAAAATTGGTTAGTCCTGTCTTGACCAAGGTTGTTGGACATGGGCAGACACTGATGAATTTATGTTGACAGAATAACGAGGTGAACTGAATTTACACCCTGGTCATTCGCTCAAACAAACTTTAATGATCGAGTGCGGAATGCCGAACCAGACGGTTTTTACACTTAACAGCTTGTGTTCATCAGAACATTAGCAGGCGTTTAATGACAGCCTTGGATACCTTGACAAGTAATGGAACGATATCGTGAAACTTCTGTGGAATATCATATAATTCAGGATTTCCTCAAGATGGGTTTAACTTTATTACATAATATCTTATAAGTTATATTTATTGCCACTCAACAACACATTAAACTGAACATTACCGGGACCAAAAATTCCTTTATTTATAATTATTTACCTACATGTTCTTGCGCCAGAGGCCAAAGCCTCGGAAACCAACCACGAATGGTTTTTATTTCGAGGGAAATTACTGAAAAATCGCAAAGAATGGACACATAATTTCTGTGTCTAACAAAAACGTTAACCACACCTTAACATCGGACATCGAATGCGTAGTTCCTCTATAAAAAGTCAAAATGTCGCGGTAAAAAATTATAGGTGAGACATGCGAGGAGATAAGTACCTAATAGGACTTTAATTATTCTGTAAAAGGTGACGGTTAGGTATTTACATTAAGAAGTCTGACTGTAATAAAGGCGGTTTATTTCATATATTTCCGAAAAAAACCGCCTTTATTTCATATTTTTCCGAATCACGCAACTTAATACAGAAAATAAATCCTCTTTAGAATCTTCGAGTATCGCCTTCTTGATATGGGTGTAGATTGAGCAGATGCGAGCGTCACTCGCAACAAACACAATTTTATTGCGCTAATAAAATGAAAAACCCGGTGCGAGATGAATTTAGATAGACGCTAGTTGATTCTGCAACACGTCAAGGCTTTAATGCATTGGAAATTCAAGGTTATAAAATCAGTACTTACCTTTATGAGGGAGTAAATAGAAGGTTCTTGAGTTACCCGTGGAAGTTGCCTAGTGTGATAAGAAAGCAAATAATGTAAGGGTATATTGGTCGTAAAATTAACAGATACTTACAGATACAGATACTTACAGAAAAGCATTACAATAATGCCTAATTATTATCACACGTATCTTTGGATAAATTCATATTAAAAATAACTAATTTCAATTATGTTTACGCAACCTAGCAACGCTTAAATAATTAGTCAACATTAATAGACTTAAATTATATTTTAAAATAAACAATAACAGACACTGAGGATAATTCTTTATTTTTTAAAAATGGTGTTCTAAACTTAAATTTTAAATTTTATCTTTGAATCCTTTGAATATCCGCAAAGGTTTAAACATCAATGAAAAGAGTTTTTAATGTGTAAAATTAGTAAACCTAATAAGGTTTTACTGTAGTTATTTTTATTAGAAAATTTAGTATGTATAAAAATGAAGCAATAAAACTCAAAGTTCTAAAACTAACCGCAATCAAATCGAAACAAAATAAGGTTTTCCAAATTATTTGTAATTTATGTTTAATAGCCTTAGTTCGTGGGTGGTCCGCCGCGAGCAGACAGCTAATTGGATGAATTGCCGACTTAGACTTACGATAAACAGACAAACAATTTGTTGTTTTATAACATTATGTAAGCGGCCGGCAGTAAATGTAGTAATACCATAGGTAATTGCTGGTGAACACATGTTTTGTGTGCAACCAATTACGGTTTCAAAGGGGTACCTATGCAACAAGCTTTTTATGGTTTTGTTGTTAATGTGATGCCTATGTTCAAGAGACTAATCAGGTAAGATAAAACTATTTCTATTACTATGAATGAATAAATAATTCTAGAAAATCCTATATTAGAATAATCCTTGATTTAGCTGTGTAATTTAGCTTGCTAAGCAAAGCTTAACTTAACATTATGTTAAGTAATTAGAAGTATCATAGACAAATTTACCTAGCTTTGCTGCCTTAAGTATTTATAGTATTTATACTTCCTTGTATGTGGTTTACCTATTCTTTTAAAACAACGAGTACGAAACTTTTATCTGCAACGCTATAAATAATTGATAAATTGAAGCTTTTTGAGTTTCTTAGTAATTCTTCGTGTTTTCTACTTAGACCATTAAAAGCTTGTCTTGTTAATAGCTTACTTAATTGAATAATTAAAACATAGTTTCAATTCTTTGTAGCAGCTGCGCAACCATGTACGGCGATTAATAAAAAGCCACTCCAAGTAATGATATGAAATAGTTGACGCTTTAGCTGGTATTTTTGCTCAAAAACTGGTTACTGTCGTTAATGACAAAACACTTGTGAATATACCTATATTTGTTACAACTACGAATTTACAAGGTTTTTACAATTTGTATACCCATTCACTACCCATGCGCTTTAACATCAGTTCTCTGGAAGAAAACATTTTTTTAAATGCGTGGGAAAAATAGATAACGTAAATTATGACAATACCTCGACCGAGTCCGATCATATATACTTCTAACCATACAATCTCAGCTACTGTGCATGGTCTTTTTGTCCGATTCCGAGGGCTAAAGATTACGGCGTCAGTTGGTAACAAAACCTCTTAATAAATAAAAACGTAAATAACCATATGGAGCAATAAATTTGTTTATTGTACAATAAAGTAATATAGCGAGCTCTTGGGTGGTCCCGGCACAAAAAGCCGGGCAAGATGGCGGAACAACCCGTTGAGTATTCTATAGAGATATAGAGATGCGACGAGAGAGTATATTTGAACTAGCATCTGCCAGTGGTTTGCCTATATTTATCTTTAAAAAAATGGCAGATGACTAGCACGATCTATACCTAGACCTAGTGAAGAAAATGAGAGTAAACCTATGTAGACACACACTATGTGCACTATAATATTTTTCTAGCTCGATAGTTGTTCTAATATGTCGTGCCTAGTCTCCGTTGAGACTGGCCCCCAGGCCGAAATTCGGCTTCATGATAAAAATATATAAGAAGCTACTTCATTTTAATAATTTACTAAACGCATGAGGTAGGCGTTTTTTTTTCCATTGTAAGGTAAAGTATCTAGGGTTTTTTCAGTCTTTAGTATCTAAATAACTAAAGACTGAAAAAAACCTAGATATTATATCTTAACAAATGTGATCTAGGTTGTATGTATAAGAGTCTTGGACTCTTATACATACAACCTAGATCAAATAATCACTTTTTAAACCCCACGACAGCTCAAGCTCTTGCAGACTTCGAAGAAAAAAACATCACTTACGCTTCAAAACGGTTTCACGTATATGGGCAGAAAAAGGTTTTTACTTGCTTCGACAGTAATGTAAGGATTTGTTTTCTTTTTTATCTACATAAATATCTATTACAGTGCCGTCCATATTGTTTCTTTATGTCCAGTCTATCATAAGGTTGCCTGGAAGAGAGATCGCTCTCAGCGACAAGGTCGCTCTTTACGCTTCCTCTATTCTAAGTGTTTATTTTTGTATTGTTTGTTTTCTGTTTTGTGTGGTATAATATTGTTTTCAATCTATCTACATACACCAAAATTAGAACGAATCAGTGACATTTTGGCGGGGATCCTGCGTAAAGATCGAATAGTGGCTTAGCTATTCGGCTAATAGAGAAGTGGCTTTAATGTTACTTTTCATGGAAATAGAAAATTCAACGACTCACAACGACCCTATCCATGACAAAGCACATCAAAGAACAATCACCTCATTGTCGCTGAGCATGCATAATTAAATATTACCTCCATGGTATTCCGTATAATGAGTTAATCTCAGACCGGATGGCCCAAAGTACATTTTTATAAAAGGTTAAGTACTTTAGGCTAACGGCTTGGATATCGGTCCCTGATATTAATCTTTTACTACACTTGTAATTTAAAAGCACGGATGTCAATACCTACTTATGTATAATAGCTAACGACATAGCTCAAAGAATTAGCAAGCTGAAGTGGCAGAGGGCTGGCCATATCTCGCGAAGAACCAACAACTCCTGGGGTAAACGTGTTCTTGCGTGGAGACCACGACTCAGCAAACTGTAGGTTAGGACGCCCTCCGGCCAGGTGGGATTACGACCTGCGAAAGACTACAAGCAGATGCTGCATGCGGCAAGCTGAAGACAGGGCGCTATGCGCTATGGCGTTCATTAGGGGAGGCATATGTCCAGCAGGAGACTATATAGGCTGATGATGATGATGTCAATACTGCGGCCGCATCTATCATTCTTGTATACGCAAGACAAGTCATCTACGTAAGTGCCGAAAAATGAACACCACATAAACCACCCTTCGTGGATGTTAAGGCCATTGATGATGACGAGCTAGAGACTAGTATACTTGAACTTTGTTTCTTAAAAATAAACGTAGCACTAACTAGGCACTTAGTGACTACGCAGGGTGCTTAGTTATGTAGACGTATTATATAAAATATAATAAAAATCTTTATTTAACATTAAGCACACATTATATACTCGTAACTAAGAGAGTAAGTGGCTTGTCAGGTCTATTTGATAATTGCAGATCCTATACTAAGTCGTGAAGACTTGTACTATAGGTATCCCTTCCAAGGACGTTTATAAAAATATATGTGCCACTAGTGATATGAATATTATATAATAAAGCAACTACATTGATCTAAATTATAGAAAAAAAAAATTAGTTTACAATTGACGTATTCTAAGAAAATCAGTTCAAAATTATAAAGACTTATTTATTTATTAAGAATTTTCAAAACTTTAAACGAGTTTTTTAATAAGCTTCCATAATAAAGGTTTTCTAAGATTTTGTTCATTAATTTACAACAAACAATTTTCCCAAATCGGTAAAATAAAATAATGACAAGTCATCAAGCAAACCATAAAACGTTGAAATTTTATGAACACTCAAAATAGCTTAAACTACCAATTACGACACTAAAAGCCCGTTTTATTGTTATTTTGTGTAATTTTATAGTAGAACGGTATATTTTATAGTAGTTGTGTACTAAAAAGATAATTTTTATAGTAAATCACTTAATTTTAGAGAATAACTAGATAATTCAATGTGTTCTAGTGTTGCTGTAGTCGTTGATGTCTTTATTGTCGAGCTACGAAGCGTAGCATTTCGTATTTTTCGTAGCATTCGTAGCGCTCGTAGCATTCGTAGCGTAGAACTAATGCTACGGGTGAGGAATAATGATTAACAATCATAATAACATACATAATATATATTTACACACTAGTTTCTCTCTTTCTATCCGCAGCAGCGGGTTCGCACGCGTTCTTCAGGTATAAGTATGCTTAGGATCCATGTTAATCCAGGACAATCCAGAAATGAGCATTAGGTATAAAATATTTCAAGAATTTTTATTGTCTTTATTTTTTTTTGTCTGTCTTTTTTTGTTATGATGGTCGAACGGACAAAAAAGGAATTTAAATCCATTAATTGACTCTATTTTTTTAGGCCGAGTCAATCTTTTTATATTTTTTTACTGACTTCTAAAAGTAGGAGGTTCTACATACGGCTGTATATACATACATATGCTTTTTAATGCATGTTCGTCGATTTCTCTGTCAGTTATGGATAGATTATAGACATTATTTGCTATTGTATAAATAGATCATGTTCCTGAGGCGGTCCCATAAACATTTAAATTTCAGTTCGAAGTCCATTTTCAGTTTGTTTTACATAGTTTTTTTTTATTTAACAATAAAATTATCAGTTAATTTTTGTTAACTTGTTGACAGATTTTCATTCAAAACGGTCAACAGATCGCGTCTTGAGACGTGCTTAAAAGGGAATTTGGTTTCTAACAAGTATTGATTTGGTTTTACTACTCACTCATTGCTGGGTAGGGACCTCCTATAATTGTTTTACAGACCTCACACATAGTAAGAATCTTCCTTATTGATAAAGCACTCAAGTATCATATCAGTTCAAGTGCGGATCATAATGTAATCATGTGGAGGCGGCCAAGTGCTTGATGACAATCATTACATTGTATTTTGTTTGTACGCGAACCACTTTTGTTCCTCCAGGGACCAAATTCTGCTAATCACTTTATACATATATATATAAATAAGAAAGATAGATAACAAATTCTTTATTGATCTTAATACAATAAGCAACTTCAATAACTAGCTGCGCCCCACGCCTTCGCCCGCTTGGAAATTTCTGCGCAATTCAGTTTATACCTTCCCTGGACTACGACAAACATTCCAAAACCAAAATCAGCTAAATCGGCCGGCCGTTCTCGAGTTTTAGCGAGACTAACGAACAGCAATTGATTTTTATATATAAGAAGATTATCAATATTATCGCTCACGAGCGATGATACCGCCAATCTCTACCATTCAACCATCACTGGATGGATTGAATTATAGGACAGTATCAGGGGATATGTGTGCCTGTAGGTTTTATATTATAACAAATAAAATACTTATAATAATTACATATACAGCATATACAGCTGAACCATATGCTGGACGGCCTAGCTTCAGCCTCCCGATGTATCGGTCTTGGCATGAATTTGGATAAAACCAAAGTCATGATCAATGGACACATTGATCCAGGGCCGGTGGTCGTACATGGTCACCTTCTTGAAATTGTTTCCGAATACACATACCTCGGGCAGATTCTGCAGTTGGGTAAAAACAATTTCGAGAAGGAGGCCAAAAGGAGGATCCAGCTGGGCTGGGCAGCGTTTGGGAAACTACGTAGAGTCTTCTCTTCATCCATACCGCAATGCTTGAAAACGAAAGTTTTCAACCAGTGCGTCCTACCCGTTATGACCTACGGAGCTGAGACGTGGACACTCACGATAGGGCTGGTCCACCAATTCAAAGTCGCTCAGCGAGCTATGGAAAGAGCTATGCTCGGAGTTTCTCTGAAGGATAGGATTCGCAACGAATACATCCGACAGAGAACCAAAGTTATCGACATAGCTCTGAGAATTAGCAAGCTGAAGTGGCAGTGGGCCGGCCATATCTCGCGAAGAACCGACGGTCGCTGGGGCAAACGTGTTCTTAAGTGGAGACCACGACTCGGTAAACGTAGTGTAGGACGCCCTCCGACCAGGTGGGATGACGACCTACGAAAGACTGCAGGTAGATGTTGGATGCGTCAAGCTGAAGACAGGGCGCTATGGCGCTCATTGGGGGAGGCCTATGTCCAGCAGTGGACTAATATAGGCTGATGATGATGATAATGAATTACATATAAATAAATATACTTGAAATTCGTATTCATCTGTAGTTTCTTTTATAAAACGTAAAATGCCATTGTTATTCTGAGACGTTACTATAGTTATGTTGAAGCGATTAAAGTGGAATTAGGGCTCAGGACGAACGATTTCTAGAATGCTGACTAATCTTATAATCAGCGTGAGATCAGACTGGCTAGAATGGATTTGTACTAAACGAAAAAGTTTTCGTTTATTGACCTGTCAAAGTTGTCAAGGTGCAAGACTTAGGCTAGGCGTATGTTGGGACGCAGGCGACGCAGATCCACGCAGCGCAGGGCAGAGCAGATTTTGTAATGCATGAAAGTAATACATAATATGTATTACTTTCATGCATTACAAACATACATATACATACATATTATGTATTACTTTCATGCATTACAAAATCTGCTCTGCCCTGCGCTGCGTGGATCTGCGTCGCCTGCGTCCCAACATACGCCTAGCCTAGGTAAGTGTTGTGCAAACGCCAATCATAGTCAAGTCAAATCAATCGTAAGGGATGATGGAAGTTTGTTATTGTAAAGGTCTGGCCGAATTCAAATCTAGGTCAGAGATATAATTATATAGTCCAAATAGCTACACTTTGAATAAGTCCTAATTTTTACTTTTACTCCAAACAATCAAAAACTATAACGAAGAGATAATCACATTTTTAAAGAGTTAAAATTTTATAAGTTTAGCAGTAGACCTTGAATAACACATTGACTTTTTATTCCATAAACCAGTTTCCATGGCATAGACCTAAACTTTTCCATAGAAACAACGCGTACAAAGCTGCGGACAGAAACTAGTTAACTACCCATAAAAATAAATTATTAGCCAACTTATCCGAATACAATAAGACTAATTCAAGCCACGCACTGATAATCTTGGCAATCTCATCCTTA
Source organism: Eupithecia dodoneata (assembly GCA_947044415.1). Taxonomy (NCBI): domain Eukaryota; kingdom Metazoa; phylum Arthropoda; class Insecta; order Lepidoptera; family Geometridae; genus Eupithecia; species Eupithecia dodoneata. The sequence continues at coordinate 4,389,341 of OX345656.1, read as the reverse complement.
AAGTCAATTAAAGAAACTTGAGTCCCTTCTTAGAACCTCCTCGTTAAATCTCGCATTAGTTTGTGCTAAATTGCATTTGGCCCATTTGGCCACCTCAGAGCCAGCCATGTACACATTAGTACCACTCAGCCAGGGAGGCAATACAATTTGTTGGCTGTAAACGACGCCGTAAAATCACTGATAGGGTCAAAAGAACAATTTGTAAAAGTGAAAGTCAGTACAGCTGAGAGCTTTATAAGTTAAACAACTGTTACATAGTAGAAACTATTGAAGGAATAACCTAGGTATTTTTTTAAAACTATATATGCGTAACTAGCTGCGCCCCGCGGCTTCGCGCGCGTGGAAATCTACATGTCAAATGGTTTATAAACCTTTATTTTGAATCACTCTATCTATAAAAAAAACCCGCAAAATCCATTGCGTAGTTTTAAAGATCTACATACACACATAGGCACAGACAAACAGACAGCGGGAACCGACTTTGTTTTATACTATGTCGTGATAATTATAGAATTAAGTAAAATAAATACAGTACCCAATATAAAATACCCTGCGTCTTCTTATTTTGGGTTCGGGCTAGATTATGTTGTGTGGATTGTCCAGCGTTATTTATTTATCTTCCAGTCCCTAGCCCGATTCTCATCGCGGGCGAAGCCAGATGCAGTACCAAGTTGAAATATAAAAAGGAAGAAGCAAGGCCTATGAAATATTAAAACCATGCAAGAATATAATTAGTAGGTAAGGTATCTATTAAACCTTAAACATGCCAATCATAAAATAAACCTCTTCTTGGATCAACTTTGCATAAACTGCGATAATTAATAAAATACATGGTTTTGAAACCTGTACACGAAGAGCCTAGGTTTAATAATAGGGTAGACCTGTCGCCACCCGCCGTCTGATCACCGTGTCGCTTAATACTCAATAGATAATTACGTTGTGGATAGACGGGCAGAGATGAACCACGGCATCAGATAGGCCACATACTAGGCCTGGATATTCACTAACAAATTCTTTATTTATTAAGAAAATTATTTAAATAAATATTTAGTAACCAAAAACACATGCATAATCATTTAAAGTACAGACAGCGAAACTCTATAGGTATAAGAATATTTCTTATTAATAAAGAACTGAACTGAACTGAACTCAAACTAAGCAAGTATGCTTGTATCCTAAGATCCATAAGTGCGTTTGACAGAAATTATTTAGGAGGATGTTACTATACAGATACTTTAGATACGAAAGAATTATTCACTGAAACAGTAAGTACTAGTTATAGAAAAAAGGCGTTTTAAAATTAGTAATTGATTCGATCATCAGCTAATTTTATAGTTGAGTTGCACTCAACTTCTTTAGAAGGTGAGTGCAACTCAACTATAAATAGCAAAGCAAAATAAATAAAATAGCTTGTATTTATACAAGCTATTCTCTACTTCTCGAATGAAATTGAAAGTCTCATAATTATTTATGTGTAATCGTTTCAACGAATCAATTATATGACAAATTTATTCAATAAAATTTAGCCAAAAAAATGACGAATGTTCACAGAAAGCTCGCAAAGCAAAAGAAAGATTCATAATCGAATACAAAAAGACTTTTCGAAAATGACTTTATTATCATCTTTGCCCTACAGCTTGCCCTTTAATGTCGCCGCTACTGAGAAGCAAAGGGCGTGTCTAATCAGGGCGCCATCCATCTCTGGACTGTAGCCGGCCCATCTAGCCCTCCCATACCCTTCTTATAGAGACATTAGGGATTCTCAAAAATACCGCGATTAGCAAGGAACGCGTTTCCGCCCTTTTTTAAACATCTACGTTTTTGACATTTTTGTTTTTCCTAGAAACTTGTAGCTTGTGTGATTGGAGTATTCTCGTTGGGCATGTCAATATAGAATTTGGCAGGTGATGATGATGATGATATTAGTCCACTGCTGAACATAGGCTTCCCATAATGAGCGCCATATCACCCTGTCTTCAGCTTGCCGCATCCAGCTTCTGCCTGCAGTCTTAGTCATCTGCATGGTTATTATTATACCTTTGTATGTACGAGTATATGAAGAAACCTAAGCTTCTTTTGACTGAATTTTTTGATCAAAAGTGTATCTTCGAAACCGTCAAAGTTTGCTATAAAGTCAAGTTCAAGTCAAAAGACGACTATATAGCATCAACTTGCAATTAGTTAAGAACAGTAAAAAATTATAAAATCCATGGTCAAATTCCTATTTGATAAATAGGAAAAAGTATGGTTAGTTGTCATTTTGATACGTGAATACATTCGTTGCATCAGGGCTGTGTCGTTTATCTTATCAAAAAGCTATTTTTCAAGATTTTTTTTGTGATACAGTATTAATTAATTTCTGTAATTACTGCAAATTAATAAAGCGATAAATGTCTGTGTGTATTTCTTAATTATACCTACTAGGTGCAGCGGAATTTTAATCGCGACGTTCGATAATGTTTCTTGGTTTGCCTTCAATATATACAGGGTGGCTTTTTGGGATGGGAGTTGATGGCCAAATCCGAAACCAAGCAAGAGAAAAGTCGTGTAAGGAGTCATGACCTCAATTTATGAGAAAATAATAATAAAAAATAATAATAAACTGCATGTTTATGTTTTATTTAATCTTGAATCTTGGAAATAAACCGAACAAATAAATTATTACCTGTATTTTTGCAATAACAGATTTAGTTGCTAATGAGGACAAATCTTTGCAAACAAACACATTATTGAAAATGAAAGGTTTTTTATAACAATTTATTTATTTATTTATTTTATTTTATTAATGAACAAAATCCACAGCTCTTAATTATAAATTAACTTATCTTATAACTATCACTAACAGCCAATAAACGGATTTACATTATTATTATTAAGACAAATAAGGACGACATCACCAAAAGTGCCATTATAGAGGCTAAGAAGAATAGAATAAATAAATAAATGAATAACAACTTAAAGACATATTATAAGAAAAAGAAAAATTTTAGCTTAAAATTTGGCACTCGTGCAAAACAAAATAGGTATCAGGAAATTACCTATACTATGTAATAGTTCATTTACTCCTACCATTTCACAACATTTTAAACCACTTATATTATGTATCTAAAATTTATATAAACCTATGATATGTACACATAATATCCAAGTTGATATAATAAAAAAAAAAAATAATAAATAAATAAATAAATATAATAATAGCAAGAACGTACATTAAGTATGTATGTTCTTGCCATTATTATACTTATTTTACAAATTAAAACCCTACGTAACAATACCTTAACAATAAAAACTTTATGAAGCACCACACTTATCTGAGAGCAATCGAAGAATATCACTCTTAAAAGCTGCTCTACTACTAAAGAAAATATCCAATTTCACTTTGAATTTTCCCAATACTAAACATGTTATATTACATACACTTTTCGAACAACTGGTGTGCTTGCCGCTAGCCAGGATACTTAATGTGTATTTTAGGGATTACCCTCGTTAAAAAAAATATTCCTCATTTATTTTGGAAACTTCAATAAATATTCTGAAAAGAAATCAAGAAAATAAGTATGAAGTTTATATTTTCTCATAAATTGACTTAATGACTTTCACGACTTTTCTCCAACTCTCATAATTGTTGGCCATCCACTCCCATCCCAAAAAGTCACCCTGTATAATAATGTTAAATTTGTTTTATGTAAATAATATTACGTATGTAATCGGGTTATCAATTTAATTTTTACTTATTGGAAATCCAAGGAATGTGCCCTTTTAATTAAATAAAAAAAACACACTGAATTCATCGTCTGTGTTAAATACCGCACTGAGGTACATATTTTACCAACAACTTAATCATTTTGTAAGTACCTAGATGCCGGGGTAATTATAAACGCTGCTTCGCGCGTTTATTTTCGTTAAAGTACCTAAGTAGCCTATTAACTAACGGCTATGTTTTAAATATAGGTACGCCAAATTTCATCTTAATCTGTTCAGTAAGTAGTTTTGGAGATCTTAGGGAAAAATATAAAATTCAAATTTCACAAACTTTCTGCTTTAGAATAATATTAGGAATCATTAATATTGTTCCTCTAGATTGATATAACTTGGAATGAAAGACGTGGTTTATTATGATAATGACACAAGATAACATAAATCTAAGTATAAACATTCTCAGTATTATTTGCTTACTTTTCAAGGATAAGTAAACCATTCTTGGCAAATTATCTTGGCACCGCGATCAGACAATGAAATTACCCACTCAATTAGACAAACATCTGATATTCTGAGCTGTTTGTAAAGCAAGGTTTGTTCTGTGCTGATTCTGTTTGGATTCATAATGTTAGTGATCTTCAGCGGATAGCGAGTGGCAAAATTCGGCAGCGAAGCACGCGTCCCGCCTCCAGGAGTGCTCAACCTCGGCCCGCTTTTATAGATCATTCGCAATCGCATCGAGGATCAAGTTTTCGATTTATAATTTATCTCCGTGGCATTTAAGTCATTGGAAGATTAATTACATGAGTGCTTAATGAGTTATTCACTTAAAAAGTTGATGAGATAGGGGAACCTACTTTTCTTGTTTCTGGCGGTGCAAGTGCAACATGTTTTATTTTTGTTTCATTTTAAAGATATAAAACATACATATCAATGTGGTGGAAATTAAAAGAGCGTATTTGCATGATTCCTCGTTAAATTGCATTATATACGTATAAATTGAAATCATAGATGGTATCGATGAATGTCAAATGTCAATCAAATGTCTGAGTTGCAACGGCGGCGTGCGGTAGCGGATTCCCCGCGGCACCGGAGCGTGCGGGTCGCAAGCCGCGGGCCGCGACTTCGGCGCCCCTTCCACGTGGGTGGGCTCCGCGTGTGGCCGCGCGCTGGGTGGGCCACTACCGCTCGCACGCACCGCACACACTCACATCCACCTCCACACAAGCATATAGCGCAAATAAACACAATAATCAGCTAGCGATACTTTACTCCGTCACCGGATAGAGCAATCGCTCGAGGAGATTATTGCGGGGATCACGAGACACGCGCCCGCGCGCGGCCCGCCTCGTGTCCGCCGCGCCGGCCCGCGTGTAGGCGGACATACTACCCACTTTACGATACTCCTTCAATGACGCTAATTTTCTAATCCTCTTACAATAAACGTACAATTTAAGGGAATAGATTTCTCCCGATTATATTTAAGAGCCTGATCCGATTCCGGCTCCAGGTTGGCACCGTAATGCTGGATTATTTACATAAGACTGAGTAAAGGTGCTCGTGAATGAGACGTAAAACCAGATTATTAATTTCTAGTTACACATTTTATCGGTAAAGATACTTTACTGCAGGACATTACTACCGTATGATTCATCTCCAGGTTTTAGAGTTCTGTAATAATTGAACGGAACACAGAGGTCATCATAAGTGGGGTGCAGGTAATTTTTAATATCTAGCGCGGTTGTCTTTTTTTTATGCAATTATCCACGCTGACGTCAGAAATCCAGGCCTCCAATAAACGAAAACATATGTAGATGGCGCCAGCTTGTAATTTTTTTATCCATATCGTTGGAATGGGTTTGATTAACACATAATATTATTTAAACATTAAAATCATAAGCACTATCATCCGGAACCGGAAACGGATTACTCTCTCTTAACCGATCCTATTAAAAAGTAGAGTAGTCAGTTTTTTTACCACAATATCTAATTAAACTGTAACACTGCCTCTCAGTCAGACGATATGCATTGAGTGAGATAATTACTGCAAAAACAAGTGGACGATTGCTTTCTGTGGTCGTTTTGATTTATAACTTAATTCCATCTTTCAATTGAAGAGTAAACAGGAACAAACTATAGATAAATCAATGTTAAATTATTCACTCATAACTCGCTTTGCGGTTCCGCTGCGCAACATTACCTACACTTGACGCCTTTGGACCAGTTTATTAATGAACTAGATGCGCGGTGTAGCGGTGTTTCGCACCAACCTGCGGTGCGAAACACCGCTACACCGCGCATCTAGTTCATCACAAATTCATTTTTGCTGTTTCATACCAAAATATGTAGGCGTTTTAACCCACATCAAAAAGCACCGCGGCTTGGCCTGCGTGGTAATCTATGTATCAAATGGTTTATAAATCTTCCTCTGAAATCTATCTATGTATATAAAAAAACCGCATTTAAATCCGTTCCGTAGTTTTGAAGATCTAAGCATACATATAGACATACGATACGACTTTGTTTTATACTATGTAGTGATTCATTCCGCACATTTCATTCATATGGTGTTCAAACTTTTCATTTCAAATGAAAAATGCCGACGAGTTGATAAAGTATGCTACGACGTACGAGTAACTAGTTTTTTAGTATACGCTATGACGTAGCTAGTTTGTAGCATTACGCTACGACGTAGCTAGTTGATAAAGTATGCTACGACGTAATTAGTTTGTAGCATACGCTACGACGTAGCTAGTTTGTGCTTCGACGTAGCTAGTTGATAAAGTATGCTACGACGTAACTAGTTTGTAGCATATGTTACGTCGTAGCTAGTATTAGTATACGTTACGACGTAGCGTAGATTCCACCTTAATAAACCGAATTCCGAAACAGAAAATGAAATGAAATGCCTAGAGATTCCTATCATTTTTATCCAAATCCTTCCTACTCAAAATAATTTGATACTTTACAATCACTATTCATTCATTCATAACGTTTAGTTCAGACAATAAGTTTATAGTACAGAAACAATAAGAGTGCCCATATTTTTGCATACTTATATAAAATTAAAACATATTAAAATTAAATTTACATAAAATAAATGATAATTAAAATATAATACCCCTAAAAAATTATTAAATATAAAAATTAAAATTACTATTCAACGATATTCAACTTTTTCGATTTTAGGAATCGACTTTATGTTCAAAGTTTCGAATATGAACTTGAACACTAATGTAGAGTCTATATTATTACTCTAAGATTTCTCAATTATCAGCTAAAGACCTAAGAGTTCATACACACTATAAAAAAGTTCATATAATAATTTCTGTCTGGTGAAAGTAAAAATCTTGAAAGTCACACTTTATTGTTATAAATACGAAAGTTTGGATGTTTAGATAATTGGATGGATGTTTGTTAGGTACTTCTTCACGCCTAAACTACTGAACGGATCGGGCTGAAATTTGCACACAGGTAGTTCTAGGTCCCGTTTAAAACATAGGCTGCTTGTTATCCTATACGTCAGTTCCTATGGGATAGAAATAATCTTAAAAAGTTTCCATAGAAACAGCGCGTGCGAGGCCGCGGACAGAATCTAGTATGTTAATATAATACGTTATTGAAGGGAAAACACATTTTATGATAAAACTTAACACGTCGTTTGCTGAAATCACGCTGTATGTGTTTTCTACAAGTGACTAATATGCGTAAATCTACACTAGCGCAGCGGCTGAGAAAATACAGATCTGTGTGACTCAGCACAGTTGTAATATGTTTTTCGAACGAAACGCATGTGCGGCGCAACACAACCGCTGTGTAGAGCGGCAGCACGAATGGCTTAGGTTAAAAAAAAGATCGCAGTCGAAAAAAGATCGCCGCAGTCGAAGTGGAATCTTTAACATGGTCTACATACAGTAACCACCCAAACGAATGAAAATTACTTAGATAAAACGCAGCACGACGACTTGGAGTTATTTTTGATTGGATTCTGCCGCTTAGGCGTACAAAAAATTCAATAAACCTGTAAGCTAACAATCATAATTATATTATTATATTAAAGCATACAGTTATATTATCATTTTCAACCTACTTATAATTTTCAATCAATTTCAAATTATGAAATTTATTTTAAAATAATATAATAAATAAATTCATGTACAGCAGGAGATGTCAAATAAAAGATATATAGAAAGATTAAAATGAATTAAAATATACCTACTTTGAAAGCAATTAGCCCTAAGTTTTCATCTTAAGTGAATTATTGTAATTCTTATGAGAATAAAGTTTATTAAACCATAAACCATAATTATATAAACAATATCAAACAAATAATACGGTCTTCTTCATCCCGGAAAACGCGTGCAAAACCGTGGGTGGAAGCTTATTTATTCATAGGCTTAGGAAGAAAGTTCCATTTGTCTCTTGCATTTATAAAGCGAATCGGAGTCAGATTTCCCGTCGCTCGGGTATTCAAATCAGGCGAGTTCCCTTTCATCCGGCGCCAGAGATTGATAACCTCTGCTGTTCACTGTTTTATCACCTACCTAGGGTTAACACGAATCAAACCTACACTAGATACATTATGATAAATTAGATAGACATTATAAATCACCAATACAAACAGTTAAAGACACTTCTGGGTCATTCTCCATTCAATATCGAAAGAAATCAAAATCGGTCTATATTTGTCGGGAAAATCGACGAAAACAAATTAAAAAAAAACAAACACGCAGCCGAGCATAGAACCTACTCCGTTTTTTGAACCCGGTCAAAAAATCTATAAAGATGGTAAGTAATTTAAGTACGTTTGAACAATTTATATCGTTATGCAAAAAATATGTCGAATCGAGTCACCCAAGCTTTATAGATATTTTTTTTATTTGAAGTCAAAGCTAAATGGCTCTTCATTACCAATGTTGTCTTAGCGCCCTAGACACACATAAAATATTCACGTCTTTATAGCTTCGCGTGGTAGGTATATTTACATAAAATTCATTAACAGAAGTTTACGGCACAATAAAATTGACTGATTAAATACAGCATACTAGAGAAGCTATAAACCCCGATTTGTAGATGAGCTGACTAATTTATGCAGAGACTATCACAGCCGCATGCGAATCAGTAATCGTGGATGCGAATCAGTAATCGGGTAAGACTACTCAATATAAGGCACAGATACGTATATAATATATACTAAAGAAATTACGGACCTGATTATTTGATGTTAATGTCAACTCAATACCTCCACGCGTTCCTGATAAAAAAAGGTAAACTGACGGACAGATAGACGAACAGCTGACAACAAAGTGATCATAAGGGATCCTTTTTTTTCTTTTTGGGGTACGGAACCCTATAAATTATTTTATGGCACAATAAAATTGACTGATTAAATACAGCATACTAGAGAAGCTATAAACCCCGATTTGTAGATGAACTGAGTAATGTATGCAGCGACTATCACGGCCACGGAATTAGCAATCGGGTAAGGCGGCTCAATATAGAGTCACAGATATATACTAATATATACTAAATAAATTACGGAACAAAAGAAATAAATAAATACGGAATTAAAGAAATACTGAGTATTTGATGTTAAGTTCAACTCAATACCTCCACGCGTTCCTGAGAAAAGAGGGTTAACAGACGGACAATAAAGTGATCATAAGGGATCCTTTTTTCCTTTTGAGGTACGGAACCCTAAAAATAATGTGTTGGAAGTTTGTCGTATGATTTGTGTGTGAGATACAACTGCTACCAAGTGCCCAACCAGTGCCCAAGTGCCTTAGGAAAAATTTCTTTCCTGAGACATATTATTGACTTAGTTCATGTCTCATGCATCGATGTCAATGCTTATTCTGCATATGTCCGTAACTCACATAAAACACTCCGATACTCATTATTTTATTTGAGTTAGTTTAAGTAGTTAATAATTCTAATCATTTTACATAGAAATTAAATAAGCTGTCAAGAAAATAATAGATTATTCAACATGTGGAATATTGATATGTGTTTTATTTGTGTTTTGGAAGCCATTTATATTTACATATCCAAGATTGACTCACTGAAACTTAATTATCTACTCTACACTACATTACATTACAATTTGTATACAGCAACACAGATTACATAATAAGTAGGTAATAGGTCTACTGAAAAGTGACCGCTTCCCCCACAAATCTGTCAAAATTAAAAAAATCTACACAGTAACCAACACCTAATTTTTTTTATTATGAGGGTATGATTATACTTTGGGCCTTACCGATAGGTAACCCCACTAATTTGGTGTAGTAGATCACACCAACCATCCTCGGCTTGGTCACGTAGGCGCGTTACGTGCGTCATTGTAGCGAATTCTGAATTTTTATGTCGCTATTGTTTGGCACTCAGTTTTATTACCCAGTAGCCTCCCAGGTTGAGGAACAAAAGTATACCGCTACTCAGCTAAGGCATCACCCACATGAGCTGACTTACAAAATAAAATAAAAATTATAATAATAGGTATTTCTTCATCAAAACACAATGAGATTTACTTATCTTAAAACAATGTGACGTCGACGTCTACAGTAAAATGTCACCTATTTACTGACGGACTGCTAGTAATAGGCAAAACCGTAATAACGCTAATGTGACGCTAGGACTGAATTTCAAAACACCTTGTTTTCGATCGTCTTTCTTTTCGTCCTTATGCAACGATATCGTAATAAATAGTTATCTGCTTTGCAAAAGTCCAATTTTAGCCCTAAACTTTCAGATTGTCGTTTCATTTTCAGCTCATTGAGACTTCTTCGCACATCGTAAACATTAAACAACTGAAAAAAGTTGTTTTGTTTTGTCCTCCTAGTGTGTTCTGTAACCTTGCACTAAATAATCGTATTTATATTCTAAACTCATTTAATTTACCGTCACTTCGATCCAGGTTATTAATCATAAAAGCTTTTGAATAAAAAGCTCAATCCCTATAAGCTACAACTTATCAATTTAAGCTTGAGTCTGGACTCCTTCGAGTGGCAATTCATCATTATTTTCTTATCTTATCACAATTATCGTTTTGCGACGTAAAGAACTAAGTTGATCATATGCCTACAGCGTTTTAAAACAAAAAATGTCTAAGGATCAGCTCACAACGAGGCGCGACGCGATGTGAAGCTGCGCTGCGCGCACTATGATTAAAAATTCGGCTTTATTTACTACATAAAGAGGTGCACATTTTATTGACATAATGCAATAACTCTCAGCGGCGCGCTGCGCTGCCACGCGTTTGCATCAATTTGTATCTTTTTGCGTAGTAAATAAAGTCATATTTTGAATCAAAGTGAGCGCAGCGATGCGTCGCGTCACGTCTGTATGTGAGCTGATCCTTAGTTATACAACTATACATTGTGGTTCAACACTTACCTTAAATTTCGTGCTTGTACCCTTATTGGCTATTTCGACAGGCTTCATCAAAGCACAGGAGCTGAGGCGGAACAAAAACGAACATAAAACTGACCCGGGTTAGTCTGGAAGAAATAATGTAGGTATCGGCAGGAAACTATTTTTCTCAAATAATACTGGACTACGTCATTTAGCCTGAGTATAAAGTTTTAACAATCACGAAACTTAGTGTAATTCTTAGGAACCGTTTTTTGTTGTTGATTGGCTTCTTTCACCTGTTTTTAAGCTCAGAATATTAGAATAGTCTCAAAGCTGCTGTCTGTAGTTAGGGTAACTTTTTGTTTTGTAATCGACATTCCATTTCCTTTATATCTATAGATCCATTGGAATAAAAAAAATATATCAAATCGATCAAAGCCGCTGAAGTCATGCAACGATGCAATTCTGAAGTGCAAAGCCATTAGTGCATTGAGCGACATAACAAAGTCACCGTATCGAAGGAAACCCCAGACGATCCAGTCCGATGTAAAAAGTTCAAGACATTGATGGACGAGGCTGCCAATAGATCGATCATCTTTGAACAGCGGAGTCGAAAGACATTTGATACGTATTTCATCGAGCCTTACCAGAAGATAGTCTGTGCCTGTCTTGTGGTAAAAAAAATATTGCTTAGCAAAATAGTAAAAACACAATCGCGTACTAATTTAAGACACAAATAATACAACCCCCTAAGTTATAAAAAAAAACTCTGCGGAATAGCTAAACAGTGTTTAGTTTTTACTTTAGTTATAATGTTCAGTTATAATGTTCGGAGAGTTTATAAGTATAGAGGTTTACCTAATTGACATTTTAAGCTCAATATAACGCAATTTTTACCAGAAGTTTAGAGATTTAAAAATTTATTTATTTACGTTAACGGCTTAATTCTTTAAAAGCTTGAATGCAAAGCCATTAGTGCATTGAGTTAATCCAAAACCTGAAATTAAAACGTGACGAGAATGACTTGAAGTCTTTTTATCGTAAGCCATACAGTAAAAACTCACGAAGCAGAATACTTTTAAATAGTAAAAGTACACCTATAGCACCGAGTGCATGGTTTGTCTGGGTCATTCATTATATTATCATAAGTCATACTGTAAAATTGTAAGTTTCATTTTTAAGTTGTCTTTAAATTGTAAGTTCTTTTAAATAATATTTTTTGAATTTGTAATATCAAATGTATCTAGTTTATATGGACTACAAAATGTCTGAAATTAACTATTTTTTATTTAAATCAGAAAAGAAAACAGTATTGACCCTCGAGTTTATAGTATGGCTCCTTCTCGTACCTAATTACAATTTCTACTGCAAGCATCGTTTCGTCACCCCATTCGTCTGTCACTACCGTGCCCGGAAAGGTAACGAACGATATTATCAATAACTTTAATTAGACAGCACCACAGACCACCTACCTACGGATGCCAGACAAAAAACAGACGCACATAAAAACAATTAAGTTTGACCGCAATACCATAAAACAAAGTAACATGACCAATCCAGGGGCAATTAAGGAATATAATAGCAGGAAGGAGCTACGTGAGCTACCGAAGCCATTATGTAGGGTTATATATTAGGGTGGGTCTATGATCTAGGGATTGCTGCCGACAGACTGCTGCAGTGGGTAATCATGAGGTAGCTATGCGAGAGATATGAACGTACTAGTGGAATAAAATTTTTAGTGAATAGTAAAAAAATCTTATTTGATAATTGTATAGTATAAAATATGAATTGACTTAGACAAGTCATACTTTACCTACAGCCTAAAGAAATAAAATATATTGTATTTTTTTATGGCACAGTAGGTATCTCACAGTCCAATCCCGAGTCACAGCGAACGTAGATTGAATAGGGGTTAAATTCTGATAACCGCAATCGATGTACTGCAAGCAAGCTGAAGTGGCAGTAGGCCGGCCATATATCACGAAGAACCGAGAATCGCTGGGGTAGACGTATTCTTGAGTGGAGACCACTACTTGGTAAACGTAGTTCAGGACGCCCTCCGGCCAGGTGAGATGACGACCTGCAAAACGTATGTATTTAAAGAATGACCTTAATAAGACCAATAAGAATGGTGTGTAGGTATTGGTTTCTTTTGTTATAATGTCTTATTTCTATAATATTTGATTAATATGTATACTTCTATAAATAAATAAAATATACAATTCTATTCTTTTCTATTATATAGCCAGGTGAGCAGTTTCTGTGATATAGTGCCTTTCTAATTTAATAACTACGCGCTGAAAGAGGAATGAGGATAGTAATCATAAATACTTACAAACTTTATGATCTCTACTGCGAGCATTTAAATTCCAACAGCTTAGAGAAAAACTCATAAAAGAAATCTGAAACAATGGAATTACAGGAGTGAATGAACATAGATAAATATGTATGTTCTCTCTTCTTTATTTCTACAGGCGTTGTTTCTATGGAAACGTTTTGAGGTTATTTCTATCCCATGGGAACTGATTTATGGGATAAAAAGTCTATGTTACTCTCCATCCTTTCAACTAACTCTATGTCAAAAATCAAGTCGATTGGTTGCTTAGTTAGGGCGTGAAGAAAGGACACACTTTCGCATTTAGTTACGATTATCTAGCTACATATATAAATAAATAAAAAATGCTGGACAATTCACACAGCATTATCTAGCCCCACGGTAAGCAGAGCTTGTGTTATGGGTACTAGATAACTGATATACATAATACAATACATTAAATAGATAAATATTTTTTATTATACATAGAAAACGACCAGAACACCCGGAACAAATATCTGCAGATCGTACACACAATTGTTCCGAGGCGGGAATCGAACCTGCGTCGCAGGCGGACCTTCGCCCACCGCGCCAAATTCGGTCGTCAAATAAAGGATCAATAAAGAAAATACTATGAACCTATTATATACAGGGAGGTATCTCGACTGTGCACTGAAAAAACCCTGCCTGCGTTATCAACTGCTTACTAGTTTCCTTGCTCTATGTACAGTACAAATACAATAAAAAAATTATAAAACGATAAAAAAGCAATGATGAATAGGGCCTATGAATGCTTGAATGGACTTTAGCGCAACAAATGTTGCGTACCATGATAATCCAATTTATTTAATGTTTGAATGGTTGCAAATTACCCGTGCATTCAATGGCGCAGAACGTCATAAGTACCTGAACAACACGAGTGATGTGATGAGCATAACCAGCTTCACTGGCTAAAATGTCTTACTAAAAGTAGAGTTGGTTTAATGACGTTTATGACCGAAAATTACCAAAATATTTCAGTACACTTCGATGCAAGAACATGACCCATGTTGCTTGCGTAATAGTCTGGAACTTAATAAATGGTAGAAGTATCTCCTTTGTTTCCTACCTTAATATATCATCATCAGTTTATGTGACACTTAAACCAAATATAACTTAACTTATATAAACCAAGAACCTATCTCAGATTAATTTTAGATTTTAGGAAGTATAAACGTAAATACTAGATATAATTTATTAATATTATAGATTTCAGTAAGGAACTTAATAATATTAAGCTCCTGGCTTTATAATAGGTACTTTTGGAGGACAGTTGCGCAGCTCCTAAATACAGAAGTTGCATGTAGATAGCTGCTTATTATTCTGTGCCAGCATCGTGGGTGGGCTGTCAGCCGTCACCGCCGCGGCGGTAATCAATTTGTACGCCCTTCGTCTGCACCCCCCCACCCCCCCACTGTTCAGATACTTTCGTCACGCACCCTGCTCACTCATGTGAAGTCATGTGTCTATTAAAACCGTGAGAGCTAGAAGATATTTGAAATAGAATTGTAGAGAAATGCGTTCGTAATTTTTAAGTGTGTTTTTAATCGAATGTGCTTCGTTTTTTATTTTATACTATGGATTTAGATCTATTTTTTCAAACAACGTATTTACCGTATGTACCGCAACTTATGGTCAAAGGTTCTAGTACGCCTAAGATCAGTGTTTGGGGAAATAGACCTAATAAAGTCACAGTATAAAAAACGACGCAGCACATTCGATTAAAACACACTTAAAAATCACGAACGCATTTCTCTACAACTCTAATTCAAATATCTATCTGAGGAAATATTTGAACTCGTGTTTCAGGGCTTTAAAACAGTAACATAACAACTACTTATAAACATAAAGATAAGTTCCTAACTAGACTAGGTATGCTATATGTACACGTTTAAAGCTACAAAATCAAAACACCATGAATATGATATGACTCCGACTGACAATGGTAGATAACCCTATTATTACCAAACAAGTTCTTGATGCTGAACAACATTATAAATCTCATTCTATGAAGGTTTTAATGACTCTATCAGCCTCAACGGGCTGTCGCAGCTATTTACAGCCCATTGTGCATCCAGCTTTATCTACCACAGCGGATCGAACAGTTCCTTCTGCTAATTGAGTCATCCTATCCGAGCTATGGCATTGTTTGCTATACTTCGCCATAAGTACTCCGAAGTTCAAGCTTTGTGGGTGGCCGAGTATCTGTTGTTACATTGTGAATTGTTAGATCATTCCATATTCCTATTATGTAGTCGAGGGAAATCTGATTTTGTTATTGTTCGCATTCAATGTACGTATTTCACTCGTATTGACAAAAGCTACGGAACTCTTCTTGAGATGCTTTTTTACCACTCGTCCCACGGTCAAACAAACAGTGACGCTACAAATTCGACAGCAAACAGGATAATCAATCATTAGCGCGTAATTTCGGAGGCACTGGGTTAAAAAGTGAAATGTAATCAAAAGACAGGATGTCGCTCTTGGTTTTTGCTATTTATTTGTTTTGTTGGCTAGGCGGCTGAACAAACTCGACTGGACCGCGACATCGATAATTCACTCTTCAATCTATCTTCGCTGTTTGTTTCCATTATCCTGCGATATATATGTACATACTTTCACCTAATATGGTACCCACAGCAATTGAATAAATAGCAGTATCGTTGTGGGTCGTGGTAGTCAGTTTACGTCAAATTTTACCACTCTAGTTCTCGTTTCTACAATAAATAGTAGAGATTAGAGCATATATATTGTGGCACCGGTTACCGATCAACGTCATAAAGATCTCAAGAGGCTTTCTAGACGAACGAAACCAGGCGACCATGCGTTACGAATTCATACGAAATTTCGTAAGTATTATTAAATATTCTCACCAATTATTTATTAAAGTGCCACCGTCTATATTGTTAGTTCATGTCCAGTCCATCCCAACGTTGCCTGGAAGAGATCGCTCTCAGCGATAAGGCCACACGTTATACCTTTATTTTAAGTTTTTAATTCTGTATTGTTTTCTGTTTTGTGTGGTATAATAAAGTGTATTTTATCTCTATAATATATCTATCGTCTTCTTTTAAATTTTGCAAGTTGTTGGCACAACTTCAATATTCTGCCTCCTACTTTTATTTGCCGTTTATTGGCTACAAGTACGGCCATAATCTTTATTGGGACATGAGGTCAATAAAATAATCACAATTGTGTCGCTTTATATCGTCCACAATAAAAGTAAACGATTTATAACGTTCTGGGCTGAGATTGCCTGAACTTATCATCGTAAATCAATTAGTTCGCTCATGTAGATCTTTGAGTGGGTATTTATCTGTTATTTATTCCTTTTTGACGAACAAAAGACTAAAGCTTTAGCCCAGAATAGAAAAACTTGCTTATATTATCAGAATAAACGTTTTTTTAAGCTAGTCAGACTAGGTTGACAGAAACTAGATAGAGTCTGGTTAGGTCTCGAAACCTTGGCAGTTTTGAGATCTGAGATTGCTTTTGAATATTATTTAATATTACACTAACACTGTACTTATAAGGTCTTTGTGTAAAAACTAGACTGCAAAACACGTAAAACAAAAAAAAAACAGAGTTTGAAAAAATACATTGAGCATACTTTGCTAAATCGATAGTTGACGCTTTTGACTGGCTTTAAATCTTCGCTTGTTTTAATGAACTTCAATTAAATCTCTTTTCATAAAAGAATCAAGAAAACTACCTTATAAACAGTGGAAACAAATCTCAAAGGTTGCAGATAGTCACGCCGATAAGCTTGCTTCCTGTCCTCAGCGGACAGAATACTTGTTGGAGTTCCACCGACCGTGACGATCGCAGTGATCGCACTCTGATTATTGACAATAATTCGGTGCGGGCCCTCCCGTGGGATCTTAAGCTATATTCCCTCAGAAATAATTGGACAATTTGAAAGATGTGGGCTTGTCTAAGAATAGGGGCTATGATGAGCTCCATACAAATTTTTAACACCACTATCACACGACTTCTTAGGACCATAACTCTGGCATTTCGTTGATGACTGGTAGGGATGTATATGGAATTGTCTGAGTAAAAGGAAAAAATCTTAGTGTTTTTTCTTAAGCAGCTAAAATTTAAATCAATACATATGTATGTACCTTCACAAATAAGTGTAGTTTAAATTTTGTAACTTGTTATGAGTAAACCAATTGTAGGTACATATACATATATGTTTTATTTTATGTGACAAATAAATTATTTACTTACATAGGTACCTACCAATACTACCAACCAATGATTGGTATAAAAGTTAATCTTATCAACTTTTTACGCAGAATTCGACTGAAATGTTTTTTTAGCGATGCTCATACTATGTATATTATTCCACGCTCCCGATTTCGACGCATACGCATGTAAGCTTGTTTGCGTTGACGTTTAGCGGGCCCTTGTCAACTCGAGTGGCGAAGGATAAACAAGGGATAACTCCTGTCAGCCGAATTTCTGGAGTCACAGAGACATTTTGCATTGTTACCTGCTCGTGTGACCATGATATACGAATTGAAAAAAAATTAAATTCAAGCCAACAACGCTAGCTTATACCACTAATACTTTAGCCATTTCTAACCTAACTTACGCCTGTGTATTTGTATGATTGCTGTTGATTTTTGTTTCCATCTATATTTTGGTTGAACTTCAAGTTACCTACATATATGTATTAGCTTAATATAAAGTAAAAAAGAAACAAAACTAATGGCCCCGTGTTTTAAAGTGCTGTTGTTCACGCCTTCATTTAAAATTTGAACTCGTGCATTCATTGTATTCAAAATACTTACGTTGGTGCTTAAACAAAGTAACGCTGCCAACAAAACATTAAAACTGGGGTAAGTGGGAGTAATAAATAACCGAAGGTCATTTAAACAAAGCTTTATTTATGTTTCATATGAAGTAAAGCATCGGAATGCTCGTTTAACTGGTGTAAAGTGTTGTTACTCTACTGCTTATATTGGATTATGTACTCAGGACAAGGCACAGTAGCCCGTGGCTGTTTGTGCTACCTGTCCTACGCTCTACCTGCAAGGCATACAATCCTTATCATTCTATAAAATACTACAAAATCCCCAAATAAATACCCCAAGAAGGATTTCAAAATTAAACAAAACGTTGCGAGCGATAAAAAAATTTAAACACCAATTTTAAAAAGATAGAGCACTTTAATTAAGCTTCGACTTTTACGTTTACTTGACCACAATTTTATATCGGAAAGGGAACCGGACCATAAATCTTTGTGAGACGTGTTTTAAAGCGAAAAAAGTAACACATGTCCGAGCCACGTTTTAGAGGGACTAATTTTCTTTGGGATATTTTTTTTGTGAGGAGTGCGACGCTTATGCCACCCACGACGATCGCGAGGGAATGATAGCTGCAATGGAACAAAAAGCCAATAGCATTAGTGGCAACACCATTTCATACAACACCACTAGACATGTTGCAGCAAAGTAACAGCTTTCGGTACAACCGAGCGCTGGATAACTTGGACAATGTATTTTATGATTTTTTATATCTTTTTGCAATTTGAATACTATGATGAGATATCTATCATATCATCATAGTATTAAAATTGCTTTGATTTATATATATTATAGTTGTTTGTTACCCTTCGGCCGCTTTTTTTCAGTTATTTGCAGCGCGACACTCTACACTACACCATTTACTTCATATTCTAAAAGACTTTCGCTTTCTTAATATGAAGCTTTTTCTAGTAGGTTCTCTTAATAGACTCCTACGACATCCGAGGGCTGAATTGGAGATATTTTACCGCCACGGTCACCTCGTGCATTACGTGTGTGAGTATACCTACCGTATTTTATTTACTTTACTAACCCACTTCTCGTGAAGTTGTGGGTGGAATCTATTGAGTCTATAAAACTGACCTTTTGCACACGACAGTACACCACATATCGTGTGCCACTAATTCGCATCCTCGGATAAGAGAAGTGAAGCACGTCTAAAATATTAGCGAGCTTTGCATGCAAAGACGCTAAATAAAAGCTCGTGGGCCGTTGTACATTCTCTACACGACTGTCCCATAAACACGCTTTAACATCCTGGAAATACATGTAAAATATTTAGTACTAGTTTCTGCCCGCGGCTTCGCACGCGTTGTATAAGGTTATTTCTATCCTATTGGAACTGATTTATGAATTAAAAAGGAAATCTATGTTTCAAATAGTTTATAACCCTTCCTCTTGAACCACTCTATCTATTTAAAAAAACCGCATCAAAATCCGTTGCGAAGTTTTAAAGATCTAAGCATACATAGGGACAGACAGACAGCGGGAAGATTTTGTTTTATACTATGTAGTGAAATGTGATTTCTTATACTAAAACCCAGAACTACTAAAACTTAGATTGTATAAAAATAAAAAGGAAACAGTATGCACCAATAGTTTTCGAATTGGCACACAAAATATTCAAAATACCATATTCATCTTAAAGGTATGTATCTTGACAATCCTCTCAATCAAAGATTCCAGCGTTCCGGTGGTCAGGTAGGAATCTGCCCGCGACAGCCTCCCTTTGTCAGCTTTCGAGAAATATGACGGTATATAATCGCAACCGCAGATTAATAACAATTGGCTTTAAATGCCTAACTTTGCCGCCAAGTGGCAAGAAAATGCAAGGGTCCAGGCAAAGTTGATGTATTACACTATAGGTTCTTATACCTTATTTTATTATTCTGGCAAATTAAGTTCCTCGTAACGACCTCAGCGTAACGAGCGTTTCTCGATTTACGCGCTCATTTACGACGGCAAGATGTATTTTATTATCCCCCGATTGTGGGGCATTATGACGTGATTATAAGTTTTATAATCATTTGGAATGTCAGCGCTTGGATGCGAAATAAACCACAAAAGGAATACGAATATAATGAATCGGTGGGGCCGGCTCGAGTCCGATTTCGTTCGTATCGTTTAGTATAAGCAGATAGACAGTACTATGTTTAGGAGTGGTTGGACCCGTCTTGGGTGGTCCGTGGGCCGGTGGACAGAATAAAGCTGCTGTCCTACCGCTGCGCACGGCCAAGCAGCGTATTTAGCTGCGTGGGTTCGTTTGCTTGACGTGGGTCTACGTATCTACTGCAGTACACACTATACACGCAAGCTGTATACCGCCACGCGGCGCATTAACAAGAAGTTTTTATTTTAGTTACATGTATACGTTTGTTTGACAATGTGGGTATAAGTTACCTACCGATTTAAGTGCACCGCGTGCATAGCGTATACTGCGTACATAGCGTTGAGCTGCGTGGGTGCCATATACGAGCAACCTAGGTATAGCAATGACATTATAACTCTCGTAGGTTGCTGTCGACATTATGACGTACATTTTCTTGCAAAGCGAAGCAAAACACAACTGCGTACCCTCTCCGTGCGTGGTGGTAGAGTGAGTCAGCGGCTTAAGACCGAGATTTGAACGATATCGCGCTCTAATGAAATTGAAATAGATAGCTGGTCCGCACAATCTCGCGTCAGATCAAATCTGATGCATCGTAGCGTAGTACGCCAGTACGGCCGGCGTCTACGCGTCATGGCAGGACGTAACCGGGCCTTGTCCGCTTTCTGAACTCATGCCAACTATCGTTATGGTCAGTTAAACAATGTCGGCTTATAAACTGTTCATTACAATGCTGTAAAATTATAAGTTAAAAGCTATGTAACAATTCTTGAATGCCAAACGATAATTTCGAAGAAAATACCTTTCAAGAAAATACTCAAACAAAAAGCTTTCGCGAAATTTAATTTTCTAAAATTGTATAAGCAACTTTAAAACAAAAACAATGTTGGTGTAAATAATAATTCTGAGCTTAAGCGATAGCTTAATTGTATTGTAAATGTGACATGCTTTGAAATAATAGAGGCAAGTGTTGTAACCAATCCGTCCGACATGATGACAATGCCTGCATTCTGGGTGGTCTCGACTCTCGCAATCTACAGGATGTCCTAAAATAAACTGGCGTCTATCTTCAAGCTGTACAAAAGGAATGGGACGTTAAGACAACTAGATGCGTGAATCATACGGCCATTTAGGTAATCTGAGCTTAATCCAGCATTATTTATACCTACAGGTAATGTAGAGTCAGTGCTACCCACCTAGCGCCATCTTAATAAAGTCAGAATTAGCTAAGATAGATACATAATTATGTACTTTAATATACCACAGAAAACCAAAAACAATACAGAAATAAATACTTAGAGGAAGTATCAAGGGCGGCCTAATCGCTGAGAGTGATCTCTTCCAGGCAACCTTAGGATGGACTGGACACGAAGGAACAATACAGACCGATTGATTCCATATTAGGCAAATGTTAAAATTTGGTGAAATTGACACTGAAAAAACATAAAAAAAACAATGTAATAATACCGAGTACCGAGACACCGAGTTTTAAAAAAAGTATTTGAGCGTTTGGTCTAAACGACGCGGTTCCCGACAGCTGGAGAGTATCAATCAGCATTTCAGATCAGTTAAGCTACCTGTAGATTGTTTGGAACAGTCTGCAGTCAGTTAAATTGTTTCAATTATCTTCTATTATTTGAATGTAGCTTTCTTAGTTACTAAAGATTTTGGGTGAAAAAAATCTTGAAATAGTAGAGGTTAAGTATAATTCTTGAAATAGTAGGACAACGTAAATATTATCACCCTGTGAACTATCAAAATTACGCACCTTAAGAGTAGGCTTCTCAGAAGGTTGCAGAGGTCTCATAGGACTTTAACGACCTCCGTGACGCAGCGCCGGCGATACAGGCGGCTGCAGGTTCGATTCCCGACTCGACACATTTTTGTACGATCTGCAGAAATTTGTTGTGAAGATTAAGATTCAGCGGAAAATTTGCGATGTTTTTGTATAAAGATAAGTTTAGCTAATCGTGTTTCGGCTCACATAACTTACAAGGTCAGTTACCTATCTAAAACATTGTAGGTCACAAAAAACTACTGTTATGATTTTTTGGGGGTGTTATTAGGATATATAAATTGAGATATATGTAGATATGTGTATACCAATAGTGTAAAACCACGTTCGCAATTCGAAAGACCTTTGATAGCTTCGTGGTGCCCGTAAAACCTAGATTTTTTCAGTCTTTGATTAACAACTTCTAAAAAATGCACTACGGTAAAGTTATCCACGAAACTTTTAAAAAAGGCCTACCTATTCTAACAACATCCTAAGAAACCAAAGCCGTAATTTTTTTCTGACCTAACGCGATTCTTATCTTCTTTGAAGACCGATGGGCGAAGGTCCGCCTGCGGCGCAGGAGGTTGCGGGTTCGATTCCCGCCTCGGAACAACTGTGTGTACGATCTGCAGATATTTGTTCCAGGTGTTCTGGTTGTTTTCTATGTATAATAAAAAATATCTATCTTTGTAATGTATTGTATTATGTATATCAGTTATCTAGTACCCATAATACAAGCTCTGCTTACCATGGGGCTAGATAATGCTGTGTGAATTGTCCAGCATTAATATTATTATTCTTATGTCTACGGTGGTTCTTATATATTACTGTCTATAAGCAAGATAATACAATACCTACGTCTATAAGTGTATATCGGAATGTTAAACACACAAATTGTTCATTGTACCTACTTATTATTACTTGAATAGTTCTGAAAGTTCTGTAATCTAGCACTAGCTACTAAATTGTCGTCCACACTACCCAAAGGTTAGCAGGTAGAGAATGCTTTCTAGCATTATGTCGAAAAAAAAAGTCAAAAGTCAAAAATTATTTTACTGTTCACTTCAATTTTCATTGCATTTTATGCTCACCTATATACAACTTTTGTGCAATCGTTTCATTTAATATATAATAAATAATAATTATAAAATCGTATATTTCTGAAGGTCTTACATATTACATACATTGGTAAAATAATAATATGTAAAAAAAACAATTTATCTATAGTGACTGGCCAAATGTGGGTTTGGGACTCACTTCACCTTAACTGCGACTTTGTCTAGGACTCATAAACTGTGGCCTGTCTATCCTGTAATTATAGGGACGTACGTGGAAGTCGTAGACGAGAAATGAAGGGGCTTCATTCTGGGAACGCATCGATTTGTTCACTTAGCAATTATGGACTTTGGGAATGTTTGAAAGCTTAGAGAGCGCTATTAATCATATAGATTTTTAAATAATGAATATCGCCTGTTGCCTCTTGTCTTCTTCAAACTGTCTGTTCAAATAAGATCAACTTTCCAAATGATAATCATAAGTGCGAAATAGCAGGTTTAAGTGTCAAATTACTTGCTTAAAGTTTTGCTATTTGGTTGCTCCTGTACTGTGAACTTAGAGGTATTTTAGACGAACGCACTTATGTATTGCCACTATTTTTTTACCGTTGTTACCTCAGTTGTTACCGTTGTTACCTACTTAAAACGTCTTACTTCTTTTAAAACTATCATGGTATCTTGGGATGGTCCATATATAGTAAAATAGTCATATATAGTGGCAGGTAACGTTCGTAGCAAAAGACATCAGGCCTCAGTGCCAATTGCTATATCTGATAAAAACCACTTATTTATTAATAATAATTTATTGAAGACAGAACACTCACTTATAATCTGGGAAGAGTTAGAAAGGAGAGGGGTACCACAAAAAGTTTCAGTTTCGAAATGTACAATTGATGAAAAATGATGTTTAAAGGTGACCGAAACAAAGGCAACGATTAAAATGTTCGTCACATCGTGTCATTCTCATTCTGTCTGGCACCTACCTACTTTCCACGATTCTAGTGTGCCTCTACAATGTTGCTAAGCTCTTATATCACTTTGAATCAACGAAACATATGTACCCAAAACAGCGCCAACAAGTTTGAACACATCGCCTGCCGAATCCGAGGTTTTACAAAATCCTCAACGGTGGTCTTTTTAACACCCTCATGACCCCCGATGCATCCAGTCCTTGGAAGGGTCCCATAAAAGTTTTATCCCCGAGGGAAAAGTATTAATCCTGCAAAACAAAAACAAGGGAAAGTTAAGGGATACGAAGCCGGTTTTTATTTAATTCAGATCAATCAAATTGCGTGTAACATCTTTCTTTGGTGTGGAACCAAGTGAAACATCAATAAGCTGCTACAACTTCTTCTGTGTCATTGCGCACTTGCCGAATTCGCGCAGGCCTTTGCGCGTGAGTGGCTTGCTAATACCAACTGTTATGTCTGTCATCCGTCTTGTGGGGTACACCCTCACGTGTCCACTGCAACTTTGTTGTGAAGAAGAACTCTTTTATGTTTCATCATCATCATCATCAGCCTATGTTAATGCACTGTTGGACATAGGCCTCCCCTAATGAGCGCCATAGCGCCCTGTCTTCAGCTTGACGCATCCAGCATCTACCTCTATCTTTTATACCTCATGTTAGTCCACTGCTAGACATAGGCCTCCCCTAATGAGCGCCATAGCGCCCTGTCTTCAGCTTGACGCATCCAGCATCTACCTCTATCTTGTATACCTCATGTTAGTCCACTGCTAGACATAGGCCTCCCCTAATGAGCGCCATAGCGCCCTGTCTTCAGCTTGACGCATCCAGCATCTACCTCTATCTTTTATAGTGTAGAAAAAAAACGTTGTGAAATATTGAAACAATGTAGGTAGATTGGATAACATAATATTAATAATTTCTTAGCCTTTGAACGATAATATTCTAAATCCTAGAGCAGGATTGCTTCTGGAAAGCCTGCTCTTATCTTAGATCAAATATATGTTTAATAGTATGTTTTGCTCTACATATTTTGTTCGTATGATTCTCTATGCACATCATTAATTGTGATTGTGAATGATCAAGTTCTACACAGTATACAGATTTTAAATAATATGGGTATATTAATTAAGTTCTGCATATTCTGTGATTATTTTATGTTTGGTGCGACTCAATAAACAATAACAAGAAAAAAAAATTAAGTTAGCAACTCTTCATAGTACATTTATGCCAACTAACGATGAGCACAGGTAGCTGATCTGCTAATAATGATAGCCAAATAATAGCAGTATGATTACAGAGCTCCTTAGTATAAGGAGCGATCATTTAATTCGCATTAGGCACGATTGGGGCGACGAGTACGTGACAGACAGACGTAAAATCTTTTCAATGGAAGGTATCGAATAATAATGGCCACATTTACAAAGTAAAAGGATTAACCCGGACTAATATTTTCAATTTTAATTAAATATATTTATTTCGTGCCTCTTTTACATTTCGGTAGAGATACAATTGTTAAAAAAACCTAAAATTCATACTACCATGGCTTGTCAAACTGTTACTCGTTGCAACTTTATTTTATAGAAGAGTTCCCTACGTGTTACACTTGTGTAACAGTGTAACTCGATGGAAATCAAATCCCAACGAGTTACAAGAGATCCGTACACAGTGTGACTCGTTGGGAGTTTTTGCTAGATAATAGTGAAATAAAACATCTACGTCACTACTGTCTTGCACTGACGTTCCAGGACTATTTGACCCCTGATTTGTATGTAAATGCTGCCTTATTCCACATGCCTACCTCCTGGTAGGTCGAGATGACTCATACTCTGTCAGTTCGTGCCGTGCGCGAGCACTTTGACAAAGACTGATGTAGACTTTCGTATTTCAATGTTAGGGCTGCAACTTTTTGTACCTACATGATATTTTTGCCTCGTCATCTTTTATGCTTTTCGAAATACCTATGCTTTTATAAATGATTTTGAGTAAAGATGTCGAGATATGCTCCTGCAGCCCTTTAAGGCGAAATTCTGCGACGCAGGAGGTTGCGGCGATTCTCGCCTTGGAAAAAATGTTTGTACGGTCAGCAAATATATCTGTATTTTGTTTCGAGTGTTCTGCGTATTTTCTATGTATAATCAAATAAAATACATGTAATGTATTGAATTAAGTATATCAGTCATCTAGTATAGTACCCACCTAGCCATAACTATAACACAAGCTCTGCTTAGCTTGAGGTTAGATGATGCTGTGTGGATTGTCCAGCTTTATTTATTTATTATTTGACCAAGCCAAACAATTGTGAAGAGGTAATTAGAACACATTATTTAATTCGGATAATCTGTTTAAAAGATTAGATAC
Organism: Eupithecia dodoneata; assembly: GCA_947044415.1. Classification (NCBI taxonomy): domain Eukaryota; kingdom Metazoa; phylum Arthropoda; class Insecta; order Lepidoptera; family Geometridae; genus Eupithecia; species Eupithecia dodoneata. Next base: position 4,362,852 of record OX345656.1, on the reverse strand, counting down.
ATATTGAATTTAAATTCGAGTATCTTACAATTTTCTCTCTTTCCGTCAGAAACATAATTTCAGTGATATAACTACTTGTTCGATTGAAATTTAAAACAGTAAAACCTTTTTATTTATTAACGTTTGATTTTTTCAAACAAACGTAAAATCGTCGTTTCAATTTCAATTGAATTCTCTCAGATTATATGATAACCAGCAACGTGGTAAAGAAAGAATCAGTACAAAATAAGCGTAAACGAACTCTAAGGTGAAAGGGCAGCACACAACCGTGGGTGGTATAAATCATATTGTTAAACGAAGCCTGAATACACCGCTACCGCACGCAGGAATACTCCGCGAACCTCATTCATCAGGACTGATTGATTGCAACTGTCAAAGTCTAATGGCGCCGAGTGGCCCGCCTTGTTGGGCTCACCTAAGCCGTACAAGGGACAGCGACCTGATAAGTTTAGCTGACCTGATGCTTGATTGTCGGATAGCTTGATTGTCAGCTTGCATAAATAGCTGACCTGATGATAGCTGAGTTATTTCTCCAAGAGCGACACTCTCGTGGAATCCTTTTATACCTTGTCAGGCATGGATGGTTGGTTATGCTTAGTGCTTAGCCATTCTATTACATTAATATTAATGTAGATACCTACTTTACTTATCTATACTTATTTTACAGCAGACATTGCCTACTTATCACTACATAGTATAAAACAAAGTCGATTCCCGCTGCCTGTCTGTTCCATGCATGCTTAGATCTTTAAAATTACGCAACGGATTTTTATGTGGTTTTTTTAAATAGATAGAATGATTCACGGGGAAGGTTTATAAACTATTTGACAGTTAGATTTCCACGCGGGCGAAGCCGCGGGGCGTAGCTAGTACCTTACTTGTTACTTGTTACTTGTTTCTGGACTGGTTTCCGCAACTTGGCCGCCGGTGGGCCTTTTTTGCGTGTCGGGTGGGGGGGCTGCTATTCTAACCACCCGATGTCCTCCAGGAAGGCCAGCAGCTCGCTGATGCCGGTGCATGCCTCCCTAGGCGTCCTCGGTGTCCCAAGGTGATGCAGTCTTTGAGAAGCCACGCTGTCGCAATCTACAAGCACATGCGCTGCCGTCTCCTCTGCATTCATGCACCCTCTGCAAAGGGGGCTGTCCGTGATACCCAAATTAAAAAGGTGTTTGTTTAGCATGCAGTGTCCCGTGACAATACCGACGACTTTCCGGAGTTTGTCACGTTTGAGATTGAGGAGTTTTCGGGAGTACCGTGGGTTTAAAACCGGGAATGCCTCCTTCGACTGCCTGCAATCTGGAATACTTGCCCAGTGCTCTTCGTGTCGTTTGGCTGTGCGTTGACGGATCCATGAGCGGACTTGACTAAAGGGGAGGGGAATTATTGGTTCAGGCCCTGCCGTTTGCCATTCTGAACCTCTCCTCGCCAGTGAATCAGCTTCGTCGTTACCCCTGGATCCGCTGTGGCCTTTTATCCATTGTAGGGTGACTCTATTGGACTTACTTATTTGCTCTAGCAGGTGGTGGCATTGCAAAGTCAGTCCTGAGTTGTGTTCTCTCCTGTTCAAGGCCTGTAGTACTGCCGCGCTGTCCGAGAGGATCCTGATGTTTTGGTCAGTTACCTTCCTTCGTAGCACTGCAGTCGCAGCTTGGATAATACCTACACATTCCGCCTGGAAGATGGAGTTGTGGGCACCCAGTGCTGTTGTTTTGTGAATATTGAGATCTTCCGAGAACGTTCCCGCCCCCGTACCTGTTTTCATTTTAGAGCCGTCAGTGTATATTCGTACTTCATGTATGTTTGAGCTATCACTTGGCTCTTCGTGCATTTGTAAAGTGAAGCTTTTTGAAAGTATGTGTGTTTTAGGCACCCTATCATATATCGAGAGTAGCATAGGGTTACTTTTTGCATAATCGTCTATAATTGTGGTGTGTTGTGCTTTTGTGTTGTGGTTCAATAAACGTAAAGCCCAGAGTCTGTATGCAGCTGCGGCTGCCTCTTGTTGCACATGTAAGTGCAGTGGTAATAGGCCAATCAGGGCTTCGAGTGCTGCCGTGGGGGCAGTTCTCATACACCCTGTAGTCGCAACGCAGGCCAGTCTCTGGAACTTTTGTAGTTTATTTATGGTAGTGCTTTGATTTGTTCTTGGCCACCAGACTAGGGCACCATATGTCAGAGAGGGTCTAATTACAGTGTTGTATAACCACAGGGTGATCTTTGGGCTGAGACCCCATGTTTTCCCTAACAATCGGCGACACTGCCAGAATGAGATGGTAGCTTTCTTTATCTTGTTTTCTAAATGTGTTGCCCAGTTTAGTTTATTGTCCAAAGTTATACCTAAGTATTTAACTGAATCGGATAATGTAAGTTGCGTGTCGAATAGAAATGGGAGCTGATATGTTCCTAATTTACGCTTGTTGGTGAACAGTACTAGTTCTGTTTTCGTTGGATTCACGGTTAGTCCATAGTCTGTACACCATTTTTCGACGGTCTTTAGCGCGTTACTCATAATGTTACACGTCACGCTGGCAAAGTGTCCCGATATGAGTATCGCAAGATCGTCCGCGTAGCCTACCGTGAAGAAGCGTTGAGCGTTGAGCTTGGTGATTAGATCGTTTGCTACCAGGTTCCACAGAAGCGGTGACAAGACTCCGCCTTGTGGACATCCTCTTGAAACCACTCCTCTGGTCCCCCCCTGCACATCAATCCGTACTGCTCTCAGCTTGAGCATACTGATTATCCAATCTACCAGCGTTGGCTCTACGTTGTGTTTCTGTAGGGCTGCGTTGATGCTGTTAAAGTTTGTCTTGTCAAAGGCTCCTTCAATGTCTATGAAGGCTGCAAGACACAGTGTTTTGTTTGAAATGTCTTGTTCTAATCTACTGACTACTGTGTGTATCGCAGATTCAGTTGATTTACTTGAAGTGTAGGCGTGTTGTTGTGGGTGCAGTGGTTTTACAGTTAGTATGCTATCTCTTATGTGTCGATCACATAGCCTCTCTAGCGTCTTGAGTAAGAATGAAGTGAGACTGATCGGCCTATAGGATTTTGCTTCAGTGTAGTCGCTTTTACCTGGTTTGGGTATGAATAGGACTCTAACCTCTCTCCACATAAGCGGTACGTAGCGGAAGGCCAGGCAGGCTCTGAAAATAGCCGTCAACGCCCCGCCTATGTGTGCTATCCGCGAAGGAGGCCAGGAAATATTCCGTCCATCCCTGGCGACTTGTATGGTTTGAAAGTGTTGATGGCCCAGTTTACCTTATCTCCGGTTACCACTGAGCATGCTACGGTCCAGTCGGTCTCCGATGGTGTGACTTGACTGGTATCGTGCCACTCTGTTTCACCGTCTATGAGGCACCCTGGGAAGTGTGTTTGTAATAAGAGTTCATGTGTTTCTGCCGTCGTTTTCGTGTAGGTGTTGTCAAACTTCTTAAGCGAACCGATCTCGCGGTTTGGCTCTGCCGCCAGGATCTTTCTGATTCTGTTCGCTTCAGAGTTTGATTCTATGTTAGTGCAAAAGTTTTTCCATCTGAGACGACTCCTACGGCGTAACTGTTTTTTGTAATCGGCCCGGGCCTTCTTGTATACGTTCCAGTCGGAGTCGTCGTATGTATTCATGGCTCTGTTAAAAGATTTACGAACCTTACCCTTGAGCTCCTCCAATCGTCGAGACCAGCCTTGCTTCCCTTCATCCGTTTCTCTATTGACGGTTAGAGAGCAGGCTGACTCGTAGCTCTTGTTAAGGCTCTGCGTGATATGCTGTACTGCTGCTTCTATCTCTGCTATGTTACCTATATCCGCTACCGGGCCACCCTCGCCTAGGTGCTGCTGCAAGGATTTTGCAAACAGTACTGTGTTTGTTTTGCGGGGATTACGCCTGGGTGCTGGAGTAGTTTTGTTTAACGTCAGTTCGTACCTGATCCACCTGTGGTCGGAGGAGGAGGTCTCATCTGATACCCTCCAGTTTTGCACGTAGTCTGAGCAATTCTCCGTTACCAGTGTCAGATCAATTATGGTGCGGCATCGCCTCGTCACGAAGGTTGGTTCTGCGCCCTTGTTTGCTATAGTGACATTAGTTGTGAAGAGGAAATTTACCAGATCGTCTCCTCTGCTGTTTGAGACGGGCATGCCCCATATGGGGTGATGCGCGTTCGTGTCTGCTGAAATTATTAGTTTTGAGTTATTCAGTTCACATTGTCTTACCAGATCCGTAGTGTCTTTCGTGGGCACGGCCTCGTCGCCGGGCATGTAGGCTGACGCTAGCACTACGTCTTCGGTTTCCCCTCCGAAAACTCCCTGAAGCCTGACTGTCGTCAGGTCTCTGGAACAGAACTCGGTTAAGGGCACAGTTTTTATGTTGCGTGGTACAAAAATGCACGTACGCGGATGTTTGCAAGTGTTGTCATATATTAGCTTACCGTTAAGGTTGTTGAGACCACATACATGCCCTGCCCTGATCCACGGCTCCTGGATCAGGGCTATGGTCTCGCTGTTTGGGGCCCCCAGCACTCTGCGCAGGTTAGCCGTTGCAGTGAGGCTGTGCTGGAGGTTTGCTTGGACGACATTATAAGAGGAGGGGCTTTGGGTCACCATCATTTTGGATTCCCTTTTGCTCTTCCTCCCCTGTAGCCTCGTCTGTGTCCCCATCCGAGGCCAGCGCCAGTTTCTCACTCATCTCCTCACTCATCACCTCCATCGTATCTGAGCACGACGGTCTGGGTGATGAGTGTTGAGGGAAAGGCACCGGTGAGTCGCGGCCTTCGGACGTGCAGCCCTTGCTGGGCCCAGGTTCGTTCCCAGCTGCTTTGTTCAGCAGGCTGGGAGGGTCGTCTTGGAGCTTCCCGTCCGCTCCGTAGAAACGTACGTATACGTTTCCCAGACAGTACGCCAACTTGCGGCCATTCTCCATGATGATGGGGATTAAGGATTCTGGGATCCCTATCGTCACGAAGAGTATGTTGTCTGCCTGCCTTTGGTGTGTGTACACGGTCCACTGGTGAACAAGCGCCCACTTGTTCTGTTTCCCCAGTAGGATGCTAGTGTCTTCCAAGGAGGTCATGCATTCGGGAAAGAAGATTGCTGCACGTACCTTCCTTGTAAGCTCATGCTGCTTTACCACCGCAAGGTTTGGGCAAGCAGAGCTCGGCAGCTGCTTGACGGTGGCGATCAGCCATTCCACCGTGGGCTCATCCACACACCACAGCTTTAGGGCCCCGTCGGTGAAGATGGGTTTACCCTGGAAGCGCGGCGTGAACAAGATGTCCGGGTTCTTGGCCTCGTCCATCATCCGACTGCCGAGGTACCTCTTCAGTGCGGTGGCTTGCTCTTCTACCAGTTGCTGTTTGTCTGTCTTCACCACCGCTACGCTAAGGCTGCTTTGCGCGATTTCAGCATAGCTGGTAGTGGGGACGCGACGTGAGTAGTCGAGCCTTGGCTTCTTCTGTTCTCCTCTCGGTGACACAGTATCGTCCAGTCCCTTCCGCTTGCCTGGCTCCTGGCTCCTGGCGGCGACTTGGATCGAGGCCGGGGCCGTGATCGGAGTCGCGGCAGGGGCTTGAGCTGATCGGGAGATCGCTTTGGCTGCTCGGTCCTGACGATTGAAGCGTTTGCTATGCTTCGTCGTTTTCTCCTTGCCTCGGCCTGACTCAGACCCGGCAGCCACCTCGAGCGAGCTCGTAGGTTTCGCCAGCGGGGCTTGCGGCTTGGAGTTAGACGCATGCTTAGCATTTTGCCGATGCTTATAGTAGAAGCTAGGACTGTCTGCGTTCGCAACAGTGGCTCCGGTGTTCGAAGCCGCCTGTTGGTCTTGCTTCAGTCGTAGCTTCCGCAGTTTACGTCGGGCGTTCTTGCCTAGGGGAGCATTAGCTCTCTCCGAGGTTCGAACTTCGGTAGTAAGGGCTTCTGCCAATGCCACTGGCTTTTCCCCTTTCCCTGCCGCTCCGTCTGATTTGTTGGCTTTCGATCTGACGATCGACCAGCCAGCAGTAGAATCCGTGGCAACCTTGACGGCCGCGTAGGCTTCCACCGCCTCCTCTGCTGAGGGCCCAAAGTGGTCATTTTTTGTAGTCTGCATTTTAAGTTTTATTATTGAATTCATCTTTCCGGGCCCCACCCACCACGGAGTCCAACCAGGGGGATGTATGTACACATTATACACCAGGGTTGCCGGTCCGATATAGAACGGGTGATCGCGTTGTCTACGAGCCTCAACGGCACCGCTATACTCGGTGATGACCACCATCACCAAGGTAAGGCGTGCACCGCCGGCTGCAGACCCCATCGACCCCCCCCTCTCACCAGCGGTAGCTGAAGGCCGACCGCCATGCTGATTTGTCTTGGTTGGTTAGACCATGACCGCCCGTTTTCGGAGGAAATTCACGCCAAAGAGGAGTGTTGCGGAAGAGACATCTGTCCGCTCAGCCACCAGGACAGTTGCATCCCCCCTATCGGGCCCCCTACGCACAGCATCAAAAGCGTAGGTGGTCCTCCCACCACCTGCCATCACTCTTTTTGGGGATAGCAGGCCCACGGAGCTGGACCACCTTGCTCCGTAGCGGATTCTTGGTTAGGGATGGGATGGGAGGGAGAGAGTGAAGTGTGGGAGATGGTAGCGTGTCATTTCTATCCAGCATCTGCTTATCGCCTGATGGTGGACCCGCCGGGACATGATCACTTTATCCCAGGCAGTGTTCGTCTGGTGGTTTTAGTTACATCTATTTCTGAGGGAATTAGACCAATAACAGGGGACAACCACGTGAAGGATTCCCCACCAGGCTTGCCTTAGGGATCGGCGACTGTTGCGCTACTCTCCCCTAAGACCGTTTGCGCCTTACATTTCTTGAGGAGCTATGTAAGGCAGGTCTGTATCTATACTAAACAAGCAGGCAGTTATTCTAGGTGACTAGGAAAGCAAGCAAGCTAGGCAGTGCAACTATTAAAGCATGGATACAGCCCCCCCCCGTAGCTAGTACCTACTATAAATAGTTATTATGCACCTTGGCAAGTCTTCGTAAGTCAAATGAAGATTGTTGGATGATTCGTCCACATCATATTAATCTGCTCTTCTAATGCAAATGATGCCTAATGTGCCCAGATATTGAGTTAATCTATTCACGGTGTCTTGATGACTTTATAAGATCTCGTGGTTTACTGTAGCAAATGAGTTAGGAGCACCATTTGCTTGAAATTAACTGTAATAACGTTCTATAGGAATATAAGCGTTTAACGATTGTTAAGTGGCGGCTTACTTTGTAGGTACAAGTAATATGTATCTAAGTGCATTTGTCTTTAGACCACCTACGACGTGATGTCTAAAATTATGTGGGAGAAATAAGCATTGCAAATCAAGCAGGGCGACACCTACGTTTAATAGCCTGACAAGCTTTGAATAGTTTGAACTAATGTGGGTAAGAGTTAGGGCTATTTCCATTGATCGAAATGAAAATAAAATAAAATGTGTCACTTTTCTGAGGTCGGGACCAATGATAAAATAAAGTAAGTAAGGCAAATAAAAGAACGGCTCATCTTTGTAAGACGAAAAATTACTATACAATCACACTAATATCTATAGGTACCTAATAAATGCGAAAGTTAGGATGTTAAGATGGATGGATCTATGCATGGATGTTTGTTACTTCTTCACGCCAAAACTGTTGAAAGAATCAGCTGAAATTTTGCATACAGTTAGTTTTTAAGCCTGGAATAAAAAATAAGCTAATTTTTAGCCCATAAATTAGAAAATGAACACATGTCCGCGGAGCACGGCAACGGTTTAATTTGGACTGTCAACTACTAATTTATTTCAGAGTTAAATATTTGCTAAAGTATTTTAAACTATGTAATTTTCATCGTCAAGTGGCCCAACTTACCGTACCGTACGTATGTACCCAAAGACTACGTTATAGATAGGCTACTTATTAGGTACAGGTACAATTCCACATGATTAAGATTCCACAGCCACGTTCGTACATCACTGCGCTACTTTAAATGCCTTTCCTATAACCACCTACTTAACGTTCAAATGTTGCAAAGACGGCTATAGGTCGAAGTCAGGACTTAAATAGTAAATGGCTATGTGAGGTGATGGATGCAGTAAATCTTTAATTGAATTGGTGGCTATTCAGTGCCTGTCTAATAAAATGTGGGGAATTACAGCACAGGGGCTAATGTCCACTAAAGAGGGCTATAAAAGAGTAGGAAGAAATCTTTAATCAAAGAAAAGAACCTTAAACATACCATCTCGTAATTAAAGTCTAAGAATAAAGAAAAAACTAGTGAAAACAACGGTATGTCTTTGTTTTTATTCTTAAAAGGGCTTTGTCGCACACGCACTTCTTGCGAAGGAGAACTTAATAACATATAATGATTTACACTACATAAACTACGAGTACCAATAATTAACATCACAGGCATTAACATTTTTTACTTAAGTATAATTAAAAATTTATTTAAAAGCCATGCATTATATAGTATTCATGAATTTATACGTAGCAATTTATTAAAACCTTCTTTTTTCGCCTACGACGCAGGAGCAACTCCGCAGGAGCTAGCGGGTTCGATTACCGCCTGGGTAAATGTTTGTACGATCTGCAAATATTTGTTCGGGTGTTTTCGGTATTTTATATGTATAATAAAAAATATATAATATCTATTTAATGTATATAACGCCGCGACGACGCAGCGGGCACACCGCGACAACCGACACGCCGCCGCGCCGCCGCAATTCGCGTCTTCGGCGCCAGTGTGATCTGATAAGGCCAATGAGATTATATAACATCGTTGGATAAGGCTGTTATAGTTTGACCGAAACCGCTGTACCGCGCCTGAGGTACGCGAGCGGCGAGACGGGGGGGGGATATCGGCCGTTCCGATCCATCAGTCTGCCATCAAAGCGTACTCTTGCTCTTTTTTCCTCGCCCCCACCTCGCCGCACTTTCCTAAGGAGCGGTACAGCGGTTTCGGTCAAACTATAGTGCTATAGTGGTCAGTGTACCTACATAAAGAATTCCTTAGAAGCGCGAGTATCAATCTTCCGTATAAAGCGTGTCAGTGTTTTGGCAGTGTATAATGAGGGGCATCAATAACTCACGCGTCAATGTACAACCACAATGAATGTAAAGGAGCAAGAAATCTGTGTTTTCAAAGGGAATCAAACTGATGAAATGTTTTTGTGATGAATGATTGCAGCAATTACTCTTAGTTATGGATTTGGAAGGTTGTTTCACGGTGGTTCTTAAAAACGAGATATTTTGACATACAATACAACTTAGAATAACTAGAACACTATTCATCAATACAGTAAAATACTTTATAGTATATATATATATTATAGTTAGTGTTAGTAAAATACTATAATATAAAGTACATTTTTAGTAGACATTATATTACAGTAAGTTACAGTAGGTAGGTATATTAAATGACTTGTGTGCACACCTATTAAAGTGCAACGTACCTATTAAACAAAATAGGAGCTTCTAAAATAGGTCCTCGTTCGTGATTTATTCTGTACCTTATATGTTCTTGCAGAATACCAGTTTTCGCCGGTGTGGTCCTTTCACGATTCGTCGCCTGTGCTTGTATCAAATCAGACCTAGTTATCTTGGATATGTTCACACTATGCCTGTCAATGTAAAGTAGGCTCTACACGCTGAGACTGGTTCCAAGAATATTATTCAGAGCATTCTTAAGAAGGTACTTCATCATCATCAGCCTATATTAGTCCACTGCTGGATAGCCTCATATTCATATTTATTTTATTGCATCATAGTGTACATTTGTAGGTCTTAGTATCTAGGTAATGTATAAGAAACACAATGGTACCCAAGCCTCCTTGGAGTACTATACTTTATGTAGGTATTATCCGATGGTTCTAACCTGTGGTTCTAACTATAAACAAATATAGATATAGACATAGAATACTATACAACTGATTACTATTTTTTTTTTTATTTAGACTTTAATAGGCAAATCACCATGTATTAGACATATAAGAGATGAACATGCTAGTGGTTTCTTTTCACTTCCTCCACTAGTGGACAAAAAATTGAAGTGAACAGTAAAATAATTTTATTTGATAATAATTTATATATGACTTGTCTAAGTGCTTATTTTGTAAGCCTAAATAAATAAATGATTTTTACTAGGGTAAATGTACCTACCTCTAAGCTAAAATTATGTGAAACTGTATGTGTATGCAATATATTGTATTTAAAACCCGGAGAGGTATTACTTAGGTACGTACAAACTTGTTGTTGACCCCTGGCCTACCTGTTTTTTTGTTTTTGTTCCAATCTATTTGGTCTAGCTAGAGAAAAGAGATCTTACCCACTTAGTACGTTAGTTACGGCTCAAAATAAATAAATAATGAGCTACTTACCCAACACAGAAGAGTAGGTACGTCAACTCCGGTGGTCGTCAAATCAGATAGCATCGCTGTCTCGCTCGTTCCGCATCACATCCCTAGCCTAGCTATCTCGATCTTCACGCTGTAACTGTCTTCTCTTTATCGCGTATTTTTTTGTCAAAATTAACATTCACCCTGTATAATAGTCGCGTCAACTCCGGTGGTCGTGATAGGTTGTTTATAATACGCCGTGACGTGGCCGGACCGTGATTCGTCAGGGGTCGGATATTGCGCAGATTTGGCGTGACAATCTCATATTGATTATGACTATTGATTTGTGTATATACTAGCTTCCGCCCTGCATTTTTTTCCAGGATAAAGATTAGCCTATATCTTTCTGCGCTCGGGATATTATTTAATTCGCAAGATTTCATTGAGTTGACTGTTTACCGTTTTATCGTGAAAATGTAACAGACATAGTATATGCATAGATATAGAATTACGTTTGTATTTATAATATGTACTAGCAGTATATATAATAATTAAATAAATCACTATACGTATTGAGAACACAATGTCCTGTACAAAAAAAAATATACGTTGAAACCGTTTCTTATTTAATGAATTTGGTCTGTGGTGATTGATGGCCTTAGCAAACCTGCCCCTCTGCCATAGTACAATGATCATATTTGCAATACTTTAAACCAAAACCAAATATAACATGGACATCTCAAAAGTTTCGAGTTCAGAATTTTTCAACGGTTCGGATACGTGACGTTGCGTTGTAACGACCCAAACGACGTGATATCACGTCACTGAAGCTATCACGATCATCTTCACGCCATAACCCGAAACGGAGATATTGATCATAATAACCAGGCATTTTAATACGTGACACTTGATATTTCTGAAGGTGTAGGACAATACATGATAAAATAGCAGCATTGTATGTGTTAAGAATTCCTTGAACAAGGTAGGTCTTAGAAAGCTCAAATAAAATCAAATTTAATAAATTTGTCACATTTATTAAGTATTTCTATGGTATACAAAACTAAAATTTTGACACCTTGATTATATTTTAGAAATTTTAATATATAATATTTAAGATATTTACAGTTTACAGTCAGTTCAAAGGGTTTAAACAAAAATATAATTCGTATAATAAGTACATCTATTTATAACATTGACCCAAATACATATATTATAATATTAATTTACAATACCAAAAATTTACCAACTCACATTATAGAAGAATTCAACTTTATAACATTTAACCTACATCCCAATACATTAGAATAACATGCCACAAATTCACTAAAACTTTATCTACACATTTTATAAACATTTACATATAATTTAAACTGCAAACAGTCAGCAATAGGTAGCTATTGAAATTATGAGGGAACATTCTTAATCATATTATACACGACCGATGTGGCGCGGTGGGCGAAGGTCCGCCTGCGACGCAGAAGGTTGCGGGTTCGATTCCCGCCTCGGAACAATTGTGTGCACGATCTGCAGATATTTGCTCCGGGTGTTCTGGTCGTTTTCTATGTATAATAAAAAAATATGTATCAATGTAATGTATTGTATTATGTATATCAGTTTTCTGGTACCCATAACACAAGCTTCTGCTTAGCTTGGGGCTAGATAATGCTGTGTGAGTTGTCCAGCATTATTTATTTATTTATATTATGGTAAGGAAGATTCATTGAAAATTTAATTATAGTCTATAAAATTCGACACTCAGTACTCAGAGATCACTGAGTAAATACAGTTAAACAAATTTGTTCGTTCGCTTCTGTCATTTCTGTATATCGCTTGTGTCTTTTCTGTAAAGCATTAACTTGTACTTTGATTCGTATAAAATTTTCGATAAACATACATTGTATAGATACTTGCTTTGAAAATAATTACTAGACAATTTAAAAATGTTTTCGATTATACGATGGGTAAAGTAAGAAGTGGAATTTTGATGTGTTATCTAAATTGAGAAGACCAGAATTGGGTTCAACCAAACTCGAATAAGCATAAAGTATATAACTAATGCTTATTCCAGCTTCGTTTATGTTTAAAAACTAAATAAATACATATTCACATAAGTCATAACCCATGTAGGCTAACATACAAAGTTTCTCGTAATGTTCTACTATCACAATGAGACACAATCGTACGCGGATAAAATATATGTACAATATACATTTTGAGAATATATTAAATACAGTAAGTACCTGAAACAAGAAAATGCATTTTAGTCCAACCTCATCTTGCTCCGACGACCTCAGTGGCGCAGCGGGCGGAACTCCGACGCAGGAGGTAGCAAGTTCGTTTCTCGCTCCACGTCAAATATTTTTGCGATCTGTAGATATTTTTTTCGGGTATACTGAGTATAGCAGCCATAAAGTACCCAAAGTCAGGTTTGACACAAATAATAATTTGACAAATTCGAATGTTTGTAAACGACCGCCTATATTTACCCTAAAATTCTCTGTTGCTTTTATACGCAATTTACATTAATCGACGATTGGACATCCTTCCTTCCATAAATAATGCATACAATTATAACTGAAACTCGACACCAAGCTAGTAAGTTTTAGTTATTTGTGTCGATGTTTGTTTACAAACATCTCACTTTGAGCTTTCTAGTAACAGTACTCTACTCACAAGTTAGCTGAGCTCGAAGCCGGCGCCTGACTGTATGGCGTACAGCAGCTTCTCGGCCAGCATCTCTTGTGAGGGGAACTCGGGCAGCTTCAGCAGGTTCATGCAGGTGGAGGATGAAGGCAGGCGCTCCACAGGGCCGGCTGAGTGTAAGCTGAATGGGGGCTGGAGGTCCTAAGGAAATAACAACATTTTCACTATAATAAGAACGTAAACTTTAAATTTATTTTCACTCATATCTAATTAATTTCCAATTGAGAAAACATTTGCAAGTGACAGCTTCTTTTAGAAAAATCTAAGATGGATCTCAAATGGAAGAAGAAAAACACTTATCTTAGGCCCTTATTACTATAATAAAACGACTACTAATTTCCTATTGTAAATACTTGCTCATTCATCGATCTATGCTTAAGTTACGATTTTTTTTTTATCATAATCCTTAACTCAAGCATTTATCTATGACTGAACAAGCTGTCATAATATCAAATCCTGGCCTTAATATCATAGAAAAGTATTAATAAATACCTTGAACCCTAGCAGCGGCGGCCTGCTACAACTGGTAACAAACTTCAGTAGCTGTCGTCGCTGTGCGTCGTCGAAGGATTCCAGCACCCTCCAGAACAACTGCACTGTGGGGTGCGTCTCTGAGAAACCACCTGTGAATAACAGTATTGTTATGCTTATTCAAATACCGTGTTTAAAATTTTTATTTATTGCTAGTATATTTAAGATAACCCTGGCTAGTGTCTAGTTAAACCCAATTTAGAAATTTAATTAATTTTTAAACACAATTTACCAAAAAAACATGAGGTCTTTTTGTCAATAAATTATATCTATCTAACTAAATACCACGAAAAATATACGAATAAAATGAAAATATTCAAAAACAAAAATACGAACGGTGTCTTCGTTATTAAGGTTATAATATAGCTTTACAATATGAAAGAATTGCAAAGGCATTGAAAAAAGCTTATAAAAGGTATCACAAAATCCCCAATGAAATTTTTGATATTTCCTTTGTTCCGCGTAATCAACTCACACAGCTGACTCTTAGTCGATATACAAGGTGTTTAACCAACCTCCATAGTGCGTGTGCAGCTTGAGGTCGACCAGGTCGATGGGCACCTCAGCCCCCGATATAAGCAGCTGTAGCTCACGACATGAGAACATTCGCAGCCAGTCCAAGTTCACCACGGAGGTAAGGCCGCGTTTGAACGCTGCACATTGTGATCTTATTTGCCTGAAAAGTGAAGATTGGTTACAAAGTTTTTCCCCGGTAAATTTTAAGGTATTTTGCGCAGGAACTATTTTTGTAATCAGTTCTAAGATTCCAATCTCAATTTTTATCTAGAAAAATTCTGGAATATTCTTCCGAATATGATAAATATTTGTAAAAAGTCGATTTCTTTCGCAAGGTCGCAAGGTGTAATAAAATTCTACCTAAATTTGATGCCAATCGTGAGCTAGTATAGTTTTCAAAAGTTACCTACATTTTTTTCTATAAAATCGAATTGATATTGGAACTGGTTATGGTAATCAGATCTATAATTCCACTTAATTAATGGCTTCACCATAACAATGGTATCCCCTAAGAATGACACATTTTTGCACTTTAACGTTGATGATAGAAATACAGATTTATTTATTTAAGAAGCTTTTGCAGATGGAGGGACGCGTATCAAAAGTGTCGAGGTTGAATCCATTTTATGAATATCTCTGAGTTCGGAGTTTCTTTTATCTATGGCCGATTATGCGACCATACCATTGTCATAGTAAGTGATTGGTTTGTTTGGACAGAATATGGCCCCTGTTGTGAAGTTGTTTATAATGTAGGTAGAAGAAAAGCATACCTATTTAATTTATAATCTGCGACTAGATGAATGTATTCTATTCTATTTTCCGCTGTGACTGGAATGTTTGTACCGCCAGGCTTCAATTCCTCCACCTAGAAAAGAAAAATTCAAATTACTCTAAAGCTAAAAGATTTAGGACTTATCTTTACTTTTACTTTATTTAAAACTAGCTGCGCCCCGCGGCTTCGCCCCCGTGGAAATCTATGTGTCAAATGGCTTAAATGATAAAAAGTATCCTATGTTAGAGTCCTGGTTCTAACCTACCTTCTCACCAATTTTCAGTCAAATCGGTTCAGCCGTTCTTGAGTTATAAGTGTTGTAACAAACACGACTTTCTTTTATATATACAATGTGTATTGTCGAACCTTGATCAAACGAAATGTGCGAATACACGACATATATTTATCGATAAAAAACAAAAAATAAAAAATTATATGTTACCTATCTCAAAAATAAAGCCGATTTAATATTTTTTTTATGAAAACTAATTCATCTGGTTTTTTCTTCGTTTCTTTTTGAATAACCCCAAAGATATGCTTTGTGCTACGCACTTGGGCTTGAACACCACTACGCGAATTTACGTAGCAGAGCATCTGCCTGCGGAAGTTAAGGAACTACACAGCGCTGCTAGAAAATTTTGTAAAGATAATAATTTTAAGTTTTGCTGGGTGCGTTTCGGTAGAGTTAGTATTAGAAAGGACGAGAAGAGTCCTGCCATTCTTATAAAGAGTATTGAGATTTTGAATAGCCTGTGTCGCGAGTAATTACATTGTTATTAGGTTACTACCATTACTAATTTTGTTTTATATAATTAGGTATTAGACTTATAGTCCTTAATCTAGTGTTAATTTATTAGTTCATTATGGTCGGAATTTATTATCAAAATGTAAATAGAATACGCAGTAAACTATTGGAATTCAATTTAAACTTGTTAAATTCTAACTTCGATATTGTATGTCTTACGGAAACGAACCTAAGCAAAAGTATTTTCGATGGCGAAGTTGTTGATGCGCGGTACAATCTATTTAGAAGAGACCGCGAAACCACCTGCTCCCTTAAGGTAGAGGGAGGTGGCGTCCTATTAGCGATTTTGCGTAAATATCACGTTATCCGTCAGACATCATGGGACAGTGAAATGGAGGATATCTGGGTGTCAATTATTCCTGAAAAGTTACACTCACCCCGGCTCAATATTTGTGTTTGCTACCTACCACCCGACCTTAGCTCGGAAAAGTTCGAATATTTTTATACTCACTGTCAAAAATTAATGCTTAATGATTTTCCTGATGACGACTTCTTGCTAATAGGTGATTTTAATACACCTGATTATGTATGTGGCAGTTCAAATCTTGCTCCTATATCTGACCTGCCTGTTGTAGCCTCACACACAGCCAGCATTAAACTAACTCTATTAAATGAAATGATAAATCTTTGTAATTTAAAACAGTATAACAATGTCAAAAACGCTAAGGGCCGTTTATTGGATCTGGTCCTCTCCAGTCTTAACAACGTCTCGGTTACTGAAGCCCCAGCACTCTGTCGATTGGATAAGCCACACCCAGCAATTTGTATTGACATTTCTATATTTAAAGTATCCGCTGGATTAAAGAGATGTAATACAAAACAATTAAATTTCGCTAAATGTAATTTTGACAAAATCAAACATGAAATATCATCCTTGAATTGGCATCAACTGCTTTCCTCTACAGATGTTGACTGTATTATTGATGTTTTCTATGAAAATCTGTTCTCTATTATTAATCGACATACCCCGCTGTCTACTCTTAAAGCTTCGTCCTATCCTATCTGGTATAGCAAACCCTTAATTAGATGTCTAGAGGAAAAAAACAAATTTCACAAACTCTACAAAAAATTTGACAATCCTCGGGATTATGACACTTTTTCTTTACTGCGTCATAGATGCAAGATTCTCGCAGATGAATGTTATAAACATTTTGTTTCGTGTACGGAAGCTTCGATACAAAGCAATATTAAATCATTCTGGCGATTTGTCAATAATCGAAAGGGCCACTCTTCTATACCTCAGACAATGACTTTTGGTAACTCATCCTCTTCCAATGGGCAGGGAATTTGTGAGTTATTTTCACAATACTTTAGTTCTGTCTTTACTAAAGACACAAACCTTGGTCCTGATCCTGAAATTGGCACCGCTGCGGACTATTCTACTATATCAAAGGTTTTAGTAATGGAGAAAGACATTTACTTTAAAATAAAAAGATTAGATAAAAACAAAGGACCAGGTCCGGATCTTCTCCCACCATCATTTATTAAGATCTGCGCCCACGAACTGTCTGTTCCTCTGTGCATAATATTTAATAAATCTATCAACTCTGGTATCTTTCCGAAACGATGGAAGACTGCACATATAATTCCCATTTATAAATCTGGAGATAAGTCTAGTTGCGTAAATTATCGTCCAATAAGTATTCTATCTTGTTTCGCCAAATTGTTTGAGTCCGTGGTGTACGATCATTTATATAGTCACTTCAAACCAATTATTTCCGACAAACAACACGGTTTTGTTAAAAATAGGTCCACTGTTAGTAACTTGCTGGTTTATAAAAATTATTTATGTCAGGTATTTGCCAAAGGCGGTCAAGTTGACTCAATTTACACTGACTTTTCTAAAGCTTTCGACAGGGTTAGCCACAAACTGTTGTGTCGTAAGCTTCTTCAATACGGGATTCACGGCAGCTTGTACCGGTGGTTGTCTTCATATTTGGACAAAAGAAGTCAGCTCGTGGCTTTGAAAGGGTTCGTTTCTGAGCCCGTTTTTGTTACTTATGGAATTCCACAGGGTTCCCATGTCGGGCCACTGCTTTTTGTAGTCTTTATCAACGACCTGGTTCAGCGTCTGTCTTGCGACTGTCTTTTGTATGCAGATGACCTCAAAATCTATAAGGCCATCTCTAACGTCGACGACTGTCACACTCTTCAAAAAGACATAGAGATAGTAGCTAATTGGTGTAGTGACAATCAGATGTCCTTAAATATTGACAAATGTTTTGTAATTACATTCACAAATAAGGTCCATAAAATAACGAACAACTATTACATCAACGGTCATACACTACATAGGTCGAATGTTGCTAGAGACTTGGGGATATTTTTTGACGAGAAACTATCTTTTCGCGAGCACATTCAACACATAACTTCTAAAGCCAACCAATTGTTAGGATTTATACTAAGATCTACAAAAGGTTTCAGAAAGCCACAAAGTTTTCTTATCCTTTTTTACACATTAGTAAGAAGTGTCCTAGAATATGCTAGTCCCATATGGTCACCGTACTACAATGTCCATACTAATGCTGTTGAAAGGATTCAGAAGAAATGCCTTAGAATGTTGTGTTATCGTCATCACCCAGGTCGATCTGATTTAACATACGAAAAGAGGCTAAAAATATTTAACGTAACTTCGCTAGAAACCCGTCGTGCATATTTTGATCATATATACTTATATAAAATAATTCATTATATAATCGATTCCCCTGACCTACTATTTCAAATTAGTATCAATACAAAATTTAGTGCAAGAAGGTCAAATAAGAGCAATCTTTTTGCGTTACGCACTTATAAGAACAACATCTCTTATTACAACCCACTCACTAGAATGGCGCGTCAGTACAATGAGCTGTCCATAAAACATATAGAACAAGACATTTTTAATCCTAGAATTAACTATTTCATTAGAGAACTTAAAGGTATCCTCCATTTCAATGATCCTCATATCGCTGGTCCTCCAAGCTGGGCCATCCTACCTGGTGATGGAATTGAATAGAGCACTGCCCGGTCTTATAGCTAGGTAGTGCTTGTTTAATTTTATCACCAGTGTCTGTTAAAAATTGTTTTTGTTTTTGTTAATATTAGTCCTTTAGTACGAATTATTATAATATAATTTACTAAGTATAGCTGTACACACATATCTTTACGTTACAATGTAGATTAAAATTACTTTTTTATGATTATTTTAGATAACATTGTAATGTGTTTTGTGTTTTTAATAAATAAAATAAAATAAAAATAGAATAAACGGTGTATTTTGTTCAAAGTAGTCTCATTTGAAAGCTAGATAGTCTACTTAGCTAATAAAATAAGAAACAAATACAATTTCGGTACATAAGCCTAGTAAAATCAATATATTTTTGGAAATTTGCAAAAAAAAAAACAAATTTTATTTTATTTTTGATCTGTAACTTTAAAACTGGGTTATTGAGGTGTACTTTTTTGCATGTTGTATAAAACTTCATAATTTAATCTACAAATCTTCCAAAAAATATGGGTCTATCTCTTTTCGTTGTTATGTTATTCACCATTGAAAATAGGTACCTTCTGTTTTGTACAAAGATCAACAGGAATATCAACTGATTTAATTTACATAAATTATAAAATAAAACGAGGCAAGATAGGAAGAAATGGAATGAGGTCTTTGCCCAGCAGTGGAATAGTAACGGCTGTTTAAAATAAAGTTTTCATTTTTTTTACTCTTGACAAGACAGAAAGTACCTATTTTAAATGGTGAATAACATGACAACAAAAAGAGATAGACCCATATTTTTTGGAGGATTTGTAGATTCAATTAATGAAATTTAATACAACATGCAAAAAAGTACACCACAATAACCCAGTTTTAAAGTTACAGATCAAAAATATAATAAAAATCGTATTTTTTTTGCAAATTTCAAAAACAATATTGATTTTACTAAGCTTATGTACCGAAATTGTATTTTTTTCTTATTTTCTTAGCTAGATAGACTATTTAGCTTTCAAATGAGACTACTTTGAATAAAATACACCGTTTACTCAAAAAGAAACGGAGAAAAAAACCAGATGAAGTAGTTTTAATTAAAAAAATAATTAAATCGGCTTTATTTTTGAGATAGGTAACATATAATTTTTTTATTTTTTATTTTTATCGATAAATATATGTCGTGTATCCGCAAATCTCGTTTGATCAAGGTTCGACAAAACACATTGTATAGATAACAAAAGAAACAAGAGGAGCACTCTTTTGTTTTTCAGACAAGAAATATAATTTTTTTTTTTTAAATTAATTATAATATATTATTATTATATTAGCCCAGGGTGTCCCACTGCAGAGCAAAGGCCTCCCCTTCTTCCACTCTTCTGGGCCCTTAGAAAAAAAAAATAGATAATAAAATAAAAATTTTATTATCTAAATTGATAAACACCAGAAAGCTTTTTAACGGTTTTCATAGATAAATAATAAAATAAAAAGACTATGAACACAACATTAGGTCTACATACAAGTTATCTCTGCTCGGGCTACAAATACTTAAAGAACTATTATAGATGTATAATAAATAGTTCATCGAAAATAGTTCGTTTGGTATTTTTAAGTGAAAAATAATATCAAAAAAATGTTTACTCTAAGCATTTATAATTAACTAGCTGTGCCCCGCGGTTTCACCCGCGTGGTTATAAATATTTTGGATAATATACAATATATCTATAAGAATTGTATCTTATGTGTTATTCTGATATTGAAATTGAAATTGAAAATTGAAATTGAAAATTGTTTATTTGTAGAAAAAAGTATCTTACATGCTAGACAGTTGTTAGGACATCCTTTTAAGTATGTAAATATACTTGTGCCAGGATGTCCTGCTCTTCATTACAAATACATAGATTTTACAATAAACTAAATTAAATATAATTTTTAAATACAAATATAAAATTAATTAAATTGATAATTACTATTAATGATTACTTACTATTATTAACTGGACGTACAAAAATAACTCTATGGACTTTTTATTTAATTTAATAGATAGCACTGATACCTTATTTTCTGTGTCTGACGGCTGCTCCTGAGGACACCGGTCTCACAGTCCGTGCAACAGGAGCTGCCTATGAGTGTGTGTGTGTGTGTGTGTGTGTGTGTGTGTGAGAGGGTGTGTGTGTATGTGTGTGTGTGTGTGGTACCCCTGAGGACACCGGTCTCTTAAGAGTCCGGGCAACGGGGGCTACCAAGAGGTTGTTAAGAAGAATGTGTATGTATGTTTATATATAATAATAAGAGCACTAATATGAGTTGTTTGAATATTATAGTGGTTTAAAAGTTACTGTATATAAGTATATATTTTATGATTTAAATATTTAACTGAGTACTTGTAGGAATGTTTCAATTTCATCATAGCTCATTGTAGTTAACCATTTAGTAATATTAGCTTTTAGCGCAAATATGGGTGCATTATAAATATTAAGAATATTATTGATCTTTTTGTACAGGAAGTTAGATCGGTTAGTATATTGTTGCTCAGCAAAGCGAGTCTTGACAGAAGTATCATCATTAAATTTTATTCTTCTCTTCTGGTAGCTATTAGCATCACAACGAATAGTTTTGTGCTTTTCAATAATTAAGTTTAGTATATAAAGTTTCCTTACACTCAATAAATTGCTAGTAGTGTATAGCTCTGTCGTTGGAAAGTCAAACGGCTTATTATACATAATTTTAATTAAGGATCTCTGGGCTCGTTCTAACTCTAGTAATTTAGTCTTAGCGGCCCCTCCCCAAACCGGTATACAATATGTCAAAATGGATTGTCCTAACGCGGTATATACCTGTTGTAATACTTTATGAGGCGCGACATACCTTAAATTCTTAAAAATCCAATTGAGCTTCCTAATTCTTTTTGAGGTTTCCTCAATCTGTAGGTACCATGAAAGTCTTTGATCAATAACTAGGCCAAGATATTTAGTATTAGGGACTCTTTTTATAATATCGCAGGTACAGTTCAGGTTTCCGCCACAAGAATGAATTTTTAAATTGAAGGGAGCCGGTTGCGTACGTTTGTCGATAGAAAAACATATATAATTAGATTTTCTGGTATTAAGTGTAAGTAGATTTTGTTTTAACCATTCTGATATATGACTCAGCCCAGCTTCAGCCGTTACTTCAAGTTCTTCCCACGTCTTTCCAGAGAACACGATTGCGGTATCATCTGCGTATGAATATATTCGACCGTTATCTAGTTTGTGGTTGCATAAATCATTAATATATATAAGGAATAGTGTTGGTCCTAAGACGCTTCCCTGTGGGACGCCATACATTATATGCATGTCCTCACTAATATGGTCACCTATTTTGACACGTTGAGTTCTATCTGAAAGATAGTCTGTAAGCAAATCTAGCTGTTTACCCCTTATACCTATGTTTTCTAACTTTTTGACAAGCGTAGGAACAGAAACTGTGTCAAATGCCTTTTTTATGTCTAAAAAGACAGCTAGACATTTATTTTTAGAGTCTACGTGTTTAATTATATTTGATGTTAAATTTAGAATTGCTTCTTGAGTGCTTTTTCCCTGTCTAAATCCATATTGTGAGTCCGAAAGAATATTAAATTTATTTAAGTATTGGATAAGTCTACTGTTTATTACTTTTTCTAATATTTTTGAAATAGCTGGTAAGATAGATATAGGCCTATAATTGTTGACGTCTTCTTTGTTCCCACTCTTGTGTACAGGAATTATTATTGATTTTTTTAAGATATGCGGGAAAACTCCGACTGAGAAACATAGGTTGGCTAAGTGAGTAATGATTGGGACAATCATATCTTTTGCTAACTTAAGGAATCTAGTAGGTATATTGTCCCAACCGCAGGCACTGTTCGTTTTAAGATTTAAAAGAATAGAATTTACTTCTTCTAGGTCAGTATCAAGTAGGGTCATTGAGTTAAGAGGGGCATTCGTTAGTATAGCATTGTTTGGGACAGCTTTTGTTGTCTGGTTTTTTATTTCTTTAGCCAAATTCTTACCTACATCCGCAAAAAACTTGTTTATTGAGTTTACTGCTTTATCGGGAGTTGATTCTGTATCTAGCAGTTCTTGATTTGTAGTTTTAGATTGTTTAATATAAGTGATGGTTTTGATGTTATTCCACAATACTTTAGGGTTTTTATCTAACAAGAGATTTCTTTCATATGATCTTTTTAGTTTTTTTAATAAATTAGTACAGTAGTTTCGGTACCTTTTATACGTTACTTGTAGACTTTTATCAAAGGGGTTAATTTTTAATTGTTTTTGCATATGATTTCTATTTTTAATACATCGGAGTATACCTGGAGTAATCCAGGGTTTGATAGTACGTTTGCTTTTCGGAAGTATAACGGTTCTAGTATTATCCTGTAAAACATCTGATATTTTAGTTATTAAGTTTTCAATTAGAACATTTGGGCATGTACAGAACATTAAAGCTGTTAAGTTTTTATTACCTAGACAAATAAGAGCTTGATCAAAATCAACATATGTTTTAGTTTTACGACATAACTTTAGTTCTTTTGTTTCTGCTAGACAAACTAGTACCATGTTATGATCAGTTACCGTTGTGTTAAGAACTGCAACTTTAGCATTTATCCGATTAAGTGATAGTTTTAAAAATACATGATCCAAGCATGTTTTATCTCTAGTGGACAACGAATGTCCAGGTAGTAGGGAAAATGTAGACAGCATACCTAAGTAATCTAGTCTATTTTTTTGTTCAGCGTTTGTTTCATTCATTTTAGGAATAAGATTTATGTTTATGTCTCCTGTTATCATTATATTTTTGTAGTTTTTTATATTATCAAGATGCATGCGAAGTGATTCGGTAAATTTTTCAGAGTTTGAATTTGAAGGGGATCTATATATTCCCAAAATAATAAAATTAAGAATTTTTAACTGTAGACACGACGCATGTTCGAGTTTTATTTCATTTACTTTTGGTTTTAAGCAACTTTTGACATATACTGTAATGCCGTCGTTCTGATTTAGGTGTTTAGTAGAGTAAAAATAAGTGTAGTTATTTATCTGCGGTAACGGTTTGTTTGGATTAAGTCTACATTCAGTTAGTATTAAAATATCTGAATCAAATTTTAGGTTCGATAAAGTTATCAATAAATCGTCCATATTTTCCTGCTTATGTACACTTCTTATGTTTTGCGTTATTATAGTGAGATCTCTTTTTCTTACTTGTATATATTTATGTACTTCTTCAATATCACAGTTAAAAGAAGTTGCTATTTCCGTATCGTCTAATTCTTGTAATGTCGTTAGTGTATTATCCATAAGGAACTTTTACTGAGGTTAGCTTGTAATTTTTCACCAGGTTACGCTTGTGTATTAGATATAACAAACAGTAAAAACATCGGCGCAATAATAACGCATCTGCAACAGTACAGGATTTGCATGACAAATTGAATAATAAAATAAAGTCATAGTAATGCGGGTACCCCGCAAAATCGCCAACTCCGCTAACATAAATTAGTGAATAACTTCCAATAAGTTCATGAATAGGCATTTTGAATTGAGATTTGCATGCCAAACAAATATTTCTGGATCTTTTGTTAGTAGTGATCATGTACGATAAAGTAAATTTTGTGTCAACCTGTAGAATAATCAGGTTAATCTTTACAAAAACGTCAAACACCCGAAATGAATGAATACATAAATAAAGTTTCGTAACTCCAGTAAGTTTGATATTTATGTGTAAAATGTAGAAAAGTGTACATACTATAGCTATTTGTAAGTGATATCTACGTTGGTTTTTATTGTGGAATGCGAGTCTTATGCAAGTGTAGCAAGTCAAAGCCAACAAAAGGTAAGGCTGCATACACAGTTGTGTAATTTTGGGATGGATGTTTATGCATGTAATGAGTGTTTCTAGAATATCAGTGCTACTTACAATTTTTAAATTATTAAAATAAAGTTTTATCATTAATACTATTCTAAATAAGCCCAGTCATACTTTAAATAAGAGTTGTTGAATTTGTTGTTCATCTTTTAACTGGATTATTGGTGAATTCTCATCTTTCCTCAGAAAAACTTTGCCGTATGAGGTCCAGCAATATTTGTAGGCCTTAGACTTAACTAAGTCTCTTCCCAGGAAGAACAGGCGTGCTGCCTTAGCAGTTAAATGTTCGTTTATGAATACCGGAGTATCTCCAGATGAGCGAAGTCCCAGGTGCTTTGCACAAATCTTAGCCTTATGCTTTACATTGAATGCCTTAGCTACTTTCAAAAAATCATTCTTGAGTATTGTTGATCCGGTTTCCACAATAATAGGTGTATTTCTTATGTTTTCTTTCTTTACACGCACTCTGTATATATCTTTTATGTCCCTCTTGTTTATTTCACATCCTATGTTTTTAGATAAGCATGCTATCATTTCTACTAAGTCATCCTTCGTTTCATTTTCTTTTCTAGGGACATTTTTAACTTCAAAACAAGTTTTTTTTATTCCCTTCTGTAAATCTTCAATCCTATCCTCTAAAATTGATATGTTCTTGCGATCCTCTTTCGCTTGATTTTCCAGCATTTCAATTTTCTTTTTATATTCCTCATTTTGAGCTATGAGTGATGCCATAGAGCTTTCAATATTTTTGTTTGATTTTTGTATATCATTGAGTTTTGGATCAATAGTTAGTAGTGCTGTATCAGTTTTGGAGGTAACAGAGGCAATAAGTTGTCTCATCTCTTCTTTAAAATTTGTAAAATCTACACTGTATTCAGTATTTCTCTTTCTTTTCTGTCGCTGCGAGGCGAACGATCCATGTTTAGATTTATTCTGAGAATGATCTGTGTCTGAAGGTGAATTATTTTGAGATGGGGTCGGAGATGATGCCATTTTTTTTTTTTTCGGTCTAGTATGAACGCGTCCTTAGGTTCTAGGGACAAAATGGCTGTTCTATCGCGTAAGTAATTGGTTGCCGATTACAAAGGACAGCGTTTGGAGTGTGCGCTTGCGACCAATACAGGTTTGAGGTGACGCAGCTATGAGCTTATAGTGTGCGTGTCGGTGGTAGCTTGAATGAACTTGGGCGTGACTTACGCGTAGTAGTAGTAAATGTACCAGGACCTCAGAGCGCCACCGTGCAGCAAGATTGCTATGAAACCTCCTTGAGTATTATGCACTCCTATTATTTTACTCGTATTTAATTACTTCAAAATTGTATTTTTATTTACAAAAATAAATTAAAGTAGCTTGTATACGTCTACGCTTAACAGCGGTCCAGAGGGAAGAGGATATACAAGCTATATTATAGTAAAGTTTTATCAAAATCCATACAGTAGTTTTTGCGTGTAGGAGCAACAAACATACTTACATACATTTTCACAAACGTTAGCGTTTATAATATTAGTAGGATGGCGACAATAATTTGAGCTGCCCCGTCTGGCCGAGCTAACACTAGTACAAACTATTTATTACATACCTACAGAACAAATCTAATTATGTAGTCTCACTCACCCTTTGCTCCCCCAGCTCGTCACTAAGAACCGTAAAGTCCAGGTTAAGGTCCGGTACGTCTTGCCTCTGATGTGCCTTCAGCAGCAGTAACCCTCGGTACAAGGCAGGGTCTAGAGAGGCGAGCGCGTGCACACCGGCCTCGCGGCTTGAGCATAGCTTGCCGAGGAAGAATTCAGCCAACGGCAGCTCGACTAGGAGATTCTCGTATAACGCCTGTGGAGTTAAGTTGTTTGTGAACGGAATAATAAATAAATAAATAATGTTGGACAATCCACACAACATCATCTAGCCCCAAGTTACTTAACACAATACATAACAGATATTTTTTATTATACATATGTATGAGTAAACAAGAATGTATAAAATGATCTGTGTGGCGCGGTGGGCGAAGGTCCGCCTGCGACGCAGGAGATTGCGGGTTCAATTCCTGCCTCGAAAAAAATATTTGTACCATCTGCAAGTATTTTTTCCGGGTGTTCTGGGTAGTTTTTATATAGTATAAAATATCTATATCAATGTAATGTATTGAATAAAGTCAGTATCAGTCTTCTAGTACACATTACACAAGCTCTGCTTAATTCGGGGCTTGATGATGCGGTGTGGGTTTTCCAGCATTATTATTATTATTTTATATGTTTGTTGTATTTGTTAATCAATCATAGCCACGAATCGAATATAAGGAAATTCCACAGCACACTCTGCGCCATTCAATTTCCATAGAAACAATACTATTTGGGTGTTGTGTATAACGGACATACCTTTCCTAACATCCTGCCAATGAAGAAATAGTGCATGGGAAAGTCATCATAGAGCAAATGCACAGCCGGGTTGGGGTAGAGCATGTTGTCTTTGGTCAGTCTGAATAAGCCGCGGTTCGGGTCGAATGCTGATCTGAAAAATAACAAAATATTATATCTAATGACACGATGGTGATTCTACACTTTACTTCTTATTCCCATTTCAAACGCGCCAGCTTTTGATGGAATGGGAATGAAATTAACAACGTTTTAACAATTTCTTCCCATTTGATCTACGGGATTGTTGTTGATCGCTAATTTGTTTGCGACTTGCATCTGATTCATACCTAAAAAATGCATATTCATAACTATTCTTTACCACAAAATTAAACAAGAAATGAAAAATAAAAGTATAATAAACAGCCTTATCGCTTCAAAGCGATTTATTCTAGATAACCTTTAGATGGATAGAAAATGAGGATAGAGAGTATCTATTGTAATTCACATATTCTGTGAATCATAATATTTTTTCACAAAGTCTTCATAAAATGTATAATAAAGTTAAATAAAAGTTTCGCAATAACTCTACCGCACCTTTGATTAATGAGGACCTTAACACTATCACGACCCATGCATGACGCACATGGACGTGTACCTCTTCGTAAAGCTGCGGAGTGTTTTTTAGGATTCCATAAAGCTTAAAACGGGACCTTTTTACTATGACTCCGCTGTCCGTCCGTCCGTCCGTCGTAAGGCAGAGGCTAGTCAGTAAATGCGTTAAAAGGAATGCTTGTGACTTACTTCAATAGCTCTGAGAGGAATTCCCTGAACAATCCGCCGCCGTCAACGCCCGCCTCTTCAGCGCCCACTTGGTTTATCAGCTGCACGCGCAACTTTAGCTTCATGTCTGGCTCTGTAACAGACAATTTGGATGAAAATAAATATGTAATAAACCTTTTGAAACTATCATGGTTATTAACACTAAAGTCATCGCAGTGTCTTCAGTTATTCCGTGATCATGGCGCATGAAACTGTGCCGAAATATCTGAAAACTCAAGAATCAAATCATGGTAAACACCCCGTTTTAAATGACTTTAGCGAACAAATATGTATGGGGAAAACTCCTGTCCTCGAACTCAGGATCATTGTGGTAGGATGTAAGTATTTCGTGCGATAGAGATAACGCTCTACGAAGCCGAAATTAGCGCCGATTGTCTCTTTCTAAAGGTCGATTTGCTATATTTATCGCCGGGTTCTGTAAAAGCGTTATGCATTCATCGATGCATGCTCATGCATCTGACTAGGAAGCTTTCACAATACGCCTTATCATCATCATCAGCCTATGTTAGTCCACGGCTGGACATAGCTCCCCCTAATGAGCACCATAGCCCCCTGTAATATATAGTATGATACGGGTCTTACTGTATAAATAAGCTATGTTTAGAAATAACCTGTAAACGTTTCCAATTCCTTAGATAAAATGCGAGCGAAGCCACGGGATACTAGTTAAGTATACGTTATACATACCATTATCAGGCCGCAGCTTATCAAATGCATCTTCATATAAATGCGTTCTTCTTACACTGATGTTTATGGAGGGGCCTTCGTTGAAATTCGTTAATTCATACCAGTGGTCAATTTTCTCCCTAAAATTAAAAGCATAAAATAAATGGTGTACGAATTCCGCTGGCAATAACCACAATATGTGTCAAATGGCTGGCGACATTTTCCCCGCACTGGGACATTTTATAAGTAAGAAAGATAGATAGAAAAAACTTTAGTATACAACACAAAACAGGAAACAATACATAGAATTAGACGCGTTATCGCTGAGAGCGATATCTCCCAGGCAACCTTAGGAGGGACATGAAGGAACAATATCATATAGACGGCACTTGAAGTTAGTGAATGATTTACTACTTACTTGGCTAATAAACTTTGGAACATCAGAACTCTAGTTGAAAAAGGCACGATGAACGGTATTTCTTTTAGAATTATTTCAGCTCTCAATTCCTTTACAGTAAGCGGGGGTCCATCCTCTGGAACAAATAAACATTTATTTTATTTTTATTTATTTATTTTAACGTTATACATGTATGTTATATGAATATGACGTAAACGGCGCTATGCTCCCCGCTCACGACGTTATTCGGAACGAAATTAATGATCCCGTCCGCTGCTGGGTTGATTTACTGATCATTACTGCCTATAATCAAGCCATTATCAAGAAATACTGTTTGTAAACATCTTACAACAAAAACATTCAAAAATATCTTTTGGACGCCGTGTTTCACAAATAATTTATTATAGGAAAGATTATATATTTATATTATAAAGATTATATATTTATATATTAAATAAACAACAAGTAATGGATTTTGAGATTAAGTGCCTATGGGTCCATATTTACTTATATTACATCTTCACTTGGCTGGGGTATAGGTTGATCACTTCAAGCGGCCGTGGTCGGCTTTCGAGCTCACGTATGAGCGAAGCAAGCCATAAATCCGTTCTGGTTGTACGGACAATGGCAGCGCGGCGAGCAAAGTTAGCCGCGGTCTTTGCTGCTTACTAGCACGCTTCGACTTTACGGCTCACGTGGAGGAATACGGTACACGTGTAGGAATCGCGACTAGCTTTTCCCGAGATGATGATATATAAGTCAAGTATAGGAACAATAGCTATATATTGTATGCGGTTGGAATGGCTGCTGGTGATGCACTGACCTCTGTAGGCGCCCGGTCCGCGCTCGCGGCACGGGTATCCTCATCATCATCATTATCATCAGCCTATATTAGTCCACTGCTGGACATAGGCCTCCCCCAATGAGTCGGAGGGCGTCCTACACTACGTTTACCGAGTCGTGGTCTCCACTCAAGAACACGTTTGCCCCAACGGCCGTTGGTTCTTCGCGAGATATGGCCGGCCCACTGCCACTTTAGCTTGCTAATTCTCAAAGCTATGTCGATAACTTTGGTTCTCTGTCGGATGTGTTCGTTGCGAATCCTCTTTCCATAGCTCGCTGAGCGACTTTGAACTGGTGGACCAGCCCTATCGTGAGTGTCCACGTCTCAGCTCCGTAGGTCATAACGGGTAGGACGCACTGGTTGAAAACTTTCGTTTTCAAGCATTGCGGTATGGATGAAGAGACGGGTATCCTACTTAGTTCTAACTGCTGATGCTGCTAATATACCTCCGTGATCGATGTACCGAACAATACGGCCAGAACGCAGCCCGCTCCCTCATTCTATAAATACG
Source organism: Eupithecia dodoneata (assembly GCA_947044415.1). NCBI lineage: Eukaryota > Metazoa > Arthropoda > Insecta > Lepidoptera > Geometridae > Eupithecia > Eupithecia dodoneata. The sequence goes on along the minus strand of OX345656.1, from coordinate 4,332,738 downwards.
TTCTATAACACACACCCTTACCTTGTCTCGGCTCCGTCCGTAAGTTGGTGATGGTAGGCAGCGAGTGCGGGTGCGCGTACCCGTGTCGCGAGGCACGGTGCGCGCGCGTCACGGCTAGCACGCCGCCCGCGCCCTCGCTCACGACGCCCTCTAGTGGCCAGGCCGCGGCGCCACAGAACTGGAGCCGCGCGTCGCGGACGTACAGCGCTCGCATTAGGTGGGTTACTACCTAGAAACAACAAATTTGAAAGTCAACATGCTTTGTGCTCAGGACAACTTGTGTGTACGATCTGCAGATATTTGTTTCGGCTGTTCTGGTCGTATCTATGTATTATAAAAAATATCTTAGTATTGGCATCGAGTACTCATAACACAAGCTTTGCTTAGCTTAGGGCTAGATGTAGATTGTCCAGCATTATTTATTTATTTATTTTTGGGACAATACGTCACCGACTTTTCTAGTTCAAAACAATAGTTCAAGTTTCGGAAAACATAGCCGAGAGGATTTCGATGGTTAAAAAGCCTGCTATTGCTCACCTAACTTTCGACACACGTCCTGCCGAACATCTTGTATAACAAACAAAGCACACAAGTCTGTGAGTAAACCTGGACATACCTTGAATAAATGTGACCAGGCTGGCGTCAGTTTCTTATTCGAGTCATCCATAGTATGCCCCACCGCATCTGCGTACTGACCGATAGCCGCTAGCCTAAAACACAACAACAAATAGTTTGTACAGGCAGGTGCAAAGTTTACCACATTGTATTAAGAATTTTTTGAAATTTCCTTCGTTCATCGTATTAATAAGATAAAATAGGTGGCGGGCTTAGTGTGCCCCGGGGTACCGCCTTAAGCTCCACTAGTGGACAAAAAATTGAAGTAAACAGTAAAATAATTTTATTTGATAATAATTTATATATAAAATATGACTGGTCTAAGTGCTTATTTTGTAAGCCTAAAGAAATAAATGATTGTTTACTTTACTTTACTTTAGCTGCGCTTCCGCGGTTTTAACTTGGTTGGGATGTATATTACCTCGTCTCGGGATAAGCCAGCTCGACCAGCCCAAGGCACACTCCGCGTAAAGTGCGGCACAGCGCGCCGAGCTCTGAGAACTCAAATGCGTGGGTGCGACTGCCGCTGACTGTACTCGTTAACGACGCGGCTTTTGGGACTGAAAGAGAGTCATTGTTACAAACTCATTAAACACTAGTAGTTAGCAGACACCATTTTTTAATATATAAAAAGTTTTATGCATATAAAATTAAAGTTAATTTAAAAAAGCCCCGACACGTCATTTTGTGCCAGCGGCCATCTTGCACCGATTTTCATCCAACATAGCTAAGAACACTCCCGACTAATTCACCTTTCTGACAAAAAAAAAATCAGTTTGGGAGCTACACGATGCTACAAACAGACACACAATGTCTCACACATTTTTTCTGTTATTGTTATTAGTTGTTGATAGGTTTTCATTTATAAATATTTTGGATTAAGAGTCTAGAAAAATTAAGCAAGTACTCAAATCCAGAATAAGACAAATAATACTCACAAACCAAGTCCTCATCATCCTCCACATCCCTACAGAACTCTGTGTCGTGCAACGTTCCAATCAACAGGTCGAACAGCGAACAGAACACAGCCAGAGGCGCCAGCAGCTTGTTCACAGGTATGACGGTGTTGTCGGCGCCCATGCCTCTACTTAAGGCGGATAGGAGAGGGGTCACTGAACCTCCGAAAGAAGATTCGTGGCTCATGCCGGTCAGCCAACGCCAGAGCCCGCGGAGCAAGACAGGTTTAAATGCTAGTGTGTACAGTAACCTGAAACAATAAGACAAAGTAAAAATAATAGCACGAAGTAAAACAATAGTACAGAGTAAAAATAATAGTACGAAGTAAAAAGAATAGTATGGAGTAAGAAATAAGCACTCTTCATAAGGGTAATGTATGCGAGCCATCACACTAATTTTGGTGCTGGTAAATGCGAAAAAATTCGATGGATGGATTTTACCCTATAAATCAGTTCCCATAGGATAGTAATTCCTTTTAAACCATTCTATAGAAACAGCTCATACATAAAAAATCATACAACATGAATACCCCTCTCTATTACATTGTTGTCCACACTACCCAAAGGTTAGAGAGTTAGTTAGAGAATGCTATGTAGCATTATGCTCGCTTATGTACTTTTGTGCAATAAATCATATTCTATATCTATCTATAACACATTAAAGTGTTGGACTGGCTCATACCTATATTTATGCAACGCCATCCGATGACTCAATAACATATTATGGCAGATCTCCGAAACGCAGTCCAGAAAGTCTTCACTCAGCGCGTTCTCCGTAATCATAGAACAAGTTGTCATTACTATCCTATCCGGCTCATTCAGTAGTTCTATGCATTTGGTAAGTAACGTTTGTTCTCTGACAGTAGTCGGGTTTGGTTCAACCTCATCGTCGCTTTCTTCATCTTTATCGGCCGCTGTTTCTTGGCTGTAGAGGGAGTCTTCGTATTCGTAGGTTATTTTCTTGTTACAAACGTTTACTGTAAGCCTGGCTATGACTTTGAGGTATTCTATGACTATAGGGTTGTTGGGCAGTCTTGTGTTGTCTATGTTTAGTATTTCGTTGACTGAAACAGAATTAACACAAGTAAGATTTATTTTACGATTATACAATTTGTACATTAAGTACAAATTAAAACTACGCAGCGCCATCTAGTTATGGGCATTCAAACACAGTATTTAGAGAGTTGAAATAAAGTTAGATAACCATTTGATTTTCTATACGATCGAGGATCTTTTTTCTCCATTAACTTCGAAAGTAAATTCACCATGACATTATCATTATCTTTTTAAAATTCGAGACCTCCTTGCGGAATGAATGCCCGTGAAAAAAGACATTTAACTTGGTAAGTATCTGGTGCAGAGCATCAGCATTGCGATACAGTAGGGCACTGCTGCCAGCGTCTTCGGGACGCTTCCGACTGGCATTGATATAGATCAGTTGAGCTACCTCTAAATTCTTTGCAACAGTCTGCAGTTAGCGCAACATACAACAGTTCTATAATTATAGGTTAATTAACGGGTATTTATCGCGTTATTCTTTACCTATTTTTCCCGACGTTACAGATTTACACACTGTCGTGGTCACGGGAGTTCTAATTCGTGTGTTTCTTTGATAGTAATTTTCTTTGTTAATAATGATGATTTTTCTTCAACTTTAACATATCCTTACCAAATCCGGCGGGTTCCAAAGACAGCACAGAATGCAACAACCAAGAGTCGTTCAGCAGCCTCCGACAGTGGAACTTGTTCTCGTCTCTTAAACACCTGATGAGGGATAGGAACGGCACGCGGCCCGCCCCGCTCGCCAGCGCTGGTATAACGAACATTTCCACTGGCTCCGGATACGGGTTGCAGAGGAATGTTGATGCGAATTCTGTCATTATTGTGTCACTGAAAAGTACGAATAAAGGTTGTCGTAGATCTAACTGGCACCATTGCCACACAACACAAAACATTGCATTTGAAGATTGGCTTTAACTCGTAATAATTAGATACATTTTACTTGCACACGCATTGACAGCATTAGATAAGACAGCTCGCGGCCAATTTGTGACTGTAAAATGTACCTAAAGATTTTACTTTTTTGACGAGTGAGACACACGACACAAGCATTCAAATATAGTTAATGCGATATTTGAATGCTTGTGTTGTGTGGTGCTGGATGGATGTGACGTGTCCTTAAAAGGGTTGGGTATTTGTGAACAATAATTTTCCTTAATTTACGAGAGTTCTCGTGCAAGTTCTCATTTTTATAATGACTATGAACTGCGAAGAAGTCGGTATGAAAATGTAAGTTTATGACAGCTTTAATTGGAGCTGAGCTCACAAAAATAATAGGCAATAAAGTGCTTATCAGGGTAAGCCTATGTCTAACAGTGGAATAGCAGACTGTGTATGTCATCACATAGACATCATCAGCCTATGTTAGTCCACAGGTGGACATAGGCCTCCCCCAATGAGCGCCAAAGCGCCCTGTCTTATGCAGCTTGACGCATCCAGCATCTACCTGCAGTCTTTCGCAGGTCGTCATCTCACCTATTCGGAGAGCGTCCTACACTACGTTTACAGACTGTTAATGAGATATGAAATAATTACTTACTCATATTCCATAATATTGACTCGCGTGACCAAGGCTAGTGGCCTTTGTATGAGATCCAGCAGCGCGCTGCAAAGCGGCGTAGGTGGGTTTGGCGATGGCCCGTACAGTGGCGGTGTCTTCTGACTTATCAACATACATAGGTCTTGGAAGTAGCCTGAAAGAGGATTGGGTAAAAAAAACACATTTCTGTGATGCTTCAGCGCCGCTACTTACTTCGGCTTGTAGCGGCAGGGACCAGATTGGTCCCTGGTAGCGGCAAAATGCTGAGACAGGGACCTTTTTGGCCCCCTTATGTAACACACTATTTGTTCCTATCTGTATGATCTATTTCCTTCATATACATTTTCTTGTTTGTATCATCATCATCATCAGCCTATATTAATCCACTGCTGGACATAGGCCTCCCCTAATGAGCGCCATAGCGCCCCGTATTCTTGTTTGTATACCTATCTATTATGTAATGTGTCGTGTTGTGTATGGTTTCAAATAAATGTATTTTCTTTCTTTCTCTTCTTCTGATGCAATATAATTATGGCAGCAGTCTTAAATAATTGTGCCAACCTACGAATAAATTATTTATTCATAGGTGCCAACTATTTCCTATTAACTGTTTTAAACTTTAACGAGTTCACGGAACATATGCACTAGATAAATTTACTATAATAATTTATTTGCAAAGGATGATCAGGGTTAATAAATATTGTCAGAAGCTAGTTACCTCGTCTGACAAGATATAGGAGAGTGTTTCCAACAATGCACAGTCCTTCCACTGACATGTCCATAGGGTTGATTGATGTGAATACCTCAAGCATTCTGAGAGGTACTGCCAAGGATTGCTGGAAAAAATAATATAATAATGTGATGGATGAGTTTGATTCATAATATAGCTTTTTTCTAATTTCGGTTGCCAGTTTATATTATGGCGATTTAACAAAAGGACCCTATGCCTGTCTTATGCCAGGAAGTGTAATCAGGATGTGGGTGTTCAGAATAGTTTGAAGCTGATACTGACCTCATGACAGATAATGACTAAAAGGGAAAAAATAGTTTTTTTTCACTTGCTAACATGAGTATATAAATTTTCATATCCTTATATAGGTTCTACTTCTATACTTACTTCTGTATTGGAATGCAATAACCGGAGATGTAGGGAAAGAAGTCGTCTAATTTGAAAACAGGATCCAGTATTTTGGAATAGCTTTTGCCAGCTGTGGTGTTGCTGTTTTAGGAGGAGTTGTGATATGGCAACCTAGAAAAAAAATATCAATAGAGACATTCCCGAGTTATGGGAGTCTTATGATTAAAACTAATACAATCATTAGTTATATCCTACTAATATTATAAACACGAAAAGTATGGATGGATGTTTGTTACTCTTTCACGTAAAAACTACTGAATGGATCTTAATGAAACTTTACAATAATATAGCTTATACTTCAGAATAACACATAGGCTACAATTTATAAAGATATATTGTATATTATCCAAAATATCTATCACCACGCAGGTGAAACCACCGGATGCAGCTAGTATTAATATAATATTATATTTATATTAAAAACATAATTAAATCAACACAGAGGCAAATAACTATGTAGTTTCGATTTTACAAGACTATGTAGCAAACAAAACACAAATATAAAATCAATATTTGATAAATTTGCATACAACTTATCCCTACAATGTTGATCTATATCTACCCTATACAAACTTGTATTCATTATTGGATTGTACACCTTTGAAGGGAATAGGGATATATGTTTCCATTGACGACCTCTGTGGTGCGGTGGACGAAGGTACGCCTGCGACGCAGGAGGTTGCGGATTCGATTCCCGCCTCGAAACAATTGTGTGCACGATCAGCAGACATTTGATCCAGGTGTTCTGGTCGTTTTCTATGTATAATTAAAAAAATATATCTATTTAGGTATGTAATGTACTGTATTATGTATATCAATTATCTAGTACCCATAACACAAGCTCTGCCTATCTTGGGGCTAGATAGTGCTGTGTGAATTGTCCTGCATTATTTATTTATTATAGATACATACCAATCTATGTAAATCTTTCTGGTCTTCATAAAAGAACAACAATTTGGCCACAAGCATTGATAATGGTTCTAAATCTTCAAAGCTCACTCTGGGGAAGTTATGGTCAAAGTCTTCCCTCTCATTTTGCTTACAATGTTTCCGAGTCAAGTAACTGCGTGTAAAGGCTTGTATTTTTATAGTGCTATTCAGACGCTTTCTGTGTTCCTGTAACCAATTATTATTTGGATCCCAGCATTCAAGCACCATGTCATCAGTCCATAAATCAACAAATACTAGGAGATTTAAAATATTACCAGTTAATATAAAAGTTGCTGAGTCATGATAAACTTACCAGATAAAGTAATGTTTACTTGAATTTCATAACATTGGGTAACATCATAGATAGATGTCACAAATAGGATCTTTGATCAAAAGTATTGGGTTTGCTATTAATAGGAACTATAATATAATCTCTACAGAGAGAATGCTCCAGAAAAACAACAATTAGATAGTCTGGCAGTCTTTGAGGGCAAGTGCCCCAAGCAATAACCTGTTAATTTATCAGGTCCAGGAGTAGTAAATTAGTGTAAGTACGCAGATATGTAACTTACCTCCCTCTTCTGCCTTTGTTGTTGTACTTGGAGTATCAAGGCATCTCTTTCTGTCCTTTGAGAACTAGCACCACCAAGGTTCTGCGTTGGTTTTCGTCTAAAATCTCCCTCGAAAGAGTACATTCCTGAAATAAGTGTGATACTATGCATTTTGGAGGTTTTGTACACAATAATCAGCTGAATATACGAATGTATCGTTTTGATTTTCTTACTGCAAGTTGTCTGATTTCTTTTCACAAGGGCACTTGTTTATTCTTGTCTGTATTCACGTAAAATACTGAATTCAACTTGTATCGTAGCATTGGCTGAACGGTTAACAAATGGTAAGGTGTAAGAATAATCTCCAAAAAGCCTTTCATAAGCCTTTCGTCAAGCAAATGAAAAATGAACAACTTTTCTGGGGAAGAAGCAAGCAAACAATTTCCGTACGTCATTAGAGTTGTCAGTTATTTATTTAGTTGTCTGTCAAACCTAGTTATTGACGGTGACAATTAGGTGGTTACATCATTTTATTCGTCCATACCTTTTCCAATGTCACTGATGTTGAATCGATTTAAAAATATTTTTCTTTTCATTAAAAAAATATGGCTAACTTATTTATGTCTGTATAACTGTATACCTACATTGTATCAGAGGCGAGCGGGCGCGTAAAGAAACACACGTATACATTATAAAAAAAACGACATTTATTTATACTAGGGTCAGACCAAAGGTAGTTTTTTGATACGTATTTTAAAAACGGATCATTTTGTCTTCACTTCGGTTCGGGGTAGGGTTCGGGAATTGCGCTCGGTCCGAGCTTTTCCAATTTGACTGCTGGCAACGTGGCATGGCAACACTGCTGCTTTCATGTTTGTTTATTTATTTCAATTTCAAACAAAATTTCAATTTTTTCCCTATTTTATTCTCTTCAGTTCTCTTTACGAAATGAATATTTGAGGTGTTCGAATTGACAGCGGAACAAGCTTTTTCGTTTTTTTTTTCTAATAAATAGAAGAAAATAATTGATTTACTTAGAATTAGCTTGTAGAAATATTTATTTATTTATTTTAGTATAAATTCTTCCCTGTATATATTTTTTCACGGTAGTGAAAAAAAAGTGAATCATGGACGGGATTAGTCCTGTCCCTCCCATACCCCCGGACCCCCCTGATCCTAGGGACGTAAAGGGGACTAAAAGGAAAAGTGAAGCTGGTGATGTCTCCGATGTCTCCACACCAGTTAAAAAAGCTTCATCAACTCTGTCTGTGCCCTCGCTTCAAACGGTATATTCTCATCCATCCATCGTGGTGGGTGCTAATGGTCTTTGCTACACAAGCTCAGACAAAGGCCCGTTTCTAGTTACTGTTTCTCGTGTAGAATCGGAGCCAGCTGCGGGCACTGCCTTCAGGGCCATCAAATTTGGTAAGTTTTTATTAAATAATGAGTTTAAGGGTATATGCGCAGAAGGTGTAAAACAGATGGGTCGTAACAAAATTTCAGTGCAATTTAAAACCTTTGAGGATGCGAACAATTTCCTTGATGCCTCAATTCTTCAAATGTCAAAGTTGACTGCATCGATCCCAACCTACAACATAACTCGCATGGGACTGGTTCGTCAGGTCCCTACTGATTTGCCTATGCAGGAGTTTGTAGAGGATCTGGTTGTTCCCACCGGGTGCGGAATGGTTCTCAAAGCCCGGCGCTTAAGCAGAAAAGTTTTTGATGATGGTAAAGTGTCATGGGTTCCAACCCAATCAGTTGTTGTCACTTTTAAAGGTCAATCCCTGCCATCTAGAGTATTTCTGTATTATAACTCCTTGCCAGTTGAATTGTACACTTTTCCAACTATTCAATGCCATTCATGCTGTAGGTTTGGTCACACGAAAATTCAATGCAGATCGCGTCCACGATGTTTCAGGTGTTCTAAAGAGCACCTTGGAGATAACTGCGATATTCCTGAGATGGAAGCTTCCTGTCTACACTGTTCAGGGCGGCACTTTGCTACCAGTAAATGTTGCCCGGAGCAAATTAGACAACGTTCTATCAAGTCTGCAATGGCACAAAATTTTATTTCGTATGAGGAGGCCTCTTCACAGTTTCCAAGAACTTCACGCCCCTATACTGAGGTTGCCCAACAGGTATTATCCCAAGACCTTTTCTCCCAATCTCCCCCTCAACTCTCTGGAAGAACTGTCCCCCAATCCAATCGATCATATGTCAAAAATATTTACGCTTCTCCAAAATCTTCATTCCCACAACAAGTTAGGACCTACGATAAGGTTGCCCATAGAGATATGGTTTCTACACCAATCTCTTTGGTGCCTAATGGTTGTGCTCTAAACCAACCTTCCCAAACGAATATGATCGAAACTCTTCTAAATTTAATTATCAACATTATTCTTTCGAACTCACTTTCATTACCGAACAACGTTGCTTCAAAATTGACTGAACTCATTTCCATCACTTCGCAAAATGAATCTTCTGACTGTTCTCCAGTGGAACTGTCAAAGCTTACGGGCAAAGCGTCATGAACTTACACACTTAATTAATCTTCATAGCCCGTCGGTCATAGCCGTCTCGGAGACATGGTTGAGACCTGGTTCCCATTTTCGGATCTCAGGTTTCTCTTGTCTCCGAGCGGATAGGACTGACGGGCATGCCGGGAGTGCCCTATTAGTTCGGCGCTCCCTTTCCTACTCTCAAATCACCCTGCCGTCCCTCCCCTTTCACATCAACGCTGTTGGTGTCAAGTCCTTTGGTATATCTTTTATATCTGTATATATTCCCCATCCCAACTCCACTATGATCCCGGATATCCTTCTCCTCTTCTCTTCCGTTCCTTCCCCGAAGGTTATCATGGGAGATTTTAATGGTCATAACTCAGTATGGGGGCATAGTCACTCCGATCTATTTGGTCTTTCCCTTATGGAAATTATTGATGAAGCTAACCTCTGCATTCTTAATGATGGGTCTCCTACCCGTAGGACTCTTCCTAATCAAAATCCTAAAAGTGCTGTTGACCTCTCTCTTTGTTCTCCTTTACTTTTTTCGGATATTTTGTGGAAAGTATTACCTCACACATGTGGTAGTGATCACTTCCCTATAATTATTTCCATTAATAACTCGAATAGCGTCACTCCTCTTTGTAACCCATCTCCAACTTCAAAGTACATCCCTACTCATGCTGACTGGTCATCTTACTCATCTTCATTGGATTCATGTTTGGAATCTTTTTCTATATCTGAAGATTCTCCTGCTGCTTCTTACAGTGTATTTATTGACTGTATTATTGCATGTGCAGATCGCACTGTCCCTGTAAAAAAGACCTCACGTAGTTTTAAAGTTTCCACCCCATGGTGGGATTCAGAATGCACAGCGGCGGTTGCTGAGCGTAAGGCCGCTGAGAATGCTTATGGTCATTCTATGACCATCGAAAACTATTTAAGTTACCAAAAAGCGGCTGCAAAGTTTAGAAAACTCTCTTCAAAAAAGAAAAAGCAAGGTTGGACAAACTTTTGTGAAAGCCTATCTCCTAGATCTCCTCCATCGCTTGTATGGAGGCAAATAAGGCGCTTTAGAGGATCATGTGCTATTGACAATCTGTCAGCTAATGATCCGTCTTCTTGGCTGGAGGCCTTTTCAGATAAACTAGCTCCCCCTTCTGCCCCTTCTTTTGATTCTATTCCATCTCCTCCCTCTTTTCTTCCTTCCACTGATAGCTTAGACGCCCCTTTTTGTTTCAGTGAACTGACCCTTGCGCTTGACGGGCTGATTGACTCTTCCCCTGGTATAGATAAAATCCCTTATTCCTTTCTTGTTAAAGCATCTAATGAATCTAAACAGGTATATCTGTCTCTAGTCAATAAGTTTTTTGATATTGGATTAGTTCCTGATCAGTGGAAGTCCCAAATTATTGTGCCTATCCTCAAGCCTGGCAAAGATCCTTCAGATCCATCCAGTCATAGACCCATAGCGTTGTCGTCTGTTATGGCCAAAGTGGCGGAACAGATGATCAATCGCCGCCTGCAATGGTGGTCTGAGAACGGATCTATACTCTCTAAAACTCAGTATGGTTTTAGAAAGGGCATGGGAACTCTAGATAACCTTAGTTTATTGACTTCAGATATACATATAGCTTTCAAAGAAAAAAAATACCTCCTAGGCATATTCCTCGATATTGCTGCTGCATACGATAGCGTCCAGCTTCCGGTACTGATGAGGAAGCTTCTCCAACTTGATGTTCCCCAGAAACTGGTCCGATTTATTGGTAACCTTTTAATGGAAAGGTCTGTGGTCATTAAATCCTGCCATGGGTTACTTGCTCCTAGGTTAGTCTGGAAGGGCTTGCCTCAGGGCTCTGTCTTGAGTCCTTTGCTTTATAGTCTTTACACATATGATCTTGACCAGTCCGTTGATTCATTCTGTAATGTATTACAGTATGCTGATGATTTAACTTTATACTTGGTATCCTCTTCTCTTGACGAGGCAAGTAACCGACTGAACTCAGCTCTATCATACCTTGGTGACTGGCTTTCAGATCATGGACTGTCTCTGTCTGCGGCAAAGAGTTCAGCTGTCATTTTCACTAAAAAGCGCGTAGTCCCACCTATATGTATTTTTATTGGCGGTGACGCTGTCCCTATATCCAGTCATGTAAAATTTTTAGGTATAACTTTAGACTCTAAAATGACGGGTTCTCAGCATTTTATTTCTATTTCCCAAAAATGTGAAAAAAACACTAATATCCTTCGGTCTCTAGCCGGTGTATGGTGGGGCTCGCACCCATACACCCAAAAATTGATTTATAATGCCATTATAAGGAGTCATTTTGATTATGGCTCCTTTCTTCTGAGCTTGTGCAGCAAAGTAGGGTTGGATAAACTTGACAAAATTCAATCAAAATGCCTACGTATTATAATTGGGGCGATGAAGTCCTCGCCTATAAATGCAATGCAGGTTGAGTGTGGTGAGCCTCCGTTATTTTTACGCCGGCAATTTCTTTCCGATAGGTTTTTATTCAAATTAGCTCAAAATTCTAATCACCCTCTTCTTCCAAAATTAAACCATCTTCTTAGTTTATTCCGATACTCTGATAAAATTCCCTGTCTAGTCCGTAGTTTCAAAAAGTTCTCTGAACTTCCAAATCCTGTAATGCAGTTCCCATCTCACCCTTTATATTCCATTCCATACGATGCCCTTATTTTCCGCCCACAGGTTTTGTTAAATTTCGGTATATTTAAGAATTCAGTTGATGCGAAAGGCATATTTAATTCGGAAGTTGATACAAATTTTTGTGGGTGGCGCTCCATTTTCACTGATGCGTCTAAGTCTACAGATAGTGAGCTTGGAGCAGCGGTTTGGATTCCTTTTACAAATATTACACTTAGTTTTAAATGCCCATCTTCCTCGTCAGTTTTTACTGGTGAAGCTGTTGCTTTATTAGAAGCTATTCTGTTTGTTAAATCTCATAGTTTAAACAAGTCTATAATTTTTTCTGATTCTAGAAGTTGTCTACAATCAATCATTTCCAATCCTTTTAGAGACATATCTCGGTTCCCTCTGATTCTTCAAATACGACAGGCCCTTTATGAGTGCAATATCCTTTGTATTGAGGTAGTTCTTGCCTGGGTTCCGGGACATTCTGGGATCCCAGGTAATGAAGCTGCTGATTCCTGTGCAAAAGCTGCGGCTCAGCTAGGTTCACTTGAGCATTTCCATTTATTCTGTCATGACTTATGCCTCCTTCCTAAAACCTTCCTTCAGAAGTCTTGGACTGATCTTTGGAATACCTCAAAGCTTGTTAAGGGTAAGCACTATGCTGATGTCCAACCGGACATCCCTAGATCTCCGTGGTTTTTTAAGTTTCGGAAATTCAATAAAGCTACCACCTCGACCATTTGTAGATTAAGGCTAGGGCATTCTTGCACTCCTGTCTTCCTTGCGAAACTTAGGATCAGGGATCACTCTTTATGTGAATGTGGGATAGATGAAGGCCACGTGGATCACATTTTTTTCTGCTGCCCTATTGTTTCTCTCTCTTTATATGATTCCCTTCCTTCTGATGTCCCTCTTCCAACTTCTATGAAATGTATTTTATCTCTTTGCTTCTCCCCTAAAATTAACTATGCCTTATGTAAATTTGTATATAATAATGATATAAAATTGTAATTAGTATACCTTTTCCTTAGTGCTTTTATATATATTATGCAGTGTTTAGTAAGACATTTTAACACTATTTTTTCTTACTTTCTTGTTTGTAGTTTTGTAGTACATTTTGTTGATTCACGGTTAGTGTTTTTCTTTATTGTAAATATTATTTCTATATTTTGTACTATACATGTAAGTTACCTTCTCTTATAAAGCTTGCGATGCTATCATGAGACGGACACTGGCAAAATTGCGTCAATCCAGATGCAGAGCCATCTAGGAAGAAGTTGAAGTTGAAGTTGAAGTTCTCTTTACGAAAGAAGTTTAATCATTTGGATTCGGAGTATCGTTTTTGTTCGCCTTTATCGGTATTTGTCTGCGTTTGTGTAATTACTATAATAAGTTTAGGTCCGAATCAGTTTGTAACATGTCTGAAGATGAAGATATTATGGAGAATCCTACCCGGGTCAATGTAAGTAATAAAATAAACATGGTCAAATGCCACCTAATCTACTGCCAGCACAGTTTAGTTTTAAGGTCCGATTTTAGATCCTTGTTGCTATGGCTAAGTTTGCTGGCCGTGTCGGCGTATAAATCGGCCCCTCCCTCTCAGTTCGTGGATTTCGTAAGAGTCGTTTAAGGGAACCTAGTACAGGAAAGGCAGCAGCTTCTTTCTGTGTTCTACACTGATGACTGTGCTGATGACCAACCCACTCTCCAAGCCAATTGTGGCTATTGTATTATGTGGGCTGTGAATCTATGTGGGCTGACAAGGAATGCCAAACAAGCCTTACAGCTCTGTCAGAAGACCAGCATTCATTGTACACTTGTTTGTTAATTAAATAACGATCAAGTCTATGTTGCGACAGAGACCAATTTGTGACTCAAGGTTTTATTGTCTATTACATAGGTATGATTGTTCTAGTTATTTTATGAATACCTTTAATAAGTGGATATTTTAGTTATTCACAATACAATAACACGATAATGTACAGACAAATAAACATTTCTATATTTTTTATTGGTAAGTCCGTACCTTTATAAAACAGCCTGTGTCCTAGCTACCTACTGCTACTTGCTAGCCAACTTAAAGCATGTCTATTTTAGTATTCCAGGCCTTCACTAGCACAAGTCAAAACCGTGGTGACATTTATGGAGAAGCATCCAGAGTTTGCCAATAAGAAGCAAAGGCTCGGACAGGGACAAACCAAATTCAAGAAGTTTTGGCTAGAACTTGCTAATTCTGTTAATGCTATTGAGGGTTCTATCAAATCTACAAAAGGATGGATCAAAGTAAGTTATTTATTGTTTACTAGCGACCCGCCCCGCTTTCGCACGATTTTCAATATATATACATATAATACTATTGAATCACTCATAACAATTGCTGAAAACTGCATTAAAATTGTTAACTAATTTAAAAGATCTAAAAAACAGACAGCGGAAGCGACCAACATCCTTTTATATTATGAAAAGAAAGACTAGCAGCTTATTCAAACACCTAAGCCTCAGTATAAGTCTATATGTGTACTGTGCCTAAGCCTTCCTCTTGAATAAATCTGTCCATAGGTAAAAACCTCATGAAAATCTGTTTTGTAGTTTTGAGTTTATTGCATGATGACGATGATGATTTTTATCTTCTTTCAGTTATGTTCTACCTTCAAAACTTCTAAAACTGTTTGATAAATTATGAAGACAAAGGTGTATCTATGATAGGCTTTTAATAACGATATTATAAACACCCTATTTGAATGATTAGTACTTAAGTAAATCAAACCTTCAATGTGATTTATTTTCAGTTCTGGGCTGACAAGAAGAGATTCATCATGACAAAACAGAAGCAAATAGAAGAGGGCAAGCTTAAATCAAGTCTAACAAACCTGGAGCAGAAGATTTACTCATTGTGTGAAGAGAAACCAAACACACCAAGTAAGTTCTTGTTAAAACTAGCTTCCATATTAATGAAGTATACTTCCTCATACATTTAAGTTAGACGGCGAGAAACTGTCTACTGTTTCTTGCTGTCTAACTTTGCACATATTGTAATCAGTTCATGTTAAGTATATCATGATAGATTAGATAGATGGAAAACACTTTATTATACAAAACAGAAATGAATTCTGGTTATTTTCTAAATGTACCTCTACAAGCTTCTTTGTCGACGACCAATGTGACGCAATGGACGAAAGTCCGCCTGCGACGTAGGGGGTTGCGGCTTCGATTCTTGGTTATTTTGTATGCAGAATAAAAAATATATATTTATGTAACGTATTCTATTATGTATATATCAGTCATTTAATACCCATAACACGTGCTCCTCTCAGCTTGGGGCTAGATGATGCTTTGTGGATTTTCAAGCATTATTTATTATTATTTATCCCAATCTAGTTATAATTTTAAGTGTATAACTGTAATCTGTTCTGACATTGCATTACCACCTTCATTCAGAGTTTAAACACATTACTGGATCTGGAATCCTGTATAACGGCTGTGTGAATACACCCTTAGGTATTGTCAAACATGCATCATTATAAAACGAGTTATTTTATTTCAGAAAAGAAGAAAGCAGTAAAAGACGAACCATGCAATGGTGATGATTTTGACTTGGATGATGAGGTTCCAATCAAAGGAGAAGACAGCGACGTGGACAGTCCAATGGCGCCGACAGATGCTGAGGAGCGGCAGCTGGGTCTGCTGGAGAAAATGGTAAATACCTAAAAGTCCTACTAGTACCTGTAGTACCTAAAAGTGTAGGACGCCCTCCGACCAGGTGGAATGACGACCTGCGAAAGACTGCAGGTAGATGCGTCAAGCTGAAGACAGGGCGATGTGGCGCTCATTGGGGGAGGCCTATGTCCAGCTGTGGACTCACATAGGCTGATGATGATGATGACCTAAAAGTCATGTACCACCGACTTTATCCATTAGGACACGAAACACAACCAGTTTAGTACATTATACGAAAATACACTAACTAACCAACTAACTAATCTAGGGCGGATGTAACAAAAGCTTAAGGCAGGATTCAGTACTCATCCGTCATCAAATCATTGATATAGCTATACACTCGACCGACGACGACGTCAGCGTCGACGGTCGTTCGTTGAGAACTAAATCGAAAATTAACAGTTTCATGCCCATGGCGCAAAAGTTTGTCTTCACCTGTTTCTTACAGTCAGAGGGCGAAGCTAAGCTACGAAGGCGTTAACATCAACAAATGCAACTTGTAAACATTTATATACATTTCTAGATCACTGTAATGGACCAACAAGCTTCAGCCATGACTCAAATAGCGCAGGCATCTCTCAATAACTCCAAGGCCCTGGAGAGAATAGCAGAAGCTTCACATGTTCAGGTAATTAAAGTCAAAGTATAAATAATGCTGGACAATTAATTATAAAATTACCAAACAATATCATTCCGAATTATTACAGCAACCTCTTTCTATGTCGTCTTGCAGAATAAATAGTTGGGTTCCTAAAAGGGTTCTCTTTCTATGTCGTCTTGCAGAATAAATAGTTGGGTTCCCAAAAGGGTCCTCTTTCTATGTCGTCTTGCAGAATAAATAGTTGGGTTCCTAAAAGGGTTCTCTTTCTATGTCGTCTTGCAGAATAAATAGTTGGGTTCCCAAAAGGGTCCTATTTCTATGTCGTGGTTCCTAAAAGGGTTATTTTTCTATTTCGTCTTGCAGAATAAACAGTTGAGTTCCTAAAAGGGTTCTCTTTCTATTTCGTCATGCAGAATAAATAGTTGGGTTCCTAAAAGGGTTCTTTTTCTATGTCGTCTTGTAGAATAAATAGTTGGGTTCCTAAAAGGTTTCTCTTTCTATGTCGTCTTCTAGAATAAATAGTTGGGTTCCTAATATGTTTCTTTTTTGCAGGCCTTGGCAGTTGAGAGGATGGTCGGTTCCTTTGAATCCATCAGCGCTACCACCCACGACATAAGGAATGCCATACTCGGTATCGACTATACCTTAAAACGGTGTTACCCTAACAATGTAACGCGGCAAAATTCCACCTTATTTAGTTAGTGATAGAGTATAGAATGGTAATTGTTAAAGGCCATAATGTATTGCTTTTATTTATCGTAAGGTGTAATGTGGTATTGGTGTATGAAATGTAGATTTAGTAGAATACAATGAAAACATAATATAGGTTGTTGTTTTGGAGTTACATATAATAAGTATTCAATTCTATTTTTTTAAAGTATTATTTGTGGATTACATTGCCCAGCACTGAATTTAGACTAAGTATAATTACCTAAATATAATAAAACGCCATTAATTAATTTATTATTTGATAATACGCATTTCGAAACATTATTAATCTTATTTATAAATTTTATTAAACACATTTCGAAACAAAACTCCTTTTATTTACTATCAATATCAATGAAACAGGTATTCTTAGATAGTTTCAGTTATCTTATCGCTGTGAAACAGAACTGATAAGCTTTGTTTTATCAGGCGTGTATCATTGCTCCACTTTACCGTGAAATCGAACCGCGTCACAGCAACAACAATAGACGAATAACTGCATAATGCAAGTAGTCTTCGGTAAAACAAGGCTACAAGCTGACATAAGAAATGGCGTTAAAATACGCCGTACCGTTTTTCTGTGTGCTGTGTACCGTTCTAAGTGAACTGTGCCCGAAGCAATGTGATTGTGATTTGAACAATGGTCTTAATCGGGCGATTTGCGTTAATCAGAACATAGTTAGTGTGAATGTGGGTGTTCCTAGTGCGGTGCAAGTTTACCATCTTACGCGGAATGCTATTAGTGAATTGGATAACTTTTGTTTTAAGGTTTGTATACACTTCTAACCTCATTGTGAATCATCTCTCTCTGTCTGACATGTTTGATATCCTTTATTATCGTTATCTGATCGAGGAAAAGTCTGATCAGAGTTTTCATACAATGAGAGAATGAGAATTCGGTCAGTTTTTTAGTTCCACTGGCAATGCAGTATTTTTATTACCTACTTTATTAACAAAAAATACTATTAAAGAATATAATCAAATTAGAACTATTTAGTATTTACAATTGAAACAGTTCAGCTTAGCTGACTTTTGCAAACCATCTAAAGGTAGCTCAACTGATCTATATCAATATTAATCAGAAGCTGGATATAAAATATATTACCTACTTTAATAACAAAGAAATTACAGTAAAATACTGTTCTTTTATTGTAATTTTATTCAAATTAGAACGATTTAGGTAGTATTTACAATTGACACTGTTCAGCTAACTGCTGACTTTTGAAAACAATGTAAAGGTAGCTGAACTATATCAATACCAAACAAACAGAAGTGTCTCCAAGACTGCCTGCTATGTGGCAATAGGTACAGATGCGGTGCGCCAGATATGAAACTGATAAAATTTATTATGATTTCAGGAATCAGGATACACCTCGATAGAAGTTCTCGACCTATCCTACAATTTTATATTCTGGATCGGATTGCACGCGTTTTCTGGGCTGGATATGCTAACTCACTTGGACCTAAGTAACAATAGATTGAGGTATATTCCATCCGACCTCTTCTGGGACACGCCAATGCTACATACACTGGATCTATCGTCGAATATCTTTGAATCGTTGAAGAATGAGCCAATTGTTATGCACACAAGATTACAGGTAAGATCAAAAACGTAGTATGCGACCTATTTCTGACTTCGAACGCGTTTCTCCGGAGTAAAATTAGCCTTTATTATGTTATTAATGAACACAATTAAATAATGCATAGTATGTATACCAGGGCAAGAGCTACAATTATGCAAAATTTCAGCATGATCAGTTCAGTCAGTACATATAAATAAAATACAAAATAATTTATTTAGAATAATTAAGAATAAGGTACAAAATAGTTAAGTAAAGTTACAAACGAACAATTGGGCAGCAAAAATTCAAAACTGTGGAGCAGCTTCATCTATTGGCGCATTCGCATCGCATAGCATCCGTTTGTCTTCCGTGATGGCTTTTATAAAGGTAGTTGGCGAGTAGTGGGCGAGTTCTCCAGTAAACGATTGTTTCCAGCGAAGAATCATACCCAAAATAAAATGGTCCATAAAAACGGATTTGACGTGTGCATAGTAATAAAGTAGATATCCATTTAGCATTTATAGCACCTAGTTGCTGCTGCCTGCGGCTTCGTACGCTCTTTACCGGTATAAAAACTAACTTTATCTTTCAGGTGCTTAACCTTAACAACTGCAGAATAAAAGCGCTACCAGACAGATTCTTCACTAGATTACCGAACCTACGAAAATTGGACCTCAGTGAAAATTACATGGTCTCCATTAACATAGAAATTCTAAGACCGATGCGCAAACTCGAAAGAATCGAACTACGCAACGATTACTTCCAATGCAACAAAGAGTTGTTGAACGTCGAAAACTGGCTGGTAACCCAAGGTATCACATACCAGAAACAATGCCAGAAAACTAGGCCAAAGATGTTTGAGAAAATAATATCTCAAGTGCCAACAGAACGAGAAGAAGTACAGATTGATAAGGTTTGGAATATTACTATTCCTAAGAACGATACGAAAATATTGAAGGATACAGTACGGCCTTTGACGCCGTTCGAGAAGTTCGATAAAGATTTCTCAGCGCTGCAAGCGTTTGTGATTGGTTTAGAGATCGGATTGGCGCTGGGCATAGTTGGGACTTACGTTTGGTTGCGCAGAGTTTGTCGGATCCCGATTAAATGCTCGCGGCCACGAACGAGGCGTGAGAGAATAAGAGCTAGAATGGATAGCGATATGAGATCGAGTCTCCTCTGGAGTACTCTTATAAATCCTGATATGGAAACGCCGCCGCCGTTTAGAAGACAACTGTCTTTGCCGGATAGAAGTCCGCCGTATGGCATTCCGGGAGTTACGGAAGCGAGGTTGCAAGTGGATGCTATTCGGGTACCTGATAGGTCAGAAACGCCGCCACCACCTTACCATGAATACAGTTTGAATGTGTGAAACAATGTGTTAAGCCGGCTCTACACTCGCACGTGAAGTCGCGTCGTTATTTCACGCCGTGAATGTATGCCGCGATCCACGCGTGAACTGTGTCCCTCCACACTCGCAAATCTTCAAAGTCTTGTTCGTGACTATGGACGACGACGACGTGATCTCAGCTGCCGCTCACGTTCGCGCGCCGCAAGCCCTTTGTCGCGGACCAAAAAACCGACACTGATCGGGGAAAAGCGAGAAGCGCGAACGCGAAGGCGTGAACAACATCTACACTCGTGATTCGCAATTGTCGCAGGTTTTCGCGGCCGTTCGCGCCGCGAGTGTAGAGCCCACTTTACAGCCATCTAACGCATTAAAACTTTTAAAACTATCATGGTTTACATCCCGATTTAAATGAGTTTAGTGTAAATAACACTAAACTCATTTAAATAGGGATATTGGCGCATGAAACTGTGCGAAAAGATTGGAAAACTCAATAATCTAATAATTTAACGCATTCACTGCTTAGCCTCGTCGTCGTCGCTCCATTGAGCGGTAGATGGATCTATATGCGTCATAGGACATTAATGTGTTAGTTTTGTTGGGTGTGTGTGTGTGATAAATGCATTTAAAAAGGGTAATAATTGTGTGTTGTGTAGTAACTGTAGGTATAGGTTAAGATTGAAAATACAGTTTTATATTGAATAGTCATTTATCTTATAAATACCTTTATCACATCTTGATTAAACCATAAATGATCTGTCATTAATTAATTACGTTAAAAAAGTTTATAGTTATTAAAAACTAAATCAGACTCATAGAATTTAATATAAATTCTCTTTCATAAAATATAAAATTTGGGTAACTTGATTATAATTTTTGTACATTTCTAAAACACAACCATATAGCAATTGATCTGATCTCAACACATGGCATTTATAATAATTAAAATTAATATTGAAATCGAACAATACACGCAACAAAAGCTAAAAGCAGCAGTTAAATATGTATTAAACTGATATGTCGCATTAGGTACAAAAACAGAGGTCCAATTCTTCTAACCAATCGCTTCACTGCGATAATAGTATCGTCACAAAACCGCCACGTAGAATCCTTTAAAAGGAACTCCAGACAATGGTTTCAACCTCGACAATTTAGACATGCGTCTCTGCATTTGTAGTATCTTTCATCGAAGGTAAAATACCAAAACGTGCGGCGATTCAGCGACGATACCGTTGCCTTAGTGAAGCGATTAGTCTAGCAGAATAGATCCCCAGAACCACTAAGTATGAAATCATATTTACAAAAATGGAATGTTAAGTTCGGATAAAATAATATTTTTATTCTATATTCTGGTTACGAAAAGGAACAATGAATGCATAATGCATGACTATAGTTATTTTAAGCTAACACATGACAAAATGCTCTTAAAATGCTACCCAATTCATAATAAACTGATAGTGAATATTAACGTATCGTCGTATATTAATTCTTACGTTTACAAACTAAATCCTGATCCTACATACCATCTAGTACGTTAAAAATACGTCAGGCACATCATGGCATATCATAATATTATCTCATTTAAAAAACTTACATTACGCTAGCAATACAACTATTATACCCAAGTATAATTAGAATCTATAAAATAATAAACGAGAAAATGCTTTATTTCGATGATTTCTTTTTTAAACAGACTTTCCGACTATTTTGTTAGGTTTAGCCAATTTGGGGGCTTCTATTAATTACGTGAGGCTTTTAGGGGGGCAGGGGTTGGGCCAAATCTCACTCAATCTCACGTGGGGAAGACGGGGTCTCGGTAAAAGCACGTATTTTTTTTTTCAAGAATTACTTGTACCTGTTCCTACTAAAGGTTTGTTTCGTGTTGGCGCGTGATTCTAATTTGTAATAGAGAATCATTTTATTCTTTGGGAACACATAAAAAATCACAAACAAAATTGAATCTCGCGCAAAAATGAAATGAACAATCCTAAGTTTTTCACTGTTAGATCTCAGAAGTTTTACATGCAACAAAGAATACCTGCATTAAAAAAAATAGACGTTATGAAAAATGTCACGTGAGATTGGGGGTTGCGTAAAATCTCACGTCACCATGAGGGGAGGGGGGTCGAAATATCGCTAAAACCACCTCATGTAATTTACGGATGCCCCCTTTCGGCACATTGGCAACATTATGTGAACGTTAATACTTCTTGTAAAGCCAGAAATAAAACTTATCAAATACACCTATTCCATAAAACTCTAATACTTATCAGTATAAAAACTACGATTGGCTAAAAGGCTTGAAATATTTACCTAGCGACGCTCTAATATCATTACAATCTAATGACCATAAGGTTGTAAATCGTTATACAACTATTTTCATAGGTCTGGTTGACCTGTAGGTACTTTTTGATAACCCGTGCGTGTTGGGCTAACATTTCATTGAAGACCGGAGTCGAGGAGTTGGCGGTGTTACACCCGTGCCTCAGACAACACGAGCAGCCGTTGGTCACATGAGCTCTCCCTGGTCGTGTCGCGCACATACTTGTGCGAAACAATATTGCTAGTCATTGCTGTGGCCTCTATGGCGAAAGTTCGGCTAGGGAATTTATTTCTAAGAAATTTAAAAATAATTATAATTACATATACAACGGGTATTTAACGCGTTTATTTACTTAATACCCGTTGTATTAGTGCTTATAATGATGTGTTCCTATCGCGTAAGATTAAAAAAACTTACGCGATAGGAACACATAATTCGTCCCAAAAAATTCGACTTTGAAGAGACTTGAATCCGCAAGTTACGCTTACCCTCAATACGGGATGCGTAACCTATTATTCCACGAAGAATTTGTTTTTGGTAAAATGATGAAATTTGTTAGAAATTACCCCCATTGTGAAACTTACGCAGTAGCAAAAATCTCATTATTTCTTTACTGATAACGTTATCTCTATTGCTCATCGTCGTTCTCAAGGGCTAGTTGGCTGATGTTCACGTAGTCAGGATGCTGTGAGAACACGTCGACTAGTTGGTTGAAGGTAGGTCTCAGATCTGGGTTGTATGCCCAACAGTCTAGCATCACTTGGTATATCTCGTCGGGGCAATTCTCTGGTCTTTCTAGGCGTTGGCCGCTTTCAACTATTTGTATTGCCTGGAAAAGAAGCATAGAATAATAATGTTTTATGTCTATATATATTATAATGCATGTAACTAGACAAATAACTGCATGCCCATAATGGGCAAATTACATTGATACGCTTTTTTATGTACGATCTTTTCCACATGTAATTGAAATAAATATACTTTTACTTCAATTTCCAAGGTATATAGCCTTAAAGTTAATTATATGTATTTATACCACTCAATAAATTTAATTTAGAGTTAAGAACCAGATGAGTTATTGAAATTCCTCAAACAATAATTGGATAAAAGTAACGTGTTGGCAGGAAAGTTCGTATTCTATTTTATTCCAAGATTTTATGGTATCATAAATAATCGTATTGTATTTGTGATTGTGTCGCATCATCATTCGAAACATGCAATTATAATCCATCTATAACGAATAATTATACAATGATTTCAAGGTTGCTTTTCTAATGAAAACATATAACTATTGTTGCATTGGCCCCTGTTATCCCATTTATAAGTTAACTAGCTACGCCCCGCGGCTTCGCCCGCTTCGAAATCTATGTATCAAATGGTTTATAAACCTTCCACTTGAATCACTCCATCTATTAAAAAAACGTAACAAAATCCTTTGCGTAGTTTTAGAGATCTAAGCATACATAGGGACAGACTGACAGCGGGAAGCGATTTCGTTTTATACTATGTATGTAGTGAAGTCAAACCTAACGACATCAACACAGAGTTCAAAATCCTCACCTCAATCCCCCTCATATCGCCATAGGGCTGCTTCCCAAACGAGAACATCTCCCACAGCGTGACTCCGTAGCTCCACACGTCACTCGCGTGGCTGAACGTGCCGTAGTTGTACGACTCAGGCGCATACCACTTGATGGGCCATTTGCCGCCCTTCGTCGCTTTGTAGTAGGAGCTGTCATTGGATAGTGCTCGAGATAGGCCGAAGTCGCTGATTTTTGCTTGAGTTCTGTATACATTGTATGAGGGTTAATGGCATTGTAAGAGTCCATTCCATTTCCAAAATAAAACCGTTCGAAATAGTAATGAGTCTTAAGGATATCTTAGAACCACTTGATGATTCTAAGATATCCTTAAGACTATTCAAGTTCTCAAACCAAAACTCAAATGGTGGGTTTATGTCGTTAAGCTACTTCCTAGCACCCTTAGACTACCAAGTCCCTTATAATACTGATGGTATGGACCGTTTTGTTAGGTTTACCATCTATGTGTCAAATGGTTTATAAACCTTCCTCTTGAATTAGTCTATTAAAAAAACCGCATCAAAATCCGTTGCGTAGTTTATCTAAGCATACATAGGGACAGACAGACAACGGGAAGCGACTTGTTTTATAAGATGTAGTGATGTGTGCGATATTATCTATCTATTTACCTGCTAGCCAACAGTATATTCCTCGCAGCAAGATCCCTGTGCACGAATCTCATCCGCTCGAAGTACCTCATGCCGGCCGCCACCTGGCACGCCCACAGCCTGAGCTCGTACCCTGGCGACGCCTTCTCCGGGTGCCGGAGCAGGTACTCCAGGATAGAGCCCAGAGGAACCAGCTCTTGGACCATTAGGAGTGGTGGGCCCTGAAAGAAAGAAACCTTTGTTTAGCTGCTGTGGTTGGAATGCATAAAATTGATGGTCTGGAAATCGAGTCTTGATGAATTAATTGTTATTTTTTATAAGTCTTAAACAGACCATAATTAGCATGAGTAAGGTGTTCACGGCGACTCGTATTTAAAACCGTATTCCCTACACATTAGATTGTTAATCCTATATTAGAGAAACACCAATATCACTTTAGCTTCAGACAAGAACTCCTTGCTAACCTTGAATTATGCATGTGTGTGTATTGTCTATACGACGACTTGTATTTGAAACCGTATTCCCTAAAGATTCCCTTACCAGAGACACACCAATCAGCCGCACTATACACCGATGCCGCAGCGACATCATCACCTTAGCTTCAGACAAGAACTCCTTCTTGTTCGTCTCTGTATGCTGCATGTGTAATGTCTTCACGGCGACTTGCTGAGGCGTCTGGTCGTTGGGTGCGTAGGAGGCCCGTAGGACTGAGCCAAACTCGCCTTCGCCCAGCACTGCGCCGAGCGTCAGCTCGTTCATTGGTATGAATTCTGGAAATTAGTGTTGTGTTTAGAGGATTCTTTGAATCTTGTTCGATGTGTCTAACGCTTAGAGTATCAGCAACAAATTTGGGCTTCTACTAGTTATGATTAGATACATTAATTTATAGAGACAAAGTGGTTTCAAACGTGTGGCCCGTGACCTGTCTGTGACAATGTGAAAATGATGTCAATATGTAATGCATTTAAATATTACGAGTTAAAGCTCATATTTGAATGCCCATTTTTTAGCTGGGTCTGAATCAGTTAACCACATGAAATAACTTTTGTGTTAATGCGACAAGTCTAGACATACAGTCTAAAAAGATCAAAAAACAAAAGTATCACTTTATTTCCTAATTTTACTTGTGAAATTTGTCATTTTTCTACCTGAAAATGATGAAAAATTCTTTAAAACGTTAACATAAATGATCAACCCTTCGAAACGTATATACATTTTGGTAGCGAGTGCACTTTAATGCGCAGAACTGACGCAGAAACCCTCAGCCTCCGAGTTTGTCCTCACCTTGCAAAGTAGACAACTGTCCTTCAGCATTGATAGAAATCTCATTATAATTCTCGGCCAGGGACACCACCGCGGAATTATTCGCAGGCACCTTATAAGTCTCGTTATCATCCATATCGTTGTTATTCAAGCTGTCATTGTGGAAGTCGGATGAGAAGGATAGGTTTCTGGTTAGGAGGTCGAACATGTTGTTCTGTGGGGTCGTAGGGGAGAGTTGGTTGTTGAGTATGTCGTTCTTGACTAGAGACAGGGATTGGTTCATGGCGGCTCTTGATGGGGAGGTTTTTTTCGATCGCGGCATTGTTGAGAACTGGAAGGAAAGAAAATTTGATAAATAAGTAGTTAAATTGACATATAGTACGGTTTTTATAGCATTGTAGATCGTTGCGGGAAAAAGTTTAAACAATGCAAGTTGAATATATGATTGCGAAGGAGGGCGCTGACTCCGCTACACAGTTTTTAAAATTTTGTTGTAGTCAGCCCACAATTGTACCCTATACAATAAGTTTTTGTTTTAAATAAAGATTTTTGTATTTTTTTCTGTATATTGTATTTGTATAATTTGTTTTGTGTCTTTAATTTAGATTTAATGTTTTGTTTTGAAAATTTATTTGTAGGATCAAAGTTACACATACATCGTTACTGTGCTATATTTGGATCATTTCAGAGTTAAATCGAATATTATAGCACTTTGAGTGTTCACGACGCACTCATCGTTCTTCTTGCTCGTCTAGGTGTCGCGAGCCTCTTTGGGCGGTCGCAGAGGCGAGGCAGGGAATGTTTTAATGTGGTGTAGTTAGACAGTTTACTTTTGAAACTATCATGTTTATTTAACACTAAAGAAAAAAAATGAGGGTAGTCGATATGTCTACCAATAAAAACTTACTTGCCTTCAGTAATGCCATGATCATGGCGCATGAAACTGTGCCGAAATATTGGAAAACTCAATACCAAATCATGGTAAATATCCCGTTTTAAATAACTTTAGTACATTTTACTTACTTCAGGCAAAGGTGGCTTAGGCTTTGGCGGCACAGCTTCCGTAAGCCGCGTGGGCAAGCCATCGGGCACCGAGCTGTAGTGTTCTATTAGCCGCTCTAACGACTCGAGATAAGGTCCATCGTCGATAAACAGCCAGTTACTCTGAAAACAGATTGCGTTTTCACTTTTTGGATCAGATAAAAAGGTGTATTTTTGATTGTAGCTTCTGCTTGTGCCTTCGAGCCGGGTTCGATTCCCGCCATGGCACACATTATGTAAGATCTGCAGATATTTGTTCCGGGTGTTTTCTATGTTTAATAAAAATATTTATCTATATAATGTATATTAGTCCAATCATCTAGTACTTTCCTATAACACAAGCTCTGATAATTATTTGGGGCTAGATTATACTGTGCAAATTGACCAGATCGATAAAAAAAACAGAAAAAGTATTTCCGGAGAACCCTACTCATAAACAAAACTATATAACAACAGAAAAAAGCAATAAAAATTTCGCGGGGTCAAGTCCAATCGAAACCGATTTTTTAGGATATCATTTAATTTTTTAGACGGAAAAAACTTACCTTATTTCTAATAATATAGTTATAAGGTGTATTTTCGCTTAACATCGTAAGGACATATGCGCCGGTATTTCGCTCACTGTACCGAACTAAGAAGACCCCATCAGAAGCTTTGTCCTTTATACTATGTTGTTTGCAATACTCTTCTAGAATCTTCACTGCTTCGTCTCTGTTCAGAGTGCCGTGGTACCAGAGAGCTTTGGACGTTCTTGGGGTGTCTGGCTGGTGGTTTTCTGTAATTTTATCGAAGATAAGATTTTAGAAGTGAAAACTTCTTTAGGCGCGTTGAACACTTTTTGGGCGAACAAAAAGCGTGAAACTCGCACCATCGTCACCGCACGCTTCCCAGTATAAATAAAATATAAAATTGCTTAGGTTTCACTTCTATCGTTAGTCTTAAAGACTCCCCCGGTTTTTCTCCAGAGGAAAATGTCTAGCTAAAGGTTGAAGAACAACTCGTGGATAGCAGGCTAACTTGTATTGCAATAGCACGTTAACTAAAGTAGATATAATTTATTTACGTAATTTAAGTGAGAACCAAGTGCTTAGACAAACCTAGCATAGGCTTTAAGTCACTCTTAACTAAGTTATGTAACCTACTTGTAATTAATAAAATATCTATCTATGACGCCGCCAGAAACTATTTTATGATAACAGGAAAATATCTAACCAAAGTTATTCTATGATTGTGTCATACACTCCTAGAATAAAATTTACCAGTAAACTAAGCACTATTTATAGCCGGAAGTATGTTTCCTATTAAAATGTTTATACTTTGTTTTTGTTTGCATTGTATGTATATATTTATAGTATCGTATCATGGTTTTTTATTTTAATTTACTTTTTATTCGCATGGTGTTGGCTTAAATTAAATTAAATTAAGTGATAATATAGGTATTAGCCTATTATTATGCTTTTTTATCAATGGCTTTTTATGTGTTCTTATTACTACAATTATTATTATTTTTTTATTTCATTGCGAAGGCCTGTTCGTGACGTCACCTGTACGGGCTCTAACTGAAGACCAGCGCTGGCTAAGTCTCTCACGGAGCTTAGCCAGCATTATGCTGAGTTAGAGCCCTTTTGTAACAACTCTCTACATGTACCTATTATATAAGTGTGTCTTTTTTCTGTTATTTTAAGTTGTTATGAATGTCTTTCTATTCTATTCCTAGAAATTAAGTCTATGATGTGGAAAACAGCTTGGAACTAAACTTACTCAGTATTTCATAACACTCGTCATGTCCATAATGCTTGGCTAAGTCCGCTGGTGTGTCCTTTTCTAACGTCCTAGGGTGTGCAGGGGCTCTTAGTTTTAGAAGTACCTGTGAATTATAACATTTTGTGGATCATTCTTCAAAACTTTCTATTCGACTTAATTTATTCACAAAAAACATCTGCTACATTGACCTCTTTGAGTCAATTAAACTTAGCAGTTATTTTCTCTTAGCGATCATACAAAATCTAATTATGAAAGGCCTATGTCCAGCAGTGAACTAACAGTGGCTTACGATGATGATGAACCACACAAATGTCAAGCATTACCTCCCTTGAAGCAGGCATAATACAGACTTGAAATTTGTTTGTGAGGGGGTATTCACTGTAAATACTGTTTTAATATACAAATTAATTTGATATACTTATTTAAATGTATACCAGAGAAACTATTAATTTTTATTTATTAACACTTTGACAGCGGATCACGTACTACGCACGTGACGCTTATTTTATCCTAGTTAGCCGCATACATAATTAGCGTACCATTCTGGGCGCGCCGGCACTTTTTGACCATTTTGTTACTTTTATAGAAAAAAGACTATAATAGTTGCGGCTATGATTTTATTTTCATTGTATTGAGGGTATCTCATATTATTATATAAAATAAGAAAAAACATGTATAATTGTTTATAATTGTTCAAAAAAAACTGTCACGGACAGGGGACGTGATCGGCTGTCAGAGATTGGAAATAAATAAAATGCTTGGCTGTCAAAGTGTTAATTGGCTATGTTTTAGCCAGGTACCGTGTGAGCGAAGCCGCGAGTAAAACCTAGTGTCACACAACTTAAACATACCTTTATACATTCAATATGTCCTTTTTGCGCTGCGTCATGTAAGGGTACTTTTCCAGTAGGCGCGTGTCTCATCTGATAGTTGGCATTTCCCTGCGTTATCAGCAGTTCTGTTGTACTGGGCAAGTTGTTTTGGCACGTGTACTGAAAAAAAAAACAATTTGAATTCACTAAAGGCCTGTCCATTGCTACTTTGTTCTAATTTGTATTCAACAAAGGCTAGATAGAAACTTACATGTAAAGGCGTGTATCCGAACGAATCTCGCACATTAACCGTCGCCCCACTCTCAATGAGCTTCGCCAGTATATTGTCTCTCCCGGCGCGGGCGGCTAAATGCACGGCGGTCTGGCCGTCTTGGTTCTTGGCGTCGCGACTCCGGTAGCCGCAAGCGAGCAATTGTGATACTATGTTGTAGTCGCCAGCTTCGGTTGCTCTGGTGAAGGAAAAATTGTTATAAGATATGATGTTTTCCTAGCCGAATTTCGGCCACCACGGCCAGTCTCAACGGAGAAGAGAAAATTACCTTATTTCATCACTACATAGTATAAAACAAAGTCGCTTCCGGCTGTATGTATGTCTATGTAGGCTAGTTTTTTTAAAGATAGAGTGATTCAAGAGGTTTTATGAACCATTTGACACATCGATTTCCACGCGGACAAAGCCGCGGGGCGCAGCTAGTATTTGATAATAATTTATGGTATAATTTACTTGTCTTAGTGTTTATAATTACGTATGCCTAAGAAATAAAGTTTATTCAATTTGAAGGTGATGTTTTTCTACTACAACTATTGTTTTCTTACACAATGTTACAGTAGGTACTGTAGTATTCCTAAATAGTTTAGTTTAGAATGAATCACTAATTACCATAAACATTAAAGTATAGTAAGAAGCACGTCACAGTAGACACAGATGTCTGGTCTGGTGATTGCCATCATCCCGTCAATACCGTCAACACATTCTCAAGCAATGACTAATGATGACTTTAATGATTATCACTTGTGCTAATATTTGTGCGGTTTGTTGCTTTTACAAAGATATGTATTGGATAAAAGCGGCCAAGTACAAGTCGACTCGCACACGGATGGTTTTCGTATGTCGCACCATCGTATATAACTATTTCGCGTAGGGATCTCTAAGAAACTGATAAAAAAATATGAACTATGAACTTAAGTAGGTATATCAGTCATCTTGTACCCATAACACAAGCTCTGCTTAATTTGGCGCTTGATGATGCTGTGTGGATTGTCCAGCATTATTTATTGTTTTATTATGACGCGGTCACCCATCCAAGTATTGAACGCGCCTGACGTTGCTTAACTTCCTATGTCTAGCGTTGGACTAATATAGAATGATGATGATGATTGATTAAGTAAGAATATTCATTCACAAAAACATATTTCGACAACAATGCCGCAATCTATTTCAAGCTCTATTTCACACTAACTTCTTACTAAAATCTCTCGTGGAATGTTTTAATAACAAACCCAGAGAAGTATGGTTGCCCAATTAAAACAGTGTGAAGCATTTGGTATTCACATCATTGTTGATGCTGGAGTCATCTTGTTCGCACTTAGGGGGGATTTGTAAACATCCCCCCTATGTGCGAACGAGAAGTACTTATCAATATCCTATCCAGGTAGTACCTATCAATATCCGCCTATGCCTGGTTGCCACCACCTCGACTGCCGCCACTGGTAGCAATGAAGAATATATTTCCTGATTGCCGCCCAGTGGGGGCAATGAGGGATATATTTAGATATATTGGATATATTTAGATTGCCACCAATATTGCCACCAGTAGCGGCAATGAGGAACATAATCACCCACTGCTGGGTATAGGCCTCCCAAAGTTTGTGCAATAGGTACATCAATATCAAAGTCAAGATTCAACCTGAATAACTCGCGATAAGTACACGATGAGTACGTAGTACTACATGATATTATTAATACAAGTTATTTATGTGTTTATAAAAAGTAAGATTGTACCACAACTTGACCTATAAGTATGTTGCCATAGTAGAATTTAAATCATAATTTTCATGGGTCCACAATCAACTTAAGGTTTAAGGTTACTCTACTTAAAAAACACCAGCATATTTCTGTATTGTTTAACCAACTTCAAAATAGTTGAAGGTTGGAATATTTTTTATGTATTTTCGTAATCCGTAAATACTAAGAGTTTTTTTAGTAGTCATTGATACAAATATTGACCAGCCAGATGGCTGCTGCAGTTTCGCATCTACTACGCCGCAGCAGACCGGTATGCAGTGTGTATCATTATGGCACTTGTCCTCATATTTATTGAATCAACTTTATTGAATAATGCTAACAGGAAATCGCCAATGATGCTAGTCAGCGGTGTTGCTACATAAATTACTTTGTGCAGCATCAGTCAAATATTCAGTGTAATGACCTGGTTTGTTTTATTTAGCTTACTGGAGGAGGCTGAGATGGCGGCTGCAGGATAGCTGCAGGTTTGATTACCGCCGCATGACAGAATTGTATGATATGCAAATTTTTTCTGAGTGTTTTCGTGTAATACATTTTAATATTTACACTTGTTTATGTCCGCGACTGCGCACGCGTTGGCTCCGGGATACAATAAGCCTATATGTTATTCAACGAAGATCGAATTATCTATTGAAATATCCCACCCGATATGGGATTTATGGTAAACAGTTTAAAGCTGGATATATTAATTATTTCTTCACAATAGCAACACCGTTTCCCAAAACCAAGCTATGTTTGCTCTCTCTCTTTTGTTACTGTATGAATTGATCCAGTATTATTTACATTTATTTATTGAGAAAAAAAGTACATAGAAAGAATGTCAGAAATTCTTTGTTCATTCAATCTGAAATTCTATACAATTCTATTTATATCCATTCAGCACAGAAAACCACATAGATAAGCCAAGATGTTTAAATGTATGGAATGTGCTCTTCAATTTGCTCCATCAATAAACACAAAGAAAAATTAAGGGCAATTGCCGGCACTCATCATAACAGAACTTCCTCTAGTGCTAGAGATAGCTCCACAATTGCTTTTTTCCGTTTTTTAATTAAACTGACCAATTTGGTAGTTAAGGCTTAGGTTAGAAAAAATAATTTTGTATTTCTTAATGAAAGCAGAATTATCTCAGTCCAGAGCATGTAGAAAAGAATAAGCAATGGATTGACTTTAGATAATATGTATATTGTTATTAATGTACTAATAAATAAGGTGTTTATGGTTTCTGACTAGGTACAGACTTTTGTCCAGCAGTGGGGCCCCAATTGCAAACAATTAAACCTGCAATCATAATGGTCTTTCTGTTGACACTAACTGCTGGATAGGCCTCCTCTTTAACATCAGCTTAATTGGTTGTGTGCAGCCTCCTCCAGTCTTTATACCACCACAACAACTCGGTAAATAACTAAAATGGGGTTGCTCAGTTGCTACCTTTTGTTTATTTATTTCCACCATAGGTACACAAGTTAGCTCACCGATGCAATAGGTTTGTTGTGCCCTGAGTCCTTGATTCATGTGGAGGCGGCTGTCCTTTGCAAACCACAGACAGTCTCGTGACAAGTCCGTTGGAGTCCCCTCGGTAATGCTGAATCAGTGTATCCAATCCATGCACTGTAGTGTGTTCTTCGATAGAAAAGAATGCATCTTCGCCGTGCCTTCGGATCTGGTAATGTACTACCTCACCCTAGAATAAATTATAAATACCTGGTAATCATTGCAAATTCATTAACATTTTCCTTATTACTATGACAAACGAGTAGGTAGATCTTAGTTGAAACTAAGCCAGGAAGGAAATTAATGAATAAGCAGGCACAGAGAGTCATTTTATGTTATTACCTGATGTAGGACTGACAGGACATAATCCCCTGGGGAAGTATTACTCTCCCGTACCAAGAACACACCATCTTCATCCTCTGAAATCAACAAAAACATGATAGGTATTGAAATCTGAAACCTCATGAAAACAACAAAGTAAAGGCAAAGTTTGAAACAAACCTTCCTTCAAAAGTTTCTCAGCAGTGTCCCGGGATATTTTCCCATGGAACCAGTTCACGTTATCTTCCATGTTCATCCTCAAAAAAAAAGAGTTGGTCTGGAAAGTTAATTGAAAACTTGTTCAACAAGTGGCGATACAAAACTTTTCTTGAACATTTCACTGTACGTATGACAACACTGAGCAACAACTCTCACAGACTATTTCATAAGACGTATGTGTACATTTGTTTATTGCGCATAATTATCTAAGTACATTTGTGAAATTGAACCCTTTTTATAAAGAGAATTTTATCGAAAAATAACCCAAACAAAAGTTTACAATAAAGTTTACAACTTTTACAAGTCTTGTAATAATTTCGCCATTTTTATTTCTATTTCATTCTAACTCATTGAAACATGTGTTTGTTACCGATACCAAATTGGGAAGAATTTGTATTGTAATGCTGTCTCATAAAATTGGTATACCTTTTACTAGCGTTAAAAAGAGAAACCCAATTAGACAACAGACTTCATAAACTGTGCAGATTATAGTGTAACGTCACACGAGTACATTAGTCAAATACGAAACTAACAAGAACTTTTAAATGATTCACCCACCTAAATAAAAGCGTAATTTTATCAAGAACAATTTCCTTAAATAATTCAAAGATTTATAATCTCTAAAACTCACCTTCAACCATATGAATGACGTCATGGTTGTTATCATAATATTATCCAGTTCCAAAAACACGAATTTCGTTAATTTGAAGTGCTGAAACTTCACATTTTCACTTGTTTCCAGAAGGCAATCATTTTATTGTATTTATTTTTATCTTATTATGAGGGGATTTAGTAAAATACGTTGCAGAGAACGGCGTGCGTGTACCGAGCAGCCCGGCAGACAGGCGCGGTATCCCCGACTCTGCCTTCCAGCGAATGACTCATAGCAAGGTCAATTCCGAGAAATGAATCACCAACTTACTCAGTTCCATAATGCTCTATGTAGTACGCATTCTCTCACAACAGCTTCTTTATTGTTATTTGTAAATAAATAAAAGATAATAACTACGTAGAGTAGGTATCTACATAACCTATACTCTATCTACCTACTCAGTCGCATCTTTAGTAAGTATGACAAGGTAGGTATATTATTATAGGTATCATCAGGGACGAGTAAAATTTATACTACTTAATTATTGCAACCTGTGGCGTTAATTTAATAGCGTAAGTAGGCACCTTACGTTAGGTAGGTAGGTACTTACGTTCTTCGAGAGCTCTACCTAAAAGTACCAAAGTCAACCTTATACGTATGTGGTCTATTTAATTATCTATACTACCTTATTTACCCCACATATTACCATCTTCATTCAATTCCAATGCTTAGGCATTGGAATTGAATGAAGATGAATGAAGATGTTATCCAATGCTTAGGCATTGGATAACATCTTCATTCATCTTCATTCACCAAAGTCAACCTTATACGTATGTGGTCTATTTAATTATCTATACTACCTTATTTACCCCACATATTACCATCTTCATTCAATTCCAATGCTTAGGCATTGGAATTGAATGAAGATGAATGAAGATGTTATCCAATGCCTAAGCATTGGAATTGAATGAAGATGGTAAGATGGCTCTACCTAAGCAGACAGAAGCTAGACTAGACTAGAGCCTAGACTCATAGTTTCTTGCTACAAGCTAATTCAGTACGATTAAAGAGCAAACATCCTAAACGTACCTATATAATGCAATCTTCAAAATAGAACTAGAAACTAAATAATATGCCTTTAATGCTATTGAGTCAGACAAAAAAATAAAAACAGTATTTTACTGACTTTACCAAACGCGGACATAACTAACATCGTTTTTGCCAACTCTACTTGTGGTTAGGTAGGTAGGTACTTTGGCTTCGCAATAAGATGCTGGGTGAGTCATGTGGTCTGCAAATATTATTCTACTTAGGTATATCTGTTTAATGAATCAACGATATCTACCCACCGACTGTCCTCCATCGTGCGTGCGTGCTACAAATTTTGTTGGGTATAATTTTTTTTTATTGAATTCATGTATTTTTTCGAAAAAATGCAACATTTGTCCCTTGTTTACTATGTTATGTATGATGTAGGTACTTACCGTGCGTTAAGAAAATGTTGTTGTGAAGTTCTTTCATTGCTGGACATATTCAAGGTAGAGCCTGGGTAGAGCCATAGAAGAAAAAAGCTTACAATGATAGGAGACAAAAGCAAGTTGTAGCAAAAAAAAAAACAAATTAGCCTCAATTTCCTATTCGTACCTATACATGCACTTGTTTGTGTCAAAGCACTGAAGTTGTATGCGTCAACTCACACATAGATTAGGTTTTGGTTAAAAAATCAAGAAAATTCCCTCTGCTAGGTATATGAAAGCAGCGTGTCTTTCCTTTATGTTTACAGCACTGTAGTGTAGATGTAGAGTAATTTTGTTGATTTAGGACGGACACCCCTTGACGAACTGTGATAATTTTGCTTCTGGTGTCGATAAAATTCGCTAAAATTTGTTTGTTTTTGTCGAATTTTATCAACAAGAGATAAAATCGGCGCTTTAGCACCAACTCTTTTCGAAGTCCGTGCTCTCGCTTCAGTAGAGCTAAACCTCAATCCTTTTGCTTCCTGCTTTCTATTGAATGCTTGCCTAGCTTTGAGTTTAAATAGGTGCTTATCTAGGCTTCGACCAAGGTAAGCTATAAAGCTAGACACTAAATAACCAGAATATTATTCGCTGATAATCGCTAATTCGCTGAGATCTAATACTTACCTATTCAGGTAGGTAAGTATTAGACCTCTAACCTAAATAGGTAGTTATTCTATACCTCTTTAAGTGACATTTTATGAGACCTTTATGTAAATAGGCGGTACCTCATTGTTTAACCTAGCTACCTATAGATAGCAATAAGAAATCCCAAAAGAAAACGTGAAGAGGCTTTTGATTAAATTAGGTCCCCAATATTATTATGCATGCACTGCACATCATTGAAACATGAAACCACATTCATGGCTCCCAACGAATGAAGGAATGTTAAGAACTACGAATTCCTATCTAAAAAAATACATAAGAAACTTAGGTATAGGTACTTTTTTCTTAGTGGGCATTTAGGTCTTATATAAACGGTTATGTAGGTAGGTATCTAACTTTTTATAGGTAAGTACCTAATTGCCTACATGAATATGTCTTAGGTATTCCACTAAATTAGGTCTATTCTCGATGTATCAGCCCCACAAAAATCGTGAAATCTAGTGTGCTCTCCCAGAATGTTTACGCAGTCTACCTAACTCTTTAGAAAGCCTGGAATGGACAAACCAGAACCAGTCCTAAGTTTGTTTACCTCACGAATGCAATGTTTATTTACTTTTATTGGCTTCAACCTGCAACATAAAACGGCCGTCCCATTGTATTGTAAAATGTTATTCTATGCCTACTTTTATTGGTTTATTTTGAAATAATTTCGACGACGACATGAGGTTGGTTAGAAACTAGCCTGATACGACTCTACTATATTATAAATTGGCTTTGCATACAGTTTAGAGAAGTTGCGAAGACTATTTAAAATTTTATGGGCTAAAAAATAGTTATTCCAGGCCCAGAACTAGGTACCTTCACGTTTTCTTTTGTATGAAAAATTTCAGCCCGATCCGTTGAGTGGTTTTAGCGTGAAGAGGTGAGAAACATCCTAGCATCCTAACTTTCGCATTTATAATTATTGGTTGGTACCTACTATTAGTGTCATTTAGTGTGATTTCGGTCATCCTAATCACTGTATAGAAACTGACCTCATTCTACCAAAAAATACATAAATAGACTTCAACTCGCCTAAAAAAACTGATAGTAATGACATTTTTAACAAAGACTTGAAGCTTGTTCCCATCCTGTAATACATACATATATATAGGTAGGTAAGATACATATTTATCCCACCAAGATCCAACGGCTTGCATAGCTGGTTTTTGTGATAAATTAACTCGAAATAGACTCGGATATCTTGAAAATAGGTTACGCAGAAAACCATGGAGGCTTGTGACCATACCTGTTCAGCCTTGCCTCCTTATTTACCTCAAGGACTGTGACGGCAGGTGGGTTACCAGTGCGGGTTTTTGCGAAAGATTCCAAGCCGGCTAGACTGAGCAACGTAGACCGTATGAGTCACCGCTTTCTAGCTCGGTCGATGACACGCGCCCTATTCATGGCACTGTGTTAGAAATGTCTATTTAAAACATTTATAAACATTAAGGTTTGTGTTGGAAACTGAAACAATAACTTTGCTGTAGCTACACTGAAGTACCTACCTGTAAGTATGAGAAGAATGTAGGCATTCTTTTTAAATTGAAAACATGTGATGGTTACATTTCTTTTTCATTTGTTTTCTAAGGTCTTAAAGGAGGTTCCTATTGAGAATTTGGAAATAAAGGGATGTAGGCCTCTCTCTCACCTGCCTAGTAGTGGACCGATTGGCTCCTTAATATTATTCTTTTGTGGATAAACAACACAATAGAAAACTATTTAAATCTTGTACGAGAAGGTGTACCTACCTACACCTACCACACGATAGTAAATATTATGTTTTATGATTGGTG
Source organism: Eupithecia dodoneata (assembly GCA_947044415.1). Lineage (NCBI taxonomy): Eukaryota > Metazoa > Arthropoda > Insecta > Lepidoptera > Geometridae > Eupithecia > Eupithecia dodoneata. The sequence goes on along the minus strand of OX345656.1, from coordinate 4,294,831 downwards.
AGTAGTTTTTATGTAGATTGTTTTACGAAATAGTCTCAAACGTTTTACTGTAGGAAATTAAATAGACTAGAATCCTTCCTGGCCTTAAAACGGCAAAAAGGTTGATGATCATGATTCTTTGGATATGACACTTTCCTGCCAGTGTCAAGTATTGTAAAATAAATGAGTTATCGAAATTATGAAGATTGTTTGATATTTTTCCAGAGCCTAGTTCGTTATCTAGCAGTGTACCTACCACGTGCAGATTAGGTTCTTGGGAGATGAGATGTTGGAGTCTCTTACACCCCAGTCTGGGTTGAAGTGAGGATAGTGACTTTTTACTGAGATTGACAATGATGTTAATCTCATAGTAGGGGAGCCCACGTAGGTAGTAAATCCCGAAATCACCTCTTGGGCTATCTCTACTATCGTTCAAAAGTTCTAATCAGTTGAGATCCTTATTTCTCAAAAATATCCGGACCAAACTGGTCACGCTTCACTCACTTCCTCGCAAACCAGCTTCAAGGAAACTCTCGCACCGGTCGGCCTTAGATAGTAAGAAACGACCACAACAAATGACGCTTTGACTCAACTCCGAAATAATATAAGGATCGACGTAAACGAGCCACTTACGGCGTCGTCCAGTGGGTAACATAAGCCACTTATGGCAAAGATTAGATAGAATCTACAAAATAAAACTTACGTGTCCAATATCTTCTGATAATTTATCAGTCAATTGAGTTTTGTAAACTAGTTTAATTGACGGTCTAAATAGAAAAATGTTTTTTTTACACAGGACACTATGGTACATGTATTATGGATTTTAACTAGTAAGTAAGAACCTATGTATAATACAAGCTCTGCTTAGCTTGGGGCTAGATGATGCCGGGTAAATAGGGTAGTGTCCTCGGTAAAAAAAAAATATAATTCTCTTTAGTCCGTCAGTTACAGTATCAGAAGATATTAAACACGTATTTTTTTCTTTTGTAGTTTCTAATCTTTGCTATTAGTGGCTTACGACACCGTAAGGATATTTCTTTACTCTGTAATAGTTATGTAGATATATTCATCGTAAGAACGACCCTTGTACAAATTCTTCTATGAAAGAGGGATCGCTCGTTTGCGTCGACCGACTCAACCAGTAGCAAAATACTGATGAGATCACGATTCTATGAATGAAAATAAAAAAAACTCCGTCCGAGCGCCAGATTCGCGACAAAAACTAGAAGTACCGATTCTAAACTCTAAGTTGTTGTGCTAAAGTTTTTTGTTACATTTTTTGTAGAGCTTTTATTTCGAGAAGCGACGCCACTCAATAGGTTTATATGAGTCACATTTCTTGATCACGAAGCGTAAACAGCAACACTGGTATTATAGGTTAGGTAGGTACTTTTTTTTTATTCTAATTTAATTAGGGTCTTTGAGTCTAACAGTGACTAAGTCAGTCGCATAGGATATCTTATAACTAGTTAATCAATATTTACAAGTACCTAGATATCTTATATGTGGACTCATATAGAGTGACAGCGGCAACAGAAGTTTGTTCCGCCGGGTTGTATTTTAGATGTGTAAAGAATTTTGCTACTTGTTGTCGATCTCTACAACAACAACAACGCTCGTAATGTTAACTGAAATCCTAATCTATTTATTCCCATCCTAATTTATTTATTTTATTTTTTAACTTTTTGTGTATGGCCTTAGATCTTCGATAATCTTTGATTTCTCCTTCAATTATGGACCGGTTTTGATTAATCTTTTATTAGGTATTGAAGAATGATCCCAAAAAAAAAATACGGTTGAAGAAATAGTAGGTATTTGTTCCGAAAAACATGAAAAATAGTGTAAATATTTAGGAATTTAAAGTCGCATTTTCAGTTCTTCAAAAAATTTACCTATTTATTGATAATGTTTACAGGTATATTTATGGTGCAATTGTATATCAATTTCTTAAATATCTAACCTATCACTGAAGGTAGAGTGCCCAGAATGCTGGCAGCATTGGCACGTTGAATGGCAATGCTAATTTATTGACCGAAATAGAAGTTAGCATGCCTACCACCAGTGGACTCTATGAAAATAGTTTGGTCTTTATAAATTGCGTGGGACCCAGGACCAAGGGTTTCCACTCAAAACGGCTCAAACAGGTCCCACGATCAGGTAAGGATAGGTTGTTTTTTATTCGCAGGTGTTTTTTCTTTCGGTAGGTACGCTATTCAAACAAGGTTCTGCATTTTTATGACATTCCTTGACATGCGTCTTAATTTGTTTTTTTTTTTTCATTTTTTATTCTAGGCCCCTTTACAGCTCATCATTTGTTAATTATATAGGTGTCACTGTCAGGCACACGGTCTGACTGTTTTTTTTTACTTCTGCCTCCAATCCCTTATGATGTTTCCTTCCTATATAAAAAACTTGTGTTCTATAAATAATTATAATTAAGTAGCAATGGTAAATTAGATTCTAACGGCATCAAGTGTATCAACATGTTCGGTGGAATAAATAAATGAAATGAAACATTTATTCCACCGTATGGGTACATGTTGATAATTAATAAATGAAATTAAACATTTATTCCACCGTAGGGGTACATGTTGATAATAAATAAATGAAATGAAACATTTATTCCACCGAAGGGGTACATGTTGATAATAAATAAATGAAATGAAACATTTATTCCACCGAAGGGGTACATGTTGATAATAAATAAATGAAATGAAACATTTATTCCACCGAAGGGGTACATGTTGATAATAAATAAATGAAATGAAACATTTATTTAACTTCAACTTAGGGAGGAGGTTGAAAAGACCAAACTAATTTTGTAATAGGTACACTCTTTAATAATAACATGGCATACAATTTATTGTGAGTATAAAACTTAAGTACATACCTACATAATACTAATACAAAGTATTGGATTATAAGAAACTGAATAATACGCAAGGCTACGTACATATGTAATGTGTCTAACCTAAGTTTAACGTCTCTACCTCCTTATTTTAAAACTTACAATACACATTTTTTGTGAAGTACATACTCTTCTTAGGAAGGTACTTTAAACATTTACAGGGTGCAACGTAACATATGCACTAAGCCAATAGGGGAGATTCTGGACCCTGGGGGTAACAACATTTAAAGTATACGACTTTTAAATATCGACTATTTGTGTAAAAATTAAGTTTTTTTGTTTTCGTTTATAGACATTAAAAAAATATTTTACAAATATATATGTAGCTTGTATTATTAGCATAATTAGTGCTTTTCATGAAAGAAATTATTACAAAAAATGATGAATATTTGCAAATTTCAAAAACAATAGTAAAAATACACGTAACTTTAGAACTATAGTAGATAGTTTTAGTCTAATAAATCAAAAAAATATTTGAAATAAAAAAATGCTAGAACAAAAGTAGATCCCCTCGGGTTTCAAAATGTAACTCTTTCGGTTTATACACATGTTTCGTGGCACCCTGTATACGATCAACAATTATACAAAGCACAATTATTATGACATTACTTTGGATTTGCACAATAATGATTCACACAATAACACAGTACATAAGAGATTCGTTTAACTCCGAACCAAATCCTAAAAACTACTTTCTAAAGAAATTAAAATTTAATGAACTTTACAGATAAGGCTTCGATAGCAGATAATATTCTAATATTTATATCTTTCAAATAAAGAGGAAGATACTGCTGAAATTACAGGCACACGAAATATAAGCAGTCGTGTGGTGCGGGCTTAGAATTTGCACCACCCCAACTCTTCCCGCAAGTGTCGTAAGAGACGACGAGGGGAGGGGGGGGGGGGGGGGGGGTGGGCAGCAACGCCTCCTGCAGAACAATTTAACGCCAAACTGCGATCCCCAACTCGCATGCCCAGCGTGAGGATTATGGGCACCACATGATAAAAGCCGATAAGGCGCTTATCAGGGGAGGCTTGCGTCCAGCGAACCAATATAGGCTGTTGAAATGAGGACGCATAATACTTGTACCAAATGCCTCAAGATGATGAAAAGGTATATGTATCTATATACAAGCATGTGTAAGATCTCTATCGATAGTTACTTATCACTACATAGTATAAAACAAACTCGCTTCCCGCTGTCTGTCTGTCCCTATGTACGCTTAGATCTTTAAAACTACGCAGCGGATTTTGACGCTGTTTTTTTATGGATAGAATGATTCAAGAGGAATGTTTATATGCATATAATACATACATTTGCATGCGTGCGAAGCCGGGGCGGGTCGCTAGTTTCTTTATATAACACTTATATGACCCAAGATGTAGATCGTTCTCTGGTGCCGAGTACCCGCGTGTTGAGGCTGGGCAGTGAATATATTAACATAAGCTAGGTTCATCTCTTCTTAATAAGTAAAATGAAAATTAGGTAAACCTAAGTTTTACCTAAACTACTATAAATACCTAAGTAACAATATATTAGTATACAAGTATATTTACAAAATGCGTTACTTTATATCTAAGCTTATTTGTAAAAAGGCTTCACTGACGATTCAAGTCATTTCCGTAATTAAAATTATCCAGAATAAAAAAGCTAAAACTGCTTTTAAGCTTTTTTATTATGGATAATTTTAATTTTTTAAGAAACATAATTAAAAAAAAATCGTTTTGTTTTAAACATATAATGCTTAAAAAACTTGCGATAGAAAAACAAAGAATCATGACCCAAATATATTCTACATGATCCTACTTACGGTACAGATACCTAAAATTTCTAGGTCTAAAATGTGCAGTGCGTTCCAAACGAATCCATAGATAGGACAGCTTAGCACCTAATTTTGGACAGATTTCATAAAATTACAGACAATTTCTCCAAGGTCTCCATAAATTTCTATATCATACCTTTATATGCTGTTTAATTATACACACAAAACAATTGCTACAAACTAAAAAAAAAACACTAAAACTGAATTTGAAATCTTACAATTTCTACACACCCTTCGACAATCCCCTGAAGGTTTCTACGCAAGTTCTAACTACCAATTCACGAAGGTCCAATTGGTCATGTGTAGCAGTTATCTTCATCGGCGTGATCAGTGCAGTCGATGTTGCCATCACAGAGTTGGGATAATGTGATGCATCTACCGTCTACGCATCTCAGTTCACCGCTGGGACAGGGTGAGCTGTGGGCACTGGCCTGTTTGCTCTTTCGGCTTTCTTTCGGCTCTTGCTGCGAGATTATAGGCTGTTCGTCTTCAAAGGCGTTCGTGGTGTTGGTCTCTGGTGAGAAGGATTCTTCTTCAGCTGCCTGGAATTGTCAAAACGAGGCATGTTTAGAGATATTACTAATATTATAAATGCTAAAATTTCGATGTTTAGATGGATGGATGTATGTTTGTAACTTCTTCGGGCCAAAACTACTGAAAGGATCCGGCTGAAATTTTGCATAGATTTAGCCTTTTCTGATAACTTATATAATCGTACAAAGGAAAGTCAGCATAGTTTTTTTGACAATGATCTGGTTTACCTATTTCGTTTCATGTTTAACCAGTTAACATTCCTTGCAATACATGATACCAATCACTAACCTTCAAGAGAGCTGCTCCATTGATGACTCTCTCCATCTTATTTAACGTCTTGTCAAGTTTCGTCGGCATGACCGTGGTGGTCGCTGCCCACCTCGCCTTCGGCTTAGGTTCCTCCTTTACTTTAACCTCTTCGCTCTTTATGATACTATCCTTCTTAGAATCTTCTAAGAATCCTAAGTCACCAATATTGACGTCTTCCTGAGAATCGTGGTGTTCTGCTTTTTGGGCAGTTATTTTTGTAATGTCTGGTTTTGGTTTGGGCTCAGTTTTTCTTTGTGTGCTCTCGGGAACAAATGGTTTCTTCTGGGAGACGGTTTGTGTGATCGAGCTGCGGGAGTAAGGGGTGAGGCGGGATGGAGAGGGGCGGCGGGTGAAGTTGCGTTTGGGGGTGTTGCTAGTATCGCTGGCGATGAGTAGTTCCTTACTGCTGTCGATATCTCCTGTAATGGAAATGCAATCAATTTTATTAAACCGACGACAAAAAGCAAAATGAGGTACTTACTCAATTCCGTTGTAGGTATTGATCCACTTGGTCTTAAAGCTGCTTACGTGCAGCTTTCTTCGTTCTCGCCACAAGAGGTCTTGATGTCACAAACAGTGGATAAGAACAAATACTCATGAGATCTCTGCAAATCCACAGCTAGTGTTACACTTGCCACTTTTACCAGAATGCCGGATGACTGGCGCGGGGGCAGACCTAGGAGATTCTTGGACCGGGCCACTCGTCGTCGAGCTAGCTCGCGCAGCCTTCCTTGTACTCGCTACAAAGAAGAACGCGATGATGAGGCTGGGCAGTGAATGCCTAAGGTAGGCCCCACCACTGCTCTGCATTGCTTCCGCTCTTGCTAAACTGACCTTCCCAGGTCGTGTGATGGCCGGTGCTGGGGCTGAGCCAGCAGGTTCTTCTCCCGAATCCAGTCTATCCTCGTCTGGTTCCCGCAAGCAGCCTTCCTCATATTCGTCACAAAGACGCGCTGCTGATGCTGGGCAGTCAATGCCTAAGGTATGCTTACCACTCCTCTGCAATGCTCCCGTTCTTGCTAAACTGGCCGCCTTCCCTGGTCGTCGGATGGCCGGTGCAGGAGCCGAACCCGCTGGTTCTTCGCCTGGGTCCAGTTTGTCTTCGTCCTGCTGGCGCGCACAGCCTTCTTCGTCCTCGCCGGAGGGGCAGTCGGAGTAGCCGTCGCACATCCATCGCTTATGGATGCAGATGCCTGATTTGCAGCTGGAACGAATCAGATTAGGTATTTGATTATTTTGAGAGAGTCGTTTCAATGAAAAACGTTGTGTGTGCATCTTGCATAAAATCCACGCGCGACCAACTTGGGATAGTACATGGCCTGTGTAGGTCACTTTGGTGGACAATAGATACTTGTTAATATTTGCCGCCGCATTTCTCAATCTTTGATTCTAACCCACCATCCCCTTTTAAATTTAAAAAATAATAAATAAATAATAATGTTAGACAATTTACACAAACAGGATGGACACACCCACTGTTGTCTCAGTTCGAAATGGTTATACGAGTGTATACCGCTGGTGGATATACAATTTAACTACGGTACAATTTAACGTTGAGTTACATCATCTAAGTACTTTTTACTGTCAGAGTTTTAATTAAAATAAAACAAGATTGTTCATCCTCTCCATCACGACAGTCCTTGTTCCCGTGGCAGATCCAACCTCGCAGGATGCACGTCTTGCCACTACAGACCTAGAGTGGTGGACACCCTTACGCTATTCTAAATTGATAACAAGACGATTGCTAAAGTCTTAATTAAAATAGAGATTATTAAAGTCTTTACCGGAACTCAGACTTTTCGCACTGCGAACAAGATTGTTCATCCTCTCCATCACGACAGTCCTTATTTCCGTCACAGATCCAGTCTCTCGGGATGCAGGTCTGGTCACTGCACGTGAACTCTCTCGATCGGCATGGTGTCCGGGGCTCTATGCACTTATCCTTCCTGAATCTGTTACATTTCATCAGAGCGGTCAACTCCTGGGGCATATAGTTTTCGCAGCTGTCTTCGATAACTGAAAATTGAGAAACAAACTAACATTACTTGAGTAGGTACTAGCAACATGGTTAAATATCACGATGTCTTTTTGGAACCATCATTTAGGTACATTTTCACTAGGAATTTGAGATGGTATTTTTTTTATTTATATTACCCCTGACAAATAGAGAGGTAAGTTTAGTAAGGAGATGATAAGTTTGATGTGGGTCTTTGTGTCTGTTTGTGAGTTTGTAGCTCCCAAAGGAATAACCCGAATTTTATTCAGTTTTTGTTTCAGTTTACTTTAAGTTTTTTTATTTCCACCGTAGGTACACATGTTACACTTGATGTCGTTAAATAATATTTTAAAAGATAAATTACATTTTTATTATAACACACTAACTTTTGACAAAGGAAACACCATAGGGCATTGTGCAAAGAAATTGCCTTGAATAGAATTTGTCTGAAAGGTGACGACTTGATCAAGAGTGAGAGAGGCTCGATCGACCATGTTTGAAAAAATCAATGCAACCGTTTGAACAGTTGTTTGTTATGATGATCCAAACTGAAATTTCGTCCTAGGTTTTCGATTTTTTATCAAATTAAATTACGGAACTCACAATTTCTTATAATTTTTTGTCACTTCTGAATTACACTAACAATGGAACTAAATCTACCTTATAAAAATGTAATAGCAAACTTGCTTACTTCTACAAAACTTCTCGCAAGGCATCATCAGATTCTCGTAAGGCGGGGGGCTGCATTCAGGCTCCAGCATGGTGCAGAAGAACAGCTTCACTCTATCACTGCAGTTGGTAGATATCAAGTACTCTATCTGCGGCAGGTATTTGGTCATTTCCACGAGGTTCAACATGACAGTGGGCCCGGCTAGGTCATATGGGAGGACGCCGCGACACAGGCTGATGCGAGTTGATCGGCACTGCGACACTAGAATGATATAAGGTTTCAGATCACCGAGGGCATCCTACGGGTAGGTATTTATTTTTTGTATTGTATATCTTTATGAACCAAAAACTGTACTATTCTTATTTACAAGATGACGAGAGGGAGATGAGAAAAACTATAAACTAGAGCTGGGACGCTAGTTGATCACTAGAAAACTGTCGTGGAAGCGACCTGCAAGGCAAAAACTGTTTGGAAAATGTACAGGCTGTTGAAAGCTAAAGATCACGGGTTTCTTATAAAGGCTAAATAAAGTTTTATAGGAAAAGCCTCAATAGTTCGCTTCAGGCTATGCGTTACAGCTCGTTCCCACTTGTCGTCTGTCGGGTCCGGGTTTTAATCGGATGAAACATTCATATGAAGCTTGTCGGCGCCGACACAAAATCGGTTTCCAACAAGTGTGAATAGTTTCATATAAAATGTTCTGCCACTTAATCATCCGATTAAAATCCGGACCCGACAAATGACAAGTGTGAACGAGCTCTTAGACATTTTGTGGATGGGTTCTCGTGCTGTCCCGCTCAGATCGGATTCGAACTAAGCAGGGCAAAGAGATTATGTCATTCTCACATAATTACACATTCTATATGTAAGTACCTATGCAGGTTATACAAAACTTTTTGTTAAAAGCGGTCACCATACCCAGAATTATTGTTACAAGTGCGGTTATTATCTAGAGTGCGTTAGTAATATAAAGACATGTGAATTTCTATAGTGATTTCTGCATAATGATAATGAAAGCGCATAGACTTACGCAATGATGATGGGATCGCATGCATCAAAGGATGCATATGCATATGTGGCTTACCATCATTGTTCACATTGACTGGGTACTTTTTGGTGGTGGAGTCATCCCTATCACGCCACGTTGGCAGCGTGGGCGACACCCTCGTGTTATATAGAGAGCTTTGCGTGGTCGCCCGCATCTTCTCAGCGTCTTCTATAGAAATACCGAAAAGATTCGAATGTCCCGATGTAAAGTTGACCTTCCCTGGTGGACTGTAGATAACTTCTGAATCAGCCATTGGCTCAGATATTAAATATTGCCTGGTTTTTACTGGCCTTCCTTTCAAAGGAACATTGCTGTAATATAATCCATAGTTCTTTGAACTAACTCTGGCAGGCCAGTCGCCGTAGTTGGTGTACTCATTGATAGTTTCGGCTCTGTTGATGTTATCTATGCTGGTCGTCGATTCTTCGCTGATTTCTCTGAAGAAAACTTCTAGAGGCTTCTCTGGTTTCTGGGTGATGTGTGGTTTGGAGGTGAATTCTTGTAGTGTATCAACTTCCTCTAACACTTTCCCTGTTCTAAATGTGTCCGAATCGGCTTTTTCGTTTCCATACTGCACTTCTAGATCTACGTGATTAGGGAATACTGGCTCTACGATTCTTATTTTTTCTATGTCTTTCAGTGGTTCGATAATCGAACTGAAGTCGATTTTTTCGTTATCAGCATCGTAGAAATCGATTTCCGGCGTTTTTGTACCTGTAATCATTCCGTTCATACCAAATCGTGATTAAACTTATTCTGTTCTAATTAAACGTGTCTAAACAAACGCACACAAAGGTGCTAACAATTATGTGCACTGTGATAAATACATAAATAAATAATGCTGGACAATAATTCACTCAGCATTATCGAGCCCCAAGCTAAACAGAACTTTTCACATCAATAGGTGGCAAAAAACTACACATCCATTTTAACCCAGGTAAAAACACACCCTTTAGCAGACATAAATATGACAAAAACTACCAAAATAATCTTGTATCTCTTATGTCGCATAAACTCGAGAATCAATGTATTTAACTTTTGCTATTTTTACACCATTCTGTTAGTTAATTCAACCATCTTTATTCCGTTTCAAGGAAACATCCTGGTCATCCCGAAATTTCTCAAAAGCACGAAAAACCCTGAACAAACCAACAAATTCGTATAAAATATAATTCCTCAAAACACTAAATCAAAATATCGTACCCAAATGATGAGCGAGGTGAAGGTCTTTATTAGGATTTGTTGATTCCGTTTTCGGTGCCTTGGTTGGAGTCTTCTGTGCTTTGCCGCCATGCCCGATGCTGGCAGCCACAGTTTCCCAGTAGGTCCCATTGGCAGCCAGGCCCCGATCCAAATTATCTGGAATTATGAAATTAATTGTTATATTTCAAACAAGTTTCTGGCCGTAGCTTTGCAGGCGTAGTTTCTATGGAAACATTTAAGGGTTATTTTATATCCCATGGGCTCTGCTTCATGGGATAAAAATAGATAGTCTTTGTTTGATTCTAGACTTAGAGATACATCTATGCAAAATTTTCATAATAGACACATAAATATACAGTTTGTCGCAGATCAGAGGCGCACAAAAATATTCATTCAAACATGGATTTTAACTTTTAACATTTATTGCATTTCATATTGTTGGCATCTATGACAGATGCTACCGAGTCCGGAACACTATTTAGTTAAAAACTTGTGGGACGCCATTTTGTCAGTGTAAAATATATATAAAGATAATGAGTTTTTTTGCTGCTACTTTAAAATATGTCTTAAAATTACGTACGAGTTTAGTCCCATATTTTCATGCTCATTTTTGATCTGTGCGGTGGAGATATGGGCCACGTATCCTACAACCTTAACTGCGTAACACCAAATGTTACAAGTAGGTGTACCTACTTATTAAAAATCCTCCTGTAATTTCTGTTAATTTAGGCGATATATGATAGTATATGAATATTTTCTTCACTGTTAATTTATATACCTAGCTAACTTTCACAAATATCTTCTTCATTTCTTGTGTGCGTAATCTATCCTCGTACATTGACTGATTGGCAGATTCATTAGAGCCCATTATTTTCTCAAGTACCAGTAAGTACTCTTCATTTATTGAAGAAAGGGAAGAGTAGCGCTTTCCTATCGCGATGGAACAAGTGAAAGTTAAGTTCAAGATGTCACGAATGACTTGTGCGCCTATATGAGATGCCTAAGGAGGAAAAGAAGAGCTTTCCAAGTAAATCGTCAAAGGGTTTAAAATTATTGTAAATTTAATTGTACATAAAAACTAGTAATGCTCTTTTTTTATTCCCAGTAGATCTTTTTTCGTTTGATTACAATCTCACGAGATGGCAAATGACAAGTGGCCGACGGTGTATCACGAAGCTCGAAGACATATTGAGACATAGACATATAGAATGAAATATAATTGGGAAAAAGTTAAGAAGGCTACTTGAAAATTTTTCTTATAATGTGAAACAATATTTAGAAATTTGAATTGTAACATAAATGACAAATACATTATGTACTTCTAATAATATAACTCACTAAACATTTGCACGCCTGCGTGCAGACTTTTTTAACATTTACTAAAATAGTTTCATGTCATGTATAATATTTTTTTATTTTTGAAAATAAATGATTGATTATGATTATGTAACGGAAGCACGCTGAAGACTTTTGTTCCTAATTCTTGCAACCATCCTTAAGCAATTAAGAACGAGAGTTTCATGAGAACAAAAATATTGCAAGCGTTGGATTCTTTTGTAAGAAAGTTTTTTAACAACAGTTAATTAAAATGGGCTAATGTTACAAATAAATGCTACCTAGATTTTATTCATAAAATTTATATGGTAAAATGACACTCAAGAATCTCGAGATGATGACGGGTTCTATGGATCTCAGTAAGCGCGTTGAAGTCTTTTGTATGATAAACTTGCAACGTTTTAAAAGTCCAAAAATAAATAATGCTGTGTATACAGCATACAAAATAAAACTTTGATCGTTTTCGTAAGCTATGCAAAACCCACGGCACTCATTCCGGGAGGCCTATGTCCAGCAGTGTACTAAAATAGGCTGATGATGAAGGTGATGATGCAAAACATATACGAAGACTCCTGTTATCTTTTTACCAATTAACGTTTAATTTAGAAAGAGGACCTATGACTAGTTTGTAGGTTAATGAAATACATGGAACAAAATCGTGAGTAGACGGGATGCAATTTCACGCTCGCTGTCTATTCAAACGTATCCTAGGAGCAATTAAAATGATTATACCTTACATAAGCGTGTGTAGCGTACGGTAGCATAGTCTATGTAATTACAAGTCCGTGCTACTGCCGATGGCGATACCGAGATCTATCACAGATTTGTGGTATCGGCTGGATCCGAGTATATTGTAGGTATAAACATTAAATTTTATTAAATTGTTTTATTTTTTATATTATAATATATTATTTTTATTCTTCAGAGATTTTTATGTTTTTTTATTGTTGTATTTATTACATTATATACATTGTACGCCCAATATGGCAGAATACATTGTGACATCCCATCACTTATAACAACTTTTATAACATGTGTTTCATGCACTAAATGAATTTGATTAGATTTTATATTTATCTGTATCTATAATTTTACTTGGAATTAGCAATAGAAAATTCTGTCTAATTTATCATTTTTGGACCATAAACAGGGTTTTAAAGTCGTTTTACTATATATCTTTAACACCTCCACTGCGTACACCGATCCACATGCCAAGGGTGTTGGGAAATATACATACGTTATTGTTAAAATTCTAAAAAATTATATAATTCGCGTCTGTGAAATAATATAGATGGAGAGACCCAGCTTTATCACACATCCTGAAGCGAAAAGGAGTCATTAAGTAATTCAGTCATATAAGCCAGGTTCGGACCGGTGTTACGTGGCGTAATGTAACGTGTTACACCACTCTGTTCTGAGTGTTACACAGCGAGCGTTCGTGTAGTAAGTACAGGGAAAGAAGGCGCTCACAACGAGCAACTAGACGGATTCGCACACGGAATAACGTTTCATTCTCTCTAACATCAAAAACCTCTACTGGAGCATACAACATGCTCCAGTAGGGATTTGGCGAGCACCACACTCAGCTTAGCTTCTTTTAAAAAGAAACTTAAGATATAGCTCATCAAGAGGGCGTTTCAAAAAGTCGAGTATTTTCTCGATAGAACATTTTAATTTTAATGATTGTGAATTATTTTATTACTATTGCATTGTTGGTATGTTCCTTAATTTTTTATTAGTCGACTTGTAAATAATTCTTTACCAAAAAAATTACTATAGAAATGGTCTATTACGCCCCGTAACATAATCCGGCTTTAAGTAACCAACTCGCAGCGTGGTTTGGATTGAAGTAGGTTCTATTTATCCACCAGCACTTACAGATAAGTGCTATTAGCCTGAGGAGGCACACCTGACAGGACTTAAACAGTAGCTAGGTACTTAATAATAGTAGTAGTAGTATCTTACTGCGACAAAGTATATGTTGGTTGGTTACGAACGTTTCGCATGAAAAGCCTATGGTTGGGTTGGGTCACACGTGAAAAATATATCGGGTTTTTATTATTTTCTAGGTTCTCTAAGTAATTTGTATTGTAGATTGTAGAAGAAGTTTGCGCACATTGTATTTTTGCTATGAATCTGAAAATGCTAAAATAAACTTTGAATTGATTGTAGTTTTGTCTATCGACGTTGTTTTAAAATCTCAAGTCAAAAGACTCCAAAATGACAATTGATTAGTAGTTTTTTTATTGCGTGGATTTCGTCTCTGGGGTGAAAATAACGTTGCATTTGTAAAACAAATATTATTTTTATGCATGAAACCTATGAAGTTTGTGTAAAGCGAAGCATATTTTTAAAATTTCATACAGGCAGTTACTCTTAAAAAAAAATATACTCTCAGAGTATTTCCTTTTTTAATCTAAATTTCTTTGCTCAATAGTGTCACTGAACGTATTGAATGGGCAATAATTCTTGTACTTTATGATGCCAGGTTTATCTACTTTAACATCCATTTATTATACTTATAAACGTGTAAAACATTTAAATAATGACGCCAAAAGTGCTAATTAAGAATTTTGATAAAAAAAGAAAGTAAGGTCAATAAAGTTCATACGTTTCTCTCTTCAAGAGGACAACTCCATCACCTAGTAGACACTACTGTCGTGTCGTAGTTGCAATGTAGGTTACATTGCAACTACGACACGCCACTATTAATTATGACGTTTTTACCACCTGTGGGCTCAATTAACGAATAAATAAAATAAATCAATTAATAATAATAAATAAAATAAATCAATTAATAATAATAAATAAAATAAATCAATTAATAATAATAAATAAAATAAATCAATTAATAATAATAAATAAAATAAATCAATTAATAATAATAAATAAAATAAATCAATTAATAATAATAAATAAAATAAATCCATTAATAATAATAAATAAAATAAATCCATTAATAATAATAAATAAAATAAATCAATTAATAATAATAAATAAAATAAATCAATTAATAATAATAAATAAAATAAATCGATTAAAGTTTCAAGATTTATTAAAGTTAAAATATATATCAAATATCAATTGGTCGATTTAATGGATTCAACCCATGAAAAATTATAATGATGTCATAATTTGTACCAAACGGTTTCGTTTTCTAAAAAAACACCAAATGCAAAAGTAGAGCGTTCTTTATAAGTGCAGATGCATTTATAAAAGGCGCTTTTGGAGGTCAACTTTCCATTTTACGAACCCCCGAATATAAAAAGACAATTGAGAGCGACAAAAGGAGATTGAAACCGCATCCGGTCACAGCGGAACCCCACGCAATAAAATCATATTGTACCCAATTTTACCTGCCCATTTAGGGACGGGTCAAACGCGCCACACACTACGCTCGTATGGCGTGGCATATTGATCTATTTACTGAACGCGCAATATCTTACACACAAATGTCCTAGACTAAAATATAGGTCACCCGTACTAGAAGCACTTTGTCAAAAATCCGCGAAACAGGCCTAGCCTAGTGCGGGGGTCATTGTAAATTATATATCCACCTTAACTAGAAACCACACAAATCAAAGACATGGACATAGGGTCCATATTAAGGTGTGTATATAAGCTTTTTTGTAAATTAACTTTTTGTATTTTGGTTTTTGTAAAACTTGTGAATAAGGTCGTGCCAAAGGCCTCTATCTTTATAGAGGCGACGAAATGCTGCCAGTTCTTTAAATACGTAATTAAATTTTGATTTAGACGGCTGACTTGTGACTTGCTGATTAAGCCAAGTGGCCCGTTTGCCCAGAGCTTAAAAATATTATTAAAACCCTTCACACGTGAAAGCTGCGCAATATTTATGAAGACATCAAAAAGTTTGTCGAAAGGTTCACGCTTATCAAAGCACAATTTGCACATGGAAGGACTATAATTGCATTGAAAGTATTTTTATGGTTGCGCAGCTTCCGTCTGTGCGCATTGAACGAAATTAACATTACAGGCTTTCTATATGCAAATCTGGCTTAATTGATACCTTTTTGGGTAACGATCTTGTCCTTTTATTGCTTATTTATGGGGTGTAAATTTTCGTTTATTTCCATAAAATACATGAATTATAGTCGCTTTGTACTACAATGTACTACCGATAATTTTATCGTGTATTTATCGCGAACCTTTTGTTTTATTTTCGCCCTACGTTTCCATCGCGTTAATTTGTTTAAATGTTGTTTACATAAATCTTTAAGGGTTCTACCGAGGTGACTTAAACAAAATTAAATTGAATTGGTTTCAGAATTTGAATTAGTTTCAGACGTACTAATCACTTTTTTCTCCAAACATAAAAACACACGTGTTCTCATTTATTTATTTATTTACTTTAATGGCACACAAAACAGAAAACAATCGAATCTTGACAATTCAGTAAAATTATAGCCAGGGTTCATATACTAGATTGAGTTCCTAAACTTTACCTACGTGAAAACATAAAACCATGCTATTGTACTCGTATTTGTTATAATTCCGATAAACTGCGATATTTTGGCTGTTTTCTCGTGGTACCACTATTTGATGTCATCCTATTTCTTTATGAGTAATTGTGACAGTCAGATATAAAATTCACTGTTTCGATATAGTATAGCAATAAAGCTAATCTTTTGTAACATTTCTCTGTTACGTGAGATGTGATCTTAACCTACGACCTCTCTTGGGTCAACTTATTCTGAATTTGGTTTCAATTTCACCACACATGTGGTCTGACTTGATCTGCATATAATCGTAAACCAAACGGTAGCCTTGAATCTAAGACGAAAGATTAGATTACAAATTATATACGTTTTTAAAGTACATCTATTTAAATTTTTACTAGGTTGACGCGTTTTTTATCAAATTATTAGTTTTCGAATTATGTTAATTTATTTCGATAAAATAGATACTTAGATAATTTATTTGTTAACGACTTCAGACACACACATACAAAATTCAACAATTATACAGTACACAGGAAACCAAAAAACATGAAGCACAGTTGATAAAAAAAAGAAAAACCACCAAATAAAATTAAAATATGGGTAAGATGTCTATGTGTGCTGCAGTAGTGTCAAAAAGGCCTGGCTCAGCAAAATAACAGATTTTCAGCCATTTTTGTCCCTCGTTTTTTTGTGTAGACGTCAGCATATTAATTACTTTTACACCCTAGAACCCAGTGGTTATGTTACTGTTATTTTTTATGGGTTTTGTGTTCTCTCCATTGTTACTTCTCTATTAGTATCTATTGTTGCGCAATAGGTATTAGAGATGTTTAAGATTTATGATTATCGAATTGTCTTGTTAAAATATGAGTTTTTATTTATCGATACATCTTTCTCACCTTTCTCTTCGTTATTTCCGCGTGATGGTGTGAACGGTGCTTCCCAGATCCTCTCGAAAGATTGTGAAAATAAAACTTTATCGAAATCGAAAAATACCTACGCGGTTTTATGCTGTAAACGCAATCTCGAAGGTTCTATCCAGTGGCGTACCTATACTACTTATACCGTTTGAGGCCCGTGGCAAATTTATCGGACCCAAAGCTGTAACCGGAAGTAGCCTCCGGTTAGAGGAGAATCCCAACTCCCATCATTTATACACATTGAGAAAGTAAGTAACTTAAATAAATTAAAGATAAAACTATTATTTTTTCTACTAAATGCGTCGACTTGCCACCCTGTAGTTACGCAACTGGTTCTATCCGTGATTCAAATAACTTATTTTGGAAATCACTACTGTCTTACACATTTGCATAAGTTTGAACCAAGTACAACAGGAACTGTCCTACCTCTCAATAACGCCGCAGTCACGGGCTTACGATATTTTTTATTTCGTTTTATGATTCGTATTTCATCTCTAGGTCATCCCAGTTACCGCAAAAGGTTATCTACCTTGAGAAACACGATTTTTTAAAATTTTGCTTTTTACCTGCCGCCAGGAAGTAAACAAAAACAAGTGCAAGACCAACGGCCATTGGAGCTCCCGAAGCACCCGGGGCTCATTTGGTCTTACTTATGAACCGACTTTAAAAAGGTGGAGGTTCTCAAATCAACTGTATTTTTTGTATGTTTGTTACCTCAGAACTTTCGACTGGGTGAACCGATTTTAATGATTATTTTATATTTGAAAGCTGGTGTTTTCCGTGTGGTCCCATTTGGTCCAGTTCTGATAATGGCATCCATGATAAAACCATATGTCTTAAGTATGTTCGCGACAAATGGACGAATAGCTCACGCCAACCGATTTCATGATTAATTTTTTAAAACTAAATTTTAAACCCCATTTCCATTTGTTAGGAATTTGAAGTCGGTTTATATGTAGTGTTTTAATGCACGTCACATTAAATAAATAAATAAATAAAATAAACTGTAAAATCTTACCTGGCATCAGGAAGTAGACGAAGACTGCAAGTGCGATGCAGACGGCCACGAGCGCCACCGGCCATCGCAGCACGCGGAGCACCCGGGACATTCGGTCCTCTCCGATGGAGCTGTTGGGTACGCGGTGCAAGCTGTCTATGTGGGAGCCCTGTGGACAAAGAGGTTATATAAGTCTATGAGAATTTTGGCATATTTTCATATTTAAAGGTCTTTGCCGTGCAGTGGGACACGGCGTAGTAAATATTTTTTTAAATTTCTGTATTCATTGTATTTAATCATGTCAAGGTCTGGTCAGGTAGGTAATTAATTCCAGTTTTCCCATTATCTTCTTCGATCTTCATGGTGTTCTGGTTTTTTTTCCTGTTTTTATTTTGAATGGGGGACACTGGAAACAGCCATTATTCCGAACTTATAATACTCTTGCGCATGTCATGCCATGCAGTCAGTCTAGCTATACAAAAATGAGATAATCCCTGACCTAATATAATAACACAATGACAACCAAGTCATCAAGTTCCATTCCAGTCAAGAATCTAAATACACTTTGGCAATTTGTATACCAAATAAAAAAAAAAAAAAGTAAAGATTTTTATTTTGTCAGAACAGAGACTCTTATAAACTAAACCTAGATTAACAGACGACAGAGACTGACAAAAATCGGTCTCCACTCAGCATGTGCTATGGTAGAGCAGATCATACCATAGCGCTGGTCCTACCTAAGTGATCCAAGGTACTACAAAATACCTATTTACTATCGAAGTCGACCATACGTTGAGTTGATTAAACGAGTGTAGTTATAATCAAAGTGTTTTCCGCATGTAGAAATAGCCTGTCGGCTGGTACTCTACTTTATATCTGAAATTAAATACTGTAATGTTTGTAATTAACATAATCTACTAGCCAATAGGTTATCAGAGCTTATGCTAGAATTTAAGATAGGTAGGTACTACAGTTTATGCACTGAGATGTATCTATGTAGGTCTAGGTACAAAATTGCAGTCGATTACGGTATGTAATTAAATCATAATAAAGTTGGCCTGTATAAACATAAAAGATATGATCTACATTAGAAATTTCTTCAGGTAATAGTAACTGAAGAACAAAAACACAATACGACTATAGAGTCGTATTGTGTTTTTGTAGTCACATTATGGACCTAGGGAAAAGTAAAGCAATAAATATAAACAGCATTATATAAATTTCTCCTTGATGATGATTCTTTGTTAATTGCAATTGTGTCTGGTTGGACACTTTTCTGCCAGTGTTAAGTAAGGGAAAATAATAATAAATTATCTGAGTTATTAAATTATGAAGGTTGTTTGATATTTTCACCAGAGCCTAGTTCGTTTTCTGACAGGGTGTACCGCGTGCAGGTTAGGATGGCTATTGAGAGATGAGATTGGAGCCCCCTTACACCCAAAAGCCAAACTTCTTCTTTTTGGACCGGTTAAAAAGACATAGTTGTCTGGTCAAATCTGATTTATATCCGTTTCACACAGTTAGATACGCACCAACTACATAATATTATTTTAATTTGTATAGAAGTATATTATTTACTATTTATAAAACAGAACACTACTAACTGTAATCGTAAGCCTCACAGGGTCCTGTGATCATAGTGGTCTCGGCAGAATATCAGCGCCTATCTACTCCTATGCTGAGCCTTTTTGCTGCCGTAACACACATCAGTCTCTTTTTTTTTGATATTTTTTTGCAATTGTTTTTTTTTGTTATGAGTTAATTTATTTTTATTCTCAAAATGTCATACCTACTTTGTTTGTGTTTTGTACTGCAGCAGCAAATAAATGAATGTCTATGTCTATATCAGAAATGTGGAGTCTGACTAAGTCGCTGGTTGGTAAGAAAAATATATCGAAGGACCTTAAAGCAACCAAATAATATAGTCAATAAATATATGTAGTCTAGAGTATGCAAGCAAAGAGAAAATACAACTAATAACGGTGTTTGATCTACCTCTACATAAGAACACACCCTATGTACCTACTCGTATAAATATCGGGAGCATACAACATGGTGCAAGCCGACAGGTGGTCAAAACATGGTCGCAGTTGACATATAGAGTAGACATATTGCAATATTTGCAATATTCTGTGACGCAACGGAGGGTCAGAGGTGTGTCTTTATTATTGCTAAACATAACAAAAATTGATCTTTTAATCCTATATTCATGAAATTAGGTCATGTTTTTATTCAAGCTGATTTGAAATCAAAGCATGAACCAATATGATGGTCATTCTCCACATAACCTAAATAATTATAGCAAAACTTTACAAGAGTAATTTGGTCAAGTACTACGAAATAGCTGGCATATCAAATTCTTTGTAATTACTCTAAACCAAATGAGGCTAAAAATTTTTTTGTTAACGCTTTCGTGTGCATTACAATAGCCGAAAGCTAAGTTTTCACCAAAAACTCTGTCTCAGCTCAGTTATACAAAAAACTATGTTAGATCTTTTCGAAACAGCTCAATTACGTATTATGTATGTAGAGATAAAAATGGCGTCTAAATGCAATTATGTATGTAAATGTTATAGACGACAAATTACATATTTAATATCTCATTAGAGCCCAGCGGGGCTCTTATTAGTAACTCGATATATCATATCATATCATCTCTTTGTAAAACAATTGTTAGATTTTGTATTATATTGTGATATCGATCGAGCACTTTATGTCTAAAACACAGGCAGTAGCAGTGGTGGTTCATGAATGTTCATAAGCTGATTAGACAGGTAATAAGATAAGATATCGAGACTACGAAGACAAATGATGAAATTATGGAAGCTATGATGAATTTCAGATATGTTTGCTGTCCACGACCGATGTGGCGCGGTGGGCGAAGATCCACCTGCGACGCAGGAGGTTGCGGTTTCGATTCCCGCCTCGGAACAATAGTGTGTACGATCTGCAGATATTTGTTCCGGGTGTTCTGGTCGTTTACTATGTATAATAATAAATATATATCTATGTAATGTATTGTATTATGAATATCAGTTATCTAGTACCCATAAGACAAGCTCTGCTTTGTATTGTTTCCTTATTTTTCTTTTGCTGTGTTTCCTATTGTCCAGCATTATTTATTTATTAGCTGTCAAATTAATGTATTATGCAGGTACCTACATTATGAAGCAAGGTACATTGTTCTATTAACTCATGAGCAATAGTGATACGATCATTTAATAAACAAAAATAGAACAAGGAACAACAAAGACTGTTAAGACAATACAGTAGGTATGAGCTGCTCAACTGTTTCTTTTGATCAATAGTTGATTTGAGACTAGTATTGCGATATGATGAAATGGGCCCAGAGGATGTGACCAATAGTAACAAAACCAAGACGTCACTTATTAGAACTAAATTGACATAATATGACTAATTGAAACAAATTTTAATGTTTTTTGCGTTGTGAACAATTAGAAAACATTTTTGCAGTGACGGATTGTTCCTTAAATCATTTATTTTCCTACACTGGGTAACCAACTATTTATTTTAAGATAATTCATCAACATTTTTATGATTCGAAATAGGCATTTAACTCTCGGTCAATAAAAACAACAAGCTGAGGCGGGACCTTATTAGCCGCGCACGTAGGGAAATACAAAATAATGTTTCTTACTCTTGGGACTCATGCTGCTTACATTATGTTTTAATCATAGGCATATGTATATAAGTACTTAATTTAATTTAAAATTCTACTAACCCTCTATAATTATATTTTTGTGTGTTTACTAACCAAATATGGATCCATGGATATCCGAAAGAAAGAGATTTTTTGATTTATTTTTATATGTTATTCTGTATTAGGTACATATATTTTAGTGTTTATTATTTGTTGTGTGGCTATGAATCGTCATCATCATCATCATCAGCCTTTAGCAGTCCTCTGCTGGACATAGGCCTCCCCCAATGAGCGCCATAGCGCCCTGTCTTCAGCTTGCCGCATCCAGCATCTACCTGCAGTCTTTCGCAGGTCGTCATCCCACCTGGTCGGAGGGCGTCCTACACTACGTTTACCGAGTCGTAAAATTTTTTAGGCACATAGTGATACCTAGCTTTGTTTCTTAGTTTCGAACCGAAATGAGTCTAATAAGCTACTCGTAAAGAGACATGATCTAACATAAAACATACCCTGCCTTGTTATGAATATTATTCACTCTATCATTATTATAACATCACCGTTATTTATTATTTTATTGGTCGTAAAGTTAACCAGAATGTCGTAGTACACGGCTATAAATTATGTTGATGGTGCCGAAAAAAACTTTTATTTTCGCTTCGTGAATCAAAAGTGAGATGCTATCGATCTTTATGCTGTTATATAACCTAATTCATTGAATAATCATTCCATTATGAATGCTAAGCCAATTGTAATTTATTGTGGTTCAATTTAAAATGTAGTTTAATACCTATAAGCATAAAAGTTCAATAAGTCTTTGTAAATACAAAGTTACGTAAGTGTTATTTTGGCTTCCGTAACAAAAGCTCATTGTTTAATTAAGGTCTCATGAGTGGTTACATTAACATTTGTAAAATGAAAAATGTAATAATTTACTCACTTTGTAGCTTACCTTGCCACAGAAGCCCTTGCCTTCTTTAGTTTTAAAGTAGGTATCTCGTACTGGATGCATCTTTGTCTCGTACCCATTGATGATGTCTTCTACACTTGGACTTGGTGCAGATCTGACTCTGTAGGTTCCGTACTGTTCTCCATGTTCGGATATGGTCGGCAGGTTGCCATTTGGAGAGCTGCAACTGCTGCTAGATCGAGAATAAGCGTAGTTCACCGATCCATCCGCAGGATTCTTCGGCTTCTTCTGAAATGCGTATCTTCTTGGAGGCTCTTCCGTAGGTTTCAAGTCATACGTCTCGTATTTTTCATTCACGTAATTTTCTTCGACGTCTAATGTGGAGACGTATCGCAGCAGCCTTGGTTCTTTTATCTTCTTCTCGAACTTGACGGAATCGGTCTCGTTGTCCAGTTGAGCCATGTTAAGGGTTCTTTGTAGATCGTTCGCCGTTCTGTTTGTTTTACGTCGGTTCTTGCGTTCAGCCGTTCGCGTCTGAACATGGTCGTCGATTATCTCTGATTCGGAGGATGGTCGATCTCCGTAAAGCACATAGTTCCCGTTCACCATTTTCGTTGTTTTGTGAGTGTCCTGTTAGCCCGCTATCACCGCGATCATTGTGCAACTTACAATTCACCATGCGTTAAACGATGTAACTGAGTTCTAAATTGATGGACAGCTAACTGTCTAATAAGAGTGCAAGTAGTCAACTACAATTGATCTCATCGTGAGCATGAATCAAGGCAAGCATTCATAATGTTTGTTTGTTGTTGTAAACGTTTGTTTGCAGTTAAGAGGACACTAATGAAACAGTGAATTCCTTAGCTGTTAAATGTGCAGTTATTATTCAGAACGGATGGGTGGAATCCGCGAAGAATTTCCCGTTGTTTACGCATTTTGCTGGTAAATGCACACACAAATGTTTGCTAGATGTTACCTTATCAATATTTACGTATTGCGTACTTAGTTTAGTTTGCATAACTATTAGACTTTGTATTTTATTTATATATAATATATATATATATATATTTAACCTTTTGATTATTTTCCCCTAGGTTCCGACATAATGTTAAATATCTTAACGAATCGTGAGAAACTACCGTTATTGGCAATTAATTATGAATAGCAGCCAGGAACTTCTAAGAAAAATCTGGTGTGTTCTTCGTCACTATTAGCTACAATGATGTTATATATACGATTAGCAACGCTCCGTGCCTGTTTGTTATATTTTATTGCTCTGGGCTAATTGAATACAGATTTTAAGTACTAAAGTAAGTTTTATTTTATTATGAGTTAAAACTTTCCTAGTTTGGACAATACAACAAATACGTATGAATTTCTAACAACATAACTCCACTGAAAATGTGCGGGAACATTCCAAAGTACAGTGCACAGATAACATTCGCATTATGTCGGCCATATTGTCAGGGCTGGTTCCCGCGCTTTTTGCGGCACTTGCGCGGGAAAGTTCCCAGTAAAGCGCGTGCGCGACAATGGCGGCGCGGGTGAGACAACGAGAGTGAATTGCGTATGTTGTGCAACGGAGCCCGTGTGCAAAATGTTCCGTTAGTAGAACAGATGGAGTACGGATTAGGTGTTTCCTGGTGATCAGAAGTACCTTCTCAAGCCGCGTGTCTAACTCTGAAGTCTTTACTACTTTAGAGTCAAAAGTAGAAGAGTAAAGACTTCAGAGTTAACCACGCGGTTAGACCGTAAAAATCGATCGTGTTTTAAACTTAGCACCTTTTACTTTAGGTTAAAAGTTGCCTTTTGAATTCATTTTCTACGTATTTTCTACGTTTTTTAAAAAACGTGTCAGTTGAGAACTTTACTTAAGAAACCCGGACAATTTCACGTGGTCGGGTAGAGAAGTCTTTATGTATTTTTCCACATTTTTCTATTTTTCGTCTCACAGGATTCAATAACGTATAACTTTTTTCATAAATGATGATAATCATCAAAACTTTGTGACAATATGCAACTTGAATTAGATTTAACGAAAATGCAATAAAAGTTGATTTCACAAAATGTGTTAGTTATTGAGTTTTTCAACTTCAATGATGATATTTAAAGTACTCTAACTTATTTCATCTTCAGGTTTTACAAAATAACGCAAAATCAGGACCTACGGAACACCTACGGTTTTGGGAAATTAAAATTGTCGTAGGCGCATTATTTTACCATCTTTACGAACTTGCACTTGCAATAAAAACTTGCAACGTGCTTGCAAAACTAACCATTTGTGCATTGTCCATTCCACTGGACATCTTTCGCACGACCCAATAATGTTAAAGGCAACTCTCAACAACGATTAACCTATGTATAATGATTAAGTATAATGGCTAAGCTCAGTCGCTTCACGACTCTTAATTGTTTTAAAATGAGACTCTGATAGTTATCAGATTTAAGTGTCCATCATCGGATTAAAGTCTGAGCATATAATTACATAATGCAAGATGGACGGATCAAGAATATGATAAGCAGAAGCAACATGCAATCCATCTCATTATAGAATGATTACAGAATAGAATTATTATTGCTATTGGCTGATCATAAAGTAACTAGGTCAGATAGCCAAGAAGTTACCCTATCCCTATAGGTAATTTTCGATGTGAGGATATTTTCTTGAAAATTAAATACCAACTTAGAGTTTGTCATAAAAAATACGGGGTAATAACAAAAAAGAATATCGAAGAAATATAAGAAATTAAATAATATCCCACGATAGACCTTCGTTTGAGCACAATCTCTCCTGATGGAAAGTGACGCTGAATGTAAATCAGTTCTCATGGGATATAAATAACCTTTAACTGTTTCCATAGAATCAACGCGTGCGAAGCCGCGAGCAGAAACTAGTTGACTAATAAACGCAAAGAACTTCATCAAAATTCCACCTGCGTAGGTACTAATATTCCGATGCGATTCATCTAATCGCTTACATTGTAACATCCACGCCGAACCTAGTCCTTGATCTATTGTCAAGTATTTCGCAACCTGCCTCCATTATTATTCTAATACAATGTGCTTCGTGTAGCGCCTCTAGCTTAAAGTTCAGTTCTTCCCAAGACGTTCAATTATCATTCAATCGAATGCCGAACTATTGCGCTCTAATTCTTTATAGAGACTCCATTGTTTTATTTATTTGGATTTATTTTGTGATTACAGAGCTCACATTATAAAGCTCCATAATCCAACGCCTCCACTCAGTATAAAAAAGTGCATTCAAATATGAGCTTAATGTATCTTTTTAGATACATTTTCCAGTGACAAAATGGTTTCCCTCAAGCTTCAAGACGGTATCAGATGATGGACAGCGGCCCGCGAGCTGTCCATCATCTGATACCGTCGATGCATCTAACTGTTTCGAGTTAAAGCCTTTATTTGACTGCACATTTTTGTGCTGCATGGTTGCAGTAGCTCTTATCTGCGATAACCTTTATTTCATGATTAAGTAAATGCACCACATTCAAAGCACGACTATTGCGTAAAATAATTTCAAGAATTCTTCATTCTAAAATACAATTAGGTACTCTTAGTCCGCTAAGTTAGACATTATGAGGCAGTCATGGCCGTTTATACAGTAGGATAATGCTTAATACGGAGAGTTTTGAGCATTATCCCTTATCATTGAAGCTCGCAGTTCCTCTCCGTTTAGAATTAAAACCGATCTCAAGAAATTAACTACATAAACATAGGTACAATCAGTTAACTTAACTGAAGTATTCTCGCAAAGGTTACAAAGCTGGTTACAAACCTATTAGATGTTTTTGGGCTTTATGTAGTTATGTATATTAAAATTAAGGTTTTGCTACTTAATATGATGGTTCTACCTTATATTAATTCCTCGATAGAACATAAAATACCATGATTTATTTGACTGCACGTTAATAATCTCATTCATTGGCATGCCAAAAGTCGTAATATCGAATAATATTACTACTATACTAGCTTAATATTAACCTAATATTTGGTTGAACTACTTCTTAAATACTGGACCACAAACTGCATAAAATCAAAATTACTCAGCTACTTGTCAAATCTCAGGCTGAATATTTCGCAAAGCAATTTGAGATGGTTATCTTTGTGGGAGAATTCTTTAGAAGGACGTCCCTCCAAATGCGTAGGTAATGAGCAAATGGGTTGGTAATGGGCATGTTGCTTGTATGATTTTAGTATGATTTAACGACATCTTTAGGTAGATGCAGGCATAATGACCATGAATACCGTAAGGCCTCCTGTCGACACACGGTTTTTCGTCGTAAAAATATACGGTTTACGACGCCGGTGCTTTAGCGCCGCCGACGTACATAGTATGTCATTCAACAAGATAGAAAACACTTTATTATACTGTGTGTGGATTGTCCAGCATTATTTATTAATTATAAAAATAGTATAGTATAATAGTATACCACAAAAATCAGAAAACAATACAGAAATAACAGTACTAAGAACAAAGAAATTTTAAAGGGAGGCCTTATCGCTGATTACAATTTCACAGTAATCCGTGCAACACTGACGACCGTGCTTACACACGTATCCATCGAATTTTTTTACGGCAAAACCCGTGTGCGGTCAAGAGAGGCCCAAAAGGTTTGTCCAGAAAAAAGTAGAATAAAATGACATCGTAAATTGTAATTTATTTGATATTTCGTAGTAGTACAGTTCTATTAGTAGGTATTTACAAGTAGTATTTACTAACCGCTTTCCTACTAGTTGCTTTTCTTTGTTGTTTCTTGTAAAAAACTTAAATAGTTGACTACAGTGGTGTCCATACCCTTATTTTTTATTTTACTTAAGCCCTTCGGATCTCAAAGGAGGATCAGCGATTTAGACCAAGATAAATGGAGAAACATATAAGAGACGCTCAATAGTGATAACTGTGATAGGAACAGAAAAGATATAACATTGGAGATTAACACTTCGACTGCGGCGACGTTTTTTCGACTGCTATCTTTTTTTTAACACTTTGACTGCGATTTTTTTTCGACGACTACGATCTTTTTTTAACCTAATAAAATATTACGGCTGGGCTGAGTCACAAAGATCTGTATTTTCTCAGCCGCTGCGCTACTGTGGATTTACGCATATTAGTGACTTATTGAAAACACACTCCGTGAAATTCAGCAGTCAAAGTGTTAACCCAAGCCATTCGCTGCCGCTCTACACAGCGGTTGTGTTGCGCCGCACATGCGTTTCGTTCGAAACACATATTACGGCTGTGCTGAATCACAAAGATCTGTATTTTCTCAGCCGCTGCGCTAGTGTGGATTTACGCATATTTGTCACTTGTAGAAAACACATACGGTGTGATTTCAGCAATCGACGTGATGATGAGAGATGATGAGGACAGAAGTGATATAACTAACATTAGACATAACAGAGCTTTATGACAAATTGACAATGCGATTAATAATATCATGTAGGTGGACATCAGGCAGTCAGTTATCTGCGATCCATTGAACATGTCCAGAGTAATTTGCCCTTTAATAATACGGTGGAATAATGAACCAGTGGCGTCAAGTAGTCCATAATGCATAGCGGTATGCATACAGTAACATCGTTACAATAGAGCGAACACTACGGTCTCTTTACTAACTATTCACTAATCTATCGCTGCGATAGACAGCTAGATTTTGTGCATATTATATGTCATTATTCCTAATTATCAAAGCTTATTTAATTCATAGATGAAACACGCAAGTTTCAGTTATAATTGGCTCAGCTGCTGAAGCAATAAAACGAAAGTGAATTTATTAAGGTGAAGCGAGTCCCAAAACCCACGTTTTAACTGTACGGAAAAGCAATTTTGAAGCAAAATATTAATAAAAAAAGATTTTTTTATTATTTTTCGATGGGCATCAAAATTTAGGATTCAGATTAGATAGAAGATATGGGACCTGAAACAAGATTGACTGAATTTGACTCGAAACAAAAAACTATCGGCTTCCTCTAAATCTTCATTTGTACAGAGATACCTAAAGGAAAAGCAGTTACAATTTCTAGTTATGAGAATTGTCCAGCATTATTATTATTTTAAATACAAAACTCATGAATAAAATTGAAGAGATTTTTTAAATTGTCTTCAATTACAAGTGTATCCTTGCCCTACCGGGTTCTATAATAAGTAGAACTGACATTAGTTTCGTTAACACATCTAGAGGTCACATGCCTTCAAACTTTGGAACCAAAGATAATCGTGATCGTTCAAAGCACGAAGCTAAGCTATGTTTAGCCTCACCCTGTATTCGAACAATAATCTTCAAGGCATTACCAAAGGTTTCATTGATCTTTTATGACATTTTGTGCCTTGAATGTTCCGGAATGTTGAAAATAGCTTTGAATCCTCTAATGTGATTTCACAAATGTAAGACCATGTATAAAATGGAATGGAATGTGAAGGTTTCTACATTAAACTAAGGCCTTTATTCTCATCGACGTCTGGTACTAAATAATGTATTGTTTCAGTAATTTGACAGCGCTTTTCTCGCGAACAGCTGAACGCGAACCTGTCCGCGCCGCAGTCATCGCATTTTCAACTAGCTGCGCTTCGTGGCTGGCTTTACCCGCGTGTAAATCTATGTGTCAAATGGTTTACAAACCTTCCTCTTGAATCACTCTTTCTATTAAAAAAACCGTTTCAAAATCCTAGTTAAAAGTCCAAAAGGTTGAAAAAAGTAACTTTATTTCTTTTACTTAATCTAATACATTTCAGTATGGGACCCTCTTTTAAGTAACATATTACCTGTGCTAGAGGGTCTCGCTTTGCAGTTTTAAAGATCTAAGCATACACAGGGATAGACAGACAGTGGGAAGTGATTTTATTTTATACTATGTAGTGATGACTTTAAAAAATGGCAGCTTCCTGCAAAAGTTCTAGGGACATCTCCGAGGGGCATTTATTTTTCATAAATCAAGGAGCCCTTATCGCTACCTGTAGTTATTACACCTGGCCGGAGGGCGTCCTACACTATGTTTGCCGAGTCGCGGTCTCCATTCTATTACCCAATACGCATAAAAGGTTCCAACCGGTTTTGTCACACAGTGAATAAGTTCTTGGCATCACCACACTAACGGTTCTCAAATTAGTGCCACCATATAGAGCTGCCCTATAATTTGCAGGTGATTGCTGTCCATCGACTTATTGGAGCATTGAACTGTGACATGCGATTAGCATAGGCCGACCGCTAGAGGAAGGTAATTCAGGAGAAATCGCTAAGGCCAATGAACTTCTTGTTTACATTGTTTATCAGATCCTCCTAGGTACATTTATTGATTTGTACCCCATTGTTAGTTTGAAGTTATTATTTTTAAAACATTCGTTCTTCGGTAAAATATAGCTAGCAAGCTGTTCCTTAAAAATCACCAAATTTATTATTTCAAACCAAAACTACTTAGATATGGAACCTCTCATAGGTTTCCATTCCAAGTATTCATTTGGCTATATTTGTGCCGGTATAGAACTAATATTAACAGAGAAAATGGACAAAAGAATTAATGGAGGATACCAATCCAGGAAACAGACGAAAAAGAGAAATCGACGTTAAAAAAACAAAACTACATTTTGATCAGTGGATACAGGCTTTTTTCGTTCATTTATAATGGTGACTAATGTGACTATATAAGCTAGTCTACCGTCAAAAGGCCGGGTAGGCAAATAATGCACAAACCTCAGGATTTGAAGGAAACCCCACAGGGGGCGAAGTGGCATGAATAAAAGTAAGAGAAATATAGCTAACATTAACACAGAAACAACTTCGGCGCCAAATTATTGCCTGTTTTAGTGGACCGCGCGAAATAAGATGTCAACGTTATGTAAGTTACACTTTATTCAGAATTCCTAAAGCCATAGCTTGCAAAAGATATTTAAAAATATATATAGTTATTCAATTTAAACAAATTTGATTAGCACGTTCAAAATTAAGGATTTTTTATGAGCTAGATGCAGCTACGCCGCCCGCCCTTGCTTTCCCGCCCTTTCAACGCGTGATAATATCAATGCTTAAGGTCATGTTTATTTTTTTTATTCACCCTATCCAGTGTAAAAAATTGCACCCAGAAAATTTATGAATGAACCATGAACGAGCGTAAAATGTACGATGATGTGCGTGCATATGCGATAATACGTTTCAACAAACAACTTAACCACAAACAATCCAGTTTACAAACAAACAAGCAGCATCCAATTACAATTTTTCACAACACAGAATTATTCACATGTTATCGTTTCGCGTAATCAATTGATTGAGAAGTCGACTGTGCAAAGTGGCGCGGGCAACTGAAGCCTGCACCGTCTCCACCGCCGTTGCACCACACATAAGAAATACCGTGGAAAAACTTTACGCAATCTATTATCCAGAAGAAACTAGATAATTTTGTTTCGAACAATCCGCGCTGCCCGCGGGCACAATGGCTATGTAATAGACACTTCAATGCCAAATTTCGTGTGATTCCTTTGTGGGGTTTTTAATAGATTTTTTAAAAATGAGGAGTTTCTCTATGCGGCTGTTTTTTAAGTTTAATTTCAGGAGCACACAGACATACACCTTTATTAAAGTGAGTTCTTAACAATGTACCTTATTCTCTTTATGTATAATTTTTAATTATAACATACACTAGTCACTTATTGGTTAAGTTTATATACATATAATGGTATATAGGAATAGTTCTATTTATAAATAAAGAAATACAAATAACTTTATTGATAATACAAACAACTAATTTAGAGAGAATTATCAGTTCAAAGTAATTAATTTATACCGAATTTTATCAATTTTACGCACTTTTAAAATCATTATATATGATAGAATAGCGTATGCAGCATAGTAGCTATAATGTATCTGTAAAGTATTATAAATGATTGTACAATAGCTGTTTTTTGACAATCAAACATAAGTACCTAAATGCGTATAAAATGTTTGCGCTGATTCTCATAGCGGTAGCAGAAACTGTTTCCATTTCACCGTCTTCTAATAATAATTTAATGATAATACAAATTTAAAAAAATAATAATAAGATAAATAACTAACCTCGTTAGAGCTGAGAAAGATAAACTTAGCAAATATCTTGACTTGGCTAACGAGGTTGTCAGCATGTGGGATGTAGATTCAGCGACCATAGTCCCGATAGTCGTTTCGGTTAACGGCGTAATAGCGAAGAGCCTCGATCAACACCTGAAGAGACTCTCGCTAGGAAGTTGGATCAAGGGCCAGATCCAGAAGGCGGTACTCTTGGACTCGGCACGTATCGTCAGGAAGTTCCTTTCTCTGCAGCCCTAGTCACCGGCCGCTTGAGCCTAGCCTCGCGGTCGGTGATCTACCGTTTTGATATATTTTTTACTGTAGAATAGTTTTATAATATTTTATTGTATTTTCTATAGTAAAAAATGTATTTTATACGAGAATTTAATTAAATGAGTGAGATAAATAATAGGTTTTTAAAAATAAATGGAGTGACGATATAAAGTGTTGAAAAAGATTCTAACTTGAGATGATAACAGCAAAATAATGAATAGTTCACGCATAGCATATAGAATCTTCTACAACCAAAATGAATGATACGGACTAGCCCAAACTATTTCTTATACAAATCGTTCTATTGTATGTATGTGAAGTTTTCAGATTATTCATGTTATCCACAACTGAGACACACTGGGGGCCATTGTCCATCGCTGGGGGACGGACACGTTTTTATAAAAAAATCCAGAGTCCCCATAAATTTTGCGAATCTAGTTAGTTTGTATTAGCAAATAAGCAAGAATTTTAGTTATCGGCTTAAATGCGATAATTACGTTGAATAAAAAAAAGTCTATAATAATTATTATAACCTAAACAAATAATTATAACAAACAAAGAAATAAACACTTGCAGATGTAAATTATTTTTATTGTACTGATTAAGTCCAGAATTGAACGACATTAAATCCTTCAATCCGGAGTCTTAAACTGGATTAAATCGTATGCTTGTAAAACTAGTAAATTTTCAGCCAATATACCGTTGAATCTACCCATCAATCAAATAAATATCACGACTATTAATCAAACGTAAATCGTGGTGTAATGTAAACAAACCAAGCATTAATCGTACTTGCATGAGATGTTCCCACTATTTACCATTAGTGGATGAATAAGACAAGCTCGTTGAGCAACTACTCTATATTGTTCAAAGCTCCAAGTAACTTGCATTTAATCTGTGGCTATTGTAGGTATAATTACATCTTCAACTGTTTATACAGCTGAATATCCCACGCTTGGTGGTGATGATGAAACTTTGTGGTTTACTATAGTAGAGCAGTAAGAAATGCGATCAAGGTCAAAAAATTGACGACGAGAAAAGTCCCAGGGCTTATTTTCTGCTCGTACTATTTTGCAAGTAACCTATGGCAAAAAGGGCAGAGCAGCCCCTTTAATTTTTTTATTAAAAATGTAAAAAACACAAACAAGAACTATGTATATGAATAAGGCTTGATGCCTTTAAAGTTCTGATGGTTATAAGCTGTATTCGAGGGGTTATGGTCCGTAGCGGTGCTGTATATTTTTCATCCAAAAGACTTCAACGCGCGTCATATTGAAAAATACACACGTCAAAAAATTTATGGGTAGCTTACGGTAAATCTACATGAATACCTACCGAGATAACACTAAGGTTGTGTGGAGATTGTGTGCTATAGTAATTTAATTGAATATAATTTTCTAGGTGCATAATCCAAAAAAATAATAACACGAAATACAAATACAGATTTGAAAGTATGATATGAAAAGATTATGATGGAAAATTATAATAAGGATGATTTTGCCCAATGAAAAGACCGATTGGCGGTCCGCCATGACGTTTATTGTGAGTTGTCGTTTGAAAGTATTTATCAGCATGAAATTGATACCACAATTTATTAACAATCGATTTCCTGTCCAGGCCAATCAATACGACTATAACCATAAAAAACTGATATATTGCAGCAGTTCATAAGCGCGTTACGTAAATAAAACAATAATTAGTAGTCAATAATGTTTGAACGGTGTGAATCGGTGCTAATTATGGCTATTGGCAGTTTATCATCGGTGTAAATGCCTGCACTAAGATCGGTATCACATTCGGTATCAATAGCTTTTAATTATACCGGTTCTTAGGCTTTATCTATAGTGTGCACTTTGACTTGCTTAGGCATATAGTCCTTTGGCAAGTTGGTATATTACCTGTTAAAGGTAATATACCAACTTCTTTCAAAGCAAAGTCAGCATCACACATAGCGCAGACAAGCCATATAAAATTTAATAATATCCCAAAATATGAGTTCGGCAGGACTTGAACCCGAAACTTCAATGTTTTCCCGATAGGTGGAGCGGAGCTAACGACGCTAGAGTC
Source organism: Eupithecia dodoneata (assembly GCA_947044415.1). Classification (NCBI taxonomy): domain Eukaryota; kingdom Metazoa; phylum Arthropoda; class Insecta; order Lepidoptera; family Geometridae; genus Eupithecia; species Eupithecia dodoneata. The sequence goes on along the minus strand of OX345656.1, from coordinate 4,260,682 downwards.
CTAGGAAGTCACAAAGATTTTCGACTCGTTTTGGTTACTTGATTTCGTGGCTTTATTGGTTAGAGCATCCGCGTGCCGAGGGTAAGGCCGGGGGTTAAATCCCGCCGAAATCAAAATTATTGAAATAATATTTAATATCAGAGGGCAAAGGGCTTAATTACGACCATAATAACGAAAGCCTAAGGTCCATAATGTTAGTTACACTAGACTTGACCTGACTACACCCATTATTTCGGTATGTGCTAGCCTTCAATTATGGAGCACATAGGGTGCAATCATCATAATTATGGTGATTACATGATTAAGCCGGCATTTCGGTTTAATAGTCGTGTAATTACAATCAGGTTGAAGTTATTCTCCGGTTGGTAAGAAGGTACAATAAATACACGAAGGATTATAATTTACGACTAACTCTAGGTTTATTACTGTGACTGGTTTTGACTTCACTTGTAATCTAAGCTATGTTTGAGTTTTATAGTTCACTAGTTTCTGCCCGCGGCTTCGGACGTTTGTTATGGACATATGGTTATGGTTTATAGTTTAAAGGTTATTTTTATATAATGGCAACTGATTTGTGGGATAGAAAGTAGCCTCTGTTTTATTCCAGGCCAAGAACTGCCTGTATGCAATATTTCTGCCCGATTCATTGGGTAGTATTTGCGTGAAAAGGTAACATCTAAACATCCAAACTTACGCATTTATAATATTAGTATGATGTACGTTCGGTGGTTAGGTAATACAGAAAATAGGTAGAGGTTTCTTACGGATGTAAGAACCTATACCTATATTTTCAATAAGCCAGTTTAGTACATATTAAAGACATCTCCGTTTATGATTTTAGTCTAGATTATAAGTATTTTATTACTAACGCGGATCATGTAAATATCAACCTAATGAAATTATCAAATGATATCACTTTTACATAATTGATTAACCTAATAATATAAATTTAAACATATTGCCATTTTTTTAAACAAATCTTTGCATGCACTATGAAGTTTCCTAATTCTTCACTGAACTGCCCAATTAGATGTTTAAATAATTTTCTAATAATTTATGTATCAAATTACACAACATCTAACAAAACAAATAGGTTATGTACATTTTGCAATATTTAAAGCAGTCGGATTGTGGAATAGAGTCAATAATATAGACGACAAAGTCAAAAGTCACCCATTTATTACTGCGGACTAGAGAGAGAGACTTAGTATCATTATGTAAGAATCTTTAAGCGAGACCGATTCATCACGGTCCGAGATCGCTTCGCACGCAACACTGTTTTACTCATCAAAGTTACATAATAAACATTTTAACATGTCAACATCAACAATGCTTAATTCGATCGGAAATTTGAAACGCACGCAATGCATATACTGCGTCGAACATATAATACGGCATACATCTCTGGGTTTAAATATCGTGCATGATATGTCAAACAATATCAAACAAGCATGAAATCCTGTGTGATGTAACGTTACACAAAACGCCAGGAACTATTAAATACATCATCAGTTTCTACAAAAAGTTTAATTATGACTATCGTTGCAATAAGGTCATTATTTCGTAATTTAACCGTTGTTATGTAGATTGCTGTTCAATACGCATCTATTCTTTTGTCGGTGATCTATAAAGGCGCTGACATTTAAAGTTTACGCGTTGTTTTTATGAATCACGTTCACATCATTTGAAATAATGATCTCTTTGTAGCACCGTTGTTACCATTGAAAATATTAATGACATTATCATAAACCATAGTTCAACAGCAGAAGATAACGCGTTAGTGCCAATTAGTGTTTCCCGTGTGAAAGGAGGCTAGCAGAAAATACCGTAAACCAGTTCACCAATACATCAAACCACGAACGCTCAACCCTACGCTCAGCCACGAACTGCTCTTAGCTGAGCGTATATAAACAAATGAATAACCAGGAGCTAGAGGACCTGTTTGCCAAACCAAACGTCATAGGCGAGTTCAAAAATGCTCTTCTTAGGTTGGTTAGGATACGTCGAGAGAAAGAAGGGGGCCCGGGCTGTCAGAAAGGCATAGGAGGGAAAACCATCGGGGCGTAGACTGGTCTACCGCTACAACACTGGCTCGACAAAGTTGAAACCGATCCCCGCAAACTCGACGCCCATAGCTGGCTAGTGACAGCTCAAAACAGAGATGCCTGAACTCTTGTGTCGGAGGCCAAAATCCACTTTGGTTTGCTGAGCCACAGGAATAAGTAAAGAGAAATAACCCTCAGCGTACGCACTATATACATATAATAGCAAAAAAAACATAAGTACCTGAGTACTTTTTCTATACAAGTTTAATATGCTCTTACAAAACATAGGTAGGTACTAAATCTAAACTGACCTTTCGCAAATTCTAGTTCTGTTCTAGCAAAAGATCCATAAAGATCTAACCATTCATCACTGGTACGCTATGCGTGAACATAAACCTGAACTATGACCTGCACCTGACATTATCTGCCTTTGTAAGATTTATTTAGCTCTCTGACACCTGCTTAAGGCATGCGTGTATTGTTCTATCCCAGTTTTGAATATATTAAATTGAAATAATCTCTAGATCTCGATTTGTGAGCGACAAGTCACGAGCGACATTCTGTTTGAAGTTAAACTGGTTTAAATGATTGTTTGGCCGAATTGAGTCGGTAAATTCATACGATTTGTATCGTTTATTTTGGAATTTAGTGCCTAATAAAATAATTTGAGATCAGTCTACTTATACGCCTTTCAAAATAATGTTTAACTATTTACTCAGAAGCTTACATTGCACTAGTTTCTATCCGCGGCTTCGCACGAGTTCTTTCTATGGAAACGTTATCCCCACTGATTTATTGTAAAAAAAAGTATGAGAAGTCTCTGTTCTATTCCGGGTCTGGAACTACATGTATGTTTCGTGCAGTCAGTAGTTTTTGCGTGAAAGACAGACATCCATTCATACAAACTTTCGCGCGCTTTTCGTTTTCTTTTAGTAACATTTTTGGCTTCAACCATAAAAATATAGACCTGTGGACTAAAATAGTAGGTGAGATAATTTTGTATTAACTAAATACAAAATTATCTCAGGTGGTTATTTCAAGAGGCTCACAAACCAACTAGTTTTTTATTATGTTTAGAAATTAATCAGATCTTATCAATGACATTTCTTAGAGCAATTCACCCAGATGCAAACTCCACAAGGTTTACGATATACAACCGTTTTATTAGCATAGAGGCGTGATTAGATGCCACAGATCTGTGCGCAGGCGCAATCAGCAACCTTTGTCTGACATTTGTATTGATTCTTCAGTTTAGCCTCGGGTTATCAGGTACCTGGTGTAAAGATCGCATCTATAGGTTTAGTTTAGTTATGATTACAGTAGTAGATACATAGGTGTAGGAGTCGGGTTATATTATAATATATGTATTATGTATTTAGCTTATATGGACCAAGACATGTCTATATTTTTTTTGTAGTGAATACTTTTTTAGGCGCTATGAGGAATTTTTGGGTGAGCAAAAATCATGAAACTCGCGTCATCGGCACTTCACGCTTCCCATTATATGCAAATAAAATATTTTTAAGGTTATTTTTAAAGGTTTTTAAGGTTAAATTTATTTATTTCCTGGCTCCAGCCTCATAATACAGCTTTACTTAACCCTTTTACTATGAACAACAACTGCACTATTGTAATGAGGAAAATAAATATTTTTTTTTAAATCTTTTTGATTGATTATTTAGGTTAACATTGCTGAAAAAACACCAGTAAAACTGGGTGCAGTTTGTACGTTATAATTTTTTTCAGTAGTTTTATGATAACAAGTACCTATCTGCCCACGACTTCCCACGTTCCAGTCCCAGTTCCCTGAATAGTAAACACATAAATAAAATACAGACTGACAAAGTCAAAAATATAACCATGTTCATTTGGCTTCGCCTTAGATTGATCGAGTAATTTTTTGTTCCATATCTCCATCAAATTATCATAATATATTTATAGAATAAACTAAATGAAAACATGTTTACAGCTTGCTTTATCTTTTTTAAAATATTTGTGGTCAATTACATTTAAATTTAAAGAATGTTTACTTGGAATTTTTACTAGTAAACAAGCTCGTTGGTGGTTATTACAGGGGGTCATTGCAGTTATCTTATTTATTTGTTGTATGCGTATCTTAGCCAGCTACATATGTATTCCTAGATATGTTTTTAGGTTGGTTCAGTTTTAACTTCTTTCATGCACATTGAATAATTGATCTATTTCTCAGCTATGCATCAGCATTGACTTTGTTAAAATTACACCAAGATCATCTATGTATTTTCAGAATAACTTTATTTATTAGATACTAGCGGACCTTCCTGGCTTCGCACGGTTTAAGTAAGGATCCCTAACTTTTTGAAAATATAATATAGCCTATGTTCACCGGGGATAGTGTAGCTTCCCAACGGTGAAAGAATTTTTCAAATCGGTCCAGAGTTTCGGAGCCTATTCATTACAAACAAACAAATAAAAAATCAGGAAAGGTTTGATTTGTTCTGCAGTCCTACGCAGGTCGTCATCCCACCTGGCCGGAGGGCGTCCTACACTAAGTTTGTCGAGTCGCGGTAACCACTCAAGAACACGTTTACCCCAGCGTTTATCTAATACTCTAATATATATATATAGTATAGGTGCATATAATATAACTAATTATAATACATAATGCTCACAATTAAAAATGTTACATAATGTTCCATAATGTTTCCAGTTACAATAGAAGGCCTTATTAGGTAAGTAAAAAGTTTTTTTTTTTTTTCAGTTTTTTTACTGATGGCCTGATTTATACCTGCGCACACTCAGCGGTCACGAGTTCCTTTCAGATCGTGATACAGAGTAAATGATATTCTGATGGGCAGTGAGGTCAGACAGTTGTTCATCCGGCTTGGACTTTGTTTATCTTATTTTCTGCATAATAATTGCCATAAAACTTTATGACAGTAGAGTAAAGCTACTTTGATCACCTGATAATTTGACACCAAAAAGAAGCAATAGAAAAAAATCGAGTATTATTTGTAGCTGCACCCCGCGGCTTCGCCCGCGTGGTAATCTATGTGTCAAAATGGTTTATAAACCTTCCTCTTGAATCACTCTATCTTTAAAAAAAACCGCATCAAAATCCGTTGCGTAGTTTTAAAGATCTAAGCATACCTACATGGGGACAGACAGACAGTAGGAAGCGACTTAATTTTATGCTATGTAGTGACTAAGTTAGCTGCTGCCGGTGGCTTCGCACGTGCTTTTCAAGTGGCCCATGTCCGTTTCCGGGATACCGTTTACCTCCCTGCAAATTTCATGAAGTTCCGTTCAACCGTCAGGTGTCAAGAGGTAACAGACAGACTGGTAAACATTGTTACTTTAGAAATTATAAATTAGTATGAATAATGTCGTCGTGTTATAAGATAATGAGATCGTAAACAGGTTTTTAAACAGCTCCAGAGATGGCGTTACTAGTATTGTTTCGGGTGTAGTAGAGTTGTTAGATTTATTTTCCTACCTATCATGGATTATCATTATTTATATATTTTGTTATTTATTTTTGCTAGAGATATACAAAAAGAAGTTAAATAACAATGATAACGTTCTTAGGCCTAATGCTCTTTCAACTTGATTTTATTTGGTCCGCCTGCAAGATGACATTTTGTGTTGCAGAGGGCGATGCGTATGCGGTGCCGGTTGCGGATTCAATTCCCGCCTTAGGACATTTGTTTCAGGTATTCTAGGAGGTTTCAATGTAGTATAATTGTATTCAATATATACTATGTTTATAACAAAAAAATTCAAAACATATTTATTCTTTAGACTTACAAAATAAGCACTTAGACACAGTTATAATATATATAATATAATAATGCTGGACAATTCACACAGCATTATCTAGCCCCATGGTAAGCAGAGCTTGTGTTTTGGGTACTAGATAACTGATATACATAATACAATATATTACATAGATAGATATTTTTTATTATACATAGAAAACGACCAGAACACCTGGAACAAAGATCTGCAGATCGTACACACAATTGTTCCGAGGCGGGAATCGAACCCGCAACCTCCTGCGTCGCAGGCGGACCTTCGCCCACCGCGCCACATCGGTCGTCTAAGTTATATATATATCTTACCTACCCATGACACAAAGCTTTTCTGCTTAGCTGCTTAGATGCTGTGTAAATTGTCCAGCATTATTTATCTTTTTATTATATAATACAAATATTATTATTTGACTTCTGACCATGAATCCAAGAAACGAATAATCCTCAGTAATTGTGATAGAAAGCTGAATTCTCAATGACATATCCATCAAAAATACAAAGGTTCTTAAAACCCACAAAGCTTCTTCAATTAGCAGAACGGCCTTCACATACCGACGTTGGTGTTATTTAATATTACATCGAAATAACTTGCTAATAATATCCTTCAGTTTGTAGGTACAATTAAATGCAAAAGTTCAAAGTTAAGGCATAAACATAAAACCTTAGGTATAAACGTAAAATACATAAAGGTACCTACATATAATTTGTCACCTATTGTTAAAGAGCCAAGGCTTTTTTCCAATTCATTCCAGTTTTATGAAGATTGAAACCTTTTTTGTATTTTTAATAAAAGAACATCTAGCTCTTATTTCTTATAATTTTTAAGATTTTCGATTTTTAAGTTTATAAATTAGAATTATTTTTTGCAAAAAATAATAGGTTTTTTTATTTATTCATTTGTAATAAAAGAACAAATACCTACCTTAGATCAAACAGGTCATAATAAAGAATACCACTTACTAGAGACTGGTCCATGGAATAATACCAGGTAAACTAGAATCTAATAGTATTATTATATCTGTGACTCTGCCAATAATAATTTTGCTTTTTCTTTAAACCGACTCTAAATTCCAGTGAGGGAAGGAGAATTGGCCAAGATATCACCAAAATTCTAGTAGCTAGTCGGGGTTTTTCATAACTCATGTTGTTTTTCAAACTTGACAAGATAAATACTTATCCTTTGGGAAAAAAAATATGGGACTATGTACATCAAGATCATTTTATACAATAGCGAATAATTTGAATGAGAATTAGACGAACATATGTACTACTATAGTTATTAGATAGTAGTATATAAGTTATAAGATATCCTTAGTTGATTAGACATGTATGTAAATATTAGTTGGAGAAGCCATTGGTTCCTGAAACACAGTTTTATACTAGTTCAGGAGCCTATGGACTCGTATTGCCTGATTCATTGTCTATTTTGTCAATAAATAACATTTTACTTTACTTTATACATAAAAACAATACTTACAGCCGTAAGTAGAAACTCCTTCGAAGTCGGTTGACTCGTAAAAACAGAAGAGTTACCTACGCTCATTTATTTCTTTTTTAAAAATCGATTATACCTGGTCTCTAACTCAACAAATGCGTCAATCAGCATAAATCTTAATAGCTGTTTAGTACCGTATCTAAGTATCTGATAGTTCAAGTGCAAACGGCATCATTAATATTACTTGACGTTTTCGTTTCTAATAAACCCTTTGCAGTGGATGCTGACTGCAAACTTGACACGAACTTTGACACTTGGACAATAGAGCTGAATATTCAGAAGTCCTGGTAGATTAAAGAGTTCTTGATGCGGTTATCCTAACTAAGTAGTGGTACTTAGTTATATATTGTAGTTTACAAAACTAATGGGTGATTCATTTGAGGGTATTTTTTTTTAACTGAACTATGAACAAAAGAACTATTTTTAACATTCATTTGGTTCAAATGTTGGCCGTAACTTCGGTTAACATAGTCCATTCTATCTTTCCAATTTTCGTTAATCTGCAGTTTTGCAAAAGAGCTAAGCTTGTCTTTTTTAAACAAATGATATTCTCCTGGAGATGTTAAAGTACTTAGAGACCTACTCATGTACCTACCCTTTGCTTTCTGGCTTCCTAAAAACGTAAAGTCAAAAACAAGCTTTGACTGCTACCTTTAAACATTCACCTTGCACAATCTCATTACTATGTTGGCTGAACGCCCAAGGAGTAAACATAAGAGAACGCATTCAACAAAACCAGTAGCCAAATTGCCAGTAATCTTCAATAACTTCGACTGGTAGGTATACCTAGGTACTTAGTTCACTTGCGGAATGTCTACAGGCACAGAGCATAATGCCTATGCGCAGAGTTTTCAAATACCCAGTCAATTATGTTGGGCTTTATGCGTAGTGGCGTACATAGTATAACGAAGCCAAGGCAAAGCTTTGTATTTGTAATTTACGTGTTAGGTATTTAGTAAGCCTAGCCCATCAATTATTTTATTGTAATTGCGGTATTATAAATATATGTACCTGTATAATTATACATCTTCCATCATGGCCTGTTGCAGCGTTAGATCGGGAGGAGTGAAAGGAGAAAAGGGAGGCATTTGCCCAGCAGTGGGACAATAATGGCTTAAAATAATAACAATAATAACAATTATTTATACATATAAAGTTATATAGACAGCGCTAAGTAAAAATATTACTTTTTACAGCTCATCTAGACCCAAAACTAAGAAGAGCTAGTGTTAATGGTTAGATATATTTTTATTACACAAAGAAAAAACCAAGAACACCCGGAACAAATGTTATAGCAGATCATAAAAATATTTGTACCAACGCGGGTATCGAACCCACAGCCTCCTGCGTCGCAGGCGGACTTTCACCCGCCGCACCAAATCGTCAAATGATAAGGATTGCTTGAGACATACGCATGTTGAAATGGCCGTTCTATATTGGCAAAGGACTCAAAAGAAATGTTAGTTAAATTGTAAAAACAAATATTCACATCACATAGCAATTGCATAAACTTATTGATAGACACATTGAGTTTCTGTAAGCGTTTCGAAACCCAATACAATGTGTATTTTGCATGCAAATTGCAAATCGTGAGCGTACGGGACACCTACGAAACACTGGCAGGTTCTTACTTATGCCGTACCATTAATAACAATAATTTACGATATGGTTTCGCTTATTTAGATAAAGCTCCTATAGGCTGTCTTTCTGTGGAAACCAGGCTGTGTGCTAAGCTAAGCGTACTCAGACAATAACTCAAAACACACAAGGTTTCGCGTCAAAAATTAGTTGATAGTTTTTAAATAACTTAAAACAGATAAGAAGGTACTTCCTCAATAGCCTATATTGGTGCACTGCTGGACGCAGCCCTCCTCATAAGCGCTTTATTGTCTTTTATCTCATGGGGGGTAATGCTCATAATCCCCACTCTGGGCCTGCGGGTTGGGGATCGCAGTGCAGTGGTAATTTATTCAGCAGGAGGCGCTGCTGCCCGCCCCCGGTGGATATCCCCTAGTCGCCTCTTACGACACCCATGGGAAGAGTTGGGGCGGTGCAAATTCTGAGCCGGCACCACACGGCCATAGGTAGGTACTAAGGTAGGCAACAAAACACGGCAACCAGTCTACCTATTTTACTATAAAAACTTTCGTAGTTTGACGAATTCATTACAGATGTTAGCGGGTAAACTACGAACCTTATCGGTTCTAGACGCGAAACGTTGGTATGCTTCCAACATAATTAAGGTTCGTAGTTAACCCGCTTCCATTCGTAATGAATCATTCTGCTTCTTAAATTAATAGGTACCTAAAACTAAATAGGGACTATGTATTCATTTATGATAACTCTGTATTTTACCTAATTATTCAGGTGGGTGCCTAAACCTGCTCTCTAATGACTGAGAAATGAGAATAAAGGTGTGTCCACACGCAGTTTAATTTATTTCACACGTGGAATGGGATATACCTTAATATTAAAAGCTAGTCTGTTTAATAATGTTGTCGAATCGAATGCTAACCTCGGGGTTAGTTGACCATATTTATTTGATTGAATTTAATTAGTAAATGAATAAATAAATAATGCTGGACAATTCACACAGCGTTATCTAGCCCCATGGTAAGCAGAGCTTGTGTTATGGGTACTAGATAACTGATATACATAATACAATACATTACATAGATAGATATTTTTTTATTATACATAGAAAACAACCAGATCACCCGGAACAAATATCTGCAGATCGTACACACAATAGTTCCGAGGCAGGAATCGAACCCGCAACCTCCTGTGTCGCAGGCGGACCTTCGCCCACCGCGCCACATCGGTCGTCGAATTTAGTTACTAGTTACCTACTTATATTTTTGTTCACTTTGTTACTGTGTTCGTGATCTGACTGAATCTATTTCTGAAATAAGATTCCTGCAGTTTTAGCGAAGAGTTGCATATTACTAGTAATAAATAAATAATGCTTGACAATCAGTTATTAAACGATTCAAGAGGAAGGTTTATAAACCATTTGACACATAGATTTCCACGCGGGCGAAGCTGCGGGGCGCAGCTAGTGAATGAATATAAGCGCCATGCCAACTCCCAATTTTTTGCAGCTCCAACCACAATCGCAAAGGTCATCAGAAACGTTGTTTGTGTAACAGTTGATGTCATTCATTTAATTAAAGTTATAAATTTTATTGATTGAGCATAATTTCCTATAATGAGGACCCGACGACTGCTGCTTCCATATCGAGAAATTGCAGCAATGTTATCGAAATGTGATATGTTGGTTATTAATGAGTACCTTTAGAGACACAGACAATTTCTAGGAGCTTCTGGTCAATGTCAATTCCAGTCTCAATAATAATTGACACCGCTAGGTGTCATTATTATGAATACTGTCACTTAATAGAAGCAAATTAATGTCACTTCATACGTTTTAAAGTTTCATTAATTAATAAGTATGTACGAGGTACTATGCTATTTCATTTAGTCACGAAATGTATAGATCTATTTTACTTTCGAAGAACCCCATGGTCCAATTGGAAGGCCGAGAGAGATGCCTGTCGCACGACAAAGCCTTCCATTTTTTTAGGTCTTCTGCATTTAAAGGGTTGGTCACGCGTTAGAAAATATCGGGTTTTTACTATTTTCCAGTTTGTACAGGCAATTAAGATACCAAACTAGACGTATTATAAATGTAAGACCTACATTGTAACATATATTCTGACTAATAAATAAATAAATAAATAATGCTGGACAATCCACACAGCATTATCTAGCCCCATGGTAAGCAGAGCTTGTGTTATGGGTACTAGATAACTGATATACATAATACAATACATTACATAGATAGATATTTTTTATTATACATAGAAAACGACCAGAACACCCGGAACAAATATCTGCAGATCGTACACACAATTGTTCCGAGGCGGGAATCGAACCCATATAATTATATATACCCATATATTGAATAAACATCTTTAATCAAACATACTAACAATTTGTGCAAAACTTCTTATCTGGGCATCATCATCATCAGCCTATATTAGTCCACTGCTGGACATACCCCATGAGCGCCATAGCGCCCTCTCTTCAGCTTGACGCATCCAGCATCTACCTGCGGCACTTCGTCTTTCTTATCTGGTACATCTATCTAAATTAGCAGTAGAATCTAGAAAGTCGAAAAACATCGCGTGGCCATCCAACTTCAGTGGCGAATCAACGAGTAGCTCAAAAGCTACTACATAACTTTATTAGAATTATGTAACTTTGGCTTATTAACGCACCTAGATGCACCTAGGTCAGACACGTCAAACTAAGATTACCCACACAGATTAGGATTGTGTTGTACACAAGCCAGTAATATACTAATGTCTATTAAATAAACAAACTTTACAACCCAAGCAAAGCGCGTGTCAAGGTTACCTGATATTAGTAATGTGTGAGTCATGAATGACAAACGGCGCATCAGATGTGGGATGATCCATTGTGAGGTGGGATTTTACGCCTACCCGCTAATTAGGATTGTATTCTGGTAAGGAAGCGGAAGCATGCAATACTATCTACTGCCTGATAAATATTGGATGACGAAATACGAAGTAAAATGCTTAGTAACTGCCTATCTAATGTTTCCCAAATAATAATGCCTATTGGGTCATTAAATTACAAATGTATAATTATAATATCGTAAACTGTAGTCATTAGGAATTATTATTTTATGATTATAGTCTTAAGTATAAAGACTTAAATATACTCGTAATTGAGTTTTAGAGCATTAAACCAGAATTAAATGCTCTTAGAATTGAGCCCAACTGGATTTGGAAATATAGTAGGAAGTCGACCGAATACTGATAAAAAAATATTAATAAATAAAAAAATATTAATAAATAAAAAAGTAAATAAATGCTGGAGAATCCACTCGGCATCATCTAGTTCTAAGAAAATCAGAGCTTGTGTTATAGGTACTAGATGACTGATATACTTAGGACAATAGATAGATAGATAGTTTATGCATAGATATTTTGTATACATCAAAAATACCCAGAACACTCTGAACAAATATTTTCAGATCGGAGAAAAATTTGTCTCAAGGCAAGAATCGAAGCCGCAACCTTCTGCGTCATAGGCGAACCTACGCCCGTCGCGCCAAAACGGTCGTCTGTATGTCGTAGTTACCATCCCTGAAATTGACTAATAACTTTAATGTGTTTCTCCGTTTTCAGTACAGTCAAAATATGAATTTTGAGATTCACTTCACCTTAAAAACTCCCCGCCTGACAACTATCATCTTAACTGGTTGTTTGGTTTGTTTTAATACTTAATGTGGGGTAATCAAATATACCTATACAACTAATTGGGTGCTTATTTACTTACCTACTTCTTTATCATGAAGCTATTACCGTAGGAATATTTGTATATGGTATTCTGTCGACTCAAGTTATCTCTTTGTTTGAACTAAATAGGTAGGTACCATACAAATAATTGTAGCAAAGCAATGTTTGTTTGATAAGACACTCGTTATTATCTCAAATCTAAATTTAAATTCGAAATCAAGTTTTCTCAATAATAACCGGTAGAGAATAAAATTTATCATTGCAGTTCTCTCATATAATTTGTTTACTATAAATTTGAATTTTGAAGGGTTGCCAGCTTATTTGAATTAACTCCCCTTCACTAGGGAAAATGTCAGGAGATTTGTAGAATAGGTTACTATTAGGTACCTACTCTTCAGTGGTAAGTAAGAATGATTTCACCATCACAATAGAATGTCATGACATGCAACCAGGGGGTGGCAGTCAAATCTAATGCATACAATGACAATCCTCGTGTCGCGAAGCAGCAAAAAATGCGCATACATTGAACTTGAATCGTAACATTCGTAATGTCATCGAAGCCTACTGACAGCTCAAGGTCCACCTCACACGATTGGGGCGGAGATCTGTCGCCAGCCATAGATACTGAACAGTTAGTATGGAAAGTCTGGTGTACATGCGTCTTAGTCACAGAATAGTTATCAGTAGCTACCAGTACCGCCCATTCTGGCTCCTGGCGCCACACGATGGATCACATTCACAATCACAATACAATCAATTTCGCAAGCTTAGGCATAGTGCCATATAGCTTTGGCAGGTAAGGTAAACTACAAAAGTTACTCACAATGGAACTAGAAATCCCGACCATTCCATACTATAACGTTCACCAATTTTTTTTTCGTTGGTTAGTGTTACCAACTTTAGAAACAAAAATAAAAGAATCCAAATAAATACTGCTGAAGCATTTTAAAAATTAATTAGTGTTCTGAGACTTTTGTTGCTAACTTCATAACTTTTAGGTTACACTAAAGTGCATAACTACACAGATACACATGAAATAAACATGGATCTGACTTGATAACCGCCAGACGACACTATCTCTGAATAATTACGAGAAAGTTCCTTTAAAAGTTATCACCTGACCGTAGTCACCCAAAAAATAATTATCTCCAATGGTAACTCCCCAAATAGGTATGATAAATTTAGTACTACTGGGTAGTCTGGTAGCATCTCAACAACGAGATAAAAATCCCAAAATACTTGTACGATAAAGCTATAAAATTCTTGAAGAGGTGTTGACACACTTTTTAAATTTATTTGCGAAGTTTGATTACACTATCGAAATGTGTACAGAATTAAAAAAATTAATATTTGCGGCCTTTTGTTTTTTTTCGGACAACTTTTTGAAGAATTTTATAACACTCATTCGATATTTCTGTCTGGAATAGGTAAATTGTGTTATTTATTTATTTATTTACCAACTTAAAATCATAGTACAACGAAAACATAATAATAACATTAAGAAAACTACCGAGGTTTGCAAAGGAATGTTCTTACTTGGATTCCAACCAAATACCTGTTAATGGGTAGGTTAGGTACGCAAATTGCAATTTAATTGAAAATCATTTAAGCTTGATCAAGTCTAGACCTCCTTGATAACATTTTGATTAAGCTGTTTGGATTTCAATTGGCAATGTCCCTCAGTAATGCTTAATATCAAAGGTTTTAGAAGCATCTAAGATGACCCAAAGGTGTGTGAACGGGTTTCATTTAACATAAAGGAGTCTACACACCAAGACCACAGTCCAAGACACAACTCGGCGGATTTAATATTACCGGCTTGTTTGCCGACATGTTTGGCGGCTTCACATATAGAAGCCAACATTCCAAAGATACCTGGTGGTTGGTAAACGTTGTTGGCGATACGGTTAATATTTTGACAAATCTCCGAATCTCGCGGTCATGCCGCTGACATAAATCACGGCCATGCCACTGACATATTTTGCGGACATTCCACCGACATTTATCGATAACATCTATCGACATTTGTACATGTCGCCAGAAATCGGCGAGCACTGTTGCCGACATGATGGCAGTGTCGGCGGCGTTGCCGACTTGTATAAACTCCATTAGACTATCATATAGTCTGTCTGACCGATGTGGTCGACCTTCGTGCGTGCGATAACACCTAGGTATTCATTTAGAATTATTTTAGAACTAACTGAAGACGAGTTTTCTATGTCAAGATCACAACTTTGAATACAAGCTGAGCTTGTTCTTATGTGTATGTGTGTACCTAACCTACCTACCTATTTAGAATCTTCGTCTTTTTTGATTAAAGTTGTTCTATGAACAATGTGCAAAAAGCAAAGAGAACACAAAAACTACTTTCGTTTTATTTTATATTTTTTAATCTTCAGTTGGACAAATCTAATCTTTTTTGTTCTGTCTAGCAACATTTTTTCAATCATCAACCATCAAGATTATTTCTGTAAAACACCTAATGGCGTTAAAAACATCAGTAAAAACTCAACTTTTTGTGCATAGACGCTTTTAACACGTCTCAAACAGTACTTCCTTAGTGTTATCATGTAATATTAAAATGTTATGAATGCATGCAAGGTCAATCGTGGTAGTTATGCTGATGGGCTCTAGAAAAGCTGCTTTTATGCGGTCATCTTGGACATTTCGAAGGCTGTAGGCTGCATGCACGACGCCATTTAATAATATAACCAAGCATTTATTAATTGATGTAGACAAAATAAATACTAAAAGTAAGGACATTTCTGCATTAAAAAATTCAGTTTTAGGCTCTATAATTAAAATAGTCAACTGTAAACGACTGTGAAGGATTTGATTGTAAATTTATGTCATTCTGTGATTTTGTTGTGTGGAAAACATTTAGCACGAATTAGGAGCCAGAACTAAATATATATAAATTATACCTCCACGAACAAATTTCTGCAAATCATACGTAAATGTGTCCCGAGGCAGTAATCGAATCCTCACTCTCCTGCGTCGCATGCGCTTCACAATAATAACCTAAAATTAATCCTTAAAAAATATCCTCGGACCAAAATGAAGTCAACTTTGGTCCCAGTACAAACCAACACTTACAAAATGGTACTTACTTAGTCTTGCAACAAATATTCTTCAATACACAAAATTCGCCTTTTTCAACGTCGTAATGAGGAATCGATATGCGTGCCAACCGCGTGTTATCGCTTACTCGCCGACCATGGGGTAGGTTGCGCAAGCGACGGTCACGGGCAACCTCTTTGAGCTTCGAGGCATCCTTTTATATCAGTTATTTTTTGACCTCATGTTTCAATAATCATTAAAACTCTATTCTAACCAAAATAGAACCTAATTTAAAAAGGTTGAGTTTTCACATAGGACTGGCATCTGCATAGTACATTTTTCATTTATTAAAGTGCCACCGTCTATATTGTTCGTTCATGTCCAGTCCATCCCAAGGTTGCCTGGAAGAGATCGCTCTCGGCGATAAGGCCGCCCTTTATACCTTTATTCTAAGTTTTTATCTCTGTATTATTTTCTGTTTTGTGTGGTGTAATAAAGTGTTATCTATCTATCTATTTGACATGGTCGTTATAGACAGTTTTTAGCAGAGTGCTAAAACTGCATGGCGATGATTTATTTATTTCACCTTGCACAGAATAGAGTAATAAAAAATAATTGATGCATATTTTATAGAATAGGCATATTTTAAATAGAACAGTTATTGCTCAATTCTATTAGCATGTTTTAATATTAATTATTGCCGAATGCTACCAGTAATTGATAATACTTTAATTTATTGTAAAGCCGTGTTTTTTATTGTTTTGTGCGTTTTTATAAGCATTGGTGACCCCCAAGACAGCGCTATGTCATTACCTACCTACATATCTATTAAATGTATGTAGGCACTCACTGATAATTGACTGATAAGCATTGTTCTGTGGTAATTACGATAACGCTTTTCACACAAATATATTAATCCTAAAATATTTTTAAAAGTCTGTTAATTCGTAAGAAATTTTGAGTTGTAGTTTTATCAATGGTGTAAAGTAGTTTCATCAATTGTGTTTTATGAAAATTACTCTAAAATAATTAGGGACTAATTAAACTCCAAAATAACGCGCCGAAGATGAAAGCCGAGGGTGAACAAGGGCTTATCCCTTGTTACAGTGCCCTTGTTTCGCCGTAAAAATGACCTCACTTCAGGTCATAGGCGATGCGTGCGTCTCCACACGCGACAAACACTTCTCCCCATTTTTTAAAGGGTTTCACAATATGTGGAACACCACTGGCTTTGCGAAAGCACTCCCGAAACTTCCCTGCGTTCTCTAGCATATGTGCCCGAAAAACACCGTGAGTTTTTCGTCAGTAGGAGTCTGACATAATCTTCCACCGGGGACGGAAGTATTTCCATGATGGATTTCCTCATGCAAAAAAAGGGTCACCAACAAAATTCTATACATATACAATACAAAAACGCTAATAGTCCAATTCTATAATCACTGCTCTGATTTTTCCAAGGAAAGTCCCAGGAAAACATTAGTGCATTCCTAGGTACGTACATCCTTTTCTGCAATGACGCTGGTCGTGATAGCCGCGTGCCCGCCACGTGACATCAAAATGATAATTAGCACCAGATAACAACTATGTATTATCTTTATCTAGATTTGTAGTTTTCCATCGTACGAGAAATTAAAATATTTAGGCTAATGCCATACTATAATTGCCAAGCTTAGAGCTAACGTAGGAGCTACGCTTGTGTACAAGAAACACAAACAATGTGGTCACATCTTATTTTATTTTATATCGGAAATAAACAGTACATCTTAGGCACCTTACGCATTCTGTTATACCCTACGCTGATGACTAAAGGCCAAATTTATAAAAACAATGGTCCATTACTTATTTCAGTAGATATGTAGGTAGGTACTATCAGCCCCAACCAGAGCAACCAGTCTGGTCGGAGCTTTTTAATAGCCTCTCTAATAAATCTAGGAATTTTCACTTTCAATTTTCGAAATTATAAAAGTTTACTTTAAACGTGTGTTCTTAATCTTTTCTTTTTTAAATCAACCCGAAGTTCGCGTGTAACATTTCGTGTGGCCTACACTTGTATGCAATACCATAAGAATATACAAATACTTATGGTAATACATCTGTTCGTTAGGACCAGTCACTTAGCGAGTCGTTTGGCTCTTAGTAATAAGTGAAGTTCTTTGTAGTGTGGCATTAGAGTTAGAGAACGAAACATAAGGAATTACTGCTATTATTATATATATATACACAACTAACTCCACACTGTTACACAGTGTGGAGTTAGTTGTGTTAAGTGTAACTTATAATTTCAGAAATTGGTCGTATCTGCCGTGTGATTTCTTTGAACGGTTGTAGAATAGAACTCACAACATTATTGGTTGTTTGTTTTCTATTTAGAGAATAGAGAGAAATGTAGACTCGTATCTTGATACCTAAATATTTCTATGCAATTTGAAATTTGCCATAATAAATAAAGATAAATGTTTATCACTTAACACTATGGCACTAATAAATATTATAAATGCGAAAGTTTGGATGTTTAGATGGATGGATGGATGTTTGTAACTTCTGCTCGCCAAAACTACTGAACGAATCGGTCATAAATCTGTTCCCATGGGATAGAAATAACTTTTAAACGTTTCCATAGAATCAACGCGTGCAAAGCTGCGGACAGTACTTGTTGCTGCTTCTATGTAGGCAACGTTTAATTTGTGAAAAATAAGACTGATGGCCTGACTTGCTGTGATTTTTGAGGTGTGGAGAGAAATAAAAGATGCGTACTTCTATCCAGTATGGCGTGTAATCGTAATGAGAAATATTTGACAAGCGTCGAGGTGAGGTGAGGGGGAAGGGGGTGTGGCTAGAGGTACAATGTATCAAATTAGGCGCGAACATGCCCCCGGCCTTGGAAGCACCAGCTTTCAAAAGGTGTGAAGTTCCACGTCCCTATGCGTCTTCTACGTCTTCTGGAAGGAGTGGACAGATCTTCGCGTAGGCCCGACGAACGACGCCCGTGGCCGTTTGTATATCTGCTACTCTGGAGACTCCATCCTTGCCTGGAATCGTAGCGAGCACTCGACCCATGTGCCATTTTAGCGGTGGCGAGTTCATGTCTTTGATGAGAACAAGCGCGTCTGGTTTCAGATCAGTTGTCTGCTGCTTGTTCCATTTTTTGCGTATCTGCAACTCAGAAATATATTCTTTGGCCCAACGGGTCCAAAAATGTTGTCGTATCTGCTCCACCCTTTCGTAGCGCTGGAGTCGGTGTACTGGAACGTCGATGACATCATCGCTGGCTGGCGCAGTTAGCGGTCGACCAATCAGGAAATGAGCTGGAGTTAGAGGAGCGAAATCTCTAGGATCGGGAGAGAGAGGAGAAAGAGGTCGAGAATTCAGGATAGCTTCCACCTGTGCTAACACTGTACTGAATTCTTCGAAGGTGAGGTGCGCGTCTCCTATCACACGTCGCAAATGATGTTTACTAGATTTTATTCCTGCCTCCCACAGACCACCAAAATGCGGAGAATAAGGGGGAATGAATTTAAATTTTATTTGTTGATTTGCTGCGTATTCAACAATGTTAGAAGAACAATTGCGTAAAAAGTTTGAAAATTCATTCATCAACCCTACAAAATTAGTTCCGTTATCGGAATACATTTCTAAAGGTTTACCGCGCCTAGAGATAAATCGTTTTAAAGCTAAAAGATAACCTTCAGTAGTGAGGTCACTCACCAGCTCCAAATGTACTGCTCGTGTCACAAAGCACACAAACAAACAAACGTATGCCTTACAAGTTTTAGCGCCCCTACCTTTGCGATTAAGTATAAGATAACTTCCACTATAGTCAACCCCACATCGATTGAACGGATTAGTAGGCGTTATTCTTTGTTTGGGATAATTACCCATTAAAGGGGTAAGTACCTTTCCTTTCATGCGCGTACATTTTACACAAGCATTAACTACAGACCTAGCTAGGTTCCTACCACCTACAGGCCACCAGGCATCACGTAGATGGCACAACAATGCCTGGCTACCAGCGTGAAGTAGCTGTTGATGTTCGTAGCGAAACAAAAGCTTAGTAAAATGGTGTTTATTTGATAATAAAATAGGATGTCTCTTATCGTAAGAGAACTCATCGGAGTAGCTTAGACGCCCACCCACTCTTATTATTTTATTTTTATCAATAAATAAGTTTAATTTATTTAAGTGATTATTTTTTATAATGGCGTTTTTATTTATTAATTTATATTCATTATGGTAACTTTCGATTTGAGACCATCGTACTAGCGTCCTTTCCGATTCCTTTAACTCGTCTACATTGAGCATACCTGTTAATCTATTCATTTTATTACGAATATTATGTATGAATCGTAACATAAATGCTACCGCGCGCTTCATACGTTGAAATTGAGAGAAACGTTCAAACGGAAACAAAAACCTGTCTTCCTGTGTCACTAGCGATGTAACAGCTGACGATTTCAGCTCAGGTAGGTGTTCATATGTTTCTTCAACCTTAAAATTATCTAGCGTGAAACTCGGGTTTCGTAAAAAATCTGGACCGTTCCACCACAAGGAGGAAGAAGAAAGTTCTTGAATACTTGCACCTCGCGACGCAAGATCCGCGGGGTTATCTTTACCCGACACATGACGCCAAATAACATCTTTTGTCAATTCGTGAATTTCTGAAGTTCGATTTTGAACAAAGGTTTTTAATTTATTTGGTGCCATGCGTAACCAACCTAATACTATGGTCGAGTCGGTCCAAAAAACGATATTTCGAAAGCTACAGTTTAACGAGTTACGTGTTTTTTCTAATATTCTAGCACCTAGCAACGCACCGGTAAGTTCCAGTCTTGGTATGCTTAAAACCTTAAGGGGGGCGACCTTGGCTTTAGAAAAAAGCAACCTAACTGTTATTGTTTCATTTTGATTCACCGTGCGCACGTAAACACAGGCGCCGTAGGCAGTTTGCGACGCATCGCTAAAAACATGCAGCTCTAAATACATAGGTATGCATCCTATAGCGTGCCTAGGAATGCGAATAGAATCGAGCGTTTGTAGTGAGATAAGAAACCGGTTCCATGTTTGCGCGACACTGGCAGGAACAACATCATCCCAACCGATTTTAAGTAACCATAATTGTTGTAATAGAACTTTAGCGATTATTATCGTAGGGCTTAACAGGCCTAGAGGATCAAAAATTTGAGAAATATTTGACAAAATTGATCGTTTATTGACTGGCCTACCATCAGATTGGAATTCAGTTGAATGACTCACCTAAGACGTCGGGTGACTCTTTTAAAGGAATGCGTACAACAAACCTCCCCTCGCTATCACGCGTTGTAGTGCGAGCAAAGTGTTCTTCACATGAACGTTCCTCATCAGTCCGCGTATCCTTAGCCTTCGGGAGCTCTTCGATTTCCCAAAACATACGTAATTGTGAATCTAACGTACGATTGAAATTACAATGAACGGGCATCGAATTTTCCGTTTTGTTGCGTTTATAAAGCGGACCGGAAATTATCCACCCTAATTTTGTGTTTTGTAAATAGGGTCCAGTAGGAAGTCGAATTTTGCCTTCTTCTAAAAGGTCCCAGAATACATCCGCGCCTATCAAAATGTCTATCTTCGATACGTCGAGAAAATTCGGGTTAGCCAACCTTATGTTGCCTGGTATACAAAGCTGTGCGTTTTCACAGAAGGTTGAAATGCCTGAAGTTATTCGTGGTAAAACAAAACAATTTATGCGTGTTTTGAATGTTTTATCGACATGCGACTTTATTTCAATGGTACATGTTTCTGAGCATTGTATAACTGAATCACCTACTCCTCGAATCTCGTGTTTTGATTTTAACAACGGAGCGTTAATTGCGTTTGATAATGATTCAGTGATAAAGCACCGCTGGGAACCCGAGTCCAGAAGCGCAAGCGCCTGGTGATAAGCACCTTGCGAGTCCGCTACCTCGACCACAGCTGTTGACAATAGCACCGTATGCATACCTACATAATTAGAGCGGCTAGTATGCATGTGCGCCTTATTTACTTGTATGAGCGTGTCTGTGGTAGAAGGAGCGGTCTCAGTGTCCTCAGTGAGGCTGCACTGAGTAGGCACACTTGAATGAAATGTCACTGCACTGTCGGTAGCGTTGCATTTCCTACATGACCCGAAGTTACACTGATCAGGCGTGTGTCCCGCGCGTAAACAGTTTTCACATAGTTTATTATCGCGAATTAATTTTAACTTTGATTCTAAATCACTTTCTAAGAATTGTATACATGAATACAATGGATGCGCTGCTTTGCACTTCAAGCATGGCTTGCAGGAGCGAGACTGACGATCGCCGGGTTTGTTGTTAGAAACATTGCAGTGTGAAACATTTTGTGATTTCGAACCTTGTTTTTTATGAAACCTTTCGGTTTTTTCTGTTTGTGGTTTGTCATGTGAAAGCTGCAGTGTTTCTAGCATGTCTGCCCTGTTCTGCAAGAAACCTATCAAATCAGTAAACTTTATAATGTGTTTCGTTTTGTGATCGTTCCCTGATAAAGTGCATTTGTATGTTTCCCATTCGCGTTCCGTCAATTTATCCAACTTAGACACAATCATATAGTTAATGAGCGTATCCCAGGAGTCAGTGGGCTCGCCTAGGATTTTTAGCGCACGTAAGTGTTTTAGAACTGTGTCAATTAACATTCTAATCAGTGAGGGTGATTCCTTTGTTAGCGCGTTTATAGTAAACAACGCTTTAACGTGGTTGTGAATCAAAAGTCTATTATTATTGTACCTATTCAGTAATAATTCCCATGCGACAGAATAGTTATCTGCGGAGAATTCCATCGATTCTATAACCAGTAATGCGTTGCCCTTCAACGAAGACTTCAAGTAGTGAAACTTTTGAATGCTACTTATATTTTTAGAGTTATGAACAAGCGACAAAAATGTATCTCTAAACTCGAGCCAGTGCTCATACGATCCGTCAAAGGTGGGCATGGCTATAGTGGGTAATTTTACAAATTGTGACCCTTCGCAAGTACCTTTGGAGCGGTCAGTGACCTCATCACTGGTTAGTAGTGATTGTGCTAAGGCCAAAGTACTATAATAATTATTTTCGAAAGAATCCCTACAGGTTAATTGATCTGGAATCACACTATCATAAACAGTGTCTTCAATTTGCGATTGGATGTTATTAAATTCTTTGAATAGATCAGTAGCTCCGTTAATTCGTAGTTGTAGGTCTAAACTATTTCTATGAGAAAGAATAGGATCGTCACTTTCTATTAACGCTTGGACGTAGCTACTAAACTTAGTCAAACGGCCTTTAACTATTCCACGTTTTCTAAGCAATTCGCGAACTAGCGTGGGGTTATTACCTAACTGAGTAGTAGGAGACCTATCGCGAGTCCTAGGCTTCTCTTGAGATTCTACGTTTAGGGTGTCTGTAGACATTTTGGTGGTATGTGGATGGAAGGAATACTCACGATTTTAAAGCGAACAGGATGGGCAGTGATAACAGCGTCACAAGCCTTCGTCTATCCTGTCTGTTGGAGAGAACTCCTTCATGACACAACACTGAAACAGGTTAGCACACGTGTCACAATTGGAACAGGGAGGAGATGGATAATGAAGGATGGTTGGTCCCACCAGATGCGTTTGTAGAACGATGAGATGCCAATCCGACTTCAATTCCTTAGCGCGTAGCCTCCACGTTGTGTTTCGATGTGCAGTTTTTGATGCGCAGTTTGTCACAGCAATGGCCGCCAAGTCTTCGCGTTGTAGGACTGTATTTTCGTAGGTGCGGGATCCGTAATCCGGCTCGAAGGACCAATATGTTGCTGCTTCTATGTAGGCAACGTTTAATTTGTGAAAAATAAGACTGATGGCCTGACTTGCTGTGATTTTTGAGGTGTGGAGAGAAATAAAAGATGCGTACTTCTATCCAGTATGGCGTGTAATCGTAATGAGAAATATTTGACAAGCGTCGAGGTGAGGTGAGGGGGAAGGGGGTGTGGCTAGAGGTACAATGTATCAAATTAGGCGCGAACAGTACTAATAATATATACAGGGTGGCACATTTAGAGCGGTCAGTATGGGTGAGTCTGAAACTATAAGACATACGAAGATCTCTTCTTTAGACTTTCCCATACTGACCGCTCTAAATGTGCCACCCTGTATAACATCTCTTAAACAAATTTCGCTTTTTCGATTACCTAAAAAAGGAAAAGGTTTTTTATTCAGCTATATTTTTTTATGGTACTTGATATATCCGCCAATGGCCAATCCATTTTAGCGATTCTTTCACTATTTTATACCTAGATAATCGTCCCGAGGATTTATTTATATTTAATTGTTACGTCACAAAGGTCAATCATAATAAAGTATTGATGAATAAGCAGAAGGATTCGTAAACAATGAATTGATGGATCCATTCAATTCAATAATGTGACCTTTCGTATAAAACAGTCAAAATAGAAGGAAGTGTTCTTGACCTACCGAATTCGACTGAATAATCCGGTAACAATCTCAGTCAGTTTTCAGACATTTAACGAGCTCAATGAGGTCAGAACGGCAAGCGATTATTTAGTGGCCACGCACACGAGACACTCGCTTATAGCTTTCAACTGACGACCGATGTGGCGTGTTAGGCGAAGGTCCGCCTGCGACGCAAGAGGTTGCGGGTTCGATTCCCGCCTCGGAACAATTGTGTGTACGATCTGCAGATATTTGTTCCGAGTGTACCCATAACCCGCGGGAACAGTTGGGTTAGATACAAATTCTAAGCCGAAACCACACGTTCAACTGAGAATTTACATACAAATATATAAAATTCTTTATTGCACACTTATATTAGAAACTATGTACAATAAAAACTTAAAAATTAAGTAACAATTGGCGGTCTTGTGGTTCAACAGCGATCTCTCTCAATGGATGGATTGGATTGTGGAAAAGTACCACGTACCAGTTTACATATTAGCTAAGGAAAGAACAGTTTTTTTAGGAAAGTGTAGCGGTGTCATTGATGGCTTTGTCTGCAAAAAAAATAGTTTAGGGTTTAGGGTTCATCGTAAGATTTCGCGTCTTGACGCATAAAATCGAATTCACAAGTATAAAGAACTGATAAGTCCATCCTTCAAGTTCCAAACATTAAATTTTATCGTTCACGTGCGCTGCCGCCGGTTCGGCAAAAATACAAGTTCTACCAAACCTTTGGAATACAAGTTGCGCTCTCAGCCTAGTTCGTCCAAATGTCATGGCATTCGAGCAAGGGCGCCTTTGATTTCCCCATAAATTCCACCCAGATGCCACCAGAAATAGATTCCGTTCGTATTGTGACCTCGTGTCAAATTATAACTTTGTAGACTTTATACGATTCTGCAGGGATTGATAATATTTAATGCAGGATAACTCATCAATTTCAAAAAAAGCGTGCCCCGCATCATTTGACGACCGATGTGGCGCGGTGGGCGAAGGTCCGCCTGCGACGCAGGAGGTAGCGGGTTCGATTCCCACCTCGGAACAATTGTGTGTACGATCTGCAGATATTTGTTCCGGGTGTTCTGGTCGTTTTCTATGTATAATAAAAAATATCTATCTATGTAATATATTGTATTATTTATATCAGTTATCTAGTACCCATAACACAAGCTCTGCTTACCATGGGGCTAGATAATGTGAATTGTCCAGCATTATTTATTTACATGATCGACATCTCACTAGGTTCACTATAGTAATGGTTGACTTTATTGCCAGTAAAAAAATTATTTATGGGATGCTAGCTAGCTGAGGGTGGTCCAACTCCGAAGAGATTAAAATAACCGATCCCGTTGACATGGTAAAAAAACCTGGTTATTTTTTTAGCCGTTAGCTGCCTGCAGTCTTTCACAAGACGTCATGCGACCTGGCCGGAGGGCGTCCTAAACTTCGTTTGCCGAGTCTCCACTCAAGAACATGTTTAACCCAGCGGTTGTCGGTTCTTCGCGGCATATGGCCGGCCCACTGCCACTTCAGTTTGCTAATTCTTTGAGCTATGTCGATAACTTTGGTTCTTTGTCGGATGATTACAATCCAATGCTTACATAATATTGTAGTGAACTATTGAATTGGTATAGTTATTGATCCGTTCATCACCTATTAAAATCAACTTTCACTAGATGTCAGCAATGACCTATGCATTGTAAAATTACCTGCATTCAATGATTCATTGAACAGAAGTATAATAAATCACAGTTGTATGACCACTGGCTCGTAAGAGGAGCTTCTATTACATAACTAAGGTATCAAGTACTGAATCTATCCATCGAATATAATCTCAGCACTTTAACTATCGATGATCGTAACTTTATCGCTGTAACTGAGAATTAAATTACCTTCAGATGTAATAAACTTTTAATTATACCTCATCATCATCATCATCAGCCTATAGCAGTCCACTGTTGGACATAGGCCTCCGCCAATGAGCGCCATAGCGCCCTGTCTTCAGCTTGCCGCATCCATCTACCTGCAGTCTTTCGCAGGTCGTCATCCCACCTGGTCGGAGGGCGTCCTCACTACGTTTACCGAATCGTGGTCTCCACTCAAAAACGTTTGCCCCAGCGGCCGTCGGTTCTTCGCGAGATATGGCCGGCCCACTGCCACTTCAGCTTGCTAATTCTTTGAGCTATAATTATACCTAGTCACTATTAACCTATAACCACATGATTGGTTTGTTTTCGCTGAAAAAATATTATTATGTAACAAAAATAAAATAAAATAACACGTATTTCAGAAAATTCTTATTTATCTATGAGTAAAGATTAAGCAAAAACAAGTTAATTGCTTTGGTTTATTTATGGCACGTCATGTATTTGAATCATTATTTATTTACTATGACAATTGGCATAAACGAACGTTACCGGAGTTCCTTAGTTTTCCTTACATCTGGAGGGCAAGTACCCGAAATATTCAAGACAGCTAATTTTACTCCTAAGAAATATTCCTTTAATTTTTTTAATAAGAACTGTTTTCACTGCGTGTTGGAGAATTACTTGCTTTAACAGAGAGTAACGGTGGCCTACTTATTGATAAGTTCTCTAATGTCTTATTTTAACTTGTTTTTTGACAATCCAAATAACACAGAAGGTCCGTAGCTACGAATTTATTTAGTTACGAATCGGTGTGATTTCTGCAATCGAAGCTACTGGATACATCATCGACAGATGGATGTTGACGACCGATGTGGCGCGGTGGGCGAAGGTCCGCCTGCGACACAGGAGGTTGCGGGTTCGATTCCCGCCTCGGAACAATTGTGTGTACGATCTGCACATATTTGTTCTGGGTGTTCTGGCCGTTTTCTATGTATAATAAAAAATATCTATCTATGTTATGTATTGTATTATGTATATCAGTTATCTAGTACCCATAACACAAGCTCTGCTAACCATGGGGTTAGATAATGCTGTGTGAATTGTCCAGCATTGTTTATTATATTTATTTATTTTATTTATCATCGGGGTATGTTTATTATTAGATTGGGAATATTGTCAACTACATACGCCATCGCCGAGAAATATGAACATTATACGATAAACTATAGATTGTCTTTTGTTCACGTCGTGGAAAATCCTATCACAAGGTCAAGAAGTGACCAGTTTCCTCGATAGCGGGTGAAATGATCCATGACAAACATATCAGGAGTTTATCTGAGGTTGTTTGTGGGGTGATGATGTACTGAAAACGTGGTTCTAATGGGGTGTGTCAGAGCATCATACAAGATCATAATTTCATCACCATTGACGTAAAGGATGACCTCTACAGTCACTTTATTTTCTCTTAGCACTAAAGTCCAATAAGTTGAACTTGATAACTCGTCAATAATATTAGCCAAGTAAAAGCCTTACGATGTCTCAGCCAACATATGGACGGACCATGCTACATGGCAGGCATTTTTTTACCCACGAGGTAGAGACGTATTTACATTGCAAATACTTAACTAAATTTACTTTATGTTTATTTGCATTTACATTATGTTATATACATTGTAATAACAATCTAAATAGTAGGTATTTTCTTTCATATATTTCTGTATCACGTCTTGTATGTTTTTTTTATTTATAAACGTTTTTCGTGGTTTCTGGGATACTTTATAACCTCAAAGCATCAAAACGGCATACTTAATTATATATGTATATAATAAACCGATTCTGATAAATATGATACACTGGTCTGAATTCCGAGAGTGCATTACATTTTAAAGGCTTTTGCTTCATTTTGCGAAAATATTAAAAAATTGAGACCGAGTCAATTTTTATACAGTTTTAAATACTTGTTTCAAGCTGACATGAGCGGTCGACTCGTTTGTCTTCAAAGAGTATAAATTGAAAAGATTTAAAAGTAATATATCATGCTGACGTTAAATATTTTGAAACAAGTAGCATACGGCATGTAAATCAAACAGCATGCTGCCAAATGTTGTAAGTTTGATTTATTGCAGTCGTCATGCCCGTGTCATCTTTGAGAACGGATTTACACATGAAACAGTAAGGGTGTAAGGGGAGACTCCAACATCTCGTCTCCCACGCCAACCTAGGGCTCCGTATACCGTGTACCACGTGCATTTTGCACGTGGTAACACGGTATACGGAGCCCTAGTTCGTTATCTAGCAGGGTGTACTGTACACCCTGCTAGATAACGAACTAGGGCTCTGATGAAAATATCAAACAATCTTCATAATTTGATTGAACTTGATAACAAATTTTCAACTATTTTCCATTACTTGAAACTGGCAGAAAGTGTCCAACCAGACACAATTGCTATTATCTAAGAATCATTATCATTATCATCACATGAAACAGATATTTATTGGGGGACACATTAACAGATATTATTATAGATAATGCTTGATCAGCATTATTTTTATTTATTTATTGGAAGACCTTCTATAGGAATTATTATAGTAAGAAGTTGTCTAAATTATACAGTTTATGTAAATCAAACAGTTAATTTTGCTATGGACAAGAGGTACATACTAAATCAGAATGTTTAATTCAAAAACTAATTTTGTTTCGAGCTACAGTAAGCTAAGTACATTAACTTTGAACTTTTCTGATGAAAATCATACGAAATTCAATCGGTAGGGAAATTAAGTTTCACTGTTGTAAAATATATGGTCTTCTCCTGGTTAGGTTTAGCAAATGTTATCTGATTTCTTTCTAAATAAGCTTTCTGTAGGTAATCCTTCTTAAAGGAAGTATTACAGAAGGCTTTACGGCTCTTTGAAGACCGGTTCCGAAATGCTTATCAATTCTTGTCACGATTATGATTTATTAAACTTCAAGCAAGTAGGTTTTGTTGCGTTTTTTTACTTTGCAAAGTAAATACTGAAGTACTTACCTATAGTAACTACAGCCGACTAAAGCGATCAAAAAAATACGTTGGTTTTTACACATTCGTACGACTGATTGGTGTAACTACATATTTTATTTATTAACACCTATAAGACTCTCGACGCATTTCTGCAGATCTTCCAGCAATGGGACGGGCGGCGAAAGATGGCAGTGAATGCTTTAAAATAGAAAATTATAGCGGCTTTTCTTTCAAAAGACCGCTGATGATGATGACAAAAAACAACTGTTGCTATCAATCAAGAAATCGCCACGCTTGTCTGAGAGACTGACTCAGACAAGCATGGCGATTTCTTTCTAAAATATGAGATGTTATCATGAAGTATCGATGTCTCAGTGCGATTGCCATTGGCTTATGGACTCAATTGACCACTCTCTAATCATTTATCTACAGATATGTATATCCTATGATTTCGTCTGGGATGGCTTTCATGTGTATACGTTTTATATGTTGTTGATAACAGTGAAGCTTTTTTTAGGTTTAGTGTTAGTACTATATAGTTATTCTGTGGTTTAGTAGATAAGTATGTACAAGATATAAGGTTGCTTATCCTGTACATACATAGGTAACATTGGATAAAGTGGCTATACATATAGGCAGAAACTATTTTATTGATCTATTTTCTGGCTGTGGTTTCTAAACGTTGTCCAATACAAACAATAAGCTAAACAAAACTTTTTCAAAAAAATTACCTTTAATTCAACAATTCGTATTGATGACTGGCAAATTCTATCGCGCCAAATGGGGCGCATTGTCGCAATAACCTACCATAGCAGTTTCAACTATAAATTTATCTCATTTAATTAGTTTTAATTGACTTTGTCCGGAAAGAGCAGAAATACTCTCAGATTGTTCTCGGAATTATATGTAATGTATATTATAATCTAATTATCTTTGCAATGTTGGCGCCAGGTTAATAACTGGAATATAGACTTCCTACTTTCCGCAGCATCAGGACAGGAAGCAGTTTCACCGAGGGAAATCTCATAATTATAACGCGAATTATGGATTTAAATGCTATTGTGGAAATGTAAAACCAACCAGAAGCCTAGACTTTTTGAAAATTTGAAATGATAGATTTAGAGTACTAGGTAGCACCTACCCTACAACCTAATTCTTATTAAAAAACGATAGGACCGAGGTGAATCGTTAAAAATATAAATAAATAAATAATGCTGGACAATCCACACAGCGTCATTTAGCCCCGGGCTAAACAGAGCTTGTATTATGTATACTGTGGTACTAGATGATATTAGATGATATTTTTTATTATATAGAAAATGACCAGAATACCTGGAACAAATATTTGTAAGTCGTACAAATATTTGTTCCAAGGCGGCAATCGAACCCGTAACCTCCTGCGTCGCAGGTAAGCCTTCACCTACCGCGCCACAGAGGTCGTCAAAATAAATAAAAAAATAAGCCAAATGTGTCAAATTATGTGAAGCTTATGTCCACCAGTGATATTGATGACGATGACGATGAAGACAATGATGACTTAATTCCCAATCGATCCTTCATCGAATGTTTACCAAAAAATGAGGCAATTCCACTTTTTACTACTTATACAAATAAATAAGTAAAAGGCCGGTCAAGCAATCTACATCCTCACTTGTCTACATCAAGTTTCGCAAAAGACATGCCGTGGGTCGCTTCGTGACTTTGCGATTCATAATCCGCATGGCGAATCGCAAAAGCTAAAGGACCCAGAATACATAACAGTGGTTAATACAAAGCCATAAAGTGGTAAGTCACTTAAATACTTATAGGCATACAAAGGGAGCCAGGAGCGAGTCACGCACGTTGAGTGCAACATGGTGCAATCGGCCTTATTTTGCACATTCATAAAAAAGAAATCATTATGAAAAGTAATGCATTTACGGTACGTCTTAAAGCTATTAAAGTCTGGGGAAGCTTTTTTTGTACAAAAATACCTTGAAGAAGTCAAGGAGAAACTCAAAGAACCATTAGTTTTAAAATGAACCTTTCTAAGAAATTATATACTTAACTATAAAAATTACCACTGGCTAATCCAATTCATTAACTTAATTTATTATATGCGAATCTCTTGTATGACTCACCCTCGCTCGTTTCACAAAAAACAAACACCAATAAACAGAATGTCAAGCGCAACGAATGCAAATATTAATTACTAGCTTCTGCAAGTGGCTACACCCATGTGGCTTAACAACAGAAAGTTAAATTTTGCTGCATGGAGAGAAACGATTTTAAAACGGTCTAGAAGTTCACGATATCTATGATTACATTGATCATCTTTAAGTGCGTAGCTGCAGAGTGTTATATATAATTTACCTGTCCCACCGTATATAATGTACATACCTACTACCGTAGAATAAGCTGAATAATATCCATAATCCGTAAATGTTTTATTGTAGTCTGAAATAATTGACTTGTTTTATTGAAGCTTGTCCTTTACTTACCAAATATACTACAAAAATAATAAAAGAGATATTTTATAACCCGACGAACAGACACACACAGCACACAACAGCAGTGGTATCATAAGGCAGAAATGATGATGAAGGAAAACTCTGAACAAACAAACAAACTTATCACGAGAATCTAAAAACATACATATATCTAGCGAATAAAGTAATTTATTCTAAGCACTGTTTAGAGGAGTGCGCTTCAAGAGAGGTCAGGCAAAGTTCACATGCATTCTAGACACAGCCCGACTGGATCTCATCGCAATGAGGCACGCCTTGGACAGAAGCTAATCAAAATAGAGCTTAGATGTGAAACTAGCAGCTCGATCAACGACGACGACGCAGCGAAAGCTGACGGCGTGGGTCGCTTCGCGACTTTACGATACGGCGCACGGTAGATCGAAAATCGACATCCAAAAACATAGGCAAAAAAAAAAAAAAGTGTCATTTTTTTATGTCTTGAAATGGCTTCTAGCAATCAATATTATGCTTAAATATGTATATCATGGGAAACAATTTGGCTTCCAAAATCTCGAGTTATGATTTATTTAGGGAAAAAATGTATGAAAATCACATAAAAAATCCGGATATCTCCGGAACTGCAAGGAAAACCGAAATATCCTACGGCGGCGCGCACGGTGCACTCAAGTGCAGAAATAACTACTTACTCGTCATAATAATATCCTACTTGCTCTACGAATAAATGCTGTATTGTATTTTTAATTATAGTTTCCGAAAGCATTAATGCCTTCGGAAACTATAATAATAATCACTACATAGTATAAAACAAAGTCGCTTCCCGCTATCTATCGGTCCCTATGTATGCTTAGATATTTAAAACTACGCAACTGATTTTGATGCGGTTTTTTTAAATATGAATAGTGTTTCAAGACGAAGGTTTATCAACCATTTGACACATAGATTTCCACGTGGACGAAGCTGTGAGGCGCAGCTATAAATTATCTATACTAATATTATAAAGAGGAAATGTTTGATTTTTTGTTTGTTTGTAATGAATAGGCTCCAAAACTATTGGACCGATTTGAAAAATTCTTTTACCGTTGGGAAGCTACACTATGACAGGCTATATTATATTTTCAAAAAAGTTAGGGATCCGTACTAAAACCGCGCGAAGCCGGGAAGGTCCGCTAGTAGTTCAATAAAGACATTTGTACAAATAAAGTCTATCTTACATGTTTATAAGATTCCCAGCCAAACGAACGTACATTCATTAAAATGTAGATATTTATGTTGTTGAGACATAAATAATCTCAAATCTAAGCTTCTATTAATTGGTTATACAGACTCTAGGTACGTTGAATTTAGCTTCTATACCACTTTACATACTTTTATTTAGTTCTTTTTGAGTATTGTGAAAATACATTAAAATTAAATGTGCACTGACTATTGAGAAACTCTTGATAAATGATGAGATTACTGCAGGCTTTGTTTGAAGTTGCCGCAATGCTTGGGAACTAGGTACTGAAAGTGCCAAAATTTACAACGATATGATATTATATAAAACTTTAGCTATTGTAGGATAAAAAAACATAAATAGTTATTACAATGTCTTCTCTGAATTACCATTATGATAGTCTTAACTACATACGGTGTAACTGAAGGGGTGGATCATCGGTGGCTGAAGGTGGGCGACCCCAGTGCCTATCGATTTAACCCCTCATTTAATAATTAACCAGTTTCTGCCCGCGGCTTTGCACACGTTGTTTCTATTAATTTTTTTTAATCTATTTTTTTTATCCCATAGGAACTGATTTATACAAGTTTATGTTTTATTCCAGGCCTAGAACTACCTATCTGCTTAATTTCAGGCCCATCCGTTCAGTAGTTTTGGCGTGAAGAACAAACAAGAAACATGGAATGCTATGCGCTCATTACGGGTGGGTTCTATGTCCAGCTATGGACTAATATCGGCTGATGATGATAGATGTAAGATGACAGGAGGTTAAGTCTACAGGTACTGAGGTCCCCCACCCCAGCCACAATTGAGTTTCCCCTCTAATTTTACCGTGTATAATTTAGTGAGGTTCAAAGTTTGTTTCCAAATGCTGCCAAAAATAGACCATGACTACAAAGGCGTTTACTATCTTTGTTTTTCTAGCTAGAAGATTCGAATTAAGCAAATCACCACTACTTTTTTTTGCGATGACGAATCACTACGATGGCGAATCGCCACTAACTCTTTACTTTGCATTTTATCTGAATGCGACCCGTATTATTTATATTTCGACGACCTCTTTGTCGCGGTGGGCAAAGATCCGCTTGCGAAGCAGAAGGTTCCGTGTTCGATTCCCAATTCGGGACAAATCTTTGTACGATCTCCAGAATTTTTTTCACTGTTTTATTTATATATACAAAAAATCTATCTATGTTATGAAGGAGATTGCGGGTTCGATTCTCGCCTCGAGGCAATTGTGTGTACGATCTGCAGATATTTGTTCCGGGTGTTCTGGACGTGAAGAGTCTGGTCGATAAGAGGGTGGAATCTCATTCCTTCTTCATTATGTAGTAGGTTATTGGCATTTCATATCTCCAGACGTAGTGGATATAAATTAGGTAAGTGTATGTTATCAGTCCGAGTGATATCACAAGCCATTGTTCGAAGAGCGTACTCGTGTAGGCTAGACATACCTACATAATAATCGACTGACGAGATAAATGAACCTCGGTACACTATTTTTAGGTACGATACCCTATTGGAACCTAAAATCGTATATATTTTTATCAATACACTAGCGGCCCGTCCCGGCTTCGCCCGGGTGGTAATTTTTTTCAGGCAATTTTTATAAATTTTCTCTTTTTTCTCACCGTAAGAACCATCCCCGTACTTAACATTCTAAAAAAAGAATTAGCGAAATCGGTTCAGCTGCTCTGGAGATTTGCGCTTAGCAGCACATTCAGCGATTTATTTTTATATTATATAGATATTTTTACCTAGTACCTACTTTAGGTAGAAAACAACAGTTCCTAAGCGAGTAGAATAAATAATAAATAAAGAATGCTGGACAATCCACACAGAATTATCTAGCCCCAAACAAAGCAGAGCTTGTGTTATGGGTACTAGATGACTGATATATATAGGTACTTAATACTTTACATAGATATTTTATATTATACAAAGAAAATACCCAGAACACCCCGAACAAATATTTACAGTTCCTACAGACATTTGTCCCGAATCGAACCCGCAACCTCCTGGGTCGCAGGCGGGTCTTCGCCAAAAAAAATATAGTTTCTGCCATGCAATTGGTACCTACTTACCCACCTACTCATATGCCTTATTGATATCGTGATGTATTTTTTTTTCAATAAGTGATAGGTATCTATCTAGAGGTAGCCGTCTACCTGGGTAGACGGCTACATAAATTAAAACAAAAAACATAAAAGAAGTGATCACGCCAGAAATTGCCAGTTGCCAAACTTAATCGTCCGAAGAATAGCCAGTGGCCACTGACTTTTACTGAATAGTTAGCATTGTGTAACGAAAGGTTAGTAAGTAGCCGAGTTACGTGATGTGTACTCATCAATCTTTAGCTTTACGGTACATAATATCACACGGTCGATTTGTAAAGGTATTGATAGATTGTCAACATATTACACATAGCATTTTTGCCCCATAAAACTAAAGACGGGAGCCAACGCTATTGTCAGCTTGAGATTATGTTCATTCCAGTTTTCCGCCTAGAGGGGGATTTTCAAGGGGGGAACTGGAATGGTTATTTTTTCTTTATGTCGCCACCCGCGCCGGATCGTAGAATCAGCCCGTTTGCAGATTGGCTAAGCTACTTATAAAATTAATGCTGATTTCTTGGGAATACCTTATTAAACATTTGACGAGATGACTTAATGACGTTTGACCAAATTGCAGAGGTTCCGAGTTCGATTCCCGCCTCGGGACAAATCTTTATACGAACTGCAGATATGTTTTCAGGGTATTCTGGTCGTTTTCTATGTATACTAAAAATAATAATAATAATAATGCTGGACAATCCACACAGCAGTATCTAGCCCCCTGGTAAGCAAAGCTTGTGTTATGGGTACTAGATAACTGATATACATAATACAATACATTACATAGATAGATATTTTTTATTATACATAGAAAACGACAAGAACACCCGGAACAAATATCTGCAGATCGTACACACAATTGTTCCGAGGGGGGAATCGAACCCGCAACCTCTTGCGTCGCAGGCGGACCTTCGCCCACCGCGCCACATCGGTCGTCAAAA
Organism: Eupithecia dodoneata; assembly: GCA_947044415.1. Lineage (NCBI taxonomy): Eukaryota > Metazoa > Arthropoda > Insecta > Lepidoptera > Geometridae > Eupithecia > Eupithecia dodoneata. Next base: position 4,224,918 of record OX345656.1, on the reverse strand, counting down.
ATATGGTATATATCCATGTAATGTATTGTATACCTATTTATATCAGTTATCTAGCATCCATAAAACAAGCTCTGCTTACCTTGGGGCTAGATAATGCTGAGTGAATTGTCCAGCATTAGTATTATTATTATTATTATTTTCAAAAACGTCAATCGATGACAGATGATATGATTGACTTCACAAATCCGAAAATCTTTTTTCCACTGGTGGACAAAAAATTGAAGTGAACATTAAAATAATATTATTTGACAATAAAGTATAAAATTTGACTTGTCTAAGTGCTTATTTGTAAAGCTTAAAGAAAATAAATGAATTTGAATTTTGAATTTTGAATGCAGGTCATGTCATCATAATCCACATGTGAAAGAGCAGTCGTCGGTAGTAAAGCAATCATAGAGTTTGTCTGTCCCAGTTTTTATTCAAACACAAATTGCTTGTTGCGGCGAGCGAACGTAATAGTTAAAGACTACAATCTTTAACTATTACGTTTTATTATGGAAATTACGAAGATGACAACATAATAGATTGTTTGTAATTTTCTCATGTTTTAATATTTTTTACTGTAATTATAATAATTAGCGGTCCTTGACCGAAGTTTACTATATTGGCTAAGTTCATCAAAATCCAAGCGAGAACTAAAATTTGAGAATGACGGACCCAGTCGGTAATGATGGACAATCCACATCATCATATAGGCCCAAGCTAAGCAGAGCTTGTGTTATGGGTACTAGATGACCGATATACAAACTACAATACATTACAAAGATAGATATATTTTTTATTATACACAGAAAACGACCAGAACACCCAGAACAAATATCTGCAGATACAAACAATTGTCCCAAGGCGGGAATCGTACTCGCAATGACCAGCGTCGCAGGCGGACCTTCGCCCACCGCGCCATCGTCATCGCTGGTAAATGCTTGATAATGATGATGAACCGTACTATATGTACTGTCTATATAACTAGTGCCGCCTAGATAAGATCTACTTATTAAGACAAACACATACAGTAGAATAGGATATTACGTCCGTGTCGCTGGGGGACAAGAGGATATCGGGCCAGATAACCCACATAGGAGGGGCATATGATAATGTATAATCAGTGGAAATTATACGACGCAATTCTGTACAGAGTTCTTCAAGACGAGAGTAATATATTTTGTAGATCTTCGTGATACATATGAGACCACATTGTATCACTTACTAAGGAGTTTATGTGTGAAAAGGTATACTCCCTTAAAATATATACAAATATAGTCTTTGTAATATTTAAGAGCATACCTGTATAATAAATAAATAAATAATAAATAAAAGCGCAGTCCGCGTCCAGCCTTCCAGCTATAAGGTTCAGATAGGTACTGGTACCGCCCCTTACCCGGTGCCAATGAATAATGCTGCTGGACAATGCTGGACAAATGCTGGACAACAATTCACACAGCATTATCTAGCCCCATGGTAAGCAGAGCTTGTGTTATGGGTACTAGATAACTGATATACATAATACAATACATAACATAGATATATATTTTTTATTATACATAGAAAACGACCAGAACACCCGAAACAAATATCTGCAGATCGTACACACATTTGTTCCGAGGCGGGAATCGAACCCGCAACCTCCTGCGTTGCAGGCGGACATTCGCCCACCGCGCCACATCGGTCGTATATGGGGAAGGTTATGTGGTTGGGTTCAAGTCCCGCCGAAATCGAAAAATTTTGGTATATTATTTAATTTCTTTACGAAGGCTTTTATAATAATAAATATATATATTTTAAAATATACGAGTTTTAAAATACTACATTGTATCCGCGGTTATTACTAAAGTACCAGGATTAAACGATCGTAGTATAAAATTATAAACTAAAGTAAAATGTTTGTAATCTACATCATATAATTTGGAGATTTATTACAGTTTATTCTCTATTTTAATATTCGTACTACCTATATGTATTATGTATACTGGTCAAGGCTTTATGTGCCGAATATTTATCCAATGTAAAATGATAAAAAACAAAGCACTCATCAAAAAAATTTGTTTTTGTTGTTATTCATTTGAATCAATTATTCAATTGACGTGTTAACTTTGATAAGAAACGATCAAAGTCTATCATTTGCAAAAATATTTTGTTACATAAATTAATCTATTCGATTTAATACACATCATAAAATATAACTTCTCTTTATGTTGTGTTCGTTTTCAAAAGCTTAAAGATTCATCAAATCGAAACCGAGACCAATTAATAATATTAAACTCGTATATCTTGAGAGCCGGGCATTCAATCAAACTGACTATAAATAATCTAAATAAATCGATTTCGTATAAATAAACATAACTTCCGTATTTTGATGATATATTCTTTGATTGATTGTAGCGATTAGTTAGGGAAAATCTCGGACGCGACATAAAAAAGCAAAGCTATCAGCGTAGGTCGTACAATTATTGGCTACGTTCGCGTTCTTGCTACGACGTAGTAGCGGTTTATCTACGACACGATGTGCCATTCATCCTTCTGCCTCAGCCAATGACCATCCTACTAGTTTGTAAGTATGGATGGACGTTTGTTACTCTTTCACGTAAAAACTACTGAATGGATTTTAATGAAACTTTACAATAATATAGGTTATACATCAGAATAACACATAGGCTACAATTTATAATGATATTATATTGTATATTATACAAAATATCTTTCACCACGCGGGTGAAACCGCGGGGCGCAGCTGGAAATAACAATGTACATAGCTCTATGCAAATAACTGAAGAGGTTGACTCGAAAACTTTTGGATTAAAGTTTTGCGAAGGCTTCAGTCGTTAAAAAAAGTCGCGTCCAATAAATTCTTGTACATCGTAGAAAGGAGTAGGTAACGTAATTGAGATATTAAGAAATTCCTCAAACTGGTAAAAGTGATTGAGACATACATACCTGTCTAGGTTCGGTTGTTTGAAGAAAGTGTTCTAGAAACAAGGTGGCTTGCCTAGATGTGGTTACAGACATTACTGTAGTAGTTTTTATTTTTGTATGAAGAATCGCTCTAGTCGTACACACTGCACTTTGTAAAAGTTTCAGACAAAATATAAATTGTTTGAGAAAATATATACCAAATTAAAAAAAAAAAAATCAACAGACCTTTTTTATAATTAGATAGAGCAAATGTTGTTTTTTAAAGAATAGACCTTCGTTTGACCACAATCTTCTCAGATGGTAAGTAACGACGTATCATGAAGGTCTAGAAGACATCCTCTTCTATATTAGACACAGGTTGTAGTTGGCCGGAAAAACGATAACAATGTTTGAAATAAAAAAAGTATTTACTGTCCAATGAGTTAAAGTTATTGATACGGCTTACATTATTTAGTTTTTATTAAAATAAACAAATATATTTGTTATTAATATATTTGATTGGAAGTAAATATTATCAAGTGAACCAGTATACATACATAGTTTGAAAAAAATAGCTTGTCCATTTGTTGATAAGCTCTTGACCAAGGAGGCCGGTATCGCCGAACTTGTGAAGATAAATGAGACACGTGACTTGTTCACGTGTTTTATCGGATACTAGTTTCTGCCCGCGGCTTCGCACACCTTTTTTCAATATAAATGTTTTAAGGTTATATCCCGTGGGCACTGATTTATGGGGTAAAAAGTAGCCTATGACAGCATATATTATTACAGACCTAGAGCTACCTGTATGCAAAATTTAAGCCCAGTCAGTTTAGTTTTGTCGTGAAGAAGTAACAAATATTCATCCATCCATCTAAACATCCAAACTTTCGCTTTTATTATATTAATGTGATGTGATCTGATAAGGAATTTTAAACTGAGGGTTAAGATTTTCCTAGTCCTGATTCGATATCAGTGAGTGGAACACACCAAAACAAGCTTTCGTTTGCATCATTCATGTTATTTTTAATTCTGGCTCAACAAAAAGGGTGTGTTCTATGTTAAAAGTGTCTTTCAGTGTTTGTTTGTCAGTCTGTGGCATCGTACCACTAAAACGAATTAATAGATTTTTGTTTGTTCTTATGTTGACTTATCTAAAGTTTTCTTAGCTATGTTTAACGAAAAAGAAGTTCAAAGCAAAGAGGAAGTTCTGGGATGAACTTCGGACGGGCGATATCTTATCCTAAGCGAATGAAAACACTGTTCTAATTTAACCCCGAGACGAAAAAATAAGAGTAAAAATTTCTGACCGTGACCTTTAGGTTAAAAAGAATCTAAATAAGTTCACACCATTAACAACGATCTGGCTAGGCACCATCGTGTCGTGTCAAGCCAAGCCCATCTTGGTAATTGGTTGCATCAAGGTCCGATGCATCTTATAAATCAAATCATTTTTGGATTATTGATGGGTTAATTGGACCGTTCTCACGGTTTTGTAGGTCACTCTTATATATCTTGAAACGGACATAACGATAACCATACTAACATTTTGATTATTTCCCTTTCCCCCCATTTTGTTTAGGTTTATTTATAAAACCAACAGTTGGCAAACAAGCATGTCTACCTGATGATGGTTCAAAAAACTGCTGCATCAGCATTATTTATCCATATAAAAGAATTGATAGCCTTATATTATGTTTATGTTAGTTTATTATAATGTTTGTAATGTACGAACCCCCCCGAACTTCCTCGTTATTATGGTATGTTGTGGAAGTATTTGTGTCCAAATATTTATTAAACTGCTACCGTCTATATTGTTACAGTGTCCAGTTCATCCTAAGGTTGCCTGAAATCAAAAAATGGAAAACAAAAACAGTTTAACATGGAGGTAAGTGCCACGAAAAGGTGGTAGTAAAAATAAGACTGCCTCCATGACCCTGCGCCGAAATAGGGGTTGGCTCAGCGTTCGTGCTCTACCGTACGTGCTTTGTACCCGTATCAAAGAAACTTCTTCATAGAATAAAAAATGTGAAATTCGGGTGCAAATCTTTAAATACCCAAAATAGAAGTCAAGTATATTTGTAAAACTTCTGAAACTATCATGGTTATTAACACTAAAGTCATCTAAAACGGGGCGCATGAAACTGTGCCGAATTATTGGATAACTCAAAAATCATATCATGGTAAATATCCCGTTTTAAATGACTTTAGTCTATATGTAGTTTAAAGCTTTTAGTGTAGCATCGATAATATATATAAATATTTCCAAAATCAGCTTTTGAAAACCTTGTTTTTGTCATTCCACTCGTAATAAGGACTCGCAAGTCACGAAACTATTTGCACCCATACCTCAGTCGATACTTGACACATTTTGCAAACCTATTAATTACCAGTCGGGTGTAACTAACTCTATTGTATTCTAATTTATTCGCCTGTTTCAGAACGAAGGCTGATATCGTCACGATCTGTGGGGACAAAGTTTATCATCTATTTGTAAGAAGTACCTACGTTCATACTTATCAAATTGACAAGGGTATGGTACTCGTAGCATTGTAAATATGCTTCCGCAGTCCAGACGTAACTTCACGCCTTAGGTAACTACATGACAACATTACTAAAGCCACGACTCAAAAGACAGGTATTTTAATTCTCTAAAATACGTAATCGATTATTTCGTTTGGTTTATTTTTTGCAAATGGGTAGGTCTTACTCTAATGAGTTCATCAATTGGCCGTAACCAAACATGAATTTTCGTGTTGGTGAATTAAAGCACCCAGAACAAGGAAATAGAGTTCACGATAAAAAGTTGGGCGGGCAGATTGTCAAATTTTTTTGTTTGTTGTACGAGATGTCGTTAAATTCTTTATACTAAATATCTATCTATTAAAATCATAAGCAAACCCAAACTTTTGATGTAAAAAACACAACCACCACCTGAAAAAAGCAGACAGACATGCCTTTTTAAAAAAAATTATAAAAATAAGTTGTCACAGTAAAATAAATTAATTATAAATGCGGGTTAACTATGAATCTTGTTTGTGTTAGATTCTAACAGATATTTAGTATAAATAATTTAACGCTAAGCAAGGGACATCGTTCATTAGTAATTCTACGTCAAATTTTCTCCTGCATGTTTCCAACTTGTATCTAATTTGTTTCATTTCTTTTTTCAAAGCTATGATTTGTTGGTCGTGAGCATGATTTTTTGGAGACTTTGCTATAGTAAAACAAAATGCTGATACATAATCAGAAAAAATACTTAGGTAGGTATACAGAGGTTTTTATAAACACCGTACATCATTTAAATAAGCTTGCCTCAATAAACACGCCAAAGTATTTTGCTAATCAATACCTGACAGCCTGTCAAGTCTTGATAGGAAAATAGACCCGAGTCACGTTTTGGCTATTATATTTTCAATGTCAGATTCACTTTGGTTCAATTTTAATAACGAGGAATCCGTATAGACTTTGTTGTTTGCGTCCATGACATTTGTTTAGGCATTTTTGCTCTGGGAAGCTATTACTTTTAAGTATGCATTTTCAAATATTTGTTGTACCAAACATTAACAATTTGACTGCTGAAATCACACGGTATGTGTTTTCTAAAAGTGACTAATATGCGTAAATCCACACTAGCGCAGCGGCTGAGAAAAAACAGATCTTTGTGACTCAGCAGAGCTGTAATATTTTTCAAACGAAACGCATGTGCGGCGTAACACAACCGCTGTGTAGAGCGGCAGCACGAATTTTTTAGGTAAAAAAAAGATCGCAGTCGTCGAAAAAAAATCGCAGTCAAAGTGTTAAGTAGGTACTTACTGCGAAAGTACTTCCTACTAAATAACTCCAGCTAGTCAGTTGGGGACGCTTCTGATTGGTATTAATATGGATCAGTTGACCTACCCCTAGGTCTTACCCCTTGTCTGCGACAGTCTGAACTTTATTACTGTTTCAATTATAGATTTTGTTTCTGTTCTAGAAATAAAACACGAAGCTGCCATAGCAGAGGGATAGTGTCATTTAAGAATTCTCTTGATTTTGTAACCAAAAGCTAATTGATGTGTGAGTTGACAAGCATATAACTTCAGTGCTTTTACACACACAAGTGCACGTATACGAATAAGAAATTGAGACTACTAATTTGTGGAAAAAATTTGGTAAGAGCTCGTTTGTGTGCGGAGTACGTTCATTCTAAGCCTCTTCTTCATTACTTTCCTTTTCTATGGTTTATATTAATTAATTGTAATTTTCTTTGTTTATGTAATATACCCATAATTCCTTAGTATAGAAATCTCCAGTCCTATGCACAGCCACTAAATAAAATCCGAAAAAAATATTGTAAGAATCACAATCAATAGTTCCTTGACTCATATCCGTTTAAAGGTTGTTTATGCGGAGTTTACAAAGAAATCGAAAGCTATTTATGAAACCTTGACCCGAGGCGGATCGGACCCGTTTTGAACGAAAAGTAACTTATTTAATCTGTGACCGCGATGCGATCATCTTTTACAGATAACGTAAGATGCAAAATGTTTATTTTATTGATTTGTATACTGCTAGCTGATTTGTATACATATAACGAGCACATACCCCGTTTGTAGGTACCTATATCACGAGTAGTATCGTACTGCAAGAATAGTTGAAGGTTCTTTTTGTTGTTATTTAACTAAGTACATATTTTTCACTTTGGTGGTAAAAAAATATCATTATTGTTGCATTTTTAAAAATATTTAAACAAACAGTACTAAACTACTAATTAAATTTAGTATGCAATATTTCGGCACAGTTTCATGCGCCATGATCACGGAATAGCTGAATATTGGATAACTCAAAAATCAAATCATGGTAAATATCCCGTTTTAAATTTAGTATGGCAGGCAATCGACGACCTTGTCGCTGAAAGCGATCTCTTCCAAGCAATCTTTTAATGTACAGGATCGGTTAGTATAAAAGCTTATTAAAAAAAACTGATAGGTAGGATAGAAGGTGAATAACGAAACATGCCTGAAATGAATAAGGACCTTTTTCACAGACTTTTAGATTATTCGAAAGGTTTTGATATATTTTCTTAAATCTCTTTAATGAAGGTTTGCGATATCGTCGGTCGTCAGCATCAGCGTGATTCTTTGAAAAAACAAAAGCTTATCATACCAACTTTAATAAAATGAAATCTGGCGCGATCCCCTTTTTTACTATACTGAACGCCTGGATTCTTGACGCCATGCGTCAACATGGAAAGTATAAAAGACTGCCTAAAACCAAACCTTTAGTGCTGGGACTTTTACATAGGTGCCTTATGTAAACATATATATTACAAATGTGACTAGGTAAAGTGCTTTAGCTAAAATAACTGGGCCAGTTCGTTTTCCCAGCACCGCCTAGCTGTTCGACCAAAAACGTGAGAATCGAATCCGTTCGATTGACAATCGAAGCAATATATTACCTATTTCTACTTATAATCGCAAAATAATGAGAATACAGCGAGAGTGTTTGCTGTGTCTTTTAGAGATAGCTAAACCTGCCTAATTACAAGTTTTTATTCTATTTGACAAAATAAATCCCAGCATTTCTTTATAGCACAGGACTTCTAAGAATAAGTGTACCTGCTTACCCAAAATCAAAATGACCCTACATTATGATTCTCTTGAACCAATTAACGTTTTCTTTTGCGTTTTATCAGAATCTAATTTTAAAAGAAATTTAAATAATTTTTAATCAATCACTTTTAACAATAATTAAATAAAATATTTTTTATTTATTTCCCAAGATTTACGTCAAGAACGAAAAAGATTATGTATTTGTACTTTATTTATCATATCCTTTACACGACAAACGACATTGAAGAACCAATTGGTTTATGATTATGTATACATAGGCGCAGCGGCATTGTTACCTACATAAACTCGTAAACAGGGTGCCACGCAACAGGTATACCTACAACATAAATGGACCCCGAGCGGATCAACATTAGTTCTACGATTTTTCAATTTCCAAAATTTATTTTATTTTCAGCATTAAAAACTAAACTTTTTTCCACATATTCGTGTTCTTTTACGTTTATTCCTACATTTTTATTATTGTTTTGAATTTTCAACGGATTTACATTTTAATTTTGTTTGTAATCATTTCATGACAAATCACTAGTTTTGCTGAAATAACAAGCAAAACACTCGTGAAATATTTTGTATTCTTAAATGCAAGCGTGCGTGTGAAAAAAAACATAGGAAGAAAAAACTCAATGTAATAAAAAGAAAATTGAATTTCAAAACATCGTTATTCACAAGTTGATCACATCGGGGTCCAGAATCACTTCCTTTCGGTTTAGTAGACATGTAACGTGGCACCTTGTACTTACTTAGGTATGTTACAGACAGGTCTAGAAATGCCAAGCTAGGATAGGCATTAAGTATCTTATACACAGGCATGATAAGAATGTATCGATCTCACGACGCACTCCATTATGGTATTATGATTATGACACATGATTGTGGGATCAGGAATTCATTCGTGCTTGTAAAGCTTTTTATGGTCATTTGTCTAAGGTGTCAGTCGATATGCTATTAAAATACTTATGCTCTTGTGTAGATGCGAACTCGATCAATAAGCTTTCTAAAAGGCTTTTCCGCGATGAATACATTATTTTTTCAGGGTCGTTATGATACGGAAAATAGGTAATTACATTAGTATGGTGTTTCCAGTTTTTTTTTTATATATCACTACATAGTTAACATATACTACATAGTATACATGTCATAAACAAAGTCGCTTCCCGCTGTCTTTCTGTTCCTATGTATGCGAGTTTTATTTAAAACTAACTGACCCGGCGAATTCCGAAAATGTTTTTTATTTTTTCGTGAATTTCCTGTTTTTAATAGTTATTAGGGACAGAGACGGAGACAAATACAACAAACCAACAACCATGAATATCGGTCCGGTCGTTCTCGAGTTATTAAGTATAACAAACCCGACTTTGTTTTATATATGCATATAGATAAGATATCCCTATAAGCTGATGTTATTGATTATGAAATATTTCATTGTACGCTCTGGTTTTTTCATATTGTGAACTTTTTTTTCTGATATATACATTATTACAGCAATATCAAACCATGCTTTCTGTTTGGTTAAATCGGCGTTAACACTTTGACTGCGATTTTTTTTCGACGACTGCGATCTTTTTTTTAACCTAAAAAATTCGTCCTGCCGCTCTACACAGCGGTTGTGTTGCGCCGCACGTGCGTTTCGTTCGAAAAATATTACGGCTGTGCTGAGTCACACAGATCTGTATTTTCTCAGCCGCTGCGTTAGTGTGGATTTACGCATATTAGTCACTTGTAGAAAACACATACCGTGTGATTTCAGCACTCAAAGTGTTAACCTTACCCTGAGTTCGAGCGCTGGGAGGTGCGACACAGTTTTAAATTTATGCGCTTTCCAGTAATCCGTTGTATTTTAGTGATATTATGTCTTTGTTCATTCTAAATAAATAAATTGAGTTGAATTGAATAAAAAAAATGTTATGTAGGATCCTTACCCCAGTAATCAGTTCCCGTGGGATATAAATAAAAATAACGTTTCCATACAAACGTCGAAAGAAAAAAATCGTGCGAAGCTGGGCCAGACACAAGTGTTTAATACGTCGTTGATCTGTCACTACAAAACCTACATATCCATTATTTATTAACTTTTATGTATGATTTAACACTTTGACTGCTAACTTCTTTCGACGACTGCGATCTTATTTTTAACCTAAGCCATTCGTGCTGCCGCTCTACACAGCGCGCGGTTGTGTTGCGCCGCACATGCGTTTCGTTCGAAAAACATTACGGCTGTGCTGAGTCACACAGATCTGTATTTTCTCAGCCGCTGGATTTACGCATATTAGTCACTTGTAGAAAACACATACGTTGTGATTTCAGCACTCGAAGTGTAACTGTAATACGCCATCGTTGTATAATTGCAGTGACCAAGCACTTTGTTACCACACCCTGTGGTATAAAATTTTATTATTCTATAAAATATCAATGGAAGTAATAAAGAACGATAGTCCAATGTATGAAGCAATATCGTGTGTTGTTTGAATAAATTATTTATTAACAGACTCCATCTTAAAATCTGTTAAGTTTTTAGTAAGATAGATACTCTAAAAAGGTATGTATGTACCATATGTACTTGAATAACCTAACTTAGCTTAAGAAACATAAACAGCTATAAACATATATTTTTTGCATTAAAAGAAATGCATTGAGATCTTTTTAGAATGTAATAATTAAAATCAAATTTAATACTAAGGTAAATTATTGTTTCATGAAACAATTTAGATTTATATTTATTTAGCACACAAAACAGGATACAATCAAATATTATACAACTAGAAACTCACAATAATTTAAAAGTAGACTGTATCCCTAAATATGTGTCTACAGCATGTTCAAAGAGCAGTTTATGTGAAGCAAATACAAAACGAATTAAAAAGTTGTATTTTAACTCTAGGACGATGAGGGAAAAATAGAGAACTCTTGAACGAACAAATCAAAATTAAATTAAATATAGACTTAAAAAATTGTAGCATTGTAGTGAACAAATTATTTTAATTCCAGGACGATGACGCCAACATAAAAATAATTAAAACAACACAAAATGCATACAAAATCTTAAAATTTCGGTCTATTGTGGTTGAACATTTAAGTAAAAACATGAATATTCATATGTTTTGAGATTATAAGAGCAAGTTGTAGAATTAACTGTCTGTAACCGAGATAACGTAGATGAGGGTAGACTACACCTATCCACGCGCGTTAGTACCAAAAATAGGTATTTAGTTGTTGTAAATCAGAGGCACATTGTTTCAAGTCGCTCAGCGAGCTATGGAAAGAGCTATGCTCGAAGTTTCTCTGAAGGATAGGATTCGTAACGAATTCATCTGACAGAGAACCAAAGTTAACGACATTGCTCTGAGTATTAGCAAGCTGAAGTGGCAGTGGGCCGTCCATATCTCGCGAAGAACCGACGACGGCTGCTACGGCAAACGTGTTCTTGAGTGGAGACCACTACTCGTTAAACGCAGTGTAGGACGCCCTCCGATCAGGTGCGATGACGACCTGCGAAAGACTGCAGGTAGATGCTGGATGCGTCAAGCTGAAGACAGGGCGCTATGGCGCTCATTAGGGGAGGCCTACATATGTCCAGCAGTGGACTAATATATGCTGATGATGATGATGTTGACTTTTTCCACGCAGCATAAAAGTGTGCATTCAAATATATGGGCTGTAACTCGCAATATTTAAATCATACATTTGAAGCACAACGTGGTTGCTGCGTTGGATTAATGTGCGCAGAGCTTTAGGCTTTGAAAGTTTATTTGTGGCTTCTCATTTGCGAGAAAAAGGTAATGTTCTGCCTTAAAAAAATGCTATTACTATCTGACGACCTCAGTGTGAAATAATACTAAGGTTATTATATTTTTGATATTGATCTGTGTGTCGGGATTAATACCTACAGGTAACAGTGGTGATGGTATCATTCATTATGGCCCAACCCTATGCATTATGTATACATTAGGTATATGCATTGATGTTATGTCTTAGTATTGCATAAACCTGATACATACCAACTTAATTACTCTAGTAGTTACTAAGTAGGGTAAAATTTCTGATAAGTATGATGAGGTTTACTTACACAGAAGACATGCAAAGGACCAAATATACCTTATAATATAAAGAATATATTGTACCTAGCTTTTTGTTTGTACTCGTTTATAATTACGAAACTAACCTTAAAAACAATTTTGTCCTCCTCCATTTTCTTCTGGTTGTGTACACCTGTAATAACAAATTTTAGTTAGATAAGTACAGTCAGCTACGAAATTATATAAACCGTTGCAGTATTTCAAAGTTTTCTTGATCCGAATCAACTGCAAAAATTATTATTTTGGTTCGCGTATGTCTTTAATTAAAATATGGTACGTGTTATGTGTATGGGTAATTCGACAAATAAATAATTTTGATAATTTTTAGATAGGTTTAAATAACTTTATTTTCTCATAAAAACATTACGTACAGTTTACTTAAAATGAGATAAACTTAAACAGTAAATGTGTACTAAATATAAGTTAAGTAGGTGAGATACTGTCAATACTGTCATTAATCATTCTCTTATAATGAATATCTCATTTTTTTGAATTTTTCAGCTTATTTTTTTAACTTTTCAGCCAATTTGTTCCGCAGTTATTAAAAAAAGTAGTTATTAAAACAGTTAATAAAACAAGTCAATACTGCATAGAGTAGGTATATGCATTGGACTTGGGACGTACATATTGAGTATAGAGCATGTTAGTCTGCATATAAGAAAACCTAAGTTAACTATGTGTGAAGGTAAATAATAATACCTAAGTATTTTACAAGTGTAAGCAGGTTGGTCAAGTACTAAAGGTACTTTGTTATTGGCATAAACCAACGCTAATGGCGACAATACTCTTGCCAATAATAATGCTTCGCCACTTCTGAATTACAGCTAGGAGTTTATTTAGAGTGAAGTACTCTTGAGAGTCCAGTGAGTTACATAATAGGCTGAGCTTAAACAGAAAACAGGTAATCGGCGCTTGCAAACGGACAAAGGTTGCTGGTGATTTAATGTAACTTTGGTACCTAACTTTAATATCTCTCTAAACCTATGAACTCCCTTATTCTTGACGGCCGTTGTGGCGCGGCGGGGGAAGGTCCGCCTGCGACGTATTAGGTTGCCGGTTTGATTCCCGCCTCGAGACATATGTATGTACGATCTGCAAATATTTGTTCCGAGTGTTCTGGGTATTTTAAATGTACCTACTAGCGATTAATGTCTAGGTTACACCCTAGACATTAATCGCTGTGCTTGGCCTTCTGATATCTAAATTACCGAAAACCCGCTTTCTATCTAAAGCCGAGGCTACCCGCTATTCCGTGAACCATTGTGCAATAGATGCAAGATGTGCTCTTCCTACATAACATGAATTAATGATGTCGACGTGCCTTCCTCATTCACGATCATATCGCCAGCAATTACTGTAAATATGATAGTAATATAGGAATAAATAGGCAAAATGGACGCTATTATGTTAAGTTATTAGGTAAATTCAACGGAAAATGGTTGGGTTATTCAATATATTTCCCTTCTAAGTTTGAAAAATATGAATAAATTAATTTTACAAGTTTTTTATAGTCAACTTTCGTTTGACCACAATCGCACGTGATGGAAAGTGAAGATGTGGCCGACAATGTATCACGAAGATCTAGAAGATATGTACAATTCTTGAAGAGACCCAGGTTGTAATAGGCCGGGAAAACAGCAGTAGGGAGCCTATTTATTTATTTTAAGAATTATTTTATGACTTGTATATTTTGATACCAATAACTTGATTATTCTGTTTATTCTTATTATTCTGAGCCTGTTCCGAACCCCAGCTATACGTACATATAACCGCTTAGTGCGAGTGGACAATATATATGTCTAAGTGCTTATTTGTAAGCTTAAAGAAATAAAAACTTTTCATTTCATTTCATTTATCCACGAAATAGAGATGGTAATGCACCGTGCGTCTGCTATTCAGGTGGTAAGCTTTTTTTATTTTAATAATTTGTGCAAAATGGACGTCTTAGTGGACTTTTTATCACTTTAAATTAGTTTAAATAAATTACCTAGCTACTTAAAATTTGATCTCCAGTCTTATTGCACGCGGAGAAAAAAATAGCTTAGGAAAAAATAATTTCATAAGGTATTAAAAGTAAAAAGTAAAGTAAAAAGTATTTATTACAGCAAAAGACAATTACAATACTTAGAAAAAATTACGCAACCTTATCCTATCTACTTATTATTATGTTAGTTTTATACATTACAAATTACACACAAAAAAATAAAATAAAAGGAGCAGCAACGAATTATGTCTTTTGCAGACAGCTATTGTTACCTAGTTACATTTATCTGTTGATTTCTTCACTAGACTTAGCCTGTATCGAAGAAATCATTATAGTACGAAAATTTCGAACATTTGATTACATAGTAAGTACGGAAAATTTTACTGTTTTATTTATTTCTGTACAGAGTCTGTCTTCTGAGATACAGTGAGACAAACACCCTACCTACATGTACACAAACCGCGCGTTGAAGTCTTTTGTATCGGTATACTTAATTAACTTAGTATCTACGCTTAATTCCTAATTTATCAAATTTTGGCTTCTTCTGAGAGCGGATTAGCCAAAATATGATTGACTACACCAATACAAAACAAATCAACATTGTGCTTAAAACAAAAATTAAATCTTTCTGTTTCGTTCCGGACACAACAACAATATGGTAAACATCTTCCACTACGCCACATTCGGTACAGTTCGGTGAATTAGTCTTGCGCACAAGGAAACCAAAAGAGCGAAAGGAATTTCTGTACTGAGAGACAGTGAGACAAACACCCTATGTACCTTGATGTGCACAAAGCACGCGTTGAAGTCTATTGTATCGGAGTTCGCGTCTATGGTCATTAAATGAACATTAAAAGTATATTAATTATGAATGTTTCTACTCTACTTATATTATTGATTTACTTGTCTAAATGAATTAATAACCACAAATGTCATTTATCATGGGATATTTACTACATGCTAATTAGATTTTTGAGTTTTCCAATATGTCGGCACAGTTTCATGCGCCATAATCACGGAATAGCGTAATCACGGAAAAACTCAAAAATCTAATCTTCTTAAATATCCCGTTAAAAATGACTTTTGTGTTAATAACCATGATAGTTTCAGAAGATTTAATTAATGGCCCCTTTGCCTTTACGGTAAGTACCAAAGTGTTTTTTAAACTATTCGGATTTGATCCGATTAGTTTAAACCCAGTTATTTATTAATTCTAGGGAATCTTTCAGCACGAAAATACTTATTAGAGATTTATAATGATATCAGGTGGCTATTAATAACTTCCAACTTATAAAAACAATAATACTATTGCAAAAAATATGTTGCGTCGATTATTCATATGTTTGCTGAACAAGTAACTACCCGCGCCGCAGGAGCCGCAGATGCCGCAGTCAACGAATTTTCTCTAAATGTTTATATGAAATCGTATGCTACATCACGCACCTATCCGCGCCGAACGCGCCGCATTTCAGTGAAAAATTTAAAACTATCTGCGCCCCGCGGTTTCACCCGCGTGGTGATATATATTATGGATAATATACAATATATCTTTATGAATTGTAGCCTATGTGTTATTCTGATATGTAAGCTATATTATTGTGAAGTTTCATAAAAAACCATTCAGTCGTTTTGGCGTGAAAGAGCAAAAAACATCCTCACAAACTTTCGCGTTTATAATATTAGTAGGTAATTAAAATATTTTCAGTAAAATCGAGTGCGGCTCCTCCAGCGCGGACAGGTGCGAGTTCTTCACAGTAATTTATCGGATCTGACCGATTACGTCAGATTTCTAAGCGGAAAATCAATCGTATTACCTACAGAGCTAAGTCCGATTGATATGGCCTTTGTTTAAAAAAAATTAGTTCTCACGATCCTGCCATATAAGTAAAATAGAAACAAAGGATCCTGAAATTATTGCCAAGCCGTAAAAGGATGTGATCAGATACCACGCATTATCAGAAGGATATTAGGAAGGTAACGTTAAGAAGGCCTATTAACCTATTGGCCTAACTTATTGACTAGTTTCTGCCAGCGGCTATGCATGTGTTGTTTTAAGGTTATTTCTATTCTATCTCATGGGAACTGTATGATAAATTTCAGCCAGATTCGTTCAATTATTTTGGCGTGACGAAGTAGGTAACAAACATCCATCCATTAGCGATTAGATATAATATTTAATTCTTTTAATATACAAGTTCATTTTACGAAAATTCTAAACCCCATCTACAATTTTACTTTGAACCTTGACTATGATCACATTATAGGGGATGATGATGATGATGTGTGGATAGCCCAGCATTTTTTTTTTTTTTATAAAACTTTTTATCACATTAGAGCGGCAAGTGGAAGCACCGATTTTCTTCAAATAGAGCTAAGATCACTACAATTGAAGTCACCTTACGCACCTTTCAAAAAAAACTCAAATGGTTCGTCCATTTGGGAAACACCTTAATAACTTAGTTTCTTCGATAATTAAAAAAGAAGTTCGGATGGACTATTTTGTTTGATTATTGAGAATGAAATCCAAACCTCTTCATAACTTACAAATTCTCCCAACTGTAGGTACTTCGTTTTTGTACCTAAGAGACTAGGTACCTACCTACTTACAAAAAACTAGAGTGGTAAAAGTTATGGTACTTAAACAAGAATCAAGCTAAACTTGATCTTCTAACACAAAATACAGGACCAACAGGATTGACCAACTGGCAGGGGTGACTTTCTAGTCACAACTAAAGTTGGTAGGTAGGTACAGGTACCTAGGTATCAATAATATAATGTACAATCTATTTACGTGCGTAGGTATCCTTAGAGGAAACCAGATAAAAATTAAACAATTAGGTATGTAGGTAATTAATCTTCAATAATTACTCGGAAAGCTAACCATCATTATTTTTCTTTTATTTATCATTATCATGTTTATTTCTAAAATCTGGGCAGACGCTAGCTGCGTGAATACTGAGTAGGTAACTCTTACTAAACTTCTGAAAAATGTACCAAACGAAGCCAATAAAATATACGAGAATAATCAAATAAACTTACTTATGATTGCAAAACAATCAACAACTACGCTACGAATCTTTACTCTCACAGTCACAGCAGTTTTCAGTAAAACCGGCAAAGTTTCAGCGATTCCGCGAGTTTGTTTACGCGGTTGCCATGGGAACGGACATTCAAGATGGCGGCGTGCGCTCGCGCAGTGCTCTACCGCGGACTGGCTTCGGCGCAGGCTGGAGGCTTCCACCTCCGCTAGCGAGAGAGGACGAGCCTGTTTTGCACACGAGGACATAGGCATATAGCAAAGGTATAGGTCGTTGGTGCATTTTTCATACATAGATGGTACCTACATATTGTTTCGATATTTTTAAACTTACGCGTTCTGAACAAATAATTATAAGTATTAATACACCGGTAACTCCAGTACTCCAGTCATCCCGTGACCACGACAGAGTGTAAACCGGTTGAAACGTCGGGAAAATAGGTAAATAAATGCTATAAACACCCGTTGTAAATATTAATATTGATTCGAATTTGCGTAAACACAAAAAAAACAATCAGGTGCAATTATTAGTAGGTTTTCTTTTGGGTGTGATTTTACGTGTTGATGATTAATGGATGGATTGTATGAATTTATGTGCAAGTGAATTATATAAAAGTAACAAAATAATACAAAGAGGAACGGAGAGCTTTTAAAAGCTCGCACCTGTAGGCGAAAAACTCGTAAACAACCAATTCTTGTGAACACAAAGACACGTCCTATATAAAAGATTGACTGTACCTACCTATTATTAAAATTTGTAATGGCATAGGTAGGTTGATAAAACCCTAAATTGAGGAGTTATCAAGAAGCCTAAAATAAACTACGAATAAAATACGTTTGTGTGAAAGTAGCTTAAACTACCTAATATCTTTAATCCGACTTTGAATTGCGTGCTGCGCCTATGCTGTCAATTTATCATCAGCTATGCTTTTACCGGCACTGTTTTACATAGTTAAATAACTGTGTTGATAATCGATTCTTACATTCGATACTTAAATGGATTCTACTGAGAGATGTTGAACGAGGCCCTAAGGGTTATATTTTCATGAATTATTCATGATAAAATATACTATATTACTGTTAATTTTAAGAATATTGTAAACTGTTTGTGCCTTAATAAACGAAAAATAAAATAAAATAAATAGTACCTACCTCACAAAATTAGGGTGTCTTGGGATGAAGTCTAAATATCACATGTCATTGTTACACTAATATTAAATAAATAATAACCTAAAAAAGCATTCTCTAGCCCCAAGCTAAGCAGAGACCCGCTCTGCTTAGCTTACTAGATAACCAATTTAAAGGAAACAAAATACCTATTTTTTGAATATATTTTGATGAGGATCAAAAGTTTAGGATATTAGTTAGTATGTTATGGGAGTCGAAATACGATTGACTAAACTTGACTCGATATAAAAAAATGGCAAAGTTTCCTCTAAATCTTCATTTTTACAGAGATATCTCTACGGAAAAACCAGTTTTATTTGCTAGTTATTTAATATTATTGTAATGAAATTTCTTCTACGTGTTCCCTAATAAATACTTTAGACGATTATGGTTTTTGTTTTTTGCGAAACAGTATTATTTTAAAGCCATAACAAATTTAAAAATAAAAACCAGTGAATTTGCGCGCAGGCCGATCATTCCGCCGCTCTTGCCTCCCTTTCTCGCCTTACCCGCGCGGGGTTCGTTCGTCCTTGTCTCGAAAAAGCGAACTCACTTCGTCTTAAACTTAATACAAAACAAAATAGAAAATTAAAATTTTTATTATACCTACCTACCTACATAGAAAACATCCAGGACACTCGGAAAAAATATCTGCAGACCGTACAAGCATTTTTCCCGAGGCGGGATTCGAACCCGCAACCTCGTGCGTCGCAGGCGGATCTTGGCTCGCCACTGAGGTCGTCAGTGTTATCATGGTGTTATTATGCAAGTTTGGATGTTGTGGCGAGCACAAGTACTGGACCGATCGGCCTGAAATTTTGCATAGATGTACATAACTCTAGGTAAACCGGAATCAAACAAAGCGTATACCTTTTATGCTATAAATGAGTCCCCATTGGAAATAATATAACGTTTCCAACGCGTGCGAAGTCGCCGGCATAAAGTAGTACCCCTTAATTTAGTTATAAACTCATTTCCCAGTCTTAAGTTATAGATAGAAGAGCTAAAACTAGGTGAAATCAACCGTAAAGATATTTTATTAGAGTCACGAAATTTTTTCAGTTTTAAAGCAGTATCTACTTTTATTGTTCTCTGAATCCAAATAAGTGCGCTCTGGAATTCGTTTCTGTCTAGTAATCACATAATATATCCTATCTTAGTTTATATCTACTTATGATAATAAATAATAATAAAATATTTATTTGCCAAAAAACACATGCGAAATCATTTAAAATACAGTGGCAGTGGAACTCAAACTAAGCAAGAATGCTTGTATCTTGAGGTCCATGAGTGCGTTTGACAGGCAGGATTTAAGAGGATATGCAGATACAGTATGTGCTAAATTTACAAAAAAGAATACAACTAACATGCAATAATTTCTTTAACAAATACATAATAATATTTCTTTAACAAATAGTATTTGAAATGGTATCCTGGAATGAGAATAAGTTCTAGCTAGTTCGGAATGTGATATTGTGTACTGAGTGTCTAGTGTGTTGTGTACCTAGAATAGTTGTTTGTGTACTGAATATGTGTGTGTTTGTGTGTGTGTGAGGGTATGTGCGTGTGTGTGTGTGTGTGCGAGAGATAGGGTGTGTGTGTGTGTGAGGTAGGTCTGTGAGTACAAATAAAGTCAGATGAGGTTTTCTGTTTCAGAATAGGTTAGTTCTAAGAGTTTGTTTTTAATTAATGATTTACACGAGAATAAGGATGTATCTTTTAGGTCGCAAAGTTTGCATAGTTTGTTATAAGTATTAATCAGGGAGAAAGCCGGGCAGTACTTACCCACCACCATATTAGGTAGATACAGACGAACATTATTTTTATCTTATCAGATTAGGTGTGGCGTGTGGTCCAAAGAACAAAGTCATATATACAATTTTCCAAATCTTTATTAGTAATAAACATTATAAACATTCAGTAACATCGTAAAAGTGAATATAGTCCTTATGCCCTACACAATAACTTCGTGAATCTGTTATCACAATAACGCTACTGTAAAATAGTCTATCCATTCCATACAAAAAAGTCCCGCACAATGGTAACGACAAGCGATGTTATTGCAAAAAAAAAAATGAAATGGGTTATACAAAGTACTTAATATAAGCTAAAAAAATGTTCGTAAATAATATTATGGGTAAACTAAAATCTGCTATAACATAATTTTATAAACAAATGATATGATGCATTCTTGTGGCGCGGCGCTAAAGTGCGACACGCAGTTTCAAATGTAGACATAACAAAGTATTGAAAAGTAAACAACGGCCTCAGAAATCACTATTTGAAACTAAACAATACATTTAACTATGATTGTGCCTAATTTTGACGGTTTACACATGAATTTCACTTAATAATTTAAACAAGATTAGTATCAAACAGTAACACTGATCAATCGAAGGTCTGTGTTATATTTTCAACGCTATGCTATATTACAAAACAACATTAACAAATAACTCTAAACTAAACATAATCAAGGAAAATTATCAGATTAGCATAAAATAATGAAAGAAAATGCAGAATTAGTAGGAGTAGTGATAAAATTTACAAAGTATTATACACAGATTGTTATTTACACGTTATCAGACAAAGGTCTCATTTGTTCAGTAAGCCGTTTCTAGTTTATCGTAGAGTAATTACGACTTTATTTCGAATATATATGAGTTCTACTTCTCTATATGTACGAGTATATATAGGAGTTCTCTAATATATATACGAGTTCTCTTCACTAGCCTTCATACATACATTATTACCTTGTTTGTTCGCAATATTTTCGATATAAGTGAGTTTTTCATTTAGTTATATTAAAGTCATCACGTCCTCCAGCTTTCTAAACAAATGACACCAACAGAATCTTAAGATAACTGACATAATTATATGTATACATCTTATAACCTGCATTCTTAAATAATTCGATTGAGCATCTACGTACATCTAGACGAGCTGAGCAGGACAGCATGACAGATAACGCGTTCCTCAATCCCATAGTATAAGTGCACAGGTTATAAATACAAACAATTTCATAGCAAACTAATTAGTATTTACAACTTGATCGAAGCACTTTGCTACAAACTGTTCTTTCTCGTCTAGTTTTCTGGCGTCCGAGCCAACGTGGCGGGTTAGCATCGCGTCTTGGAGGGCGCTTAGGGCTTCGGATGTGAATTTCATGCCTTTGAGGGTAGTTATGACGGATGCCTCGCCGTGGAAGCCAGATTCCACGAGACCTTTGGGGATGTTCAGTGTTACTTCGCTGATGAGACCTGCGGGGGGAATTGACATCAGTTAAAAATGTTATGAGATAATATAATAAGAAAATTCTTATCAATAAACAACTGAACTGGACTAAACTGAATATGTTAAAGAGTTTACTTCTACTTTTCTTTCAATAACAATACAATACAAATACTCTTTATTGTACATTAAGGCAGAGAAAAAATCAGAAAAGGACAGACAAACAAAACACACACAATGAACGGTCTTATCGCTAAGAGCGATTTCTTCCAGACAACCTTTGGATGATCAATAACGTTTCTATACAATTTTCTCTAATAACATATATTTATTTTGATGGCATATCAGTGGAACAAAAAAAAATGTGTTTTATAGAAAGTTTATTAGTGCGATTCCAGTGCGTGCCATCTGCACTACATAGTATAAAACAAAGTCGCTTCCCGCTGTCTGTCTGTCCCTATGTATGCTTAGATCTTTAAAACTACGCAACGGATTTTGATGCGGTTTTTTTAATAGATGGAGTGATTCAAGAGGAAGTTTTATATGCACCCGTGCGAAGCCGGGGCGGGTCGCTAGTGATCTATAAACTGTTTGTGATTTGTCTAGCTTGAGCCAAATGAAACCTACCTTTCTCAACAGTCATGTTGATAGCGAGCTCCTCAGTGGAGGAGTACAGTTGAGAAGGAGCGAGGAGCTCCGCCGGCACGGGGAAGGATCGGCTCACTGTGAACACAGGCGTGCGTCCGTAGTTCCATTCCCAGTCGATCAACTCGTTCTTAATCTCCTCAAGACCTGGGGGCGAAGGAAAGAGGTTTTAATACGAAGTCTTGACTCCTCTATACCTACTACATTATATATTATAATTATTATAAAGAAGAAAGATTTTTTGTATGTTTGTTTGTTTGTAATGATAGGCTCCGAAACTACCGGACCGATTTGAAAATTTATTTCACCGTTAGCAAGCTACACTATCCCCGGTGAACATAGGCTATATACGTATTATATTTTCAAAAAAGTTAGGTATCCGTACTAAAACCGTGCGAAGCCGGGAAGGTCCGCTAGTATATTAAAAACATGGGCGGGCAGGTATAGATAATGACAATACCATAGGTAACATACCTGATATCTATGTAGTCTAGTACGCATGTCACAACAAGCTCTGCTTAGCTTGGGGCTAGATGTTACTGTGGGAATTGTCCAGCACTATTTAAATGTTGTATTTTTATTACGGCTTTCATAGACCTAGCGTTAGGTTGAGCGAAGTGGAGGGAGCAAACAAGTAAAGCAGACCCCAATCATCAGATGGCCATAATAATGATCAAGAAGAAATAGCATTTTCAGGTTTTGACAATTACATACTAGAAAAGTTAAGATCCAGACCAATAAGCTCAGTCTTTCTTTTTTATAGATTGCATTTATTAATTGCAAGTAGGTTACATAACTTAGTTAAGAGGGCCTTAAAGCCTATGTTCTCACTTAATTATTTAGCTAAAACTAAATTTGCTACTTTTGCTTTACACGTTTTAACATGAATAGACCACAATAATTTTATTAAAGTATCCAAGTGGCCTTTCTACACCCAGAAATTAGTCTTTCATTTAGGCTTAGAAGCACGTCCCATTAGTAAGACATAAAATAGAGACCAGGGACCTTTTAAAACCAAACCCATAAAAAGAAATGGCCTTTGCCCTGACGTTTAGTTCTTGGACAGTTAAACGCGAGAAACTAGACATAAAACGAAATAGATAGAAAGGTAAATTACAAAATAGCTTTAACGTAATTTTGTGAGCAAGATGGTTGTCCCTAGACACATCCCGGACACTCGGCTATTTCTCCATACAATCACGTCTAGGCCCATACATGAACAACTGTGTTGAGGTGCAACAGTGTGTGTGACGTCTAGGTTTTGTAATATTTTTGGATTAAATTTTTGAATTTTAGATGCTTTTAAGATATGCCGAATTATTTAGCAATAAAGTATTTATTTTTTAAGTGTAACTTTTTTCACCACTATAGTTAAAGGTTATAAGATCTTTTAACTTCGTTAGAGAATATTTACTGGTTATATTAACATATAATTATTTAGGATACCTATATAACCTTAATAATTATATTATACACAACACAACACGCAAATCACTAGTGCAAGTCAATTACCTGGGAACCAGTCCTCAGTAGGGTTGACGAACTGGAAACCGCGTTGTTTCGAGATCTGGTTCTGCCCGCCGTCTTCCAAAGTCAGGGCCGGTGTTCTCAGGAACTCGTACCCAACAGCCGTTTGGAGACTGTCCACTGTGACGCGGTTATCCACCTCAGCCAGGTTCGCCACCGGAGATGACGTGGACAAAGTCGCGTTCGTCTGTATGCCATGCTAGATAATTAAATAATATCCCTTATTTTATGGATGGGAGGGAGAAACACTGGATAGTGGAAAAAACACAGGACAGGTTAGATACAGGAAGGAAAAGAAAAGCGACAGTGAGTTGAGCAATAGGTGTAAGTGTAAGGCTGAGGTGAGTAGGAAGAAAAGATAGCATTGCTACAGCAAAACAAATGTTAATTAATTTTCTAAAGTCTGAACTGAAGCTGTCAAATTAGTATTCAAATAAATCGAACGTAAATATTTTATTACAAGTACCTATGTACTTCAAATTAGACTAAGAATAAGACCTATGCATAGAAATTATAAGCACCTAACATGTATGGTTTATGCTAACCTATAATGATACTTACATATACTTTTATTGTTCATCAAATAATTATATATTTTGGTGTCTTAAAATATAAATAAATATTCATTATTTTCGAAATATGTATTATTGAGAACAATAGAGTATTGATTGAAGGTAAAGTATTGGTACTATGTCATGGAAACTTTCTTGAAAGTTGTTCCTATTGCGTTAAAACTTGCATCACGTTTATAATTCTGTTGAATGCTTTGTTCGCGCAAACAATGAATCATACAAAAACAATGATAATGTAACGCGAACGACCTATAACATTACTTGAATAAGTTAAAACTTAAAACACAAGGGTCCCCATTTTGATGATCACTGCAACTACTTGGATAGTAACTATTTAAAAATAGATACCTGCATAAACATTTTATTGTTTTGTTACTTTGGTAATATTAATTTAGGTGTTTTAACATTATAATGAGGGTAAAGGGTGAGTAATTGAACCTTATGCGTGAATTTTAATGGCTTATTAAATCGCTTCCCGATTACACAACAACAGTAAAGGCAGACGGCGTTACTTAGTTATTTTAACGCAAGGGCCGGTAGGACCCGGACATGGACATTGGACGGACATGTCGTCCTGGGCCATTGAAAGTGTTAAAAAGAATATATATCAATTGTAAAAGTACTCCAACTAAAAAGGACCCCTATCTTTGACATCATCAGTCCGAACCGACAACGGAAACTCTTCTCCCCATAACTATATAGGTACTTGTCTATCTATAAATATTCATATTTCGTTCGATTTCATTATCAAATAAGAACGCGAGATCAAAGTTCAGTCACAGCCGTGATAAACGGTTTAATTAGTCGACAACAATATTGCTATATCTTAATTAGCTTATGGCAAAAGCAACATAAAAACAGTGGAAAACTACTAGTACTACTACTACTGGATTTTAAAACTTGAATGCATATTGCACTCAAAATTTAAAATAAGTAGGGATTTTTGCAAGTAGATTATTGTCAGACACACATATAATATTTGAATTATTTAGGTACCATCAATGGTCTATCTTATTATTTCGGGAATCTTAATTTTAGCGTTAGGATTAGTTAGCGTTTGATAAGTGTTTCTGACAAAAACTCTACCTTTGTACTTACTAATTGGCTGGTGCTTAGTCTCTACATATATAAAGGTGCTTCTACATCTAATCAACCTTAATTTGCATTAAAAAATATTTAGCAAATTTATAAATCTTATGTTTTAATGTATAACTTGCCTAGTTAAGTAATTTTGATGTTGACAATGTAAAAACACCTGTAAAGAATAACTCACCTCTCGCTTAGCAAGTGCCTTTTTGAGATCTGCCTTGTTGGCATTGACTAGAAGAGTGCAGTGATGGTAGCCTGTCAGCCTGCCAAGCTTAGCAGCTGTTCCAGATATCTAACAAAACTGTTCAGGATATCATTCAAAGAAAAAGATAGCTACAGCATAATAAGCGAACATATAAGCAAGAACCTGATTCTGCCAACTTTATCGCGTTACTATCACACTGGTATAGCAGAATTGTCACATAGAAAACCAATAGTGTTTAATTGATTATGGCGGTTAATATTCTGCAGGCCCTAGACAAATAAGAAAGAAAGAACGAAATCGCGCGGAGGCGGCTCTATTTACGCCATGTGCAAAAACACTGTTATAAATCCACATACAAGTTTTTAAACATGGGTTATTTGGTATGTTAATATATTATGGTATGATGATGATTCTATTCTATTAAGAACTGTTTTTTTTCATATAATAATAATATTCTTTAACTTTTGCTTATGAAAATAAGAAATAGTTTATTACCATACCATTCAATCTGTAGTGATGTTATTAATAATTTCATGATAACCTTTGATGTATGGAATCTATGAATAGATTCTCTAAACAAGGGAATAATTATTTAAAATAGATATTAATATGGTTGAATATTGCTTAGCTGTTTGAAAAGGATACTTTGTATTTATCACGTACACAGATGTCTTGACGCGCATTTATGATGGCTTTAATTCCAAACTCCCTGAACAAAGCCCTCCTGATCAGTTCCAGGTTGTATTTCCTGTCATATCTTTCACGGGGAGTGAAGAAAGTGACGTTGAGGTTGCCCCGATCATGGTATACGGTACCACCTCCACTGTTGCGACGAGCTAGGGCAATCTCCTTTTCATTCAGCAGAGGAACATTGGCTTCTAGCCATGGGTTCTGGTGGCGACCAATCACAACACATGGTTCATTACGCCACACCATCATAACATGGTGGTTGGTAAAATCCATGTTGCGGTACATCCAGTCTTCAAGTGCTAAGTTGGTGAAGATGTCGGTGGATTGAGACATGAAAACTGATTTTGTAACCTCCCTCTCTGGTGGCAGCTCTCTGTCCTTGGCAGCCATAGCCTTGGAGCTGGTGACCAGGCTTCTTGAGCTGGTTCTTCTTGTAAGTCCAACTATGACGCAGGCGCTTGTTGCAGCCATCTTCTTCATGAAAGTCTGGGCCATCTTCAATGTTTGTATGATATTTCAGATGAAAGAAACGGGCACTTTTTTGTATGAACTTTATGTTCTAAAAGTTATTTACACACTATTTTATTCTTCCTAAGCTAATCAGTTCAAATAGTCCTTAAGTTCTTACTGGTTGGAGAGCTTACAGCTTAGCAACACGCTTATAGCAAACGTCTGTTTCGCCCGCAGAGAGGGAGATCAGGTACTCGTGGAGTTCGATGGTCTGATGCAGCCACTTCCAGGTCTGGTGCAGGGGTCTGGTTCGATAACGAATCCCCATACAGTCTCGACAGTCACTTCGCATTCCTCCTCTTGGATACAGGTTGGAGAGAAAAATCACCGCACTTGCAAAACGCTTGGGACCGTTCGCTAGGGTTGCGAAGCTAACAAAAGAGAAGTTAGTACAATTAGATTCAATATGAATTCAAGACGACGTAAGCGCGACACGAGTACGAACGAATTAAACGACTTGCGTTCGGCCGCCCCATTATATTGGCTGATAACATGCCGAGCTAGGTCGGCGAGGGCATACGATTCAGTAGGAGTCAAGAAAACAAACAGACTGATAAGAACCACGAAGTAACCACGCGCAACCTTATCAAAATACTCTACCCTACTTTGTTATCGTTGTCGAAAGGACTACATTTTTGTTACTACGGAGCCTTTGGGCAAATCACTGTAACAAAACCTACCATTTCGAATAGAAAATGAGAACCAGAAAGATAGGAATAAGAAAACTGCGATGACGATGACTGGGTAGATACTCAATATAAATAAAGAAATCAAGAATTTGAGGAATTTTGTAAAACTGGTAGGTAAACTAAGTTATGTCTCTTTGATTTGATTGAATTGAAGTCTCTTTGAAAAAAAACTATATGTAATTACCAAACCAAAAATAAATGACAGCAGAACAAACAGACAGACAGCTGGCTGGTGCAGTGTTGTAGTAGTGAGCGTTGAATCGACGAACCGTTTTTTTAAACTGTTTTTCTACAGCCAACGTGTCGACTGTTTTCTTATTGCGGCAAAACTAGTTATTTCTACGAACAGGTTTTTTCATTCAACGTCAACGATAAACGCAACGCAAACGAACGAAACACAAAGACAGATTCAATTCAACTACATACACGACAACGACACGAACACCACCCGAAAATTAACGAACGAGCCGCGAGCGAAGCGCGAGGTAAAACGCGGTACGCGAGCGAGCGAGACGTCTCGCTCAGTTGTTTGAGAGTGTAAGAGATGTATGTATGTTTGTTCATTCCGGCACTCCAGCCAATCTGACCGAAAAAACAGGTTAATTGTGCATAGGTTTGTTTGTTTTCGTTTCAATTAGTTTGTCTATAGGTCACGTGACACGTCACGCTCAGCGAGCTATGGAAAGAGCTATGCTCGGAGTTTCTCTGAAGGATAGGATTCGTAACGAATACATCCGACAGAGAACCAAGGTTATCGACATAGCTCAAAGAACTAGCAAGCTGAAGTGGCAGTGGGCTGGCCATATTTCGCGAAGAACCGACGGCCACTGGGGCAAACGTGTTCTTGAGTGGAGACCACGACTCGGTAAACGTAGTTAGGACGCCCTGCGACCAGGTGGGATGACGACCTGCGAAAGACTGCAGGTAGATGCTGAATGCGGCAAGCTGAAGACAGGGCGCTATGGCACTCATTGGGGGAGGCCTATGTCCAGCAGTGGACTGCTATAGGCTGATGATGATGACGTGACACGTGAGGTCAACGTTTTTTTGTATGGCGCCAAAGTATTACTTCTATTGTTATAGTGAAAGTTATTGGATATTTTCTTGTAAATAAAGACAGTTTTTAGTGTAATTAACACCAAATTAAACAAACAACGATTATTAAAAAACAGCGAGTTCGTTTTTCAATGTAACTAGAAACTTACTTTAACGCATAGTTCCTTCTACAACAGTTTACGAAAACCAGTCGACGATCAACCAGTTGAAAAAACGGTCGCGACATTTAACTGGTTCATTCGTTGAACAACGAACGAACGGTCGACGTTAAACTGGTTCATTCGTTGAACAACGAACGAACGGTCGACGTTTAACTGGTTCGTTCGTAGTTCAACGAATGAACCAGTTAAACGTCGACCGTTTTTTCAACAGGTTGACCAATTATAAAAAACGGTTTCGTTTCGTTAACGCAAAAACAGCCAACGACCCACCACTACAGTGTTGCTATTAAACAAAAAAATTTAACACTCTTTTCGCTCAACATCATTACCGTCACGTTTATGTCACAATATGCATAATTCGACTTCGATCCAAATGACTGTTTATTTATCGTTTAATATTATTAGTTATGCTAGGTGGAACAAAGATATAGAGGGCTTATTAGTAGTAGTCTATTTATTTATTTAGGCTACCAACAATACGTATAATAATATAAACTAATAATCTCGCCACACGCTCCGTCTTACTTGCAAGCATGCCTGCATAAACCCGTATGCGCAGGTAAGACGGAGCGTTTAGACGGCAAGACGATAACCCGTGCAAGTCCGGAAGCATGGCTTGTATAATCCTTGATCTGAAGATTGGACATTGGACTTGCAAATTATTTGTATATATAATAATTTTATTTAAATGTCATCAGTGGCAAAATAATTAAAATATAAGTCTAAAACAATAAGAACCATTAATCAGTTGCATTCAAAAAAAAATCTATAACAAATATTATTAACGAACTCGCTCTGTGAACAATGTAAAACGTCATGGTCGCCGCCACCAGAATTTAGTAGGTTCCTATCTACTTGTATTGTACTGTGCGAGTGAGTTGCTTTGTTCAGCAGGTTAGTTTTACCGCGGGGCACTACGATACGAATAGAGCCGGGCGCCTGCGCCTCCTGACGTAAGTACCTACACCTACTATCCGGTACGCAACGCACAGTTTCATCATATCCAAGTTGTCGTCGTTCTGTGTATGTTGCTATTTTATCAACGAACAATAAATTGTAGAAATCACTGTGAGCACTGTGAGTCGTATTTCGCAACGCACGGTCTATGATAAATACTACTTGAATCTTTGGAAAAAATAGAAAACGCAGAAAGATTTTTTTTCACGATGGTACTTAGGTACACCTCAGAATATAATTACTATTATTTGTATTGTACGTTACCTACTTTGAAGTTTTTCACTTACTAATAGGTAGGTATCTATATTCTCTTTGAACACCAATTTCAAATTAATCTATTGTTCGAGACGAAGAAGTCTAGACAAAAATAGATTTTTGTTTGAAAAAAATATCTACAATTTTAGGTATTATTGAGCCGAGTATAGAACTGTTCGTCCCGGTCAGAAACAATAGAAAATGGCTTTTAGGACCACAGCCGTTGCTCTCAGTAAGTTCCAGATAAAGTGTAGGAATTTCAGGGCATCACTAAAGAAAGCAGTGCTGTAAAGATGCTTCTAAAAAAGAGTTCCCGGTGGTGGGGCGGCTTATCAAGTCTACTAGACTTGCTAGGGCCACTAACGTAGCCTCTGCTAAAGTTACTTATTCTACTTACTTGGATTACAATCTCAGATTTTTATAAGATGTTAAGCAGTTACCTACCTACCCACTCCACCCAATAAATATAAGTGAAGGTGAATAAGTATAAGCGAAGGTGAGTATATTTATAATTTGCTATTATTTACAGATAACATGAAGAGATGGGCCTACAACATTTCCGGATTTAACAAATATGGTTGGTCCCTAAAAACCTAGAATAATACCTACTTATAATAAAAATGGCCCCAGTAATGTTCATGACAGTCATTCTGGCACTAAAAGGATCTAGATTTTGTCATTTATTTATTTAGCTTCTGTACGAGATCAAAAGTAACAAAAAATATGATAAGGCCTGGTTATCATATTTTTTATGAGCAAAAGAGAACATGGCTTGTATAATCCTTGATCTGAAGATTGGACATTGGACTTGCAAATTATTTGTATATATAATAATTTTATTTAAATGTCATCAGTGGCAAAATAATTAAAATATAAGTCTAAAACAAATATAAGTCAAAAAATATGATAACCAGGCCTAGAAAAGTACCCTATGATTCCCTACCTACCTTAATATATTCTAAATACAATTCAGCCCGACCAGTTCAGTAGTTTTGTCACAACACAACTTATGTAATCAAATTACTTAAAAAATATCTAAAGTAGCTAGGTTAGGTAGCTCTCACTTTCAGGCGACCACCCACCACTACGTAGGAATCCATACAGACTAAGAATTATACCCTCTACTCAGATGAGTGTGAATTATAAGTAACAGAATGTTTTTGTGCTAATGATAATATGATGCGCAAGTTTATTTTCAACGTTGTCAACAAACTAATCAGTATAAGTACTAAAAACCGGTGCCTCTCTCTCTCTCCTTCGTTGTCCCTCATCGGAGAAACGGTCCTCAAACTTTAACATGGCTTAACTCTCCGGCTACGATGGCTTTAAAAATTGTACCATTACCTTTTCCAGGATTATTGCGGGACGATTGTTTGGATGACACTGATCCTGACGTCATCGAAGCTCTTCGTCGTGTGCCGCCGCATCTTGTCGATGAGCGTGCATTCCGCCAAATCCGTGCCATTCAGCTGGATGTTCAAAGAATGATACTTCCTAAAGAAGAGTGGACCAAGATCGAAGAAGACGTCTTATACCTTACTCCGATGATCAATCTAATAAAAAAAGAACGTGAGGAGCGAGACAACTGGGAAAAGGAGTTCTAATTTAGATAGCTTTTTGCCCATGTCTTCAGACAGGTTTTTCTGATTAAATCCTTGCCACACCAATAGCCAAATGCCTTTCTTTCACAAACGGCTACTCAAGTCACATAAAACTGAGTCTCTGACAGTAAAACGTAGTTTGTAGTTGTAGTAGTTGTTAAGGCACCTTAGTGGCTTAAATGTAACCTTATGGCCAACGCCCGCGCCGCCCCCGCCCCCGCCGCCGCCGCCGCGCGCCGCCGCCGCTGCCATCGTCCACCGCCCGCGCCCCATCGTGGTATAAACGGTGGAAGAATAGCTTTGTTCGCGTAGTTTCGAATCGTCCTACATAGGTAACTAAGTTAGTTTGAGTTAGGCTATTTTAGTTAGTGGTATAGTTTGCGGTAGATGCATATGTTTGAAACACTGGCTCAACTATTCGAGCTAAACTTACGCTAAACTAAAATTATCTTAGACATTATTGTAGCTGATGTTGTTCCGAAATAAATAAATAAATATTATTCTGAGCTGACTGGTGGACGATTTAGCGGATTTAATCTATTACGCGAAATTTTAATGGAAGTAGCTTGGAGTGCCAGTGTATGCAGTGAATTTCAGCCATTAAAGAGAATCTAGTCATCATGAATATAATCAATCTACACATGAATGGTAGTACTAATTTATTGTAATCTCTGTGTAGGGTAGGCTTCTAAGCCCATGTTTGTGGACGGAGAAAATCACCTCCATGAAGGAAGTGTGTAAAAAATAGTCGCATATGTAATTTTGTTTGATAATGACATCCAATGGGGATGACATTGGACAAGTTTGACGTTACTTATGACTTTTTCGAGATTCCAAATTTCCAACCAAAAGAAAAAAGGTCGAGGTTTTGCGTTCATTTCCTTGCATTGCAAATTTCTTAAAATTGAAACATTTGTTTAATCGTGGATTGAAAATTTTGCGAAAAAATGGCTTTTAGGACCACAGCCGTTGTGCGAAGTAAGTTCCTGGATCAAAGATGAGTGTTCAGGACAACACTAAAGGTTTCCCATTATGTAATATTATTTTGTATGTATTTACAGGTGGCTTGAAGAAATGGGCCTACAACATGGCCGGATTTAATAAATACGGTATGTTATATTAAAACATTATATGCCAATGCTGTTACTGTCAGCCTTTTTTTGTTTACAAATGACAACAGAAATATAAAGTATAACCTTTATGGTATAAAGCTACTGCCTCTTTACGCTCTTAATTAATTCAATATTCATAATTAAAAATGTTCCTCTTCTATTACTTCATATGTACCCAACCCTACCTCAGTTTATCAATAAAGGCTTTGGCATTTTAGGTCTACTCCGTGATGATTGCTTGGATTCCACGAACCCTGATGTCATTGAAGCTCTTCGCCGTATCCCAACTAATGTCGTCGATGAGCGCGCTTTCCGCCAAATCCGTGCTATTCAGCTTTCCCTCCAAAAATCAATCCTCCCTAAAGAAGAGTGGACAAAGTATGAAGAAGATAAACTTTATCTTTCACCTATAGTGGAGCTAGTAAAGAAAGAACGCTTGGAGAAAGAGGATTGGGAGAAGGATTACTAATCTTGCTTTACTGGTTATTGTAATAAGTAATTATTTATGTTTATAAGAATTAAGTGATCCTTTATCATAGTGCACTACTTGTTTTCTGCAGGACTTTATTTTTAGCAATAGTAGAAAAATAAATCATCCATGTAAATATAAACATTTTTTATTAAACTTATTGTTTATATATTAGAAGTTTGAATACAAGGTGTTCCATTCTTACAAGAGCAAAAAAGACCAAACAGTGGGTTTGTTTTTGATTTAGAGTTCTAGAGCTTTTTTTATAATAATAAAGGATTCTAGCTCTTTTAAAACCACTCAAGAAAAAATACTTGAGAGAATCATGTAAAATTTTAACTCTTCATTAAATGAATAATTACAATATTAATAAATTACATGTCAATAGTCAAGTAATTCATAAAAGTTTTATACTGTATATAAGATTGGAATACCCTGTATAATATATGGCAACATAACATAATACAATTATGGCCTCCGAAAAAGGGAAGATAGGTAAAAACATAATTTTAACAAATATGGTCCCATTCCACATAAATGGTATAGATGAAA
Organism: Eupithecia dodoneata; assembly: GCA_947044415.1. Taxonomy (NCBI): domain Eukaryota; kingdom Metazoa; phylum Arthropoda; class Insecta; order Lepidoptera; family Geometridae; genus Eupithecia; species Eupithecia dodoneata. The sequence goes on along the minus strand of OX345656.1, from coordinate 4,190,838 downwards.
ATATGATAGGTTTTAGTTCGCGGCTTCACATGTGTTTGTCTTGGATGAAAAATGTTCATGCAAAAACTATGAATAAACCTATCACAATCATTCCCAACTTTTACATCCACATATTAGTAGGATATAAGACAAGTGTGATTTTATTTGATTTATTGAAACAAATAGGTACTTAAAATACAAGATCTTTCAAAATGCAGTAAATAATAATCAAGTATGTAAAATTTACTTATTGATATGTTTCGTGAATATAAATAAGGTACAATTTTACAAATGTCATGTTGTGACCACAAAAGAGGAAAAGAGCATTACTATATATTATTTCAGTAGTAGGTTAAACAACTAGTAGTACAAAAAAACTTAAGGGGCAAGTAAATAATTGTCCCCCCCCCCCTGTTTGGAACTCATGTTCAGCTGGGGACATTATTATACATAGGAAATAATTAATGTTACAGTTCATACAAATTACAAGTCCGATTCTGATACATGATTCATAGCCAGATACTTAGATTCTACCTATTCTTATTAATGACTTGTACATATTTACAACATTTCTTTTACATCTATACAATATTGGCAACTTTTTTCCATTGAAGGATTCTTTGGAAGATTCAATTAGAGATTTTGATCAAGTTTTCCTTTTTTACAGCTAGAACCTAAAATTATTAACACAAGATAGTTACAGAAATCGAAATCCCTATTCAACAGAACTTAGCTAAGAGCTCATAGTGTAAGTAGGTATTATACCAAAATAAAAAAGTTTTCGTTACTTCCACTGACTGACTTGTCAAAGTACTGTTAAAATGCAACACAACACACAAGTCATTCGAAATCGGAAACTACAATCAAATTCTACAACCAAGTAACTATTGGATCACTATCATGAAATTAGTTCTTGATAGAAAGTAATTTTACAGCCTGCAAGGCGCTAAATAATAACATTCGAAAACAATCGAGGTCGTACGAAACTTTTGGATTACTGTTAGATTCTATGCAAAAAGAGAAGTCTCTTAGGAATGGAGGGCGCGCGTGTGCCAATGTACTAATTTTGTTGCGTTAATATGTTAGTTCACCTTTTCGCCACGAGACTTCTCTTTCTGCACAGACTCTATCCCTACTATGATTGTCCTTTCACGCGCTGCAAGGCGCTAGAAGAGAAGAAATGCTTGCTTCGTACACTATGCAAAACTCATCATTAGGCCTAAGATCAAGATCTAATTCGGTTTCTCGCGCTAAAAATGTAGTAACAATAAAGGTAGATTACTACAATTAGGTACATTATGATATTTGTGAGATTATTTATATAAGTACTATTTTATGTCTTACAAAACAACCGCCATTTTGTTAAGATATTTATAAAATCGATATCATACTTCACTATATATGTTTGATATTATTTGAATTAATTATTTACAATAAGTTCAGAGTATGTAGGTAACGACAACAAACTCACGAATGTCAGCTTTATGCTTATGTATTTAAATTCGATTATTTAGGCATATGTGAAGATTTACCGATTATTTTAGACTTAGTACCTATTTACAAGGCAAGGTCTGACTGACGATTACCGTATCGCATCTCTATAACAATGGAAAATTTGTTTGTCGCACGGGTAAATTATTAATTAAATTAATTATTATTGTTAATAACATTGTTTCTTAGAATCGGATTCCAGAGCCCAGTGTGTCGATAACACTATCAAGTAACCACAGACATTAGATTTTTGTATGGGGTTTACGTAGTTCTATGACCGCACGGTAGAGGCGCTACTGTACGAAATCTCATACAAAATGTAACGTCGACAAATGACTTAACGAGTCATTCGGTTGTTCTATAGATATATGTAGAACAACCGAACTCGTGCTCAGTCATCACTACATAGTATAAAACAAAGTCGCTTCCCGCTGTCTGTCTCTATGTATGGTTAGATATTTAAAACTACGTAACGGATTATGATGCGGTCTTTTTTAATAGATAGAATCTATCCTCTTGAATCACTCTATCTGATAGAGTGATTCAAGAGGAAGGTTTGACATTTGACACATGGATTTCCACGCGGGCGAAGCCACAGGACGCAGTTAGTCCAAAATAATCGGCAATCGCTATAGATTGACTTAAGTTACAGTTCGTCGTCACCGATCGCCTCAAAGGCATTGTTCTCGACGCAGTCTCTTCCGCTCTTAAACGCGACCGAGGCGAATTTCTCAGTCAGCTTTTGAACTGAGAAAATCTCTCTGGAACTGCCGGAATTTATGGAATCTCCGTTCTGGAAAAAAATACACTATATTATTGTTTGATTTTTGAGTTTTCCAATATTTCGGCACAGTTTCATGCGCCATGATCACGGAAAAGAAGGCACTGCGAGTAATATCCCGTTATAAGTGACTTTTGTGTTAATAACCATGATAGTTTCAAAAGTTTTATCTACAGCTGTGTTTACTTCGGGACAGCTTTGGGGCTACTACATCATAAAGTTCAGCATCATCATGTTTCATCATTTCAGGTCGCTTCAACAACATTCCCAACTTAGTTTTTAGCTAACTTTTAGGACCTGTACGTACACCGTGACGGAGGCGGCGTAGGTACTACCAGAGGAAAGGCCGTTTAAATAGATAATGGTACGGAACCCTTCGTGAACGAGTCCGACTCGCACTTGGCCGGTTTTTATTTATCCTGCGCTGCGTGGTGAATGTGGTGATTATGGTGAAATCATTTTATTCGGGAGATGCACGTTCAACAATAAATAATAATAATAATTAATAAATAATGCCGGACAATTCACACAGCATTATCTAGCCCCAGGGTAAGCAGACCTTGTGATATGGGTACTAGGTAACTGATATACATAATACAATACATTACATAGACATATATTTTTTATTATACATAGAAAACGACCAGAACACCCGGAACAAATATCTGCAGATAGTACATACAATTGTTCCGAGGCGGGAATCGAAACCGCAACCTCCTGCGTCGCAGGCGGACCTTCGTCCACCGCGCCACATAGGTCGTCAATCAAACGGTGAACGAATAACATATGACGAGGATAATGCATGTTCAGCAGTGAACCATATGATGAGGAAAGGAAACGTACCACAGAACTGAGAGTGTCGCTGGAAGACGAAGGAGTGATGAGTTGCGAGGAGCCGTCGCGTCGCACGTAGGTGAGGCTGCCGCGCTTGCCGCCGCGCGGGGAGGCGGGGCCGGCGCCGCTCTTCTGACGCATCAGCTCGTCCACTATTGACTGTAAACAAGCAAATCATCATCAGCCTATAGTAGTCCACTGCTGGACATAGGCCTCCCCAAATGAGCGCCATAGCGCCCTGTCTTCAGCTTGCCGCATCCAGCATCAAACAAGCAAATAGTATTATCGAAAAAACTAAAAAAATTGTAAAAAATCAGATAATAAAATCTCAGTCAAAAAATCTAAGTGTGTGGGTTCAATAGGATCCTAGTTTATATTGAAAGAATACCAACGTTTCAATAAAGGAATAATTCCGTAATACGCATAGGTTACCACATTGTTTTTATGTAAGTGACTAGGTAGGATGTAGGTAGGTTTACGCAGTGCACGCCAGCAAAACCCCCAGTCTTAACAGTCATCGTCAAATTTCAGCGAATTTTCACAAAACCTTAAATAATTTATACACAGAAACCGTCTTCATTAATCGCTCCATTAATTGATGAATACCGTACCTGTAAGCATACACTGATGAACGTCGCATGCTCCGATTTCAATGTAATCCAAATGAGATTGTCCTTACTGACGAGGTACTCAAAGGATAGCTCTAAGTTCTTATTGGGCTCCTCGAGAGGCGGTCCGTGGCCGTTTGTTTGAGGATTTTCCAGCTGGAAATAAGAAATGGTGAAGTTAGAGATCTTAAAAGATGATATATTTGATAAGTACATATTTTTTGCGATATCTGAGACCGCCTGCAGCCGTGGCCTAGGATAATGATGATGCTGAGTCCGCGTAGTTAGGTATACGGTATACCTAACTACGCGGTGTATTATTAGCTAATCATTTTGCTTTATCATTTAACTATTCAAGGTATACCGTATATCTTGAATAGCTAAATGTCAAGCTACATAGTAGGTATTACACATTGCATTGAGGCGAATTCACAGAAATTTTCACAAACATACTTCTCGGAACGTAATTTACCAGATGGCCGTAGTAGGCGTCACGCGACGGAACAACATGCAATGTAATGATTCATTCAGGCTAAGCCCGCAGTGCGAAATATCACGGCGCGATTATAGATGTTGAAATTTGTCGTATAACTTTTGAATTAAATTTTAATTAGTCCTTCCTGCCTTACATCTAGAATATAATAGAAAAAAAACATTTATTTAGACACAGATACAAAATACAGGCATAGAATAACAAATGGCAAATAAAGTAGTTTATCTATATAAAAAATACCCTCTGCGGCAAAAAAAGCTATTACTTTAATGGTGTTTTCGGTATTATGTATTCACGCCACAAAAGATTCGCGGCTCGCTTACACTTCTTCTTTTCGTCTAGTGGTCAACCTCCACTGCTGGCAACTTGGCAAAATTCGAAATGAAGAACGAAAACCAAAAAACGTGGCACAATCCGCTCGCGGGCATAATTTTGGCCACCCAGAAGGCCAAAATTATGCCCGCGAGCGGATCTCTTACGACACTCCCGGGATGAGTTGCATGGGTGTAAATTCTAACCCACAATGAACTTTAAATTAAGTGCCCGAAAGTAGTTAAAACATCTACTCACCGTGTGCAAAGTAGTAATCCTCCAACACCTCATCCTGGTAACTTTATACCGCTGTTCTTTCATCGGATGCGTAAAACTCTGCAGGGTCAGTTCCTTGCTGGCAAGGGAACACCGGACACGGTGAGGGGCTTCGTGGGAACTGCCTCCGACGTTAATGGCGTCCGTGGTGGCTTCGCCGGCTGGTATCCGCCCGTAGTAGCGGAGTGTTCGCGCAAGTTCTATGTACTGGAATGGGATAACGGTTAAGAATTATTTAGATAGACAGGCACACTAAAAATATATAGACTATGTAAAATTATATCTTTAAGTCAATTGGCGTTTTATTTAGCATATTAGAACAGTTTTAACTAAGCACTTTTGGCCTGAACAGATTTAACCTAGTTCAGGCATAAGTAACACCTTTAGAATATTTTATTACTCTTTCACCTAAGATATTTTGTGAATAATTTTATTTTTAATGTCCGGCCTACAAACCTATGACTTAATTGATCGACGGAGGCTTAGAAACTACCCGTATGCAAAATTTCAGCCCGATTCGTTCAGTAGTTTTAGCGTGAAGAGATAACAAACATACAAAATATCGCTTTTATAATATAAGTGTGATTAGATGCATGGTATATCCATCATGGATCTAGCGAGAACTATACACACAAGCAGACAAGCTGCACCTAATAAAAATATCATGTGACCGAAGCCGCGTGATACGTGTTATATAGTACCTACCTCTACACATAGGTATGTATAATATTGATCCATTATAAAATGGAGGTCATTACAAACAGGGAATTCTTTCTTATAAGTTTTTGTACCTCAACACATTTTCGTATTATATTCTATACTAAATTGACTCATTTTAGATAGCTGCAGTTTATTGACGCAGATATAATAACAGCTATACATGATGATGACATTGTACATTGATGACATAATATTAGCATGTCAATTCTACATGTGTATAATGATGTCAGGTGTACTATAATACCCTTATCGAATTGTTTCTAGAAAATACCTTATGCATGAAATTCACTGTCTAAACATGCATTTAAAGACTGGGCATTTGACCTTAAATGACCCATTTATTGATTAAGATGTTTTTCACACAAATATGTTTGTTTGTAACCCCAGTTTATTTCTAAAGTGTTAATCAGTATCCTACAGTGATTACTGTAGTAGGTTGATTAACCTTCCTTTGTTTGACTTTAATCACACCAATATTATAAATGAGAAATGTTGTATTTGGATTGATATTTCTTCATGCCAAAACTAATAGACTGATCGGACTGAAATTTTTGATAGTTGTAAGTTTAGTCTAGACTTAATAGACTACTTTTTATCTCATAAATCAGTAGCTATAGATAAATTTATTTAAATGTTTCCGTAGAAACAGCACATGTGATGAAGCTGTAGGCAGAAACTAGTCACACAATATTATAAATGTGAAAGTTTAGATGGATGGATGTTTGTTACTTCTCCACGACAAAACTAGTCAACGCATCGGGCTAGAATAGATGTGGAATCCAACCTAGGCTACTTTTCATCCCACAAAACAGTTCTCATAGGATAGAAACAACTTTTAACATTTCCATATACACAAAGCATGCGAAGCCGCGGGCAGAAACTAGTATTTTATATCGTGGCTGGCTACTAAACATCAAATTAAAACATTTGAGTTAAAGAAAGATGTCTTAAACATCCTGTAATGAACAAGCAGGTATTTATGTTTATGATATGATTATAAATATTATCAAGTCGGAGATAGGTAAGGTTTTAACTTTGTAAGTGATATATTGACATTTTTAAGAACTTACTCATACTATATAATGGATTAGCTAGTTAGTAACATTATTATTGTTGTATAACGAGTAAAAATTTACTGTTTTAAAGACTTACTTGCTATAACCTATGGAAAGAATATTTTGATGTGCGGTCTCGAGAAATAGGTATCTGGTATAAAACGATCCAGCCGCATCCCTTGAGTTCTCCGTGGATTGACAATGGCATTTTGAATCGTCGTGAAACTGTTATTGCATTGCGACTTCGATCCGGACACATCCCAGGCAATAAATTTTTACATTTAATGAAAAAATCAACAACACCAAATTGCCTACTATGTAATTCTACAGACGATGTTTACCACATATTGATGGAGTGTGTTCGGAACGAATCGTTTAGAAATAGTATTTTACCATTTAGTTATAGGGATATAGGTCACTGTAACAGCGTTCTCGCTGAGCCTGTCTCAGACGCAGCTAGGGCGCTGTACAAACTCGTAATGTTAGGTAATTAAGTTAATTTTATTTTAGTTAGATTTGATTTTGTGTTTTTCTGTTAAATTCACCAGGGCGACATAATCGCGTGTGCGACAAAGCCCTTTATAATATTGAGAATAAAAAAAAATTAAAAAAAAAAGACTTACTTCTCGTTTCTGCTTCTTAGCTTCATAAGCGGACAGTATCTGCCTTGTTGGAGGGTCAGCATTGAGCCAGCCTAAGTCCAGTTCCTCTATTATTTGCAAGTAAAGCATGTCTAAGGAAACTCTGTCAATCATCAGATCTACATCGTAGCATGGGTCCCAGTAACTGAAAGGCAATGATCATGAGATCATAAAGCAGTCTTAATGGCATTACGTAAAAATGTTTCATAAGGAAATATTTCAAACTAGGGCCTGCCTGCGGCTTCACATGCTCTTTTCATGTAGCCTATGTCTGTCTCCGAGATACTGTTAACCTTCCTGTCAAATTTCATTGACATCCATTTGTCTGTTGATTGAACAAGTAACAGACAGACAAGAGTTACTTTTGCAACTATAGTAATATAGTATGGATATATGCTAAATGAGGACAATACTCTGACATACATACATACATACATAAGTATGAGGATATCTTTGACCACAATTCAACCAGTGAAAATATACTAAACTTGTAACCTAAAGAGTTATTAATAAACATGATATTATTGGTACAGTACATAAAATAGAATATAAATTTACCTTCTCCTTAACACAATTTTATCTTCTGGTCTCACATACTTCTGTGATATGTATGGAGATTCATATTCCTCAAGTTTCTTCAGCGCTGGCTGACCATCCTTTGCACAGCTCCAGTTGAATAAATACAAGGAAAAATATTTGGTCAGCTCTTTAGGCAGGTTCACATAACTGCAAGCTATTTCTAGAATTGTGCTTGATGAGTCAGTAGAAGATACAGAGAGTGGTATTCTGTAGCCATTCATCAGTGAGATTTCAATGTCAACTTCATGCATCTTGACACTGTGTGTCTCTTGTTGGGCGGAAAACAGGAATGTTACAAGCAGGTCCGACTTGGCAAGGATAGGATTTTGTCCAACTGGAAGGAAATAATATAGATAAGCTATTTGAACCAAAACAGGAAAAAGGAAGTTACGTGTCGCAGACCAACAGTTATCTAACTATTTACCACAATGACCTCTGGATTATTGAATTTTGTTAGTCTTTTTGACAGGTAACCAAACTGTATATTATTAGTTGTTAAAATTAGGTTCTAGAACCTACATGTAGTCATCTAGTTGATAGCTCTATAACTTTTTATCAGCATTGTAATTTATTGAATGGCTTATGATAGCACTCAATGGTAGGTATTGTAGACTGTTTCTACTAGACAATACTATCTGTGAGCTCAATAAATTGCCTGTTTTCCTGCAGTTATTTCAAAGGAATTAAAATTGCATTGTTTGTTATTATTAGTCATTGAATGAAACTTTATTGCATTATTATATCTGATTTATTGCAATAGATTGATTATATTTCATAAATATTGCATCATACGGCTCTGTTATCAAGTTCTTCAACCTGTTTAAAGTCAGGTTAAATGGACTGGTTGCATTAAATTCAGCCTCAGTCAAATACAGTCTCCATTGACTGTGTTAAGCCTTGACTTAGAACTGTTTGTAATATTCTCTGAACTCACCTAATTGAATATACTTTTCTAACAGGATTCTTCGGTCTTCTAGTTGGGAACTTGTAAGGAACAATTTTTTCGGCGGGAACTGTGGTAGTTTAAAGTAAGGGTTGTGAGCCTGTAACTGCTCATGGAGACTGAGTAGCTGCTTATACCTCGCAGCGCAGTGAAAGAACCCATCGATGAAGATATTGTAGCCCTGAAACACAATGATTATGTTGTGAACTCTGTAAGAAAAGGTAAAGGAAATTGTTAAGAATAGAAGAAAGTGAATCCCCAGAAGCATAGCAAAATAAGTACCCAAGTGCAACCGTATGTTTTAAGAGTCTTGTGGAAACATTATGAATTAAATAGATAACAATACCGTGTAAGAGATCCCATTGTCGTCATGAAATTGTTGCAGATCAGGTATTGAGAAATGCATCATTATATGGATCGGTTCTGTATAGCATAACTTCGCACAGCTTCTGTTGGTGAATCTAAACAGGTTTCACTATGATTAAACACCAAATTATTGCAAAATCATACATACAAGAATCGCCCACTTTTCAATCAAGTTTGTTTCTTTTCTTTTATTTTGAAAACATTCATTCAACAAATGTCAATTTCAATTCAATTTATTTCAATCATTCATTCGTCCTAACTGAACCATAGATTAAATTAGACTTCTCTTTAGTAGCTATACTGGCGTTATTCCCAAAGAGGTCCAGTGGAACTACCCCTATAACTCGTGAAAAGGCGTTATTCGCGTTAAAATGCGCCTTATCTACGCTAAAATAAGCGTAATAACGTTGATAACGCGCGTTACGTTATGTATTAAATAGCATGGTAGCCCCCACACAGGTGGATCCCCAGGGGTCTACGGGAGACTCAACGACCGACGACGACGACGACGGCGGCGGGGGCGCGGCGCGGCGCGTGACAAAAAACTGGATGTTCACAATTCGTACCTATGCGGGGAAACGAGAAATTATCTTTCTTATTTGATTTTTCTCGAATATAAATAATATTATGTTACCTATGTACACATTTGTTTTCGGAATTTCCAAAAGAAAAATAAAGTAGAGTGAATCGCTGTTATTGTTTGCCAGTATCACAATTCTAACCTATGCGGGGAAACGAGAAATTATCTTTCTTATTTGATTTTTCTCCAATATAAATAATATTATGTTACCTATGTACTCATTTGTTTTCGGAATTTCCAAAAGAAAAATAAAGTAGAGTGAATCGCTGTTAGTGTTTGCCAGTATCGGAGTAAGTAAGAAAAAATTCTCAATTTTCGAACTTGTCACAAGCAGAATGCCTCGATGAGGATATTCAGACATACATTTAACATTTAATTGCCCTGCATCCAAAATCTGATTTAAAGATATTCTGATGATGGAAATACCACCATGGATCATGGATCTCGCTCACGCTCTTGCTCTCGGTCTAGCTCTAGTTCTCACTCTCGCTCTCGCTCTCCGTCTGACTCTAACTCTCGCTCTCGCTCCCGCTCTAGCTCTCCTTCTAGCTGTAGCTCACGCTCTCGCTCTCGCTCTTCGTTTTGTTCTCGCTCTCCGTCTAGCTCTCGCTCTCGCTCTCTTTCTTGAACTTGCTCTCGTTCTCGGTCTAGCTCTCGCTCGTGCTCTCGCTCTCGGTTTAGCTCTCGCTCTTGTTCTCGGTCTAGCTCTCACTCTCGCACACGCTTTCTATCTCACTATGATCGTTCCTGGTCCATCATTATTTATTCATCGACCTAATTATTCACTCAAGGAGCAAGGCTACCACGCTATGTAGCACAGAACGTAACGTGCGTTTTTAGCGTAAAATAACTCATTTTTACGCGTTGTTCACGCCAAAATTTGCGTCATAAAATAACGCTGATAGATAGATAGGTATGTAGGTATTATAGATGAATAGCATGGTAGCCTTCTGGCTGGTTCAGTTTAGATTTATTTAAGAGAGAAGTGAACTAGTATTTTATTAGATCATAGATTTTGTCACCATGATTTACTTGTACATTTTTAATCTGTATTTTGAAATGTCAATTGTCAATGTCATAAATGCCGAAGAAAACAGCTGACTTTTGTTTATTTTTTAAAGTTGCAACTCACTCATCAACTAGAAATAATCTATGAGAAATAATCTACCTATTATACCTACCTATACATTTTTAAATGTAAAGTAGTAAAGGTGTTCTGTAATTATAATCAGTAATCACATTAATCACCCAGTAAAAGAAGCCGGAGCAGATTGTATAAAACCTGTCGCTTCTCCTCTATTTATCCGTATTTTTAATTACTAGTGCTTTTAGGAGAAGTGTTCTAAGATGCCCGATCAAATGCCGGGATTCGCTATTCAATGCGATTGGAACGAAGTCGTAAAGTAAGCTTCAAACTACATACTTTGAAATGCGATACTAGCATCTTTTTTTATAAATAAGTACCTACTTAATAAGCATAACTAATAGATTTGACGACCAATGTGGACGCAGGATGTTTGCTGTTTCGATTCGCCTTGGGACAAATGTTTGTACGATCTGCATATTTGTTCCGGGTATTCAGGGCATTTTGTGTGTATAATAAAAAATATCTATAATATATGTAATGTTTTTGTATAATATATTGTATAATATATCAGTTATCTAGTACCCATAACACAAGCTCTGCTTTACATGGGGCCTGATGATGCTGTGTGGATTGTCCACCATTATTAATCATTTCCATTATTATTTATTTAGTAAACTGCCTGTTTCAGACTTCCCAATCAGCAATTTTGGCTGACCTCAAAAAAATTAAATGAATACTCTAACCATGATAACTTCAAGATGATAATAAATAAATCTGATGGAAAAATAAAGATTGACTGTCCAGAAACCTATGAGTACATATCCCATGGGAGTTTAAACCTTGTACTGAAGCATTTAAGCTCTGGTCTAAAACTAGCTTTTGTGGCACCTTCGAAGGCACATAGAGTACATTCTAAGGGAGTCTTGTCCGTTGGTTCCGCGGATAATGCACTAGCCGTGTCTTCCTGTGAGAATGATAAGCTTGTAATCTGGGATAGTAGAACAAGTAAGTAACTAATTTCTCATAGTGTAAAATAAAAAATGACAGAATGAAAAGTACAAACACTATGGTAACTTAATATGATAAATTTTATTGCCAATAGAACAGAACTGATACAAAACAAGCACAATCTAATTGAGAAGAATCAAGATGAACACTTGAAAGTACAAAGCATATCTAAAACATATAACTCGAGAGCATTCACATTACACAATAATTTATTTTAGGTGAAATCAAACTGGATCTCAAAGGACATGGCGGGCCGGTATACAAATGCCGGTTCTTTCCATCAGGGCAAGTTGTACTGTCTGCCGGTGCTGATGGATCCTGCAGGATATGGTCTGCAGAGAATGGCCTCAACCCTGTAACATTGATTGGTCATAAAATGTCAGTTACTGATGTTATAATTGTCGAGAAAGGACGAAATGTTGTGACTGTGAGCAAGTGAGGTTCTTAATTTATTGTTATTATTTTTGACACAAATCATCTAAACTAAAGCCTTCTTATAAGCACCAGAAGAATTTAAAACCTAAGATTATAATTGTTGAAATGAGCTACCTGAACAAAAAGTCAAAAGTCATTTAAAACAGGGTATTTACCATATTATTATTTATTTATTTTTCATATTTGTTTGTAGCAAAAGACAAAAAATGAGGGTAGATCGGTTTGTCTGTCTGCCCATAAAAACTTACTTGCAGTCGCAGTGCCTTAGGTTAATCTGTGATCATGGCGCATGAAACTGTGAAATATTGGATAACTCAAAAATCAAATCATGGTAAATATCCCGTTTTAAATGACTTTAGTGTTGATAACCATGATAGCTTCAAAAGTTTTATTGAGCTACCTGAAGATTGTTTGTAGCAGTCTGCAGTAAGTTCAATTGTTTCAATTGTAAATACTAGGTTTTATTTGTTTCTACTATTTAATTACAGAGTAAATTTAAAAGCTTTATAATTAATTTATGGCGGATCGTTTCATTTTCGCGCGGGATTCAAATTATTTTTAGTTTCTTTTCTTTTTTATCTATGGTTTTGGTTTTGTCATGGGTTCCTAGAAAATGGTTTACGATTTGCGGCAAATTAGTTTTCCGCTAGTTTTATTCCTTGTTGAACACAGACAAAATACAAAACAACAAAAAAATTCGCGCCAACACGTACGATCAATCTCAAGCGGCGACCGACGTATCCGTGTCGCCGGAATTAAACAGGTGGCGCTAGTTTCGCTACTCTCTTACTTATAATGAATAACGCCTTACTATGATACCTTCTTGCATTAACACAGTATCTATTAATTCTTTCCAGAGATGGCTCAGCAAAGCTTTGGGATGTTGGTGAATCAAGAGTTTTAGCAGATATTGTTGCGGAGAAAGGGACAATCAACTGCTGTTCTATTGCAACCACTTCTGACCAAATTCAGGTGGAAAATGAAAGAGAGGTAAATCTTAATAATTACCTACTCCCGAGACTATATACGTACCTACGATATAACGCGTATTTATATTTCTATCTACCGTCTTCTAGCGGAATCCCGATGATAGTTTGAAGTCTAGCATTGGCCTAGCAAGGGTTGCAAACAAATTTTACGTATGACGTCACGCGTACCTATTTTTTTTTTTTTTTTTTTTTCGAATGGACTATTATGCTGTTGACCTCAGATGGCCATGACAGCGTTACCGGACTTTTGGCGGGCGCAGAGGGCGCCTCGCCGGTAAAAATTAGGTTGGGGCAACACGCACAAGGGCCACCACTTAGGTGCGAGCCTCGGCTTGGGCTGTTGCCAGATGCTACAAGAGGGTAGGGAGGTAACGCCTTAGGTGCACGAGTGCACCTGAGGGCGGAAACGGGGAATTCTTCGACCCCGCATCCGGCGGGGTCGGTTATTGGTCGGGTGTGTAGTGTGCGGAAGCTGAGTTGTTGCCGTCACTTCCGGGTTAGCGTCAGTGAGTGGGTCAACGGGGTCACCAAGAACGTGTCTCGGTCTACGGAGGAGAGACGTACCTATTTGAATTTTATTAACCCATCTTATTCTGAATCCCGATAATTGATGGCCTATTATGTGTAGCCCGGCCTTAGCACGAGGGTTATTTATGAGTGTTTGCACAAATTGAATGAACAAATGAATAAAAAATGTTGCCACATCATTATATGTACGTTACAATCACGAAGTAAAATGTACGTTATTATAAAAACATAATAATAACAAAACATAAATGCACTAGACCTTTACCAAACAGTAGGTAATTTTAAAGTTTAGGGATTAACCCTTAAGGTAGTTTTGATGAGTATACTATACATAAAATTTAAAAAAATCTGACGTCCAATCTAGGTTGGTTGCATCATTTCTGATTTTTGAAACTAGTTTATAAACTCACCTTTCTGCTACCTTAAGGGTTAAAAAAACAGTAAGCAATCTTTCTCACCATTCTATATTCATTGATGGGATTCAATAAATTAAGAATTTAATCGATATGTAAACCATCTATATATATTTTTTTTCGATGGAAAACTAACAGCTTATGAATTTTCAGTAGAAACATTTGTGGTATAATTAAAGCTTAACATTTTTCACTTATGGTATATGGATATTTTTTTTATAATTTCAGATTGGAACAGGAAACAAGTTGCTAATCGTTGGGTGCGAGAGTGGTTTGGTCGTCTGCGCTCACATAGCGAAACGAGAAGAAATATTCAGTAAGCTGTTGGAATCACCTTGCAACGCGTGCGCAACTTTAGAGTCGAGTGCTATCATTGGATGCCAGGATGGAAAGGTACATAATATTTTCTTCCGCTTTTGCCTACTTTGAAACCGGTCAAGAGAGAAGTGAAGTTGATCAAGCACAGTGATTATTGTCTCGGGTAGAATAGACATAAATGTCACAAAAATTACATCATATCGTCATCGAACGCGTAAAATATTTGAAAACACGCATGAAAGCTGCAATAATTTGCGCAATGTTTCAAATGTTCTCTATTCCGGCCTAAAACAAAGACCCAGACAAAATATTGCTTTGCTAAGGGGTTGGTTTTTGAATCATCTCAAAGAAATAATATCACTTTAAAGCTCCTTTATTTATTGACTCTCAATATCGTCTTATTCTTATCCCATGTAAATGTAACCATGTTGATTATGGCATAATGCATAATGTAGAAAAATAGTAGCGCCATCTAGCAGGTATATAATGCTGAATTCCTTTTAGGTCCTTCAACTTAACCTTCGAGATGGAACAGTGCTAAGGCAATGGCTCGAATCAGCTAACCCTATAATGAGTCTGATCGCCCTCCCCAACAAAATGTTCACAATCGGTCGCCAGGACGGAGTATGCACGGTTATATCTCTACATGAAGCTCACAATGCAATAAGAGTCTACTTGACTGGCTCTGACTGTGACGGTATCAGAGATATTGCGTACAATGGTAAATGGATCTTCACGGGGTGCCGTGATACTCTAGTGAGGAAATATGACTTTAATCAAGTGAATGTGCATTTTAAGTGAAGATGGAAGGAATATTATTAAATAAGTGAGTTTTTTTAAATAAATGAAATATATATTAATTTGAAGCGATTTAAAATACCCCGATAATTACCATCTAAGATCTATGTAACAATCAATTTGTATGGTACCAACCTCGTTCAATACTTCTTATAAATGTATTATTGCGTATTTATGATATTATGGTTCTTAACTTCTTACCTTGGCCCGCCTTTTTTAATTTACTTTTTATTACAGTTACAAGTCTTAACATTCGATGATGGCGCCTAAAAAGAGAAAAGGTGATTATTGTTAGATAATTACCTATACTGTAATTGTACTTATACTTTGCAGGGTCTAGATAAACCTATGTTAGTTTTAAGACGTTATTAACGGTAAACTGTAAATTTGTTACAATTAATAAATATATCTATCTATCTGCACATTAAATCAATTTGAACAGACACAAACCTGATAGGTTTTGTATACTTTCTTAAAGCATTTGATTTTTTCTTGAGTGCTATGGCTATGTTTGATCCAAGTCACAGCATCGGCATCTACGTTTTTCTTTAAATGTATCCATTCTCTAATGAATTCTTCCCGCGAATGGTATACCTCTATCCTGGCTGCAGTCACATACATTTAATCAATTTTAGTGTAAAATTACGTTCATTCAAGTTAGGCAAAAATTATTTATGGGATAAACCTACCTTTATCCCTTTCCATGATTTCAACATTGCCTAAAGTATTTTCTAGCCACTCATTCCATAGCTCAAGATTTTCAAAGCCAGTTTGCAAGTCCTTGCACCAAAGCCGAATATGTTTATCAGAATCTGCCTCTGTAAATTGCAAAGCAGATTTCAAAAACCAAACAGCTTGTCATAAAAATTCATCTTGGAATATGTTATTTACTTACTGGGTTTAGATTTACCAAAACTTTGCGTCACCCAAGCAGGCGCAGAATCTTTGTTCACTTCTGAAACGATATGTTTGATGTTTAAGGTTTTTTTGTTTCGTCGTTTCAGGTCTGCAGGAAAGTAGGTAAGTAAGTGTGGACGATGACGTCAAATATGCAATTTGAAATGGTTTCATGAACTTACTGTAATCTACTTTTGGTTTTATCCTTAATGAAGAGAATTCTGGTTTCCCGCTGGAGAAGCGCTTAGTGATGTCTTCTAGACTTTGACTGACGACTGATGTGCTCTTATCCTCGCGTTTAATCAAAGAGAATGAGGTGTATGTAGTTTTGTCACTCGTTTGTGGTTTATCCTTTTCCGGTTCCTCCTTTTCTAAATGTTTTGCTTGAGCTACTTTTTCCCCCAATATATTTTGTGCTTGTGATGCTACCTGAGCTGATTCGACTTCTATTATTTTTTCCAATGTAATTTCGAAAGTGATCGGTTCTAATGAGACGTCTCCAATGAAAGTAGAATCTGTAGAAGCTCTCTGACTAACTCCCTCTGTTAATTTTTCTGCCAAGTCTTCCTCGATCTTTTGGGCATCTTTCGAATGGTATATCACACTTTGTTCAGTTCCTTCTTCTTTAATCCCTTCTGTTTCACCATACGTGTCAGCAGCTATTTCAGCTGTATCTGTTTTGGAGGGCATAGGCATGGCATTACCTGTTGTATCATTTTCTGTTATTTTTGATATGTCTGTAGCTCGCGTGAAGTTCTTTAGAAGCATAATAGACGTTCTTTCATCCGCCTCAACTAAAAACCCTAAAGATGAGATGGATTTGCTGACACTCACACTGGGTCTGACCACAGGTAAAACAATATCTGAGGGCCAAGATTCGTCTGCATCAGCTAAAAAAATAAATTAGGTGATTTAATGTTCAAAGGTCTATGCGAATACCTGAGTGATTCACTCATCACAATCATCATCATCATCATAAACTCTGCTGGATAAAGATATATATTTATTTATAGGGTATTATTTGTATTATACAATTATTTATTTATTTAACAAAATCCACAGTCCTTATTATTAGTATCATTTGTCTCGGTTCGCTAAATTCGTCAGCTGCTATTGAGTAAAATTATAAACTTTATGACATATTCTACGTCTACTTATTTCTAGTAATTAGTGGTGTAAATGCACACATACACAGTAAATGGTCATTAGGTTCGCTAAATACTATATCAGGATTCATGAAATCAGATTTATGTGAGTCAGCGTTTTCATTTTCTGCAGTAGCGTAGTTTGTTACTGAAAAAATAAAATTAATAGAACAATTAATAATCTCTAAGTAGGTACTTTACTCACCCATGTAGTTACCAAAACATGTTGGAAAAAAAACCTCAAAATAAATAGTAAGGTCAAAATCTAAAATAGATACAATATTACCGAGGTCTTTTTCAGAAAATTTTACTTTTTTGCTTAAATCATCGTCATCGACTTCATTACTTTCTAAGTTTATAGTTTCATTTACTTCTGTTCCCTGGTCAGCGTTGCTTTCCTCATTTTCGGGCTCATTCCTAGCAGATCCAAGATTGTCATTTGCATCTTGAAATTCGTTCTGTTCATTGACTTCTAGTGGCTTTGTGTCGTCCATTGTATCATTTTCTGTTCCTTTTAAAATGTGCCTTGGTCTTGAGTCTACTTTCACATCATCATTCCATTCCTCAGATTCATTTTGATTGTTATTATCCTTAACATTCTGTACGTCCATTTTTTCGTCACCTGGATGGTCTTTATCAAAGCTATCAATTATAACATCCAGTTCATTTTTGATAAAAATGTCTATATCAAGCGACGCCAATGATTCTTTTGGCTTAAGTTCAAAATTTCCAAATCCATCATCAACGTAATCTGTAGAAGACTCCGCATTGTTTGTTTCAGATGATGATGATGATATTTCCACAATAACCGGTTCAGGTTCACAAATATCCTGTAACGTAAAAGGTTATATTTTAACAGTCAATAGGATGTTCTTAAAAATCTAATCGTTTACATGTTTTTTTTTAATAATAAATTAGAATATACTTTGACACTTACTACGACTTTGTCGATCAAATCATCTAAGAAATCTAAAACTGGTCCTATTTCTTCATAGAGATCTGTAAATAATGTTATTGGTAAATACCTTCTCTTGTTAATAAATTACAAGTAGTCCAGTCAATGAGTGCTCTCAATGGAACTAGGGGCAAAAGATGAAGGGAGTATGTTTGACTTCGGAACTTTGTTTGGACTAGTTATGAAACAAACATACTAAAGGTATACTAAAAGTAAAGTGTCCTCTGTGTGGTAAACCCTAGTGAGGGCACAAGGAAGGTCCCGTTTTTTACTTTAATCTCATAAACTATGCGTCATAGCGTATATATTCCACGTTTTAGAGTATTTTATCATATTATTTAATTATAATATTATAGACGACTTGTCGAGGCAGACCACCTGCCCGATGGTCAGACGACATTGTGGGGGCTGTAGGGAAGCAGTGGAACCGACTGGCACAAGACCGCCAGGGGTGGCGAGATAAGGAAGAAGCCTATACTCAATAGTGGGTGTTACCGGCTGATTGGATATTATTATAGTAGGTAGGTTCCTATGAAGCTTAAGACTAAAAAACGGGAACTTCTTAGTGCGCCCACTTCTAGGTCTCACCTCACAGGGGTGGGGACTTTTAGCAGAGCTTTTAGTATGTTTGTCTCATAACTAGTCCATACAACGTGCCGAAGTCAAACTTTCTGCTTTCGACCTTTCCTTTTTTGTAGTAAATGGTGATAATGGCAAATGTTAGCTTACCTAAGTATTGATCTTCTAATATTTTATCTGCCGTATCGTCCAATATCTCTGATATCCAAACCGTGATCTTGGAAATAACTTCAACTTCAATTTTCTTGTTCTCACGAATTCTACGTTCATTATTTCTTCTATTATTTTTTACGTTTCTCATTAGATCTTCAATGTCCTTAGTTATAACGTTGGATATTCTTTCTAGCCTGTAAGAATATAATATTCGTTGATTAACTAGGTAGGTACTCAGTTTATTTTGTTTTCATATTTTTTTACTTACTCGGGATTTAAAGTGATGATTGTTGGTCTGTATAGCTTTTTTGCTATTTTGGTTCCAAAACAAATGCAAAAAGCTTGTCTTTGTTGTTGCATCCGGGATGATAATTTCGGGTCATTTGCAAATGTTGTGGTATTGCTGAAACCGACCACATAATTGTTAGTGAAAACAAAAACATAGCATTTAGATATTTTATTATTGTACAACCAAATATTTTCCAATATGACCATGAAACCTTTTATCTTTAGTTTTCGTATTTTTGTTTTTACTCTTGGATTTTTTCTTTCTTCTATTAGAGTTTTTACATCTCTTAAAACATTCTATTGCATCTGGAATCTGTACGACCGGAGTCATGTCGAACACATGTTGTTTTAATCGATCTATCTGTTGGATGGGGAAAAATGTTATTTATTAGATTATAGCTGTATTTCTATCTTCTATAGAGGTATAAAATCCCTTTTTTATACCTAACGGTTTGGCAGACATGTCGTGTTGCCGATGGAATTTTTAACACCTTATCTTCATCAGAATAAAGTCCATCCATAGTAATTCTAGTACCTAATTAAAATTTTATGATACAATTTTCATGCAATCTGTTTTAAGGCATGCGTAATAAAATATTTAATAAAGTACCTTAGGTAGTCAGCGGTGTTGTTGGCGTGTTATTCTTCTTTTAGTTCTTCTGGGATGGGGGACTATTTGAAAGCAAGCGATAGTCAGAAAAAATTAAATGTAGAATTAAATTTTAGTTTTATGTGTTGCTTACCATGATCCCAGGCAAAATATGATAGTTATTTTGCCAAGTCTCAATGCAATGTCGTTTCGATGGAACAGCCAGTTCAACTGTCCTCATTGGACATCGAGGGGAGTCTTTCTTGGTTTTATTTTTTCTTGGCGAGTTTGTGCCCTGTGAGGAATTGTTCCGTACCTTTCTTGATTGTTTTGTAGGGGATTGACTTCTAAAATTGATGTGAATGATATACTCACTTTGCTGTTCTACTAATTTATATCTATCTTTAACCCTGTTCATTGGAACCCGAATTGGAGTAGTGAGCTTGGTAGATACGATTTGTTGGGTTCATGTAGGTATTAGTTTACAGGTTTTGAGGCCCCTACTCTGCTAAGATCTTGTTTTACTAACCTGCGTTTGGGTCGTTTCTTTTCGCTATAAAAGTTAGTGCCTCTTAAGCTGACGACGTTATACTTATTATTTCGGGTCGTAGGACTCTGCTTTAGCTCCTGAAGTTTTTTACCTCGTTGTATTTCTTTTTCTATTGTTTTGTCCACCCAGTTATCTATGTAGTCACTGCATGACTGAATGCCTGGGTATAAAATGATTACTAAGGTCAAGTTATTATGTAGTTACTATCTACTGGAAATCACTGGATTGTATACCACTCGCACAAGACCAGAAGGAGAGGCGTTTTAGGGTAGGTCTTGGGTCAACCACGGTTATGTCAAGAATTGGCATTGTGCAAAATGCAATCTAGACCTAATAAAAAATTGTACCTATTTATTTCAAGCAAGCAGTATAGCTCTTATTGGAAAAATTGCACAAGAGACCCTTAAAACAAATAGAATGGCTGGAAGGGTGGCTTTCAGAGCAGTGCCTGGTGTACCTACGCAGTCAACCCTCCCAGCTATCATTGCTAATGTTGAATGTTTTCACATTCAATGTAATTGTAAAATTAAGCTATATCTAAGATATTTTACGCTGACAATGGATGAGTTAGGTGATTTCATACGGATACGGACATTGCAAAGCGGGGTAGGTAGGTAGACGCCAATAGGATTGGCACGAGGAAAAGGCCTTATTAAATATGGTGTTATCATAACAGTCAAACCTGGATAAGGATTATTCAGGTCCATTTTATTCACTTATAAAATTTTATAAACTAACGCGCAAATACAAAATTCTAGATTAGCTACTCGGATTTTTTAAATGGCATTTTGATTAAATCTATATGGTCATGCTTAGATGGGACATCCAACAGGGCTTAGTTTGCGTGACCCGTGAATGTACATACAACTCGGTCACAATATCTGTGCACCTTGAGCCATACAAAATGTTTGGCTGAAGAAGAAAGTGGTGAAGAAGCTCGGTCAAGTGGAGGGCGAGAAGAGTCTATTCTATACGATAGTATTATCATAATAATTATATGCATAGTGTCATGATATTTAGCAAGACACAAAGTATTAAGTATAATAATTATAATACTAAATATATGTATTTATAATAATAATAAAACGTTGTATACGTATAATCATTATAGGTGCGCGAGATGACTCGCACATGACGTTTTATTCATATTATTTGCATTCTACAAAGAACAGATGCAAATAGCGGAAAACATTTTTAATGATTTAGTGGATGCTACTTTTGGAGATATAAAAATACTAGCTGCGCCCCGCGGTTTTACCCGCGTGTTGATAGATATTTTGGATAATTATACAATATATTTCTATGAATAAGTAGCCTATGTGTTATTCTGATAATTCGGCTGTCCAAAATCAAAACCTAGCAAGGGACATTTTCGCCGAAATATGTTTTTTGAACCTATCGACATTTTTTTTTTTCGCTGCATATAATGTAAAAACAACCATATCTCTATCACAATTAGGGCCAAAGTTACAAAAATGCCAAACCTAGTAAGTGAACGTTTTAATACAAAATAAAAAAGTCAAAAACCTAGGAAGTTACATTTCCAAGTCCATAACTCTAGTAAGTGCGGTACATACTGGATTTTTGAATTTGTAAATAGTTCTTACTAGGTTTACGTATTTGGTATGGGCCACATACCGTAAAACCTTACAAGATTGCCTAACTGATTTGATTTTGCCCACCAGGGTACTTTTTTTAAAATTCTTAAGATTATGGAGAATTTTTTAGTAGCTTTTATTTCTTGTTTATTTGTAGAAATTTGAATATGTCACTGGCGACACTAAATAACCGATTGTCGCGAATTTCACTTCAGTTGACTGTCAGATGGTGTCAAAGTTGGTGGTGTGTTTGGCGGGTCAAAGTTCGTGCGGAAAACTTTATTCAAAAACAGTACTTGCAGTTACAACAGGTAAGTAATTCTTTTACCACTATAAGTTTGTAACAAATAAACAGTACCTGTTGAATATTTGACGCGAAACCTCTTTTAAACTCGAAAATATTAAGGTGGGCAATGTCAAAGTATTTTTCTGGAGTACTGTTTACGACTTTGCCCACCAAAATATTGCTGTCAGGGTTGTCACTACGACATTAAATTAAAATTGGTTTATGTAGGTCCTATTAGTAGTACGTTTAGTAGTGGGTATAAATGCTATAAGGAAGGTCTACAAAACAAGTGTTTCGATCATATTGCAGAGTACTTCCAATTATTTATTTTATTCAATTCCTCTTTATCAAATAATGTAATGAAAAATATACCATTTCTACAGTTTTTTCGTATATTGATGCCTTAATTTGTTTTATAAGCTAAATGAGGTACTTAACTTATCATCATTTATAAACATATTTATATATTTATTCCATCTACCTTAAGATTTTTTTGTGTCAGCTACTGATAACCAAGTTAGGGTAAAGTTTCTACCATGATTTGGTAAAGCATAAAAGCTATTTTTAATGTAATGCTTATTTTCAGAATGAACAGATCAATTGGAAACATCAGTTGCAAAAATCTCGCATCGCTGCCACCGTTTGAACCGGTGACCTGTAATCCTGACAAACTTGATAGACTTTGTATTAAATTTAACAACATTAATTTGGGTTTGTCAGCGCAAGATAACACACATTATGGATCATCAGATGTTTCAATATTACATACATTGTTCAAAAATGATGAACAGAATCGGTCTTTTATGGCCATGAATGAAAATGATTTGCCAAAGTGTTTACAACCAAAGACTACTAAAGCTAACTGCAAGCAGTAATAAATTGACAGCAAATAAAATATCGAAATCTAAAGTTATAATAACTTCAGATGTTAAAGTTACCGCTGAAGAAATGACGCACATCGGGAAAAACATAACAGTGGGGGCTGAATTTATAACACAATCAGCACTTCAGTTGACAGTAGTGATACCGAAAATTGAAAAATATCATACACCAAAAGGTGATCAAGGTGAAAATTTGAGTAGGTTAAATGAGAAAAATACAAGAAAACGGAAAATTTGTACTACTAGAACTAAAAATTATTGTGAAAAAATGTGACAACCCTAGCACATTTTTTTATTTGTATGAAAAATGTCTAAAAATTATTTGTGTCTTTGCCCACTCAATTTAGGCTATTAATTTGCTTGCTTGAACGTTTCATATTAAGATATAAAGTAACATTGATTGCCCCTTTTGCTTGTTCATTAATTCTTGTGATCATAAGGTCAAAAATACCGAAATTACGATTTTTATTGCAAAATGGGCAAACTTGTAAAAGTTTTTTATATTTGGCCCGCTCTCTAAATTATGATTTTTACACATACCGTCCCATTTTATTCGATTTATAATCTATTATTTGCAAAGAACTGTATATTTAAAATAATGTAGCGCAAACTTATAGTTTGAACTATACATACTTTTAAAATTATCTAAAATTGAACCACCAAATCCAAGAAAATTGGGCAAAGTTGCACTGTTTTACGGTACTAGGTTATCGAACTTGTAATTGTATCATACCGTAAAACAGTGCAACTTTGCCCAATTTTCTTGGATTTGGTGGTTCAATTTTAGATAATTTTAAAAGTATGTATAGTTCAAACTATAAGTTTGCGCTACATTATTTTAAATATACAGTTCTTTGCAAATAATAGATTATAAATCGAATAAAATGGGACGGTATGTGTAAAAATCATAATTTAGAGAGCGGGCCAAATATAAAAAACTTTTACAAGTTTGCCCATTTTGCAATAAAAATCGTAATTTCGGTATTTTTGACCTTATGATCACAAGAATTAATGAACAAGCAAAAGGGGCAATCAATGTTACTTTATATCTTAATATGAAACGTTCAAGCAAGCAAATTAATAGCCTAAATTGAGTGGGCAAAGACACAAATAATTTTTAGACATTTTTCATACAAATAAAAAAATGTGCTAGGGTTGTCACATTTTTTCACAATAATTTTTAGTTCTAGTAGTACAAATTTTCCGTTTTCTTGTATTTTTCTCATTTAACCTACTCAAATTTTCACCTTGATCACCTTTTGGTGTATGATATTTTTCAATTTTCGGTATCACTACTGTCAACTGAAGTGCTGATTGTGTTATAAATTCAGCCCCCACTGTTATGTTTTTCCCGATGTGCGTCATTTCTTCAGCGGTAACTTTAACATCTGAAGTTATTATAACTTTAGATTTCGATATTTTATTTGCTGTCAATTTATTACTGCTTGCAGTTAGCTTTAGTAGTCTTTGGTTGTAAACACTTTGGCAAATCATTTTCATTCATGGCCATAAAAGACCGATTCTGTTCATCATTTTTGAACAATGTATGTAATATTGAAACATCTGATGATCCATAATGTGTGTTATCTTGCGCTGACAAACCCAAATTAATGTTGTTAAATTTAATACAAAGTCTATCAAGTTTGTCAGGATTACAGGTCACCGGTTCAAACGGTGGCAGCGATGCGAGATTTTTGCAACTGATGTTTCCAATTGATCTGTTCATTCTGAAAATAAGCATTACATTAAAAATAGCTTTTATGCTTTACCAAATCATGGTAGAAACTTTACCCTAACTTGGTTATCAGTAGCTGACACAAAAAAATCTTAAGGTAGATGGAATAAATATATAAATATGTTTATAAATGATGATAAGTTAAGTACCTCATTTAGCTTATAAAACAAATTAAGGCATCAATATACGAAAAAACTGTAGAAATGGTATATTTTTCATTACATTATTTGATAAAGAGGAATTGAATAAAATAAATAATTGGAAGTACTCTGCAATATGATCGAAACACTTGTTTTGTAGACCTTCCTTATAGCATTTATACCCACTACTAAACGTACTACTAATAGGACCTACATAAACCAATTTTAATTTAATGTCGTAGTGACAACCCTGACAGCAATATTTTGGTGGGCAAAGTCGTAAACAGTACTCCAGAAAAATACTTTGACATTGCCCACCTTAATATTTTCGAGTTTAAAAGAGGTTTCGCGTCAAATATTCAACAGGTACTGTTTATTTGTTACAAACTTATAGTGGTAAAAGAATTACTTACCTGTTGTAACTGCAAGTACTGTTTTTGAATAAAGTTTTCCGCACGAACTTTGACCCGCCAAACACACCACCAACTTTGACACCATCTGACAGTCAACTGAAGTGAAATTCGCGACAATCGGTTATTTAGTGTCGCCAGTGACATATTCAAATTTCTACAAATAAACAAGAAATAAAAGCTACTAAAAAATTCTCCATAATCTTAAGAATTTTAAAAAAAGTACCCTGGTGGGCAAAATCAAATCAGTTAGGCAATCTTGTAAGGTTTTACGGTACTAGGTACATACACCTATTTTAAATGGTAAATAACATGACAACAAAAAGAGATAGGCCCATAATTTTTAGGAGGATTTGTAGACTAAATTGTGGAGTTTAATACAACATGCAAAAAAGTACACCACAATAACCCAGTTTTAAAGTTACAGATCAAAAATAAAATAAAAATCGTATTTTTTTTGCAAATTTCTAAAATAATATTGATTTTACTAGGCTTATGTACCGAAATTGTTATTTTCTTAGCTAGGTAGACTATCTAGCTTTCAAATGAGGCTACTTTGAAGAAAATACACCGTTTACTCAAAAAGAAACGAAGAAAAAACCAGATAAAGTAGTTTTCATTTAAAAAAATATTAAATCGGCTTTATTTTTGAGATAGGTAACATAAAATTTTATATTTTTTGTTTTTTATCGATAAATATATGTTGTGTATTCGCACATCTCGTTTGATCAAGGTTCGACAAATCACATTGTATAATTACTATCTGATTTTTATAATAATAAATGACAATAAAAATAAAGTAACTTTTAATATTTTATTACCTCACTAGGTATTGACATGACCATTACCTATTAATTATGCCATAAATAAATTCAAAAACATAGCTAGTGATTTCACTAGGTTTTATTGTTCGATCAATAATATAAGTTGCTTAGACTAACCATTTTATATACCTAGTAAGTAACCTTGCTAGGTTATTGTTTTGGATTACATATGCAATTTAACTGAGATTTCCCAAATCAAACTGCAGTAAGGCACATAAAACTTGTAGAATTGTAAATTGAATAAAGTACATAAACTCATAATGTAGAGCAAGATTTATTTATCGAAAGCAAAATAAACACAGTACCAAAAATAAATTGTGTTCGTAAATATTTAAAAAAATATTTGTTTTCCTTCTCCTGTAAAATTTGGTGAACAAAACTTGCTAGGTTTTGATTTTGGACAGCCGATATGTAAGCTATCTTATTGTGAAGTTTCATCAAAATCCATTCAATAGTTTTTGCGTGAAAGAGCAACAAACATTCTCACAAACATTCGCGTTTATAATATTAGTAGAATTATATGATTAAAAATGGTCTATGATTTGTGGAAAACAATTTTTCTGCTAGTTCCTTACAGAACGCAGAAAATGTTATAAACCGCTAAAATATTTGTATTTCGCGGTATTCTGTGTCAGATTGTGACGTGACGAATAATTGTGAACGGAGTTTTTGAATACCTACCCCGGTAGCAGGTGCATTGGATCCAACACCTTGAATGCTTTTTGATTTTCCTTGTAGAACGCAGAATAAGTTAAAAACCACAAAAACTTTTGAATCTCGTGCCAACACAAAACGGATCGATCTTCCTTTAAGATTATTTCGGGCCTTAGTCGGTGCGTTATTCGTTCATTAATCATTCATTGATTTCATTTCATTTTATTTCATTCCATGTCAGTCTCACTCATCTCACTCATCCCATTCATTCGGCAAATTACACCACAACAAATAAACACCGCGTATTTTGGATTGGATTTAAACAAATTCAAAAAAAATATTTCTTATACTTTGCTGTACCTACGTAATAACTGCTTTAGCGAAAGCAAACCAAATTAAACTACCGATACATCCATCAACACTGGTGCCTGTTATAATATTTTTAGCACTGCTAATAAAGTTTTCATAATATTTGTAAGTGCTCGTGAACAAAGAAACGAAGTGTTCCCAATATTCCCATAAAGATAAAAGCGATGTGGTCTCATTTAGAACGTGGAAGCTCACCAGTAGATTGGTGTGAATCTAACTATTCCATTTCGCCAGTGATAGCAGAGTTCGTCAATACTGTAAGTTATTTTTGAACATCATAACTTTACTACGCAATTGCTTTTCTTTATTTATCAAAACCTCAAAATACTAGTTATTGTTAAAGAATTAAGTACCTTCTTGTGTTATTAATTTTTTAATTGCATATATATACGGGTTCATAATAGGTACCTACATGTCCCTCTTGAGTATATTCATGGTAGGTATAATAATCTACTTACTGCGGTTGGTAGTTGTTTGTGATTGGTACCTTTTAATTATTAAGAAAATGCCATTAATTGAAATTGTATTATTGTAATTGTAAAATGATGAAAATGCAATTAATAACTGCTTAATAATTTTCATTGAAATAATATTTAGCTTGTTACCATGGTGCAGTCTAGGTAGACGAGATCACTTTGACTAATTCTAGGCTGTATTAAAAACTAGCACAATCCTATAAATTACCTATATACATATACTACTGCGGACATTCCCGGCTTCGCACAGTTTTAGTACAGATCCCTAACTTTAAAAAAAAATATAATATACCTAATCTATGTTCACCGGGGATAGTGTAGCTTCCCAATGGTGAAAGAATTTTTCAAATTGGTCCAGGAGTTTCGGAGCCTATTCATTACAAACAAACAAAAACTCAAACCTTTCCTCTTTATAATATTGGTATAGATACAGCATTCGTAAAAATAACAAAGTATGCGATTGGTAACAAGTATGTTAGTACTTAATGTACTTATTATTGTTATTGCTATTTCACAAGTTTATGTAGGTTGTTAGTTATTACTTACATAAACTTGTGAAATAATAGGGTAGAGGTATTCATATTCATTTATTGCATACACAATACATTCTTCATAGTTCTGCCTTAGGTGTTATTAGCTTAGAGGTAGGTACATGTACCCTTGAGTCTAACAATGTCTAAGTCAGTACCATAGGATATCTTATAACTAGTAAATCAATATTTATGAATATCTTGTAAGTGGACTCATACAAAGTGATAGTGGCGACAGAAGTTTGTTCCGCCAGCACACTCTGAAATGAACCCATCCACACCAAGGACATATAATATAACATTTTCCTATTAACTCTGCTTGAGTGTTAGATGGATGGATGTTTGTAACTTCTTCAAACCAAAATCACTGAATGGTTTGGGCTGAAATTTTGCATTATGTAAGCCAAGGTCTGGAATAAAACATAGGCTAGTTAGTTCCCATGGGACAAAAATTTCCTTTAAACTTTTCCATAGGTACAGTACAATGCGCGCGAAGCAGCGGACAGAAACTAGCTACTGATTGATTTAACAGATAAGAAAACAGACACAAAAAACAACCTTAAATAAATTTAAAAATAAGGTAGGTTAAAAACCTACATACAAGCCGCATACTAATAACTACGGGAAAAAGATGTTTACGTACCAAGGTGCACAGTATTACAATATAATACCTTCCATTATAAAAAATGTAAACTCATTCAAAACAAAACTATCAAGATATGTATCAGATAATTATTTTTGAATGCATTGGATGGGTACTACCTATACCTATGAAGACAACCTACCTTAATTTAATTTACACCTATTTTATATTAACCTACATTAAAATTTTATATTAGGTAACTTAGTTCTCATGTAAGTGACATTGTGTCTTTTTGAGAATAAATGTCTTTAAACCAAATACATAAAAGAAGGCAATAGGCTTTTTGTTTTCATGTACGAGTAAGTGTAGTGTAATAATTTATAAAATATGATATTTTTTATAATTACAGTTCACCAATGTCATATTCTTCTTATTTCCGCCTATGCTGATGCACCTTTTCCAAGAATACTCAAAGTTCTGCAACCCAGCTATTAACATACTATGGGTACTTTTGATGGTCATTGGTTTGAGCTCTGC
The DNA here is from genome assembly GCA_947044415.1 of Eupithecia dodoneata. Taxonomy (NCBI): domain Eukaryota; kingdom Metazoa; phylum Arthropoda; class Insecta; order Lepidoptera; family Geometridae; genus Eupithecia; species Eupithecia dodoneata. Next base: position 4,161,425 of record OX345656.1, on the reverse strand, counting down.
CTACTTCCATGCCACTTTGAGTCTTGTAGGTAAGTTGATTAGATTGATTTTAATTATTATCCTACTCAAGCGTCAAGCTGAAGACAGGGCGCTATGTATGGCGCTCATTGGGGGAGACATATCTCGCGAAGAACCGACGGCTGCTGGGGCAACCGTGTTCTTGAGTGGAGACCACGAACGACTAGATAAACGTAGTGTAGGACGCCCTCCGACCAGGTGGGATGACGACCTGCGAAAGACTGCAGGTAGATGCTGGACACGACAAGCTGAAGACAGGGCGCTCATTGGGGGAGGCCTCAGTCCAGCAGTGGACTGCTATAGGCTGATGATGAATTTGTTCAGCAGTGGACTAACATAGGATGATGATTATCCTACTAACAACATTGTAAAGGTGAATATGTAAATATGATTATTAGGTACCTAAGATCTCCAAAACATAGCTCACACAGAATGAATGGTTGCTATGTAAAACAAAATTCAACTTAATCCACTTGAACGTCCGAGCGACTAGATCCGCCTAAAAAAATGTAGCGGTCATTACGCTACTTTTTATGCGTTGTCGCCCGCGAGCCCTACGCATATCGACATAGATAGGCAAATAGAACGCGAGCGGAAGAAGCTAAAATATAATAATAGTTTTGCTAAAGATCATGATTCATGGCTGATTTTTATTATCTTATTTATTCAGGTCAATTACTAGATGAGCTGGCAATACTATGGATTGTTATGGCTGCCTTTGGCATGTTTCTACCGAAGCGGTATTTTCCAAGGAGTTTTAATGGAAACAGGTAATTAGAGTGATTAGCTTGCATCATAAATTGATGAACTCAAAAACTACTAATTGTGTTAGAGAAGTATTGTTAACGATTTAACTATCGACCTAGTAGCCTATTCAAAAACCTACTGTGGTTAATTGAATGTATTAAACAGACTGACCGAATTTAATCTACCTATAGATATATTTATTTATGAAAGTGTTCACCTAAATACTAGATGGCGCCACTTGTAAATGATTAAACAAATGAATGTCTTTTTCCAGGCGTGTGTTGGCGTTTTTTCTGAGCATTTTCTCGGTGATCACCACTGGACTCCTGGTGTTGCATCCATTTGCGAACGCATTTGTATTGATGACTCTAGCTATACCCAGCCTGTCATTCATTTTTATGGAAATCAACTCGTAAGTACACCCAAAACACTTTTTATACAGCCTATTCGTCCCACTGCTAGACAAAGTAGTCAAATCATCCGACAGAGAACCAAAGTTACAGACATAGCTCAAAGAATTAGCAAGCTGAAGTGGCAGTGGGACGGCCATATATCGCGAAGAACCGACAACTGTTGGGGTAAACGTGTTCTTGAGAGGAGAACACGACTCGGCAAACGTAGTATAGGATTAATAAATAATAAAATACAGAGAAGGAAGCTGCTGCCCTTCCACTGGTAGGTTCCCTTAGTCGGCTCTTAGGACATCCATGGGCGGAGTTGGAAGGGTCGATTGGTGATCGCAGTGGAGATATTAAAATACACAGAAATAACTTGCAGCCTATACGATCATTGGTGTCCTTGGAGAACTGATGATTACTACGAAGCGGATGCAATGTATGTAGGTCATTCCATTTAATATTTATTTAGAATGTTTGGTTCCTAAGGTCCTATAGGTGTTTCAAAACCTAAATTATATTTTTTACACTTCAGTGCGAAATGCCCTCGTGTCTACCGCCTCGGACTTCGCGCAATCGCAGTATTCCATCTCGCTCTCGCCTGCTGGATCCTGGACCGTCTATTCTGCGAAGCATGGCTTTCTATAAACTTCCCATACATGCACGGACTATGGCACATATTGATCTTCATAACTGGTTACTCATGCTTGGTTCTCTGTGCCTATTTCAATGCGATTGAGGAAAGGCCAGAACAAAAACCACAGTTAAGATATTGGCCGAGAAATTATTTTGAATGGGGTATTCCGTATGTTTCTATCAAGAAACCTTACAGTGAAGATCATTTCGCAAGATGCATGCTTTAAAGACAACATGATAATAAAGGGGTGTTTGAATATTTAACTATTGTGAACTGATTTCTTTTAATAAGGCTGATGTTTGAAGAATATTCTGGTATTCAAGAAATTGCCAATTATTAGTATTATGTTCAAGAAAAGGCAACTTCTATTAACGCCACTTGTATTTTTGACGACCGATGTGGCGCGTTGGGCGAAGGTCCGCTCGCGCAGGAGGTTGCGGGTTCGATTCCCGCCTCGGAACAATTGTGTGTACGATCTGCAGATATTTGTTCCGGGTGTTCTGGTCGTATGTATAATAAAAAATATCTATCTATGTAAGGTATTGTATTATGTATATCAGCTATCTAGTACCCATAACACAAGCTCTGCTTACCATGGGGCTAGATAATGCTGTGTGAATTGTCCAGCATTATTTATTTTAATTCTATAATGGTATGGCCGTATAAAACTTTTGAAACTATTATGGTCATTAACACAGAAGTCGTTTACAACGGGATACGATATGATCAGGGTGCATGAAACGGTGCCGAAATATTGGAAAATTCAAAAATCAAAGCATGGTGAATACCCCGTTATAAATGACTTTTGTGTGAAACAAGTATGGTAAAAAGAGTAAAGGGTAAGCCACCCTTTACTATTTTTAACAAAATTCGAATTCTAATTCGTTTCTATATAAGGGGCATAGATTATGTAGCCAGGTAAAAGTATACCGGTATAGTTATGGGCATTTTACTACTGTACATATATATTAAAATGTATTATTATTTATGTGAAAAAGTGTATTATAGATGTAAATCGTTTATTTTTATCATGAGTAGGTATTTCTACGAAGCGGATGCAACGTATGTAGGACTAGGTCATTCATTCCATTTAATATTATTTAAAATGTTTGCAACATAGTGATCTGATGATAACATTATTTCAAAATGGCTTCCATTTTGAGCTGTTTAATATTCTGTAGCCTAAAGTCTGTGATGAGTATTTTTAGTTTATTTTTGTTTTGTCATTTTCTAGAATTTTAATAAGTTGGTAAGGTAGGTACATGTTATTTTTTTTTTTTATTTATTTAACAAAATCCACAGTCCTTATTCTAAGACAAACTTAAAATACTATGTTTCTCCTTATACAAAAATTGTATTATGGTCTGATATAGAAATTTCAGTATTCTGAGTGTATGTATATTTACTATGTTGGGTGGTATAAAATATTTATTTAGACGTATGTTTATTAAAAATAAGATTACCTATTTATTTATCAGATGATTATATTTTATGAGTTGTTTGTTTAGGTGTAGGTAATGTAAGGTTCAGCGTACACAGAGACGCGACGCTAAGCGCATTTGATTGAAAATATAACTTTATTTACTACGCAAAAAGGTACAAATTGGCACAAGCGAGGCGCGGCGTCTCAGTGTGAGCTGACCCCAAAGCGTATAAAAATGTCAAGTACAATGTCAAAGGTACAAATTGGCACAAGCGAGGCGCAGCGTCTCAGTGTGAATTGACCCCAAAGCGTATAAAAATGTCAAGTACAATGTCAAAGGTACAAATTGGCACAAGCGAGGCGCAGCGTCTCAGTGTGAGCTGACCCCAAAACGTATAAAAATGTCAAGTACAATGTCAAAGGTACAAATTGGCACAAGCGAGGCGCGGCGTCTCAGTGTGAGCTGACCCCAAAACGTATAAAAATTTCAAGTACAATGTCAAAGGTACAAATTGGCACAAGCGAGGCGCAGCGTCTCAGTGTGAGCTGACCCCAAAGCGTATAAAAATGTCAAGTACAATGTCAAAGGTACAAATTGGCACAAGCGAGGCGCAGCGTCTCAGTGTGAGATGACCCCAAAGCGTATAAAAATGTCAAGTACAATGTCAAAGGTACAAATTGGCACAAGCGAGGCGCAGCGTCTCAGTGTGAGATGACCCCAAAGCGTATAAAAATGTCAAGTACAATGTCCTAAAGCGATAGAATAGTTATTGCTATGTTATGTATGTGTCACTCTTGACCATTCACTTAGTAGGTAATTCTTCATTTCTGTGAAGACGAATCGAAGGTACATGCGAAAATAGCGCCGCCATTTTAGCACATACAAAAATTCGCATTTTGCTAATACAGAGGTAAAAAAGCTTCATCATCAACCTATGTTAGTCCAGTGCTGGACATAGGCCTACCCCAATGAGCGTCATAGAGCCAGCATCTACCTGCAGTCTTTCGCAGGTCGTCATCTCACCTGGTCGGAGGGCGTCCTACACTACGTTTACCGAGTCGTGGTCTCCACCTAAGAACACGTTTGCCCCAGCGGACGTCGGTTCTTCGCGAGATGTGGCCGGCCCACTGCCACTTCAGCTTGCTAATTCTTAGAGCTATGTCGATAACTTTGGTTCGCTGTCGGACCTTTTCGTTACGAATCCTATCCTTCAGAGAAACTCCGAGCATAGCTCTTTCCATAGCTCGCTGAGCGACTTTGAACTGGTGGACCAGCCCTATCGTGAGTGTACACGTCTCAGCTCCGTAGGTCGTGACACGACAATTTTGTATTAGATAATGTTAAATAGAATAAAGAAAAAAACCAAGCGAAGTGGCCCTTGGTAGCCAACAAACTCTGTTTTCGCGTCTCTATCTAAACTAAACAATAAAAATTAGATATTTCAGAGGCATTAACAAAACGCTCATTGAAAACATCACAAACTGTCCAATGGTTTTTCTTTCAAATTCTTTTATTTAACATATCTATTATTTAGATATAATAGGTGGTGAACGTCACCACCTATTTTTATGAAAAAGCCTCTAATACGAAACTGCGCATGGGGTACAGTTGAGTGCATAATCATTCCATTAAGAAAGCGCTCAACTACACAAACTGTCAAATGGTTTTTCTTTTAAATTCGTTTTTTTAACATATTGAGTTAAAATAGGTGGTGACGTTAGTTTGAATCGGGGTATAAGGTCTCGCAAATTTCTATGAACTCTGTGAACAAAGCCTCTAATACGAAACTGCGCATGGTACAGTTGAGTGCATAATCATTCATGTAAGGTAAGAGATTAAAACTTATCCTGCGCAGCCACTCGCTTGTATTTCAGGGTGTTCATAAATTTACGCGTAAACTAATTAAACGTTTAGAATTGACTTGTGTACCTACGTATCCGGTAGATGGCGTCTTCCGTCTAAATTACTTATCCAAAGCTTGACTCTTGACCTAATATTATCATTAAGTCTCTAACTTTGTATTTAATGATTAACAGTGATAAAATAATCGCAACTATGTTTTTACTTGATAACCTTTTGAATTGATAGTTTCATACTATAGTTACTACTAAAATACAAGGAAATAATATCAAGTTATCTCTAAAAACTTTTAAATCGCTTATCTAAAAATGAAGCTAAATGTTTGTCGTGAAAGTCTTTGTATTAACATATAGTTCTTGAAGGGAACTACCAGTAGCAGTAGGTACATCTATGTGAAAATTGTGATGAAAGAGATGAATGATAGGAAAGTACCAATATTGATGTCGACGGTGGATAATCGGGATGAGAAATCAACCTTGTGTCTTAAGTGTAGAAGGTTTAAATTCATTTAAGTGTAGTTCAATGGAAAGTTTAAAATTCCATGCCAATGCCTAAAATATATATAAATTGTGTTTGACATGTGAAAGAATTATATTTAAATAAAGGGATTGTAAAAATGAATTAACTTATTTGTGGATTTCCCCAATAATTAACAAAATTTAGAGATTCATGGAATGTTTTATTGTAAAAGATATAAAAATATAGATATAAATGGCAAGCATAAACATGTGATTCTATGTAAATTCTCAATATTTAAAATAAAAGCTTAAAGCTAATTTCAACTAAAGCCGTTACAAACAACTTGTATACATGTTTGTTGGTTGAGTTCTATTAAATAGGATTTTCTTGGATAGTGATCTCAGTCAGAATCTGAAGAAACGTTATGTTGATTAGGGTTGGGATGCAGAGAGCACTTGTCAAACTTCTTCCTAGGGAAAGTGGTACCGCCGCGGTAAACCACATGGTTCTTTTCAGTCTCCAGAATTTTCACTTCATGAAGTAAATTCGGTTTTTCCATCACTTTTTGTAGTTGCTCCCACATGTAGATTGCCAGATTTTCTGTTGTACTGACCTAAAAAGAAAAATCCTTTGTTTAAACCAGGAATATAATTAGTCACTATAGTTTCTGTCCGCGAATTCGCATGCTTTTTTCCAGATAAGAAGTAGCCTAGATCAAATTCAAAGTTCTATACTTGGTGCTACATCTACATTATGTACATTTTCAGCTTTATCAGTTCAGCAGAAGACAACATCTAAACAAACATCTAAACATCCATTAAAATTTTCGTATTTATAATATTAGTGGCGAGACGACCAAAACGCCTTCCTCAGAGATTGGTGGGAGATCGCGCGTGACCGCACTGAGAGGAAAGATACGATGAACGAATCAGGATCAATAAAAAAAAAAATTGTGGATATACTATTAGTATGAATTATAGATTTACCAACCTAAACAAGGTTGGTAAAATAAATCTACCTACTGCTTCTGATGAATACTATCGACAGGCGAAAAAACTGATTCAGTTTCTTATCTTTATCCTACCTACAATGGGTTAAGTAGGTATCTATGAACTTCCTATCTTACATAGCTACTCAATAAATACCTATTTCTGTAAGATTTTAGTTATATATCGATGATCAACTATTACACAATTATTGTGTAACATTAAATGACATTTCTTATCATTAGAATATTGATATTTAATTGCTTACGACATTTTTGAAGTATGGAACATCTCTGTCCAAATTTTTGTGGTCCAACGGGTCACTAATGGCTTCTTTTATGTATGCCTTCAAGTCGTGCACATTCATGACCATACCAGTGTGAGGGTCAACCGGTCCCTTCACAGTCACCAATACTGCAATCAATAAAATGAAAAAATTAGAGAGATAATCTTTGAAATAGTTTAATAATTATGAACAACCTTATTTCTTATTTGATAATAATTTAAACTTTTAAAGTATAAAATTTGACTTGTCTAAGTGCTTATTTTGTAAGCCTAAAGAAATAAAGGATTTTGAACAGAAACTGGGAGTAAGGAGAGAGATGATGTCTTCAAAGCTGAATTTCAAGCTTGGTGGTGGCCAGTCTCCATGTAGGCTAGCCATGTACACAGGACATAATAATTCAAAACTTACCAACATAGTTGTGTCCATGACCGTTGGGGTTGTTGCATTTACCGAAAACTTTTTTGTTTTCCTCATCAGATAAGAATGGGCTGAAAAATAAATATACAGAAGGTTCACGATTGTACCTCTTACTTCATACTAGAGTGGTAAAAAACATCAAGCTTGCCTACATGCTTACCTACATAAAAGATTATACCTAATCGAGAGGAGGTACGTAATAAAAATATTACTTAAAGTAAAATTAGGCACTTACAAATATGTAGGTACCTATGTTATAAACTTTGAACAGGGTATTTTTATGTGATTTGAAGTAACTAACGGCTTTCAGGGCTTACTAAGTTAGTAAAAAGTAGCGAATATTAATTTGTAGTTAGTTAGAAATTGGTTTGTAGGTACCTACAAAAAAGTATAGTTTTGCAAGTAGATAACATACCTGTGCAACCTGTGGCTTGAACTTAGAGTCTCCCTTCTAGTTATTGAAACAATAGGTAATGAAGCCATGATGTGAAAACAAGTGAAGAAATTCGTAGGTCGGTTTTTGTTTCTGTCAAAAGATAAAATAAAGATGAATTAAAGAACACCCGTTACTTTTTACGGATGACCAAGGTTTCTAAAAACTAATTCTTTTTTGTCATTCTCATTATTTATTATATCTAATCATTTTCTAATATAATTTACGTAGGCACTTTACTTTTTTTCTGTCACACACAGCCGGTCGGTCGGCTAATTAATTTGATTTGATTTGAAGATCAACAATTCAATTAAAGTTTCGCTGGAAGGAACACAACACAATTAAAGTTTCGCTGGAAGGAAGGAAGAAGGAAGAGCCGTGCCACTCGTGCCAGGCAGCCAGCTGATTTTATTTTATTTGCTTGAATTGAATCTCGAAGAATGACATTACAGCAGAGAAAGAGTGAGACAACGATGAAATTCTCCAGAATTAACCTTGGTTTTGACGTTAGACGTCACCTTGAAGTTTTTAGGGATGCCAATCATCCTTTGGAATGTTAATCGATTTTTTTATCGACATCTATAAAACCTAATTAAGTATATAAATATTATTTATTTATGATGGAAAATTCACATTATTATCCAGCCGCAAGGTAAGCAGAGCTTGTGTTATGGGTACTAGATAACTAATATACATAATATCATTAAACAATCGGGAAGAGCTCATAACCTACTTTATCCACTAATTACTTTTATTTATTAAATCCAAATAAACTGAAATCCATTTTTATCGTCCATCCAAAAATAAAATATGAGATATTAATCGATTTAAACATCCATCGTGTTCGATTCAATCGACTGTCTGCTGCTGTGCTCTGCACATCACTTCAATCGTTGTTTTTGTTCATCACTTCATCAGCCAGCCTAGCCAACAAGTTCAATTTTGTGGACTTTGAAACCTTTCAATTTAATATATCCCCTCTTGTAAATAATAAGGTATTTGTAAGATATATCGTATTTGTGTTGTATTACAATCAAAATGTTTTCGCCTAGCTGCAGGCATGTGCTCTACTCAACTCAGGTAAGTCCAGAATGGTATTCCACATTTGAATTTCTTATCAATTTTGGTTAGATAAGCTCTTCTTTTAGAGGCCAATTTATAATAACATAAGATTTTCTTGGTCATTATTACACAATATGGTTCATTTACAAAACCGGTTGTTGCTATGTAGTCAATTATTCTCTCTCACTCACCAAATCAACTTTGCAGAAATACAGATAAGAAAGTCCAATCCTTACCCACCTTTAGACACAGGTACATTGCATAGGTATCTAATGTTACTGAAATTGTTTGAACCTCAGTAGGTTCAAACAATTTCGTCTAGAGATAAACATCACACCACACCACTATTCACAAAACTTAATCTACCAATTTTTGTGGGTTAATTGTGACTCTTTCTAAGTAGTACTAATTAATGTAATAAAATAGTTACCTATGTCTTTTGCTGTAATAATAACTGTTCTATTTCCTTACCTACTTATGTTAGAAAATATTCTCTCAATTAAATTGACAGATATGTTGATAAGTATTGCCAACTTAATTGATTGATGTTTATAGTAATAAGTATGGCTTTTTGTTCCAGTTGAGAAGACTGCAGAGCACCCTAGTCTTAGCCGAGCACAACAATGAGACTCTGTCTGCTGCCACACAAAATGCTTTGAGCGCTGCCAAGAAGATTGGCGGTGAAGTGTCGGTCCTTGTGGCTGGTACCAAATGTGGGCCTGTGAGTTATATAAATATATGATTAAATCCTTGTTGATGATGAAGACGAACCTTTTTTAAACTAGGTATATAGATTTTAGCACATTATAAGGGAGGGGCCTCTGATGATGTTTTCAAACAGCATGGTTTTTTTTAAGACCTTACAGGACTTCTTAAACTGCAGATCCCTGTTATTGTAAAGCCAGTTGATCTTAAAAGTTTTTCCATAGCTCATAAGATCTTAATCTTTGTTTTGGATATTGGCCATCCAGGCCAGGGTGTCCTGTAAAAAGTTCTGTGGAATGCTAATATGCAACACTGCACATGTCTTTGACCCAGTGCCAATGACATGTTTCTTTTTAAGTTTTATGTTTATGAATGTTAAGTCTCTTGTCTCTTCATGTTGTATTTATCATATGGGCCATAGTAAAGTACCTTGAATACTTTTCTTGTTAATAATTGATTATTATTATTAATTCTTAATTATTATGAGTCAAGCAGTTGATATATCCATAGCATAAGCAAGCTAACCCCAATTGACATATACACTTCTATCATACATCCACTACTGTGCATAAACCTCTCGAAGCTAACTTGCCCTATTTTGAAAATTTATATGTTTTTCCAGGCAGCTGAACAGATCGCCAAAGCGTCTGGCATCTCCAAAGTCCTGGTGGCTGAAAGTGACGTGTTCAAAGGCTTCACAGCTGAGACACTGACCCCTCTCATCGTGGCGTCTCAGAAGCAGTTCAAGTTCACTCATATCCTGGCCCCGGCGACGGCTTTCGGCAAGGCAATTCTGCCGAGGGTGGCGGCCAAGCTTGACGTTTCGCCTATCACTGATATCATTGGGGTTAAGGATGCTAACACGTTTATTAGGACTATCTATGCAGGTATGAGTATCCAAATCTATCTAGTTCTTCGCCCTTCTCGCAAATCGCCAATGTGTTATGGCTCTTACAGCGTTAACTAATTTTTGAACATCCAATGTGGAGAAAAAACCTTCTTACAGCTAGCGCCATCTGTTATTGAGTAGCTGAATAAAAAACATTTGTCAGCTTGTTTTACTATTTTTAGCTTGCTAATTTTTAATGTCAAAACGTATTCAAAGCCATGCATTCTATAATGTTAAGTAATTTATGTGTAGCAATTTAATGAAAACTCCTTTTGACGAAACAGAAAAGTAAAAAATAATAATTAATTGAATATTATGAATGGAATATATATTGTGTATCATAGAATTGTGTGAATAATTTTTATAGAATTTGATTAAGAACTTTGTACATGTACAAAATTACTTGCCTTGTAAAACTCCAATGTTCTAATGGTGAATAAATACAAATATTATAGATGGCGCTACTAGTATTTATAAGCAAATTAATCATACAATAACTTCTGTCCTTCAGGAAACGCGGTCCTAACACTGGAAGCCAAAGACGCCATCAAAGTGATCACCGTACGAAGCACAGCGTTCCCCCCCGATTCCTTGGAAGGAGGTTCAGCCGCCATTGAAAAGGCCCCGGAAGGCGAATACAAGAGCGCTTTAGTTGAGTTTGTCTCACAGGAGCTTACTAAGTCTGATCGGCCGGAGTTGACCAGCGCCAAGAATATCATTTCTGGAGGTTTGTTTCCAAAATATGCCTTTTAATGGATTGTAATCCACATACGACCTAGGTGGCGCGGCGGGCAAAGGTCTGCCTGTGACGCAGGAGGTAACGGGTTCGATTCCTGCCTTGGGACAAATTTTTGTACAATCTGCAGATATTTGTTACAGGTGTTCTGGGTATTTTTACAATAAAAAATATCTATGCAATGTATTGTATTATGTACATATGTGTACATCAGGGGATGAATTGGGATTGAAAAGGATTGTCAAAATTCCTGCAAAATTAACCTAGGTAGTTAATTTTGCAGGAATTTTCTGACAATCCTGTATTATTATGCACTAGCTGCGCCCCGCGGCTTCGCCTACGTGAAAATATACATATGTATCAAACATTTTATAAACCTTCCTTTTGAATCACACCATCTATTAAAAAAACCGCATCAAAATCCGTTGCGTAGTTTTAAAGATCTAAACATACATAGGGACAGACAGACAGCGGGAAGCGACTTTGTTTTATACTAAGCAGTGATTCACTATGCATAATTTTTCTAAGAGAGCGAGCATACTACCAAAACGCGCTACCTTGTGCACGGTTGTTATTAACCACGTAAAGTTTAACTGACTTATACCTCTGTCTAGGTCGTGGCCTCAAGTCCGGAGACAACTTCAAGCTCCTGTACGATCTAGCTGACAAGTTGAACGCGGCTGTGGGAGCGTCGCGCGCGGCCGTCGACGCGGGCTTCGTGGCCAACGATCTGCAGATCGGCCAGACTGGCAAGATTGTGGCTCCTGTAAGTACTAAATATTATAATGATTGATTCATGATTGAGCTTGATTAAGTCATATTATAATCGTCGGTGAAGGTTTTGATTCGAACTCGAAATCTGTGAGGCCAGTGCCTTTTCATCAGTGTTTGTTGAGGTCCGCGGGCCGAGCTGCAGGGGTATTCAGAAATTCCGTTCCCGAGTTTGCGAAATATAGATTAGCGCGAAATTCAAATATTTTAGCAATTAATATTTTCATTCGGCAAGGAATAAAACTACCTGAAAATAAATTCCCACAAATTGTTAGCTATTTTCTATGAATCCATGTTACAATAAAGTGAGATATTTATTATTTATTAAAAGCTCCATTATGACATCATTTTATATCATTTATTACTCCAAAAGTAATACTCGAAATTTATTAAATTTGTATAAATTTAACTAATTTCGTTTTTACAAATTTGTTAAATTTGTATAAATTTAACTAATTTCGTTGTAGAAACCAGAAAATATTTTACGATTAACCGGAAACTAGTTTTCCGCTATTAACATTCCTTGTAGAACGCAGAAAATTTGTATTTGTTTTTTTTTGTATTTGTAAACTACTATTATAACGTTTGTCGTAGGACCTATACATCGCTGTGGGCATCAGCGGCGCGATCCAGCACCTCGCCGGGATGAAAGACTCCAAGACCATCGTCGCTATCAACAAGGACCCTGAAGCACCCATCTTCCAGGTAACAATACCCTTATTTTATCCAAAACACCCTTAACACTCTCGTCGCCACGTATATATATATACGTATTGTCGACTTCAGCAGGCCATGCGGTACGCCCGCGCCGGCGCGAGGCGTAAATATATTTCATGCGCGATGTGCGCATGAATTCTATAGGCTGATGATAATCATCATTATCATCAGCCTATAGAAGTCCACTGCTGGACATAGGCCTCCCCCAATGAACGCCATAGCGCCCTGTCTTCAGCTTGCCGCACCAAGCATCTACCTGCAGTCTTTCGCAGGTCGCAGAATTAGCAAGCTGAAGTGGCAGTGGGCCGGCCATATCTCGCGAAGAACCGATGGCCGTTAGGGCAAACGTTTTCTTGAATGGAGATCACGACTCGGCAAACGTAGTGTAGGACGCCCTCCGGCCCGGTGGCATGCGCACGCCATAGGTAAAATACTGAATTTATCACAGCGCGCCATACGGGTGGCTGGCGGCCTTATGGAGAAAGTTAATATCAGGCCGTGCTGTCCGCTCGCAATTTCATATATTTTTTTAACTTCGATTGGCCTGCCGAAACGGAAAAAAAAATTATGAGTGGTGCATTCGGGCGCGGAGTTCACGGTACGCGGGCCGCCCGTATGGCCAGCTAATCGCGACCATTGATTTGGGTGGTGGCGTACCGCACTTGAAAAGTTACGACTCGCCGGCGGACAGCATGGCGACGAGAGTGTTTAACATGGACTGGTGGAGGTTGGCATTACCACGCTTGGCCGCAGGATTGGTAATTGAGGCACAGTGAAATAGAACTACAATTAAAAAAAAACAATTAACATGTCTAATATTCATACAAATAAAATAAAAATAAATAATGCTGGACAATTCACACAGCCTCATGGTAAGCAGAGCTTGTGTTATGGGTACTAGATAACTGATATACATAATACAATACATTAAATAGATAGATATTTTTTATTATGCATAGAAAACGACCAGAACACCCGGAACAAATATCTGCAGATGGTACACACAACTGTTCCGAGGCGGGAATCGAACCCGCAACCTTCTTCGTCGCAGGCTGACCTTCGCCCACCGCGCCACATCGGTCGTCGTAAATAGTTATAATTATATTTTACAATCAGTTAGCATAATTTAAATACATAAATAATAAACCCACGATTTCCTATAAGTACCTACTACTAATATATATCTGTAGCTGAGAGGTAAAGAGTAACAACCGCCATATCCAAAACTTTTCAGAATGAGCTTTAGAAATGTCTGTAGCGGGAGTTTTGTTGTTAAATGCTAATAACTTGTAATGCTTTAATTTAACTAGAGATTTTTTTATGTATTTCTATACAAATATACTATTACTATAATGTTATTAAATTGATAAAATTAAATTGTTAGTATTTATATAAATAATGGACTTATTATTCATTACCACCAAGAACGTTCATTGTTTTTATTCGTTTTCAAAACATAATAATAATAAGTCACATACAAGTCGCCTATTATTCATCATTGTGTGTACTATTTTATAATTAGGTTACCAATAAAAATCAAACAAAACTGTATTTACAAGGACATTTTATTAAAAAAATTATTTAAGAAATACCTATCAGTTCAACTGTATTTTTAATATTTTTATATATCTAATTCACGCTGGCCATTGACATGGGGCAGGTTTTTATAAAAATCGTGAAATATTTGAGGAACCCATGTCAAAGTTTTTTGCAGGTCTTCAAATTTATTTGTTGAAATTTTTAAACCGGTTCTTACAGGTGTAGGCATTGGAACCTGAGGGCAAGGAGTCCTTTGATTTCTCATCAAAGATACTTTTTGGAAGTCACCATCTTCAAAAGCAGTTTTATACTGCAATATGCCATATTCATCTTTACTCATCCGTACATATACCATATCAATGTATGGTACATTTTGTCCATTAGTTCCTTTCTTTCTATTGATAAAAGGTGATGTTTTGCTGTCATGAAAATGTGCAAAATTTTTGAAATCGTCAACTTCCATATTGATAACATCTATTGGTAGTTTAGCTGATGAACAAGCTCTAACAACCTGCTGCCAGTCCCATGGAGTTGCAATCGAAAATTGCCTTTGCCTGTTCTTGTGTCTTTCGATCAATGAGTGAATTCCGTCTACCTCCATGTGCGTGTGTCCTTTCAGTAAATACTTATGTTCAAGGACCTCTAAATGTGTAATATTTTTCAGCAACCAAAAATAGCAAGCATATAAATGCATGTTTTTGTTTTGCCCTGCGCAGTTGTCGGACCAAATTACTACGTTAGTAGGACCTGGCTCATCAGTATTGTGAGATAGTGTTCTTCCAATGAGAACCGGATTATAAGTTACAAGTTCAGTGTAGATGGCATTGCAGGGTAGGTCCATTGTTTCAGGTGAGATATCTGATAACTGAATTGGATTAATTTCCCCAAATTACATTATTATACATTGATATGGTATATGTACGGTTGAGTAAAGATGAATATGGCATATTGCAGTATAAAACTGCTTTTGAAGATGGTGACTTCCAAAAAGTATCTTTGATGAGAAATCAAAGGACACCTTGCCCTCAGGTTCCAATGCCTACACCTGTAAGAACCGGTTTAAACCCAATTTCAACAAATAAATTTGAAGACCTGCAAAAAACTTTGACATGGATTCCTCAAATATTTCACGATTTTTATAAAAACCTGCCCCATGTCAATGGCCAGCGTGAATTAGATATATAAAAATATTAAAAATACAGTTGAACTGATAGGTATTTCTTAAATTATTTTTTTAATAAAATGTCCTTGTAAATACAGTTTTGTTTGATTTTTATTGGTAACCTAATTATAAAATAGTACACACAATGATGAATAATAGGCGACTTGTATGTGACTTATTATTATTATGTTTTGAAAACGAATAAAAATAATGAACGTTTTTGGTGGGTAATGAATAATAAGTCCGGATTGAGTGGCGCTGCAGTTCATGCGCTTGGACTTGTTATCGACCGCTTGTATCACGTTTTGCCACAGCGTCAGAGGAAAACTATGTTAAGGGTTAGTATTACGATTTACCTCTAAAGCTACAACGAACTTATTACTGTTTCATTGCCAATAAATTAAAAAATATTGCCGATAGGACTTATAACTTTTTACCACGTCATAGAGTACACATTTCAAAAGCAAAATTCGTAAAAAAACGATTTTGATAAAAAGTGGACTTGTTATTCTTTACCTCTGAGCTACAGATATGTTCTATTGTTTCAGGTTAGCGACTTCGGCCTTGTAGCCGACTTGTTCAAAGCAGTGCCAGAGCTCACCCAGAAGTTGTAAATAAAATCAGGTCTCATTTTGTATACCAATCTATACAACCCATTCCCGAGATTTTTAGAAAGATTTTTACCCTTTTTGAGATGATTTAATCAATGTATTGGTGTATAATAAATAAATCAAGTTTGTTTTAAATTGTGGTTTTGATTTAGGTTGTAGATAATGGCAGTCATTGATGTTTTTCCACTAGCTTTGGGTAATCTAGGTATCCGAAGAAAAAAAACGTATGAGAAGGCGTTGCATGAGTTTTATCTTCGGTTAAACCGAAGTTGCCCCTAAGTTATTCCAGGTCTAGAATTATTTTTGCATAATTAAATTGTTCTGAAAGGGAAAGCTTTAACGTAATATATTTTAGTTCAGCTACTCGATAACAGATGGCGCTAAGTGTACAAAGTTTTGTTTAAGACACTTCCACACTGATCATTCGAGCAGATAATTATTGTAACAATATACCTAATTTGTTTTGAGAAACGTATTTCTTGATAGTAAAAATTATATGGGTATCTTTACTACATCACAATATTGTATATAATATATAATGCTGGATAATATATAATAGACTTAGGTACAGTATATATTATATTATCTGTGGCTTAGGTATACAAAAAAAAATATTTACATACAATACGAAATTTATAGTTATCGTTTATTAAAAAATAATTATAAATATAATAGCGTGCATATTACACATCACATATATTTAATTAATATTTGCCAATCGAAGACAAATCTTCATTATTAAAAAGCCAGCTGCTTATACATCAGCATCATCCAATTTAAAAATTAATAAAGCAGAAGACAGATAAGCCTCTTTAATTATCCATCCCTTAAATACAAAACTGGACTAGAAAGCACTTAGCCGTGATCTAAGATTAGCGGCCCTAGGTACTTATGTATAAAACCAACAGGAGGTAACTGCGCAGTCAATCATCCTCGTAATGATAGCACCGGAGGGAGATGCGGTTTGCTTGCTGAGTGGCATTCTAGTTATCGTATCTGTGGACAACGAGCCTTAAGGGGCGGGGCGCGGAGGTGGCGCTTAAACCGACCCGCCCACGAAAGCCACGCCTGGTTCCACCAGGCGCCGCGATTTACTCTCGATCATGCCTCGACCATCGCGCGACTCATACGGCGAGCAGAAACCACCTTACTCGTATATTTCTTTGACCGCGATGGCGATTTGGAGTTCGCCGGAGCGGATGTTACCGCTTTCGGAGATATATCGGTTCATCACGGACCGGTTCCCGTTCTACAGGACTAACCGGCAGCGCTGGCAGAATTCCTTACGCCACAACCTGTCCTTCAACGACTGCTTCGTGAAGGTGCCGCGCCGCCCTGACCGCCCCGGGAAGGGCGCCTACTGGACTCTCCATCCACACGCGTTCGATATGTTCGAGAACGGATCCTTACTCCGCAGACGGAAGCGTTTCCGACTTCAGAAGGGAGAAAAGGACACCAACTCCGAAATGGCAGCTCTAGCGAGCTTCAACAGCATCTTCCTCGCGAATAACTCGAGGATTCCAATCGAAGAAACAAGTGAACCTTTGGAGACTGTGGTTAAACCGAAGAAATCTTTCACGATAGACAGTTTGTTGGCTAAGCCTGATGAAGCCAGGGTTGTGCCGCCGGTGCCGTACCATCCAGAGTTGTTGGCCATAGCAGCGGCGATCTGGTCGCCTATGTTCATGCCGATGCCATCGTACAACCCTTTGCAGTTCATGAACTTCCATAGTTTAGATCATATAAGTTACAATTCTAGTATAAGAATGCCGGACAGTTTATAATGGATTATGCGTAAGTTTTTTATTTATTATTATTTACGTGCTTTTCGTGCAAATATTACGTATGATTTTGTAGCAATTATTCCTTTGGGAGCTTTGTGATGATTTCCCTAAATTGTTAGGTAAATCGAAATAAGTTTTAGTCAATGTTGGGTAGGCTTTTATTTTCTTGACTCATATAACAGATTTTCCTTTATTTGTTGAGTTTCTTATTGTTCTTGTAGATAGAAGAGGTTACTTTATCTAGATAATTAAAGTTTAATTAAATGCATTAAGACAATTAACTTGTGTTTTATTATTGATTTTTCTAAGCAATAGAAAAACTAAAATAAAAGAACGAAATGTTTCTATAAGATTATGTACAGAGGCATTCATTATTATGCATATGCTCTCCCGTTACGTTTGAAGTCAATTTCTATGAATATAGACCTATTTTTAAAATAAAATCTGTTTGTAAAATTAAGGTGGCAACCGATTTCATTTAAAAACACCAAATTTAATAATATAACAACAATGTACTTACCTATATTATGTTAATAAACACAAAACAGTTGAGACAGGGGTAGGTATGTTATGGTTTAAGTGGCATCACAAAAATACAGCCATCCATTCTTAAAAAGGTATATATATACCGGATGTTCACAATCAAAAAGTTATAAACAAAAACACCCCTTATTTATAAATGCAACATAAGGCAGGTGAGGAAGAGGAGTTTTACGCTCATTTCACACCACGGTTTAAATTTTAACCGTACTGCGTCATCTATTAAAGTTTAAAAGATAAATCGCTGAACTCGTTTAAGCTTGGGGGATGTTAATGCGAGAAGCAAGGCCGTGACGGAACTGAAGGGAGTCGGCGGTTTAGGGTTCCGTAATGCAATTTATGCAATGGCCAGATGGATTCCTCACCCAATACCTAATAATAAATCAATTATAAGGTAAAACTTTTGAAACTATCCTGGTTATTAACACTAAAGTCATTTTAATCGGGCTCGCAGTTACTCCGTGATCATGGCGCATGAAACTGTGTCGAAATATTGGGTAACTCAAAAATCATGGTAAATATCCCGTTTTAAATGACTTTAGAATTATAAGGTGTTGTTATAGGTAGGTAAGTACTCAGGAAAGTTTAGAAATAACGGAATGAATTATTAAGAGTTACGAAAACAGATAATTAAAAAAACTATAAAAGGTCAAAATAATAAATAAAAAATGCTGGACAATCCACACAACATCATCTAGCCCCAAGCTAAGCAGAGCTTGTGTTATGGGGAAGTACTAGATGACTGATACCTATACTTAATACGATAGATTACATAGATAGATATTTTTAATAGGACAAAAAAACACGGGGTCAGCTCGTTAACTGTTTGCAAGCGAAAATCTTTCATAAGTAGCAAAACGAGAGAAAACGAACAACGAGATTACCTTAATATTAGTCAAAAGTCAAAAGTACCTACATATTTGGTATGTTATCTCGTTCGTTGGTAAGTGATTTTTGTATTCAACTTACTCTACGGAATCCACGAAACACAACCCCACTCGCACTCAGGTTCCGACCTTTCTTAATTTTTGTTATTAATGCCTGCCGGGAGGGCAGTTTCCTTAATTAATATAGAGAAATGATCAAATCAAGCATCGTTTACCCTCAGGCTGGCCTATTCCCTTCTGTTGAACACCTTTTGGGCAGATATTGTGATAAATCGTTGTGGTGTCACCAATTTCGTTTTAGTTTGTCTGTATGTGGCAATTAAAGTTGGAAAGGTGTTACAATAAATTAAATTTAGTTGTAAGGGGCTCCAAATCTATAATATAAAAATGAATCGCTGAATGTGTTGCTAAGCGAAAATCTCGAGAGCAGCTGAACCGATTTGTTGAAGTGCGAGGATGGTTCTTACGGAGAGAAAAAAGAGAAATATTTAAAAAAATGCCTAAAACAAATGACCACCCGGGCGAAGCCGGGACGGACCGCTTGTATTGCTATAAATATTATGATAAGGATTAATTAGATTATTCGAGGATATTTCTGCTACCCCACATCATTACCAATACCCACTTATGTTGATATTTTGACCGTAACGGTATTTTTTCGCGTATTTTCAATATATTTAAAAAAGTATGAAACTTAAAAACATTCAAAAACTGCTTTGGAATGTACAAATCAATAACTTTCATTTCATATCCAATTGCAAAAGGTAAATTTGAATATGATTTTGGATATGAATTTTTTGTATTCTTTTAAAATTTTGACAACACGATTTGGGTGACTGAAAACTTTCATTTATTATTAATAAATTTAATATTTTTATATCAATTGTCTACACGATATTCATATATTTTAAATTTTAAGGATTGCTTAGATGTATTCGTACAACAGGGAAAAAAGGACGGATAAAGCGAGAGCATAGGGGTTTCGTTCTTCAACGAAACCTCTATGCTCTGAATAATCACATCAAAAATCTATAAAATTATCCATTTCCAAACTCCGAGATAACTTTCCAGGTAAACCAATTTTGGTTCACTTTTTTTTGGCAAAGGTCAAAAATCACTTTCTTTGACACACTGGCAGGAATCATTTCGTGGCAAAATCTCATCATCATCAGCCTATAATAGTCCACTGCTGGACATAGGCCTCCCCCAATGAGCGCCATAGCGCCCTGTCTTCAGCTTGACGCATCCAGCATCTACCTGCAGTTATTCCCAGGTCGTCATCCCACCTGGTCGGAGGGCGTCCTACACTACGTTTACCGAGTCGTGGTCTCCACTCAAGAACACGTTTGTCCCAGCGGCCGTCGGTTCTTCGCGAGATATGGCCGGCCACTGCTACTTCAGCTTCCTATTCTTAGGGCAAAATCTGTCCATCGTCAACCCAACGACCGAGGCCAAAGTCGTCGCTATTACTAGTGACGACGGGTAACGAATCGTTTTCCATTTTACTTGAAGGCTAACAATGCACTGCTCAGTTCAATTGCGTATTATGAACGCGATGAGTCCAAGCTCAACTACTTATCCTTGGTTTTGATACAGGATGTTTTAAAATGGCCGGTTTTTACAGCGAGCCTGTTTTCGCAGAAATTATGAAATTCATAAAAATCAAGGATCTACCTTTAAGACCTGTCTGACGTCATCTTAACATACCTAGGTACCTAATATAAAATATAGTCGCTTCCGCTGTCTTTTCGCACTTCTCAACGGACTTTAATGCAGTTTTCAGCAATAGACAGAGAGATGATTCAAGAGGAAGGTTTAGTATATGATTTATTAATCACTTCTCACTCCTTGCTCACTGCTATATAGCACCCATATGCGAAGTCGGGGCGGGTCGTTAGTAGTATTATAAATAGGTATCTACCTACATCCATATATGGTGCTCTAGGAGCTTATGTTCTTAAAAGAGAGCAATAATTTTTGAAAATAGACCGATCTTTTTTTTACTTAACTCTGACTGCATTACATATGCACCGAGAACTGTGAGGCTGCGAGATCACATGAAAAAAAAATTATCTCCATGGTACTACCGTACGAAACAAGTTTAATTTTCAACATAAACACCCTGTAGATGCTATCAGCACGCAACGAGTTAAGTGTAAGCCCGCAGCACAATAGGCAGTTAGGGTTCTCGTTCCTCGGCAAATATTAGATGATCTCCCGTAGACATGTGAAGACCACAGGATCTCCGCTGATTTGCATAAACAGGCCTGTTCTGTGGTTTCTGTGACGGCGTTGACGCGTATTGTTCAGGCAATTGGTTTTTCTATGTAGTTAAGTCGAGAGAGAAATGATAGTCAGAGTTTATTTATTTAGATTTGCCTTACAGTTATATACATACTAAAACGTCAAACATTATATTTTATGAACTAAAGTCCATTTTTTACATAAAACATTCAAATTCAAGTCATAAGTTAGTATGATTCGCTGAATAATAAATTTTATTGGTATAAAGTAATATAACATTTCAGAAACGAATTATTCGAACTAGGTAATTTTAGTAATATAATTATAATTTAATAAAATAAGTTTACAATAAATAATTAAAATAGTATATATAATAATAATTAAAGTAGAACCCTTGTCAAAAAGCCACGACTTAAGTCTCGGCTAAAATGTAGAAAGACTAGGTGCTGTGACTACCTCTAAAATGGAGAGAGACTAGGTGCTGTGACTACCTCTAAAATGTAGAGAGACTAGGTGCTGTGACTGAGCCCAAAATCATTGACGGAAAAAATCACACAGGCTGCGCTGGCTTGGCCACGTGCTACGAATGGAGGAAAATTAATAATAATAAAAATATTTATTAAGAACATGTTTACATAGGATCATAGATACATATTGAAACAATGACACTACCGAAGCTTTAAAAACTGTGTGGTAATATCAACGCCCAACTCCTAGATTTCTAATATAAATTAGGTACTAACTACTAACTTTAATTTGGCTTCCCTTGGAGCCAGACATTATATATGGCCAGACGGTTGGCCCAGATACCAGTGGAAGGAGGCAGTGGGGAAGGACCTTTGCACAGGGCTTCAAATCTTCGCACCGGACTGAATGAAGGCGGCACAGGACAGAAGCCGGTGGCGATCTATTGTATGTCGGAAGCCAAGACCCACTTGGGGGTCGATCCGACAAGATATATAGTGTGTGTGCCTAGGTATGCGAGTTTATGGGTTATTATTATTGCGAAACATCATTTTGGATGGAAGAAGAAAAATAAATAAGTTGACTCTGAACGGTAGGCCAGATTCGACTCATTTGTTTTTTGTTTGTGAAAGTTTGATATATTTTTCAATTCACGGTCATGACTGTGTTTTCAGAAAATAAACAAAGCATTGCAAATGTTGGCAAAACTGAATAAACTTTTTGGTCCACTGATTCCCTTTCTGCTTTTCCATTCAGATGTTTTTGCTCGGCTTGGAAGCATTGAATTGTCGATCGACATCTCCGGAATAGATGCTTTTTTGGAAGGTAGTATTATTTAGTTTAATTAATTGATAATATTATGCATAGAGAAAACCTTATCATGACTGGAAAAATATATGAATTGTTTGTAACATAAGAATTTAGGAATCGAAATCGCTTATAAATTCGAAAAGGTCTATAATTTATGCGTGATAATAATTAGTTTCCATAGAATTCTATGTCCGTAAAAATATAGTTGCATTCCGTTTTGATTTTGTAAATGAGACACGTCAATGACCTGTATTGTCAAGCTCTGAATATAGCTACAATCACTAATTTAATCAGTAACACTTTATTTCGACTCTTGAACTACCCAGAGCTAAAGCTAAGCATATATTCGTTAAATAATGTAGACATTTTTCGCGGTTACACACATTTTTTCCTTGCCTTAACAATAAGTAGGTACCTACATATTTGTACAATCGATCGCTTAATCTATGTCCATTTTACTTTTTCCCATTGTAGACCGACGTCTACAGAAGAAAGATGATTCTTTCTCGACCGAAAAACTCAAGTTATCCAAACCGTTAGAGGTTCTGAAATCCAAAAATTAGTTCTCACGGACACGCGCGACGTGCCTTTATAAAAAATCTTGGTAAAAAACCTGGTAGGTACTTAGGAAGACGGTAGCAAGGGTATTATCCAGAGAGACAGCTGGTATTGTACAGCGTCTTTCAAGAGATATGTACACTTGTTGGAAAAACGTTTAGTCGAAAGGCCTTTTGACTTGTCTATATTATTATGTACTCGCTGCATCCCGCGGCTTCGTCCGCTTGGAAATCTATGTGTCAAATGGTTTATTAACCTTCCTCTTGAATCACCCTATTTATAAAAAAAAACCGCATCAAAATTTGCTGCGTTGTTTTAAAGATCTAAGCATAAATAGTTACAGACAGCCAGCGGGAAGCGACTTTCTTTTATACTATGTAGAGATACATTAGGTATATACTTGCTTACATAGTGAATGTTTCAGACAAAGTCATTTATAACGGGATATGTACCAGGATATTGAGATCACGGAACAACTGAAGGCATTTCGAGTAAGTTTTAAAGTTCAAAAGTGTTATAGTGATTGTTTGACTGTCTGCACCAATACCCGCATTGAGTTCCCAGCAAGTAGTTTTGTGCACCAGTGTCCAACTCCCGCGCAGTCCGCAGAGTCCGTGCGTGACGGATCCACTCAGCATCAAATTCACGGTAAGTCAAATGTTTAATTTGCTCTATAAATCATGCTATTAAGCGTGATCGTGCTGTGTGGTGGCGACCACGGTGAAGAAAAGTAGTTTTATTAAACATTTTATAATTGTTTTGTTCGGGTAAACCGAAAACGCAGCAGATATGCATTTGTCATGGATTCAACCATTCCAACCATTCCAACCATTTTACCATATTTACCATAAGTTGGCGTCAGTAGTTTAATTACCAGTTTAGTGTCATGTCAATATAGTCCGTACCATACCATACCAGTTTCCTTGACCACTAATAAAAACCATACCACTTACCAGTCTCAAAGGGCTGTTTGGGGGTCAACGAGTACCATATAACATAACCCCCAACCATAATAACCCTTTTCAATTTTAGGTATGCCTGCGCCGCAACAAATGCAGGCAGCATTTGCTCTGCAGATAATTTCATTCTGTATACCACCATCAGTCAAATTTTTCAGACCTAGACAGCTTCAAGTCTATCTACTCTTTATCCACGCTTTGATCTGCCGTGAGGACATTTTCCTAGGACCCAGTTGAAGACCTGATTTTTAACATCGCAACTGACTGAAAAGCTAAGCGCAGCCCATTTTATTGCCGGAAAAGATTGCCCGGGCCTAAAAACTTATTCTTAATTCAATAAAGCTGCTTCGAGTCTGAATAAGCTATGAAACACTAGCCTTAGAAATCTCGTTCAATGTGGGCGCTACTTTAACCTACTAGAATCAATTCTAGAAGCATTTCAAGGGTGTCATCGCATTTCGGCCATCATTAGAATCGTGACTGCTCTCGCTGTGTGGCCTTCTTGTTGGTATACTCTTTATGTGTGACAAATTGAACCTAATGAAATGTAATTCAATACCAGAGGATGGTAATTCAATTTATTTCCTTTGAAAGAAGTAAGGAAACTCTGGCTAAGTCGCGAACCCCGGAAAGTAACCTTTTTTAAAAGGACTATTCGCATTTATTACCTCATAGTGACTACTGTAATAAATGCGAAATAAAGATAGATTTGAATAAAATATGTATAATAACTTAAATAACAGGTACTTAGCTGACTTCTCTGTTATTTGACAACACCATAAAATATCTAGACTTATAGCTTACAGAAAATCTGCTAGTAAAATGTTACATTACATTATTTTTATATTTCGTAGCACTTGGCTACGAATGCGCTACGAGCGACGCTACGAATAACAGGCAATGAAGACCGATGTGGCGCGGTGGGCGAAGGTCCGCCTGCGACGCAGGAGGTTGCGGGTTCGATTCCCGCCTCGGAACAATTGTGTGTACGATCTGCAGATATTTATTCCGGGTGTTCTGGTTGTTTTCTATGTATAATAATGTATTGTATTATGTTTATCAGTTATCTAGTACCCATAACACAAGCTCTGCTTACCATGGGGCTAGATAAAGCTGTGTGAATTGTCCAGCATTATTATTATTATTATTTTAAATTTTTTTATAACACAAATACTTCTAATTATAATTAATACTTGATGCGACTTTTATACCTAAATCCATCGTATAGTCATCAATAAGGTTGGTCCCAATATTCTCACCATGCTTGTCCCTAAAGTACTCATAAAATACAAAGGAAGCATTGCGTGACTGGAAAGGAACTTGGGCCAAATTAAATTACATTAAATTGATTTATTGGTGGCGAGTCCTCCGTGCCGGTCCGTTCGCTCCATCGAAGCCTTAATTAATGCCATTCGATTCGGAAACACACCGGAAAATGACCACCTAAGCGAGAAAACAACTAGAAAGGCATTACGAAACGAAATAACGTTTTTGTCCAGCTTCCGGCAATGTTTTTGAAGTGAAAACTTCTTTAGGCGCGTTTAGCACTTTTTGGGTGAACGAAAATCATGGAACTCGTGTCATCGTCGCGCTTTCCTAACTGTGTATACCTACAACACATAATTATGTGTACTTTTTTGGTGAAGAAAGAGCGTGAAACTCGCGTCATCCCAGTATAAATCTGTGCTAATATTATAAAGAGGAAAGATTAGATTTTTTGTTTGTTAGTTTTGAATAGGCTCCGAAACTAACGGACCGACATAAAAAATTCTTTCTCCGTTGGAAAGCTACACTGTCCCCAGGTGACATAGGCTACATTATAACTATTTTTAAACTTACGCGATCTGAACATAATTATAAGTCATCCCGTGACCGCGACAGAGTGTAAACCTGTTGAAACGTCGGGAAAAAGGTAAATAAACGCGATAAATACCCGTTGTATCAATACTTATAATTATATATTATAACTATTTTCTGCATTCCCCTAGAAATGTGAAATTCAAATTCAACGCGGGTGTAACCACGGGGAACAGCTAGTAAAATATAAAATCACTTAGTTTTCATTTCTATCGGAAGTCCTAAAAGACTGCCTCGCTTGCGTCAGTATTTATGCGTTTTATAAAAAATCTACTGTAATAATGAACAAGTCATAAAGTTTATCGCAATACCTAGCATTAAAGTCGATACCCGATGATAATGTACCTAGGTAAACACAATCGCCGTTCAGCTCAGTTAATTTCGCACGCTCTGTGACTCAGCTACAACTTTATCAAGTTAATTTCAGCCGCAGTGCACGTTTTTATTTATTTAAGTAATCTATTAAATGTAACAAAAACATGTTATCCACCAACGCTCGATTAAACTTAAACAAGTGCGGAGAAATCGCTGAACGAGCGTAAAAAACCTTGCATAGAAGTGCGAGCGATGCGGATGTACAAACGCGATTTATACGCGATAATTCCGATACATAAAACATTTCATTATACGCAGCGGAGGCCCATTACTCAAAGATTTATTCATGTCGAATGATTGCCTTTCTTTTGTGGATCGACAAAGGCGTCGCGGGTCGTATTCCATTTGCGGGCCGCGGCCCATTGTGCGCCTGAACGCGTTTTGTTTCGTCCCAGCCTTTCATGAGCGCTCTATTCTTTAAATTAAATGGAGCCAAGATTGATGAGTTTAGACACGACCTATGACACGCACTACCGAATGTTGGCGTGTACGCTCGTGTGGAATGCGCTTTATTTTACCCTTTATAATGTACGGTAATTATTGGTAGCGCTAGAGGTGTTTGTGTAGGCGCTGTCTGTTTTTGTACACTGTTTGGGTTCACTCGGCCGGCTAATAGGATTTTTTATATACACACATCTCGTTACGTATAGGAGTAGCTGTATTAATATGACGTCAATCTATCTCGGAGTCGACGCCGGACCGTGTAGGTATTAATCATTGTGATTCAACTCGTGTGTGAGTGAAATGAACCGCAAACGGGGCCCAGAATACGCAATTTAAAGCCATTATTTACGTACGTTGAACCGTTTTAGTACTTTATGTGATGTGGGTGTCGATTTATGTCCAACCAATTACTTTGATAGATTGCCAATCAGTAGGTTTAAATATTGGCATGGGCTTAGGGCCTATGTTCAGAAACATTAAAGTAAGAATATTGTCTCTTTAAAGCCAATATTAGTAAAACCTCCGTGTAAAACCTTCTCTGATAAGATCGAACAAAATGCAATTTACTTGCACCGCCCGCCTTCCCAACGATTTGACATGCCGTGCAATCAAAGAAGGTAAAAAACAGACTTACGCTACATAAAATTGCATTCCAACTTTAAGAAAACACACTTACTTCTCACTTCAACTTAATTTGTAGAAGAAAAGATCACACCAACACCAGTGAAAGAACCCACCAAAGTAAGTGATCCACTAGTTTCGTCTCTCCACGAGACATCATGGACACCCCGATATTGTTATTGTACCCTTCCTTCTTCCTAATTGCTCTTACGACGTCTTTGGGCTTAGATGGTGGGATCGATTCTAAAGGTTGCAGATCAGAGGCGCGAAGTTAACGCTCTGCACAAAGATGTGCATACAAATATGAGCTTAAGCTCGTAATATTTAGATGCATAGTATATTGACGGCATCAGATGACTGAACGCTCGCGGGTCACTCGTTTGAAGCTTGTGAAATACATTTTGTCACTGTAAAATGTATCTAAAGATAACGAATAAAATCCCATATTCGAATACACATTTTTCTGCTGCGTGGTAGCGGCGTTGGATTAATGTGCAGAGTGGGAGTCTACCGTAGTTTAAACGAGGAATCGGCAGTGATGTGACACAAGATCACGTTTATTTCGCTGTTAAAGACATCCAAACACTATGATAGCAATCAAAGCAACCCTTTCGTAAATCGTAGCCTCGATAAAATACAAACAGACTCACGTGCGTATAATTTCGGCCGGCTCTAAACAAAGCATAATACAAAAATAGATCGCAGTCATTACAGCCTAATTCGATTGTTTGGGCAAGCCAGTAGATTTGGGCGCAGTAAATAGTTTCAAACCCTGTAATTTGGTAAACGCCGCTAGCCGACCGAGACTTTCTAAGAATATAGATGCTTGATGCATTTATATTTAATGCATTTTTGATAATTTTTGTTTGAGGCATGACTATATCAGACCTTTTGGTGGTATTCAAAAGTTAGGTCAAACAAAAAGATTCATTTCTATGGGACTTAGTAGAACAACATTTAGCAAAGGACATTCAGAATCCAAACACACTTCAAACAACATCAAACTTTTAACGCTGGTAAGTAGGTAATAAAATTTTTGCTTTGAATTTATATGGTGGTCAACTTGATTTGGCATTTATTTGTTGTAGTTACGTCGTAAATAATGTACCTGACTTTATATAACTTTAATGATCAAGGGCAACCAAAAAAGTTCGCATACCAAGTATTAAAATAATTCTGACAATGTAAATAAGCCAAGCCATTAAAATAATGCTGACAATTTAATGGGGTCTTATTTCTAAACACACTGATCATGAGATAAAACCGAAAAACAATGTATTTTGGAAACAAAACAACGTTTTCCGACTGTTTTAAATAATGTTATTGTAAACCAAACATTAGGCGCCATAACAATTATTGTAATAACTGTGTAGGTTTTTAGTATTCGTAATGTATACAAATTAAATGACATTCCACTTGGATTTGTGGTCATTTGATAAATAAATATTATGTTAGAGCAAGCTACAATTAGATATGATAATGTGAGAGCGATTTTTAACCGACTTTAGGAGGAGGTTCTCAATTCGTCTGTATGTATGTTTTTTTGTACATATCGTTTTTGTTATTTTATATATATAAAGTGTATTCGGTAGTTGGTAACATTGTAGATAAGAAATAATGAGAACTATTAACTTAGGATTAGTACCTAAAGGCAAGTGTTATCAAAGAAAACTAACTACAAACAATAAAGGTGGCACTTCACATGGCTATTTGTGTTCGCTATTGGGTGTTTGTTGTATTTGGCAAAATGTATGACGTTCAGACGAACATGCAAAAAGAGGCAAATACGACCATCCACACATGGCACACAAATAACAAACACACAAACATTTGGCAGCAGACTGAGCAGAGCGCAAGGTGCCAATACGGCCATTGTGTGGACGGCTTATTGCGTATTTGCCTATTTGACTGCTTTGATGTGCCTCGAGAAACCGACAAGCGCACGGTAACGCGTATTTGGTATTGGGCTTATTTGTCAAATAGGCAAATAAGGCGAAAACTTTGTCAAATAAACTGTCCACACATGGTAATTGATTGCCAAATATGCCAAATACACAAATACAAATAGCCATGTGAAGTGCCACCATAAAGATTGAAACACAAGATGTCACATGATTAAAAAAACTTAAAAAATAATATCTCATCAACTGTAAAATGATCCATCCTCAAAAAAAACGTTTTGATCCATGATGTACCAAACACCCGGAAGGTTAAGTATTCCTAAAATAAATTCTTTATTAACAAAAAAAGTTATACTAAAATTATAAAAAAATTACAAATAAGAACTAGTATTTTACAATTGAAACAATTGAGCGAATATAGTATAGCTATCCGGTGCTAATATTCAAATCCCTCATCGCAAACTACGTTTTTCGACCCTGCTGAAGTGTAAACTGCGTCACACGTCACAAATTGTGATGTGATGTGACGCACTTTAATTTTTAGTTGCGTTCTGTACAAAGTGTGTACCTTACAGCCTACCGTCAGATTTGGATCTCAAACAGTTCCCCGACGTTTCCATCCGCGTAATTACAGAGGTCCACAAGTGAATTATTAGACGCGGCTGCAGCGGTAATCAACAAAATAATTGTTATTCACGCGCTAAACACGATATGTGGTGTAGGGCAGTAGCTCTACTTACAGAGAAAGGAGTTTCTGTCTTCTGTCTGCGGCTGACCTTACAGCGTTTCCATAGAAACAACGTGTGCGAACACGTTGTTTCTATGGAAACGCTTTAAGGTTATTTCTATCCCATGGGAACTAATTTATGGGATAAAAAGCCTATATCTTATTCCGGTCCTGGAACTACCTGTGTGCAAAATTTCAATCAGTTCAGTAGTTTTTGCGTAATGAGTAACAAACATCCATACACTAATATTATAAACGCGAAAGTTTGAATGTATGGATGTTTGTTACTCTTTTACGCATTTTAAGTCTAAGTACTCTGGAATAAAAAAGTGCTGGATATAGCCTTCCTTAGAAGTAAAGTTCAGAAGTTTTCTTAAGTTTTTTTTACTAGCCACTTGCGAATTTTAGTTACAACATAAAATCAAATAATAGACGGCTTATACATACTTTATTTCTAAACTTTATTTAAAAAATAGTTAGTTTAACTCAAACTAAAATTAATAATAGTATCTCCGTCAACGACAGAATCTGAACAACGAGTCTGGATAGATAAATAGATAGAAAACACTTTATGTATTACACCAAACAAAACAGAAAACAATATAGACATAAATACTTAGAATAGAGGACGTATAAAGGGTGGCCTTATATATCTCAGTCATATACCTACCAATCTTTTCGTTTTGACGACCTCTGGCACGGTGGGCGAAGGTCCACCTGGGACACAGGAGGTTGCGGTTTCGATCGGCAGATATTTGCTCCAGGTGTTCTGGTCGTTTTCTATGTATAATAATAAAATATCTATGTAATATATTGCATTAAGTAAATCAGTTATCTATCATAACATAAGCTCTGCTTAGCTTTGGGCTAAATAGTGTTATTTATTTTCTTCGACAAATGATTCGTTATTTGCTAACTGCAAATAGTGTAGTGTAGCTACTGCGTCTCACACAGTAGTGTGTTGTGGTCAGCGGCTCTACAAATTGAATTTCGTACAATAGCCGTGTAACGGTCGCTTTGTTACTATTACAGTACGTGAGTAACTCTTCTTGATTAGTGACGGGACTTGGACCCGACGAGGAGCGTTCTCTGGTCAGCATTGACTTGAGATCATAGGTTAGTACAATTAAGTGAACTCCAATAAATATTTTTAACATACGCGATATGAACACATAATTATAAGTACTAAAGTCATTTAAAACAGGATATTTACAATGATTTAATTTTTTAGTTTTCCAATATTTCGGCACAGTTAATGAAACCAGTGGTAGTGGTTCGTAGCAAAAGACAAAAAAATTAGGGTACATCGGTATGTCTGCCAATAAAAACTTACTCGCAGTGCCTTCAGTTATTCCGTGATCATGGCGCATGAAACTGTGCGAAAATATTGGAACACTTAAAAATCTAATCATGGCAAATATACCGTTTTAAATGACTTTAGTGTTAATACCATGATAGTTTCAAAAGTTTTAATTAATTATAAGTACTAAATTAATGGGTATTTATCACAATCCTTTACTTATTTTTCCCGACGTTTCAACAGGTTTACACACTGTCGTCGTCAAGACAGTGTGTCTAAAAAGAACCCCAATAATTTAGTACTTATAATTAAGTGAACTCCACTCTAGTTTACTTATTTATGAGCGGGGGTTTAGGAAGCTTTCTAAAATAATTGTGTATCAATTATTTTAGAAATCTTCCTATACCCTAATATATGATGATTTTCCAAAGATTTTCGACACGACGGTCTCTTGGTCTCGTGGCACAGTTGGTTAGAGCGTTCCTGTAATGAGGAAATGGTTGCCTGGAAGAGATCGCTTCTAAGCGATAAGGTTGCCCATTGTACTTATCGCATGTAATGTAAATAAAAATTTTAATCTGTATCTGGTGTACAATAAAATATTTTTGTATTGTATTATAAAAGGTCGCGGATTTAAATGCCGTATCCGAAAAATTTAGGATATTATTTAATTTCTTAGAGATTAACCCGCATTGTGAGGCATACACACTGTAATGTAAAAAGAAACATTATTATAAGTTAGCACAATTAAGCTATCTCCACTCTACTCTAATAATTCATGAGCGGTGGTTATGAGAACTTTTATAAAAACTGTACGTAGGTATTACGACAGGCAGACAGCATTTGACCATAAATCCTGTTAGTAGTTAGTATTATGACGACCGATGTGGCGCGGTGGGCGAAGGTACACCTGCGACGCAGGAGGTTGCGGGTTCGATTCCCGCCTCGGAACAATTGTGTGTACGATCTGCAGATATTTGTTCCGGGTGTTCTGGTCGTTTTCTATATATAATAAAAAAAAAACTATGTAATGTATTGTATTATGTATATCAGTTATCTAGTACCCATTACACAAGCTCTGCTTACCATGGGGCTAGATAATGCTGTGTGATTTGTCCAGCATTATTTATTTATTTATTTGCAGGTACCTCAACATGATAAAAAATATCTGCGGACTCATTATTTACACCAAATTTGTGGATATGGGCACTACTCCAGAAATGATAAAAACCAAAAGGGCGCTCATTTGGGGGAGTCCCGCGTTCTTCAATGGGTCAGCATACGCTAAAAACAGCTGACTATCCCTCACTATCACTTATAATAAAGATGGCTACGGGATAGAAAGTTTGCTAGTTGGAAAGCAGCCATTTATACCTTGACATTGCATGTCAGCTAGCAATACATTAGATCGTAAAAGTTGTATTAAGATTTTCTTTATTTGCTTCGTACCAAAATCTGGGCTAAGGCTGTGTTTATTTCCGCTGGAATATTTAAGGCTTTATCACAAAATCTAGGTTGTGTTGCAAACAGCTTATCCGATCAAACCTTTTCCACAACTTCCTAACATTTTGTACATTTTGTCGCGAAGAGGGAATAGAAGTCACGTCAACATCGTCACGTGACAAATAAAGCCGTACGTATAAACCAGCGTTCCAAAACTGTTTGAACAATACCCGGCATATTTCACCCGCACGAAAGTTAATAAAAAACACACTAAAACAACTTTACTACCGAAATACTTGAGTTAAATTTAATTTATCGGTGAAACGTTGCAAGTGTTGTTTTCCCTCAGTCGGCACGCGAGCCCATTGCTTATTCAAGTCAAACTAAAGCTTTGGAAACAAAACATGGAAACTATGACGCGATTTATTGGCTTGTTCCTAAGCTCGCCGACCATTAACCTACAACCACAGACAAAATAATATAAATAATAAATAAATAATGCTGGACAATCCACACAGTTTCATCTAGCATCAATCTAAGCAGATCGTGTGTTATGGATACTTGATGACAGTCTATGAATAATTATGTTGCCGCTCGATACCCGGATCGTTAAATCAGCCCGTTTGCAGAATGCCACTTTATGCCGATCATTGAACGATTAACTTACTACTTTGGGCATTTGGGCCAAACTAATTACTTTGGGCCAAATTATGCTGTGTGGTAATTTTCAGTATTATTTATTGGTTCTTTCCTCTGTTTTTTCTCTTTGCTTTCCACCATTAACACTTTGAAGTGCACTCCCAGCTTGTCTCTGTATTGACGTTGTGGTCTGCCACGAGGTTTTGTCCTGTCTTTTGAGATGCATAGATAGTGAACAGGCATAAGACTTTGAGAAACTACTACGTGTTTATACACTGCGAATACAAAATAAATTAATTATTTTTGCAAAAAATGGATTTTAAAAGAAAAATTAAGCTTTTAAAAATGCAATTTCAATTCACCTATGCACGAACATCTGATGATACGGAACGAACAAAATATTGTCATACCTTTACCATAATAATTCTGTGCTTAAATAATTGAAACGATTTAAATGATTTAGATGATTTTAATGATTTGTGACGTCAGGACGTCACAAATCAGTATTATCTTATCGGTGTTCAACGTGTCATGGCAGATTGCTGTAAATTGAAGTTTTAGTAGGTATATCAAAGTAATTAAATGATAAATAAATAAATATAATACGTGTTTTGTAATCAATAATGACTCGGGTATAATTCAAAAATAAATAATTTTGGTGATTTTTAGTTACTATCATCATATATTCACTAGTATATTTATTCACTTTATATATATTCACTAGTATATTTTAGTTAAATTATCGTTTTAGAATTTTCTACTATCAAATATAGCAATGTCATTTGAAATTAAGTGAAATATTTAATTAAGTGAACATTTTCAGACAAGGTTAGGAATAAACCTAATTTATTCACAGGGCGGCGCCCGCCCTGCAAATTCATTACCAACAAAACCTGGCGCTTCCGTTTCCGTCCAAACTCCCCTACAATAACTAATTATAATCAACTCTACTGCACGCTTCCCAAACCATTGCTGGTTTTGTTTAACTATTCTAAATTTTCTTGATGTCGAAGAAGCATTGGACGTGAATTGTATTAGATTGCTGATTGTCGAAGGCTAGTTTGGTATAGTTTCGTGATTGTATACCCTGACGTGACTGGGTACGTTTGCTCAGGCATCGCTTTAAGGAAAACTAACATTAACTTGATTTAAATACACCAAATGCTTTGAAATTTGTGATTTTAGTGCAAATATTACGTATAGTTAAAGTAAATATATTTTTCCTTTCCTGCTTTGTTCTTTTATTTTCTTGCTGACGTTGTGAATCGTCAGTTGTTGTTCTTATTTAATAAATTGGAGCATGGCTTTTTCCAATTAGTTAAGCACCATAGAGTGTGCGCGTGTTTAAACTAGTTTTAACATACCCTTAACTAATACTACTAGTGAAATGCTGACAAGCAAGCTCCTCGTCATCACCATCATCAGCAACCTATGTTAGTCCACTGCTGGAAAAAGACTTTACCTTACGAGCGTCACAGCGCCCTGTCTTCGCATCCAGCATCTACCGCCAGCATATCCGCCAGGTGGGATGATGATTTACATAAGATCATTCCACCTGGCCGGACATCAAACGTAGTATAGGGCATCCTATACTACGTTTGCCGAGACACGATCTCCACTCAAGAAAACGTTTACCCCAGCTGTTGTCGGTTCTTTGCGAGATATGGCCGGCCGACTGCTAGTTCAGCTTGCTCTGCTCTCTGTTGGATATATTCGTTACGAATCCTATCCTTCAGAGAAACTCCGATAGCTCTTTCCATATATTCAACATAGTTATTTTTAAAATTGTGTTGTATGTAAATAAATAATACTGCATCTGTGCAATTCACACGGCATCATCTAGCCCATTATTGGCCCCAAGCTAAGCAAAACTTGTGTTATGGGTACTAGATAATTAACATTTGTTGATAATTTCATTTCTTTTTATTTAGAAAAAGTATCCGCAGATCCTTCAAACATTGGTCCCAAAGTGAGAATCGAACCCGCAACTTCCTGCGTCATCGCTCGCTTCACCACAGAGGTCGTCAATATATGTGTAGGTACTCATCGTAGCTCTAAAATATCACTCTATTTACGGACCTCGTCAGGTAAATGATTGAATACATGTCTTTCAA
This sequence comes from Eupithecia dodoneata, assembly GCA_947044415.1. Lineage (NCBI taxonomy): Eukaryota > Metazoa > Arthropoda > Insecta > Lepidoptera > Geometridae > Eupithecia > Eupithecia dodoneata. The sequence goes on along the minus strand of OX345656.1, from coordinate 4,125,903 downwards.
CAAAAGGTCAGCCTCAATTATTCAGTGCATGCCCATTTCACCCGTCATTAGATAGTTATGACGAACAGGTGGACGAAATCTACTTTAAAATGCAAGACCTTGTCTGAAGTAACATGGATGGAACGTTGGAATATCAATCATGAGCCTCATAACCTATAGGTGCCTGATATTGGCTTTAAAAATAGACTAAGAATCATACCCATGCCCACCGATTAATCAAAAAGTACAAAAAATAAGAAGTACTTTATAGTACTCAAGGAATAACTAAAAGTACTTAACCCTTAGTTACTCGCGCATAAAAACATACATAAGTACTCGCGTGGCGTGCTTTCCACCCCAATTTTAGAATTAGAAAAAAACTACCAAATACATACAAAATCAGACTTTTATTTATGATTAAGATTTAAAAATTAGCGTTGTAAATTCGAAACTCCAATAACTAGAGACGATCAAACAGTCGCTGGGGTGTTAAACACCCCACGCGAGTAATTAAGGGTTAAAATAGACTCAGAATCATACCCATGCCCACCGATTATTAAAAATAAGAAGTACTTTATAGTACTAAAGGAATAACTAAAAGTACTTAACCCTTAGTTACTAGCGCAGAAAAACATAGGTACATAAGTACTCGCGTGGCGTGCTTTCCACACCAATTTTAGAATTAGAAAAAAAACTACCAAATACATACAAAATCAGACTTTTATTTATGATTAAGATTTAAAAATTAGCGTTGTAAATTCGAAACTCCAATAACTAGAGACGATCAAACAGTCGCTGGGGTGTTAAACACCCCACGCGAGTAATTAAGGGAAGATTCAAGAATTAGCGTTGTTAATTCGAAACTCCAATAACTAGAGACGATCAAACAGTCGCTGGGATGTTAAACACCCCACGCGAGTAATTAAGGGTTAAAATAGACTCAGAATCATACCCATGCCTACCGATTATTAACACTTTGACTGCGATTTTTTTTCGACGACTGCGATTTTTTTTTTAACCTAAAAAATTCGTGCTGCCTCTCTACACAGCGGTTGTGTTGCGCCGCACATGCGTTTCGTTCGAAAAATATTACGGCTGTGCTGAGTCACAAAGATCTGTATTTTCTCAGCCGCTGCGCTAGTGTGGATTTACGCATATTAGTCACTTGTAGAAAACACATACCGTGTGAATTCAGCACTCAAAGTGTTAAAAAATAAGAAGTACTTTATAGTACTAACTAAAGTTTAAAACTAGATTAAGAAACTGGCTTGTTAGTAGTGCGCACTATAACATAAAAGAGTTTTTTGATACTAGTTAGTAAGTTAAAGTTAAGAGGTAAATAAACCTACCTGAACAGGTAGTAGTTAGTACTAGTAATTGTCAAAATATTGTATGTCCGAAATGGATAAATTGTTGTTACCAAATTATTATTTAAGACCTTTCCTATGGATGTTTTACACAATTTAACAATAAATATATTCTTATTCTTATTCTTAAAGGAATAACTAAAAGTACTTAATCTTATATTTCTATGGGATAAGATAATGCATGTGCTTGAACTAGGTAAAAAGCTGTTATTCAGGTAAAGAAAGTCGTCTCAATAAAGATAAAGATAAAAAACATTTATTACAGCAAAACTAATAAGTAAATACACTTAATCTTATAATTAGCACTTACATGGTGAGAAGGTATTTCTAAGTACCTGTACTTGAAAGTTAAGTAATATATTGTATTATGTAGGTATATCAGTTATCTAGTACCTACCCATAACACAAGCTCTGCTTACCATGGGGCTAGATAATGCTGTGTGAATTGTACTGTGTTAGCTTCATTTACTCATATTTTAAATGTACTATTAATTGTAGCATAAGCTTTTTGTTTCCCAAATATATAAAAATTAAATAATAAAAATAAATAATTTGACAAATTACGAATAAAATGTTTATCTTGTTTATTTTTAATATGAGTGTAAATGCTTGAAATAAATACTTTTTATTTTTATTTTTTTATTTTTATTTTTTTATCTCTTTTGCCCAATATGCCACTTTTGATAATTCAAATCTGTTATTTGCTCGCACCCTTGATATATCAGTTAATTAGGTTATCTCCATCGGCATCCTCAAAAGGCGATGGCTTAAAAGGCTCGTTGATATTAAAAACGCCGCTTTTAACTTTTATGATAAATCACCCTCGGGCAAGTCGCGGGGACCGCGAAAAATAAAAAAAAGTCAATCTTTCTGGAACAAAAAATATGCAAGTAACGGCGAACACACCCTAAGAGCTTTTTTGAGTATCAGGCTTGCTTAGAATTAATTATTGTAAGAGCCGATTCTTGTCAACTCCATCAACCGAATATTCTTTGTTTTCTTGAGGATGTTTTGCCTTTTCTATGACGTGATAGAAATGTTTGATAAGCAAGAAGGCGTGGAGCTATTTGCCAAATGAAAGAAGAAAGAAAATATATTTATTGATTCACTGAAGTAGTTTCAACTTCTTACTACCTACATATTATAAAATAAATAAGAACATAAAACTATAAAAATTAACAAAATCAAAATCAGAGGTCAATATGTACCTAGCAATTTACATTTCCGAAAGCAGTTCCCAATTATATCTATAGCAGCATTATGTAGAAGCAATTAAGCCTACCTAACCTACATATGGTGTTCCTGGGAACATCGAAAGCAGAGCATGGGTTTACGACGATGGCCCCTGTAATAATAAAACATCGCCAGGCCGCCTTTATCGGCTGCCTTCTCGATAACCATCCGTGACGAATTCGCACCATTTTACCTCTCATACGGCCAGCGAATAACTTACGACCAAAAAGTTTCATCTCCGTTTAAAACTGTAGCATTATCAACCTTCATGGTCGCGAAGTATGATCGAGTTTTCGATATAGGTAGTTCATAGTTATAAACCTTTTTGGAGGCATGGAAAATATTATGTCCGAGATATTGGTATCGGTTCGTTGTTTCCAATTTTAACGTGCCGTACATTGATCAGTTGATTTCAGTCTTTCATGGAATTAATTTTGTTTTTTTTCGTTATTTACATAATTAGGGAGATTGCTGATAAAATATTTGCAAAGCCGCAACGGACACTGAAAACAGAAAGTAAGCTTTATACGCCCATGTTTTCCAAACAAAATCTCCCCTTAGACTGCGGAAAAGCCAAAATCAGGTTTTTCAAACTTACCAAACCTGGAGCATTTGTAAAAGTATCTAACACATTAATTACGAAAACTGTTCTCTACATTTCAACGTTGATGGAATAATTATATTGAAAAGAACAATTGACTTGTAAGTTATTTTAAACTGCGTTATTTACTTATGGATCCTACTGATAATTCATAATTACCCTCATTATTAATAATAAGCGGATGTAAGATATAATAAGTGTCTCTGTAGAGTGGTGCAACATGTCATGACTAATAAGTATTTGCTAATAAGTATTAAGTAAGGTGGCCTGCCTACGCATCTCGTCTATTTTCGTATAATAAATGTGGGCTGGCACCTTTCATATCCATTTGATTATCTACAAAGTGTTTCATCTCGCCGATTAAATTATAATGCTGGGAATATTTAATACTCATTCATCGTCGGGTTGGTATAATTCAAATCTCTTTCTGTATCACTGTAATTTACATACGCTAAATAAAAAGCGGTGTCATCACAAAAGATATTTGGAGGCAATATAAACATAATATCAATTTAAATTCCTTGTTAGTGGAGCGAAAGCCGACATCATACCTGAAATTGGGGTCTTGTGATTGGTCGGATGAGCGGCCAATCAGAAGCGTTTGGAGTCTTATGCGGCGCCCTGCAGTGGAGCGAGAGAGGCGGGCGGGCCGCCACTCGCGTCTCAGTGCCTCTTCACACCTTGCACCGGAGTGACGTGAGCGTTCCATTGTGCCTAGCCTAATATTTTGAAAGATATTTTTGAGTCCGTTTGTTCTACGCGGTAGTGACCATGCCGCGACCCTCGCGCGAATCTTACGGTGATCAAAAGCCTCCTTATTCATACATCTCCCTGACCGCGATGGCGATCTGGAGTTCGCCTGAGCGGATGCTGCCGCTGTCGGAGATCTACCGGTTCATCACGGACCGGTTCCCGTACTACCGGCGCAACACGCAGCGCTGGCAGAACTCGCTGCGGCACAACCTGTCCTTCAACGACTGCTTCGTGAAGGTGCCGCGCCGCCCTGACCGCCCCGGGAAGGGCGCCTACTGGACTCTCCATCCACAAGCCTTCGACATGTTCGAGAACGGATCTCTACTGCGTAGGAGAAAGAGATTCAAGCTCCAGAAAGGAGAAAAGGACAATTTGAACGCGGAATTAGCAGCCTTAGCGAGTTTTAATCGAGCGTTCCTGGCGCGACAGGCGGGTGCTCCGCCGCCGCCGGCTCCTATGCCAAGCGCAGGCTTATACACACCAACAATGTGTCCACAGCTGAGCCCAGAGCCAGCAGAGCTACCTGAAGTAACTATGACAATGCTGCCGAGAGAACGGCCCCGCAGAGCGTTCACGATCGAGGCTTTACTGGAGCCGGATTCGCCGCGGCTGTCGCCGTCGCCGCCGGAACCACCACTGCAGCCCATCATGAATCATTCGACTGTGAATATGAACATGCACATGGTGCCTCGTCTAGAACTTTCCATCTCTCCGTACGCGCTGGCTGCCCAGAGATACCACGCTGAGCTGCTGCAGGCGGCGGCGCACGCTCTGCGTCCCTGCTATTTGCCGCCGCCGCCGCTGCCCGTCGCATGACAACAAACCCATCCCGTCTACGGTGATATGTGCAATGTTAGATTGTAAGTACTTTCCTCATTGAAGTGACTAAGTGAAGTTTAGCAATAGATGGCAGTAGATGTTTTAAAAATTAGAGCGGGTTTCTCAAAACGTTTAGATTTCGTAGACCTACCTTATCCAACTTCTTAAATTATGTAGTGAAAAGTAATTGAGGTCGTTGTTATTTTAAATAGTTTTTCGTAATTTTCTTATTAGTTTTAATAGGTTCTAACGTATGGGTACTTATGTATAGGCCAATTAAAAGTCCTGAAATTAAATACTAATTAATAATAAGACATGATCTCAATAAAACACTTTATTGTGTTATTAAGCTAGCTCATAATAACTTTTTTAAATAATAATATTGCTGGACAATTTACACAGCATCACCTCATCATCATCATCATCATCAGCCTATAGCAGTCCACTGCTGGACATAGGTCACCTAGGTCCATGTTAATTGTTAGTTACAATTAATAATGAAGAATTACAATACAATCAATGATGAATTGAATTTCGTTATTGCGCAATTAATAAAATACAAGGTAGATATTTTATGAAAAACAAACTGTCAAGAATTCTAACGTCTCTGTTATTGTAAATACATAAAATAATTGTAATTATGTAGTAGTAAGTTTTAATGTTATTTTATAGTATAATCTATGACCTGTTATTTATTGTAGCGATAAAGTACTCGCAGATGAATTTATTGTACTCGGACAGTCATTGTAGCAACATCCTGTTGTAAATATTGTTTTACTTGTTATAAATAAATAACGATACTATTAAAATTATAATACTAGTATGCAAAATACACGTTTCTTATTTCTAAAATACCTAAAAATAGATACATTTATGTAACGCCTACACAAATTTAATAATTTCCTATGACAATAAAAGATTTTACGGCCTTCAAATTTAGAAATCGTGAGGTTATATTTTAACGGTGCATGGAGAATGATTTCAGCAACTTTAAATTTCGAATTTTTCTATAAAACAATATTTGAATATAAGTCATACTTATCATACTTTACATTTTTTTTAAACTTACGCGATCAGAACATATAATTACAAGTACTATTTTAACTGTTGAAAGGTCGCGTCGGGAAAAATAGTTAGATAAACGCGATAAAAACCCGTTAAAGTAGTAAGTAAAACTTAATGATAAGTACTATTGTAATTAAGTTATACTTAATTATTTCATAGCTAGAACAGTTTGCTAAACAAGATTTATAACCACAACAAAGTTGTATTGCACCGAGCTAGGCCTAAATGCATGACGCATTGGCCCCTTAGGCCGAACAGTAAAATAGTGGCTTGGTGCATTGTGTAAGGGTGATTCAGTTCATTCAAGCTTCACTTAAATATTGTGTATATTTAAGTGAAGCTTGAATGTGATAGGTCTTAATGTATTAAAAAACTGAATTTATTGACCCGCATCTTAGAGTAACTGAAATAAATTCGTACTCATTTCTAATGGATGTTAGAATACAGGAAACACCTTTATTAACAAAGGAAGTTACAATCGAATTATAGGAACAAATTAGAACTAGTATTTACAATTAAAACAATTAAGCTAACTGCAGACTGTTGCAAATAACCTACAGGTAGCTCAACTAATCCTAACCAGTCGGGTTGATCTACTATTTATTTAACGATGGATGTTCGGTACCTAGTTTGATTTTATTCCATGGAAATTTTGTATAAATAAATAAAAAATAATGGACAATCTACATAGCATCATCTACCTAGTCCCAAGAGCAGAGCTTGTGTTATGGGTATTAGATGACTGATACACTTCTTACAATTCATTACATACATAGATATTTTTATTGTATATAAAAAATACCCACAGAACACCTGGAACAAAAATTTGCAGCTCGTACAAATATTTGTCACACATATAGGTACACTATATGGGCAATTGCTGTCCCCGACGCCATCTGTCTGATAAAATAGCCAAGGGCTAATTCCTGTTTTCCCCTGATTTTACCCTTCGTGGGAGGGCCTCAAATCCCTTGGTGGCTAACTGGTAAAAAATGGAACCGCCGGTGGTCGGTTTCACGCTGTAAGTTACCGGGACGAGCGCGTTTGTGCCCTAATAAGTCCGTGTTATTGGCTGCACTGGATATGAAGGACATTCTGCTTCGTCACTACCACCCTTGTTACACGGATTAGGCCAATAAGGACCTCACTGTAGATAGACGTTTATTGGTGTGCCCGTTTGGAAGATACCTGAAGATATTTAGGTCTTTGAGCTGATAAGGGATGACGACAGTAAAAAAAAATCGCCAAAATTATGCTTATGAATTATTTTATTTATTTATTTACCAAAATAAAATATATTACAAATAAAGCTTAATAATCACAATAAGAAATCCACAAAGGTTTGAAGTCAGCCGAGTAACTATCACATAGGTTTGACAATAATTACGATAAGCTTATTTTTAAGGGTTAGTGTGATTACTTACTTAGTTATAAGAGCATGAATTAGGCCCTTCAGATATAATAATAATAAAAGTTTTATTTCTCAAAAAATAGGCTTACAAAGTACATTAAATTCTAAGTTAAGTAGGAGGTAGTGTAATTCAGTGTCACCTATGTACTTTACATACATGCATAGTATGTAATGTACTTTGGAACAAAAACCTTAGGGGACGAATAGATTGACTCCTTGCTCTAAGTTTTCACGTAGAATAACTATGGTAAAGAAAAATTTGACTTTCTTCTCTTGACGATATTTTTATTATGCCTAGATTTAATTAATATTTATTAAATGAATCTTTCAACTTTTATTACCTTGTAAATTTAAAATAAAACATTCTTATTATTAATCCATGTTAAACTAGTGCATGTCATTCTCTCAAAAATCTTTGCATACCGACTAACGGTCAAGCATGTTGAACCACGTAATGTGTACCTATAACCATATGTATGAAATCTGTAACCTTACAAACACATGTCTTTGGCAAATAATTTTTTTTTATCTTTATCTTTAATATCTGTAACACACTTTTACAAATCTTTTTAATATTAACTATGAATTAGTAGATTTTTAGATACCTATAAATATTTTGATCAGGTAGGTATAGTTAATCTAATATTGACTAAAGGTAAACCTTTACTTGGAAATCCCCCCAGTAACTATCATCTACATAAAGTTGTGACGTCATAGGTACATATTTATTCAAGTGTACTTTACGTACAATTAATTTTGTTATTCGTTTACCACCCCTCGTGTAAAACCCAAGTTTTAAAAAAAACATTAGAAATTTTTGATTTCAGAACGATATCATCATAATTGGCTTTTAACATCCATGAAGGATGAATATAAAAAATTCAAAATATAAAAGTACAAAATACAAGTCGAATTTTATACTATAAACTAGTTGTAAAGGTGTGTGCGAGCTGCAAGCAGTTCACGGCGGCGGTTTATTATCAGATAAGATGCTTAAATGTTTTGTTCACTACTGGAAGAAGTGAAAAAGAAACCAGAACGCTACTTGTGAGTGTCATAGGATATATTTTAACCCGAAAAATTAAAATATTGTTTCGTGCATAGAGATACATTTACTCTACGTTCATTTCAAAATGTTTATGAAACAAATGTCCACCCGGGCGAAGCCGAGACGAGCCGCTAGTTTATTCATATATTTATAGTTTAAAAGAATGCAAAAATTCAACTTCGATTTGAGTTTAACCTTTACGCTTCAAGTTGACTTGCGTGAGACATACGAGATTGCTTTCACGAATAAGCTGGGCTTATCAATAAACTTTTCACGCAAGTGAAAAAGATAATTCCAACGTTTTAGAAAAACAATAAACCAATATCCACCAACACGCAAACTCTATAAATACCGTTTATCGTCAAAATGGCCAAGTTCCGAAAGCACTGCAAGCGTTTAGCTCAAATTTGATTAAAATCTATACCCTAAAGCTAAAGTAAACTCTAATAACATGATAGAAGGTGGGATTTTGGCTACACGTTGATGTTGGAAAGCCTTGAGGCGATGCCGCGGCCGAAATAATTAGCAGTTACGGTGTCAGAAAAGCTATAAAAACGCAAATCTACGGACAAACGAATAGGCACAATGTGTTAGATATTAATATCAAAATTATAGGCCAGAGGTTACAAAAGGTGTGCAAGCAAAAACATCAACAGGAGTGCTAAGAACACGATTATTATTTAAGGTTCGTGTAATGACGATCAAACATCTGCCTCTACAAATATTTATTGTTTGTTATGAGTTTTCGTGTTTTTTCCTCGGATGTGTCATGGCAAGTGGGTTATTACGACGCCATATAAGTGAGGATTTCATTTCGGCAAAAACATTTGATTTGATGGCCAATTAACGAAATAACTTTTATATCAATAACTTGTGAAAAAAATATCTTACATATTTTTAATCGATAAAGGTTTTTAAATATTAGATAAAGTAAATAGTGTGTGATTGTAAAACGGGACTGGCATATTCGCTAAACGAATAAAGTCCTTCAAAAAAAAAAATAGAATAAAAAAAAAAAAAAATTGTTGAAATATTACCTTGATTTATCCTGTAGGCTCATTTTAACGACCGATGTGGATTGGCGGGCGATATTCGCCTGTGACGCACGAGGTTGCGGGTTCGAAACCGCCTTGGGACAAATATTTCTACGAACTGCAAATATTTTATCCGGGTGTTCTGGGTATTTTCTATGTATGATAAAAAATATCTATGTAAGTAATGTTTTAAGTATATCAGTCATCTAGTACCCATACCACAAGCTTTGCTTAGCTTGGGGCTAGATGATGCTGTGTAGATTGTCCAGCTTTATTTATTTATTTTCAACCACCTTTAAACACAAAGAAAATTCAATCAAATAAAAAATAAATTAGAACTAGTATTTACAATTGCGGAAAACTCTTGAGTGAAAACCATGCATATTAAAATCTACTTATGTATAATTTTTATATTGATTAGCCCTGTTTTTTGTTCATATACCATCCCTAATCATTTTCAATTAATCGTTAAAATTGAAAGAACAATGTCGTCACGGAGTCTATAGAGGTAGTCTATGCCTCTATCTATGGTGGCATTGTCCTTGTAGTCTATGGTTCCAATGGCCGCATGGCGTCCTGCGGTGCAGTTCCGGTGATTGTCTGGCGCTCCACCCCCACTTGAGGAGCCCTAACCTTGATAGAATAGACAAACTGGCTTTTGAGAGATGCGGCGGGCCTTTGATCGTTGGATACGAGGTTTTCTCAGTTATTAGTAGATAGATGAATGAATTTCCAGTCCTTTAACACTTTGACTGCTGAAATCACATGGTATGTGTTTTCTACAAGTGACTAATATGCGTAAATCCACACTAGCGCAGCGGCTGAGAAAATACAGATCTTTGTGACTCAGCACAGCCGTAATATTTTTCGAACGAACCGCATGTGCGGCGCAACACAACCGCTGTGTAGAGCGGCAGCACGAATTTTTTAGGTTAAAAAAAAGATCGCAGTCGTCGAAAAAAAAATCGCAGTCAAAGTGTTAAACACTATTTAGGCATGCTTGTTTTCTACCAAAATGACTCTGAAGTTCAGATAAAAAAAATTAAAATAGTGAACACATATAGCTAATTATCGTTTTCACATAAGTTCAGAGTTAAACTGTTCAACTCTGAACTTATGTAGGTGCCAATTTTACTCTAGCGATATACAATATATTCACAAGCTCTGCTTAGCTTGAGCCTAAATGATGCTGTGTGGATTATCCAGCATTTTTTTTACTACAAGAATGAAATTATCATTCATTTTGTACTTTACAATATCGTGTTCAGATTAGCAAATTCCAATAAATCAATATGAATGGCATATCTAATGGAAAACATTATAATGTAACAAATTAATTATAGGTAATATCAGCATAAAGTAAACTGTGACAATGTTGTTATCAAAATTTAATACAAACTTATTTATATCAAATATCAAAAATTATTTATTTCCCTAAGAAGGTACATTAAAACAGTCACATTTTTTAAACCAAAGTCTACATAGAATTTAAGTTTTACATAGAATTTAAGTTACTAATTTCGTGACACCTTGTATTATCCACCGTTTCTGCCGTCCTAGACTTAGTATTTCCGTTTCGGTCCGACTGTACCACTTAGGATATTTCAAACGAGCCTATCTCGTCTCATCGCTGTGCAATATAGCAAACTCCCTAATATTTATAAAAAAAACATTCACAAATAGGTTAAATTAATCCTACAATAGCCTTATTCGGGTGTGGTGTGAAATAAAAAAAAAACTCGTCGTCGGCGCTTTTGAAGCGACCGGTACAGTTTTGTACAAGAGTTTTTGTGCCCTGCGTTTAAGATTCGGCCTCTTTTTTGTTGAGTGTTTGTAATACCGAGTGTGTGGGACTTGACACGTAGGTTACCATTGTATAGTTACGTTGATGTTGATGTGGTCCTAGTTTGGGACGGGTGTTTGTGTTTTGTTCGATGAAAAAATATGTTCAATGTGAAACAGGTCCGTTACTTTTTTTTTTTGCTTGGACAAAATCGGATTAATTACAACATAATCATCTTCAGCCTATGATAGTCCACTGCTGGACATATGCCTCCTCCAATGAGCGCCATTAGCGCCGCTGTCTTCAGCTTCACGCATCCAGCATCTACATGCAGTCTTTCGCAGGTCGTCATCCCACCTGGTCGGAGGGCGTCCTGCGTTTACCGAGTCGTGGTCTCCACTCAAGAACACGTTTGCCCCAGCGGTCGTCGGTTCTTCGCGAGATATGACCGGCCCACTGCCACTAGCTTGCTAATTCTTAGAGCTATGTCGATAAGTTTGGTTCTCTGTCGGATATATTCATTACGAATCTTATCCTTCTGAGAAACTCCGAGCATACGAGTAGCTCTTTCCATAGCTCGCTGAGCGACTTTGAACTGGTGGACCAGTCCCATCGTGAGTGTCCACGTCTCAGCGACGTAGGTCATAACGGGTAGGACCCAATTACAACATTTTGTCATATAATAACATCATATTATATCAGCGTATTTGCATGCGTACAGCAGTGCGAATGAGTTGTGAGTTTTAATTGATTGGGAAACAAAAAGCTTATGCAACAATAGATAATCAAATAATCAAATCATTTATTTGCTGTAATGTAGGTACAAAACTTCTTAATTAAAAATGGTATTTCCAATACATTACTACCTCATCGAGGCGTGAGGCGATACACTTCAAAATCAGAACAAATAGACCGCGACAGGGGCTTGCCTTGTTCGGGGGCCGTCAGTAATGTGTACATATCTCCTAAGTGCAAGGACTATCACCCATAACGCAAATAAATCTATAATTATTTACAACTTTTTAAGAAAAACTTATCTATTATCATCATGTCGCTTACCTCAGTTACTTCTGAGCGACACAAGTCTATATCTAACCTCTTCCCTCGGCAAAGCGTGTAATCGCCATGTCAATGCATAATCCTTCCCAATCGGCCAAAATTTTTTCACATATCGCCTTAAAGCTAAAGCTAATTGTTGTAGCTTAAGGTAATATGTATATATCTATACATATAATTGTATGGACGACCTCTGTGGCGCGGTGGGCGAAGGTCCGCTTGCGACGCACGAGGTTGCGGGTTTGATTCCTCGGGACAATTGTCTGTACGATCTGCAGATATTTGTTCCGGGTGTTCTAGGGGGTTCGAGTTCTATTGTATTAAGTGTATCAGTCATCTAGTACCCATAACACAAGCTCTGCTTGGGGCTAGATGCTGTGTGCATTATTTATTTATTTATATCTATGTATTTTTTCTTTATTTATTTAAAAGAGTTAAGTCAACATATGTATGTACATAATAGCAAATTATAAAAACTTATTTAATATCGAGTTTTAAACCTAAACCTATAGTTAAAACACATCTTGCATTATTTGAAGTAATAATAAAATAGCGTAATTAAACAGGACTTGACGTAAAATGGTAGATGCCAAAAAAAATCAAATATCCACTTTAAATTACGCACTGATTTATTTTATGGGGATTTATAATTGCAATGTGCTAAACGAAGCCTCGCTAACTATAATCGAAATAACATTTGTTTATAGTTTAATCAATGTGGATAAAATGGTTAAGTGCGAGTAACACAGAGGGTTCACTTATAATAATAAATAATAATAATGCACCTGAGGATGATACCCGCTATGTGTAGCCATGGCCTTTAGATTAACTCTCAAAGAGCATCTGTGCTGTTGGCTCCGGCCCCACGCAAGCCTTCCAAAGGACCGGGTCACTTTATGGCCCGACATCATGGTATAATGAGATAAATAATAATAAAATGAAAGAAAAGAAGAAAGAAAGAAAATACATTTATTTGACACCATAAATAACACAAAACACGACACATTACATAATAAGAAAGGATACATACAAGAAAAAAAAATTATAAGGAAATAGATAAAAACATACAGATAGGTACAAATACGTGTTACATAAGGGGCCAAAAAGGCCCCTGTCTCAGCATTATGCCGCTACAAGCCGGAGTTAGTAGCGGCGCTGATTTTCAGACAGGTCCTGGTGTGGTGGCACAAAGCTTTAAAATATTAGGTAGGTAGTAAAATCATGTATTGCCTACTAATGTCTTAACCTAAACTAATATTAAACACAAAAATAAATTGCTGATAACAGGCAAAGGGAGTATATTCTGCATTGTGCTGCATGCCAAGACATGCGGCGCCGTCGTCGGGTAGGTGGTGTTCACATCTAGTTTTTACAGGTATTTTTTTACGCGAATATAACTTCATACGCCAATCTCACCTGGTAAGAATTAGCAAGCTGAAGTGGTAGTGGACCGACGGTCGCTGGGGCAAACGTGCTCTTCAGTGGAGACCACGACTTGGTAAATGTAGTGTAGGACGCCGTCCGACCAGGTGGGATGACGACCTGCGAAAGACTGCAGGTAGATGCTGGATGCGGCAAGCTGAAGACAGGGCGCTATGGCGCTCATTGGGGGAGGCCTATGTCCAGCAGTGGACTGTTATAGGCTGATGATGATGATGATGATGATGAAGTGACGATGTGACTGAGGATATATCAAGAAGGTCAAGAATACATCTCTTCACTCTTGTCTATAAGAGACCCTGGTTTTCCTATTTTAATCGTATTTCTGCTTAAAATGTATACCACCTAGGTACTACAAATCTCCTAGAGGAAGATTTATAATTTGGCGTGTTTTAAAAAAAACTAAGCTGACTTCAAATTCCTAAATAATGAAAATAGTTTTAAAACATCAAAAAGAATCTTCGAAATCATTTGGCGAGATATTGAGTTATTCGTCCATTTGTCGCGCACATACTTGCAAATTTAAGACATATGGTTTTCTCATGGATGCCATTGTCATAACTGGAATATATTGAAGTGGGACGACATGGGAAGCACCAGCTTACAAATCAATAAACAATCATCAAAATCGGTTTACCCAGTCGAAAGTTAGGTAAAAATAAATAATAAATAAAACCGACTGGGGTTCTTAAATCGACTATAATTCAGTCGATTTAAGAACCCCAGTCGGTTAAAAACTTACAAGATAAAAAAAAAAAACATCTAATCTCATAGGTAAGGTACAAGTGGGTAAGGATCTCTAAATTCTTAATTAAATTGTTCTCTCTTTTAGCTAATAGCAAAGTGTAAAAACGTTTTTAATAACGCGTTTTTATAACAATTACCTACAGTTAAAGCATACCTATCAAATATTTTATGGGCAAACATTATACCAACTTCTGTTTTATTGTTCGCTAATTGTTAAATCTTAATCCAACTATTTTATTCAGGTACTTACCTACCTAAGTTTTAACTACTTCCGTAATTTCGTGTTTAAACTTAACGCACATTTGTCCAAATAAACGACGATCAATCCTAAGATAGACGAACAAGTGTGCGTCGTTTCTTCCAATATCTATATATACAAAAATGAACACCAATTTCTCCTGGTCACGCTATTACTTAAGAATGGCAATACCGCTTTATTCAATCTTTTTTAAAAATTATATCTTATACTTCGTAAAAGGTTCTTACATAAAAAAATATATATTGCGCAGAAATTTCCGAGCGAAGCCACCGGGCGCAGCTAGTATACAATAAATTCTTAAAATTTAATTTACCGTTTCCTAGATGTCTTCGGTTTGGAAAAGTTTGCCATATACTCGTAGTTATAAAGAAAACTTAAAACTAGAGATAAAGTAGTAAACGAGCTTCCGAACAAAGAGTTCTCTTCCCGCAAACCTGTAGGCTTATTCGTTGTACATACCTATTCCGGAAATGTAATCACCTGTCGTTTGAGCAAGTTGACTTAAGAATGGGACAAAAAACTGTCCTTCTGTTGTCAAAAAGGATTAAGGTCCACCCGAGTACGTCGCTTGGTGTTAACCTGTCTTTATTTACACATTACAGGGTTAGCCCTGTTTTTGTTTGCACGTTTAGTCCCTTTTTTATCCTTATAATAAGTACCCTAACTACCGTAATGACGAAGGTAAAAAGCGGCGGTTTTTTCAAAGGTGATTAGTGACAAAAGATTGTGAAAAGGCCTTGATCGTTAAAAAAAATAACCTTTTGAAAATGAGGCTACGAACTCTTTGGTTCGCTGTCATGTTTTATAAATATTTGGCTATAAATCTCTGCTGTCCTTTGACTTTAAAATACAAATTAGTCAAGTCGTTATAAAAGGAATCTGATTAATATTAATAAATAATGTAGGTACAGTCACCAGCATAAATATATGACTATGGGCAGCGCTGCAAAAATATCTGATCATCAATTGAATGTATAATTGTAACTAGTAGTTGTCTTATGCTGATTTGTCACATAATTTTGATTTAGTGCATTATCAGATACTTTTACTCGGTCCGATCCGATACTCATGCTGTTACAAGGCAAACGATATAATGCCGGGTGTAAATCATCACATATTTTTACCGGCCACATAATTATACCTTCAATAGATGATCAGATACTTTTGCAGCGCTGCCCATAGTCATAATATTTATGCTGGTGACTGTACCTATACAACGTGCGAAGAAGTCGAAATGTGAGTAAAATTATGACAAACCTCTGTTCCTTACAACACCTTACCGTTTTGTAAATCAGTAACTGTGTTTCAATTTTCATTACGAGAATATACAGTGAGTAATTTTGCAATAATTTCACTTCAAAAATAAAAAGTCAGAAGTCATGGAATAAAAAATTACGACATAGAGCAGGAACCGGTGTTATTGACACTCATTGGTATGAACGTGAACGTCATGTATTCTGTCTTTTGGTTGGGTTTATTTTCTATATTGACTTAGTGATTTAATAAATAAATAATCTTGGACGATCTATACATGCTGAAGATAGGGTGCTATGCGCTCATTAGGCTAA
The DNA here is from genome assembly GCA_947044415.1 of Eupithecia dodoneata. NCBI lineage: Eukaryota > Metazoa > Arthropoda > Insecta > Lepidoptera > Geometridae > Eupithecia > Eupithecia dodoneata. The sequence continues at coordinate 4,109,740 of OX345656.1, read as the reverse complement.
AAGAAAAAGAAAAGAAAGAAAGAAAATATTTTTATTTACCTTAAAAACTAGCATACACAACAAACTTAAAACTACGCAAATTAATACAATATATCTTACAAATTATTGTGCGTAGCAGAGTTCATGGCAAATATGGCCTTCACTCAGCATTGTGCTGGATGCACACTAATGTGTCCACCCAGCGCTGATTTTCAGTGAAGACCAGAGGGATCGTGTCACGTCACGGTCGTCAGGTGCGTGATTTATACATAAAAATAGTAAACAAAATTGCATTAAATTATTAGTTATACATTTGCTAGGCCTATGTCCTGTATGATGATGATGATAATTCATACATTATCTGGCCTTAAAGTAACCAAAGTTAGTAACGCTACGTAACAAAAAATTTTGTTTTTTAGGATTTAAGATAACTTATCAATTTAGCTATGTATATGAGAGAAAATTATCATTTGTTTTTATTAAAAGCTTATTCAAATAAATCTAGAATTCGTCGTTCGGGATTTGCCAATAAATCAAATCTCTTTTCTTAACGAATATAATGAGTTCGTTTATTCTATTCACTTCAGTAGTACAGCGGGTGCGCCTTCGATGCGGCCGCCTTGGGTCAAATGTTTGTACGATCTGCAAATATTTGTTCCAGGTTTTCTGGTTGGTGACTGGTCAGCTTACTATGTACCTATATAATAAAAAAATATATCTTTATGTTGTGTATTTGTATTCATTTTCATCTAGTACCCATAACACAAGCTCTGCTTAGCTTCGGGCTAGTTGATGCTGTGTGAATTGTCCAGCATGATTTTATATTTTTTTATTATAGAGATATTCAGCGTACGAACATCTCATACTGTATGTTATAAAGTAGGTTTACCACATACATATATACAGCTAAAATCGTTTTTCCCTTATTGAACGTATTTTTTATATAATACAGAAGGTAAAGTTTTCACCCCATATCTCCGTAAGGCAAAAAACGACATTAGCAGCTTCTTTGCCAAACTAATACCAATATAATAAATCTTTCTCTATCTCTATTTCAAACTGGAATGCATTAAAAACTGCAAGATTAACACTTCGATTGCTGAAATCACACCGTATGTGTTTTCTACAAGTGACTAATATGCGTAAATCCACACTAGCGCAGCGGCTGAGAAAATACAGATCTGTGTGACTCAGCACAGCCGTAATGTTTTTCGAACGAAACGCATGTGCGGCGCAACACAACCACTGTGTAGAGCGGCAGCACGAATGGCTTAGGTTAAAAAAAAGATCGCAGTCAAAAAAAGATCGCAGTCAAAGTGTAGTTGTTACGCACAATACAATTCACAAGACCCCGAATAAAACCCGAAGTGCATTGTTACAACAAAATTAAGTTGTATCTAATGAGTGCAGTTCTCTCCCGATTGAATTAAAATTGCTCCAATATTGTGGTTTTAAAGTGACAGTGACATTTGACAAGCGTTGCTGACGTCTGACGGTTGCTGACAGGGGCGCTGAGTGGAACGGCGCAGTGAAACACAATGCGGATAATAGTAGGCTCATGAGCTTACAGTAGGTAAGTAAGTAAGCTGAGAACCAAAAGCCTGAGTTTTTGTATCTACTGACTAGTATTGACTTCGATAATCTGTATGACTTCATACATGACCTATCTTCACTACATAATATAATAGAACAAAGTCACTTACCGCTGTCTGTCTGTCCTTATGTAGATATGCTAAGATCTTTAAACGCAACGGAAATTGATGCGATTTTAACCTTTGATTTTGAACCATTTGACACATAGATTTCCACGCATTATGACGGTCAAATGAGGTAGGTAGGTATGTACTAAGGTGTTCAGGGGTCTAATCAGCATCACATTTTTTTTTAAACTGTAGCCGCTGCAAGTTGCGCAACTCCTCTACATAAAAGTAAAGTAAATTAAAGAAAAATAAATTGTTTGACACGTCACATTTGGCGTCTTACAATAAGTTTACCGAGTCATGGTCTCTACTTAAAAAAACGTTTACCCCAGCGCGGTTCTTCGCGAGATTATGGCCGGTCTACTGCCACTTCAGCTTGCTAATAATCTTAGAGCTATGTCAATAAATATGGTTATCCTGTCGGATTACCTAGGTACGTTCGTTACGAATCCTATCCTTTAGGGAAACAGTAGCATAGCTCTTTCCATAGCTCGCTGAGCGACTTTGAACTGATGGACCAGCCCTACCGTGAGGTCATGACAATTAATTCACTGATTGAAAACTATAGCCACCAAAAATCTAAGGGTTAATGACGTCAAAATACTAAAGGATGAATCGACGGTCAATTGTTGGTTGTCAATCGTAAAGCGGGCATTACCATGGACAAGGCTCATATCGGTGTTACCAGCTCGCGGTAAAAAAGCGAGAGAGAACGTGTGTAGTTAGCGGTGAGACTTTTGTCTTGTTTGTTATTAACAACAATAAGCCGGTCTGACGGGGTACGGCGGCGAGAAAGTGTTATGTGAGGAAAATATAAGGTGTAATATTAGAACTGTTTCTAAGACCAGTTTGTAAAGACTGAAAGTTATGTGAGCTGAAAATGTAAAGTGTTCGTATAAGTAAGGCTGTTTTCTCAGAAAAGTCTGTAAAGCCTGTGCTTTGTCTATTGGATGGTATGGAAGCAATGGGTGCGGTGCGGAACCCAAGCCTGCATGTCGTAGGTCGCTGTGCCCCAAACAATAGATAGATAAAGGTAAATAAAGAGAGATCATGGTTTACCAATGACGGACGGAATAGCGATATCGGCCCCCTGATTATGTAACTGCGACCGGTTTGCAACAGGCGTAAATTAAGCAATCAGTGCTGTCAAAAGCCAATTTTGTATTAGATGACACCAGGTACTACGTCAACCAACAATCGAGCACTAGGATTCCCTCTGCTGGACAATCGGTGAACTAAAAATTGCTTACTTTTCAAGTACTTTTCATATATCTTGGTTCAAATTGGTATTACGTAAAAGCAACACGACAGCAGTAGCGACTCGATTTCAAAGAGAATATAAAGTATGACAGCGATTTGAACTGTCAATATAGCAACAACCTCAGCTAGTGGCGGATTTACCAGCAGGCTGAGTAGGCTGGAGCCTAGGGCGGCATATTTTAGGGGGCGGCAAATTTGCCATAAACATATTTCTTATCTAACAGAAAATAAAACAATATTATGTTCTGAATGTTATTAGATCCACACACACATAATTAAATCAACGCGTATAATGTTTCACCAATTACTCACTTAAATATTTTATGTATTTATTAAGTATTTGCTTGCATAGTCATAATGGGGCGCGGGAACGAATGTTTTTGACCCAGGGGCGGCTTTAGCGGGTGCGTGGTGTGCTCTCATGGTGACGGTAGGACGAATCGCCGAAAACCACAAAATTTTCGCGGCCCTCTCGCTGAAAATACTATAAATTTTTAGAGGTCAGTAGGGGCGGCAAAATTTGAAAAGCCTACTGGCGGCAAATGTGTAAATCCGTCACTGCTCAGCATCTGTTTATTTGGCAATTGCGACTAAGAAGTTATTCAGAATTTTATGAAGAATATGCCTGTGTGACCCCAAGTTATAAATAAAAACCGTGAAACGCTTAGATTTTTCATTGGAACGATAAAAATAACTATAGGTAAGTTGTAGTTTCAATAAATTATACCTTAATCTAAAAATCATTACTTTGATAGAAATTGTCCTGTAATGTGTACCTTTAATACAATAAATAAATGTTTGTTGTAATTTCAAAGATATGGCACGTACTGTCCTTCTCGTAGAGGCTCTTGATAGCGAAGATGGGAGAGTTCAACTTGAGAGCGCTCGTTTGCGGCGAAATCTTAGAGATCAAGCTAATCCTTCGACATTTTCAGATATCTACGAGTCTACGAGTTTGGAGCCCATTATAGGCTCTCTAAAGAGTTATTCTCACGACACTGCCATAAACTTAAACCACATACCCATGCCTGCAAAGCAAAGACGAACAAAAGTGAGCTTGGAATGAAGAACCACATAGGGATCAAGTTGAGGACCAGAATCAATCCCAGATGCTACAAAACGAGCGTCGACAAGTTTCTATTCTACCATTGTGGAATAACAGAAAATAGCCTGCACTGCATCACTACATATATCTATTATGATATGTGATATATAAATGAGTAGCTTTGAGCTGATTTGTCTATATCACAGTGTTTTTAAAGTTTATTTCATTTTTGTTTGCCTTTTGTAAGTAGGTAATTCAATTGTATAGGTACTGTTTAGTTCTGTGTGATTTTTAGTAAATAAATGTGTCTGTTAAATGTTTAGGTACACCTATTGTACAGTGACATCCTATTTAATATATATCTTTCTATTAGACTTAAATAAAGAAGGGAAGTAATATACAAGTTTATTATTTTTTTTGACAATATGTCCAATAATTTATTGAGCATTATAGTGAGAGAGGCCTTTCCCCAACCTGGGGACCCTGCTAATAATCAAACATAGTGTTTTAGATATAATAACGGTACCTAAATTAGGAATCAATGTAGTAGGATCAAAAAAAGGCTTTTTTATTTTATTTGTTTATATATTATAGTGAGAGATGCCCCCGCCTGCTGGCGCGCGGCATCGGCTTGCGTTCGCGTTGCCTCTGCTATTATAACGGCGGCACCAGCCAGCTTGCCCTCTGCATTTACTCGTCTCTGCTCCAATTCAACGATGATCAGTCCACGATGATCCAACTCTTTGACCTACAAAATATTTGAATAAATTAGGTCAGCTGTTTATCGCAATTGTCATTTTCCTGAGAAAATATGATATAAGACTTAACAGCCTCAACCGCTGCCCTCGTGACTCCTCATGCTGTTTGGTTTTCTTACACCTTTTGCACCGCTGCTGGCCAGTTTTTGTTGCACCTCCCCGCCGCCGTGACCGTTTAAGCCTCGTAGCAAGATCATTTCATTCACGACCTATGGTCTCCTTTGACCTCTCTCCCAAGCCAAAGCCTTTGGCAAGGCTCGAGTGCGTCATGAGGTGCTGCAGCAACTAGTCTAGCTGGTCGTCTGAAGCTCGATGTTCCACTTAAATTACAAGAAGATTATAGAGACAGGAAACAAAACTACGCATTATAATTGATTGATAACTTACTTTTAGATCCAATATCCAAGGGAGTTTACGAAATCTTGTAAAATTAATTGAAAACTATGAAAAAAATAGCAAAAAACAACAACAAACAAATCAACAAAGACGCACAGAATAAAAATTTTACCATAGATAACGTTAAAACTAGAAATAATTGTTTCCACCTATTGCTACTCTGTTGCTAGTGGCGCTAGTGAACGTTAAAACTACAAATAATTGTTTCCACCTATTGCTACTCTGTCGCTAGTGGCGCTAGTGTCCATGGGCAATGAGCAATCAGCAACAACTTAGCGATCGGTACGCGACAGGCTTCCGTAATACGGTTTCTAGTGACACTTTGCAACCGGTCGCGGAGCGGTCGCGGTCGCGTCGCTGTTGCTGTTGCTTTTACATAATCAGCCTACATCTTCCTATTTTTTTCAATATTTTATTCTGTGAATAATTCAGATATCTACTTATGTCTATCGATGCACCAATTTCTTGGTATGATGTCAACAACACCGTGTGACAATGGTCTCCTCTCAATTTCTATTTCCGCCCTATTTAATATAGCCATTTTAATTTTTTATACCTATGAAGTCATTATGATATCAAAAGCAATTAAGTTTCCTATCCGAAAAGGCAAATACATTTGTAAGGTTTCTGTCATTATAGTGCGTAAGCCCTCTCGCACTCGGGTAATCTCTAAGAAATTAAATAATATCCCATCAAAAAAAAATATTACTACGGGACATAAAATGTGTATTTAGAAATTGAATTAACCTTAACATGCTAGAATGCTAGTGGAGTACACAAGATACCACAGCCGCCGTACACCCAGCATCTCGTCCGGACCGTGTTGCAGCAGTGATTAGCTGCGCCCTGTAATCACGGCCTTGCTGCCCGTGCGTCTGCGCCGACAACCCCCCGTTCCCCTCACAACCCCCTCTTACCTCCCCCTCGCGTCTTTCCTCTCCCCCGCACGCTGCAGGCTGAATATCTTCACGCCAGGAAAAAAGTATGCGTACCTATGTAACGATCTGACCTGTTCTCGTTCTCAGGTGTAGCCAACTGTGTTGGATATTGCTAATATTAGATATTTGCAGAAAATAATTGGCGGACTAGTTAAGTTATTTACAAAGAAGGTAAGTAAAGTACCATGAAGTGGTAGTAAGTGGTGTATACATTCTACTGTTTAAAAATAGTGTTCTCTTGTTTTTTACTATTTATGTATTAGAGGTAGGCCCATATTATTTATGTTAAAACATATGGCAAAGTAAATGTAAAAATGTTATTTATTGACAAAATAGGAAACAGACAATATGAGTTCATAGGCTCCTGACTAGTTAAAAAACGGTGATAGCCAGATAAGACAGTTGATGTACAGGTTCTAACTTAACTTTATATAATTAGTTTCCAAACGATCTTTAATTACCGTTTTTTATGTAAAAACTGTCTCAGCTGGCAACACTCATTCCATGTGTGGGAAGATTTAGCGAATTTGAATTTCGATTGCCGCAGCACCATCCATCACGAGAATTGATGGATTCGGGGCCAAAAAGATGCGAAAAACCTTGTGAGATGAAAGCGAACATTTTGAGAGCGGTATTCGTAAGCGATGCTATTATGACAGCCTTTTGTTTTTCTAATCTGAATGAGCTGAAGATGAATGGTGTGAGGTTGAACTATAAAATAGATTAGTGTGATTCTGATTTAAGAGAAGGGTCATTTCTGAGACCTCTACCACAGCCTCTACTCATAATAATAATAGGTCTTTATTTCAGATATAAATTATCCAAAAACTAAGTTAAAAATACTTATAAAAATTGTACATAAGCTAAATTAGCTAAGTATTATAGCTATATCTAGGTTCAGGTGGCAATAGCCATCGTCTAAATGTAGCTGTATGAATTGAATAAGTCTCTAATACCATAGAGCATAGAGGGAGGGATTTAAATACGTAATCAATTAGGTATCTTACCCACCTTTATTTATTTGATAATATACATACATTATTTACATTGTCATTACAGTTCATCAACAAAGCGGCAAAGAAATAAAAAAGTTAAATATAAAATAAACTCTAAAAAACTAACATTCATATTGACGACCGATGTGGCGCGGTGGGCGAAGGTCCGCCTGCGACGCAGGAGGTTGCGGGTTCGATTCCCGCCTCGGAACAATTGTGTGTACGATCTGCAGATATTTGTTCCGGGTGTTCTGGTCGTTTTCTATGTATAATAAAAAAAAAATCTATCTATGTAATGTTATGTATTATGTATATCAGTTATCTAGTACCCATAACACAAGCTCTGCTTACCATGGGGCTAGATAATGCTGTGTGAATTGTCCAGCATTATTTATATTTATTTATTTATTCTCAAATATACACCAACACGCTACTTACTACAACTTAATATAAACGTATTTTCACTATTCAAAAGCTGGGCCAAGTTAGATCGAAAATATTGTGTAGTTTTGTAGTTCAGCTGCTTGGTAACAAACATCTGTTTTTCATAAATATTAATAGAACAGCGTTCTTGTAGGTACATACCTAATTGAATTATTAAATCATGTCTGCACTTGCCGCAATAATAGTCAGAACTCTTTTATACATTATTTAATTTGATTGGTCAGTAAAGTACAGTGTACTGTGTTTTCAAGTTAATGTATTTCGGTGCCTGTGGGTCTGCCCGCTCGTCCTCCGACATTCCTGTCCTGTATTATATCTGACTCACTGCGGTTTCTTGATGATATAAAAGGAGCTCTATAGAGGCGGTATTTAATTTCAAATTAGAGCCATTTTCACTTTGAATTACCAACCTGACTCTTTCTTTCCAGTGGTTCTTTTGATCTCATAAATTGGCATGGTTGTTCCTAACCTGCTTTCGTTTTCTCTTTAAAATTTTGTTGCTTTTGCGCCGTCAATTGTTTTCCCGATTATGTTAAACACAACTAAATGAAAACACATAAAATCAATGAACAAGTTTAACACAAAGAGCAATCGAAACGTAATTTTTGAGCTGGTCGCGTAATATTTGTATCTTTCAACAAAAAATATCAATAATTGTGTGCATAAACGGGACTTTTATATGAATTTTTGATGAGCTGGCATGGTTTTTTATTAATAAAATAAGCCAATTCATTTTACGCGTTTCACTCGGTTTTAGGCTTTATTCAGCGCTAAAGACTTTATATAGTACAAACTTTACCAAGATTATTGTAGTAGTGATCCTGGAGTTACAGCAACTTTGTCTCCTTCTGTGGCTTTTGACTCTGCCATTATGTCTGCCAACCCCATGTTTCGTTTATTATCGACCACCTCGACTACATAAAAGAACATAAACTTATTAAATGACTTCAGCGACAGCCTTGGACACACAATTTATCTAAATTTGTAGCTTCATAATTGTTGTTGCTTTCGCAGTTTTTTTCAGAATTCTATAAGCCAAACGTTCTCCGTAAATTATTCTGATAATGTTAAAATATTGCAAATATTTCTTGGAATTTAACTGTACAGAAAAAACAAAAAGAAAACTGAACATAATTATACCTACTAATATCGAGCAAAAGTTAGACTATGTGGTTTGTGCGAAAACAATGCCAAAACTACTGAATGGATCGAGCTGAAATTTTGCACACATATAGTTATGGACCTCGAATAACATACAAAAACGCGTGAAAAGTCGAGAAGCTCTATAACACAGGTGAAAGTAACTATGCAACGGGCAATAATTTTATTTCCTTTTCCTTGGACCGATGTCTTCGGGTGAATCCGTTTCGCGATATGTTAGTACTATTGCTGTTTGTGCATTTATATTTCTTCGCCGTAAAATGGAATAGTTCGCTTTGTTTGATCTTGAAACGTGCCAACGTCTACAACATCTGCCGTTTCACGCCTACCTTTCCAATTTTCAATCGGCTCTTTCATATCGCTATAAAACTTTATGTTTTCCAAAACAACATTTCAGACTCTATCTTTTATCCTCGCTGGCATTGGTCATGCAGTCTGAGGCGTCCGCATATTGCGTAAGCGCTCCTCAAAGTAAACTGACATCTGTTTTCATGTACTTGAAGATCAAAATAGCGTCAGTTTGTTTTGCTATGCAGGTGTCGTCCGCGACAGACGACCCAGTGTCACGCATTACATGTAGCTAAACGCTGAACAATTCTTCGGAGTTGGTTATTAAAATATTTGTTGTTCCGACGTTATTTATTTGTATATGAAGAGGCTTTGTGGTCGCCGCTGGCCGTTGTAGGTGGCTCACCGTCCGCCACGGCCGCCTTTGACAACGACTGTGACCAATCTCTCTGTGTCAGATAATAACATCGCAAATTCATGCTATTCAAATTCAGAACAAAATATTTTTTGTTCAAATAAATATAATTTATGAAAAGAATAATTTGTTTTTGTGAATAATGATGAAGGGTTTCTGTGGGTTAACCAAGAAACTGAGATGTGTAGCTATAAGAATAGACGTTTGTGTGATTTTAGATTTGACCATGAAAAACAGAGTTCATTTAGGGTTTCTAAAAATATTGTTCGGATCTGCAGACTAACCAATTCTTCATTTTCTTTATAAACTGGCCTTTCGATAGTAATAATTCGACGGCACTTCTTTGATTATTTCGAAGCATTGATTGCTTCGATTTCCCAGAGAGATCGAAGCTTTAATTTCAAACACTGCAAAAACGACTTTCCTCAAAAGTCTCGATGCATTCCAGTCTATGGTGGACGATAAATCGTAGGGTAAAGAATCAATTAAAGGATGCGATTTACAGCTCGGCTTCTGCCGGCATAGAACGAATCGACTCAATTATAACTAAACCGAGGAGGAAAATTAAATTGGAGCCAGTCTTGATGCATTCAAGCCATCCTTTGAACCGACACTTCATATTCGGTGCAATTTATTTGCGGATGAAAAATGCTGATGAAGTTCTTTGTCATTGTGCTTTTGAGGATTTATTAGGCTTTCCAGGAAGTTAAGTACCTAAAGTTGTATTAACTAAAGTTATTTGGAACCGTCATGCGTCAATGAAAACTCACATTTGTGAAGGTGGCAGGTGGAAGGTGAGAATTGAATACCTTAATACCTACATTTGATAGACATTATGATATTATGATTCAATGTTAGAGTTGTTTGATTTAATCTTAGCACCAATAAATATTTAACCCTGTTACAATCTTAAGAGTACCCGATGACGATGATTTTCGTTATCCAGACTTCAATTTTAAATTATAATTGATTTGGATCCCGATATTGATCGCCATTCAAAGGCACTAAACTCGGCTTGTATCCCAGATTGTTAAAACATTATGGCTCATATGTTTTTATCTTTCCCTTGTATCTTCGAGAGGAGCTTGTAGACGGGCCGGCGCAGCTAGAGGGGGATGCAGCAAATGAGAGTAAATGAGAGGGATAATTCGACCGGCTCAGAGGTCGAATATAAATGTGGAATGTTTATGGTTCTACCGTTTTATTTTATTCTTGCCGGCAAAGTATTAAATATTGTTTCAATTGAAAGCGGGCGGATCAGACGGCCTGTCTAATGAACGATAGAGTAATAGGTAACCCTACTCGTAATAAAATATGTGATTCGCAATCAGAGATATTAACGAGATAGGGTAGGGTGTGATGCCACTGTTACAACTGTTGATACTATCATGGTTATTTACACAAAAGTCATTTATAACGGGATATTTACCATGATAGATGTTTGAGTTCTTCAATATTTTGCCACAGTTATCGGCATATATAAGCCACAGTTATCGGTTATATATAATCGCCATGATGTTGGAATATTTTAACCATGGTAAATATCTCTTTATAAGACGATATACGATGTAAGATGATGGCCTCCGTGACGTGGTGGGCGCCTGAGACGCAGAAGCTCGCGGGTTGGATTCCCGCCTCGGCACAAATGTGAGTACGATCTACAGATATCTGTTTCGGGTGTTCTGGTCGTTTTCTATATGTATAAATATAAATAAATAATGCTGGACAATCTACGCAGCATTATCTAGCCCCATGGTAAGCAAAGCTTGTGTTATGGGTACAAGATAACTGATATACATAATACAATACATTACATAGATAGTTTTTTTTATTATACATAGAAAACGACCAGAACACCCGGAACAAATATCTGCAGATCGTACACACAATTGTTCCGAGGCGGGAATCGAACCCGCAACCTCCTGCGTCGCAGGCGGACCATCGCCCACCGCGTAGTTTCTATGTATAATAAAAATATATATCTATGTAACCTATTGTATTAAGTACTCGTATATCAATCATCTAGCACCCATAACACAAGTTCTGCTTAGTTTGGAACTAGATTCTGCGTAGATTCTCCAGCATTATTTATTTATTATTTATAAATTACTTTTGTATATAAGTATGATTATGATTATATCTAATTTAAACACCACTTCGGAAAACTTATGGAAAATGTGGATAATCCTGTTTGCTTTTATCAGATTTTACCGTCTATTCCCACTAGTTCTGTTCTCCAGTTCAGTTGACTGAACTAGTGAGATTTATTTTCTCGTTAGTTCAGTCGACTGGACTAGTGAGATTTCTTTTCTCGTTTGTTCAGTTCAGACACAGTGGTTTGCAGCGTAGGTAACTTGATAACTGTTTGATTTGACACCAAATTATAAATCCGCGTCGGCCGGCACTTCTATAACCCTCAAAGCCTCGAAGTATTTTTTCCTCTCCAGTGTAATAATTGATGCCTCCCTATCTTCATCATCAGACTATGATAGTCCACTGCTGGACATAGGCCTCTCCCAATGAGCGCCATAGCGCCCTGTCTTCAGCTTGACGCATCCCGCATCTACCTGCAGTCTTTCGCAGGTCGACCTTCCTATGTATGACCACAAAGGATTAAAGACTCGAAGAAGTGAAGGCTAATATAGTTAGTCTGTGGTGAAGGTTATAACTTCTTAGTAGGGATAGCTTCTTAATAGGGGAAGGAGGCCAAAAGGAGGATCCAGCTGGGCTGGGCAGCATTTGGGAAACTACGTCAAGTCTTCACGTCATCCATACCGCAATGCTTGAAAACGAAAGTTTTCAATCAGTGCGTCCTACCCGTTATGACCTACGGAGCTGAGACGTGGACACTCACGATAGGGCTGGTCCACCAGTTCAAAGTCGCTCAGCGAGCTATGGAAAGAGCTATGCTCGGAGTTTCTCTGAAGGATAGGATTCTTAACGAATAGGTACATCCGACAGAGAACCAAGGTTATCGACATAGCTCAAAGAATTAGCAAGTTGAAGTGGCAGTGGGCCGGCCATATCTCGCGAAGAACCGACGGCCGCTGGGGCAAACGTGTTCTTGAGTGGAGACCACGACTCGGTAAACGTAGTGTAGGACGCCCTCCGACCAGGTGGGATAACGACCTGCGAAAGACTGCAGGTAGATGCTGGATGCGTAAAGCTGAAGACAGGGCGCTATGGCGCTCATTGGGGGAGGCCTATGTCCAGCAGTGGACTGCTATAGGCTGATGATGATGATGATGAGTGATAGCTTGAAAGGTTTCTAGTCATGGCATTTGCGATGTCCGCGTGGCAAATTCTTGTCTCTAAATCTGGTGCTGTATGGTGATAATAAAGTAGATGAAGAAAAATCTAAAGATTGATAGCCTTATCTTATGTCTATGTACGTGTATAATGTATGTAGGTGTGTAGTGTAAGTATCTGTTTTCTTTATTACCAACTATTTATTAAAGTGCCACCGTCTATATTGTTCCTTTATGTCCAGTCCATCCTTAGGTTGCCTGGAAGAAATCTCTCTCAGCGATAAGGCCGCCCTCTATACTTCCTTAATTCTGAGTAATAATTTGTGTATTATTTTCTTTTTCGTGTGTTATAATAAAGTGTTTTCTATCTCTCAATCTATAGGTCTAAGAATTAGCAAGCTGAAGTGGCAGTGGGCCGGCCATATCTCACGAAGAACCGACCAGCGCTGGGGTAAACGTGTTCTTGAGTGGAGACCGCGGCTCGGGAAACGTAGTGTTGGACGCCCTCCTGCCAGGTGGGATGACGACCTGTGAAGGACTGCGGGCAGATGCTGGATGCGATAAGCTGAAGAAGGCCTCCCCTATTGAACTCCATAGCACCCTGGCTATGTCGCTCATTGGGGGAGGCCTATGTCCAGCAATGGATTAACATAGGCTGATGATGATCTATCTAAGTACTTAGGAATCTTCAGATATCTTCTTTTCCCAGCTAGATATCTGGCAAGTGTCAGAGGGGACCGCCCGCGCTCAAAAGCCCCGCTTCCTTTCATCAGGCTTTGCATAGCGGTGTGCATTGTAGCCGATTAGTTGCGCGGCGCAGGCGCATGCGGCACTGTTGTGACACCGCCATCACAGGCGCCGACGCTGCCCGTGCCGACTGTTTGGATTGTACACTCGGCATCATCTCCTTGCTCCAGAAATGCCTTTTAAGGGAATACCTATGGGGAAATGGATCCTTTTGACAAGAAAGTCCAGATCCCTTTTAGTAAAAGTAAAAAAAAAATGGCATAGGTGGCAATTTTGCATAACAACAATGCAATAACTACATGAATCCATTGGCTTGATAATGGATTAAATTTAAATTAAAGAGAGGATTTTTAATTTTAGTGGAGGTAGATAACAGAATCAGCAGTTTTATCAGCATTTTTATTATATGTAGCATTTTTGCTTCATTTCGTTCTAATTCTAGATTCACGATGTATGTATATCAGTCATCTAGTACCCATAACACAAGCTCTGCTTAGCTGAGGCTAGATGATCTCTAGCATTGTTTATTACTATTCAGAGTTAGCACGAAGTATCTTACATTCAAGCCATTCAATAGACTTGGTTACAGTTACTTCGTCTAGGTCTAGATGAACCTGTATTGATCGCATCTTTACCTATTTTGATACCTTCATGAAAGGAGATTATAGGCTATAGGGCATAGGTTGGCTATTTTATATGACCTGCAATCTAATCCAATGCGCTGAGTGTACTACGTGCCGTGACATATCGTTTGACGTGCCGCCGCCGTCCGGCGTGCGCATTGTCCTTTTCAATGTCGAATGCAAAGAGCCCACAATTATATTACCTCTATAGGCATTACGTAGGTACCTATAGGTCCTAGGTAAGTATCGTTTCAGTTTAACGCTTAGTTTACAGCGCGGTGCGTGATCGTGCAAGCGATTGGGCTGATTTCAGACAAGTTGTGCAAAATTGCTCATCGGAAGATGTTTAAGGCGTGAATGTTTATCAATAGAATATATTGTACTAGCTACATCTCGTGTTACTTGAGTTATTAACGCATTCACTTCACTGCCCAGACTCGGCGACTCGCAGTTGCCCCTGCGAGTCGCACCACTGCCGGGTCTGTCTATTCGAGCATGTCGCTTTACCACATTGAGTGCCAGTGACGCTCACGCTGCTAATAGCGTGTGGATTATTTTTTCTATTCTAGTTTTCCCCCTTATTCAGAGGGGAAAACAGGATTATTTTTTTAACCCAATTTCCTCCCTTGGGGGAATTACAGGGGGGGAAACAGGAATAACCCCACAGCGACGACCCTCTTCTCCTGGTCACATCACTGATGCCTAGCAGTGAACACGTCAGTCCACCTAACCAAACCAGAAACCTTAGAAAATCCTTTAGAATATTTTTTGCGAAAAAAGCTTTCTTTGCATATTCTTCTTGGGTGCTAGAAGAATATGAATACCACATAACGGACACTGAGAGAAACAAATTTTTCGATTTATAGTTTTGGAATGATTTGTTGTATTTTGACAGAACAAGTACCAAGTTTGACAAGTAAGCGGTAGGAGTCACGTTCTCGAAAACTTTTCCGTTTTGATGTTTTTGAAAACTCGTATACTAAACGAAGGTTCAGCATATAGCTTAACGAAATATAATTACTTATACCCACATCAAAGCCGGCGAGTTCAAAGATTCCTCAGTACAATTTACTTACAAAGCCACAGTACTAATGGCTCATTTCGTTAATCACGTTATACAGGTTAATGAAAGAAAGTTACCATTGTTTTTAATTTTGATTATCTACACTACGCCGCCTGTAGTTAATAGTAAATGAGTTTAAAGGTTTATGAACACTTACCTGGGCTTTATGATGGTTTGAGTTAAATTCGATTCCAGTGTGTCATCATCAACATCATCATCATCATCATCAGCCTATAGCAGTCCACTGCTGGACATAGGCCTCCCTCAATGAGCGCCATAGCGCTCTGTCTTCAGCTTGCCTCATCCAGCATCTACCTGCAGTCTTTCGCAGGTCGTCATCCCACCTGGTCGGAGGGCATCCTACACTACGTTAACCGAGTCGTAGTCTCACTCAAGAACACGTTTGCCATTGTAGTGTGTATTATTTTACTGTAACTAAATAATATCAATATAAATTTTATTTAGCAAATCTGGTGTAACGCATCAGCGCGTAGTAGTGGAGGGCGAATGTCCGCCTGCGACGCAGGTGGTTGCGGGTTTTGTTTCCCGCCTCGGGACAAAATCTTGTACTAGGGTATTCCTCTGGGTATTTCTATGTAGAATTAAAATGTCTCTATACTTAATGTGTAACAGTTATCTAGTTCACATACGACAAGTTCTGCTTTGCTTGGGGCTGGATGAGGCTGTGTGTTGTCAAACATTATTTATTTATTAAATTACAAAGCCTTTCATCAGCTCATTTTTCATTTTTGACGACCGATGTGGCGTGGTGGGCGAATGTCCGCCTGCGACGCAAGAGGTTCGATTCCCGCCTCGGAACAATTGTGTGTACGATCTGCAGATATCTGTTGCGGGTGTTCTGGTCGTTTGCTATGTATAATAAAAATATCTATCTATGTAATGTATTGTATTATGTATATCAGTTATCTAGTACACATAACACAAGCTCTGCTTACCATGGGGCTAGATAATGCTGTGTGAATTGTCCGGCATTATTCATTTTGTAGTTATTTTCCTAGGGTCACTCGAAAGCAATCGTAATTATCTAACAAATGTAGAGGATTTAAATAAAATAAAAATAACAGTAAACATTTTCCATTTATTTTCTACTATTGACTATTTAATAAATTATTAACTACATATATTCTAGATTCTACAGAGTACATAAATTAATTATTCACAAGGTTGCCGATACTTAAACTAAATATCACAGTTTTGAAAATTTATTTACATAGTTAGGGCGTCTACTTTTTTATTTTTATTTTAGTTTATTAGGTAGACAAAACACATGACAAACAATAATAGAATAACACAAAAAAAATCTGGCTAGAAACGTAGCCTATATATGTACACGACAAATAATACAGTGAGATGTTCAGATGTCCTACTTCGCAAAATGATAGCAATATATCTATGTATTATGTATATATATGTATATGTTCATATTATGCTCCAACTCCATTGTTACACATATTTTTGAAATAAACGTTTTTATTTGTATTTGTATATTAATAAAAGCATGACGACAAATCTGCCAATATATGAAATCATTCGTATCATTAATTTTCTTTGTCATACTCGTACTAGGCTACGACTGCAAAATACTATCTATAACCGTTAATTAGTTTCTTTGTCTATACTAATATTATAAGAATGAGAACAGGGAGAAGAAAGAGGGAATGTTTGATTTTTTGTTTGTTTGTATTGAATAGGCTCCGAAATTACTGGACCGATTTGAAAAATTCTTTCACCGTTGGGAAGCTACACGTTCCCCGGTGAACATAAGCTATATTAGATTTTCAAAAAGTTACGGATCCTTACTAAAACTCCAATAATGTTACCCAAGGTGTAAAAAAACACATAATAAAGTGAAATTCGAGTTTAACGCGGGTGAAGCCGCGGGGAACAGCTAGTGCGAGATAACTTTGAAACACAGATTGATCGATCAGTTATCTATACTCCGATTCAAAAACCTGGATATTATTTCGTATACAAAGGGGTTACAAAGCCCTATATTTAAATTTTTTTATGATATTGGTATTATCGAGGAAAAGCAAAGAAGCTCGAAACAGTTTTCGGTTTTGAAAGCTTTCATTCTTCATTTAATTGATCTCTCGTTCGTTTTCGAATTCTAATTAATAAATTACTCGATCCACATGTGAGATGTATTTTTACATATACAAGGTGGAAAAAAAAGCAAATCGGCTGATTTACGTGAAAAAAATTATTTTGCTAAATACTTGCTAAACAGATATTGTTAAGTTCATCAAGTAACATCGTTAAATGTCCGTAGGCTTCATTATTCATAAATAATTTATAATATTTTATGACTAATTAAAAATGCTATACCATAAAAGGAACGCGCCTTGTTTTATTTTAGTTATTTGTGTCTATTTAGGTAATTAAATAACCACTTTTATGAATATAGTCTTCATTTTGCTAATGTCTTCCTGTCGCCTACGTTGGAAATGTATATTAGGTACCTAATAACTGAAAGGTTGAGTTACCTCTATATTATTTGTAACAGCCTGCACTCAGATAGCTCAGTTGTTACATTTGTAAATACTTATTTGCATCTCTATTTGAATCCGCTGTACATTTCTTTGTTAAAAAATACTTTTTATGCGGTTAATATCTATCTATGTAACTCTTCGCCTATTTTTCACAAATTTTCCTCACTGATCATCTAATTCTTAGTTGTATGTATCTGCACAACTAATTATTGAAGCATTTTTGAGATCACTCGGGTATTTGCGTTCCACCTGTAAACAAAGTAAAATAAGGTTTAAACTTCATCATTAGCATTACCTATATCAGCCAATGCACGTTCACTGCTGGACATAGGCTGCCCCCTGACGCCACAAAAAGCGGCCTTGGGTTTAGCCTTTTTATGGTAGAGTTTATACTTCTTGCTAAATAATTTTGAGTCTAACCCTTAAATGTTCAAACGCAACTTAAATAGCGCAAATTAAGCGCGTCTTATACAAAAAAAAATTGAGAGATTTTCATTGAAAACTGTCGATTCCAAATGTTAAAACGATCTGCAAATATTTGTCCCGGGTTCTGGTGCCGCGTATTTTATATTCAAAGTAAAATATATCTATCTATGTATGTCAAATTCAACTGTACTATTTTGTTACCAATAAATTGATTGTTCTTATTATTCTGCTCTGCTTAAATTATACTGTGTGGATTTTCAGCACTTTTCAAATAAAAAATCACCTTGCTAAATTAAATACATAGAAATAGTATAAAAACATGGCTGAAAATTTCAGTTCAATAAAGCCTCCTTTATTTTGGATTGTCATATTTGATTTCTCCATGACATGACTCTATGACATAAACAATTAAAATGTGATGAAAACGAAACACTATTGCTTAGTGTTTTGTTTTCACGACAATATGAACGCGATGTCATGTTATTAATATTAAACTCATTTGAAATAGCATCTGGCTAATCGAATGTTTATAATGAAATTATTAGCAAACTTTTTAGATGTATTTTTATTAAATCAACAACAATAATTTTTCAAAACATATTGTCGATGATTCGGTTTGAGGCGACCATGTTTAACCATTTTACAAGACCAAAATTGGAGAAGACGCTAATATCTGGAGAGCTTTAAAAAAACAAGACTCTTTTTGAACGATTTGTTAAAAATGGAGGAGGTTCTATACTTATAGATAGATAGAAAACAATACAGAATTAAAAACTAAAATTAAAGGTATAAAGGGCGGTTCTATGTTCAGCTATATCTACGTTTTTTATGTTTGTTCGTCGATTTTCCCGTCATATGTAGCGATTTGAATGATTCTTATCGAATTGTATACATTATGATCCATTTATGTAACCATTAAAATTACATTTGAACCAATAAGTAAAACAACTAAAGAACGGCCTATAGCCCATTTAGGAGCTATATGGGTGAATGAAAGAGAAAATCGTCTGAAAAATATCGAATAGGTACCTTGAAAATCAACATTTTGTATTCTTTCCATGCCAACAAAATTTCAAGTTCAAAGTAACACCAACAATATTTTTGTATTACAGTTTATGCCGGAGTTTTTGATTATTATTGTTTATTATTATTGTTATGTCTCTCATTTACCATGATCTCGGGCCATAAAGTGACCCGGTCCTTTGGAAGGCTTGCGTGGGGCCGAAGCCAACAGCACAGAGGCCCTTTGAGAAGTCAATCTAAAGGCGATGGCTACACATAGCGGGTATCATCCTCGGGTGCACAATATGATACACCCAAAGATGGTATCCACTAGGTGTAGAGACTATTGCAAAGAAAAATGAAAGAAATAAAACCAGGCTATTGTGATGGATGGATGGACTGGGTAATCGGGCTATAGGGGAGATTGCGGACGTCTGCCATAAACAAGTCAATCGTAATGTTAAGAAGAGTGGCAGACGGTGGCTTGCCGAATGCTGGATGGGTTCCTTTAAAAGCCGGAGTAAATTACCGGAGAGGAACAACATCGGCGCAAACGACTGAAGGGTGTCGAGAGTTATTATTGTTTCGTAGGTCTGTACCTACGAAACAATAATAACTCTTACAGTTATGTGCAGATTATTTAAATACTGTTATTTAAATAATCTGCACATAACTGTAAAACTTGTGTATTTATTATAGAACTTTTAAAAACATAACAAGATACGATCTCTGTGAGGAACTCTGTCGTCGCGGCAAGTAAAGGTCCGATGCGGCTCACTCTACTAATATTATAAACGCGAAAGTTTGTAAGTATGGATGGATGGGTGGATGTTTGTTACTCTTTCACGTAAATACTGCATGGATTTTAATGAAACTTTACAATAATATAGCTTATACATCAGAATAACACATAGGCTACAATTTATAAAGATATATTGTATATTATCCAAAATATCTATCATCACGCGGGTGAAAACGCGGGGCGCAGCTAGTATTACATACATATATTATGTGTATATATAAGCTCGACTAATTTTGGACAGATTTTCATTGAAAACTCTGAAAAATTTTGGTACAATTTGCATACCGGTGTTGGATCCGGATGTGCTGTTCGTTTTCTATGTATAATAAAAAATATCTATGTAATGTATGTATTATGTATATCAGTCATCTAGTACCCATAACACAAGCTCTACTTAGCTTGGGGCTAGATAATGCTGACTTCAAACGTCAGCTGACAATGAACGCTACCTGTACCTACATATGTACCTGCCTAAATTCCTTATCTAATCGTAGTTTTTTAGGATATTTTTTTGTTTTACTTGAATGAGCGATGTAGGTATCCAGAAAACCACAAATTAGTCGTTGCGCTATGTAATCCGTCTAATGATGATTGAGTGATACAGAGATTATGCCTACATGCAAGAACTTCATGACGTATTTAATTGAATACATGCATGACATTCCATATTTACAGGTAGTTTCTGTACATTGTCAGAGAGGTTATTCTATCTACATACGTATACAATAATGTTAAAGTAACTATCTATGTCTGTTTGTTACCTTATAATGCCTTAACGACTGAATGAAACTTAATGAAATTTGCAAGGATATAGATGATCAGGGTAATTTTTTCCAGGAAAATAGAGTGTTAAGTCACGGGCAGAAAATAGTCTCTTATAAACGCTTTTGACTATCTACTATATATTAGGTTCTATTTATTTTTTATTCAATGTACCTATGTCGAAGTTATAAGACTAAGTTATTTCATTTTCATTTATCCTCTGCAAGCAAGCAATTCTGTAGCTACTATATGCGAGGACACATAAATGGTTATAGGTTTTTTATTTTAGTTATCTGTTAAGTTTGTAAAACTGTATGTCTTCCAAATAAAACAAAAATAAAAATAAAATAAAATATTATTAACCGACTTAAAATAAGGAGAAGGTTATTTATGTTTTTGTTATGTATATTCGTCGATTACTTCGTCAGCTATGGATCGATTTCGATGTATTTTTTTGCTATTGTATACAAAATTACAAGCAGGAGTATTTTTCTCGAAAATCTTAGAAAATACTGTATGTATTAAGAAATTTAAAGTTGGTATATAGATTTTTCAAAACAATGAAATTATGCCTTGTCACAGTAATTTATAACTACATTATGTATGTTGTGCTCGTTGGCACGGCGGCATGTAGGTAATGGAGGTAATAAGGAGATAATTGTGTTTTTTGTTCATTCTTAAAAGAATCACTAAAGTTCATTATACATATATATAGAGCCTTTGTATTAGGTAAGATAGTCTAGGTGCCTTTGAAGTTAATCATCTGTTTAGGGGCAAGATGAACTGCATTATAATTATTGTATTTTTTGTCAAAAGTAGAATTTAAGTTCATGGATAGGTATCAAAGGAAGATCTAGGGACGAGTAGGCCTCGGGTTTCCGTTTGTAGGCAGTGAGGTTAAAAATGGACTGACTTTTAACTATTTTAAAAGGGTCCAGAACTTGAGAACCCACCGTCTGGAATCGTCTGTAGGTAATATTACCCAGTGATTCGCATTTAAGTTATTTTCTACAATACTTAATTAAACAGATATCTTACCATTCACGAATTAAGCGTATAGTGTGACAGTTGACTGGTGTCCCGCCACGTCCACAGCGGAGGCAGACAGGACTGCTGCAAGCCAGCCAGCAGTTCCGCGTGGTACCTCTGTGCAGCGAGGAGGTAGGGCGGTGGTAGCGGCAGCGGACAGTGCGGCTGCAGTGGCGGCAGCAACGTAGGCGATGGCGACGATCGACGAGGCTCCGGCTCGAGCAACGCGTCGATTGTGAACGCTCTCCGCGGCCGCGTCCCAGCGGGTAGCAACGCCGTCGTATCCACCACTTCTGGCTCAGGACTAGGTCTGGATATGAACGATGAGGACGCAGAATATAAACCTCCGGGAATGGAAGCCGGCGGCGGAGGAGCACCCGCCTGACGTGCCAGAAACGCTCTGTTGAAACTAGCTAGAGCCGTCAACTCCGCGTTCAAACTGTCCTTCTCCCCTTTATGGAGCTTGAACCTTTTCCTCCTGCGGAGTAAGGATCCGTTCTCGAACATATCGAACGCGTGTGGATGGAGAGTCCAGTAGGCGCCCTTCCCGGGGCGGTCAGGGCGGCGTGGCACCTTCACGAAGCAGTCGTTGAAGGACAGGTTGTGCCGCAGCGAGTTCTGCCAGCGCTGCGTGTTGCGCCGGTAGTACGGGAACCGGTCCGTGATGAACCGGTAGATCTCCGACAGCGGCAGCATCCTCTCGGGCGAACTCCAGATCGCCATCGCCGTCAGCGCTATGTATGAAAAGGGTGGTTTCTGGTCTCCGTAGGACTCACGTGTCGGCCGAGGCATGGTTTAGGGAGTTCGCTCTCCAGATGTAGGTTTGTTGTCACTTCAGCGGGGATTCAGATTCAGACACGTCTCTCACGGCAGAGTAGAAGATAAGAACTGGGGGAGCGAGCGAGACTGCGCGGCAGGCGGGTGTGGCGCGCGCGGGCCCGCCTCGCCGCCTCGTAGCCAATGGCGGGCCCCCAACTTTGTTTGTTGTTTTTGTCGGCTCCGGACCCGTTACAGAGGAATTTAAATTGTTATCACGTTTACATTATACAAAATTTATTCGACACCGACAACACTTGAGCTTGTTTCGAAATTGCAATGATTAAAGAAGTTGGTACTTATTGATGCTGCGAGAGAGAGAGAGAGAAGTGGATAAATATAGATAATCTGCGCTCGGTGCGCGGCTACATCGGGGCTAATCCGTAATGGCTGACGTCGTTTGGGTTTCTTTATTGATTTTCGACATTATTAATGCGCAAGATTATTAATACAGTGGCATTCGCAAATGAATTTTATGATTGGATGCACCTTTAGGTGAGAGGATAAAACAAAATAAAAATTGTAGAGTTCGCAATAATTTATGCAAAATTTTCGTTGATTAATCAATTTATTTTGATGGATCTTATGTATAATTTTGCTTATTAATAGGACCTAAAAGAAACTGCTGTTATTTTTTCACTTTAAAAGCAATATAATTGTATATCTCCAAGCAATTTACTTTCTGAAGCTACATTAGAACACAGCCCACGTCCGTCCATGCTACAATTTTGTCCACTCAGTGCACATAACATCTTAACCGTTTAATACCAAATAGGTTCATTAAATTCAATCGTCCGGGACAGGAGCATCTTACCCCCTATATAATTTAGAGATATTAAAGCATACACGGCGCATCCTACTTTGTATTCTGGATGTCGTCTATGGGAGCCATTGTGGCTTCCATTGTCGGCATGGATGTAATAACTTACACAAATTGCTCAAGTCTTCCTCTGCTGGTGTCTGCGGCGCGATCAAGGGCTGATGGTGTGGGTCTGCGAAAATTTATGTTGGTGATTTTAATATTTTGGCTGGTACAGTCCTTGATGTAACTATTGTATCTACAAAATTGGAAGTCTGGGAAAAAATCTCCAGCAAAAAAAAATGTTTTGCAAAAATATTTATGAATCTCACTTATAATCATAGTGCTACAGTTTGGATGTTTAGATGGTTGGATGAAAGTTGAATGAATGTGTTAGTTTATGCCAAAACTACTGAAAATATCGGGTTGAAATTTTATCTAGGTACTTATTTAGGTAGCAGTAGCCTATGTTTTATTACAGAGTCAGGACGACTCTGTAATAAAACATAGGCTACTGCTACTTAGTATCCCATAAATCAGTTCTCATAAGATAGAAAACACCGAAAAACCTTTCCATAGAAACAAACGCGTGCGAAGCCGCTGACATAAACTAATATAAAATAGAAGAACCCTTATCAAAGTCAACCTTTGAAATTAAGTAAAATATTTAAAATGAATTCATGTATAAAATAAATTCAGTGCGTAATAAATAAAGAAGGGACAGTACAATTAAAGTCATATTGTTCATATTGTGTCGTTGTTTCGTTACGGTTGATGCTATTTTACAAAATTTCACGCTTGTTACGAATATAAATTGTAAAATTCAATATTTATAACAAAGAGTAAGTTCTGGTTAGTACGGTTAGGAAGGAATACAATAAAGCTATGTACAATAAATGTTATTGTTATTTGCTGGTTTTCTCTGCCTAAAATATAAAAAAAACGTGATATACAAAATGGTATATGTCTACTTAAATGATAAAAATAAATAAAAAACAAAAAATGAACAAGATATGTTATAAATTTTTATCCTTATTTTATGTCTTTAATTCGATAGGTATCATAATGACTGCAGCAAGAAACACGCGTTTTCTGATTTTTTACAGTAACCATCTCAAATTCACAGGTCAGTTTCAAATCCCATCCTTAAAAAAATCCCACCCCATCAAACAAATCACACCATAACAGAAACCATCCAGCGAGATGTTTCTGTCACCTGTTGCAGCATCCCGTGGAGCCAATCACACCAACCACCTAATGATCGTCCTTTGAAGTCGCCGCTCGCCCCTAGAACAAGACAAAAACGCCATCTAGTTATTAAGTGTGAATTCTACAAATTGTTCACAAATATTTGCGCCTACCTGTGCTTCGGTTTTTACGGGATATTTGCCGTGACGGAAAGATACAAGGTTTCTGATTAACCATGGCATACCAGCTCATCTTAATATGGAACAGAAAAAATTCAATCGACAATCAAAGAATTACGACCGTCAACTTTTTTCGATTCGTTATTGTTTTTACCTGTCTTATTAACTAAACTTTGTATATTCTTCCAAATGCTCTGCCCCGTGGCTACGTGGCCTTCGTGGAAATCTATGTTTCAAATAGTTTATAAACCTTTCTTCTGAATCACTCTATCTACTAAAAAAACGCCTCAAAATCCGTTGCGCAGTTTGAAAGATCTAAGCATACGTAGGGACAAACAGACAGCGGGAAGCGATTTTGTTTTATACTGTGTAGTGATAATGAAATGAAATGAAAGTTTATTTCCTTAGGCTTACAAATAAGCACTTAGACAAGTCATATTTTATACTATTCATTATTATATTGATGTTCACTTCAATTTTTTGTCCACCAGTGGAAGAAGTGAGAAGAAACCACCAGTATGTTCATAACTTATGTGTCTAGTACCTACGTAGATTTGCTTATCTGTAAGTTGTTAGATTTTGAGTTGGAGCAAAACTCGTTCCAAGCTTTTTTATCTTCTAGATAATCTGATATAGATAGTGATCTAGCAATATGTTAGCAACATGAATAGCCAAAAGCACTCCCTAGCAAAAGCGATCACAATCTCTTTTTAAGTGAATAGAGATTTCCTTAAGCATTTGATTTTCAAAGAAGTCTTTGCCTTTGAAAAAACAACTTTAAGTGCGTCTGACTGTACCAAACTTCGTAAAGCTAGCTATTCCTCCATGGTCGTCTTGGTGTGCTTTATAATTCTCGTAAACAGCCGGCATGTCTCATCCGATTCTTTAGTCAGAGAAGTCGATTCTAATACTCGTATAACGTCCTTTTTATTGAGTGTAAATAATTGAGTTTGTATCAACGCGCACCGCCATCTGCTCTCTGGAGATTTAACTCTCCTTTTCGGATTTCCCACTTAACTTTAATGTGCCTATAAAATTTAAGGTCCGAACAACACCCGAACCAATATGTACTCTAAAGTTTCTGCTGTAGGTTGGAAAACTGTTTGGCATTCATAATTGTATATTACACCGTCGGAACTTTAAAAAACTTTATTCTGGACAGTATTTAGTGCGCGATATTCGTCCTTAAATTCGTCGCCGGTTGGACACAATTTTATTTGATTTGTTTCGGAATATTTACAGTGGACAGTCGTGGGATCAGTTATTACAATATTTGTTGTTGAATGTTATTTATTTAAGTAGTCAGCTTATGTCGTTGTAGGCCGGTGGCATTGATCTCGGACCAAATTGAAATTGTAAATCTTATTTGAATTACCCATTTGGATAATCTTGAGGCTTAAATTAGAATTTGACGTGTGTTTGTCTTCTTTTGTAGCACTTCTTTTGTGCTAGTCGTATGAATCCGGTTTTAGTAGACCGCGTGTCCCGCTGTGAAACGATAAAATGCATTACAATCACAACCTTTTAATAAAATTTAAAGAAAATCTTCAGGTTATCGAAGAATTACAAATTACAACCGTAACATTACAAAAGCAATCAAAAGCATAAATTAATCGAATCGCGAAGGCACAATAGCTTCGGCTTGTGCGAAAAAAATCAGTGACCTCTGTTCCGCCGCCAATATTTTAACAGGCCCGTCATAAGTGCATTGTCGCGGTTCGTTTACCGACTGCCACAATGGACCAACTCGATAATCGGCCAATCAGCCCCCTGGCTACAATCATTATTATTTAATATCATTGTAAGTACCTAAGCCCCGCAACAGATGGCGCTGTCGCCGGCGGCCACGCGATTCTTAAACACACCGCAAAATTAATTTAATTCTCTATCATTCGAATAAAGCAATAACGGATACTGGTAGGCGATTTGAACAGCTTTTTGTGTTAAATAAGGGGTTTGTACGGTTTTTAGCGGTAAACGTACGGGTAATATTCGCTTACAAGTGCAGGTGCGTTTCGTATTTTGATCATCAATAGTACAGGTGAGTGCGATTCAACGCAAATATTAATTTTGCATTTAAATATTGTTTTTTACCATTTATTTTGTGAAATTACACAAATTAGGAAAAATACTCATCGTTACTTCTGTCTGACTGAACTCTTTTTTTTTGACCTCGTAAGAGAAATACAGAGTATTATATAAAGACCATAAATTTGCTTATAATGAAACATTAAGTGTATATATCTCTTTCACCACATAACAAAATAAATACAATATATTTATAAAATATATAGTAATAAAAATAAATATAGTATTATTATTATTTTTGTTTTTCTGTAGGCTTATTTTATTTATGTTTTTATACTGTGTTTCTAGAAGATAAAAAAGCTTGGAACGAGTTTTGCTGCAACTCAAAATCTACCAACTTACAGATAAGCAAATCAAATGTACTAGACACATAAGTTATGAACATACTAGTGGTTTCTTCTCACTTCTTCCACTGGTGGACAAAAAATTGAAGTGAACTATAAAATAATTTAATTGATAATAATGAATAGTATAAAATATGACTTGTCTAAGTGCTTATTTGTAAGCTTAAAGAAATAAAAACTTTTCATTTTCATTTTTTTGTGTGTGTTTACTGCTTTAATTGTGTAGGCTGTTTTCTTTGGCCAAATAAAACATTTCTTATTCTTTTTTATTCTTTAAATAAAATGAAACAAGGACTTAAGAATATGAAAGTAAGAAATATGTCTGTAAGAATATGAATCACCATATGAACGCTAATAGAAGCAAATCAAAGCATTGTATACAAGAGATCAATAGGAAAGGTACAAAAGGTTTAATGATACTCATATTTTAATCCAAACATTCAATTACAATGGAATAGAATCGATCGGCTCCGCTCATACAAAAAATAATTGACAACAATCAACTGGGTAACAAAAACAATATTTTCTGTCATTGTCATTATACAGGATGTCCGTGTATTGAGATCTACCGGGTGGAAACACAAAGTGCCCGTCAACTTGGACAAAATATATGTACTTAAAAAAATCCGGGTTTGTCCCTTTTTTGAGCTAATTTGACTGGGCTAGTTGAGCTGTCAATCAAACGATTGAACTAATTACTACACTGCAAGAAAAATAGTATGTGCATGCAAAATTTTAATCTGCCATGTTTTGTTGGGCCATTTCCGCCAAATGGCCTAAAAAGATAATTTCATTCAGATCGTGTAAATTCACATTACCAACCTCATTGCAGTTTCGAATTTATTCAAAGATCGAGCTCGATTTATTGTTTTACTACTTTACTGCCAATCGACGGGAAATCGACTTGAACCGGCCAACAAACGGACAAAAGAGAACAATCCCTACTAATATTATAAATGCGAAAGTAACTCTGTCTGTCTGTCTGTCTGTTACCTTTTCACGCCTAAACCGCTGAACCGATTTTGATGAATTTTGGTATAGAGATAGATGGAACCTTGGGAAAGGACATAGGGTACTTTTTATCCAGATCCCGATCCCGATCCCGGAATTATACGGGTGGAAACGCAGAGTGCAGTTGTGTATCGTATATCCCTACTAAATGAATTTTGGTATAGAGATAGATGGAACCTTGGAAAAGGACAAAGGCAACCTTTTATCCCGATCCCGATCCCGATCCCGTAATTATGCGAGTGATAGATAACGCAGGGTGCAGTTATGTATCGTATATGCCTACTAAATGAATTTTGGTATAGAGATAGATGGAACCTTGGGGAAAGACATAGACAGTCTGTCTGTTTCGTTTTCACGCCTAAACCGCTGAACCGATTTTGATGAATTTTGGTATAGAGATAGATGGAACCTTGGGAAAGGACATCTTTACTTTTTATCCCGATCCCGATCCCGGAATTATGCGGGTGAAAACGCGGGGTGCAGTTATGTATCGCATAATTCAAATACTCCTAGCCAGCTTTTAGAATACTTTCTGCCTGACATGTCCATCAGGCCCATCGGCCTATACACTATGAATGTGTGAGTGTGACGATGCATGGTGTGGTGTGGCGGGGCTGGCGGGCGCGGGCGCGCTGCGCGGCGCGGCGGCAAAGACGTGCGGGGGACGCGGATGGCTCGGTGGGAGGAGTGTAGATCACAAAGTATGCTTACCCGAACGGGCAGACACGTGAGGGCAGACGTCGTTGGCGGACGCATGCGATATCTACAATTTTGAGCTGCAACGTATTCGCTTTCTTTACGTTTTCATTGGTGTTTAGGGTTTCTTGGATAAGCATTTTGTGTTATTTACTTAGTTGTTTTGGTTGTTATTATTAGTTTAGCATAAGTTAGTAGTAGGTAGAATTATAGTTAATAGGTAAAATAAATACTTTAATTCATTTTTTAGGATAGGTATAAAATTGTAGTAGATTAGTAGGCAGGTTTTTTTAAGTTTTTTCACATTTAGTAAGTAGTTACGGTACCTAAGAAGGTCAGCATAGTTTTTATTGAGTATTAATAGGTAAGTAATGTTGTTTTGTGAATAAAATAGTTCCAGTAGTTTCGCATATAATTTTATCGATTCATTTTGTTTTTATTCCATGTGGATAGTATATTTTTTTTAACATTTAGTTTTAGTTTAGCAATTCGTTTTGTTTTTGTTTTATTTCATGTGTATAAGTACCTACCTTAAGTATAGTTTCGTACTCAGTACCTTTAACTAAATTTTTTTGTCAGCTAAAGAATTTTTTTTTGCATAAGTACTTACCTGTTTTTATTACTTTAGGTAGGTAACTGGTTAAGTAATATGCCTCGCAAGCGTAAATCTAATTTAGCGCGTAGCTCTAAAAGAGCTCGAACTGCGCAAGTAGCTAGATCCCAAGAATCTGAGGAGCAGACTCAGGCCCGGCAGATTTTAGATGCTGAGCGACACGCAACGCAAAGAGCTGCCGAGACCTATGAACAAACTCAGGCCCGGCAGATTTTAGATGCTGAGCGACACGCAACGCAAAGAGCTGCCGAGACCTATGAACAAACTCAGGCCCGGCAGATTTTAGATGCTGAGCGACACGCAACGCAAAGAGCTGCCGAGACCTATGAACAGACTCAGGCCCGGCAGATTTTAGATGCTGAGCGACACGCAACGCAAAGAGCTGCCGAGACCTATGAACAAACTCAGGCCCGGCAGATTTTAGATGCTGAGCGACACGCATCATTGATAGCTGCAGAGATGCCAGAAGAATCCCAAAGACGACGTGTGTTAAATGCTGAACGGCAGTCAGAAAGGAGAAATGCGTTTACAATGTATACATGGGGAGCATTCCACAATGCTGCTTTTGATTATGACCCATCGATTGAGTATAATAACCATCGATTACTTCTCATAGGTGGAATGGATAAAAAATGTATACATTGTGAAGCACTCAAGTGGAAAGAAGAAACTCCGGGTATGTGTTGTTCTGGTGGCAAGGTTTCAATTCCAATACTTGGAGAACCAGAGGAACCATTGAAGTCTTTACTTTTAGGTGATAACAACGAATCGCGGCGTTTTTTAATCAAAATAAGGAAATATAATTCATGCTTTCAAATGACGTCATTTGGTGTAGAAAATGAGGTGGTTATGCCTGGGTTTTCATCTACTTTTACAATCCAAGGTCAAATCTATCATAGGATTGGTTCTTTGCTTCCTACAAATAATGAGCAACCAAAATTTTTACAGATTTATTTTATGGGAAATGAAAACGACGAGGTTGACCGCAGGTGTCAAAACATTCAATTAGTAGAAAAGGATATTGTCTTAAAGATTCAGAGAATGTTGCATGAACATAACCGCCTAATAAACACTTTCACAACAGCCTTAGAAAGAATGCCGGGAGATGATTATAAGTTGGTGATTCACCCAGATCGTACACCAAGTGGGGAACACGAAAGACGATATAATGCACCTTTAATAAATGAAGTCGCAGCCATGGTTTGTGGTGAACAGTTTGCTTCCCGTGATATAGTTTTACATGCCCGTGATAACACACTAACTAGGGTGCCGGATACACATAAATTTTACGATGCGTTACAATATCCGCTAATATTTAGCAAAGGGCAAGAAGGGTATCACTTTCAAATTCCACAAGTCGATCCTGTAACTGGCCTGCCCTTGCCTAACAAAAAGGTATCATGTATGGACTTTTATGCCTTTCATATCATGATTAGAGAAAATGATTTTAATATTATATCACGATGCAGGCAACTGGCCAATCAGTTTTATGTTGATATGTACGTTAAGGTAGAAAGTGAACGATTACGATACATAACATTAAATCAAACTAAATTAAGAGCAGAAAATTATATCCACCTTCAAGACGCAGTAGCGAATGACGCTAATCTAAATCCAAATGATATTGGTAGAATGATAATTTTACCGTCTTCATTTGTAAATAGTCCGAGGTACTTACACGAATATACTCAGGATGCGTTTGCTTATGTACGTACATATGGTCGCCCTGACTTATTCGTTACGTTTACTTGCAACCCAGCATGGCCGGAAATAGTAAATGAATTAATGCCGGGTCAAAGCGCGATTGATAGGCATGATGTAGTCGCAAGAGTTTTTAGGTTGAAAGTTAAAAAACTTATGTCTGTTATTTCCAAAGGCAGAATATTTGGAGAAGTGATCTGCTTTATGTATTCCATAGAGTGGCAGAAGCGTGGCCTACCACATGTCCACATATTATTGTGGTTAAAAGACAAGTTGAGACCCGATCAAATTGATAATATTATCAGCGCAGAAATACCCGATCCAAGCACTGACAAGACACTTCATGATATTATAGTTAAAAACATGATTCATGGTCCATGTGGACCTGAAAATCCTCAGTGCCCTTGCATGAAAGATGGAAAATGCACAAAGAAATTTCCTCGCAAATTACACAAAGACACTGTCCACAGTGAAAACGGATACCCACTCTATCGTAGAAGAGCACCAGCAGACGGAGGTCGAACGGCATCTGTGAAACTACGAAATGGGAGTTACGTCACTATTGATAATAGTTGGGTGGTCCCTTATTCCGCTATTCTATTAAAAATATTTAACGCCCATATAAATGTTGAGGCTTGCAGTTCAGTGCGCGCTATCAAATATATCTGCAAATATATTAACAAAGGCAGTGACCAAGCTATTTTCAATTTTAGGAGCACAGAGCTTGCAAATCGCGTAAATGAAGTACATACATATCAATCTGGTCGTTATGTTAGCAGCAACGAAGCCGTGTGGCGGTTATTAGGGTTCCCGTTGCACGAAAGGCACCCCACCGTTACACATCTAAGTGTACACTTAGAGAACGGTGAACGAGTTTATTTTACAGAAGATAATTTCCACGAGCGACTATCTACTCGACCAAAAACCACCCTTACAGCTTTTTTTGAACTTTGCATAAGAGATGAGTTTGCAAGAACTCTTATGTATGCTGAGGTACCGAGATATTACACATGGGACGCAACCAGAAAAACTTGGAAACGCCGAATTCAAGGAACTTCGGTTCAGAACTGGCCTGGTGTCAAATCTGGAGATGCCTTAGGACGGGTTTACACAGTCCATGTTACTAACATGGAATGTTTTTGTTTAAGGATGCTTCTACACCATGTGCGTGGGCCAACCTCTTTCAATGATCTCAAAAAATACAACAATCAAGAATTTTCAACATTTCGAGAGGCATGTGAGGCAAGAGGATTATTGGAGGATGACAATCATTGGAATATAACACTGGAAGAGGCTGCACAATGTAGATCAGCGGCCAAGGTGAGAATGCTTTTTGCTATACTAATAGCGACATGTGGGCTTTCAAACCCTCAACAACTGTGGGAAAGGTACAAAATTCAAATGGCCGACGATATTTTACACAGAGTACAACATCATAATCCAAACGTTACATACAATGATTTCATTTTTAATGAAGCCCTAACAAAGATAGAAGACCAAGTCATAACTATAACTGGGAAAGATTTGTCAGATTTTGGGTTGAGCAGGCCGCAAAGAACTGGGGAAGTTTGCAGTGATATAATAAGAGAATTGAGTTACGATGCTGCTTCTTTACAACAACAAATAACTGAGTCTGTTCCGCGTCTAAACCCAGAACAAAGATTAGTTTTTGAGAATGTTGTGCAAAAAATCGAAAGTGGCGAAGGTGGTTTATTCTTTTTGGATGCGCCAGGAGGCACGGGTAAAACATTTCTTTTAAATTTACTTTTAGCCCAAATTCGTAAAGATAAAGGAGTTGCTGTTGCTGTAGCTTCTTCTGGAATAGCAGCTACGTTACTTAATGGTGGCCGAACGGCACATTCAGTACTTAAACTGCCATTGAACTTAGCTCATGAGGAAATGCCAGTTTGTAACATTACTAAAAATAGTGACCGTGGACGAATGTTACAGCAATGTAAGCTGTTGGTTTGGGATGAATGTACCATGTCCCACAAAAGAGCGATAGAAGCACTAGATCGGACCATAAAAGATATTAAGAGTAACCAAAGTATCATGGGTGGTATGGTGGTACTTTTAGCTGGCGATTTTAGACAGACTCTGCCGGTAATTACTAGAGGCACGCCGGCAGATGAAATAAATGCATGTTTAAAAGCGTCTCCATTATGGGTGCATGTAAAAAAATTTTGTCTGACTACAAATATGCGAGTACAACTGCACAGTGATACACAATTGGTGCAATATGCGGATGCTCTTCTGAAAATCGGAGAAGACCGTATGGAAACAAATAGTGACGGAATGATTACATTGAATCGTGAATTTTGTAATGTTGTCTGTAACATGGATGACTTAAAGAACAACGTCTATCCCGATCTTGCAACCAATATGAAGAACAGACAATGGCTGTGCGAAAGGGCAATTTTAGCACCGACAAACGAAGTAGTGGGGCAGATCAACGAACAAATCATGTCAGATGTGGAAGGTGATTTTGTTGAGTATCTGTCCGTAGACAATGTCATGGACACTGAGCAAGTGACATCGTTCCCTGTAGAATTTCTTAACTCCTTAGAATTATCGGGGGTGCCTTCCCATAAGTTGAGGCTAAAAGTAGGTGTCCCGGTCCTGTTGATGCGAAATCTTGACGCACCAAGAATGTGTAATGGCACACGTCTACAAATTACACACCTGGGACGCAATATTGTGAGAGCAATAATTATGACAGGAACAGCAAAGGGAGAAGAAGTGTTAATTCCCCGTATTCCAATAATCCCTACCGATTTGCCATTCCAATTCAAAAGAGTACAATTTCCCCTGAAAGCAGCATTCGCTATGACGATAAACAAAGCTCAAGGACAGACACTCAAAGTAGCTGGTGTTCATTTAGAAAAAAACTGTTTCTCCCATGGGCAACTGTATGTGGCGTGCTCACGAGTATCGAGTCCACAAAACCTACATGTTTTGACCAAAGAAGGAAAAACAAAAAATGTCGTATACAAAAACGTATTAAACTAAGTTAAGTCAGGGATCAGGGTCAGGAAAAGTCTACCTATGTTAATCTCAATAATTCAATGTGCCGGCTTCATTAGAATCGTTTCATTATAGTTTCAGAGCCTATTCAGTCCAAACAAATTTACACGAAGTAGTAGTTCTACGCAGACGAAGTCGCGGGTAACAGCTAGTAAATAAATAATGCTGGACGATTCACACAACATCATCTAGCCCCAAGCTAAGCAGAGCTTGTGTTATGGGTATTAGACGACTGATATACTTAATAGAATACATAGATAGATATTTTTTATCATACATAGATAACGACGAAATATCTGGAGATCGTACACGCAATTGTCCCGGCGGAAATCGAACCTGAAACCTCCTGCGTCGCAGGCGGACCTTCGCCCATCGCGCCCCAACAGTCGTCAATATGTTGTATAAATTCGTCTTATTTCAAATGAAAATGAAATTTATAATATGGCAAAGCCTTGTTTGCGAAGGCACATTCAGCGAATTCTGATTCTGATTGCCCATGAGGCCTTCGACTGAATCTTTATATATGTACTTTCGAGTAAAAATTCTCTCAACTAAGTTACACCACAAACTTACTCAACAAAGTCCATACACCTGATACACCCCGTATACTAATGTTTAGAAAAAGTACTTCACACCTTTTTGGCGCGCTAACATGACAAATGCGATGTCGGCGGCGCGGGCGCAGGTCAAAGCGGGCAGCGCCGCGGGGCCTCCGACCCTAAATATTAATTATCTACAACACTACGGACACCTTTCGGGAGATTATCGCACTTTTTAATATTACATCTCAGATCTAGATATCGGATATGTATATTGTAAGGTGTCTTGAATTGTGTGAGAGATGGTTATTGGCTTTTGGTCTTAAACAATGAACGTAAGTAAGTATGTTATTATAATGTAAAAACTACACGGAGTAATTTCTAAGCAATCATATCGCATCCTTCGAGACCCGCCGAAGTCGAAAAAAATCTAGGATATTATTTGATTATGTAGTTTATTTGAATTTAATTTATACAGGGTAACAATACAATATTTTAGTAAAAAACTGTCTTAAAGCTAGTTATTTTCAATGGGTTCTATCATCTACCACGTAAACTTTCCCGTAAACAACAAAATTTTACACTGAATGACATGATTTTCGACGATCGCCGCCTTCAACTATTCTGAATTCATGCTTAATTTGAAATCATCATCATCAGCCTATAGCAGTCCACTGCTGGACATAGGCCTCCCCGAATGAGCGCCATAGCGCCCTGTCTTCAGCTTGCCGCGTACTGGCATCTACCTGCAGTCTTTCGCAGGTCGTCATCCCACCTGGTCGGAGGGCGTCCTATACTACGTTTACCGAGTCGTGGTCTCGACTCAAGAACACGTTTGCCCCAGCAGCAGCCGTCGGTTCTTCGCGAGATATGCCACTGCCACTTCAGCTTGCTAATTCTTTGAGCTATGTCGAGCTGTGTATTTCTAATTTGAAATAGCTGCTGTAAATAGTCTTTCTCAAAATAAGATCCAATTATCATCACTTAGGTAAATTACAAATACCTATAGAGTTCGGATCAACACGTTTTGCTATGAATAAAACATTTTCGTTTAGTTCAAAGCGGCCGGCGGTACCTACCTACTATTAACGCACAGTTTGGAGATACCATCGGCCGACAAACTCGATTAGTGGCTCGAGTGCTTCGATGACTGGCTTTAAGGTATAAGCGATCGGTGTTGCCACTTTTTTGATGCAATTTGGTGTCGGAATATTTAAAATCGGGCTTGGGATTGCGTGGTGATAGATATTTTGGATAATATACAATATATCTTTGGGATACAATTCATTGTAGCATATGTGTTATTCTGATATGTAAGTTATATTAAAATAATGTTATTGTATAATAATGAATAGTATAAAATATGACCTGTCTAATTGCTTATTTGTAAGCCTAAAGATAATAAACTTTTTTAATTTTCATTATTGTGAAGTTTCATCAAAATCCATTCAGCAGTTTTTGCGTGAAAGAGCAACAAACATACTTGTATACATCCTCACAAACTTTCGCGTTTATAATATTAGTAGGATTTCAGTAGAATTATCAGTCGTCATTAATATTCCAAAATTTTATACAATTTTAATCCTGTTATTGGCTGTTACTGATATTTTTAAGTTAAGTTACTTTTATTTAATAATTATATATAAATTCTGTGGATTGTGTAATCAATATAATAAAATAACATGGGATTTCTTAAAAACTATATTATAATAAGGACATATTGCCACGTATGTATCTACTACAGAACATTTCTGAATGAATTATAATAATATAATCATGCTGGACAATCCACACAGCATCATCTAGCCCCAATCTATGTAGAGCTTGTGTTTTGGGTACTAGATAACTGATATACATAATACAGTACATTAGATAGATAGATATTTTTTATTATACATACATAACCATCAGAACCTCGGAACAAATATCGGCAGATCGTGCACACAATTGTCCCGAGGCGAGAATCATGTTGTGAATGAAACGCAGGTTGACCAAAGACTGTTTTTATTTCATATCCTCATGAAGCTACCCACAAATATACGACAAATCGAACCCGCAACCTCCTGCGTCGCAGGCAGACCTTTGCCCACCGCGCCACAGAGGTAGACATATTTCGTTCAAGTTTCGTTCATTATTCAGATTTTCTGTTTAATTAATACAATCATAAACGAAGAAGTCACCCTACAGTCTATGCTCGGTTCTAGAATTCAAGATATTTTATTTCAACAAAGGGGTTAAAAAACAGGGATATAATAAATCTATATATATAAAAGAAAGTCGTGTTTGTTACAACACTTATAACTCGAGAACGGCTGGACCGATTTGACTGAAAATTGGTGAGAAGGTAGGTTAGAACCAGGAGTCTAACATAGGATATTAAAAAAAAACCATTTGACAAATCGATTTCCACGGGGGCGAAGCCGCGGGGCGCAGCTAGTATTATAATATACGACAAAGCGATATTTTACTCTTAACATCAAAAGTAGTCCAAACAAAATAATGTTCAAAACTTCCGCAATTTGCTCTGGAAATTCGAAGCAAATCGCAGAAGTAATATTTTTTTCTTATGTGTCATTGAAATGAAATGAAATGAAATGAAATGAAAGTTTATTTCCTTAGGCTTACAAATAAGCACTTAGATGACTCTAGATGATTCATGACTTCCTTCGCCATTAATTCGTTTTCGTACTCTTCGACCGTGAGTAAATATGCGATATTAATCTTATGGTTTGTGTTTGTGTTTATGTTTCTCCATCTCTGTTCTCTACTATTGTTATAAACTTACATATGTTAAATTTCATTAATGAATGCCACTGTTTACAAAAAATATCTTGGATTCTAGAGCCGAGTACAGCCACTATAAAAACATTTATCAATCGCCCTCGTGTCAGTACAACATCAAAGCCTCGATAGCCGGAAGCAATGCGTTACCGTAATAGTACAGACCATTTGCTTTGAACATAATAGCTATTGTTCTAAACGCCGAAATAATCGAGGGAAGAAACCCTGATTTATCGCGGCCTATGATAGGGCTCCTTGGCATAATATTTTGATTTACCGTGAACTTTGTAGATTTGTAAATGAATTCGTGTATTTGTTACTGGGGTTTTGATGTGATATGAACATTATATTTAGTCTGGTTTGTCCTGAAAGATGTTGCATTGGCCGTGGATTTTTTATTACAATACTAGCAACCCGCCCTGGCTTCGCACGATACACTAATTCATGTAATATATGTACATATAAACCTTCCTCTTGAATCACTCTATCTATTAAAAAAACAGCATCAATATCCGTTGCGTAGTTTTAAATATCTAAGCAACATAGGGACAGACAGACAGCGGGAAGCGACTTTGTTTTATATTACTGATAAATAAACTAGTAGGTTTTTGAAATTATGCATTGTAATTAAATAATAAAATAGTATCCAAAAAATCATTGAATTTTTGGGATATCATTTATAACATCTCAAAAATTCACGACATACACATAACAAACTCACCGACACATCCCAGCACGTTGGTATGATTCCGTTCATTGGTTGGCATTTCAGTGTATGAATGTATATTCTAAGTGCTTATTTTGTAAGCCTAAAGAAATAAATGATTTTTTACTTTACTTTACTTTTACTTTAGACAACCGTGTTTTGTTAATTTGTCTTTTGTCAACTCTACTTTGGCGTGTAAACTCAAATCTACTTCATAGGATGTTGCAAAAAACTTTTTAGGAACATCCTATGAAACGTAATCGTCGACTAAAAAAAATAGCATCAAACTGAATATAAAAAAGTTTTTGCTGATTAAACTAATGGCAGCCCCAAAAACAGCCGATAAAATATAAATATGGGTTATATTTCCAAGGATAAACTGCTACATAACAAACGTAATTCATTAAAGAATTCATTGTTACAAAAACAATTCACCTCACCATAAAATATATTTTCATCACAAAAGAATAATAGCCTTCCACAAAACTCAATCTACCTCCAATATTTCCTCTCGCCAAAACGTATTTTTCTTGAGATATTTAAATTTGAATTGTTTCCTTTCTTTTATCGTATTATTCTTGGGGAGGGAAAGGAAAATGGATAGATGATGTTGCTACTTATTATTCATTGTTCATTGAGGGGCGCACGCGATACGCTGAGAGCTTTTCTTAGCTCCATGATTCGACTCATTTTTTAAGTAACAAAACAAGTATTTTTTTTTTCGCAATCGCTAAGAAAAAGTTTCTTATTACATTAAAGAACGCAGAGTTGATTGACAGATTAAGTTAAGTAAATTTTGAAAGTAAAATATACATTAAAAAAACAATTGTAAAACGTAAAAACAAACTTTTAGACAAATTCAATATGACTGAAGTGCTATGACAAATTGAAGAAACTGCTACGAAGTGCTACGGCGTAGCACCCTCGTAGAAAACGTCTACGCGCGTTGATTCTTAGAAATCAGAGATAATTCCGTGAGTATAATCATAACTAAGTCGAAGTTAATTAGTTTGGGCTCTCTCACAGTTCTCAAACAAGGCTTTGGCGGTAACGTGGCCCTCCATAACTCATAACAACGCATCCTCGCGCGTAGACGCACCGGCGCAGAGCGAGCGAGACGCGCCTACATGCCAAACAGAGAGGGAACACCCCGACGGACATAATATGGAATGTTTATAGCCCGACTTCCTTTTAACTTTTTTGGGAGCACTATTTCAAATATTGTTTTAATTGATTGCCGGCAGACCGTTCGGCGGCGGGGACTCAAAAAGTAAAAGAATGAACGAACGCCTAATTGCAGGGATTAACTCTGTTTCATATCATTTTCGATTTACCAAGACAGTTTTCGACGATTTCGGCTTGACAACTGTAATTAACTACAACTTATCATGTTGATTTTTGACGGTTCATTTGTGTTGTAATAGGATCGGCCGGTGTGATCATTTTGGTATCTAATGGCTTTTATATTTTGGTTTTGATTACAAATGTTTAACTATCTTCAGCGGAGTTTAATTATAATAAACAAGGATTGTTTTTAAAAGAGTGGTCGATGTATTATTTTGAATCAACCAGTTTTCCTGCCAAAGTAATGAATATTGGTACTTACTATTTATTTATGTATTTAAGTAGTGTATTATTTAGTTTGGTAATTGTAATTTTTATTATTTGTTTTTAGTATTCTCGTTATGTTCATATTTAGATAACCTGTGGTACACCCCCTGCCTTTTCTTAAATTCATATAATTCTTTCCATTCAAAGGTTGCCTGGAAGAGATCACTTCTAAGCGATAAGGCCGTCCATTGTATTTGTCGCATATAATATATTTTTGTAATGATTTGTTTATAGTGTACGATAAAGAATTTTTGTATTGTATTATACCTCTTGCTTATTTCGTCGGCAATACTATATCGTACAAAAAAAAAAGAATTGAAAGAAGCTACATACATATTATCCTTAACAGAAGGCGTTTTTATAAAGTTAGGTAGGTAAGTATCTACAATATTCCTTGTAGTTTTTGCTAACTTGACAACTCTTTCGTTTTATTTTGAATATTGTAAACATTTTCAGGAGCGAATACATCCTATGTATTCGTACTCATCATCAGCCTATATTAGTCCACTAGGCACATAGGCCTCCCCCAATGTGCGCCATAGCACCCTGTCTAACACAACTGTCTGTGTATTCGTACTAATAATTAGTAATATTATAAATGCGAAATTTGGATGGGTGCATTTTTGTTACTTCTTAAAACTACTGAACGGGTCTGGTTGTTTTGCAAAAGTAGTTTTAGTCTACACCTGGAATAACACAAATAATAAATAAATAAATAATGCTGGACAATTCACACAGCATTATCTAGTAAGCATGGTAAGCAGAGCTTGTATTATGGGTACTAGATAACTGATAAACATAATACAATATATTACATAGATAGATATTTTTTATCATACATAGAAAACGACCAGAACACCCGGAACAAATATCTGCAGAAGATCGCACACACAATTGTTCCGAGGCGGGAATCGAACCCGCAACCTCCTGCGTCGCAGGCGGACCTTCGCCCACCGCGCCACATCGGTCGTCGACAATATAACACAAATAGTTTTTATTCCATAAATGTGAGCGTGCAAAAATGTATCCTGTTATCGCATAGGATTTTTTTTTAATAATCTTAAAACGTACCCTTCATCATCATCATGA
This sequence comes from Eupithecia dodoneata, assembly GCA_947044415.1. NCBI lineage: Eukaryota > Metazoa > Arthropoda > Insecta > Lepidoptera > Geometridae > Eupithecia > Eupithecia dodoneata. The sequence continues at coordinate 4,068,961 of OX345656.1, read as the reverse complement.
ACCTATAGTAGTCCACTACTGGACATACGCCTCCCCTAATGAGCGTCATAGCGCCCTGTCTTCAGCTTGCCGCAGCATCTGCCTGCAGTCTTTAGCAGGTTTTCATCCCATCCACATCCCCGAGTCCATACAACAATAATAACATGTGTCTATCGTCTAGATTTTATTCCAGAAACAAAGCAGGTAATGCAACAGGCAAAAACTAGTAAGCAGTAATTGAAATACAGTAGCATAATCATAAATACTTTAAACAAAGTAATTATTACAAACCTAACCAATTGTAAAATAATAACAAAGACATTGTAACTAAACAGGTACTATCTTTGAAGTAAACACGGGAAACAATGGTTGGTAAATTGTAAAGCTGCTGGCACCCGCATAGTCAGTGACCGCATTGGACCAGAGTTCTTGACTTTTTGTCAAGTTACTGTGTCCTGTGACCGCAGTAAAGGTGGCAAGCAAAAACGAGGGCGTTTTTCGTTAGTTTTATAAGGCATGTTGCACGTGATATTCAATCTGAGAAATCATATCAAGAATTCTTTATTTTTATAAATATAATAGATGTACTCGTACATTCAGAAAACGTGAAATTCTTAAAACTGAAACGGAAATAAAACGATGAACGGAATATTCTGATATTTTATAGTAACCCTTTTTGCTCAGAAGGGTTATGCCCATTTTAATCTATTTAATAGTTTTTGCAACTGTTTTTGCAATTTTATCTTATAGAGAGATTACATATCTTATATAGAGCATACCCATAACACAAGCTCTGGGTTAGGAAAAGCATCGAGGATGCTGTATGTAGGAAAACAAAAGTTTATTTTGTAGAAGATTAAGGATAATATATAAATGAGCTTACCTGCCTTAAAAATTGGTATAAATACTTCTCAGCTCGCATGTATTTTTTCATGTATTTGAATTGAATAATAGTATTTATTTCATCCTGCTAAAGATTATAGAATTTTTAGCTTAAATTTAATTTATAGCTACGTATCTTGTTTTGCAAGAGAATGGTGCCCATGAGAGGACTGTCAAACCTGTGGTATGGGTCACTTAGGACCTTACTCTGCAGGATAATTTGGGATACTTACATAAGAAAAGCAAATAACAGTAAGACCGAGTAAGTATAAAAGAAAAAAGAAAATGAATAGGAATAAGAACCCACCTATGGATACATTAAAATCTATGAGTCAAAACGTAATAAAATCATTCTTTTTGTAATCCTTGTAATGATATTTTTTCTTTTACAGTACATTTCCTATTTTTTTTTATTTAGCCTGATTCGTCCCACTGCTGGGCAAAGGCTGGCCAAATCTTTATCATCTTTTTTATCATTTTTTTATTAACGAATTAAAAAATAGGTACCTTACCACCCACTTATCTAGACGTGGTCACTTTTGTCAGAGTTGATTTTATGGTCTCGTCTGCGCTACTCCTTAAAGTCCTTTGAGCAAGCCACTGTTTTTATGTGACGATAAATCATTTTAATACCAGTTGAACTAGAAATCAATAAACATGGTCAATATGGTCATTCATGACTGCATTATTCCCATTGACATTATATCACCTACAAAGATGCTATGATCATCATCATCCAGTCGAAAGACGTCCACTGCTGGACATAGAGCTCTCCCAAATGGGGGAGTTTGCCATAATCGCTACGCTTTGCAGGGTTATCCAAGGTGAAGTCATTCTTATTGTTTTTTTAAAATATTTTTTAGATGTGCTAAATTTTTTTCTCAATGAAAAAAAGCTTGGAAAAAGCGTTTTCATGCTTTTTCTGTGTGGACATTATGTCCATTGGTGGACAAAGGCTGACGCATACGACATAATATGTAGATATAGGTACTACATTATCTTAAATCTAGGTGGTCTTTACGCAACCACAGACATGCTATGGAATTAAACGGCGTAAATGTTTGTGAGCTGGCGCGATCTTTTCTTTTTCGTATACTGGCTTGAATTTGTGACGTCAACGTGGATTATTGTATAACAAAACAAAAGACAATCGCGCCAGCTAATAAAAAACTCAGAAGCACCATTTTTTGCAAAACTGCCCACCCCGACAGTTGCGTTATGAAAGGAGTAATTTATGAAGACTGATGTAAATTAACCACCTTTGTGAACTACTAGCACATTTTATTGTATGATAATTGAACACTCATTTGTGTTATTGATTTATTTTCTTTGGACGAACACTTGGAGTGGCATCTCGTACTGAAGCAAATCACACTGTCATTAAACAAAAGAATATCAGTGCGACTCGTGATTAATAGAAACAGCTGATTTACAATGCCTTCTCGTTACTGATAGCCACTTGATGGGTTAGCTTTAACATTTTCTAGGTTGATATAGTGTTCTTAATATAATCTCACGGTGCGGCGGTAATTTGAGTGACACACAGAGTAGGTAACTGAAGGTTTTCAAAATATTAATGTTTATTTTTATGCCAATTAATTATTTAATCTAAATATTACGCTGAGCCGAGGTTTTTTTTACGTACTCCACACAGACATTTACCTAGATTTTAATTCTATCATAGAATTGATCTCATATTGGAGTGACATAGTCACTTTGTGACAAAACTCCATCAATAAAAAAAGATATACTTAAAAAAAATATTATAGTTTTTTGTCAACTGTTTTTTATTATTCCTTGTGTACATCAGTGTATATCTAATAGTTGTATTTTGTATCAAAGTGCAACAAATTACTCAAAATCATTCGAAAACTATCATCGAGTTGGTAAGAATCTTAGATCCTTAAAGTTTTTCATCTTGTAAAGAACGGATCTTTGTTATACTATGAACAGTAGGTCCTCTCGATTAATTAGGGGCACTGGAAGACGCTAAATAGACCCGAAAACTATGGAACTATTTGTTAGATAATGTACACAGGCAATGCACTCCGAATAAAATCAGTTGATACCTCGTTTACTTTCAAAGTAAAGCCGTGCCCGAAAATTTTGAAACGTAATTTGCATTTACCTAGAGAAAGTTAAGTCTATCAGCACTAAATTTAGTTCAAGGACCTGTTATTTAAGCTATTCTATGCTAGGTTCACACTCATTGTAACCTAATCCGTCGTTAACCGTCACGGATGGCTCACCGAGACAGATCTGACCACACCTCTTCGCACCATTGTGTACCATACCTCACGATCTGATCAAAGCATTAGCCTTTGTATCCACCGCTTAATGTGTATTGTCATTATGTCAAAATTCAATGTGAATGCGGCTTTTGTCGAAATCAAATTATCATTTAGCATTTTTGTTCGTAGGTGTTCATTTGACAATTTATCATTTTATTTTATGGTCCGTGGCGTTTTGTAATGTACTGTGTCGTTTTGCTTTGTGACTTTATGCTTTCTGAAAACATTGGTACAGCTTTAGAAATATTGCTTTGTTCGAAAGGCATATCAATGAAAAAGAAAATTCTTAGGTCGGTATAGGTATTATGCTAAGTAGAATATGTTAGTACAACTGTCAGAGTTTTTTAAAATTATAAATAGATGCCATATAATATTTTTGTAGTATAAGGAAAGTAAAATATTTATTTGTTCATATAATTTTGAAGAAACTTAGATTTGGGTTTTAATTTTTTTATATATAGTATTTTTTGTACATATATGTATATAGAACATGCCTGGATAGACCAGTGTATGTTTGTTGATGGCTAATTACAAGTTTCCGCAGATATATTTAAAAATAGCATTATACACAGTAAGTTTAGGACTTATTACAAATATCAAAAACATATTAGAAAAATACTGAAAAAAACATTAACACTTTGAGTGTTGAAATCACACGGTATGTGTTTTCTACAAGTGACTAATATGCGTAAATCCACACTAGCGCAGCGGCTGAGAAAATACAGATCTTTGTGACTCAGCACAGCTGTAATATTTTTCGAACGAAACGCATGTGCGGCGCAACACAACCGCTGTAGAACGGCAGCACGAATTTTTTAGGTTAAAAAAAAGATCGCAGTCGTCGAAAAAAAATCGCAGTCAAAGTGTTAACGAACTTAAATAGATTACATAAAAGATTATTATATACATTTTCAGCATTATGTCAATTAATCTAAAAAAACTTACATAGTCCATTACATCAATGGGTAAAAAACTCTACCCCACTGATCGATCCCAAACGCAATCAAATCAAATAATATCGAAATTAGATTCCAGCAGGTAGAACAAATCCCTCATTGTTTGTCCAGCAATTTCTGGACCCGTGTCCCATACAATTGTATTTGTCAATGATAAATGGTCGCGAGCGGCGTTTTTCATCTCCTCCTCTCAAAGGCGCCGCTGACAACACACAAAACACAAACTTCAACCTTAAGTTTTAAAAAATAAGGTCGGATTAAGCGTGCTGATGGATAATTACAAAGGACGAAATGATACGGTGCTAATCAAAGGCGGGAATAAATGTGGATGATGTGGTTAATATCGTTTGAAAGGAACCTCTCGGCGCAGTATTCACTGTAATGAGTTGATTCAGGATTTAATCGAATCAATCGTAAGCAAACAGAGCTAGAGGGGCCGACACAGCGGGGGACCCTATTAGGTGGTGGGTGAAAAACTTGACCTCCATCTAATCTAGTTTATTAGGTGTTTTTCTATGTTATTTGGTGTTTTAATTGTGAAACTTCAATTGCTAACACACTGCATTACACTTGCACTGGCAATTTGAGATTTAAGAATTAAATAAAAAATAATTACTTTTGTAACTAAGGTACCTACGTACTTATGTGTTCAAGGACAAGTCATGGAACCATTAAATTGGTCTGATGATAGAGACAGAAACGACTTAATCCCGTCGAATTTGGAGATCGTTGGATTTGTCTTCTCAGCACTTTGGTTATTTCATTACTATGATTTTTTTCGTGTAATATTCCCTCCATTTTTCATTTGGTTACCTAGGTAGTTCTGACAAAACACTCACAACTAAACATGACGTGTTCATTACTCTACAAAAATACGGTAGGTAAGTATTTCGATCTTTTGGTAGAAACTAATTTTCAACACTGCTAGCTCTTTAAATAATAATTATATAGGTATATCACCTTCCCAATTCATTTATAATTATTATTTATAACCCATTGTTTCAAGCCAAACCCATATACCATATCGCAGTATGACTTAAATGTTTATCTTTGTTTATATTGTTTGTTTGTTGTATTATGTTTGGTCCCATGGATGTTGAAAATATTAAGATACTAGCTGCGCTCCGCGGTTTCACCCGCGTGGTGATAAATATTTTGGATAATATACAATATATCTTTATAAATTGTATATTATCTATGAGTTATTCTGATGTATAAGCTATATTATTGTAAAGTTTCATTACAATCCATTCAGTAGTTTTTACGTGAAAGAGTAACAAACATCCATCCATCCATCCATACTTACAAACTTTCACGTTTATAATATTAGTAGGTTATTTCCGTTTCACATCTCTAATTGTCATCGTGTGAAAGTAATAGGTTAGACTAAGAATAGGTAGACTTATTAGGTATTTTAGAATCCGAGCAAAGCGGGACTCGTGCATAGCGGAACTAACCCCTTATCAAAACTGTTGTATTAATATCTGACCTACTTTATTATTTTTCTCTCTTACCAATTCATTTATCAACTCATTGAAAGAAGCCAAACCCAAACTCGCATGCAGCGCCCATCCCGTTGTCTATGTAAATGACATGTCCCCTCGATGTCGCAGCCAGAGACAATAGAGTGTCCTACGGGGCGAGTCTCGCTGTCTATTGGCTGCGCTAGGGGGCGGGGTCTACGCCTCCGTGAATAGATGAGAGTGAATGATTGAGTGAATGGAATAAACGTCTGAAGACTGAAGGATTATTAAGTATCTGTGGGTGAGCTGAGCAATAGCGAATGCGAATGTTTTGACGTTTAGATTTTTGAACAACTAATTTTTATCCGCCTTGTCATGGAATTGAATGGAGTTACTCGTCTAAGACTATTAATAATAATAATAATAACTACTAATAATCTATTCAAAATAACAGTATTCATTCAAAACTACTGAAAGTAATTAATAGGATTTACCGTCAACATAATAAGTTTCGGGGACGGTTGGGTCTAAATCCAACTTTTAAATCTCAGTTCTGACACTAGGTAAGTCTCAGTTCTATTCTAAGACTGGGTAGGCGTCTGGTATTTTGGGCAAATCTATGAATTTTTGGCCTTAAGTGAGGTGAACAAACACCTTTACCCAATTATGTTCACCGATATAAGTGTTATTCAAGTCCCTAACTGCTGGATGTAAGTTATTGAAAACCTCTTTTCTATATTTCCTCGTCTATATTGATCGCTGATGATAATGATAACAAAAACAAACGAACTGGCCGTTTCTCAGAAAAAAACCACTAGGTGTATAGTAACATACACCTTCGGTCGGTCAGCAAACAGCCCCAATAAAAAGCGGAGACAAGCTGGCTGCGAGAACCCGCACACATCGGAACAAATCCGTGCCTAATTCGAAATTGTTTCAGCCTGAATGACTTTGGATTCCTTCGCCTTTTTATAGGGTTGTTTTACTTTGTGCTTATTACGCAGTTTTAAGAATAGGTACTTAAATATTTAAATCCATCGGCAAGTTGCAAGCCTTGATTGGTTTACATTCAGGGCAAGCGTTCCCATCATCGGTATTCACACGTTCATTTTTATTATGATCAAAACACTTTATAATATAGTATCGGGCATAACACAAATTTTAATTGGCCAGCATAAATTGGTATCCATCAAAATTGGCGTTTGAACATTTTTGAATAATAAATATTTATACAGGTAGCAGCTGCACTAAAATCCCGCTCCGATACCCAAATAATAATTAGCCTGCCCTTAGCACCTCAGTCGGCCAGAAAAAAGAGCTCGCCGGCCCTCTCGCGAACCAACATAACCTATAATTTGGAAATTATTATCTAACACATTGTGCCTTTCTGGTTATCCCGACGGTCAATTTGCCGTTTTTATGGCTCCCACAGCGCTGCGGCCTCTAATTATCTCGACCACGATCTCTGCCCGAGGCGCGAGCGAGATCCCAGCCACCTCGGGGCGAAACTACACCTTGTCGTCTCACACACAAGCTCCAAATTACAACGACAAATGACCTCTCAACGTTAGTTTAGATTAGAAACATGGGAGAATAAAATTAAATAGCCGTGTTTCAAAACAAGTCCGCGCGAATACTATTTGTTTTATCGCTGAACTCCTAATTGCGCGTTTAATTTGTTCAATCTGACGCAAACTACGTTTTATAGCCTGCACCCAATTTTCAATAAGTGATAAAAATGATTCGTCCGCACCTTCACGTAATAAAATATGCATAAAACACAAATTACTGATAAGCAATTTGGTTAACAATATTTTAATGAAACGAGAATTATAGTAGCAAGCATTAGATGCTTCCAGATCTCAGCTTGTTAGGGTGTATCGTAAACGGGCACAATTTCCTCTTCATAAGTTTTTATCTATGCATAATGTCATAAATTTAAATTATAATCAGTGAGTTTAACGCCCAATTTTTAAATTAGAGAAACGTAACGAAGCGAGAACGTTGCATTTGAGAGGTACATACGTATTCTATTAGACAAGTACTAATAAAATTAATTTATTTCTCGATTAGTAGAGTAAGGTGAGTTCAAAGGAGCCGGGACTGCGTCATTAATCATATTAATTGAGACGAGCTTGAGTGGCTTTGTCCGCTCTCTCGATAAACGGACTTCTCTGACAAATTACTAAGAGCGGAGGGAAGGGGTGAAACTTCCACAAATACTTGAACCTCCGGGTACTTTTCTAAAACATAACCAATATTACTATATTATACATAGGTATATAAAAAATACAATAATACAAAATTAATTTATTTGCCAATACAAAAAATACTTATGGTATACCTATAGTTTACTGATGGTCTCCGCACTAAGTTCAGAACCTGCATCGAGGGAGGCCGAATTACAAACAAAATTACTCATATCCAAGAGACTAGTAGCAGGGCAGCAGTAAAAACAAAACTATAAAGCTAAGTCTTTCAAACTACTGTTTGAAGAACTTAGCCTTATATTTTGTTCAAATGCTCGGCGTGTGTGTAATTCTTAGAGCTATATCGATTTGGTTCTTTGTCGTATGTTTATCTATCTAGGCTATGTCTCAAACTGATTGTAATGGAAAAATCTGCTATGAAATTCCTAAATGAATCTTCGTTCTACAACCGTAGAAGCAAAAATCATTAACAAGTGCGATTTTCAAAAGTTTCTCAACGCTGTTATCGTGACACGAACCATTTCGCTAACCAATTACTGGCGATTGGTTAGAGACAATATTGAACCGTTGACTGCAGCATTGATATATCGGTGTAATGCGTGTAATCGGATAACGGACCTCGATGTTGTCTGCGTGCGCACGCGCTGCAATTTGTCGCATTTGCCGCTCGTGGTTATTTCGATACACTGCCTTTTTTGAGTAGAGCTAATATTTTATACAGGTACAGAGACAGAAACGGCTAAAATAGCAAAAAAATATCACTTGCCGGACTTGAAACTTGAAAATTATGGAAGCAAACAAATCTTTTCATCAAATAAAATCACTTGGCTATGCAACTAACATATTTTAGATTTCAAAAACTGTATTTCTTTAATAAGCACTTAGGCTGGTAATTCTACAAAAACACAATTTGTTGGGGCTAGGGTGTGTTAATTTTTTTCCGAATTAAATTTGAAAAATCCGCGTTCCTCAAACGCAGATCTTCGAAACGCACCCTTTTGTAACTCAACAGTTTATGAATCAACTACGCCATTTTTAGCCACGCGGTTGGTTATCAAGCTATCCGTCAACTAGTCACTGTTTAAGAATGAATGAATGAATGTACACATTATTGCACTAAAAAAAATAAAAACCTTATAAAAAATAATTACCTATAATCTTTAAGAAACTGGATATATGTATGTACTACGTCACGAAGACAGTGAAAGATCTGAAACCTCTTTATAATAATCATGTATGAACCCGTAGATAAGAGTTGTTCGTTCATACTTGATGTCGTTAATGTTCGTTCATAGACTTTATGGTAGCAAGTCACTATCTACCAAGTCTTCCCTACTCAACATTTTTCAAAAGGTAGGCTTCCTTTGTTAGTACGTTTTTTTGTTAATATATATAATATTGTGCCTCTGATTCTTCAACGAAATACATATTCAAAGTACAGTGTGGTGTGAGCATGCTATTAACAAAGCGTCTTTTAATAAATATTTTAAAACGGTTTAACTAATGACTCGTGTCAAATCTATTCGTGTTCAATTATTCTTGTTTTAATTAATTGATGGATATTAAACATTTTCTTGCAACATTTATGTTTCTTTGATAGATTTCTATACCCACAGATTAGAAAGCTATCTTTACTTGATATGAAATTTATACAACGACCGATGTGGCATGGCGGGCGAAGGTCCGCCGGCGACGCAGGAGATTGCGGGTTCGATTTCCGACTCGGGACAAATGTTTGTACGTTCTGCAAATATTTGTCCCGGGTGTTCTGGGTGCTTTCTATGTATAATAAAAAATATCTATCTATGTATTTGTATTATAGTCATTTCATTTTAAACCTTTTATTCAGATAAATATGTATGTACCTCCATGGTTTTACTTAAATACTATTGCTTAAACTACATCTATATTACCTATCTGTTAAACCTCTTTAGGCAAAGGTTCCTCTTACCCTTTCCACTCTACTCTATATCTCGCCAACCTTATCCACGTTTTCCCTGCGTGCTGATAGTTCAAAAGATGGGAGGACGAGCTAAGAGATGTACTCTTAGCTCGTCCTCCCATCATTTAAACTATCTCCCTTTATTTCGCTTCTTGTTACATATAATACTAATATACTTTCAATACCAAAAAATGCTTGCGAAGCCTCAGCGCTTATGTTTTGATAAAGGTCAATAAGTATTAGTACAGAAATCTTCGATCGGTCTAAATTAATAGGTAATAATAAAGCCGCTCAAAGCACCGACAGCGACACTACATTAACCGACTAATGGGTTGTGATTATAATATTTACTGCTACATGCGGAGGTTAAGCCGCGGTCTCCGTGTTTATTGCTATTCTATGATTTTTTGCTTAGATGCGAAGTAATACACTAAAATAAACGTCATTTAAACGTTTTATATTAGAAAACTAAAAAATCGAATCATGGTTCATATAATTAATATCAATAAATTTATAAATAAATAATTATTTATAAATACTTAGTTAATATCCCGATAAAAATGACTTTTGTGTTATAACCATTGTAGTTTCAAAACTGTTAATACAGTGAAACTTCTTTAACTTGACCCAAGCCTATTTTAGCCCACTGCTGGACATAGGACTTTCCTTATGAGTATACGCCATAGCGCCCTATCTTCTTGCATCCAGCATTTACTACTTGGGAAGTCAATATTGCTGATTATAATTTTACTGTACATATAATTAATTCTTAGTTAGACCTTATTTTTTAAGTAAGCGACTTGTAAATTGTTTTACTAATAAAATGACTATTTGACGATCAAGTTGACTTGGGTATTTTTTTTACATGACGTGTAATCCAACAGTATCACAATTGAAAAAACACATTTAACTAAATTACTTACTGTACTTCTGAAATAGATTTTCGAAATAGATCTCTTGCTAGTAGTCCAGTCTTTTGGTTCAAAACCTATTTTCGAGCTTAGGTACCTGGAAAGTTTTGCGGGAGTTTTGAAATGTGTAATTGTATAGATATCGATGTACCCTTTCTGAATTTCACCATTGCAACATGCTCCAGTGCGAACGGTGACTTTGCCTCTCGGGCCGGGGAGCTAGAGGTTGAAAAACGGTATTTTTTCAACTTTTTTCAAAATATTTCAAATGGTATAATCCTAGACACATTTCATAACTATCGAAACCCTAACAATAGGGAATAAAGGATGGATAGAACGACTCAAACTCCTGCTATTAGGCGCCATTATTTCAATATGGCGGCGGGAGCAAAGATACAACGTGGCAAAGTTAAAACTCGGAAATAGCACATCAAAAGCTATAAAATTACCCATTTTCAAAACCCCCGAAAACTACCAAATGACTGGACTGTTACACGAATACCTAAATAGGAAATGACAAAGCACTTGTAATATCAACAGTGTAAAGACCGCACCTTATTCAAATGAGGCGGCGCACGGCAAAGCTTTGCCTAAATATTAGTTTAAATCGAAGATTGTATCATAGCCCGCTCACGCAGAACTGACCAGCGAAAAGGCTGTGTTTTTAATACAAGCGTTCGCGACTCGCTTCCGCTCCCGAAAACACTGCCATAAATCCTTTTATTAGCGTCCGTTTAGACTGAATTTTTAAATTGCGTATTTATAACTATACTATCTGCGCCCCGCGGCTTCGCCCGCGTGGAAGTCTAGGTGTCAAGTGGCTTATGAAGCCTCCTCTTGAATCACTCTATCTATTTAAAAACGCATCAAAATCTGTTGCGTAGTTTTTTAAGATCTAAGCAAAGGTACATAGGGATAGACAGACAGCGGGAAGCGACTATGTTTTATACTATGTAGTGAAGCTATGTAAAACTGCGATGTATTTTTTTATCGGGCGTTACCTAAAAGCCATTTCAAGCCGGAATGAGAAAATAAGTTTGCTTAAGATATACGTTTTATATGAGCATCATGTGAATAGTCCTAGACTTTATTATTATTATTCGTTTATTTAATAACACAAAACTTAAAAATAAACATAAAAATTAAACATTAATAGATTAGATATAGATTATTAAGTTATACAATATAAATCATAAAAGGAATAGAACAAAATGTCATACTAAATTTAAAATTGAACTAAAATTATATAATAAAAATGAAATTATAAGATTTAAAATAAAAATTTGGATCAGATGGAGCCCATCAGCACCCGCATCCACCTGTTTTGAATTGGGCAGTCTGTCCGTGCCACAATCATCTTCAGGATGCCGTTGCCGCGCACGCTGGAGTAGGGAAGCGACTTTCTTGCGAGTAATCGCGTGAAAGTCGTCTGTGCGCGCCTCCGCGAACATCCCTGATGCGCTGCATATTGCGCTGCTTATTATACCTAGGTACTTTGAATAGTCATAGACAGAAGTTTATTATATAGGTATAATAAACTTCTGTCTATGACTATTGTCGAGCATAGTTGTTATGATACAAACGAAGCCTACTTCGTATGTATCATATCAACTATGCCTCCGCATTTAAAAGTATTTTTACAACATCTAATAGTGTGATCCACCAGATCTAAATGAATGAGTCTAATAAAGCTCGGAACCCCCTGTTATATCACTCGGACCGACTGCTCTCGACTTTAAACTGAATAAATTATGTAAATAAGGGCTCTTGCTTTCTCGTAAATGATTTGGCGTTTTCCTTCTAATGTGTTCGGACACTCTACATTAGTACCAATTATTTAATTGCTACAAACACGTTTACACGCAACTTTGGAACTTTTTGATAATGAGTGGGTTGGACTATTTGCCCTCAATTTATTAATTAGTAATTGGGTATTTATGTGACAAAAGTACTGGTGATTGACATTTACCAACAAAAATTCTAACAAAATGAAACTTACACAAAAGACTGCCATATACATGCTGCGCCCCGCGGTTTCGCCCGCGTGGAAATCTATGTGTCAAATGGGTTATAAACCTTCCTCTTGAATCACTATATCTATTTAAAAAACGTGTGAACACTGTTGCGGAGCGCGCCAAGATCCTTTGATGTGTGCACGAAAAACCGACACTAGTCGGTTTGCGAGCCAACGTTGGCCGCCAACTTCCAACATGCGCCAAGTAGGTCTCTACACGTTAGCCCAACGCATTGGCCCAACGTGTACAGGACGCATTAGGGTTCATCGGTGAAAGAAACCTGACGTAATATCGCTAACTACGGTCATAATTTTGATGACAGAGCGATTAGCTATAGTGCCTAAAGAAACCTTAATGGTATGCATTCCACCAAGAAAAAGAAAACTAGGCCCTTGGGCCAAACTGAGGTGCAAACAGGGCGGGCGGCACTTTACACTCGCTCCCAAACTAGTGACAAATGGAGGCGGCATCTTTCATCTCGCACAACACAACCAAATATCAACTCTGACGGAAATGCATAGAGCGTAAAATTGAACAGCAAATAATGGTGATTAACGAAATGATAACGCAGTACCGAAATTCGGAAATAATCGCAAATAGCTTTCGAGCTCTGGGCGGGCTCTATACCTACCTGCATTGAAAGGCGTGAAGTATCGCAAACAAATTGAAGGTATCATGTCTTTTACCCTGCAAAATACTGGCTATTTCATCAAAAATAGTGATTAGTATCATTATTTATTATAAATGATCAACAATCGCTTAGACCTATCATACAGACCTGCCACAGATTACTTTGCTTATAAACATCATCAGCCTATGTAAGTCCACTGCTGGACATCGGCCTCCCCCCATTGAGCGCCACAGCGCGTCCTGTCTGTAGCTTGACGCATCCAGCATCTACCTGCAGTCTTGTCCAGCAGTGGACTAACATAGCCTGATGATGATCCAAAACTAAGGATAATATCAATTTATCTCGCCATTATCTATCTGTATGCATCCAAAACCTTGTATACCTTATATATTCGAAAAATACAAGCTTGTAAACTTTCGTATTTCAACACCGATTTTAGCGGAACTGTAGGCGAAAATAAATGATATACGGAGAAGAAAACTTCTTTTTTTTCGACGACTGCGACCTAAAAATATCGTGCTGCCGCTCTACACAGCGGTTGTGTTGCGCCGCACATGCGTTTCGTTCGAAAAATATTACGGCTGGGCTGAGTCACAAAGCTTTGTCTTTCTCAGCCGCTGCGCTAGTGTGGATTTACGCATATTAGTCACTTGTAGAAACCACATACCGTGTGATTTCAGGAGTCAAAGTGTTAAAATAAAGCCCGTCCGACATAGTTTAGTTATATAAAAGTAGAAATAAATTTATTTTAAAAATATACACTAAATCGTTATTCTATAAAAACCTATGGTATGTTCACATTTTTTACGCCATCGTTTTAGAATGAATCATCGTGCATTTCATATTATTCTAACGCTACCGACGACTTTGCGCTGCGCGTTGACTTGGGGTCAACTACTACTGGTGGTACTCTAGTTCGAATGACGTTAGCTCGATGTTCATTACCTCGATGTCTCTACCTCGACGGTACGTTCCGTTGATGGGTCGTTACCTCGAAAGATCAGTACCTCGAAGGGTTTCTACCTCGACAGGTCACTACCTCGACGGTACGTTCCGTCGTTACCTCGAAAGATTAACAAAACCAAAGTTAATTTAAATCAAAATTTAATGTTGTTAATATAGTACTATAGTAAACTATATTAGAGGAAGAGTTCAAAATAGATAGATAGAAAACACTTTATTATACCACACAAAACAGAAAATAATACAGGAATAAACAATAGAACAAAGGAAGTATAAAGCACGGCCTTATCGCTGAGAGCGACCTCTTCCAGGCAACCTTAGGATGGACTGGAAATGAAGGAACAAAATAGACGGCGGTACTTTAGTAAATGTATAGTAATATTTTTTTGTCTAGGAGGAATTAATTTTACCGCATTATTAAACGTTGTCGTTGCATAAATAACATTTGTGTAGGTACCCTTAATTGCAGTATTTCAAAACAGCCAGTCCAACCCCGCTGGCGTGTCGCAAAGTATATAGGCACCTACTACCTACAGTCAAAGTAAATTATTTAACTTGACTATAGTAAAGGAAAGTGATCATGATAAATTCATAGTTTCCACTTAATACACAAGGAGCCGTCATAAGGCGCAGTTAACACGCTCATGCATCATGCATGCGGGTATTTGCGAAATCGCATCGAATTAATATACTTAGCAGTACAAACTATGGCGCTATTGTTGAAGCGCCACAGTTTGTAGCGGTGACATTTACCTAGAAACGAAAGCGGTCTATAGCTGTCATACAAGTATGAATGAATTTCCTACAGTAATTGTGTGATTTGGACCCCGTAAAACTATTACTATTTCCTTTGCTTTTTACTTGTGGTATAGTTTAGCTGGTCCAGGTTACTGCGACCAGCGAAAAAGGTGACTTTGATTGTATAGTTGATCAGGTCACCACGCCACTGTACCGCTGCTGTTAGGAATGCTTTCGATGGTACAGTTGATAATCTTCTAAACAATACAATACAAATACGCTTTATTGGACATCAGGACAAAGAAAAAAACAGAAAATAACAAACAAACACAGAAACAGATGCTCAAAGGACGACCTTATCGTTAAGAGTGAAAAAAAATTGATAAGTACTAAATAATAATGTGTGGGAATGATAATTAATGAGAATAAGACTGTTTAATTTGTACCTCAATCACCAAAAACATAACTTGATTTAAAATTACTTGAGACAAATTTTTGCAATTGACAAAAACTATTATTGGCATCTACTTGTTTGAGAGCGTGCGCTTCCAAGCCAGACAGAGAGCCGACGAGTGTATATACCTACATACGTGCGCAATCCATCGGCTATTGTCTAAGGGTGATTATAGGAATGGCGTCGCATTATATTGATGGCACGCCGTGCACGGTAATAGGGCTTAATACGAGATAATTACAGGGAAGCCGTACGGTAGTCGATGAAGATATCATTCTCGGCGGAATTAATGAAGACGACGAAGTCACTTTGTCGCGGTTGTCTGATGTACAAACGTGAAAAAGGGCTTAAGTATCATAATTTAGGTCTCGTTTCAATGCTCGAAAACTCGGTTAAATCTAAATAAATGATGTTGGACAATCCACAAATCATCTAGCCTTAAGCTAAACAGAGCTTGTGTTATGGGTACAAGACGACTGATACACTGTACATCATACAATACAATAGTTACATAGATATTTTTTTATTATACCTATGTATAGAAAATACTACTATCTAATATTCGCAGATCGTACAAAAATTTGGCCCAAGGCAGGAATCAAACCCGCAACCTCCTGCGTCGCAGGCGACGACATCCGCGCCACATCGTACCTACGTCGGAAATAGGTGTAATAGTTGTCGTCATAATTCATTTCATTAGGTATATTATATCTACTTTTCTTAATACATTATTATTAAGAAATTATGACTGATATGTAAGTATATCAGTTATCTAGGATCCATAACACAAGCTCTGCTTAGCTCGGGGTTAGATGATGCTCTGTGAATTGTCAGCATTATTTATTTATTTATTACTGAGTTGCACTGTAGGCTATTTTATAGCCAGAAAGCAGCTATATGCAGCTTTTTTAATTACTAGCTAATTATCTATAGAGTTACAACGGGTAACTTATTAAAACCCTTGGTTTTCACAGCAATTTCCACTGTCGTTAGGTTATCTGCGAAATAAGATAATAGACTGAGTTATTAATTGTTAAAATTAGCCAATTGGCATGTTACTACAAGAAGCAGACTTATGATGGACTAATATGACGACCTCTGTGGCGCGGTGGGCGAAGGTCCGCCTGCGACGCAGGAGGTTGCGGGTTCGATTCCCGACTCGAAACAATTGTGTGTACGATCTGCAGATAATTGTTCCGGGTGTTCTGGTCGTTTTCTATGTATAATAAAAAATATCTATCTATGTAATGTATTGTATTATGTATATCAGTTATCTAGTACCCATAACACAAGCTCTGCTTACCATGGGGCTAGATAATGATGTGTGAATTGTCCAGCATTATTTATTTATTATTTATTTATATACCTAATTTATGACAAGTTGAGTGAATAGTCATAATAATTAGGGAAATTCGAACGGATTTCAGTATCTAAAGTACCTACTTTATTACTAAGTTAAGTACCTTCTCTGTTAAAATAGGTAAGTAGCAATCTTAGGCAGCAACCTACAAATAAAGTTACAATCAAATAAAAGAAACAAATAGGAACTAGTATTTACAATGCAGACAATTGAGCTAACTGCAGACTGTTGCAATCGATATATAGGTAGCTACACTGACCCATATCAATACCTTTCGGAAGCGTCGTCCCCAAGATACTGGCTGCATTGCCCTGCTGTACGGCAATGCTGCGCTAGATACCAAATAAAAAATATAAAATGGTTATTTTCGTTCTCATCAGGTTCATTATACATTGTTCAGAATTTAAGACCTCCTTTAAAGTATAGGAATACCTGTATTAAGAGGTGATGCTCTTCTTTAATATACATTATGAGTTTAACACTTTGACTGCTGAAATCACACGGTATGTGTTTTCTACAAGTGACTAATATGCGTAAATCCACACTAGCGCAGCGGCTGAGAAAATACAGATCTTTGTGACTCAACACAGCCGTAATATTTTTCGAACGAAACGCATGTGCGGCGCAACACAACCGCTGTGTAGAGCGGCAGCACGAATTTTTTAGGTTAAAAAAAAGATCGCAGTCGTCGAAAAAAAATCGCAGTCAAAGTGTTAAAGATACTTTACTTTACTACCAGCTTTTGGGTCACGCGTCGCTTCAAACAAACGCTCAGATATTGGTATCTAATGTATCTCCTTACATTGTAGAATCTGACTTTTTTGGCCATAAACAATTGAACAGTTTACAAACAGAAGCGCCAAGACACAGTGGTTTTATCATCATCATCATCAACCTATGTTAGTCCACTGCTGGACATAGGCCTCCCCCAATGAGCGCCATAGCGCCCTGTCTTCAGCTTGCCGCATCCAGCAGACCTGCAAAAGACCTGCAGTCTTTCGCAAATCGTCAGGTCGGAGGGCGTCCTACACTACGTTTACCGAGTCCTGGTCTCCACTCAAGAACACGTTTGCCCCACTGGTTTTACGAGATGTCGAAAATATGAAATACTATCCTAACTTTCATATTTTTAGAAACCAGATTAGGTAATGACCTACAGCGAAAATAAAGAGGCAATTTCCTCATTTCTAATTCCAATTAAATCAAATGTCTAATCTTTGAATAAATAAAATCAAAAAGATGACTTCCTAGTATTAAAAAAATAATTTATTATGATGTGTTTATGATTAACGTTTTACGACAGAAGGGATTATTTATACATTTAATAAATATTTATCGAGCTGGTGACCTTCAGCGGATGACTAAATGCCAAAATAAAACATAAAAATGTAAATAACACTTGTTTTTTTTACAATAAAATTGTTATTAGTTTTGTTATCAGCCAGTAACCAAATATAAGGACATATACATTTTGTTTATTATAAAATAATAGCTGCGGCCCGCGGTTCCACCCGCGTGGTGATAGATATTTTGGAAAATATATAATATATCTTTATAAATTGTAGCCTGTGTGTTATTCTGACGTATAAGCTATATTATTGTAAAGTTTCATTAAAATCCATTCCGTAGTTTTTACGTGAAAGAGTAACAAACATCCATCCATCCATACTTACAAACTTTAGCGTTTATTAGGTATATTAATAGGATTAATAAAATGTCGTTGTCGGCTATAATAGCTTCTTTTTAGCAGAACTTTACTAATTTTAATTATCTTAAAAATTACTTAATTGGTTATTGATAATTACTTATAACTACCTTGATACACAAAGATCCAGAATAAATTCTCTAGTTTATTTTACCAGTCCATAATAACGAAAAATAAATAAATAAAGCTACAGAAGCTACAGCTACAATAAATACGACTACATAAATAAATCCGAGCATAATATAGCATCTAGGTCCAAAATAAGCAAAGCTTGAGTTAGGGAAGCTAAAGATGGCCCAGATGTACTCAAAAGACGCATATTCTAGCGAATAGGGGCTCAAAGTAAAATGCCCTTGCTATTTGTCACGGCAGGGATACAGATTATACTACAAAATACGGGACAGAGCTGTTTATACCGCCGCGAGCGATGCGGTGGCACTATAACGATCTAATAAATCTAGAGGAAGCGGAGAAGGCTCTTGCACATGACTGGGTGGTGGCCATATTGTGCGCGAGGATATTATAACTGAATGTTAACTTTGATGCAATGTTTGAAAACTTTCTCATATAAAATCAACATGAATCAAGTAATAAATCATAATATAAATTATCAAGACCTAACCGTCCTAGGTTAAGTTTTGATGATTTATATTATGATTTTGATGTTTTAAATAATAATCACCCTAAATTCAAAATGGACGAAATCAAGTCCCATGCATGGCCATGGGACATTTTAAATGATAGCTTAATAATTTTTAATATCGGTCGATAAAATTGACGGAAAAATCGACTTGTATACAAAAAAAAATATAAAGCCGAAGACAGAACCTCCTCCTTTTTAATTTTCTTCTTCATCTAATTGGAGTTGGGTAATGATACCTGGATTAGGATTTCACCGTATGCACTTGTAAGGTTGTTCATAATCAATTATTAAAAAAATACTTTGTTAATTATTTTGTTTAGATCATAGAATCAATTATTAAAAAAATACTTTGTTAATTATTTTGTTTAGAATATGACTTGTAAGTGAATTATTGAATGACCATATTACCGCGGGTATAGCAGCACTACCACGTCTTATGCAAGATCCGTCAGAGCTCGCCGCGGAGATACTAACTCACAGCCAATGTGCCGCGAAATTAATAAAACTGGGATTGATGGCATTTCTATTGTATTGTATTTTGTTGTAAAATTAATAAAAAACAGCTTGAGTAAAGGTAAGGCACTCAACATAAATAAATATCTTAACTCCGAATACTTGCCATCCTTTGATTTTAACTTTAAGCTTTGTTTGCCTGGATGAAATCGCTTTAAGCATAAGGCCGCCAATTTGAATATGTTTTTTTTACAAATCTGTTTTAGATATATATTTTACATTATCTATCTACATATTTTATTACTTATTCGCACGAATACTCAAACGTAACTCACATTAATTATGTGATTACGTTTGAGTATTCGTGCGTTATGATTTAGTTAGAACAAACCTATGCGAATTTGTTTATTTGTATGGTTCATGTTAGCCGAGGTTAGTCGTGTCACGGGATGCCGAGTTAAAACTTCTTTTTCATCGGTACATCTTGGGGCATCATAACCTTAAGATGCCCCAAGCTTTTAAAAGCTTTATAAACTTAACAAAAGCTTTGCTTGCTTTGGGGATTGATAGTTAATACTGTAAGAAAATGCCAGGCCAGTGTGTTAAAACTACATATTATGTATATAAACGACACATTTGGAATAACTCAGCCAATGCAAGGCCATGCATCATTAAATCTTTATTATATCTTTTGATAATATAAGATGGAAAAGTGACACTTAAAGTCGTCCTAATAAAGACATACGCCTAACTCATAAATTGTGAGTGAAAAAACCGCGTGATACCCAAAAAAATGTACATACATACATAAAACGTTATTACCGCAATCAAAGTAGATGAAGATACCTACATTATACGACCTACATGAACATAATTTATGTACCGGAACCCTGCAATTAAACGAGAATCTGTGACCAGTAGCCGGCACGGAATAAATAAGGTTACACCAGAGTAATAGAATATACACTAAGGCTACATTACATGAAGAAATAAAAGGGGACTAGAAACAAAAGTGACGGCATAGACAAATGGACGTTTTTTTAAGTCGTAATTCCGGAGTATGTGAGAATAAAAAGCGTGGTTCATATTGTTATTTTGTTTTTCATTAGGAAATTTGTTTTTATCAAAGTGTTTACCAATTTTTATTCATAGTTGATTAATATTCATATGTAGATATCGACCATACCTACTTTAAAAGTAATTTTTCAACAAGACATAAATATGGGTTTTTGACATTATAGTGCTCAAGCTTTCTTACTCGGGTTCAACTCTAGGGTACAAGTCTCGCCGAAATCGAAATGTTTTAGGATTTTGCACAATTCTTACGAATCGTCTGGAACTTGTTAACTTAATGAACCTTGTTGGGTAGGAATTCATAATGAATTCGACAAAAAGCTTGACGATTATAATCTACAGAAGTTTATTAGTAAAATAGCACATAAATTATGAACAGCATACGAAGTGGTTCATGCAATAAGAAAAGTGTCCAATCCATTATTTTGGCATAATATTGTGCTAAATCATAGTTATAATAATACAAACGTCAATACCGAATAATGATATAATAAATAAAATAAATAAATAAATAATGCTGGACAATTCACACAGCATTATCTAGCCCCATGGTAAGCAGAGCTTGTGTTATGGGTAGTAGATAACTGATATACATAATACAATACATTACATAGATAGACATTTTTTATTATATATAGAAAACGACCAAAACACCCGGAACACATATCTACAGATCAAACACACAATTGTTCCGAGGCGGGAATCGTATCCGCAACCTCCTGCGTCGTAAGCGGACCTACGCCCACCGCGCCACATCGGTCGTCAAAAAATATCGAGTTATTCATTTATAATATACGTTATGGCTGAGCTGTAGGTCTACCAGTCTTATCAGAGGGTCTTTTGGTAGGAAGCTTTATCAGAAAATGCCTTCCTTATTACTTTGGGACTTTAAATATGATGCTGTGTGAAAGTCGAACATTAATTTTATCTGTTAACTGAAATACATAAGTTTTAGGTACAGGTATTTGTGAATAATGTAATATAATATATTTATATAATGTGATTGAAAATTGTTGGGTATTTCGCCCGCGTCCGTTCCTAGGACACATCCCTCGCAACACATTCCTCGAACACATCTTTCCCTTTATGTGTTTTTACATACAAAACATCGAGAATAAATGCTAAACAGTTGTTAGGAGTTCAGTTTATGTATGAAAATATACATTTTTTTTTTATTTATAAAATATACATGTGCCAGGATTTCCTGCTCGTCCATACTAATACCTATGTACAATTTTTAGTAGAAACTTTGCTCATAATACACTGATGTACACAGATGACTGATGAAGTTGAAAAAAATATTTAGAAAGCGCGTAAAAGTAACAGATACAAACCTTTTCCGAAAAATTAAGAAAATAGAATATGGCAAAAAATATTAAGAAAGCGGTTAAAAGTAAGTAAAAGCAACAGACCAAATACCTTCTCCCAAAAAGATAAAGGGCCTCAGTTAAGCTCCTTTAACTCTCTCGTAGGTGTCAATAGCAATCATGCGAATCGAACATGTAATGGACCGCGGCACAATTTAAATGTAAGAACAAGCATAAATTTATTAACAATGCTGAAATATCACCACATAAATCGATACACCGCCTGCCAGTTTACCGACAATTATTCTTAATTGGATTACGAAAGCGGTACATGAACATGCTTTGGGAAGAAAGCCGGGAGCGGGGACAAGGTATTCCAAACTACGTCATTTAAATAATTATTGACGGGACTGCCAACTCCTGGCAAAAAAATTAAAAACTAAATCACAATAAACAGGAGAAAAGATTGTCCAAACTAAATTATTGTATTAGCAGTATTCCTGTGGTACTTCGTACCTACAAAATCAAATAAATCAATATAATGAACAGATGTATCAATCCACCCATGACTTGCCATGCTTTCACGCATACGAAAGCTTGAATTTGAATCGGGGAAATGAAACGTATTTGTCGCATGTCTACACTTTTTTACTACCATTTATGAGTTTTGTAAAAGTTGTATAAGACGTCAATGATTTTGAATTATATAAAT
Source organism: Eupithecia dodoneata (assembly GCA_947044415.1). Taxonomy (NCBI): domain Eukaryota; kingdom Metazoa; phylum Arthropoda; class Insecta; order Lepidoptera; family Geometridae; genus Eupithecia; species Eupithecia dodoneata. The sequence goes on along the minus strand of OX345656.1, from coordinate 4,046,272 downwards.
CCTAATCTTATTGTATATACTGGTACTAAGCCTAGTACGTAATAAAATTTACATATTTGCCAGAATTATTGAAACCAGGCTCATGTCCGCCAGCACTTGTGACTTGTTCCATGTGTGGTTCGGCTGCTGAAGGGTTGTTGTGACTGCAGAGACAAAGGCCTTCCTCGATGGATATGCTTGAGTATAGTACTCGAGTAGTACTGCTCGAGTATGACCACAACCAGTGATAGCTCACTGGTATACTTAATTCATTATTAATTCGCTGGGAATTGATAAAGCTAATTATGAACTCACACGATAACCTTTTTAATTCAAAATTGTTAATTTACTTGTAGTGGCAAATAAATGAGATGTGTATGTCTATAACCTACCTACCCTAACTGCTACAGCTTTGGATTTTTGTGTTTTGGTTTGGAGGTCCAAAGTCTTGGACACAGCTTGGCGTGTTGGTGCGACATTTAATTGTGTAAATATGGTAAGCAATTTACAGTGTTTTGACGTCTGATGTCGACGGATAGACTTCAATTCGTGACAAAAAACAACATTAACATAAAACTGGGAAAGTAAGGGGGACTCCAACATCTCGTCTCCAAAGCCAACCTAACCTGAGTGTTGTACACCCTGCTAGATAACGAACTAGGCTCTGGTGAAAATATCAAACCATCTTCATAATTTGATAACTCATTAATTTAACAATTATTTTCCATTACTTGACACTGTCAGAAAACTGTCCAACCAGACACAGTTGCCATTAACAAAGAATCATCATCCAAACTGACATAGATTGATCTGATGATACCTTCAATAATAACTTTTAAATGTGTGTCTATTAATATATACTATAAAGTCTATTAACTAATTTTATTTATGCACATGTACCCACTTCTTTCCTCACTTTGTCTCTCTCTCTCCCACTAAGTAATTGAAGTGAACAGTAAAAAAAATTTTTTTTGATAATAATTTAATGTATAAAGTATGACTTGTCTAAGTGCTTATTTTGTAAGCCTAAAAAATGATTTTTTACTTTTACTTTACTTTTTACTTTAAGGTTTGCTGGAAGAGAACTCTTTTTCAGACGACCGATGTGGCGCGGTGGGCGAAGGTCCGCCTGCGACGCAGGAGGTTGCGGGTTCGATCTTTTAAGGGTTAAGTTCGCCTTTGTATTAATTTTCTAGAATAAGCTTTGTATATGGTTTTGAAAATTGAAATTGAAAATTGTTTATATATACTCTTATAAAAGTATCGTTACATGCTAGACAGTTGTTAGGACATCCTTTTAAGTATGCAATTATACTTGTGCCAGGATGTCCTGGTCTTCCTTACAAATACATGGATATAACAAATAAACTAAATTAAATATAATTTTTAAAAACATATAACAAATTTATTAAAATAATTATTACTGATTGATGGTTTTTAGTGCATGCAATCTTCACTTTGTATATGGTTTATCGTGCAAGAAGTATGTATAAATGAATAAATAAGGTTAGTTTTTGTAGTTTTCTGTGTTTAAGTAGGTAGTTATTGCTTGTTACAGATACGAGTAATAATATAATTAAGGTGGCCTTGTCCCGCCCATCCGTTCACCACTCCGCCACCCCTACTTCCGCTGTCGAGGGGAGCGGTATGTTTCGAGGTTTGACACGGCAATGAGGGTCATCATCTTTTAACCGACTACGAAATAAGGAGGAGGTTCTATGTTCAGATAGTTAGATAGTAATTTTATTGGTAAAAGAAAATATCTACAAGTCGAATAGTAAAAATCAATTTTAAATATTACAATGATAACAATTGGTCAGAGTATGGAACATAGATTCAATAAAATACATAGTTCGGCTATATCTATGTTTTTGATATAATCATTATCAGCCCGTACACGTCCACAGCTGAACATAGGCCTCCCACAAACGACGACGTTACGAATATCGGTCCTGAGTCGCCTCCATCCATCAAGTCGATTGACCAACTATGTAGATGTCGGTTTTTTCTTTATTCAAAATAATCAAATTATAATTACGTTGAGTCTTATTCAATTATTTGATATATATATTTTTTTATTAACAATAAAATTAAAACTATGTAGTACTTAACATTGAGGTAAGTGCAGATTGTTGTCAACTGATCGATATCATACCAGTCGGAAGTGTATGTATGTATAATAATGTATAATATTATATTGTTTCTCTTATTTACTATGAAAAACCAAAAACAAAAGCCATAATCTAAGGTCTTAATCGAGGTATGTACGTACCCATTATTAGATTATAGATCAATATAAATAAAATATATGAAGCTTAAAGAGCCTACGAAAACTTTCCTCTCTTTTGATACCAGCCTGGGCTCCTATTACGGATTATTGTAGCACGCGTAAAGGAATTTAAGTATATCATCTGTACCAATAAAATCAGTATAAAATAGCCATTGTGTTTATCGAATCGCTGATTGCAGAGGCTCTAGTCCTCAGCACGCGAACGTATCAACGAAATTGAATTTCGAACCAAATTACCGACACGATTGGACGAAACCGAGCGGAACGGACCGAAATCGACACCGTACAACGGTCTCGCGGCACGCGTCCGAAAGATGCTCCGATATCCCCTTATACTATGGTATGCTTATACAGCGGATGTCTGGGTATGGTTATGGTGTGTGTACTATTTTGTCCGCTCTCGGGATGGTCCACTGTGCGTCAGCGGATGTGTGTCAGCGGACCTGTGACGCTAGAGGTTGAAAGTTCGACTCAGACAAATAAATAGAAAGATATTAAGAAAATATTTTTATTTAGCTTAAAAATACATATAGACTACACTTGAAACTGATATAATAAATAAAATAGACTGACCTATAACACAATAGAACGTCACCAGTTTCTATCCTACGCCGCCACCGTCCAGTACGAAAACTTGAAGTCTTTACAGACTTCAAGTCGTACATTTCATATATCCATTGATATCTATCTATTATATATATAGTCCGCTGCAATCAGCCGCTGTCCGCTCAATATGCGAAAGCAATTACACCCGTGCCATGAGCATTCCACTATTAAATAGAACGTTTTTGTTTAAATCCGCGACTAATTCTAAATTTGAATACTGTTGTTATACCGGGGCGAGTTATGTACGGTTCTTATGAGGAAGTATCATGCGACCATCTTGATAAACTATCTACGGGAGGAATGTGTTTATTGATTCACGGTACATCTGTTCATTTCTGAATTTCACACTTTGATTCGAAATTTTAATGGGTATTTTTATTGTCTTTTAATTTATCGAATTCGAAATGGAATTTATAATTGCTGTAGTGTTGCTACGTGTTTTGTTTTCAGTAAGATTACACAAGGAATAAAATAAATAAATAAATAATGCTGGACAATTCACAGAGCATTATCTAGCCCCATGGTAAGCAGAGCTTGTGTTATGGGTACTAGATAACTGATATACATAATACAATACATTACATAGATAGATATTTTTTATTATACATAGAAAACGACCAGAACACCCGGAACAAATATCTGCAGATCGTACACACATTTGTTCCGAGGCGGGAATCGAACCCGCAACCTCCTGCGTCGCAGGCGGAACTTCGCCCACCGCGCCACATCGGTCGTCAATAAAAAAAAATATTTCTTTAACGACAAAAGAACTTGTATCTTATAGATACAAGTTACATAAACTTTTCTGTTTACAACATTATACAGATAATTGAAACAGTTCGCAAGATATTGTCCAACTTTGGGGTAACTTTTAAATTATACCTTAGCGCGTTGTCATACATTGGGTACCTAATTACATCGTATTTGTCATTTTAGGGTTCCGTACCAAAAAGTCAAAACGGGGCCCTATTACTAAGACTCCGCTGTCTGCCTGTCCGTCTGTCACCAGGCTGTATCTCATGAACTGTGATAGTGAGAAACGTGAAATTTTCACTCGCTGACTATTGCAAATAATCTAGAGGTACTAAAGTCATTTAAAACGGGATATTTACCATGATTTGATTTTTGAGTTATCCAATATTTCGGCACAGTTGCAGTAGTGGCAACGTTCGTAGCAAAAGACAAAAAATGAGGGTAGATCGGTATGTCTGCCCATAAAAACTCGCAGTGCCTTCAGTTACTCCGTGATCATGGCGCATGCAACTGTGCCGAAATATTGGATAACTCAAAAATCAAATCATGGTAAATATCCCGTTTTAAATGACTTTAGTATTAATAACCATGATAGTTTCAAAAGTTTTAATCTAGAGGTAGCACAACTGATCAAATCAATACCCATAAATAGTCAGCGTCAGCCAGCCTCTCTTTTCTAACTATTTTCAACATTACAAAGTTACTAATATGAACGTAAAATTTAATAAGAATAATTTAATTAGGATTAACCTTTAAATCAATCTAAATGTAAATAAATACTAAACTACCCAATTATGTTGGTAGCTATTAGTATAAAATGTTTTTTTATGAATCTGTGATTTATTATTTTTGTAACACATTGGCACAATAAATAATACCATCAACGTAACTTTTATGCAACAATTTTATGTTTTTGTTATGTAAAAATAGTCGTGCTATGGGTAAATCAACTTTAAAAACGAAATAAATAAAGTTCAAATTGATTACTTGGTTATGAAGTTAGCTTTGAATAAGCTCTCCTTCGAGTTAAAAATAATAATTGCCTAACTTGAAAGTTATTTCATATAAAGGAAAATCCACACAGCATCATCTAACTCCAAGAAAAACAGAGCTTGTCATCATCATCAGCCTATATTAGTCCACTGCTGGACATAGGACTCCCCCAATGAGCGCCATAGCACCCTGTCTTCAGCTTGGTGCATCCAGCATCTACCTGCAGTGTATCATAGATGTTTTTTTATTATACATAGAAAATATCGTACAAAAAGAGTTCTTCAGATCGTAAAAAAAATTGTCCCAAGGCGGAAATCGAACCCGCGACGTCCTGCGTCACAGGCGGAACATCGCCCGCCGCGCCATAATGGTCGTCAATATCAACTCATATATGGATATACAATACAGGTATAAATAATATATCCTTTAGCACACAAATGGTATTAATAGGAATAGCATTTGATAGTAATTCTATAGAAAACAGATTGAGCTAGCATAGCATAGAAAAAATGGACTAAGGTACAAAACAATAAAACGTCAAGTGCGAGTCAGACTTGCGCATCGAGGATTCCGTAATATTATAAGACTTTGCTTCGTGTTAAAATTATGGTTCAAGGCCAACGAGAATAAATCTGGGTTTTTTGTGCATGACTTTTCTTGGAAATTTCAAACTATGCAAACATAAACGACTGTAACTTCTGATTGTGTTGACTTAATACATTGATTTATATCGCGGCTCCAAGAGGTTCCAGACGTTTTTATTTGATTTTAATTTCAACTCGATACCTCTATGAGGTTCTGAGAAAATTTTGTTGACAGATAAACGGGCAACAGAGTCCTACACGGGTTCCATTTTTCCTTTTGAGGTACGGAATCCGATTTTTTTTTAATTTTGACGATTTCCAATAACTCGAAGCCTGAGGAAGATTTACTGGGTACAAAACTATTTCATTTTCTAAACAGTCACGATGGAGTCGACCGTGATAACGAATGAGGTATCTACTATTTACGACACACCCTGTATGTATGTATCTATTAATATAACCTTCAGAACCAAAGTCAAATCTAATCCAATTAGGTTATAAATCAACGAATAACATCAATCTCTTGCAAGCCGCTACTGATAACTAACAAATCCCATCCAAGGTTGATAGATTATCTCAAATTGGTGTAATAAGGAACATAATTAATGCAAATCACCGTAATAAACACATAAATAGGTGCAAAATCAAATGAGTTTATGGCCTAGGAGCCAATGGATGTGTACATTAAGAAATTAATAATTTAATGGGCTACTTACAAGTAGTATAATGCAGCCAGTGCTAGACTTGCTTCATTTCAGGGTTCATAAAATGAGAACAAAACACTTTTTAATTTATCGAGTTGTACAGTTTGACGTCAATAAGGTTAATAAGACATTATGATTTATCGCGCGCTACACATTTATGACCTTAATGAACTTAAAAAGAGTGAAAAAAATCCAGATTGTATCTGGATTTCATTCAAACTTTTTTTTATTAAAAGAAAGCCAAAAAATCTTTTTATTCATCTATATAATATATACTGAAGTACAAAATATTTTTATCTGTACTTATACAAATGTACCTACTAATGGTTTATTTTTATATAGAAACATAAAAAATAAATGCTCTATTCTTTCCACGTGGGAGTGATGGTAGTTCTATTTCATCAGCCCATGATGATATTATGATACAAAAGTCCTTTACAATGATATGATGATTGGAAAACTGAAAAATCAAATCTTGGTAAATGAATTTTGTGTAAATAAGATAGTTTCAAAAGTGATATTACATAATAATGTTTTCTTTTTTCCGCAAAGATTGCGTGTATTGATCCACTATGAAGACCGGTAAGCCATAACATCTCCATAAAATCCATAGAACCTCTAACTACTAACATATTTGGTTTCGTTGATTCCATTAGGTTCGAAGTACCAACCCAATCAGAACAGCGTAGCAGAAGGATTCGACACGAAGGATTTAATCCGTTCCTTTGAGGTCAAGGACGAAGCCTTCCCTATAGGGTTACCATCATAAATATTTATTTGATTGGAACCAATCAAATCGAGCCCGCTTAGCTAAGCCGCGTCGAAGTATCGTTGGCCACGCTCAATTTCTGGCAACACTTTACAAGTTTTCGGAATTCCTTTAAATTCGATACAGTAGTTATGTCGAGTCTGATTCGACTTGCCTCCTTTTATATCCTTCTGATCACGATGTCTTCAGCCTCTGTGGATATGATAAAAGAGGTTATTCTTCCAATACATCGGATCGGTACAACTCAAAAATTTCGTTCGAAAATTTTAATATACAGATAATTTTGACAAGTTGATCACAGCTTGTCAAAATTATCTGGAAACTCGCGATTTGAGGAAGCCAATGTAAACTCTTTTTTGGAATTGGAAACATTGGGCACGGCAAGGTTTGCACACTTCCTCAGTCTTTTAGACGAATACAGACAGAGCAACTTTTTTTTAACTGCTAAAGAAACTTTTCAATCTCTTAATATATCTTAAACTGTGCCTTTGTGGCACTTTTTATATGTAAACAGCAAGCTGCGAGTTGCCTGTTGCCGCAATAGTTGCACTGTCTTCATAGTGCCTAGTCGCATGATAGACGTCAGATGGCCAGTGATGCACCTACTAATCACATAACAAAGGGACAGCAGCGGAAATGATGGAAGTGCTAATTCGAGAAGCACAACCGCAAATAAGTACAAAGACGTTCCTCGAACGGCGATGAAATGACTACCGAGGCCTACAATTAGTGCACGAAGCAAAATGGCTGACCGGTGCACTCGACCACCATAAAAAAAACCACCGACATGCCGAATAAACGCGGCGGATTAAAAAAATGCGGGGGTCAATTCTCCCTGGTCGTTTACCCAGGCGAGTAACACGATATGCGTGTGTGTTAATTTAATTTTCTACTCGCAATAATTGCAAGAGCCCCGGGCCGGCAGACGGGAGGGGAACATGACATAGTAACGAGTTATTTGTATATGTCCTACGTGTATACAAGCTTTAGCTGTGTGCGTCTACCCGCGAGCACCTATTACTTGATTGAATAATTTAACTTTATTAATCTAAAACACATTCAAATTTATATTTTGATTCTTGATTTTATGATTTAAAACTTAATTGAAATATGTGTCGGCGATGTCGTAAATCAAAATTATCATATTTGTAATATTAATCTGATTTATCCCTGAGCTGGAATCCGGTAGTTTGCGTCACATTTGCGACTTTAAATTTGAATTGTTAATATGTTTATTTTTGTATTTTCTATAAAGAAACCGTTTTCTAAGTTCTATTTGTGTGGTATCTCATTTGAGAAAGTTAATCGGGAGCAAAGTGGGGCGCCCTGCGGTGCGCCCGCGCCGCTTGCATTTGTCATGTTAACACTGAACGTGTGAAGAGGCTTTATTAATGGCGATGGGATTATACCGCCGACACCGACGCTCATTGTTGTCAGCTCCGGTGTGGCCGCATTCAAACACTTTTTCTATTTGCCTTTGGGATTCATTCAAATAATAGGATATATTTCAAGTTTGTTTGTGAACGCCACAAAAGATTTTTTTCTCTCTAGCGGCGAGCATTGACAGTAATATCCTACACACTAAATTAATCTTTTGTAATTAGTTCTCTGAGGCAATATATCTAAGAGCTAATTCGGTTTATTTGTATCTAATTTGTAGTTGGCTGGTGTTTTTTGTGTAATAAACCCATAAAGTGTTTTCATGATGCAATCACCAGGGGTCTATGCAACGGGAGGTGTAATGTTGTAAAATAATAAAAGCCGGTAGATGCACAGGTGTCTACCTCATCCCGTTTATTGGAACAAAGAGCCGACACTTGAGCTAAACTTAAACCAATGCTCGTTTTTCAAAGCTGTGTGAAAACTCAATGAAGGAGTAGCGGCATTCTAACACGAAATATTTGGATCACTCGTTCAGTTTCAGATGTTGATTCTTTCGCACAGTAGTTTGCGGTACGATAGGTACAAATTTATAAGGCTTTCTGGGAACTTGGTCAAAGTAACTTATTCTGTGACCTCTTGCTCGAGCTCATTCAGTTAGAGTTGTAAACTCGCTAATTATACTATACAATTTAGCTAGAAACTTTGAATGGGTTGCTTGAAGTGATGAGTGAAACACTACCTATTGTTGTTTTAAAGTGTTTATAGTTAGCTAGCAGATTTTCTGTTTAGTAAAGTGCTATTTACAGTAATTGTAATAAAATATAAAACAATACAAAGTATTGTGATTGCAACACATTAATAGTTAGCTTCTGTTTACGCCAAGTCATTGCATTCCCCATAAACTAACAGAGCAAACAATAGAATATCAAAAATAAGCGCGGCCTTTAAGCTTTCGTTTCTTTTCACTGAATAGCGTAAGCAAATATTTTTACAGTGCACTTGAGGCGAATTGGCCATTGTCTTACAAAAGCTCAAATACAAGCGATTGTAAAATCCTGCGCAAGATTATAGGCCCGCTGTATTATTTGCCTTCGTAATTTTGTCCAAGTAATGTTTTGCTGTAATTTTGTCCACATTGTAATTTGTTTTGTATTACTTACACGGTCGATTTCAGATTATGTTGATGCAAATAATGGTTTGATGGCGGGATGATAGTCGACTGCTGCGCATGAGTCGAACCGAACATGAATGATACATTTCGGTATGGGTCATTCATTAAGCTTAAAACAATTCTTAAATTAAATCCACAGACAAACGCGGTGGGCGAAGGTCCGCCTGCGACGCAGAAGGTTGCGGGATCGATTCCCGCCTCGGAACAATTGTGTGTACGATCTACAGATATTTGTTCCGGGTGTTCTGGTCGTTTTCTATGTATAATAAAAAATATATATCTATGTAATGTATTGTATTATGTATATCAGTTATCTAGTACCCAAAACACAAGCTCTGCTTACCATGGGGCTAGATAATGCTGTGTGAATTGTCCAGCATTATTTATTTATTTATTTCTATAGGTACCTACGTCTCGCAATATACGGATAACTTGAAACACGCAAGACTGCCCATATCAGTGCATGAGCATTGTGATATAAAATAACGCTAAACGCCTTATTGTCTATTAAGAAGTCGGTCCGGCGGCGGCACTCACAATGGGCGGCGAGCACAAAGCGATGTTTATCGCCTACATTAATACGAACGGCCCCGCCCTGCCACGAAATACTAGATCCGTTTGTTATTATCTACATTTCATGTTACTTATCACGGGAAAGTGTGGGTTTGTATGTTTGTTTGTCAGAACAGACATAATATCTCAGATAGAAACCACTAAATAAATAGTACTACTTTTTTTAAAAGCTTATTATAGTTTGTTTGAATAGATCAAACTACTTCTGAAAATCTTTATCTTTCACTAGCGGCCCGTCCCGGTTTCGCCCGGGTGAACATTTATTTCATGATTTTTTTTCGATGAACCTAGAGTAAATGTATCTTTATGTAAAAAAAAGTAAATATAAAGCCTATAACACTCACAAATAACGTGGCTTTCTATTGGTAAAAGAATTTTCAAAATCGGTTGAGAAGATCCAGAGATTACTACCTACAACCTCACAAAGTCACAAACTTTGCCTCTTTATAATATTAGTATAGATTTAAGTTCCTATAATATAGATACATATTAGATTTTAAAATGTTTCAGGTCACTTATGTTTTTATTGACTAAAAGGAACCCGGAACTCTAGACATGGAACTTATGTCTTATCTGTCTTATGTTTCAGTTGAATCACCTTCAGATTGTTTGCAACAGTCTGCAGTTAGCTCAATTGTTTCAATTATTAATAGTAGTTTTAATTTGTTTCTCTTAATGCATTGTAATTTTCTTTCATTACAAAGTAATTCTGTCTGTATAACAACCCCCTAGTTCTGAGCTACTCATTCTTAGCCTCGATAAAGATAATCCAAAACGGATGAGTATGTCAGTAAAGTTTACGTGAATAAAGTCGCGGGCAGCTGCATAGTGAACCTACAATACGTTTGCCGGTGTAAATGTTGTGCTCTTTATTTTCACGCCGCGTTAATATATCGTTAGTGGGAGATGAATTATTGGATTTATATTTTATATCCAAAGATGGTAAACGAACCCGTTTTTAGAACCCTTCGTGGGATTTCGTTCGAACAACTGAAACTCAGAAACTAAGTTAATAGTAAGACTTCGAAAGTTGAGCTTCAGTTGGCCTAAACTAACTAGGCTAGGTTAGGTCTGTTAACTTGCTGAACATATTATAGTGCACAAGTGCTGGGAACACATAGGTAGTGCACCTGTGTGTTCCCAGCACTTGTGCACTAGTCTCTACTGCACTACTCTAGTCTACTTTCATAATCCGAAGAGATGTGTAAAATCAGTTTACTCAGCAGCCAGTGACGATTAAGGGTTTCTAACCAAACGCTATCTATCGATTTTTTTTTTCTATTTAATATAATATACACATAGAAAACTATTGGTAAATATTATATTAAAAGACAAGGGGAGAGTTATAACAGGGGAATTCCTGTTTTAACCCTGTCGTCGTTTCGTCGTATCCAAGACTTTTTATAAGTTCACCTTATTAGAAGTTAGTCTTCGGAAAAATATTCCTCAATAATTTCAAACCTTAGAAAGTCAAATATCATTATGTTATTGTAGATATATAAAATATTTATTCTTCATCTCTTTATTTTCATTTAAAACAGTCAATATTGATATACCGATTTCGGCGCCGAGTGCCGACCTACTTAAGCTAGAGTATCTAAATAAGTGAAAATATATATTATCTCTATTTATTTTTAAACGGGTAATTTCTTCTCTGACTGGATTGGAGAGAGCACCATCTAAAAAATATTAACTCTATAAAAATGGCAAAATTTAAAGTCGTAGCTGAGGAATACGAAATCCGCAGACATCCCAACTACCCGCATTTAAAATTAAATCCCACAGGTAATATTAGTACAAATTACGGCTCGCACTAAGAGATCAGATATATTAGCCGGTGAGCTGCTGCTAATTGCGGCGCAACACAAATATTTAATAACAATCCGAGATCCGCCGAGATGGCCACTTATCTGTTCAAAGAGAACAGGGGATGCTGTGGAGATGGAGTTAATTACATTACATATATATTTTATAAGACCATCGACTGTAGTCTTACGTCTTTTTTAGATTGAATGAATTTTAATTTAGGTTCAAATATTTTGCATTTTCGATGAACTATATAATAATCTGTTTTGTAATGCTGAGTTGCGGATTACTAACACTGTTAAGCCCAGCTCTACTTTATTAGTTTAAAAAAATCTAGAAAAATGTAGAGTCAGCACATAATTATTATGTATGCTCAGTGAAATACGCCATATAATATACTACTTAGCACCAACAATAATTTTGCGTGGTATGTTGTAGTAAAATTGCTTTTTGTAATAATATCCAATAGTAATACAACAATACTAAAGAATCATTCGTTACCAAAGCAGCAACCACTGTCCCAAAATCCAAAATAAAATAATCAAATACCAACTCCACAGATTCGTTGTCCAAATTATTGCTGCACGATTGTTAAACATTATTACGTCGGGTGTTGTTTAATAGAAACAAAAATATCTGGCGGCGCGCGTCGTGTTTGATCTCGAGGTGTTCGCCCGTCGAGTACGATTAGCCCTCTCTCAACGTATAATCAAATGTGCCTCGGGCCGGACTCGACACACATCCACACGACGCACCACAAAACTTTACCACACATTGCTGGCTGTCTACTCTCCTTTTCAGAACGCAGCAGGAAGACCCAGCAGTGTATGTAGCTATAAGTGGAAATTACGTGATTGATTTTCAAAAAAGTACATACGAGGCCCGCATCGGCGGATGAAGCCTCTCATTTGGCCGCCATTTGTCGACCATTTCGGTGTACCGATCATAAATGGAGCCCGCTCCGGGTCACGTTAGCATCTCGAAGAAAACGTGAAAAATCACACATCCAGCCGTGAAATTACTATCAATATAGTTAAGGGTAAGTATCGTGATATGCATAAATCGACTATGGAAATGGTAAAGACGAGCTCCGCTGAGGTGGCTGTAATAGTAGCTGTGTAAATTATAAGAACCAATAAAAGCTATCCACTCCCGAAGTACCCGCATATTCAATTATTTTTCTCGTGGAACTGAATGAACTGACTGGCAACACCGGAAACGTATTTCACTGAGCTCAATGGATACAAAAGTCACACGTATAATACAAAACTAATTAGCAAACAGACGTTGCATAAAACACTGCTAAGAAAATAATTTAAACCAATTATAATTTATGTCTCACATTACTGCTGTAATGTTCCGTAATTTATAATTTACTGGTCACTTTACTTATTCTTTGTCTATGCTTATTTTCACTAAAGGTGTGGTTCTACTAGAGCTTTCAAAAACTCTACCGACGGCCTCTACTCGACATCTTTAACCCTTAATTACTCGCGCATAAAAACATACATAAGTACGTGCGTGGCGTGCTTTCCACCCTAATTATAGAATTAGAAAAAAACTACCAAATACATACAAAATCAGACTTTTATTTATGATTAAGATTTTAAAATTAGCGTTGTAAACTCGAAACTCCAATAACTAGAGACGATCAAAAAGTCGCTGGGGTGTTAAACACCCCACGCGAGTAATTAAGGGTTAATTACGAAAAATGCCAACGGTGCCTTTACAATAACTTCTAAAATAGGTAGTAACTTAAATAACTGAATGTCTAGCTGAAAAATAATTTTGCAAGATCTTGTTTGACGATGAACCAGAACTACCTTGTACATACTACATAAAATACTACAATGGCAACATATAATAACATAAATAGGACGTCGAATGATTATTATTTTTATTACAAAAAAATATTAAAATAAAAAAAATTGATCAGGTACCTATACAAACTTATTTGATTGTTGACGTCTGGTCAAAACGACGCATGACCCGAGTGCATTGCCATAGCAATGCTGATGCGCTGTGTCAGACACTCAGAATACAACCAGTGCCAGAATACAACCCGAATACCCGAGACAAATATCTGCAGTTCGTATAAATATTTGTCCCGAGGCGGGAATCGAACCCTTGCGTCGCACCTTCGTCCACCGCGCCATAGAGGTCGTCGAAGTTTATCAGTCATCTAGTACCCATAACACTGCTTAGCTTGGAGTTATATGATGCTGTGGGAATTATCCAGCATTATTTACAGAGATCTTTTAAAAGTAGCAACCAGTGTGAACGCCAGCCAACCGTGCGTCGAAAGCGTCGTGAAATCCTGCTTAAAGCGTGCTCGCGGCAGGCAGTATATCAGCCTGAGCAGGCATCCCTCACAAATTACATCGGCGATACTATACAGTGATTTATTTATTTCACTTAAACAGCCTCGTAAACAGTGCCTGGGACGCTACGAAACTGCCGGGCCGTTATTCCCGACTTACTGCCGCGCAAGCTGCAAAAAGTTGAAATGATAGACGCAGTTCAGTTAGCCTTCTGTTCGTGATTGGTTATCTGTCAAAGTTTTAGCTGATTTGGAATATCCCATCAAACGTTTTAATGAAAGACTGATTTACTTATTTAATTTATACCAGGCTATAAAGGTTAATTATATGGTAGCCTAAATCTTCCAAAAAGAGTTTTTAATGGTCGCTCAAGCTGGGGTTTTTAAACGAACATGAAAACTGTAAATAAAAAGTTTCTTTACAGATATGTATGAAGTTTAATGAAACAAATTTTGAAAATTAATCTCTAAGTAATAACTCACACGTTACATTTAAAGCTTCAATAAAATCTGCCAAGTGAATTAATCATCGCCGCTTTTTATGTCTGAACTTTCATTATTCAATTATATTTCTTCGATTCTGTTCTCGCAAGTAAAAAACAATGATTAACTCGCTGAATTTATTTTGATTCTCCACACTTGCCCTTTGCAGACGCGTCGGCGCAACGAAAGAGAGAACAATACTATAGAAATGAGATAGAATAAAGTGCAATTTGTGTAATAAAGTTCGTTTACTTTTGACTAGGTGTAATTTTACCGATGTAAGAAATCTTTATATAATTCAATACCCTTATTTTACTATCAAGACTTCGTAATCGAAATAGGTAATAAATAGTTTAGTTCTTTTCCCCTATTTATCTAGCTACCAGCCTAGCAGTAAAAATATTATTTTCTTATCAGATTGCTGGGTCCCACTCTAGGACAAAGAGAAGGTCTTTGCCCATATCCCATGGCCTTGCCTCCTGCCATATATTTACAAAAATATTGGAAAGATAAACCGAAGGGTACTGAAAAAGCCTTCCATATAAAACTTCTGGTTTGGTAATAAATACTACCATTAATGCCAGGGTAGGTGCAAGTTTTGCTACTTGATTATGTTAGGAATTCGTTGGTCGACCTTAGTTTATTCAAGGCAAGACCAGACACAAACTACTTTTAATATCTTACACTGTTCACTTTTAATATAACCACACGTCTCTTAAGACCAGACCAAACCACTTTTTTTTTAGACAATTCACACAGCATTATCTAGCCCCATGGTAAGCAGAGCTTGTGTTATGGGTACTAGATAACTGATATACATAATACAATAAATTACATAGATAGATATTTTTTATTATACATTGAAAACGACCAGAACACCCGGAACAAATATCTGCAGATCGTACACACAATTGTTCCGAGGCGGGAATCGAACCCGCAACCTCCTGCGTCGCAGGCGGACCTTCGCCCACCGCGCCACATCGGTCGTCACTTTTAATATCTTACACTGTTCACTTTTAATATAACCACACGTCTCGACAGTGAGAGTCAAATCGTATAACTTAATTTTGAATATAACGAGGCAGAATTTATAGACAAAGCTTTAATAATAAGACCTTCTGTACAGCCACACTCTTGAAAAATAAACGAATATAATTAATTAAAAAATACAAAAATACTTTATTGTACACCAGATATACATGATTTACGTAATTTTCTGTCATTACAAAAATACATCACATGCGACAAGTACTCTGGGCGGCCTTAAAGCGATCTCTTGATCATAAGGATCAAGATCTACTTATTTTTGATCTCTTCAAACCATCTTGCCTCTCCAAACCACCATTCTGGATCATGCCACTTACCTATAGGCCCTATAGTATGTACCCTAATTGCCATATCAAGCTCGTAAACTGGCTGATCCGAGGACCGTCTAATGAGTTTCTCCGTAGCCCGCCCTCCGCTTGACATGATGGATGGAATCTGAAGCTCTGTTTGATTAGTTGCCAGTCCGTACTAACTATAATTAGCTTGTGTTAATGCTCTTTATGTGATTACGGTTATGAAATCTTGTTGCTTTGCAGCAGTAGGTTAGTTTGATCCAAATTTATTATTTGGCTCGGTAGAAAGAAGTCGATGAAATATACCATTAATGTAGGTCTTTTATTATTCTTGCGCTTTAAATAGATAGATAGAAAACACTTTATTAGTCCACATAAAACAGAAAACAATACAGATATCAATGCTTAGAATAAAGGAAGTACAAAGGACGGCCTTATCGCAGAGAGCGATCTATTCCAGGCAACCTAAGGTTGGACTGGACATGAAGAAACAATATAAATGGTACGTCGGAAGGACGAAGAGCACGAAACACAAAGGTTACCTGGAAAGTTCTCCGGGATTTTTGAATATGGGTAATAATTTTGTAGATTACGATAAATCTAAACAAAAAATAAACCCTATAACACAACGAGCAATAATTTCGTAGCATTAGGAACGCGTTTAAGTCTTTTCTATGGAAATAAAAGATTCGTAGCATTGTCGAGCAGCACTAAGGTGCGCGTTAAAATCTTTTGTTTTCTCTTCTTGGAATACAAAGAAAAATGATGGTAGTGTATTTGTTTATTTAGATTTGTTAAAGGCAGCATGAATAAAATTTTCAGATATTGAGTAAAAAATCGATTCATCAGCGTCACCAGCTTCCCAGGACAGGCACGACCTTTCAGCAATGAAGACTACGACAAAGAAGGAAGGAAGTGTAAAAAATGCCCATGGTTTAGTTACAGATGGTACACTAGCGTTATCTATTGGCGAGTAGTTGTATTAAAAACAGACACCCAAACAAACTGTTAACAATTTCAAATTCAGAATCCTTTTCCCCTTCCGTCACGGATACACCTAATTGTACCACAAGAAAAATCATTACACAAACGTTACCGTTAAATTAAATTAAAATCCGTTTACAATGTTGTACAACACCAAATCACAATCAATTTGTCACGTTTCGTCTATTCTTGTACCCCTTTGAACCCCACGGAGTCCGGGGGTTGGGGTAAAAGAGGGGTAACTTGAACAATATGCTGAGTCGACGTCACGGTGACTTCTCGCCTCTCGCGACATTGTAATCGAGGGGGACGAACGCGTTTGTCATCCTACCCTACAAATCCAACCTTACCACTCCAAAATGCACCCTGCAGCAAGATCGTAGAGCTGAGTTCGGTAGAGCAGCATTTTTGCAAGCATCATAAATTTTATAGCACTTTAATACAGCCATAACATAACAATAATAGGGTAAATGTTTTGGTAAGCCATAAATATGCGGAATTGCGTCCCGCTGGGACAAATTCGGTAACGCGTTTTTGTTGTTGTGCTAAAATAGGAAAGGTTTGAGACTAAATTGATTTTTAATTGATGAAACGAAATAGACAAACAGTTTGTAACTTTCTAAAGGGACAGTAATGTACCGCGAGCATGTTTTGGTACATTTATTTTGATTTTAGGGAAATAAAAATGTGGTGATAGTTATTGTTTAACTGCCTTACCCTTTAGCGATGGTTTGACAGTACAGATGCAAGAAATTTTGGCATGCGGATCCAAACTTTTCACATTGACACGTGCGTCACAATATCTAATGGTATTGTTGGAACAATAGGATAAGTACTCCAGTTTATACTCTACTTAAAATCATACTGATGATGATGATTTTTTTGTAAATGATATTATGTGTCTGGTTGGCCACTTTTCCGCCAGTGTCGTAAATTATCTAAGTTATCAAATTACTGTTAAGTTATTGAGTGCGTGTTTTCAAGCTATCAATGATTGTGTGATATTTTCACCAGAGCCTAGTTCGTTATCTAGCGAGGTGAAGTTACCACGTGCAGGTTACGTTGACTTGGAAGACGAGATGTTGGAGTGGCGTAAGGGGGTACACCACGTTTGCATAATTACTATTCACTATTTTGATTTGTTTTTTACTAACTTTGCTTGTAATTTTATGACACAGAACCTTTTAGACGACCTCTGTGGCGCGGTGGGCGAAGGTCCGCCTGTGACATAGGATAGGTTGCGGGTTCGATTCCCGCCTCGGAACAATTGTGTGTACGATCTGCAGATGCTAGTTCCGGGTGTCCTGGTCGTTATATGTATAAAAAAATATGTATCTATGTAATCTATTGTATTAAATATATCAGTGATCTAGTACCCATAACACAAGCTCTGCTTACCTTGGGGCTAGGTGATGCTGTGTGGATTGTCCAGCAATATTTATTTATTTATTTAACTTTTTGACGTTTACCTTAGATTACATCATAGACACTAATAAGGCCCTAAACACACAAGCATTACAAAACATACGCACATATTACGTAATTAGTACCTGCTAGTAATTACTAAAGGCAACTCATTACGGCTAATCCTCGCGTGCTAGTCTAATAGGCCATTAAGCGAGGCGCAAACAGTCAGATTGTTTTCTGCCGTGCCAAGTCGCCGGCTGACGTGAGGTCAGTGCAAATTGCAGCTAGATAGCTTAAATCGGTGTTTATTTTGTGAAATCACTTTAAGGAACTTAATCTTAGTTTATTATAATTGGTCGTATACATGTTGGTATAATAGAGGACTGGCTTAATACGAGTCTCACTCCAATTCGAAAACCAATAATCTAATAAGGTAAAGGTTTCTTATCCGCTTCTTTAATTTATGTTTAAAAAATTTAAGTAAAAAAAACCTTGGATTTTTAGGTCACTTTATTTCGTAGTTAGTAGTTATGTAGTCTTTATGGTGATAGGTAATTGAAGAAACTAGTTAGTAAAATTGTTAATGCTATAAGTAAATATTCTTATTAGTTTTACTTACGTAATTTGAATTTTCTGACGTGTTCAAGAGTTCTGTAAGGTCTGAACTCTAAAGGATATAAAGTACTTAGATATTCGATAATAATCGCTGTTTGTTTCGTTCGATTTGATATAAAGAGCCTTGAGTTTGATAACTCGACAATATTTTCTCAATAGGCTTTCGTACACCGCCTTTAGCATGCCCTCACGACACTACACAAATGCTATACAAAAATAGAACGTGTAGATGACTTCTCTCGATGAAATAGAAAAACTTACCGAATCTATGTATGTGTTACAACTTCAGTGATTTCACGCATATGAGCGCAGGAATAAATAAACTAAAATAAAAAACCCCTTTATTCCATAACCTTAAATAACATTGATTAATCATTCATATAATTTTTTTTTGTATTAATTAAATGTACATAATGTCAAATATAATAGAAATTCATGTCAGATTTAATATTGAATTTGATTTAGATGTTGTTTCTTTTAAATTAATATTAAAATTAGTAAGTAGTTAAGACTTCTCTTGGGCACAGATAATATAATACATACTTCTTGGGTAAAGGCCTCCGCAGGAATAAGAATAGGAAATTGCATATTTGTCGCTTTTTTTGGCTACATCTCACTTGTATCACCATTCTAACCCTTTTTCGTATAAGACGCCAATGGTTCTCGATTACATAAATCGTACTCTTATTAGATCTACTGGTACTGAACCTACTGTATGCTAAGTACCACAAAGCCCTTTCCTCGACCACGAACAAATCCCTAATGTTCAATGTTTCACTGCTATAATCACACAAAAGTAGGTACTTTACCTGATACAATAACTTTTAGTAATCAGTTTTATTATAATTACTTCGGCATCTTTTATTTTACCTCGTGCTGTTGGTTATAGCCGTTTGTTCATTCTTTCAATATAATTAGAAAACCTACTCTTTTCATAGAAAGTGTCTCCGGAGACGTTTGAGTGGATTGACTTAGGGCGGGCGGCCCGGCTGGGCGGGGATTCGTTTTGGCCCATTTCCGGTGAGAGTGCAGTGCCTCTATCAGGAACAAAAATACATTTAATGTCAAAGATAAATCATAAAATCGACTTTTTGAAAATCTATTGCAAAATATAAGAATATTTAGTAATAATTCAGAACCAGACATTTTCTGATAAGATACAACAAAATGCAATTCGCGTGCATCATTTTTTGTAAATGTTGTTCACTAGTAGGTAGAAACCGCAGAAACCAGCGGTATCGCATGTGTTGTTTCTATGGCAACGTTTTAGGATTATTGCTATCCCATGGATACTGATTTATGGGCTAAAAAGAAGCCCATGTCAAATAACAGGCCTAGAACTACCTGAATGCAAAATTTCAGCCCAACCCTTTCAGTAGTTTTAGCGTGAAGAGGTAACAAACCTCCCTCCATACATCCAAACATCCCAACCATCGCATTTATTATTTATGTGTAATTCTTATATTTTATCATCAGCTCAAGTAAGCAGTACTTTACTGTCTTTGTAAAAAAAGTTCCATAAATTATTAAAGTAATGTAGAAGCAGTCTTAGTTCCATTAAGAGCCTTTATTCCTAAAATGCGCAGAAACAGTACTTTTCAAACCCGTTTATATCATGAACCACTTATCTTATAGTATATGTTATTTAGTAATAATTTTAGGAAATTTTAGTGTCCAACGAGTTTGACTATAAAATATTTCGATTAATATAGTATGTACGCGTTCTATCAAGATAACTTGTGAGAGGTTTTCATAATTTCCCTTTCAGCATCAGTTTCGAAGCTCAAAATAATAGAAAATACTGACATATCTAATTAAGAAAAAAATATAACCTACTGATGAGATCCTTGGCTAAAAAGTTACTTAGAAAGATGTTTGGTTTTGGTATCCTACTATGAGAAATTAAAATTCAAAAAATGTGAAATATTACGAATATTTCACATTTTTAAATGATGTTTTTACCGATATACCTTATTTAATTTAATATAATAATAGCCTACCAATAAAGTGAAGCATCTTTTTTAAAATTATACATTTAAAATTTTTATGATTTTGTTGCTATTATTTTTCTATAAATATTTTAAAACTACTATAAAACGCTGCGCGAAAATCAGTCCGCCGCGAGGCTTTCTAGAGTGTGGTCACGTCGCTCATTAAATATTTATAGAAAAATAATAGCAACAAAATCATAAAAATTTTAAATGTATGATTTTAAAAAAGATGCTTCACTTTATTGGTAGGCTATTATTATATTAAATTAAATAAGGTATATCGGTAAAAACATCATTTAAAAATGTGAAATATTCGTAATATTTCACATTTTTTGAATTTTAATTTCTCATAGTAGGATACCAAAACCAAACATCTTTCTAAGTAACTTTTTAGCCAAGGATCTCATCAGTAGGTTATATTTTTTTCTTAATTAGATATGTCAGTATTTTCTATTATTTTGAGCTTCGAAACTGATGCTGAAAGGGAAATTATGAAAACCTCTCACAAGTTATCTTGATAGAACGCGTACATACTATATTAATCGAAATATTTTATAGTCAAACTCGTTGGACACTAAAATTTCCTAAAATTATTACTAAATAACATATACTATAAGATAAGTGGTTCATGATATAAACGGGTTTGAAAAGTACTGTTTCTGCGCATTTTAGGAATAAAGGCTCTTAAGAAAACAAGTGTCTTTTAATTTTAATTATACGTTTTAATGCATTTGTTTCTTAATTTTGTTATTTACTACATTAAATTTAATTATAAGGTACGATATTATAATCGTAAATACGAATATTTGGATGTTTGTGTCTTCATGCCAAAATTATCGAACCAGCGTAGATGTACTCCTAGCTGTAAACTTACTTATCACTTACCTACTATACTTTTAAGAGTGCAATAAAGAATTTTCTAAAACTTCTCCAATTTATTATCCCGAGAAAACGCATGCGAAGCCGCGTTCATAACCTAGCGGTGGGGATACTAGCAAAACGATCAGTAAAATAATTCCTGCTAGAGGCGCAGTTACTTAAATAAATACTTGTAGCACGTTCGGGATATAACCCCGACACCACTTCACACTCCCGCTAGACATTTATTGGTGGCGTAAATCTGTCGGATTTATGTGTTTTACTTAGTGCAAATATTTCTCCGGCTTTTCTAACTACGTGCTATCCGTCAACGGTGTGACTTTGTCTAAATACTATTGATTTTTTTTTCAAAGTCAAATACAAAATCATTTATTTCTTTAGGCTTACAAAATAAGCACTTAGACAAGTCAAATTTTATACTATTCAACTATTATCAAATAACATTATTTTTATTTTAATGATCACTTCAATTTTTGTCCACTAGTGGGAGAAGTGAAAAAGAAACCACTAGTATGTTTGGATGTTACAATTAAAGACTAATACAATACAAGCTCTTGTATGGACCACTCTGGTGAGGACGAACTACAGGCAGAACTCGTTCATCATAAGGGCATGCAAATCTTTAAATAATATCTTAGCAAATATTGTATTTAAAAATAGGAATGAAGTAGATTTAGATTTATTTAATACCACAACCAAGCGTATTAAACGCTTGTTGAGTCGTTTTTACTGTGTTTATTTTTTCGCCTTTATCTCAAAAACACCTACGGAGTTGAGACGTGGGCACTCACGACAGGGCTTGGCTGCCTCAGCAAGCTATGAAAACAGCTATGCTCGGAGTTTCTCTGAAGGATAGGATTCGTAACGAAATACATCCGACAGAGAACCAAGGTTATCGACATAGCTCTGAGAATTAGCAAGCTGAAGTGGCAGGGGGCCATATCTCGATCGCCTCGGTAAACGTAGTGTAGGACGCCCTCCGACCAGGTGGGATGACTACCTGCGAAAGACTACAGTTAGATGCTGGATGCGTCAAGCTGAAGACAAGGTGCTATGGCGCTCATTGGGAGAGGCCTATGTCCAGCCGTGGACTAATATAGGCTGATGATGATGATATCAAAAACAACTTCAAACACTAGCTGTACCTATATGAAGTAGGTAGTATTAACTACATTTTCTTGGTGTGAAAGTAACCGCCTCAGGAAAAGGAAAACCTTTTAACTGTGAGAACCAATATTTGTCGGAATGGAACTAAAGCAATCTCGGAAACGGTCCGGAACCACCGAAAAGGGACTAGGAGGCAATTTGGTGATTACTACCAGTGAAATATTGACACGTGTGAGCATTAGGGTTCTCTTTGTGATCGAGGACAGAGAACCGTACTTTTCATATGAGTATGAAAACGTCACTAAATAAAAAAAAAAGGTAAATATACATATTATGTTCTTGGGAAAGCTCAGGTTGGTACATATTTATGTTAGTTATGGTAAATACCGGGAGCTCGATACCAAGATTTCATGACATCTGTATCTTGTAATTGTGCTTAGTTATTATGCCCCCAGTTCATTCACGACATTTCCGTATTCATGAATGAAATGATGACATTGCGAAAATTCCAAGAACGAGGCTCTGCAAGTCACTGAGCATGTCACCACTAGGTACAGTCGGCGTCAAAAACATTCTGCTTAGTTACTATAATGATAACTTGGTCCGTTTTTATGTTGGCCGATAGAAGAAACGCATTAGGTTTTCCTAAAAAAAAATTGTTCGCCTACACTTAAAATGGAGGGATGTAATGATATAATGGGATATCAGTAATATTTAAATGGCATAGGTATTAGGTACGAACCTTTACTAATACTTACATAATGTACCTACTAGACTACTCTACTTTCAGCTTTTTACAATATCACATCAAACGCCTAGTATTCCGGAAGTAACAAAATACATAAATATTTTATTAGGGCGGGAAATTTTGAGACTCATAGTTGGTTTAATTACAGTTCGTAAAGTTTTGTTGTAATAAAATTATAATTAGTTAATTTACATTTACACTGGGCTAGCCTATTATATCATGTTCACACGCATCAAGCCAAGCATAATATTTTGTCCCCCCAAAAACCACTTTCTTTCGCACGTAGGCAGATAGAAATAGATCTACCCATATAAAATGATGCGAAAAGGTTCATTGAAGTTATTTTCCAAAAGCAGCACCATCTGTCGAAAATTTTCATAACTAACTTAACTGAAATTTTTCCGCCATGAAAATCACTGCGTCCACGAACCAACTACGCAAAACGAAACATCCTGAAGGCGCACCAGTTATACAACAGCTTACCCGAGTAAGAACTGTATATCTTTGCTGATTCAACATATTTTTGACTTCTCTTGCTGCAAAAGTGTAACATTATAGCGTAGCTAAGCGGGCGCGTATACTCGAGTGTTACACGCAAACAAAATTACATTTCATGAGAATATATATTTGAAAATGTTACTGACAGACTATAAACAATCATCAAAAAGACGTTTTGATGATCCTACTAATATTATAAACGCGAAAGTTTGTAAGTATCGATGGATGTTTGTTACTCTTTCACGCAAAAACTACTGAATGGATTTTGATGAAACTTACATATCAGAATAACACATAGGCTACAATTCATAAAGATATATTGTATATTATCCAAAATATCTATTACCACGCGGGTGAAACCGCGGGGCGCAGCTAGTTGTTTATAAGAAGGATCATTCTTCCACCGTGGTAGAATCAAAGAGAATACAAGAACTACGTAAGGTAGAATGCGTAGGTGTACTTTGCGCGTACCTACGTAACGAAGACGCAAAAAGTTTGAATTAGCGCAAATCACTGGATTTTAATGTCTACTACAAATTAATCTGACGGTGAATATGGCTTATAATTGGCGTACTGTCGTAATTTCATATACATATATTAATTAAGACAGAAGATACCTAAGTAATGTTATTGTATGTTCTCATTCAAGTGAACATTGTTCTTTTGAGTAAATAAAATCTCTCAAAGCTCTAGAGCCATAAGACCGACAATTGTAATTAATTTTTAAGTTCGTTCTGTTCATAGTTTTCTAGTTAAAGTGCAATAAAGAATTTTCTATCTATCTAGGTATCTTAAATTCACTGAGATACAGACAGTCACACATTTAATTATCTGATCCACCATTATGTATGTATGTTCTGATGTGTTTATTCATTAATTTAATGAACCATCCTTTGTAAAAACGCGACAGTGGCTTCGTCTGGGTAATTATGCCGTATTAGCATTCATTAGTGGTCATTATCGTATGCTCATATCGATTTAAGTCAATGCCGTTTGTGCAAAGCACCGTGCAGTGTAACGTAAGGGATGACATACCTACGGTTATTTCATGTTCTTGGATATTGCAGAGACACAGCTTAGATAGATTGTAGGAAGTTTACATCATTTACTGCAGATAAGCAATATCAGCTAAAAAGGTTACCGATGGGCCTATCTAGTATTAGTACCTATATCAGTATAATAATCATCATGTCCTCTTCCTAGGGTTATGTAACCCTAGGAAGAGGACATGATGATCATTTATTCATCTCTTCAATAGGGCCGCAGATAAATGCTCTAGCAGGCAGATTTAGTTCAGCAGCCTGTGCAGTTCGAACAATTCGATAATAATTTACTGATGAATATACAGTTAAGTTAGTTTATTTCAGTTACTTCCATTCCATAGTTCTATGTCTTATGGCATTTTGCTTTGGGGACTGGCAGCTCAGACATCGAGACTATCTTTGTTCTCCAAAAAAGGGCGGTACGTGCAATTTATAAATTAAAGCCTCGCGATTCTTTGATAGTATTATTTTAAGAAGATAATATTTCTTTTATCGTTATGCTAGCGACTAAAGCTTAAGAATGGTCATTATTTCGAACAAAGAGGCACTATTTAAATTTAATTTTGCACTTATTTATTCTCTATTTATTAAGCATAACAACAAACCTGAATTCGATTATGTCTTCGCTGCCATTATGGACAAAAACGGTGGCGACAGTAGGTAACACTTAACATCACTTCATCAATGTTGCCCACTTTACCATAAATACGCCACATCAACTGCCGATCAATGCAAGTGGCACAAGTACTATGTAACTCGGTAGCGACTTGATCACGTTACATTGTAGCCCGGGGCGACGTAGCAATGACGTGGTGATTAGTAGGTCTACAGACGGTTGTACGATATCCTGATGAAAGGCTTACCTACTTATAGACTTTGGTGCCAATCAGATTGCGTTAAGTTGATCGGTTTGAGTTGGTGCGAGATTACATTTTCGTGGTTTTAAAATTTTTCTGCGTTTTAAATTGAGTAAAACTAGCGGAAAAATAATTTGCGCAAATCGTCAACTATTTTATATTTCGTCCAAAATCGATTATTTTCCCATATGCTCCAAAAATACCAATGAATCGAAGTTAGTTTTTTTGATTAATTTTTACTTAATTTAAACTTTTTTAATAAGTGTCTTATTAGAAAACTACGAGTAACTTCGATTTTGGTATTTTTGGAGCATCTGGGAAAAATACTCGATTGTGGGCTAAAAATCAACACCATGATTTTTTCAAATGCTCTCAAAATACAATTGATCCTACGTTGGTTTCAACTTGGGTTCATAGAAAATACATCTGCAATGTGAGTGTTGTGTAAAGTTGACATTATTTTTATCCTGCTATCTCCTTCATCCAAACTAGAATACATAATACCTACCTCCCTCATGAAAAAGAATGAGGCGGTATTACAGTCATCAGCAGCCTTTAATAGTCTATTGCTGGACATAGTCCAGCAATAGACTATTAAAGGCTGCTGATGACTTAATACAATCGATATAAAAAAACGCTATTCTTAGAGTCACTAATTTGGTTTCGAAATTCGTAACCGCATCTGAACCGTTTCCTTGCGGTCGCATTTGTTCGATGGCGTGCGAAACATTTCTAATTGCGTTCTTTTATGATAAACGTGTGCAAATTAGGCATCATAAAAGCAGCTGCTTTTAGGTTAGTGGCGTGATCCCAAAACGATGATTATTTGACTTTCCTACTCAAAGGAATAAGCATTAGGTAGGTACCCTATAATATTTTTATTACATTACCTAACCCATACGTAGTTCTTTGGGCACTTACCACGAAATGAAGACTGAGACTTCTGACCAGGGCGTAAGACGCTTACGCCCTGTTCAGAAGGAGGACAAGAGGTCTAGTGGTCGCTCTCGAACTAAATGGTCGGACCTTATCATCATAATAACCTCTTTGACACCGTCTACCATGGCCCATTGCTCCCTCACAATGCAACCAATAGGGATGCATCGCGCACGAGCAGTCCCTCATCAAGAGGTCAAGTATCACATAAAACCACACCACTCTAAGAAGAGTGAATGACTAAGAAGAATACCTACGTTGTTCGCGCAAGCTAGAAGACATAGATAACAATAAACTTATGTGAATAGGTACTACTTGTGTTTTGTTAGTCTATGGTACTACCTTAATAGCTATCAAATGATCTGTCTTCTACTTCTACCTATGTAGCACTTCGTAGCACCTCGTAGCATAGTGGCAAATAGGCTCGCAACTATTATTCGTAAAATTATCACTTTGATTAAACATACGAATTACAGACTCGCTGAATACCGACCCTAATTAATTGAATTTGCAATGCAGCAATTTTCTGAATTAAAAATGGGACTGCGCAATTCAAGGAGGTAATTTGGCTTGTAAAGAACGGAAGTGCGGTTAGGCGGCTACACAGGCCGTCTGCATGTCTGACGTTAACATTAACATTAATAACTCCATAGAATGTAGAAAAACCCAAGTGACGACCTGCGGTTAAGGCTTCTTACAGAGGAAGCGCCTTTTCAATAGGTCTCAATAGGGGCTGCCCCCTTGCGGTCGACGCGGTAAGTCTAGAAAATGCAAGGAATGCCCCCGCTATAAATTACCTATTTGCAGCAAATTGAAACAGGAAGCCAAAAAGTCCAATAATTTGCGGCTTATTTTGAATTCCGTTTTATTCATTTGTTTTATCTAAGCATTTATGATAAGTTGCTTTTGTTTTTGTAGTCCGTTATTTGGGGATATTAAATTGGCACGCTTTATAGATTGAGGAAAATGTTGCAACTTGCCACTACTAACGCCATCTAGTATCAAGTAGTTAAACTAAATAATTGTTTTTACAGAACCATTGCCAAAGCTCCGTACTCAGAGCCGGGGTGACAGAAAAATAGAAACGTCAATTCAATTTGGCTTGGCAATGGATATTATTGTTCTGTGTTCACAATCAGCTGTTTTAAAAATTATCTGGATAACCTAAAAAAAAACATAGATTGTTTATTGGAAAGAAATTACTATAAAGTTTAGATATTCAAAATCGTTTCACCTTTCCACAAAGAAAAAGATCATGGCGTTAGTAAGGATTTGTCATAAGCAATCGCTTATAAATTCAAGTAAACTGTTTTTGCTCTTTAGATACAGCTCCCAGCAAAGTTTGAACCTAACTGATCCTGCAATCCAGACGTATCTCAAGCGTTTGGTTCTAGAATATGAAGATCTATACACGAAACAACGCAGAACTGTCGAAGAATCGAGGCGTCTTTACGAAATAAAGCCTATCGTAAATGTACTGGACCAAAGGCTTGCACTGTTCGACAGTATAGAGAATCTCAAAGAATTGAACAAGAAAGATAACAAGGATGAAGATATCAAGAAAATGATTAAAGACGAAGCCGAGATCTACCTGTCTCGATTGAAAACGATGGACTCTGAACTACTGTCGATCCTCCTCGAACCTACACTAACAGAAGGCGGTGTTTTGCTAGAAGTAACTGCTGGCGCCGGCGGTCAGGAATCCATGTTATTTGCTAGTGAACTGGCTGAGCTATACGAAAACTATGCGAGGTACAAGGAATGGGATGTAGATATTGCCACATATGATCGCTCCGACCTTGGTGGGGTAAGAAAAGCTTCGATGCTCATATCAGGTTACGGTGTCCCTGAGCTAATGAGATTAGAGGCAGGAGTTCACAGGGTTCAGAGAATCCCTACTACGGAGAAAGCTGGCCGCATTCACACTAGCACTGTTTCCGTTGCTGTGCTACCCCAGCCTACTGAAATTGAAGTTAATATATCTGATCGAGATGTAGTTATTGAGACTAAGAGAGCCAGTGGTGCAGGAGGGCAACATGTGAACACCACCGACAGTGCAGTGAGGCTGGTCCACACCCCAACGGGCACTATGGTGGAGTGCCAGGAAGGAAGATCACAGATCAAGAATAAAGAGATTGCATTCCAAAAGCTGAGGACGCTGTTGCTTGAGAAGCAGATTTTAGAGCAGTCTACTAAAATCAACAGTGAAAGAAAGTCCCAGGTATGCCAAAGTAGTTTTAAGAAACCTAAATTTCATATAAATATAGTCTGTAATAATAAGTATCAATTGATACTCATTATTCAGACTTTCTGGTCAAACTTTAACAAATTCTGGCTAGATGGTGTGTGAAATGTCTAGCATGATTCATTTATTTAAATAAGCAAGTTACATTCCTTCATCAGAACTTTGTGATATATCTAAATATTATATTATAAATATTATAAAAATTAAACAAGACTTAAAAAAAATACATAATGTTAACATAATAAAATATAAAAATTACAATTTATTGAGTAAGTAATTTTAACTTTTATTTCATTTTATATAATGTATTAATGTTTTTATTGTTACACTATTACATTAAATGCCTAAGTAAATAAAGTAAGTAAGTTCTTTATAAAAATAAATAAGTAAATAAATAAATCTTAACTTCATGCACCTTCACACAGTTCTACAACACTAGATATTCAATCACCACAAAAATCTTCCAGGTTGGCTCCGGCAATAGAAATGAGAAGATCCGCACATACAACTACCCCCAGGACCGAGTGACTGAGCACCGAGAGGGAGGCAGTACCTTGCATAATCTGAAGGGCTTCATGCAGGGTGGCGAGCAGTTGGAACAGCTACAGGAAGCTTTGTGCAGGCAGCAGAGACATCAGGCCCTTATGGAGGAGATTAATGACTTCTCCAAGAAATATATGGTATAAACCTTAGAACTTTACTGTTGTGGTGGTTATCTGTGTGTTGTGAGAGATTGATACTAATTGAGAGGGCTATCCTTAGAGGAAGTATGGGCTATCATCATCTATCTCAGTGATTGTGGAGAAAATGGATCTATGTGTGGTAACAATAAGTTGATTGTTTTGTGTTGGTGCAACATTACATTTTTTTGGGGATTTTAATTGTTGGTGATATCTAAAAGGAATAGTAAAGTCGATGGTAAAATAGTAAGGAAAACTAATGGTAAAGTAATTTGCCGCAAATCGGTCTTAGTCAGCTATCTATGGGCTGAGTTGGGGTCGATTCCTACGCCGAGGCTTAGGTAGGTATTTCAGAATAATAGTATTTTCATTTTGAGGCATATGTTGTCAAAAATTGGTCCACAACAGAAAAAAAACCATGAAGATTGCAAGGAAAATAGGGAGTTCTTTGCACTTAGTGGGATGACCCAGGCTAAAAATAGAATAAAGTTTTTCTTATTACCAACTAATTATCATGTTTTAGCGTTTATTTTGAATTTCTTTGTTTCAGGCTGATGGTAACACTAGCTAAACGTAAGTGTCCATCAATGATATTAATCTAACTAGGGTAGTTTATAAATTATTACAATTTAGTTCTCTTTGTAAAAAAATTTTGGCACGTAATGTTTCCAAGCCATAATCTAAGTCGTGGAAAAAGAAAATAAATATTTTTACTTATAATAAATGTTAAATGATGATTAAATTCACGAAATATGGTATTATTACTGTTGCCTGTGTTTTGTTTGTAAATAAAATTAGATAAATAACGGTTAATGTGTTTACAATTCTAACTTACCTATTATTAAAAATGAAAACCAATTTAATCTTAAAAGTACCTATTTATTTTGTACCAAATAAACAATCACATTTCAATAATAAGGTAAATATACATTTGATAACATTAGTTAAAAATGAGAGAGATTCAAAATTTCTAAGCTATCAATATCTAATAACATTAACAAAAGGGCATACCTAAAGCAGCAAGAGCATGTCTGTACATGTGTAACTTAAGGTCCTCCAAATTACTGCAGCTTACATTAAAATTTATACAGACATACATACTACTAAGGTTTAAGGCGGAAAATTCGACTAAAATAATTCGTCTCAGCCTAAGGCAGGGAGCTCCGCTTCGCTTCGCTTCGCTCTACCTTCTAATATAACCATATTAGAAGGTTAAGTTAAGGAGCAAAGTGTATCCACATCGGTTCTTTCTTAATGTAAGATACGCATAATAATCTTTTTAGACGAATCGTAACCAGTCGAATTTCCGTAAACGAAGGTTTTCATGTACGTATAAGAAAAAGCAATACGATGAACTTGGTTTCTTGAAGATTAATTCCCAAGTTTTGCTAAGTTCGCCGGGGACGGAGCATTAAGTCAAACTTTAACAAAAATCGCCGACAAACAAATAAAAGGTACAGCTATTAATAGGCGAATTCCATAAAAAAGCTATACAATTTCACTTTCCTATCTACCACCTCTATACGGATGTTTTATATTGTTTTTACACAAAACACAACCGCTTACCACGCACTAATACTGTAATAGGACTTAAAGATTTGAGATGAGTAAGATTTCTGAATATTAATTGCGACACCAAAATAATATCTAAAATTATTTGTCATTGATATGAATGATTTTAATCTCCAATTGCTTGCTAGTTGTGTCGCCACAAGAGCTTTATAATATTTATTTTTGATATGTAAAATGACATGTAATAGATTTATCTACTTAACGTCTACGAGCCTATACCTACTTACCAAATAAAAAGTCTCAAATAATTATTAATATATTCTCAACAAATTCATAGCTCTGTCTGTAATAAACTTTATATTATTAACGAAATACATATTATGATATTTGGTAGACGGTTTTCTATAAGAGATTTGAAAATAGATTGATTTTTAACTAGGTAGGCACTACATTGTGTCTAGATTTGCCGAAGCCCTAATAATATACTAAGAATTATCCAAAGTTGGTTTTGGCTCAAGAGACTTCCACGCCCGCACATGTCTATATTGCTTTCCTGCAAAAAAACGAAGGTATGAATTACTATACTTAGTAAAAACAACTTACCCTGAAACAACTTAAGGTTAAAGTATAGTTTGTTTTAGAAGCTAAGGCCCTGATTGAAATCACCTACATTTTAAAGCGGCTATTCATCGAAGTTGATATAAATAATACTATGTCGCCTTATTCTTCTTGTTTATCATCAAGCATATTTAACAGTGGACGAACAGGCCACTGCTGGACCTCAAAACGAGGGGGACTTTGTCATAATAACTACGCTTGACAGGCGTGAGTGATGCACCTAAAACTGCAACTCGCATGTATTTTTGAAAATGCAATCTATACTTGAATGCTGGGTTATCTAGGAAACTTCATATTCAGAACTGAAAAGTTAATAAAATTCAAATAAAAGTAAATAAACGCGATAAATATCCGATAAAATAGTACTTGTAACTATGTGTTCTGATCACGTAAGTTTAAAAATATGAAAATAATTGTCTTTAAATTAGGTACCTCGGTATGATTCCTGATACAAGATTTTGGCTGCCTCCTATACAGCGGATTCATGTGCTTGAAGCACGGAAGCGTACCATTGTAGCTCACTTCCGTCGCATCTACAGGCAGAATAGGTGCCTCAGTCTTCGCACAATGCAGGTCCACTATCACCATCAACATATTAGTGTAGTTAACTATCTGCGTATAGAACGGCCTTTCGCAATCCTTCACTTGCTTATTTATCTTCTGGTCTATGTTGTTGTAATCTAGCTGGTAAAGGTACATCTCGCGGTCGCATGGCGTTGGTCGTGTTCTGTTTATTAGAACTATTTTTTCGTAGTCGATTACCACTTTTGTCCTCGGATTCAATGGGTCGTCCTCTTCGTCGTTTTCGTTAGTTTGGTACGCAACTGTAGTGGAAAAAAACATTTATCAGACCGAGATATTGGATAGGAACCAGATCGTTAAGAATTTTGTCACGCGTGCATCTCTTTCCTTTTATTTGATTTTTTAACGCAAAATCAAATAAAGATACCGGACCTACTGACTTAGGAATATTAAGATTAAAGCAGACAATATAAAATTAATTCAAAATCATGCTGGAAAAGTATAGAGATGTTTCGAAAAGTTTTTAAATGCATATTCATTCCGTCAGTAAAGAAATCACACTTAAAGCGAATATTACGCAGACAGTTAAAAAATCGCGTTCCCTTAAATTTCGATAAATCATTTTAAGCCAAATTAAGTAATGTAGTAAAAGATACATAAATAAAGAATGCTGGACAAAAACATACATAATGTAAGAAGAATTTAGTTAGTGTAGATTTATGTACAGCCACGTTTGTGATTGAAATACATATGTATAACGACGTAGTATGTTTTGAGAGTAGGTATGAGGAGTAGATAGACTTTTTTTTATATAAAATGAGTCCCGAAACCCAACGTCAGCCAAAAGATGACGACAGGTAGGTTTATGTCGACCCATAAAAAAAACCCAATAAAAAAATCACCGGTCCATGTCCAAAATTTTCGAGTTATAGACTTTTTACAAAAAATTACAAAATAGTGTGATTAGTTTTTTTTTTCCGTATGAAAATCTGTTAATTTTCCGTATTCAAATCTATATTTAAAATATTAAAATCTGTTTGGACACTTTGGTGTTAAATAATGTATTTTTATTTTACTATTTTATAATACAAAACTAAATATTTCGGGTTGACATTGAGTTTCGGGACACGTTTTAAATACCTCTATATTTTTTGAGACCTCAAAATTATATATCACGTAGCACTATACTACAGCAACATGCGCATTCGACAAGTACTATATTTTACCCATTTACTGAAATCAACTAAGTCACTAACACGAAACGATTTTTAATTGTTACATGAGGCCGTCTAATTTCCACGTAGAAAGTCAAAAATAAATTTAGACTTTGCAGATTAAGACAAGCAGACATGACTGTAAGCAAATCCTGTTCTAAATTTTACGTTATTCTAATGTCCTTTATACGTCTACGAAATTTTCTAATGTACTCCTTCTAACACTCACCGGTTGGTGTAATATACTCTGAAAACAAGATGGAGTCGTTACTACTTCCGTAATACTAAATCCAATTTGACTCCATTAATTTATTTTTATTACTACTCAATTCCCAAACTCCCTTATTAATGTCACCTTTAGCATGCACTCTCATTTGTAATGTCTTTCTGTTTATTGGTATTGGTTATTTACCTATGGTCTATTTATTATTTGTGTTTTTCGATCGTATGCAATGTATCAGTTGTGTTGTCATGCATAGAAAGCAACAGTTCTTCTAAGTTTGATTCTAGATAGGTCTAAGCATAGGATAGATGATAGTTGCTCGTTGTCATGCGAAGAGAACATGCTGACAACATTGAGCCATACTGAACAAACACAGAGGTTTTCTTAATAGGACCGTTTCTCCCTATTCTATCAAATTCCCTGAACACTGATATTTGTCTAACATTGAACACTGAATTGACATACACAAGAAATATAGATTTAGTTTTCTTACCATCGTCGCTAATGGAATAATAGCTGGAAGCCTGTGCCAAACCTGATGTTACAGAGTTGAAAAGCCACATCGATGTTGTGAGGAACCACGCCATCACGAGTCGCAAATTATCCAGGGGCTAGAACATATGTATTTGCGTGGTTTTTAGTTGCAATGACTATATTAAAGGATTCTTTTCTTTTCAGTTATTGCTGCTTATATAGCACGTGGTAGCTATAATATTTTCGCATCTTACCGCTAAAAGCGAAGATGCTGGGTTTGTGTTATTTTTATCTGTGAAGCAAACAGCCTGATAGTCTACGATCTGTATCGGTCTAAAGATTTCTTCAGCAACCATCTTCATCATGATATCTGGACGCGCCTAAAACAAACAAAATTCATGTGTTTATTCTCTTATACGTAAGATTTGAGAGATCCGACTATTCTCATAAAAAATGTTTACCTTCCCAAAGAACTGCCCTGTCAAAGTTTCATCTTTGCTCACAATGATCCAGCCATTGTTATCAATCAAGAAGCAATCCCAGTTATCCGATAAGCAGGTTGTGCACTCCTTGTTGTGCTCGCACTAAAACAGACAATATTACATTTACAGTAAGTTCTCAGACGAGTCACGTACGCATTTTTGGAAACTTAATCATCTTGCATTAACCCTTCCTTTTCTATTGTTTATCGCTTTTACTGCCTAACCTCTGGGTAGTGTCCCTAAGGGGGGAGTCGCTTCTGCTGCTCCGTGTAGCGGCTAGTGGGCATGTGCGTCATGGGCATTGAAAGTGTAATGTTAAATGCCACTTACCGATGACGTGATATTGGTGAACCACTCTGAAAGTCGATCATGTTTGAACTGGAAGCCTACAACTGCCGCCGGCGCCTTCCTATGACCATCCCCATGGAACACCGCGTGTGCTGCGGTGACCGTCGCCAATGTAACGTTCAGTGGAAACTTCTCTGTGTTTAACTCGGTGCTGTAGACGTAGCTGAGTGGATCTACTGCGTGTTGCTCTACCGCTCGTTTGTACCACACCTCGTCGATCGCTCGTGGATACTGTTTGCCGAATTCCGGTCTGAAAATTATATGATGTCTTTAATATATTAGGTTCTAGAGTATTATTTTGATCCTAGTTCTTTTCTTCTGGCATTTCCTTCGTTTAGCCGTCCCTATTTGTGCCTATGTCGGCCTCTGTGGCGCGGTGGGCGAACGTCCGCCTGTGATGCAGGAGGTTGCGGGTTCGATTCCCGCAATGGGACAAATGTTTGTATTATCTGAAGATATTTGTTCCGGGTGTTTTGATCGTTTTCTATTTATTAATAAAAAATATATATCTATGTAATGTATTTTATTATGTATATCAGTAATCTAGTACCCATAACACAAGCTCTGCTTCCCTGGGGACTAGGTAATGCTGTGTAAATTGTCCGGCATTATTTATCTATTTATTTCATATACTTTCGCTCTTCGTTGGATCATGTAACTTACTTTTCATTATCGTGCTCCTTTAGAGGATGGGTCTGCCATCTGGTAAGACCACTGTGGGTCGACAGGAAAGCCACGATGTATCCGAACCGTTGAATAAATTCAGACCTGTAATCAAATTACTTAT
This sequence comes from Eupithecia dodoneata, assembly GCA_947044415.1. NCBI lineage: Eukaryota > Metazoa > Arthropoda > Insecta > Lepidoptera > Geometridae > Eupithecia > Eupithecia dodoneata. The sequence continues at coordinate 4,010,348 of OX345656.1, read as the reverse complement.
GTATTTAATATGTTTTAAATATCTATACTATTCTTATATCTCGTTTGTGTTCAAGTAAACCTAACTATTATATAGCCCTTGCTTATCTCTGCTTTCATACTTACACCTCTCTGTGAGCTTGAAAATTTACAGGTAATGGTAATTGGTTAAGGTATATACTACCTACTTCATCATCGGCCTGATTCGTCCGTCTATAGAGACGATATATATAGGTAATGCCTACGGTTTAGTTGGTACATTTCTTGGTGTGGCTATGCAGAGCAGCACTATACGCGAATGCACCGAGCTAAGGCAAATTATGCATGAGTGCCTAGTGGTGTGATGCTCTTTGGATCTGAGTTCTTTGCATGCCATCTTGCTCTTTTATCTATTATTTTACAACAGAACTCAATTAACAGTTCAAACTTACGATTTAACTATGCAAAAAATACGCCCTTATTATAAGTTATACCACTATTCACATAATAAGACACTGGATAACAACACAATCTTGAAAAGTGACGCTCTGAAATACATAGGTAATCCTAGTACAAGTGGCATTTATGTGAGGAATCGCGCATTGAATTTGAAATCCATATTGTATTTTCATTTTAAAATTATAAAGCATAGTTATCGAATCAAAAGTTTCATATCATTCCTTGAGCATGTTATACAATACCTAAACAATGAATGTTGAATGCTACTCGTATCTCATTTTTATAAAATTTTGAATAGATACATTTGCAATGAAACGCATGCAATGAAATTAAAGTTTTGGTTAGATTTGCTTTATAATTTTAAAAAGAAACTATACGAGTACGGATTTCAAATTAAATGCTATAGATTTTTTTAATTGAACTCTTTAAACTGCCAGATACCTGCGTGTTTAAAACATTAACATCTTATAAATCGGAGAAGGTCTTCCATGCACATAAATTTACATTAATTTACTTTACCTCGGCAACAATCCGATCACTTTTGTCAATGGGCTATCCAGGTGCAGATTTTAAAAATCATTTAGAAATTATAATAATGTGATTTAATAAACAAACACATAAATATTATTAAAAGTTCAACAACCTAGGTACCTATTAATTTATAGAATTCTATACAAAACCGGTAAAACAACATATTTTATAGCATGTAGCGAGCGTTTGGTGTATTGCATTCTTAGAGAGGTGCTTACTTTCATATCAGTATTTGAACCTTTTTCGTGCAATACAGCCAGCGTCTTGGGGACGCTTCCGATTGGTCCGACCTACTCTAGAAGTTGATTTTGCCAATAGCGCTTGCAGTTTGCACAGGCTTTGTCTGATTTAGTAGCGTAGTTTTTTTTCTTTAGCGATGTTATTTACATAGATTATAAATTATGTTATGTTGATGACGATTTTTCATAAAACAACTTTGTATTTAGTCAGCAGGTACTTAAAAATTGTTTTATAAGTTAGTAAGTACAAATAAATGATCTTATTGTTTGCAGCCAAACAGATTGCAGTTAGCTCAACTATTTCAGTTATAAATATTAGTTCTTATTTGTTTCGTCTTTAATTTTAATTTTCTTTGTTGATAAGGCCCATTATTCGAGGGAAAACCATACTGTCTCATAAAGCTAATGAGAGTCGAGAGAGTATAAATAGTAGTTATTGATAAAAACTTACGCCTTCTCTTCAGAAGCTGAATCCGATATGCTCTTGTTAAACCAAGCCGTGTTCCTTGCATCGTAAACTAAAGCTTGCATGAGTCCATGGTCGCCTGAAGAAATAATTTCATTAATATGGAAAACATTTTAATCAAAAGGATCACTTGAATTCCTACTTACAATAGTATTCGTTCCGAGGTGCGCTGTTAGGTATCTTACCCCTTTCTTTGCCTTCGGGAGTTCCTATAAAAGTAAAAATTTAGTATAGCTTCTATCATAATATGCATAAGTTTGAAATCAAAAGGTCCTGAACTATTGCGTGCTTGGTACCGTTATGTTTCTCATGTCCAGCTTTATTTTTATGATGTTCTGGCGGTCGGGGCTTCGCCGGCCATCGCCAGCCAGGCTTGGCCACTCGTTCCAGAAAATACAGCAGCTCTTCCTCTGGAGTTGAGAAAGTGTGACCGTAGCGGCGACAATACAGCCTATAACATTAGAAAATCAGTCGTAGGTGTACATACTTTCTATTGCTTCGTCGTGATTTTAAGTGAGACTTCCTGTCGGTTAATTCAGATGTATTTGTGAGTGTAGCACTACTATCGGCGCTCATTGGCTGTTTCTAAAAATGAGTGATAATAGTATGTACGTTACACTTATATTAGTTGATATTTAATTATTAATTGACCAGCTGCATATGAAAACATGAGTTTTCTCCTCTGCATAGACTTAGTTAGTTCTGTGATGACGTTATGCCAAATACGAGAATGTAGATTTCTCTAATGTCTTTTAAAAAGAAATAGTTATCTAATAAAACTCACCAATCAGGATGAACACTCCATTTGTCCAGAAGGTACTGTTTCGCTGATATATTCTTTGAAGTGAGCGATAGCCGATGTATATCATCAGTCGGCGGAGGCGTGATCCTGTGTCTCCCGTAATTGTCTGGTATCGCCACCACTAGCGTGAATGGGGAGTCTACTATACCCGTCCAGTAGAAATGTCTTTTCGCAGTAGAAACACGTCTCTGAACCAAAAATATGATATTTATATATTTGACTTTATATAACACTACATAGTATATAACACTCGCTTCCTGCTGTCTGTCGGTCCCTATGTATGCGTAGATCTTTAAAACTACGAAACGGATTTTGATGCGGTTTTGTTATAGATAGAGTTGAAGATTTCCACGCGGGAGTAGCTGCGGGGCACAGTTAGTTTAATATATACCTAAGGAAAATTATTGAAATAAACTTAGCAGTTTCTTGCTTACCATGTCTTCGAGATGATATTTGACGTTCATCATTTTGTTTCCCGTATTTTGATCGATTATGTCTTTTCGAAGCTGAAAAAAAAAACTTGTTTACTTAACAGAATCAATCAATAAATTACCAATTATTGAGTATTTATAAGTAGTTACGTACCGTATTTAATTCCTTACTAAAATTTCTCGGCCCTCTATCGTCATCAAATAGTTCAACTTCCAACATATCAACACTATTATAGCTGGGCTTTAATATTTGCTGAAACTGAAACCAGAAAAGCAGTTTTTTGATGATCCAAGATACTCTCAAACATGTAAAATGTCAACAAGTAAAATGTTACATACCACAGGCCTCAAGTCGGGATGAATCAAGATGTACCCGTTATTTGTCACTATAAATGCGTATCCATTTACACCAATCTAAAAAAACGCATACTAGTTAGAAATTTTTGTTTTTCATAACATGAGCTTGAGCTCTGCTTACTTTGGGGCTAGCTAGATGATGCCTTGTAAAATAAACAGCATTATTATTATGATATAAACTCGTGGTGTTATATAAAAGTAATTTCTAACGGGATATTTACCATGATTAGATTTTTGCGTCTTCCAATATTTCGTCACAGTTTCATGCACCATGATCACGGAATAACTGAAGGCACTGCGAGTATGTTTTTATTTGCAGATAATGAAACGTTCGATAATGAAACTAAAACTTAAACTTCACTGGTCTATGTTAATCCTTTTTTTTTAAATCATATTTATTGTAAGGACCTTTATAATTAATTACATGGCGGTCCTATTGAATTAACAAGATACTAATTTTAAAAAACATACTAACTTATCTAATACACAGTAAACAATAAACAGTAAACAAAAATAAAGTAGCAGATAATTTAGAATATATGTAGATGTGTAGGTATCACTTAAAATGACTCACCGCTGTGAACAGCTGTTTCGCTGCTTCGGATGTCGGCTCTGCTAGAATTTCATTAAATAGTCCTACATCAACACAATGTTAATCCTTATTGTAACTAAATAAATAAATAATGCTGGACAATTCACACAGCATCATCTAGCCCCAAGCTAAGCAGAGCTTGTGTTATGGGTACTAGATGACTGATATACATAATACAATACATTACATAGATATATATTTTTTATTATACATAGTAAACGCCCAGAACACCCGGAACAAATATGTGCAGATCGTACACACAATTGTTCCGAGGCGGGAATCGAACCCGCAACCTCCTGCGTCGCAGGCGGACCTTCGCCCACCGCGCCACATCGGTCGTCGCTCTCTTTATAATGTCTATGTACTGTCTGTCTTCCAAATTAATAAAAATAAAACCGGTGCGCGGTGGTGGTAGTGGTAACGTTCGTAGCAAAAGACAATAAAACAGGGTAGATCGTTATGCCTGCCAATTAAAACATACTCGCAGTGCCTTCATTTATTCTATGATCATGAAAACTGTGCCAAAATATTGGAAAACTCAATTCATAATTCATTTATTGTTTGTGAATCAGGGTAATTGATAGTCAGTAGACACATAAGACTTACATATTTTAGATCGCTAGATTCTGCCGCTTAGGCGTACAAACATTTTAAATACAAGTGATATTATAGCTAATAATAATCATAATTATATTATCTTATAAAAAAAGCATGCAGTTATATAAATAGTCATTTTATTTAAATACTTATGATTTTTAATCAATGTCAAATTATGAAATTTTATTTAAATAATAGATTGATGTACAGCAGGAGATGAAATGTCAGTACGATCTGTAAATTTCATGGCAAATGTATAATTCAAAAATCGAATCATGATTAATATCCCGTTATAATTTACTTATGTGTTAATAGCCATGATAGTTTCAATAGTTTTATAATGGTGTTATAGTATGCTGCATACCTTATACGGAGTCATCAAGGTTTGTATTTCAGAGAGGGCTACATCTGTGCCAGCCACTCCCAATAATCTAGCAATACGCATCTGAAATGTTTTACTTCAAATGTTATAACGCACTGAAAAACAAGTAATTAAAGCACAGTGTATATAATATGTAAATATCCTTTATGTGTTACTGTTAAAAATATTTTCGCAAAAATTAACTAATATCTACGCATCATTTCCAAATCTACAAAAATACTAGAAAACATCATAACAATACAAAAATTATGTCTGTTATGTATCAAACAGTAAATTATCTAACTACTAATTCTTATTTGGCTTTTTATATGCCATCATTTTCTACTAATATAAAATTGACAATCTGGCTTAAATAGCTAGCAATGTTTACTTTATGTTTAGCATCTAAGCCCCGTTAGGCGAGTTCTATATTGTTTATATAGAACAATAATTAAAAGGATTCTAGTTTATATAAACCACATTACAGGTTCTAGCAAATCTACTCAAAAAGTTAAACCGTAAATCATTACATTAAAATGCTACTCTTTATACTAGAAACCCACTACCGTTTCTGGCGTAGATATGTAAATACCCTTACAAAGGAATCCATGAAAGAATCTGTTGACATTATTAAATTAATAACATTGCTAAAATATTGATTCATATCAGCAATTCACCATTATTTTTGATGGTGGAAGCGATGGCATATATCACTTTTATCTCATTGATATATCATATATTATAGATTTTGATTTGAGTGTCCAGTTGTCGGGATCTTATTAGCCAATAGTATTTTTATATAATTAGTGGTATCCATCGTCGTCCATTCATCTCCATTCACTGTATCTGTGTAGTGATTGTAAAGACGTGGTTGTCCTACCTCTTTTACTACGCCGTTCTCCTCTACGGTCTGCGATTGGTTGTTGTCGAACGAATGCAATTAAAATAAATAACATACAGATAAATGCATTGGAACAACTTTCACTAGAAATAAAATATTCCCTTTCCAAGGAGTTTATTAAATTGAATAAAATTTTGGTAAAAGGTTAGTAAAGTTGCCTAGCAGTGGGGCGGTATAGGCGGATCAAATAAAAATATCATCATTCTTCAAATGTAGCTTGTACGCAACGCAATGCTCATGTCAAAAAAGCCCCATACGAGTCAAACGTCGGGCAGCGCCATACTTTAATTCAAAAATATTTACATTTACATATTTTAAAACAAGTCAGTTCTCAAAAAATGCCTCTACAAAGACATCACTAAGTCAGGCATAAATTACTTTTTTTTATTAGATAGTGTGTGTAGTGATAATATCATAACTCTTGCATAGAAAAATTATTTGATGATTGATAGAAAAGTCGATCATAACACCCTATTGGTCTACGCCTACGGACTAGTAGAACTACTCTACAGTAAGCCAAAAGGGTCGAACAACAATGGGCATGGGTCAGTCGGCGACTGACGACCGCGCCGCCAACCTTCGCTGGCCGCAGTCAACATCTATCGAGGACAGATGCATCGCTAACGGGGCCAAATAACACTTTACCGTTACTGAAATCCAAAAACTAAATCATAAAAACTCTCTCTTATCTTGCAAAAACTTTACATTAAATCATCAAAACTGTCTAAGTGTAGTGTAGTACCTCTTTCGTAACCGATACCCAGTAAGCTTCATTTATCAGTACATTCTCTGTGATGTTCTGAGGGGAAACCACCAAACAAAACGAAGTTATTAATATACACTTAATAGGTTAAAAGCAAGAAGATACAAGTACACTAAAGAATATTCGGATGTGATAGAGCTTACGTCCAATGAGAAGTAAATAGAAAACCAATCTGTAAATAAATTTCTTAAAATAGATTTATCCAGACATGCAGGCATAGAGAATTTAGAATTTTGGAAAAGACGTAACAATAACAGGCATCCATAATAATCGAGAAGAGAAACGATAGGAGAAGGATCAAATAACAATAAAGAAGAGCAATCGTACATCAATTAATCCATCGTTTTCCACCTCAATATATTGTAAGTGCCTATTTGGGGTAGTTCCAAGAATCATAAGTTCATTAATATTAGAGAAAGGGAAAGAAGACATACCTCGTTATGGCGAAGGTCATACACTGGCATGGATACGGAAGTCATCAATTGGTAGTCAGAGTTCCCGATCTCGCTGTATTGCCCTTGTTTCATCTGTAGACAACAGGACATTATTACTATCACAATGAAATACGAATCTCTCTTTTTTCTGAAGATAAAATTATACCTGGGTAATCTTCCATCTTCGATGTTGTTCCTCGTCCGAGTTGAACAGTTTCTTGTCCATGCGCTGGCTAACAAAGCGTTCTTTTTGTTCTGCTCTTTCCCGTTGCTCCCATAGATAATCCGCTACTTTAGGGTCCTGAAAAATTTGAATGCTAACGTTATTTTTAACCTAGTCATAATGTTTTATTTAATCAACATAGATTAGCCCAGTAAAACTGAAGCCTTACAAATACAAATGCGATTAGAAAACTTACAGTGACATTCGCGTAAACCGGAGTCCATACGACTGGGTGGAGCTCCCTCTGCAAAACTAGGGGTCTCGCCAGCACATTGACATGTTCCAACACTCTTTCTCTAACTTCAGCCAGCGTACTAAGATGCACGTAGAACCCTTTATTGGCACACGCCATCCACTTCACCTCCCTGACGTCCGCCACCTATACAAGACTTTGCTGTTATATTCGAAATCTAGTAATGACATACTCATAGACTTACTAAGGTGTAGAATTATTTTTACCTACGTGGTATGATGATGTCCCGGTAGCGCTGTGAGGTACTATCAGTGGTTAATTTACTATGTTATATAAGATTACAGGCTCGCCTACCGTCGATACACAATTATATGGCTATAATACGATTATTAAAATGCATTCTAGATAATAAACATCTAAAGATTTCAAAATTAGTTAATTGGTTGGTGAAATTGTATCATTGTAGGAATCAAACAACATCAACAAACTTATGTGACTAAGTAACAAGACAAACAAACTATCACACAATCACGCTAGAAGAAAACACTAAATCATCACAAACACTAAACTAAAAGCAAAGCAATGAAGGTGAGGGAATAGAAAATAAATATATTACATAGATATATAGATAGACATGCGTTGTAACCCCTCCGAAGGCACCGGTCTTGTATACAACGTATTATAATTTTGTAATAATTTATGCCTTGAGTCCCTTGGTATTTAGAAAGGTTACATAGACGCTTCAAGAAACGCAATCAACATCAATTCAGAAGAATATGACGCAACAGTAATTTTGACCAAATATCCAATACACAAAAAATAATCGATAATAATAATCAATAATAAATCTTCGTCTCTTGAAACGTAGGAAAATAATATAGGAAGAAGAGTACCACGTTCTGGGTGTACTGCAAGACAAGGGACATTATGCAGGTAGCACAATGACTACACACACAGTAAGACCTGAAGTGGTACTACCTTTACCTCCCGCCCTATCAGGTATGTGAAAACCCGAACGGGAGAATCGTATTTCCAGTTGTATCTCTCGAATAGTTCCTTGTAGTTATATGGGACGCCGTCCGTAACTAGCATTATTGCCTGTGGAGAAACATAGATTTTGTCATTATTTGTCTTCTTTGGGCTGGTACATATCTGACGGAAAATGCGTCGAGCTTATCATCGGCGCCTCTATTCGGACCTGTCACACTACGCGTCTAATCAGTTCGAACGGCCTGTACACTAACGATCTCCGCTGATGTTACGCCTAGTGTGAATGCATCAATCAAAATACTCGTGGGCCGATACGTTATGTCAACTGAAAATTCGTTGACGGAAACGGAACAGACGCAATACGCACTAACGCATTATCTCTGACGACCGATGTGGCGCGGTGGGCGAAGGTCCGCCTGCGATGCAGGAGGTTGCGGGTTCGATTCCCGCCTCGGAACAATTGTGTGTACGATCTGCAAATATTTGTTCCGGGTGTTCTGGTCGTTTTCTATGTATAATAAAAAATATCTATCTATGTAATATATTGTATTATATATATCAGTTATCTAGTACCCATAACACAAGCTCTGCTTACCATGGGGCTAGATAATGCTGTGTGAATTGTCCAGCATTATTTATTTATCTCTTCAGTGTGAAAGGTTGAATGTTTTATTAGATATTTATCTGTTCTGGCGTTACATGATAATACGCGACGCATTTTCCGTCAGATATCTAACGACCTTTAGGATTATAGTGTAATTTAATTCATTTGGTTAGGAAGGTATTATTTGAGTTTTAGTGTCAAAGTACCTGGTTACAGTTGGCTCCACCGCTGTTATTTCTGTATATCTCCAAAAGGTCAAAAGCTCTTGTAAGTGCGGCTGAAAAGTTTGCTATCTCCATTGTTTCAAACTTATCCAGTCCTAGTTTTAGCTCCCTTATGTTAGCTAGTGTTGCCTATGTAACATAAAAATACTCGGTTGAAAAAAAATATTACTAGTCTCCACTTAACTTTAGATTTGTAACAGCGACAACGTTACCTGTACGAGAGAATCCTCAAAGCAAGGAACAATTTCCTCCACAGTATCAGCAAAGGTCATGACATTCACAAAATCATTATTGCCAAGGGTCTCCAAAATATTCGTTACTACATGTTTGGCTATGTCTCTGCGCTGACCGGTCATTGACCCGCTGCGGTCTACCAAGATCACTACATCCTTAGGACTGGCAGCCGCTTCCATGTACCAGGCCCTTGTTCGTGCATCATAAATGTCAACAGGATCAGCCCGCCATCTCATTGCTAAAACAAAATATGTATGTACTTAGGTGATGCTGACTTTTGACTCAACTACTCTTTGGTATTCAGGTAAGTTTATGTCATGCTTGGGCTAATAAATAGTCTTACCAGGATAGTGTCTCATGAAACCGGTAGAACTGCCAAAAAACTGCCAGGAAAGTGTAGGGTCACTCATATAGTTATCTATAAAGTGCTCATCTAGACCCTCTGACCAATGGATTCCTTTTATTACTTCAGTTGCTACAATAAAAAACATTAATTATAAAGTAGTAGGTAGTAGTAACAAATGCCATTTTAAGTAGTAGCAAAATGTGTTATAATTTTTCAATTACTGAAGGAAAAACTCACCCCAAGCATAAACGTTAGTTGGAACGTGAACACTACTAAAATTGGTATTGACATGTATATGAGAAAAATGTGGATTCGGTGACAAATGTAGATTTTTGCTTGGTGGTCGGACAATCCAATTTTCCAAGTTGAAATCCTGTTCCGTTGTGGTCGAGACAGTGTCTTCGTCCCAGGGTTCCTCCATCTCTTTACTGTTGAAAAATTGAAAATCTTCCGGTACTGGATCACTTTGTTTATCAAAAGCCATGTTTTCAGCAGCTTCTACGATCCTCTTTACTGCGCTCACTTTGAGCTCCATCATCGCGCGAATATCGTCTGACATACTTTGCACTAGCTTCTCGCCATCTCTTGATTCTATTTGTGCTGATTTGAAACTCTATTGAAATACAATAATGTATTAGAAACTTGATAATTCGTTCCGTAAGTAATTTTGATTCCCTCATTCATACTTACGTCCTGCACTTCTTTCTTCCTCGTAATGAATTCGCCGAAGTGGTATAACTCTGTGCCGAGTTTGACCGCCCATCCCTGCACCCTACAAATAATTACCTTAATCAATATGTTTTTAACACAAATTATGAAACCCTATTCATCTTATCATAAGAGGTATTAATTGTAACTAGACTAATTACGTTACAATCAATAAACGGGTAAATAGATCCAATATTTGTCACTGGTTTATTACATCAAACAAACACAATACTCCACAGAATGGCGCATTAAAGAGGTACATAGATACAATATTATACCCAGTAGAGGATTCTACTGGAGATAAATATAAATGCAGTTGAATAAATTTCACTTACGTATTGAGCGTGATCTTTCCACCTGGATCATTCTGCGCGCTGGCGGAGCAGTTCCTGGAGTCAAGGCTCAAGATAAGCAGAACAAATACAGCAAAACCGTGGCACTTGCACATTAGAATCACTTCACTGCAAACCCACTTTGTTATTGTTCACTGACGGTTTATCATCATGAATAGAATGATTTTATTTCTGGTATTTTACTGAAAATTTTAACGGGAGCTGGTTTTCTGTTCGCTTGGATTGATAAGGGTGTTGAGGCGCGCTTGCGTAGGTTCGCGCGGGACGGGCATGCGCTGTGGGCAGCTCATTCGCTGTGACCTCTCGTAGCCACTCAGTCAGCTTGCATGTGTTGGTGAGGATTTACATGTGTAACTGGAGCGCGCGGCTCCACCTGCGCCGCTCATCGATTTGTTCCCTGTTCACTGGGTCAGGGTGTCAGGGAGCGACACATTTTTATCTTGCGCATTGTTGGACTATTTTCCCAAAACTCTAGTCTTAAAATGACTGCTTTAAATTTAGAAACTATCTACATATGTGGTATCCACTTACACACAACAAGCTGTATCTACTTGTGAATCAAAAAATGTATTTTCTTTCTTTCTTTCACTTATTCATATATGTTGTCGTGGATCTTTTCGCTTTTTATTAATTACTAGTATCTTCCCGCGGCTTCACACGCTTTTATAGAATAAAAGTGTGTGAAGCCACGGAAACATTTTAACCTTATTTATATCATATGGGAACTGATTTATTGGATGAAAAGTAACCTATGTTTTATTCCAGGTCTGGAACGACTTGTATGCAAAATTTCAGCCCGATCCGTTCAGTATTTTTTGCGTGAAAGATTAACAAACCAATTTATACAAACTTTCGAGTTTACAATATTAGTATAGGATCTAAAAATAATGGGTAGAAAGTAATAAAAAATGGCTTTACCTACGAGTCTTATCTCATCGAAAAGTCCTGGTATTTTAATCTAATGCAATTCGGTACGTTAAACATCAATTCAGCAACTATCTAACTAACTTGGTAGGTACATATTATATGGTCTTTATTATAAGGTCTTTGGCTGAAAAACAGCGCTGAATAAAATAATGTTCAGCACACGCTGAGTCAACCCCTATTTCGGCGCAGGGTCATGGAGGTAGTCTTATTTTATTCTTAATATCACTTTATTATACATATATTATTTGTGTCGTTTACCCCCATGATAAACTTCTTTGTTTGTGTATTATATGCCTGTATTTTGTACCTGTGTCTAAATAAATGTTTTTTCTATTCTATTCTATATCTACTAAACCTAAACCTAATAGGGAACTGCTTACCTAACTTTCTTCAAATAAAACACTTAAAAATGGTGCAACAAGTTTTATTCCAAAGTAACAAAGGTACAAACTTTATAGACTTTAAAACAATAGTAGACTACCGTATACTATCGTATAAGAAGTTCAACTTTTAAATAAATATGTACATACAAGCGTGTTTGTGTAAGATATCACATGAACAACTGGGATGCTATGCTAGCCAATAGTGTTGTGGTACAGAAGATCAGATAGTTTCCTCGAATGTTGTTCCCTAGGCCACAATCCACGATGTCTTTTTCCTGAAAAAAAAAATTAAGTTAATTTCTATTTATTTTTTACCGTCTAGTATTTTAAATTCTATTTTTATAATTTTGATATTGATTAGTTCCAACTTTTATTGATTGATATTTTGAATATTTTCTATTCTATTCTAATTGGTTTGGATGTTGTGTCATAATTTTTTGTGACCAGGAAATTATAAGTTTTGTGTTAGGCCGATTATTGCTGGTAAGAGTTGGCTAGATTGCCGTTTATTGGTCTTTATCAGCGTAAATTTATTTATTTGGCACACAAAACCGAATATAATCAAATATTACACAAATAGAAACACACAATAATTAAAACTAGTCTGTATCCCTAAATATATGTACACAACATGTTCAAAGCAGCGAAGCAAATTATTAAAGACTAGCTGCGTCCCGCGTTTAATTCGAATTTCACATTTCTAAAATATAATATAGCCTATGTTCACCGGGGACGGTGTAACTTCCCAACGGTGATAGAATTTTTCAAATCGGTCCAGTAGTTTCGGAGCCTATTCAATATAAACAAAAAATCAAACCTTTCCTTTTTATAATATTAGTAAAGATGTCACCATAAGAATATTTACCGAATCATGATAAGTGTAGCATCCGTCTAGTCTACGTCGTCGCAGGCTGCCGAGGTCCAGCTTATGGCAGGGCTCTCGTATGTCCGTCGAGTTGGGTGTGGGCACTGGCTTCGTCGAAGGTGGCGTCTTGCAACCGCTCTCTTCGCTGAAATCCCACTCATTGTCGACGACCACCAGCAGTAGATTCGTATTCGGCACATATGACGCCCAGTACGCCGGGCTGCACTCTGTCGGCTCCTCATTCGACACCACAGGAGAAGCTCCCATATTTTGGAGGAAATGCGTCTGGTTCAAGATGTATAGGCTGATGCTGTGGTCGCAAGAGAACGGCTTTTCCTTCTTCTCTTTACCTTTTGGTTCTTTTTGCTCGGGCGGCGGTGTGGGGGGCGCCACTGTTGGTCGGTTCTTTATTTCATCGATATAGTCTGCGAGACGATCATGCGGTTATTTTAAGCGGAAATATTAGCGCTACAACATCGATAAGTATATATTATAACATTTACAGGCAGTACCATAAATAAATTCGAACATATTAAAGTTTTTTACTTTAACTGATCCTGTATCAACTATTATCTAAAAAAGAATATAGGTATATTTAACGATAAACGTTACTTATTGCTTTATTATTTCATTCAGCGTTATTTTTAAACAACGAAAAGCTTTTTCGACCTTAATTGTAAATTACACTCCATTATCCTTTCTATGTATATTAAACTCGCAAAGTTAAAGTTTAAGCTGGTAGGTATAGTAGATTTTTTGCGTACAAAAAGCTACTTAAGCAGCCACCAGAGGTACATAAGAAACGCTACATCGATCACTACAGAAGCATTCCTCTAGTACAACCTAAAAACCTACTGTAAACTAAGTTGCAAATTCTTTATTTTAGTTTCCAAAATGTAATATTTTGTAGTACCTTATGACTTTAGTTCTTACCGTGATCATCGTCTACTAAAACAGACGCAGCATATGCATATTCGTCCGCATTATATACGGTCGATATCATGAATAGAGCTTCCGTCAACAACCAGTAAATAAAGTTTCTCATTATTGTAAAGGGCTGAAACAAAAGTAATTATGCATTAATATCGAATCTTTTACCTAACATATTCTAGTCTCAAGCAAACCAAGAGTCTGCTTGAGTGAAACCACGAGTAAAAATACTTAAAAATACACTTCTGTTAATAAATCAAAATGAGGATTCATGAGGTCATAGAATAGAAGGTTTGATGATTCAGACAGCAGTGAGACTGAGAGCAAAAACCAACTGAACAAACGTCTATAATTGCAAATAGTATGAAAAAAGAAATCAAATCCCACATAGACTAAGTCGCGGGTAACAGCTTGTATTATTTATAGTAACCATAAACATACCGTCATTAAAGGCCAAGAACCGCTATCTTGAGGGGGCAACATAAACAACGGGCACAGAGCCTGGTAGTTGAAGACTTCAACGTGTTCAAATATCTTCAAATCGACGAATGATTGCATTACGTATTTATTGTTACTCTCTTCGTGGCCGAAGAATTTACCCACTTCGCTCTTGTCGTGCGACAGTACAACGTAGCCTGAACTGTCGATGACGTAGCAGTCGTATTTAGTGCTATTGCACGATAAATCCTGGAAGAAATTAACAGTCATTTGTTTTTAAATCATTAACCCACACCACACCACGGAAAAAATCTAAGAATTAAGACGCATGAGTCATAGAACATCTTAAGGAATATGAACTGGTCGCGTGGTTGACACAATACTCAAAATTAGCAAACACATTCCCGTACAGAGTGGACGAGTTGTGGATTCAAATCCCGTCTGTGTAACGACACGAAAACTTACGAATATTTGGGTTATTAAAAAAAACGAAGATAATATACATTCTGAAACTTGTCGGCATTGGCTTGATGAGGATTCGACTATGGGATATTTAAAGAAAGACACTTAAAAAACACAATGTTATTTCGTGCAAACACACCTCATTTTTATTATTCCTTGTGGATTCAGTTATATGTAAAAACCTTTCTTTGAAACTCAAGAACGAGTATTCAAACCCAACCACAGAAGCCGGTGTTTCAGAATCGCCGTCTTTGTAGAAAATAGCATAAGTGGCCGTGATAGTAATGTCACCATCCTCGTTTTCCACTTTAGTCTTGTTCTCGATTATATCGTCCAGGATTGGAAGGCGAGTTGCGATCACCAGAGATTCTTTGTTGATCATATGCTGTAGTACTGCCGCTTTGTACCAGGTTTCTTCTATAGCGGTGATGTCAGTGTCTCCGAAAACCCTGTGAATAAGAAAGAATAAGAAATTCTTTATTCATAGCATTAACAATTTTAACTAAACTATGTAGTTCCTTAATTACCCAACATCATTTAGACTACATAACTACTTACTAATTAGAAAACTTAAATGCTACAAAATGGCGTCCGACTCTGCGTCGGCTGTGAGATACATCATCCCTATAGCCTATATCAGACCACTGCTGGACATAGGCTGATAGATACAACAACACACTATTGTCAAGAAAAATCTGAAGTTATTGAGATCAATCAGTTCTATTTTCATTAATACAGCATAAGAAGCCCAAGAGTGGAAGCCAATGGACTGAAATTATTAACATAAGAAATAAAGAAAGTACATAATGTTTTTGCCAATCATACTAGTTTAATCATTAAAACTCCTGCCTACCATAAATATTATAATGTAAGTGGTGCTTACCTATAAGAGGTTTGTGCACATATCAATAATTCATAGTCTATTATTAAATTTCTGTATGTACATTTACATCCTCTGACTGTGTTGGGTGTTGGGAATAGGTCCCGTCTTTAACACGTCACTTCTGGTTCATTTATACTTACATTCCGACAAACTTCTTCTCTCTTTTTCCATGATCAGAAATCTTCTCGTTCTTATCGTCATCAAAAATGTAATGCCACCTAGTCAACCCACTGGAGGTCGCAATGAAACGCACGCTGACGTTGTAGGTATTGGCCAATATTCTCTCTGCGTTTGAAGCGTGCCACTTGTCAAAATACGGAGTGGTCAATTTAGCGTCAAATACCAGCTGCTTTACCAAATCCTCGTTGCAGTAGTAATCGTCCGATCCTCGGGCTTGGTTATTGCCACAATTTGCTAAGAATAAAAATTTTATATACATTAGATACACCTAACCTTTTTTTTATCATAATATTTTTTTCAGGAATGTCGTTACAATAGATCTTTTAATAATAGGTTCCTTTACGTACATTCTGCCTCGTCAGGGCGTTCAAAATTATTACAAGTTAGTTATAACATTATTAGGCTTTATAAACAATGTCAAAAATAATATAATAATATACGTTCATTCAAAATGAAATAAAACGCCTGATTTTTTACCGTCAAAACTAAAATTCTTGCTTTGGGCTTCCTCTTTATATTGCTTCTTAGTTATATCGATTTCGTTCTTGGAGAGTTTCACCAAAAAATTCCATAATTCTGACTCTGGGTTATCAGTCTCATGGCCTTCAAGATAATGGTATTTGCAATAGACCCTGCAAATAAATAATATAGTCAAAACATCCCAAAAATGCTTGCGAATACGATTCGCATTTTGTTGATTTCTTAGAATTTGTCAACATGTTATTTTTATAATGAAGGTCTTACACAAATTACTTTTTATGATTCTGTATCTCAAAATAAAGAAGGAAACCCATTTTCCCCAGAAACTCGTTGGAGGTATTATATGAGTTGAAATTAACATCAAATATTAAAGTCCTATTCCAGCCGTGACATAAAAAAAAATACTTTTTTGTTTAGTCAGTACTAGCTGCGCCAGTAGGCTTAGCGGACAAAAAATTGAAGTGAACAGTAAAATAATTTTATTTGATAATAATTTATATATAAAATATGACTTGTCTAAGTGCTTTTTTTGTAAGCCTAAAGAAATAAATGATTTTTTACTTTACTTTTTTGCTCGTGTAGAAATATATGTGTCAAATGCTTTATAAACCTTCTTCTTGAGTCACTCTGTCTATTTAAAAAAAATCGCATCAAAATCCATTGATCCATCAATTGATCTTAGCATACATAGGGACAGACAGACAGCGGAATGCGACTTTGTTTTATACTATGTAGTGATTTTGTATTTTTTTGTGTTATTTTGATGCGATCTTACCAATCCGGGTGAACCCTGTAGCTAAATCTGAAGTAATCAGTGACATTGATGCCTGTAACGTCCTTCCCTTGCTTTGCCTCCAGTGGATTGTCTTTAAGCATTAGCTCCGTGTCACCATATCCTTTAGGCAAGGATATGCCCATGGAAAACGGGGTGCCCTCTAGCTTGTTGAAGAAATAGTCGTGTTGTACTCGGGCTATCCTCCTGAAATAGAAATGATTTAACGGACTTAAATATAAAAATTGCTTAACGTCTATCTTCGCGAATTCAAAAAGGTAGACAATTAAGGTAGACTATTGCAATCATATTTATTTAAAAAATAAATTAAAAAAAAAACACAAAAAAAAACTAAACAAAAAGATTATAAACCGAATGCTGCCAAAAAAAAACATTGAGAAGAAGGGAAAAAGAAGATATTCCCACAAAACCCAAGGACCGAGGGGTCGTCACCCCTCGAGTTGACGCCGGGGTAATGAGGCCAAGCCTCGAGGCCCCTCTCTGTGCCCCCACCAGGGCCGGAAAGAAATCTATTTATTGATGCAATCATATGTAGAGTGGCTTTTTTGTCCATTAAGATTATACTTTTCACGAGTTGGGGTTTAGAGTTTTCTTATCTCTCGCCGCGAAACAATAAAGTAGCTAAATTAATATTAATAGATGAAGTAAAAATAATTTATCCGGCAAATGGCATTGAAGTCTGGCTTTACATACATATTAGACAGATACAGATTTCTTCATTGTCATAAATTAAACATATAAACAGTGTACAATAAATAAATACTAAAATAATAAATAATGCTGGACAATTCACACAGCGTTATCTTGTGTTATGGGTACTAGATAACTGATATACATAATACAATGCATTACATACATAGATATTTTTTATTATACATAGAAAACAACCAGAACACCCGGAACAAATATCTGCAGATCGTACACACAATTGTTCCGAGGCGGGAATCGAACCCGCAACCTCCTGCGTCGCAGGCGGACCTTCGCCCACCGCGCCACATCGGTCGTCACAATACATAAATAAATAAATAATGCTGGACAATCCACACAGCATCATCTAGCTCCAAGGTAATAAGAGCTTGTGTTATGGGTACTAGATGACTGATATACTTAATACAATAGATTACATAGATAGATATTTTTTTAATGTTCTGTTTGCTTACCGCATCTGATCGTAATGGTACAGGACTTTGACCTCCTTCATGGAGTCGTCATCGCCGTAGACCAGGTGCTTCCTCAGCAGCTTGATCTGTGCTCCGAGTTCGCGGGAACCTTTACCGTCATCCACCTGCTCCACCTCTACGAAATCTACGCTGTTGTAGTTCTCTTGCAGTTCTCCATTTATCTGGAAAATACAATTTACAAAGATTACAGCAATATATATTATCATTATCATCAGCCTATAGCAGTCCACTGCTGGACATAGGCCTCCCCCAATGAACGCCATAGCGCCCTGTCTTCATATATACATAGCAATATATACTATCTTTCTGTTGTGGTGAAATCGGTCGTGTTTGAGCGCTGGGAGGTGCGACACAGTTTTAAACTTATGCGCTTTCCAGTGTTCCGTTGTATTTGAGTGATATTGTTCATTCTAAATAAATAAATATAAATAATTGGATATATACAATTGTTTGAACAACTTAGCTTAGAGACCTCAAATCGAATCGAATCCAAATTCTTAATTATGCTTGTTGAAATGTTGGAGGTAATCAGAAAAACTACTATATCGATTTCAATTTAATAATAATATATCGCAACATTTGGCGTACTATCAAAATCATAAAAATATAAAGTTACTTACAGTAGTAATCAGCAATGGATGCAGCAAAATGTAGCCGTTGTTACTCACGATGAAAGAATAACCATTGACACCAAGCTGAAAAATTAATTACTTTTTCACTTCTCTTGATAAAAAACTGTGTCGTTATAGAGTGGCTTAGCAGTCGTAATATTCGAATTTCCGGTCTAGGGACTAAAGTGTTTTTTCTTTTTAATTATTGTTTGAAATCATCAGCCAGTACAAGACATTCGTCCTCTTACATAAAAACTCGACTTTTTGGTGTTCCATAAATAAAGAACATACAGTCTACTTGAATGTATTTTTGAAAATAGAACTCAAAGCGCCTTCATGGTACTTGTTAGATCTGTGTAAGAAGGATGATTCTACCGTACCTAAGGTAGAATGCGTACTTTACTTTGTGCGATATGTAGAATGCATAGAGTTACGGGAAAAAAAAGAAGAAAAAAAGGTAATGGATATCTAATATTACGAATTTTCTGTATGTAAAGTGAATTGAAGATTAAGTGACCTTATAAAATTAATTAAAACGTCATGCATGAGGCGATAGTGAAAATCCGAAATAGGCGAATGGAAGAAAAAGGCAAAGTAATAATTTTGAATTTGTTGCCTTCAAAATCAAGTAGGTAAACTAACATACAATATTGCTCTAACTGCACATTTAATTTTTTTTAAATAGAATTATAACTCGGTCTTGTTGTCCTCCTTCGCTCCGCAATCTACTTTTTGTTACTGCTTTCACTCATTGAATGCTTTGATATTTTTTAAAGATTTTTTTGGTATCATATCACACAATTATATCGCATTCTTTAATCTAATAAATAAATATAATTTAATAATTAATTCACACACCATTATCTAGCCCCAAGCTAAACAGAGCTTGTGTAATGGATAACCGATATACATTACATTCATAGATATTTTTCATTATACATAGAAAAACGACCAGAACACCCGGAAAAAATATCTGCAGATCGTACAAACATTTGTCCCGAGGCGGGAATCGAACCTGCAAATTCCTGTATCGCAGGCGGACCTTCGTCCACCGCGCCACAAGCGCCAAAGGTCGTCAATATAATATTAATAATATTATTGTAACCTGCGAATACCTGATGAGGTTGCGCGAGCTTAGCTATGCTGTCAATGGGCACGTCAGTACCGGCGACGCCGAGCAACATTGCTTTGTTTTTCCCCTCATTGCTCTTGTAGTCAAACGCAGGGATGGCCACTGACGTCACCAGTTTGTCTTCATCAGGCTGGAAGGTAAAGCTGTGATTAGTAAAATGTACACTTAGCGCATTTTAAAATGTTTTCATTATTATAAAAAAATTTGGGCTTTTATAATTTGGCCTTAGCAAAAACATATAGATACAAAGGGTTATAAGGGCTCTTTTCCTGGCGTGTTTGGTAGATAGTATTTCATTAAGGCAACTGTATTGTCTTGTGTGTAAACGTGTTCTTGAGTGGAGACCACGACTCAGTAAACGTAGTGTGGGATGCCTTCCGACCAGGTGGAACGACCTGCGAAATACTGCAGGGACGCATCCAGCATGCGTCAAGATGAGGACAGGGCTCTTTGGCGCTCATCAGGGAGACCTATGTCCAGCAGTGGACTTACTTATGCTGATATTTGTAGGTATATGAAACTTACTTTTCCGATGTCGCTGAAGCTCACTCCCCAGCTCTTTGTCCGCTGTGAATATAGTAAAACTACGTATAAAATAGGAATCCATATAAAATGCACCAATATCTTAAATTTTAGTTAACGGAGTAACAAAATGTATTGTGTTGTAAAACTCAAAACTGACTTTAAATTCTTTATTTCACTGTTATTTTAGAACCTACTGTTTCATCAATGTTCGCGTGCGTCCAGGTGGGCGGCGGCATGGACCCGTCCAGGATCATGGGCCGCGCGATCACGTTGATGTACTTGAACACCTGCTGCTGGACCTCCTCCACGGAGTGGATGTGCACGAAGTAGCCTGAAATCAATAACCGTAAGTCAAACTTTTATCTCTTAAGGTTATGGTATATATACTCTTAAGCCGTGTTTTCACTATGGGACATGTCGCGGGAACCAATCGCTAGACATTTACGTTGTTGTCTCTGCAAAAGTTGTGGGTCAATGTCCCGCGACATATGAGTTGTTTACACTAGACTCTAGCTAGACAGTCGTGATTAGTATGACGCCCGAGGTATTTTGAGGACCCCATTTTCGGAACATAAAGCGACACACGTTCTCACTAGTCAAAGCCTGTCCGGCGACTGTCGAGGGACACGAAGGTCGCATCGACTAGCGATAAGCTGCGCGACCCGTAAATGTCCCAAGCGACGTCGGGCGACGACATGGCGCGGGACACGTGAATTTCGTGTCAAGCGACAGAGTCGCAGAAAAAATGTCCCCAAGTGAAAACGCGGCTTTATTTAGGTACTTAGTCGGATTCGCTTAAGATTTCTAGCATTTTTATTTTATTTTTACCATTTATAATCATTTAATTTATTGAATCACTGCCAGGGGAGGCCTATGTCCAGCGATGGACTAATATAGGCTGATTATTCACTGTTCAAGGGAGGTCTATGTCCAGCAATGGACTAATATAGGATGATTGTTCACTGTCCAGGAGGCCTTTATTGACTATTAAATACGTAATGATTTGTTTCGGCCAATGTTGGTACTCTAATACACGAGTTAGAGTATCAATTTGCAAAAACAAACGTTAAGTGCTAATAACAAAATATGAAGCGATGCGACCTGGAGAAGTAAAACACTGTGTCGCAGGTCGCAACGCCCACCTCCGGGATTATAGATATTATGGGTTTCAATACGCAATTGCGTAGGTATTTTACAGAATTACAATAGGCCTGCCTTGGTAATACTACCTGCAGAGGCGCGCCGTACGTCGGCGTCGTACGTGGGCATGAACGTGTTAAAGGTGTTCTTCGAAATATAATCAGACAATTAGCCGTATCTTCCTCGTTATGATAGATAACGACGGAGATGCAGGTAATTGTCTGATGTCATGCCAAAAATATATTACTTGGTGCGCTTGGTACAACTAAATTTTTTAGCAAAATATTGATTTGACCAAATCGATATGCCTGTGTGTAGTCCACCGAGTAGTTGACCTTGGTGGACATAGGGAAAAATCTTGGTGGAAAAAGTTGTAGATAGAACAATAAGACTGATTTTACAAAAAACTCTGACTTTTCTTTGCTTGTCTCAAACCCCGGGATTATCCCAGGGTTATATGGTATTGGAAATAAGGACCGAAATAGAATCCTATAATCATAACACAGATATAGGCGTCCAAATACTGCTATTTCCTTATCCACAGACCCAAAAATAATTATTGATCCCTTCGTCAATTCTCAAACCATACTTTTTACGAGCGACCTACCTCTGTTCGTGCACGCCATCGATGTAATCTCATTGACATTAGTCACCTCCTTCCCTATCAGGTAAGTGAACACCCTGACCGGTGTATAAGACTTCCCATCGACTTCCTCTCGATTGTATTCATCGAACACTTCAGTCAGGTTGCCGGGCACATAGTCAGTGATCACCATCACGAGCTGGTTGCAGCCTTGGGTGCTGGTGATGTTGCACCTCTGTTCATGTCTTCTCTGGAATTGTTAAAGGGGTTACTGACTGTTTGTTTGTTTAGCTTCACACTATCAGATCACACTATAAAATAAATGCGAATTGGATAGCTGTATGTTAGAAATAACCCATCGGGACGAACGCATAAATGTTGGTATAGATCCTGAGGATTCCATAATCCTCAGGGTCTATCGCCTCATTAGCTTTTCTAATATGCTATTTATAAAAGCAAATGAGGACCTTATCAAATGGAGGCCTGCCTCCAGCAGTGGACCAATATAGGTTTCATTTAGGTAGGTCCAGAAGGTTGAGGACTAGACCTTGAATAACACATTTACCCCATGAATTAATCCCAATAGAAATAACCTTTAAGCGTGTTCATCAACAACGTATACAAAGCCGCGATCAGAAACTACTTGTACATTTAACAGCTGTCATCACATGTGATCAACATCCATCAAACCCGTAACCAGCTACTGTTAAGCATGAACCTTCTTTAAAACGACTTTGGCTAGGAACTGCAATCATCATGCGGGATCGCCTTATAGCAGGAAGGAAGGAATTCATTTGTACTAAACTCACCTCTTTCAATGTAGTAAAAGCATCTATGTACGCTTGCGTCAGATTAGCATTCAACTCCAGTTTAACATTGTGGTTCTTTCCTTCGTTTGTGGGCTCAAGCCTGTCTCTCAACGTGTTCAAATTCTCACGGGTTGCTTGAACTAAACCTTTGAAGCAAGAAATGACTTCTGCTACTGTGTTTTTAAAGGTGTACACATTTACAAAATCGTTATTAGATAGAGTGTCGAGTAGCGAGCGTAGTGTTCTTCTCGCGACGTAGTTTTTGAAGCCAGTCATTGATCCCGATACGTCGAATAAAATGATCACGTCCTTAGAACACGTGGCCGCTTCAATGTACCAAGATTTGACTCTGCAGTCATATGTGTCCACTATTTTCTTGTTCCACGGCATGCCAGGATAAAACCTGAGGATACCGTGTGAACTGCCAAAGTACTGCCACGATAGAGAAGGATCTGACTTGTAGTTTTGAGTGAACACCTCGTTCAGCCCTTTGGACCATAAAATTACGTTCAAAGCGTTTTCCTCTGCAATATTATTAAAATTGTTAGATACTATATAAACTTTTAGTATTACACGTTTGGTTAGTTTACTTTACCTTTGTAATAAATATTCGTAGGCACATGGACACAACTATAGTTGGTATTTACATAAATATCGTAAAAATGCGAGTCTCTCTCTAGAAATATGTTCTGGTAGTTGGAATTGTTAACAGCAAATTCTGGGACCGTCCATTTGTCCTGCGCAATCACCGGTGTATCGTTCTTGTTTTCATATTCAAAATCTGAATATTTTGATGAGCAATAGTCGAATGTAAAATTCTCCTGAGAAATTTGTTCGTAGTCAAAATATTCAAACGACTTTGCCAACTGTTCAGCTTTTGCGTGAATACACTGCAAGTAAAAAAAAACAAATAAATAAATAAATAATGCTGGACAAATCACACAGCATCTAGCCCCATGGTAAGCAGAGCTTGTGTTATGGGTACTAGATAACTGATATACATAATACACACATACATATGTAGATAGATTTTTTTTTATTTTATATAGAAAACGACCAGAACACCCGGAACAAATATCTGCAGATCGTACACACAATTGTTCCGAGGCGGGAATCGAACCCGCAACCTTCTGCGTCGCAGGTGGACCTTCGCCCACCGCGCCACATCGGTCGTCAAAAAAATAATGGTTTACTCGTCTCGTACAGTCCTATATACTTGAGATACTGCTGAGCTGAGCAGTGTTTTCTTCTTCTAATGCAAAATTACATAATCAGAGTTACAAATCACAGTTTTGTTACTTTTTCAGGACAAATACCTAGCTTTCGAGAATAACATTTTATGGGACCATCTGGGGATCATTCACCATTAGAATAGCGAAATAATTTTCCCAATCGGTTCATAAAGACCGGAAATTGTCGAACATACAAAAAAATATATACGAACATAGATTTCCTCCTTTTTTGGCTTTTGTTTCGTCGTTCAAATATTGTGAACATCAGTGTATCAAGTTTCGATACATATTCTGTGGTATAGTAGAATATTTATTCAACAATAAAACGACAAATTGCAACTGTTATTACTATTTACCCTTGTACAAAATGGTACGGGTATAGTCGAGATAAATGAAGCAAAATACGTCGCACATCTGCAAAACCATTTAGATACAGAACAGCCCCTCACCTTGACAGCATTGATTTTCCTCGTGAGCATAGTGCTCACGGACCGAAGAGAAGACTCCAATATTTGCTTTCCATCTTTCCTCTTCACGCTTGCATTCATTTGCTTGTATTTCTGTGACAAGTTTTGATCATTAAAATTAAATACAGCTATGTATTTAAATGTAACTGTAACTAACTAATAATTATTTATCGGGTATTTCATGAACTAACTTTTTCATGTGTTTAATTATATGTGAACAAAATTTCGAAACACAAAATACGAGTATACAGGATGTCAAAACGATTTTTTGAAACAACGCTCATTTTGTGGTTTTTATATGTGGCTTTGATACATATCAAAATAAAACCAAATTTGTGATCATTATGAAAGTTTACCCAAAAAAATAAGAAATTTTAATTTCTATTTTCTTAACCATTAAAAAATCCTTGAAAATCCTTTTAAAAGTTCAGTCGTTGGTGTAAAAGTCCATAAATTCCCATTGGGGTATCGCAATTTTCCGCTTTACTTACAATCCTTATCTGATCCGATTTGGTGAGGGACTCGCTAAGCTTCCACAACTCATCGCCCAAGTTTCTCGCCCAGCTTTTGACACTGCAAGAAAGTTATCTTATTAATTTATTCAAACATCAAGTGCTTTATTTCCTTAACACCTAACAGGACTCTTGGATAGTAGACACGTCATAGATTACAATACAATACAATACAATATTTATTGCACCATCAATAAAAAAAAAAAATAATAATAAAGGATGTTAATAATACTAATGGCACAATCTTAAAATTATTACAAAATGTATTTATGATCTCTAAGCATAAAATTAATGTTTCTATTCATTTGATCAAATAGTGGTAGAAAGACAATAATTATCTTGCTTTATAATTGTTGGTTCATTGTATAGAATGCCTATGTACATATATTACGGACAGAAAACAGATGACAGCCATATCAGAATACTTACAAAGTAGTTTTATATTGTTTTGATTGTTTTAATATTCCATTAAAACCAAGATAATTGAAACAACAACAAAATAAAGTTCAATCACAGTTTATGCACTCGTACATTTTATGCTCATTCGTACCAATATAGCTCGGATATTTTTTTTATTTAAAGTCTGCAACTGAACCAACTTTAGTGTTACCATACCACTTACAAATTTTGCATATTATGTTCTCCAAAACTATAAATCAGACGTTAACATTTTGACTTTCTTTATTGACAGAAGTTTACATATATTTGAAGTTCGACGAAGCTCGAGCTGTTCGAGATTTTTCGAAAAACCCTTAAACAGGTTTCAAAATTCAATAAAGATAAGTAAGAAGAAAAAACGAGGTATGCCAAAATGCCCGTTTAATAATTTTAATAAGGTAACGAAAAACTAAAGTTTTAAAAATATTTTACGATACTTTTGTAACCTCGAATTTAAATTGTAAAGATGATAATCAAATGATTTCGACACGTTGATAACTCACACATCAGCTTTCCAAGCAGGAGCCGGTTCCGGTGTCAGAAAGAGCACCAGCAGCAACGAAAACTTGAGGCATTGCATCTTGGTGACTCATTCGACTCACATCCAAAACTCACTCATCACACGTCAATATAACTACTCAGATAAGGCACATCGTTGCAACTTTGTAGATAATAAAGCTAGGTTACACACATCACAATATATCAACTACGGAGAAAGTTGAAAAGCGTGCGATAACAAACAAGGCCACTACGATAGCATAACACAGGTATATAAATAGATTGCGGTATTGCTCGCGAATTGGTATTGGAAACTAAGGGCACTGTTCACAACTCTCGGGCATAGACAAAACTGTGTTTTGTATTTGTGTTTGTAAAGTTTTTGAGTATTTGCGCCGCCGGGCGCGTGTGACGGACGCACGTGCTGCGTCTATTCTGGGCGGGCGGCGGCGGCGGCTAGGGCGGGCGGCATCGAGCGAACGCGATCTAGGTCGGCTGCCCGCTTCGCACTGACACTCGCAAATTATGAATAAATGGAAGCAAACTTTCTTCAACTCGCGCATCGAGGGAGTTGAATGTTCGTAGAGTTGCGCTAGCGTAGAGTGGACTCTGTGAGTCGTAACTATTAGAATGCTGCGGACAGTTTGTTATATTTAAAAGTTGCAAAGGCTATAGTAGACACACTCTATTTGCAACTAAAATATGAATATTAGGATTATTAATTCTACCCTTGAAAAATTGAATTCGTGCATACCAACTTTCAGAGTTATACGCGATAACTGCAAAATATTTGAACTAAAATTAACTGCCCGTAAAAATAAAAAAAACAGGGACACATTCAGGTCAGCAGATTTAATAACTCACAGTATCTGCAGCTCTCATACAATCATGAGGAACATCCTTGCTATTCCACCATAAGCACATCTACACTATCATTATCACATCAGGCTTACTGGGTGCTATTACCCTGTTCTGAAGATAATCTGAGTTAATATTAATTCCCGCTTATCTCGATTCCAACACGGAGCTGCATAATTCAAGTATAATCTCGAACTGTAGCGGGGAATGCATGAATAATATTAATATATTATTACTGTGGATATCCACAGATGTCTAATAAGGTTAATCCTGGGATATATAAATCTAGCTTTTATTTCAGAACTTCAAGAATATTTTATTGAGATTTAAACCTATTCCCTTCTCTAGATCGATCACCCTGCCAAATTTCATTAAAATCCGTTCAGCGTATACCTACGTTGTGAAAAGAGAACTGATAAAGAGACAGTGACTTTCACAAGTTTCACATCACAGCATATTAATTTATAATACGTATTTTTGCATATTTGGATCTATGCTACCTCTTCAGACCTAAACTATTGGTAGCTGGCATATATTATAATTCTAGAACTGTATTAAAATATAAAATTTTTTAATCGACTTCGAAAAAAGAAGAACCGTTCGCTATTCTATAAAAAATTATGCCGACGTGATCCCAGAAAAAAAATATTCCTGAGGTATCAATTAGTATTTGTACCGCAAAATTTAAAAAATCTGTTTTCAGTTTTACAATTAAATTATTTATCCCTGTATTTAGGAAAAAATTATGCAAAGCCGCGCGTAGAAGTTAGTAATAGGAAGTTTATAATTCCAGTATAGATGGTGCTGAAAATAATACGAAGCCAAAGCTTAGGTTGTTTGCTCAACCGACGTCCAACTTTTACTAAAACAAATATTTTCTTGTTGGCTCTCTAACTCAAAGGTTGGTAATGGAATTTAATATTTCAGGCTGTTGGCTCGAGACACGAGGCGAAGCTTAATATACAATGCTGTATTGCGCCAGCTGAATACCTAAATAATAGATGGCAATGTCTTGTTATTCGACTTTGACATGCAAACCAGGGACCTTATATTGCGCATGAGCAATTTATGGACACAGGTATGCGTGACATCAATTGTCTGAATTTTCCCTTTGGGAAATAGCGCTCTATTTTACACCCAAACTTCACTGATGGAAAAGGTTGAATCTTTAGCTGTTTTGGGATAATATTTATAACTCTTCACAATAAAATTACTGGTTAGATCAGTCTGAAATTTCGCATAGATAAATCAGTTTCTATGAGATATAAATAACCTTAAATTAAAAGGATTCCAAAATAGAACCACATAATTTAACTGCGTTAAGGAAAACCAACCATGTTTGTGGTTGACGTCGCGGTTATGTTAACTCGATTGCATCATATTCAAGAGTTTCTCACGTGTTTTTTTTATATCTTTGGTGTATACCGGGTTACTTGTAATTCACTGACACTGCGTTTTGATACTGATTGAGTTTTAATAGTATTTCATGGGTAACTTAACACAAACAAAGGCTTTCGATAAGTCACAAAATACTCCTTGATGTCCTACTCCTTGCCTTATTATTCTACATAGCTAATTACGCCTTGACTTACAGATATATTCTACATAGACAATGACGGCATCGGTTGTGAGGCACCCTTAGGCAAATACCGAACTGCTTATTACAAAGCAGTTTTTTTACAATTAAAGTGTGAAATAAGTGAGTGAGCATGATGAACCAAAGCAACCAACCAACCTAGCTCTTATACCTACCACCTTGCAGTGCGGCCTTCGTAGCCGACACAGTTTTTATATAGTAGGTTAAGATTTTCCCGACAAGGGTAAGGTGGCGTCCACTGGGCGGGCGGGAGCGGCGCCGGCCTGCCGAGGTCTTATTATACTGCCTATGCTTGTGTAATATTGTACTGGAACTGGGACTAACCTTGAGCACAATTCTGCTGACCTACCGCTTCACTGGCAATGGTCTAAGTGCTTATTTGTAAGCCTAATGAAATAAAAACTTGAATTTTGAATTTTATCGTCCTCAGGTTAAAGAAACTTACGAAGCTAAGTTTTTTAACCTATTTTTTTAACATTAGGAGGTTTAGCCCTATGTTTGCTTTGTTGTTTTTTTTAGGGTTTTTTCTAAATGAATTGTTAATCATTTCTTATAATATTTTTTTTATGCGCGTGCAACCACAACGCATGTATATTGATAGAAATGTAATTTCTTAAATTGAATACAAAACGTGTCATTATGTGATTATACCATTGTTGTCTGCCCTCCCATTGGATGATGAGACTGAGGGAATAGAGAGTGCACCTGTGTTTGCGCATACACTTGGGCACTACATTATAATATCCTGTGCCGAAGATTTGGCTAGGTCATAGTGAAGCTGGTTCAGCAGAATAGGCCCCTTGTTTAATGTGTTGGCTTCATTTTATACGGACCCCTGGTGCTTTATGGTTTACTATTTTATGACCACGGCTTTGCTTGCGTCGTTTTATGGATCGTTTTATATCTATTTATATTCCATGGGCACTGATTTAAGAAATACTTGAAATACTTAATACTGGCCAAGTGCGCATCTTGCTTGAATTTTAAGTACGTAGTTACGATATCCACCGAATAAATAAAAATGAAAAATACAAGACATAGGTACCACGCCAATAAAACAACTTATTCCCAGAGGCTCCATAATTTTGTTTGTACCTTGAATCCCAGCCTGTCCACGATATTTTTAAATAAATAATATTTCCTTTCCCAACGGGTCCATAGAATTGTTTGGTACAGTTAGAAATAAAGACTTCGATAAGGTAGGACACATATTGGTTTCTTCATGAAATAAAAGACAATAAATAGATAGATCAATCTGGACTCTTTCTTAGAACACAAAAATTATTAAAGAACACTAAAGTCATTTAAAGGGGTTATTTACCATGATTTCATTTTTCAGATCCAATATTTCGGAATAATATGTTATTCCGTGATCATGGCGCATGAAACTGTGCCGAAATATTGGATAACTCAAAAATCAAATCATGGTAAATATCCCGTTTTAAATGACTTCAGTTTCAAAAGTTTTATTATTAAAGAACGTTGAATAATATCAAGCATTAAAAAAGCCAAGTTTCATAGCAGTCCCGAATCTTAATTTGTTACGTTCTTTCATTATTTAATTTATATCATGTTAGGTCCAACATTTAAATGCCGTAGATATAAACTGGTAAGACTCTAGGTATGTGTTGTTTTGTTGTTCCGTCTATGGAGCTGTGATTGAGGATCGATTGCCTCTTACAAATACCTACTTGTTTATTGTCTTAGAAATATTTTTAGACTGACTGTACATTCATTAAATCTTATATAATGGGTCCGTTGGGAGTTCATGTATGAATATTTAATATTATAGTAATATTTTCATGGACCCTTTGGGAAATATGTAGAAAACAATAGAGCTGCTTTGGGTATAGGGGTATATTTATTAGAATCATTGCATAAATAAAAAATCACTTAAATGTTAAATGACATAAAATAATATAATATATTAAGTATATTTATAACTAGCTACGCCCGACGGCTTCGCTCCCGTGGAAATCGATTTGTCAAATGGTTTCATTAAATGATAAAAAGTCCTATGTTAGACTCCTGGTTCTAAGCTACCTCCCCGCTAATTTTCAACCAAATCGGTTCAGCCGTTCTTGAGTTATAAATAGTGTAACTAACACAACTTTCTTTTATATATATATAGATACATTGATTTGCTTTTAATAGCTTTTTTTACAATTAGTTAGGACCCCTTTCGGCCTACAGTTCAAAAGTGTTCGTAGTCTTCTTAATTGTCGTATCCTTTTCTTAGAACAGTGTATTTCGATTTTATATGCACCTATTTTATTTAGAAATGATAAATGCAATACTTTTTCTAAAATAACCATTGTGCTATAAGTTTGTTTACATTTTTTACGCTTTAGAAATGAATCATTATGCATGTCATCCTAGCGCGCCCAAATAAAGCACTCTACATTTGTGATACCGTTGTTCAGCACACGCCGTTAACTTTGTTTATTTACATATCCTCCATTGATCATATATTATAGATATGTACAAGTTGTCTCATTCATTCCTCTAAGGCGTCGATCTTTCGTCGTAAGTGCGTAACTAGACAAGTGAGTCACCTTCCCATCTCACAAATTACCCATTATCTACATAAGTGATTTATTTTTTATTGTAGCCTAAGAGACCCAATTTGGGAATTCCAATTTCATCCTTGTTTGGGTGCTTAAAAAATAATTTGAGAAATTTCCAAGGAATCACAGAAACGAACCTGAGTCATTAGTTCTACAAGAAAGCGTGCTAGCTATCTGGCTGTCTTTATTGATGTAGGTACCTACCTAGGATTTATCAAAGGCATTTTATCGGGTATTTATCGAGTATATTTTGTTTTATTTTGTACTACAGTCGGACACGGACAGTGTAGTGTGTCGTACTGTGAACTTGGACTTTCCGAAGACGACTAGGTACCCTAGATACTGCCGTCAATTCTCGGCTGTAACTCCGAGTACATCCAGTTGCCCCGTAACCACGTTCGCTGTAACGCGATGGAAACGTAGGGGAAACAAACACCCGATAAATAAAATCTTGCTAATATTATAAACGCGCTAGTTGGTGACGATGTTTGTTGCTCTTTCACGCAAAAACTACGGAATGGATTTAGATGAAAATTCACAATAATATAGCTTACATATCAGAATAACACATAGGCTTCAATTTATAAAGATATATTGTATATTAACCAAAATATCTATCACCACGCGGGTGAAACCGCGGAGCGCAGCTAGTCTCTAATATTTTAACAAATCGCAAAAGTTTAAAAAGTTGTATCAAAGGAAAGTCACAGAGAAATAATCTGAGTTCTAACCTAGAATAGAACAACAAAGAGAAATAATCTGAGTTCGAACTTAAAACGGAAAAGATAAGTCACAGAATTAATCTCAGTTCTAACCTAGACAATCAAAGGAGTCACAGAGAAATAATCTAAGTTCTAACTTCCAACTCAGATTATTTCTCTGTGACTTCCCTTTGATAAATGAGAGTCCATCATTAAGGACAGCCTTCAAGCGAGAGTAGAGAATCTGATATAAACCGCTTTGTAAGTCAAGTCCAGACGCCCCCTGTTTCACCCCACGGGGTGACGCGCACTTTGTTATACAAGATCTGACGTAAAGCGAGCAACTGAACGATTATGTTTCGCAGCAAAATTTTATAATTTTTATAGGAAACTAGCTGCGCCCCGCGGCTTTGCCCCCGTGGAAATCTATGTGTCAAATGGTTTAAACTATAAATAAATAAATAATGCTGGACAATCCACGCAGCATTCATCAAGCAAACATCTAGCCCCATGGTAAGCAAAGCTTGTGTTATGGGTACTAGATAACTGATATACATAATACAATACATTACATAGATAGATATTTTTTATTATACATAGAAAACGACCAGAACACCCGGAACAAATATCTGCAGATCGTACACACAATTGTTCCGAGACGGGAATCGAACCCGCAACCTCCTGCGTCGCAGGCGGACCATCGCCCACCGCGCCACATCGGTCGTCGTATAAAAAGTACCTATCCTATGTATGTCTGTCTCCTGGTTCTAAGCTACCTCCCCACCTATTTTCAGCCAAATCGGTTCAGTCGTTCTCGAGTTATAAATATTAACACGACTTTCTTTTATATGTATAGATTCTAAGAATTAAGCTTTCGTTTTTGTTGTATTATTATATTTTTTTATGTTAGAAGTAATGACAACGCTAAGAGGCGACGTGGATGAGATGGCGTAACGAGCTCGAGGGGCACATCTTCCATCTTGGCCTGTTGCAGCGTTAGATCGCGAGGAGTGGAAGGAGAAAAGGGAGGCCTTTGTCCAGCAGTGGACAATAATGGCTCAAAATAAATAAATAATAAATAAATAGAAGTAATGATAATGAACTATGAATGGTGAAGTACAACTGGAAAAATATTTAAAAACAAATTTATTTTTCGATTTGTTCATCATAATTCAGTCGGTTAACTTAACAATAAAATAGAAAGAAAGAAAATACATTTATTTGACACTATACATAACACATTACATGGTAAGAAAATAATAAAAACAAGATAAAAAATTACATGGAATAGATAAGACATACAAAATAGAGCAAATACGTGTTACATAAGGGGCCAAAAATAACACTTCTTTAACAGTAATAACTAAGAAAGCAGTGTTGTTTCCCACTCTTACTTATGGACTTAAAAGCCTACGTCATTCATTAGACTTAATTAAGTTCAAACAGTAGCTGAGCGGTGTTATTTACCACTCTCACTTAGGGATATAGGTACAATAATGTCTAATAGGCAGGAGGCTCTTTTTATTTTATTTTACACACATTATTCTCTCATTATATGCTTTATATACATAGGTTTCACAACAAACGTGAATTCCATTATGTGTACGCTGCAATCACAGACACGAAAGTAGCTATATAAGAGCTTGTAAGAACAAGAACGTTTTTACTAGCTCTTATATATCACAAGCTCTTATTTAAACACTCACACGATAATAAAACAGGCTGAGGCGGCGGCGGCGGCGGTCGCTGCGTAAGAATCGACCGCCCCAATTCAACCCGTGGACATCGTTGAATCCGACTATTAGAATAAACCAGAGGAATTGCAAGAGCTTTCTGTATACCTATTTAATACCTCCACTTATTTTAACATGCTTTTATTCTACTTGCCCTGTTACTTTGTAACTGAGCTTTGGACCAGGTAGATATCCTCAACCGATGGAGCTGAAGTTTGGCATACTTATGTAAGTTCGGTGACAAATCAATGTTATGGTATCATTGAGCTGGTGAGATGATGGAGACAGAAGGTGGCCATTGAAACTCCTAAACGAAACGACGTAACCCCGTCGAGTTTTCGGTTCGGGTTTGTTTTCTCCCGATTGTCTTCACTTTGGTCCTAGATGAGGACCAAGGTCTTGATGATGAAGCCGAAGGGACGCCATGGGAACTACTAAACGAAACAACGTAACCTTATTAAGATTGGACTGAATTTTTTAAAAAAACAAATTTAAAAAACTTGTTTAAAAAAGGTTTCTTAAATATTATTTTTAGGCTCCACCAGACTCCGATACCTAACGTTAAAAAACATGATATTCACTCACGGTACTAAAATCAATTATTATTCTTGGAATTAAACTGCCCAAGAAGGTACTAAGAATTGGTTATACCTCAGAAATGTATAACCCACTGTCAGCGAATATTTTTGCGAATCTTCCGAGAATCTGCAATGCTCCATAGTGCTTATGTAGATATCAGTTTATTTATTTCCACCGTAGGTACACATGTTACACTTGATGTCGTTAAATAGGTACTATATATTTTAAAAGATAAATTACATTTTTATTATATATAACACTCACTAACTTTTGATATAGGAAACACCATCGGGCATTGTGCAAAGAAAAGCAGACATGCCTTCTCAAAAAATTAAAATAAATTCATTTATAATAATTTGTCACAATAAAACAGATAATCAATTAGTTAAAAGGAATAATAAATTAGATAAAATGCCAAAGTATTCTGCTGTATAAGGGCATTGGCAAACTATACTAAAACTATTGTACAAAATAAAAGAAATAGTTTAGATAGATAGATAGATAGACTTTTTTATATCACACACAAACAGCATAGGAAAAATTACTGAAGAACAGAAACAGACACATTATGTGTAGGCAAGTACTTACACAATGATAAATTATTAACACAAAAAGTAGTATTATACATTTCGACAGCAACTCCTCTCTGTGTGTTTCCCTGTTCACGATAAACGGCTGTACGAGTCTTCATAAAATCAAAGAGATCGGGAACGATCTGTCTCATAGCTATCAGTAGGTATTTTATGTATGTCTCAATTAAATATTATTCTGTATAACACGCCACCACCGTCTATACTTGCTCTAGCACTTCATGTCCATCCAAATGTTGCCTGGCAGAGATCGCTCATAGCGATAAGGCCGCCCATTGTACAATGTATTTTGTATTTGTTTTTTTTCTGTTCCTGTCTTGTGTAGGTATCTGTTATTTATTTGGTGTGCAATAAAGAGTATTGTATTGATCTCTTTGATTTGATGAAACCTTACCTGGACGTGGGCATTAATTGCTTTATGTCCTGGGCGGGTTATTCCTACGCACTTTGCGTAGGAATAACCCGCCCGGGAAACTCCCCTTCAAGTTTGGTCCTTAATTTTTATTAGCTTTGATCATAGAAAAAATAATATTTTAAAAAAATCCATCA
Source organism: Eupithecia dodoneata (assembly GCA_947044415.1). Lineage (NCBI taxonomy): Eukaryota > Metazoa > Arthropoda > Insecta > Lepidoptera > Geometridae > Eupithecia > Eupithecia dodoneata. The sequence goes on along the minus strand of OX345656.1, from coordinate 3,974,940 downwards.
GCCTTGCCTTGTCTAGTAGCTAGTTCGTTTTTATGTACTTTTTCCAAAAACTTAAATTGAGTTGTTGTGAAAATGTGTTTTCTCGGTTCAACGAGTTTGAACCACCCCTGAAAGTTTGATCCTTCCTTACCTTTTGTACACCCTGTACCGATATGGTATTTCCATCCCATGTTGTTTCATACAAACAACGTGTGCAGAAACTACTCGTTTTATAATTATGTAGATGTAATGATAAACCAATACTAAAAGGAATGATTGATCACAAGATTTCTTCTCTTGCGACGTCAAACTGAGCTGAACCAAAATATCGAACGGATTGTGTTATTTGTAGCTAACTTTACAGTCATACATAATAATATCAAATTGCTGCACGTGTTATACCTATATGGTTATGCACTTGGTTTATTGACCGTCAGTCTTCTTGTCCTATGGCAAACCACGTGACAAAGAGGCGCAGAACGCAATTCTAATGAAAATTGGTAGGCTATTCTGGAGAGGCGCGTCGATTATTCGCTGTGAGTTTTAATTTCAAACGATGCGAGATAGTGCCTTTGGAAGCTGTACCCATCTACGTCTATATACATTTACAAAAAATAACGTTTTTAAAGGTATGCGTGAAAACCTTCAATAAGCTTTTTAGTGTAAATCAATTTGTTAGTCTTTAAAAGCCTCTCCTCTGGTTTTTCTGCAAATTAGAACACGCGGCAGCGTGTTCAAGCCAAGTTCTAGCAAAGGAACGCGCCGAGTGTATCATTCAAAAAAAGTCAAAAAATAAGTAATGTTAGCGACGACGACCTTATGTCAATGGAATAAGGTTTAAATTAAAATAGATCTGCATTGCATAGAATAAGCAATAGTACTACGTCTCCGATTGCGCCATAGAATACAGTGTAGTTTTTAGGGACCGGCCCGTATAATACCTACCTAGCTATGTACCTATGTATGTCGAAGCATTGCATAGAATAGCAATAGTAGGACAGGGGCGGTCCCAGCCCATGACTTTGGGGGGGGTCACTCACTCCGTACTTAATCAAATTAACAGTAAAAAACTCTTTGCTCATAATTTATTAAAATACTAGTTTGTGCCCGTGGCTTCTCGCGCGTCGTGTCAATGCAAACGTTTTAAGGTTATTTATATCCCATGGGATATGGGAAAGGTAGCCTTTGTTTTATTCCGGGCCTGGAACTACCTGTACTTATCTCAAATTCCAGCCCGATCCGTTCAGCAATAACTTTCTGTATTTTGTATGAAATTTAACATCACTGGTTCGCACATTCACTCAAAACATGGTAATAAAAAAGCCTTTAGGTAAATAATGAATGAGACACCCACGCACAGATAGAGTGAAGCGAAGCCGCGGTGCGCGCTGCGCAGCTAGTCTATAATATTAGTGTGATACTTACATGGACATTATAAAAGAAAACCAATTCATTTTTGGGTTACACAGCACGGCACAGCTGCAGTTGGTGATGATGATTTCTTCGTTTTTAATGATAAATTTATTTGAAAAATAATATAATAAAAACAAGTCATAAAAATTAAAATCAGGTATAAAGTAGATGTTTAAGTAATAAAAAATAATGAGACATGATTATTCTGTGACGTGATTTCCTTATACAGATGTATTATGATATTTAAGTAAAAATTAGGAGTTAACCTACTTAACACACATACTAAAGTTACAGGTAATTTAATGAATATGTGCAACATGATTTGCTTATAACTCAGTGTGTATTAGCCTGTTTCGTTCCAAGTTGTGTGGTATCTACTATCATCATCATCATCATCATCATCATCATCCTATAGCAGTCCACTGCTGGACATAGGCCACCCCCAAATCTATCGTGTAATCTAATGTGGTATCTACTATATAGCATATTAATTACGATAGGTACAATTAGAATATTTCTGACGACCTCAATGGCGCAGCGGGCAAAGGTCCGATTCCCGCTTCGGGACAAATATTTGTACAAATCTGCTGGTCATCGTTCCGGGTATCCTGGTTGTTGTCTTTAGTTTGTATAATAAAAAATGTCTGTCCATGTAAGGTATTATGTACATCTGTCATCTAGTACCTATAACACTAGCTCTGCTGCTGAAGCTAAGTGATGCTCTGTGGATGGTCCAGCATTTAATTACTTTATTCTTACGCCGCGCCAACGGTGTTCTTGACATTATGGGCTACTTTTTATCCACGATAAATATCGTGTATGAAACCAAGGGCAGAAGCTTCTGATGTATCAAATGAAAAATCCAGATTACAATACAAATGGAAGTCTTCTTTTCTTATTGGCAAATCGGTTTATGATATTTGTAATGTCTGGAGTTATATCAGGATGTATGTGTAGAAGCGCTAAACCTGTTAGCCTTTCCTCTGACATTCTTGAATTAGCCAAGTTTTTACCCGACGCAACGTAGAAAATGATCTTTCTGCTGTTGCAGCGCTTATAGGAAGCGCTGCCAAAATGGTAAGCATTGTATTTATATTGGGGTATAAATCGGCGTCGCACACTTCTACTGTAGATACCACACAACCTGGAACTACACAATTTGAATTTTCTTGAAATTTCCGTCCCCACATTGACATTCACAGCTGATACTCCATAACCACAGTGGCGGAGGGAACTCCTAAGAAATCAGCATAAAATTCCGAAACCTTTTTTACATCTTGAAGGTCTGCGTCTGTGTATTTAGGTTTCGGCATAAGAACGCCTAATCCATTCCAAATACATTCAAGGCATCAGCAGAAATTCTTTGTTTTAGATCTGTTTCTATGTTGTCGAGTAACGGTATGTAAATTGTCCTTCTATAATACTCCTCGTTATTTCCAGCGTGATTTTCATGAAGAGTCTGTCGAGGCACAGTACGTGGCGCTTTTATTATTGTTCCTAATTTATCAGCCAAGTCTTGTGCCTCGGCAAATATGTCATGGAAATTATCATCGGCTTTTTCCGGTTTACGTTGCAGGACGTCCATTGTATCCTTTAGTATATCTGCGGCTCTCTGATAATCCAGAGTTGACTTTTGTAAATATCGATTTAGCACAACAGTTGCACCTGAAATTTACACACTTAATTATCAAAAGGGTAAAAAGCTAATTTACAGACTTAAAAATAAAAAACCTGCTTTCAAGGCTTGCACGTTAAAAATCACGTTGATATAGATTGAATACCATCATAACATAACATAACTAAGAACATTCCCGATCAAGACAACATTCAACTTTAAAAATTAGATGAATATTTTCAAAAACAACCTTGGTTTCTTACCGAGTACGTCGGACAAGCAAATAGACGTGATTATAAAATCTGGGCTGCTTATGGCATGTCGTAAACAAGAAGCATCAGATGCAGATTTGCTGTCTTGCCAATTGCAAATTTCTATCCATCTCGTATCACACAAATTTTCCAGTTTGCTACCAAGAGCGTCTTTAAAAACTTTGCTTCTTTTGGCTGAGGCATTTGCAAATGCCACTTACTGTTTCATTGTTGCAGACGCATTTCTGCAAGTGGTAACTTTCAACGACTTTGCCAAAGAGTTGTTGAGGATATGGTTATTGCATCGGCATCTTTTGGCATTGGTAGCAACTTTGATCAGTTCGCTCACAGCTCCTTATTAACCTCAGAGGCCATAACGGAGCAACTATCTGTATCAATGCCAACGCAGTTTGATAAATCCAATCCAAGCTTATTGCAGAGATCTATGACAATATGTGCTAAAGCAACGCCAGTAAGCCTTGGTTCATCCTCTTGCAGTAAATCTTCTTCCCTAATTTCAGAGTAGGCATCACAAAATAAAACGAAATCCTCTCTAATTACATTATTTTTAAGGTATCGAAAGGATAAACGTAGTTGTTCAGTCGTTGTGATATCAATGGTTTCGTCGAATATAACAGAGAAATATTTAGTTTTTTTTTATATTATTTATTAAAGTTTCCTGTATTTCTTCTTTACATAAATGAATGATTTCGTTTTGAATTTTTTTGCTTATGTACAAGGCCAGTTTTCATTACATCAGTCATTTTATAAAGTTATTCAACATTTTAATTCTGATAAAAACTGGCCAAGTCAAATCTAACCTACATAGATTTGACTTGGCACTCATTTATATCTCCATTCTTTTTGCGGGGAAGCCCACAGCCAATCATAATTTTTGTATTGAACTTGGCTCTCCTTTTTTACATTTATGTTTTGGTGGGATAAATATTGACATAAATAACAACGCTAAGAGGCGACGTGGAAGGCCCAGGATGAGATGGCGCGACGAGCTCGAGGTACATCTTCCATCATGGCCTGTTGCAGCGTTGGATCGCGAGGAGTGGAATGAGAAAAGGGAGGCCTTTGCCCAGCAGTGGGACAATAATGGCTTAAAATAAATAAATAACAAGGTCTGCCCTGCAACTGCGAGAGGAATGTTTAGCATTATTTAGATATTTTTTGACCTGGTCATGAATGTTTCATTTCATGTGACAGAATGTTATTATAAGAGTGAGAGGTACTAATACATACATTACTAGCGGCCCGTCCTGGCTTCGCCCGTGTGGACATTTATTTCATATACTTACTTTGCAAATCCGGCTACCACGAAAAAGTCTTTAGATTTAGTCTATAATAACACTTACAAATAACGTGGCAAATTACTGATAAAAAAAAAATGAAAATCGGTTCAGTACATTCCTACAACGTCACAAAATTTCCCTCTTTTTAATATTAGAATAGATTTTAGTGATTTGTTTTCTTGTACCTGCAACAGTTTGCAATTAAAATCGGAATTCGTTCAACGAACTCAACTAGCGATAAAAATCACATGCTGTGACGTCAACACTTCAAAGGCATTGTTATTGCAGCATTAAAAAACGATATTTCCATTTTGTACGTGGCTATTTCAGCACGCACGCAGGTAATATCGATCCTACGTAGTACATTAGGTAGGTACTTTACTTACCTTACGATGACCTCTGTGGTGCGGTGGGCGAAGGTCTGCCTGCGACGTAGGAGGGGTTCGATTCTCGCCTCGTAACAATTGTGTGTACGATCTGCAGATATTTGTTCCGAGTGTTCTGGTCATTATCTATGTATAATAAAAAAATCTATCTATGTAATGTATTGTATTAAGTGTATCAGTCATCTAGTACCCATAATACAAGCTCTGCTTAGCTTGAAGCTAGATGATGCTGGGTGGATTGTCCAGCATTATTTATTATTATTATCTACTGGCATCGAGGCGGTCGAGCGTAAAAATTGAACTCTCCAACTATAATATCTTTCTTCTGTGTTCATCAAGTCCTCTATCCTTTACTTTATGAAATACCTATGTATATGAGGAAAACGAAAACGCTAAACAAACTTTGAAAGTTTTACAGCCTTATCATATCACTCTAGCGATCTGTGAGCGATCTCAAAGCGGTGCGATTACGACGTCGACTTCAAAATGCAGATTGCAAGCGGCAAGCTAGCTGCATCGCGGTGGCGGGGCGGCGGCGGCGGCGGCGCGTCGCAGCGCGTTTAATCGCTGGCAAATCGCCAGTGTGATTAGGCTCTAGTGGCGTTGCGAATATCAGTCTTGCGAATTCTTGATCATTAAAAAAAAAGACGAATGCAATCAAATTACGTCACGTGCAGTCCATCATTATTCATTACTTATCAAAGCTAAATGGGGTAATAAAAATTAATAAATACACAATCAATATTTTCCATCTCGAATACACACAGTATCCAGCTCCACATTAAGAAGCGCTTATTTATTGGGTATAATAGATTACTGATATTTACGTATTTTTACGCGTAGTATGTTTTTCACGTATTTTTTATTTAGGTATTCGCTTTCCCAATTTTATATACAAACATAATTTAACAAGTGATATTTTACCCAGAATTTTCACACAACGGTAGAAATAACTACCTTCTGTCATATTTCAACAGAAGTACCTACACCCACATAACCATTGCAATAAACTTTACTTTACCTATAGGTAGTTTAATCAGGAATAGAGTAACATCAAATAAATCTTAATAAAGTCCGGTATGAATTAGTGAACTGGCTCTCATAGAACCGGAACAAGGTACACAACCTTTGTACCTTATTTCTATGTATTCGATGCAATAAACTTTACCTACTTTAATCAGGAATGGAGGAGTAAAATCAAACAAATCTTGGTAAAACCCCGGTGTAAATTAGGGAAACCAGATGTCTTAGAACCAGAATTGGGGTTCTATTAAGCCGGGAGGCCAGTTAGAACTACAAGAAATATGATTGGCAGTGATCAGAAAAAGTAGAGAATTTCCTAAAATTCGAGTGTGGAAGTAACACAGAGTTGATAATACCTCATCTACAATACCGAGATGATATTGGGGGATGATTATGAGATCGAGGGATTTAAAGTTATAAATATTGCGATTTAATTATTAACTCTGAGTTACTTCCACTTTCGAACTTTAGGTACTCTACCTATTCTCTACCTATTAGGAATATCACTGATGATTGGCCTCCTACCGATTTGTATGTATGTATATTTGCATGTCCTAGATATTTTAGGCAAACATGTATGGTGTGCTTACCTATTGCTATTTCCATCTTTGTGTGACCCATGTTTGCAAATAAATAATTTGAATTTGGCGAAGGGTTGGATATCCCCAAGTAGGCCGCACACGGTGGCGCGTTGTGTTACGGGCGCGCAGTAACAGCTGTGCGCTGAACGGCCGGGACACACCAGGAGACTAGACGGGACGAGGTTAGACTAGACAAGCCACTTTTAGTGGTTACGTAGCCAAACACACTACCGATCAAATAAACACACTAGCGCCGCCTCGCTAAAATAAATTATTGGAAGGGTTGGATATCCCCAAGTAGGCCGCACAAGGTGGCGCGGCGATGAGTATCGCGGCGCGTACCCGTAACAGCTGTGCGCTGAACGGCCGGGACACACCGGGAGACTAGACGGGACGAGGTTAGACAAGCCACTCTTTATTTGATCGGATTGTTTTTTTTTTCTAATGAGAGTGCAAGTTGTGTTGAATAAAGTCGTTTTATATTCATTAGTTTGATTTATTGATAAACATTGATTGTGGGTGTTAAATAGTGTAAATGAAATAACATTTTAATAATTTTGTTCTTAGACACTTGTAGAGTTTTTAGGATCGTTTTAAGGGCGATTCGATTGGGTACAAAAGATGCGGTTTCACAAGAGAATTGTAAATTGTATGTCGAACGTGAAGGGGAAGACGCCTGACTATATTTCGTAGCTCTTGTAAAGACGTGAGTTTAGACCTATCAATAATTGAACTAGAAACGAAATGTCAAAAGTCAAAATCATTTATTTCCATAGCCTTAAAAAATAAGCACTTAGACAAGTCTTATACTTTAAATTATTATCAAATAAGAAATAAGGTGATTTGATTTTTTATTCACATTTTGTTTAATAAAAGTCTAGCACGAGTAGTAGAGTTTCAAAGATATGAGACTGTTTTAGTGTTGAATGTTGGTTTTTTGGCAGTAGGGCATATATACTCGAGCTAGGACTTCCGCCCTTCCGGACTTTGCATCAATGGTATCACGATTTCCGGTAGTTGGTGCGCCCGGTGTGCCTCAGCCACGGGAGCCGAAGCCCGGTGGGCAATGTGGGCATGCCTTCAGAAGCCGGCCGGCCGCGCACACGCGCGCTGCACTCGCATACACTCACCGCGCGAAATAAAATGCATAATATCTCACAGAAATATTATTAAAACTGTCCGCAATCAGGACTACTAGCTTAATTCAACGTCAATTTGTAAATATTTCGTTGCATAATAAGAGGCTGTTATAATGTGCAAACATGTGGTGTTAGTTCCTTTGAAGCAGACCGTGGATTCTAGTGAGTATTAATGTTTTTTTAATTTTGAAATTTTAACTAACGTTTTACAGTTTTTTAATCGGTTCCATTTCTTCATTATTAGTTTTTCTATTGTACTAACTACACGATTACTTTGGATAAAACGTTTAATTCTGTAACCACAAAATAAAATGCCTTTAAAATCTATCGCCAGGGACTTGAAATATGTTTTTAATTTATGTTTTATTTGTGTATTATGGTTTGGTAAGTGATCTTCCAATCGGGATCTCATTTGTTTTTAAACCCATTCAATGGTTCCATATTTAAGTGTATTTTTCTTGAAAAAATTCTTAACGTTATGTGTATGTCACTGAAGGGTTTATTTTTCATAAAAATGCTTCCTAATTTTATTGTAGGATGTTATCATTACTCGAAGTTCATATTTTCCTATCCATTCCATGAACTTAGGTCCGTGAACGTGCATTGCACGTTGGTAACAGTATATTTTATTTAACTTGTCTGATTGTCAATATTATGAGTGTTTCAGCAAACGCTGGAAGAAGTAGGTACATTCATGAGTTAGTTTCGCGACACCCGCCTGGCTGCCCGTGCGCCATGGCAATCATTCCAGGTTTCATTTTCTACACATTATCTTGCACCGTTCTCTGCCTGGTGCTGCGACTCAAATGTAAGACCCAACAGTAAACCAATAGATAAATCTTCCCAATCATATTCTATTACAATAGCTTAAAAATCAACACTAACAGATTCGTCCTCAACATTCATTAATGCATTAAAATGTCGATAAATTCAAATTTATAGGTGGTCAAATTGTCTGTGCGGCCAATTGTTTTAAATTAGGTGGCCATTTGTCCGTTTGATTTGAAGTGTCACTGTAGTGTTAATCGATAGTTTGGAGGTCTCCAGGCGAGTCCCGGGAGTCGTGACCTCGCAGACAGTATTGACGGACCGGTCGAAGAGTCGCTTCCTCTCGCGTTCCCTCAGTGGCTCAGTCGGCCCGTGTACATGCGCAAAGCCGCACATGCATTACCAACTACATTCCGCACTCGCACATTCCATGATCGCAAACATGGCAATATAACTCGACACATTGTAAACTTTCGTCATTTGTTTTGATACATCGGTAATTGAATTACTCGCGCGTCGCAGTCGTAACCGCCCTTTGACAGAAATGAAGCTGCCTAAATTGGAACTTGGTAAGAATCATTCTTAGACCAGGATTTGTTTAGATGTCTTCAAGAATATACCAGATCTTATGCCAAACTAATGAAAGACTTACGTGCCGTACAAACTTTCAGTTAGTTTATTTATTATTATTATACAGATAATGCTTATATTATATAGGCTATTAGAGAACCATAAAAGGTACCTTGAACTATCGCCAAAATATAGGAACTTACCTGCTCAGTTATATGTAACGTTTCACTCCATTCATTCTTGAATCTCATAGGTATACTCACTTCTTTCTTTAACAGCCATTATAGTATGAAGATCTAATAAATTTATCATGCGCTTTTTTACACCTGAATTTGTCCAGACCACGTGTCTCAATAGTCCTTACTATATAAAAACATAAAGAAGAAAAGTCTATGTACGTACATTGATTAATTACCTAGTTCCTTTTCCCTGTAAGGTTCAATGTCCACTGCTGGAATAACAAATGACTGATGAAAAAACTGATGAGAAACGAATATACCTACTTCCTAATAAAAATGTAAGGTACCTTAGTATAGAATAAAAATATTGGATATAAAAATTTAGATTTATAAAGTTTGATATCCAATATTTTTATTCTAAGCCACTAGCGGACCTTCCCGGCTTCGCACGGTATTATTACGGATCCCTAACTTTTTTGAAAATATAATATAGCCTATGTTCACCGGGGAAAGTGTAGCTTCCCAACAACGGTGAAAGAATCTTTCAAATCGGTCCAATAGTTTCGGACTAGGAGCCTATTCATTACAAACAAACAAAAAATGAAACCTTTCCTCTTTATAATGTTAGTATAGATATAAAAACCATATCATAATTATCAGCCTATGTTAGTCCATTGCTGGACATAATGCCACCCCCTGATGAGCGCCTAATCACCCTGTTTTCAGCTCGACGCATCCAACATCTGCCTGCTAAGCAATATCACTCATAATAAATAATACAAAAATGGTAATTAAATAGGCATATTTACTTACATTATGTAAGCATGTATTAGGTATTTACCTACCTACATACTACACCTACCTACTGTTATAGTAGGTATTGCAATAGTAAGTTGTAAACAACTGCGAAATTATGAATGAATCAATGAATACAGGAAAATAGGAAGCTAAATTGCAGATTTTGAGCTGCGGTTTGTGTTATTTGTATTATTTATAGCTTTATTCATTAGGTATATCTATATGCTGAAGGTTGCGTGTTCCCTTTAAAAATTGAACTTGTTGGATATGTTACCGTCAGATAGTAGAATCCGTAAAATTATAAAAATCCGAATTACTTTATAATTTTCCTGAGAATAATCAACAGGACTGTTAGCATCTACAATTTAATGCATTCGAACACGTAAATTTATAAGCTTTGGTGCATTTATTACCCCGTAAGATAATAATTGCACCAAATCCTAATCATTGTTAATTTTACGTAAAATTTATAAAGCGACTAGGATTTTTAAAATTTTGTAACCAGCCAACCCACGGATATGCCATTATGATTTGAAAACCAATTAAATTGCATTCAAGATTTTTGAATAATTGCCTATATCTGAAAACCGTTGAAATATCTAATCGTAAAAAACACCCGTAATTTTACGATACCTACCGATCAAAAAGCTCAATCGTAAAGATTATTTTTCATTTTTTTTACATTTTTGTGGATTCGATTCTGAGTTCAGACAGGCTTATTGTTCATAAATCTTTGAATGCAGTTTAAATTGTATTAATTCTTCTTTCTTTCTTGCGTATCTATTTTGTTAGACATAGTGAAGATACTTTTCAAGGGTCGCGTTCAAATGATGAAACAAGTCCTAAATAAATGATAAAGAAAAATATTTCAGTAAAATTTTCCATATATTTAAGATACTTTCTTTTCATAGCCGTGGGACGCCCTGTAGAAGTTCTATCTAGCATAGATTGATGACGGACCAAGCTTTTATAATAGGTACGGGCCGTAGATACGGGCTTAAAAACTTATGAGTGGCAAGTCTGCAAATAATCCTTTTACCGCGCTAGCTTTTCAAAAACAGCAAGGTAAAGTACCTAACCCCGGTATCCAAAGGTTTTATTTAAAAGTCGAGGTCAAGATGCGACCCAGTTTTAAAACCTCGTTCCATGAGGTCAATAAAACTCCCAAGATACAAACCTCTTTACGTGTATGAAAATTTTTGGAGGGTTTTCTTATATAAGAATCGGCTCACCCCAAGAACATTATTGAACCTTATTAGACATTATCATACTACTAACTATTGTTTCCATTTATTTATTTATATTATTTTATTTTAACAATATTCAGGAAATTAACACCTAACTTTATGAATAGGTATGTGACTAAATACTAAAGGCTAACTTTTCCACAAATAACGACTGAAAATAATATTAAACAAAGTTACAGGATGACTACTGATGGTAAAATTATTACAATCTAAATGTTTGTACACAGATAGGTGAGAAATTCCTTCCAATTTTGGTTTATTAAATGACTTAAGAAAATAATCAAGAACTTGTACCAAAAATAGACCACTCTCTATTCTTTTAGTATGAAGTATGAATAGGTTTCCTAGTGTTTAACATTCTAAGTTTATCGAAACAAAAATGCAGCCTTAGGTATTTACTGAATTATGTATGCCCAGCATCTAGTTCAGCATGAAAAACTAGGCTTTACCGGTGCATTATCACGCTCTAGTGGTTCTGAGCGTCAGCTGATACACATCTGAAACCAGTAATCAGACGGATGGTCAACAGGCCTTGAAAGCGCATGAATTCGAAGGTCACTGACGTCAGCTAGTGAATGGTTCTTATCGCGATTTACCATTAACGTGTGACCGTCAATTTGTTAGAAGAAATTTTGCATTTCACCACTTTTAGCTACCGTATCCTGATTTTACGGATTGTTCTTCGATACTTAATAACAGCTTTTACACGCAAAGTCGTATATTCAAATAATACTATTTTATCATGGTCACTTATTGTGCCATCACCACTCAGACCATCTTTCTGTTTGTTGCCTTGCGTTTATACGGACCGAGACTGTGAAAAAAGAGTCACTCGGTGACTCCAGTCTCTACAAATCCTACGCACTTTGTCCCGAACACTCTCAGAACCAGTTTCAGGACTGTTGACCATCTGTTGATCCCTAATCGCAGGTGGCCAATTGACAGGCTTGTTGGCTTAGACAATTAAACTAATGAATCATTGATCGCCACTTGAACCGTCTGCTCCGACTCCCCATTGACAACTAGACACATTTTGTTTTTTTAACAATCTGTCAAATTGATCGTCTCGAGGACGTTTTAACAAACTAATCAATCATTGTCCTTGTCAATGAACAGTATGTCGATTGAAGTGCATTTTAATGTTCCACAGTCTACTCAATTTGGGCAGATTGCTTGTTAACGTTATCACTATCCTCATTACTTTAGTAGGCAATTTCAGTGGTCAGTGAAGTGACGATAAACACACCTGTTATTGCAATCAAGAGCAAATCATCTCAGCAGCTTTATGTAGACTTGTCGCCCGCTTCGCCTTTATCTAAAATCAACTCATCTAGTCAATATTCGAGTCGCTATCGTATTTTCCTTATTCCCTGATGAATTATATTGTAAACAACCCATACCTACGTTATTGTTTACTTGATCTTATGTCGTCATTTGCAATTCATGACGCATAAGATGAGATGAAGCAATTAGTTTCGGGAGACTAAATAGTCTCCCGAAACTAATTGCTTCATCTCATCATCTTCATTCTTATGATTTCACAAGGGTGATGTTCTTGCATGCCGATGTCATTGTTTATTTCTTAGAACTGGGGTTACCGGGGTTTTTTATCCTTATATTAAAACTGAAATCGTCAACAGGCTCCCTTGTTCCTATAAATTATCCTCTATCACTTTCTTCGTTATCTTAATCGTTTCTGATTGAAAGAAACTTACCTCATCATGTTCACTTCGCCGTTGGCACATTCAGAGAGATCTCTGTTTGTTATCGCACTGGGCATAATAAACATTATATTGCGTATTCAATTAATTTCTTTATTGATCGCGTGCGCAACAAGACATTGGAACATGTGATTTTAGCTCTATCGCTCTGCATACACTTGACGTATTTATTTTCTTTCATACTCGTATATCCCTGAAACAACAAAAACACACGCGTAATACCTAATGTGCTATGCGCCTCATTAATCTCAAGTATTGAAAATTTATCAAAATCGATTGCATAATTGAGCAACCGCACTAGTGGTGCATAATTGGATTCACGCACAATCTGACCACCATAAGACAAATTAGTCTAGTGAAAAACAAAAGCACTGTGATATAGACATATTATCAGCTCTCAGCTGCTCGTCTATAACTAATGAATAATAATATATATTTAAACAATCAACCAATAATAGCTGGTACCTACCTAAGTCTATATTCCTACCCATAAGTTCGTTTAATACCAGGGTTACATAAAAAACGATAGCAAGACCATCATAAGAATGTTATCGATTTTTATTACCTCATTTTATTTTGCGTTCAAGTGGTTCAAGTGCAATCGATACTTATATACTCTTTAGTTGGTAGGTGACCCACCAAGATCTTTTGGTTTGTAAAAAAATATATAGTAAGATAAATTAAGTCTTACAATTTATGTTTAAAAAAACAGTTTCAATAAAAAAACGATTAACCACTTATAGCGCATTTGATTATGAAACTGGTAGGTCCTTGTATGTTCTTCCAAACTGTTACAAATTGCTATGCCCATAAATAAAGATTCTGTAATTCTTTAGTGTACACAAAAAACTTAAAATTAACTTAACTAAAAGAGATATGTGACTTGGGGGGTGAAAGTGTTTAATGGCGTAATAACGAGGAAACTCGCTCACGGGCAGTCTAAGTGATAGTAAAATCGGGGCCGCACCTCTCGACACCCCTCAGTTGTTTAACCCATCCAGCATTCGGCAAGCAACCGTTGCTTTTAACAGTTTTGAGACTATGTTTATGGCAGGCGTCCGCAGTCTCTCCCGTAGCCCGATTACCCAGTCCATCCACCCATCATAATAACCTGGTTTTTTATTCCTTTGCGCCATAGGCGGACCTGTTATATTGTAGGTATTGTTGTAAAGATTTTCTTTAGACTTAGGTACCGCTTGCCTGATCAACTCATCACAATTCGTACAAAGATCCTCATTTTCGTTTTCCAATGTATAGTTCTATATTTTCAAACATATATCACCGTTTATTTGTATTTACAATTCTTATTGTTTTGCAGCAATGCAAAAGTCATGCAAGCCCGCAATGCTGGGCCGCATGTGGCAAGCCAGCCGCCGTGCCCTGAACCTGCAGCATGCGCCGCCGCACCACTTCGCCGTCGGCCAGTGGCAGACTGGACATAGACCCTCCAATTTATATCTATTATACAGGTTAGTCTTTGACACAGACACATGGAGTGATCAAAAGTCATTTAAGCCCGCAATGCCTTTTTGACACAGGGACATAGAGTGATCAAAAGTCATGCAAGCCCGCAATGCCTTTTTGACACAGAGACATAGAGTGATCAAAATTCATGCAAGACAGAAATGCCTTTTTGATACAAAGACATAGAGTGATCAAAATTCATGCAAGCCAGTAATGCCTTTTTGATACAGAGACAGAGTGATCAAAGGTCATGCAAGCCAGCGATATCCCACTGACATAGAGACCAAAAGTAATGCAAGCAGTGCTTGGCCGACGCGCGACGTTCTGACATGCCATTTTGTCTATTCTAGATTAAACCATAATATAGTGAACAGGGGTCAGTCAAAGGTTAGGCTAAATTAAAGATAACTTTCTACCTATCTAGCAGCAGGATGACGATGGTAACATTAATCCTCAGTTGTTCTCACTTTTCACTAGTGTATTACAAATATTACAATACAAGCCTTTGCATAACAAAGTTTTGCTTCGTGTTTAAAAACTGATAATAATTATTTTATGTGAGCTGTTGGCTTTCGCAAGCTAGGTAGGTACCTAGGACCTACTAAAAAACGCATTATGGAATGTCGATTCAATCGACATTTCATTATTTCAGTTAATTTTCGTATAAAAGACCACAAGTTCTAAGGAAATACCTACCTGTCATTATTGAAGAGAGATTACGTCATCGTTTTGTAGCCATGCTACTAATTTGTAGGTATCTAACTGGTAGGTTGGTACTAATTAGCTCTTCCCTTGGTAATGATCAGGTGTAAGGAAAATACCATACCTACTAACCCCTTTAGGATATTAGATAAGCTTCGTTTTGATGAAAGGCAGTTTTTTTACTCACCATTCATAAAACATGTGTCTTACATAGGCTAGGGGACACCCTATATAAATAATATAGATATAGGGTGTCCCACGGCTATGGGACATGGTGGACAAGTACCGGAAATATTTGTGAGAAATTTTACAGACAGGAAACAGTCCTCTATTTTAAAAAAGAGATGAAACTGTATGCACGTAATTTTGAAAAATAATTTGCATTATCCGGTAATCGAACCCACTAAAATCCAATAAGACATCCTTCATATTTTATCGCGGACGCAACTAACGCAACATTAAATATTTAAACATAAATAAACATTTTGACACAAATCTTCACAACGGCTCATATAACATCTTTCAAGTTTATAATATTAAAGTAGGATAAATCATAATAGGCAGGTAATTATTATTTAAATTTAGGTTAATACTATTTACGGTTAGGTAATTAATTACCTTACCTTAAATAATTAATTATTATTTAAGGTAAGGTAATTATTTTTTACATATAATTACCTTACCTTAAATAATAATTAATTATTATTTAAGGTAAGGTAATTATTTTTTATGATTAGGTAATTATAATTTAATGGTGGCACTTCACATGGCTATTTGTGTTTGTGTATTTGGCAAACAATTACCATGTGTTGACTGTTTATTTGATAAAGTGTTCGCCTTATTTGCCTATTTGACAAATAAGGCCAATACCAAATACGCGTTACCGTGCGCTTGTCGGTTTCTCGAGGCACATCAAAGCAGTCAAATAGGCAAATACGCAATAAGCCGTCCACACAATGGCCATATTGGCACCTTGCGTTCTGCTCAGTCTGCTGCCAAATGTTTGTGTGTTTGTTATTTGAGTGCCATGTGTGGATGGTCGTATTTGCCTCTTTTTGCATGTTCGTCTGAACGTCATATATTTTGCCAAATAACACAAACACCCAATAGCGAACACAAATAGCCATGTGAAGTGCCACCATTAGATTAGATATATTATTATTTAAGGTTACCTAGGTTACTAGCAGGGGTTTTCCAAAACCGGAAGCTGATAAGGGGTTTTTTCTTCCTTTCACAAAAATTATCCTGTTTCAGGGTTTTTCCTAAACATTTGTCACATACGTTTATTGTTATCACTTCTTATGTAGAAACCTATTACCAGGACTACTTGTACTAGTTATTGAATTGTCAATTGCATATTCAGTGTACGTCCGAATTCTAAACGGATAAAATTGTTATAAATTAATATTTAAGACCTTTCCTATGGATGTTTTACACAAACACTACATAGTATAAAACAAAGTCGCTTCCCGCTGTCTGTCTGTCCCTATGTATGCTTCGATCATTAAAACTACGCAACGGACTTTGATGCCGTTTTTTTTTATAGATAGAGTGATTCAAGAGGAAGGTTTATAAACCATTTTTCACATAGATTTCCTCGCAGGCGAAGCCGCGGTGTGCAGCTACTTTGACAATCCTACAGTTCCTAGCAGCTGCAAGGGTTAGTGGCGAACTATGAACGCTACGGCTTCGAGGCTGAACGTAGTATAAGTGGCGATCACAATAGGCCTAACATCGCCGCTGTGATGCCCAAGCCACCAAAAAAGAAAAACATTGTTTAACAATAAATATATTTATTTTTTGTTATGTTTCAGATGGCTGCTCTTCATCTCAATAACCTCAGTAGGAATCACCAGTTTCGTCTGTCAGCGACTGCCGAACTGGTACAAAGGTCCGATCAAGGAGGTGAATTACTTCAAGTGGTTCATTTACTTTACCAACTGGGGCTACCTCATGCTGATGGTGCAGTCTGCCCTCGCGCTTGTCGTGGTCCACAAGTTCAGATCTGAAAAGACTTATAATATACGTAAGTCCACACATATTATAAATAATCCTACTAATAGTGTAAACGCGAAAGTTTTTCTGTATGGATGTTTGTTACTCTTCCACGCAAAAATTACTGAAGGCATCGGGCTGAAATTTTGCATACAGGTAGTTCCAGGCTACTTTTTATCCCATAAATCAGTCTCCATGGAATATAAATAACTTTAGAACGTTCCATAGAAAAAACGCGTGCGAAGCCGCGGGCAGAAACTAGTATTACATAATACTGGACAATTGACACAGCGTTATCTAACCCCCACTAAACAGTACTATATAGTATAAACCTAGCATTATTAACGTTACCTAAAACCTGGTGATATTATAAGGAAGTTAAACTGAATTTATTTGTTTATGAGTTTTTAATCTCCGAGAGTATTTACAAACAATCGAGCTAACTGCAAAGTGTTGCAAACAAACTACAGGTAGCTCAACTGATCCATATCCAATACCAGTCGAAAGCGTCCCCAAGACGCTGGCTTTTCAATTACCTAATTGTTCACTGAAAAACTGTGGCGCATGTGGCACACATTTTTAGAAGTGTTGGGGTCAAACTTCAATTATTTCATCTGTCAGTGTCAGTCTAGAAGACCCTTCTCAGCACTGACTTGTTTTTATACCTACCTGGTATACTACACAGGCGCCACGTAACCTTGGCTGCACAATGCCGCAGTAACGCTGACAAGTTTACAAACATCGTCAATATTCCTAGAGGACAGTGGCATAACTACAGGGTGGCAACTCGGCATAAAGCCACGATCCCCCAGCCGGAAGGGGGGAGGGCCTCGAACGGTATAGTTACGCCACTGCTAGAGGATCTTGCAAAGTTGGGTGTTCAAGACTCTAATTAACATGCAACTTCTATTTGTAACTCTAAGCATCCAATCTAAACTAAATTTCGCACGGGAGTGTTTACAATGTGCAAAATCACAAAATCCAAATCTATAACGAGCTATGGAAAGAGCTATGCTCGGAGTTTCTCTGAAGAATAGGATTCGTAACGAATACATCCGAGAGAGAACCAAGGTTATCGACATAGCTCAAAGAATTAGCAAGCTGAAGTGGCAGTGGGCCGGCCATATCTCGCGAAGAACCGACGGCCGCTGGGGCAGACGTGTTCTTGAGTGGAGACCACGACTCGGTAAAGGTAGTGAAGGACGCCCTCCAACCAGGTGGGATGACGACCTGTAAAAGACTGGAGGTAGATGAGTAGCTCATTGGGGGAGGCCTATGTCCAGCTATGGACTGCTTTAGGCTGATGATGATGATAAAATCTATAACGTCTATGCTGCTAACGGCTTCCAATATAATCTCATAGACAAGTAACTCAATCAGTGCAGTGCAGTATTCCCCTGCCTAACAAGATACTAAACAAATCTACTCCTTAACACTTTGACTGCTGAAATCACACGGTATGTGTTTGCTACAAGTGACTAATATGCGTAAATCCACACTAGCGCAGCGGCTGAGAAAATACAGATCTTTGTGACTCAGCAGAGCTGTAATATTTTTCGAACGAAACGCATGTGCGGCGCAACACAACCGCTGTGTAGAGCGGCAGCACGAATTTTTTAGGTCAAAAAAAAGATCGCAGTCATCGAAAAAAAATCGCAGTCAAAGTGTTAAAGTAGAAGGTTCATAATATTAGTAACAACTTTGGTGGCAGAAGCTACATAGTTACTAATGGAGTTGAGTTCTTCGCTTGCTTCGCACGCTTTTTCCGGGTACATACATATAAAGTAGTATAATATATCTAATGTTATTCCCTGTACTAAACCTACGTTAAACCAATTATCACTTCTTCAAATTCAGCCCGATCTGTTCAGTTGTTTAGACGTGTAGAAGTAACAAGATCTCATCCATACCTAAATCCAACCTTTCGCTTCTATATTGTCATCACACTAACAATGGTGTGGTTGTTTGTAAATTGTGCAGATGCATATACAATTCATTGAGTCAGTGTATCAATCATATTGGCTAGTCTCCGAGGCCGGAAATAAAATTAATAATAGATACCTACTGGACAATTTACACAGAATCATGTAGTCTCAAGCTAAGCAGAGCTTGTGTCATGGGTACTTAAATATTAGATATCTAATAGTCTTAACACTTTGAGTGCTGAAATCACACCGTATGTGTTTTCTACAAGTGACTAATATGCGTAAATCCACACTAGCGCAGCGGCTGAGAAAATACAGATCTTTGTGACTCAGCACAGCCGTAATATTTTTCGAATGAAACGCATGTGCGGCGCAACACAACCGCTGTGTAGAGCGGCAGCACGAATTTTTTAGGTTAAAAAAAAGATCGCAGTCGTCGAAAAAAAATCGCAGTCAAAGTGTTAATACAATTGAAATGGAATTTTGTGTAGAATTTGCGCACACTCTGCCTATAAATTAACCACGATCAAGTGAAATGGAAGGTCAGCTGTGGACAATAATCTTGTGTGTACCTAGATATAAAATCTGTTGCCAGCTACATCATCTTTCCTAGATGTCAACAGCAAATGATGATACCTATATAAAAATCAATTGCTGTACGTTAGTCTCGCTAAATGACTGACTGATATTTTTTGCCATGTTTCCGTGTGCAATTTATGCTTAATATAGGGCTGGTTTAAAAAAAAAGGACACAAATTGAATACGATACGATATTCACGGGATCTCTTATCGAGTCTTCATATTATATATAGTTCTTATTAGATCATTTAAACAAAAAAAATCACATCAAATTTTTCTGAAGTTGTAAACATTATAATTTGCTAATCAGATTTCCTATTATTTGATAACTTTGCTCTACTATGATTGTAAATCGTTCTAATTTCCCAGTGCAGTCATAAAGTCTTGATTGCCCCAGGTCACAGAATAGCACAGTGCTGCCCTAGGTCTAAGCGTAGCGTGGTTGCTAGGTAGGCCACAACAAAGTTGCCATGCTATTAGTGGGCTGATACATTGCTCGGCGGGCATTGACTGATGTTCCTCGTTGAAATAACTCTCATACTTGTTCCACTGTGCCACGTGTCATTGAATTTTAAATTACAACTAGGTCTAGGTAATTAGGAAATTTATTTTAGGATACCTAACGCCTTGACAGCTTTTTCAGATGCTAAAGTTTATCTATTATCCCGGAAAATATTTTGGTCAAGGTTCATTCTGACTTACTAACTTACTATGAATTATGTAGTTACTTATTTTTTGTAAGTAGGTATGTTGAGATGTTTGCGCTTGATTATTGAGTGAATGTGTTATTATTTTACCTATACCCTATATTGTTAGGTATTTGTTTTACTTGCACTTTCGCGTCGAACATGTGATGAATCTGGTTCTTTCTATTGGGCTTGGTCTTGACTATGCCAGAAGTCAACCAAGCATAAAAACCTTTCCCACACGCACTTGCCATCCAGCGTTTATCTAATCAACCTTTGATTCCATGAACGGATGAGGCGTGCCCTTGAACCGAGGCTAGGAGTATTTAGTAATCCTAGTAGATTAAACCAATTTACCCAATGTCAAGAACTTCTGGCTTCATTTGCGTTAAAGGCAGCTTATCGGAGCCTGGTGCTGGTCACAAGGCGCCTGTAACCTGAAAGAACTTGCCCATGTCATGCTCTCTTTTTATTTGCAAAAATTTCGGACTGCTCAGATTTTCTTAGCCATTTAAGAAGACTTTCTTATCGTACGTATACATATAATTATGTATTCTACTATCATCTCCGGTCAAACTAATTTTTGTCGGTGATCCAACACTCATTAGCCAATGCGGTCAGGTAAAAATGTACCTATAGTCCTGGAAACATCTGTAATTTTTCCTATTCTTTTTTTTAATGTAATTTTTATAATGTAAAATTTTAATTAATTAAATTAATGTAAATTATTTCCTTGAAATTCCTCACAGAAAATATTGCATTTATATTGCCGATTTTCCGAGTCCGTCTTAGCCTGTTTACCGCACAAATGTCCATTATCGTGGGCGCGACACGACACGACACGATTTCCCTTGAGCATCCACCGCCTCCCGCGAATCAATTAAAGTGAATCAGCATCGCGTGTCTCGCTCATCAAAACGGCGAATGTCGCAGGATCCCTGCACGTGCTATCTTCAATTAGTTTTTTGCTAGTCTAGACTCTCATTGGGCTTATTAGAGAAAAGTTTTTGTACAATGTCAACAAATCTCTTAGAACGATTTACGTCCGATTCGGCATTCGATCTATCGACAGACCCCGGGTCACGAACGGTTGATTGGTTACAATTTCGCGTCAATTAAGCGCCGCCGTGCCGCGCGGTCATCGTGCATTGTGCCTCAAATTATCCCTATTGGTTCCTCATTCTTGCCAACGTTCTCATCTCCTGTGGTTAGTTGGCTAAGAGGCTCTTTGTGTCATGTTTTCAACCAGTTATTGCTGTTTCCTTTGGCACTTTGCTGTAGATTGCTTTATTGTTGTCTAGTTTAGGCTATAAAACACCCACTTACATTATTGCTTACCGACACCAATTGATGAGGTGTCCCCTTTCAGAACAGTAAGTGGCCGGAACCTGAGAACGTTTCTAAGATCCGTGTCTATTTTCTGAGCGTCAGCAACTGTTCCTTTTACATTAACAGAACTCTAGAGCTATCGAAATTTTCATTTCATTTAATATATGCGATTATAGACTGCTCAAAGGTGTGTTATGAATTTGGGGCTCGTGTACCTAATGAGTTTTTGTTCCACAATAACTTTTAAACGGTGTAGGTATGATTTAAGGTATCGTGGAATCCAATATTTTCGTAATAATCATAATATACTCGTACCTACTCCAATTCATTATTTTATGACAATGTATGAAAGAAAACTTAACAAAAACTGATAACAATACCAGAAAACAACAAAGTAACAGCCAGGTTATCACTAAAAAGTAAAACACAAACATCAACAACGCATATTCTCACAAGTGCAGCGCAAAATGTTTAAATTTTCATTCGAAAACGAACAAGAGATCAATTAAACGATGAATGACAGCTTTCTAAACAAAAATTGTTTCGAGCTTCTTGTTTGTTTATGCTTTGTTTCGATGATACCAATGTCGTTAAATATTTTCCACAAATATTCCTCAGGTTTTGTAACTATATTTTTTTACAAAAATATCCAGGTTATTGAATTGGAGAATAGGTCAAATACCTAGGTGGAAGTATGGCTCGTATTCAGATGAGATATTCGTCGAATAAAACGAATAAAACCCATATTATTACAATATGATATCAAATTGAAGGCCTTTGGAACAAATTTCAAAACTAGGTAGACATACAGTGCTTCCCACGACCAATCTACATAAAGGACCTACTTCAATGATGATAATGAATATTTTCCTTTCACCGAATTTTAAGCCCGTAAATCTTGAAAAATAACTCTGTGTATTCATAATGACATCGATCTATCGAAGAATCAACTCTTTCTAAGAAAAGGTCCAAAAGAAATTAAAGGAAGACCAACAAATCTGCCGAAAACTAGGCAGACGAAAACCCTCCTTGTGGCATCATGACCGTCGGACCTATCGTAATTTATTGGCATAATTTGACGTCACCTTCATATGATGCATAGGAAAATGCAAAACAACCATTTCAACTAACTTTGGCTGCAAACGAAATGTAGCCGTGTTTTTATTTTTAGTAAATTTTTTCTTTCAATTTTCGGATTTATGCTAATAAGAAACATACATTAACGAAGTTGACATGGAAATTGAATAGCTGTAAAGAATTAATTATTTTCAAGCTTCCATTTCAACACTGACGTATTGTAAACCATAGCTCCAGCTAAGACTAGGTACACTGACACATGAATGACAGGCTTACATTATGAAGCGCGTAGGTACCTATTGTATTAACGATGATGTTTTAACAAAAATATACCTACGTAGAAAAACACATAATCAATAATGCGATTTCTTAATGTCTAATAATTGCTGAGAAAATTGTTGCAAATTGAAAGAGGGTGCATTTTAACAAGGCCGCCAAATAAAAGTACCGATGGACCGTGTCCATTTGGACAGAACATCTTTGACAAGCTAAGTCCTGTCCGTTAAATCCACGCTATCTTTGAGTTCCAAGGTAGGTAAATATGGGTTTTTTCGCTTTGGAAAACGCCTCATTATCTTGGTCATTAGTACTCGTATCATTCAATAGACAGGTCTTTGTCAACTTTAATATCAAATCAAAATTTACTAATTCACTTTTGATACCATCATACATCAATCCACCTTTTGATATAACATGTCTCTGTGTTAACGTTAAGAAGCGGACGGAAACTAACACCAGATAATTTTTATTGTTTTGTTATGTTTAAGAAAATAAATCTTACTTAAGTCAATAATCTTTCCATTCCAGCATGCGAGGAAGAAGACTTGCCCATGCCCCGTAAGCTGCGAACTCCTCTGCTCTGCCGTGCGTACTGGTTGGCCCACAACATAGCTACTGACTTAGCCTTCGTCATCACGCTGATGTACTGGACCGCGGTCCATGACCCTAGTGAGTACATCTACCCATCTGTTGCGTGTAGCTTTGACATCTCCTGGAGACTTGCCTATGCCCCGTAATCTGCGAACTCCCCTGCTCTGCCGCGCGTACTGGTTGGCCCACAACATAGCTACCGACCTGGCCTTCGTCATCACGCTGATATACTGGACCGCGGTCCATGACCCTAGTGAGTATATCAACTATCTGATGTGTGTAGCTTTTCATATCCCATGGATACTTGCCTATGTCCCGTAAGTTGCGAACTCCCGTGCTGGTATTTTGCAAACTCATACCTACTATAGTCTATATGCCTCTCATATCCTCAGGAAGACTACCCGAAGAATGCACTTTTCCATGATCAAATAGCCTATTTATTACATAGGCTATTTCTAAATATCATAGAATCTATAAATCTCGAATAGATCAGACTCAATCATAAAATGAAGGAAAAATGTAAAAAAATCGATGTCGATAAGCTTATATCAGAGATTAATAAAGCTTTTATTCCTTCGTTTTATGATTGAGTCTGATCCACTCCTAAAAGTTTAGTCCTTACTTTAGTTACACTCTGTATACTTACATATAAACTTTCGCCTTTTTTTAAATATTGAATTGTGATTTTTGACCTCAAGATATTTTTCCAGAAATCCACGACATAAACACCTTGAACCTGCTAGTTCACGGCGCGAATTCACTCGTGATGTTGTTCGAGATAGCGGTGACTGCGCATCCAATCAGAGCCGCGCACGCGCTGTACGGCGCCTGCGCAGGAATGGCTTACGGAGTCTTCAGCGCGTTCTATTGGGCGGTTGGCGGCACCGACCGGACCGGGCTTCCCTGGATCTATCCTGCGCTGAATTGGGATAAGCCTGGTAAGAGTTCTAAAGCGCTAAAGCGAGTTTTATTCGAGAATAGTCTAGACCAGTACAGGCCGGTTACAAGGTCGTTTCAAAAATATGTGACACAACACAATGCAATATAGGTACTTAGGTACCTATATCAAATTTAATGTAAGTAACCGGCTAAGTGCGAGTCGGACTCGCGCACGAAGGATTCCGTACCATTATTTACCTATATAAAAATGACAAATACATCATCTGTGAAAATTTCAACTAACTATCACGGTTTATGAGATATAGCCTGGTGACAGACGCTAGACGGACGGACAGCGGAGTCTTACTAATTAGAGTCCCGTTTTACCCTTTGGGTACAGAACCCATAAAACAGAGATCTTAGTATACCTCCTCGGCCGCGATCGTCATCACACTAATATATTTTGCACCTTGACAACATTGATAAATAAAAATATCAACGCACTTTAATACAATTTCGTTTGCTCTTTACCTTTTGAGAGGTAAAAAATCAAGTTTCATTCGTATTTGCTATGAAGAAACCTAAGGTTTTTTATCAGTCTTTTCAGTTCACTCTCTATTTTAGTAAATTTTTCTTACCAAACTTTTTTTTACATAACATTTTGTATTACTTACTTGTTAATGAAAACCTTTACTTCCAGGTTCAGCATTCGGCTTCGTGACCCTCTGTGCCATCGTGATGGTATTTGCACACGCCCTCGCAACCGGCCTGGCAATACTGCGGACGCAGTTAGCGCGGCGCCTGCGCACGCGGCAACAATCTGACTGTCTCACTCTACCCACCCACTGACTATCAAATATCAGACGAAGATGTATTAGCAGTTAAGTCCAGTGTTCATACTTTACCTCCGTGTCGCGATGGTGTTAGCCCACGCGTTGACAACCTTCCTGACGTTTCTGCGGACGCGCACGTGGCAGCAATCCGACTGCCTCACTCTACCCAACCACTGACTATCAAGTATAAGACGAAGATGTATGAGCAGCTAAGTCCAGTGCTTCATACTTTACCCCCGTGTCGCGATGGTGATAGCCCACGCGTTAGTAACCTTCCTCGCGTTACTGCGGACGCAGTTAGCGCGGCGCCTGCGCACGCGACAGCAAACTGACTGTCGCACTCTACGCAACCACTGACTATCAAGTATAAGACGAAGATGTATTAGCAGCTAAGTCCAGAGCTTCATACTTTACCCCCTGCCTGCCTCACCCGTCTTTCAAGCCAAAGAGCTCGTAATCCGACCTTACTCGCTTCCTCTACCCAATCACTGAAGTATTAATAATGCATAGGCAACTAAGTCAAAAACAATGCAACATTCCAAGGACATATTTGAAGATCTTTACTTTATCAACGCATTGACAAAGCGTTAAAATATCACCTGAGTCAAACCAAAGCCCTTCATGCAAGTTCTGAAAAACCTAAATGTCCTACTCTCTCTACCAATGTACTATACTCCTATATTAGTTTTGATTTGAGGGATTTGTGGCGTTTCAGCAGTACAATTTGACAGCTTTGACAAGTCAGCGGTATTAAATGAAAACATTTTCCGTTTCGGCATTGCGCAAACTCATGCTAACCACATTGTACCCTCTACATTTCCAACGCACTGACTAAGTATAAAACTAACTTAATATAGCTCCTAAGCCAAACATGATGCAACATAATAGGTATAATGTGCTTCATGCTAAAGAAATTGCATTATGTACCTACCGCGATCTTACTCCGCTACTCTACCAAATCACCAAGCCTCCAGTATAATAAAAATATTAGACAGGTAAGTAAAATTCTATGTTAAATATGAACGGGTTAACTTCCAACAAAAATGAGTAGTAGTTTGTAGTTAATCCGCTCACATTCAACAAATATGGGTAGCTACATGATTAACATAGTAATTCACAGAAAAATATAAAAAAAGGAAAATAACAACCCATTATTTTACGATTGAAAAAGTTAAGCTAACTGCAGACTGCTGCAAACAATCTATTGTTAGCTCAACTCCTCAGTCCTCACATTCATAATGAAATTATTTAACTACGATAGTTTTTGTAAGTTAAACTGTCACTCTGCCTAAGACCACTGGCCAGTAGGCAAAGCACGGTGACTGTTTACTAGGGTAGAATAGACAATAATGACATCGCATCGTCATACGTTGCGTACATTATTGAAGTTATAGGAATTAATTTCAAATAACTTACGCATTGGATGAGAAAGTGACGTAATTTTCAACAATCCCCGTGCTTGCCCTACAGGCGTCAATAGAAATAGTTACGGCGAACCCTTGCAGTGCGTTACATGCCCGTATTTGCCAAAGCTATTAGCTCGCTGTAGTATACATATAGTGTGTTTAGGTACTGCCATCTTAACTTACCGTTTCGTTACTCTAGCTACATCATAGGACCTACCCCTAAATAAATAATGCTGGACAATGTAAGTTCGATTACTCGATAGTATGATCGTCTTCGAGACGTTCCGTTTTTGTCTGGGTCTTGTCTTGATACAAAGGTGACGGCACCTATTTCATGTTATTGTTACGTTGAACAAAAGAAATATCATCAAAATTCACTGGGCATTTTGTAATACCTATTATAAGCTTTTTTAATGTCTCTATAATCGTTTTATTTTGAAAATTTTAGTTAGGGATGCGAAAATAGAGTTTGGTGGCCAACAAGGGCAACTACATACAAAAACTATTATAGAAGAATTTAAAAAAGCTTACAATTATAGGTAAGTATCACAAAATGCCCAATTAAATTTTTGATATTTCCTTTGTTCAACGTAATAATATGATAAAATAAATGGCGGCGCTAGTGTGCCTCAGGGTACCGCCTTAAAAATATGGAATGGAACTACGCAATTTTCGTACAAGAATGGAACGTCTCGACGATGACGTCATACTTTCGAGGCATCGAACTCAGGGCTATGAGCGAACCTGACTCCTTCCTGTAGAAAGTCCCTATAGTCATATCTAATGGTGATTTTAACAGTGTTCTTCTATCTTCCCAGAAGGCACATCCTGTGTTACTGCCATATAGCTTATCAAGTTGTCACAGAGTTTTAAGTTCCCGATTACCTATGTACTTCCAAGAGTTCTACGTTATATATAGGCCTCCTCATCCATTTCGATGACGGCGACCCTAGATAATCACAGATTTTTTCTATCATAAGTTCTAATATGGCTCGCTAGACCGAATACCTATCGATCTAGTTCTACGTTACTAAGTAATCGTAGATGTTTCGTAAATATTATGACGGAAGCGCCTGCCCAATAGGTGACGGCAATTTGCACGGAGATAGGAAAACTGAGAGATATTTGGAAGTGTGTGTGAGTTAAGTAATAATTTTACTTAGAACATTAATAATAAAGTTATCCATTGTGATATTAACGTCAAATGAAGATCGGTAAGCGAGAACTAAATTAAACCAGGCAACTAAAAATGCATTTAAGTCGAATGTCTTGTTATTATTTCGGGCAAATGTGAAACTCATTAGAATTTCATAAAGCCATATCTTATAACCTTGCATGTTACTGTTTAGCTAGACTATTTAAAATAATAAATTATTGATTTCGTATATAAAACGTTGGATGTGAGTTATTACATAATTCATTTTATAAAAAGCAATAAAAGTTAAGGTAAGTTTTGTGATAATAAATGAATAATGATGTATAGATGTAAAATGAAACCTACATACATGACCTAAAGGCTTTCATTAACCATTGTATAAAATTTTAGTACTAATTATGTTCCTAGGTGGCGTTAGTATAAAACTACATGAATTTTTGAAATCGCAAGTACAAGTACAAGATACTAATGTTTGCATTATATTCTGTAAAATTCAATTAAATTATGTGATAAACAAAGTGATGCAAGCGAAAATAGATAAATAGTATATTTACACAAAAATATAAAAAAATTACTCAGAAATTTTAATTCTTTTATGACAATAAACACTATTTTGACTGCGTCACTTTATGACCTTAAAGTACGACGATGTCGAGCGAAGGAAATTTTCCCACGATTCCTAAACCACGTGTAAGGTATTTTTCAGCATTTATTTATGTAATTTATGCACGTAATATTATAGTCTAAATTGCATAGTGATATTAGATAATGTTTTATAATAAAATGGTATTGATAATGAGTTGTTCCTAGCCACAATTGTGGTAATTGTATTTAATAAAGGAATACATAAACGAATTATCTTTTATTTACTTATAATCGACCTCAAGACCTTTGACCTACCTCATCTGCATATAGTCTAAACCGGCTGATCGCAAATATAAGCAAATAAATTATAATCGACTTAGTAACGTTTTCATTTTCAATGTCAACCAATTAATTAATTTCTTTACATTTTTTTAACTAGCCTTTCCTAAACGTAACCTATGTCGTTGCCTGGTTTACCATCAGCGCCTTTAAAATTTCATTACGATCCGATTCGTTAAGCCGTTTGTATCTAAAAAGTTAACAGATAATACAGTTATTTGTTTAACAAGTTGGTGAAACGATTTATTGTTGAACGTACGATATTAAATCCTGAGCTGAAACAGTATAGTAGAGTCACGAGCGAGTGGCACTAAAGTAGACTGCTGATTTACGGAGGGATTTAAAAGGCACGAAACATGAAACATTTGCTCTATGTAGGTGACCCTACTTATATTTATATTTATGTATATAATATCACTGCACACTACACCTACATATCATACTTATTTATGTACCTATTGAACAACACTAACATGCATTACTCACATTCATAAATACAGACATTCATTACACGAAACAAATTATATTCTACACGACCCAAGCCGCGCGATATCAGCAGTAAGAATAGCGCGCGGAATGTGCCGACCGAAGCGATTCTTTTGTTTGCCTTCTGAGTTGCTCCGGCGTCGGACCACCGTCATTAGTCGCTCACCTATTCACTCGCGAAGCGCACGCCTCTTACCGCTGTATTTATTGTGCTCGGCCGCGCGATCTTATTCTTTTCTATTTTATATAATTCTATTCCCGTGTTTCCTCTGTACAACTCTAAATCTATCGCTGTTGTCTCCTACTCCTTCTGAACTTTTATTTATGAACTTTAATATATGGTGTACGTGCATACAAGTGTTTTCACTACCTACTACCTCAAGCACACATCCCACAACCCACACTTCTAAACTGGTGACCCCGTGGAGAGCATCGAGGAGACAAACAATCGATGTCGACGCCTACAGAACAACCTGGATCGAAGAAGGATTCGAGCGGATCGGATACGGGAAATTCTCAAGTTGGTGTAAGCACGCGCCAGCGCCGTGTACGACACAAAATGGCTTCCCCCGCCAAGACCGATATTTCGCCGACACCGCCGCCGACGAATATTAGAATTCCACCGTTTTGGCCCGAAAAACCGGCGATTTGGTTCGCGCAAGTGGAGGGCCAATTTGCGATTATGCGAGTGACAGACGAGACGGCCAAATTCTACCACATTTCGGCCAACCTCGATCGCCAATACGCCGCCGAGGTCGAGGATATTTTAATCGGTCCTCCCGATTATCAACGACTCAAAGACGAGCTTATTAAGCGATTGTCGGCGACTCGAGAGAACCAGGTGAAACAGCTTCTATCACTCGAACAGCTGGGAAACCGGAAGCCGTCGCAGTTCTTACGTCATCTACAGCGACTGGCCGGACCGAACATACCAGCGGACTTCGTGAGAACCATCTGGTCCAGCCGACTACCTACGTCGATGCAGCCGATCGTCGCCTCGCAGTGTACGCTGCCCCTGGATTCACTCGCCGAGCTCGCTGACCGAATCCATGACATCGCGACGCCGCCGCCGATATACCACGTAGCAGCGACCGCCGCATCATCATCATCATCATCGGCGACGCAACCATCATCATCATCAATCGATGAGTTGACGCGACAGGTAGCCAAGCTCACACAGCAGGTAAGCGCGTTAACTGCGCAGTCGCAGCATGATTCCCGGTCGACCGAGCGACGAGGCAAAGGTCAACGAACTCGTTCGTCGTCGCGCCGCTCGCAGTCCAGCTACCGGAAGTGGCCCTTGTGCTGGTACCACTCTACGCACGGGGCCGAGGCGCGCAGGTGCACCAAGCCCTGCGACTTCAAAGCGGGAAACGCGACGGGCAGTCAGTGATGGCGACCAAGGACTGCCGCAGTACTGCCAACTTAGGTCGCCTCTTCATTACAGACCGTGGAACTTCGACACAATTTTTAATAGACACTGGAAGTGACATTTGTGTGTACCCGATTTCCGCGATCAGTGAACCCCGGTGTAGAACCACGTACCAGCTCAGTGCTGCCAATGGCTCGGCTATCGACACTTACGGCTATATTCAGCTCAATTTAAATTTAGGCCTCCGCCGTAATTTCCCTTGGCGCTTTGTTGTCGCTGACGTCACGAAAGCCATTATAGGCGTAGATTTTTTGTCGCACTACCGCCTCATCGTCGACGTCGGCCAACAAAAACTTGTCGATAGCCTTACCAATGTTAGCACTGTAGCTTCATTAGATTTAAGTAATTCACTTGTTTCTAGTGTGAAGGTAGCGACTGGTGGCGATGGTAAGTACCATAGAATTTTAGCCGAATACCCGGAGATAACGCGCCCTGCTGGTACTCCTGGTATCGTTAAGCACAAAATTACACACCACATTCGCACTACACCTGGTCCACCTGTATCATGTTCCCCGCGTCGTCTTGCCCCCGATAAATTAAAGATAGCGAAGCAGGAATTTGATGCCATGCTAGCGAACGGCACAGCTCGGCCATCCGATAGTCCGTGGGCCTCGCCCTTGCATCTTGTTAGTAAGAAAGATAACGGGTGGCGTCCCTGTGGCGATTATAGGTTACTAAACGCGCGGACTATTCCTGACCAGTACCCAATTCGCCACATTCACGATTTTTCGCACAGTCTGTCTGGTTGTAAGTATTTTTCGGTCGTAGATTTAGTTAAGGCTTACAACCAGCTGCCGGTGGAGGAAGCAGACATCCCTAAGACCGCCATATCCACGCCCTTCGGATTATACGAGCTCTGTAATATGCCGTTTGGATTAAGGAACGCTGCCCAGACCTTCCAGAGGTTCGTGGATGAGCTGACCCGGGGACTCGACTTCTGTTACCCCTACTTAGACGATTTTTTAGTCTATAGCAGATCGTCAGACGAGCACGAAGACCACTTACGCCAGCTCTTCGACCGCATGCGTAAGTACGGCGTGCTGGTCAACTCGGCCAAATGCGTCTTCGGCGTCTCGGAGGTAACGTTCCTCGGGTACCACATCTCTGAGAAGGGCACCAAACCACTGGAAAGCAAGGTAGAAGCCATATCGCAGTTCCCACCTCCAAAAACCGTCAGAGAGCTCCGACGATTTTTGGGGATGGTGAATTTTTACCGCAGATTTTTGCCCAACGCTGCGCAAATTCAAGCGCCGCTCAATGCCTTGCTGACCGGCTCGGTTAAAGCTTCCCATCCCATAGCCATAGAAGGCGATTCACTGCGCGCATTCGAGGCGTGCAAGAAGAGTCTTTGCGATGCAGCTCTTCTAGCTCATCCAGACTCGCAGGCCAAGTTAGGACTCGTCACTGATGCTTCGGATACAGCTTTAGGTGGAGTCCTACAACAGCTGAAGGATGGACACTGGCAGCCGTTAGGATTTTTCTCTCGCAAGTTGAGCCCATCGCAAACCAAGTACTCTCCGTACGACCGCGAGCTCCTTGCCATCTACGAGAGCATAAAATACTTTCGGCATATGCTGGAGGCCACTCACTTCACCGTCTATACTGACCACAAGCCTATCTGTTACGCTTTTCATCAGCGGAAAAGTAACAGCTCGCCGCGTCAGTATAGACACCTCGACTTTATCTCGCAGTTCACTACCGACATCGTACACATCGCCGGCAAAGACAACGTGGTCGCCGATACTCTGTCGCGTGTCGAAGAACTGCAGATGCCAGTCGACCTTGAAGTGATGGCCGAGCTCCAAGCCACTGATCCAGACCTAGCTGAACACCTCAGTGGCGAGACCTCACTTCGCCTAACTAGGATGACCATTCCTGGGAGTCGTGCTGTTTTGTACTGCGACGTCAGTACAGCGACGCCCAGACCTTTCGTCCCGCAGCAACTGCGTCAGCAGGTATTCGACTGTCTTCACTCACTCAGTCACCCTGGCGCCAACGCTACAGCCAAGCTCGTTGCACAACGCTTCGTTTGGCCACTGATGCGGAAAAACTGCCGTGAATGGGTTAAGGCATGTCTGACCTGCCAGCGCTCGAAGGTAACCAGACACGTTGCCTCACCTTTAGGTAAGCACGATTTGCCTTCAGCGCGTTTCAGACATGTCCATTTAGACCTGATCGGCCCTCTTCCGCCTGCTGGTGATTATCGGTATTGCCTCACCGCCGTCGACCGCTTCACGCGATGGCCGGAAGTAGTGCCTATTACCGATATCACCGCCGAAACAGTGGCTAAAGCGTTCGTTTCCTGTTGGGTGGCCCGATACGGTTGTCCTACGGAGATCGTTACCGATCAAGGTAGGCAATTTCAGTCGGCACTGTTTCAGCAGCTATCGAAGTCCATCGGTTTCGATCACCGTAGGACGACAGCTTACCACCCGCAGTGCAACGGCTTGGTGGAGCGATTTCACCGTCAGTTGAAGGCAGCGATTACCTGCCACGCTGACGCAAACTGGACCGAGTCTCTCCCACTCGTTCTCCTCGGCATCAGGAGTGCCTTCAAGGAAGACCTCCAGACGACATCGGCTGAGCTGATGTACGGTGAGCCGCTCCGTCTCCCTGGTGAATTTTTCGGCCACGACGTAGCTCACTACACCACCGACATCACCGACTTCTCAGCCCGCATGAAGTCTTTTGCTGAGAAGGTACGTCCAATCCCACCTCAGCACCATTCCAACACTCGCAGAGCCTTCGTATTCAAGGAGCTTGCCACATGTAGTCACGTATTCCTCCGGGAAGAAGTGCTACGTGGCTCATTGCAGCCCGCCTACACAGGTCCGTACGAAGTGCTCAAGAGACGTGCTAAAACTTTCACCTTACGCTTAGCGAACAAAGACGTGACGGTAAGCATAGACCGCCTTAAGC
This sequence comes from Eupithecia dodoneata, assembly GCA_947044415.1. Taxonomy (NCBI): domain Eukaryota; kingdom Metazoa; phylum Arthropoda; class Insecta; order Lepidoptera; family Geometridae; genus Eupithecia; species Eupithecia dodoneata. The sequence continues at coordinate 3,941,307 of OX345656.1, read as the reverse complement.
CAGCCTATATACTGTCCGCCGATTCAACCGCACCACATCGGGATACCTTGCCCTCAACTCCAGACCTTCCACAGCCACCGCCCAGGGAACCACCTGTTAGGACGACACGTTCAGGCCGACGGGTGCATTTTCCTGACTTCTATCGACCTTAGTCGGTCTCTGGGAAGGGAGTGATGTAGGTGACCCTACTTATATTTATATTTATGTATATAATATCACTGCACACTACACCTACATATCATACTTATTTATGTACCTATTGAACAACACTAACATGCATTACTCACATTCATAAATACAGACATTCATTACACGAAACAAATTATATTCTACACGACCCAAGCCGCGCGATATCAGCAGTAAGAATAGCGCGCGGAATGTGCCGACCGAAGCGATTCTTTTGTTTGCCTTCTGAGTTGCTCCGGCGTCGGACCACCGTCATTAGTCGCTCACCTATTCACTCGCGAAGCGCACGCCTCTTACCGCTGTATTTATTGTGCTCGGCCGCGCGATCTTATTCTTTTCTATTTTATATAATTCTATTCCCGTGTTTCCTCTGTACAACTCTAAATCTATCGCTGTTGTCTCCTACTCCTTCTGAACTTTTATTTATGAACTTTAATATATGGTGTACGTGCATACAAGTGTTTTCACTACCTACTACCTCAAGCACACATCCCACAACCCACACTTCTAAACTCTAAATTAAAACACAATTTTTCAATTCGAATAACGAGAAAATATTTCATAATTTATAAAAGCGCTCTAATGTCAGAAACTCATTTTGGTACTCGTAAGCAACCATAGAGGGTTAGAATGCTATAAACCTCTTCCAAACCGCGAATGAACTAAATAAAATTATTCTTCTCTATGAAGGTTGAACACTGTCTAACCTCCTTCCCTGCTAAAATGAGCGCAGCTCACGTGGTGCAAGGTGCAACTCAAAAAAAAGGTCCAAACCTGTCGGCGCGGACCATAGAGTTTCAACTACAACGAAGTACAGTTTCAGCAATTTATCACGCCATCGAAATTTAGTTTATCATTTTGAATCAAAATTACTTTTTCAACAGGTTGAATAATATCATTTATTCCACTGAGAAAAACTCGATTTTATCAACGTTTTTGGGCAGAAGACACCGTTTTCGAGCGGGAGTGGTGAAAAAGTTATTTAATGTATAGAAAGGTAAAATTTTAAATAAACGTCATATGACCATGCATGTCCTCTAAATCTTATGAAATTAAACTTTGAATGCTATAGCTAAGGTTTATCACAGTCACAGCTTCATTGAAGCTATTAACAACAAACATTGATTAGCTTTTTGTTGATAGAAATAAAAAAAAACTTGCAGTAGGTACCTACTAAGAATCAAACGACTGCACAAAAGACACAAAACAAAAAATGGCGGTGTATTCATGGAACACGGATGATGTGTTGATACCACGAAAATAATAAAACTACCATCAGTTTGAAATCCGTTTGTGTCATTTAAAATTATATATCCTTTATTTGCAAAAAAAATACGACACGTGCAATTTACAAATATGTTGAACCGAAATAACTCTAAGGTCTGTAGATAAATGTAAGTACCTACTGTTTATTTCAATTAACATGATTTTTTTTAGACACATTTTGTAAAATACTTGTTAGTTGTCTTTTTGAGTGGCAAATCCCAGCCAATAAGTCCAGAAGAATAAGTTACAACAATATGTTGATACAGGCCACAGTGGATTATGGCTATGGTGTGTGTACTCTTGTGTCCGCAGCTAGACTCGGATTGGTCCATTTTGCGTGGTTTGTTCTGCTAATCTAACCAGCCGAACTCAGTCCAGAAGCGCTGAATCTTCCTGGGTTCCCCACAGGCTTCCCGGAGTGACATCGTGTGGTCGAGGATTTCGTGTCGTTGCGCTGTTACGCCCTCGCATTCCAGGACTACGTGAGCAGCTGGCTGGCTACGGTGAGTTTTCCGAAAACCTATAATATATGACAAATATCTACACTCTAATATACATAGATAGATAACACTTAATTACACCATGCAAAACAGAAAATAATACAGAGATAAAAACTTAGAATAAAGGTATAAAGGGCGGCCTTATCGCTGATATATTGTGTTAAGATAGTAAAGCAGGTAATTTTAAGAAATAGATACGGTATGATGTATATGTATCACTACATAGGATAAAAACAAAGTCGCTTCCCACTGTATGTCTGTCCCTCTATGTATGCTTACATCTTTAAAACTGCGCTACGGATTTTGATTTGGTTTTTTTAATAGATATAGTGATTCAAGCCAAAGAAAATAGACCAAATATAGTTACCTACCTAAAACCAATAAACATAACCTATAAACCATTATTGGTAAAAAATTATGTCTGTCACCTGCAGTGATAAGTTGTGTGCCTGCGCAGGCGCAGCGATAAGCAACATTAACAGACATTAAAACAGACAGCCAGACGTGGCTAGTTGTTATAGGTTGGTAGGTAAATAATTACCTAAAATATTTTTATGAATTTGAAAGTCTTGTTTCTCTAACAGAATCAAAGACTTTATGTATCCTTTTTTATTTATATAATATACATATTGTTTATATCTACTTATTCTTATCTAACTGCTTTACATAGTATATGTACCTATGTTATATTATATACCCCCATTGCCCGCGAGGAAATCTGTGTTAAATAGTTTATAAACGTTCATCTTGAATCACTCTATGCATTAAAAAAACCGCATCAAAATCCGTAGGGTAGTTTTAAAGATCTAAGCATACTAGAGACAGACAGTGGGAAGCGACTTTGTTATATACCATGTAGTGATGAAACGTTAAGTTATTTTCATTGCTGACTGTACCTGTACCTACATACCTAGCTTCTAAGCAATAGTTTTAATGTGCGTTATAATTAGTGGCCATTGGCCCGTGGCGTGCTTTTGCGCTCTACTGCGCACGCTGCGTGTCAAATAACGTGTCATCGATCATTTTCACCTTAAATTTATTTTCCGATTAAGATTAAACTCCATTTTCATACAAACGATTCACTTGTTACGCCTCTCTTGAGTTTTTTCCTTAAAATTTTCGTAAATATATTTTTTTTCCATACATACCAAACCGATATATTTTAGATATACGTATATATATTTTGTAAATCGTTTGACTCAGCTATCATAACAGAAAATAATAAACATATTGACATCCTATTAAGAAACTATCGTTTACACAGCTGTAATAACAGAAAATAATTATATTATACCTATTTATTTCTGTTATAAAATTAATAAGGTTTATGTATGGATAGCCATTACCAAAAATGTATGTTCATATCATAACAGAACATATTAAAACTCAAACTCAATATCATTTATTTCTTTAGGCTTACAAAATAAGCACTTAGACAAGTCAAATTTTATACAATTCATTATTATCAAATAACATTATTTTAATTTTAATGTTCATTTAAATTTTTTGTCCACTAGTGGAAGAAGTGAAAAAGAAACAAAAATACAAAATTCATTTATTTACCAACACAACAAAAATGCTTATATTTTACTGGTGGTCCCCGCACTAGGTTCAGAACCTGTATCGCGGGAGGCCGGATTACAAAAAGAATTACTAATAATCTAGACTGTAGTAAACAGGGCAGCAGTTCACACTAAGAAAAATACTTTAGAAATACAAAATAAAAAAGCTAAAAATAACAATAGTAAAAACCACTAGCATGTTCTTTTATAGATACATATTCAAATTCCAAATATTTTATTTCTGCTTACAAATATTAACAGCATATTGTCATCCTATTACGATATTATCGAGATATTAAGATGCCTAAAGCCTTTGTATGCAAATAGCTTCAGCGTAAGTCAAAGAAGTTGGAACGTTGCCTTGATCGCGGGCGCGCACGTTGTGCGCAGGCGCAGCATCCGAGGCGGAAAACCAGTCGCGCCACGCTTGCGCGCAAACCCGCGCGCTTTTCCGACTACCACGAAAATTTAACATATTAAAAAAAAACTTGTGAGGTTAGGATTCATTTGGGGACTGTGTGTATATATATGTGTTTGTGGAAAAGGTAAGTTAAGTATAGTTTTACTTACGTTTAACTCATTTTTTTATTTATTTATTTAACACAAAAATCATACAATTGTTTTTTATAATCTACTTTGTACCGTAAAAATATGTGTTTACATATTTTTACGGTACAAAGTAGAGTAGAGTACTATACTTCATTTGGATAATTTTATGAATTAAACAAAATATTTGCCAAATAATTTAAGATATTAAAGATACTTATGCATAGGTACTCCATAGATTTTTTCGTATTGTTAAAAACTACGTAGTTATTTCCGCCGCTGATAAACAAAATGTTACTAAATGTCTATTATAATTACAATTATAATCTTTTTAATTATTAATGCCTATTAAATTTTTTTCAAGCCTTTTATTGAAAGGAAATGACCATGCTAAATAAAACCTTTACAGTTATTATATTTTATTTCCTTTATATTGTTCTAACTTTTGTTTTAAATTTCTCACCATAAATAAAAACCAATTACGATATCGAAAGCCAAATAAAATTATAGTATTTAATTTGAGTACAGATAAAGATTTGATAATAAATAATTACCTATTGATCAATTTTATTCTAAAATAAAGCAAACAATGGTATTAAATATTTCATGAATCATAATTTCATAATAATTTATATAGGTATATACATACATATATTACTGTTTAAGTATAATATAAGTAGCTTAGTATCATTATGAGTAGTATATTTTATTATCTCTATTATATAGAACTACCTACTAAACTATTGTCCACACTACCCAAAGGTTAGCAGGTAGATAATGCTATCTAGCATTACGATCGCCTATGTACAGATAGATAGATAGATTATTTATTCATACAAATAGGTTACATCGTTAAGTTAGTAGTGCCTTAAAGCCTATGTTAGGGGGGTGTCTTAGCAATAGTTCTCACTTAATTTAAAAATAAGTTGATAATCTAGGTACTGTAGTTAACGAACGATCTGACAACAATACAAGTTAACCTATATTAATGATTATCCTAGATCTTACATTTAAAAAAAACACACAACAACAACTTTTGTGCAATAAAGTATATTCTATATATCTAAATATATATTTAATTATTTATTAAATATCTCACCATAACGTACCCACTTAGGTACTAAGAATTATATAAATATTAGATCAGTTGTATCTAAAATAATATATAATATATTGCACACGACATAAATAAAAAAAACAAATTAACGTTTCACTAAGGGCGGCCTTATAGCTATGAGCGGATGTAGCGATTAACATTATTCATGAGTTAGGAAAATGCTACCTCTTAGGTGACCTAGTACTAGAAAATAGCCCTAGGTGAACTAGGTATTGCAAAGGAACCTAGGTACCATTTAGATAGTTTAGGACTAGGTCGTCGGGTTAGCAAAAGTTCATCAAATTCAACTCTAACGAGAGGAAATCCTCGACCTGATCCTAAACTAGTAGGTTTGCTAGTTAGTTGATATTGGTACAGTCAGCGTTGATAGATATATAGAGAAATAAACAAATAATGCTGCTGGACAATTCACACAGCATTATCTAGCCCCAAGGTAAGCAGTGCTTGTGTTGTGGGTACTAGATGACTGATATAGGTATTTACTTAATACCTGTATCAGTACTAATGGACGGTATGAAAGTTATTATAGTTATCGATCATAACATAACAATAAACCACTCTACATAAAAATCATAATAAAACTCTGGAAAAGTAAAAAATAAGGCCCAAAACCAACGTAGCTAAGCATTGTATAAGTACTTTTACAAAACTGATAATTCTACCCACTCAAGGATTACTTTATGTAATCGAAAATGATAAGGTCCTGTCTTGTGGCAAAAATATAACTCTTATGCTTTTAAAATGATTAAGTACTTATAACAAAGAACATTACAATCAAATACTAAATATAAACAAATTATAACTATGATTAAGTTGTTTATAATAAATTCAATAATTCAGAAATAGCTTAAAATCAGCAGTAGATTTTGTTGACTGTACTACTAAATTAGGCCTGTGGAATAATAAACATCGGGCCCATACAACCTCAACTTTGTGTGAAAAGGCTAGACATATGATTTTGCGGTCATAAGAGCGGGACAGGGCATTGCAACGCAAGTTCAAAAATCAAGTTTTAGCTTATTACCTATTAATTAGGACATTATTTGAAAAAACCGAAACATATAACATTTTTATTTATACTTAATTCTATTACCACGCTTATTGTCAAGATCTGAACTTTCAAAGTTAAATATTCAGTAGTTTAGACGATATGGACATCCGGCGGAGTTGAAAATTAGCAGTTTGAGGTACCTATTATACACTCTTAAGCCTGAGGTTAATGTAAGAGCTTCTATACAAATATAAAGTCCGCTTTTAATGTTGATAATATTAAGATATATTGATTACCTCTATTAAAAATATTAAGGCTTTTGTTATTATAGTGCGTGAGTTAAATTTGCAACATTCAGCTGTTAGCTCAATTGTTTCAATTGTAAATACTATTTCTAATTTGCTTCTATTTGATCGTAACTTTATCTATACTAATATGATAAAGAGGAAAGGTCTGTTTTTTTGTAATGAATAGGCTCCGAAACTACCGGAACGATTTGCAAAATTATTTCACCGTTGGTAAGCTACACTATTTGTTAATAAGAAATTAAATACCTAATAGCAAACGAACTAAATGTAACTTAAGTCGTTGAAAAGGATTTGATGAAACTTCAATGTTTTCCCCTGTACTATGAGTTAACGGCGCAAGAGTCCGTAGGAAGTCCCAAAGATTTTCGACTCGTCAGTTACTTGATTTCGTGGCGCAGTTGGTAAGTGCATCCCCGTACTGAGGAAAGGTCGCGGACTTGAGTCCCGCCGAAATAGTCAAATTTGAGATATTTTTTTATTACTTAAAGAAATACTGTACGTTTTATTACTTCGTGATGTATTGCATAATAAAGGTCATTAAATTTGGGAAAATACATTTTTAACAACTTAGATCGATAGATAATACTTTATTTCATAGCCTTATAGTATTCAGTACAATAAAAAACAATAAAGTTTAACAACAAAAAAACAATAAGGTTTGTTTAGTATCTAGGAAGGAAGCTACCGATGCTGCTGCTTTTTTCCAAACCGATTTTGGCTACGGCGACTGTGTGTGGCCAGGCGTTTTAACTGAGACTTGGAAGGCTTATAGAATAGAATAGAATAGAAAAAACATTTATTTAGACACAGGTACAAAATACAGGCATATAATACACAAACAAAGAAGTTTATCATGGGGGTAAACGACACAAATAGGTGATATTAAGAATAAAATAAGACTACCTCCATGACCCTGCGCCGAAATAGGGGTTGGCTCAGCGTGTGCTGAACATTAATTTATTCAGCGCTGTTTTTCAGCCAAAGACCTTAATTTTTAGTTGAATTCACGGACGGCTTCAAACATTAGGGTGTTGGTTTTCCACCTTTACCAACTAAAGCCACCAACTGTAACCAAAATAGGCCACCAACTATATTATAAGTAGATAGTATCACTAGTATAACATCGCCTTAGGGCTTAATAAAAAAATCTGTAATGATGTTAATATCTTACTCAATAAATAAATAAATTACTAGGTATATCAGACTTCCACGTGTTAGAAGCCGCGGGCAGAAGCAAGTCAAGTAGTCGAAATTAAACGCTGCTATATCGATCTTCATTAAAATACCATTGGCCTATTTCAGCGCAATGGAAAACATCTGAAAGTAGCACGCTTCAATCATTGCAATTAAAACAGCACGCAAAGTCATTTGTAAGCATCATCTGTAGGTACTGTAGGTACACTCGGTTCTTGAATCCAAGATATGTTTGGTAAACGGCGGGGCTGCAAAACATCCTACTAATATTATAAACGCGAAAGTTTGTAAGTATGGATGGATGTTTGTTACTCTTTCACGTAAAAACTACTGAATGGATTTTAATGAAACTTTACAATAATATAGCTAATACATCAGAATAACACATAGGCTACAATTTATAAAGATATATTGTATGTTATCCAAAATATCTATAACCACGCGGGTGAAACCGCGGGGCGCAGCTAGTTATAAATACATATTTTTGGGAAATGTTTTACGACTCTCTCATAGGAACAAATCACAGTAGTTCGATTCGTTGATTATTATTTATTATTTTAATTCGTCTCTCATCCGTTTTCGAATTCGAATGTGCATATTTTTGTTGCACGTGTGGAATTAGGTGTGTAAGTTACCGTGCTGTTACCTTATTTATTAATAATGTACTGAATTGTTATAAGGCTATAGAATAATGTATTATCCATCTTACTATATATTATTGTCCGTTATTGTTGTAGTTATATAATGTAATAGTTTCTGTTCAGTTGTTTAATATATAATCTAAAAATGTTAAAAATATAAAGCATTAACTCTAAAACCGTAACTTTTTAATTTTATGCGATTTGTTAACATATTAAAGATATACCTGAGACATATTAAGGATGGAAACATAGGGGAAAATAAAACTAAAGATATAGTAATAGTTTCTGTTCAGTTGTTTAATATATAATCTAAAAATGTTAAAAATATAAAGTATTAACTCTAAAACCGTAACTTTTTAACTTTTCGCGATTTGTTAACATATTAGAGATATACCTGAGACATATTAAGGATGGAAACATAGGGGAAAACAAAACTAAAGATACCCTATAACCTTGAATACGTGTTAGTATACGCAATTAAGACGAATTAAGAATAGTGCTCCCAATCTAAACTCGCGGACTATTAGGAACGTGGAGAAGGAAATCCCTAGTACTCACACTTAGTAATTCATCATCAGTATATATAGTATAGTATCCAGTATCCATATACTTTCATTCTAATATGATACATACAAAGTAATTATATCTGTCTGTTACTCTTTCACTGCACAAAGTAATCTCAATATGGGTACTCAAAACTGATTTGGTTTTTGAACGAAACAAACACTATAGCGAGACAGGTTTCGGCAGTGTTCCCAATGATCTTGGCAGGGAGATTGATAATATCCCGTAGAAGGACATAGGCTACCTTTTATCTCGGAAAAGTGCGTGCGAAGCCGCGGTCAGAAACTAATCACACTAATATTATAAGTGCGAAAGTTTGAATGTTTAGGATGGATGTTTCTTCACGCTAAAACTACTGAACGGATCAGACTGAAATTTGCATAGATGTAACTCTAAGTTTGGAAAAACAAAGGCTACTTTTCCCCCATAAAACAGTTGCCATGGGATAGAAATAACCTGTAAAAGGTTCTATAGACCCAACCCGAGAGAAACCGCGGGCTGAAGCTAGTAGGTACTTTATAAATTTCAACACATGCCTATTCAAGTAAATAGCTGAGCTATTGTTTGAATGAATGGAACTCTATTTTATACCGATAAAACTATGTGGAACCGTTCGCCGGCAGCGTTGAGAAACGCAGTACAATGCATCCTTTGGCTCACACGAATCGTTATAACTACATCCTAAGGCCAGTTCAATAGAAACACATTTTCCTCGTTTTCTATACCCTTGGAAATGTTGAACTAAATACCGTTCTTAATTGTTATCTTGTGATTAGTTATTATCATCATTTTGTTGTTGATTCGAGGCTGGGGTTACATCTAGATTCTAGGCATACATTTATTAATATTTCACTTACCTAATTTATTTAAATTATCGTAGAAAATACATTTCTTACCTGTTGTATTTCTATAGAAAATACAATTATTATTATGAGACTAATCCTGGTGTTACCAAAAAGATGATCAGCACATATTTATTGCAGTTTTTTGACAAAAGATTTCATGCATTAAACGTTAAAATTTACCGAAGAAGCTGCTAACCGTTCTGGTGCCACCAGCCTAAATATAATATAAATATTTTTTAATATTGCTGGATAATTAATACAGCATCATCTAGCCCCAAACTAAGATAACTTATCAGAGCTTGTGTTTTGGGTACTAGATAAATTATATGTATGAATATATTATTTATTAATACATTACAATAAATTTATATTTTATATTATTATTGATATTTTACTATAGATAATGCCATAATTATATATGTGAATTGATGAGTTTAAAATTAAATGATCCGATCAATCGTATGATTTTTAACGTCTTCCACAGCTAGCAAGGCAACAAGAAGCCTTAGGTACCTGATGTAGAAACTAATTTAAATACATTTATTAGGTTTTATGACCATTTTTGTGTGTTAAATGACCATTTTCGGCCTCGAATAAAATTTATAATGCGTACTTAATAACTTAATATTTTGAATTGTTCGTTATTATAGGTCTTTTTCCTAAAATCTTGATTCTTCACGGTCACTGAGCATCCTCTTCTAATCTACATAGGCGAAACATATTTTTACTATACGAGTATATGATGCAGTAATATGAGTTACAAACATTTTATATTTACCATACAAACGTGGACCACACTACATAGAAAACACCCAGAATACTCAAAACAAATATCTGCAGATCGCACAAACATTTGTCCCGAAGGAACAAAGGAATTGAACCCGCAACCTCCTGCATCGCGGGTGGACCTTCACCCACTGCGTCAAAAAAATCGTCAATAAAATTGATTAAAATGAACAAAGGTTCTTGATTTGTTGTAAAACATAAATTCGTTATAAGAAGTTCAATTTTGAGAGGATGAAACGAAATGCTTTTTTTGAGGGCCTATGATTTTTAGGCAAATGAATAATTCCGTGATATAAGCACAAATAAAATCTTTAAGCCAATACAAAACATTTGTTATAAAACATGGGAAACCTTCAACTATAATTACCCTTTTTGGTCAATGCTTTTTAAAAAAAACAATTAATGTTGTCATTGGTAGTGTTATAAATTATTTTATTAGGTACCTACCTATATCGTGCAATCACGCTATTCATAGTTTTATTATTATTAGACCTACGCACTTACTTTTAAGTGTAGGTAGGTACTATATAGTATAAATGATTATTAGATTTTTATGTGAAACCATTATTACTGCAACCTACATATATATGTATACTCGTAGATATACAGGTGTATGTAACATAAGATGGAAGGTTTTAATTAATTACACGAATTGGATTCAAGGTATTAACTACTGGTACTTCTAAAAATTTAATGTTTCCTTTCTGTAACGACATAGCTTCTTTTATATTTAATACCATAATTATGAATCTATCTACCACCGCACTGTTCGATTTATACCATCTTTCATAGAGCCAGTTATGATGATGTGAACTTAACGATCTGAGAAATATGTATGTATTTCCAAAGTACGATCTAATACCAACAAATGCAATGATCTCCTGTTAATTAAAAAAAATATTATAAATAAATAAATTATGGTGGACAATTCACACAGCAGTAGCCAGCTAAGCAGAGCTTGGGTGGATACCAAGTAACTGATATACATAATTAGAACACGCGGCAGCGTGTTCAAGCCAAGTTCATGCAAAGGAACGCGCCGATTGTATCATTACACGAACCACTTGGTGCCACTTTTGACCCTTCTATAACTCAAAACATCTTTAACGTAAACACATAAAACTACGTGTGTTTAATTATATCCATAAGGACATGTAGAAGCTCAAATTTCATGAAGCTAGCTCAAACGGTTATAAAGATATGAAGGTCAAAAAGTCGTAAAAATTCACACTGACTGACTGACATATATATAGTACCTAAATCTAACCTACTTCCGGATGACCTAGAAGGATGAAATTTGGAATCCAGCTCAGTAATTGTGAGTAAACGTAGGAAAAAATCAAAAAATAAAAAAAAGTCAAAAAATAAGTAATGTTAGCGACGACGACCTTATGTCAATGGAATAAGGTTTAAATTAAAATAGATCCGCATTGCATAGAATAAGCAATAGTACTACTTCTCCGATTGCGCCATAGAATACAGTGTAGTTTTTAGGGACCGGCCCCGTATAATACCTACCTAGCTATGTACCTATGTCGAAGCATTGCATAGAATAAGCAATAGTAGGTACTAACGTCTCCGATTGCGCCATAGAATACAGTGTAGTTGTTAGAGTGCAGTGCAGTGACTTTGTAATAAGTGCGTAGTTGTATGTATTCGGTACAATAAACCGACACTAAGTGTTCTGAGGTGTTTTACTTGATTAAGATAAGATGAACATTAAATCTCAATACCTGCCTAGTTTTCTTTAAAAAAAGTAATGATATCCCACCAAAACATAAATGTAAAAAAGGAGAGCCAAGTTCAATACAAAAATTATGATTGGCTGTGGGCTTCCCCGCAAAAAGAATGGAAATATAAATGAGTACCAAGTCAAATCTATGTAGGTTAGATTTGACTTGGCCAGTTTTTATCAGAATTAAAACGTTGAATAACTTTATAAAATGACTGATGTAATGAAAACTGGCAAAGTCAAATCTAACCTACATAGATTTGACTTGGCATTCATTTATATCTCCATTCTTTTTGCGGGGAAGCCCACAGCCAATCATAATTTTTGTATTGAACTTGGCTCTCCTTTTTTACATTTATGTTTTGGTGGGATAAAATATACACAACATACGAACATTACATAGATATATATTTTTATTATACATAGAAAACGACTAGAACACCCGAAACAAATATTTGTAGATCGTACATACATTTGTCCCGAGGCGGGAATCGAACCAGCAACTTTCTGCGTCGCAGGTGGACCTTCGCCCACGAGCCTTGGAGGTCGACACGGATGACTTATGTCATAGATACAGACAAATCTTAAACGGTGTACTCAAATCTTCCGATGAAGGTCTCAAGATGTGCTAGGTCAAGTACCAGGGTCAATCTATACTTTGTGTTGTTAAACTTCTATTTCCTATTAATATTTACCATAAACAAATATTTGGCAAGGTTACATAATTTCTGAAAAGGTAACTCTACAAAAAACTTGCTAAGGTACCATTAGTAGGACATTTTGTTAAAGAGCATATCTTTTTATTAATAAAACTACATATATTTACATAACAACAATAGATATTAGCATGAAATAAATTGAAATATTTTAAATTTAAGCATTCCTGTTTTTTATTGTACTTTTTCTGTTCCAGCCATAATGCGGTAGACAGAACCAAAGAATAGTTAAATTATTTATCGGACAAGATGACTCGCTATTCCCTCAAGCAAGGAGCCTACTGCATCACCGGGATTCTCGGCGACACTGACGTGCCCCACGAACCCTTCGTAACATGCGCCTTCAAAGGAATCTCACCCTTATGGTGGAGGATCCCCATCCTCCTTTGGTCATCCGTGGTCCTCTTCTGGTCGATGTCATTCTTCTGGGGACCCACAGAGAAGTTTTTCCTGTACATGACGCACTGGGGCCTGTTATTCATCGTGGTGGAATCCGTATTCGGCATTGCGGTAGCCGTGAGGAAACCTTGCGGAAAACAAGCAGGTAAGATGTTAGCTTTATCTGATGCATTCAAATGGAATATTAATCACTTTTTCCAATGGCTTTGTTGCGTTGTTTATTTTCCTCATGAGAATGAGATGAGACCGTTCTTGTTAAGGCTCGGTCACGCGCTACGAACACTGGCCCTGCAACGATGAGGGCCACTTGCTGTCACGTGAGATGGTTCTAGGGGCTGCAGTTATAAACTGTACCTTAATTCTGTTATGAGATTATAATAACTCTTTGAACCTATCTAAGATAGATAGATAGATATAAAACACTTTATTATCCCACACAAAATAGAAAACAATACAGAAATTAAAAGCTTAGCATAAAGTCAAAAGTCAAGAATTTCCGGCTTATAAGCAGTTCCTTAGGGGAGGCCTATATCCAGCAGCGGACTATTATAGGTTGATGATAATGAAGCAGCACCCATTGAATAGCAGGATATAGTTAATTGCTGGCCAACTTGACAATCAACCGATGCGGCACTAATTGCCCGTTGCCTCATCTAATATTTCACTTTGCATCCTGCGACTGTGCTACCCCTTGGGAAATAGCATGGGCCAAGCCATGCCTAACACTACCTTTCGAGATGGAAACAATTTCGTGGTTCATGCAACGTGCATTTGTGGTAGGACCGAACACACCTACAGCTGCTTTGGCTCGTGAATGCATTCTTGTGCGCAAATAGACGCCTCTACGTCACACTTGCACTGCCTCAAACTGGTACACGATTCATAACGTGATACCAAATTGACATTTGCCAGGCCCTAAAATAGGCCACTTGTGTGCTGACAATCAGATAGAAAGCAAGAAGCTTTCTTTAATAAGAGCGACTGTCAGCTCCGTACATAATGCAAGCTAAATTATAGTTTTCTTGTATACACGTCGACTCACAACTTAGATTGAACGAAACTGCACCTGCAAATATTAAAGAAAATAACAAAAGATCTCAATCACAATCTGAACTTCCCACCACAAACAATAAAATGACGAAGGCACGAGATTAGAATTCAATTACGCAGGAATTGCAATGTGGGAAAAATTGCAGATTGCCATCAACGAGTGCAATATGAAGTAGCATTGAGGATTTTTACCATACAAACTGTTCTTAAGTTTCAACATAATTATGACAATGTAGGTTAACTCTGTTTCAAACCAAACCAAGTAGTATGAAGGACGAATATTCTTGCACATACAGGCACATTTTTACTACCAACTCAATAGCAGCACTATCAAAGTCATATATTTCAATAATGTTTCGGAGCCTTGAAAAAGAAATCGTCAGATTGGCAGATTGCTTTTGTCCAACTAAGCAACAAAGATATCAGTCAATTTACGCTTCACTGATTTCAAACCATTTTCGTATCTCAGTCGTCAATCAACAATAATAAGGGCCAGACGATGTTTTAAGTACAAACCTAAGGTTTGTATTTTAAACATTGTCAGACATCGATAATGAAGAAGTTATCGCTCAGTATTCGAATAAACTCGCAATAAAGGAGCAAGGAGGAAGTACCTATACTTACCTATCGGCTATCGTTGTACGTATATTCGCATAATCAGTATTAGTCTATAACTCAGTGAGTGTAATCGAATAACAGTGAACTATAAAACAATGTGCGTAGAATATATGAAAAAGCAATGCACGTGGCGTATGTGTCGATTAGAGCATCCTTACCCTTCCAACTTCTACGTGAGCTGTTGGCAAAGCAACCGGTCATCGCTACCGTTGTTGCTTCTCCGAAGTTTCCTCTTCCTGCTGTCGACATGCGTGTTTCTGGCGTCTGTAACCCTGCCCTTGACACGGGGCGCTCGGTTTGGGCATTGGTTCTTATACCTGTCGAACTGGGGGTTGATGCTGATGGTTTTCACTACGGCTTCTTCGACTTCAGTCTCAGCCTATGTTTACTTCAGAAGACCGATTGGTACGCGTTTTATTTTTACCTGCTTCTTTGCAAATCATATAACGCTAAAACTTACTTAACACTTTGAGTGCTGAAATCACACGGTATGTGTTTTCTACAAGTGACTAATATGCGTAAACCCACACTAGCGCAGCGGCTGAAAAAATACAGATCTTTGTGACTCAGCACAGCCGTAATATTTTTCGAACGAAACGCATGTGCGGTGCAACACAACCGCTGTGTAGAGCGGCAGCACGAACTTTTTAGGTTAAAAAAAGATAGCAGTCATCGAAAAAAAATCGCAGTCAAAGTGTTAAATTCCTATTTGTTAAAAACACTTGAGCGTGATTCTCACGTTTCAAATTTTAAGCCTATGGTTTTACGACCAGCGCAAACGCACGTAAAAGTTTTGACATTAGAATTTATGGTTAGCTATGTTTACGCACCCAGCCTTGACATTGATCACTCACTCACTACACACGAATTACTCAATAGAGGTTAATAGACTCTACTTTGTTAAAAGCAATTTTAAATACTTATGTTATTTATTTAGCATGCAAGTTGTGTTTGAGTGATTGGTTTTGTTTACCTGTGTAGTAAACATGTGCCATCGCGGTCGGCTCTCGACCTCGCGCCAAATCACTTGTCTTTGAAAATCAGGATAAGAGCAAATTCGATAAAGATACAAACCTGACCTTAGCGTCTATTTGAACTATAAGTTTATTGAGTGCTAACTCAATAATGTTATAGTAGAAATTATATACATTTATACTTACTATAATGGTTATACTAAAACGTTACTGTAAACGATTTTATCTAAATTGTTTAATTATCATAACATGCATGGCTCATGACGTTCTACACGTACGTTGATAATGAATATAATCCTCAAATCTTTCGCAAAAGAAGTCAACTCACGGCATTGCCCGTTTATCTTTAAGTACTAAGGCACACAAGACACTGATGACTCTACTGCAAACAACTGCCCATGTATTAGTTTAAACTTAGGTCGAGCGTATTTGCTTATAAATTGTACCTACTTGAGCGTGTTATGGTCGTTCTAATGCTAGCATAATAGGTCAATTTGCCAATTCGAATAAAGTACCAAAACACCTTATAAAACCTTTATGTTTATGTGAGTTTTATGGCAAGATTTAAACGCTGTTCAGTAACGTTCATGATTCCTAACGACTGTGTCTCCATAAAAGGTGGTGTTAAAGATTTACTGTTATTTGCAGACGCCACCTTCGGACTGCCTTGGTACGTGAAAACGTACTGGGTGCTGTACAACATAACTATCCCTGTCGCGTTCCTCATCACCGTGTTCTACTGGGGTGTCTTAAAAGCATGTGAGTACAAAGCATTAAAGCCTTAATGCTCTTCTTAGAACTTTCTACTTCGCGCCGATGTCCTAAAGTGTCGGTATCAGTAGAGACTACTGCTTAGCAGCATCTCCAAAGTGCAAATTATTATCTCTAACACCCGTTAAGCCTGGTGACAAAGGTACAACCCCAAGTGTGAAGAAGACATATACTTAAATCCAACAGATTGCATCGACGTTTTTAACATCAGGAAGAATTTTGATTAAGCCTTAAAATTACTTGATTTCATTACAAAAGCGTGCAGAACTTAGCTCGTTTGTCTGCTGCCTATCTCTTTGGTCTCCATCATCATGATCAGCCTATGCTAGGCCACCGCTGGACATTGGTCTCCATATTCACATTCAACTATTTCCATTCCAGCGACCAGCACGAACCGGAACTACGCGCCTGACCCGGTCCTCGACATCATGGTGCACGGCGTGAATTCAGTCGTGATGTTCCTGGAGCTGGTCTTCTCCGCGCATCCCAGTAGACTGCTGCACATCATGCAGCCGCTGTACTTTGCCGGCGCCTACATGCTCTTCACTGTGGTCTACTTCTTCGCTGGAGGCACTGACCCGTTAGTACTGTTTACTCCTACTAGTCTAGCTAGCTGAAGGACATAGGCCTCCCCCAAAGAGCGCCATAGCGCCCTGTCTTCAGCTTGCCGCATCCAGCATCTACCTGCAGTCTTTCGCAGGTCGTCATCCCACCTGGTCGGAGGGCGTCCTACACTACGTTTACCGAGTCGTGGTCTCCACTCAAGAACACGTTTGCCCCATCGGCCGTCGGTTCTTCGCGAGATATGGCCGGCCCACTGCCACTTCAGCTTGCTAATTCTTTGAGCTATGTCGATAACCTTGGTTCTCTGTCGGATGTATTCGTTACGAATCCTATCCTTCAGAGAAACTCCGAGCATAGCTCTTTCCATAGCTCGCTGAGCGACTTTGAACTGGTGGACCAGCCCTATCGTGAGTGTCCACGTCTCAGCTCCGTAGGTCATAACGGGTAGGACGCACTGATTGAAAACTTTCGTTTTCAAGCATTGCGGTATGGATGACGTGAAGACTTGACGTAGTTTCCCAAATGCTGCCCAGCCCAGCTGGATCCTCCTTTTGGCCTCCTTCTCGAAACTGTTTTTACCCAACTGCAGAATCTGCCCAAGGTAAGTGTACTCGGAAACAGTTTCGAGAAGGTGACCATGTACGACCACCGGCCTTGGATCAATGTGACCATTGATCATGACTTTGGTTTTATCCAAATTCATGCCAAGACCGATACATCGGGAGGCTGAAGCTAGGCCGTCCAGCATCTGGTTCAGTTCCTCAAGCGACTCCGCCATTAAGACTATGTCATCAGCGAATCGCAGGTGTGAGATGTACTCGCCGTTTATATTAATGCCCTTTCCTTTCCAGTCCAGCAACCTAAACATATCTTCCAATGCGCACGTGAACAGTTTCGGGGATATGACATCCCCCTGCCTCACTCCTCTGCGCAATTGGATGGGTTTAGACTGCTGACCCTGTACTTGGACACTCATGGTGGCGGCCTCGTAGAGACAACTCAGCACCTGGATATAACGATAGTCTACTTGGCATCGCTGTAAGGAATCCAGAACAGCCCAGGTTTCGACGGAGTCAAATGCCTTCTCATAGTCCACAAAAGCCAGACACAGGGGCTGATTATACTCTTCGGACTTCTGTATAATCTGCCTCACTGTGTGTATGTGGTCTATGGTGCCATATCCTCCGCGGAACCCAGCCTGTTCCGGTGGCTGGAACTCGTCGAGTCTCCTGGCGAGACGGTTCGTGACCACTCGTGAGAACAGCTTATAGACGTGGCTCAAGAGTGAGATGGGTCTGTAATTCTTAAGAAGGGTTTTATCTCCCTTTTTTAAAAAGAGCACCACCAAACTCCCGCTCCACGCCTTTGGAGTTCTCCCACTGTCAAGGACGGTATTAAAGAGGTTCCGTAGCTCCTGTATTACAGGGGCTCCTCCGGCTTTAAGAAGCTCTGAAGTAATACCGTCCTCGCCGGGGGCTTTTCCATTTTTAAGCTGCCTTAGAGCTAACACGATCTCGTCTTGACTGATTTCAGGCAGTTCGTCGGTATAGTGGCGTGTCAGGGTGGCTCTGGAATCTTGGTCATCTCGTCGGTAACGAGGGGCATGTGCAGCGTATAATCGGCCATAGAAATCCTCTATCTCGACGGATATCTCCGGCTTTGACAATACGGTCCTCCCGTCGTGCGTTTTAAGCTTTGTCAGGTGGCTCCTGCCAAGCTGCTGAGTGAATACTTTGGACCCTCGGTTTCGCTCTATCGCCTCTTGAATGAGGCGCGTGTTGAAGCTCCGAAGGTCGTGCCGTACCATCTTCGCAATCCGCTTGTTCAGGTCTGACCTCTCTGACAAAGTCGCTTGGGTGGTCTCCCGTCTTTTTGTCATCAGCCCAAGAGTCTCATCCGAGAGTTTGGACTTCTTGCCAGTACGCTGCTTTCGACAGAATCTGATGCCCTCATCCCTCAACGTTTCAACCAGATTGTGTAGGGTCTCGTCAGCGTCATCAGTGGGTTCCAAGGCAACAAATCTATTCCCGAGAAGCTGCTGAAACTTCTCGGTGCCCGCCATGATTTGGATTGGGTCAGGTCGGAGCGTGGACTTCATCAGACGGTTTCTTTCAAGCTTCAAGTTGATATTCAGAGAGCCTCGGAGGAGTCGGTGATCAGATCCGGTATTGAACCTGTTGATCACTGAGACATCTCTGAATATGTGCTTGCTATCCGTCATGATGAAGTCGATCTCATTTTTAGTCACAGTGTCGGGGCTTTGCCATGTCCACTTCCTTTGAGGCTGTTTCTTAAAGAAAGAGTTCATCAAGAACAGCCCCTCCTTCTCAAGGAAGTTGACAAGCATTTGCCCCCTGTGATTTCTGACCCCATAACCATGCGGGCCTATTCGGGATTCGTTGCCAGTCTGGGTTCCCACCTTGCCGTTAAAGTCCCCCATAACAACGTTGAAGTGGGCCTTAGTGGTGTTATGTAAGGCTTTGGATATGTCTTCATACATATCCTCCACTTCATCATCCAAGTGTGCCGAGGTCGGTGCATAGACCTGGATGACCTTCATGCTGTACCGCTTGGACAGCCGAAGGATCAGGTACGCTACCCTGGTCGACACACTGGAGATTTCTTGGACGTTGCTAGAGAGGGCCTTATTGACGAGGAAGCCTACGCCACCCTGGGATGTTTTATCACCCTCGCGAAAGTAGAGAAGATGGCCCGAGTCTAGGGTTACGGTGTCCTCCCCCTCTCTACGGACTTCACATAACCCCAGAACATGCCATTTGATGTTCTCTAACTCCACTTCCAACTGCGCTAGATGATGGTCAAGCCTCAGAGTGCGTCCGTTAAACGTAGCCAGGGTCAGTTTAGGTAGAGTTTGGTAGCCTGATGTAGCCCGGGGATTCCTAGCACCCCCTGCCCCGCCGTTACCGTGGCCGCTACCATGGCCAGGAATAGCGAGGCGGCCGGGAACTGGGGGCCACATTCTTTTGGCGTGTCTATCCATGGGGGGGTTGATGCCCATAATCCCCACGCTGGGCATGCGGGTTGGGGATCGCAGTATAGGGAGTGTGCTGCAAGGGACGCTGCTGCCCGCCCCCCGGTGTATGTCCCTTAGTCGCCTTCTACGACACCCACGGGAAGAGTTGGGGTGGTGCTATTCTATCACGGCCGACACCACACAGCCCAAAACAAACTAAACCAAGTCAGTGGTTTATTAGAATAATGTACCTCTCCCATGTGGAGCACTCGTCAATTGCATACATTGATAAAATAGAATGTGAATCAGCAACCTAAGAAACTGTATTTCTAAGAGCTATAATACCATTGATGATGATGATGATGATGATTTCTAGCCTAGAGCTAAACAGTCACTTAATACGGTGCAAACCGAAGGGATGCGCCACAGCTGCAACAAGCCGGGAAACGTCCATGTGCGACATAGGCTAAGAAGGTGTTAACACGTGCGCTGTTGTAACTGCAAGATTTATTGCAATATAGTGTGCATCACTGGTACTCAATGTAACTTTTAACGTTCTCGTAAAGAGTTAGATCGGCTATAGACCATCACTGATAGCAATAGAAGGTATGTCGCGTTAAGGTTACGTTCACATGCACCCGAGCAGCAACAGATGCTGTGTGAATGCGCTCTTTGCTTTTAATTTTGTAGCCTTTAACCCAATTTTACCGTAGGATCTTCCAAATTTGTAACATAAGAGGGACTTCAATTAGAAACAAGACCTCATTAAGAAGGCATCTGTATGCGCACAGAGAATAGGGAATATATTTTATTTGAAGTGGTTTATTCAATAAATTTTTCCAATCGAACCAAAGAACAAATTTCAATAAGAGATATTTGGGATTTGGGCTTAACAAAATGAAATAAATATGAAGGTCGAAATAATATGTCTCGTATTAAAATCCTTTTAAATACAAGTACCTGTAATGTACTCACTTACTTCGATCAATAGAATTTAAAAGTCAAGATCGTGGTATTTATTATAAACATGTGAAGCTTTAGATTGTCACGTGTGTTGCGAAAGGACGTGATGGCATTTTCGGTACGTACCGCGTATTGTTTATTTAGTAGAGGTCATATAGATTCAATATCGCGGTCTTCGGCGTTAGGTAGCAACGGATTGCTGCCATCGGATATGCTTCCAGGAAACTGATTTGTAACATTAGTAAGGTGAAGTTCTTCACATGCATCGCTGTATGTACAAAGTAATGTAAACGAAAAATACGTTTATTTTGGTACTCGATGTTTTAAGGTTAGGTACGAGTATAAGTGGTTCAAGATATTTTATTATATCTTAAATATCTCTTAGTGCTGCAGCTGCTGCTAAGTTAACGATAGTTTTTAGTTTAGTCAATATGCAGTTAACTTCCATTTTGTAATGAATCTTCTTATAAATTTTTCTGTATATAAAAAATTATTTCTTCACCATATGTATATCAAAATCTTTCTCTGCTGAAGCATAACGACAACTTCATCGGCAATAATTACAGTCTTCATTTTCAAATTTTGAATTTCCTGTTCTGGCAATAGCATTTCCACAATGTTTTCAAAACAATGTAAACTTTGTATGTAGGTACGTAGTTAATTTGCCACTATATTGGGGGCAATTTGGTCATAATGGTTTCCGCTTGCTAATTGCCTTATCAATAACCTTGGCGGTTTCCCATCATCTAGGTTTGTTACTTGTTATTTTTATTCGTTTTACCTAAAGCTGCCTTTACTCAATGATTGTCGAGACTAAAGCGTCAAGAGGCATATCTCTATAAAAATAATACTCGTAGTCTGTCTTTCATGCCTCTATGAAAATAATCGTCTGTCTTTCATACAAACAAGACAATAAGCATGGAAGAATGCTTAGAATGATGTGTAGACACAAACGAGGTGTTGCCTAAAATTTCGACAAATTACTCGCCATTTCCTATACGTCAACTCACAGTATAGATTAGGTTTTGGTTACAAATCAAAATAAATGTCAAATGTCACTATCCCTTTGCTGTGACAATAGCGCGTTTTTCCTCTATGACAAGAAGGCTTTTCTTGCATGGATACTAAAATCTTTTCACGCCTAAACTAAACTACCTACATATTAATTCGGAATTAAAAACGGTTAGCATACCTATAGATAGTATCCCTCCGCAAGTCGACATTCCTTTATTTAACTATTATTTAAATTAATTCTTTATTTCAGATAACAATAATGGTCCATAGAAATATAAAATTACAGAGTTGAAAGCACAATAATCTGAAAACTGAATACAATAATAGCAGCAGAAAATAATACATGATCATTTAGAATAATTGAACTTAATAAGATATGCATCCTTGAGTTTTGGTCCAGGTAAATGCAGACAAATCTATTAGCATAGGTATATATACCTAAACGTTGAGAATGCTTATGATGAATAACTAAATATCTAAAAATAAACTGAATTTTTAAACGACGTCCCTAAAATGGTATTCGAATCCACAATACTAAAAATAACATGTCTATATTTTAAAATTCATACCTAAGTTCAACTCTACCTCACGCATCTCTCATCAACCTCACGCGTCTCTTGTGAGAAAGCAGCCTCACGCTGATGATTGTCGGATGTCGGTTGACCTTAGATGACGGTCTTTATCCAGCCTTGCATTACAACCTGATCACTATAATAATGTTCTAACGAGCGTACACATTATATCTCGGTTTGATCATTTCCCATCGTCAGCGGAATCAAGGACTCTTTCGCCATCTATTGAGATATTGGATGTTGCAAAGGAACCTACCGTTGCATGACGTTGTGACCTATCAATCGTTGAGAAAATAATGGACGCCTATTAATCCGAAGAAGTGAAGGGCCAAGTAGGTTACACCTATCGGATGATGATGATTGATGACCCCTTAGCCAAACCTTCGGCCATGGCGGCAATTCTCAACGGAGACTAGCCAAGTGCACAGTACGTATTATAGTGCACAAGTGCGCAAAGTCAAACACATGTGTTTCTTCTATTGCCTCGCTCTCATATTTTGATCGACGACAGACCGACACGATCGGAGAGAGATCAGGCGCTGGACCAACGTCAAGTATTCCTAATACTTTAAGAGTTAATATTATGGAGTTATGAGTAGGAGCAAAAGTTTTGCTTTCTTAAATTCACATAATTCTTTCTTTAAAGGCTTCCTGGTAGAGGTCTTTTCAGCGATAAGGCCACCTATTGTACTCGTCGAATGTAATGTATTTTTTTGTTATGATCTGTATCTGGTGTACAAAAAAGTATTTTGTATTGTATTGTATTTTGCGACTTTTCGAGGTTTTCCTTATCCAATACAAAAAATATCGTGCAGCTAAGAATGCCATAGCAAACGTTTATTACTCTTGCTCTGATCATTAAATCAACAAAAACGCACCTCAGACTACAATTTGCAAGGCAAATTTTATCCTTCAACATGTGTATCTATGTATATGTAGGTACATAGGTACTAAAGTATTATATGCACAAGGCAAGGTACCTTTACTCGCCTGTGCACATAAATAAAGCAAACAATGTTGTCTAAACATGGTTTTCGTGCACTTAGAGGTCTACAAATGTTTGCTAGCATCCTGCACTCACGAGTTCGCTCTACAATGATTGTTTGCAATTGGGCCTTACATTTTAACACATTCTTAACTTGTTCTGATGCTGTTTCTTTGGAAACATTATTTCTATTCTGTGGGAACTGATGTCATTATTTTACTTGTTGTCGCATAATGAGATAGAAAGTAAGCCTATGTTTTATTCGACGACCGATGTGGTGCGGTGGGCGAAGGTCCGCCTGCGACGCAGGAGGTTGCGGGTTCGATTCCCGCCTCGGAACAATTGTGTGTACGATCTGCAGATATTTGTTCCGGGTGTTCTGGTCGTTTTATATGTATAATAAAAAATATCTATCTATGTAATGTATTGTATCAGTTCTCTAGTACCCATAACACAAGCTCTGCTTACCATGGGGCTAGATAATGCTGTGTGAATTGTCCAGCACTATTTATTTATTTTGTTTATTTATTCTAGGTCATGCGAAATTTCAGCGGTTTCGTTCGGTGGTTGTGGCGTGAAGAAGTCACATGCATCCATCCCAACTTTCGCATTTATAATATTGGTGTGATGTGATTTACATTATGTTATTAGAATAAAAATACGATGAATGGTGTACATTTATCTCCTGGCCAAAGCCAAATAAGATCGAGTATTATAGAAAGAGATTACTTATATTATAGGGACTTTTTAAAATTTAAAATTTAGATTAATACATACATACATTTGTATTGTTCTGTAATCAAATGGCCTCTATCTGTCATACACACTTATCAAAGTTCTTATATTATAAAAGCGAAAGTTTAGATGGATGTATGGATGTTTGTTACTACTTGCTGAAATTTCAGTGGCTGGAATGAAACATAGGCTTCTTTTTATCCAATAAAGTAAAGTAAAAAAGCTGAGACTTTTATAAATCAAACTTAGATTAACAGAAGACAGAAACTGACAAAATCGGTAAAAACTATCAATGAAACAGTTCCCATTGAATACAAATACCCTTTTAACGTTTCCATATAAACAATGCGTGCAAAGCCACACAAGCTAGTCTAAACTAATATTATAAAGAAGAAAGATTAGATTTTTTGTTTGTTCGCATTGAATAAGCTACCGAACTTATAGGCCGATTTTAAAAATTATTTCACCGTTAGGAAGCTACACTATCCCCGGGTGACTATTATATAGGCTATATTATATTTTAGAAATGTGAAATTCGAATTAAACGCGGGTAAAGACGCGGGAAATAGCTCGTACTTATTATATATCTATATATATAAAAGAAAGTCGTGTTTGTTACAACACTTATAACTCGAGAACGGCTGGACCGATTTGACTGAAAATTGGTGAGAAGGTAGGTTAAAACCAGGAGTCTAACATAGGATTAAAAAAAACCATTTGACAAATCGATTTCCACGGGGGCGAAGCCGCGGGGCGCAGCTAGTTATATATAAATTTAAAATTTTAATATCTTTTCCAGATGGGGCAATCCCTTCATCTACCCCGTGGTGGACTGGTCGAAGCCCGACCAGACGATGGTGGTGATCACCTTAACAGGTCTCTTCCTGGCGCTCATGCATCTCCTCACGGTTGGCATAGCAACGCTACGAGACAACATCGCGAGGCGAAGACTACGAGACACCACTGGTGTCTACAACGACGGATTCGGTGCTTGAGGAGGACCTGGCAGCTGGTGGCTACGCAAGCGGATGTGCAATAGTTTCGATTTGTGATGAATGAAAGTGATGAGAACCTTTTCAATCCAAATATGCCTCACGTATGACATGACTATTACCAGCGTGATCCGTTGCCAATTCCCAGCATCGCTCGAAAAGTTTCACATGAGCCAGAGAGCAACGAATGTGTGGGAGTTGTAGAGGCCCTAATCCTAGAACTGGCTCTATAAAGCTGCCGAGTAGCCTGGTTAGAACTCGCTTTCAGGCAGGTCATGAGAAGACTGTTCATAAAAATGCAGTGCTTCGCTTTTACTTTATCCAGATAAAGAGGTTCTTCCCAACGCTTCACGTGTTACATGACTATTACCGTCGTCTCGTGAGCCGCTGCCTATTCCCAGCGTCGTCGCACGAAAATTTTTACGTGAGATAAAGCATCGAACACACATGAATGTGTGGAAGATATATTGGCCCAAATCCTAGAACTGGCTCTATAGAGCTGCCGAGTAGCCTGGTTAGACTTTTACTCGCTTTCAGGCAGGTCATGAGAAGACTGTTTGCAAAAATGCAGTGCGTTACTTTTATTTTGTGGCTGCAGTGTATGAACCTATCAATGATTATTTATAGTGTTGAGTGTGTAGATTAATAATGTATGAGGAATAGGGAATCCGAATTACCATGACAATGCACTATATGTTTTTAAATGAAAATTACCAAATTAACCAAGGCACACTGACTGCTGTACAGTTGTTAGCCTAAAAGTAGGATACATAAGCACATATATTATGCAAATTCGACGACCGATGTGGCACGGTGGGCGAAGGTCCGCCTGCGACGCAGGAGGTTGCGGGTTCGATTCCCGCCTCGGAACAATTGTGTGTACGATCTGCAGATATTTGTTCCGGGTGTTCTGGTCGTTTTCTATGTATAATAAAAAATATCTATCTATGTAATGTATTGTATTATGCATATCAGTTATCTAATACCCATAACACAAGCTCTACTTACCATGGGGCTAGATAATGCTGTGTGAATTGTCCAGCATTATTTATTTATTTATTAAATGAATGCATTATTGTTACTTAAAACCATTGATGCTAATGATAGAACTTATGTTAATGTTGGAACATGCTTTGGGAGGACCAACTTAAGTTTTATGTTTTTGATTTCTTGAGTAAGAGATGTTAAACGCTGTTGTGTATACCTAATACACATGTACTAAGTACTTAAACTTTAATCTCATTAGTAGGAATATAAATTGATAGCTTTAACAAATATTGTAACATCTCCTAAATGTTGATAGGTTTTGAAGACTGCAATGACCAGTAGTTTTATTTGTGCGGGAAAAAGGGTTAAGCTGTTAAAGTATTTAAGTAAGCTAACTGTGATTATCACCTAAGTACATATTGAAAAGAATCTAAGGTTTACTTAACTTAAATATAGTGTTTTTGTAATGGAAGTTGCAATAAGTTTAATTTATTTAATTGTCTTATTTCTAACGCTTTAAAAATAAACTTTAAGAATGAGTAAGAAAGTTATTTTATATTATTTAAATAATATCTTTACGTAACCCCTGCTTATTCGTTATCATGAATGTCAAAGTGGTAAGGAAAATCAAACTAATAAGGAAAATATAATTACTCTTTATAAGGTCAAACACGCCTTTTGTCATCCAGTTCACTGAGTTATTCCTCAAATAAATTAACATCTAAGCGTTTTAAAAAAAATATTTATTTTTCGGGGTTAAACATATAACGCGAGTTATGCTAAACCACATTTTCTTTCTAATTTATTTCATTGTTTACAAAATTTACATTTTCATTAATAAACAGTACCGGAAAATGTTCAAACCAAATCAATATTACGAGAAAACAAGTCACCATTAAAATTACAACAATAAAATATTTAGAATATAATGAATACAATTTCGCGAAATCAGGAAACGCTTGAGTCAACCTTATCTGTAAGCTGTAGGATAATCGGCAATACAATCACATCGAATCATTGATAGTGTCCGCGCGACTGCGAGTACACGTGTCAATCCAGTTAGACGCAAACATGGGAGTCAAATCCTACTTCAAACGGGAGTTCCAATGGTCCATGTTTGGACTGGAGGAGGACAATACATCTCAGTTCTACGTGACCTGCTTCCAGCAGAACCGCTCAGCGCTTCCCTTGCTCCTGATCAGGCTAATAGTGTTTCTGGGATGTTTGGGGATATTGCTGGCTTCGGGGATCCTCACGGGAATGGCCATGGACGCTAAATATTGGTTCATCTTCCTGACGCATTGGGGACTGGTGTTTATAGCTGCTACTGCGTTGTTGGGCTTGATCGTGTCTGTGAGAGCATACCTGGTGGGACCTATCGGTGAGTGAATTTATCAGTGAGGTTCTTAGCCTCGGTATTATGATACCGATTTAGTTACTACACTACCCACCTACTACGGGAAACAATTGTACATTTACTATAAAAATACCTACCGTTATTAATTTGATAGTTCACCTTAGTATATCTACAGTAGGTTCAATAAAACAGACAGATATACGAACCACAAAGTAGCCACAAAATAAGTGTAATTTCGGGCAAAAAAGTGGAATGCATTGAAAACTGTCAAAAATCAGGTTTCTTTACCGCTGCTACCAAAAATAGAGATCCTGAAATTTGATTTTAATTTAAAAACGTATTTGTTATCTACTGTTCTTGCCTAAATTAATCTTGTCATTTCCACAAGCTCTAGACAGGGCGCTATGGCGCTCATTAAGGAGGCCTATGTCCAGCAGTGGACTAATATAGGCGAAGATGAATTCCACCTTCGCTATCTTTTTTCAATTCACATAATTTTTCCATCAAAAGTTTGCCTGCAAGAGATCGCTTCTAAGCGGTAATGCCGCTCATTGTACTTGTCGCATGTAATGTTACTTTTTGTAATGATCTGAGGCTAAAGTGTACTATAAAGTATTTTTGTATTGTATTTTATGGTTTTGTCATAATACTTTAAATAAGCATAATCGAAAATAATAAACATGTTTATAATACCATCCACATAATCTACATAACATCATAATCATCACAACAACAACATCATAATCTACGTTAACTTATATCTTTTTCTCCATGCCTAGGTTGCCTGGGAGAAATCGCTGTCAGCGATAAGGCCGCCTATTGTACTTTTTATGTGTTATATTTAGATATAAGGTGTTATTTTATAGTTTTAAGTGCAATAAAGTGTTAATTCATTCATTCATTCATTCACATATTTTGTATGTTATTAGAAAAATGCGTATAACTGACTATCCCGAATCGCGTGTGAATCACACTGATAAGATTAATAATCTTATTCCTTAGGTACCGGAAATCCATCCATATTTGATATAAAAAATTCGAAAGTAACTATCTGTCTGTCTGTTATCGTTTCACGCCTAAAAGGCTGCACAGATCTCAGTGAACTTTGGCAGGGAGGATTACTTTCATCAGACTCCTATTTTTTAAACAGAAAGCGCCTAAAAATATACCACTACACTGGTAGCATCGGAGCAAATCGCAGAAGGGCAAAATAATTTCAGGTTTCATACATCTATGTACGTTTCATACACACGTTTACACGCGTTTACCAAAATCACCTAGAATTCTACAACCGAGTAGGGAATACGTAGTTCCTCTGCGGTTTCGTTTCACGTGGCACCTGCGTATTTTAGAATCTTTTCTAGAGATAGATAATTATTTTATTGCACACTTAAAAATAAAACAAACAAGACAGAATAAAATACTATTATAAATATGTGTCCCTACAAGACAACCGTGGATGGATAGGATCGTTGGATTGTACATGGGGATGAGAGATTTTTCTAGATAGAGTTTTCTCATTTAAAACACAATTAGAAATATTGTTGTGAAGGCATTAATTGACACGACCTGTGTGACGCGGTGGGCGAAGGTCCGCCTGCGACGCAGGAGGTTGATTCCCGACCCGGGACAAATATTTGTGCGATCTGCAGACAGTTGTTCAGGGTGTTCTGGTTTCTATGTATAATAAAAGATAATTATATATAATATACTGTATTACATATATCCGTTTTCTAGTACCCATATCACAAGCTCTGCTCACCATGGGGCTAGATAATGCCCTGTGAATTGTCTGGCATTATTTATTTATTAATTATTTTTACCTTACTTTCAGATGCATCTTTCGGACTACCCTGGTACGTGAAGGCATACTGGGTCACCTACAACTTAAGCATCCCTATAGCTTTCTTCATCACCTTGTTCTACTGGAGTCTGCTGACACAAACAGGTGAGGATCTTCATCCAGATTCTAAAGAAAACTCTATTAAATAATATTTTTTCAGTGGTCTATGAATATGAACAACCCCTGAAAGTTTAATGCTTACTTTTTGATACATTCAGTAAAGGCATGTATGCCTTTAATAATACAGGGTAATACAGGCTATAGGCATATACCTACAAGAAGCCCCAATAAATGTAGGTCATATAAAATTCTGTCCCTTCTGTGACTGAGTCCGGTTTTTTATATATTTCAATTAAATTCTTAAACAAACTTAAACAAATAAAGACTGCTTGCCTTGGGATAAACCATCCTAGGATAGCCCAATGACTATTATCCTATATAAGGAACAAGGAAATATTGGTCTCATCCCAATTAACGACTCAAGAAAATCCCAATGCACCTTAGTAAATGTTTTTCGCAAGGGCAATAAGGCTAATAGACTAACCTAACGCAACATTATCTACAAGGATATTCAAATGGTATCCTGTAAGACTGAAAACCTATAAATAATATTGTATCGAACAAAAACCCCTAATCTCATCCTTGTTTACCTTGTACAACGAGAGTATGACCTTATTTACAATAAATAAATAATGCTGGATGTTCACAGACTTCCTTCCTTTTGTTAAGGTCGGCTTGTACACCTATACCTACTCAGGTACAATTTTATCTTCTACTAGCTGCGCCCCGCGGCTTAGCTCGCGAGGATATATATATTGGGTGAATTTTTGAGACGGGGCAGTAAGGGCAGGTACAGGAAAACGCTTTTAGGAGTCTCCTAAAAGCGCTTCGAATTCGATTCAAATTCTTGGTTTTTTTTTTTTTTTCCAAAATCTGTAAAGCGTTTTCCTGTAACTATAACGGTTAAGGCACCTGCCCTTACTGTCCCGTCTTAAAAATTCACCCCTTATATCAAATGGTTTATAAACCGTCCTCTTTAATCACTCTATCTATTTAAAAAAACGCATCAAAATCCGTTCCGTAGTTTTAATGATCGAAGCATACATAGGGACAGACAGACAGCGGGAAGCGACTTTGTTTTATACTATGTAGTGATACTAAACCTTAAAAGGCATCTTTGACAGAAAAGGTAAACATAAACTGGGTAACACATGGAGATTAACAACCTGCAACAAAAGCCAATAACAGGTAGACAAGGCCAAAGGTTAGATACTTATGGTAAAAATACGTTTGACAGATTATCATATGACTAATTAGGTGCAATTATGTTTTATTGGCTGGCATAATGATAATGAACCCAATTCTGATACGTTTAAGAAAAAAAACTCTATCGTTTGAGTAGGTATTAGACCTTACCTATACGGACTATCAATCGAATCTTTTTTACAAGCAAAAAAATAATTCCAGAGATTCCACGAAAGACTATTCAATATGCTTAGTTAGGATTACAGAGAATACAGTAACAAAAACAAAATAAGGACACAACATTCTTATATTCGCTTCGTAGAATTTTAAGTTTATAAATTGTTTTCTGATGATTTTTCTCTGAGGAACTGAGCTTATAGATTCCTAAATATGAACGTCGCGTTTAATCGAAAAGAGATGGGTGATCATTTGTTTTTTTTCTAATGCTCGTTTTGCACTGGCTGTCGAAGCTATGCTATGCATATGATTAAGTTAATGTTGTTAATATACGTTTATGATAAAATCTCACAAAACCGTTTTTTTGAGATAATTCTTTTTATTTATAAACGAGCGATATGTTCATGCTAAATAAACTTTATACTAGCACA
This sequence comes from Eupithecia dodoneata, assembly GCA_947044415.1. Lineage (NCBI taxonomy): Eukaryota > Metazoa > Arthropoda > Insecta > Lepidoptera > Geometridae > Eupithecia > Eupithecia dodoneata. Next base: position 3,909,702 of record OX345656.1, on the reverse strand, counting down.
AGTTCTACTCACTTTAGGGCTAGATAAGGGGCCGTTCAAGTATTACGTAAGCACTATGGGGGGCGGGGGTCTTTGTTTTGCTTATTTTGGATGACATGGGGGGTAGGGGAGTGTAGATGATGATTATGTCATCGGTAGTTATTTACTTTTTTACACGAATGGCAACCCTCACATTGTCTTGTAAGTTTGTTATGTTCGTAAGATTATAATATTTATGTCATAATAATACAAAAAAAAAATGTTTACGTAAGCATGGGGGGAGGGGGTAAGAGCTTTGCTTACTTTTGCTGACATAATTGTAATAAATCTGCCTACGTAATATTTGAGCGCCCCCCCCTAACACCTTATCGGGATGTCTTTTTTCAGCAGTGACATTATCTTCAGCCTAGGCTAATGTTAGTCCAACAATCACATTATGATGCTAGCCCACCGCTGGACCTGATGCCTTGTGAAACGTCCAGCATTATTGATTTTATTAGTTTTTTGTATTAGAGTTGAAAAGAGAAGAGAAGAATTAAGTTGATTTTTTAACTGGATATCAAAAAATTCTATTCATGAACGTAATTTTGAGGGTCCGTACCCAAAGGGTAAAACGGTACCTACCCTAAGACTCCGTTATCCGTCCGTCTGTCTATCTGTCCGTCGGTCACCAGGCTTTATCTCATGAATCGTGATAGACAGTTGAAATTTTCACAGATGATTTATTTCTGTTGCCGCTATAACAACAAATACTAAAAAACACAACACAATAAATATCTAAGGGGGCTCCCATACAACAAACGTGATTTTTTTGCCAATTTTATAGATAATGAAACGGAACCCTTCGTGCGCGAGTCCGATTCGCACTTGGCCGGTTTTATTTTAATATTTTTTTTACATGTTTCAGAGGAGGAGTTTGCGATCAACTTCACTCTCGACGTGTTCATCCACGCCATCAACTCCCTGATGATGCTAATCCTCGTGATGACCAGCAGCCACCCCTCCAGACTGCTGCATTTCCACCACACAATCCTGGCCGCCATTGTTTACCTTATTTTCAGTATCATTTACTACTATGCTGGGGGTGTAGGAGCGTAAGTGACATATTTTCAATAACATATCTACTGAATTGGTGCCTTGGTGTAAACTTTCTTATTTCAACGCTGCTTTTAGCCCAAATATTTAATACCACATATACGTAATTGGTGCCGTGACGGAAATTTGCGTATTTCAACACTGATTTTAGCCCAAATTTGGGCTTAAATAATAATTAATATACGGAGAAGGAAAAGTTTAAAATAGAGCCCGTTCCGACATAATGTAGTTTCGTTTAGTTTCTCGTTTAACCTTAATTAGTTATTTAAACGACCATTCGCATTCTTTTTTGTTCTTTTATGAACAAAAAGAATGTAAAAAAACTCTTTATAGTTCTTTGTTCGGTCGGCTATCGTGCGCTGATTGATACGACGTAAATGCTCATAAATGCGTGTCGTATGTCGGTTCATGTTTACCGGCACTTGTGAAATAACATTATATCAAACTGGCGGTTTGCCAGCGATTTCACAGCGATGCAATTGCGCAGCGATCACGCTGCAACGACACGCAGCGAGCACGCCCGGACGACGCGACTCCGACGACGACGCAGCGACCACGCCGCGCGCCGTAGTGACCGCGATTAGCGCCTTTGACGCCAGGGTCAAAATCGCTAAAAGTCACCACACACAAAAACCGTGGCCGGGCCGAAGGAGAAAGCGTGCGTGTATGTGTAGTCTTTCATACAAATTGGTATGATACAACCAACACGCCTTTGCCTCCAGCCCGGCCACAGTTTTGTATGTGGCGGCTTTTAGTCGTCGCGGTGTGATCGCTACGCAACGCAATCGCATCGCTTTAAAATCGCTGGAAAATCGTAATTGTGATAAGGCTGTTACAGAACATACGAGTACAATGTTGTCAATATTCATTCATTAAGTACAACCGCAGGTACAACGTTCGCGGAATTTGTAAATTTCTCGTTAGTCACATAGGTACCTACTTGTCCAACTATGCGATTACGTGAAAAACAACCCATCCACACGAAGAAAGCCATTTATGGCCTTAGTTTTTTCTTTGACGCGCGAAGGCCATGGAAATGGCTTTCCAGTGTCAATTATAGGATGGGTGGTAATCGCTCAGCTGTTAGGTTAGGTAATTTTAGTTTCATGGAATAGAGTAGTTGGTATCACATCACTTAAAGTGGAATCTAAATGATTCACTGCACAAAACCAACACCAGATATTTTTTGTACGTTTGGTATGTTGGAGGGGGTCGGTTGGGGAACCGTCAACTTACTGTTCAAAGTTAATTTCATTCATACAAAAGACATCAACGCGCTGCTTCACACAAACACGCTAAATTTTCATTGCGTGAAATGGTTTAGTAGTATTAGCTGGTATTAGTTAGAAAACTAATACTTAAATAAAACTTTAAAAAATCCTACAACGTACCAATAACCTGTGCCAGATTAGGTAATGTTATTTTTTCGGGTTTGATTCCCGCCTCGGAACAATTGTGTGTACGATCTGCAGATATTTGTTCCTTATATATTCCTTATTTTCTATATATATAGAAAACAACCAGAACACCCGGAACAAATATCTGCAGATCGTACACATAAAAAATATCTATTTTTGTAATGTATTGTATTATGCACCTATATCAGTTATCTAGTACCCATAACACAAGCTCTGCTTACCATGGGGACAATGCTAGATAATGCTGTGTGAATTGTCCAGCATTTTTTTTTATATTATTGGTATTTTTATCCCCTTATTCATGTTCATACACATATTTTTCATAGCATATCTGCTAGAAAATACTGTCGTAGATCCTCTAGAGTTCATCATCCAACGTTTAGTTGTCAGTCGCCAGTCAAGCATACTTCGATTTTCGACCATTTAATCGAATTCATACTAAATGATCGAAAATCGAATCGATCTATATCAAGATTTCGATAATTTAATCGAATTTCGAATATTTATATTTTCGATCATTAAATCGAGATATCGTTCATTTATGTAATTCTTTCCCATATACAGGACGGGTCAACCCTGGATCTATCCAATGCTGGACTGGTCCAACCCTTCAGTGGCAGCCATCACCTCAGTGGGCGCGGCAGTCATGATCCTACTGATGCACTGCCTCGTGGTTGGTCTCGCAGCAGTCAGACGAGCAGTCACCAAAGAACGAGCCCAGACTCTGTACATATCCAACGATGGATATAACTAGAGAATCTTTACTCACACCAAATCTGTTATTAAATAGTCTCTGCTATATTCCAGCCAAATTGGATGTACAATGTTTGTAAACAAAATGCCAGTATAGGTAAAATTTAAAAGCTGGCGTTTTTTTCTTCATGCAATCAATGACGTCACCATTTTGTTGATACTGGAGGCCAACTAAATTTTTTTTTGATCCGCAGTACCAAATTTCAGCCGCAAAACTCTATTTGTAGCTGTGGTTTACCTACTCTTGCTTACTTACTCGTACTTACGAAAGGGCCGTTTTCAGACTAATGTTCGACTACATTTTTACATATTAAACTAAAGAACAAAATTTCAGTGCAAAGTAGAATAAAATAAGTAAGTTTTTGTTTTTTGTGTCGTAGTTTGTTTATAAACATTTCACATCGAGTTTAACTAGTGTATAGTTGATGCATTGTTTCTGGAATCACAGTTACAAACAGGGTTAAGCGTATTTATTGGTCTCAGGTCAGTATTTTAATTAAGCTTGGTCGAGACATTAAATATAAACGTATAAAATACGAGTGTACTACTATGTATACTATGGCCCGTGTTATGAAAGCTTGCTTTTCATATAGATAACCCTGTATACAGGGTGGGTTTTTGATATGCAGTTATTGTTTTCTTATAAATCGAGGGCATGACTCCTTTCACAGCATTACTCTAAGGCCCTTCTCCCATTACGATACGACAAGGCGACTCTAGTATCTTGCGAGTCTCGGAGACTGATCGCCGTGATGTATCTCACATAGGTACATTCGAATGCAGGCTCGCAGACGTATTGTACTACTCGTATTGTAATGGGAGAAGGGGCTAACGTGGTTTCGGACTTGGCCATCACCTCCTCAAAGAACCACCCTTTATAGTTGAGTAACGATTTTCTATAGCATATGCGTTGCTCAGGCATAGATCGATGACTGAGCAAGCTTTCATAATACGGACCTAAGCCCTAAGCCCACAGAAGAGGTATAATCAGCTTTAAGAAGAACCACCAATATTTTGTCATTCTATATACAATAATTTCAGTTGCCATTTTTACAGTAACTAACGAAAAAACTTTTAGAACTATCATGGTTATTAAACACTAAAGTGCTTTAAAACAAGATATTAAAAAATCAAACCATGGTAAATATTCTGTTTTAAATGACTTCAGTAACTAACGAAATTTATCAGTAGCTTAATCAGAATTAGAATTCAGCAACAAAATTATCGACCAGTAATTATTTTAAATCTTTTAATCGTTACGATTAAAGATATTCCTATTAAAGTAATCTGATAAAATCATAATGTACCTACAGTCGAGTTGATTGATTATAATGATTGTATTTTATGTTAATTTACTTTGATTGCTGAAATCACACCGTATGTGTTTTCTACAAGTGACTAATATGCGTAAATCCATACTAGGGCAGCGGCTGAGAAAATACAGATCTGTGTGACTAAGCACAGTCGTAATGCTTTTTGAATGAAACGCATGTGCGGCGCAACACAACCGCTGTGTAGAGCGGCAGCACGAATGGCTAAGGTTAAAAAAAATATCCGAGTCGTCGAAAAAAGTTCGCAGTCAAAGTGTTAAGATGTTATTTGATAAGGAAATTCATTATTTATTGGATTTTTAATTTATTGTGTTATGTTAATTAGCTTTTTTATGGGAATATTTTGTTATTTTGAGGTAAGTTGTAGATATGAAAACCGAAAGAGTGTGAAATGTTTGTATTGGGAAATTTTATATTTATTGACAAATAAACAGAAAGCTAAAAACACTCTTTCAAAACCTGTCCTGTATCCCTAACCATTTTATTTGTATTTAACGTTAAGCGAGTTGATTACAAATATTACAATAACTTAATTATTAACGTAAAGAAAACAAACATGTAAAACATAAAACTAGAGAGATAAATTAATAAATAATGCTGGACAATTCACACAGTATTACCTAGCCCCATGGTAAGCAGAGCTTGTGTACTCGATAACTGATATACATAATACAATATACATTACATAGATAGTTTTTTTTTTTATTATACATAGAAAACAACCAGAACACCCGGAACAAATATCTGCAGATCGTACACACAATTGTTCCGAGGCGGGAATCGAACCCGCAACCTCCTGCGTCGAAGGCGAACCTTCGCCCACCGCACCACATCGGTCGTCAAAGAGATTATGGCAAAAGCGAGCTAAATCCTAAAAGATTATCGGTAAATGTACATATAGGTATCGGTATATCTAGTATATCGATCTGCAGATATTTGTTTCGGGTGTTCTGATCGTTATCTATGTGTAATTGTGTAATAATAGAAAAATATCTATTATATCAGTCATACCCATCAAGCTCTGCTAAACTGGGGATGATACTGTGTGGATTGTCCATCATTATTTATTTATCATTAAGTATATATATATCCTAATCATGATTGGAAAACATGAGAAAATTGAGGAAAATATTACCAGATGAAACCATTCACATGTGACTGTTTCTTTAGCTTTCATTATGATATACGAGTATAGCACGGTGCAATATATCAAAGCTAAAGAAACGGTGCAATTTGCACCGTCCATCGTCTGCGCACTTCAATGCATTCACTGCCCAGACTCTGCCGTTTGTAGGTACAGCTCGCTAGTTATCGACATATGCGTCATAGGCACTGAAAAGATTAATACATAAAGGTTAGCTAGATACCTATATGAGTAAATTCTAACCTGTAAATCACTATCTATCAACACCACACAATTTGGCAGTTGTGCAGAGATAACCAAAGTGAGTCAACCAGATATGCCGATAGTCGATACCATATCTGTACTTCCATAGTAATCAATACTAGGCGTGTAGTGTCACATAACACCTCAAGATGAGTAAAATCAAAGAATATTGCAAAGGGGAGTTCGATTTGAGGACGCTAGTGCTTCAGCATCCTAAACCGGCCGACTTTTACCTCAGTGCTTGGCAGAGTACGCGATCGGCCGTGCCACTTTTGTTTTGGCGAACGTTTCTGTTTTTATTTTCAGTGGGGATAGTGCTAGCTTCTATGATTATTTACGGACTGAATGGGATATTAGGATTCTGGTTCATTTACCTGACGCATTGGGGGTTGACGGTGATTGTGTTTTCGACCGGCTTCGCGGTTTTGGTTTCCGCGCGCTGCTATATTTATGGACCTTTAAGTAAGTAACACTGCACTTTGATATGGGATCTAATCTACTATTGCTTTTAATAAGAGCAATACTTGCGAAGATGCAAGTTTTCTAATAACTTAGTTTTGCAATTAGGACACCGAAATCGCTTTGTACTTTTATACAGAGTGTTCGGCAGATCGTGTGCCGAACCTGTAACTAGGGTGGAGTGCAATAGCCAGCGATTTTTTGCCGAAATTGGAACTGTTGTAAGTGGTTAGTGCCATTACTTTTTTGTACGAAATAACAAAACTAAATATCTTGTTAGTACATCTAGCATGTTAGACCTTATTAATAATATCAATATTTTATTGAGATCTTGGTAAATAAAGATGCTTTGGACATTGACAAGTAAAAAATTAAGATTCAACTTTGGGTTGAATTAAAAAAATCGTTAACAAACCGCCAAGCTATTGCACATGGTACTACTTATTCCTAGTTACAATGGCACACGGTATGCCGAACACCCTGATTAATATTTTAATTTATTTCTTTATGTTAACTACGTTTGGTTTCCTAATACTTTAATTTTTACCTATGGAAAAGACTAAGGTTACCTACCTACAAGTTCTTGAAAACCTCAAAGCCTTGAGATGAGTTAATTTTGAAAGTCGTAATGAGGACAGCTGTCTACAATAATATTCTATCACCAGCACACCCAAAACAAGCTTCAAGTTTAAGTTGAAGAAGTGGCCGTTAGTTCAAACAATTTTTTTATTTAAATGTACCTATATACCTATTTAATTTTAAGTTAATAATGCTATTTAAAATATATTAGTCCATTAGAGATGTAACTTTACATTATGTCATTTATATGTTGTGACCTGTAACATGATTGTTATTAATAAATGAACGAATGAATGAATGATGTGTAGATATCATGTGTTTGCTACTTAACGTTACCGTAACAATCACGAGTAATTAATTATTTACAGAGTTTAAATAAGGCTCCTACGGGAAAATGACAACAAAGTTATTTGCTTCTTGCTTTGGTAATTGTGGCAGGCGCTGAGTTCCTACTGCCGTGGTACGTGCGGACCTACTGGGTTCTGCAGAACATCGCTGTGCCCGTAGCCTTCCTGATCACTGTGTTCTACTGGGCTATTCTTTTTGAAGGTAGGAACCCATTTCATTATAATATTCCTAGCTTTTTGTTTAACTTAGCTATTAATGGGGCCTTTAAATAAATATCGACATGTATCTTAAATCGCACAATAATTATTTCGATTTAGATAAGCAAATCAAATGTATTAGACACATAAGTTATATGAACATACTAGTGGTTTCTTTTCACTTATTCCACTAGTGGACAAAAATTTAACGGAACATTTAAATAAAGTTATTTGATAATAATGAAATGTATAAAATTTAACTTGTCTAAGTGCTTGTTTTGTAAATACTAAAGAAAATAAAAACATTTGAATTTGGCTGAATTTCACTAACAATAAATTGCTTTAGGTACCCAAGCAATGGTATCTACATATATACTCGTATAATGGTCCACGAACCGTTTGTCATCTGATGCCGTCGTCAATATAAAATACATCTAAATGTTACGAGTTAAATCCCATATGAATGCACATTTTTGTGCTGTGCTGTTGCGGTGCTTTTCAGGTGTGCGACAAGAGGTAAGGAACTTAAATACCTACTCTTGTCGAAGGTAGGTAGGTAGGTCCAAGGGGCTCATAATATAATAATAATAATGGTCTGAGTGGAGTCGCGAGAGATGCATCTTAGGATGTAGATTCGGGGGTGGAAGTGTCTAATGGCGTAATAGCGAGGAAACCCGCTCACGAGCAGTCTTCGTGATGGTGAAATCGGGGCCGCACCTCTCGACACCCCTCAGTCGTTTGCGCCGATGTTGTTCCTCTCCGGTAATTTACTCCGGCTTTTTAAGGAACTCATCCAGCATTCGGCAAGCCACCGTCTGCCACTCTTCTTAACATAACGATTGACTTGTTTATGGCAGACGTCCGCAATCTCCCCTATAGCCCGATTACCCCTAGTCCATCCATCTATCACAATAGCCTGGTTTTATTTCTTTCATTTTTCTGTGCAATAGTCTCTACACCGGCGGATACCATCTTTGGGTGTATCATATTGTGCACCCGAGGATGATACCCGCTATGTGTAGCCATCGCCTTTAGATTAACTTCTCAAAGGGCCTCTGTGCTGTTGGCTTCGGCCCCACGCAAGCCTTCCAAAGGACCGGGTCACTTTATGGCCCGAGACCATGGTAAATGAGAGACATAATAATAATAATAAATTATTATTATATAAGATTATTTTACTGTTTTACTGTTCACACCAATTTTTTATCCACTAGTTGAAGAAGTGAAAAAGAAACTAGTATTTAGGTAATAGGTAATTTGTTTTGAAAAATTGGTTTTGATGATGTTTCCAGCCGGGATAGAAGAGGAACTGAGCCACGGTCTCGATGTGGCCGTCCACGCGTTGAACTCAGTAGTGATGCTGCTACTGCTGGTGTCCTCTTCGCATCCAGCAAGAGTTCTGCACATCTACCAGCCTCTCTGCTTCGCTCTCTGCTACGTCGCATTCGGATTGATCTATTACTGGGCCGGTGGCGTCGATACGTAAGGATTTAACTTAGCATAGATGCTTTTATATAATGAAATCTTAGAAGAATTTTTTTGAGTGTAATGTAATTAGGTCAATTTCTAAAAGCCTTTATTAACAACCTTTTAATCTAGTTTAGGTACCTACCTGTGTGTTCTTGAGTGGAGACCACGACTCGGTAAACGTAGTGTAGGACGCCCTCCGACCAGATGGGATGACGACCTGCGAAAGACTGCAGGTAGATGCTGGATGCGTCAAACTGAAGACAGGGCGCTGTGGCGCTCATTGGGGGAGGCCTATGTCCAGCAGTGGACTAACATAGGCTGATGATGATGATGATGAGGTACCTACCGACATCATACTATTTTTAGTAAGTATAATATTTCGTGACCAGAACCTTTTCCATGTTGAATTTATTCTGTTCTGGATTTCAACTGTTGGTCCCAGATAGGAATATTCATCGACGTATTCAATGGTTCTTTTTCGCCATATCGAACAGGTAGGACCGTTGGTCATTCGTTTGATTTTCAGGGAATTCATTTGTAGACCTACCTTCGGGCTCTCTTCTGATAGTGGTTCCTACATTGCTCTTAGATGTATCAAATCAAATATTTTTACTAAGATTGATAGAGATAGAAAATACTTTATTGCACTTATATAGGAAACGATGTACAATACAACTTAAAAATAAGTTACAATTCAACACAAGATACAAGCGGTCTTATCGCTCAAAAGCGCTCTACCAGACAACCATGGATGGATAAGATCGTGGACAGTAACATCTGTGTGCTTGTAGGTTATGAAACATTATAAAATTAACTCATCATCATCATCAGCCTATATTAGTCCACTGCTGGACATAGGCCTCCCCCAATGAGCGCCATAGCGCCCTGTCCTCAGCTTGACGCATCCAGCATCTACCTGCTGTAAAATTAACTAATTCCTAGTAAATACAAGAATCATATTTTATTTTTAGTAAGAAATGGTAGATCAAGGTGAGCGAGTGCACACTTGATACCCTTAACTATGTCAATGGGTCAATAATGCTTTCTGTATTCGTCCGGCCGCCCGGCCGCAGGCTACGATACTATCTATTGCCCAAATCAATCAGCGTCAGCATCTTAAACAGAGGAGATATCATGTGTTTGTTAATATTTTGATTTATTATCTTTCGAGACGATTCGCGTGAAGTACCAACCTTTATTTGCTGAAGAAGCCAGATAGATCCCTCATCAGTCTCTGGATGAAGATGCGTGGCCTTTCACGTGCGTGGCCTTCCTCCTAGGTCCTACTAGAAGAGGTATTTTTCCAGCAGTATGAGCGACTCATGGCTGATTGGATTAGAAAATAATATTTACGCATAGGATACATAACCATAAACTCTACCTTTTTAAGTAAAATAAATATATATGGGTGTTCTGTTCATTCCATCCATTACTAGTCATTTTCTATGTATAATAAAAATATCTATCCATATAATATATTGTATTATGGATATATTAGTTATCTAGTACCCATAACACTAGCTCGGCTTAGCTTGGGACTAGATAATGCTATGTGAATTGTCCAGCATTATTTATTTATTTATAGTATACATTACCTTCACCAGTTTGTATATAATTACTCTCTTCTATTACCTACATCAGTTGGTACATTACTACACTGGTAGGTATCTGCTTACATTTGTTATCGTTGTTCCAGAAAAGGCAACCCATGGGTGTATCCCGTAGTAAACTGGGGTAAGCCTGGCCCCACCGTCGCCGTCTGTGCTATCACCGGGTTGCTTCTGGTCTTCCTCCACTTCCTCACAGTCGGTATCGTACTAGCCAGAGACGCTGTGGCCAGAAAACTGCTGAATCCCGAGACGAAGCGAGCTGAAGAAGGCTACCCGTTAAGAACAACTGTATAAACCTCACAGAGATCAATAATAAACAAATATTGGAAAACTCTAAAATCAAACCATAATAAATAACCCGTTTTAAAAGACTTAGTATTAATAACCAAGATAATCTCAAAAGTTTTATTCAAAATATTGATTTACTCTCAGAAAGACAAATTGATATAAAGTCACTTGCATGAGAACAGGGTTCTTAGGTTAAGGTTAGTTCTTAAGTTATAGTTAAGTAGATATATAGTTATAGATATGTTGTAGTAATGTTAAAATAAATAAGTAATGTTGGACAATTCACATTAACCAGCCTTAAGCTTAGCAGAGCTTGTGTTATGGGTAGTAGATACTTAATACAATATACTAAATAAATTGATATTTTTATTATACATAGAAAACATTCAGTACACTGACTGAACAAATTATAGAACAAAAGAAAATTATTTATTAGACACAAACACAACGCACAAACAAGTTTAGTTATACAATTATAGGACTACTTAGTAGGTACCTATTTAGTTAACTAGAAAACACATAACACAGACAAAACAAAAAAAAGGATACAAAATTTACTACGGGTTAGGTTAGGTTAAGTTAAGATTGCATATAAAGACTATGTACCTAAACAAAACGTTGAAATTGCTATAGCATAACGCCGAAGTTGCACTATAACTAATACAGTTTATAACCAAATTATAGGAAGTCTTGGTGGTAAAATGATTCATAAGGCAAAGTGTCTCTATAGCATATATGTAGTCTTGATAGCAAGACAGCCGCTGGGGCAAACGTGTTCTTGTGTGGAGACCACGACTCGGTAAACGTAGTGTAGGACGCCCCCCGACCAGGTGGGATGACGACCTGCAAAAGACTGCTGGATGCGGCAAGCTGAAGACAGGGCGCTATGGCGCTCATTGGGGGAGGCCTATGTCCAGCAGTGGACTACTACAGGCTGATGATGATAGCAAAACGTCATGATTGCATAACGACTTGGTAATATTAGACGAATTTTATTTATGTAGGAACGTCTAGGTCTCGGACGGAGTCGCGGGCAGAAAACAGTGTTTAAATAAAACAAGGTTAGTAATTTTGGGTTTCACAGAACATTGGTACACACATATTGGTATCTTTGGTACACATTTTCTATGAAGAACTCGTGCACGCGTGGAGCAGTTTTTTTTAAAGTATCCGAATTAATATTTAATTTATCATTATATTAGCCCTGCCCGAAAATTCTTAGATTCGGGCGAATGCCCCAATTTGCTCCACCGTGGGTCACGCGCATGACGTAGGTACTGAAAATGGTTAGCCGGTGACTCCTTTTAGATAGGTTTTCCTTTTTGAAAGTTAGTAAACAAAGCACAGAATTGTTTTTGAAACAAGTAAGGTAGGTATTTGTTAATTTCAATTAAATTGGTTTATTAAACAGCATTGTTCTTTCTACAGCCATTGCTATACACTTGACGGATTGTTATTAAAACTTCCTCGGTGTGATGGCCACTTTTCCTGGTAGGTATCTAATGTCCAGTCCTTTTAGCCAAAAATTGAGTCAACTTAATAATTAGAGTCCAGTTGAGAACCAGTTGGAAACTCCTATACGCCACTATGTTTATAACTTTTGGCGTTATAGCCAAAAGTTATAAACATTAATGTCTGAGTGGCCCTCCAAGAGACATGGCTCCTAGGACATGACAGAGACCATGCTAGAGGCATGGCTGTATAGGAATCCACTATGTCAGAATGTTGATATATAGCACGATGTCATCAAACGATCGCTTGAATGGGTTCGTGGATTAGGCCCCCGTGCCTTACAATTAAAATTTACAAAAGTATAGTATTCATTTGGGCTTATATACCTATAGTATAGAAAGTCTGTCAATGTTTTTACAGACTTCTATATCTTTTTGAACAATGGTCTAAAAGCAAGGGTATTATTTTCATAAAAGGGGCTACCTCATCGAACAGGGTATCAAATAAAAGGTATTGGGTTGTACAATTCAAAAAAAATCGGAATTTTCTGTAGGTACTTTTTGAACTATATTTTAAAATATCGAAAAACATCGATATTTTAAGTACCGTGTCGAGAAAAGTGTACCGTCTCCGAAGTTTGCAGAGCGATCCATCTGAAATTTATGTACCTATGTGGCACTTTTAGATATGGATCTATGTGTTACGGAAAAAATATAGAGAAATCTGTAAAAATAAACAGTTTATGAAAAATTAAAATTGACCAAAAGAGGGCAAATATTAATAAAACGGCGGGCTACCTCATCGAGTGGCCTATCAAATGAATATAGCAGTTTGTTCATCCCCTCGGCGCGCGTGTTCACTCGCATTTGACGGATTTTGTTTATTGACTGCTAAAGATTATTAAGTTATTTCAATGTCACAAATATAAATTATCTGAAAGTCATCTGTCGTAGTTGTATGTACCTGAATAACGCTTTAAATGGGGATTTAAGGGAGACTCCAACATCTCGACTCCGAAGCCCACATAACCTGCACGTGATACATCCTGATAGATAACGAACTAGGCTCTGGTGAAAATATCAAAACAATCTTCATAATTTGATAACTCATTAATTTTACAATTATTTCTTTACCATTACTTGACACTGGCAGAAAAGTGTCCAAACAGACACAGTTGCCAATAACAAAGAATCATCATCATCACGTATCAAATTTTTATCAAAGAGCAGCAAAGAGAATACAATAACTATGGAGAACAGAAAGAGAATACAATATGTATCTATAAAACATGATTGATGAAAAAAAATGTGTGCTTTTTGTTTGGAAACAATTTATGCTGCAAGCATTTTATTATATATCGTGAATATTTTTATTAGTAGGTAATCGTGGTTCTCTGAATACAAATATAATTCTCCATCTTTCAAAATGCAACCTAATAATTTCTCAATATTGTTTGAAAATATGCCGGATTTGTCGTAAGTAACTACCAACAGAGCCAACTTTGTTTAAAATACGTATAACTTACTCTTAGCTTTTAATGTAGTACCTACATAAATAAATTAAAGATCAATAAGTAAGTACCAAAGGTATATTTGTAAATGTAGTATAATCCGTCAGAAAAATCTGTAATTCAAGTTGGTCATAATTCAAGATCTACAGATATTTTCGACAGGTTTTCTCGGTACATCAGATCTACATTTACAAAGGAAACTTTTATAAATTACTAGTTTTGCTCACAGCTTTTCATGCGTTGTTTTTAGGGTAAAAGTACCCAATAGACCTACCTTCGCTGTTCCAATAATCAAAGATTTAATTAATTCTATCGAAATGTTTGTAGTATAAATATTATCCATTGGGATTTATGGGATAAAAGTAACCTATGTGTTATTCCAGGTATACAGATAGGTCCATCCTGCATCTATGCAAAATTTCAGGCAGATCTGTTCAGTAGTTTTGGCATAGAGGTCACAAAGTCTGCCTAACCACGATTAATTGAAAAACTACGTCATTGGCTTTAACCATCGCATGGACAGAGTATTCATGAGGAAAATTTAGGCTTAAAGATATAATGAGGTTGATGATTGTTGAGGATGTGGGAAACCACAAGCTTTGTTAGCGTGCGCCATGTAAACCAATATATGTAGTTAGGCAAGTACTGTGTACTATGAAAACAATTTACTTATAACGTATGAAATTATTCCTGTTACAAAGGTCTATTAAATGTGTTTTAAAGGGCTTTGTTACCCGCGTGAGCCAGTGCGGGTTACTAGTCTTTCATAAAAAAAATAAGGTTCCGCGCAAAAAAGTCGGAGCGCTGGATTACCTTCCACTTAAACCAACATAAATCTAAAAATAATAATAAAACGTCTATAAATTGTCTTCTCAATCACAAACACGTTTCTTAAGCCTAGCTAGAAAAACAGCCGCAACTAATTGCAAAACATTGACAAAGCCCAGTCAGTTAGACGAGAGATTACATAAAGGTTAAGTTTACGCAAGCCGCTTAACACACGCAGTGTATTGCAGACTTGATGCCAATCTGACTCGCACCAGTCTTACACCGCGCCTGGCGTCGCAGCCACCTCTCGGAAACCTTGTGCCAATGGACATTTTAACCCTTTGGTTCCGGTATACACTATTCCAGTTTGATTAATCTTATCAAACTCGGACAATTATTTTTATATACGGTTATACGGGTTTATAAAAAATTGGATTATCCCCGATATGATATCTCGATAGTAAACTCTCCGCACTATCAAAGTTTCGTCATATCGGACGGTCTGCCTACATCTATCTGTGTGGTGTGCTACATCTGAATTCAGAAATAGTCAAAATGGTGAAATGTTATAGGAAGGCAGTCAGCTTATCGGATTTGTGGGTGTCTCAAAGTGAGAAGTTAAGTGACTTCTACGCTTCGTCATGGCAGAGTGGGGAGTCCCCGATTCCCCTGCTGTTGGTGCGTATGGTGCTGGCGTTGCTGGCCGTTATGGTGCTGTCCTGGTCAGTGGTGGAAGCTCCGACCCCCTACTGGCTGATATTCTTGACCAACTGGGGCATGCTGCTGGTCACTTTGATGATGGTGACCGGGTCTTTCGTCTCTATTATGGCGTTTAGCAGGAATACGGGTTAGTTTTATTTTTACAATTGATACAAATATAAAGCTATGATAACACAGACTATCAGAAGTAAATACCACTTCTAAGATAATAACGAAATCTATGAGCAGTTTAATAACGAATCAAAATGAGGAACATTAACAAACCAAAGTGAGACATAAATCAAAGTGATACCTAAGAGTATGTAATTCGAATTTTGTGACGCGTCACAAATTTCAAACATACAAATATCAAAGAGCCCTTGATATTTGATACCAGATTTATTAAGAAAACAGAGACTTTGAATCAAAATGATTGACAACAGAGCTACCAGATCTTGCAATAAATTCAGTAATTTTCAAGTGAAAGGAAAATTAAACAGTACCATTTTACCTAACAGTATCGTAGTCATTAGCGGATAAAATGTTTCTATAAATAAAACTATATGTGTAGGAAAATCCACAAATACAGGCTTTAAACCATTATATGAATTTCCATTTTCCTCCTAGAAGTTTCCAGTAGTTTTACCTAACTAGGTACTTTACATTTGACTCTACTTATGAACTAGTTTAGACTAATTCAAATTAACTGCGATGGTAAAGACTGACAATCGCGTTGTTAAGTACCTATGTATGTTGATCTAGTTAATTTAATGTTGCAAACGTAGTTTTTATATTTTTATAGTCTAGTCTAGTATTTGGATCATTTCAGTACGTCGATCTACCGTACAAACTTTTGCTTAAGTTAACATCGACTCTATCTATTAACTTATCTCTGTAAAATCCAGAGAGCAATAGGTATTACTGTTTTGTTGACTAGTAGGTAAAAATCACAGCGTATGTACATGAGAAAATACTCTTTTCCCTTATAATAATCTTATATAAAAAGAGAAGCTCTTGCAAATCTGTGGTGTCATGTACTACTTGAGTTAACTATGGTGAATCCCCGACGTCCACTACTGAACATAGGCCTCCCCTAGATGCGTCGCCACAAATAGCGGTCCTGAACCGCCTCCATCCATCGACTCCTTGCGGTTGCTTCAATGTCGTCGGTCCATTGACTTAAGCTACCTGTCCTACCTACTTGTCTACTTTTTATGGCTAGTTACCTACCGTGTAGATAAAGTTATTCACAAGGTGTACAGATGCGCACATTATTATACCTAAGACATGCACGTATAAAAAGTACAAAAAAAAAGAACTCAAAGGAAACTGCAGTGTGGTTATTCCGCTTGAGAGGATCCCCTCTAGAATAGGTAATACGGAGATGTTACTGCCCTCAGGTAACCGGCAAAGATTTGCAACTCAGTGTTGCCATATGTAACTACACTAAGAAGCTAGACTCATTTATAAAATTTATGATATAAAACGTATGGAACTTACGCTCTACATAAATATTCAAAAGCTGACTCGTAGCTCGCTATACCTAAAAACGACTTTGGGAAGTAGAATTTAATTAGGGACATTTGGCTCTATTATGCTTTCCTATTAGATTTCATTGCACAGCAGTGATAACTAAAAATATCTGAGGATGAAGGTCTAATGGGTTTTTTTTTTGTTTCTCTCATTGCCGGGAAACCATAGCAGCAAAAAAGACAAAAATTCCGGTGCGCTACATTACTACATTGTTAGAGTAGCGAAATATTTTTTTTTTCTGCCACTAGATACCATGAGAAACAAACGAAGTATTGCAGCGAAATAACACCGTGTGTGATTGCATGATTGACAATCAAAATACATAAAAAGAGAGATGCTGGTTCTAACTCTAAGATATTAATAACTAGTAATGGAGAAAAACCGCTACATCTGGCAGCTCTGACTAGAACACGTTGGATCGAGGAACCAGTTTATTGCGTAGGAATCCAAGCATGCAACTTAGATTCTGTAAGCATGCAATAACTTGATGCCAACATACGTAAGAACGAATAGATATATGTACATAGTTAATACCGGGAATTTTTACAAACAAGATTTGAGACGCTCAATCGGAATGCAACAAGTTTTCAATGTTCATTGTTCGACGTGAAGTTACAAAGCAAATCAGCTAAATTTATGTGGTTTTTAATCATGTTTGCTTAAAACGCGAACCTTTTTAAGTTATGGACACCGATGATGCATGGCATTCAATAGAATACAACTGAATTGGCTTTAAAGATTGCTTTGATGGTCTAAAAACAAAGTATTCAGATCAAATGTAATACAAGTAGTACACGACGTACTACACGATATTTAAACTGTTTCTTTAAAAAAAAGAAGCATTTTATGATACATGCGTGTTCGTATTTCGATAATGTAAACAAAACTTACCTCGGAATTCGGAAATGTTAAATATCTAGGTACCAAGAATTTTATTACTAAGGTAGGTACGAGTAGGTAAGTGCCAAGGATCTTGATTATGCTGTGCCTATACATGTTAGGTACTTTTAAAAAACAAATAATAACTTGAACATTGTTCGACGTGAAGTCGACCTAGATAGACTAACGTTAATAACACCAAGCTTTAACTATGCACGAAATGTTCCTGCTACAAAAAATCTCTTAGTTTTACTATATAAAGTAGTATTGTCACTAGTAGGTTAGGTAGTATCATTCATCTGAAGACG
Source organism: Eupithecia dodoneata (assembly GCA_947044415.1). Taxonomy (NCBI): domain Eukaryota; kingdom Metazoa; phylum Arthropoda; class Insecta; order Lepidoptera; family Geometridae; genus Eupithecia; species Eupithecia dodoneata. The sequence goes on along the minus strand of OX345656.1, from coordinate 3,891,639 downwards.
ACAGAGATGGCGCGGCAGGAGAATGTCCGCCTGCGACGCAGGAGGTTGCCGATTAGATTCCCTCCTTAGAACAAATGTTAGTAGGATCTGCAAATATTTATTCCGGGTGTTCTGGGTATGGTCTATGTATAATAAAAAATATATACCTATCTAATGTATTCTATTATGTATATCAGTAATCACCACAGCACAAGCTCTGTTTAGCTTGGGACTAGATGATGCTGTGTGGATTCTTAAGTATGGTTTTACTAAGGTAGTAGGGTTAATATGTCTGTATCTACTGAACCGATTTTGAAAATTATTTTACCAATAAAAACCCACGTTATTTGTGAGTCATATAATAATATGTGAGGGCTAATATTAACCCGAAAATTTAAAGACTTTTTTGTGCTAGATACATTTATTATATATGTACGTACCTACGTTCATCGCAAAATGTTTATGAAACAAACGGCCACCAGGGCGAAACCGGGACGGGCCGCTAGTTAAAAATATGTATACTTAAAACGCATAAGCAAACTCTCATAATTATTATCAAAAAGTGATTTCAAAGATATGATTCACTTGGAAATTCCAGCTAAGAAACGCAGCACTTGTAATGTTCTGTAGCTAGAGTGGACGTTACATAACGCCACCTACAAAAGACTTCAACGCGCGTCCTTCGCGTGTTTTGCAACACGACGCTTCGTACCATAAACCACTGTCATTTTACCATTTCCGTCACCATGACGACATCCGTTCTCTATGACATGGCTTGATAGGTTTGATGTTTGAACACGTGTAACTTGATAATTATTATTATATATATATATTTTATGGTGACCCTCTAGGCCTACCTTCACCGAACTCTACTTATAACTCGGTCTGACTTGACTTAAAGTTTTTCCTATAGTTTATTAGTATATTTAGTTAGGTACATGTTAGGTATTTGTAACATTTAATATTTTTCTTTAGATATTCATAATGTTATGTTCATATTTATTTTAGCTTATCTTTGGTACACCCTTGCCTTTCTTAATTTCACATAATTATTTCCATTGTCTAAACAAAATCATAAGCAATGAAAGACTTTTATTACCTGCCTGTTTAGTACTTGTCTGCCTGCCTGAAAAGGACAAAAATACTGAACATTGACTATTTTATAAAGCTGACACCAAAATGTTTCAGATTCCGATAACCTCCCGTGGTACGTGAGTCTGTACTGGCTGATATTCAACTTGGCGATACCCACTGCGTTCCTCATCACAGCTCTCTATTGGATCCTGCTTTACGATCCAGGTTTGTACCATCCCCTCATCAAAAAGCCATTTCATATATTATGTTCATTTAAACCGACCACGCAGCAGATATGCATTTAGCGCTTGCAGCTTGCGAATACGTTCCTATTTGCTCACGATTTACCTACCTTAATTTACTCAGTTCGCAATCGACTGCCTTCGTCACGTATTCATCGATTTTCAACCATTTTACCATATTTACCAGAAGTTGGCGGCAGTAGTTTTATTACTAGTTTAGTGTTATGTGAATATAGTCCGTACCACACCATACCATTGACTTTCCTTGACCACTAGTTAAATACCAATCTCAAAGGGCTGTTTGGGGATCAACCAGCACCATCTACCATAATCCCCTACCATTACCCTTTTCAATATCACTGAGAAGTCGCGAGTGGGACGCGTGGGACACGAATGATAGGGGTAGGAGAGTTAGACATATTGTGAGTCCCAACGCACATGCTGAACGTTGATACAGCTTAGAACAGCAGCGCGCCTTTGCAGGTCGTATTGCTGAGGATGCGCAGTGAATTCGTTAAATGCCACTGGATAAAGCTCTGTTCCTAAATGGATTGGTCGATGAATCATCAATGTGTCAATGGTTTTTTCTACAACTAAATTTCATTGTTCATTGCACAATTGAATTGTTTGAGTAAGCTAGCCTATCTACCTACATGGAATTTTTTGTTTTTGTTTCCACATGCAGAATACTAGAAACGAATCTAGGCCGTTTGCATAGCAGAAATGAATTAGGTTTACCTATTCCATAGCATGCCTATCTATGCCCACGCGATATTTTTTTCTATAGAAGAGGTAAACACGAAATTATTAATTAAAAATTTATTTATTGCAATTTTGGTTATATAGTTTTTTATATTTGGTATATATTAGTATAATTAATAAGTAAGTTAAAATTTAATCTTTTTATGCACATGTACCTACCCACTTGTCTCTTCACTTTGTCTCTCTCTCCGAATAAGGTTTGCCGGAAGAGAACTCTTTTTAGGGTTAAGTTCGCCATTGTTGAAATTTTCAAGAATGTCGTGCAAAAAGTATAAATAAATAAAAAAACAAATAACTTATTAAATAACTATGTATTTGCGAATATAATCGCGCGACTTTTATACATCAAGATCTATAATTAAAAGCGATTAATACTCACTCAAGAATAGCTTTAGTGTAATTTGTTCGAATCATGCATGTATATAAAACTATATATTTTAATTTTTTCGTTTGCTTTTCATAATTTATTAGGAATAATTTATGTAATATTTTTAATTCCGTCACTACCTATAATTTCTCTTTATATACAGATCCATTAGTAGGCGAGCCAATCACCGGCCGCTTGCTCTGGCTGGACATAGCCACTCACGGCCTCAACTCTTGCATCGCGGTGACTGAGCTGCTTGTATCTAGAACACCTGTGTATATGCTACATGTGTACCAGCCGCTTGGGATAGGGCTGTGGTATGCAGGCTTCTCTGCTATCTACTACGCAGCTGGAGGCACTAACGGGTGGGTGTCACACTTCTTCTGATAATGCCTTTATTCGAAGTTTTTATTTCTGTATTGTTTTCTGTTTAGTGTGGTATAGTAGCGTGTTTTCTATCTATCTATCTGTCTAAATAATAAATAAATAATAATAACAATAAATAAATAATGCTGGACAATCCACACACAATCATCCAACCCCAAGCTAAGCAAAGCTTGTGATGTAGGTACTAGATGACTGATTTACTTAATAGAATACATTACATAGATAGATATTTTTGTATTAAACATAGATCCAGAACACCCATCAAATATCTACAGATCGTACACACAAATCTCCCGAGGTGGGAATCGAACCCGCAACCTCTTGCGTTGCAGGCGGACCTTCGCCCACCGCGCCACAGAGGTCGTCGTATAATAAAGATGTCAAGTTTTCCTACTTACATACGAGTACATTACATAGAAAACGACCAGAACACCCGGAACAAATATCTGCAGATCGTGCACACAATTGTTCCGAGGCGGGAATCGAACCCGCAACCTCCTGCGTCGCAGGCGGACCTTCGCCCACCGCGCCACATCGGTCGTCATATATGGATTTATATTCAAAACCAGAGTAACAACCACTAGTTGATTACCAAAAGCACGGTCCTTGTCAAACAATTGATTGAACATCTTATGAATTTTATGAATACCTACTACCTACATGACCAATTCATAAATGTCAACAAATATTTATGGCTGACATAAAAGTAACTGCGTAGATAGTCCCTGATAAAGTGTTTGTGGACACACTTGTACCTACACTACAAATAATATTGTGTCTTGCTCTTGCGCACTTGGCTACTCTACCTACGCCGTTGGGATTAGGACTGACCGCGCAATGGTTTAAATTTGCCTAGGAATACATTGTTCTTTTGTTCCACCTATAACACAGGCCCTACTTACTTTGGGATGATGCTGTGTACCAGCAGTGGACCAATATAGGCTGGTGAGGTGAGGATGTTATGTGGATTGTCCATAGCAATATCAATTACTAGTTTCGCACGCCATATGCGAAATAACCATTAAATGCGAAAAACCTTTAAACAGTTTTATGGAACTTTTTATGGAACTGTTTAAAGGTTTTTTCCATCCCATGGTAACTCATTTGTGGGATAAAATGTAGTCTATAATTTATTCCAGGCCCATTACTACCTGAATACAATTTCAGTCCAATCCGTACAGTAGTTTTGGCGTGCAGAGGCAACAAACATGTATCTTAGGAACATACAAACATCTAAACATCCAAACTTTCGCATTTATATTATATTTTTATACTAGGTAGATATTAGTGTGATATTATAAGTCATGGTGAAATAGAACGTAACCAATAACTGTTACGCTTACAGAAACGGCGAACCCTGGATCTACGAGATCCTAGACTGGCGACAACCCCGTCGCTCGGGCTACGTCGTGGCCGGCTCCGTGGCGGGGCTTCTCATCATCTACACTGTGATCTGGAGCCTTGCCTTCGCGCGGGACAAGGTGTCAGAAGCCCTGGTCCGGACCACAAGTCACAGCCTGCCGATGACGCCTCCCGACCAGCACATGCCACGAGACATCGTATGACTCTGTTTTGTCTTTAGCAGAATGTCTAGATTGTGTTGAGCGTTCACTTTTTAATTATAATGATATCGTCAACGCTTTATTTGTATGAGATTTTGTTATTCTATATTCGCATTATAGAGACGCTGTATCATTTCGACACAATAATGCCGCAGTTCCACTGCCATGAATAGAGAGGTTTCGCAAATATGCTAGTGTTTCGCCTTGCAAGAAAATGTTTGTGATATCGTCCACATGCTACGCGCGAATACAAGCTTAATGATGTCATCGCTACATGCGTGGCTTTATCGAATATGGCACCTACGCAGTTCAACGCTGTCAACGTTATGCACGCAGTACACGTAAACCGGTAACAAAAACCCACGTTGTCAAACAAACGAACTCACGCAGCTAAAATACACCGCGTGGCCGTGCACAGCGTCCATATTGTGTGTGCTGCAGTGGGAATGTACCTAGACCCACGTTGCCAAACTAACGAACCCACGCAGCTGAAATGCGCCGCGTGGCTAACACAGCATGCGTGGCGGTGGGACAGCGGCCTAATAGAACGTTCTTACGTTCCGTTCTCCTATTAACGGGTTGTTAAGATTCTGATTTGTTTTTTGTAACGCTTACCTATTCATAGCCGCTTAAATAGCGAGCTGTGCATTTAGGGCCAAAATATGCCCAGACATTCTCTGCTGGTACTTTATTGCACTGTATTACAGTCCACAACGAAGGGCTAGTCGTATAACAAACTACTGCTGGGCAAGATACAAACATATCAACGAAGTGGACTTATTGTCTAATCCGATAGGATCAAGCTAGGATAGGACCAAAATTATAATTAAGGTTTTATCATCTGATGCGCTGACTTATCTTGCGTGTCACATAATAATGTACCTAGCATCTTGTTATGTATGATGCGGGAGAATTTATGTATAATAGGCTAGTAAACAAATTAACAGAAGTTAGATTTAAAACAGAACTGATTTAGGAACAAGGCTTCACAGGACAATTATTTCGCTAGGTTAATGTAATGGTTGGTATAGGGAACGTGTGCTACTTTATATAAAATGTATTTAGTACTTAATGTATTTAGTAGATTACACTTTATTTCACTGAGTGCTTCGTTTCCAATCATTGCGTGTATATCTGGGTATGTTAATGATTGCATGTATGCATTTGCATAAGACAATCGATAACAATAGAGGCGAAAGTTTTAATGCCTTAGTTAGGCTAATGCCACACTACAAATAGCTTCACTTTCTGCTAGGTGTCTAGGAAGATGAGTCGGATAATCGCCAAAATATCCTCACGTACCTAGTTAATGGACGCCCTCTCAGTAAGGGTAGGCTATTTGTAATGTGTCATCAGCCTAAGAATGTCCATCCATACTTGTTTAACGATTATTAAAATTTCCCTAATGTTTAAATTATATCTTATAAGCAGTCTTACTTTTATGTTTTCCTATGCTGTATAGAAAAAGGTACCATAACTTAGGTACCTACACGCTGGCTGTTTCCGAATGTGCAAAAGTGTTCACGTAAATATGTAAAAAGAAAACACAACAACTATTTTGTTAGATATAAAGGTTTGTCAAACGCGATGTCCTTCTGTTTGACTTTGAACTACCTACCATGATCAAAATTCAAACCTCTTCAAACTACATTATGCCAGAGGATTTGGGAAAACCGATTTGAAATCCTCTAGGTGAACTTCAGAATGCGTCCACGCATGACACATTATGCGATCGCATTGCATTGTTTACTTCACAGAACATTAGCATTTATTGCATTCCCACCGAGTCAGTCAGCTAAACAAAATAGCTTGCACGCTAATCGGTTCATATGTAGTTTCATAATTATTCCTTTTTTCTATGATGTTCTACATATATACTCAAATACTTGTATTTTTGCTTGGTCTTGTAATACTTGTATACTTGTTCTTGTAATTTTATATATTACAAAAATATTTACTTGGGCCTGAAATATTAATTCATTGCTATAAGGTCTCATTTCTTTTTTTGCGCGTAGAACTTGTCTTGGTAGAAAAAATGCGTTAAAATTAATTTTGCGATTTTATGTGTCAAGTCCATCACTTACGACAATTGAATACTATTCAGAGTTATATTGTACGCTATATACTTATTTTGTAAGTTTTTATGTGTTAAATGTATTATTTAGTATTTGAAATATACAAATGTGTGATTAAAACAAGTTTTATTGAATAAATCATTTATTATGTACTAATAATAGCAAAATTCATTGTAACACAAAGCAAACAATTAATAATTACATGGGTTAAAATAACAACAAAATATTAATGATATGTGATTAATAAAACGACTTAGCACGTCTAGGTCTGTTGGACATTCGAGATAAATTCATTTATGAAGCACTTTTAACAAAACATAGAAACAACCAATAAAAACTCGTATAGAAAAATAATTTTGATATACAATTTTTGATAAATAATTTAACAGTTGACACGACTTACAATGTTGGACAACAGTATCAAAAAATAAGTATTATTTCCTAGTAATTTAGAAACATTAATATATCTACAATACACATTAAGATATAAGTAAGCACTCGTAAAACAAACTATGAATATTGTAGGCTACACAGAATAAAAACCGCCTAGCGGATTCTTAAAAATAACACGGCTGCATAATGGACAACAGAGAACATTCTTTACCTATACATTTATTGCTGGACAATTTTGATACGACTATTTTCAAAATACGACGACCATTCTAACTCTATACATGCTTGGTAACAAGAGTAAAAAGTCGCCAACTGGAAATTCTACGACGCTCTTTTAGCAGAGTCCTTTACCCAAATAATACAAAAACTACGTAAGACCTTAACCCTGGACATACCCAATCTGCAGCCCTGAGACAGGTTGAAGACAGAGTAGAGTGGAAAAGTCATCAGCGTCGTAATAGAAGCTCTCCAGGACGACCTTCCAATGAAGAATACGACAAAAAAGAGACCCAATCTGTATTGGCTAGTTAGTTACCCGATCACTTGATGAAGACTTCGCAAGAAATTTATTAATATCCCAAACTTAGGAATTACCCTGAGTGGCTTACGCACTATAATAACAGAAACCGAGGACTTTATAATTAAAGTAATTCAGAATAATTTGGCTACCATTCAAATTCCTAATACAGTTACCTAGTTGCTTTGCCGGAAGACCAGCGTTGGTTGCTAGCATGCTAGTCATCCAACTCATGCTCAGGCAAAGCCATTTTGTTACTGGACTTACACACCAACACGTTTCCTCTTTGTTTAAGTTTATTATGTTCTGTGTAAGTCTAATAACAAATAAATTCATTTCATTTCATCAATAAACTAGACTATATTTTTTTTGCCAGATCCCAATAATATACAGCTCGAAATATTGCAGTCGTTTAACGGGAACAATATTACAACCTTGAATAGCCCTAACTAAATAACACTTGTACGAATATTATGATTAGCTAACAACAAACTATATTATTTATCACAAACATCCAGAAATTATGCTACTTTTAGTAAATCTTACGTCTAAAAGGCATTTCATTAGAGATCAATTCTTGACATATACAAAATATAACTAACACAAACATATACAAGTAAATGTACGTAATTATACGCCACGCGACATTTATCAAATTATCATTAATTGATGTCTAATTTGTATTACTATTAATTGGCATAAATTTTAAACACATTGGTGTAAATTCAGATGTTGTCAAAACTAAACTAATTTGGCAGCACTCAATATGATGTCACCCTATTTATATCAAAAAGGCAAAAAGTTTAGTGCAGTAAAGTAAGGTTTGTTTAATTTGTATAAAAATGCCGAACAATCTACACAATATCATCTAGCCCCAAGTGTAGTAGAGCTAGTCTTAAGGTACGACCACACTGAGCAGAACTGCATAGCACGAGACGAAACCAATTATTCTTTGTATGAAATCGTATGAGATGGACGCCTAGTGCATGTGCTTTAGGGGTACTAGATGATTGAAATACTTAATAGAATGCATGACATAGATATTTTTTTATTATACAAATAAAATACCTACAACTCAAAACAAATATTTGCAGGTCGAACAAACATTTGTCCGAAGGCGGGGATCGAATCGGCAACCAACTGCGTCACAGCACAGTCAATTAGTTTATTTTGTTTTGACGACAAAGTTACGGACGGCTAATGAGGTCGATTCAGACGACCTCATTATCCGTCGTTTTTTTTAATATTAAATTACTTGAATATGACAAGAAACTACAACCCATTTATGTTCTAGTAAAACCAGAGTGAGTCAAGTATTAAGAATATAAAAACATCGTTCTAGATAGAGCACGTTTCTGAAGCATTGTGCTCTCAAAATCACTTCGGATCAAAAATCATTTTAGATAAGAACTTCAGAAACAGCGTACAAAATAGTAGAATATAATCATGATTATCGGATTATTCGAAAATAAGTTATCATAACTTAGCCGCCCCAATAAAAACATCATCCGTCTTTATCATTATTTTACCTAACCTTCTATCTTTACCTATATTTCCCTATAAAATGTCAATATCTAAAAGCCCAGCCTTCTTTGATAGACGAATTATGCTGTTGACGGATGACGGATCGCACAAAACGACGGACGACCGAACCGTTGACTCTACTATGAAAATGATTCTGACATTAATAGCTAAGAGATCCGAAATTAACGTTGCCTCTATTGACGCGTCCGAAGCCACTCAGTGGTAAGGTTGTCAGTTTCTTGCGATCCGTCATCAGAAACTTCGTATTTCGGGGTTCAAAGCAGGCCTTCGAGTTCGATTTAACGATAGCATAGAGACGTCATGCGTCATCGCGACGTTTAATTTTCTATGGAATTTGCGTAGTTCTAAATCCACACGCTAGAGGCGCTGGCCGTACCAAATCCCATAGAAAAATTAGATGTGACCATGAAGTCTCAATACCATCGTCAAACTGAACTCAGGGCTCTGATACTTGAAAATATTTAAATCAGTATTATTTATTAAATATTACAGACAGAAACAAGTTGTGATGTTAACACAAGCGTGGCAACATTCCGAAATCTTTAAAAGTAGAATGTCACTTAACAATTTGGTCAAAAACTTAATACTATTTAGACCTACATTTGTAGAATAGGAAATAACTATGATAAGAGTGACTAAATAAGTAATTAAATTTACATAGAAAAATTGTAATATGTAGTATAACATTATAAAAGAGTTATTGCACCTTAAAAGAAGCTACATAAAAATATTGTAAAATTCAGTTTATAATAGTGAAGAAATACACGCAATACGAAGGTTGCTAACATACTTACCTATTGTCTCATCATCACGATTCCAACTGCACACGAAATGGCATAGAATAGCCTTAGTATTCTAGGAACCTATTTTTATTTATAGCACTTATTATTCTTAACTTTATCGAACAGGTGTGTTGTTTGATCGATATCGTTATCAACATATAAGTAGAAAGTCTGATTACAGACAAAAGACGTACACATTTCAAGACTGAACAGACAATCGAGAACATCACTACATCGCCGACACTTCTGCGAGTTATTACTAGTACAAAGAAATAATTCTCTGTTTAATATTGCAATACAACGTTCGCAGATCAACGCCGTTGTTCGGCGTGACATGACTGAAACTAAACTCAGGCCAAATTCGATTTAGATGTTTGTAAACCGCCCATACTTAACCTAAAATTACTTTGTTGCCGTGCATTTTACGCAAATCATATTCCCTGTTGCTTCAAGATCTTTCCTTCAGTAAATATAGCTGATAATTATTATCTTAAACTCGACGCCAAACATGAGAATTCTAGTTTTTTGTTGTTGTGGTGTGTTTACAAACATTTAACAAGGAACATGGCAGGTCTACCCTTCGTTTAAATCTTACTTGCATTGTTTAAAATTGATCTTGCGTAACATGTAACAGGAAAAATCTTAAAAATGCTTTTTTCGGTCGGTCGGATTGTGATCTTGTCGAAAGAAGTGTAAGGATCCTAGGAAAGTTCTTCGCCATTCATCATAAATACGCGGAAGGTGGACTCGTCCACTGCTGCGTCGGCGTACATTAGCTCCTCCTGCGAAAATAAATTATTTATTAGGGTTCCATACCAAAAGACAACCAACCAAAAGAACAACAGACCATGGTTTTAGGTAATACCTAAGCTATCCGTCTGTAGCAGTATCTGTCTGAAATAAGCAGTCTGTCTGTAAGTCGTCACAGGTTATGTACGATATATATAAATAGATATAGATGATATAGACTGATATAGATAGTTAAGAGGCGTGTATAATTTAATTCATACTAAAATATTATAAAATTTAAGTCATTGTGCTGGTCTGTCTGTTAACATTTCATGCCTAAACGGCTGAACGGATCTTAATGAGATTTGGCAGGGAGGTAGATTATCCCGGCTTCTGTTTATCCCGGAAAATCATATACGCATCCGCTCGCGGATGCGTACAAATAAGAGTGGGCCAGTGTGTCGCTTTTTTTGTTGACTCGTGAATCACATCACATCATAAGCCTTTACCAATAGAGACTTTCCCTGATATGCACCTAATCGGCCGGGTGATTATGTAACTTGCGACCGGTTTGCGACAGGCGTAAATTAAGCAATCAGTGCTGTCAAACGTCAATTTTGTATTAGTTTTACACCAGCTACAATATCAAAATTGGTCAAAATTGGCGTTTGACAGCACTGATTGCTTAATTTACGCCTGTCGCAAACCGGTCGCGAGATACATAATCACCATACGACTACTAATTTCTGCCCGCGACATCGCACGCGTTGTTTCTATGGAAACATAAGAATATTTCTATGCCATGGGAACTGATTTAAAGGATAAAAAGTGGCCTATATTTTATCTAAGGCCTGGAACTACCTGTCGGCTATATTTAAGACGATCCGTTCATTTTGACGACCGATGTGGCGCGGTGGCGAAGGTCCGCCTGTAACGCAGGAGGTTGCTGGGTTCGATTCCCGCCTCGGAACAATTGTGTGTACAATCTGCAGATATTTGTTCCGGGTGTTCTGGTCGTTTTCTATGTATAATAAAAAATATCTGTCTATGTAATGTATTGTATTGTGTATATCAGTTATCTAGTACCCATAACACAAGCTCTGCTTACCATGGGGTTAGATAATGCTGTGTGAATTGTCCTGCATTATTTATTTATTATTATTTATTATTTTTGGCATGAAGACGTAAAAAACATCCAAACATTCCGATTTATAATATTAGTGTGTAAATCATAAGGGTCCTTAAACAACACGCTGGGCAAGCGCGGGGGGTATCAGTCTTCTGCCATCTTACGACAACCGCTGGAAGAGTTGGAATGGTGGAAATTCAAAGCCGGCACCATGCACGACAGTATAGCTATACTGAATGTAGTAGAGTATGTCTGTAGAGAATAAATTATTTTATGTATTATATTACCTGCATTAGATCTATGGTAGGATGTGCATCGATGAGATCCAGTCCGTCCAGTTGCCCCGCGTTAGACGCCTCCTCGGCCTCGCTCGCTCTATTGCTACTCTCCCGAATTATAAACCTGGTAAAGTACATCTTGTTTAAGTTTAAGGCTGCAATGGAGAAGGTCAAGGAAGGAATTTTCAGGAAGATAATGTTTAACTAATATTATATTCGTGCTGTACCTTCATGGTTATTTTATATATATTGTCATTCATCCTGGTAGCTTTTAAGGCTGGTGTTCACTAAAATATTATCGGGACAAATTGGCCGGTTTTTGATTATCTTTGATGCTTAATGTATGAAATCTTTTGTCAAAAAAAGTCGATAAAGGGGTAGGGGTAAAGGGGTGAAGATTTTGGCTTAACATTAGTTTAACACACTTTTTTTTAATCGCGGTGGATTGGTGTGAGAATGCGTTCTCGAGCTCAACCCGACGATAGTTTTTGCATCCAAATATGCAAAAAACGCCCATTTAACAGAACACCACGGTAATAATTAATAACTTCAATACTTACTCGCTATCTTCGTTAATCAGTACATTTCCATGCAGGAAGAGATCACTGCGCACTGTGTAGATGTTACTCTCGGAGCTTTCTGATTGCTCCACCTAAAAAAATATTAATTTAGATGATCCTAGACATTTTCTTTGCATTTACATGCAAACGTAACTAACTAGCCTAGTTTTTACCGATTCAAAAACCAGGATTTTTATTGTATACAAAAGGCTACAAAACCCCAGGTATGTTGGTGGAAAATACTTAACGACATTGGTATCATGGACGCAAAGCACAGAAGCTTGAAACAATTTTTGATTTTGAAATCTTTCATTCATCATTGAATGATACCTCGTTCGGTTTTTAATTCAAATTCAAACATTCTTCGCCGCACAGGCAGGTCACATTATGCATTTTTGAAGTCTGCGTTTTAGTTTTCAGTGATAAATAACCTAACCTTGTTGTTTTTTGTTATTATTATCAGTTTTTGTTAAGTTTTCATTTATAAATAACTTGTAATGACGACTTGACATAAAATATCTTGTAATAATATTAATATCTCAATAAATAAATAAATAATCTTTGATTCTGAATACGAGTATATTGTACATTTTTACAAGTATTTCAACGATACCTGAGTATCTTCTTCCATATTAAATTCCGGCTGTTGTTCAGCTCTTTCTTCCAAAGGCCACGTACAATGCGTGCGCGCACATCTACCCTCGAGATCATACTCGTAACGACATGGAACCTCATTGTCTTCATCTACTTGAGTCTCAGTCGTTTCTTCTAACCCGCTGAAGTTATTGACGACTAACTCAGTGTCTCGTTTTATCATATTTGTGATGGATGTTTCTATGGCGTCGGATAAGGAGAGGTTTGAGTCGCCGATACCGTAGAGGAGCGCGCCACCGTCCAATTTCATCTGAAAAAGGTTTTGATAGTTACATTGATAACACATTTAGAAAGGCACATCATAAGGTTTCATTTTATTCATTGCGAATATGTAGGTACGTGGACGAAGCTAATTACCCTTTTCCTTAGCTAAGATGCCACAGAAAGAGACAGATACATTCGTCAAACGAGTAGCCGCCTTTTTTGATCTAAGATAAATAGTATAACAAACTAGCTGCGCCCCCCGGCTTCATCCGCGTGGAAATCTATGTGTCAAATGGTTTATAAACCTACCCTTGAATCACTCTGTCTATTAAAAAAAACCACATTAAAATCCGTTGCGTGATTGTAAAGATCTACGCATACATAGAAACAGACAGGCAGTGGGAAGCGACGTTTTATACTATGTAGTTATACATACCAGAAGCATTTTTTTGCCATCATCATCTTTCGGCTCCAGTATTTTACTTGCTTCTATCATTTCGGGTTCAACTTTCTGGTTTTTCGGCGCCTTCGGTGTCTTAGCGCCCTTTTTATTAGGGGCAGTTGCATTATTAGGTAACGCGGGTTTCTTGGGAGACGCAGGCTTTTTAGTAACGGTCTCCTTGGTGTCGATTTTGTGTACCTTCTTCATATGCAGGAAGAGTGAATTCTTTTGGGTAAACGTCTGCTCACAACCTGTTGGAAAATAGTACTTTCTTATAGAGGTCAATGTATATGAAATGTAGAGTCCAGGAACAAAGTCTCTCAGTCTAAGCTATGTACTATGATCTAATATTCGTTGTTATAAACTGTATTAAGTCGGAATTGGTAATTTCTGTTCACAAAAATCTCAGTCTCTCTTTTGATGATTCCCTCTTTTCCTGTTTTAATTCCGCCTGAACCCAGTAGGTTCAGTCGGTTCCGGGTAAATTCGTAACCACCTATGTTGGGTAGAAAGTATCATCATGCATCAAAGATGTGATGATCATGACCCTTTTTTGGCACGTGGCCAGTGGTCGTTTTCAATAGACCGCACAAGTCATTCGTTTTATGACCATAAGGCTTATTGGCTGTAGGGGAGCAAATAGAGAAAATATTATTATTTGTAATACACAGGTATCTCTGCTGGTGCGCGTATTGATGACCGATGTGGCGCTGCGGGCGAAGGTCCGCTTGCGACGCAGGTGATTGCAGATTATTTTGAAAGTAAAACACGGAGTATGGAGGAGTACCTTCGTGCGTGCAGGCGTGTGTGGTGCGCGGCGCGTGGTGCCTGGCGGCGTGGTCGCGCAGGTGCTCGCGCCGCGGGAATGTGCGCCCGCACGCCGCACACTCGTGCCGCCGCTCGCCAGTGTGCCGGCGCGCATGCCGGACCAACTTGCTCGCTGAGCGGAATGCCCAGCCACAGTTCTGAAAAAAGTTAAAGGCAGTTTATCAGTCCGCGGTCCGGCTGCGACAATGTGGGGACATCAGTTTAAATACGTTCACTTACAGGGTAGTTACAGGGATAAGGTCTGTCCCCAGTGTGTGCCCTGGCGTGTTCCCGGAGGCGGCACGGCTGCCGGAACACGCGGCCGCAGCCCGGCCACGTGCACACGAGGGCGCGCGTGCACGTGGACTGCGCGTGCGTGCGCAAGCCAGTCGCCCACCAGAAGCGACGGTCGCAGCTTTCACATCTGGAAATAATATAGCATTTTATTAGCAGGTTTCAGAGCGAAAGCTAGTTTTTAGGTTAGGTTAGGTATGGGCGGTTTGTTTACAATTACAAAAATACTTTATTTTAGACATTACAAGAAATGCCTTTTTGTAATTAATGATACATCTGACAAGTATAATAGGGTATAATATGCGGCCTTATCGCTAAGAAGGGATCTCTTCCAGGCAAAGTATGGATGGAAATAATTATGTGAATTTAAGAAAGGCAGGGGGAATGAAAAATGAATACTTATAAACAAATAATAAATAAATGCTACGAATACCAAACTAAATATATATACTACGTAGGTACATTAATAAATAAATAAATATTAAGTATAAATATTCACTATTTTGGCAGGAAAATCTCCTTGACGTGAGCCTTAAAAACTGGCAAGGCTACAGTTTTTCTAATTGACTCTGGTTGCAAATATTTCATGTCGAAATTGGCTGAAGTAATAATAGTTTGTTTCTTTTATTATCTTACTTATAAGCAGCATCCTCGGGCACATGGTCTTCATTCAGATGCTTCACGAGGACCTCTCTGGAAAGGAATAAGTGCCCACATTGCTGCTCCACACCACTACTGTCCACTTTCTTCACAGGACACTTGATTATGGCTGATTGACTGACATTTGGTGTTTTCTGTCTGCTATGAATTAATTTGTGCTTTTGCAGTCTAGCCTCATTCCAAAAGCCTTTGTTGCAGTTTTGTATATCACACTGAAATAATTAATAAAATAAATTAGACATAATATTATGCATCTGCACCTGGCCCCACCTGGCCGGAGGTCGTCCTACACTACGTTTTCCGAGTCGTGACATGGCATCTCCACTCAAGAACACAATTACACCAGCGGTTGAGGGTTCTTCGTGAGATATGTCCGGCCCATGACCACTTCAGCTTGCTAAAGCGCAGTATGGATGACCCTGAGAAGCTGCTAGAACTTCTCGGTGGCTGCGATTATTTGGATTGGGTTAGGTTGGAGCATGGCTCAATATTCATCATCATCATTAATGCCGCGGGTCTTCCTTCGTGAAAAGCATGAAGTTCATATTTTCATATCCACAATTATAAATGCATACCTTATACTTGACAACTCTACTATTCAAGCAGCTCTGAATGATCATTTCCTTCTCAGAAACGTTTGCGGTTTGTCGAATAGAATTTATTTCTTCGGTGAATGGTGTAGTGTTTATATTTTTATCATCGTTACAAATCTTTATTTGAGCCACATCATCTGAAAAGGGACAGAAGCATAATAATAATCATTAGTGGTAATAATAAAAAAATATTTATATGTTAAAGGTTCATTCTTAATATTGTTTCAATTCAAATAACACCCTAATTAATGTATGTCACACTAGACAGCATCCCAATGGATTCCATTATTAGCCCATGGCATAAAATGAACATGTACAAATTAATTAAAATATCTAGCTGAACTCAAGAGCATTGGAATCGCTGTTCGCACGCGATTCGCGAGGTCGCTTGCCTGTGTGCAGCAGACAGCAATTTCACAATGCTTGTGTGTGACTGCACATGTAGGTACCACACTATTTTCCAATACTAGCTTAACTATATAAATTATAATTAACTGATGCTATCATGAGACGGACACTGGCAAAATTGCGTCAATCCAGACGCAGAGCCATCTAGGAAGAAATAGATAGATGATTAAGAGAACCCTACTTGATTGTGTCTAGATAAACCTTTGTTAGGATTTAGGACGCTATTAATGGTAAATTGTAACAACTTGGTAACAATAAATAAATATATGAAAATAAGTACAAAATGTCTTACAAAAATTTGGCATAACCATGTCTTTTGAATCATCACTCATAAAATTAAGGCACCATTTATTTTCTACTTCAGTCTCTGTTTTCTTTCCTGTGAGATGGGTTTCATTTGGCATGCCATTCTGAAATAAAATATGTTACTTTAAAAAGGAATTAGGACAATATTATTGTTGTATATTGTATTGTCCTTATTTAGTAATGGTTTTTTCTAATTTAAAAATCTAATTTTTTACTAAAAATTATTTGATTTGATAACTTATTTTATTTATTTATTAATTATATAAAAATGTATGTACACCTATCCTAACGGACACACCCAATGCAATAAAGTACCTTATATTTTAGTCATGACTTATCATAGTTAATATTAAAATTAGAAAATAATTAAACATTTTAGTATACCAAAAAAAAAAAGTTAACCAAATGTCAAAGATAAATGTAATAATTTAATTATTTTAATGCAACTTAATGCTAATTAGGTACATTTTTTTGCTGTAATATTATATTACATAAGTTGGAAGAATATAAATTTTATGACACATGACATGATTATTCCTAAACTCTTTGTCAACAAACACAAAATTCTCACCTCTTTCTTTTGACTATTCAGTAAAAATGATTCTACATTCAAAGAGCTCTGCTTTCCCTCATTATCTGTAAATTTAAAACAAAACATTACACTAATGAAGTGGAAAAACTATAATATCACAAGAAATTATACTTTACAGTCAACTTGCTGCCTTGGAAGACTCGATTTGGCGACATGAAACTCTTGTTTGATTAGCGAGTATTCATGATGGTTATCCGGTGATATATTTACTTGAATTTCACCCTTTTGTTCATGGATTGCACTACTGGCTGCCACATTCTGAATAGTGAAACTCAAGAAGTTGGGTATTTGAGCAACTTGAGCCTGCTGGACACTTTCTTGTGTTCCCGGGTTAATTTCTTTACTAAACAAATCTGGATAATCTGCAACTTTAGCCACTAATTTAACCGGATTGATGGACTTGTTGTCAGTTATCTGTACCCTATACAACTGTTTATCTTCCGGTGATTCACATAACAAAGCTTTCCGTTTTCTTGTAGTCTTCCTCCGAAGAATGTTAGGCTTTTGGAACACTTTCCTGGGACCAATATCTTGAGAAGCAAACATCTCGTTCTAGTTACTTCATTATTTTATTCTAATGATAACTTCACCACTATGCAAGGTATTATCGTTTTTGTGGAACGATTTGTATCACAACATGAGACAACATGTTACTTGAACCAGCAAATAAGGCTCATTGAGTTGTTGTGTAGATGACGCTGTTATATCGCCAGCTATGAATTCAATGACCTTCGAAATTATTCTATTTGAATATTCGAACTTATCCCATTGTATTGATGTTACGAATAAACGCATTTGACTTGAAATTCTATTACAAACACCAACCAAACCAAAAATCCATTAGAAATTAGAAAACATACCGTATGACAGACAAATGACTTGACGTAACTGACACTGACAATATCTTAAAATCTTGAAGGATCCACAAAGAAAATCAAAATCCGGCAAAGCTATTTCTGTTCTGTGATTTCTACCAACAACTTACTTCGTTGAAATAGCTACTAGCTAAGCTAACTATTTATATAAAATCGCGAAACGCCGCCGCCGTGCGCCGCCGCCAAAAAGAGAATACGTACAGTATTTGAAGGTTATTTTATTTTTCAGCTAAAAGTAAACAAAACCTATGGATTTTCATGAAATTGAAAAACTTGCTAACGAAATAGAAGATGTATCGGACCCTTCTAGTTTTGAAAAGGTTAATATGTATTATGATGAACTCCAAATAGAAGCCGCGGAGTACATACAGGTATCATGCAATGTTTATCTTATTAATATTGTGCAATTTGGAGCAAATATAAACACTTCACTGTTCATTTAGCTATTAAAGCTCATCATTGAAATTCGTAAATATCCATTACCTATATCGTAAATGCAATTTTATCTGATTTTATGTGCAACCTATTAACGATGTTATAAATAATGCTGGACAAGCTACATGACTATAAACTAGCCACAAATAAGCGAGTACTAAATTACTGATATATTTATTTGTTAAGATATTATACATAAAATACACAGAAGACCAGAATAAAATATTTGCTGATCAAAAAAAGTTTTTCCAAAGGTGGAAATTGAACCCGTAACCCAAATTATTATGGGGGCTTACTTACGTCACTAAAAAAATTGATTGAGACTGTAAGGAGACAATTCAAATGTCAAAAAAACTAAACTCATTTGACTGCCCTAACATTATTTAAGAGAGAAGAAAAAAAGATAAGATTTATAAATTTATTCCCGTAGGACATCATTTTTAGAGCTGTCCAATTAAGCAATCTAAATTGACTCCATTAGGAACCTAACTCATTGTTTCTTGACTCATTCTTATCTTGTGCTTGCAAACAAGTTTATATATTACTAGCTGCGCCCCGCGGTTTCACCCGCGTGGTGATAGATATTTTGGATAATATACAATATATTTTTATAAATTGTAGCCTATGTGTTATTCTGAGCTATATTATTGTAAAGTTTCATTAAAATCCATTCAGTATTTTTTACGTGAAAGAGTAACAAACATCCATCCATACTTACAAACTTTCACGTTTATAATATTAGTAGGATTATCATTGACGCTACTACATATTTCAGGTATTAATATCCAAATTGGAATTCAGATGTATAACTTGGGAACAGCCTTGGTACCAGGCAACCTCAGGTGGAATAACAGCAGAACATCAATCATTGATTGAGTTAAATAAAACAGCGCAGGAAAAATTTCGCACTGATAAGATCACTAAAGAAGAACATGATCAGATCAATAAAAACTGGCAGAGATTTACAAAGGTACTGAAATAACCATTTATATATCCCTTTCAGTATAAAGTGAGTGTAGCTAATACTTAACCAGTACCTACTTTTGATTAATGCTGACTGTCGACTCGGTAAACGTAGTGTAGGACGCCCTCCGGCCAGGTGGGATGACGACCTGCGAAAGACTGCAGGTAGATGCTGGATGCGGCAAACTGAAGACAGGGCGCTATGGCGCTCATTGGGAGAGGCCTATGTCCAGCTGTGGACTGCTATAGGCTGATGACTTTCTGATGATTTGACTACTAAGTGACTCTAAGTGCTTATTTTGTAAACCTAAAGTAAAAAAAAGGAATTTGAATTCACTTTCTAATTTTTTTTGCAATCACTGCTCAGCCTGAACTAAGGCACAAGCCCTAGCTCTTGGGTACTGAAAGTATTAATAATTTTTGCAAACCACCAAAGACTATGTAACTAATACCTATGTAACTGTATGCCAGTTTTAATTAGTCACTTAAAGAATAGCATTTAGAATAGATGAATATAATATAAATAAATAATGATGGACAATCCACACAGCATCATCTAGCAACAAAGTAAGCAGAGCTTATGTTATCTGTACTAGATAACTTACTATACTTAATAAATTAGAACATTGTTTTTTGTTTTGAATGAATAAATAAAAACGATAAAAAATCAATAATAATTAATTATTGATTCCAGAAATATAAGGTGCCCGACAAGATGAAATTTTTTCTTTCATGGAAAAATCAAGGTAACAGAAAAGGAGTTAATTCAAAAGAAGAGAATGTTAGACGCTTTGTAGCGGCATACCTATCACGAGGCTTAGAAAGAACAATACACCAAGTTTATCACTACGTAAAGTATTTTCACATGAGACAGTTAGACAAAAAAAATTATACGGAACATGAGGAAAAGATAATGGAAGTCTGCTTTATACATTCTCTGCCAACTGCCCCCATCATATTGCCTATTTTGCTCGGCAGGCATAGCAGGGGAATCTATAAAAGATGTGCATTAGTAAAAACAGGTATGTATATCCTACTAAGATTTATTTTATAAAAAAAATCATCCATGATCAGCTCTGATATTTGTATGAGCTAATTTGTTTTGGCCAAAATCTGGTAGAGAAGACTAGTGATCTTTCAACTCTTGTTTTTATGAAGTGTCTACTTATATTTTGTTTATTTTTAAGAAGAAGTTTAAACTCCCAGTTATAGTATTAAAAATATTTTTCTTTTTAGGAGAAAAAATAACGAAGAAAAAACACAAATGGACCTTGAAAGAAGCTAGCAAATTAGTAGGGCTCATGTTAGAGCAAGCTAATATTCCCTTGATTGAATTTAAAAACATGAAATTGGAGAAACCATTCTGGAGTAAATTAGAAAAAGCTATGGACAGACACTATAACTACTTGCACCATTTTTGGTATGCCTACCTACATCCACAATTGTTTGTCCAATGTGATGTTAAATCGTATAAATTACGAAGAAAAATATTTAAAACGTAAGTACAGTTGACATAAATAAACAACAAATTAATTTACAAAATATTCATGGGGTACCTGCATACATTATAAAGGCATTTGTTTTATTGCAGGTTGCGTGACTCTCCCTACAGTGTGTGGACCGACATAAGATGGGATGAGATATTAAAAGAATTTCCTGATGGGATAACCAGGCTTTTCTTGCTTAAAATGTGTGGTTCCATTGTACGGAAAAAAATAAAGTACTCGAAAATGCCCTTAAATGAATTAGCTGAGTTTTGTTTGCAATATATTAAAACAACTAAACAAACTAATAAACGATTGAAAAGACTAACTTTAGATGATAACGGAAACCTTGTACATATTAAAAATGTAGATGGAACTGGTAAATAAGATGTAGGTACTATAGATAGGTACAATTGAGATATTTGATGTCAGGAATGCTGAAGATGTAACTTATGAACAACAAGTACCTAAAGATACAATTGATATAGATACAAAACACTTTATCATACCACACAAAACAGAAGTAAATTCTATGAATAGAAACTAAAAATATCCATCTAAGAATAAAATGATTATGTATGATGAACAACAAGTAGGTACCTATAGACAATTGATAAGTATAATAAATAAAAGTGATCCTACTTTTTTAAGCCTTTTTTTTCGAAAGAGGGCATCGCTGTCTTGTTCAATATTATCGCCAGTAATTGTGCGTAGGTCAAATCCAGACCTACCTACGTGATGAATTATTTATTACACTAAGGCTGGTTTTATAGTTACGCCGCGCCGCCGCGCCGCCCGCCCGCTGCGCTGGGCAGCGCGCTGTTAACGTTCTGATAAGTGTTAACAAAGCGCGCGCTCCAACAACGGCGCGGGTGCTGCCGAAACAGGGTTGGCATGATTAAAACAAGTTGTTTTAAAAAACGTGTTTAAAACAGTTTGAAATAAAACTGTTTTATATTAAGAAAAAACAGGGTTTAAAACTACCTTTAATTGCAAATGAATGTGTATAAATACCACAGACAGGCTGTGGTATTTATACACTGCATAGGTAACTCCCCGCCAGTAAAGTCCCGCAGGGAAAGTCCCTATGTCGGCCGATTTATACACTGCACACTGCATAGGTAACTCCCCGCCAGTAAACTCCCTATGTCGGCCGTCGAAAGAAAGTAATTCACTGGATTAGTGGGTACGGTACCTATTCCCCGCTCTCTCTCTAATTCTCAACCTACCTACAACTCTACATACAAGGTGTATGTAAAGTGTTTTGTATTGATTTATAATAATTTTTAATAATTAGATTAGAGGTACTGAGATATGCCGCGCATCAAATACCTAAAACGGCCGGGGTGCGGCGGCGGCGACGGCGCCGCCACCGCCGCCGTTGCCGCATAGGTATAAGTTGCCGTTCAGGTTTTTCCTTGATAGCCGCGTGTGTGGCCCTGCGTAACCTGCGTTCATCAGTAATAAATATTACATGACTTGTCGTTGTCAAGCTTTATTAATATAATGGTTTCCTAAACTCGAACATAGTTTTCTACAAAACGCCTCATTGATTTTGCTCGGACGCACCATCTTGTACGCGATTAGCCGATTCGGTCTAGGGGATGAATTATCATCTTTAGTGCATGGCTCCAGGACTACTTATGTTAGAGAATATGGTCTTTCGTTTAGATATTTCAAACAAACTGCGATATAAGGTACCACCTACATTAAATTGGTAGTACTTTTGTAGTAGGTACCTACCTAACTAATGTTGATTTTGGAAACTTATTATATAATATTACCAAATGCTCCAAACGTATTAAGGTATTATTAAAACATCAAATCGATGTTTAGGAAAAATAATTATTACGAAATTTAAAATTTCACGGTAATAAAAAGCAGGCAGGGGAGATAGGCTTTAGAAGAGAACAGAGAAGTCTCCATCTACGGTCACTTATTTTATGCTTGGACGAACAAAATCACCCAGGTATTATAGCAACCAAATTGTACCTACACGATTTGGATAAGACACGGACAGATGTACTAGGATTTAATCAACCAATAATAAAGCTCGAATGGCTGCATTAGTGTTGCCGTTTAAGCTAGTTTGTTGCTAGATCTAGCGGATTTTTAACAGCTTTGGCGAAAAAATAAACTAGTTATATCTAGCAAGTTAGGTACTGGAAACGTTAAAACCAAAATCAGTCTACAATTGACTGAGAAATCAACATACATACAAAAAAACATCATACAATGCTGTTTTCAAAGTCGGTTAAAGATTCTAGAGCGACTAGAATACGAATAACTAGAATTTTCATAATATCTGGCGACTTTTTGATGCCAGCTTAGCGACTTTTATTTTACCTGAGCGGCAACACTGTACTGCATTATCTAATGGTCATTATAAAAGCGTCATTCCTTTCCTTCCTTGTATTGGCTGGCTCTGGCTCATAGACTAATCACAGTATTGTTGGCCGTTTTTCGTAATATAAGTACCTAAACCATGAAGAAAATATCTAAACCTGTGGCTAAGCGGACATCGAGAGCTATATCTGAGATTCTCGATAGTGATGACGATCTCCCAGGTAATATTATTAGCAGTATTTTACAATTGAGCGAAGTCATTATTTTAAGCTAGGGTATTCCCCGGTTTTATCAACGCCTATTCAGTAAAAATAACTACTGAACTATGTATACTTGATGTACCTACGCTATAGTTACGTACCTAAATAGGTATTTAAGACGATTTCTTTTATTTCAGATTTTTATGAAGAGACAACTGATATTCCTGCATACTTAAATGATTCTCGTTTTGATCATATTGAATTACCATGGCTGGCAAATTGCAAGCCTATTACAAAAGCAAAAGAAACAACTGGTGAAAGAGCTGTGGAATGTGCAGCCCCAGTTATCATAAAAGAAAAGGACAAATCCAAAATCCTTGTATCAAAAGGCATGATGTCAACTAGAGACTTATTTCTTGTCAAAAGCATTGCGGAATATTGCTCCGAATCAACACTTCTATGGTTCATTGAATCTTTGAAAAGTAAATCTCAAACAGACAGGTTCCATAAAAGCTGCCTGGCGAGCAATATGTTCCAAGATTATGAAATCAATGAGGTAAAACCTTTTGTTCCTTTTGATGCTAACTATTATTTTCAATTAGTTCTTTTAAAATAGGTTCTAAAAGAATTAACTAATAGCATGTACCTGTCTATTCTAACATTTATTCAAGTAAATGAGATTCTAATCAATTTGAAATTTTATTGAGATTTAATACTAATTTTAATCAAACTAGTCATAAGTATTTGTATTAAGGGTATTTTTATGGTTTTGTGTGTCATGTTACGATATATTATGGATATTAAAATAATGAAAATAAAATAAACATTATAAACAAAACTTTATTATTTTATAAGTTTGATTTTTCCAGACCAACACTACCTAACTTTCTTTTTCAAGGAATTCCAAAAATCCTTTTGAACATCTGACTGATTGTTGATAACATTTCTCAAAGCCCTTTGCATCACTATCCTGCAAATAAAATATAATATAAAACTTCTGAAACTATCATGGTTATTAACACTAAAGTGTCACAGTGTCTTCAGTTATTCCGTGATCATGGCGCATGAAACTGTGCCGAAATATTGGAAAACTCAAAAATCAAATCATAGTAAATATCCCGTTTTAAATGACTTTAAAATATAATATGTTTAATACATTCAATTATATAACTCATTTTTTAAAGGACTAAAAAATGGAGTAGTTACTTATACATACATAATATGGATCCCGTATGATTCTATCACCTTCCGGGTCATAATCACCAAAGAGAAGCAGCTTCGCTGTACTTCCTTTAGGAGCTTTTCTCTTCAAGTCTCTCATATTTTCTTCATCCATTCCAAAAATGAAGTCATAGTGATTAAAATCTTCAGATGTTAACTGAAATAATTTTGAATTCATATCATATTAAATTCAATAGAATTTATAATTACATTCTGTAAGTAGCTTAGCTTTATTCATAGATGTATTTCAATTATTATTATACCTGTTCTGAATGCATACCTGTCTTGCATGATTATTGTAAGGAACATTGTGCTTCTTCATAGTATCCAAAGCCCTCCAATCAGGTGGGTTTCCAACATGCCATCCTCCAATAGCAGCACTGTCTATTTCCCATTGTTTATCCAAGTTCATATCGTTTACTGTTTTCTGAAAAACTCCTTCAGCTATTGGTGATCTGCAAATGTTTCCTGTAATTTGTTTTGCAATATTTTAGCTAGACTAGGTATACCTAGAAATAAAAATACGGTTACCTAGGTATTTTTACCTAAACAAATGAAGAGTGCTTTTCTTTTGACGCTCATGATACCGCTTTGTTTTGTTTATCTAATGGATTGCTTAAACTTCGTCCGATGAAACAACACAAGGCTCACTCTCAACCACAAATCAAACCTAACTAATAAACAAACTAAGCAAGCAAGCACAAGAGCAAGATTGACTGATGCACGAGACGACCTACGGTTTTCCTCCGGTTTCCTCGTATTTTGCTAGCTATTTCACCGGCCCGAATTTTGACAATGACGTTCTCTCAATTGAAGGAATGAGTTTGAATTCAATCTTTCAGTCCTACATTGTCTGACAAACAGACTTTATTGCTAACTTATTTATGTAACTTAACCTCTTGTAACGTAGATTTAGTTTAATTCTACAAGCAAAGCAAGCATTCATTATAGTGTCATGCACGCACGTAGCCAAAAAACTTTCGCGTAGGTAGTTATAGACA
Organism: Eupithecia dodoneata; assembly: GCA_947044415.1. Classification (NCBI taxonomy): domain Eukaryota; kingdom Metazoa; phylum Arthropoda; class Insecta; order Lepidoptera; family Geometridae; genus Eupithecia; species Eupithecia dodoneata. The sequence goes on along the minus strand of OX345656.1, from coordinate 3,865,773 downwards.
ATTTGAAACCCCTTGATAAATACCTATCTACCTACAAGATTAGATAAAAACAAACAACTAATAGATTAACACTCTAATATCAGGTGTGTAGTGTAATTTAATATTACTTACCCACTCAAGAGGTCATTTTCCACTACATGCATCAACCTACGTGTAATAATGAATAATTTATATTTATTGATCAACAAAGTACAAAGTCATATAATTACTTGGGGAACCCCCTGTAACTCTAAAGATTTAATTATATGTATTTCTGGAAATCCGGGAATCACAGATTTTTACACGGAATTCGGAACGGAACTCCACAAAAATACTAACATACCTGTTTGTGTTATCGGTGAGTAGACTACATGTACTAGTACGTGTATAATGTTTGAAGCACATACAGAAAACGCCCTGTATGTAGGTATCTGCAGATGATCGAACAAAAATTTGTCTCAAGGCGAGAATCGAACCTACGATGTTTATAGGTAGGTACTAATACCTACAACCACCATTGTCATACACAAGTTAACACTTTAAGCTATATCGCAATTATCTAAGTATATGTTGTTACTGGTGTTAGCTTTATGCCCATTGGTATGTTACTTTCGCATGGTGAGTGATTAACTATTGAATGTTAATATCCATCTAAAATACAAGTATCATTAAGTAATAATCATTATACAATAATTACCTACCCAGTACCCGTTCCATGAGCGTAGCCAAGGGCGGGCAACTGCTTCCCCCACTAGAGATACAAAAACTGAAGGTAGTCAAATGCAAACACAACCAACGTAACCAACTCACTCACTTAACTTGTAGACCGATTCCCACAATATAAAATAAATAAAATATTATTATTAAGGTAGGTAATAATAAAAATATATTTAGGTAATAAAATAAAAATAATACTTAGAGAAATTTTAAATGGCATTTAACGCAAACCAAAAATAGGTAAAGGTAATTTAAAAATATCTCACGAAACCAGATATTAGAACATTCACGGCTCACTACGCTCGCCAATGACATGCTCTCGTTATTGTGATCCCAACGTTGACCCATTACCTACCATCAATTACACCAAATTTCGTTTAAACTGTAGGTACTTGTGTTTAAAAAATCCTCAGTTGTTGTTGCTTCTACAATAAAAAAAAATCTGAACATTGTCAAAAATAATCAATAAAATAAAGAAAAATTATCCTACCTACTTTCATTATAGTAGGTATACTTTAGTACTTACAGAAGTATATTTCTCTAGGCTAGATAAATTGCTTTCCTACAGTCATTATTTTCCATTTTATCTTTGACAGGTCACGCCGGTCACGAAAAGGTTCCAGATCATCAGTCGAATGTTCTTAATGGACAAGAGCACCTATTTAATCTCGAAGGTCAAATCGAGCACAAACTTGACTTCATAAACAGTCACATCGATAAAGATAGCAAGTTGCATCTAATTGGCCACTCTATTGGATCATGGATGATTTTAAAGATGATTGAGAAAAACAATAGCTTAATTCCAAGAATATCTTCTGTCAACCTCCTTTTTCCAACGCTTCAGAATATGGCTAAGTCCAAAAATGGCATATTTTTAAACAACATTCTCAGAAGACTTCATGTTTTTTTAATGTTTTTATTTTATTTGGCAAATATCATACCCGATTCAGTAAAAAATGCGATTGTACGAATTTATTTAAAATTTAACTTACTGCCTTCTAGTTATTCTGAGAGGATACTGAAGTTCTGTTCCCCTAGAGTAGGAGAAAAGGTGTTATTATTAGCGTACGATGAAATGGACACTGTTCGAGAGTTAAATATTGAAATTCTAGAAATAATTAAAAGTAAGACTAATGTTCTATATAGTCCGAGAGATGGATGGGCGCCACTTTCATACATGGCAGATCTAAAGCAATTTCGGCCACATCTTAAGCTGAATCAAGTGGATGTAGAACATGCATTTGTTCTAAAGTCCTCGTGTGAAATAGCAGATATAGTTTCAGTTTTCATAAAAGATAATATTTAATTTAAGTTTTAAGATGCCAACTTAGTAAATTTTAATTAATAAGTATAGTATATATATAAGTGTAGAGTAGATGATATGATGACCTACAGAGAGACCTACTAAGATTTATTCGCGATACGGTACCTGAACCGATAATTTAGGTATCGTATGCGACTAAATCTTTACGGTCAGGTTATTACTTATTACGTTAGAACGAATGTAGTTTATAGTTTAGTCAATTGAATAAAACTGTAAATTACGGGTAGTACCTACATATGTACCTAATGCCATATAAATAAATCGTTAGTTATTTTATTATGTATGTTTTTTGAACAATCATTCAAAATATTATATAGGTAGCTTTAATCTTTGTCCCGAGTTCGATATCCCGAACTTCAAAGTCGGGTCTTGGGGTCGCACCTATTCTGTGTATTATGATTAATGATCGAATAAGCGGCGGATTGATTTTGGAATAAAAATGTTTTGCTGAGATATGTGCACTTTAATTTATTAAAAGTTATTCATACAAGATAGAAATAACATTATCTATACATGTATCATTATAATAACGAGACGAATCAATCCCATGTAGGTAGATACATAACATTGTTTGCCTTTGAAGATTATAAGTACATTTTAATCGAAAAATTAAGATAAAGAATGAGTATAATGTTTATAAATAGAAAGATAAGCTAATGGCACTAGAGTTTATAATTACGGACTCTGTTACTGTATGCAGAAATATGAAATAAAAACATGGCTGCGGCATAAACATTTCTGTTGTTTAAACAATGGAAAATCCCGTTCAAATTACGTAAATGACAAAATGCATAAATAAAAAAATGACAAAAATTGTATGAAAGTCAACTCACTTAAATTAATCCATAGTTGCGTGCCAGACATAATGATTACCTTGGATTAAGTACATCCATGTTCAAATAAATAAAAAAGCTGCAGTGATTAAAAAGGTCCATATATCGTAGTTTTTATGAATTGCATGGCCATTTTGACATTCTCTGATTTTACTCTTAACACCTGGTATAAAATCAGCCCCAATTTAACAGTATTTTTGCGACACCCTGTATTTTCCTTAATAGCATGTATTTACAAGTTTCGAATGAAAATTCAGACTGATTACATGAACATACTTGATTCCATAGTAAATTGATTATCAAGCCACATTTAGAAAAACATCTGTTATGTATGCTTCATCTTAAAAACCTATAAATAACGTTTGTTTAGAAGGCCTTTAAACAAATAACATGCTAAAAGAAAACAATTACAAATTAACTTGATTTTACCAGTATAAATAGAATTGCTCAATTGCACGCAAGAACAGTGTGCGAGATGAAAAATAATTATGTAGATTGGGAAGGAATGAGATTCGCTTGTTTGCTTCGTATTCGCGGCACGGCAAACTGTATGTATATGGTTTGCTAGGGCTACCCACTGGAATGTATGTTTAAAGACCTCATAATTATAATTTTACACTGTAAAAATACTTCAATACAATTCAGTTACAATTATTATTGTCGCAGATGTAGAACGTAATCCGAATCCGCGCTAAAGAAACGACAAAATGTAAAACAGTTTATAACGACCAGTAGCAGTAACGACCATCAGATCAACAATAACTACGAATTTAATAAAAAGAAACGATTTATCGCAGATTTGGATGCCGTTCTCCTATCGCAATATTTAGACGTAGGTACGTAAAATATAAAAATGTGACCTTTATTAATGTAAGCTTTTTAGAGTCTATTGGCATTACATAGATGTATTTACAATTTAATATTAACGTAGTAAGTATGCCTTAACGATCGGTTTTAATTTGAATAAAAAACATCCACTTGGTTATGGTCAGTTATAAAAATTAAGTAAATTCCATTGGTCCAATCATGGGAATAATTTAAGCAACACAACATTAATTTTTAAAATGCATTTAAATTTCAATCTTTTAGTCTTTTGCCCACATTTGCTTGTGCGTCTTTCGGAGCGTGTGACAAAATATAGGAACTAGACTATCGACGGTCGACAGTCAGATAACGCAAACTTTATGCAATTTCAACATATAATACATACCTAGCAATCAAAAAATACCTAAAACGAATACGGTATCTCTACGCACAACCGCCCAACGTTAAATATAATTACAATAAACGTTCTTATCGCAACCGGAACGTACACCTCGCGAACAATCAAATATGATACAGTTACAATTTCGAAACTTACACGCTAAATGGATACAAAATAACACTAATAATACTCGTACATCGAAAACGCGCCGGCTCGGGTGCTCAGCACGTGGTCTCGAGGAGTGGGTCAACCGCGAGCGGCGACGGCGCCGTGGGCGCGGGCGCCGGCGGCGGCGACGCGGCCACCACGGCCGGCGGGCACAGCGTGCGCTGGGCGCGGCGCGGCGGCGGCTCGTCCGCTGAGTGCTGGCGGCGCGCCGGTGACACTCGCGGCGAGCACGTACACTGCGGCGCCGCCGGCCGCGCGCACGTACATGGTGCGCCTCCGCAGGCGTCACACACGCGCGCGCGCCGCTCAAGTCTCCCTCGTCGCACCCACGGGTCAGCGTCCAGTGAGTTCATCTTGCGCCACGGGTCGCCGACGAGCGTCGGATCGCGGCGGGGCGAGGGGTCGGGGGAGGAGCGCTCGGAGCGCGCGAGGCGCGGCGCGGCTGGTGAAACGAGCGTGGCGCGGCTCAGAGGCACGGGGGTGCGGGCGCGCGGGGGCGAGGGCTCGGGGCGCGGCCGGTCGGAGTGCGAGCGCGCGCGGGCCGGCGCGGCGCGGCTGGCCGGCGTCACGTCGCTGAGCGAACGTAGGTGCAGGCGGCGGTGCGCGGCGGGCGACGCCGCGGGAGACTCACTGGCGGTCACACTGATGCTAACGTTGTGCGCGACCGTCCTCTTTGGCTCGCCCTTACAGTTGTCCCTGAGGGGGCTCCGGGCGCCGTTTTTAGAATTTTTTGAGGGGCCGGCCCGGCTAGGCGCGGCCCCCGCTTGCTAGAGGAGTCTTTCCGTGGCCGAGCTTGATGTGCCGGAGCTCACGGTGGATGCAGGATTTTGGTCGTCTCCTAGAATCAAAAAGGATCATTCGTTATACACTGATTGTTTAATTATTCCACTATTTGTGGACACTATGGCTAAATGGTTTACCCCAGAACCACTTTCTTATTTGTTTAGGTATATTAAATGTCCTTCCTTGTTTTAAATTTGTATTTGTCACAACCTTGAAACCAGGATAATTCAAAGTCACCTTGAATAGTCTGGCCAGAGGCCGGCAGTCTTTGTCAGTTGAGCAGTTCGACCGAAACAAACCGTTTCAGTCTCTCCAAGTACTGATTGAACAGTTCCACATCATTGTGGCCGGCACCCTGGAATTCGAAACATAAACACTACAAAATAGTTCTAATTAGATACATAAAGTTTTAGTTATTAATTAAAGAGTTTGTTGTTAAATGGGAATAAAGTAAAAAAAAATTAGGACAATTCCCACAGCGTCATCTAGACCTAATCTAGGCTTGTGTTAGGCTGATTTTAGTGTCACGCTGACCATCAGCGCTGACAGCTCAGCGCGTAGCAATCTGTATGGACGCTATAGTATAGAAAGCTTTTAGAATAACGCCGACCGTTCAGCGAGCTATACATCCAAATTTTTGTTCAAATTAGTTAAAACTGTCAGTCATCTAGTCCCCATAACGCAACCTGTGTTTAGCTTGGTGCTTGATGATGCTGTGTGGACTGTCCAGTATTATTGTTTCCATCAACACTCGCCCTGATATGGGTACACTGCTGGGGTAATGCCATAATCCCTATACTGAGCATATGAGTAAGGTAAGAGATCACAGGTAACAGATTTTTGGTACTGCTTCCAAGCATAAGCGGATTCCTTCACAAATTAACGACCGATGTGGCGCGGTGGGCGAAGGTCCGCCTGCGACGCACGAGGTCGCGGGTTCGATTCCCGCCTCGGAACAATTGTGTGTATGATCTGCAGATAATTGTTCCGGGTGTTCTGGTCGTTTTCTATGTATAATAAAAAATATCTATCTATGTAATGTATTGTATTATGTATATCAGTTATCTAGTACCCATAACACAAGCTCTGCTTACCATGGGGCTAGGTAATGCTGTGTGAATTGTCCAGCATTATTTATTTATTTATTTAAATTGTGAAGGAATATAGCTGGGCATTTGATTATTTGTTATTGGCTGGTTTGGTACATTATGTAGGTATTTTATATTTAAGTATTTAAGGAAGTCTTTGCAGCACTTGCAAACTTATTATTAAGGTACCAAAGAAAGACCAAAACAACACTTCCCTTTGATAAAATTAATATTGCATTGTTATCTTACCTCCACCCACAAGGGTTCAACGGCTCGTGGGCAACGCTCATATATCGCTAGACCATGAGAGAAGTCTATAACCTCATCTTCAGTTCCATGAATTACTAGAACTGGAGAGGTGACTTTTGGAATTTTGTCGATACTGAAATAAAATTAAACATACCTTTATACATACAATTTATAGATAGATACACATAATAGGTTAAACCTTGTGTTGCTACTGAGTTAGTTAGTGATTTGATTATAGATTTATAACTAACTTCTGCTCATGAGCAAAGTGTTCTTTTTCCAGGAAAAAAGTAGCCATAGTATGTTATTTCATGTCTAGAACTACATTTATGCAAAATATGTAACAAACATCCATGCAAACTTTCACTGGAATATTAAAGTAAAGTAAAGTAAATATTTATTGCATCAAATACATGTAAATAGGGTACATAGGTGGAGTATGTTTAAATAGGACGCAATGTATTTCTACCTTTGTGGTTTGCAAAATCTGGTTACAATAATTGTCACTTAGTTAAAATGTATACCTACTAATAAATAAATCGAATGTAATAGTTAATAAATTAAAATAAAATTGATAAATAATGAAAAGCTCGAGATGTCATTTGCTTAAATCTAAAAAATGTTTGTCAGTCATGAAATCATTTAATGTATAGCATTCGGCTTCCAAAGTGGCTTTTATCTTTCTCCGAAACAGTGTTAGTGGTAGTTCTCAGTGATTTTAGCAGTTTATTGTAAATAGAAGGGGCCATGCAGAAGACACTATAGTGTATAATAAGTATAGTGTAATGAAAACTTGCTCTATGTTTATAACTAGAAGCTGTGGGTTTAAATAAAGTTTTACTAACTTAGTAGAGTAGCAGACTCAGACAATTCTGTGTAATTTTCGCAATAAAATAAAAATATTATTATCACTTTTTCTAATAAGTAAGGTCATTACAATCTCAATGGGGCTTGATAAGATAAATATGCTGTGATTATGTGGATTTAATCTCAGGGTCAAGCCTTTAATGGAGTTAAGCTAATCACATTGTTTTTTACAATTAATTACCTTAAAATATTGCAGATTACAAAAAGATCATCATTCTTTTTGTGCCTTGCTTGTTACAAAAACATAATGACATATTGATGAGCCAAAGAAAATTTGAATAACAAAAGGCATGTCAGCCTAAAGACCTAAACACGAATAAGCAAAACTTGATTACATATGTATGTACTTAATGCATATTCAATGTTTAAGCTAACTTTCCACTAAATGTGATACTTGATATGGTTGGAGCTCCAGTTTATGATGTAAGAATGTCTCTGGCAAATGAATGTGAAATACGGGTAAGCCAAGGCCTAATTACTATCTGGGTCTTCAAACAATGAAAGTAAGATAATGACCAGTGAAGTTATGTCAGATCCAATTGTGCGTAAATACATTATGACAACCAATTAAAACCTCTTTCAGTAGTGTTAGTGTTACAACTAATACATTAAAATAAATAGATTTATTTATTATATAGATTAATTGCCACTTCTAGTTAAAAATTTTGTATGTTGATGATTTGTGTATGGATTTAAAAAATGATAAATAATAATGTTTGATAAGATATAAATACAACTTTGATTAATGAGTCACCTCTGGAATGTCATCTAAGACAGACTTTTAACTGATGTTTAGACATAAAGCCAAAGGTTTATAGATAACAAATTCATTCCTGTGTGTTGTGTGATCAAAATAATGAATAAGGACCATGAGTCACTGAATGCCTTCTTGATTGAATCACCTATCAATAAAAGCAGTTTATGAATTACCTGGGGAAAGCATCAAAGAACCAGGTTCTTTTTGTGTTGGGGAAGGCAACCCGCATCCCTGACATAAGTGGTGAATGGAGCACTACCGCTCCCACTTCATATCGGGCTGCTAGGTCTACAGTAGGCACTGTACCAATGCTCTGTCCATATAGTATAATGTTCTCAGGACTTATGCCATAGCGAGTGCGGAGCGCTTGCCACGCCGCATCTATGTCAGCATACAGGTTCTTCTCGGAAGGCTTACCGCCACTCACTCCATATCCAGAGTAATCATAGCTGAATATATTACAGTTTATCCTAGTTCCTAGCCCTAAGTAAAAACTACTCATCTGTCCAAGATCGACTGCGTTTCCGTGTGAGAACAGTATCGTAAAGCGAGCATTTGGACTGCAGCGAACAAAGAGACAAGCGATTCTGTTGCCTCTAGTCGTTCTCGAGTAGAAGCCTTCGATGTTCTCTTTCTCTCGTTCCGAATACTGCCACTCAGCGCGCTCAGTAAGAGTCATTGAAAATTTTGCTCCTGTTTCATCTGGTGTGAAAGAATACGTTGGTTCTGGAGGTAGAAAGGCTAGCTTCGCTGCGATTTTGCCTGGGCATGGCGGACAACAAAACAAGCAACACAGTTCACTGAAACTTAACCCGTTCATGATGATTCTTGAAATAACACTAAATATTATTGAACTCTATCCATTACAAAATCACGCACACAATTTCACAAAATTACTGACTGGTCATGGCGAAAATATAATTTCATTTCACGAAATTGACAGATCGTCAACAAATTTCATTTCAGTCAGCCATTGCTGCATTGACAGAGCAGTGTTGCCCTGTCCTCTAAATAATCCCACCAGTACTCAGATAATTCCACTCACAACACAACAAGTATTTGATTCTTAAAAAATTAAATTAAATGTGTTCGAGTGATTCCGCGGATATTACTGCATCTCCTATCGATAAAGTATATTTATATAATTATTATTATGACGGACGGAGACGGGAGTTAAAGATAAAGTTCGAGTAGTCCTCTTTGTAGCCCTTTCGAGAGGGATTTATTTGTATTCTCGTCTTATGCAGCTTGCGCACGTTTTTTATTATTAACATTGTTTACTGTAAATTCATAATTTGCTACGCTGCTGGCTGGCGGCGCACACACCAATCCCGATTAATGAAATCAAGGACATATAGATCGAAGTCCGAATTTTGATCAGATTTTTTAAAATTAAAGTCTTTGGGTGATTCTAAACCTCTTTTATATATTATGTGTTTTTTATATACCTGCCCGTTTCCGAGAAAAAACGAAAGAAAAAAGGGCAGGGCAGGGCGGTGCAGGGAGGGACAGGGTGGCGCGTGGCAAGGCACAAAAAGGCAGGGCAGGGCAGGGCGTGGCTGGGCGTCAAAAGCTCCATGAAGAATAAAAACTTATACCTACAGTCCATCAGTTGTTTTACTCAAGGAACGTGGAGGAGGCCCCTACAGTAGGAAAACACCGTAGGAGCTTGGACCCCTACAATAATGTATATCTCATTAGTTTGGGTTTGGGGCAGTGTTTTTCAGTGTAAAAGTGACAGTGAAATGAAAGTGCCGGATTTATCATTTCACTCTTACAATAAGTAGGTACAAGTTCTTAGATTTTCATAGAAATAAGGCTAATAATCATGTTTTATGAAACTGAACCCTGGGTTACGAAAAATTAGGGTTACCTGAAAATAAAATATAATTCCCCAAATGCCGCTATGAAATATCAAAATGCGGTCGATCGTAGTAAAATCTGTTTTATTTGTTACAGATTTCCCATAAAACATAATTTGCTGAATCGAACTCACTGGACTGAAAAGAAGGAACCTAAAGTCGGGGAAAAAAATTGCATGGAACCTTTCGTTTCGGATCTCTAAGAAATAAGAATGAATGTACACTTTATTGCAATAAAAAAATAACAAAATAAAAACCTTATATCTAAATACTAACAAACAGTACAATAGGCGGCCTTATCGCTGATAGCGATTTCTCCCGGGCAACTTTTGGATGGGGAAAAGATATACCTAGTTAGGTAGATAAGTCTACAAAGTGATAGTTGGTAGAGCACAAACAGTACCTAAATTAAAAGTACCAAAACAAAAAATAAAAACTACATACATTACAGAACAAAACTACTTAAATTAGAAATAAGAAACTAACGTAAGTTAATCTACAAATAATAAAATACAATAGGTAGGTAGGTACAATAAATTCCGATAAGATCTGATCACTGCTGGAGCTACAAGTTTACATCTGAGGTCTGAATCTGAATGAGGAGGGGAGAATAGAGGAAAATTTTAGAAAGCTGAAGAAATACGGTGGGACTTCAGTTTAAATTTGAAGGAGTTGATGAAAGGTGCTAGTCTGATATCAACAGGGAGTTTGTTCCAGAGCCGTACAGCCTTAGACACTAAAAGAGTTGCCCTAGAACGTTTGGGAATGCGTGGGAAATTTGAGTAGTAAATTATCTGATGACCTGAGATTGTAGGAGTTAGAAGAGTGCAGGTACTCAAACCTTTCTTTTAGGTAAGTTGGAAAAATAGATTAAAGAGAATAGAATAGAGAAGAGAAAGAACATGCGTGTCACGGCGAAGTCGAATAGGGAGCCAATTGAGCATGGTGCGAAAAGGAGAGATATGGTCGTATTTGCGCAAACCAAATATGAACCGAAGGCAGACATTTTGGAGGCGCTCAAGTATATCTAGCTGCTCCTCAACGAGATCCAAATAGTAGGCGTCTGCATAGTCCAGAACGGGGAGAAGAAGGGATTGGGCGAGTGCGATTTTAGTAGCGGTCGGTAGAAAGTACCGCAACTTCCTAAGACAACCTGCTGAAGCATATAGCTTCTTATAGGTAACTTCCATCTGAGGATCCCATGAAAGTTTGCGGTCGAAGGTAACTTCTAGATTCCTAGCGGCAAGGACCAGTTATATCTTGATATAACTGGTCCTTGCTAGCGGTCGCGCTGCTCTAAGGAATGGGTGTTCCATCGAAAATAACCTGAGGTACAGCTTTCCAGTCCAATCTATCGATTGACATGATGGGGTTGATTTTTAGACCATGAGCTTGACTCAGTTAGCGGTGTAAGTCTAAGTTATGTCTGGTTGTGAACAAGCCGTTCGAGAAATTTTGACAGAAAAGGGAGTATGGAAATGGGACGGCAGAAATTAGGATTGGATTTTTTAGGTAGAGGAATCAGTTGAGCTTCTTTCCAGCATGAAGGAAAGATCCCGTACTCCAGGGAATGATTAAGGATATGACGTAGGATTGGTGAGATGAAGTTTAGTATGGGAATGAGCATATTAAGGCTGATGCCATCAGTTCCAATAGCTTTGGAAGAAATGGATAGGATACTTCTTAACATCATCGAGGGTGACTGGGTCGAAAGAAAATGTAGAGTGGTTAGGAGTTGGAGTAGAAGAAATATTTTTGATGATAATAATTTAAACAGCGTCAGGGCATAGTGAAGGTTAAGAGAGTTAATATTTAAATTGTCAGGGACTGAGTCTTGCTTAGACTTTCCGACTCCTAGCTTTCTAAGGAATTTACCAGACCAATTACAGCTAAAGCCAATTTACAGACCTTGGCATGATCCTCATCTGAAACGGATTGGTGAATGTAACGACGACGTTGCGCATCTCTACACTTTCAGTTGCAGTGATTTTAATAGGCGGCCTTATTTTTATCACTAAGATTAATTATGTACCTAGTTTTAGGACAGGATGTTTTAGTTTGATAGGGCGGAAAGGTGCATGCTTGTCGTAAAGATCACTAATTAATGCACTAAAGGTGGCCACCTTATCGTCCAGAGAATCAGCATCATAAACAGATAACTAATCCAGATCACGAGCATCGGCTAGGAGTTTATCAGTATCTATGCTATCAAAATTTCGCTGTAGAATTATTTTGGGCCTTAACTTAGGGGGGCGGTTTTAAAAGATAAAAAAATTAAGTCATGGCAAGAAAAGTTATCAGCGGAAAATTGGCCGTGCCTTACAGCAAAAAAATGAGAAGAAACTATAAATAAATCTAGTAAGGACGACGGGGAGCAATTTGGAATATGGTGAGTGGCTCCAAGAGGGAGGATATGCAGATTAGAAGACCTCACAATACTCTCAATAGATTCGGTGCGATGAGATGCTCTCTTTTGATTTGAGTAGACAGGTATTGAAATCGCCTATGAATGATAATCGGTTGATTAAGTATAGTTTGGAACGAGATCATCCAAAAGTTTTTCAAAAGAGGAAAGATAGTAGGTAAGCCACCGAAAGAACGGATCGGCCGCGGCCATCCTTCGTTTTGTGCGATCCGACGTCATCGTTCGTTTTTCAAAGTAGACCTCTTAGCTTTAAGGATTTAATGATCAAACGAACTTACCCTTACTACGTGAAGTTCGATCATAATCATGGTAACCGCTGTAGGTAGAGTCAATACAGGCTCTGCTAGGTCAAAATTACTACATAATTTCTTAAAAAAATAACTTTAAAATATCGTGTGTAAGGCTAGTACTACGAAACGCTACTACAATATGTAAAATCTCAAAATCGCAACGAATGAAGCTGTTCACATAATAGTTTTTTATTGCCGTGATATATATATATTTTTTGTGGTTTTTAATTAGGTATTTTCTGCATTTTATAAGAATAAAACTAATTGGGCGCAAATCGTAAAACAACCTTTTTCTATTAGCTCCCAAATTACAAATTGAAACGAAGTTTTATCATGAATACATACATAGAAATAGTTTACGATTTGCGGCTAATTACGTTTCCGCTAGTTTTAATCCTTGTACAACACGCAGAAACAATAAAATACCACAAAAAGCGCCGACACGAAACTATTGCCTATCTAACAGACAAACCAGGCCACGAACTAGGTATTCCAGGTAGGTATCTACCTACTTAAGTAGTTAAATAAAAAATTAATTCATTAGTTTTTGTATTTATTGTATAAAAGGGTTTAACAAGAGAGATCGTTATTGCATTAAAATTACAAGACTTTACTAGTAATGTATAAAATTAGATAACATTATCCATTTTAAGCAGTCTACGACGGTGTTATGTCGTTACGTTAACTATTAATCAGTAGCAGCAGTAGCGGCAGCAATAAATCGAAAGTTTTGGTCACACTTTGTGCCCAACGTAAATAGGTAATGATGGTACGTACAAAGAGAAACACGCTCTGCCGCGAAACAACTTAGCCACTCTTTTAGTTAGTTGTCACATAACATATTGAGATAAACATTTAAATAGGTCATTTAATAGGCTGGCTGGTCTGAGTTGACACTGGCTGGCAGCCGCCGCGCCGTGGCGGAAATAAGAGAACAATTTCGGCCACTGCGGACATCAAATTTAATAGCAGGTACCTACCTTCAGGGTTTCAATTTCAAGTAACGATTGAACCTTGATGTAAGAGCACATAAGGTGCTTTCTTCTTTCTACAATCTAGAAATTTAAAACTCAAGAATGCTACATTCAGAATGTTCTGAAAACAAAATGATTTAAAAAAGTGCTGCAACGTGCTGACTGATCCAATTCATAACCATAGTATGCGAAGCATACATCGATTGGTTAATTTATTGCTAAAATATTAGGCACTTAGTATCACAGAAAATTAGGGACAAACTGAAACACGTGTACTAAGCTTAGTTACGAGTACATGTTAGTCGTTAGGTGCATGCACTACTAGAGTGAGAGAGTACCTACACATAAGGCGTTTTGAAGCGCGCACTTCAGTAATGTGCGTTTTAAATACCCCAGTCTGATATATCCGTAGATACACATCAAAACGAGCGTTTCTAGTAATTTAAACACGCGCTTGAAACGGTACGGTTGTATTAGACGAGATGGTTTTTAAAACGCGCGCTTCGATACCCCTAATGAGTACTCGCTCTTATGACAATAGCTTAATAAAGCCGGGTACTGATCGGTGTTACCGGACGTAATGTAACGTGTTAAACAACGTTCGTTCGTGTTGTATAGGGAAAGAAGGCGCTCGCAACGAGCGACGAGACGGATTCTAGCACACGGTGGCTGTCGCAGCGTAATGTTTCATGATCGCTGCAAATAGTACATTACGCCCGTAAAACCCGGTCAATTAAACCAGCTCAAAAATAACATAAACCTCATCATCGAACCTCGAGGAACCAAAAAATTTATATTATTATATTTTGTGAAAGTAAATAAAACAGTGTTTATCATCGAAAAAAAAAGAAAAACTATTGATTGATACAACGGGTATTTATCGCATTTATTTACCTACTAGCTGCGCCCCGCGGTTTCACCCGCGTGGTGATAGATATTTTGGATAATATACAATATATCTTTATAAATTGTAGCCTATTTGTTATTCTGATGTATAAGCTATATTATTATAAAGTTTCATTAAAATCCATTCAGTTGTTTTTACGTGAAAGAGTAACAAACATCCATCCATCCATACTTACAAACTTTTTTCCCGACGTTTCAACAGGTTTACACTCTGTCGTGGTCACGGGATGACTGGACACTAGTCATAGGTTATTAAACGCGATAAATACCCGTTGTATCAATACTTATAATTATGTGTTCAGATCGCGTAAGTTTAAAAAAGAATAACTACCTAAATAGTAAAGTATAATTCATCAGTAAGTTTTTATACACAAGTGTTGATGGTTTGTTGGCAAGCTAAACCATAAGCTGAAAGCCCTGCGCTCATTATTCCAATACCGCTACCGCACAGCACTAAATGTGCATTCAAATGCGGGGTTAAAACTCATTATCTTTAGTAACATTCTTTCCACAAACTTCAAACGAGTGGCCCGAGATCTGATGCCGTCAATATACGTATAATTCATCTAAATATTGAGTTAAAGCCTATATAAAGCATACTTTAATGCAAATTTTTGTGCTGTGCGGCGCTAATTGTCAGGTGTGCGATAAGCTTAGAGTAGAAGTAGAAATTTTGAGAAAAGTTAGGTTACAATCATGAAGAAACGACAAAATCACTGGGTTTTTCTTGATCTTACTACCACTAGGATGTGGGGGTGGGCACCCAAAACTCGATAGCAGAATCACATGTACCAACACACAACACACCATTCTGATAGCAAGCCTGTAACAAAGAAAAGAGTTAATAATATTGGTACTTACTTAATTTTTTGCTGTTTTTTGGGAGACTTTTTGTAAGCCATCTTGGTATTTTTGTTTATGAGTGGAAACTATTTTAACACTAGGTAATTCAATTAATTATATGTCAAGTTTAAAAGTATTATCATGCCAAGTTTGTTTGTATAATGATGAGTTAGTGAGTAGGAGCAATCTCTAACTGGTCTAATTTCAACATTCCCTTTACTCAAATGAAAAAAATCCCTGTGTAGCACATATTATCCAGTTAGTTACCGTGAGAGCGAAGCCGCGAGAATCATAAATAAAATGAAATATTCACCTTAGTAATGTCAAGTGTATTGCTTGCTACTGAAAAGTATTCTTCAGGTGGATAGCAATTGTACATAAATTTGATCTCAGATCTGTTTGTACATGCAATCAGTGTCCCCTCTCTTTGAAGGCATGCCACAACTTTATTAGAAGGTTTTATTATCGGCGGTTGCTCCCAGATCTCATGTGTCTTTAAATATGTGAAGTTTTCAGGGTGAAACAAATGGAGGCATCCTCTAGAATCTCCCACATACAATGCTGTTGGGCTCCAACTGATGCATGTTGGGTAACCCTTTTTAGTAGGCATTTTTATATCTCTCTTAATAATTTTTCCTGCAACTCTGTCCCATATAGCCAAAGTCTTATCATCACTCACAGATGCCACATAATTTTTGTATCTGTGTAGACTTAGTATAGGACCTCTGTGTGGTTCGTAGCAGCTGGTGGGTGTTTCAGACCGGAGATCAAAGAGTAATACTTTTTTAGAGTACAGACCAGCAATTACTTCCTTTCCAAAACCAATAACAGACAGAACTGACATTGTACACCTGAGGACAGATTTTAAAGATATAAATTAAGTCTACAATGAGCTGGTAATGGGTTTTTAAATACAAGGCTTACCAGAACTTCTGTATGGATACAAATGTGGCCAAATCCCAGGCTCTTACACTATTATCCCAGGAAGCAGAGTAGATTATAGATGCTGAATCAGGATAGTCAGGTGACAAATCCCAAACCCATCCGGCGTGAGCGTCCTCTCTAATCTGACGTATGTTGGTATTGGCATTCTGTGCCTCTACACCATTCTCAGAAGCAACAAGATCAGAGACATTTATAATTGCCATACTTCGGTCCCTGCCACCTGATATACATAGTTCACCTTTCTGGAAAAGAAGTTAAATCAAGTAAGAGCAATTCAATAAGACTTATAAGAATCTCTTTAGTTTGACTCACATTTACGAGCAGCACTGCATCCACAGATGCATAGTGCATCTCTTTGATAACAATATGTTTCATATCCTCTGCAGAATTGGTCCACTTATTTTTCTCAAAGTCCATATCAGCACACACATCTACCCAGTTAATAGGTTCCTCATCCCAAATCTTCAAGCTTTGTATTGGTGGGTAGCTGCCTTTCATTCTACTATGAACCCAATATTTCCAAAGGTTATCATCTGCTAAAATATCTTCTAACTTTTGGCATACTTTACCCAAAGTGTTTTTTAGAAAGAATGCATCTACGTACGAGAATATTTTGAGGATTATCTGAAGACAAATGAAAGTTGCTGTACATTCATTTACAAACAGTTTGTTTGATTATTTTGAAAATAATCTTTTAGCATTGAGTAACATCTCCCTTGCTAAGTGCACCTGTATCTAGTTACTGTAGCTAGATGTAATGCTTTATTCCTTTCAGACCTTATACTGGACTAATACACCTTGAGAAGTAATACTTTTTCAACTGTCAAAAGCTCATAGATGATTGTGAAACTGTCAATGTATGAAATGCTCACTCACATTTTTACTAGTGGTTTTTGTAAGCTAAAATGATTTTTTATCTTTGCCATCATAAAAATAAGGCCCATTAAAAATAACTTCTTGAATACCATTGCACCTATGTTTAGAAATAGAATAGAATTATGGTCTTACCTCCACTG
Source organism: Eupithecia dodoneata (assembly GCA_947044415.1). NCBI lineage: Eukaryota > Metazoa > Arthropoda > Insecta > Lepidoptera > Geometridae > Eupithecia > Eupithecia dodoneata. The sequence goes on along the minus strand of OX345656.1, from coordinate 3,848,543 downwards.
GCATATCCAACAAACCCAACTGATATTCATTCCCAAGAATCTGTTCATTTTCAGTAACTGCTAGCTGTTCCATTGACTCAGATATATTTTCACTCATACTGAACACTCTTCAATTTATCTGTATAACAGAAAAACTCACCTAATTTTCAAACAACAAGAGGAATTATGCATAAAGAAAAGAAACAGAATCAACTACATTTATCTTGATAACACAGGAATTATTGAGAAAACTTTTTAAAACAAACTAAGCTGGAAATAAAATGCTATTTGATTCTCATAACACATTCTTATCTAAAGTGGTAAAGAACTGTAGAAACAAAGGAGTCATGTTTTGAGACAAAGAATATTAAAATTAGGCAATTTATGTACCTACATAAAAAAATAACATCAACCCCACAACTGTTACTAACAGCTGGTCCTTTGTTCATCACAGCTGTTGTTCAAATTATGCTTAGTCAATGACCATAAACGGTAGTTTGCATTTTTATTCGACAAGTTTGAGACAATAATATGTTTATGCACAGCGAATTGCTTATTTTTGTAAGTAGCATTATTTTGTGTACTTACAAGACTCCTGAAACTCTAGTTGCAGTGTAAATTTTGATTTAGTGGCGACGACTACACAATTACATTTTCAACTCTAATTTCTCTTCTAATTCTTCGTTTCACATAAAGTCAAATCTAGCTTCGCCCTAAATAATTGTCTGACGAAATATGCAGTTAGGCAACAAATGAATAGTTTGTTCATAAAAAAAAATTAGTTCAAGTTCACAACCAGAAAATGAAGAAAAATAAATAAATAATAATTAAATTCTAATTGTCAACCCTAACATGCCTGAAGTTAGCTTTGAGTACTGTCCTCGGACGAAGGAAATCGTTTTGCCTTTTACATGATTTAATATTATGAAGAAATCAATAAGAAGTTATCATAATGTTCATAGAATAAGAGATAATTCCAGACGGATTCCTACGGAATCACAAGTCAAGAACAGCAATGGCGGACTTGTCATAAGTGAGAGATGCCAACTGATGAAAAAAAATGCCGATAATTTTCATAAAATTTTCTTCAAATCACAGATCACATATCAAGTAGGTAGGTAGCTATTATTTAAAAAAAGAAGCGTAATGCTTTAGTCACATAAATGTTTTAGTTTTTATAAGACCTACCTACTACGTAACATACCAACCTATGATTATAATTATTTTCCTTCCGAACGATTGGCTGATTTTTCTACTCTAAAAAACCATCTATACGATCCTGCAATCAGAACCCCTAAATCGGTAGCACACTCAAAAAGGGGGTTCTCAGAGGGCAGGGGGGAGCAACATTTAGCTTGCATTTAAAATCACTGGTCTCCTCTATACACCCCCACTATTATTTTTATGCAATATACGAGCTCCGCGTAGGGGCCACGGGGGGAGGGGTGTTCTGGGGGAGTAAATGTCAAATTTGTTGGAATTTTCAACCCCTTCTATACGATTCTGTAAAAAAAAACATACCTCCTTCAAGGAAAACAATTATGTCAATCAGTAAGTCAAGTCAGTCTGTGTTAATTTAGCTTTATATAATAGAATGCTTAAGTAATATCTATTTAAATTCTTATTTACGTTAGGTAGGCCTAATTCCAATTTTAAGAATTATAATATACAAAGATTCAAACATTTTTAATAAACTCCCACAATATTCGGAAATTTAGAAGTTTACGTGCTGGTAACACCGGCAAGATTTGTGTTTTTGTTGTGATTTTTCTGTTGATAGTTATTTGCGTTCAATCGAAGAAATAAGTGGATGTAATTAGAAATTTACGTGTGAAATGTGATTCTGTGTTTATTATTTACTAAATTAGTGTGATTTCGGCAACATCTGACCACACAAGAAGAAATTTTTCATATTTCGATCTCAGTTACAATAGAGTCACTCTGTTGGTGTATAAAGAGGTAATGGCGGACGAACGGTCTATAAATTGACAATGGTCAAAATCGATACATCAGTGAGTGCTTCGTTCTCGATTGACTGAGACTCGGTCCGAGCATTTTTACGTTCATGATAGTGTTATTTTAGTTAGACGATGTTGTTTTGAAACGCGCGGTCGGTGTTTCGCTTTGTATGAATGATGTGATGACGTCAAGTCTCAGAGAGAGCCCAAACGCAAAATTCCTAGGATTTTGGCCCTAACATCGCTGCATCAGTTTACCACATGGTTTTTAGTAAGTATCCATATTAATATATGATTAATATTATAAAGAGGAAAGATTTTATTGTTTATTTGTATTGAATAGGCTCCGAAACTACAGGGCCGATTTAAAAATTCTTTCACCGTTGAGAAGTTACACTATTCTCGGTGAACATATTTCACCCTAATTTTTTTGAATTTCCTTATTATTATGTTTTCAAAAAAATTAAGGATCCATACTTAAACTCAAATAATGTAACCCAAGGTGTAACAAAATTACCTTAAACATTCCTTAGGTGTATTCCTTACATCGCGTGCGCTGCGAAAACTATTGATGATAGAATAAAGTAATGTAGGGTCAGATGGGGTAAGAGAAACATACTTTATTATATATCAAGATCAACGAGTCCCAGCACCTAACCTAAACCAGCTACGTTAATATTGCTATATCCAAATAAATATTCGGTTCATTAGCTGCCTATGACTTTGATACATAATCTTCTGGTACCACTATCTTCAGAAATAAATGGCAAAATACTTTCGTAGTGCTAATGTTTCTCTTACCCCATGGTTTGGGGAGAAGAGAAACACTTTCAATATCTATGTAAATATAATAGAGATAAGCTTATTAAACAGACTCTGAAATCGGCAAAACTGGTGGCAATCGTGTATGAGCCATATTCATTTCAAATAGAGCTCACTTTACTGTTAAAATAGAAAAAAATAAATTTGGGGTAAGAGAAACATATACACCAAAGCAGAGATAAAAAACATTTTTTAATTAAAATCAACACAAATTGTTTACTACGATGTAATAACTGAAATATTTTACTTCTTTGCCTTGAATAAACATTTATAAACCTGTAATCAGGTTAACAAAGATGACATTAACCATAAAATAAGTTGAATATCAACTTACCATAACGAAATAATTTTTACTCTAGTAAATACTCAACCATAAAAGCAAAGCAACCTTAAACATTATGCGAAAGTGTGTTTGTTTGTTTATTTGTTTGTCCTTCCTTCACGCCCTAACTAAGCAACCAATCAACTTGATTTTTGTGATAGAGAAACATTGAACGGATGGAGAGTAACATAGGCTGTACTTTTTATCTCATAAATCAGTTCCCATGGAAAAGAAATAACCTTAAACAACGCGTGCGAAGCCGCGAGCAGCAGCTTGTGTTTGAATATGATAATCAAACAGAAGACTAATAAATCTCAGGAAAGAAAGGGGGAGTGATTAAAAGAATTGTAGCAGTCTAGCAGCAGCACTAAAATAAGGTTTACCATTCCTGACATGGGGTAAGAGAAACATATGTTTCTCTTACCTCGTATGTAGCTGTCCCTCTTACCCCAACAAAGATTTTATAGGTTATGATTTTGATAGCAACAAAACTCTTAATATCTGTATTATTAGAACGTAAATATTTGGTAAAGAGTATAACTTACATTTCACTTGTTATTTAGGTGAAAACAAACAGTCTAAAACACCTTTATTTTACAAATTTATTCCGAAGCAAAGACAATGCATCCAACTCGTGTTCACGGGGTTATGAACTGTCAAATTTGTTTTGGTTTTTTCTCAGCAATGGAACCTCGTAGCGACATTTATGTCTGAACGGCGGAACTAATAAACTAAAACTGTTTTATCGACAGAGCTACTCTAGACCTAAAGCTTTTATTTTACCAAATATAGCCTCTCGTTTCTCTTACCCCGGTGTTACACTTACCCCATCTAACCTTACTACAATTTTGTAGAACACATCATTGTCTATAAAAAATGTCACAGCATCTAACTAACTATTATATTTACACAAACATAAAACACTAACAGTGCACGCAATATGATCTAGCGAAATCGATTTTTTTAATTCGTGCTTTTAAAATAATTTAGCGCTTTTGTACCGCTTTTAGTGCACTGAGTAGGTTTGTTGTTTCCCGTATAACAAATAAAAAAAAAAAAGAAGAAGTAGAAAGAACAAAGTACTGTGTAGTTTTTGGAATTGGCAGAACTGGGTAAGACCAATGAGGGTAAGACTCCTAGAAAGAGAAGTCCATAGAAGGATCGCAAATGCCATCTCTTTCACACAAGAAAGAGAATAATATATCCTCAAAGCCTGAGAAGAAATGAGATAGATTGACTGTATTTCTGTCTGGCTCAGCGTGTCAAGGTCAATCAGTCTAGTGATCAACAAATGTGCCTGGACATCGGTGGGTTTCGACGCAATATTGTTGTTTTCAACCTTACAATAAGTTTTCTTTAAATTTAAATGTGGTAGAGTGATTCCGCGAACATTACTACACCTCCTATCAATAAAGACCCGAAGTGATGATGGTTCAGAGCAATGTTTTTCAGTGTAAAAGTTACAGTGAAGTGAAAGTGCCGGATTCATCATTCCACTGGTAAGAACAATTTATTTTGACTACAAAACGATTCCAAATGTACGGTTTCTTAGATTCCCATCGAGACAAGGCTCAAAAATTGTGTTTAAAGAAAATTTTCATAAAATCATGAAAATTTAGGGTTGCCTGCACTAGAAAATAAAATAACCCATATGTCGCATTGAAACATTTTGAATTCCTTCATTGTATTAAACAATGAAGGAATTCAAAATGTTTCAATGCATTTATATAAAAAATAGAATTATGTAATGATTTTACGTCTTCTTTGACTAGAAGCCACGGGTCGCAAAGATTAGGAACCCAATTAATATTTAAAAATATGTAAGAAACATTTTGATGAAAATTTATTGATGAAAAAGAAACAGCGAACTTATCTGTGCCCTCAAGCTGTTCCAAGGCTGGTAAGAAAAATACTTAAAAATAATGCCTCCGTGCCACAGTGGGTGAAACTCTGTTTGAGACTCAGAAAAGTTTGTGATACTATCTTTTAGTCTTCCTACTACCTACCTACTATAATAACTAATCAAATATTTTGGTTGGATATTAATTATATTGGGTAGTATTACTAATATTACTTTTATATGTGGTACTTTTTATGTTTCAGACATGTAAGATAAAAACTATAGAAAAGGATCGTATGGAAAGTGATGAAAACTTATCAAATACGGTGAATTTTATTGACAAATCACTTTTCCATTTTTTTTCTCTCTCCATGATGAGGAAGCCATTTTGTTTTTCTTTTACCTCTAAGCACGGATTAAGTCATATCTACCCACGTAGAGGTCGTAGGAAGACGATAGAGGACTTATTTGATAGCCAATAATGTAGATAATAAAGTAATAACATTGTGGCAATTTCTATTTCATAACAGATGAATATCAAATTTATAAAACACAAAGAAAGTTTTTTAAATAATTAGAATTCCCGTGTAGCAATACCATAAATCCCTACCATAAATCATATTTTAAAACTTACGTATTATGGTTCTATATTATTTAGGTTTAAAAATAATATTCTGTCGCCTATGCCTGAAAATGATAGATTTTTTTATTTTTGTTATACTTAAAAGACCTTACATACCAATAAAAATATAGGTAGCTAAACGTTGTTTTATTTATTAATTGTTTACCCATTCCCGCATACTTTCTTATTTCCTAAGAAAAACGCAAGTAAAAAATAGGACCTATCGGGTTGACGAATTATACCTTCAGGCTGTAACAAAAAGTAAGGACCAAAAACCACCACATTAACCTACGAGTATAGGAAAGACCTACAAAGGTTTGGTGAAATTCTAGGTTCTGAATTTCATGAAAAAGCCCGAAATATTTATGAACTGGAAAATCGCAAATCATACATATCCCAGGACATTCGGCATAAACCAAGTACCGAAATAACATTCGCATGCATCAGGTAATTTCGCGATAGTAGGTTTGATAGGATCTTTATTTCTTATAATATTGGAGTTATTAGCTACATAAAATATCACCAAAAAACCTGACATAAGAAATCTAAAATCGGAGTAAAAACTTTTGATGGCAACACTATTTCGTATTATCTGTCCCTCACACGAACCACGCTACCCAGCCATCTTGTACTTTATAATTAATCTATGGTAAGACTAGTATTGATAATTGATTTTTGTATGTATGCAAAGGCACTACTAACGTAGATACGTTATTATAGCATAGACCAATTATTAGTACTACGTTTTACGTTATTATAGTGCGTTGTGGTGGACTGTACTGTACGACTGAAGTGTAAGTGGCGTGTACTATACTGTTTATACTGGTGGACAGGACATGGAAAGAAAAACTTAAATTCAACCACAAAATTGATAAAATAGTTTAGTCGTTTATAAATAGGTAGGTAAATTATTCCTTTTCTGTGTATTTTCCTGATCCGAATCTGATCATGGATTATCCATCTTCGAGTTCATCTGCTGAAACTAGGGCGATGGATATTGATAAGGAGCTTACAAATAAGTACTTGAGCGGGGAAATGTCTTTCGCTGAGTATTCCAGTGAATGGTATGAAAATGACGACGAGGAAGACATCGAAGACGTTAGGCAAAATGAAGAGGAACCGCTGCCATCGGTAGAAAAACCTATCATAAGACGAGCTCGCCGGCTTACAAAACTCTCCCCAGCACTTATCGGACTCATGGGTGAGTCCAACTTGCGTTTCGCTAGAGGAGATACAAAAACTGCAGAAAGAATGTGCCATGAAATAATAAAACAATTGCCAACTGCGTCTGAACCTTATCAAACATTAGCACAAATATATGAACATGATAGAGAAAAGCATTTGCAATTTTCTTTATTAGCTGCTCACTTGAAGGCCACCGATGCCAGTGAGTGGCTTAGACTTGCAGCTATGTGTATGGAACAGGCCAATTTCAGGCAAGAAATGATATGCTATACAAGAGCCATTAGAGCACAGCCTCATAACCTGGAACTGCATTTAATTAGGATTAACTTTATTGACAAACTGGAAGAAATATCATATCCCATAACATCTCAGACTATATCAAGGGTTAAATGCTACCATCGAATTGTAACATCAATGCCGGCTAGTGAACCAGAGACCATATTAAAGTACGCAAAGCTGGCTGCAACTCTGTATCACAATAATGATGAAATGGAAAGAGCATGTGAGGTCCTAAGTATAGCATACCAGAAATGTTCTGGGCATTTTGCTCCAGAAGATTTAAACATTTTCTTAGAAGTCCTAATTGCACAGAAACAATACCAGAAATGCCTACAGGTATTTGTGTCAAATGCAGGAGTTGATATTGAGGCAGAGATATTAACAGTCAAAAATAGCAATGATCAAATAGAAGAACAAACAAACTATCTTAATTGTTCAATACCAAACGATTTACCTATTGATCTTAGGTGTAAACTACTGATTTGTTTTATATACCTCGGAGCGATGGATCTCTTTGCGTCTCTTATGCAGGATTTTATAGGTAAATACAATGTGGCAGCAGCTGGGGATTTGTACATGGATATTGAAGAAGTGCTCACATCCCAGGGTTACTATCCGCTAGCCTTCCAGCTACTGGACCCATTGGTTAAACACAAGAACTACAGCCTTGGCGCTGTCTGGCTGAAGCATGCACAGTGTCTCAATAACATGGGCAGGGTTGAAGAATCTGTAGACTCCTACTACAAAGTTCTAGAATATGCTCCACAACATGCAGATGCACGAAGAAAACTGTTTGAAATTCTTGAGGAAAAAGGGGAGATTGATGCAGCTCTTGAAATGCTACAGCAGGATTATCACTTTGTTGTGAGTGCTAGCCTTCTCTATGAACATTGTGTCACACTCAAAAAGTATAATAGACTTGCAAAATACCTAAAAGTTGGTGAAGCCTTATTGTCCAAAAACTTTGTGAGGTTCAGGCACAGTGAAGAGCTAATGCTTGCCTGCAGAGTGAGAGGTGCAAGTGACCACATTCAATCTTTTCGCACATTGCGAGGGGAGAACCCCAATAATGAGGATGACATTCAGTTTGATGATGAAGAAGGATTTGCTCTGACACCTGAGCAAGAATGGGAATTCTTCAAGGACTTGTTACAAGTAGCATTCAATCTCAAGAAATATGTGGTTATGCAGAGATTAACATTTGGTGCTATTGCCTCTAAAAATTTGGCAACACATCGAACCCAATTGGAATTCTACTGTCTCCAGGCTTCCATACTCAACAATGATCACATAAAAGCTTTCAGATTCATAAAGGATTTTGCAACAAAACTACAGACTCCAGTTGCATGGAATTTACTAAACCTAACCATGAACAATTTAGATGAGAATACACATTGTAAATTTTTATCAAGATTATTCCAAAAGGATGGTTATAACAAAATGAAATGTTTGTTTCTGGGAAAGAACTTTCTAAACTCTGGGAGATATCTTGTTGCACTGAAGTATTTCTTGGAGTATCACAATGAGATCCAGGAACCAATGACAGCTCTGCTGGTAGCCATCACAATATTGGTAATGGCATCCCAAAGGACTGTGGATAAACACCACAATCTAGTTCTTCAAGGAGTTTCCTACTTGTTGAAATACCAAAGCCTTAGAAAATGTGATCAAGAGTCCTACTATAATATGGGCAGAGCATATCAAATGTTAAGCATTAATAATCTGGCAGTAGAATATTTCGAAAAAGCGTTAGCTTGCAATGGTATCACTGATTGTGAAAAACATGGGAAGATTGATCTAACAAGAGAAACTGCTTACAATTTGTACATTATGTTTAAGGACCACTCTCCTCAAATAGCAAGAAAATATTTGTTAAAACACCTTGTTATTGAATAGTTATTTTATTCTTAATGTAAATAAATTAACTGCTAAGTAAATTGGCTGTACTGATTGTTTTTATTTTCATTGTTTTAGATGCCCTACCTACAATAATCAGGCTAGTTCCTACAGAAGATAAAAATGGCAAGTCAAGTAGTCCCTGCGAATTCAGTTCAATTTGGCGATCTGTGCATGGTTCTAGATCAAATTGTCAAGAAGAAACAAAAACCGGAAAAGCAAAAAGTTTTGAACGAGTTCATAAATAATTTTAAAATTAATGCAGCAAACATTCAAGAAGATAAGGTGCCAGCTTCTTAACTTAATTTAATAATATGTAGTATAACTGACTACATAATTATGTATCTACACCTGTAACGAGCTTCATGCCGCTCCACTCTCGTATATACACTCTCATGACCCACGACGCAGACCACCTCCACCCCCGTCTAGAGGCTGGGCAGTAAATGCGTTAACAATCAAGTGGTGACGAACTGACAACTGACCCGTATGGTGATTTGATTATGTAACTCGCGACCGGTTTGTGACAGGCGTAAATTAAGCAATCAGTGCTGTCAAACGCCAATTTTGACCAATTTTGACGTTGTAGCTGGTGTCAAACTAATACAAAATTGACGTTTGACAGCACTGATTGCTTAATTTACGCCTATCGCAAACCGGTCGCGAGTTACATAATCATCCGGCGGATGTGGCGGAGGAGGTTGCGGGTCGATTCCCGCCTTGGGTCAAAATGTTTATATGATCTGTAATGATTTCTCTGGGTATTTTTTGTAGAATAAAATATATCTATTTATTTAATATAATATAACAGTCATCTAATACCCATAACACAAGCTCTGCTTAGCATGGGAGTTGAGGCTGATGGATGATGCTGTGTGGATTGTCCAGCATTCGTTATTTGTCTACGAGTCCTGAGAGGCCCAAAGGGGCCTTGGACGAAATGGTGAATTTGAAGACCGTAGGGTAGGGTGTGATCTTTGAGGGTTACTATCAAAGTTACCTACTATATACCTACGCTCAAAAAATATAAGGGTTTCAAAGTTTAAAACATAATTAACACACGCTTTGTTGGAAAAAAGGAGCCTATGTCGTAACCAGGGCCCAGGACACTAATCTATCCTCTTAAATTCAGCCATTTAATCTGAAAAACATAATAGACAGTGAGTGAGAGTTACCTCTCTTATTGCATTTACCTATATTGGTAGGTACTACCTAATAGGTATTAGTTTGGGTGGATAGAAAGTTAGGACAAAATCTGATCGGGGGTAAACTTTTCAGAACTCCAGTTTCTTCCCCATCCTCAGGCTATTAGTACCAAGCCTAGACAGAGAACGGGGAGCGTACAACCTAAAGGAATCCAAACTGGGCGCGTTGCTCGTCAAAGTTCTATCGATAAAGAAGGATTCTAACGATGGGAGAAAACTGCTGAACTTTAGATCTGCAGGCACTTCGATAGACGGAGACTTTGCGAGTGTCGCCTACTTTGTGCTGAAGAGTCGGATGAATCAGACGGGAAGCAAGATGACTGTGGGTGATGTTAATGATGTCTTTGATAAGATCGCGTTTATGGAAGCTGGGAATAAAGGACGTGAGTATCACTATATAGTTTAAAACAAACTCGGTTCCCGCTGTCTGTCTGTCCCTATGTACCTATGCTCAGATCCTTAAAACTACGTAACGGATTTTGATGCAGTATTTTTTTTAATAAGTAGAGTGATTCAATAGAAAGGTTTATAAACCATTTGACACATAGATTTCCACGCGGGGGAAGCCGCTGGGCGCAGCTAGTACCTACCTAGTAATACTAATACTAATTACTGTAATGTAACTAGGTACTTGCCTACCTTTTGAAAACTTATATAAGCCTAGGTACCTATTAAGTTGGATAGAAGAGTTTATCCCTAAAAGTATCGTGTTTGTTTTTTATTATATTGTAGAAATGTTGGATGACCTATTCAGCCACGCAATGCGAAGCCTAACGGCGGAACACATGAAATGGTTCCTACGTCTGGTGCTGAAGGATCTCAAACTGGGGATGGGAACCAACAGGATCCTGTGCTGCTTCCATCCTGACGCGCCGGAGGCTTACCACGCATGTGGTAATTTGGCAAAGGTAATATTTGAAATGACAAAAAACCATCCAGCGTCTACCTGCGAAAGACTGCAGGTAGATGCTGGATGCGTCAAGCTGAAGACAGGGCGCTGTGTGTGGCGCTCATTGAGAAGGCTCAATGGCGCGGTAGGCGAAGTTCCGCCTACGACACAGGAGGTTGCGGGTTCGATTCCCACCTTGGGACAAATGTTATTACGATCTGCCGATATTTGTACAGGGTGATATTTGCTCTGGTCGTTTATGTATATTAAAAAACACTATCTATGTAATGTATTGTATTATGTATATCAGTTATCTAGTACCTATAACAAAAGCTCTGCTTACCTTAAGGCTAGATAATGCTCCGTGAATTGTCCGTCATTATTTTTTTATTTATATACCTACATTACCTAATCCTACGACGTGGAAGGCCCAGGATGAGAGGGCGTGACTAGCTCCAGGTACATCTTCCATCGTGGCCTGTTGCAGCGTTGGATCGCGAGGCGTGGAAGGAAAAAATGGAGGCCTTTACCCAGCAATACTTACAAATACTTACTCATACTTATTAAATCACAGGTATGCGAAGACCTTGAAGATGGTAACGTCCGTCCTCTAGAGATGGGCATTCAGATGTTCTTCGCGATCAGTTCCATGCTGTCTGAGCGGCTCGACATCACGGATATAGCCAACCTGCCGACAGGGAGGACCTACCAGGTGGAGGAGAAATTTGATGGAGAGAGATTCCAGGTGACATTATCCCACTACTATTCCTTACCCACATCTAGATATTCTTTGCGATCAGTCCGATGCTATCAGAGCGGCTTGACATCACGGATGTAGCCAACCTGCCGACGGGGAGGACTTACCAGGTGGAGGAGAAATTTGATGGAGAGAGATTCCAGGTGACATTATCCCACTAACTGTCTTCCTTACTTCCACTATTTGGCACTTAAATGTATGGGATTAACTACGATAGTTATTATTACATATAGAAACTACAGTACGAGAGGTAATTTTGGTGATTTTTCGTTGTTAGGACTCGTATTTCATATTATTTAGAAAGTAGTATTGAATCACATAAGAAAATATAACAATAAAATACTTAAATAGGAACGAATAAAATTCAATACAAAATATATTACATGAGATTAGTCGAGTTTTTTCTTTGCACAATGCCCTATGGTGTTCCCTTTGTCAAAAGTTAGAGTGTTATAGAATAAAAATGTAATTTAACTTTTAAAATTTATATTATTTAACGACATCAAGTGTAACAGACCACCCTCTCCCCCACGTGAGATGGTGTGAGGCTGATTGTGATTTGTACGCGAATGTCTGCAAAGATCACTACAACAGAATATTATATCGATATAATTTATAATTATAACGGTATATTTACCATGATTTGTTTCGTGTTGTTGTTGTGATCATGGCGCATGAAACTGTGCCGAAATATTGGAAATCTCAAAAATCTAATCATGATAAATATCTCGGTTTCAAAAGTTTTATCCTATCATAAATTCCCTAGAATGAGTTCTAATGGTCAACGATCTCCTAATAGGCAGAAGTCTGTAAGAAACTAAAACTTAGTTAAAGGTAATCGTTTCCTTTAAAAACTGACGCAACGATTTGTAACGTTTCGTTTTCGTTAATTCTTAATTAATTAATTTATTATTATCATTTTTCTGACACAGATGCACATGGAAAACGGCGTGTTTAAATATTTTTCCCGTAATGGTCACTCCTGCTCCAATTACGGAAAGACTTTCGAGAACGGTCTGTTAACTCCCCTTCTGAAAGACTGCTTCGGCGCCAGTGTTACCAGCTGTATCCTCGATGGGGAGATGATGGGCTGGGATAAAAACCGTCAGTGTTTTTCGTCTAAAGGCAAGTATCAATAAACACAGAAGTAGAAAATATTTTCGAGAGTTGTCTATTGACTCCGCTTTTAAAATACTGCTTCGGTGCCAGTGTTACCAGCTGTATCCTCGATGGGGAGATGATGGGTTGGGATAAAAACCGTCAGTGTTTTTCTTCTAAAGGCAAGTATCAATAAATACGTTGAAAATATTTGAGAGCGGTCTATTGACTACTCTTTGGAAAGACAGCTTTGGCGCCAGTGTTACCAGCCGACTCCTCGATGGGGAGGTATGGGATGAAAACCAGATTAATATATTTATTTGATTAGTCGTCCTGCTAAAGTTTTGTTTTACAATTTTAGGAAAACTAACAGCTAGGTAACTATAATACAAAACGTGGTGTTAACTGACGGCTAATTATAAGTTTCCACAAGAAAAAATAATACTTAATTTTATTATTATAAACATCCCTCCTAGCTCGCACGTCTTGGAAATGGTTCAGCTAAAATCAAATTGCTATTTCACTGGTGCGCTCTACGAGACTTGCGAAAGGTGCACCAGTCATTGCCAAACGCGCCAAACGCGGTGAAATTGTTTATATTATTTTACTAGATTGCCCGCGGCTTCGCACGCGTTGTTTCTATGGAAACGTTTAAGATTATTTCTATCCTATGCGAACTGATTCATGGGATAATAAGGAGCATATGTTTTATTCTGGGCACATACAAACTTTAACGTTTATAATATTAGTAGGATTTAAACGACTCCGTATTTCATTCCAGGAATGGCATTCGACGTAAAGAAAATCACCGAACGATCTCGTTTCCGACCATGTTTCTGCGCATTCGACATCCTTTACTACAACGGACGTAGTCTCGTCGGCCCCCCAGAGAAAGGGGGGCTCGCGCTGGTAGAGAGGCTCAAGATATTAGATAAGGTCTTTACTGAAGTCCCTGGAGCTATACTACGGAGTAAGAGATTCGTTGTACAGCAGACGTAAGTTGTAATTATAATTCAATACTACATTGCCTTATTAGTCACCCTAGACCCCCAGAAAATGTGGGACTCTTGATGAAAGAGAGGCTTAAGTTATTATATACTAGATGCGCCCTGCAGCTTCGCCCGCGTTTAAATCTATGTGTCAAATGGTTTATAAACCTTCCTCTTGAATCAGTCTATCTATTAAAAAAACCGCATCAAAATCCTTTGCGTAGTTTTAAAGATCTAAGCATACATAGGGACTGACAGCGGGAAGCGACTTTGTTTTATACTATGTAGTGAAGATCTTTACTGAGGTCCCTGGAGCTATACTGCATAGTAAGTGATTCCTTGTGCAGCAGACATAACTTGTTATACTTACCTTATAAATCACCTTAGACCCCCAGAAAATGGGGGGGTACGATGAAAGAAAGAGTTAAGATATTAGATAAGATCTTTATTAAGGTCCCGGGGGCCTTACTGCGGAGTAAACGATTCCTTGTATAGCAGACGTAAGTTGTTATAATACCTTTTAATTATAAGTCTAAGTAAATTAAGTCACCTTAGCCCCCCAAAAAAGGGTAGCTCACGATGAAAGAGACGCTTAATTTATTACGTAAGATCTATATTAAAGTCAACAGTTAGCTAAGCCCCAGAGAACTCACTCTGGGGCTTAGCTAACTGTTGACTTTTTGATCGTTTAGTTCAGATATCCTGAACGCCCTGAACAAGGCCATCGATAGCCAAGAGGAAGGCATCGTCGTCAAAGATCTCAAAGACTCCTACTACATTGCCAATCGACGCAACGCGGGGTGGTACAAAATCAAACCTGAGGTTCGTGTTATTTACTCAATGTTACTATAACAATCTTCTGAGAAACACAAATAATACCCAATGTAAAATTATGCCAAATCTTGTCTCTTTGTACGACAGCCGTAAAAAGTGTTGAGATCACAAACCAGCCATTTTATTACGTCGACTATGAAGTTGGCAACCTTTACATTTATGTGACCACACCTTAACAATTATACGATCGGTCAGTGACTGACTGATGACGAAATAGCGATATTTTGACTACTACTGGATTAGACAAGGTATGAAGAAGTATTATGTAGTAGATGAGACGGTCACTTCAAGTCTTAGCATCCTTAGGTTAGACAATTTAACGAGCGCGCAGTTATGTAATCTCGCACAGGGTGGGAAATAGACTATCTACGCCACTGACAATGGCTAATTTCTACAGTCTTTATCGTAAATTGTGGGTTCTACAAATACATAAAGTGGCTATATTTTTTTATTTTGAAACTTAAAATAATGTAACAAAAAAACCACAAAGGTTTGTATGCGAGTGTTATTAGCGAGTCAGAGTCTGAGTAACTATCACATAGGTTTGACAATACGCTAGCTTAGCTTATATTCTAAGTGTGAAGATTCCTTGCTGGGGTGTTGTACCTACCATTACTTATGTTAATACTTATTTTGTAGTACACGGAAGGCGCAACCGAGGATCTCGACCTGGTGATAATCGGGGCTGATGCTGCA
Source organism: Eupithecia dodoneata (assembly GCA_947044415.1). NCBI lineage: Eukaryota > Metazoa > Arthropoda > Insecta > Lepidoptera > Geometridae > Eupithecia > Eupithecia dodoneata. The sequence continues at coordinate 3,833,172 of OX345656.1, read as the reverse complement.
GAGAACAAGCGGCAAGGGAAGGCCAAAAGCTTCCTTGTAGCGTGCTCCGATTCTGTTGGCGAAGGTTAGATTTAATTTAAGTGAAAGCCTTCTTATTGAAATTATTTTTTGTGTATCACTAAGCTATACCTACTACTACTACTACAAAATAATTAATTTGGCAAGTGACGTATCAGGCGGACGTATCTAGATCCGTGCTATCAGCACGGATCTAGATACGTCCGCCTGTGACGCAGGTGGTTGCGAGGGTTCGATTCCCGCGTTAGTGTTTGTACGAACTGCAGGTCAGATACCTGCATATCGTTCGTTAATTTATTCGTTAATTTGGGCCACGTAAAGGCCCTAGCTCTAAAGCGACTCGTCCACAGGAGCCCCTCACCGCTGGCTTTGCGTAGGCCGAGTGGCGACAGGTCTGTCTCACGACGAGAGAGAAAGAGTTTGCGCTCACCTCGAGCAGCACTGGACACCTTTAAGGTCGCGCGCGCCGCCGCCTGCGTTGGTCCTGAACAAGATCAAACCGGACTTTTGGATCATGCCACAGGATTCTATCGTTTTACAGGTACCTACCTAATTTTTTGGGCTTGTAATCTGTCTCGTATAATGAGAGAGGCTTTCTGACTTGGATTAGCATTGGACGCATTTTCGGTGCTGTTGCGTTGATACTGAATAGAATTAAACCGGAGTTTTGGATTATGCTGGAGGATTCTATCGATTTTATTAGTATATAAAATTATCAATTTTTGTCTACTGTATTAATAACGAAATTTTATAAAATATGTTACAAAAAGCAATGCAACTTAATATACCTAAAGGCAAAATTTAAATGAATAAAATTGAATTTTGTAAAAATGTAGCAGGTTGGAGACTACTTTAATAATAAACGGGCATATTATACTACTAGGAAAAAAAAACACTGGTCCATTTATCAATCAACCACACTTAAACTGGACTCTAACTTAACCTGAAATTTACGACCTGTAAATATGTCTGTAGGTTGCTACCTCTTATAAACAGATAACCGAAAACGTAAATTGGAACAATACTTATATACCTTACGTTTTCTGTTATCTGTTTGCTTCTATACAATATAATGTCCTTCTATATGTCCTTTACCAATAACACTATAATTAAAACTTTTGAAACTATCATGGTTATTAAAACTAAAGTCATTTAAAACGGGATATTTACAATAAAACTGTGTGGAAATATTGGAAAACTTAAAAATCGAATCAATTGCTATAATTCTCTGAATTTGTTCAAAAGGTGCGCGCTACAGAGTTGATAAGGAGCACCGATTTCGCGACTTCCCACACTTTGCGCTTTCCGCGCGTCGTCAAGATACGCGAGGACAAGCCCGTCAGAGATATCATGACTTTGGACGAGTTCGACAAACTTGTTGGAGTAAGTTATTAATTTATGTTTGGCTCAATAAAAGATCACAACGGGTCACTAAATTGGGTAAACTTATACCTACCATTTAGTTTTCTACGCGACGTCCCCATGCTCTGCTTTCCGCGCGTCGCGGTCGTCAAGATTCGCGACGACAAACCCGTCAGAGATATCAAGACTTTGGACGAGTTCGACAAACTTGTTGGAGTAAGTTATTTAGTAGTTGGATCGAAAGATGATGACACAAAAGTGGGCCAATAGAAGTTTTTTGCTTGGCCTTGATACCTATTTGACGACCGATGTGGCGCGGCGGGCGAAGGTCCGCCTGCGACGCAAGAGGTTGCGAATTCGATCCCACCTCGGGACAAATAATAAATATATAAAAGCAAATAATTTTATTTAAAATAACTAAGGGCTGTATGGATTACTACCGTCAATTATCTTATGATCTTGAGATCTAAAATAATACATTTGCCTGAACTAGGTAGTTGACCTGTTTTTCAGGCAGAAAGTGAAAAAAATATAATCACTTCAGTAGTCATAGTATAAAAAAGCAACGGTGCAAATTGCAAAATGCAAAAAAACGAAGCTAAAGTAATAAAGGAAATGTAATAAATAAATAAATAATGCTGGACAATTCACACAGCATTATCTAGCCCCATGGTAAGCAGAGCTTGTGTTATGGGTACTAGATAACTGATATACATAATACTATATATTACATAGATAGATTTTTTTTTTTATTATACATAGAAAACGACCAGAACACCCGGAACAAATATCTGCAGGTCGTACACACAATTGTTCCGAGGCGGGAATCGAACCCGCAACCTCCTGCGTCGCAGGCGGACCTTCGCCCACCGCGCCACATCGGTCGTCGATCTCGAAATCTATGTAATGTATTAAGTATTATTAGTCATCTAGTATCACACAAGCTCTGCTTAGCTTGGGGCTAGATAAAAGTGTGTGATTGACACTGTTTCCATCATTTTTTACATTCCTTTCAGAACAAAGGATCCGTTATTAAAATGGCCAACAAACGCATTAACGAAGAGCAAATCGGCGATGCACCGAAGACACGCAAGAAGCGAACCGGCAACGTACTAAAAGTCGCCGCAGACTTCAAGACAGCTTCCCACAGTGATGTAGAAGTGACGTCTAACGCGCTGTTGAATAGGAAACTGTGTGTTTTGTCGGATGATGAAGACTGTAAGAGAGATGAACTGATCAGGATTATTGAATCGCACGGAGGGAAACACGTTGCTAATTTTGGTAAGTTTCACAGGTTTAGAAGAAAGAAAATAGATTTATTTGAAACCAAATGCATAATCTAACACGATATATTACAAAACTAGCTGTTCCCCGCGGTTTCACCCGCGTTAAACTCGAATTTCACTTTATTAGGTGAATTTTTACACCTTGGTTACCACGTTATATTATTGAAGTTTTAGTAAGAATCCCCAACTTTTTGAAAATATAATATAGCCTATGTTCACCGGGGATAGTGTAGCTTCCCAACGGTGAAAGAATTTTTCAAATCGGTCCGGTAGTTTCCGAGCCTATTCATTACAAACAAACAAACAAAAAATCAAATATTTCCTCTTTATAAACATTACAAATACAAAAGAGTTTCCATACAGTAAATTGTTATCAAACCTTTGTTGTCAAAAGAGCGTTGCTAGGCAACCACGTTTATTTAGAAAAAATGGCGTATTGATATGCAAGAGGCGTACAACCTAACAAAAGAGTTTCCATACAGTAAATTGTTATCAAACCTTTGTTGTCAAAAGAGCGTCGCTAAGCAACCACGTTTATTTAGAAAAAATGGCGTATTGATATGTAAGGAATTTCACACCTTGGGTTACATTAATGGAGTTTTAGTAAGGATCCCTTACTTTTTTGAAAATATAATATAGCCTATGTTCACCACGGATACTTAGGCTTCCTAACGGTGATAGAATTTACAAATCGATCCAGTAGTTTCGGAGCCTATTCGTTACAAACAAACAAACAAACAAAAATCAAACCTTTCCTCTTTATAATATTAGTATAGATTAAGTAAGGTAGGTATCGATATCTATGACAAAATTCACAACGATGATGTGAAAACGCTACCGTTATACTTATTTAAATATAAAATACCTTGGCGCTAGATGGTACTGTGTAGATTGTCAGCATTATTTATTTATTTTATTTCTCCATCTCTTAGGTCCTGACACATGGTGCTGTGTGGTCGGAAAGCTAACTTACCGCGCCCGCGTGGCCCTAGACTCGCAGGAAGCTGACGTCATATCCACCGCATGGCTCCGTTCCCTGCCCCCCGCGCCCGCCCCGTGTGACGTCACCCCCCTCGATCTACTCTCTATGCGGAGAGAGACGAGAGTTGCCTTCGCGAGAGAGTTTGATGTGTACGGTGATAGTTATACGGAAGAGATTGATGTGGGGAAGTTGAAGATGATTTTGGAGCGGATGGATAATGTAAGTAATTGTCTAATAGCTGATTTATATTGGCGACCTCTGTATTGCGGTGGGTGAAGACCTACCTGTGACGCAGGAGTTGCGGGTTCGATTCCCGCCTCGGGAAAAATGTTTGTACGATCAGCAGATATTTGTTCCAGGTGTTCTAATCGTTTTCTAAGTATAATAAAAATAAATATAGCTATGTAATGTATTGTCACTACATATTACCTACAAAACAAAGTCGCTTCCCGCTGTCTGTCTGTCCCTATGTATGCTTAGATCTTTAAAACTGATTTTGATGCGGTTTTTTGTGATTCAAGAGGAAGGTTATAAACAATTTGACATATAGATTTCCGCGTAGAAGCCGCGGGGCGCAGCTAGTTTTATACATATCAGTTATCTAGTACCCATAACACTAGCTCTTTTGAGACTAATTAATTTAGTCGAATTTTCCATAGACGCTATCACATCCCGAATATTACTTTTGTTCACAGGACCCGCCAAAACACCCCACAACCCAAGAAATGCTATCACTCGACAAAGAGCTCTTCACCGAGGGTAATCCATACTCATTCCTCCGCGGCTGCACTATACGCGTCGCAGACAACAGGAGCCTGCTTGCGATCCAGGCGCAGATGTACGGAGCTAAGATATGTGATGATACAGTCAAAGATGATACAAGTACGGACCCTGGTGTTAATACGTGTGATACGCCGACACATGTGGTGGTTAAAGATAGTACGGAGAGTTTGAACTGTAATGCGTTGGTAGTGACTGAAACGTGGTTGAGAAAATGTATAACGGAGCGGAGGTTGGTAGATGAAGCGGAGTTTTTAGTTTTGTGAATAGATCTGATGAAAACATGATAGCATCTTTAGTACGGACTATTGATCTAAATAAAATCGGTATGTGTTTTAAAAGAATGAATGAATGAATGAATTAACACTTTATTGCACTTAAAACTATAAAATAACACCTTATATCTAAATATTACACATAAAAAGTACAATAGGCGGCCTTATCGACAGCGATTTCTCACAGGCAACCTAGGCATGGAGAAAAAGATATAAGTTAACTAAGAGTTGGTAAATCACAAACAAACAGATAGAGTAATATCAAAAATAAAAAAGATACAAACTATATACATCGCAAGCTACTTAAATTAGAATCTAACCTAACAGATAAACTACAAATAACAATAACTACAGACAATATATATAAAAGTGAAAGAAATGAACATAAAATCAAAGTGATCACTTTCTTTCATAGTTTTACTTATGTAATATGAACTTTGTGACGTGTCCAAGAGTCTTGTCAGTTCTAAAGGAAATAAGGCACTTTGATATTTGAAAACTGCAATGTTAGGTACTGCAAGAACAAACCTGCTGTAAGAAAACTCAATGAAAACAGTGATACAGTAGGGCCTCGATAATCCGAACTACCAAAAAACAACCCCTGTTCGAACTCACGGAGCGTTCGGATTATAGTATGTTAAAAAAAATACAAGTGCCTATATTTTGACGGAATATATTTACTGAGGTAGGTACTATAAGATACATAACTAAACCACAAAATACGTTACTTATTCATAAAGTCATAAATGTTAGTCCATCAGTCCAATCCAAACATGTATTCAGTGCTGATATAGCATGTGAATGAGGAATTTCCTTAACGTTTGAAGCAGAAGTCTTGTCAACAAAAGACTGATTCGCAACTGAAGAGAAAACATAAGATTAGCGGTCACGGTAAAAGAGAGAGGGGCAGTCGGCAGTTCGGATTATAGCGACGTTCGGATTAGCCAGAGTACGGATTATCGAGGCCCTACTGTACCTATAACCAACCCAAGAAATGCTCTCGCTCGACAAAGAGCTGAGTGTTGACTGATGATACAGTTAAAGACCCAAGTATCTCGCATATATTAATATCACTAGGGTATTAATATATGCGAGATACTTGGGTCGCATATATTAATACCACTAGGGTATTAATATATGCGAGATACTGACACATTTGGTTAATGATTGTATGGTGGAAAGTTAGAATTCTAATAATGAGTTAAAAGTGTTTGAGAAAGTATATATCGGGTGGGAAATCGGTTGATGTGAAAGAGTTTTTACTTTTGTGATAGACATAATGGAATAGGAAATGGAAACTGGAAAAAATTTAAATTATTTTTGAATGGACTATTGCTTCGAAGATATTTATATATTGTTATTTTATTATTCAATTTTTATTGTTATCTCAAAATTGATATTTTTATTATTAAATTGTGTCTTATCGAATTCCTGGTTTCCTTTATCACATTTTTTTAAACAAAGTTTATAAATTTTCTTGTAGGTACTTTAAAATTCCGTCTACAATTATTTTTAGCTAAACGACAATGATACAAAAACGCAGCTATCGTAAAAAATCTAAATCGAAATAATATAAAATCTCAGCTATAAAGTAGTGGAAAACAACACCTAATTAAATGAGAATAAGGTGCACCGGTTTGTTAGCAGTGCACAGTGCACAAAGGGCAGTCATGCGCTAAATTGATCTCACAATTACTGAGACATGTGCTTTGGAGAACAAACGCCACCTTGTCGGGTTTAATGAGGCGGTTTATTGCAAAATGTTAGCTAAGTATATTTAACGTAGGTATACAAACAGTGATTGTTTGTGTTAACCCATTCACTGCCTAGACCTGCGACCAAAAGAACACGCCTTGCTGCTTGACTTTGCTGCGTTGTTTGAGTATTATTTTTGAAGGGAAAACTTCTTTAGGCGCATTGAGTAGGGGAGACCGGGGCAAGATGGAATACTTAAGAGAAAAAACGTCATAAAATGAAAATTACACTGTTTATTAAAAATCTCTTACAGCAAAACCAACACGTATAGTTATAATTAACATAATTATAATCTTTTATGGCGCTAAATCACATATCTTTTTGGTAAATAGGAATTATATGGCTTATGTCAAAAATCCCTTCTTGCCCCATGACCGGGGCAAAATGGGAAACTCTATAGGGCATAATGAGCACACATTTTGATCTCACGTTCACATATGTGCTTCTTCATTGTCATCGTCCACACCTGCGCAGGAATTATAGGGTTATAGAATTATAGGCCCAGCCTTGGCACACGCTAAAAATAACCCATACTTTAGTGGCTGTTACTATACATAATTACATTATGTAAGTGCACCCACAATATATTCTAGGACAATAATTTTGATAAATCTATTTTATCATGTGCAGAAGTCCAAAGCTGAGGCAAAAACTCAGTGCTCATTAGTACCGGAGCTGAAGAATCAGCAGAAACATCTTTTTCTTCTGGAATGGATGGTTCATCTTGGGTTGCTTCCGATATAGCCTGTGTTGAATGAGTGGGCCGACATATATGGGGCAAAACGAGATACTATCCCATTATGCCCCAACCTTTTTGCCCCATCAGATACATTTTGTAAAAGTAACAAAAGTTGTTTCTTACTACTAATTATTCGGTGAAAACGCAATCTAAATTCTTTGTTTAACACAACTGCAGCCTATGTATGTGGTAAAATATTACAATAGAATTCATATTTACCGTGGTGCCCATCAATTCAAAACAGAAAACTTCATAAAAATTCTCCAAAAAACAGTTTTTTGCCTCCTCGCAACCAAAACACGCACGCGCCTCTGACTGGTATGACGCGACAGAACTCGGGCGAATGGCGCTGTGTTAGGCTTTATTGTGTTCACCAGTCACGCATACAAGCCGACTTCCCGTCCTACCCCGAGCTTCGTTTTGCCCCGGTCTCCTACTTTTTGGGTGAACAAAAAGCGTGAAACTCGCGTTTTCGTCACCGCACGCTTCTCAGTATAAATCCTACTAATATTATAAACGCGAAAGTTTGTAAGTATGGATGGATGGATGTTTGTTACTCTTTCAGGTAAAAACTTCTGAATGGATTTTAATGAAACTTCACAATAATATAGCTTACTTATCAGAATAACACATAGGCTACAATTCATAAAAGTATACTAGCTGCGCCCCGCGGCTTCGCCCCCGTGGAAATCTATGTGTGAAATGGTTTAAATGATAAAAAGTATTCTATGTTAGACTCCTGGTTCTAAGCTACCTCTCCACCAATTTTCAGCTAAATCGGTTCAGACGTTCTTGAGGTATAAATAGTGTAACTAACACGACTTTCTTTTATATACGAGTATATATGTAGTATATTATCCAAAATCATTATTATCATTCACCACGCGGGTGAAAACGCGGGGCGCAGCTAGTCAAATATAAAATAACTTAATTTTTTTTTGTAAAAGAGGCTTAGCAGCAGCTTTCCCCTGTTACTAGTTTATGGTCGAGTTGCACATTTAGTATGTCAACAAATCTGAACTAAAAAAACTAAATTCACTTGAACTCGTCGATAAAACTACATATAGGTATAAATTGCTAGCAATCATTATTGAAGATCTCAAATCGACAAGAACTTTAAATTTTTTTTAAAAATAAACAACAAGAAAGTGATTTTTAGGATTGAACTCAATGATTTTATGTATGTAACCAATGCGGGATTGTTTATCCGATTGGCAGATATTTTTTTAACAAGTTTAAAATTTGGCAAAAAAAATTACCTATTTTTCCCCTACCACTTGTTATTTTTGAAACAAATACCAATCGGAACATTATACGATAGGTCAACATAATTAGATTAGAGTAACAGAAGAATAGCAGTGGACAGGACCGACTGAAATCTGAGACTTAATTGGCAATCGCCCTGCGAGATTGGATTATCGGATACTTTCTTCCAATACTGATAGATTTATATTGTTTCTACAATGTTATAATAACAATAAGTTACTTATGTAGCATTTTTGAGAAATAGCTCGTTTTATATTTGGCTAGTTTCCGCCCGCGGCGTCGCACGCGTTGTTTCTATGGAAACGTATATTCCATGGGTGGGATAATACATGTTTTGTATACTAGAACAACTAGTAGGTAGGTATGCAAAATTTTAGCCCATTTTCAGTAGTTTTGGCGTGATGACGTAACAAACTTCAATCCATCTAAACATCCAAACTTTCGCATTTATATAATATTAGTGTGATGTGATAAACTTACCCAAGGTTATTGGGAAAAACCTGCTCAATTAAATAAGCAAGGTTTCTACCTAACAGCTATGTGATTAGAAAGATGTCTAGTTGAGTTTGCGTACACAACAAATAAAATAATTCTATTCAGATTCTATTGTTATTTCATCAAAATTTTGTGGAATGCTGAATGACAGCTGCTGGCAAGCTTACAAAATCACGTCGGAGACAATAAAAACTGAAAGTATTTTTTAATCGCAATTATGATTTACATTCAGATTCTATGAAAAAATATCAAACGCAAACAATAAAATCATAGAAACTTGTAAATCTCTGACATGAAATGTATCATTTTACTATGAAGAATAAAAAGCTAAACAAGTGAGCTTTTGTTTTGACCCGCCCACTGGATTCTCAGCCAATGGTAAGGGGGTATTGGATGACGAAGGGCGGAGCGATGTAGTTTTGAGCCTTCGCTGAAACTACCGCGGAACATTTCAAAATTGAAAGCCGTCAAGCCGTCAACTCTGCTTCTCAGAGATTTATTTCAGCGCGTAAATTCCCGACCACTGAAAGTGAAATTACCAAGTGTTTTCGTTGCAATATTGTCCCTTATTGTCCTATGTCGTCAAAACCATGGAGTGAGTTTTGTCAATAACAGAGAATTACTTGAACATTTCTAAAGTGATGGAAGGATCAGAAGTTCCGGAGGTCCGTAGGGCGCTGCGAACGCCGAAATGTGCCCGGTGCCGCAACCATGGAGTGATCTCGTGTTTGAAGGGACACAAGCGGCTGTGTCGCTGGAGGGATTGCCGCTGCCCCGGGTGCTTACTGGTGCTTGAGCGACAGCGGGTTATGGCGGCTCAGGTAACTAACTCATTATTACTTTTTATTTTTGTTCGTGGAAAAATCTCATGTGTTTTTATAATTTATTGCTCATATTAACTTGACTTCTTTTATTTGGCAACACCTAGGTAAGGTATACGATACGAGTATGTCTAGTTTGCCACTTTTCTGCTAATTTATCGTAATTCCGCCTCCATTCCATGACTATGAAACCAGTTCATAGAAATATGAACTGGACATTCGCAGAAAAGGGACAACCCAGACACATATTGCTAAATCAAAGAAGTAAAGTCAAGTCATTATTAGGTAGGCTTACTTTAAAGGCATAAGTAACTCTTGTCGGGACCTAAGTGAACATTTATTGGCAGTGGACACGCGACCCCTAACGCTGCGTTAAATAAAACTTACTGTGAAACTCATGATAGTTGCGGGTTCTAGTCTTGCCGCGGAATAAAGTTTGTATTCGAATTTGTAACACACACGGAGACCCATGGCTTAGCTTCGTCTATAAAGCTAATTTATAGTTAATTTTTTTAGTACTTATTTAAACCAGTGCACTTGTTGCGCACTGAATACTTAAAGTTATAGGTATTTTCTTAAAAGCGTGGCTGTCCGAAGTTTCGTCCTTCCAACCACTCTAAAAGTGCTGACATTACGAATATTCAAATACGTACGATAGGTTTTCGAAAATTCTCAATGCCAGCAGCTTACTGTCGTTGATCGGGCCATGTGCATACTCAAGAACCACTGCTGGTCGCAGGTGGCACTCCGCAGACAGCAAGGGGCCGGCACAGAAGGCCGAGACGGCGAGGCAGCCGCGCTGGCTGCAAGGAAGCGGGCCTACCGCGCGCGGCTGCGATGCGTTCAGATGACTCGCGCATATCCGCACCATCCTGTCACTGTTTACGGTAAGCAGTCTATTACATATATCTTATAGCCTTCGTAACCGATTGTTATTCGGCCCATAAGGATCTCGAAACTCGAAGTTCCTTCTCTTCGATCGAAGTTTCGGGTGGCGCATAGGACCGATTACCTAGTTGTTGAAAGTCGCGTGAAAGCGGTTGATGTGGTTAATGGCAGTCATGGTGTTAATCATAATAATCAAAATCACTTTATTGCTTGAAATATGGTATATAAAAATCTTAGGCTTAAAATGTATTCTACATAATTCACCGATTAATTCGGCATGCAAAATAGGCACAACAAACAATACCAGCTAATTTAGCATATATAGGTAGGTACATATAAATTAATGGAAAATCTATTTCAAGTCTATTTTACAATCAAGTAATTTTTTGGGGAAGCCTACGTAGGTATGCAAGTAGACGTCTTTCTCGTCAACTCTATCCGCGTTATACCTATCACTTTATTCTGTAAATAATTGTGTGAGTAGGTATACCTAATAGTCATCCGCAAGGCACGTTTCAGCCTGTGTTTCAGCCCATTAGGCTCTTTGTTTTGTTGGAGATAGCTACCTAATGTTTTACAGGTGACGAGCTTGCAAACTAACATTCTTCTGCTGCAGCCTGTAGGGCCAAGGCCTATCCACCATTTATCCCCCTGGATAGGGACTAAACTTTAATTTTAATTAATAAAATAATATCTAGCCCCATGGTAAGCAGAGCTTGTGTTATGGGTACTTACTAGATAACTGATATACATAATACAAAACATTACATAGTTTTTTTTTTTATAGGTACATAGAAAGCGACCAGAACACCCGGAACAAATATCTGCATATCGTAGCAATTGTTCCGAGGCGGCAATCGAACCCGCAACCTCTTGCGTCGCAGGCGGACCTTCGCCTACCGCGCCACATCGAACGTCACGGTATTATTATAAGTAGGGTATTATTTATTTTTCCTATGGAGGAAGTAGGACCAATTTTCTACAAATCTTAAAATCTCAAAATTGCAGTCGTCGAAAGAAAGATAGCTAACTGCTGCATCTCACTATGAAATGAACCCTTTCAAATGCCATTCGTTAATTTAAAAGCACCCGGTTCATTATGCATGAAACCTCTGAGCATTAAACTCGCACACAGAAAAACACTTCTAATTTGTCAGAGCATGTGTTAAGACAATAATACGCTGTTATTTTGAATGTAATCAACACTGACAGAGAGTAGGGTGGGTTCCGTAGGTAGGTACCTACTTTGTTATTATTGTAACGGAGTCCACTCTGTCGTCTGTTTCGTTTCTCGAAACGCTAAATGCGAATTAGCTGGGTAAATATTTACTTTGGAACGGTGAGAGAGTTAATGTGAAAGCACGTTACGGCTGAGATAGAATTTTGATGGACGTTAAGTGGTGTCTGACCAAGCAATAAATAAGCGAGACGGAGAGTTGCAGATTAATTCAACCCGTTAATTGCTCTTTAAAGGTTACGTTGCATTATTTTTGTCTGATATTAGACGACCTCTGTGGAGCAGAGGGCGAAGGTCCGCCTGCAACTCAGGAGGTTGCTGGTTTGTTCACACACAGCCTCCCTTGGGACAAATGGTTAAATAGCACCTAAACGATATCCCGATATTTGTTCTATGTTTACCTATGTACCTAGTAGGTACATAGGTAAACCTACCTACTATAATATATCTCTTATATCAGTCTACATTATCAATTACTTATTAGCCATAGCACAAGCTCTGCTTAGCTTGGGGCTAGATGATGCGTGTGAATTGTCCAGCATTGTTTTTTTTATAGAAGAGATACATTATTAAGTTGTACACTGGGAGCACAAAACTTTACTTGCGATCTTACGCAATGGTATATGTACCTACCTATAAATAATATGAATATTGCTTATTCATATTTATTAACATAAATCCTAGTTACCTAACTACCGTCTTTTGCTGCAGTCCGACCGAATTTCGGACTGTTGTCGTCGCCATGCGCCACCCCGAAAATATTGCGACTGCGACGTTTTAGTGTTCACGAACCAGGACATTTCTGAATTGTGATTTACACACTTCACCTAGAAATAGAACAAGCTGTAATAAAAAATGTGAAGTCGTTTGAAAATGTCCCCGGTTCATTACAGAACAAAAGCTGTCATCTAACACTCGGCAACATTTCACTGTCTATTAAAACTTTTAGAACAAAAAAACTAGGATTTCTTTTAACTATTTTTATGGGCTCTAAAAAATGTGTGAAGATTGTTTTACAAGAGAACGCGGAGGCGGCTCTTTGTGGCGTCTCGGGTTACGCTGTTGACTGTAAACATGTCTTTCCGCTTGTTGAGTGATCGCTGCCGCGGGCACTGCGGGTGCCAAAACGGTTACCTACGCTTTATTACACATTTTTGCTTTTTAATTGTATCCTCTTTGGACATTAGCTTTAAAAGTTATGATAGTATCATAGCAACTACACTTTTTTAACCAACGTCATCATCAGCCCTTATCGACCCACTGAACATAGGTAAGCGTCTCGGAATGACACGTGCCTACCTAGGTATGCCGTTCGCTTCTACAACGTTTGTCTAAGTCAGGTTCTGCCCACAGTCTTACGATATGCTCCACCCTCACCCGATTCTAACAAGTAGACCTCTCTAAACTAGTAATTTAACCAAGTACCTATCTTCTTCCCAGGCAACGACAGAGTATTCGCAAACGACCCATCCTGGACCGAGCGCGTGCGCAGACGTCGAGCCTTCGCGGATGCGGAACTCGAGCGCACATTCAACCCCCCTCCCCCTCCGGAGGCAGCTCCCCCCGCTGCCTTACAAGGAATGCTCTGCAGGAACCTTCTAGCAGCGCTGTTGACGACGTATGCACCGATACCGCCGCAGCCTCAGAGGCAGAAACTGTCCTTCTCGATCGAATCGATTATCGGTGTGCAGTAAGAAGCAGATGAGAAAAAAATCCCAGTAGTTCTGTCAACAGAACAGGTCCCACCAGTTCTGTTGACAGTGGGACCTGTTATGTGAAGGGAGTTACGGCTTATGGAGGGAAGCGGAATCGTCCAGTCGGAAGCCAGACGTGTGTGGCGTGTGTATTTTGAACCAATATTAAATTTTTAATTTGCTCTGCTTTGTTGGGAAAACAACCACGAACACTGAATAAACACTTCCATTATTGAAGCGCCGCCGTCATCGATGACTATTAAATATTCGTTTATGTACCTATGTTTAGTTTTATTTATGTATATGAATAATGAAGCTTAATAGTTTACCAAAGCAAAGTTGTAAAAGCCTAAAAATAATTTATCTGGGTAGAACCGTAGAACTATACATATATGTAGTACTAACTATACATGTAGTGTAATGCTATGTAGAGCCTAACTTTCTGAGTTAGGTATTTGTAAGTTTGTAATGACTTCTCTCTTGAATGTAGCTTTTGTAGCCAGGTAACACGTGAACGAAGCTGCAGACGGAAGATAGTAATAAATAAAACCACTGAAGTTTTGAACAATGAGTGCTTATATTAACGAAATGTTCGGTAAAAGAATGTCTATTGTGAGGTCATCGTGTTACAACCAGAACTTACATTTTAGTATATGTCAATGAAATAAACTATACATTTCGAAAATGACCTTAATTTAGTGTATGTGTAAATAAAATGAGTACAGAAAGTTTTCAATAAAATAGATTTATAAAATTTCATATACTTTTACAAAAACTATGGTTAATTTATCTAGAAACATCCGAACTGAGCCTTGTACGTTAGGCCTTTAGAGGTAGCGCCTACAACAAGTACATAATGTTTGACAAAGGACCTGTACTCACTTTATAATACACAAAATATTTAACAATCTTGTGTGCAAGATTTACTTTAACAATTTTAACTAAGTACTCATTTACTGCTTTAAAATTAATACTTTCCAATGTAAATAGGTACGCAATATTTCTTTAATGGCATTGCTCAAATATCCACAAGAATACAACCAACAATAAATAAATAATGCATGTAGGTAGTGATTTGTATGATGTTATTTAATAAATAAATAGTTATGAATCTATACATTATAATGGATTAAAATATTGATTTCATAATAATTTAAAAAACCTACTGTTTTAATTTTCTCAAAAATATTAACATATTACATGAAATATCGAATTATGAAAATATGACGGTGATACATAATAATATATGTTTTTTATAGTATCTCAGCTATCTAATCACATTGTCGATCCGCAATCTTCTCTATTATACTATTTATTAATAATGAAAAGAAAGTAAACAGGAAAAAATGTACAAAAAACAATCAAAATGAAACTATGCTGATAGTACAAAACTAATCAACATAAGAAAATAAATAACAATTATGTAGGTAAGGGGCAAGTACACAAAATGAGTGCAATTCGACAATGCGATCCATCAAACAGATATTTATCTAATCATATTAGATTTTTAGATACAAAATACTTATAATAAATATAATATACATATATTTACGTAAAATTTTATATATAAAACGCTATATTATAACGCAAATAACCTACAAAATATCGACAATCACAAATGTTCGTCATACAATACAACATATTTTCGCAATAAAAACTATGCCTCAAGGAAGGGAGTGCCTATACGAATGCCGTCTCATTCACACGCACACACATGCGCAAGACTTATTGAACTATTATCACGGTTTCTTTTTTTAGGAAATAAACGAAATCTACTACATTTAAAATCAGACAGATAAAACCTACTAACCTTAAAAATAAATTACGAGTGACCCGTAACGTTCATATAAAATGGATTCTACTTAAAAATAAACAAGGCTTCACAAATTTGTTTCAAAAAATACTAAGTTGCACAACGGTAATTTTATTTCCTCTACGGGTACCGATGCTGACGTGCGTGATGCATATGCCTTCCGTGACGTTTTCTTGAAGCGCCTACATTGGTGGCAGGTGGTACAATTACTATAGACCCGTTCTATGAAAGCTGGCTAGCTCGTACATTGATATGAATGAGCAAGCTAAGCTATGCTTGAGTGACCGTTATGCCCAGAAAGCGTTACTCAAGCATGGATTGATGACTGAGCAAGCTTTCATAATAGAGGCCTCAGATACAGACAACTCAAAGTGTTTTGAGTAAAGTACAAAAGCCGCTTGTTCCGCTACCAATCAGGCATATCAAGCAAACGTAGACAAAATGTAGGCAGTACGCAAGATATGTGAGCTAAGTACAAATGTATTGTCGCGATTACTTTACGAGATGAGCATACATCCACACATGCCCGGGATTCGTTGGCACATGAGGGATAGGACTAGACAGGACTCGGGATAGGAACTGATTGGGACTTCAGGGATAAAGGGACTTACACGAAAATATACTATAAATTATAATTTTGCACAAAAATAATATACCTACACCTAACATACAAATATAAAAATCAAATAAGTGCTTTAGCCAAAAGAAATTTAGATCTGACGGAATGTTAAACTTTGTCCCCGAAATATAGTTAAATTTTAATGCACGTTAACTCTAAAAATTGCAATCATAATAAACTAACGTTCACAAGAACTACTAGATTTCAGACCCCGTTATCTGAAAGAAATATATGACTTATATAACAAGTGTTTCAAGTCAGACTTTTAGCTTTTATAAAACAAAAATATAACAATTTACTTGAATACAATAATAAAATACATTGCAATATGTATTCACATATACATAATATTTCATAATATGCACGAATATATTACATTAAATATTCATGAGTGTTGCCCGCTTCGGCTCGTCAGTCGATACATTGACTACTTGGATGAAGTCAGAAGGTATAGTTATGTACTACACAACTCATATAATATAGTAGTCAAATTCAGGAGTGGGAATCGCCGCGGGCAATACAAACATACAAATACGGTAAAACAACATACAACGTAAAAATACTATTTGGTATATAATATAGCAGATAATCTAGCCGTCATAAAATCTATCAAAGCAGTATATTAAATCTACACAGACATAATTGTACACATATATTAGTAAAAAAAAACCAGTCACAAATCACAGCTGACATAAATTCTCGATTTCACTAAGTCTTGTAATTTATACAAAATAATAGTAACATACAAATTTTAAATATCTACTAAAATATATTTAACAGGCTCTAGTGGAGGATAAATGCTTTTTTGAAAATTTTTGACGAGAATATGAAATGTCAATTTTTAAAGAATTTGCGAAAAAAAGGATTAGTAAGAAAATGAACAAACAAAGGTTTGTTGAGCGGTGAACATCGGCAGTCAAACTACAAACTAACTAAGAGCTACGTTTAACGAGCATATCATTGTCGACGTGCTGGTTAATGACTATCAAATTGCACAACAGACTGTGGCTTGGACTGTCATCAAATTATAAACATTAAAAAGAACGGAAAATACAAATCAATCATTCTATTACTTTTCATTCGCAAGCACACATTCACAACACAAACAAGGCCAAACTTGTGGGTTTTAGGATCCAGTGGCATTTCAAAAATCCGAATTAAGTGTAGTTACTCATTGATTTAGTACAAATTACATTAGATGTCTCAGCAACCGAGTTCTAAACTAAGAACTATCACTAATCATGCATTATAATATACGAGCAAATTCCGCTCGGCGCCATATGAATAGCTACAGTCCAATAAGTAATAATCCGCCGATAAACACAAGCAAACGTGCGTTGTTTTGACACGATACGATGCTGCAAAGCTAGCACCGCGCGGCGCTTCCGCACTGTGCGTATATTCTGCCTAAAGCCGCGGCCCTTCCCCAAACAACGCCGGAGGCTGTCAGGTACGAATGGTAGTTAACTAGTATCTCTCGGAGTGTTCTGGATTGTTGGCGCATCTCGTGAAGATCGCTCGGTGTGTAGTCAGGTACGAACGTGGCTGGAGTCCGGTGCTGGCGGCGGCCGCGGTGTGACGTGATCCCTACGCGCTCGGGCGACAGCTCAGCTATCGCCCGCAATGTCTTCCCGACCCGTGCTGACATTGGTTCCCCTGTAACAAACACACTTATTATTACTCAATTTCAGATGAGGATTCGCGACTCTGCAAACGTAGTGTAGAACACCCTGGCCAGGTGGGATCTGCGAAAGACTGCAGGCAGATGCTGTGCGACACCGCAAACTCGACACGGCACTACGGCGTTCATTAGGGGAGGTCCGTGTCCCGCAATGGACGGTTATTGACAGATGAGGATGGGCTCTGTTTTGATAAGGGCCTCAAAGCAAACGCGATGCTAGATTATCAAAATATACATAGTATAGTTGCTGAAGCGGAGCGGAATCAACCAATAACATTTCGTAGGTAAGGTTCCAAATACAGAAACTCGTTTCGCGCGGGGTAGTCGATTCAACTACGCACTGCATCAGTAGGTACGAACTATGTGGGAAAGGGAGTAGATAATAATTAGGAGTCTAAGGATCGGCATACATTCAATCAAAATAATGTATGTATAAAATACTCACCATATCGAAGTAGTAATGTCTATATCCCGCACATGGCCGTGAGTCTCGCGTTGAGCTGCACGGGAAACTGGTCAGTGAACCGGCGCCAGTTCTCCTCTCCCACCTGGTTCTTGAACCCGTGCAGGATCTTCATGAACATATCCTTCAGGTCGTCCTTAGGGTGCGACCAGGACGCCACAGCATCGCAGAAGAACATAAAGTCTGAGACTACGCCCCCGGGGTTCACTTGTATCATCTGACAGATGCCCCGGAATGCTGAGTCTTTCTCGTCGTTATCTCGAATGTTCCGTAGCGAGGTGCACCTACAAATTTATCAGGTTATACGCCTAATGCACGCTTTAGACAAACGCGCTGGATTCTACTTCGAAAACCAAAATGCACCTTTTATTTAATCTTAGTTAAGAATAAGATTCTGGGGTGTTTGCGATTGATTCTCGAAATAGCAATCTACTAGAGATTCTAAATGTAATTAATAAATAGAATAGGTTACAGAAGCAAACTCAATGATAACTTTCAAAATGTAGAATGAAATAACTAAAGTTAAAAGTGAGAGAGAATTTGAAATACGCACACAAAAAATATATTATGTGGGAAAATCATAGGAAGGCCAAACTGTAAGATAACAAACTGAAAAATATATTATTTAGGTCTTGAACAGATAAAAATAATCAAAGGGATCACTAAATCATAAAATAGGTACTGCAAATATTTTCCAAATGTATGTCTCACAGTTTGGTGGATAGTTATTAGCAGTAGGTAAATACTTATAAGAAAGCGGATGGTGTTCCACACTATAGAGCACAGCACTGAAAACAGAATGATCAAAATAATGCCACCCTATATCAGTGAGTCCCCCATGTGGCCCATTGTCACCAAAAAACAAGTTAACATGCTTGGTTCAACTCAAATTACAAACATATTGTAAATACCAAAGAATATTAATAAGCCACGTACAAACACCATCCACAATCGAAATAATATAGGTTAATAACTTATTTAATATTAACGTAATAGTAATAATATAAAGTAATAATAAAAAAAATGACTACAGACCACTGGCGTACAAATTGATGTAATACGGGTGCGACGTCGTGGGGACAGACATAACCTAGCCGACCGATAGTAATCGCTACAGCCAACCACGACCACGACACGACATACCGAGAACAAAACCAAGAAAACAAATCAACAACCCATCCAAACATAAATATTATACTATCTAGTAAGTACATAAGTTAACAGCAACAAATCAAGTGTTACAAATGGACAAAAAAGTGAAACAATTTGTAGGCTAATTAACACTAGTAAACTTAAAAATGGCAATTTATTAATATCAAAAGATGGCCCAGGGGTCGGTTGTTTGAGTATCAACTTTATTATTAAAAAAAATAATAAATTAACCGTGTGGTCACCAATGTTAGGGCCAAAATCTTCAAATCCCTTTCTTTACAATTAACAAAGATGATTGTTCGGATTCTTACTTTTGTAACTAAAACTGTCCACGTTTGCCAACCGCCTAAGCCATCTCTCAAAGGCACTACATTGCAGGTAAAAGATATTTACATTAACCCCATAATAAAATCATAAAACACTTGTAAGTAAGCCATGGCGACTACCTTGTGTAATCATTTTCAAACATATCGTAACATATAATCATTAAAATATAATACATCAATAGGTTATAAATTAAAAAACATTCATTTTCAATCAATAAAAATCATAGTTTTAGCAGGTGACACACTAAACATAAATAGGGGGCTATGATGATCAAATGTGAACCACATAGGATAATAATAATATGTATAAAGCATAGAAAGAGTCATAATAGTATGTTCAAACAATATAATCCATAACATGACTGCCACCAAGAATGTCTGTTACTGAAAATATACTAGCAAACAATAGATAAATTATCATATCTCAAATAGTAGTTTCTGTTATGTTATACTAGAATATAAATGTTTGTCGGTGTGTGTAGGACACTTACCCGTGTTCTCGAGAAGGGTTTTAGGGGTGTTGGGTCTATTTATGATTTCAACTAGTTGATTGAGGAATAGGGGGATATACTTTGATGTTTCAGCACCTGTAAACCGTATTACACAGTATTAGTACAACATAAAATGTCTCATTTTAACTGTTCAATTGCCTTTCTCACTTGCATGATACATACCCAACTTAATGCTTATCTCGCCAATAGCCCAAGTGGCATTATTGCACACTGAAATAAGCTCAGGGTTGAGGTTCATTCCTAATATAGGTAGGAATTCCGGTATGTACGGATGTACGTGTTGGAAACAAGCTTTCGTCAAGTCCCCCAATAGGGCGAAAGATGACTGACGAACCTGAATAAGAGATAAAAGACTTAATATTGAAGTTGATTGTGATGAATGTAACCCATCACCCATTTGTTAGTGAATTACTGCTGCTATCATGAAGGATAATAAATTAGTAACATTGTTATTGATTTAGTACCTAACCCCTTTACAGGTTATTTGATTCCTCATTATCGAACGAATTTAGGTTTCAAATTTTGTTGAAATTACTTGTGGGTTATTTTTATTTAAGGTTATAGTTTACCCATTGTCGTTTTAAGAGATATTACAATGTTTTTTTGTTATTTAGCAAGATAATAGCTACACAGGGCAAATTCAATACTTCAAATATATAGCACAAGTTTGATACATTTAACGACATTATTAGCATGAAACTGTACTACAAAAGTTAATAAATAATACCATTTTAACCAACAAAAATAACAGATACCAATACATATATCTACTTTACATACAGAAAACAACGTTTACGTGAACAACCAAATAACCCATTATAAATAAACAAATAAATGATAAACTGGTTCTATAAATTTAATATCCTTCCAAAATGATCTGGTCAAAATTACACTTACAATGATCAGTGAAAATAAAAATAATGATATCAATAATTACTAAATATCAGTTACATCTTAATAAAATGAACAGTGAACCAACAAATTTAAAAAACATGCTATCATATAAATGAACCAAATGAAATACAAATTCAACTTGCAAATGAACTTTGACCGAGCCAAGCAGCAAAATTAGTATGTAGTTATTATTACAGGACACCGTTTACCTTCAAAAAAAAGTTCCCTATGCGCTCAGTGTCCCGAGAATAATAAAGCAAGTGTTACATACAAGATATACCTCAGGCATGGGATCCTGCATGCACTGGTAAAGTAACTGCATCAGATTGGAATTGCTGACTAGGGTATCAATGTGTCCGTCCAACCCCTCAGCTAGTCCACTCAGTAAATCCAATGCTACAATCATAAAGTCCTTGTCTGGAGCATCAAATTGCTCTGGACTTTGATTGTTTGCCTAAAAACAATATCATTTTATTTACATCAATTGATTCCAATTACTCCCCTTATCATTAATAACACTTGAAACAAATAACCTTAATAGATAACATGATACTTACAATGTTTTGATTTAGAGTTTGTTCTATCAGGGAAACGCATCGTCTAAACACAGGCTCACAGTAGGGAAGGAATCCTGATTGCAAAGCCGTGGCTACCGATGACAAACACTGTAACATAACATATTAAATCACCTTTCGCCCTTGACATAAAATAGATCATATGTCGAGATTAAAGATGAAAGTTACAAACCTCTAGCAAAGGAAACAGGTCCTTATCTTCATCCTTCAAAACATTCCACTTATTGATCAGTGGCGGCATCAACAGGTTGATATACTCCGGCTTATTCAGATGATGGCCGACAGAGTCCGCCAGTGTACCGATCGCGTCGTACAGAATAAGCAAGTTCTTATGCTGGTATTTGCTAAAGGCGTAGACCAATGTTTGCAGTATGTAGCCTAAGTAAGGGACTAGTTCAGTGCACGCTTCCTCCTCAAGTGTAGCGAATGCAGAGCACGCGGCTTCTTGGACGCGTTTGTTGTTGTCGAGAACCCGCTTTAGGAGCTGGAATAAAATTTATACTGTTTTATTCTATCTATAGAGATATGGGCAATAAGGTTCCCCGCATTTATCCCTGTAAAGGAGTGTCCGACGTAAGCGACAAACACTTTAGAGAAAATAATACAAAAACTTCTAAGCATACTGACAATGTGAGCAGCGCAGGCGAAGTTCCTGGGACTGATATGAGAATCTTTTGTGGTGTTTTAAAAGATATGACTATGAATATTCAGTTTTTATTCACGGTTCTAAGGTTATTTATGGTTACATATATAAATCGTAATTTTGTGTCTAGTTAATCGATGACAGATCTTTCAAAGAATCACTACATAGCATAAAACAAAGTCGCTTCCCGCTGTCTGTCTGTCCCTATGTATGCTTAGATCTTTAAAACTACGGATATTTGATGCGGTTTTTAAAATAGATACAGTGATTCAACGGGAAGGTTTATAAACCATTTGACATATAGATTTCCACGCGGGCGAAGACGCGGGCGCAGCTAGTACAACATAATGGACATAGTATAGTAAATAAGTTAAGATCAGGATAGATCTAGCTAATACACATACCTCAGTCATAACCGGGCGTAGATACAGATCGTGGCTCTGGCTGACGATCCAGTGCGAGTATCTCGAGAGGGTCCAGCAGGTGATGGCGCGCACCAGAGCCTTGCGCTCGGCGAGGCAGCACACTAGGTACGGTACGAGATCAGGCAGGTGCGGCACCATGCCGCTCATACAGCCGTCCGCTACCGCGCCTAACGCGAGGATACCGCTCTCCTGAAAAGGTAGAGAAATATTGTAGCTTTTGGACTCAGGCTGACTGACTTGGCTACCGTTAATTGAGCAACTAGTACAACCTGCGTAATGAGATCGAGCATGAAATCACCTCTGCTATGTGCTGTGCAGTTCGAATCCTATTAGAGCTGGGTGCTTGAGAGATGATATCTCAATCTTATAGCTTCCGCAATTAAACTCTACTCTAGAACAGCTGCCTTCTTGGTATAGATATAGCCTAGGTAGAAAGGTAGCTTAAAGAAACGGAAGCTGAAGCAGCTATTGCTCACACGAAAGTAGCAACTGTGGAGTCACAAAATAGACAAAGTTTGTCAAATTAAAACATCGGCTTGGTGATATTACACAAGACGAGTTTCATCATCTTCATGAACGGCGTTCTCAATGACGCAGAGCGAAGCATATCGACCAATCAGGAACCTCCAACAGACCACTTTTTGTATTTAGTCTGTGATTCTACTACTTCACTCCATCGTCTGTAGGAACAGCCGATTTTGATGGCTTGATAAGAGACTGCCTCTTATCTCTGTCTCGCACGAACCAAACCCTAAAATCAAAAGGTTGCCTGGAAGAGATCGCTTTCAGCGATACGGCCGCCGTTTATACTTCCTTTATTCTATTGTTTATTCCTGTATTTTTTTTTTTTGTGGTTATAATAAAATGTTTTCTATCTATCTATCAAGTTTGGACTTATTTGGTTCCAAAACCTTACCTTGATGACCCAATCTTCATGGAACAACGTCTCTTTGAGTATAGGGAACAGCACAGGCAGTAAGTCAGCCCCGAAGACGTTGGCTAGCACGTCGAGCGCTGCCGCGCTGCACTTGCGCAGGTTCCAGTCGGACAGGGGTCCGTCGTCCGCATCGCCGCCGCCATCCTCATCGTCGTCGGATTCGCCGCCGCCTGACATGTTGCTGTCGCCTGCTCCAGCTGTTGGAACACTTGTTGTTTAAATAAAAGTTTTACTCTCTATTGGAAAAAGGTAAAAAGGGCTAGAAGTTTGGCTGTAGGAGGTAATCTCCTAGAAGTGTACTAATCGAAATTTTATTTAATTAATAGCTGCCCACTTCACGTCATCGCAATCAACACGCAGTAAGATCACGTCGATTTCAGAGTAGCACCATTGCCACTTCAGTTTGCTAATTCTATGAGCTAAAAGGTTGATGTAACTTACCGTTATGCTTGATGGTATGCGAGCGCGGCTTGTGGAAGCGCGGTCGGATGTCAGACTCTCTGTCAGGCTCCTCTTCATCGGCGTCGTCGTCGCGGTCGCCGCGCAGTAAGATCACGTCCATTTCGGAGTAGCGCATGCCGCGGACTAGAACTGGTAGCAGTGTAGCCAATCGCGGGCCGAGCACCTGGATATTTTAAAATATATGACTTAGAATCGAGCATCTAAGGTTTCCACGTGGGGGAATTTATCCATACATAATTTTAAAGCGAAAGTAATTATGTCTGTATTTATACGCTCAAACGGCAAAATATGACAGGGCGGTAAGCGATATCCCAGGGATGGACGTTGGCAATCTGAAAAACGCGTGCGAAGCCGCGGCAGAAACTAGTATTCATATAATGCATTATTTATCCATATGAAAAGATTGATAGCCTTTTGTCTAAATGTTTTCCATCTATCAATCACATATGTATTTGCGAGAATGTGTGTATGTAAGCCTTATGTAGGCTTTCTCTCGCATGTATTGTGCGCTGACGCGGAATCAAACATTCGCACATCATCAGCCCACATGATATGTCCACTGATGAATTTAAGCCTCCCAGAGGAGAGGGTTTTGCTATAATCACCTTGGCAGGCGTATTGGTGATTGCAGTGAATGTGTTGGGTAATACCTACACAGAAGCTTCTGCCCTTAGTCAGCATTTACGATATCTACGGGCTGAACTGAGGGGTCGATTCCTAAGCCGCGACAGCCACGGGCGGCGGCCCTGTCCGCCATGGCGCGGCGCAACCATTCACATTATATGTAGATTAGATATACACACTGTTTCTGTATAGGAACGCACTCGCAAGTTCTTCTGTAGAAAGATTATGATGGTTTCAACCCTCCTGTTCAGAAGCCACTTCAAGAGACTATGCAGGTAAGACTACTGTAACGGTCGACAAGCGAGGGATTTGACTGGTGTTTATTTTTAGCATAGAAACTACTACTTTACCTCTCTGCAGACATTCTGTTCAGCTAGAGACAGCCAAAATTCACAGGCTTCTAATGCGACCTTCTCTTCTGAATCCTGGGTTCGCACTAACATGTACTGTAACAAATAATTTCATTATTTTATACTAATCACTACAGTAAAATTCGAAAAACTCGAAATAGTTTAAGCTTAAGTTTCACTAAAAGGAAGGCATTAAAAATGCATTAATGAATCGCTGCTAATGCCAATATATTTTAGCTAGCTTAGTAATTCATTATCATTATCCCAGAAGATTCTGCGCTTCTGGACGGAGCTAGGCTGGCTATGCTAGCTAACTACTATGCATAAAGGACCAACTGGAGTCCAAATGCGGAAAATGGAGTACCCCCACCTAACCTAACCTAATACATTATCTTGCTGTTAAATAACTTATTATTATTTATTAGCCTTGGTTATCCCACAGCTGGGCAAAGGCCTTCCCCACAATCTTGAGCAACCTCTGTCAAATAGAAAATTCTGGAAAACTATAACAATAATGGGTTGATAATCTGACAATTATGTTGGAATAAATAGACCTTGAATTGCAATCAGCATGTAAGGTCAAGAATACTAAGGTTTATATTTCAGGAACTACTCATGTAACTATTTTAATAGATAAAACTATTACTGGAAGTAGTAACATAATAAATATTTTTAAACTTACGCGATCTGAACACATAATTACAATAACAGCGGTTTCGGTCAAACTATAAGTATTGTATCAATACACCTGTACCACTCCTTAGGAAAGTGCGGCGAGGTGGCGGGCGAGGAAAAAAGAGAAAGAGTACGCGTTGACGGCAGACTGATGGATCGGAGCGGCCGATATTTCCCCCCCGTCTCGCCGCTCGCATACGTCAGGCGTGGTACAACAGTTTTGGTCAAACTATAGTAACATAATGAAAGGGTTGAAGCTACAAATTTATAATTAAAAGTATAGTTTCAGATTTATGATGATGGATACAAATTTTATAGACTTGACTACTAAAGCACTTATATGATATGTATCCAACTTAAAAACTTTTCAAAAATTCCCACCCACTTTGACTCTCCGTATTACCTGCTTGTGTACCTATGTCTGGTATTTTAACATTGCCTTTTTATTAATACATATAAATGTACACAAAGATTGTAACAAATAAATATGACTAAATAGGTACTTTTAGTCATATTTATTTGTTACAATTAGCAGAAAAATAATTAAATAATATTTTTTCTATAGGTATTTATAAATACCAATGAATTTACAATATGCTTAATAATCTGGCACTACAGGAACTTAAACTGTTCAATAGTGATTATTCTGAATTATACTTACATCAATAATATTAGGTAAGTGTGGTATTAGCCTGTCTAATCGGACCTCCAATAGAAGGACTAATGCATGACAGACATTTTTCCTAACATCAGGGTCTTCGTCAGCTGCCAAGTGGAATAGGTTCTGAAAAGATAACATGCAATTTAAAATGGAACTAAATGTTATTACATCAATAGTAATTATTGTTTTATCTTGACTTACTTCAATAAAAGAGTCAATATGAACCATAAGCGCCTGTGTTCTACCCATAATAAAGTAGTTCACACAAGCTATTGCATGGCACCTTATTTTAGGTGTGGAATGCCTGAAAAACTGCAAAAACTTTGGAATCAAGATGTTCAGTGGCCTATTCAGTGCATCACTGTCCAGTAACTCGGCTGTGTCTTCACAGATCTTCTGTAGTGCTCCAAAGGCTCCCTAGAAAATAGATAATTATGAATAATAAATAATAGATGCTGAAAGATTATTGAATCATCAAATTTTTTGCTAGAAAGCTAGACTTACCTCACAAACATTGTAATCCTGCGAGTCCAACATATTGCAAAGGGCAGGTAGGAGTTCAGGCCATGATGTCAGCTCACCCTTGCTCGCGATGGTAGTAATAATAATGCCCACAGTTGCCCGGATTAAAGGGGAAGGATCTCCAACAGCAGAGAGACATTCCCGCTTTATAAACTCTGCTACTTCAGGCATAAAGCTGTTATAGTGGGCCTTAACATTGTTCTTCAATATCAAACCACTGAGTGACCTTGTAGGTTCTTCTTCAGTTATAAGTTTGGTCAGAACAAATATCAGGTAGTTGTTGAAATCTGGATACTTGTTCAGCTCTTCCAATTTCTGAGATTACAATGTAAGGACAATAAAATGCTGTCAATGACTGTCATGTCGGAAAAATCGATTTTATCGCAAGCGTCTGGACATAACGAAAATCCACCTGTGAATGACTACAAGGATAAAACATGTGGCTAGCAATCGTTATATTCATACAAAACAAGCTGAATATTGTAAAGAAATATAGTAATGAGCGGCAAATGTAGCAAAAAATATCCACGCCGATAGATGCATCGGTGTGTCTGTGAAAAGGATACTTGTTGTACAGCTCGCTGAGTAGCTGTGTCTGGTGATTGAGACTCTTTTAACAGTGTAAGAATCTGTCTCAGCCCTTCTTGCTCTGGTTTCCACTCCATTTTCATAATAATTTCGCAAAACGGTTTTTATTCACTCGGTCCCGTAAAGATCAACCATGCCAAAAGCAAAATTTGATGAAAAATTGCCAGAGATAAAAAAAAATATTATCGATATTACAAGGCCGGCCATACACGTCTGATTTTTTTGTCTTACTCTTAAGTCAGATGAAATTGTCTATGGATAGTCTGATCCACTATCGGAAGCTGTCATGAAGGCGTTCGTGTGCCATACATACATTTGCAGTATGGCAATAAACGTCAGACATTTTGTCGTACGACAAAAAGTAGGACGTACCTACGGGTCGGCAGGCGTTGCGTTGCGTTTACGCATTTTTATTGCCAGAGCTTAGCTTAGAGACACAATACAGGTCTGATTTTTTGTCTAATCAGAGAACGACCGAGGTCAGGAAAAGTCTAACACAAAAATCAAACAAAGAGTATCGAATCCCTCTGGGACTACCTGACCACCTGACTGACTCTGGGACTAGAAGTTATCATATCGATACGTGTCAAAACTTCTCGTATGACAAAACGTCTCGTCGTCGTCGTCGCGTCGGCGTCGTCGTCGCTCTCATGCACGAACGCCCCTTGTCCCTTGACTGCTCTTATCGAGAATGTTGCCAATTTTATGTTGTTCCACATTCTTAGTTTTGTTTCAGCATTGTTTTTATATTCTCTAATTCAATTGAAAGAAAAAAGATAGCAAGTTTATCTATGAAGTTTATTTTATGAAATATCAAGCACCGAAAATTTGTAAACTATTTGAAAACTTGGAACACACTTCACTTCACTCACTATTCATACTAATCACATAATAGTAGTGGTGTGCATATTTTTATCGTTGTTTTGAGCTTTAAACGAAGACCCTTGCGTTATCATTATCACTAAAATGCCCAAAATCAAAGCAGAAAAAAAGTCCAGAATACACAATGATGTTGCGAAACAAGGTGCAGTATGAAATTGTATAGAGGTTATATTCATCATAACAACCAAATTTCCGTATTAAGTCTTTAATTATCTACTTAAATTCAAAGCCTAGGTTAATAGGGGTAAGGTCACCAGAATTATATATAATAAGGAGGCACCTACTGTTAAATTCTCACCCCTGTAGCCAAACAGCAAAAAAATTCTCTCAAATTTGCAATAATGTTTAAGGAGCTGTGCATTTTTGTACGTAACAAAGATGTTATATGATGAAGATACCATATATTTATTTATTTATTTTTCCATGACTTTCAGGAATCCAATTTAACAAAGACTTTGGTCAACACATTCTCAAAAACCCCCTCATCATCACATCAATGCTGGACAAAAGTGGGCTGAGACCTACAGATGTTGCTCTTGAAATTGGTCCTGGTACTGGTAACATGACAATCAAAATGTTGGATAGGGTCAAGAAAGTAATTGCTTGTGAAATTGATACTCGGTAAGAACAGTACTGCTGTTACCACCTCTGAAAATTTACTTTTTGCAAAAAGATTCAGCCTGAAATAAAGTCACTTTCTCTTTCAGACTGGTAGCTGAACTGCAGAAGCGAGTCCAAGGGACCCCATATCAGGCGAAGCTTCAAATCCTTGTAGGAGATGTGTTAAAGACAGAACTTCCTTTTTTTGATATTTGTGTTGCAAATATTCCATATCAAATCAGTTCCCCTCTTGTTTTCAAATTGCTGCTCCACAGGCCTTTCTTCAGATGTGCAGTACTTATGTTTCAAAAAGAATTTGCACAGAGACTTGTCGCTAAACCAGGGGATAAACTGTTCTGTAGACTGTCAATAAACACTCAGTTGCTGGCCCGTGTTGATATGCTTATGAAGGTAAAATAACTGTAACCATTATAGTGCTTACCCAGGCCAGTATGCCGAAATGCCTCTACCCTCATTCCGTTTCAGCCTACCCTGGCCAGTATGCCGAAATGCCTCTACCCTCATTCTGTTTCAATCTCTATTTTTTTATTTCAGGTTGGTAAAAACAACTTTAGACCACCACCTAAGGTTGAGTCCAGTGTTGTTAGAATAGAACCTAGAAATCCACCACCACCAATCAACTTTGTAGAATGGGATGGACTAACAAGAATAGCTTTTGTGAGAAAAAACAAAACACTATCAGCTGCATTCAAACACTCAACAACAATGGCAGTTCTTGAGAAGAACTACAGAGTACACTGTTCTTTGCACAATAAGGTATCCAACTTAACTATTTATATATTATACAGCTCATAACATAGATCCAGTTATAACTAAGAAAATGTTTTCAGGACATCCCAGATGATTTTGACATAAAACAAAAGGTTCAAGATATTTTGTTAAACTGTGAAGCAGACCAAATGAGGGCCCGAACCATGGACATTGATGATTTCATGAAACTCCTGCATGCCTTCAATTCTGAAGGCATACATTTTGCATAGAATAATATAACATTAACACTTGTAAATATTTTAAGGTTTTATTTGACTACTTCTCAACTTTATAAATAAACAACATAATGCATACACATTGGGTAATTTGGTTATCACTTCTGTCCATACAAAACCGATTTCTTGAATCCCCTGTCAGCATAATCAGCTCCTGTGCAACGCTCAGACTTCCATGGAAAACCTGGCTGGCCAGGAAGAACAGTGGGTTTGGTCCTTAGAACTCTCCAGCCACCTTTCTTGGTCCAATCCTGAAATATTTATTAAGATCTACAGATGACATAAATTGTTAAAATTATGAAAATATAGAATAATATTTATAATTGAGAAGCTAGGACATTGTTTTAGGAACCTGTAGGTTAGATAATTTCTGCCAACAAGTTAACAGTGAGTTATTTCACACTTACATTGCCATTGTACTTGAAGTAGTAATGAATACCGAGTATACTAAAAGCAATGAGTCCCACTTTTCCAGTGATATAGCGGTAGTCAATAGCGCGAGATTCACCCTAAAACAAAACAAGAAAGTAAAATTTGTTGATAGCAAACAGCTGATAGGTTATTGTTATGTAACCTTACCAAAACACCTATGAGTTTGGTAAATATAGTATCGAGAGGCGCGCGATACAACCGGCGAATTGGATTTATCCTTTCATTCCAATATTCCGGAACATGGACAGGTTCGCTAGGATCGAGAATCTGATCCTTCAGCCATTGCTTGCGCCAAGCTCTTTCAGCATCGGTCATGCCAAGACAACGCTCCCTTTCAATGGCCACGCGGCCAGCTATGGTCATAGGCTTAACTCCCGCTAATTGGGACATTTTGGCGACTTGTGTTGCACAACTTTGATTGATTTAGAAAATCTCGTTCTTTCGAATGTATGGTAAAATGCAAATCGTACCTATCTTTCTCTAGCTAGCTGCGATTTTGTTTTGATTTGATTTGACATGACAAGACAAATTGACAATGACACATGGGCGTTAGTGCACCTTTCTTATAAGTTATAAAGTATATACACACGAGGTGCCCACCTTAAGGGGCCTCCGGAGGGACGAATTCTTCATACAAACGTAATACCAAAATTATTTCTAATTCAAGCATATTTCCACTATAATATTGCATTATTTATATTAAAATAGTATTTATCTAGGTTCCCAAATAGTTATTTTTTTCAAAATACTTACCAAAAATGAAATGAAAGCCAATCTCATTTTGCACATTTTAAATGCGAAAATGGACAAGTTTTCTTGCTGTTTGTTTCGTATTAAAAACATCAATATCTTACGTTTTATTTATTAAGGAACATAGCTTATATTGTTTAGTTACAGAATAACAATACTTTGTGAATACAAAAGAATACAAAAGTTAAAAGAATACAAAGTTTAAGAATACAAAAAGTTTTCAGTCCTAATTTTGTATTACGGAACAAACCAAATTTTGAATGGCTAATATTGCTATCGCACACGCATTTGGCGCGGCGCAAGGGTTAAACAGTGTCAGCGATATTCGTAGCGATTTTTGCAAGCGAGGGTCGCCGGTCCCTTAATAATGAATTCTCTAATTATTAATTACATAACGAATTCTATAACTTCATGCGTACAACCATAGATGTAGGAACCTTAAACAGCTTTCTACATTACATAGAAATAAATAAAAACTTGTATTTAAACCGTGTAGGTAGATTGAAAGACAATCTTGAAAAAATCTATCAATCAACGGTAGGAACATACCTAGCCCTAGCTAGTGTAATGGCTGGCCACATGTCCATGACCAAGGAACATAATATGTAGGTACTACCATCCTACTCTAACGAGGAGCCATGGCATGACCACAGACAGTTAATAGGTAATTATAAGTATTGATACAACGGGTATTTATCGCGTTTATTTACCTTTTTCCCGACGACGTTAATAGGTAGCTCTCGCTCCCTCAAGCACGCGCACGCCGCCATGCACCAGTTATGTTGTTATGGTACGTCATAATCATCAATGTTATGTCAACGTCAACCGTACGAAATTATAGTTGTCAGCTGTGGAATGTAGATTATTTGTGGGCTCTACTGCAATTTTTCGAAAGTTTTATTTTTATAAATCTTTTCAGATCGTGTAGTGAGAATAAATAAAGTAAATAAATCACTATGCCGCGGTTCCACAAAGTGGAAATCAATAAAACAGAATGGATCGTCCCCGAAAGATATCAAGCTCTTACGCCAGTGGGTTCAGGAGCGTACGGCCAAGTCTGGTATGTCCAATTTATTTATTTGCAAAATAGGCACTATGCCAGTGTTATTATTATACCGTAAACGGAAAATAATTTTCTATTTGTACTTAAACATTTCGAAACTGAATTAGCAAGATTTTAAAATGTCAATGTTATTTCGGTACAATGCCCTACGTGGGCGGAACGGGTTTGAAACAAGTACTAATAGATATTCGTGCACTTCACATTTTAGCTCTGCGATCGATACTTTGCATAGCATGAAAGTGGCTATCAAGAAGCTTGCAAGGCCATTCCAGTCCGCAGTACATGCTAAGAGAACCTACCGTGAGCTACGGATGCTGAAACACATGAACCATGAGAATGTTATTGGTAGGTATTTTTTTACTTTTGCTTAGTAATAAAATAAAAATAAATAACTGCCTTTCTTGTTGAACTTAGTTTACAATATATAATAAAATTTTATAGTGTGAAAAAAAATGTAAGAGGCGTGTATTGTATACCCACCACTGGTCCACTGGCCACTTATTCAAATTTAAATTATTTATTTACATCCACAGAGGATTTCAACAGGAGGGTAACAATTATATTTGTAACAAAATTTAAACCTAAAGTATGGATTCTATGCACATAGCTCATTTATAATAAATAAATAAATGCTGGACAATTCACACAGCATTATCTAGCCCCATGGTAAGCAGAGCTTGTGTTATGGGTACTAGATAACTGATATACATAATACAATAATGTGGAATAACTATGATTTATTGGCCTAATTTTATAATTAGTTTCCAATAAGACTAACATATAACACTCTACAGGGCTTCTTGATGTGTTCAGTCCCGAAAAGACCTTAGAAGAGTTCCAGCAAGTTTACCTTGTTACACATCTGATGGGTGCTGACTTGAACAATATTATACGTACTCAAAAACTGTCAGATGACCATGTCCAGTTCTTGGTCTATCAGATACTCCGTGGCCTCAAATACATCCACTCGGCTGGTATTATTCATAGGGTAAGGTCTAATACAGAGAGTTATTTATACTATTAAGTTCCTATTTATAGTTTAATACGACATAATATAAGCTAAGCTATTTTGTACTAACCTCAAGTTATAAGCAAACTAACACAATGGATTGTTTGATTTTCTGAATAAATAAATTGAATTTTATTATACTCTTAGTATTTATGAAACAAGGCATATAAATTTAAGTCTTACATAGATAACAGTTAACAAGAAATGTGATACTAAAATTTTATTAGGAATTCACTTAGAATTGCATAGTAGCATAGGTAATATTCCCAACTTAAACAGCTATTTTCACATTACACATATATTAATATAACATTTTATGATATAGTTGTTTAAAAAAAACCATCTATTTAAGGACTTGAAGCCATCCAATATTGCTGTGAATGAGGACTGTGAACTGAAGATCCTAGACTTTGGATTAGCCAGACCTACTGAGGTTGAAATGACTGGATATGTGGCCACTAGGTAAGCTTTTCAACCACAAACAAAGATACTTTATCTGTCTCTTCTATGAAACAATGAGGACAACCAACCAATTTATTTCAAAACCACAAATGAATGAGAAAAAAGCATTAACCACAATTCTCTCAGCAATAACCAATGATTTTTCTTTTATAAAACTGGTTATGATTTTCTTCATCTTTTTTGACATTCTGTTTCTAAGCTACATTGATTGACGACCTCTGTGGCGCGGTGGGCGAAGGTCCGCCTGCGACGACAGGAGTTTGCGGGTTCTATTCCTGCCTCAGGACAATGTGTATGATCTGCAGACATTTGTTCCATGTGTTCTGGTTGTCTATGTATACAGCATTATTTATTTATTTATTGATGTGTAAAGAAACAAGACAATTCTTCCAATAGATGGTACCGAGCGCCGGAAATTATGCTGAACTGGATGCACTACAACCAGACAGTGGATATTTGGTCTGTTGGCTGCATCATGGCAGAACTTCTTACAGGAAGGACCTTATTCCCCGGCACTGACCGTATCCTTTACAACACTACATTAATAGATGATTAAATAATATTAATTACAGGATAGCTCTCTCTCAGATATGTATTCAGAAATGTAAGTATTAAAAGTATTTTATAAAGTAAGGAATGCTAGAAAGATGGACTGAGATAACCTGGGTCACTGAGGCTTTACAAATGCCTGTATTATATTCTACACTAGCAGTAAGCACCTTAAGTAGTTTTATGTTGGCCATTACTTGTGTTTAATATTTCTTTCTATTTCAACTCATGATTCAACTCTATTACATAAAGTAATTTAAATCAGTTTACACAGATGTCTGTACTGTACGGTCAACATTCAGCTGTACTTTATTTGTTTGTATCTAGTTTGTATGAACTAAAACATGTATCCAATTGTGCTGAGTTTGAAGAAAAAAAAACTAAAAGTTTTGATTCCTAAGTGACACAGGCCTAAACTTCATTTAATAGGTTTATAAAGGATGAATTAGCTCTCGGATTTAGTTATTCTCTTGCCCCATCAGAAAATTTGGCGTTTTTTGTAAAAATCTGTTGATGTCTAATATATCCTACATAACATTATCAGTGGTTATCTGTCAAAGATAAGATTACTTAATGCACATAGTTTAGTCCGTTTATCATGTTATGAAGAGCACGTAAACATAGAGTCTAAATTATGATGATCTAATGTGTGATTCTTAATCCTTAAAAACGGAATTATTTTTATTTCGGTTTAACATCAACAAACATATACAATTAGTATTATGGACTCTGAGCCTATGTTTAAAAGTTAATTAATAAGTTATCGTTGTTAAAATTCTAACAAAGATTGTAATAACTTAGGTACTATTAAATATTTGAATCGCCAAGAAGGTCAGATAGATTAAAAAAAACGTATTTCTTGTAAATGGAACACCAAAAAGTCGAGTCTTTATGTATGTTATAGGACGAATTTCTTGTAGTGGCTGAAGCAAGCAGATATATATAATATATCTGCATAAGCCATGATCATGTCAGACAAAAAATAATTTGATAAATGCTTTTTAAACCTAGGGTGAACTCGAATTTTACGCCCGCAGAGTTACGAAAATATAGCTTATCTTTGTATCAGTGCTATTTATTATTCCGACCCAATCTTACGTTACAATTGAGTGAGGCATTGAAAACTCGAAGACCAATTTAGCCAATTGCGAAGAATTGACTTCTCAGCCGAACTAGTAACAATAAATTTTTATCCTTGCCATGCCACCCAAGTATCCGAGCTAAAAACTAACTTGCATTATAATTTGAAAAGGCCGTACATTCTTTTCCCGTCATTTAATATCTAGTCGTGAGTGCAATTTAATACGGAATTAGCGCAATTGGATACAATTATAATCAGCGTCTCACAGCAAACCTAGATAAATCACTCGTATAAGATTTAATTTGCTCGAACCTATCCCGGAAAATCCATCCGAAGCTTAATTTTTCTTTTAGTTTAAACTTTTGGTCGATGTCACCTGTGGCTTTTCTTAATTGACAAGACAGATATCCATCAACTGAACTTGATCATGGAAGTGCTCGGTACACCAGCTCAGGAGTTCATGCAGAAAATATCTTCAGAGTCTGTAAGTAGACGGTTCTTCACTATTGTAAGCGTCAGTCAAGGCACGTTGAAAGAGAGTAAGGGAATTATTGAAGAAACTGATAGATTATTGACGCCTATCACCTTAACGTAAAGCCTAAAGAAATAATGTTATTGAAATCCTGAAATAATTTCGACTAATTCCCTACGATTCGATTTTAGTGTGCCTAGACCTTAAGAGCTCAGATTGGCAGATGTGGATTTCCGAAAGTAATTGTCTTTTCTTCGTCTTCAAGGCGTAAGGGTCAATGTAATAGCCGACTATAACAATGCTTTGCATTAACATGCTTTTAAATGTCGTTTGTATAGTTAGCTTGTGTAAGTTTCATGCTTGTAACCTTAACATGCGTGCGTCAGATATCGACCATCTCACAAGGATACTGTTTCTGTGCGGCACCCCTGATCAAGAGACGGTTGACAAAATCATAAGCGAAGAGGTAAGAAATATAAACTGGGTGTGGCATCAAGAGGTAAATTGATGTAGTCACTTTTTAGGAAAGACTTGCCTATCTTCGTTTTGTGTCATAAAATAAGGAAGCACATGAAGAAAGGTAGTCTTAAGTCTTTGAAAAAAATAATTTTAACATTGATTTTCTGATTGTGTTTGTAAACTTATTTAATAATGTCCTTTCGATATAACCTTTGAATTAAAATAACTCAGCCTTGCTAAAGCAATTAAGTAGGTATAATACCTAAAATTATTTATTTATAATAACTAATCGTGAAAAACAAAAAATTACAAATGTCGATTTTAAAATTGGTTAAACCCAAGGAACTTATCAAACTTTCCATCTTATTCGGTAACTTTTAGTATTTCCCAAGAGGCTTTGAGGACAGGATAAAACATCTTTAGGTAGATAATTTAATACCTGCTTTAAAACAAAGACGGTAGATACACGCAAAGGGTGCCTACCTGTGAACAAGGTAAAAAGTGTAACGTTTGTCCCACAGAAACCTATGGGACAAACGTTACACTTATTACCTTGTAATAAGCTTAAATTAAATTAATTTAAGCTAATTAGCTTTCGTAATAAGTGGCTTAGACGGGACGTTTGTCCCGTCTAAGCGACTTATTACGAAAGCTTGCTTAGTCATAGACTTATGCTTGAGTGACGTTTATGAAAAGCGATACTCAAGTATCGATGACCGACCATGCCTTTAAAATACGGGCCTTATTGTAAGGTCGCATTTGTACGTGGTTATGTAAAATGGTACATTACCAACACAGGTGTTTGTGTTTGGTATTATTGTTGTTTGTGGCGTGATGGAGCGTGACCAAAGTCGATTGCGTGGTAAATCGTGATTCATAGAATCGTGTTTGTCCACTATATTAATGTATTATTAGTATATCGAGTTACGACAGGATTGTAGCTCGAATGTGTCCATTGGTTAAGATAGCTTGGCATAATGTAGGTAGCTAAGCTACACGTACATACATGTTTAGGTGTTCAACAGATATGATAAAATCATGCCAAATCCCAAACTACATACCTATAGGTATACAAATTTGCAAAAATGTTGAAGTGTAAAATCGGGAATAAGTATGAAATGATCCAGCGTCTTACGGAGCTAGCCAGTGGCTAGCCAGCATTATGCGGAGTTACCTTTTTATAACAATTCAATACACGTACCTTTTACCTATACTATATAATATACTATCTTTTGTTGTAATAGTATGAAGCTGTAAGAAGTTGGTGGTGGTAATAATCACGCCAACAAATTAGTAAAAATCATATGGCTATCCCATGATCGAAAATATTGTAGGTCTGTATGTGGGTAGACCATTTTACAATTCAGGGGTCCGTTTGAGGTGTGAGGATTAAATTAGTTTGATATACAGATACCTACCAACCGAAAGTAGGTAATAAGCAAATACAAATTATCTAATAAATTGATAACCAAAAAATTATTTATGATAACCCAGCTCCTGCTCTCGAGTTTACTCGCATATAATGCAACTTTGCCTAAGTAGATGTAGAAATTATGATACCTTCTACGAGCTTCACTTAACTATCAATGGAAATTCAATACGGCTCGGCGCGGTCGAAGTTCGGCCCATTTTTTACCGAAACCGAACCTCCATATTTGGCCGAAACCGAACGGTCACTTTTTTGAATATTGTAGCTTTTATTAATACCAATAATATCTACTTCCAGGCTCGCAATTACATCCAATCCCTGCCGCAGCTGAAGAAGCGTGAGTTTACAGAGGTGTTCCGAGGAGCCAACCCGCTCGCCATCAACTTACTGCAGCTTATGCTAGAGCTGGACTCTGATAAGTAAGACTTGTTCATTAATTCTTCGTTCATGTTCTTCCAACCCAAAGTATCTACTTACTTTGTATTGGAAGAACACAAACGAAGGCACTACGTACCTACGTAGTGCCTTACGCTTACGTTTATAATGATCAAATTTTCGTTTTAAACGTAAGCATCATTCATTCATTCATCCGTTCGTTAAATTGATCTCTTGTTCATTTACGAATACAAATTTCAACATTTTTCACTACACCGCGTGTGATTTGATTATGCATTGTTGGAGTTTGTGTTTTAGTCTAGCTTTTATCTTGTTGTTTTCTGTAATTGTTTAGTTTTCATTCATAAATGTCTTTGTTGACATAAAATATCTTGATTCTAAATAACTGGTATATTTAATAGGTACTAGCTGCGCCCCGCGGTTCCACCGCGTGGTGATAGGTATTTTGGATAATATACAATATATCTTTATAAATTGTAGCCTATGTGTAATTCTGATGTATAAGCCATAATATATATTATTATAAAGTTTCATTAAAATCCATTCAGTAGTTTTTACGTGAAAGAGTAACAAACATCCATAATTACAAAATTTCGCGTTTATAATATTAGTAGGATATATGTATGAGTTATTTTTACTACCCAATAGGCAATACCTAACACAGGCTCTTTCTTTTTACTGTGGGGCTAAGCTGTGGATGATCCAGCATTATTTATTTTCTATTGCGTACTGTACAGTACATTTATCTTTGCACTAATTCCAGGCGTATAACGGCGGAACAAGCGTTGGCTCACGAGTATCTGTCACAGTACGCGGACCCGACTGACGAGCCCATATCGGCGCCCTACGACCAGAGCTTTGAGGATATGGAGCTGCCAGTTGACAAGTGGAAAGGTAATATTTTGTAATAGCTTCTGCCCGCGTTTTTGGAATAAAAAGTCCTTGTAGGCAAATTTTCAGCCAAATTAAAAACAAGAATTTGGTCTCCGGTTCTATTATATTGATTATTTAAAATATTCGTCTGGTTTCTGACTGGTCAACTCGGCTGCTCGGTGTTAGTGGAAACGCAGTAGCCTTACCTCATCAGTACACATAAGTCCTCTGCTGAACATGTCTATCTCAATTCAGGGCTTTTTAAATTGCCGATAGACCTTCGTTTAACCAGTCACAAACGAAGGTCTGGTAAAATACCCACTCAGCTTGTACCTGGTTCTAAATCAGTACCCTACGTCCTGTCGACGCTTGCCTTAACAATGACTTTCATGTAGTTTTCTTTGTTCCAGAGTTAATATGGAAGGAGACCGTGGAATTCAAACCCCATCCACAGCACATGAACACAGTAGTAGAAGTTAATCAATCATAACTTATTTATAGACCAAGCAGAATCACTCGAGCTTTAACCATATGGTAATAGCACCTCTAAACGAAGGCAATTAGAATTGAAAATAGTGACTGTCAAAGGGCACATCTTTTCTTATTGCACTGGTTTGAGCTTGGTTTTCAATGGTGTGCGGAAGTTTCAGTACACAGTGAATGGACTTCGCTTATTTCTGTAGGATATCGGTGCCTTAGTGTAAGATTAAATTGCTGCTCATTATTGTTGTAACAAAGAGTTGACACTGTATTTTAGAGGTAAAGCAATGTCTCAATAACTTTCTAAGTACATATTAGTACCTATATATTTTTCGCATATTCTTAGGTTGTGAAGTCAGTCAGAAGGATAATAGACAGATACGTAGCTGTCTTAAATGCTTATCGTAATGTTAAGATGTTACCTAATATAATAACTTTAGGTCAAAGGGGAATGCAAACTGACAACATTAGCTAATTCAGTAAGCATTGTCAATGTTTTAGATATCACAGCGACCATGATATTTATCATAACGTAACGCGCGTTATCACGCTAATTATAGCGCGAATAACGCGTGTTAAGGTGCATTTTAACGCGAATAACTCGTGAAAAGGCGTTATTCGTGTTAAAATGCGCCTTAACACGCGTTAATTCCGCTAAAATTAGCGTGATAACGCGTTAAGTTATGTGTTCAATAGCATGGTAGCCGGTTTTTAAACAATAATTCTGCTCTGCTCATGGGTTTGTATATAACCTTATATCTTATTCATGACCGATTAAACAACGATTCATTTACCTTCTAAAAAAATTACATTAACTTTTTATTTAAGTTTTATGGTCAAGGGTTTATAGTGAGTAGCAAAACTGCAACAAAACTGATCATGTAAATGAAATAATTAATAATAAATTCATAGATCGTGACTAGTATCGAAACGAACGCATAAAATGCACTATATTTTTATTAAGTAGGGTATGTTTATGTAATTGGCTTTTGTAATATTAGTGCTCTTTCTAGTTATTAATGGAGTTAAAAATGTGATTTTCGAGATTTTGACAGCGATCTCAATTATTGTCGAATAAGATATCTGTCAAATTATTTACACAGACCCAATGCATACAATAAACCGATAAAATAATGATTACCTTAATTTATCAATGTAAAACAATATTTTCAGTATCTCTGTTTAAAGTTTTTATAGAGTAGTATAAATTATTTTAAGATTTGAGAAAATATAATTTTATTTTACGATATTTAGTTTTATTTTACATCTACCCAAAAAGTATTAAATAAAACACATACCTACATAGAATGAGTTCGAAGATTATATTTAAATAAGATAGGTACATAATGAATTACAAAATGTAATTAAGGTGAGCTACATTAAATAATAATCATAAAAAGTAATTATAACGCTATGAATAAATTTAAAACAAACACTAGAAACTATTTACATTTGAAAAATCACATCAGTTTTTGTGAATAGTTTAATACCCGTACAAAAATAATAAGGGTATTGAGCGGTCGTATGACGTTTCGACGAATGTACTAAAAAAAATCGGGGATAAAACACTACCTATGTGAGTTGGTAGGGAAAAATCTTATCAATAAATATAAAATTATTTACATATTTTTTATTATAATAATACAATTTCTAGTCTACCAGCTCTGTAGACGCTGCTGGCAGAATGTATGTTCTGCCTTCCAAAAATCTAGGTAGTTCTAATTCGTTTCTGTAATTTGATCTTAACAAATAATTTAAAATGCATAATATTCAAAGGGTTATCTATCATCTATATATAACCACATTTTACATAATCAGGCCTACATTTTTTGTGTATTTTTGTTTTATATTTATTTTTGAATAGGTACTTTTAGGTGTCTTTTAGGCTCACTCTTTTTATAATGTCGTTTAGAATTTTTCGGGTTATCAAATTGCATTCCTATTAATATTTTTTATATTTACAAGCTACGAGTGGAAACTTAGTTAGCTTTATTTGCTTTAAGTCTGTTCTTTTTCACCTAAATAAAAGATTTTAGTTTCCCAAATAAATAAAATAATATGTAATGTAGTTTCATCATCTATTCTATACAATTATAACAAACTAGCGGCCCGTCCCGGCTTCGACCGGGTGGTCATTTGTTTCAGGCAATTTTTTAAACTTCTCTCCAATTTGTCTTCTCTATTATAAAAATGAATCGCTAAATGTGTTGCTAAGCGCAAATCTCGAGAGCAGCTGAACCGATTTCGCAAATTCTTTTTTTAGAATATTCGTTGAAGTACAAGGATGGTAAGTACCTCGTACTTCAAGGAATATTCTATTTTTTTAAAGTAGATAACCTTTTCACCTCTATTGTTTTAGCAATAAGTTTGTACCTATATAGTTTTAGCTTTCCTACCTATATGTTTTTTGTGTTAAATGTACCTAATTGTGCCGTGTCAAATAAATTATTTCATTTCATTTCTATTATAGAGATAAAATTATACCATGCAAGTACATTATTATCAGTTATGTTGTTATAACAATAAACAACGCACCATCTGTAGTTTTGTACATTCCGCAATTATGTCAAACGTTGTTTTACAAAATGAACATCATTAAATAAAATAATTATTATTATGTAATTTTTTTTATTATTATGTATTACAAAATGAACATTATTAAATAAAATAATTATTATCGAAATCAAATTAGTTTCTTTGTCATTCGACCAAACCGATCGAAATTTTGTTAAGATTCGCTTAGGAGTGAAAAGGTAACAGACTCGTAATTAATAACCTGCTCCTTTTTTACAAATTTCCATTAGGCATTCATTAACATCAACTTATATTCTATTAAACTAAGCACATATTTGACAAATTATGTCTTTTGAATCTAATTCAAGAGACCAAGGTAAGCCATAAATTATTAACAAATTTAAATACATACCTACCTAGTACCTACCTACCTACCGTATAATGCGTATCGTAACTTCATTTACGATAATTATAAGCCCCCTAAAAATCAATATATAATTCAAATGTCTTTACAAAGTCACAAAATGCCATACCTACTGTCATTTCGTTCCAATAGATATGGTTGCGATAAGAGATTTTCAATATTAATAAATAATCCCTAGAAATTCGAAGATATTAAATTAATAAATAAAATAGATTTGTGTTTTGCATTATTAGGACACAACAAACCCTATCTATAATCAACAAATCAGTCATAACTAGCTATCAATAAGTTTGGTATACTTATTTACAATTAAAATTAAATGCTTTACAGTTTTGATTCAAGGAAATGTGCGTGTAGAGTTAGAATGTCCCGCATATCTCTGTATGGTAAGGTTCAGAGGAATGTCATCATCGGAATCCGAGCTATCTGAAGGAAGAGGCTTCTTAGATGCGTTTGGTACCTGAATAACCAAGCTTGGGATAGAGGCAGAGGTACTAGATCCGTTTGTCTTTTTCACAACACTCTTCAGTCTTTTGGGCTCGCGGTGAGGGGCTATTTCATCGGAACTTTTTCGTTTTAAGTTACTAGGTCCAGCCTGTGACGGACCCGGCTGTGGATCAGCTAAGGAGGCTCTAGATTCTGGGGATTCCTCTCGTCGAGATGATTTAGATCCCTTTCCGTTAGAGCGCATCCCATCTGAGCGCGATTCGGCTGTAGAGGGTTCGTGTTTACGCGTTTCCGATAGATCTTTCTTTGACGACTTCACTCTTTTTTCACCATGGCGAGAACTAGCTCCTATCGTTTCAAAAGGCAAATCTCGTTGTGCTACTTGTCCGCTGGATCGACTTGACGACCTTGAACGTTCTGAAGATTCATCTCTTCGCGAAGTTTTGCCTTTACTTCTGGGCCGGGAAGAAGATTCTGGATTTGTTCTAGTTTCAGCTCTCCTCGATTCGGCAGATCCTTCCCTTTCCGTCAGCTCCCTTCGTGATGATTTAATCTTCACATCTGGCCTAGATGAAGGTCCTGGTTGTGGTTCGTCATTGACATTCGACTCGCGGTCATCCCTTTGCCTTTGTTTTATTTCTTTCCTGATTTGCGCAAGGGATGCCTCCGGTTCAGGTTCTTGGACTGTTCTGGGTTCAGCTCTTTTGAACTGTGAGAGTTCATCCCGTCGAGATGACTTTCCTACTTTGCTGCTAGACCGAGATGAACCTGGGTTATTCTGTGATTCCTTTGGTGCAGCCTCACACCTTCGGGGCTTCGTTTCTCTTTCCGCGTGCCGAGACGACGGTCCCGGTTGCGGTTCTTCTTGGTTTTGCGTCGTCGTCACCAATTCTCTCTCAACATCAATGTTATCTCTGCGGGACGTTACCGTGTTGTCGATAGCTTGGGATTCCGGTCCCGGATGAGATGCATCGACTTCCATAGGCTCAGGTCTTCTCGAGTCTACTGATGGTTCATTCCTACGGGATGACTTCA
This sequence comes from Eupithecia dodoneata, assembly GCA_947044415.1. Taxonomy (NCBI): domain Eukaryota; kingdom Metazoa; phylum Arthropoda; class Insecta; order Lepidoptera; family Geometridae; genus Eupithecia; species Eupithecia dodoneata. Next base: position 3,789,288 of record OX345656.1, on the reverse strand, counting down.
CACCCTTTCCGTTGATAGACTTCCTTTGCAAGGGCATATCATGTTGCCCGCGGTCTGGGGACGATTTATTGCTGACAGAGGACCCGGCCGTGGCCGAGGTGGAAGCTCCGGAAGTCGATGCCAGTGCCATTCCCCTATATTTGCGTTTGCTTCTAGAACTTTGAACTTTTGAGTTACGGCTTCTGGTCCTGTCCTTACCTTTTTTACGGCTTACATTATTGCGTTGGGAGATTTCGTCGTCACTCGACGAGGAGCTGGAGGAAGAATAAGAGTGAGAACTTCCCGAAGAACGCGATGAGGGCACGGTGTCGCTCGAGCTTCGCCGCGACTTGACGCGCGGCGGCGGCGGCTGAGGTGGCTGAGGCGGCATATAGGTCTGATCATCAGCATCATCATCACTATCAGACGGGGTGGGAGGTCGCGGGCGAGACAGCCTCAGCATCACAGGGAAGCGCGGAGCCTGCGCCGGCGGCGGCGAGGGCTCGGTTACTACCACGTCGCTGTCACTATCCCGGAGGTCGACGACTTCGGGCGTTCGTTGATGCGGTGGTTTGATATACCCCGTGACTATGACTTCGTCATCATCTGTGTCAGAGTGTGATATTGTCTCTATCGGTATAACGCTATTTTGATGCACGCGATTGCCTTCGGTAGGTGAGGTGATAAGGTTAAGAGGGTATACGGGTTCTTGCGAGCGAGCGGCGGCAGAAGGGCCCGTAGTGAAAGGGGAAGTGAGAATGGGAGTGACGGGTCTGAACGCCTGTGGGTTCGAGCTCTGGTTGTTGAGAGGAGTGTCCAAAACTTCCACCAAACGGTTTCTGTTAAGCGTGGAGTCCAAGACTTCCACCACATCAGAGTCTCCGCTATCCGTGTCCGAACTTGAAATATCATTCACTGTGTTAATGTAAACACGCGAGTCTGTAGTGTACTGTACGCTGCGATCGTAGCCCGTCAAGTCGTAAGGCGTGGATGCAAAACAGTGCAGCTCATGTAGAAAGTGGTCCGTTCGGGTTCCGATGTAGCGGTACATTTCTTCCCTGAATTCCGGCGAGGTGATGTGGTACTGGGGGAGTAGGTCGAGGATACGTTGGAGTACATACGCGATATGTCCAGAGTTTTCGAGCAGCAGGTAGGTGAGCTCTCGGGTCAGCCAAGGTACGAGGCGGTGCATTTGTGAGTCGTTGTACCTTCAGGAAGAGAGTATAGGAGTTTAGTAGGCATCTCAACCGGTTTATGGACACACATCAAGGATCATTATTATAACTTTTAGACAGGGCTAAAGAGAGAAGATAGTCTTTGAAACTATACCTGTAAAACTCTGGTGTGCAGTCTCTATGGCGTCCCGTGAAATCAGGCAGTGGGCGCGCCCATAGATTGTGTCTGTAGACGGTTCTGCGAAAGGAGCCGGGCGACCGACGGCGGCGAGAGGACGGGAGCGCTGCGGGAGTGACGCCTGGCAGCTCTCGGGACATGTTCACCATGGCTGATATGGGTGGGTAGCGCATCAGCAGTCTATGGAAGGCTAGCTGCTCCCCACCTCGTGGGAATGTCAAGGTAGTCCTGAAACAACCATCATAATATTTTTTATTTAGTTGATAATATATTTACATTGTCATTACAGTTGCAAACCAAAGCGACAAAGTCATAAAAAAAGTTAAATAAAATACACAAACTAAAAACTAACATTCTACAAAATACACCACAATCATCACCCCATATTAGTCCACTGCTGGACATAGGCCTCCCCAATGAGCACCCTGTCTTCAGCTTGACGCCCAGAATCTACCTGCAGTCTTTCGAAGGTCCTACACTACGTTGACCGAGTCGTGGTCTCCACTCAAGAACACGTTTGCCCTAGCGGCCGTCGGTACGGTAATACTTAATACTAAGCCTAAAATAAACCTATTATTTTATGTAACTTTTGTATAAAATTTGTATAATTTAGTAATTAATGATTTAATAAGTATTAGTAGTTATTATAAATACATAGTATTTTATCAAAAACTTTTAAAGGCGTTCAGCCTGTTGAGTTACTAATTAATTGGTTTTGTACTTAGTTAGGTTCTAAACAGTGTTTAGTTTATCTACAAATCTAAAATTTTCAGTCTGCGGTGAGAAGTAGTCAGATTTTAGAAAAGTAAAGTATCCCTTCAAGCAAAGATATGATAGAAACTAGTTAATAGCTTGTATTTGTGATGACGTAATTTGAGTAACCTTTCATAATATTGTGAAATTGTTAAATTGCAAGTCATTCCTATTGCCTCTATTTCCAAATTTTCAGAGGCCCTACGAAGGATGATAGTTTTTTAAAGTACAAAGTCAAGGTTAAACATTCTACCTGTATCTAAACCGTCTGGTGGCTGTGACAAGGTCATCAATGTCAATCCTGTCTTCCTCCTGTTCAACTCGATACTCTTCATATTGCTGGTTCGACTGAACATTGTGGATTATTGATTTGAAGTTTTGCTTGCAGAGAGGACATACAGTTTTTACCTGAAAATTCACAAGTAAAAACAAGTCCATAAAAAAATTCTGCATCACTCCTTTTGCCAATGACTGAGCTGTGCAGTCTTTTAATCACCAAAGCACCTGTTAAGCAGACTATGGCCAATCCCCTTGTTAATTTGTGGCATGGCAATAGAAATCAATCATGTTTAATTCTTAAGGCTTACATAATAAGTCCATAGAAAAGTAAAAAATGTAACTATCTACACAAAATTAGAAATAAAGTGGTTATTGAATCACATTATATTTAGGCTTAAATAGGCAAATAACCATGTATTAGGCTTATAAGAGATGAACATACTAGTGGTTTCTTTTTCACCTCTTCCAACAGTGGGCAAAAAATTTAATTGAACAGTAAAATAATTTTTTTTGATAATAATTTATGGTATAAAATTTGACTTGTCTAAGTGTCTAACTTATTTTGTAAGCATAAAGAAAATAAACACATTTGATTTTATTCTACTAGATAATGTGTTGATAACAGTGCAGTCTATCCAACAACTTACCTTACTCCATGTAACCAGACACTTGAAACAGAATTGATGAAGGCAGGAATCAGTAAATGACTTGTTCCTGCATTTTCCGAGGCAGATGGCACAGTTGGGAGGTGGTGAAGCCCGTTCACCATCAGGAGGTGGACTGCCATTTTCACTTTTTACACTACTTGGGTTAGCCCCAGAACTATCATCTTGGGCTTCTGACATGGTCTCCATCTGTTTTTCCAAAAGATAAAATTTAGACAAGTTGGTCTACCAGTAGCTGCCTAGCCAGACCTAGATTTGTGGAGTTCAGATAAAATATATTTCAAGTGGGATATTTAGTATTAATAATGGGAAAAAAACAAGCCTTGTTAGGCCTAAAGGAGGTCTTCCAGTAGGTACCAACTCAAACCAATTCAATGGCCAATTGAGTGGAAGAGGATCAATAAGATGGAAGTCTGCACTATCAATCGTATTGATTTTTTAGTGTTTCAAAGGTAAACTATAGTAGGTACATGATACACAAATAGGTAGGTATGTATGGCACGTAATTATATTCTCAAAGAACGAGATAATGTAGTAAATTATCGTCTCAACGCGATTGGTGGAGTCACGACGACGGTCGCTTCAACTGACTAGAATGTTAAGCTGAAGTCGGATTTTCAATCAATGTGAGATGACGGGAACACCGAATAAAACACATTTGCTTGGAATATCGATTCACTTACAAGTTGTACGAATGAATGGGACAAATAAATGGACCTTTATCTCAAAGGTTTAATGTTTTGGCATATATCATTGCATAGAAGTATTTTGGATGTCATGGATTATACTGAAGATTATAATAAATACACTAACCCTTAGCTTTTGAAGTGTCAAAAATACCAAGAAAGAAAACAGACATGCACAATTCACAGAAAAAGAAAAGAGTGAGACGGGCGAACTCGTTCTTGACTGGAGGATAGAGAACTTTGCTTTTGCTTTGGTTTGCTTATATTCGTTTGATGATTATACGTCAATCCATCCATGGAAGATTCAATCAAACTCTTCGCATTCGCATTGCAAGGGAAGAAAAGGAACCATTTTTCTCACAGTCACAGCACAGCACAGATGTGCTAGGGATGCTAACGCTTATTTCATTTTAATTCCAAAAGGTGTTACCAGCTCAAAAAAAAACTACGAGGATTGTACTATGCCGATAATGACCTTCCTTGCATTTCAGCGGGTCAGGTCTAAGGTGATTCAAAAGATCAAAATAAAATAAAGTTCTTCAGAGTACTTTACTCTGTATGAGAAAAAATCTTAAAATATAATTATTATTGAAATAGCGTAAGCAAAATGCAGACGGAAAATGTTAGTTTTAGTTCATAAATAGAGGAATAAGGTGAATAATGTAGGTAAATCATTTTCTATTTTATTTATTCTTATCGCATTATCTGGCCCCATGATAAGCAGAGCTTGTGTTAGGGCTTGGCCCCATCACCACGGGTACGGCACCTTCACTGTAAAACGGCACGGCGCGGCGCGCCGCGCCGCCGCTTCACCACCGGGTCGGGTCGTACCGCAGCACGGTGCCTTGGACACTGCGCCGCGCGCGCCTGTCCTACAGTCGATATTTTGCAGTTTGATAACTCTAAAGTTTTGTTCATTTTTATTTATTAAAATGAATATAAAACTTAATTTTTGAGCATTGCCTTTGTAATCTAAGATACCAGATATTAAAGCTTTTTGTAGTGAAATAACATGTGCTTACGAGTGAAATGATAAATCCGGCACTTTAACTTCCTTCACCTTCACTTATAGGTACACTATAAAACACTGCAAAAAAACCATTCGTGATTCAAATTCAAATTGTTTATTTACATAAGACATATAGATATTAAGATAACATTACAGATAACTCCAAATCGTTATGCCTAGTACATTTTACCATCTTAAAAACTACAAGATACAATGAAATAACACACTAGAAAATGGTAAAATAACAATTAATTATATTTTTCATATATGCATATTTTAGTGACGTTTCTTTTTGCCTCTTTAGTTTTGCCAACTTCAGTTAGTTTGCAAAAATGCGCATTAAGCACGCTAACCGTAGAAAGAGAAGTGAAACTTTTTATATAAAATGGTAAAATAACATAAAAATTTAGGTACATAAAAAAAAGTTGAAACTTCAAAATTTAAAACAATATATAAAATTGTATATACAAAACATTCCTACAAACAAATAATAATAAACGTGTAACGAAATAAAACATTTAAACGCGCTCACAAAACTCCAGGCACACTCTTTCAATCATCTTCCATCCATCGCAAACACATCAAACTGAGCATGTCTAAATTGTTATGGGGTGCAATAATGTCCTCGGTCGGAATCAGTCTCCACATTAAAAAAAAGAGAACTTCATTTTAAGACGTTAAAACAATATAACGCTGTAGTTAGGCCAAGTCCCGACCATAACAACCCATAACCCAATTAATACAATAATTTATTCGTCGTTGCGGTCCCGCAAACAATTGGTTTAGCACATCCATGTTCTAAACAATGCAAAAACCGATACGCTACATTCGTTCAATGTCATTTATTTTCTCTGGTCGTTTTCTATGTATAATAAAAATATCTATCTATGTAATGTATTGTATTATGTATATCAGTTATCTAGTACCCATAACACAAGCTTTGCTTACCATGGGGCTAGATGATGCTGTTTGAATTGTCCTGCATTAGGTATTATTATTATTCTCAGGCTTTACGCAATTGTCTTTTCTAGTGTAAATGTTATATTTTTCATATATGCATATTTTAGTGACGTTTCTTTTTGCTTCTTTAGTTTTGCCAAATTCAGTTAGTTTGCAAAAATGCGCATTAAGCACGCTAACCGTAGAAAGAGAAGTGAAACTTTTTATAAAGTTAAAACAAAAAACTTAAGCGTATCCTTAGAGTTCTTGATCATAGGCTCCTCCACCTATTTTCTGTCAAATGTGGCAGTCAGTGTCAGTTAAGAATTCCGTCATGTACACTGACTGATTTTCTACGGAATTTTCGATGGTGTTTGGGCTAGTGTGTTGTGTAACAATAATCTAGAATGTCTTTCGCAAAGAAGGTAAAAGGAAATAAATAATTTTAAAAACCTATGCTTGTATGGAAGCTGGCTTTAGGAGGTCATGCGATAGCCAAAATGTTTCTCACCATTTATTTAATATTATACATGTTTGCAATGCAATTATTGAATATATAATGCTCCCCTCATGGGCCTGTACGTACATTCGTGAAAAATTGTAATTAGCTAGTTGAACGCGGCTCTGGGCCCTATTTGGCCGGATTCAAAATAGCCCAAAAGTAATTTCAGGATCCTAAGGCGCACTTCGCGTACATCCAAAAAGCTTTTAATTGAATGTTGGCATATGCAGTAACACTTTTTGCTTTGAAAGCCACATTAATGGATGGCTTCAGTTCAAACCATGCTGTAGTGTTGTTTATTATTTGTTGTACTAACTAGCTAAACTAAGACAATAACTTTCACATCTATCACTATTACCTTAGTTTAGCTAACAGGTAGAAAGCCATTTTGAGGGTTTTTGTTTGTATTTTTATTGTTGCAGACTACTGGTCTTGTGGGCTTGGCAGTGGCACCCAATGCTCACCACACCTTAGGAGTAATCTATGGAAAGATACTGAGAGTTCTTCAGAATATGCCTGATTCATCTGTTTACAAAAAATACACTGAAAGACTTGTGAAGGAACGTAGCACTGTGCTTAAACAGGTAAGAACACCAAATGAGTATTTGTAAAATAATAATGCAATAGCCAGTTTTTGAGTCTTTCCATCTGAACTATTTTATTTCAGACCTCAAATGTGTTCGAGATTGAGCAAAAGATCAACTGCGGGCAAGCAGAAGAGTTGATAGTTCAAGCAGAGAATGAACTAAATCTTGCTAGAAAGATGCTGGTCTGGAAGCCCTGGGAACCTCTGATATCTAAGCCTCCTGCGGGCCAATGGGAATGGCCCCCAGCTAAAAATTAAAATGATCCTGTATCAGTAAAATAAAAGCTCTTACTATGCACATCCTTTGTCTATAGAAAAATATTTTAAATTACTATGTAGAAGCTGAGTTATGTTGTATATAATTAAAGTTCTGTTGATTGAAAATACTGTTGTTTTTAACACTTCTATTATTTGAAAAACTTAACTTACAAATACATTCACACAAACATTATATTTAAAGTCCCTAAAACCTGCTTGGATGCCCCATTTTCAGAAACATACATTGTTTGGCTTCATTCATAGTATAACCAGACAATTTAATACTACACAGTATTACAGTGGAATCTTGATGTGGAAGTAGAATACCTTCACTGTTTCTGCAGAAAATATTTAATTCATAAGTACTTACATCACTTATATTAATTCCAAACTTACAGCAAGGTAAAAATATTGAAAAGCTCTTTTACAAATTAAAATCATGCTGTGAGAATATCAGATTTTTCACTTTCACTTTTTAAAATGTTATAATAGATAATAGTTTTCCCTATCATACTTAGATTACACTTGTGATCAATCATTTGGCACTTTTAAATATATTGGAATATTTACCTATTTGATTTTTTCATTCCCACAGTAATTACTTATTGTCACAAATTGTAATGTAATTACTGCCTACTAATTAATTACATTACAATTTGTGACAGTCACATGTTTATAAATAAAATTACATTTGATATTCCATTCTACAGAGATCTGTTATAAAAATGCAAAATTACAAAAGTTTTCCCTAAACTTAATTGGTAACTGTTATAAATTGAAAGCTTGTAGTTAATGAATATTTTTTGATGATGCCTAAGAACAATATCTAACTTACCCTATGTATCATACCTACATAATTAATTTAACTACAAAATATAACTAATTTATAAAAATAAATAACAGTTTAAACACTTGTCATCATAATACTCTTTTAAAAATTCATTGTCACCTAACACAAAAACAAAGAAAATAATTTTATTGTATAACTAATCATTAAGTATCCCAAATTGTGGTAAGCTTTTTGAATGTTTGTGCTGGTCTTACCAAAAATAACTACCCCATGGTGGAGAAGAATAATAAATTATTCAGCTAAGATTATTGAATATGTTGAACTATTATGTGGAAGTAACTCCTTTTCTAGCAACAAGCAGATTTAGTACAGGATGTTTTTTTATGTAGCTTACAGCTTTTTTGTGTGTTACCATTGTGAAGTCGTAGCCATTGCATTGTAGTATCTTATCATGCATCCGTAAGCCTGCTCGGGCTGCTGGGCTACCTTCATGAACCTCTGTGACATAAATACCCTGGAATAAAATCATGTATATTTTAATAACATCACCACTTTGATGATAACCATAAATTAAAGGAACACTGAGTAGTAAAATGACTCACGTTATCAGTATAGCCCTGAGGGCTTTTTCTAAAGTCTTGGTCAATGCCACCTCCAATTTTAAAACCACACTTCATAACTTCCCTTCCATCAGGATCAACACCAGCTTCTTTTTGAAGTGTTATTGGGATCTGAAATGTGTATTGTACATCAGTGAACAGGCTAAATACAAAGCGATGTTGCACGGAATGGGAGTGGTCTTCAACCAACTTACGCTAAGACACTCCATTGCCGTGCCTGCTTGATGCTGAAATGCCATTTTCGCCATGGTGAAATCTTGTTTTGTTCAATTATTGTCAAATGAAATTATAGTTGAATTATCCCTGCAAGAAAACGAATATATAATGGAAATAACTTTTCGAAATACTTCGCGAATAGATGGAGAAGAGTAACACGACAACACCAACACAAGAACAAGCAAGACAAGACAAACTAACTTCTGTTCTGAGACTTCAACTTCTTGCTAGATGGACAAGACAAGACATACAATAGGTATCACGTCACGGTATTTGGTGACTATGACACTGACAGTTTTATTTTACCAAAGCTACTGACTTGTCATCAAGCTGCCGCTGCGCTGCGGCCATCTAAATGGAGAACAATATTGGTGTCGATTCTGTTGTTTTAGAATTAGCTAAAATTAGGAGGTTGGGTGATTGGGTGGGTCCTATCCTAGGATTGGGTGGTATCGTTCGGCGTGTGGTATCATTGCGCTATGGGGGCTCATTAGGGGAGGCCATAGAGGTAAGCAGTTATGAGTTTATGACAGAATAGGTATTTTCCTATAGGAGAGGAGGCCTTTGTCTTGCCTTTATAGCATCTCGACACACTTTGACACGTTTAACTCATACACAAAGACAATCAGTTTTACCAACACACAAACAAAATAAAATACATAGAACAAAAGGAAAAAAACTGCCCTACTACAATTGCTTTTTTAATAAAAAGTAGATAATTTTCTACAGTTAAAAGAGAATATTGATTTTAATACGAATTCGATGCCCAAATCGAAAGAATTATTGAAAGAAATATCGAATACCGGTGTCTGGCTTATTAAAACATGAATCGATTAATTTCTGAAAACATATCGATATTTTGATAAAGGTACCTACCGATATTTTCTACCCATCTCTTCCCTATTTTCATCAATAATTCAACCAAATCAACTCAGCTCAGCTGTTTTTGTTTTGTTGGTTGGTTGATGTACAATATTTTTCTGCTGCTACGAAATTACGAATATTATCTGAATACAAAAAGCAAAGCAACACAGCACAGCATTCGAATAGCAGAAATTATTCAATGTACGTACATTCGGACTATTCTATTCATCCACGCAAGAACTCATAAACACCATCAAAATCTGGTATTTGGCGTAGGTAGTTGTACTTTCAACTAAATACATAAATATAAAAATGTGGTATTTGTTTTGTGCGTTAATAATAGCCTGTTCTGCTTTCAGATGACTGGTGAACGATACGTCTGGCGTATAGCCTTTTTTAATTTCCTAAAATCATTGAGGATTAGACAGTTCCGCGGAAATCCTATAGGTAGGAAAAACAAACCCGAATTATATTAATACGATCAATACAATTATCTCCAGAGTAATTTAATCCATTTTCTCTCCTTTCCTGTCACTTTTATAACATAATAAGAACCCTAATGATACAAGATACAATTTTCAGGTACGGACTACATTGGTAACCAATACTATGAAATACCAGCTGACCCAAGTACTGGTAAGCGTAAGACCAGCAGGTGGTATGACCCACCCAAAAGTTTAGACTTTGAAGATCCCATCCCTGCAGAGTGGGAAGCTTGGCTTAGGATGCGGAGGTATAGAACTTCTACTAACTGCACTAGTATAGTAGATAAGTGTTGATAATCAATTCAAATATTATCATGCAATCAACAAAACAAAAAGTTTTCAATATGTTGATGAAACACTGCTTGTACCCTATTACTAAACTACAACTCGCGCCTTCGGAACAAGAACAAGGGCATGATTGTCTAATTTTCGAAAAATGACTTAGGTTTGCCAAAGTGCTTTCAAAATGTGTTTTTACCTGGAAGAACAAAGACACTTGCGTTTTACCTATGTTAGCATATGTCTATAAATTATTCAATGTTGTAACTTTTTGACTGGCTCGCCACTCCTGTCAGACTTTATGTCGCGACCTGTCAGAGGCCGGCATGACTGTCACCGATGATTGACGATGTGCGGAGTGGCTTCGCATTGCCGTCTCGACACTCAACCAGTGAGGTCGATCAAGGGAGGTGTTGGGTTTGTGGTGAATTTAGAGGTGTGAGTATTACCTTGTTAGTATTTAGGCTTTAAACCCTTTGCCATGAGAAGGTAACGTAATTTTGAGATGGACCGATAGTAGATAGGTGAGTCACTAACAGATCAGAAGTGGAACGTATCCATAACCACGTGATTTATTTTAATTTTTTTTATTTTATTCATTATTTTTCTGTTCGTTGTGCAATCATTTTCATATGACCGGCAAAAGGTTAGTCGGACATGTGAAACTGTTCAAACAAAGAAATGGGTTAAATCCATAAAACCACGAACCAAACCATCTTTGAACTTCAAAGGTTAGTCAGACTAGATTGTGGAACCGATCAAACAAAGAAATTGGTAGAATCCATAAAACCACGTATTATTTTGTATTTCGCATTCTCTGTCCGATCATGCAATATTTTTATTAATATATGGCCGGCAAAAGCCTACTTCAACATTTTTTATTTTATTATATAACCTTCGATTCGACACTTTGTCCATAATTGGTTGGAAGAGATCGCTACTAGCGATAAGGCCGTCGTTTGTGACTCACAATTTAACAAACAAACTCTGTACCAAATCATGTTTTGCTTATCTACCCTAACTATAGACTAAAAGAGAGTTTTTTGCAATTATCTCGTAAACGGTAAGAGATACGTCAAAAATAACCAAATTTTTACCCCCTTTATAAAACCCCACTCATAGAATTACCAATTATTCTGAACCACTTTGGATGACGTCATCACCAAGTTTCTTGATGGTGCAATGTATAATTATCTATGTTATTGTTGTATTGTTACTGGGATTTGTTAACATGGGTTTGCAGCTAAATGTTGAATAGAACATAATAGGGACATCATTCCTTACAAAATGCGTTGCTTGGTTTAAATGTCATTCCAGCGGGAAGCACATGCGCGGGCTGCCGCGCCCGGAGCGCGAGGGCACTGTTGCTACGCTGTCCAAGGCAGGGTGTCCACACTGTCCGGGGTGCTGCTGCAACAGTCCAGGGCGCTGCTGCCACGTTGTTTGGGGCGCTGCTGCCACGCTGTTTAGGGTTGTGCTGCCGCAATGCCCAGGGTGCGGCTGCTGCGCTGTCCGGGTTGATCCTGCCACGCTTTCCACGGCACTGGTGCCACGCTGTCCAGGGTGCAGCTGTCTCAGTTATGATGGAGGACGCTATCCGTTTTGTATTATCGTTTATAGAAAACGGTAAAGAGGGATAACGGTTTGTAGGCGTTGTTGGCAGCGACCAGGTGCGGCTTAGATATTCCCATTGGACCCAGCCGGTGCCGAGCCTGTGCTGGAGCCGAATCGGAGGTGGCCACCCCAGCTGCTTGAGATTGGGTGTTTCAAAAGATGGCTACATGGTATTTCATGGGCAGGTACTTGGTACATACAACATATCAATGGTAAGATAAAAAAAAAGGGGGATGTTAGTAGGTAGGTACTATAACTCACAGTTCTCTAATTTATCTGTGTTATTTTATGATGTGCCTTTCCTATTGTGGCATGTGCTGCAGTTGTCACATAAATGTGTTACCTATCTATGTTGGACCAGACTGAAAATAATGAATTAAAGGAGCAAGAGGCTCTATAGATAAACGCATTCTGCCTATAATTGATCTTTGTTGTCTGGAAATAAAGAATTTGAATTGAATTAAATAATACAAACGTCTTTATCAGACATAGTTTGGCTAATTATTATCGCCGTAGAACTTGTTATACACACAATGAGAACAAAAAAAAATAAATAGCTATGTAAGTGCGTTGGCTGAAAGTATGATTCGGTATAACGTAAGAGGAATGTATTATTTGAGTTTTGGATTATTTCTATCTAGGCAGTCGATGACTTGGCCTTGAGAGTTGTTAATTCCTTTTTTGTAAGCCAAGGGATTGAAACATTTAGTTGGGGAAATGATGCCATCGCCAGAATGGTCATGTTTATTTGGTTTTGTTCTTGACATAATATTATGAGATCAATTCTGTTTGTCAGAGAGAGGTCCCAAATCCTGTGGAAGACCACATTCTTCTAATTTTGTCCAAATTGATCTCACAATGTAAAGTGTTTGCTAAGTGACTTGATAGTCCGCATAGTCAATGATGAACAGCGCTAACGGGCGTCTATCGAGAATGTTATGTTTTTCATGAAAGCGTAAATATTTTGTATAAATATGTTTTTTCAAATGTCTTTGTAAAAATTTGAACAACAGCGATGGCATATCACTATCTTGGCCTTTGTCTCTAAAGATGCGATGGTGATATATCTACCTATGGGATACCCACGCTGGTTGTTTACGATTAATTTAATTGATTTTTGACAGTCTGAAACTTTGCGTTTCATATTCTTATATTACCTATCATTTTGTACATAAAAAAATGGGGTGCTCTAGCGTCGCCTTTTGTACCTCCAAATATGTGATGATATCTGCCTATGAGATATTCACACTGGTTGTTGGGAGTCAATTATCCTTGATAGTCGAAAAGGTACGAGTTTTATATTCTTGTATATTATTTTGTATATTTGGGAAACAGAGGGTGCTCTAGTGTCGCCTTTTATACTTCCAAAGATGCCATGATAATATCATCGCCTAAAAGATATCAAAACTGGTTATTAACGAGTCATTGGTTTTTGACGGCCATACAAGTTGTAAAGGGGTCTTTGTAAAGTTGATCGTAGGTATATACCTCGGTTTCGAACCAAATTGTGAATCAGACATTCTATGCGAGCATTTAATGTAGATGATCTCTAAATTAAAATCTCATTGGTTACATTGGATCTCAAACTTATTCCAAACTTTATTCGAGAAATTCCAAAAACAGTTGGGGCAACTTTTTGAAATTGTCGCTGTTGGCAGTATCGTGCTGAAGCCAATTCACAAGAGGTTTAAAGAGAAGTCAAGTCGGAGTCTTCTAGAGACTATTAATTCGTGCTCCTCGGGAAAAGGAACATAGGCGAATGTCTTGATGCGATTCAAGAACTTTTAATTAAGTACAATGTTTTTGAGAATGCCATTCCTTGGTATAATAGTGGTATATTGGTATTGGTGTCACGGGCTGTGGCTGAGATGATTTAAGATAGCGGCAAGGGCCGTCGTAACGTGGCCAGCGATGCAATTGTTGCAGGCTTGTATAGTGTTTTGCTCAAATAATGAGATTCTTTTGAATACATTAAGTTTTGTTTTGAATATCACGAAAATTTATGTAGAGTAATATGGAGCTCTATAATAATGTACGTTGCTGGTCCAGCATTGTCTACTTTGCCGGTGCCTGTTCGAATAAGGTGACGTCCCTGTGAGATGTTTGATAAGCCGGAAAGTTGTAATTTGCTCAGGAAAGGTTGTTCAAATGATAGACGGGTTAACAACGAAATGTAGTTGGAAAACCCCGGCCCTTGAATCAGAAATATATCTGATGTTGTTATCTGATTCAAGATCAGAAATATAGAATGTTGTTATTGAAATTATAACTAAAGGATATCATTAATTCTTTTAGTCATACATTCAGGATATCCCGGGTCCTCGCAAGCATTACTATGGAATGTGTCTGGTGTATTTAGTAGTTTGTCAAGAATACCCCTGGTTCTTGTGAACATAACAGAGGATAGCCCTGGTCCCTGTAGTCATGTGTCAAAGATACCCATTGCTATTGCAATCATGACTAAAGGATACCTCTAGTTATCTTAGTCATAAATTCAGGATACCCTTGTAATCTAGTTAATTTAGTCGTATGTTAAGGATACCCCTGGTCCTTAAAGTTAGGCTAAGGATACCCCTGGTCCTTGTAATTGTATGTCAAGGATACCCCTGGTCCTTGGAGTCTTAAGCCAAGGATACCCCTGGTCCTTGGAGTCTTAAGCCAAGGATACCCCTGGTCCTTGGAGTCTTAAGCCAAGGATACCCCTGGTCCTTGTAATTGTAAGCCAAGGATACCCCTGGTCCTTGGAGTCTTAAGCCAAGGATACCCCTGGTCCTTGGAGTCTTAAGCCAAGGATACCCCTGGTCCTTGGAGTCTTAAGCCAAGGATACCCCTGGTCCTTGGAGTCTTAAGCCAAGGATACCCCTGGTCCTTGTAATTGTATGTCAAGGATACCCCTGGTCCTTGGAGTCTTAAGCCAAGGATACCCCTGGTGACGCTGATCTACCGCTGCAGGAAGAGTGAGTCCCGTTATTGCCTTAATTTCAGGCCAGCGGGTTGGTGACTGACTTATCAAGTAAATTAAAAAAAAAAAAAAAAAAAAAAAAAACTTACATTTGAGAAATTTTGATTCGCAGAACATTTTATGAATAATACTATTGTACTGCTGATGCTATGCCCATTGTACTTGTATCATGTGATGTCTTTTTAATGATCTGTAACTGGTGTATAATAAAGTATTTTTTGTGTTTTATTGTACTAATGCTTCATACTCTTATAATTTAATTGGTAGTACACATGTAAAGTAAGTTTGCAATGCCCGTACGAGGGCGTACGCTATAATTGGATGGCCGAGTGTTAGCATATGTCTATAAATTATTCAATGTTGTAACTTTTTGACTGGCTCGCCACTCCTGTCAGACTTTATGTCGCGACCTGTCAGAGGCCGGCATGACTGTCACCGATGATTGACGATGTGCGGAGTGGCTTCGCATTGCCGTCTCGACACTCAACCAGTGAGGTCGATCAAGGGAGGTGTTGGGTTTGTGGTGAATTTAGAGGTGTGAGTATTACCTTGTTAGTATTTAGGCTTTAAACCCTTTGCCATGAGAAGGTAACGTAATTTTGAGATGGACCGATAGTAGATAGGTGAGTCACTAACACCTATTTATTCGAAAACTGAGATTGTTTTTAAATAATCATGATTAAACTAAAA
Source organism: Eupithecia dodoneata (assembly GCA_947044415.1). Taxonomy (NCBI): domain Eukaryota; kingdom Metazoa; phylum Arthropoda; class Insecta; order Lepidoptera; family Geometridae; genus Eupithecia; species Eupithecia dodoneata. The sequence continues at coordinate 3,773,759 of OX345656.1, read as the reverse complement.
AATTAGTTTCAATATTCTAAGCTATACCAATGTTCCTGTACCTACTCATTAAAATAGTGATATTATTCCTTATTTTTGACGTGCCACACCTATTGTCTTGATTTTCGAAACTTTGTGTTAGAATTTTCCACTGAGATAAAATATGTTCAATAGCTATTAAAACTAAGTGAAAAAAAACTATATTTAAAATAACTTTAACATATTGATTTTTATTATCTTAAAATATTTAAGATTGCGAAGACTTTAATTAATTATGAACATTTTAAATGTTTATTGCCATACTTAATTGTTAATTTTTAAGATTTTGTGAAGACTACTACTATTGTATCTGATAGTTCATGTTAAAACTTTGTTTTTATGGAATGTTTTTAATAAAAACAAAAGTAAGGAAATATGGTCTAATTACATTTTTTAAGAATTTTCATGGAACAAAGGCTTTTAAGTGTAGATATATTTTTTTAATTTATAATGAATAACTTAAACTGTAAATATTCAAGCCTTCAAGAGCATATATATTCACAAAATTATAAGACATATTTCACAAAAGGAACATTACCAAGTACCTATATAAGAAAAAGATAAAATGACTCTGACAGAATGGATGTATACCAAAAGAATAGCAGCTTTGTAATAGCTAATATACATTTTTGTTAAATTTCGATGACAGATTATGATAAATATTTTAAACTTACGCGATCTGAACAGATAATTCTAAGCACTGCTATTTTTCCCGACGTTTCAACAGGTTTACTTACACACTTCCATGGTATTAGCATTATGTACTCCAATGTAACTCAACAACACAAAATAATCTTTAAATGTCTCCTGTTAAATCACAAACAGTGCATTTATGCTCTTGTTCTACCGAGGGTACGAACTGCTACTAATTGAAGTGTGTCCTACTGCTGGGCAAAATCTACCCCCCCCCCATCTAGTCCCTTGAAATGATTTTATATATACATATTAAAATTTCAGGCCTGACCCTCCAACAGCAGAAGAAATAGCTCAAAATATTGCTCTAGCAAAGATGAAGAAGTTAAATGCAGATAAAATTGAAGCTAAAAGGCTAGCTGAAGGGGGATCACTGCCAATCATTCCGGAGCGTGGTCAACAATCCTACCCGACGTATGAAGAATACAGTGCTGGTAACGTCCCCTTAAAAAAAAAATAACACTTTGAAAGTCACCAAGCGTAAGATGGGTAGTGTTAATTGTGTTTATTTATTACTTTTTGTTTTTGGAATTTTGTTCTCAGAATAAAAACCCATAAAATGTGAATAATTGTCACACAAAAATATTGTGTAGTCGTAGTGTGTGTGTAGTAAGTTAAATATTATCTAAATTGTTAGTTGAGTAGTAAGTACTTAAGTAGCCAATGAGTGATATTATTGAAATATGCAGATGCTATATGCATTTTTTGATGAGGCATTAGTGCAGAGCCAATGTTATATTCTTTCATTCTGTTGCTATGCTACAGCTATGCAATAGTGGATCAAGATAAATTATTTTGGTTAGGATGATAATTCACAGAAGTAAAAGTAACTGAATATGTACTCTCTCTTAATGTATTAAAATCTTCAAAAAACAGGTTTCAATTTTACGAACTTTTACAACTTCTGTTACTGTCTGCACATTATCGGTTAGAGTATATTATTAGTAAATTACCTATGATGCAAATTAAGTGCGTCTTTTATTTTAATAGGTATATTATGCCTTTGTCCAGTAGTCAACGCCTTCAGCTGATGATGATTATTGTATTAAAGGCGCTACGATAATGAACCACTCCTAAATCTGAAACGTTACAAACTCTAGCAATTCGTCCGTGTTGTCAAAGGAAACTGCATGCTTATCAAACACATATTTAATTTGGTTACGGACAGCCCCCTTTGCAGAGATATCCGCGCATTTGCTTGAAGAGTGCGATAGCATAGCTTCTCAAATACCTACTATATATATATAAATATATACTATAGACGACCTCTGTGGCGCGGAGGGGAAAGGTCTGCCTGCAAGGCAGGAGGTTGTGGGTGCGATTCCCGCCTGGGAACAATTGTGTGCTCGATCTGCAGATATTTGTTCCGGGTGTTGGTCGTTATCTATAATAAAAAAAAACTATCTATGTAATCTATTGTACATATTAAGTATATCCGTCATCTAGTACCCATAACACAAGTTCTGCTTACCTCTTGACAACCCCTACCGACACTCAAAACGAGGGCCCACCTGTGGGCTAGTTGCGGAAACCAGTCCAAAAACAAGGACGATCAAGAGCTTTTTATTTGCACGTAGACTTTGCTAATTTACTATACCTACAATGTAGGTATAGTAAATTGGCAAAGTAAAAGCGGCAGGAAATTTACATTGACAAGTCCGTAGATCAGACGAGAGAGAAGTTGGCATCATCCAGCCTCATCTATGTAGGACACGCACGTAGTTGCGGAAACCAGTCCAAAAACAAGGACGATCAAGAGCTTTTTATTTGCACGTAGACTTTGCTAATTTACTATACCTACATTGTCTCTCTCGTCTGATCTACGGACTTGTCAATGTAAATTTCCTGCCGCTTTTATTTTAGTTCGAAATGGTTTAATCACGCTCACGGACTATACCTAGGTATCCGAGTAATGTTACAAAGATAATTTAAATTATTTTATTAGAGTTAAAAGAAAAAATCAACAGGAGGATCCAATTAGGCTGGGCAGCGTTTGGTAAACTACACCGAGTCTTCTCATCATGCTGCATTGCTTGAAAAGAAAACTAAAGTTATCAATCAGTGCGTCCTACCCGTTATGATCTACGGGGAGGTGAGACGTGGACACTCACGGTAGGACTTGTTCACCAGTTCAAAGTAGCTCGGCGAGCTATGGATAGAGCTATGCTTGAGATGGATTCGACACGATTACATACGACAGAAGAATTTGGTGCCCCTACCCCCTATTATTATCCCTTAGTCGCCTCTTACGACACATGCGAAACACTGCAGGGCGGGCTGGATGCGTCAAGCTGAAGACGGCGCTATGGCGCACATTAGGCGAGGCCAATGTCCATCTGTGGACTAACATAGGCTGATTATGATGATGATCAGGCGCTTATCAGAGGGAGGCCTGTGTCCAGCAGTGGACCAATATAAGCTGTTTAGGTACTCATATGATAGGTCAGTGAACCGCGCAAACCAACAAATTAAATTTTTGTTTAAATTACTTAAAGGGATTGTTTATTGATAAACGCTAACAAAATGACGTCTGGCAAAATGATGCAAACAATCAAACAGTTTACCGCTAGTAATGCCATCTAGAGTTTATAAATCGAATTGGTATTTGCTCTACTATATACTACATTCACAGTCATTTTCAGTCACTCTTATGTAAAAGCATCAGAACGTAAAATATTACCATGAGACATAATAACCCCGCTGACAAAAAACCCCGACCAACCTTAAATATTTAAAATCGCGAATCTAATAGGTACTTATATAAAATAGATGCCATAGGTACATACTACATATCTACTTTATAAGTACCCAGGTACTTAACACAATGTAGTTGATAAAAATGCAATATGCAATTTATGTACCTAGTTACCTAATATAAATATATTAATAGTCAAAGTTATCTCTTATCAGACGTTGCTATTTCGAGACAAAGCTCAATACTTTATCAAAAACAAAAATATCTTTGTGTAATAAATAGCATAATATTATTAAGCCCACTGTGTACTCAAGCGTCAACGGTCGATTCAATTATTTAATGCGAGTATTATAATGTATAGGGAAATAGTAAACCTAAGTACCTATATTATACGAGATTCTGCCCGTGGCATCGCACGCGATGTTTCTATGGACGTTTAAAGGTTATTCCTATCCCATACGAAATGATTTATGAAATAAAAAGCCTATATTTAATTCCAGGCATAGAACAACCTATATGCAAAATTTCTGCCCGATCTGTTTAGTAGTTTTGACCTGAAGCAGACACAACAAACCAATCATCCATCCATGTAAATATAATGCAGATATTCTAACTACAGTTAGGATCACGCACGACCATCAAAATGTTTAACAGTAGATGTAGGAACTACATACATACGAGTATATCGTGCTCTATTTGAGTAGGTATATTAACATTAATCTATTAAGCGTCAGGAAACAAGTGAAATTGAATCCTCTAGCCTAGCCTAGCCTGTATGTTAATTAATGCTGTAAGTAACTTAATGTTAGACTGTTGGTATTTTGTTAGTTTATTTTATATAGTGTAAATCTCTTAATAAGTTACATTATTAAGGTTTAAATTATTTAGATTAAGGGCTGTTGATTTTGTTGAAACAATAGAATAAAATAATTTTTTTAAGATAGGTACAGCGTGATAACGCCAGCAAATTACAGGTAGGTATATTTGAATAACTAAACGCTACAGTGGAAATCATACCTCCTTGACCGGTCAGAATGCCCCCTGACGTAACATTATAACAGAGTAAGTAATCAGTATCTTTGGTATTTTTCCAACGCTTCTAAGTAGTATCTCATTTAGTGGCTATTTATTATCATTCGTTCATTCAGTTGTTTGCTAAATTTGGTCGCGGCCACACTTCTGCGGAGACGAGACTTTGAACTTGAACTTTTAAGTTTTATCAAGGTTAGTTTAATCAGGTTTAATCAACTTTAGTTGGTAGAGTAGTGTAGCGGGTGCCTAGTACTGGTTTCAGGTATTTTTTTTCTAATAGTACTTAATACGAAGTAGATTTTTTCCAAGTTATATTTATTTGGTAGATTCAAGTGTTTTTCGTATTATATGAAATAATGTTTAAATCGTAATCCTTTTTATCATATTTGTTGTCGGGTGTTCTGGATAATTTTTTTTTATAATAAAAATATCTATCATTATTATATATTGTATTATGTGAGGTTGCCTGGAAGAGATCGCTTCTAAGCGATAAGGCCGCCCATTGTACTTGTCACATGTAATATATTTCATAATGTTCTGTATCTGGTGTACAATAAAGTATTATTGTATTGTAATGTATGTATATCAGTTATCTAGTGCCCATAATACACTCTGCTTAGCTTGCAGCTAGGTCCAGCAATATTTATTTTCACCTACCAAGTTTATAATATTTCTCTCTATTTTTTTTGTATAGTATAGATCATTTATTTAACCCTAATATAAGAGGCTTATCTAAGTACATACTTAATACTGCGTTTACCTACTACTTATATACCTACTATATCCTATTACATTTATCTTCTTCATTCAATATTATCAGAGGCTAATTAAACACTGTCTGTCGTCGAGGCAGCCATAACATTATTATAGCGTTTAGTTTAGGAGATTGTTTAATTTAAGAAACATAGCAAAGTACTCGCATGTCTTTATATGATGATCTTTGTTGACATAGTTAATAAGGCTCAATTTATTAATCACTCAGATTGGGAGATATCATTATTGTCTTCTAATCTAGAGATGTTTATCCAGAGTGCATATTTAAGAGAATTGAATAGCATTAAGCTTGCCAGTATATCAAAAGATTTAAACAAGGCAATACTTACCTCAGAGTGGGGTTTGTTATGTCATACCTTTTTAAACATATTGTACGTAATCCTACCGAACAGTTTTTGAGATATTTTGGAAGTTTTTTGTTTAGGATGCCTGAAAAGAAGCTGTCTTCCGAAGAAATCTACGCCCTCGAGGATCGTTATGGGTGCCGAAACTACGCTCCTGTGCCGGTGGCGCTCATGAGAGGCGAGGGTAAGATAAAAATCCCTAACTTCATTATATAAATCCCGAACTGCCCTTCAAAAACTACCTGATTTATCTAAAGTATGTTCTCTTAGCCTTAGCTAAGGTGGTTCGATTTGCATTGGCGTAAAAATCTCTAACTTCTTTATATAAATTCCGACTGCCCTTCAAAAATTATCTCATTTATCTAAAGTATGTTCTCTTAGCCTTAGCTAAGGTGATTCGATGTGCATTGCCGTAAATCTCATAGCACCAAAAGTTTGAACTCCTTCTTCAAATATAGTAGGTTCCTAGAACATGTTTTACGATTTCCAACAGATGACGAGGTACGTTTGTTAGTTTTATTCCTAACAAACGAAAACCCATAAAATTAATTTACTTATTTGTCAAATTATGACTTTCTCAGTTGTTTAAGTTTCAAGTAAACAGGGTCATCAATTTGGGAATGGTTCTCGGACGTAGGTAGGTAGGTTAGTGACAGATCGGCTAATTTGCAAAACTGATAAGCAATCTCATTTCGCAATGATGATTATAGTAAAGTTCTAAGTTAACTATCTAAAAAGAACGAACCCAAAAATTGTTATGCTAAATTACCCTTGATAGGGTTTTTATGCATTGTGTACCCACTAAGATAATAACTCTAAGAACGATTACTTATTAATCTTAGTTACTAATTAGTCCTGCTTGGCCTGTTAAGACCTACGCGGTAGTCGTTTCACAGAGCAGTAGGGTAAGCCGAGTGGGTATGCAGTTATCATCTAAAAATACCAGGCTACAAAGGTAACTATCGCGCGAACCGAGTGAAATTTAGCGTAACCACTCTGGGTATCAAATACCGCGTAGATCTGTACAGACGTATATTTGTTTAATACCTCCCTGTTCCTAAACAATCATAAGACAAACTTTCAACAAATTGTAAAAATGTATCTTTCAGGAGTATTCGTCTGGGACGTGGAAGGAAAGAAATACTTTGACTTCTTGAGCGCATACTCCGCTGTGAACCAGGGCCACTGTCATCCTAGGATCATTGCTGCGCTCAAGAAGCAGGCTGATCGGCTAACACTCACCTCTAGGTTAGAACTCTTTGATAAATAGATTTTTAATATAAATAGTTACATACCTAACTTACCTTTTTAACAAAGAAAACTACAATTGAAGAATAGAGACAAATAAAACTGCAGACTGTTGCAAACAATCTACCGGTAGTTAAGCTGATCCATATCGGTACCAGTCGGTAGCGTCCCCAAGACGCTGGCTGTATTGTCCCGCTGTTGTATGAAAATGCTGTTGCGCTGCGCCTAATACTCATCAGATTTCGCGTCGCTTCGGCCAGACGACGAGGCTCTGATAATTTTTTCAGAACGAGGTTCTCCTCGCCTATGGTCTCAACTCCCAAGTAGAGACACATAAGTTATGAACATACTAGTGGTTTCTTCTCACTTCTTCCACTGGTGGACAAAAAATTTAAGTGAACATCAAAATAATGTCATTATAATATTGAATAGTATAAAATATGACCTGTCTAAGTGCTTATTTGTAAGCCTAAAGAAATAAACATTAATTTCATTTCATTTCAGTGGAGAAAATAGGCGTAGGCTTTATCAAGACCTACATATTTGTGCATTTTGAGTTCCTCAGCCAACATAACTCAGTTAGAAGTCCATAAAAGCCTATCTAATATATCATAAATAATAGGTTTGTCGAAGCACTGGGTTATCAGCTATTTTACTTAAAATAGACATTGGGCCAGATCCAGGCAGCGCGATATTCGATCGGATGCTAACCTCGCGACCTTAAAACTAGTTAATATTAATACCAATAGGTACTAATATCGGGGTATTTAACTTATTTGCTAGTGACTGACATGACAAGACGATTATACAATACAGCCGAAGCATACTCAACAAAAGTTGAGTTGAGGGTGGCACACAGTGGACTCTAGTGGGCTGATAATGATGATTTTTTCTAGGGCATTCTATTCTGATCAGCTGGGAAGCTACGAGAAATTCATGACCAATATTTTCGGGTTCGACCGACTTCTGCCGATGAACACGGGCGTGGAAGGAGGCGAGAGCGCTTGCAAGATCGCAAGGAAGTGGGGATATGACGTCAAGAAGATCTCTGAAGGACAGGCAAAGGTTAGAAACGCTGTATAGCAATAAAGAGGTTACAGTCAATATTAACATACAATCCGTCATCTCCGTAACATCAGCTAACCCAGAGTCAGATAGGTCACTATTATAATTTTAAGACAGTGTACCTATGTGACCTTTTTGTATTTTGACGAGTCGTCTTAGCATAATTAAGGTACCTTTATTATTTCTTTTATATGTTTGATTTATGACAATAAAGAAATCAGAATCTGATTGAAAGAGACAGAAGCTAATGTGGGTACACCTAGGGTACCTACCTAGTATTAGGGAATCATTTCATGGTTACCTTCAACTTGCAGATAATCTTCGCAGAAGGTAACTTCTGGGGCCGGACGCTGTCCGCCGTCTCGTCGTCATCAGATCCGGATTGCTTCACAGGCTTTGGTCCCTTCATGCCAGGCTTCAAGCTTGTCCCTTACAACAATATCCCGGCATTGGAGGTAAGCTTTGAAATCACTCATATAAACCCATGTATTTACCATGATATAATTAGGTATCTGGTAAAGACATTATGTTTGAATGTTAACAATCAAGATAGAGTCTATTATGAATGTAAGCGGGTTAACTACGAACCTATTTTGTGTGGAGGAACACCATGTGTTCCCATGGTACCCCTTAACGAGGGATTTTATCACGGTGTGTGGTTGTAGTCGCGCGCGTTCGTATTGTTGTCTTTTGCATTTATAATATAATGAATTCGGCAAACTACGTTTTAAAATTTCAAAAATATTAGAGTACCTACGATTATGTATTATTGTGACGGGCAGAGCCCGTCACAATAATACATAATCGTATGCAACTCAATGGGCGGCAATGACAACTCAATAGTGCGCTCTTCTAGCACGTACCTAATGTCCTGCGAGGTACCTACCTATCTGTTTGTGAAAGGCTATGGTAACACCGGGTAGGTCGTCTTTTGTTTCATCACTGGCAGGTATATAAAACTCTTTTTAAAACGAAAAAATACATATATATAGTAAGTATATGAACCAACCTATAACAAAAAAATAAAAAATAGAAGTCCTTTATCGACGTATTATTTTAATCCAAAGTAACAATGAAAGAGTATGATAAAATAAAACACATACGGTCTTTATCAGGACAATCATACAAACCTAGGTATGTACCTGCATAATAGTGTCTCCTCTAATTCTATTCACAGATAATGGTACTGAATCTTAGAGATATAGATAGATAATTCTTTATTGCACACTAAGAATAAAATGACAATGTAAAATAAAAACTTAAAAAAACTAGATACAATTGGCGGTCTTATCACTCAAGAGCGATCTCTACCAGACAACCATGGATGGATAGGATCGTGGACAGTACCAGGGGATCTGTGTGCTTGCAGGTTATACATATATTATAGTATAAAATTAAATACTTATAATACTTACATGGAGAGATATACATAGGTACAAGAAGAGAAGCTTGTCTAATTGTCTGATGATGAGTTTTATGACCCTTTATTTATTTAACATTTTATCTGATGGTAAGGCACGTGCCTGCGTTTATCAAAGACATGTATGTACAGAGCTCATTCCTATTTGAAGGTCAGGAATAATCAGGTACCTATTTATTATCATTTCGCAAAGCCGTCCAGTCGAAAACCACCTTCGATGGCCGATAGGCAAGGGATGACTCTGACATGAAGCATGGTTATCGACTGTGTGGATAGTGTTTCACTAACTAGACCTAGTTAGGACTTGTGTGCGCCTCTACACGGATTCGTACTTCTGGTCCGCGAGTCAGGTACAAATTGGTCAGGTTTTTCCTCCCGAGCGAAAGGCATGATGGTCGTGGGCACCAGCGTTATTTATAGGTATTAGATGCGGTCGCACCGCCGCCGCCGCTACACTGACGGAACTGTAGGTACCTACTTCGGCATGTACGGTCAAAGAGTTGAGAATTATTACGTCAAAAATAGTTGCTTCGTTTCAGAACGAGCTGAAAGACCCTACCGTGGCTGCGTTCATGGTGGAGCCGATCCAAGGCGAGGCGGGGGTCATCATCCCTGATGACGGGTACTTGCGCAAAGTAAGGGAACTCTGCACCAAGTACAACGTGCTGTGGATCGCCGATGAGGTGCAGACTGGATTAGGTGAGTTCAAGCGAAAGTAATGTAAAGATACTCGTACAAACGGAGCATAACATGTCCTGCTCATTTCAGTGTTTTGGAAAGGGACGGCATGTTCGTTTAGAACTTAGTTGAACCCGTGGCCATGTACAAGATTGACAATATATTATCGGCGAGATTTTATTGCAGCCATCAAACTGACCACAGACGAGGCCAGGCATTACGAATGTTTTTTTTAACTAATGTGGATTGAGCCTTTCCCCCTAGCCTGGACCTATTCATTGTTCATCTAAGTTGCTCAATAAATTTTCATAAAAAAACTGGGTCTTAAAAAGACCCCCATAGTTTCAGCGCCCTGATAACTGTTTCCTATTTTCTATGACTGACAGCAAAAACAAACCATAAAATAATCACAATGTACAAGAACTAACAATTATCTTTTCAATTTATCTTATTAATTATCTTTCGTTTCATAAAAAAGTAAGAAAATGAACGCTTGAACAGTACGACTCCGGCTCAGCTATACACTGGTTTCCCACACATGTACGTACATGGTAAACAACTTCCTCAGATTTCAGTTTTAAATCTGTTTACAGGTCGTACCGGCAAGCTATTGGCAGTAGACCACGAGGGCGTCAAACCAGATATCCTGATCTTGGGTAAAGCGCTCAGTGGCGGAGTGTTGCCAGTGTCGGCTGTGCTAGCAAACCATAGCGTCATGGACGTCATCAAGCCTGGTACCCACGGGTCCACGTATGGTGGCAACCCGTTGGCGTGTGTAGTCGCCACTGAGGCTATGAAGGTAATTGTTACAATGCTACGTAGGTATATAAAAGATGCATCTTCTACCATGGTATTAAAAAATAAACTAAACAAATGGCTTTTAGTAGAGCTCTTATTACTCTGTAGACGAGTTCTACGCGTTGCCTATCATGTTAATTTAATAATAAATATTTTTTCTATACAATTAATACATTTTTGATACTATACATACAATTAATTCAAATTTTATATTTATATGACATACGTTATTAAGGACTATTTAAGGACAACTTGGGGTTATTAATAAAGAATTGGTATTGTACTGTATAGCAAGCGATAACGACTTGGCCGTTTCTTCTGTAACCTAATCCTTCTTCGAAAGCAGTTCAAACTTTGCTCGTGAAGTGCACTGAAACTACGACCATAAATATACAGACGCCATAGTCAGAGAAAATATCACTACATAGTATAAAACAAAGTCGCTTCCCGCTGTTTGTCTGTCCCTTTGTATGCTTAGATCTTTGAAAACGAAACGATGCGATGAAACTACGCAACGGATTGAGATGCGGTTTTTTTAATAGATAGAGTGATTCAAGAGGAAGGTTTATAAACTATTTGACACCGCGGGGCGCAGCTAGTAATAATACCAAGGAATTGTCTAGAATTTCTTAAACCTGTAACCTGAGTAGAAAACCCAATTATATAAACATTCGTTCACAGGTTTTAATGGAAGAGAAACTGCCCGAAAACGCAGAGAAACTCGGCCAGATATTCCGCGAGGAGCTGAGAAAAGCGCCGAAGTCCCATATCTCCATAGTACGCGGTCGAGGGCTGATGAATGCCATCGTCGCTAATGACAGTACGTACATAGTACATACTTTACCTATACAAAATAACTTTATAACGTACTAGTAGAATAGGATAGGTTAGGTACTTAGTAGTTTGTAAGCCGCACATTGTAATCCACATTCCTCATGGAGGTGGCCATGCAATGTCATGTGGCAAACGTTATTGTTGTTTCTTTTTTGTTAAGTGTATGTTCATATTTTGCCATGTTTGTAATATAAAGAATTGATCTCATATCGGAGTGACATAGTCACTTTGTGACAAAACTCCATCAATAAATAAAGATATATAAAATAAAACGTACTCGTATGTGAATATGACTTACCTATGGTAACTACTAACTACCTATAGCTTAGCGTCACACTAGAAATCTTCTTTGTTGTTTAACTGTTTTTTGCACTCGAAATAACCCTAAAAGACATAGCACATACACTGCATCCTGCACCACTACCAACACAGCACAAAAATAAGCATTTAAATATGGGCTTAAATCATTAGTTACATTTTACAGTGACAAAATGACAAAAAGTTTCAAGCGAGTGAACCGCGAGCCGTCTGTCATCCGATGCCGCCAATACAAAATTAATCTTGTTATTGTGTTAGAGCCCATATTTAAACGTACATGTTTGGGCTGTGCGTCGTTGGTGAGGTATAGATCTCCAACAACCTTTAGCTTCTTGATTTGATTTGGTATACGGGCCCTATCTCATAGGGACGCCACGCGGCGAACACGTCGCTGGCAACGAATCCAAACGATTGTATGGCAGACGACGTTGAGAAACCGTCGTCAAGTGGCTGAGCTGCCATACAATGTAGATGAATTGGTTGGATAAGTTGCCAGAGACGTCGCCAGGTAGGTCTCATAGTATCCATAAGCAAGAAGTATGAGAAAATAATGTTAAATTATTGCACGTCATTCTCTCACTTTAATCTCTTTAATCCCTTTTCTCCTGCTTACCTTAAAGAAAGGTTTGAGTTCCTTCATTCTTCTAACTCCCACAATCTCAGGTCATCAGATAACTTACTACTCAAGTTTCCCACTCATTCCCAAACGTTCTACGGTAACTCTTTTAGTGTTCAGGCTGTAGGGCTTTGGAACAAACTGCCTGTTGATATTAGACTCGCACCTTCCATTAACTCCTTCAAATCTAAATTGAAGTCCCACTTTCTATCTTTAGCTATCTAAAATTTTCCTTCATTCTTCTCTCTTTCTCATTCAGTTACTGTCACTTCAGATGTGTCTTGTAGCTCCAGCTGTGATCAGATTTTATCTAAATTTATCTCTGTGGTACCTCCCTATTGTATGTAGTTATTGTTATTTGTAGTTTATCTGTTAGGTTAGATTCTAATTTAAGTAGCTTGCAATGTATGTAGTTTGTTTTTTTATTTTTTTTTATTTTTGTTTTTGATATTTCTTTACCTATTTGTGTTTGTAATCTACCAACTCTACGTTATCTTATATCTTTTTCTCCATGCCTAGGTTGCCTGGGAGAAATCGCTGTCAGCGATAAGGCCGCCTATTGTACTTTTAATGTGTTATATTTAGATATAAGGTGTTATTTTATAGTTTTAAGTGCAATAAAGTGTTAATTCATTCATTCATGTTGGAAATGGTAAACATAACCTTATGTCATTGTCAAAGTCAGCTTGAGAAGTATCACATGTCAGTGCTATTAGCTTAGACTACTGTCGTCTCTGTCTATATAGGCTCTCTCTTTTGTTCTGTAATGGCTGTACGTGCAGAACCGATAACAATTATTTACAATAAACTTTATCCGATTTCATCTAATAAACTCTTTGATTTCGTTCATAACCCATCAATTCATTCATTCATTCATTCTCTCAAATATATTTGCATACCGATCAACGTCAAGCATGTTAATCCACATCTCTTTGTCAAATAAAAATCTTTATCTTTAATGGTCTATTGCTATTTCCAGACATCCCCGCATACCAAGTATGCCTTCGCCTCCGCGACGCCGGCCTTCTCGCCAAGACAACGCACGGCCAGACCATCCGCCTAGCGCCCCCTCTCGTCATCACAGAGCAACAGATCCGCGAGGGCGCCACCATCATCCGCAAAGTCTTCCAGAGTTTCGATAAATAAATCAATAGATGGCGCTGACTCCTCCACATACGTCCTCTGCAAAACTTCCTAACCCAAACAAAGGTGGTTTTGCCTGAATTGGCAAGCGAATTGGTGATCGCAGTGAGGTTAAAATATATACAGAAGGAAGCTGGCCTTCCTCTGTAAGTTTCCTTAATCGGCTCTTACGAAATTTGCGGGCTGAATTGGAGGAGTCGATTCGCCGCGAGCGCTTACACGTTGGTCACTAAATATGAAGCAACAACGTTACGTAGAATATAATTATGACGTTATAGAAGTTATGCTGGATAACGCACAGCATTAAATTAAGGCCTGTTCAGACCTGTGTTCGCTACCCAGAACAGCGGTAGCGGTAAATTTCGCTCGGATTCGCGCTGTGTTACGTCAGGTTAATTTCCCCTACCTATCCCACTCGACGGTACCGAATGCCACATAATGTAGGTCTGAACAGGCGTTATTTCTAATACAAAAAAATATTAACGCATACTTCTTCAAGTTCAGTACACGCATAGGCATCTTCATTGACATGTGTGACGAAGTGTTCGTTTTTTTACATAAAGAAGTGCGGATTTTAATCCAACACCGCTACCACCCAACGACAAAAAGTGCTTTCAAATATGGGCCTTAACTCGATAACTTAAAATACATTTTAATGTGACAAAATGGCTCCCCAAAAGCTAGTTCTTGCTAGTTCATCATACTTTTATTTAAATATATTTGAAGTGATCTTTCTAAGAATACTATTCCGATACCGTCGATACATAAAAATTTTACGAGTAAAATATGTAAAGCCTATATTTGAATGCACATTTCTGTGCTAGGTGCTTTAGGTGTGTGACGGCAGCTTTAGTCGTTTAAACGTATGTAAAACTTTATAGTAATGTCGATGTGAATAAACAAATATAATAATTGTAGTATAATTTATTTTAAATATAATCCATCATCTCACAACACACTTATAATCACAGTTCAGTTGAGGTAAATACTGTACAATTTGCATCAGGTGTATAAAACATCAAGGCGTACAAACAAACAAGTCACGAGTGTGACACCGTTAAGGCGACGGTGAATAAATATCACAAGTTTTGTTCCTCTGGCACGTAACATTAATTTTTCGACTTATACTCCGATTCCAAATCCTGGATATTTTATATACAAAGAGGTTACAAGCCCCAAGGAATGAAATGAAATGAAATGAAATGAAAGTTTATTTCCTTAGGCTTACAAATAAGCACTTAGACAAGTCATATTTTATACTATTCATTATTATATTGATGTTCACTTCAATTTTTTGTCCACCAGTGGAAGAAGTATAATGGCGGAAAATATTTAACGACGTTGGTAGCAGACTTTTGCAAACAATCTACAGGTCCAGCCTGTAGATTGTTTGCCTGTAATAGTCTGCAGTTAGCTCAATTGTAAATACTACATAGTTCTAATTTGTTTCTATTATTTGATAGTAACTTTCTTTGATAATAAATAATGTTTTTTTAGATGATTAATGAAAGCTTTATACCTTTGTAAAGAGCTTGACGTTGGTATCATCGAAGCTTTCTTATCAAATAATAGAAAAAAACAGAACACAGAACAGAAGTTTACAATTGAAACAATTGAGCTAACTGCAGATTGTTGCAAACAATCTACAGGTAACTTAACTGATCCATATCAATACGAATCGGAAGTAGGGCATGCATTCCGGAATTCCAGAGTTTCGCAATTCCGGAATCACTACCTATATTTTACTGCATTTATGTATATCTCAGTAAACAGATCTCTCGTTTGTGTTCGAATCTAATTTAAAAAAAAAACGCTTTACATGTGTAAGATTTTACGTTGTTGAAGTTGAAGTGTTTTAGCTTTTGCCTTTTAGTGATAACCTTGCTGTCATAAATGTCTTTGTTGAAATAAAATATCTTGGATTCTAAATCGGAGTATAGTGAATTGTCTAATACTTTCTGGTTTGTGCTGACCCCAATAGGTTTTATACTCGATTTTTTTATAACACTAGCAAAAACGTAAACAAATCCTAAAGCCGGGTACAGACCGATGTTATGAGGCGTAATGTACCATTCGCAACGACCATGATACGTTACGCAGTGATCTAAAATCCGTCTCGTTGCTCGTTGCTCCTTCTTTCCCCGCTCTGACAACTAGAACGCTCTGTGTTACATTACGCCCCGTAACGCAGGTCAGCACATACTTTAACAGAAGCCTAAATGCACATTCAAGCTATTGATTTTTATATATATTCTATAGCTTTTGTCGATTATTGATCATTCCTACAGTATATTATATACATTTTTAACTTAATCTCGACTCCAGAGCATGATAATTTTGTGTTTTATACTCAGTAGGCCAAGCACGGGGATATTCTTTTGTAGTAGATATTAATGAAATTGTATCGGTATACATTGCGTACATTATTGAAGTTCAAGGGATGCATTTGAAATAGTTTGCGCATTCGATGACAAAGTGACGTAATTTTTCTATTCAAACCTAGACAACAATACAACTATGTAAATTATTAAAACATTAGCGGACCGTCCCGGCTTCGCACGGGTATAGGAATTTTTAAGGTAATTTTTTTTACACCTTGGGTTACATTATTGAAGTTTTAGTAAGGATCCCTAACTTTTTTGAAAATATAATATAGCCTATGTTTACCGGGGAACGTGTAGCTTACCAACGGTGAAAGAATTTTTCAAATCGATGCAGTAGTTTCGGAGCTATTCGTTACAAACAAACAAACAAACAAAAAATCAAACCTTTCCTCTTTATAATATTAGTATAGAAAAAGGTACGCGAGAAATAACCGATAAATTCTTCTTTAAGCAAGTAAGCTTAGACGCTTACTAAGTGACCAATTCTTTACAGAGTAAACTACATTATGTTATCTGTTTAAATTAGTTTTCTTTTTTCATTATTTTTCAATACTTATTTCTATTTATTATCTTCATAAAGTCGTCAACCTACTTAGCTTCGTAACTTTTTTAATCATCTTTCAGCGGAAACTTTTAATTAGCCGTCAGCAAACATGCACTGGGTCTTTCCAGGCATGTTCTATATATGTACCTCATTTGTAAACCTAGCTGTAAGTTTCTCCAAATATTTAATAAATAAATAAATTAAACTAGTCAGCAATGCAACTTGAGATTTGTTACACATTTGCTGGTGTTATGAAAAAGTCGAGTACTTGTAGGTTTCAAAACGCCAATCCTAAACATCAAAATTCTTACTTATTTTAGTATAGTTAAGGTTAAATTCCACAGTAGCCTCTTAAAACGTACAAAGTAAATAACCAGAGCTGATTTAACTCTTAACAATATAAATGTACTGGTTTAAATGGTAAGTAACATAGTGTACGTACTGGCATTTGTACTTAGCTCGTATCGTCTACATTGTAGCGTTCATATTCCGTCTAGGACGCCGATTTGAGTTCTCATCGTGTCAGTCAGTTTTGATAGGAGAATGCTTTCGTCTAACGGCATTTTTGGACTTTCTAGCAGACCTGGAACAAGGAATACACGTGATTAACATTTCATATTTACTTTAATGCTTCATTGTGTATATATGTAGGTCTTAATATCTAGGTAAGTATAAGAGACACAATGGTACCCAGGGGGCGAGGCAATAGGTAGGTACTGAGAGTGAAGTGGGCCGGGTTTCGAGAAAATTCTTCAGTTAAGTTACAGCATAAAAATATAAAGTAATAATAAATATATTTTGATGACCTCTGTGGCGCGGTGGGCGAAGGTCCGCCTACGCAGTAGGTTGCGGGTTCGATTCCCGCCTCGGGAGGAATATTTGTACGATCTGCAGATATTTGTTCCGAGTGCTCTGGTCTTATTCTATGTATAATAAAAAAAGATATATGTAATGTATTGTATTCTGATACCAGTAATCTAGTACCCATGAAACGAGCTCTGCCTGTTTAGCTTGGGGCTAAATGATGCTGTGTGGATTATCAAGCATTATTTATTTATTAACTATGCGTTACTTATTTTTTGTATTATGTATATTATCTCGTACCAATAATCAAGCTCTGCTTAGTTTGGGACTAGATGTTGCTGTGTTGGATTGTCCAAGAAGATTTATTTATTTTGAGAGCTGACCAGCAAATAAGCTTCGTAATTCATACCCAATTGATCTGATTTACTGAAGTATTTAAAGCTCTGACGTCAGGCGCGAGCGTGAGTCGATTTAAATTATATTTAACCTTCGATATGAATAAAATGTCTCATATTTGAATAAATAGAATTATGAAAGTGGAATTCTTATTGCCTGAAAACCAACAGCTTATTTTAATGTTTGTTTTAGAACATTTGACAATGTGGGACGTGACAAGAGTATTTTGAAGTCAAAAGTACATTGACACACTACTGTGTCTCGATATACTTTTGACCTACTGAGGTGGGTACAGTCAATAATGCATATTTTTGATCCTCAAACAATAATATTGTCGATAGGGAATGCCGAATAGTTAAACGCTATACATTATTATTCAATTTGTTCTGCCCGCGACTTCGCACGCGATTATCAGAGATTAAAAATTGAAAAAAAAAAAATGAATTTTTTTTATTGTATAAAAAGTACACTTATTTGGGGCTATCATTACCAATATAAGTTATTCTAAGAATAACTTTATTATATACATATAAAGATACATAGTAATCTATGTGATAGTTACTCGGCTCACTCGTTAATAAAACTTTATACAAACCTCTGTAGTTTATTTTTTTTTTAATTTTGCGATTTGTTAACATATTAAAGTTATTTATCTTACTTCAAATTCCTAAGTATCTACACTGTTTTTTATGATTTGCGGAACAAATAATTCCTCGGGTATAATTATTTTATGCACTGTATCGGGATCTTCTGTACAAACGCAAAATAGTAATTTAAATCAGCCCACAATTGTGAAAAGTGAAGCAATAAGTTCATATTCATGTATATCCAGCGAGGCGCATATCTATTGAAATCTTTCCATAACCGTAGCTCAAACCACGAGATCTAACTAGCCATCTCAGACCGGAAACCGTGCAGAGTTTTAAGCTCAATCATGTTGTATTTTCTGAACGTAAGGCCATTAAGATACGTCAACGTTTGAAAACGTAATGGCGGCGTGCTGATTGGCAAACAGCATTGGGCAATACAAACTGCGGTTATTATTCCAGGGTACTTGAATCGCGTGCAGTGCCGTGCGGCAGTGTTGACCCAATTATGAGGTCGCGAGAGTCAACGGTAGGACAACATCGTTTAGGAAATGAGCGCTCTTTATTGGCGCATACGATGGCTACTGTGAATGTAAATGTTTCTAGCAAAACAATCTCGGGGTAAAATGACGACCGATGTGGCGCGGAGGGCGAAGGTCCGCCTGCGACGCAGGAGGTTGCGGGTTCGATTCCCGCCTCGGAACAATTGTTTGTACGATCTACAGATATTTATTCCGGGTGTTCTGGTCGTTTTTTATGTATAATAAAAAAAATCTATCTATGTAATGTATTGTATTATGTATATCAGTTATCTAGTACCCATAACACATGCTCTGTTTGCCATGGGGCTAGATAATGCTGTGTGAATTTGTCCAGCATTATTTATTTATTTAATTAAAATGGAAGTCAGACTTTATAGAATAGAAAAACATTTATTTGGACACAGGTACAAAATACAGGGATAGAATAAGAAACAGCAAATAAAGTAGTTTATCATGGGGGTCAGTGACACAAATAGCTTTCATCCTGAGTTATTGACTACTCCAACATATCCTTTGTAAAAAGGCTTACTACAAAATATAAATAAAATAAATAATATTGGACAATCTACACCGCATCGACAAATACATAGAAATTTGTTATATCATATATACATACATAGAAAATACCCAGAACACCGGAACAAATTTTGCAGGTCGTAAAAATCTTTGTTCCAAGACGGGAATCAAACCCGCAATTTCCTGCGTCGGAGGCGGGCCCCGCGCCCGCTACGCCACATCGTTCGTAAAGTAATGTAAAATATATTGATCAAATACATGTAAATAAGGTACATAGGTGGTGTATACGTGAGTGTCGTGATACGTAGCTTCAGCCCACGAATTTTTTTTTATAAAATAACTTTTGCCGACGCAACGATATAATCCGCTCAAGCGTTCAGTTGAGAAACGGGAACAGACAGATGGTTACTTTCAAATTTATAGATAGATAGAAAACACTTTATTATACCACACAAAACAGAAAACAATAGAATAAAGTATAAAGGGCGGCTTTATCGCTGAGAGCGATCTCTTCCAGGCAACCTTAGGATGGGCTGAACATGAAGGAACAAAATAGACGGCGGTACTTTAGTAAGTTTATATTTATTATGTTAAGCACGGGCATGGGTACTATTTATTGTACAGATTTGGTATTTAGGGGTTCTTCTTATAAACTTTAGCCACAGTGGCAGAACATACTTCACCGTAATTTTTGTTATTAGTATTTGAACTTTTTGTTTTTCTATGTTATTTTTCTAGAGTGAACTGCTGCCCTGTTCCCTGCAGTCTTGAATATTTGTAATTAGGCCTCCCACGTTACAGGTTCTGAACCTAGTGCCGTAGTACCACCCCAGTAAACAGCTTTAAAACCTACCTTCATTAATACAATCCCAGCACTCCTGTATCTCGTACCCGAGCCCGGCGCTGTTGTGGAAGTTAAACTTGTACTTTCCCTTCGGCAGCGTCCACTCCGTGCTGTTCGCCGCTGATATGTGCAGCACTGTAGGGCACCAGAAGTAGTCCAACTGAAAACCACCATGCATTTTATATACACTGATATTTTATGGGTATTTGTTTGTTTGTGGATAGCTAGGGTAAACGTGTTCTTGGGTGGAAATACCACGACTCCGCAAACGTAGTGTAGGACGACCTGCGAAAGACTGTAAGGGAATGCTGGATGCGTCAAGCTGAAGACAAGGCGCTATGGCGCTCATTGGCGGAGGCCTATGTTCAGCAGTGGACTAACATAAGCTGATGATGATGAAAGATACCTAGGTAATCTCTGAAACTACAGGTACTGGACTAATTGAAGCATAAAAACCATAAGGTTGAAATTCAACCCACCGCAACAGCACCCTTCGTTCCAACGATCTCAGCCTTATTAGTCATATTAGTCCTCGTGTGCGCGGAGAGCGTCGCCGTCCGTCCGTCTTTGTACTTCAGAGCGCAGGATATGGACTCGTCCACGCCCGCCTTGCTCAGGTGTCCCGTGCAGACCATGTCAGTAGGCGGGTCCTTGTAGAGGTACTGGACTAGTTGGAGCATGTATAAGCCTAGGTCTAGGACCGCGCCGCCGCCTAAGTCCTTCATTCTGGAATGGAGGAGTGTATAATTAGATTGTTTTGAAAAAATTAAACTTTAAACGCTTTTTTTTTACACTGTTTTTTTCTTTTTGAGTTTTGCGGGACAACTACAAAGCCCGCACAATATTTTTTTTATAGGATCATCTCGGAATCATTCTCTATAAAAAAGAGAGAAAGAGTCATCAAAATCGGTCATTAAATGACGGTTTCATATCACGTAGATTTATCAGGTTTTACCACGTAATACTAGGCCAAGACTCGGGGTCCGAATTGAATAGATTTTCCTTTGTTCATGTGCCAGACTCCACTAAAGCTGAGCGGAGCGGAGAAGAGATGTTTTATAAACACCCAATAGAACGTTGTTATTCACACATCTCATCTCGGCTCCGCTCAGCTTCAGTGAAGACCGAGCAGAGATGTGAGTTGTGCCTCGCAAGCTGGCGACGACGTCACGCAGCGGAGACGAGAAGAGATGAGCGAAGATGTGAGCTGTGTGTGCCTCGCTATACTAAGTGTCAAGTACGTATAGGCAGTACAGGTCGTTCACCTCCTCTGAGAAATTGCAAATAGCATTGTATTTTATCGCTATTCTGTAGCTTTCCATACAAACCTAAAGCGATATCAACGTCGCTAGAGAGAGAGATCATGGTTGTAAGACAAACCTACTACTAGGAAACAAAAAACAAAACCCTTACCATTTCGAAATCGGCCTGAAGCTATGTGCATTTCATTTTTCATTTCATAGATCAGTAGAAAAAAAATACAGTAAAAACTTACAAGTTCCTTTCGATGTCATTAATTTCCACTCCAAACTGTATACTGATATGATAAATCTCCCCGAGTCCCCCGGAAGCTATGTGCTGGTCTAAAGCATCGTACGCCGGGAAGAACCGCGACCACATTCCTTCTAGAAGGAACAGCTTTCTTTCCCTCGCGAGGTCTACTAAGGACTTTGTTTCCTTGTAGGACATGCCCATTGGTTTCTCGCATAGAACGTGTTTTCCGCTCTCGAGCATCAGTTTTGTTATTTCATAATGTTGTAGGTTGAGCACACTGACGAAGACAATGTCTGTAAAGAAAAAGATTGATTAACAAAATGTAGGCAAGAAATAAATAAATAAATAATGCTGGAAAATCTACACAGCATTATCTAGCCCCAAGCTAAGCAGAGCTTGTGTTATGGGTACTAGATGACTGATCCAGCATTCTTTATTTATTAAGGTCTACTGTTGGACATAGGCCTCCCCTAATGAGCGCCCTGTCTTCAGTTTGCCGTATTGTCATTCCACCTGGTCGGAGGGTGTCCTACACTACGTTTGCCGAGTCGCAGTCTCAACTCAAGAACACGGTTACCACAGTCACACGCACAGTTACAAAGTTTTTCTCACGACCGGTTAAGGAATGTTATGATCATATTACGGCATAAAATGTTTAGGAAAACTCATGGTACGTGAAATCACACGCAACGTATGTGGTAAATCGAGTCAGTATGTGTATATAACTATTATGAAACAAGGTTAATAGATTTAATTGACGGTAAGGACACTGCGACTACCACCAGTAGCAATTACCATGTTAATATGTAACTCGTTACGGAAGTTTTATGATTAGCTAAACTATAGCGAGACTTTGCAATGTTCATACAAATTTCACAGTCAAATTCAAGGTCAGCTGAATCGATTTAAAAGACGTGACGAACACACATTTTCATGTAGGATATGTAAATGCTTAAGCTGCGTTTACAGAGAGGAAATTTGAGCGGGGCAAATTATAGTCTAGAAATTCTCCTTAAAACGGAAACCTTTGTTTTCACAAGTTTTAATTTCTGTAGAGGTAGGCATAGACAAAAAAAACACTAGAGGTAATTATAAGTACAATTTAACGGGTATTTATCGCGTTTATGTATCTATCTACTTTTCCCAACGTTTCAACAGATTTACACAATGTCGTGGTCACTGGATGACTCGGTAAATAAACGCGATAAATACCCTAATTATGTGTTCAGGTATCTATATATTTATACTTACTCGTATAAATATATTTATAGGTAGGTAATTAAATTAGTCAATGCTACCTTTTAGTTTCGAACAAATAAATTAATACATTGCAGCATTAATCCAGCATCTGCCTTTAGTCTTTCACAGTTCGTCATCCAACCTGGCCAGATATCGCAGTAATCATTTCTGTCCTTTAATTATCATGTCTGTATTAATTAAGGGCTGTGGATTTTGTATCATAAATAAATAAATGTTAACCAAGTACAATAGTTTCCCGTTCAACGCCCATTTCCTCACTAAGAACTGTTCAGTCTAGAACATTACTCAGAAAAGCTGGTTATAACAATAAGGTACAGAGTTAATTTAGTTACCGATAGACTCATCACGCGCCAATGAGTCATAGCCTTCGTATGCCGTCGCGATGTTATGCAGCGTAGCCAATCTGTGTACCCGCTCGAGATCCTTGCCTGCTATAGCCACGACCTTGTTCTGGTCTGACGACAGCGTCGCTAATGCTGTGAGGAAGTCGTGTGTGATCATGCCGACGCCAGCAACACCCCATTTTAGTAGGATACCCATCTGCAAAAGAACGTTTTATTTAGGACTAGTTTCTGCTTCACACGCGATGTTCATATGTAAACGTTTTAAGTTATTTATATTCCATGGGAATTGATTTATGGGATACAAAGTTGCCTATGTTTTATTACAGGCCGAGAACCACCTGATGCAATATTATAACCCAATTCGTTCAGTAGTTTTGGCGTGAAGAGGAAACAAACATCCATACATCTAAATATCCTATTTCAATTATAATATTAGTGTGCACATCACACTATATTGGTGCCTACTTCTACACTGCTTCATTCTCCTAAGGCTAGGCGGTCCCTCAATGGGAGTATTCGTCTGTAATATATCAATTCACGATTCGACATTCAACATAAATATAGGTAGGTACCTACAGAAAATATATATCTGTTTTCTAGTGCCCATATCATAAGCTCTACTTAGCTTGGGTCTAGATAACGCTGTGAATTGTCCGGTATTATCTATTATTTAATCCTGAGCATTTCAGTACATACATTTTAGCCACATCACAGGTAGGGTACTGTAATGTTCGGTTCTCATACACAGATGATGAAAATAATCTGAACTGTTACATTACAGACGACAGCTCCTTGCGAGGGATACCTTTAGTTCAATATTCACTTTCCCTATACAGTGCCATTCACCAAGACTTTAATACAATAGAAGATCGGTATGTTTAGAATTCCAGATACATTATTTCACTAGTAACATGAATAGAACAACTTTCCATAGTGGGAGGGAACGAGACGCTCCGGGAAGACCGGAACTCGCTCTTCAAGAACGTCAAATCCTTCAGTTGGACAACGGTCTCCATCAGAACACATTAAAAACTAACGGGCTAATCATTTTCGCGTAGTTAAACCAGTTTGTTGACGTTGAATGATGGATAAGGCCAGTGATTTCACTCAAAGATTTTCCTAAGATAAGATTAATATGTTTGATAAGAGTAAGCCTCTTTGTGCTCTTCAACATTCAGACGAAAGAAAGGCTAATGCTACAATCAGAGGGAACTCTACCTGAGATAGTTAAGATAAATATAATAAATAGGGTTTAGTTTTGGTTGACAAAATATATCTACCTACCGCACTTGTGACCTTGTTCAGAATTATTTCAGAAATGCAGTCTTGTTAATTTACCACAACGTGAATGAAGGTTAAATCTGTTATTTTTAATTTAAAAGATTAAAATAAAGCTTAAAGTGAGTGCATTTATAATTTTGAATATTAAGGTGAAGTGCCTTTTATTGATTTGTTTCGGCCACTGTTCTGCTATAGCATTTACTCACCTTTTGCTGTAGATAACGATCCTTTGTTTATCGACGTTGTTAAAATAATAATCTCCTTTTGATAAAGAAAGTTAAAGTTCAATGGAGTTCAATGATTGTATAACAGTAGGGGGCTGTTACGATATTATAGGAGCTAACTGGTAAAAGTAGCAGAGATACCTACCAAGATAAAATAGGTAGGCAAGTCGATAAAACGTGAATTAAGAAAAAATACAAAGCGATATCACAGTCTGAACTCAACTTACAAGGACAGGAAATAAAATAATGTACCTACCTACCTACGACACCTCAGGGAAAACCGTAAACCTGCCGTAAACAAACATCTCGGGCAATCTATTTCCAAACGAAAAACCTTCCATTGTTTGAACAAACTAAATAACCAACTGTGCTCACTCACCGTGCTTCGGAAAAACTATTCGAATACTGTCACTAGATGAGACAAACCAACTAAATTCAATAGTCCATGAAATACTACTCGCTTCAGCAGAACCGACGTAATTCAACACCGAATAACGAATGTTACAAAAACGTAGATATAGGTATGTTTAGATAAAGCCAAATGAAACACATATTATTCTTATCAAAGATAATCGTGTAAAAATATATGTAGCATGTTATCTCAAGTTTTTCTGTGTTATGTCTACCGAGATTTGTCCTCGCTCCATGGTGACGTTGTATGTGTTAATTGGAGTGAAGTGTGGACATCTGCTGATATAGGTTAAATTTTTAAGTATACAATCAATTAAATACGTCTAAGCAAGACGGGACTATACCACGACCGTTGGTTGTGGAGAGACTAAGGCAAGAAATCTATTAGAAGCGGCAATTTGTTTTGCGATCCTATAATACCTACAGCATGTTTGCGCAACGTTTGTCATGGTGAAACTGGGGGTAGGTGGAACCAACTGCAATGGCCTGGTGGCTTGCTTAACTCGGAAAAGCCTTAGGGCAATTTTTAAGTTTTTTTTCAGAAATTTGAACTTATTAGAGCTATAACTTCATTTGTACAAAGTAATATGGCTTAATTTTTTTAAATTATGTACATTTAGCATGAGCTTTCTCTAAACGAAATATTCATAAAACCCTGTATAGATACTATCTATACAGAGTGTTCAGCATAATGATGCATGTTAAATACCTAGCCGGTTGAACAGTTAATTGCAGATTCTACAGCTTTGCAATATTCAATATTGTGAATATTAATATTTAGCACGACGACGTTGGTTTCTTAGCTAGCCTTGTCGTGCGCGGGAAATAAATGAGCGAAAATTATAGTTGAATAGGTAAAATCAGGGCCAAGTTCATTGCAGGCTATGTAAGGGGTTAAAATACAGCTAGGATCTAGGTCTCACAACTTGGAGTATTGTATGCTGATTGTAACCTTAATAAGTTGATTATGGATAGATTACTAGACGAGACTATAGGGATTAAGTACATAATAAATCAAATTTTTAATTGAGCTAGTTTTTTAGGGTTCCGTACACAAATTGTGAAAACTGGACCCTAGTACTAGCCGTCACTGTCCGTCTGTCAACATAAAATTAAAAAAAAAAGTGGCTTCCATCAAAAATTATATTTTTGGTCTACTTTTGTCGAGGCTGTATCTCTTGAACCATAATAGGTAGACAGTTGAAAATTTGACGTAGGTAATGAAGATTACTATTGCCGCTATAACAACAAATAATATTAAAAAAAAAAATTAATAGGTCCAATTGAAGCAAGTTGCGCAACGTCAGGCGCGGTCGGTTCTTTCATGGGTGATCGCGTCGTGATGGATTTTTGCTAATATATATTTTTTCTAAAATCAGTTTGTTAGGGTTCCTTTTGTGAAATAGTAATTTATGATGTCACGGCACAATCCCTGTGCTGGCCTCGCACTTGGCCATTTTTATTTAAAGGACTGGATTGGATTTAAATAATGCATCATCTGGCCTCAAAGTAAGCAAAGCTTGTGATATGGCTACCAGATGACTAATATAATATAAATACTATACACAACATACTTTTTTTGAGTGGAAAATAAAGTAGTTATTACTTGGCTGGCCCAGAAAAACTACTTCTTATTTAAAGGAAACTGGTGTATTGCTTATGTAACACAGTCACAAGTTATTTTTATTTTGATTTATATATCACCTCTATATCTTTCTTAAGACAATGTTTTCAATTTACACTTCTGTCACTGAGTTGGTTGTTAAGATTCATTGTTATGACAGTATTGTTAGCATGATTAAAATAGTTTGTTTATGATCCTAACACTCATGATCTTCACTTGTAGAAGCACACACTTGCCTGCCATTTAATTCTACCTACTGAGGTAGGTAGGTACTTTAGGTCTAATGTTGGCTGTAGATTTGATCACAGGTTTGCTTGTTGCTCTAAGCAAATGTTTTCGTTTGCTTAGCTTTAGCTATGCTGCTTTGCTATTCAAAGCCATAGTTACTACTAATACACACTAACTATACAGGGAGCTTTTAGGCTAGCTTTACTAAAATATCACTCAGAGCTCTGTATGTACAGGATAATAATGCCTTCAGGATGTTGTTAGGGCTGCACTTCTTCATATTTGCTGAGGCCCAGGTTGATGGCTTTCACACCATCATCCGCAAGAAAACTGCCTTGCAGTAGCATTCAACATGGAGAAGTACCAACACCATGCTATAAGTGAGAGGTAGTAAGTTTGCTTCACCTATCATGCAGTTTTACATTAGGTCTCACTCTTTAGACCCTTAGGTGGGATTCTGTTGATTGGCTGGTCAACTCTTAATTTGTGACACATTCATTTCTATTTTATTTCATCCATAATTTTTTGTAATGTTTGGTGTAAGTATCTGCATAGATACTATATTTATGGACAATGTCTGATATAACAAACTTTATTTTTTGTCCCATTTTTAACAAGGTACCTACCTACATACGTCCAACATTGATCTTGAATATTTTCTTTATTAACATAAGACTGCACATATTATCTTGTTGGTACATAGAAAACGAATTCATTACATTTATAAGCAATTTTGGTGTTCTTCCAACAATAAGTGTTGGATGGAGGTTCTTTGTAACCTGCTTACATTATGTCATGTATATAATTAGCTTAAATTAAAATTCAAGGTTCTTAGTTATTTTTAATTTGTAAGTCTCAAAATACTACAGGAACTTATATATTATTATAGTAATACAAAACTTATATTTGTAGAAAAATTTGAGACCATACATTTTTAGGTCCAGGTTTATTTACCTATATGAATTTCAATTATAGGCTTACCTGCATTAAGTTTACCTTTCAAGGCAATCAACCAGAAATCGAGAAGTAACCCAAGGTAGTTAGGAAATGTATGGAAGCTACAGACAAAAATAGATTGTGTAGATAAAATGAAAAATATATGAACTTACAGTTGTTTTTGGTAATTCTGGAGATTGGATGGATGTCGATGTCAGCGGCTGTACCGGCGGCTACCACAGTAACCAGTAGGTAAAGTTTCAGCCGAAACTTGCAAATCTTGTAAGAAATAACTTCAGGTCTTTCATTTACCTGCTGCTTCCGTAATGCACAAAAGTAAGATAATTTTATTGAATTCTACGTTCTTTGGAAGACAGACAGTAGTAAATTTTCTTTGAAAACTGAAAAGTAAAACCTATTCTACTTCAAACATTTTTACGAACTAATTATAGCAAAGCAACAACACAACACGAAAACCAACGGGTAAAAGATAGCAAGGAAGCAAGCAAATAAACAAAACAAAACAACCCATGCGATGACAGTTACGGGTTGCCAGCTCGGGCTAGCGAGAATTTGTGAGTGCCAGAAAAATGGTAGAAAAAGTACCATATAGATTTTTTTATTCTTACGCGATGCAGGCACAGTTCGTTTTGATTGCATCAAAACTATTTTCATTTATTTGCAACCACAGGAACAACAATGAAGGAATAAATTAGGTAGGTAAGTCATTTTCTTCCCTTTTAACTACATGCTCCTTTCTCAAAAAATAGTACCTATAGATACCTAATAGTTAAGCATGCAAGCAATTACTGTTTTTTGAAGTACACAAACGAGGGCACACAACACAATGTATTATTTAAAGAAATAAAAATAAATCCGTTTTTTTGTTGTGAGTGCGGTGTTTGTCATTTTTAAACATAACAAAGCACTATATTCTCCTTTAAACGTTTACTATTAAAAAGAAGATCTATATAAAAACAAAATGGTGTATTAGACTTATTGAAAAGTATTAAGTAAATCTACATACTAAGTTTTGTACTTAATATGTAGATTTACTTAATACTTTATAGTAAAGTTGATCAAAGATTAGATACAGTAAATAAGATCCTATCAACGCCACCATTTCGCAGAGTACGCCAATATTCAACAGCAAGTCAACTATGATATTGCCAAACCACATTTAGCTAACGCGATTGGCCGTGGAGCAACAGAATTAGCCATGTTGCACTCAACATTTTTCAACTACTTTTTTGTGCCGCGTGACAATCCTGGGTTTTTCTAATTCGCTGATTTTGAGGCGTCTGGTTAGGATATTGCATTCTAGGATTCAAAACATTTTCTCATCAAAAAAATCTCTCATATTTTGTTTCAGTCAGAGCTGCTTTCACATCTCCTTTTTGGCATAATATGCGCTAGTAAAAATACTTAATGTTTGTCGTTAGCAACACACTTACTATGGCACTGAGATTTTGATTGACACGACCTGTGTGTGACATTGACATTCTTACACTAACTCAGCTGATAAAACTCAAAATAAGCCAATTGTCAAAGTCCTGCGTCCTGCTTTTTGTTTATTTTTATATTCTGCGAAGTAAAGTAGGTAACATAATTTGGTTAAAAGCTATGTCTGTAGTTTTTAGACGATACCTAAAAGCCAACAGCGGGCTATTGTTACTTGGAAACTCATCTCCGAGTGTTTCACAAACATGTCTCAATCGGAACCTTAGTGACGACAAATCTATCAATGAAACGCAACTCAGCTGCAGTACCATCTTCATAGAAAATGGATTGAACGTGCATGAGCTGCCTCTTGTGGTAAGAAAGCTGAAAGATATATCAGAAG
Source organism: Eupithecia dodoneata (assembly GCA_947044415.1). NCBI lineage: Eukaryota > Metazoa > Arthropoda > Insecta > Lepidoptera > Geometridae > Eupithecia > Eupithecia dodoneata. Next base: position 3,743,821 of record OX345656.1, on the reverse strand, counting down.
TTGATGAAATGCAAACTTCAGAGTCTCCCAAGAGGCAGACTGAATCACCAAACTACCACTTGATACAAGAAGAATTCAAGCAGTGCCAAGACCTTAGAGACGTGTTCACTCTCCTCAACAAATGTACAAAAATTACTCCAAATATTGCATTAGGTGCTATGGAACGTATTTACGATTTAGAAAAGAATCCAACATTGATTAGCATTGCTACCAAATCATTGAGCGCAAATATTTATATAGCTAAAGGAGCGATTTTGGATAAATTACTTCGTGTGGTTATGAAGACAGAAGATACTCAGACCATTTTGAACATACTGAACACAGTGTCCTCATTTATGGAGCTTTACAAACCCAAGTTCTCTGATGAGATTCTTTTGAGGGTGATTGATGGAAAGGTGTCAATTGAGCAACTCTGCCAGTACATGGACTTCTTAATCAGGAATAAAGCTATCCCTAAATATTCGGACACTATTGACAAATTATGGGTTGGATTTATAGAAAACGAGCAAAATATCAATGAGCACAACATTGGAAAAGTATATCAAGTTCTACATGGATTTAAAATAAGTAAAAAGACAATTCTTGCCTTACTGGAGAACAAATTTGCAGATTTGTGGTTTAAAATGAATGTGGAAGTGATGCTGGATATACTGGAGACATTTATATATGAGAAGTATATATCTGCCCAGACTCTTGCTGTAGTTGGGTCTTGGTTATATAGAAATATACATGCAATTGATCAGGATTCCTTACTGGATGTCATTTCAAAACTCACTCGCTTGAATTACACTGACAGTCAAGTGGAAAAAGCAATCGAAAAGTACATGAAGCTCAAAAGCAAGAAAATTGACAGCCCTGTACTAATTGTTGGAATTCTGAACCATTGCTTACATTTCCATATTCGCAATGAGCTCATCCTTAATGTTTGCAGTGAATATTTTATAAAGAATTCTCAAGAAGTGCCAAATGCTTTTTTGAAATCCATAATTTACCCATTTGGGTATTTGAACTATGATCCCATTAGAAGTAAAGAGTTTTGGAACCAAGTTGAGAATATTTTGGATGAAGAATATAACAAATTCAATACAGATGACATTTGCTCTATTCTCCTCTCATTCATTTATGTTGAAAAGTACCCTTTGAATCTTATCAACAGATTGTTCTGTTCAGAACATTTGATGAAAATGCACAATCTTGAAGTAATTAGGAAACTTCACCTTATTGACACTGCTGTTTCTTTAGGATGCCTTGATTACAATGGGCCTTTACTGCCCAAAGACCAATGGACTATTGATGTACCCCAGGACCCTCGGATCAGAAACTTACTTAAAAAAACTAAAGACCTGTTTGAGGATGTGGCTGGAGGGCCTGATATGATGTCTACTGCTGTCTTGGTTCCTCATATTTATTCAGATGAAACTTATCTTATTGATGTTCTGGTACACCCAGCTGGCCTGCTAAATGATACTTTGAACTGGAAATCTAAATCGGCCAGGAATGAGAACACTGCGGTGTTGATACACCTGCCGGAACACTATTGTTCTGACAATAAGACATTGCTGGGGCATCAAGAGATGAGGAAAAAGCAGTTGAAGATTTTGGGCTTGAAGGTGGTGGCATTGAACTATTCTACTCTCAGCCACTATTACACTTCATGTAACAAAAATCGTTTGAAGGAGTACCTTCAAGAAAGATTTAACAATGCTGATGAAAGTACAAAAATTTAAGTGTGTCATCTTGATTAATAGTTGAATAGGAATTCCAAAGAAATACCATGTAGGTAATTCATATTCTTAAAAAATTCTTATACCTATGTAAGTTTAGCATATTTAGGGAGATTATTTAGTTTTTATAGTAAAAATGTGATAAAACCACATGTGCCTATTTAACTTGTCTAATAAATTTACACAAAAACTTGATATAAATATTTTTATAAAAATTTCGTTTGCTAGTCTTGTACATAAAAATATACATTGTTTTTTATACTAAAATTAAATTGGTGTATAAAGGTACCTATCTAAAATAAAACAAATACTTGTTTATTTATTATATTATATCTTAACATTTTCCTTAATAATTACTCACAGACTAATTTCACTAGAATTATTATTATGAATATTTTAATAATTTCTTAATACAACGTTATATTTCGAAATATTACTATGAAAAAACTCGTTTCAGATCAGAATAAGTGTTTCTAACTCCACCACTCAGCAAAACTATTAATGTTGCAGCTCAGTTTGAGGTTACACAAAGTTAAACCACCTGATTCCATTAGAAATAGACGACATTGTAATGGGTCCATCATAAGGCCCATTGGCTCAAACTTTTAAATAATTTTCAAAATGTTTCGAAAATACAGACAGCCTTTACAAATTCATGTAATTATTTAAATTGATGGAACATATCAATAGTACAAAGGGGGAGTACTAAACAAAATACGGTGGATATCAATCTGTCAATTACAGTTTAATGGCATCTCACCATTTAGAAAGAGGAAGGGTGCATCTACACTGAGTGAAATCACAGATAGAGTATGGCACAGCAGACGTCTTCTCGACATTCTCGCTGTTAGCCAGAAATGGCTACTCTATAATTTTATAGTGATAACATGGTGTATCACAGCAACTCTAGCATGAACATTAATCGTAAACAAAGTGTTATCGCTGACTCACAGCCTAATATAAGTAGGTAATTATTAAATTACATATATATTAATATCGAAGTAGTCGCAAATGGGATGATAGTTTCTATAATAGGTGTATCGTTTGTTGACTTTTTGAAATCTGGTAAATTTACCATGAGTTCCTAGACTCTGAAGTTGTTCTAAAGCTGACTACGTTCTTTGAATTATGACTAGCGACTGAGTTTAATGCTAATATGATCGAAATTACTAATATAGATTACATAGCTATTCTCAAAATTATGTGCATCTCTCATGACAGCTATTAATGTGACCTCTAACACGTATACTGCCCGGATAGCTAGATTCATTAATATACTCGAAAGGACTTAGGAAAGTTACTGAAATTACGAAAATACCTACCTATTTTTAGGTAGGCTGCCTTATGTTACTTATTAGGTAGATTTCCAATAGACTACACAAATAATGTATTGCCAACAATTTCGTGAAATTTGGTGATTTTATTATGAGGTTTTGGCACATCTGCGAATTGCGCATGAACGGGAGTAATCTATGACAGTTGGTAACTGAATAGGTCAAAAATATTATTGTTTAATACGTTTAAATGTTTACGAGTTTCATCAAAAATATTTTACGAACAAGTATAATTTAAAGAGTAGGTATTTTAAAGTCATTGATAAATATTTTTTCTAGACTCCATTATAAGTTACATAAATATTAATTGTCGTTAAAATATATTTTAATTGTAGAAGGTAGATATATTAATGCCATAATTAGTTACCTCGCTACCCTCATTTAACTCCTTTAAATAATTTTATATATCTTTTTTCCATTGAAATGTTTATTCCAATAATATAATTAAAAGGCATAAATATTTCTATGTAGGTACTAAATTCAAGTAAAAGTAGTTTCAATATTATTTTGATCAAAAAAAGATATGTGATCGCTGTTTTTAATAATTTCATTTTATATCACTACGTGATAAAGCAAAGGAAAATAAGTTTGCGTATGTTTATTTTAGTATGAATAATTTAGAATGATTTATACTTAATCATATTAAGTTATTTGACTTAAAGAGACGCAATTTGCGGAGGCGACAGGCCGGCAGGCTCTAGGGCCGGCCGGCTCAGCACAGCACTGGTAAAACAGACCACAGACACTAATATTAACACTATATCGTCGATTCAAATTCTAAACTACTTACTAGGTACTTAGGTAATATAAATGTATTATGGCATCTATAGGTAACCAATTCGAATACGAATGATGTAGGGCTATTAGTAAATAACCAGAAATCTTACGAGAGTTGACAATATTTAGCTTAAATAATTAAGTAAAATTCTTAATCCATATAACATGGTATTGCATTGCGCTACTTAGACGAACTGTCTTAAATTGAATTAGAATTTAGCAAGGTTTTAATGTTATCTACCTATTTTTCTAGCTATTTTTGCTAATAATCATTAAATGTCATTAGACTCTAGCTAGACTTTCCTATGATACTCTTTCATAATATTATTAATTTCAAAATGTATTAGGTAAGTAGATATTTTAAGTGACGACTGACTTATATTACTTCTAAGATATTTTACAACACCGAATCCTATTTGGCAGTATCTAAATTAGTTATTAGGTATGAGGATTGTTTGTGATGGAAATGAAAATTGACAAGATGTATTAAATTTTAAAGTGATTGATGAATTTTTTCCATTATTAATGAGTTCAAGAGTTTAAGTAGTTTAAATGGAATAGGTATCTTAATATTAGATTTTATAACTGGGAATGAATAATCATCTGAAAATATGGATAAATGGGAATGAAGTGTAACTTTCATAAAACTATCTGATTGTTAAATTTAATTTGTCGAATTATATAAAGTAGAGTTTAGCTTAAACGAACAAGTAAGTAGAGGGTATTCGGAATTATTTATGAACACGAACAAAAGCTTAGTGTCCTTGAAAATGATTAGAAACATGTCATACAAATGATCACAGTAAGATATAAACTACCTACGCGAATGTGCGCAATAACTTCCCGAGATCGCTACAAATGCGACCAAAAAACATGTTCCAACTATAGATAACACTTCACACTAACTACATACCGTATTAATAGTCCTTACAGAACTTTGAAATGGATCTACTCAGCATAAAACCTTTGGAGGAGGTACTGTGCTCTCACAGCTTGTAAATTTTGACCTTCAAGGAAATTATATTAATTTTTGGTGTAACAATAACTATGTCAAAAGTGACTAGATTGTATTTGAAAGAAAGATTTGAAGGGTGCCTTTACTCGGATGGTAGTGACATTCACGCTTCAGTCCCACGGTAAGTTTTAAGTTGAGCAGATGATAATTCTTACAACGAAACAATCATATTTACTAAATATATCATTTATAAATCCTTACGATTTACAATCACAAATGTAAATGTTTATAAATCATCTACGACGCTCCATTATTGGTTAAACAAAATAAAAATGATAAAAAATGCTACAAAACAACCACTATCTACATGTACTAATACCTCGTTAAATTAAAACGATAGCACAACGATAACCACTAAATCCTAAAATAATCCTTAAAATTAAATAGTCTATTAACACAACAAACATATAGCTAACAGACATTTTAAGGCTCATTACTCATACATACTCCATAAATATCTATACAACAGTGAATAAACTCCAAAACAACACCCTAAACCACTAAGCAGCTTCAACAAAATACCGCTGTAGAATTAACATCGAAAAGAGAAAGAGATCCAGTTGACAGTTCCTTCCTCGGTCTTCGAGACTAGTAGCCGCGAAGCCACCGCAAAGTAGCACTTAGAGAATCACAAACAAGTTTTGTAAAGAGTTCGAAGTAAAGAGTTCGAGAGACGCGTGGGCGCGGGGTCCGCACACCGAGGCACGGAGACCACAGACCAGACCATGGAACATAGACCATAGAGTTAAGTCGTGGTAAGACCTTCGTGCGGCGGTGTGCGGACCGGTAGAGTAGAGGTGTTCGCGTGCGTTGCGCGTTCAAGAGTAGATGGTGATGACCTCGCGCCCGCCGCCGCGCACCATCAGCACCTTCTCCAGACCCTCTGTCAGCACCTCCAGGAACTCCATATCTGGAATGATAGAATTAATGTTAGGACCTCATAACTACGTGCATTTGTGTTTGTATTTTTTGTAGCCCTACTATTGTTTTTCTATTTGAATATAGGTTTTACGATAAATTTGATCTCATTTTAATAAGTTTACGGCGCTGTGTTGGTTAGGCACCTGCGTTAAAAAATATATCATAGCAAGTACTGCGAAACATTTACATTGTAGCAGAGTTTTTAGCATTTTGTAGAAGATCGCCGACTAAATGAAATTCATCGTAGCGCGTAGACATCATCTCGTTTCGTAGCGAACGCTACGAAACACGTAGACGTAATAGCAGAGTACTACGAAGTCAAGTTCTGCGTAGAACGAAGATATCGTAGCGAACGCTACGGAATTCGTGCTACGAAGTCAAATTCATCGTAGCAGAGTTCTACGAAATCAAGTTCTGCATAGCACGTAGACATCGAAGAACACCCTACGAAACTAGGCAAGCTACAATCTTGTAGCAGAGGCTACGAAATCAAGTAAGGTGTAACACGTAGACATTATTGTAGCAAACGCTATAAATAAAAGTTCATCGTAGAATATATAGACGTCGTCGTGGCAAATGCTACGAAACCATTAACTAGTACGCATATATCGTAGCTAACGGTATAAAATCCAGTTCAACTGCGTAAATAATGTACCTACACGTTTGTTTTACCTGTACTTTTATAGTTGGGTACCTACTGAAATTCGTGAAAAGGGTGGCTCACAGTTGAATTGATCGCGATACGATCACTTCGTTCAGGTCCACAGCTGTGTGCATTCACTATTTGTGTAGTACAAGTGTAAAGGGTAACTCACAGTTGGACTCCCTCTCGTACTTGGTGTCCCGCGGCGGGCCGGGCAGGTTCAGTATGACTAGTTGTGCGTCGTGCGACCGCGACACGATCACCTCGTTCAGCTTCACGGCTGTGTGCATTCGACGCACCGTGCCTTGGTCCCTATAGTACAAGATAATATAAGTTAAACACATTCAAAATAAGAATATCATCAGTATGGAATTTATATAATGTACCTACGATGTATATAAAGGCCTTGGATAACAAAGCTAGTCAACAAAGGACCAACAATTTTTTTATAGCTGTTCCATTCTGAACTCGTATAAAATTAAACTAGTTTAAAACTTCTCGCAGAGAGACCACTTCTAGGTATGTATAATAAAATATTTCTAATTATGTAATTTAATCAGTTATTTAGTACCCATAACCCATGCACTGCTTAGCTCGGTGCTATGTGAATTGTCCAGCTTTATCACTACATAGTATTAAACAAAGTCGCTTTCCGCTGTCTGTCTGTCCCTATGTATTCTTAGATCTTTATAACTACGCAACGGATTTGATACGGTTTTTTAATAGATAGAAGTGATTCAAGAGGACGGTTTATAAACTATTTGAGACATAGATTTCCACGAGGGCGAGGCCGCGGGGTACAGCTAGTTATTACTACTATAGAAAGGGGTCAACTCACGGCGTGAAGTCCGCGGCGATGGGTTTGGGCTTGAGCACGCCGTTGGGGTGGTCCTTGTCCCGCTTGTCGTCCGCCGGCGCGTCCTCGCTCTGCGACCGTTCATCCGACGAGTCCCACATTGAATCGATTATGTGCAACAAACTACTCCGAAAATCTTCCTACTCATCCCCAATTTTGAGACCCATTCCATTTTGTATTAGTCCAATTTCGCGCGTTTCCCGAGAGTTGCACATGACGGATTCAAGGCGAATAAAACACGGGATGTCATATATTATTTAAATTGTTAAACATAAAACACTACGGACATTCAGGTGTATCTATCCGCGGTACACGGTTTGAGGTAGTGACCCATTCGGTGTACCGGACGGCTGATTGGCATTATTTTCAGGTAAGTCCAGCCATCAGCTACACCTACCGCAGGTGTCCCCGATTCCTCAACGCGTGTACCGCGCTGGTGATCAACATAACAAACTAAAGTGAACAAACTCAAAGTGAATGAACTCGGCAAACATATGACCACCGCCGTGTGTGTATTCGCTAGGACTCGTTAGTGATTATATAATGGATGCAAAAAACAATAAGGAAATTAAAATAAAACGCAAACTCTGATGCAGTCCGAATGCATTTTTGTTGCTGTAGTTTATGGTGATAAAACCTTGCTTTTGTGTTGCTAAATATCAGTCTTTTCATTTTATATTTATTAGTACTAGCACAAAATATATAAAAGCAATTTGTAGCAATTAAAATAAGCAATGAAGGCTTAAACTAGCTTCATTTAGTCTACAAATCGTAAATCGAATCGAATTAAATTCAACCAAGGTTAATAATGACCTTGTCTTGATATTTATTATGTAGTAAAATGTAGTTTAAGTTCAGGACCGCCTTCAAAACTGAATTATGTATTTTAAAATAGTTCTCCATATACATTTCTATAATCATTTGAGGGCAGTCCAAAACCAGTCACTACTCAAAAACGCTATTATATTTGGAAAACGACACTATAGTACAGATTTAAAACTTTAAACAAATGCCAAGAGTTTTTTTTACCGTGGATATAAAAAACAAAACACCATTTCAAGTTGCAAGATCATAGTATTAATCTGCGATCACAAATCCATCGTATTATTTGTTAAATTGATACGATATTAACGTTAGGGGTTTTATTACTATAATGTCATTTCCAACAATAAGCGGATATGTTCACCTTTTCGTCCTTATCTTTGTCGTCGGGGTCGGTGAGGGGTGGGGAAGGAGCTTCGTCTTCAGTGGCCTCGGTGCCTGGCTCCGCGAAGCGAACCTTGCTGGCTGTCTTCACTTCTGCATGGTGGTGGTCCACTATAGCTTGCACCTGTGTTTTGGGTATAAGTTAGATTTTCTAGTTAGATTGTAGTTTGAAAAAAAAACTAAGACATTTAAAACGGGACGTTTACCATGATTTGATTTATTTATTTAATTAGAACGGCACAATCAACAATTAGTAATCATTGATTTTTGAGTTTCCCAATATTTCGGCACAGTTTCATGCGCTATGATCATGGAGCAGAGATACCGATCTACCCTATTTTTTTTGTCTTTTACTACGAACGTTACCACTACCACCGGTTTCATTATTATCGAACGATCATGGTTAATATCCCATTTAAATGACTTTAGTATTTGATACTTTCAAAATAACTTACCTACTCTTGTTTCTTACTCTTGTGCTTTGGTTATGAGTAAGTTTTTTTACAAGAAATACTTTCGTAGTTTTTTTTATGATTTTAAGCGGTTTAACTATGAACCTAGTTTCACTACATACTCATCGCGTACCTTTTGTTACGCGTGAGTTCACTAGTGGCCTAATTTCACTAGTTAGTTAACCTTAGTTTGTTAGATTTTCTTGTAGGTTGAAGAACTCACTTTTAATTTGTATATACACACAGCAACAAAACTATATTACAGGCACAAAACTATGATCTTATTTAATTTTATTTATTTTGTATGTGTACCATAGACATGAAGTTTTCTGATAGTCAAAACGTTGAGTTGAATTAAAACCTTTAATGGTTGGCTTGTTGACTTCTAGCCAATTGCAGAGTTTCCTATATTAATATCTTAAGTCGTTGTCTGTGTTCATCCAGCTTCAACTAACTGTTAAAAGTGCTTTTAGAACTGAAGGTTTTCAAAGTGTAGGAAGAAACTTGTTTAGATAATATACAGGGTACCACGTGACGTGTGTACTAAGGCAAAGGGAATGACGCTGGTCCCCGGGGGTTTTCGAATTAATATATTTTTTTTTAAATTAAGGACTTTTTGTTGTTTATATATTATTCAATTATTTTCGTGTTTTTTTACGTGTATTTTAGGACATATATCGAGGCACCCTGTACTTAGCATAGGGATACTGGCGATGGCGCTAATAGCTCTGACTAAGGCAAAAGTGCGTTGAAAATGATTAAAGCCTGCATAGATTTGGAGCAATTTGCTTTAACTGAGTAGGACTTAGTGCTTAGCAGAAGAAATAGTTAAAAATATCAACATCAAAAGCACAATCAATAACTTTGCTAAGCTAATTTTAAACTTGACAAATATAAAAGATAAACGTATGAATAGGTGAACTAGTGAAGTATCTTGAAAGATGGATGTAGTGAGAGAATAATATAGATTTCACAAGAAAACATCTAGAACATCAAGAAGATAAGCTTAAAACAAAACATTAACCTACACAGACATAATGATTGGAATAAAATGATTGGAATGGTTTTTAAAATAATAGCTAGGGTGGACTGAAATCGGGGTAAAGAGTCCAGTTTACCAGAGGCTGTTTTTCCTCAGCACAATCCGTATTCTGCGTTGCAACCGACAAATAAGTTAATCACACACTAAGCTATGTACAACATATTCTTATAAAAGCATGTATTATAGACAGATATACCTAGATCTTAAAAAGTATAAGTTGTTTTAGATATACATATAATAGATTCAGAAGATATAGAATTATTAAAGCCAAAACATTAGCGCTGCAGTAATGGCCAAAAGATAGTGTTTGTTCAGACTTTGCTGAATATAAGTAATTTTAGTACAGTTTAGAGATATTTGTAAGTAAAGATAGTGCGTGGAAACATACCATTCCCAAAGCCTCTCTCTTGTTGAGTCGCATTTCGCGCAGCATCTGGTTACGTTGTTCCATCACAAGGGTGCGCTCGTAGGTGTACGCAGAAATATCGCTGTGAGTCTGTAAAGTATTACAAGATTTATTGTAACTCAGGTTTATTTTGTAACAGTGCGTAAGCTATTTGGGGTAAATTCTAAGAAATCAAATAATACCTAAAAATAATATTGTACCTCTCCACTTTTATAAAAAAAACATAATAGTCGCAAATACCAAGGTAGGCGGGTAATTTACTTTCCGCGAGATTTAATCAAGGTAGGTAAGTTGTTTTCTGTTTTTCATTACATACCTTTTACATCGCTTAAAGCATTTTCAGCGGGAAAAATGCTTTAACAGCTTCCAATCAACTTAACGTATTATAGATTTCATGAAATTATCATGGCACACAATTACATGAAAATAAAGCCGACTTTAGCATGATACCCGACGGAAGTATATTGAAAACCAGCGCCGCATGCCTTGGCATGCAGCACAATGCTGAATATACTCCCTTTGCATGTTATCAGTAATTTATTTTTGTGTTTAATATAATAATAGTTTAGGTTAAGAAAGTTATAGACAGTAAATGATGACTTACCATTTCAACAACTTCAACCTCAGCCTCAAGTCGTAGTTGGTACAGGAACATCTTCAAGTCCTTCTTCATCTGAATGGAGTTGTCTTCCATCTGGGCGACGGTAAAAATGCGCATCTTGCAGTTCTTCCAGGTGCGGTGCTGCTTCAGCAAGAACGGGAGCAGCATCAGCATGCCGCCGTCGTGGACGATCCACCAGATGTCGATGTTGCCAGAAACCTGGAGAACAAGATGGATTTGAGTCTATTGATTGCTTTAAGCTGTCTTATCCTACTAAACTTAAATTAGTAACTTCAATTTGGCTAAAAAAAAAGTAAAGTAAAAGTAAAAAATCATTTATTTCTTTAGGCTTACAAAATAAGCACTTAGACAAGTCATATTTTATACATTAAATTATTATCAAATAAAATTATTTTACTGTTCACTTCAATTTTTTGTCCACTAGTGGAAGAAGTGAAAAAGAAACCACTAGTATGTTCATCTCTTATATGTCTAATACATGGTTATTTGCCTATTTAAGTCTAAATATAATATGATTCGATACATGTCAATATTTAAGTAAAGCTATGCACAATAACAAATTACTTAGATACTATTGTCGGTGCGAAACTGAGCGACATCTGGCCAAGCATTAACATCATTGAGATAATCATTTATGGAGTAGAAAGCCTTCTTGATAAGATTTATTTTTATGTAATTTTTAAATTTACGAATAGGGAGCTCAGTTGCTTCAGATGGAAGCTTATTATAGAAGCGCACGCTATTGCCCATAAATGATTTCCCTACCTTGTGTAATCTAAATGATGGGATGTGTAACTTGTTCTTGTTTCTTGTATTTCTATTGTGAACATCACACTTTTTCATAAAGCTATCCTTATTTTTGTGGGTATACATTAGATTTTCATAGATGTATTGCGATATTACAGTCAGAATATTAATGTTTTGAAATAATTCCCTCAAAGAATCTCGTGGCTTTAATTTATAAATAGCGCGTACCGCCCTTTTTTGAAGAACAAATATGGTCTGGATGTCAGCTGCCTGTCCCCAAAGCAAAATACCATAAGACATAATACTATGGAAGTAACTGAAATAAACTAACCTAGCTGTGTCTTCATTGGTAATATATCTAATTGTTCGAACTGCATAAGCTGCTGAACTAAGTCTACCTGCCAGAGCCTCTATTTGCGACCTCCATTGAAGAGAAGAATCAATATGTAACCCTAGGAATACAGTAGAGTCTACAAGGTGAACAATCTCATCCTTCAGCATTATGTTTGTTGGGAGTTCTCTTACATTCGGTAGCATGAATTTTATACATTTAGTCTTTTTAGCATTGAGTAGTAGGTTATTGGCGGTGAACCAATCTAATATTTGTGAAAGCGAATTATTTACATCGTCATAGTTATATTTATTTCTATCAACTTTAAAAATCAATGAAGTATCATCAGCAAATAAGACTATATCACAAAGATCTCTTGCTAAAAACGGAAGATCATTTACATATACTAAAAATAAAAAAGGACCTAATATTGATCCTTGCGGGACGCCTAGTTCAAGTTTTGATCCTCTAGATCTTTCTTTACCAATATCTACTTTTTGAACTCTATCAGCTAAATATGATTGCATAAGGTCCAGTGCCTTGTTACTAATTCCATAGTGTTCCAACTTCCTAATTAGTGTACTATGATCCACGCAATCAAAAGCCTTAGAAAGGTCACAGAATACACCAATAGCGTTTTTTGCTTTATCCCAGGCATCTAATATATGCTTTAATAGAACTGTGCCAGCATCGGTTGTCGATCTACCCTTGGTGAAGCCAAACTGATTTTTATGAAACAGCCTGTTAAGGTTGAAGTGTGAAGTCAACTGAGTGAGGATAATTTTTTCGAAAATTTTACTTATTGCAGGAAGTATTGAAATTGGCCTGTAATTGGCCGGATCAGTATGGTTACCAGATTTGTAAAGAGGAACGAGTTTACTACATTTCATAAGATCAGGAAAAACTCCTGCGTCTACACAATTATTGAAAATATGGGCCAAGCAGGGAGCCACTTCCTTAATTATTGAACTTAGTACTTTAGTTGAAATGCCCCAGAGATCCTCAGTATTTTTGATGTTTATAGATTTAAAAGTTTTTACAATGTAATTACCATTTACGTGACTAAAGATAAAGACTTCTTTACATTTCTCAACAGATGATTCTAATAATTCAACTGCCTTTAAAGCAGAGGAATTGAGAGACCGGGTTACAATTTTAGGGATATCAGCAAAGAATCCATCAAAAGCATCTGCAATATCTTTTTCATGTATAAGAATTGAATTATTAACTTTTAACTTTATTTCTCTATTACGTGGCTTTGATTTACCAGTTTCATTATTTATTAGTCTCCATGTCGCTTTTATTTTATTAGATGAGTTTGAAATTTTATTCTTCAAAAATAGGCATTTTGCTGTGTTGCAGACTTTCTTAAATGTTTTTGAGTAGTTATTTACATACAAAAGAAACGCAGGGTCATGTAACATAGCTTCTCTGGCACCATAGAGATCGTATAGCCTATTCCTACTTCTGTAAATGCCGGGAGTGGCCCAATCAGTAAACCCGACCCTATCTCTAACTGTGCATGTTTTAAGTTTGAATACTTCATTGTGTTCTTTGTTTATAACATTAAAAAGTCTGTTAAATAAACCATTAGGGTCATCAGAACAAGGTATATTAGCTACTGCTAGATCTACTTTACATTTAAATTTACTAATACGGCTCTCTGTGATAGGCCTGTAGGTATATTCCTCAACTGTTTTTTTATCATTCAAATTATTAATAAAATTAACACTCTGACCATAATGGTCTGATTTGAAATGCTTAATTACTGCTTTGTTGGTTGGAGATTGACTGCAGTAAATAAAAACAGTGCTGGATATATATATACCTACACACAAAAAATAATGAAGGTACAACTCTAAAAAAAAAACACATTAAACTCAAATAATCAAACTAACTGAAAAACTGTCTAGTATTAAATTGGCGTAACCCCAGTACGCGACCAGACAAGCCCAGACTCAGCTTAATATCGCTACCGCCCGAGGACTGTAACGACGATGGTTTTCAGTCTGCAATGTCGCTTTAAGCTATTTATAATAATCATCATAATTTATTAATTTGATCACAAATACATGCATATAGTACCACAATCACATCAACTTAAATTATTCATATTTTGCTAATATACTAGGACTAATATTATAGTGATCACTTTGATCTCTATACTAGGAGGGATAAAGGAGTAGAAAATATAATAGAATATAAAAAACATTTATTTGGACACAAGTACAAAATACAGGCATAGAATAAATGAAAAAAAAAAATTCTTTTATTATTATTATTATAGAATAACAAACGGCAAATAAAGTAGTTTATGATGGGGATAAGTGACACAAATAGGTGATTTGAAGAAAATAAGACTACCCCCACCATGACCCTGTGCCGATATAGGGATTGGCTCAGCTGTGCAGCAGTGCTGAACATTAGGTACGTAATAAATCGTATTCTATTCTTAATCGTATTCTATTGTCGTGTGAAGTAATTTGTAAGTTCAACCAATGTTGCTGACTTTGGTTGAGCTTACAAATTACTTCCCTACTAATAGAAATACTTAACCTTTATTACTAAGTTTGTAAAATGGAAAGATCATTACCTTTTCAGTAGAGGTAGGATAAAAGTTGATGCCTTTTGGCACGAGCATGGCCATACGCGCCGCAGTGACCGCACGCACAGTCTGCAGGAATCCTGTCCAGCGAGGCTCCTCGCCTTCGCTCATCTGCTGGTCCGACTGCCGCCAGCCGTACGGCCACCCGACGATTACCGTGTTGGGCTTCAACCCCCCCAGACCGCAGGTTTGGACCCTGGAAATATAATAGAGGTGGTTATTACGACTCAGGTAGTGTGCACATACGAAGCTCATGATATATTAACCGGAGATAAGGACTTACAAATTACTCAATCCTTCAGGAATATTGTTGGTGACGAGAACATCGACGAAGCCCTTGACTTTCTCCTCATTCATGCACCTACGCAGATTCATTTTTGCGACTGCTGCGTCGCCCGAACGGCGAGGAAACTCACCACCCAACACCGACACACATACAGTCAGACCCTTGCCTGAAAATATACAAAATTCATTCCTAGCAAATAGTCAAAATATGTATGTATATTATAGGATTTGATGCAAAAATAAACAGACCAGCTTTCAGTTGATTGGCGAAAGCGAGCATCTTCTTGTAAGTAGGCATCAGTTCGTTGTTCAGTTTAGCCAGCACCAGAATTTGAGGACGCCAGTTCTTGGTGTGCGGAGGACCTTCTTCGAGGCGTAGCAGAGAGTAGCGGGCGGCAGAAAGTGCCAGACCACGGAGGCCATCACCCCATTCCTTCTCGGCTCTGGAAATGCCAGTTTGATGTTAAACCAAATACTCCTTAAAAAAACCCACATTCAACATTTTTTTTGTAAAATGCCTTACCCGCGGTACTCAATGTATTTGTAGATGAGACCAGCCATGCCCATAGCGATGAGAGCGTAGAACCACGATGTCATGAACATGATGGAGATGCAGAGCACTAGACCAGCCAGTGACAAGGACCTGGATGAATTAGGGATTTAAGTACATTTACAAATCTACAATGGCCAACTCTTAAGTTTCCTAAAATCGTAATATTCCTTACCAATGGTAGTACTTGAAGCGGGGTCTCCAGTTAGGGGTTTTGAGCAAGGTCTGCAGTGCGCATGCAAGGTTGACAAATCCGTAGCACATGAGGAAGAACATAGAGAGCAGGGGAGCAAGAATGTCAACGTTGCCGAGAAGAATACCACACTGGCAGATCATCATTGTAAGAAGCAGAGCTCTGTAAGAACAAATACATTAAGTTTGGTACAAGTGCTTTTATAATATGTTATGTTAAAGTGTAAGTATGAAGTGTAGTGTGTTAAACTAAAAGAGACCATACCTGGTAGGTTCACCCCTTTTAGAAGATACAGCGAATGGAGCGAGGAATGGTATGATCTCATCCTTGGCAATAGCCTGCAGCAAGCGAGGGGCTCCGGTGAGGGACTGGAGACCAGCACCCAGGGTCGACAGGAAAGACCCAATAAGAATCACCCATTGATTTGGCCAGGCCATGTTTGCTACCACTAGTTTCCCGCCGATAGATTGACCGAATCTGGAATGGCAGATTATTTATGTGAAGTGCTTAACTTTTAGATTTATTTGTTGCAATTGGAACATAAATCTTACTTGTCACGGAGCAGCAAATTATCAACGGTACCAGCGAACAGCAACACACACGACAAGTAGACCGTGGAAGTTGTAAGAATCGCGCAAATTGTTCCAATGGGAATACTCTTTTGGGCATCGGCCAAGTCACCGGATCGATTGGAGCCAGCCATTATACCTGAAAATATAACATAAATACTTAGAAGATTACTCAATGGTCTGTATTTTAAGAAAAAATATATTGTTATTTGTTTGGTCACAATAGCTTCAAAAGCCTTTGCAAAGTATCTACTCTCAATTTCTGCGAAACCGCATAAATTTCATTGTGATATTCAAGATTTCCGTGTTTATTTGGTAACTTTTATTGATCAAAGTTCTGGTTATAAGAATATTTTTTTTAAATATCTATGTCAAAGATTTATATTAAGCTTACCAGTTACAGAAGGGAAGAATATTCCAATGAGAATCGTAAACGTGGTCGACAAGTCAGCATAGATTTGGTTGTAGGTCGGTCGTTCCATTTGTTCAATGTCTTCGGGTTCCTTGCCATAAGCTATGTATTGCCCCTCTTGTAGGAATGAATCTTGTAAGTTGTCGAAAAACACTTTGCTTGCCAAACCCTGAAAGATACAAACTCTGTAACTTTGCATCAAGTAAAAACATAATAGTAAATTATGAAATTAGAGAGAATAAAGAGATATTCATCCTGCCTGACGTATTGCTTACCTTGATTCCAGGGACAATAGAAATATTATGAACTTTGTAGTACGGGTCGCAAGTGTTGTTTGGGCAAAACAGCTGGTGTAGCTCGCCGTGAATATCCTTTGTGCAGTTTTCTATTTTGATATCTTTCAGCAGACGATTTCCGAGGACGCACATCCTGAAACACAATAAGAAGGTACTAATCTGACGTAGGTTCTTAGTTAGAGCACTCAACAGTACGTATGTATTTTCAAACTACGTATGAAATTACTGTTCCAGACAGTTACTGACCTACGGTCATGCCTGTAAGTTATTAATAGGTACATCAAATCACTACAAATACTTTTAAGTTAAGCTCATTGTTTACCTTTCCGCAAACTTACTGTAGGTTATTGTTCCCGTTGAAGTTGACGAAAATGCCGGCGTAAACCGCAGAGATGGATAGGATGACGCAAGCCAAGGCGATGGTGGCAAACTTGTTGACAAATTTGACTCCGACGAACACCACCATACCCATGATGAGTAGCAACCCGGTGCCGTACACTCGGAAATTGTTGTACATCGCGTCTGGATCCTTGGTGAAGTCTCCGAAGAGTGATATCCACGGCGCCATGTACGTCTAGCAAAGAATGTTTATCAGTATTGCGAAAACTGGTCAGTGTTCAACAGAATTGTTGCAACTAATCGCTCAAAGTGACATTTTGACAGCTTAACACCGAGCAAAGGCCCAGTTATTCAATGAACGAATTGTAGCAACGTTTATGACAGCCTGCCCAAAATTTACAAACCAATTAGGTGGATAGAACGTGCCTGCGCGCTAACTGATACCGATCCGGAGCTAACAACCCTAGCCCTCAAGGCTGACAAGTTTGCCAACTTGCAGAACCGCAATTAATTGTTTCAAGTGGTCAGAGAGCTTTAAAAAGTGAGTGGTAAAAAAAGCTTACATGCAATAAGATAGCTAGTTATCATAACTCATAAATGTACATATATATTATATACATAATTATCTACACCGTACATCGAACTGAGCGTAAATCTAAATTAAGGTATACCCAAGGTATACAATTTCCATAGACCCTAAGTTACTTTATCGCCTTACCCGGTTAAACCAACCTTTTTTACGGTTAACTTGCTATTCCGCTAATATTCGTTCTACCAATGTACGGTTTATTGTCCGTATTAAATACTGAATTGTATCCCATGGGACGTAGCCAGCGGAGCAGGTATGAATGTATGAGGACCCAGCGTCCCCGAGGGCTTTGCGGTCTATCCTAACAATGAACTTATATTAAGGTATTAGATAACAAAACCACACTAGCACACAGCTGGCGCGAGCATATAACAGAACTACTGGCTGGAGGCCGTCCGATAAAGTGGGTTTGTTATGCCTACAAATATGGCTTTCACTTGAAAACTGGGCGCAATAAATTAGAAACTCGGTCGTGCTCAACTATGAATTCGACTTTGGGTAACTGCGAGCAAATTCACTACCGTACATAATACTGTAGATTTGAATTTCTCTGACAAAAAGCATCTGAAATTTAGCAGCAGCATTTCAAATGCTGTTTGCAATTAACATTTCATCAAACAATAGTGCAATTGGTGTGTAGAGCTACTATTCAGAAGGATACGTTTTTCTTCAATTACTTACTATTACTATACTACTCTGCTCTTGTACTAGATTGGTAGGTACGATCGGGAAGTAAAAAAGTAGCGTTCGTCAACACTGTGAACGAGTGGAACTTTTTATTTTGTTACCGACCGGGAATGACTCCTTTACTTTTTTATATTTTTTTTATTTGTTTACGATTCTGGGCTGAAGCCCCAGCCAGGGAATTTCACATACCATCACGATTTCCACAGCACCGACGATATACATGGCGGCTGCCAGAGTGGTGCCCGTGTAGAACAACATGCCGACCGCGCCACCGCACTCTGGCCCCAGGGAGCGACTGATCATGAAGTAGGACCCGCCCGCCGGGACCACCCCGTTCGTTGCGATGGCAGACATGGATATAGCCGTGAGCATAGTCTGTGAACATACCACTAATTAGAACTCAAATATGGTTTGTTATCTAGTTATCAGGCGTTAGTGGAACCAAAGGGATAACCAGAAAATATTTAATATTATTGACTCTTCACAACTTCTGATGGATGGGACCTTTTCTACTCTTTAGGGATCGTCCATCAATCACGTGAGGCTCGAAAGGGGGGAGGGGTTCAGAAAATAATCACAAAATATCACCAGGGGGTTTGTAAAGTTGCTAAAAAACATCACGTGATTGTTAATTAATCCCTCTTATATTGAAGTTATAGTTATATAATTTAAATGCATAATTCGCAGTCAATTCAGTTTGCAGAAGAAATACTTCATCTTCAAACTGAATTGAATGCGAAATATTTGTCTACAACACAGGTTCAACTAAGTTTTCTGAAGACTGAAGTTGAATTGGATAGTTAGGCACAGGTAGGAACGTAATATGATAAAACTAATATAACTAGTTAGACGTACTGAAGTCTGGCACGGCCTCTAGAGAAATCCAGCCATGTAGCGTAGTAAATGTAATTCTGGACAGCGTATACGCTTCTAGATGGAAAGGCCGCTGAGATTCGGAATGTCTCTGTTTTGTTTTCTTTTTATTAAAGTTAGTCAGAATGTATACATTTGCTTTATTCGTACTTAAACAAATTACTGGATATGAAATCAATCAGATATAGTAGAATTATCTTTGACAAGTCTTCCATGCAGGTATATCAAATAACCACAGCCAGTCACCAACTTACCGTACAGCAGCAGATAAGCACAATGAGAAAGCCTTGTATAGCGCCCGCAGTCCCCACTACCCAGGTGAGACGGATGAACAGGATCACGCCGAAGATGTTCTGGATGCAAGGAAGGTACACCCCGATAAGGGTGCCCATCTTGGCTGCTGGAGCTGCCTTGGGCACGTCGGGGTCTGCCGCCGACGCTGTCGGGATGGTGTTGGAGTAGTCCGCCAGGGAGCTGAGGAAGGTTGCCGCACGCGGCCGATCCTCGATTTCTTCCTGTGGAGGTGGAATTTTGTTTGAAAATTATCATGATTAAAACGGTCGTTCAGGATGTCATGCATTGTATACAAATCCGTGCCTGCGCGGGAAGTACTCGATTTCAAATTTCAAAAACTTTATTTCTTTTGTCGTACAAACAAGCACAAATTTCTAGTATTAATAACACTAGCACTACTGCTTACTTTGGGGCTATATGATGTTGTGTGTGTTCATTACGTTACTGATACCAATTGAGACATAAAAGATAATTATCTTCGTAGTAGAATAAATATCGCAATACTTTATTTCTTAAATTTTATTCAGATATCTTCCATAAGACTTTTTATTTTAAGCAATAAATTAACTGTTACTCTTTTTAAAGAGCTTTTAAAACAGAAAATCCTGTGATTTATGATTTAGAATAAAACGTAAAATAGGTATTTTTACTAGAGAGATGGTTTATTTCATTCAGATTCACAGACAGACAGAACAAAAGATAATAAAAAAACTCCAATAAAGTAGGTAGGTAGGTAGAGAAATATAGCATGTAATATTATAGAGTCCTGTTCCAACTTTAACAATTTTCAGAGCACTAAAACAACTCGATTTTTATCTCATTTTAAGTTTTCTCGTCACAAGTGTTTACTAAAGCGAAAACTTGGAACATTGCCGAAAAAATTCTATACTAGCTAGAAATATGAACGCTCCGTTAAAATGTTCCCAATTTTTCTTCGGAAAGTGGGCAGTTATTCGTCATAATATTTTCAACAACTTTCGATTTCACCTAAGTAGAGTTCATCTTGCTGTCAAAAGTTCTCGAAGGTACCGAAATGAATTAGGATCTGAATCACGTAGCATCGTGAAATATGGTCGCCATTTGTTGAAGATAAATGGAATTCGCAGGAGTCCTGTGCAAATCTGTGAGATTTTGCATAATTGTGTTATAAGTTTCGTTTCGTTTGTGTCTAGAACTACTTCGAGCATGATAATTGTGTAGGTATAAGTATTTTGTGTTAACAGCCATTTCAAAAGTTTAAGTACTGTGACTTTAAAATTTTCCGTTTAAGTACGTGTGAGTATAAACTTTTTTCTTAACAAATTGTTGAGCCGGGTTTTTCAAAAGCAAATTATAGGGCTTACTAAATGCTTGTCACATCATTCACTTATAAATAGTTTGTCCGATAGATTTTGTATCGATTTTGAGTATTTTCGAAACATTCTTTTCCATTAAATCCTCAATCCCTAGGCTGAGGAGCATATAAGTAGGTAACTTTGTACTGATAACTTCATTCGCGATACGTGGGGTGTTTGAAATCGATTTTCATATGCAATTTTAGACATCGAATTCAATTCAGCGCAACGAATAAATCTATCTAGAGCACGGAGAAAAATGTGCATCTTAGTCCGTATCCTATTTATATATTTCCATCGCTAGAATTGCAGGCTGCAATGATTTTTAAAGTTAAGGCGGTACCCGCAGGCACACTAGCGCCACCAGGTATTTTTTTAAATTATTACGTTGAACAAAGGAAATACCAAACTATATATATTGCTACTGCGTAAACTATACAAAATAAAACTAACAGAGACATTACAAAAGCTTATAATAGGTATCACAAAATTCTCAATGTGTTTTTGATATTTCCTTTGTTCAATGTAATAACAAGATAAAATAGGTGGCGGCGCTAGTGTGCCTCGGATCGGTTTTATTTGACTGTATTTACTTTTGCACCAAGGTCACCTACAACTGCTTGAAGCAAGGACATGCTTCAAGCAGTTGTAGGTGACCTTGGTGCGTGACACTGAACTCTTCGATTTATTGCCATTTAAGCAGTGAAGCATTGTTATTGATTGTGGTGTACGTAACGGTGACATTACGAGACGAGCTTGAGTTGTGCTGTGTGGTGCGATAAAATCGTTGATCTATGAAGCTTACACAGGGTGGCTTTTTGAGATGGGAGTGATAACTATAACTACATATAGGTAGGTAAACTACGGCAACTTGTCTTTAGGTTCTTTAACCAATAAATAAAATTTAAAACCCTAGGTGACTTCCAGAAGTCCTTGGACAGAAAAATAACTCGTAGGGAAGTATAATTTCGAACTTGACTCATGCTAACGTTTATATTATAAGCACAATATGTTTACTGTTGGTGTACCTTTAATAAATAAATAAAAACCTAATTTATTTTCAGCTAGATAATATTTTACACCCAAAATTTTAAATGCCTACTTCGCTCGTCCAGCTAAATTTAGAGAAAAATAACTCATTTTAAAGCAGCAATCATTGTCCGTCGTAAATTATTTAGCCCATAAAACTGAGGAATACAACAAACAATTTATCGCAAGCTCTTCCTATTTGTTTCCATTTGTTCTGTCGACATCATTCGCCACTTTATTTGGCATCCGCCACCGACGCGGAATCGTTAACGTAATGATGTTCTTTGTTCCCGAATGAGACTTTCCGAATCAGAGGATTGAGGTCGATTTGAGACAAACATAGTACCTACTTGTGCACCGTCTAACCATTATGTCGTAAGAGATAAAATTTTATGTTTGCTCATAGTACTAAGTTCGTATACGTTCGTGTACTATGTACGTACGTTCATATGACGTAACCGAAATTTCTCCTGCTTCTCATCTGCACACCATGTTCACTGTTGAACATCTCTCCCAAAATAAGGGGGATTTTGCCATAATCACATCGCATCTAGTCAGGTCAGTGCCTAAGTACTTAGATGTGATGCGATAATGGGAAAGGTAATTATGCTCGGTCATTAGTTTCAGCGTCAGTACACCGAAACTGATAACCAAGCATAATTACCTTAATCTAATTAGGAAAGCATCTGATTGAAACCAAAGCGGTTATAGATATAAATGATTGAAATGCATCAAGTTATCAAATACTCTAATATTAAGTATAAGATTTCATCATCATCATCATCAGCCTATGATAGTCCACTGCTGGACATAGGCCTCCCCCAATGAGCACCATAGCGCCCTTTCTTCAGCTTGACGCATCCTTCATCTACCTGCAGTGTTTCGCAGGTCGTTATCACACCTGGTCGGAAGACGTCCTACACTACGTTTACCGAGTCATGGTCTCCACTTAAGAACACGTTTGCCTCAGTGGCTGTAAAGAGTAAACCAATATATCTATAAGGTTAACTCTTTATTTATTTCCCGCATTCGACAGTTGTATTCCGAACCACCTGCCTCCTTGAACCGCGCACTGATTAAATCCGTCCAAACCAGCATTCTGAAGTGTCCTTAAATTCCAGTCCATTCAGCGTGTCGTATAATGAAGTTAAAATCATTAACAATTTTCAAAGCCGAGGCGAGAACGGAGAGCTCTTGACCTCAATGAAGATGTTTTAAAGCAAACTCGCATTCCTCTTCCTTCTTCATTCGGGGCCGGCCTTGACATGATGAAGTGAGGTGCCCTGGAGGGTGCTTCGCCTCGATCGAGGCCACCTTTGCCGAACCAATATCCGCCCGGATCTATGTTCCGATACAAGTGCAAGGGAACAACTGATTTAGGTACTACACACGTACGGTGTTCAAACAAAATGGCCGGTTTGACCTACTGAGTTGGTGGAGCTAGCCATGAGCGTTTTACTGTGTCAGCATCTTTTTACCCAGGTAAAAAATATGCTGTAGGTGCCTATATATGGGTAGGTGAATAGTGGGGATCATAAGTGCTTGCCATCTACCACTCAGCTCGTTAATATCTAGCCCAGAAAACCACTAATAGATTTAGTTCATGGTTTTCTTGTTTCTTACTTTTTTAATAACAATCAAATTATTATTAATACAAATATATGTCTTTAAAGCCTTATAATGCTTTATGATGCTTTAGATAGATACTGATAATGCGTTATTTGCGAATATAGGTAGGTACTACAATATTTCCCTGTTCTGTGGGTAGAACCACTACTGCGATAAATGTATTTGTAAAAAAAGAAAACACACAACAAATTCAAATGTCTTGTCATTCTTTTTATCCACCGACCTAGGTTGTACTATCCAATGTCGATTTGTTATCAAAATAACTCCCTATTTTCCCGTAGCATTTACTCGTATCAAATATCACGCTGCTACGAATCTCTACGGGGTGCTACGAGGTGCTACAGAACTCTATGCTGGTACGAAAAGCTACGACATGAAACATGTCAATGCTGTGGTGTCACCTTGTGTAATGGAGACCAGTTAATGTTTTCTTTATTGTAAATACCCTTTCTTAATATTTACTATACTAATGTGTAACCCATAAAGAAAGCTTGCGGTGTTACCATGAGACAGATATTGGCAGAATTGCGTCAATCCACACGCAGAGCCATTTAGCAAGAAGTTGAAGTTGAAGAGGAGTCAATTCGATTGCCACAAAAACTAAATTAAACTTATTTGGCAGTCCTTAACATAATGCTGTTTATCAATCGAAATAGTATGTACCTAATTATTCGTGCCCCTAAATAAATTTAGATTGAAAAACTATGGTGTTATAAATAAGTTTCAAGGCTATATCCCTATACTGTGTAAAGGCATCTTTATTTACTGACAAACAGCGCAAAGACATATCTTTTATATATATATATCGGTAATTAATATCAAGGAGTGTTGTTGCCTTATATAATAAATAATGCTGGACAATCCACACAGCATTATCTAGCCCCATGGTAAGCAAAACTTGTGTTATGGGTACTAGATAACTGATATACATAATACAATACATTACATAGATAGATATTTTTTATTTTACATAGAAAACGACCAGAACACCCGGAACAAATATCTGCAGATCGTACACACAATTGTTCCGAGGCGGGAATCGAACCCGCAACCTCCTGCGTCGCAGGCGGACCTTCGCCCACCGCGCCACATCGGTCGTCAAAATATAATGATATAGTTGAATATAACAGTATATATGTAGGTGAATATATCGTGGAACTTACATGTAACGTTAATTTAATAAACGACAGTAAATAAACTTACGTTTAATTTGCCCTATGTTGGAAATATCTCAATTTAGAAACCAAATTGGTATTCATCATGTTATTCATCATTGATATTCATCAGTTATACATAATGAATAAGCGTATTTGGTATGCTTTATGTTTTAATCTTATTCATTTCACTTGTAACCTTTACATCATTGTCGAAGTTTCGAGACACTGTTTCTTCGAGTTTGACAGATACAAGAACGTCCAACTTTTCTTCGAACTAAAATATCTCATGAAATACCTACATAATATAATACTGAAATTACTTGGTTTTCAATTTATAACTTAACCTACCTTTGCCTACTTAATAAAATATATGAAATTGAAAAGTTAAAATTGTGTGCGTGAATGCATAGTACAAAGACAGAATAACTAGCGGGGTTATAATAAACGAACGTTACCTAGATTTTACTCAAACTTTACTTTATTTTTAAAATAATTTTAGAATATATTTGGCTTTTGCCGGAAATCGAACCCACTAATAATATTGAGTATATTTATGAGACTAATCGATACGGCCATTATATGAATCAAATCTGTCTAAAAACACCATTCTGTATAATTTATAGTTTCCGCCAGGTAATTAGATATTTTAGTTTTAGCTTAGAGTACATATTACCTATTTACCATTACCGTAGTAAATAATATAGTTATTGTGTGCAGTTACAATATCAAAGTTTAGCTCCTTAAATTAACATTCAGAGAGGAAAACTTGTTGAGGGCATTGTAACTTAAAGTCTGTATGCTTAAGTACTTATATTTACTTCATAACTTACCTACATGTTGATTCAAAACTTCGCAACACAAAGCATCTTCAGCTGTAGGTAAGCAAAGTACAGTCGTGCTCGTTTACAAATAGTTAGAAATGCTTTCATTTATACAAGAGCTTTTTGTAGAAACTTTAAAAGAACTTAAATGCTTGCAAGTAACAAAAACTAAAAACTAGAACTAGTTAAAATGTTTTTGCTGCGGATGGTTTTCGAGTTTTATTTAGTAGTTTTGGCGTGTAAGTTCAGATTGATGAGGTGAAAGGCAAAAAGACCGGGATTTCTGTTCAAAAACCTTTTGCTCTTTTCAGGAGCGCCATAACAAAACCCTGGGCAGTACCTACGTGAAGCGAATACCAAAAAATTCATATCCTCCATATTGATACCAATTTAGCGAACCGCGCAGAAGTCACACGGAGCGCAAATGGCCCGTGAATTATATAAGAGGCTGTAGTAGTACCTGTACACATATCTACACTAGAGTATAGAAGCTGGAGGTATTTACCTACTGTATACATTATGTAGGTGCCATTAGGCGTAGGACTGGTTCTTTTCGGCTTAAGTGCTTATCTGACTAACACGCGGCTTACCTTCGGCGTTACATAGCAAAGAGAGTGAAGAGGGAAGGGAGGCTTTTGTCCAACAGTGAGACAGCGATAGATAAATATTGTTATGACAATACAGACATATTGTAAGCGTAAGAAGCGTAAGCACAAAGATCCGTCAAGTACCAGTGTGACTCGCGCGTCCAGGGTTTTGTCAAATTGAGAAAAATGTACTTATTATCTGAGCCCCGCGGTTTCACCCGCGTGGTGATAGATAAATACATCTTTATGAATTGTAGCCTATGTTTTATTCAGATATATAAGCTATATTATTGTGAAGTTTCATTAAAATCCATTCAGTAGTTTTTGCGTGAAAGAGCAACAAACATCCTCACAAACTTTCGCGCTTATAATATTATAATAGGATATGTATGTATGTGTGTGTGTGTGTGTGTTAGTGATTCGTGACTTCACTATTTAATGAATACCTTAAAATAGTAGGAACATTTGCGATGGTTAATTTCTTGACTTTTCCAAAATATTTTTAAAAGTGTGAAACCTACAAAATATATAAAACTACGAGTATTTCAAAATGTACAATCGGATACTTTCATTAGATATTCCCCAATCTTTTATAATATTTCGACATCAAACATCTCAAAGTACAGATTTTCTTTCGTTTTTTTTATTCTGTACTAGCGCACGTATTATGATTTTTAATTTCAAGTTAACAGCTATTCGCTTTTCAGCTTTCAAGTTGCTGAGATATTTAAGAGAGAAAAAAGGACAGACAGAGCGAAACCATAAAGGTTTTAAAACCGATCTCGAAACCCTAGAAATATCTTATAAAATACACGTAAGTATTACGTTACATTTATTACGTAGGGAACGATAACCGACCAAGCGGTAAACTCGAAGAAATAGCGTAAGAAATTGAAGTGCTACGCCGCCGTGTAACGAGCTACGAACGGCTACGGGGATGCTACGAAAGTCTCCGAATCTACGCAGCCCGTAGAACGTAACTCTGTTTCAGTATTTCAGTACATGGACGCTCGACTCCCATGTTCACCTTGGGTCAGATCCTGTTAAGGACAGTTTGGCGATGGGTCAGATTCATTTAAAATTGAAGTTATAATGATAACTTTATAAGTATAATTATATAATAAACTAGCGACCCGTCCCGGCTTCGTCCGTGTAGTCCTTTGTTTCAGGCAATTTTTTAAAATTTTCTCTTTTTTCTCTCCGTAAGAACCATCTTATTTTAAGGAATATTCTAATAAAAGAATTAGCGAAATCGGTTCAGCTGCTCTCGAGATTTGCGCTTAGTAACACATTCAGCGATTCATTTTTATATTATAGAAGATTAAAAATAAAGTTTTCGCGATTTCGTTCTAAAGGTACCTTTAGGCAGAAGAACAGTGAAAGCCTCCATAATGTCACCACATTCTAATCCCAACCGAATTGGCTCTAGCAATCGTAATGTAGGGGTCAAAATAAATTCCTTCGATCCTTCGTTCATAAATCTCAAGTAACGGTTTAACTTTTAATAAAGGAGATGAATGGGGTGCTAGTGGTTTTATTCTCCATGCTCTTACTTCAGCAGAATAAAAATAAAAGTACTTAAGATTGCTCTTAAAAAATGTCGAAGTCACTGAAAACAGCAAAGTGTATTAAAACTTTGTTTATATTGTTTTTTTGGCGAGTTGCGAGTAGTACGTTGGATAATCCTAACGGAGGTAAATACGTTTAAAGACTTTTTTGTACTAGAAATGAAAGGGCCACGGTATTTGTTTCGGCAAAAAGCGAGGTCGAGAATAATTAGCTTAGGAGCGACCTTAGCAGCGGATTAATGACTAACTATGTTGTGACATCCAGTTTACAGGAATAGCGTCTCTATGAATAAGTTATTAGAGATAAAAGTCCCTAGAAGTTGACGTAGTTTTATCAAAGAAACGATGGAGAAGACGGAACTGAATAATTAAATGGATCGCGGAAGTTAGTCGACTTTATAGACATTACAGGGCTTACTTGAATAAGTTATCCACTGATTATTTGACTTTACTTTCTGTAAATCTAGTTTAACGCGGAGGCATATTAAAATCAGAAATACAGCTCACAAACTAAAATATCGGTATTTTTTTAACTAAGAGCTTTAAAATCACAAACCTATATATGTATTTTCCATTTGAAAGAATGATGAATTGCCAACCGAAATTGTTGATTTTTAGTTTAACTACAAAAACTATTTCACATAAAACATGTATTTTCTCATTTTCTGACATCAGAAAAGAACCTTACTAAGCATGATTATACTTTTCTCAAGCCCCAGAGCTCTGTGTATTAAAGTAAATTTGCCTGGACCCGCGAGGCGCACGTAATCCCAGGATTACCGGGTGATGGAACAACAAGCTAAATAATTAACAGATCCCCGTCAACTCCCTTTTGTAATAACGCTGCCCGTTTCTAGAGAATCATGTCCGATGAGCGTTTTTTTCACGTTTACAGGACCTTAGGGAGAGCTAGTTAGTTGTTACAGGGATAAGCCGACGGGTTAAGTGTTCATTCACTTTACAATAAAAAAAAACTGACGTTAAAACTGGCTTCTCAAGTGTTCTGGACATTACTCGTATCTACGTACTTTATTTTGTTTTGGAATCAAAAATGTTTACGTATTTATCCTAATGGAGTAGACTCCATGACTCCGGTGTGTAGACACACCAAAAGGCCGCCGATAATTCTACAAAACACTGTCGTCTATAATATTCAAACTGGACTTTTATTCCACTAAATTAATCGCATCACCATAATAATGGTAACGTCTCGGGATGGCATATTTTGAAATTTGACTCTTGATGAAAAAACTACAGATGGAGGGACGCGTTTTAAGAGTCAGGGTTGAAACCATTCTATCAATTTTACCGTGCAAATAGCTACGCGCACTCTGTAGAGTTTCTTTCTTCTGTGGACGATTATGTGACGATACCATTGTCGAAGCGGTTTTTTATTTATTTATTTAGAAGGATTCGGCCACTGAAATATCGCAACAGCCTATCGGGCTGTGTCGCTGACTTTAATGCAGAGACTCCATAAGATTAGCTAAGCAAAAATCTTAAAAATTTATCGAAGAACTTACATCGTAGAGGTAAAAATTGGTGTCGCAGCCCTTGTCCTTTTCAGAGGGAAGGCCATGCTCGTCAGTATCGCCTGAAAGAAAAGAAAGAAACAAATAAATCGTGTTCGTTGAAACAATTTGCACAAAAGGCAAGTTTTTTCTGCTACTGCTGGGAATTAAACAAAACATTGGAAATGCGAAAAAAGTACTTTATTCGACAGCAATTGTTAATTTCCCTGGTAGACCAGTTTTATTCGCTCGTTTGTATTTTAAAAATGAAAAGGCTCGAAGCAATTCGTTGAAGAAAAACAAAATTTAATTAGAATCCAGGTAGCAAAGGAGGCTTATTAAAGCTCCAAGGCTGAAACTGGCCACCTAAGTTAAAACTTGGTAAAATTAGGAATATTTTAATGAGGTTCGCTAAAACAGGGTGGAAATTTAATATTGCAAGACCGATGAGGTGAAATTGCATTGCATTATGGAAATAAAATTACCGGCTACATGTGCCCTGTGGCCTGGTCAAGCTTAGTTTGTCTATTTATAAACTCCTAGAATGCAAGGACAGGTACATATGCCACACCTAAGGTTGGTGTAGTTTACGGCAACCATAATAATGTTTGTGGTTCCTTATCAACACGTACGAGTATGTCTTATCTTTGGGGTGGTTAACACAGCTACCTATATGTGAATTGTTGGCTTGACTTGTATTATTGTTTATGGGAATTATATAATTTTTAATTTGATGTAGCAACTTGCTGTTGTTTAGACTGATTGTGATTTTATGAAAAAGTAAAAACCGACATCGGATGCTCTACGAACCAATATCCTTAGTTTTAAAAGGTTTTTTTAAAAGTTTTTCATGATAAATACTAAATTGTTGTCCACACTACCCAAAGGGTAGCCGTTAGAGAATGCTAGCTAGCATTTTACTCGCCTATGTAATCTCTCTAATATACTTTACAATAAGAAGCAAATGTAGCTTCTTTCCTATGCAAAAATATTATGACTAGGTAGGTTTCCTTCGACAGGTAGGTATACCTTTCCTACCTATTAATTGAATAACATTAACCCTCCACACAGCTAATCAAATATGTATCTAGCATAACTAGGTAAATATTTACCACTCAGAAACAATAATCTCCCGTGTTGCAGGTGTTAATGTTTTATGTAAGACAGGCAGACAGCTACTCGTAACTCCGTAATGTATTCAGCCGGTAAATATGTAGATATGAGTGGGTATATATGTATGCATAAGGGAAGGCAAACATACTGCGGCTCAGAGCAAGGCCGTACGTAAACTTTATATTACATCTACATATAAGAACTGTAAGGTAAGAGTGTTGTGGTGTTTGTATTGTCCATAATTTTTAGAATAAGGATTTTGTGTCAGTTTCTAACATGTTGTCTGCTTCTTTCGATAATTATAAGTGTTCAATAATTGGCTGTTTTCGAAGAGTTTGTGTTATGGGTACTAGATAACTGATATATGTACAATCTATCATATTGAACAAATATCTGCAGATCGCAAAATCATGTCCCGAGGCGGGAATCAAATCATCTCCTGCGTCGCAGGCACCTTTGCCAATCGCGCCACAGAGGTCGTCATTTTTTATTGTTATTAATTGTTCCAAATATTTCTTACATTGATAACGTACTAGCTATGTTAGTTGAGGATTTTTGCCTATTAAATTGAATAAAAAACCTAAATGGGGCTAGAATCGAATGAAGCTAGTATCGACCGTTTTGAGCCATCAACCGTGCACTAAAATGATGTGATAAAACCTCGAGCCGTAACTTTCAAATTGCCGCGAGAGCCTCGCCCACGTAAAGTAATAGACTTCAAAAATATGTGATCAAAGTTTTCACTTTCTGGTTTTTCTTAAATCTTTTGAAACTATCATGGTTATTAACATTAAAGTAATTTAAGACTGGATATTTACCATGATTTGATCTTTGGGTTTTCTAATATTTCGGCACAGTTTCATGCGCCATGATCACGGAAAAACTGAAGGCACAGCGAGTAAGTTTTTATGGGCAGACATACCGATCTACCCTAATTTTTTGTCTTTTGCTACGAACGTTACCACTACCACCGGTTTTCATTATTAACGAACGCATCTCGATCACGACACACAACACTGACGGCATCAGAACGCGATGCGGTTCATCACTTCTTCGGTTTTTGCACAGTTCTCACCTCAACAGCCAATATTGGTCCACTGCTGGACGCAGGCCATTATATTTAACATCTTGTTAAAGTTGGTAATTCCTCTGCTACCGAATTTAAAAAAATCGTGTATCACAACATTACGCATAAAAGACCAAAAAAGAGTCCAAATGAATAAAAGTACCTAAGTACCTAACACTCGTTGTGTTCCTGGGCGGAGGCGCATTTAGGATGTTTGTGTGTGAAGTGATGATTCGAGGGGGGGAAACTGTGTATCACATTAATCAGAATCAAATACAGTTGTAGAGTAGTCCCTCGGCCATTCTATTGAGAACTGTGCCTCTCTCAGTCTTGATTTTGGAATAGGCAACGTCAAAGTGTTAACAAACGATCCTAATTACCGGCAAGGCAATCGGGTATTCGCCTCGGTAAGTAATTAATTCACTTGCGGAACAGCTTGTCGTAAATTCAAGCCTACTCGACTTAATTTCATCTAAACCCAACTTCATTTGCTTCACATGTGTCGAACATTCAAGCTGTTATGTGAATACTGTAATTTAACATCAATGTGTTCTGTATAATTCCATAAAAAAGATTGTTTAAAATAAAGTAAACAACCAATTATGTCTGTCACATGGATGTAACAGGTTGGCCATGGCTAAATGCTGGAATTATGGTAGAAAATGAAAAAGTTTTTTTTTCTTTAGGCTTACAAATAAGCACTTAGGCTGGTCATATTTTATACTTACTATTCATTATTATTATATAATAACATTATTTTAACGTTCACTTCAATTTTTTGTCCACCAGTGGAAGTGAGAAGAAATCACTAGTACGTTCATAACTTATGTGTCTAGTACATTTGATTTGCTTATCTGTAAGTTGTTAGATTTAGAGTTAGCAAGGCACCCAGGGCTCCACAAAAGCAGAGATAACTATCAGAACTATAATTATTCAGAAATAGCTATTTATGAATGAAATTTAATTTATATTTTAATTTATTTTATTTATTTTTAAATGAACTAGTCATATAACCCATTTTTATCCATTGTGGACAAGAGACCTAAGGGGCTTCCACACATTGGTCGTCTTGGGACCTCTACACCTTTAATCGCGGAACGGTAAGGTGACTATGACTCATAAGCGAAAGTAGCTACACGTTGAGTTTTACGACCTTAATTTGCCACTGCAGATAGAAAGAACTAGAGTAGGCCTCTAGTATCGACAGATTTGTGACATCAGCGTGGCTAATTGTATGAAAAAATCAAAGAGAATCGCACCAGCTTTTAAAAATGTACCTAGCCTCATTAGTTATGTCTCTTACGTGAAAATAACAATTCTCCTTTCCCAAGTAAATAAATACCAACAGTTTCCACTTCGCTATTTTCATCGAATAACAAAAGAAAAGCGAATAATGTTACGTTGTTGTTTTACAAAAGAAAAATAAATAATGCTTCACTTTTGTAAGCTGTGGTTCTTCTATCAAATAGTTATACGTATATCCTGGGTTTATTTATCAGTCCTTTGAAAATAGAGAAGTGTTGTTTATAAGAGAAAATATCAGTTGCAAATATCCGGTTGTGTTGGAAGGTATGAAAAGAATGTGGTTGGTATTTTTCACAGCTCACTGTGAAATATTTTGTATATTAAACTTGCTGTGTATTATTAGCGTGAATACCTCATAGCTATGAGTACGAAGGTTCCTTAAAATCTTAATATTTGTTACTGGTTCTTTTTTACCGGAGGGCAATGATATCAAATGATGTTGCAAAAAAATTGATTTTAGTTTTGTGAATTATAAATACCAATAAAAAAATATTTTAAAGGTAACATAGGTAGCTATTTATTATTTCTGAATAATGCTGGTTGATCCACACAGCATCTAGCCCCAAGCTAAGCAGAGCTTCTGTTATAGGTCTAGTACCTTTAACACAAGCTCTGCTTAGCTTATATGACTAACATATATGCAGTTATACATATCAATTTGTAACCATAATTATTGCATGCTAGAATATAATAATAATAATAACAATAACGCCGGTCTGAGTGGAGTCGCGAGAGATGCATCTTAGGATGTAGACTCGGGGGTGGAAGTGTCTAATGGCGTAATAGCGAGGAAACCCGCTCAAGGGCAGTCTTCGTGATGGTGAAATCGGGGCCGCACCTCTCGACACCCCTCAGTCGTTTGCGCCGATGTTGTTCCTCTCCGGGAATTTACTCCGGCTTTTTAAGGAACCCATCCAGCATTCGGCAAGCCAAAGTCTGTCACTTTTCTTAACATTATGATTGACTTGTTTATGGCAGATGTTCGCAATCTCCCCTGGTTTTATTTCTTTCATTTTTCTTTGCAATAGTCTCTACACCTGGCACAATATGATACACCCAAAGATGGTATCCATCTTTGGGTGTATCATATTGTGCACCCGAGGATGATACCCGCTATGTGTAGCCATCGCCTTTAGATTAACTTCTCAAAGGGCCTCTGTGCTGTTGGCTTCGGCCCCACGCAAGCCTTCCAAAGGACCGGGTCACTTTATGGCCCGAGATCATGGTAAATGAGAGACATAATAATAATAAATACATTTATTTTCCACTCACAATAAGGTCTTACAAAAATGTTCGTATATAATATACATTTTATGATCACATTTTTGACCTGTTTTGTGAGGGGCTGGTGCTTGAGGTAGGTTAATAAAACCTGTATTAGAAGTCACCAGTGCCCCCACTCCGCGGGTGTATATATATAGTGAGACATGAGTGCATTTCTTAGAACTAAACAACCTTTATACCATGGTTGACGCAATAAATATATTTGAATCTTTGAATCTTGAATTTGAATACCATAGAAACCAATTTTACTATACATAGAAAAATCCCAGGCAATCGGGCGGGTTCCACCCGACAGATTATTAGTAGTTATAACTTTACTCACGACCTTCTTCTGTATTAATATGAGTTATCATTCAATAATACCATGGGAGTCACCTATCGATATATTTTCTGCATATATTATCACCTAGATAAGTAGGAAGGAAACTCAGAGTAGATTGAGAGAGTTAATTGCTTCCTATCTAAAAGCAGTCAGCTAGTATCGAAGCTGACTGAAATTTCAATAGCACTAACTTCTGTTCGAGACAAGTCGAGATAATCTGTTTTAATCTACGAATCGCAAGTCTGCAGCAAGTTTCTCATAGCTGGCAAGAAATGATGCAGTGTTAGAGGCTTTGATATAAAATCGAAGTTAGTACTTGAGGGGTATTTTGGCTAAAGTTTTGCCACCAAGCATATTATTTTGGGTGTTTTGGATGTGGTTAATGACAGTTCTTGGAACACAATCCTGATAAACTAATCGCTTTTATAAGTTTTATATGATAATGGCATCGTAACTAACCACAGCGTAGCATACCAAAAGGTGTCTATGGTATGGTGGCCATTGTGTAATTGATTTATCATGTAGCCTAGCTCTGTTCCCTTTGGGTCTAATTAATGCTGTGTGAAAATGTCCAACAATTGGTATATATTTAGGACTAGCTATGCCTGCGGAGGCTGCGTAGTATTCATACTTTTATTTTATTATTATTAAGTAGCGAGAAATTTTTTTTATTCTAAAATTGACCTATATGCCAAAGTTATCCACTATAACATTAACTATCTGCCAGAGAAAATACCAGTTAGATTATAACTGGTATTTTATTGTATTTGTATTTGGAGAGTATCTCAAACAGACAGACACACAGTCGCATAAAAACATCAAAAAATGTGTTTTGTTTTATCATCATCATCATCAGCCTATAGCAGTCTACTGCTGGCCATAGGCCTCCTGCAATGAGCGCTATAGCGCCCTGTCTTCAGCTTTTTTTTGTTTTATGTATCATGCAAACTTCATATGAATTTAGTGAGAAGCTTTTTTTCTGAATCACACACAATCATTTGTACAAATTTAGGTCAGCAAAAATAGTTACCTACTCAACAAAATAATTCCAGCAAAATCTAACCTCACAGGCGTAACACCTATCGTAAAACCAACCAGGCATCCATTTCCACTCAGCCACAAAAGCCAGTATCAAAATTTCTGCCTGAAAACCATACAAAAACAATAAAAGCTCATTCATTTGTGCCAGAGTGCACCCTGGTTGGCGGCCGGCTATTATTGCACGCCGAACAATTACTGAAACTTTCACAATAGTTGAGCTTGGATAGTTCGCCCGTTATCTGAGCCTGCGGATATACGACTCAACTTTCGCACTCATTTTTATATGGAAATAATACTATATATAGAGTTATCGTGTTCCTATCTACACTTATGGACATCATTAGAGTGACGGAACAAAAAGTGACTGATCGTAAATGCAACATTTTTTCGAGTCGAGTGTTTGAGCACATTCAGTATTTGGTGTTACCCTCTTCTCTAGCTGTTAAAACTGCCTGCAATCTTCTCTGCATGCTATTGATCAAGTTATTAATGAAATCTTGTTGTATTCGATTCCACTATTCTTACCGTGCCCTTCTGAGTAAAGGGCACCATAGATGGTAGGTACCTACCATGTTTTATTAAAATATACTGTTTACCAAAGACAATAAAATCAATATGACTTCAGCTGACAAGACAAAACGAGTATTTTTTACCTGATACGAATATTTTCCTTGACGCAGAAATGAATATACCCATATAGGTACAGGCGAAATAAACAATAGGCCTTTCTTTCCGTGTCAATACTGAAGCTACAATAGAAATGGCATCGTTACATCGCCCACGCACGTTCCACGCGTGTGTTGTATTGAAACTCTTTCAATAGGACTTTTATAACCCCGCGTGCCTTCCTCTTTAATTACCGACCTACCATTTATAATTGGGCCTTGTTCGTTGGCAGAATGTGATATTACTGGGCTTTATCTGGGTAATCGAATGATTCAATCACTGAAATCTACAGCGCGTGCGAACTAAAATTGCTAAGCGAGTTGAATACTGATTTGCAATCACTGTGCGTTTGCGGATATGCGGCGGGCACAATGACCGAGTTTAAATATGTAAATGGAAAAAGCATTATACTATTGTGCCTGTTTGATGTTCTTAATTGCTGCTGTCTGATTTGTACGCTGTTTTTTATAGGATGGATCGCCAGAATATATCTTTTATAATACCTATGGATATTTCTCTATACAAAAACGATAATCATCAAAATCATGCACTCGACAATTGGCAAAATATCGATTTACGAACAATCATAATAATACTGTCGAATTGAGACCTTCTTTCCTTTGTTTCAAGTTTGCTCAAAATAAATAAATCTATATGTATGTTTTAACTTTGCAGAAACGGCTGATCAAATCTAAATAAAACTCAGCCCTCGCTGAGTTTTATTTAGTTTTACTTGATACCTTTTGACGTGCGTCCATCCATCGGTAATTTTGTTTATCTAAGGTAGAATAGGTACCAAAAGATGTCATTTTGTGATGATATCATAGTGAAGCAAATCATATTGAATAAAACTCAGCCCTTGCTGAGTTTTATTAAGATTTGATCAGCCTCTGTCTCCTTAGACAGAGGCTGCTAAACTTATCGCTTCACTATGACAATGTAATTTATCATCACAGAATGACATCCTTTGGTACCTATTCTACCTTTGATAAAAGAAACTATACAGATAATATGATAGAAAATAAATATATATAATATATATAACTATAAACTATGTAGATGGAGGGACGCACATCAAGAGTATCAAGTTAAATCATTCCATAAAATTCAACGTCCAAATAGCACTGTACGTTCTAGAGGTATATGTAGTTTCTTATATGTAAGGATTCTACGTGACTATTCTGCAACAACACCATTGTCATAATGAAGCAATTGGTTAGTAGAATTTGGCCTAGAGAGTAGACCGTCATATTCTTATCTATTATTGTAATCCAGGGAAAGTGCAAATCTAGTACGTAAATTCTTGTATTCATACTTATAAAATGTATCTACATAAATCCGAATCCGGGTAGATTCGGATATTTTTCCTGCAGCTTCCTGAAGAAAATTTATATGAATCAAAGTAAAGTACTCTAAGATGAAGTGGCATTACCAGAGGCATTAAGGAGGTTTAGATTGATTGATGGAATTGAAAGGCCCTTCTTGTACTATGGTAGCCGTTATAAGTTGATTACGTAGGCAGCCAGGTCAACCATTTGTGCATGGAACACGAACAAAAAGTTTATGAAGATTTTGTATAAAGGGTATCCTACTTAATTTTTTCATCATTATTTTTTAAATCGCTGCGCACTATTAAGTTTAGTGCTATGATATACATATATAAAGTTAGGCGTATAGGCCTAACTGTATGTTATACTATTTACGTCATAACACGTACAACAACGTAGGTCAAGTGACGGTAAAGGCAGGTTTACTATTTCTTAAATAGCATTAATTAAGCCCCCTCATTGAAAAAGCCTATATCATGCAGGTTATACCTACAAACTCAAATATCTGAAATCAGATTCTCCAATACGTATAAGAGGAAACATTTAACAGCATTCAACCTCGTCCGACTGAAATCCAATTATTATTTTAATGCCATAATTGTGCCATTCGACGCTCAATTAATATTACCAGATATTACGGATTACGCTGTCAGCGTATTCACGAACGTTCCAATTTTATACCACCCTTGATGGCCTTTACCAAATATTCATCTAAAATTAGAAATTGACGTCATTTTAAAGGATTCGATTATATACGAGAGTGATTGTGAAACCATGGAAGGATCTCTCGTTTTAGATTTTATAATCCTTTTATAGGTTTTTTAACTTTTTTAGGAAGTGGTGTAAGAATTAGAAACAAAGCTCGGTGAAGTCCAGATATTTTAAAGAAAGGTTGTAGAAGGAAATGAGCTCAATCGATCATCTGCAGCCGTTGGGTTGAGCTGACATTGTGGCGTTAGTCACGGGATTTCCAGAGGCCAGCTCTTAGAGTAGCTGAAGATACGATGGTGTGGAATAGATGCTGCTAGTATTACCTCTTCAATCAAGGCAATTAATTATTAAAATTTCGGTTACTACGATTTTCTATACTAATATTATAAAGAGGAAAGGTTTGATTTTTTGTTTATAATGAATTAGGCACCGAAACTACTGGACCGACTTGAAAAATTATTTTACCGTTGGGAAGCTACACTATCCCCGGTGAAAATAGGCTATATTATATTTTCAAAAAAATTAGAGATCCGTACTAAAACCGTGCAAAGCCGGGAAGGTCCGCTAGTCATTAATAAAGAGCTATAATTGTACAGAAATAATAATAAAAGGTACGCGATAAATACCCGATAAATAAATAATCATTAATTAAAGAAAACTATAGCAAAGAAAGCAATCAAACAGTATCGTATTAACGATTGACGGCCTGATTGCAGGCCCTTTCCAAACGTATTTTTCTAACCCTATTTACTATCAGCTTTTCTCTGAGCATTCTTTTCATTCGAATAGGTTTTCGTTCGACCGTCGTCGCAGTCTCGCCGATTAGTTCGAATACTCTATTATCGTCCCGTAAGAGACTCCATTGCTAGTTGGTAGCGAGCCGATACCTTACAAATAAAACTGAATGGGTAGATCGCTAAAAGAGGTTGTAACATTTGATTGCTTCCTGAGATAATCAGCTTGCTGGTTATTCTGCCTATTATATATGTTAGGTAGTACTTTGATTATTTATTATATCTATGTTTAACAAATATGTTTTATACGATGCCAATTATTAAACTTATGAGTTTGCTTTATAGAGGCTAACCAATATAGGCTGTTGGGGTAAGGTGAGGAGGTGAGTTATATGAGTCTTATTTATTGTTCAAGTACGAGTGTAGTATTTAGTAATATATTGTTTTATTTCGTTTTGTTAATAATTTTGTTTAAAATTTGAGTTGTCTAAGAGCTTATTTTGTAAGCCTATGGAAATAAACAAAAAATCTAAATCAAATAAGTATATTTATATTTTTTATCTTTTTCATCTGAGTCTTTAATTGATTAATCAGAGTAGGTATAGTGTACGTATTATAAACAAAAGGGCTTATAATCGTCGGTACCCAATATAAAAAAAAAAAGATTCAAACGGAAAAGTAAAAAAAAAAACAAGTAAAAACCTATTTTAAATTATTAAAGCATAGCACTTCTGTAGCAAACTGCAAGTTCATTTTAATATTTTCCAGTAAATGGTTACAATGTTTAAGCTGAATGTAATGGGGGAACGCAGGGCGATTAGCCACAAGTTGACCCAGTTGGTAAACTGAGAGGCAGCCCGGGTTCCAATATCAACGATAGATATTGTCGCTTTCTACTGTGCCTATTTCATAACTACGTACTAGCTTTAATAAAAAAGCTTCTGAAAAACCAGCCCTATTGAAAAGCTGATATTATCAGAGCTCTATTTGATCCTTTTTGAAAGTTTATAAAATCTTTGATAGTATCAAAACTGATATTATCAAAGATTTTATCCTTTTTGTAAATTTTAGCTTTCTGATTTCAATCATTGGAGGCATTTATTTAGTTTTTGGGTTTAGCATTTAATAAACTAGATAAAATAAAAGCAAAAACAAAATACCGCCAGATAGTAAAAGCGATAAAACTACCTACCTATGTATTTATATCTAGAATAGGCAGGTTTAAAAGTCCACAATTTCAAAAAGTTAACAAATGAAAAGCTATGATGCTATATGATGGCTTACTTACAAAACAATATAGATAAAGCTTCCAAGATGCATTACATTAAGAAACTCCGAGTGAAACATTAGCCGGCAACCAGAGCACAGCAAACTCTTGAAGACGAAAAGTTTGTTGAGCACGCATCGCTGAACAATCTCCAAGCGGCTGAGAACGGGAAGGCTTCGCATTGAGAACGCGTCCCGAATAACTAAGAGCTGCCAGTAAATTAAGTCGTTTCATTTCTGTACGGAAACAATATTTATTTTTGACTAGCTTCTGCAAGCGGCTTCGCACGTGTGTAGGAATTAAAAATAGCCCGTGTGTTAATCTAGGTATACTTTTATGTAATATTTGAGGCAGATCGTATAGTAAGTCGTAGACACAAACTCAGCCAAATATCTTCACGAACTGGGGGTCTGGGATACGGAATGCAATTCAGACAGTTTTGATATAAATGCAAGGCATTAGCATTCTTTACTTTATTAAAGTTGGCATAGTCCAAGTATTGGTTGGGATTAGACAAAGTAAATCCTTTAATGACTATCACTTGACCACCAGTTCGTAAATAGCAGAAAAATATTTGTTTTCCTTCAAACCCATGGTAAAACATCCGGAAAATATTTTGTGTAGGTAAAAAATGTCTTCGAATATTAGGTAGGATATTATTATATATATTCTGTACGCACTCGCGTAGGTTTTTAGGAAAACTCGGTCGCGGATGAATGATAACTTTTTATTGATGACAATTTTGTCTGGGATAGCTTTCTGGCCCCTTGCCAGAAGGGATAGTTTTGTCCCACTAACGTTATGCCGGTCGGCAGTTTCATATTTTTACCATATAATCGAATATATCAAGTTTTATGGCGATTGTGATAGTGTTTGTTGGTATTTACATCGATAAATAGAACTTGGAACGACTTAGAACTTGCAGAGATAGGAATTGAGAAAAGTTTCTCAAAGATTTAATCGATAGAGATGAGAGTTACAAGATAGTAAAGGGAAACATCCCAATGAAAGAACTTTGAAACTCAATGAATCCCTATCGAATTCAAATATAAGTAACTCAACCAAAAACTCCCGGTATTCAAAGCCTTTAGCGGGATTAGCAGAAGCTCTTCTGTTTGCAGTGCTGATTCGTACCAAATCCCTCCTACCGCGAACTGTGTCATGAAAAGTTGCTTTCCGCAGACCGTCGACGCTCTTAAATCCTGCACATTTGAAATTTTCGTTTTGCTCCGGAGTTTTGCTTGAGTAGGATTTGCGAGGAAAAGTTTAGAGCTTCGTGACAGTGAAAGACAATACAACCTGTATGTGCTACTAAATTTTTCAGTTCCACTCAGTTTTGTCAGAGGCGTGTTGGCCATGCTAAAACCTTCCATTTCGTGTAATGCATATTTGATGGCTTAAAACTGTTACGCTCTTAGGCTTAAACTTTGCTGGCGTGTGGAGTGGGGTGCGAGCGATGCAGAAGTATTTAGGCAGGTACATGTACCTACGTTGTATGTTGTAGGTATGGTTCTCTGAGTATTCCACGATTGTGGAGCAAAACCATTAAAAAACCACTAGAAAAAAGTAGAAAACGTTGATTTACCTCGTTTAAAATTCCCCGCTACTTCAGTAGGTAACAATCGGCTGTTTACCGTCACTCACTGTCGAGATTTGGGCAGAAAGTTGGATCTCTCAACTGGCCCAAACTTTTAATTAGAGATGTCCCTGTTTGTTAGCGAGACTCGAATAAGCTTGTGTTGTTCGTTAAAGGGCTAAAGGAAGATTGAGTTTGGCCCATGTTTCTGACGACAAGGCCAACAAGGAAGATGTTTTTCACAATCTACTTTGGTTTCAAAAACTGATTATGGTGATAATGATAGTGTTAAAAAGGGTAGGACTGTTATATCTTCACTGACACGTATTTTAATAATTAAGACCCTGTGTCTTCACTAGCCCTGCCTGATGATAGGCAGAACTTGCAGTTTAGGCAGTGTTACTGTAGTTATCAATTACCCTGTATATTATCAGATCTTTGCCGG
The DNA here is from genome assembly GCA_947044415.1 of Eupithecia dodoneata. Lineage (NCBI taxonomy): Eukaryota > Metazoa > Arthropoda > Insecta > Lepidoptera > Geometridae > Eupithecia > Eupithecia dodoneata. Next base: position 3,701,559 of record OX345656.1, on the reverse strand, counting down.
TAAACAAGAAATTGAGTATTGATTATTCCAACAGACGGAATTGTAAAAGGAGTAAATTCCAAGCACTGTTCAACTTGCAGCTTTATTTTTAAAGGTCCGTTTCCAACCAAAGTCAGCCATAGAGCGAAATCGGCTGGATTGCTTTGACATCGTCGATGGAGGTAAATTAAATTCGTAGAGCTTTTCCCGAACACGTTCCAAGCATTCCACTAATCAAAGTAAAAATACTCAGCTCTCAAGCTGAGTTCCTTGTTTTCTAATAAGACAATCTTCAAAGGATTCACTTAACCTACCGAAATAGTTAGGGTAGTAATAACAAATGAAAAGATAGGTTGAAATATACCAAATCTTATTTATGTATATGCCTTCGATGATTTCTTTGTTTATTCCCTTTCATTATCCATAAGCTCAAGCAAGTTTTTTCTTTACAGGCGACGGGAAAATACAAAAAAAATTGCACGCGTTCCAATTTCATGTCCGGTATTTTTATTGGATGGTAAGGATTGTTTTAAATGATTCAAAGAATCCCCGCGATACCTGAACCTCCTATAAAACGTCTAATCTGAATACTATCTGACAATGTCTGAACGCTATTGAAACGAGCGGAGACAGCTCCCTGGAGGCTGCAGAGCATCTGTAACGTTTCAGTGCAATCACGGCATGTATTAATTAGCCTGATGGGCCCCGTCCTTGTCAGCTGTGCGCTTGTCCTGTCGGGGTTGTGTTTGTTTAAAACTGATGAATCTATCGAATTATGCGGTTACAAACGCTTCATTGAAACGTTAGTGTTTTGTGTTTTATTTACCTTTATATATCTGCTAATATACGAGGTAATAATTTCAAATAATCATATCTTCAAAAAACTGCTGCATCTGCATTATTTATCCATATAAAAAGTTTGATAGCTTTATGTTATGACTATGTAAGTTTTTGGTATTATGGCATTTAGTGTAATTATTTGTTTTCTTTATTTTTCTAAATATCTATTAAAGTGCCACCGTCATCCTGAGGTTGCTTGAAAGAGATCGCTGTCAGCGATAAGGCCGCCTTTTATACTTCCTCTATTATAATTATTTATTTCTGTATGTGTGTGTTTTCTGTTATGTGTGGTGTTTTCTCTATATATTTGTAAGTTTTAACACTTCGACTGCGATCTTTTTTCGACTGCGTATCTAGACTCATGACTGGCGATCTACGGAGTGATTTTATTTGCAATATACTAACACTAATTTTGACACCCACCATTAAAAGTAGGCTACAGAATAATCAATTTATAGCTAAAAACAAATATTATATTATATATTACATAATATAATATTACAAGTCACAACTACATTATCCCAGCAACACAAAGGTGTTTTATCAGCGTACCATGTGAGTGAAGCTGCTGGCAGAAGCCAGTGTACATTAACAACTACATTATATTAGAGGTTATAGCTATTTCGTACATGAAAGTCAACCGATCGAGTATCGATCAATATTCAATTATTTGCACCAGCTGAAGGTATTGGTATGTTCACTCTGCAAACATCAAGGGGTATTGTTATTGATATCTTGTCATGGGGTACATATTATGTGTATTCCGAGAACTGTTTGCTCACTGACGTTACTAGCCCTTTCACTCCAATGTAGCAATATTGAACCATTCCGATTTTATTCTCCACTCCCGCAATAAGCGCGTAATATTTCCTTTTTATTGCGCTACCATATCCTCAAATTGATAGCTCACATACTCGCATTTTAAAGGAGGTATTACTTTCCTGTTCATGACATGTCATGTTATTCTGTGAAATATGCAAATAGCTTCCTACTTTATGTGGCTTTTATTAAAATTGCGGGCTTTTATTTGCAGAGTTTCTATAAAATAAGCACACCTGCGTTCGTAATATTGGACAAAGAGTTAGCCAAAGCACAAATGAAATAGAGGAAGATAGAAGAGGGCTGAAATCGCTTCGCCATAACAATGGTATCATCTCAGAATAATATACTAAAAGAATCGCTTTACAATAACAACGGTATCGCCTCAGAATCTCAGGTGGAATAACTTTTAATAATTAGTCATAAAAAAACATAATTTGGCATACTTATATTGAATCATCATCATCATCATCAGCCTATAGCAGTCCACTGCTGGACATAGGCCTCCCCCAATGAGCGCTATAGCGCCCTGTCTTCAGCTTGCCGCATCCAGCATCTACCTGCAGTCTTTCGCAGGTCGTCATCCCACCTGGTCGGAGGGCGTCCTACACTACGTTTGCCGAGTCGTGGTCTCCACTCAAGAACACGTTTGCCCCATCGGCCGTCGGTTCTTCGCGAGATATGGCCGGCCCACTGCCACTTCAGCTTGCTAATTCTTTGAGCTATGTCGATAACCTTGGTTCTCTGTCGGATGATTGAATAACTGACAGTTATTAAGTTATTTAATTTACGCCAAATTATGGAATTTTCCTGGCAAAAGTTTAAGGTTGAAATAAGGGTTGAAACCAATCTATTAATATCTCCGTCCAAATAGCACCGCAATTACAATCTAAAGTTTCTTTCATCTAAGGGCAACTCTGCCACGATGCCATAGTCATAGTAAAGCGATTAGTTAGCAGAATTCGGCCCCTGGTCAGTAATCCCAAATAAATGCTGCATATTTAACGAGGGCTGATGTCCGCAATAAATTATCTCATTATACTCTGATGGATCTCTAATGTGATTTTGCGCTGGTCCTTGGCTACATGTACGTATACATAATGGTTTATATGGACGGGGCAGTTAGTTTACTAAGTGGTATTTACAAATAACACTAACGTTACAAAAAACCAGTCATCACTCCTAAAACATGTATTTATCAGTCTGTATGGTTTCACGTACCCATTACCCATTTGGTATTAAACATTTTCTTATGCTTTAGTGACATAGAGTTTTTTTATTTATTTGTAAACATGTACATCTATCCTAACGGGCACACCCAATGCAATAGTTAATGTTTAAGTCGAGTTTTATCAAATTTAATATTAAAATTAGAAAATCAAAACAAAGAAAAACAAGTAAGTTATATATATACATATACAACCAAACATATTATATATACAACCCAAAATGTTAAGATATAGTAGTTGCTGAAAACGCCTGGTTATAATTTCACCAATTACTAAATTTACTTCCCTGGTGAGCCAGCTCAATGCGCACTAGTTTTGTTGTAAATAAAGCTGAACTACACAGTATCGTTACAGTTTAAATTGCTCTTGTACCAAACAAGGCGTTTCCTGGACGGCTTTGTTTAAAACACGGTAGCCGCGGTCGGCATAAGCTTGGTGAAGTTAGTAGAGATTGGTTCTTGTACGTCTGTTTGTAGTTCAAAACAGGGTTTTTATATCTGCATAACCGAAACAGTGGGGCTACCATGCTATTAAACACATAGCGTAACGCGCGTTATCAGCGTTATTTCGCTAATTTTAGCGCGATTAACGCGTGTTAAGGCGCAATTTAACGCGAAAAACGTCTTTTCACGAGTTATTCGCGTTATCCGCGGTGATAACGCGCGTCACGTTATGTATTAAATAGCATGGTAGCCACACAGGAGAAACGAGGATGGTACTACCCGAAGTGTGGAACTTTATTGAAAAGGAATAATATCCTATGCTGTAAATAATGTTATGTAAGAAACCAGCTGCAAATTAGCTGATAAAAACTTTTATAACTTCTGCTAAAGTGTACTTATGTTGGAATAGGTATGTGAATATATCTAAGTTAATTAATTCTTTCAGCAATCCTGCTAAGTATTTGTGATAACGGCTCGAGTTTCGGGAAAATGGGATTAGTCGAATTGTACACAGTTATTGTAATTGAAATCGTTTAAAAGTTACACGAGACCATTGTTATGATTTACCTATTGTTGAGCTAAAATTAATGTCATTCATGCTGTTACAGGTAAAATGAAAGCTTTTGAAAGGTAGATTATTTTCTCTTTGTTCTCTTCTCTGCCAAACAATGAGTAGTTTACTACGTGAAGCAAGGAGTTTGCTACGTCATAACCACGACTTTGTAACGGTGCGGCGCGGCGTAGCAAAGAATTTACTACGTCACAGCAAGGAACTCGCTAAGTCGTTGTTCACCCAAGTACAATTTGTGATTCGTTTTGAGAATTTTTTCTCAGAACTAACTTTATTTCATTTATGTCAAGTGTGACTGACTGCAAAAAAACTACACAAAGACTGGCTATGTCGGACAGACTCACGCACGTGCTGGGACCCGCGTTGTACAACAACCTACCGGATCAGGTAGACACAGCACCGAGCCTCTCTTTATTTAAGCGGAGACTTAAATGGTGGCTCGTCGAGAAGGTGTTCTACAGACTTGATGATCATGTGCGAAAATTTTAAATAATATTTTAATTATTTACTTAGTTAAAACAAATTATTTTATTATTATTTTCTGACTTTTTTTAAAATCTATAGATTGATTATTATTCTGTTTATTACCCAATCTTGCAAATGCATTACCCCGTCAAGAACAAAAGTTGATTCGCGGATTGCTATCAATCTACCAAAACATCTATCACAGTAAAATCAGAATGATAAGAAAATAAATGCGAGTAGGTATCCAGGAAGCTATGCGGGTACTTGAAATTAAAATCCAGCCTGTGGAAATTTGGCGCAAATTGTTCAAACAACGAGCGCCGACCGCCTCGTCGCTGGTTCTGATTGAATTACTTTGCAGTTGGTATAGAGGATGACAGGTTTATAACTTGGTCGGTTGTGGAATCATGGGATATGTTTTAGTGGCCTAGTAAATGAATATATGGATGCATTGATCTTCATATGTGGATGCAAGTGATTTGTCCAAATAGTAAGTGATTTGTACAACTTTTATTCATTCACTTTTCATGCCAAATGTCTGATGTCATAGGGCATTCTCTATGCCAATGGGACGTTGTTTATTGTAAATTTTCCATTGATAAAAGGAGGTAAAGGTAGGTTGTAAAATTTTTTATTTAAAAAATGGAGTAGTCGAGGTACAGCCGAAAATATATTTTTTAAATGGCGTTTCTTGGATTTCGTAATCTTTTGGTATAACTTTCAATCGAGATCGTGAGTGGTTGGTTTTTCGAAGTTGTGTTATTTAGGTATTCCGCTATCCGGGCTCATATGCTTTCTATATTTCGTTATGCAGTTTCCAGTACTCTCTGGATACCGTACTATTTATTATAACGGTATTTTGAGTTCCGATATTCAGTCGTAACTTTATGGCATAATTTTGAGCCTGCCTAAACATTCTAAAAGGCTACTAGAGCAAAATTTTCAAATCAACGAGCGTCCATACATACAGCCTTCATTTATTTATCAAATATTTATTGATTATTTGCTTTTACTTTGTATTTTATATGAGTGCTGAAGTTTTTTACACTTTACCTATATTATTTATTTGAAATTAATTTATTTGCCTTTCTTTACAGCTAAGAAACGTAGGGGATATATGGAGTTAATATTTAAGTAGGAACAACCAATTCCTAACCGACCATTACGAAAGAGAATGAAGGCAAGCGCCATAATGCGTTCCATTATGGCATGGGATGTATAGTGCAATAAACTAAGAAAGAAGTGTATCAACAGCGTACTTCCTATGCTAATTTATCCGTATAACCATAGTCCTGAAAATTGAATACTGTTTGGTGGGCTTTTTGCTAGGTCGGATTAAGGCTTGGTTTCCAAGAGATTTGTGCCCGGATCCATCTGGTGGTCGCTTGGCTCGGCTCCAAATTGCATTCGAACATTATCCACGTCCTAATTTCCTATCCGGATAAAAATATTTGACCCTTGATGGAATCGGGAGTACGTTTTTAAGAATCAAGGACCTCGAGTGGCTTAAGTAAAGAGAGCCTAAAAGCATTTCGATTTTAGGCACAAAATTCCTTGTCCTTTTTAAGGTAAGAGATGTGGTTCAGATTTGCTTTGATTTCCATTGTGCAAACCTACTGTTCCATTAAGAACTCCGAAGTAAGCTCTGGTATCTACCAACTTATACAAAAAACCCCTATGTAACACAATTTAGATGGTTCGACTTGATTACCTCCATCGTTGTATTCGGCTTCGAAACCCTTTTCAGATTTTTATGTTACCTGTAACAATGTCACAAAGAAAATTAGATTCCTCAACATTAGAATACCTAATTTCAATAGAAGTGAGATGGGGAGACCGAATATTGTTTTACGGGTAGACAAAGACAAATACATTAACTACGTCTGAAGATGACACGGATTTCTTCAGAATGTTTACGTAAATAGTGGTAGCTAATATCGTAACGCAGAAGTCCCAAACGCCGCCATATAAAAACCTACTTCCCCTAGGTTTTTATATGGCGGCGTTTGGGACTCGGTGAAAAAAGATTCCATTCTACAGTATGCTATTGTATATTCTTATGGTTCTGTCACCAAATGATGCGATTCAGTTGTTACCATTTGAAACCCTATCACACGAACGTGTTATAATGACCTCTATTACGTAAATACGCTCCTGTGATACCCCGCCCGTAACTACTTACCGCCTATGAAGCCTAGGGGTACGTGAATAATTTCTACAGGTATAAAGAGAAGCCAAGAGCTGAAGCATGTTAAATATTTGCTATCCTATTTAACTTGACCCTTAAACGGTGTCTTCAGTAGTTATTAGTATAAGCTGTGATTAAAGCAAAGGCCCTTAGAGGGACCACCGCCTAATCTCGTGGTTGTGTTTGTATAATAAGATTGTACTGGGTTGTTGGGGCCATAAGCGGTCTGAAGACCTTTTAGTAGGTACTGAAGACAATGGGTAGGGTTATTCGAAGTGAGTAATAGTATTGGTCAAAGCTATTTCTAAAAGTACCTAGCGGATAAAGAAGTAAAATAATCAAATAATGTATTTATGACGCCAGACTTGTAATTCGTAAGCGTCATAAATACACTATTTGATATATTTAGTAACAGTTTTGATATAGTTAGTAACAGTACAGTTCATAATATATAACAACATATTAAGAAGTAAATTAACACTCTCTCTTGCGCAGTCGGGTAAAAAGAGCTATGTATATAGTTATTCTGTGACTTCACATAACGCCTATAATCATACGATAAAAACCCTTCAAGACCTTAACGAAATAGGTACCTACTTGTGCTTTGATCAAAGGAATTGTTTTGTGTACTTGAAATGCTTTAAATGATAAATTATAATGCTAGCTTAGCAAGCTAGTCATCGCCTATGCAATTGAAAAAATTAATAAGACTTCCGCGGGGTTTTGCAGAATAAGTTGTAAAAGAAACAGAATAAAGTAATGCAGTTTTTCCAGAATGGAGAATAAATTATTTCTAGACAGTTGCACAGATTCAATAGCTTAGAATATGTTAACGAGCTTGCCAAATGCACTGGTTCCGATAAAGGGTGCTGGATGCAAGATTGTAAAGAAATATATAAATAATTTTGTTTAGTTTCACGAAATTATGTTAAAATCATAAATAAAAGTTGAACATCAATATAATTTGTTTCTTTTGAAATTTTCATTACAAAATTTAATGTTATAACCGAGTAATTGGAAATACCAAGGTAATATGCCTTACTAAAAGCCTCAATGTAAGGCATTAGCTAAGCAGTGATTTTCTCATTCTGTTTTATGTCCTTAAAAGAAACCAAACGACTCTTAAGCATTTTATATAGTTTTTATGTCTAATATACGCAACTAACTGCGCCCCGCGGCTTCGCCCACGTGGAAATCAATGTGTCAAGTTGTTTATCAACTTTCCTCTTGAATCACTCTACTTATTAAAAATACCGCATCAAAATCCGTTGCCTAGTTTTAAAGATCTAAGCATACATAGGGACAAACAGACAGCGGGTAGCGACTTTGTTTTATACTATATAGTGATTTGTGCATTAAAAGTCGCGGGCAGGCACAATTTATAATACCTAATGCCAGTATGATATCAGCTTTTTAGGTCAGTCGTTAAGGCAGTTTCTTTCTCTGTCGTGAAGCCTCTGAATAATGATTCGTGATTGTAGAGGCTAGCTCAACGGCTGACGGATGTCATTAAGTGGGTATGAATGCACCAGACCTCACGACTTTCAGAGGTTTTTCTAAAAACGATTAATGAGTACCTAGGTACCGCGTTAACTGTAGTGGATTTTGAAAACACTTTTTAATATTGAAGGTGCTTATGATAAATTTGGATTTGATTCGAGTCTATTTAAAATTGCATGATACTTTAACTAATATCAAAAGTTTTCCGAGAGAAATTAGTTATACCGCCAAAATCCATGAAGTAAACAAGATATTAGAGAGTATTGAAATGGCAGCCGCTAGAACAACAGCTGTAGAGCCTACCTACACTAGTAGCCTACTGAACTAGGTATACCTATTTAGTTACTGAATCATTTGTTTGTTGTACGAGTAGCTCTGTACCTTCTTGTAGTTAAAATGCACCTTCTACTCACCCACCTGTGGTGGGTGGGCAGGTCAGGTGTATACCTCCTAATTTTAAGTATTATAATAATGATTTTTATTTTATATAATTCTATTCTTATTCGTTCTGTGCTGTAACTGTGCTTAGTCCAATAAAAGTTTCTCTATCTCTATCTATCTATCTCTAATTATTAGATTTTTTTATAACCCTGTGAAATTAAGTAGACACAAAATCTTGCTTTGCGCTCTGTTGAAACAATTGTATTTCGATTTCAGTTGGCTAACAAATTCGTTCTCTATTCATTAATTATCCTGAGAGTAACAATACTTAGTATTGGCTACTCGACGCTTGCGATGAAAATTCGTAAATTAAGCTATCTGCGTGTAAGTCCAATGAGTAAAATCGTATTAGAGTTAGTTACTCTCGTATTTGGTCAAATCCAACCTCAGAGAAAAATACTGTGGCAGCTCATTTATTATCAAAGATTCCGAGAACGTCAAAAGCACCCAATAAAAAACTTTAATCTTTGCTCGCCAATAACTACGCGCCACTACTGAAGCGAAGAAATTACATTCCAGCAAACCATGATAAAAAACATTTAGGATTGAAAACCAATTTCTAGATTCAAAAGCTTGCGGACAGGCGCGACGTCGTCGTCGCGTTAGAGGCGTAATCTGGCTCGTGGGCCGTGGCCCCATTGCCACCGCTCTGGTTCACGATTCTGGAGCAGCAGAGATTGCGTATTATTCTCGAATGGGAGGGTAGAAGCGAATTCACTTGGTCGTGGATTAAACGTCCAACGCTAATGCAGATCTGCGAAGGGGTGCCGGGAATTTTTATCACATAACTAGCGCAGAGCGAAGGATTTGCTCGTGGTCTGCTTAGCACGAGAACAATGCTTCCCTGAGTCGGCACCTTGTGACACGATTTGAATGCTTTTCATTGCGAGCGGATGTAGTCGTTTGTATTCCCTAAGAGCTTTACTTGATTTAAACTAGGTGGGTTAGGTCTTGCACTTTAAATATTTTAATGTTTTCGCTATTTCTGCTAACAAGAATAACAAAAATATTAAACTTAGTTTACATTTCTGTAGAAGACGAACACTTATGTAAATCGAACTAATCATCATGTACGAAGGAATATTGGAAAATGTATTTCGTTGGTGCCGATGCTATCAATTAAATAGCCCATTAAAACTTTGCCAACTAGTATCTAAAATAGCCATGATAATATAGTAGAAAGAAGAAAACTTTTAAGTTCTCTGAAATATATATTAGCCATTGGCAGGGTAGGCTTATTTATTATTTACTCGTGTAACTAAAAGCGGCCCGCGTAAACTTTCCGCGGACTCGGAATCAATTTAAAAAGTTTATAGCGAACAAGTCTAGTTCCACCAAGTTCAAACTGAGTCCTGTCGGTTTACGAAACTGGAAGTTTGCTGAGTTTGGTCGATTGCTGAAAAAGGGGCAATTCCTGTGCAATTTCGTCGTAATGCGAGCGGCGACGAACCCCGAGTTTGCTACTTCTCCTCCGACTTCCCGGAGTGTTTGCTTTGATTGCTTTTCAATAATTCCTTTATTTATTAGATCATGATTCTAGAACTTTATTGAAATTTCATTAGAAAGTAAATTTGCTTCGACTCTGTTTTACTTGGAGATGAATTATGAGCTTATCAAAATTATTTTGTTGTTCCGGAGACTGATTTTCCGACTTACAGAGTTTTAGTTTTACGGCGAAAAAATGGCAACAAAGAACCCTAATTATTCCCTAAAATCCCTAAAATAAACGCTATGTTTAAAATATTTGTTACCAATGTTTTGTCGTGCAAAATTTGCGTAAGAAAAACTTAGACAGCGAGCCGAAGCAATGTAGGCAGAGCAACAAGAACTGAAAACTGAAAGCTGAGGTTATAATTACTCTCTTTGGGCACCACTCAAACATTGAGGGCCTTTGTGCCGGGACAAAGGACCAGCTGGGCCTGCCACAGGCCCTGCTTACCTATTGGACCACGACACAAAGACAACGGGGCTTCAATGTAACTTTGATAATTATTTATTCCGCACTGATTAATGCCGAGACAAAGGTTTTCTGGAGCTGATAATGTTATATAATAAAAGACGAATATCGCTTAGTAAATAAAAGTATTAGCTTGAGGCTATGCTAAAGGTTCATTACAAGGCTCTTACTTTATACGCGTACAGCCCGCACGGGGTCCGCGTATAATTCAAGAGTAATTACAGCTGCGGCTTTCGGATTTGTGTTTTAATGTAGATTGTGTGGTTGTGGATCGATTTGACCACCTTTTGATAATTTATATCAATCATTGGTAAACTCAACGAAATATTCTATTTTGAAAGCATGGGGATCTAAAATGTTAAAATAGGCAAAATTACTATATTATATAAAAAATTATGAGAAGCATTTTAAAGAGTTTTATTTTGCAACAAATAAATATAAGACATAAACGAATACAGAGATAAACATATAAGACATAAACGAAAGAATATAAACAACAAATAAATAAATATAATAGTAATAGCATAAGGTTATCAAAGTCCTCTCAAACACTATTAGTATATCCGACAAGCGGTTTACTCACAAAATAAAAACATTGGATCTAGTTAAATCGATAATTCGATTGTGAAACCGAATCGTCAAGGGGAGCGTGCGATTCCTAACAAATGCGCGTTCAAAGGGTGTTAAACAACCGGATTATTCCCGTGTGTTAACTGTACTATTTATGCGCAGAGAGCTACAATCACGTTGGCATCGATCTAAGCGGATTCCGACTTCGACAAGGCGGGAAGCCTCACGACTGCAACTTGGAATAAACGCGTTTCCGTGTTGCCTTTCCTTCGCCTTCACAGCACGAAGGTTATGGTCACCCAACCTACCATACACGACAGGTCCCCAAAAACGCCACTGAAATGTCTAATGTCAAAGTTGAAATACTAGAAACCTTTGCTCCCTGAACCGGTAAATATCGGATGATCAAAGTTTTAAGGGTGTCAAGAGGAAAGAACCCAAGCGATGAAGATAATCATGGCGTTTTAATATAGATATTGTATTTATATACTAGTTTAACAGGCTGCCTTTTCGGTGAAAAGTAGGAACCGATAGCGGATTTTTGAAATAAGGAAAAAAGAAAGAAGTAATGTTAGAAGAGAAGTAATTACATGCGGCGGGAAAAACTTCGCTTCTGCTCATGCTGCCCAATGCAACCCGTAAATTTTTGTCACAGGTCCTAAAAAGAAAGCCCACAATACGAGTACCTCTGTAAACTGTAACAGCTTCGAGCAAAAGTTCCCGTCTCCAATGTTTGTGTTTGGAGGATAGACAGACCTACACAGATTCGTCTGTTTTCTTATATTTAGCTCGGAGCTGTATCTAATTTTGCTGGAAAAATCAAATATAACTTCATGTTTATGCTGCCCTAGTAGTTAAGTAGTATATAGTAAGTTAGCCCAAGTAGTATCTTGTGCTGGAAGAAGTACTAAGACAGCAATATTTTGGTGGTATGGGTTCAGATTGAGTTGATGATGCAATTAAATAACATTCCGCAGGCGTTTTTTTATATGCTGCCCAAGAGATATCACTTGGTCATTCAATAACCACGGTCGGCAAAAATAACACACTCGTACAGAGGTAGTTTATTTTTCATTCAATATACCTTCGTATGATGACAATCTCACCTGATGAAAAGCATGCTTACGACAAGCATACCAGTTTCAAAGACGCAGTCAAATTAATTGTCTGGTTATTTACCCTCGATTTGAAGTCAATTGCACTACAATTGTCTGTAATAAATACAGACTGTGTGATTGGCTTGTCGTCCCTTGTTACGAGGTGTTCAATTGATCGGAAGATAATAATAATTTGAATCATTGAAGTGCTAAGAATAAGAACCGGGGTCAGTGTCGCGATGAATGAAGACCTTACAATAAAAATAGCTGTACTTATGTACAATATAAGTGAAAAAATTGGAACAAAACCAAAGGTTTGACGAGAAAATGAAAAAGAAGAGAGTATTCGTGTAAAATATAAAGTGCTCCGGATTATCTAAGATTTTTTTATGTTCATGTGCTGTATATTAGTGGGAACGTATGAAAGCAGAAATTTAACCTAGATTCTTTGAATTACAGTTTAACATTTTGAAATGTGTGAAATGTTTAACAATGAATGATTGAATGATTCGGCAAGAAGATTTAAGATACGAAGTGTGTTGCTGTACCTTTCTTTTCCGGAGTGGATATGGTCTTGTTGGGCGACTTGGCTTCGGCAGCCGCCATCTTCGCCTTCTCGGAAGCCATGCTAAGCGCGGACCACACGAGCTCGACGAATCAACCAGAGAGCACTCCGCCTCGCATTACTATCCACCACAAATAAGGTAAGCTCAGCGCCGCACCCAACCCAATAATCAGTGACTAACTTAACAAATAACCAACACTATTGACTAAACTCACAAAAATCATAAAAACCGCAACCAATGCAAATACGGATATGTAGAAATTATTTGAATAAAATGTCGCGGCGGGCGACTTATCGGAAATTTTCTATATATTTGTTCTATGAGCATACCAGGGTGGTAGTTTTATGTGTTTTGTTGAACGTGATGTATTAATTAATGGAACAACACGTTGCGTTCGCGCCGTGACTGGGGTCTCTTTTGTTACGGCGGCGCAGTGAGGTTCGTGCGAACACGCCTTAATTCTGCGGACTTTTGAACCTTAATGTACCGCCATAAAGACGAGAATGTGGTAAAGAAATTTGCATCGTATGTGAAGTGTAACGGGTCGTTTAGTAGAGTCGGCGCTAATCAGCTAAGCAGAATTAGTTGGCTAGCGCTAATTGGTAATTAAACATGGTTCCCTCTTTGTTACGAGTAATTAACAAGTCCCGCATTATAGGTGAGATCTCTGTTAGTGCTACTGATTAGACATTTCTATTCCTCGGTGACTATTCCTCTATTGTACAGTCTGCAAGTCATGATTTGTCTGCGCGCGCTTCTGGGTTAGTACATACTCGATACTATTCTCTACTACTGAATTCTAACAAAGACATAACGGGAAGCATGATTGCCATGTTTAGTTATGATCTTAGTTTTGCTAGAGACCAATTTTTTCAGAAATGTATGATATAAATTTTACTTTTGGGGGCAAATTACATCAAACCCTTTGTGGGTCTAGTCAAGATCGGTTAACATCAACCGATCTTGACTTGACCAACAAATTAAATTTACGTGATGACTTAATTCGGTCTATATTATAAAACATTTTAAGCTAATCTAAAAAAAAAACAGGAATTAAATATATTTTCTTAAAACATGTCACGAAAAAACCGTTATAATGAAACCACAGGGTGCGTAAACACAAAAATAGAATTCTGAATGGTCTATTTCAAACTGCTCAATATAGGTTCACTATGCATTCTGATTTGAGCTCTAAATGATGAATGGTAAGGTCTATAATAGCTTGAAGTCGGGAGAGGGCTACGGTGATGGGTGCCCGTAGCTGTTTGTAGCCGTAGATGCTACGTTACCCCGTAAATACTATAATTTACATAATTTTGTATACAAAAAACATGGAATAATTAGAACAATGAATGGTTTAGCGGCGTTTTGGTATTCCAGAACTATACCTAACTGAAACTGATCTTATTAATGGAGATGGTTGAGAGATTTCATGAATATAGACACAAAAATGACATGTATGATATAGTGTGACTTAGGTAGAGCTCTGGAAAAAGCACCAATGATATAATGATAAGGTTGTGTGAGGTAACGTATGACGGATCTAAGAGCACTGACACGAGCTGTCAATACCCGCACGCACGGATGTTACTACGTTAGATTACGCAACGGGGATATAACCTGCACTAGATTATAGGTTGGCGTGCGTTGCGCGTCGCGCTGGCGGCGTAGCGGAACGCTCACGGACGGTGCCGGGACCGTGACAGCCAGGGATCGATGGCGGCGCGCGGCGGCGGAGTGCAGCAGCCGGGAGGCTGTGGGCCCCCGCACCCCGCGGCCCACCCCTCCGCTAGCCCGCGCCCTGCCCGCGCCTGCGCGGTAGGGCTCGCCCGGGCGAAACGCCGCGCCAACCTACTATTCTCTCTTCATCTCTAACTGATGCCACATTTTTTTGGGTTATCGTTGTAGCGAATATCGAAATAGGTGATGGTATGTCTTTCCTACTTATCACCTTTGCAACGCTCTCAACGTAGCGGAATCCCTAACTAGCATTTGCGGGTTTTGATTGACTTTCTAATCGATGATTAATCTTATAACAAATACTTCGTTCTTTTTTATTGACCAATTGACGTTGAAAAGAGAATTAATCTAATAGAGATTAACAGTATACGAACAACCGGCTGTAAGAGATTTTTTTTCTGTAAACATAAATGTCAGAATGAGAAAAGCCCCTATTCAGCCATTGCTTAAAGTTAACAGTTTTTTTTATCGCCTACACTCACCAAGCTGTGATCGTTGACACTGAGGCAATTCTAAGATTTATATACAGAGACACTGTATTTAAATCAAAGATGTAACGTTAGAATCTGATTGGTATATTACCACGAAATATACACGGTGTTGGGCAGCGCGTATATAATAACCATAAATATAATAAATGGGTTTTCAGGGTTAAACAAGGCGCTGACACGGTGCACTTGGTTCCTACCAGTAACTATTTATTATATTTATGGCTATTTTAAAGAGTTTATCCAAGTTTTTTAGATGTTTTTCCAAAATTGTAACTATTTACCACCTAACTTTTTGTAAGAAATAACATGGCGTACAAGTATTTTAAAGTAACCTGGCATTTTGAAATATAATATCTTGTTTTCTACAAAGTCGCGTTCGTTTTATACGTATTAGATAATCAAATCAGCAGATAAAATATATGTAGAGTTGCCAAGTTAGAGTAATCCCCACCCAGTTGTAAATTAGATGATGGTGGAGGCGGGTCTATCAGCACGTGCTTGGGATGTACAGAATAAAAGCGGTCACTCAGCCTGGGGCGGGTTGATGCGACATTTCAGAGTGTCAATATTGTGGGCAGCCAACAATGTGACTGTCAAGACAACTGGTCGGTGGCCCGCTGACTTTGGTGTGTAGATTTGGAAGGAAAACGTTTTTTTAAAGAAATATCAGCCTGGTTTTAATCACTTTTTAAGTTAATTTAATTTTATGTCATTGATTGGGTATTTAAACGTAATTTTCTTTGTAAGAGTCCTAGTACAAGACATATCATAAATAAAATTAGTTTATTTCTAGTACGAAATAAACAATTTTTATTTATTTATTTATTTAATAGCCCCGTATAACATTACAAATCAACACGACAAGATACAATCCAAACTTCAGAAGGACGGGCCCAGAGGCGCGAATTATCGGCGACATTATTCAAAACCTTTCAGCTGATGTCTTCACAAATTATATAATTTCATTGTGAATTTATACAGCCTTTCTGCTAAAATGATGGCAAGTCGTGACCCTCGATTCACCCACAAGCCACCGCCATTATCTAGTCTTTACAGACCGACAGTGTTATTAATAAAGCAAGTTATATTAAGATTTACTTGCATCGTAGACGTGCCTTGAGTTTCTGGGCTTGTTTGAATACAGGATTTTCTTTTGCAGAAATAAAAAAGGCTGGGAAAAGGAAGCGCCTATTTTGATTTATATCGTCCTAATAAGGGTGGCGTAGTTTGAAAGATAATTGGACTGATACATTTTAAGCGACGGATTTAGCCGAATGTGTAGTTTTTTCTCTAAACGAAAAAGCTAAGCTTTTACGTTTAATGACGACAGCTTTTTCTAAATATATAAATCGGTCTTTTTAGAAGGAAAGCATCTTAATTAGGGTTTGCATCTACTGAGTTTGCATATTATGTTTAAAGTAATAGGTAGGTGAGACAGTTTGATTGTCATGATATTATGTCAGTTTATCTTTTTTATTAGTAGCAATAACAGGGATACAGAATAATAACACTGTTTAATGTTCGCTCATTCGTAAATTTGGTAATTCGCCTTTGTTGCAAAACTGCTTCCATTCGTTTGAATAAAATGTTTATTTTGGCTTTTATTGTGTTTTTGTTGGTACTTACGTTATTTTAATGGAAACGTTCGCTTTAAGTAGGTATACTCTCGTCTAAAATTAACAATCGAAGTACCTTAATGTTAGTTAACGGTAAAAAAGATCTATAATAAGTCTTATCTACCCACTGTAAATTATCTGATTCACAAACAATAAATGAATTTAAAATAACCAGCCGAATTCGGCTAACAAATCGCTTTATACTATGATAATGGTATCGTCCATTGATGAAAGATATTCTAGATAGCCTGCGGTTCTATTTGCCCGGAGAGATGGATAGATTAGTTCCAAATTTTGACACATTAGACACACGTCCCTTCATCTGTAGTTTCTTCAATAAAATGTAATGTAGGTGTAAGGTAGGTCTATAAATTACATATTTTGGCATTGTTTTATGTTATGTTGATACTATTGTTATAATAAAACGAATAATTTAGTGGAATGAAAGCCTTCATTTTATGCTTGAATGAAATATTTATGAAAGAATACAATCGCGTTGTCTTTTGTTTCTTGAGACAAAACTGAACCAATTTTTCTTTTAAAAACAAAAGACACTACGTACTTAAGGGAAGTTTAAGTATGGAATAGTGTAGCAGAATGTAAGCTGTGTTCTTTTTAGATCTGAATACGAAATATATTGCAATGTAAAGGATTGCGAATTGGATTGAATTAGTTTACCTACTTAACAAACCTCCTGCCCTGCATTTTTTAAAAGTTATAAATTGCGTTCAAATTAAATGGGAATTACTAATTAAATAATCTAATCTTTTTACGTATTTCATTAATCATTTGTTTCCTGTCGACGTCGAAGTCTAGGTGGGATTAAGATTGCCACTTAAATAAATTAGTTGAAACTGGATTATTTAGCAATAAAAAAAAATATTGAATAAAGATCTCAGAAGACATGGCAAAAGCTACGTCATTGTTAATGGTGATAGGTACATAGTGATTAAAACAATACTTAATATTGTTAAATTCTTTACTTACTTTAAAGTACCCTATTTGAGTACATTAGAAAACATACATACATAGGGTAAATTTTAATTATTAGAATATATTATTATGATGCAGTAATGGCCGTGTGAAACACTTCTGGTAAATAGTATGTGTATCTAAAGTAGGTACAGACAGTCTAACTAGTCAACCAACCCAATGCTTCTAAAAGCTAAAAATAAAAACTCTTGTTACCGTTACAGCCTACACTGTGTTAGACCAGGTTACAGAAACGGGTCCTCTATAACGGATGTGTCGTATTGTCTACGTGACGTGACGTCACCGAACGTTTCCCGTATAACATTGTCACATCGTAAAGCCGTCATTCCGTAGCCACGCGTTTTGAAGCAGGTCAAATCAAGGAGTCTTGTAACCTTTTACGGAAAGCGACGACGATGCACAGATTATCTGACATCCCTGATTGGATAGAAACCGTTTTTTTGATAATCTTTGCACATATAAATGGTAAATAAATACAAATATATAATACACTAGCGGACCTTCCCGGCTTCGCACGGTTTAGTATGGAACCCTAACTGTTTTGAAAATATAATATAGCCTATGTTCACTGGGGATAGTGTAGCTTCCCAACGGTGAAAGAATTTTTCAAATCAGTCCAATAGTTTCGGAGCCTATTCATTACAAAAAAACAAACAAACAAAAAATCAAGCCTTTCCCCTTTAAAATATTAGTATAGAATTGAATCAAAAGAAAAGCTAAACCTTTGTAACATACTGCAGTCTACAGTCATTTAATTAGAAAAATTACAGACCAGTTTTTTTGTATTTGTCTTTTCTGTTTCGATTTCAGATTTCAGTGGCGTTGTAATAATATCTGCTAGACATTATGTAGTTTTTACAGAAGTCCCACGAAATGAATTAAATGTTAAAAATCTGTAAAATCCACCAAGAAATCTTTTAAAGAAATATTTTAGAATATTTTAGAAATAAAAATTTTAGTCTTTTTTTCTTCAGCTGTTAGTTGTCTTACAACCAGTCTTATGATAATTTTCGTCCTGTACCAACATAAAAAAAATCAATTGGAAATTCAACATAATGAGAATTCAACATAATCAAAAAGTCAAAAATCATTTATTTCTTTAGGCTTACAAAATAAGCACTTAGACAAGGCATATTTTATACATAAAATTATTATACTGTTCACTTCAATTATTTGTCCACTAGTGGATGAAGGGGAATTCGACATAGTGTGACTCAACTTAATGAGAATTCAACTTTCGGGGAATCAACTTTCGGGGAATTCAACTTTCGGGGAATTCAACTTAATGGTCCGGATTGGATTTTTCCAGTTATGAAACCTATCCTAACAATTGACATTCTGCGTGCGATCCCGTGGAATGACGGCCTAGGTCTGACATTGTCATTTCGAACGTGACATTTATTCGCGTTTTATTTGACGCGATCGGATACAAAGATAGGAAAGGTTTTACAGTAGGTCCACCATTGCAAAATATTTCGTAGGTCAAATGATATTCGATCGAATAGGCCTAGAATGTTTTTTTTTTTAATCATGGTAATTAGTCAATACTCATTCATTAGTCATTTCATTACACAATGCTTTAAGTACCTACGCGTTATTCTGAATAGGACCTAGCCTATTTAGAACATTGTAAATGGCAAAGATGCAACGTCTAAGACCATCAAACTTTGAATGCAGTTTATAGATTATATCAAAGTTATGATATCTGTGATCGAAAGCAATCTTACTAGGTATGAAACTACAACTACTACCTATGAAATTCATCTCCTTTTAAGTAAAACTAGACGGAGGTTTTGTATTATAACTTCTGTAAAATTAACCAACTACAATATCTGCGTAATGAAGTTCATATCTGCGAACGTAAATGATTACTCATAAACGTAGCTAATTAGTTTCATTAGGGTTTTTACCCAATTGAAGTCTATAATCCAACACAGATTATGATAATCTTTATCACAGATAGGTTATTATTTACCTTTAACAATTGTCATACGTCAATAAAAATACCTACCTTATTAAAGCCCTTCCACACTCGAACGACAAACGTTGGTACCTATGCTTACTGCTTAGGCCCAACGCTGCGACATGGGTTGCCTCTCGCATATCGCCTTTCACACAGCAAAAGTCTAGCCAGGAGCCCAATTATGCTAACGTATCGCTTCACTATGACAATCGTATCGTCCCTCGCAGAAACGTCACGTAGAATCCTTCATCATCATCAGCCTATAGCAGTCCACTGCTGGACATTGGCCTCCCTCAATCAGCGCCATAGCTTAGCTGTTCTCATGGGGAGGTCGATGGCCGTAACCCCCACGCTGGGCATGTGGGTTGGGGATCGCAAGGGACGCTGCTGCCTACCTCTCGGTGTATGTCCTTTAGTCGCCTCCTACGACACCCACGGGAAGAGTTGGTGTGGTGCTATTCTATCTAGGCCGGCACCACACAGCCCTTAGATGAGAATGAAATAGTAGAATCCTTAGATGAGAGAAACTCCAAATAGTGCGTGCCGTGCTGTCTGAACGGAGATATTGATAGACTGGTTTTATTGGCTTCAACCTCGACACTTTTGATGTGCGTCCGTCTGGTTTGGTTTAATTCTCTAAGGTATTTTCAAAACGTGTCCCATCATGGCAATTCGGCGACGACGAAATCTAAGGTCTAGACCGTTCCCCATTTTCTTTTTTGGAATGGGCCTTAACATGAGCAGAAGCTTATTCTGTAAGCCCATACAAATAAAATTTTGTAAATCTGATAAATAATTTTAGGTAGATATTGTACGGAACCATTAACATCTGAATAATGACTACGCATAATGCTGGTTTATCGAATTAGTATTAACTAATTAGTAAAATAGATTATTTTCAATGTCACATCTATATAATATATATAATAAACTTAGACACATAAAATAAATAGTTAGTTCATTACAAAAAAACAAACAAACAAAAAATCAAACCTTTCCCCTTTAAAATATTAGTATAGAATTGAATCAAAAGAAAAGCTAAACCTTTGTAACATACTGCAGTCTACAGTCATTTAATTAGAAAAATTACAGACCAGTTTTTTTGTATTTGTCTTTTCTGTTTCGATTTCAGATTTCAGTGGCGTCGAATATTCACTATTCTGTCAGAAATTACTTCTTGACGTGAGCTTTAAAAACTGGTAAGGATACTGCTTTTTGTTTTCGTTGTTAAATATTTTCTTCGCCCTTTGTGCCTTTCTTGTAAGCTCTCTACCCAGGGAAATAACACCGAATTACTTTCCATTTCAGCAGCGGAATTTGAGTTCCCGAATATCAGGAATACCTTTAAACTTTGTAGATGGGATTGAACAAGTTTGATAATGCGATAAAAGCATTTTCTTTTAAACGAATCTTCTTTTTATACTTATTATCATAAAACATCTTTTAGGTTAAAGCGATTAAATAATCTATTTAAGATGGGACTTTTGAGTAATTTTATGATAATTCGAAAACAGTGAGGTAGCCATTTTTTTTTTATTCACACTATTGTTTCAATTGTAATGACTAGTTCTAATTTGTTTCCTTTATTAGACTGTAACTTTTTTTGTTAATAATGTAAGTATGTAAAAAAATTGTAACATTAATTTGTTAGATCTCTATACCTATTGGTTAACCGCATACGAAAAAGGCGGGAGGTTGTATGTTTTATGTATATTTATTTTTTCTATTCACATGTGCCTGATGCTGGATGCATCAAGCTGAAGACAGGGCGTTATGGCGCTCATTGGGGGAGGCCTATGTCTAGCAGTAGACTAATACAGGCTGATGATGATGTGCCTACCGATTTCACCTTAAAATATGGTACGGTTTTAATAATTCTTTTGGATTTGCATAAAAATGACTCAGAGGTGGTCCCATGAAATTTATTCAGTATTTTATTCCCGAGGTATTACTATTTGTCCCGTCAAACCAATTAATAACATTGTTAATATAAAAAGGAAAAATACAATATATATTTTTTGCATACATTAAATAACATTGATCAATCATGCTTATAAAATTTTTTTTTAAAATCTAGATAATATCTAGATTAATTTTTTTTTTTATGTAAGTAGTTCAAATATCATAGACAATGTATGGAGGAAAACTTAGCAAGGTATCACGCTCTACGTATCTCGCTCATCTTGCTCTCAGCGATAAGGCCGCCCTTTATACCTTTATTCTAAGTTTTTATCTCTGTATTATTTTCTGTTTTGTGTGGTGTAATAAAGTGTTATCTATCTATCTAAAACTTTACCCCAGAAAAATAGCCTTAGCTTCCCCGCAAGCCAAATTATACGTATCGTAGGTATCATAAGACCCGTAACAATAAAGCGGAACATCCAGGAAAATACAAGGACATTAACGTCCTGTGCTGTGATTTGTGGTCTCACGTGTGTCGTGTCCTAAATACAGACACAATCTGGAGTAGTGCCCTTCGCGACACCGAATAAAAGGTTCGTCGAAATCTAATGCCGAGCTGTCTCTCGGGGGTGTCCGACAGATTCGGGCAAGATAATTAGCTTATGGCCTGTCTACATTGATCTTTCGGTGGTATCTTTCGGGGCCTGGAAAAAGTATTTTTTTTCACTTCTCTTGCTTACTCATCATGATATAGTCCACTGCTGGGCATAGGCATTCCTAATAAGCGCCATAGCACCATGTCTTCACTTTGACGCATCCAGCATCTGCCTACTCATAATATAGAGATTACTAAAAATATAAAAGATGTTTCTTTATATTGCTAATTCGATGAAACTCCGAATTACTGCCACCTACCTAAAGTAGATTTTTCGGGGCTTATTTTTATCGAAATTCCGCAGAATTTCTTATCCGAACTCGTTATAGCGGTAATAAAGTAAAGCCCACACAAGCAGCATTAATTCGGTGAGTAAATCTCTCCGCCAGCAGGAAACAATGCTGTCACTCACTGGAGGTTATGACGTCACACCTTCGCTCAGAATTATGTCTTCGACAGTACCCGTCAGTTTGATAACGTTTCTATCAGAGGTACTGGCGCGAACAAAAACACTCCGATCTATATTCATGAGGATGCTCAAAGTAATTTGTAGCATGAATAACATTGATATCTTGGGCGGTGATCAGATCGAGTTACGCAGCGTGGCGAGCAGAGTAAATAATCAGTTATTAGAGCCTTGCTTCTGCACGCGGGTTCGCACGCGTTTTTTCGGGAATAATAAGTAACTTATAATGTTACCCAGTTTCACAATTTTATGTGTGCAAAATAATCAGTTATTAGAGCCTCGCTTCTGCACGCGGTTTCACACGCGTTTTTATCGGAATAAAAAGTAGCCTATAATGTTATCCTATCCAGGTTTAGAATTTGAAGTATGCAAATTTTCAGCTCACACACACATCTTCACAACAGCACAGTCTTTCGCCATTATTATTAGGATTCTTTGAATTCCTGCTCATAGTATTGCATAAGTTAACCAAAAATATAATATGAAAGTCCTGTATAAAAATACAAAACATAAAATCCTAATTAACTTTAACAATAAAAAACGCTTTGCTACACAATTGCTTATATTTAAAATTCAGGTAAATTGTCTGTGTGTCTGTAGTAAAGAATACATTTTATCTGATAGATAATGTATGATAATTTTACGATGATAAGATAATTGTTTTATTAGTAGGTAGTCAATTTATTGAAATACTATCTTCGAAATCGATATTTATCAAAGATATAAACTTAATCAACAAAGGTATAAAAAAAATTATCGGTATTTCCCAGTTAATTATACTGAAAGGAAAGAGATAAGAATTTTGTATGGAAATGAATAATTAGAGCTCACAGTTCACCTTATTCTTGCAAAGAGAAGTTTAAACTCCATTATTCGTCTAGGCTTGTTGCATTAGTAACTTTACTTATTATCTATGTAGTTAAATAAAGTAAAAAAGCCTTTAATCCCTCACCTTAAATAACATTGATCAATCATGCTTTTATTGCCGATGTGGCGCGGTGGGCGAAGGTCCGCCTGCGACGCAGGAGGTTGCGGGTTCGATTCCCGCCTCGGAACAATTGTGTGTACGATCTGCAGATATTTGATCCGGGTGTTCTGGTCGTTTTCTATGTATAATAAAAAAAATCTATCTATGTAATGTATTGTATTATGTATATCAGTTATCTAGTACCCATAACACAAGCTTTGCTTACCATGGGGCTAGATAATGCTGTGTGGATTGTCCAGCATTATTTATTATTTATTTATGCTTAAAAAAAAATTGTTAAATCTAGATATGTATAAGTATGTCAAATATTATACAAAATGTCAGTATGTAGATTTTATGATTAATGTTTATTAGTTTATTTCTTTATTTAATATTTATATATTATTTAGTTAGTATTATATAATGTTTGTAATATAGGTATTATAGTATGTAGTGTAAGTACTTGTTTTAATTTTTTATCGAAATATTAATTAAAGTGCCACCGTCTATATTGTTCCTCCATGTCCATCCTAGGGTTGCCTGGAAGAGAACGCTCTCAGCGCTAAGGCCAACCTATATACCTCCTCTATTCTTTACTGTATTATTTTCTGTTTTTTGTGATATAATATAATAAAGTTTTTTTCTATCTATCTAATTAGTACATTAGGTTACATGAATTTCTGAATATGTAGTATTCAGATTGTCTTTGGCTTTCTTATTTATTTTGTCACCGCGCTAAATGGTTCACTACAGTAGTGAACCATTTAGCGCTGTGACGAAACTTTCTGCGTTGAAATACAGGGTCTCTCTATCTTCACTATGCAAACGACTGAAGTCCGCTCACTTCAGTCCTAGATCTATCTATCTCTTTCTACACTATGCAAACTGAGCGAGACCTCAGTCCTAGATAGCTGACGCGCTTTTAGTGTAAAACCACTATTAGCCATATCCTCATAAGCTAAAACTATATACGAACTCAACCCAAATATTACATAGACATAATTTACGCAACAGTACGTAATCTAAGTAACCCATAGCTTAAAACTAGTTTCGCTAGATCACAACGTTTGGTTATTATACTCCAATTTAGAATCCAAGATATTTTATGTCAACAAAGACCACCACGCTTGCCAGGCGGATTGGTTATCAGGAGGATGCTGGTGCCCTTCCTCTGGTAGGTTTCCTAATTTCTGTTCCTAAGTAAGTGGCTCTTACGACAACGGGCTGAGTTGCGGGGTCGATTCTTGTGGCGTCGTCCATGGGACTCTCAAAAAATACGACATTATCACGTAAATCGTACGATTTACATTATAATGTAAATCGTATAATTTTTTGTTAGTACGCATATTATATATATTGACGACCGATGTGGCGCGGTAGGCGAAGGTTCGCCTGCGACGCATGAGGTTGCGGGTTCGATTCCCGCCTCGGAACAATTGTGTGTACGATCTGCAAATATTTGTGCCGGGTGTTCTGGTCGTTTTCTATGTATAATAAATATATCTATGTATGTAATATATTGTATTATGTGTATCAGTTATCTAGTACCCATAACACAAGCTCTGCTTACCATGGGGCTAGATAATGCTGTGTGAATTGTCCAGCATTATTTATTTATTTATTCTCATTTTATTTCCAGTAGTGAATAGAACAATTATTATTACTGAGAATTAAATTATCTTTACCGGTAAGTGATAACGCCCAATAACAATGACTGTAATTTATAACAATAAAATAATATTTACTTGGATAATTATCAGTATTGATCACTCACCTGGATGTATTAGTAATGTATTGACGACCTTTGTGGCACGGTGGGCGAAAGTCCGCCTGCGACACAGGAGGGTTCGATTCCCGTCTTGAAACAAATGTTTGTACAATTTACAAATATTTGTTCCCCCGTTCTGGGTGTTTTCTATGTACGTATACGTATAATAAAAATTATCTATCTATGTAATGTACAATGTACATGAAATAGATATCATATATAAGTTGTATATCAGTCGTCTCGTCCCCATAACCACAGAATAACTATAAGTTACTAACATACATAGCACAAGCTCTGCTTAGCTTGGGGCTAGATGATGCTGTGAGGATTGTCCAGCATTATTTATTTATTTTTGATCATGTAGGCTACCATTTATGTGGGAATAAACTTTGGCACCCGTAATTTTCACAAATAGACGGTCACGTTTGAGTTTATACAGTTGGTTTTGAGAACACCATCAGAATCGACACTTCTGTGTCTAAATTTTTAGAAAAAAACATACAATTCTCAAATATTGAAGGCCGATGTGGCGCGGTGGGCGAAGGTCCGTCTGCGATGCAATGCAAGCAACCTCCTGCGTCGGGTTCTATTCCCGCCTCGGAACAATTGTGTGTACGATCTGCAGATATTTGTTCCCGGTGTTCTGGTCGTTGTCTATGTATACTAAAAAATATCTCTCTATGTTATGTATAATTATGTATATCAGTTATATGGTACCCATAACACAAACTCTGCTTAGCTTGGGAATAGAGCTGTGTGAATTTTCCAGCATTATTTATTTATTAAATAATTGTTGCTATTTGTGGTTTACTTACAATTTACTGTTTTAATTAACTAAGCGAGGTACAGGCAACAGATGGACCAAAACGGTAACAAACTCGATAAAAAGGCCAGACCATCAAAACTTCGGAGTGACGATAAAGCCAAAATAGCTGGAGTTACTTGGAGCAGACTGGCTTTTGATCGAGAAGCATGGAAGGACCGGAACCTGGAGGAGGAGTTTAGTAGTAAATAGAGAAAACTTAGCTTTTTGACGACCTTTGTGGCGCGGTGGGCAAAGGTCCTGCGACGCAGGACGGGTACGATTCCCGCCTCGGGACAGTTGCGTGTTCGTTCTACACATATGTACATAGATTTGATCCAGGTGTTCTGGTCGTTATCTATGTATAATAAAAAAATAACGATCTATGTATATTAAGTATATCAGTAATCTAGTACCCATAACACAAGCTCTGCTTAACTTAATGCTGTGGGAATTAACCATGACCAGCATTATTTATTTATATATATGCAGGTAGATGCTGGATGCGGCAAGCTAAAGACAGGGCGCTGTGGCACTCATTGAGGGAGGCCTATGTCCAGCAGTGGACTGCTATAGGATGATTATGATTTATTTATATTATTTTATGCAAGTAAATAAAGCTCATTTGTTTTTTTAAGTTTGTATATATATATTTTTCTTTCGATCGGTTTGAGATAAATACCCCAGCTGCATCGTTTATCCTGTGCCAAGCCTGGTGGGCTCGCCAAGGACGGTTGTAGGAGAGGAAAATACAGTCATTTAGATGAACAAACAAATAACGGCGAGGAATGTGGGTTAGTTGAGATATGTGGAGCAGGGAAAGTATTTGTAGCGCTTTAAAGAAATATTGCATAGGGTTTTTCAAAGTGTATTTGAGGAGAGCACTGTCTAGAGAATTTTGGCTGACCTGTGTATAAACTTATTACTCAGCAATTGAGACTTAATAAACGATTGAGACTTAATAAACGATTGAGACTTAATAAACGATTGAGACTTAATAAACGATTGAGTCTAAAATTTCTTCTTTCTTCGGCTTATTACTTAGTAGTGCCGAGTAATAAGTTTAGACTCAATCTTTTATTTCGTGAAATCCCATTCGTCCCACGATCGATATTGATGGATAATAATTACTGGGACGAACGGAATATTAAATGTATTAAAATATTATTGTACAATTCGTCCCACCATTTTGTTTAAGCACTTCTAACGAAAGCTAGCTACTAGATCATCGTGCCTGAACGAATGGGGCTTAAAGAGCCCCGTTAGTTCAAGCAAGGTAAGAAAAGTACGGTAAATACGAATTCTAAGGTAACACATTTATTTAGACAAGATTCTCTGTTTCAAAATGGTTTCATCGCATTATTTGGACGTGGTTATTTCGTTACCTAGCTTTATTACTTTCAGAATGCAGAACGCATTATAAACCACAAAAAAAAAAGAATCTACCGAACACGAAACTATCAATCTTACGATTTGTTTTTAAGTTGAATTTTATGGTAGTGGGCGGGTTTATCCTTCCTGGGGCATTGATGAAGATTTTACCCCATAGAGTAAAGCACGCTGCTACCCTATATGGTTCGTAGAGTCTACAATTAAGTCGGCGACGCAGCCCGCCCGCCGAATCCAGCGTGTAGACTTCATGCCTCTATGCCACGCCAATGTTCAAATGCAACCAGAGCGTTTGGTTGTATAAAGCTCTGCGCACATTAATTTAATACCGGTACCACCTAGCTTATGTAGCTTATGTTTAATATGGGCTAAAACTCGTTATCTTAAGTGATAAAACAGCTTAAGGTTCAAACGAGTGATCCGCGAGCTGTGTCATCTGATCTCACAATATAAAAAACATTTAAAGCCGAACGTGCTCCTGTCCGCGCCGCAGGACAGGAACCGAATTCGCTTTTACTGAAATGCGGCGCGTTCGGTCCCGATAGGTGCGCGATGTTTCATACAATTTTAATATAAGGTTTTAGAAAATGCGATGACTGCGGCGAGTGCGATAATAATAAAGATAAATAAATATGTACCCACTTTGTTTTGTAAGCATTTCAATTAAATTGTCAAAGATGGCTTTTCTGCCTAATTTCTTCATTTTTAAAACTAGTCAAGTGTAGTCAAGTGAAGCTTTGATACAGTTCAAATACTTAAATTTAGTACAGTGCTACAAACTTACCTTTTAGGCAACAACAAAACTTTCATGTTTCTTGATGCAATACTAATTCAGCGTAGGCTTACTTCTATTATGTTAATTGGATTGTTTTTTTACTATGTTTGTTCGAGCTAGTAAACAACCGTATATCCAAGGGAAATAAAAAAACCTAATACCTTTAGTATTCATACTCCCATGTTTGTGTCGGTCATTAATTAATTGAATGAAAATAACGCCCCTAGCTGCAATAACGGATAATTGTGATAATTTCATAATGGATGGTTGAGTCAAGAGAGTTCAGTAAACTTAAGCTTGTCGCACACCTGATTTTACCGAAATGCGGTGCGTTCGGCGCGGATAGATGCGCGATGTTGCATACTATTTCATTATAAAGATTTAAAAAAATGCGATAAATGCAGCGAGTGCGGCTCCTGCGGCGCATATAGGTGCGCGTTCAGATTAAACCTTATAAAATATTATCAATTCAAAAGTAAATGTCAGTCTGTCACCTTTTCATGACTTAAAAACGGCTGAAAGAAGGCTGAAATTTGGCAAGGTGATAGAATGTATCCCCAGGAAGGACTTACAGTAATTTTATTTTGTAAAAACGTGTGCGAAGCCACGGGTTGAAGCTTGTGTAAGATAAATTAAACGAAGCATAAACCGCAATCTTGTTTAATGTTAACCGACTCCGACTCTCAAAATTACGTTTAAGATTCTGATTCGGGTGCGCGATATCAAAGCTTATGTGTATGGGTGAACTAGATGATGGCTCCTGAATATAGGGCACATAATGCTATTGACTGTCATAAAAACAAATGAATGATTAATGAAGAAGTAGCAGCATTCAAATGGTTTCTTTTTCACTTCTTCCACTGGTGGACAAAAAATTTAAGTGAACATTAAAATAATTTTATTTGATAATAATTAATAGTATAAAATGTAACTTGTCTAAGTGCTTATTTGTAAGCCTAAAGAAATAAAAACTTTTGATTTTTATTTTGAAATAGGTATATTTCTCTCAAAGAACGTACGATCTATGGACGTAACCATGGTTTCTCTAAAGTATCCACTACTTCTTAATCTACTTCGTAACACTCTTATCAGAGCGATCGTGGTCATCATGTTCATTAATTTTACCGATAATGTACGTATGTATATGTAAGACTTTGAGAAACAAACGACTTTATTATTTTATTATTCTTGTTTGGGGGCTATTGTGATCTGCCCTACGATGCGTCGCCACAACAAAGCTAAAAGTATTCGCCCCTAAAATAGGAATATAAAATAAATAAATACCTTTAACACTTTGACTGCTGAAATCACACGGTGTGTGTTTTCTACAAGTGACTAATATGCGTAAATCCACACTAGCGCAGCGGCTGAGAAAATACAGATCTTTGTGACTCAGCACAGCCGTAATATTTTTTGAACGAAACGCATGTGCGGCGCAACACAACCGCTGTGTAGAGCGGCAGCACGAATTTTTAAGGTTAAAAAAAAGATCGCGGTCGTCGAAAAAAAATCGCAGTCAAAGTGTTAAGTCTTTGTGGTCAACAAAAAACTAAATAAAGTTGAAAAGATGCGAAGAACGGAAAGTTTTTGTCCGTTGAGATGAGAAGATTGATGAGCTGTCTTGCAAATCCTAAGAAATCTTCGAAGGATTACGAAAGTTAGTTTTTTATGTATTTGTTATCAACATTTCAACATTTTACATCTTTAAACTATTTTATTTTTGAAATTAAAACTATGAAATTGTGTTTATTTTATTTTGAACTGCTCCAGTGACGGATAGGGTGAGGAGCAATAGGTTAGCGTGGTATAGAAATGTCAAATGACACTAGGAGAGAAAAATCTCATGGTACAATAAATTTGTAATACCTAAAAAAAACTTTTTTAAATAATTTATCGCGTAAGTACCTTTTGTTTAATTTTCCCCTACGTCTCCATTGCGTTACAGCAATCGTGGTCACGGGGTGACTGGATGTACTCGGATTTACAGCTGAGAATTGACAGCATTATTCACGACTACCCTCAATTCGTTTTCAAATTTCAGTTCCGTTCAATCGGTTGATTATAACTCTTTTGAAATTCAGATGCAAGATTCGTTCTATAAAAACTAACAGGGAAAGTATAATGAGAAAAGTATGAAAGTAGAATGAAAGCTAGTAATAAAAGTATTAGTAAGGAATGTGGGTTGGAGGATAGAGGAGTTGTGCTTTATTCAATCCTAATCATTATGCATAGTGCAAATTGTAGTATAACTAATGCCATTAGTTTAATTCTCTTGTGATCAAGGATCCATTAGCCGAAACTAACTTGTGCTGATACAGTCAAACATTAGTTCGCACCTTATGATTAATCTCTCTTGAATAGGTAGTTATGGAATAGGCTATAGCTATATAGCTCTATTCACACTGAAATAGCAGCGGCCGGTAGCGACGCGCCGCGAGCACTCAGTGTCAAACCGCTATATAATTGCTCTAATTGCACATTAATCCTCTAGTTAATCCATTGATAGATTATATTCAACTAATTTAAAAAAAATCTACATTTATAAGACCACTCTCGCATGGCAAAAAGCCGGAAAAGGTCACGTCTCTTCAGCGGTCCATCCGGCGGCGGCGGCGCCGTTTGTGACCGCAGTTGACTGGCTGGCCTTCGTATCCAAAGGCCATTCCATAAAGTCAGCCAGTGATTGTGCAGTGGCACAGCAGTGGCAAATAATCCCTATGTATCCATACGGATAGATCTGTGCCACTGCCAAAAAACCTAAAAGTACATTGAAGTATTGATACTTATTTTAGAAATCGGCTTTTTATAGACTTTTTCTTTCGTATCTGACATTCTATAGGATCCCTATTCCCATAGAAAGTCAGAACCCTTTTCTGTTCAGGGAAGCAGTCTATTGAAATTTCGTGAGGCAGTCGTTATCTTTTCCAATGGTCGTTAATCCAATGAAAATGGCGAGAATTGCGTGAAATTAGATCTAATTGAATACAAAGTTTTTAACGACTTTGCAGAAATTAACTTTAATGTTTGAGCTATAATCGCCATTGCGTTAAGCAACCTAGAACAGCTGTGGAGCTTTGAGATAATTCGACCTAATGACAGGTGATTTAAAATTGTAAATACCTTCTTAACCTGAACTAAATAATGTGGCTATGTTAGGTATATTTCTTTACGATGTCTATCATAATGTTAAAAGTTGGTTCAGCTATTTTAAAAGGGTTGCATGTCGAAAAGGGTAACGAAGTGGCCACAATTTCCTAGATATTCGGACAAAATTATACTACAGTTAAAAGTTGTTAGTTATTTGACGACCGATGTGGAGCGGTGGGCGAAGGTCCGTCTACGATGCAGGAGGTTGCAGGTTCGGGTTCGCCTTGGGGCAAATATTTGTAAGATCTGAATATACGTATTTTCTTTGTATTATTAAGATATATGTCTATGTATTGTATTGTATTATATACATATATCAGTCATGTAGTATCCATAACTCAAGCTCTTAGCTTGGGGCTAAGCTTAAATTGTATTATTATTAGTTTACAAAAAAATATGAATCTGGCTTCACCCCATGGGTTGAATTCGTTCATTGTTATGCATTCAAACAAAGTTCTCAGAATTGAAGGAATTTCAGGTTTTATTCACCTAATTTAATATTCACAACGTAAACAACTAAATTTCATCTCAAAATGTACGAATAAACAGAGCTAAATCGATTCACACCCATAAAGCATCCGGGGAGAGGCAAATTTATAATGCAGGTTTATCTAACTCGATCTAGTATAAAACAGTGTTGCCGTCAAATATTCTGTATAAACGGCCGCCCATAAAATATGCAGAACGCTCGCTTGTCGGTGATGCACTAAATTATATCCAAGGACGGAGGCAACGAGAGGGTGTGAATGAGGATCGCTTTTGTTTAAATAAAGCGTCCTCGTATCGGCAGAACGTGGATGAATATGACGAGCCATATTCATCCACGTTCTGCTACAAAGTAAATAGGTATTGTAAAATATATTTAAATCAGTTGGCAGGGGCAGTTTGTATCATTACCATCACTATATCACCCCATATCACTCTAGACTAGAGTTTTTGAATAAAATCAATTTATTAACTGTCAACAACATCTTAATGTACCTATATGGATCGCTGCAATTATGAAAATACTGACGCGAAAGAAAAGTACGGTTTCACCGTACCTCCACAAGCACTACAGCATCGCTTGATATATTACGGTAAAATTGCTGACCCCGTAACTCAGTTGGTTAAACATCTTCAAATATGAAGCTCGATGATTTCCAAAGCGTACACTGCCGTTTAATATTCACCCTGCTCGTGACGCGGAAGAATACGGTAAGGGAGCTCTGATTTAACTTCTTTGTCCGTAATACCTACAGCCTCTCAGCTTACACTTTGTTCGCAGGCGTTTGTGTCGAGAGTTTATTTTGTACGTTCGTACGTTTTACGAGATAATGGGTGAACTAGGTTTGCATCAGATATTGACGAGCAGAGGTTGTTTAGTGGATTTCCAGATATTAATAAATAATCCTGGATAATTCACACAGCATTTTCTAGCCCCAAGCTAAGTAGAGCTTGTTTTATGGGTACTCGATGAGTGATACTTAACAATACATTGCATAGATTATGTATTTTTATCATACATAGTAAATACCCAGAACATCAGGGAATAATATTTGTAGATAGTAAAAACATTTATTCCAAGGCAGTAATCGAACCCGAAAATTCCTGCATCGCAGACGGACCTTATCTCCCGCCGCGCCACATCGGTCGTCATTAAGTTATTGTTGTTATTAGTAACAAAATTATGTTTTTTGGATTGTCCAGTATCATTTGTGTAAAATAAATATTTATTCGATTATAAAAGCTTTTGGTTGTACTAAAAACAGTTTGATTTAAATAAAAATCAGATGGCCCGTATGCGCGGATCTGAGGCTATCTTGTAATTTTTGAAATAAATAATCTTTCCCTTAGCTTTATCTTAAATACGAGATAAATACCCTTGAATATAAAAATAATTATTAGTTCTTACGTACTTCTGTATAAAAAAAATTGATTGATCATTTGTTAAGAATATTATTTTCATATACCTACATCACTAATGCAATCTACTTTTGCACAACGATAAATTAGTTAACCTAGTTTATTCATTTAAACTTACGTAAAGAGTGTTTCTCGTCGATTTTTGATGCGAATGATTGTGCTCGTTTATATTATACCTGAAAAGAAAAAAGGAACATTACTATAAACCTTACAAAATTGTATCCTCTAGGATTTAAATCATTAGGAAAGATGAATCACAAAACATTCTTCCTATATCAAGAATGTTTTGTGGTTCATCTTTCCTTCCATCATTTTGTTACTAATAACAACCATAGCTTAATGACGACCGATGTGGCGCGGCGGGAGATAAGGTCCGTCTGCGATGCAGGAAGTTTCGGGTTCGATTACTGCCTTGGAATAAATGTTTTTACTATCTACAAATATTATTCCCTGATGTTCTGGGTATTTACTATGTATGATAAAAATACATAATCTATGCAATGTATTGTTAAGTATCACTCATCGAGTACCCATAAAACAAGCTCTACTTAGCTTGGGGCTAGAAAATGCTGTGTGAATTATCCAGGATTATTTATTAATATCTGGAAATCCTCTGAACAATTAGGTACCCTTCCATAATCTGCTCAAAAATTCGTTGCCTTTCTTCCTATAGGATAATCTGCACGCACAATTCGTAGGTATCTCATAAGTAGCGAGCGTTATCTTGCCTTTCGATCTTATCATTTCTTCTTAGAAAATTCAGAATACCAAAACCGGAAAAGTTTTCGTTTTACAACCGGCCTTTATCAAAGTTGCTAAAATGCAACAAATAAATAAATAAATAATGCCGGACAATTCACACAGCATTATCTAGCCCCATCGTAAGCAGAGCTTGTGTTATGGGTACTTGATAACTGATATACATAATACAATATATTACATAGATAGATTTTTTTATATACATAGAAAACGACCAGAACACCCGGAACAAATATCTGCAGATCGTACACACAATTGTTCCGAGGTGGGAATCGAACCCTCCTGCGTCGCAGGCGGACCTTCACCCACCGCACCACAGAGGGCGTCATCAAATCACTGAACATCATTCGAAAATAGGGTTCGTAAGAAACGATTGGATCTCCGTCATACTATATAAGTAATTCTTCTGTAGTATACGTTTGGGACACTGCAAGGCGCCAAATGTATGGTAGGAAACTTACTTTTATATTTTTCGTAAACCATGCAAAAGTCATCGTAAAGGTCTCAGGTCCGTAGATTTGTAATTTAAATGGAAAATTTTCCGTCATATTTCGGGAAAGCTATTAATTTTCTTGAGAGTTATACTTAATTCGAAACGTAAAATAACACCTCGGGTCCTAAACTAATTGAATTTCGGAATAAGATTTCCAATTGAAAATAAACAAGATTTCAGTGTAATCCTTCTTTGGAACATTTGTTTACCTATGTGTCAAACTTTATAGCGAATTTTGGAAATTACGACTCATCATC
Organism: Eupithecia dodoneata; assembly: GCA_947044415.1. Taxonomy (NCBI): domain Eukaryota; kingdom Metazoa; phylum Arthropoda; class Insecta; order Lepidoptera; family Geometridae; genus Eupithecia; species Eupithecia dodoneata. Next base: position 3,666,806 of record OX345656.1, on the reverse strand, counting down.
GATGTTTAGATAAATTATTTATCAACGACTTCAGACTGCCTGTGTACAGAGAATTTATGAGACGGGACAGTAAGGCATACGATAAGGTTAGCGATGCGTTGTATGTGTGCTTGAATTTGATAGAATAACTGTTATATGGGTGAATTTTTGAGACGGGACAGTAAGGGCCAAAGGGAAAAGTTTTTCGCGTTTTCTGACATTTCTAGTGCTCGTCGGTCCAGTAGATACTTTCGATCCTTTTAGAAACAGGATCGTTTGACATCAAAAAAGTTTTTGTGTAAAATGACCATTTTTCATGCTGACTGTTCATTTTTTCCATAATCTGTAAATGCAGTTCAGAATATCTTAAAAATTTATGGATAGTCTCCCAAAAGCGTTTTCCTAACTATAACGGTTAAGGGACCTGCCGCCCTTACTGTCCAGTCTCAAAAATTCACCCTGTATAGCCGCTCACTTGGGGTAATCTCTAAGAAATTAAATTAAATCCCAAATCATCAGGGGAAGGTCGCAGGTTCAAGTCCCGCCATGGTCGAAATTTTTTGAGATATTATTTAATTTCCTGGAATCCTGTTTCTGGTACACAGTACGCTCTGCTTACTTACAGTTCAGATGAAGAGGTGTGAAAATGTTCAGCATATTATACATAGGAAACTAGTTACAAAATGTTACCTATGTGGCGCGGTGGGCGAAGGTCCGCCTGCGACGCAAGAGGTTGCGGGTTCGATTCCCGCCTCGGAACAATTGTTTGTACGATCTGCAGATATTTGTTCCGGGTGTTCTGTTCGTTTTCTATGTATAATAAAAAATATCTATCTATGTAATGTATTGTATTATGTATATCAGTTATCTAGTACCCATAACACAAGCTTTGCTTACCATGGGGCTAGATAATGCTGTGTGGATTGTCCTGCATTATTTATTTATTTATTTATCCTATATTTAAAAAGTGATTACATAACGAATATGAGTGCGCGTATATATGTATATGCACGTGTGTGATTAATGGTTTATCTTATCAGATATGACTGTAATAGATAAATTTTAATTTTAGGTAATAAAAATGTCACCTGATATAAAAGTATGGTCGACTTTTATCGAGCGATGCAATAGCGTAGTTCGCTATTGCATCGCATTCTGAAATTAAACGATCGTGATTATTTGTGTATATACAGGGTGTTTGGTGGAGGGTTAGACAAACTCGGTGGGTGTTTAGGTGGACCTATTTGTAAAATACAAATTGAACGAGAAGACCCTAACTCTTTACATTTTTTTTAATCCAGTTTTTTGTGTTTTTCAATAATTTTCCGAAATTTTCACGCTTTTCCTCTACAATTTTTTTTGGAACATGTTTTCGATTGTTCTTTGCACTTCATCATCATCATGCTGGACATAGGCCTCCCCCAATGAGCGCCATAGCGCCCTGTCTTCAGCTTTCCACATCCAGCATCTACCTGCAGTCTTTCGCAGGTCGTCATCCCACCTGGTCGGAGGGCGTCCTACACTACGTTTACCGAGTCGTGTTCTCCACTCAAGAACACGTTTGCCCCAGCGGCCGTCAGTTATACTGAAATATGTAAAATAAAAAAAATAAAAATAGCTAAATATAATATAATAAGTATATATAATAAATATAGCTAAATTCCACTTGCCTGATTGAAAGACTCAGATGAAATGGGCTAGCCATAGAGCTACCAAAAGGCGAACATGCGTCGTAAAACAAAATTGCGGTCTATAGGGCAATATAACCTTAACGGTTTATTAATACTGTTAGGTGATGTCGTTAAATGGAATAACGGAATTGAAAGGTGTGATGAATGTCGAATATACATCGTTATTTATATTCGTGCCTGTACTCTTAACATAATATGAAAGGTATATTCAATAAATAATGCTGGACAATCCACACAGCATCATCTAGCCCCAAGTTAAGCAGAGCTTGTGTTATGGGTACTAGATGACTGATATACATAATACTATGCAATACATAGATAGATATTTATTATTATATATAGAAAACGACCAGAACACCCAGAACAAATATCTGTAGATCGTACAAATATTTGTCCTGAGAGGTGGGAATCGAACCCTCAACCTCCTGCGTCGCAGGCGGGCCTTCGCCCACCGCGCCACAGAGGTCGTCAATATATTGAAATATATTTATAGTTGTATACAAATACAACATTATTATCTAAGCGAGCGACCCTATTAAAAGCTGCTGTAGGTGCTCGCCGCTGTACCAGACAGGGAGGCCGTTGGCCTATATTCCTTCCTTATCACACCTTGCTTATTTCGATACAGCAATCCCTTTCCCCCGTGACGTCATCTCTGGTAGCGCTGTGTGCGTGCTAATTCTTACGCAAATCTATCGATGTCTACCGTTCATAACTAAACTAGGTATACCTTTAATTATGTTTTGTTATTAATTAAGAATACGCGTTAATTGAGTTTTATTTTTATTCGAAGAACAACGGAATCAATTTTCCTTTGATTTATTCTAATTGGTTTTCGTGGATGTTTTCTATCTTGCGGAGATGTCAGATAAAGGAAAGTAAAATGTATAAATTAATTAGTATTGTGTATAGATTGTATGTAACATTAGACCCCATAATTAAGTTAGTAGATACACCTAACATCACCTTACGGCTTAATGTTTTTATTTCAATAAATAAAATAAAATGATTTCGAGGTTAGTTAACACTAGCAAGGGATCATCTATAAATTACGTCACACGTTAAGGGGGAGGGAGGGGGTCGACGAAGTGTGACATTGTGTGACAAGGGGTGGGAAAGGTCCTAAATTTCGTGACGTCACATTTCAAAATCTATTTTAATAAAAAAGTAAAAAACATTTGCTTATCGGCCACTCGCTCTTTTAGTGTTACGCGTGTTATAATTCATCGTATTTTGTTAAGGTAATTTCTTGAAATGAATGTTTGATGTTATGTAAGTAGTTATATTAAAACATAATTTAAATTAAAACAAATTTCGGTACTACTTTTTTAATTCAATATTTGTTTTTAGATCTAACACTGTAAAATATGTGACGTCACAATGGAGGAGAGGGGGTCTCACAAATGTGACCAGCTGTGACAAGGACGGGGTGGGGGGTCAAAAATCATGAAATTCGTGTGACGTAATTTATGGATGGCCCCAACGACATACATGGACGTGTGGAGGTGGTTGACCTCCAGATGCGCTGCTGTTGCAGCCAGAAACGGCAGTGAATGTGTTAAGCTCGTAGCAGTTTCGTAGCAGGCGTAGCTCATGCCTACGAGTGGAAGCGAGTGTGTTTGGTTGCCTAGTAAATGTTTACGAGCGTAGTATCGTGTCATTATCTGGCGTACGGCATGTGTCTAAGTACCTGCCAACTTGCCTAAGATGTCACCAAGTCAGTAAGTTTGACTCCATTGGATAATCCAATATGGAGTAAAACAAATGAATTATTTCCTTTTGACGTACGATCTGCTTTTATTTTTATTTGTGTATGGTTCTTTAATAAATGAATGGCTTTTTCATAAATTAATGACGAGGTCTGTCGAGGACTGGACGAGGAATGGTTCATCATCATCATCATCAGCCTATAGCAGTCCATTGCTGGACATAGGCCTCCCCCAATGAGCGCCATAGCGCCCTGTCTTCACCTTGCCGCATCCAGCATCTACCTGCAGTCTTTCGCAGGTCGTCATCCCACCTGGTCGGAGAGGAATGGTTATTAGATTATTTAAGTTTATCTGTTAAGTGTGTCAAACTGTTTGTCTTCCTATTAAAACAACATATAAAAAAAAGTCTTCTTAGTTTCGCTTTGTAAAAATAAAAATATCTGGCGATCCATTAAAAACTTGGTTTTTATTTTAATTATTTGGCTTGTTCTTGTTCGTGACGCAATAAATTTTAACATTGTTCTTTCACAAAGGTTCTTTCTTCTTTGAGGTTTCTTGTTACATTAGAGGGGTTTGTGTTCCTTTTAAGTTTGCAAACGCGGTAGTCCTAAGCTTAAATTTTAAAGACACTATGCCAACCATATAGGTACAAATAAAATAGTGTAGTTAGTTTTAGAGTAGTTGTGTTCCCTAAGATTATTTTATAGGTCTATCTTGTCCAGTGGGTGGATCTGTCTTCGTTACAGGCGGTTGCGGGTTTGATTCCCGCCGCGGAACTAATGTTTGTATGTCTTCAGATATTTGATCCGATGTATTACGTATACCAGTCATCTAGTCTATAATGCAATATTAGCTTTTTTGTGATCAGACATAAAAATATCTAGATTTAACAGCACTGTATAAAATTGGATAAGACCTGGGTAGTCTCGTAGAACCGTCTTCTCACCCGCCCCGCTACAGGCTGTAGCCGAGAGCACTGCCTTAAACCTTTTTGAATGAAACCTCTACGGATCAAAAATTGGGATATCATTCCTCTTTAGTTAATTAACCTTTAGAATGGGCAACGCAAAACGTGGACAGTTTAATTAGTGCCGGCACAAAGCCGACATTATGCGACACTCGTGAACGTTTTGCAAATGACTTTACTCGTGTTTTGAATACAGTTCAGCGTAGCCTTTGGCGCCCCGTAACGGTTTAATTTGTGCAGTTGACTTTAAACCACCTGGGGCACTTTTCTGCTAAACTAGTCACTTAGCTGTGACGATGGTATCGTCACCGAATGACACGCTTTGATGAATGACTTGACTAATCACGACATAGCATAAAACAAAGACGCTTCCCGCTGTCTGTCTCTCCCTATGAATACTTAGATGTTTAAAAATACGCAACGGATTTTGATGCGGTTTTTGTAATACTCGTAGAAAGTGTTTCAAGAGAAGGTTTTAATACTATTTGACACTTAAAGATAGAGATTCCACGCGGGCTAAGCAGCGGGGCGCAGCTAGTTTTAAATAAAAGAAAATGCAGATGCAGGGAAGTATGTTAAGAGTGTCAAGTTTGAAACCATTCTATCAATTTCTGAGTTCAAATAGCACCCGCAAGTAATATCTATAGGTTTTATCATTAATTATTAATTAATTATTAAAAATCTTAAGACGTGACGATTCGGCGACGATAACATTGTTAAGGGATTGGTTAGCAAAACTAGGCTAGGAAAGCTGGAATAGAGGGCGATGATAAGAATACATAATGAGAATGAACTGTCGATGTTGACTAGTGCCAAATTAACCACATATCGTGTAAAATCCGCGCGTGTTCATAATAGGATAGGACTACGTACATATTTCCAACTAAAAACGGACGGTAGAAAATTGAATTTGATAAATCTTTTAATCCTTTGGATAGTCAGCGTCAAATTGATATGAGCGTCTAGAGTAGTCAAAATGATCTGAAAAACAGGAAAGCAATTTGATATGCGCAGTTCGAACCATCATTATTGTTGCTAGCACCCAAGGTGTTCAAAATATCTTACTACTCATTGTTTCATATTTAAATGAGCAGCCGGGATGTTGAAAATCATATAAGCAATTATGAGTTGGCATACTTACCTTTGAGAGTTTTATTTGTAAGAGAATTTGAACACCCTGACTGCTCATGAAAATATAAAATAATGAGTAGTATTTTGAACAACTTGGGTGCTTACAATAATATGATGATTCAAACTGCGTTCATCAATATATTTCATGTTTTTCAGATCATTTTGACTCTCCAGACGCTGATATCAATTTGACGCTGACTGGACAACAACGTGTGGAATGTACCAGAACTCTGATATGGTTCCGCTGCATTCGCCCCCGGAAAATTATATTGGTATACTGATAAATTGTCAAAACACAGGTACTACCTTCAATATTCATACACTGAAATGTCGTTTCGAATTGCCGGGCTATATGTCGCCGACTTTGGTCTGAAGACTTTCCATACCTTACATCAGTCCTTACATACATTTCGCGAGCGATGGAAATTGCTGCTATACGCGATTGAAATGTTACATAATATTTATTTACAAAATTCGTTAGAGATCGTTATCAAAATACGCTCATTGATCTGAGTAAATATTTGGGTATTTAATCTCAGTGGAATATTTTACCCCAATGACCTCAATCAGTGAAATGCGACATTATTTTTCCATGAATGACCGGAACCGTCCTGCCTGTAATATCCGTTTCCGCTGATGTCGATGTTATTTTAGTTACAATATTCCGTACATAATACCCATTTCCTTATATTGTATTATTATTTTAATTTGAAACGGTCCAAAAGCTCCTCCTTGATTTTATAAAAACTTTTTACCTATTATTTCTTGCTTGCATCAAACAGCAACGAATTCTTAACTACCCACTACGGTGGGTAGTTAAGAATTCGTTCCTTGTCTGTCATTAATTTTATCTTTATGTTATCTTACTTCAGAAACAAAGTTAAAAGCTCTCGTTTTGTGATTCAAATGATGCGACGGTATCAAAGCATCATATAAAAGGGCCTTGGGTCCTTTGTTTCGAGGAAGCGCAAAGTTGGCGCTTAGGAACATTGTGTCTTGATGAAACGACGTAGGTATCACGATGTTCATTCTTATAAGAAACAAAAAGAGGTGTCTGGGGTTCACATTGGCATGCGCATGAACCACAGAGCCTGAAAACCAAACGGGTTACATTATAAGCCGTGAAATTTTCAGGTTTATTACATGTTAGTTTAATTAGAAATTGGTCAAACTTGATGAAACAAATCAGTTCTAACTTCTTCATCGAATACAATTACAGGATATGCCTCATTTGTATGAGTCTCCGGGTAATCAAAAAGAGATGGAACATTTTCAAAGTAAAATTTATTTTTATAAATTTATTTTTTATGATTCTATCGCATTATGATCGCGCTCGGAGTACGAGTATAGTGAGTACCTATTTGATAATTTTGAAAATATTAAACCGACTTAAAATTCCTTAGTATTTAAACTATTTTTAAGTTTTTCGGGACACATACTAATTCTTCGGGAATATATTTTTTTAGGGACCTCGGGATAATGATCCCGATGATGAGTGATGGAGAATACTCCATACAATTAGTTCTCCAACTATATATACATATAAAAGAAAGTCGTGTTTGTTACAACACTTATAACTCGAGAACGGCTGGACCGATTTGACTGAAAATTGGTGGGAAGGTAGGTTAGAACCAGGAGTCTAACATAGGATATTAAAAAAAACCATTTGACAAATCGATTTCCACGGGGGCGAAGCCGCGGGGCGCAGCTAGTAATATAATAAAGTCCCTATTCTAAACAAACTAATCAACCGCGTCAATAAGGGCTTGATCACTGCACTGGTTTGATTTATGTCGCCTCCACCGCATATCAACTGGGGTAATTAGCCGCATATTCATTGTACTAATTTCAGGTCGTTACTGAAAATGGCTTCGTATGACACGGAATAAATTACTAGAATTGGAGTTGGACATATAATTTTTAAAATGATCGTGATTTATACGTTAATGATTAATTTATATAGTTCATTATTAATTAACATATAGTTCATTATTAATTAACATATTTAATGATTAATTATATCAAAGTTACTGAATAATTCTAATATTTGTAGTGCACCAAGTTATAAAGTTTTAATATTTCTGGCATGAGTGGTGTCTTCTAATACAAGCAAATCGAAGTTAAAAGGGGACTTCGAACTCGAATGATTTAAATATGTAGGTTATTGAAATAAACATTAATTATTTATTATTATCATAGATAATGATTTATCGCGTACCTATTTTGGTTATTATTTCTTCTACTTTTTCAACGCACTACAACACAGGATACAGTAAGGTTAATAAAACAAGGTAAAGTAAAGTAAAGTATATTTATTGCATGAAATACATGTAAAGTAAAAGTAAAAGTAAAAAAAACATTTATTTCTTTAGGCTTACAAAATAAGCACTTAGACAAGTCATATTTTATACATTATATTATGATCAAAAAAAAAATATTTTACTGTTCTCTTCAATTTTTTGTCCACTAGTGGAAGAAGTATAAAGGTGTTATAAAGGTACACGATAAACCCGATTAGTAATCTTTACTAATATTATAAAGAAGAAAGGTTTGTTTTTTTGTTTGTTTGTTTGTAATGAATAGGCTCCGAAAATACTGGACCGATTTGAAAAATTCTTTCACCGTTGGGAAGCTACACTATCCCCGGTGAACATAGGCTATATTAAATTTTCCAAAAAGTTAGGGATCCATACTAAAACCGAGCGAAGCCGGGAAGGTCCGCTAGTTATTAATAGTTGGAAAGTGTGAAAGTAGTAGTTTGTTTATTTTTTTACTGTTGGTAGGATAGGTTTAATCCGGCTCGAAGGACCATGAAGGAATCGCGGCTAGCTCTTCCCGGGATGCTGATATAATAATAGTCGAGTATAGGGACAAAAGCTATATTGTATAAAACTACGACTAATATGGATGTTAATGAGTGCGGGTTGAATGGCTGCTGGTGATGCACTGACCTCTGTAGGCGCCCGGTCCGCGCTCGCGGCACGGGTAACCTACTTAGGTCAAACTGCTGATGCTGCTAAAATCCTCCGTGTTCGAAGTATCGAACAGACATCATTATAAAAAAATTTCAGTTGACCTCTTCGACAATGCTCTTGCAGGGAAAAAACGCGATAAATAGTACCCGTTTAATAAGCTAGAAAATGCTTTTGCTATTTACTAATCTGAAATAATTTTTGTGGTTTATTTTCCATGGTGTGGGTGGCGAGATAAGGAAGAGGCCTTTACCCAGCAGTGGGTGTTACCGGCTCGTTAGATAGGTAGATAGATTAAATAAATAAATGATGCTGGACAATTCACACAGAATTATCTAGCCCCATGGTAAGCAGAGCTTGTGTTATGGGTACTAGATAACTGATATACATAATACAATACATTACATAAATAGATATTTTTATTATACATAGAAAACGACCAGAACACCCGGAACAAATATCTGCAAATCGTGCACACAATTGTTCCGAGGCGGGAATCGAACCCGCAACCTCCTGTGTCGCAGGCGGACCTTCGCCCACCGCGCCACATCGGTCGTCCATATATAGATTTTCCATGATTGTCATTTATGTGCTGTACGAATGTTAGATAGATAGAATATACTTTATTGCACAAAAAGTTGTACATAGGCGAGCATAATGCTAGATAGCATTCTCTACCTGCTAACCTTTGGGTAGTGTGGACAACAGTTTGGTAGGTAGTGCTATATAATAGAGATAATAAAATATACTACTCAATAATAATCAATAATCAATAATCATTTATTTCGTAACTTTCATGAAATACACGTCACATTAGTTTCGGCTACGGATACGTAGCCATTTTAAACTTACTAAGGTAAAGTCAATTAACAATATTGAATTAAATTACCTCTATACATTATTACAATAGAAATAAAATAAAAAAAATTAGCAATGAATGGAGTTGATATAATATGAGTTTATCTAATTAGCTAGATATGTAGGTAATGAGTGAACTACTCATAATGATACTAATATAATAATAATGTTTGTATAATCTAAGTATTTGAGGCGACTAAGTGTTCCCTGTTGGCCGATGGTATGATTAAATACATTTTGGTACTAAGTTGATATCGACATATAGACTCGGGCTCGTACTAATGGTACCTACTATGTGCCTACATATATTTGCAAACAGAGATAATAAGATTATCAATAATGTTACTGGACAAACAAATAGGTGGTTGTAATATAATGATAAAAATACTAGGTAATAATCTATGAATCACCGATAAGACATGCATTGTGCAAGTTAAGATAGTATATGGTACTATGTCTACACCTAATAAAATATCAATGAATAATTAAAAAAAACATATATTAAGAATATCGGTTATCTAGAACCTACAACTCGGGTCACAATATCTATGCACCTTGAGCCAAACATTTTGTATGGCTCAAGGTGCACAGATATTGTGACCGAGTCATACCTACCCAACACAAGCTCTACTAAGTTTGGGGTTTGATAATGTTGTGTGGATTGTCCAGCATTATTTATTTATTTATCATCATCATTATCAACCTATAATAGTCCACTACTGGGCATAGGCCTCCCCTAATGAGGGGCCTAGCACCCTGTCTTCAGCTTGCCGCATCCAGAATCTGCCTGCAGTCATCCCACCTGCCCGGAGGGCGTCCTATTACACTACGTTTTCCGAGTCGCAGTCTCCACTCAAGATAACGTTTACCCCGGCCTGTGCCCCGACGGTTGTCAGTTCTTCGGACCAGCCTTACCGTGTGTGTCCACGTCTCAGCTCCGTAGATAATGACCGGTAGAACGCTCTGATTGAAAATGTACTAAGCATTGCGTTATGGATGACGAGAAGACTCAGTGTAGTTTTCCAAATGCTGCCGAGCTCAGCCTCCACATTTATTTATGAATGATAATATTATTTATTAGACAAAATAAAGGAAAATTCTAAGAAACCGAAACTTCTCGTCAAACGAACTCAACGTTATTCGAGTCTTTGAACTGGATTTATATAACTTCAGTGTGGGTGGAGCAACCAGCGCTTGATTCCGTAGAAACTCTTAAAGATTTTCGAGTAGCCAGAAATCCTCTCGTAAAACGAATATCAAAGTTTCTGATTTATTTTTCTTCAAAAGCTATCTTATACAAACGACAAAAGTATTGGTTTTGGAGGAAAACGAATCAGAAACTTTGATATTCATTTTCCTAGTAGACACCCTAGTACTTGACCAGACAAGTAATCAATTAGTACTACCAGGTACTATTGACTCAAAGGTTGCGGACGAAGTCCCGGCCGAACATTTTATTCGATAAGCATTATTATACATTGTTTGAAGTATAATGCAAAATAATTATAAGTTTTAACCGTAAACCGAAGTGTTACAACGGGTATTTATCGCGTTTATTTACCTATTTTTGCCGACGTTTCAATAGGTTTACACACTGTCGTGGTCACAGGATGACTAGAGTAAATAGTTAGTTAAATCGTCTGCGGTAACTTTGCTTCAAGTATCCAGATAAAAGATCAAAGTTTATCAAAGGTCTCCTACCTCTCATAAGCGCAGACTCTGCCGCTCCGCCATCTTTTTCTTGTCCTGACAATAATCTCATCTTAGTTTCTAAAACACTATTTATTTTTGTCGATATTCAAAAGCACTAAGTTACGATAAAGCAAAACTGTGGTAGTCTCAGTTAAGTACCCATTATTTATACAAGTTAAAGTAGGTTATCCTTTATCGAATGCCGCTCATGTGACTGAATGTATTGATAAAATGATAGGTAAACAAAAGAGGTCTTGAACCCCAGCCACTAAATTTACAGCGTGTAATAAAGAATCAGATAACTTTTGATAAAGATCTATAAAATTTTGCATAGAACCGATAAATATTATCAGCGCGCAATCAGGTCAATGGCTTTAATACCGAAATGAAGTGGGGAAAGGAATGAGAAAAGTTAAATTTGACGTTATGTTTATCCTGGGTGATACAAAAATATAACTGTAAACGATCATTTGGAGAAAAAAGGAGAGAAGAAAATGTTTTTATTTATCTTAAATCTACTAAATAAATAAGACACTAGATTAATCACAGGGTTAGTTAGCTGCTTGGTTTTGTGCGTAGCAGTTATTGGCCAATTATGGCCTACACGCAGCAATGTGATGTAGACATTGATGCGTCTACCCAGCAGCGATGGTTTTCAGTAGGTATAGCCCAAAGTTCAGTGCTATGAGTTTAATTATAATAATTTATTTCATTTTCATTTATTCAGTTCCACCGTAGGTACACATGTTAGACTTGATGTCGTTAAGTTCTACATAAAAATTATATAGGTAACAATTTTATTATTGTATTGTATTATATAATTATATACAATTTTATTACAATTTATATATTTTATACACATTAATTTTGATATAGGAAACACCATAAGGGATTATTATTTATATTTATTACAGTAAAATAATAATAAATTAGTTAAATTGAATTGAAATAAATAATACATGTCAAGATGATTAAATGCAGCTGTATAAGGGCATTATTGATTATTTGAAAGTCCCTTACGAGCGACTGTAAATCGTTTGGACCGCGTAACCGATTCCCGAAAGAACAATAAACTATTACATTTTACCCGATGAACGTTGAGTTGACCGCAAATTTTTGCTCTAAGAACAAAAATAGCCAAATAATCAAGTTTTTTGTATGGGTCCTAATTTTAATAATAAATAAATAAATAAAGCTGGACAATTCATACATCATTATCTAGCCCCATGGTAAGCAGAGCTTGTGTTATGGGTACTAGATAACTGATATACATAATACAATATATTACATAGATAGATTTTTTATTATACATAGAAAACGACCAGAACACCCGGAACAAATATCTGCAGAGCGTACACACAATTGTTCCAAGGCGGGAATCGAACCCGCAACCTCCTGCGTCGCAGGCGGACCTTCGCCCACCGCGCCACATCGGTCGTCAAATATTTTTATTTGTTGTGGTAGCGGCAAGAGAAATACACATTCATGAAAATTTCACTGCACCTGCTTCGGTTCATGAGATAAAAAACAGACAGACAGCGGAGGCTTAGTACCCAATAGGGTCCCATTTTTGCCCTTCGGGTATGGAACCCTAAATGGATGAACCGGCCAACCACTTCTCTGCCTGTTTTATACCTTGTAAAAAAACATTTAGATATCGCTTATCGATCCAGCATAACACTTGCGATTGAGCCCCTTACCTGTTATCCCATGAATAAGCAACACTTGTTTACCCGCCAAACATGCTTCGTTTTCCAAACTATCAGCTTCCATTTAACCGTTTCTTTTTAAATCGATTCGCAGTCACCACCAGTAGGATTACTGTCCAACTGCGAGAACATTCGATGATATCAAAGGATTAATGCACTCAGAAACGCTGTTTGTTATTTGCCGACATCAATTTATATGTTACTAGCTGCGCCCCGCGGTATCACCCGCGTTAAATTCAAATTTCACATTTCGAAATTTTAATATAGCCTATGTTCACCGCGGATAGTATAGCTTCTCAACGGTGAAATAATTTTTCTAATCGGTCCAGTAGTTTCGGAGCCTATTCAATACAAAAAAATGAACAAAAAAACAAAAAATCAAACCTTTCCTCTTTATAATATTAGTATAGACTAGCTGCGCCCCGCGGCTTCACCTGCGTGGAAAGCTATGTGACAAATGATTTATATACAAACTTCTTGTTGAACCACTCCATCTATTAAAACCATAATGTACATACATATCTATCAGCAACATATCTTAAAAAACCGCATCAAAATCCGTTGCGTAGTTTTAAAGATCTAAGCATTCATAGGGACAGACAGACAGCGGGAAGCGACTTTGTTTTATTCTATGTAGTGATAAGTACCTGCCTATTGATTATCCTACGGACTGTCAGTTATCTAACTATTGATTATCCTACAGACTGCCAGATATCTACCTAAAGGTACTTAGAGGTGTGCCAGTATCTTAACCGAACCGTACTAGTCAGTAGGTAAATAAAGTTAAGGGTTATTCGGTCGTCTATAGGTAATGAAAATCAAACTAAGAAACTAAAATCTATAGGGAACTTATTGATCTCACAAAACAGAAAGTAAGTAAAAAAAATGCTGCTAATGAAATCGATACAGATTGATGACCACCCATTTGACCACTCAGTCGATCGTCTTTATAATGTGTATATCATGTGATAACTTCCATTAAATTCATTAAATTTAATGAATTTAATGGAAGTTATCACATACATTTTCTTGCAAAACGAATCTAGACACGCGGGCGTAGTCTCTTCGTGCGTGGCATGGGACAATGGCTTTACTAGAAATCTGAGCGCGAGAGGCAGCCTAAGACTAAGACAGCTTTATCCACGAGAAGAATATTCTACCTTTCACACTTTCTAAGATAACATTAAAATAAAATAAAGGTAGGCAAATAAACGTTAAACGTAGTGTAGGACGCCCTCCGACCAGGTGGGATGACGACCTGCGATTTCCATGATAAGGAAATCTAGAATCTAAGAATAAAAAATATTATTTGTCAAAAACATGTGTTATGTCAGGTAACAAGTAAATACATTTTATGAATCAACATGATTGACCGTTGGTAAGCAAAAATATCTGATGATGCCATGACGTGCAATAACTCAACATAACTACCAGTATATTACTAAAAATATTTTAAGCTTTATATTCTATAGTCAAAAAACTAATCTATGTGTGTGTTGACCAGCATATAACTTCAGTGCTTTGACACGCACAAGTCGTTGCACGTAAACAAATAGAAAATTGAGACTAATTTCTCGGATTTTTTGGCAACACCTCGTTTGCGTCTACTTTCATCCTAAGCCTTCTTCTTCAATGCTAAAATAATTGAAAAATGATCTGCTGCACATGAAATAAATATGCTGCTTAGTTGAAATCGATGTAATGTGAAACGATTTGAGAACTGAAAAGATCAATATGATTTCATCTCATCATTATCATAAAACTACAAATTAATATAGCTCGAAATTATCTAACGAAATCCTGTAGCGAACCTAACAGTCTATACATACGTCTGTTAATTTCCAAATGTATTATAGGAATAATAAATATTATAAAATTATATAATATAGGTATATATATTATATAATTTTTTGTTTGGGTTTTTCTGCTTTTGATAAAACTGTTCCTAGTATTGTGGGTACACAGTTAATCTACCGCAGATAAGTTGTTTTTTTTGATTAGCAGATAGAATACCTAGGCCATATCTTATGACTGTACAATACTGGGTCTACCTGCCGCAAAAGTGGTACCACTTCATTTCTTTCCACCAATCATTGTGAATTAATCAAACACATTTATTATATTTATAACCGTGCGCACTTTTAACTGCCTAAAATGCGCTGTTTTAGTTTTCTTTGACCCGTAAAAGAAACTCCATCTTTTTGATATGACTGGCTAAATCCACGTAACAATATTATTTTGACGTGCTAAATAACAGTACGACAAAAAAACTACTTTAATTTCCGAATAAAACATCACTGAATAGGCAGTATTATGAATAAATAAGGATAATCTATTTCTATTTTTAACAATTCGCTGAAGTGTCAGCCTCAGCACCCTTACCATAGTAATATAAAAAAAACGTTCTGGACTATATTTTAGTAACTCTCTTTACAAATTTAAAAATTTTCAGATACACTATAAATACCTACAATAAGCAATGAAATGAAATATGAAAATGAAATGATCAAAAAACGATAAATTAACAATGACAATCCATACAGTATCGTTTACTAACTAAACAGAGCGTGTGTAGATTTTTGTTGTAAAACTTAGCAAGCAAAGAAACAGTAGCGCCACTTTCAATCTGGTACCTCGAAATTATCAAAATTATTATCGCGAATTATTCAGAATTTTTGATAATTAATTTGAACACTTAAATCCGTAAGCTATCTAGCTTAAGTTGGTTATTTAGATGAGGAGGTATATAAGCAAACAAGCGTTGTAAACAATTTAGTAAGTGATCAAGATGCGAGCCGTCCTCATATTAGCCCTCTGCATTGCTGCGGTTGCAGGTGAGTAAACATTATTTACTTAATTTAAATAAAATTCTATATCCCGCTTTAATAAATTGAAAGCCTTTTACAGTAGCAATTACTTAAATATTTCTAGATATTCTTATTTGTAGTCCTTGACATATTGTATAGAATGTTTCAAAGTGTATGTAGGGAATGGCAAAAGGAGACCCTGCTTTGCAATTTAATATAAGTACAGCTACAATTAACTGGCTCCCTAAAGATTAAAGAAGAGCACTAAGGTTATGATTGTAGCATGAGATCACAGTGGTAGTGCCAAACCAAGCTAGTGTATACAGTATCTATGCAAATGGATTTTATTGTGACAAATTTACTCCCTTCCTTCATCCACAGTCAGCATAATTTTGTCAATATTGACAAGAGTATGCTGGCTCGCACGGTAACCAGCTAGCAAGCTAAACATTGAGGTTTGATTCCCGCTGCCATGTATAAGTATTTTATATCTGCAGAAACTTGTTTTGTTTCCATATACATATTTCTCACATTGGGACAACCGATAGAAGATGCGTAAAATAGACTGCGTAAAATATCGTCATATTTTTTTTCCATACTAGGGTAATGCGTCTGTAGGCTTAGTCAACGGTCTGTTTATCATGGTCACGACAATGTTGATATACTATCAGAAAGATGTAGTCATGTAAGTTTTATTATTCGGCAGCTGTCCCCAGCAACCCCCAGAGGATTGTGGGTGGCTCAGTGACCACCATCAACCAGTACCCGACCATTGCCTCTCTGCTGTACTCATGGAACCTATCGGCTTACTGGCAGGCTTGTGGTGGCACCATCCTCAACAACAGGTCCATCTTGACCGCCGCTCACTGTCCTTTGTATGTATTAAACATCTGCTGTAAAAAAATAAATCATGCAAGCTAGCATATTTTTTAGATGTGAACATTACAAAATTCAAGTTAGTAGGAGTCCAACTGTACCTACTAACAAAACCGGGGACATCCCACTTTTAGAATACCAAACAGTGTTGTTTGATGACAGTGAGGCTAATGATGAACTTTTTATTCATTAAAAGTTCACTTGAACTATCAATAAAGTTTCACTCTGGTCCAGGATTTTTGTGGCCACGGGGTATCGAGGATAGATTCAGGGAGTAATAGTTGAATAAAATATCTTCATATATTACAGTGGCGACGCAGATAACAGGTGGCGTGTGCGAGTTGGCTCTACTTATGCCAACAGCGGAGGAGTTGTACACAACTTGGCGTCGGTCATCATCCACCCATCGTACAATTCATGGACCCTAGACAATGACATCGCCATCCTCCGCACTGCTACAAACATCGCCTACGTCAACAACGCCGTACAGCCTGGTTCCATTGCTGGAGCCAACTACAATCTGGGCGATAACCAGGTTGTCTGGGCCGCTGGATGGGGAACCACTTCTGTAAGTTTGTTAAACAAAATTACTCGTATAACATACTATAAAAGCTTACAAGCTGCGCGTCTTGGTGTTTCCCGCGATGATCATCTCACTGGAAAACTGCACTTCCCACTTAACAATCCCGTAAGATCAAAAGAGCCTATGTATTATTACAGGATCATCAATCCAGGTACCAAAATACATCCTTATCCGTTGAGCTAGGTTATTGTAAAAGAGTAAAGAATAGAAAAGATAGATAGAAAATTCTTTATTGCACTTTATCTATAAACTATGTACAGTAAAAACTTAAAAATTAAGTACAATTGGTGGTCTTATCGCTCAAGAGCGATCTCTACCAGACAACCATGGATGGATAGGATCGTGGACAGTACCAGGGGATCTGTGTGCTTGTAAGTTGTGGGATATTATAAATAAAATACTTATAGTACTTACATAGAAATATACTACATATATATCATAAAATATACATATACTACTTATAAACATAGGATCTCAGTTATGCGCTTAGTGACAGCAGGACAAATATTGCTCTTTTAACAGTGTTTTAAAGGTTGGTAATGACTTAGCACGCCTCACCGATATTGGCAATGCGTTCCATAGTTGCACAGCCCGGGCAGTAAAGGATTGGGCGAAGAAGGAAGTAGAGAAGAATAAATATCATGAAAATTTTCTCGTATACTATTACTGTGATTTTCATAAATTGATCAGCAATTCTTGCTCTTTGACTCGTTGGCACTGTGAAAATAACATTGTGGACCCCGCAACTAGTAAGACTTTAGGGAAATTTAACTAGTAGTAGGACTGCTAGTTCCACATGTTCGTCTTGGACAATCAAGGTGTTAAAAAGCTTGTAAATGTCTGACCCTCAACAAAATAACATATAGGTAGATCTATATTTACATAATATATTCCGAAATAGAACATTAACCTTAATCGTCAAAATATAGAAAACATCGTAAGCGTGCATATGTCAAAAGTAAAGTAAACCACGAACGAAGTATAACTTGACATTTGTTGTTACATTTCAGGCCGGTGGTTCTGCTTCTGAACAGCTCCGTCACGTGCAAATTTGGACTGTCAACCAAAATACATGCGCTCAGCGTTATGCTACTGTAGGTGACACTATCACCGCCAACATGCTGTGCTCCGGCTGGTTGGACGTCGGTGGTCGCGACCAGTGCCAGGGAGACTCCGGTGGCCCTCTCTACCACAACAACATCGTGGTCGGTGTCTGCTCGTGGGGTCGTGGATGCGCACAAGCTTTCTTCCCAGGTGTCAACGCTCGTGTGTCTCGCTACACTGCTTGGATTCAGGCTAACGCTTAAGAATATACCTAATAAATCGACATAAATAACTATACCTGAATGTTATTTTGTTTTTTGAATCCCAATTATGTTGTCCATTGTGAATCTCATAGAGATTGCATGCTTCTATACATTTTCTTGCTAACCTGGGCAACCTGGAAGTCCCAACAAAGATTGCGGGTAATATACAAGCCAAGGTTTTTGACCTCCGATTGGAAAGTTGTATTTTATGGGTGTCATGGTTTTGGATAAAGTCAGGATATAAAGTAAGTACTACCAACGCCAAAGTCACTTGACCAAAAAAGGAAAAAAGGGAGACCATTCAAAAGATGGAATGATGACATCACACAAGTAGCTGGAAAAATGTGGCCACAAAAAGCCAGAGACAGAAACCTCTGGAGATCTTTGGAGGAGGCATACACCGTCGAAGGCGGTCCATATCAAGACATGACATAGCAAAAATCTGACATAATTAATTCTAAATTAAATTAAATTCTAAAATTATAATGTACCTACACGACTATTAATTCTTTCTTTTACTATTATTATTGTTTTAAAATTGTACATGCAACTATTGGGATATGGAATAAAGCTGTTTTTATTTTATTTTATTTATTTTTACTACCAACGCAACGATTGTTACCTGAGTCTTCCAAGGATTTATGGGGAGCCCGTACTCCTGAATCCATTAATGAATCGCGCTAAGGTCTGTCATCATGGTGTCGATACCTAGATTTATATCACTGGGATCGAAGCTCAGATAAAGCTGGATATTATCAGCGTACAGATGAATTGATGAGAATACATAAAGAGAGTATTGATAAACACGGAGAAAAAAAGGGATGTTTTTAAACTGTCTGTCCTATAACTTTTAGGCATCAATATGAGGCAATGTCGCCAATTTTGACACATCGCAAGCTCTTTTTTAGATACTTGTTGTTTCCCGCGGTTTCACACACGTTAAATTCGCGCTCAGAGGGGATAGCTTCCCCACGGTCACAGAATTTTTCAAATCGGTCCAATAGTTTCGGAGCCTATTCAAAACAAACAAACAAAAAATCAAACCTTTCCTCTTTATAATATTAGTAATAGAAGACTTGAACCAACTGAAACTGTCGAGAGAGAGGTTTAATGAGCGCAGCAAAGCCAAAAGTAAGTCGTGGTCGACACAGATGTTGCTGGGCTGAGGAAGGGTGATGAGAGCTTTTTCAGTCTAAACTACAAATTAATGTAGCACGAAATTAATTTACGAAGTCCTGTAGAGGACCTATAGACCTATAAGTCCATACGTCTATTATTTCCAAATGTTTGTTCATATTGATAGGAATAATAAATAATATTTTGACTTTTGTTTGGGGTTTTCTGCTTCTGATAAAACTGTTCCTTGTACTTTGAATAAACCAGTTAATCAAATGATGATAAAGTTGTATTTTTGATAAGATGAATTATGCCCCACAATGCTGGGTCTAACTGCCGAAAAAGCGGCACCACTATTTTTATTTCCACCAATATATGTAGTATAGTCATTATGGTAGAATCACTGAACCTAACCAAGACGCTGAGAGACCTCAACGTCGTCGTTTCCAGTCAGGTCTAAACATTAACATGGCTAAGTAATATCATGTCGTACATAAGGGTACGACATGGATGCTAGACATGAAATGGTATTTTTTGGGAACGTTGTTATCGATATTGTTGATCATTGTCTACCTGGGCCAAATGGTCCACCTAGGTAAATCAAACTTCGATAATCTAACTCGGAGAAAGTGTGTAGTTCCCCGCTGCCCGTTCGGAAAACTTCACACTTTCTTCTCGTAACAGATACTGTAGCGCCTCAAGACGAAAGTCTTCAACTAATAAGTGTTACCAGTGATTACTTACGGATCTGAGTCGTGGTCGCTGACTATAGATAGACCACGTGCATAAGATCAAAGTAGCTCAGCGAGCTATGGAGGCAGCTGTGCGAGGAGTTTTCTAAGCAATGGAACCCAGAATACGGAAATCCGTAGAAGAAAAAAGTAACGCAGAATTAGGAGGCTGAAGTGGCAATGAGCTGGCCATAATTTATCCATAATTATGAAATCAACGTTGTGGCCTACATTTTTGCAAGTCTCTTGACGACTCTTCAGGTACAGTATATACCTACAATAAGTTACCATAGATAAACAAAATACTATGAATAAATAATTACAATACATACCTACAGCATCATTTATTGACTAAACAAAGCTTGCGTAGATTTTTGTAACCTAGCAAGCAAATAAACAGTAGCGCCACTTTTAATCTAGTTCCTCGTCATTATCACAATTATTATCGTGAATTAATCAGAATTTTTGATAATTAATTGAGCACTTAAATCCTTAATCTCCCTAGCATAAGTTGATTATTTATTCATAATTCATAATTCATTTATTGTAATTTCATGCATACAGGTAGTATCTTAGGTGTAGTCTTAGTGGGTAGGTACACAATGCATAAAAACCCTGCCAGGGCACAACAATTTTTGGGTTCTTTTTAAATGTTAGCCTAAGATTCAAAACAATCATTATTTATAAAATTAGGAATGTCATATAGGAATTATAGGAATGTCATGATTAGGTAGATAGGCTTGCTAATTTAATCTGTAGGTATGTCGTACACTTTCAGTTTTTTGTTTTAAATTGTCATCGGAGAAAAATTCATGGATTGAATAATAGCATTTTTGTAGTAGTAAAGTTTTCAAGTGTTTCGTAAATACATTATCTTTTGGTTTGCATTTTAGGATTTCAGGTAGTTTATTAAATATTTTAATTAATCTAAATTTGGGGCTTTTGCTAACTGTTGTTAGGGTTGTATCAGGGAGTACTATTTTATTTTTATTTCGTCTATTATAGTTATTGTCTAGTTCTTGTTTTGTTTTAAAGTAATTTTTATGTTTTCTAACAAACATTGCCGCTTGTAATATATAGATGCAGGGTAAACTAAGTATTTTCTTTTGGATAAAGTGTGGTTTGCAGCTTTCTCGCGGAGGAATATTTATAAGGATACGTATTAATTTTTTTTGCGTTATAAAAAGTTGTTCAAAGTCCGTACTGTCACTCCATAGTATAACACCATAGTTGAAAGCTGAATACGCATGAGCATAGTAGGCAGTTAGGGCAGTTTGGTAGTTTGTGTTTGATTTTAAAACACTTAGAGCGTATACAAAACGCGATAGTTTGGTTTTAGTAGATTCAATTTGTTTTTTCCAATTCAAATGTGTATCTAGGATTATTCCTAAGAGGCTGAAGTCGCTTTGCTCGTCAATTTTCATAGTTTTGGTAAGATTTTTAAGGTCTAAAGGTTTTTTTTTGTATGTTCTAAATTGTACTATTTTAGTTTTACTATAGTTTATTTCTAAGTTATGTTCTCTGAGCCATTGTTCGCATACATTAAATGATTCCTTAATATAAGTTATGTCAATGTCCATTGTGCTGCTGAAAAGAAGCGACACGTCGTCAGCGAAGAGTGTGCATGTCGTGGGAATATATTTTGGCAAGTCATTTATGTATATCAAAAAGAGGGTACATCCGAGTACACTTCCTTGTGGAATAGATGCGTTTGTTGTCAATATATCGGATGTTACCTTAGTTGTTTCGCGCGTATCATTATTGTAGTGATCTAGCTGCACAAGCTGTTTCCTATCATGTAGGTATGATTCAAACCATTTATGTGCAACTCCTCTAATACCGACACCGTATAATTTCTGAAGTAGTATTTTGTGATTTACTTTGTCGTATGCTTTTGTCATATCTAAAAATAGCCCGATTCCGATTTTTTTTTCGTTAATTATATCGTAAATTTTTTGTACAAAGTTATAAGTCGCTAATGTTGTTGATTTATTTATTCTAAAACCGTATTGGTTCTCGTCGAAAACATTGTATTTTTCGAGGAAATAATTAACGCGGGTTGCCATGATTTTTTCAAAAATCTTTGAAATGGTAGGTAACAGTGCAATAGGTCTATAACTACTTGGGCTTCCGGCGGCCTGGCCACCTTTTTTTGCAATCGGTCTTATTTTTGCTATTTTTAGCTGGTTCGGGAAAGTGCCTTCTGAAAACGATTGGTTAACGAGCTTTGTTAAAGGTTTGAGAAAACCAGATTTACATTTTTTTACGAGGATTGGTGTAATTTCATCGACGCCGTGACTGTGTTTGCTGCTCATTGAGCTTATAACATTACTAATTTCTCGTTCACATACCGGTCGCAGGTACATCGAGTTAGTCGAAGGCGAGTGTACCGGCCGGCCACACGCACTATGGCTTGACCTTCCAATCGATGCAAAATAGTTGTTAAATGCATCCGCGACCGCTCGTGGTGACTCATCCGTGTTTTTTAATGTTATGTTTTTAGGTAGATAGGTTTGTTTGTTAGGGTTTGTTATTTTATTTATCATTTGCCAGATAGTTTTTATTTTGTTTGTCGATTTGTTCATGGTGTTAATAAAGGATAGCTTTTTCGATTGTTTGATGGATTTTTTTAAGATTTTTTCGTAGCGTTTATAGTATTGTTTAAATGTTTTGTTTTTAAGTTGGTTAGATAAAATTTTCAGCAGTCGTTTATTTTTGCATGCTATTTTTAGACCTTTTGTCAAGTACGTGTTTCGGTTGTTGTTTTTCTGTTTTATACGAGTTTTAGGAAAAAAAGTGTTTAGATTCGAGTGTAGTACGTTGGCAAATATTTCGAAATTCTTGTTTATGTCAAAACTATTGCTAAATGTTGTGTCCCAGTTTATCTGTGATATTGTTTTTTTAAATTGCTCAATATTTTTTTCTTTGTAAATCCTTTTTGTTTGGTATGTTTCATTTTTCGTTACTGGTGGTGAGCATTTAAGGTTGTAAATTATGCTATAATGATCTGATAAACCATTGTTTACCTGAGGAAGTATAAAACCAAACGAGCGTTGTAAACAATTCAGTAAGTGATCAAGATGCGAGCCGTCCTCATATTAGCCCTCTGCATTGCTGCGGTTGCAGGTGAGTCAACATAAATTATTTAAATTTTATACCCCGCTTTACAAAATCTAATTTAAAGCCAATTATTTCTGTTTCTAGTTTTTCACATTTCTAGTCGAATTTCGACATGTATAAAATGTTCTTAAGTATATGTTGGGAATAGTACAAGAAGATAACTTTGCCAGTGTATATACACTGTATGCACTAGCTTGGCAAATATTTTTTTACTATGGTGTATTTATCCCCTTCCTTAATCCATACCCAGGATGCTCTTGTCAATATTAAAAGCTTTGTGGGGTATGATTACCGCTGCCAGCCCCCTACATCTTTAATCTACAAAAACTTTCTGGATTTTACTTGTCCAGTACAGAAATATTCTCACTTTGGGACTGATATAAGATACTACGTAAAATCCAGAATTATTTTTATTTCAAATTATTATGATTCTCCAATTACCATTTACACTTTTTTCGTTAGCGAACGGCGAACTAGCTGTTCATCATGGTCACGACATTGTGGATATACTATAATCTATGTAGTCATGTAAGTTTTCTTGTTCTGCAGCTGTCCCCAGCAATCCCCAGAGGATTGTGGGTGGCTCAGTGACCACCATCAACCAGTACCCCACCATTGCCTCTCTGCTGTACTCATGGAACCTGTCGGCTTACTGGCAGGCTTGTGGTGGCACCATCCTCAACAACAGGTCCATCTTGACCGCCGCTCACTGCACCATGTGAGTAAAATAGCTATAGATTATTTGTAAAAGCATAATACATATATCTTGTTTTGATTATGGTGCTATTTTTTTTCCTTTCAATTATTTCATGTTTATTTTTATTTTTTTGTAGATTGATGTGACTTTTTAATTATTATTGTGTACTCTAAAGTGAAATTAAAAAATTCATAAAAATTTTACTCAAACTATCAATAAAATTTTACTTGGGTCCAGAAATCCAAAACTTTTGTAGCAACAGGATTTTGCCCATTGTCTAACATTTGAATAAAATATCTTCGTGTATTACAGTGGCGACGCAGCTAACAGGTGGCGTGTGCGAGTTGGCTCTACTTTTGCCAACAGCGGAGGAGTTGTACACAACTCGGCGTCCATTATCAACCATCCGTCGTACAATTCAGGAACCTACGACAGTGACGTCTCCATCATCCGCACTGCTACAAACATCGCCTTCGTCAACAACGCCGTACAGCCTGGTTCCATTGCTGGAGCCAACTACAATCTGGGCGACAACCAGGTTGTCTGGGCCGCTGGATGGGGAACCACTTCTGTAAGTTTGTTCAAGAACCATTTATACAAGTTGCGTCCCGCGGTGTTAAACTCCTAATCTTGAGTTTTTTTGTTATGTTTCAGGCTGGTGGCGCTTCTTCTGAACAGCTCCGTCACGTGCAAATTTGGACTGTGAACCAAAATACATGCGCTCAGCGTTATGCTAAAATAAGAGCCACCATCACCGCTAACATGCTGTGCTCCGGCTGGTTGGACGTCGGTGGTCGCGACCAGTGCCAGGGAGACTCCGGCGGCCCTCTCTACCACAACAACATCGTGGTCGGTGTCTGCTCGTGGGGACAATCATGCGCTCTGGCTCGCTATCCCGGTGTCAACGCTCGTGTGTCTCGCTTCACTACTTGGATTCAGTCAAACGCTTAAAAACGTACTTAATAAATCAGCATAAATAATTAAACTCTAATTTTATTTTGTTAAATCCTAAGTAGTCTACTCTGAATGTCACTTGTTAAAAAAAGCAAAATCAGCGACTTGTTGGGTTGAGTAGAATTTCAAACGGCGGCAGTGAAAGAAAAGGGATTTGGCGGTGGAGTCCGATGTCTCGATATCTACTAGCTAGCATATGTCATTAATTTGGCGTGTTTTAAGAACTATAATCTAACTTCAAATTCCTGATTAATGAAAAGGGGTTTCGAAGTAGTTTTAAACCCCGAATCGAAGTGGAAAGCGCGATCCAATTTTAGGCGGTGACATCTAGTTAAAATTTGAGTCTAAGTAATACTGAATTCATTTATGAAGAAAATAACTATAATAGAATGAAACAGTACCCCGTAGTATTTACACTACATATATGTATTTCTTAAAAATCTAAGCCGTCGCCATGAGTGATGGATGAGACATGGATGAAACGACGACGAATGTAAGAAGACCTACTTTGAAACACCAAATACGAAGTTTCGGATGACAGATAATACGAAACGAAAATCATTACCCACATCATTCAGAATGCATAATCCAATATAGGGTAGAGCCCGTTCTTCAAGCACTGCAACCAAGTAATGATGAAATAACGACTTTCATAATTATTTGACTGCAGTGTTTGTAATAATTTACAACTAAGATAGAATTAAGAAAAAAAGCTACTAACAAGATATGGACCTAAATTTAATTACTTAATCTAGTTTAATTTTGATTTGTCGTTATCCGAAATAAACGCATGTTTTAATTTATTTTCATTATTACTGTTAAACGTGTAAACGTGCGTTGCTTATTTTTTACCGATTGATATTTTTATGAGTGTAGGTACAACAAGTTCTCATAAATGTATTGACATGGTACTGTCATTATGTTTATTTCTTTGAATTTCACTCAAAATCACGCTACATGATATTTTTTTATATTAGTGAAATTCAAAGAAATAAACATAATCTCTGGGACCCATAGACCCATATTATAGATCGCACGAACAGCCTTTTCTGCAACACAACGTTTACGGTGTTTATTTCTGCAGCGTTCCCCCACAGCGGTTATGCGATAAGACATACCTACTACTATGGAAGTAGCTGAAATAGACTAGTCTAGAAGTATCAACGTCTGTAAGGTGACGAATTTTTTACCATGCTTTTATTAGCTTTACCTGTATGTACATACATACGTATGTTTGTTTGTAACCGACTCCTTTGGATTTTTACCCACTTTGAACAGTCAGATTTCATTTAAACTTAGTAAACTTGTTAATAACCGATGACAATACAATAATAAAATAAATAAAAAAAGCAAAAAAAAGCCTTTATTCACTGACTAAAGTATGATAATGATAAATAAAGTATTATTAAAAAGTAAGTATTGTTATTGATCCTCATCTTTGACCTAACTGAATTCTTCAGCAACCAGTTTGTTGGTCAGGTTGTCCTTCGACATAGGCCTCCCCTAACTTCTTCCAAGCATCTCTGTCACGAGCTACAATACAATACTTTGAACAAAAAAATAGAAAATAAATAATAGTGTAAAAAAACTAAAAAACCACGCTTTTATGAATGAACCGAACTAAAAAGTAGAAAATATTTTTTTAAATAATTCAAATTATGGATAAGAGTGATAAATTAAAGAAATTATTTTAATGTAAAAAAGCGTGGGGTGCTTTCTGAAAATATTTCTTCAATGTCGCTACTCCTATCAGTATCTACATAGTTATGTGAGGCAAGTGTGCGCTGTTGGCAAGAGAACGCAAATCTATGTATCCATGCACCCCACGCTTTTCTATAAAAGCGTGGTTTTTTAGGTTTTTTAAACTATTATTTATTAAACTGCATATGTTGCAGACCGAAGTCTCTTTGATAGCTTATCTATGTATTGCCCCATGGGAGTTTACTATCTAAGGTTATTCCTAAGAACAGGGTATTGTCTACCTACAACTTCCAACGTTTCTCCTTTTTCGTTTACATGAGCCTTAACTTGTTTTACATTAGGCAGAATAACCTTTACGTTTTGTTACATTCTGAATACTGTAACTGTTAACTTAGTTATGTTATCTACTTTGTAATGAATAAATGATCTATTTATCTATCTATCTACCCTCGTAATTATCACAATTATTATCATAAGATAATCAGAATTGATAATAAATGCACTTAAACTCTAGGCTACTTACCAATGAAGATATAAGAATACCCGAGCGTTTGAAACAATTTAGTAAGTGATCAAGATGCGAGCCATCTTCATATTAGCCCTTTGCCTTGCTGCAGTTGCAGGTGAGTAGATATCAAGCTGTCATCCAGACAGCATTCTTCTCAGTATTGTGGAGCTTGCTTAGTGGGTACGGTAAGCGAAAATCCGAACCCGCATGAATATTGTGATTCGTTCCCGCTGCCGGACCCACTCTTGGTAACTTGCTTCGTTCTACTTGTTCATAGCACAAATATTTCTCACGTTAGGGCTGAGGATGAAAGATACATCATAAAACGTTCAGCATTAATTTTATAACTATTCTTTATACCAATTAGTCACCTGGCTATTCATCATGGCCAAAACAATAACAAGCTCAAGACTAACTCTACACTATAGCGCTCATTAGAGTAGCAATGGTCTAACATCGGCTGATGATGATGACGACAAATGTTGCCATGTAACTTGTCTTGTTCTGCAGCTGTCCCGAGCAACCCTCAGAGGATCGTGGGTGGCTCATTGGCGACCATCAATCAGTATCCGACCATTGCCGCCCTGCTGTACTCATGGAACCTGTCCACCTACTTCCAGTCCTGCGGTGGTAGCATCCTCAACAACAGGTCCATCTTGACCGCCGCTCACTGCACAATGTTAGTAAAAATACCACCAAATAAGATCATGAAAACCAAATTGAGCATTTGACATGTTCTAGATAAAATGAGAGAAACAAAGTTCCTTCTAGTTAAATGAGTTCCAACAAAATTTTACTACAAAACATGCCTAGTACAAGCGAGTTCATTGTAATTTTCGTCATCAACGAAAATCGTTGTGCACCAATAGATTTTTATACTACATTATGTACATGTATTACCATAGTACTATATAGTTATTCTTTACTATTGCCTGAAGATAGACAGATAATAACTAAAAGGCACAACAATCAAATCATCCGCTGTCTGTCCCTATGTATGCTCAGATCTTTAAAACTACGCAACGGATTTTTTGCGGTTTTTTAAATAGATAGAGTAAATCAGAGGAAGGTTTATAAACCATTTGACACAGATTTCCACGCGGGCGAAGCCGCGGGGCGCTGTTTGTATAAAATTATGAAGAGCTATTATCTTCAGGTGAGTGACTAGATTCTCAATCTTTACGTCTTTGTGTTACAAAAGGCACTTTGTTGTTTATGTATATAATTATTATCATGAAGATTCACGTTTGTCAGGGTATCAAAGCTTTTGTGGCCACGAGGTATCGAGGGCAGACCCAGTAAACATCTGAGTATGACCAATAGACTATCTTCATGGGTTACAGTGGCGACGCAGCTAACAGGTGGCGTGTTCGAGTTGGCTCTTCCTGGGCCAACAGCGGAGGCGTTGTACACAGCTCTGCGCAGATCATCAACCATCCATCTTACAATGGAGGGACTAACGACAATGACATCGCCATCATCCGCCTTGCTTCCAACATCATCTATGGCAGCAGCGTACAGCCCGCGTCTATTCCTGGAGCCAACTACAATCTGGCTGACAACCAGGTTGTCTGGGCCGCTGGATGGGGAACCACTTCAGTAAGTTTGTTGAAGAATATAAATTGTTATACTAGTAGTTGTAAGTTGTTGCTAAACGATACCATACTAGCTCAATTTATAACATTTATCTGCGCCCCGCGGTATTGATCATCTCATGGGTACTGCACTTTTTCGTGATCAAAGTAGCCTATTCTGCGATAATACATCCAGATACCAAATTTCATCCAAATCCGTTCAGCTATTTGAGAGTTAATGAGTTAACATTTATTTTGTTATACATATAAGTGTGATTATTTAGTTTAAAATTTATTTTATTTAATAACTTGACGCTTATTCGATGACGTGTTATGGCGGAATCCTATATTTTCTAGTTTTATTTTATTAAAATACTAATAAGTCTCGATCAAAATATATAACGTTTTGTAATCTATGGCTTAGGTATAATTAGGTAAATACATACAAATTTTACTTACCAGTTTTAGTTACCAGTTTTTGTTATCCAGGCTGCTCATCCCTATTGATTATTCTTTGATATAAAGTTTTTCATAAAATGTCACATTACATAAAATAAAAAACACGAACCTTGACTTTTTGGTTACTTTTCAGACCGGTGGCTCTGCTTCTGAACAGCTCCGGCACGTGCAAATTTGGACTGTCAACCAAATAACATGCGCTCAGCGTTATGCTAGTGCAGGTGACACCATCACTGTCAACATGCTGTGCTCCGGCTGGCTGGACGTGGGTGGCCGCGACCAGTGCCAGGGAGACTCCGGTGGTCCCCTCTACCACAACGGCGTCGTGGTCGGTGTCTGCTCGTGGGGTCGTGGATGCGCTCAAGCTTTCTTCCCAGGAGTCAACGCTCGCGTGTCTAGATACACTTCATGGATACTGTCAAACGCTTAAGGCGGCTTATGTTCTAACATCAAAGGCAGTTATATATAAGCGCTTTATTTCTTTTAGACCTTACAGACTCTAGGACACGTCACAAATTTCAAATTGCATAAGTGAAACCAGGAAATAAAGTGATCACTTTGATTTCAATCTTTCACTTTAATCTTTTTAAGGTAAAGTAAAGAATAGAACAAGAAACTTTTACCTTGTTCGTTTTTGAGTTGGAGCAAAACTTGTCCCAAGCTTTTTTATCGTCTAGGTAGATTGTCGTGTTAACATTTGTACTCGCTGCGTTAAATGCTTATTCAACATCGGTACATGTTACAAAATTAGAAAGAGAAAATATTTATTTGCGTTTCATATAAAATAATACAAATTAAGAACTTATTCACTGATAATTAATGTTAATACACTGATTACCTGAGGATGTGATCTAAATAAATGAAAAACAGAAACACGATGGGCAAAAAAAAAAAAAAATTGTCGATGGATTAAGTAACTGAAATCGGCCCCCTGATTATGTAACTGCGACCGGTTTGCGACAGGCGAAAATTAAGCAATCAGTGCTGTCAAAAGCCAATTTTGTACTAACATGACACCAGGTACTACGTCACCCAGCAATCGAGCACTAGGTTTCCCTCTGCCGGACAATCGGTGAACTAAAAATTGCTTGCTAAAATGCGGTCGCGGTCGCGTCGCTGTTGCTGTTGCTTTTACATAATCAGCCTGCGGGTCTCATTAAACCTTTTTTACATCCATCTTCCGAATGTAAATATTATTGACGGTAAATTTTTATACTATTGAGTGGATAATTACCGTAGCTAAATAAATAGAAAATAATTTCTGTAATTATTTACAACTATTTAAGAAAAACTACCTTTTATCATTTGTCGCTTTTAGTTAATTCTGTGCGCTTTCTCTACTAACCTCTTCCCGCGGCAAGGTGTGTAATCACGCTGTCGCTGTCATGCCCAATTGCCCCAGTCTCGGACAAAATATAACATATCGCCTTAAAAACGTAAACGTAACTTAAAAACGAAATCTGATTCTTATCTCGTTCTCAATCCTAATTATATTATCAAAACGAATGGAACTGTTTTGAGAATGCATTATTTATATCGAAAAAATTTGTGCTATAGTTAAGTTACTGAAAGCTGGCGCGACTTTTTAATCTTTTCATTAAATTAACCGTCACAAATCTTTCGATACTAGAAGCCTACTTCTTTTCATCCGCAGTTACGAAGTAGAGCCGCAAGGCCGCAAAGCTCGGCGTGTGTCTATCGCCTACTTACCAAACAACAAAGGGCCGGCCACCGTTTCGTACGAATTTTGTATTTTTATACGGTAAATTCAATATTATTATACGATTCATTTTAATTATTGATAATCATTTCTTAATTATTTTAAATAGACTGATTAATCGTAAAATAAAACAATTGACTTGCCTGTTATGTAATACGACTTAATGGTTAAAATATGAAACTGAAACTGATATCAGGATAACCTATCATGTCATGAAAAAGACGCTCCATTTCTTATCTGGTCAAATTCCTCGATTATCACCTCATTACCGGGAAATCAATCATCTTATTATAATTATCAAAAATATTGATTGATTGATGAAACGCGGTGGATTAATGATAGTTTTTTGGTATAAATACGCTCAAAACTCTAGAAAAATTTATTAGTAATCAAGATGCGTGCCATCCTCATATTAGCCCTCTGCCTAGCTGCAGTTGCAGGTAAGTCTTAATTATTTAATGTGTAGATAATAAGCCCTTTAACTTACAAACTCAATCAATCACTATAGAGTTACTGGTAATTTACTGACAGACCCAGGCCCAAATCATTATGAATAAATCGCTTCACAATAACAAATTGTATCGTCTTATTTCTGTATTTCTACATTTATGGAAGGACACGTGTCAAATGTCAATCAAGGGATGTAACCATACTATCAATATCCCTCCGTGCTAATAGAACCGCACGATCTAGATTTAATTTCATTTACTGAAAATTATCATACTAAAAATGATTGGATAGCTTTGACAATTTAAAGTACTTGCAAAAAATAAGTATTATTTATTAAAAGTACTTATTTTTTGCAAGTACTTTAAATTGTCATCCTAAAAACCAAAAATGTTGGGTGCCTCATCTACACGTAACGTTGGAATGGATTTATTCATCATAATAATGTTGGGTGATGGTATACTAAAGGCACGTAAATTTTCTTCTCAGCTGTCCCCACCAACCCCCAGAGGATCGTGGGTGGTTCAACGACGACCATCGCCAATTACCCGTCCATTGCCGCCCTGCTGTACTCCTGGAACCTGGTCACGTACTTCCAGTCCTGCGGTGGAAGCATCATCAACCAGAGGACCATCTTAACTGCTGCTCACTGCACCATGTTAGTTGATGATACAATTTTTACCACTATGTTAAAAAAATAATAATGTAAAAAACCATGTAAAAAATTTAGTGGTAATTTACCATGATCAAAAAGACAACTTTTTCTTCGTTTAGATTATTTAAAGTTTTATAAATAACTTTCTATTCTTACAGTGGCGATGCAGATAACAGGTGGCGAGTACGCGTCGGCTCTACTACCGCCAACAGCGGAGGAGTTATACACAACTCTG
Source organism: Eupithecia dodoneata (assembly GCA_947044415.1). Classification (NCBI taxonomy): domain Eukaryota; kingdom Metazoa; phylum Arthropoda; class Insecta; order Lepidoptera; family Geometridae; genus Eupithecia; species Eupithecia dodoneata. Next base: position 3,634,608 of record OX345656.1, on the reverse strand, counting down.
CGCAGATCATCAACCATCCATTTTACAACAGTCGTACCATGGACAATGACGTCTCCATCATCCGCACTGCGACCAACCTCGCCTATAACAACAACGTACGGGCCGCGAGTATTGCAGGATCCAACTACAATCTAGGTGACAACCAGGTTGTCTGGGCCGCTGGATGGGGAACCACTTCTGTAAGTATTTTTCGAACAATACCTACAAACTTAAAAAATATTAACCCATTGTTTGACAAAAACTTACAAATCTCTGATCGTATAAAAATTACTTTACTAATTTGACTTTACTGTAATATTTCAGTCCGGTGGACCTTCTTCTGAAACGCTCCGCCATGTGCAAATCTGGACTGTCAACCAAAATACATGCGCTCAGCGCTATGCTGCAGTAGGTAACGCTATCACCGCTAACATGCTGTGCTCCGGCTGGTTGGACGTCGGTGGTCGCGACCAGTGCCAGGGAGACTCCGGTGGCCCTCTCTACCACAACAACATCGTGGTCGGTGTCTGTTCTTTTGGACAAGGCTGCGCTCTAGCCAACTTCCCCGGTGTCAACGCTCGCGTATCTCGCTACACTACTTGGATTCAGGAAAACGCTTAAAAACGCAATAAATCAGCGTGAATAACATAATCTGGTTCTCATTTTTTTCTATTAATCTTTGTTGTACTCGTCGTTTATAGGATTACACCTGCTAATGTAGTTTAATTCTGTCGGTTCTTTTTATGTAACTTAGCAGTTAGTTTTCACAACATTTTACGTGCAGGCCATGACAAACACATTTGCAGTGACAAAAGCTTAGGAGTTTTTCAATCTTCTGACGAATGAAACATTTATAATAACGTGTTACCTAAAAGAAAACCTATTGTTACCTTAGAACTTAATAGATGGCAGGAGATCTTTCGGGGAGAGGAGATAATGTCTGGTATATCGTGTCAAAATAGGCACGGTGTATGTTAATTTGATAGCCCTAAGTAAAAAGTACAGAGAGTCCAAAGTAACACAGCAGGTCTAGAAATGAACATAGATACAAGCAAAGTTACCTATCTACTAGTTATCTGAAACAAACAATGACAGAATACCATTGAGACATATCGTGATAAACTCGATAAGTCTAGAGTATGTAGACACACAATAATTATCTTTTAAACACAGTACAGAAATAGAAATATCTCGAAAAATTTAAAGCACATGGTATAATAACGCGGGATAAAGGAGTATTTAAGAGTACCTACTTTACCTATCGCTTCGAAAACTAGAGCAATGATGGCATATGCCTAGCACCTTGCCTCACATAGGTATATTATGCTTGCCAAACCGGGCCACTAACAAAGACATAGCTTGCAGGAATAGGAGTCTGTCGAAGCGGCATGGAGAAAAGATATATGGGAATAATATATAAAGATACGATCAGAAATATAACTATAAGAAAGAAAGCAAAGGCTAAAGATGAGATACAAAATACCATAAAGCTCAAATGGCAATGGGCATGCCATATGCAGCGGCTTCCTCGAACATATGTATGGTCAGGGCCAAAAATTGGGTTCCTCGAGGCGTGAAGCGTAGACGAGGTCAACCAACAAAGAGGTGGTGTGACGACATAAGGGAAGCAGCGGGGCGCACCCGAACCAAATTAACACAGGACAGGAAGACCGAAAAAAACTGGTCCGTAAATGTAAATAGTTTAGTAAAAATAGATTCTATTTACAGATAGGTACTTTGGTACTTAGATCTTGAATGATACTTAATTATTTTACATAATGTATACTAGCTGTTAAGGAAAAATAATCCTTTTTTTATTTAATTTCTATTTATTTTAGAAGTAAAAGGCCGGTTTTTAGTCAGATCGAACTTTTTAAAACTATTATTTAAAGAAACGCCTCATTTCATTATGCAAGGGAGGTAGGTACCTTGAGTGATGGTGCAGTATCCATCCGGTGACATCAAAGGCGTTTCACCATCAGCACTGCTGCCAAACATTGTGATCAGCTGATCAAGGACATCCAATATTCAATCCAAAGCGAAAACCATCACTATACCCACACTGAAAATCATTAGTCTCATAGTCCTACCACCCCACAAGAGCTTAGGATGCAGTTCCAAGTTATAACTGGAATAGCTAGTAGACTTTCATATCCGCCACACCTGTCTCTAGTTCGTTTTACTAACTAGACGCACCATGATTGTTTACGAACAAGAGTTTACTTGGTCGTTCTTCAGTAAGCTTTTTGAGATAATCCACAACAATTCAAAGCTTCTCGTTTATTGGTATAGCTTCACAATAATGCACGTCAGTTTTGTATAGAATAATATTGGGATTATAAGAAAGCGTTCGCGTTGGTTCAACCCCATAGCACGTCGGCTCGGTTTGGTGGTGGAACGCCACTGCCGCCACCCCATTGCTATGCATACACATACCTACCAACCTGTCTTTATGGTGGCCTGGCACGAAATGGTTCACCTGACATTGTTCATTATCAAAACGCTTTTCTTTGTACAGGGAGGGCTTAAAATTGTGATTCAGCTATACTGTAGATATGTTGTTCAAACCCTTGAAATGGAAATGCATACTAAGGTAAGCTAGCTTAGTACTTATGCATTTTTTCGATGTCTGGTAGAGATCGCTCATAAGCACATAATGTTTGAGCTTAAAGATAAGACCGCCTTAATGACACATATTTTGTATTTTTTTATCGTGTTTTTTTAATTTTTGAGTGTGCGTGCAATAATCTGTCCATCATTTAGAATAATATTTAATTCCTGTTAGTTTGGAATGAGTCCTAGTAGGAAAGAGACAGCTAGTTCCTAGTATTTATATTTTAAGGCTTGAATACAACCACATTTAAAGTTATTTTCATAAAACACAGTAATATCGGGTGGAAACGTTTATTGACTTTTCAATCAACATTCAAGGTGAATCCGACAATTTGGTGAATCCAAGCTGGTCGTAGCCGGTCACGGTAAGCTAACCTTCATGTTATAAAACCCACTTTTAAACTATTTCCAACTCCAAGTCAATGCCATGGAAAAATACTACGGAAGATCCCACTTTTTTGGTGCAATTTATTAAGGTCTGGTCATGCACAGTGTACATTGTACATCCTAAATTTGTATGTGAAAGAACCAATTTAAGATACTAATGTTCATATAAAAAATTAAGACGAAAAATCTTTAAACTCGCAAAACCTGTAGATATATCAAGATTACCAAGTCTAATAAGACCTACAAAGGAGGAGAAGCAAGCTGTCAGAGGAAAGCAAATATTGCAAGACTTGAAGCACCATTATGACGCTTCGTTCACCCTATCCATAAAATAAATGAATAAATATACGTTTACAGCAAAATATGTTACATTCTATATGACAAAAACAAAATAGAATGTAAAATAACAGGTGTAGAAATAATTGTAGAGAATTCACGGCCGCGCTGCTTCCTGCTACCTTGGCCCTTGGCCTCAGGTGGCTCAGGGCTGCGTCCTTCACTTCATACTCTATGAATGTTTAATGCCTAACTTCAGGTTTGTGACGGACTTGTTGTGACGTAAGTTCCTGCCTCAAAATAGGTAGGTATATCGATTTTTTTGTCGGGTTGAAAAAAACTTTGAAGGGTTTTAGGGGTCATCTGTTAAAAACTTGAAATTTTTATGCAACTTACTATCCTTCCTCCCCTAACCTCACTACCTACCCTACTACTGAACCTTATTTTGTACATTGGGCGAAGTTTTGCCTGTGACGCAGGAGGTTGCGGGTTCGATTCCTTCCAGAAGCGAAAAGGAAATTGGTCCACTGACATTATATCATGCACCATTTCTTGTTGCCCACCAAAATATGTACACCCTGCTCTTGAGCCTTCAAAAACTAAGTTCACTATTGCTTTGCACAAGTTTTGCTCTTGAAAATGACTGTAATCTAATGCCATGAAAGTAGTATTAAATATTCATATAGACCTAGCCTACGCGCACGCTACAGGTTAAGGTCAGAGCCGAGTCAAACGAGCCTATCATTGTACATCTATTAAGTACATTTTCTATTTTAAGTCTTGTCGACTATGCTGCTTGGCAATAGGTATGCCAAAACCTTTGATAGGTATGCCAGTTTAGATAAATAATTTCAAAAAGCACTGAAATGCCTCTAAATCTAGTACCTAGGTATGCAAAGAAACTACAAGCAAAATCAACTTTTCCAAAGGAATAAGTACATAAGACAAAACAATAGATTTACTTATTTGCAATTGTTTATTTACTTTATTTATATGGAATTCGCTTCTGGTTTTCATCACAATTTAATTCAAGGGTACGTTAGCTTGAATCCAAGAAGTGTATCTAGACACACGAGCGTTAACCCCTGGGAAGAAAGGTTGAGCGCAGCCTCGGCCCCACGAGCAGACTCCGACCACGACGCCGTTGTGGTAGAGGGGGCCACCGGAGTCTCCCTGGCACTGGTCGCGGCCGCCCACGTCCAACCAGCCGGAACACAGCATGTTGTCATTGACAATGTCACCTACTGTGGCATAGCGCTGCCTGCATATAGCTTGGTTGATAGTCCATACTTGCACGTGACGGAGCTGAGGAGAACTAATGCCCCCTTGCTAAAAATAAAAGCATTAAGTAACATTAACTTATCTGTGGCATAAGTGAGTGAGCGTGAACATCAATAATTATAATTCTGGTAATAGTTTCATAATTAATGAAACTTCTTTAGCTGGAATGCGCAGTTATACAGTACATATCTGGACCTTGACCAAATGTTTTTATTAATAGTAGCCAAAAAAACTCACAGAGGTGTGCCCCCATCCAGCAGCCCAGACGACCTGGTTATCGGCAGGGTTGTAGTTCAAGCCAGCGATGCTGCCTGCGCGCACGTTATTGTTGTAGACAATATTGCTTGCTGTTTGGATGATGGCGACGTCGTTGTTATACTGAGCACCTTGGTTGTACTGAGGGTGGAGGACGAATCTGTTCGAGTTGTGAACTACACCGCCGCTGTTAGACCAGGTGGAGCCAACTCTCGTCCTCCACTGCCACGTAAAGTCACCTCTGAAATTCGATATGACATAAATCTTCTGAACTAATTGCTAAATTCAGTCAAAACAAACTCCACTAAACCGAAAATTGGCGTGTGATTTGTTATTTAACCTGACATCTCAGTTCCCAGTTTAATAGAATGAATAAGTAACATTAAAATACAAAAATACACTAACTATATATATAACTACAATATAGGGTACAATTGTGGGCTGACTACCGCAAAAGTTAAGAAACTGTGTAGCGGAGATTACAGCAACGCATAAAGTAACAATTATTTTAAATTAACTTAGTTACTTACACGAGGCAGTGAGCAGCGGTTAGTATATTTCTAGTGTTGATGATAGTCCCACCACACCATAGAGTGAAAATGTCACCGCGACCGGAGTACAGGAGAGCGACGATAGACGGATATTGAGAGATGTCAATGGTGGAACCTCCAATAATCCTTTGTCCATTACTGGGGACAGCTGAGAAACAAATAGTTCTAAGTAATTTTCCGCCCAGATATTGACCGAGTTATTTTATAAGTAGGTATAGAACGTTTGAACTGATTGGTATGACCACCATGTGGGGCCACTAACCTTCTACAGCAGGAACAGCCAGTCAGCTGATATGAAATTAAAATTGAATTGAGATTGAAAACGAAACACTATTTACCTGCTGCAGCTGCAATGGTAAGTACTAAAGCAAAAAGGACACGCATTCTTAAGCTTTGTACTTTTCCAAGTGAATGTAAGTCCTAACGATTTGATCGTACTATTTATATGAATGCAATTGATAAAGAGGATATTGACATATTTAAATATCCCAAGATGCTTATCTTGGGTTATTTTTAATTATTATTCTGGCTACCCAGTATTGGAAAATCCGTGAAAATTCCCGATCCGGGTATTCCAAAATGGTTAATCTAATCAATGTTTTATCGAGTAATTAATTAGATTATTATAATACCTAGGCATAATATAGGTACATAGCCATTCTTTATCTTAGACAAGACAAGTCTTTAGAATTTTTAATCATAATTATAAATATTATCATCAGTTCGTTGGCCAGTACCTATTCTTAAAAAGATACCAAGCTAAAAAAATGCAATCCTGAGCTAATGAGGGACTTAACAGACATGAAACAAAAACATTTCTTTCGCTCGAGTTAACCAATACAACTTTTCACCTTACAAAAAACGATCAATCGACAAACGGAAAAATATTGCATATTTTATAAAATAAGGTCGAATAACAGAAACTCATTTTGGTCAGCAATCATGGAGGTTTAGAATGCTATAAACCTCGTTCAAATCGCGAATGATGGAAATTATTATTTTGTATGAAGGTTGAACACTGTCTAACCTCCTTCCATTTAGTAAGCTGGAAATTAGTGCAGCTCACATCACAGAGGAGCAACTCCCATATAAAGTCCAAACCTGTTGTTTGGGAGATAATTTGAAGATGGCGCTGTCCACCACGAAGAATATGGTCTTCGCAAGCCAAGCGCAGCTTTCGCACCTTCCATGTTGCAGTTCGCGTAGTTGTTTTTTTTTCGGTGCGGACCATAAAGTATCAATATTACCATCGAAATATAGTACAACATTCTAAATTAAATGATTTCAACAATTTGAATAATATCCTTTATTGCTTAGAATAAGTAGGCATTATTGCACATGTGAGCAAAACCCAATTTTTGCTCACTGTTTTTGAGCAGTAAAGTCACCGTTTTCGAGCGAGAGTGTTGAAAAATATATTTTTACACTAAATTAAACCTTAAAAAATGCTGACAGATGTACAGTACTAAAAGAATAGTTATCCATCCACATGGTGGTCAAATGAATGCAATGTTTTTTGATGACTCGGTCAACACGTGTCCGTGGAATGTGGCCGGACCATTAAAATAAAGTTTTTAACCTTTATTTCTTAGCTACGGACAAATTGTCTCAATATTGCTGCTCTCCTATACCTACTTTGGAAACTGTATGTAGGTATATCCTTCGGTTGATCCCGCGGGGGTGCCGTCATCAACACTAGAAACATCCTTACTGTTGCGCATAGTAGGCATGGTGTCACACAACATTACTGTACATGCATTACTACTTAACTAAAACTATTGTGTATCAGATGACATTTCAAATCCAGAAAGGAACCAAATTGAGCCTTGTAAATGTAGAGATAATTATTGTCTTGACTGAAATCGAAGCTAAATTGGACGGGGAAATCCCACCAGATAAACTATTTTAATACTTTTATCATTATCATAAATAGCTCTATCAAAATATTGGGTCTTGCAGTGTTCATATCAAAATTGAAGATCTAAGCTTCACAATTGCATAGATCTATGTAGTTGATCCTGGAATAGAACAGCATAGATTTCTCTGCTTCAAAATGCGTATTCTGGCTCTGTTGGCACTGACCATCTCTGCGGTAGCAGGTACATATCTGCTGGTTCATTGACGATAACGTCACAAATGATAATTTTTTGTCCCAGGTTTACTATGCCATGGTGACCCTTGACTAGCTTACTTGTCAAGCCTGACCAATCTGTCATAGGCAAACGTCGATTGAATGATTCGGTACAATGTTGGCCGAGTCTTCAATGGTGCCAAAAGCTCATTGGTGCAACTCGTCACACGACACCCCGGCATCCAAGCCAGGCGGTGTCCGCACGAGGTATCGCCTATCGGTAACGCCGCGTCGTCATCGAGTAAAATTAGCGTGGATGGAATCACCACATCATCACTCCAGGTTGCATCCATAGAATTCCATATAAAAAATACGAGACGAGGCGGTGCAGGTCGGTTGCCGGGTGGCTCGAATGAGCTTTGACTACTTATAAACCTTTTTTTCTTTTCTCAGCTGTCCCCAGCAGCTCGCAAAGGATAGTTGGTGGAACAACGACTGACATTTCCCAATATCCAAGTATCGCCGCTCTCCTGTTCTCTTACAATGGGCTCACCTTCAATCAGAATTGTGGTGGTACTATTATCAACGCGAGAAACGTCCTTACCGCTGCCCATTGTCTGATGTAAGTTATTTTGGAACTGATATTTTTTTAACCTTTGAAAAAGGCTTGGACCAGTATTAACAGAATAAAGTAACCTACCCCAAATGGTACATGGACCAGTATTAACAGACTAAAGTAACCTTCCCCAAAATTTCAGAGGCGACGTTCCATCTCAGTGGAGGACGAGAGTTGGCTCCACCTGGTCTAATAGCGGCGGTGTCGTTCACAACACGGAACTCTTTCGCCTCCATCCTCAGTACAATCAGGGTACTTTCAATGACAATGATATCGCCATCATGCGCACAGCCACCACCATAGTCTACAACAATAACGTACTCGCAGGCAGCATTGCTGGTTCTAACTACTACCTCGCCGACAACCAGGTCGTCTGGGCTGCTGGCTGGGGATCCACGTCGGTGAGTGACAGCGTGCCAGTACAGGAGGTCACAAAGTTGACGGATATCGCTACCTACGTTGCTACGTACCTCTATAGGTATAATTTACTTTAGGTACTTTAACGTGAATATTTATTTTTAGTCGGGAAGCGCATTTTCACCTCAGCTCCGCCACGTGCAAATTTGGTCTATCAACCAAAACACATGCGCTCAGCGCTACGGTTTTGGGAGTATCACCGAAAACATGCTGTGCTCCGGCTGGCTGGACGTCGGTGGTCGCGACCAGTGCCAGGGAGACTCCGGCGGCCCTCTCTACCACAACGACGTCGTGGTCGGTGTCTGCTCGTGGGGTGGGAGATGCGCTGATCCCTACTTCCCCGGTGTCAACGCTCGCGTGTCTCGCTACACTACTTGGATTCAGGCAAATGTTCCCTTGTAATATTCGTAATGTTACTCCATTGACGCACTAAAACTTTGATTATATAATAAATAAACTTTAATTATTAATCAAATGAGAATTGTACCTATTAAATGTGATAATTGTTAAATAATTTAATTAAAACTTATATATTTTTTTATGTAATATATTTAATTGTTAAGTTTCGGCACACATTGTATATTGTTATTAAGGAATAAATTAATATAGATATAACATTTATTTTATCTAACTAGTAACGACCGGTTTGGGAAGGGAGTCACCAACTGGGGAGGAGTGCTTCTAGTTCCTCGTTATAAAAAATAAATAATTTATTTTATCTTCACAAAAAGGTCATCTTACAGTTAATTGTTATAGCAAGGTGTAGTTTAGTAAATACAATACTAATATTATACGGGAAATAACTTACTCAGGCGGACGAACTGGAATAAAAACATATACATGGCAGTCTTTGGGGACAGCCGATAAAAGTGAAAACTAAGTAATTTTATATTTTTTTATACTAAGAAGCGTGCGGTAACTATGATGCGAGTTCCATGATTTTTGTTCACCCAAAATGTGCTCAAAGCGCCTATAAAGTTATTTCACTTCAAAAAAACACCTAAATAAAATTTCTTTATTTCGGATATTATAGAGGGTTATAGAGGGTTAGTAGAATCTTAAATTAAATAAAACAATTGAAAACTTAGATTAATAATTATAATATAACATAATGCATGTCCTTTTCCCAGTGTGATCCCTATAATAAAAAGATGGCCAAAATATTGGATTCTTGGGTGAAATATTTGGCAATCGGCATTTGTTTCACTGATCAGGGAATGTGACAGAATGCACATTTGAGGCGCGCCCGTTCGCGATCAATAGGGGCGCGGTGCAATCGAGGGTATGGGTGGGACCTGTGTTGTGCCCAGATTGTATGAAATAAATAATGGTGGACAATCCACACCGCATCATCAAGCCCCAAGCTAAGCAGAACTAATGTAATGAGCACTAGATGACTGTTATACATGCTGCGCCCCGCGGCTTCGCCCTCGTGGAAATCTATGTTTCAAATAGTTTATAAAACTTCCTCTTGAATCTATTAAAAAACCGCATCAAAATCCGTTTCGTACTTTTAAAGATCTAAGCATACATAGGGACAGACAGACAGCGGGAAGCGACTTTGTTTAATAACCTAAATAAGCTGTCGACTGTATTTTATCTCTAGCACAGCGGCTGGAAGAAACTGGCTGTATAATAAATTATGAACTACCCGCTGAGCCAGGAAATAAATAACCTAACTCATTCTGTAGTTTATTTGTCAAGTCGTGAGCACCTCGAAGTTAAAACTAAAAGGTAGCCAAGATACGGGGCCCGTAATTTACCTTGAGGGTTTTGGCAATTTGTCTCGGGAATATTACCTTCCTCATATTAAAATATAAACTTTTCCAGTCATCTTAATAAAAGGACCTAGTGCATAAGGTAAAATATTTCTCATTCCTCGCACCGCAGATGTTAATCTGTGTTTGACAACTTTGTATGATATGCATCTAGCTACGAGTCGGTATAGTTATTTTTTATCTTAAGAGACGACATGTCGAGACCCAAAATAAAACAAACGAATGTTATCTCAAAGTATTACGACAGTAAATATATTGTTTTCTAGGAAATTATCACATTGAAAACGAAAATCGAAGTTTCTGATTCGTTTTCATACGGAAAAAAAAACAAAATTGAATCTTCGTGTCGTCGCCATGGTACCGTGATTTTAAACTGAAAACAATGTAAGAATTGAGTACCTCCTGTTCGAGTACCCTCGATATCGGTATCGCATACCCTGGTTTGTCCCGAATAGGATCAAAAACACTAGAAATGTGCGTAGGTAACTATTTAATAAAGATACTTAAGTAAAAAGGTAATAATAAAAAGATGCCTACCAACACAGAACTTTATCAGATAATTTCTTATCTGTCCGCTTCGTCTTTAATACGATTATAAGGGAAATAATATTAATAGGTAAGTGATACTTTAAAATCTGTTGGTGTTTATCTTTCAGTGAGATAAGGGCATCGACGACGCGACGGGCGGATCAAGATACATATATCCGTCTTTTCAAAATTACGGTGACATAACTTATGCATCGAAGTAACAAACCCTTTTTTATTTACCATACGTTTTTATTGATCTCTATTTAAACTGAAAACGAAAGACGTTTTTAGGAATCTACTGTTTTTCTGGTCGTATTTCTGTCACGCGGAAGCTTATGAATTTCACGATACTATGTTATAGGTTGGCAGTGTAGCCGGCTTAGAATTTGCATCACCCCAACACTTTGCGATGTATCTCAAGATGCGACTAAGAAATATCCACCGGGGGCGTGTAGCAAGCGCCTTCTGCAGAACAATTCTACCGCTGAACTGCAATCCCTAATCCGCATGTCTTGCGTTTGATCACAATCTCATGTGATGGAAAGTGAAGATGTGGCCGACGATAGGTACATCACGTATTTCTAGTAGAGTTCACTCTTGTCTTGAGGAGACCCAGGTTGGCGTGTTCAAAACTCCAGCGGTACGAATGATGAAGGTGGAAGAAAACGGCTTAGTGCGAGTGGACGCTATATCCACCAAGTATAGGTAATGCGCTGCGCGTTTGATTGTCCTAGTGTGGCAGAATATATAAGACTATCATCAGAGGATGGCCTGCGTCCATCAGTGGACCAGTAGATAAGGTACCTCTAGGCTGTAGAAGTAGGTCAAGGTTAGATATTATGGCAAAATGAAATACATAAAAAAAAATCATGTTGTCACAATACCATATCTGACTGTATGCAATAATGTTTCTTAGGAATACCGAAATAATTTACCGCTGTGTAAATAATGATAGGAGAGTTTAAATGATAATATCAGCAAGATCTATGACATCTTTAAAAGAGATGAGTGAAGACTGCTTGTCCGCAGTCTCGTTAGTTTTAAGTAAAAAATAATAATATTTGTTAATAATATTACGTGAGTCTGTGTAGTCTCATAGTTTTTTATATTAAGTTTAAAATATATATTTTGAAATGAGTACCAACAAAGTGTATGAGAAATATGAGTTGGTGGCACCAGATGGAGGATGGGGTTACATGATATTTTTAGCTGCTAGTATAAATCTTGTAAGTCTTGATTATTAATAATGCATGGTTATTAATAATATATGGTTTTATTCTGTATTCGGTTTTATAATATTTGATCGTTAACAACAAAATATACACGAGGAGAAAACAAAATAATAAGCAAAGGGCTTATAGTTATTTCTTCTCCTAGTGGTGAGGAGACTTACGTACAGTTAAAAGACAAATAAATTGAATAGAAAATTACATTAAAATTTGATATTTGAATAACAAAGGAACATGTGTGTTTTTTTTTTAATGTTATGCTAATATGTAACTATAGTTATGCATCACTCCATTGAAAATAATTAGCACATTGTGATTTTGCAGGGCACAGCGAGCATGTTTGGAAACAGCTTCGGAATGCTGTTCAATGATTTTATGCAGTCCATAGAAATAGGTTCAACAGGTGTCACCGTGTTATTAGGGATCAATGCTTTGTCCACCGCAATTTCAGGTAACTTATCATAATTTATATTATTGAGATAACGGGAACGCTCCTCATTTGTTTTCATTTGGGTTAGTCATAGCTATGTCTAGTTATAGGTATTTTTATTATAGTGCGTAAAACCCTCGCACTTGGGGTAATCTATAAAATTTATAAATGGGGCTAGGCTAACCGCGATTGCTGGAAAATTTAACTGTCCGTTAATGCACCAATTGGTCCAAAGGACAAAATCTGTAGTTAATTATAAGTACTAACATCTAGTTATAAGCAAACTAACACCATGGATTATTATTATCTGAATAAATGATTTTAATTATATTATATTATTAACTGTTTCATATAAGTTTAACCTCGTCGTAGGCGGATCGGTCGTCAATCTGGTTTTTGTTTTCAGGATTCTTAGCGCACTCATTGTTAAAAATTATGAGCCAAAGAAAGCTAGCACTGTTGTCTGCACTCGCACTGGACGCAGGCTTCATTGGGATGATATTTGCTCAGTCTTACTCCACGTTCGTTATTTGCCAAGGAGTTTTACCAGTGAGTATTTAACAATATAATATGTGATTGGCCGTAGGTCTAGTCTAGCAGCCGTCTCAACAGTACTGGAGCAATGATTTTGAGAGAGACAAGAATTTCGTGTTGTTAATTGGAATGAAATGGCCAATGGGGACAACTTAGTTATTCAGTCCCTTGCCTCTTGTCTTGCTCTCTTCTCTGGTCTAGCAGGCCATGTAAGTAAGTTTGAAAAAGCTGAAACAATTTCACTTGATTTTAAGTTGAAAATATCACCACATGGTGATGCTTTGTTACTAATAGGTGACTATAATGTAGTCACCGTTAAAACTTTTGAAACTATCATGGTTATTAATACTAAAGTAATTTAAAACGGGATATTTACCATGATTTGATATTGATTTTTGAGTTATCCAATTATTCCGTGATCATGGCGCATGCAACTGTGCCAAAATATTGGATAACTCAAAAATCTAATCATGGTAAATATCCCGTTTTAAATTACTTTAGTAGTCACCGTTGTTTAGAAGTGTGAATACGCAATGAAACGGACGCGATCTAAAACGGCCAATATCGATATCAGGCGCCACGTTAGTAGGTATGTCTTATTTGTACCAGGTAAGGGTTATTATCAAATGCCAATAAAACACAGATTTGTTCAGAGACGCACGTTCAGCTGATATGCCACCGCCCCGATGAATACCGTTCGAAAATATAACGTGCGCCCCGAGCTTGTCTACACCGTCGTCCGCTAAAAGTATAATAATTATGTTTCTTCAAATAAACTATGTACATTTTCTTAAAAATATGGAGTTACTGTAGTATCATCATCAAATTAATCAGCCTCTATAAGATTGTTTTCAGTTGAAGGAGGTTTATAAAGCAGTTTTAATATTTTGTTATTTCAGGGTGTGTCGTTTGGGATCACATATAACTTGAGCTGTATGATTATTAATGAGTATTTTGACAAGAAGAGAGTATTTGCGTACAGCGTTGTTCAATCTGTTACTGGTAAGTCAATCAGATCTAGGTAAATTATGATGGCTTATTAATTATACTAGCACGCATGAAAATATTTAGGTAGGTATGCGTATATATTTTACTATTGCTGATCAAGAGCATTCATGTTTAAACCTACCAACGAAATTATTAAATGTTTCATTCCAGCTGTACTGGGTATGGTTGCACCATTGTTCGTGGAGTGGTCCCTGGACCGATATGGGTTCCGAGGCACCTTGATTCTGATCGCCGGGATAGCATTGCACAACATTATTGCAGTAATTCTCATGCAACCTGTCAAGTGGCATATGAAAAAAGTTCCTGCCACAGCCAAAGGTAGGTGACAGCGAAATAATTATATAGCTACTATCGCTATAGCTACTAGCTGCGCCATGCCACAGAATAACAAAGAATCACTACATTAGTCTGTCCCTATGTATGCTTAGATCTTTAAAACTACGAAACGGATTTTGATGCGGTTTTATTTAATAGATAGAGTGATTCAAGAGGAAGCTTTATAAACCATTTGACTCATAGATTTCCACGCGGGCGAAGCCGCGGGCGCAGCTAATATCTAATAAACTCACATAAGAAACATGCAAATGTCCCATGTTATATTCAAAATCGATTGTTTTTAGAAATGAAGCCTCTTATCAAAGAAGAACACAATACTGTTACAATAAAAGTGACAGATGTAAATAATAAAACTAAGAATGAAATTGAAAAACATTACTTTGAAATAGAAGATGAAGAGTCAAGTAACTTCAGGTAAGAGGAATCTCGCTAGAACTAAATGATCGATAGATATGTTCAAGAGCTGTTTATAACAGAGTAAAAAAAAGTTAACACTTTGACTGCTGAAATCGCACGGTATGAGTTTTCTACAAGTGACTTATATGCGTAAATCCACACTAGCGCAGCGGCTGAGAAAATACAGATCTTTGTGACTCAGCACAGCCGTAAAATTTTTCGAACGAAACGCATGTGCGGCGCAACGGTTGTGTTGCGCCGCACATGCGTTTCGTTGTGTAGAGCGGCAGCACGAATTTTTTAGGTTAAAAAAAAGATAGCAGTCGTCGAAAAAAAACCACAGTCAAAGTGTTAACATGATTTATCGCAGCAAATAATACAACATAAGAACTGATACTGTATACTTAACCTTTAGTTATGTACAATGTGACCCATTTCATGAGTCATTTTGTACATACTAATTTGCTAAGCTAATTTCAATAATGATAATGCTTCGTCACTAGGCTGGGCCTATATTGAGCAAGTCAGAGTGCAATCTAATATTTCGTCTGTGAAGCTAGACCTACTCTTGAACTTTCATTTTGTGCGATTTGAATAAAAGAAGTGGCAGTGGGCCGGCCATATCTCGCGAAGAACCGACAGCCGCTGGGGCAAACGTGTTCTTGAGTTGGTAACCACGACTCGGTAAACGTAATGTAGGACGCCCTCCGACCAGGTGGGATGATGACCTGCGAAAGACTGCAGGTAGATGTTGGATGCGTCAAGCTGAAGGCAGGGCGCTATGGCGCTCATTGGGGGAGGTCTATGTCCAGCAGTGGACTTACATAGGTTGATAATGATGATGAATAAAAGAAAAGTAAATAGACTTTATTTTACAGAAAACTAAAAGAAACTTTGGTGGATATAAAATTCTTTAAGAAATTCATCATATCAGGTGCTTGTCTAGGAACTTCAATTGCATTATCAGCGGAAGTTATCTATGGTATGATTCTACCGCAAGCTTTGTTCGCTGATGGATGGAGTCAGGTGAGTTATTGCTATTAAAGAAAAACGGTTTGGTTTTACACATTTTATTATTAAATAAATAGATTAAATAATAAATAGAACCAGTGAATATCGCTGAACATACAGGGGGGGTTAAATCGATAGGTACTAAAGTCCCCAAACCCCCATCCACCGATGATCCACCCCTCATGTAACACCGTGTATATTATTTTGTTATATTATAAAACCCTGCATTTTACAGGACATGGTTGCTAAAGCTTTGTCATTATATGGATTCGGTGATTTGGCCATGAGGACAGTGATGATGTTTACAAGCCAGTGGATCCTGCGACTTGGCAGCCAGGAAACGTATCTCATTGGCATAGCAATGGCAACATTAGCGAAAATTGGTAAGCTGCTAGTTACCATGTTTAGGGTTCCGTATCAATGGGTAAAACGGGATCCTATTACTAAGACTACACTGTCCGTCCGTCCGTCTGTTTGTCTGTCCGTTGCACTTGGCCGGTTTTTATTATTGTAATTTATTTACCAATTAGAAGTATACAGCCTGGTGACAGACGGACAGACAGACAGACAGACAGCGGGGTCTTAGTAAAAGGGTTCCGTTTTACCCTGTGCCTCCAAAGGGCACTGACGCTACACAGATGTTTTAACTTTTTGGGTAGTCAGCCCACAACAGGGTACAACCCTATACAATAAATTATGTTTCAAACAAATATTTTTTGTATTTTGTTTGGGGTACCAACGCATGTCTAGTTGTGAACATGTATTTTGGTCAGCTAATTAACATTTCAGGTATGATTTGGTCCAAGAGAGCTTTACCCCGCTACATCTTCACTGTTCTAATGGGAGTAGCGCGATCTTTCATCATAGTCCTGTTAATCTTGGTGATCTCAGAGACTGTACCCCAAGAACAGTTCCCGCAAGCAACGGGAATCTCCATGATGGTCTCTGGAGTCATTATGCTCATCCTTGGACCTGCTATCGGTTAGTTGTAAAAATTACTCTACTTTTTTACTAATCTCTCATCTTAGAGAGGGCAACACCACATAAGCCATGTCATTATAACCTAGGTCTTATCTGCCGCAGGCTAATATTATGTCATGACACGGCATTATGAGCATGTTTCTCCAACCCCCATCTCTTTAGATGCTGTCATTATTTGTCAGTGCTGAAGTAGGTAGGTAAGTACATAAATGAAATAGTTCAATTCTCATATATAATCTAGTTGCTTGTATCAGGTAGTTATTACTCCTTCCACGCACTTATTTCTTTTTGGCATATGCACTGCTATTACTTTAATTGTTGACAGTTGAGTGAATGACAGAATGAAATATTACATAGACACGGTAAATATTTTAAGCATAGAGATGTGAACCTTTCCGCTTGAAACGAACTAACGAAGGTTTTGATTTCTATCATGCCGACAAATTATGCAACGTAGATTATTCAAGTAGATTTTTATATGAAAAGGATTGAAAATAATGTAGGTACGGTAAACAGTTCATGTCGCTCGGGGCTATGTCTAGGGAATAATTAAACATAATTGAGGTCAGGTCTTTTTCTGAATTTCACAATATTTTACAACCTACAGGGTAAACTATTTTATTCCGGTTTTTTTATGGATTTGTGTCATCAAACCCCACCTGTGGATAGACAATAAATATAGGCGTTTAGGTAATATAAAAAAATCTAAGTATGTTGTTGTTTCAGAACTTTGTTCTGGCTACATAGTCAATTTTTAAACAAGTTTTATTTTCTTTTCGCAGGCGCTACGAGAGATCTAACGAACAGCTACTCAACGGCTTTCTATCTCCTGACATCATTCTTTGTTATAACTATAATATTCTGGGCTATAGAGCTTATTTATAAGAAAAACATGGATAAAATAACACAAATAAAAAATAAAAATTCAACACGATCTAATAAAGGAAAATGAAGGCGGACAGCGACATCTTTAATCTCCCTAAGATTGTTTGAACTTTATATTGGAGTTGCACCTCTGTGAACTGCACTCCTATTAGCTTTTCGACGGAAAGGATGTTAGACAGACAGTGTTCAACCTTCATAGAAAATAATAATTTCGTTCGTCCGCGGTTTGAAAGAGGTTTATAGCAATCCTAGTTGAGTTTCTGATATTCAATATCTCCACACCAAATTGAGTTTCTGATATTCAATATCTTAAATATCAGAAACTCAATTTGGTGTGGTTAAAGATCACAAAATAGTTTCTCGTTAGTCGAGGTGAAAAGGTCTATTTTATACTCGAGAGCCAATGTTTTTTGTTTCGTGCCTATTTATTAAATTTTAATTAATTAAATTGTTTTCCTCACTTGTTGAACAAATAACTATTATTAAAACCATAACACATTTTTTAAACGACTGCGCAAGAAGGACGGTTTTGTTTTTTTCACTGAAGCTCTTTTTTTACATTAGGGTGACTAGTGTGATAATTATAATGCAAGGTATGTATTTTTGAAATGATTGAATGTTAAATTTATTGTGTTATTCAATGTTATAACCATAATTAGCTTCGTATTGGCTTACGCTCAAACATATGAGGTAGATTTTTTAATCTATAATAAAAAAAATATTATAGATTAAAAAATCTACCTCATAAGAAATACCTAACTAATTTTTATTATATTTAATAAAACGTTGGGAAGATATTGAATATTATTTTTCAAATCATTAACAGCGGCAATAAAAAATAGGGAAACATTAAATCTAGAATTTATAATTGACACAGGTAAACTAACTGCAGACTGTTGCAAACTATCTAGAGGATCAACTTCTTCAATTTCAATCCCAATCAGAAGTTTCCTCAAGTTAACACTTCATCATGAGCCTATAGCAGTCCACTGCTGGACATAGGCCTCCCCCAAAAAAACAGAAAAATTAAAAAAATTATAAAAGAAAAATTTATTTTTCAGTAAACACTTCATAAAACATTTTTAACATTGACATGCTCAAACCGTGCCATTGTACCGTAGCTTAGAGGCCGTAAAACTCGAATCTACGCCCCTGGGATTAAAAATATTTTCTTTTTAGCCTGAAATCATTAGCCAGTACAGGACATTTGTTCGTCCTCTTACATAAAGACTAGACTTTTTGGTGTTCCATTTACAAACAACAAACATCATCATAGATAATATGATTGGTGGATCGCCTGTGTGCGGCTGTCTAGCCATGCAGCGGACACCGCATCTTGGTGATTGCTGAATGTTTTCATGAAGGGTCTTCCTCCGTAGTAGTACTTCATCCTTACTTAGTACTTATCAGGTATCCGCTGGTAAAGTATAAACAAAAAAGGTTTAATTTTCGTCAAAATAACAAACACGGAGGAAGTAAGGTTCTATGTATTACATCCGACACTTCCTCGTTAAATAAAGTTAAAACATCAAAGTACTTTCTTTCCTTTAGACCTTACAAAACTCGACTCACAAATTTCATTTAATCATTTTAATATCTAACATAAGTAAAACTAGGAAATAAATTAGTGATCACTTTGATTTTTTGTTCACTTCAGTTCAATCTTTTTAAGATAAAGTGAAGAAGCGAACAAGAAACCTTTACCTCGTTAAATTGTTAAGTTTTTTTTATCGTCTAGATAATCTAATATTTGGTAGTAACCGTTTTTACAAGGAATATGCTTGACAATTAGTTTGAATTTATTTATTGGTAATTTTAGCAACTCACTCGGAGTTTTGTTGTGCAAAATCAAGCTGTACCTAACTACAATTAAATTTTTTGCTACATTCTCGCACCCAAATAATACAATTATAAATAGATAGCGAGATAGTTCTGCGTAAAAACATATGACAAGCAAATTCTTGGCTTTAATTTAAGTCTAACTAAACCTCTTTACTAGCAAGAAAAACAGACTCATATCTAATCTCAATTTGCTAAAGAAAAACAGCCGTTTTTGTGCAGTTAAACAAATCTTCCAAAGATTTGTTATAGGTTTAGACAAGTCAAATAAAATAATGAATACCTACTTGACATGTCAAACTAAGTGTTTTACTACCTTCCTACTATGTTCCAACATTGCATGTCTGTAACAGAAAGCTTGAGGGTTCTGTCAGTTAGTAGTCTAGATTATTGGTTATCCTTTGATGGTAGCGGTCGACGCATTAGAATCGACCACTCAAATCCACCCTGTGGATGTCAAACAGCTAATGGAACCTACTAGAAATTAGCAGCTGTTTCCTTATATGTTTTTAACACTTCCACTGCGATCCCCAAACCGTTTGCTAACCGTGGTGGTAATGGCAAAACCCTTCCTATTTGAGCAAGACATTTTATACCGTGGACTAATGTGATCATTTTCATTTTCTTACCGGAAAACCTCAATTTATGTAACCTTTGACGACCTCTTTTTCGCAGAGGGCGAAGGTCCGCCTGCGACGCAGAAGTTTGCGGGCCCAACAACAAACATTTGTCCCGCCTCG
Source organism: Eupithecia dodoneata (assembly GCA_947044415.1). Lineage (NCBI taxonomy): Eukaryota > Metazoa > Arthropoda > Insecta > Lepidoptera > Geometridae > Eupithecia > Eupithecia dodoneata. The sequence continues at coordinate 3,614,467 of OX345656.1, read as the reverse complement.
GGACAAATGTTTGTTAGATCTACAGATATTTGTTCAGGGTTTTCTGAGATTTTTCTACGTATATTAAAAAATATTTATTTATGTAGTACAATTTTACCTATCTAGTAACCATAGCACAAGCTCTGATCAGTTTGAGGCTAAATGATGCTGTGTGACAATTAACACTGATAAAAAAAAATATGCAAGACTATTCTCGCATATTTTTTTAGCTTCCCGCTTTAGCTTCTACCAGGGGCCTCGCTGACTTGGTGGATTAATAGCCCTTAGGAACGTAAATCATAGCCCAAAGTAAGCAAGGCCTAATCTGTCTGAGGTTTATTTGGTAAAAAACGTTGTCATCAAGGTTTTTGATAATAGTGCGTAAGCCCTCATTGAATTTTTACGGAGAGTCATCTAGCAAGAAGTTTAAGCCCTCACCTTATAATTTCTAGAAAATTTAATAATATCCCTAAAATGTGGGTCACGTTTGCATTTCCTAAAAATATTATTACGAAATTAAAATTAAGTTTACGATGCAAGTAGTATTTTCGATTCCACCGTATTTAAATTTAACTTTCATTGACTATTTCTTATCGAGTAATTTGCTGAGAATAAAAAGGAGTTTTGGAGGGAACGACCGTTTATGTTATGAATAAATAAATAATAATAAAATAAATTTTAAATACCACACAGCATTATCTACCGAAAAAAAAAAAAATAGAACAGGGAATTCTGTTTCATTGGTAACCACAGTTTTATTATTGAAAAAAGGTGTGAGTCTGTCCTGTAGGCAAATAAGTATTAAAGTTACTAAATTGTCTTGCATATCATAAGAGTGACACAAATGCAAGTATTTCATCGACACAAGATGCAAAATCTACCTCTACCATATTTTAATGACAAGCACTAACCTAACTCATAAGTAAACAAAGATAGCAATAGAAATAGAAATGCATCTTGAATGTGTTTAGTCTCGGTTAGAAAATTGCTAGTATGAGCACTGAGTCTAAAGTGAATAAGAAATATGAGTTGGTGGCGCCCGACGGAGGATGGGGTTGCATGATATGTGTTTCTTTTATCATCATCAATGTAAGTGAGAAAAATGAGCCACGTTCGGTTGACGATGGTATCGAGACGTCTCCTTTTTTATGGGATTTGGTATAGTGCGGATAGGGAGCTACGCAAATCGCATAAAACCACGAATCCTCACGATCACGTCTCGGTACTTTCATCAACCGAACTTAGGGCTTAGTATAGATTTGCCATATTACATATAAATTGTATTAACTTAAGGCAATATCTAGCGAAGAAACGGTTAGTACGCTGATTTACTAATCAATGATGAAGTCAAGTAGTTCTTTCTCGTGCCGAATAGACGAGATTTGATCATGGATTCGTTTATTGTAGTAATCATTAGCACGAACATATTCATACACTGCTATTTAACAGATAGGTTCCAATTTATATAGCAGATAGGCTCTCGCTTGCGGCTTCACACGCGCTTTTCTGGTCTAACAATCATGAGTTTTCTTAACAATGATATTGAAAACGGAAAAGGGCCTTGAGATGGGTCGAGATAGGGGTTCCCGGTGGCAGCTCTCCTCAACTTGGCAGGGCCACTACTTTGGCCCCTGATGCATAAATTACATTATATTTATATCCTTAAGGAAAAACACAAAAAAGTGGAAAAACGCATTATCATTCTGATATGAACTAATCTCTTACCTAACAAAACAGATCTAATATAGTAAATACCACAGAATAACTATATAGTTAATACCTTTCTTAAACTTGACTGATACCACATAATATATATATATATATATAGTATAGTTTACCTACAGGGTGTCTCCTAATAGCTACACACCCCAAAAGTGGGCCAAAACATCTTCCCCAACGAGTGGGGATGCTCGTACTTAATTAATCACAAATCCTTTAGTTATTTGTCTCAATACGGAAATTTAAGTTACCTTATTTCACTTTTAGTAAACTTTCCAAGAGTGAATTAAGATTAATTAAGTAGTACGTACAAAGCACAAGTACTCAACATTTCAAATGACTGCATTTAGGAAGCATGAAAAAGAGGTTCTGGCCACTTTTTAAAACATATTTGTCGATCATTTTTTATCTAGTTTCACCTGTTTTGGGGACTGCAGCTATTCGGGGGGACACCCTGTATAGTACTACAAACTGATACCGATTCACTGACAAATATTGAAGTAGAGAGAACGCAACAGTGGGTATTGACACAGGTAGGCACTGACTTTTCATTGAAGGTCGCTATCTCTCACGTGTAAAAGCTAATCTGTAAAGTAATTACACGTACATACTCGTACGTAGATACCAAAACTTAGAAACAATAATCAAGATGAGCGTGCAAAATACAATAAATACGAAAATGGTTTTGTAAGCTATATAGGCAAAACATTTTATTGTATCTCACACAAACAAAAACAATATTATTTTACACGTACAAAAATAATATAAATGAGATAAAATGATCCGTAAAATGGCCTCTGTAAAACCACTCGAAAACGAAGTTACAGTAAAAATCCTACCAACTTTGACCTGGGTGCGAATTATTGTAATGTCGGATGTTTAAATTGACCGGACTTTATTATCAGGATCGTATGTAGGTACTATTCAATTGCTGTCAAACTTCGATAAGCATAGTTTCCTTTTATTCAGTAGAGAAACTGCTAGACGCCAAATGTATGGAAGGAAACGAAAACTTTCTCTAAAGTTTATGGTAAGTATACAACCCCATACTAGGGATAAAGACAAAGATTTTTATTTGCCAAAGACATGTGTTTTGTAAGGTAACAGGTATAAACATTTTGTGGATCAACATGGTTGACCGTTATGCAAAAATAATTGAGAGTGCAATAATTAATAATTAAATTCATTTTTTCAGATAATAATAATCAATGGTGTTAGTTTGCTTATAACTAGATGTTAGTACTTATAATTAACTACAGATTTTGTCCTTTGGACCAATTGGTGCATTACCGGACAGTTAAATTTTCCAGCAATCGCGGTTAGGATGCTGTTGCCACTCCCGCGGGTTCTGCTGAGTAGTGAAGCTGACTTTTCCCGCCAGATAGCATCGAAGGTCGGTGCGTGCCTGGGTGAACATGTCCGAGGCACTGCAGAATCGCGCAATAATTTAAACTAAAATTTATCATTGAAAAAATCGTCAATGTTTTAGACTGAGGATAATTCTTTTTTCAGGCCGCAACTACGATGTTCACGGGGAGTTTTGGTTTGCTGTACAATGATTTTATGATACAGATCGGAATTGCCTCTACAGGGGTCACTGTACTCTATGGGTTGAATGCGCTCTTTTTGTCTATAACTGGTAAGCTTAAAAATAACCAAAAGACGCATAGATGAATAATAAATTAAAATGTATACAATTGTAAATATTTACTTCTTGTTTTTTATTTAGAATTTTCTTTGTACACAAAATTAAAATTATCTAGAACGGTTACTTTATGAAAGCCTGTTCAGACTTACAGTGTACTACAGTTACATAGCTACCCAGAAAGGCGATCTTTTCCACATGTAATTGCAATAAATATACTTTGACTTTGAGTTTGACTTTAGTACTCGCCGGATGAGGCGCGAAACCACGCGATTTTTTAAACTCTGGGTACATCTCAGATTCTTTTCACATGCATACGGTCACGGCTCGGAGGGCAGTGTAAATAATAATAATATAGAGATGTATTGACGACGGGAGTGTACGGATGAACGGTTACAATAGTAAAAATGTGCGAAAACTGTCTATTTAACTCAAACATTATACTTCACTCATGTATGCATGTGAAAAGGCATTTAGCTATTAGCCTTCCGCTGTCTAAATCCTCGTATTGTTCTTTTTATAAACAGTTTGTATTATTATTTTTCAGGGTTTTTTGTGAGTTCATTGGTGAAACTAACGAGTCTCCGAAAAACGGCTTTCCTAGGAGCGGTGGTATTAAATGCTGGAACGTTCGGAATGATATTCTGTAACTCGTACGTTACCTTCGTTATTTATCAAGGAATTCTGCCGGTATGTTGACTTACATGGATTTATTTATTTACGGTCTTTTAGGTAGTAGTACAGCCTTCATTAATAAGGTACCAGTTTATTTGTATCTCAGCAATAGACATTGATACAATAAATAAATAAATAATGTTGGACAATCCACACAGCATCATCTAGCCCCAAGCTAAGCAGAGCTTGTGTTATGGATACTAGATGACTGATATACTTAATACAATACATTGCATAGATAGATATTTTTATTATACATAGTAAAACACCCGAAACAAATATCTGAAGATCGTGCAAACATTTGTTTCGAGGTGGCAATCGAACCCGCAACTTCCTGCGTCGCAGGCGGACCGATCTTACAGTGTGAAGGCCAATCGGGGGATATTATATAATACAGAATATCGCTAAGTAAAAAGCTGACCCAAAGGTTTCTTTTCATTACTTACTTATCTTCTCCACCGTGGTGTTTCACTCATTGCATACTATTGTAGCCCGCGCGAGCCAATAGCTACTAGATACATAGAAAACTTTTCTGATTTCAGGGAATCGCCTTGGGGATTTCATATAGCTTGAGCTGCACCATTATGAATGAATATTATGTCAAGAAGCGAATGTTTGCGTACAGCATCGTGCAATTCGGAGTGGGTAAGAAAACAAGCGGTCACATAGAAAAGAGTCTATATTGCACACCGCAATAGAAATTAATAGAGGACTTAGTTTTAAATATCAAACATAAACTATAGAGGACAAGAGCATAGAGGTTTCATAGTTTTTAAATATTTTTATTTAATAATTTTAGCACTCTTGTCGCATGAAACACAGGCTTACCTAGTTCAGGCTAAATTGTTATACTTAGCTATATTTATTATTAAATACACTCATATTTTGTCTTGCTACGAGTTTTTATAAATACACTTTATTTTATTTTTATTTATTTTAAAGTAATTATCATAATTTTTCACTGTTTTCCCAGCGGCAATAACAATGCTTGGCCCAATACTCGTGAAGTGGTCTCTAGGACAATTCGGGTTCAGGGGAACACTGCTGATGATATCCGGGATATCCATCCACAACGTATTCGGAGTGCTACTGATGCAGCCCGTGGAATGGCATATGAAGCGAGTTGAAGTGGTGGTTACTCCAGGTATATATATATTATTATTATTTTGAGCCATTATTGTCCCACTGCCTCCCTTTTCTTCTTCCACTCCTCGAGATACAATGCTGCAACAGGCCATGATGGAAGATGTGGCTCGAGTTCGTCACGCCATCTGATTCCACGCCTCTTAGCGTTAGGTGGGCTCCACTCTGTGTTGGTCTTTGCCCACAAGTCGCATGTACATTTGACGACCGATGTGGCGCGGTGGGCGAAGGTCCGCCTGCGACTCAGGAGGTTGCGGGTTCGATTCCCGCCTCGAAACAATTCTGTGTACGATCTGCAGATATTTGTTCTGGGTGTTCTGGTCGTTTTATATGTATAATAAAAAAATATCTATCTATGTAATGTATTGTATTATGTATATCAGTTATCTAGTACCCATAACACAAGCTTTGCTTACCATGGGGCTAGATAATGCTGTGTGGATTGTCCAGCATTATTTATTTATTTATTTATTGATATAAATATTTTTAAACTTACGCGATCTGAACACATAATTATAAGTATAAACTAAACGTCGTTGTCTTAATACTTATAATTAAATATTGATTTATTATGGTCGTGTTATTAAACTATCTTCTAAATATCCCGTGGCTTCGCACGTTTTCCGGGAAGTTGCATAAATATTATACTACATCAATGCAAAATATCAGCTAGATCCGTTCAGTAGTTTTGGTGAAGATATATGAAATAAAATGAAAGTTTATGAAAGTTTATTTCTTTAGGCTTACAAATAAGCACTTAGATAAGTCATATTTTATACTATTCATTATTATATTGATGTTCACTTCAATTTTTTGTGTTTTTTGATAACAAACATCCATCCAAAGATTTCGCATTTTTAATGTAAGTGTGAATGATTATTAAGATTATAGATATAAGTGTTATATTTCAATGTATGATATTATAGACGAGCAGTGTTTTCTCAAGTTATCAGCGGCGGTCCGGTGACTTGGTGTTTAAACTTTTTAGCCTAATTACCAACCGTCAAGCTGTCAGTCGACTTAGATCAGTCAAGTTACACCCTACAGGCCAGAGATGATGATTTTCATTTGATTGGACTGTATATTAAATTAATATAATGCACACAGATCCCCATGTACAATCCAACGATCCTATCCATCCACGGTTGTCTGGTAGAGATCGCTCTTGAGCGATAAGACCGCCAAATTGTCACATTTTTTGTATTTTATTCTGTCTTGTTTGTTTTATTTTGTAAGTGTGCAATAAAATAATTTTCTATCTATCTATCTATATAACAGATGTGCAGCCTCTTTTAACCAAAGAAATGGGCAAAGATAAAGTCAACGTGACCGAAACAACGGCTGTAACTGGAGCTACATCTGACATAGTGCCAGGTGCTGATTTAGAGGGAAATAAGTCAAACAGAAGGTACTTTTTTATTTATTGAACCATAAACGACAGATACACTATAAATTACAATAAGGGAAGGAACATATTAAAAAAAAAATTCGTACTGAAAAAAATAAACCTAGACCCTGTACAGATAGACATGCCATTCTAACACACAACCTTAAGGGTCAGCTCACAACAAGACAAGACGCGACGAGACGGCCTGCGCAATTTGATTCAAAATACAACTTTATCCTCAACGCAAAAAGGTACAAATTTTATTTACATCATACGCAAACTTCCTGCGAAGCGGCGGCGGCGCCGATGCTTGCGCCAATTTTTGCTCTTGTCGCAATGCTCTTTTCGTAGTATATAAAGTCAGCGTCGCCTCTCGGTGCGAATTAACCCTTTTTTGTGTATTTTTCATTTTAGGAAAACCTCTATATATTTAGGAATATGTATATTTATTACACTAGTACATTACACTAGTATAGTAAGTTACACGTAACTTACTATACTTACTACTTAGTATGTAGTGATCTTAAAAGTATTGGCAACGCTAAAACCCACGTGGACATAATTTTTAAAAGCAACCCACAATTTTTAATTTTTATATTACAGAATGCCTGTAGAAAAACTCCTAGACATGCGATTCTTCAAGAAGTTTATTAAGAGTTGCGTCTGCATCGGGCCAGCCCTTGCTAGTTTTGTTGAGATGACGTATATCGTGCTTCTACCACAAGCTTTGTATTCTATGGGATGGGACCAGGTGAGGCAAAACTATGAATTTTTCTACCGTTAATCATTACTTAGACTATGTATCTACATATTAGGGGTTATGAAACGTGCTTTGGTGATACGAAAGTATAGTATTTTGTGTGAAGAGTACACACAAAGTAGTCCTAGAGTAGTGTTGATCACGCGTTGTGAATATGATGTCTTTGGTTAATAACTTAAATCGATATTTTCTTTAGTCTACCAGGGATACCGGGCATTTTAGTAAAAAATATTCAGAAATCGATAAATTCTCTAGTTTTACAGAATAAGCTGATAAACAAATATTAATCGATTTAACTCTATTTTTAGTATTGTTAATTGATTATCTTCATTTGCATGGTGTTAAAGCAAAGCAGGAAATAATTCAATAAACATCAAAGTCTACACATAACAATATTTTTTTTAAACTTTATTGCAAGGGTACAAAGGGTGCTGACCAGGAAACACATGTTTAATAGAAGAATTTAATGTAACTTAAATGTGTCTAATTATAAGCAACTTACTGAGCTTTTCGATTGAAATTTTCAGGGAATGGTAGCTTTTGCTTTATTTCTGTACTGTTTCGGCGACATGGCAATGAGGACCGCCTTGATATTCACCAGCAAATGGATCCTGAACCTCGGGAGCCAAGAGGCTTATATTCTTGGCCTCGTCTTGGCCACATTTGGAAAGCTTGGTAAATTATTATTTTATTAGAACTAGTATTTACTATGAATCCGGCTAATGTTAAAATCCGGAATACGGAAATCCATAGAAGAACCAAAGTAACTGACATAGCTCTCAGAATTAGCAAGCTGAAGTGGCAGGAATGTTTTGGAATGTGGTGGGAATATTTGATACTAGAATTTAGAAAATTGTGCGGGATAGGTACCTACCCAAAACTTACTTTATTTCCCCAAAGGTTTATAGCATTTATTGCAAGAACCTACCATGTACATTGGAAAAACTCAAATCATCCTAAGGTTTTTAATTTAGCCGCCAAGAAATAATGTAGATAAAAAGAATGTCGCAGATGTTCGCAGCTGGATCCTTGAGTCGCTGATATTACCTACGTATTACATTTGTTAACTTAAATCGCAGAATATTATTATTGTACAGCTGTTTTTAAAAGTACCTTGTTTGTGGGCATATCTGGGTTTGTAGATTTTGTATGTATTATGTCTAATTATTATAGTTAAGTCACAATTAGTGTTTTTTATTAAAAAAAAAAATTGAAATACCGCCGCTAGAAAAGACTCTTTATTTGTACCTTGGTATGAATACTTATTAAACTAATTGCTTCATATTCTGATTGCTTCAATACCTCTGTATAACTTTTTGAATTATTCAATTCGGGTATTCCATTCGAAAGATATCACGAGTTCAAAAATGTAAGTATTAGAAAAATGTCTCATAGTCGCCACTCACTCCGTTCGGCTAACTATGCGATGTATGTAGAGTCACTGGGGTAGCCGAAATAAACTGCCGCGAATAGATTATGAATAATAATAATAAATACTCGAGCCAAGCCGGGAAGGGCCGCTAGTCAAAAATAAAAACCTCAGATTCCTTAAACTTTATTGCTTGCTAAAAGGTATCCTTTATTTTCAGGTATGATCTGGTCAGAAAAAGAGATATCAATCTACGTGTTCCTAGTGCTGATAGGCATAGCGAGATGCTTCATCTTCGTGATACTGACCGAGGTGATAGCAGACAACGTGCCTTCAGAGAACTTCACCCAAGCTATTGGAACGTATATGATGGCTACTGGACTCTCCACTATCGTTATAGGGCCTGCTATAGGTAAAATACTAACGTTTCTAATGAGAATAGAGATTTACTACAGAGAAATGAAACGAAAATCAAAATTAAGGATATTTTTTGTATAATTTCTTATACTTACCCACTATAATAACAAAAACCTTACTGTAGAGACTTTCAAGTTTTTGTTTTGCATTCAAAACCTAGCTATTCGTGGTCTCTGAACTGTGCGTGTTTGGCCAGTTTGGCACTTAAAGCTCCCTAATTTTTAGTGACCTAAAGTTTATTGTTCTTCTAAACTAGATATGTAGGTAATATACTTAGTAATAACCCTTCTTATTCGATTCATGAATTCCCAGATTGCTAAAAAAGAAAAAAAAAAGAAAAAAAACATAATAAATAAATGCAGCCAAAAAAAAAGAGATGAGAAGAAATTCCCACTAACCCAAGGACCGAGGGGTCGTCATCCCTCGAGTTGACGCCCGTGCCGGGGTAATGAGGCCAAGCCTCGAGGCCCCTCTCTGTGCCCCACCAGGGCCGGAAAGAAATCTATTGATTTTACCAGATTGCTATCCCTTATTTTTTAATTTACCTACCGGTTCTCTTAGGCATACGCCATAGCCTTTTCATCAAGCAAAAAATAGAGGCACCTCGTAAAAAAATCATGGCAACTTTTAAATACTACTTCTAAAGCTGCCATGGTGATAAAAATAAACGTCATAGCAACTCTTAATCACAAATAATTTAATTGTTGCAGGCGTTACAAGGGACTTAACAAACAGCTACTCTACCGCTTTCTACCTACTGACGTCATTCTTCGCTATAATCATACTATTCTGGACAATTGAGGTTGTTTACAAGAAAAACAAGCACAAGAGGAATATTCAAAAAGAAACTGCAGTGAAATCTAATCAATTGAATAAAGGAAAATGAAGATAAAATGTCTTTATTTGCTGCCGCGTAACATTCATCCCAATCAAGGCGGGCTAATACTACAGGTACAGTCAACAAGGTATCCGCCTGTAGGTGAAAGAATGAACTCTGAATTCAATTACATAATCCTAATCCAAATCAAGGATTATTCTTCTATTCTAATTCTTAATTCGTTATGTATACTAATATTATAAAAAGGTAAGGTTTGATTTTTTGTTTGTTTGTTTGTAATGAATAGGCTCCGAAACTACTGGACCGATTTGAAAAATTCTTTCAGCGCTGGGAAGCTACACAATCCCCGGTGAACATACGCTATATTATATTTTCAAAAAAGTTAGGGATCCGTACTAAAACCCTGCGAAGCCGGGAAGGTCCGCTAGTAATATAATGTGAAAGTCTGTGTGCAGTGAATGTTTGTTACCACGTATCTGTGTCACTACTTAGCTTAGTTAGATAAAATTTGGTATGTATATTGTATGTATATGGTATATTGTATTATATGTATTATATATTGACACATAAATCTCCACGCGGACAAAGCCGCGGGGCGCAGCTAGTATAAATATAGTGCAGAATACAAAGGCCGCATTTGAGTGAGGAGTTTTTGTTAATAGTAAAATAATACAGACTAAAAAACAAATCCCAGGTCATACAAAAGCTCAGGTTAAGATAAGGTTACTTTTATTCTGGAAAACTTATACGAACCCGCGGGAAAAGCTAGTATAAATGGATCTAATTATAAATCAGACGCACACGTTATCTATGTGATCAAATCAACTGTAAATTAAAATACCATAAATTTAATTTTTATCGTTGTTTTTGTTAAGAAAATATGTTTACGCTTTGAACCAGATATTATAGCCTTCGCAATTTTTTTCGTTGATTTGGTAACTGCCAAATATTTGCAATAGATTTGCATTAGGTCAGTGGAGGCGTAAACAAATTAAATATTCATAGCCTTTATCCGGATATCCTCCAATCGGAATAATCTCTTATTTTGATCTCTTATTTGACGATCGAAGCAACTTTTTTCTCGTGTGTTCCGTCCACGTTTTGGCAGAATCATATTATCCTTTGTTCCCAGTCGTTCTGGGCTGTACTTAGTTCTGTAGGTGTAGAACTACTGGGATATGTACATATTTGACAGCCTGTACAGGGCTAAGTTCGCGATGACTTTGTTAACTGATGTCAGGTACAAACAGAAAAGCTTCGAAAGTCAATAGAGAATAAAGCCCCAGCGTTGTTCCGCGCCACGCGTGGTTCAGCACTAAGCGGACCCTTATTTTTCATTTACCAACTTAAAATAAAGTTACATAAAAAAGCTTAAAAATAACACGAAGGAAACCACAAAGGTTTGTATAGAAGTGTTATTAGCTGAGAGTCAGCTGAGTAAATATCTCATAGGTTTAACAATAAAATTATTCAATTACAGGCAATAAGATTATAAATTGGAATTAGGCAAGTAAATTGATTAGTAACTGAATCAAACCCCCTGATAATGATGTAGGATCGATAAGAAGTACGATCTTAGTTTATATTTTGTTATTAGGTGTTATATTGTCGAGTAGTTCCATTGGAAGTTAATCCAGCTTTTGACCAACATGCTAGCACGTTACGGTAGCTAATTATTGTTTCTCTGTGTGTTTTTTTATGTGTACTGTGTAGTTAGTGTGTACTATTAATATTTGTGGTATTGTACGAAAACTGTTTATGGCTAATTAAATTATCTTTAACAAGTGGACATTATCATAAGGCCTAAACCACTTCACTAATTATGTATAACTTTTTATTAAATACCAGCTTCTGCTTGCGGCTTCGCCTTTTTTCGGTGTTATCTGGTCAACCATCTTCATAAAGTAAGTTCTCCATAGAGCAAAATCACGCTGCTGTCGCAGCAGACGGATATTGTCATTCAATAATTTAATTGATTTTGTATTTTATTTTGATTTATTAATTTGTAACTATTAACTAATCTGTTTGTGAGTTAACAAGCATATAACTTCAGTGCTTTGACACACACAAGTGCACGTATACAAATAGGAAATTGAGACAAATTTTTTCGAAATTTTTTTTGGTAACATCTCGTTTGTGTTTACCTCTACTATCTATATAATATACTGAGATTTCTTCTTCCATGTTTAACCCATTAAAATATTTGAAGGAAAGAAGTACTCCAAGTACCTAACAATTTTATTCCTTATCAAAGTGACATAAAGGATACCTAACACGTTGATGTCGGTGTTTTTCCAATACCACCAAGGTTCATTGTAAGCCCACGCTCATTAATAAGCAAAACCATTTTATTATTTTAAAGCATCGAATGTTGTAAAGTTGGATAACTAACACGTAGAAGATCTACCTGAACGCCAGGTGAAAGGCGACTAACTTACTTAAAATCAGTTTTTAAGTAACTTAGAAACTTCCCCAGTTTCGTAGCAAGTACTTGTAACTCTCCACTGAGCGACAGAATATATAACTAAGTATCGAGGTAGGTAAGGGAACTAGTAATCAGAGTTCAAATAGTTAGAAACTTCTTAAACTTTAAACGAAAACTGGAATAAATATTTTTAAACTTACGCGATCTGAACACATAATAAATAAGTACTAATTTAACGGGTATTTATCGGGTTTAGATAGATAGATAACACTTTATTACACCACACAAAACAGAAAATAATACAGAGATAAAAACTTAGAATAAAGGTATAAAGGGCGGCCTTATCGCTGTTCCAGGCTACCTTGGGATGGACATGAACGAACAATATAGACGGTGGCACTTTAATAAATAATTGGTAACAAACATTATAATAAACTTACATAGACATAAGATAAGGCTATCAATATTTCATTTGGATAAATAATGCTGATGCAGCAGTTTTTTGAAGATAGGGAGTGATTTTGCACGTCTGATGTCCAGAGGGAGAGCATTCCATAGACGGGTAGCTTGTACAGTGCATGATTTGTCATAGAAAGAGGTAGAGTGTTTATTTATCTGTTTTCCTGAGCGAAGTTTCAATACGTTTTCACACAGTGGTCGTGGTCACGGGATGACTTACGATGATCGTACGATATACAAAATTGATAGAAACTTCTCTTTTGATATTCAATATTTGAACATGGTAATTGACATCTTGGACCCAACATATGCATAGCATAGAAATATAATAAATGTCCGGCAGAGGGAATCAAATTCTCAACTTTTGCGATACAGGCAGACGTCATCAAATTAAGGAACCATTACATTCCAGATTTTTGTTAATATGATATCCACGGATCCATAAAACGAATTGACTATAACCTTTGATTCCAATGAGACTCTGAGTAGATTTTCAATCCGTATGTTGTCGCAATAAATCACACAAATTCACATAAGCTTCCTTGGATAATCTATAAAGTTTCACAAACTTGTTGTCACTTATTGTTTCTTGTGGATTTCCCACTAGAACACGCATCTCACTTTGAAACTTTCTTTGTTCGCGTCGTGCATCTTCTAATTCGGCAGTAGCTAACATTTCCCAGGCAAAACGAGCTCTATTAAACATTTTAAATTCCAAAATCGCCAAATCTATCGCAAACTATAGACTTTTCACGAAGCAAATGGTCGGTGAGTGCCGTAACTACTGTAGTAATAGTACGCTACTATGACATCTGTCAAATTTGTAACCCATTGTACAAAATTCTATGGAAATGGAGCCCAAACTACAGTCGCTGTAGTGTAGTTTACTACACTGTGACGTAGAATAGTTATCTACGCGACTCATGGTGCGCATTTTAGTAACTCAACTATCCGCTAGAGGCGCTGTAAAAGTTTTCATACATTTTGTTAACTACAGTCGCTAGCGAGTATAGATTGGTAAAACTCATGGTAGACCTACAGGTAAGCTCCCTACTACAAATTATTAAAAACTATGTACATACATAACTGCATTCGTGCTTAGCTAATAATAACCCAACATTTTTTACTTAAATACCTAACAACTTGTAGGTTACATTGCCATATGAAAAGCAACAAAAAAAAAAAATTCGCTGTTGATGAATGAAGTCAAAGCCGGTGGTCACTTATGAACAATTGACTCACCTTCAACAAAAAGCTAAACTAGTAATAACCAGTTCGAATCTGGATTCCGTAACGAATATCCCGCTAGCTCGCATAACTAGTTTAATGAAGCTGTTACTATCGAAATTGTTGTCGAATGTTGTGAAATACCTTGATTTGGTAAAATAAGGTGAAAAAAGCTTAGAAAAAATTATTTACCCATGTAATGTATGTAGTAAGTTATCTAGTACTCATAACACAAGCTCTGCCTACCTTGGAGCTATATATGTAGATGATGCTAGAAAAATTGTCTAGCATCTTATCTTATGTCTATGTAAGTTTATTATAATGTTTGTAATGTAGGTATTTAGTGTATTTGTTATCAATTATTTATTAAAGTGCCACCGTCTATATTGTTCGTTCATGTCCAGTCCATCCCAAGGTTGCCTGGAAGACATCGCTCTCAGCGATAAGGCCGCCCTTTATACCTTTATTCTAAGTTTTTATCTCTGTATTATTTTCTGTTTTGTGTGGTGTAATAAAGTGTTATCTATCTATCTATCTATCTTATAATAAACTAGTTTCTGTCCGCGGCTTCGCACGCGTTGTTTCTATGAAAACATTTTTAGGTTATTTCTATCCCACGGAAACTGATTTATGGGGTGAAAAGTAACCTATGCTATAGTCCGGGCCTGAAACTAACTGTATTCAAAATTTCAATCAATCCGGTCAGTAGTTTTTACGTGAAAGAGTAACAAACATCCATCCATACACATTCTCGCGTTTATAAAATTATTAGGATTTACAAATGCGAGTGCTCTCTGGCTGTTTCTCACCTTTTCAATATTATATTTATGACAGAAAGGATTTTAATGAAACTTAGCAAGAAGATTTTATCATAAGGAAGGACCAACGTTAAGTTTTTTAAATTACCACCTTAATGAAGTCGTCGGAAGAAGTTTCATATAAATTTGAGTTATATTATCAAATTATTAATTAGCACCAAAACTGGTCAAAACCGGTTTTAGAGTTATTTCCGATCGGAGTTCAATGTCAAAGCGGTCAAAGGGCTATGTAAAATAAAACGTTGACGATCAGTTTTGAACGAAATAATCAGTTGATCAAGTTACCATAGTTACAAATATAAACTCCATTGTAAATGAAAATCATCTGAAGAGAAGAAGGAAATAAAATTATTTATCAGACACAAACACAACACACAAATAAATTTAGTTACACGAATATAAGACCACTTAGTACCTAGATTATTATATAGGTTATTTGAATATACCTTCAAAACTTAGGGTTTCAGAAACGTTTGCAAAGGAATAAAAGAAATGAAAGGTACCCATCAATTTTCATGTCCACAAATTAAGTTTTGAATTGAGCTTGCAAAGCAAGAACATATATTTTCAGGTATAGGCGTACCCCGGACACTCGACCAATTTCTCCACACAAAAGCCGCGTCGTCAGGGTGCATCAAGTACAAAAAAAAAACTATAAACAAATGCAGCCAAAAAAACAAAACAAAAGAGATGAGAAGGGGAAAAAAAATTCCCACTAACCCAAGGACCGAGGGGTCGTCACCCCTCGAGTTGACGCCGGTGTAATGAGGCCAAAGCCTCGAGGCCCCTCTCTGTGCCCCCACCAGGGCCGGTAAGAAATCTATTGATGGTGCATCTCTGTATAAGCACACTACTAGATGCGCCCTGCGGCCTCGCCCGCGATGAAATCTATGTGTCAAATGGTTTATTAACCTTCATCTTGAATCACTCTATCTATTTAAAAAAATCGCATCAAAATCCGTAGCGTAGTTTTAAAGATCTAAGCATACATAGTGACAGAGAGACAGCGGGAAGCGACTTTGTTTTAGACTATTATGTAGTGATAGTGATTCCTGCAACATGTGGACGTCTAGGGTAATTTCTCGAAATATTGGCAAAATAATTTAATGACATATATTTATTACACTAGTATTATTATACAAGACGACCGATGTGGCGCGGTGGGCGAAGGTCCGCCTGCGACGCAGGAGGTTGCGGGTTCGATTCCCGCCTCGGAACAAATGTGTGTACGATCTGCAGATATTTGTTCCGGGTGTTCTGGTCGTTTTCTATGTATAATAAAAAATATCTATCTATGTAATGTATTGTATTATGTATATCAGATATCTAGTACCCATAACACAAGCTCTGCTTACCATGGAGCTAGATAATGCTGTGTGAATTGTCCAGCATTATTATTATTATTATTATATATTCTCTGGTCTAGTAGGTACCTACTTACTGACACATGGGGCCGTATTCTGCTAATCAATCACTTTACTATATAGTTATTTATATATAATAATGCTGTAAAATCCACACAGCGTTATCTATCCCCAAGGTAAGCAGAGCTTGTGTTATGGGTACAAAAAAACTAATGTACATAATACAATACATTACATTACATTTATTTGACATAGAAAATACGACTATAACACCTGGAACAAATAACTGCAGAACTAAAGCGGGAAATGAACCCCGACGGTCCGTCGTGCCACCGTAATTGTCAACTGTCTGACTGTCTAATAATGTGTAGGAACATTCTACATCGTTTCAATCAAAACTTTTTATTTATAACAGGGTCTATTAATCTAACTCTATAATTGCAATTCATAGGAGAAGGATAGCTTAACGGAAATATGCGTGATAGTCCAATTAAACTTATGAATGGCTTATACCAACGAAAACCTACGATATAACAATTATTATGTTATTTGGGGCTTTGGCATTATATTATTTAGATAATAATGCTACGCAACGGTACGAGTTTACCTTCATTCACCATGCAGGAAGTGGTTAAAAGTTTAAAAGGTAATACATAATATCAAATAATTATCATGGACCTTAACGCCACGGGCTCTATTATAGGTAATTTAATCTCTTCCTTGCTGCCACTTTATGTTAGTATTCGGCGACTAGGGGTTTGTATGCTTTTTGCGGTTCTTCGCAAACAAGAAAGCCACAAGTTTGTAACTAATGAGTTAAGTTAGGAACAGTCTGAGCACGCATGCAAAGTACGCGACGCATTATGAGATCTGGATTCTTGAATTTGTATGAAAACAAATGGCCTAGCTAAAGACACTCTTATCATTCAATACGCTATCTGAAGTTTCCTTTATTTCGTCGCGTACGTTTCGTGGCGTGGGCTCAGTCTATTTCTAGCATAAAATAGTATTTAGGTTCCCTTTAAAAGCATTCACTAAGCGAATCTGTTTTTACAGGACCGTTTTTTACGGATCCTTCGTCTGGAAACAATCGAATCGGATCTGGAATACTGCCGGGTGTGTGGAAACGCTCCTACAACTACATAGGACATCACGGAAACGAATCGGATCCTGTTTTACAGGATCCGATGATTTTTTTCCGTGATGACAATGAAGATCGACGTAACAGAATGGTTATTTTCATCTAAATAGATCACCAAATAACGCGTTTCATCAACATAGGCCATCACGCAAAACCTCGTCCAGAGGACAACCTCCAATAAGACGGATGCTGTGTGAATGACGCAATATGACCAGTCATATTACTTTCAATTGATGCTAATTATTATCAAATTTGTAATAATACATGGGATTGCACAAATCAATGAACAGATTAAACTAAGTGAAGACGTAATCCAAATACTTTTACACATTAAAAACTCGTTAACTCCAAGTATGAACGGAAATTTTTAAGTTGCTCTCACTAAATTACTCTAAAATTACTTAATGTTTATTCAAAACTTGAAACGAAACTGACACCACTTCGATTTATCAAGTCTACTAATCAATGTCTCAATCAATTATGTAAACGGAGCAGGGTAAAAGTTATTTAAGTCTCTAGATTTCTCTATGTTGTTAAGCATTTATTCCTAAAGCTAGTTGAAGCCTGTGCTTCAGAACAATCCCTATAGATTATTCTCTAGTGTAAAATAGACAGTAATGGCGTCGCATCATCATAAATTACATTATACATGGGGTACATTATTGAAGTTTAATGAATGAAATCTATACTAATATTATAAAGAGGAAATGTTTGATTTTTTGTTTGTTTGTTTGTAATGAATAGGCTCCGAAACTATTGGACCGATTTGAAAAATTCCTTCACCGTTGGGAAGCTACACTATCCGTGGTAAATATAGGCTATATTATACATATTTTCGAAAAAGTTAGGGGTTCGTACTCAAACCGTGCGAAGCCGGGAAGGTCCGCTAGTAACGTAATAAATAACAGGGGCCGTAAATTTTTTCTATAACATATATTTGTTTCTTGTTCGCTTCTTTACCTTAAAAAGATTGAAGTGAACAAAACATCAATGTGATCAAGAGTCTTGTGAGTTCTAAAGGAAATAAGGCACTTTGATGTTTGATCGCCACCGGCTTCTGTCCTGTGTCGCCTACATCCAGTCCGATGCGAAGATTTGAAGTCCTGAGCGAAAGTCCTTCTCCACTGCGGAAATGAAGCACTTTTTATATTTATTTGTGGTGCCGTACTGCCGAACTGTTGCCTACGCGCAATCTCCAATTCTACATATTTTTACTTTCCAGCATTGTTTGACTTTGTCAGATTTATTAATTCTTTTGACATTCAATTTAAGTTATTGCTTTCATTGTAATTCATGTTCTTATAACTAGTGTTATTCGACATTTACATATTTCTGTACTAGCTCAATGAATAAATAACTGAAATTTTATAGCATGTTTTATTTTTCATGTCTTGCAAATAAGTAGGTACAATATTTTTATTCCCAAGGATTTATTTAAACGAATTCGCGCTCGGGATTAAATATGCCCCCTGATGACACTGCAGTGAAAAACTTTCGATCTTCACAGTAGTGAAAGAAGAAAATAGTGTGAAGAAGCTTTTCATTGCCGATAGTATTTTTAAAAAAAGTGGTTACTCAACGTCAACTATACGCATGGGTGGGAGGTCGCGCCTTCCGAATATTCGCGTGCATCGCTCTCGTAGGCTCACTGCTGCATGCGGCTCTGGTAGTTTCGATATTTGTTTATATGACGTGTGGTATTTTCCACCGCGGCGCTGTCGTTGAGCTATTAAAAGATTAAGATAATTTACACTTCAGAGAAGAGATACCCCCCAGCTGGCATCATCATCTGACAGATAACTAATTAAACAATAAAACTAATTAAAATTAATTAAATAATTACATACAATTTTAAGCTGTACTCACTGGGGACGGAAATCTTGGAGTCGATGATTTGTGTGACTGTATCTCGCAGGAAGATACTCCTAATGGAGTATTTAATACGAAAAATACTAAAACAAAACGTATGTATAAAATTAATAACTCTCTTCGATCTTACCTTCGCTTAGGTATGCCTAATTACATTCAATATTTTTTCCAATGTACATAAAACTACTCTTTGTACATACCCTTGTGTTACCAGTACCCATATTTAGGGATACAATCAAGTATTAATTATTTTGTGCTCCTATTTATATAATATTTTATTGTATTTTGTTTTGTGTGACAAATAAAGAAATAAATTAACGATAGCACTGTCTCGTCGTGCTTTCACTATGACTGTGCTACGGAATAACGGAACTAGAAATACTGGTGAACTGAACAGTATCCAGAGAATATAGGAAACCGCTTAGCGAAATACGGAAATCCACATGTCAGTCGGGTGAGTACTTGCATTAAATAACGTTGGTTTCGTTCAGGGGACTCCAACATCTCGTCTCCCAAGCCAACCTAACCCGCAGGTGGTATACCCTGCCTGCTAGATAACGAACTAGGCTCTGGTGAAAATGTCAAACAATCTTCATAATTTAATTACTCAATTATTGTCCACAGCGACCCGTCCCGGCTTTGCCTGGCCTGGGGGTGGTCATATGTATCAGACAATTTTTTAAAATTTTCTCATTTTTCTCTCCGTAAGAACCATCCTCGTACTTCAAGGAATATTCTAAAAAAAGAACTAGCGAAATCGGTTCAGCTGCTCTCGAGATTTGAGAATTATCATCATGATTTGACAGCCTGCAGGGTAAGGGCAGAATAGAGAAAAAATACGTCTCTTGGCATCGATTACGTAAATTATTTATAAATAAATTTCTTCAACTTTGGTGTTGTACACAATCTTTGTACGCAATGTACAACGATGGGACTCTGGAACCCTCAAGTGAGAGACTGACATGCTATTTCTTATTAGTTTTCGTATTAAGTAGTATCATAAATAAGATAAGAAGTGGGGAAACCTGAGAACACAGTTTGATATAAGGCTTCGCACAAACTATGAGGTAGCTTTAGTGCTGTTTATCATAGGTTTGATTTTATTGTACGTAATTTACATGAAGATTGTTTTCTATGAATTAAATATACCTTATTTTTTTTATCTATCACACATTCATTTGACAGCTGACTAAGTAAGAGTATACCTGGATCTTTTCAAGACATGAGTGTGTGGGTATGTCTTGTTGGTGTCTAGGCCTTCGTGATACATCCTCAACTACCACCCAACCATGAGATCGAAGGGATATTCACGACAAAAAAAAGTAGAATTCTTAGTTATGAAAACTGACTTTAAATGAAGGAAAATAAAAGATGTAGGCATAGTGCTCCTTCTATGCCCAGCAGTGGACACAACCTGTTGATGTATGTGACGTGAATTAAAAAATATTAAAATTATTTGTCAGTGACTCAATTGTTCATTGTTTATCGTAAATAATCATAAATATTACATTTATGATTATTTACGATAAACAATGAACAGGCATTATTAATTTAAATTGGCAGATAGTAGATGATGATGATGATGATGATTCTTTGTTAATAGCAACTGTGTCTGGTTGGACACTTTCCTGCCAGTGTCAAGTAATGGAAAATAATTGCAAAATAAATGAGTTATTAAATTATGAAGATTATTTGATATTTACACCAGGGCAGCTAAGAAGCTTGAGGGTAAAAAGCGAGCCTAACTAAAGGGACCAGAAATCACTGAGTTATGCAGGTCAAGGTCGATTTATTCAACCCTAACTCGGTCAAGCGAGATATTATGTGACACTTGATCTATGAATGCCACTTGGCAAATCTCATGACAAAGGTAATTTTGTAGAGAAAACCTTTTGCTTTGAGTTTTTATTTAGAATAAAATTGAATGAAATTCACAATAAGAGGTCAAAAAACTAAATGGACGCTAAGATATTGATCTACACTTAAAGGGATATATCTACAATAAATGATACAGCTACAATAAATATGTCGACGAGTTAAAGATACAATTTTGATTATCTTGATCGAGAAAAGTAAAAGAGGTTACTGACCCATAATTGGAGAAAAAAGGTAATTTGTAATGTAGTCCACCATGTAAGTATTATTCACATTACATTAGCCTCAAGCCTTGACACCGATAAATAATGTAATGTAGATCAGAAATCGATGCAATAGGATTTTAGCGTGTTCTTTATATTAGACGTTTCGAATTACTAATTATGTAATAAAATTTACCATAGAGTCAATTATTATTATGACAATTAATAGAATAGCTACCATAGGAATAGATAATGATACGTGATTGTCTATTCTTATGTGCCTACTATGACCACAAAGTCAACTCATGTTTAAAAAAAAAACAACAAAACAATTTCAGCAGAGAAAACCTGTACAACCTCTTTGCCTACCATAATAGACAGCTCATCGTCTTCCAGATTCAAATAACTTGGTAGTACCTTCGAAAAAAATTACTGTTTATTTACTACCGCCCATTTCTTTAAAAAAAACTCTGCGAGTTCATGCGACTCAGATAATTAAAGTGTCTGACTGTTGTACGTAGACCAAACGGAGACGTGATAATGACTCCACCGGGCTTTAATTCTACGCGCGGACCGTTAACAACCATCCTCTTTCGGACAGTCCATGTTGAATGACGTGTTATAAAAAAAGAAATTGCAAGAATTCAAACTTCGAAAATCGTTTAGGAGCCAAAGTCATTCGTTTTCGCAACCGCATAAACAAAATGTTGCCATTGTAATATGGTTTTATCTTATTTGTCGATTTGTTCGTGGGAAAACCGAGGGTTGTGTTTGCAGCTAATAAATTATATCCTCAATTGAGGTATAAGCCTTAAAATAAACAACACCGTTTACGATAACAGAGGATTTTTAGACCACCAACTGAGTAGTGTATATAAGGTTGTTGCTCTGAAAGTTGATCAAAAGGTTCGCGATTGTGAAAATGAGTGGAAAAGAAAAGGATAGTGTGTCCAGTGATGAATATGAGATGGTCCCACCCGAGGGGGGGTGGGGGTATGCGGTGTGCGTCGGCCTATCTGTCATTTTTGTAAGTATTTTCTTGGTTTCTTATGGCCACATATTTATTTACTCGTATATGTATATTTATTGGTTGACTTTCACACTCAGTTATTATTATTTGAATATTTGTCTACAAAGTACCTACCGTAAACAAATTATTAGAAAAAATCTAAACAAATTATCAAGCAGTATTTTCCGCCACAAACTCTATTTTGCTGTATTTTGCCCGCGAGGCGTGGGTTGTGTTTTTCAAATGATTTTTGTGGTTGGCGGACGCTATTTATTTCTTCAAAGAAGCAAAACGGCTAAAGCGATTTTGATAAATAAGATATCAAAATAAATCTCCTTTATGGTTCTTTGCTACATTTTGAATGTCGCCTTCTCGATATAGTCGGGTTTTTGTTTTCAATTCGAACTATAAAACACCAATTGTAATATAATAATGCTTTGATTGTGCATTGTTGTGAATTTGTTGGCGTTCAGGAATTTAGTAATTGCAATTTGCTGACTTTTTTATCGAACACGTCATATTAGGTAAAATAAGGTCACGCATACTTTGTGTCGCGCAACCATCGGCTATAACATATTCGGTAATTTTTCATACTGTTTAATCTGAATTCAAAGTATGCAGATATGGGTACCAGATGATCGATTGGTACATACTAATAATAATACTTAAATCAATATAGTATATAGAATGTTTAAGGTATTTACAATATTATTTAAAAATATTTTTTTATGCATGAAAACGCGATATCCCGGAACAAATACCTGCAAATTATTAAAAGGATAGGCGGTCACCATTAACACTTTGACTGCGATTTTTTTTCGACGACTGCGATCTTTTTTAAACCTAAAAAATTCGTGCTGCCGCTCTTCGCAGCGGTTGTGTTGCGCCGCACATGCGTTTCGTTCGAAAAATATTACGGCTGTGCTGAGTCACAAAGATCTGTATTTTCTCAGCCGCTGCGCTAGTGTGGATTTACGCATATTAGTCACTTGTAGAAAACACATGCCGTGTGATTTCAGCACTCAAAGTGTTAAAAGGATGTTCGGGAATCGAAGACACTATCTTCTGCGCGGGTGGACTTTCACCTCTTGCGCCAGAGACGTCGTCATATTATTTCTTTCGCAATATTTACACTGATAATCACTTTAAATTGACACACAGCATCAATCTATCGCGACCAATATTATTTATTGACTTGTTTTTTTATTGTCAATTGAGAGCGTAGGAAACAAACGTTTTTTATCAATCAGGTCATTTACATTTCACTTGTACTTATAAATAATGATATTGCTACTACGTTCTTGGATAAGTTACTAAAGTTCATTGGTATGCTTACTGGTACCTAGTATGGTATTATTTATCTCAAGTAACTGGCACCAATCAATAGAGTAACAGAATAAATAACTTACATGCGTCATACAAAATTTAATTGATTATTTATTTTTAGTTCCACGTGTTTAATAGGCACAGTAATTTATGATTTCAACTATTTACATAAACTCATGGAATTCTGTTGTCAATTCGTGTTTTTTTTAGAAGTAGGTTTACCTTGGAGGTTTTATGACCATATTAATTAATAGCTCCGGAAAGTTCTACTATAAAACGACCACGAGGTGGCGTGGCGAACGAAGGTCCGCCTGCGGAGGTTGTGGGTTCGATTCCGGCCTTGGAACAAATGTTTGCACGATCTGCAAATATTTGTTCTGGGTATTTATGTTTAATAAAAATTTATATATGGATGTTGTATTATATATTTTTATTTTTGTTTTACTCAAAGTTTTCCTAAAAGCTCTGTTACCATTTTCCTTGTTTCTTCGTAATTTCCTCTTCGATTTAAGACTGCTGGTTTCCCTTACTTGCATTAAATTTTTACTTATGTAGGGCGATTCGTTATATGGGTAATTATGATAATGCCACCTGCATACGCTAAAAATATTCCTAGGTTAAGGAAAATGCTAATTCTCAGTGCTATATTTGTACGTTGTGTTTAACGCATTTATGCATAAGAACGTCGGTGCTACTCGCACCGCCGCGCGCCGTCGTCGCCTGCAAAACCTGCAGATGGGGACATGTTCTTTGAGGACAATGAAAGTGTTAAAATTAAAACCATCCACAGGAGAATTGTATTTAAAGACTTTTTAAACTATCATAGTTATTAACACTAATGTCATTTAAAACGGGATATTTACCACGATTTTATTTTTGATTTTTCCAATATTTCGGCACAGTTTTATGCGCCATAGTGGTACGTAACGTTCGTAGCAAAAAACAAAAAATGAGGGTAGATCGGTAGATATGTCTGCCAATAAAAGCTGCGAATATGTTTTCAGTTATTCCGTAATCACGACGCATGAAACTGCGCCGAACGAAATAATAGAACTCAAAAATCAAATCATGGTAAATATCCCGTTTTAAGTGACTTTAGTACAACTACTTAGTTAAAAACAGCATGATAAACGCGATTTTTTTCGATTAGATAGGAGAACAGAGCTGCGACAAAGATTATACCGTATAATTCGGTATAATCTTTGTCGCAGATCTGTTATATTTCTTGATTTGATAATTAGAAGATGTTTTGTTTTTTCAATAATTCCCTGGAAAAATCATTTATCAATACGACAACAACAAATAGGAGCATTGGTTTGCACAATCAACTCTAAACGCAAAGGTATACCGTCTTCGTTCCTTCGGGGGTAACAAGTGCATCATTAATACCTCTATATTGGCTAGACTCCCGGGACACGAAACCACAAATAGCCTGAGCCGCCTCTGTTCATCGACTCTCTGCGACCGCTACAATTTCATCGGTCTATCGAGTCATTGGTCTCTCAACTCTCATCATAGTTCATCAGTTCATAGTTAATTTATTTATTTGTAATACACACGTATTACAGGGATGTTCAGACTAAAAATTAAGAGCACTGTGATCTTCCATTAGGCATAGAAATGTTACATATTGTTATGGAGCCAAAAATCTATATTAATAATAATGAAGCAAAAAGGAAAAGTTTTAAGAATTAAAAATTATATAGTTTATATAATGCGTTTACCAATTTGAAAATGAGTATCACCCACGTCTCTATACTACATTTACATAGTAACTAAAATAACTAAGCTGAGTCAAAATATTCATACAAGCTGTAAAATCTTGCTCCAAATGTCTGCTTTGCGTCGCGCTCGCCAATCGAGAACCTTTACCATCCTCTGTAAAAATCTTCATGTATAAAGTACAGACTATTTTGTTTCAGATTGCAGGCACAGCGCATCAACCGGTGTTTGGGTTCATCTACAATGATTTCCTAGACGAGTTAGGAGTGGGCACGGCCGCAGTCACACTAGTATACGGTGTCTTCCAAGTCACATTGGCAATAGCTGGTTAGTTGACCTTTTGTAAAAAATCCTCGAAAACTATAATATTACTCAATTTTACTGCGGAATTTAGATATATAATACCTTTCTGTCTTAAAATTAACATCATGTGATTTAGACACGGTCATAAAACGAAATATAAATAGATTGCTTATGATAATAGAACATTTTATTCTTCTAGGTACATATGATCAAATAGTCAGATAACATTATTTATCAAATTTAAAAATATAAGAAGTTTTTTCTAAAATATCAAGATATACCTAACGCTTATCTTGTCTCCTGATTGGAAAATTAATATTTATTTAAATCTCATTTGATTTTCAACCTTTTCAATTGTAAATACTAGTTCTAATTTGTTTTTTTTCTTCAACTAGCTGAGCCCCGCGGCTTCGCCTGCGTGGAAATTTCTGTGCAATTTTACTATATTTTGTCACCGTTTAAACCTTCCCTGGACTACGACAGAAACACATTTCAAAACCAATATCAGCACAATCGGCCCAGCCGTTCTCGAGTTTTAGCGAGACTAACGAACAGCAATTGATTTACATATATATATGTACTAGGAGCGCCCCGCGGCTTCGCCCCCGTGGAAATCTATGCGTAAAACGGTTTAAATGTGATAAAATCCTATGTTAGACTCCTGGTTCTAAGCTACCTCTCCACCAATTTTCAGCTAAATCGGTCCAGCCGTTCTCGAGTTATAAGTGTTGTAACAAACACGACTTTCTTTTATATATATAGATATATAAGTGCATTGCTTTGTTAATACGTTTTAGATTTAAACAGTGTATTTTCATAAATAAAACTACCTACAAGATTTTAAGAATCCATGCGAAACATTTCTTCCCATACTTATTTCGTTATAGCACATACGAGTACAATAGATTTAGAAAATGTTATAAACTTTGACGGATACATATTTCCTATTTACGAAGCATCACTAAATGGTGGAAAATTTATGTAGAACACGTGGAGTAAATAAAATATATTTATTCATGAACGTTACTCAATAATTAGCTACAAACTAATTGATCTATACTCGTACGCAACATACCAAGGACCAATAACAAGAATCTTAGATTCTTTGCTAAATATGTATGTAGGTACCACGGCACCCGGGAATTAATTGTATTTTCTAACAGGCTTGTACCTATTTATTTATCGAAATCGAAACAAATTTATAAATAAGTTATCAAATGTCACCCTGAAATTCTGTTCATACCTGGGCATTTCCACTAAACTATTCACTTCACCATAACAATGGCATTATCGTCTCTGACACATTTTAGCATTTTACCTTTAATGAAAGAAACTAAAGATGTGTGTGCATGTCAATCTCTTCGCGCAAATATCATCGCACGCTCTATCTAGCTAGAATTTCTTTCACCCATGGACGATTCTGCGACGATACTATTGTCTTAGTAAAGCGAATTGGATAGCAAAATTTGGCCCCGGCATGAATGCGTAGAATACTTCTCTGATCTTATAACTTTTTCAGGGTTCTCAGCGAATATAGCACTCAAAAGGCTGACACTAAGACAAGTAGGCCTCATAGGAGCATTTATTTATACACTAGCATCGTTCCTAGCCATATTTGTGGTGTCCACCACACAGCTCATTATCACAAATGGATTCCTTCAAGGCCTCGGAATGGGACTACTAATACCAGTATCCTACACCAGCTTTAACAGTTACTTCACAAAGAAAAAGATCCTCTATCTCAGCTTGTGTAAGGCTTCCATTGGGCTGGCAACAATGTTGTACCCGCTGTTCATAAAGTTTACGATCTCCGAGTTCGGGTTCAGAGGGACTTTGGCAATACTTTGTGCGATATCGGCCCACACTATATTCGGGGCTCTAGTCATGCACCCTGTACAATGGCACATGGTAAGGCGTATGAAACCGTGTGAAAAAATTGTATGTAAGTATCAGCTTCTTTCAATAATTTTATTTTACCTTATTTACACACATTTATATGAAAATACTCATAAAAGTGGTTTTATTTTGCAGTAATACCTCCGACGCCAGCGGTCGAGCAAGAGAAAAGTCAATTCAATTTCAAGCTCACAAACGGACTTAACGTAGCGGACAACACCGCCATATCAGTCGAGAATATCTACCAAATCAATAGACAGGACAATCCTCAATCGGATTTATTGTTTGTGCCGAAATTAGCCAACTCTCGTCGATTGAGCATTCCTGTGGTTTTGATCTCCGGAGACGCAAAATTGAACACTAAATTCCATTCAAGTGACGATGTCTACATTGAAAATATTTACAAAGCAGCTTCCGTAACAAGTTTGGGAAATTTCGGAAGTATAGCAGCAGAACCAATGCCAATAATCAAAAATAAGGATGGCAAATGGTAAAGTATTTTTATGAAAACGCTTATCGCTTATATGATCTTAATTACGTTTATAATTATTAGATTTCTAATATATTTGTAGTAGCCCAAGACCGCGACCGTGCAGAATAAATTACGAATACATTACACTTGAGACATTTTGATAAGCTTTTCTTATCTTTCCGATCATGAATTCATTATTAACTTTATTGGCTGACTGCAGATAAAAATAACTTGCCTTGGTTTTTCCTTCAACGTCTGTATATTTACTTATTAGATCTCTTTCTAATCTTGCCAACAGTACCTAAATAATTGTTCTTATCTTCCGCAGGCAAACAGTAGCAGAATTTCTAGACCTGTCAATTTTAAAGGATTGGGTGTACGATAATATTATCGTCGGAATGTCGCTATCATTTTTCGCCGACTTGACGTTTTTTACTTTGGAACCTCTGTTTCTTGATAAAGCAAATTTGAGTCGGGTAAGAATTTTATTATTCTTCGTATTTTATTATAATTTTATGTAATCAAATGCAAAGCGACAGGATGTTTGGATACTGCTCGGGCTTGTATACTGTTCTTTATTTTTGTCACTTTTCCTATTAAATAGTTCTCATCGCTTCTTATGAGTGTCTATAAGAGTCCTACTAGATTTTGCCAGTTACTTCGAACGCGCTATTCCAAGATACAAAGTAGTTTATTAGGTATTTGTTTGATTATGGATTATCACAGCCAAATTTCATTTTTATCTGAGAAATCGTTTTGGATATTTTAGGAAACAAAAATGTTTACATCTTCCTTCACTCACAAGTTTTATGTCTCTATGAAATAAAAAGGAAATTATCTTTAATTTAGAACATTATTTAGAACGTGTAAGGCCATTTGTTATTATAGATCTACCATAGGAAAATTCTACGTATTTAACTTATATCGGGCTCAAGTCCCGTCGACATCGTAATTTTTTGGGATATCTCTAATTTGTTTATTATATTTGGTTCTAGTCTGAAATCGCCGTCATAATCGCGGTCGGAGGAGCCACAGACATGTGTGCACGACTCTTCCTCGGCATCGCAGGACAGTTCTTCATCATGAATAGCCGGTACATGTTCTACGCTGGAGCTCTCTTCTCTGCCATCTTCAGACTAGGTGAGTCTTAAAACTAGGCTCTAATATCATCATCAGTAACCCGATTTCAGTCACTGCCGCAGTCTCATAGCACTGGTGCAGTTTCCAGAGTCCTAAACTAGGTTTAAACCTCAGAGTAATAAGACATAGAGTGATAATTTCACACGCACACAAGTGCACAAATGTTGCAAGCTATTAACATTTTCCCCATAAGGTAGGGAAATTGTAACATTTTGTAAGGAGTAAATGATTATCATATTTATCACTTTTCTGTTAGATGATATTTCATTAACAGAAAACTTCCTGTAAATATTATTTATACTCTATGGGTGTTTACATACAGGGGAGTGTTGAGTTAGCGAATCAGTTAAATAGATAGAAATAAATATTATGGTCAAAACATTTTCATACTTTTGTTGGGATAGCACCCTCTCGTAATTTGCATAAACCACCTTTCGTGATATGCTTGTCATTTTCTTCGAAATGTATAGAACATAATCATATCTTAGTGTATTTAGTTGGCTTGCAAAACTTTTCTTTGCAATTCCGTCTAAGTTTTTCAACCAATCGGGAAGCAACAGTCTATTTTATTTTTCGTGTTATTTCGTTGTTTTTTTTGTTACCCTACATATGTAAGTATGTATTATTTTGTTTGACATAATGACAAAACAACATGAATATTTTTATTAATAAAGAACTGAACTGAAGTCGGATCAGAAGGAAATCTAAGAACGAATATAAAGATATTAATAAAACTAGGGTTCATCGTCTAATGAAACCAATGAAATTTTTATATTTAACGCTCCGACTACATCAACATCCGGACAGTCTGTAACAATCTATTTCCTTGCCCGTGAAAATAAAACAAAAGTTTTTGATTATTTATACCAAGCTTAATAGAACATAGGTACATATTTCACTTAAAAATCCGGGTAAGTTAGTAGGTAACCCTAATTATATCTGGCAAATAAAAGTCCTACAAGTGTAAAGTAGAAAATAGATTAAACAAATAAGTACCTATGGGGGAAAATATTTTTTCTAATAGCTAGCAACATTTTTATGTAATGGCGTCTGTTATGTTTACGATTTATTTTTGTGCTTATACCAATGTTTTACTCAAGAATATAAGATGCCAGGTTGTATTTACCCGTGAAATGGAATCTTCAATTGTTTCTGATTATTATGAGAAGAGTTGTTACACCCTTTCACTTCACAATAAGTCATTATTATTAAAAAATTACGGAGCTCTTCCCAGTAGGTCTTGACCTTGAGCACTGGCGTGTCGAGCGATGTACGTAGCCTTTAAAGGCTAACTTGAAATTGCGTCACTTCGCGTGCGCCTACTGCGGTTCTAAGCCTAGTTATTCTAAGGTTTAAACTTATTCAATAATTTTCAATTAGCTTCAATTTATATGAACGTATTCTTGGACATTTATCAATATCATTCTTCTGCACTTAATTTACATTTTATTCAGGATCAATAATATTATTTTTTAGGCTTACAAACATAAATAGCTTACAAATATTAACTTTAAATTTTAACAAATAGACAATAAAGTGGCGAATTTATTATCTTCACTTCTTAGTTTTTCGAATGAAGTGGAAACGAAACCATTCAGTACATACTAGTTTAACACTCCATGTAATCAATTAAAACGTTCTTACAGTAGGTAAATAAGATTTAAAAAAATCGTATGTATTTTAACCAAGAGCGCCTTTTAAAGGCCTTGCCTGTTAATTCCCGACTTGATGTAATACACCACCATGATTTATTTATAGCAGAGTGATGCGGGTTGTCTATTATAGCATATAACACTTTTCAAAGCAAAAAACACAGAGTTTCATAGTACGTGAGAACATTCATTGAATATTAATAATGTCTTTATTTATTCATTCATATAGATTTGGTTCTGTATTTGCGTTCGTGATTGCAAATTTACATGGAAGAATCTATGCGAGATCAAAAAGATAGGGCACATTATAAAACTTGTTCCAATTCATAGTTTCCAATATTGAGTGATACGAGACGAAACATTAAAGCTAAGCAGGTACGCACGTTACGAGAGTGGAACAAAGTACCATTAGGCTTCGAAATCACGTAATCTGTTTCGGCTTGTTAAGTTGTAAACAAGAAAATACCTGTTTAGATAAAATACATGGATGTATTGATAGTTTTGGTTACCAAAGTACTTAAAGCTATACAGTAATTTAGACAGTTACTTAGTTACTTACCTATTTGTAATACGCACGCTCATCACCCAAGTGTATTTTAATTATTAGCAATTCGCCATAAGTTCGCATTTTTTGTAATTCGTATGAGAATTTAGGTATTTATTTAGCTTTTGCATTTTATTTAGATTTAGATAAGCAAATCAAATGTATTTGACACTTAAGTGTTAAATAAATGTACTCGTGGTTACTTATCACTTCTTCCACAAGTGGACAAAAAGTGAACAGTTAAATAATCTTATTTGATAATAATTCATATCATTGCATAAAATTTGACTTGTCCAAGTGTTTATTTTGTAAGCCTAAAGAAAATAAAACATTTTGGATTTGAGAATATTTGAAGCATACACCATAAAATAACTTAGGAACTTCCATAATTTGAACTAATTAGAATTTCTCCTGATATGAATTGATATTTCTCCACCAGTTTTCATCCAATTCACCGCCTACACACCTCTGTTGGTCCTCACCGGGATATTGGGGGCGCTGCGGTCGCTGGTCCACATTGCTCAGCCGATTGTGATGGCGGAACACGTGCCTATCGAGCGGTACCCGTCAGCCTACGGACTCTATATGCTGCTGGCCGGAGCTATCAGCCTTAGCGTTGGACCTTCCATCGGTACGTATATCATACATGCCTCCATAGTTGCTAAGTCTGTCTCTATGTTGGCCTGGTTTATTAATGGAAATTATAATATGGAAACCTGTGAAAAACTTACATGATAAACATCTATTGTTGGGTTCGGATTAAGAGGTTCTTCTAGCAATTCTTAAAGAGAAAAGACAACTTACTTGAATGAATCCATAAAGGTTTTTATGATGCAATATTAATATTATGTTAGCACCAATGATGGTTAACAAAACCCGTGTAAAGTACCTATACATACATAATTTCTCCCAAAGATTGTGTCCATTTTTCATACAAAAACCACTGGAGTTTCTTAGGTTGTTAATAAATGCGTGGACCTTCAAGTTCAATTCAAATAAGCAGTTAGTGAAGGATTCGATGCCCAAGTTATTGATCCAAGTGTAACCTGTTCCTTCATAGACGTAAGACGAAATAACCGATTGCACAATAATTTCAAAAGAATGCGAAACTGTAATAAAAAGTTTATAATAAGAAGTCAAACTAAACGATTTATGGCATTCTCAAAAACTTAACCTTTGTACCCTGCGAACACTTTCTGGTAAAGACAATGGTTTTTTTCGTAGAATAATAATTTCAATATTATGTTTTGTAAATATTCGAACATTGAATCGATTCGGGTAGGTTTTATGAACTAGCTAATTAAAAATACAATATTTTCCCTTGACAAAATTATAGTATATAGTATAGTATAGGCCTCCTCATCGATTTCGATGACGGCGACCCGAAGTAATCACGGATTTTTTCTATAATGAGCTCTAATATGGCTCGCTAGACCGAACTTTTTGATAAACTTGATTCATATTTTATGCGTGATCCGTCTCTGTAATAATGATACTAAATATTTATAATAATTAGTGCGTAATCACTATCCAGTGACCTTGCTTACTATGCATGTCTCTTGTCAATCATACCACAATTAATTTAGTAATCAATAAAGAATAAATTCAATGAACGATTCTAGATCAAACTTTAAATCAAGGCCACTTAATTCTGGATACTTTGGAAATAAACATGAGCTTTTATCACATCTTTTGTTATTAGCATTGTATGCATAAGAACGTTGAATCTATTCTATTCTAATTTATATATACTTATAAATATCAGTCTATAATTATTCATAATATTAGATAAAATGATTTGATTTGTATTTTAATATATATATTTTATTTTATCGTTGATAGAAAATTCACAAGGTCATCGGGCATTTTAGTATGAAAACTTATAGTTAATTGCTTGTTCACATTTTTTATGTTACTAATATTCTTCTACACGTGAAAACCTCTTAATAGCCTTCTGTTTCTATGTTCTTGTTTTTTAATTTACTGTATGTGCTGCTGGTTTTTCATATAATAAATAAATAAATTCTACGAAGTGTTTGAGAATTTAATAATTTCGGGATACATAGATAAATACCCATACTTTACGATGGTGTAGGTCACATTACTGTGGACTATGGTAATAACGAGTTAAAAATAAAATGATGTCATATTTTTTACGTAAAAAGTATCGTAAAATCATAGTTTCGCTCAACGTTGCCGTGTTTGGACTGTACAAATATCATCATTAGACGACCTGTGCCGCACGGTTCATCAGTCAAATAAATAAATAAATAAAATGCTGGACAATTCACACAGCGTTATCTAGCTCCATGGTAAGCAGAGCTTGTGTTATGGGTACTAGATAACTGATATACATAATACAATACATTACATAGTTAGATATTTTTTTATTATACATAGAAAACGACCAGAACACCCGGAACCAATATCTGCAGATCGTACACACAATTGTTCCGAGGCGGGAATCGAACCTGCGTCGGCGGACCTTCGCCCACCGCGCCACATCGGTCGTCATAAATAAATAAATAAAAAAGTTATTTCCGGTCCGGAACTCTGTGTGCAAAATTCCAGCTCGATCCATTCAATAGTTTTGACGTCATCTCAAACATTTCTCTCTCTCTCTCGGTCAAATATTTCACAAAGGCACAAACCTTTGCCTTTATAATTTTAGTAGGATAAAATAAATGAAATAACATATACACAAAAATTTAACTCGGTACAATACTCCGCTATGTGAAGATCACATAGGTTTTCTTTATAATGCTTATTATTATTAACATAGCATACGCTCTGCTTAGCTAGGGGTTAGATGATGCTGTGTGATTATGATTAATGCTGTCCTCGGTAAACGTAGTGTAGCACACTCTCCGACCAGTTCGAATACCTTGCGAAAGACTGCAGGTAGCGGATGCGTTAAGCTGAAGACAAGGCGCTCATTATAGGAGGCCTATATCCAGCAGTGGACTGATGTGTGATAAGTCCGGCATAATTTTTTTATATTTATTAAAACTTTTTGTTATAGGAATTGTCCGAGATTACACCGGGAGCTACGCCATAGCTTTCTCAATGCTAGCCATCTGCAATTTCTGCTGCGTCATTCCGTGGACTATTGAAGGAGGAATCAGATATATGAAGCACAAGAGAGAAAATGCCTTACAGACTTGATCTACCCGAATAATAACCTTGTGTCTGAGAAGTAGGGTTGATAACTGTGATATTAGAAGTAAAACTTGCCACTATATTGTGTTGTACAGTAGTAACTTGATTTACTAAATCAGTTGTAGACGAAATTCTGCCATATTTTAGGAAAATAAGTAGGAAATAATATGCATATGTTAAACATTGATGATCAGTGATTGATTAAGTAACGGAACCGAAAATCTTGTGGGTACGCTACACAGGCTTTCGTGTTGGTTCTGATTGTGTCATCAATACAAAGCTATTTTCAGCTTGAAAGAATCGACGCAAACACTGCCGCCTTATTTATTTTGTTGAGTGAGAGAGTTGTCCTGCCGCTAAAGCGTAAACAGGCGTTGTGTTGTACTTGGTAGTGTTCGTAGACTGAAAATTGGATAAAATTGTTGGCTCCCTTCCAATAGTGTCTTTTGGCATATATACGAGCCCAAGAGGCGACAATGTTGTATATTTTAGAAGTCAATTTTCATGTATTTACTTAGGTAGGTTGTTCTTGAAAAAAGTCAATTTATTGTAAATTTTTATGCATCTGAATGTTAAAGTTTTGTCATCAAAAGAAAAATATAATATATATATATATAAGCAATGATTATGAATAAAAATATAACAATAATTTGTTTTTTTAAATAAATAATAATTAGTAGGCGTCAATGTTGAAAATCAGGTTTTTGCTAATGATTAGGTTTAATGAATCTTGTATAGGTACGTAAATCGGGGAGAACTCGTTCTTATTTAATGTATTTTTATACCCCCCCCCCCCCTCCATTTCCATTAAGAGTACTATTCTAAACGTGACGTGACAGATAGTTAGAAAGGGAGATTTAAGAGTTCTATATTATACATACATTTATTATTTTTATTTGCTTGAATTTCGCAAGTGTTTCTGAACATTAATAAATCTGGTACCTTTTGACCAAGTCAAAGCTAGATTAAATAAAAAAAAATGCTGGATAATCCACACAGCATTATCTAGCCCCAAGATAATCAGAGCTTGTGTTATGGATATTAAATGACTGATATATACAGGATACAATAAAAACATATTGATCTATTTTTATTATACATAGAAATACCCAGAACTAGCGTAACAGACCAGTATAAGTATTTGCAGACCGTGCAACTATTTGTCCTAAGTACTGAATCGAACCCGCAACCTTCTGCGTATCAAGCATCCGGACGCGATCTACGACAGCCAAACCACATCGGTCGTCGATTCTAGGTCTTTTCAATGTTTAATAGGTCAAGCCCACAATAACAAATTCGCGGAAGCTAGTGATTTATTTATACTAACCACCATTTTCTAATTAGCTAGGTACCTCGTTAACACAGAGGTTCATTGAAGAACATTAATATCTCATAAAAAAAAATCGAACCCGTAACCTCCTGTTTCGCAGGCGGACCATCGCCCACCGCACCACATCGGTCGTCGTAATATAGCATTCAGAAACTAAAGCGAGAATGGTTTTCCAACATTTATGTATATTCAGACCTAAGAAGTTTTACACCTATAGTTACTAAAGTTCAAATTGTCCAAATCGTACATTGTCCAACGAAAATGCAAACGGGTTACAACCAAAATAATGTAACTAAAGTAGACATGCATACACCTAAAGCAATGTAAACTTACAATGAGGTCACACCAGCTTCAAATATAGGTTAACAGCAGCTATATCTACACCTGTGCATTTACATCTTCATACGAAGTAGGCACTTCCATTATGTAGATTTGCGCGAGCAATAATACATTCAAAATACCCCTGAGTAGAACAACAATTGTATAAGATATGCCGATTTGATGAAATAAGTGTTTTATCGAGTTTCTTGAGAAGATTTGCAGTATTCAACAGAGTTTAGAGCATTTTATTTGGTATTAGAAGCATCAGCAGTAAATCAAAGGAGTGCTTGCGAAATATGAATGATATCTACTTGAAGAGCACTAATGTGGTCACGGTTATACATACATATTCGGATTAACCTACATGATCGGCTGTTGTCTGCTCAGGACAAAGAATACTATCAGTTGTATAATAATATATAGGTACATATAATAATACTACTGCTTATAGTAGGTGCCCTATAGAATGATGCGTTATTACTTTATCGGTAGCATCCGCCAGTGCTATCGCAGGGGCGATACTGTACGCATGTTAGAATGAAGGAAGAGACGACGATCAAAGTAAAAGAAAATGATAAACGAAAAGATTGTTGGGGCTATGCTGTCTGTTTTGGAACCGCTATTACATTTGTGAGTAAATCTATACTATTATTATAAAGAGGAAAGGTTTGATTTTTTGTTTGTAATGAATAGGCTCCGAAACTACTGGACCGATTTGAAAAATTCTTTCACCGTTGGGAAGCTACACTATCCCCGGTGAACATAGGCTATATTATATTTTCAAAAAAGTTAGGGATCCGTACTAAAACCGTGCGAAACCGGGAAGGTCCGCTAGTTATTTATATACAGATTGGAATGGCATTATAAGTCTACGTCAAAGATGGAATGTTAAATAGATCAACTGTTTTTAAATTTGACATTTAGGTGAGGGTCGTGACAATAAAAGAATCAATTATTTTTTAAATATACATTTGGTATTTATGTTTTCGCTTTTTTATCATCAATCAAAAACAAATCTGTCCAATATGACTCGCTAAGATACTACAGATTTCTAAAAACAGTTCAAGAAATAACAATTGATTGTTGTTTTGATTACTTTCAGATTGCTGGAGTCGGTCACGTGAATTCTTTCGGTCTGATATACAGAGACTTTATGGTTGACACCCACTCTTCAGCCAAGTCCTTGACGACGGCGCATGGAGTGTTTGCCGTGATGTTAGCAATAGGAGGTAAGTCTTTATATTTACGTGAGTGTGAACAGCAGAAGTTCGCACAGGTGTTCACAATGACAAGATTTTGGGGCGCTGAACTCATCAGCA
This sequence comes from Eupithecia dodoneata, assembly GCA_947044415.1. Lineage (NCBI taxonomy): Eukaryota > Metazoa > Arthropoda > Insecta > Lepidoptera > Geometridae > Eupithecia > Eupithecia dodoneata. Next base: position 3,576,961 of record OX345656.1, on the reverse strand, counting down.
GACACATACATCGTTACATCGTTTTGCAATTATAAAATCACGTATAAGAATGAATAACTACAAGTTGTTTGTCAGCTGACCATATCTCGGTGTAAAGATTCTTTATTTCTCAAAGAACATACATTTTAGTTCATTTAAATATGAGAAAAACCAAACTTGGAGTTAGTCTATATCTATTATTAATTTATCAAATCTATTATCAAAATTACAATAATGTTTTCCAAGAGATAAAATCAATTTGATCATCGATAAGTTAATCAATGCAACAGGATATAAAATGTCTTAAGCAAAGAATGTTCGTATCAAAATATATTTAATTTAGTAATTTTTACAGGAATAATACTCAATCTGTTGAAAAAAAGAATAACTCTACACCTCGGAGGGTTACTAGGAGCAATTATATTCACGCTTGGGTCATTTACAACAATTGCTATATCGAGCACGGATCAGCTGCCGCTTACGTTTGGAGTTCTACAAGGCATTGGGTTTGGCATGATGGTACCCGTGAGTTACTCTACACTTAACTGTTACTTCGTCAAGAAAAGGACAACAGTAATGAGCGCTATAAAAGCTTCCCAAGGAATAGTTTTGATGTGGTATCCACAAGTTTTGAAGCAAATTATTTCCTCTTACGGATTCCGAGGAACTCTGCTAATAATTTCCGGAATATCACTGCATTCGATTCCAGGAATGCTAGTTATGAAGAACAAACCTAAAGCTACGCGGAGTGAACGAACAGCAAGTATTTTTAGCTCTTTTTAATGCATGTTTGTAACAAAAGATATAATAAATTAATTTTATATTCAAAACTTGCAGAAAATTTAGAGAGAGGATTGGCTGAGAATGAAAGTCATGATCTCCTTAAAGAAAGAACAAATGGATTTGAAGATGGTAAAAATGTATCGGCTCCAAAAAATCTAAGGTTTGTTTACACCCATCATAGAACCACAATATATTATGTCAATAGATTGTGCGTTAGAAAGGAGTCGATTTTTCTCTTTTGATAGGGTCTTATTTTATTCAGACAATTTTTATTGCAGAACAAAACTTGTGGAATTTTTCAACTTGACGACACTAAAAGATCCAGTATTTCAAAACATTTGCGTTGGCCAGAGTTTCGTGAATTTCTCTGACCTTACCTTTTTCATATTACAACCAATGCTTCTTTTCCAATACGGATATGAAACGGTTAGTAACACATTTTATCAAAACAACGTTGTTTTGTCTATCCTTATGATGATAATGATAGCAATTTATATTTATTAGTCGATATCGAATGTTTATGTTTTGCTGTTTTAAAACAGATATCTAAAGTGAAAGTACCCAGAGCACATGCTTTCTCTAACTCTTTCTTATTTCTATATTTCAAAAATATATATTGTTAAATAATACCGAACTAGATAGTTTAAGTCAAAGGCAAGTTTCATCCTAAAAAGAGTTTTCATTCCGCAAATATGGAATAGAAAGATGTTATAAAAGTGAACTGTTAAAAGATATAAAATTAATAGAGGTTTTTTATCCCAAACATTAACAACTCTCTGGGGCGGGAGACTACTTTTGGGATACATAATATTGAAGAAGTTTCCCTCAGTACGGCTGGGTGACACTATAAAAACAAATCACCTTAAATAATATAGTTTTCTTAGAAATCGTTTGTTTATTTTTACAGAGTGCAGTAGCTACTTGCATATCAATATGCGCAGGCGCCGACGTCGCCGGCCGCTGTGCCCTAACCCTCATCAGCAGTATTACCCCAACAAACACAAGAGTATTATATTTCGCAGCTACAGTATTGACATTCGTATTTAGGATAGGTAAGTTTCCACTGTTGATACTGACTGATATCAGTTTATCATTTATTTAAGGATTTAGTGTTTGAATTATTAATATTCATATTTATTATGCAATTAAGATTGCGTCACGGTTTGTAGAAAATTAATCTCGTTGTTTTTTTATTATCGTTTTGTGTATACTTTTTGAATTCAAAATAACGTAACAACAGTTATGGATGCAAGCTTAAGATAGGATATCAACATCTATGCAGTAGTCGGCTTATCGAAGACAAACGTAAAATATCTCATGTTTCTTTATTGGTTTACCATTTCCATTTCTTTTACAGTTATACTCCATATCCGAAGCTTTACCTGGGTTGCAATAGTGACTGGCTCCCTAGGTGTGCTAAGGTCCTTGCTTCACGTGACCAGCCCTCTGGTCATCTCAGACTATGTGACTCATGAAGACTTTCCTGGGGCTTACGCTCTGTTCATGCTTTGCGCTGGTGTTGTTAATGTCATCTTCTCTCCATTCATCGGTAAGGATACTACGATTTATATTCTTTATGCTAATAGTCTTTTATGATATGGGATATGCAGCGGCGTCGAGGCAGACCACCTGACCGATGGTCAGACGACATTGTGGGGGCTCTAGGGAAGCAGTGGCTCCGACTGGCACAACACCGCCAGGGGTGGTGAGATAAGGAAGAGGCCTATACTCAGCAGCGGGTGTTACCGGCTGATAAGATAGATAGATAATACTCTATTCACTTGTTTATTGAGTACTTAAGATTGTTTTGTTTGATTTGACATGGATTCAGCCATATTTTCAAATCAAACATGGATGCCCTTGAGATAGAAGAAAGACAAGAGATACAAAAGTACAAAAGATAGATAGAGTGTTTCAACTAATGTGTAGTAGCGTGGGTCGTGATATCTACACTTTTAACATTGGGTTGTGCAAATAAATTCATAAAATTTCACTCCACCGCTATTTTAGATCAGTTGCTCAATTTCTTCTTAAACAAACATGTAGGTTACTGACCTTTTCATAATCGTTCAATGGTCTAAGTCATTTGTGCCTGGATCTTAATTAGGTACCTGGAACAAAACAAAGTTGTACATAAATTGATAGTATTTTAAAGATCAGGGTTTACGCATCGCTTTGATACAAATTTGTTGGCACTACACACTAATCAATAAGTTACTACTGATAACATTAAATAAATAATGCTGGACAATTCACACAGCACTTGTGTTATGGGTACTAGATAACTGATTACATTTTGTATAGTTTTTATGTCATTAGTCCAATTTTCTGTGGAATATCAAATTCGTAATAATTTATGATGGTTGAATTAGCATCAAACTAATTAACGAATCAATTATAATTTTATTATCGGTGGTTATATTATATGGTGTGGTTTTATTTATACAGATATCTTTATAATTAACACCATAAAATATTTATTATCTTCGATTCGAAAATGTTGTTAAAGCAAACTCATTCTGGCGAGTCTTTATTCGCTTAGTTATATACTTTATTGTACACCAGATGCTGACCATTATAAAAAAGACATTACTTGCGACACGTAAAATGGGCGGCTTTATCGCATAGAAGCGATTTCTTTAGTCACGTTAGTAGGTAAAAACTTCCTTCATTCTAAATCAATTTTACCCCAATATCTCAATACTATGTATCCCCAAAATGAAGGAGTTATGAGCTGACATGGCCCACGCTACCGTTGATAAATGAGGATCTGAATCGACAGAACACAATGACAAATTAGAAACGTTTTTATTGCTACGGAACCCACGATACGCTCTCTATGATGTATGATCGGCCTAAGTGGTTTGCGAAGTGTTTTGATGGAAAATAACGGATGACAAGGGTCCAGTTAAACCAATTCAGTCCGAATCGAGTTATTTTAAGTTGTTTTAGAATAATAAATAATAAATAATGCTGGACAATCCACACATTATTATCTAGCCTCAAGTTAAGCATAGCTTGTGTTATGGGTACTAGATAACTGATATACATAATACATCAAATAGATAGATATTTTGTATTATACATAGAAAACGACCAGAACACTCGTAACAAATATCTGAAGATCGTACACACAATTGTTCCGAGGCGGGAATCGAACCCGCAACCTCCTGCGTCGCAGGCGGACCTTCGCCCACCGCGCCACAGAGGCCGTCAAATCAAAGATTAAAGTTAAATTATTCAGTTCATCTTTCGTTCTTCCTTATCTCCAAAGAAGCTCTCTGAAGATGAAAGATAAGGAGGTTCATTTTGTTTTATAGCTTTTTATTTTTACCCAGGGAAATAAACCTGTATACCTACGGAGTTCGTTTTTCATTTACCTCTTAAAACAGCTGCTTTTGTCCAAATGAACGTAACTTTAAACACGACCAAGATGATATTTTATTTAGTGAATCAAAACAATTTGATTTAATATTCAATTCAATTCTTGGTTAATGGCTCTGCGTCTTTTCGACTCAATTCTGCCAATGTCCGTTATGATAAGTGTCTTTAAACCTTTCTGAGAATGATTCGATATTATAGTAAATAATCAAATTATTATGACATTTAGCTGCACCATTTATGACAGATTATTGTCCCTCTGGCTACGTGGTCTTACTGCCTTTGTCTTACCGATCGGACCATATGAACTTTTTTTCCGGTTGGTTCGGTTAACTAATCGGACTACAGAAACTGACGTTTTCTTAGACCACGTCTAATCGGATCACGAGAACTTTTTCTATTTATCGTTGACATTTAGTTTTTTAGCTAGCTTTTTTTTCCTAAAATGCATAATGATTTTCCAATATTAATATTAAATATGAAAAGACTTGACTAAAATTTAAGGTTTGCATTAATTCAATAGAACATGTATACCTACATATATCCTAATATATGTATGTAGGTATGTACATATTTATTAATAAATAAATAAAACACAGTCTGATTGAGAACCGCCTAGTTCGTTAGCCGTTTGTAAATAAATGAAAAGCGGAATTAGCCAAACTTCATTAGCGACCTACCTTCTATCGACTTTGATTCATGACCATTCACCTATTCACAGTTCAATAGTACTTACGAAGGTCAAACATTGTGAATATGTAAAATATGTGTGTCTGTTGATATGGTCACACACAACATTTTATAGTAGGTGTTTTATTTCTATTTATTTTACGCATCGACTAATAATTTTATACTTCCGCGGATGTAACTGCACTTGAACCTAGGAAGAACTGGCTATTTTTCATACATAGGTAGTAAACATCCAGAACAACCACCTTTCTCTTGAATCACTCTATCTATTAACAGAAACCGCATCTAAATCCGTTGCGTAGTTTTAAAGATCTAAGCATACATAGGGATATACAGACAGCGGGAAGCGACTTTGTTTTATACTATGTATGTAGTGATTAGTCTTATGTGTATTAGGATGAGTCGATTATGTAAGATTTTTTTTCTTGTTACAGGGATGCTAAAAGATTTGTACGGAGATTACGTCCCAGCATTCTATGCCTTGTCTCTATGTTGCCTGCCCTGCCTCGTCGCCTGGCCGCTCGAATATTTTTACAGAAACAAGTTGACGCAAAACAACTAATTTTATATCTAAATCCACTTATTTATTTACATAATGATAATCTTATGTTATTTATTAGATTTGTTTATCTGGATTAAGTTGTGATATTCTAAGATTATTTTATTAAATTATGAAAGTTAATTAAGTTTTTTGGTATCATTTTGGAGAAGGTAATCTGGTGACATTGAATATATACTTCATATTAGTATTATACATACAAAAGTTTGAATAAACAGATGTCTGTTACCTCCTCGTGCCAGAACTTCTCAGCGGCTCGGGGCATTTTGCATACCTATGAAGTCCTAAATCTGTGTCCTCGAATATTATAATTTGGGTTATTTATCCCAAAAATGCGTGCAAAGCCACAAGCGAAAACTGTTAGACTTTATGTTGTCGTTTTCGTTTATGTAGCTTACCTACCGTTTATGCCATAAGGGTAAAAATTAACTACTACTACCAACTACTCACTAGAGAAATCGAGGTTACCTAGATCTTACATAAATAATAATTAGATCAACCCAGCACTCAATCCAATCCCATCGAACAAATATATAGGTCTGACCAATAACTCTACCTACGACTTTTTGACAGATTTCAATGAAAATCCTCGCCTACCCTCAAAATAAAAAAATTGCGGAGCAGGTGAAATATCGGCCTCTTTTTCAGCGTTAGCGTGCGCCTCGAGGGTCCATCATTATTAACCCTTGAGCTCTCGAGAGCCCCAGAAAAACCTGAGGCTGAGCATTAATCTTTGTAACACTTTGCCGGAGTTACTGATCTACCTACGTCTTGGATAGGCATTCTTATCTGAAAGAACCCTTTTCTCTCCATAATAGGTACCTATAATCTTCTCTGTAAAACCTATTAAAAGCCATTTTGTATTTGGATTGAGAATTTGAGATAGAAATAGACAATGATAGTGGATATAATTAAGAAGTTTCTATGTGTTAGAAAACTATGCAGGTCCACGCACTACAAACCTACTCATTTTTTTTCATACTTACGACTTATTCCTAAAATTCATACTCAATATTCTCGGTAGGTTTCCTTTCCTGTAAATGACGTAAATAGGTACTTAAATACGGAGGAAGTACATACGTAAGTATTTGCAAACTTTAGATTAGTCCATAAAGCTCACGGGTAAGCCGCTTACGAACATCTTGATCTGCAAGAGGCGTCGGCCGTCCGAGTATAAGTATTAAGGGAGTTTGCCCACTACACCAGACCCTAGCAAAAGTTTCTTTCAACATAACGGACCAAAATATAGGACAAAACATAAGAAAGTATCCACACATTGCGCAGCAACCAGAAACTACTCCGAGCATAGTTAATTAGGCCACACTCAGTATTACTAATAGTTAACTATTTATTTTAGATTGTACCTTGATTATTGTGACGACCGATGTGGCGCGGTGGGCGAAGGTCCGCTTGCGACGCAGGAGGTTGCGGGTTCGATTCCCGCCTCGGAACAATTGTGTGTACGATCTGCAGATATTTGTTCCGGGTGTTCTGGTCGTTTTCTATGTATAATAAAAAAAAAATATATCTATATAATGTATTGTATTATGTATATCAGTTATCTAGTACCCATAACACAAGCTCTGCTTACCATGGGGCTAGATAATGCTGTGTGAATTGTCCAGCATTATTTATAATTATTTATTAACAACAAATTTATTTATAAACAACAAAATATTATTGTGTACCTATTTTAACTTGGTATCCATAACCTTTAAAATTTGTACATCTGCTTGCGGGTTGAATACTTTGAAACCACTCTTGTTATAAGACCTGACAGTCATGTACCAGTAATAATATATTCAGCAAATAAATAATTTGATTTGATTACTACATAGGTAGGAAGAAGTCGATAATATAATAATTGGAGTAAATTGTTTTTTATTGTCAATTTTGATCCGTGAGAACAATATCTTTTATTCCAAGGTAGAGTTGGACTTACTACGGGGTAGTGGACAAGCTCCATTAGTAGAGCTAAAGTAAAATTTATTCATAGGATCTTGTAGAGTTTGCCAGATCTTCCTAGGTTTATCTCACAGACCTAATACTTTGTTACGCGATACAAAGGATGCGTTAAAGCTTCTACTCATTGGCTTATATTTCACTTCCGCGTTTTTATTATATATTTAGTATCTACGGTCAGTAATAAAACTTTTGAAACTATCATGGTTATTAAAACTAAAGTCATTTAAAACGGGATATTCACCATGATTACTTTACGGTCAGTAAGCTTAGTACCACTGGACCACAGACCACCGCCCATAGATTCCGCATGAAAGACGACGAGCGCGCAATGCATCGTTGTAAATGCATGGATATAAATCTTCGCACGGCTTCAGTTTTAACTTCAAATATGTGTCTATTACTTGGCGTGAGCACCAATTCTTTTCTGAAAATTGGTATTGTGCTAGCAAAGAGGATAAAGTGACTACACTTGCAGTGAAATGGTGTGGAAAGTCATCTAGAAATTCAAACTACCAAAAGTATGGAATAACATTTCATCGCTAAGTAAAATAAATATTACAATTTACTAGTAATTATAGAACAGGTCAGCTAAAAGGTAATTGTTGCTAGTACGTAGAGATGGTCACTATTATTATGCATGTTAATTTATGTACCTACCTTTTTTCGATCATCATGGCAAAGCTAAATAATTATCGACTTTAATTTTGTTTTTCAGCTTTTGCAACCCTATAGTGGACTGGGTATAGTGGACTGGGTATACTCTTAGTTTCATTGTTAGTGCGACCTTGAAATAGCCAATCACAACGCCTTTGTTCGAGGTTCCAATTTGTCCAGTTTGGTTCAACCCGCGCCTTCTGTGAATTTTGGTGCGCTAACTTCATACTTTCGTTCGGAAACTAAAGTCTCATAATGCGATAAAAGTTATCGAGAACTATTGACATCTTAACGAAAATGGCTTAAAGTAATAGTAGACACAAACTACGTACCTATAACAAGAAAAAAAAGCGATTATTCGTATTTAAAAAGTGGAGGAAATTGCACAATCGCACCGACTAGATCTAAGATCTTGTATAATTTATAATAATTACTTACAATAGTGAGCAGATTGGATAAGAGAAAGAGACATTTTTATTTTAAAGGCTACTCGTAAGTAAAATTTTATTTACTTTTAGAATCTTGTATAGTTTACTATGTAGGTTTACCTCACGAACCTAATAGGTACTTTGTTACGCGATACAAAAGATTACGTTAAAATTTTCAATCATTCGTTAATATAATGTATTGTATTATGTTTATGTATTGTATTATGTGTATCAGTCATCTAGTACCCATAACACAAGCTCTGCTTACCATGGGGCTAGATAATGCTATGTGAATTGTCCAGCATTATTTATTTATTTTATTATTTATTAAAATTAAAGTTTAGTCCCCATCCAGGGGGATAAAATGGTGAATAGACCTTGGCCCTGGGTACAGGCTACCAAGGTTATCGACATAGCTCAAAGAATTATCAAGCTGAAGTGGCAGTGGGCCGGCCATATCTCGCGAAGAACCGACGGCCGCCTGGGGCAAACGTGTTCTTGAGTGGAGACCGCGACTCGGTAAACGTAGTGTAGGACGCCCTCCGACCAGGTGGGATGACGACCTGCGAAAGACTGCAGGTAGATGCTGGATGCGGCAAGCTGAAGACAGGGCGCTATGGCGCTCATTGGGGGAGGCCTATGTCCAGCCGTGGACTGCTCTAGGCTGATGATGATGATTTATTTTATTTATTTATTTCAATAATATTTCACATCTATGTTTTAATTCATATTATTATCACTCGATAAGGTGATAAAATCGAAGTAACATCTTCACAATACCAATTTATTTGCAATAACATTTTCGAGGTAAAATAAAATCACAAAATTTTATCTGCCGATATCAATCAAATGGAGATGGGAAATATCCAATCAGCTGAGTTACCTACCGGTGAAAATAACTTTACCGAAAATACGAGGGCGAGAAACGATTCTGGAGTTTTCGATAAAAATTCGAGATAATTATACCTAACGCATATTAGAAGTGGGATACAATTTTTTATCCCACTTCTAATTATATTCTCGTTTTAAAATTTTTACATTTAAAGTGTTACATAAATTTGAAAGAGTCTAACTTACACAGATGACTTAGATATAAAAATAATCAAAGTCGCTTCCCGCTGTCTGTCTGTCCCTATGTATGATTAGATCTTTAAAACTACGCAACGGATTTTTATGCGGTTTTTTATATAGATAGAGTGATTCAAGAGGAAGGTTTATAAATCATTTGACACATAGATTTCCACACGGGCGAAGCCGCGGGGCGCATCTAGTTTAATATAATAGGTAAGTGACAACAACACGTTTAATTTTATACCTATATCTGTAATGACACCTATGTTAAAAAGGTATTTTATGTATGTCCCTATTAAATATTTTTCTGTATTACCCGCCACCGTCTATACTTGTCCTAGCACTTCATGTCCATCCAAAGGTTGCCTGGCAGAGATCGCTCTTAGCGATAAGGCCGCCCATTGTACAGCATATTTTGTATTTGTTTTTCTTTTCCTGTCTTGTGTATTTTATGTATTTGGTGTGCAATAAAGAGTTATTGTATTGTATTGTTAATCGTAACAATTGAAGAAGAATTAAACTGGGTAAAATTAGTAAAATATATTAGATTCCAGTTATTATTTCGAAATTAATCACACTTTTGGCTTATTTAATAAAATATTATTCAAAATCTGGCCTATTTTACCTGCCCGAGGGAAATATACCCTGATTGACGCCGGTCTTATTTGCCACGTCGTCGTCGTCGGCTGATTTGAGTTGACAGTTTGGAGTGCCATTTTGAGTTATTTATCACTCAACTCACTCTTTGATAACGTATTCGATTTCAAGATAATAGAGTCAAGTTTATCTTTTATAGACTAGATTTCTTATAATAGACTAGATTTCTTATCAAAAGGTCAATGTGATTGTAAATCCTTATCTCTTATGTTAATTTGTTTTCGAATACATTTCTAGAAAACTTGCCGATAGAAGATAGCTAGATGAAAACATAATACTCGAATCCAGTTCAAAAAACATCTTTCATCTTCTTGATGTAAACAATTGATATCTATCAAACATTGTTATTGACTAGCTGCGCCCCGCGGTTTCACCCGCGTGGTGATAGATATTTTGTATAATATACAATATATCTTTATCAATTGTAGCCTATGTGTTATTCTGATGTGTAAGCTATATTATATAATAAACTGCTACTTAGATTTTGAACTATTTTGTATTTTTCTTGTCTATCTACATAGGAAACAAAGAAAATACATAAAGAAATTATCTTTATGTATTTTCTTTGTTTCCTATGTATTATTTATGTTTGACATATAAGAATATGTCTTATTATTAAAGAACTGAACTGAACTCAACTGTTAAGTTTCATTAAAATCCATACAGTAGTTTTTACGTGAAAGAGTAACAAACATCCATTCATCCATACTTACAAACTTTGACGTTTATAATATTAATAGGATTGTACTGAAGAATTTCACTTATAACGACGCTATTAAACAAAACTTCTTCACATTTACTGTAGGTACATCTATGTAGTTTGTAATACCTGGGTACAAAGTATTTTTGACCCGATCCAGATCTTTAAAATGTCTTCTCTAATAAATGTTTCTACCTTGTAGACAAAACCTCGCTTTAACATTTAAGACCGAAGACTTACTTAAGGCTTTGCGCTGTAAAATGTTGATAGCAACTTTATTTCGCCACGCTGTGTTGACTGGGGTATTGCTTACGCCAACAATGTAGACAGGACAACTTGATAGGAACAACTTCACTACAGTTGGGGTATTTTTAGTTCCTAGACTCTTCCGTCTCCATTTTATTCTTAGCTGATAGTTTGAGTATTTAGTTATTTTAGAGCTTTTTTGTACCTTTACCTATAAACCGCTTTAGGAGACTTGAACCTGTTAGGGGATTTTTTCTTTTCTTTGCATTGTGTAAGTATGTCATTTATTATATCGTTATGAGGTAAACATACTGTAGGACGCCCTCCGACCAGTTGGGATGACGACTTGCGAAAGACTGCAGCTATGGCGCTCATTAGGGGAGGCCTATGTCTAGCAATGGACTAACACAGGCGCATGATGATGAAGATAAAGTATATCATTATATCTAGTACCCATAACACAAGCTCTGCTTAGCTCGGTACTAGATGGCGCTATGTAAATTGTCCAGCACTATTGATGTAACATTATTGATATTTATTTTACGCTTTCCTTTATTTGGAATGTTTTTGAATTGAAGCTTACCTACGATTGAGATTGACAAGACTTTTGATTGTCTATGGATCGAAGTAAAGCAGGTACGCTCCGTAATGTGTAATCCAAGGTACCTCTACGCATAGGTACTGAAGATAGGTGCGCTGTAGGCTTGGGGAAAGCCTACTGGGCCGGGCCGACCGACGGGAGGCGACGACGACGGGTCGATACACCGCTGTTCCCTTTGTGCCTGCTATACCTAAGCTCAAAGCCTACTCTAAACCTTAAAACCTCGTTTATTGATAACCTCAGTCATGCATTCTAAAATTAAATAAACCATACAGTTAGATTTTCCTGCTTCGATGAAATAAACACAAGAAGTACGGAAACCATGTTATTTTAAACAAAACCTTAAAATCCTCGTGGATTTATAACCTCAATCATGCATTCTAAAATTAAATAAACCATAGAGCTATATAATTAGTCCTGCTTTGATGAAATAAACACAAGAGACAGTACGGAAACATATCATCTAAAATTTGAATTAAGACGAGTTTGTTAATAAATTAGTTATGAGTAGTGCTTATCTTATATACCTCCTAACATACATCTATTTATGTTATGTATTATATTAATACATAACATAAATAGATGTATGTTACATCTATTTATGTTATGTATTATATTAATACATAACATAAATAGATGTATGTTAACCATGATAATATATCAAATATGAGTAGCGAGAGAATGCCAAAGTTACATATCGAAGCAATATTATCTAACAAATAATACTTATATTTTATCTTACCTAGACAAAGAGGCTGAGGTAGCGGAAGGAATTTAAATGTAGAATTCGTTGTATCTTTAAACCTAATAAGAAACGTCGCACTCTTGGGTCGGATGAATCATCAGAATTCATTTATTCAATTGGATTCCTTTTAATTCCCTCGGTCGGCGCATTTAATTCTGGTAGAACCAGGATAAATACCTACCTAATCAAAAGGTACACACAAGGTAACAAATAACAAACAATAAATCAATTACTGATTTAGATTAGGTAATTTAACAGTTATTTCATAAAATTTATTCAACCACGCTAGGTTCTGCCACATAGGCGTATAGATATGTATGTATAATTGTTTCATTTAGTATACCTACGTAATGAATAAATCTATATAAATAATATATAAAAGAAAGTCGTGTTAGTTACACTTTTATAGCTTTTATATAACTTAAGAACGGCTGAACCGATTTGCCTGAAAATTGGTGAGGAGGTAGCTTAGGACCAGAAGGCATTAATTTATTTTATTTTATTCAATTTTAAATTTAGTATAACATTTTGTTTTATTCCTTTTATGATGTGTATTGTGTTATTTATGAATCTTTAATTTTTTGTTTATTTTTAATTTGTTTGTGTCATAATTTTATATTTAATGATGATCTGAAATAAACAAATAGTAATAATAATTAATCATTTCAACCATCCGCGCGCATTTAGTATTATAATATAATATAGGAAGCATGTATTCATATTATACGTTGATTATTTTTTTCATGCAAATTGTGTCTGGTTCGACACTTGCCATCCTACCAGTGTGGGTACGGTTCACATCACCACTTCTACTAGTGTCAAGTAATGGAAAATAATAATTGTTAATTAAATGAGTTATAGAAGGTTGTATAGAAGTTATGTCATATTCTCACCAAAGCCTAGTTCGTTATCTAGCAGGGTGTACGTGCAGGTTAGGTTAGCTTGGGAGACATAGATTTCCACGCGGGCGAAGCCGCGAGGCGCAGCTAGTTTTAGTAAAAACCTTCAAGACAATAAAAATACGAAATTCCTTGAAGCGAAGCACAAAAAACTCTATATCTTATATTGTGAACACGTGTCACGTACATGGTGTATCAGTATTCTGGAGGCTCAGGACTCGCCCAAGCGGGTGTAGGGGCAGACGAGGGGAAATCTAGCTTCATTGTTTATGAAGCTAGGCCGAAAGCTTCTTGATATCTATTTTTGATTAAAATGTTTTAAATAAAAAAATTAAAACTATAAAATATTATAGAAAACACTTTATTATACCACACAGAACAGAAAACAATACAGAATTAAAAACCTGGATTAGAATTATAAAGGGCGGCGGAGAGCGATCTCTTCCAGGCATCCTTAGGATGGACTGGACATGAAGGAACAATATAGACGGTGGGCTTTTAATAACTACTGGTTTAAAAAAAAAAAAATACTTACACTACATACCTACATTACAAACATTATAATAAACTTACAGTCATAATAACCATCATGGTTATTAAAACTAAAGTAATTTAAAACGGGGTATTTAAATGATATTTATTAAATTTCAAAATGCTTTCATAATACGGGCCTTAAACACCTCTGTAAAATAAATACAAAATTTTAGCAACAATAACAAAATCGATTAGAACTTCTAAACAAAATCGAATGATATAAAAAATCGAATCGGTAAATCATTAGGACATGACTATTTGATTGTCAGTCAAACTCCCAAAAATAAATAGTTTCATCGTAGGATTATATTATATAGGTTAGGTTTAAGTATAGCATTTAACTGCCAAATGCCGTCTACGCATTGTAAAAACTGAAACTCTGTTAAAATGCATGCAATGCAATGATAATCATTTTGACGACCGATGTGGCGCGGTGGGCGATGGTCCGCCTGCGACGCAGGAGGTTGCGGGTTCGATTCCCGCCTCGGAACAATTGTGTGTACGATCTGCAGATATTTGTTCCGGGTGTTCTGGTCGTTTTCTATGTATAATAAAAAAATATCTATCTATGTAATGTATTGTATTATGTATATCAGTTATCTAGTATCCATAACACAAGCTTTGCTTACCATGGGGCTAGATAATGCTGTGTGGATTGTCCAGCATTATTTATTTATAATAAAGATAAGAATCATTACATACATAAGTAGTATGTATCAAACAAAGTCGCTTCCCGCTGTCTATCTGTACCTATGTATGCTTAGATCTTAAAAACTCCGCAACGGATCTTCATGTGGTTTTTTATTAGATAGAGTGATTCAAGAGGAAGGTTTATACTCGTATGTATATTTTTTTGCATGCGTGCGAAGCCGGTGTGGGTCGCTAGTCTATATTATAAAGAGTATACTAATATTATAAAGAGGAAAGGTTTAATTTTTTGTTTGTTTGTTTGTTTGTACTGAATAGGCTCCGAAACTACTGGACCGATTTGAAAAATCTTCTTTCACCGTTGGGAAGCTACACTATCCCCGGTGAACATGGGCTATATTATGTTTTCAAAAATGTTATCGATCCGAACTAAAACCGTGCGAAGCCGGGCAGGTCTGCTAGTCTTGTTATAAAGCATAACTTCTGCCTCAATAGTCACCAGAAACTACGATGAAACTGTAAAAACCATTCAGCAGAATCGTTAACCTCCTCAGCCATGTGGAATCGTTTAGGAGGTATTCCTAGAGAGGTATAGGGTTATTTCACGCAGAGTTGAACTAGCGCTTATTTGACTTCGTTATCATCATCAGCAGCATCATCTAGCTCCAAACTAAGTAGAGCTTGTGTTATGGGCACTAGATGACTGATATACATAAAACAATACATTACATAGATATATATGATATATTATACATAGAGAACGACCAGAACACCCGGAACAAATATCTACAGATCGTACAAATAATTGTCCCGAGGCGGGAATCGAACATAGATTTTGATTGAAAACAGTTTATTATACCACATATAAAGGATATTATAATAAGTTTATTTATAAAAGATTATTTCACGTTTCGATTTGTTATGAAAATACAACACAATGCTTTTTGTGTTAAAAACCATGGATAAAGTTGTTATCTTGACCTTCGGTTTAGTTAGGTTAACATTAACGAGTATGTTACTTCCTGAACTCTCAGAAGGTTGTGTTCTATTTTTGAATGAAAATTGGTAGTTCGAAACGATCGAGGCGCTCTCTACTAAATATTCAGAAATAGAACAAGGATAACGAGTTGTACCCACGTAAAGCTATTTTGAATTTTGAATAAAACTAAACTTATTTATAACTGGCTGCGCCCTGCGGCTTCGCCCTTGTAGAAGTCTATGTGTCAAGTAGTCTATAAACCTTCCTCTTGAATCAATTTACATATTGAAAAAAAAACCGCATCAAAATCCGTTGCGTAATTTATAAGATCTAAGCATACATAGGGACAGAATATAGACAGCGGGAAGCGACTTTGTTTTATACTATGTAGTGAAATGTCACCAAATAATTATCAACAAGAATCTAAATCTTTTGCTTGCTTTTTAGGTTAAGTAGAATTCAATGCAATACGTATCATACACACGTTTTCGTTTGCAAAAAGAGAAAGCCATATTCTTTTTGGGAATATCGTGACGTCACCGTAAGTCATTTTGTCCCATTTACGACTTTTTTCGCAGGCTCGGGTACTGACCAACTTGGATGGCTGCCAAGAGATGCGCGTCGAACTAAGATGATGTTAGATCAGAGGGGTGAGTTTGATTTGACGATAGTATCGAGACGTCATCGTGTCGTCTTAATAATAAATGGAATTTGCATAGTTTCATTTCCGCACGATAGAGGCGCTGTAGCAAATCCCATCGAAAAATGAGACGTCATGACGACTTCTCGACACTATCGTTAAATGGACTCGGGCTGTATAAGATTTTCACACAATCCAAAGCCCTAGATTGTGTGAAAGACCATACGGCAAGACAAGCGGTCATGCTTCAGCATATTTATTTATAAAAGGAAATGGTTCAGCATTTTTTTTTGTTGTACTGGAAGTGGATTGCTGTGTACATATCGATCGCTCACGTTTATTTCAGTTTTAGGTACATGATGCTGAAACGTTTTCCTACTACATATTTATTTGTAGGTGAATATGTACGAATACACAAACGGTGAACGGCTCCAGATTATAATGCATTATAAATTATAATATAAATAATATAGGTACGTAAGTCATGCTCATGTTAGAGCTGTGGAATATTTTTTCGTCGAATTCTACCAATCACACCCCAACAAACAACGATGATATTTTGTCCTTGAGAACGGTTTTTTGTAATACATACTCCTAACGCCATCTTGTGTTTTTAAAGTATTATAGTGTAGTGCCATCTAGCGACATTTTCTAGAAACGATTAGAACTATGCACAGCAGGCTGTGTTCAAAACTAGAACCTTTAAGGGAGCACATAGTTTGCGATGTTTTGAATAGATGGCGCTTGTCGCAGCAACAGGAAAGTAATCTTCGTAGCAGCAGCTATGTTATATCATAGATGAAGGAAACAATAGATAGCCAGAGCCCATTCAAAGTTGCGTTCCTCCGAAATTCTGGTTAATACTAGATGGTGTTGATCCTTATCACGAAAATCGTTATATTCCACGATTAAACTCGGTAAATTAATAGGAGTCATTTGATAATCGTAACAATTCTTTTATAGATTTTTTTAAATAAGTTTTTGATACTTACCCGTTGATATATTCAAATTTTGTTTTATTAATAGATAATCGTCCTGGTAGACTAGTCTCTAAAGAATAGTGATAGATGGCGTGGAATAATGTACAAGATAAAGCATCGTTTAATAGGTAGATGGCGTGCAAATGAAAAGTTTGTATGATAACATTAATTTTATGATTAGCTATTTGAAGTGTGTATGAAAACAATAACTTATATAAAACAGGCCCTTTCTGTCCAATTAGATACCCTAAGCATACCTATCTATTATGCCGCAGGTTTTCTCGTTTTATTTACTTTAGCTTATTTGCAAGAGGGCGCTGCGCTCGTAAGGTCAACGTACACCCTACGAATAAAATTTATTTATAATTGAAATCCGGATAAAACAGTGATTAAACCAGTGAAAATTAAAGTAAAACGTACTAAGCATATGGCATAACATTATCTCAACGAAACATTACAAATTAGAGCTAGAAAACAGTGATTACAAAAACAACAAGGACGATCTGTGAACAACAATAAACAGTGCAAATCAAGTGAATAAGACGATAAACACCATAAACGTAAATTACTTATGCATGTGAAGATCGAGAACAAGCATAAAATAACAGAACATTACGAAAATACACTGAAAACATCATACAAAGTTATTAAAATCAGTGATTATTTGTCTACCGTGTTTGTCACATTTTTACCAACTTGACGGATCTTTTGAGCATCGTTAGAATATTGAAATCATCCTATATTCCGACAGTACCAATATTGGCTCCATGGCTCAGTTGTTTAACACACTGGAATATTTCAACAAAAAAGACTGGAACTTGGCTACTGCTGGTTCGAACCTCCACATCACATGCTTTTTGCATAAATAACTTTTTGTTATTAAACTTTTTGAAGGAATATGATACCTTTAAAATTTTATGGAACATGACTTATAAAGATGTCTGTCGAAGTACCCTGCCTAATAGGATTTTTTGAATGTATGACGTCGGCCAAACTACCACCAGCAGAGCTGGTGCCAGCAAAGCTGGTGCCAGCAAGGCCAACGTTACCACTCACTCTAGGATCACTCATAGCAAATGAAGAAACACCATAACACTAAAAAGTAATGGGCTTCGCCCGCCGCACAATGCGGTTTTATTTCAAAAACCACGTGGTTCGCACCACGTGGTTTTTGACGACGAGAGAATGTTTGAGAAAACATTTAAAAATCAATTTTGATGTAGTAAATATTAACGTCATTTATAAGCTTATTTCTCATCTATTATTTAAGTTTACAAAGTAGTTAAATCGTTAAAAGTTGTTGCTTGAACATGCGTCACCTCCACTACGTGGCGCGCAGTTCCAACAACAATTTGTCTTTTAATTTTACAAAGCATTGAAAACACTTAAAATGTTATCTCCTTAGTATTCTAAATTAACCTTATAAATTAATAACTATTTACAAATAAGAAAATCAATGTTAAACAATAAGCTTGATTAACAGTTTAAAACCAAGAGTATGTTTTCAATTGTTTTGAATTTGGTTTACAACACCATAAAAATTTACGTAATTATCAAACATTCCATCAGGACATTAGCCTGAATCAAATTTCTAGCAATTATTAGTTTTGAAGCGGTTATGCGTCGTCATGTCAAAAATACCGAATTATTTTATAAAATATATATATTTATATCATAAAATTCGAAAGGTATCTGTATCTGGTATAAATATTCCTTCAAAAATCTTAATAACAAAAAGATAAAGTCATTTAAAACGGGATATTTACCATGATTTGATTTTATGCAAAAAGCAACAAAAAGATTTTAACAAAAAGTTATTTATGCAAAAGCATGAGAATTGGAGGTTCGAACCAACAGTCGCTTTCCAGTCTTCTTTGTAGGAATAATTCAGTGTGTTAATCAACTGAGCCACGGAGTCGATAACCTTACTTTCGAAATAGAAGGATGATTTCAATATTCTAACGATGTTCAAAAAATTATACGACCACCCGTCAATTGTTTTGAATTTGGTTTACAACACCATGAAAATGTTACAATTCACTAATCAAACATTCCATCAGGACATTAGCCTTAATTAATCAAATTTCTAGCAATTATTAGTTTTGAAGCGGTTCTGCGTCGTTATGTCAAAAATACCGAATTATTTTATAAAAACGCAACGTCGCGTCGCCGGGTCGCGTCGTCGTCGTTCAGCCGGGAAAAATGCTATCTGGCAACGTATCAATCATGTAGCAATCGACATTAGCACCATCTATAAAATTTAATTAGATGGAAGTATATCATTGACATAGACTCTTGAAAAGCTGCAAAGACCATCTTATAGGTGGCGCTGTTGCGGTAAAATAAACGGGCAGATTGATTAATTTTAACGAATTGCTACACGTAGCGCCATCTCGCACCCTACCAGATAACTAGTAATCGATTCTCGGTCGGATGAATGGACCTTGGAGGTCTATTTATTTTATTCGTCCATGGTTATATATACCAGAGTATTCAGTCTATCGCCAAAAACAAAACGGCATAGCAACTCATCAGAAGTCGCAAGAAACCAGAAGTCTTTCTTTAATCATCTGAAACCTATCGTGAACTTTGCGGTTACAAAACCGTACTGCCTACGAACCTTTAGAGTCAAGCTACAAAGCTCGTAGCAAGTGCTACGCAAATTGAAATTCGTAGCAGGATTTTTTATAGAAACTGGAACCTTTACTTCGTTTTCGTATAATTGTTGCATTTCGTTTATTGCATTGTACGAAGTACGCGGTTTGTAGGTATTTGTACTTGTCTATAGATTCCACTTTGAAATTTTGGAGATAGACCATGCCGCCACGCTCATAGCGCCCTCTTTTCAGTCTGATCGAACTATTTGCTGCCTACATTGTCTTTCGGACCAAATGTATGCCAAAAATAGTGCTACGGTCACAACTGGAACCTTTTAGATAATTTTGTGGATTTGTGGGCGGCACAAGCTTTAAGAAGCGTTGAATAGATGGCGCTTATATAAAATACCGAATAAGGTATTCTTCGTAGCACTAGTCTAAAAGCCAAGTCTACAAGCACGTAGCAAAGTGCTACGCAGGTAAAATCTCGTAGCAGGATATGGTCTTAGCTTGCTAGAGCATATTATTTATTTATTTTGGAACACCACCAGCTAGAATAATGTCTATTGAGTAAATAATAAATTGTAAATTAATAATTTATGTATATGAAATCGTAATGCCCGGCCATTGCTTTACAATTTCCTACAGGCATTTTACGGCAAGATGGTAGCTCAGATGGTACAGATTTGTGCCACGAAAAAAAACGCCAAAAGACAAGAATCGTATGAAAATTTACTGAACCGATAACCGCTGGGGTAAGCGTGTTCTTGAGGGAGAGTGCGACTTGACAAACTCCGGCCAGGTAGCATGTGAAACGAACCTACGAGGCTGCAGGCATATAATATGCTGGATGCGGTAAGCTGAAGACAGGGCGCTATGGCACTCATAAGGGGTGGCCTATGTCTAGCTGTGGATATAGGTTGATCATTCGGAGAGATCCGGCGACACTGCCACTACAACCGCCTTATTTTTCGATGTCTATTTTATAGAAATTATCTCGATTGAAATCTAGCAGTATTAACGGATCAGTTTTGCTTGGCTTTCATAAAGGCAACCCCTTCCCATCAAGGAAAAATCCCTTTTGAAATAAAATTATAAAAATTTACATTTAGTGACAAAACATTTTTTAACTTACTTAAATAGAAAACGGTTGAGAACATACTTATGACGTTACAGAAGAGATAATTAAGATAAAGCTAACATGGGTATTAGTTATATTTGATTATACAATTATTATTATTGGTAAAAAGTTTTATTTACGACCCAGTTTAATTCCTAATCTAAGTTTTCATAATGTCACAATAATTAACATTCCTTTATGACCGACCTATTGCGCAACCAGGTCAAATGCCGTGGTAGTCAAAAATCTTTCCAACTTTAACGGACTCAAGCGCCAGTATAAGTTGCTGAAGACTTCAAAAAAGAAACAAAACGTCTACTTCTAAAAGCCCAAACAAGACAGTTTTCAATCAAGGAACATGACAATTCAATCAACAATTCATGAAAAATTGATAGAAAACAAAGCAAAGAGTGAAATTTCAGGCTCAATCAAATAGAAATAGCTGTCTGGGTCAGGGGTTTCCGGTCAAGGTGGCGCGGGAATAGACCACAGTCAATTATGCACTCTAGAACCAAAGAGTTAAGATTCGTGTTTATGTGGGCACTATTTAACTTGATACAATATAATACAATACAATACTTTATTGTACACCAGTTACAGATCATTATAAAAGACATCACATGATACAAGTACAATGGGCGGCCTTATAACGGAAACGGTATAACGTCCATCCAAAGGTTGTCTGGAAGAAATCGCTGTTAGCGATAAGG
This sequence comes from Eupithecia dodoneata, assembly GCA_947044415.1. Taxonomy (NCBI): domain Eukaryota; kingdom Metazoa; phylum Arthropoda; class Insecta; order Lepidoptera; family Geometridae; genus Eupithecia; species Eupithecia dodoneata. The sequence continues at coordinate 3,555,395 of OX345656.1, read as the reverse complement.
CCGCCGATTTATTTATTATAAGAATATTTCTTATTAATAAAGAAATGAACTGATTGTGCCACTAGATTTAGTTAGTAGGTATTAAATGGTATTAAGATCATTTATTATTTTTATTATTTTTTGTATTGTTGGTGCAATAAAGATATGTATATTGTATTGTATATAATTAACTTTGTATTTTCATATTCTGATGGTAAAATAGTGCATTCAAGCCTTCAAGGCTTCCTTGAAGCAACGTCAATAGGTAGTAATTTGGATTCGAAGAAAATGTTATGTTTTTCCAAGTTCATGTTTATAACGACTTTCTAGTTATTATAGGTAGGTTATAAGTTATTATAAGTGTATAAGTATTTTACGGTTTTAGAAATTTATTTTTCTCAAAAGAATATACATTCACTTATAGAGAAATATAGGATTATCTAAGTAAATATGCAGAGCAGAATTATGTTACTAACAGTTGGAGATGTTTTCGTAGGTACGTGACTTACTTACGGCTTTATACAACACAAACAATCTATACTATGTACTACAATGTATGTATAATACTATGTACTACAATGTATAATACTTTGTACTACAATGTATAATACTATGTACTACAATGTATAATACTATGTACTACAATGTATTTTCCATTTGACTACGGAATATTTTTCTTATTAAACAATCGAATTTCTGAATAATTCACGTTGGTTTTATAAGGTGTTCGGGATAATTAGTACCCAATCCCTTTATCAATCATTGATAAAGTTTGTCAAGACAATAAAGCGAAAACATCTATTAATGACAATCGTCTATCAAAATTATGTTTCTAATTTATTAAGGTGGTGAATCAATATGAATCTGAACGTACGTTTGTATGGGGGCTTCACACCTACCTTAAAGATATGCTAAAAATACAACAGTTACATATTACAACAGTAAAAAAATGCATTTTAGCCCCTCTTGTAGCAAACTCTTGTAATATCCTAACCAATCTGTCTGCTTCCGGTACAGAATACATAACAGTATTTGCGAGCTCATCAAGTACCGATAAATCATGGGGCGTCAATTCGACCCTTTCTAGACCCTTTCTAATATGTTTTTTGTGTTTTACAAGATGAAATAATAGGGTGTCGGCTCCTTATAGCCATAAAATTGTAGGTATATATTGGCTTTTGTACCATTTGATGGAAAAATAAATGTTTTGTACCCAGTCTCCCCGGACGGTGATCCACTGAATGGGATATTTTAGCGTCTAATCGTACTGCTGTTCAAAGCTGCGCGGTATTCGCTACCCAGACCGCCAACCATGGAGAAATTTATAGAATTCCGTGCCACCAACGTAGGTCAGGGCCTAATACACATACATAATACCCAGCAACGCTACTGCACAACTCAAAAATAATAATAAAATATGGGCGTAAAATCGTTAATTATATTTAGATACATTTACGGTGACAAAATTGCTTACAGCAAGCTTCAAGCGAGTGGCCCTCGAGCTGAACTGATGACGTCAATATAAAATACCTCTGAATTTTGACCATGTTCGTTCAGGTTCAGGTTCAGGTGGGGGGTACTCCTTTATCCGCATTTGGTCCTTTATGCGTAGTTTGCTAGCATAGCCAGCCTAGCTCCGTCCAGAAGCGCAAAATCTTCCTGGGGTCTTCACAGGCTTCGCGGAGCGACCTCGGCAAGTTGAGGATTTCTAATACGTTGTGCTAATACTCCCTCGCATTCCAGGATTACGTGGGCAGCTGATTCGTCTTTGCTGAGGCATCCTCTGCAGAGAGCGCTCTCCGTCGCTCCAATGGTGAATAAGAGTTTGTTCAGTGGACAGTGTCCTGTTAGTGTTCCCACAAGGACACGTAGGTCCAATCTGTTCAGGTTTAGTTTGACGATGTTATTTTTTGTGTTTGTTTTGAGTCCATAATTATCAGGGGGCTAGTTTTTACATGCGGCCAGTATTTTATTTCACTCCCCCCTTCGCATACTTTGGGTAGATGGCTGGGTAACGGGAATCTAAGTTGCCTAAGCCCTAAATAGTATATTTTCAATTCATTATGATTATGGAAGTGGAGCATAACGCAAAAGTATTGGCGAACTCTCATAGCGAGGAAATAACTTAGGTAATTACTTATTTTACTCCGACGTGAACTGACAAGGTGTGGCTTGACATATTTTCGTATTAGGTACGAAAAAAATGTAGAGAGAATTTCTACTCGTATTCTTCTATACAAACGACCAATTTGGCGGAGCGGGCGAAGCTTCGCCTGCGATTCAGGAGGTTGCTGGGTTTGATTACCGTCTTGAAACAAATGTTTGTTCCGGGTGTTCTAGGTATTTTGTAGGTAAAATGAAAATATCTGTTTATGTAATATTAATGATAATAATAATAACTTTTACTCAGGTGATACCAGTACAGACAGATATCAGACATGACATATAACCATAACATAGGTATATTATACACATTCCGAACTCTAATGATGTGGTCGCGTTTGTATAAAAGCGACCCGCGACTTCAATAGGTAAACAGTTTACCTTATTATTTAATTATTTTTAAACGCATAGGCATGAGTTTCTTCAATATTATTAAAGTAGATACCAGAATCTGCCATAATCTTTGCTTGCGTTTGCACCTATGCTGCCTGAATAAATATGATCTTAACGATAACTGGATAATGTATTTGTCCTATTTGTAAGATTTGAAAAAAATATAAATTGAAATTCAATTAATTCGACTTTCTCATAGCCTTTGTGTCAGAAAGCTAGAACACCGCGCGGGTTTGTTTTGCTATATATATATGTGCCTAATTAAATAGGACTCCTTATTACCGCAAAGCAACAAAACGGCATAGCATGTTAAATAAGGTACCTATCAAAACACATTCTTATGCGCGAGCGAAAACAAAGTCTTAGCGCGTTCTCAGCGCGATCTCAGCTATATTTAAAGGCCTTTGCCAGCAATAAGCAAAACAAAAGTGAACAACAACGCATATGCCGTCTCCGTTGCGTCGCGGGTAATAATAAAAATTGTGCATAAACAAACAAACTAACAAACCAACAACATCTCACCCTACACGCACATAAGGTCTCCGTTCCGTCGCGCACGGGTAAAAAATTACAACAGATTTTTTATAGTTTTCAGATTAGCTTGTCACTTTATGCCTAGCTTCTTTTAGTCGCGCCTACCGGGACTCGGGCTTATTTATACAAACTAAACTGTTACAACTTTGAGTAAAGTTCCTCGTCATTTCTCCTTCTCCGCCATCAATCATCTTTGGGCCCGACGGGATCGTTAAATGGATCTGAGATGTGGCCCTAGCAGTTCTGTAATCCTATTGTTTTCAGCTCGCAATGTGAAAATACCTACGTATGTTTGTCTGTTCTGTCTTTTCACGACGCGGCGGAACTTGACTAAGGAAGTTATACTAGCTTCCACTCGCAGCTTCGCATGTTTTTCCGGGATAAAATGTAGCCTATACAGTGTGCCGAGAAACATGTGCAGATATGAGGCCGAAAGGGTGTTATTCTGAACTCCAAGGGTAACGGCTTTTGTTCTATAATTTTTTTAATTTCATTTTTTTTTATGAGTAAGACTTGTTTTGCATGAGTAAGACTTATTTTGCACATTCGTGTTTTTTTACGTGTATTTTTACATAATCGTTATTGATCTGAAATTTGTAATGATTGACATGTTTTTTTGTATTAATTTCATGACAAAACATTGGTTTTGCCGCAAAAGTACACATGTGTCGTGGCACTCTGTATATCTTTACCTGCTTCATAGATATACAGGGTGCCCTTATTCGTTCCAGTAACGGGGCTTTAGCGACCTAGATCTTTAGGCTATAGGGATTTTCTTTTATTGTTATTGTTAGTAGTTTCAACATTGTTTGACCCTACATCTTCGCAAACTTTCGACACTACAATATTAGTAGAATTATGGAGAAGGATATAGACATGACACAGGCTACTTTTAAAACTGCGAAAAACGCGTGGGACGTTTTTCCTGAATAAGAGTACCTTGAAATAGTGTAGATGATAAATAATAATTATAAATGATAAATAATGCTGGACAATCCACACAGCATCATCTAGCCGCAAGCTAAGCAGAGCTTGTGTTATGGGTACTAGATGACTGATATACATAATACAATACATTACATAGATAGATATTTTTTATTATACATAGAAAACGACCAGAACACCCGGAACAAATATCTGCAGATCGTACACACAATTGTTCCGAGGCGGGAATCGAACTTGCAACCTCCTGCGTCGCAGGCGGACCTTCGCCCACCGCGCCACATCGGTCGTCAGATGCATTATCAATATATCAAAGTGGTTTATTTCCTTTAGACTGTACAGGACTCTTGGACACGTCACAAAATTCAAATGACATAAGTAAAACTAGGAAACGAAGTGCTCACTTTGATTTTTTGTTCACTTCAATCTATATCGTAACAACTTTTGTCGTAACTTTAACTTAGTAACAGAGTTTAGTAGAACCTCTAGCTTAACTCTAATACATTATATCCTAGAGAAGTTTAGTAACAAGTTCCTGACAACCTAGGAACTAATAACTCGTATCATGCCCTCAGTCTTACGCAGGTACATTCATAGATCATTAGTTTGTAACCACGTTACAAAGTAATAAATTGCTTCTGTAGAACATTTTGCAGAGGAAACATACATTTTCACCGCAAGGGTGAGTTTTCCGCGATTTTCTATGTATTTGTATAGAATTGTAGGCCTTTTAATACACCAAATAAAGCGTAATTTATAAATGAGGTGTTCACAAACGCGTCACTATTTTCTATAAAGGATTTTGCCCCGCACGGGCTAAGTCGCTTATAATTTTTTGGACTGTTGTTTGTTATATTTTTTCTTCTTTTCTACTGTAGACTTCATGTTGCCTAAGGCATACGCCGTGTGGTGCCAGAATGTGGCTTAGAACTAGCACCACACTAACTCTTTTTACGGGTGTCGTAAGAGGCGACTAAGGAATTACCTATATCCACCGGGGGGCGGACAGGAGAGCCTCCTGCAGAACAATTTACCACCGAACTGCGATCCCCAAAATACCCCACGCACACAATTCAGCGTGGGGATAGTGAACATTACCCGCCATGAAATAAAAGTCAATAAGACTTATCAGGGGGACGCCAGCGTCCAGCAGTGTCCACTGCTGGACGCGCCGAACGCTGGCGTCCCTCTGATAAAAGGCTATTAAATCCCCATGGTGGAGACTCGAGAGGTGGAGCCTCAACAGCCTACATTGGTCCACTGCTGGGCATAAAACGGTGACTTTGCAAATCGTCGTCTATCTTCACCCTTGACGCCTGGCATGATAATGTACAACGATTTGGCAAATGTGCTCGCATCTTGCAAACGAGTTTCTGTCTCTTAGGGCTTATCTCTGCTATTCGTGTAATAGCAGGGAATACATGCGTAATGGCTTTAGCTGGTAAATTACTGCAATCGGCTTGATGAAACTTACATTGCGTTACAGGGTAAAGCGTTTTACGTTGGTGCTTACAGGGGTTTTAGTCTGTTCTGAAAGATGACGAAAGCTTGGACGAAAGCCCTTGTCCTGTGGTGGGTGGGAGAGATTTATTTTTATCGTGAAGAGACCTTGACAATCTCATCGAATGGTTAGTGATGATGTAGCAGAAAAATTGTATAATATAGTATTTATAGCCTCTCTAAAGACCTCTAAAGTATTATTTTTGTTAATTATTATCTAAAGGAATAAATACATTTCAGTGCGTTAGATTCCATATTTCTATAGAAAACCAGTAGAATTGCACATTCTTCGAAAATAACAATTATATATTAAGAATCTAGGTCCTGCAAAAAAAGTATTGTATAAATTGGATCTTGAATGAAAATAAAAGTAATAAAAAAATACTAAAGTCATTTAAAACAGGATATTTACCATGATTTGATTTTTGAGTTATCCAACATTTCGGCACAGTTTCATGCGCCATGATCACGGAATATCTCAAAAATCAAATCATGGTAAATATCCCGTTTTAAATGACTTTAGCGTTAATAACCATGATAGTTTCAAAAGTTTTATATTCGAAATAGCTGACTTTTATGAAAATCCGTGAAAGCAATTCAATGTACGAGACGCGGGCACGAGCATTCTATAAAATCAAACCATATACTGCGTAACTCGATTCAGTCTGTACCGACCAGTGAAATGGTAACGCTAATTTAGTTACCTGGTTCATAGGATTATAAAAATTTATTATCTGCGGTGGGTAGTCGTTGTATACTCGTAATTATATGTTTATTCTAGAATAGTATAGAATTAAATTTCATTTAGTACACACAAAAATATACCGAAAAAATACAATCATAAATAACACATTAAACTGCATAAAAATCAGTATGTCAGTTTATTTTACAAAACAACTGCTATCATACTACAATTATTATTTCTGTTCAGGCGTTACAGTTATCTTTGCCCAAAGAGCACCAGAGCAAAACCGATCGATGCCTACCAGTTTGAAGAGCTAGCCTAGTAGACGGATCGCACGTTATTACTAGACGGAAATTGTGTCAGCACTCCATCAGTGCATGGCCCAGCGACTAACTTAGTTAATATACAAGTTATGCAGCTTCCGAACAAATATAGTCGGGCGTGAGTAGGGTCTGGGGGTTTGCTTAAAGAAACGAAAAATGTTGACAGAATGGAAGAAAGAGAAAGAGAAAATATTTATATCTTCCTACCTTAAACTCACAAAATATATTTTTATCATAAAATTGAATTAAGTATGGTCTGCACTGCAATACAGCGCTGGTGACACGCCGCCAGTGTCTACCCAGCACAATGCTGAGTGTAGGCCATATTAATTTGCCCTAAATCCTGCTGCGTACAAAAATAAACAGGATTAATTAGTGTTCTAATGCTAGGTATTCCGGCAGAGGCCGTGCTTTTGTGATGTTTTAAAAGCATCTGAGACGTAGAAAGTAGTGCTTAAAATTCTGAACAAAACTACTGACTAGATTCTTAAGTAGATGATTACCTACTTAAGAATCTAGTCTAGTCAAATTAGCATTCAGTTACAAGATCTAATGAACTTCAGGCGATAGAAAAAAATCCCAAATTAATTTTTTGCTATGAACAAATTTATTTTTTGATATGTGTCAATATTATGACTGAACTATTGTTTTTTTGTTGTACCTACTTAATACCTAAATACACTAAATAATTCTAAACAAATTCGTAGAGTTTGACTTGATAAAATGATTTTCTTAACCCTTAATTACTCGCGTGGGGTGTTTAACACCTCAGCGACTGTTTGATTGTCTCTAGTTATTGGAGTTTCGAATTTACAACGCTTATTTTTAAATCTTAATCATAAATAAAAGTCTAATTGTGTTTGTAAATCTATATATATAAAAGAAAGTCGTGTTTGTTACAACACTTATAACTCGAGAACGGCTGAACCGATTTGACTGAAAATTGGTGAGGAGGTAGCTTAGAACCAGGAGTCTAACATAGGATACTTCTTATCATTTAATGAAACCTTTTGACACATCGATTTCCACGGGGGCGAAGCCGCGGGGCGCAGCTAGTCATAAATAAAAGTCTGATTTTGTATGTATTTGGTAGTTTTTTATACGTGAGTACTTATGTATGTTTTTATGCGCGAGTAACTAAGGGTTAATCACTACATTTAAATACGAATACCTACATAATACTCGAGAGGGGCAGCTTGCAGGCTCAAGCGCGATAATTCTTGGGAGTTAGGGGAGGTAATTTAAGAAAACAAAAATTTTCTTTTTAAGATTTCAGTTTTCAATAACTTTATTCTTTATGCTCACAAAATAAGCACATATACCTACAATAAGTCAAATTGTATAAATACTATTAATAATTATTATAATTAAGTACCCATTTGGCAACTCGATGTAGATTGGTGGAAAGCTAACATTGTAATATATACCTCTGGTGTTGATCAGACTGTTTATAGATATTGATATATGTATGTACAAATTGATATTTTATTTATTTATTGTTTTTTTTATTTTATTATTCCTCCATATATTAGAAAAAGCTCAGTAAATACATAAGAAGAGAAAAGTCCAATAAAGCCCTGACAGGTATGATGCATACAGCTATGCCGTTATGAACATTCTTGCAAAGTAAAAGGAATGCGTTTAATATTCTACTAGCTTATGAAACTGTGTTATACCTACGGGTTACCGCGACTTTGCTCATATTTGGTTTTTTTAACCCTAAGGCGATGCTAAATCTATGTACGAACTTAACACTTTCACTGCTAAAATCACACGGTGTGTGTTTTCTACAAGTGACTAATATGCGTAAATCCACACTAGCGCAGCGGCTGAAAATACAGATCTATGTGACTCAGCGCAGCCGTAATATTTTTCGAACGAAACGCATGTGCGGCGCAACACAACCGCTATGTAGAGCGGCAGCACGAATTTTTTAGGTAAAAAAAAAGATCGCTGTCGTCGAAAAAAAATCGCAGTCAAAGTGTTAACTAATTTAAAGTAGGTATATAAGGAGTAAACGAATATATATATTTTTTTTTTTCTAATTCGCGATATGCTATTGCTATTTCTTTCGGCAGGTCTAATAAAATATATGCGTATAAACACAATAACGCATTTTTCGCACTTATTTAACGATTTTCCCGACGTTTCAACAGGTTTACACACTGTCGTGGTCTCTGGATGACTGTCACTGTCAGTCATCCCGTGTTCAGATGGCGTAGGTTTTAAAAGTAAAATAAAAACTAGCTGCACCCCGCGGCTTCGCCCGCGTGGAAATCTATATATCAAATGGTTTATAAAACTTCCTCTTGAATCACTCTATCTATAAAAAAAACCGCATCAAAATCCGTTGCGTAGATTTAAAGATCTAAGCATACATGAGGACGCAGTCAGCTATCCTGTTTAACCTATCCTGGAAAAAAAAACATCCAAAGCGAACGGTAAAACATAATTACAATTTTTTTTAAATAAATAACAAGTTCAGTTTGTACCTAAATAGATAGTTACATAAGAATTTCGTAGAGAAATAAAGGCAAATTTTATTTTTATTAGTCGTCACTGTCCCACTGCTGGGCAAGGTTTTTTCCTACCACTTCTTACGATAACGCACGGCTGCGATGGTAGGTAGAATGCTTTTTTGTTGAGATAAGCAAAAGGTAGGCCAATATTTAGAATTTCCATAAAGCCAAATTAAATTACCAGATCAGCCTTTCCTTACCCGCTCAGCTGTTTACTAAACTTAATGAAAAAGTAAGAATGAAACCCTATACAGTTAATTTCGCAATTTTCATATTACGGCTACTTTTTGTCCGAATAATCGAATGAGTTTGTCCGGAAATAAATGTATTCTACAGCCTTATTGTTTGACAACCGATGTGGCGCGGTGGGCGAAAGTCCGCCTGCGACACCGGAGGTTGCGGGTTCGATTCCCGCCTCGGAACAATTGTGTGTGTGGAACGATCTGCTAAAAAGCTCCTAAGTCAATACACCTACCCAAAAACACCCTTAATTTTCTTCATTTTCTGCATGTACTTAATATGATTATACTTATCATATCTATTTGTTTAATTATACATTTTAACCTCTTATTGTACCATTGATTTTTCTCCAACTCTTGGTTTTTATTCTTACTTATACCTACATATGAATGTAAAACTTTGTTATGTTTAATCTGTGGACCGTTACTCGAGACACGACGTCACCCCAATTTAAGGTCCAGCCTGAAAACCAGTGTCACTATCGTCCTCTGTCGATAATGACAACAAGCTGAGATTGGTCCTTATTAGCCGCGCACATAGGGAAAGACCAGTTATTCTTATACTTGGGACTCTACTACCACGCTACATTATATAAAGTTTAAATCCCTACTACTTAAGTTGTTTTGTATTTTTAATGTGTTTTCCTTTTTTTTTTTGTAATTGTTTATTTTGGTGTGTGGCTATAAATAAATTCTTTATTCTTCTTTATTCTTTATTCTTCTTTATCTGTAGATATTTGTTCCGGGTGTTCTGGTCGTTTTCGATGTATAGTAAAAAATATATATCTATGTAATGTATATTATGTATATCAGTTATCTAGTACCCATAACACAAGCTCTGTTTACCATGGGGATAATGCTGTGTGAATTGTCCAGCATTATTTTATTTATTGTCTAAGTGTCACTGGACTTTGTTTTTGACATTTCAAACCCAGCCTGGACTTTGACTGGGAACACGCATGGCGCATTTTTTCACGAGTTATTCGCGTTAAAATGCGCCATAACACGCGTTATCCGCATTAAAATTACCGTAATAACTCTGATAACGCGCGTTACGTTATATTTTAAATAGTATGGTAGCCCTACAGCTATATTCATTCAATACTTTTGACGTTGACTTAAAGTGGTTCGTTACATAGCTTATATTTGGGCACTGGCAGAAAAGTGGCAAACCAGACAAATATTGCCAAATAAAGTCAAGTCATAGTTTATTTTAAAAAATATGTATATTTGTTTTTTTTATTATGAAACTAGCTGCGCCCCGCGGCTTCGCCCGCTCGGAAATTTCTGCGCAATTGTACCATGTTTTCTCACCGTTGAAACCTTCCCTGGACTACGACAAGCATTTCAAAACCAAAATCTGCTAAATCGGCCCAGCCGTTCTCGAGTTTTAGCAAGACTAACGAACAGCAATTGATTTTTGTACATAAAGATAAACGTTCGTCTTATTATGAATTGCGGTCTTAACTTTATCATTGAAATTGAGTAGGGTGTATGTTTTCACGTAGTAACGGTTAAAGATCAAGTTATTTTGTGTTTTGGTACATGGTCTATAAGCTAGTTATTAAAGGTTTTATTCTTTCCTAGAGCAAAATGATAAGGACTTCAAACATCACGAGACAACGGTATCTATAGTAGGTAATGTTACCTTTTCAGTCACCAGTTTATTATATCTAGAATAGAACATTTGTTAGGTATACATAAATCACTACATAGTATAAAACAAAGTCGCTTCCCGCTGTCTGTCTGACACTATGTATGCTTAGACCCTTAAAACTACGCAACGGATTTGATGCGTTTTTTTTAATAGTTAGAGTGATTCAAGAGGCTATTCGACACATAGATTTCCACGCGGGCGAAGCCGTGAGGCGCAGCTAGTGTTAAATATACAAATATCTAACTAATTATCACTATATTCCCGTCAATTTTATTGAAAGTATGATAAATCGAAAAACTCTCGAAATATTATCTTATAATTTACTATTTTTATCTCACATGGATTACCGATGGAGATTCAATTTGAAAGTGGATCACAAAGTTTTGTCACTTGGAATTGAATTGCTGATAACATGGGGGTTTGAAAGCCAAGTTTGTTATTTCAGCTATCTTCAAAGGGACTGGAGGATACTTTGGGAGTTGCTAATTATTTAACTGCCTAAAGGGCTTATTAACTTTCACTACGATTGAGTTCACGGTGAGACAAATAAAAATAAAAAATGAATAATGCTGGACAATTCACACAGCATTATCTAGCTCCGTGGTAAGCAGAGCTTGTGTTATGGGTACTAGATAACTGATATACATAATACAATACATTACATAGATAGTTTTTTTTGTTATTATACATAGAAAACGACCAGAACACCCGGAACAATTATCAGCAGATCGTACACACAATTGTTCCGAGGCGGGAATCGAACCCGCAACCTCCTGCGTCGCAGGCGGACCTTCGACCGCCGCATATACATGTATTAGGTACCATTATATATATGTATTAGGTACCATTTTTAACATGAACATTTCCGTTCATCATTATAAGTTAAATAATATTTGTATTATTTATAATCGATTTATGCGTTGTTTAGCATATATTTATCACAATTGGTCCACTGTTCCGGACTCCCAGAATATATTTTTTTTTTAATAAAACCTTATTCTGTAAAAAAAGCACTTTAAGGTTGCCATTGACCATTGACTTTACATTTGGAAAACTCATTTTGTTTTCCCGATAACTTGGGTACACTTTCAGCTTATTTGATTTATAGCCATGTAGGTGGAAACTACAGAACTGCTACGCAACTTCCGTGTTTCCGGAAATGGGTTTCCAATATTCTGTTATAAGAACGTTATAAGGATGTAGGTCTCGTAAGAGCGAGGCTCTTAATGCCTTCATAGACGAGATAAGCGGTTTACTTATAAATGTTTTGGTCGTATGTTTAGGTTGACAAAGACGCATCGTCCCACGCGTTGTTTATTAGTTTATCTACTTACATCATCATCATATTGACGACCGATGGGCGCGGTGGGCGAAGTTCCGCCTGCGACGCAGGAGGTTGCGGGTTCGATTCCCGCCTCGGAATAATTGTGTGTACGATCTGCAGATATTTGTTGCGGGTGTTCTGGTCGTTTTCTATGTAGGTATAATAAAAAAATATCTATCTTTGTAATGTATTGAAACCGCGGGAAACAGCTGGTCAGCTATAATTATTGTTTATATTGACGACCGATGTGGCGCGGTGGGCGAAGGTCCGCCTGCGACGCAGGAGGTTGCGGGTTCGATTCCCGCCTCCAAACAATTGTGTTTACGATCTGCTTATTTGTTCCGGGTGTTCTGATCGTTTTCTATGTATAATAAAAAATATCTATCTATTTAATGTATTGTATTATGTGTATCAGTTATCTAGTACACATAACACAAGCTCTGCTTACCATGGGGCTAGATAATGCTGTGTGAATTGTCCAGCCTTATTTATATATTTTATTTATATATATCATCATAACGTAACTAAGCTATTTAAATATATACATAATATCATCTTTGTGACAAAAAACACTTTTGAATTAGAGAAAAAGTCCTGCAGTTATTCGATAAAAATAATATACACCCACATAATCAGAAACAATAAGTACTTATTTAAACTTAAAAATGGCAAATAGAATGCTTGCTCAACTCAACTGAGTAAATTCTCTGTACTATATCATGCTCGAATACGTGTATAATAGGACGATAATACCTGAAACATGGCTAGATCTTGCCAAACAGTGGTGGTTGCCAACTCCATTTGTCACCTCGTACCTACTTGCGGCGCTCGTGGCGTCAGAATCCTCCAATTCATGCCCGTGGATGTCGTTGGAAACTAAGGGAACCTAGCAGAGGAAAGGCAGCAGTGTCCTACTGTGTATTTTAGCACCACCACATCATCATCATCATCAGCCTATAGAAGTCCACTGCTGGACATAGGCCTCCCCCAATGAGCGCCATAGCGCCCTGTCTTCCTTCAGCTTGCCGCATCCAGCATCTACCTGCAGTCTTTCGCAGGTCGTCATCCCATCTGGTCGGAGGGCGTCCTACACTACGTTTGCCAAGTCGTGGTCTCCACTCAAGAACACGTTTGCCCCAGCGGCCGTCGGTTCTTCGCGAGATATGGCCGGCCCACTGCCACTTCAGCTTGCTAATTCTTTGAGCTATGTCGATAACCTTGGTTCTCTGTCGGATGGATTCGTAACGAATACATCCGACAGAGAACCAAGGTTATGTGTTATATGGTTAGAACCACCACAGGGATCATCAATTACCCTGCCAAGCTTGGTGATTATTGCGAAAACTACCCTTGTTTGGGGAAGGCGATAAAGAGAAGTATTTATAGTCCGGTCAAATTAGAACTAAAAATAGGAGTAGAGGTACAATAATTCAATTTATTATTTACAATAATATTCAATAGAGACGGCCCTGCGAAAGACTGCAGGTAGATGCTGGATGCGTCAAGCTGAAGACAGGGCGCTTTGGCGCTCATTGGGGGAGGTCTAGCAGTCCTATGTCCAGCAGTGGACTAATATAGATTGATGATGACGATGAACCATTATGCGGCGAAAAGAAAAAGCGAAAACACTCGCGGATGTCTATTGCCCTATTGCGCACTATGGTGTATTTAACAGTTAATAAAATTTCAACACAATCAAATATTTAAAAAAATGTATTAGACAAGTGATGTTTGAATGTCTAGTCGTTTCTTTTTCACTTCTTCCACTAGCGGACCAAAAAATAAGCGGAAAGGCTTACACTAGAGGCGTTACTACATTGTATTCTATTATCCCGAGGACGAAGCTTAATATAATTAATGATTAAAAGTGTAGTAAAATAATGTTATGTAATAATAATTAATAGTATACAATTTTACTTATCCTAGTGCTTATCTTGTAAGCCATTATTTTGTATTTTGTAAAGAAATAACAAAAAATTTAATTTACCGATTACGTTTAAAAAAAATTTAACTCGTTTTGCATAACTGCATTTTTTTTAAATCTTCAAAATCATGATGAGAGGGCTTTTTTGGTTAACGGTGAGAGCGGGCGGAAGAGCAAAGTGATTTTTTTATTTGAGTATTTTAAAATTTTGATCTAATCTGATAATGTTCAGTACACGCTGAGCGAACCCCTATATCGGCGCAGGGTCATGGAGGTAGTCTTATTTTCTTAATATCACCTATTTGTGTCACTGACCCCCATGATAAACTACTTTATTTGCCGTTTCTTATTCTATGCCTGTATTTTGTACCTGTGTCCAAATAAATGTTTTTCTATTCTATATATCTATCCTCCGTGGTCCGAGTATGTTCACTGAAACTCAAGACAAGAAATGAAGTTATTTTATCATTCGATTTGCAGGATTCTTGTTTACTATCATCAGCTTACGAGTATAACCGTTCTCCTGTTGTAAATATAAGTTTAACATAACAGAGCGGCAAAAGAATGCGTAATATCTCTATGTTGGTATTGTATTATGTAGGTATATCACTTATCTGGTACCCATAACACAAGTTCTGCTGACCTTGGAGCTTGATGATGCTGTGTTGATTGTCCCGCAATATTTATTTTTTCCTTATTCATAAAACCCTGAAGACTAGATATGAACTCAGAGAGAGACGTATGAATACAATTCTGTTCTCATATTCACATTCTCCTCTTTCAGGTTATTTAAATAAATTGTTCTTTAAATATTTCTAGGGATAACTTTTCTCTACTGGCTTTATATTCAGTAGTGTACCAATAATAATAATAATAATTTTTCTTTGCAATAGTCTCTACAACTGGCGGATACCATTTTTGGGTGTATCATATTGTGCACCCGAGGATGATACCCGCTATGTGTAGCCATCGCCTTTAGATTAACTTCTCAAAGGGCCTCAGTGCTGTTGGCTTCGGCCCCACGCAAGCTTTCCAAAGGACCGGTCACTTTATGGCCTGAGATCATGGTAAAGGAGAGAGAATAATAATTTAATATTCATGAAATTTATTAACAATGAAAGTTACCATAAAATAATAGAAACCAATTAGAACTAGTATGTATAATTGAACTAACTGCAGAATGTTGTAAACAATCTACAGGTAGCTCAGCTGATCCATTTCAATCCCAGTCGGAAGCGTCGCGCGAATTAACTTATTTGCTATAGGTATCTTTGTTTCACTATATGCGAGACGTCGATACCGTTTCGCAAGTTCATCATCAACATCATTAACATAATAATAGTTCATACCTGGAAATAGGCCTCCCAAAGAAATCGCCTCTGCAAAGAAATCGCCTTCTAATTAATTCTGTGAAATGTTTCGGTACAAGACAGAAGCACAGCGGTGTTCCAATCAAACCCCCAAAAACAATTAATTGAGGGTTTCTTTGAAGACGTAACGAAATGGCACAATTTTTTACATTAATTTTGTTCACCGTTTTAAACTTTTAATCGTGGATATTGTTAATTTCCCCTTATGCAAAATAATTGTATTAGACATACTTATGTAATTGTGTCCATTGGCAGTATTTAAAATCCGTTTTGAAAACTTTTCAAACTATAACGATTATTAACACAAATACATACTTATTTATTATTTATTTATTTACAAACGTACCTCTATTTTTACGGGAACACCCAATGCAATAGAGTACATATTTAAATTTAATATTAAAATTAGAAATAATTTTATAATACAGAAAAACAACACAAAAATCATATAGTCAACCTTACTTTAAGTTTACATTACAAAATCACAAATCATATCCATTACCACAATAGAATTACATTAAATAAGAATATTATCGATATTAAAAATTTAAATTTCAGTCTAACTGTGATAATACAGATTTACACAACTAACGATTACATAAAATAAACAATGCAGCTTTTTGGAACTCGCACTTAATGTCAAACATGTCATAGGCCAATAAAAACTTAATCCTTTCTTTAGTTACTCCGTGATCAAAATCAGAAATCAAATCATGCTAAGTAAATATCCCGATATAGTGATTTTTGTGTTGAACTAAAGAAGAGTTTTATTTTTCCACAACCAAAATAAAACACAAAAAGAAGCAGATAATTATATTAACTTGTTATTGTCTTGTTATTATCTTTGTTGGTATTATTTTTTAAATTAATATGGATATTTCTTTTTTTTACTTGAAAATCCATGTACGCTTCCGGTCCATCATAGAATATATGACCGTAATCGTTAATGTCGTCTGTACATGTATCATTTTCTTTTCCCTTAGCGTATTCACATTTTTGTTGTTCATTTTTACTTTCTCCTTCGTCATTATTTATGCCCGAACCTGAATCTTCGTATTGATTTATAACTTTACGAATAATTTCATCTTCGCTTTTCTCCTCACTCTGTTTATTATTAGTTTCAGTATAATTACTCATTTCACCTTTATCTTTAATGCTACCATGACTATCTTCAAGTTTTTTTACTATTATATCTTCACCTTGAACCTCAAGAATAAATTTATATGCCTTAGTGTTATTTTCACTTTCTCCTAAATCGTTACTTTCAGATTTTCCTTTCAATACGTTTATCTTTATGCGACGCCTATCATTATTTGGACGCTTATCACTATGTGTTTTATTATTATTATGTGTTTTATTATTATTATTATGTATTTTATTATCATTATGTGTTTTATTATGATTATGTGTTTTATTATTATTATGTGTTTTATAACCATTATGTGTTTTATAACTATTATGTGTTTTATTATCATTATGTGTTTTATTATCATTATGTGTTTTATTGTCATTATTTTCTTTATCGATCGCTTTACTTGTTATTTCATCCTCATCGTTCTTGTCATCTTCATTTTCATTGTTATCGTCTTTATCTTTGCCTTCATTGCCGTCCTTGTTATTATCGTCATGGCTATCGGCATCTTTATCTTTATTATCATCTTTATTGTTATCGTCTTCAATAACATTATAAATAATATCATCATCACCAATGCCTTTATTTTTATCCATATCTTTATTTTTATCCACAACTTTATTTTTTTTATGTCCCCTTACTAAATATTCTAAAGTCTTACGAAATACCACGCAAGCTGCAGTTTTGTCCCACAATAGATCTGTGTGAGACACATTTTTATTTCTTATAATATAATGAGCTATAGGATATTTAATTAATCCGTAAATTCTCTGAATATTCTTTACTACGGCCAGCTCGTCATTATTGGAGCTTATGAAGGCCAACGGTACGTCTATACTATGCATGTCGTAGTGGTGCGTTTCATTTTTATATCTATGGAACATTCCAGATTTGACCAACTGCATGTAATGCAAGATTGTTTTTACTGATCCTCCGGCTGGCACATGATCTCTTACACGAGATGTGAAGCTCGTCTTAGTAGGAACACCGCTTAAAAAGAACACCGGGTTACGACAAAGTTTTATTGGACCCTTACAGTGCGTATTAGCGAGTTTTAGTGGCACTTTCCGGTGAGGCAAGAACTCGCTTCTAATGGGTTTAAAAGTATGCTCTGGAACAGAGCGTAAGGGACCTGTTATATTTCCCATAAAAGCAACCGGTGCAATCAGAACACCAGTTCTTAAATATTTCTTGTTTTCTGACAAAGAAGATAAATACACCAAAAAGGCCGTTGAGCCCATCGAGTGAGCCACGAAATCTATCGGTACATCGTTTTGTCTTCTAATATAATCAATGACAGCTGGTATATCCATGAGGCCCATTTCTTCAAAGCTGAAGTCCCAGAATGCGGGCATCGATAAGGTCAGCGTGGCATGACTGCGGGAGTAGATGTTTCCCCTCGCGTTCATGAACCAGACATCGTAGCCCGCCTCCGCCAGCGTGAAGGGCAGCATGCACTCCCCTGGCCCGAGCAAAATCCAATCCATCGCACTTCCAAGTAGACCATGATGAAGTAGTACAGTTCGATTGCGAAGACGTGAGACACCTGTTAGCCGGTGCATGGTCAAAAAGTATCCATCCATTGTTTTAACTATATGAGTTTCTATCTGGTAACCGTGCCACTGAGCCACTTCTGAAACAGTGAGCTGGTATGCTGTGGCGTTCTGGTTCTCTGTGGCAATATGATATTTAGATTCACCCAGTTCCCATGCATGATGGTTGAAGTTTTTCTTCCCACGCGCAGGTTTCTTCCGAGCTTTACCACCCGGACCGGTCGACAACATATCGAGTGCACTTGAAGACTTAGCTACGAAACTTTTGATAAAATCCGCCACAGTTTGAAATGTCGTTTGGAAGCCTTTTGGGATATCTCGAGACTTAACACATTTGTCGTGGAGATAAAATGTCACAAGCACTAGAAACCACAGTGAAGTTCTCATTTTGATGTCACTTTAGCTGTGGATTGCCGCGTACTGTGGTAGATTTATCTAAGCATCACTTAGAACAATAGTTCTTCTACTGGGGTGGATCTAGGGGTTCCCTGGGTCATAACGTTGCTAATGGCTCTTCAATTTAACAACCAGGTAAGGTTTACCCTCGTTTATTACTTGAATATGAAAAAAATTAAGAGATATAAAATAAACATAATACTAGATTCTTCCCCGGCCACGTGGAATAACTACGCTACTTAAATCATCGTAAATGGCACTCAAGGTATAGGTCACTACTTATTATGTCATCATCTATAATGAAGTTTCAGAATCGGACCATGTAGTTTCAGCGATTATTACATAAATAGCTGACTAAATAGGCCCAATTTTGACGTTTAGCGTGTTTACGAGTAGGTAAGATTGTCACATAGTCTCTGGCCACGTGGGTCATGTGACCCCGCGCGGCTAGGACTGGATTCAGCCCTGGTTTAACATATTTCTATTATTGTGTTTAGGTCATAAGGTTACAAAGGGTTCTAGATAAAGACATTATTTATAGCATGCTATGCATATACTAGAACCAGTGACGGATGTCGATTGTTTTTTGTTTTTATTATTGAAATACAGGTATGTATTTGAAAAATGTTAAGAGCGTTTATTCCTAAAATGCGCAGAAACAGTACTTTTCAAACCCGTTTATATCATGAACCACTTATCTTATAAAAAAAATACAAAAAAAAAAATACAAAATTCATTTATTTACCAAGACAACATTAATGCTTATATTTTACTGGTGGTCCCCGCACTAGGTTCAGAACCTGTATCGCGGGAGGCCGGATTACAAAAAGAATTACTAATAATCTAGACTAGTAAACAGGGCAGCAGTTCACACTAAGAAAAATACTTTAGAAATACAAAATAAAAAAGCTAATACTAAAAAGAACAAAAATAAATTGAAGTGGAAAAAATATGGTTAATATAAAATTTGATCATAAGTACACAACACACAAAGAGTGGGACGGTTAAGGACGGGGGAAGGAGGGAGGGCATCAATCGGATGGAAACGTGGGTTTGAGAAAGATAATAACTAAGCAGAAATTAGCTTTGAATAAGTAAAAGCCTTTCAGTAGCGTCATAGTCCAACGTAAGAAGCCACCTTCGAACCTTCTCCTTGACTCCATATAGGGAACATGATAGGAGTTCACAGTGCATTATTACCCGACGATAGATATAAGGGAAGGAGAAAGACCGAAAGCGCCTCGCGAACGAAGATTTGACCGAAGGGACTTTAATTTTAAATCGACGATGACTGGACTTTGAGTGGGTGTCACGTAATGATTTATCTGTTGACTTGTGGTACGAAGTTGTCACCCGGAATATGTAGAGCTGTCTTACAGTTAAAGTTTGAGACTCTACATGAAGCGAAACAGTTGGATGCCTGAAGGGCTTGCGAAACATGACTTTTAATACGGCTCTATGTGCTCTTTCAAGTGATATCATGTATGACTTCGCAGCACCGCCCCAAGCAGTGATGCAGTAGCCTAGAATGGACTGACAGAGGGCTGAGTATGCGATCATTAGGGTTTCTCGGTCAGCACCATCTCTAAGAAGCTTCATAATATAAATGAGCTTCCTAGTGCGTCCTGCTACAGCATTAATGTGATGTTTGAACGATAGGTTTTCATCAAGCATTACTCCTAGGTACTTAATGGAACTGGCCTTTTCAATTGTCGGGCAGCAACAGTTTATAAGAGATGAAAGAACTGAACCACACTTGTGAATCTGTAGGCGTATATCGAGAGGAGGACCAGATGGTTTGGTTTTGTCGCTATAGTATATGTTATTTACTAATAATTTTAGGAAATTTTAGTATCCAAATAGTTTGACTATAAAATATTTCGATTAATATAGTATGTACGCGTTCTATCAAGATAACTTGTGAGAGGTTTTCATAATTTCCCTTTCAGCATCAGTTTCGAAACTCAAAATAATAGAAAATACTGACATATCTAATTAAGAAAAAAATATAACCTACTGATGAGATCCTTGGCTAAAAAGTAAATTGGATAGATGTTTGGTTTTGGTATCCTACTATGAGAAATTAAAATTAAAAAAATGTGAAATATTACGAATATTTCACATTTTTAAATGATGTTTTTACCGATATACCTTATTTAATTTAATATAATAATAGCCTACCAATAAAGTGGAGCATCTTTTTTAAAATCATACATTTAAAATTTTTATGATTTTGTTGCTATTATTTTTCAAAAAAAAAACACAAACAATGCATTAAAATAGGTAGGTAATTATAATTCGTAACAATATCCTACGTTGATAGAAAACCACGATACAATTAAAATCTCATTTCATACAAAATTAATATTGGGATAAAACAATTTCGCTTTTGTTTTGTATCTAATATCCAGTAAAAATAGAAACAGAACTCGATCGCTTTTGTGGCTCTTTAGGACAATGCCTTAGCTAGATATAAACTAAAATAAAAACCTATGTATTGTAAACTCCACAGAGTTAGTAACCTAAAGTAAGTAAAAAGTAGGTACATTTTATATCTAATAATTATAAGTGAAATTGGTACAACCCAATAAAAAGTCACCAAAACTAACAATTGGATAACATTTTTAATTGGTGTCGATGTAATTTGGTATGCCTAAACAAAAGATATTATACAAAATAGCGATAATAAAGAAGAGAGATACCTCTTTACAATACATTATATAGGTACTAGCTGAATGCCTGCGGCTTTACTCGCGTGGTCAGTTTGAAAATAAATACCTACAATGATTACAACACTAGCAAATACAAATATTGGTTACACATTTATAATGTCAATCTAGTGTATGGCATCACGTTTCCATAGACAAAAGATTTTTTTTCTTAATGACCCTAACCAAGATAATGGGAGTTTCACTTCTTTCAACTGCTTTCTATCTGGTACCTACACCGGGGCCGAGATTAGAGGATGCTGAGTGCGGATTGTATTTGAATTCAATTAAATCGGATCACGTTTTGTTTGATTGAATTATTCACGTCGATTCACGCGCTATCATTTCATGTGTTATGTAGTTACACGGACTAGAACTTTTTTGTTACCTAGTGTTTAAAGGCCGCTAAAGGCTGATATGTTTATGGAATACATAGCTACATATGTATGTCATATAAATAATCATCATCAGCCTTTGCTAGTCAACTGCTGGACATAGACCTACCCTAATGAGCGCCATAGCGCTCTGTCTTCAGCTTTATTTCGGTAGAATGTTCGTGAAACCTCTTAAGGCTTTGCAACATTCTGAATTATTTTTATTATTAGGTATAAATGATTTACATTATTCATTATAAGTCCTCTTAAAAATCAAAACAGTATTCGTCACCTTTAAGTAAGTTTATCATATTTATTAACTTTATCAAAATTATTAAAATTTGATTATAATATTATTAAAAATATTTGTGGCCACATTGTGATAGGCCACCTGTTATATATTCTCTTAATCATAAATATTCGTAAAAATTAGGTTTTAAGCGAATACTGATGCCTGCACTGATTCTGCAGTCGGATCTCGTACTACTATGTCCATAAAAAATGTATTTATTTCAAGCATATGCTCATATCAGATATACAACAAAACCTTAAAAACTAATAGGATTGCTGAGAAGGTGGCGTTCACAACAGTGTCTGGTGTACAACTGGGCGGGCAGTCCTTCCTCCCAGCTATCAATACCGGAACGATATTGGAACTGGCCCGCAACCTGCGCACCAGTAAAAGGTCTATTCAAATTAAACATCTCATCATTATCATCATCATCAAACTATAGCAGTCCACAGCTGGTCATAGGCCTCCCCCAATGAGCGCCATAGCGCCCTGTCTTCAGCTTGCCGCATCCAGCATCTACTTGCAGTCTTTCGCAGGTCGTCATCCCACCTGGTCGGAAGGCGTCCTACACTACGTCGTGGTCTCTACTCAAGAACACGTTTGCCCCAGCGGCCGTCGGTTCTTCGCGAGATATGGCCGAATTAATTCAACATCTATTCAAACTTTATTAATTGTATGAAGTGTGATTGCCAACTTTAAATCATAAAACGGTGAAAGAGTGTTATTAAGAGCGACAGTAGGAATAAACAATAACCCTACTCCTTTCTTCCAGCTTTTACAACAAGAACCTAATTAAAAGCAGAAAAGGTCATAGAATAAATTAACTTCGCCTCTGGTTCGTGTAGACAACATTAATTGACCTTTACAATAATAATTAAGTTTTAGGTATTCCTCATGATGTCAAAAGCCTTGCGCACACTCTGTATAAATTTTCTTATGAGAATGAAGAAAAGTGTTGTAAATAGATTTTAATTGTAAGGAATCTAGACCCACGTTTTCTAAGAAACGAACCCGCGCAGATATAATTTGGGTTGTTTTTAAAAACTATAAACCGGCTTCCTAATTCCTAATTAATGAAAATTATTCGTCCATTTGTCGCGTACATACCTACTTAATGCAAATTTTAGGTTTTCATGGATGCCATTGTTACCACACGGGAAGCACCAGCTTTCAAATAAAAAAGGAATCATCAAAATTGGTTCACCCAGTCGAAAGTTCTGGTAACAAACATAAAAAATACAGTCGAATTGAGAACCTCATCCTTTTTATGAAGTCGGTTAAAAATGCACTGCGTGGCCGTGCACAGCGTGCGCAGGGGGAAAGTTGCGTGGCGTAGGCTCAGTCTGTTCCTACCATTATTTTCTTGTTTTACTTCTCCAACAGCATCATTTGGCAGAAGATCTCGCTAAAATGCCATATTCCTAGCGGCGACCCAACAACTCCATCAAAAGGTGACGTTGTTATATTGAACTACTGTGAGCTAAAGGTATAGGGTTAGGTTATTTCTTAATAAATCTTCTGCCGCCTGCGACGCAGCGGGATGCATTTAAGTGCCCTTTTAGCAGAGATTTTAACGTAATCGCACAGCGGCTCTGCAATTACGTTAAAATTTCCCATTCCCATTGAATGGGCCATCAGGGGAGAACGGTCATAAACGATTTAGTTGTCAATATAGTACTAAAAAATACGTACAACTTTCTAGCGGGATGGAACCTATCGACGATGGAATTTTTTACGTCAATATCAAGATATAACCTAAGTCAAAGTCAATTGTCAGATAACTCACACTTGACCTTGATATTATTATGTCTTGATTATGATTTAAAGTTAAAAAATTAAATACATTGCAGTAATGGAACGTAATCTGTATAAGATGAAGAAGGTTTAGAAACATATAAATAAAAATAAATCATTACAATTGAGTATAAAAGTGATATTTTGAAGTTGACAGCGTTATCGTCGGTAGGCTCTATCCTGGCAGAATTTTTTAAATAAACATATTATTTTTTGTACCGTGGAAACAGAAATTGCTTATTGCAGTCTCCCCGGATGCGATTTTTATCTTTAACTCCAAGTAAACTTACTAACTATTTGTACGTAAATCAAAAGCTCAATTTTAGATAGAGTTTTAGCTCCTAAATTTAGCCTAAAAATTCCTTGGGTGTTTCTTGAGTAAACAATGCTCCAAAACGGAAGTTATTGATGGACCCTCTCTTTGTTGCCATGACCCTCGTCAGGACACAATGGAACGCGAATGTACCAACTCTGCCGTGGAAGGTGTTTTTATGGTTCATTAGAATTACCCTTTTGATTTTGTAGGTTGCAGGTAGAGCTGTTATGTCTTACCTAAATCGTGTAAAAATTGGGACGCTGAGTAAAAGGGTTCCGTTAGCACTTTCAAGTACGGAACTACATGAATAAATGATCATGAACCTATATTGTTCCAATAATAGACATAGGCCTCCCGTAATGAGCGCCATAGCGCCCGGTCTTCAGCTTGCTGCATCCAGCATCCTGCCTGCAGTTTTTCGCAGATCACCATACCAACTGACCAGAGGGCGTCACTACGTTTGAATCGCGAAAACGTGAAATTTTTGGAACACAAAAATTTAGTTTTTTTAAAGGCAAGGTGCAGTGGGAACTTTAGCGTGGGGCGCAAGCTGATTAACGCACCCCGGCGACGCCCAATATGTTTAAGACGACCTTGGTTGTTGAAAGCCAATGGATGGGTGTTCAGGATTAGTATTGGTTTAATAATCACGGGAAAAACAGAGATGTAGTACCTCCAATATAATATGCTACGCTGTTAGGGACATTTCAAAGAAATCAGTTCTTGCAAAGAAGTCCTTATAAGAACTGTGTGTGTAGATATCTCAACTTACCACATTTCTTTGAAATGTGCTAAGTTGAGATAAGGTTGAGGTAAGTTGGGTAAAGTGCTTTTCACCGTTAGTTTATTCCCCTGTTAAATTTGAATTCAATTTCCATGAATACAGAAATTTATCAGGACTAATAGAATCTTGTGGTAAAATGAAGTTAGCAAGTTGTTTTATATAACATTTTTTTTAAATATAAACCTAAAACTGATGTAATTACGAGACTTGGAACCTGTTTGGGGGGTCGGTGGTATTGAACCCCGAAAAGTAGTCCCACCGAACTCGAAAAACTTTAGGTTATTATTTAATTTCTTGGAGATTATACCCCGAGTGGGTGAAGTGACTAACAAATACCATAGAATCTTAGAATCTACCTCTTTTCTCACTGATGTGTTCATCGATTCGTTCGATGAATTTGCCTAGCTAGTTAGGCCTTCTGCTTGCATGTTTCTTTGCATGTATATAATTCATAAGTGCATAGCGCTGTGCTCTACATATTGAATTTCACTCATTTTTACATAGATAAGTACGAACACAATAATATGTATAATAAGTGTAAAGTAGTCGTCTGTTATCACTACATCGTATATAACAAAGTCGCTTCCCGCTGTCTGTCTATCCCTATGTATGCTTAGATCTTTAAACTAGGCAACGGGTTTTGATGGTTTTTTTATAGATAGAAGTGATTCAAGAGGAACGTTTATAAACCATTTGACACATAGATTTTCACGCGGGTGAAGATGCGGGGCGCAGCTAGTTCCTCAATTAAATCAACTTACTTTACAACAAGATTCATTATTATCTCTGTAAAAGAAATAAAGTACCTACTTACTTTCGTAAATAATGTTTGAAATAAGTAAAAGAAAACTCTTCAAGGAAGGTTCTGGAAAGGTGCGCAGGTAGGTACAGATGTAAGCTTCCGACAGATTCTATAAATACAACCTCTCGATCCCGTAATCCCGGTATTTTCCGAGTACCCTCTGCTTTTCTTGCGTTTTCACCGCGCGCGGCTGAATGATGAATTGAGTGTACGTACCTGTGTCCTGCTCTGGTATCCAAGATCTTTTTTGTCAACAAAGGGGCTACCCATTTGTTCTTATCTTATATATAGATCCTATTTATATAGATAAGATCTATATATAATATATCTTATATTTTTATTATTTTATTTTAAGCCATTATTGTGTCACTGCTGGGCAAAGGCCTCCCTTATATATATCTTATATACATATATCTTATCGTATCTTCGAAAACGTAAGATAATTATTGATGGAAATTACAGCACTGGTATCGTCGAAGCTAATCTGAAGTTGGAAACTGTAAGTGTTTCGTTCTAGTGTAAGTTATGAAATTAATAAAAAATAAAAGATTTATAATTTAAATATAAAATGTTTGGTTTTCACAGCTTTCATTTATAAATTAATTTCTCTCGCCTGTTTTCTGACCCAATTTTCCACCATTTTCGCTGCGCATCATGCTTTGGTGAAATATTTGTTCTTATTAGGATACCTTGATGTTACCTTGCTGTTTTCTATTATTGTTATCAGTTTTTGTTAATGTGTTTGAATGCCTTAGATAACAATAAATATTTTGGATTCTAGAACAGAATATACTCGGTATATCCACCTATATACATGCCATCAACATCTACATTATTAAGTACCTGAAACATCATTAATTCTGAATTTAAGCGAGAGATGGAGTAAAATCGTGAATTGTTGCGATAATTCTGTGAACATTACTTTTCTGTCTCACGTTTGAATCATCTCCATATATGTATTTTATTAGTAGCTTAGTATAGGTAAATCCTATCTGTTATATAAAATACTAGCTGCGCCTGCGACTTTGCCCGCGTAGAAATCTATTTGTGAAATTAGTTGACAAACCTTACAGTTGAATCACTCTATTGCTGAAAAATGCATTCAAATCCGTTGAATAGTTTAAAAGATCAAAACGAACAGACCGCGAAAGCAACTTTATTTTATATAATGATAGTACATTATATAAAATAAAGTTGCTTTCGCGGTCGCGGCGGTAAAGATGAACCAAAGTTATCGACATAGCTCTAAGAATTAGCAAGCTGAAGTGCCAGTGGGCCGGCCATATCTCGCGAAGAACCGACGTCCGCTGGGGCAAACGTGTTCTTGGGTCGAGACCACGACTCGGTAAACATAGTGTAGGACGCCCTCCGACCAGGCTGGATGCATCAAGCTGAAGACAGGGAGCTGTGGCGCTCATTAGGAGAGGCCTATGTCCATCATTGGACTAACATAGGCTAATAATGACGATGATGTAAAGATAACTAAGTACATAGAGTCTCCAATCGCATATTTTACTATAATATTATGAACGTTAATTATAAAACCCCGTGGTCTATCCTTTTAGAAATCCTACAGTCGTTCTAAAGCAGCTTACGGCTGCTGCAGTTGTCTCCGAATTCACTAGCCTCTTATCTCATAATAACACAATGCCGACCCGACATCTTGTGGTCTCTATTCAAGACGCCTGGAATTCAAACGAAGCTCCAGCTGCATTATTAAGTTAATGAATAGATCCCTTAACACTTTGACTGCGATTTTTTTTTCGACGACTGCGATCTTTTTTTTAACCTAAAAAAATCGTGCTGCCGCTCTACACAGCGGTTGTGTTGCGCCGCACATGCGTTTCGTTCGAAAAATATTACGGCTGTGCTGAATCACAAAGATCTGTATTTTCTCAGCCGCTGCGCTAGTGTAGATTTACGCATATTAGTCACTTGTAGAAAACACATACCGTGTGATTTCAGCACTCAAAGTGTTAACACATTTAATAATGGTACACATAATAAACAATATAATATAATACATACCTATGTAGCACAAGTAGTTAAATTTGAAATGCTGATGCATTGGCTTTTGATTATTGTACCCTCGAAGCTACTTCAGCGTGAATAATTATATGAAAAAACAAAAGACCAGCTTTTTACAAACCTTCGGACTAGTGTAGCGGTGTTTCGCACCAAATTTCGGACTAATTTTATATATTACTAGCGGCCCGTCCCGGCTTCGCCCGGGTGGTCATTTGTATCAGGCAATTTTTTAAATTTTTCTCTTTTTTCTCGCCGTAAAAACCATCCTTGAACTTCAACGAACATTTTAAAAAAAGATTTGGCCAAATTGGTCCAGGCGTTGTTGAGTTATGCGCTTACCAACACATTTTGCGATTCATTTTTATATTATAGATGTAGGTAGGAACTTGGAACTCAGTTTTTAACTGATTGGCATTTTTTAACTCAAACTTTGATATATGATCTAAGCATGACAAATAAAAAGAAACACTGCCTACTGCGGATCGACTCCCATAGGAATCGATCCTGCAACTTTCTCTGCCTAAGTAGAACATCGTGTACTAGGCCATCGAGATCGTCATATAATGCGTGGAAAACGAAAAAGCAAATAAGTATACAGTGGAGACTTTGAAATAAGATCTCGTAAGTCAAGCCATCTCTACATTAGGAAAAATATGTTTCTTTTAAATGGCTTTTACAACCAAATTTCAAACAATTTGCAAAAAATATCAATTCAAACAAATTGTCAAACATATCCTTTGTTAAAAGGCTTACTACAAAATAATATTAGATTATGTAGACGATAAAAAAGCTTGGGATGAGTTTTGCTCCAACTCGAAAACTACCAACCTAACAAGGTAAAGGTTGCTTGTTCGCTTTTTTACTTTACCTCAAAAAGATTGAAGTGAACAAAAAATCAATTCGTTTCATCGCTTTATTTTCTATTTTTACTTATGCAATTTTAATTTGGTGACGTGCCCAAGAGCCCTTTTAGGTATAAAGGAAATAAAGCACTTTGATATTTGATATAATCTCTACACTAACAACTGCTTTTATTTTATTTTTCTTCTTTGGGATAACAAACAGTATCACTTAAAAATTAACTATAAACTTAATTCTGGAAGTGAACTAGCCCCGTTATGCACAATGCTCGATAGAAACATGTCGCTATCATATTTTCAAGAGGATGGCCTCTGATCGCATTATGTCCATACTTTGTAACATCATTAATATTCACTTACAAAGGCTTTCATCTACTCCGGTCTGGACTTTGAACGACTTTGAACGAGCTCTACCATTAAATTGGGTCAAGGAAAAACTGTTCTTAACTTATGCTTAGTTTTTAATTAAAATTATATGAGAGTTTATCGCTTGAGTGCGGAAAAGTAAATAGGTAAAAGTTCTGCTGGGTTTCCGATGGTGCTTTCCAGTTTTCCTCCTCAAGAGGGGTTTTCAAGGGGGGAAATTGGAAATATATGTTGTCTATTCCAGTTTTCCCCTTTAAGGGGATTTCAGGGGGGAAACTGGAATAACCCTTTCTATGGACCAACACAGTAAACTAGTTTACTAATAAACCTATAGATATGTATGTATGTCTGTCTTTTCTGCCTAGTTCTAGTTATATAAATCTTCAACTTATCTCAATTAAAATGCATAACTAAGTACCAAGTAGAGTTTAAATTAAATGATGATGGACAATTCACACAGCATCATCTAGCCCCAAGCTAAGCAGAGCTTGCGGTTTGGGTACTAGATAACTGTTATACATAATACATACATTACATGGATAGATATTTTTTATTATACATAGAAATCGAACAGAACACCCGGTACGATATCTGTAGATCGTACAAACATTTATTCCGAGGCGGGAATCGAACTCCTGCTTCGCAGGTGGACCTTCGCCCACCGCGCCATAGAGGTCTTCAGGTCGTTTAGGTTCTCTCACAAAAGATGCTGACACAGCCCGGTGGGTTGATGTGCATATGGGCTTAGATCTCACTTTTGTAACCCCGCTAAATAAATTTAAAAGAATAACACTACAAACTACACAAGAAAAACACTTACTAAATTTTAGTAAAACTCGAAGCTCCATGAATTTCCAAAACTTTAATTAAAGCTGGCTTTAAGATAAGAGCTTCAATCAACACGCCTGAATAATATAGTGTGGCAATATTGGAAAATACTACTCGTATGTTTATAAATAATGCTATTAATTTTTAATTTAGTTGGTACGTTATTTGAATGTTGGATTGTCCATCTTGACGACCAATGTGGCGCGGTGGGCGAAGGTCCGCCTGCGACGCAGGAGGTTGCGGGTTCGATTCCCGCCTCGGAACAATTGTGTGTACGATCTGCAGATATTTGTTCTGGGTGTTCTGGTCGTTTTCTATGTATAATAAAAAATATCTATCTATGTAATATATTGTATTATGTATATCAGTTATCTAGTACCCATAATACAAGCTCTGCTTACCATGGGGCTACATAATGCTGTGTGGATTGTCCAGCATTATTTATTTATTTATATTTATTTATTGTAGGCAGCCGACAGTGTTTTCGGGCCTAATTCCACTAACACAATCGCCTGACAATTACTATATAGGTAGTATCGCGTATTAATCGACGTTTGACACCTTTTGGTATAAACAATCTTTATCAGCTTAAGTCTTATCTATGAAAATGACGTTTATGACAACCGTGGACAGATTTTCGCATTCTATTCTGTCAAGTTGTCGATGGCTCGCCGACTTTATAGTACACTAGATGCGCCCCGCGGCTTCAACTGCATGGAAATATATTAGCCAATTTTTTTATTCTTTCTTTCTTTCTTAATAGTTTATAAACCTTCCTCTTGAATCACTCGTTTTATTGCTGAAAACTGCATTCAAATCCATTGAGTAGTTTAGAAGACCTAAACCAACAGACAGCGGAAGCGACTTCATTATATACTACGTAAAGATTATGCAGATTCCAAGAAACAAACAAACATGACGAACTTCACTAGTTTTTCTTTTTACATTAGTATATTTTTAGAATTCAATAAAAATTATTTTGCCTGATATGAAATAAAAGCTTTACCTAAAGCAAATTATCAAATAATTCTTGGGACAAGCTACTGGTGTTTGAAGTTCATAAAACTTTTGATCTCACGATTCTAAATCCGACGTAAAACATTTGATGTTACCCGTGAAATATTTTCTTTCAGGATTATTTTTCAACACAAAATAACCATTCGATTCAACCCAAATCCATCCCAAATCCATCCCAAATCCATTCCAAATCCAGGCACCTACCTGATTTGCAAAAATGTTTAAGGAAGCAATTACTGTATTACGTAGACAGGTAGGTAAGTATAAGTAGGGTAGTATCTCATTTACATGCCAGAATTAATTAATGCAAATGTTCTGATTGGTTTATGAACAAGAGCTTCGAACAGCGGCGTAAGCCTATTACGGCGTTGCGGTTACTTTGCCGAAATATTAGTTGGTAGGTATACTATACTATACTAGGTATAATATGTTGGTAAACTGTAAACTACATATGTAGATACATTTAGTTTAATACTAGTTCCTGCACGCTTTCGCACGCGTTGTTTCTGTGGATACGTTTGAAGGTTATTTCTAACCCATGGGATTTATAGGATGAAAAGTAGCCTATGTTTTATTCCGGGCCTGGAACGACCTGTATGCAAGATTTCAGCTCGATCCGTTCAGTCGTTTTTGCGTAAAAGAGGATCAGATATCCATACATTTAAACTTTCGTTTATAATATTAGAAGGATAGGATATTATACAAGCGTAAGTAAAAACTGTTTCAATTTATAATTTTGAGGTTACTAGGCACCTCAAAATAATTAATTTATCTCATCTAAAAATCACGATTCTCATTGTGATGTTTTGCTATCATCCAGACACTAGGCACTTTAATGTTTTTTCAGTTGAAAAAAAACCTTTTTTCCGCAAATATGTTTATTTACCTATGACAATGAGGGCCCATGAGGCCATGATATGCCAATGTCCCCAACATTAATACATCGAACCAATTAATACGGAAAATTAACTACAATGCTGATAGATAATCAGATATCAGCATTAAATAAGATTTTCCGCATTCGGACTAGTTTGAGCCCGGCGACGAATCCGGATTAACTCTAGAAAATTTTGTACAATCTGTACAATAGTTTTGGAGTCTAAAATGTGACTTATCTATAAGCTTATTTTGTAAGCATAAACAAAAATTATGGAAAGAGCTATGCTCGGAGTTTCTCTGAAGGACAGGATTCGTAACGAATACATCCGACAGAGAACCAAGGTTATCGGCATAGCTCTGAGAATTAGCAAGCAGTGGGCCGGCCATATCTCGCAAAGAACCGACGGCCGCTGGGGCAAACGTGTTCTTGAGTGGAGACCGCGACTCGGTCAACGTAGTGTAGGACGCCCTCCGACCAGGCGGGATGACGACCTGCGAAAGACTGCAGGTAGATGCTGGGGAGGCCTATGTCCAGCAGTGGACTAATATAGGCAGATGATGATGATAATGAAACAAAAGTTATCATGTTGGATTTTTGTTACTTTATGACAAAAACTCAAATTTTCTCAAGAATTCGTGTTTGTAACATAAAGATTTCATTAAGTTCGATGTATTCATTCCACTTTCACCAGTCGGCTTCAAAAGCGTTTGAATGAGAGACTTCAAAGCAGAGCTTCCTCTGACGTTTCCGATCGCTTCATTGGGAAGGCCAATCATATCCGTTATGCAATTCGCTGATTGGGATTACTAATCAATAGGGACTGGCAGATATTAGCATTTAATATTTTCAGAGAGCATGATTGGTTTGAATTTCACATGGATTTATAAGTAAATAGGTAAGATAGATGCTAATAAAGAAATATAATATTTTCTAGTACCGAGAATCCAAGTTCTATAGGTACTTAGCTTAGGCTAGCTGGTCTGTGAATTTTCCCGCATATTGATGACCTCCATTTTCTAAGGTCGGTTAAAAACAAGCTCCCTCCAACCTTTCCACCAAAGCCTCTGGCTCAAACAATGAGGTTGCATGGAGTGTCTCCTAACTAACAAAACGGGTCAGGGCAGCACAATACCTTTTCTGTTCCAAGTGAAGCTTGAATTTATTCGCCTTAAAGTTTTTGTTTTTTTACAATAGCCCTTAGCTAATTTATTGTTTAGAATTTTTTTAAGGAAGATTATGCAAGAGTTTATAACTTTTTTATTTTATTGTCGTATATGTACATATTTTATGTAAATGTTAAATACACTAGAGTATAATTACAATCTAGCCATATGATTGGCTAATGGATAATTTAGTTTTAACTTATTATTATTATAGCATTTACTAAGAACGTGTCCATTGGCACTTTCCTTATTGGTGAAGACACTTTGTTCGTGTATTCTTTAAGATAGAATAGAAACGAAAACTTTTATTAGCACACACAAAAAAGACAAACGTACATTAAAAAAACACATTAAGCTAAATAAGATATAAAACTAAATAAATAAAACTAAAAACTAAAATATAAACAATAGAAAATAAGTATAAAACTAATACTAAAACTAAAAGATAAACAGATAGAAGATAGCACTTCTGCACATATACTAAATTATCACTACACTAACTCAGAAGGTTAATAAATACAAAAAGACATAAACTGGAGACGGACATAAAAACATATCAGTACAAAATCTAGGAGTTTTCCATGTTTAATAAAAATACTGATTACCTAGTTATCTAGTAGGTACTCATAACACAAGCTCTGTTAGCTTGGGGCTAGATGATGCTGTGTGAACTATCCAGCATACATTATTTATTTCCATGTCTATCTTAATTTCAAGAATTAGATACATATAAAATTCTTCGTCTGTGGGACGAATTTTTATGAATAGTGTTACTCGCACATAGATAGATAGAAAATTGTTTATTGCACTTTAAATAGAAAACTATGTACAGAAATAACTTGTAAATAAATTACAATAGGCGGTCTTATCACTCTCTGTCACTTACTTTACCTTAGAATCTTTGGTGCTTGTATGTACAAAAACCACATTATAACCTATCAATGCCCGCTGTTTCCATTCCGAACCATTTTTAAGTTTTTTTAAGTCTTTTCACTTACCTTTAAGTATCATAAAATATATGCCACGAGCCAAAAGTAAAATATATGCAAAGCCACTTTAAAAAGCGAAAACGCAATAATAGAGTCACAGAAACCTGCGACAAAATATATTACCCAGTAAAATGCCTTACCTTTAAAGAAACCATTAGGGAGAGTCGGTGAATTTCACGCGTGGATGCCTAAGACGTTTTCAATGACCCTAATTGGGCAGAATGCCTGGTCTAAGCCAATTGGAATGAACAGAGGGAAATGTGAAAAATCGGATCGCTTTCACTATGAGGGTTCCGGAGGAAATGGTAAAAACGCAAAAGGGAAAAGGAGATATAAAAAGAAATTAATTTAGCGCTGAAAGCTCACTTTTTGAGAGATATTACCAACGTCTCACAATGACTATTCCCAGCGTCTCACGAAAAGTTTTAGATGAGTCAGAAAGCATTCCATTACAATCGTCTTCATCTTCTATATATAAATCATTTTAACTAGTTCTAATTTGTTTATATTTTTTGATTGTATTTTTTTTTGATAATAAAGAATTTTGTGAACTGTCTTTTTCTATAATGATTAATGAATGACGCAAAGGAAGCGAAGGAATGGATTTTTAACACTTTGACTGCGATTTTTTTTCGACGACTGCGATCTTTTTTTTAACCTAAAAAATTCGTCCTGCCGCTCTACATAGCGGTTGTGTTGCGCCGCACGTGCATTTCGTTCGATAAATATTACGGCTGTGCTGAGTCACAAAGATCTGTATTTTCTCAGCCGCTGCGCTAGTGTGGATTTACGCATATTAGTCACTTGTAGAAAACACATACCGTGTGATTTCAGCATTCAAAGTGTTAAGGAGTTGAAATAAATTTGAACTTTATAAAATGTCTCTAGGTACTCGTAAGTCACTGTGTGAGAAGATCCTTTGACGAGATTGAACACACGCCACAATCGAACAAATCGACCGATTCATTTGTTATCTTGTAATATAATATATTATTTTTGTTAATGGTTTCAATACTTTCAATTCTATTCCATCATTTCCATTTCGTCGTGATCTACTGATTCTAAAGCGAAGAAACTACCGAGTAGTCAGGGACAAATATTGGTTTAGGCTGCTTATGAATAAAAGCAAACGGAACTCTTGGAAAGAAATAAGAATCACCCTTGGAAGGTTTTTTAAGATGAAGTAGACACACGTTTTTTCAATTGAATTGAGTCTACCTACCTTTACGTATACCCACTCTGTTGTGAAATTAAGAGTTTTAATAATATTATATACTGTGTGTGCCAAAAATAAAATATAAATAAAGCCCCGTGTCAGAAATAACTCTACCCTTATAAAAAAGGGACAACAAATGAGTTATTAACCTTTAAATCGTAAAGGCATGTACATTGGCTGAATAACCGACCAATATTACATAATGTGATGATTGTAGAAGCAATGGCTTATGGTGAAGTTGAGGCAGATTAGGTACTTCGAAGATGTTTATTTATTCTTCTTGCATGATAAAACACAAAGAAAAAAGATAAGAGCTATGCTCGGAGTTTCTCTGAAGGATAGGATTCGTAATGTATACATCCGACAGAGAACCAAGGTTATCGGCATAGCTCTGAGAATTAGCAAGCTGAAGTGGCAGTGGGCCGGCCATATCTCGCGAAGAACCGACGGCCGCTGAGACAAACGTGTTCATGAGTGGAGACCACGATTCGGTAAACGTAGTGTAGGGCGCCCTCTGACCAGGTGGGATGACGACCTGCGAAAGACTGCAGCTAGATGCTGGATGCGGCAAGCTGAAGACAGGGCGTTATGGCGCTCATCGGGGAGGCCTATGTCCAGCAGTGGACTAATATAGGCTGATAATGATGATGATGAAAGTCAGACGTGTCTATCAGCTGATTTAAATTTATTTTATGTTTTTCTAAATAATTAGTCGTAATAACTAGTAAAAAAGTGTATAAAACAGTTAATTATATCGTAGTGTTTACGATACAGTGAAATATTCAACAAAATACTCTCAAGAAACTCGTGTAAAGTGCTATATATTTTTCAACGATCAACGGTCAAGAAAATCGTTCGAACCGGCGGCCCCAAGAAAGTCGATAAATACCACCTTGGTTCTGAACCTCAGCTCAGAGAATATCTTACATTACTGAGGAGGACCCTCGCCTACGGTTCCAACAACGTTTGATACGAGTAAACCGAAGGATCGGTCCCAACGATTCTCAGCGACGACAGTGACCGAACAATTGTTTGGTGATCGACGGAGTCAGTTCCTGAATTAGTACATCATATTAACCTGGGGAGTATTGTTATTTCACTATCTTATAGACTAACTCACACACATATGACACCCACAACACCAATCACAGAAACACTGCTCACTCTGTGAGTCACGTCACAAATCACACACAGGCTTCGTTTTTATCTCTCTCAGCTTGACAAATTGTGGAAGTTGAGCTGAAGACAAAACATTTAGCTTCACACAACATTACACTTACAAGATACTACACAATAAACAATACAACTAACCTCCAAAATAGTACCTAGTACAAAATAGCACTACCTATCATTGTTACCTATTGCTACTTTCTTGTAGGAAACTTGTACACAAAGTTCTGACTTATTTTCCTATAACATTATAAGTTACAATATTTTCAACATTAATAGATAAACTTAGCAAATGTTTTCTCAATAAGTATTAATGTAACTTAAATATTAATTTAACTACCTAATTGTTTTAGTAATCCCTTAGTCCCAACTATTTTTTTTAATATTCTACTCCACTCTTACTCATATTTCTACTGAGCTTCTTTTACCATTGGTCACTGGGTTCTATTTGACCCATCAAACCTCAAGAGGGTGACCTTTAAAGAACCAGTCTATACATCTCTAGTCTATAATAAATCAATTTTTCATTTAACTCTTTATTTCTTCACTTATTCTTCTTCTTGTAGCTCACTGTATACTGCTATTTTTCAGGGATTCACACATCATGATGACCAGAAAGGCATGTGACCTGGAGGCCAAGCTGAAGCTCGCTACAGCCCAGCTCAAGGAAGTCAGAGAGGACCGAGACAGGCTGGTTCAAGAGCAGGAGGATAGCGAAGCTGAATTCCTGGCTAACCTTGGCAGAATTCAATCACTCAAGGGACAACTCGCTGAGCTCCATGCTCACCATGAAGATGCAGTGTCCGAAGTGGACCGATTGAATGCATGCCTGCGTTCCGTGGACAGTTGTCATGAATCGTATGAACTGGTGTTGCAGCACAACAAGGACTTACAGCAAGAGCTTTCTGAGTGTAGAATAAAACTAGATATGTTAGAGTGTAAGCCGTTGCCTTCAGCAACCAGTGTTTGTAGTTTAGATCTTCAAACAGAGATTATGACAACTGATCCTTATATGTCAAATGTGGATCTTACTTCACCATGTCGCCATGGTCATAGCCAAACACCGGTCATAAAAGGGAGCAATAAAATTAAAAAATATGTTAAATTAAATAATTTCATTAGAAAGTCAGAAAAAAAAATTAGGAAACAAAAACAACTCCTTAATATTGCTAAATTGAGCAAAGAAAAATCGAAATGTAACCTACAAGTAGAATTGGACTCCTGCTATAGTTTATTAGGGCGTAATTCTAAAGATATAAACTATATGTCTGAGGAAATAGTTAATTTAGAAAGGGCACTTCATGATGTAACATGTAAATATAAAGAAGCCCAAAAAGCCGCCAATGACCACCATCTAAAAATGCTAGATAGTGTAAATAACGATAGTTTATATATTGAACTCCGGCATAGCTGCACTCAAACAGATCTAGAAACAGCAACCGCACAGGTTAACACTTTGACTAGAGTGAATGTAGTGCCCCCGTCACCACTCGTGTTACCAGCCGTATCGCTGGCGGCGCCACCATCACCTTCGCATGAGGACTGCTGTGATAGCCCTAGAAATAGAGTAAAGGAATTAAATCTAGACCCATACACCCGGAAAACTGTTATGTACTCAGATAAGTTGGGTGCCGGAATGGGTACTATACTGAGCGACTTACTTCTACAAAATGTAGTCAATAATTGCTATCCAAATTCTAATATAAATACAATCACTGATTATATTCAGCAAGATGACTCCCTGAATAAAAACACAACTCTAATTGTTCAGATAGGTGAAAGTTGTGTAAAGCGGTCACAGTTGATACGGCTAGTTCAAGTACTTCTAGGGAAGATAGAAAATGGACTAGGGAAACTTATTTTTTGCTCCTTCCCTTACTCAAAATCATTAACATCACAGCAAAATGAGAATATATGTAAAAATAACATGCTGATATACAATATGACATGTCGTCATAGTGACGTTTTAATTTTTGACACTAATAAATTTATTAGTAAAACTTTTTTAACTAGGGATACTATGTATCTGACCAAAAAAAGTAAATTGATTATTGCTAAATTGTTAGCATATAATATTTTTGATCCTGTTATAAGTATAACAACAGCCAAAAACTTGGCTATAACAAATGCTTCTATTGAGCATTGTAATTATTTTACAAACCAGACCTTGGAACTTATTCCAAGTCATTTAAATTAGAAATAGCGACAATAGAGGAAATCTCTAGCCCTATAAACATTATTACTATGAATTGTAATAAAAAATTAAGACAACAAAATTGTAAGATAACTGGAAAGTTTACTAACTTGGTGCACCAAAATATTCAAGGAATTAGAAGTAAATTATTAGAATTAGAATTGTACATGAACTCATTTGATATTGATATCATCTGCCTCACAGAACATTGGCTGAAAAGCTATGAACTCATGTTTAACTTCAGTAACCACCAGGTTGGTAGTTCCTTTTGCAGATCACATGCTATTCGTGGAGGCTCTTTAATATTACTAAATAAACTAATAAAATTCAAAGAACGTAAAGACATAGTATGCTTATCCATTGAAAGCCACATTGAAGTAGCATGTGTTGAGTTGGAGCATACTATTGTAGCAAGCGTATACAGCCCACCATCAGCTTCTTTTGAAATATTTGAAAAAAATATGGATGATATCTTATTTAAAATATCAAAATCAAATAAAAACCTCATAGTATGTGGAGACTTTAATATTGATCTTTTAGAAGTTTACTCCCTCAGTAGCAGATTAACAAATTTATTTAATTCTTATAATCTTAGGCCAACATTTATGGAACCTACTAGAATAACTGAAACATCAGCAAAATGTATAGATAATATATTTGTTTTCCAAAATGAAAAAATTGTCAGTCACAAAATTATAAGCCATTTAAAATCAGACCACTTAGGTCAATTAATTAAATTAAAACATCAAGTAAAAAATAATAATTGTAAAAAAAAAATTAAGTACATTCCTGTGACCACAGATCGATTTGAACGGTTGAAATTGGATTGGGATTTTAAACCATCACCTAACTACTCACTTAACAACCCAAATGAGTCGTATTGTAGTTTTTTTAATAAATTCACCAATGCGTTCAATTCAATATTCATACCCAAATCAATCTTGGTCTCAGAAAAACTTAGCTTTAGTGAGTGGGCAACAGTAGGTATACATAAGAGTAGACAAAAGTTGTATGAACTGTATAGTGAAAAGCAGTACAATTTTAGCCAGGAATTTAAAGAAAAAGTAAAAAATTACTCAAAAATATTTAGAAAAGTTTGTAATACAGCAAAATCAAATTATATTAGCTCGAAAATTAAAAATAGTGAAAATGTAATAAAATCAACTTGGAAAATAATTAATAGTGAGACTGGAAAGGTCAATACCTACATTAATGATTACAGTTTAAAGATTAATGATTGCTCCATCAAAAATGATGTTGAAGTAGCGCAAGCTTTTGAAAATTTTTTTACTGACATTCCAATCTCTACTACAAAGTGTCTGAACTCTTCTCAAATAATAGCTGAATCATTACTTAAAGAAAATGTACCTAAATGCGATATTAAATTTATTTTTACACATGTTGATGAAAATGATATAAAAAAAGCCTTTAAACTTTTAAATATTAAAAAAACTGCAGATCTCTGGGGCATTTCCGTTAAAATTATTAAACCTTTAATTGATACGATTGCACCAGATCTAGCTTTTATATTTAATGAATCCATTGATTGTGGCATATTTCCTGATCTAATGAAACATAGTAAAATAATCCCATTGTTTAAATCGGGTATTAGGTCTGACCCCACTAACTTTAGACCAATATCAGTACTGCCTACATTCAGTAAAGTTTTTGAAAAACTGATTTTACACCAATTGCTTAGACATTTTAATGGCAATGACCTGCTACACTGTAAGCAATTTGGGTTTACTCGTGGCAGGTCAACTACTGATGCCGGTGTAGAGTTGGTATCGCATATTTTTGATGCTTGGGAGAAGTCGCAAGATGCTTTAGGCGTTTTTTGTGACTTGTCAAAAGCATTCGATTGCGTTCATCACGAAACATTAATCAGGAAACTACATCATTATGGAATAAGGGACAGCTCTTTGGATCTTCTTACATCTTACTTGAGTGATAGGATACAAAGAGTTGACATTAATGGGAAACGATCTAATGGGTCTGTGGTTTCAATGGGTGTACCGCAAGGCTCTATCTTGGGTCCTTTCCTATTTTTAGTTTATATTAACGACCTGCCTCATCTTGTAAAGAATGATCATGAGATTGTATTGTTTGCTGATGATACTTCATTAATTTTTAAAATGAATCGACAAAAAACAAATTTCGACGATGTAAATACTGCAATCTCAAAAGTAGTCCATTGGTTTAGTATCAATAATCTTTTGCTTAATGAAACAAAAACAAAATGTTTAAGATTTATTCTACCTAATGTAAAACAAGTTAAGGCTGATGTAAACGTAAAAGGAGAAACGGTAGAAATTGTAGACAATACCGTATTCTTAGGAATAACCTTAGATAGTAAACTTCAATGGAGCCCACACATAGATAAGCTATCGAAGAGACTTAGTTCTGCAGCATATGCAGTTAAAAAAATCCGTCACCTTACAGACGTTGATACTTCTAGACTAGTCTATTTCAGCTACTTCCATAGTATTATGTCTTATGGCATACTATTGTGGGGGAACGCTGCAGATATAAACACCGTTTTTGTGTTGCAGAAGAGGGCTGTTCGTGCGATCTATAATATGGGTCCCAGAGAATCCCTACGTAATAAATTCAAAGAAATAAACATAATGACAGTACCATGTCAATATATTTATGAAAACTTGTTGTACACTCATAAAAACATCGATCGATTCAATAAAAAAAGCGATATACATAATGTAAATACTAGAAATAAGAATAAACTCGCTGTTCCCACAACTAGACTACATAAGATAAGTGCATCTTTTAAAGGGCAATGTATACGCTTCTACAACAAAACTCCAAGTGAGTTGCAAAAATTATCAATAAATAAATTTAAAAAAATTGTGAAGCATATTCTTTGTAAAAAGGCTTATTACAAAATATCAGATTATCTAGAAGATAAAAACGCTTGGAACGAGTTTTGCTCCAACTCAAAATCTAACAACTTACAGATAAGCAAATCTATGTACTAGACACATAAGTTATGAACATACTGGTGGTTTCTTCTCACTTCTTCCACTGGTGGACAAAAAATTGAAGTGAACATCAATATAATAATGAATAGTATAAAATATGACTTGTCTAAGTGCTTATTTGTAAGCCTAAGGAAATAAACTTTCATTTCATTTCATTTCATTTCATTTCAGATGCAGATTAATTACTCCGAAGATGTTTATTTATTCTTCTTGCATGATAAAACACATACAAAACATAAGTCACCGGCAGCTTGAGCCTAGCTTCGCGGTCGGTGATCTATCATTTTGATATTTTTATTGTATTAAAAAATATAATAGTTTTATATTATTTTATTGTATTTTCTTTATTAATAATATATTTTATAACGAAAATTTTAATAAATGAAGTGGAATAATAACAACAATGTCTAACTATAGGTTGTATCAACTATATTTTATTTTATGCACTCGCCCTTAGAAGTCGGGGTGAGCAATCCAATTAATGGATTAGCCAGCACTAAGTGGGGTGAAGTGAAGCGTCGCAATACCGGCCTCCGATGTCCGCCCTGCCTCGCTGCAGGGCTGGATTACCTGACCACATCTACGTAAGTGACCCTTTATGTAATACTAGCGGAGCTTCCCGGCTTCGCACTGTTTGGATCCCTAACTTCATTGAAAATATAATATAGCCCATGTTCACCGGGGATATTGTAGCTTCTCAACGGTGATTTTTTTTAAAATCGTTCCAGTAGTTTCGGAGCCTATTCATTACCAACAAACAAACAAACAGAGAATCAAACCTTTCCTCTTTATAATATTAGTATAGACTAGCTAGCGACGTAGAATAGAATAGAAAATACTTTATTATACCACACAAAACAGAAACCAATACAGAATTAAAAACTTAGATGAAAGGTATAAAGGGCGGCCTTATCGCTGAGAGCAATCTCTTTATGGCAACCTTAGGATGGACTGGACATGAAGGAACAATGTAGACGGTGGCACTTTAATAAATAAATTGGTTGAAATAAGAAATAAAACAAATACACTAAATACCTACATACGAATATCAATTGGCACTTCAGACGATTTCCAATAGAAACAGGATAACCCTTCAATAGAAAGAGACATAACGCGGATCACTAGGTAATGTCGCTGCCGACGAATTGGCACGGAAAGGCTCAGAATCGCCGACACAACCCACCTCCGTTCCTTCCTCTACCATTCTACCAACTTAGTTCATGGTTAAGACATAAAACCAAAGGAACGCATACCGAGCGATAGTCACGCCTACAGGAGTGCCGCCAAGCTAGAGCAGCACTTCCACCTGTCAAAAAAAAAATACAAAACATAGTATTTTTTATAAGTCGAGGAATTTACATGTATTCTGTGAAGAGTTGGCCGTGATTCATTTTGATGACCGATGGTGGCGGCGAGCTACTTAGACTGGCTACGACGTAGGAGATTGCGGGTTCTATTCCCGCCATTAGATAAATGGTTGTACGATCTGCAATATTGTATACCGGGTACTCTGGTTATTTTCTATGTATAATTAAAAATATCTTTCTAGCATATGTATTTAATATATCAGTCATCTAGTACCCATAACACAAGGCGCTAGATGATGGTCTTTCAATTGGACAGTATTATTTATTTATTATATTACGATTACATAAAGCAAATTATGTAATAGTACGGAACCCATAAGCGCTAGTCCAGTTCTCAGGCCTCGTATATTTTCTTGAAACGATGATGAAACGTTCCTACCCTAGAATAAACTAAACTAACTAAAGTCCCACCTTCAGCTGTCTAAAATTTTCCCTACATTCGCCTCTCTTTCTTATTCAGATTCTCATTCCTGCTCCAACAGTAATCAGATTTTATCGAAATTTTATTTCTGTGGTGCCTTCTTATTGTATTCAGTTATTCTTATTTGTATTTTTTCTTTTAGGTTAGTTTTAATTTAAGTAGTTTTGTATTTGATGCAATGTATTAAGTTTGTATTCTTTGTTTTTTACTTCTCTTTTACTGTTTGTTTGTGCTCTACCAACTCTTTGTGTTATATATCTTTTTCTCCATCCCTGGTTGCCTGGAAGAAATCGCTTTAAGCGATAAGGCCGCCTATTGTACTGTTATTATGTAAAATTTAGATATAAGGTGTTATTTTGGGTACAATAAAGTGTTCATTCATTCATTCAATAAAATAAATATACAAAAGGTCATCCCACCACTACTTTTCCACTCTACATGTAATTAAGTACAAGACGAGAATAAGTTTATTAAAGTTCTGAGAACTCACCTTTGAAGGGACAGACAAATTAGGTTTTATATACACTACATACGAGTATATGCTGTTCTGAAGTAGTAAGTAATGCCTTGTGAAGTAGTAAGTAAGTAGTGTTCGTTGTATTATTTAAGTTATATTACTTCAACCCGCATCATCATCATCATCAACCTATAATAGTCCACTGTTGGACATAGGCCTAATGAGCGCCATAGCGCCCTGTCTTCACCGAATCAGTCCGATTCCTGGAAAAAATTGTTCTGGGGTCAAAGTTCACAAATCGGGTTTTTCGCGATTTTCAGCAAAACGGTAAGTTTTATTATAAAATTAGTGCAGACAAAAATTATTCCCAGAATGTTATTTCAGTTAGCTGTATAGCTGCACGTGGTACATATAATTATGCCAATTCTTGCCCTATATTGGCGACATTACCCTTGAAAGTGGAGTTATCATTATAATTCAAACCGCCGCCGCCGCGCCGGTTGGCAACACAGAGGCCATGAACTCAGCGGAGTGTACATTCGGTACTGATTGTTACGTCAATATGAACGGTACACGAGGTGTAGTAACACGAAGACATAGCTGACGGAAAAATAATGACATATTTCCAAAAGAAAATGATAATAACATTATTTTTGTAGCAGATAACTTTACGTTAGTTTCGTTTTGCGGGCAAACAAGAAATACCTTGTACCTAATACCTCTAAAAAAAAATTTTTATTACTTAGAACACACTTAGAAACTATGTATGTACCATAAACAACTTAAAGTTGTTTAGTAGTAACAATTGGCGATCTTATCGCTCAAGAGCGATCTCTAACAGACAACTATGGAGGAATAGGATAGTTGGACAGTACAAGGGGAATTGTGTTTAAAAAGACGCGGCAATAGAGTGAATTTTAGAGTAAGCATGGACGATTTGTTTATAATCATTCTAGATCGAGCTTGGCTAGTGTATAGGTACCTAAACCGTAAAAGTTTATCTCTATAGAAACATAGACTTTATCAGTTTTCTCGTATTACTACACTCCATAGCACCACGTCAAAGAATATTCAATTTTATTACGTCTAAACGATGTATTGTGCCAGTTTCCGGTGATATTTGATTGATGGCCGAAGGACGATTAACCAGCTTGTTTATACTCGAAGCCAATTGAACGATGGGCTATGAACTTATGAGTCAGGCAGTTAATACTATGTTCAGCTGCATCATTATTCA
Source organism: Eupithecia dodoneata (assembly GCA_947044415.1). NCBI lineage: Eukaryota > Metazoa > Arthropoda > Insecta > Lepidoptera > Geometridae > Eupithecia > Eupithecia dodoneata. The sequence goes on along the minus strand of OX345656.1, from coordinate 3,510,503 downwards.
TCATTCCTTTTTCCCATTTCCTTTTTCTCGATATTATCAGAGGTACTCACTGTTCTTTGGTAGCATCCTGCAGGCAGAAGGAATTGTATAACAATGTCCGTGACTTTTACTTTACTTCATTACTCGTTTTTTCTTGTTCTTTAGTAGTTCATAGCTCATTTACTGATTATTTTTGGTCACATGTATGGCCTTTGGCACTTGCCTTAATTGTTTTGTTTAGATTTAGTTTTATATTGTTACTATAGTTTTTGTTAGTGCACTTCCTTACCCGACGAGCAAACAGAAAATGTTTTGATACCCCGCGAAACAGGCCTAGCCTAGTGCGGGGGTCACTGTTAAGTGCAACACCTCAACCAATAAACTATTAAATGTATGTACATAAACTAAGTTAAGGTGTTATTATAATTGTAAACTTTTGGTAAATAAATTTTTTGTATTTGTATTTTGTATCTGTAAACCTAAGGTTTGCTGGAAGAAAACTCTTACTAAGGGCCTATGTACATATCTTTTTTAATTAAGTTATTTTTAAGTTTTGTGTGTGTACAATAAAGAATTACGGAATCATTGGACTTTAGTGAGTGGTGATAAGGATTTATAGGAACCGCTGGGGCAAACGTGTTCTTGAGTGGCGACCACGACTCGGTAATCATAGTGTAGAACGCCCTCCGACCAGGTGGGATGACGACCTGCGAAAGACTGCAGGTAGATGCTAGATGCGTCAAGCTGAAGACAGGGCGCTATGGCGCTCATTGGGGGAGGCCTATGTCCAGCAGTGGACTGCTATAGGCTGATGATGATGATATTGGTGATGATAAGGATTTATAGGAACCGCTGGGGCAAACGTGTTCTTGATTGGAGACCACGACTCGGTAATCATAGTGTAGAACGCCCTTCGACCAGGTAGGATAATGACGCGAAAGATCCAGGTAGATGCTGGATGCGTCAAGCTGAAGACAGGGCGCTATGGCGCTCATTGGGGGAGACCTATTTCCAGCAGTTGACTAACATAGGCTGATGATGGTGATGATAAGGATTCAAATTGTCAACGATCTGACGCGCCTTGAACTCATCTGGTGTTCTACAAACAACTTAGGTTGAGTACAGATTGCTATAAAACAGCTTGCATCTGAGATCGAAGGCATAATGAAGAGGTAATAACTACCTATGCAAAGTGCAACAAGGTAAACAGGGCCAGTAATAAAATTACGAATGGATTCAAACGATTCGATAATTCGCACATGATGTTTAAGAAGACTTGAGGTTGGGCAGTGAATAATAATAATATTATAATGCTGGACAATTCACAAGTGGGAGTGGGCCGGCCATATCTCGCGAAGAACCGGCGGGGCAAACGTGTTCTTGAGTGGAGACCTCGACTCGGTAAACGTAGTGTAGGACGCCCTACGACCACGACCGGTGGGATGACGACCTGAGAAAGACTGCATGTAGATGCTGCATGCGGCAAGCTGAAGACAGGGCGCTTTGGCGCTCATTGGGGGAGGCCTATGTCCAGCTGTGGACTGCTATAGGCTGATGATGATGATTCACACAGCATTATCTAGCCCCATGGTAACCAGAGCTTGTGGTATGGGTACTAGATAACTGATATACATAATACAATATATTACATAGATAGATATTTTTTATTATACATAGAAAACAACCAGAACACCCGGAACAAATAAGCAGATCGTAAACACAATTGTTTGGGGGCGGGAATCGAACCCGCAACCTCCTGCGTCGCAGGCGGACATTTGCCCACCGAGCCACATCGTTGATTGTCTTAATGTTCTTAAAGAAAAAGGTCGGTTACCAAGAATAGTCATGAACAACACGTAGCTGTTTCAGATCCCTAGTGTTAAAGTAAAGGTACTATTCCGAGGTAATTTAATTCTCTTTATCGTTCTCCATTTTCACCATATTATATGATGCTAGCTTCTGCCTGCGTCTTTGCACTTTTCCGGAATAAAAGTAGCCTATGTCATGTCCCTGGGATACCGCCTACCTCTCTGCAAACATTTATTGGTATGGTGATTATGTAACTCGCGACCGGTTTGCGACAGGCGTAAATTAAGCAATCAGTGCTGTCAAACGTCAATTTTGACCAATTCTGACGTTGTAGCTGGTGTCAAACTAATACAAAATTGACGTTTGACAGCACTGATTGCATAATTTACGCCTGTCGCAAACCGGTCGCGAGTTACCTAATCACCCTGCCGTTCAGCCGTTTATGCGTGAGAACACTAAGAGCGTGAAAGGTGTGTGAAAACAGACTGACATTCTGTCACTATTTTCCAGTAACAAAAATATAATTGTTAGATCTTCTAGCGTAATTAAATGCGAAAAACAAAAGCAAATGTGGTGCTATGTTCGTTGGTACATATCAATGTAGATACATACATATATTCGTAGATTTCTCCATCAATTAGGGACCGATTTTGAAAATTCTTCGATATTTTATGGAGAATCATCCCAAAGTGGATAATTTTTGTTCCCGTGGATTAAGTATTTGTACTGAAAACCTTAAAAACAGTAACTTTTTTTCAAAACCGTAAAATTATGCGTTGTTATTCGTATATTCTCAAAACCAGTCAATAATGAGTCTCACTTTCTCGTCGCTTGCATCTTTGTAGTCAGATAAATCATAATAATAATATTTACAAGATGCGCAATAGAACGTCAGCTAAGACCGAAAGAAACGGCCGTTGAAATAGCATAATTATTTACATGAACCATTGAGTAAATGAGGAGGTTGCGGGTTCGATTCCCGCCTCGGAACAAATGTGTGTACGATCTGCAGATATTTGTTTCGGGTGTTCTGGTTGTTTTCTATGTATAATAAAAAATATCTATAATGTATTGTATTATGTATATCAGTTATCTAGTACCCATAACACAAGCTCTGCTTACCATGGGGCTAGATAATGCTGTGTGAATTGTCCAGCATTATTTATTATAGTTCTGACTAATACTTTAAATATTTCAGTCTAGTAAATATTTGCTCCCTTCTGTATATCAATTATCAAAGCTACTCACGTGCTATTTTGCATGTACGAGAAGGTATATCTTTTACGCATACCAGGTTGCTAGTTCTGGCACAAGCACTTATCTCAATTTTGAACCTTCATCAACATCATCATCAGCCTATGCCAGCCCACTGCTGGACATAGGCCTCCCCAATGAGCGCCATAGCACCTTGAACCTTTGAACCTTAGGACACAATAATTAGAGTAGGTACCTACTTAAGTTGGTTCCAACTGGCAATAGTAATGTGTGCCCAGCAATAAGGCTCAATAAACTGTAGTCAAACTTTGACCTTTTCCATACAGAAGCCATACATCTGAGGATTAACGTCTAATCTATCACGCAAAAGGTATCAATCGTTTGTAGAACTACTAGCCCAGTTTTCGTTTGAGGACATTAGTCGGTTCGTTTTCTAATTGGGTCAGAAACGGTTAAAACTTCCTAATGTTTTTTCCATTATACAGGTTTCATTTAGCAGACTTGAAAATTAATAAAGCTTACACACTACTAAAATAATGACGTAGATAGATAGATATAAAACACTTTATTATACCACAAAAAACAGAAAACAATACAGAAATAAAAACTTAGAATAAAGGTATAAAGGGCGGCCTTATCGCTGAGAGCGATCTCTTCCAGGAAACCTTGGGATGGACTGGACATGAACGAACAATATAGACGGTGGCACTTTAATAAAGAATAGGTAACAAAAGAAAACTAATTAAAGACGTATTGCATTATATATTGTGTAATTAATGATTAAGTACTTTATTTGTAATCCCAAATTATTAATTTTTATGCAGTGGCAAATAAGATATTTCTATGTTTATGAAGCTTAAAAAAAAATACAAAATTATTTATTTGCCATTTCACTTATGTATATGTACACATTTCTGGCGGCCCCCGCACGAGGCAAGCCTGTGTCGCGGGAAGCCTGTTTACAAAGGTTTTTTAACTTTAACGATATAGATTTAAAGAAACTGCTTGCATTCCTAGTAGAACTTTTTCTACTCCAACTTACACGCCGCCGTTCGACTGGTTTTTATTTGGTCTCTAATAATTGCGTTTCTCATCGAATCTGAGGCCTGTATCGACTCTCATTTGTATAAATTACAAGACCCTTCAGTAGTAGCTTTTGCAATCATCAGCAAAGACTCAAAGGACATGTTTCGAGGTTCCTAGTTCAGCGTGCCCTGCGAGGCAATATTGACGCCCTATTCCACTCTGATCCACTAATGGATTAGTTCCCACTTTTTTCCACTTGAACCATAGCCTGGGTGGATTATATTCCATTACTTGAATCTATTACGTTGATTTATAAGTTTATAGTGACGGTGAAGGTGCAACGCAGGAGGTTTGGTGTTCGATTCCCGCCTCGGGACAATTATGTGTACGATCTGCAGATATTTGTTCCGGGTGTTCTAATCGTTAATATATGTATAATAAAACATATCTATGTAATCAGTCATTTATTACCCATAACATAAGCTCTGCTTAGCTTGTGGCTAGATTATGCTGTATGGATTGTCCAACATTATTTATATTAATTTATTTATTGTGACCTAATTCCTTTCGGTAAACGAAGTGTAGGACAGCTTCCGACCAGGTGGGATGACGACCTGCGCCCTGTCTTCAGCCAGCATATACTTGCAGTGTATATGCTGGCTGAAGACAGGGCGCTATGGCGCTCATTGGGGAAGGCAGCAGCTATGTCCAGCAGTGGACTGCTATAGGCTGATGATGATGATGAATTCCTTTAGCACATCTCATTGTTACTCTGAGGCTCTATACAAGCTATATAAAAATACTGCAAGACTTGTGTCGTGTGTTGACAGTTCAGCAGGTTGTTGGCCAGAAAAATGCTAAAGTACAAAAGAAAATGCGCTGGTGACAAATTAAATATACTGCCGCTACATTTATTTCGTGCGGTAGACTGCGGCTTATTTCATGAGAGGGCTCGTTATTTTATTTACTTGCATTCTTTACCATCACTACGTAGTGTACAACATAGTCGCTTCCCGCTGTCTGTCTGTTCCTATGTATGCTTAGATCTTTAAAACTGCGCAACGGATTTTGTTGCCGTTTTTTTAATGATTCAAGAGGAAGGTTTATAAACCATTTGATACTTAAATTTCCACGCAGGTGCAGCTGCGGGGCGCAGCTAGTATTAAATAAATAATACTGGACCATCCATACATCATCATCTAGCCCCAAGCTAAGCAGAGCTTGTGATTTGATGACAAATTACAATACCTTACATACATAATTATATATTTTTTTATTATATGTAGATGCATAGAAAATAGAGCTGACTTAATGCTATGAAAATTCGTTCAATACAAAGAAGAAAGTATTTTTTTAAGGAGAAAGTCCTTGCAGCACAATGCCCTTTAGTTAGAAGTATTTCATCTTTATTTAATCTTAATATCCGTATGACTAAATTTACCTCAGATAAGTACTAAATTTTAAATGAGTGTTATATTCACAGCCCTTTAATTAAACCACTCCTTTTAGTTAATATGTACCTAAATAAGGAAATGGCAGCCACAAGAATGCCTGCGAAAGACTGCAGGTAGATGCTGGATGCGGCAAGCTGAAGACAGGGCGCTGTGGCGCTCATTGCGGGAGGCCTATGTCCAGCAGTAGACTGCTAAAGGCTGGTGATGATGATAAGCCACAAGAATGAATACAATTTGTAGTCTCCACCAGTTTTTCCATTCACAGGAATTAAAGTTCAAATTTTCTATATTTATTACACCGACTGGCCTTCCAGGGGCTTATTTGGCGGCAAGCCAGAACCGTACGGTGGCTATAAGTGCCCGCCTATTATCTACCTTCAACAGGTTTCGCTATTCTCATTTTTGGGATAATAATCGTTTGCTACATTATTGTTTATGGACTTGTTTAGTCACTTGTTGATTAGTATGATTGCACCTACAAACGCTGCTATTAACTACATTGCTGTGACGGTCACGGCGTAAGAATCGAACCATCACTCACTCTCTTTGCGTTCCTCTGAAACCCTCATCTTAAAAATTCCTGCTCACACCACCTCTTTCTATGACAAATCATTCACTGTACAAGCTACGCGTCTATGGAATGCCCTTCCTCTGGACATCAGACGAAAAATCACTGCCTATATTCAAGAAACCGCTGCATCAGCATTATTTATCCATATAAAAAGATAGGTAGCCTTATGTTATATCTGATTCCGACCAGAGAAAGTAGAAATAGAAGGGTGTAAGGTAAGAGCACCTTCAAATATGCCGCATGGAGGCAGCGTTCTAAAGCGAGGCGGCAGCGCTCATAAATAAATAAAAAAAAACAATATTATATAAATAAATAAAATGGGCGACTGCAGTCCCAGGCTTAGCTCAGAGGCTCTTATTAGTTTGAACACACTACTAAAATTTGTTGACGACTTAAAACTTTCTACAATATAAGTAAAGTCTAACCGTATTTTTCGGCAACAATACAACACAATACAATTATACCCTTATGCACATCAATACAGAGAAAAAAACAGTAAAGAACAAACAAACAAAGATACAGATGCACAAAGAAGTGTGATTTCTTCCAGGCTACCTTTTGATTGAAACGTAGCTTTTGTATAGGTAGGTAAGTACGTGTCGTAGGTAGCTATTCCACAAGCATCAAATCAACTACTTCGGTATTATTAATATAAATTTACCTTCTGAGTATTTGATAAGTATCAATAAGATATAAATGAACTGTATAAATCCCTCTCAGTAAATATTGTATGAATATAACGCTACAAAAGCGAGCCCAATGTTTAGCCAAAGGGCATCGTTTACGCAAGATGAATTTTTATTCCCTGTAGGAATACTTACAGTGTTTTCTTTTATTTTTCTCAGGTACTTGTAGACGGGTAGGAGTAGATAATATTGCGATTGGTAAGAATCATAGCGTTTTATTTAGTGACTAGCTGCGCCCCGCGGAATTCTATGTGTCGCATCACTACATACTATAAAAAAGTCGCTTCCCGCGGATAATCTAACCTCAGTTCGATATTGTCTCCCATGGCAAAATAGCACCTACGGAAACCAGGGCACAATTCCTGATATTTACTATCTTTCGTGTATTGTCCTTGACTCTGCCTTTTAACGTTTAACATAGGGCAATGTTTACAAAATGTATCTTCCGTTTGGCCAGAGTATTGAATACCTATGATGCGGTTTTGTGTAGAACTCTAACTCTTGCTTCAGTTACACTACACGCGAAAATAGCAGCTATATGCAGTGAAATACCTTGATAATCAGTTTAGCTGTTTCGGAGATGGGTAAAAACCAACAATGTTTAAATCAGTTGATTTGATCAGTACGGTATACCTTCGAATTTAATAATTATTTCTTAACACTTTGACTGCGATTTTTTTTCGAGGAATGCTATCTTTTTTTTTTAAATTCGTGCAGCCGCTCTACACAGCGATTGTGTTGCGCCGCATATGCGTTTCGTTCGAAAAATATTACGGCTGTGCTGAGTCACACAGATCTGTATTTTCTCAGCCGCTGCGCTAGTGTGGATTTACGCATATTATTCACTTGTAGAAAACACATACCGTGTGATTTCAGCAATCAAAGTGTTAACACACGTTGTAGAACAGGCGTTTTTCGCTACCATCAATAAACAGCAACAATTCTACAACTTCCTCATAAATCGCGAAATATTTGCGTTAATCTAAAATCAGCCAAGTCCGTTGACTTACGTTCATATGACTTGACCTTCCAATTGAGTAAACATAGGTACTATGAAATGCAAATTTATTTTGAGAATTCAGTACAAAGGCTTAGTGTCAATATTACCGTGACCTGTGTACACTAGCTGTACCTGCGTGATCAGGGGTCTATATGACTGGTTCATATTTGCAATCCTACTAATATTATAAACGCGAAAGTTTGTAAGTATGGATGGATGGATGTTTGTTACTCTTTCACGTAAATACCACTGAATGGATTTTAATGAAACTTTACAATAATATAGCTTATACATCAGAATAACACATAGGCTACAATTTATAAAGATATATTGTATATTATCCAAAATATCTATCACCACGCGGGTGAAACCGCGGGACGCAGCTAGTCTTGTATAATTTGAATTGGATAATCACGTGATCTAGCTAGCTTATTAGTATACATAAATATATATCCAGGTACAGTTTTGAAGATATTCTTTTATTAATTAGTAAGCTTACTCTGGGGCTAGATGATGCTGTGTGGATTACCCATCAATATTTATTTATGTAATACTAGCTTCTGCCCGCTGCTTCGTACAAGTTTCTCTGGGATAAAAAGCGTTTGTCCATCCCCGGGATACTATCTACCTCAATGCCAAATTTCATTAAGGTTCGTTCAGCGGTTTAGGCGTGAATAATTAACATTTCACACTAATATTTTAAAAAATACAACATTTTTTTTATACATTTTTTTTACTGTTTGTTACTAATTCACGCCAAAACTACTAAACAGATTGAGTTGAAATTTTCCATACGGTAGTTCTAGGCGTGGAATAAATATCCATTTTATCCAATAATTCAGTGCCCATGGGTATATCCCATAACACAATAACCTTAAAATTTCCATAGAAACAGTAGAAACTAGTTTACCTTTAACATTAAATTACTGTTTTAGTGTAAAATCTAACACCTTATTTGACATTGTATTTTAAATCCTATATACTTAACGGGGAAAATGGATCGTGGTAAAATGGCCCTTAATAATTTTATTTATTTATTTTATTTAAACTTTATTGCACTATTAAAGGTACAAAGGGTGGGCTTAATGCCGAGGCATTTTATACATGCCAACCAGGAAAACACATGAATGTTAGCACGCCAACCCTTTATTTAAAGCAGGGTTGGCGAACCAATGGCACGCGTGCCATGAATGGCACGCGGCACAATATTTTGGGCACGTCACCTATCACAAAAACTCATACAAAACTGCACTTATAAAAAAAGTGTGAAGTAGGTACAGATATTCTAATTCACGAAGTCCGTTGGGCTATGTGTGTCATAGCAGTGAATGCATGTACACATTGTTTTAGTGTGCGTAAGTGCGTAAGCTCAGAGATTTTCTCAGTTCAAGGAATTATCGGAAACACTCAAGTTCATTATGTACCCTGATGTGACGACATTTGATAAACTGAACTTGTCCCAATTCGATTGGTTGGAAATGGTAGAATTTGAAATGCAGCTAATTGATTTCCAGTCTAGTTCAATATGGATTCAAAAATTTATTGAAATGAGAAAAGAGTTGGAAGTAATTGAAACAGAAAGATTGACAAGTAATATAAGTAAAAATGCTAATAACAACATTTTAGAAACATGGAATGCGTTACCAGACACATTTAACTTTTTGAAGAAGCTGGCTCGTGCTATTCTAACAATATTTTCATCTACCTATGCCTGTGAGTCATTATTTTCAGAGATGAATAACATTAAAAACTCGTTTAGAAACCGTTTGACAGATGACTCTAGTTCAGCATGCATTCTGCTAAAAGTAACATCTTACAACCCTGACATGAGTTACTTGTCATCTAAACTGCAACAACAGAAGTCACACTAATTTTACTTTGATTTAAATTACGCGTATAACTGTGACATCGCAAACAGTATTTTTTGTAGTAAATAAAGAGTTTTGAGTTATAAATAGTATTTATTATTATTATTATATTGTGAGCTGGCCCTAACCTGCGAAGAACCGACAACCGTTGGGGTAAACGTGTTCTTAAGCGGAGACCGCGGCTCGGCAAACGTAGTGTAGGACGCCCTCCGACCAGGTGGGATGAGGATCTGCGAAAGACTGCAGGCAGATGCTGGAGGCGGCTAGCTGAAGACAGGGCACTATGGCGCTCATTAGAGGAGAGCTATGTCCAGCAGTGGACTATTATAGTCTGATGATGATGATTATTATTATTATTTTCCCAGTAATCACAGTCAAAATTATGGGATGGCACGTCTATGACCTCATTTAACATTACTTTAGAAAAAATGGCACGTTGATACATAAAGGTTCGCCAACCCTGATTTAAAGGGTTGGCGTGCTAACATTACATACAAATATAAGTAGTAGTAATTTATAATTTATATATATATATACCTAAAATACATATTATATTATACATATCTATATACCTAAGAAAAACAGCTAAAACAATAAATATACAGTTCCAAATATAGCATAAGTATCAAATCAAATCAAAAGAAGAAAAAAAAAATAAAAAAAATAGAAACGTTTTATGAAGAGCTATGGTTGTATAACCTCTCATGAAAAAGCCTTCGCACCGATTTCTTGAAAGTATCACGTGTATTTTATGGGATGTTTTCCTGTGTGAGTGAGAGAAGTGGTGAAGTCACCGGAACTGTTTAATAATTTGAGTTTATTATTAGAGCGACTCAGCGACCAGACGAAGCGACGACGCGTGACCCGAGGATTTTGATGAAACTTCACAATAATATAGCATAAATATCAGAATATCACATAGGCTACAATTCATAAAGATAGATATATTTTATATTATCCAAAATATCTATCACCACGCGGGTGAAACCGCGGGGCGCAGCTAGTTATTATATAAATGAATAGATAAGAGTATGTTGTAGTTTAACCCCGTAGGAGCAATGACTGGCTGTCAATTTGTTGTGGTCAGCACTCGAAAATTTTACCTGTAAACTACCTGGATATCGACCAAGTGTGAGTAGGTTAGAAGGTACGCAAACAGCTCCCTTTGTGCGAGCGTCATCTCGTTAGGTTCCCATCAAAACTAAGAGCTTCAATAAAAGCAACAAAAACTACGAAATGTACATCGATTTTCCTGTAGAAGGCTACATATAGTAGGTAGATAGCAGAAGGTAAGCCACCGTGGCTTACCTTCTGCTATCTACCTACTATATGTACTTGAAACGTGGATACTAGATGGAACATAGGAAGAAAGATATTTATTTTTAACCAATTATAAACATATCTATCTACTAGGCGACACGTCGTCGGTCGTCTCCAATAGCAGGCCAGAGACAGCTCGGAATCAAAATGAAAAGAGGTCGAACGTCCGAAACTCATTTTGGTCAACCACCATAGAGGGTTAAAATGGTATAAACCTCTTTCAAACCACGAAAGAACAAAATCATTATTTTTTATGAAGGTTGAACACGATCTAACCTCCTTCCTTTCGATAAGCTAAAATGAGTGTAGCTCAGAAAGATGCAACGCCCGTATAAAGTTTAAACCCGTTGTTTGGGAGATTATATAAAGATGGCGCTTTCCGCCTAGAAGAATGACCTTCACAAGCCAAGTTGTTAAGGTCCACATACAAGTCCTGCTTTCAGGAAGAAAGTGCACCTACCATGGTGCAGATCGCGTAGATTTTTCGTATAAAGGACCCATATGTCCCATGGGTACTTTATAAGAAAAAATAACCTTTAAACCTTTCCATATAAAAAAGTGTGAAAAGCCGCGGACAGAAACTAGTATAAAAATTTAATAAATTCGTGGGTATAAGTTAATTTTCTGCAAAATATTCTGTATGTAGGAATGGTCGTTTCAGTTCGGACCGTCCATCGTAATAATGAAGACAAAACTCCATATTGACAAACATTTCGCTTTTAATCGAGGGGTCTTGCCCAGTAGGGCACATCTGGCTGGCAACAAATAAAAGGGTCAAAGAAGTTATTTAGTCTGGAAGAATGCTTTTATGTCATGCTGACCAGTCAAAGGAACCCGTTTTGGGTCCCACGAGTCCATACCAAAATCAGTCATAATGATTTCTGTCTATGAAATGAACATTGAATATGGAACAATACCTAAACATTTATAGATAAAAAAAATTGTAGACATCTCACATACAACACCATCTAGATGATATTGATATTCAGTGATATCCTTAATACACTACTACATAGATAGTAGGTATTTTTTTTATTATACATAGAAGAACATCCAGAACCTGAACAAATATATGCAGATCATACAGACATTTTTCCCGAGGCGGGAATCGAACCCGTTACTCGTCGCAGGGCCGGCCCTCCGCCCACTGCGCCACAGAGGTCTTTCACAACCTGCAGCTTGTTCATCGATTTTTTTTTTCAAGTCTGGGTGGTGTTAGTGTGTAAACGTTTAAGTTTAATTCAGTTTACCTAATTTTAATTTGAGTTGAGTTGTACAGAACCGACAGAAATTTCGCTTCACGCTAATTTGACACTTAATGCATTCAATTATCTTTTGGTGGGCGTTTACACATTCAACTAGCAAAGAAATTACATAAAGAAGTATATTCCAATCGTACGTACAATTATACATTACCGTACCATTTTAATTTATTTAGCATTAGAACTTTTTGGCCTCATGGCCATCGGTTTTATTCTGTTTTATTGTATTTTTTAGGCCTTGGTTAGAAAAACAAATATACTAAGTAAGATGGCAGAAATATTTCGGTGCAAGATCAAGGAGGTCTACTTTGAAAGCAAACAAAGTTGACGGATGACGTCGATCACACACTCGGTTTCGGGTGCGTTACCAACTGATACCTTTCGTTTCGGATGCCTAGGAAATAAAATATCAGAATCATTTTCATAGTAAGGTCACCGAAAGAACGGTTCCCTAATTCCATTAAATTAATTGCTCCACCATAACAATGGTATTGTTCGTACAAAATGATGTCGTCTCAGAATGACACATTTTGGCATTTCATATTGATTTACTTATGCTTGTATGTAATTTACATTCATTCTTAGGTTTAAGTGAATGATTAGTTAGTTATGTTCTCACTAGATGCATGCACCCTGGCAAAACTGAGCTTGCATTATTTACACATGTCATAACAATAAAATAAAATTCATGCAATAAAATAAGTTTCATGGAAATATAATTTATAAAATTGAATTCAGAAGCCAGAATGGTCAGTTATTATAACTTTTCATGAAAGAAACATATGCGTACCGCATGTCAAAAGTCTCAAGGTTGATTTTTTCAATCTCTCCGTGTAAATAGCACCGCAAGCACTAACTAGAGTGTTTTGCATCTATGGACGATTCTGCGAGGATACGACTGCCATAGTAAAGTGTTTTTTTTTGCAGAATTCTGCACCGGTTCGGCTGTCTTTCGTTTTGTGTAATCCGTCAACTTCGTTTGTTTCTCATAGTAGACCTGATCCGCCCTTGGAATGAATCGTTTGACTAAAATACCGTCTACAACTAACTGGGTAGGTACCATAAAAAACGGCAGTAAATCTAACACGCAATGTCGCCAAAAGCAAATAGTTTAGTAAGTAGATAAACCTTGCTCCCCATCATTCATATTACTGTATGTGTTTTTGCAATTTGTAGAATATTTAATACAAATCATCACATATCACACTAACAATAAAAATTCGAAAACTTAGATCATAATATATATATTTATATATATTTACTTTTAAAAATAATGCTGGACAATTCACACAGCATCATCTAGCCCCATGGTAAGCAGAGCTTGTGTTTTGGGTACTAGATAACTGATATATATAATACAATACATTACATAGATAGATATTTTTATTATACATAGAAAACAACCAGAACATGATGAGATGGATGTATGCATGGATGTTTGTTACTTCTCTGGGCGGATCGGGCTGAAATTTTGTTTTCGGGTAGTTCTAGGTCTGAAATAAAACATATGCATACTCCTTTTTATCCCATAAATCAGTTTCCTTAAGACAACGCGTGTGAAGCCGCGGGCAGAAACTAATTTTACTATAGAACTATCATCGAATTCACTACGCATTTTACTGTTTGATATTACGTGATATTTTATTTATTTGTATGTACATTATTATGACGACGGCCGCTGGGGCAAACATGTTCTTGAGTGGAGACCACGACTCGGTAAACGTAGTGTATATGTAGTGGCAAATAAATGATATGTCTATGTCTATGTCTATGTGTAGGACGCCGTCCGGCCAGGTGGGATGACTACCTGCGAAAGACTGCAGGTAGATGCTGGATGCGGCAAGCTGAAGACAGGGCGCTATAGCGCTCATTGGGGGAGGCCTATGGCCAGCTGTAATGGTCAAAATGAACATAATATAAAGCATTCCTTGAGTGATAGATAAAGGCACATAATGATGCGAAAATAACAACAGCATTCATTCAGGGAGGTCGCGAGGTCGCGGCTCACACCGGCCCGATAAGCTATCAAGTCATGTGACCATTCGATCATCCGCATTGCCTATTTATTTTGTTTTAGTCAGCTGATAACTGATAATAAATAATATTATAAAGCAATTAGATAACCATACATAATATAAAACCGATAGGAATTTTGTCTGTCTGGCTGTTTTCAGCCCTAAACGGCTGAACGGGTCTTATTGACATTTGGCAAGGAGGTAAACACTTAAACAGTATCCCGTGGACGAACATAAGCAACTTGTAAAGCGCGTGTGAAGGCGCGGGCTGAAGCTGCTAATAATACATAGCAGAATCGGGTGGGTGTCCTTCTTGAGTAGACGACAGAGAACTGGTTTTTCACGTGGAACTCTTTAACTTTTGAAATAATTTTATGTTTCATAAGTATTTCGAAGTCGTATAATTCTATCATGTCTTCCCTCCCATTAGAGAGCTCTTCTTATACAAACTCTTTTCATAAATCTATGGGTAACCATTCTCTTCAAGGGAATTAAAAAATCTATATTTCACGTTTCTTGCTGCAAACGTGTCTTAGCGGGCGTAAAACTCGGGTTTAAGCCCTAGGGATTAAAGGTGTTTTTTTCTTCTGAAATCATCAGCTACAAGACAATAATTGTCGTGACGTGTTGAGACAAAAAGACTCGAATTTTTGGGTTTTCCATTTACAAAGAACATATTGTATACATTTTTAAATTGAATCGAAAGCGTCTTCTTGATGATTATTAGAACTTTATAAGAATTTGAAACATTCTTCCTCTGTGGTAGAATGCGTAGGTCTTTGCGTTGCGCGTAACAAAGACACAAAAAAGTCTATAGTAGCACGATATCTCTGTATTTTTTGTTTACTAAGAATTGAACTCGAGGTGAAAGTGGCATATTTAATTGAAAATGTTATCAAGCTAAAATGAAGTTAATTATATGAAAATTTAACAGAAGGGCAAAGAAATAATAGTTCAAATATAATCACATCTTGCGGTTGAATTCACGTGAAAAATATTTTAAGACTTTCAACAATTTCGTTAAGTCGACAAGTAAAAAAAGTGTGCAATATGAAAGACTAGCTGCGCCCCGCGGTTTCGCTTGCGTAGTGATAGATATTTTGGATAATATACTATATATCTTTATGAATTGTAGCCTATGTGTTCTGATATGTAAGCTATATTATTGTGAAGTTTCATTAAAATCCATTCATTCGTTTTTACGTGAAAGAGTAACAAACATCCATCCATCCATCCATCCATACTTACAAACTTTGCCGTTTATAATATTAGTAGGATAGTTCGATTGCTTTATTTTCTCGGAATCGAAAGTGAGAAATAAAGTTTTTAACTCGGGTGAGAGACCACCCATTATAACTCGGTCTTGTGATGCTGGGGTGGTTTGGTCCCTTATAAAATATACTATTTTATAAGGGACCAAACCACCCCTATTTTATCTGGGTAGAACAAATAATAATAATAATGCTGCACAATCAACACAGGATCATCTGGCCCCGAGTTAAGCATTGCTTGTGTTATGGGTACTATGGATTAACTCTTTATAAATATAGGGCCCCATTCTCTCTCTTGAGTGGAGACCACGACTCGGTAAACGTAGTGTAGGACGCCCTCCGACCAGGTGGGATGACGACCTGCGAAAGAATGCAGGTAGATGCTGGATGCGACAAGCTGAAGACAGGGCGCTATGGGGCTCATTGGAGGAGGCCTATGTCGTGGACTGCTATAGGCTGATGATGATGATGATGATGATTCTCTTCAATAGAACTCCCATAACAAAAAACTATATAATTTCCTTATCTAGGTAGAGCTTTTATTTCAACCTTGGGTAGATAGATACCCTTATCTTACTGACGTTCCGATAACATTAACAAGTGAAATCCTTGTTGGTTCGATCGCATGGAGGACATTTCAAATTGAAATTCCTATAATAGAAGCTCGCTGCATATTCCTTTGTTTTCCGCAGCTATTTATAGAATCCAAAGTGCTTTCAAAGAGCTCATTATTCACTGTACCGTACTTTGAAATGGCGTAGTATTGGAAAATAACTAACAGTACCTAATGCTTTGAGTACTTTATATACAAGCTTCCGCCTGCGCCTTTGCATATATTGTATATTATCCAAAATATCTATCACCACGCGGGTGAAACCGCGGGGCGCAGCTAGCAAACAATAAATATTAGAGTGACATGTTAAGGAGAGAACATAATAAAATTTAAAACAATATACTTTATACTAAAATACAAAGTTATTAAGCAACAATAAATTGAAACACAGCCCGGATGGTTCGTCGTTTAATTTTTACTAATTATGGTTACTGTGGTCGTGATGCCCTTCCAAACATCGTCGACTCCACGGTTAAAATGGAGGATATATTTGACGGTTTTAGCAAAATTATAATAAACTTGGATAAAATACCCTCTCTACATTCGCCTTTGCTAGCACATTGTACCGGTACTGACACATTCTCAAAAGTGAATAAAGGGAAATTGCAATAACTACTCTAGTTAATCGATTATTTATTAATTCGGTTAGTATCGTCGTAATTGAAAGGTTTCCTGGAATACCTCTGTGGCAGGATATGATAGAAATGCACATGACTAACGATGTCCAAACGAAACAGGAAACCTATTTGATATCGGTTTGTTGGTACATGGTAACAGCTAATCTATTTTGTAACAATAATTAGTTTTAGAATTGCTTCAAACTTAATTTTGCCGGAATAATATTAATTCCAAATAGCTCGATAAATGAGGGTAATTGGCAATAATGTCACATTGAAGGAAAACAAACCTGAATAATCAAGGCCATGAAGTTTCATGGATGAACCAAAATGTAAAAGGTTCAAGCGGTATCATAGATTTTTTTGAAAAGTTTTTCAAACTCGAACCTTCTTACTGCCAGTGACGATTCTATGCCATATATTGGTAAATAATTCTTTACGACTAAAAAGACTATTGGGCTACTATTAGAACTAATTACTTAATGCCAAATCGGTAAACCTTTCATTACGGTCGCGTTTGCTAATCGTTACATTAATAGTTGATGTAGAGACAGCTATTCGAATGATGACCGCAATCGATATTGAATCTGCCAAAGGATTACATCGACAGACGGCTCATGACAATAAATCGCAGTCTAATTGTTTTTTCCACATTCTATAAATTATTATTTCTTATATTACAATTATCGGTCACACACTAACTTTTGACATAGGAAATACCATAGCATTTTGCAAAAAAAAGCAGACAGACATGCCTCATTTAAAATTTAAATAAACATATGGTAAATCAATTTAACACAGTAAAATAAATAAAAAATTAATTAAATGGTATGTCAAAGTATGTTGCGCAATAAGGTTATTGTCAAACCATACTAAAAAAATATACAAAATTACATTATATTACTATTATTTATTTATCAGGCATTGTTGTCTCACTGCTGGGCAAAGGCCTTTCTTTTCTCTTTCCACTTCTCGCAATCCAACACTCCAACAGGTCACAATAGAAGATGTGCCTCGAGCTCGTAAAATTATATATAAAATAATAATAAACAAAATAAAATAAAGAAACAAAAAACAAATAGAAACAAATAACCTATAAATACCTCCCACCAGTCTCAGTATACCCAGCAAACATTCCCGCAAAGTTTTCATACACGTTTGTCAACGATATTTCCATGAATATTTCTAGTAGTCACGATATTCGCCACGATCTTACGTAATACCCGTAATACCTAGTGCGTATCGCCGGAGAATTTAAATTTGATGCCTGAACACGATACTTATAGCTCTAGAGGCAGGTGGCAAGTAGGAACAAGGTTGATATTTCAAAAGGAATTACTTACCTACTGATATTGTTCTGTGTTAGATAAAGCTCCGTTTATACACTGGCCGAAGTCGATTTAGATGTTTGTAAACAAACTGCGACATAGCTCAAAGAATTAGCAAGCTGAAGTGGCAGTGGGCCGGCCATATCTTGCGAAGAACCGACGGCCGCTGGGGTAAACGTGTTCTTGAGTGGAGACCACGACTCGGTAAACGTAGTGTAGGACGCCCTCCGGCCAGGTGGGATGACGACCTGCGAAAGACTGCAGGTAGATGCTGGATGCGGCAAGCTGAAGACAGGGCGCTATGGCGCTCATTGGAAGAGGCCTGGGGGACGATGAAACAAACCACTACACAAAAAAAGTCAAAGTCACTTTCTTGGGGTCGAGTTTTAGATATAACTCTTAGCCATATACTGAAATCGACTAGTAAAATGTGAATTGCGTATAAAAACACGCGTCATAGTGAATTTAGGTTAAGTATGAGCGTCTAGCCCCAAGCTAACCAGAGCTTGTGTTATGGGTACTTAATAACTGAAATACATAAGAAAATAGTTACATTACCTAGATAGATATTTTTATTAAACATAGAAAACAACCAGAACACCCGAAACAAATCAAACATTTGTTCGGAGGCGGGAACTGAACCTGCAACATCCTGCGTGGCAGGCGCGCGAGCATGGTTCGCTCTATAGCACTACATGCAACGCCAATACTGATTTTGTGTAGAGCCTCCTTGGTGGATGTATCAACCTCCTACGGAGATAGTGAAATGATGGTAGATGCAAAAACATCGTCATTTATTGTGGTAATTTATGTGGTAACATTTGCATTTGCCATCTTCATGGTAGAACAAACAGGTCCCCATTTTTATTATCACGTACCTATTTATATTAATGATTTTGTATTTGTATCACCTACTTCATGAGGTTATCCTCATGAAGTAGGTGATTATGTTAATACAAAAAAGTTATACTATATTGATCTTATGATCAATATGGTATTCAAGTCATGTTCTTGCAGACAAACACAAGTAAATTGAAGGCTGAACAAATAACAGAGCTTCGAATAATACCCCAAAGAAATTTACGAAATTCCTTTACTAATTCCGCTGAGTAATCAATCTGAAGTTACTCTGTCCACAATAAAATAGCAATTTGTAAACAGCTCCTTTCACAATATAATCCGCTCAGAACTACACAATGCCTGTGCCTATCTACAAAGAAAACCCTGCTTTATGACAAAACTCTTTATGAAGAGGCGTTAGAGAGGATTTTCCGATGCAGTGCCAAAATTGCAAGTTTGAAGCGCTGTGAAAATTCGAATTTACAATTCAATGAGCATCGTCCATTTTCGGGAAAGTGTAAAAATGTTTTGGTTGTCTCGGTATTTTAAATTGATTTGGTAGGCACTGGTGTCTATTTAGATGGCACAAAAACGAAACTAAAATTATATGACAGCACTAAAAACGATGCTTTTCCTTTCTATTTCGCGCAGTAACAAATAAAAGGCGTTGTTTTTATTTCAAATTATGGATTTCAATTTCGTTTTGTGCCACATGTGTGGACAACTAGGCCCCCGCGCATAAGGCAACCTAGCTGGACAGCCAGACTGCGGTGGTCGAAATATTTAAGGGGAGTAATTCGTGGCTGCTTAGAACGCGGGCTCCCTTACACCATGTTCGACTGGCTGCCGCATTTAGGCTGAGACTGAGACGGCTAGGCTGAGGTAGCCGAAATATTTGAGGGGAGTTCGTGGCTGCTTAGTGAACAAGAACCCATACACCCCCATATGTTCGATTGGCTGCCACAGCCAGGCTGAGGCAGCCAGGCTGCGGCGGCCGAAACGTTTGAGGGGAGTTCGTGGCCCATACACAGTTATGTTTGATTGACTACAGCAGTGCGCACGACTCCTAATGCTATTGAAATTTGTAGTTCAAGCTCGTATCGTAGGTGTACATTAAGATGCAAGATTCAAAACAAAACAAAACCCATAAAAGTTGAATAATCTATTATAAAAATAGGTTAATACAAAAGGTTAATAAAAAACAACTTACGGTTTATATAGCAATAAAATAAAACCTACACGTCAAGGTAAACATATAAATTGGATATTATAGCTTCCTTGGAATCGATTGAATATTTTCTGGAAACGATTATTATCATTTATAGTTATATGGTTTTATAGTTATTTATAGTTATGGTTTTTATAAGTAGCTAAAAAATGCACAGTGTAGAAATAACCATTCCACGTTTGTAAGGGATGATGGATGAGCGACGTGTTTCACCTTGAAGTACCAACCGACTTCTTTACTACCATGTAGGATAATAGCTGTTTCTGTAGATGGTGTACCTCTGGTTTGATTTGCGTAGGTAGGTAAACAGAGAGCCGATTGATTTGACGACCTGCGACGCAAGAGATTTGTCTTTTGTATCGTTAAAACGTAATAAGTTTGCCGAGTCGCGGTCTCCTCTCAAGAACACGTTTGCCCCAGCGCGGTTGTCGGTTCTTCGCGAGATAAGGTCGGTTACCACTGTCTCTTCAGCTTGCTAATTCTCTGATCTATGTTGATAACTTTGGTTCTCTGTCGGATGTATTCGTTACGGATCCTTAAAATTACTATCGTGGTTTTCCATAGTAATTTGTTGTGTGGATCTCTTTGGTTTTGTATAAAAGCTTTTGAAACTCTGAATGTGCGGGTGCCACCAGGTTTATTGCAAGAAATATGGTCATAATAAAAGGTTTTAAACAATAAAATAGGTCACATACTTCACCAGAACACATTGGCATGCAAACATTTCTAAAACTAGGTTCCTATACAATGTAATTTTAATGATTTTAATTAATAAGTTATAAACTATGAACATGTCATTTAACAAATGTAAGCCCATGATATAAAAAATGCAAGTATGTTCATTCTGGGGTTTATTTTAATTATCGCTTAGGTACGCAATTGCGTGTTTCGTTTCGGTCATTTGGTATACCTACTCAAATAGACCGAGTTATAGTAGGTACCAATTTTCACAAAACAACGAGACGAAACACGTAATTGCGTATTTGGAGAATTAAAAAAGGCACCCTGTATAGTATACACCACGTTTAAAAAATAAAATACTTATTTATGTCTATATCTGTATACCTACTCTACCATACATTATAAAGGATGGCCCTGAATTATTTCTCTTTCGACAGAATTTCGTTGCGAAAAATAACGAGTGAAAGAAACATGTAAAAAGACTTTCTTTGTATTTGTCACGTTTCGTTTGATCGTCTCAAGCATTGAAAATATGTTCTTGGCAATAAATCGTCCTATTAAACATGTGTGCCTTTGTGTACTGTGACCAAGCATCAGATTTTTATACCATCTTTTATCTTTTACTTGCATCTGTGGGTACTACACTCAGTTATTTTACTTATCTGTAAGACTGCTATAACCTGCTTATTGAAGGAAAGGGTCTGAGAATGACATCATCGTCATCTCTCAAGTTTTCCCGATTTGAACTAAACAGGACAGCTTGAGGGATAAATTAATTCCCATTTTATAAGAATGAATGAATGAATGAATGAATTAACACTTTATTGCACTTAAAACTATAAAATAACACCTTATATCTAAATATAACACATAAAAAGTACAATAGGCGGCCTTATCGCTGACAGCGATTTCTCCCAGGCAACCTAGGCATGGAGAAAAAGATATAAGATAACGTAGAGTTGGTAGATTACAAACACAAACAGGTAAAGAAATATCAAAAACAAAAAACAAAAATAAAAAACAAACTACATACATTGCAAGCTACGAACGCGGGTTATACCTTAAATCAGTTATTATACGCTGTTTTTCGGTGATTAACAGAGGTACCGAATTAAACTTAAACGCATAATATTTTTTTTTGTCTGTGTTTCTTTCTTTTAACTTAATAATATAAATCCGGTCTACTTTCTGTAATTTTTCTTCTAAATTGCTGCTTTTTTTCAAATTATCTATTGGCCTTAAGTTAAATATTATCTTATATCTAATCTTTATCTAGCTGTAAGTTTTCCTAAGATTGTAAAAATAAATAAAATAAATAAATAAGTTGCCTTTGCAAACTTAAAATAAACTCAATCACTATTTACGGACAACGCATCATCCTGTTGATAAATAATCATGAACTTTTAGTAATAGATTAGTAAATTAGTCTATTTTGATGATAATAATTAATTCATAACCAACATCATCGGATTCTTGGTCCACTGTGATCTAATTATAATTATAAGTTAACCCCTTTTCGATTGTACCGAATGGCAGAAGCAAAAACGCCGGCCATCTTAGCAGAACTCAACTTTAAGTCATAGGAATAATAAAAAAACCCACTGACCTGATTCTGTGAGTAGCTTCCCCTTAAGCTCGACATCGGCCTCTGCGGAAGTAGCCCCGTAGTTCTTGAACGCCTTCCCGGAAGGCTCGTCGTGTTTCGTCACCTTAAATCGTTCTGACATCGTCACTTTTTACACCACTGACTGTACTACCAATGAGTATGCAATGCACTATACCACTTCACCACTAAGTGTACCAAAACCACTGAACATGCACTTTTTCACTCGATTTTAAAACCTCAAACCACAACACAAGGTTATATACTTAATAACCTTACCTACTATACTGTTTATAACTGTTTTGTGGCACTGAAGTTATTAAATTTCACTTACACTTGATATACACTCTTACTTAGTTAATAAGGTAGGCATTAGTGCCACATACTAAAAACTTAATTGAAAATCCTCTATACTCTATCGGCAATGTTGTTGCTTAACTGAATCACTATGAACTTCTCACTGCCTGACTTGCCTAGTTCCATTTTGCAGCAATCTGCCTATTGAAAAAATATTGCTTACTGTAAAGACTTGGTTGATAATTAATTCTACCACAGTGTGGCCCTTCATGTGGCCTTGGTGGTTCTGATGCGAACTTTGAGGAAAGATTTCGATTTAACGTTGACTGTACTTCAGCAGATCGCCATGGGTATGGGAATAATTCGCATAAAACATTTGTATGGAATAAAATTTGAGTCGTAACGTATCGCTCCGTGATTCGTTCATAATATCTTCGTAAGTAACCTGTTTTATGCATTATTAGTATAAGTCTACTCCGCAGTCTTTCTATAAGAGCTTCGAGCCGTCGCGTCGTAGCGTCAATATTCATGAAATGGCAAGAGACTGGGACAACTGGCCATCTCTTGTGTTAGAAGCCAAAACCCACTTCTGGTACTGCGCCACATCAGTATTACATAGTATAGTAGTGTTTCATAAATAAGTCAAATTACAAACAAAACACTGACTAAGTATATTTATAAGAATGGCTCAAGTTCTGAGAGTATTCTAAGTAAGGGAGAAGTTAGGTAACCTGTGTGCAGAACGGACCAGCAGCCTTATTGTATAAATCAACTGGTATTCGACATCGACTCCATTATTGACATTTCAAACCTAGGCGAATTGTGGTAGAGTTTACCGAATCTACCTTTAGATTGAAGGTTAAGGCTAGAATTACATCAGAAACACATTAGCCCACAGTTTGCATCGGTTCCCATATACCTATATTTTGCAAACGTGGGCCACGCTCAGTTTTTGACAGATCTCTTCATTTAATGACGTCATGATATCTTATAGTACTAAATATTATACCTACGTATATTTTTACTCAAATCGTGCATCACCGGTATGACAAAAATATCACTTATATTATGTATAGTCACAGTATATCCAATTCAATTTTATAGTCAACTAGTTTCTGTCCGCGGCTTAGCACTCGTTGTTTCTATGGAAACGTTTTAAGGTTGCTATCCCATGGGATCTAATTTATGCCATAAAAAGTAGCCTATGTTTTATTCCAGGCCTATATCTACCTGTATGCAAAATTAATTCAAAGAAATAAAAATAAATTTCAGCCCTATCTGCTCTGTAGTTTTGGCATGATAACAAAAATCCATCCAAACTTTCACATTTATAATATTAGTGTGATTTCAGGTATGTACCATATTTCACTAATTTGTTCTCTTCTCTGACGTATTTCCTACGTACCCAACTTTCAGTAGTAAATAAGTAATTACGTTTCTATTTCTATAGTGGTAAAGGTCAAAGTCGATGTCTTTGCCGGACTCTATACTTATTTTCAGTTAATGAACAAATGCCGTGGAAATGGTCAAACCTGCAGTCGACCGATGCAGTACAACAATTACAATGCAGTCAGAAATTATTACTTTTAACTGCAATGGGTAAATTTTGAAATATAAAACAGCGAAAGCTCATGCAGTTTGCTTTAGATAAGGTAACTAAATTGGTGATACCTTTGTCCAGCTGTGGGATGGGAACGACTGCAAGTAATAGGATTATTAATGACTTATTTGAAACTGCCTGAAAGAGCCCTAGCTTCGCACGATTTTCGATAAATATACATATATAATATTACCCTTCCTCCTGAATCATTATATCTATTGCTGAAAACTGCACTGAAATCTGTTAAGTAGTTTAAAAGATCTAAGCGAATAGACAGCGGAAGCGACTTCATTTTTTACTATGTAAAGATGTTTGGATGTACACATTCAAGATTATTTATCTTTATCGTGTAGGTACCTTTAATTATATTATCAATCCACGAAAGTTTAACAATGGAGTAAAGTAACTATTTCATATCTCGGAAATATTGAGAATAACAAAGTATGTTAAAACTTTTGAAACTACGTGTTGGTATCATGATTATTAACACTAAAGTCATTAAAAGTTACTTCGGCACTGTTTCAATATTGACAAACTCAAAAATCAAATCATGGTAAATATCCCGTTTTAAATGTCTTTACAAATTATATTGTTATAAATGAATATTTAAACCAGAAGCCGGACACAATGTTGCCAATATGCACTGAGCACCCTGGCGCCGCTGAACACCAGCTATATTGGCTTGGCACCCGTGTCAATTGAGCATTTAATCCCGAGCCGATAGCCTATTATTGTTCTCAATTCAATTAAAATTCATTTATTCCATTCCGATCCAAAATAGCACGACGAAATACATTGATATGCAGAATTTAAAAAAAACATGCGGGGCAGTCTTCGGGTACTGCCGATAGAAGTGAAAACTAAGTAAGGTAATTTTATATTTTATTTATACTTATTGGGAAGCGTTCGGTGCCGATGACACCGAGTTCTATGATTTTTTTTTTACCTAAAAGTTGTTCAACGCGCCTCAAGATGTTTTACTTCGAAAATCTCGCTGTTAATTTTCGTAAATTTTGTAGTGTATCAAATAATCTTTAAAAATTTCTACTTTATAGTTATTTTCAAAGGTAAATTAATATTTTCTATTCTATTCTCTTTTATAATTTCTATGAAGTCAAGTCAATTTAAATCAATTTAACTATACTACATAGATATTGTATTGATTTATAATTACTCGGTCGTCGCAATAGTAGAGTCATAAAATCTAGGAAACTACTGCTTATGGTAAGCAGAATTGCCTAGAGACCTATACTACTGTCGTTTGTCAAGGACATACATACATAAAGTTATGCAAGAATAGGAATATAAAGACCTATAATGAGAAATTAACATTACGTATGCCGTTCTAGGTGATATAAATGACGAATGACGCCGTCTTTGAATCGAAGTGAATAACTCACCTAGCGTAGTAATTATATGAATATAAAACTAGTATATTCATATAATTACTACGCTAGGTGATCTTTTTCAATT
Source organism: Eupithecia dodoneata (assembly GCA_947044415.1). NCBI lineage: Eukaryota > Metazoa > Arthropoda > Insecta > Lepidoptera > Geometridae > Eupithecia > Eupithecia dodoneata. The sequence goes on along the minus strand of OX345656.1, from coordinate 3,484,747 downwards.
CATCCACTAGTTACAAAAGTTCTGAGGGTATAAAAGACGACCTCTGTGGCACGGTGGACCGCCTGCGACCAGGAGGTTTAGGGTTCGATTCCCGCCTCGAGACAAATATTTGTACGATCTGCAGATATTTTTTGTTATGGGTTCTATGGTTATTTTCTATGTATAATAAAATATATCTTTCTATGTAATGTTTTGTATTTTATACATATATCAGTCATCTAGTTCCCATAAGCTCTGCTTAGCTAAGGGCTAGATGATGCTGTATGGATTTTCGAGCATTATTTTATTTTAATTTAGAACCTCCATCTTTTTTGCAACTGGTTAAAAACGTCAACCTCTCTTCATGAGGCAAAATGATAAATTAACAAAACGATAGGATAATTAAAATATTCGTACTGTAATTAATTAAATTTCCGAAGCGTCAGACACTCTATAGCAGCGACGTGGGAAAATAATGAGGTTGGTGCGAGGGAGAGAAGAGATATATGATATCCTACTAATATTATAAATGCGAAAGTTTGTATGTATTGATGGATGTTTGTTACTCCTTCACGCAAAAACTACTGAACGGATCGGGCTGATATTTTGCATACAGTTTGTTCCAGGCCAGGAATAAAACATAGGCAAATTTTTATCTTGTTTTCTGTTATATGATAAATATCTAGTTGTAGCTCTTATTGGTTGAATAGTTTTGGTGTATACATAGTTATTGTATTGATTATGTACATAACTAGTCTAACGTCGCAGTGCTGTAATACCTTCCTAGAACGATGAAATCTAGGAAACTACTGCGTAGCAAAACTAACCTAGAGACCTACACCCACTCAATATGCAAAATTGAAGCCAGTTCAGTCGTTTTGGGCATTATCTGGTAAAGAACACAAATCGGCTCATATTTTTGGAAGTAATTTACACTTTATAATAACACTAATATTATAAATGCGAAAGTTTATATGGATGGATGGATGTTTGTAACTTCTTCACGCCGAAACTACTAATAATAAGCCTGGAATCATACATAGATTTTTTATCCTATATATTATGGTATATCTATCTATATACCATGTGATAGAAATAACCTTTATACCTTCCCATACAAACAACGCGTGCGAAGCTGCGGGTATTATAGTATATCATCATCATCATCATCATCAGCCTATAGCAGTCCACTGCTGGACATAGGCCTCCCCCAAAGATATATAGTATATAGTATTAGTATATTACTCTACTTATACTACAATTTTATTACTAGTATTAGTATAATAGTAGAAACAAAAAAGTTAAATTAGTTTTATTAAGAACATTCCTATGCTCGGAATAACTAGAACAAATCTTACAAAGATGCAACCTCTTCAAATGCAAATATAGGTCATATTATTTCAATCATAAATTAAGGTTAAACGCTTTAACAGCTGACCGAACTAGGATTCTATAACGTAATACACCAAGCAATAGAAGCCGCACAAGTTCACATTGCAATCAAGTCCGAGAGAGGGGTAGAGTTGGGTAGAGTCGGGTAGAGTACATAAAGGTCGGTCAGTGGGGGTAAACATGTGTGAGACACGTTTAGAATTTGGTTTCATTGTATTCGTTTTTTTTTTCGTTTTACGATACTAACTGAATTGAAGCGCTGATTGATGAGTAGTGGTCTTTTTTTAAATTAATTGTTGGTTATGAACTTGCTTCTGCTTGTGCATAATACGCGCCTTTTTAAGATATACGAAGCTCTTTCTGAGATACATCAAGAAGTATTTTTGAGATAATTATTTCAAATCTAGAACTACATTCACAGGGTTATTAGTGATTCACTGACAGTGTCAATAATACATCTACGCCTATCTACGCAATGCAAAGCCCGCTCTGTTCACTAGTTTTGGCCGTTTCTTCTCCCGAACATCACCAAACTTCACAAACTATCGCCTATTTATTAATTACAGTATTATTTCCTAAGCATTATCTTAACAAACATCATATCATCGCTTTGACCACATAATGACATACTACCTAATCCAAGGTCCAGCCGTTCAAATATTTTTACTAAACAGTGAGACATTGTTTGCTTAAGCTTAGCCACTGCCTTGTGGAATTTCTCGAAGACACTGGCTGGCAGATAGAAACGGAGGCGAGAGACCATAGACAAAGAGCCAGCATAGAATAACAATTCTATACCAATACGAGAGAACTATTCTGAAGTGGTTCGTTTTACGAATTGAGAAAAGTTTATTTATAATGATAATTGCTCTTATGTAATTTCGAGAGCAATTAAAAAACACTTTTTTTTGATAACGAATAAAATGATATTTAGCAAATTTATTTTAGTTTATTTATAAAATGTTCAAGAAATGTACAGCTATATTAATGAGTAATGTTAATATGAGTATCCCTCCGCTAACTAACTGGTCAGTGTCCTTATACAAAACAACTTATATAAAATAAATAAAGACATTTGATAGCTATCGAATTCAAATCGAGTGTCAATCAGTCAATACTGACACTATCCGGTATCGGTTAAATGACACCTAATTGGTATGTATTGAAAGCGTGGAATTGAACGCCATAGTCAATCGACTCCTGCGCAGCTTGGGCTCCGAAATCGAAAGGGTCGTTTAATTGATTTGCATTGCGATTAAGTACCAATAGTAGCTGTTGAGGGATTTTATTGAGGTCGTTGATACACATACCATAACATGAAAAGCAGTGGACAATGGTGCATAACATTTCTTGAGACTTACCTACATTATTCCACAGAGTTCGTGTGAACTCAGTACAAACTCATATTTATATTATCTAAAAACAGAAGAAGCGCTGAGCGTCTGAGGCGTGCATAAAGATTAATAGACAATAAAACTGTTTTTGATATCGATCATTTAAATTTTAATCAAAACTTCTGCCCTTTAAGTTTAAGTTTCTATGCAGATCAGTTTCTTAGGAAATATCATGGAAGCTTTGTAAACTAGAGCTAATTTTATTTGCTCGCAAAAGTGCACAATTTAGTTTTTCCTAGAAGCTTAGCCACATCTACCCAGAAACAGCATATTTAACTTTCTAACTATCAGACACTACCTACTAAGGTCCAATTTTCATACAAATTGAAGTTAGGTCAGCTGCTTAGTTTAGTTATTACAGTTTTGATGAAAACTGAACTCTCCTTTGTTCTGTGTGTTTGCGCGTGTCTGTGTTTCACATACATAGGTTCCTAGGTACCTTATATTAATTCATAATAAATAGTTATATAATACTAGCGGACCTTCCCGGGTTCGCATGGTTTTAGTAAGGGGGTCCCTAACTTTTTTGAAAATATAATAGTCTATGTGCACCGGGGATAGTGTAGCTTCCCAACGGTGAAAGAATTTTTCAAACCGGTCCAGTAGTTTCGGAGCCTAATTCATTATAAACAAAAAATCAAACCTTTCCTCTTTATAATATTGGTATAGAAATAGACCTTCATTTGACCATAATCTCACTTTAGGGAAATCAACGATGTGGCCTACGTTGTATCAGAAAGTTCTAGATGACACCTATCATTGTCATAAGAAATATATTTATCGTATTAGCCGCTAAAAACTGTGTACCTACTAATTATGTGTGCCACATACATGATGAGCAATGCCCCTGTTGATATGATAAACATCCGTAAGTACGTACATACGAATAATACTCGTATATTATTAACTTCAAATGCGCAGTGCCCACACACCGTTCATTTTAAATTTTTAACCAATCTAGCGGATAATATAGATTGTAGAGCAATAGGGGCCTATTGAATAGCTTATTATAAATGTATAGTTAAAAGTGAAGTAGTAACGAATCATTTTGGTAACTCTTGTGATTTGTCCGAGAAGGCGTTCTACAATGTAGATTAATTTGAACGTAAGATATAATAGTAAGTTACTTATTTATCAGTATGATTTTTTTGTACCTACAAGTGTTTTAATTGACATGCTTTTCCTCTTACTTCATATTTAATTTATTCCTATTATTATGATATGTAATACTAACTTAATCCACGGATATTTTTTTTTTACCCATGAATTGATTATTCTAATGACTATTCTTGCGACAAAAAACAAATCGACCCAAAGTAACAAACCGCCTTATATTTTTGATAGAGTTATTGAAAACAATTGAGTGCCTGCTTCTGAAGTCAAATTGTCTTTTGTTTTTCAGCGCCATGAAACCAATTATTTCGTGACGAGGGTCAAAAAACAACTTTTATTTAGAAAATCAAAAAGTTAGAAACTCCGGCCGGCGAAACAAAACGAGATAAGTTTAGAGACCTTTGGTCACGCATACCTTTGTGATAGCAAATAGGACTTTATTATTAAGTATTCTATTCAATTATTTGTACAACAACAATATCCTTTGTTTACTTTCAACAGCCGTTCAATTGTTTTATTACCCAGTATCCTCATGACTTTGTGCAAAACTGTAGTGAGTTTATTGTTATCGATACGTACCTACGGTCGACCGCACACGCTAAGCGTGACAATTTAACGGTCATTCGCGAACAATACTTAAACGAGATTCTGTAACATTTTCAACAAAGTGAGACAATTTCTAAGACACCTCTACTAAAACAATACCCCACTCACTCCCCACATCATACAAACAGTTCAACAAAAATCATTTTACAACCAAAAGATAATCATTTATCTTAATTGAGTTAGTTTTACGAGTTAAAGATACGGGCGTACGGTTCTGCAAATGGTCATCGATACAGAGTCGGCCTTGAGTAAATTTGAAAAGCAACAATACAAGACATCTGTACATTCCGGTGCGCCTTACCGTTTGCCAGGCTTAGCTAGCATATCTAATCTAGTTAGCGATGCAACGTCACTGAAGCCGGTAGAAAAAAGTTCAACAAACTTAACCTTTATAGTAAACAATATTATTTCACTGCGCACTGCTGTTTTTGTACCTACACGCTCACATATGGTTGTTATTCACAGTACGGTGCAGTTTCTGTGTGATTGTTTTCGATACTTCGAGTTGTTTTGGGATGCGATAGGGTCGTGCGTCGACGTGCGCCCGGGTGGAGTCCGATCTCGCCACTGAAGTCTGAACGTTTGAGTTTGTGATGCTCGCGCTTGCTCAGTACGGCACTATGCAAGGTGCACCTTCTATGTTTACTCCTAAGCAAGGATTTGCTCTGAAGAAATTATTGGTGCGCTACACAATTGCTTCGGTGAACTCGGGCTATCAAAGATTTGTAGAGTGTACTCAGAGTCTATTTTCTACTCTCGGTTATTGCTTTTTGATAATGTTTACACAACTGCGGTGGGATTGTGTAATCAGCTGTCGTTTTCTTTGATAGAAGAAGCAATTTAAGAGCGTGCGGTCTCTACTTGACAGTCATTGATAAATAAAAGCAAAAAGAATACATTTTATTTATTAGAAAGAGATCTCCCACTTACGTGCACAATTCCAGCATTGAGTGCCTTCTTTCAATAAGATAGTTATAAGTGTGTGGGTTGTTCTCGAATTGTAGGCGTAAAACAGTACGACTAAAGTTCTTCTAAGCGGGTAGTTTCACTTACAAACTTTAAGTAATTACAGGCGTGTTGTACGTGGGCACTTGGCCTGGACATGTTTTGTAGGTACCGCATTATGGCGCGGGAATGGCCTACAGTCCTATTTTTAAAAAACTAGCTTTTGCCCGTCCCTTCGCATGTTCGATCTATTCAATTGCTGGTGTCCTCGATATAGGCTTTACCTAGTACGGAGGCCGATGGTAAATTGTGTGTTTATGTGATTTTTTCTTAAATAAATTTCTTCTTTAGTTTATTTTCATTCTCGGATAAAAAGTCTTTGCCTAGTTATGATAACTTACGATTGAGCTAGATCGACATCTATTCAAAATTGTTGTGCAAGCCTATTATTAGCACACATTGTAGGCATAGTATAATATTTTCGCAATGTTTCTGTACAAATGTTTTATAATGTGTTTTGTTGGCGTTGCCTTAAGAGCCTTTATTCCTAAAATGCGCAGAAACAGTACTTTTCAAACCCGTTTATATCATGAACCACTTATCTTATAGTATATGTTATTTACTAATAATTTTAGGAAATTTTAGTGTCCAACGAGTTTACTATAAAATATTTCGATTAATATAGTATGTACGCGTTCTATCAAGATAACTTGTGAGAGGTTTTCATAATTTCCCTTTCAGCATCAGTTTCGAAGCTCAAAATAATAGAAAATACTGACATATCTAATTAAGAAAAAAATATAACCTACTGATGAGATCCTTGGCTAAAAACTTACTTAGAAAGATGTTTGGTTTTGGTATCCTACTATGAGAAATTAAAATTCAAAAAATGTGAAATATTACGAATATTTCACATTTTTAAATGATGTTTTTACCGATATACCTTATTTAATTATAAATAAAGTGAAGCATCTTTTTTAAAATCATACATTTAAAATTTTTATGATTTTGTTGCTATTATTTTTCTATAAATATTTTAAAACTACTATAAAACGCTGCGCGAAAATCAGTCCGCCGCGAGGCTTTATAGAGTGTGGTCACGTCGCTCATTAAATATTTATAGAAAAATAATAGCAACAAAATCATAAAAATTTTAAATGTATGATTTTAAAAAAGATGCTCCACTTTATTGGTAGGCTATTATTATATTAAATTAAATAAGGTATATCGGTAAAAACATCATTTAAAAATGTGAAATATTCGTAATATTTCACATTTTTTGAATTTTAATTTCTCATAGTAGGATACCAAAACCAAACATCTTTCTAAGTAAGTTTTTAGCCAAGGATCTCATCAGTAGGTTATATTTTTTTCTTAATTAGATATGTCAGTATTTTTTATTATTTTGAGCTTCGAAACTGATGCTGAAAGGGAAATTATGAAAACCTCTCACAAGTTATCTTGATAGAACGCGTACATACTATATTAATCGAAATATTTTATAGTCAAACTCGTTGGACACTAAAATTTCCTAAAATTATTAGTAAATAACATATACTATAAGATAAGTGGTTCATGATATAAACGGGTTTGAAAGGTACTGTTTCTGCGCATTTTAGGAATAAAGGCTCTTAATAAAATAAATAAAATTTCAGCACGATCTGTTCAGTACTTTTGGCGTGTAGGAGGACCAAACGTCCAAACTTTCTTATTAAACTTTCTTTATTAGTGGAATAACACGTTCCCAAAAGAAAACTTATGCTAGTTAACCTTTAACATGGACGGTGGACCCTGTGGTCAAAGCCCTCGAATATTTGTAATCTACGTGTTCCTACGCCGCAGCCCCCGCCCCGTTCGGTATAGTTATTTTGCAGGCTTGCTGGCGTTTCTGACACCATATTTTCGCATATAACTAAGTACATTATAAAACCCAATTATACCACATTTTATCCCCGGTGCTAATTACCATGAACCGGCTATAACCTACTATGACGAATTCTAAAATTGCGGGCTTCATTTAAATATTTCTCACGGAAACCTTACCTAGGTTACAGAATAACCATATAGTACTTCTAGGAGTATTATATAACCTCTCTCCTCTTCTATGACTGTGTAGTGTTCCTACCTATTCTAGAATCAACACATAGGTATTTTGCTTATCATACAAGCTGTTGCATTAACACTTGAAATATGAAACGTGCGCGCATTCTTTAAGCCCTAGGTTTAATCAAGATACATCATCATCATCATCCTATTTGAGTCCACTGCTTGTCATAGGTCTCCCCAATGAGCGTCATAGCTGTCTTGCTGTCTGCCCAGATTGACTTATCCAGCATCTCCCTGCAAATATGTATGTGTAATCAAGATTAAGTCATAAAAATCTACGATTTTTAGACGACTATCGAGGCGTATTAGATAAATAAAATGCAATACAATTGATCGCTATTCCGATTTGTTCTAATAGTCCGAAGGTTCTTCAAACAGTCTTGCAGTGGGAATCAAACCAGGTCCAATCGGTCGAACCAATCACTGCGCCACGAAAGTCGTCTTCGAACTCAAGTAGGTACGTATTATTGTTACGTAACAAGTTCAAATAAGCCTTTTGTATTCAAGACCACTTTTCCAACCTTGACCTGTCTGACTCAAGACTAGTTTTGGGGAAAACTTTTGTCTATCTAGCTACATCTAGCTCAGTATTTTAATCGCTGACGGATTGAAAATCACCTACTATTTAATATTATAAATACGAAAGTTTGGATGGACGTATATTTGTTACTTCTTTACGCCAAAACTACAGTTAGATGCTGAAATTTGCATAGATGTAGGTTTAGGCTGAAATAGCAAAGAATAGTAAAGTATGTATAACAACTTTTTATAAATCAGTTCCTGTAGGGAATAAATAATCTTTCAACGTTTCCATATTATAACAAAATAACACCTTTGTTGACTTAAAATGATGTTGTATGTTGATACCTGATGATGATACCTACCTATCTCCTTATGAATGAAATTAGAACTGCAATTAGAAGTAAGTATTTACCATATCAAAATTAAATTAAATATGCAGGTTTTAGTGGTTAGCTTAGGAACTTAGAATATACTGAATGTCAAATAAAAATTCTAGGACAAATAATTATTTTAGCGCAGGCAAATTCAACGCGGCATTACGTGCTGAAAAGCAATTTGCATAGCCTACTTTTATATTAGCGTTTCATAAAAAATGATTCACAAAAAAGTCCTTCCATCCGTTTGTGGTCTGACAATTATCATAACAATACTCCTTTCGCTATCAGACGACAAACCTCTGTGGTTGTAAACAATGGCGACTGAATAAAAATGACACTTTTTAAAAATAGAACTGTCATGACCCTGTCAAAAATTTCAGTGTACGCAAAAGTTATTGAATTTAGCAGAGGAATTTTTATGATTTTTTTTTGTTTGTAGATTAAATAAAAAACCGTTAGAAAATGGCGTCCTCAACAGGATCCACCTCAGCCCTAGATGCAATGAACGACATAGAAATAACATTAATGACACTTCGTAAGCCAACGGATCTGAAAAAGATAATAGACTCGGTACCCAAGCCTGAACGAGCAGTTCCGAAGTTTGGGTTGCCGATGTGGTATCGCCTGGGCCTGGAGTGTAAATTGCCAGTGCCGAAAATGCCGAAAGGAAAGATTGTGTTTTCGCGGGGGAAAATCGGGGAAGACGTAAGTAATGAAAACATATTTTCATCTGCCGCCAAAGCTTTTGAAAGCAATCTGCTATCATCCTTGCCTTTCTAATTAATGTTAATAATGCAGAATTTTTAAGAAGAAATGTATACGGTCGGACGATATTTACTCGCCCTATGCTAAAAATAAAAATAAAATAAAAAGCGCTTTATTGTTCCAAAAACACTAATGTTAACAATATTAATTAAGGCTTAAGTAAGTATACTATTTGTTTATATAAAAAAACTTTCCTAAATTACTTATATACTAACTTATTTAATTAGGTAGTGTTAGGACCGCCTAGAACGGTGAAAACCTCCTCGAAGTTACTCCATTTCTCTCTGTCTATCGCTGTGCGGGGCCCTATGCTAGTCAGTGGAAAATTGACGTAACGTAGCACGTTACTGCGCTTCAAAACGCACATAGCCGATGCTGCCCTAACGATATGACCTGGTCTGATAGTGAGGATGCGTATACATATTGCACAAATAAGGTTGTAATACAGCTAAACAATAACTTTAAATTGTGTATTTAAATTCTAATTCTTATCAACAACTTTGTTAATCTTTTGGAAGAAAACTTTTAAATAAGTTATGAGAAGTTTAACTCGCAGCTTTAGCCTAACGAGCACAAACCTTTTCTATCTTAATATTAAGCTGCCTACTTTGCATTAAATCCTTACTTTAACGTCTAAAGCCAAAGTCAACATATTTATAAAGGTACAGTGAGCGCCAAATCTTCAAAGTACAAAGCCTAAGACAAAAGCTGCGACTGGTGGAAAATAAAATTATTTCATTTACCTTAGCCAATAATATCTTAGGACCATGAGATTCATTAGCAGAAAATAAATAAGAAGCGGAAAGTAAGCATCCAGTGTGGTCAATCTCAGTTGCCTGTCAACCCTAGCTTCCTGCTCAATAGTCTGATAATTTGAATATAGGTACTAAATTTATGTTGTTTATCTGGGCGAAGAAATTTGTCGCTGATGTTACTCTCAAAATTTTGATTTCCCAAAGCTCGGGTTTAAATGTTTGTCATGCAAATACAGTTAGAGAGGCGAGAATGTCTGGAAGACTTAAAAGTCATGAATTAGGTGATTTTCTTTTGACATATAGCTCCTATTCTTCTTTAATAATACAAAATAACGGATATCTACCTCCCTTAACACTTTGACTGCGATTTTTTTCGACGACTGCGCTCTTTCTTTTAACCTAAAAAATTCGTGCTGCCGCTCTACACAGCGGTTGTGTTGCGCCGCACATGCGTTTCGTTCGAAAAATATTACGGCTGTGCTGAGTCACAAAGATCTGTATTTTCTCAGCCGCTGCGCTAGTGTCGATTTACACATATTAGTCACTTGTAGAAAACACATACCGTGTGATTTCAGCAGTCAAAGTGTTAAGCACAATGAAAACTTGAAAAATAGAAATTAATTGTTATATTACTTTCCTGGAAAAGCCTCAAAATTACTAGGCTTTGGAAGTTATATTATTTTAGGTTTCAGAAAGTAAACGAGGACAAAATAATAAGTATTTACCTATTTAATTAATGCCTTAGCTTAGCCATTTATGTATGATGCTGATGATTGTTTGATTGATGATGATGATTATGACCGGATGCCGTCTGGGATTCTTATTATAAACATTGCAGCATAAGTCTCAAAAGTTGCTCATATCCATACAGGTTAAGAGTATTCATGATATTTACGAAAAAAGGCGTTTTATATTTCCGCGGTCGCGAAACTCTTTAAATCCTTTTAAGCCCGTCAGCGTCTCATTATGCTAATGCTTGTATTCAACAAATGAATGGGCGCGAGAAGCGTGTGCTTGCGGCTTTAGAGATAAATCTACTTACACGTCGTGTTTGGCAAGCATGACACACAAAGAATACCTACAGACAGACAGAGATCAGTACTAGCATAACCAATACAACCTAATCTAGTCCAAATTGGGTTGTGTTGATTATATTTATTATCTACCCTCTTCGTCAGAGATTGAGAAGAGATAGCCAGAATAAAATTTGCAGCTAGCTAATTTCGTTTAAGTATAATAACTTGAAAAATAAATAGTTTAGCTCAAGTTAGTTTTGGCGGATTATGTTCAAGTTAGACCAAGTTTAATCTTGAACAAAATGAAGTTGGGGGTTTCTAGCGAACGGCCACAAAGCTCGACTGTTTTGAAAATGTTCAACAGAGCTTCTAAAGTTTTCTTTTAACGGAGTTTTTTTTGCTCTGCAGTCGAATGGCATTACTCTCGACAGAGAGTTTGATTTGCGATCTTTATTTTGATGTTATGGTGGAGAAAAATTATGAAACTTATTGTACTTTTGCATCCTACTTATTATAAAGGTGAAATACTGCCACTGGGAAGATGTTTGGGGGAAAACAACGCCTAATCTTTTGAAGGATTGAGATGGAATTTTGCACACTAAGTTCTGGACCCAAATAAAACAGCTTTACTAACTATTGTCCACGTGTAAAGCCGTAGACAGAAGCTAGTTCTGAAAATATCCCTATTCTCTGTGCGAATACGTAAACATGTTTCTGTGTTGTACACATTTGATGGTCCGAGGTTCGAATTGATGGGTTTTCGATTGCACTGCCGATGCTGGCAAGTCTATCAGTGCAGATGGATTTTCAATTACTCCGATGTAAGCAATTTGTAGGTCAGCTTCTGAAGCATTGCTTCGTTTTCGTTGGCAATTACTTCTGAGATCCGATCCAGTTCTGGGATACTCGCGTCGAAAAACTTTGTACCTAATTTACACGGGCTATGTCAAATTGATCTTCACTATAAAGTCGTTTCCCGCTATCCGTCTGTCCCTCCCTATGTATGCTTAGATCTTTTAAACTACGCAACGGATTGTGATGCGGTTTTTTTAATCGATAGTGATTAAGAAGGAAGGTTTATATAAGGTATATAATACATTCCTTTGCACCCGTGCGAAGCCGGGGTGGGTCGCTAGTGATACGAGTAAGTACAATAAATATAAGTCCAAGAGATCAGGCACCACCTGTACCGGCATTAAAGAAGAGTCCTTCGCACACTCTTTTAGAAACAAAAGGTGCAAAACCTTTTCTTAATCACAATCCTTTGTTGCTTTGTGTATCTTTCAACGTATCAACGTTGTGTCCTTGACAACAAGCAATAACGGGACTATTGGCTTTGCATAAGGCATTTGCGTTATTTTATATTCAAGAAACAAGGCAACGGTCTGTCACTGCTTCATAGATACTCGTATTATATGACAGCAATTTGAAAGCCATTTGTTGCTAGTCTTCGGAGTTGCAGAACCTTTTAGCGTTACTTAGCTTGCTTCCGCTGTGTATCTACTATGTGGCCTTCTTCAGATACCTTCTGGCTTCTAATAGGGTGTATTAGGTTACAATAGGGAAACAGAGAATGGGAAGCATTTTAGGTAATGACAGCATTGTTCATCAGTTTTGCCATCCGACAAAACACCGCTATAGGATAAGTACCTGTAGGTACCTTAGCCAAATTCAATGTAAAATGTTTGTAAACAAACCGCCCATACTTAACCAAGTATGGGCGGTTTGTTTACAAACAGAATTATAGGTTTATAATTCAGTCTTATGCCGCATCTTTTTATGCGAAATTAACATTACATTACGTTTCGAGATTCCTCCTTCAATAAATATTCCTTACAATTATATAAAACGAGAAGCCAAGCAGGTGAGTTTTAGTTATTTATGCCATCGTTTGTTTACAAACATTCTACATCGAGTTTGGCTACTGTATAGAAACCAAATACACCTAAAAAAATTGTCTTCTAACGAATATTTTGCAGATCGTAACAGATAAGGCAGCAATAGAAGTCAATATAGGCCGTTAATTATATTAAAGGTCCAATAATGAAGCTATAAAATAATATGGGAAGGCACTGATTGAAATCTTGTCCTATAAGTCAGACTCGCAATAATTACCTACCCAGTATCGGTCCAGGCAGACACCTTGGATTTATTGCAGGCTGTTCCTGATTTACTGTTATTGTTGATCCCAGGATATTGAAGCCTGTGGTGTAGCGCTTTATTTTCTATTAGACCTTACATCAATATATTTGTCTGGAAGATCGCTAGGAGACCGTTGGAAATGACCACATGCACCTCTAATATAATAAAATTTATCACACTGCAGTTTGTGTAGACTGCTTCGATCTAGACCCCGCTCTTACCAATAAAGACGAATCTCAAACGAGATTAGACACAAACTCTTAAACGAGATAAGAAACTACGCTGAGTCTTCTATCCATACCACAACGCTTGAAAACGAATATTTTCAATCAGTGCGTCCTACCCGCTATATATTGTATAACCTACAGAGCTGAGACGTGGACACGTAGTAGGTATGAGTGTGACAAGTTGTCACGTCTTGCGTACGTCTACGTCTACGTAGACGTACGCGTCTTTAAGACAAGTAGATGATGCTGTGTGGATTGTCCAGCATTATTTATTTATTTTAATATGTTCAGTTTTTAAAATAAAATAAAATTTAATAAAGCTCTAAACTGTAAAATGTACCTCGAGTTAATAGGTAGGTGAAATATCCTATACTACACATTTTCGACTCTGCTAAAGCTGCGATCGGTGCGCTTTAAACACCGACACTGGAATTTTAAAGCGTAGTTTTGCGATCGGTACTTTTTTAACACCTAAAGCACTGGCATTCTAAAAGCGTAGTTAAATTCTACCGCTATGTCCGCTTTATTCCAAAGGCTCCTGCTAACACGGCTCGTGACACCCTTTCCTTATATACTTTAATAATCGTGACGTTACAAAAACAATGGGTTTTTTCTTAAAATTGGATTTCATTTTAAGAAAAATTGCAAAAGTTGTGGCTTTTTTGAACGGACTGGGTAGGGAACCATTGAACCAACCCGTAGATATCGAAACAGCCGACTATAGCTTTAGTCCTTAGAGCATTAAGGTTTAATGCTCTAAGCTTTAGTCTCTAGATCAGCACTTCTCCGCACAGACAGTCGACGTATGTTCTTAAGCTGCAACCGTTACGGCCAAAAAATCATTAAGCCGTCTGTTTTTCAGGTCCGTCGGATCGGCCTAGGCAAAGGGGGACCACAACCTAATTTCGATCTCACCGATCCCTACTGCCAGAACGTTAGCTACGAATACGTGCCTATGCACGACCCACACTTGGCACACCATTATTCTCAGAAACCAGCCAGAAACAGGATGAAGAAACTCGGTTTCGTGACAAGTGACGGTCGCGCACAGTGCTCGCTGAAAGAGTTCAACCAGTACAGAAAGTATTTGTATAATCAGTTTATGGATAGAATCCACGTGGAAATGGAAAGAATAGTAAGTAAATGCTTATTTACCTATCATCATCATCAGCCTATATCAGTCCACTGCTGGACATAGGCCTCCCTATATTACCTATATTATATATTTACCTATATTTATACTTAACTAGCTGCGCCCTGCGACTTCGCCCGCGTGGAAATTTTTGCACAATTATCTTTTTTTTATTGGAAGAACCTTCAACGTAGTATTAGAAAAAAATTTTTACATTTAAAAAAGACGTATAAAAACGGTAAAGCCTTTCTCAAGTTATAGCGTAATCAGAAGAATGTATGGTGAATAACAGGTTCTTCGCCGGCGCAGCGGACAAAGGGGCCTGCGACGCAGTAGGTAGCGGATTAGATTCAGGACAAATGTTTGTTCTGGGATATTTATTAAGGGTATTTCTTGTTAGTTCTGGGATATTTATTAAGGGTATCTATCTATGTAATGTATTGTATTATGGATATCAGTCATCTAGACAGTATATCAGTCATAACACATGCTCTGCTTAGCTTGGGGCTAGATGACGTTGTGTGGATTGTCAAGCATTGCCTATTAAATAAGCATATGAAAATGATCCTATTTTTTTTGCAATATTACTTTACTTTACTTTAATATTTTACCCTCTAGGATGAACGGGCAAGAGACGATTTGACTCTGAAACGCGTGGCGACTGATGTTGCCCGCCGGCAGCGAATCTTCACGAAGACGGAGCGAGCCAGGGAACATCTCGAGATGGCGTCTCAGGCACAGGCGGATCAATTCTCTATGAAAAAACGATTGTAAGCTATTTAAGTTTAAAGTTTCTCTAATGAAGTCTACGAGTACACACCAAAGTCATCCATGCCATAGACCCGGCGGCGCGTAACGAGTATACGTTGGCAACATAGTATAAAACAAAGTCGCTTCCCGCTGTCTGTCTGTCCCTATGTATGCTTAGATCATTAAAACTACGGATTTTAATATAGTTTTAAAGGATAGTGATTCAAGAGATAGGTTTATAAACCATTTGAAACATAGATTTCCACGCGGGTGAAGCCGCGGGGCGCAGCTACATATAATCATGTCGGTATCATTGAACGCCGACGTCTTATGACGTGGCCGTGTTATTTGACAATTTTATTTCGATCGCAAAGAGGGACGGCGTTATAATTTTTGGTGCTGTCAAAATTTTGTGTCATTTGAATTGACACTATCTATATTTACCTACCGGTGAATAATTAAACACGTACAGCAAAATTAATTTCGACGATGTCCCGAACAGAACCAAGCTTGAAAAGTCAATCAACGTCGATGCATTTGCATATGAGGACACTATGGCAAAGCGGCTGATTGAACGCATGGCTTGCTTCGAGGTTCCACATGGTTCACGTAATACAAACGTTATTGGAAATTCATAAATTGATGTTTCGGTTAGGCAACGTACGGCGAGAATAATTATGGACAGTGTTGCAGTCAACCAACAGAGAGAGAGAGAGAGACATAAATTGCCATATCAGATTCCTTAGTTATTATTTAGAGCGTTAGTTAGGTCCTGTTATCAGAATATGGAGCCTGTTTGCCGATCATCGTCATCATCATCATCCGCAACCTGACTTTACCCACTGCAGAGTATAGGCCACCAAACCTATGCCACTCGACACGGTCCCCGCAAAACTCATCCAGGTTCGCCCCGCTATGTTAGAAAAATCAAATACAATATATAAAACGTTATTTCAAAAATATGTCGTCCGCTCGTCTCGCTGCTGAACAGATTTTTTTGCCCGTGTAGGTAAATTAAACCATATAAAGGTGGTTTAGTTTGTATCACCGATTTACAATAGCAACTAACCGTACCTTACCCGTCATTAAAAATATGGATAGGTCAGGATTTCGTAGAGTTAGTAACTTACCGATTAAAACAAAAAAAAAACAAAATTATCATCCTTTATGTTTTCATAAAGCAAGCTTTTGTTCGTAGTTACGAAACAAGGATTAATCTACAACGTAAATAATTGAATCATTTTATTGAACCCATAGGTAAAACACAAAAATAATATAAATGTAATGATTAGCAACAACTAAAGGGTGTCTCAGCAAGAACTTGAATTTTGAATTGCGCGCAATTTTCGACTGTCAATTATTGAGTCAGCCATATTTGGTGTTTGTTTAATTAAAACATAGACATTTACGAAAATGGTGCGTTATAGCTTGGAAGAACGTTTGTTAATAGTGAAAACCCATTGTAAAAAAAAGAAAATTTAAGACGATTCGCAAGTTACGTGATCATTTCATCTTTAGTGACAAGGCTCAGTTCCACCTCAACAAACAGAATTCTCGGATCTGGGCAGATGAAAATTTACATTCAAGAACTTCCGTTACATCCTCAAGAAGTGGCAGTTTGGTGTGCCATGTGGGCAGGACCGTAATTGGACCGTACTTTTTGAAAATGGTGAAGGTGACGCTGTGACTGTCGACGGCAATCGTTCCCGGGCCATGTTAACATTCTTTTTTTATAAAATATTAAGTATGTATATATTTTTTAATTTTTAAAATTCAGGTTCTTAATGAGACACCCTTTACAAGTGGTAACGGTACGTCCTAAGGTGAAAGAAAATGTTATAAATATCTTACTAACCTTTAGATTACCTACTTATCTAACTAATCCACTGTTCAAGCTTCAAGCTGAGATGCTATAGCGGTCATAATGGGAGGTCTATGTCAAGCAGTGGACTATTATATGTTATTGATGATGATGATGAATCCACTGTTCATAAATTTTAGACGCTAACAGTAAATATACCACTTTACTCATCGTCTTCGATCAGTCACAGTCAAGGATCAAGTTGAGAAATTCCAACGGGGTCGTATTTTATTACTTTTGCAATGGTTCTCAAACATTTTAGATTCCTGTGGAGTTGTAGATTATAAAGCGGGCTCACATTTTGTCTTAGAGAATCTGAGTACCTACTCGAGTGGTCTAGATATTTGCAAGAAGCGTGACTTCATCGAGAATATTCTTAGCTACATATGTTTCATCAAGATCGATGCATTTATTTTCATGTTATATTACGGTGGTATACTCTACGTATATTATATATATATATATATATAATATATGTATATATGTTCTAAGAGGTGTAAAATAAAAAAGTCAAGAGCATTGCATTTTTCAAAAATATGTTTGTATAAATGTAGATAGGTAATCGTTTAAAGCTCAAAGTCTGTTTTGGGCTGCCACTAGTGTTTATTCCCGAACAATTTTACACCCCTATCAACATTGAGAAACATTTATCCCTGTAATGAGTATCGGTCGAGAATATTTAGGCGAGGAAAAGCCAAGCTGGCTTAACGGGGCTCACGCAGCGAGTACGTGAGACCACAGCGGGTTGATTAATGGCGACACTTTGTTTTCATTTGGTTTCCCTTACCTTGCGAGGTACCTAATTCGTTTAGCTGTTTTACTGCTGATTTTAGTTGGTGCCGTTGTGGGGATGGATTTTTGTATTTTATTGCTGCCGATTTACCCTGTTTGCAATACATAAGATATGCTTGTTGCGCCAAAAAGTGGCTTAGGTACTAAAATAAGAGCTCCATTCGTAAAATTCGCTAAGTTCAGCTTTTTACCACTCGATTCGGGAATAACCGTCTAATGAAAACAAATATAAACATACTAAACGTGGGCAGGTATTTTCCTCATCAAAATGTCTAAAGAGTGTGGTGACAAAAAAAGCGCTCATCAAAGCAAAAACCGTTGAGTCAGAACTATGTACATCTTGCTGCAAAATATTAGTGGTATGGTAGCTGTGAGGTATTAAGTGTCGTTTTCGTACGTAGAAAGGTAAGCTCGTAGTAAGCTATGTGTCAATATAATATTGATAATACCCTATGCTAATAAAGATGGCCGCCGTAAGGGGTGACGTAGACTCCAACGAAGACAAGAATGGCACTTGAAACAAGAGGGATTCAAGATTGCTAAACAGTCTTCTCATTGATATTCTTAGGAACCATGGCGACGCTTGGC
This sequence comes from Eupithecia dodoneata, assembly GCA_947044415.1. NCBI lineage: Eukaryota > Metazoa > Arthropoda > Insecta > Lepidoptera > Geometridae > Eupithecia > Eupithecia dodoneata. Next base: position 3,466,285 of record OX345656.1, on the reverse strand, counting down.
TGCGACGCCATTTATGTGTAAATTAATTAATCAGACACCTGTTTCTACTATCTTCTCTTTATCTACGGTAGATAGGTACTTCAAGTTTAACTGTTTAAGGACCCTGTAGGAAGACAAATTAAATACGTGTCTAGTTAAAAGATATAAGATAAGGCAACTTTAGGTACATACCAGCTTAGCACATTGATACTCGTATGCTGAGCAAAAATAATCAAATCTTGACGCAACCTTTGCAACACGTCGACACATCATTTTAAAACTTGGAAACCTACTAGAATATTTTGAATTTAAATTACACGATAAAGCATGGGTACTGCCAACCTAATTCATAGTTCTCTTCCGTTGGTATTCGAGTAAAAATTCCGCTTTGTGGGTCTTCCCTCAAAAATCAAATATCTATTTGTGATATATATAATTGTACACCTCTGTGTGCTTGGAAAACTCAAAACCACACAAATCAAAGTAAATACGAACCTATCCTATTTGAAGTGACTGTAATTCAACATCCTATTTGCATGAAACCTTTACGTAGTTTGCATGAATAGCATGCACTAATAGTTACGCAAGCTTCGCGTCGTATTGAACTCCGCTGAAGCTGTTCATTCCGGGTACCATTCCAACTGGAATGCAAGTCGCAAACTTGACTGCAACGTTTGCTCACTCCACTTGCCTCTAGTCGAGAGCACTTGAATCCTAAGTCTTGTTTACACTAGTCCAGTTCGAAACGAGAAATTTTATAGGCTAAGAAATGGAGTGGAAACCCGTGTCTGAAATTCAAATTTCGATATAGGTATTGCTATTACCGACATCATTGGACAACCCTTTGACTCTCCTGATTACCAGAAGGAGGCAACAAAGTTAAATTTACAAAAAACATTCTAGTACCTACTATATCAAGCGGTGTACCTACATATGTACACTTAGACGATTTTTTTTTAATGATTATAAAAACTAAATTGTTCTTCTAAATTACCTTGTTCCGCTATTTGCCTGGGTAAAGAGTAGATCAGTCGTAAGTTTCTCACAAATTAATATTCGGAAATTTGGTCGTGGCCGTGTGGGGTAGCTTAGTTTCTGGAAGGGTTGTTTGAGGATGTGGGAAGTTGGTAGATAGATGGATGGATGTTAGGTTAGTAGTATACATGGATAGTTAAAACGGGTGATTATTAGGTTGGCTTTCTGTGCCAAATTCATATTACATAGTTTGATAACTACCCAAATGTTTTGTGCGATAGCAAACACAACATTTTCGTTAGACGAGGAGTCGGATTTTTGACAGTTTTAAAGGAAAAATCACAACTGGTTGGCAAAGTTACCTACATTCAAAAAAAATTAAAAAAATCTCCACCTGGCAATCAAAAACATACCCTTCATTTCAGGATGGTATTATGAACTTACTAACTTATTAGTGTAAAAGTGAAAAGCTACGTCTTAAACCTACACTCATAAATTAGATTTTCCTAGTCAAACCCTGACACAATTTCTGCCGTTGAAATTTGTTCCCAGTATGCTCAGCAGTTTCCAAGCTCGGTTTTTAATTAAAAGAACCGCGGGAGTGCAACGCCGCCACCGAGACCAACATTAAATGTCACACGGCATGTTCACAAACACAATCACGCACGTAGGTACCTACGTCAAATATATGTAGGCATCATGTAGTCTGATTATACTTGCTTCACAAATATACGAATATGTATCAATGCGCACATGTTTGACACTGTCTTGCATATAGAGTGAATCTAATGCGAGTATTAGGTATTCACCTTTTATCTCTCGCTGGATGTCGGGACTCTACAAAACACCTTTACCATTCGTTGTTTAGTGGAACAACGGGTATTTTGGTTTCGTTTGAAACAAAGGAATGATTGCCACTTTTATTCCATTTTCACTTAATGAACGCACGTCGACGGCAGATTTGTGTTCGACGATGCTTTGGTAGAGTCGACTGTATTTGAGTAGGCGACGTTTTTTCTATTTTACGTGTTGGGGGTGTATAACTGTATATTCTTATCTTTACTGTTTTATAAGTTTTTAATTAATATATATAGATTTCTGCTGTTTCTTGAGCGAAGCACAAAATGAGTTTGTCTACCTAGCTAGTTATCCATTAGGAAGGTGGTCAATTTTCCATATTAATTTCCTCCACTTCACTCTATTCTCGACGTCGTTTTCGGGAACTTGTCACTATCTCATTTCCATCCTATTGCAACTGGCAACATTCTTCAAGTTAGCTGAACTCTCGTAAAAATATATTGATTTGCAGGGCAAGAGAACGAGAGAATAAGATCAAAGCTCGCATTAAGTATTTGATAGAGTTTAACGAACAGAACCGTAAGGAAAGGGCGTCGAAAGCTCATGAGAAACAGAGCAGGATCAAACAGAGGGTCCAAGCAGCTGCTGAGATGGAACTCCGCAGGAAAATCACCATGGTTCGGACCTGGAGATCGAACGAGAAGAAGCGAATTGCCAGAGAGAAGTTTGAAAGGGAAACAAAAGCGAAGAATATAGAAACGAACGTGAGTTAGTTATTTCACGGATAGGTAAAGTAGTATACTTACACAAATTTAGACGCTTACTTTGGACCGCTGACATATGACATAGGTACACGTCATCAGGCCTCAAGCATAGGCCTTTCCTATACATACAGGTTGTAACGAAAAGTGAGGACCAAATTTTCAATCACAGAATACAAAAAATTAAAACACATGCATCAGTTATTGCCTAGCTAGACTATTGATCATTTAGTTTTAATTAATTTTGCGAAAACTAAAAGTCGATATCCACACGATTATTGATTGCGATTTCTCGCAACCTTCGGGTAGGCGTACGCAATAAACTTAAAAACTAATTTTCTATGTACGTTCATCATCATTTAATATTAGCTGCACAGTGTAAATCAATTCCTATTTAGCGACTTTAGTTGCTGACCTATCCTGACAAACTCGACGACTTTTCATTTCATTTCATTTAATTTTTCCGGCCTTGGTACAATGTCGATACACTTAGTATGTTATAATCTAATTTACTTTTATACATGTTACTTAATTCTTCTATTTTGTTAGTCTGAAGTTTTAATTGCATTTTGATAAATATACTCCAGGCCCAGAACAAATGGATGGCGCGTGTCCAGAGCCAAACGCAGAAGCTTCAAGAACATGCTCTTCTCCTAAAATTGTACACTGAGGATATGTCAGCTGGTGCTAACAGGAGGGCAAAGTAAGTCCTCATTAATTAATCAAAATCACTACATGGTATAAAACAAAGTCGCTTTCCGCTGTCTGTCCCTCCCTATATATGCTTAGATCTTTAAAACTACGCAATGCATTTTGATGCAGTTTTTTTAAATAGATAGTGATTCAAGAGGAAGTTTTATAAACTGTTTGCACATAGATTTCTACGCGGGCGAAGTCGCGGGACGCAGCTAGTTTGCCTATAAAACTGATGGTAAACAAAATGCTGCGAAATGGTTAATCTCCAGCAGAAGAATTTGATTTAGAAATCCATACATTAATTGAATTACTTAGTAATCACGGCTTTCTTAATCTACCCATTTATTTACCATGATCTTATATCTACAGTATATCTATAAATAGAAACAGTTTTAGTTGACTACTAAAACTGTACCTACACAAGACAGAAATCGCTTCCAAGAGACACGTTCGCCACGCTACAAAGTAGACTCTAAATTAAAAGAAGTCTTTAAATTCACACAGCATTTGATATTCTTATTTCATAGAATCCGTTTAGGAACTTTGTGGCAACAGATGTGCGAGGAAAACAATGCGAAACTAAACCTGATTTATGTAGAGTTCTGTGGCGCTTTTTATTACCATGGATTAACCTTCATTTAGATTTTTAATCCTAGTCTTAATGCAACGGGGATGAGGCAGGTGTACCTATCTCTATTAATCTCAATTTATTTCAAAATTATAACATGACGTAGATTTGGGGCCTTTTATAGGCCTTTGCCCAGCAGTGGGACGAATCAGGCTAAATAAAAAAAACATGACGTAACAATAAAATGTTTTTTTTTTCCTAAAAATTGCTCTAGCTACAGTTTACAGATTTTTATAGGTGTGAAAATAATGTTAGCCATGGTAATGTATTAACGAACTCCATAGTATTAGAATGTGAAAACTTTGGTGGTTATGGATAATTTGGACTGCTCATTTTATGATTTTTTTCAAATTTGTAGTAACATTATCGCTATCAAGTACTTAGTGACCCAATAAAGAATCTTAAATATGTTCTCGTGGGCGAGGACGGCCAAGAAAGCGCTGGCGAGACGACCTTAACGCCTTCCTCAGAGATTGGTGGAAGATCGCGCGTGACCGCACTGAGTGGAAAAATTTGGGGAGGCCTTTGCCCAGCAGTGGGACGAATTAGGCTAACAAAAAAAACATGTTCTCTGAACAGCTCAATGATTCGAAAACAATACAATTTTCCAGGAAGGCTGAAATCTACTCGTACAATACGGATTTGGAGCTGCAACGCATACGACTGGCTAACTGGAAGCTCTTGCACGGAGGACAAGCAAAGTCCAAGAAGCTGGTCAGGAAGATGGGCAATGAGTTTGAGAAGGTATGTAAGGGGTAATTTGATAATTTTTCGGTTCAGTTCAGTTCTTTATTGATAAGAATATTCTTTTATGTCAAACATAATAATTATTACATAAGTTATAAAAAATTACATAACGAATTACAAATCATACACACACAGGAGTTTCTTATACATAATTTTATAATATTTTTTTGGTAATTTTACCAATACTTAATTAATTATTCATATCAACATTTTAATATAATAAATGTTATAAATAGGTATTATTACGGTGGATCAGTGACATTGGCGTCATTTAATTTGTCATTTAGGAAGTCTTCTAACCTGTATGCCCTGTCCACTAGGATTTTCTTCAGTTTGTTCATGAATATTGCAGTTTTACATGTCTTCTACGACATGAATGTTGCATGTCTTTATTTATTTGCTATATTTTTTTAAGTCCATGGCACAGAGGAGGGTTAAATGTTAATCTTAAATGTCAATCGATGGTAAAATATTTTTGTTATCATGAACTACTTCTTCTTCATATTGATAACATCAGGAATCAACTTGAGGGACTCTTTATCATCCCAGTCATGAAGAGTCAATTTTTATCCAATGACAAGTTTTAACTATAACAAGAGAAAATGTTTCTCTAGAATACTCTATATATAAAAAAATAAATGTAGCTTTCCGTGGTTCATTTCGATTCGCGGCCTCGCGCTGTTGGAACGATTTGCCTCCTCCACTACGCGACACCAAGTCGTTATACATATTTAAATCTAAGTTCAAAAAAATATTATTATCCAAACAAAAAAGCTCCTAAGTCAATACACCTACCCAAAAACGCCCCTAATTTTTTTCATTTTCTGCATGAACTTAATATTAATATTATCATATCTATTTGTTTAATTATACATTATAACCTCTTATTGTACCATTGATTTTTCTCCAACTCTTGGTTTGTATTCTTACTTATACCTATATATGTAAAACTTTGTTACGTGTAATCTGTGGACCGTTACTCGAGACATGACGTCACCCCAATTTAAGGTCCAGCCTGAAAATCAGTGTTATTATCGTCCTCGGTCGATAATGACAAGCTGAGATCGGTCCTTATTAGCCGCGCACATAGGGAAAGACCAGTTATTCTTATACTTGGGACTCTACTACCACGCTACATTATGTATAGGTTGTTTTATATTTTTTATGTGTTTTCCTTTTTATTGTAACTGTTTATTATTTTGTGTGGCTATCAATAAATTCTATTATTCTTATTTTATCGTTTTAAATAAATACTGCTGGACAATTCACACAGCGTTATCTAGCCCCATGATAAGCAGACCTTGTGTTATGGGTACTAGATAACTGATATACATAATACAATACATTACTTAGATAGATATTTTTTATTATACATAGAAAACAACCAGAACACCCGGAACAAATATCTGCAGATCGTACACACAATTGTTCCGAGGCGGGAATCGAACCCGCAACCTCCTGCGTCGCAGGCGGATCTTCGCCCACCGCGCCACATCGGTCGAATTACAAGTACTATTTTAACGGGTATTTATCGCGTTAAATAGTACTTGTAATTATGTGTTCTGATGGCTCTCGCAAGGTTTTAAAATATTTACTGTATTTTTAGAAATCAATAGCGAATTTTATTAAAATAAAGTATTTACAAAGAACTCTCAATGATTTATTAAAATCAAAACAAATAAAATTAAATTAAATTATTAACATGGAAGGTAGAGCACAAAATAACGTCCGCACAGCGCAGGAATACACCATGTTAGTGTATTTATCCTGAGAATTCGAATTTTTATTTGTTATTTCTAGTCCAAACGCGGTGCCAAGGGAATGAGTCCAGAAATAGCACACGAAATGGCGCGGGAAGCCATGAGCAACGCGATGTCGACGCAAGGAGACATCCTCATGAACCTGGGCCAGGCGCGAGCGCAGATGGATATCCAGACTGTGCTGCCGACCGCGCCGGTCAAGCTGCTTGATGAGGTTTGTACACATTGTTACCGCCAGGCCCAGGCCGCACTGCGGCACCCACCAACCTTCCCATGGTTCGGTCCGTGTAACCGCAAGGTTGGCAGGACACCTTGCGGTTACACTGAACGAAACTGTGAAAAAAGAGTCACTCGGGTCACTCCAGACACTTTGTCCCGAACACTATCCCCCTTCTGGGGCATGGCACATCACATCACAGACTTCATTGCCGGGCTGCGCAACCCCATGGTCAGCGCACTCGACGCAAGGAGACACCCTCATGAACCTGGGCCAAGCACGAGCGCAGATGTACTATCAAACAGAGCTGCTTCCCGCGCGAAGATGATATCTAAGTTCTGGCGCTCTGCGATGCGAAGCAATAAATACAAACTAGAGATGACGTAATAGGAGGTTGAATGGAAAATAAGTATACAGTAAGTAAATTATTTTGAAGAACTATGACTGTCCCATATCTGGACAATGAAATTCATTATATCAAAAAATGTAATATTTATAATATAACTTAACGTTTGGTTTTGTAATACCATTAGGAGTTGTGAACAAAACAAAAGATCCGATATGTTTACGAACTTTTCTTTTCTTTTTCTGAGCACATTTTGCGTATTACACCACCATTCTTAAAATTATTATAATTTATGTAGGTTCACTTTGGAGCCTTGTGTTGGGGCGGGTTCTTATTATTTTGACCCCTCGGCAATAAGCTGCCTTTGTTGCTTATTTCAAAGGATCTATCTATCTGGGTAATAAATTATTGTGTCGATAAATATGAAACTGGAATATTGCAATTGTTTTAAGCAGGCAGATGTATGTAGGTGCTGAATTACTTAAATACCTACTTATAAAATAAAATATTACAAATTTGAGTACCTATGTAGGGGAGACCGAGGGCAGTTGAAACAATTTTAACGTTTTGCTTCGTTTAAAAAATTCTATCAACATTAACAAAATGAATTTAGTGTTAATCGATACTACATTTCATAATAAAGGGTGTCTCATAATGTTTTTCGTTTTTGGTTTGACTGTTACGCGCCAAATACAGGTAGCGGGGGGCGGGGAGTGGTCTCAAATGCTTGGCGGGCTTGTCTAGTTTAGTAACGATGGATCGCTACACGGGACGGCAGCGCGCATTTTGCGTGCGAGCTTTTTATAAAAATAACGATTCTTACACTATCGTTCGACGTCTCTACCGGACACATTTTGATTTACCGGATATGAGAAATGTGCCAAGTGCGAATTTAATCAAGCATTGGGTGCGCAAGTTTGAAGAGACTGGGAATACAATGCCAGATAAACCAACTGGGCGCAAAAGGACGTCGAGAACGAGCGGCAATGCCGACCGCGTTCGCCAGTCTGTTATGACGGCAGTCACTACGATTGCGCGCAGCTTCTCTGAATATGATGAAATCGACGGTTCATCGCATTATTCGATTCGCAGAAATGCGAAATCAGATTGGATACAACCGCAGCATATTTTTCCAACAAGATGGAGCCACCTCCCATGTTACAAATGACTCCCTAGCTGCTCTTCACGAATTATTCCCTGGAAGAGTAATAAGTCGCCGAGGAGACATCAACTGGCGACCGATGAGTCCAGATTTAACGCCTGCTGATTTTTTCTTATGGGGCTACCTCAAAAGTAAAGTTTACGACCCATTGCCACCCAACCTGACTGTTTTAAAGCAAAAAAATCACAGAAGAAATCAACGCTATTTCAAGAGCGATGCTCCAGCGAGTAATTGAAAATTTTAGTGCCAGGCTAAATGAGTGTGAAGAAGTGGATGGTGCGCACTTGCGAAAGATTGTTTTTCATAAATAAACTTTTTGAACTGTTCTTTAATTTAACAGTAAATAAAACGAGTTTGAACGAATTCTGGTTTTTTTTTTTCAAGTATCAAAAACGAAAAACATTATGAGACACCCTTTACTTTCAATTGATTTAATAAAAAAAGTGTAAATGTAAACTCTGTGGCAAAAACTCAATTTGAATGTAAAAATAAACTTTGTACTCCCCTCATACTGAGGTAAGTTGAAACAGGGGTCGAGGTGAGTTGAAACATTGTATATTTGAGTAGAATAAAGTAGAGTCAGAAGTGTTAAAAAAACATAAAAAACTTTCTTTTCATTTTTTTGAGATGTCGGAACTAGAACTACGAAATCGAGCAGCAACGGTCATAGACGTCAACGGAGGCGCTTGCAGGTGGCGGGACGCGGTTTATTTACAATATTTCCAGCTGGCTAACCACTCTAGGTTCCGGAAAATCACTGCTGTTTCAGCTCACCTTTGTTTCAAAACCCCTCGGTTTTCCGTACCACGTCTTGTCTACTCTACAATACAATGTTCTAATATAAACCTTTTACCTATAATTCTTAAGAAGTCTTAATAATCCTTAATCGATTGTTGTATAATACAATAAAAAATCGCGCGACTTTTTTGCTTCTAGATTTTTGACTAAAACGACTGCAATTTATAAATATATAGGTATCTCTCTCTCTCTCGCATTGCTTAAACTCATCTAACTAGAGGTTAAGTGTTGCTGAGTGTCCAGTATGATTTATTTAATTAATAAATTTGTATTTGCTCAGATGTTGGAGCAATGCGTGATAGAGTTCGCTAGAAGACGGGTCCACATTCTGCTGAGCGACCTTGAGAAAGCTGTCTTCGATCGGGCAGGATTACTGTTCTTCCAGAACTTTAGACCGGCCCCTAGGAAGAGAACGTAAGTAAACCTGATCATTAGTATACATAATACAAAGTCAGAGCGCCTTCTTTAGTTAAAGTAAAAGTAAAAAGATTTTTATTCTGTCAGAACAGGGACTCTTATAAATTAAACTTAGATTAACACTGAAACTGACAAAATCAGTCTCCACTCAGCATATTCTATGGTAGAGTAGATCGTACCATAGCGCTGGTCTTCCGTGGTGCGCGAGGTGGCAACAAGCATAACAAGGACAAAACTAAAATGTAAATTAATTAATAGAAACTAAAACTATGTAAACAATATTATTCATAATAATATCTTTGTACATTTCTTTCCCCGTACCGTACTGACTGCACGAACGCTCGCTGTGTTATACACGTTACATTACGCCTTATAACACCAGTCAGTAAGCGGCCTAAGAATTAAATATAAGTATTCTAGATAGGTAGGTACCTCTCTTAAGTATATTTATTGCAATGACATGTGGAAAAGATTGTACCTACCTATATACAAAATGCGTAACAATGTAGGTAAATTGCCCATTATGGGCATGCAATTATTTGTCTAGTTATTATGCAGTATATTACTGAGAAAAAATACTGTGATTGACTAGGAATCAATATTAATGTTAATAAATAGGGTTACATAATTATATCACCCATCAATTAAACAATAAAAAATATATAAATGGATATTATCCCCGCAAGTGGATATTGCGATTGGCGGCCATCTTTCTTGGTGACGTAGTCGACGTCGCACCGTCAGTACCGTTCGCAAGGTCAGCCCGCGCTTACGTGCTTACGCGCATCGAGTACTTGTTATAGCTTTTTGTTTTTGTTATCCTGTTTTATTGTTATTTTTGAGTTTTGTTACTTGTTACCCGTTAAAATGAGTAAGAAATTAATTAACAGTCGTGCTCGTGAAATGATAATTAAAGTGGACAATTATTTTTTAAAAGAGAAAGAAGACTCTAAGTTAGTTATCCAAAATATAAACTGTGCCTTAAAAAGTGCTTCGAACACTACTGAGGACATTTTAATGTCGAAGCAACTAGTAATAGACATTTTGAATATTTTTCAAATATCCCATAACCCTAGCTTATTTACTTTTTATTACATTTTTTTGCTATCTGTACTTTTTTGCGAAGGATGACGTCACGCAGCTGTTATTGTGACAAGGTTCCATCGCAATATCAACTTGCGGGGCTAGTACATAAATTCGTTAACTGTAGGTATATGAGATTAAAATTTCGTCACCAAGATGGCCGCCAATCGCAATATCAACTTGCGGGGCTTATATTGATAAAATTAGTGTGATTAATAAATGAAATTAATATAATATGCAGGAAGAAGATCCCGCGATGGTCCCAACAAGTGGCGACGGAGATTGCAAAGCAATACGTGAACATACATGCGATCGGTTTCGGCGAGGTCATCAGTCATGATAACGAGGAGGAGACTGATGTAGACATGAAGAGCTGCAGGCTCCGACCACCCACTCCTGTGGTGGGTTGACTTTCCATTTTCTTCTCCCATTTCAATAACCTTCAAAAATATGCGAATCATTACAATGACATAGGTAGGTACCATAAAAAGGAGGTTCTCCAATAAAATAATCATCATCAACCTATATAGTCCACTGTTGGACATATGTATGCCTCCTCTAATGAGCGCCATAGCGCGCTGTCTGCAGCTTGCCGCATCCAGCATCTCTCTGCAGTCTTTCGCAGAACTCTACTTGGTCGAAAGGCGTCCTATACTCACTACGATTGCCCAATAAAAGTAAAAGTATAAAAGTAGGTATTTATTACAGTAAATATATGTAATTTACATTAGGTGCATATTTTATTTAAATATGTATATAACATAGAGAGGTAGCTTACCTGCGCCCTAAATGACATTGTACATCTTGGCCACTATAAAAAGAGAAAACAACCTAAAGGATTCTAAAAACTAGGATTCTTCCCTGATAATAATTTTCATTGTACCTACTTCGTACACCCTCTCATTCCTTTCTTATTAATGTTATTTTCCCTTAGCCGTCGCGCACAAAACTAGCTGAAGTGACATTCAGCGAAAAAGTGGAAGATCTGCCGGACCCAGTGACCAATGCATCTTACTTGCCGGAGAGGAGAAAACTACTTGAGGTAGGTACCAATATACTCGCGTAACACTAAAACTACTTGAGGTAGGTACCAATATACTCGCGTAACACTAAAACTACTTGAGGTAGGTACCAATATACTCGCGTAACACTAAAACTACTTGAGGTAGGTACCAATATACTCGCGTAACACTAAAACTACTTGATGTAGGTACCAATATACTCGCGTAACACTAAAACTACTTAAGGTAGGTACCAATATACTCGCGTAACACTAAAACTCTGGTTTATAATGCCTTGTAAATAAGAATAGTATAATCATCATCATCTAAAATGGTCATACGGCGGCGGCGCGTGATCTCCACATACATCTACTTTATTCTATAAAATTCCCTTTCTCCGACATACCTTCGTGAATCATGTAGGTACAAGGAACTCAAATCGTTCACAAATCGTGAATAATTTGAGTTGCTTGTTCCCCGCGGTGTGCCGTGTAGGACGGCAGTCCCGTCTCTCTATAAGTATATGGAGTAATCTATACCTCATTAATAGTAATTAATTACTATAAAATGAGGACTAAGGGTGTTTTTGATTTTCTGTTCAATTATGCAGACCAAAACTGTTCAGGCACGCATCAAACTGTAGATAGAAACTGTATCAGAATCACAATAATAAATATAGGTATTGAGTAAATCCTTGTAATTCAGAAATATTTACTAAGCATAGCTGATATTTTTACGGTACAATGTAGATTATAACTCCTTTTTTGTATGTTTATTTTAAATAGCATTGTAATGTGTTTTGTGATTAATAAATAAATCAATAAAATTCAGATGGTGAATGCTGCAGCAAAACTGTTGTCCCGCACCGTGAGCCAGCGCGTCCAGAAGGGCATGGACCTCACCATCGGCGAGGTCACCTTGCCTCGTATGAGACATCCAAGTAAGAGAGAATCTCTCTTACTTTACGCAGCGGCAGCGCCCGTGTGGCATCTCTCCGAGAGATGCCACACGGGCGCTGCCGTTGCGCTGCGACGTCGCAACGCAGTGACTTCAACACAATGAGTACCATACGAGCGCTGCGACGACGCACAACTGTCTGCTTCGATATTCTAAACAATATTGCGTCGTCACAGCGTCGTCGACGAGATTTGTATGTAGAACTACGGAGCGTCAACGCTGCGACGTCGCAGCGACGACGCAGCGCAGCGGCAGCGCCCGTGTGGCATCTCTCTAAGATGTAACTGCTAACATCAATATTTTATTTACCTTAAATCTGCCACTCAAATTAATTAATAATATTAGCTGTTTATTTTTGTGCGTAACAGGGTTTAGGACAAATAAATACAGAAATACAATTTATTGGTAAAACCACTTTACATGTCAAATTTTCGTATACAATACGTTTTGTTTAAATTTAAAATAGAGCCAGGTTTACAATAATTGTAATAGTTCGTTCACAGAATAGAAATTCTGGCTCGACAAGCCAACGTTTATTTTAAGTCTTATTTTAAGCACGATAGACTGCCATCAGATGTGTCAGAGTCTGGTAGTTTGTTGTATACTGCCGGACCCGTCACATGAGTTACCCTTGAGGACTTCGTTAGGGAAAATATCGCCTACTTTGTACAGCTTTGTGCTGGTTTTCAATGCAGGCCAAAGGCAGGCCACATCACGACCGCAAGGGTCGTATTCAACATGAGGCAGAAGCTCTTTATTTACAATATCAGGATGATAGCGCCATTTCTCAATTGCGATTATGACCATTTGTCGTAGTGCGTTCTTTTTACAATATCACTGATAATGTTTAGGAAAACATCATGGAATATTAACATACTTTTTTTCCTTTAGTGGCTTAGGTGTCACTACGGCCATGATAGGCCTATTGTGATCGCCACTTTGTTCGTTCAGCCCCGAAGCCGCGGCTTTCATAATTCGCCGCTAACCCTTGCAGCTACTAGGAACTGTAGGATTTTAACATATGTAGTTTAGAACCATTACATACGTAACCTACTTATTAAGATGTGCAAAATTAAAACAACGATAATAAAACAGTAATAGTAGACACATAAACGACTCGGCAAACGTAGTGTAGGATGACTCCCTGCGACCAGGTGGGATGACGACCTGTGAAAGGCTGCAGGGAGAAGCTGAAGACAGGGCGCTGTGGCACTCATTGAGGGTAGCCTATGTCCAGTTGTGGACTAACATAGGCTGACGATCAAGTGTTCTGAGGTGTTTTTACTTGGTCATCACTCCACACCAGCCCTAGTTGAAGTCTTACACCTTCGACGAGCCCTACAACTACAGTAATGGCGTGGTTTAGCTGCATATTGCCATAAGTGCTCGCGATGGTGGTTCTGAAAACAATTTAATGGGAGTACATTTGTGGATTACAAATTAGCCCCCACAGTAGACACATTAATATATTATTTAATTGTTTTAGTGGATTGGGGCGAGGCAGTGGAAGGTCTATCGGAGGCGGTGGTCAACAACCGGATCCACACGGACTGCGGCGACGTGAGGCGAGCCAGCGAATTCCTCTCGCATCGCGTACTGCGCTCGCTGAGAACTGAGATGAATCTGGAAAAACAAAGAACTGTAAGTAAACAATGCCTTCTCGCTCTGTATCTTAAGATACGAAGATGTAAAAATAAACATTATAGCTGTTGTGTGTGGTCTCCTGACGATTTCTATGGAAAGATGTAATGAGATGTATGTACAGAATAGAAAGAATAGAAAATTCTTTATTGCACATAACTAAATATAAACTATGTACAGTAAAAACTTAAAAATTAAGTACAATTGGCGGTCTTATCGTTCAAGAGCGATCTCTAGCAGACAACCATGGATGGATAGGATCGTGGACAGTACCAGGGGATCTGTGTTCTTGTAAGTTATAATGTATATCTTTACATTATAGCTGCTGTGTGTGAAGTGCTTTAGCCTTCGAGTAGGGTACTTACGAGACATGTCATCATAATAAAATTAACACACTTTTTGTATGTTCTTTAACAGAAAGAGTTGCTGACAAATATTGCTGAAAACAAAGACTTCTACAACCCAGACGAAGTAGACCCTAAAGAGTCTGAACATCCTACCGGCCAAGGCGAAGGCGAAAGCCCTACCGAGAAGTGAATTCACACAAACCTCAGTTACTGAGTAGACGTGTTTAGTTTGTAGCGACAGCTTGATTTGCAATCGGAAATTGGTTTTGTTTGGAATTTGGTGACAGATTTTCTGAATGACTAATTGTTTCGTTTTCCTTATTTTAATGCTTTTTAGATTTGATCTTCTTATTTGTGATTATTTAAATCTGAGTAGTTATTTATAAAATGTGTGAAACAATTAAAATATCTTCTAACTACAATATTCTTTTTTGTGGTGGCTGTGGTGCTGAGCGCTTTCAGTTAGATTTCAGTTAAAGGTAAAAATGGACCTACAGTATATAAGGACAATTTATCTTGGCAGGTCCGAACTCTCTAGCCTAGCTAGGGCCAGGCTAGAGACGCACCTTTTTTTTGACAGACACTTTTTTATTGTTTATGATATTTTAGGGTTGAATCTTTTTCCTGCGTCGCAGGCGAGCCTTCGTCCACCGCGCCACAGAGGTCGTCAAAAATGTTTGGTAACATTATATTTTCTCGTTCGTTAGAGTTCAACTGCTGTTTGGAATTACGCAGTAACCACCCATCCTATAATGACATTTGAAATCCCTTTGTGGCTTTAATTGACATTTGAAATCCACTTCCATTTCAAATATCAAAGTTAAAGGGCGCTTAATTCCACAGCTGGTAACAAATTCTAGGAGGAAATTCTTAACTTCGTTGTTAGGTATTGTATTCTCGTTGGAGAAAACGTAGGTAGGTAAGTATATCGCTGAGACTCTTCAACAGCACAACAACATAACAAAGTACCTCCTTGTCATTTCAAATATCAAAGTTAAAGGGCGCTTAATTCCACAGCTGGTAACAAATTGTAGGAGAAAATTCTTAACTTCGTTGTTAGGTATTGTATTCTCGTTGGAGAAAACGTAGGTAGGTAAGTATATCGCTGAGACTCTTCAACAGCACAACAACATAACAAAGTACCTCCTTGTCATTTCAAATATCAAAGTTAAAGGGCGCTTAATTCCACAGCTGGTAACAAATTGTAGGAGAAAATTCTTAACTTCGTTGTTAGGTATTGTATTCTCGTTGGAGAAAACGTAGGTAGGTAAGTATATCGCTGAGACTCTTCAACAGCACAACAACATAACAAAGTACCTCCTTGTGATGAGACGATAACAAATTAACCTACGTAGTTCTATTTAGGTACGTACATTCTCTTTGGAGAACGTAAGGGTAGCGCCGACGACAGACCGAGACTTCTCTTCTCCAGTATAACAATTAACAAAGTAGGTACCTCTTGTGATCAGACCCTCCACACTGACTGTATCGGACGGATTTTAGGATTGATCTGATCCACACCGCACCAGTAACATAACATTTATGACCGCACGAAGCGGAACGCACGGCGGCGGTTCCTAATACACTTGTCAACGACTGAATTTACAGCGAGACTAATTAATCTATGTTCCTTTGGCAGGCATTATGGTAAATGTTAAAAGGTGAATTTCTTCCGTCCACCGATACAATAACTACGAACTTTTGTAGACAAACTTCTTCACATCTACTTCAGAAAATATTTGAAATTGGAAACGTCACAGAGCTACGTCAGTGTCAAAATTTCAGTTAAAAATGTGAACACTGAAATAAAATAACAACACTCAAAACTCCACAATATTTCACCGTTTGTAATATAATTCTGAACAATACAACCAATCCTACACGTGATGCAGCTCCTACACGAGAACAAAACATATCTGATGACGACGGTCCGAGACCACAATATGAGTGACAGCATCAACATGAACATGAAGGTATAGTTTGAACAATTTTGCTACTAAGCTAGCTTCAGTATTTATGCATGCTGCATGCTGAATTGAAAATTGAAATCATAAATTAAAATTACAATAAAGTAACTGCTGAATTTGGGTACGACCTACATCTTACTCAAATTCGCCGTAGGTATTTGTAGCAACACTGAACAATAATTTTGTCGCCTTGCTTCTTCTGCTTACCTTGCTACAACTAATATTTCCAATAAAAATACGTTTCTTATTTAGTTTCTCACATCTGGTAGTGTCGATAGCAGTAGATATAGTAGAGCCTAATTGGCCCAGCACCCTACATTGTTAAGAATTCCTCAATATAAGCCGTGTTGATAAGCAATGGGATTTACCTAAATTTGCCGTGTTCATCCCCCGACCCAGAAGGTAAGATCAGGTTTGACAAAAATGATCGAAGTGGGGCAGCAGTGGCACTGGCACATATTAAATCCCATTCTTTATCTACAAGACTTAGATATACTTACGTACCTTCCTACAAAACGGTATCCACTCAATTCGCTCAGGATACCGCATCCAGCCTAGAAGTGAAAGAGAAGGTTTCCTCAAATGCGTCGCTACTGCTCATGAACCCAGTAGCAAGTGGAGACAACGTCGCCACCTGCCTTAACTCCGCGCATCGGCTGAAGGAGGAGCTTCCTCCGCTGGTACCGTGCTGTGAGGGCAAAGAGCTTCAGGTACCTACAAGTAAAAAAAAATCACCACCACGAAAATATTATTTAGTGTTCCAATATCACAAATAATGGAAGATTTGGGAGAGTTTTGCCCCGCAGAGGTGAATGGATTAAAGTAAAGGGTCCCTTATGGCGATAATGGAACTCATAATAATCTCCGGTAATAGTTCCGTACCTAAAGGGACCGGGACGGACTCAGCTGTCCGTCAGTCCCGTGTGTTACCAGGCTCTCGAAACCGTGATAGTTAGACAGTTGAAATTTTCACAGACCATGTATGTATTTGTGTATAAATATTTAAGGGGCTCCCGTACAACAAACGTGATTTTTTTGCTCGTTTTGTATGGAAAAAGTTTCGCGAGTCCGACTCGCACTTGGCCGGTTTTATTTCGGCTCTTTTCCGCGTGTACAGAGACAACATTGATTAGTCCCCCGAGTACCGACCATAATTTTAGTTGAAAAGGTTTCCGAGCCATGTAGAAACAGGGGAGAGTGCCCAGAATTTCTCAGTGGTGCACAAATATTTGCTGCTATAAATTTTATCAATCAGCTCGCCTAATAAAATCTTATTTTTTCAATGTATAAGTGCCTACGTTCAATAATGGAAACGCTGTATATATCCAGTGCTTTATCCGGCAGGCAGCATCCTGACTTTCGTTCGACCGCAAACTAATCACTAGTTTGCGGTCGAACGTGCTGGCGCGGTCCCAATTAGATTTTTTAGACTAAACTCAGCAGCGGTTACGTGTTGCATTCATCTATGATTTTCCACTAATCTGATGATGGCTGCATTCATTGAGATGAATCTGCAACGTCAGAGACAAAGTTTTGATTCGGTAAATTAACCGCACAATGTTACGAAGAAAGAAACTTCGATAAGTCCGAAATCTTATTATTTACTACTTACCTGACTATGACTATTATTTTTGAAAGTCGTCTTGTTCGTAGGTAGGTACCTACCTATTAATTACTCCTAAAAATTATGCATCCACTGATCCGATTGAAGTTTGACGCTGTTTGCCGTTGACTACTTTTCAAATTCGTATTTAGACATTATTGGAGACAAAATATATCTAACAGGCACATTTCATCTCCATAAAGAAAAAAATATCACTTTAGTGCAAACTTTAACTGTCTTCAGTAAAGTGATGAGCTCTTAAATACTTGTATATTCGATATCTTGCCACTGTTACAGATAAACGAAGACTTGGTGCGCAGTGGGCTGTCGGCGATATCTGTGAAACATGACTCATGCTTGGTGCAGTGCCTCAGCATGTCGCAGGCCTGCTGCGAAATGGTGCAACTTCCACAACTGCAGGGTCTAGTAAAAGTATTGCTCTTGCCTATATCGCACAATAAACTAATAACAGGTTCAGATTCTAGAACGTTAAGACATGCTTAAACCAACCCCCTTAGAATAAGCTAGTTAATTTTGCAATTGAAACCCACCGATATAATTATTTTGTCAGCAGAGAATTCAACATTAGTAGGTAGTCTCTGATTCGTCAATAGTCTTATATATATCATTTGTCGACAGCATCGCAACTCTTTTCGTTGCCTTCACCGCCCGGACCTCAAAAGAGTTCCCTACTTGCGAAGAATGACTCCAAATGAACTGGAAACACTGTTTCGAGGGTATTCGGACTTCCCCAGGCTCGATAAAAAAGGTTCTTAATAGATCTACATACCTACTTATATATACCTTATCGACTTCTTTTATTGATTAGAAACCTACTCCCAACAGGCGGAAGAGGCATCTTAATAATGTAGCAGGTACCTAAATATATATTAAATCATCAACCACGTCATGTTACCTAAATATGCTTTTTGCCTAGAAGGATTTTGACACATCGCTGTGATGGAAAACGCTTAAAGCCTCCTTAAGCCTTCCTAGCTTTTTCAAATTGTACTCTAGCCAACTCCCACGGGTAGTAGATGACTGACCTTTCCATATTTTTTAGAACACAAACACAAACAAGATGATGTGATGAAACAAGCAATGCCTTCAAACAACTTGCAAGTCTTGCAACTTAAAGAAGCTTTGAATAGAAATATGAACAGTGACAAAGAAGGTAAGAAGTTATATTTAATAGGTATTCTGCCGAACGAAAATAGGGTGAATACCTAAGTGAGAAAGATGCGAGGGTGAAAATCATACCTGCTGCTGCCGGACGCAATTTATTAAGTTGCTTTATTATTCGTGTCGACTAACACAATCTGTACTAACCTGACAGGCGCATTTCTCGCTCCCTTCACCCCCGTGTACGTAATTCGGTTGGGACTATGAGTCAGCAGACAGCTCATTTTGCGTAGCCGTGTGAATCAAACAGGACTTTTCTATGAAACCAAATCCAGCAGAAATTACGCGACTAACCACTCAAAAATTGACGCTCGTATGGCCTCAACCTTAAGATTTAACACATTGGTAAGCTTAACACATTAATAGCATTATTCGCTTTTATTTCCAGACGCTAAGCCCCTTCATTCTATCTTAGAGACCCGTTCATGCGCCGAAGACGTGCCGGCCGGCATGAGACTGCACGGCGCCCGTGCGAGGCTCTACACTTCTGTGCTGGCGGGGGCCAATACTAGCGATCAGACCGAGTAAGTAAGCAGCATTTACTTCATCATTTCCATCAGGTGAGACTGTGTGGTCAGACGAAGGTCTATAAAAAAACATATAAACACACAAACATCTACTGCTAAACGTAGGCCTCTCTCAAACAACGCCACAAATAGCAATCCTAATCCAGCGTCTGCTACATTGTCGGCGGCGACTCATCGAAGGTCTATACTCGCGCATAATACTAACTTACTAACTTTCTGCCATAGCTCGGTCATGATTTTCGAAGTCTTATTATATTCTGTCGTTCGCAGTTCTAGATAGCTCTCGCAGCTTTCACGTCTTTCCAACGGTTAATTTCTGTATTTTTTTTTTAGTCAGAGAACACTTTCTACAATTATAAAATCGGTATCTGCTATATATCTGCGGTAGTTTGCTGTGACGTCATATTCACCTCCTTTCTTCAATCTTCGTTGATAACTCCCTTCTGATATTTGAGTTAGCAGTTGGCTAAAGGACGTAGCGTAACATTCTGTGCCTTTTCCAGAGTAAACACTTCAAACGATGAATACGACTCCCGAGTACCGGACGATGTACTTCCAGAAGACGAAGTTGTTTTACACGAAGAACTGCAGATCATTCTTCCGCCGAGATGCGATGACGTCACTGACTCTTCGATCACCGCCGCTTCTACAGACACCTTCAGTTAATAAAAACGACCACAAAATACCGCAAGTTCAGATTATGAAGGGTAAAATAAAAAAAACCCATTTGAACATTGGCCTCAAAACGCGGAAAAACATCGACAGGCTCGCTCGGTTCTCGAAAAAGAAATTATTCAGGATATTATTGTATTTAAGTTGGATATTGAATGACCTCTAATAAAGTTGACTATTTTAAACTAATTTATGTTTTAAATCTGCCTTAATAAAAACACTTACGTAACCGGATAGAGCGGGGTTCAGTTTCGTTTACTGAAACATTAGCTTTCAGAAGTCTTTAAAATAAAACAACTACTTCGAGGGTGAATTTATATTGAAATAACCTTTCTACAATATAATACAGCAAACTGTAATCCGCTTTTCACACGCACCATACATACATACATACATTACATACCATATTTATAATTATTTTTACAAATCGGTGCGTAATACTTTTGAATTTAATTGCACTTTACAAAATCCGATAAAGCGTTCAGGAAATACATAACATATAAGTGCTATTTATGTAGTACAGTTTTTTAAAGTAATGTAATTACTTTACAAAACTCGTTCGAAAATCAGCTTTATCTGCAAAGTACCTAATAGAGATTGAAATCAGAGTTTCTAGGTAATTTACCCATTACACATCAAGGGAGGTAGTTTGTATTCGTTCCTATCGCTCGTTCTCGATCGTCAAATTGAACGAATCGAAGCCAAAACTCAGAGAAATTGATTTTCTAATACACAACCGATAAAAAAATTGATTTCTAATATACGGTAAAACTTCATATAACTTTAAACTTTGAGCTTCGCTTCGAGTCAAAGATTCTGAATCTTAGGGCGCATTCACACAGCGGATCGGTTTTTACAAGACCGTTTTTTACGGATCATTCGCTACCGGAAATTATCCTTTACTGGATCCGGAATACTGCCGGGTGTGTCAACTCGCTCCTACATACATACGCCATTACGGAAAAAAAAACCGAATCCGATTATGTGTGAATGCACTCTCAAGCTGCGCGATCGACGGTACAGAATGGTTATTTTCATCTAAATAATGTCATTTATAATAATTAATAGAAAGTGTAACATAAACATCAATCGTAAGAAACATTCCAAAAATAATGTATACATTTGAAAGAGTCGTAACATAATTATATCACAAAGAACAGGTGAGATTAACAGAAAATTAAGTAATATAGCTAAAACATATGTCAAAAGTTGAATGAGTCGATCCGGGAGTTTAACAATATTTTGAATGGTCCCCTAACTATGAAAAATATAAGAGAATTCACTGAAAAACGTGAAGTCGCGAAACATTCGTAGGCCTTTTGGACTTGAGGTTATTTCACGATGGTACTTGTAAAAACTTTGATGATGGAACGTAGTTAATTTTTATATCTTCACATTTCCCAGTGAAAAACGCGTGACAGTGCTTGCAGTAACGTTACAAAAATATATCAATACTGCCTTGATCAAGTCTCGAATACAGACGGCATTCTTTGTAGGTATTGTGACGTTCAACATTAGCTGACCCTTTGGCAGATTCCAAGTCTCATAATTACATCAGTTTTGGTTTTATAAGACAAAATTGTACCGCAAGCTTCTAGTTTCAAAATATTTCTGTATTCAAAAGAAATTCAATTCAAATTTAACCGAGGGGGTGGTAATCTAACGATGAACGCCACTGTACAAGTGGCGCAAACTGAATTTCAAATAACTATCTAGGTAAGTATTATTTAGTAGTAAAATAGCAGACTTCAAACAAAAATGGCAGTGGTACTATTTATTAATTACCTACGCCTCGCCAGTTGTTAACTTAGAAAACTACTTTTAGCTTGAATTACAGTATTTTCCTAAGCGAAGCCGGAATGATTATGCACCTATCTTACCAGTTTTACCCTAAATCAGTTCTCTATCTACCTCTAAAACTAAAAAGGCAATTTTATTGTTTTGGAAGATGTAAATCAAGATCAAAGATGTCACAAATCTTCATATACTTTAGCCTACGAATATCCTAAAAGGACTATTTACATAGAAAGTTGGCAAATAATGAACAACAACGTTTTCAAAACATAACGAGTTTGATTTGTACAAAAATTTGTGACGATTTCTATGAGTTTAATCAGTTTTTGTGGTTCTTATGCCAGTTTTCCATATAAATGCAGTCATTATGTAACTTGAGGGTAGTTATAAAATAGCAACACACTGTCACCTACAGAATCACATCGAAAGCGGAAAGCACAATACAGAGTCCCTATAAACCTACAAAATAAATCAATAAATCATCCTAATTTGAGTATGAGAAAATAACATAATGGAATAAGAATACAAAAGTCTCATTATGTACAAGAAACTTCAATATTATGTACAGTTTGATTTGTAATACATGACGGTTGCATACATATCGACAGTGTAACAAAGACAAGTTTATTTGATACGTTGGTGTTCTTCGAACACATAAAGTTCGTAGTTAACCCGCTAACATTCGTAAGTTCAGTTTAGATTTGAGGCAAATCAGTAATTAATGAATATCTATCTATTTATTGTCCTAATTGGTAGATAGGCAGCCTTAAGTATTCATTGATGTAAGGATTATTTATCGTAGAATAATTAATATCAGACAACATTATATCTGTTGCATCGGCACATTGGTTTAAGTAGAGGGCCTATACGCCGTCCACGCATTTATTTTCTATGGCTTCATGAAACAATATTTTTTTTCATTCATTTCATTCATCTGCCTGCTCGAAAAATATGGAAGCTCTCGTTCGTCCCGATATTTTTCGAGCCGATAGATACGCATCACTATTTTTGAAAAGAAGCAGTCTATTGCATTCAGTCAAAGACAATAAATGCTTGTGCGGAGCACAGATAGACATACTTATTACAGTGTTACATATTACAGTGGCCATTTCAAACTAGATTTAAGTTTTAAGATAAAGCTGGAAACATAGTTGAGTGAAATTAGAAACAGATGGCCGCCGTGGAGCAACGTACACGTCGAATAGTAAGAAACATCGGCTGGCATGGCGTACTATAAACGTGTCTCAAGAGCGTCCAGATATATAATGCGTCGCGTACGTTGCGTGGCTCGGGATTATACTGCTTCTAGCTTGATTTGTGAAACACCTCATATTGTACACAACCGCCAAATCTCAATAATAATTTACTCTAGATCCAGCGTAAGCGTGCATCTATACAAAACTATCTAACCTTGCACCTTTGTAACATTTCAATGCATTTACTTCAAACTACCTAAGCTGGGTTTACACTATAGCGATTTTTGAAATCGTTAGGAAACGTTTTACTAACTGATTTAAAAGTAAGCTACGCATTAAATTATTTATACGTTTGTTTGGAAAGTATAAAAACTCGAACCAAGTCGGAAAACCGACCTTTTTTTGAACTTTTTTTTTTGCAAAATGAGAAGAGGTCAAAGGCCTACAATATGTAGTATGTGTGTGTAGCTAAGAACCACATAGGAGACTTGACATTATTTTGATATCTCATTTAACAAACTGCTTTAGCTTGATGCTTGGAGGTAATAGTCTCCGCCAACTACATACATATTAAACAGTAAAAAACCACACCTTGCAGGTAAAAGCGGACTATAGGGCCCTACACTGCTGTTCACAGAAAACTGCAAATAAACGCATGTTCCAGTTGGGAAGATACGCGATATGGATAGTGTTTTCAAAATTGAAATTTCGTTGACCAAAATGCATTTATATTCTAGCTTGTACTAAGCATCACGTGTTGCGATTTTGGCACTTCGTCGTCGATTTTACCAATTTCGTCATGGATTTGTAGAGTTTATAAAAGCTGTTTTGAATTGATCGAAAGTGGTGTCAATTAAGCTGTCGCTTGATCTTAACTTATTTGACGTAATAATGATGCCATCCTTTTTTTTCGATAGTTATGAAAGGGATGGCAACATTTTAGTGCTGTCAAAAAAGTTTAGTTTGGCCGTCATCTGGTTTGGCACCAGTGTAAACCCACCTTAACTACAAATATGATACAAACATTAACTAATAAATCAAAAAAATCATTAAACTATGAAATTTTAAATAAACATAAAAAATAATCAAAATTTCAATTACAACAAATCTAAATTTCGAATTAAATAATGGAATTGATTAATTTGTGTGACGCAAGTCCACGGTTAGCTATCTAAATACGAGAAGTCCGAACGCGCGTATTGTCTTCGAATAACGACACTGGTTCACATAAAACTTGTTCCGACACGGGCGCAGCTTAAAATTAAATGGCATCGAAATCCTCACCTGGAACAACAGAAACATCATTCAAATATCTCTAAGATGGTTGCCATAATGCTGGTTACAACCCAAAGCCAGCAAGTTAAGACCAAAAGCTAAGCTCATATAATTTTGGCTTAGCTCGCATAGCTAACTCAGGTTTTCATATCACACAGCTTGTATTAGGTTGTTAGTTTTCGAGTTGGAACAAAGCTCATCAAGCTATTTATCATCTAGTAGATAATCCGTTTTTACAAAGGAATTTTTGTTACAATTAGTGCTCCTTTAACAAGGTTTTAAAGGTTGGTAGCGACATTGCATACCTCACCGAAACTGGCAATGCGTTCCATAGTTGAACAGCCCGAGCAGTAAAGGAATGGGCGAAGAGGAAAGTAGAGTAAGCAGAACATTCATACCCCTAAAGTCTGGCTTGCCCGAAACACTTGCATAAATTTTTCTATTTATTCTCTTGAGAGGAGTGAACAGACCGTGCGCGGGCGGCTGCGGGCCGCCTACTCCGCAGCTCATAACTTGTGGTTGGAGGTGAGCCAGGTAAGCCTCTCGCACGGTCCGTCGCCCGATGTTGCGCACGACGGCTGCACATGTATGTAGGCTCTAAGAGGAGTGGACATACCGTGCGCGGGCGGCTGCGGGCCGCCTACTGCGCAGCTCATAACTTGTGGTTGGAGGTGAGCCAGGTAAGCCCCTCGCACGGTCCGTCGCCCGATGTGGCGCACGACGGCTGCACATGTTTGTAGGCTCTAAGAGGAGTGGACATACCGTGCGCGGGCGGCTGCGGGCCGCCTACTCCGCAGCTCATAACTTGTGGTTAGAGGTGAGCCAGGTAAGCCCCTCGCACGGTCTGTCGCCCGATGTGGCGCACGACGGCTGCACATGTATGTAGGCGCTAAGAGGAGTGGACATACCGTGCGCGGGCGGCTGCGGGCCGCCTACTCCGCAGCTCATAACTTGTGGTTGGAGGTGAGCCAGGTGAGCCCCTCGTACAGTCCGTCGCCCGAGGTGGCGCACGACGGCTGCACGTACCAGTTGCGGTCGCGGATCCGGGTCAGCCCGAGCTTCTCTTGTATCTCGTGTGGCTTCATCGCTGGAATACACAGACAGAATATTTTAGATTATTTATATATAAGTTTACAAAACCTTGTCAGACAGTTGACAACTTAAAACTCGTTAGTTTACCATTAACTATGAAACTTCAGTTTTTATCAACATTTTATCGTCAAACCCGTTCTCGCATTTAATTGAGATGTAAATCAGAGCCCTGTCTTTGGTTTATTGAAAGTATTAAGACATTCCTATTTTGTATGGCATTTCCGTAGTTCTATTTCGCACGGTAGAGGCGCTGTATCCCCTCTACCTTATACAAAACGGAACGTCTCGATAACATCTCCGAATGTAACTAAACTAAACTCAGGGGTCAGTCTGATCCTGGGCGTATATAAAATACTTGGGGCATGGAAGATGGAGTGAGATGATAGACGGTGGACTTCATTAGAGCATAATTCACATGTGGAGTATAAGAACTAAATAAATACATTAACTTCATTCCATCTGCGCAGGATGGTGAAACCGTACTGTAGAAATGGGATATACAAAAGCTTACCTTCGAGTAAGTCCAATTGGTTTTTTTTTTTTTTTTTTTGCGAATATGAGAGATAGCGTCGCGCATTTCTTTTTGATTTCTTTGTTGCAGAAACATAAACCTTAGTATAATAGAAATAGGGTAGACAAAAAATACCTTCTGGCAAGTCCTGCTTGTTTGCGAATATGAGTATGATCGCGTCGCGCATTTCTCTGTCGTTGATGATTCTGTGGAGCTCTTGCCGCGCCTCGTCTATGCGGTCGCGGTCTGCGCAGTCCACTACGAATATTAGACCTTGTGTGCCTAGAATAGAGAATACAATAGATTAGCTAATTGTCAACAGCCTGTAACCCGAACTTGTTGGAAATGAAAGGCTTGAGAACAGTTTATAAAAAATACGTTAAAAAAGACGAATAATTTTCAAAGAACGGGCTCGAAGAATTAGTGGGATATCAAATAAAAGGTTATTTTAACAGTTTAAGAAATATTTCTAATTTATAGTTATTCAAAATGTGTGTTTATATAGGCCTTCCTTCACTGAAGTTCGCAGAACAATACATTTGAAATTTATGTTCCGCTTGCAGATATTCATCAGACAGCGAAGACTCATAACTGGCCTATATTTATAATACCTATATTTTAAGTTTAATTGATAAAAGTTGAAGACCCTCGGCGCACCAGTCGCACTAGCACTTGGCAGATTTTGTTTAATATGTGCTGTACTATAAAAATACATTTTAACAGTCAATCTCTGATATTCACCCTCCAATCCTGGCGAATCCAACCCACCCATCTACTAATCTTTTTCATTAAGCAGACCATTGTAACCCTATCGGACATTGTATTCACAAAGCGCTACAAAGGAAAGCCCTTCCTTTGTCAAACCTTTCTCCACAAAAATAAAGAAGATATAGCGACACTCACCTGTGTAGTAATGCCTCCATAATGGCCTGATTTTGTCCTGCCCTCCGACGTCCCAGACGTTGAATTTAACGTTTTTGTATGTGACCGTTTCCACGTTGAAACCTACTGTCGGTATCGTTGTGACTGACTGACCTAATTTTAACTTATATAAAATAGCTGAGAGGATTTGTTCAGGAAAATTATAGAAAAACTTGTCCAAAATCATATTACTAGTGCTTAGTTACGAAATTCGTTCAAATGGTCAAATCAGCTGATTTGCTGCTAAGAGCTCGCATAAACCTTATATATTTTTTTTAAATATAGACGAGACGCCGTTTTATAGACGAGGTCCACTCACGTAAGGACGTGAGTGGACAAAAACCGTTTAAATCATGCTACATTCTTATAATTATAACAATAGTTTTTTTTTACTATTAACACTATCGCAGTTTGACGAATTCATTACGGATGTAAGCGGGTTAGCTACGAACCATATTTGCGTTGGAAGAACGCTAAGGTTTTATCCTTAACGAGGGGCTTCTTCCGGATGAATGCGGTCCTAGAAGTAGTATATTATTTTGACTTAGACTTTGAATCCCTCCGAGCACAAATAAGGTTTGAAGTAAACCCGCTTACATCCATAATGTTATAATGTGTTAAATGCAGTATTTTTTAAACTTTTCTCCACACGCGGAAGAATCGTCCATAACAACGGGGCCTCATCTTTAACTAAAAAATATAACGATTATGCGAACTCTTAGATAAATTCGTTTATTTCTAAATAATGTACCTAGTGCAATCTTGATTGGTACCACCTGGTCGGAGGGCGTCCTACACTACGTTTACCGAGTCGCGGTCTCCACTCAAGTACACGTTTGGCCCCAGCGGCCGTCGGTTCTTCGCGAGATATGGCCGGCCCACTGCCACTTCAGCTTTTAATTAACCAAACCCTGTTAATCTCTAATCAATCAGAAACACTTTATTTCTTATTTGATTACATAGCTATAATATACTGTTGATTTTAAAAATATTGTAAACTGTTTGAGCCCTCGTGAACGAAAAACAAAAAACTATATAAATAAGTAAGAGTCAAGGTCATACAAATAATAGGCTCTTATGTATGACATATACGTGCATTATCTACAATAGCTGTCTCGATATATTCTAAACTCAGTTATACAAGAACGTGACTATTATGTCGCAACTGTGTCCATCGTCTTTGTATTTCAATCTTAAGGCCTGTTAAGACCCATCTATGCATTGGTAGCTTATTCGGAGCGGTAGCGAAAGCCTTGTAGGTAATCGGTAGTCCTACCTATCACTAACTCAGATATTTTAGACAATTCCTTCACTCAAACTCGTCTGAAGTGCTAAAAATTCCTTCAAAACATACGAGAGTTCGGTATGCTAAAGCCGAGTAGGTAATCGGTAGTGCTACCTTTCATTAACTCCTATAATTTAGACAAATCCTTCACTCAAACTCGTCTAAAGTGCTAAAAATTCCTTCAAAACATACTAGAGTTCGGTATGCCTATCAGTAAACCCTATATCTTTAGACAGTTCTTCAACTAATCCTTCACTCAAGTCTGAAGCGCCGCGAGCTTACCTTCAAAACATACTCGAGTTCGGTAGGTATGCTTATTCGATCATTTGGTTAAATCTAAACTCCACTCAATAAGAATCTCTTATATGCCTTCGCGACGGATAATTGTACTTCATCGTCGTAAATGTCATTAATATAATTAAGATAGTCTTCAAAACCGATAACAACAAGCTCTTTTGAGGAGAATTCAAGATAGGTCGCTAGATACCTTGAGATGACAGTTCATTTCTTCACTCGTTTGAGATAATTTTCAAAGTTTAGTTCGAGTGAAGGTATTGTTTTACGATCAAGCATACCGAAACGCGTTTGGAGTTTGAGTAGAGTAGAGGTTGAATCGTGGCCGAGGTATGACTAGTTTAATACCAGGAGGGATAATACCGAGCGAAATATACAGAATCTAAGCCGAATTTACCGATCTGGGTAACGTATGTATAGTCTTTAGAATACATAGAGGTTTAAGATACTGTTGTGTAAAGGATACTAGTCTTGCCGGCAGCGTCCAGGCCCAGCATCAATATCCGCATCTCCTTATTGCCGAAGATTTTTGACAACAGCTTCCCCATCCTGATGAGCGACCCTCAACCGCACAACTGGAAACAAAGAAAAGAAGAATGTTAACATATACTAATTACATGTGTGTAAACATAAAATAGCATTAACTTAATATACTTAAAAATTTAATATAACCTCTGAGACTTTCAGTAATTTGGTTCCCTTCTCTGCTTACTTTGAGGCAATAGATAATGAAATGTGCAGCTTTAATAAATAAATATATCATAAGAATATCGGTTTGGCACGTTTTATTGAGTTTTTGTATATAGCATGTATTGTATGTATATTGTAAAGCAATTTGCATAACCGATACCAGTGATGAAACCAATTACGTCGAGGCGCATTTATAACAGAAGCTGATGACATCAAAAGAAAATGTTATAAGGGCAACATAAGTAAGTTTATAAGGCATGAAGGATACGAGATGTTTTGCGTGTTGAGGTTTTGATGTTGTTCTAAAACTTAAAACTAACAATCATCAACCATGGGCTAAGGAAAGCTTGCGTATCGCCTTTCAACTTTGGTTCATATGTACCCAACTCTTCAAACTAAACAGGTCAATTACGTAAGAAGACCTCTCTTTTCTGTCGGGGATTAAGATCAGCTATGCTACTGATCAGCCTGTGACATTTATCTTGAGCAGGTAACCTCAAACTGCTCCCCCCATCCTAAACTCAACCTTTAAAGTCCGATCAACACGAAAAACTTTATCAATTAAACTTTGCCCCAACGAGCGACATTACAAATTGGGCAATACCGCTTTCAAGAAAATTCTAGTTGCCACCCAGCAACTTTCTATTTCCGTGTTGCGGTAAGACATGGGGGAAAATAGCCATTTAAAACAGTAACCAGTGGTTACCTGCACAAGCTGTTATTAAAACCACGGTTCAAATTGCCAAGATGATAATTATCTTTACAACTTTAGAGATCGGAATAATTGAAGATTTCTCGCGGCTTACTAAACATCTGGAAAATATCTGTGAATTGTTTCTTTTAGGGTCGACATAGCAATGGCGGCCTCATCATACATGTCATGTTCATTATATGGTACCTATGTCGTTGTCGTCATGTAATTGATAATTTTTACACAACTTCGCTTCGGTGGAAAAATGGCTCAAGTGGTAGGCCATATACCACTCACAATTGTCAATGAATGTAGTTCAAAATCGATGAGCTATCATCAATCAATCTCAAATGACAGTCGCGGATATCGCCAATCATGTCCCAACCAAACTACTAAACTTTTCAACAATATAGAGGGTAACTGAAGGTAAAGCTGAACTTTCAGTCCATTGAACTGTTAATTGACTAACTGTAGGTCAGTGCTGTATATGTTAATGAGTGTTGGCGTTTGGCACACAAGTGGACAGGTCTGAAGTCTGGCTGGTTGAAGGCTCTTTATTCTCTATCAGATGGTGATTGAATAGCGTGAATTTCATTACAAAGTAATTAACAATATGGATTAAAGGCTAATGAACTCTGCTACCCATTTTCTTGCTCTTCGATTAGTCCCATTAGCTTTAATTATAAGTATTAATACAACGGGTATTTATCGCGTTTATTTACCTATTTTTCCCGACGTTTCAACAGGTTTACACACTGTCGTGGTCACGGGATGACTCAGTGTGTAAACCTGTTGAAACGTCGGGTTGTGTTCAGATCGCGTAAGTTTAAAAATACCCACTAGCTTTGTCTCACCGGTGGTAGAACGAACGGTAAAATTGATAAAAGCCATTAGTTTCTATTAAAATTATTTTATAAACAAGATAACACACAACGTGGTTGTAGCACTAGTTTCAAAAAGAAATCATAATGAATAGTTTTGATTAAAGAGAAACGTTTTCTTCTAGGCTTTCGTCAGGTTTTAAATACCGACCTAATTTTACCCGAGAGCTCATTTCTATCATCGGATACACTAAATAGATAATAACCAATCGTAACAAGGAAACCTGCGATCAGTGCGTCCCACCTACAATCGCTGATGACCTAGATTTGATCTAAGTATAGACGAACAAGAACCCTTTACTCAGAAATATATGATGTGCTTGATTTGGCAATATCTTGGAGTTTTACTTACGTAGATGCATGCAATACAAAAGCTCTTTGTCTCGATTATCTCTAAGCTTACCATAGTGGGAATTTAAGGCCTATTCAACTTGGCACTAAGGAGAAACCGCATCTATATCTTGTGTCTATCAATATAATATATTAAATATATATATATATATATATATATTGTTGTTTCTATCTGTAATGACCAATATGCTGTGACGATTGTGGTTCCTATCCTTTCTAACTCTCAAGAAATGTAAAGTACCTAGGTAGTTCACATTAAATAATAGTAGGTAGATTACATTAATGAATTCATAACCTAATTAGGCAGGTTGGTAAAATGAAGAGGTTCGTTACAGTTTTTCTGTTCTAACTTTTTACGTAGGCAAGCCTAAGCTAGGTCTGGCAAATTATAAATTCTTAGGACAGGCATTATACCTATAATTTTCTGGATTCTCGGCCATTAGATGTAAGTGCTGTAGAATCTTATATTTTATAGTAATTAAGCCTTGTTGTAATTACGGTTGCATACTGCCATATTGGATCGCTGTAGTTATAAGAACAAAACATGACATAAATAGTAGCGCCATGGCAGAGCACCTTCGAACTTCGAACTCTGAAATAACAAGCATTTAACCTTTAAAGCCCCGTACAAGTACATGCAATTTAAACAGGTCAGTATTTATTTATTATTTATGTTGCGGACTATGGAAAACTACCAAAGCATGCAAGACGGTGACACCAGTGTCAACAGAAGACATGCAATGAATCTTGTTGATAAATAGGTAGTGGTATTTCTGATGAAAACTGTGAGCTCTTTAATCGATGTCACAAGGGACAAATTGTCACCAACATACGAGCATGTATTTGTTCGATAAACAGCAAAGGTTTTACGGCGTGCCACAGGGTCGTAAAGCCGACGGTATGTCAGGTTGCACGGAACGTAGGCCTAATTTGGGTCGGTGCCGTCAGATCCTATAATGTCAGTTTCGTCAGAGGTCGAGTTCAAAGAATGGAAAATGAATGTGAGTAGGGCTTGATGGCTGCTTGGAAGTGATCTAAAACATTTGCTTTTAAAAAAAATTCTACAACAAATAACTGTTTCATTTGGTTATCTATGTTAATAAAGAACAATAAAGAAAACGGTAAGATAATTACTTAAACGAGTTCATGATATAAGATATTCTGAAGGCTAAACATGCACACCACAGACACGTATAAATATGAAACAAGCAAACATTCCCATACTAAGATTATCTAATTTACGCGTACAATGTACAATTATGTTATTTTTATCTTTTATTTTTAAAATGTAAGGATTTCCTTTTCACTTCGATCCTCAAAAACCGTCACTTTCCAAAGGTCAGTTCAAAAGACGTGCTCTTCTTTTCTCTATCAATAGTAACTGGGTGGAACTAGGCACTTTACTTGAAAGCATCAAGATGAATTCTTGATACGTTCCTGAATATCCAAGATCGCGAATTCGAAATAGAATCGGGCTGTGCTGTCTTAAATAATCGAGGGACACTTTAAAAGCGGTCAGCTAAAGTGAAAGTTGGGCACATGTTAGGTCTATCACGCTGCAAATAAAGGTTTCGGGTTATGTAAGAGTAGGGCAAACGATACGGAAAACTGTCAGGAACAGTGACTGTAAAGGATAATTGGATTTCATTTCATGTTTCATCGTCAATGATACCTTATATATTTATATATGTATATAATATATTAGGCAATATTTGGTCACTTCTTTGTTGATAGTGAAGATATCTCATTCGTCTAGTTATGCGTTTGAAATTATCTTATAAAACTACGTATCAGACAACGTAGACATAAATATTCCAACATACACAATCATAAATAATCTTTGATGATGTATGGGATGGGAACATTAAAACATGAAGGAAAACTCAAACTCAAATATTTTATTTTTTTAGGCTTACAAAATAAGCACTTAGACAAGTCATACTTTACAATAAATTATTCGTCTAATTATACGTCGTTAGTGTTCGTTCTACAGAAATTCCAGAGCTTTTTATTAATCTGAATATAATTCCGATTGTTACCCAAGGATTATAAGATTTTCCAAGCAGGATAAAAGTGAAATATATGTATAATGTAGGTGACATATACATTGCAAAAGCGGTTATACAGTTCGTTATAATATGGAACGGCTTTTCTTAACTTTGAAGTCTAATTTGACAGTAGAAGATTTATAACCTGAGGCAATTAATCTGAGTGCATCATTGGATTGGTGCGATGAAGGAAATGGCTTGGAAATGGTGAACGCCCCCGGCGATGACCAGACGGAAATAGAAGGGTCGCCAGGGAGGACTGCGGTGACGCCCTCAGCTTATTGACGTTCTAATACGTTTGATTATTGAGCCAAAGTATAAACCGACCGTGGAAGATAAATCAGAATAGGTTAGCTTAGTAAATGGTAATTTGTCTTTTTGAACAAGAACTTTAACCATGTCTCTAAGAACGCTCGCCCACGGCGACTTTTTGTGGCGATGCCGTTGCGCGTCAATCTCGTTTGCAACGCGCCACTTTATCGAATAAAACGCACGTCAGCAGCGCAACAGCTTCGATACAAAAAGTCGCCGTGGGCGAGCGCTTTAAGACTAAGGAATCACTTAAGTAGTCCCTGTGCACATATCACGTCGTACCTACTGTAATGTACTATATTATATGGAAGAAGGGCAGACTACGGTAGGTATCGAGATAAAAGTAAATCTATATTATGTGCTCTGCAGTGGGACTATAAAGGTTTCCCAAAAATGAAAGCACCTACGCAAATAATAAAAATTTCCTGTTCTCTAGGGTTTATTGCGGGGCTACAGATCACGCAGCGCCACCCCAGAACGTTGGACACTTGCCAATTACGCAGGATAACATGGTACTACATATACCTATATTTATAGAACAGAGCCTTTTATCCTCCAGCCTTA
This sequence comes from Eupithecia dodoneata, assembly GCA_947044415.1. NCBI lineage: Eukaryota > Metazoa > Arthropoda > Insecta > Lepidoptera > Geometridae > Eupithecia > Eupithecia dodoneata. The sequence continues at coordinate 3,432,116 of OX345656.1, read as the reverse complement.
TCGCAGGGCTGGATATACATAGATTCGGTTCTTAAAATAGCCCTGATCGTTTGATAATAGTGAATGAACGTCCAGCGGCAAGACGAGCCACCGATATCGTAACATCGCAGGGTAAACCAGAATGAAACTAGCGCAGGACCATGTAGAGTGGCCCAAGAGTTTGGAGGCCTATCATCCAGCAGTGGATGATATCTGTTTGCGGATGATGATAATTAGAGAATAGCATGAAGATCATCGAGGGAGCACCATGTTGGTCTTATTATATAACTAAACTGAAATCTTTGGTAAAAATCATATCTATAATTATGTAATCATGTATTAAATGAAATAGCGAATGCAACAATAACTCTCCTCGCATCTCTAGGTAGAGCATCTCGTAACGACCAAACCAGTGCCAAGCCCCGCTTAACAAAAACTTGTTTTAATTGCTGATAGTATACGTAAGTTACAAATATTTACTACAATAGTTTTAAAGATACGACTCGGCAAATGTCTTGCTTTTATGATACATCTCGGTTTAGTAAACAAACGTAATGCGCCTGTACCTATAACTTTCGCACTATCGTTGTCATGAATTATTTCAACAGTAAAAGCATAAAACAAATGGTACTAATTTAAGAGAAAACCCAGAGTAGACCCAACTGCAAAAGCGGCGAATAAGACACATCGACTAATCAGTAGGTACATGACTCGTTAGTAGGTTAGTAGAAAAAAACATAATTCAAGAAGCCGTGACCGTCGCTGGCCGGTTCGATAACGGTATAAAATCCCAAGCTTGTTAGACGCAGACAGTGCAATCACTAACCTTGGAGGCACGGGTGAATGAAGACGTTACATGCTCACCGGAAGACAAATAACTTTCCTTCGATAAGATGGCTAAGTAACATGCGTACTTAAGCATGACTATAGTTGTATTACGATGAGGGACAAATACGCACTAAACATAAATGAAGAGCCACGAACTCTCGCATAATAGAAGTAGCACGAAGAATTGAAATATTTAGGGCTTGCTTTTGATCAGCTTGAAAAACACAAAACCGGCTCAAATTACAGAAACAACTGAAATGCTGCAAATTAAACAACATTCAAACTAACTATTACCAAAACTCTGGAACTGTTGACTGTATGAAATGAGTTTGTGGTTTATAACAGCAATCTAGTGCAGCTCCTATAGCAAAAGATTAAAAAGAGCGTAAAAAATCAGAGCAACCGATTCTTCGGTTAATATTCCAGATGAATTTTAAAACAATCTGTCTGGCCCGCCGCTGTCACGTCATATCCGATCTAACCCACATTAAGATAGGATTTATTCGTAGAGTTCAGTCGAAAATAAACCAAAGGTTGGAAATACAGACAGATGTTGCACGTCGTTTGAAATTCACGAGCCGAAACATACTTTTAACAAACAAAGCCTCAGTTCGTTCGCACTCGCGTATCGAATTTTTCTGCTGAAACATTGCCAGGTGACCGGTTAAAAGACCTTTTAGAGTCTTTTGGACGTCATGGAGTTGGTAAATCGGATTGTAAAGATTTTATGACGATTTTTTCGGTTGATACCATTGTTACTAGCAGTGATAAATATAGAATTAGAGAAGGGAAGCATACTTTACTGACATCCTTCATCAGATATATATATCACAACATACTCCTATCAGAGACAGCTGGTAGCAATAAAGCCATGCTGACGTTGAAACCGACTGCATAGCAATAACCAGATGGTGCCTATGCTTAGTTGTAAGCACTTGCACAACTTGAGCCATTTTAATGTTAACTCTGAATTAAATCAGAGCTTAATATTACTAAGCATTTTAGCGTTTAAATTGTGACTCGAATGGAATATTTAGTCATAACGATAAAATGATGCCATAGGAAGGAGGAGGAGGTAATTCAGTATTACTAAATATGAATCACTCCGTAATACGAGGAGTAAACAATGTAAACTTATAGCAATCGGCCTGTTCCCGCAAACAGCATCGATTGGAGGGTTGCTGTTGGTTATTACCATGAATGCCATATAACATGTTAATGGTAATTATTATAGCGAACAAAGGAATAAACAGGGTGTAAACCACTAGCATTTAAATAGTCCCCGAAGTGTATTTGTTTGATAAAATGGCGACAGTCGGGCTAGCCGCGCAATATATCTGAAGTTTAGAGCCGAGCTTCATTGAAGTTATTGCATTTTGAAGCTCACGACCGTTGGATTAGATATGAGAATTGGATCATGAGACTATCAAACATGAATAGATATGGAAAACGTGGATATTACAAATTACAATGTATCTGTGGTTACGGAGACAATTATTTTGGGTTACAAAGTTACTACCATTCGATTTCAAAACCATAGGCTTTTGTTTCACCAGTGTTTTATGAGTAGGTATCTTAAAGTTCCCAAATCTAATTGTGGTAGGTAATTACAGGTATTATTATTAGGTACAACTAACATACTGTTAATGATAGCTGATCTATGTTTTAAATTATTTGTTACGACCCGCCCCGGTTTCGCGCGGGTGCAAATGCATGTATTATATATACATATAAACTTTCCTCTTGAATCACTCTATCTATTAAAAAACACCGGATCAAAATTCGTAGCCTAGTTTTAAAGACCAAAGCATACATAGGGACAGACAGGCAGGGATGCAACTTTGTTTTATACTATGTAGTGATGGCACCAGCAAAAATATTACATATTTCCATTAGGCCTCTTAATCCTTATCTGCTAGTCAATTCAAAGCTTATTCAATTCGATATTATAATCTCTACATGTTCGCTCTGCATTTCCACAGTACACCACACACGCGTCCATTCCCGAGTAAATTCAATAAACCGTGATAGCATCCGGCTTTCAGGAACAATTTCGTAACTATAGGTGCAATGGCATATTTTCCAGTAAATCGGCTTACAGTGAGAGCTGATAATTTATTTATTACGCGAGTTTATTTATAGAAACTGGCATGAGTTTTTGTACGAACTGCACCTACTTGGCAGCTACATATAGCTGTTTTTAGATAGATAGAAAATTCTTTTATTGCACACTTACAGAATAAAACAAACAAGACAGAATAAAATACAAAAAATGTGACAATTTGGCGGTCTTATCGCTCAAGAGCGATCTCTACCAGACAACCGCGCTGTTTTTACATCTGTTTATATCTAACGCGCTGATGTATCGCTCATTTTGGAAAAATACGACACGCCCTCTTGAACAGCAGATGAGCAAAATGTTTACAACTGTCGAAAATCCGATAGGAATGTTGTACTTACATCGTTATTAATCTCTGCAGTTTTAGCAGAGATAAATAACGATGGATCGTCAATATAACCATCTTACAAGTTCTTTGGCTATTATGCAGGGGTGCTTTAGTCGAGCAACGTTTTACGACGGAGGCGTCGTCATAAAGACGTAGATTACGCGGTGCCGAGATAACAGCATTGAGTATTAGAACCGATAGAACCGCGTCATACCTAAGTCTGGTTGATTAAAGTATACTCAGAACAAATGTATATCATATTTAAAGAAAAAAAATGTCGTCACCCATAGAAGGCTTAGAATGAAAGTAGACACAAACAAGGTGTTGCCAAAAAAATTCGACAAATTAGTCACAATTTCCCATTCGTATACTTTCCAGGGCGCTATGGCGCTCATTGGGGGAGGCCTATGTGCAGCAGTGGACTGCTATAGGCTGATGATGATGATGATGTGATGATACTTTCTATTCGTGCACTTGTGTGTGTCCAAGCCCTGAAGTTATATGCTTGTCAAATCACACATAGATTCGTTTTTGGTTACAAAATCAAGAAAATTGTTGAATGACCTCTGCTGTCACAGCAGCGTAATTTTCTTCCAGGGCATCACGAACAATTATTATGCAGCGAGATTGTACCCACTGCGAGAGGTTTCAGCCTTTTCGTATGTGCCGCATTCGCATACTACAGCGGCCCTGCGCTATCCATTTTGACCGATCAATTCATGTTCATAGCTATTTTCTTTACCGGCTGACTAAGCAAAACTAGACCGATCAATACAGATTGACACAATGGCTTCTAAATTTAGACAGACGACGCTTCTTAAAAGCTGTCGTTTCAAGTAATATGAACTAAAAACATATTCCTTTTAATCTCGGATAGAGCGTAGAGCTGATGAATAACACTTATATGTATTATAAATGCAAAAGTTTGAATGTTTAGATGGATGCATGGATAGATATTTTTTTTATTATACATAGATAACGACCAGAACACCCAGAACCAATATCTGCAGATCGTACACACAAATGTCCCGAGGCGGTAATCGAACCCGCAACCTCCTGCATCGCAGGCAGACCTTCGCCCACCGCGCCACCGAGGTCGTCATTATAACTACCTTATACAGACAAAGCTTAACGTGATCTCCGAAAAGCTCAGGAGCTTACAACTAGAATTTTAGAACAAACTACCACACAAGCACTGTTGGTTCAAACCCCAAAGTTTTAAGGAATTTGCGTCTGTTGTCTGTGATAACTGATAACTGAGGATTATTATTGTAGGCTAAACCACCGAGATTATTTCGGGTTATCCTTGAGGTTGCCATGTTTAGGCAAATGAAGCTATGCAGACACGATAGGCCTATTCATTTATGTAAAATGTTGCCGTGCTGAAATGGTCTGTGTTAAAATTGACTATAGCATGTTATCCAATAAATCTACGGTATCTTACGTTGTGACTTCGTGAAAGTCGCGTAACAGTATTTTTCAAATCCGAACCTTTTTGCCAGGCCCCTAAAAGCCTGATTTCTTTGATATATGGAGAACGTTTTATTCTCATCTGTGGCCGGGATAAATTGTTCTGAGCTTGAGTCAGGAGTTATCTACCAGAGAAAAGGCGACAAAAAGAAATGGCTATCATTTAAGAAGCAGAGCGTACAACATATCCTACATGACAGGCGATGATTCTTTTGAATTAGGAGAACATACCTGATAGAAAGAAGGTAAATAAATAAATAATAATAAAATCATTTATTGCCATTTCTTAATCTAAACTAATATTAAATACAAAAAGAAATTTCTTATAATAGGCAAAGGGAGAGTATATTCAGCATTGTGCTGCATGCCAAGACATGCGGCGCTAGTTTTCAATATACTCTCGTCGGATATGTGGTCACCGAGGGGATGGGATAGCGGGCTAAAAGTAGAATCTTATACTTATTAATAAGTTACAATTGTACAATTAAAAACTCATATATAAACATATTTTAAAAAAATGGTGACAGCCGCGTTTAGCTAATCCACCGTAAACTGGTTAATCCCATAAATAATTATATTTGTTCGAACCGTAAAAAAATCTCGGCCTGTACTTGTATTAAAGCATTTACCGTCACCCTTTCAATTCAACAAATCGGTTATGGTTCACGCTACATAAGAACTAACGTAAGAAACGTTATGCTCAGCCTGTCCCCCAGTCCCTTATGGCTAGAGTTGTGAGCTCTGGAACGACAGAACTGTCCCGAGAAGATTTATTGAACTAAGGGAGAATATTGGAGGGCGATACTAAAACAAGTCCAAGTAAATCAGGGGTTGGATGGTGCATAAGGTTAGAAGCATTGAAATAATAAAAACCAAGTTGCCCAGATTGCGAACAGGGGATTTATTGGAGCACGATGATGAAATTTATCTTGGAGCATACGATCTGTTATCAGAATGAAAAACAAAATAACTTGATTGGTTACAAAAACTAAACACGACATTGAATTGTAAAACTAAGGGATAGTTTTACACTGTTTTAATGTTTTGCTGGTAATCATGAATAACGTTTTCATGGTACGGGAATGAATTATCAAAATCGGTCCATATATGACGGAGAAATCAACGAAATCGTTGCTGTATGTATGTTCTATATGTATGTAAAAAACATACATACAGTCGAACATATAGAACCTCCTCCTTTTTTAGAAATATATGGGTTGTATTCAGAAAGGGCCCGTAAAAATATGTATAAGGCGATCGTTATATGTAGTTCGATTCCGATACCGTAATTGATAATAACAGCCGTTTTCGTATAATAAAAGTTGATGCTTTGGATGATTCAAAGGTTTTGGATGAGAGTTTTCAAAACAATTACAAAATCGAACAAGTGATATGCGTCAACGCATTGAATTGAACGAAAGAATCGTTAAAACTTACGAATCGAATTAACAAGAAACATCATAATCCACAACAGGATTTCTAGAAATGCAGTTCATAGAATGTGCAGAGCTGGCATTAGTAATTTTAAATACGCCATCCATCTTAGACTTTTTACTCCATTAAAATGTTAATGCTTGCGTGCCACTCGAGTCTAGATTTACGATTCGGCGTTGGTTGCAAGGCGGAAGACTTACCTTTCTTACAACCACTGCATTCTATGATAACGCTCACGAAGATGGCTTATGTAATCTTATTCATTGCAAAAACTCGGTCAACGAGCAATTTGCTGTAGAGTACCACGCTCCTGATGTTTCTCGTGACTCGATGATTCATTCAACTTATTGTGATGACCCTTAGGACCATAATGGGATGGTACGATGACACTGGGAAGATAACTTAGTATTTCGTGGTAATTGACATGGATGATATAACTACAGAAATAAATAAGAGGTCTAAGAGAAAACGGGATATGATGATTTCATTTAATGCGAGATTGCAAGCAGGAAGGTAATTACTGGCATTAACTTTAAATTCAAGTGCCTCGCTATTTTAGGTTATTATCATCATCAGCCTATGAAAGTCCACAGCTAGACATTCGTGGAGAAATCGACGAACATAAGTACTACATTCAACCTAAGGTAGAACCTCCTCCTGAAATCGTTTAAAATCAGAAACGTTTTTCAAATAACTATAGGTCAAAAATAGACTGGCAAGGCAATCGATGAGTCAAGGAACCGGTTGATATAACGCTTACTCGTATGTTTTCAATACTTGACTAAGGCTTTACCAATGAAGCTCTAAATATTCACAGGATTACCTCGCAGAAGCATGACGCTTATAACAGTTTCTTTTTTTATTTTTACTTTAACTACACCTAATCTAACCTGTACAGTAAACATCTACAAGGCTAACGATAACATAGATAGGTAATTCAATGGTAATTGTCAGTAAAAAGTGTTACTAGCTAGGTAATTTACTGTACATCAGTGATCTAGTACCTAAAACGCAATCTCTGCTTAGCTTGGGACTAGATGATGCTGTTTGGATTGACCAGCATTATTTGTTTAGTGATACTTCGGATAACTGGAAGACAATTCGTTTACAATCTTATGATTAGTAGTACTATACTCGAACGTCGTGAAAATCGCACATGAAGTCACCGGTACCTTTAACGGGCAGCCTACTCGACGCTTTACCTGACGGTGGTGAAACAGGCCCTAAGCATTTTATAGTAGCCCGGAGTGTCCCACTGCAGGGCCTCCCTCCCCTTCTTCCACTTTTCTCGGTCCTCAGCAAGGAAGGCCCTTTATTGAAAGGATTCTTTATTGAACAGGTCGAGCTCATCCCGCCATCTCCGCCTAGGCCTTCCCCGTGCCGTCTTCCATCCGGGAACCAATCAGTGGCGATCTTCGCCCACTGCTGGTCTGCCATACGGCACACATGTCCAGCCAAGCATAGGAAAAGTTAATTTATAATGAAACTCCTACGAAGCCCGTTCGGTCACGTAATCAGATTATAAGAATTGTGTCACACTACACTTGTCAACACTTTTATAGACGGACGGTCTCAATGTCAATCATATGGGCGACGTGAACACAACACATGGTAGAATAGTACAAACATTCACATCTACAAAGTATGAACTTATTAACATTATCATAATAATTAGCTGCGCCCGGCGCCTTCGCCTGCGTGGAAATTAATGTGTATTTACAAACACATAACAATACGGATATCGACTGGAAAGGGGTAGTTTATTAAACATAAAAAATATGTTCGTGATACATTCTTTACAATAAAATATGTACAACAATTCCATATAAACTTTACCACCATTTTTAACTCCTCAGAAGTTAATTTTTGAATATAAGATTAGCTTGTATGTTTTTTAGATCTTAAACTACCAACTAATTGTATAAGTAATTACGGAGATACGTGGTAACAAACATTAAAACAAACTATCGAATTTATAATATTATTAGGTAGTAGGATAATAAATAACGCCTGCACCTGACGCTATGAATAATGTACATACTTTCTTGAAATCTTGCTGTTGTTGCGAATCTTTTGGACTTTGAGCGTAGTAGTATATAGAGATTTAAAAATGAACGAGTTATTATAGCAGGATTTAAGACGAGTCTTGGCAGCTTCAATTCTACAATGGTCGTCATCGTTACGCGCGTTGATCAATCAATCGATAATGCCGATCAAATACGAATCTAAGTGTAAAAAAACTTTACATACACAGCACCACCATGTTTATCAACGCGCTTAACGATAAAGACCATTGTAGAATTAAAGCTGCTAAAACTCGTGCATCCCTAGCAATGAATGAAAAAATCCGATAACGTCAATCCGTTTACGATAAGGAGTATGCAAAGCGAAATAAGCAACAATATTATAGAAAAATTCAGACTATTGAGGAAAATACTCGAAATAACCAACTTGGAGCATTAGAGCATCAATTCAACCTTGAGGGCATACGACCGTGAATGCGGGCTCGTGATAACGGCAGCGAAATGACCAGACAAGCAAGAAATCATTGTTTCTTTATGACAGTGAATTCTTACAGTTACCGCGAATCGCGAAGTGATTATCGTAACCGTAAAAGAGGAAAGTTTCCCCAATTTGGGCCATAAAATCTACCCAAGATGAGAAAAGAACACTAAAACAACACACCGCAGGAAACATAATTGAGTGTAAATAACAGTATGTTTTAATCGCAGAATAACTATATACATACATATTTATGTAGTACGAATGTAATGCAAAAAATATATATATTTGAATAGTATTTTGAATACCCATGTCCGGCCAGATAACCCCGAGCCAACAGCACATGTGTTGATAACCCGCAGCCGCGTGGGTGGGTGAGAAAACGGTCTCTCGGTCTTATCAACCACATCTTAATACCTACATAAAAAGATACCTACACTAAAAAAAAATTCGGAGTCGCTTTAAATACTAATAATTCCAAAAATATTCAGTCAGATGAACTTCTTTGCAATGTCATCGATAACTCATGCCATTCCATTATCGGCAACCAACGTTTAATCGGAAAACAATGAAGAATAATGATGATGGTTGCTAGAGGAACATCTATTAAAGTAGAAATCCGATGTCGGATTCGCTAACCGAGGTATTATCGGATTTCTAATGGCATCCGACCATCCTAGTGGTAGCGGTAAATACAAATAGAGGAAAACCACAGAAATTAAATTACCAAACTTTCGAGGCATATTCATTTAAGTACGTAGCAGCCGGCACATATTTGGTACCATGAACGAGGTCAGTCTCACGTACTGAACTTAACGCAGAAGCCAAATTTATAATCAATGCCATGGTCAATTCAGAGGTCAAGATCATTGACACTTGGCATGACACAGCTACTTTGACATTGGTATTCAAAATTGTATTACATTGAAAGGCTTCTAGCATGTGAATCTTCGGAATGTCTGACATACGTATAACATGGTATGTTATACGTATGTTATACGTGTTGGTTTGTGTTTTAAGTTTAAGTTTTTTTGTTATATTTCTTTGTCGCTTTGGTGTCCAACTGTAAAGGCATTGTAAATAGTTTATAAATAAATAAAATAAAAAAAAAAAAAAAAAACATTGTGATTCGTGATATGGCTCGGACATACGATCTGTCGGGGTGCGAACGTTGACCAGAATCATGCGAATTTTACATTTTAATAAGCAGTAAGTAACCTACGGAATACTAATTGGATTTCGTATGCATGTGCTCACACCGCGTTCCATCCACCACCCGAGTATTTCTATGACTATTGACAGTGTAATAGGATTCTGAGTAGTTTGTGCCAGCCAGAATCAGAAACACGTAGTTAGGGTTTTTTTTTTGTCTGTATTTTATAGGAAACTAGCGACCCGCCGCGGCTTCGCACGGGTGCAAATGTATGTATTATATAAATATAAACCTTCCTTTTGAACCACTCTTCTATTAAAAAAAACGTATCCGTTGCACAGTTTTAAAGATCTAATTATACATAGGGACAGACAGACAGCGGGAAGCTACTTTGTTTTATACTATTATATAGTGATGTTATTGCCATAGAAAAACTTTAGTGGTATTCCAATAAAGGCGGATCGAGAGAAATCCTTTTTTCAAACAAGACACCACTTCTCAGAAAATATAAATCTGAGTGTGTTACCTAGGCAACTATTGAAGACGTCATATTTCAAACCTTGTTAAAAAGAAAAGAATCCCAAGAAAAAGTAAGAGTGTTGCCTGAGATATTTTGGATTTAGTGCTGAGTATTTTTACCGACTTTTGTGAAGGCAGAGAATTAACATTTAAGCAGCCAAAGATGGGGGCACGTAGAGACCTTGAATTAGGTGGGTCTGCTGGCGATTTTAACAATTCATATGTGAACTCTGAGCTCAATTTCTTGTACGCATAGGATATAATTGTCTTGAAATATTGTAGGCCCTTTTAATCCGAGGAAAGATTACATCGTTACAAATTAATACTTTTTACTTTTAAATTAAACACAGCGAGAGACATTGCGAGATTTAATATGATCTGTTTTTATCATTGTTTCGTTACCTACAGAACGTCGCCCATTCAGCATCGCCTTGCTGAATTCCAAGGTAGTCTTAATCACCTCAATCTACTTACTAGCTATCCAAAAACGCTGCTCATTTGTTAACATCATTAAGATGATGACGACCACATGATCCAAGACGATTGCATCATACGATAACATAACATCTGTTAAAACACTTCTCGACCATAATAAAAGTAGTGTAACGTGTCACCGCATTTCTAGCAAGTTAATTACCTCTAGTTCTGTTTTCTCGTGAGTGACAGATCGTTGTCACCACAAATTAGTCGGCCGTCGGTTATTGAGCGTCGGAACCATTAGAATCACATTAAGTACACAAAAGCAACGTGACAATTGCGAGGCATTCCCAGGGTCAGGGGTAACACAGATTTGTCTACAAAAAAGAGAGGGAAATATCAAACGCAAAAAAGTCATTTATAACTGGATATTTACCATGATTTGAATGACCTTTGTATTAATTACCAAGATTGTTTCAAAAGATTTATCGAAAAACAAGTTAGATTTTTTTTGCAAAACCTCATGAGCACTCGAAGTGGCGGCCCTACTCATAAGTCTACGGTAAGTAGCAGTACGGTAACCTAAATGGGGGTCATTAAACTAGAAAGAAAAAACAATCCTGTTCATAATTCGATCCATTATGGTTAGATTAATTTGACTGAAGTCCCTATTGTTGCAGAGTTTATCGAAAGCCAATCTTAAGACAGGAATCCTCGACTCAAGAATATTTTATACACGGCTCTTTTTCAATGAAACGGAGAACCTTGTTACACCCCTTATCAAGGCTTAATGAAGTGATCTATTGCTAGGCGCCGGCTATTGGCTTGTTATGGACCATTTTAGCTACAACATTTCTATTTTCATCGTCGACCAATTTCGTTATAACATCGTTATTAATAATCATGACGTCATGAGCGATCGAAGTCACTTTACCCGTCAAATTCCCCACGCTGATAGTCATTTAATTAGGCTTGCCCATATAAATGTTATCTTTATCTTTCGTCGTGTTTATTTTGCCTTGCGTCTATAAATATAGTGTTTATGAGGCGAAAGAGTCCCATTTTAAGGGCAGGCAAGTGCTCACGAGTTTCAGGAGACGACGGTTTAAGTAAAGTTTGTTCACCTCACACATGCCAAAGCAATAGGATAGGGTATTGCAATAGTATGCGTTAACAGAACATAGACAAAGTCTTATATCTAATAGCTCCCATGTATTTGGATAAATCAACTTACTGCATTTCCATTTTTTTTTTACTTGTATGTACTCGTAAATGTCCATTGAAGCTTTATGCTTCCCGATACCAAAGTTTTTTTATCAATTTTCCATCTAACGTAGTAAACCCTAGACCAAATTACGGTATTGATATTTGATTAACGACGATAATTATGGGTTACAGATTAGTCACGATGTTCAGTACATCAGTCACCCGATTCTCGCTGTAATTTCATATTTATTTTATTGCATCATTGTGTACATTTGTAGGTCTTAGTATCTAGGTAATGTATAAGAAACACAATGGTACCCAAGCAGGGTGTGGCAATATGTACTGTGAATGGAAGTGAGCCGGGTTTCTAAAAAGCTATGTTTACTAGATAAGACAGAAAGAGAGAGCGGAAAATTTCAATTCAATCACATAGTTTTATTTAAGTCAATAGTAATAAGGATTAAGTATTTTTTTTATATACATATATTTTTGATGCCATTGCGTTTGGCCCACAACTTCGCATTTTTAGTTTTGAATCAGGAAGTGTGATTTTGTGCTTGTATCTAGTCGGATAGCGTCGCGGTAGGTCAGCACTTTTTTGGAAATATTGGGGGTATTTACAGGTGAATTTGCAACATTCAAATATGTAGATACTTGAAAGTGTTAGGATTTTAAGTTGACGAAAGTGTTTTTTGCAGCTCTCGGGGCACTTTATATTGACTATGATTCGTATACACGACTTTTGGAGTATGAAAAGGTTTTGGACGTCAGTACTATTTCGCCAAAGTAGCATTCCGTACGATAGCCAGGCATATGCGTAGGCGTAATATGCTGAGATGGCCGTTTTCAGATCAGTTGCATTTCTTAGTTCCCTCAGACCGTAAGTGAAACTAGAGAGCTTTGTCTTTATTTTTTGTATACGTTCTTTAATTAGGATGTAGACAGATTGCCGATGTTTCAGAGATGGTTTGTATAAATAATAGCTTCATTGTTTAAATTAAATTACTTAAATTAAATTCGTTTATTGATTCAGACTTATTATATATCCATATTGTGATTTGTTAAGGCATTTAAAAATTACATCATCAGTGTTAATGTAAAGAATGCAATGTAATTTGACTGAAATTACATTACATTCCTTACACTAACACCTACAATACAATTCATATAATAAATTTGTTTAGCATAAGGGTTCATTAGACTTGACATCCAGTGCCTTTGCAGGCTACTGCAATGTCTGTCCACCAGAACCCTTAGCAAGCTATTGGTGCTGCCCAGCATCCTGGGTCTGACGGATGTTATTTTTTGACGAATTACAGCGTAGAAGTCCTTAGTGTGTGCATCAACAAACATGCCAAAAAAACTCTAAGGTTTTTAGTATGTGTTCCTATAATTAGTATTACATTAGACAACAAAACTAGCCCATGAAAAGGGCTTTTCAATGAAAGTAAGTATTTAATGGGGCGAAATAAGGAAAGAGAAAGTAGTTGGAAATAATGGAAATGGACCTGGATTAGACAGGGCAAATAGAGGCAGCTGCCCCGGTCAATTTCATGTTTATAAATAAAAAATGTTTTACAAAGCGTATAGTATCCAACGCACGCCACGTCGTTCTATCACATATTAATTTGATTTTGTAACGTATCCTCATATTCCTCATACACTTCATTTTGGCTGCAATAAGAACACGGCAGTCTCGTTCAGGATACGGAATACGGTAATTATTCAAAGATTATAATTTATTCATAAATGTAGGCAGCCAGTTGGGGTGCCTGAATGTAAAATGGGCAGGTAATTGGCCTTGATTCAATTATTTACGTCCAATAACCATGTAATCGATCGAGACATTTGTATAAAATAGGTTTCTTCTTTAAAAACATTCGGTACAATAAAGCTTACTAAACAGTAGGCACTTATCTAAGGTACCTACTGTTTGAATAATGCTAGATCTTTTACAGTTCCTATATAAACATAACATTGTCTCGCGGTTTGATTGGGAATCAAACCCCCAACAACCTTTCGAGGTTTTGCCTCTCATACAGTCACTGCGCCACAGATGTCGCCTTTTAAGGAAAAAGCATCTAAACGATTAATCAAGTTATCTCCAGTCACGATTTCCACTTGATTCTATTTCGGAACGGTTCTCGAACACGAAATAAGGCTTTTCACGTTTCAAGAAATTCTTTCAAAAGACCTCTCGATCAAAATCTCATAAATTAACGATGAAATCGATTTTCTACCGAAGACATCCTTTATTTTGTTCTAATTATCTTTCGTGCTGGTAAATCCACATTTTATTGGTTTGTAATAGTGTTTCAATCGAATGCCTCAACTAAAGGGACTTAAGACTCCCTATGATTGTGGATTTAAAAGTTGTTGATACAACCCACATAAATATTAAGGAGATCAAGGTTTTCAATCTTCAAGCCTCCAGCAGAAATGACTACAATAACACTAATCAATCAGCATAAACTGATGTTTATTCTGATTGATTGCAACATGTATTTTTGTAATGATTGATTTGATTATGGTGTACAATAAAGAATTTTTGTATTATATTGATGACTCAGTTACTCACGTGAAAAACAAAGCGCCAACAAGCCGGAACCATTCCACAACGCCGGTTGCTTATAGCACGGTTGCCTGCAGTTGGTTGCCTATCGCGTCCACGATTATATAACGCGCGCGCATAACCTGCAACAATACAGTGAACATTCGATCAAAGAATAACTATACGCCTACAATTTCCAGTTTTTATGCATATACAGTAATGTATATCTGGATTCTTAGGTGCTTAAGCCTTTCGACGTTCTGCAAAGACGAGAGGCGATGTTTATCAAGGTTCTGTCTGTAGAAAGGTTTTAGTGATGATTATGGTAATATACTCATTGTTTGGGCAAGGCATGCCCAATTGTTCAACAGTGGCAGTATGTGTGCCAATCCTGGTAGCAAGATCAACTGTCTTGTTTCAAAATGAAGATAGGTATTTAAGCCGATCTTTAATTCAAAGCCGAGACTCGCACCTATGTGGTTGGCCCTTGTGCGTGTTGCCCCATCATAATCTTACCGGCAAGGCGCCTTCTGCGCTCGCCAAAGTCCGGTAACGCTGTCATGGCCATCATGCGGTCAACAGCATTATAATCCATTCGAAAAAGAAGCTAGGGATGCCTAAGCTAACAAAGCCATCTTCAGATGTCAAATGCCAGTATAACTAAAATATTTCTTAACAAAACAGTTTACATTAGTCACTTCAAAGAACAAAACCTTGATTTAATTATCAATAATCTATCGTAATACTATTAAGAGGATTATTGAAAACATATAAACATGTGTTAAAAAAAGTGGCATTGATTTGTATGTTTGGTATAAAAACATATTAAGTATGAAAACATTATTACGATTAAAGGATTTTAAGTATATTATTTTGGAACCAGTTGGTTCATTGGAAAACTCATTAAAAAGTTTATATTGGAAATTCTTGATGGAAAATATTCAAAAGAATTCAGTTGCTTTTCATCTACGCTTTACGCCAGTAGTTTTATTGATTTTATAGTACCAATAAGCGAAATGGCATTGTGTTATTTCTCTAATCTCCCTATCTGCAAACAGCTGTCCAAGTAGCTTCGATTTCTCGTACCACCTTAATATGAGAGTAGGTAAGTTAGAGACACGTGCCAGTGATTGATAAAGACTTAAAGATAACATATTAAATAAATAAAGTTCATACACAGATAACAGAGTATATATTGTATCAGAAAGTAAGTTAAACATATTTGGACATTTGCATTTTGCAGTTCACATAGCTAAGCTAGCTTGACAAGACAGTTAGCGGTATGTTTATAAATTAACGCTAAATGAAGAAAAAGCCACGTTCTATCACTCAATGAAAGCAAAAGAGAAATCACTATAATGTATCACATGAATGAATAAGTCAAAGGAATTCCATCCAAGGTCAAAAGATCAATTTACTCTCACTTAGCATTGTGTCCGTTGTTGACTGGACTGTATAACTATTGTAGCATGATCCATTTCCCTTTGACTGGCACCCAGTCACACGCACTTGATTATGCGAATACCTCAGGGGAAACAATTGACTTACGGAAAGGTACGCATGTGTAAATGGGGCAAAGCGACGTTCCGTTTGTCACAGAACTGTTTCGGAGATTCAAATCACTGAAACGGAAGAGATGTCTACACAATATATCCTTTGAGGACGCAATTCGTTTAATTAAGTATCGTGCGACGTGCGTGTTGGGTGTTTGTTTTGATTTGACTCGATTGTTCGAGGACTCGAGGTGCATTGGTACAATATATTTATTGCTGAAAACTTTAATAATATCGAAGACTGAATCAATATTATTACAAATCCATGACAAATGCAAAAAATGCAAAATTGAGTGTTAACTACCAATACTCTATTTCGTTGCATTTTAATATTGTATTGAAAATATGTATAATACGTGCAACTTTACCTATTATTACGGGGAATGCCTGATAAGTACAAGTCAAAAACAACACTTTTATTGAATGCTTAAAATGGAAATACCTTCCGTCTATGAAAGATAACAGAGTGAAAGACATGCTGATAAAGAAAGTTCATTACATTTGATTGGAGCTGATAACAAAAGGCGAAATCAATTATTTCCGTGGGTAGGTGACACAAGGCACCGATCATCCCAAAATAAAAGGGGTCCCAGTGTTAGAAGAATTCGTGGAACATTCAACAACACAACAAATATTCAACTATATCCTTTCTAAGCGATGATGTGAGAAGAAATATTTACTTATTTGAATATTGTTTAAAAAAAATGATAAATGTATTTTAGTTCTTCAATATCATCGAGGGAAATCTGGAGAGACGGCATTTGGTAAAATCAGCTGGATGTAACATCAAAGAAGAGGAATTAAATTTAAGAATAACAAAATAAGCTCAATAGCAAAAGAAAAATATTTAATGTTACCTACATCAAATATTTCTTTCAATATTTTCTTCAATTCCTAATAACAATACATAACTTACTAAAAAAAAATGTTATTCTTTTCTAGTGGAGTTAAAAATTAAACGCTCTATCATGATTAATTTAATATTTTGCGTGTGTACAATCGATAAATTTTGGAATGAGTTGTTGTTAAAGAAAACCAGTTTTACATACTACCTCTTTACACAGTTAGGAATAACTCGATTAGACCAGCCAAGTCAAGTTAGTTAGAACTTTAATCTCACTGTGCCAACAAACCAACAATTTTCACAACTACAAGTAGTAACTAGACATAGACGACCAATGTGGCGCGGCTGGCAAGGAGGTTGCTGGTTCGATTCTCACCAAAGGATATATGTTTGTACGATCGGAAAATATTTGTTTTGGGTGTTCTGAGTAGTTTCCATGTAAATTAAAAAATATCTATCGCGAAATGTATTCTATTAAGTATATCAGTTAGGTACTTTAACAAAACACAAGCTCAGCTTAGGTTGCGGCTAGATAATGCTGTGTGGATTGTCCAGTATTATTTATTTATTAAGTAGTATCTCCATGTAACTGTCATTATTTTTCGAAAGTAGGTATTATAATTGAAACTCAAAAGAACTAACGTATGCTTATTAGAATGACAAACAGCTTCCTGCACAGCTTTAAATTTTACAACTTTCTACACAAAGCTAGGAGTAAGAAGGTATAAACAAATCCTACCGCCAACGCTCGTGCTCGTTTCCGACAGTTTCCGTCCCAATTATCAAATCACTATCACAGCACACACTTCCGGGCACACACAGCAATCCAACATTTTGCACACACTGAATCGAGTCAACAGTCGACCGATGTTTTGATCCCCTTGATTGCTAGCTCAATTTTCTTCAGTTTACTATAGGAAACTGGTCTCTATTTACAGGGGATTTATGGTTATGCGCGAGGGCACGCAAGGCTTCCGCTCGTAACGACGGCTGCTTTGGTACTGACTGCGATGCGAACGGGCGGAACATGCCAGCAATTTGTACACTTTGATGTGGAATTGAAGTTGTCGAGGTGTTGATGTTGACTGTCGATTGCTAGTTGGTCTGAATTGATAGTAATGAACTTTTGGGGTATTGGGTATTTAAATGTGTCAAAAAGATGATTTTATTAGACATGAAAAAAGTTTTTTTGACAAAATGTTATTTTTATAGATAAATTCTTGTATTCTTATAGCATGTATAAGTATTCTTATAGCGTGTATACGAATACAATAATTTATTTTGCGCGATAAATCGTAGGCGTCATAATGTAGGTTGTTCCAGATTTAGAACAACATTGAAATAAAATTCCAGTTCGATCTTTTTAAAATCATTTTATAGAAGGGTTATGCATATGCATGGGTCATAGAAAGAAAGCCATCTCGTCTACCCGAAACTTCGTTTTTTCGTTATTCAAAGCAGGCCTCGAGGTTACTCAATATTCGGTGACGGTCCACGTTTCCTCTTGACCTGATAGTTTCTACGGATGCGTTATTATTGTTATTGCCCCATTAGATGTGTAGATACTAGAACAAGATCTGACAGAAGCGATTCTAAGAAACCGGGTCTAAGGTCAGTCGGCTATGATGCCAGAAACGAATGCCAAGTAAGATGTTGGAGAATGACGTTTTTGCTCCGTCACGCATTTATTTTCTTTGACTGTACGAATGAATAGTGATGCGAATCTATCGTCCCTAAAATAATGGGCACTAACGAGAACTTGCATATTTATCGAGCCGAGGAGAGAATACGTTTGTACAAAAAAGTGTTAAATTGTATTATTTCATTAAGTCAACGATAATAAATACGGATTACCTATAGTCGGACGTTCTGTGATATAAATACATTGTAGGTACGCAACGCAAAGTAGGATTAACTCTAAACGATTGCTTTAATAAAAAAGATCCATTTTAACGATAACTATGTTCTTCTTAAACGTTTCGGAACCAGTAAGTCAAATCCTTTCTTTCACCCATCTTTAGTCTGCAAAACTAAATTGGTGTCTATGTTTTTAGATTTCCCCATAAACCTAAATCATTTGAACGTAATGGATCGTATTGTCGTAGGTACAGCCCGGAATCCGATGTCAGCCAATCAAAGGTCATCATATCGTAATCGTACCCATTAGCAATGAATTTTCGAGCAAATTACTTCGGCTTGGGTGGCCGGTTGTAATGTCGAACTTTTACTATGAGTAGGTAGGTTATCTAGCTCTAGAATCAAGCTTATTTTTGAACAACATCTTAACAAAAACTGATAACCATAACAGACAACAGCTAGGTAACAGTAAAAACAAAGAATTCAACAAGTAATTGCATGAATCGGCGCGCAGGGGAAAATGCGCACATTCGAATTCGAAAACGGACATGGGGCGAACACAATAATGACTGAACGCTCTCTAAATCAAAAGTTGAGTAAACTTCTACAATTTGCTTTATGATACAATGTCGTAAAATATATTCCATCAATATTTATTTGGTCTTGTAACACCTTAATTCACAAAAATATCTTGGTTTCTGGATCATAGTATTAAGTACTATACTGATAGTTAAGTATGTAGTATAGTTGTATCGTATGGCGTTCGGTTGCCATCCGCCTGAGTCGCCGTCTCGCATGATAAACGAGACCCTTCACGCGCGTATCTGCCAGGGGAAAATGAGGCTTAGGAAAATGCCACAAATGGACCGGAAAAGACAATGGAGCCATAGTAACGAGTTTAAAAATATGGAGACGGGAGACAGTTGAGTGATGCGCAATGGCATCTTGGGTATGGCATTCTGATTATATTTAAATCGATTAATATAATAATATAATGGTTATTTTTCAGACGAGACGTCTGATTAAGGACTAGCATAATAAGCTTCTCCAATGTTGACCTCTTTGTTCGTTCTTTCTTATAAATAATATCTCTAGCTCCTGGGACCTCACTTTAGTTCGAGTACAAACTTTGGTCATGAAATAATTATGCAAATGAAAAATAAACTTGCATCCACGAGAGATGTGGTGTGACGACCGATGTGGCGCGGTGGGCGAAGGTCCGCCTGCGACGCAGGAGGTTGCGGGTTCGATTCCCGCCTCGGAACAATTGTGTGTATGATCTGCAGATATTTGTACCGGGTGTTCTGGTAATAAAAAATATCTATGTATGTAATGTATTGTATTATGTATATCAGTTATCTAGTACCCATAACACAAGCTTACCATGGGGCTAGATAATGCTGTGTGGATTGTCCAGCATTATTTATTTATTTATTTATTTGCGTGGAAGCAAAAACTGACATCCATATCTGTCCATATCAATTCCATGTGAATAACAAAAATTATCTGTCTATTAATACCGTTTCACGCCTAAATGGCTGAACGGATTTTATTAAAATTTGGCAAGGGGATAGAAACGAAAAGAAAAGCGCGCGCGAAGCCGAAGGCTGACGGTAGAACCCAACATCAATAATTGCCAAAAATGCCACAATAATAAATGCCATTCATTTAACAAAGCGCATACCATCCATAAAAAGGTATTCTGATTAATAGAATACTTACTTAACACTTTGAGTGCTGAAATCACACGGTATGTGTTTTCTACAAGTGACTAATATGCATAAATCCATACTAGCGCAGCGGCTGAGAAAATACAGATCTTTGTGACTCAGCACAGCCGTAATATTTTTCGAACGAAACGCATGTGCGGCGCAACACAACCGCTGTGTAGAGCGGCAGCACGAATTTTTTAGGTTAAAAAAAAGATCGCAGTCGTCGAAAAAAAATCGCAGTCAAAGTGTTAAGTCAATCTATTTCTCTATTTCTTGCACTGTTTTCAATCTTTAAATTTGGTTACTAGATTGTAAACAATTTGATTATTTGTTAGTTTTAAACCATTGGTCATTGGTAGTCAAACTGTTCGTAAAGAATGTGTTAAGGAGGGTGTGACCAATCCTTTAGAATTCTTTCGGTATCTACCTGACACAGGTAATAGTTTAAAAGTACTACTGTTGCTATTCCTTAAACATCAAGTACATAGTAATTTTTTTCAAGTATTTCGTTTGTAAAGTCAAACCATGAATGAATGGTATTAAATTATGATTTAAATATAAACAAATATAATAGGGAATCCGATGTATGGTCATCAGAAGCAGGGTTCTTTATAACAATTAGTTTTTTAATTCAAATCGGTTTTTTATTTGTAATGAACTTGACAGTATTTTAAATTTTTTACTCTCTATGATTAAGGCCTAAGTTATAAAATTTTTCACATCATGTATATAAAAAATTACTAATCCTCTTTTTAGGTAATCTGTGTGTTACTAACGGAATTAAGAAAATATTTTCAAAGCAACAGATAAGATAAAGTATTGCCAGGGTCATTAATTACCTACCATTTTGTACAAGACTTATCTCTTATGAAGACAAGGTGCAAGATAGTGTAAAATAATCTTTTATTAGTATAAGTATGTGTGTTATTTTAACATGACCTTAGTAACTGATTTATATCGTTTTGTATTTTATTTTGAAACTATGCGAGCTATGGAAAGAGCTATGCTCGGAGTTTCACTGAAGGATAGGATTCGTAACGAATACATCCGACAGAGAACCAAGGTTATCGACATAGCTCAAAGAATTAGCAAGCTGAAGTGGCAGTGGGCCGGCCATATCTCGCGAAGAACCGACGGCCGCTGGGGCAAACGTGTTCTTGAGTGGAG
Source organism: Eupithecia dodoneata (assembly GCA_947044415.1). NCBI lineage: Eukaryota > Metazoa > Arthropoda > Insecta > Lepidoptera > Geometridae > Eupithecia > Eupithecia dodoneata. The sequence goes on along the minus strand of OX345656.1, from coordinate 3,410,477 downwards.
ACCACGACTCGGTAAACGTAGTGTAGGACGCCCTCCGACCAGGTGGGATGACGACCTGCGAAAGACTGCAGGTAGATGCTGGATGCGGCAAGCTGAAGACAGGGCGCTATGGCGCTCATTGGGGGAGGCCTATGTCCAGCAGTGGACTGCTATAGGCTGATGATGATGATGATGATGATGATGTATTTTATTTTAGTCATGATAAATTTAACTGAATTCAACTGTAGGATATACCAATCTTAAAGCAGGGTTCTTTATAACAATTAGTTTTTTAATTCAAATCGGTTTTTTATTTGTAATGAACTTGACAGTATTTTAAATTTTTTACTCTCTATGATTAAGGCCTAAGTTATAAAATTTTTCACATCATGTATATAAAAAATTACTAATCCTCTTTTTAGGTAATCTGTGTGTTACTAACGGAATTAAGAAAATATTTTCAAAGCAACAGATAAGATAAAGTATTGCCAGGGTCATTAATTACCTACCATTTTGTACAAGACTTATCTCTTATGAAGACAAGGTGCAAGATAGTGTAAAATAATCTTTTATTAGTATAAGTATGTGTGTTATTTTAACATGACCTTAGTAACTGATTTATATCGTTTTGTATTTTATTTTGAAACTATGCGAGCTATGGAAAGAGCTATGCTCGGAGTTTCACTGAAGGATAGGATTCGTAACGAATACATCCGACAGAGAACCAAGGTTATCGACATAGCTCAAAGAATTAGCAAGCTGAAGTGGCAGTGGGCCGGCCATATCTCGCGAAGAACCGACGGCCGCTGGGGCAAACGTGTTCTTGAGTGGAGACCACGACTCGGTAAACGTAGTGTAGGACGCCCTCCGACCAGGTGGGATGACGACCTGCGAAAGACTGCAGGTAGATGCTGGATGCGGCAAGCTGAAGACAGGGCGCTATGGCGCTCATTGGGGGAGGCCTATGTCCAGCAGTGGACTGCTATAGGCTGATGATGATGATGATGATGATGATGTATTTTATTTTAGTCATGATAAATTTAACTGAATTCAACTGTAGGATATACCAATCTTATGGTAATGTAAATAAATAATATACCTACCTACAAGGATTCCTATGAAATTACGAAGTCTTCATCTATCTAAAAAAAACTGTAGAGAAAAACTGTGTAGAGTTTACAGTTTTTTTGGAAAATCAAAACAGTCTTCTGTGTGTAAGCGTGGTATTATTAATATTTGTTGATGACAATATTAAACGTCGTGTGTTGAAAATAACTTGCATTAAACACTCCATAACAAAAATGTTTTATTAGAAGTAATAGTTACACTATATTATTGCTGACTAAAATTAGGCCATTTGAGCCAGATGTTCTTGAAGAAGTTAATTGGTGTCAATTAGTACTTCATTGGCTGTGAATGGTGTCTATGATTGTTTTCGGATCTGAACACCTTCAGGTCAGCGGTTCTGAAACTTTGTTAGCAACTGAACCCTTTTGTAAATCGAAATATCTGACAGAGCCTTCAAATAAGTTCCTTGCCTAATAGATAGATAATAGATAGAATTAATAAAAAACGCAGGCCGGAGCGAGCTTCGAACATTTTAACGCTTAAGAAAAAAATTTTAAAAAGGAGGAAGAAAAGACGATATAACGACGCTAGGGAGTGGTGCAAGAAGTGACAATTTTTTAGACTTTAGCGACGGCCGCGGCGGCGCAGCGGTGGGATAAATTTGAGGACGTGAAGGAACGCAAAGGAAAAAACAGGCGAGCGATGCGATCCGCTAATCATTTTCGTCAATTCTATACTAGGGTCTGGTGACATTTTTAATAATGATTCATAAATCTTGTTTGATCTACTCAGGAAAAACTGCGCGCTCGCGCTGGGCATGTGTTCCTTTCGTATTGATTTTCAATTTATTTCGCTTCCTAGCAGAAAGTAGGTGGGTATCTAGGGCTCACTTGCGCCTATCTTTCCCCACAGAAAATTTCTAGTTAGTCACGAAAAGTAGGTTTAGGTTCCGTGGACCACACACCTTGCAAGTAAATTACGAAGATACTGTACTTAAAATTTATACATATAATTATGGACTCTATAATAAATATATTGTATAATTTTCTCTGTAACCGTTGCAATGTTTATGTATGCTACTACCTATATATTTTTTATTGTATATGACCATATTTGACACTAAGTCCGTATAAGTATAAAGAGGCTACGCAGAGCAAACTTTGAGTAAGGCTGTTCTAGTTTGTATGATTTGACTACCTATAAACTATATGGGTTGAATACATATTTTTATATATATTCAGTAGGTACTTTATGGATGACAGAACAAAAAGCATTCATTTTAATTTATGCTTGTGAGATAGCAATAAGAATTAATTTAATAGCCAATAAGTCACACAATCCAACTAGATTTTACTGTTTATACTTTACGAGCAGAAAGTTTTAACAATATTACTAAGTAGAAGTACAAAATTATGCTGGTAGATCTAGCTAGTTAATAAGTAGGAACAAAAATCCCTACAGCCACAGATATATACGGAGGTTAGTAAACTTAGTATTATGAAGCTCTGTCCAGATAATGTCTTTCTGGGGAATAAATAGCTGAGTGATTTTGGAAAATCCTAAATCTAATTAGAGTACTTCCTAGAATGCACGCAAAAAGTTTAGTAACAACACACATAGTAAAATAGCCACTATTAACTTTTCTAGGAAATACTCCAGCCAAGCAATTGTGAACCTTAGACCACTGAGGAATAAGAAGCGCTTTAACATCAAAGTAATGTCAACTTACATCAACAGTGAATCATCAATTCATCACTCACAGCAGAAAGCCTGCAAGAGTAGGCAGCACTAGGAAAACTGGTTACGTTTGAGGGATTTTTGCTTGAATCATCATAATAATATATTGTCAGTTTGGGAGAACTGTGTCGGTAAGTCACGTTTTGGAGCTAGGCGGACCCGACTGCCAAGCAAACTCGCTCGCGCCGCCGCCGCCGCCGCCGCGCCGTAGGTACGTACGATGGCGGGTCAACGAAAACTGGCCACAGCCAACGCAAATAGGTAATGTTTTACCTTACTTTTAATGTAGTTATTCCAAAATATGGAAAGGAAACACTAGAACTTACCACATGACAGTGTAAAATAGCACAAGTTCTCTAAAATTCACTCAACACACAACACAAAAACACATCCATCCACGATTCACAATTAATTTTTGACAGAAAACGTACGCAAGCAACGAACTGAATGGAATGATATAAACTGACTGCTGCTACTTTGACTGTTGAACTGATGAACTGCTTGACAAGTTAAGAACATGACCGATTTTGATAGATGGATGATGTGAGCTGCCAACTATTATGCATGAATACGTAAAATTCACATTCACGGAGATCGAGATACTATCCGCATAATATAAGCATAACAACATTACTTGAATTCTTTAAACTAACAAATTATCATTGACATTGCTTCCTTGTAATTGTAATAATCAGTTACGTGTTAATAATTGATTAAAATGACAATGCATGAGGTAGGTACTATCAGCGAATATTTCCGACCTTATATTTTAGTTACAGTCCACATTTTAAACGATATTATCGAAGTTGTTGATCATTATGTCCGCGTGCCAGCATTTTCAGACAGGCATTGCGCGTATTGTGACTCGTGAGGGACGATTGACTATTTCGTTGGCTCGAGAGGTAAAACAAAACGTCTTGGAGGCTAAAGAGTAAACAACAGGTTACACTTCTCTGTTGCGATCTCTCAAAAGCGTTTGAGGGCTCCGATCACGCGGTTCTCGCTACCAAGCTGGAACACTAAGCAGTGTGAGGTTCTGCGCTCACACTATAGCTATCCAGCACGCATGCTAAGATCGAGGTTGCAGGTAGTTGTGGGAGGAAATGTGAATATTAGATAATGTCCTCTCACCACGACAATAGGGTCAGTCTAAGGGTCTGCAGTCTTTAATATCTTGTTTTCAAGGCTGTCTAATGATCTTTCATAGGTGGTGAGCACAACGAAGGTAGATATTCATGTACGTGGATGATGTGGTCGCCGTCGTTTCTGGTGCAACAATGAACGCCTTAGAGCTTTAACTGACCCTTACCGTGTCCAGGCTTGCTAAGAGGTTCGAAGCTTATGGGTTAAACTCCTCGAAGACGCACTTTATTAGATTTATATGCTGGCATGCACGTTTGCCTGCCCGGACATCTTCAACGTGCCCTATCAGCTTTCGCTGGTGCAACGCATATCGATCAGGTGCCTAGCTAAGTCATCCCTATTGGGTTTTAAACTTGACAGGAGATATATGTGTGGGAGTCCCACATTGATAAAGTGCGCGGAAATATTGGTGGTTCGGGCTGCGCACTAAGCTCGCCTAGCCGCTTGGCATTATTACTGCCCAGACAGACACGTGATGCATTCCTAAACTATGCAACTGTTCACTCAATATTTTGGTACGAAGCTGGCGGCGCGGCGTGCGGCCTGCATAGGGTAATATATTAAATATCTTCATCAAAATAAAGTTGGCAACATTTAAGAGTACTCCTACTTCAAGCTCTGAGGCTTGCTTCAAGGCTGGGCTTCAAACCAATCCATGACTGACGTGTTTATGTTAAGTGACTTGACTTGACTGTCAAACATAGAAGAACATTAACATTTTATGAATATAAATAGAAAGAATCAAAGTAAAAATTTTAAGTTTTTCATCCATAGTTTTTAGGTAGAATTACTTGATGATGTTTTACCGCCAGAGTGTAAAACTAACAACTGCTGGAAGACTATTACTGAGTAAAAAGCTGTTGCCGCAAAGAGTCCTTACCACCCGAACATTAGGGGGCACAACCAGATTACATCAACGAGACAGGTTAGTTTTTGTTTTGGTTTTGATGCAATTTACGTAGGCTCCTTTGATACTTCTACTTTGTTTTTCTTAACAGCTTTTTTACTGACAATGACAAGCATTAAGGTTTTCTGGTTGGAAGTCCGAAGGTGAAATTACAATACAAGCACATAGTGTGAGCTAGTTCTCTGTTTGTTGGTCATTTCACAAATGGTGGACCATCTGATGTTCCCATCAATCAATCAATCAATAATTGAACATTACATGAAAAATAATATTTAATTTAAATAATAAGGATTAAGGATTAATTTAAATAATATTTAAATTAATCCTTAGAGAAATTATAATACGTTCTCTAAGACTAAACCAAATGCAGCATAGATCATAGATCTATCATTTGATCCCTCTTACAATAAAAGAAAATTTTCGAACTTGTAGGTCGAACTATTAGTTATTGTATTCACTTTAGTTCAAACTTTGAGCCATTAATGTATGGTTAGAGTGAGACTACCCCAAAATGTATTGAAAAAAAATTAAAGAAGTACTTACTTTTTTCTTTTTCAGGATCCTCCCTGCCATTCAAAATCATGCTAAAAAACCACAAATTGGGTATGAAGCAAAGGTAGCTCAAACTAATATTAGTCCATCCGCCAAAGGTGAGGAGTTACTTGAAAAGATGATTTCTGGTTTGTCTTCAGACATTCACCAAAAAAACAGAGTTTATAAGAATGACTTGATGCGGTTGATTGCTAAAGTCAAAGATATGAATTTCTCGACAAAGAGACAGGGGTTGCTTCTGATTCGTTGCTGTGGAGATCTACTTCCTGATGAGTCACCAGCTGCTAGGATGGCGTTGGTGGAGCAAGTTTGGAACACACTAAAGTGGGTACAAGTCACTTTCCTTAGCCTTATTCTAATTTAAGTCTAAATAGGTAAACTAAATATGATCTGGACTGACCAATGGGAAATCCCATAGGTGTGTATGGAGCATTACTTCATCTGATAGGCTAATGCCACACTACAAAGAGCTTTGCTTACTGCTAAGAGCCAAGTGATTAATTTAGTGACTGATCATAACAAACAAACATACCTATTGCATACAATGGCGGTAGCCACACAGCGAGAGGCATGCCTAGTTAGGTGCCTGTGGGAGGATAAGTCACTGAGTAGCTTAGCTCTTAGCAGTAAGCGAAGTAGTGTGGTATCTAACACTTACACAACTTCTTGATATAATTAGAATGTGTATAAAATATACAACATTCACCATATTTTTTATACTATCTACTAAACACTGCAGGCAAACCTTTTTCCAAGATTCAACTTCATGAAAAAAGGTTAATCTAATGTCAAACAATGTAAACTATTCCACACTATAGTTTGACAGAAACCGCTGTACCGCGCCTGAGGTATGCGAGCGGCGAGACGGGGGAAGTATCGGCCGCTCCGATCCATCAGTTTGCCGTCAACGCTCACGGCGGCGCGGCGGTAGGTAGCTTTTCTACCGGACGGTCTATGTCAGACGCACATGAGATAAATATCCAAAGATGGATCGAGCGCTATCTCGTGATGTCAAACCCGTCTTTTTTAAACTTTATATTTTTAAGTTTGTAAGTATGGATGGATGTTTGTCACTCTTTCACGTAAAAACTACAGAACGGATCTTGATGAAACTTGGAACATACATAGTATGTGTACTGGAATAACATATAGGCTACTTTTTATCGTGGTACCACGCGAGCGTAGCCACGGGCGAAAGCTAGTAAAAAATATAAACATATCGTTTTATAAAATAAACAAATTGTTTACGATATCGTAAGATATATCCGACAATATCGATCTCATGTGTACTCTTGCTCTTTTTTCCTCGGCCCCCACCTCGCCACACTTCCTTAAGGAGTGGTATAGCGGTTGCGGTCAAACTATAATTAGAAAGTAGATTTATTTAATAATTACTAGCTGCTCCCCGCGGCTTCGCCCCCGTGGAAATCTATGTGTCAAATGATAAAAAGTATCCTATGTTAGACTCCTGGTTCTAAGCTACCTCTCCACCAATTTTCAGCTAAATCGGTCCAGCCGTTCTCGAGTTATAAGTGTTGTAACAAACACGACTTTCTTTTATATATATAGATTAGCATTTCAATATTAGTCCATGCTAGACATGGCCTTCCCTAATGAGCGCCATAGCGCCCTGTCTTCAGTTTGCCTTAATATAATTATGCTGATGAAGTTTATTTCTATTTTCAGGCCACATACAGCATTCTGCATAGATCACTATAATGAACTGATTCGAGTCTACATAGCCAATAAGAGAACACTAACAGTGCACTCATTCATAGACCAAATGGCTCCATCCACACCTAATATCACTACTTATGAACTTATACTGAAAGCATTAGGAGAGGTTTGTGTTTTTGTGATATTGCATTACAGTAGACCCTTGATTATGATTGAGGATTCGTAACGAATACATCCGAGAGAGAACCAAAGTTATCAACATAGCCGTGGGCCGGCCATATCTCGCGAAGAACCAACAACCGCTAGGGTAAACGTGTTCTTGAGTGGAGACTCGGTAAACGTATTGACGCCCTCCGACCAGGTGGCATGACGACCTGCGAATGACTGCAGGGAGATGCTGTATGCATCAAGCTGAAGACAGGGTTCAATGGCGCTCATTAAGAGAGACCTACGTCCAGCAGTGGACTAACATAGGCTAATGATGATGAGACCCTTGGTAGTTTAGTGTTACTATAATCCGAACTGTCAATTGACCTGCCTGCATGTACAGAAGAAAACGTTTCCACTTTCTTATAAACTTTTAAAGAGGTAAATTTCACAGAATCCATAGTATCCTACTAATATTATAAATGTGAAAGTTTGTGAGGATGTTTGTTGCTCTCTCACGCAAAAACTACTGAATGGATTTTGATGAAACTTCACATTAATATAGCTTACATATCAGAACAACACATAGGCTACAACTCATAAAGATTATTATTGATAGATTACATTGTATATTATCCAAAAAATCTATCACCACGCGGGTGAAACCGCGGAGCACAGCTAATGAGATTATAAGTGAACTAACGAAAGGCACTGACGCGTCTGCGAATGAAGAATCTTCTATTGAATAATGATTAGTACTAATATAACGGGTATTTATGGCGTTTTTTTACCTATTTTCCCGACGTTTCAACAGGTTAACACACTGTCGTCATGGAATGTTATCCCGTTATATTAGTAGATAATACCCGTTATATTAGTAGATAATACCCGTTATATTGGTAGTTAATACCCGTTATATTAGTAGATAATACCCGTTATATTAGTAGATAATACCCGTTATATTAGTAGATAATACCTGTTATATATCTCAGTTCTCAGATCGTTTTAAAAATATTTCTTCTATTGAAGATATTCCTACGTCAAATGTCAAGAAAATTTAGTTTATCTAAATTTCCAAAGCAATATATTTTCCGATGTACAGTGTGAGTCTGCATAAAGTGCACAAATAAAATGAAAGAAACTACGCCTTTTTTTATCGACGGAAAATATTTTTTTTCTTTGTTTTTTTTTTATAGCGTTTTTAAATATTTTTTTCGCTACTTCAGTTCTTTGTTGTACACTAAATAACACACAAATAACTAAACTAAAAAGGATATGTACATAGGCTATTTCCCTGTGAACACAAAAATAAGTGCACGTTTAATTGATTTTCTCTTGATTTTTAGTGTGGTGATGTGAATCAAGCGACAGAAGTTATTTCTAATATGAAAGCGCAGAATCTACCAGCTACGGAAAGTGTTTTCAACTCACTGATCTTGGGCCAGGGCATGAGTGGGTAAGCTTATTAAAAAAAAACAATACCTATACACTACTCGATGTTGGCTAGTGTATACGTATCTCGCAATTTTTTTTCAGAAAAGTAGAATGTTTGTAAACCAACCGCCCATACTAAACCTAAAATTCACTCTTGCTGCGTCTTCTTATACGCAATTTACATTACTTAAGATCCTCCAATAAATGTATTATATATTTATTTTATACGAAAATTGTCGGCAGTTTTACCTATTTGCGTCGTGCTTTGTTTACAAACTTTCTACATCGAGTTTGGCTAGTGTATAGTTATATAGAAAATAAAAACGAATTTCGGTTTAATACAAATTTTGGCTCGCAAATAACTGAAATAAAGCCATGTTAGCTATCTACAGAATCAAATGTGTGAGAATAATTTGTTTATTTCTTCTTCACAATAGGTTTTACTTGTATGTAGTCATAAGCATGACTTAAGTATATGTAATGCATTATATTAAGTTGGTATATGAGTTAATTAGCAGCCATAAACTGTGAAACAGTCGCTGAGTGTCAAATCTCTCACCAGAAACCTGAAAAACACCAAGGAAGTCCGAACCATGATGCAATCCCTAAAGATAGACCCCACAATCGACACATACACAGCTGAAATCCGTTCTCTAATTTGGAATAAACAGAGTGAGAATGTAATTGATTATATGAGTGAGGCGACGAAGAATGGCTTACAGTTCGAAGAGTCTCATATAATGGATATTGTGAAGACTTTGGCTGAGATGAACAAGTATCCTCTTATTCCTAAGGTTAGAACTTGATAGTGTCACCGCCGGATCTTAGGATCAGCTCGTTTGCGGAATACGGCGCAATTCATTTAATTGCCCATGTCGAGTGTTGAACTTTGTTCAACAATATGGCTAAATATCACTTAGCCATCTTGATGAATAAAATAAATTAGGTATTCCTAACAAATCACCTTTCGTTTTACAATCAATCTAGCGATTTTACTACGAAGAGGCTGATTCTATAATCCGACGGCGACATACACCTGGAGCAAACATTTGTCAAATCTATTTCTAGAACTCATAATACCTTAGCTTATGGATTTTTCGTTAATTTTATCTCTACTCTGTTATAATCTGATTAAAACTAGTCCTAATTCGATGCTTTGAATAGTCTAGCATTATTTATTTATCTCAAAATAAACCTTATTGTCTTTTGTTATAGGTTCTACGATTCCTGCCTCTAGAAACGCTCGGTTCTCCGTCGATATCGCCTTACATGCAAAGCGTGACGACCTACCTAGTTTTCCAGAACCATGCAGTGCCAGCGTTAGAGATATACAAGACCCTGCCCCTGCCTTCCTTCGGGCCTATGGACGACCAGGGCTTGCACGGACGCAGCTTGGTGCGGGATTGCGTGAAAGCTTCTATAGTAAGATTATTAATACCTAAAGAAAAACTTTGCATTGATGGATTTAGGACGATTTTTGCCATTATGCGTCTCCATTTTCAGTGGTTTCGGCAAAGCATTGCCGATAACATGAAATTTAAAATTAAAAAACCTCCGACACGCCATTTTGTGGTGGCGGCCATCTTGGACCAATTTTCATCAAACATAGCTAAGAATATAGAATAATTCACCTTTCAAACAAATACACTAACTCAAAAACGGTTCATCCGGTTGGGAGCTACGATGCCACAGATAGACACACGCACAGACACGTCAAACTTATAAATCCGTCGTTTTATGATATTTTTTTAGTTTTAAGCAGTTTCTGCCTGAGAAACAGGTTTATTTAACCTAGTTCAGGCAAATATATTATTTTAGACCAAGAACATAAGATAATAGTCTCTTGTAATCCATTTAGTCCTAAGTTGTTTTGGATAAATTTATTTATTGAGCTTCTTGCCTTTTCCAGCCTTCAAGTGTAATCACCCTAGTGACTCAAGAACTGATGTCGACTGGACGCAACCCGTTAGCGTTACAGAACGCGGCCGAAGCCGCGTTGCAGCTTTGCAAGTTACCACTCGCCCTCGAACTGTTCACTAGAATGCAATTATTGGGTATGCCAGTGCGACCACACTACTTCTGGCCTATCCTGATACACAATTCTAAGACATATGGCGAAAAAGGTAAAGTTCAAATTATACAACTAGTGAACGTTGGGAGGTTTGTTGGTTGGGTAGATGGATGTTTGATATGTAAGTCTAAACCTGGAATAAAGCATTATGCTACTTTTTATCCCATAAACCAGTTCCCATGGGATAGAATTAACCTTTAAACGTTTCCATAGAAACAACGTGTTGTATATAAATGTAATGCCCTAAACAAACCGCCCATACGTAACCTAATATTCACTCTGTTGTCGTGTCTTTGTCATGTCCAGCAGTGGACGAACATAGGCTGATGCTGATGATGATGTCGTGTCTTATGCAGATTTTACATTACTTGTAGATTTTTGAGACACAAACTCGACGCCAAGAAATTAAGTATTATTTATTTGTGGTGTGGTTTGTTTACAAACATTCTACATCGAGTTTGGCTAATTCATAGTAATTTTAGCATTCAATGGTTTAGGCAATGTTTTTTTTTCTATTGTAGCATTTACAAAAGCTCTCTAAAAATGGCTGTCAAGTTCATATAATGGCTAAGGGCTAATTCCTAAGAAATCCCACTGACGAAATCCAATGCGTTTCTTCTAATAATAACTATACTATAAATTTCCCCAGGTATTCTCAACACCCTACAAACGATGGGTAAAATGGACGTGAAACCGGACTACGATACTATAATGGGCTACGTCTTACCGTTCGTTAGTTTTACCTCGCCTCAGAACCTGATGAAGAAATTCACTGATGCCGGGCTGACTGTATCCACTGTGCTGACGCCTATGGTGGAGACGTTATTAAGTTCAGGCCAAGTAAGGGCGGCGAGTGAACTATGTAAGTATTTACAGAAATGTTAAAATGTCGGAAGATTAATGAGTAATTTAAGATATATGTATGTAGATGATAAAACACCTATCGTCTTGCGTTCCGCATATGGTGTAGTGTAGACGCTACTGAGTTTAGGCCAAGTAAGGGCGGCGAGTGAACGTGAATTTTCAGAAATATTTTTAAGCTTACGCGATAGATAGATAACACTTTATTACACCACACAAAACAGTAAATAATACAGAGATAATTACTTAGAATAAAGGTATAAAGGGCGGCCTTATCGCTGAGAGCGATCTCTTCCAGGCAACCTTGGGATGGACTGGACATGAACGAACAATATAGACGGTGGCTCTTTAATAAATAATTGGTAACAAATACACTAAATACCTGCATTATAAACATTATAATAAACTTACATAGACATAAGATAAGGCTATCAATATTTCATATGGATAAATAATGCTGATACAGCAGTTTTTTGAAGATAGGGAGTGATTTTGCACGTCTGATGTCCAGAGGGAGAGCATTCCATAGACGGGTAGCTTGTACAGTGCATGATTTGTCATAGAAAGATTGAACACATAATTATAAGCACTAATACAACGGGTGTTTATCGCGTTTGTTTACCTATTTTCACCGACGTTTCAACAGGTTTACACGTTGTCGTGGTCACGGGATGACTAATACTAATAGGTAAATAAACGCTATAAATACCCGTTGTATAAGTAATAAATAAATAAATAAAATGAATAACGCTGGACAATCCACACAGCAGCATCTAGCCCCAAGCTAAGCAGATCTGTGTTTTGGGTACTAGATGACTAATATGCTTAAGACAATACATTGCATAGATAGATATTTTTATTATACACTAGCGGCCAGTCCCGGCTTCGCCCGGGTGGTCATTTGTTTGAGGCAATTTTTGAATTTTTTCTCTTTTTCTCTCGTAAGAACCACCCTCGTACTTCAAGGAATATTCTAATAAAAGAATTAGCGAAATCGGTTCAGCTGCTCTCGAGATTTGTGCTAAGCAACACATTCAGCGATTAATTTTTATATTATAGATAGATAGGCAGCCATAGCTAACCAGTCTTTATAATGTCATATTTATCTGTTCCAGGCGAACTATTCCACGGCAAGGTAGACGCAGAGAAGCTTCTGCAGCCCCTTCTCAAAGGCTACATCATGAGCAGCGACTTTAAATCCACGGTCTACCTTCTTGAAGACATCTCCAACAAAGCTGAGATAAGAGTGAACAGAGACTGGATTGGCAGGTTCCTTACTATTCTTGTACAGAACAGGAATGTGAAGGAAGAGTTTGGTATCTTTACGGATGTGGTGAAGGTAAATATTCTCATGGTATCTTCTCTGCCGTATGTCCAGCGACTTGTGGGGAAAGACCACCACAGAGTGGAGCCCACCCAACGCTAAGAGGCGACGGGGAAGGCCCAGGATGAGATGGCGCGACGAGCTCGAGGTACATCTTCCATCATGGCCTGTTGCAGCGTTGGATCGCGAGGAGTGGAAGGAGAAAAGGGAGGCCTTTGTCCAGCAGTGGGACAATAATGGCTTAAAATAAATAATAATAAAATAATCTTTTCAAAGTAGTTTCAGACGAGTAGTTGTTAGGCCATATAATTAAATATATAATGCTGGACAATCCACACAGCATCAACTAGCCCCAAGCTAAGTAGATCTTGTGTTATGGGTACTAGATGACTGATATACATAATACAATAGATTACATATATCAATACTTTTAATTATTTATTTATTTAAAAAATATCCACAGCCTTTAAAACTAAAATAACTTTTTATACATAGATGACCAGAACACCCGAAACAAATATCTACAGGTCGTGTATATGTTGTCGTGTGTATTCTGGGTATTTTCTATGTATAGTATTATATATTATGTATACCAATTTTTCCTATCTCGTAGCCATAACACAAGCTCTGCGTAGGAGCTAGATACTGTGTGGATTGTCCAGTCATTTTTCACTTTATTTATTTAGGAAAATAAAAGCTTATATTTAGGTAAAAATAGAACATAGACTTAGAGCAAATAAAGCTAACTACAGTTTCCACTCGTAGCTTGTAAATATAACTGAACTTAGTACTAATTAATAAAAAAGATAGGAATGCAATTTGATCACTTAAAAAAATATAAAAAGAGATTTTAAAAAGAGTGTCTAAAAAAATGTACCAATACATATAATTTCGTATGAAATCATCACAAACCTAATTTTATTCAACAGGCAATACAAAAAGCAGGTTTAAAGGCATCAACAGCTTCTATCGACTACTGCATCACGCAATTACCTGAGAATCCAAACGAAGATGAAGCAACTGCTCTGAAAAACATCCTTATTGCCATCAGCGACGAAAGACTGGTGGATGAGGGACCGATGTTCATACAGCAAATGCCACATCCCGTAAGAAATCTCCTTATTATAAGTATTAATACAACGGGTATTTATCGAATTTCTTTACCTATTTTTCCCGACGTTTCAACAGGTTTACACACTGTCGTGGTCACGGGATGACTGGAGTACTGGAGTTACCGCCTCAGCGATAAATACCCGTTGTATTAACACTTTGACTGCGATTTTTTTTCGACGACTGCGATCTTTTTTTTAACCTAAAAAATTCGTGCTGCCGCTCTACACAGCGGTTGTGTTGCGCCGCACATGCGTTTCGTTCGAAAAATATTACGGCTGTGCTGAGTCACGTACAATGGGCGGCCTTATCGCTTAGAAGGGTTCTCTTCCGAGCAACCTTTGGTTGGAAACAATTATGTGAATTAAAAAAGGCAGGAGGTGTACCAAATATAAAGCTAGAATAAATCTGACGATAATATTAGTTAACTGCTAATATTATAAACAAATTCGAATACAAAAAAAACGAATATTCACATGCTCAAAATAAGCATACAAAAAAATGTTTTTTGTATGGGAGGTGCCCCCTTTAATATCCTTATTTTATGATTCATGAGATACAGCCCGTAGAGGGACAGACAGACAGCGGAGGCTTATAAATAGGGTCGCGTTTTCACCTTTTTGGTATGGCACCCTAAAAATGATATGCTCTTGTAATAAAGTAACGAATATTTCAGAAACAAATGAACGAGCCAAATCTAAAGGCGCATCTAATCGAGCTGGAAGCTAAAGGCATGAACACACGAGGCGTTTTACGGAAGCTTCTCCAAATATACTGTAAAGAGGGCAACTTAAACGCTGCGAGACAGGTCGTTCAGAAATGTGAAAAGGAGGGGGTGAGTTTTATTTATTTATTTCTATTTATTTGGAAGAGCAGACATAGATAATATAAACAGGTACAATAAGGATTTACATAGACCAGTGAAGGAGACTTCACTGGTCTATGTAAATCCTTATTGTATATATATGTAATACTATAAACAAATTGACACATAAAACTAGTGAACAGACTTAACAAACAAACAGTCTATTTACAACTAAATAAACTATCAAATTTTATTTATTTTATTTTATTTTCAAACTTTTGGGAAAACTTACAGCTAGGTCTAAAAAATAGTTAAATTATGAACATAGCTCAAAGAATAAGCATGTATATGCTTTTACTTTCAGGTATTTCTATCAGCGGGTATGAAAGCGTCAATATTCGATCTACACGTGAAGTTAGGCGAGCTCGACCTAGCTGAAGTGGCGCTCGGAGAATTGAACAAGCAAGCACCCAACTTTACGTTGGACGAGTATAAAATCATAGACTTCGCTACGCTGATGGCGTATAGAAAGAAGGTTGATAAAGCTCTCGAACTTGTCAGAGAGCAGAGTAAAGGAAGGTAGATATTTCATATTAGTTGACTGATGAAAAAAAATGTTTTTAATATAAAATTAGCTAAAACAAAGTGCGAAATAGATTTGCAATACTAATATTGAACGAAATGTATTTATTAGGTTTATAAAACTATTATTATTTTAATTTATGTATATCTATAACTAACATTATAAAGAGGAAAGGTTTGATTTTTTGTTTGTTTGTAATGAATAGGCTCCGAAACTACTGGACCGATTTGAAAAATTATTTCACCGTTGGGAAGCTACACTATCCCCGGTGAACATAGGCTATATTATATTTTCAAAAAAGTTAGATATCTGTACTAAAACCGTGCGAAGCCGGGAAGGTCCGCTAGTATATTATAATCTCACTCCGTATTGTATTATAAGTCTAATTTGTTTCTTTGTACACTTCCTCTATCTATTCCATCGCCTCTCCTGTAAACCTAAGTTTTGCTGGAAGAAAACTCTTACTCAGGGTTAAGCTCGCCTATGTACATATCTTTTTTAATTAGGTTATTTTTAAGTTTTGTGTGCGTACAATAAAGAATTACAGAATACTAGGTTGGTCACCTCTTTCACGAAATTGCAAATGCTATAAATATTATCGCTTTTCAGTCGCTTTCCATACAAAACTAAAGCGATACCAGTGTCGCTAGAGTGACGTGGTACAAGCCTACTAGAAAGCCATACATAAACCACGTGGCCCAAAAAAAACAAAATCGGGTATAATTACTGACTTTACATATTTTAATGTAAAAAATATCATCATCATCATCATCAGCCTATAGCAGTCCACTGCTGGACATAGGCCTCCCCCAATGAGCGCCATAGCGCCCTGTCTTCAGCTTGCCGCATCCAGCATCTACCTGCAGTCTGTCGCAGGTCGTCATCCCACCTGGTCGGAGGGCGTCCTACACTACGTTTACCGAGTCGTGGTCTCCACTCAAGAACACGTGGACACTCACGATAGGGCTGGTCCACCAGTTCAAAGTCGCTCAGCGAGCTATGGAAAGAGCTATGCTCGGAGTTTCTCTAAAGGATAGAATTCGTAACGAATACATCCGACAGAGAACCAAGGTTATCGACATAGCTCAAAGAATTAGCAAGCTGAAGTGGCAGTGGGCCGGCCATATCTCGCGAAGAACCGACGGCCGCTGGGGCAAAAAATATCACCGGTTTAAAATTATTCTAGTTAATTCAAAACTGGTGATAATTTAAATTAATTAGTTTATGAGTACATAATTACATTAACGTGACTGAAAAATAAATTAATTGTGTATATCATAACAATATACGAATCGAAAACGTTTAAAAATGCAAAATAATATGTTAAGGAGTACCTTAGTCTATTTTCGTTATATGTCGGAAAATAATGTTTAATTCTGCTTTTTTAACACATATTTACTGTTTACAGGAGAATCGTTGGTGGTCGCAGCATTGAGATGAACTGCTGGCGATTACTGGACGCGACCGCCGCTCACGGGAAGTTGGGTGCCTCAAGGAACATGTTCGAATTGCTCACTTCGCTAGGGTACTGCAAGCCCAATAATGTGCTGCTCGGGCCTTTGATTCGTGGGCATTTGAATAAGTAAGTCAATAGCGTTACCTACTAACTGCAATTCGTTAGTAACATGAATACCTTGACATTTCTGGGCTGTGTGGAAATGTGTGCTTTCTTCTTATGGTGATGAGGCTAACTGGTATGATGATAAATAAATAAATAAATAATAAATAATGCTGGACAATTCACACAGCATTATCTAGCCCCATGGTAAGCAGAGCTTGTGTTATGGGTACTAGATAACTGATATACATAATACAATAACATTACATAGATAGATATTTTTTATTATACATAGAACCCGAAACAAATATCTATGATATCTATGATGATATCCTACTAATATTATAAACACGAAAGTTTGTAAGTAAAAAACAAAAATAAAAAACTACTGAACGGATTTTGATGAAATTTCGCATGAATATAGCATACATATCAGAATAACACATAGGCTACAATTCATAAAGATATATTGTATACTATCACCACGCGGGTGAAACCGAGGGGCGCAGGTAGTTAGGTTATAATAATTGTATCGTATGTTTATCCCAATGTCTCCATTGAGTTACAACGTTAAAAAATAATGAAGTGAAGGCAAGACTCCTATAGCTTAACACTTTCATTGCTCATGGGCACCGCAGTGACTGGACAGTGAATGGGATAAACATGTGATAGTTTCATAAAACGCTAGTATTGGTCGCAAATCAACAGCGACTACCATTTAGTATCTTTCGGGACCGAACCTAAGATTAAACGTCATATTGAAAATAGCTGATACAATGCAATTACCTCCTTATTATGGTGGCACTTCACATGGCTATTTGTATTTGTGAATTTGGCATATTTGGCAAAAAATTACCAAGTGTGGACAGTTTATTTGACAAAGTTTTCGCCATATTTGCCTATTTGACAAATAAGGCCAATACCAAATACGCGTTACCGTGCGCTTGTCGGTTTCTCGAGGCACATCAAAGCAGTCAAAATAGGCAAATACGCAATAAGCCGTCCACACAATGGCCGTATTGGCACCTTGCGCTCTGCTCAGTCTGCTGCCAAATGTTTGTGTGTTTGTTATTTGAGTGCCATGTGTGGATGGTCGTATTTGCCTCTTTTTGCATGTTCGTCTGAACGTCATATATTTTACCAAATACAACAAACACCCAATAGCGAACACAAATAGCCATGTGAAGTGCCACCTTTAAACGATACCAAGATACCGAAAAACAGACCACGAAAACATAAATAAGAAAGAGTTGTACAATAGGCGACGACTGATGGCATCCTAAACCTTGGACCATGTATGATTTTTAGATAGAGAGAAGAGTGTAAAGTACTTTTTCCATTTCAAATTCTTTTTCTTTTTTCCAGTAATAACCTTGAGGAAGCGGTTCAAGAGTTTTCCCGCCTCGCGAACCTGTACAACAAAACCCCGCTTAAACACGAGCTCCTGCGCAAAATACTGGAGACGATAGGCGAGGGGCACTCCGAAGAACACTTCTTGACCAATGAGAAATTCACCGGGCGACTGAATAAGCTGGCGCAAACTGTACTAAACATTGATAAAAAAGTACATGGAGCTGCCGATGTCCAGGTAAGAATAACAAAATGGCTGCTTGGTTTTTTTTTCTTGGGCTATTTGTATGTATGGCGATATTGCAGCGTCTTACGTTAGATAGAATCTAACATCAAAATTACAAAATAATTATTCCAAAATTTATCAGGAAGTAAATACTAAGTTCTTCGGCTTTCAAACTTTCAAACCTACATTATGTACCTCATTTACAACATTGATTAATGGGCCATTGATTATAATTTAAATAAATAAATTGTAAATCAATATTATAATACATACATATATTATAATTGTATCTTCATCCCGTAATTCGGCCGCCCTACGATTCTCGGTCGGCCTTCGTTCGATTCGATAGGGCTCTTTTTGCTTATAATATATCGTAATAATATAAATATGATTAATGTCTAAAATTTGTTTCAGCTGACCCTAATATCAGTTTTAGCTGACATTGGCTTCAAGAAAACCCTTCGGCAAATGTTCCTAGACCCTACTGTGAAGTTTCATCCCGACGCGTTACTCCGCCGCTGCGAGCGATTCGCGGCAGAGAAGAGAGTGCATGCTTTGCAGGCGATAGCGGAGTGTGCGAAGGGCCTTAGGAGGCTCGACGAGAGTAGGGTTTATGATTTGATTCTGGATGTGTACCGTAAGTGTCTTAGACTAACTTGTTTCTATAACTGCGCTTATGGGGTATAGTCAACGAATATTATCATCATAATCAGCTTATAGCAGTCCACGGCTGGACATAGGCCACCCTCAATGAGCGCCATGGCGCCCTGTCTTCAGCTTGCTGCATCCAGCATCTACCTGCAGTCTTTCGCAGGTTGTCATCCCACCTGGTCGGAGGGCGTCCTATACTACGTTCACCGAGTCGTGGTCTCCACTCAAGAACACGTTTGCCCCAGCGGCCGTCGGTTCTTCGCGAGATATGGCCGGCCCACTGCCACTTCAGCTTGCTAATTCTTTGAGCTATGTCGATAACCTTGGTTCTCTGTCGGATGTATTCGTTACGAATCCTATCCTTCAGAGAAACTCCGAGCATAGCTCTTCCCATAGCTCGCTGAGCGACTTTGAACTGGTGGACCAGCCCTATCGTGAGTGTCCACGTCTCAGCTCCGTAGGTCATAACGGGTAGGACGCACTGATTGAAAACTTTCGTTTTCAAGCATTGCGGTATGGATGACGTGAAGACTTGACGAAGATTATATGACAATTATTAAAAAAAACCTTTTTGGAAGATCAAGAGAAGAATCGCTTGGTTAAACGTGTTTGAGTGAAAGCGACTCGGTAAACGTAGTGTAGGATGCCCTTCGACCAGGTGGGATGACGACCTGCGAAAGTACAGGCAAATTCTAGATGCGTTAACACAAACAGAGAAAAGAATGCTAGACAATCCACACAGCATCATCTAGCCCCAAGCTAAGCGAGCTTGTGTTATGGTACTAGATGACTGATATACTTAATACAATAGATTACATAGATATATACTTTTTTATACATAGATAACGACAAGAGCACCCGGTGCAAATATCTGAAGTTCGTACACACCGGGAATCGAACCCGCAATCTCCTGCGTCTCGCAGGCGGAACTTCGCCTACCGCGCCACAGAGGTCGTCGGTTATGGAAGGGTTTCTCTTATTAAAATCGTTTATTTTATTCCAGAGCGCGATGACAATTTCAAAGATGCCTTAGCCTTATGGAATAAAATGCACACAACGGATATTGTACCTTCACAGAAATTCATAAAGGCTTTGTGCTCGCTCCTAAAAGCAAACCACAAGGAAGTACCCGCGGAACTTAGAGGCCTTCAAGAAAAGCAAGCTAAGATCGTCAACTGAACGAGAAAGGTCTAGGACGAAAGGTTAAAAAAATATATATTGGTAGACATCTTGTTGGTGACATCGATTTTGTTTTTCGTGACATCGATTCGTATTTTGTTGAAATTGGTAGTTGTATGCGCTTGCGAACATTATTTGGTTAGATAAAAT
This sequence comes from Eupithecia dodoneata, assembly GCA_947044415.1. NCBI lineage: Eukaryota > Metazoa > Arthropoda > Insecta > Lepidoptera > Geometridae > Eupithecia > Eupithecia dodoneata. The sequence continues at coordinate 3,389,965 of OX345656.1, read as the reverse complement.
TTGCTATTGATTTTTTTATGAATGATCATAAACCGATTTCCTTACGAGGGGAAAAATTTACAATGAAATAAGTTTAATACAGGCACAAAAAGAAAATGAGTTCTACTTTAACTGACAATTTAATAATATTTGCGATTATTTGATTTAATAATTGACATCTAATTAAATTTTACTGATTTTTATATTCACGTCTGCATTCGGGCGAGATATGTAGCTCTACTGTGTTATAGGCGCGGTGGGCGATCCACCTGCGATGCAGGAGGTTGCGGGTTCGATTCCCGCCTCGGAACAATTGTGTGTACGATCTGCAGATATTTGTTCCGGTTCTGGTCGTTTCTATGTATAATAAAATAAAAATATCTATATATCTATGTAATGTATTGTATTATGTATATCAGTTATCTAGTACCCATACCATGGGGCTAGATAATGCTGTGTGAATTGTCCAGCATTATTTATTCCACCAATGTATTATGTAGGTACCATGTCTTATGTGAATAAATATTACTGAATTACCAGATGCAGCAGTGTCACGATAATAAGCTAGTAAAATAAAATTGAAAAAAGACAAGAACAAGAGAATGTATTTTTAAGACAAACTGGAATGTTGTCTTATTTTTGGTTGTTGTCACCAAAGTATTCTACCATGTCTGTGATATTAAATTATGAATATGTCTGTAAAGATCATTGTGTATGTAAAAATAAACGAATTCCTCATTACAACTTTTTGTTTTATTGTCTATAATTAGTATTAGTAGTGGTATTTTCCGTTCACTATATAATATCTCCCAGGTAATTTGCAACATCACCTCATAACTGGCTTCAGAATAATTTTATTAGACTAGGTTAGACTAAGTATTAAAATATATTTAAAAGTGCTATTAATCGTACTGGATTGTGAGGAGGGCGTTGTCATTCTGCGACACAGTTTAAACAATTGCAGTTGACATGGTTTTATTTGTTTTCAAAACTGTTCCATGTCATGTACCAATAAACGATTTATTTAAAAATATTAAAAACAATCCCATATAATAGGTACTTAATAAGATTTGACACTGTTCAAATCATCGATAATTTTCTTATTCAACGTTTGGAGCTCTTCCATTGCCTGTTTCTTTAGAGGCTCGTAATCAGCCTTGAGTGTTATAGACGCGATATCTTCTTCTAGAACCGTCTTTCTGGTTTCTAGCTGAGCTAGCTGGTCTTCTAAGGTGTTCAGCTTGGCATACATTTCATTGCCGTCGAGACTTGCCTGTAAACAAGGTATAATACATATATCTATGTGATGTACAAGTATTATCTACCAGGTTCCAACCGCGGCTTCGCATTTTTTTTTTCTGGGATAAAATCTATATGCACTGAGATTTATTGCGTGCAATTTCAGCACGATCTGTTCAATAGTTTTGGCGTTGTTTCGTGACGAACACATCCTTTACCTTCATTCACATCTTCGCAAAATTTCGACTTCATAATATTAGAAGGACGTAAGAAATGAAAGTTTATTTCTTTAGGCTTACAAATAGCACTTAGACAAGTCATATTTTATACTATTCATTATTATATTGATGTTCACTTCAATTTTTTGTCCACCAGTGGAAGAAGTGAGAAGAAACCACTAGTATGTTCATAACTTATGTGTCTAGTACATATGATTTGCTTATCTGTAAGTTGTTAGATTTTGAGTTGGAGCAAAACTAGTTCCAAGTTTTTTTTTTAAGATTAATCCATTAGACGTAGAACGTTGAAGCTACAACGGTATTATCGGATGAATCCGAAGAAACTAAAGCTATGTGAACGAAATGTGTGCTCTCATCGACCAATCATTATTGGTTGAGTTGTTATGCACATCTCGTCTGCTACACTGAAAAAACCATAGCGAATATTTAAAGGTCATTTTCATTTTGAGTGATATTAGGTCTTACTAACTAATTATGGTTTTTTTTTTATGAATATACCTGCAATTTCTTGAGTTTGTTGCTCGCTTCCACTACAGCGCTCTCTGTAGGCGCCAGCTTTTCTTTCACCTGGTTCAGTTCAGTTTGTAGGGCTTTCTTTTGCTCCTCTCCTGGAAACACAAGATGGCAATTGATCATAACATCTTTCAATAATGGTATCGATTCGGATGTTTGAAAAGCTTAACTAATTTGACTTAGCAGCACTGAACGTAGGTATTTATTGACGCAGTGAAAGTGACTATGCGTAAGTTTGTGTTTTAGTGATTACTTTGCTGTTACCTTGTTTACTGTCATTGTTAAGTTTTCATTCATAAATGTCTTTGTTGAAATTTAAAATTAAATATGAGTATATAGGTAGGTACACCGATGTTGCGGTGTTAACCACCGTGCTTTATTGTAATAAGATAATTACCATCTTCTGTCAGCTTTTCGAGATCAGATAATGTGACCAATTCATCGTTCATGAGCCTTGTCTTCTGCGGCAGTGTATCAAGTTCTGTTGCTAGGCGCATTCTGGTAGCCTCTGCCTTGAAAAATATTTATTTATTAGTTTTAGTTTTGTTCACCTCATCATCATCATCATGATGATAATAGTTAGTTGATAGTTTTGGTCAGCTACTTGCAAGCAAAGGTTCCACACTTCACGGTTCTGTGCTGTTGTAAACCAACCCTTGCTTAGTAACACCATTAATTTACTAGTTCGAAAACTAGGTAATTTGTAGTACTTACCTAACCTACCTAAGTACCTATCTATTCCAAAGGTTTTCTATTTCTATTAGGTACTCTTCCATATGGCGAGATAAGGAAGAGGCCTGTACTCAGCAGTAGGTAGATAAGTGTTACCAACTAATTAAAAAGATAGATCTTTTATTCGAGTAATAAATAAATAAATCCACAATCCACACAGCATTATGCCCCATGCCCATGCCTAGCCTCATGGTAAGCAAAGCTTGTGTTATGGGTACTAGATAACTGATATACATAATACAATACATTACATAGATAGATATTTTTTAATTTTTTTTACCAGAACACCCGGAACAAATATCTGCAGATCGTACACACAATTTTTCCGAGGCGGGAATCGAACCCGCAACCTCCTGCGTAGCAGGCGGACCTTCGCCCACCGCGCCACATCGGTCGTCGAGATAATTATTAGGTACCTTTTTCAAATTCCCTTGAAATCGTTCGTAATCCTTCATCAGAGCTTCAACGGACTTCTTATTGTCATCGTACGACGAAGTGTACCCATCCTTCTGCTTCAACGAATCGATTTCGCTCAAATCCAGGTCTATGTTAGAACTGGAACAGAAAAAGGTTTCCGTTTGTGTGTGAGTTTATAAATAAATAGAAATATAAATAATGCTGGACAATTCACACAGCATTATTTAGCCCCATGGTAAGCAGAGCTTGTGTTATGGGTACTAGATAACTGAGATACATAATACAATACATTACATAGATAGATATGTTTTATTATACATAGAAAACGAACAGAACACCCGGAACAAATATCTGCAGATCGTTCACACAATTGTTCCGAAGCGGGAATCGAATCGAACCTGCAACCTCTTGCGCCGCAGGCGGACCTTCGCCCACCGCGCCACATCGGTCGTCAAAGAGAGTTTGTTAATGGTCAAGCTTTATGCTCTAATAATATTGCCTTACTTAGCAACTTACAATAAGTATAGTCTAAATTACCTAATTATAACACCAGGTCTAATAAATAATAGACGACCCCTATGGCGCGGTGGGCGAAGGTCCGGCTGCGATGCAGGAGGTTGCAGGTTCGATTCTCGCATCGTTACAAATGTTTCTACGATCTGCAGATATTTATTCCGGGTGTTCTGGTCGTTTTCAATTAAAATTAAAAATATTAATATTTGTAATGTAATTGCATCATGTATAATAAGATGTATAGAGAATAAGACAAGCTCTGCTTAGTTTGGGGCTAGATGATGCTCTGTGGATTGCCCATTTTTCATTGTCATTAATATGAATAAGTTAAGTAGGTGCGGGTGTCATAAAAGCCGCCCCCGGTGGATGTATCTTAATATCCACCGGGGCGGGTAGCAGCGCCTCCTGCAGACCAATATACCACCGAACTGCGATTCCCAACCGGCATTCCCAGCGTGGGGATTATGGGCATTACCCAACCCATGAGACGAAAGCCAATAGGCGCTTATCAGAATGAGGCCTGCGTCCAGCAGTGGATCAATATAGGCTGTTAAGGTCGAGTTACCTAGGCACATAATGTGCATGTACATATGTATGCAGTACCGGTCATTGTGGTGATCTTTGCTGGAGGCCTATGTCCAGCGGTGGACGACGACCGTTCAGCAAATTGAATAAAAGGAAAATGCGATTTAATAATAAAATAAATATTACAGCCTACCTGCTATGCTCCAAAGCAAAAATAATATCCTTCTCGAGATTCTCGATACGTTCTTGCTCCTTTTTGAGGTTTTCTTCATACGTTGACATGAACGCGTCCATTGTTTCTTCTCTCTTCTTCAGCTCCCGGTATTTCTGGTGGCGTTCTGAATTCCCTTCTTCAAGATCCTGAAAGTAACGCTGTTGTTGAATGCCAAAAATAGCTGACAACAAAAACTCGACGACGACGCTTTGTTTAGTTTTTAGTTTAGTTAAAAACGCTGTAGAAAATAAACATGTTTGTTTCGGAACAACAAATTTTAATATGTAAGACGGTTATGGGTTTTATATACCTACAATTGATCCGATTAGGGAGAAACGTATGATTGACGTTGAAAATAGCTGCTATTTTCAACGTAATCATGCGTTTCTCCCACAGTTTTATTCTTCATGCGAAACCACCAAATTACACATTCTGCTTTGTTTAATTGTCGCACGTATTATAAAAGCTTACTCTGTCATCGATCTTTGGAAGCGTTACTCAACCAACCGTAGATTGATGACTAAGCTTACCCTCATAATATGGGCCTGTCTTCAACTTAGTTAAATTATGAAAATAGGGTAACAAACCTGTTCTGCTTGCTCTATCAGTTCTTGCACTTTCTTTATCTGCTCCTTGAGACTTGTTGCGTTACTGTCCAAAGATGCAATTGCTGCATTGTCTTCTCTGACCTGAAATCAAAGATTTTGTAGTCTTAAATGTTGCTTACTGTATATTCTGTATGGTGGCATCGGCTTAGAGCCGGGCAGCGTTGACGCTGTCCCTTGTGTTGATAGGTAGATGCTGATCGTTTAGTCGTTTTAACAGCAGTACCTTAGAGCAGCGTCCACATGACGTCAGGACAGTCAGTTTTTCTTTATATCAGGATAATATCGATGAAGGTATACAGCGGCCCCAAAAGATTCAGAATGAGCACACAGAAACTGTCTGTATAAAAAAATAAGATATTTGATATTTTGGGTACCTAATAATCAGATCAAATCTTTGCACCTATTGTGCCGAAGGTCAAGTCCCACTTAAGGAGTAGATGCGCCAGGATAGTAATTAAGTACCTACATAAGTAATATAGCTAACAGATAACATATTGTAAACCATTTTCTAAGCACTTATGACTACTGATTGGTCTTATCGTTGTTTGGAGTAGATATGTCGACATGGCCTGAATTTTGAAGTTCCCGTCCGAATTTTGTTTATCGTATTAACGAAAATAGCAACGCTTATGTAGGTACTAAATAAGTTAACTAATAACGAGTTCAAATCAGATGAAATTACACAAGAACAAGACTATTTATTATTCACTAGGTATGAGGAAACCTGCTAACAAAATAAATCCAAAAATGATTATTATGTTGGATTACATGACAGAGTGTTACCTGAAGCAAAAGCTTCTCCCTCTCCTCTTGAGGATCCAAACGGTTGTTCATTTCGTTCTTCATATTGTCACGCTTCTCTTCCACTGCCACCAGTCTTCTATGCATCTCTAACAGATGCATTTTTATCTGTAATAATTTGGCATCTTTAAAAAAATGGTAAACCGACTTCAAATTCCTAAATAATGAAACAGGTTTAAAACTAAGTTAAAAAAAAAACATCGAAATCGCTCTGCGTAGGTAATATTGAGGTATTATGAGTCCATTTGTCGCGCACATACTTCATGCAAATTTAAGATGTATTTTTTTCTCATGGATGCCAATGTCAGAACTGGACCACATTGAAAAGGGACCACACCAGTTTCAAATAAAAAAAGAATCAGCGAAATCGGTTCACCCAGTTGAAAGTTCAGAGGTACCTACTAACAGAAATTTTTTTTTTACACAGCATTATCTAGCCCTATGGTAAGCAGAGCTTTTGTTATGGGTACTAGATAACTGATATACATAATACAATACATTACATAGATAGATATTTTTTATTATACATAGAAAACGACCAGAACACCCGGAACAAATATCTGCAGATCGTACACACAATTGTTCCGAGGCGGGAATCGAACCCGCAACCTTATGCGTCGCAGGCAATCAATAGGTTTCTTTCCGGCCCTGGTAGGGGCACAGAGAGGGGCCTCGAGGCTTGGCCTCATTACCCCGGCGTCAACTCGAGGGGTGGCGACCCCTCGGTCCTTGGGTTTTGTGGGAGTCTTTTTTTTCCCTTATTCTCCATGTATTTTTAGGCAGCATTTGGTTTATAATCTTTTTTTTGTGTTTTTTTTTTTTTTGTGTTTTTTTTTTTTTTTTTTTTTGTTTTTTTTTAATAAACCCAAGGACTCTATGGTGGTTCCGCAGGGATCAGGTCCCGCGGAAGGGGTCGCCATGGGCGGTCGTCTTCCTGGGGCCGGGGCTGGGGCGGCGCGATGTTGTGGAGGTGCTCGTGGTGCCCGGTGTCGGCGCGATCGTACATTCGACGCGCCGTCTGCACGACGAATTCCTCCACGGATTGGATCTGCAGGTCGCGGGCGATGACGTCGTTCCTGACGTAGCGCCCCGCGCCCGTGCAGATCCTGAGGGCCACGTTCTGCAGCGCCTGGAGCCGGTCCTTGTTGGTCTGGGAGACCAGAGCGTACCAGCTCGGCGCCGCATAGGTTAGCCGGGACCGGACGTAGGACTTGTAGACCCGCACTTTAGTCCTCAGCGGCAGCCGAGATCCCAGGACAGGTCGGAGGAGCGCTCGGGCGACGCGCGCTTGTTGTAGCGCGCGGTCAACCTGCGGCTGCATCCTCAACGACCTGTCAATCTCGATGCCGAGGTACCTCGTGTGCGAGCTCCAAGCCACGTCCTGGCCCCGAAACTGGAGTTGAGGTGGGTGGCGGCGGCGGCGGGAGACAAACAGCGCGGCCGTCTTACCCACATTGACGGCCATGCGCCATTTGTCCAGCCATGGCGGCAGGACGTCTAGTAGCCGCTGCATCCTGCTGGCTGCGATAGTGGGGCTGGTGGATGACGAGAAGTAGGCGCTGTCGTCCGCGAACAGCGCCAATGAGACATCCCTCTCCCCGGGGTGTAGGTGGCCCTCCAGTGTAGGGATGTCGTCAGTGTACAGCGCGTACAGGGCGGGCGACAGGCAGCTACCCTGCGGTACACCAGCTGAGATGGTTCGGGTGGTGGAGGTGGCATTCTCGACTGCGACGAAGAACCGCCGGTTGGCGAGGAAGGATGCCACGAGCCTGGTGAGGGCTGGCGGTGTAGGAGTCTGCAGGAGCTTGTACAGAAGGCCGGGGTGCCATACACGGTCAAAGGCCTTCTCCACGTCTAGAAAGACCCCGATGGTGGATCGCCCGGCGTTGTGCTCGACTGCAAGGTGGTGCATCACCCTGGTGAGCTGCAGCGTGGTGGAATGGCCGGACCTGAAGCCAAATTGCTCTGGTCGTGGCTCGATCGTTGAGGCCAGGCGGCCCAAGAGCAGACGCTCCAGGAGCTTGGCCACTGTTGGTAGCAGGGTGATGGGGCGATAGCTGGCGGGATGGCGGTGGTCCTTACCCGGCTTCGGCAGGGCGATGACCCGCCCGGTCTTCCATTGGTCCGGGAAGTGGCACGTTCGGAGGATTCCGTTGAGGAGCCGGGCGAGTGCGGCGACTCCACGGCGGGGCAGCTGGGCGAGTGCCATGTTGGGGACTCCGTCATAGCCTGGCGCCTTCCGCCTGGGTAGGCGGAGGACGGCCTTCCGCACCTCAGCAGGGGAGAAGAAGTACTCCCCGCCTAGGGGCGGTGTCGGGCTAGACAGGAAGTCCTCAACTGCTTCCTCAACCTGGTGGTGATGGTTGAGAGTCTCGAAGCTGACATCTGCTGGAACAGGGTGTGGCGTGAACTGCTCCGCCAGATGCTCGGCCAGTATCTCGGCGCGGTCGGCAGGAGCGAAGCGCCGGACCCCGTCTCGGTCCAGCAGTGGGTAGGTGGGCGCCGGCTGGCACGTGAGCGCCCAGTTCAGCGCATGCAGGTTGGTATCGTGCTCGGAGGCCCAGTCGATTGCGCAGTCCCAGGTCTCCCCACGCCATGCCTGCACGGCGGTCGAGAGCTCGGCGGTGAGCCGGTTGAGGCGAGCTTTCAGTCGTGGGCATCGGGAGCGCGCCCACTCGCGCTGGAGCTCGCGTTTCTCCGCGATGCCCCTTTTGAGGTGAGGTGGGAGGTCGCGGCGGCGGCCTTGGCGCCTGGTGATGGGTGAGGAGGCAGCTTCCTTGGCCTCCCTGATGCGTGCCATCAGAGCGGACGCCTCTGCCTCCACTTCGGCCGGCGTCAGGATGGGGCCGACGTCCATGACTCTAATGCCTTGGCGTACGCCGCCCAGTCAGTCCTCACGCCCAGGGGCCGCGGCGCTGTGAAGTCCGCGGCCAAGTCGAGCGTTATGAGCCTTAGCAACCTTATGCGTCGCAGGCGGACCATCGCCCACCGCGCCTCATCGGTCGTCATTAAAAAAACATTGCTGGATTTAGGTAGGTATTGGAGATCAATAATATATTATACCTACCTACCTACTCTGTGGCAACTTTTCTTTACAAAGTCGAAAAAGCATTACCTGGGATCCAGAAATTTCCTTGAGAAATTCATCTTTCTCCCTGTTCAAGTGGTCAATCTGACTCCGTGCCTGTTCTGCGTCCGACCTCAGCGCGGCGGCAGTAGCTTCCAACTCAGTATATTGATCCTTTTGTTCCTGTGTCATTTCTGCTAGCAGACTCGTTATTGTAGATTGTTCCTGAAAGGAATTAGAAAGTAAATAACTACTTTTCAAACTTAGGGTGTTCTTAGAAAGACAAAGTAAAGCCGTGTTAGATTTTCTAATGGAATTCCGACTCAATATAGGGTTATCGACGCTTTATTTCCTTTTACGTTGTTTCACGGTGATTTGACAAATTTAACTTAGTGAAATTAATTTAGTTATTTTATTCTGATTTGGAATAAAAATATGTATTGTAGGATATATTGCCTTTCAAACTATATTTTTTGTTGTTGCGTATTATATTTAAATGTATTATTTAAAACTGAATTTTATTGTTAATTGTATCTGTGATTCTTGTCTAGTAGGTATTTTGATGATATTCACTCTCTCGTCTGTACCTACGTAATATATGTATTTTCAAATCTGAATAGCTTAGATATTTTTTCTTAATCGAAGAGATTTCGTTTCGTACCTTTTCCACTTGTTCCCGTAACTGCCTCAATTGATTGTCCTTCCGTTGTTTCTCCATAAACACCTGTTCCACCTCATCTTGAAGTTTCCGATTACTGGCTTCCAGCTCTCGGGTTTGCTCTAGAACGGTCGCCTTAGTCGCCTCACCATTTACTATGCGAATGGCTGTGTTGTAGTCGGCTAAACGGCCCTGGAGATCTGTAAATGGATTTAGCTATTTTAGGACCCCAAGTTTCTTATTCTGAAGCTAATCAGAAAATAACCTAGAATCTACCTACCTAAGATTAAAGGTTGTTTTTTAAGCTCTGTAAATTTAAAAGAAAATTATAGGTACATATTTTTTGCTCAGAAATGGATTTACTTTTGCATTAGAAGATTATGGTCTAATTCAACTCGAATAACCGCCCACACAACCTTGCTTTGGTGTTTTTTGTAAGATTTTTTGTAAATAAACTTCACCTAGCCTTACCAGTCAACTCTTGCGCCAGCTCTCTAACCCTCTTCTCGTAATGTTTCTTCGCGGATCTCTCTCTTTCCCCCGCATCTGCCTTCTCGCTCAGCCTCGCGATCTCCGCCTTCATCTCTCGCACTTTCACTTGCATCAGCTCCTCCCAGTACCGCTTGTCCTGGAGCTGTCTGGTGCGGAAACCTCGCGCGGTTCCGGTGCGGACACCGGAGATTCCTTGCTGGGTTATGGGTCTGTCGATCTGTTGACAACAATATTGAAATCACGATGAATAAACGTGCTATGCTGCACCGGTACCCAAGCATTGCTGTGAATGCTTTCAACACTTACCATAGAAAAGCCAGTCATAGCCGTCGGCTGGTGGCTGGCTGTCGGAGGCGCTGCTGGTCCGAAGCCAGCTGTCGTCAGCCGCGCTGTGCTGTCCCGGTGCACAAGCAGTGCAGTGAATGCTTTCAACACTTACCATAAAGAAGCCAGTCATAGCCGTCGGCTGGCGGCTGGCTGTCGGAGGCGCTGGTCCGAAGCCAGCTGTCGACAGCCGCGCTGTGCTGTTCCGGTATCCAAGCAGTGCAGGGAATGCTTTCAACACTTACCATAGAGAAGCCAGTCATAGCCGTCGGCTGGCGGCTGGCTGTCGGAGGCGCTGGTCCGAAGCCAGCTGTCGACAGCCGCGCCGTACTGCCACGATACGCTGACGTAGGCCGCATTGTGCCACTCCTACCAAATTATAAATTGGTAATATTTATGCTACAGTTGGACTGTTAGACCAAGTACCTACAGCTTGAAAAGGATCAAAGTGCACTATGCGCTGAACTTGTTTAAAGTGACCTGAGTTTATCTTTTATTGATCGCGTCCAACAGCAACGGTGAAAATCGGACATACTTAAGTCACGCCACTTACGACGTTATTGTTTAGGTGGAGAATAGGTAATTATTTGCTAGTTATTTGTATAACTTTAATAGGGAAAAGCTAACTTAATAAGTGCTATCTTACTTTCTCTAAAACTAAATGCAGGAAACAAGCTGATAAATAGGTATCCGATAAAGTTACCTTGACGCACCAGAGCCACTGTTCGTATACTCGCGGTAACCTCTGCGCGAGACGGGCCGTGAGTCCGATCGCCGCCGGCCGCGCTCGCTGCCCTCGGAAAAATCCATAATTACGCGCAAATAGATTATTTTCTATTAGGTCAGCTGAGAAAATGAATGGCCAGCTTTGTTGTGACTTTAGCGTTGCCATGGCAACCGTTGGCTACGCCGCCGCCGACGCGGCCGTAGATACGGGGCGCACAAAATGCTCTTTGATAATCAAAGAGTCGTTTTATGAATCCCTTTAGTCTTTATGTACGAAGTTCTAAGAATAAACTTTGGATTTCTACCTGGGACTAATTTAGTTTACGAACCGTAGCGTAGGTAGGCAGAGAATTTACAATGTGGTCTTCACTTATTTGAAGGGATTGTTTTTCAAGATACATATTTTATAGTTAAATCATACCTCCCTATCCCCCTTGGAATGGCAGCCATTTTTATTTTCCAATAACAATACCTAACGTCACTTCACCTGAGGAAATGACGATGCTTGAGATAACTAAACTACTTATAGGTAAGGTCCGTTCACTGGGTTTTCCACCTATTTTTTTATTTTTTAAACCTGACGCTTTAAGACATAATGTATTGGAACCTTTTTTGTTTGTTTTTATAAGTGCCCTCTATCCAAATATATAACACTAGCTGCGCCCCGCGGTTTCACCCGCGTGGTGATAGATATTTTGGATAATATACAATATGTTACTTTATAAATTGTAGCCTATGTAATATTCTGATGTATAAGCTATATTATTGTAAAGTTTCATTAAAATCCATTCAGTAGTTTTTACGTGAAAGAGTAACAAACATCCATCCATACTTACAAACTTTCGCGTTTATAATATTATAGTAGGATTCATTGTGCACCATAATTTGGAAATAAAATATAGATGTTAGGGCTACCCTACATACAAAAATCTTCAAACCCCTTTCATTAAGCGCCGTTTAGGTGTGAAAAAGTCAGGACAGGCAAATAATCCAAATTACTTTCGCTATGTAGGTATTAGAATACTCATTAGTAGGTATAGATAAGGAATTATTTGATAGTAGGCACTTACGATGTTTCATAAAATTACACATGACCAAGGAAGAGCCAAGACGTAAGCTTAGGCCGGAAACGTCGACTTTGCTCAAAGGTAAATAACCAGTAAATAACGAGATTACGAGTAATTTTGAGTAAATACAAATTATGCATGACCTTATGATTTAATTACTGGTTGTTTTACGGAGTACGGAGATGACGGATGAGTTGTACGGAGATCGGCTGTGTGGAAGAAAAATACATGTTCTGTCTGAGCTCACCTAGAGTGGGAAGATGATGATGATAATTTATATCTTAATTTAATTATAGTTGGACGTAACAACTTGAAAGTTCTAGAAATATTTTAAAATACAATTACGTTAGTACCTAATACGAAACGTAGACCCGCATCAGATAAAGCTAGAATTCCAAATGCTTTGCTATGCTATCGTCATTGACGCACACTTCATACCTTCATAAATACCGTGATAAGTGGTTGATAATGGATCATTCTAAATTACTAACAAACATGTACTTGGCAGAGCTAGCTGTGTTTCTCTCTTCGTGCTACAATTTAGCAAATGGGTTTTCCTCTTACGGTCACCGCGATGGTCTGAACTTTTTATTCAAAGAGATTAATGCTACTGTAGGTCTATTCGATTACGCACCTATCCTAACGAAAAGTATGCGGCAACCATTGGACCATTTTGATAAGAACGAAAGCCGAACATGGAAAATGAGATATTTCGAAAGACTCGACATGTGGAAACCCAAAGGACCAGTATTCTTATTCATGAACGGAGAAGGTAAAGCCGGCAAAGGGTTCCTTAAAACAGGAATTATGTTTGAACTGGCAAAAGAAACCAATGGAGCAATGCTCTTATCCGAACATAGATATTACGGAGAAAGCAAACCTTTTAATAACTTCACAACTGAAAACCTCAAGTTTTTAAGTTCTAGACAAGCATTAGCAGACAACGCCAAGCTTATTCGGGAAAGAATCAAGCTATCACCTTTATTTTCTTCTTCAAAGGTTGTTGTCGTTGGTGGTTCTTACGCCGGTAATTTAGCAGCATGGATGAAACTAATGTACCCGGACTTGGTGGATGCTGCTATAGCAAGCAGTGGACCAGTCCTAGCGAAAGCTGATTTCTTCGAATACCTTGAAACTGTAAGTGACGTCTTTGAACAATATGGCACACCGGGATGCCATGACAAAATAGGTAAAATATTTAGTCGTTACGAAGAGTTGTTTTCTACAGATGAAGGAATAAAAGTGCTTAAAGAGGAAGAGCAAATATGCGAAGAAACAGATATGAATAAACTTGAAAATCAACAGTTGTTCTTTTTAGATAAAGCTTCAGTATTTATGAGCCAAGCTCAATACGGAGATTTGAAGTCTGTAAAGAAACAATGTAAGGATATAGATAAAAGTTTCCACGTATTATCTTCGAAAGATGATGAGACCGATATGTGGAATGAGCGAGGTCGATGCTATGATTATGAATTCGACAGAATGATTGAATCTATAAAACAGATCGACTGGTACATGGCTTGGATATACCAAACCTGCACAGAGTTTGGCTATTATCAAACGGCGAATTCAAAGAACCAGCCGTTTACTGATAATATTCCTATAGAGTTTTATTATAACATGTGTACAGCTACTTTTGGACCCGATTTTGACGAAGAACGTGTTGAACAAGGAGTACAGAAATCCAATGAAATGTATAAGGGTCTTCATCCAAATGTTACGAATGTTGTGTTTGTGAATGGTGAATTGGATCCTTGGCACAGACTGAGTATTTTGGAAGATGTGTCGTATGATGCGCCAGCTAAAATTATACCATTTTCGTCACATTGTCGAGATCTATTCTCAGATAGATCTGAAGACCCCGAAGAACTTAAAGAAGGCAGAAAGTATATAAAGTATTTAATCAAGAAGTGGATTGGGGCTGGAGAGTTTTTGAATGTTCAATAAATCATGGAAATTAGTAAAACAGCTTTGTTTAAAATATAATTTTAGTCATTTATTCAGATATAATATGTTTCTTAAAGTAGGTTACATAACCAACACCCTGCGATACGTGATGGATGTTGTTTTAGTATGAGACTAAATTAAATTCGTAAAAAATATTTTATGCTAAAACATAAAGGTAAAACATGACCATTTTATGTAAAGTCGAAAACTAAAAAAAAATATTTTGACAAAGTTGTGTATATATTTTTTTTAATTCTGATAATTTACAAACATAGAGTAGTAGGTATTCAATATCGCATTCAATATAACGCATCCTCTTTTATTTACTTTATATAAATAGACATTTCTTATGGATAATTAATAAAAAAATATTACTTACACATACCTTCATTATTTTATACCTATCTACTTAATAGCACCTTACATGAAGATACCTACAATGAACTCAAAAAAGCGGTCTATATACCTACTTCTTACTAAAAAATTCATAAACCTTCTAATTTACAAAATTGAGACACTAAATTAAAAAAAATGTCTTATTGCTAAGAGTATTGTTCTTAAATGAAACTAACTATACAACACAAAGTATAACTAAATCTATATTTACAATATAACAAGAAATATGTGATACATACACATACAATCTACATATTTCTAATAGAAAAAGTCAAAAAGCATATAAAAATGGCTGCTAGACTTGAAATTAAGACTTAAGAAAGGATCACGATCAAAGTTCTTAAGAGCAATTTTTTTTTCATAATAATATGTGTTTTTTTAAATAAGTATGTCTCATTGGGTGAGGCCTATGTCCAGCAGTGGACTGATATAGGCTGATGATGTCAATAACGATACGAAATTTTTGTACAATTTTTATACAAATTATTTTAATAAGCTGTCTAATTTAATAACTTTTTCCGATATGAATACAAACATGGTATTTATTCATTTATATAATGTATTATATATATATACTCCGCAACCCTGTGTTTCTGTTGACTAGGATTGTAAAAAAAAATATTTGCTATAGAAGATTATCTAACAAATCACAAGGAAAAAAATGTGGCAGTGATATTATCTTTATTCTATTTATTTGCTCATGCACATTGATGAGTTTTCTTTATAGGTTATCTGCCTACTTAACACTATGGTAAACATGTTTCAATAAACTAAAAAAGTACCTACCTACCTAATATAAACGATGAGTAGTTAATGTTATGTTAAAAATGTACTCATGTTTATGATGCTTTTCGATAATAATAGAAAATTTAATATTTACAACATACCGACAATTCCTACACAAAAAAACGGTAAGAATTTTTCAAAATAATGGAATGTACCTCTATAAAATTGCACGTTTCTTGAACTAATGATTAGGTAGCGTCGACTACGAACCAATTACAATTTTGTAAATAAATAATTTGAATTAAATTAT
The DNA here is from genome assembly GCA_947044415.1 of Eupithecia dodoneata. Classification (NCBI taxonomy): domain Eukaryota; kingdom Metazoa; phylum Arthropoda; class Insecta; order Lepidoptera; family Geometridae; genus Eupithecia; species Eupithecia dodoneata. The sequence goes on along the minus strand of OX345656.1, from coordinate 3,374,472 downwards.
TAAGGTTCCATAAAATTATATACTTTAATACATTCACATCTTTACAATAGCATTGTCTTATTAATTATAACTTAATTAATCTGGGTCTCCTATTAACAGAAAATATCTACGGCAACGTAAGTATTTAGATATGTTTTATTTGCTTCAAATTTCCAGAGTTAAGTCTATTATAATTGAGTTACGTAATGTCTGTAGAAAAGGTTTGCATGTCACAATGTTTCTGATGTTCACCGAACACCCGAATATGCTATTGGTCTATTGAAGACGCTGAAAATCGAAATTCTGAAAATTTTGAAATTGGATTCCTACGAAGGTTTAATCCCACTCTCCTATGAACATGTGACGAGCGTGAGGAGCTGGTGGTGGTGGAAAGCCACGTCCTGGCATTGGTAGTCGTCCGTATATAGCGTATGGGTCGTAATGCTCGCCGTCTGTAAAGAAAACATCGGAATCCTTGAAATTAGTGACATCAATAACGAACTTCATGATTTTGTTAGTAAATCCTCCACGGCCTTTGTTTAATTGTAGATTTCAGTGGTGCTAGGTATTTATGAATATCTTTGCTGTGATAACAAACGAGTTCTAAACAATATGAAGTGTTGTGGACTAATTATCTTTGTATTGTTTATATCTTTAAGTGGTATGTGAGTTTGTATTTTACAATTTATCGTCAATTTAACACTCTTTGATTATTTGCTCATGATACCTACTCAAAGAAAGATTGGAGAAAGTGTGGACATAATAAAAAAAAAATAAGGGCAAAGCTTGCAAGGTTTAGAGAAACAGAAGATAGATTTCTGTTAGAAGATGTAACATGATTTTTGGTGACTAATGGGGGTGCAATTTAAAATGTGTCAAAGATAATTAAACGATACCTCAGCCGCCCGTAAATAATAATAATTCATCATATAGGAGAATTACTTGAGCGAGTTTACATTTGAGATATTATTCGGGTATTATTGTGATTTCCAAGGCACGAAAAATCGGCTTCAAGATCAGAGACTAAGGCTTAGCCTTAAAGTTCTTTGAAATCGCAAATTTTTAATAACTTTGAATTGTATTTAAAAGATTTATTTGCTTCATCATAATGTAGGTTACAGTTATAGATCTAAAATCATTATGAATCTACTAAAAGAGAAAAAAGGGGGCGGCGAGATAAGGTAACCGTCAAAACCAAAACTGTAAGCAAGGCAGTGCTACCAAGCTAAGCCGTAAAAACAGAAAGTTAAATACCAAAATCAGAGGCGAAGAGTCCTTGGGATTAAAGTGCGAGTTAGTCTAGCGAGGCTGCTGGATGATCAGCGGTCGCATCCGGGGCTCCCTGTTCGGATAGAATTGGTACATGAGCTTCTCCTTCTTGGGTCTGTCATACGCACCGATTCCACTCTCGTAAGAGCGAGCGTGCCAGAGTGCTGCTGGGGGCATGGGGGCGTGGGCGAAGGGGGGCATGTGGGGGAAGTGGTGGGGGTGGGCCACGCTGTAGCGCTTGCTTGGGACCGGCGCCGGCATCTCCTTGAGGCGCTCTGCCATCGGCGGGATGTGCTTGCCGTTTGTCTTCACGAAGTTGGGGACGCGTGCGCGCAGGCCGCAGTAGTAGGGGTCGTCTGGAATGTACAGAAAAAAACAATTAAATAATATTATGTGATGTAAGAATAATAGCTACAAAAATCCATGTCCCTGTCATATAGGCACTTGAGGTGTTCATTAATAAATTGGCAATTTTTTTTGAATTTAGGGTATAAGTGTAGTGTTTTATGTGTTTTATACAAATAAACAATTTTCAATTCATTTGTATCAGTTGAGCTACCTGTAGATTGTATGCAACAGTCTGCAGTTAGCTCAATTGTTTCAATTGCAAATACTAGTTCGAATTTGTTTTATTTATTTGATTATTATATTCTTTGTTATTAAAGATATTAATTTATTATATTAATAATAGTTATTTGATCGCTCTAGATAAGAATAATATTAATATTTTCTTCGTATAAAAGTATAAATCGATAAATAAATACAAATGCAATAAACGAAAATTATTCTGTTATCTGTAATCGTTTCACGCCTAACGCCACGGCTAAGCAAATCTTAATCACATTTGGCGGGGATTGGGCAGGAGGTAGACGGTAATTCCGGGGACGTATTATGTAATTTTTTGTCGTTGTAAAGCTCGTGCGAAGCCGCCGGCAGACACTAGTTTTGTATAAACTTCATCATAATTATCTACCTTGATACCTTCTCCTCTAAGCTAGCTAATGAAACTTTATTACTGTTTATATGTTCGTTCACAAAGACTTACTAAACGGTGAACGATCCACGTCCTACGCCTCGAATACCGTATGAAATATCAAGGATACTCCAAAATGCCAGGCCGTTGATGGCCGTCGAAATGCCGCGCCACCTTATTCTCTGGCCTTATTACCAGCAGAGACATTATTGGTGCATACTTTACCTACGGATGGTTACTGCTACCTAAACTATACCTATCTATACGTACCTATAATATTCTTCCGGTCGTTAAGCCACGCTAGTCTACGTAGCGTGGCTTAAAGAAAAAAAAAAGCGCAACTTGTGTTTAGAAATCATCATCATCATCAACCTATATTAGTCCACTGCTGAACATAGGCTTCCTCTAATGCACGCACGCCATAGTACCCTGTCTTCAGCTTGCAGCATCCATCTGCCTGCAGTCTTTCGCAAGTCGTCACCCGACCTGGCCGGAGGGCGTCCTACACTAAGTTTGCCAAGTCGCGGTCTACTCAATAACACGTCTCCACAAAGGACCTTAGATATTATCTGAACGAAAAAAGAGAAAGGTTTATAAACCATTTGAAATATAGATTTCCACGAGTGCGAAGCCGCGGGGCGCAGCTTGTTTCCGATAAATAAAAAAACTAGCGAGAATAATCCAATGCGTTTCATTACTTGTCAAAATGTATTAGTAGCCGGTTTGTCTTACCTATTCTCAGAACGCTCCAATAACATGTTTGATATTTGAACTAGAAATGTATGTTGTTGACGTGTGTGTGATATTCAGATCGTGGTCTTGCACTTGACAGCGGGTTATGCCAGCCGAGTTCGGTATTCAAGATTTGACCTACCATTAGAACACGACATACAATACAATACAAACACGCATAACTGCACACAAAGAAAAACAATCACAAAAAAAAGAAATAGTACCTTTTTGCTTTCTTACTTAAGTGTTTCAAATCCTATCAGGGACGATACATTGAAAAAATGCTTTATTAAACACCATATGCAGATCATTACAAAAAGACATTACATGCGACAAGTACAATTAGCGGCCTTGTCGCTTAGAAGCGATCTCTTCCAGGCAACCTTTTTGAATGGAAAGAATTATGTGAATATAAGAAAGGCAGGTGGTGTACCAAAGATAAATAATCTAAACATGGGTACATCATCAAATATAAATAAAATCTATAAACGTTAGAATAAATAAATTATTTTGTATTTGTACACACACACTCTATATTTCACTTTATATTTTAATGACCGATTTTCTCTAGCCGAGATTCTGCCGCCAATAACTCTCCAAGAAAATGTAGCCACAATGTATTTCTAGACAAATCGTCTTTACCGAAGCGGTAACGAAAAACTAAGCAATTAAGGGAGCACAAAGAACTCTCAAAGAAAAAAGCGAAAGAGAAAGAACTCTCAAATATAAATTAGCCCAATCAGGAATGTGTGGTGTTTTTCTAGGCAATATTAAAGGGACCACAAAGCGCACGCGTTTTATACTGCCTTGTACGGCTACCGTACTACCCATTAGTTCCACTTAATGGACAAATAGTCTTGCTGATGCAAAATTACGGCTACGGACTACGATTTCAATATATGAGTCGGTTAAGAACCCAAAGGCTTTCTTCGTGCTCAATGTTGCATGTGTATGCACGTCGGAATTACGTTTAATTGGGACATTATAAAGAAAACAATCAAAAATCATTACACATACTTAACACAATCCATACATTATGTAGCCCCAAAGTAAGCAGAGCTTGTTTTATAGGTAGGTATTATTATAACTTTAAATAACATAGATTTACTAGCTGCGCCCCGCGGTTTCACCAGCGTGGTGATAGATATTTTGGATAATATACAATATATCTTTATAAATTGTAGCCTATGTGTTATTCTGATGTATAAGCTATATTATTGTAAAGTTTCATTAAAATCCATTCAGTAGTTTTTACGTGAAAAAGTAACAAACATCCATCCATACTTACAAACTTTAGCGTTTATATAATATAGTAGGATTTTGCATAAGAACACCCGCAACAAATAACTTCAGATCGTTGAAACATTCGTCCCGAGACGGCCGCTTCGTCACAGAAGTCTACGAAATAAATAAATGCAATACCTAAAGAGGTAAGATTGCAGATAGAGCAACATTTCATCATGTCGCAGACTCCACGAGCGCAACCAAAGGTGACAAGGCGGCGGATTTATGAGTCGAACCCCCTGTTTATACAACGAATATATTCCATATATTTATTAGTATTTAGGCGTATATATTAGTATTATTATAACTTTAAATAACATAGATTTACTAGCTGCGCCCCGCGGTTTCACCAGCGTGGTGATAGATATTTTGGATAATATACAATATATCTTTATAAATTGTAGCCTATGTGTTATTCTGATGTATAAGCTATATTATTGTAAAGTTTCATTAAAATCCATTCAGTAGTTTTTACGTGAAAAAGTAACAAACATCCATCCATACTTACAAACTTTAGCGTTTATATAATATAGTAGGATTTTGCATAAGAACACCCGCAACAAATAACTTCAGATCGTTGAAACATTCGTCCCGAGACGGCCGCTTCGTCACAGAAGTCTACGAAATAAATAAATGCAATACCTAAAGAGGTAAGATTGCAGATAGAGCAACATTTCATCATGTCGCAGACTCCACGAGCGCAACCAAAGGTGACAAGGCGGCGGATTTATGAGTCGAACCCCCTGTTTATACAACGAATATATTCCATATATTTATTAGTATTTAGGCGTATATATCAAAGTTGGTGCGAACATTATATCACCTGAATGTGCAACACATCACCTTATGTTATGATGCTGGATTTACTGCAATATTCGTGAAATATGGGCATCTTTGGTACAAAAGTACTACCAAGGTCTAAAGTATATTACGTATTATCAGTACATAGATGTCTACGTACTAATAATATAAATAACAGATATAGCCTCATCAAAACCCGAAGTTGTGCTTGTGTTATAGGAACTAGATGAGAAAATGTAGGTACCAGAAATTTCTGCCTGTCACGAAGCGTAGCTAATGAATAGTAGGTTACAATTCACATTAACACTTTGACTGCGATTTTTTTTCGACGACTGCGATCTTTTTTTTAACTTAAAAAATTCGTGCTGCCGCTCTACACAGCGGTTGTGTTGCGCCGCACATGCGTTTCATTCGAAAAATATTACGGCTGTGCTGAGTCACAAAGATCTGTATTTTCTCAGCCGCTGCGCTAGTGTGGATTTACGCATATTAGTCACTTGTAGAAAACACATACCCTGTGATTTCAGCACTCAAAGTGTTAAAGAGTAATTTAATAAGAGGAGTGGTATCTTATAATTGCGACACTGGAGCCCTATTCTACTATGCTAATCGCTTTACACGTTTAGTTTTAGTCTATAGTATTGTCGCAGATCGCCACCATTAGGTTATATACCACTATAGGTTATGGCATTTTACCTTTGATGACCATTAGACTAGACCTACAGATCAACTAGCTCGATGCACGAACTTGAAACCAATATAGAACCATTCTATCAATATCTCTATGCAAATAGCACCCGCATGCACTATCTAGCTAGAGTTTCTATAATCGTTCTAATTTTTCGTGGCGGTTCTGCGGCAACACCAATAAATAAATAATAATACTGAACAATCCCTAATAATACAAAACAGGATAATATAGTCCCAAGGTAAGCAGAGCTTGTGTAATGTGTACTAAATAATAATTTAAACGTTAAAGTTACTTTATATGGCACTAATAATAACAATATAATAGTGAAGCGACTGGTTTTCAGAATTGGGCCCCAGGATTTATAGATAAAACCTTTTAAGAGATAAATAATAGTGTAAAAAGCGCAAGTGAAATTCAAGATTACGATTAATAAAAGAAACAAATCACAAGGTTAAATTCACACGGGCATGTAAATGCCTCAAAGGGTCATATATCACAGGTGACACGGAGTACTTGACATTCCCTGGGGCACCTTAAGAGGGTGACATTGTAAAATCATTCTTAATCGAGCTCTTGGACAAATTTTAATTCTTTACTATTTTGCAGAAAGTATTCTTAAACAAACGTGTTCTCATGACTTAAGGTCTACATCTTGACGACCTCTATGATGCATATGGCTAAGGTCCGCCTGCGACATGGGTTGCAAGTTCGATTCCCACCTCGGGACAAATGTTTGTACGATTAGGTATTTTAGGTAGTATCGTTAGGTGTTTTTCCTGGTGCTGGGTGTTTTCGATGTTTATTATTGTTAATGTATGTACGAAATATATCAGTTATCTAGTACCCATAACACACTCTGCTTAACTTGGGGTTAGTTAATGTGTGAATTGTCCAAATTTAAAAGTTATTATTTATTTAAATTAAGTTGCTGGCACGGTTATATATTTTCTTACTTGCGCGTATATAGTCTAATGTTAATATACACGCGATTAAGACGAAGTGCGCAAAAGTAAGGTAATGCTCACCCAACCGAGTTGTCTTCATTAGCTAAATAAGTGTAATTTTTTAATAAATATAATTACTCACCATATTTCTTGTTGTCTTTGCCCTTATCTGACTTGCCTCTCGGGAACTGGGTTGGTACTCGGCCGTTTATGTCAATATCGTCGTAGTCAGGCTGAAAAAGAATAAAAAAGCTTTTACTTTACAAATTGCTCAAGAAAATTATTCGTAATTTTTGAACATGCGGCTAAACAAAAAATGCAGTAAATGAAAGGATTTGAGCAAAAGCCTAGCCCAGTACGGGTTACCGGCTAAACCATTTTTTTTTAAGAAAATTACAATGTTTCCATAAAATACAAGACCTATAACACCAAAAAGGACCAAACAGGTCTATTGCTGATGTCCTACATGTAAACGCAACGTGTGAACCCGAGAAAGTCGCAACTAAAAATCTTGTAATAAAATGTAATGTGGGCGTTTACAATCTTTTGCCAACGAACAAGTTGCAAGGAGTGTTGAGATGCGCAAGCGTCGGCATCTTTATCATTTAAAATATTGGCACCACCCTTGAGGTTGATGGATCCCCACAAATTATGGACTCTTGAGCAAGATATTTTTGGAAAACAAGTTTGGCAGAAAACAGGAAACAATTTCTTGCAAGCTGTGGATATTGTATTGCAATGTAAGGTATGTATATTGTGGCAAGTAAGCCCACTGACAGAGACGATGATAATTTAATAACTCTGAGTTTGTCAAATGATAAAGTTATCAAAGATTTTTTTATTTTGTTTGGACAAGTTGTGACATTTTTGTTTTCCTTTACATTAAAAGAAGCCGCGATCAAATGCTGCTATTGCTACAGATACTGCTGAGTAGTAGGATACAAACGTATCTTCGAAATCTGAATAAAGCGATAAGCTAAAATAGGGAATTCTATATTCAGCATACGATTTACTTTAAAGTTAAATTGACACACAAAAGACATTGTTTCATTTGTATAGTGTCACATACGCTGCGCTGACGGCGACCTATGAAAGAGCAAGATTTTATCTGTGAAACTATCAATTTTGTAGATGGCGTTGAGATTGCTGGTTGGCGGGCTGCGCCATTGTGGTTGCGTAAACAATTATCTGGTAGCGTAGGTATACAGATAGACGCTAAATGGAATCTGCTTTCGCTTTTCTCCAACACTGTTTTGTTTTCATCACACTTATTATACGTGGCTCTGACTACTGTATAGGCTTCAGTTATACTGCTCTTAATATTAAAGCATTCGTTTTGTTTGGTAGCGTAGTTAAACCTATCTTGAACTTTTTTGTTGAGAGATAACGAATACTGACTTTTGTCAATTTTATCCTTTCACATTCTTATGAAATATTTTTTCCGTGTAATTTATGAATGTTTTTATTTGATAAAAAAATATAAAGAGACCTTATTGTTCAACAACCACATTATGCCTATGTTTAAAATGACTAAAATGCATACCTACAGTTATAATCTCTGTGCTTGTAATTTTTTCTCCTGCATCAACCAAGAAACGTTCATTCATCATGAAGATAGCGTCTCAACGTTTTTTAAAACTCAATTTACATAAACTGTCTTATCCCTAATGCATTTCGCTTGTCTCTTTCCTTAAATTTTGTGACTGACATATTCTAAAATAAATTATTAAATTGTAGTACCTAACTCGTTATTTTTGATAATATTTTGTTGTAAAAAAAGGATATTTTCGTTTCTATTACATAATTTATAAATAATAATGTAAGACATGGTATTATGTTAATATGGGGTATTAATTAAGTTGTTTTCTTTATATATTTCAGTTTTTTATTCAAAATTATTCTGTGTTATCTTAGTGTTTATTTTTATTTCATGTGTTTTTCTTATTTGTCTGCATTTGTGTTCCTCTGTATTTCTAATATTACTGTTTTAACTTTACATATTGTAACATAGTTTCTTACGGATACTGTTTTATTACATTATTATTTTACATAGATATATACATATACATAGATGGTGAATAAATTGTAAAAAATGTCATTACGAAAAGTTTTAATTCTATCTTGAAAATTTTGAGTAAGACACTTGTTTCTTTCGATGCAAAAATCTCGCAAGGCAGTTAAAAGTAAAAAACAAAACACAAAGCTGAAAATTATCTTCTTAAAAGTAGCAGTATTATTACAAAAAAGTACCTATTGTGCGTACACGAGATAATCTTCGTAATGCAATTTTCATCTTTGAAATTACCTCGCCAGCGCAAAACCACATTTTATCATTTACTAGCAAAATCTCTGTGATTTTGTTCGTATAGTAAAATAAGACATTAGTTTCGAAACCCCAAAACATAGATATTTTTTTCTTAAACTATCAAGCAAAAGCTTTGAAGTAGAAGTTATCCATATTCATAGAATTATCTTATACAAACACTGTACCAAAAAAACATTCAGTTCAGTACATATTCAGCCAGTCAGTTGAAATAATTTAGTAAAACCTCGATTATTTACACCTAAAGTCTATTTATGGAATCAAGGTGATTATATATGGATAGTCATAAAAGATGCCATTTTGAGAACTCATTACATCAATTTAATAGTAGTTTTACGCTTGAGGCTCTACGATGATCCCTGTTATCATGGGCAACTTTGGGACCGAATCGCTCTTAATTCGGTTCTGGTCCATGCAATTCTTAACAGAAATGGCTATGTTATAAATATATTATTATAATCACCAGATATTATCTGAAGAATGTTTCAGACGATAAGCACATCCATTAAGTAAGCTATTTGTGAACTTAAAATAGAAGCGTCTCAGCATCTCATGTCCGGAACTGATAAGGGCTATTATAAAAAAGCAGCAAATACCCAAAAATTTCACCTTTATATTAAGGTAAAGAAAAAGAGTGTGATTGGTACAAAATGTCTCATCACATGCCCCTACTAATCCACAAAATCGCGTAAGTCAGATCTGGGCACTTAGTCCATACATGTTCCATTATTACTAAAAAAATAATGGCAGTTCTGCGGCTTAGAGATTAATACCATAATCCCCACTCTCACTCAGCATGGGTAGGGGATTAACAAAATATCTCCTACCTTGGGTATATCAGCAGGTCCGTATCCATTCTCTCTCGGCGGCAGTTTTGGTGGACGCTCGCCTTTCCTCTGGCCCATCTGCATCATGAGCTGCTCCCTCGTGGCCGCGACCAGTCCATTGTGGCCGTTGTGCCCATAGCCACCGGAACTGCCGCTGGAGCCTGACCCGTTGACGTTGGTGGCGATGCTGTAGGGATCCTCGTCAGGGATAGGGATGCGCGGTCGGTTCTTGATGTCCATTGGCTTTTGAACTGTGGATGGATAAAGGAACATATTCTTAGTTTTCCTCTTAGAGTTTTTTCATATGTTGTAACCGTATATGGCGACTGGGGGAATTGACTAAACACAACTGAGAGTGCAGCAAGTACAATACTCATTATTTTATTTATTTATTTCATACACATACATTTTCACATATTTTTAGCTTCTGTGTTATTAGCTAAGGTACATGTGACATTAGGTGAGGAACTCAGTATAAGTAATGAAAAGTATAGAACTTGTAATGGGAATAATTTGCCTAATTGTATTTTATTACACAAAACCCCTTTCTACTGGATGCCGCAAGCAAAACAACCTACAGATGGTTATTATTTAACTCAATCAGTAGCATTCAAACTGAATAACATACCTTAAACTCATCTTCACTAAAAGGTTATCAAACATCAATACGAACATAACAATTGGAAACATTTAGCGGCTTGCGCAACGCATGCCTCGTGATGGCTCGGATGGCAATCACTATTCCTCACGACCTACTGCTAGAGTTTAAGCCGCTTACTGACACTCATTTCGCTACTGTACCAGATGTTAGGTGAAGTTACTGGCACTGATTTTGAACCCTCAGCGTACTGGAATCTTTATGTCAATGGATGGAAGGTTCAAATTGGCATGTCTGCTAGTCAAGGTCGTTGGTAAGAGCTTTGGAGAATTAGGTTAGGATGGATCTATTTTTGCAAATATAATTAAGGAGCTTACGCTTGCTTTATACAAAAGATTTCAACGCGCTTAGTATTTCGGTACTTATCCTAAATAAGTTTGTTATTTTTGGCTGAATTATTTATTATGCAAGTTTCTACCTACACTGTTTAGAAAGATTCTCAGTAACTTACGTTAAAAGTAAGTTCATATATGATGAAAAATAAGTAAGTCGACTCGCTTCGATTAGAAGGTTCAAATCACTGGTAAATAAAAAAAAAAAAAAAAAGTTTTAGCCATCATAGTCCTGACAATTTCAATTTAATTTTCTAGTTCACCTGAATTTGGCAATAGCGACTATAAAACAGTACCTAGATTACGTCATCCAAAACAACGGGCTTCCTCAAGCACTTTACATAACTACGGTCACGACCGATCTGTCCAATTTCCAACTATTTAACGTTTCAATTACTCCTTACAGGCAGAATTATGCGATATGTAAGTGGCAATTCGGCTATGATCTAGTTATGCCAAGATGCTCACGACTTTAGTGGCCTTCGTTGTGAAATCGAAATTAGAGGGGCGATGACGAAGAATCCATTGATGCCTCACTAAGATATTTGCGGGAAACGTGAGTTTGCTGGACTAATTATAAGGAACATCATCAGATTATTGCAACTACATGTTGCATATGCCTCGACTGTTTTTAGTTGACAATAATGATCATAGAATGATGACGAAACTTGAGGTATAAATCAGTTAGAATAAACTAAGACAAGGAACACAAATAAAAAAATGCTAATAAGAATCAAAGTACATAATGGTCGATCTTCCGCGCCTCTTGGCTCCTGTTTTTTTGTTTCAACGCTGAGCCTAGAGTTCGCTGTCGCATGACACCATCCCGGATAAATCATCTTAGTAACCTTATCTGCACCATCTCACTATTTATCATCGAAAGGTTAAAGGAGTAGTCCATAAAACACCCTCTCTACAATTGTAGCTCTATAAACAGGTCGACGACACAAACTTTAAGCATTTGAGGTCATGTAGTAACAAAAGACCGGTCGTTCCTCACGATAAAGTGTCACGACTTCCAACCAACCAGTGGGACATTAGCTACGTTGCCCAATAGATTTATTTGAGTTCTGTAGCAGATAAACAGTGGCCAGACCGCAAAACCACCAGGAAATCGACGAAGCTATCTTATCCGGGGTGAAAGAATCGAGAGAATCTATTGCGGTTCCTTTCCCATAGATTTAGCGTGATTTGAAGAAAACCAATATTGGTTTGGTTAGCAATATGGGGTTAGATTACAGGGAATGAGGTGCAATACATCATGTGATTGGAGATTGCATTGTTGGCAAGGAGGACGGATTGGCTTAGGCGGTGGCGGGGTATGGGAACTGAATTAGAATAGCAACACTGTTGTAAAACTATACTTGATGGGATTTGTGGATCACAATAGCTTCCTGATACGAACAGATCTTTCCATTTAATACGACCAGAAATGGATTATCATTATAAAACACCTACTTGATTAGGTCTCAGAACGAAGGAGGCTAATCAACCACCCGACAACTGATAAATAGTTAGGTTACCTTGACTCTTATTTATTGTGTACCACAAAAACAACCCAAGAATTTATGAAAATAAATATCACACATCAGGATACATATAATAAAATATATATTATAAAACATCGCCAGCCAGCTGACACAGCGTCACATTTCCATCAGCTGATCATTAAAAAAATCCGGAAGCATTAAAACCACGTTATTGGTATCGGATCGCCTTCAAAACCAGTCCACATTTATTGTAATTATCCGAAGAAAATTATGTCGATGGTCTTGTTAAAAGGTCAGCTTTAATACTACCTACTAGGCAACAAAAAGTTGATCGTATTTTTTCATTATGCTACTGATGGACTGATGACATCGTATAGTGGAAAATACTGTGGGAAGACCTCTGTTTGGGTTTCTGCTGTCGACTTAGATACAAGTGAATATGCACCTTGTTATTAAAGATGTTAAGATTATATCAACTCATCAGTGCTTAAACAGAGATTTAGGAACTGCTAGGTATCTTAAAGTTATTAAATTCTGACTAAAGCTTCTCTTTCTGTTACATATATGGTTCTAGCTGTTGATGTTAATGCTAATGATAATTCCTCAAAATGATAACCAAGCAAGGCTTTGTTAGCGTGAGAATTTCTATGAGAATTTTTGGAGGTTACTCGTTACAAAGTTGAGCTAAAGCCAATCGTAACAATGAAATCGGCAGAATAATGAAATCAAAAGTTGAACCTAAAGTTGCAACGAATAAAGGCGATATTTTCATACGTTTATCTCCTTTAATTGTCTTTGACGTTGATGATGCGTGACTAATCAACAAGGTCCTTGTAACTGGCTATATAATAGAAAGGGTTAAATAAATATTTGCTTTGTACAAGTGGCAAGGTTTACCTACGCTGTAAGTACCTAAGCTGAGACTATATGCTTAATGCAAAGGCAATTCAATGTTTCGAATATATGTATATACATAGCTACACATAGATTTATTGGAGGTTAGTATTCATTAAGCTAATGTCCCGGACTTATCAGAAAGTTATTAATTAAGGGTCTCAGGTTTGCAATGTAAAATATCAACCAGAACATACAAATGGAAAACAGCACAAATTAATTTTCGAAACTCCAGCCGACATACAATTAAGAGCATTACTGGTCTCAATATTATCATTAAGAAATAAATGAACCGAGATGGTATTAAAAGTAAAATCGTTGTCATATATTAAAGCGCACGTAGGCGTGATAAATTTAACCCAAGTGTAATAATTTAATGGCATATTTTTATCAGGAATAAAAGGAGTTGACCCTTCACCGGACGATGCGTCTCTGTCGCCTATATCAGTGTTAGGTAATTTATTTCCTATGACACGTATTGTGTTCTTGTCTTTTAAATGTTGCCTGCATTCTTCATTTTCCCGGCTATTGTGTGGAATAGTACTAAATCGTTTTAATGCTGTTGTGCTTTATGATAAACTGGCAGAGTGCGCTAAGTGATGCAGATAAAATTTTGCGCAAAGAGTCACATTTCTAGAGTAATGGTGGAGCAGGAATGTCTCATTTTTGACATTATCTTCAATGTAGGCAGTGAATTTATTTATATTTTGTTTAGCATATATGGTCATATCTTTAAAAAAAGATATGTGCCCATTTTTTAAACGAAAACAGGAATAAATTATGTCAAGTGACTTATGACTAATCTAGTTTATAAGAATTAAATTGTCCCTAACCCGTATAGTGCTAGAAGGTAGGCTTTATACTTATTTCATCGCTCTTCGAATAAGTGAAGTATATCAAACATTTCCCCAGAAAAAAACCAACCTATCAGAACTAATGCAACTAATAATTTAAAACGCATTACAACGCACCGAGGGCATTAAAAACAAATATTTTAAAACTGTAATAACTGGTATCTTATGGGCGTTACTTTTCTCAACCTGACGCAATATTGAAATTAGTTTTTTATTACAAATATATTAATGTGTTTAAAAAGATAGATTAATTATTCAGACATGCGGAACTGAAGCACATGTTTACCTACGGGTAAATTTAGCGTGTGTGGTAATAGGAGGTGTTTTACGTTGGACACATTTATTTCCTGGTTAGTTTTTTGGATTAAGTTATTTATTGATCGTAATTGGCAATTGGGAAACCTACGTAAACATAAAAATTTGTTTTTAAGTAGTTTGGCATATTGATATATATGCGTTGTTAGGATAAACGGTAAGATTAGGATATAATCAAGTACTTAGCTAATGGAGGAGTAGATAATAGCTTCATATTTGTTTTCAGACAAAATATAGTTACGTATCATAAAAAAACCTTGACCGTGCTTTACTAAAACCGCAAAAACTTATCTAAAAACAATACAACATATCGTGGTTTACAATGAACTTGAGAAGATGAAATCAATCGGTTTTTTAGCACGGAAGCATCCAGCTTTTTTACTATAAAATGACGAAGTTATCTTAGACATCCACGTAGAATCTACATTGTTAGCAAGAGAGATAATTCTAATGCTCATTGTTGTTTTATCAGGACCTGTGTATGTTGCTACATAAATGCACACGATAGAGGTAGGTATCTTCTATTAGGGTACATGGGCAAAGTTGCCATTTGTTTGCTATTTAACGAGTATGTTAGCTTGAGTATTTCTATATGGTTGGCGGTCATTGGCTAAAGCGTTTTTGATAAATGAGGTATTAAAATACTTGTCTGGTCTCCTATATAGTTCTTAATTACATTTAGTAAGCCATTTCCTTCTCTATTTGCGAATATAAGTGAAAATCGAGAACCAAGTCGGGTTTTCATATCAATTAATGACTTGTGTTCTTAAAAATTTACAATAACACTGAAAACAACCTCGGTCTGCCTTCCCCTTGTTGTTTTACTGAAAACAACCTCGGTCTGCCTTCCCCTTGTTGTTTGCGCCCAACAGGGTTCACATTGTGATAATTACTTATACTTAATCACCTAGCTATTAAGCCAATGTTATTACAATAATAAATATTAATATTATAAGTATATTGTTTTCCATGACATGGTTTAACTCTTTCGTCTAATGGATTTCAAAAAATAATAAAATTAATCATTTTATAACTAGAGTTTTTAAACCAAACCCAAACCCAAAAAGTCGCCGTCGTCTTATAGCAATGCTTTTCGACGACCGATGTGGCGCGGTGGGCGAAGGTCCGCCTGCGACGTAGGAGGTTGCGGGTTCGATTCCCGCCTCGGAACAATTGTGTGTACGATCTGCAGATATTTGTTCCGGTTGTTCTGGTTGTTTTCTATGTATAATAAAAAATATTTATCTATGTAATGTATTGTATTATGTATATGAGTACCCATAACACAAGCTCTGCTTACCATGGGGCTAGATAATGCTGTGTCAATTGTCCAGCATTATTTATTTTTGATAACCTCAATTTCTCCTTCATACATACAACAGTTAACAATAGCTACAACAATTTTTCGTAATATTGAATTCGTAGATGCAATTACAAAAAGCAATTGATCTAATTTGAAGAACATAATGCTTCGTGGGAATAACCTATGCCATTTTTCATCTTCTTTTGTAATTTGTTACTCAAGTTTTTATTAGGTAAGTGGTGTTTTGTAGAAACATCGCCTAATGAGTTTCCTGTCATGTAACAAATGTTAAAGTTGGGCGTATTCTTCAGTTCACTAGGCTACCTAAGTACGTACTACGTTTCATACTACAAACTCTGTGTTCTTTCTCTTTTATCAATCTACCTTAATGGAATGCTAATAAATTGTATCCTAATGAAGGACAAAGACACAGAAATTTACTTTTTGGCAATTTTTTGTCCAGGAAAAAATGAGAACACTAAAACTATACTACTACTAACACACTATACTACTACTAATACCAACTAAAACTTTAGCTAGATATTGACACTATTTTTGACTCCATTCTTTCATTCAATTTTCTAGAATTTACTTCAATTTCAGATGGAAACATTGTTGGCCAAACAGCTGCCTTCAACAAACCCTGCTATAAGAAACAAAGTAAACGTGCTCTAGAAAGCATTGTCCAGTCAAGGCCGCCTGCAAATACCGGATACAAACCGTGTCGAACACAACGCACGGCCCTTGATCTGTTAGGATAACGCAGCTGTTTCTTAAGCTATTGAAGTAGCCAAAATTAGTGGTTAGTACAAGTCATTTATCGCCGATGGACCTAGAGATTGGAAATAATGAAACATTTTGACGACCACTGTGGCGTGGTGGCCAAAGGTCCGCCTACGACGCAGGAGGTTGCGGCCTCGGGACAAATGTTTTGTACGACCTGCAGATATTTGTTCAGGGTGTTCTGGTCGTTTTCTATTGTGTTTATATTTATGTAATGAATTGTATTAGTGTATATCAAAATTCTATTCTATTCTTATTGATTCAGACCTTATGATGTTCATAAGAATTTTAGTTTTATATGAAAAGACGTAAACAAAACGTATCGTTTAAGGGTATATTATGTTAATGTGGATTCAGTTGTTCTCACCTGGAGGCAGCTTAGACTTCAGCATATCCATAGCCACGACGTTAACGATGAGCACCCAGATGGGACACTCCAGCAGATCGCTCTCCGACTTCACGAAGGAGATAGCGCTGAGGCACTGCGTCTCCAGCCGTCTTCGGTCAGGGTAGCTTCTTCGCAGCTCGCGGTTCACGTTTGATTGGAATTTCTTCATGTCGAATAGCTGAGGAGGGAAAAAAATAGGTATATTAAACTTACTGTAATTAAACTTTCAAGTATGTAAGGTGCAATCTACTAATATGTACGTACTACTACTATCTATAATCTAGAATAGATAAAACCCTTAAGTACTCTTAGTTCCTATAAGTAATCATTTAAACGCGGTTCACGTTTGATTGGAATTTCTTCATGTCGAATAGCTGGGGAGGGAAAAAGAATAAACTTTAAAGTATGGAAGGTCCAATGTACTAATACTACTACTATCTGTGATCATGTACAGATGTTTATCCACTGCTAGATATAAGCCTCCCCCAATGAGCGCCATAGCGCCCTGTCTACAGCTTGACGCATCCAGCATCTGCCGTAGTCCTTCGCAGGTCGTCATCCCATCTGACCGGATGGTGTCCTACACTACGTTTGCAGAGTCGCGGTCTCCAATTAAGAACACGTTTACCCCAGCGGTTGTCGGTTCTTCGTGAGATATGGCCGACCCGCTGCCACTTCAGCCTTTATTAATTATTGACCCTTTATTAATAATTAAATAAAGGGTAGTAATCTTTTAAAGTCTAAGTATTCATTTCTGTATGGTGTGGTATATAAAGTGTTTCTATCTATAAATCTATCGAATACTTGATTCTTGCAGAGCAAAAATTAGAAAACCTAGCGTAGTATAAAAAGGTATACCAAGGAATATTAAAAGCAATCAACAACTAATTGCCTTAAGTCATCAAATACCTAAGATGGTAATCAAAATCATAGAAGATTGAAAACAGAAATGCCCTTAACAGACTTAAAGATGATCTCACACGTCATGATGAAGTCAAAAATAATAGAGCTTTAATTTTAACTTAATTAAATTCCACTTGGGCTATACAAATAGTAGTGATTGTCGAATCAATCTGCCCAAATCGGAGATTCTATCGATTTAATATTACATAACAGCTCGTCACTCGGTAATGAAACAATTGGCCGTCAAACAAAGCTGCGCCGACGCATGTCAGTTTGATGCTACTCTAGATAGCATCTGCTACTTCGTAATAGATTTTCCCATGAAAATTAATTGATTGTTACCAAGAATTGTGGGGAATTCTAGATATAGTTTAGTGGGGTAACCCAGAACTACCAAATAGCTAAAATAAACCTGGAGTTTTTTCCTTGCTAGTAAAATGGTAACTAGTTTTCACTTCTTCCACTAGTGGACAAAAAATTGAAGTGAACAGTAAAATAATTTTATTTGATAATAATTTAATGTATAAAATATGACTTGTCTAAGTGCTTATTTTGTAAGCCTAAAGAAATAAATGATTTTTTACTTTACTTTACTTTTACTTTACTAAGAACCTACTTAAGGTTGCCTGGAACTGACCGCTCTCAGCGATAAGGCCGCCCTTTATACTCCCTTTATTATTTTGTTTATTTCTGTATTGTTTTGTTGTATGTGGTATAATAGAGTGTTTTCTATATATCTACTTAATTTTTTGCTTTACTTTATTAGCATTAGACGGTTTTAAATCAGGCACACACTTAGCTCAGATAAAGTAATTTCGAAAGGCACTTAACCTTTTATTACTAACTTCAATTTAGTTAAGAAATGTGTGACGAATGGGAGCAAATGACTCTTATTAAACTAGACATAGGTTCTAGATTAGATAGTCATTGTAAGTAAGTAGAGTCATGCAATTCCCACGTAAAGATTGATTGACTAACCTTTAACTGTAATGTGCCACTGAATCGTATTGACCAAGGGTTATTACAACGACAATTTTGTAACCCAAACGCCGAACACCCTGTACTATAACTAACTATTTTATAGCCTTTATTATACTGAATTATAGCGTATATATTGCCGTGCCCTTGCAGGGTGTATGTTAGAATTTTGTTCTTTTTTTTAAGACCTAGATACAAATGCAAGCAATAAAAATCTTGAAAGATATAAAACATACATGGAAATTGTCACACTTCAAGATCTCGCACGTGATGATAAATAAATATAAATAAATAATGCTGGACAATTCACACAGCATTATCTAGCCCCATGGTAAGCAGAGCTTGTGTTATGGGTACTAGATAACTGATATACATAATACTATATATTACATAGATAGATAAACCCGGAACAAATATCTGTAGATCGTACACACAATTGTTCCGAGGCGGGAATCGAACCCGCAACCTCCTGCGTCGCTGGTGGACCTTCGCCCACCGCGCCACATCGGTCGTCAAAATGATAAATGGTGATAAAGTCAATATATATAGATATTAAATTTTATCTTAATAAACTTCCACGTAGGCTATACAAATAGTAGTGATTCTCGATTCAATCATCATTATAATTGAGTGCCTATAGAACTTGTCACTCGGTCCAAAAGTGTGCCTTTACCCTACTTAGATAGTTCCAAAAAACTCGCCCTAAAACACCTACCGATCAGCCTCCTCCATTCGTCAGAGAACATGCCTCCCCAAACAAGGAGGTTTTAGCTATAATCACCACACATGTCCAGAGCATTGGTGATCGCAGTAGAGGTGTTAAAAACACGGAAGGAAGCTGCTATCCTTCTAGTGAGTTCTCCTAGTCAATCTTGAATGCCCAATACCAATCACCTATTACGTTCTTTTTGTTCGAATAAACTACACCAAAACAATTCACGTCTATGTTTATTTTTTCTTAAACACCGTTCCTCAATCTTCCTAAACATAGATGAAGCCATCAAATCGAATCAAAAGAAGCTAAGCACACACCGATCAGCCCAAGACAAAGCGTAAAGCGCAAGTCACATTGAAATTGAAAGAGATGAAGCTGTTACATAACCACTTTCTTTTGACGTATCGAGATGTCCCGACTTAGATGCTATCTATATAAAAAACTCGCCGCCTTCAGTTTGTTAGTCATCATGCCGAATTTGATATATTGATTGGATCGTGGACAAACTACTTTCTAGAGATTAATCTGTTTGCGGCTTTGAAGTTGCGTTTTGTTGGAGACTACAACTATAATATTGAATGATCTGTCTTTTTATTCATAAATACCAAAAAACGTCTAACCGTCGTCCTACCAAATACTTAATCTAAATAAAATTATTCTATCTGTCTCTTTTCACGCTGAACGCATCTTAATTAAATTTGGTAGGGATTAAACCGGTATCCCGGGGACGAACATAGGCAACTTGCGCGTGCGAAGCCATGGACAAAAGCTAGTTTGAAATAACTTCATCAACACATGTAACAGACTGAGCACGAAATGAAATCAACTCAGCTGACGGTAAAGTCTGATAAATTACACAAACTTTTAATTTAGCCACAACTTCACAAGGGAATTCAGTTAAGAATGGCGGATCACAGAGAAAAACTCGCGAGTTGCAACACATTTGGTATTGTCTCGAGAAAATTGGGTTCTAATGAACATGTCCGAGCAATTGTGTGATAGCCATCGTAAGAGCTTGTTTTATGTAGGATATTAATGTCCAATTTCACCGTTAGCTGCAAAAACTAAGATCAACAAAACTAGTTCAGCTTGATCGAATTCAAATTAGTTTCATGGAATTCGGTTTAGCACTTAACTGGAAAAATGTTGGTAAAATACGCTGAACTAGCTAAGAACCAATATCAATACATGTATAGTATAAAACAAAGTCGCTTCCCGCTGTCTGTCTGTCCCTATTATGTATGCTTAGATCTTTAGAACTACGCAACGGATTTTGATGCGGTTTTAAATAGATAGAGTGATTCGAGTGGAAGGTTTATAAGCTATTTGAAACATAGAGATTCTACGAGGGCGAGGCCGAGAGGCGCAGCTAGTATTACATAAATGACCAAAACAAATACATTATTCTGGAACTAGTAAATTACAAAGCATGGACTTTATGAAACAAAAATAAATGTATTTTTTGTAATTTCTCTTTCTTACCAAGACATTGACCGATCATTGACCTCTCGAGAGCCATAAAGCCGAAGACAAATGACATCAAATAATCTGCAAGGAGCCAGGTATGCTCATAATTATCCAACCTTTATGCAGTTGAGGAAACGGCTCGAGTTTCGCCGATAATATTATGACTCGAAGAATTCCACGGTTTTATAGAAGTGCAATGAAATATTAATAAAGCCAATTCATTTAACAATTCACTTCGTAACTTATGCTGTTCTTAGTGAGCGACGATCCTATTCTGCCGTAACACAGTTTTTGAACTACTCGTAGCACGGGGGGTAGAAGTCACTAGCACGCTATGCATCTCTTATTTGCAAATTGAAAACTACTTAATACTTATTAATATCTAAGTATGTGTTGCGGTTTTGATTAAACTTCTATATTTTAGTCTAACAACACAAAACCACTGTAGGTACTTTACTTCTAACCTTTTCACCATTGTTTTTAGTATAAATTTAGATCATATGTAGTAAGTTAACGTTAAGTATAGCGTTACATTAATGTTATAGCTATAAGCAACTCTTGGAACAATAAAAAGTTTATTTTATTATTTATATTGTGAACTTTGTGATTAAGCTTTCTTTCTACAAATTTATGTATTTATGGTTCAGAGTCAACGTTGCGGCATGTATGGGTCAAGTTATTCGACAAGGTATTGCCGAAAATTGGCATCGTTTCTCAAGACTCAGACAATAGGAAGTTTTCACGGATCCACTTTCATTGCCCAAAACACCCAAACAAACTTATTAGGCAACGGTCGTTATTCCTTAATGGTGCTATCTTCTCATTGTTCGTGTTACGTAAAGAATTTACACCGAGGACTGACTGAGGTACCAGTCAATCTGCGGTGCAATCGGTCTGCGATGTAAATTGTTTGGCCGAGTTCTGCTTTACCATGCACCTCATCAATACCAGAATATCCACTAATAAAAACCAGCAAAAAAACCTGATATTAAAAAATAGGTCGAGTGGTGCCAGCTAAGAACTAGCAACTCTTCCCGCGGATGTCCAGGTCAGGCAGCAGCGCTCCCTGAAGAACAATTTTTTTACCACCGAATTGCGATCCCAACCCGTATGCCCGGCGTAGGGACTATGGCCCTCAGTTATATAAAAACCAATAAGGCGTTTATCAGGCCAGCCTCCAGCAATGGACCAATAAAGGCTGTAGAGAGATGAAGTGGAAAAAGTTCTTATAAATTGGCTAATCTATGAAAACTTTTTGGTATCGGCTGGCCTGACCAATCTCAAACAATTTCAAGTTGAGATTGCTTAGAACATTATGTTCTAAGCAATCTCAACATTAACCTTGTGCAACTTCTTGACATGGTCAAGATCCATTTGGGTTCGCTGAGCGTACAGGAAGTACCTAAACTCACTGGTACCTGATGCAGAACTGAGTGTGCCTGCTACCTACACAAACAAGCGCAGGGCTTAACCCGCTTTCTATAAGACTTCTCGAAGCTTGTAATGGTGTGTATTAATGAATCCGTCGGCTGGTTCACTAGGAAGTGAACACGGCATTGTTCTCTGCGCTGTAGAGTGGATCTTGATCAATTGCTGTCTTCCAGCTTACCTACTTTAAAGGAAATAAACGGCTCCTTTATTTCCTAAATAGCTTTCGATGGACTATATTCAGCATGTTTTAGTAAATCAATAATAATTAAGGGGCTTTTTGTGGTAAGGGGATTCCCAATTTTAATCCAAAAGGTTCGTATTTTCAAGTTCACGAATGGATACGTTTTTGTTTTTTAGCCAGACAGGTTAAAAACTTGAAAGAATAACAATCTACAGGTACGTACAACCTGTTGAATGATTACCAAGAGACTCTAATTTCGTGCATCAGATAATTTTAAGCTGTCAATTCAATTTCATTATCTTTTCTGCGTTTATTATATCTGAACATCCGAATCATCGTCAAACAAATCCATCGACGTAATTTTAATGGTGATGATGACACTATACAAGTGGAGTACAAATGGAGCTGGGAAAAATTAGATTAATTTTAATTAACGTAAGACACAAATAATTATTTGTACCTACAAATAAATAATGGTATTTTGTAAACCTATGTCTCTGGATCTTAAATAGGCTTGGGATTCCCCTGATGTGGCAAAAAAATATATTAATCTCTTCACTAGCAGTTCTGATGAGGTAGGTAGATTTTATCTTACCTTAGTGTGGGGTCCTTTGCTAGGTATGTATATTTTTGCATGAAGTATCTTGTTGTATTCTATGAACAGGCGGCTTGCGGTCAAAATCATTCCATCAAGGCTAACATCATCACCACAAGATGACTTGGAAATTATGTAATAAACACAAAAGATTGAGGCAATGTCATGGGCAAGTGCATCGTGCCTATAAATCGTGATGCACTGTGATGCACAATGCAGGGGCATTAGGCATAATGCTCGCCCCTTAATCTCTTTCTTCAATTATTGTCTTTAATAATGATGAATATGAGGTTATTTGAGAGTGATGTAACTGAATTAGGTTGCGTGAGAAGATGGTTAATGGAGGAGAAATTATAAATGTTGCAGGTCTAATGGTTTTGTAACGGAACTTTCTGAAATGTGTGCTTCGGCATAGATACATGTAAGTATAATATTTGGAATTGATGAACGCTGGGGTTTTCTTGTAGTGTTTCCTAACAAACTACCTAAAAGGAGCTTGCATGAAAATATCTTTACGCTAAAGCGTAGATGTGCGGAACAGCGTAGTTGTGGTGGAGTCTGGTCCTTACAGCTGTGTGTTTTGTGTTTTGTTATTCGTAAATTTAAAAATTACATAAAACTAAATCTCATCAAGAAGGCTTTCTACTCCATAAATGATTATCTCAATGATGTTAATGCTTGGCCGGATGTCGCTCAGTTTCGCACCGACAATAGTATGTAAGTAATAATTTGTAGTTGTGCATAGCTTTACTTAAATATTGACATGTATCGAATCATATTATATTTAGACTTAAATAGGCGAATAACCATGTATTAGACATATAAGAGATGAACATGCTAGTGGTTTCTTTTTCACTTCTTCCACTAGTGGACAAAAAATTGAATTAAAATTTTATTTGACAATAATTTAATGTATAAAATATGACTTGTCTAAGTGCTTATTTTGTAAGCCTAAAGAAATAAATGATTTTTTACTTTTACTTTTTACTGTTGATTGCCCAGAGGAGATGGAGAAAATTTTGTGAAGAAATATCATGCTTTTGTTCAATCAAGATATTTATATTTTTTCTTAAGATAGTGGCTATCCTAGTTTCGTTACTTCCTACAAATTATCTTTACCCTAATAACTATACACGTACTTGCGTGCATAGTTATTTCAATGTTTGTAGGATAAAAGGGAATGTACGATATACCGATACTCTGATATTTGCAGCAGTACCATGGGCACTTGTAAATACAATTTGGTTAAAGGAAATAGGCAATTTAGTAAATTACGACATGTTGTTTGATAAACCAAACTAGTAAAGTAGTTTTAGCAGTTCTCTACTTGTATGGAATTTGCTATTAGTGCGAGCGAACCAGTTAATGGTACCAAATTGATTTATAGATGAATGTCATTAGAGTTTGACCTTCAAATTCAAATTGGAAATAAAGGTTGGGTGGAATAAATTAATGGTTTACAGGCAGTTCTTAGGTTTTAAGATTCAAGTTTTTTTTGTGATCTAAAGTGTATAGTGTAGTTGCCGCTCATACAAGAAGTTATTAGGCATCTGGGTTCTGAGGTTTCTCTTGTCAGCTATTAGCGTTGAAATTGGCTTCCACTTTGTTAGTCCAGGGATATTTGAGGCCATCTCTGATTGCCAAAGCCTCAATGGATTTTCCTCGAATCCCTGTAGTTTCCTAAAGGCTTTTGTTTTAATTATTTTATTCAGTATTGAGATAGTACAAATTAGTTCGAGCGATCGTCGACAAGCACTACTGTCCGAATTACTGACACTGGCTGCCCAACTACTACACACATCTAGCTTACATCTAGCTCATAGATGTGAGGTCTCTTGTTATGGTCGTCTGGTAGAAACCTCCGCAAGGGATAAGACCGCCGGTTGCAGCATACGGTAGTGAATTTTTAAGAACTTCTTCCTATACCATCCTATTCTATCTGAATTAACGTTTTTATTTATTAAGAAAAACGTATTAATTGTTGGGTTTATTTAAGGCTTACCTTAAATATTTTCTCCTGCTCCAGCGAGTATCCAGGAAGCTTGAGTATATCCTGGCCGATGGCGGTCTCTTCGTTGCTGGTGGCTGCAGTACTCTTCACGGCCACGCTACTCTTGGAGTAGCGTCTGATGAGTATGTTCCCAGCGTCATCCATTTTGATTTTGACACCCTGCAAGGCAATAACACGCTAATGTTAATTCGGGGTGTAAGGGGGACTGCAACATCTCGGCCAACCTAACCTGCACGTGGTACACCCTGCTAGATAACGAACTAGGCTCTGGTGAAAATATCAAACAATCTTCATAATTTGATAACATTTATTTTACAATTCTTTTCCATTACTTTACACTGACAGAAAAATGTCCTACCAGACACAAGTGTCATTAACAAAGAACTATCATCATCAATGTTATTTCTCCTTCTATTGTTTTATCTCTAGAATGGTTCGTAAGATCTTAGTGTTTTGTATGGAATTAATCTAACGGATACTAGTGATTTCCATACCACTGAATGATGTGGCAGGGAAGGCTACTTTGGTGGCAGCCACTGGACGTCAGGGTGGTCAACGACTTTTTGTTTAGGGAAAATTTAAGGTAATGAATGTCACAAATTAAGTTAACCCCAAATTATAATCAAATTGTTGTATTTGGTGTCTGTTATTATGGCAAAATGACCAATTTACATCACGGCGAGCTTATTTTCCTTGTCCTGTTTAATTCATTTTGTTTGTTTACGGTCAATCACCTTTGACATATTATTCCACAATAAATCAGATTAAAGTAACTTGACAGTCGAACTTAAAAAGTTTTCTACCTCTTGTTGCGTTGTCTGAATATTGTTGAGAAGAGTTAGGCCAAGAAACTTTGGCTTTATAAGCCAAAGCTTCTTGACCTAACTCAATAAATAAATAATAATAAATAATGCTGGACAATTCACACAGCATTATCTAGCCCCATGGTAAGCAGAGCTTGTGTTATGGGTACTAATATATATACATAATACTATATATTACATAGATAGATATTTTTTACTATACATAGAAAACGACCAGAACACCTAGAACAAATATCTGCAGATCGTACACACAATTGTTCCGAGGCGGGAATCGAACCCGCAACCTCCTGCGTCGCAGGCGGACCTTCGCCCACCGCGCCACATCGGTCGTCAAAAATATTAATAAAGGGTAAGTGACAAAAACCTTGATCTTAGTTTACTTGGAGAACCAGAGCCTACATCCGTTTCAAATCTTTAAAGTCAATCGTATTCCGGAACAACAAGGTCATTGTCTCAGGTATCACTTATTTTAGCACCATTCTAGTTTGATTTACGACATGACAGTTCTACAATGCTAGTTCCATTGCTTCCAATAATCATCTGACCTATGACATCAGCCTTGTTTTGTGCATGTCAAAGTTGATAATTAAAGGTTACAGGCGTTATTGATTTATGGCAATGAAAAATTAATAATGGTGTCGAATAATTATATCATTTGTTAAGTCAAAATTTTGGACATCTAGAGTAAAAGGCCTTGACCATCTGTAGTTGATAACTACTAACTCTTAAGTGGTTACAATAATGATGACTCCGATCACGTCTTCAAAATCAAAGTAAAAAATTGATAAGATCATAAATATAACAAATCTCAAGAAATCAACGGTGAATCTTTCACAAAGCATGCGGAAGGAGACGCGAAGGAACCATATGTTAATATTATGAGCGATGATTGATGTAAAACAAAAAATGATAGCAATGGATGAGCAGTTAAACGTTTTGCAAATAAACAAGACTCTTTGAATATATGGACTCAGTAAAGTTCAATCGTATAACCGGACTCGATTTTACAATTACAATGGTGATTGCTTGAATATTGAAGTGATGATTTATTTAACGTATTTATTGATGACGCTCTAGTATTTTACTGTAACCTCTACAAAAACAACAATAAGTTTGTATTCTAGGTAGCAGATTGAGATAGTCAAAAGCACAGTGAAATACTTAGCTACTGTTCAGTAAGGTATTATAGGTATATTGGGTATTCTTTAATTATTTATTGTACACACAATAATACATAAAAATAAATTAACTAAATAGGATATGTCCATAGGCGAGCTTAACCCTAACAAAGAGTTTTCCTCCAGCAAACCTTATAGGAGATATAGGAGAGACGATGGAACATCGATATAAGCAAGTGAATCCAACAAAAGCAAGTGCAATAAAATTACAAACAGAACATTTATTATTCCTAAGCGGTAGCGGGAAGTTTGGAAACAAAACCGCAGACTTTGATGAAACGACTTTAATTGTCGCTCGCATACCAGAGACGCAGTCGACCGTGGCTAAATTCATAAGCGAAGAAGCAAGAACCACTTTGGTGAACACTGTGGACATGATACGCTGTGACATCCATGTTTTGTAACTGGGATCGGGAGCGGGCCACGCGTAACGTGACGTGTCTATGTCATGGTCTCATTGCATCGACGTTTGAGATTGACAGAAATAAGGAATTTGGAAGTTACACTCTTATGGTCATGACATTTCATATCCTCTGATATTAGAAGCTACCACTGAATTTTGTAGGTACAAGTAAGCGGTAATATTACAAACTACTGAATTATGTAGTATATATAATAGGGATTTTACGCAAACTGGTTTCTTACTGTGTGGATGAATGATAGCAAATGGCTGGTGAAGTAATATACAGCATTACCAAAAGTCTGATTATTTATCGAAAATACTTACTCAGAAAGTGTTATTAAAATTAGGAATACTAACGTATTTTCCTCGTCATAATAGGTTTTCTTAGTATAGAATAATGAGCATTGGTGACATTTGGGTCTTGAATCTAATTAGTATACCTAGTGATATATACGTTTACCACCAACAAAGTTTTGTTTACCACCAACAATAAAAAAAACTATATCAAAATTAGGAAGGCATAAATTAAATAAAAGAACGGAAGGTATTAGATTCAACTACGATTAAGTTCAACAATTTCAGACAAAGTTTTACCTAAACAAAAGAAGAGTGAAAAAGGAGAGCAGTAATGACGTAGGTCTAATATTAAGGCAAAGAGAATGGTAACCAGTGGCTCGTTGGCTCTAAGCTTATGCTTCAAGGATTATATATCAGGCATGCTAATAAAATGATGACCAGGCTTCTCATTAAGCTCCCGGCCTTACTCGAAATTACAGTAATTTAGTTTTACGAGTTACAAATTGGAACAATATCATCATTAGATTTGGATTGAAATTACTTTATTTTCATTCAAGGATTTGGTTTAATAGTCTTTATATTGATAATGATCCAATCTAGAATTCTGATTAATCTGAATTAATGTAATTTGTTTATTTATTTGATCAGAAACTATCAGTAGAACCTCCTCCTTTTTTTAGGTCGATTAAATATTCTCACCTGTCCTATGTGCCTTTTGAGTTCATCTGTTTTTTGATCTCTATGAGGGTTGTCAAATCCGCAGAGGCCGATTCTGCAAAGAAAGAAACACAAAGATTAGTAAAATATTACCAAAGTAAACATTTGTAAATAAATAAATAATTTGTATTCCACCAGCGAAGAGACTGATGATTTTTACATGACTTGGATCGCAGCCAAACTGTATTAGAATGTGAAAAAAATACTTTTTAAAATATCGCAAAGTTTATTGCTTTGGCAACCGCTGAGTAAATCAATTTTATGATTTTTGATTGTCTACCTCAAACGCTGTTAGAATCGATAAGATGGGCCGCTTTAACGATCTTGATTTGATCGAACATTTTCTCCTTTTCCTTTCTTTTCATCGGTAAAAAGCATGAACATGACACTGAATCATTCCCGAGTCTAATTAATTTAGTTCTCTATTGATATAACAGACATTATCTAACCAAACGTACCCAACAATACATACGAAATTACCTATGCAAGGGTTAAATGGTGATATAGGCTTAACGATATTCAACTGGACGTTTATATCAACGCGTCCATTTACGTTTTAAATCTAGTGCATCGTTCGGTTCTCAGACCGTATTGAAGAACGAAGACATTGGAATTCGCCGACCATTAGTATTTCGTCCACACATTCAATCGGAATATCGTTTTCTCAAAACCGTTCGTTGGCACCGCCCTGGGAATCCAACCTGCGTCGATTTGTATTCATGCTACGTCCCTATGTGCATCTATGTTTACGAATTGATCATTTTCTATTCTGTTGGTCATTGATGTATGTTTTTTTGAGGTGGAGATTGGTCTTACCTACAAATACTAGCATTGATTTGTTTCTTGTGAGTTATTGTTTTGTTTGTTGAGAATACTCAGGGTCGGTAAATATCTGACAGAAAATGCGTCGCGTTTTATCGGTCACGTAACCCCAGAAAAGACAAATATAAAACATTCAACCCTTCACACTGAACCGATGATGCGTTAGTGCGTTGACCGTACAGCGTCTGTTCCGTTTCCGTCAACGCATTTTCGGTAGACATAACGTGCCACATGTATTTTGATTGATGCATTCAGACTAAGCGTAACATCGGCAGATATCGTTTACAGTGTACAGGCCGTTCGAACTGACTAGACGCGTAGTGTGACAGGGTTGATTTGACCGAATAGACAGAACCGATGATAAACTCGACGCATTTTCCGTGAGATATGTACCGACCTTCAAGAAGAAAAGTCTCTCGTTTACTTTTGCAGTACTAAGAACAGCTAGATTTTTCAAAATTGAATTTCCGAAGACGTCTTGACGTCTGACGTGAAACATTAGTTGTAAACACAATATGTATGTATATCATTATACCTATGTATTGGCCTACACACACCACCAAAGTGTTCGTAACTGTACTTACTAGGTTATTATGAGTACCATCAACGTCAACAGTGAAATCTATTGGCTTTGCTTGAGTGATTGTTGTCGAAAGACATTGTTGTGCAGAATTTGAATATATTGGAAAGTGAGTTGTGGTCAGTTATTTGAATACTTACAATAGTAAATAGGTGCGAATGGCTTTTTAATGCCATAGCAAGCAGACAAGCTGACATCATATATGTATTTGGAAATAATTTTTATAAAAGAATAATATAAAACAGGACAATTCACACACCATAATTTAGTATAAAATTAAGTCTTGTGTTAAGGGTAGGTGCTTCCACTAACCCACTATCTGATATACTTAAAGAGCGAATTAAATTAAATTTGACCCAAGTAGACCCTATTAAAACTCAGTGGCATGTCAGTAAACATAAGGATTTTCGTCACATAATATAAATAAATGAACAGAACAACGTATTTCATACAACACACAAAATTATACGTTGTTATAACGAGCACCGTGTAACACTTTATTATTTTTCAATAAACGTAAATTTTGTATGACCTTTGCATGAGTTTGTATGGAACCTAATCTGGGTCAAGTTTTATCGTGATATAGAACTTGCGTTATAAATAAATTGTTTGGGAAAATTTGCATGAGTTTCAATTCAAAGTATTGTATGGCTTTGCCGCTTGTTTTATGTTTTTTATACGAATTAAGAAATTCCTACAAACTCAAGCGTCAAACTTTAACGGGAAAAATCTAAAATAATTTTCTGTTCGAATCAGAATTGCCATACAGCGGGACAATGCAGCCAGCATCTTGGAGACGATTCCGACTGGTATTGATATGGATCAGTTGACCTAACTGTAGATTGTTTGCAACAGACTGCAGTCAGTTCAATCGTTTCTTATCAAATGATTTTTATTTAGGGCACAAGGACGCTTGAACCGTTACTGATTCCATGTTCATCGTTGATACACCACATAATTCTGTCTCATTTTAATACAGAATTATCTTGTCTAAAAAGCTTTATCCATTGAATTATCTTAATTAACAAATTCCACAAATATAATATACATTTAGGTACTCAAACAGCGACTTGAAGTCGTCGACTTAGTGAACGGAGCCTTGAACACTCGCGCCGTATCAACAGCTGTGACATGCGCTAAGTTTTAGTTTGATCAGTTTGTTTGAGCTTAGGTAGAATGTTTTTAAACATTTATTCTAATACTAGCTGCGCCCCGCAGTTTCACCCGCGTGCTGATAGATATTTTGGATAATATATGTACAATATATACAATACAATACAAATACGCTTTATTGCACATCAAACACAGAAAAAAAACAGTAAAGAACAAACAAACAAAGATACAGATGCACAATGGGCGGCCTTATAGCTAAGACCGATCTCTTCCAGGCAACCTTTGGATGGACACGTAGCTATAGTATAGGTATAGACGGAATATATCTTTATGAATTGTAGCCTGTGTTATTCTGATATGTAAACTATATTTTTGTGAACTTTCATCGAAATCCATTCTGTAGTTTTTGCGTGAAAGAGCAACAAACATCCTCACAAACTTTCGCGTTTATAATATTAGTAGGAAGATCACAAATGTCCTAAACGTTATTCGAACAAGTGACGAAGAACAACTGTTACTCGTACATAAAACGTATGCGTAACCTGGGGCCTAATTCCACTATTTTTAAAACAAACACGACTATGGCTCCATACAATTGTCATAGCTATTGTGTCTTACGTTTATATGGTATCCTACTAAATTGTGACAGCTGTCTCAATCGCTTACTATTGTATTGTTATTGAGTAGTATGGTAGGTGTTGCCGTATACATCATAAAATAAATATGAAATGGCGGACCAAATATTTATGAATCCGTGCACTCATAATTAAGGGTTTATAGGTATCTAACAATTCAAATTATTACTGCAATTGCGTAAAAGTCTATTTACATCGCTCTCAAATACTTACAACGCAACAAAATCACGATTTTAATAAAATTTGTGAGTAGTAAGCTTTAATGACATAGATAAAAGAGTTTCAAGTTGTCAATGTAAACGTCATATAGCAACTCATGTCAAAGTTACTTGTATTCAAGAAACAAACATTTTTGTTTGATTTTTCCAAACACATTTTTCCCACACAAAATCAATGGATAATGGTACTGCTGAAACAAATTAAGGCCCTCCTTGACTACCTCGACTACCACCGATATTTGGCGCTAGGGCATTAATCTAGAATGCCTTATCTTATCCTAGAGCTATCTCGAAGGAAGTGGAACGATCTCATAAAGAAATGGTATTAGCTCAGACTCGCCATCAAAAACGGGAGACGAGTGGAGATTGGTAAGAAATGCAACTACTATTCTATTCTACTCCATTTTTTATCGCAAACAAGTACAGAGAGCCCATAATACCATGTAGTTACTTAGTTAGTTTCACACTTTTACAAGCATAAACTAGTACCTACTAATTTTTATTATTATTGTTATATTAGCCCGCAGTGTCCCACTGCAGGCCTCCCCCCCTTCTTCCACTCATCTCGGTCCTCAGTAAGAAGAACCCACTCTTTGTTGTATAGCTCTACCTACTAATACCTAATAATAATCTACCGTTCTTTTTCAGTACTACAATGAATACAAAATATGAAAATGTATGCTGTCGTCGCTTCATTGTTGCAACTACAAAGATTTACATGGTCTGCGGAGCATTATTTTTCCCACTCAATCTTTGTGTCTTTCGAAAACATAACACAATTATAACCTACCTATGTAAAACAATTAGACAAGTGTTTATCTTAGAGCGCTTTTGATTAGTTCAAGTGTTGTTTTAATTAGCATAAGTGTACATACATTATTATATTATGAATAAAAAATGTGTATATAAAAAATGGTATTTATTTTTACTCTAAACCTGCAGATTCTTGGATACTCAGTAGAATACAAGATTTTTTATGCCAACATAGACATTTTTGAATGAAAAGTTATAATAACTGATAGCAATAACAGAAAACAATGTGGTAACAGCTTATCTTTAAAAACTAAAACACAAACTACAACAATGCATAATCTCACATGTGGAGTTAAGTGTTTAAATGAATTTATTAATACTATTTACATTATCATCATGACAGCCATTATCTTGTCGACATGGCTGATTCCATGCCTTGCCACTATTTGCCAACGACAGCTTGCTGCATTGCTCGACCGGCTAGAAGTTTTGGTTTGACTCTACAACAACAGCTTTCAGCGCTGGCTTTCAATTCTTCTGCAATCTGTAGAAAATTATAACAATGAATGTATATACATTATGTATAATTAGGGTTTAGGTACAAAGTGTGAGGGGTACTAAACAGCTAAGCTAGCTTCTGTTTTAATCATGACGATATGGTAAGTAAAAGGTCTCGAGTTTAAGGGAGACAGACACTTATCTGATTTCGACAGTTTCTAATCTATATATAGGTATCATATTCATGAACTCACTTGCTCTTTAATTTGTTGCTTTGATCTCTTCGTGTTGGCAAAGAAACATATATGGGATAGACCAAAATAAGTGCCACCAACACCTCCCTCACAGCTCTGGAAACAGCGGGCTATGAGCGACAAATGCCAGTGCAGTCAATATCTGCAAAATAAATTGTTTTAAATAGTAGATACTATCTAGTTACATGAAATAAACATTATAAAGCTTAGGCAAGAGGGAATTTAATCAACAAAGATAGTTTGTTTTACTTACATTGGTCATTATGGAAATGCCATCAGATCAGTACGGCCGGCGTTCCTTACGAATATGAGGATTGAGATCTTCCGCTTATGTTTTGACTGTCCCCTTGATAAGACGATAGGTTTTTGTAAATTCCTTGTCCTGCAATGCAAGGAGTCCAGCGTCTTTCGCAGAAGAGCTCTAGATCGTCGCCGGTTTTGACGCTCTAACAGCCGGCGAGAGTTTATAATGAGTTGCAGACGCGCTCGAATTAGGAAACTCATTGAACTTTTTATTATTTCACTATTATTTCACAAGCACAATAGCACCGAGAGCTACCTTTGTTCAATCGTCCATTATCTCGTCAAAATCTCTAACCATAGACTAAATTAGCCGTCAAAATAACAACAGAATTCCATGTTTGCTTGCTATCGCAAGCGATACAAGAGACTGTGATTATTAGAATGCGACAACTTGTCACAATTGTAAGTTTCATAGATACGACCACGATACAACTGAGACTGAGAAAGATTGTGCTTGTGGGATACCAATAGGTGTCAATAGTGGCGATTTAGACGCGATACTACTGTCATTGTGAGGAGATTGTGTTAGTGGAATTAGGCCCCTGGCGTATAGAACGCGTTTTCACAAGTTTCCAGCGTATATATAATATCAATAAATTAATATTATTATTATTTTTTGGTGGATAGCCCTTATTCGACGCCCGCGGGAAGACTTGGGGTGGTGCAAATCTATATCTATTATACATATACTAATCTTCTATATATATAAAAGAAAGTCGTGTTTGTTACAACACTTATAACTCGAGAACGGCTGAACAGATTTAGCTGAAAATTGGTGGAGAGGTAGCTTAGAACCAGGAGTCGATCATAGGATAACTTTTTATCATTTAAATTATTTGACACATAGATTTCCACGGGGGCGAAGCCGCGGGGCGCAGCCAGTATTATAATGAAGAAAGGTATGATTTTTGTTCGTTTCTATTGAATAGGCTCCGAAACTTCAAGACCGATTTGAAATTTTTTCACCGTTGGTAAGCTACACTATCCCCGGGTAACATAGGCTATATTATATTTAGAAATGTGAAATACGAATTTGAAGCGGGTGAAACCGCGGGAAACAGCTAGTCAAATACAAAGGAAATCAAATACAAAGTTCCATAACTAAGCATTTTTGCACAACACAATCCTTTCAATGAACATTACAGAATGCGTGACTTGCCAGCAAGGACATAACAATTGTCTTAATAAAATGTTACCAATGAAACAATTTTCTTTTATCTCATTCAATTATACCTTATTTCATTACTAAAGTCACGATTTGATTAATCGAATTAAGGCCTACTGTATGGCACGTAAATTATATGGCTGGACAATCAGGGTCGCACTTATTTTGAATAAGTACATAATCAAATTTAATGTAGGTTCTACACGATGGTATGCAACTATAATGATGTAAAATCACGCATTCGCTACCGTTATTGAAAAAGCTTTTTAATAACGGGAACCCAATACTTATAATATTTTTTCGAAGAATCCCCGATTATTTTGTTGCAATATAGAACGGGATTACCAGCTCGCTGTATTGATTTTTACTAATAAATTTTTTAATTTAATTAATTTACACCAAACCGTAGCAAAATTTTAAAAGGTGCCATTAAAAGTTTTTGTGCTTAAAATGATGTGACTCAAGCTGAACCTTTGTCTAATAAAGTTATTCTGAGCTGTCATTAGTACCTAATGAAAAGGACCAAACTCTGTAAACTGGAATTAAGTACCTTTTGGACTCAGTATCATTCAGGTTCGTAATTATGAACGCACAAAAGAATTTCGACGAACGATTTGACGTGGCAGGCGAAGGCCCGCCTGCGACGCAGAAGGTTGTGGATTCGATTTCTGCCTTTAGACAATTTTCTCGATCTGCAGCTGCTTCAAATGTTTGTTGCGGGTGCTCGGGGTATTTTTATGTATTTATTAAAAAAAATATCTATTGTATATTGTTGAATAAATGTAATGCATTAGGTTAGGTAGTATATCAGTCATCCAGTAGCTGGCTAGATAATGCTGCGTATAGTCCAGCATTATTTGTTTATTATTTATTTACCTTTTTGACAGGCTGCAGCACGCACACAATTTTTAAATCTCCACTTTTTAATTGTTTTACCTATTGTTTACTATTACTTTTACTATTGTTACCTTACATGTGCTGCAGTGTCGAATAAATGCTTTATCTATCTACCTATCTACATTAATTTCATCTGGGACAAAGCTTTCATAATTTCAACTTTCATAAACTTAGCAAGATTCGAGAAGACACAAGAAATTTGAATTGAAAGTTTATTCAAGTACCTCCCAATCGTAAACATTACGTGAAAAGTCTCAAAAAGTTAAAATCGACTTTTGCATTGAGCTAAACGATCCTATTGCTGAATATCGATTTCTACTTACACTTTCTTACTCGGTACAATGTCGACTACTTCCGATGGAATTCAAAGCAAGTTCAGAGTTCAAGGTATTAAAGAGACCGCAGGTTCAGTGAACGTGAAATTTGCTGATTCGCTATTGTTTAGGATTAGGATTGACCCAGCCATTGACGCGTTTCACTCGATTGATGGTGTTTTCAGTTCAGTTACCTATTACCTTATCTATCTCAAATATTTTAAAACTAACGCGATCTGAACAAATAATTATAAGTACTTTTTAACGGGCTATTTATATAAATAAGCTCGATGAATACTCTAAAAAAGTTTTTTACTTAGAAATAATAAGTTTTACGGGAAAGACATTCTTTTATGGGTCTATTTCCTCGTTGATTTCTATAAAAACCCGAAAGAAGTACCTAAAGAAATCGGCCAAGAATTGGCGGAGATACCAAGTTACATATTAAAAAAAAACATACAGCCGAATTGAGAACCTCCTTTATGAATTCGATTGAAATTAAAACAGACAGGACGAAACTTAATCATTTGTTTATAAGAAGTGAAAGATAATAGAATATTAATAAATATAATGCATGAAAAAACATAAACATAAAGTAATAATAAAGTTTTCCCTTAGTATCAAAAATAAATAATCGTAGGTTAAAGCAGCTTTCTTGTCAATTACGGAATGGGAAAAGTATCAATAAAATTAGCTTATCTTATTGCAAACATAAGTAATTATGTAATCATAAACTGCATACCTAATCATCAATTAATTTATAATCAGCAAAATAATTAATAGTGGAGACCACGACTCAGTAAACGTAGTGTAGGACGCCCTCCGACCAGGTGGGATGACGACCTGCGAAAGACTGCAGGTAGATGCTGGATGCGGCAAGCTGAAGACAGGGCGCTATGGCGCTCATTGGGGTAGGCCTATGTCTAGCAGTGGATTGCTATAGGCTGATGATGATGATGATGAAAATAATAAATAATTATTTATTTAAAAAATCGTAGGTAGGTATTTGTTTTTTGTGAAACAGCATTTTTTCTAATATATCGTTTTATAAGGTCCTATAACGCGGAACTTCATTAAGCAAAAAAGGTCATGATCGATTATTGATATTCAAATATCAATTTAGTCTTAAATCTGGATTTTATTATTCTATTCTACGTTAAACAATCCATTAATAACTTAATTCGCTAGATTGATACATTTATAAATTAATCTGACATCTTTTATTAAAATCAAATGCCAAGCTAAATCATAAAACAATAGCATAGGTCAAACCAATCAAAAATTTACTATTTAGCATAAAACATTTCCGTGAATGTTTTTGGGAAAATTATCTTATCCTTTGTTACACGTATTATCGGTACTCGAGCGCAAGTAACAATACTTAGTCCATAGTAGGTACTTTAAATAAAAAAAAAAAAATTATTTATTTATATACCTACAAAAGTTGAACACTATACTAGGTTTCTTTTGAGAGAGACGATGCTTTTAAATAAGTCTAAACAATGTCGTTTTTTAGTTGGGTATTACGAGTTTTTTTTAATCCGATTAAAAACAAATAAAAAACCATATAAAAATGTATCTATGGTTTTGGAGATTGTAAGTTTTTTGGACAGATCAGTGAGGGTCTCCTATGCTTTATACCCATCATACTACGTTTATCGTTAATTCGTGAAGAAGGATATGAAATAAAAAATACATCGTATGAGTTTTACAATCGCTAAAGCGAGAAGAGGGATGCCCACTTTTATTATCACATTTTCCTATTACAATGTTTCCTAGTGTTGCAACCTGCCTGTATATA
Source organism: Eupithecia dodoneata (assembly GCA_947044415.1). Taxonomy (NCBI): domain Eukaryota; kingdom Metazoa; phylum Arthropoda; class Insecta; order Lepidoptera; family Geometridae; genus Eupithecia; species Eupithecia dodoneata. The sequence goes on along the minus strand of OX345656.1, from coordinate 3,336,579 downwards.
AATTAAATATAAAAAAATCTAAACGATCTGTCGTGCACAAGATCTACTTAACTGTGTATTAGCATGACAAAACCAAGCTGGAATATCGATAAACTTGTCTCGCAACATGGGAAACACTTTCATTCACGGAAGCTACCGTGGCAGCAACCTCAATGAAAGTAAAAGCGGATAGCACCGGATTTACCTACTTGCTTAGTTTACATACATACGAGTAACATCGATAGAATATGAATGTGAAGTACCCAAGCTACATCCCTACGATTAGATTTCCTAATACTAAAAATCCGAGTTTGTGAAGAAAACGTGGTCATTGAAAAATTTGGTTTTCTGAACAGTGCAAGATGAATTTGACGTAAACATGACTTTATTTTTTTTCACCGGTAAAAACGCTTGGAAATCTTATGTTATTGGTTAGATGGAGCGATTTTTTGTCACTGTTAGGAAAATGTCGCTCATTGCGGGAGGCCTATGTCCAGCAGTGGACTGCTATAGGCTGATGATGATGATGCTGTTAGGAAAAGGCCTCACTTACAATTTTCATCATTTCCATCCTCAACATCCTATATTGGTCTACTGCTAGACGCAGGCTTTATGGTAAAGCAAATGCTAGTAAGAAATATTGATTAGAGTTTTTAGGAGTTTTATATTGAATGCTATACTATCTTTGGCTTGCGTGTTTAGTTAATAATAATAATATTTCTTTCACTTTTCTTTGCAATAGTCTCTACACCTGGCGGATATCATCTTTGGGTGTATCATATTGTGCACCCGAGGATGATACCCGCTATATGTTGCCATCGCCTTTAGATTAACTTCTAAAAGGGCCTCTGTGCTGTTGGCTTCGGCCCCACGCAAGCCTCCCAAAGGACCGGGTCACTTTATGGTCCGAGATCATGGTAATGAGATACATAATAATAAAAAGTTAATCATATTTGGAACTAATAAAAAATCGGCAAAAATATTGAACGGACAAACGCACGCACCCTTGGCTTGTTAAGACGTATTTTCTAATTACCATAAACAATGCTTTTTAAACAATACTATTGTAAATAAAATAATCTATGATTGCAAAGGTCAAATCATGTATAGGTAATAATTTGAGATGATTTTTGATCTTCAACTATCAGTGATTGATTAGCATAAAAACTAAATCATCTTTTTGACCTTTAACAATATGAGTTTGTTCTATTAACTAACTAGCTAACTAGCTAACTAGCAACTGTTGTAACTTTTTTTATCAATTAACACGTTCCCTGCGTAGTCTAGATTATGGAGTAGATCACATACTACATGTATTTTATCGACTCCATAATCTAGGAATTTTATTTTATTTTCACCCAAAATACTTTTGATGGTAGGATACTGGCAGCCTAAAATAAAAGTCCTCTGGTTTTTATTTAGAAATCAGAACCTCAATATGCACCGATGGGTCATACACACATTGGGAACGTGTTAAAGAGCTGATAATCAACCTATTGAATATTATCACCGCCTAAATTTGATTAAAAATACAATACAAAAATATCTTATCATACACCAGATGAATATCATTACAAAAAAGACATTACATGAAAGAAGTACAATGGGCGGCCTTATCGCTTAGAAGCAATCTCTTCCAGGCAACCTTTATATTTTTATTGCTTAAGCTTTTTAATGTGGCGACAATCAAAGAAGAAACATCGCTAAAACGGATCATCCTGTAAATAATTCTCACCTTTGAAGTAATAAAGGTAGAAGTCGATAATAAAGATGTGTTCACAATACGAACTAATTTTAATGTTAATTGTACCTTCTGAGTATATCTACTTAGTTATTTTTTATTTATGATAATTCATTATTAACAAAGAATGTTGCAATCAAATAATAGAAACATATCATAACTAATATTTACAATTGAAACAATTGAGCTAATCACAGACTGTTCCAAAGAATCTACAAGTAGCTCAAATGATCCATATCCAGTCGGCGCGCGTCCCCAAGACGCTGGCTGTATTGGTCTGCTGTATGGCAATGCTGATGCGTTGCGCCAGATACTCAGTTAAAATGTCTTTAATATTCATTAAAGACATTTTAAATGTTATGCTTAATATGTTTTTGTATGTATTTATGTACTACAAAGAAGAACAGAAAGATCATGTTTACTTTCACTGCCCCAGGAAATTAAGAGTTGGCAATGTGTAATTAATTTAGAGAAAGTTATATCAAGTATACTAAGTGTTAATTAATGAGCGCATTGCAAATCATACTAACAGCTTTGCATTCGGACAGATTTTTGTGTATCATAAGAAAGCTTATTATTAGATTTTGAGTTTAACAAATACATCTTCTAATTTAGCTGTCTTCTCTAGTTGGAATAACCACTTTGCTCCACTTAGCTTTACGCTGGTAGAAAATGAAATCCGATGGTATTAAAATATATGTAAATAAATAATGCTGGACAATTCACACAGCATTATCTAGCCCCATGGTAAGCAGAGCTTGTGTTATGGGTACTAGATAACTGATATACATAATACAATACATTACATAGATAGATATTTTTTATTATACATAGAAAACAACCAGAACACCCGGAACAAATATCTGCAGATCGTACACACAATTGTTCCGAGGCGGGAATCGAACCCGCAACCTCCTGCGCCGCAGGCGGACCTTCGCCCACCGCGCCACGTCGGTCGTCATATGTATAATATAAATATATAGAATACATTTCTTTATATTTATATTATACCACCGTAATACATAATATTTAGTTGGCATTATGTCATGTCAATAGAAGATATTAAGACATTACCTGTCTCTTCATGAAAATACTAGTTTCTGCCCGTGGATTCGCATGCTTTGTTTCTATGGAACGTTTAAGGTTATTTCTATGTTATGGGGCTGATTTATGGGATAAAAGGTAACCTTTTTATAACAGGCCTGGAACTACCTGTATATTCAGCCGGTTTGGTTCAATAGTTTTGGCGTGAAGAGGTAAAAAAAAAAGTAAAAGTAAAAAAGTCTTTATTTTGAAACATACTTAGGTGCTAGAACAAAAATATGAAGCGATGCGACCTGCAGAAGTAAAATACTGTGTCGCAGGTCGCAACGCCCACCTCCGGGAATTATAGTTGTAATGTGTTTCAGTTCAACAAAGTGAAGGTACATACATAACAGATTGATTGATATAGTTAAGATTAAGTTTAAGTGCTATATTAAAGTTACATAAGCTATATAATAAAAAAGAGAAGTTTTAAAGGTGCAAAAAAAGGGAATTACGGAATGAATTATGGAACATTATAAGAAATCAAAGAAAACAAAGACTGTAACTCTGTGTGCGTGTGTGTTTGGTGTCGGTGCATTTGGAGTTCCTGAGGACACCGGTCTCTTAAGAGTCCGGGCAACAGGAGCTACCAGGATGGATGTGTTTGTATGTGTGTGTGTAGTGGTAATAGGTAGGTGGTAGGTAATAAACATCCATCCATACATCCATCCAAACTTTCGGACTTATTATATTAGTGTAAAAGAGACAAAGATAGACTACGCTCTTGAAGAATTGCGGGAAGAAGCACGCTACCTACTTTATAATTGAAAAGAAAACTACACCTTTTTCATCAAAGAAAGTAATTCAATAGCCATTGCTTCATTCAAAAGCGTTCCACATAGTAACTGGAGCAGAATGAACGCAATGTATGACAATGGAAAGTAATCAATTGATTTCAACGTTTACTTCACGATCAAATTGATGAATACGGAACGTAACTGCGGATACTGCTTCCGATTGCCGATTATAAACTCTAATTCTATTGAATAAGGCAGTTTTCAGTGATTTTCTTGATGATTCTACCAACTGAACGCTTCATTACACGCACAATGTAAAGTCTTTCTCACTTTCTTTTTGGTGCCTTCAATTTTGTAACGATTGGTAATAGGTTCAATGAGTCCGAAAGTCAAGTAAAGAACATTTAAGTACGTAATTAAAACGAGCGACAAATAAACGGAGAAAAAAAACATAATGGCCGTGCAGCGCGTTGAAATCTTTTGTATCGAGTTTTCAACTTTCATAATACACCGAGCGACATTTTCCAAAGTCGTATTCATACTTACATTTAATTTTTATTTTATTTAGGTGAAGACAAAAGATAAAGTTGTCGTGTTGCGTAACGCACCAGTTCACTATACTAAAAAGTCCAACTACGAAAAATGTCCTACGCAAAAATACGTTAGTTGCAAATGACCATACACATAACAATTGCTGTTGACAAAAATATACGATGTTACGTTTTGCGCGCTGCTTCGCTCGCTTTTTTTTTTTCGGGATAAAAATCCTATTTTCGTTCCCAAGATATCGTCTATATCCCTGCCAGGTTTCATTAAGATACTTTTAGTTAGGCGTGAAAAGGTAACAGACAGAAATCATTAGTTTCGTTTTGTATGTATCCACATTTATTAACAAACGAAAATAACAATAACCGAATAGAACAATTACAAAGTTTGTTGTTTCGCGTTTATAATTAAAGTATGGTTTAATTCTGGAAGAAGAACAAGTCTGATATAGAATCGATCATGACAAGGCATCAACAATAGACGCGTCCATGTAGGCCAGCGATGTACCCGCACAATAGAAGGATGTGCTCGCGAGCCAAGGACTTAGATCGGATCCCGTCACCTTGCTCCGAATAGTATGGAGACGATCGTGCCATCTTTCTGTTTGTTTTAACTCGAATTAGATATACATATAGTACTTGCTACTAGTATACCTATTCGTTAGCGATACTATTATGTAATGTTTTTTTAGATAATTATACATAATATTTAATAAAAAAGTGTTTATAACAGTTAATTGTATCGTAGTGCTTACGCTAAAGTGAAATATTCAACAAACTATAGTCAAAAAACTCATGTAAAGTGCTATACATTTTTCAACGGTCAACGGTAAAGAAAATCGTTCGAATCGGCCTCAAAGAAGCCGATAAATACCACCTGAGTCCAGGACTCAAGCTTAGAGAATATCTTACAATATTGGGAAGGGTCTTCCCTCTTCGCCTTTAGTTCTAACAACGGATGATGATAAAACGAATCAACCGAAGGATCGAACCCAACGATACTCAACAACAGTAACAAAACTTTGCTGGGTGATCAAGCCACAATTTGAACTTAAATAAAAACCGACCCACAGTTAATGCTAGCATAGTTAGTTAGCAAGTAGGTATTTTTAATTCCCAAAATTACGTCCCAAAAAAGGCTCGTGATAATTCCTATATGACTTGAGCTAGTTTCTGCCCGCGTCTTCGCACGCTTTATGAAAATAATTAAAATACTTAAATACTAATGTGTATTGTATATACTAAATGTAAATATTATCCTAAAATATTTTAGCTAAATCCTACGAAAGTCTATACACATTTAATAATTTATACTTTACTTGAACTTTGAATTTTGCAACTAAATGCTAGATTGCTGTTGCCACTTAAGTCTTGCTTTATTTTATTACCTAGGCGGGTAAATACCTAATACAAGGTAACTTATTTCAACGTTTTATTAAACCAAAGTAAATTTTTATTAACAGAAGTCAAAAGAAGCTATCATGTCTGAGAAATGTGCTGGAATACTCTGGGCGTTAATGTGTATAAGGTTGAAATTGTTTGCTACATCACTAAAGTGTGATAATAGCGTATCGGAGAGGGAAGGAATGCTCATAAAGCTGTCAGCACTACCAGAACTGGAGTCCATTGTGGAAATCGAGAGAAACTCGTCGTCATCACTGTCACTACGATATATCATAGAATAAATGGTACAAATAAATATAAGTATAAATATGTATGTATGTATGTACTATGGTTTGCTTAACTGATTTCATAGTACTTAGAATGTTATCGTCCCTCTCTTATCAATCGAAAATAAAAGGATGGCACCTTTTTTAGTGCAGCCTAAAGTAGTATACTTTAGTATTTCCTTGTTGAGACCGATGCAGATATCTCGCCATCTTTTTATATTCTTGGTGTTTCAATAGTATAAGTAGGTATGTTTTTATGAAGTAGTCATGTAAGTAGTGTTTGCCGTTGTCTAGGTTCATCTTGTGCAATAATGTAGTAGATATACCGCTACTATACTACTACACTACCACTACTATACAACTACACTACAACTACTATATACCACTACTATACTATATACTATAGTAGGTATACCTTAGCGTTAATCTGTTGTTCCACCGCCACGCACGCTGTCCACGTCCACGTGGCGCATTGTGACTGCGTGAGTTCGTTTGTTTGACAACTTAGGTCCATGTTACCGGTTTACGTGTACCGCGTGCATAGCGTTGACAGCGTTGAGTTGTGTGGGTGACATATTCGAGTAAATCACTCGTGTAGCAATGATGTCGTTAACCTGATCTTCGTATTCGTGCGTAGCGTGTTCGTGGGTTGCAGTGGAAAATAGTTTCGATGCTAGAGGCGCGTACGTATCCTCTCCGTGCGACGCGGTGAGACAGCAGCTTTATGTCTATAAATAGTTTTGCTTATGCTCAAACTGAATCTAGGGCAAAGTTATTTAGAACCGGCTAACTTGTAATAAATATAAACTAACAAAGGAGCCCCCTTGTTAATTTATTACACTGTTCCATACATTTTATGGATTTTGGTGATTATTAAGTTAAAAGCTGAAGATTTGTTGAATTTATTGGCATTTTAACAAACCTAGTCGTCTACTCGACTGCCTACTTAAATGATGAGAGTTCTTTTTCGTCGTCTATTCTTGACCCACTTGATCAATATTGTTTGCTAATATTTTGTTACAAAATTATTCATGAAAAGGAATCTTACTGAAACATTTTGTTACTTAAATCAAAGCTTTATACATTTTCATTATTATATGTATTTATATTATTTGATAAAAGTAAAAAGGTTTTGTGGTTAAGCATGCGCTTAACTGTGTAACTCCAGCTTTATATTATTTACCTAAAAGATTCAAGAGTCGAGCCCCAACGCGGGCCCCTTAGCAAAGCTGGGCCCTAGACCTCACCCTTCCTACTAGAGGCCCAGTGGGGAGACCCGCGAGTTCTGGGGTCTAGCTGGCAATCACCAGCCTTACTCTGACTATATGGCTAGTTTACTTTTTGTATGCATCTTTTGATATGCATACAAAATTAATCCGGTTTTTTTTCGGAATCCTTTCCGGGGTGGGGCAAACGTCACTGTATTTGCGGAAGCCATGTGGTTACTTAACCCATAGGTCGACAGGGTAACGTGCGACTTGGCCTGTCCCTACACATTAGATAATAGAAAACGAGCTGTGCAAAGCTATATTCCAGCCGAACTCGATGTGAATTGTTTGTACACAAATCACCCATACTAAACCTAAAATAAAAACTGTTCTCGTGTATTTATTGCGCAATTGACATTCCTAATCAATTTGAGATCTTTCCTTCAAAAAATATATTGTAAACTAGCTGCGCCCCGCGGTTTCAGCCGCGTGGTGATAGATATTTTGGATAATATACAATATACATATCATTATGAATTGTAGCCTATGTGTTATTCTGATATATAAGCTATATTATTGTGAAGATTCATTAAAATCCATTCAGTAGTTTTTACGTCAAAGAGTAACAAACATCCATCCATCCATACTTACGAACTTTCGCGTTTATAATATTAGTAGGATATATAAATCTGCAATTCGACGCTAACCACGCTAACTTTTATATTTACTGTTCTGTTTTGTATATAAACATTTCACATCGAATTTGGCTGGTGTTTAGTTATATATTACAAACATCAACCAGTTCCGAAGTACAGGAAGACTAGTAATTTACCAGATCCTAGTTAAGCTTTCGTAACGGCCTCCGGTAAGCCATGCCTCTACTGTAGTCTTTCAAAACACACGAACTCTCAATAATGATCTTAGGAAACAGGCTATTAGTTAGCTTTTGGTATGATGGGCCTTCTAGTACCTACTGAAGGGCTTGCTTGCATAGTAATAGACTACTTCTTTTTCGTATGGATGTTTTATACCTTATATACAGGCGCCGCCAAAAAGCTTTGAACAAATGAATACCCCAAAATCTTGTTGTACCTACCTACCAGTTCAGTGGCTTATGTATGTATGTCTTGCGGTATAAGAGGCTTTAAAAATAGTGTGGTTTAGCGGTTTCTGTTGCTATGTGTGTACATCATCAGCCTAATTTAGTCCACTGCTGGACATAGGCCTCCACCAATGAACGCCACAGCGCCCTGTCTTCAGCTTGACGCATTAAACATCTACCTGAAGTCTTTCGCAGGTAGTCATCCCACCTGGTCGGAGGGCGTCCTACACTACGTTTAACGAGTCGTGGTTTCGACTCAAGAACACGTTTGCCCCAGCGGCTGTCGATTCTCCACTGCCACTTTAGACACTGAAGTGCTTGCAATAGAATTGCATAGAAATATACTACTTCGTGTTACTATGGCTTTTTTATATGTACAGTTATCGAAAAAAGCATTGTACAGATAAATACCCAAAAACCTTGTTGTATAGTATACTACCAGTTCAGTGGCTCATGTTTGTCTTGCGGGTTGAGCGGCTTTGGGAAAGGTTTAGCGGTTTCTATTGCTCTGTTCACTTCATTACACTGCGTTTTGAAATCTTCATCTGTTTTAATCTTTTTAGCAGTGACTTGAGAAATCAAAGAAATTTTATGCTTAGCTGAATGTATTTTTTTTAAGAATGTCCGCCGATTCCTCCGTCACTGATGAACCCATTTGAATATTTAATTTGCAGTTCTATAAAATTTGATTCCCGATTGATACCTAAGTATTTATTTATCCTGCAAAACTTGTTAAAAAAAAAACAAAAGAAAATAGTTTAAAATTAAGGAGTTCGAAGGTTTTTCGTTTTCTCAAAACAATAACTTACTACTTAAAACAACGTATACCAAGCAATTTTATACTATCCACAAACAAAAAAAAACAAGTTTCTATTCTAAAGCAGGATATTAATCACGACAATACCGGTAGCAAAGTAACAATAGGTATCAGGTACCGGCAAAAAAACGTGCAAAATCACCTCATTGTCATCTTCGCGTAATCGTGATGATTGTGTCCCGGAGACATGTTTGTAGGTGTGTAAGGTCACAGAGACCGGCCGAACCCAAATACCTTATTGCTTATGTTATTCATTTAATTTAATTATCTTTAAGATAGCCGCGCTGCAGAGCGAGACCCTCTAGCACAGGTATTATATTACTTAAAAGAGGGTCCCATACCACTGTATTATATTAATTAATTTAAGTTAAAGCAATAAACTATTTTTTTTATGTAAATACAATCTTTCTATTTTATCTTTTTAGTGCCTATAAAACAGTGGCTGTATCTCCGACCAGGTGGGATGACGACCTGCGAAAGACTGCAGGTAGATGCTGGATGCGGCAACCTGAAGACAGGGCGCTAGGGCGCTCATTGCGGGAGGCCTATATCCAGCAGTGGACTGCTATGGGCTGATGATGATGTGCCTATAGGCAAAAACAACATACAAACATTACATTTACATTTTATTTCAGACATTTGAACTGGCCTGCTGATCTATAAGTACAGCATCATACATTCGTTCGTTTACATTTTATTTCATACATTTGAATCGACTGACACTGAATCCAAATGTCTTCGTGACACTCATACTGTTTTAGCCGCTAATTGATTTATATTATTTTGAGAAAATCTTTGTGTCAAATAGTTTATAAACCTTCCTCTTGAATCACTCTATCTATTGCTGAAAACTGAATTAAAATCCGTTGAGTAGTTTTAAAGATCTGCGCGAACAGACAGCGGAAGCGACTTCATTATAATGAAATACATAATTTCGTTTGTATTTCAATACTCAATACTCAATTTATTTATTGTTGTCATCACATTGGCTTAATTAGTAGGTTCTTATGTACAGATTAGTATCACAATGTGAACCCTATTGGGCGTAAACAACAAGTGGAAGGCAGACCGAGGTTGTTTTAGTAAAATATATAATATAAATATGTAGGTACTAAGGTAAGTAGTACCTACTTGTCTAGTAATTTTAGTAATGATTTCATTTTCTACTATGTAAAGAAGATAAAGATTTATCAAAATGCACTCAAAGAGCGGCGAATAGATTTGAGAATTTTGATGGCAATATTGTGTCTGGTTGGACATTTTTCTATTGGGTTACAATATTTTTTTTTATTATTTAGCCGGTTTCGTCCCACTGCTGGGCAAAGGCCTCCCCCAAATCTTTCCACTCAGTGCGGTACAATTTATCGTAGAATATTATTAAGGAAATTAAATATTATTTTTGTATGTTATGAATATTCTAGCCTTGCTTCCATGTCACAATTTCCAACCAGTTTAATTATCATACGTCTCCGTCAAATTATCTTCATAATTGAATTCACTTAAACATGCAAATCCTACATTCCCATGAAAAGATCTTAAGGTGGGGTCACACTGGCGCACAGCACAAGCACCCATAAATAAACATGATAAAACATAAAACACATTCATGGACGACAAAAGTTTTAATTTTGAAAGAAAGTAAGAAAGTAGATCCCAATATTTAATTATCAATTATTTAGCGTTATTATTCTAGTACATGTAACACAAGCCCTGCTTACTTTGATTGTCCAGCATTAAAATCTCAGCGCACACCTACGTTCACTGCCGAATTTGCGTCTCCCAAATATAGGGGGTTTATCATTCATCAGATTATTCCACTTTTCCTGCAGTGTGAGCTAGCCCTTACATTTCAAAACTAGCGTGTTGAGATGCGCACTGACGAAACATCCTTCTAAATTGATCAACTGACCTTTTAGTAAAGACTAGGAGTGTTTTAAGTATTCTTCAGTCAAATTTAAGTTTATTGATACCTACACTAGGTATCAAAGTTATGTTTATTAGCTTTATCCTCTAAGCTATGATAAAATATCTTATATGTTTTCACAAAGCTGTAACTTCAAATGTATACAGCAAGAACAACAACTTCAACTTCTTTATCACTTCCACATACACATCATGACTTGATTTTTAATTTGACATCTGTATTGATGGTTATACATTTATTTATCTTTTATATCTATATTGTAACAAACACGACTATCTTTTATATATATATATATTATAACTCGAGAACGGCTGAACAGATTTAGCTGAAAATTGGTGGAGAGGTAGCATAGAACCAGGAGTCTAACATAGGATACTTTTTATCATTTAAACTATTTGACACATAGATATGCACGGGGGCGAAGCCGCGGGGCGCAGCTAGTAGGAAAATAAACTGCTTTATGGGATAAAACGTAGGTGCCGTATGTGCCTATGCGAACAGAAAGAACAAAACGGTCTGACGTTTTTATCAGTAGCTTTGTCATGAAGAAGTAACAAACATACATAGTACACTATATAGGTATATACATAGTCCATGGCTACTAAACTAAAAAAGTCCGGCAAGCGATTGAGACCACTCCCCACCCCTTGCTGTTTTTGGTTGGCGCGTGATACTCAAATCAAAAGCGAAAAACATTCTGAGACGCGCTATAAAAGTGTGATGATTTGTTTTTCAAGATCTTTATTACTTACCTCACACGAGTGAAATTCCCGTAAATCCCGTAAAAGCTCCAAAGAACAGAGACGTATCGGAACTAAACCATCAGCTCATATCAAATTCATTGAGGTCCGCCCGCAGCGCAAAATTCACTAGCAATGTAAGCAGAACGACATTCGTCTGAGCTGTTTTCTCTTAGAAATACAAGTTCATGTTAAGGAGACTGTATATACCTACTAGTTATGTATTGAAGAGATTTTGTTAAAGACTTGCATTGCAAAACAAAACAACCGATCTACAAAGTGTACTTTATATTGAAGCGGAAATTAGTGGAACTTAATTTTTATCAACGCTATATTTAATTACTTCATTCGGTCGCACTATTATAGCGCTGAGTCCAGGGGACTTCTTTTATGAAATGCATAGTAAGGAATGGCAAATACCCAAAGTCGAGGATATAAATGTCGCAAACACGGGAATATGCGAATTAAATAAATTTATTTCAAATATCTACTCTAATTAGTGGCCTGAAAATAGTTTTCCTAGACCTAACATTGTCACAAGTCGCAAGTCACAAGGCAAAAGTCAACAATTCAGGTTTGTAAGTAACCTAAGTACTATCTCCTCATGGATCCTGATTTACTTTATCGTAGAGCAGCCTTGAAAGTATCGAAGGCTGTGTAGTGTGTAATACTAAGTATGAAAACCTTATACTAAGTATAAAAACCCCTTAATAGAGACAGGAACAGAACAGGGAGCATAGCCGTGGGTCGAATCACCACCACTAATCTATTATTAAACTACAGAAGCAGCTCCAAACCCACGTGCGCGCCTTATCCGATACCACAGGCATTTGCATTTATTGACAGTTTAGATCTGACAACAAAACACCACCTTAAAAACACACATACCAAATCCAACTACCACAAAACTATACTCTAAGAAGTAAAACATAAGGTTGTCGCAACTCGTAATGAGGATTTAAGCCCTGGTTCCGAACCTGCGTTCTGCAATTTGCGTTTAAATCTTAATTGACTTTTTACTACTTGTTAGAAGTCGATTGGTCGTTGCCATTTTTATAAATTAGATCTTGCACGCGACCGTTCTAAGACGTACAAATGTCGTTAAATGAAAGTGCTGGTATAAATAGCACGATTTACTTTTATGGTGGTTGAAAGAAATAAGAGAGAAAAATAACGAGTAAAACGAGAACCTTAAAAATATAAACTTATGGAAATTTTTAAAAAATAACTTTCAAGCTTTACTTATAGTTTTTAAAGTATTGCTCAAGTTTTTTTACCATTTTCAGTTTCAGATATTTTTATATTTTTGTTGTATAAGGCAACAATCAGACAATCCTATTTTATTCTTCCAGAACCAGAGTAGTAACTTGTACTGCTCTGGTTCTGGTGTTCAAGGCGAAAATAATTAAATTGAGGCCGAGATCTCGGCGAAAGCACAGCATAGATTATTCGATTAGGATTTCTCTAAACCTCCGTGTATAAATCCATAAAATAAAAGAAATCATAAATATTGAGACACGCACAGAGATTTTATGAACCACTATCAAATCCCAATCTCTTGCATAACTCTGAAACAAATTCATTGTCACTGACCAACACGATTGCTTACAACAGTCTCAATGTCGCCCCACTTTCCAAACGTATCTACCACAATTATACGAACAAACAAACAATTATATCATGAACCGCCCCATACAGATTGATCAACTGATAATAACTCTTGCGACGACACGCTAAAGTTCAAAGTTGATAGAGACGTTGATATCAAAGACACTGGTGTTACTTATATCCAAGACAATGGTCTCGAGGACATGTTCATGCTAAATCCTTTCAGAGCAGACTATGTTATTCAAATACAGACTCTGTATGAACATGATAAGGTTCATAAAGCAACGGTCAGGTCTACCTAGGACGTCGGCGCCGGTGCTTTCGGCAGTTTTGTTATGAAATCGCTGTGGGCGTTGTAAAATCTAGATCTATGGTCTACAATTGAACTAAATATTGGTGGACTGAATCAATGTGACATGACATTACAAACTGGCGGTTTTATGTTTGTAGTCTGTAATTTTTGTATTTTGTAAGCTGGTTGTAAGATTTAATTCGTATCTTACTCGAGTTTGTTGAAATTAACCCCATAGAATTCTAAAGAATATAACGCAACTACAAAATCTTTGCAAGAGTGACACGGTAAGCGATTCAAGATATTTAAAGAATGAAAGTAATTTGCTTAATTTTTTGTACAAAATACTGCCAAAACTAGCAAATTGGCAAATGTCGTAGATCTAAAAGTAGCTGAAGGACAACCATGACGAGCCAAGCAAAACTCAGTAAAAACCAAGCCTATTGTATCAGAGGTTCCAGAATCTAACAAAGCACACATCGATAAGAACACAATATACAATAACAGTCAGCTGTTGCACAAGTGGGTAATAGTTACGCGACGTAATAATTATGATTGTTTATAGGCAACGATTACGACACGATCTGATAAATAGATCGATATGTCAATGACGACCTTTGTCTGGTCGATGGTCTAGTTTGATGTGAGTTAGTAATGATAATGGTGTTGTGTTACTAAGGTAATGTATGTCCACGACGCTGATTCGTAGTTTGGCAGTATGCTATCGAAACAGATGTGCAATAAAAAGTATACGTTGGAAACTGCAACACGGATACAGTTCAAAACCGGATCGATATTGACAATGACCTTTTCTAGTACGTTCTAGACAAGGTCATTGTCATTTGTCTTGCTAGTATTGTCTTTATCAGTACATTCTTATATTAGATACCATTTGTGAAAACTGTCCTTAATGTACAACATTACTAAGCTCCGACACTTTTCTGACGCATAATACTTTATAGCCCATCCTTATCAAGCCCATTTATCCTCTTTACACACGTTTTATTATGTCACTTTACACGTCCGGTGAAAACTGGACCATCGAGATCTTTATCATAAGTCGTGACATATAAAAAGTCTAACTCGTGCGGTTCTGTCGCGTGGGTTGATTTGTAAGTATCAACATCTGTATTGACTATATCTGCTACTCCATTGACTATGTTATCTACTACACTGTTGACGGTATCTATTGAATTATTGACCGAATCTACGCCATTATCCACTTGAAATTGCCGTTATTTAGGTCAGCTTGGGTCAATTTCAACAGTGACTGACATATTTTGATTTACTAAGGCGCTTACTCGAGTTTAAGTGGTTTGTTTTAGAGTTTGTGCCTCTGTGCTGCCAGTTATTGTCCGCAGCTGTTCAGTATTCTTGGCAATTATTATAATATTAGCATTGTAAGGAATTTAATCGAACGTTAAATTTGTTGTTTTGCATAACTTAATCTTACATAATGTTGTCAATGTTCTTTACGATATTAACGAGGAATTAGTAGCGTATATCTATATAAATAATGTATAGGCTTTTTAAAGCTTACGCTTTACAATCGTAGCGCAATAACATTCGTCTTGTGTAGTATTCTTATTAAAATCTATAATTTGAATTCCATACAACTTTTTCTCCGGGAATAATTTGAAACAGTTTACCTACTGACATTCAAACAAGAATTTAAATACGCAATACCATACTGGTACCAACAAGCCCTGTTGGCCTATTTTCTGAGATGTAAGCGACATGTGCCCATTCTTTGGCATTGTATTCACTCGATTGTTAACCTTATGGAGCATTGATTTTATATTTTATCGGTCGAATATGGTAAGTACTCCTGGAGAGAACATGCTCAGCTTTCAGGACTTGGCAAAGGAAACAGCATTTCGATGTTCAGTCCCTACTGTTATTTATTCTTTCTGACAGTTTGCCGTAAAAGTAGCTGTTTTATTCACTTTCAATTCGTAAATCTCTTGTCCTTTTCAACCATGAATACTGGTTTGTAAGAGCGGGAACGACTTCCATAAATTATGAAATTATAACAAATCCTCTGCATACATACCTATAATCTGCATAATGTATGTATTGAGATCGACATTTATTTAAACTAATCAACCGATTATTTACCTTGACTTAGGTGGAGTTATAGTTTTGCGTTATTTTTTTAACATATTATCTTACTTGTGAGTTTTAATGATTCGGCCATATTCCAAATAGAATAATATCTATAATAGTTGTCCAAAACATTGGTCACAACGATAATATTTATAAATAAAAAAAAATAAAAAACCACTTAATAGACTTCTGTTTTTATCTTCTTGCTTTTTATTTTTTTGTATGTGATGGTGGTTTTCCTTGACTAAAAAAATAAATAACTTAAATGTCTAAAAGCAAAACTCAAAGCTAAACAATTTATTCCTCAGGACATTATTAGAATCAGACAAGTAGAAAACCAAGTTCCCTACACCTACACAGCGAATGAACGAAACAGAAGCCACTTCCTACAAGATATACCCAATTAATTCACGTTAAATTAACTTTAAAGCCTTGCGTTTTGCTATCGGAAGTCCAGCAACAAGTTCTAATTATTAGCTGGAGAATGTTCGATCTTTATTGTCCACTGGCTTCGAGTTCTGTCGATTTATATTCTGCTTTTTCTAAAATATGCTTTACAAAGCTGTATTTAAGCTCATATTTGAATATCTATTTGAATGTTTGCAACAGTGTGTAGTGCTGTTTCAATTGCCAATACTAGTTCTAATTTGTGTTTTTTATTTGATAGTAATTTTCTTTTTGGGTAAATAACTTTGTTTTAATATTAATAATTTAAAATAACAAATCAGAATAGAATTTGACGACATTTACGTATTGACTCACTGCGGTAGAGCAAGTGGCAGAGTTATTGCACTTAAAGAATAAAGAAGAATTTTATGAGATGCCACGGGCAGAAGCTCGTATTTATAATCCTAATAATTACCATTTTTATGTATTAATATACATAAAATTCACTTACCTCTAAATTATATTCCTTACGTTTTTAGAAATGATATTCATATCTAACCTACCAACGGACCAGACCGCATTTACACAGTTCTCAATAACTAACTCACTAACTCATAACTCTCTAAGTGACAATACTCTATGCTACTGTCATGATTCTGTGCCCTAAGGCTGGGTGTGCAATGGACGCGACTAATTAAATGTAGTGTTAGTGTAAGTAGTGACTTGTTTCGTTAAAATGGTGGCTTTCTGTGGTTTTCGTGTGTAGATCTGATATTTTGCTTCCGTGTGTGGACTGTACGAGCATCAAAGGTTTGATTTAGTTATAGGGTGAGTTAGAATGAAAGAAATGTCTTTGATTCGTATTATTCAATAAGTACCTAGTAAAATTAATAGAAAATTTGTAGATACCACAGGACAGTAAGTAATGGTTCAAAGCCTTTCCTAAGGAGTGCAGAAATAAAATAAGGGTCTAACATATGTATGTATTATACAAACGATGGCGGCATAATTAGCCCTTAAAAAACACATTATTTTCTTTGTGACATAATTTTCATAACTACACTTTTTTATGTAGAAAACTTTTAATAAAACAACAGATGTTATGTAGTGTGAAAAAAAAACCCAGTTTCAATTATTTTTACAATTGCATTCCTATTTCACCTTTTTAACCAGTACCATCGTGCGCTATTTCATCAACGAATGCCAACAAATCCCCGTTGCCCAGTCCCTGTCGCCGTGTGCGATGATCTAGGCTGCGCCGCCGGCGCGCGTCGACTTCCGTGTCATTATGCGCGCCCGATCGCATCCGAACACGCCCGACTTGTCTGATCGTGCGCAGTTTTGTTGACAGAGCGCTTGTGTGTTATTCTTTATTGTTGCTAGGGGAAAATTCTAAAATAAATTTATACGAAAAACTATTTGAATTTTTTTTTTTATAGAATAACTTTCTGTCAAGAAACGTAAGTTCTACGTATGAAAATGTCAATATTATGAAAATCATAAAATAAATTATGATTTGGAGCGAAGTTATTTATTTATAAAATTTACAGAATTTTATAAAATTTCCATATATTATTATTTGTCAGTCACTGTTAGTCCCTAGAATTTAAGAAATAAAATGTTCCTTTCTTCAACCTTTCTACCATAACGAATAATTGGTGCAAATTCAGCCACTTTGCAAGCCAATATCTGACAAAGCCACTATGTCCCAAACTTCATCATCGGTGAACGTGTTGGGGGCATACGCTGACAAACTCTCAGATCTTATAAAATGGCGAAGTTCTGGCGAACGAAGGCTCTTAGTTCAATAACAAAACCTGTCAAAAACTTTTGAATTACCATTACAGTACTTAAGTAAATTATTTGACCTCAACCCACATTTGTAAATGAGATAATAACTCAATCGATCACAGGCGCCAATCGATCACAAGATCGATCAACACTCAAACGACTTCCTGTGCTACCTTGAGTTATGTATAAGAGATTAGGTAAGCCTCAGATATATATATACACTTTCCATTTACTTTACACATAAATGAAGTACAGTTTTTATGTTTATTCGTATAATCCACGTGTGATCAGAATGCCGAATGGGATGAAATCTAAAATAAAATTTTTCTCAAAGTAATTTTTTAGTAATTATGTCAGGTTGTCTGGCAGAGATTGTTTTAGAGCGATAAGGCCGCGAATTAATACTTTTATCATAATTCTTTCATTCGGAAATTGTTTCTTAGTAAATTGAAAGTCTAGTAATATTTTAAGTCTAATTTCTCATATAACCAGCGTATTGTCAAAATAAGATGGAATCTTGTCATAGTTAATGTACTCCCGCTTTAGTTTCAGTTAGAAATCGTTCGAAACACCATTATGATCCGGCGGCAGCAGCTTCAAATGGGTATACATCTATGGTAGTACTGGTCCGATTTTGAGGCTTTTTTCAGTGTCTACAACTTCAAAATTCCTGTATGCTTTTTTTTATATTTATCAGTTAATGTCGAATTATGAAACGATATTGGTAACTCGCGGAAATGTTAAAAGTTATGCTGGAAAAATCTTGCAACATTGTTAATTACGTAACAGGTAAAAATACCATGTGTAAATGAAAGGAAGTCCCATACAAATCAAACTTGACAAGATAATCTGAAACTTTCACTGGTCCAAAGTTCATCGCCAGTATTGCTAACTTTTACCCAAAACCAATTTACATCTCAACTCAGTATTAAGGAGTAGGCACACAACAAAGTAGCCAACGTCGCCAACGTCGCCAACACACCCCGGGGCGGATCGGATGCTAGCGGGTTGATTAGCGTTGGCGGCTTGGTTTTGGCGACATCTTTAAAAATACTGAAGGCGTTTCAAATGAAAATAAAATCTTAGTTACTTTTTAAGAAAACGGTGTTTTTCTTCAAAGTAATGTCATTTGGAAACTAGAAAGCCTAGCTGAGAAAATGAAGAAAAAATTGAATATCGAACAGAAACCTATAAAAAAATATTACTAAACTAGGTCTTCGAGGTAGAATTTTTACATGTTTTATTAATTTTCATGATTTAATAAATATTTTTTGTTAAGGGTCACAAAAAACTTTTATTTCCGATAATTTTTATCTAATATACGGAAATATATAATAATGGAAAAAAAATCTAATATATCTGCACATTTCGTTTTTATTCAATTTCAATAAAAACACTGTAGTGTACAGACTCCGTAAGAAGTTTATAAAAAGCCCATGGGACAGTTGCGACCAGAATTAAAAATACTTTCACCGTCCGCCTCGCCGACCGAGAATGGTTAATGATCAATTCACTTTTAGTTTTAAAACAGGTGAAACTTAAGCACCTAACCTTGTACGGTCCGGCGATTTTGTTTGGACGCATTTATACTTAAAGTTGGCAACACTACTTCACTTTTTTGTGGGCAGTAGTAGACAGGTGAATCATAGAAAGAGATATTTTGCGGTGTTACAAAACAGATTAAAAAAAACTGACAACGAAACCATGTATAATATTTTTTTTTTTTTTTCAAAATAAGTTTTCCAAATTACCTTTAAAATTTATTTTCCTGTTTTATGAAGTAAGACTATCATTTTCCAACTGCTTTTTGCATAAGCCTCAAAAGTTTATATTTTTAGATTTCTTTGTCATTATTACTTGCCAAATACTTAGCTATTATAAAAATATTTCCTAGCCTCCCTGTGAGCTGCAGATCGTAGAAACATTTATACGGCGGGAATCGAACCCGGCACTTCCCGTAACACCCTATTGCCAGCGCTAATAATCAATTGCAGTGTGAATGCATTCATTGTGCGAATTTATAGCCGATTCTCATTCTTCCTTACGCAATTCAATTAAATCTACCTCTGTAGTTTGAATATACAATTAAAATAATTGTGTAATATGATTTACTAGCTGCGCCCCGCGGTTTCACCCGCGTGGTGATAGATATTTAGGATAATATACTTACAATATATCTTTATAAATTGTAGCCTATATGTTATTCTGATGTATAAGCTACATATATTAGAAAAAAAACTTATTCTATTCTATTCTATTCTATTAGTGTATAGTTTCATTAAAATCCATTCAGTATTTTTTACGTGAAAGAGTAACAAACATCCATCCATACTTACAAACTTTCGCGTTTATAATATTAGTAGCATATTAAAATAATTGTGTAATATGATTTATATTGTAGTATTTTAGTATAATTTGTTTTACTAAGGAGGAAAAATTGCTTTATGTATATTGAATAAAGTTAAGCGTGATATTCATAGATGATACCGTGGTTCTCTGGTGGTGCAGTTGGCGAATGTGACGCAGGAGGGAGGAGTTCGCTTTCCGACTCGGGACAAATGTTTGTACAAACTATAGATATTTGTTCCAGGTATTCTGGGTGTTTTCTATGTATAATAAAAAATATCTATATATGTAATGTATTGTATTATGTGTATATCAGTTATCTAGTACCCATAACACAAGCTCTGCTTACGGGGCTAGATAACGCTGTGTGAATTGTCCAGCATTATATATATATATATATTTGTTGCTGTAACTTACAAAAACAATATGATTTAAATATTTCTTGAATAGTAAAACATTACGAAACAAAGCTAAGGAATGTGCGGCAATTAAATACATAAATACATAATTAAATACAATAATAAATGTAGTAAGTAGAACAATTAACCACTTGGCCGATAAGCTAATATGTATCACGACAACGTGCCCGCCCCGGGTTCGCTTGCGAAATGAACAGCTGTTAGGAAATTAGGCGAAACGTTATCTATCTTATTGTCTACGCTACGACATTGCCTACCTTACCTAATTTACGTACTCAGTACCCTTAGTATGGGTTGTACAAGTTAACTAAAACAATTAACGTTTGCGTTTCTTTCCCATATTTAGTGCCTTGCAGCACCCATACTGGATAGAGAGGAACTACTTATGTATAGTAATAATGACAGCTATCCAATAGTTTTATACGAACTCTTCTTCATTATTTTGTGATATAATTTTGCCAATTCGGTTTTAGCTTTCGAATGATATTGAGTGATTCGTTGACTTTCAGTACAACGTTGAAATGTCAGCAGTAGTAAACGAAAAAAAAAATAGTTTTGGTATTATGCAAACCTATACTAGCGTCTCTGTTAGGACCTAATTGTATGTTTGTAGAGTTTCTATTTACGTTTATTTACATTTACTTATTTGTCTGTATTGATTCCAATCTATTCCATATAAATAAATAAATAATAAATAAATAATGCTGGACAATCCACACAGCATTATCTAGCCCCATGGTAAGCAAAGCTTGTGTTATGGGTACTAGATAACTGATATACATAATACAATAAATTACATAGATAGATATTTTTTATTATACATAGAAAACGACCAGAACACCCGGAACAAATATCTGCAGATCGTACACACAATTGTCCCGAGGCGGGAATCGAACCCGCAACCTCTTGCGTCGCAGGCGGACCTTCGCCCACCGCGCCACATCGCTCGTCAAAACAATTCAAGTGGTAAGTAGTAACGAGGCCATTTAAGTAGGCCTAAGTAGACTTATATAAAGTGATTAGAACTGACGTACATAATTGCGAAATGACAAATTGCCCCTAAGTAGAGCAGCGCGTGCTTTAATAACCCTAAATATTGGTCTAACGAGGGTACTTTGTATATAAATCAAGCTATTCATTGGTTGTTTAAGAAAAACGAACTAACCAACAAGATATTGATATTTTCTTCGTTTAATTTTTTTTCATGATTGCGATATAATCATTAACTTTCTTTTAAAATTTAGATAATGCCTTATTCATAATTATGTCTTCTTCATACTTAGATTTTAAATAAATTATTATTTGTTTCTATCAGTGTACTGTATAATTTGTTGTATTTTGTAAACGTGTCTCTGAAGTTGCAAATAAATATTTTCATCTATCCTTCTATCTATTTACCATCATTTATATTTCTTTCACCAGTTTATGAAGTTTCTTTTGTAACTCTATGGTTCTCTGAGAAACATACATCTGTAATTAGTATGTACGTATAATATTGTGGAATATAATCAAATGCTAAACTTTACTGCCTAACTCTAGATAACGCAATCAGGATAATTAAAAATTGAAATAAGCATTTACGGCCGAGAGATGGTAATTTTGTACTAATTTCTAGCTCTGTTAATTTTAGAATTTTCAGCGCGTCTTGAACTTATTATATTTTTGATAATATGAATTAATTGATTTTTAAAACGATGAAAATATACAACGCAGTAAATACTAGCAAAACGCGAATAATAGACGCACTAAAAACGTTTTAAATATAATTTTTGGGCCATTAGATTTTAATTAAATAGTAGGTATATGTAAGTAGTTTTCCTCCTTCATCACCTTCGTCATCAGCCTATGTGAGTCCACTGCTGGACATAGGTCTTCAGCTTGACACATCCAGATGACGACCTGCGGAAAAGACCACAGGTAGATAATCTGTAGTCTTTCGCAGGTCGTTATAACACCTTGTCGGAGGGCGTCCTACATTACGTCATTTGTTCACTATATTACATAATTGTAATTTTTTTTAATGTTAGTAATGTTTCGGGTTGCGAGGCTAAAGTAGAGATAGGCAGGACACCTGGCAAGAGAGGATCACCGATGGAGCAAAGCAGTCACCGAATGGTGGCCTAGGGATATGCGGCGGCGTCGAGGCAGACCACGTGCCCGATGGTCAGACGACATTGTGGGGGCTCTAGGGAAGCAGTGGCTCCGACTGGCACAAGACCGCCAGGGGTGGCGAGATAAGGAAGAGGCCTATACTCAGCAGTGGGAAGTAATGTCATTATTTAAGAGTAAAAAATGACTTACCTCATGCCGTCAAATCCGTCATCAGATCCGTTGATAGTGAGGACCGGCGCGCGCGCATACGCTTTCGCGACGCGTCGATTCCGCTCGAAGACTATCACCTTCGCCCAGATCTCGTCGTCGATCTGTGTCCACTTGTCTAGTACTTCCTGTATGTGTTCCTGTGGGCAAAGATAAGTGGAATTAGTGACTGACAAAGTTGACAAATAGATATTTCTGGACATATTCACACATCTGATGGAAGGCTGAAAACAGGGCGCTATGGCGCTCAGTAGGGGAGGCCTTTGTCCAGCTGTGAACTAACATAGGCTGATAATGATGATGATGATCTATACTGGGGGGAAAAGGAAAGACGTTACCCCACAACGGAAGAAAACGGGTTGTAAAAACATACCAAAATTGTATTGTAACTGTAAAAGTACAGAGACAGTTGCTTAAAACAAACTCAAAATTAAAACTTTTAGTATAGTTTGACAATGCCCATAACCAGCAGCATACTTTGACATACCTTTTAATTAATTATTATTAATTTTACTGTGATAAATTACTTTAAATCTATTTATTTTTAGATAAGGCATGTCTGTCTGCTTTTTCTTTGCACAATGCCCTATGGTGTTTCCTATATCAAAAGTTAGGGTGTAATATTGTTCTATAAATTCTTAATAGTTATTAAGAATTAATTGAACTTAACGACATCAAGTGTAACATGTGTACCTACGGTGGAAATAAATAAACAAACTCAACCTAAAGAATGCTACAAACACATCAGATAAAGTTATATTCCCACTTCGCAACGCCTAACCTTGGTTCGCGTGAAACATACCAAACCAAAAACATTACCAAAGTTGAGATATTAATCCTTGTGTAAGGTGTCGCAATGGGACGACATCGGATCCGCGCTCGCGACCGAAACTGTTATGCTCTACTAATTATCTACCTACACGAGTGTGGTTATCAATGAAGATGTAGTAAAGATTGTAAAGACTAATAAAGTTTTATGATTTACTAGTTTCTGGATGCTGCTTCGCACGCGTTGTTTCTATGGAAACATTAAATAAAAATTTAAAATAAATAATAAAGATATTTTGTTATCATACATAGAAAACGATCAGAATACCCGGAACAAATATCTGCAGATCGTACACACAATTGTTCCGAGGCGGGAATCGAACCCGCAACCTTCTGCGTCGCAGGTGGACATTCGCCCACCGTGCCACATCGGTCGTCGAAAAGGTTATTTCTGTCCTTAGGGAACTGTTCTATAGGATAAAAAGTTTGATTCCAGGCTCAGCTAAGTAACGTAACGTAGTGTAGGACGCCCTCCGACCAGGCGGGATGACGACCTGCGAAAGACTGCAGGTAGATGCTGGATGCGGCAAGCTGAAGACAGGGCGCTATGGCGCTCATTGGGGGAGGCCTATGTCCAGCAGTGGACTAATATAGTCTGATGATGATGATGATGATGAAGCTAAGTAATGATGTGGCCCCAGATAGACTCCAAAATAACTTATTCACACTAAATTGAAAGTCTCGTAGCTCATTTCATTCCCTGCCTATATTATAATAAAAATAAAGCTAGTTAAAATAAATTATTATTTATTTATGGGTTTTTTGGGGAGAAAATGTGACTTTTATTCACGATCAAGACACCCTGCCTAATTTTTCTTCTACAAAGCCTACCAACAAAACCGCCTACCAACCAAACTCTACCCATTCCCATGCTACTCGAGTTATGCAATAATTACCATACCTCATAATCTATAGATTTATACTAATCTCTTTTCTATTCGAATGATACAGAATTGTTATTAGCTTTCGGTTTTGTTCCCAACGGTCAATTACGGTTATTTTAAAGCAATTTGTACGTGCCTTTGTGAATTACTTTCGATATTTACTTTCAATTTTATTTTATGAGTTTGTTCTTCTTTTCCAATTTGTTACAGTTTGTTTCCGAGTTTAGTTTGTATTTGATTACTGATTGCGTTGTTGTTGTAATGAAGTTATGTTTAATATGTAAACAATTAAAATAAACCGATTTGACGACCGATTTGGCGCGGTGGGCGAAGGTCCGCCTGCGACGCAGGAGGTTGCGGGTTCGATTGCCGCCTCGGAACAATTGTGTGTACGATCTGCAGATATTTGTTCCAGGTGTTCTGGTCGTTTTCTATGTATAATAAAAAATATCTATCTATTTAATATATTGTATTATGTATATCAGTTATCTAGTACCTATAACACAAGCTCTGCTTATCATGGGGCTAGATAATGCTGTGTGAATTGTCCAGCATTATTTATTTATTTATAAATAACGATTGAAACGGATTTTTTCTCGAAACGTAAAAAACAATGACGTTTAGTAATTTATTATGTAAATAACAGTCGCAACAGCATCCTGGCGACTGTGGCTGACTGCCTATCATCTCCAGTCTGGAAGTGTTTTGTGCGGAGGGTGATCAATGAAGGAAGCTATTTCCTTGATTGATTATCCTCTGTTTTCATCTCATTTTGTCACAAGTTCCTATTTTTGTTATATTTGTGTTTTATCTTTATTTTTATAGTGTGTTGTTAGTCATAAAAGCTCGTAGCATATGGACTCATTATGTTGTCTGATATGAAATATTTTTATCTTATTTTAATAATATGAGAAATAGGTTAACACTTTGACTGCTGAAATCACACGGTATTTGTTTTCTACAAGTGACTAATATGCGTAAATCCACACTAGCGCAGCGGCTGAGAGAATACAGATCTTTGCGACTCAGCAGAGCTGTAATATTTTTCGAACGAAACGCATGTGCGGCGCAACACAACCGCTGTGTAGAGCGGCAGCACGAAATTTTTAGGTTAAAAAAAAGATCGCAGTCGTCGAAAAAAAATCGCAGTCAACGTTTTAAAGCAACATTTTCGGTTCACGAGTTGACGTGAAAGCAAATATATTTATAGAAAATGGTGTGCCTGTTGTTTTATCCCATTGAATATTATTTCAAAGTTGCCAGCAGTGCCTACTGAAAACGAATCCCAACCACCAACAACCATTACACTTCGAACCAAAATAATCGATGTTGCCACTTGGCTTCTATGCACTTGGCAGAAATGGATATTGTAATCCTTCCCGTTCAAGCCCGCCCACAGAGATTTACCACTTCTATTACAATTACTTACTCATCTATTAGCCCTAATAGACAAACTAGTAATATGTTTCACTTTGCCCCCACATTATTTCCCTTCCACGGCGGCAAAGCTACATTAGAGCTAGATCTTTCACATTCATCTAAGGTCTAAGCCTTCTCATTCGTCTAAGTCCATATTCTAACTCACAAAGGACTCTTGCAATTATGTTCCAGGAAACCAGAACGGATTATGAAATATGCTTTCACTTCATTAGTGTGTATGTCTAATCAGAATCTATCATAGTCTGTCTGGTCAACTGCAATTGTAAGTGCATAATGGTTGATAAATATGTGGAGTAGTGATGTATCTCGTTTGTTAGTTAGTTTTGAGTTTGCACTTCTAGATTCTCCTGTACCTGTGTTGTAAATAAATAATGCTGGACATAAACAAATAAAAAAATAATGCTGGACAATTCACACAGCATTATCTAGCCCCATGGTAAGCAGAGCTTGTGTTATGGGTACTAGATAACTGATATACATAATACAATACATTACATAGATAGATATTTTTATTATACATAGAAAACGACCAGAACACCCGGAACAAATATCTGCAGATCGTACACACATTTGTTCCGAGGCGGGAATCGAACCCACAACCTCCTGCGTCGCAGGCGGACCTTCGCCCACCGCGCCACATCGGTCGTCATTGTGGAGAAGTAGAGTAACATTATCCTGAGACAGGTCCTACTGGTTCGTCGCGTAGAGTCACTTGTTTGTTTATATAGGTAGGTAATTTTTATTTCGTTATGTACTATTTATATCACTACATATTATAAAACAAAGTTGCATCCGGCTGTCTGTCTGTCCATACATATGCTTAGATCTTTAAAACTACGCAACGGATTTTGATGTGGTTTTAATAGATAGAATGATTTAAGAGGAAGGTTTATAAACCATTTGACACACAGATTTCCACGAGGGCGAAGCCGTGGGGCACAGCTAGTTCATATTATAATAGTTCAACTAGTTTCAACTAGTTCAGCTAGTTTATATTATAATGGTTCAACTTGTTGCACCTACTTCATAGTGAACCAATGAACGAATG
This sequence comes from Eupithecia dodoneata, assembly GCA_947044415.1. NCBI lineage: Eukaryota > Metazoa > Arthropoda > Insecta > Lepidoptera > Geometridae > Eupithecia > Eupithecia dodoneata. Next base: position 3,309,562 of record OX345656.1, on the reverse strand, counting down.
TTATTTCTTTCTTTTTCTGTACCAACCTTTGGACTGATAAAAATGTTTTTTTCTTTAAGGATGCATTCTTTTAAAATGTTCAAGTTATTTATACGCTGAATACTTATTTTCAACTTTATTAACCAGGAAATCGGCAATCGACAGGATTTTATGACTATTTATTAATATGTTTCCAGATACCTACCGCATTGATAAATGTAAACAATAATAAGTTTTATTTAAATTTAATAATTTTGTATTAAAGTCAAGTGAGTTGAGCAAAATGAATAAGTCAAGTCAAGGATGTGTAGGCTCAGAGTTAATTGAATCAACAAATTTAATAAATTACATGATAAAAAATTAATTATATCATTCTTTTTTATAAAACATATGAGTTTTTATTTTAAGCTGAGCCACCAAACTCATAATTTCAGATAAATAAAAAAACTTCAGATTGAATAATAAAGACAACGATGACATTTCTCTGCAGTTTAAATATTTACATTTTTTATAGTGTCAGTCAAAACAGCAAATCATTCTAAAAAAATATAAAGAAATATATTGATTGAGCCAATCATTCTATGTATATTTAGTTACAGAAATGTAAAGGATGGATGCAAATCCTTTTTTTAAATTCGCATGATTTCAAGATTGTCTTATCACATCACTAGGACAAGCAAATGTCAAATCCATGCTTTGATCCCGCCATAATCTAGCTCATATTGTGATCAGACTGCCATTCTGTCTGAATGTCCCTATTTGAGCTATTTGTATCATGAATGAGGCTCGTTAGTGTCTGAATCTATGCATTTATTTGAACTGGACAAGGCAGTCATGCTTGATCATTCCGTGTGTAGTTTGTTTTCAATCAGCTTGCAAGTATTTGCAAAAAGTTTCGGAGTGGACTTGATTTTTTATTGATGACTCAAGGATTCGATCGATCTGTCTATCATTCAATATCGATAAATAATGTCTGCAATGAAATTGCAGTTCAATTGGAACAAAGGTCATACTTTGTTGCTATAAATACTTTAGAGAACATTCTCCTTTTGATTGTACAATTGTTCGGGTTGGTAAAATTAGTAAAAATAGTCAAAAGAACTTAAAAACTTAAAATGCTGGACAATCCACACAGCGTCATCTGGCCAGAAAAGCGTGTTTTATAGGTGTATAATATAGCCAATGTTCACCACCATTCACCATTCACCATCACCAGATATTTAGGCTTCCTAACGGTGATAGAATTTTTCAAATCGGTCCAGTAGTTTCGGAGCCTATTCGTTACAAACAAACAAACATACAAACAAAAAATCAAACCTTTCCTCTTTATAATATTAGTATAGAAAAGTATATACGAGTATTTAACCGATGGATGTAGCGACCAAGGCTGACCACACCACGCCTCGGTTACCTTACTTTATTAAAATGGTGTCTTGGACACTGTTACATTTTTACACCTACTGGCATCTGTTACCAGCTGTGAAATATTATATAACACGACAATATCATAAAAGAAAAATATTTATTTATTTCGGAACACCATCAGCTACTATAATATCTATAGACTTAAAAATGACAACAGAGAGCTAATAATAGGTATTCACTGATATAATCTAAATAAGCTAAGTTATGTGTGAACACTAACAACATTCTGACAAGAAAGAAAGCGTACTTTATGGGAAACCATATAAGTTTGTAGGTGGACAAGTGATACAGGCATCCATTTTTACTTCGAAAAAAGAGTATGTTCTATGTTCGGCTGTACGAGTATATATGTTTGTTATGCATCGATTACTCCGTTAATTATGGACCAATATTTAAAAATATACTTCGTATTTGTATCAAGCATTATTCCGAGATGTCAGAGGATGTTATAAAAAGTGTCATAAGCATTATATTACCAAGGAATTCGTTTTTGTACAGCAAAACTTAAAAAAAAGCTTTGAATTAGGGATTTGTTGTCGGTTTTACGTGTTCTTGAGTGGAGACCACGACTCGGTAAACGTAGTGTAGGACGCCCTCCGACCAGGTGGGATGACGACCTGCGAAAGAGTGCAGGTAGATGCTGGATGCGGCAAGCTGAAGACAGGGCGCTATGGCGCTCATTGGGGGAGGCCTATGTCCAGCAGTGGACTGCTGATGATGATGATGATGATGATGATGTCGGTTTTAAGTTTTGTCAAAAGGATTACATAATTAATTATTCCGGATCAGTAGTCATGTTATATAAATATATAATAAAAATTATTATAAATGATTGAAAAACGATTAACCCAGTGCGCAGATGGACGGAATAGGCTAAAAATGTATTCAAAAAATACATTATACAAAAATACATGCAGTTTTGCTGCTATTGGAGAATGCAAATGCCTCAAAGTACCTCGAAATACCTCAGATAAAGCGCAATTCATTGAACTCGCATCCGCGTGGGTAAAGGATATTATTAGTCATGCGTTAGCTAAAGTTTGGTTGAAATGTGCCACTGTTTCACATATAATTAGAGCATTACGAACATTTCGGGTTTATTGTATTGGAATCGTTTCGCGGAAAGGATGAAAGAAACGTAGATTCAATGACCGATAAGCGTTGATTAATTCACTTTTATTTGTGCAGATGGAACGGCGGGATCTTTTTCTTTGTGCAGATTGATCGGCAAGAACTTTTTATTACGATGTATACTAAGGATCGCACAAATGAAAATTTTGTTACAGTTAAGTTATAAAATAAAATAAAAACCGTAGCCTTAAAAGGCAATATAAAATTATCAATAATATTACTAAGGCAAGTAAATTTTGCGTCTATTTTTTAAACGCAATGTGGTGAGGCCACAAAGCTTCTTGTATAGGGGAAGCACGTTCAGTATTTGACGTGTTAGTACTGTCGAGGTTTTTAAAATTTGAGATGGATCGGAGGCTTTCATGGTTGTTTTATTATTGATGATCGTGCTCCTATTACGTCTAACTGATATAATATCCATTAAAATATCAAATGAACCTAAGTCAAATGTGCAAAGTAAATGCTATTATGAAAGTACTCAACACGTGATTGTTTACCACGCAGCATTGTGCAAGGTTTCGCATAACTGAGAACTGTGAACATGCGTGCCTTTTATAGAGCAGAGTTGCGTGATCCAAGGTCATGCGCAGAAATTCATAAATGCATCAGCAAAAACTTCAGCGTGTATATTTTTTATGGAATTGTCATTTGCATTGTTGTATGATTGAATCATAAACTATGACACAAATCGAAACTTATAATACGCAAAAAATATATTTTATTTTTTTAGGCTTACATAATTAGCACTTAGACAAGTCATACTTTATACTATAAATTATTATCAAATAAGATTATTTTACTGTTCACTTCAATTTTTTGTCAACTATTTTACTGTATTATTTAAATTATCGTGAAAATGAAAACAACATAAAATTATCCAAGCAAATAGTTCAAATCATAATGAAATTTAAAGAAGAAAACGAACTGATGCAGTTTTGACGCAGCATTGTTTGTCTTGTTTTGAAAGAAGTAGTCCCATGTCAACGCAGAGCCATTTTCATTTCCATTCCGACCAGCCTGACCAATTTAGATGTATTCGTGAGTTTATCACTCGTACTATTTTCGTCGTTTAATAACTGCATATCAATTACGAAGATAAACAAAAGAATATGAACCAATGAGCGGCGAAAATAGTGGTGGTGCGCTAACTGGTATGCCAACACCAAAATAAAGGGTCTCACTATTTAAAAAAAAATACTTCTTCGGGCGCACGTGGGATCGTTCGGGGAATGAGTGACACACTCTCAATTACATCTGACAATTCAGATCTAATCGCCAACTGCTGGTCAATAACCGCAGTACCCACTCTATACAAACAGTGATGATAACGAATGAGCAGTTCCATTTCAGTTTCATGCCGTCTTTGCCCGTTAATACCTTGATGATTTGTTTTGGTTGCTTTTAGTTTTAGGCAACCTGCTATCGTCTACGGTCAGGTTTCTTTACGTCACCTGAGTAGCCGCATTCGTTTGTTGCAATAATCGATTTGCGGTAATGCAATTATATTACATTAGAACGGTCCGGTTCTATTACGTCAATGGCATCTGTTACTTTTAAACTATCTTTCTGATAACGCAGGATAATAGCCATAGGATTTTAACTTATATGTTTAATAAAGTCTCTCATTTAACCAATTTTTGTTGCGTTTTTTGTGTGTTAGACATTAGGCTATCTGATACTCTTTATTGCCGGAGACGAGGCACGTACGGTTCTTAGCTACATTTCGAACTCCTTTGAAAATGTGAAAAAGGGACCGGGCTTTTATAGTTTTCAATTAATTATATGTTTATACATCTAGTACCTTTTTGGCGTAATTATGTATTATTCATGTAAATATACATTTGTTATACAAGTTTTATTGAATTTACAATAAATAATTATAGGTACATAGAAAAAGAATCTGCATAAAATGCCTTTGTGATTTGCCGAATTTGTTCTCGTTCAAAATGCAATCATAACCTCAAACCATAACGTTCTATATTCAGTGCACTCAATAGAGATCTTTGTACGTAAGTAACAGTATAGTGGCCTTGCGAGGTCGTTTCCGCTGTCTGCATACTTGAATCTATTAAAAAAACTTTTTGTAACCGCAAATAGTTTAAATATTAAGCACTACTTTGATTTATTTGCCTCTAGTTTTGATTTATTCTAAATAGTTTAGATTATAGCTACTTGTTTATATTTTTTTTTGTTGTCGCCTATTTGTTGATACATTTATCATGTCGATCGAATCGTAAGCTATTAAAAAAAATCATAACTAATAGTTGTGATATAAAAACTTTCAACCTTCATTTAAGTGTTATCATTGTCGCTTGTGATGATACATTTTATTACTAGTAAGATCTTTCAAAGTTATTATGAATTTAAATTCAAATAGTACTAACAGAAAGTCTTAACATGGTTGGGAATTTGTGGAAATAAATCTTTTAAATACTTATTTGGGTATAAATATTATGCTAAGAATTTTATGAAATATCTTTGGTCATTAATTATAATGATTAATCATACTTCGGTCGGACAAGTTCTGAGGAGGTTGATATTGTACTTATTTCTTTAGTTTCGGTCTTGGGTCACTTTCAATTTTGAGGGTGTGGCTTGCTGGGTTATTTTCTTTTTATGATGTAAGAAATATGTAAGTATTTAGTAAGTCTCTTCAATCTTCTGGATCTTTCAATAATAAAACTCACTTAAATATTTTGTATCATCAAAAAGAAAACAACTTTAAGCTCTGCCGATTCTCTACCATAAAGCTAGATTTTTATTTTTAAAATTGATAGCCTTCGCGTGCCTATAAGCGGTATATCTAACACAAGAATGCTAATGTTGCCCACAATCTCTGGAATCTAGTAGCGAATAGATTTATTTTATAAACAGTGGGCAAGTGGAGCAGCCTTGGTCATCTCTTGTCGACCTTTGCATACCTGTTTAGTGGTGAATGGCACTGACGTAGGAGGCTACTGTCGCTCGATTAAACGAGATTTCTATGCGCTTTTATTAGATTTGATGAAACTATGTTGTCGCTGAGACGCTTACTTGAAGATCTGAATGAAATATTTTAATATTTTGTTAATATCTTAATTTTATTCGTGAGTACCTAATATAAATGCACAGGATGGTAATATACTTGGTTTTAAATAGATAATATATTATAATAAACTTTAAATCTAGCTAGTGCAGATTACAAACAATGTACTTTGCTCAATGTTACTATTTAGTTGATAGACTTAAAGCCTACTGACCTTTGACAAAAATTAAGTCTGAAGTCACGACTTTAGATTACATAGATATTTGGAATATTTCAATTGGTTTATCGGGCAAAGCGGTAATTTTCCAAATATAACTCTCAACACTAAATTTATGGTTACTATAGTAATTCAGATGAACTCCAAAAATATACCGCTTCAAACATGTGGTCAGTGTAGCCATATTCGAATTATAACAATGCGACACAAAACGTTCCTATTGAAATTCACATTTCTTCATCCTTCATTCTAAACAAGACAAATCTATTCAACGGTCATCAACATACGTTTACAGGTGCTTACGACTACATCATCCTCAACAGACGTAAGATCAATCTTCAACCTTACTACCTTAGTAACAAAGTCTTTAAAATATTATCTATCAGCTAAAGCATTTGTAGAAAGCAGTGTAGTCCAGTGTTTTACATTGTCACATGTCAGTTCAACAAATGAGTCAATACATCGCATGATGGATGGTTAGAAAAATACTAGTTCCATTTGTAGAGTTACTAAGAACAATAAGTACGAGCACAAAGAGCCTGTGACATCAGGAATGTGACCTTTGGCGAATGTTATAGTTCAGATCCTAGCGTTCTGAATATTTTGGAGGTTATATACGGAATGTGCCATGTGACTTGAAAGAACATACACGTATTCAACCGACAAAGGAAACATTTAAATAATAGCTTTGAAGAACACAGGTTACCTAGAAATCGAGACGGTGTTAAGATTGCAACCTGCATCTGTTATGCTTTTACTATTAAATAAAGACATATATATTATTAGAATAAACAAAACATATATTACCAGTGAAGACATAGTATTTTGATCTTTGTCTGAATCGTGTGAAAATCAGTTTGCACGCGTTATGCACACGCACAGTCGTGAGCGAAAGTGGCCGTTATGTAATACATTCATACTTGCTAAATAACTTTATGCCGGTAAATAAGCCTATCTAGCTGGCAGAAGCTATTATAATATTATATTGAGATGGATAACATTTGGTAAGCGATAGTACTATCATAATATTTTGTGATAATACTACTAAAGATCGCAATGATTCTACTAAAACTTTCAATAAACGATTATAGGTTTTTCTTATTATATGAAATACTGCTAAACCAACCATATAATAAGGAACAACCCAATACGAACTAGAAGTTACCTCTGTGCATCGATAAATAACTTAAAATCCATAATAGCATTGACGGTCAAGACTAAAGACGATGAACTTAATATCAAACCTAAAGGGCCGATAAAAGAGTTGATATTAGCGTGGAAGAAACAGCCAGTGCAAAACTTGCAAGACAAGACAGGTGCGTGAAAATGAAAGTTGTTCTCTTCCTGCTCACCCGTTCGCCTCGGCTCCCAGCTGATACGAGTAGATACTAGATACTTTATACACAAGGACGTTGTAAATAGATGTAAAAAAACTTGACGAGATACCATTTTAGGAGGTTTATGGGCTACAAACGACAATTACTTACTTTACTTGGTTTTATCATAAGGGCTTTTACTTGAAAGAAGTCACCTTAATTTATCGATACTATGGATAATAATGAAGATTATAATGAAATAAAAAGATGCGGCGTTCAGATTAAAACAAACAAAGCAGTTAGCTCCAAGATAAAAAAGATAAACATTCGATTATTATTCAAAAAGTGCAGAATGACGTACAGTTGCAATCAACAGCATCATTATTTCTGCCAGCATTAGAAACGTGATCATCAAATACTAAAAAACTGAATCAAATGGCTAACATCACTTTTAATTGCTATGAAATACTAAACAAAGATTGACGTAGTGCCGAACAAGGTTGTAAATGTGAAGCAAAAAATACTGCAGGTAGAGTAGATAAAGGTTAATAGCAGGTCTAATTAAGCGTGAAGCTTGGGCAAATCTTCAAAATGAACATATAGGCTTATAAAGATACACAACAATATTTATTGTAACATTTTCTTAAAAACACTGCTCCTTTTCTGAGGCCGAGGTGTAAGGTAAGAATTAATACATATATTTGAATAAATTAAATAATGATATTGTTACATACTACAAAGGAGAGCTTGTTTTATAAGAAACATACTTGAGTTAATTATGAGTTGTGTGCTTTGCATATTTTTACAAAAAATCATTATATGATAATGATATTTTGTAAATACACACTAAATATACATAAAAACATTTGAGATAAAGTAACTGCATCAAAATTGCAAATTTATATGTTTAAAGCCAGACCCCCGTCATAAAAACAGAATTAATGTTCAACGGGTTTTACTCTTTTATGATTCTATACAGTTTACAGCACGGGCTGGATGTGCGGAAGAGTTTAAGTCCAAATCGACTTTCTCTCGGAACCGCTAAAAAGTGAAACTGGAATCCGCTTGCTGGTTAACTGTGGTTACTGTGATGGAGCTATAAATGTGGATGATTGCTAATGTGAAGAAGTTAATGCAATGGTTAGTGTTTGGGCGATTTGGGACAATGCTGAGGATGGGTTTGAAGTTGTGATAGAAGTTAATATTTAGTTATTATACCTTTTTCAATAAACCTGTGTAAAAATGTTGCGAACCCTGTATTAAGATAACCCAGAAAGCTTTAACGCTGCTTTTACTCAAAAAGAGGAAGGCTGAGCTCGCTAAGGAGGATATAAATATAGGTATGGCTAAGATAATATATTAAATATTTATGAAAAGTGATTCACTTCAAGATTTATTTAATTTAATGTTGATAAGCGGAACCAGAGAAATGATTAATTTTTAAATAGAAAGCAAATTCTATTATGGTTAATAAGCTGTTTCCATTTCGTAAAATACCTAATAATAAGGTTTTACGAGCTTGGAATCAAAATACCTAAGTAATTACCAATCGATCTCTGCAAATACTCGTAGCATAAAGTTGAACTTTAGTAGGAGCAAAGGTTAAACTAAATGTGAAGTTGTTTAGTTTAAATTGATCGTATTTTAGATGTATTTGTACATTCCGACTTTTATTGCTAAGTGATCATTAAGTACATGAAATTTGTATCAGCTCATATTGATTGTAAAATTTATTGGCCCCCGATTGATTCCATGTCAGTCTACGTCAGTAAATCAAAACTAGTGAGCTAAATTTCGAAATATGTAAATCATGCGTATGGTTAGCTGAGTATAAATCATGTCAGGCTTAAAAATAAACATTTTGATAAGCCTGACGTGCGAAGGGTGTAAAAAATGCAAATCATTTACGGGTCCAGTTTGTTGAATGATGGGACCGATGATCTTATCATTTGTTACATCCTATTCTGGTTAAGTTGTTGAATAACCTTTCTTTATTTTTATGTCAATGTTATTTTCGTTTTTGTTTCACAGGTTTCCTATTTAGAGCTACTTTGTTTTAGTTTTTTTTGACTTATAAAAATAACGAATTGTGGTTTTTGATGCGTTGGTAATTGCAAAGTATCCTTGATTGTTATTTGATTGGCGGATGAGGGGAGCGGCCGTCTGCCGTTTGTCTGTCCTTTCAAGGACGCTAGTACCTGCTGTTCCCATGTTTACGTCATTAACGCGTAAAGTTTTACTTTTATCAGCCAGACACGACAAGTCCCCACACTCAGTTCCCCTAATCAGTTTCAATAGCTGTGGTAGACTTCATTTTGCGTTTATGTGTAGCTCAGAAAAACTTCCTTAAATTATTGCGTATATGTATAAAACTATCGATGTTGCCATTGTGGAATGATCTTCTTTCAATCCTTATCTCCATTAAATACCTGACCTACTTGTCCGATTTCATCTGTATTTCTTCATTTGTTTTGTTCAAAGCATGTCCGCAACCTGCACAGTCATTTCTCACAGCATCATTAACATTAATAGATCTATTATCATCAAAAGACATCATTTGATAATCTTCAATTACCCTACCACGTTACTGGTGACCTTTTCTAACACGTTATTATATTGCACGCGAACAAATATCATGTGTCATTGACAAGTCTTTTGCAAGAGTGTGGGCTTTACGTTACATCATTTCACTGGCTATTTAAATGCCAAATATTGACCCATGACACGGGAATCTGCCACTTGTCTTCGTACAGGTAATGCTTTCAGAATACTACATAATAGATAGAGGATCAAATAAAATTACTTCACTTTGTGAAGAAAGAACACAATATATGAATATATCATAGTCAATGAATACCTTGCTAAAGCTGTCTTGACATTTCATTGAGTCAAAGTTCAGAATAATTATGATATCGGAATCTGACAACCAGAAAAGCCAGTGACATTATTAAAAACGTAAACCGTTTACAAATAATTGCGTGGTCCATTGATATGAAATGTTTTAAAATGTATAAATCAATCATTCATTGTTGCGGGTAGTATAATTTAAAATGGTAGCTAGGATATAATAAAGAAATTGTTTTTATTCAGAATGATCAAGTAAAGAAACTAGTTTTTATACGAACGATTTTCCAGGACCTAGATTCTAATAAAATTTAATTATTTTAATAAGATGAAATCCATGTTTTCACTTTCGTCGTGTGTTCACGGTAATTTGATACTTCGTCACGCAGTTCAAAATCGTGACTATGAATAGCATTATTTATAATACTGTCTAAAATAATTGAAACTTCGTCACGGTTTATAAACAACTTATTTATTAGAGACAATTTGTAACGAGAAACCGAAGTATTGCAAAAGCTGAAGGTAGGTTCAACTACAAAACTGTCCTCATAGTAGAACATTGTCCCTAATCACTGTTTTATCTTTGGCTATCTTTGGCTATGTTTCGGGTGTTCTGGCAATTTTCTATGTATAATAAAACATATATATCTATATAATGTATTATATTATGTTTATCAGTCATCTCGTACCCATAACACAAGCTCTGCTCAGCTTGGAGCTAGATGATGCTGTGTGTAATTGTCCAGCATTATTGATTATTATTTAATAGATAACAGCATAAATTACAGAAAACCCATAGAAAAAACGCTTCTAGCGGAACCCAACGACCTCGGTTCACATCTGAGACTGTTTCTTAATTCCGATGGCAGAAACCTTGATATTAACAGAAATGCTAAGTTCAATCCACTCGTGACTAGAACTTAACCGTCCCAGTATTGATTTAATGTGGATTCTGAGAAGATTGCAGGTGAACGTAACGTTTTTGCGAGGTGTAGGACTATATCTACAGTCTATCGACACAATTTAAAGATCAGCGTTAATTAATAAAAAGCTTGCGACCTGTGAAGGACTGCAGGTAGATGCTGGATGCGGCAAGCTGAAGACAGGGCGCTGTGGCGCTCATTGGGGGAGGCCTATGTCCAGCAGTGGACTGCTATAGGCTGATGATGATAATGATGAAAGTTAGCTACAGTTGAGCTACCTGAAGAGTATCTAGAGATAGCTCAACTTATCGATATCACTTACCAATCGGAAGCGTCCGCCCAAGACACGGGCTGCTTAAAGTTGAATTGCATTTGGACTTATTTTACTAAACTGAACCATACCAGAAGAGAGAAATAAATAAGTACGTACGTATACGCGCTGTATATCAAAAGCGAGCAATAAATAACTAGGTCATAAAATTAAGAAATAAATAAGTACGTACGTATACGCACTGTATATCAAAAGCGAGCAATAAATAACTAGGTCATAAAAATAATGAATTCATCTTCAATTTTTAAGCCTCTACCAAATATATCATGATGAAGTCATTGTTGAAGCAATTTAGCAGTACTCTACATATAATGTATTTCCTTTTGTTCAAATATTATCACAAGATTCACAATATAACTGTACTTTTCACAATTTTTGCAATCTCACCTTACTTCTCGATTATTATCCTTTGAATTGGAAGAACTTAAGCACCTTTGAGTTCATCAGAGCCGAAGAAACCCTGCCATGTTTTTAAATAATCAGAAGGTTCGTTGGAAGCTTTGACAAGGTCAACGTATTTCAAAAAGAATTTAAGGTTTTTGGGACGGGTAATACAACAAAATATAATGATACATGCACAAGTCTTTAAGAAGGGTCAAGAATCCAATTGAGAGACTGCTCGGTCACATAGTACGCATCGCTGACGTCAATAGATGTGACAAGCACAGGGCTCTGTTGGATGGCACAAACTAGCATAACCATCATCAGCCTATATTAGTCCACTACTGGACATAGGCCTCCTCTAATGAGCGCCATAGCACCCTGTCTAACCTGTCAAACTAGCATAACGGGCCTCAACGGATTATGCATTAGCCTGGTTCATTCGTAAAACTACAACTTGAGAATGAATAAGATAACAATTCGTTTAAACTTTATAAAGTACAAAATGGTCTAAATATATTATTGTAAGATTGATTAATAAACGTTAATTGTAGCTTCCCCGCAAAATTAAAAAGATCTCCTACATAGATAGAGTAGGCAGATACCTAACCCAAATAAACTATAGGTTAGAATTCAACCATCAATCACTTTTATGAATCACCCACAACGTAGTCTAGACTCTCAAATGGGCAACGATTATAATCAACATACATCCAAGGGATTAACACTTTGAGTGCTGAAATCAGACGGTATGTGTTTTCTACAAGTGACTAATATACGTAAATCTACACTATCGCAGCGGCTGAGAAAATACAGATCTTTCTGACTCAGCACAGCCGCAATATTTTTCGAATGAAACGCATGTGCGGCGCAACACAACCGCTGTGTAGAGCGGCAGCACGAATTTTTTGGTTAAAAAAGATCGCAGTCGTCGAAAAAAAATCGCAGTCAAAGTGTTAAGGCCATTATAATGAATATCACATTTTTCAGGTTTATTTTCGTAGCTTACCCAACTTAAGGGTCTTAACTAAGCCAATAAACCAAACTGAAACTGAAAAAATAGAAACACAATATTGTTTTCTTTTATTTTTAATTGTTTCTTATTGAAAATGTGTTGAGCGTTTGTTTGAGTCAAACTTTAAAAATATATTTCCGCAATCGTATTTTTTTACGTGAAGTAAATAAATAACTATTCTTACTCAATTATGTATTTCAATTAGTTCAATCGTTAATTATCACTGTTATGTCTGTCCCTATGTATGCTTAGATCTTTAAAACTACGCAACGGATTTTGATTAGATTTATTTTAATGGATAGAGTGATTCAAGACCAATGTTTATAAAGTATTTGACACATAGATTTCTACGCGGGCGAAGCCGCGGGGCGCAGCTAGTTATAAATATATTATCGTCATAATCGTATTTTTCTTATTTAAATAACTTAAATAGTTAATAAAGATTAGGTACGAATTTTCCAGTGGCGAATCCAAAATTTCACGCACCAACTTCCGAAAAGCCCTTCCCAAGTGCTCTACAATCTGACATTGCAGTAAAGGTCAGTCCAAATGCTCTCTGCTTATCCATTGTTCATCGGTCACGAACCAGCTCTCAATGGGTCAGAGCTCTGTGATTGCCGTGATCAAACGCGTTCATTCATTGAGAAATTGGTTTTTATTTATCGTTTGTGGTTTTTGGTTCACTAGCTTTTCACTCTTTTATTCCGGAATAGCTTCAACTATTGGATAGCCTAATCATAATCCTTTATTAGTATTGTTTATTTTTACTGTTAGGCGGTGATTTTTCCATTAGACGTGGTTTTAATTAAGCTATGAATTAGATTTTTATTTAAAAAATTAGCAGCGCTTGAATAGATTTAATTTTTTTAATCCTATTAAAAAAATTAAATCGATTCAAAGAAGCTTGTAAATAAACAATACATTAGTGCGCTAAATTTACAAAATATAGCTATATTTTTACTTAGTTCACTAAGTATTCCTGTGTTTCAGGCGAGAAATTTGCTAACAAGAGTGATTGTTAAATATAGGTGTTATTGTGCTATTTCGCCATAATTATATCATATTTAAAGATCTCGTAAAGGGGTAGAAGTACAGCTCTTGAGTCCTCTGATTATCATTTTTACTTTTCACATAATCCTTTTCTTCATGAAGTCAGCCCGTATTGACACACTACTGTTAATTTCGCATCGCAAGTTCAAATATCATTTTGTACCACCAAATCGCGTATTAATGCTATACCGGAAATAAGTATCAAACGGAACCACCGGGTCAGACTCAGTCAAAGATTACACAACAACTTCCGAAACGTTAATGTCAACTGACCTCGCGTAATTCTACAATGAAGATATTACAATTTTCGATTCGTTCCAGCGTTTATAGACAACAGGTAATAAGCAAGGGTCATCATCAAGACATGACAAGTCTTAACTTATGTTATACCTCCAGAATTTCAGATAATGATATAAAATAATAAATGGCTTAAATATTTTTAAACTTAGATTTGCACACATAAGTATTGGTCGGGTATTTATCGCGTTTATTTAGTTTTTTTTTTGGTTAAAAATAGGTTAATAAAGACTAATACCCGTTGTATCAATACTAATAATAAAGTAAGGCTTATAAACTAAAAGGAGCAAGGCAGAACTCGTACTGGGAAGGAGACAAGATAACAAGTGGATGATGCTGAAATGTGAATAGTGTCTACAGGCAAGAGTGTCGAGAGTCTAACGGCAAGATAAATAAATAAATAATGCTGGACAATCAACACAGCATCATCTAGCCCTAAGGTAAGCAGAGCTTGTGTTATGGGTACTAGATGACTGATATACGAGTACTTAATACAATAAATATAATAATTATTCTATTATTAAGATGGATGACTATATCCCAAGAAATACAGGGCGAACCTGGATAATAATAGCGCAGGACTGAAAACAGAGACACAAGAACTTGGAGGACTATATTTACCCAGCAGCGGTTAAGTCAGATGACGCGGTTTTATAGTCATCTTTAAAATATGATGGCAAGAATTGATATTTCTTTGTAATTAATAAAAAATGCTACTAATGATGCTTTATAGGGTAAAATGATATATTTTGTGAATGTTTTTATAGAAATGGTGACAAAAACAGCAAAGATACTGATTCTTTTGTAAACCGCACAGCTTTCACTGAAGCCACAGATATTATATCCGCGAAAGCCTCGCAAAAAGCCGAGGCGCCAACAAAAGCGAGAGCTATGCCTATTGTGATATCAACGACGAGTTTGTAGTACATTACATTGTTGGAAACTTGGGAAAAGTGAAGCTTAGATACATAATTAATGCTGAACAGATGGTACAGTGGATAATATTATTGGCTGTGACGCGTTCTAAGCAACTATGATAAACTTTGTTATCGTAGTTTAAGCATAATTGCTGCTATTCAATATAACCCTAACACTATTTTTGTCTGTCGTGTAAAGATGATTTAAAAAGGATTAAAACATTCCTAACTATGTACTCAATTATAGTAGCGGACAAACATCAAATAGATACTATGCTTTTATAGCGCCAGGTATACTATAGTACAGCAAACAATAAAATAAATCTGAACATCGCACGCATAATAAATCAATGTAAATCAAATAAACGATAAGATCAAAGATGTCGAAGCAAATTGTACCATAGTAGGAGACCATAGAGTATAGACAGATTTTCTCACGTCCTTAATAACGTAGGTAAGAAGTCGGAAACTGGTACAAAAACGCAACCGTAGACAAAGGAAAGGAAAACGCTACTAGCAGTGAGCTTGTAATTATGCTTGTTCGTTTCGATTTTATACACGAACTTATAGTCTTGGCTTTTGATATTTTTGCTAATGCTCTACGGATACAGCTTTGACTGGTGTTATTGGTAATTAAAGCTATTTTGTTTTAGAGGATAGAAAAGACTTCAGGATAAGTCTGATTGGCATGATGTGCCTTTCCTATTGCATTATGCCTCTACGCCTTCACTTGTAGAATTAGGGCAAATAACAGAATGTTCTCGGCAGGTATTTCAAAAATCGTGAACCACAACGTTTAAATATGGCAGGAGTATGTACAAGTGTTTATATGGCCAGTGCATGGAAAGTAACACGATTTCTCTTCTGATAAATTGTCACAAAACGAACGAAATGGTTTCTCTATGATATACCATTTACCATTATTACAGCGCGGTGTGAACCGAGCCGTGAATTGCTGAATGGTCCATGATTGATGGATAGAAAGTATTTTCCATTATATATCATACGCCGTATTAGCTTTAAGCGTAGCTTTTATTTGAAAGCATACTTATAACTTGATTGGGCCTTATAGGAAAGATAAAAAGCTCTATTATGAATATGTTAAAGATATCAATGTTATTCGTTGAAGAGACCTAATCAGGCGTTAATTGCTCCCCGACACAAACTTGGCCTATTAAGGCCACGACTGATGTTACTGCTGAATTGTAACTGGATTCTCTATACATATATTTTCCGTCTTTAATTAATAAAGTTAATATGCCAGTCGTTTAGGCAGTTATTAAGTTACATGAAGCGTCTTCATCTAGATTTGCAAAGCAAGTAGACTATTAGGGACAACGTGCCTAGAATACACTTAAAAGCTAGACTTTATTAGCCTTACAATAGGCAGATCCAAGCTTGATTATGTAACCGCTACAATGAGTAGGCGGTTCGTGGATGCATAATATTTTCTAGCAGTTTTAAGATAACCTTACAGTAATTTGACATCCGGCGGCTTACAAAGCAATTTAGGTGAGTTAAAAATACGTGTATGTCGACAATTTATGTCGCAGAGCGTCAAGTGATGCAGCAAGTGCATGTAGTATTGAGGTGGTCTTAGAATACTGGACCTTAGCTAATAATAGCTAAAATCCGCCTTAAAAATTATAATGTTGATGCACAGGCGTTATAGGTAATGTGCAGTTAGATGTCTCTCTGATGGCTTACATTCCCAAGTTTATTACTGTGCCACAATGCCCGTGAGTAGATTTAATGGGAAATTCTACAAACCAATCGCTTTACTATGACAATAGTATCTGCCAAATCGTTGGACTATATAGAAGGTCTAGATAGATCCGTGCGGAGATATTTGCACGGAGAGATTGGTATAATGGTAATAAACTTGTCGTGCGTCCCTTCAACTGTAGTTTCTTTCATCTAAACCAGAATACCCAAGTCCCAAATATGTCATAGACGGTGTCTAAGACGAGTGGTTTCTTTGTCATAGTGAAGCGATTAGTTTAGCATAATATGACCCCAGGCTCGATAGATCAAGCAAGCCATTTCTATGAATACGACTTACTTTATATAACTTGTCTTTCTGGTACCACACATCTTCTTCCTCTTCCATCTGAGTGGTCTGGAATGCTTGCGTGAGGTCATCCCGCGACCGCGACAGTATGCGTCTTCGGGAGACCATCTCACCGCCTGATATACCCTCGAATGGGCCTAGGCTGAAACAAAGAATATTAAACATGAGATTCTGTATGTTATAGGACAGAAACATTAGGAGTCTTGGAGCGTGCGCTTTGGTAACGCGCATTGTAAAAACCATCGGACCCTTACATACAGAACTAAAGTAAACTAAACGTTCATTGTACTTGTCGCATGTAATGTATTTTTGTAATGATCTGTATCTGGTGTACAATAAAGTATTTTTGTATTGTATTGTAGTAAACGTACGTTTGAATACATAAACTCAACAGAAAGCGCTCGTTTGGTTGATTTAGTGTGTCTAAGAGATAGATAAACGTTCGAATATGGCTAAGAAACGGTACAAAAAATAGGACTTAACACACCGAGCAATACTACTATCCCGAAGATAAATAAATAAATAATACTGGACAAATCACACATCATTATCTAGCCCCATGGTAAGCAGAGCTTGTGTTATGGGTACTAGATAACTGATATACATAATACAATACATTACAAAGATAGTTTTTTTTTATTATATATAGAAAACGACCAGAACACCCTTAACAAATATCTGCAGATCGTACACACAATTGTTTCGAGGCGGGAATCGAACCCGCAACCTCCTGCGTCGCAGGTGGACTTTCGCCCACCGCGCCACATCGGTCGTCAAGATGGGCCCGGAGGTGGATACTGGCCCCGGAGGTGTAATATTTAGATTAAGCATAATCATTATTTTTAAGATTTATTGTATCCCATTATAAGTGAACAGTTTGTTTTTTTATAAGAAATAAACATCTTTAAAACGAAGATGTTTTTAACTATAAAAAAAAGTAAAAATATTCTATCATAATTTGTTACTTTTTTGCAGTTGGCTCTACATTACGAAACAAAATGGTTCAATCAATAAATGATGTAAAACTAAATAGGTACCTTGATAGGCACAGACAAAAAACGTGCAAAGTAACAAATTACAGATCTAAGATAAAGTATTTTATCTTTAAGATTAAAGACGATGTCGTCAGTTAAAATTACATCACTGAAATAATAAATTCAAAACTACATTTGGAATGATATATTGTTTCTTAAAATGGCACCTGCATCTGCATATAAATTGATGTTTTTGATATAGCGGAGCACTTACGTAACGGTTATAACAAATGTCATTTCTTTTAGAAGGTTTCCAGTTGGCAAAAGTTTCCAATGAATAATTTTGACATTTTATGTCGTGGGAATACTTTTCATCTGTGATGCACATTATTTTCTATTCTGATTCCATTACCTTGAGGTATTTCTACAGGTGTCAATGTATAATTAGATCATGCGTTAGAATCTTTATCTGATGTATTTATAATTCCAACTTGTTTGTGTTTTTTGCGAGGGACTGGTCGATAATAACTGTTACATATTATTCAAACAGGGATTACGTGTAAAATATAGCGTGCAGTTTTGTAAAATCGTGACTCTGGTACATAAATCCTCTTCGAATAATGTATAATGGCAATAATGGACGAATTTTCTGAAAATACTAGATACCTTATTATAAAAATTGCCGCCATTTTTTAATGCCGCCATGACACCTAAATTCTCGAATATATTTTTAGGCGTGTCATCACAATGCATACGAAACTCCATCAAACATCCTTTTTTATTTTTTTGTACTGACGGTGCAATAAAGATATATTGTATTGTATTGTGAAACTTAAAAACTCATAGAATGAAAATAAAAAGTGAGTTAATGTAAATAATAACTAGTAGGTACTACAAAATTCGAATTGTTTTTTTAAATTTATTTATTACAAAAACAATTGAGATACACATAATTTTTTTATCATACAAACATTTTGTTGTTTATTTAGGTACGCTTGCAAGATTTAGATAGACTGCAAGTAAAGGTGTAGGCAAATGACTAGCTAATAACAGTGTTGTCAAACTTTCCACAGCAGATTAAACACGTAACAGTCTTATGAAATGAAACAATGGGACCAGTGAAAGCTGTGATATTGCGATTCAAGCGATCATCGAGCTATTCGTATGGTTAAATACATGCTGGTTTAAAGTGCCAAGCTAGGTACCCAGACGTCTATCCATAAGTAGAGAGATCGGAACGTCTTTAAGGTTCCTAAATACATTTGGTTTTGTGTCATCTTAATTTAACCAGGTGCAAATTTAAAGGCACCGGAATTTGTACCACCCCAACCTCTCGTCAGTTTCTTAAATAAATTTATATATATTTACCCTGTATATATATGTATTTAAGTCGTATGTTATGTTTGTAACTAGAGTATAGTAAGATACTGAAGTTTTCTTTTGTATTTTCCTATGGTTGTACCTGTATCTATCATCACTACACAGTATAAAACAAAGTCGCTTCCAGCTGTCTGTCCTTATGTATGCTTACGTCATTAAAACTACGCAACGGATTTTGAGTACGAAGCCGGGCCGGTTCGGTAGTAATAAATATATCGTCATTTCATTTCATTTTCATTTAAAAAGAATGATATCTAAGATACTACAAAAATCTCCGAAAGCCAGCATTCATTGTAACATCATCGTCTCAAACAAAGCCTCGGCGGCTTCCTTCCGCAGAACAATGTTCGGCATTGGGCTCGACATTGGCTCTATCTGCCGATCTGACTGTTCCTCCCATTCATTTGCCCACGGAGTTTTGTTTACGTGGATCAAGTATCACTTGTCTTGCCTTGGTGTTGGTAATAGATATGTGCCTTACCTAGTATTAGAAATTTATATTGCTCTTATTTAGCTGAGACTTGAGTTCTGTTTGACGATAGTGTCGAGATGTCATCGTGACGTTTCATTTTTATTTGGCTTTGGGCAGTGCCTCATACTATATTTTGTAAGGGATTTGCGTAGTTCATAGTCCCTTCTCAAATCCCTTACAAAAATGATACGTTGTGATGACGTCACGAATCACTATTGTATTGTCAAATCGAACTGTTAGATATTTTAATTATGATTTTTTTTAAGTTGATTTCTATCTTAACGCTAGATAAAAGCCCTCTCTGTTTCATTCATTTTTCTTCTCGACATAATACAATATAATTTGAGCATCTGTGAAAAGAGAAAAATAAATAATGTGGCTAAAGCAATTTTCCGAAATTAATTTGAAAGCATTGGGCAATTCGAAAAGTCCGTTCATTGCTGCCACTTATTCTCCTAATGTTAGTTTATAAACGATAATCGTAATAAAACTAAAGTTATCTATACTAATATTATAAAGAGGAAAGGTTTGATTTTTTATTTGTTTGTTTGTAATGAATAGGCTCCGAAACTACTAGACCGATTTGAAAAATTCTTTCACCGTTGAGAAGCTACACTATCCCCGGTAAACATATGCTATATTATATTTTCAAAAAAGTTAGGGATCCGTACTAAAACCGTGCGAAGCCGGGAAGATCCGCTAGTGTATGTATAAAAGAAAAAGTAACCTATGTAGTGTTGCCACAACCAAAAATAAAAGAAAATTCGGCCAACCGGAACCTTTCAGCACCCAAACAATACGATCTTGTTCGTTACATAAATTACATCAGAGTTTGTTGAATGCGCCCGCGCCGTTTACTTTCACAGTTGATTTTGCTTTCATAATTGCATCTAGGTATGTACAGTTACGGACAAAAAATTGAAGTGAACAGTAAAATAATTTTATTTGATAATAATTTAATGTATAAAATATGACTTGTCTTAGTGCTTATTATGTAAGCCTAAAGAAATAAATTATTTTTTACTTTTGACTTTTGAAAAATTCACACATGAATTATGTAAATCTGCTTTTATAACAAGTGGCTTAAAGGTACCTAACCCTACATCAGGTTGAAAACTAATTTCTTCTCTAAAATTAGCTTATTGATATATTTTTTGTAAATAATTAAAAATATTAAATAATTATAGACGACCGATGTGGCGCGGTGGGCGAAGGTCCGCCTGCGACGCAGGAGGTTGCGGGTTCGATTCCCGCCTCGGAACAATTGTGTGTACGATCTGCAGATATTTGTTCCGGGTGTTCTGGTTGTTTTCTATGTATAATAAAAAAAATATCTATCTATGTAATATATTGTATTAAGTACTCGTATATCAGTTATCTAGTACCCATAACACAAGCTCTGCTTACCATGGGGCTAGATAATGTTGTGTGAATTGTCCAGCGTTATTAATTATTTATATTTATATTATTATGATTTGATTTTTCTTACTCTCATGTTATAAAAAAACTTTTACTTTAGAAGCTTACTTATAAAGGTATATATTTTATACATTAATTTAGTTTTATATTTTAACGGGGCAAGGAAATTAACCCAATTTAAGAATAAGAAAAGTTTTATTTGGCCAAAGAAAACAGGCTACACAAAAAACACAGTACACAGTATAAAAAAACATAAATAAAATAATTTCGCAATTGAAACAATATTTGTTTTCGTATTTACCAGATTTTAAAGTATTTTATTATTAATAGCTCGATAGAATTTAATTTCTTAAGAAAATATCCCGTTATAATAAATTTAGTTTTATCAGTGAGTGTACCTAGACCTAAGTACATAACAATCTAGATAACATTGTTGGATCTCAACACCACGATTCTAGTTAGATAGGACACGCAAGATTCTCTCTAATACCGTACAATATATCTTATGTAATATCAGATTAGTAATTTATCATCAGTTCTTGTATCCTATAATTCTATTCTATTATGTAGTTATGCATTTACAAAGAGCTTCCGCATTCTAGAACTTATCTTCAACGTACGAAAAATATGATAGATACCGATCGCAAACAAACTTCAAAGTGCTATATCCTTAACAGTACTCTTGGACACGTCAAAAAATTAAAATTCTAGAGTAAAGCTAGGAAATATAAACATCACTTTGATTTTTTGTTACAGGTAATTAAAATAAAACACAGAAATTAGAATTATAGAAAATAAACAAAGAATCATATATAATCAAAACAACCACAAAACTGCCATACTTTACTAATACTTTATGATACATACGTACCAATGTATCAAAAAATTATTAGTAAAGTACATTATCAAAGTTATTTACCCAGAAAACTTATCGATTCTCAAACAATATTCAGCAAAATACTATAAATAATGCAAAGCAATAGAAACATAATTCATATTGCGTACAGAGTTCATTTACCCACTGCATGCATATTACGTAACTAGACGCAAGGACGTCAGACCCGTTTACTAGAACGATGACCCATATCGAGAGACGACTAGCTAGGGATGCGCTGGCTCTGTTTCTATCGATAGAATAAATACGATGAGTATAGTCGAACCTACAACATTATCAGGGGGTTTGATTCAGTTACTGATCAATTTACTTACTTAATTCCAATTTATAATCTTATTGCCTGAAATTGAATAACTTTTTTTTTTTTTTTTGTCAAACTTATGAGATTTTATTCAGCTGAATCTCAGTTAATAACACATCTATACAAACCTTTGTGGTTTCCTTCGTGTTATTTTTAAGCTTTTTTATGTAACAATATTTTTAAGTTGGTAAATAAATAAAAATAATAATAATAATGATAATGCTGGACAATTCACACAGCATTATCTAGCCCCATGGTCTATGCACAAGCTCTGCTTTAGCTTGTGTTATGGGTACTAGATAACTGATATACATAATACAATACATTACATAGATAGATATTTTTACTAAACATAGATAACGACCAGAACACCCGGCACAAATATCTGCAGATCGTACACACAATTGTTCCGAGGCGGGAATCGAACCCGCAACCTCCTGCGTCGCAGGCGGACCTTTGCCCACCGCGCCACCTCGGATTAATTTTTAACACAGCTTCATCAAGACCTAATATTATTTATGCAATAATTTTGTAATTATTTAGTTTTTAGTTTATAAAGTTGATATCCAAAGCATTATTTATTACCAAGCTAACCCTGAGACTTAAGAACAAAAATCAAGAAAATATCTTGTCCTCAGGCTACATTCACCTTCACCCAAATATTTGTAATAATTTTACTAAAATTCCTTTGAAATACTGCCCTTCTTTTAGTAAAAAATGAAAGCAATAACTATAATGACTGATTGCTTCGGAATCGCCACGCAACGTTTCCGTCGTTTCCACACCAACATCATGGTTTTTAGCGATTATGTTCTCGAAATCATTTAGAGCAATGTTTAAAGGCAAATTGTTACTTAAATGCACCTTTTGTAACGTTGATAAGTGTGTTGTTTCACAAGAATATAAAGATAAGTTTAGCCTTGATACAGTTTATAGTAAAAATACTTATGTTTTGTTTATTTATAATGCAATTTTAAACCAATTGTGTCCCACTGCAAGTAAAATGTCTCTATAACTGAAGACCGATGTGTCCACCTGTGATGCCAGGGTTTAGGGTGCGATTTTCTTATGTCAAATGTTTGTACGATCTCCAAATATTTGCTCCGAGTTCCGAGCTAGGGCTATGTAATCCTGTGCGAATTATCCAAAATAATTATAACCACCACGACGGCAGACGGATTGTTGATCGCAGTAGAGATGTTAAAATACATATACAAGGAAGCTATTCACATAAAGATCGAACTTGGATACAACTGCTGCGATATAACTAAAGACAATGTTGTCTGGTAGAGATAGCTCATGTTTGCTTGGTAAAGAGTTTTTTTTTGCGTTTGCTTGGTGGTCTAATCACTTTTGAGCAACAAGACCGCCAATTGCAACTAATTTTTAAGTATTTTTGTAAATAGTTTCCTATGTAAAAGCACTAAAAGTATTTTCTATCTCTCTATCTACCTAAAGACAGACTGTTTAAACTCTAACTGTTATCGACTAACGTTGGCTTTTATCGACAAACGTCCATCCCTATGCGTCCCGCTAACCTATTACGGGAGCACCTAGCGTAACAGGTTTAAAAAGCTCTTATTTTTTAATATCGCGTTGGCATTCCCGGTCAATTACTACGGTTGTTCGGAGCACGTGGAGCGATTGAATGGAGAAGGTAGAACTGTCTATTGACACGAGGGCGTATGTTTATGATTTTTTGTTAGTACCTTCACGGGAAGAGTTAGGTCGGTAGGTTAAAAAAACCGGTAGATCTTGTAAGACAGATTTTTTATATTTTCCTAGTTTCTACCCGCGGCTTTGCATGCATTGTTTCTATATAAACATTTACATGCTATTTCTATCGCATTGGAACTGATTTATGGGAAAAAATTTCTATATACATATGTTTTATTTCAGGCCGAGATCAAGAGAAGAACCGTTCAGTAGTTTTGTCGTGTAGAGGTTACAATCCAATCAAAAAAAATCCTACAATCCATCTAAAGTTTTGCATTAATAAAAATGAATATAATTGACAGTTCTACCTTGTCCAAACCCTTCAGAAGTTCATTTACTTCGTTTTGTAGAAGTTAAAGCGTTTTGTAATTATTGTTTAGTGCCCCGAGGGCGGCAGTTAAATTATTATTTCCTATTTAATTTTAGATGATAGTGGGATGGTTGTGACAGTCTGTTAGTTTTGGGCTGGGGGCGATGAAGATGATGATTTTAGGTTCCGTACAGGTAGTAAAAATATTACTAAGGTGTATTTGAACTTAATGCAACTGTTAGCTTGACCCATATTATATACCTGCTGGACCTATGTCCAGCTGTGGACATGGGTTTTTCTTCTATTAGTGGGGAAGGCTGTCTCCCCCATCCAACGCCATAAATAGCGGTTCTTCCATTACCTCCCGATTATATGTAAAAGAATTTAGATATTTCAAGAATACTGAGAATTGCATTATAATGCCTCACTTTACCTTTCCACGTGAAGTAAAGATCATTGCCATATTTACACATTTTTATAGCGCGTAACAAAATCGTGAAACAAAAATGTTTTACAAATTATCCACGGGTCTATCTCAACTCAACCAAAATATTAACAAATCTCGAAGACTCTTTCGAAAGAGGTGCTTCACGCTTTTTTAGATTATAATGGCAACACATCCTTGCAGTGTTAGATGTGCTAACTCGGCCCTTATTTTACACGTCGTAAAGTTCAAAATGTCAAGAGTTTGTAATTGTCACTTTTGAAAATTGAATGCATCCTTCAACACGCATACTGTTTCGTTTGTACGGAGAAGTCACTTAAGGCTTTATACATATACATGTATATGTGAAGTTGATGGTTATTTGGGTTACCTTGAAATAGTTTTTCACCGTTATCTTTATCGAGTTTCGAAAAAATACATAAAAATCTATGCCATACAAGTTATGACAACATTTAAAAAAAAAAAACGATTTTATATATTTGAAATAATTGGGAAAGTACCGTCTGTTTTCTTAGTTGTAACCTTATTTCTCCTAAAATATCAATCACAAGATTTAGTTATTGTCATCGCCATATTAAATAAAATAATACCAAGGATACCTTTAGCTTATTTGTTCAAATTACTATCTTCATCATTTTTAACTATTTTTTTACGTATTCGGTACTCGTTCATCACATGAGTTTCCCTCTGCGGGTGTACAATTCAGTGCGGGGCGAGACAAGCAACGTCATCGGCATATAGCCACTCCTTAAGATGAACACGTACCTTAGTAGTTATCGATGCCAAATTACAGCTTTCTATTACTTATAGTCTCTGAGCCGCGGACAGACAGACGGATATAGCGAAACTATAAGAGTTCCTTATTGACACGGAACCCAAAAAACAGGAAAAGATTTCAGGAACCACTGTGCATCAAAGATAAGTGGGTGTAGACATGGCACACATTGTATCCGCAAAACCTACAACACTGTCTACAATTTTATTCATTAGATTCATAGAGCAGGCACCTGTAGATGTGTCATTCTATTCAATTGCTACACCCACGGTTTAACCAGCCCTCTAATTTTGCTATTGATCTTAAACTTCCTACTCATTATTTTGAGTGAGGATCACTCAGACTTTTGGTACTATGGTGATTGGAAGATGATTTAACAAATCGTCTTTTGCTGTGTGATCTCACTTTCCCTCGGAATGTCTTCCTACTGTTTTCATGTAAGTGTGATTTTGTTTCTAAATAAATGACAGAAGACCAGCGCTATGGTACGATCTGCTCTACCATAGCACATGCTGAGTGGAGACCGATTTTTGTCAGTCTCTGTCGTCTGTTAATCTAAGTTTAGTTTATAAGAGTCTCTGTTCTGTTCTGACAAAATAAAAATCTTTTTACTTTACTTTTTTAAATTTGATTAAGGCTGATGTTTACTAATTTAATAAGTTGATCGATCAATTTGCAGTTTCGCCGGTTAGTTTTGACGTGAAATGTGTACCTATGAAAACTACTGTCAAAACCGTTATCGAAATGAAATTGCCCGATAATTTTTTTAAGAACACATGCCTAAGTGTGTGTCTGTCCCAGAAAGATACTGGATTACCGATCAGTACCTTTTCTATGCCAGGTTCGACGGTACAGGTAATAGTATACTGCATGTACGGTAGGTACCATCTTAATGTAACCATTGACACTTTCTCACTCGCGTCATCTTCATTACGCATTCAACGATTCATCTGATCTAATCTAGTCTATGACACAACAGGGCGTAGCTGAAGGTAGGAGCAGGTACACAAAGAATTGGCCTAGTTGCCCCTGTTTGTCACAGCTTAGTTTGGGAGCAGCTGCTTTGATTTAGTTACACATTTAGTTTTTAGGTATGTATGTTCTTTTTGTAAACAGGTCTTGTGCAACAATCTAAAACCAATAATTGTGAGCGGAACGAGTCTATAAGGTCAGAATTGTCCAAATATCTAAGTACATATACTGGTGTTACCCAAATTAATTTAGTCGCACTACTGAATGATGCGTCAAATTATTTAGGTCTTTTTTAGATATAATTTAGGTTTAATTAGTAGTTTATTTGTTATAATACGGGACTGACGTACCAATATATATATATATAAATATAATACGATACGATACCAAAAACAAAGTCAGTTAAATAATTTAGAAATCAAATCATGGTAAATATCCCGTTTTAAATGACTTTAGACTAAAAGTGTTGTAATACTGGATGTCGATTGTAATTAAAAACAAATAAATACCTTTTCATTATTTTGTTGTTTTCATGACTATGAAACGAATTTCCACCCGGGCTAAAAAGGTTCAGGCCGCTAGTTTGAAATGCAATATGTTTAAAACTGATTGATACGTGGAATATTATCTAGCCGTTCTTTATGAACTATGTCCCTATATATGTTTGATGATTTTCTCTCACTCTTGCATGCGGATGTTTGGATGACATGTAATAAGTGCATGACAGCTGACAGGTTTGACAACAGTTTAGGCTCGCATTGTTCTTCGCCGCTTCGTTGTTTGTTTTGGTGACAATGTGACTACTTGTGAAAGTAAAACATATATTCTATCGGTACTTCGCAGAGCCATCTAGCAAGAAGTTGAAGTTCAAGCTATTGTTGTACTTAGGTGGTAAAACGAAACAAAAAATAGACCAATACTTGCATAAAAGGTATGTGTATTTCATTTACTCGTAGTAAAACATTAAAGTGGTGTAAATAATATTTAAAAATATTGATGGAAGTTAAAGAAGGTTGTTGCAACGTACGTATTTACGAAGAAGAAAACCATGGACTTAAATACCATAAAAATTTGGATGTTTCTTTGAAACCCCGTATAAAAAATAAACTTTCAAAGTCGAGATAAATAATTCCCCGTTTCCGCCCTCAGGTGCACTCGTGCACCTAAGGCGTTACCTCCCTACCCTCTTGTAGCATCTGGCAACAGCCCCAAGCCGAGCACCTAAGTGGTGGCCCTTGTGCGTGTTGCCCCAACCTAATTTTTACCGGCAAGGCGCCCTCTGCGCCCGCCAAAAGTCCGGTAACGCTGTCATGGCCATCTGAGGTCAACAGCATAATAGTCCATTCGAAAAAAAAAATCGAGATAAATAAAAATAGATTTCTAATAAAACTCTCAATAATCAAAATATCTGAATTCATTTAGGTTTTGAGACCTGTCATTATTTATCATGATAACCTTTTATGGTATTGGAGATACTGGTATATTTAATAGAAATAATAATTTACGACTTAAGGCAACTTTCGTTGGGGAAATGCAATCAATGCATCATAGCTTCAGGGACAATAAAGAGGACAGTGACCTTGATATAGTATGGGCTACTTTTGCAGAAAAGTTCTTGCACGGGTCCGTGGTATTAGTTTGATTTTATTGCGCTATTTATTCCGGGATTGAATACCCTTTATTATGGTATTTTTAATGCTGCTACGCAATAAAACTAAAATAAATAATAGTATATGATAATGTTTAGAAGTTTTCCTACTTTATTCTAAGAATAACTATTAAATGACGACCGATGTGGCACGGCGGGCAAAAGTCTTCGTCGTCACCTGCGACGCAAGACGATTCCCATCTTAGGACGAATGTTTGTACGTTTTTCTAAAAATTGTCTTGGGTTTTTACTATTTACAATACTATGGACAATTATTGTGATAGGTGACTGATATACATAAAATAATACATCTTTAATATGTTAACAAATCGCGAAGATTTAAATACTGTTTTTTATCCTCATTTTTATTACTATCATTCTGCGTAGTAAAAGATCTATCTATAGCATTAAACCACGTGATACTTATCTTTATCTACATGAACGGTAAATCTTGCAGCGAGAGCCCATCATAAGTTTTGACGTATTGAAGACTTGATGAGACCCACACAGCGATTACCTAAATTAAAGATCATTATAGTGTAGGATGCATATCTAATAATGCAAGCAAAACTGTTATTAAATTCATATTACTGAGAGAGTTCCCAGTACGGGAATAGGAAAGTAGGTATTGTTATAGGGAAGTAAAGATAACACGAATTATGTACATAAAGAAGTTACGGAATGTGCCTTTATCACTGATCAACTACTTTAGCGAGAACTACAGGAACTATATTATGTGCGTAGTAGGTGATGGTGGTGAGCCATGAAAGGGCTAAAAAACGTTACTATTCAAAAATTACTTATATGTAAGTTCTACAGGACTTTTGAACGTAAAGAGAATACGAATTACATGACGGAGTTACGGAACGTGCTTTTATCACTGGCCAGATACTTCAGCGCACACCTTACGCAGCTAGAACTGCAATAGTACCTACTAATATGCGCATGGTGGGCCAAGAAAGTGCTAGAAAAGTTATTTGCAAATTCTAATTCAAAGTGGTCTAATTAAATAGGTCAATTTGTATACCATATTATTTATTTATATTCAGATACCAAAGTATGTATGTGTTACAATATCCTATAGATTTTCAAAACAAAACCATACATTTAAATTCTTTTAAACTGTCCTCAGTATTCGTTTTATCTAGCTACTCGTATGATTCACCTTAGACAAAACGGTAAAGACTTTTCAACCACGCACTTAACAACTTAATCACACACTTGCTGTACAATTCCAAACCATAAGCTATTACGTTAGGATTCACAATAGCTTGCTATAACCGCGAGGTTGATATCTCTAACAGTGTCCGAAAAAATGTCTAGACTTAGCACAAACAAACTGCGAATGGTCGTCATTGTTATAATGTGGTCCATGTTGTAAGCTTTGATTTTAAATATTTCTAGAAAGAACTTCGACAAAACGGCGACAAAACAGCCATAAAAAGGGCCAACTTTCTTGGGCTGGTGCGTGTGACAGCTAGGTTTTAAACTCGCATCATTCTTTGGCATTATGATAAAGTTGTAAAGAAACTTCTATAAGAAAAAGTGCTTATTTACCATAGCGTAAAGTGTCCACAAAAATATGCTCAAGAAAAAAGTTTGCAAGCGCGGGTTGAACTTTTGGAGTCCGACAATTTGTCGCTTTTTTTATGATTTTTTTCTAGGCTTTTACGATGTTGATAGCCTGTTTAAGTTGTAAGATTCGTTGAGAAATATTAGAAGTGCCAATGACCAAACCTAGTATTGTGTTGAATATGTGTTATTTGTTTTTTGCCTAAATTAACTAGCAGAAAATTATTTTGAGACGCAGAAACGCGTTGAAGTCTTTTGTATGAACAACGAGTTCGGATATTAGTATATTATAAAAAATTATAATAAAATAAAATAAATAATGCTGGACAATTCACACAGCATTACCTAGCCCCATGGTAAGCAGAGCTTGTGGTATGGGTACTAGATAACTGATATACATAATACAATACATTACATAGATAGATATTTTTTATTATACATAGAAAACGACCAGAACACCCGGAACAATATACGAACTTCTGTATTTATTGAGAAATTTAGGTTTTAGTAAAAATTTAGAGGTAATTTTGCGATTTTTTTCTATCGAGAAAATTTTATGGAATCTCGTTTTCGAAACATGATCGATAGATTATGTCCTGAACTTTACCATATATCAATTTCAAAGTTAAATATTCAGTAGTTTAGACGATATGGACATCCGGCGGAGTTGAAAATTAGCAGTTTGAGGTATTATACACTCTTAAGAAACTAAACAATGTGATAAATAGCTAAACTTATCACTTACCTCACAAGGTCATAAAAAATAGCATAAGCGCACTTAACGGTAAACACATAACACTAACCTAACCTCTAAGTCGACCAAACATTCGATAAGGAAGGAAGTGTAGATGCGAGATAGGAACATTATTAAAATATTTCGGAGGATTTCTGATGAGATGACAATCAAAACTTGTTTCTGTTTAGGCTTGAAGAGCCTAACAGGTTTTGCTTAGTGATAAAATATATGACAAACGAAAGGCACAGGTTTTTAGAAAGTAGATAGGTAAAAATGATGTGAAATTTGATACCATGCAAAGAATTTGGGTAAACTTCTTTTCCGATTCACAATAGTAAAAAAAGTTTTACGCCACTTATTTGCATCACAGGCAAATTAGTGGCGTAAAACTGTATCTAGGTTCTGGCTGATAGAGGTAAAGTTCCTTCCTCTAAGGTTTTACTTAAGAGTTTAATGTCCCATTAAGTAAAATTAATTATACGAAGTATAGTATCCTAAAACGTTCCTTACCGACGACCTCTGTGGCGTGGTTGGGCGAAGTCTGCATGTGTCGCAGGAGGTTGCTGATTCGATTCCCAGGTCGAGACAAATGTTTGTACGATCTGCAGATATTCGGGTGTTCTAGTCGTTTTTAACATGTATATAAAATATCGATCTATGTATTGTATTATGTATATCAGTCATCTAGTACCCATAACACAAGCTCTGCTTAGCTTGGGGCTAGATGATGCTGTGTGGATTGTCTAGTATTATTATTACCAACTTTTGTTGATGACCCATATGAACGATAACTAGGTATAAACTTTTTCCAAGTATTAAGTACATCAAAAACTCCGTTAGTCAAATCGCCTATATTTTACGATGTTTATCTGAAGCAGATCGGATTTCGCGCCGAAAAGGCACGTAGGTATGTCACTTACTTTTCGAGTATGGAGTTATTTATTATTCATTAATTTTATTTCATACCTTTTTGGGAAATATCTTGAATAGCATTTGCTAAGATACCCCAGAATAAACCTAAATAATTGTTGCGCCCTGACCTAGTTTTTACCAAAAGGTGTAATTTCACGCTACTTTCACATAATTCTTTCCATCCAAAGGTAGAAGAGAAGGTGGAAGAGATCGCTTCTAAGTGATAAACCCGCCACTTGTCACATGTAATGTATTTTTGTAATGATTTGATTTTGGTGTACAATAAAAAAAATGTATTGTATTGTACTAAGACAACACCTAAGAACAATACCTGTATGCAAAAAAACACAATAAATGATAATATCCTATGATAAGATTTTATTAAAACATGGCGTTCATCCAACTGTGGGTTTAAGCAAATACTTTTAAAGTGGGTAAGTTGAACGCTAGTAGATTTTACCTTTGAACGTTTGCAACAAACATTCACCCGTATATTGTCTTGCTGTCAATGATGCTTGTCAAACGGGAAATGTATGTATGTGTCAAATGGTTTATAAACCTTCCTCTTGAATATTCCTATCTATTAAAAAAGAACCACTTCAAAATCCGTTGCGTAGTTTTAAAGATCTAAACATACATAAGGACGGACAGACAGCGGTGAGCGACTTTGTTTTATACTATGTAGTGATATCCAAATTTCGATTTAGCTGGGACTTGAACCCGCTACCTTCCCTCAGTACGGGAATGCTCTAACCAACTATAAGTTAACTATAACTTGTTTTCTTCACATACAACCTAAATCACCCAGATTCTGACTCACAGATGTGCAGGATGGGCTACAAGCCCTAGAAACCTTCAACTCATTCGCCCATAAGGCTGACTGACCCGAGATGGAATCTAGACCGAGCTCCACAATTAAGACCAGCGGCTTCTCCATACAAGGAGTTTACTCAGCGCTTAATACTTTTTGTTATTGCAGTCGTGAGAACCGTATTATTCTTTGGTTATGGCACTAATATACAGTAGGACCTTGGGAATGAGGGCTTTTTGGTTCTTAACTCATCTACTATGACGACCGATGTGGCGCGGTGGGCGAAGGTCCGCCTGCGACGCAGGAGGTTGCGGGTTCGATTCCCGCCTCGGAACAATTGTGTGTACGATCTGCAGATATTTGTTCCGGGTGTTCTGGTCGTTTTCTATGTAGGTATAAAAAAAAAAACTATCTATGTAATATATTGTATTATGTATATCAGTTATCTAGTTACCCATAACACAAGCTCTGCTTACCATGGTGCTAGATAATGTTGTGTGAATTGTATTATTTATTTATATATTTATCTGTTTTACTGATAATATGACCTAAATCACATATAAATCTCTTTCTTTTTTTCGTTTGTCTATTCTATGCCTGTATTTTGTACCTGTGTCCAAATAAATATTTTTTTGTATTATATTTTTTTAATATATTATATATCATTTTGCTATGAACATCAGGCTAACAATGTTATTATAGCTTCTTTCTGTGAAGTAGTCAAATTATGTCAAAACTTTTCTTGTGTAGGTAGTAGGTGAAACCAAAATTTAAAAATGAAATATTTCATTTTCTCTATATGACTTTAAAGTATTAGTAAAAGTGTAGTTAGATTTATTGATTCCTAGAATAAGAAGATTATAAATCGTAATTAAATAGGTGATAAGTGTATTTTCTCTTTGGATACAATAAATCATTAATGTCTCGAGAGATTCCTCTGTGATGGAAAGCGAAAGATAATTTTCTACGCGCTAAAAACAAGATGGCGAGTTAGAGCGACCTACAAATCATAAGTGAAAAGTTTGTGTTAACAAACCACAATAATTAAAGAAGAACAACAACAATAAATAAGCTAAGCTAGCGAATACATGTTTATCCCGCACTTTTTTTTTAAATCTTTTATTTGGTTCATAAGGGGTTTGCCAAACATGGCATGTCACCCCTGTAATTCTAATTTACAATAGTGCTTAATATAACAAGATTAAGTAACATTAATTTAACAAAACAGCACTTAAGTGGATTTACAAAGTAGATAAGCAATTAGATGAATATTATGTAGCTAGGATTTCTACCGTATGGTACTTTCTAAAGAACTCTGTGTTTAACACTTTGAGTGCTGAAATCACACGGTATGTGTTTTCTACAAGTGACTAATATGCGTAAATCCACACTAGCGCAGCGGCTGAGAAAATACAGATCTTTGTGACTCAGCACAGCCGTAATATTTTTCGAACGAAACGCATGTGCAGCGCAACACAACCGCTGTGAAGAGCGGCAGCACGAATTTTTTAGGTCAAAAAAAAGAACGCAGGCGTCGAAAAAAAATCGCAGTCAAAGTGTTAAGATGCTTAAAAAATAATACTAGCGTTATAAGCGCACAAGTTTGTATGTACGTACGTAAATTTTTTGCTCCTTCATCTTTAAATGGCTGAACGGATTTTAATGATATTTCGTATCAATATAGTTTATATCCCGGATTAAAAATTACGGAACATACCACTTTTAGGATCTAAGGTAACTTAGATCCTGACAAAGTGGTATGTTCCGTAGGATGATCAAAAAATTCAAATATGTTTAAGTATCAATTTTTGGTGCTGAACATATGAACATACCTCGGCGTAGAAATAGACATAGAAGAAGACCTTGAAAGGCTGGTCTTCTTTAACCGAAACAGCTTACGACCCCGCAAATCCATGTTCACAGCACACCACAGCCCACGCAACACAGCACAACCACTCCGCCTAAACACCCATCACCAACTAAATTAATTAGAACACACACTATCGCAATGAAATTAACATAAAATTTCAGGTTTAGCCTTAAGACCCGCTGATTCTAATTGCATTGTTGGGTAATCTCACTCTAGCGTAGCGGTACAATCATAAGCTAGAAAGGGAAAGGTAACACTTTCGTCATGATGTTGAAAGCATTCTGTTAATTGAATTGTATGAATAACAAATTGTGGTTTTGTTTAGAGTTTAATGTAATAAACAATTGCCACGTCATAAAAGTCCGATCCAAACTAAATTCTGATCCATTTTCCAGGGAATATATAAATAATAACTATTGTATACTGTTATGGCTATAATATCAGATGATGAATCAATCATACAAAAAAAAATACATAATATAAAAAAAAATATTTACCAAAAGTTTACAAATAATAACACTTTAACTTAATTTATGTACATATTCTTACATTTTAGAGTTGATTGATTGAGGTGTTGCAGTTAACAGTGACCCCCGCACTAGGCTACAAGACCTCGAAGGGCTCTTAAGCGATAAGACCGCCAAATTGTCACATTTTTTGTATTTTATTCTGTCTTGTTGTTTTATTTTGTAAGTGTGCAATAAAAGAATTTTCTATCTATCTATCTAGGCTAGGCCTGTTTCGCGGGGTATCAAAACATTTTCTGTTTGCTGGTAAGGTAAGGAAGTGCACTAACAAAAACTTCAGTAACAAAAGAATAAAACTAAAGCTAAATAAAACAATTAAAGCAAGGGCCAATGGCCATACATGTGACCTGTAACCAAAAATAATCAATAAATGAGCTATGAACTTACTATGAGACATATCCTGGCTAAGTTTTCGGCAACGGAGGCCAGTTTCAACGGAGACCAGCCTCGTGCGCAGGACATTATATTATAGTGCACAAGTGTACGCAAACACAGGCGCACTCTATCCCCACACTCTCCTAATCCGATGGGACGGTAGACCAACTCAACCGGTAAAAAATAATAACTCTTGTTTTTAGTTCAACTTAGACAATAAAATGGTAGAAAGCATCCAGAAAGTAAATCAACGTATAAACTTTTACACTATTACTATTTTATCACTATATCCATCGGGTCATAATGCTACAACAAATATCTAGAACTTATTGTACAAAGACAATCTTAAATCGGTCAGTACCGTGACCACGTATAACTAACTGTAACTAAAGTGACAGTTACAATTCCACACAATCAGCGCCATCATTCATAAACCAGGGTTAATTGAGAACTAGGAAGTCTAGAGTCAGGTCCTGGATACTTGTCCTGTTGACAATAAGCGAGTTAGTTGTTAGCTGGAACGAAGTTACTTGCCCTAGTGTGGATGTAAGCTTGCTTCTATCGAGCTACTGATTGTTATGGCGGCCATTTGTCAAAATGAGTTGAAAAGGTTTCCATGGCAACGTATAAACAGTTGTATGGCCATTGAGCTCCGATGTAAGACAATTCATAAAAACATGCACTGGTCTATCCAGGCATGTTCTCAAATATTTATAAATAAATAAATCGCATGGGTGATGACTTCCGATGTGATTTGATGATGATACCTAAATTATTAAACGAGCTACTTTGCATATTTTTTTATATTTTTACATATTATTGTATCCATAGAAGAAAAAGGCTTAGAATGATAGTAGACACAAACGAGGTGTTACCAAAAAATTCGACATATAAGTGTCAATTTCCTATTCCTAGTTTTTGGTCACAAAATTTAAATAATTGTTAAATGACACTATCCCATTACTAAATTGTAGTGTTTAAAATGATCACATGGTCTAATGCTAAAATAAGTATGTACTATCACATTGTATTTTATTCATTTATGATGATGACACTAACCAATTGACCATCTCTACTGCAAAAAGCTTCAAATTTTTTGGTCCTACTACTATCAATTTCAATGGTTATCAATTTCAATGAGCAATTGAGCATCCTACGAACTATGTCACAACCAGCACTCTCCAGTGTTTCTACGGTACCTGCCTGATATGCCAGACAGATAACGGCGGTGACTTTGGTACCTGATACCAGGACAGCTAAGTACATATGCGACTGGAATACCGGACAGCATTATGATGCAGGCTTCAACTGATATGTACGTGCCCTTGTGCGAATTCTTAGCATTAAGGTTGGGAAGGTTCATTGTAAAGGTAGAAACTGTGTTTCTGTGAAATCAATTTCTCGTTCTTGTTAATTCAGCGGGAATTTAAAGGGTCTCTTATAATTCTGGGAAAAAACATATTTCTATAATAATTTTATAAACATTTGTTTCTATGTTAAAGTCGGATAAAGGTAATCACCGGATCTACTAGGGTAGATCTACAGTATATAGACCAAAGTGGAGACTTTGTTCCATAGACCAAAGTGGAATAGATTCATGCAGTGGAAACTAATACACCCGGTCTATGGTTTTGAGTGGAGAAATAAGCAGAAACCAATTAATTACTCTATTCGCTCAGTGGATCAGAATGGGTCTCGTACTCTAGTTCGAATGACGTTAGCTCGATGTTCATTACCTCGACGGTACGTTTCGTCGATGGGTCGTTAGCTCGTAAAATCAGTAACTCGACAGGTCTCTACCTATTACAGGTCTGTATCTCGAGGTATAGCCATTATTCCTAAGCTCATTAATTGTGTTCTTATCCATAAAGTACCTGTCAGTTGAGTGACTCGAGCAGAAATAAGTCTCAAGACAAACATATGAAGAGAAAGACTTTTAGCCCCATGTTAACCCTGACCTATATTTTGACTAGATTCATAACCACCAATTACGCAAATAAAAAGGGAGCGGCATAATCGTGACAAAACTAGAGCAAGTAGCGAATACTGGCAACCCACGCGGAAAACGTGATAGAGCTCTGTTATACCATGTTTTGTAACAGCTATCGATGTGATCTTAGCGGGTGTTGTGCAAAGATTACAGCTTAAGTAGATTTCAAAGCGATCGATTATAATTTACGTACCCCTAATTAGATATACTTATATAAAAATAATGAATAAAGAAAGTAAGCAATTACTGTAAATTACCGCCGACTCAGACCGGCGAGTTAGTGCAACATTTCAGTAGAAATTTTTATATAAAAAAACTATTTGTCCTGCTGTCACTAACGCATAACTGAGTCCCTATGTACATATAAAAGTAGTATAAGTATATATATTTTATGATATGTATGTAGTATATTTCCATGTAAGTATTATAACTATTTTATTTTATTTTATAACATATGTATAACCTGCAAGCACACAGATCCCCTGGTACTGTCCACGATCCTATCCATCCATGGTTGTCTGGTAGAGATCGCTCTTGAGCGATAAGACCGCCAATTGTATCTAGTTTTTTTTTAAGTTTTTATTTTACATTGTCATTTTATACTTAGTGTGCAATAAAGAATTATCTATCTGTCTATCTATCTATAAATAATAATTTAGTATAAAAGCATGAATATAAGTAAGTAGCCGAAAGTGTTTTGTCAAGTTGTCAGTGGGACGGATACTTTGATATGGAATGGATCACCATTCCTACTGTGTGCTACAAAGAATCATCTTTGTAGCACATATGATATTTCAACAGTTCTGAGTAACTATGCCTTAAAATGAGATAAAAAAAACACCGTCCTAAAGGTCCACAAGATACTTAGTTTGAGGCTAGATTATGTTGAGTGGAGTTATGAGTTTAGCATTCGAGGCAAGTGGTAATCGTAGTGCCTACAATGTCACTAGCGATAAGATCAGAAGACAGCTATGCTGCGCTACAGACAAAAACGCGAAGTTTAGAAGCTTATAACACCCAATACTATCAACCAGTAGCGGTTCTCAGGCAAACATAAACCAATACGCCCAAAAGAAAGGAATAGAACCAAGAGACACATAACACTAACAATAGTAGTAAAAACTTTGCGGTCAATAACGCAGTGAAATTCCTCAGTACAGTTAGCCAACCCAAACTATTGCTGTGACATTATGTATTCATACCACGGTGGTAACGGTAGCCTACTGAAAGACTGTGACCACTATGGTCAGTACCGGGGCCGGCCTATTGTAGCTGTTCTATTTATTATATAATTTATTGGTGACAGATTGTTCTAGAAACGTGTCTTTAGAAGGTTCCCAATCATTTGATTTCACTCCGGTTATCGGGTGTTTAATGAAAATTAACGCTTAAGTTAGTAATACATGCATGACACCTTCAAGCCAATGGTGCATGCAGCAAAAAGACGGGGTGCTAAGCCGCTCATTAGAGGAAGCCTTTATATCTACAGCAATGGGTGAAGTGATGATTTCAATTTATTTATAAAATGAACAAAGACATAATATTACTAAAGACGACCCATGTGGCGCGGTGGGCGAAGGTCCGCCTGCGACGCAGGAGGTTGCGGGTTCGATTCCCGCCTCGGAACAATTGTGTGTACGATCTGCAGATATTTGTTCCGGGTGTTCTGGTTGTTTTCTATGTATAATAAAAAGTATCTATCTATGTATGTAATATATTGTATTATGTATATCAGTTATCTAGTACCCATAACACAAGCTCTGCTTACTATGGGGCTAGATAATGCTGTATGAATTTTCCAGCATTATTTATTTATTACTAAATACAACGGAACACTGAAAAGCGCATAAGTTTAAAACTGTGTCGCACCTCCCAGCGCTCGAACTCAGGATAAGGTTAAGGCCGATTATACGACAAATTAAGGACAGCTCTTAATCGTCCGATTATTATTAAAAGAACATCCCCTTCAAATGTCGGTTTCATGAAACAGTGTAGGAGTTAAAACTTTTGAAACTATCATGGTTATTAACACAAAAGTAATATATAACGGGATATAGTATATATGTATAATGTGAGTCACGTCACATCACGTCTTATATTAATTGACGTTAGTTGTCTTTACAATATCTTTAATCACTTCTCCGTTAATGAAATTAAGATGATGAAATAAAGAGTAATCTACGATGAACTGTGGGTGATGTTTAATCTGTCTTCATCAGCGTCCATATGTCCACAGTTTAACCTCCCCCAAACGAGGGGGTGTTTTGCCATAAAAGGCATGCATAGTAGGTGGCTTCATTATCGCAGTGGGGATGTTAAAAATACATTGAAGGCAGCTGCAGCCCTTCCTATGGTAGATTCTCTTAGCCGTCTCGACATTTTAAGACGTCTACAGGCTCAATTTTAGGGGTCGATTCTTGCGACCGCCATGATGCTTAATGAATACGCCGTTTGCTTCTATCTTACCCCATTATACACCTCAAACTGTAAATGAGGTTGTAACCTACGTAAAATAAATTAAACCATAGGTATATCAATATGCGTTTACCTCAATGATCGGACAAGCAAAAACCCAAAACATTATGCACCTGCTTAAGCTTATTATAAAATCAAATTGATGCAATCAAAATTAATATTATATAACTGCGATATTCCTTTAAAACAAAGCTTAGATATCCAAATAGCTGCGTGAAGAATAATGTACTTAGGACGTGACTTATAGAATCTTTATTTTATTATTTATCAAGTGGTCACAAATAAAAATAAACTAGGAATAAATTGCATTTTAAAATGTTTACGAATCTATTAATTTTATTCTCTTGAAAAATATACCCTACACCCGGTGCCTTCAACGACCTCAATATGACCTTATAATCACTACATAGTATAAAACAAAGTCGCTTCCCGCTGTGTCTGTCCATATGTATGCTTAGATCTTTAAAACTAAACAACGGATTTTGATGTGGTTTTTGTTAATAGATGGAGTGATTCAAGAGGAAGGTTTATAAATCATTTGACACGTAGATATTCACGCGGGCGAAGCCGCGGGGCGCAGCTAGTAAATAAATAAAGCAATTAAACTCTATAAAGAAACAATTGAATTTGAATTCTGATCGAGATTTCTGATTTTACGTCCGTAATCTAACATCTACAGTTTCTTGTAAAACAAAGATTAATCTATCAACATTGGTCGTCCTTCTACGGAATTCAAACGGTTTACCTACTTGTCAATAATGACCCCTTTGATGACTATTACATTAAATATGTCAATGGGAACATAGTGGAATGTATGACACGTATGATATAATTGCAATAGATGAGTCAGCCTTGGGAAAACGATAAATAGAGCAAGATATGGGCAATGA
This sequence comes from Eupithecia dodoneata, assembly GCA_947044415.1. Classification (NCBI taxonomy): domain Eukaryota; kingdom Metazoa; phylum Arthropoda; class Insecta; order Lepidoptera; family Geometridae; genus Eupithecia; species Eupithecia dodoneata. Next base: position 3,269,175 of record OX345656.1, on the reverse strand, counting down.
CAAAGCTTTAGTAGTAAATTAATCTAATTTGTCATAATAAATGGCTTTATTAACGGGGATAGCCGATGATGTTGTTGTTTTTTGCTTTGTAAGTTCTCATGGCCATACAGGGGTTACGTTTCTGTTTTTTTGCCGAGGATCGCGGAACCGGGGCTACGATAGTGGCCCTGTTAAGTCGGTAGACGGCCGCCATTTTGAACCCTTACCTCAAGGCACTTTTCAGCTCATTTTGGAATATGAAAAGAAAGCAAACACCACAAAAGCTTTTATAACTTAACGTAAATTGTGTGAAGTAGAAATTGTTATTGTAACAAAATTGTCAAGCGTTCGTCACGACCACAAATATTGACACGATTTTCTGTTCCAAATACTAATTTAACTAAACAAGGGTTTCAATAATATTTTAAGGTACCTACTTTTTATGTTTATTATAGGTAATTATAAGCCCTGGTCATCCCTGCTGCCAAAGGTCCGTTATGTTTTATAAACTACTAGATTCTGCCCTTGGATAAATCTATCCCATGGAAACACATTTATGGAAGATCTACAGCCTATGTTTTATTCCAGGCCCAGAACTACCTGTATGCAATATTTCAGCCAGCTCTGTTCAGTAGTTTTGACGAAGAAGTAACAACCATCCATCCATGTAAACAAACAACGACATCCAAACTTTTGCATTTATATAATATTAGTGTGATACGTGTGTGGCAGTGGACCGGCCATATTTCGCGAAGAACCGACGGCCGCTGGGGCAAACGTGTTCTTGAGTGGAGACCACGACTCGGTAAACGTAGTGTAGGACGCCCTCCGACCAGGTGGGATGACGACTTGCGAAAGACTGCAGGTAGATGCTGGATGCGGCAGGCTGAGCACAGGGCACAATGGCGCTCATTGGGGGAGGCCTATGTCCAGCAGTGGACTGATATAGGCTGATGACGATGATGATGATGAGTGTGATACAAAAAAAAATGCCTGAATAAATCGGCCGAATCGAGTTTCATAATATCGATAGTCCGTAAGAAACACAACAACAGTCTCGATTAAGAACACTCTAAATGAAGGTCTATTTCTATTTTAGCTTAAGTATTTTAGGATTTTTGTTCACTTTTTTGAACCAAAGTCATCTTGATTGAAACCTTGCGTGTCAGACAACCAGATAGGATCAAATCGCAGTCAATCAGGCCTAGGTACCAAAACAATTAAAGCCTTGAATTGTTCTTTTGAACGCTATTAATAACAAATGGAACGTAGGTGTTTATTGATAGGGTGATTAAGGTAACCTATTTGAAAGAAAGCTATTTAAAAGAAAGGAATCTCAATCACATCTTCAAAGTAGAGGTAGTGACTTTGAAGAGATTTCTTTGTTTCTGGAATGTATTGCACTAAAAAACTTACTTTAACCAACTAATTGCTTTACCATATGAACAAAGTAATTGCACAGGGCTTAGAATGATATATTTTGGCATTTTACCTTTGTGATAAAACTATTGGACGCGTGTCAAAAATGTCAAGGTTGAAACCATTATATCAATATCTCCGTACAAATAGCACCGTACACACTATCTAGAGTTAGATAGATAGATAGGAAATTCTTTATTGCACTTTTAAAAGAAAACTATGTACAGAAAAAACTTAAAAAATAATTACAATTGGTCTTATCGCTCAAGAGCGATAAGACCGCCAAGATCTCTAACAGACAACCATGGTTGGATAGGATCATGGACAGTACCAGGGGATCTGCGTGCTATAGTTTTCTAATCTATGGACGATTCTACGTCGATACCATTGTCATAGTAATGTGATTGGTTAGCACAATTCGGGCCTACGAAATCATCCCGATGGTTTGTTATTTATTTTACTTGTATTTTAATATTCTTAAAATATTCCGCTAATCAAATATTAGTGCCAAAACGAGATTCTTAATTCCAAATATGTAGATACAACATTCCGCCCGCCTACACAATAAATTCAATCCTTATTTCCATAAAATAAAGTTTATTTTCCTTTATTTTACGACTAGAAGCCAATATCCTGTTTGCGGCTCATTTTTGTCAAAGAGCAATTTCACCTGATTGTTATTCAGAACGGCACTTCATCTACATCTTTGTGCCTACGAGTCACGTCTTCATGGAGGCTACGTCATACAAGAATTAGATAATGCAGCTATAAATACTTATTTAAAACTGCCTAAAACATTTGGTACCTTCTTGTTATCTTATGTAAAAAAAACTACCAATAATAGACAATCTGCTTGTATGACATAGAATATAATATATCTCATGTAACCCTCTCCGACCAGGTGGGATGACGACTTGCGAAAGACTGCAGGCAGATGCTGGATGCGGCAGGCTGAAGACAGGGCGCAATGGCGCTCATTGGGGGAGGCCTATGTCCAGCAGTGGACTGACATAGGCTGATGATGATGATGATGAACCCTCTATATACATATAAGTATATAGTTTCTGACTGTGCCTTTGCATGCGCCTATGAAACCGTTTAAAGGTTATTTCTATCCCATGGGAACTGTTTAATGGGTTGAAATAGCATATGTTTGTTTTCTAGGCTTAAAGCTACTCGTACATCTATGAAATTTCGGCCTGATCCGTAAGTAGTTTTAGCGTGAAGACAAAACAAACATCCATACATCTAAACATCCCAATTCTCACATTAATCATATTAGTGTGATAAAGTCTTCATTCCGATTTAAGTCGCTTTATCCCAGAGGGCTACCATGATGATGGTTGCTTAGCAACCATCATCATCGGCCTATGAGAGTCTACTGCTGGACATAGGCCTCTTCCAATGAGCGACATAGCGCCCTGTCTTCAGCTTGACGCATCCAGCATCTACCTGCAGTCTTTCGCAGGTCGTCATCCCACCTGATCGTAGGGCGTCCTACACTATGTTTACCGAGTCGTGGTCTCCACTCAAGAACATGTTTGCCCCAGCGGCCGTCGGTTCTTCGCGAGATATGGCCGGTCCACTGCCACTTTAGCTTGCTAATTCTTAGAGATATGTCGATAACTTTTGTTCTCTGTCGGATATATTAGTTACAAATATTATCCTTCTAAGCAACGACCTTTTAAAAATTACAAAACTTTTGCGTAAAATGTTAGAAGTGGATCGAGTTAATTCAGTAACAAAATACAACCTTCAGCATCCGGTTTCGACATGCTAGCGACTTGTTTTATTACTAAACAGAATGTTAAGTGTCCGTCGAGATACGGATTGCATTCGCTTTGGAATTCAGCGTAAATAATAATTATGATTAACTGTCGTTACTAATTAACATGCACTATAGTTTAGTATAGTGCTTTGTATAGACGCTGAATGTTTTATGTCGCGTGAAAGTCTATTCATCAAATGGTTTATAAACCGTCCTCTTGAATCACTCTATCTATTTAAATAAACCGCATGAAAATCCGTTTGCGTAGTTTTAAAGATCTAAGCATACTCGTACATAGGGATAGACTGACGGCGGGAAGCGAATATGTTTTTTTGCTATATGTAGTGATATTTTGAGGTGATTGATCGTGAACAAGTTCAATCAACCTATTATTATTCTAGGTATTTTGACGAACTCTGTGGCGCGGCGGGCGAAGGTCTGCCTGCGACGCAGGAGGTCGCGGTTTCGATTCCCGCCTCCGGATAAATGTCCGTACTATCTGCAGATATTTTTTCGGGTGTTCTAGATGTTTTCTATGTCTAATAAAAATATCGATCAATGTAGATTATTTTATGAAGCATAGTTCAAGTTCATTTATTGGTAAAATAATTATTACACGTCAAATAGGTATCCTTATTATACTTAAGTATAATTTGGTTTGTATACATTATAATAGTTAATTATAACATCAAATAAAAAAAATAATTCTATAAGAATATTCATTAAATTATAATACATTCAAAAACATTCATTATAATCAATTCTATAATAAAACAAAATTCCATAATAGTTATCATAATAGTATCCAAAAAACAAGCTCTGTTCAGCTTAGGGCTAGATAACGCTGTGTGAATAGTCCAGTCTTCAAAAAATTACAACATTTTCCATTCCCTATTTGTATAGTTTCTTTAATATTTGTTTTACATTTAGAGTGTTTTCTAATTGAAATTCAGTTGGTGTAAATTGTTAAAAAAAACAATTGACTATCACGGTGCAGGTGTGACTTTGATGTCGCACACGATTTTATTAAAATCGACATACCTACATACATACAGTTTCCGTTCTTAGAACTGTCCTTTACGATACCGACAGCATGGATAGATAAATATATAGAAAAAACTTTATTATACCACACAAAACAATACAGGAATAAACAATAGAATAAACGAAGTATAAAGGGCGGCCTTATCTCTGAGAGCGATCTCTTCCAGGCAACCTTAGGATGGACTGGACATGAAGGAACAAAATAGACGGTGGTACTTTAGTAAATATATAGATAAAAAAATAAAGAAATACTTACACTAGAGGTACATAACATAATACCTACATAGCAATTTACAAGTATTGAAAGGTTGTTAAAGAAATGAAAGTCACTTGAGGATAAAACGTCAAGGAAAAATGTTGCTACAGTTAAATGGCGTATCTGTTTTGATTCTTTGGAAGATGTTACGTATAATGTACATAAAGTACATATGTATCTTCGACGACCGATGTGGCGCGGTGGGCGAAGGTCCGCCTGCGACGCAGGAGGTTGCGGGTTCGATTCCCGCCTCGGAACAATTGTGTGTACGATCTGCAGATATTTGTTCCGGGTGTTCTGGTTGTTTTCTATGTATAATAAAAAATATCTATCAATGTAATGTATTGTATTATGTATATCAGTTATCTAGTACCCATACCACAAGCTCTGCTTACCATGGGGCTAGATAATGGTGTGTGATTTGTCCAGCATTATTTATTATTTATTTATTATTTCTCTTAAAACTAGATACTTACGTACATACTTCTTTTATGTTATGTTTATTGTAGTAGTTTCACATAGGTGGAGATTATATTTACCTGAAACAAAATATGAAATCTTTATTAACAATGGAAATTACAATCAAATTATTAAAAAAAAATCAGAACTAGTATTATTGAAAAAATTGAGCTAACTGCAGACTATTGCAAACAATCTATAGGTAGCTCAACTGATCCATATTTATACTGGAAGCGTTCCGCCGGCTGTATTGCCCCGCTGTATGGCAATGCTGATGCAAATAAATAAATATAAATGAATTATGGACTGTAAAAACTTAAAACTACAGACACACATACATACTCGAAAATAAGGCTATGTACTGAAAGGAGTTACGGCGCGTAATGTAACATTCGCAGCGAGCATGATAAACGTATCATGCTCGCTGCGAATGTTACATTACATGAGTAATGTTACATGACACGCGAGTGTGTAGTTAGTACGGGGCATAACGATGCCCCGTACTAACTACACACTCGCGTGTCATCATCATCATCATCATCAGCCTATATTAGTCCACTGCTGGACATAGGCCTCCCCCAATGAGCGCCATAGCGCCCTGTCTTCAGCTTGCCGCATCCAGCATCTACCTGCAGTCTTTCGCAGGTCGTCATCCCACCTGGTCGAAGGGCGTCCTACACTACGTTTACCGGGTCGTGGTCTCCACTCAAGAACACGCTTGCCCCAGCGGCCGTCGGTTCTTCGCGAGATATGGCCGGCTCACTGCCACTTCAGCTTGCTAATTCTCAGAGCTCGCTGTGTAACACGTAACATTACCCCCGTAACGCCTTTCAATAGGTACTCAATGTATTCTAAATTATCTGAAATAAACGAATTTTATTTCATGTTTTTTTATCTTAATATAAAACACATCCGTCAAAGCTCTCATAGAGTATGTTAAACTATAAATCCAGCATTAATCATTATGCAACGGTGCAACGGGATATTATTTATGTAGTTACGATACGATTAACATATTTAATCAATTATATTTTGGGCCTAGCTAATGATTTTTTCAATTATCATTCATGTTTTATCAAAAAAAAAAAAAAAAAAAGTTTGCAGTAAAGGTCAGAACAAAATATCTATGCTAATGTGAAGTTGTCAGATGAAATTTTGGGCAAAGACAATGCCAAAATTACCACGCGGATCCACCATACCCGTAGCCCCTAATTTATTTATAAAAAGGTATGGTGGGACGAAACCATACCACCGTAGAGATGTGGCCTAAGAACTTACATACTGAAAAAAGTGGGCAGAAATTAAACGTAAATGTAGTTCTAGATCTAAAATAAATCTCGTTATACATCGTGAAGCTGCGGGCAACACCAGCCATATATACGAAAAATAAAATGATATTATGTCACGAAAGTGCAAAAAAACGCTTTTTTGTTTGTAAAAAACTTTCACCATTCTTCGACGCTTCCGCCATATAAAAGGTATAAAGCAGACAATTTCAGATAAACAGCTTATCTCATACCCGAATATAGTAATCGGGCATCATCTCGAACTAGCTTGTTGTTAATGTTTTTTATCTAAACTTTGAGGTATGGCTTGTTCGACAGCGATAATAAAAGTACATAGAGCCATTTTTCAAAAAAAGTGATGAACATAAAAATAATGTTTTTCACTAATTTAGCTAAGTTAGTGAAAAAAATTCTTTTTATGTTTAAAAAAATCTTTGCACATTTTATATATTTTTTTAAATTATTTTGAAAAATCACCCTTTGTTAATAAAGTTTGGATGTTTAAATGGATAGATGGATGGATGGATGTTTTATACTTCTTTACGCCAAAACTTCTAAACCGAATAGGCAGATTTTTTTAATTTGCATAGGTGTCCCCTAGGGTTGTAATATAACAAAGGCTACTTTTTATCCCATTAAACACTCATGAGATTGAAATTACTTTTTTCATGTTTCCATGGAAATAATGTGTATGAGTCGCGGGCAGAAAGAAACTAATCATTTATAAAATTTACAATAGATACTAAGAATAAAAATAATGCCAGCTTACACGTATCGATCATTAGATGTTTATGCTACAAAACTGTGCTTTCAACAAAACATTGCACTTTAATCGCTTCTTCGCTGGCAACACCTTAGCATTGCTCATCATTCAGACGTCACGCCTTCTTTAATATGATTTATTAGCTCGCATTATCAATCGATTGTGTGTTTTATTCAAACACAAATAAGGTTTCATTTGTTTGTCGATAACATGTTTCAATATGGATGATAGATTTGATGTGTGAGATCAATCGGTCCGTGAAAGTGGGATTGGTATTTTAGTGTGAAATATTTTCAATCGCTGACTAAGTTAGGTAATAAGATGTCAAATAAAACAAAGTATTAAGGCTTTTTCTCTCTCTGTGCTTGTAAAAAGTACTTTATTAGACGTATCTCTAACTGAGAGCTAGTGATTATTGCCCTGTTAGGTAAAAAGGTCAAGGCTTTACCAAATTCAAACAAATCGAATGATATATCTTATTCGAGCCTCCTTGGTCAACATTTCGATACATATTTTGAGGTTCTAAATTCAAACGCGTTATCCCCAAAGCAGTAAAGACATCCATCCTATCAATTAATTTGGAAAGAATTATTATTTTTTTGTGAAAAGTGCCACTCGATGAACGTATCTGTCAAAACTTCCAAAAACCAACCAAGTTACGAAACAACATTTTAGTGACAATCTGCCTGCGAGATCTAGAAATTCCAAATTTAGAATATTAAAAACGAACAGACTGAGCCTCCATTTTCTCTTGAATATTGATAGAAGAGAACTGATTCACAATGATGTCGATCGGCAAGGCACTGGTTAGAACGCCTTTCTTGTTGTGCTGCCGACTTCCTTTATGATACGAAGTCATGATAGTGAAGGTGAATCATGGGCATGAAGCGGGTCAAATTTTGGTATAGAGATTATAGGATATTTAGCAATATGTATATGTATGTAACTAGCTGCGCCCTGCGGTTTTACCCGCGTGGTGATAGATATTTTGGATAATATACTATATATCTTTATGTATTGTAGCCTATGTGTTATTCTGATATGTAAGCTATATTATTGTGAAGATTCAGTTCAAATCCATTCAGTAGTTATTACGTGAAAGAGTAACAAACATCCATCCATCCATACTTACAAACTTTGACGTTTATAATAATAGTAGGATTTAATTACACTAATAATTTATATGCGAATGATGGATTCGGATTGAGATAGAGAGGGATGTTTAGATGGATGGAACGATGGATGTTTGTTACTTCTTAAAGCCAAAACTTTAGCATGCATTTAGTTCCTGTTATAAAACAAAAAAAAAATAGCTTTTCCGACTTTATAACCCATAAACCGCATTTTTCCAAAATAAAAAGTATCGTAAACTTGTATGTTATGCCAGTTTGCCATTGTTTAAGCTATTCCTATGCAATATCTAAATGTTTGCGAGTAAAACAAAAAATGATTGTATGCATACAAGCATTTTCTGTTTGTTTTCCGGTGCTATGAAAAATTTACCTTAATAAATCTTTATCTTTACTAATATTGTAAAGAGGAAAGGTTTGTTTTTTGTTTGTTTGTTTGTAATGAATAGGCTCCGAAACTACTGGACCGATTTGAAAAATTCTTTCACCGTTGCGAAGCTACACTATCCCCGGTGAACATAGGCTATATTATATTTTCAAAAAAGTTAGGGATCCGTACTAAAACCGTGCGAAACCGGGAAGGTCCGCTAGTATTTAATATACACGTTTTTTTCTAAAATTAGAAACAGAAAAATTTCTCCATGTTGTTCCTGCCTACCTCTACCTCTTCAAAGCTCAAAATATCAAATGATTTATAACTAATCGTCTCGTCGGTGTCGGAACTCAGACTATTTGTCAGTGAGGGATTAACGTCTGTCTGTGTTCGGTTGCATCACTTGACGGCTGTTGATGTTTTATTGATAGTATTAAGTTGCGAGCGTTTTTAAGGTTTTGAGTACACACATAATATGTAGCTGGGTGTACATAAATAATAAATAAATAAATAATGCAGGACAATTCACACAGCATTATCTAGCCCCATGGTAAGCAGAGCTTGTGTTATGGGTACTAGATAACTGATATACATAATACAATATATTATATAGATAGATATCTTTTATTATACATATAAAACGACCAGAACACCCGGAACAAATATCTGCAGATCGTACACACAATTGTTCCGAGGTAGGAATCGAACCCGCAACCTCCTGCAGGCGGAACTCCGCCCACCGCGCCACATTGGTCGTCAATATGTTACTTCTCGTGCACTCAAATTGAACGAACGGTTAGGTTAGCATTAGAGTTACGGTGTAATACTATATTACCCTCGCCAAGCTAATGACGCATTTTAGACCTGCATATATAAACTGTTGAGGTGAGGTGCAGGAGAGGTAGGTAAGATCAAAGTCATTTAAAACGGGATATTTACCATGATTTGATTTTTGAGTTTTCCAATATTTCGGCACAGTTAGCGCGTGAAACTGTGCCGAAATATTGGAAAACTCAGAAATGAAAAAGTTAAAGTAAAGTAAAAAATCATTTATTTCTTTAGGCTTACAAAATAAGCACTTAGACAAGTCATATTTTATACATTAAATTATTATCAAATAAAATTATTTTACTCTTCAGTTCAATTTTTTGTCCACTAGTTATGGTACACGAAATCATGGTAAATATCCCGTTTTAAATGACTTTAGTGCTGATAACCATGATAGTTGCAAAAGTTTTAATTAGTTAGGTGAGAGGTTCGTGGTACAACGTCGGTCACATCACTTGATCTATGTAATGTGTATTAAGTACATTAGTCATCTAGTACCCATAACACAAGCTCTGCTTAGCTTGGGGCTAGATAATGCTGTGTGAATTTTCCAGCATTATTTATTTATTTTACCTACAAGTCTAGTAGACAAAAACAAAGAAGTGAATAAAGTGACTATTTTAGAGAACCTGACATGTGAATGGTTTACCATAACTAGTTTACCCTGATTTGACTCTGTTTGGTCGTATTCATTAATTATTAGCTTATGATGCAAAGGTTATATTTTTTAATTCATTTTATAACACCAATAAAATTAAAAATAATTCAATTTGAATATAACATCACCTGCCAATGTCATTGTAATATCAGAATAGTATACGTGTGCAACGTGTTCTTGAGTAGAGACCACGACTCGGTAAACGTAGTGTACATAGTCCACTGCTGGATATAGGTCTCCCCTAATAAGCGCCATAGCGCCCTGTCTTCAGTTTGTCGCATCCAGCATCTGCCTACAGTCTTTCGCAATTCATCATCACACCTAGCCGGAGGGCGTCTTACACTATGTTTGCCGAGTCGCAGTCTCCACTAGAGAACACGTTTACCTCAGCGGTTCTCGGTTCTTTTCGATATATGGCAGCCTACTGCCACTTCAGCTACCTAATTCTAAGAGCTATATCGATAACTTAGGTTCTCTGTCGGATGTATTCGTTAAGAATCCTATCCTTCAGAGAAACTCCGAGCATAGCTCTTTCCATAGCTCGCTGAGCGACTTTGAACTGGTGGACCAGCGCTATCGTGAGTATCCACGTCTCAGCTCCGTAGGTCATAATGGGTAGGACGCACTGGTTGAAAACGTTTTCAAGCATTGTGGTGGATGACGAGAAGAGTCGACGTTGCATGTCTCCAATTAAACAAATTAGTACGATTTCGCATCATGTCAAATGTCGATGCGTTATGTCATGGCGACTGTTGCGCAAGACACCTTTCACCTGAAGACACGGTTCAGCGACGGATACATAATGAGACGAGATATAACTGGATCCTATACCTATGTTCATTAGGTAGGTTTTTAATTGATGGATTAGGGTCTCTACGTAGGTTATTTAGGTTATCAGAACTAATAAGTTACTCCTACCTAACCTGACTTTGGATTTAAGACGCTATAAACGATAAATTGTTTAAACGTTGTATGAATAAATACGAGTATATTGTTTTGGTAGTAAATTATTAGTTATTATTTTTTGCTTCCTGTCAATTGTCTCTACCTAAAAATTTCTGCTCAGAATAGCTAGGTAGATATATAGTATATATACAATGTGTATTGTCGAACCTTGATCTAACGACATATATTTATCGATAAAAAACAAAAAATAAAAAATGTTACCTATCTCAAAAATAAAGCCGATTTAATATATTTTTTAATGAAAAGTACTTCATCTTGTTTTTTCTTCGTTTCTTTTTGAGTAAACGGTGTATTTTATTCAAAGTAGACTCATTTGAAAGCTAGATTGTCTATCTAGCTTATTTTCTTAGCTAGGTTTTTTCAGCATTAGACATTGTATATACACTATATATCTACCTAGCTATTCTGAGCAGAAATTTTTACGTAGAGACTATTGACAGAAAGCAAATAATAACTAATAATTGACTACCAAAACTTGTCTAAAAAATCAAGGGACAAAGAAAACTAGAAGTAAATGAGGAAGGCCTTTGTACTGCAGTGTTTAAAAAGTAATACAACTTTTGCTGAAAAACAGTATCCTTTGAGTAATTGGTGTTTATTTGTTTACTTTATTTTGGCGAAATCTATAAGATTTTATGCCTGTTTTAATTATACTCTCTGAGTGAAAAATTATTGAATGCATCTGTCTAATAACTCTAACACCTTACACTCGAAAATGACACCATAGCAAGACATATCTCACAATAGGAATAATTGACACGCTACGTCAATAATTCCTATTCCCCACCATCAGTTCAAGGTCTAAGCTTTACCTCATGTATTGACCTCAGGCTTTACCATACTTTGATATAGTTTTATATGGTCAAAACAAATTATATAACAATGATATCTAAGCACTTGGAACCCGCCCAATCTGATGGCAAGTGGTCACAATGCCCATAAAATGAACATAGACATAGCGGAATGGCGGTCTTCACCTTGGGACGTGAGGTGGTTACATACCTACTAGGGTTTTCCTTAAAGAAACTAATAAGATGAGAAAACTATGGAATTTCTTAGACATTTGAAACATGAGCAGAATAGAATAAAATAGAGTCCCACGAGAAATATAGTCCTACTAATATTATAAGCACGAAAGTATATATGGATGTTTGTTACTCTTTCACGCAAAAACTACTAAACTGATCGGGCTGAAATTTTGCATACAAGTAGTTCCAGAACCGAAATAAACTAGGCTTCGTTTTATCCCATAAACCAGTTCCCATGATATAGAAATAACCTTAAAACGTTTCCATAGAAACAACGCGTGGAAAGCCGCGGGCAGAAACTAGTCTTAAAGATTTTTAGTCCGTTGCAGTCGTGGCGTCAGAATTGACCCGTCAACTCAGCTTGTTGATATGGTAAAGTACCCTACTAGGGAAACTACCAAAGCAAGGGCGAGACATCACCCCGAAGAAAATCCTACAGTTCCTAGCAGCTGCAAGGGTTAGTGGCGAACTATGAACGCTGCAGCTTCAGGGCTGAACGTATAAAGTGGCGACCACAATAGGCCTATCATAGCCGCTGTGATACCCAAGCCACCCAAAGATAATAAAAAATAATAATAATTAAGGAAGGGCAGCGGCTTTCTTCTGTCTTTAATACCGTCTCTACTAAGATTACGAATCCGCCTGCCATACATATGTATTCAACCCTTGGCTTAAGTATGTCAATTTAAGTTCTTCAAGTAAGGACTGTGGAGTTTGTTTTATAAATAAACCCTAAGGAGGCAACTTCAGCAGTAGTCATAGATATGCTGATGTGATGTATATGGTAAGTCCAGAAGCAATTCTTAGATCCGAGAACCGCAAAGAAACTGTCATTACATAAGTTTAATTGCTCATAAAACAATTCGAAAGGTACAAAAACATATAAACTCATAGTAAAACCGTATATAAAAACAATTTCACACCACAATTCGTACAATTTTAAGTTTTAAGTCCCAATTACAGGGTTTAGAATTGCTTGTTGTCTCTCGTCACGGTACATAGCTACATCTGAGCGATATGCGAATTTCTCTGCATTTCTTTGCTTTCCACGCAGGTTGAATAACCCCCGTAATTATAACGATCCGTGTTTGACGACCGTTAGATATTATGAGGTAACTACGTAACGATGTGACGTAACTATGGTGTTTTTGAGGCTTTTGGAGTGGGTTACTCTTATTAACAATTTTATTGCTGGAAATCGTTTAAATGTTATATTTTTAGAGCGTGTCTATTGTAGTTAGTAAGTATCAAAAAGATCTGGCAATATCAATAGCATCGTATTTATTAAAATCGAGACGACACGAGATGTTGCAAACCCGTAGGGTTGACGATTAAGTCTTTAAATATCGTCAACAATTTTTTTTCCTTTTTTTTAAGTTGCTTGGCACAATTATATGTTAAAAGCACTGGACAGAAGTAGGTGACAAATATGCTGGTATAATTCAAGGAGGCTGATTTAATACAATAATGAATTCCAATCTTAATTCAATCAATTTCTTAAGAGTCACTTGACTTTAAGAGTATCTATGTTAACTTTTAAATAAATAAATAAACTTATACCAATAATATATATATATATATATAAACATATACATACCAATGGCCTATAAATAGTAAAAAGTAATTTAAAAAACAGTATAAAAAGTATCTATCTATGTAATGTATTGTATTATGTATATCAGTTATCTAGTACCCATAACACAAGCTCTGCTTACCATGGGGCTAGATAATGCTGTGTGAATTGTCCAGCATTATTATTATTATTTATATATTTATAAAAGCAACCTATTCTTTTAAATAGGTACCTACTGTATGAACCAATTTACATAATTCCATCAAAGTAAGTACCTACCTACAACTCCGTTGTCTTTGTATCTAAATTGCCTAGAGAAAGCAGACCTAAATACTTGGCTTGCGAGAAACTCGACAGCTTTACCTTTTATTAAGGAAGTAGGTTTTACTGCAGTTAAATTAATAACAACGACAACAACTTCTTAGATGTTCTTAAGAGATGCTGATATTCAATGGCATGAATGCGATGCATTTGGTTCAAGGGAACACAGGCCATACGGCCTACTCAATGATAGAAAGCAATTTAGTATAAAGAAATGCCCACTAAGGTAATATAGGTACAATAAAAACGGTAATCAGTTATTATCCAGAAAATATTATAGAGAGAATTTCTAATTACTTTTAAGTGATACCTACGCATTTGGAAATGTTTACGTTCATACACATTAAACTCTTAAGCTAGCTGGCTAATAAACCGTGTAGTTATAAAGTGTAAATAGTATGTTAGAACCTATGTCATATTTAGTTACCCTGTATAGTGTTATCAGTTCACTCCATTCGCTGGTAACAGAGCGTAGGTATTGTAATTTTGCTCGCGCGCCGGACAGTCGATTATTGTACCCCGCTTTTACTTGCAGGGTGTGGCCTGCTTTTTAATTATGTAGATACGAGTAAGTACATATTTTAATTGAAATGTTTTAATTAATAGAGACTAAGGAGCTTACGGTCAAACGGGATAAGCGTTTAAGTTAGCTTTTAGATTAAAATGCAATTATTGTGAAATATAAATAAAAGAAAAGAAAAAAACAGTTTTGTATATTTTGCGAAAGTAATAAAAGTAAACGTGCCCTTCGTTTTTATCTTTTTTCGTCTTGATGTTGTGTAAAATATGGGTTTACGCAATATTAAAACGAAAAGAGATTGAACCCAGTTATTTTGAAAATTCTGACAAGTCCAAGATTATCTTTAGACCTGGGGACTACCTACAGGACGTAAGGTCTAAAGATAATAAATCACTTTGATGTTTGATGTCACAGGTAGGTACTAGTTACTATTTAGCAAGTTAAGTACCTACCTACTATTTAAGCCGGGGTCGCGAAAGTATGTTTTCCTGCATACCAAGCTAATTATCTTATTTATAAATGAATGTCATTGCTTGTATCCAAGACAATCATCGACCAAAATCGTGTTAATGGGTCCCAATAATAGTGCCATATCCATCGAGATTTAAGTGTACAATGGAGGCCACGACAGAGGTCAGCAAGCCAAAATTAAAAACAAGTTTATCCAAATGTCACTGGACAATAAAATCAATAAAATTTGTAAATCGCTGTCCCACAACTATGCAAGGAGAAGCTACGCACTTGAGTCTAGCTTCGCTTTGCAAGAAACTGTACTTAAGTGACACTTCAACCCACGTACAAACATTTGTCCCAAAGCGGAAATCGAACCCCTTACGTCGCAGGTGGACCTTTGCCCGCCATGCCACATCGGTCTCCATCATAACTACATAGTATAAAACAAAGTCGCTTCCCGCTGTCTGTCTGTCACTATGTATGCTTAGATCTTTAATATTACGCAACGGATTTTGATGCGGTTTCTAACAGATAGAGTGATTCAAGAGAAAGGTTTATAAACCATTTGACACATAGATTTCCATGCGGTCGAAGCCGCGGGGCGCAGCTAGTGATATATAAATATGAGTAATGTTGATGAAGATTAATTTTTAACAAAAATGTGAATGATCTAACTCAAGATCTTGTTATTCATCACTGTCCACGATCAGTTCCCGTGATGATCGCTGATTGGTTGCGTAATATATTCAAATTATATTATTTTGTATCATCTTTAATTTAGAAAATATTCTAATTCGTTCATTGTAGCTTTAGCTGAATACGTCAGTATATTGATATGCAAAAATGAACTTTAGGATGTGAAACTATAGGCAGGTTTTTAGTATTATAAAGTTTGATTCGCGGAATGTCACAATGACCCCATATAATCGATTTTTTTGTACCTTCCAACAGGTTTTAATCCGGCTAAACATGTTTAGCATAAATTCGTATTGTAGCACTTTTTGATATTTAAATTTTGAGTCTTAAAGATTTAAGCTTTCCGAGTGAGTGCTTCGATCGGACAAATGAATGATATCCTACTAATATTATAAACGTCAAAGTTTGTAAGTATGGATGGATGGATGTTTGTTACTCTTTCACGTAAAAACTACTGAATGGATTTTAATGAAACTTCACAATATTATAGCTTACATGTCAGAATAACACATAGGCTATACAATTCATACAGTATATTATCCAAAATATCTATCACCACGCGGGTGAAACAGCGGGGCGCAGTTAGTATGATATATTAACTAGATACAATACATAACTACCTTCCTTTAAGCCCGCTATCCCATCCCCTCGGTGACCACCTACCCACCGGGAGTATATTTTTAATCAGCGCCGCATGTCTTGGCATCCAGCACAATGCTGAATATACTCACTTTGCCTGTTATCAGTAATTTATTTTTGTATTTAATTTTGTTTAGTTTAGGTTTTAGTACTGCGAGCTGTACCAAAATCTATGGAGAAATAAGACGTCAAGATCACGCCTTGATATTAAAATATCAAATATCAAAGTGCTTTATTTCAGAGTCATTTCCCTTAGATCTGAAAGATCTAAGGGAAATGACTCTTGGAAACACCACAAAATTCAAATTACATAAGTCAAACTAGGAAATAAAGTGATCCCATTGATTGTTTATTCACTTAAAAAAATCAAAGTGAAATCAATCTTCAATCTTTTTAATGTAAATTAAAGAAGCGAACAAGAAACCTTTACCTTGTTATCTAGTTGGAGCAAAGCTCGTCGCTTTTTTATCGTCTAGATTATCCGATATTTTCTAATAAGCCTTTTTACAAAGGATGTGCTTGACAATTCGTTGGAATTTATTTATTGATTATTACCTACTATTATTACCTTAATATCGTCAGATAGACGACACTCACCTTACTATCCTCAAATAGGCTCGGGGCCCTGTGCTCTAAAAGTGAAACCTAGTCAGGCGACCACTAGCCGAAGTAATTAACACCTTTCAGTGTCAAAATGGCGTCACTTTATTTCGAACAAACAATTGAACGGTGTTAGCTTCACTGACAACTTTTTAGTTATTTACTCAGCAAATGTTGTTTTTCTCTTGTAATCTTGTAAGAAAATGCTGTAATTGCAAGTTTTTTGGACTAAACTGGGTTTTGAAAGAAGTCTGGGTAATTATTACATCAGCTTTGTAAACCTAGGTATTGATATCTTCATTAAATTATTGAATTTTGTTTTAAACAATTTGTACCTTTCAAACTCTACTATTTAGGCATGTAACCAATAGCTATGAAAAAGTGAACTAAGAGCTAGTTTTAAATCTTGTGAATTTTTGATTTAACTACTACATCTTGATGTTTAAATATTTATGATCCAAAAATAATATGCCGATGCAGATGAATACATTTCAACTGCCCTGATATTTCCTAATCAATGACAAGCTATCAGAATTCTGACACTCAAACTTTAATTAAATGAGAGCGAACGATAGCATTAAAAAATATTCCTTAAAGAAAGTAGCTGCCTCTTAACAACAATCTGATACCTACATGGATGAAAATGTATGGTCCAGCTAAATAGAAAATATTGCACAAAGTACCTTATCTAGAACAAGACGTCAGTTTTTTTACATCCCTCTATAATAGTCCAGTGTCCAGTCCATCCAAAGGTTGCCGGGAAGAGATCGCTCCCTTTATACTTATTTTATTTATTGTTTATTCCTGTATTATTTTCTGATAAATATTTTGCGCATTCAATAACGTTACGACATAATTTTTCCCTATTCTACTCTAAACAAAATCGCTGTGCTTGGCTTGATACAGATACCCGATTTGGCTTATGTGTACTCTAGAGCCTTTCTATATTGGGAGCAAAGTCGTAGTTGTGGATAATTATAGTTGTAAAATATGTTTGGAACGGCGTAAACAACCGTGTATGTTTTCGAAGCAGCAGTGTTGTTAATTTGAAATGGTAATATCGTTTACGACCTCTGCGCTGCGCATCACTATCAAACTAGTTTCAATAAAGTACATCATCGCCTTTGACTGTACATACTTTAATACTATGTAAGTAGAGTATTAATAGTAGTGATGGCTACACTACGTTTGCCGAGTCTTGGTCACTCAAAAACAGTTTTGCCCCAGTGGTTGTCGGTTCTTCGCGTGATATGGCCGGCCCACTGCCACTTCAGCATGCTAATTCTTTGAGCTTTGTCGATAACTCTGGTTCTCTGTCGGATGTATTTGTTACGAATCGTATTTCAGAGAAACTCGGAGCATAGCTAATTCAACACCTATTTGAAACTAAATAAATTAATAAATAAAATAAATAATGTTGGACTTTCCACACAGCATCATCTAGCCCCAAGCTAAGCAGAGCTTGTGTTATGGGTACTAGATGACTGATATAGTAGATTACATGGATGGATATTTTTTATTAAACATAGATAGATAACGACCAGAACACCCGGAGCATATATCTGCAGATCATACGGACAAATTGTCCTGAGGCGGGAATCGAACCCGCAACCTTCCACCGCGCCACAGAGGTCGTCAATTGACAGATTCATAACAAAAATGGCATACACACGCCGCGTCCTCGTGAGACGCGTGTCGCAATGCGCTGTGTGGCGAAAGCAGGTGTCGCGTATGTTTTATTCATCTGTATGTCTGTTTGTAACGCTTAGGTTTTGTATGGTTAGTAGGGAGAATGTTTATCAATAAGGTTGTTGAGAGGATGATTCGTACCGTCGAATTTCATCATCATCATCATCAGCCTATATTAGTCCACTGCTGGACATAGGCCTCCCCCAATGAGCGCCATAGCGCCCTGTCTTCAGCTTGACGCATCCAGCACCGTGGTATTTAAACCTTGATAATAAAAAAAAATCCTATAACCTGAGAAAAGTATGGGAATTCTCTAACTAACTAAGCCACGAAACCGTGTAGCCTACGAGTCGAAATTTTAAGGGCAGGTCTTTAGGAGGGAATGTCGCGGGTTCAAGTCCCGCCGAAATTGAAAATTTTTGGGAAATTATTTTATTTCTTAGAGATTAACCGGAGTGCGATGGCTTACGCACTTTAATAACAAATACCTTACTATTCGTATTTTTAATAGTTTTTGAAGTTAGATAAAGTAAGTATATTGAGTTTTTTTTTCTATATTATTTTTAACGATTAATAATTTCAGTTTCTCTTCTAAACACTTTCTCAACCAAATTATTTTTATTAGCTCTGGTTTTTCTCAAATCACAGATATAATAAAAACTGCAATAAACTCGTTCAGCAAAAACTTCAGAGACAAATTAGAAAACTGAACAATAAATCATGTAACTTTTACTTTCATCATAGAAACAGAAATCTAACCTCACTAACAAGATGTTAGCGAAACCGCGGAACGTGATTCTATCAATCAAACAGTGGAGCTACTTAGCGCAGGGCTTATGCAACAGCTGGATCACTTTACTGCGTGCAAATAATGAATGAACACTTTGAGAATGAATGAATGAATGATTGGAAGTATTGATACAATGGGTATTTATCTATATTTTACGACAGAGTGTAAACGCGATAAATACCCGTTGTATCAATACTTATAATTATGTGTTCAGATTGCGTAAGTTTAAAAATATTTATTGAATGATTGAACCTACAATCATCGATTTATGCAACAGCTAGATCACTTCACTGCGTGCAAAGAATGAATGAGTGAATGAACACATTGAAAATGAATGAATGATTTGCAGGTACAATCAATTTCAATTTCATAATATTTAATCATTCAATTCAGGACTTACACGCTAAATAAATTTACAATAAATGAAGCAAATAGTAAATACAGTTAACGGGCTTGTCGCTTAAGGCGAATGGCTAATGTACTATAAACTCATTTCTTGTTTATTTAAGAATATGGAAATATAATTATTAAAACTCGACTCCTAAGTGTATTTGCCTAAATACGTAAAAATAAAAAAATCATAAATATTTCTCCAAAGCCAATGATCATAATTTTTTAAAAAAATGCTTTTCCTAATATCTCTTTTCGTATTTTTTTAAATTTTGGGTTTAAATCATGTGGATAATCAAGAGCTACTAATTCTACTATTATTAACCATTCCGTTATTGACCTTCCATGGGAGCAACACATTGTATTACAGCTAAACTTTCTTTACAATGGCACAAACAATACAGTACCTATGCCAGTCTGGGCACACACTGTGTGATAATATGTATACGTAAGCGCAGAGCGATAGGAATGAACTAGCTCTTCTTACCCAGCTACGCTCTAAGCATTGTTATCATGAGTACAGTCAATTTACTATAATTTGTAAAATCGACCGAAAGTGTCGGATGCTACGCTCATCCAATCTCAAACGATTCGCGAACTTTTAGTCTTACGCAATAAGAGTTATATTTGCTTGGCGAATATCGGCATCCTACCGGAATTTCTAGCGAATCGGAAAAAGATAATAGTTCAAAAGATACACACAAATTACGTGTTTCCTTCGGCCTTAATGCTAGGTATGTGGGTATAGTATAACAACTCAACTAAGCAAGTGGTAGTTAACCTTTAACTGCAAAAGTATCTTAAAGTAGCTTGTTTTAAACTGATTCGGTGTCCACAATAAATAAATATAAATAAATAATTATGAACGATCCACACAGTATCATTTAGTCCCAAGTTAAGCAGAGCTTGTGTCATGGGTACAAGATAACTGGTATACTTATTAATTTAATTTATAACGTTTTACTATTTTATTCCATTTCTAGTATTACATCAAGGGATAGCCATTGATGTCATAAATCGCTGATTAGCTAGAGCTTCAAAAAGAGGTCACCATCCGCTCTCGTTCACATGATTGAGCATTGCCCAATCCGTTCATTTATTGTAGTAACATAACTCAGTGAAGTTGGTTAACCCGTAACAAAGTGTTAACGGCCCATTTGCTTTCTTTTGTGCTCTAAACAAGCGATTTTGAACCCTAGTTGCGTAGTTTTGTACAGTTGTCACCAAAAATCAACATTATTAGGATACATTTAACGACAAATGTTTGCGTGCCATAGCGCCTTGTTCTCAGCTTGATGTATGCAGCATCTGCCTTCAGTCTTTAACAGTTCGTCATCCCACCTGGTCGGGGGCGTCCTACACTCTGTTTGCCGAGTCGGAGTCTACACTCATGAAATCACAGAATCGGCAAGATGGACGCGACGATATTGCAAGCGTCGCAGTCCGAATAACTAGCACAAGATCACCTGGACCAGGTTTTGGAGGTTGTCTTTACCCAGCAGCGGATAAATAGGAGTAGAATGATGATGGAGACAAATAATGTAGATGCGACTTTAGAAATTATTTAGTTTAGTTTTTCAGCTATACTAAAGTGATGTTTGATCGTATTAATTTAATTAAAATTAAATAAATTTATATTTTAATTCAGTGACTAGGCAATGTATACAAAAATATTATTAAGAATCAATGCCGTCATGTAAATCATTGAACAGATTCTAAATATTATGAGACCTTTGACTTTGACTGTACCCCAACTGATTTGTATGTGAAGTAATTCATACGTTTTGTGACATTGTATTTCGGACGTTACGCTGTTGTAATACGGACTGTATAATTTTTGTTTTTATGTAAATTTTTCGACATTGGCATAACTGTGGGGAAATTTTTGCCGGGTGCGGTCCGTGGGACTTAAATGGAGCTTTAAAATAACCGATGTATATTTAGAACAGGTATGGTTTTTTTAGGAAGAGACTTGTTTACTAGAAATTTTCAATTTCAATTTAGAAGTTAAGACATGCAGCTTAAAGATGTCCAACCAACCAACCTCAGTCGCAATAATGTGATATAAATCGCTTAACATTTGAAGGTCAACTGCTTAAAGCGGCATAAGATGTATACGAGATTTTAAAAATTGTCAATGTTCAGCAAATTTTGTCATTGACCTCACCTTAAACTTTCAATTTAACGTAGTAAAGTAGTTACCTATATTTCTGTTTATTTTTTTTAAGATGTCTTTGAAAACTTAGTATTTGGTAAATATTTACATATATGCTAACTACGGTAATTGTTTAATAGGCTAAATAAATGTCTATGTATATTAAAATATTCATCAAATCTTGAAATTTTAGTCAACCGCCTTGAATTAAATTCTCACAGACGTTCATAGTGGACATGTATACCTAATTATGCGCCTTACACGGCCTTTACAAGTGTGGGCGTGATAACTATACAGACAAGGCATTGTCTGAATACTCCTTTAGTGACAAACAGACAGAAGTTTTAACCAAAACTGACGTAGCGAATGGAGTATTTCTTTCTATATATTCTATATTCTAATTATCAATTCTACAAATTAAAAAAATATATAGCCTATGTCCAGTGGCATAGATCCACTTGCGATGCAAGAGGTTGTGGGTTCGATTACTGTCCGGTGTTTGCTATGTTTGTACGATTTGCAAATACTTGTTCTGGGTGTCAAGTGTGGTGTCAGGTGTGAAAAGTTTATCAGCTATCTTATAGTTCATCAGCCCTTAATACAAGCTCAAATTAATTTATTAATTACGCGTGACCCGAAAGCTGGTGAGTATCTGGCGCAACGCATCAGTATTCCCATACAGCAGCGGGGCAATGCAGTCAGCGTCTTGGGGACACTTCCGACTGGTATGGATCAGTTGAGCTACCCGTAGATTGTTTGCAACAGTCTGCAGTTAGCCCACTTGCTTCAATACTAGTTCTATTTTATCTCTATTATTTAATTGTAACATTCTTTATTCAAGCTGAAGACAGGGCGCTATGGCGCTCATTTGGGGAGGCCTATGTCCAGCTGTGGATTAATATAGGGTAACTGATGATGATCATGATGATTCTTTATTAATAGAGAAACAATATTAATTAAATAATCACTAATATTATAAATGCGAAAGTTTCGATGTTAAGATGGATGGAAATTTGTTACTACTTCACTCCAAAACTATTGAACATATCGAGCTGAAATTCAGTCAAGTTGAAGACAGAGCATTGACTACCCAACCGGCCGCCAAGTGGTGGCGCTGACCGACAAGTGCGTCATGGGCCATGAAAGTGTTAAGGGAGGCCTATGTCCAGTGGACTAATATAGGCTGCTGCTGCTGATGTATAACATTATATCTTATGTAGATTTTAAGGAAACATCCAACTTCCTATCTAATACTAGAGCAGAACCATCGAAGACTATCGTAATCAACTTTCACCAATCAGCATACACAGTTCATTAGCCACAGATAATCAAAATAAGTGCTTCACCTGTCAAATACTTAGGCAGAATGGATTAGCTACAGTAGTCATATAATATTGCAAAAAAAACAGCTACTTTACATATAACTTACTAGCGGACCTTTCCGGCCTCGCACGGTTTTAGTACGGATGCCAAACTTTTTTGAAAATATAATATAGCCTATGTTCACCGGGGATAGTGTAGTTTCCCAACGGTGAAAGAGTTTTTTAAATCGGCCAGTAGTTTCGGAGCCTTTTCATTACAAACAAAAAAAGCAAACCTTTCCTCTTTATACTATTATTATAGATAGTCCAGGCAAATACGAGAAATGTTTGTACATTTTCTTGTTGAGTATGGTAGTTTTAAGGTAAATAAAAATATTTTAATTCTTTCTTTCTTTTAAATGTGAGCAAAGTAAATAAATCTAAATCTTTATTGTACACGGTCTACGCCAATTTATTTGTATACCCAAAATCATAGCGTCCTCTTTTCAGTCTGTTGGAACTACATATTTCTGACGACCTCTGTAGCACGGTAGGCAGAGGTCCGCCTGTGACGCAGGAGGTTGCAGTTTCGTTTCCCGCCTCGGGGCAATTGTGTGTACGGCAGATATTTGTTCTGGGTATCTATCTATGTAATCTATTGTATTAAGTATATCAGTCATCTAGTTTTCATGGCACCAGCTCTGCTTAGCTAGGGGTTAGATGACGCTATGTGGATTGTCCAGTATTATTTATTATTATTTACTGTTCTATTTTTTTAGAAATAACATTATAGACATCGTATTTCTTAAATCTACATGACAAGCGAACGAAAGCGGTCGTTACGGAATAGACTCCGCAGTCCTAAAGAGCTACAGTTTCGTAGCACTACTACGCTGCGCATACAAAAGACATCATACAAAAGATTTGAACGCGCTCCCCACACAAACTTGCTGCAGTATTTCCTCGTTAATAAAACCACAACATTTGTAATTGGTTTTATTATTAGACTGATCGTTTTGGAAATCGTTTTTGTTAATTCTTTTGTATAATAATAAATTTATAATTACCATTTCATTTTAAGATAAGACTAATTCGTACAGCACACCTACCAAAAATGTATTTATCAATGTCTTAGAGCGAAAATTATGGCCGCACTGATTTTCGTTTTTTTTTTCAGATTTAGATTTTTTTTATTTCCTAGGTACTTACGTAACTTCTATAAAATGTAAATTTTAAATACCTACCTTACCCACCTACTTTAATGTTATATTGGAATTTTCGAAAGGTAGGTATAGCACGACCTATAACTCGCCCCTCTACCAATTAATGACGTTTGAATTGAAAGTGACAGGCTCATAAAAGCCTGACAATTTTTACAACAAACTGTCTCAAAGTCACCCAACAATTTCGAAATGCATAGCATTAGCGAAACATTGTGTAACAAATTACGCCAGTCGATTAATAAAATGCACTCACCGTTTGCAAAAAAACCGAGTGAAAGTTGGAACCAGGTAGAAGGAAAAGAGGTAGAATCACAATCACACACACACTGAAAAACACTGGCTGGTTATAAAAAATATAAACACAGTTCGATTTTCAAATGAATTTTTTGAAAATGGCGCGCGTTAAGGCGCGCTGCACACGGGCGGGCGCGACGGCTGGCGGCAAGAAACTGCGCTTGCTTCTCCCTCCATGGCCGGCCGAAATAGTAATCACCTTGCTATCGAGACTGTGATTCAGGTCTGAGTTGGAGGCTGTGGCGGAAACCTAGAGCTATACTACCTGGAATTTTAGTCAATACTGCTTGAAAACTAAAAACCGACCTCGAGACATCGGAAAGAAACCTCTTAATTTTAAAACGACAATTAAAAAACAAGGTTAAGGTTACTTAGTCTTCATCATTTTCGGTCTTCACTACACTCGCTTCCCGCACGCTTTCCCTGTGTATGCTTAGATATTTTAAACTACGCAACGGATTTTAATGCATTTTTTTAAACAGATAGAGGGATTCGAGTGGAACGTTTATAAACCATTTGACACATAGATTTCCACGCGGGCGGAGTCGCGGGGCGCAGCTAGTCTGAAATAATAAACAACAGTTTACTCAGTTAAATAGTAAAATATTGGTCATTAATTAAAAGTTTACTATTTAGACCAAACAAGTCGATAATTTAAGACGGATCTGAGCTTGTCACATCTGAGTTCTGTACAATATTGCAAAGGTCAGCAAATCGACCCGTTTGAGGTCACCAATGAAACAGGCGTGTGAGGTTGACGTCATAAACATTGACAATGACATTTTTGGTATCTTCGTCATTTTATCCAAATTATACGAAAATAACCAATTTCAAAAATTTCTTTCATATAATTTCAATTTCATATATAGTTTTTTCATATAACATCCTTACTATTTACATATTACTGTTAGGTTACAGACATAAGTTATGCTATAAGTGACGAATTATAAATTAAATGAATTAACCATTGCAAATTAATAATAATTAAATTTCTACTCTTTTCCTTTTTCTATCTCTTTCATAATAATATATAAAACAATATCTATTTACCACTCTATAATATAAAAAAAATCCTGTACTATTATTATCAATAAGTTGCTTATATACAAATGCCAATTATGTAGAAAGTAAAATCAATAATAATAAATATATAAATCTTGAAATCCACACAGCATCACCTAAGTGCGTCAGTGGCAGCAAACGTATTAAAAAGAGATGCACTTTTCTAGGTCACAGACTACGTGACCACTATCAGTGTCAATGTCACATGACGTGGTATAAATTGGAGAAAACAATAATTGGATGATTTTCTGTTACTCATTGGTTACTCAAGATGGAATTCACGCAAAAATTACGCATTTATTTCATCAGAAAGGAAGAGTTTATAGGAAGGACGAAAGGCCAAGTTGTTTCAGGGTTTTGTATATTCATAGTAGACCACGACTCGGTAAACGTAAAGTAGGAATGCTCCGGCCAGGTGGGATGATGTGTGACCTGTGTAAGACTGCAGGCAGATGCTGGATGCGTCAAGCTATAGACAGGGCACTATGGCGCTCATTAGGAGAGGCCTTTGTCCAGCAGTGGACTAACATAGGGTAAGATGATGATGATGTACGAGTATATTCATAGCTTTCATAGATGATACCAGCAGGAGAATTGAGATGTGTTCGTGGGTGTTTATAAATATGACTTGTCTAAGTGCTTTTTTTGTAAGCCTAAAGAAATAAATGATTTTTTACTTTACTTTTTTTTTTACTTTGTGTATCAGAATAAAATACGTTGGTGGTAACGGAGTAAAAGGGTTTATATGTAAATGCTGCTAATATGTGATGGGAGCCATCACATATTAGCAGCCTTTACCATTTTACTGTGGGACATACTCATATTACTCCCCCGATAGGCGGCCAGTTGGCTCTTATCATTAAGGGTTAAAGTTATAATAAATGAATGAATGAATTAACCCTTTACTGTACCAAAACGAACACAAAAAATCTCATTACTAATTAAGAAGAGCGATTTCTCCTAGGCAAACCTTTGAAGGTGCAAATGAAATTATATGAAAATTAGATTATCGTATTCATAACCCCAGGCTCATCATTAAAAAACCTCTAAAGAAGGTTTTCCGATAGAAATAATATTTATGTCTAACGATTCTATCACAGTCACACTTGGCATTGGCCTACATGTACACAAATCGATATTCGGTTGCGACACTACTCGAGTGACGAACGCATGCGCCTGCGTCTAATTAATACGTCATTTGTTGACAGGGTGTTTCGCTGAAGAGAGGCCAAGGTGATGAGTGACTATTTTATTAAAAAGATTTTTTTCTAAATATTTAATTTATTTTTTACTTGCTAGATCTTTGTGCGTTTGACTGGGTTGAAATAGAATTTAACCAGAAAGCTGGCCAGTATCGGAGAGACAGAACAACTATCTTTAGTATTTGAGGTCAATTTCCAATTGGAGTTACTACGACATGCCATGAAGAAATTAGGCGATATTTATAAATTAATGTCTTGTAGTATGTGAATGTGATTAGTTGATGGATATTATAGAAATGTGAACCGAGACAACTTCTGGATAAATTACAAAAGTGCTTCAACGTTTTGAACAAAGAACGCAAACGTACAAATTACGTTACAGTTTTTTCTTATCCGAGAACAGAGATAAAATTATCTAGGGGGGATAATTTTCTAATAGTATAAGAACGACAATATTTCAAACCAGTAAGCCCATAAAATAGTATAAGTGGCATCACCGCTTTAATACGAGAAGGTTCAAATCGAAATCCATGCTCAATGAGTCACCCAGTACAGCCCATCTAATTATTCCTAATTCCGACCGTGACATTAAAACAAGGCGTGGATTGTCATGAGATTCTGATACCAAAGTTTGTCTGTCTGTCACACCACACCCATCTTTTATGGCATTTTGATTAGGATGCTTTGTTTGTAAGATTGTAATGATAACGAATGAAATAATATATTTACTATGGGATATGATTTATGTATTAAGTATATTTAAAGCTGACGCATAATTTGATATCGTCATATCTATTTTTTTTACGTGTTGTTAAATATTTTGGTACCTACGTTTTTTTTTGGTAGAGACTAAATTTTTGAAATGTAAAAAAAAATCTTGTATTTTATTGCCCCTTGATTGACTTGTCTTTTAGCACCTTAGGCTTCAAACATATTATTTATTTATTTTATTTAATGTACATATACCATCATCACACATAATATGATATCATCATCCCATTCTGAACCCATGCCATTCTACTATAACCAACATCATCTAGTACGTATATAACCATATCGTATATATATAATATAATGAATAAATAAATAAATAATGCTGGACAATTCACACAGCATTATCTAGCCCCATGGTAAGCAGAGCTTGTGTTATGGGTACTAGATAACTGATGTACATAATACAATACATTACATAGATAGATATTTTTTATTATACATAGAAAACAACCAGAACACCCGGAAAGAATATCTGCAGATCGTACACACAATTGTTCCGAGGCGGGAAT
Organism: Eupithecia dodoneata; assembly: GCA_947044415.1. Taxonomy (NCBI): domain Eukaryota; kingdom Metazoa; phylum Arthropoda; class Insecta; order Lepidoptera; family Geometridae; genus Eupithecia; species Eupithecia dodoneata. Next base: position 3,241,027 of record OX345656.1, on the reverse strand, counting down.
CGAACCCGCAACCTCCTGCGTCGCAGGCGGACCTTCGCCCACCGCGCCACATCGGTCGTCTAAATATATAACCTATAAGCACATAAATCCTCTGGTACTGTCCACGATCCTATCCATCCATGGTTGTCTGGTAGAGATCGCTCTTGAGCGATAAGACCGCCAATTGTATCTAGTTTTTTTTAAGTTTTTTATTTTACATTGTTATTATAAACTAAGTGTGAAATAAAGAATTATCTATCTATCTATCATCGTCAATAGTTCACTGCTGGACATAGGCCCCTAATGAACACCATAGCGCCCTATCTTCAGATTGCCTCATCCAGCATCTACCTGCCAGTCTTGCGTAGGTCGTTATCCCACCTGACCGGAAGGCGAGCTACACTACTTTTACCGAGTCGCGGTTTCCACTCAATAACACATTTTAACATCATACCGAAGAGTTAAATACCTACGATATCCGCTTACTCACTAAATTCCTCGTTTTTTGTCTCCCATTGACCGAAACCCGTGCCGTCATCAACACAGCGTCATCGAAGGTGCCCACTTGGCAAAACCAAAACCCCGGTAAAAATCTAGACTCTATTATAATGAAGATAAGAAGCAAGTTAAAATATATTAGGGAAATGCGATGACGTATCCTAAACAGCTGTAGGTTTTGTAGCTCGGTTACATAGAGCTGGCACGATCGTCACATGGTTTTTACAAGGCTGTCCAAAAAGGAGGTTAAAGTTTTCAGGTTATTCTTACTTTTAATTTTCTGAAAACAAATTTGGATGTTTGAAGTATCGTTAGAATCCTTATAACAGCAACAACCTTCTTTAATTTTTTTATTTTTAGAGTAAAGCTAGTCTCATAATATAAATAAACTTGACTGGTAATTAGACATATAAATAGATTGCACTATATTTTTTTATTATATGGTTTTTTTTTATTTATATTCATTTATTTAACAAGCGTGCCAACTCTAGTTTCACCATCTAAAGACAGTTTTATTTTAATGGCATAAGGTTCAAATTATCAGGTTTTGTCAGACTATTGTGGTATCTACAACGACCTTGTCTTTCTAGTTAGTCATCGTTCTAAGTTCATTTAAAACGATTTTAATTACTTTGCGGTTAGCTATCGGTGATAGAAGTCTTCTCGCTATTTATGTGTCACCGGTTAAGGTATTTTCACCTCTTTTTTCTCGGAAAAGTTGGTTTGTTTAGGTATTTTCAAAATGGGGTTTTCGGAGAAAAAAATAAAGTCTTCCTTAACCGAAGCACACTACTAATTTGCCCTTGGTGGCCACCAAACCCTATTTTCACATCTCTGTCAGCCTAAACTTTACAAAATAAAACGATAGTAATATTTTTTTAGGCCTCTGTAGTAGAGGCATTCAAAATACTTACAATAGGTATCACAAACTGCTCAATAACAACATCACAACTGCCTAAGTGTTGATAATAGAAGTTGTCTGAATAAAGATTATTTTTTCTGTCAGTCAACAAAATTCTAATGTATAATAAATACGCGTCTCTTCATGTGGGGGGAATGCCCATAATCCCCACGCTGGGCATGCGGTTTGGGGAGTCGCAGTATAGGAGTGTGCTGCAAGGGACGCTGCTGCCCGCCCCCTGGTGTACATAGACCAGGGTGCGGGCAGCAGCGTCCTTTAGTCACCTCCCACGACACCCACGGGAAGAGTTGGGGTGGTGCTATTCTATCTAGGCTGGCACCACACAGCCAGGGCGCTATGGTACTCATTGGGGGAGGCCTATGTCCAGCAGTGGACTGCTATAGGCTGATGATGATAATGATGAATAGATACGTATTTAAATTAGCGTGCGAAACCGTGGACTAGTTAACCGCTAATAAGGGTAGCGTGATATATCGTCCATCAGAACTTTCTACGACGATGAACTGCGCAGCGTATCTACCAGCACGTTAACATTACATCAATGAGTGCAACATCTTGTGAGATTCTGCCTACTCCCTGATATTGCACGTCAGGCAATATCAGAGAGAAATATCAATATAGAATGTCTCATATTTACATAACGAAAAAATATTTATAAAAGGTTTATTTCCAAAAAAGCTTACAAAAAACATCTTAATATGAACACAAGATTACATACACAGGTCTTAGATTTGAGTGGTTACTAGTTTATGTGGACATAACAATTTACAATGACCCCCGGACTGTTTGCCATGATTATTGGAGAAAGGTACACTAACAAATTGGGCAAGAAAAATAATTAAAGCTAATGAAACAAAGAAGTGCTATACTTAGAATAACTAGGCTTAGAACCGCAGTAGGCGTACGCGAAGTGACGCAATTTCAAGTTAGCCTTTAAAGGCTACATACATCGCTCGACACGTCAGTGCTCAAGGTCAAGACCTACTGGGAAGAACTCCGTAATTTTTTTATAATAATGACTTATTGTGCAGTCAAAGGGTGTAACAACTCTTTTCATAATAATCAGAAACAATAGAAGATTCCATTTCACGGGTAAATACAACCTGGCATCTTATATTCTTGAGTAAAACATTGGTATAAGCACAAAAATAAATCGTAAACATAACAGACGCCATTACATAAAAATATTGCTCGCTATTAGAAAAATTATTTTCCCCCATAGGTACTTATTTGTTTAATCTATTTCTACATTACACTTGTAGGACTTTTATTTGCCAGATATTATTAGGGTTACCTACTAACTTACCCGGATTTTTAAGTGAAATATGTACCTATGTTCTATTAAGCTTGGTATCAATAAACAAAAACTTTTGTTTTATTTTCACGGGCAAGGAAATACATTGTTACAGACTGTCCGGATGTTGATGTAGTCGGAGCGCTAAATATGAAAATTTCATTGGTTTCATTAGACGATGAACCCTAGTTTTATTAATGTCTTTATATTCGTATTTAGATTTCCTTCTGATCTGACTTCAGTTCAGTTTTTTATTAATAAGAATATTCATGTTGTTTTGACATTATGTCAAACAAAATAATACATACATAATGTAGGGTAACAAAAAAACAACATAACGAAATAACACGAAAAATAAAATAGACTGTTGCTTCCCGATTGGTTGAAAAACTTAGACGGAATTGCAAAGAAAAGTTTTGCAAGCCAACAAAATCACTAAGATATGATTATGTTCTATACATTTTGAAGAAAATGACAAGCATATCACGAAAGGTGGTTTGTGCAAATTACGAGAGGGTGCTATCCCAACAAAGGTATGAAAATGTTTCGGCCATAATATTTATTTCTATCTATTTAACTAATTCGCTAACTCAACACTCCTCTGTATGTAAACACCCATAGAGTATATAATATTTACAGGAAGTTTTCTGTTAATGAAATATCATCTAACAGAAAAGTGATAAATAATGATAATCATTTACTCCTTACAAAATGTTGCAATTTCCCTACCTTATGGGGAAAATGTTAATAGCTTGCAACATTATTTGTGCACTTGTGTGCGTGTCGGCTCTTGTAATGACGTGCCGCTTACGCACACATTGCTTGTTTTTTGGCTTCAACTTAGAGCGGAATGTTTTGTGAAATTATCACTCTATGTCTTATTACTCTGAGGTGCTATACGTAACAATCAAAGAAAGTGGTAGGCTTTTGCAAGGTGATTTTAAGTACCTACATACATATGTATTTCTTATATGGGCCCTGCAAGAACAACTCTCCAAGTCTGAAATTATGAATCGTAATGTATCCCACGACAACCGGAGGAGATATTAAAATATATTTTAAAAAAGCCTACCGCTTAATTTGGTTATTATTGTCTAGATAGTGTATCGCACTGCAAAGCAACCATAGAAAATACCAACGTTCGTGTAATGGCTGGCGCGACAGCTTAGTTCAAATAGGTTTTATTTGTAAAACCTCTAGGCTTAAAACCAACCTCATTTGATAATCACAATGATACTTTGTAGATATGCAGTCTAAGAAGGTGTAGGTTAGATATGATGTCACGTAAGCAAAGAAGGAAAACCTAGAGTTCGTTGAACCGCCTTATATGGCATACATTACGCGACGCTTACGGAAGTGCAATTTAAGTGGAAAAATGTATTTTAGGAGCTGGGTTTAATGTTCTTAAAATGGACCATTTAAGTTTGCATAGGTGTCGGGTATTATGAGGATTATTTATTAATAAGTCTTACTTCATCTTAGTAGATGAACTAAGCTGTCTTAATAATTGTTATTATGCCTGCTAGATGGCAGACCAGATGATAAGATACATTTCTGAGGATCCTCCCAGGAACTTCATGATCTGATCCCACAATCTCTCTCCCTTCCACTCGAAGACAATCAGACGGACGGCGCAATATCATCTTTATCTGGTGGCTTTGCCTTCCACGTTTGTATATAATAAAAACATCATAAACTTAAGTATAACACAAAATATTTGTGGGTACTAGTTACTTTAGTTAAAACCCAATGCTAATACATAATTGTACCATAACTTGAACGAGCCAGTGTATATATTATAACCTTATAATGCACTATAACATAAGACACAGAAATTATAACTATTCGTGATCCCATCATATTATTTTCACCGCTCATTGGGTCATTTTCTTTTGTTTTTGATCGTAAATGCGCAGCGAAAATAGTATGAGTGATACACTCACGAATTCATCTGGATTGACCTGCAGGTTTTTATTAGGCAGTGGGACAACACTATTACGCTTATTGTGGTGATTATTACCAATTGTCATCATAAGTCGGTATTTTCTGCTATCGAATAATCATCCGTCTTTTACATACCTACCTATGGTTTCTGCATTGTAACTAAGAAACTCTAAAAATAAATCAAAATTAGCGATTGCATTTTATCGGAAATTTCTCTGCAAGACGAATCGCATTCTAATTTGTTGAAGGCGTTACCGATATTAATCGCTCACATAAATTACAATTTCAATTTGGACTTTCTCCCAAATATTCGCATATACCACCTGACGGATCAGATATTTTGGTAGACCCTGAGGTCAGAATAAGTATTAATTTTCTAGATAAATCTTTGCTGTTGCGAGTGCATTTGCTGCGCATATCTACTTTCACAAGTGATCTAAACTGCTTCGTAAATGTCACAGTAAGAACTGTCAGTTTGCATTAAAGCTTTTTTGACACGATCACAAACTCAGTCCGAGCGTTGCCTGCTTGGCCAAGGCTGAGTGGACTCGTAGGAGTAGCTTTATACGAATGTAGGTACTACTACTACTTGCATCGTTGTGTACATTTGTAGGTCTCAGTATCAAGGTAATGTTTATGACACACAATGGCCAAACCCCAAGCAGAGCAATAAGTACGCTCTTGGGAATAACAAGGCAGTACTATTTTAGTTTAGTTTTACGGCATCTATCCGTAAATAAGGCATATTTTTTTATTTCCTTCTGCAGTGATATAATATGTTGTATTAGCTGCCAACGTCTAAGACTTCCACTGGACCTAAATGATCTGATCTATATTAGAATGCAAATTTAAGCAGCCTTGTTCAAAAATCAATAAAACAATTTTATTATGCAAAGTGCTTTCTCTTGTGCTGTGTACACGCAGCAAAACCACCGACAAACGAAATAAATCCTTCCTGTCAACATTAGATGATGCATTATCCCACCGGTGTACATTTAAAAACCTATTACTTACAACACGGGTTCCAAATGTATTCACAATTTGTTTCCGAATAAAGATGGCGGCGATTAAAATAATTTATTTAAATCGCAAATAAATGTATCATTCGCGATGAAGAGATTTCGGTAATAACTTTTATTTTTAGTTTATCACAAAGCTTTCCGTCCACTGGAGCTTGAAGCAATGCCAATGGTTGACAAAATATTTAAAACGCTGCTGGTTTGGCGAAGCAAACTTTTTATAGCTATGAGCTAAGACGAGTTTATAGGTATCAAATGACATTTAATTACTATTATTTTATTATTAGTACCTAAACCTTGTGTTTTATAAAATATATTTTCAAAGTTATTTTACTGTGTATTTGTTGCTACAATTTATAGAATTCTTTACCTAGGTATAATCTAAGTAGATCTTAGATTTATCGACTTGATTGAATACAAATAAAGAACTTTTAAACTATTAATTGTAGTCGGTTTTTACGATGAACGATAATTTTGGTCACGGAGACCCAGATTAGATAAGCTATGAACTTGGACAACTTGGTAAGTGTTTAAAATTCGTCACAGGTCGAAAGATCGGTTATGTAGGAGCCAGTCAAAGGAATATCTTCTTTTATCTTGTTTTGAAACTTGAATCTAATACGTTGTGGTGGACAGTGGCCTTAAGAATTAATAAAAGGGTAATAAACAATATTTTTAATTTAAAGTGTGCGATGTACGAAGCTTTGTTGCGGGTATTTTGATATCATCGTGATTAAGGCGTATCGATTATGATATTTACGACTAAAATACCGAGAGCTGATGTTTCCCTGATACAAATTTATCTTAGCAGGACCTGATTAAATTACCTGAAAAATAACGCCAATTCATAAAACTTTAGATACTAATAGAGGAAATAATTATTAGAAAGAGCGGACTACTTTAATTGTAAACCCACTCAAAAAAAGTCGCTGAATGTGTGCAAATTCCTATGTCCTTTTTGAAATACTACTTCTTATTTGTTTCTACTTTTTATTATATTTTTGTTAACAAAGGTTTTACATAGATCTATGTCCAAATATGGTTTCTCCGCATTAAGTAATCCCCTTTAACCAAAGATCCTAGTAGCCTACATTTTAACAGAGGCAAGTAATGTCGGATGCGCTGTTAACCCACCATCCCACAGCTGGGCACAGACTTTCAGAACTAAATGCGCAAGCCACATCCATGCGTGAAAACCCGCGATGTATATGTCACCTACATTACAATTGGGTGCCGAACGTTTTTTCATCCTATGGCCTTGTAAATTAATAATGAAAAATAATAATAAAAATAAAGCAATCAGATCTGTAAGAATTGCTAATAGAAATATTTCGTAGTGATCCGTTATGTATAAATGATGCGACTTACTACATATACATTACAGACAATAGATATATTTGAGAGTGGAAATGTTACTACATATTTGTAAATACGTTGTCGCAGGCCTTATGGCGATCTAGACCAAACCCTATCTAGTCCTAACGCGATATGGTCATATCGAAATTTAGTCAGAATGCGATTAATTCCTAACTGAAAAAAAGATATCGCCACACCCCAAAAATATAGTCGGACGTCGGTAGGTAGGTACCTATAGACCACCTTTAATTGCAGTTATTGGCAGAACCTGCTCTTAATACCTGGATTAATTCCCCATAACGGTATACGCAATCCCCGAGGCGTCGCTCCCAAAGTGAAAATATAAATCAGCACAGCACAGGGCACATACATTACAGTTCGATGCTTCCGCAAGTCATCTGTCTTCTTCTTTGGAACTGGGGGATAGGGTTGTCGCAGTTTGCCACTGCAATACCATCAATCAATCACAACCTGAATTCCACACTTTTCTGGTTTCACTTTTCTTTTATGCATACCCCATGCATACTCAGCATAGGCCTAGCTAATAATGTGATGGGACAGCAGACCGACATGAGAGAGGAATTGACCTGTCTTTGCTCACATTCTTGTGCACATGTCATATTTCCGTAGAGACTGGCCGAAAATCGACTAAGAGGACAATTAGGATATTTAATTAGGGTTTTTTTCGATAGGTAGTGACACTTTGAACGCATTTTTGACAGATAAGATTGACCCTGCGCTATGTTCCTTTTGCTAGCTGCCAAAACCTTTTCTCGCTACCGCTCCATCAAAAGTGCAGCCTTATATCACACTACTACGATTCTTTAGAACTGTTACCTCCTAATTTCGAAACTCAAACTAAAATTATAAGTACGTCTCACATCGCAATTTTTGCCCGTTTTCAATAAAACTCTGCAAAACGGTTTCAGGGAGTCGATGGATAGCAACGGCTCAGGATCGCTATTTGAGCTGTCGTAGGGGGTAAGCCTTTGTCCAACAACAGACGTATATGGGCTGATCTGATGATGATATATTACATAGAACTTTCTTTGTGCCAACCCTAATATTCGTATGCGCAAACACCGAAACAAATTACGTACAAGTTCGTAGAAATGCGAAAGTTAGCCAAAAATTCAACCAATAATTTTATTTTATTATTATTTAACCATTAATAAATATTTATTAGTGACATCATACAATTAATTGGCTCGTTAAATAACCATTAAATAAGAATTTCGATCGTAATGAAGTTATTAATATTGGTCAGATAAATAAAGGAGTTGTAAACAAATGCAGGGATATTTATTATGCAGTGAAATTTGAAAGCTATCTTACTCACTTATATGATAAATGGGAAAGTTTTGATGTTTGTTACTCCATTACGCCAAAACTACTAAACGGATCGGCGGACGGAAATTTTGCATCAAGGTCTGGAATAAAATATAGGCTGCATTTTTTCCCATAAAGAATGGATAGGTAATTGAATTATCCAGCATTATTTATTATTTATCCACGGGCGAGAGTTAAAGAGTAATTAAAGATGAAAGTTTGTTCCATTGTGAAGATGTTTGGATATATTTCTATATGTTACCCACATATCCAATTGACGAATTTGGCCACCCTGAATACAAACAAGGAAATCCCACTCCGTTACTTTTAACCATTTTATAACTTTTAAAGCACACCTCGGCACATTACGTCAGGTTAGATTTAACCGAAAAGGCATTGTATGTTTAACGGTTCACTGTTCAACAGTAAAACGCACGAGACAAATAACTTTTTGGCGGCAACGTAGGCGAATCGGCGGGCTTGTCAATCTTTACTGTGTTCGAGTAAAAGAACTTTACGTTCAGGGCTTTAAGGTAGAATTTTGTTGTGTGTTTGGTTGTAAAAATTGTTTGTTTTGTTTTTTTTATAAGGAAATGTAGTGTTTGGTTACATGTGCGGTAAGTTGTGAGTCTTCGCGATATTATTTCGGCGATAACCGTTATCTTATTGTTGGCGGAAGAAGTGGTTTTCGATGTAATCGAAGGTTTTCTGATATAATTGAAGGTTTTTGACCTTCAATTGTGTTGAAAGAAGATGTCGCATTCTTTTACAATAGGTTCTTATTTTTAAACGTCCCTGAGGATATTTTGTACTTTTGTATTTATTTACCACTAGCGGCCCGTCCCGGTTTCGACCGGGTGGTCATTTGGTTAAGGCAAAATTTTTCTCTTTTTTTCTCCGTAAGAACCATACTTCAAGGAATATACTAAAAAAATAATTTGCGAAATCGGTTCAGCTGATCTCGATATTTGCGCTTAGCAACACATTCAGCGATTCATTTTTATATTATAGTGATTATACCTCTAACATTGGAAGTTATACAAGGCAAGTCATGTTGAGCATAATTCTTGATCATAGTCAAGAAATTTATTTACTGAGATTTTATTTACTCCGAGAGACATTCAGAAACCTAATACAATTGAAAAAAATCACCTTGAAAGTTGTTATTACCAATAAATGTATCTCATTTTGCGACGTATTTGTACAGACGTTACTATGTGGATAATATTATTCAAACGATACGATATAATAACTCATAATTGGTACAAATGATGCCCTGCTAGGCGAATTTAGACCACGACAGCCAGTCTCAACAACTGACGGCGCAGGTAATACATTAAAGTGCACAAATGGGTGTGCAAATATATGAGGACCCTCAGATATAAATCCTTAAATAAAGAAATTAAAAATAAATTATTATTAAATTATTGGTGACGAGCTCGAGGCACATCTTCCATCTAGGCCAGTTACAGCGTTGGATCGTGAAGAGTGGAAGGAGAAAAGGGAGGCCTTTGCCCAGCAGTAACAATAATGGCTAAAAATAAATAATCAAAATAATTAACCCTACCAGCGCAGCGTCAGCCATCTCAGTGGGTCACAGCAAACACGAGGTGAGGAATGAGTCACGCGCTAACGAGTTATAGGTTCTAGAGTTACGTCTGAACCCGATCTGATGGTAATTCTCCGTACCGTCAGGTCCCGCTAGCTAGTGGGTCAGAAAAGACGCCGGAGTCTACGCTTGAGGTTAAAGGGGTTTAAAATTTTCGGAATGAAATATTTTTGAATGAAATGAATGAAGATCTTCACTAGAAAGTCCTTCGGCACCATAAGGATACAGTATAATAACGCATACTGGGCCCATATGAGGCTGCAAAGACACTGCAGTGCGTCGACCATGTTTTCTGAGGCGGGAGTTCTCGACTTCTTTGCTATAAGACGGACGAGGATAGCAGCCTTCTGGAGTCCACCTACTCGCTCCAACAACACCATCCTGGAGGCTTTCTCTGACTTCCTGGCCAATTCCATATACAGGCACTGGATTTCTGTCCACATGGACGGAAGCAAAAAATAGGTACCTATCTATTTTACCTATGTATGTTAGCTCTAGTTTTATTATATTTTTTGATTTGTTCTATTGTGTGCAGTGTATTTTTGTTTGTGATATGGGTCTTTTCCTGTGCCTGAAATAAACTGATTTTATTTTATTTATTTATTATTTATTTAAGTACCAATTTTTTCTGACGTTTCAACAGGTTTACGAAAAAACGGAAGGTCGGGAAAAATAGGTAAATAAACGCGATAAATACCCGTTGTATTAATACTTTTAAATGTGTTTCAGATTTTATTATAGCATTAGGTATATGATATTAGTTTTTGCCTGCGGCTTTCCACGTTTTGTGTTGTTTCTATGGAAATATTTTAAGGTTATTTCTATCCCATGAAAACTGTATTTTGGGATAAAAAGTAGTCTATGTCTTAGTCTTGACTACAGGCTTAAATTTAGCGTGAAGAAGGTACAAAATATCCATCGCGAGTGTCACGTATTTTGTTCACCCAAAAAGTACACATTATGTATAAACACAGTTAGGAAAACGTTTGGTGACTATGACGTGAGTTCCATGATTTCTGTTTACCCAAAAAATGCTCAACGCGCCTAAAGAAGTTTTCACTTCAAAAAGTGTCCTAGGTTGCTTGACGATAATCCACGAAGAGATTTGTCGCAACAAATCATTTCATTTCCGCTTACACAACTCCAAAATCAGCGACCTTGATCGCCGTAACCCAATACCGAATCCGGTGTCGGTACCCGCGGTACTGTTACGTGTATTTACGAGAGCCGACGGCCCCCGGGGGGTCTGGCACCGTGACCCACTCGGGGTAGCGGGACTGTTAGTTATGGGGTATGGGTGGGTCGTTTAAACGAATCCGGGTGCTAATAGGACTTATTGATTTAATAGGATGTTAACATGTTCTAAGAATTGATTAGGTTATTTGTTTATTTTTTTCCACCGTAAGTACACAACTACACATGTTACACTTGATGTCGCTAAATTTTATATCAAACAAAATCGCTTGCCGCTGTCTGTCTGTCCCTATGTATGCTTAGATCTTTAAAACTACGGAATATTTGATACAGTTTTTTAAATACATTAGTAGATAGTGATTCAAGAGGAAAGTTTTTATGTATATAATACATACATTTTGCACCCGTGCGAAGTCGGGGCGGATCGCTAGTAGGTTATATTTAGGTTATAGGGAATGAAAGTCAAAAAACACTACTTTTTATAGGGGTATAAAACAACCTCTGAGTGATTTAGAGAGGGGGGTCTGATGTAGACAGGTATAGGGTTTATAATGATCAGAAGTCCAGTTCATACAAATACTAATAAACAAATATAAAAAAATTATTTACCAAAAGTTTACAAATAATAACACCTTAACTTAATTTATGTACATTTTAGAGTTCATTGGTTGAGGTGTTCCCCCCCCTACCCCCCCTATCAGAGATAAAGGACGCAGCTATTATGTACATAAACTGTTTGTAAATAATAACTCCTCAATACGAAAAAACAATCAGATACCATAAGTCTAAAAATATTAACTCAATAGGATTTAAAGAATACAGGGTGATTGATTTCATCCGGTACTTTCGTGACAAATTTCTTCAAAATTCACCGAAAACGAATGATAATCCTGAAAATATTCAAATAAGCCGATCGCTTCATCACAATCATTTGTCAGTGCGTTAAAATTCCGAATTCGATTCAAAAGATTCCAATATTAAAAACTCCACCTGTCAATTTATCTCAACCAGACAGTAAGCCGTACAGAAACGTAGCTAGGACTGAGGATGAATTTAAAATGAATTATTTTGTTTGAATTTCATATAATAATATCGAAAAACTAAGAATAAAAATAAAAATATTTTATTGTATAGATTGTGTACATCATACGTAATAAGTAAACGATATCATATTGAAATAAGGTTTTTATAAGGAATTTTTGATAATGGAATTAAATTTGTTTGAATTTAATATGTTTTTTATAATGATACGTAAAACCTAAGAAAACGAGACCATGTTTAAATAAAGTTGTTTGTCTGTATAGTCCCCCGTCTCACACTTAGGGAAACTACTAAGAAATCGAATAATATTAATTTAAAATCGATTTTTCATTCCCTTTTCTCTTTGATTCGATCTCGACGACTCGCAACCTAGGAATGCACTACTCATAGCGCAAACTTTTTGTGATAACATTTAATTTCATATTTAAATAAAATGATGTTATGCTAAGATGGTTTTAATTATTTCTACATCAATCGTCAGGAACGGGTCGAACAAAATCCTCTGTTCGTCCACTAAATATTAAAATTTGTGTGCGATAATCTCGACTCACAATCTGATCTCATAGTCATTGGTGATGGGTGGGCTCTGGTCTATATTCTCTAGAACATTTTATATTAAAACACCTAATTACGGCCCTGGCTTGCGACTGCGAACGGGATGAGTTAAGGGTGGGATACATTGTTGCGAAAATTAAGCCGACGGTAAATACTGATACCGTAAGTATATTTGTTATTGCACAATCGATTGTGCTTGAAGATTTTTAACAATTTGGTAGAGCATTTTCATTAGCCTTTTTTTTTCATAAAGTTGGATTGTGTTTATTCATTACTAGCTGCACCCGGCGGCTTCGCTCGCGTGGAAATTCATGTGTCAAATAGTTTATAAACCTTCCTCTTGAATCAACTATAAAAAACTATCTATTGCTGAATACTCCAATAAAATCCGTTGAGTAGTTTAAAAGAACTAAGCGAACAGACAGCATAAAGATTATTGTATGTTTTATTATGTAAACATGTTCTAAATAAATATTTTTATTTATTTATTTATTTTATTACATCACGCTCCTGACGACCGTGACGTGACACGATCCCTCTGGTCTTCACTGAAAATCAGCGCTGGGTGGACACATTAGTGGGCACCCAGCACAATGCTGAGTGAAGGCCATATTTGCCATGAACACTCGCACAATCATTTGTAATATAGGTAGTAATAATTTGCGTAGTTTAAGTTTGTTATGCATAGTAGTTTTAAGGTGAATAAAAATATTTTCTTTCTTTTCTTTTTCTTTCTTTCTTCTTTATTAGTTAACATTTTCTATAGATAGATACCTAGATAAAATCCTTGCTAATAAATCATTTAGTTTTTCTTTTCATTTTATGCTGATAGGTGTTCTTCCACACAAATAATGTTCGTAGTTAACCCGCTTACATCTGTAATAAACTGGCAGGTATTTAAAACTAAATTAATAAACAAATACAAATAAAAAAACATTTACCAAAAGCTTACAAATAATAACACCTTAACTTAATTTGTGTACATATTCTTACATTTTAGAGTTGATGAGGTGTTGCAGTTAACAGTAACCCCCGCACTAGGCTAGGCCTGTTTCACGGGGTATCAATACATTTTCTGGTAAGGTAAGGAAGTAAGTAAGAAGTAAGTAAGTAAGTATAAAACAAGCAACATTGTGTGAGACTGGTGCGTTAAGATTGTGAATAACCTATATTAAATGGTTTGATTTTCAAATTGGAAAACGCATTATTTTAAATCCGTAATGTTTTCATTTTTGCTTTACTATTATTATTATCGATTTTTGCTCTATATCCAAAATATGTAACATTTGTAAGCCTAATGGCAGATCACAGTGGTCATAATTGTAAGTCTGAACATCCTTGTAATACCTCTGTATCACAAATAAATAAATGAACTATGAACTATTAAAATCTGGCCCGGTTTGGTGATTATGTAACTCGCGACCGGTTTGCGACAGGCGTAAATTAAGCAATCAGTGCTATCAAACGTCAATTTTGACCAATTTTGACGTTGTAGCTGTTGTCAAACTAATACAAAATTGACGTTTGACAGCACTGATTGCTTAATTTACGCCTGTCGCAAGCCGGTCGCGAGTTACATAATTACCCGGCCGGTTTAGAACTCAAAAAAACATTTTACTAAAGACATTGCTGCAATGCATCATCCAATGACAGGGTGTCCCGATATCAATCCGTGTTGCGGGTAAGTAAGTAGGTGTCGCACACCTAGCCTTTACAGTTTATGGTGTTATAAATGGTATCGCAGATCAGAGCGACATGCGTTCAGGTACAATGAGCGGCAACAGTGCTTTTTTAAATGATTATTATTTAAAGAATATGATATGAAACGAAATTGGAATATTTTGTAAATATTTTGAATCTAGTGTTTATTGTATAGGGTAACACTAACACAGCTTTGTTTTTGACGTCTAAAGGGGGGGAAAGCAAGCATTTTTAAACGAAGCGTGTAATGTGGTTTTGGGTAGTTTGTTTTTATCCTAGCCCTTATCATATGGTGCTAGCTAGAGTTGTAAGTGAATTTGGCCTAACAATTTTTTTCAGGAAGCATGTTAAAAACCCCTGCGGTACGAATGATGAAGGTGGAAGAAAATCGCTTAGTTAACGAGTGGACGGTATATCCACTTTTATAATAAATTAAATAGTCTGATTAAATTTTTAACTTTTCTCTTCTTCCTATTCCCTCAGAAATATTTAATCTTCCATTAACAACCAGACTTTTGAGAAATGAACAACTACCTAATCTTTAACCATTTCAATATCCTTGAATATCCTAATTCCACAAACGAGTGTTAGCACCACCAATGTACGCGATTGTATCCGATGACATATCCGATGTTTATGTCGTGCGAGTGTCGTGGGCTGTGATGCATGACATCGGCCTAGGCGTTACAATGCGAGCGCGAAATACCCTTATGTCGAAACACTTTTGTCAACGACTGAATTTACAGCGAGTCTAAGGGTCAGTACACACCCAGACGCGATGCGACGCGACGCGACACTGCTACACTTTGATTCAAAATGTATCTTTATTTACTACCTAACTAGGTACAAAATGTATTGATATAATGCAAAAACTCTAGGCTTCTGAAAAATTATAATTTAACATGTTAGGCATTTTACTTCCTAGGCATTTGGAAATTAGACTTCCTGATCACAGATGACAAAATTAACACTATGGATTTTCACGGCGAGGAAAACATGTGTTAACAAGGGCCCACCGCAGCTTTGCGCACGTTTTAGAAAATAACAAGTAACATCTGTTAACCAAAATCTAAAAAATAAAAAGGAAAATTTAGCCCATCAGAACCTTATTTATTTTATTTGGGAAATAAACAGTACATAAAACAGTAAAGTTACGAATATAAATTACTTTATACATATGAACCAAAATAATTTGATGGGATGGCGACCTGCGAAATACTGCAGGTAGATGCTGGATGCGTCAAGCTGAAGACGCCGCTATGGCGCTCACTGGAGGAGGCATATGTCGGACATACACAAAGAGGACGTGGGCTTGTGATGATGAAAATTATTTGACCCTATTCCCGCACAAACACATCTTCACAGACCATAAGTAAGAATATAATATTAAGAACAACTTAAAAACTGTTGCAACAATAAATAAACCAAAGACATTACCGCGTTTAGTAATCTAACCCCACAGTCTGTTAAGTTAATCTAACCTTCAAAAGTGTAAGCAGGCAGCTGAATAAGAGCGCACAATGAGCGCACGCGCATTGCGTTGTCACTTGCACTCTTTGCGCTCCTACACTACCATTCATGATGGACAATACGGAGTTTGCTCAAGGAACAACATGATTAAGAGGCATAGCTTAGCTGGCCCTTGTAGCTTGACTGTACATGTGTAGAATCGTAGAATGTTTAATGAAATATTAAAGGGAAATGCCGTGGTGTCAAAATTAAAAAAAAAATTAAAATTAAACAAAAAACTGATTTTCTGCAGCTTTTCAAGTATATTTTAACACCTCCACTGTGATTACCTATCCGCCTACCAAGCGTGGTGATTATGTTTGATTTAGGCTAAATCCCTTGTTTGCGGTACGCATGTTTAGCAGTAGACGTATTATTTTATTGAGAAATAAAAATGAAAAACTATTTGCGTTAAATTAAAACGACTTAGTTTTCCATGGTAGATGCTTTCACGTTAGGTTTGATCTTACGTGACTCACGGACATTTTGTTGAAAACTGCTCACAAGTGGACAATAAACGCACTATACAAACTACTTTACCATCTCACGCAACGCAACGTAAAACTCTTTATCATTTCGATTACATACATGTTTTATGGCGGCGGGATAAATGTAAATATTCGAAAAACATTGCGCATTGTTCAACAATAACATTATTTCACAACAACAAAACAGAAACCAACAATCTACATTCAACGGCAGCCATTAAACCATTTTTATCTCCCTGAAATAAATTGAAGTCCGCACCACCCAAACCGACCTAAAAACAATCGAAAAAATAGTCCAAAAACCCACGATGTTTATTCCGCATCGTATTAAAATACTATAAATAAAAGTATTAAATGTTTTGAAAGGAAATGGGAGCGATGAAATAAATGTGAAAGAAAAAGGTTTGGTTGTTGCTATTATAATGTCAATCGGACCCCCGCGGCCTTCCAGTGTTTCATTACATGATGTGTTCATCGGAGCAATCTGTCAGGCTTTTGCTATAAATAAATGGGATTTATTCACGGGCCGCATACTTAATTTATTACTATTTGGACAATGCAACGTGATACTCTTTGGATGAAGTTGTAAAGAAAGCCTACTCTCAATTATTTTGCATGCAAACATCGTGCCTCACTGAGTTTTTGATGGGAATTTTTTATGTATCATCAAAAACCATAGAATTGAACACGGCGTTGAATAGATAATCACTAGGTACATCATTCAATGGCACATCAATGAAAGACAAAACAAATAGGTAATTAAATTGATTTCTTTTTTTATTACCGCGGAAATTTACATTTCCACGGCAATCGGTACTTTCCGGTAAGTAAAGACCTCCCCCTGCTTTATTTGTAAATGCGGCTCAACTTGGGGTGTCGGTCTTACACTACACGTGTGGTATTTGTGATATGATGTTACTTTTGATGTAATGCGTGCTTGTTCTAATTATTCTTTTCAGAAAAATATTGCGTCCTATATAATCAAGTGTCGTATGTATGTAATAAATCAGAAATGATTTCTTACCTGGTAACGGATGGCCACTTTAGAAAGCTATTAATTGTTTTCCGTCTAAAATATAATTTAGTAGTACCTACCATTATATTTTAGTATTGTTCTTGTTGGTATGCGTGTATTAGGCACGCACCACGGTCTCCACGAAAGAC
Source organism: Eupithecia dodoneata (assembly GCA_947044415.1). Lineage (NCBI taxonomy): Eukaryota > Metazoa > Arthropoda > Insecta > Lepidoptera > Geometridae > Eupithecia > Eupithecia dodoneata. The sequence continues at coordinate 3,223,425 of OX345656.1, read as the reverse complement.
AGCAGCACTATGGTATGATCTGCTGTACTATAGCACATGCTGAGTGGAGATCGATTTTGTCAGTTTCTCTGTTAATTTAAGGTTTATATTCAATATATGTTTATACTTTTACGTTTATAGAAAAAATACAAATGCTAGTTTTTGTGTTGTGCGGCAGTGGGGTTGGACGTGTGAGCGACAATCTTTAAGCCGCCGTCTCACTACCACGCACGGAGAAGCTACGAACGTGTATCTAGCTTGGCTTAGCAAGAAAATGTATGTTATAAAGTTCACTGCCACGCTTGCCCACGAACACGCTTTGCACGAATATGAGATTAATGACATCATTGCTACACACATGCCACGCGGTACACGCTTGGTACATGCAATGCACGACGTACACATAAACCGGTAACGTAGACGTTGTCAAACAAAAGAACCTGTGTTGCGTATATGCGCTGCGTGGCCGTGCACAGCCTGCGTGTGCAATGCTGCAGCATACTGCAGTGGAAACGTCGACCAACATTAAGTCAAAGTCAATTTTTTTATTGCAAGCATGTTGTACATTCAAGGGATCTTATAAATAACAAGGTTGTTTCAAACATGCACCCTGCTAGGGCACGGCAATATGGCAAAATGGCGTTCTCAAACAATCGTACCCACGCAGCTGAAAATGCGCCCCTCTGCACAGTTTGCGCAGAGGTGGGACAGCAGCTTTAGTCAACTTTAGCTAGACTAGACCAGACATTGCGTCAGTAGGTAACGCCATTTCGCCGAAGGGTGGTATTTCATGTCGTAAGAACCGCACGCGCCGCGCTCCACAATGAAATCGTATGTCACGATCTATGGTATTACTTGAACCAGGGGAAATTATGCTTTAAGAATATTAACTTACAGTTGCTTTCTGTAGGGAAAAGTCGGTAGCGGCTATTCGTAGAATTTTGTGGGAATATAATATAGGATTAGGGAGATGGAGGTGGTTCAGGACCGCTATTTGTATGGAGGCCTATGTCCAGCTGTGGACGTGTCTGGGCTGATCTGATGATAATGTCGTATAAAATTCGAACCTTAGGTTTCTATTTTCATGGCTATTTATTGTATCAATACTAACTATATAAATAATCTAGCATCTGTCGGTCGCAAGACTATGGCGCTCATTAGGGAAGGCCTATGTCCAGCAGTGGCCATAGGCTGATGATAATGAATTATGTAAACGTGAAAGTATTTTTGTCTGTCTGTTATCTTTTCATAACTTTACGGATGAACTCACTAATTTTATAAAAAAAATGCTGGACACTTCAACGACAATAATCATCATCATCATCAGCCTATAAATAAATAAATAAATAATGCTGGACAATTCACACAGCATCATCTAGCCCCATGGTTAGCAGAGCTTGTGTTATGGGTACTAGATAACTGATATACATAATACAATACATTACATAGATAGTTTTTTTTTTTATATAATACATATAACGACCAGAACACCCGGAATAAACATCTGCAGATCGTACACACAATTGTTCCGAGGCGGGAATCGAACCTGCAACCTCCTGCGTCGCAGGCGGACCTTCGCCTACCGCGCCATAGAGGTCGTATAGCAGTCAACAATAATGCTTATTGCTTTTCATTAAAGGCAATAAGATAAAATGATTAACTGGGGAAAGGTAGGGGAAAGACATAATGCAACTTTCTATTTTTCTATACTAATATTATAAAGGTTTGATGTTTTGTTTGTAATGAATAGGCTCCGAAACTACTGGACCGATTTGAAAAATTATTTCACCGTTGGGAAGCTACACTATCCCCGGTGACCATAGGCTATTATATTTTCAAAAAAGTTAGGGTTCCGTACTAAAACCATGCGAAGCCGGGAAGGTCCGCTAGTGTTACAATAAACTGGATTGGTTGAAATAAGGGTAAAGCCCTTTTTATTGTGTTAAACAGTCACAAATTAGCCAACGGCTGATATAAAAAAAAAACACATAGGGCGGCTTACAGTCAAAGAAAATATATAGATAGGGAGTACTCAGTTGTTACACTACATCATTAGACCTATTACGAATATTTAAAACAACATTTAAAATAAACAAACTATGAATTTTTAGTTTTATTCGAAAAAAAATCCTTAAAAAAATTATGTAAAGCCTCGAAAAAATTACTTTTATAGAATTTACATGAAAATAATTATAATTATAAATACATATTAATATTATAAACATATTATATTATATTATGATAATGGGAACACTTCGAGATCATTAACTAAATAAAATACAAAGACAAAATTAATAAAAAGTATTTGAATCAAGTAAACTCATTAGAAGTAATCTCTAAAATCTGTTACTAATAATTGACGTATATACAGGGTAGGCACAAACAGGCTATATAAAAAATACAGTCTAATTGAGAAACTCCTCCTTTTTTGGAGTCGGTTAAAAAGAGTGCTAATCTAGATTTCAGAGTGTGTATAAAACTCAATAAAAGCTTTTATTTCGCACGTAACTCTGTATTATCAGCTTTATGGGCCGTAAAATGTGTTAATGGTTCGTAGGGTAGTCTTTGAGGTAAAACAATACCGTAGTATCATATTGTTAATCTGTGCCTAGGCTTACATTGTAGACGCTTATTCAAATACTAGCGGACCTTCCCGACTTCGCAAGGTTTTGGTACGGATTCCTAACTTTTTTGAAAATATAATATAGCCTATGTTCACCGGGGATAGTGTAGCTTCCCAACGGTGAAAGAATTTTTCAAATCGGTCCAGTAGTTTCGGAGCCTATTCATTACAAACAAACAAATAATCAAAACTTTCCTCTTTATAATATTGGTATATAAGTACCAAAGAGGGCATAGTAAACTTACCTATATTTTTTGAACTCTGTTTTTATTTTTTGTAAAAACATCAAGTTACTATACCTACTAACACTCATTTTTGTTTTTACAGTTAAGTAAGGGTTAGTAGATAATGTTGCTATGTCGGTCACTAGGGGGCCTATGTCCAGTTGTGAATTATCATAGGCATGATGAGTGTCGAGCACTGATGCACAAACGCAGCATCCATCTAAGCAAGCATCTGCATAGCCCAGACGAGCGAGACATCACCCCGAAGAAAATCCTACAGTTCCTAGCAGCTGCAAGGGTTAGTGGCGAACTATGAACGCTGCAGCTTCGGGACTGAACGTATAAGTGGCGATCACAATAGGTCTATCATGGCCGGAGTGTTACCCGAGCCACCCAAAGACCCGAACTTTAAAATCAGTTAAATTAGATTAAGTTTCCTGATCCTAAGCTTATAATGATGTGTAATTGTACGTGGGTGCATGAACACATATGTAAGTTTACTTATATTTAGCTTTAGGTACCTATCCGGTTTATTGTTTTTTTTTCTATTTCAAGCTTTTCTATCATACGTTTTGCTCTACACGTTTTGTTCTTATGATTCTCTCTTATGCACATAATTTGTGAAATGATCAAGTTCTAAACCCTTTATTATTCAAATTCTGTATATTTTGTGATTATTTTATGTTTTGTGCGTTTATATAAATAAAAAAATAAAAAATAGGCATGATGATGATAAAATAGATAAAATTAATCAAAAAAAATTGTTATAGCTAAGAAATATAATGTTTTATGAAAGGAAAATAATTATTTTTATTATTAATTTTGTCGTTACGTGCCCCGGTGGTCTTGCCATTATGTAAAGTTGATAATTATTTATTGCGCAAAACTCCATAGCTTTTTTCCACCGACCTCTTTGCATCATTGTGGGATTTAAATATCATCATCATCATCATCAGCCTATAGCAGTCCACTGCTGGACATAGGCCTCCCCCAATGAGCGCCGTAACGCCCTGTCTTCACCTTGCCGCCTCCAGCATCTACCTTTTGAAGTCTTTCGCAGGCCGTCATCCCACCTGGACCGGAATTTAAAAAATATTTTTAAAAAATTCAAAAAGAATTCTTGCCCCTTACGATGTCAAAAATGGTGGTAGTAGGTAGGTACTTACGTAGAATTACATAAGAGTTGCGCAAACGCATATAAACGAACACCATTTTATTATTATTATGCGGAGTCGTTTAAACTCAACGAGCCTTTGTGGTCAAGTATTCCGATGAGGCGAAAGTATGCCATTAAAGTTGAAATATCTAGGTAAGGAAAATTAATAAGCAAAAGACTTAGGTACTTAAATAAAATAAAATAAATAAATAAATAATGATGGACAATTCACACAGCATTATCTAGCCCCATGGTAAGCAGAGCTTGTGTTATGGGTACTAGATAACTGATACACATAATACAATACATTACATAGATAGATATTTTTTTATTATACATAGAAAACGACCAGAACACCCGGAACAAATATCTGCAGATCGTACACACAATTGTTCCGAGGCGGGAATCGAACCCGCAACCTCTTGCGTCGCAAACGGACCTTCGCCCACCGCGCCACATCGGTTGTCGAACTTAACATCGTTGATCAACACAGGCAGACATATTTAGAATATAAACGACCATCAACAATCAAATTGCAAACAATGGGAAGTCCCTCGAATACTGCATCATTATCATCATCAGTTCATATACGTCACTGCTCAACATAGGCCTCCCCATACGACGAAATGACGTAAACATCACCTTAGCGCGATTTTACAGCGATAATTCATATGGAATTATAATTTGGCAGATATCCTATCCATCCATGGTTGTCTGGTAGAGATCGCTCTTGAGCGATAAGACCGCCAATTGTATCTAGTTTTTTTTTTAGTTTTTTATTTTACATTGTTTTTATAAACTTAGTGTGCATTAAAGAATTCTAATCTATCTATTTGGAAGATATAATGCTAGTTTTTATAACGTCACTCGAAGATTTAAAAGCCGGAGTTTTTTTTTACCTAAAAACTTCGTGCTGCCGCTCTACACAGCGGTTGTGTTGCGCCGCACATGCGTTTCGTTCGAAAAATATTACGGCTGCGCTGAGTCACATAGATCTGTATTTTCTCAGCCGCTGCGCTAGTGTGGATTTACGCATATTAGTCACTTGTAGAAAACACATACCGTGTGATTTCAGCAGTCAAAGTGTGCTCTTCAATTCCACGAACAATATCTGCTGAGGTTTGCTGTATCGTCAGCGAAATTAGAGTCCATACAGAGAGGTGAGGTGTCCATAAAAAATTAAATGAACAGAAAATCAATAGCAGTTTTTTCTCAATTTATATAATAAAATATGACTCGTCTTTTGCTATTTTGTAAACCTACAGAAAAAAGTTATTAAAATCAGAAATCCATAACAACATATCTACTCTTCTATGAACTCTGAAAAATACACAAATTATACTACTATGTACTACTTATTAAAACACCTCTACTCTGTTGTAAAACCAGTGCATTCGATGTTATTCTGTGAATCACAAAATAATTGCACTACCTAAACACCCTCGCAGAACGAATAATGTGTTCTTCCCAAAAAAAATTTCCTCAACCGCCGAATTTTGTACATTTTCAAATGTCCCTTTGAAATAACGTGAAATAACTTTGTAATGACGCGTTTCCTGCACTTTATGATGTAATGGAATAAATGCGGCGATACTAAACTCGACTCGAAATGGCCGGTAGTATCTGGCTCTGTACACTTACGAGTATGTTACGGAAAGTCTCATTTGGATATTTTATTTTGAATCATCATCCTCACTCAGTCTTTGTTGACCCACAGGACTTACTGGCTGGCTCAAGTATTATGAAGACCATAGCGAATAGGAAAACCTAAGAGAGGCCTGCTCTAAGTTTTTGCTAATCGCCAGTCGCCTCAGTCCTATACAACTCTGAGCACCACAATTTTGTAGATGTCATCGAAATATAACATAACATCATCATATCCTTGTCCACAGCTGGACAAAGGCCTCCCCTAATGAGCGCTATAGCGCCCTGTCTCCAGCTTTTCACATCCAGCTTCTGCCTGCAGTCCTTCACAGGTCGTCATCCCACGTGGCCGGAGGGCGTCCTACACTACGTTTGTCGAGTCGTACATTGTCGAGACATAACATAATACATCCATAATGCAAGACACCAATAACTCTGTATTACTCTGTGTATGGTAAATTCAACTCTCAAACAACGTTAAGGGGAAATAATTGAATATCTAATTACACTCCTGTAAAAATATTATGTCATAACCCTAAGTAAGGATAGCAGTCCACTGCTGGACATAGGCCTCCCCAATGAGCGCCATAGCGCCCTGTCTTCAGATTGCCGCATTCAGCATCTACCTGCAGTATTTCGCAGGTCGTCATCCCACCTGGTCGGAGGGCGTCCTACACTACGTTTACCGAGTCGTGGTCTCCACTCAAGAACACGTTTGCCCCAGCGGCCATCGGTTCTTCGTGAGATATGGCCGGCCCACTGCCACTTCAGCTTGCAAATTCTTAGAGCTACAACAGATACGTAGTTTAAGTTCAACTGTGTTCAAAAGAGGTGCTAACCACAGCTTTGAGCCGTCTAGACAAATACTATTTCACAGGTGTTCGGTTAGTCAGTCCTACAGTCTGTGGTCTACACCTTTAGTTATTAGGTCTGATTATTCCTTATACGGCTATTAAAGGCTACGCCAATTTGATAACTGGACCATTGTTGTAGGAATTGTAGCGAAACAAATACTCTACATTTTCTGAGAAATCACTTGATTTTGTAATATTACCTAATCCAACGATTTGTTCTTGTGAAACCATTAAAATATCCCTATATTCGTATGATCAAATGTTTCCATGGTTTTCCTCCCATTTTCATTGAATTTCCTTTCCTTTTTAAGACTCCAAGGAGCCATAAAATTACTGTAGGTACTTACTTTAATTGTGTGGAGTATTATTGCTTCTTTTCTAAATACCTACTCATTTGAAAAAAAAAATCAATGTTTATTAATAAAGAAAGTTACAATAAAATAACACAAACAAATAAGAACTAGTATTTACAATTGAAACAATTGAGCTAACTGCAGACTGTTGCTGACAATCTACAGGTAGCTCAACTGATCCATATCAATACTAGTCGGAAGCGTTATCAAGACGCTGGCTGCATGGCCCCGCTGTATGGCAATGTTCATTTGACTATTTAGAATAAAACTCTACCAAGCTACATTCCATATATTTGTTCTTTTCTATTTATTTATTCTAAGCCAAGTTCAAAGCCCAGCCAATGTTTTATTAACTGGAACATAACCTTCCTTTTTCTACCATTATCTACCATTAACCCAAACGAGGCGTGTACCTTTTAGCGTCATTCGAATAGTTTTAGCCGAAGCTAACAAATTTTTAATTGGCTTCCTATCGCGCACATAATTGAACAATAGCTTTCGATAGTGTAAAGTGAGAATTTATGTTTTATAGAATGACAATTCTTTTATTTCTGTGCCAAGACTGATAAATGCAAGAAAAGGCCGTTGCTGGCTTATTTATCGTGGGTGTTTTGGATCTGGATTTTTGTAATCAACTTTTTGTGAGTTATTTCGAGAAACTGCATCTTTTTGCTTTGAAATTATACAATATACTTGAGTTGCTTTATTTATGTATCTTGGATTATTTAACCATTTGAGCAGCATTTGGAAACATACTTATCATCTCTTCTTCTAACTAATGTCGCAATAATTTTAAATATCCTATCACCTCTGGGAATTTTCATAATGAAAGAAGAATCTAAACAGAATTGGGCTTGTAGTATCTAGTCTACAAGAAAACTCTTCAATTTTCATGTGCTTAAAATCTTCATGTATATAAGAATAATAAATATTAATTTGAAGCGAAGATATAGTACCTAATAATTAGGTTTAAAGATATTTATTCTCAAAAAAGACACGGTCATTTACATGAGGATAGTTATTTAGCTTAGTGTAAACAATTTGTATATGTAAATATAAGTTGTTCGATCTATAGGTTATTAATTACATATTGCACAAATTAATTTAAAAGATAGGTTACAACAAGATAGGAAAAAGATTACACATTACAAATTAGATAAGATTATAGTACACTTTCTAGGAATTAACAATATTACAGAATTGGCCAATTTTCTAAAACAAAAGTAGCAAGTTCAGTTTTAAAGGTATCAATTGAGATAACATTTTTCAAAATTTCAGGTAATTTATAATAATTAGGTAAAAACCTTTCTTAATTTATATAGGTCCTACCTATATAAATTAAGAAAGGTATTTTTAAAAGGTCGAAAAACTCCAAATCTGGTTTAGTACTACCTGCTCATATAAGTTAGCAAAACGACATTTTTATGAGCCTTCTTAAATTCTTATTTAGGGGAAAACCCAAAAGTGACTCGTTGGTATTTTTTATTTTGCAAAATCGGGATACAATTTCGGAAAGGACCCTTGATCTGTAAGCAAATAATTAAAAGGATATATGCAAATAATGTTTAAAAAATCTGTGCTGTTTAAAATGACGACCGTAGCTGAGAATAAATTAAAAAAAAAATGCTAGCTTTGACCATTTTTTTAACTACCACCAATTTACCACGAAAAGTAAGAAATTATACATTGTACAAACCGCAAATTTAGTTCTCAATCTAAAGAGTCTATCATTAAATTATTTAAGGAACGCGAAACAGTTGTAAGCTGAGATAATACTCCGTTACGCCTACACTTGACTAAAAACGTAGCCAAGTGGGAGAAGCCTTGGAAAGGACGTCAATGTCAGGTAAAAATAGCTGGTTTTACCTGCATACGCGTGAACCTGGTTAGGAGCGAAACGTTGATTTCAACGATGGAATATTGCAACTGATTGATATTTATCAATACGAAATACCTTTTAGGTATTTCTGCCCATTTTAATCATCATCATTTGACGACCTCTACGTCGCAGGCAGGAAGTTGTGGGTTCGATTCCCGCCTCGGGACAACGGGTGCTCTGGTCATTATCTATTGTGTAATATTCAATATCTATCTATGTAATGTATTATATTGAGTGTATCAAGCTTGGGGCTAGATGATGCTGTGTATATTGTCCACCATTGGACATGCAGTGTTAGTTTTTCAGCACTTACGGAGATGACATATATGACTTATTATTACTACATCTGCAACTGCTCGTTTTATAGCTTTGTCAAAACCGAACGCCCAAATTAGGAACGGACTTTCACTGTTTTTTGATCCAGGTAAAAAGCGTGTGATGTCGTGAGCAGTATATTAATTAGATACTAAATCAGATTTTGAAAGTAATAAAGAAAATTATTTAATTGATATGCAAAGTCAAACACATAAATACATAGATATTTCAGAATTAACTGAAACTCAAAAAAAGCGAAACAAAAGCCTGCCCAGTGAACCAATAGACCCCATTCAGCTTAACGTTGCAGACTTTATAACATAGCCCACCCCACATAAATGCACCTTCCTATATGATGATTGTACATTTTAACTTGACAATATTATTAATTTGATCACAGTAGTTTGACTACAAGGATAAGTTATTTCTTGTGCTCAAAACTGTTTGACTCAATGGTTTGACTACGAAGAAGAAACGAGATATTTGAAAGCTTCTGCCCTGCCCCTTTCTTACGCATCGCTGCTGCGATTTGATGTATTATTGGCATAATCTGCTCGTGATCAGAATGGTTTGGAATCATTCAGAAACAGAAGCGGCCAGTCCCTTACTTTAACAAAATGATGCTGGATAATTCACACAGCATTATCTAGCCCCAAACTAAGCAGAGCTTAGCGTTTTAACACTTTGACTGCGGACTTTTTTCGACGACTGCGATCTTTTTTTTAACCTAAGCCATTCGTGCTGCCGCTCTACACAGCGGTTGTGTTGCGCCGCACATGCGTTTCGTTAGAAAAATATTACAGCTGTGCTGAGTCACACAGATCTGTATTTTCTCAGCCGCTGCGCTAAGGTGGATTTACGCATATTAGTCACTTGTAGAAAACACATACGGTGTGATATCAGCACTCGAAGTGTTAAGGGATACAAAGTATCTTATGTTTGATTCCAGGCTTATAACTCGATCTATACAACATTTTAGCCCGATCTGTTCCATTTTGTATTCCACCGTGAAGAAGTATCAAACTTCCATCCATCCATCTAAGCATTCGCATTTTAGAGTTTTGTTATACTTTCTACTCAACTTATTCTATGAAAAGTCACGCGTCAAATAAAGACAAAGTCGCCCAACAAAACAGCGTTTCAAAGTGGACCATGAATAGAACCTACAACTGCAATATAAATACACTTATCAGCGTACAAAATACAAGTTATCTTGTCCTCATAATCCTGCACAATCTCCGCTTGTCGGCGGTATAATGGAAGAATGAAGTTACTGGAAGGGACAAAGCAAATATGAATTCAAATAGTTTCCTTATTTTGTTTGTGTGTTGTGGAGCATGTAGTGTCCGACTGGGACCGTTTGTAGAGCAAGTTAGTATTATTTAACAAACTTATGTTTCTAAATAACTTAACAGAGTTTTCCGTTATATTGCGGCTAGGAAGTAAATCAATCGTCAAGCTGAAGACAGGGCGCTATAGCGCTCATTGGGGGAGGCCTATGGCCAGCACTGGATTATAGGCTGATGATGATGATGATGAGTAAAGCAATCTCCAACGATCGAAAAAAAAGGTGGGCTACCTCTAGATTGATTGTAACAGTCAGCAGTTAGCTCAACTGTTTTAATTTTAAATACTAGTTCTAATTTGTTGCTATTCCTTAAATTGTGATTTTTTTTATCTTTAGGGGTCGTGTGGCTCGAACAAAAGTGTGAGTTCGGAAAATATCAAGAAATATCACAAGGGAGTAAGTAGTCTATAGTGAGATATCTCGTGGATTAATTTTTTCGTTGAACGCGAACCACGGTAGAGGGGGCAGGGTTAAAAAAAATGCTAAAAACCTGTCGTGATTCATCGATCCCATATTAAAATACTTTCACAAAATAGTTATTTGTTCAACAAGTGGCAAAACGATTTTTTGTTGAACGTGCCGGTATTAAATCCCGAACTAATGAAGCAGTGTAGAGTAGAGCGTAGCGAGTAGTTTAAAAGAGATTGCTGAGCTCAGAAAGTTCAGAACCGAGATGTCTGAAGAAGTCTTGTGTGAGGCCAGGGTGCACTTTGAGTCGCTGATCCTAACTGAGGGGCTATTTGATAGTATAGAGATGTGATCGTGACATCTTACATTTGTATGAGATTTCCGTAGTTCTCTGTCCGCACGATAGAGGCGCTGTGCCAAAACCTATGAAAAAAGTAGACGACACGATCACGTCCCGATACTATCATCAAATGGAGGCTGAGCAGCGTCGATTTTTAAAAACATAATGTTGAATAAAACTTGGTAATAAATAATAAATCTATTATTATTATTTATATTTTGTATATAACAATAACAACTCAAGTTAATAAACCCAACCTTAGGATCGAAGTTAAAAATTTTACTCTTACAATCGCCGGGTTATTATCTGAATGTGAGCGAAGGTTGAAAATCAGGGCCCTTTAGACTGTTGACCGCTTGTTTATTTCTTCGAGTGTAAACTATAACTGCTAAGTAAATGGCCCGTTTAGAAACAGATATTCAAACACTACACGTTCCGATATGGCCCGACAACCCACGTTATGTGAAATACATGTTTGGGACCTGTGAATAGGTTAACAATACCTCGGCTTTACGATTTGGCGAACAAGATTGTTGTAAGAACCTGTATATATTTATTTAGAACTGTGGATTCTTTGCAACAATCTGCAGTTAGCTGAATTGTTTCAATCGTAAATACTAGTTCTAATTTGTTTGTTTTATTTGATTGTAACTTTCCTTATTATCAAAATAAGGAATTTATTGAGTCATAAAATGCCAGCAGAATATTAACAACTAGCGGACCTACCCGGCTTCGCACGGTTTTAGTACGGATCCCTAACTTTTTTGAAATTATAATATAGCCTATGTTCACCATGATTAGTGTAGCTTCCCAACGGTGAAAGAATTTTTCAAATCGGTCCAGTAGCTTCGGAGCCTATTCATTACAAACAAACAAACAAAAAATCAAACCGTTCCTCTTTATAATATTAGTATATTATGTAGATCAAAAACGAATCTATGTGTGAGTTGACATGCATATAACTTCAGTGCTTTGACATCCGCAAGTGCTGGTATACGTATAGGAAATCGAGACATATTTGTCGAATTTTTTGGCAAAGCTTTGTTTGTGTCTACTATCATTCTAAGCCTTCTTACATACATAGAAATGTATGTACGTAAATATTTAATAAGAAGTATAGATAGAATAAAATCGACCTTAAACCACTAGCAGGTCAACATTCCTTTTAATTTTTTTAACGAAGCATAATGTTGATTTAAAATAACATATTGAAATCAAATTAGGCGTAAAAAACAATATTAGTCCACACTCAATCGTCTATGATCGTATACGTAACTAAAACATTGCTTAATTTCGTTTGAAGTACATACTCACAACATGATGTTATTTTTTTTCTAATGGCGCTTACAGTTACGAGAGCCTAACACCCACAAGCAAATGAGATTTGTTACATTAGGAACTAATATTATATATAAATGCGAAAGTTTGGATGTTTGTTCCCTCTTCACGTCAAACAAAACTACTGAATGGATCGGACTGAAATTTCATGCAAGTACCTAAAACAACGTGTGCAAAGCCTGAAGCAGAAACTAGAATGTTATAACTAGTTACTTCCCTCGGCTTCTAACGCGTTGTTTCTAAGGAATTGCAAAGGAGTATAGACTACTATGGAAATATAACGTATAGAAATCATTCTATACGGGAACTGATTTATGGGATATAACGAAGTATATGTTTTATTCCAGGCCTAGAACTATATGCAAAATTTCAGGCCGATACGTTTCGCAGTTGATTTGTTGAAACATTGGTACCTCTCATCCATCTAAACATCCCGACTTTCACATTCATAATATTAGTGTGAAGTAAATATAAAACAGAAAAACAATTATATGTAGTGGTAGTAGGTATCAAAATCGGATGAAGTAAACGATTACACAAAAATATAAAGATGTATAAAGTGTGTACTTTATAGACCTTTATATAGGTAGGTAGATTGACGATTCTGCGCGTCTCTTGTGATGTGTTGTCATTATTAGGTTCTCACAGTACATTCGGTAAGCATCTCGTGCAATATGATTAGTTTTCACGTCATAAATAATGCTGGACACAATTCACACAGCATTATCTAGCCCCATGGTAAGCAGAGCTTGTGGTATGGGTACTAGATAACTGATATACATAATACAATACATTACATAGATAGATATTTTTTATTATACATAGAAAACGACCAGAGCACCCGGAACAAATATCTACAGATCGTACACACGATTGTTCCGAGGCGGCAATCGAACACGCAACCCTCAGCGTCGCAGGCGGACCTTCGCCTACCGCGCCACATCGGTCGTCATCAGTCATAATGTAGACACTTTATGTTATACCTACATCTTTATATTTACGGTAGGTAGATAAAGTCATTGACGATTCTGCGCGTCTCTTGTGATGTGATGTCATTGTTAGGTTCTCACAGTACATTCGGTAAGCATCTCGTGCAATATGATTCGTTTAGTCACGTTATGGGACCGTATTAGAAAATCAGCCTAAACCTTATTTATTTATTATTATTTAATTGGAACGGCACAATCACCAATTACACTATTACTTATTGTTTAATGTTTTTGTTATGAGTTTTCACAAATTTATTTTTGAAAGTTGTTGTTCGTCGGAACCAACTGTCCAAGAGGAGTAAATTGAAAAACAGTGCCACTTGCATATAAATAAATAAATATAAATAACGCTGGACAATCCACACAGCATCATCTAGCCCCAAGGTAAGCAGAGCTTGTGTTATGGGTACTAGATGAGTGATATACTTAATACAATATGTTACATAGAAAGATATTATTTTATTATACATAGATAACGACCAGAACACCCGGAACAAATATCTGCAGATCGTACAAACATTTGTCCCGAGGCGGGAATCGAACCCGCAACCTCCTGCGTCGCAGGCGGACCTTCACCCACTGCGCCACAGAGGTCGTCAGTATATAATAAAAACACCGTCGAAATATTCTGAAAGGTTAAGGTTTAAAAAAAACCAAGAAACTATTGAAAACCTTCGTTTCTAACTCAGGGGGGCCATAATCACATTGTTCTCATAGATCACCTGATCCGCTCCACTAATAAACAACCTTTTAATTATAGCCTTAGGGTGTATTATTAATTCATTCGACACCTTGAACTTTGCTGGATCTGATATAAAGTGTGAGCTAATAGGTATCCATTTCATTTGTCAGTCAATTTGTTAGGAACTTGGGTTCCGCGTTTTTTGAAGATACTCGTATCAACTACCTTAACATGGATTAAATCATTTATCAAAAGATACATTTTAAAATGTTGAATTTTCGGTGTTCACGTTTTGGTATGTTTATGATGGATCGTGTAATCTACATAGAAAAAATATTTAAACCTATTTTTGACGACCGATGTGGCGCGGTGGGCGAAGGTCCGCCTGCGACGCAGGAGGTTGCGGGTTCGATTCCCGCCTCGGAACAATTGTGTGTACGATCTGCAGATATTTGTCTGTATAATAAAAAATATCTATCTATGTAATGTATTGTATTAAGTATATCAGTTATCTAGTACCAATAACACAAGCTCTGCTTACCATGGGGCTAGATAATGCTGTGCGGATTGTCCAGCATTATTTTTATATAAAAATAAAACAAACAAAAAATTATGTTATTATAATTAATAGCATAAATAGCTTTAAATTTTTTTGTTTTGGACTTTGGACAATTACTTTATATTAAATGATATCCTATAGGTACTAAAATAAAGCAATACAGCAAAGATACCTATGTATCTATTAGTTTTTGGGATATGATCGATTGTGTGGGAGTAAATCAAGTACTTATTAACTCTTTAATCTAATGATCTACGAATTACAAGTCGCAAAAACATAATTAACTAATTCAAACGTCCGATTAGGCTGTCTGTTTCAAATTATTGATCTATTATCGTGCTATTGACCCGGTGAAGCTTTTAAGAGACTTAATAAAGGAAGTCTTGCTAGTAAAAAATATTTCGTTAGCTGGGATTCTGGGAGCTTATTCTAGTAAACTAATCGCTTCACCATGTCTTAGTGAAGCGATTCGTTGTTGTGGTTTCGTCACAGACTAACCCATGTTGCTATTTTAACAAATGAAAGAAACTACAGGTGGCGGGACCGGCGTAAAATTGTCAGCGTTGGCCATTGAAGAATCTCCATCGCAAAACCATCGTATCGACTTCTCCGTGAAAATAGCACCGCACGCAATGTGAGTGCGTCAAGAGTGTCTTAAGTCGAAGAATTCTGCGTGACGATTTTGCGATGATACCATTGTCATAGTAAAGCGATTAGTTAGTAGAATTTGGCTCCTAGTTTTAAGTTTTGCGTCACATAACGACGTGTGTAGTGTACTTTTAATTTTTCTATTAGTTTAACCTTTAAAGAATCTAGATTTAGATCCTTTGTAATTTAATATTATAAAATTAAGTTAGTTACCTGACTTAACGAAGAATTCATTAACACTTCGACTGCTGAAATCACACCGTATGTGTTTTCTACAAGTGACTAATATGCGTAAATCCACACTAGCGCAGCGGCTGAGAAAATACAGATCTGTGTAACTCAGCACAGCTGTAATGTTTTTCGAACGAAACGCATGTGCGGCGCAACACAACCGCTGTGTAGAGTGGCAGCATGAATGGCTTAGGTTAAAAAAATGATCGCAGTCGTCAAAAAAAGTTCGCAGTCAAAGTGTTAAGAGGGATACCGAGGCTTTCCAAGTATTTTAAAAAAACAAATAAATAAAGCTGAAAAAAAAATCTTATGCAATACCTTTATTTTCTATTGCATTTGAGCCTCTGTAATTTTTTTAGTAAGTTTACCTCGATTTTTACTACATACAATTAACTAAAAACGAGTTTTGTTACAACGAAACTAACTATATTAACCGCTGTCAAAAAGGCGGACCTTATGCATCCTTGCCACTTTGGTTTATAAAAAATATACCTATTTTCGGGGTCCAAAACGTGTTATGCTCTACAAATGAACCCTGGGGTCATTTTATCAAACATTTCTTGGTAAACATAGACGGCCAAAAAAATTAGCTAGTGGAAATGTCCTGGGTCACCTTATACCCTGTCTAGACAGATGGTTTTTATTTCGGCTCCTCATTCAAGGATAACACGTGTTCATTGAAGTGGAAAAATAAAGTATAATACCTATATATTTTGTGGAGTAAAGTTGATCCTTAGTTGAAAGGGAAAGAATTAATACCTCCATTACCCCCCCCCCCCCCCCTCCCCCCCCCCCCCCCCCCGATTTCTGAACCAATTTGCCGATTGGCCGCCTAGAATATTATGTCGATTTTTTGGGCCTATGTCCAGCAGTGGACGTCGTTTGTCTGATATGATGATAGTACGAATTTCTACATTTGCGTTGCCTTCTGCAGAATTCGATTTATTGTTTTTATCTATTAGTGACAAGACATGATTTTTAGTGACAGTAATTTTGGTAAATTATGAGCTACCTATAATGCAACAGTCTGCAGTTAGCTCAATTGTTTCAATTGTAAATACTAGTTACAATTTGATTCTATTATTTCGTTGTAACTTTCTTTGTTAATAAATCTAGTCTATGATAATTAAAAACATAAACAAATACAAAGCAATAAACTCCTAGCGCCATCTACCGTTACAGAAGTGAACTAGCACAATAACATTGATAGCCGACTGACTGACGTTCCAAAAGTAAAAGTCGCCGCTACCACCTGAGTAACGTCGTTCACTTCATAGCTGAGTGGTGGCGCCTGCTTGCGCTTGCGCATGATACCGAACCGACCTCCGACGATAACAGAGACTCGTACTGGACGGATTTTTATTTGTAAAAATAGCTTCGTACGAATTTCAGGGTAAAAAGCACGTCAAAACTAGGTATCTAGTGAATCTTCACTCTACCTCGACAAGTTTCTACCTCGACGGTACGTTTCGTCGATGGGTCGTTATCTCGAAAGATCAACAAAACCATAGTTAATTTAAATTATTATTGAATGGTGCTAATGTAAATTTCCGTCCTATCCATCTGGATAGGTTGATCTTTCGAGATAACGACCCATCGACGAAACGTACCGTCGAGGTAGAAACACATCGAGGTACTGATCTTTCGAGATAACGACCCATCGACGAAACGTACCGTCGAGGTAGAAACACTTCGAGTACTGATCTTTCGAGATAACGACCCATCGACGAAACGTACCGTCGAGGTAGAGACATCGAGGTAATGAACAACGAGGTAACGTCATTCGAACAAGACCCTATTTTTGTTTGGTCCTTTGTAATAAGAAGTGTCACGTGTCAAAAAAGTAGTCTAAGTCATAAGTAGAGAAGAGACATACCTTCTTTCCCGTTTTTTCCTCTTTGTAGTGCTGGTCCCCTTTATGGTTCTGTACAAGGTCATCATTTTGCTGTTTTCACTTAATTTCACTTCACTTATTAACACTTAACCTAGCTTAACTAGGTGGTTAAGATAAATAACACTTATAACACTTTCACTATCATTATTATAGATGTCGTTGTGAACACGTGCACTCTTTTCAGTTACACTGGTTTGGTTTTTACCTGAAAAAAAAAGAAAAGTAAATTTTAGTCTAATCTAATAAATAAATAAATAATGCAGGACAATTCACACAGCATTATCTAGCTCCATGGTAAGCAGAGCTTGTGTTATGGGTACTAGATAACTAATATACATAATACAATGCATTACATAGATAGATATTTTTTATTATACACAGAAAACGACCAGAACACCCGGAACAAATATCTGCAGATCGTACACACAATTGTTCCGAAGCGGGAATCGAACCCTCCTGCGTCGTAGGCGGACCTTCGCCCGCGCCACATCGGTCGTCAAACAATAAACAATAAAAACACACATACAGCCGTAGAACCTCCTCCGTTTTTCGAAAAGGTAAAATATAATATTAGTATAGAAGACTACATAGTACCTCCTTACTAGAAAACACGTAACACAGACAAAATAAGAAAAATAAATAGAATAGGAAGAAAATGTAGGCACTAACGCAAGTAGCATTTGGTACAGTCTATGTTATCTAAGCAGGCAGACCAATAAGCTCTCAAATCTAGGAATTAATTCTCGAACCGGTCACCAACCAGGCACGCATAAAATTAAGACAGACTGCATAGGAAATATCTCAGATAGGTACTTGCGCAAGCGCAGGCCCGCCAATATTTAGCGATTTAGCGGCAAATCTGGGTGTTGCAATACAACCGCAAACCTAGCACACAACGAATCGACCCTGCATGGTGTGAAAAACTATGTGAAACGTAGTGAAATCAATCAAACACGAATACGACGTATGACTTCTTGCCTTATAATCTGGAAGTTTTTTTTTATCGAAATGAGAATAAATTTCAATCGTAAAAAAAAGGTACCTATAATAATTTTTTTATAAAAGTTTCTAATATTATTTTGGACCTACCTACTTGTCAAGGCACATATACAAATAAATATTGCTGGACAATTCACATAAATCATAAATCATAAATCATTTATTTTTGCAGGAATGTAGGTACAATAGATTTTCTTAATAATAAGGTTCCTATACATTCTGCCTCGTCAGGGCGTGCAAAATTGTTACAAATTTATTATCTACAATATTCTTAGGCTTTATAAGTAATGTCAAAAAAAAAATATAATCATAAAAGGTAGATAACTAAAATGTCAGAAAGAAAATTTTACAATTTTATCAAAAAGTCCTATAATTTAAATATTCTTTAATGTCATAGAAACATTTATCAATTAACCACTTTCTAAGCTTAATTTTAAATAAATTATATTGCATAGATTTAAATTCATTGGGTAACTTATTATAAATTCTTATTGCTTGATGATATGCATTCTTATTTGCAAGTTCTACTCTACATTTTGGGACATAGAGCCTGTCTTTATGTCTCGTCCGTCTCTCCATCACATCTGCGTGAGTCTTAAAATAATGAGGATATTCTTTCACAAACAAACAAATATCTCTTATGTACATGCTCGGCAATGGAAGTATATTATATTTCTTAAATAAGGGTTTGCAGCTTTCCGTACTCCAAGCGCCACAGATGGCCCGCACGCACTTTTTTTGAATAATAAAGGCCTTTTCTACATCAGTTGAGTTTCCCCATAGAATTAGTCCGTAAGCTAGGGTTGACGAAACATACCCGTGGTACGCTTTGAGCGCGGCATCTATGGAAACACGTAGTCTTAGACTTTTAATGGCGAAAACAAATCTATTGAGTTTGTCACATACATGTTTGATGTGTGCTTTCCAGTTGCAGTGCTGGTCAAGCCAAATACCCAAAAACTTGGCTGAATCCACTTCAGCTATATCATTATTGTTATATTTAATATTAACATTTATCTTTTCCCTTCTATATGTTCCAAATTGTATAATGTTCGTCTTAGTCAAATTGATTTTTAAATTATTTTTATTCAGCCATTCAATTGTATTAGATAATGTCATATTAATTTCACTTTCAAATGTCATATTATTTTCTCCCCTTATTAGAATTGTGGTGTCGTCAGCAAATAAAATTGTATTATGTCTAGTTATATTAGGAATGTCATTAATGTATACGAGAAATAAGAACGGCCCTAAAATACTACCCTGCGGTACTCCAAATCTATTGTATTTAAAAGTAGACCGCACAGTATGTTTGTTTCCTTTATAAACTTTCGCTACTTCAACACACTGCTGACGATTGTATAAGTAGCTCTGAAGCCATTCATTAGCTCTACCTCTAATGCCGTACTTATTGAGTTTGTAGAGCAACAATTTGTGATCTACAAAATCGAATGCTTTGGACATGTCTAGTAGTAGCGCTATCACGGGTACATTATCATTTATAGCGTCCATTACTAGTTTGATGACGTTGAAACAAGCCAGAGAAGTAGAGCTGTTTTTTCGAAATCCAAATTGTTCGGGCTTTAGAATATTATGTTTCGTCACAAAATTCTGAAGACGAATCAACATGATTTTTTCAAAAACTTTTGATAGTATCGGTATCAAAGTTACCGGTCGATAATTGTCCATATTAAGTTTGTCACCTTTTTTAAAAAGTGGCTTAACAATAGACAGTTTCAATTTACTGGGAAACTCACCTTCTTCAAAGGACCTGTTTATCAAATAACTAAGCTTTTCACAAATATTATGAGCACTGAGTTTGATTATTCTGGTGCTGAGTCCATCCACGCCTACCGAATTTGTATTCTTCAAACTCTTAATTACTTTGAAGATTTCAACAGGGTCAGTTGGATATAGAAAAATAGATGATAAGTTAGAGTTGTCAATGGAACTAGCTATGTCATAAGATTTAAAATTAAAATTATTCGAATTTGTAATGTCTATAAAATATTGATTAAATAATTCACTGATGTCATGCGGGTCATTATATGTCAAGTTATTGGTAGTGATATTGTCTATTTGTTTTAAGGGCTCAATCTCACCTATATTGTCAGTGATCACTTCCCATGCAGCTTTGCATACATTGCTGCTATTTGTTATTAATTTCATGTTTTGAAGCTGCTGTGACTTGTATATACACTTTTTTAATATTTTACAATAGTTATAGTACTCACTCTGATATATTTTCTTGTTTGAGCATGACTTTATTAGTTTTAAGTAGAGTTTCCTTTTATTCAAACTTGACCTCTTAAGTCCTCTAGTGAGCCATCTACATTTTTTGCCCTTGTTTGTATTTTTAATTCTATAAACCGGGAAACACAGGTCATAGAATAATACATAGAGATTATGAAAGTAGTCAAAAGCCTCATTTAGGGTTTTTTTTTCTCTCATCTCTGAGAAAGACAGAGCAGACATACTTCTGGCAAACTTGTTTATATTCTCTTCGCAGAAGTCCCTTTTATACTCAAACCATTGACATAATTCATACTTTTTTTTTATTGGAACTTCCAATGTTTGTGCTGTTTCGTGGTCTGACAATGCTAAGTAATGAATGTTACCTATAGATTTTTTAATATTACTAGCAAAGATATCCAAACATGAGTTTCTGCGAGTAGGAGCATTGATGTAGAATTCAAAATTATAATTTTTTAAGATACTTGAGAGTTCATTACTATATCTATTAATTTTTAATGTATTAATATTCCAATCTCCACACAATATTATACTTTTATATTTAACTGTTATTTTGTCCAGTAGTGTAGCTAGCTTTTCAAAAAATACATTTGCGGCACTACCGGGTGTCCTATAAATACAGATTAAAATTATATTATATGTCAAAATATTAATTCCAGTACATTCAAAACAAAAATTACATGCTAAATCATTTACAAAGTCAAGAGTTTTATATTTAATATTTGTCGTCACCAAAATACACGCACCGCCACGTTTTTTGTCGGTACGCGAATATGCCGACGCTACTTTAAAACCTGGTATTTTCAGACACCTTTCTAAACCCTTCATAATAAAACTCTCAGTAAAGCAAATAATGTCAACCGTTGTGCCATCTTGTTTAAGCTGTGACAGTGCTGCATATATTTCTTCCATTTTGTTTAGAGCCCCGCATATATTTTGGTGCAAAACTGTTAAACTGATTGAATTATTAACGAAAAAACATCTGTTCATTTTGCGAAGAGGCCTTTTTGTTAATTGAACTGATACTGGTACTTGGAACTACTGGGCGAAAGTAGTACGGAATAGTTCCCTTCTTAGTTATTATCAGTTTGTTCGTTGAAGTTGGGTGCACTGTACATAATGACCTAAGCCTGTTCATGTCCAAAAAATCCTCACTGTATGCTATGTTGTCAATTTCAATGTTAATTTTAAAACTTAAATAACGTGTATAGCTTTTAGAATGTGTTTGAAAAGATTCACGAGACATATCAATGAATTTGCAACCATTGTAATTTCTTGTCAGTAATTTTATTTTATTGTTAAGTTTACCCAAGTTCAAGAAATTGTTTTGTCCTACACTTGCTATTATCACTCTTTGTCCGTTTAAGCTACATAGAAAATTACAGAGATTACTATACATAACGTAAGGGTTATTATCATTTGACCCTAAAACCAAAATAATAATGTCTTTGTCGTTTTTTGACAGCGTCGCTACGTTGCAGTTTCCTAGTATCTCGCTAGATGTCGCCGAGGGCTTAACCAAGCCAAACACATCGTATTTGTCATTCCATTTACCCATTCTATCTCGGGTGAGCTGTTGTGTTAAGTTTCTTGCTTGTTGGTCCCCTAGCACAATAATTTTAGGTTTTTGATCGGCAGTGGTGCCCTCTGATGCCATGTTGTTGTCATCTATAAATGGGTCCAAATTGTGCTCCGTTAACTGTTGAGATTGAGGTTCCGCGGAAGTTATTCTTGAAGTTAACGTAGATATCTTGTTTGACCGGCTCGGGAGATCTTGCCTAATTGGTGTTTCACGAATGCTGCAATCTCTGCTATTATTGTTAATAGGGGAAATCCGTTGGATCTTCATACGTATATTCGTGAGTTTCTTCATTATAGGCGTGGTGACATTTCGAGGAGATGATCTTGAAGAAACAAATACTGGGTCTGTTGTAATTTTCTTTAGTAAGTCAATTTGTGCCGATTTATCAGCCAGCTCTTTTTTAAGTGAGCTGCAGTACAAATTAAGATTTGCAATTTCTTCGTGTGCTGTATCCATTTCACTTCTTAAATCTTTAATTTGTTGTTTCAGGTCACTCAAATTGGTGGTAGTGTCTAGCTGGTTGGTCACGGGGACACTTTTGGTTGAAACATCCAATAGACATCCATCTGCTATAGTCGAATTAAATTGTGTGATTTCAGTTGTTATGTCAGATAAATCTAAAAATGTTTTCGGCCTTTGCCTCCTTTTAGTTACATTTTTATCCGCCATTTCTCTTATTTATTGACTATAAAGCGTCCTCTATTGATAGCGATCCAAAAGCTTGTTGCTTGCTACTCACCGCTAGATGGAGCTGGTTGTAATCGACCAGTTGCAACAATCAATCAGTTGTCTATGATAAAATTTTCTTTATGTTGGTACTACGACATAAAAGTCGTCGAACTCCAGTGACTGTTGTCAAAAACAGCTGATTATAGGAATGTCAGCTCTAATGCTTTCGTTGTAAAAAAATGGTACCTACTCACATTTTTTATTTTTGACTGCCAAACGTATTCAAAATCACTGTTTCAGTTTTGTGACCGTTAGAATATTGGATGTGATGATGTTTTCCATGAAATTTCAGCCGGAATCGTCGCTGGATGTGTCGTAAAATGATAGTGTTGTGTTCCTTGGAGGTTAGTTTGTTGTTGAAGAACTTTTACGTATTAGGAGACACTTTATTCACTTAAATTAAATTAAAATTCGCAAGAGCTTTGCCGCTGTATGTTTACGTCTCACTTGACCAGAGACAACACAGAATCATCGAGCCCAAAAAATAATTATCTCGCCAACACGAAACGAACAAACTTAATACAATTACATTACGACATTGCGTTGAAGTATGGTCTATTTTAGGAGTTTATTCGAATATTTATTACTACGAAGATATATATTTTGTACTACACTTAGAAAACGCCCAGATCACCCGGACCAATTATCTGCAGATCGTACAAATATTTATCCCGAGGCGGGAACTGAACCCACCATTTTACGAGTTTATTTGAATATTTATTACTACGAAGATATATATTTTGTACTACACATAGAAAACGCCCAGATCACCCGGACCAATTATCTGCAGATCGTACAAATATTTATCCCGAGGCGGGAACTGAACCCACCATTTTACGAGTTTATTTGAATATTTATTACTACGAAGATATATATTTTGTACTATACATAGAAAACATCCAGATCACCTGGTCCAATTATCTGCAGATCGTCCAAATATTTATCCCGAGGCGGGAACAGAACCCACCTTCTATGTCACAGGCGAACCTTCGCCCGCTACGCCACTGGTCGACAAAATCAAACATCGATCTATCTAAATGTTTGCTATAATATTTGCATTTTTGTTTTACATATTTCAATATTTAAAAGCTCATTATTTTGTTCAAATGAGCAATAACCAATCCCGTCAATCAAAATCAACTAATTGCTGTGTAGCATTCCAAGGCAGCATTGACCGTGAATAAACATATCAAACCTTATGCTAATTGGCTGGTTAGTGGGTCATTTGGACCGGTCGTCTGTCAACCACTCAGTGTGAATGTTAAATTTGATGATAGGCGTGGAGGCCTCACCTACATATATTATATGTTCAAGTACCCAAGATATTTTTGTCATAGTCTTTAGAAGACTATTTAAGAATTAGTATATAGAATTAGAGATAGCACCAATTTTAATCACACGCACACACCCCCACACATACACACACATACACACACCCCCACACACTCATACATGCACACCTTAGAATTACATGCGCGCTCACTTTCCAAATAGCTAAAATAAATAAATATCAACTTAATTTTTTGTAAATAATAAGCTCTATAATTTAAGTAGCCTTATTTGTATACTATATAACTACTAGCTGAACTTAATGTACGTTCCAAATTCTGTTGTTTGCGGCAGAGCGAGATTCCCCTAACACAGGTACTGTACTTTACTTAAAAGGGGATCTCAAACACTGTTATATAATGTATTTTAAGTTTCTGAATAAATATTTTGTATTTTTGTATTTTGTTATAGAATAAGTATTTTGTATGAACGTCAGATCTCCTAGAACCCAACTTCGCCAAACAAAGTCCCAACATAGTATTAACTAAATGGTTAATCGCAAACTACAGTAATATTAAACCATGCTTTCTGCTTGGTGAAATCGGCCTTAACCTTATCCTGCGTTTGAGCGCTTGGAGATGCGACACAATTTTAAACTTATGCGCTTTCAAGTGATCCGTTTTATTTTAGTTATGATATGTCTTTGTCTATTCTAAATAAATAAATTGAAATTGAAAAAAAATAATTGTATAAAAACCTAACAGAAAATCATAACAATAACTGAATACAACTAGGTAACAGTCCGGTTATCAACAAAAACAAATTTCAACAAAACATAAGTGACCACTACCAGTAAACAATTCGAAGGTTTTTGTTATAATAGTGCGTAGACCCAGTTCAAGTCCAAGAAATTTTATGGGATGTTATTTTTTTTTTATAAACTTTCGTTGTCAACATAATTATTAAAAATTAATTTATCTGATATTTATCGCGTACCTTTTGTTTTATCCCTAAGTTTCGATCGTAGTGTATAAAGGTCCTAGGAAAGCTGAAGTGGCAGTGGGCCGGCCATATCTCGTGACGGCCGGCCACTCTGGGGTAAACGTGTTCTTGAGTAGATACCACGACTCGGTAAACGTTGTGCAGGACGCCCTCCGACCAGGGGGATGGGATGACGACCTGCGAAAGACTGCAGGTAGATGCTGGATGCGGCAAGCTGAAGACAGGGCGCTATGGCGCTCATTGGGGGAGGCCAATGTCCAGCAGTGGACTGCTATACGCTGATGATGATAAAGGTCCTCTAAAACGGATCCGCTGAGTGAACGTACCCTAGACAGTACATACATGACAATACTAATTTCATCATTATTGAACACAAACCACCTTTCCCTCACTAAAATCATGTTTTTATGTGTTTTATTGTTCGTTTCGTTAATGTTTTATGCCGTACGGTTAGATATTTTTGATTTTACAGCACTACTTTAGATATTACGGTTAAAGTTGTTAAAACCAATTGAGGTACAAATTGGCGAGGTGTGAAACTGTGGTTTAAGACTTCCTGAGTTGTAGTTTAGTAAGTAGGTTGGCGAAACTGTCTAGGGCTTATAAACGTGACGCAACTACCTAATTGACTCTGCAACGTTCAACGTTATCTACAATGTTGATTGATAATTGAGTCATTGATACGTTTGATAATGATATATTGAAGAACGACAAAAGGCACAGATGTAGTGGGAGTAAGCAAAAAACGCTATCTAGCTGGTAGCGTTTTTTTTAATTTCTTTTATAGGTCTAAATCTTTTTTAAAATTTTCTCAGTCTAACTAATTTCGGGTGGCCTATGCGGCTATGCCCAGCAGTGGGAAAAATCCAGGTAGCGGATTTATCTGTATCTAGTATATATTGTCGATTTGTTGTGGGTATTTTGAATCAGGTTTTTTTTTGTTAAACCTATGACAAACCTGCTTTCATACATACGAGAATACCTAGTTATTCTGTGTCAAAATTTGCCTATCATTTTTAGTAATACTATTCTTTGCGCAGATTGATCCTTATCAGCAACAATCCATTGGTTCAATAAACAAAATATATTATTGTTTTATCAATATTACGTATATTTTCTTACTTAGGTATTTATTGATAAAATTTCCAGGTAAGATAATAATTTGCCCTGGAAATTTTCTTAATAAATACTATGAACCAATGTTGATTCACATACAGGCTTCTTGAACAAAAACGAATGTAGAACTAAAACCTAGTTGTTTACGTACTGTCCATCACCGCGACCGATCAATCAAGTCAAGTCCTACATATTGGGTAACCACGACAATGGCTCTAATTGGTAGACAGACGATTTTCTACATCAATTACAGCGATAATCAGTGGAAAATGTGCTAACCGGCGGCGCGGGGTGTTGCAAACACGAATATCCGAATTCCGATGGAAAGAAGCCATTTTATTGTAAAGGTTATTGCTAAGCGTTACTGGAAAGAAACTGGAAATAGAAGATTTACAATTACAGTCTTTATAACTATTTGATGAAGGTCTTGTTTTCTTCGAAGAAGAAAAGTAAAAAGTAGGCAAAGTGAAAAATAGGTAGTTTATGTAATTCGGGCTACATAAACTGAGTGACCTATTTTTCATTTGTTTTGTTTTATTTTTAAGTGTGCAATAAAATATTTATCTATCTAAACATAAAATAAATGCACTCGCCACTTTTGAGATATACTTTACTCATTTAAAAGTACAAGATCTTTACCAAATAGTTATTAAGACTCTCAATGTAAAAGAGCCAATAAAAGAGAAGTAAAGATAAATTTTCTTTTCGCTTTCACACAGCACGTGAAAGGACCAAAAATCACGTGGAACGCGGAGATGGCGGGGTGAGCTCGACCTTTACAATAAAGTGTGTGCTGCACTCAGCACCCTGCGCCGCTGAAAACCAGCGCTGCCCTGGCTTATGTCAAATTTTATTTCTTTTATTCGTTCCTAATTTGTTATCTTTATTATTATTAGTTCTTAAGTTGTATTATATGAAACACAAATAAATATAAATATATAATTCCAGTAAACGACTGTTTCCTGTAGTTAAAGATCCATCAAAAAGTATCTTGTAAAAATGTATTACCTGTATGAACGCTCCCGCACTAGCTTTTTGCACAAACTTTTTATATGGAATAATTTGAATAAATAAGAAACGAATGAATCCCAAAAGGCGCTTCGTGATATTACGTTATAATCTAGAAATTATGCAAAAATGTGACATACAATCGAAATCAAGCCAGTGTCTTTCAAATTCTACACACCGCCTTTAACCTCTTGCTAAATTAAAAAATAAAGTAAGCCAACTAAATGCAGATACATAATCGATGCACCGATGACACTAAAACACTTTTCTTTGCATAAGATTATGCAAAATATCTATAGCTATTTGCGTAAGAGTGAGTAACAGTTTTCGCAAGCGGTAGCCGTTGTCGAGAGGTCGGCATTCAAGCTCATGAGTCACATTCAGGATTTGTCTTTTGTGTTCAGATCCTTAGAGTAATAACACCATCCCTCGGGGCACGATCATGAAAAACCGCTATTTTTATTAAAAAAAAATATTTCACGAACATTTTCTGTAAATATTTTTTAAATAGGTAAAGGTTATTAAAAAATATCAGCAACATCAGCGGAGTTCTTCAAACGGTGAAAATACACTAATCTTGATCGAGGTTACTTGTTTGAGGTAGAAACCCTTGGTCCTCGGGCACACGCAACATCGGCCACTTTGGGAATCCTTAGAAGACCGAAGAAGACCAGCATGTCCAGCAGTGGATGTCGATCGGCTGATATGATGATGATGATGACGAACGCGAACGAATCTATTATACATATACCATTTATTGTGATTTTATGCATTCAGGTAATTTCTTAGATGTAGGTAGTATCTTAGTGGGTAGGGACACAATGCATAAAAACCCTGTCAGGGCACAATAATTTTTGGGTTCTTTCTTGTACGATGTTAGCTTAGTTATACTCCTACTACCGAAACCGCTGTACCGCGCCTGAGGTATGCGAGCGGCGAGACGGGGGGGAAATATCGGCCGCTCCGATCCATCAGTCTGCCGTCAACGCGTACTTTTGGTCTTTTTTCATCGCCCCCCCACCTCGCCGCACTTTCCTAAGGAGCAGTACAGCGGTTTTGGTCAAACTATAGTACTTGGTCACAATTACAAGCAAATTCTACTAGATACCTTATCTCCATAGTTTATTTGTCAACCATAGTTTATGGGTTTAGTATTGCACAGAAACAGGTAACACTAATGTCCAGAATTGCTTGGTAACCAAACAATTCTGAACTCTTATCAAAGAGAAACTGGAAATATATTTTTAATATAAATAAAGCTGGAAAATTCACATTGCATCATCTAGCCGTAAACTTAGCAGAGCTTGTGTTATGAGTACAAGATGACTGATATATTTAAAAGAATACATTATATTTTTTTTTTTCAAATTATAATGTATAGAAAATACCCAAACGTCCGGAACAAATATTTGCAGATCTAACAAAAATATTTCAAATATTTTATTACAAGAAATTTTAAAAAGCCTTTTTTTAAAAAGCTTTTATAATCGTCTAGGACCAAAGTACTCAGGAAGATAAATCCAACGAAGGTGCCGTGAAGCCATATACAAGTTTTTAAGAAATAACTGTATGTATTTCTTATTTTAACTATGTTTCGTTTATTTATAAATAAAAATATACACTTAAAACTGGTAAGAAATTGTCTATTAAGCCTAGGTCCGTATTTTCTACGAACTATCTACATAACATACCAACCATATTGATTTCTTCATTCACCTAACGGTATAGAGGACGTGCGTGTACGTGCCTTCACATCTTCATTCATATAGAATAGAAATGTCGACATACCTATTAATAACTTAGTATATACAATACCTATTGTATTGTATATACTATATTATTAATATTTTAACCAATGTTGTAAACACCGTTTTTGTTTAATGAAATACTTGCGACCAAAGTAGCGCGGTGGTCAAAGGTACGACTGTGACGCAAGAGGTTTCGGATTCGATGCCCGTCTTAAATGTTTGTACGATCTGCAAACATTTGTTCCAGGTGTTCTGGATATTTTCTATACACAATGAAGAGTGGAAAAAATCCATGGGCCCTGAAGGGAAACCACTTTAAATCCTTAAGATTATTTTACACTTAAAGGAAACATTTCTTTATTTTTAAATAAACTGTATTCATAGATTTTCTCAGCCGGGATTCGAACCAGCTAAAAATTCAAAAAATTAATTGGTATTTTATTCTACTAATCAATAAGATCAATATTCAGGATAAAATCCCTCCGTAATAGATTATTACACCATTTTGTAAAATTAACTTGATTACATAAAGAAACTCTCTATGCTGAAGGGTTTTACAGTTATAAACGTCCCTCATCAGTATCCCAGTAAACCTCGCACTTCGCAACGTTACAAGCGACTCTAGACAAATTCATGCACGTATCATAAATCCCTAAAGGCCATTTTTGTATGTCATATTTAACATGCAAGCTGCGTGAGCGCATCCTGAATCCATGATTGGAATATTATCCTATCGACCGTCGAACCTTGAGCTGCGATTCTGATAAATTTGCTTTTGATAGAGCTCTTGTTGCGCTGGTTAGGTACTGTTGCATCAGTGTTGGAGGAAGCGAAGGTTGCATCGGCAGGACTTATTAAGTAAGGATTAAGTTAGACTATTCTAAATAAACAAACAAAGATTTCAAAGTTTCAAGTACATAACTTAGATTTTGTTATAATTGATTGCGAACTTTCTTTACAAAAGACTTCAACGCGCAGTCTTCGATTGTTTGTCTCGTGCAAAGTATTTTCTTTTGCAGGTGGTAGTCGTTTACTTCAACAGTCGACAGACGACTTCGGTGGCGCGGTGGATGATCCATCTGCGACGCAGGAGGTTGCGGGTTTGATTCCCGAACAAATGTTTGTACGAATTGCAGATATATTTTCCGGGTGGTTAATATGTATGTATAATACAAAAAAACTATCCATATAATGTATTGTATCTATAATATTATAGCAGTTATCTAGTACCCGTGACTCATGGTACGTGCCTCGGGAATCACTTTGGCGGTGTTACATCCCCGTGGGTGTAATACCGCCAACTTGACGACTCCCGGCCGCTGCTGTGTATTTTATTGCTACAAAAATCTAAACAACATTTTTCGCGACCCGTATTAGTAAGAAGCCTACAACCGTACCTACCTTTCATCACCCAGCGTATTCTATTCGATAATAACAGTAATGCGCGCATATGGCAAATAAATCGGTGGTCGACAATAAGATGATCGTTGCACCACTGCGGTACCGATTGCAACCGCATATCGCTAACTAGTACACGCAGTTTGTTACTATCTACTACTAATATCATAAATGTGAAAGTTTAGATGGATGGATGGATGTTTGCTACTTCTAATGCCAAAACTACTGAACGGATCGGGCTTAAATTTTAGATTCAATAATGCAATTCAATAGAATATGCATTATATAAACCTGAAAAAAATATAGGCTACTTTGATACGCTTTTAGTTCAATTTCAAGTTCTTTATTTGGTAACAAAAATAGGTATTTTGTCATAAAAAATAAATTAACATTTTACACGTAAAATATTTTTATTTTTAATACATTTGGTAAAATAATAATCAAAAATAATATACTTACCACATAAATATCTTTCAAAAAAATTGTTTCCATGGTATATAAATATATTTTATAATCTTTAAACGTTAATTATTATTATTATATTAGCCCGTGTTCCACTGCAGAGCAAAGGCCTCCCTCCCCTTCTTCAAACGTTAATTACATATAAAAAAAGGTGCCAAGCCGCGGGCAGAAACTAGTTTAACATAACGAGCCAAGTTATTGGAATTAAAAACTAGGTTAACTCGAGCTAGAAGAATGTATGACATAAAACGCAAGACACATGCGTACATTTTTGCATGAGAAACCGCAGTTGGCACGAACTTGAAAGCATTTTATTAATGTCGTGCTTGTCAAGCCGTGCTTTCTGTTATTAACGCTTTTTTTAATTGCTTTCCATTGGATATACAAAAGATTCGATTTTCCGCAATAAACTTAAAGAATATCCTATACTCCGTTGACAAATTTTTAAATAATAAATCTAAACTATAACCATTTGGCTACCTGAATTAATAAGTGACATACTCGTACCTACCTTCCCAGTTATTGAAATTAATTTGATTCTTGTGCATAATTGTAGAAATTATCCGATTACTATGTTACTTACCTATAAATATTAGTTACTGTTATTTATAAATAAATTGCTGCGCCCTTATAGGGTACATGTACGTACGTAGGTACATGTTTTTATTTTGGTTGCTCTAACTAATACCTAGGGTGGTTTAAAATAAAAAAAAAGTAGATGGGGAATAATGTAGGTGATACGAATTTACATAATTATGACTGATTAAAACAAATTTTAATGGTTTTTGCGTGTAACCAATTAGAAAACTTTTTTGCAGTGACGAATTGTTGTCTAAATCAAGTTGACGGAGTCATCTACATAGTTTTGAATAAAAAAAGCGTTTTAATTTTTTTCCCATCGGTACATTGAACAGTTTTGGTAAAGTCGTCTCCACTTTCGATCATTTGTTGTGCAACGCATCTGTAGAGCCGCATTCCTTGCGTTTTCCTTTTCATTTCTTGATATGGACTCTAGCTTTAGAACTGGCTACCACTATATAGTATCAAACAAAGTCGCTTCCCGCTGTCTCTCTGTCCCTATGTACCTATGCTTAGATCTTTAAAACTACGTAACGGATTTTGATACGATTAATAGTGATGTAAGAGAAAGGTTTATAAACCATTTCACATATAGGTATACATTAGTTACGTGTGGAGCCACGGGGCGCAACTAGTAATATATAGGTATTCTTTACTACAGAATAACATTTTATTACTAACGTTGTCTACTAGCGTTATTTATTAGATACTACGTTAGTTAGTTCTTATAAAATAAGATTAGTAGATAGTAAATCATTTTGATTGACAGTTAGAAATTAGTTAGCGAAATATTTCGCAAAATAATAAAAACTTCGCCTTTTTAGCTAGATTATTGGCCAATTTATCGTATTTGAAGTTATCATCTCGTGCAAAACACTGTATGTGTCCCAAGGAATTTATTATATTTACTTATGTTATATATATAAATTATATATAATATATAATTGAATTGAAATGTCAACCCATTCGACCCATTTCATACCAGCATTCACAGGGCAAGGCGACACCATATCTTTGACGTTTTTGTCACATTACTTAGGTCAGATCTTGATAATTGTGTTTTATTCTTTTTGAAGTTTTCTATTTTTTTTTTATCACTAGTCTAAGTACGACCACCTGTCAATAGCTGTCTGTTGTAGTAAAAAACTCTATAGACATTATTCTAGCTGAAGGTGTTTCGAAATAAATACATAAATTCCTTGATATACCCTGTCTATCTGATATACCTAACCTACCCTCTGCTTCGACGAGGGAACATAAGACACAGAAAATAAATATATATAATGCTGGACAATTCACACAGCATTATCTAGCCCCATGGTAAGCAGAGCTTGTGTTATGGGTACTTGATAACTGATATACATAATACAATATATTACATAGATAGATATTTTTTATTATATATAGAAAACGACCAGAACACCCGGAACAAATATCTGCAGATCGTACACACAATTGTTCCGAGGCGGGAATTGAACCCGCAACCTCCTGCGTCGCAAGCGGACCTTCGCCCACCGCGCCACATCGATCGTCAAAACAACAAAGACAGAACTTAGAATTGTTAATAATTTGGTTATCTTGTAACAAGGTCTGCTTACTAAAATAAAGATATGTGTAATTTTTATAGTTACCTATACAGAATGTTTTTATTAACTGTAGAACATAACCAAGTTTCCACTTTCTTAGGCAATATACCACCATAAAAAATACAATAAATAAATACTTTATTGTACACCAGATACAGATCATTATGAAAGACATTACATGCGACAAGTACAATGGGCGGCCATATCGCTTAGAAGCGATCTCTTCCAGGCAACCTTTGGGTGGAAAGAATTATGTGAAAAAACTTGCAGATAGAAAAGTGTGTGTTCTGTGAGGCGATTGAAAAGGCTTCTGTTTGATTAAACCTCGTGAATGGCTGGGCTTTGCTGACTTTGGCGCGCCTTCTGCAAATATTAGCCTCTACCGAGATTGCGAGGCTGGTTAAGAAATATCTGATGAGGTGGTAATATGAGCCAACGACACCTTGATTGTAGATTTTGGCAAGTTAGGGATTTTTATACAACTTTGTTTTTGTATTCTGGCAAAGACATCGCCAACGATAGTCGTATATTTAGGAAAATACTGCGTTTCGTTTGATTCCAAATTGAATCCATTATACATAGACAATATATCGCGAAGAACCGACAATCGCTGGGGTAGACGTGTTCTCCAGTTGAGACCACGACTCAGTAAACGTAGTGTAGGACGCCCTCCAGCCAGGTGGGATGACGACCTGCGAAACACTGCACGCAGATGCTGGATGCGGCAAGCTGAAGACAGGGCGCTATGGCTCATTAGAGGAGGCCAGCTGTGGACTAACATACGTTGATGATGATGTTGAAAGTTGAATCCAATTATATTAAACAGTTTTCAAAAACTTTAAGTTAAACTATTTACCATTAACCCTGTTCCTTTGTCGAGGGATGACCATGAAAACCAATAGATGTGTACATTCAACTGCAGCCTACTGTCAGTATGTGTATTGTACATATAAACAAAGCTCAGTACTTAGTGAACACATTTGATGATGTCTCAAGATGTGAAAAATGATTGCAACCTTCACTTAAAAGGTTAGCTTCTTAAAACAATAAGGTAGTTTGCTACCATCTTGTATAGTACCTTACTAATAAATAAAACAGCTTTTATTACTCACACTTAAATACTAAACTACACATTATCTATATCTATACATATGCGAGTATACCGCTTTCAGCGGTGAAAGCCTCCTCCAGCTCCTTCCATCTTCCTCGATCTCTAGCTACTCTACTCCATGTCTTCCCTGCTATTTTTACGATGTCATCGTCCCATCGTTTTACAGGTCTTCCTTTTCTTCGTGTCTTGTTTATAGGGTACCAATTCATTATAGCTTTGGACCATCTCTCGTTTTGCATTCTCTGGATGTGCCCCGCCCATTTCCATTTTAAAGATAGAACTTTTTGTACCACGTCTTTTGCTTTAGTTTTTTTTCTTATATCCATGTTCCTAATTTTGTCTCTTAGTTTGAGGCCCAGAAAACTCCTTTCTATCGCTCTTTGGCAGACTTTTAGTCGTTTGATGTTCTGTGCGGTTAGAGACCACGTCTGGCATGCGTAAGTGAGACAGGGAAGTAGGCAGGTTTCCATGGCTTTGGTTTTCAGTTTAATTGGTAATTTGTTCTTGAAAACTTCTTTCATGGCCCAGTATTTTTTCCAAGTATTTTTGGTTCTCCGCTCTATTTCTTGTTCCGTACAAGTCGTGAACGAGATTTGGTGTCCCAGATACACATATTCATTAACATACTCTAGATTGGCAGATAGTAGAGTCATTGGTATCTTATCTCTATTTCATGAGGTTTGTTTTATCCCTGTTTATTTCCAATCCAACTTTTCTACTCCCATCGCACAGGGTTTTTATCATATATTGCAGATCAATCGGGTCTTCTGACAGTAGCACGATGTCATCTGCGAATCTGAGATGTGATAAGAATCTTCCGTGTATTTTGATGCCCTTGTTTTTCCAGTTCAGGCCTCTAAATGCTTGCTCTAATACTGCTATAAACATTTTCGCCGAGAGGGGGTCCCCCTGTTTTACGCCTCTTTCGATTTTAAAACTTGGACCTTGTTCTTCTATGGCTATACGTGATGTACTGTGGGTATATATTTCTTTTATGATTTCAATATAATCTTTATTAACACCTTGTTGTGATAGAGCGTCCCATAGAGATTCATGAAGAATAGAGTCAAACGCTTTAGTATAGTCAATAAAACATAAGTATAATGCTTCATCATATTCTCTATACTTTTCCATGACCATTTTTAGAGTGATTATATGATCCACGGTAGAGAAGGTACGCATAAATCCCGCTTGTTAGTACCTTACTACTTAAAATAAAATCTCGTATAGGTATCTACTAAGGGCTCTCTTTTCCTGTCATGCGGATTTCCTCCCACGTGCGAATCTGGCCCGCGTGCTAGAAACCTATAGTTTCATGTATGTTTCCCTATTACGGAAGCCGTTTCGTGTGGCCCGACAAGAAAAGAGCCCAAGGGTGTATATTAGATCGATTATTTTTAAGAAAACATTCCTTTATTTTTAAAAAGAAACAAAACTGCTTTCAAATATTTTATAAAATTCGCTTGCCTCAGCCAGGAATCGAAGCAGCTAAGAATTAAAAACATCGAACACACCACACTCAACTTTTTATTCTACTTATCGATAGGATCAATGTTCAGGATAAAATTTCTCTCATAAACATTAGGTCATGGTAGGCTGGAAACTTTGTTGATAATCGGGTAAAAGCTGGCAAACAGTAGAAAAAAAGATTTTGCAAAAAATCTGGCAAATTCTTTTTTTCTACTGTTTGCATTCATAACCCAAAAAATAGGGGTGATTTAAATTTTATGTTTGTATATGTAGCATCGTTGCTCCTAACTAAACGGATATCCTGATTTTGTTTCTTCGTATTGATAATGTTTTTATATTCCACCGATTAATATTTTGTTTGGTATGCACTACTATGAAGTTCCCTTATTATTAACAGCTGAGTGAATGAAGACAGAACGAAGTATTTTATACACTCAGTTACTTTTTAGACTTGACTTTAAGAATAGCCAATTGCTTAGAGAAAACAGTATTCGTTTCATAAAATTTGATTTAACACATAGTCATTCTATGTGGATGCGGCAAGCTGAAGACAGGGCGCTATGACGCTCATTTAGGGGCGCCTATGTCCAGCCGTGGACTATTATAGGTTGATGATGATGATGAATTCTATGTGTTAAGTTAGAGTATAGGTACCTAATACACAATAATCGTAAAACATTGCGCTACTGTCTGTCGAAACAGCTCTTTACTAGTCGAAACAGCTCTTTACTAGTCGAAACAGCTCTTTAAAACTGTTATTAATAAGTTCTAGTTAGATTCATAAAACTTAATTACATCGCTAGGTGATCTTAATGCACTAGATTTCATAGATTTGGCTGGCGTTGCAATTTTATTGCTCTTAATTTCGTTTGGGTATATTGCTCTAGTGTTAGGCTAATGCCACACTGCAAAGAGCCTCGCTCAGTCACTATCAGTTACTAAGCGAGTCGCTAGGCTCTTTGAAAGAGCCTAGCGACTCGCTTTGTAAAAATAATTATAGTAAATCATTTATTTCAGGTAACATTCTTCTAGTACAGGATGTAAAATACTTAAAAACTACGGCCCCTGTAAAATATATATGTACCTACCATAGTCATAAATAAACCTATTTACTACCACGTAGTGTTGCTGACGTGTGACACGCAATAGGTGCTGCGAGCGGTAATCGTCCGCGAAAACGCCGAAACAGCAAATTCTTCATCCAGAATTCTTTTACACTTTGGTTGCTGAAATCACACGGTATGTGTTTTCTACAAGTGACTAATATGCGTAAATCCACACTAGCGCAGCGGCTGAGAAAATACAGATCTTTGTGACTCAGCACAGCCGTAATATTTTTCGAACGAAACGCATGTGCAGCGCAACACAACCGCTGTGTAGAGCGGCAGCACGAATTTTTAGGTTAAAAAAAAGATCGCAGTCGACGAAAAAAAAAATCGCAGTCAAAGTGTTAAAATTTAGTGACTGGTGCTAGCCAATAGATATTTTGCATACTATGACTGTGGCAAGACTGCGAGCGACGCACCTGTTAAGGTTCCTGTAGAAGAATCAGTCACTCCCAGAGTGGGCACAAAATAATCAATTATCTTTCCAAAATTAATTATTATCGGTAGGATAATTTACTCGTAGAAAGGAACTACAAGTAAAATAATGATAACGTTATTGACTTGAATTAATATCTTCCTGTACGTATTATATGTAATACGGAAGATGGTTATGTATAGAAAGTGAAGATGTAGGAACCTCTATATTTACTAATTAATGCAGTGGTTTGCGATATTCACTTCTTTTTAACAGACTTCAAAGGATGGGAATAAACAACATTACAAGAATAATATATATTGAATTTTTTTGGGATATTATTTTATTTCTTAGCGATTATCCTGAGAGCGAGTACGCACTATAATAACGAAAACCTTAGAACACACTATCTTCTCAGATAGAGTTGAGATTGTTGTCGATTCCACTTTAAGTTTGAATCTCAACTGAAAACACAATTAATTTTAATTGTTTGTGATATTCGCAAAATATTATAACGTTCTTGTACCTACAATCTACATGCTCGTGACTCGTCTTATGTCTTCCGTGTACCAGAATAAACAAACTTTGAAGCAAATTATTCGGTATTTAGTATTTTTTCTGAACCCAATCACGGACGGACAAACGTGCTAAAACTACAAATATATTACGTAAGGATCACTGACTCATCAACCAATTGAGGTATATGTTATAGGCAAATAATTATGCAAAACCAATATCATCAAAATCTGAGCTAACAACAAAACGACTGACAAAGTTTCACGTAAAAATCATAATAAAATCTGCATAATGGACTTGCCGTGACAGAAGAGGATTTATTGAAGGTCGCTATAGAAGTCATCTTAGACGAAGTTCCTTATTGGTAAGACAGGTTCAGATTGAGGACCTTAATTTATGGTTACCAATATATTAATATGTATAAAAATATTAGAATCGTGATTTGTTTTTCGCAAAATCAACGGGTGCCGAATTAAATTTGATATTTTCCAAAATGACTATAATATTTTTTTATTTATAGTAATTTTTTTCATTGAAGGTACTACTAAAAGAACTTTTACATGCATATTGCCTTTACATGTAAGATTTTCTAGAATAATAAATGTTAAACTGAATTATATTACATTAACATAATAATAATTAACTTTAACATAACTATTATGTTTCAAAATAATGTAAATGAACAAGGTTTCGTTTACATTTACTTTTTTTTTTTTTTTGTTTCCAGCTTACTCCTTAAAAATACATGCATTCGTCTGCAAACCCAAATGCATCTAAATATATAAATCGATAAAATATATTTCGGCAGCCTCAAAAGGGCCAAGGGACCCTTTTTAGTGCATGATGTCATTCCCCAAAAAATCTACCTGCTTTTTTAAAACGGATCTTGGCTAAATAATCTTTGGTTTTTTAGAATTCAGCCAGCTATATTTGAGCTGCTTTGCACACGCAAGCCAAAAGTTATTAAGCTAATGACATATAAAACTTTTAAAACTATATATACACAAAAGTTACTTATAACGGGATATTAACCATGATTAGATTTTTGAGTTTTTTAATATTTCGGCACAGTCTCATGCGCCATGATCACGGATAAATTGGAAACTCAAAAATCAAATCATGGTAAATATCATGTTATAAATCACCCGTTATACATAAGTGACTTTTTAATGGAATATATTTTAGCAAACTATCTAATTATTAATCATCGAAGTAACTAAACATTAAAGCTAATTAAAAAAAATGCCTGAACAACTAAATAAAATCTTACCGAATAAATAAATCCGTTCTTAACACCAGCCAATCATACCACAAAATCACTTCACACTAAGTTTTCGCACAAAACTCTAAATTCACTTTTCGAAATTCGATTTCCCGCGTCGATTGCGTCGTTTGTTTTAAACTTAGTGACTAGGGGTATAGAGTCGAAATTCCCGCCTTGCTAGGTGACAGCGTGTGACGCGTGGTCGCGGCGCGAGTGGTGCTGCTATTTTGCGCGCGCGCAGGTGCTGTTCACCCACTACGCGCCAAAAGTTGACATAGTTCAGGCAAAACCAAGTTTCCTTTATTCGAATTTTCCAAAAAATTGTGTTGAGTTATTGCCTTAACTTTTTTAGGACTAATGTCACAGAAATTACTAAGTAGGTATGTATAGACCTGACTCATTCAGAACATAAGGGCATTTCCATTTTTGATCGATCTCGTGGGGAAGAAACGTGAAGAAAAGAAACAACAAATAACAATATTCTTGATATTCATAAATTAATTAATACACATCAACGCCTTCCTTAATTCAGAGAATAGATTATTGGGAAATTTTACAAGATCGTACGAAGTGGACAGATTTGGGAAGCCTTTGCCCAGTAGTGGGATGGAATAAGCTGAGGGAAAAAATATTAATAAACAAGAAAGGGTGCCACCTCAACAGCCTTGGTATATTGACCCACTGCTGGACGCAGGCCTTCCCCTGACAGGCGCCTTATTGGCTTTTATCTGAAGAGAGTAATGCCCATAATCCCCACGCTGGGCATGCGGGACAGATCGTATAAACATTTGTCTGAAGGAGGGAATCGTACCCGCAACCTCCCGCGTTGCATGCGGACCTTCGCCCACCGCGCCAAAGAGCTCGTCATCGTAAGACATACGCCTATCTAACTAATGAACTACCCAGACAGAATTTAGCATAAATAATCTTTTCTTTAGCAAATTACGTTCCGTTGCGCTCTTCAAACACAGGCTCAGTAACTCGACGGTTATTTAGCGGACTTTCACTGATTTGCGTACTCAAATATGTACTTTCTCATTGTAAATATTATCTTTAAGTACTTAATGAAAAACTAATTAATGAAACACGATGGAAAACTAATGAACACTTTTCATTAATCATTTCGATGTATTGATTGCTTTGATTTATTGTAAACATGATGAGTATACTGCGTTCTGGAATTCTAGATTTGTTTGTAAACAAAGAGTTTTAAATCCAAAGAACGAACGAACAAATCGATACGATGGTCTATTGACTTTAAAAAATGATATTTTACCGGGAATTTTGCATTTTTGAACTTTAGACTTATTTTAGTGATATCAGTTTTTATAAAGTTCATCATCAGCCTATATTAGTCCACTGCTGGACATAGGCCTCCCCCAGTAAGCGCCATAGCGCCCTGTCTTCAGCTTGAAGCATCCAGCATCTACCTGCAGTCTTTTGCAGGTCGTCATCCCACCTGTTCGGAGTGCGTCCTACACTACGTTTACCGAGTCGTGGTCTCCACTCAAGAACACGTTTATAAAGTTATCGTTCATTAATTTATGTCTTTTGGTATTACATAACATAATAATAATAAATTAATTTAACAAAAAGTTTTTTATTTTTACAGAAAAGCGCGAGCTCTATAACTTTGACCAGATATTTTATAGTTACTAAGCCTGGTTATTAAGGCCCTGCCTGTATTCGAACCAACGACCTTCAGGTTCAAAGACGAGCTGCCTCCCACTATGCCAACGCAACACTCATCTCCAATGTTGCAAGTTAACTAAACCTTGTATTGTCCGCCCGAGGCAATACACCCACCAATTATTATTTTAATAGAGATATGAATGTTTCTTATATACTGTTAAGTGGTACATTAATATAAGCTTTCTTTTATTACTGAAAGTAAAAAAAGAAAAAAAATAACAACACATGAATGTAATGCAACCAAAAAAAAAAAACATTGGAAAGGGGGGAAAATATATATTTCCACAAAACCCAAGGCCCGAGGGGTCGTCACCGAGGGGTCGACACCCCTCGAGTTGACGCCGGGGTAATGAGGCCAAGCCTCGAGGCCCCTCTCTGTGCCCCACCAGGGCCGGAAAGAAATTAATTGAAAATATTACTGAAGGAACAGTTGGTATACTTGTGATGTTGGTACAAGCTAAATCCACATAGCGGATTTAAAAAAAAACATTTATAATAATAAATCATTTATTTCAGACCATAGAATAGTAACAGATCTTATTTAACAACGGTCCATAGTAATATATACCTTTAATAAATAAATACTGCTGGACAATTCACACAGCATTATCTAGCCCCATGGTAAGCAGAGCTTGTGTTATGGGTAGATACTAGATAACTGATATATATAATACAATACATTACGTAGATAGATATTTTGTATTATACATAGAAAACGACCAGAACACCCGGACCAAATATCTGCAGATCGTACACACAATTGTTCCGAGGCGGGAATTGCACCCGCAACCTCCTGCGTCGCAGGCGGACCTTCGCCCACCGCGCCACATCGGTCGTCACCTTAAAACTAGCATACATAAAATATATAAGACTAAATTAATAACACCTTTTTTTTATTAAGGCGACATCATATCTTCATCAGGGTGTCAGCTGACGTCGGTGCACGGCGGCGGCGGCGCGGTGCAGCGGTGTCCCGTGTTAATATTCTCACTCTGAAGACAGGGCGGTGTGGCACTCATTGGGGGAGGCCTATGTCCAGCAGTGGACTAACACATGCTGATAATGATGATGATGATGAATATTCTCACAATATTTTAAGGTATGCGGGACAAAGAGTCTGTAATCTCAGGACCACCTCGGGGTCTGATAGAAACACTTTATTATATAACTAAACAGAAAACAACATAGAAATAAATACTTAGATGATAAATGAATGATCTTAGATGTAAATAAATGAGCTGCTCAATCCGCACATCTAGCCCCAAGCTTAGACGTACGCCTAGATGACTGATATATATATAATACAACACATTACATAGATAGATATTTTTCATTAATTAAAATAAGTTGAAATTACCTGAACCTACGAAACTCGTACTACATTCCACTGCACCACATGTGTCCCTAATCACCTAATACCCGATGAACCAAGGTGCTAATCACGGAATCGAACTGGCACTTTCATCGCCAGTGACCGTTGCCTGCGATTAGCCGCTTTCGATGTAAGTAGATAATTGATAACACGTCGGTACACCTACCTTACTTAATTACATTTGAGTTCCGCAAAAAAGTATGATGTTAGTGCTCGGTCCATTCGTTAGCTAGTAGGAAATCCTATTATTTTTAACAGTGATTATCACTTACTAAAACCAATAACGAACGATAAATATGTATAGCTAACTTTATTAATAAAGAAAGCTAACAATCAAATAATATAAACAAATTAGCCAAATGTTTAGCTATTTGCGGACTGTTTGAAGACAGTGATTGTATAACTAGTTTTTTTTTCCTATGTTGTCCCACAACTGGGCAAAAGTCTCCCCAAAACTTTTTCAAGAATCGCGTTCTCTGGCCAGGTCCCTCCAGGTTATATTTTTTCTTAATCAATATTAATTTTTTTTTTTTTTTACCTAAGCCTAGCTCTAATGATTTTTTTAGTAGATGACCTAACACTATTTGTCCCTATGTCACTGACCACACCCTTGTTTCCCTTTATAAAATTAAGAGTATGTAAGTAGGTATATAATTGATTGTATGTATTTATATTTATTTTTAAGTAGGAACGTAGTTTCGTGCATTATTTTATAAATTAATATAATGCACACAGATCCCCATGTACAATCCAACGATCCTATCCATCCACGGTTGTCTGGTAGAGATCGCTCTTGAGCGATAAGACCGCCAAATTGTCACATTTTTTGTATTTTATTCTGTCTTGTTTGTTTTATTTTGTAAGTGTGCAATAAAATAATTTTCTATCTATCTATCTATCTAATTCACGATTGATCAAGTCAATCTAAACAGGTGCTCAGTAAAACAGATTTAGTAAAGCATAAGCAGAGTCTTGAAGTATAAAATGATGCAAAATTTCGTCAAGTTCGAATGTACTACGGTCTGTTAGGTGTAAGAGATTCAATCGCACCTAATGTTTATACAAACATAGGAATCTCGAACAATAACTGAATTAATGCTCTCATCAACAAACAAGAATGTAAAATGTTTTGAAACTATCTAATAAGTGCGTTGTAGTAATTTACATTTGTTTCGCTTTTAAATTGCTAATTTAACGACCGAAAGTGAGAAGAGTGCGAAGGTTTGTTCTTGGCCTTGGGTAATTTGATTTCACTTTTTCACATTTATCATCTTCATCAGTCTGTTTGTCTGTTTTTTTCTATCAATCAATGGTACAAACATTACTAACCAGTTACGTCTGCACCATTAATGGTGCAGGTGTCTTGTCGATTATTTTTGGTTTTATATCTGTCTTGTGACGACCGATGTGGCGCGGTGGGCGAAGGTCCGCCTGCGACGCAGGAGGTTGTGGGTTCGATTCCCGCCTCGGAACAATTGTGTGTACGATCTGCAGATATTTGTTCCGGGCGTTCTGGTCGTTTTCTATGTATAATAAAAAATATCAAATTAAATATCAAACAATATATTAGTATTGTATTATGTATATCAGTTATCTAGTACCCATAACACAAGCTTTGCTTACCATGGGGCTAGATAATGCTGTGTGGATTGTCCAGCATTATTTATTTATTTATTTGTGTTATCTTCCGTGACGTCACCAAACAGCTCTATCGGAAGACCAGCGTGGTTGTAACATGCTTACAACTAACTCATGCT
This sequence comes from Eupithecia dodoneata, assembly GCA_947044415.1. Taxonomy (NCBI): domain Eukaryota; kingdom Metazoa; phylum Arthropoda; class Insecta; order Lepidoptera; family Geometridae; genus Eupithecia; species Eupithecia dodoneata. Next base: position 3,179,527 of record OX345656.1, on the reverse strand, counting down.
GAGATAGAGTCCGTTTTGTGACTCATGCACAAAAATCTGTTTTGTCCTTTATTTTTTTTTATCATATTCTATTCAAACATAACTAACCAGTTACGTATGCACCATTAATGGGGCAAATCAATGGTGCAAACGAAACTGGGGGCATCTGACATCCACTGATGGGCATAGAATTCTTTTCTGACACGCAAGTTTTAATCAGTCCTGTACGAGCCTAATCAACAGTCTTCCGGATACCTAAACGGTGTCATCCAGCCATCAAGTAGTACGGGCACTAGCTCTTTGACTGCCTTAGTTCATCGACGGTCATCCATTGTAACTCAATTAATTTTATTTTGATATATATTTAACAGCCCCAATTTTCACTCTACAGAGTGCATTTTTGGAGGACGGATGGTTTCTGATTCCAGTGGAAAATAAAAGAACGGAATCATAACAAATGGCAGAAAACATTCTACAACAACGACCTCTGGTAGAGCAGGCGCGAGCCGGTAACAAAGCAGGTTGCGGATTCGATTCCTTCTTCGGGGAAAATGTTTTTACGATCTGCACATATTTGTTTCAGGTGATCTTGGTGTATTACTAATTGTAATAAAAAATATATAATTTATCTAAGTATAGTAATCTATTCTGTATATCAGTTATCTAATACCGGTAACACAAGTTCTGTTTAGTTTGGGGCTAGATGATGCTGTGAAAATTGTCCATCATTATTTAATTAATAATAAATAATTATTGTCAATAATTACCCGAAAATATAGCCTCAGACATGGTAAAGTAAGATAACTTCTGAACTACTTTGTAAAACAATATTGTATTATTTTCTATGTTTTCATTATTTTGTTTAAATTATTGTGATTTTAACTGTGTAATTGTATATTCTTACTGACCATTATTATTGTCTGAAATAAAGACTTAATTGATATATACATATTATTGTGTTTAAAACTAAGTAATATAAAACGTGCTGCAATAAGTGACCGAATGAATGAATTCAACTAGGCCTGACTACCACAAAAACTGGCCAGCCTTCTCAAGATTGCTACATATCTGAACCTACGTCAATCAACTAGGTTAGACTACAAAAAGTGAGATAACATCGCTAAAAAATACATAGTTTCAGTAATTTAGAACTAATTTTAATAGAAATGAGGCCTATAATAGTGATGTTAATTAATATAATTTGATTCCCCATATGCCATGCCGGAATTGGGTGGGTTCTAACGGTAGCCAGCCTTGTAAGGCAAGTTACCGTTTGGTTGTCGATATAAAATTGTGCGCAGGCGCGGCGTGACCGGGATTTTTTATAGAAAAATATTTTATACAAAGTCAACTAGACGAGATAAAGAAATAGGTTACCCTCTAAGACTCAAAAGCCACCCAGATATAAGAACGCATAGAGTTTGATTTTTGACATTTTTCAATTCATATTTTGATCAAAATTCCAGCTGCATGTGCTTACAATCATTATAATATCATGCCAGAGTTCAGTTTGAGTATTCGGTGGTAAGTATTTGCTGTTATAACGCATAATTTCAAATTGTATTTTTCTTGATCATCGCTTGCAAAATGCAAACGATGTGAGTTCCTACTCGTCACCTCCCATGAAATATACGTACATTTACCAACTTTCTTATTCTTCGACCTCCGACCTGTACATAAATTCAGGAAATGCAACTTAATTTGATTTTCTTTATTCAATGAATTTAACACGTTCACAGTCGAATGATTCTTAGGTACTAATTGTCATAGACAAAAAAACTGTTCCTAAAGTTCCAATATTTAGAAATGTTATCTAATCGTTTCTGAATGGAAAAAAATATTTCCATCCTCAATCAAAAATAATTTTCGACACTACCGTTCACCCATATCCAGATCAGGCCATGTATCTGATACATTATTTATCTTTAATATCGGTGCAGTCAATCAAATACCTATTTATCAAGATGTCACCACCAATTAGAGATTTTTTGAAATGCTCGTGTGAAAAACGTTACGTGACTTGCATGATCTGCATTCTAACTCTCTATAGTTATCGAGACGGGTATTGGTTCACCGGATGTGTGGCAGAATTTGATAACCATGAGAACTTAGAGATTAAAACATTCACCTAATGACCACATGATTATGTTAACCTTTGGTTATTTGGTTAGGCCGTCAGTCGGGTCGACTAGCCTTTAACCATTAGCTGTCGCTGTACCTGATTGGGTACACCTGATTGCCATTTCCTGTCTGCAAATATTTATTTCTGACATACCCATACTAAGAATACAGGGATATGATATTGAACATTTGAAGAAAAAAAAAATTTATAAAAATACTATGTTCTTTAAGAAAATAAAGAATCTTTAAACCGAAAAAGAAAACTAATTAAAAAACAAATCTCAGCGATTTTTTTATCAAATTGTTTGAATTTGATAATCATGAGAACTTAGAGATTAAAACATTCACCTAATGACCACATGATTATGTTAACCTTTGGTTATTTGGTTAGGACGTCAGTCGGGTCAACTAGCCTTTGAATATAGCTGAAAAAACAACCCTGAAAGGGCCTGTTTGGAGACGGAGAGTTATTGGTAAGCACTAGGAAGCTTAAGAGAGTATAATTATTATTGGAAATTCTTGGTGGCTAACGAAAACAATCCAGATTTTTACCAGTCAGAAGCTTGCAAAAGATCCAGCCAATAAATATATAGATAATTACGTACTAACGTGTCTCGTTAAAGCAATTATAGTGGTGTTTACCTATAAGAGGTTTGTACATATCAATAATTCATAGTCTATTATAAAAAATCTGTACTTTGTAACTCAACATCTCTCACATGTTGGAATTTTTGATAACATTATATAGATGTAAAAACTGTGTTTTAATCCGTTGGTAAACCACATAAATAAAATAATTCATACGCCATCATAAAGTTCGTAGGCCCAATTACAAGTTTGCTAAATCGGATGAGCCCGTCCTTGCCAAACTTGGCAATCGGTCAAAGACCAGATTAGGAGCTAGGCTTGGCATTAGGTATTGGAATGACAACATCTAGGTTAGGTCACGAAGACGGTCAAGTGACATTTAGCAGAATTATTTTACTACTGAACTCTGTAGCGCATTGACAACCGCGAGACGGAGCCACGGTTGTGGGTTCGAATCCCGCTGCTTGTTTCTGCAAATATTTATTTCTGATATACCCATACTAAGAATGAGGATGTGATAGTGAACATTTGAAGAAAAAAATCGAACAAATTAGGAAAAAGAAAACTGTAACACGCATCAAAATCAACCATCAAACGACACTAGAAGTCAAGCCAAGCGCAAACAAATCGGGCCGTTCCTTAACTAGATGTCGCTGCTAAAAGTGAACCAGCTCTAGATCGCGCTGACGAGAACGGACGACTTTGAATGACATGCTTTTGTAACATTTGTTCTGGGAGTTCTGTATCCAATCTTAGGGCCTCCATACCAATTATTCCGGATCACTCGGCTATTGGTATTGGTAGTTTTTGGGTAACTTTAGCTAAAGGAGAGGTGAGACTCGGATTACTCGGCAACCGATCCGTTTGGCTAAAGTGGCCATCCCGTCCACTCGGGACAAACCCCTGTAACCGCGTTCCTCCAGTCTAAATAAACCGCGTCTCGACGAAGAGTTGTGTTTTTCTGCTACCCCGTCTAGCCCCCTCGTTACAAAACTAATTAAAAAACAATTTTCAGCGATTTTTGTTTGAAGGTTCCTACGAGATGACGAGAGAGACTTGATGATCCTATGAGAAAAATGCTTATAAATGCTAATGAAAAATATTCAGATGAGATCAATAAAAATAATACCTGCTAAACTTGCCAGCTGTTGTGTTATCTCGGTGCCTATGATAACAATATCTTCCATGAAATTGTTCAATTATCTTTACATCTACCGCTAAACGCCATGCGTGATACTCCATCCGATGATAGCTGGTGAAAGTGGCTTTTACTCGCTGCATCTCAGACTAGGTAATAGCTCAGTACTAGGCAGCTGGCATCTCGCTAAGTGGCAGGAGCAATTTAGTGCAAACATACCTGAGTATTATGAAGAGTGTAGAGTGGACTCAAGTTTATAGAGTGAGCAATCAAGGGCTGAATTCTGCTAACCAATCGCTTTGTTATGACGATGGTGTTTTCGCAGAATGACTCTTTTTGGCATTTTATCTTTCATGACATAAACTACACATAATTTGACCCATTTTGGCATTTTATGTCTGATGGAAGAACTCCAGATTTATGAGGGACGCGTGTCAAAAATGTCTAGGTTAAAACTACTCAATCGATTTCTCCGATTAAGCGATCATTTAGTGGAAGTCGGCCCCGGCCTTAAGCAAATCCGATCTCACGTGGCGATAGAGTTGTACGTATCGGGTGATTGTCTCTATTTTTATTGTTTTTCGTTTAAACTGCGATTTAGTGTAAGATATAAGAATTAAATAAATAAATAATGTTGGACCATTCGCACAGCAATATCTTGCCGCAATCTAAGCAGAGCTTGTGTTAGCATTTCTACTGGCAGCCGTGTGGCGCGGCCTTTTTAGTTGCTAGCAACAATACGCTACATAGATTTGTATTTTTTTTTATCATACATAGTATAGAAAACATCCAGAAGATCTGGAACGAATATCTGCAAATCGTACAAACATCTGTATAACAGGGGGACCCGCCATGCCACAGAGGTCGTCGTAACACTGGTGCTTGCTACTCGGGCAATCCGTCTTCAAACTCAGAACCACGCCAAAAACAATTGTCTACAAATACCTGATGTAAACAATTTTAATTATTACGATTACCTATGTATGTGAAGATTTTCATCAACCCACGATCAAAGCCGTGGCAAAAAGCTACCAACACCTACAAACACGTAATTGTTTGTCTCAAAACGTGTTAACTGGTTACCTAAGGTGCAAAAGGAAAACTGTCGACAGTCTTAATTTAACGACGTCGACTGATGGATGAGAGGCGACACGGAAATGCAGATCAGCTACTTGGAGCGAATAGATTAGAGCTAGCTTCTGAGGTTGGATTGATGTCTCTGAGTTTTTGAATCGGTTCGTTTAGATGTAAATTTTTAGGCGGTAAAAAATTAGTGCGAAACCGCTAGCAGTAAATCGATTCAGATTTATAAATAAGTCCCTAGTAATAAAAATAAATAAATAATGCTGGACAATTCACACAGCATCATCTAGCCCCAAGCTAAGCAGAGCTTGTGTTATGGGTACTAGATGACTGATAATCCTTTTTCGCCGCTCATTGATTGATTTTTTTTTTTGTTATAATAATAATCCCTCAACACTCATTTCCATGATCTCGGGCCGTAAGCCGAGATCATGGAACTACTGACTATAACTTAAAAAAAAGAATAAAATAATTTATTGATAACACTCACAATATTATACAGAGTTACAAAAAACACACACAAAAGTACTTCACCTGCTAAAGCAAATAGTTCTAGACTCTAAAGCCTGACCGGTGTTATGGAGCGTGCATTTTTATACTCAATATACCTTATTATGACCACAATCACACCTGATGGAAAGCGAAGAAATGGCCGACGATGTATCACGAAGGTCTAGTAGAGAAGTTATGTAACATGTTACATAGCGAGCATCCGTGCAGTTAGTACGGGGAAAGAAGGCGCTCGCAACAAGCAACGAGACGGATTTTAGCACGGCGTAACGTATCCTCCTCGCAGCAGATACAGATATTAACTGCACTTGCAATTGAATGTGTATTTGCTCCCAGTTACCCTAACCAGCTCAGTTCGCGATCGACCGCCATCCTAGCAGGTTCATTTTCAACCGTTCCAACCATTATGTAATAAAAAAATGTCTTTTTGTAATGATCTGCATATGGTGTACAATAAAGCATTTTTGTATTGTAATATACCATGAGGTGGCGGCAGTACTTTATAACCAGTTTAGTGTCTTGTGAATATAGTCCGTACCATAAACCAGTGACTTTCCTGACCACTAACCAAACATCCATTCCAACTACCAATCTCAAAGTGCTGTTTGGGGATCCACCAGTACCATCTACCACAACCATAACACTTTTCACTGCGAATTGTACATTACGCCCCGTAACACCTGCACAGGTCAGTACCTACTACTGACAGGTTGTAAGAATGTCAAGCTAGAGTTTAGTGAACAAATTGAGAGAAGTCACAGGCGAAGTAATAAGAGATTGTAGTTTTTATTGGTTGAGGTTAGAAGGTCGCCAAGTGGACCAAATGTCAAGCCGCGCCGTGTTGAAGATGTTAGGGCATAGTGCCTATACTACATTATACAGTGTCACATTATTTGACGATCAACTGATACCTACTTGCTGAAGAATTCCAGTTATTTCTAGATTTCAATAAGATAAGACAGATTGATACATTAAATTTTATCTTATTTGTTGTATTTTTAAGTGTGCAACACCGTTTGTATTTTCTATCTACCTAAGATAAGTTTGCACTTATCTACTTTAAATACTATTTTGTACCATACAGTGAACTTTGGTCATAAAATACATCCATATCCATCCTAATCTATACGAATATTATAAAATCCATAGTAACTCTGTTCATCTGTCTGATGTTGACCTTTTCACACCAAACTGGCAGAACGGATGGCAATGAAACTTAGCAGGGACGTAGACGGTAGCCCAGACCCTCTTCTGAGATAACGACCCATCGACGAAACGTACCGTCGAGATAGAGACCTGTCGAGGTAGAAACCCTTCAAGGTACTGATCTTTCGAGGAAATTACCCATAGACGAAACGTACCGTCGAGGTAGAGACATCGAGGTAATGAACATCGAGGTAACGTCATTCGAACTAGAGTACGAGCCCAGCCGAGGGACGGACTTAAGCTACTTTTTATCAGAAGCTAGTAGCAATGATATCGGAACTCACTATTCAAAGCAGTAATCTATAGGTACTAAGATTACATCTAATGTTTCAATGGCGATGACTGTACCAATAACTACAACCATACAGCTGGAAAGTGTGGGATCTCTAGTAGGTACGCGCAGCAGTAGGTGAGTACAAGACACCAACACGCCAGAAGATGCTAAACGTATTCAAATGAACAACGATAAACAACCTCCTGTTAACAACTGCCCTGCAATTTATCTAATTGTACCTAGATTAGATAAATCAAGACCCTACAGTGCCTAGAGCCTACACTTTAGAATTTGTTAGCAATCGGAACCTAGATAGCGTTTTATTTGAGATAGAAGCTTTTCCATTTGTTTTACTTCGAGATAAGATAATATAGTTATGTAGATGCCTACCCAGTTACTTATAAAACTAAGAAACTAAGAGGTGTCTTGGGACAAACAAAAATACAAACTTCAAATTTAATTTATTTATTATTATTATCCTACAATTAATTCGGAAACCTTTTTTGACGTTGTGGCGTGGTGGCGAAGGTCCACATGCGACGAAGGATGTTTCGGGTTCGATTCCCGCCTCGGGACAAATGGTTGTATTTTTGATGGTTGTTTTTATAATAGCTATTGGGCCCACCTAACAAAAAGTAGAAATATGTAACACCTATATATGGAAAGAACCAAAATTTTATGTAAGAGAGCTTTTCTTAGTAAAACTTGGAGCTTTCTTATCAAGTAAGATTTATCTCTATAAGCTATATGTAATGAAATGACATTGTAAAAATATGTTTTCTTGTACCCACACTTGGTAAATCACTAGGTACTTGCAATAAACGAATTCAAATCGAAACTTTGAATTTATTTAACTTAACTAAGTTGCAATAAACGATCATGAGATCAAAAAAATGAGATTAGGAAGATAACTTAATAATAAAACTTTTAAAACCATCATGGTAATTAACACTAAAGTCATTTTTGAGTTATACAATATTTCGGCACAGCTTCATGCGCCTTGATCACGGAATAACTGATAACAACAGTCAAATCGAATGAAGGTCAGAGATAACTTAATAGTCGATGGCCTGATGAAAACAAACCAATCTTCAATGTAATTCGATATCCTACCGGTTAAATGAGGCAAAATAAATAGAAAACGACGTGTGAAGACCCAAACAAAGCCTGACCTCAGAAATGACCTAGACTAGACAGGGATGAGGTAAAGCGAATGCTTTTTTGTGGCTGACTAGTTATTAAAAGATTGCTATAAGTTTTTGTGTTTGCCAAATAAATGCATTAAGGAACCTGTTACATTTTTTACAATATGTATTATAATAATAATAAATAATAATGCTGGACAACAATTCACACAGCATTATCTAGCCCCATGGTAAGCAGAGCTTGTGTTATGGGTACTAGATAACTGATATACATAATACAATACATTACATAGATAGATTTTATTATACATAGAAAACGACCAGAACACCCGAAACAAATATCTGCAGATCGTACACACAATTGTTCCGAGGCGGGAATCGAACCCGCAACCTCCTGCGTTGCAGGCGGACCTTCGCCCACCGCGCCACATCGGTCGTCGAATTATACAACGTATGAGTAGGTAAGCGGTATGAAAAGGCATTTGCAAATATCCTTTAGTGTTTTTCAAAACATTTCTCTCACAATCTTTCGAAATTTCAATTCCCTAGAGTTGTGTGAAATTTGCGTTTGGTCTAAAAGTGTTTAAGAAAATTGGCAATTATAGCCCCAAGCTAAGCAGAGCTTGTGTTGTGGGTACTCGATTACTGATATATTTAATAGAATAGCCAACTATCAATCCATCAAAACCTCCAAACTTTAGTATTTATGATATTAGTGTTGTAAATTTATTTGCTAGGCTAGAAAATTGGTATCCCAAATTAACTGAAGCTTCACTAAACATATTATTATCTGGTGTTATTCATCAGTCATTGCGCCCACCCACAGTCATTATACGAAGCTAGTAGTTTGGGTCAAGGTCCCATGACGCTGCTTTTCTTTGAGTGCTTCGCCAAACACTACTTGCCAGGCTCAGTTAGGTTCCTATTATTTGCGAACTTTCGTTGCATAGTACAGATTAAATAACAAAATATATTTTTTCATTATACAGCATTATTTATTTATTTTTCATCGTCTTGGGGCTAAACGCTACTATTTAGTGAACTATGTAGTATTTTGTTCATATTTCCCAACAGGACCTGTCTTGTTTTAGATGATAGTCTCGAGTATTTTTTTTAATAATCTAGTTACGTACCTAACCTTATATTCTACAAATAAAACCTATTCGATTTATCTTCTTTTATTCTCACAAAGCGATGCTTGCCTTAAGTATATACTGTCATCATTGTTACCGATATTTTGTTATAGTTTTTGTACAAATAATTCCTATATCCTCACTTTCACCTTCACCTCTAGTATCTATACGTAGAGTTTCATATCTCAAGGACAAATATTATTATTCTAATTGCATTTCCAAAGCAATGCATGTAGTGGCGCTACCCACGCGCGTCTAACAAGGCAAGCTAACTGCCTACTAAGCACTAGCACCACGTTATGCTAATGCATCGCCGCCCACCTAAAGAAATGCACACAAAATGTGTTAAGCTTCTCGTACACCTGAATAGTATTGCTGCAGCACAGCATAAAAATGTGCACTCAAATATGACCTTTAACTCGTAACGTTTAGATCTATTTTATATTGATGGCATCAGATGACAGCTCGCGGACCACTAGTTTTAAGCTTGTTAGAAGCCGTTTAGTCACTGTAAAATGTATCCAAAGATAACGAGTTTAAGCCCATATTTAAATGCAGTTTTGTGCTGTGGTAGCGGTATTGGATTAATGTGCGCCGATCTTTAAGGTTCTTGTAAACATCTTACTAATATTATAAACACGTACGAAAGTCTGTGCGGTTGTTTGGATGTTTGTTACATCTTCTCGCCACAGCTGACAAACCAACCCTGTGTAAAAACATGTGGCAACGCAGCAGGTAGAAAATGGTCGGCAGGTAAAAATGTCTCGTCATTAAGCAGGTACCTATGTACCGTAGTGCAATAAAAATTAATAAATAAAAGTACCGGGCCTGAAATTTTGCATATTCCTCCATAACCTAGAATTAATCAAAGACATCATCTTTCTATCCCACAATCTTAAAAAGAAAGTCATTTAGACGCCTGAGTAAGGTCTATTTATTTAAACTTTATTGCACTATTAAAGGTACAAAAGGTGGGCTTAATGCCGAGGCATTTTCTACCTGCCAACCAGGAAACACATGTTTTAAATAAATGGATGGCGTGCTAACATTACATACAAATATAAGTAGTAGTAACTATCTTTATGACATTTTATAATTGATATATATATATACATAAAATACATATTATATTATACATATCTATAAACCTAAGAAAAACAGCTAAAACAATAAATATACAATTCCAAATATAGCATAAGAATCAAATCAAATCAAAAGAAGAAGAAAAAATAAAAAAAATAGAAACGTTTTATGAAGAGCTATGGTTGTATAACCTCTCATGAAAAAGCCTTCGCACCGATTTCTTGAAAGTATCACGTGTATTTGCTTTTCTAATGTCCAGTGGTAAGTCATTCCACAGCCGCACTGCTTCTACCGAAAAAGAATTTCCAAAGAAAGAGCTGTTATGCATAGGTATAGACAGGAGAAGATTATTGGAGGAGCGGAGATTTCTACTGTGATCGTCTGCCAGGAAATTAAAACGGACTCGAAGGATCTCTTATGACTGAGAACAGTAGACAAAGGATCCTGAGTTTCCTTCGTTCGCGGATTGGTAACCATTTAAGCAGAGCTCGGTATTTGCTTACATGATCATACTTGCGGAGATTATAGACGACACGTGTTTAGGTCTGTCGAATAATTAAATATTATTCTGTATTCTAAACTAAACCATCGCCTATACTTGTTCTAGCACTTCATGTCCATCCAAAGGTTGCCCATTGTACAACATATTTTGTATTTGTTTTTTTCTATCTGGCATGACTATTTTATTTATTTATTTAACAAAATCCACAGTTCTTATTCTAGACAAACTTAAAATACTATGTTTTTACTACGACCTACGACCAATGACGGATTTACATTTTATACATGGATATTTTTAAACTATTAAATTGTCAGTTGAGCTACCAAACAAAAATTAAGAGAGTGGAATGACTATTACCTACATATGTATATCAGATTAATAGTCAACCAAATATAATAAAATTCGTAATGAGTATTACGTGTTCGTGATATTTCCAGTCAAAGACATGACATAATCTTATCCTTCGACATTTTTATTACCAACAGAAATATTATGAGATTCGTAATAAAATTGTCACAATAAAGTTTGAAGGTTTCGAACAAACTAATTAAGATGACATAAATCAAGACAAATTACGTTAACAATATATAATGACAATGATATCATCATTTGATTGTACCTCATCATTTTCTTTTGTAAAAATAATTTTAAACAAAACACACATTTTTTCGACAAAGGTTTTTGATAGACTCGCGTTTACCTGTGGGCTTGGCTGTGGATTTTGTTTTATATATAAATAAATAATATATAATTGTATAGTCCTCGAGGCAAACACGGGGTGGTCTTAAGTTTACCCGTGTAAGTACATACATATGTACTCGTACAATACGAGCATGTTATTCTACCTGTAGCCCAGGAGCTCTGTTATCAAGCTCTTGAATCGATTTTGAATTAAGAGGCTAAGAATGATAGTTGACACAAACGAGGTGTAGCCAAAAAAATCGACAAATTAGTCTCAATTTCCTATTTAGTCTTTGATTACAAAATCAATGACAATATCCCTCTGCTGTGACAGCAGCGTGTTTTCCCGTTAAGGATTTAGGGTTTCTTCTTAAATAACAGCTTGATTTCTAATGTTCATGCTTGAAATAAATCGGTGCATCCGTTCCAAATGGGCACTATGGCCTCTCCTTAGGTCTATGTCCAGCAGTGGACTAAACTTAAAGTTTGATGATGCATTCCAAAACCAGCTATGTACTGTACCAAACCATTTCAAATTAATAAAGTTAAGGTTTTCGAATTCTTGTAAAAGTTGCTTGTCTACTTAAATAACTTCAACCTTAACCTAACTATGTCACTTTTCTATTAAGCTATCTTTACTTTCATAAAATTCTCAAGTGAAAGTGTTTCGTAACTTTTCTTCGCGTATAAATAACAAATCACCAGGTCAAAGGTTCCGTCAAAGGTCACTTTTGGCCTCTTGCCTCTGGCTATTTTACATCCTAGTAGACGATGATTCATCAATAGGTTTTTATGTTAGAAACTGTCATTGAATTCTATTGATATCGGTCATTGGATATTTTAGGCAATACTACAATGTCAATGGGCCCATAAAATAACAAGGTAGGTTTGTGAACGTGACTCATTCAAACCAAATTTTTAAAATATAGATTTATAGATCCCGCCCCTTGCTTAAAGATATTTAAACCTAGTACCTATGTGTCCTCGTATGAGCTAGATATTTAGGTCATACGAGGTAAGTTCTAGCTGATAATTATATATACATAAATTAAGGTGTTTTTATTTGTAAACATTTGGTAAATAAATTCTTGCATTTGTATTTTGTATTTGGTACAAAAGGTACGCGATAAATAATGAATGATTTGTAACGAAATAGCTAAATAATGCTATCGTGGTTATTAACAATGCATAGGGATGCCTATGTCCAGCAGTGGACTGCTATAGGCTGATGGTGATGATGAGTTTCATGATTTCTGATTAGAAAAATAATGTTCAAATAAAAATACGGAATGAGTGAATACAATATTTATTTGAGATCAGTACATACTTATTTTCATATAAAAACAATGAAATGTTAAAACTAGTAGAATGGGTGGGTACATACATAAATAGATATTAAATCTTTTCCGTCTATGGAATGCTCTCTGGACATCAGACGTACAAAATCACTCCCTATATTCAAAAAACTGCTGCTTCAGCATTGTTTATCCATATCAAATATTGATAGCCTTATCTTATGTCTATGCAAGTTTATTATAATGTTTGTAATGTAGGTATTTAGTGTATTTGTTACCAATTATTTATTAAAGTGCCACCGTCTATATTGTTCGTTCATGTCCAGTCCATCCCAAGGTTGCCTGGTAGAGATCGCTCACAGCGATAAGGCCGCCCTTTATACCTTTATTCTAAGTTTTTATCTTTGTATTATTTTCTGTTTTTGTGTGTTGTAATAAAGTGTTATCTATCTATCTAGATATTCATGGAAAATAATTAAGCCTACTCTGAATACAATTAATTATACATGAACAAAATAAAATATGGATCAGTTGAGCTAGCTGTAGATTGTTTGCAACATTCTGCAGTTAGGTCAATTGTTTCAAATGTAAATACCATTTCTAATTTGTTACTATTATTTGACTGTAACTTTCTTTGTTAAATATACATTTTATTAATTGTATACAATGGATTGCTAACGACTTTATGACATAACTAAAGTCATATGTAAAACACATAATAAATATAATTTCAAATATTAGGTAAGTATCACATAGTTGCTAAAAGACGGAATATATTTTAAGCTTTTGGACGCGGCTTTGCTTACGGGGTAAGAGCAGAAAATAATTTTAGATAGAAATGGCTCATCATCATTTTATTGTTTTTTAATTGTCTATGTTTATAAGCCTATGTAAAATTTCCGACACAATGTAAATTGTTTGAGAAAATAAAAGAATGAATGAATGAATGCTCAGGTTTTAATACCTGAGCATTCATTCATTCATTCTTTTCATTTCTATCTAAAATTATTTTCTGCTCTTACCCCGTAAGCAAAGCCGCGCATAATGTAAAGGCTAGTATTTCTTAGATGTCTTTCTATCTTGTGTTTAATTATTTTCTTTGTGACTGAGTTTTTGTATTACTAGTAGGTACGTATTACTTCCCTTCTTCTTTCTTGGACTTATTATTTGACTTATTGCATGTGACAATGGTTATGCTGGTTGATGTAAAACAAAGCCGCGAACATAAGCGAAAGGTAGTCCTTCCAAACGTCGAGTCTATTCCGTAACGATCGGTAGATATTCATGATTTAATTGAGCTAATTTTTACCGAAAACCGATATTCTAGACATATAAAATTAATTGACATTTTACAATGCGGCTATCCCTTCAGGCGGTACCCCGAAGCACACTAGCGCCGCCACCTATTTTTTCTTATTTATACGTTGAAATATCAAAAATTTCATAGGGCATTTTGTGATATCAATTATAAGCTTTTTTTATTGCCTCTGAAATAGTTTTATTTTATACTAGCTGTTTCCAGCGGTTTCACCCGCGTTAAATTAAAATTTCACATTTTTATATTTTAATATAGTCTATGTTCACCGCGGATAGATTTTTCAAATCGGTCCAGTAGTTTCGGAGCCTATTCAATACAAACAAACAAAAAATCAAACCTTTCCTCTTCATAATATAGACGACAGTAAAGTTTAGTTATTCGTGTTTCTGCGTAAACTATACAAAATACAACTTTAACAAAGACATTTAAAAATATCCTATAATATGTATCATAAAATTCCCAATTAAATTTTATTTATGATAAAAAAAAATCACAACTAAATTATAATAAAATAGGTGGCAGCGTTAGTTTGCCTTAAAGAATTTACCGCTTTTTCTGATGGGAGGCGGGCCTTAGTGACATACTAAGGCCCGCCTCCCATCAGAAAAAGCGTCGTTTTTATTGATTTTGTGTTTTCACGATTTATGCACGAAAATTACTTCACGTCTAAGAACGCTGTAAGTCTGAACGGACTACCTTGTGTAGGTATCACATACCTACTAACTAATAAAAGTTGTACTATAGTAGGTACTAAAGTAATTTAAAACGGGATATTTACCATGATTTGATTTTTGAGTTTTCCAATATTTCGGCACAGTTTCATGCACCATGATCACGGAATAACTGAAGGCACTGCGTGTGAGTTTTTATGGGCAGAATTACCGATCTACCCTCATTTATTGTCATATACTACGAAAGATACTACTATGTGACTATATTAACTAGGTACTGTGCCGAAATATTGGAAAACTCAAAAAACAAATCATCGTAAATATCCCGTTCTTAATTGACTTTAGTGTTAATAGCCATGATAGTTTCAAAAGTTTGAGCACTTAGTAGTAAATAGAAATGACCATGGAATATAATCTAAACTTGCAGCAACAGCGCGACCCCCGCTAAGGTCCACTTGGAGGGCTTGTCCTTGGTCTTCAAGTTGAAGGTCCACACGTACGTGGGCCCACGCGTGCGCGTCTTGTAGACCGGACACTCGTACATGTTGCGGAGGTCTTGCTTGTCTTGGGTTATCGCCTGGAGGAAAACGAATAGCAATTATTAGTGAGAAGTATTTAAAAAGATGAAGTGTTAAAAGATTAACATATTTAATGTCAGTGTTAACTTTTCGAAGACGGTTTCGAGGCCAGGGTGAAGTGGAGGCGATCCATAGGATATCTGAAGCAAGCTAGCTGACTATGACGGGATCTCACTAGCTTTCTGTCTGCGGCTTTGCACGCACTATTTCCAGATAGAAGTAGTCTATGACTTTAGATATAAATAAAGTCTTTATTTGCAAGTTCAGACACACAAATACATAATACATATACAAATACACAACACACGTAGGTACAAAATACAACACCGTCTTTCCCCATGACACAGTCTTTCTCCTTGTCAAATTTCATTAAGATCCGACCAGCCGTGCATAGGTAACAGATATCTGAATTACTATTTGTTATATATTGACGACCTCTGTGGCGCGGCGGGCAAAGGTCCGCCTGCGACGCAGGAGGTTGTGGGTTCGATTCCTGCCTTGGGACAACTCTACAACTTTAATCACACAAGTAATGTCTGAATCAGATATTAAGCTATTAGCTATCCCAAAGCTCAAATCCGATATAAAACGTTCCTCACCCGAACATTAATAACAGGCATAGCCGGGAAGAGATCCTTAAGGCGCGAGTCCATTATAATTCCAGCTTGAACGTCCCACCGCGCGCCCTCCATCAGGAGCCCGTGGACGTACGCACCGTCTTTCGGAGCCGCCCTGGAATCAAGGATGCTGTCGGACGGAGCCTTGTTAGAGGGTTGTGTAAGCGTGCGCTGAGGTGGGTGTGGAGCTTTAAGCTAGCTGACGATGTGTGAAATTCAATTACAGATTGAAAATAGGTAGAGGACTGAAAATAATAAAATGTACACAATTTGACTTGTACTTATTTTGCACTTAGACTTTGAATTTCAGAATCTTTAAGGTGATGTACGAGTATACTCGTAAATTAAATTTTTCATGCTTAGAAACATGACAACAAATTTGATTTCGACATCAACGACCATTTAAGTGTTTTGACAAGATATTTGACACATCGTCAGCACAATATGATTATTAACAGCTGAAGCTAAGCAATGGATAGTCGTCGGTTTGATCCATATTGAAGCCAGGACTTATCTTTGCTATGCCATTCAGCTAGCCAACATTTAGAACTTCCAAGGCGGTAACACAATCCAATTTCACTCTATATCTATGGACAAGCATTGCTTAAATAAGCCAGTCTGTAGTCAGCATTATGCCTGAAAATACGCCTAAAACCGCTGAAATGTTAGTCCGTAATGTACTTTCAACATTTCTTAGGTTATAATAACATGCTGCATTCCATGCAATTTTGATTTGAAGCCAATTATGCAGCTTTTGCAGTAGTTTGTAGTAGTATAGAGTTCATGATGGTTATAATTGAAAGCACTCACAAAATGATTATACCTACATCTTCAATTGAGAGCTTACAGACTTATCACACTGGCGATTTGCGAGTGATTTTAATGCATAGCGATCTCGCCGGGGCGCCGAAGATACCTCAGGGCTCGTAGCGTGCGATTTGCGCAATTTTTTCGCTGTAAAATCGCTCGCAAATCTCCAGTGTGATATGATACGGCTCTTAGCATATGTAGGTTACTCTATTAAGTACCTATTTGTACATACATACACAAGGTATGCTTCAAGCGACAACTTACCAAAATACCTAAGAGAAAATATGAACATACAATCTACCTAGAGGTCTGAAAAGAAGCGTAGTTTCGGACAGCCATAGCAGAATTAGTATGCCTACCTTATAGCCTACATTAAGAACGAAATTTGGTCTAAGATAACATTTTCTGGTAGGTATAAACTTGACTCTATTGCCTGGACAGCCTGAAGAGCTGCTATATGTAGATATTACTTACATACTGGTTGAATTCAGACGCTCAGTCAAGCAAGAATAGAAAACATAGTTCAAGATTCTATAGTTGTAATAGTTTCGTCCATATTAAATTCTATAGGAAGCTAGTTAGAAGAAGGTTAGTACCTAAAAAAGTACAGATATGAATTTAAATTTCCTTTCAGACCATCATCAGAATTAATCAAACATATTCAAGATAACTATCAAAGCTTTCTTTTGCTGGTTTCCTGTAATAAAAAGGACTTTAAACCATGAAGTAATACGTAGAAAGTTCTGATAGCCACTGTTAACAAAATTATGAATTTTCTCAAGTTTATTCCATAGAACGTTAAATCAATGAAAATAATTAATGAAGGCATGTTCCTTCCTCAGAAAGTATCGTCTAACAACCCCTTTTACATGATTAGGAAATACTTTTGTCAAAGTTTGACAGTTACGAAATCCATGAACATTTTTTATGGGAAAATGTGTTTTCTTTTATTCATTCGTCAATTTCCAATATTTTCAAATATTGAAAATCGGTCCAGCCGTTCTCGAGTTATAGGTCTTCGTAAACACCCGACTTTGTTTTATATATCTCGATAGACACATCGATTATGTTAAATAATCCTTAGCCTCGAGTATCTGCGTTAGGCAAGAATGCGGGCACATATGCTAAGAACCCGAGTAATAAATTTAAGCCTCATTATTGTGCAATTACATCGAGAATCCGCTGCTTGGCTGCACACCAAATATGCTAGTACTTTCCCGGGCGACCCCTTTTCCATAAGGAACCCTACTATTCTACAATTTCGTTAAACACACTCAAAGGTTTAAGAACTTACGTGAACTCCTCCTTCATTTTTTTCGTGACGTCACACTGCAGACACATTTTGTCCAATGGCAGCTCGTATCTGCGAGCAGTACTCTGCATTATGGCCGTCAGTAGACTTTGCGGGTTGAAAAAACCTGCCAACCACACGGACGATGGTAGCTGGAAACAAACAGATAATGTATTCATTACAAGTCAGTAAATAAATAAGCAAGTTAATATAATAATAAATTGAAGTCATTAAATCATCAGGTGGATATAAAAGATTTGTCCAAAAAATGCTTATCCAGCGTCTAAAAAGGCAGTATAACTTCAAACATTATGGAAGACTTAATTTCGATAAAATAAATAAAAGCAAAGAGTATGTTAGGTTAAGATCTCAAATAGTTCAAACTCACTCCATATACATACAATACAATACAATACAATACGCTTTATTGCACATCAAACACAGAAAAACAAAAACAGTAAAGAACAAAGATACAGATGCACAATGGGCCGCCTTATCGCTAAGAGCGATTTCTATTACATATTGTGTTTTAATCAACTTTAGAATAGAATAGAATATACTTTATTGCACAAAAAGTTGTACATAGGCGAGCATAATGCTAGATAGCATTCTCTACCTGCTAACCTTTGGGTAGTGTGGACAACAGTTTGGTAGGTAGTGCTATATAATTGAGATAATAAAATATACTACTATAACTTTGATAAGGTAATAGCATTTTTTAACAAGTCGATAAGTTTCTATGTGTATACATAGTTTATTTTGATAATAATATGCACTGTGTCAAAAATAAGTGATTCTACTTTTAATACTCACGTGTTCAATAACAGAACACAGATGTACATATATTTATGAAACTATGTAATGTTAGCACGCCAACTGTCTGTAAAAACATGGTTTGTGCTGGTCGGCAGGTAGAAACTGCCTCGGCAAAGAATAGATGCTGAAGAAGATGCCCACCCTCTGTACCCTTTGTAGTGCAATAAAGTTAACAGAGATAAATAACAGAGCAGTCACAGTAGAAGATAATTCTTACCACAAAGTCGGTGGCCCAGGTTTCCAGTTCCCTCAGTCTTAGGAGTAAGTCCACATACCACGCCGATAGACCGAGCAGCGAGGGGTAAGCCCTGCTACCCCATATTGCTGGTACCTAACCAAAAGGTTTATCAGTAAAACAGCCGTCATCGGTGCGATTGAGGCCAAACGAAGTGTAGTCCCAAAGGTTGTTTTTTTATGTGTCTATTTTAGTCTATTTTATTGTGGTCTATTCACGCATACACTTTTATCATCATCATCAAACTATTAGCCCACAGCTGAACATAGGCCTCCCCGAGTGAGCGCCATAGCGCCCTGTCTTCAGCTTGCCGCATCCTGCTTACAGTCCTTCCCAGGTCGTCATCCCACCTGGCCGGAGGGCATGCTACACTACGTTTGCCGAGTCGCGGTCTCCACTCAAGAACACGTTTTGCCCCAGTGGTTGTCGGTTCTTCGTGATATATGGCCGGTCCACTGCCACTTCAGCTTGCTAATTCTTAGAGCTTTGTCCAATAACTTTGGTTCTCTGTCGGATGTATTCATTACGAACAGTTAATTAGGTACTGTACAAATAAACTGAGATCCACTTATGACCTGGTACTATATCTAAAGTAGTCAAGACAACATACCTGGTCTAGAAATAGTGCGTTTTCCAATTCCTCCATAACAGATGTTATTGTTAATTCACCCTGTAATTAATAATTTGATAATGAATTATAGAAGCCGCTTCGTGTGTTGCAAAGACGACATATTCCGACGGAGGCAAAGGTCCACTTTGGATCGCTGAGCGGTTTTTTATCTCTCTATGAGTATACAGCCAAGTGTATTCTTGTAATATACGAAATAATTGATGATTGATTTATTATTGTAAATTTCTTTAAACAGCAAAGATAGCGTTTAAAATATGTATCTACGTAATGTATAACGCTAAGAGGCGACGTGGAAGGCCCAGGGTCAGATGGCGCGACGAGCTCGAGGTACATCTTTCATCATGGCCTGTTGCAGCGTTGGATCGCGAGGAGTGGAAGGAGAAAAGTGAGGCCTTAGCCCAGCAGTGGGACAATAATGGCTTAAAATAAAATAATAAATAAATAATGTATAAGATGTATGTATAGTATATATTAAGTATCATGCAGTACCCGTAACGGAAATTCTGCTTAGCTTGAGGTATTATGAATTGTCCAGTGTTATTATTATGATTGTATTATTTTTTATTATTTAATGTAAGTACATAATAACATAAAAATAACTTTATTGAATAGGAAACGTACATAGGCGATCTTTTTCTTATGATTTTTATGAGTGACAGATTACCAAAAACAATAATAACTCACTTTGAGCCCCAAGTCCAGTTCCCTCAACGATCGCTTCATCTCTCCCGTGAGATAGTTCATCCGTTCGCACTCCTGGAAGGCGACGATAACGTATGGAGTCCTCTCTTCCACCTTACCCATTATCTCGACCATGTTGAACTCTTCGGGGAGCTTCTCCATTATCTCGTCTAGCATTTGTTTTACCTGACAAGAAAAGTTGATTAAAACACAATGTATGAAGTTTTACATAGATAGTTATGGGATATCTATCTATGTAATGTATTGTATTAAGTATATCAGTTATTTAGTACCCATAACACAAGCTCTGCTTACCATGGGGCTAGATCATGCTGTGTGAATTGTTCAACATTATTTATATTTATAGTTTACATTTTTTGAGATATTAACTGAACCAAAACACTCTTTTTTATTCTATTTTTATTATTATCTCATCTAGAATTTGTTTTATCTGACAAGTGAGAGTAAATTTTTTAGTAAACTTTTACGTTCTACCGAAAACTCGGACTTACTAAACTACGGAAAAAACTATATGTACTATGTGAAGGCGCACAGCTTTACAATAATTTACCTTCCCAAATTAAAAGTGTAAGCTCATTTAATGTGTTCAAACTTAAATTAGCTCAACATATCATAAATGATAATTCACTTCTTATTAAGTGAACACGTCAAATGAGTCAGATATTGAACGATCAAAACCTATGTATACTTTTCTGTGTGTTGTAAATTACTTTATATAATTTGTCTTGGAAAAAAAGGTTGTGTAAAGAAAGCAATGGGTTTCTATATTCCTACCGTGATTTTTCTGACATGGACTGTGATTTGACACGTTAACTAAATAGCATGTCTCTCCCCAGATCTCGAATAATCAATAATCATCAACCAGATTTCCGTCTCGAACGGCTTCATTGACAACATTATCCACACTGTAAGTGCTTATTTTGCATGCCTAAAGGAACAATTTTTTTTATTTTTATTTGCTTTGTGTTATTTTTAGTGGCTTTCGTATCACGGCGGCCATGATAGGCCTATTGTGATCGCCACTTTTACATTTTCAGTCCCGAAGCCGTGGCGTTCATAGTTCGCCACTAACCCTTGCAGCTGCTAGGAACTGTAGGATTTTCTTCGGGGTGATGTCTTTCAGCTCGTCTGGGCTATGCAAATGCTTGCCCAGATGGATGCTGCGTTTGTGCATCAGTGCTCCACACTCACTTAGCAGATGGAGGGGCGTTTCATCCGCCTCCTCACAAAATCTGCAGGATTGTGTGTCGCTTAGCCCTAGTTTGAACATGTGCTTGTTAAGGCGACAGTGTCCAGTTAGGGCTCTTGTCATGATGCGAAGGTTACCTCTGCTTAGCGCTAGGATTCGGTTGGTATACCGACTATCGAAGGCTTTTATCAGAGATTTTGAATGATCCATGCCCGAGGAGTTTCTCCAGAGCTTGTGCGATTTCCCAGGTTTATGCTTGTGCCAAACCTGAACAAAAATTTTTAAATCTGAATCTGAATGGTGATCAATCGTGTAGGTATATGGAAGGGAGAGAAGTGGAGGAAATTCTTCTTGAATGTGGATGGAATCTCAGCTGATGGCAGAAAGTAAATCAACTTGTATGTAGCTAACTGAACAGTCCCTAATAATTTTTTTATCAACGTTGCACTCCAGGAAGATCCACTTAAGCACTGTATGAGCCCAGAGCTGTAGTTAGATAGTTTGAATTAAACCACTGAGTAAATCAATCGTAGTTATATTGTGAAAAGTATACAAGTTAGTCTAGTAGTTAGTCTCTAGTCCGCGGTTAAAGCTTAACTGAAAATATAGGTCGCGGCTGAATGCGGTGTTAGCCGAATTAGTTTTATATAAAATGTGTGCAGTGCGTGAACAGTACAAGCACCAATAAACGTTTATATTACCTTGTCTTCTCTAGTGACCGTGGCGGCCCCAGACGCCTGCGCATCTCTCGGCTGCATCTCGAATATGGTCCGGAAGAGGTTCTCGGAGGTTGTCGTCAGGAATCCGATCTCTGCGTTGGGATGCAGCCCGTACAGATAAGGGGACTCTACTGGCATAGCGTCCTCTATGTACTGGTGGTAGCCGACATAATCGGTGTTGGGAGGGGCGGGGAAGCCGGGGGCTAGTTGTAGCTCGCCGTCCACCTGGAATCAAGAAATGCAGCTGTTAACAGCCTGATACTACACTAGACTTTAATCATAAGCAGTTGCCGGGAGGTTAGGTAGCTACTGTGAAAGCTGGTGGTGGCGGGTAGCCAGTCTAAATAACCACCCGAAAGCTGAGTTGATGACCCAACACTTGTTCATAACCTAACAATATGATACAAGAAACAAACTGTCATGTTGAACATTTTCGCAGGTATTCAAAGAAGACCTAATCATTGATTATTCTAATTTTGATTGAAAAACGACTGAGCTTGTATTTGGTGAAAAAAAACATGCTATGGATTGCCATAGCATGTTTTTTTCACCAAATACAAGCTTAATCAAGCAATCTTAATCAAGACAAAATTAATCAAGCTCATTGGAGCTTGATTAATTTTGTCTCTTCCTAATCGAATGATTGGTCTCTACATTAGATTGTCCCAATCTCCATACGTTCACAAAGAAATACATAGGTGTTTCACACGCCTGAGTATAAAATAGCGACGTGTATACCTCATCGTCAATGATATCGTCCACTGCTGAACATGCCTCCCGAGGCAATGAGGGCTTTTTCATAAGCAGCTTAGTCGACTCTAACGACATCCAATAGCTCAGTTGGAGGGGATTCTTTCGCCGAGAGCGTCACGGCCATAGAACTCGTATAACTTACCAAATCTGGCTGCATTAGCTCTTCCAAATAAGCGTTGCAGAGCCTCCTGTCCCAATCGTCAGTGATATGTCCCCCGTACATGATCTCCCCGAACAGATAGCGGAGGTCTTCCCACGGGACGCGGGAGTTCGCTTCGAGGTAGTTGAATAAGACGAACACGCTGATTGTTAGATCCCCTGGAAGTATCAGACGGAAACAAATAAGATACATCATCTCACAAATATTATAAATGCGACGGTTTGAATGTCGAAGACTTTAATATTTATTGTAATACGCCATAACTCCTGAACGAAACTTGCTGAAATTTTGCATATACATGGTAGTTTTAGACCTGGAGTAACAGGTACCCCGGTAAAATTCGTGCGAAGCTGCGGGCAGAAACCTAGTAATTACTATACAAAGAAAGTTTCGTTGGCTTCACATCAAAATCAGAGCGTAGCCATAATCAAAAGAACACTAGCTGTTGTGGATTTATTTGTAAACTGATTAGTTCAGGGTAACACAGCTATAACCATCTATGTGATGTTAATCAGATTTGCTCTGATTTCAAGGTATAGAGACATTTTCCTTGCTAATGTTTCATGAATAAAAAAGAATACTTTGGGGTCTTTTTCTTTCTTCTTCCGTATCCAAGTTGGCATTGCCTAGGTTCTAGACTTACCAACATTGAAAGGGTATATTTTATTCCACCCTTGCGGTCCGAACTTGCGCCTCTCTGCCACCACGGCGTGGAAATAGCAGAGTGCGAACAGAATAGCTTTGAATTCGGCTTCTTTACCACACATCTCCAGAGTTTCTTGGTTGAAGTTGTCCAGTGCTTTGTGTATGTTGGCCTGAAATAGATAGATAACACTATTATAACAAAACAGAAAACAATAGAGAAATCAATAATAGAATAAAACAAGTATAAAGGGCGGCCTTATCGCTGAGAGCTATCTCTTCCAGGCAACCTTAGGATGGGCTGGACATGGAGGAACAATATAGACGGTGGCACTTTAATAAATATTTACTTAGCCACTTGAACGCCCAGCGCTCGCAGCCGCGGAGGGGGACTTACGCCCGCGAGCAACCGACAACCAACGCTATTAAAACGCCGCGTAACTTCACCGATAAAAACGTTTGCCAAAACAAAAGTATTAAAGTTATTCCTAAACGAGAAATTACATTGTTTGCGTTAATATCTGTAGAATAAACTTGAATTATCATCTTATCATTAAACCTACACCTTGATCGTTAAAAATAATGTTAAAAAATAAAAGTAGACATTTTCGACCGGTTTTTCTGCAACTTTATTTTTTCATGATCAACCTATGATATCTGTAACAGTAATGAAATGTTCTAAATAAAGTAAGTTTTATTTCCTTTATAATGACGCCAATGGCTTTATACTAGACTCATTAGAAGTTTATCAAAAAACTTGATAAAAACAGGACTTCTCGGCCCACTTGTACTCGCGCGAGTGCATATTACCTTTGATATTTTCGTTGAATCTAAATCAAAAAAGGGCGTAAATCGTTTATTCTATGTACTATATTATTCTAGATAGATTATTTTATGCTACTATAGTAATATTTTTGAAGAAACTATATTGATTACTACATAAACAAATAAAATACCGGCCATGTTGATACACAAACGGTACTCGGTGATAGTTTTTACAAATTTTATAAACTTTAGAGGAATAATAAGTATGATGTTCATATACCATTAAAACCAGTGTTTTATCTAGAAAAAATACATATACAACAATCTTAGAAATATACAATACAACAAAGGTACTGACGACATGATTGATCAAAGCACACTTCATGTTCACAGCACAAATCACACCTGTTTTATTTTGTTGACTGACAAAAGTTTTTCTAGGAATCTCATTTGACAAGTGGTTCAGTTCGTTCGATGAATGATTTCTGCTTCGGTTATACCATAGATTAGGCCCACAAGAGCCACAGAAAAAAACTAAAATCATTTTTTCGCTAGGGTGACCCTCTGGGTACTGTAGTACCCGGGGCGTATTTTTCCGAAAGTTTTTAGGGAACTGCAGTACCCGTGGGCGTTCAAGTGGATAAAAAAAGAAAACATATACTTACAGTATATATAATAAAGTATAATAATAGTACATCAAATGTTTTATTATGCTATAAAAATGCTGTGAAAATGCTTGTCCTACTTATTTTTCTCGACATCATTGAATGATAGAAGGTAAGTGGATATATGTGGCTGGCTAAATATGTGCTAGTTATATATGTATGTAGTTAGTATTTTTCCACTAAAATTAAGTGAAATTCAAAAATAAGGCATCATTAATTTTTTGGATTATTGCTTTGCATTGTTTAATAGAACCTGGATGTGACTCGACTAGGACAAAGAGTGGCACGAGTTCTTGGGCTTAGCAGCAATAATATCCTCTATTATCTGGGATCCTTTGTAAAACCAATGAAGAGCTCAGGAATATTCTGAGCAGAGTTGGGCTGGTTATTGCTAATAAGCGTAATGAACCAACAGCTATAGCAGCTCCTGCTGAGCTGCACACTACTCAGTGGGTAAGACGGGTTGCCGAAGATGATGATAAGCGACAATTCTTAGCAACACATATCGCACAGAATGTATCCACGAGAGCTACAAACACGAGCCGACAAACATCTTGGCAGAAACGTTAAAATTGTAATATACTTTTGATTTAGAAATAAATAGATCCAAAAAAGTACAGGTACATTTCCATTAATCTGCATGACGGTTGCGTTAAGTCGATAGAACTGATCGGTTGGAAACGGCTCACGATTGCTATTAAAGACGTCGGTTAGGGGAGTCCTTTGTTAATCTACAAGTTTAAACTCATAATTACCTGCATGCCAGTAGGCGGTTCGTTGGTGATCTTGATGCTGGACTCTAGGATCCCCTGCGGTATGATGTGCGCGCCCGCAGTGGCAGCCGGCTCCGCTGACATGAACAGGCGGAAATCGTCGTGGCAGCCGTTTGCGAAGCTTTCCATCTTCTTTTCCAGGTTGGGCAGCCATTTTTTGACTAGATGTATGTTCTGAAAAAGAATTCGATTTAACGTCATTATATAGTTGTACGTAGGTAGGTAGAAGACTGCTTTAGACTGATGATTATGATGATGACATAGGTAAGGTACGTATCACTGAGTTCACGATGTGAATAACCAAAACTGTTTATTTACAGTACATCTTATTACATAGTTAATAATTTGATTATCTTAAAACTATAAACTGAGTTTTAATTCCTTGAGATTTTGTTACACTGTTTTTAAGTTTTACGGGACTAACACTGATCTCTCAGGAATAAGTAAAATATTTATGGGACCACGTGGGGATTATTCTAAATACCTACAATAGCAAAAGAACCAAAGAAAAATTTGCATTAGGCCGTGTTGGATCTGAACTGATATTTGTTTGAATTTTACGAAATAAACGCGTGTAAAGCTGCGTAATATAAACATTACATAGATATATATTTTTGATTATACATACATAGAAAACGACCAGAACACCCGGAACAAATATCTGCAGATTGTAGACACATTTGTCCCTAGGCGGGAATTGAACCCGCAAACTCTTGCGTCGCAGGCGGACCTTAACACGTTCGTTGAAATACCTGTTGATCTAATACAAAGTAATTAAATAATTTGATAGTGTTACCTGTAAGACCACCCAATGTCCTTTGACTAGTGCCACGTCCATGGCCTGCTCGGCCACCACCTCCTGCCCCTGTCCGAGAGACACGTTGTGGAAGTTACCGTTGTCAGCCGTGAAACACATCACCTGCCAAATAAATCTCATCATCACTACATAGTTTAAAACAAAGTCGCTTTCCGCTATCTGTCCCTATGTATACCTACTTAGATCTTTAAAACTACGCAACGGAATTTCGATGCGGTTTTTTTAAATAGATAGTGATTCAATAGGAAGTTTTATAAACCATTTGACATATAGATTTCCACGAGGGCGAAGCTTTTCAGCCATGACAGCTTGTCAAATCAAGAGCGACATAAACCAAGGCTCACTATAAAATTGTTGAGTTCTATAACACAAACCTTGCCTAAAGCCTCGACGTCTTTCAGCGGGTTAACCCCCGGCGATAGGATGAAGAATATAGGTGTGGTTGGACTGGTCTCTTCGAATGATTTGCTGAACTCAACAGTACGGTTTTCAACGTATTTGCCACCCATCTTTTCTTCAATGTACGCTCTGAAAAATAAGCAAGGTGTGATGAAATATCCAGTGCAAAAAGATCTTGTACCATAAGACTACTTTTTCGGTGGCGTTTTAAATTTTCTTTCCTGCTATCTCGCTCGACGTGACTATAGATGTTTACAGAAAAACGCACCCTAAGAAAACCACTCTAACCCCCGAATACTCAAAACAACAACAATCAGACCATATGTCTCAAGTTACCAATTTTTGACAGATTTCATTAATGCATTCAAAGCTGTTAAAAATCGCGCCTTGAGACTTGCTTAAATCTGCGTTGCATTTGATTATTCGCGCGCAAGATTGATCTGAGTAATCAAGAGCCGACCTCGAGTTTGGAAAGGAAATTTGGTTGGTGGTGTTCTAGAATGTTCTACCAGTGCTACTTACGCCACTGCGTATGTCATTCTGTCAGGCCGTAATGCTCTCATCATGCATAAACGCTGCAATGGCGTTTTTTTATTCCATTCCTAGAACAAGGATCAAAAGAATTACCGCTTAGTTATTACGCATGTCGTATAAAATTACCTGAAAAAATGTAACCTAAAACTGACATGATGGTCTCCTACAAGTATAGTTATTAGAGGTTGAATATTATAAATCTTTACATAGCATAAAATGAACTTGGCTCATTGGCACATTTCTCATAGTCGTTAAACTGAAAAGTATTCTGTTGAGACGTCAAATAGATGTACAAATCAATGTTTCTATAAAACGCTTGCACGCAAAATGCGCACTCGCGTTTATCATTTCATGACCAACAACTACAAAACTAACTAAAAAAGTTCGCCAAACGATTGAAACCACTCGCCACCCTGCTGTTTGTGAGTAACACTCAAATAAAAAACGAAAAACATTCTGAGACAACCTATATGTCTTGAAACTTGGACATAAAAAACTCACCTACTGCATTCCTTCAATGATGTGATGATGCTTACTAATCAGAAAGGATGAGTTTAGGAGGCTAGTTATATACAGATTCCTGAACGCATCCTTTCTGGCCAGAGAGCTTTGTGGAAAGTCTACGGATGTAATACCTCGAAGATGACTGTATGTCATAATGAGAAATGAATTATTCATTTCAGAAAAGCAAAATCAGGTGCGCGGTTTCAATTCTTTGTTTTTAATTTTTGCTCTGCTAGTGCAATGCGCGTCTGCCTCTATTGAAATAGAAAAAGAGTGAACATTTATTTGGACACAGATACAAAATATAGGCATAGAATAACAAACGGCAAATAAAATTGTTTATCATGGGGGTAAGTGACACAAACAGGTGATATTAAGAAAAAAAGACTACCTCCATGACCTAGATGAAATTGTGAGAGTCAAATAAATGAGGTCACAAAACAAATAGATAATCAATACACATATAAAAAGCACTTACTTGTGGGAACTTTTCTCGTTCGGGACAATCCGCTTCGACAATTTTCTTCCAGCGCTTAGGGGATGTTTCGATGTCCCTATCAAGGTTCCTAAATTCATCCTTTCCGGCCAGCGAGCAGATGCCCCCCCAAGACTGGTTGGAGAGGAAGTCCACGGGACTGGTGACGTGGGGTTTAATTGGGAACCGAAGGAAGAAATCCAGCTCAGCTGGGTTTATCTCCTCGCTCATTAGGAGCACCTAGAAAGGGTTAGAATAAAAGGTAATAAAGTATTTAATAATCGTCAATGATTTCAAGCGCTAGATGGAGTCAACTTCTGTCTAATATAATAAAGTCGTCTCTGAAAGATTGAAGGTCCGCGGATCCCTCGCGAGGCGAGCCCTTAATGAGCTTAGGGAAAAAGGATTAATCAAACAAGTAGTCCAACACCACGGACAAGTGATCTACACAAGGGCGACTAAGGGTGACGATCCCGTTGCTTAGATTTATGTATAAGGACAAAAAATAAAATAAACTAAACTAAACTTTCTGCCATTTTTCGAAAATGACAGTGCTCAGCAACTTTTGTCGTTAATTTCAAAATCATATGCACTAATACAACGTGTATTTATCGTGTTTATTTACATATTTTCCCGACGTTTCAACAGGTTTGCATACTGTCGTGGTCAAGGGATGACTGAACAAAACAAAATAGGTAAATAAACGCGATAAATACCCGTTGTATTAGTGCTTATGAGTACACGTATGTGTTGAGATAGCGTTTTTTATTTTCAAAATCATATTGTAAAGAGCACCACGATTATCAAATGTTGTTTCCCTGGCTTGTTTATGTAAAGTCATCATCATCATCAGCCTATAGTAGTCCATAGCTGGACATAGGCTTCCCCTAATGAGCGCCATAGCGCCTCTTCAGCTTGCCCCATCCAGCATCTGCCTGCAGTCCTTCGCAGGTCGTCATCCCACCTGGCCGAAGGGCGTCCTACACTACTTTTGCCGAGTCGCAATCTCCACTCAAGAACACGTTTACCCCAACGGTTGTCGGTTCTTCGCGAGATGGTTCTACCGAAGGTAGTTTGTTTATGAAAGTACCTGGAAAGTCATCTGCGAGGCGAATATGAGCTTGTCACACTCGAATAGCCCCCGCGACGTGTACTGGAACACGGAGTAGCTGATGCAGTCGATGAGATTCTTGATGCGCTGGCTTACTTCCTCCGCGGGCTCAGCCTTTGATATAGCCATTTGAAACACTACGCTGAACGCCTGGAATTAAATTTATTTATTTAAAGGAAGGCCTACAGCTTCAGTACATACAAAATAAGTAATATTAACCTAGCAATAGAAAAGCTAATAAATCACGGCTAAATGAAAGTTTTAAATTAATTTGAAGATGAAACCTGTGATTTTTACCATCTGACAGCATATTTGAGTGGGACGAGGAATATTTTGTCGTTGGGTCGGGTCATTGTTTCTAAGAGGGTAACTGACTACCTAGTTCTCTCATTGACAACTTTTTTCTTCTTATTGTATTCAGTGTAGTTAATAAGAGAGATTTAAGGATTAGAAGAAAATTTATTTATTTAAAATATATAATATACCTTCAAAGAAAATTGATATATCGGATTGATAGTATTCAAGTCGTTGAGTATGAAGTATAGAAGCGACGCGCGCGCCGCGGCCGGTCGGTAGAACTCACGCGCTTGGTCGATCTCGAATGATGTCACTTTCGCTTCTGCCACCTACGAGAAGATATGATAGGCACTTAGATATATGTTAACATGGTCATTGATATGCCCAGCTTACATCAAAGCTAAAGCCACCAATGGAATCTAGAAATACATGTAGTCATGTATGCTTTTCAACACATCAGTTCATAGATGGCAATCGCAGCAAAGGAATGACTATTGCTGGATACCTAGGTATTAAGGTTTCTGTTATTAGTGTTTAGGCTCTTACAGTCGGGGTAATTTCTAAGAGATCAAATATATCCCAAAAAAGAATCGACTTCGACGAGACTTGACCTCGCATCGCAATTGGTTAGCGCATTCCCGTACTGAGCGAAAGTTGACGAATTCGATTTTATTTGGGATACATTTGATTATCTAGGTGCTCATCTCAGACTCGATCCAACAATATTGTCTATCATGCAAATGGCTTGGCATCTACAGATGCATTTGTACAAACCTTTCTCTCAATATCAGCAGCAGTTTTCTTAGTTGTCTCTAAATTCTCGACCAACGCGGTGTCCCCCAGAATGTTGTCGCCGGCAGAAGACAATCTCGATAGCAAGTCGTCTTCTAGAGATTTCAGTTGGATCTTGAACTGATTCTGTTGTGTCGTCAACTCAGCTTTCAACTCTTCTAGATCGGGTCTCTCTGCTTTTACCACCTGGAAAATGTGAAGTTAAGATTTAAGAGACTGAAAAATCTTGAAAGATATTTTAGGTTACAGATTATAGTTAGTAAGAATGAGGTTTACCAATATTTATATATTCTTACAAGTAATACTTGGTTACCTCTGCTAAGAGTTGGTCCTCCAACCCGTCCCTGGTGACAGTGAAGTTGACTAGCGTGGTCTGCGCTTGCAGCTCTGGCTGGTAGTGTGGGTTAGCCAGCTTGGTGTGGAGAATGAGACGGAAGTATGGACTGTACTCCACTTCTTTGTCGCCTATCTTAATTGCCCTGTAAAAGTTGGATTATAATTGCACTGATAATCATCTTTTTTTTGCAATATGAGCAAAATGTAGACCTTTTTACGCTTAAAACTCATTCAATTAATGAACAGCGGATTATGGCAATTCGCGTTGTAGTCATTGGTCATTTTTGCAAGCGACATCATGTTATCTTTTGAGTAGGTAGAGCGCAGGGATTAGAGTTACAATAATCAGTGGTTACACGCCATCTTCGGCCTAATTCGAGGCTTGAAATGCAAGACAAGGAATTCCTTTTGTTTATCTTATTTGCTCAAACCTTTCATTTTAAGAACTCAACTAGCATATTTAATCAACCCTCGATCATTTAAATGAGCCAGTTTGTTTTCCAACGCAGAGTAAATACACAATCCTTTAAATTATCTTTAGAAAAATAAGCCCTATGAAAATACATTTAAAGACCTCAGTAACTTACCTCCCTTTCTTGATCAAATTCCTGCCCAAAAGGGGATCCAACACAGGGTCGACGGTTTCGCCGATGTTCTCTAATAGAACGGTCTCTCCTTTGTTGATAGCTTTTTCTATCGTGTCGAGATAACCTTTCTGACCGAGCCGAATTACTTTTAACTTTTCACCGTATTTTTGTTTTATCCATTTCACACCTTGTAACTGAAAATAAGCAAAGCAATGTACGATGAAAGGTGGTATCAAATAGTAGAATAATTCAAATGTGAGGTATGCGAAGATCGAAGAAAAGCGAAGAAGAGAGAAAGAGAGAGAGAATCCCCTACCAGTTTGCTAAAATGAAATAGACATATCATTTATTTACTACCAGACACACTCACCCCTGTCTGAAACGAGCTTTAACAGTCTCAATTCACCCCAGTTTCGAACCAGTTTTTATCGCCCTTACTTACTCACAACCAAACTCAACTTTAGCAATGAAATACAACAACCTAGCTAAGTATTTCTTATTGAATTCATTACATTATCCAAGGACAGTTGAGTCCAAAATTACCTGAGGGTCAATCATTAGGGGCCATCGAACAGAATTGGACAGGATGGTTGCGTTCTCAGTGCTCATTCTATCAGAGGGCAGCCCCTCGTTCTGCCACATCGCGATCTGGGTGTCGTCGGTCAACATCGTCAGGGGGTCTAGGCCTTCTGTTATTGGTATCGGCGGCTGGAAGCAGACGAGCATATCATTTAATTTTTTTTATATGAAAAAGTCATTTTTGCTTAAAAAAATTACTACGCTGATATGCTGTTTTCCAAGGCAAGAAGTGTAACAACAGCATTTTCCTGACTCCGAGCTGTTACTTTGAAAATTTCTTACTAGAAATATCCCAATAACATAAATCTTGGCCTTGCCCGAGACATGAACTAGGGACCTCATTATCAGCGAAAGTTGAAAAAGTTGAAATCGGGACCGCTAGACGACCGAGGCAGCTTGGTAGATGGATAGCTATCGCACAGTTATTGGAGTAGAAGGTAGAGTAGAAGTACACATTAAATTCTGCATAAATAAGTCATCTACATACATAGTTCTATAGTATCCTAGAACCCATTCCCTGTTTTATTTGCCGTCAAGGATTTACAATCGTAGAGCAGGTACGGCTCCTCTCACAATGCTTGGGAGAATGGAAATAATTTGGCACTAAGAAAAACGAATGATCGCGAATTACATTCACGGGCTTCAAATTTGGATTGATATAGCAATTGGAAAGTACCTACAAAGTACTACGATGATCAACTGAAGGAAATAATAATCTTGTAATAGTACCTCTAGAGTCTTCAAGAAGACTAGCCAGTTCTTGTGCAGTAGATCCAGCCGGTACTGCTTGGTGAAGCAGCCTACGTAAGATATGAACGCGCACACTAGGAGTATGTCTCCTGGCAGAGTCGTGCTTTGGATCATGAAGCTGGAATAGTAAACACATTAGATTAGTACTTACAAAATAGAAGGCATAATTCTAATTCATTTATTGTTTGTGAATCAGGTAATTTACAGTCAGTACATAGGACTTATTTTAGATCGCTGGATTCTGCCACTTGGCGTATATACATTTGAAACAATAAATATTTAAAGGCAAAGCGTTCACTGGTTGATACTCCGGATAAAACGAAGGTTTTAATGGCATTAAAAGCGTTACAATACTATTAAAGAAAATAAGCATTAAATTATCTTATTATGTCACGAAGGATTAAGAGATCTAACAATTAGACAAAGCACTAATATTTACATGTATCTTACTGAAATAAATGACGTGGACACGGTAGATATGATAAGCTCAAGTCATCATCATCAGCCTAAGTTAGTCCACTGCTGGACATAGGCCTTCCCAATGAGCGCCAAAGCGCCCTGTCTACAGCTTGACACATGCAAGCTAAGCTCAAGTGCTTGGTGAAGCAGCCGGTGTATTTAAATTTTTGTATACGAAAACGCAAACTTACTTTTTTGCCTAAATTTTATGTATCAACATAGAAATAACCGCTATCCGTTGTCATAGTTTATATTTTATTGTTATAGTCTTGTCTTTTATTTTTGTTATATATCTGTCTTGTGTTATCTTCAATGACGTCACCAAACGGCTCCATCGGAAGACCAGCGTGGTTGTAACATGCTTACAACTAACTCATGCTGAGATAGAGTCCGTTTTGTGACTCATGTACAAAAATCTGTTTTGTCCTTTATTTTTTATAATCATGTTTGTTTAATATTTTTGTGTATTGAGTTACAAACAAACTTATTCTATTCTATTCTAAGTAATAATTTGAATATTGGATGCCCTTAATATTTGTAGTGCTTTTGTACAATTTTAACAATTTACGTTAATAAACCACTGATATTTTTCTCATGACTTTTCTAGACAAATCCTTGTCTAGTTTTCATAATAGGAATCTGCCACTCACTTGGAAACCGCTTCAGCCCATCGCACGTTCTCGCTGGCCAGTCCGTTGACCAGCCGGTTCGCCAGTTGGATAGTCCTATTTGTGGCGTCAGCCTCCATCTGACATTTCATCTTCTCTGCCGTGGCTTTCTCGAAATCCGCCGTAAGAGTTGCCAGCCGTTCCTCCAAAGACTATATAAAAAGTAGGTATTGATGATAAGTTTGGCATGCTGCGGCGTTGTGACAATACCATCAGCAATTCTTGACAATGTTGACCCACTACTGGACCGAAGGGCCACTCTGTGATTTACATTTTTATTACTATATACTTTTTTAATATAAGTTTGAGATACTTTATGTGGTAATTTTTAGTAGCCTTCAGAACCATAAACTATACCATATTAATTAAGATAGTTGTAATTTTCCTGAACATGTATAAATAAAATAAATAATAGCTTGTTTGTCTTTGTCCTAACCTAGCCCACGGTATAGGATCCTTCTTAATATATAATCTTATTTGTGTCGATGTCTACGTATCATCTTGACTTCCTCGTTATACCTAAGCTAAATGCTTCGTCAGGATGTTAGCAGACAGGTGTTTATTGAGTCTATTCTCAATTCAACTTACTATAACTTTAGCTTTTATAGACTTCAGAGTCTCGGTTGCAGCCATTAACTCGGCGTTCGCGGCGGCCAAAGCTTTACGCTTCGGCTCAACATCGCAAAATACTTCGTAGAATTTGATAATATTTATCACCCACGCGCAGAGACCTGCCGCGGCTCCAGATTTGGACCTCACGAATTCTGTAAATAGAGTTCAAATTGCAACTACACATAGAAACAATTTGTTTGATAATGAACTGTACCGATTATATTACATAAACTGCTTTCGCGAGGTGTCGTGGGAATTTTTTGTATCAAAACAACGAAATTAGGCTTTAGGTAATATAAAAAAATCCAACATGGCATCTTAAGTTGGTTCTACAAATTTCTAGGAATAGTTACTGGTGTTTAGTGAAACACTTGGTAAAATATCTTACCTGGTTCAAATTCGGGGTCCTTCAGATATGGTTGAATAGCTTTTATAACATCAGGATGAATGTTTTCTTTGTCGTAGGTTATTAGTTGTTCCAAAAAGACGTCTACTTTTGCCATCACCATCTGAGGAAAAACAAAAACAATATCGTAACTCTTAATAACTTTCTATTTGTAGATATAGCTTTAACTGTTTTGAAATACAGAGTGATAATTGCTAAAATTTGTGTCCTAAGCATAGTACAAGAATCCGAGTCTTGAGTTTGGTTTTTAATTATAGTATCGTAAATCGTCTTTGAGACGTGTAAATTTTGTATAGATATAGGATTTGCGTAGTTCCGCGCAGAGTAGATGCGCTGTAGAAAACGTTTCGATAACGTCTCGATACTATCGAGTCAACTAAACTCAGGGCTCTTGCCTTGATAGAAAAAGCACGTATGCTAGACGTAAAGGTCTATTGGTATGGGTTTAATGTGCACTAACTTTTGGATTATTATTTATTTCTTGGTATTATGTGTATTACGAGCTGTAAGCTCACCTTGGCAGCTTTCCAGCTCCGGTCCTTGGGTATCTTGCCCCCCGGAGCCATGAGTACCATCACGGCCGCAGTTACGTTGGTCACCGCGCCCGGCGGGGAACCGAAAGATTTTAGTTCAGTGAGGTTGGCCTGACAAACGAAAAACATTGAGTATTTCCAGAAATAAAGTTGTTTCGGCAAATTTTTGTTACAAACAAAATGCTGACAAGTCACATTTACCAACACGATAAAGTTTTTGAAACTGTCATCATTCGGGCACCGGTAATCTGAATGTTTTCTCGTGCGTGATCACATGACAGTGAAAACGGTAGTAGTGATAATTTTCGTAGGACTGCCAACAACCAACTATTTGAATGTTACTTCCGTTACCACTCCGTGATCACGGCGGCGGCGCAAGCAACTGGCCAAAAATATAGCAAAACTCAAAACCACACACTATTTATAAAATCAACGAAATCGGCCTACAACGAATACGGAATTCGATATTTATCGTCATATTCACATATTTTGTCTCGAGTGTCGATTACATTTTACAAAAACAGACCGTTTTCGCCGAATTGAATCTACACCAGAGATACTTATTTATTTATTCAGGCTTGACTTACAGAATTATATACATTCCAAAACGTCAAACATTATTTATTAATATAACTTATCGAAGTCCGTGCTTGCTTGCCTGATGCCACCTTTTAGAAGATGTCGAAAGCCATCGATGATGGAATGGTAGGTATACCTTGTTTAGAGTGTTCAAAGCTTCTTGCGCGGCGATCAAAGCAGGCTCCGCCTTGATGAGGTCCTCCTCGCAGTCTCTCTGCTTCTTGGAGACCTCCTCGGCGATCACTGCTACATTCTCCTCTTCTTCGTCAGCTGGAGTCCAAAGGCACAGAGTGGTCAGAATTGTCTTTCGTACATTTAAAGGAATGTTGAATGTTGTTCCAAATCGAACAAACAAATCACTTTGATGACGGCATCTTCATGCCGAGAGCTTTTAGCGTTATCAGTATGTAGTAGGAGCGGGTAAGGATTTTTTACAGAGTTTAATGAAACTTTTGCCCGCTGCTTGTGATATTTCTTTAGAAATCTGTCAAAACTTTGTTTCTGATTTCTACCAACAAAGCATCCTCTGCCTCATGTTCCATTTTTTGTGGGTCATTATTAATTTGTAATCGGTCTCTCTCTCTGGTGCCGTGAAAATCTTTCGATTGCCATAGAGATCATTCTGATTGATGTGAAAAACGTTTTTCTCTGCAAAATTTTGGCTATGATTACATTTTAAAACATTTTCTGTCATACTTAACTTCCTGGCCCTATCCGAAGCCAGAGAGAGAAAGACAGATTATAAATGAAAAATGACCCATAATTGTAGGGCCCTAAAGGTTGCGCAGCTAGTAGCGTGCATCTCAAAAGAGACTGAATCAAGATATGCCATGTGATATCTCGCGTCGCGCTCGCTTGAGTCTAGATTTACTACCTTATTCTTACCTAATTGTTTCTCATGCTGCACCTTAGCAGTTTCAACGCCGACCATCTCTATGAGCTTGTCCGCTGCTTCATTCTTTATTGCCAACTCCACTTCTTGAACCGCCAACGTTTTCTTCAGGTCCGCCACCTGGTCTGCGGTGCAACGTAGCTTTTCCAAGCCGTTTTCCAACCTTAAAATAACAAATAAATTCACAGTGAATGCCTAAGAAATACAAATTCCTCTAATAATAAGCCGGTCCCTTAAATATTGGCTTTTATTAATATTTAAAAGATATTTATAAGCTGGCGGTGGAGTATAGTTTGCAACACCCATTTGTGTATTTCTGAAAAAAGGTTTAAATAAGATTTTTTAAGGTAAAATTTACATTATACGTTTCAAATGTTTTTGGAAAGTTAGCAGTGATCAGCGAAATTTGCCTCTTGAGTAACAGAGGTCAGCAGGTACGGTGCAGCAGTAGTGATGTACACGATTCTGGCCTGTGCTTATTTATTTTATTGACAAAAGTGTAACCCATTGTGTCTGCCACTTTAATGTTACGATTACGATGTAGTGAAGCGAGGCCATACCGATCCCTTTCCTTGACAATACTAAATAATGACAATACCTTACAATCTTAGCCTGCAACTCCTCAATCTTCGCGTTAACCAGTTTCGCGTATAGAGTGATTTGCTCCAGGTAACTCTTCGGGGTTGTGTAGTTGTACCGTCTCTCGTTGGCTAAGTAGGACTTGGATATCGTGTTCACGGATGTGTGCACGTATGCCATGAATCTAGAGATTGAATCTCGTAGTTGTACCTGCAAAATATAATAAAGTAAAAAACTTAAAATCTTATCGGTCCACCGTCGATACCCTTCCCAAAATCTGATTTCTGCTGGAGCTTTCTTTTGTAGGTATATGGTCAAGTGAATGAAAAGCTAATGAAGAGATCTAATTTTAAACGGAATGAATCTTTGACCATGACTACGGGCGACCTTTTGGTATAAATTGGAACCCCCGAAAACATTGTGATCAACATGGACGATCAAAATTTTTCTTTGTCTATGGTGATTAATTATGTTTTGGGTATCGGATAACTTATATACAAATTACAACAGCGTACAGACTCATGATAGGTATTAGGTAGAGTACGGCCCCAGAGTGGTACCTTGATAGTTATTAAATACGAATGATTTTTTTGTCATAAAAAAAGTATTCAAAACTCACAGGTAATGTCGGTAGCTCTTCCAGAAAGTTCATAGCTACTGAAACGAGCGCCTCTTGCGGCCATTCGTGGAACCAGTTGATCGAGGTACAGTTGATTAGAGCCGGGAACTTGCGAGATCTCACTCGCAAGGTAGACCCGACAGGTGAGAAACAAAGCACCACTTTCAATTGTTTCCGTACCCGGTCTATGAAGAACTTCCAGCAGACTTCTCGGGTGTCGGGTAAGCCTGCGCCTTTTACCTAGGGGAGGAGGGCAAAGCAATGTAAGACGTTGGGCTTGGTCAATCGTTTTTTTTTTAAGTTTTATGCACCAATTTCGATAACAATGCGATTTTTTTATAAGGGAAATAAGCAACAACTCCGGTATAATGAACCCCGAACGAAAAGACAAGTTAAGTGGCCATTTCTGTATTGCAGTGTAGCCAAACTTTTATGTATGTGTTTCTGTTCCGCCGTAGCTCCTAAATGGATAAACCTGTTCTACTATACCTACGTCTGATTAGACTGAAAGGACTGCTCAAGGTCCATTATGAATGTAAGCGGGTAACTGCGAACCTAGTTTGTAATAAAAGAACCAACCAACGTTAGACCCCATAACTAGGGACTTCATCGGCTGAACTTCCAACAAAAACTAGGTTCTTAGTTAACCCTTACTTACATTTATAACTTAGTATAAAACATAGTCACTTCCCGCTGTCTGTCTGTCCCTATGTATGCTTAGATCTTTAAACTACGCAACGGATTTGATGCGGTTTTTAAATTTAATAATCCTGTTTTGTCCCACGTAAGTTAAAAAAATGGCTCTTAGTGTGAGTTCTACAATTTGCCTATTATATAAATTTTATTATTAATTAATTTCATATACAATTGTTCAATTATATTTTGTTAATGACATACCTACATACATCAATTAGATAAGGTCAATATTTTATTTCAATAATGCTTGCCTTATTATTATTACTACGTTTGACTTGTAACTTGGCGTTATAAATAAAGAATTGTATTGTAAGTAAGAAAGCCAGTAAACATGGAAAATAGTAACTCATAAACATTTTTCTCTTTGTTTAACTTACCTCATTCCTGACTCCGGCTAGGATATTTTCAATCTCATCGTCAGGGAACAGGTCAGCCACCTCTCCTGAGGCGAGAAGGTCATTGATGAGAACCAGGAATTGTTCGTTGGCAACTTGAGCGTCTGTCATTAGGAATACTATGCCAACGTTCTTCAGACCAGTTTTTATGTAGAGTCCGTTGAGTTCGTTCTGTAAAGCGTTTTATTCATTAAATTATCTGTTTTGTGGTAAAAAAATCTTTTAAAACTATGAATGACGTCGTCGACAATGGCTGGACTGATTAAGCTGGAGGCGTGTAATAAACCCAGAAACTATACAAGTAACGATGTTACTGATTGTTGGGGAAAATTTAGAGTTCGTTAATGTTAGTTACAAACCTCAAAAATGATTGGTGTTTATAAAGATTAAAGAGAAATGAAAAACCGATTGTTTAGTGTGTAAAATGTGAAAAAGTATATGATAAAGTTACCTTCAAGTCTGAAACGCCATATCCTTTCTTCAGCTGTATTTGCAGGACTTCCAAACTAGATATGAAAGCCGCCAGTCTCGATAGCGACTGTTTGCCTGACCCACCGACGCCGACCAGCATAGCGCTACCTCTCGGGCTTTCCAGGATTCGGTTTATTCTGGAAAATATTCAGGAACTTTTTAGGCAGCGTTTTCTTTCTATCTCTCTTTCTTTCATCAAATACATACCACAAAAGCGTACAGAGACAGGATAGTAGTTAGGTAGGTAGGTAGGTAGTGAATAATACAAAACTAAATTGTTCAAAGCGGACCACATAAACAGCAACAAATTCAAAGACGTCTTTCCATTGCGCAAGTACCCAAGTAGAAACATAAAATGTCTGCAAGGTAGAGGGAAATTTATGGTATAATTAGGAAAAATAATCACATGCAAACGTCTGAAACTTTGATTTTACTGTACCTGCAAATGTGCATCATGGCATCTTCAAAAAGCACCAGATTCATAGCAGCAATGAGGTCATTGTAGCTGGCCATAGCTTCTGTCAACAGCTTGTTCAGCTGCTCCCAGTTTTCAATCGGCATGTACTTGGGTTCGCCGATGCCACCAGCAAAGTGGCAATAAATATTCGGCTTCTCAAATACAATGCCTTCGTCTATGTCCTGGTTAATAATATTAAGTTAATGGATTAATTTAATATTATGTCCTAGGAGATGGAAGGAGGCGAGTATTTCAATTCTCATCTTTAACTCTGAAGCACACAAAGTAGGGTATTAGTTTAAATACATTGACAGTCAACGGGTTAAGTAAGAATACCGCACAAGATTTAAGGATCCCAAAAACAGTCCTGTTCAGTAAGATTTACAGTGACCTCGATAACTTCGTACTTCAAGGTCAATGAAACATTTCCTTTTAAATCGCACAGGACCAACTCAACTATCGTAAAGCGTCCACATCCCAAATGCAAAGAGACTCACTTCAAAGGTCTTCTTGCATATGTCGACTTGCATTTTCAGGAACGCGTCTATGTCCTTTTCTTCGTTAAGCTTGTCGCCATACACTCGATGTGTCTCGTGAAGCCAAAGACGAAGTATATCAGATGGGGTGTCTAGGCATTCGTTTGTACTGAATAAGAGTCCCTGAAAAAAACCTCTAGACATTGAGAAGAGGAGCTAAGTTTATGATGAAGAAATGAGGAAAGAGAGGGAGCAAATACTTTTTGTTAGCAATTGAATAAAAACAAACCTGGAATACATTAGAAAGGTCCCTCAAGTTGAAGATATAATGAAACTTGATTGCCGTTGGTAAGAAAATTTGCAGAATTTTATTCTGCAAAGTTACCGTTGCCGTTACAATATTTGCTGAAACAAAATACAAAGTCAGGCAAGTTCTTTGCACTATGTGGTTTCTCAATAATAGTTTTTACTTGAACAGATCTTACTTGACATTTTGGCAATCAATGGATTAATCCTCAGCTCTGGGTTGGTCAAGTGTTGATACAATATGTTATTGTAGATGCTGTTCAAAGCTTCATTATTTGGGAAACTAATCGCAAACACGCAGAAATGTCTCTGCAATCTCGGGTTTATCGTAAAACTTCCTGAGGTAGGGTTCATGCAGGAAACATACTGAGTATTGTGGATGTCTTTGAGCGATAGTTTCGTTCGGTCATACCAATGACCGTAGTCCATATGCTGTCTGATAATCGTATGGGGTTGTACGGTTCCGTAAGCATCTACTTCTGGCATGTTCATGTCATCTATGAAGTAGATAAGGGTTTTGCTCCCCGGAGGTCCGTAGTTACGACCGGCCTTCTTCTCTAACGGTTTCTCTAGAATTTTCTGTAGCATCTCAGAAGTGGTGTAAAAGTTGAACGGCACAGACTGTATTGCGTATTGCTCCGGTAAACTGCAAAAGCGGGAAAATGTGTGAAATACTAGATAACTGTGTCGCAAAACTTAAATAAACAGTAACCTCCTAAGGAGATTGAAGAAGTTAAGGTGTATAAACTTACGATTGTAGTTTCTCATTGACTAACACAGTCTTGCCGCACCCTGCTCCACCGACGAGCATCACAGGAGTCTTCTTCTTCATCAGCAGGTCAAGGAAGAACCTGATTCGAATAGTTTCTGCTGTTGGCACTAATACTGCCTGAAAGGCAAATAATTAGTTCAATAATGGAATCTTGATATTTAAAAAAAAAATATGAAGTTTAAAATCGTATATAGAATTAGTTAAAGTACTTTTGTACCTGTAAAGGAATATCGGTGTCCAACTCGAATTTGGGAATTTTCTCAGTCCAAGGAGTGAACTGCTTAGTCTCGGAATCAATATAATAATCGAAGACAGTTCCGCCGGGTGGAAATTTGATGTTCTTGAATTCATTCGTCCACCATTTAGTGAATTCTGAATAAAAAAGAATACAACATTATCAGCATTACAGCTAGGCAGATCCGAAAGCAGTTTTTTTAGTAATTCTACCAGTTAACAGAAAGAAATATTATTAGTTTAAAAAAAAAATCACATTGTACATTCCTGATTCCGTAGGGATTTGAAAACTTACCGACTCTGTAATCGATACTAGTATCCTGAAACATAGCAGAGCCAAAGGCCCAGACACAGGCGAACACAAAGAATATATCGTGCCAGTCTTTAGGACACTCGGCCGGGGTGTTTTCCGGCACAAACAACACGTCTAGCAAATGGCACAACATCTGAACATGCGCCATTTCTGCGATCGGCGTTATCTTCTTGAAACGGTTGCGCACTGTCTCTAGGCATGCAGGTATGTACTTGTCGAAAAGAATGACCAGATTTGATTTTTCTGCTGGGATTTTTCTTGTTTCGACCCAGCTTGTTACATATCTAAAAGAAATATTTTAGTATAATAACGGTCAACGTAAAATTGAAATGTTATACATGACACATTATTTTAGTGATCGGTAAGGTAATGGACTTACGGGTTCCATCCTAAATCTTGAGGATTGATGTATAAGATACCAGCTCTCGACACAGTAGCTGGCGTAGCAGTTCTCAAATTAGAGATCTCAAACATTAATCTCATTGACGGAGTAAGTGCTATTCTTTCATTACTAGCCAATGTGAGAATCTTATTGTCGTCCATCACGGTATTGAGTGATTCGATCCACATAGGATCGATATCACCATCCAGAACGATCCACTTGGGGTTGTCACCAACAAGATTCGCTTGATCTCTCATTATGACCGAGAACAACCCATCCTTCCATTCACGTGTTGCTGGGTTGATTATCCCGAACAACTCATCATTGGTAACGGCCTTCGGATTCAAATCCGTAAACAACGGCTTCTTCTTTAGATTCTGGTAAGTCTTAAACAGAGTCTTCCACACTTGAGTCTTTCCCGTACCAGCATTACCAACGATAAATACAGAATGACGAACTTCCAGCAACTCTTCCAGCTGTACCACTTTCAATATGAAGTTATCCTCAGGTTGCAGCAGCAAGTCCATGGCCGCTTGCTTCACAGTTTTCTCGAACTCCAAATCTCGTTTTCTCGGCACCTCTAGAGCAGGGAACAGGTCTCCTATTAGGCCCATGAAAACGGGCATATCGTCCGTTATTATTTTAGGGATGTTGAAATCGCGTAGTGTTCTCATAAGTACTTCTTCCTCGGGCCTTCCTGGATCTCCTCTCTACGCCAAAATATCAAGTTAGTTTTATGCTATTTCTACAGTATCTTATATAAACATTTTTGCAATACTTTACCTTTAAAGAACCGGCTACTACAAGCACGGATTTTATTGCTCTCAACCCCCAGTCATAGTGATCTTGTTTCGACAGCAGTTCTTTACACAGAGTATACAACGTAATGAACTTTCGAGCTAAAATCTTGGCCTCTTGGAAACCCTCAGCCACCAACATGATTTCGCAAATCAGTTCAAAGTCTGGAACCACCATAGCGCAAGGTCTGAAGAGCGCTTTTAGATTTTCTGGCAGTTCTGTTCTACCAGCGTAACCTGGGTTCATTGTGATAAAGATACCAACACTTGGTACCAGGGATATAATTTCACCCATAAAGTTGAACTTCTCTTTCTTATCCCTAGAGTAAGAATTAAAAAATAAACAAATAATCACTTCAATAGGTAGGTATGTATTTTAACTCGTATGTTATGTTTAACTCATT
The DNA here is from genome assembly GCA_947044415.1 of Eupithecia dodoneata. Lineage (NCBI taxonomy): Eukaryota > Metazoa > Arthropoda > Insecta > Lepidoptera > Geometridae > Eupithecia > Eupithecia dodoneata. The sequence continues at coordinate 3,135,223 of OX345656.1, read as the reverse complement.
TTGTATGTTATGACGTGTTCTACCACAGGGTAGGTAGGGCAACAGTACCTGATGGCATCCTGTACAGATTTGACTTGCACAGCGACTACAGATAACACCTCAACGGATATCCGATTGAACTCGTCAAAGCATCCCCAAGCTCCAGTTTGTGCCAACCCTTTGTAGATGTTACCGCAAGACTATTGACAGAAACGTACAAAATCAAATAAAGATACGACTGACAACAATGGAACGAAGTGACGAGGCGCTCACATCTAATATCTAAGAGATTATACATAAAACCCATAAATCGATGTTTTTGAGATAGAGAAGACTTCTTTACCTGATAATCCATTTGTTCTGAGCAGTTGAACACGTATACCATGATACCCAAAGCTCTTCCCAAATCTTTAGTCGTTTCAGTCTTGCCTGTACCGGCAGGTCCGGCGGGACCTCCTCCCATTATTAAATGTAGAGACTAAAATAGAAAATGATATTGATATCAATAGAAAATATCAATAAAATAAATGAGAACAAATTATTCTATAGCTAAATGCCTACCTGAGTCAATGTGATATAGCATCGATCAGTTAGTGGTGTAATAACCAACCTAGGAGTGTTTCCTAAGTATTCGTAACTGTAAATGAATTGGGCATCGCAGATATTTGCGAAGCAATGTGATTCATTATCACCCCACCTGAAATTGTATATTATAAGGCGAAGCGGAAAGACAGAAATCATTAAGACGTATAATTTTATAAACGTAAAAGTAATTGTGTTCCATGAATGGAAGTGATGAAACGATAGATGACAAGTGAAGGCGAGTAATCTGTAATTATATAGTGAAGAAACGCGTTTACAAGGACTGCTTTAAACCTGTGTCTGAGTTGAGATTGCCACTGAAAAGCAGAGCCCGCTTCAACCTTCGCTTGTATCATCTTTCCGACCACATCTCGCGAATGCACGTCGATGGTACAAATCGTCATGATCTTCTGACGATCCTCCTTACTCAGTTCTCCTATGAGAAGAGAAATCAGAGTACTAAGTTGAGACAACTGCTTTTTGTAGTAATCCTTCAACGCGTTATCGTAACCCTCTTCTAGCCGCGCGAATGCCATGTTCACTTCGGTGGTCCACCAAATTTGAGAACCGCATAGGGAAACTTGGGCCATGAAATCAAAAAGCCACTGCTCTCTCGGCTTCTCCTCGTAAGACACTATCGCTTCCCCAAAGTAATGACGAATGGTAGATCTCATAATGTCTTGCAAGCGATTCAGCCAAATCTCAACCTAAAAGCCCAGAAAACATAGAGTATGCGTACCTACCTACATTCACAATTTGAAGATATACTTTTAAACAGAAAGTTTACTTACAGGGCCAGTGCAGTCGCATGAACCGTGAAACGGAACATACTCTCCATCTTTAGCTATCATTCCAGACGAGACTTTATCACTTGGATTGTTACTTTCAATAAACCTTAGTTTTGCTATAGAATCAAAAAGTTTTGTTAGATGCCTGTAAAATTATAATACAACAATGAATCATGATGACTGTTGTGTGAAATTGCAACCAGAAAACACATTTTCTTTGCTAACATTTGCAAAATTTTTACCTGATAACCAAGTCAGCTTGATTTCCGTTGGATAGAATGTCTAACAAGTCTGCAGAAGACACAAAGTAGAATCGTGGAAACGCTAATCTTTTTGTTTCCAGATATTCAGCTAGTGCCTTCTCACAAATGATCAAATCCTTTTGTAAGTTGTCTAGCTGATCCACTAAGCCTTCCTTGTTAGTACTTTTCACAACATTCGGTGTTTTAGACAAGTCTTCGGATAACATCTATAAAAAAATTAATTTTTTTTGTTACGGCTTCATTTGACTTAATATCACGTAAGATTTTTATACTTACTTTAAATTCAGCATCGATTTTATCGAATCTGGCCGAGTCTTCAGGCAGTTGTTTTCGTATATCTTCGGAACTCATGAATATACTCTCTAAATGAGTCCAGGTCCTCTGAACTTCAAACCAAAATGTAATCACTTGATCTGCTATGGATAGCTTTTGTTGCCACCCTGATACTTCTTCTAAGAAGTGAGCAATGAATTTTGATGTGATCAAGTTTTGGAGTTGAACCTGTGAATTTTATGTCAATTATTTTCAATTCTTTTGGTTTTTGTTGATTTAAGTAATCGTTGAATGTATGAGATGTCTCAGTTACCTGGTTTTCTTCAAGAGTTTCTATAAGTTCTTCACTAGCCCTCAGAAGTACGCATTTGGTTCTTGCATGAACCTCCTGTTCGAATTCCATTCCGCTCCAAGTAGTATGCAAATCTTTCAGTACTTTTTCCATTGACATCTCTTTTACTGCTTTGTCTACTATGTTCTTGACCTCTTCTTCACACTCGTGCAAGTTAAGAGCCAGCAAGTCTGCTAGAGTTGTATTTTTATCCATAACTATCCTCACCTATATTATATTAACCATTATTTAAATGTCAGTCTTTGAAATAACAATTGTTTACTAACCCTTTTACCGTTTTTAATTATTTGGTGTTTATACGTTTTTTTTAACATGGTGCATTTAATAAGGATTTATATTAAAAAGTGCAAAATATATTAAAATTCAGAGAAAATTACTAGGTAGATGTAAAAAATACTAAACCTATTGAGAATATACATATTACGTACTAAAAAACTACAAATTACTCTATCAATTAGGTACTATATCGTTATTCTGTGACTCTATATAGGCTATAATATCGAACTTTAATACACTTTATATCTCTATTTACATATTTACAGGTTTAAATAACAATGTGTGATAGGTCGACTAAAAATCACAATAAACTAAGTGTTCTAATAAAAGAAAAGATGCGATGAGAACGTTATAGTGGAAAGTATTACTAGTTAGTCAATACTTCAATATATATGAAGCTAAGGATTTACATCTACAGATATACAAAAAGATGTAAAAATCAAAACATACTAAGTCAATTACATAATCAAACGTCCACAGAGGTGAAACTATAGCTATTATGTACATAGTATGTTTGTACATGTAACACAACACCATACTCACTGTGAGTTCACGTGGTAATGCTGCTAAGCTCTGTGGACCATAAACATATTTACATTCGCATAACACGTTTACATACAATCAAACAAATCGGTTTGTATGTACATTCCCCATTCATGTGAACATGACTTGCAAGCAATGCATGCTAACACCATACATGCAAAATAGTACAATATCCAAACCCATAATATCCAATCCGTTTGTGCTAACACAACATCAATTTATATGTACAGTTTTATATACAATTTTATATTCATTTTTATACACGGATTTAAACTAAATGTTGGCTATGTCACCTTAGTTGTACTCATAAGTTGGTCCCAATGCCTTTCCCTTATAGCAGGGTTTTGTAGTTCACCAACTGCTCTTAGAGATGTCAACATATTTTTTACTGTAGATTCCAATGTTATATATGTGTCCCAGCTGTAATACGATTATATTTTTATTGGTTACTATCTGAGTAAACATGCATCTTATAACCAGAAACTTAGAAATTTTTGTTTACCTTCTCATTTCTTTGTCCAAAAGTCTGATTTCTTTAGCGAACTTTTTGCATTCAATGTCCATGTTTTCAACGTCTATTTTTCTCCATGGTGTCGTTTTCCAATCTTCAATGCTGGTCCTCACGATGTAGACATAATCCCAAAGTTGCTGATTCATAAAATAACTTATATTAAAACCGGTACTTAGGTAGTAAACCTCTATCATAAAAAATATTATTTACGACAACTTTACCTTCAGCATCCTCAATTCCTTCCTACATTGCTTCAAAAGCTTGAACTCTGGGACATTCACTTCGAATAGTGAACCAGATTCGTGTATGCCCCGCATTTGTTCCTCCAAATACAGCATTTCATAATCGACTCGCGACATCACTACGTAAGGGTCTTCGCATTCATATTTGAAGAACTACAAATAATTCGTGCACACATTATATATTTTCTCTCCAAGATATTACACAATAACCATAAATTGGTCGTACTTACTTCATATCTTTTAAAAACATCCCTGTAGTAGGTGATGTGAGCGTCGAAAGTTGCGATTTTTTTGCGAATACCAGAAACCTCGGCGGCTTGCAAAGGCGCTACCTGTTGTTTTACAGTGAGCGCTAATTTCTTTGTCGTCTGCCATTGCTCTGGTAATTCCTTGAAATATTGATAACTATTACATTATTTATTTCAAAATTTATTACACTAAGGTACAAAGAGTGGGCTTATGTTGAGGCATTACATTCCATCGATTTCTCCTATAAATTGGAGAAAATTATACCTTTCTTCCAAACTATCCTACCTGCAGGAGCACGTTCACTTCTTCTGGAATGTCCATATCGTAAAACTTAAGCAATTCGATTGTTTCAGTTAAGGGTTGGAACATATCGTCCGTGGTCAATGCCCGTTCTTTCACATGCATGAGGTATCCCATGATTGCTACTAAAGCTTCGTAATCACCCTCAGGTACTGCCTGAAGTAGACCTAAGAAACAAGTTTTGCCAATACAGCACAGATTTATTTCGAAATTAGTTTCGTACAACAGTCATAAAAATAAAAGAGACTTACCTTCATCAGCTTCTCTAAGAAAGTTGGCTAGATCATTGAGTGACGAAGTAACGTTATTGACAAGGTGCTCTTTATACATATTTCCCCATTTTCTAACGAGGTTGAGCAGAGCTTGACGAAATGGTCTTACATCAACCTGGAATCACAACCACTTTTATAGAGCACTAGTCTTTCATATTCATAGCCTTTCATGCCTATGTCGCAATAAATCTGACCTGAAACCAATAGTTAAATATTTTGTGGGAATCCATGTCTTCGATATCCATAAACAAGTTTTCAAACTGATCAATCTGCTCCCTGAAACCCTCCATTTTAGGCGCACAGGGGGTCGGCGGTATAACATCTTTATCTTCTGAGCCAATCTTATCCACTTCATCGGGCGTTAAAATTCTGCCATAAGTCAAAAAGATGTCCATTATTGCATCTCGTTCTTCGAGCCACAAGTAAGAATAGTTTTCAAACGTTTTACAGAAGTCGTTCGCGTCTTCAATGACCTAGGATATAATAAGTACAGTATTATTGGTAGTACTTTCTTTTGAACGATTTCAGTAGAAAAATATGCACCTACCACCAATGTTTATAATACCTTTTCGATCCCAGCAATAATTTCACTTTTCATTTCGCTAACATCATCACTGTTTACCACATACTCTTCGTAAGTTTGACCTTTTCTTATATCAATTCTGTCTACCAATGTAGACATCTTTATGATATCGTCAATGATACCTTTGATCAAAGCAGTAAAGCCTTTTTCATCGTTTGGATCTAGAGTAGGAGCAAATACCATATCGGGATCTAAAAGTTCTAATTGAGCTTCGAATAATGGCCCCAGTTTATTTTTAGGATTCATGTGCTCAGATACATATCCCAAGCTGAAACAGAAACAATTATTATAAACTGAGTGAGCTGATTATTATTATGAGGAAGGTATTTCAAACATTAACAAACCTGCAAGCAATAGATCTGAATATAGACTCTTCCAGAAGTGCGTCTATGAAAGCTACATAGTTGACCCATATCTCACTATTTTGATTATCTTGCATATTGAAGAGTTTCATGTTTTCATTTAGAAGCTCCTTAATATGATGAGTAGTAGCAATGATATCATTATATCGTTTAGTCTTCTTTTCTTGGCGATCTTCTAAATTCAGTAACGTATCTTTCTTTCCTTCTCTTCTCTCGAATAGTGGCTGACCTGACCAATGGACCATAACTGCCTTGATCTCCACCAAGTTTTCCTGGATCTTGGACATTCTTTCGAACAAGTTACCAACTAATGTATGTAAGTCTTGTAGGTAGCTCCATAAGTCTACAAAGATCAGAATTATTGCCTACTTTAGAGAGAACAAATATAATATTATTTTTAGGAATTTACCGAAATTAATACGTACCATTTGAGTTCCAATTAAGCTGATGTTGAGCCTTATCTATTCGTTGATCAATAGCTTTTATTTCGTCTTCCACTAGATCGAATTCTACTTTTTGACTGTTCTTTCTGATTTGATTGTACCAATCAATAGTTATGCCGAGATTGATTCGATACTGTCTATATATCTCCTGCTTTTCAAATAATTCTAAACTCTCTTTTGGTAACAGATGGGATAAGTCTGGGTTGTTTCGTAAATGATGGACTTCCTTCAAAAGGTCTAAAAGCTAAAATAATAAGGTTAGCCAATGAAGTTAGGTTTAATGTACATAAGTGAAGAAAATACATGTACAAAAATATTTACCACCGGACTGAAATTAAGAACCAAATCTGACCCTTGGCGTGCAAGAATCATATTATTAGCTTTCTCCTTAATGATTTTAGGAACGAGCAACGTCCAGTCCTCAAAATACTTTTTCTTGAATTCATTGATTTTTCTTATTAGTTCATCGTACCTATCAAAGATTTTTTTCGCCTCTTCCGTTTCCTTTATCCTGTAGGCACACAATGATCTAGCTCAGAAGCTATTTTACTCAAACTTCTTTATTTTTTACGGAAACTTATCACTACTTTATTGCACCTCAGTATAAGTGACCAACATGAATTCAGTGCTTAACATCAATGAAAGCATTGTGTGTGCTTCAGTGAAAATATATAATTGCTCACACATCAGGTCGTGCTTTCTTCATGCTGGTCAACAGAGATGATGTTCTTAAGCAAATAGCCAGCTTTTGCAATTTGCCCCACCCAGCCATCATACGGGTGCGGCAAACTGCGAAAGCGAGCTACAAGCTTCTATGTCTTCGAAGAACTTTCTTACGCATATTGTAACTTCTTTCGTCGATTTGCTTCGTCCGGTATCTTCGTCTCGCTCGTTATATACGAAAGCAAACGACTGAAATGACTGTGCCTAGATGACATATATAGTGAACGATTGTATGGTGCTGGACTTGATATTTCAGTTAGCGATAACAATGAATGAGCGAAGTTATTTAAAGTGAGATAATATGGTTTCACAAGTCAGCTGCTACAATTTCACCCATCTCACTTACGGATGCGGTATATTGCGAAAACTAGCTATGGGCTTGGAGATTCTGGATGCCAGTGTGGTCATATATAACAATCCCCCAGCAATAGGAGGGAAGAAGGCATCTACTTCCATCACACCGTATTTATAAAACCTGGTACTTTGCTCTGTAAAGAGATCCTGTAAGGGAAAGGATAGAGTAATCTTCCTTCCAGGGAAATCACCACTTGAACAACAGTTGGCTAATACTCACTTCACAGTTTACTATTTCGTTTTCAAGTTCAACAATAATTTCACAGTATTTAGCAGTAAACTCATTCCGTATGAGGGGTCTATCTAAAACTGATCCTACGATATCGATCAACTGAAATAGGAAAATCAGTTTAAAGTTATGATGTGATACCATAAAAAGAAGCAAGAAATTAAAAGAAGATCTTACCTTGAAGATAGATTCTAAAGTCGAGCAATTATCAAACGATTCTACTAAAACCGTTGATAGTTTCAAGTCCAAGTCTACGATGTTATCTTGGAAATCTTTAAAATCTATGTTGAAAGTCTCATCATCCGGGTCAAGTACATCATAAGACTTTGATGCGAAACCGTGGAAGTAAGCTTCAAACTCCGCGGAAATTTCTCGAATTTGTCCACCGAGAACCCGACCTTTCAAGCCGCCGATTTCAATTTTCTCCAATTTTTGGAATTCAAGGACAGTCTTAAAAAACCACTGGATTGTATTTAATCTATCCAGAAACCGGTTTAACCTCTCGAATACAGAATCGGGGTGGAAAGTCCATGGTACGACTCTTTGACCTTCAAAATACTTCGGCAACCTGTCTTTGAAATCGTCAAATGTGCAACGGAACTTCTTGAGAATATTTATAGTCATTTGGATGCGTTGAGTTGCTTCATCAATGTCGCTATGAAACAGTGTGGACGGATCTAGACATTTCTTCGCCTACAAATAACGATTTGGTCAAAAAGATTTCAAACATGATGCAAACAGTTTCAGGAATCTATGTCTAAATTAGAAAATTACCTGATAGATGAGTGAATTGCATATTTGCTTCAACAGCACCATCAACTTCGAAGAGTTGCAATAATATTTCGAATCTCTCCATATCATGCAGATTACGTGGAACAACGGTCGGAACAGAGGTTGACACTCTGTGAAATCGGTGTCATCTAAGGCTTGGAAGTGCTTTTCTAACGTCCGCAGGTATAAGTCGATTTCACGCGCTTCTGCTAAAGCTGTAATATCATTGTTTTATCAAGACACTGTTGCTTAGGTACATGTCAAATGATAAGATCAATAATTATGACACCCTTACTATATTCACATTTGGAGTCCATAAGCTCATTATGCGTGGAATAGTATTATTTTTTATTAAACAACGGATACTAAACTGAATGGAACTGAAATGAGTCTTTTGAGCACTGACCTGAAACGATGTTTTTAAACAATCGACTGAAACACGGATAGTATGCGGATGTTGTCTTCTCTAAAATAACCGCCATGCAGCGTACCCTCTCGGTACGTAGCTGGTCGTATATGTAGTTTAGATTGCTGAGCCGCGACTTCCAAAATGCTAATTCTGAAAAATACTTCGGATTATGTTTGCGGCTGTTCAAACAGTCCTAGGTCTGCATAAACTGGTATTTCGCACTAATCATCATCAGACCAGATTCAGAAAATATAAATTGTTTTTTTTAAGGCAAGAGTCAATTATTCTAATATCTGACTTGATCATCTAACGGATACCAGTATTGCGCGACTTACAGTTGAGTATCAAGTTTGATGTCTTTTGGAAGTAAATGAATTATTATGTTTTTATGGAACAAGTAAAAACTTCTTAATGCTTTATCAATTAGACCGTACTGGAAATACTTAAAACTATGTGCCACAAAAGATCACAGTTATACTCGTATAGTAGTAGGAGAATATATTTATATAAAAGATAATGCTTACCCACAGACGGCAGCGGGTTCTGACCATTATCAAACGCCTGAGCTGGATCTTCCATCATCACGTCATTGATTTGCTGCGCCCACTTTATAACTACACCTTCGATAGCACTCTTCAAATAGAGATCAACCTCTGCCCCTTTCTGCAGCTCCTTCTCCGCGTCATGTACAAGCTCTACCCCCACAGGCATGGGTAGAACCGTCTGGCCGTTGACCTTGCCTTTCACCTACACGAGAGAACATTGAAGCTGACTAGACTGAACTTCAGATTTTATTAAACCGGCATTGGGTTCATTACAACCAAAAAAATTATGTATCACTAATGAATCGTTTTATGGATCACGATACCGATTCTAGGTAATTTTACTAAGTATTTATTTTCCCTTTATTATATATAATAAAATAATATAATTATACGTCGTATAGTAGGTAGTATTTTCACAACTGACCAGTATTGAAACGGTAGGTTTCAATACAGGTCAGTTGTGAAAATACTAAGTTAGGATATACATACATATGTTAGATCTTTTGAAATACAACCACAGGCAAGTTTCTCGCCATGTCAGAAAATTCAATCAGTATCAATATAAATTTATTTTTAGCAACATCATTGTGACCAAAATTGTAGTCACTTTCACTATTCTCTGTGACCACTAGGTGTATAGAATAGGTAAGTACCTATCATTTATTTCAAAGCTAGCACACGATAAATACAACAATTAGTGTGGTATCGAAAACAGAATTGTCCAATGATTTTATTTTCGAATGCGAACGACACTGTGAATAAAATGTGTACTATTATTGATAAAATTGTGTGAAAACCTATTATAAAATTTGATTAGGATCCTTGTGATTGTACAACATGACTTGCTTTGTATAACTTCCGATGTTATAATGGTGAATAAATACAAATATACAAATCTCTATGCACGTCGTCGCACCGCACACAGATTAGGTAAGAAGTTAAAAACTCACCTCATACACAGTACTTTTGAGATTATGTATTTGTTTGAGGATGTCCTGCGAGACGACGAGCGGCCAACCCTCATGGTTCGACGGATTAGAGAGCAGCGGAACGAATACCTCGTCTACTAACGATGCTAGTTCGTCTATTAGTCGGGGGGCTAGGTCACCTGTAGAGAAGAGCTATCTAGGTTACCTGTCTTTACAATATTTAAAGAAAATCTGACGACATAAGACTCCGCTCCAACGTAAATAAATAATATATTTTTTTTGTGTTGACTTGTCATTGCCTGGTCCCTTTTATGCTGCAATATTTCGAAGCGTAGACCCAATACTTCCCGGGATACTAAGTTATTATCCCCCGACACAAAAAGATAAAGTTACTTTAGCGTCTTTGGAACCGTAGCTCCTAGCATATTAATAATAATAAGGATTGGGTCTAATAACCGATATTAACCGCGCCATTTATTACGTAATAAGTAAACGATGCGTGCGACCAAACATTTTTACAGATCGTTTTCGTCTTCGCCTTCTCTATCGCAAGCATCAGAAAGAGAAATAACTCCACCGTCTTAGTAACTCAATAACTCACCAAAGATGACCATTTCCGCACAGTTCTCCTTCGGTATCACATCGGGGTTCTTCTTCACGAAATACACAGCCTTGTTCTTGAGATAGCAGGGGAATGAGATAACGGGTACGAGTTGGTTGGCATGGGTAAGCACCACGACTAAGAGGATCGGGAACTGCCGGTCCACGAAGTCCAGCAGTGTACGCTTGTACTCGTCCGTGCCAAGTACTCGCATCCATTTTTCTGGGGTATAAACAGTTTGGTGAACTATACATTTACTAATATTCTCAAAATGTAGGTAAACCTTAAGTTTAATGCGTGGTAAATTTTACAAAGGGAGAAGTCATCTCTTCATATGCGGCGCGCTAAAGTGTTGAACCCTAGACAGAGGCATAAGGAGCAATTCATTTTCATTTCATTTAGTAATTCAATATATTATGAATAATTTTTAAATCAGTAATGTCTGTGGGCTTTTTGTGAAAATATATATGAAAGAATATGAATCTTAAAAATAGAAGTCACCTACCTGGTTTCAGCTTCAACGTCTTCACCACATATGAACCAATAAAATCGAATCTGGGGTCTTGGTTCGATGTTGATGGACCGGCTTGGTCCATTTTGACAATCTTCTAGCATAGTCAGCCTTGCTTCCCACGGCTGGGGAAAAGGCTTAGTTTCTAAGTCATTGTTCTTGAAGATGTCTTAGCACGGCCATGGTTGGAGCTGGTTTGGCTGTTCGCAGAGCTGACAAATGGCAAGTCACGCAGGTTCGAATCGCATGCCGTTATGGGCCGGTGTCTCCTTTGTAACGACCATCGGCATTGCTATATGAAAATAGATTATGAGTATGGTTGGCAAAACAAGGAGAAAACGACAAGAAATCTTGTGATTCGTTATTTAATCGAAGATTTTCAGTAGGTTCTCATTATTTACATGTCCAGATCATCTTGATCATCATTGTGTTATAATTATCATTCTTATCTATCGTGTCATCCTAAGAGATGTAATTTGACTTAAACGTAGAAATACAATACGGCAATACCTTCGTCTATTTATTTATCAGCAGGAAGTAACAGAAACCTAAGCAGCTGAACTCAAAGAAGCCAAAAGATCCAAGAAAATTGCCAATTAGCAAATCTTACTCCCTTATCCTGCCAACGGTACACCACCGCAAGTGAACAAGCGAGTGCCAGGAACCAGCGTCTCCGCCCCATGCCACGATGACACTCGCGACGTCGTGGAAATAAGGTCAATTGTCGCTGCCTTTTGTTGCGTGGTACAAGTTGCGAGCGGGAGCGAGTATAAGCCAGTTATTGTCCAGTCTTAGCGGAGCGACTTGCAATATCACGCCCCGCTACGATACGAACTGCTCAACTGTGTGTTGGTTCCACAACTAAGTTTGCGTTGTGGGCACTTTGTATTAAGTTTGACCTTACAGTTTGACAGTCACCGACGCACTTAGCCATTCGGCTTGGAGGCTTCTGGCGCAGCAACGCGCCCCTCCAGGTCGCAAAGCTTGGCATAGGGGTGTTTGACCCATTTCACACTGTTTGGGTTTTGGTACTTATTGTGACCCATTTTCCACTAAGTTACGCAGCTGGGCTTTGGTGAAAAGTATTCAATGAACGTGTTGACACTCTTTGCAAACATAAAGAGGTTGATCAACAATCTTACTTCTGGTTCTGTATTAGGTATTATATATTCAAATTTTGTTTGCTTTATGTTTCAATAATGGTCAACATCTTCAGTCATACGAGTACCTTACGTAGCAAAGATCAATGGCTATCGTTCAATTCTGTTCTCTGTTCTGTACGGACCAAAATCCATCCTTAAAATGGGGTAGGGTGGTGTCTCAGGTGGTGTACAATGATTTCTGCGTTCTTCGTGTAACCTAAATATCAACATGAATATGACGTCATAAAGCCACTAGTTACCACATCACTGTTAATCCAAAAACACAAACGGTCCGTTCATCACTTGTTTCTTTTAGTACAATATTATAACTTTAATAAAAATCCGCCGACTTGCATAACAGCTGATCGCCTGGCAAACTACGATTCGGGTTTATAGTCTTCATGCTCAATGCGATCTTATTTGCATTGTTTTACGAACTTCGATCATTATTTGGTCATTAAATAATCAGTTTTGATAACGACTTGATTTACTGTTTGCGTTTTTATGTTCCTGATTTGTAATCGGTTTTTATTGTTCCGTTCTTGATTTAAAATTGGATATCTAACCGATTTTACTTTTCTATTTACATAAGTAACTACTAACCGAAGCTTCATGCCTCTATACGTACATACTTCACTATGGTATTTGAGCTTATCACACTAGCGATTTGCGAGCGATATTAAAGCGAGCCGATTGCGCATTTTTAACACTGGCGTCGCTCGCTGCGTGCCCGCGGCGCGTCGTACTCGCTTCGAGTACGCTGCGCACTCGCCTCGCTTTGAAACCGCTCGCAAATCGCCAATGTGATAGCTTTTTATCTAATATACCATTTCCTACGTTCAGCTAATGTAGGAATTAATCAAGTCGTCCTAAATGGAACGAGATATAACTACCTACAACAACAGGGCTAAGGTACTAAAGAACTATAATAGAACAGAAACTACTTAAAATTTTATAATACATTTATTTATTGATAATGACAGCGATGGTTGACTCGAATTTGCTACTTGGCAAAAATATTTCCACTAGAAGTGATCTATTAATAAATTTAAATATTAAAATCTCTTCGTTTAATTATGCTTTAGTGTACAGTGAAATGTAACCATCTACGCTACCAAGTAGCTGCCTATCACATAAAAAGAATTAAAAATACGTTTCGATTTGTGATTCACTATAATTTATACTATTTATCTGGCAAATCAATCTAAAACTACGCTAAAATAAAACATGCGTCATGATCACACAAATAAAAAATACATTAACGTCGTAAAAGCTCGTATTTGTTGAATAAACGGCAATAAATACAAAACGTGTATTACAATAAAAATAATAAAATTATATTATAAATCAATTTCATTTACCTATAAACTATTTGTTTAAAACAAAAGCACAGCACTTGGTCAGCTTAATCTATAAATTATATTAGGACCTACGAGACGCTGCATTGTTAAGGTCACTATCAGCCTAAGTCTAGGAGCCCTAGTGCACACCGCCACTTCAAACCAGGTGTGGGATATTCTGATGACCACTTTGGAAAATCGATATCAGTTGACAAGTCTTGATGATATCACTCTGGCATATTGACAGTGGTCACGCAGAATTATGACAGGTTTTCTTTATCGTGTGTATAGTGAACAAATGAGAAGCATACAATATGTTTGTAAGAATATTCGGTTACAGATTTCCTAAAGATTTGTCGTAATTTACAGCGCCATCTAGTCAGCATAAGAGAACTTTAAGATACAAATAAAGAAAACCTGTCATTCCCCGATGTATCTTCAATCGACGCGGACTGCTGGCCATCTGTCAATCAAACCCAACTCCGAGAGACGATAAACGATATATTGATTATTGTTTTATTTTTAATTTATCGTTTCCAAGCCACCAGTCCCGTGTTCCTACCCACTACTGGACAAAAGCACATCGAGAGTTTCAAAGACACATCCTACAAATATTTTGAATATACTCTATCATTGCTAAGTTATCGCCGACTACACACTGAGCGTTCCTAGTCAGGGCTATTATTAAAATTGGTCTATTACCTTTACTTTAATATAAAAACAGTAAAATGCAAAATTAATGAAAGTTAAAACTTAACTATTAAATCTGATACTACTGAATATTTGAACGGGATAAATGTAGAAAAAATGGAATGTTTAAGTACGACAGTCTAATAAGCATTCGTTAATTGTAAAAGTGACACATATGATGTCAGTCAACGCTTAAAATTACAAAGGTTGTGGTCCCACTGCGAGAGATAGAAAGGTGACAATCATAATTTTATGTTTGATGTGAAAGATTCATTGAATGAAATGATTCTGAATAGTATTGAATGAACTGTCCTGATTTATCTCTAGTAGTGTTACAAGTCCACTGAATCGAACTAAAATTGAGCTTTATAGCAACGACTATAGAGCTCACTCCTAGATTGCTACTCTTTAGGATGTTTTCCACCTTGATTTGATAATGTTAATACACTTTAAATCCCGGATAATAATGCTTGCAATAAATACGCTCGCAATGAAACCGCACCTCACTAGAATGGGCGTTAAATTCTCGAGTGCATACTTCGAAACAGCTGATAACGTTTATATACTTAAGTGATACAATGTATTTATACATAATGTATTTTATGAAGGCAAGTGACGGGCTAATGCTTTATTTACTTATACTAGTAAACAACGAGGCGAATTACATTATGTACTTCAGTGTACTTAAGAAAGATTACTCCTAAAAGGATGGAATATACATTAGATGAGCTATGATCCGCTCCTACACAGCGGAGGTTTTGGACATTCTCTAGCTGGCATTTTGTTTGATCTCTATTTGGTTACATATTCGCGCTACCAGTCCAATACAAAATCAACCATAAACTCGTCAAAATTAAGTCGATTTGCTGGATAGGCAACGGAAATATGAGCCCAAAAGTTCATGCAAATGCCAGATTCTAAATCTCTGTTACACGCGCTCTACGCAGCTATAAATACTCTGATATTCAAATTAGGCTCTCAAATGAATCTAAAATAGTTTCCATTACATTATAAAGGGCCAATTGATATAATTTTTTCTACACATATTATTTTATTTTTGTTTTATTGTTCGAACGTGGATGGAGATAGATTAAGGACAAATTTTGGCGTTTTTTACAGCGAGTCGAAACACGACTACACATTTAAATAACTTTCAGTATACCTACACAACCTAACCGATATGAAAGTATGGTACAAGTGATAAGCGAATGGTACCCAAAATAATCCTGGTACGGAAAGAGATTGATCGATTGATTGATTTCATTGCTTCGTTTTAGTAGCATTCGTTTATAACTTGCACCAAACAACAAAACGTCAGTGAGAGGGCGCCTGCGTTCTTCTCTTCCGTCGAATTGATCGAAAGTACTAAGTACAAGTCTTATAAAGGACGAAGAAGTAACTTTGGACGATTTTTCATTTAACTACTTGAGTCAAGGGGCAAAAGCAGGCGAAATAAAAACATAAACGTTTATTTTAAGTCCTATAATCGCGTGGCAAGAATTTATCACAATCGAATGTGGCAATCGTGAGGAACACAAAATGCACGTGAGCAGTTCTTTAAGTATCTTTCAAACGTCATAAAGGTCATATCATAGGTATAAAAGCTTCAGTATAAAGGGGTTCACATAACTTATATTCAGAGTGAATATAAAACAGTGTAAATTTGACAAGAAAGCGAGTCGATGAGCTAAAAATATATAAATAATCATAATTTAAAAATAAAATCTAATACGAAAAACTATACAGTAAAAACTTACAAATAATCCATCAATTTTATCATTGATCACATAAATTTCATTGGTACTAAAAGTATTTAAAATAAAATAATACACATAAATCCACATATTTACATAGAAGTCGAATAATAAAATTAAATCACATAATAATTCTATTTACAAATATGTGTACGATAATTAAGTAATTAAAGAATTATGAAAATAGTAACTCCTACCAAGTGTCAAATGTTCGAAATTCGTGGAAATCTAAGACCAGCCTGTTCATTTTATTGCACATCGGCAATAAAAGCCAAGTAGTCTCATTTCCTACCTAACAATAAATATACCCATTACGAGAATTTCGAACGGATCAATAGCTAACACTGTTGTCTCTCTCACACGTGTCAAAGTAGAAGAGTACATAACCAATTCAGCCAGTCCGCTTTGAAATCTCCGAAAACAGGAACGAAATGCGAAAAGATATTGCTTTACCCGGAGGTAATAAAATAACCTAATACAAGCACCAAACGCGTGACGCTGCAACGAAACCATAGCTATCTGTGGACGTGTAGATTCCTTGGGTCCGCGTTTTACGGGGGTGTGGAGGGGAGGTTCAAACGAACTTCGTACCGTAAGTTCGCACGCTCTATTTGCTTCTAGTTTTTGTGCCGACGGCGTTTATGCTGTCGCCGCGACTCCGCGATCTGTGTAGGTTGTGTAGGCCTTCTCCTGTTGGAATAAACAATAGTTATGAGTGTCATGTTATGTATATTTCAGTATAATTAATTATTTCTCTTTTTATTTTTTAATATTAATTTTATTTTGTTTGCGGAGGAGGGCGCTGTCTCCGCTACATAGTTTTTTAACTTTGTGGTAGTCAGCCCACAATTGTTCCCTATACATTAGGTTTCTGTTTCAAATAAAAGATTTTTGTATTTTAGTTATGGTGCGTTCATATGTCTTACCTCTTATAAAAAAGCTACCGGTAGTACTGGCAATAAGCAGTTGGAAATAAATCATTTTTGCAAATGAAAATAAAGTCCGTGTAAAAATTTTAAACAAATATGAGATAATACACCAAAAACTTAATTAACTATCTACAAGGTAATCTCAACAAACTACAGTCTACGGTGTTTTTCAACTCAAAGTAGAACTAAGCTGAGTTTTCTTTTGAACTCTACCCCATTGTAGATAGGCGAACTCAAATAAAGTACTAAGTATTTCCAAATCATAATACATTTTCAACTCGATTTCAACAGTAATAAAGCTCACCCTTGCTCGTAGCTCGTTTCATTTCGGTCTCCCGGAAAGCGCGAACGGAGCGCCCCCTACGGTCCTGAACCAGTTTGTCCGGTCGCACGAATATGCCGTGTCGCGCTTTGCAATCGAAGTACCGCGTGCCGGCGACCGAACCGTCGTTTTTACCTACAACAAAATTCACTTAGTCTACGTAATACATTGAGGGTTTGTAGTGATTTAGACGGGGTCTACAAGATTTTCATTTTTTTTTTAACTAGTTTAGGCATTATGATTTTCAACAGAAGCTTTATCAAGCTTTAGCGATCTCCAATCCACCAACTAACTATGGACGATGTCGCCGACTCTATTGACCTATTAGGGATTGAGAGCTACTCAACGTTCATCTCAGTTGACGGCTCGTAAATACATCTGGGCCGGGAGCCAGTGACAGATTTTCATGACCTACTCCCTCCCAAGCAAAAGTTCGTAATATGCATTATGGATTAATATTATGAATACTCGTGCGACTCCGTGGGTGGGTTGGGCAGTGGCAGCGATGACGACATTATTCTTATGTAATAGGGTTCAAATCAGAATTCTGAAACATGCTAATTTTAATTTCTGATTTGAACCTTATTCCATGGGAATAATGTCGTCATCGCTGCTACTGCCCAACCCACCTACGGAATCGCAGCTGACGGACACGAGTATTCATAATATTCATCCCTAATGCATTTTACGAATTTTCGCTCAAGAGGAAATAATTTACCAAATTTGTTCCCGGACCAATCCGCGCGGAACAGCTGAGTGACATACACGACTCTCGAGAAACTGCATAGAATCATCCAAAATGGATGGTTCTATGCAGACCAGTTATTCCAATTTGAGATCACAACATACTGCGGTCGCTGAGCCATAGAATTAAGTTACCAGTGGGTGCATCCAGTTCGACGCCGACCCACAGTCCGTTTGCGAAATGCGTCGGCCCGATGTATGCGACAATACCCGTGCTACTGCTGAGCCGCAGTTGGACGCTCTCGCCTACTGTCATCCACGCGGGCGCTTCGCACGACTCATCTGAAATATACAAAAATAAATACTTTATTATCCCATCTTATAAAAATCATCCCGCCTCCGACCAGGTGGGATGACGACTGCGAAAGACTGCAGGTAGATGCTGGATGCGTCAAGCTGAAGACAGGGCGCTATGGCGCTCATTGGGGGAGGCCTATATCCAGCAGTGGACTATCATAGGCTGATGATGATGATAAAAACCATGTATACTTACAACTATGAGGTACTTATACAATTAAAAACAAAACATTTCATTCCAGTCTACTAAAGTTAGTTTTCTAAGCATACAAGTTAAAAATTATCTAACGCCCGCGCTAGTATAACACTGTGTTGTGCAATATCAATAGATATTTTATAAAAATCATTATAATGTTTGAAGAGTTTTGAAGCGACGAAATCTAGACCAGGGATGCCTATTTCAATTCTCCAAAATAAGCAATCGTTTGTTTTTTTTTCGTTTCGTTTTTTTGTGCGAATTTGTACTCTAATTCGGTGTATTTATAGTACACCAATTGGCCAAAACAAAACACAGAATATCGTTAAAACATTTGAAAATATCATAGTCATTAAACACAAGAGTTCAAGTTACGTTCGATAATGAAACCGGTGGTAGTGGTAACGCTCGTAGTAAAAGACCAAAATTGCTGTTAGATGCCGACCTACCCTCATTTTCTGTCTTTTAGTACTTAAGTTTTATTGGATATACCGATGTCTACCAATAAACCTAAATGATCACTGATCGTGGTGCATGAAACCTTAATATTGCATAGCTCAAAGCTCAAATCTTGATAAATATCCCGTTATAAATAACTTTTGAGGCAATTTCGTGTTTTACAACTAAAATGGGCCCCTACTGCCAGTACTTAAATTAAAGCAGTTCAGGTAGTCTGTAGTTACCGTCGTGGATCCGTTCAGTGGAGGAGGCAGGCGTGTGATGCAGCTCCTTAGGTACAATAGGCTCGTGAGCGGAGCGAGGTCGCGCCGCCGGGTACGACTGACGCGCCGCGGACCGCGCCGACGCGCCGCCAGCGCGACGCCTCACAACCTACGACAAATTATAAATAAATAATGCTGGACAATCTACACAGCATCATCTAGCCCAAGATAAGCAGAGCTTATGTTATGGGTACTAGATGACTGATATACATAATAAAATTAACATGTTGATAAAAATACAGTTTAGTTATAGAGACGTAAAACAGCCATGTGCTAAGAACGTCTTCTCCACTTTCAGATGTAAAATAGTTCAGATAAAGTGCGTTCCGTGAGACAGCGTCAAAATCGGAATCCGCGGCGTTCGAATTAATTACACGAAAAGTTAGAATCTTATGGTGCGTACAGACTTACGCAAGGTGACGGAAATTGTAAACGAACTTGTACTTATTACGCATCTGTTTCTAGCGTGCGCGCGAATGTAGCATGCGAACAAATCAGATATTGGATTTGTTCGTGTTTGCGCACGTCTCTACACAAATATGTACGCGGCACTAGGTTTGAACTTGTTAGTGCAAACAGGTCGTGTCATCCGCATACATGCACTGCAAAATCCGCCGTCATTGGATTTGAGTATTTAAGACGGTAACAATAAGGTTCTATTTACCTTGCCCGCCGGCAGCTGTGGCTTCACCAGTGTATCGGACCTCTCGCCTCCGGTTGAAGCGGAGTCACTCTCTCCCACTGAGGACGCTTCGCGACTGCGTTCTGCGTCGTGGCTCGAATGCTCTGAGCTTACTGATTCCGCGTCGATGTCGCCTAATATGCATAAGAGTTATAAAAATAAAGAAATTGTGTGTGAAAATACAAAATGCAATGTAGCCGCCGCCATGTTGAATTTCAAGTACGTAATTTTTATTTGGTGTGCAATAAGGAGTAATGGTATTGTATGTAATTTTGTAGAACTATAAATTCTGGAGCCCGAATCAATAGTATCCATCCAAAGCGAGATCATAAATAGAATTTTATTTCAGTATTTTTTGTTCGCTATTTTGCCTCGTTGAATGGTAAAGTTAATTTGACTAAAAAGTACCAGGAATTAACTGTTCAATATATCATCATCCTATAGGTATTATTCTACTGCTGGACAAAGTAGTGTATGACACTATTAGATGAAACGGGGGTCATGATTGAATGGAATGGACTCAAGAGTGCCAAATTGCAGAATAGGCTTAATTCCGACACTGGATCGGAATTAAGGAAGTGCTTTTTTTGTTAGCCTAAAGAAATAAAACATTTTGATTTTTCAATGTCATTATGGTGGTGAGGATCACATAAGTGTTATTACATGCTTACCGATAGAGTTCTCATGCGAAGCATCCCCATTGACGTGATGCTGATGCTCCTTATTCTGACTAGTCACCATCATCACACTCTCAATCGGGATCGCTCCCAACGGATCCACCATCATTTCCTTTGCTTCACAATCCCTGAAATAATCATATATAAAATTACTTTTTATTTCCGACTCAGCACAAAATTATGCATAGTTTTTCTGTAGGGTGAATAGAACCTGCCTCCCCAAACGGGGTTTTGTCATAATAATCAAGCTCGGCAGCTGGATTCGTAATCGCAGTAGACGTGCAAAAAATATACTTAAGGCCACGTTATTCGAAATCATGCAATCTTAGATTCAGTTTTAAACCATCAAATATCCTTTGTTTTGATCGGAAAAAAATATATGTTGTAGTTGGATATATACTATAGAGCATTCTACGGTTCAAAACACGATATTTATCACTTCACCTGATGATAAAAAATCTCGAAAAAAGGTTAGTTTTTATTTGGTTTCTCGTTGTACTTCAAGTGTATAAACGTTGCACTCTCAAAAAATATGTCAGAAAATAGGCAACGAAGTTTAGAAGGGCATTCTCCGGTTAGTTTTTCTCAAAATAATTTTGTATTTTTTTAAAACGAATAATTATAGAATATAAGTACTCCGCGCTCAAGCGGCCTGCTTCAGTAGCCCGCTGGGCCTTGTTGAGGTAGGACCTGTGTCGCTTTTGCCGGCTCCCAGTACCCCCCGTGAATCGATCGATTTACCGTTTAAGAAAGAATTTAAAAATGGCAAATAAATATAAAAGTATCCAGACGAAAACTACGGAATCTTAAAATAGAAATAAGGTTATATATATATTACATATACTTATTTACTATCAACTACCTGAAACAGTCAACAAAAGGAGGGTAGCGTACAGACATAACAGTAGCGCAACTGTATGATCATTTTTGTTCAGTACATTTTTAACTTTGCAGCTCATCGATGCCAAGATACAATGGCACGTTTAAAAAAAACAGCAAGTGAACAGTAATTAACTACCTACTAGGTACTCGATTAAATAAAAAGGTTCTAGGGCTTTACTATACAGGGTGCTACGGACAGGGTCTACTAAGCCGAAAAGGGGTGATTCTGGACATCGAGGGGGTCAACGTTTGTTCTAGGATTTAAAAAAAAATATAGTGTCGGTTTTTCTTCATTAGCTGGATTGCCTGTGACGTCACAACCTGTTTGACATAATTGTTCTCCTTGATGGTAAAGGGGGAGGTATATTTTTTTTTGCAGAATCGTGTAGGTGGTGTCGGAATGACCTACGAAAAATTCCGACTTTTTGAGATTTGCCCCCCAGAACCCCCCCCTTCCCCCCCCCATAGAGGGGACCCAAACGGAGTCATATTAACTACTATTTTCCAAGGGGTTGTATAGAGGGGTACTAGTGATATTGATTGCAAAAAAGTTGTTGCCCTCTTTGGCCCCCCAGAACCAAGGGGGGTTCTGGGGTTGAGGTTGCTACCAGATGCCGTCGTGATAGGGTGTTTATTGCGGTATAATATAAAGGGTTTCTTTTGTATTGGAGAAAAAAAAACCCTATCGCCCCTATTTTCACCCCCCCTTTTGATATCTCCCAAACGAAGCAACTTAGAAGACAATTTTTTTCACAATCATATAGAGAAAGTCGAGTAATTACGAATTCAAAAATAAATTTACGTCCCTTGCCCCTTTAGACCCCCCCCCCCTTTTTTTATAAAAAAAAAACAAAATTTGGCCTATTTTTGAACTTTTTTTCGTGTGGAGGCGAGCCGCAATACGACTATGGAGAACAGACTAATTTTTTTCGACTAATTTGAGGATGAGGATTTCGAATCTGACGTCGGCGGGGTCGAATTACGTTGAGCGAAGCGAACCGCAATTCGACACCGCTCGCCTTGCTATGTGACAGCACACACACCCACTGATATACATAACGAAACAAAAACGAAATATATTACATTTATTTTACCTAATGTTTAATAAGTTAAGGCTGATGTAAACGTAAAAGGAGAAACGTTAGAATCACCTTGGTTAGATAAAAAACATAAATGGGACCCGTTTATAGATAAGCTACCGAAGAGACTTAGTTCTGCGGCGTATACCGTCAAAAAAATCCGTCACCTTACAGACGCTGATATTTCTAGACTAGTCTAATTCAGCTACTTCCATAGTGTTATGTCTTATGGCATACTGCTGTGCGGGAACGCTGCAGATATTAACAGGGTCAGATCCGGCATTGAACCTGTTGATCACTGAGACATCTCTGAATATGTGCTTGCTATCTGCCATGATAAAGTCGATCTTATTTTTTGTCAGTTTCGGGCTTTCCCATGTCTAAGTGGACACGGCTTACAGGGTAAACCGAAGTTTACTCTGTAAAACGATAAATGTGTTATTTTATTAAGAAACTATAAAACTGATTAAAATTCTTGATTTTATTTGAATAAAATTATGCTGCAATCAGACCAAACCCCAGTCTAGCTGCTGTTGTGTGTGTTGAATTGATATTGTATTATTTTCAATCAATGTTAAAAAAAAATTCTAATATTTAGCGCTAAAAATATTAATTTTATCGAATAGTGCAAATACTTGTTCTACATTTTAAATAAAGCAATTTGTGTTATTTAATAAATGAATTTTAATTTTTATTACTATTATTTTTATTTATTTACTATTTATCTAAAGACTACAAACCTTAAAACAAAATTGGTCATTTGAAAAAACTATGTAATCTTACTTAAACTTGTTTTCATAATTTATAATTAATAAATTCGCATTTAGGGACTGGTACATTGGAGTTAAACTACTGTTACAAATTATACTGTGCACGACAGCGTGGCGCGAGCGGCGCGGCGCGAGGTCAGCGAGTTCATTTGAAGTTTGTATTCGCGCGACTTGCCACGCGGGGAGGGAAGTATCGTTAAATGCCTACTGCGCTCAAAGATCCTGGCCTTAAGGAACTTGCTGCCTCTTCCTTTTTAATAATAATAGTTAATTGTGATTGTCAAAGTACAACTGCATTTCCGAAAATAATCCCTGGTTCCTCTAATCGGGTTTTACGACATTCACGGGCTGATTTCACGATAGAATCTGACGCCGCGCCACGGCGCGCATTCATGCAAGTTTGGATAGATGTATTTTAGAAATGTTTTTAGTTTTTCTTCACGTCAAAACTACCGAACGGATCCGATTGAAATTTTTCATACAGTTTCATTTAGTTTTAGTTCTAGACCAAGAATAACTTTAACCTTCATCATCAGCATATATTAGTCCACTGCTGGACTAACAAACCTTGGCTACTTTATACCTCAAGAAATGCCTACGAAGCCACGGAACGAAGCATTACATTCTAAAAAAGACCTAGACGTTATATTCTAAAACAGAATATAATATGATAATATTGTGTTGTTCTTGGGTTTCTAATAAATATATTTCTTCTTCTACTAACCTTAGAAACGGGTTGATCCTCTTCCCACCGGGCGTTATAGGCGTCTTAGCCTTCTCATACGTAGAATCATCCAACTCGTTCTTCGATACGACGATATCGTTCTTCAGATCGATAATATCGTTTCGCAGTTCGGTTATCTCGTTGCGGAGACCGACCATGGAGTGTTTGGTTCGTGAAATGTGGGTATAGTCTTTATCGAAGTCTGGCGTTTCGTCAACGGACATGCTTCGGATGGATAGTGTGTCGTCGTTTGTGAGGTTCGTTGATGATACCGCTTGGGATCCTGTGAAGAACTTTTATTTCAGTACATGGCCTACTTTTTATGGCTAAGTTCTTTAAATGTATTTTCTTTTGTTTATTTTTTAGTTTTAGTGTGACAGTCTATCTTATTAAGCTTAATGTGTTTAATGTGTGTTTGTCTTTTTGTGTGTGCTAATAAAATATTGCTAATCTATTCTATTCCTTATTGTTTCTTTCAATACAGCGTTCTTCCATAATTTTTATATTTTTTGTATTCGAATAGGCGCGTGCCCGCCTGAGATAAACAGAGATAGCGATATTATTCGGTTACGATTATTCCACGCGCCTCGAATTGGGACTTGCGATTGGCATCCGTAGGGTTCTTAAGAGCTTAAGAACCCTAGAAAAAGATAGTGAATGCAATATTTACCATATCCACTGGAAGAGATAGAGGGCGAGTTCTTGCTAGGAACCCTCTCGCAGGCCAACTCATGTAGAGAATCAAGCGTTTTCGAAGTCGGAAGGAAACCGCGCGGTGTTCCTCGGGAGCGTGTGCGCTGCAAATTAAAGAAAATCTTAGACTTATAAATTTGTATTTGATTTACACACAAATTCAGTAGGTTCTTTCACACTTGTAAGCCTCAGTACAAGTTTAGATCTGGTCACATGGATTTAAAAAGTTTTATTTGAAACATAAAGTACTAATAACAAAATATGAAGCGATGCGACCAATATATCCAATTAATACTATCCAATATTAACAATATTATCCAATAGCGCGTAGAGGATTCGGATTTGGGTGGACTTCGTTCATATATAGGGCCGACGTTCGCTCGACCATATTATGTTTTGACGAAATAGAAATTAGAATCACAAACTAGATTAGACCCTGATTTAAAGAGCACCCAGTACCACTAGTCAAATCAACAATATTAAAACGTATTATCTGTATTTATTGTCGGTAATTGAATAGCAAAAATGCTCTGTATGTACTTTTTTTGTGCTTTAGTATTATATAATGTATTGTGTTAGTATACGTGACGTGACGCTTGGGTTTGGTTTCGACGGAAGATCAGAGTTATGATAACTATGCACAATGGCTATCACAACATAATGCTGAGTCGGACGCCATTTTGTAGCATTAAGGTTTTTTAATCAGTTAGTAGTTATGTAGTCTTTATGGTGTTGGGTAATTAAGGAACTAGTTTAGTTACTTTGTTAATGTTTCGAATAAAGAAGATCTTATTCTTATTATGTTAAGTTGTACTCACATTTGACCTTGGCGTGGTCATATCATCAGCGGGCGCCGACTCCGGCTCCGAATGAGAGTCATCATCGTTCCGTCTCCCCGGCTCTTCGTGCAACGTCGTCATACGGAGCCCTATCTTCCCACTGGCTGGGGACGCTGAAATTATGGCCGGATGGATGAATTTACTTGCTTTGAAAAGTATTTTTAGGTGACAGAGCATGATCTATGAATAATAGCTTAAAATTTATGAGAACGAAATTTTTTAGAACGCTGTTTCATTATCTATTACTTTTCCAGACGAAAAAGCGTTCTGTAGCACTAAATAATAGAGATTAAATTAAACGAGATCAGAAAGCTGATTGATAATTTTAACAAAATGGTTTAAGGCTTGTATCGTAACAGTTTAAAAAAATAGTTTTTGAGTATAATTTGAATTAATTCATGCGCGAGAATTGATCAATTTCATGCCAATCATTGATCTCAATATAAATACTGATTTTGTTCGCAAATAAAAACATAACAATGTTCAAACTACTCGACAATTTCACTGAAACATGATCACAAACAATTTGATCCGTATGACGAGTAGCCAAGGTTCACAATCATACGTTTCAAACTCATGTTTTATACAATGGTCTAGTATGAAAATTAAATAAAAAAACAAGCCCAACTAGCAATTCTACGATTGTACACTTGTCACGACATATCCAAAACGATGTTAAGTTAGGAACAGAAGCAAGGTGGCCAGTATCGAATAAAAACAGATAGAAGACAGAAAGTCCTTTTCCTTATAGAACAGACACGATAATGGACTGAAATGAAGTTGCTTATTTAAGTGCGGTCTGCGGCTAAGTTAACATCGGTGAAGATATATCGTAAACAGTGTAAAACGTACACTTGTTCGGCGTTTGCAGTCGGAGTGAGTTCAGGTTCAAATTCAAGTTTAGGAATGTAGGCCGGGCTGGAAGAAAAATGTTAGAGTACTTATCAGATTAAGAACTTATAAATTTTACCAACAAAGTCTTTGCCTTAGATTTTTCTAATTCTATTTTTACCAATATCATATATAATAAAACTCTTTTAATTACATACGTATCAAAAAGCTTTCCATTATTTATCATAGGTTAAGATTTTGCTGGTAAAATCGTCTTTAAACTTTCACCTGCATGATCTGTCGATACCAAAATGATTAAACACAAATTACTTATACAACTTTGAAACAATTTCCATGATATCTCACATTAAATCACATTATCGTTTCTAATTGATTGGTTCAACAATACAATATCTTGCTAAGCTATTCTCAGCTTTATTTCACAGTTATACAATACGAAATACCACATCTGTACTCTACTAAACATGCTTTCAGAGATATACTCCTCACTCTTATATCATTATCCAACTCGCTACTTCCATGCATCTCCTACCACCTAACACAAACACATAACTAAAACTTACAACGTACCGGTCTATACTACTGTTACATTACATTTACATACTATTGTAAAAGTTTAGGACTGTTTCTCAAGTGTTTACACATTACAATAGTTCATAGAATTGCCTAAAATACCATCGTGCTCAATTGCGCGTTAAGTGCCCTGGTTATAGAGAGAATTCACATAAGCGTTCGTCACTCTTTTTCTGTAGTCAAAGCGTATTCCACTTCTCAGATTCTTAGCAATTATATTAACGAAGAGGAAGGGAGAAGGAAATAAAAACAAGTCATGCTTGGTCATGCAAATGAAAGAGACACGCAAACAAACAGATAGTCAACGACAGAAGCTTGACGCTCGAAGCTTGCGTTTCGATTTGCGCTCTATCAGCCAATACATTAGGGTCTAATTTTGATTCAATAACGCATTAGACGTTTTGTTTTCAATAACAAAACGCCAATCGCTTGTTTTGTTATTAATTTTGCAGCCAATCGATGGGTAACATTCGTTTCCATGATAACAATGATCACAACACATCTATAACTCCATTTAACTGTTTTGCATTCGATCTAATAATTTTGCCATACATTTGCCATTCCGATAAGACCATAATTCCATTGTTTACCTGATAGGAACGAGCCTGAAGGTAGCGGGGGATTAGAAAACAACGTTAGTCAAGCCTGGGGAACAATCTGTGTTCGAAAGCGTCAGTGTTCTGCTAGATACGTCATTCAGAACAAAGTGGATAACCCTTCCAACAACGTATGTATCCGTTGCAAGGTTTAGCCAAAGAAAAGCACATAAATACAAAATAAAGAACTTTTTTATTGTTATTGAAAACGGAATGTTTATATATAAGAAGTAGGTATGAGAGAGTAGAGGGGGTAGTCAGAAAGATAGAGTATAGAATTGAGCATAGCATTGCCACAAAGCAAGTTGAAAATAAAATGTAATAGTGATATGAAGAACTGGATGTAGCATCGACGTGAGGTATAAATATTTTGTAGTTATGTTCTGTGAGTATGAACTGAACTGCCTACACACAACGTATTATTGTCTGTCTAAAATATAGATACGTACACTATTCAATATGTTTAGTAATACTCTATACTAAACCTATTCGTGCATCGTCTGATACTTCTAGTCTGTTGTAAGTATATAAACTACTGAATGCTCTATATAATATCTTCTAATACGCACTTGCGGTTATGCACAGTGCAAGTCATCTTTTATATTAGCCATGAAAATGTGTGACGGAGTGAGTAAGAGTTAGGCTGATACTGTTACAACGAGCATTTATCGCGTACGTCCCTTAAAGCCGCCACACACAGAAAACGTGGCCGGGCCGGAGGCGAAGATGTGAGGGTTGTATCATACGAATTTACGTGCACCGCTTAGACACCGCCCGGCGGTGTATGTGTTGTGTAGTCTTTCATATATATTCGTATGATACAACCCGCACGACTTCGCCATCGGCCCGGCCACGTTTTCTGTGTGTGGCGGCTTGTATTGGTTTATTTCTCGTTACGAACACAGTTTCCATACACGGGATAACAAGAAATAAAGTATTATGTGATGAATACCCGTTACAACTGTTATAATGTTGACGAATCTGAAAGTATAAGAAATGCTAAGAGTCGAGTGTTTTGGAGGATTTTTCTGGTATCTTACCTAATCCGAAGGGTTTGGTAGGGGTGACTGTTTCTGGGTCGTTGTGGGCGGGAGCTGCGTACGAGTGGCGATGCAATGGCCGACGGGGCGTTTCGTCGGCTAAGTCCGCCACGCTGCCGGAGCGACCCGAAGCTAGCCCGGCGAGCGATTCGAATGACGAGTCGAGGCGCATTATCTGAAAGAATACAGTTTTGATATAAGTTTTTGTTTAATTGAAAATATACTTTATACACAATTATGTGTGGTTTATAATGCTTTAGCTCGATCAGATATAATAAAATTATCACGTAAGATGCAACCCTAACAAAGGAATAGACGTTGAGCCCTTCAAATCAACAATTTACAAGAAAAAGTAGCTTGAGTAGCCAACGATCTACGAATTTAGATTACATGATATACCTTTCATTGTTGATATCGATGAATAAAGATCACAATACATTTACATTTCTACATAACTATTTACAGAACTAAAATAAAACTACTATACAGTAAAAGCATCTAATTCTAATAGGTATCTACGGGTACAGGTAACAGCCGTGAGTTAAAAGCTGAAATTTAATAACTACGATAAGCTCTACAGTGCCGAGTCTTATAAACAAAAAAATATTATTTCAAACGAAACGGATATTTTGTTAGTTAAATCAACCGGTAAACAGCGCACGACCATCTAAAAAGAATAGAACTAAAAACTTGACATGATAAAATTATCAGATCTTCGATCACTGGTAGGTAAGTTTAAATAAAGTGATTGAAATGATCACGTTTAGTTCTGATATAAACGCTCGTTCTATCAGTTCGCTATTTGTTATAGCTCTTCATCCTAAAATGTTTCATGCAATCGAAACTGCCTGTAAACTACTAGGCTTCAATTCCACTGTTTGTCTACATTATCGAATCTAAGGATCAGGTCACACCGAGACGCGACGCTGTTTTTGTATGTGTACCTTTTTGCGTAGTAAATAAAGTGATATTTTGAATAAAAGTACGTGCAGCGTCGCGTCTCGGTGAGAGCTGACCCTAAGCCAAAGCTTAAGGCTAGAAACAGACTGGTTCCATGTATGTTACATATTATGAGATCTGGACGCATGAATTTGTATGAAAAAAGATGGCCTAGACTAGACCGTTATCGTACGCCAAGTCATCAGACGTTTCTTACAATTTTTACGTTGCTTGGCGTGGACTCAGTCTTTTTCTAACTTAACTCAGAGTTGCCATCCTTTTTCTTTTTATCGTAAAAAGATGGCAATTACATATGTTATGGTTAGCATTAAGCTTTGGAATCAATAATGTGCAAAAGCAGTGGTGTCGATTCGGTTTGTACTAAACATAACTAATTTAACAGCACATAAGGTTCGCTGCAATTTTTAATTCGATAATAAAGAAAAGGACGGCCATATTTCTTGCTGTTAAATTCGTTACGTTTCTCCCAACTGTTTTGAATCGACACGGATAGATCCGAGGCTCTGAGTAAAAAAAAATGCATTTAATGCTTCGAAATAAAGTAGGTCGTTGAGGATGCAGCCATGCTTCGACTCACGTTGCTTCCAGTCTTGGCCGCATTCTCGAGCGCTTGTGACAGCTGCGGCCCGAGCATAGCGACAACACACATGTTAGCAAGCTTCAAAACTACACCGTGTTTCAATGTCGTAAGGACTTGTGTCGAAAGACAGCGTGTTTTTCCGTGAACTAGGTATAAATACACTGTGTTTTGTGAAACCAACAGTCTAAATTGCACCGTATTTTCAAGGCGATAAGGGTTTTTAACCTAGACGAAAAAGGGATATTTTAAGTACGACGTGTGTTTTTGAGTATCTCTGTCTGTCAGTAGCATGGTAGGCTCGAGCAATGAACCTATTGTAATTTGTACTATAAAAAACTACCGTAGTTTTAGGAATTCCTTATGGATGTACCTAAGCGGCCGATATTTATTGTAAAAGTGACTTTATTGAGAGTGCTTGGATATGTTTGGATGAAACTCGTTGTGGCCGTTCATTTTATGACGGATTAAAAAAATCGTCGTCGGGAAAGAAATTATGTGACATAAGTTTGTTACCACTGTTGTTTTACCAGGATGGCCTTGAAATACGAAGCAATAAAAACTAGACCAAAAGAACGTGTTGTCCGAGATTTGTTAGTGAATAAGATAAACCGACACCCACTAAATACTTGTATACTTTGTCCTTGAGGATAAAATATTTCACACCATACACAAAGCCTACGTCATCCCGGCAAGGTCTTTAGTCAATTCGACCGATTTGTGTTTGTGCCAAAATCACTCAACGAACCTAACTCCTAAGTGTTTCGTTTACGTACAGATCGGTGTGATACAATAAGGTCCCAAATCCTTTGCATGTCTGAAAAGCGCGTGAGCTTATGTACAGTCACAAATATAGCGGATAGATGGATACTGGCCACAGAATAGTAGGTTTTACAAGCAGTAGGAATTGCCAGGAAGAAAATGTCCATTTCAAATTAAGCCCAATTTTCTTTAGAAACCCAATTGCTAAGTAGAAAGTGTTTTGAAATACACAATGCTAACCGTCCCAGAACGTAAACCGTAAACACCAAATTCCAGTTTAACTAATGAGAAACCTTTTCGTGTGTGTAAATCAAATCCCTACCAAACCACTCAGAAACAGTTGTATACAGGTAAGTAGAGGTATACGAACGGGCAAAACTTGAAATCGACACAATCAACTGCTTATAAAAGCCGCCTAATCCAGTTTGCAGAGAGAATAGAAAAGCCGCCTCGTGACTTACGTTGACCCAGCGACTGACCCCGCGCCTCTGTGGCCCTTCCCTGGAAGGTCGAACAACCTTCGGAACCTGACGTCTAGGGCGCGGCACCTAGTACAGAACCATCATGTAACCACAGGCAGAGAGAGGACCGTCACAAAAGCTGTGCACAACGATCACAGTGGCTACGTCGACAAAAAAGGCAAGGAGCTTCGTGATTGGCTCCGTTGTCCAATTCTTGTACTGGCAACGCGAGGTAGTGGTATAAGAATGCTTGTTATAATCTGCGATGTGCATGTCTTGATTGACAGTATCGCCTAGGCTTTGGGCGTAGGAATTTAGTGTTCCCAAGTTAGTGTCCAATTTAATTTGTTGGTCATCAACCCCTTGTAATCCATTGCAGTTTCGTTCTAAAGTGTAACAACATAAAGTACAGAACATGCAGGTAACGGACAGATAGGTATTGCTATTGGTACGAAGCCCATAGGTAGATATACGTAGAGGATCGGCGATGTGTTAGAACGTAAGCTCGCGCGCTTTAGACTATGCAATGATGGATGATTAAATTTTATTTTATGAAGGGTTAATCTTAGCACATAATGAAGCAACTCTTGTATTTTATTGTTGTCTTATGTATTGTAAATAGTCATAGTGTTCCTACCTTTTTAAACGTATTGACAAAACAAGTAGATGGCCAACCTGTTGTTAAGGTAACTTACAGGGTGAATTTTTAGGACGCGGCAATAAAACGGCCGGGTGATTATGTAACTCGCGACCGGTTTGCGACAGGCGTAAATTAAGCAATCAGTGCTGTCAAACGTCAATTTTGTATTAGTTTGACACCAGCTACAACGTCAAAATTGGTCAAAATTGACGTTTGACAGCACTGATTGCTTAATTTACACCTGTCGCAAACCGGTCGCGAGTTACATAATCACCATACCGGTGTAGTTAAATTACAATACCCATTCGCCGATTTGAAAAAAAAAACACAGGAAGTAAATGGGCTTTGTACACAAAAATTTTGTTGCCGATCGATCCTTTTTGCCATACCGATCTAAATTGGACCAGCTCAGGTTGGAGTACTAAAAATCAGAAAACGCAATAAAACTTTTCCTCCCGACTGTAACGGTCAACGTAACTCCCTTTACCACCGCGTCCAAAAAATCGACCCTGCAATCTGCTATAATAGGACAAAACCTCGTAGCGTACACACGCTAGACTATATGCCTTACGATGCCCGTCAACGTCAACGTCAACCCCTCGGATGTTTATTTTACACGATGATATGTTAGTAGCGACATTGATTAGCTTTTTGTTAGTAAGCTTCACAACATTGACAAATTAAAAGTATAGCTGTGATGTTTCTTAGTGTACTGTTAATGTGTGTTTAGCTCTATCTATTCTCTGCAGTTCTTTATCCTATAGTAAGGAAAAGCTGCTAATGTGTCACAGTGCAATATCATTTCACTTGTTACTAAAGTGTTCTATCAAATCAAAGCGTAACAGTTCGTGTAACAATAACAAATATTCCACAGTTAGTATGGCACAAATCATACGATAGAGAATTTTGCATACTGACTCTGATCATGCATGCCGCCGGCGTGACCTAATCATCATCCCACTGCTGGGTATATGCCTCTAAACTCTTGTGTCTCCACATGGTTCTCATCCAGGTTCGCCGCTCAACAAACGACATTGCTTAGTCAAAGCCAATTCAAATGTCTTCACGAATATGAATATTCTGATGGAAATCAGTATATCTACAGAGTTATGAACCTCTAGAACTCGCCTCTAGCTTACTTCTTCACCCTTCCACATTTAGGTGCATTTAATTTAGTCATCGATTGTCACATTTTATTCAGTCACTACAAAAATAACGATAAAGAACTTTTTGCAATTGATATAGGAGAGCTTGCCAATGTGCAATAAGAACTGAGTAAAACCGCGTAGATCGTACAATCGAATCAGAATCGTTACCTGCGAGAAGTTAGGCACGGACGCAGTCTTGCGCATGGTGATGGGCTGGCCGCGCGCTTGCTCTAACT
Source organism: Eupithecia dodoneata (assembly GCA_947044415.1). Lineage (NCBI taxonomy): Eukaryota > Metazoa > Arthropoda > Insecta > Lepidoptera > Geometridae > Eupithecia > Eupithecia dodoneata. The sequence goes on along the minus strand of OX345656.1, from coordinate 3,101,806 downwards.
CCTTGACGGCCACGCTTTGGCGAAGACGGTCGAGGGTTAGAATGCTTTCCACTGCGCTTACTCCTCGGGTGTACTTCTCTGTAAAATATTATAGATGGACGCTATATTGTTAATTTTTTTTTCATAGATTTATATTTAAATACAAATGAGGTCCAAAGTTTTGGTTAGTTGATTTTTTTTTTTCACCATAGAGTAAACTGGCACTTTTCGAACAAGGAGACACTCTGTTTTCTGTTGTTAATATTACACGTATATTGTTATCGTACACTAGCCAATGATAGCGATCCAATACTTCAACCAACGGCTGCCTTAGCCCCCTCCCCGCAGCTATCTGAACCAATGATAGCGATCCAATACTTCAACCAACGGCTGCCCTAGCCCCCCTCCCCGCAGCTATCTGAACCAATCTCTCTTTCTCTCTCTCCTCTTACTTCCTCGCAGTCTCTGCCGCGATTTAAATATATCCATCGCCTCCTCCTCCGCAGCAGCAATCTGTGCCCCTACCTACACCCTCTCTCTTCCAAATCCTCGCTAGTCTAAGGAATGTATACACGACCTTATTGGTCACGCCAGTATCTTACAGTATATTCTTACCAATATAAGTCTCTCCATCAGCCGCGCTGGCCTCCTCCCCCGTAGCAGCAATCTGCGCCAAACTCTCTCTCTCCTCCAACTCCTCGCTAGCCTTAGGAATGTTAGACACGACCTCGTAGGTCACGCCGGTCTGCGTCAGCTGATCCGTCCTGTAATAGTACGCCGACGCGGAACTACATGTTAGTTATAATAACTGTTGCATTTTTGGGTTGGTGATTTTGATATGCACTTGTGAAAGCACTGGGTTTTGTTTTTTTTATTAAAGTTTTATTTAAGCTAGGCCTTTCAATATTTGGTGTAATCAGGGAATTTGAATGGGGAGAGTGTACAAAGTTGTTCATGTTCTTGTCCTCTAAGAGATACAATACAAAAATACTTTGTACTCCAGATAAAGAATGATACAAAAAGACATTACATTGATATTGTTTATTGATTAAGATGTCGTTAGTTTTGTTTTAGCAGTAGATTTTTGCTTCATGCTTGCATTCATGCTCAGTAACATTATAAATGCGAAAGTCAAAAAGTCTTTGATCTTCTTGCAACTTAATTGCTCAATTGTAACTATGTTATGTATTTTATGCTAGGAAAGCATTTTATCCAAGAAAAAAGGTTGAGAAGATGTGGAATTATTATGGTTACTTTTAACACCACCTTTTGTTAGTTTCGTGTCTTTGTGCCAATTCTGTCACATCTATTTTCATCAGTGCTTTCAAAGTGCAAGTTAGTATTAGTTAGTTAAGACCACTAAAGTTCTCACCTGACAATCTTCTTGCGTATTCTGTCAGTGAAGCTCTGCCGCTTGTAAATGTTTAATCCTAGTCGTTTCCTAAGTATGAGATCCATCGGGGCGGGATGCGACAGGCGGACTGTCGTCTTTAAAATCAGGTACACGCGTTCATTGGCTAGAAAGGGACAGAAATATAATTATACCTAAATATATAAAGAATTATTGCATTGGGTGGCAAGTAATGACGCCTCATGATGGTTTCGGGGTTTCTCTGAAGGATGCGTTTAGAGAACAAGATTAGCGGTGTAACTCCAAAAATTGTTCGCACCTATGTGCTGCAACTTAACCGGCAAAGTACCTTCAGCGCTGCCATTGCCATCTGTGGTCAACCGCAATTTAGTCCTTCCGAAAAATAATCATGGTAAAGGCTAATTATGAGACCTACCTTCAGTGATACGGTTGAGGTACTGCGAGTCATGTATAGAGGAGTCCCAAGAGGCGATAGCAGAGACATCTTTATCGTGGTGATGCAGTATCTGTAGCTCGTAGAACTTGTTGCCGTGCTCTTTGGGGAGGATCGAGTTGAGTCCTGCGACGGTCACTTCCTCGCCGCTCGGGTGGGTCGTTAGGTCGTCCGCTGTGCAGGAAATAAAATTGTATTAGGGAAAGCAAATGCTTCATGTGTAAATTTTTTTTATCTATTTATATTCTTATTTATGTTAGGTAGGCTACCTACCAGGTAGGACCTATTTTTCTATCAGTGACTTCACATATCCTATAAGTTTTACGTGTTCTTGAGTGAAGACCGCGACTCAGCAAACGTAGTGAACACAACATAGCAAACACCCTCCGGCCAAGTGGGATAACGACCTACGAAGGACCGCTGATGCTAGATGCAAACTGAAGACAGGGCGCTATGGCGCTCATTAGGGAAGGCCTATGTCCAGCAGTGGACTACTATAGGTTGTTGATGATGAAGTTTTACCCGCATTTTTAATTTTTCTACATCGCTAATGCGTTCCAAACCATATCATGCGGATATCTTCAATTTCAGCTTTACTGCTGGCCAGTATTAGTAGCACAGTTTGTCAGCACTCACGGTTGAGATCAAGGAACAAAACAGGTATATGCTGCTCCATTCCGGACGGGGGGCTCCACGCGGCCGGTGCGCCCGGGATAGGACTTCCGGGGCTCGGGACTAGCACCTGAAATAATATCAATTGTAATACAGAACAAACGAACACACGCAGTTTAAAGAGCAACAAGCTGAGTCAGGACCTACACAGCCGCGGGCAGAAACTGGTTTATAATATTAGTGTGATGTGATTTTAAATAAAATTAATAATGATTAAATCACCAAGCGAATATGTACTTACAGCATTTCTCTCTTCCGTCAATGAGACCCACTGCTCCACTAAAGACTGTTCGCGTTCCATGTCACGCTCGTTTTTCATAGAAGGCGACATGTTTACTAGTTTCTGCAAGAAAAATCAGGGCTCAGAAATGTTTCTATCTACCCACAGCGATTTCAGATAAGTACGAGAAGAAAGAATCTCGAGATATTACGCTGAGCCCAGGCCTTTTAACATACTGCAGAACACACAGACATCTTACCCATATTTTCATTTCATAATTGTTTGTTTTTCTTATTTTAGTCAACTGTATTTAATGTATTTTGTTTTCCTGTGTACTATATAATAATTACAGTACACAGGAAAACAAAAAACAACTTCAGACTACAAAATACAACTTGTATTTTGTAGTCTGAAGTTGTTAAATAAGAATTTATCTATCTAACTCATTTTGAGCCTACGTTAAATGTTGTGAAGCATGGCTCTAGGTACCAAGTTATTTAACCGCCTATTGACTTAAAGAGCATTGATAGTCCTAATATTTTTAAATCCAAATTAAAATAGCGTTTGTTGGAAAAGTGCTTGTACTCATTATTTGTCTTTAAATCTTTGGCTATGTAAGCGTCCTCTAATTTTGATAGTATTATTTAGATTTCAAGAGATTGTATTCGTATTTAATCTTCTAATCTACATATATAATCAACAAAAACTTCAACCTGGAAAAAGGATTAAATTTGAGTTTAAAATAATTAACGACAGTCAAAGTCAAGTCAAGTTAATTTAATTCCAAGTCCATGATAATAGTGGCATACATATAATATTTTCTACCACTATTTGCTTTTATTTTGTGATCTTCCTTTTGTTTCCAAAAAATATCTAGGATTCTATACTCGTTATGGGCGTCCACCGAATGAATGGAGGTAGCTACAAGTGTGTCATACTATGTGTAATGTTAATATCGTTATATGATGAGTTAATATAATATGATATGATGTGTAATGTTAGTTTACGTGATGTAAAGTAAAGTAATGCTTACTTGTAGCTGTGCGTGTAAATGCTGACGTCTCCGAGCTAGCGCGTCGCTCCACCGTTCCCGTAGAACTGCCAAATCCTCGTCCTGGTACGAATCTAGAGGCTGTTGCAAGCGAGACCTAAAACAAAGTCATCAACATTAGTCTATCTCTCTCACTCACAAGCAAACTCAACGAGATCGAAAGAGACGAGATGATCCGTCAAAGGTGAACTCTGTAATAACTCTCAGAATTGCGAAACGCAGTGGCAGTGAGTCTGATGGCTGTTGGGGCAATAACTATACACTAGTTAAACTCGAGGTTGAATTTTTGTAGCCATATACTTAACCTAAAATTCACTCGATCGTAAAAATATTTGTCCCGAAGCGGGAGTTGAACCCTGCGTCTTAAACGGACCTTTGCCCACCGCGTCACAGAGGTCAACAAATCTTTAGAGGAGGTTAATGTCCGGTCGTGGACGTCGTTTGGATGAATACAGTAGAATATGATTAGATGTAAACTAGACCTTACCTTACAGTAACAGAGCCCACTTCAACACTAACAATATGCTGACAGATGATTGGTAACGTTCCAGAGTTCTGCGCAGGTTTGACGCGCACCGCCAATCGCCTCTGCTGACCTTGTCGCAGCTGGTAAACTCCGCCGGTTAGCATGTCGTTGCGTAGAGCCACCTGAAATTTGACATATTTTATTAAGATTTCTACAAATATTAAAACATTTCACACCACGCCATCTATGATTTCGAATGTGACTTCTAGCTGGGAAGTCACATTCGAAATCGAGAAGACAAAACACGATTTGCGATTATTAATGATCCTTTATCGGTTTCGGTTTAAAAATGTATATTTCACATATGAAAAAAGTTCACTTATAATGAGATAAAAAAAACCTATAAATAATGATTTACCTAATACTACGATATAACTCCGAGGCCGGTAGGTGGTAAGTATAGTAAGTAAGTATATCTACTATAGTAAGATAAATAAGATAATAATAACTAGTATAGTAAGATGCCCCATAGTATGGGGCAATGTCATTCGTAAGTTAAATCCAGTGACCGGACAGTCTAGTGACCTAACTCTACAGCGTTGTTGTACTACCGACCGAATCAAGTGGTCCACTGAAGTGACCACAAGTGACCTAGTATGAACTGACCTCAACAGGCGCGTAATCCCCTTGATCATTTAGCTCGTGTATTTCGACCCACAGCTGTATCTTCCTAGTGAGTTCTGCCCAGCGGTCGGCCAGTGACCTCGCTTTAGCTGCTTGCTGCTGTTCGACCTCCCAGTTGCCTCGCGCTCTGCTGAATCCGGCTGAGCGGTGGCCCCAAACCTCTATGGATAGGGCTCCCTCTGAAAAAAATATGAATAATTAAGTTCGTATCATAGGATTTCAAAACAAACATAATATTCATTTCTCGAGGCCAGGAACTACAATAATAACTTCGAAGTCATTGAAAGCGACTATGCTGTTACTACATTGTTAAGGTATTTACAGTCGAGTTTTTGCATGTCTTTATGCAAGAAATGCCAAAACTCGACTCTCTAACCAAGGGGAATAGCTAACAGCATCAATCGAATTTACAATAAATGATTTTCGTTCCCACATTTTGATTCAATATTCTGATCTCACCTGCACAGTGCTCTATGAACTCCTCCGAAACAGGCACAGTGAAGTCCATGGAGTGATCGAACCGGAAAGCCACTTGCGTTTGATGGCGGGGGGAGGCGGGTAAGAGGGGCGCGGGGGGCGTGTCCGCGCTCACTAGCGGGGGGACCACCACGGGCTCGGCACCCCCCCATACTGAGTACTGGCAGAATACGAAGTGCGAGAGGGAGGGGGGTAGGCCGCTCGCTTGTTTGATTACTACGCGGATTGTTACCTGTGGGAAAGAAAAAAGAATTACACTGTTATTCCTCATTCTTATCAACTCAAAACATCTGCAAATTATCTATCTGTCAAAGTAGCCCCAAAATGTGTCAAGCCCCCCAATGTCAAAGTACGGTGGTTTACGGTATGTCTATAAAATAATACAAAATAAGAAAATCGATTACAATTGGATTGAAACTGTTTATGTCAAGCGTTAGGATACGATTATTTAATGTTTTTTTTTAACTCACAATTCAATAATATAGTCATGTCTTAATGCTTTATTACTAATTAGATTTTTTATGGCAATCGATTTTACTTATGAAGAAGTTGTAATCAATTTTGTTATTGTTAATCAACATTTTGTATTGTTTTACAGACATAGGCGTAAATTGGCTTTATCTTGGAATAAAAATATTCAATGTTAAAACATAATAACATTTTTGTTGTTTATTTGCTTCTTGCCTGCGAAGCTGGTTGACTTACTTGCTGCGTAGCCGGATCACTACCCTCATCATCGTCTCTCATATCTCCGGAACTGTCTGAGGCAGCTTCACAGATCCTGTCCTGTGGGAACTGGCCTGATACACGACTGATTTCCACCTGGAAATGAACAAAGAACGGTTAATTGTTCCTCTATTGTTAAACATACTAAACATCTCGACAGAGCCTATGCATTTGATCCCCTTTGAGTCGAGACCCTAGGTCCGTAGAGTACCGAGGCTCTACAAGTTTAAAAAAAATATATCAGTGCGTCTGGTCGATGCGAAACGTGACCGGAGAGCTAGTGAGTATTTGCTGCAGCGCATCAGCAATGTCATATAGCGGGGCAATGCAGCCAGCGTCTTGGGGACGCGCGCCGACTGGTATTGATATGGATCAGTTGAGCTACCTGTAGATTGTTTGCAGTAGTCTGCAGATACCTCAATTGTTTCCATTGTAAATAAGAAAAAAGCTAAATTAGCTTTGTTCAGTCTTATTACACTAGGAATTATAAAAAACAAACAGAAAAGGTTATTGTTCAAAACAAAAATAGTACAAAACGCCTAAAACGATATATATTCTAAGCTTCGCTTAAAAATTACCTGCAATCTCCCCGCAACCTCTCCCTGCTGACTGATTATGGGCGTGTGGTAATCCAGTGTGACGTCATGGAATAAAGCTTCCAGAAACACGTTCGCTACTCCGATCAGATTGTGGTTCTCTTGTGACTCGTAGAACGGGTCTAGAGTGGTCTTATCATTTTCCTGTGAACAAAATACAAGACTATTAGACTATTTAAGTATGTTTATATCGCCGGCTTGACGACCACATTAGCCGATTTTAAGCAATGGGAGCAATAAAACTAGCGTAGTTGACTTGTGCCAAATGTTTTGAACATGTAAAAAGGTAAGGGTAACTTACAAATGATGGATGATTGTTACTTCTTCACGCCAAAACTACTGAACGGATCGGGCACTAAAATTTTGCACAGATGTAGCTTTGCATCCCATAAAACAATTCCCATAGGATATAAATAACAACCTTTAAACGGTCCCATAGACAAAACGCGTGCAAAGCCGCGGGCAGAAGCCAGTTATAATTCATTGTTGAAACAGAATCTTGTGTTAACTGGTTTCCTTTATTTATTCAACCTATGATACTCACATCTACTATAGCTTCAGCCTCGCCCCGCTGCTGCCTCCGTCTCCACTCGTCGTACATATCGCGCATGTCACACAGTTTGTTGTCAAGTTTCTCCATGGACCAGACCTGTCCGCCGCGCGTCGGTCGCTTCACCATTATGGCTGGTTCGGAAACGAATGCTCCGCGCTGGAAATAAAATGTATGAATATATTATTAGCTTTTGTCTGATAAGAGAGGCTTTAATTCAACATTAGGACACACAATGTTCATTCGTTGTTTGGGCGTTGACCATGCAAATGAATCACATAATAGATTAAATGAACATGTAAGTAGCAGTTTTGGGCTTTCCACAAGCCATGATTTGTTCTCCTTACTTTGATTAAATCATATAATGAATCTCTGTAAATTTCTTTTGATGTTTAAAATCCGAACAAATATCCGAAATTCAATTAGACCAAATAATTTGAACTTTGACGATTTGTTAACATATTAAAGATTTTTTATTGGGTATTTACCGCGTACCTTTTGTTTAATTTTTTCTTATTACAGGGATTGTGTTCAGTCGCCCCGTGACCACAAAGTCAAATAAAAAAAAATGCGCGATAGATAATAATTTGAAATCTTTTTTTGTCTCACCTTTCTATTAGGACTAAGGTTCTGCGGCGGTATCTGCAGCGTCACACTAAACCGTGTATTCCTCCTCATCTCTTCCGCTAAGAAGTTGGCTTCTTGCACCAACGCGTTGGCTCGCAGGATATCCGCCTTCAGTCGGCCGAGTGACCGTTTGAACGTGTCGTCCCTTTCTGCCGCCCAGCGTTCGACGCGAGCGGCTGTTGTGGGCGTGCACGCTGTCATTTTACCTGGGAAATAAAACAAATTAAATAAAAATAAACAAGATTGTATTGTGTGAAAAGATGGGGGAGCAGTGGGACTTTGAACTGACTTTGAAATGACTTTTGGTGTTAATAACCACGATAGTTTCAAAAGTTTTAATAAAAATTCACTTTAGAAATCATTAGAACTTTACAGAGACAGCTACAAAATATCCTACATTTTCGAATAAAATATCCGAGGTAATACTATGTAATACTTGACGTATATTCGGTGCTACTTAGGGCTATAAATACTTACCGAGTTTTAGCGGATCGTATGAATACGGAGGATATGGCGTTGACGGTGACAATATATTCCGAAGCTGTTGGAACTGTCTCTCGTATTCTTGTCTCTGTTTCTCCAGAGCCACTGTAAATAGAGATAATGTATAATTTTTTTTGCAATTTAATAATAACACGCTTTGCAGTTTGACTAGCGAAGCGAAACGCAAACCCTCACACAGCGTCGCGAGCGAAGCGAGTCTATGTGGGTATTGACATGCTGTGAAATTAAGACGGGCGAGGCGAGCCACAAACGTTAAGGCGGGTTCCTGATGCTCCTACCAGATTTGTATTTTAAGGAGGAGACTTCAAAACCCGCTTTAGCGTAAATATACACTGTTGATTGAGTTGATTAAATAAACACATTATTGTGCCCTGACAACGTTATTATACATTGTGTACCCAACCCAGGTGTTATAGTCTTAGTGCATTAAATCACAATAAATTATATGTTTGAAATCATTTTTTTACTGTACATGAGGTGTTAATTCATGCACTAGTTTCCTTCTGTATAAGCACTGCGATAACTAATCCGCCTGCTAATCGTTTTGCTAACCCCTTGTTAGGAGTAGACATGTTCAGCAGTGGACGATGTGTGCTGGCTGATTGTGATTGTACCTTGTTTATCCTCCTCATGTTGTTTCTCGAGCCGGTAGATGGCGGTCTGTATGGGATCGTTGCTCAGTTCATTCAGCATGATCTCATCGCGAGCGAAGTTGTAGTCGATCGGCTGCGCGGGAGTCTGCGGCTCGGATGCGCTTGCTGTGAGTAAAAGAGCAACTTATCAGTATGAGTTTAAGGATCAAAGTCCAGGGTGTTCTGGCAGTTTTCTTTTATAATAAAAATATTTATGTAATGTATTGAAGAATGACTATCTTCATCTAGTATCCATAGCCAAGGTCCTGTAGGACCTGTAGGTAAGTGTTAACCGGCAGCAGCAATAAATAATATTTTCTATAGATAGTCTACAAACCCGGTCAAACCACGCTTGGTTAAATACAATAGTTTACTATGAACATTTTTTATGTTGGAAGATCACCAACGTTTTACGTTAACTTATCAAAGCATATTTTAAGTGTTCAGTAAAAAAGTGTCTAGAAACATATATCATAAATAAATACATACAAAAGCTATCCTCAGCCTGCGTAGCCTTCGGACAGTTGACCCTGAAGAAGTGATGGTTCCCCCACAGCACTCTATCCGCGTGTCCCAGCCGCACTCGCGACACCACCGGCGTGCCGTTCACGAAGCACCGCGCCGAGCCGAGCGGCTCTAGGTTCAGGCCTCCGCCCTCAACGAGGAGCAGGCAATGCTGCGGCTGGATGCCGAGCCCTGAGAGTTGGATGTCGGCGGAGCTATCGGCGCCGACTAAGGTGCGGTCCTGGAAAGAATGGGGAGATATTACAATTGAATAATAGACACAAACTATGGAAACAATTGAGCTAACTGCAGTCTTTCTATAATTACCTTCAAATAGTAAACCAGCAGCTCGTTGAGCGAGGGATCCGCGTTGAGGTTGACGAGATAATACTTGTTCTTCTCGACTTTGATGCCTCTCGCCTGGACGCTGATGCCCATCTTCTCTAACGCGTGTTGTCTCTCGTGCTGTACCCTCCCTGAAAAATAATGGTAAATCATTAGGATGTAGCTACAATATTTTTACAATGTTTATTGAAATGTATGAACACCTAAGCGCCAGAATCCAGCAATCAAATAAAAATCTTATGTACTGTAAATTACCTGATTCATGTTTAAGAATCATTAATGAATAACGAATTACAAACACTTGTAGGGTTCTGCTGATGTTTTTACAATGAAGGCATACTATTTTATCTAATGTATTTAAAGAGCCTCAGGCTTCTTTTTTTGGCCCCTGTTCATCTCAGTCTTAGGCATTGGTCATATTATGCTTCTCCATTGTGATTGTGACCATAACCCACCACACCATGCTAATCTTTTCTTACATTCCAATTTATCTAACAAGAGCGAACCCAAAAATGTTTGTGTCCTGACAGGGTTTTTATGCATTGTGTATCCGCTATGACACTTACTACACCTATGAACAATTAATTACCTGCATTTATAAAATCAGAATAAATGATATGAAAATGAAATTTTATCAAAAACAATTGACCATACAACTTTTTTTAAATATTTTGTCAACGTGGCGTACACCTATATTATCGGTATGACAATATATTGGCAACATAGTAAGAGGTGAACTTAGAACTTTCCACGAAGAACAGAAGCTCGATAGCCTAACTTCAGCGTTAAAAGGAATACTAACCAGTTTCAACTAGTTTCTCCTCCCAAGTCCGTGACATCTCCTTCATGAGATGCTCGCTTTGCGCCAACTGTTCATGCACATCCTCGCCGACTGGTGAACCCTGTAGCAATAAACAGTACATTAGAAATCACTACACAGTATAAAACAAAGCCGCTTTCCGCTGTCTGTCTCTCCCTATGTATGCTTAACTACGCAACGAATTTTGGTGCGTATTCTTAATAGATAGAGTGATTCAAGATAAGGGTTTATATACCATTTGATACATAGATTTCAACGCGGGCGTAGCTAGTTAATATTCCAAATATATACATATATCCCAAAAAAATCGATTTCGACGGAACTTAAACCCGCGACCATTAGATCACAAATATCCGTATTTCAAGATCAATAAATAAATTGGACATGTTGACACAACAGCAACAATGTAACCAGAGCTGGTATATATTTATAGGTGCCATAATGATGATTGGGTGTGCGTTATGCACTGCAATCAAAATCGTTAGATCACCATTTCCGTCGATGGAGACACTTGATTCTTTAGCTGTTATAATAATGGCTTACCATCGTATAAGGAAAATGCTAAGCATATTAGATTAGGTGTAGGTATTTTCCTACTGTTTTTCTGGATGTCAGGTCCCAAAACACCCTATTATGCTAATTTAGAAAGATGTACACATTTTCTATGCGCATAATAATGCAAAAACTCACTTATCCCAGAATATTATACGTAACAGGCTCGTTTCAGAGGTCTCCTCTACATTTTAAACAGTATAGTGGTTAGCAATAAAATGAACCTAAAACGTTGTTAGATTGGAAGACCAGCGCTATGGCATGATCTGCTCTCCTTAAACAGTGACTAGTGCAAGATATTGGCATGTGTTGTACTCAGTTTAAACCATCGACAGACAAACAAACCCTTATCTCGTGAGCTCATGCTGTACATGCCCGTCTACACGTACTCACAGCCAGGGCCCAGCAGTGAATGTATTAACTAAGTCGCACATGATTGGAAAACAAAAATCGGCGTGAGAAGCCGCGGGCAGAAACAAACTTCATTATATGCTACAAAAACATACCAGCATTGGATAATCTATTTGTAATATATCTTAACTCCTGTATACCACCACTTTCCCCTATCGAAACTTCGAAACGACCTCCAACATTGTTAAAAAGTAAAATTGGGAATGGACAAGAAGTTTCAACAAAAGAATTTAAAAGTGGACCGAGTCGAATACCACTCGCTCAGGCGAATCGACTTTGCCAACTTGTTAGTGCAATTATTTCAATTATGTGCTTTTGCTCGCAACTCTTTAGTCTTTGGTACTGAACCAACTAAACTTTACACTCCGGCGAACTTATAATTGGAAACTAGTTCTACATAGTAAGGGAACGGATTATCTCTATCGGGGTTATTAGAATGTGAAGCTAGATTGGTTTGTAATAAGGTTGAAAATATTATGGGATTTTCCGCGTCGTCTCCAATCACCTCAAGTGATTGAAATAAGCTTCCTTGTTAATTTTCAGGTCAGCTACTCGACATATTATCGAAAAGTTCCTAAGCATTTATTTATCGTAAGTGTTTCGTGTTCGAAATATCTTCTTTATGCATAAATCATTAAGGCTCAACTAACGTGAGTAACGTTACAGTAGCATGTATCAGAATATTCTTTCTTAGTTTCCCGATAATGTGTGTGGTCGGATCTATGTTCACGACAGAGTGGTTAACGCTAAGCTCTATCAGCATTTCTACTTTATTAACTTAGCATTAAAGTTCAACTTACCGTGGCATGTTTCATCCTAATCATTCATAATAATATGATATATATATCATCAATATACCTAATCTTTTCTTACAAGGGATCTAGAGTACTGTTTTTTTCCCTATTGATGCAATCGTTTAGGGTCTTTGTTCGTAAAAGCTTCATTGACTATGCTTAGTTCAGTTCAGTCGATGTAGCTACGACTCTATTCACGTAGCATTAAAGTTCAACTTACAGTAGCATGTTTCAGCATCTCCTTCAAAGCCTCTACTTCCTGCCTCAGCTCTCTGATGATGCGCGCGTTAGGATCTTCGTTGACCACGGCGTGGTTGACTATACGCTTGGCTCTGTCGGCGTAGCGGAGCGTTGATAACGTTTCTTCGTAGTTGTCGGCCGCTGGTGATACTGTTGCCACCTGTAAATTAAGGTTAATAATTATAACTAAGAATTCTAATCTGAACATTTATCTATGAATATTCAGTTCAAAACTTATTGACCGATGTGGCGCAGCATGCGAATGTCCGCCTGCGACGCAGGAGGTTGTGGGTTGGATTCCCGCCTTGGGACGAATCTTTGTACGTTCTGCAAATATTTGTACCCGCTGTGCTGGGTGTTCTATGTATAGTTAAAACATATTAATACCAATAATAATAATAATAACAACCCAAAAACTGAGTAAAAAATAATATACGAAGCGAAATATGTGTAGCGATAGATCCATACTAATTATATCTAACAAGATTAAATAATTTACCTTTCATGTTGAACCACGATAACCCCCAGAACTCTAATTAAAAACGACAACCTGACAGGCTTTTAGGCGTCACCTAAACCTTCCAGTAACTAAGCACCTAACAACCTTCACCCTACAACCAAACCCCAGTCTCAAGGCCTCATCAATCAAACTCGTCTACGTAAAACCAGCGAGCTCGTTAAATCAACACATGTAGCTAACCCATCAATAATTCAATCCTGTTCCTCTGACTCACTGAGGATGCAACATCCGAGCCGCTAACAGAATTTCAAATATCTACCACAGATTATAGGACTAGTTTAATAAGCTAGCTTATCACTGGGAATGGGTAATAAAAGACCGAAATATTTTTGCTAGAAGGAAGAGTGTAATTTTCCCATGCAGTTGTAGGACAAAATTGCCGTTTATCGTAAACTTTGTTTATTCGAAGAAGATATTTCAAAAAGCCTAATCGTTAGATTCTTTTAGTAGTGATTTGTCAACTGGTCTAAACTGATATACAGAGCAGTCCTGACGATGTCAGAGTTGACCAGACAATGACTCGCTCACTCTTTTCACCACTCAATGGTTCTTGCGTGCTCTCAATTTGCGTATTCAGAAATCCTGAGTAAACAGACGGAGTGGAGACCTCGTATAGGAAGTAGAATCGTGCTTTGCACGAGCGATGGTCCGATGAAAAACAAACTGTCGGCTAGCGACAGTGGAATAGTGAAACTAGACACAAAGGAAAATGTAAAATATTAGGGGAGGCATATATCAGCTACTGCAGTAATATATGCTGACCATGATGATGATAATGATGATTCTGAATCCAGCCAATGAGTGGCGAAAATATGCGAGTATGAGCGAGTCCTTCACAGAATTTCTTACATAGAAACAGAAAAAGTTTATTTGCGTTTCAAAATATCAAACAATACAAAGTAAGAACTAATATTATAGACAGTTTCTACGATCACACCCTAGCAGTAAAAACTTCTATGAAAAATTATTGCGAGATGAATGTGTAAGTACAAAATCTGCTTGCAGTGGAAGGAAGGCATTATGGTATCGTTGTACTCGTAAAGACAATACGAGGAAAGCTCATTTCCTACCAATAAAACAAGGAACAAGCTGTTACATGATTCACGCATGGACGAGTTCAACTGAACAAACTTCAATTTGCTTATTTATCAAGTAGAAATGTTACATAATAGGAATAAGATTAATCTTTATTTGTAGCAAAAATACAGTGACTTAAACTACATAGACAGTGTATTACCAAATTATAAGAAGTTAAAAAGGCAAGTTGATGAGCGCAAACAAATAAAACGGATAGTACTTTATTGCGAAGAAAATAGAGCTCACAATAAAAAAATCACTGTAACCTTATAACAAGCACCCGTGCGTTCTCGTCAGCGCAGCGCGGTCTAGCCGTGGGTCACTTTAACTAGCTACATACCATTGTGGTGCATCGGAACTAATCGATGTTATACAAAAATCATCTAAACAGATGTCTATAAAAAAGTTAAGTAAAAATATCGATAGAACAAGTTATTTCTTTTATTTCTCAGCAATACTCGTGCTCTAGATTCTCACACAACGCGTAGGAAACTTTTCACTCCACGTATCGTTCACGGCTTCTAGCGACATTTTTATTGCATTTAGCCGATAAAAGGAATTTGTAGAGCCAGTTCTACTAAGCGTCCGAACCTATAAATATGTGGTGCAGTTTTATAGTAGGAAGTCATTTAACGAGCAACTTTCCGTGTGAATAAGTGAATATCACAGCTTTATTTTACATTGTTGCGTAAATCTTAGACTCTAGGAAAAGCAGAAATAGGTAGGTCAATATAGGCATGATGATTGATAAGAAATGTTTTTAGACATCTACAGAATACAAAATAAGTCATATTTCTGCAAAAAACAATGGATTTAGAACGGAAACTTGAGCGTTTAAAATGTAATTTCCATTTTACTTTAAAACGCTACAATACTAAGTGGCGTCTGTCTATGACGTCACCGATGCACGAACATCTGACGATACAGAATAACCATAATATATATTTTTTTAATTTTAATAGAATCTCTTTACAATTTACCGCAGATCCTCTATTTGACTAACCCAACAATGCAAGTTTCCAGCCTAAGATAATGCAAACTATTATGGTGCACCTAAATTTTACCTGGAAGAGATCGCTTCGAAGCGATAAGGCCGCCCTATTTTTCGCATATAATGTCTTTAATCTTTATCTGGTGTACAATAAGACGTAGCATGTAATATCTTTTTTGTAATGATATTTATCCTGTGTACAATAAAGTATTATTTCTTGTACTGAATACAATAAATGAAAAAAAAATATAAACTTACCATAACAGTCTTGCTGTTGCCCCCAAGGTTGTCCTTCAGCAGCCAGGTGAGAACCGAGTCCCGGTACGGCACGAACTTGTCTTTGTTAGGCTTGCCTGAAGACTGGTCGGCTAGCTTCGATATCACAAGGCCGAGGGTGGTTAGAGATCTGGAGGAGAAAGGTATCAGTAAATTGTCAGAATTATTCAGTAAAACTGTCAGTTTAACCAGGATACGGAAAGAAAGGGAATTAAACGATGTCTATACCCCAGTAGGTGACTTTGGGGTACAGAGTTATAAGAAAATTTACAGTGTTCAGTAAAATTCTCGAATAAAATTCACAGATAATTCTGTCTGTCGGAATTAGGAGTATAGACATAAACACGGGAAGGGATGGCTTCAGTGGCTGCATAAAAGAAACTCTTAAAAAAGCTCATGTCACTAAAAGTAATGGTGTGGCAACAGCAACATTGTCGTATTACAAATACATTATGTTTTGCTGCCCCACTCAACATAAAGCAGACGTCATCACTGCACTGCCTAAACGGCTTTTAAGTTTGGAGTACGTGAATTTACTGCCGTTGAATAACAGTTTAGTATGTTATTATGACTTGTGTTTGGCCTACAAGAATCTTGGCACCCAAATAATATTCTACATAACTTCGACCACCCTTATCATAATATAAATAAAGGTCATTATTCAAATGTGGGATTAGCAAGTCCTGACCGTGATTCAGCCCTTGAGTCCAAGCACGCGATACCAGCATCAAGACGAGGCCAGTTTGAGGTAAACCTTATACCGCATAGTGATGCGGACGTATGCAAGTCAATTCTTTTTACTTTTTACAATGCCATGATACCATTTGGTCACGGATTAAGACTATCTATGTACTTAGTTTTGATTGTTTTATCCACAATTCGACAAATGTAATGTAGGACCGCCCTTCGGCTAGGTGGGATGACGACTTGCGAAACACTGCAGGCAGATGCTGGATGCGGCAAGCTGAACACATGGCGCTATGGCGCTCAGTAGGGGAGGCCTATGTCTACAGTGGACTATTATAGGTTGATGTTGATCCATAACTGCTGGACAACTCTAATTTCTCCCTTCACTAATCCCATTCAATGGAGTAAAAACGATAGTACGTATACGTGACGGCACGACCTTAGACAGAGTTTAAAATGCTTTCCTCCTGTGTATAGTCTCTATTTAGTGGATGTCACATTATCCATAATCTTCAAATTACTCATTATTGTAGTTAAAACGACTTACTTGTTAATATTAGATCCTTCCTTCAGCCTATCACCGACCGCTCCCGTCTTCACGGCTCGCTCCGACCCCGCCAGATCCACAAGGGATAACCTAGCCACCTTCTCCCCCTGCACACCCGTCGCAACGTCAGTGAGGATCTGCGTGAGAACCACGCTGAAGACGGCGTGCGACCGTGAGGATTCGCTGTTCATGTTAGTCGCTGCGACCGTTCGGGATTTGTTGCCTTCGGTCATGAGGTTGTCGATGTCCTGCGAACAAAGCAGCTAAATAAATAACGAATCAAAATGTTGGATAATTGACACTGCATCACCTGGTCCAAAACGAATATGAGCGCTTGAATTATGGGTTCTAATTACCTGATATACTTAATACCATTACATTATGTACACTGTATATTGTTCTGATGCATAGAAAACACTCAATATGAAGATCCTACAAAGATTTGTATCGCGACGGGAATCGAACCCATCCTGCGTCGCAGGCGTACCATCGTCCGCTGAGGTCGCCAAATGGAACATGGTCGTTAGGTATTGATTTATTAGGTAGCATGCCTCATACTTGTGAAATAGCAAGATGAATTAATTGAAATACTGAAGTCTTCCTCTTCATACAATCTTTGACAAGCAATGACCAAGAAACACCTTCAAAGTTTTCCTCAAATTCTCGTAAAAAGGTGGTAAAGAGAGTTTTCAGCTTGGGTGATTCTGTATGAAGCATGCAGGTAGCAGGCAAACTTTCAAAGTAACAAGCATAACTGCTCCTGTAAACTTTGCAAGCAGTTCAGTTAAGCAAACAAGTTTGAAACCAACTTTAATTAAGGGTAACGATGAATAGAAAACGTTTCATAATTTCCTAGAAAATAAAACGGGAAACCGATCAGACGCTGCAGGTAGACTGATATTAAACATATTAACTGTAATATACCGTGAGTCAAAAAAAGTTTGGTACAACTTTTTCTCTACTGGCGTGACGCAGTGTCTCGAAGTGGAATTCGGCATCAGACACCATTGATCGCAAGCCGTCCTGGTCCCTTAACGGTTCAGAAAACTGAAACTAGCAAATTCGTAGGCGTTTTGGTCTCCTTATTCAACTCAATTCCAAGAATAGCCGATAACAAAAACAACTTCTTACCCCCGATATTGTTAACCCGCTGTAACTTGAGGCTGTTTTGTTTATGCTCCATTCTACCTTAACTCGGGTAAAGTTCCCGAGGTCGAAATTAAATTAAAGTCATTCAGGACTGCGGGGCTAGATCCCTTTCCGAGCTCCACAGGCACCTTGCTGTAAGGTTTACAATACCGTTTTGAAATTTGTTGTGAGTAGCCACTGCGACATAAATCGTCAGTAATTTTAAGCCCTGACGCTACCACCACTCAAGTTTAAACTTGTGTATTTACAAATTAGGGTTTCGTCTGTTTCGAGGACTTAATATCTGGACCAAGGACAAAATATAGACGACAACTTTTAATGAGTTTGTGTGAAGTAGGTAATGTTCCAGACAGTGATACATACATTAAAGCATATAAAATATATTCAAATACATTTTCAGAATAACACATATTTAAATACAGGTTAAGCTCTTGGCTTATGTTCTATTTTAGGAATGTCTGTTTTCTTCAAATAACACCAAATAAAAACACTGTCTGTCTAAATCTGTTTACCGTGTCGGTAAACCATAATATAAACATACTATGTAAATTCGTCTACTTCTGTAACCTTCAAAAATGTATTTACCGCCTATAAATACACTAAGCATGTTCAAATAAAATTTCGTACACATATTTTCGGCAAAATAGTGAATGATATGAATAAACCGCTCCGCAATGTTTGTATGCGTATAACTCATAAGACGGCCATAGAAAACGAATATTCCAGAGTTATTTTCCGAAGATTTACATATTCGAAGATACAAATAAGATTTCTGATATATTCGTGGCGAATTCGATTCAATATTCATACAATAAGAGAAGCAATTCATTGAAGATATGGATGATTTCAATACGAGCCCGTAAAGGTAAGAATTTCCATGCGCTTATTTTGCACTCCATTCGCCGTCTGCGGAGGCGTGAAGAAAAGAATCATAGAATTGAGAAAGCGAACGCTTTCAATGCTCACCTTTATTTATTTATTCCAGAAAATAAACTGAATAGTAAATCTGAACGCATTGACTACAAAGCTTTTAGAGATGGAGATAAGATTGGAAGGTAAACAATGTATGATGAAAGGTGTAATCTCTCTGTCTGTAACATGTTTATTTTACTACTCCATAGATCAGAATAGACTTTCGCATGAATGTATGTAGTTTGTATGCTGGGCAATTTTTTGTGCCCGTTAAACGCGTGTAAAGCCGCGGGTATGACCGTAGTCAGGAACGTTTAGAGACGAGGTCAAGATCCCAATCATTACAGTAGACCTCAAATGACCTACTGGCAATCAATCATTGGCGACGAATTGAATTACGTGTACTTGGAAAATATGTAGAGTTACTTGACTAAAGTTATGGCTTACAAGGAGAAACCTTTTATTTACGAAAATCTCTTTATGTTCATCCTTCTGAGTTTAAGTTATCCACTTGAGGTCGAAGCAAAGGGTCAAGATCTTTATGAGTCTCTCATCCACGATTGAATCATGGGATAACGAAGGGCAAACCAGGGAAACTTTTAAAAATTCTTTATAAAACTTTGCAATGTACATATATATATTGTATAATAGATTGAGATGGATTACCCACAGCTTGCCACTTCAGCATATCGTTAAATCTGTATTGTGTTGTTTACCAAAAATTTTTATTGATAAATTTACTCACAGTTGAATTAATATAAATACTGTCAGAAAACAATTGGATAATAATAATTGTAATACAGAAAGTTATAACAGGAAAAACCAGCGGACCGTCTAAATCAAATAAAACCGTCTGAAAGCGATGAGTGGTCAGAAAAATGAAGGAAAATTATTACGTTGAGGCTACAAATGATCCACTGCTCTCGGCTCAATAAATTCGATAGAATAACCAAGGGAATATATCGTAAGCCGTACCGTACTCAAGTCGGATGCCTCTGGAGTTGGGCTAAGTTTATTCAAAAATAAGTACTTAAAATATTAGCTTCACTACATAGTATAAACAAAGTAACTTCCCGCTGTCTGTCTGTCTGTCCCTATGTATGCTTAGATCTTTAAAACTGCGCAACAGATTTTGATGGTTTTTTTTAATAGATAGAGTGATTCAAGAGGAAGGTTTTTAAACCATTTGACACATCGATTTCCACGAGGGCGAAGCCGCGGGGCGTAGCTAGTTACCAATAAAGAAAAGTTTGAAGAGGCACTACCATGAAATGAATATTATTAATCATTTTTAATGTCATTACAGGTTGTTTAAACAGAATACACCCTAAGATGATAACCCTTATTCCTATCTAATGTATATTCAATGTACATGCACGGAAGTGCATTGAATTACGCACGTGAATTAATATATAATATACCGCTAGCCGTATTCAGTCCACAGAGCAGAATGTTATGTTTGTACCTACTCTACATATTCCATGAAATGCAGTGCCAAAACGTTTGACAAACAAATCTATCCCAATCAATTCACCTACGCAAATGTCCAGCGGACAAATAGCAGGTCACTATGTAAAGTACACACACGTATGCACACGTGAAACGTTCTGCAGGCATCGGTAATGCCTTCTGCCAAATATTATTATATTTATTTAAAGGAAAACCAGAAGCTTATATATAACACAATAAAAAGTTCATTAATACTAGAAAGCTTATTGAAGGTTTTCTCGGATAAGATTTATATTGCTAGTAATCAAATTCAGTTAATAAAAAAAAAGTTTCTACTACTGTTAATGTGTAAACTATATTCACCATGTCTGTAATATATCCACACATCCACACAACAGCTAAACGAATCTTTTTTAAAATATTTGTCACGGGGATAGGTGGTACTCCGGGGAAGACCATAATAGACAATTTTTATCGCGGAACAACGCGTGCGGAGCCACTGGCAGAGCTAGTATCAAAGGCATCTACAGTATTTGATGGTATAAAGACAGCGATGAGCTACCTAAATAGTTAAACTGCTTGCCAGGGGAATTATCGTAGGAAATTTCAAACCATTATCACCTAAGAAATGAAATGAAAAGTTTTTATTTCTTTAAGCTCACAAATAAGCACTTAGACAGGTCATATTTTATAGTTCACTTAAATTTATTGTCGACGAGTGGAAGAAGTGAGAAGAAACCACTAGTATGTTCGTAACTTATGTGTCTAGCACATTTGATTTCCTTATCTGTAAGTTGGTAGATTTTGAGTTGGAGCAAAACTCGTTCCAAGCTTTTTTATCTTCTAAAAAAAACTAATACATAATTTGCCCAGAATAATTAATGAAATAGAAAAGCCCATAAACATAATGCTCGATGCATGACAGTTTTCGTGCTAAGAACATTTGAATGCAGCAAAGAAACCTTTTACTTGTTTATTTAGTAATCTGCAATTATAAGAACTGCAGAATTCATTCAAGCTATTTCTGTGAATTTCATATTTAATATATTGATGAAAAAGTTAAGCGTTATTGAAGTTAACTATTAACTAGCATTTCCAATGGAAAAAGCCATAAACACGTAGATCTATACACGTAGATTTTTTTACGTCGTTATTATCTATACCACCTCCATACAAAGTCACTTAGCGGAGAAACAGTCATGATGAGGCGTAAATTCGTCGACATCAACAATGAATACGGTCGAATGGGCCATTACGTGGAAAATGTCACAATACGTTACAAATGAACCGCGAAAAGCAACATTGGGTGGAATACAGAATTGAAGCTAATTTAGACATAGCTGTTCCCAGATGTAATCTGATTTAAATTGTTTTAGAAAGTTTTCAGCTGATAACATTCGCTTTTAAAAAAAATATATAACAGAATTTGAAACGAAATACTCAAAATTTCCTGTAGATATGTATATATTTTTAAGGTAACTGAATGGATAAGACTTAAAATTTAAGTCTTATCCATTCAGTTACCATTTAATGGTGATCAGACCAGCATAGGACTTTGGAAATGACACATAAATGTGGAGGCCTATAATACCCAGCCGTGGGTTTAGTGGATTTAGTAAGGCTATGAATGATGTTCATAATGAACAGTGTGTGCATTCACAGGAACAATAGTATAAACATGCAACCGTTAAAAGTAATATCAGCACCATCCATTAGTCTCAAGGCCTATTATTGCCTGTTTGATCAACCGGATGATTGATACACGACCTGCCGTGCAAATATTTAACGAATTCCGCCAGTCGCTTTTGTAATGTTTCGGTAACAGTCACGAAATTTCTGTAGTAATGTGGACCAAATTTGGTTCATAAATATAGAAATTGCCTCGTACTAGGTACCTAGTGGTTTCAATATATGGGTTAATAATTCCAGCAGGCACATAACCAATGATTTAGCCAACGCTTAGCATATCGCACTGAAATGAACACTTTTATTTTCTGTGTTCTGTCTGGTCTAGCGCACAAAACTGAAGAAAAAAACAATTTTTTATTTACTGAATTTAAAAGTGCCACCTTCTCTACGCCACTCTGAATTCTTATGATACCTACTGATGAACACCTGATACTATCATTTGCAGCCCTTCCAGCTTCTGCGGACGTAAGTAAAGATATTTGACAGGATTGAGTCGATCAATGAACGACATCAGCATCTGAGACGCGTAGAAGTCATAAAGATTTATGGATTCAGATATAACCCTAAGTGATTTCGGTCTAACTTTTTGGAGATTACGGTTCCGTAGAGCTAAATTCGATTATGAAATTGAAGGCTGTAGTGAAACTAAAAGGTATCGTAAATTTTAGATGATAGAGTTATATTTTGCTTTGACTTTTCTATAATGGGACGTAATACGAGCTTTGGCTGGGCCTTACTAAATATGGCCGCTAATAATTATTTTTTGCCCAGGTTATTAAGTGATTGATTTTTAAGATGAAGGATCACTTGTCAACACCTCTGACACCGACTTTCCTCCCTAGAAATCAGGAGAAATTTCACATCTTTGGAACTGCCTTTACAAAAATACGACTCAATAATGTTAAAAGCACCAATGAAACCTTTAATATTTGACCCTTTGGATCTTTGGGAGAGATTGGGCGTTCCGCAGCTTCATTATACGGGCTTAGTGTCGCCTCGGGGCTTATCGTACCAACCATTACTTGTCGATATTCCTCCCTAGACGAGACAAACTCTTATCGGGTATTTGTATTGATAACTTGCGTCATGGCAATATAAGTAAAACGGTTCAATAAAAGCATACAGCAATTTGGGACATATTAGTTTTCCAACACAGATACCAACTATAAAGAGAAATAACCAGACTTCGACGAAGCACATTATATCCAACTATGGCTGGGCTAATGGAAAATTAAAAGCTTTTGAGTGAACAAATATAGGTTATTGGCTTACTATAAAATCCTATCTTCGATTTTACAAAGAGAAATAAAAACAAAAATAAAAGAACACAGAAAAATTACAAACGAAATTTTAACACATTCACTGCGGTCCTGTGGGTCACACCGCCCCACTACACGGCCACCAAGTAGCGGGTAGTTCAGCAACATACGAGTATGTGTCTTGGGCCAAGTGTTAGCCAACCAAACTTTTTAAGTTTGGACTCTAATTTAATACTGTAGAACTCTTTCGACCCATTAATTTTAATTCAACAATTTAAATCTACAGCAGAGCTCATAAAAACTAGCGACTCCGGTACTGTATCGATAAAATTCTCCCAGATTATGCACACATGAGTCACACACTATGCCATGTTATTTGCTACTCCGCTCATAAAATAATATCAGCCACTGATGATAAGTTTTACTTCCTCCCTCATTGCTTATTCATATTCATACAGCCGGGCTATACCCGGCTGCATTTCAGTACCTTGTCATACTAGAGAGAAGCTTTATGGCGCTATCGTCAAGTATGCCAAGTTTAAAACGACATGATATACTAAAATTTGCAAGTAAAAAATGCAATAAAATTAAAAACAGAAAATTTAAGTTCTAACAAGCCCAAGTGAGTCGGTTTTAACGCGTTTAAGTTGATGAGTACCTACGATAAGCTGTATTATGGAACTCGCTCACCCTGATGAGGATTCTATAGATGAACCAAAGCCCTGCCTGCCTTCGACGTTAACACAAAACATGAAAGTACTAATACATAATAGGGCCAATGAAAATTTAATCCAGCACAAACGAAGGCGGGGCGGAATGAGCGACACAGGATTGCAATTAATTCTGACGCCTGACCTTTTGAGTAGGGTCCGTGTTCATTTCTAAAATCTCAGTAATTGAATACTAGAATAACGCACGTATTTGATTGTTTCCCAAATATTACTCTAGCTCGGAATAAATTCGCCTTTAAAATCCAAATACAAAGAAACATTCTCCCTAATGTTTCACTCATTAAAGTTGTTTTTATCTTTCTGTCCTTTCGACTGGTTCTTACTAATTACAATACAATGTTTTAAAGTAACATTATTTTTGTGTAAAGATATCGGTTCCCTTTCTTGACAGAAAAATATAACTTACATCTCAGTAACAAAACCCGAATCCTTGCTAACCTAATAAAATTGAAATTAGAAAATCTATTCCGTCACTGAACAATGACCATCAATCCATGACATCCCTTCCGCAAAATGCACAATAAAGTACGCATATGTTCCTTTCAGAGCCTCTGATAGGTCATAAATACCTACCAGGTAGGCTGTGAATCTGCCAATGAGTAATTTTACTCCCTAGCTCGTTACCCAAGCCCGGTTTACACGATCCAGTAATGGAATACAACACTGGCTACAGGCTATATACAACGTCATTATTATTACAGTCATCTAGGCTAATGTTTGTTCCATTTTCAAGTGGCATGCACAATTGTAACACACTTCATTGGATGCGAATGGCACTGCACTGGCCATGTATGTATGTATATACCAATACAGCACACTGGGGGTGGATTAAAAACAAAATACCTAGACTGGGCTTTAATACTGAATTACAACGTTCCTCTCGTATACCCAAGTGTCAATTCACATAGTGCTAGTAGCAAGTGCTAGTACTGGATCGAGCTTGCTAGAATCACGTGAACAGTAATGAGGCAGGTACTAAAGATTTATATTTATCGCCCTCCCAAATTACTGTGCGTAGGTAAGTGTGGGGAAGGCATTACGGAGCGGTGATAGCAAGGCTTCGGAAACTCTTGAAAGGGTTTACCATAAATTTTAATATCGAGTGCGTATCAATCAGTCTGGATAAAGGGATCCATCGCTTTTATAACAGAAGCCTTAATGCTACAGCTATATCAGATCTTTTTTGGAAGACCTGTGTTTGCACGCACACACACTTGCACTATAATTTATAGTGCCTACCTGGCTAGTTTCCGTTAAGACTGACTACCGACGGCGTGGTCGAAATTCGGCTAGTACGACACCATCATCATTTCAAAGAAAAAGTGAACAATCGTAAATTATGTTGAAATGACACCGTATTTTCGGTTATATGAGATCATACATTTTGATAAACAACAATTACGTACCTTCGAAATTCAATGTATCGCATAATTCGGTCACGTCATATTACTACGAGCATCGTAACGTGACTCGGGTCACGTGACAATATATGGAAATGAGATCTACGTGACAGCAGAACAGCAAACCCTATCAGACTCGTGTTTTGAATATCCTATATCTATGTTGGAGATCCAATACCTGGTCATGTTTACCTATCTCCCCCATTTAGATCCGAATCTAGGTTAGCCCCCGATAGATGTAAATAATGAGATTCGTTTCAGCGCCTTTTCGCAGAACTGGGCATTAGAATTTCAATTGGGACTTTCAAACCCGAAATGTAAATTTCGAGACTACATTTTCCCGGTGTTTGTAACAGAAGTCTTTTTAATTTATAGAAGCCTGTTTGATTTAATACTTGATATGTAAGACAAATCCTTTGGGGTAGATTATGAACAACACTTCAAATCTGCTCAACTACAAAGTGACTTACAAAACATAAGCCGAAAAAAAACGATACGAGCTGCAACTGGAAAGCATCATTGCAAAGAGCATAGCTCGTATGGATGTACAGTGACAGTACACACCTGGAATGACGACACAGCCAGCTGCGACAGTCCATCCACATAAGGTCCCAGTACAGCGTGCTCCCTCACTCGTAAAGAATGCCGCGTCGTCCCCGGGTCCAGCAGGTCGTGGACTCTTTCGTTGTAGATCTCCATGTATGATACTTCCACCTGGTTAGACAGAATTTTGTAATTATAATCTCCGTATTCAACGGAACGCCGCCGGAACGGGTCGTTATAGATTTCTTTGCATTTGACATAATTCTGTTTTTTGTGTGCAAAAGCAAGTTTTGAATGTCAATGAGAGAAATGCCTCAGTTTCAGCCGAAATCGAACCATTTTCTCTCTAATCACTGAAAGAATTGAGACTAAATAATTTGTAAATTTAATCCGACACAGTTTTTGTGCCTTTCTGCATTATGTGTTATTAAAGTTTCTTCAAAAAAGCTCTTTAGTTAATCTGTGAATCGGTCCTTACATTTCGCTACCAAAGCCATACAATATCTGAAGGTTTTATATCCGAAGTAGGGAAGATGGAAGACCTACTTAATGTTCCCTTTAGGCTTCGAAGCAAAGTGTAGGTAATACGGAACAAAATAAATATTAGGTTTTCATGAAATAAAGTAACGGTCGAAAAAATGGGATGATGAGATGAAGCTTTGAGATTAATGCTGAGACATGTTATGATCCTCTTCTAAACAAAATTGTCGGTGCTTGAAGCATAATGAATTATCTAGTCGCATTACTTTTATTATGTTTCTACTTCTGGATCCTTTTGATCTCTTCTCGAAGAATGGTGTCGACGTGTGGCAACATTGTTAGCTATTGTTAGCATATATCAAACGATTAAATTTTTAACCGACTTCGAAAAAAGCAGAAGGATCTATATTTGGATGTAAGTTTTTTTATTGATGTTCGTCGATTCAATTGACAATTGTGGACAGATTTTAAGAAATCCTTCGATGATGTATAGAGAATGATCACGATGTGGTCCCATAATTTTAATTCCCGAGGGATTAGTAATTTTTTATCCTACAATAATTAAAAACATTGTATAATACAAAAGAGATTCGAAGTCGCTTTATATATATTGCAAAACAATCAAGTTATTTATATCTCTGCTTTACCTAAAATTTTAAACTAGAACTATTACAAACTAACCAAACTAGACTCTAAACGAAACAAAACTAGGCTATTATTTACTATTAGTAGCTAAATATATTTTAGTTATACAGTAATAGTTACCTTATAAGTGAGTGCAGGCGACTGCTGGACTGCTATCCTTTCGAAGAGCGCGTCACATAACCGAGGGATGATGCCACCTTCATCAGCCCCCGGCGCACCCATCATCGTGTATGACTTGCCGGATCCTGGACAGAGAAAAGGTACTGTTCATTGCAATGTTTGGAGCATAGGAGTCCGTGGAAGATAATAAAATCTGGTGTTGAACGTGGCATCACTTGAAAAGACAGTGGATAAAATATATTCGAATATATCTGCCCGGGGTTTCGCACGCTTTATTTCTATGGAAACGTTTAAAGGTTATTTCCATCGACTACGTACCCTAGACACCTAATACAGGGCGAACGATTTAAGACATCACATAAGATAAAGAGATCTTATAAAAATCCACGCCCACTAACGTTCGATCAGTAACGACCAGACCAGTGACCCGTGACAATCTCTGCGCTCGCTTACTCAATGGCTCCTGACGGAGCTCAACTTAATTTGGTCGACCAGTTGAGGTCAACTGTCGAGGTCAACTGTGCATCTCTTTCTTTCATAACCAATTCTGTATTTGCTTTCCTTTTTTCTCTGAGAAGGCGGGGTAAATAGTGCTGTGCCGTAGGCGACATTAAAATTTCGATGGCCGTAGGAAAGATTATGATGAATTATGTAAAAGTCGATTAAAATAATATTTAACGTTACATTGCTACATGGTATTATTTTAGGGACCTAAATGTTAACTCTAATATTTATTTATTTTTCATATAATATAATTCTATTCTACTATAGTATAAAGCTAGATTACCATTGATACTTATTTTTTTTTATTATTATACATTATATTATACATTATACATACTACATATATACATATGTAAAGCTAGATTACCACTGACTGACTGATTTTCGCCTTGATGGTGGATGGGAAGGTATGTTTTTTTTTACAGAATCGTATAGGGGAGGTAAAAGTCTCCTAGGGAAAATTCCGACTTTTTGACATTTGCCCCCCCAAGACCGCCCCCAGTGGTGGGGCTCCTACATGGAGCCATATTGCTTAATTTTTTTATGTGGGTTGTATAGAGGGGGACAAGTGATTTTGAATGCATAGAAAATGTTGCCCCCCCCCCCCCCTGCCCCCCCAGGACCCCCCTTTTGAGTGTGCTACCAGATATAGAGGGGTTCTGATTGCGGGGTCGTATAGAGGGTTTCTCTTTGTTTTGGAAGAAAAAAAATTGGACTTCCCTTTAACCCCTTTTTTGCCCCCCCTTTTCCATCTCCAAAACGGATAGATTTGGAAGAAATTTTTTTTCACAGTCATTTAGAGGAGGACAAATGGTTTTCCCCCTCGGGTGGAGCATGGGGGGTCGTCGGGGGGTCGTCGGGGGGTCGTCGGGGGGGTCGTCGGGGGGTCATCGAGGGGTCGTCGGGGTTCGTCGGGGGGTCACAGCACGGTGGTAGAACTCGGAGGAGCATTGCGGTGAGCGAAGCGAGCCTTTCCGCCACCCCCCAATGACCCCCCAAGACCCCCCCTCCTACATAGAGCCATATTGCTGAATTTTTTTATGGTTACTAGATGACTGATCAACTTAATACAATACAACACATTAGTTACATAGATAGATATTTTTTATTATACATACATAGAAAATACCCAAAACACCCGAAACAAATAGGTACTTTCAGATCGTAGAAATATTTGACCCCAGGCGGGAATCGAACCCAACAACCTCCTGCGTCGCAGACAGCCCTCGCCCGCCGCGCCACATCGGTCGTCAAATCGTCAAAGTAAATATACCTTGTTGCAAGTATCGATTGCTTTCATAGTACTTACCCATCACTAATAATGGTCATGATTTGTCATAACCTTGAACGGACCAATGAGCACTCACTTCCCCGCGCCCGCTCACCTCAGTTGGTTGACAGACTTGTTTGCACAGTGAATAAATAGGTATTAGGCGTCTAGGGTACGTAGTCGATGGTTATTTCTATCCCATGGGACACAAAGTAGCTGCAGAGTAGCCTTTGTTTGATTCCACACATAGAGTCTACCATCTATGAAAAATTAATTCAGCCCAATCCGTTCAGCAGTAGTTTTGGCGTATATAAGTAACAAACTTCAATTCATCCATCCATCTAAACATCTAAAGTTTAGGTGTTTAGTTTAGATTCTAAACTTTCGCATTTATAATATTAGTATGAATAGTTATGTAAATACTTTTTCGAATAGTACCAAATCATTACTGATTGCTTGTTATCTGTTATCAGGCAATAATTACGATAAGCATCCCCTCGGAAAAATATAATATTAATAAAAAAAACTTGAAACACGAATACTTTGCAAAACGAACGAACTTCAACTTAAAAACGAACTTCCTGTCGCAATATTGAAATGTTTACAGAGCTTAGTTGAAAAGCCAATTAGAGTTCAGAATTTACAATTGCAATTTACACTACAGTACCTGGACTTTACCTGTACAAACGCTTACAGTCAAACAACCCGCACATAAAACTGAATGGCAACAACGGTAGACGTTTTTGTAGTTGTTTATTTATTTTAATTTCTACTGCTTATATTACCTAGCCCACCGTACGTTTTTACAAAATACCGTAGGACAATTGAAACTACTTGTAAAATTGGCCGTATTTATAAGACGGCGTAAAGAAGATCGAAAAGCCTCCGCAGAATATTCAATTGATTTAGTGAGAACCGTCACAGAATAGTTTGTTGAACAGAGCCGTAACAAGCCAGCATTGTTATCCGATCACAACTAGCAATTCAGATGGGGACAAACTCCAAGTTTCTGCTCCTTAGGCTGAATTGTAGCAGGAATATTCAAAGCAAAATTATTGTAGAGCTTTATGTATTATGCTGGGTAGTGACGGATATAACTTTCAATATTATTCGCTAGAACGAGTATTTTACGGCAACTTCATACTCATTGAGCCATTTATTAGATATTGGTATACCTGAACAAAAACACAAGTTGCAAAACATTCGCAACACAAGCAGTAAGAAGTACCCTGCGTCTCGTCTAATGTAAAGACCCATACTAACCTTTGAACCAAATGCCAGAAAAATTATGTTTTCGCCAATGACGCGAGGACTGAATCAATAAAAACAAGGACAAAGTCACAAGAAAACAATGTAATAGAAACATAATACGCCGCAGTGTTCCAATCCAAGTCCCAGCGCCTGAGACAGGAAATCACCGGCTTCCAAACTTATAAACAACTTGGGATATCGATAATAGACTCAAAAGAACTTCAGTCGAAACTTCCACGACACGCTGAACTTAAAGTCTAACACATCCAGGGTAATACAGGCTTTATCTCAGTTGAACAAGGGTGATACTTAATTGTGTCACTTCCAGTGTTGAAATAGATACATAATGACGCAGAGGCGTGGGAATTACGCGGTGTGTCGGCTGACGGTGGTGCCGCGAGTTCGGTATTAAAGCCTTTATTAGACCGTGTTCAGTGTAACGTTCCAGTAAACCTAATGTTTACCTCCAGGTCTCAGATTCCGTTACACGGAGGAACGGTTTCGACTGAGGCTTAGGGCGATGATATTGCTACAGTAAATTTACCTGTTATAGCCTGCAGACTCGCACGCGTTTTTAAATAAAACAAAATCATCAATGGGCATGCAAAGTGTTAAATATAAAAAATCATTTTAAATTTATATTTAATTATTAAATCCTAAGTGTCTCTTGACTTCCAATTCACTCAACTTCTCTCGTTTACGGCCATTCCATCGATTTACCAAATTAGGAGACACATAGGTAACAAAATAAGCGTTTAAAATTACAGATTTTGTACTTTAAATTTTAGAGAAAAGTTGAAAAAAAAAACTTTAAAAATCTTTGAAATAGCCGAGAGGCTTGTTGGACGGTATCATCCACCCCCAATTTTCATATGGCAAACATTGTGCCGAACACCCTCCAAAACGTCCAAAATAGGGACTGTATTTTTCAAAGGAAATTTAAATATGCATCTGTGAAGACAAATATCCGAGACGCAGCTGAGTGTGACTGAGCATCTTTATTCAATATTCCCGACATAACAATAGGACATTTGAGCGCCGATTGTGAATTGATAGTGCTATTAAAGTACCACCGTCTGCGAGGAAATCTACGGTGGCTTCAAGGTACAAGTCCGAGATGGGCCGCAGGTGATATTTCGGCTAGCGACTGCGGTTGACCGCAGTGCAGCCCGCGCGGTCGCGGTTGCTTCTATCTTCTATCGCCGCGCTTGGTATCAATTTCATAGAGAAGCATAGAAAGAAGTAGTGTCTGCAGCTGCAGTATGCGGTCCATCTTGGAATTGAACCTTTACGATCACCTCTGAGGCTCTGACTTAAACTTTCTGAGCGAATATTTAGAGCTGTGAGTCTGACGAAAAGGTGTTTAATAGAAGGGGATAAGGTGCTGCGTCATTTGATCACATTGCTTTTGTACCCCACGCTTGTTTTGACTTCGCGACCCACAGGATAAAGCGGGACCAACCCGGAGGACCGAGGAGACTTAATTCCCTATTTAGTTTATTGAATGAATCAGCATTATTCTAATCAGAGTTATCTCTAATTGGATGGTTGGTGCATGCGCTTTTGATAAGATCTATGAAACAAATTTGATCGTTTTGAAAGAACTAAAAACCGACTTTGAACCCCATAGTTTAAAACTTTTCTTTTATTAGTTTTGCGGAATAAATACTAATCCCTCGGTAATCAAATTTTATGGGACCACCTAAGGACCATTCTTTATACAACTGCACAAGGTTTTTTGTTTTGTTAATAAAAAATATTTACTGCTGAACATAGAACCTCCTCCTTATTTCGAAGCCAGTTAAAAAGCTTCTTTCATCCGACCAATCGCTATTGACATTTCTGATTGAACACTTACGAAAACGAGAGAAAAGAGCAAAGTAATCTCATAGGCGACGAATACCGCTTACGCAAAAAGAAAACGAATGAAACACAACAAAAGAAAATCCATGGGAAACATGGGAATGCCATAACTCTGCGAGACCGCTATGGGAATGTCAACTTTTATTGTAACACATGCTCCTATTGTTGCCATAGTTCTGTGTAGTTTTGCTTCCTATTTTATATGCCGTTTTGTCTGGTAGTGTAGTGTAGGGTATTTTATTTGTTTTTATTTTTTCTTTAAACCCGAATGTTTAATTCATTCCTATCTTAAAAGAAACTGTGTATAGCTTTGTACGTAGGTACGAGTAAGTAAAACTCTTGAAATAGCTTATGATCTAAAGGTAGTAGATAGTGTTGAATTATTCCACATTAATCTTTCGATTAAGGGCTCTGCGTCTGGTGGATAAGACAATTTTTAAATGTCAGTTTAATTAAAGATTAACACTGACTGACGAATAACTCCACATGCCAGTAAAAAGAAACGGAAACGGGCATGCCAGTTAACGGTATGTTTTATTGTATTATTTTTAAGTTTATTATAAACAGAGAGCGAATTTTTAAACTAAGCAGTATTTTGGGTAAAGCTTTTAGGTAAGCTAAATCCCTCTCGATTAAGGGTGGCGATGCAACGTGCCTGCATCTCCGCTTGAGGGATGATCACAGCACTCTGGCACACAGCCAATGTCGTTCGGCTTGTCAGAGCGATTGAGAAAACTGCTGTCGTTCCCCAGCTTTGATCAAGATTATTCTCCGAAACTATTAGAATCAAAACTCTTTAGGAGCTCGAAGATGTATTCGTCTAAATTATGTATTATTATGTACATATACATATATGCTAATTTTATGAAGTGCTAATTAAACTTAAATCTTACAAGCATTTCGGGAGCTGCTCTGATAGATATAAATTACTACGAGTAGCGTTGAAGTGAATATAATTTCACAAGGTATAATAATAATAAGCTTCTAAGAATCTTAAATTTGAATGTAAGGTACAAATTACATAGCCCTCTCTCAAATTACGCACGGAGCGTACGAAACACTTCAGTTTGATAGACAGCTCACATTTCAAGATGGCTCTCGAATTCCTAGAGCCCTTTACAACAGTGTGTGTAATCTGTGATCTGTCCGGCAATTTGCCCGATGACAGTCTCACTTTAAAGCAGAAGTCGCAAGTTAGTTATCAATTATGTGATAAAGTTTGTCAAAACGTATCATTATCATCATCATTCTATTTCTTAATCACCTAACTGGGTACCACAGTATTGCCTTCTTTTCGCTTTTGCCAGCCTTGTGTTTCTCGCATCAAATTACCACGGTAAGATCACGAATCACTCGAGACACGGGAGTTCAAACTTCGCACGAGATACAGCATACGTGCATACATGACATTTCACGGTACTTAGCTACCTTAGTGGCCATACATGATCACTCTGATCCGACCGGGTAACATGCCAGTCCACGCCATCAAGGCAAAAAGTAGGGGCCAACCTGACTGGCCGCTTGCTTTTTAACATCCAAATTATTATTAATTAAGAATAAACGGGAAAATTTTATTGGATGGGCGAAAACGGGGTAAATGGGGGGGGGGGCTAAAGAGATATAGCCCCAGACAGAAAGAAGGATGGCAATACCTGACCCAGCCCAAATAACGGAATGTATGGTTACTAGCAGGTAAAAAACAGTCACAAGGATTCGGAATACCATGTATGTGTTACTATAAACGTAGTTTCCTCATAGGGTACGTAGACGTAGTTTCCGCGCAGCTTCTAATAGGTGCTTCACGTGAGGAGCACCTATCTAGAAGACTATCGAATTAGTTCAAAGCATCTCTGGCTGTTAACTTGCACAAATATAAGACAGTTATTACTTAGTACGAGTAGTTATGTGGATTCTAGAGGTAATTCATTATAACCGACTTTAAAACAGGATATATTCTTAATTTCTCATGTATTTTTGTTTTGAGAATTTGTCTACCTTGTATGTACCAAGTATCTAGTCTGGTCCCATCACATAGAAATTTGGTGAAAAATCTGGATCTGATGAGACCCGTGAGATAAACTTGAAGTCGGTCGGAATTTAATGAATTAAAGTCCTATGAAAATATTTTAACAATCATACCGGAGTTTCCGCAGAGTTATTCAAAGTCCCATCCGTCAGTCCAATTTTACTAGTTTTACTTAACCAAGTTAATTTTACCGTGTGTTTGTTTAGGATGTTTGATATAGAGTCACCACAGACTAGTTATTTTAAGTCCGTTGATTAAATAACGGTTTATTAAGGTTTAACTTATTGTTTATCTCTCCAGAAACGTATCCCTTCCATGAAATTTCAATCCAAAGCATGCATTTGCATGCTTCTACAAATCAACCAGAAACTAAGCATGGGTCTGATCAAATCTAACAATAACAAAGTCATAGGTTTTTGTAAGTCGTGTGCTTGTTACTATAGTTAGATAATTAAGTCTTAGCTATCAGAATAAATATATTTCATTTCATTTTCATTTAGGTTTTGTTATTATACTGCGTAAGCCCTCGCACTCGGGAGTAGCTGGAGAGAGCGTCCCTGTACTGAGGGGACGATCGCGGGTCGAAGTCCAAGGATATTAGTTAATTTCTTAGAAACTAAGTCATGTCCGCTATTTATGATAGATGTGCGCTGATATATTTACGTTAAAGCAGCAGTTCCTTACACTCTGCTTTACTGGTATAGCTACCAGAGATTGCTGAACACTATGTCGCTCTCTACACTAACAAGGAGACATTGTTTGACATGCAGCACACTGGAACGTAGCTGGCACTTGCAGTTTTAGGTCAGCCGGTGTCATACCTTTTGTTCTTATTGCCGTGGCCCCCGAAAGACTGGCCGTTCCAGTAACCAGTTTAAACTGCTTTTTTAATTGAATTGGACCTGTTCCATTTGATGCCAAACGAACGTGGGCAAATGTTTACGTGCAGGTTGATGCACGAATGGGTCTTGTTTTTCGATATATTAACGTTAGGACTTGCCATTTTTATTTAAAGAGCATAGTGAAAAAAGGTCGTGCTTAAAGACCATTAAAGTAAAAGCTAAGCGCATTGCTTCAGGGTAAATTAAACATGCACGAGGCTAGAGAAAAGTATTCACCTACGCGCAGTTTTAATGAGTTTCCGTTTAGCTTCGCGTATCCGGTACCTCATTATGTCTCAAAGGAATATTTTTCAATGCTTAAAATAATATTTTCAAGCGCGAAGACAGAAAGAAGTTCATGCAATTTCTCTGGCTTCTACGTAGTATATTATACATATTATTCTGTGCTTCTACGCCGTAGCACCAGCGTAATAATCGTAGGCGTTGTAGCTCCGTAGCACTGCTACGAAACACGCCTACAACTCTGAAAAGTTTAGGCAGAGATGCGAAAATAGTTTGGTACCACCAAGGGCAACTTCTTATCTACGCCTAAATTTTACAAAAAAAAACTATTACAGGGGCATTAAAAAAAGCTTATTACAGGACTCACAAACTGCCAAATGAAATTTTTAAAATTTCCTTTGTTTTATGTAATAATGAGATAAAATAGGTGGCAGCGCTATTGTGCCTCGGGGTACCGCCTAAAGCAATAAAGCTCTAGTTTACATATTTACTTCGCCTGTGGCATTTGATACGTACGAATGCTGGAAAACTCACAATGGTAACTTTTCCGTCAGTAAATGTCTACATTAGTAAGCAGTATAAAGTTTGAATACGTAAAGTTAACGGAAACATGTTTCGCTGTTCTAAATTATTTATCTACTTTTATCCAGACTGGGTTAAATCGGATTAACAATGTTGACTCGTCTACTTTTATTTCATGCATTTTTAAAAGGCCTTAATTGAATTTTGTAGTTAATCGAGTTTTTATCTCCACTTTTGTCACAGCTTCGAAATAAAGGATTAAAAGGCGCAAGCTGATCTGAATGACAACGAATGGTAGAAGAGACATTATGAAGGGCAGCGCCCTGGCTCAGAAGTGTCGTAAATAGGCCAGTTATCGCAAACCAGTGTTTATTACTACGTGACTTGCGTGCAGATTCGTTTGCACGCACCAAGGCTTCTGTCTTAGTATCTCATGTTATCTAAGCTGGACCTATTTTTTTCAGGCGTTTGATTTGTCTTATTAATGTATTAGCGTGATACATTTTTAGAGGACACTTTCATTGCTCAAGACGCAAATGCTCGTTTTGAGCCTGCGCGGCACATGCTAGGCCGTGAATGCGTCGGTCGCAGTGGAGTGTTCGAATCTGTATCGCATGAACCCCTCATGTGTGTTCTGTGATTTTATGTCGATGAAAAAGCTAACATCAGCTTCGTGCGCGATTTTTGACCATTTTCAAAGGAAACTTGCTCTTGTATAAATAACCATTTTACTTGCTTAAGTACTTATCGATTGAAACCGTCAAATATCTCGATCAGCATTAAAAACGCTGAATTTTATTTTATGCATTTTTTTTATTTTCTCAATTTATTTTTTAAATAAAACCAGGCACTTGCTTTTCATCTCATCTGCTAAACTCTGGATATAAACGAAATTGAGCGCTGCTGCTAAATGAAAAGGTTTTTAGCTAGTGAAAGGCTTATCCGATGGGATACTTAATACCGCAATTTTAAATGGGCATATGAGAGCATGTTTTACCCTGTTACTGGCGGCGTTTAAAAGATCCAATATTTTTGCAGTGATTTTTAAAATATTTTTCGTTTGCAAAACCCTCAAAGGTTTTGCTCAGGTTTTATTAAAAACGCCGCTGGTAGCTCTTTTGCAATATTCAATCCGGAAAATTCGGAGTTAAATACGAAAAAATGATAAACAATTTATGGATTTTAGTTAGTCCTTAATAAAAGTTACATTAGTAGCATTTTGCATTATCCTAAATTATATTAGTCGACGAGGGAGTTGTTAGCCTGGCGGATGTTAGAGTAACCGGGAGTTTTCTTTTGAAGAAGTCCATCGCAAGTTTCCTGATGAACAAAGTTTTAAAGAATGGTGTCGGTTTTTCTTCAATGTCTTTGTTACTTCAAAGAAAACTAAGCTAGTTCCGTTCTAGACTGATTTCTTAGTACAGATGGTAGAGTTCCGTCGGTTAAGCTTGTTCAGTAAGATTCCCAATCATGTGAAAGGTCAATGGTAACAAGATGGATCAATCTTCGTTGCAAGATCAGAGTTTCGGAATAGAGCTGTCTCACGAAATGATTGATCTAATCAACGCAATCATATAGAGGCGTAGGCCGCCTGAAACGTTATATTTTGCTTAGGATTATGTTATGTAATGACCACCCGATATACCACCATATTGATTTATTGTAACATCATGGGAGTCATTTATAACGAGATATTTTTTATTAATGTTTTACCTATTTATGTATTTACCCATAAAAGAAATGGCTTATTGTTTTATTTCAAGCCATCGTCCTTCTTTTGTGACATTTTCACATTACTTGTGTTTGTAGATTTGGATTTACTCCAACAGAGCTCAATTGCAGCCATCCAAGAATCGCAGTAGCTAATATTGCCATAGTCTCAGGATGCAATATTTGCGAGTTTTGAACTATAAAACGTGGCATTTGTCCAAGTGCGTGAATAGGCTATACGTTTGTCAAGTCAGTGAGACGCCACTTGGCAAGATCAGGTTAGTGACTCAATAGAATTGCTTAAAAGGTAGGAGACAAAAATGTCTCGGACGGAGGTCATCTTGTTAGATCGGCGCGATTAAAGCAAAATTATTTCGATGACGGAACGTAGCCGCTATTGGGTTATGAAAAAGCCTCTTTAACATAGCAATAGTGTCTATATCTACCTATCAAAGCTCTCAGCATTTAAGATTCTATTCTATCGTTTCTAATTTACTTTATTCCAAAAAGAGAACGATACCAAGAGGGTTCCGTTACGTGCAAATGCACTTCTGAGAACAATTCTCTGCATAACGATATCCAATAACGATCTGTTCTCACCATCTGCAGCCCTCACTGGTTTCTATTGTGCCGTTTTGCTCAGTGGGCTGCGAGCAAACGTTGTTTGTACGGCGCCGGAGATATCGCTGTTCAGTTCCCCTTTACAGACGCTACACGTTACATAAACGCTAGTTCCATGCATCTCCAATGTCTCAGCAAAGAAAATATTCTTTGTTATTGCTTTACATGCTACATTTAGAAGCAGGAACTATAAACCCAGTTAATGTCTGCATCAGAGTTCAAATTGGCGTAAGCATGGGTGAATGGCCCATCAACACGTTTGCTGCGACGACCCTTTCAAACAAAGCGGTGGCCAACAAACCCTGAGCGTTGAGTAAAGCCTACTGTGGCAGGAAATTAATGGGGCGAGGCACAAAGACCATAGCTACAGTATTGTGGTTATATTCAGAGTGCTGGCCGCGAGCAAAAGGTTTTTAAATCTAGTCAGTTCAAATCTCCTGAAAATTGTTAAAGTTTTAGCTAGTAAATAACGTTATAGATGTAAAATTATGGTTTTCATTACAACTATTTAAAGTAATACCTACGTCAGTCAAAAATTTAAAAAAAAACCGTTTTAGGGGAGGTTTTGAGATTGATTGTAGAAAAAATATAAATACTTAATGCCAAATATTGTGAGAAGAAATATAAAGTTACCAAAAAGTATTAATAGGATCATTTTGTGCGCATTAGTGATGAGGATGATGATAACAGTATAAAAACTCTATTTTTGGTATAGAAAGTTTTTATTCTACAACTTGTAACAACGTAAGCAACAAGAAAGCACTGGCCAGTATATTATTTGTGCAATCCCTATTCCTAGGGCTGAGGACAAAGAGAGGCTCTACCTGAGCTGTAGCAGCGCTGAGCCACGGAACTGAAGCCCTAATTGCTGGATAATAAGCGGAACTGACCCCGCAAACCTGAAGCCATCGCAACAAAGACAAACATTATCACGCCTTGAACAGAAATAACGAGTTAAACAATGCTGTTTTGTGAATCAATTAAGTATTTATGAGCGAAATAATCAGACCTAAGAAACTTTTTATAAATCACAAGCTTTCTATAGCGCGATTCGGTATTGTTATAGACGATATAAAACCTCGCCTTTGAGTAATAACCACTATCAAAGTGTGCCAATGGAGATCAGAATTTTCTATAAAAGAAATGCTCAATGAAGCACGGTCTTTGGAGAATTCTCGAAGGAAAATCAGTTTCGTCGCATCAAAGAGACTCGGGTTTTCACGTTTGCCAGAATAAATTCAATACATGTGAAATTCAAGGACGGAGATAGATTATTGCCAAATATACACTTGTGTTATTGATATCGTGAGGTTCGGAATTCAAGTTATTCATAGCCCGTTTCAATCAATTATTAAACAAAAAGCAAGAACCCTTTATCGTGGTAGATATAGAGACGGCAATATCGTTACAGGCAGAGAGGCACATGTACCCGAAACAGTAATAGAACATGAATATTCAAAATCATTTGGCAACTGTCGTGTACCGTGACTGCTCCGAAACAAGGTTCCTACAGTAATGGATTTTGGAATGCAAATTAATATTCAGCTTTTGGTCGGATAATTCATAGATATAAGAGTAATAAGAGAAAGATAGTAATAAGAGTACAAATTTTATAATTCAAAATTTAAACTTGTGTGTAGCCCATATCGAATAAGATATCTCTCTGTCTCTATGTTTAACATGAAGTTCGATCACAATCTAATGATAAACAAGCACTTATACCCAAGCTTACCAACGAAATGGTAGCAGAATAAATGGGGAATCGACGAGTGGATTGTATCTGACACTAATGTTGCTGATAACCTGGGATAAAATAGCGTACGCTAAGATATCTGCTTGTTTGTTATGATACAATATCAGTAGCACGTAGCTCGTTGTACTTACACCGAACTTGCTTGAACCTTACACTAATTCTCCCGCAGAGGCGACCACCCCAACAAATTGATATTGAAGAGGCGAGGCCGACCGCTGGAGGGCGAACACGAGAATGCACTCGCGAAATGTCGCCATCCCTATTTCGAGGTATCTCTTACAAACTATGAATACTTTTAGGTTTTTGTGCTTGAGAGAGTTTTTTTATAAATATGCAGAGCTTGCGAAAATGGTATGAATACTTTAGCTGAAAACGCAAAATGGAAAATCTATAATAAGTTTTGAAATAATGGTTTTTTATTAGAAACCATGATGGAAACTAGCTAAGATTGTTGAATACATTGTGTGACTTTCAAAAGCAAGTGCTTTATTGCCCTTATAAGACACGCTTGTAGTCCATACGCAGTAAATAGTGTTATGAGCATTGAGTGACACTTTATTGCAGAGAGGTGACTCCTTTACAAAAGAATTTAATGTCAGTCGAGCGTTTCTACTACAAAGGGGGCAATTATCGGGCAATTTACTACAAGAATAGATGTCCTATCAGCTGTAAAAGGAGAGAGCTGTGTTTAGATCACATTTGTTCAAAAGATCAGCCACTCATTTGTTGCGATTGGTTGCGAACAAAATTACTTTGTTTACATTTCACGACAAAAAAGCGGAGTGTTTTAAGTTTGACTAGTGTTTTGTGTCTGCCTGGCATATTGGTTATTCCCAATAGGGTGAACCTATTTTGGCTTAACTTTTGTTTAAGAAGGTCGACAGTGTTATATTACAAGTAAATCGATGGAGCTTTTCAAAAGCTATGCTGGTTCACAGTAAATTTTTCTTCGTAAAGAAAGGTTCGTTGCAATAATTAGCCTGTGAAAAGCTTTACTTACGTATTACCTATATAAACAAATGTAGTTATTTTCCCAGACCCGGGTAATATGTACAATACATGTAGGTTTGTTATGTATATTTGCATGTATAAACCCTCAAGTTTGAATCAAGTTTCAGATCTCTTGAAATATCGACAGATACCTAACCCAACGCTTCAGAATGTATCACTTGAAAGTTTGCGACAGTTTAATTACCTTGTTTCCGAACGAGACCAATAAAATCAGAAGTTTCTGTGCAAGTTCCACGGACGCACTTGAAGCTTTGAAGTGAAAACTCGTAAAAGACGTCTCTCTAAAGTTGGATTAATTACCTGTTTTGAAAAGTTCGACGAATTTCTACATCGCTTTGTATTTAAAACGCTTTGAATAACTCTATAAAGCTCGGTTACAAATTTTCTGTTCCGACGTGATAAAGCTTGATAAATTAACATGAGAACTGTTCTAAATAATTCAGTATAAGCGCATCTCATACAAAGATTTAATTTTTTTTTTATTTAGCCTGTTTTGTCCCACTGCTGGGCAAAGGCCTCCCCCAAATCTTTCCACTCAGTGCGGTCACGTATAAATAATTAACACAAAGAAATATATTTCGCTTTCGAAATGCACAAATTGAAATGTAATTGTAAAAAGCTGGTCTCTTTTCCATTAGCGCGTTTTAAATCCAATTTAAAACGGAAACAATTTCTACCAAGGAAACTGTTTTAATATAAGTGAAAATGAACATTTCTTTGAAAGAGACATTTGATACAAAAGTAATTCGAAGTATTTCTTCAACACGAATAACACAAAGACTTTTTTAGTACAATTGAAAATAATTTCAGTTATTGTTAAAAACAAAACGTGCGTAACAATTCCTTTACAAAATCACAAAAGCTGTCAGCTACAGACTTGAGCACTGGATTAACGGGCCCAACTGAGCCCGCGGAATGAATTAACGTTTCCAAATCAATTTCCTTTAATCGGATGCAGTATAAAATTACAGCGGCTAGTACATTAAACACAGACAGAAATCAAAACACCACTCAAATCTCTTCACTCACACATGAAGTCTCTTCACCTCTTCAAATGTCTTTACAGTGAGTCTATTGATTTAGTCTTTCGTTGTTTTAAAAGGCATATCATGGCTTTCAGAATCCAGCTACTTAATAAAAAAAACTGTAAACTGGACGGACAACATGTTGTTCAAATAAATATAGAGACAAATTAACCATTCATATAAAATGTTCAGCTTTAGCTGTTTCATTGTAGACTGTCGCAATTCGCGCGAAGAATTATCGAGAAAACGGGCAGAATCAATTGGGACTTGTTTAATAATTGTCGTTAAAAACAAAATGAATTTCAAACTTGTTTTGCGATCGGATCGCAGAAACTCGCAGTTTCTGTGTTTACGAGCGGATTCTATCTCATCCAGTGTTTTGTCGAGAGTATATGTAGTTATTAGATTGGAAACATGAAAAGTTTTTTGTTACGTTCTCTTTCAATCCGAAATTATATCTTGATCCATCAATACTTGTGGGATCGCGATTAAGCGCCTCGCTCTAGTTCGCAAGTTTAACGTAACGATATCTGAAGCACGGTACTAAAATGTAACGACGTTGATCGATAACCCTTTACGTGCAATGTAAACAATAACGTAACTTAATTTGAACATAAATTAACCGTTGGATAGGTTCATTAGGCAGGAACGTGTTACAAATTTCGGAGACTCCTCCGGGCCATTATCGTACATATCGTGAGCGTCAGGGGTATGGCCACCTATAGTATAACATCGTTAAGTTAAACGGTGAGATCACCGGGAATTCTACTTGTATTTGAAATACTTTTACGCGAAAAATTACCTGCCTAAGCTTGGTATTGCAAGAACCACAATTCTGGCTCAATAATATTGTAAAAGACTGTTTTATTAATTAACTAGTTTCTGCCCGCGACTACACACGCTTTTTTATGGAGATTTTAAATATTTTTGTGTAAATGGTTACATTTATCTCGAATAAACCTTACGGCTGAACGATTATGAGTAATGAGGTATCAAAATACTCATCTGCATTCCTGTATAGTTCTTGGATTTATTCGGACCAAAAGACGTTATGGACCGAGATCATGAAAGAGAAAACCACATAATAATTAAAAGAAAGTCACGAATATTTTTGGACAAAACGAAATGAGGATAATAAATG
The DNA here is from genome assembly GCA_947044415.1 of Eupithecia dodoneata. Classification (NCBI taxonomy): domain Eukaryota; kingdom Metazoa; phylum Arthropoda; class Insecta; order Lepidoptera; family Geometridae; genus Eupithecia; species Eupithecia dodoneata. The sequence continues at coordinate 3,058,855 of OX345656.1, read as the reverse complement.
CATTTTCTCGCATAGAAATAGGTTGGCTAGTTGACAAAGGGACTGACTATGACATAGATAAAGTTAAGCCACATAATTTACCTGAAATCCACCGAGCCTAAAAACAAGACAAACAAGACCTTCCGTCTAGTGGACAGGGTGAATAAGATAAATTGCTACCCCGGTTGGCATACTTATGTAACTTCGGTGACAATGCAATGTTATGGTACCATCGAGCTGGTCTGATGACGGAGACAGTAGGTTTTTAATATGTGTGGGACAAATTTTTCAACTGAAAATTATATGTATGTGAGTTCCGTGACAAAGCAATTATTATGGTACCATCGAGGTGGTCTGATGATGGAGGCAGAAGATTTGAATGTGTGGGACTAATCTTGCAACTGAATTTTAGAAGTTATCTTCCCCGGAGGTTGGCAGATTCTAGGAATTGGTTTATAGGGTTCGGTTAACTTTGGCTTTCGTTTTCGCTTCCGATCCGGCCGATATCTAATTTAACTTTGAGATTATTACTCGCAAGTAGACCAAAAAGTAATGTTGTAACGCACCTTCGGTATATAAAACTCTTAAAAGAAAGGGCTTGTTTTCTTCCACGAAAGAGCGTCAAAATAGGGTTACATGACCATCACGACATAATTCTGGGTAATATTGAGAGAATTTTGTGAAAGAGGCCCTCCTTACTCTGTGTTCGTTAAAACATGAACCTAATTACAATTTGGGTTCGAAGACTCTGAGCATATTTTTAAAATAAATGTTCTGAATAATCCTGTGAAATTATACCAAAGAAAAGCGATCATCTCAAACAAACTTAGCCAAGCAATCAAGCCTTCACAATGTTTCAAACACAAAAAAGAAAAATAAGATAAAGCATCCGATGAAATCCGAATTGTTTAGCATAAGCTCTTCTCAGAGCTCAAAAATAACACTTTTAAACGAGAATTGTTTGTTCAACAGTCAATAAAGATGGCGATTAATCACGAGCTCCTTCGGAGGTAATTTATGCCTTAAGCCACTTGAGGAATTGTCAGATGAGCGTTGGTACCATTCATTTTGTTTGAATTACTTTACAAGAATCGTAGACACGGCTGTATTTTACACACTGCTGGGTAAAGGCTAACCAAAGTTATTGCCATCCACCACGGGATAGCACCCTGTGCTATTACCTACTCTTACGCTTACTCCCAACGCGTACTGTCCACCAATCAGTTAGCGCATTGCTCCAGACGAGATTTACTTATTTTAATTTTTATGTGCCGTAAAAGTAAAAACCAATATCTTGGTACAGAAAAAAAACCGCAATTTCATTAATATGACGAAACCAACTGAAATTTTAAGAATGCTGTTCCGATCATAGTAAAAGATACCTACAATTCACTCTTTGTGAATTGATTCCCCGAACAACCATCTTCCTAGCCACAACCAACAGCTCAATAACCACTTCATTCCGAGGTTAAGCTTCCACCATTTTTTCACTTGCGCAAATCTGTTATTTGCCCACGGAAACGAAAGTAAGATCGTAAAATAGAAGGAACTACTAAGCTGCTCACTAAATTGCAATCGAGTCGGATAAGTGGTTCTTTAGTTATAAGCTTAAAAAGTACCTAACCTACAAACTTCAATGTAGGTACGTATACATATACCCAGGATTTTTTACTCAAGAAAAGTTGTCGTGTACCTAGAAATTTATGAAGCACTTTGCATATCTCGAAACCTTGCTTAGGAATTTTTAATATTTCCTTCAGCTTACACATTTTGCCCGTTTACATGATACATTGGACGTGGAATTGCATATTTTACTAACGTAGCAGGTTTGTTATTATGTAGTGAATGGTGTATTATTGTACCTTCAGCATTTAGGTCCGAGGCTACCTGGCGAGGAAAGCATTGGTGAATATGAATAAAGCCACAGATACCTTCACGTCACTCAGGACCACAGCGATACAGCCAGGAATACAGCTTTACTTTTTGTGTTTGAATTTTAATCAGATGTCACGTTTTTCAATCACTGTCTGTCTATTAATATTTATATCAATTAATATTTATATCGCAAATAGATTTACAAATTAATTGGACTACGCTGAGGCGGAATCCCCAGGGGTAAAGCGCTATATAAAAACGTTAACAGCCTTTTAGAAAGCTCAACTCGGAGTGGCTGCGTGAAGGGGTCTGATGTATGAAAACGGCGAACCTCAGGAAATCACAGACGATTTCATCATTCCATTGAATGAAATAGGACTCTTTTAGGCATGATTGGAAATATTCAGCATTTTATATGGTAATTTCTGACTAAATTGAAACTCAAGCATGATTGCTTGTTATAGCCCTCATTTAGCGTTTCAGGCAATTTTATAGCTGCGATTCTAAATTGAATGAGAAATTAATTCAGAAACACGAACCTAAGCACTAATTTTCCAGATTTCTGGAGGAGGCCAAAGTTAATATCAAGGATAAACAGAGGTCCTTTACCTAAAGTTATATCGTATCAAAATCAAAACGTTTGAGGAAGATTAACATAGATTAATATAAAAGTTTGTGATATCGTGAGTTAGACAAAGGTCTGATGGCTAATTTGAATGGGCTGGGGTCGTTTGAATGGCACCCGAAGGAGGAGAGCCGAGCGGAACATGAGCAATATCAACGACAGAAAAGTCAAATTTAAGTTGAAAACTGTGTATTCGTGACGAAACTCAATGTTTAAGCTTTCCTAATTTCCTATTGGTTTTTATAAATTCCACAGCATAGCTGCGTAGCACCTTTTTGGGTAAATGCAACGCCAAACGCCAACTGGTAGAGGCAATAAAACGTTCGTTGTTATTCGCGTAAAAACAGAGGATTCCTCAGTTCATCAGTTCAGAACACTCGGCATTTCTCTTCTGCTCCAATGTAACCGCAATGAAGTGGAATGCACTGAATATTTAAATATTTCTCGCAGAGTTACTGATGAATAAATGAAACGATAAGGCTGTCTTGGAAGGCCGTTCCCTTATTACTTTTAATATCCGCTTTTATAGCCTGGACCGATAACTTGTGATGTAATTTCGTAGTAAAATTTAATTCAAAGTTCTTGCTGTGAAACTGGGGGCTAAAACTGTGTGTTAACACGTTTCATGAGATTCCTAATAACGCATTATATAATACTACATCTACCTTTGAGAAGACTACATCATAAAGACATAAAAAAGACTTTGTCATGATTTAACATAAACAGGGTGTTCGGCAAATCGTGTGCCTTATGGTAACAGGGGGTAGATGAAACCAAGTGTAATAGCTTGGCGGCTTTTTAACCCTAAAAAGCCTCTGGTCTATTTGTAAGAACATTTTTATTGTCATAGATTTTTTTCCGAAATAAGAATTAATAACGCCCAGATAACCGAACGCAACTGACAGCCGCGAAAGGAAGTCTTTATAAACAGCAGTACGTGATCCCAGGCTGATGGCATAATTGATAATAATTTTAGTTCAAATACCGTAAAGTTGAAACTTTTTGTAGAATCATAGGTTTCAGACTAAGGTGAGACAGCGTGCATAAAAACGTCAAAAAAGCAATAAAGACGATATAAAAAGCAACTTTATCCGTATATTCGAGCCGTGAGATCTTGTTAACGACTACTCACTGTTCTTGCCGGTAAGTATCGTTTATCCGTGTCCGACTTTATGCTTTTTATGGCTTTTTTATGTGTCATATTCAGGTGAAAGTCTTATAATTATAAAAAGTGAATAAACCTTCATTTGACTAGAAAAAATAATAAATAAATATTTTTACGATGTATAATTTGTAAGTTTGTAATTTTCGGGCCGACGACGAGAGCATCCTTGTATAGCTTAAATAAATTATATAGTTAATTTTTAAGCCGGTGTCACGTGAACGACGACGACGCAACGCTCTGAAGCGATTATGAACTAAGCTGTTTAAAATAAGCTTTTTCACCTTATAAAGGTAAGAAACAGTTCATAAACGTACAGCAAACAGCTGCGACTGCTCAAGATAAAATAAAGCCTCGAGACGTCGACGTTGCTCCACTTCCAGCAATAAAAATTCCACTATTTCAGCAGCTCATTAAAATTAGAGAGAGTTTAAAATAAACTCAAAGGGGTTGTGCAAACGAGCCACCGTAGAAGCTGAAGGTGCTGGATAAACGAGCCACCGACTTGTACGTAATGCCTTTGGCCTGGTAATGATTATTTGAATAGCCCGACTGAGTACCGCAGCGTAAGAATGTGTGCTAGGGTTGCGACGGAAATCCGAATGTAGATATTTGAAAAAGCATACACAGCGCCAGCGAGGTGGCCATTTTTCGACTGACGAATGTTTAAAAATATTTTTCTATTTATCTATACAAGCTTTTTAGAGACCTTTGACCTCTTTACATTTTAAGTTTAAGTATTATCATCGATATAGCTCTTTAACAGCTTTATTTTTAGTTTAATAACACGTTTTTATTTTATTTTATATATCATCGATATAGAAAATTTGATTGAAAGAGTACTTAAATACGTTAATCAAACAACAACATTTCCCGTAAATTTCCGCAAAAAAAAAAATTATTTTAAAAATTAATTAATCAAAACGAATTTAACAGACAACATGCCAATTTAAGTCTTCTTTACAAGCATGTTATTTGAACATTTACCCGTTGGTAACCGAAAGCCGACGGCACCTGCACATCACTAAAGGCTGACTCCAGGCGTATGTGTGTTACCTTAGGTACAATTACATAAGAAACACTCCCAGAAACTCTCAGCTCGCTCCAGTTAGCGAGACGCAGGTACACTTCGCGTTCACTGCACAATGAGGCTGCGAATTCCAAAAGCTTTGGGAACTTGATCCTTAACACGGTAATGTTCCATATTATGCTAATCCTGTAGGAATTGCAAGACGTTCCGTACATGGTATTACTATTCCTTTTGAATAGCAAACAGATGTTGCAGCGCAAATACTGAAAATGCAAAGCGGATGTTGTTCGAATCGAATACAAACTATTTGAAAAGTTTTAGAATCATATCTTCTTCTCTACAGAATTGCCTACTATTCAAAATAATTATATCAACTGAGAGAGTAAGTGTTAAAATGCTGGAGGTTGATATAAAGCTCCTGCTATCATTAACAAAGGGCTCATAATCGTTTAAAAAGCAATTATTCAAGCATCGCCCGACCTATAAATACCCTGAATTATCAAGGCACAGCGAAGAACGCGCGTCGACGCGAGAGAATAATTAAGAAGCCTGTAATTAAGCCACCCTGGAGACACTCGCAAATTGTGCGTAAACAAATTAGTAACGAACATCTGTTTCTGTTTGCCTAAAAATTAGAAATGCTAATGATCCAATAACGCTTTGAGACGGTCAATTTGGTAGGAATGACGCCAACCGTGAAATTGAGCTCTAGTACTGATAAATAGAATTTAAATACAAACGAAACCGAAAGATGTTTCTGTGAACTTCAAATTCGCCTTCAGCATCCATGAGTAACAAAAAACCGCTTATCATTCAGCTAGCAGCAGTAGTCAACCCTAAATCCGTGTCGACCTTACGGAACGATTGATTTATAATAAGTCAATCAAAGAATAAGATCATTGACCATCAATGAATACAAACATTATATATTTTATTTCTGACTTAAATAATTACATCAGAATATTACACAACGTTACAGAGAAACTCTTTATTTCTCTTTAGTGAAAAGCAGTGTAGCAAATGCAGTTACGGTCAGCAAGATTACATTAACCGAGATTTTCAGCCACATAACGTTGCAATTCATGGCCCCTTAAGCAGGTGTAAATCCTATTACGGTACGTTGAACGCGCACGTGCGCAAGTGAAGACGTGAGCTTTCGCCACTTCTGCAATATTATTGCCTGGCTAAAGGAACTAGGAAATGAATGCAATATTTAGATTTTAGCGAATTAAGGGTTAACTTCCTTCCTATAGAATAATTGACGAAGCTGTTTTGTAGTAACGTTATCTGCGTAAAACGGTGAATAATGAAACAAAATCAAAATAACGGCTTTAATATTTACGGCAATGTTATAGAAATATGGCACACTTTTCGCTGGCCGAGAACCATAAATACGTTAAAATTACATGGAGCTGAGTGGGCGAGGCTAGGTCATAAATCTCGATGAAAAGAGCCGAGTTTATGCCTGAATGGCTAGTTGCATTACTAAAGAGGAACGGAAAACAGTAGCAACAATGAAGCAAATCCGAACTCTGTCTTTTGAATAAATAATGCAGCGGGGAGCTGTATCATCCACAGATCGCTCAAGGACACGAAAGGTCACGATGAACCTCTAGGGAAGAACGTAGCGCGTTGCAAGCTTCTGTCCAATAGCCCCCTAAACACTTTATGACCGGAGATAACTATGTATATACTGAGGAGCGCGCGCGTTTCTAGATTCCTAAATCTAAAGACGCGCGCGACCCTCAGTATAACATCGGGTTCAAAGCACCTGACAATAAAGTTACTTTGAGCACCAATTTTCGTAAACACAAAACGCTCGTTTCTATTACAATTAAATTAACTTCCCGGTTCAAATGCAATTACAAGATCCCGAATCAGGATCCCGGTATTATGGAAATAGGAGCAAAGCGAAATGCGGTAATCTCATCACATTAATCTCTCTGATACATCCTATCTTCAACATAGCGGGAGCACCATTCATTCGCGATCGGAAATTGGTTCAGACATCTCTTTGAAAGAGGAAGCTCTATGACTTCAATGAGGCAGAACACGTTTAAAATGAGCATAGAGTTCGTAACATGGAGTGCAATACAGGTATCTTTATGATTCTACATTTAAACGTAGAGATTTACAAAGAGCTCGACTTCAGTCAATACAAATAAGATGTCTGTGAGTCGACATCGTTGAGATAAAGCAAACGGTAGAGCATAGAAACATATACGATTCAGTACACGGAGCGATAGCGAGGACGCGCAATGATTAGATTGAGTTCACTTTCTGTAAAGTCAAGATCTCGTAACGGTATACATGTACTAGACCGATCACATGTGCATGTGTTGCAATTTCACTCCAATGATTGAGGTGGTCAATCTTCATGACGGTTGTTTATATACTCAGAGAAGAGTGGATGATTAATATCAACCAATTGAATCACACTATAATATTATAAATGCGAAAGTTTGGATGGATGGATGTATGGATGTTTGTTACTGCTTCACGCTAAAATTATTGCATAGATTGGCCTGAAATTTCCAATAAATGTAGCCCTAAGCCTGGAATCAAACGTAGCCTATGTTTCATAAATCTTCCCATAGAAACAACGCGTGCGAAGCCGCGGGCAGAAACTATTTTCTAATAATTGTCGTGATGGTAGTGATAGCTATTGGTTATTTAGAAGTAACCCTGAGACGTGCGTTGTATTTCTTGCACGGAATAAAATAACGTAGGAAGGTAAACATAAACATCCGTTGGCGACTTATTGCGGTTTGCCCTTCGCTAAGCTACCCTGACTGCACGAGTACATGCTTTATTCACACTTTGACTGCGAATTTTTTTCGACGACTGCGATCTTTTTTTTAACCTAAAAACTTCGTGCTGCCGCTCTACACAGCGGTTGTGTTGCGCGGCACATGCTTTTCGTTCGAAAAATATTACGGCTGTGCTGAGTCACAAAGATCTGTATTTTCTCAGCCGCTGCGCTAGTGTGGATTTACGCATATTAGTCACTTGTAGAAAACACATACCGTGTGATTTCAGCAGTCAAAGTGTTAAGCTTTATTTATGTTTTACCTTCAACCATAGATTTCAATCAATGTTAAAATTAATAAATAATGCTGGACAATTCACACAGCATTATCTAGCCCCATGGTAAGCAGAGCTTGTGTTATGGGTACTAGATAACTGATATACATCATCATCATCATCATCATCAGCCTATAGCAGTCCACTGCTGGACATAGGCCTCCCCGAAAGAGCGCCATAGCGCCCTGTCTTCAGCTTGCCGCATCCAGCATCTACCTGCAGTCTTTCGCAGGTCGTCATCCCACCTGGTCGGAGGGCGTCCTACACTACGTTCACCGAGTCGTGGTCTCCACTCAAGAACACGTTTGCCCCATCGGCCGTCGGTTCTTCGCGAGATATGGCCGGCCCACTGCCACTTCAGCTTGCTAATTCTTTGAGCTATGTCGATAACCTTGGTTCTCTGTCGGATGTATTCGTTACGAATCCTATCCTTCAGAGAAACTCCGAGCATAGCTCTTTCCATAGCTCGCTGAGCGACTTTGAACTGGTGGACCAGCCCTATCGTGAGTGTCCACGTCTCAGCTCCGTAGGTCATAACGGGTAGGACGCACTGATTGAAAACTTTCGTTTTCAAGCATTGCGGTATGGATGACGTGAAGACTTGACGTAGTTTCCCAAATGCTGCCCAGCCCAGCTGGATCCTCCTTTTGGCCTCCTTCTCGAAACTGTTTTTACCCAACTGCAGAATCTGCCCAAGGTAAGTGTACTCGGAAACAGTTTCGAGAAGGTGACCATGTACGACCACCGGCCTTGGATCAATGTGACCATTGATCATGACTTTGGTTTTATCCAAATTCATGCCAAGACCGATATACATAATACAATACATTACATAGATAGATATGTTTTTTATCATACATAGAAAACGACCAGAACACCCGGAACAATTATCTGCAGATCGTACACACAATTGTTCCGATGCGGGAATCGAACCCGCAACCTCCTGCGTCGCAGGCGGACCTACGCCCACCGCGCCACATCGGTCGGCGATGTTCCGCAGCTATTTTTTACTCTAGTATACCTTTCTTTATCTTTAAATTACTTTTATTGATTTGCGTTCTTGATAGTATTTCTTTATGAGTTAGGTATGTGATAAAGGTGTTATTGACTTACCAGTTTGTCCATACGCGAATATACAAGCGTTGTAACCCTCGAAGGCATTGTCGAGGATGTCCCGACCGAGACATTCGAAGACCGTCTTCTGCGATGCGAAGTTTGGTAGCACTGAGTCCAGTGAATAGAAACAGTGGTCGAATGCGAACGTCTTTGGTTGTTTTCTGAAAATAAAAGGACCGTTTTATATGGGAAATATAAGGTTAAAACACTGAGCATCGGCAAGCCGAAAGATAAATAAATAAATGATGTTGGAAGAAAACTTAAATTAATTAAACTCAGCACCAAATGTTTTAGGTATCAAAATTTGAAAAAATGCGGCCGTGTGCAGTGTGGAATACTTCCGTGACCTATAATTGGCTATGACGGAGAATAGTCACTTGCATAAAGTACTTGTTAGGTAGAAAGATAATATATTAACACTAAACATATAGGTAAAACGGTTATCATACGATTTCGCCATACGATACCTAAACTGAACTAACAACGACACCGGTACCTACCACAAAACCAACTCCAATTAGAAATAAAACTTTATGTGCGGTTGTTATGCAAACAGTTCAAACTAAAATAACACAACAATCCAAACTCAATTAAACGAAAATAAAAGACCTGCGTTTTAATTAATTCTGCATGGAGGAACCCTTTTTCCTAGTGTTTCCACTAATCTATGGTTAGATGGCATTAGTTCTACAGTTTGAACACGGACCTTGACTACGTTAAATAGTCCATGGTAGAATTTGTAGCTGGTTTTTGGTTCACAGTGCCTTAGTGTCATTTGTTTGTATCATGTTGCGTTCCCCTGCTTTAGTGCAAAGTCGAACGATAACGAATTACTCATTATAATGGGCGTGGTACTCTGTAGTGTAACAAATACCCAACACCGCAGGGAGGCATCGGCAACCTTGTACTTATACACATAACACCCACTCATCTTGAACTCACTCTACGGTGATGGAGTCTTTATTTACAACGGCGTTATCTTTATTAACTTTATTACAACAAGTATTTGCGATTGAGCTAAGTATGCGCAGAATGTAGCAAAAAATCTAGAGTTAGTCAACTGAACCAAACAAATCGGAAGCGTCCCCAAGACGCAGACTGCATTGCCCCACGCTGTATGGCAATGCGCTAGGCCAGCTGTGCGATTACGCTAAAATCCCCGGATGGCCCATTCAATAGGAATGGGATTCCTATTGCCCATTCGGGGAGACTGGGTTATACTAGGCATTTCGGTTTCTAAAATGACATCATCTTCAGAGACATATACAAAATACAACTAAAATGACACAAAAATATTGCAACTTTCTGGCGGCTAATCGAAGACGGAAAATTTTAATGTCAACGTCAAGATATATCTTAAGTCGAAGTCAATTATCAAATTACTTTCGCTTGTCCTTTTGCTTGTTCGATTACAGCAATTCGGACTCATTAGGACATCGAAGTTACAAACATAACTAAAATAATACATTACACAGTTGAGTTTAATCAAATCACCACAGATGTTATAATTAGATGTTTACAACTTTGTGGTCGGTCGACTCCATGCAACCAGAAACTGATATGAATTTGTTTTTATACCATGTGATTGAAACCCAAATTCGTTTATACCCAGTCTCCCCAGATTTCCGATCCACTGACTTAAGAGATTTTAGCGTAATCGTACAGCAGACAGCAGACCAGATTATTTAATAGCAATAGATCTATCAACGTGTGTGAGAAATTGCAAAGAACCCCGTTTTTTTGTCAGTGCCGCTGGCCCTTTGGGGCAACAAGTACTCGTAGTTGTAATTCGTGTACATTGTACAGCGAGGCTTGACCCGGGTGACGAGGGCGTTTTCACGGCTCGTTAGGGCTGCAAGATCTGCTGAATGGGTCTCATGCATGCTACAAAAACTTCTTTGAAATTTTGTCAAATTTTGGTAAAGCAAAATTATGGGAAGTAGGCAGTAAATTTCGCATATTTGTTATATTGCTCTCATTAACTTTATGCATTTAAAAAATACCACCAACGATAGAGCGAAAAATTAATTCTTCGTTTGCATCTTCAGAGACATATACAAAAAATACAACAATCTTAACATACGGTTAAGATTGTTGTATTTTGTATATGTAACGACAATATTAAAATCAAAGTAGGTACGCATCGAATAATGTAACTAGAAACCGTCGAATGTAGGAAAAGTCAAGGAGAATGTATTCAATTTCCAAGAGACGGTTTTGTTTACGGCAATATAGTTAGAAACGTTTCGATTGCATTGGTCAGAACTCCGTTTTACGTCTAGACGGGCACTTTAGTTCGGTAAACAAAGATAGTAACGATAATGCTATTCAATGAAAATAGCATATAAAAGGTGGAAAATGAACACTTTTCGTAGGTAAACTAATTTAAAACTATTTTTCCATTATGAATATTCATTTTCTAAAAGAGTCATCCTCGAGTGAAAATAAACAAGAGAAATACCAAGTTTTATAGCCGTTTTAACTAGCACTTTACTGCAAGGCAAGTTCATTCTGCAACAAAATCAATTGCGCACCGAAACAATTTGGCAAGGAGTCTAACTATTCGGTGGTTTAAGTCCTACTCCTATCCCCCAGTGGTCATTCACTTGAGTTCAACGACTTTGTAACATCACACAGAGTTCAAGTAACTTTAATAAAACTCTCAAAGTAAAGCCCCTATCTGTGATTTATGTTACGTTTTACTACAACTTCGTCGAGTTTTCTAAAGTCTGTATTAGCAATAATGAAGGGTATCGATGGAGCTTCCGAGTGATATATTCTTTTTCAACTTCCGTGACTCCGGTCGGTTACATAATATACGTACGTGATATATTCGTATATAACCATATCTTATTATGTGAGACAGGTTTTAGATAAGGTTCGTGTTGTATTGAAATTTAATGAAGGCTGTCGGAAGTTAACACGTAAATTTTCTTCTTTTCAGAATAAAATAAAAATTACATTTATTCAAACAACAAATCTACAAATTACAGTATTTTAACTAATAATATACATTTCCTAAAAATCTAAGCCGTCACCAGAAGGTAGAGAGTGGAATAAAAATAATAATTACCTACTTAAATAAAAAATATAAGTATATATATTATGTGGTCATCAAAGTTCTATTGACTGTAAAAAATAGATCTTCGCTCTTTAGGGAAAACCATCCCCTAGTTGAGCTCGCTTGTAATTCCTCAAACATTTGCGAGAAGTTAATAATCAATACCTGTTTTTGGCAGCATATCAGAACCAGAAGGCAATGACCCAAGACTATGTTACTACGGGGTGCATGACATCATCTCTCCCAGCTGATTCATAACCGGTACTAAAGGCCCTTTGTAACCGTTTTCCAATTCAGTTCAAGGATGTTTCAAAACAAAGCAGTTTTATTATTTCAATTCGATAGATAATTGCATGATAATTGTACAAGGTCGACGATCAAAGAAATCTATGTTCCTGACTTTTATTTTAGCAAATTGAGCGCTGTATCCTAATCTTCCACTTTACATAGGATTTTGAGACGAAAAGATTCATGTCTATCTAATTACACACATTAATTACTCAATATCAAATTTTACTTGAAAAATATGGCATACACATTCGCACAATTCTATAAATTTCCAGTTCTAGTACATAGTCCATCTGTGTTAAGTTAGAGAACTACTTAACCTTACAAACGACAAGTGTTATGTTTCGGCGAGATACTACGTTTACCTACCTAAAAACAACCTTTCGGTTCCTTTAACGATAACGCTTTCAGAAAATAGACATAACACAGAATGACCAGTTCATGCTTCTTTCAATGTGACTGGTTATCTTAGGTCAATGAAAAACAAATGAACAGTTTTCTGTCTACAAAGATATAAACCAAGGAAAAATTGCCTCGGGGTTTTTAAGCCTCACAATCAGACTGTCTGCACTTAAAGAACATGAGATATCGAAGGAAATAAACTATTTATATGTAAAGTCTTAGCGCATGAAGAGCCTGAAAATCATAAAGCCAGGTCTTAGTTTGGGAAGTTTACTCACCTTCTCAAATTTATGAGCTTTGAACTTTATTTTATAACAGCAATTTAAGACAGCTATAACCGCTGGAGTAAATACTATCATAGAGGTTCAATCGTTTATTGCTGTTTGAGTTTTATAGACCGAGACATACTAAAACGTTATTAACGTCAGTGTAGTCTAGGCATGATATTTCAAACCGGTTGATTTTTTAACTCGGAGATAAGTCAGTCACAACAATAAAATGATGCCTCAAAAATTCTTCTTTCACAGGCTATACACAACATCAAGCTCTGAAGCGAGTGAGCTGTCAATCGACAGACCTTGGGCTTCTACCCCAGTTCACACAGGTTCCCGTCGAGTCTCAATGAAACGGAACACGCTAAAAATAGGATTTAAGTCCATAAGCATGTAGTTGTAAATTCTGTGACGAGACCGCGCGATTGATGCTATTTTGGTATCAGCAGCATCAATAAGGTATAAACGGAAATTGCTTACTATCAATATGGTGGTCTGTACCCGAGGTTTTATGATAAAGATTATCTAGGCGTCTATCTAACCAGCCGTAAACACCCAATGCTAAGTTAATGCTACTTTCGTATTGACGACATGCCATCAGTATGTCGTCAAAATAAAATTTTACAATACCCAAAATTAGTTCACTATCTATGTCAAAATTTCCGATAAGAAATTGTTCGTATCATTTTAACATTTTCAGAAGATTTCGCTCACTTAGGTATTTATCATATTCATGAGCAAAATAGCACAGTTCATTAATTATCGTTCAAAATAAGTTAGGCATCATAATTCACAATTCATAAGAAATGCAAACAAGATGGAAATTCTCTGTCGTCCCTAAAACTTCCCTAAAGTACAAAGTTTGTACCGTTTTACAACTTGAAGTTTTCTGGGAAAGCGGTTTGCTCACCGAGACAATACATACTATACCTAATAAAAGTTATCTTCTTTTAAACAATCGTACAGAGTTGTTCGTGGCGAATATAATTCCACAATCGATCGAATGAGCAATGCTGACGCCGCGAGGTGGAAAACCAGAAGGCACATCGTTAATGTCACTTCTGAAGTACAAGTCTTATTTATGGCTGGAGCCCGCTCTAGTCGTTCTTGCAATTTACTTCCTTGGATAAAATATAGTTCAGTTTTTTGTGCTAAAGAAAAGTGTAGCCTACCGCAATACTGCATCTACTATAAAACGCAGTTCGTAATATTGCTGCTTTCTCTATACCCTTGCTATTTTTAGAGGTTATCTAAAAATAAAATTACGGACAACACTCAATGTTAAATAACGGGTAATACATTATGCCCTGTTCGAAGGTCGGAGCCCTATTCAGGCTTCTGTCACAATAACATTGGCAGCAATTAGACCTTCAGAGCCATTTTACCAACTCCCTAAAGTAGGATACTCCCCAGTCAAAACAAAGACGTAATTTCACTAAGCTGTTAATTTAGCAAATGGGTATCAAAGAATATGTAAATAAGGGATCATACAAAGGTTAGATGCACGTGGTCTATAATCAACTCATCAAATCGAATGAATTAATTCGATTTCGGTTGCACTCTCTTTGCTTTATATCCAGCAGCAATCATAGAAACAATATCCTACTAATATTATAAACGCGAAAGTTTTTGAAGAAGTATGTAAGTATGTTTGTTGCTCTTTCACGCTAAAATTACTGAATGGATTTTGATGAAACTTCACAATAATATAGCTTACATATCAGAATAACACATAGGCTACAATTAGTAGTAGTATTAAATAATTAAGAAAGGATTCTTGATCTTATTACGTAATTTTGTATTAGATAATATTGGCTAGAAAATAAAAAAGAATGAATTTGATACAAAAACCCAAGGAAGACAGGAGCAAGAAACACAATTTCGAAGCGCAAAGCCTGCAGGCAATCCTTATAACACCAGTACCTACAGTAAAACCTGTCTGGCTAAAGGCCAGCTTATTCACGAAAATGGTCGGGAAGAAAAATCGTAACGTCAAACAACCGGAACCGAAAATCTGAAACCGGAGTTTTATGGCATCGAATTTTGAAACTGACGCAGCTCGGAAGCCTAACTTTGGAACGACTGATGCCGAATGTTGTTTTAATTTCGGAATAAAACAGGGATGTAGGGTAATGGAGACATAAAATAAACCATCGCCAATTCAGAGTCAAAGACCTGGGCGCTGAGAACTTTCTATCGATTGTTCAGGCCAAAGACATTGTTCTTATAAATTACGATTAACGATAGGTTCAAGAGATTGTTAGCCAGTGTGTTTTTTCCTTTTCATTAGCTATATATTATATATCCTGCTGATTGTACTTGGTAGAAAAGGCCATAGAACCTCAATACTATTAAAGTAGATACCTACTAAGCTTGAAAGTTATCAAATAAACCGGAGGAGAGACAATTATTTTCTCGACATTAGAACATATGCAGAGAATCTCGTGACACTGACAGACAGAATTACGAGGATGGATACAACAGTCCTTGAGGACATGACAAGAGAAGCTTTTGAATGAAACCCCCAAATGTTTCATATTGTACATGACAGCGGAGAGTTGTTCATTCAGGGCTGTAATTCAAACATATTGTCTTCACTGATATGCTGAAATATCATTGATATTTATTTATAGTGAACTATTACACTAGTTAAGTATTATAATGTACTGAGTACTATTATTGTCTGTAATATAACCTCGAATGTAAACGAATTTGGTTACTCTATTTACAATGTATGTATATAAGCCACTTAAAAGCAACAGCGTACAAGGAGACACAGTACAAAATGTGTTAAAAGTACCAGCTTGTAAAAAGTTATTGTAAAAAGGTCTTATACATTGAACAGATCTGAATATTGAATTAACATTGAAGACAGTCAATTGTGTTGCGAAAATATTCTTTAGAAACTTAACAAATATTAATTTAAATATTCATATTTGTCGAATCAGTACTCAATTGTTCGTTGGAAATCGTGAATACAACAATAAGACCACGCATTTTGGCGAGCTTATATTTTCAACAACTGTATTTATATAGGCTTTCACAAATTCAATTACAATAGATATCAAAGCACCTGGGTGATCCATTAAATAAAAGCGTCCATCGCAATGAAACACGCGACATTCGTGTTTATCCGAACAAAATACATATAGCAACAAAAACGTGATAAAGGATGACAAACAAAGCTTACAAATTAGATTTATCGCTCGAGAGAAAAATTCGGACAAACGAAATGATACAAACAGGGGTCTAGAAGATAAATTCAATCAACAATTGCTACCCAAATGGTAACTTAAGAATCGAATAGGGGAATATTCCCTATTCGAAATGTAAAGGAATTATGATTACAAATTGACTATGAAATAAACATTGGATGGGTATGCATGCGCCGTAGGTTTCTCATTCACATTACGGCGAGGGAATCTTAGAGAGAACAATAAAGTAAGACGTGCTCGTGGCAGATCAACAACTTTATGAGCTATTAAGCTCAGAAGTATTTGTCTGCTCTCTGTATCAGCAGCGTTGATGCAACGTGATCGTTTGTAAACAGAGCAAACTATCTCTTTTATGAGCGCGCGTGTCGTAGAATCCGGCATAAAAATCCTCTTTTAGACCCGTTGAAAGCCCATTCCAATATACAAAGATATATTTCTAATGCAGAGTACTTCTGTAAAATCCTAGACGCTTTGCGAATTATCGGTTGGTGAAACTGAAGGATCGAAAAATATTAATTCCAGATAGGTGACATGAACCGACAAAAAGTAATATACTTAGATCTTTCTAGCCCAGCATTAAGCTGTCATCCAGTGAATATATATCCTTATAATACTTTCAATATTGCGCTCCCTCGTAGATTATCACGTCTGGAAGTTCATGATAACACGGAATCAGAAAAGGAACGGTCGATATGATACCTTTGGAATAAAATTCTTTGAAAAGCTGGATCAATTCTAGCAAAGTACATTCGGTCTTGACTTTATATTATACTCTACGATTACAGACAGGTACGGCAACAAAGGGGCTCATTTCAAAAAATGGAATACGCCTACGTAACTAATCAACGGAAAAGACACGCTTAGAATGATTATGAGTCTCTCTGGCTCACAGCTACTTACAATACATAATATGGACACAACAACATAAAGTATTGAATGTACCATGTCTCCTTAATCGTAAAAAGACAATAGCCAACAAAATACCTTGTAAGGCAAGTTGGACCACTTTCTAATGGTCATGACCCGTGTCACTGCCTTCTTGCGTGACGATGGTGACGCTTTACCCACTCACGTCCTAGTTAGGACTTGGATATACTGAAGCGTCTTAACCAAGAGAGAAAATGTTAAAGCATCCTGAAAGGAATGCTCTGATGTCCCTTATGGAAAGGTGGTACCATATAGACCAATCCCCACCCTGATATTAAACTATTATTAACAAAATAATACGATAGATAGATATCTATCGTATTATTTTGTTTATTTACAAACCTGATCTATACATTAATGTTAAAGCGCCTGTCTCAATAAATAATTTTGTGTTATACAACTGTTCATTTTCCTGGCAATTTGCTCGATCACTTAAAAACTTTTTGTCTGAAATATTTCCATATACCATGTTTGCCGCAAACCACGGTTTATTTCTACCTAGTGGAATACTTTCGCTTCTCAGTGTAGTTGAGGCGTGACCCACTTTGGGCACTATCACTGTTTTTGTTTAGTTTTGATTACCCAGTTGACGGAACAGTTAAATTACAGGCCTGTCCTGCCCAATTCCTAATGAGAATCTGATAAACAAAAAAGTCTGTATTACGTGATGTCACGATGTTTGCTCGTTCATGAATTTCAATATGATACTCTCAAATAATATAAACATATTAGAACCAGTATCAAAATTGAAACCATTGAAGTAACTGCAGACTGTTGCAAAACAATGTACTGATCCATCCATTTATTTATTGATTTATTTTATACTTCTTGCACGAAAAACATAACACAAAACTTATTCATATCAATCCTAATCTTATCCATATAGTAATGCAGCCGCTGGCTGCATTGCCTAGCTTTGGCAATGCTGATGCGCTGCGCTCCTTGTTTATATTATTTGATTGTAACTTTCTTTGTTAGTAAAGATTTGATACTCTTAAAAGAAAGACGGTTTTAGTTAAAAAGAGAAAAAAAATTAAAAGAAAATATTAGATAAATATTTATAAGTTACAAAACACAGCCAGAACTTAAATGGAATTAGTTTCTGTTACTGTTCGCATACAAATGGTAGAGATAACGCGATAAAAGGGAGCTCGTTCGATAACTTCTGAAAACAAAAGTATTTGCAATTGTTTAATCAAAGTTCAGCCGAATCAATACGAAAGGCTCTACGTCTCGAAGAGATCAACGAATCAAGAATGTAGTAATTGCTTTCGAGGATAAGGAATTTCAATCTACGAGATCGATGGGCCAGTTTTAGGCATACGTACAAATCGAGAGAGTATTAACGTTATCTAGATAGAAGAGCATGCAAACTCAATGGCTAAGGCATCTAACGAAATTACACTCTCACTCGACACGACAGAAGCCATCCACTCACCTTGTCGGCCCCATATCAATAGCAGGGACACCTCACTACGGTGGTGTGGTGATATGTATTCGCGATTAACACAACTTCGACTCCGCTTACAAGGACAAACCGAACATAAGAGCTTTTCTTTTTCATTATGATTTTTCATATATGTATTTATATTTGTGTAGGCGATCAATCGCAAAGACTAGCAGACTCAATACTAGTCTTCCTCCACATCGTCTACCCGAAAGGGTTTCATGTTCGTCATGCCACCTACGCTTATCGGCACGTCATCGCCGTACCAACACTCATTCCATAATACATAGTATTATAGTAAGTCCGGAAGGGAATGTTTACTACGAGCAGGCAAGGGGATGACGTCACGATGGCGCCAAGGCGGCTCGGGGCGTTACAACTGGGCTTTGGTTGGAACGGTCCCGATGTGACGGTTGATAGGCTATTGATTCTTAAATACGTGAAGATGGCCTTTTTATCACTTATCGCACCACGGTCTCCACCAAAGACCAGCGCTATGGTATGATATTTTCTACCATAGCACATACTGAGTGGAGACCTGTTTTGTCAGTTTCTCTGTTAATTTATACGAGTATGTAATATATTGGACTCTGTTATGGCAAAATAAAAATCTTTTTACTTGTATTATTTTTTCATCAGAAAAAAAGCGAAGACGTATAAAATAATATATATTCTAATAAAAGCTTCCTAAATTGTCTTACTATTTAGGCAGACATAAAGCAAGCACTCCAATCTCTCCCACAATTTGTTCCACCTTATATTGTCAAAAGCTTATCAAGACAAGCAGAAAGAAAACACATTGCTCCCACCCAACAAATTAGTACACAATGTTGGACTAAATAATACAGTAATCGAAAGGCAAACTCAAAGAGCAAACACGGGAAGGAATAAAGTACTCGATTTATTCCTCAAATTAGTCTTTATTAAGTCTATAAGTAAGAAGTTGATTAGTACAAAAGTAAGCAAAACTGGACTAACTAAAACATTAGCCATAGTTTGAGCATAACAAACATCACATAAATATCTTTACAAACTTACGCAGTTAATATCAGTCTGATAACTATGCCTTAGTTCGGATAAGGTAAAGGAAACTAATACGCCCAAGGTTAGGAATAAAGTACTCGATTTATTCCTCAAATTAGTCTTTATTAAGTCTATAAGTAAGAAGTTGATTAGTACAAAAGTAAGCAAAACTGGACTAACTAAAACATTAGCCATAGTTTGAGCATAACAAACATCACATAAATATCTTTACAAACTTACGCAGTTAATATCAGTCTGATAACTATGCCTTAGTTCGGATAAGGTAAAGGAAACTAATACGCCCAAGGTTACGATGCTCGTCAGGGAAAATTATCTTCGCAAACTACTTCGTAACTTCGTGACAATCACAATACAAAACAATATTATCATAACAATACATCAAGCAGTTTTTATCCAATCAGCACATCTCTGAGACAATTGGTGTGAGAAATCAGCCATAATTTAACACGATTTTGTTTCAATTGTCTTTTCAAATCAAGTTTCAAGTTCATATGCGTACCAAGCAAGCGTATTTTGTAGACTGTTCGAGCTGACGGCAGTTTATGAGGTACCTATACACCAGACTATGGGTTGAACGACAAGGTAATTAATGCTAGAAGCAACAAAATATATTCAAAACAGTATTGGGAGAAACGAAAGTAAAGAAAAACCAACGCGGCAATTTCATTATTAATTGTATTCAGCAATTACGCGCAAAGCCTTCAAAATATCAGCTACCACATCATTAATCTGGTATCTTATTTATGTTTTAATTTGTAAAAACATTTTATCATGCCGTCCATAAAACAGAATCCTCTGCGGGATGATTAACGACGTAATCGTAGGCACGAGCGACGCCGCGGGGCAACGCTAATTACAACCGGTTGATGCGACAATCTGTCACATGCCTGTCCCGAACTTGCCACTTCGCAAATTAAACGGATAAATAGCTTGTGATGGGGTGGGGTTATATTCATTTTCCACATCGCAGCGTTTCGGGATATCTCTGACGTTAATTTTGGCAGGAACACTCTGTCTTCGAGATGTGATTCGAGCGAAAAAGAATGAAAGTGATGACACGGCACGACGCAGGTATTTAGAGGCTGCTAGTCAACTCGTGACTGTGAGTAAACAAAGCCATTGTGTCTCATAAAATGTGATGGAATTTTTCAATGTCACGAGGAACGACGCAAGGTTGTTCGTTATATCGGAGTTTTTCACATATCTATCACATGTAAAGATCGTATATCCAGCAAAGAGCACATTATCACTAACGTTTCACCAGAAACGAAGCTACTTATAATGGAGAAAGCTTCCTGAGCGTAGGCGACGATTTGAAAAGGCAATGTCGACCTCCATAAAGCCGAGGGCGAAGAAACCTCTGTAATATCACCACTAGATACTTATCGTGTTGAAATATCGCGCAGTATGCGTCACTGACGGCACGGACCGGCACGAAAGTTTGGAAATATAATAAAGGCTTGAAACTAGAAAGTGACACTTTATCGCTCCATTGGTCCTTCGAGAAAAAGTAACTTAAAGACTCAGATCTTTGATACTCCGAGCTTAGAAAAGGGTAGAAAATTGTCATGCAAGTAGTTTTCATAGTATGCTGTCCGAAAATAGCACTTCTGCCATAAAACTTGCCCAAACTCACGTCCCACTGGAAAACTTCTAAAAGCTCACAGCGCGGAGCAACGAAATTAGAATTATGAGGTCAAAATTAATTAAAACAAATACGAAACGAAATGCCGCAAAGCGGGGTCTCAAGCCCCGACAATATCCAGCATTTTCCACAAACTCGCGAAAATGCCACGGGATCTTCGCATGTGTGAGTTGGAATTCAGCAGGTGTGGGGTCTACCTGAAGAATCGGTGGAGTGTGCAAGTGTGAATAGAATTGCCTCCTTCACTTCCATTCCACCTTCATTTAGATGCTTCTCATTTAAATTTTATAACAACTGGATTACGTTACGTACTGAAATCTGAGTTCAGTTCAGATTTGGGTACGATAAAACCACCAGCAATGTTAGGGCTAATGTCGACTTCAACCCTTGTTTCTTTCGTGCTTATTCAAAGGTAGCATTTATAAACAGATGCTTTAAACGGGTATCGCGGGATACATTACATATTTTTCCAAAGTACAAGTTATCCTCGTAAATAAGCCTATTATGGGAATTGATACCCCAAATCGCTTATAAGACTTACATTCGAAAATTGTATGAGCCTTACCTTACGGTAGTAAGTTGTTTATCACACGTCTATTGGCGGGTACTGACTGAGCGAGCAGCCTGGTGAGGCAGCTGCATGAGGCAAATTCTCGGTTGGTGAGTGTACTGACTGAGCAAGCAGCCTACTGAGGCAGCCGCGTGAGGCAAATTCTCGGTTGGTGAGTACGTGCCTCGATGGAGGCAAACGCGCTGCCTCGACAATCGTGCCGCAGTTGATGCTCAAGGTGACTGAGTAGGTTTGCCGACATTGAAGACGGTTGTGTTCTGCCTCGCTTATTAGTCGTTTTTTGCGTCATGTTTATAGAACAGTTAGGACAATATAGACTACTTTAGGACATGCTCTGTTCTGATTATACAAATAGACGACTAAGAGAACATACATGGATGAACATAATAGCTGGCTTAAAAAGATGGATTCTTTGCTAGGATCATACAGGAGCTACAGCTTATCCAAAAAAGAAACTGAACAAATTATTATATAAAGGGGATGGTGACGATAGCTTTCCGAACGTGCAACCTCATGACGATCTAAAGCGAAACTGGCACTTTGCCGCACACCCCAGCATTTTTGCAATTGATCTACAGACCGAGGCTGCCTCGCGCGGCAAACGTCCGAGGCTCCCTCGCGAGGTTACTCGCTCAATCAGTAGGTACTTACTATTCATCAGTAGCGTACTATTTATCATATATCAGTGGCTAGTTACTATTTCCTCATTTCTTATAGAACAGAAAATATATCGAAGAATCCCATACTTTACCATACCCGAATATATTCCTAAGCGGAAGTTTTGTTCATCGTATGAAGATCTCTGAGCGGGCAATATTACCTGTAACAAAAACAAGAAATTAAGCAAGAGTATGGCAGCAAAATAAAAAATTAATAAATCGCATATTTTACATGCTTTATTTCTTTGTGTTGTATCTATGTATGTCTGCGGTAAATCGACATGAAACTTATAATTCCAGTAACAACGAAGTGAAAAAGACGAACTGCACTATTTCATCTGACAATATCAGGGGTAGTAGGTACACTCGTAAGTCCAAGTTATACAAAGGGAAAACTTAGTTTATGAAGTCTAGACTTTGAGGAGTTTCATAAAGGAAAAGTAGAGTGTCTAGGAACAAAGAAAGTTTGATCGATCATAATGTCTGGCTTGAAAAGGAATGTGTGTATTTTGATTTAGGTAAGTTTTAATAATCTGAAGCCGCTTTTGTGGTTCGTACTATGTTATTTATAGTATAGTATCTTATCTGGATTAACAAAATATTACTGTATGACTAACCCCCTAATTCTTAAACGCTTATCATATTTAAGATGGCCTGAAGTCACGTTTTCTTCGCAGTTTTCAATACAAATCTGTCATTATATAATATAGTCATTAAACCTGCTCCAATCTTTTTTCGCTTATGAGTATTCAGGGTTGAAACATTAAATTAACTAGAAAATCTAAAGGCTATACAAGTAGGTCTCATCCTAACTAAACTAATACACACACGAGGCGAGGCGTAACAGCGTTACTAGTTATAAAATCGATAAGACTGAAGCGTAAAAAAGTACGTCATTATTCAATCGAATCCGTTGCCGTAGTGACCAAACGTAAACACTAGTGACGTACTCACGATCTTATCGATTGAAGTGAAGGTTGAAGACGTCACAGATTTATCGATAAGTTGCAAGCAATGTTGCTGAACCTTTGACAAGTTGCTTGAATTTTTATACATATAAATTTGTAATACGTGTAAAGAAATAGATAGAAAATTCATAGTACATTTAACTTAATAATAATTTGAAGGTGGTATTCGGATGTCTAGCATACATTTGGGTATTCTAATCTGATTAGAAAAGTACTTGTTTTTGTCCACACACACCGAATGATGACAGAATCAAGGTATATTTGAGGTGTAAAATCTGATTACTGAAAACTAAAGCTCGGTAGATTGAAGTTTCTAGTAAAGGTCAAAATATTCAAAGTAAGAAGTAAAGCACACGATACCTTGCCCTGGGGATCGCACGTGCCCGGGTTCCAGAGGACCTCGGGACCCTAAACTAATTTGGACCTAATCTCATTGAGCATCGATCGCAGCTGCGGAAGCATTCGCAAATTACCTCAACTGGGAAGGTAATTCGTTTTTGGAAACTGTTTATTCGGCAATCAACAACGTGAGTGGAAGAAATTAGCTAATGCTGAAACAGGAGTCAGGTGCCTGACTTAAATAAGAAATTAGGTGAAGATGCACAAAAAGGTTTTATCATGGAATTTACTCTAGAGCGCAGCGAGGTCTTTAACTATTCATAGAATTTGTCTTTGCATTTCAAACCCGGGTGCGATAGAGGATTTCCTAAAGCATTTTAACAGGCAATAAAAACTATCGAACAACATCAACCCGCGCACATTCTATCCGATAATACCGTCATGACTAATACAAGTGAAACCGTCGGGAATTTTATTTCCTTCCCTTTGGAGCGGCTCCCTCTCGAATGACTAGTGGGAATAGTCGTATAATTTCATAACCTCCCTTGAAGGGGGTTGAAAAGGGCGCGCCGACAAAACGTTGACTCCACAACACGGAACCTTGACTCCGCAATTTCACTCACAATTAAAATTTATTCTTGTTTTATTTTAGACTTGGGAGTTTCCTTCTTTTAGGAAAGACAAAGGAATGATAAGAATAGAAAATTACGCGACTACGCTCTTACTATAAGTACTTCTATTTTTAACGCAGAATTTGCGATGATATAAATATCACAAATAGCGTTAATTGGTATTTTATTGGGGGATAAAATGTTAGTAAAAAATATAGGTAGGTATATATTTCGTGACGAGAAAATACCCAGCAAGCACAATAAAGGTGTATTGTATACTACTAGAATAAAATCTAGGCGAGCAATATTAATAAAAGCTTAAGCTAACAAGTTCAATGACCAAATTTCTTTGAACTTCAAAGCATTGATCAAGTTATTTTCTTTGTTTTCAGTGCGTGAGGTCGCCATTCCATTATACCATTGATTTATAACTTCTTAAGTCAACAAAAACGCAACATTTCATATATCTACGATATTAAACGACAGAATATGCGATATGTATGATACAAGTCAGCTACTTTTTCAGGGCGTGGAGTTGTGGACCTCGTATAATGAAAGGCAAACACGCGAGCCCCCGCCCTACGAATGCACGACGTCCAATATGTAAACTGTTCTATAGCCAGAAATCTAAAAAAAATGAACCTTTGTTTGACGTATTAAATAAATAAAGTATGCTGGTTCACATAACATCATCTAGCCCTAATGAAATCAGAGCTCGTTAGTTTACCGAGATCACAGTAATGTGACTGTCTTGATGAGACATGTGATGTGAAACAGAAACCAGTGGCCGAATTCTGCTAACTATTCACTTACCTAACTATGAAAGTGGTCCCAAAATCGTCCATAGATGAAAAAAACTATAGCTAGATAGTGCGTACGGTGCTATTTGCAAGAAGATTGATAGAATGGTTTCAACCTTTAATACTTTTGACACGCGTTCTTTAATCTATACTTTTTTCATCAAAGGTTAAATGCCAAAATCGGACATTCTGAGAAGATTCCATTATTATGGTGATGTGATTAATTTAGTGGTATTTAGGATCGGGCAGAGGGCCGCTGTCAGACGACACTATGTTTTACGAATATTCTGCAAATAATTTATTTACGTTTATTGTCACTTTGTACGGAATTACTTAATAGCGTCATCTAACAACACTGCCGCCACCGTCGCGCAATTTTAATTACAATAAGTGGCCATTATTCTCCTATTTACCCCGAGGAACAATTTACAGCGACAACATCATAAACAACCATGAGCTACTGCTATATTGGCAGTTTTACAAATTGGATGGATGGAACACATTTTTCTGCACAAACGTACCTAGGTACCTAATAGGCTTGTTTCCACTAAGAATAAATCGGATGGCTTAAGAGTTTCTAATGATGAACCATGATAATTAGTAAACAAAAAAAAAACGACTTTTTATTAAAATATTGCAAGATTAATAATATTATTGGAAAATAAAATCGAAAAATGAGGCGTTTAATCACGTGACATTAAACAACAATCAGAGAAGCGCATGGTAACGTGACGTCACACCTCGCGAAACGCCATGTTATAGCTGTCATTTTCGTATAAAGTGAAGAAAGAAGAAAGAAGAAAGAAAGAAGAAAGCGAGGAGTGGCGTCATTCAAGACGCCACACCTCGCGACAGTCTTGGCCTTTTTCGCAGTCAATTTCAACTTCATTTCTAAAAACTCAAAATAATAAGTAATGTAAAAGACCTATTTTTCTTAAAATAATATATTTTGGGGTGAAATAGATGCTAAGCTATAGTTTTAAACGAATTTCCAAATTTTGTCAACTAGCCTATTCTGTTTGAATTATATTCACAATTTGATGCGGTGCGACTTTTTCAGCTATAAAAACTGTCATTCAACTGAATTCACCCTTGTGTAATGAATTAGTTAGCCATAAGCTTGCTATAATCAAAACGTGAGCTCTATCTTTCGCCTTTGCTACTCCAGCAACGGTAATCCCTCAAGAACTCGCCATATTTTATTCCTCATACCCTAAATAAAATACATAGCGACTGTTGGTTTAATTATTTTTAGGTTCCATTCCCTCGACCATGTGTTCAGAAATGCCGAAACGAGCTTTATCGCAGACAAAAATACCGTCACATATGTCCCGAGAGTTTTATTTCTCATTGCAAAAGGGAGAGAGCGAGCCACGTTGTGTGGGCTCCGATAAATAAATAAGTACAATTCTGTACCTCCAGGAACGACCTTCGCCATCTGTGGCCTCTCTAAAAATAAGCAACCACATCGCTGTCTGCCATATTTTAACTAAAATGCTTTCAACAGAAATTAAAGGGATCGTCTAGAATTATTACTCATTCACGTTAAACCATAACCATAATCGAGGTAAGCTTATGATCCAGCAATTTAATATTTTCTAAGCGGGTCAGAATGCGGTCAACAATTCATAACCAAGCTCGTTTAGACTTAAAAGAGCAAGAGAGCGACCGCTAAAGCAAATGCAAAATGAAACAGTTTCAATTCATACAGCTTTGCCAACAAGAAGCTATTGCAAATGTGCAAGCAAAAAGTTCTCGCTATTCCCGAGGCAGCTGAGCGCCCCCGAGAGAGCTCTACCAAGCCTTACTCTCTTAGCACTTGGAAATTTCATTTGGGAAACGTACGTGATGCCGCGGCGGAATGCGCCCTTTCCCCGAAGGTTCGCGATTTAGATGGAAACACTCTCAAACTTATTCAGACGAACGCGCGCTCCACTACAATAGACGAGCTCGTTGCTACAGAATTGAAATTAGGAATGTTACCATCACGGTACGTCGAGCAAATAGAAAAGTTCCGATATCTCGTACGTTTCAATTTCGAACGAGTGGGTGTGGGACCTCGGCCTTGAAAGAATTAGGCAGTCGTTTAACTCAATCATTTATTTATTAAAATAAATAAATGAATCTCGGATTCATTTATTCCGAGATTCGCTGAAAGCGCTCGACAGTACGACGAGTTCTCATTTATCCGACATCCGACGCAATAACCCTTGTGTCAAACAATAGGTTCGCGTAGTAAGTCATCGCAGACGTATGTACTATACCTACTAAGATATGTGTACATGTACTTCGTAATACTACAAAGGTGATACCTTGGGGAGAGACGTTTCTGAGGAGATGACGTATTTACTCACTGACCATAGTTAAGTCCTGTGTCAGGTTACTCTACTATTGCAACAAACATACGCCACAAAGATAAGGGAAAATGAAATGAAAACAAATTCTATGCTAAGCTTTTTCAATTACCGGCACCTGTAACGGGGAGATTGTACTATAGATACTACAAATATAAATGCGATGGTATGGTGTGCTCATAACTTTAGATTAAGGCCGTATTCCCAATTCAAATTTGTCCCGAAATACCACCCTTAATGGAATAACGTAGCGTTTATCGCGAGCGGAATCCATTTAAATGCCAGGTAAGTTCAGAGTTCACACGTTATTTGCGACAATTTCTATGCGGCGACACAATGACTTCCTTAATAGCGATATCCAAGGTTTTACTAAACAAATCATACGTTTAAGTGTTGAATTAGAAATATATAGAATAATACGGCCAGTAAATACCTATATTTATTTAAAAATCCGGTCAATTGCAACCTGGGTCTCTTCAAGACAAGAGTGAATAGGTATTGTCTAGTCTAGACCTTCATGATACATCGTCAGCCACATTTTCACTTCGAACAGATTTGATTGAGGTCAAACGAATATTTATTGACTATAAAAAAATTACCTTCACATAGAAAAACTTAGTATCTCTAGCTATCAGGTAGTTTTCTTCAGATTAGGTATAGGTAATATAAGTACGGACTACGTAAGAAAAGTCAATATTATTCGATTATACGTTAAACTCTAAGTAAAACAACTTAAGTATGTGTTTGTTAGAATTAAGCTGAGGCTGAGACACTTAAGAGTTAGGGTAACTCAATCACACTGTGTCTGTTTCAATATTCCCAGAACTCGAGAAACTTTGGAGTAAATCCGTCAAAGGATTTTTTAGCCGTTAAGTAATAAGTAGGTTATATAATATAGGACAGACGAATAAATGGCTTATTTATTATTTACTGAAGCTTCAATCGTAGTATAAGGAATTTCAGTATTATCTGTAAGTAACGCTCCATAACTTTTACTAAGCCTTTCATCTTGAGTTATCACTTTTGAAGATCTACAACATTATTTGATTGCTTTGAATAACTAAAAACCGACTTCGGATTCCTTAGTATTTACGCAGTTTATTAAGTTGTTCGGGACAAATACTTATCCCTCGGGAATATTTTTTTATTTCCTTATGGGACCACCTCGGGATTATTCTCTACACTACACAATACCGAAATATTGTCCATAATAGACGGAGAAATCGGCGAACATACATATCTACTTTTTAAAATTTTTAAAGCCGAACATAGTACCTACCTACTCCTGTTTTGTTTTTCATTTCGTCGTCGGTTAAATAGAATATAACCAACTTATTCGTATATATTACTAAACTAGTTTCTGACCGTGGATTTGCAAACGATTTTCCAGAATAGTGTTATTCCAGTTTTTATGTTATTCTTAGAACTACGTCTATACAAAAACCCGATCCGTTCAGTAGCGAATAACGTACTGAACATACATCCAAACTTTCGTTCTATAATATTACTGTGAAACGTGAATCCAAGGAAACGTCTGTTATCCAAACGAATCGGAAGACTTGTTTGGATAAAACTCTGTAAATCAAACGCCACACAAATAAGGATGAACTCGCACGAGGGTACGAGAATAACACAGGCTCTCGCTCTGATCTACATTTTATATGGCGCCCAAAGTTTTCTGGGTTAACTGCGACATTATTTAGATGAAAAAGAAACTTTGAGCATTCTAGGGCTTATACGCGAGTCTGTGACCAAAGTAAATATTTGAAGCTATTTGCGAGAGTCTGCAGCTGTTCTATGATTTGCCACTTCATTATTCCAAAGACACAAAAGACTTCAGAGAACTATACACCAAAATGCTTAGTGTTATTATCATAGGTCATAAACATTTAACGAGCTGATGTTTAAATAACTTACTCCAACAAAACACTAAATACGCAGCCAGCCAAAGCTAAGCTGGAATGAATCCTCGAGCTCTGGCCGGCTTCATGTAAATCCTAGAGGGATTATGCATTTCTAGCCACAATTGTAAGTAAATACATTAAAAGAGGTTGTGTGGGCGATACATATATTCAAGTTACTCTTGCGTGGGTGAGAGAAACGAGTAAATCTAGCTGCTGGGATTGGACAGCCAATTTAGGTGTGATGAAGGATCGCGTTGTTAACGTTGCTATGTCCGTGTGCAGATTTAAATGTCTGAGATACATCATTATGTATAGGATCTGGAGAACGATAGAAACCACCCACAATGGCTCATAAAAAACTTAAAATAGAGTTTGATGCCATTTATTATACAAGAAAGATATAATCTATATATTGAAATGTCGAGTCGACCCTACTTAAATTAAAACATAAATTAGATTACAGTCACATGAACTAGATTCATTTCAGTCTAGAAAAGTGCTTTAAGTTAGGTAAATCCTCTTTAGAGTAAACCTTCGTTATTCAGATATTACACCTCAATCTCCCAAAGTCCCAACACGCTCTTAGCGGAAATGTTGCCATAGATGTTATCGCTGAAAATGGATCGGTTTGAAACGTGCATGATGAATAAATAAATTCGATGCAAATGTTGGCAGTCAAGATTATTCTACCGCACTCCCAATATCGATGAAAGGGTGTTAGTGTTACAGATCGACGAGATCACTAGCGGTGAAACACGTTTTTTCCAATAAATGGTCGTACGTCGTATAAAATCGAAGCGTGGATGCAGTACGGATTTACTGACTCTCATTTTCAGATATTTTCTAAGAAAATATTATAAATGTGAATATTTGTTACCTGTCACGCCAAAACTACGAACTAATCAGGCTGAATTTTTGCTTTTATAGTCGATTGGATCTGGATTAACACTTAAGCTACTTTTTATCCCGGAAAAAATCGAGCGAAGAAAAGATAGATAATTCTTTAATTGCACACTTAAAAATAAAACAAACAAGACAGAATAAAACACAAAATATGTGACAATTTGGCGGTCTTATCGCTCAGGAGCGATAAGAATATATTTCGTAACCAAATATATTGAATACTAGCTGCGCCCCGCGGTTTTGCCCGCGTGAAAATCTGTATCAAATGGTTTATAAACCTTCCTCTTGAACCGCATCAAAAACCGTTGCGTAGTTTTAAAGATTTAAGCATACATAGGGACAGCACTAAGTGGGAAGCGACTTGGTTTTATACTATGTAGTGATCTTCAAGTAGGATTGGATCTTACCTCCATCTTTAGATAAGAAGCGAAGTCAAATTATTTTGCCTTTTAGAGCGAAACTCCCATACCCACCTATATTTTACGAAGCAGACAAACCAGAAGACCATCCCTGCTTCATAACGACCGAAGGTGTTTACTTAATATCTCGACAACCTCAGGCGACAAGCCACGTGTCGGAAGCAAGGGCAGCCCCCTGCAAGTTCGATCACGCGGCGCGTGATTCACATCTCTGTTTGATCACCTTCGCCTCGCCTATCGGCTCCTGCAGTCAATCAATGTTCCTCCGTACAGGTTCGTGTGTAAATATATTCTAGGTACATTCACGAATAAAAAATTTATGTTTGTAGATGAGGAGCGCTGCCTTGGGAAAGGTTCGTATCTTTCTTCTAAATTTTATAAATTGTTTGTTAGAAGAGTTTATCTTTAGGCATTCTACAGATTATGATAAGATAACGCTGAAGGTCGCATGATAAATAAATAGAGAAACAACAGGTTTATAAACCGCAGTCATAAATAACCCGGAGAAAGCCACAGGTTTAAATTTGGATATCGAGAGTGAATAGGTGTATTTAAGACCTTCGACATCTTCGGTCACTTACGATCAGGTGAGATTGTGGTCAATACAAGGACTATAATAAAACACACAGGAGTGTGTTTTATTATAGTCCTTGTATTGACCACAAGACCTTCCCTGCTTCATAACGACCGAAGGTGTTTACTTAATATCTCGACAACCTCAGGCGACAAGCCACGTGTCGGAAGCAAGGGCAGCCCCCTGCAAGTTCGATCACGCGGCCATCTCTATGAATCATTATTCCGATTTTCACTTTTGGAAAGCATTTAAGCTTACCATAAAGACTATACCGGTAAAGACGCGTAGGTAGAGCTAGCTCCATTGATTTATGTAAACGTTTATAAATATTAATAGGTAGCTGTTATCTAAAGCCACCGATATGGGAAACCGATACACCAAACCGATGATTGGAGTCAGTGGACCGCACATAATTTCTATTATACCGTCGTCGGTACTGTATCAATCAGTTTCGCTTTAGGTTTATCGGACAATAAATACGAAGATATATGGCCTTTGTAAAATAAACATTACTTAAAAAAATATACAATTGTACTGTACGCAGTACAATTATATTTTTTGATATAAATTTAGTCCCAAGGAATTATTAAAACTATTTTGACGAGGAAAAGAAAAACTTAAAATACAGTGTAAATACTAAGAATTTGAAGTCCTGTTTTAGTTTTTCGAATTATCAAATCTACTTCCCTGAATATTTTCGCCTGGCACTAACAATACTTATTAAATATACGTAACTCGTATATTTGTATATCGAGTACCAGTAACTTAATTAGTACCCCTCATCTCCCACTCAAGGCCCGCTATCCCAATGGGAATATGTTTCAGATGCCGTCCTGTCCTGAGTATATAAAATAAACATACAAAAAGCTTTCAATATTGTACTTTGCGAAACATTCCAGGCCACTTTCATATCAGAAATTGGGGTAATTTTATATGGATGTCCTCTGGGATTTGGCTTGTTAGTCAGATGGATTGAGTAATTCTTTTTACCATATTTTATACAGTTGCTTTTTATGGTTCATAATCAGAATTTGCTTTACTAGAAAATAAAATGTTCGAGGTTAGTTGTACCAAAAGCTGTCACATCGACCTCGGTCCCAGACCATATCAAATTGGTTTTTGAAAGCCTGGCCCAAACCGCACTCTGGCAACATGGAAAACTATTTTAGAGATTCACTTTGACAACGGAGAACAGTGGGGCAAGACAACACGTACTATAGTTTTGCTCACTTTGGTGCGTAGTGTTATAAGTCAAATATCAATCGTTGACAACACTTAGGACCCTTTTATACGTGTTATTGTGACGTCACCCTTGTATTCTTACTCGTACGTCCCTGAAGCCCTACCCTACGCATGTTTATTTGGCGTCGCGCAATCAAATGCTGAATATCGCAGCACTTCTATGGTATTTAGATGAAATTACGCTATAAACGACAACGGGAAAATTGCGAGAATGAAATACAAGTACAATTTCTTGCTAAGAAATAAGAATACGTAAAGAATTTTCAGATGATGTCACGACGGAGTTTTGTAATGAAATTGTATAAAAATAACGTGTACCGTCATTCTGCTGATCAACTAAATACATCATACATACATCGCTGATTTACACTCTCATGATATTTTGGGTAGAAACCCAAATTTAAATTATCTTAAACAAATTAAAAGTACATTATACTCTCAAAGGAAACCCTACGCATTATCAATATTGTCCATATCCATTATTCATATTATTATATTATACATACATATTGTGTGTGCATGTGTTCTATTATTTATTTGCGAGCTAATGGAATTAAAAAGATAACGTTGACACGACACACACACACACACAAAATGTAAGTACACTATGGATCACTCACTTGTTTGTTTACAGTGACTGTGAATCAATTTCGCACGTTTCAGACAAGGTCTTGCACAAGGTCGTACCTCATTTAAATAGGAACGTCAGAAGTTTTGTGCGGTTTGCTAAATTATTTACATCCGTTATGTGGGAAACACTAAATTCGCTTTTCCTACGCGATAATAAAGCATAACATATCGTGTAATTCGTACGATTTTTACCAGATGTTGTTTCAACATGTACCTACCTACGACCAAGGTTCCACCTAGGTATTTTTACAGTTATTTAGTTAATTAAAGTGTGCGAATATCACTCACAACTAGACTCTACAAATACATCTAACAGATAGATAGACTCGATAAAAGCTTTAAAGAAGCACATGAGAATTTCCCATAAAATAACGCATACCGCATACCGTGGATAGCAAAACGAACTAACAGCAAAACGAACTGGTATACTTATTACAATACATTCCCACACACGTTCAAGTTTTCAAGTTCTTTGTCAATGAAAAGGTTGTATAGACAATCGTGTACGTGAAGCTGTGTGTGTAATCAACTGATGAACATAATATTACCCACAAAAAAACGCTACGGCTAAAAGCGGTAAAGTTTTAATGTCTAAAAAAAATTAACGCACGCAATACAAACAAACATCCCACAGCGTGCATGTCATGCGACACAAGGCATTTATAAAGTTTGTCGTATCTCCTACTCAATAACTGAACGAACTCTGTCTAACCAAGAAAGGAGTTAGGTACACGACAATCAACTATTAAGAGGTAAACAACAAACAGTAGAGTTAGCAAAGCAACTAGCAAGGTTGCGGCGCGGGAGGTTCTGCTCTGATAATGTCGGGGTCGTTATAGCGTTAAACATTATAAATTGTAAAATTATAACCGAAACAGTAAAAGAGACAGTTAATCTTAAAACTGAATGGTCGGATTAATAAAATAAAAGTATGCAATTCTAGTAATTCATAAAAGCGAAGAACTGTACCAAGATAACAGAGACAAGGAACCAGAGTGAAAAGATTTGCAGGAGTTTGATAAATATAATAAAAGTAAGTCAAATAACCGTTAACCGTATGCTTCCAAAATATACACACGCAAGAATAATGCAAATGAAACAACAGTCAAACAACACTAAGAAGTTGATTCATCGAAACAGTACTAAAAGCCTGCAAAATTGGCAGTCGTCATTTGGCAAAGTTATATTGTTTCGCAAGTTTTAACGAGATCTTACATACATAACTAATCTGCGAGAGGCAACGTTCTAAATCTCAATTTGTAAGTTATTTTTCAATTCAAACTCCTGGCTTGCTAAATAAGATTACTTTGTTATTGGAGCGCTTTGACCTCCAAGTGTATCCGGTGCATAATTACCGTTAGAAGCTTTTTGCAAGTGTTTTCTTTTACCAGATGGCCTCAGTCAGGCAGGCTCATAGACATAGTACATACACACATACATAGTAGTGTGTTATCCCCACGCCCACCCATTTCAATGTTATTATTTGAAGCTATTATATCTCTAGCTTTATCATCATTGTCAGGATATGTAGCATAGCAATAACGTTTCCGAGCAAATCTTTACATAGAAATACTTAATATAATATTTGTCGTACCGTTTTCTATTAGTTTGTTTACTCTAATTAAACAAGTTCTAAAAAATGGTTTCTCATTTCATAATTCTTGTTTAATCTGAATGTCTAATGAAGTTGGTCAATAGTTATCTGATATCCATGATGCAGGCATAGTCCATTAACTATAAGAGGACCTTAAAGACCGGCATACGTTCCGTCTAGCTTGCACAGTTCCTTTTGTTCAGTTATGAGACTGTGCCAGAAGACTGAACACGGTACAGTGGCCAAACTTAAAAGCTTGTCCAAACCATACTGCGGAAGGACTAAAAAGTGCAGTTTGCGCATGCATGCTTGCAAGTAAGACGGAGCATGTGGCCCGGCTGTTACGTTTACCTTGACATTAAACTGGTATGTAACTGCATTCATTCTGCGTCATGCATGGCATGCATAGGGGAACTTGTTTTATAACAATTGTCGTTTTATGTTATTTTAAGCACACTGTTTTTGTATGGATGGGCGGGTACAGACTTATGTCGGTCTGTATTCGTACAAACCCATTCATACATTATGACTTTGACACTTTTCTCACTAGTTTCTTAAACAGTGGTTACCTATAGTGAGTGTAATGTTAGAATCAGTAAACACAATGCTATGATGATATAACGTTGTTTTGAGTAGTAATTTGTAGGAAATATATGTTATACTTCACAATCTTTACTCGTGATTTAGAATAAAGCGTTGTTGGTCCAATCAACACCTACATTTTGCCTATACCTATTTTAGTAATAGATAAGTACCAAGATAACAGGTAGTTCCAAAGATAACTTTCCACTAGTATAATATGTTTATCAAGAAATCAATAACGTGTCAAATTCAAAGAAGTAGCTGAGCAAAAATGATGTCATTATCACACAAGATTCGTGTGATAGGTTGAGAAAAGATACAACATGTTCGAAAAGCAAAAATGATGCCAGTTGAAGATAGAAAAAACTCATAAACGGGATAGTCATTCATAATAGTTTCATTTGTAAAAAAACATGGCGTGGCGCTGACAGTACAACTAACCACAAAAACTTATGATTAAGAACAATAAGCTATATATTTACAGAAAAAGAAGTATATTTGTATAAACCACAATAAAATACTCATAATAATGAACAAATCATTTTCTAAATGTGTTCTAGATGTTAGTGTAATTTTTTTATAAGGATAGCGAGTAAACTTGGATATCAAGGTTAGCCTTTATGGTTAAGATAAAAAATATCTGTATGAGCCTCTTTTACTGAAAACTAGTTGCTGCTGTATTTATGTAACTTTTAATGGTTATTTCTATCCCATGGAACCTCCCATTTATTGGATAAAAAGTAGCCAGGCCCAGAAACGACCTGAATGCAATTTCAGCCCAATCGTTCAGTTTGATTGTGAAGAGTTAACAAAAATCCATACATTCAAACACCTAAAGTGTTTGAATGTATGGATTTTTGTACATATTTAACATTTATAAAATTAGTGTGATTGATAAATAAGGGATATCAGAAAGTATTTCTGCTTACATAGTTCTCGCTATTGCATAATGGTCGCGAACGCAATGCATACTATATTGCAGCAAAATAGCATGTTCACTTGTTCACTATACATAGGTATTTAGCCTAGATTTGAGAGCAATGACTGCTGGATAAACACTGATATACCGGAGACGTACAAAACAAGCAAACATTAATGCCACTCCGTGTTTATCTTTATCGATGTAGCGCCAGATTCCTGTTGCTAACTAGTCATCATAATGATATGCAACATCACAGACTCTCGCGAGAAAATCGAAAAAATATTTAGATTTATTTATTTTGCTCACATGTCCATGTGTACAGCTTATACCTTAATGTTATCTCAGGTTAATAGAACATGCACATTGCGCAATGTAGGACACTGCAAAAGAATTTAAAAAAATTAAGTGTGAATCTTAATAAAAATTCTATATATCCTGGTTATAATTTAAAACGGGATGTCAAGAGAGAAGATTCAAGATCATTTTATTATGGCGTCTTAAATAAGGCAAGAAAAAAAACATCATTGATCTAAAAGCTAGTCACCGGTTACCTACCTACTCAAAAGTAATGCACTAAATAGGTTCCTACCTATTTAGTAAATTTATAGCCGCTTATGTTATTCCAGGTCCAGAACTCTGTGTGAAAAATTTCAGCCCGAACCATTCAGTAGTTTCGGCGTTGCCTTTGGTAAAACATCTTCCTAACAGCAGCACTAACTTTAGCCTTTATAATATAAGCAGGATTTTAATATTTAATAATTTCCCATGGTCGAGTTTTCATGCATGACTCTGAACTAGGGGATCGTTAATCACTTGCATAGCATAGTATTAAATTCATAGCACTTCATTAGGCGCTAAACGAATCGTACGGTCTATCACACAACCAACAAGCGAAGCGGAAAGAGCATTGCTAACTCTTCGTGGCAGATAAGCATCCAATTGGTTTTTTGTCTATATCTCTCTCGAATTAAACACTTTCTTGCGACGAATCGCAACGGAAGAGAAGTGGTGACACAAAAAGCATTGCAAGATGTTGCGTGTGTTCATGTACCGAAGGAATGTCATTGAGTAGTGAGGGGTCCGGTCCGATTAATCGTAGGTTTGATGTAGTTATGGCGTAAGTACGGTCCTTTTATAGTTGCTACATTCAAGTACCTAAGTGTTGCGGAATGAGATTATTATTTCTTTGTATGTTTCAGGTTTTTTTATTTGTCCCAAATCTTTCGACTCTTTACAACCTTACTAACATTATAAAGTCGAAAGTTTGTGAAGAGTAAATTTCATTTTTTACGTGAGATCTCGAAAACGACTAAACAAATCAAGATGAGGCGAAATATTTAGAACATAGCCTAACGCTGTACGTATAATACCGAAAACACGCGATCGAAGTTGCGGGCAGAAGCTAGCACACAATATTACTTACTATAGAACTTTGTAAACTATCATGGTTATACGAGCCATGGCGCACAAAAGTGTGCCGAAATAATTGTATAGTGCAAAACTCAAATCATGGTACATACCCTGTTATAAATTACTTACTTAATATAAACATAATAATCGTTCTAGATAAATAATTCAATCAGACATCCATTGGTTTCCTGTTATATGAGGCAAGTTAGTGGTAAACATATTTTTAAATACATATCTTGCAGTTTAGACGAGGATTCAATGTCAGCTTGTGTCACCTTAGTTATTGCTAACTAGTAAAACCGGTATTAGACATGTATGCGAGTCTGATATGAATGAAGATTCTTGCTGAGGTTGTTTGTAGCAGGGCGGAGCTCTTAAATGGCATTGGTAAGTCTAAGAAACAAATGTAGTTTCCCGTCCTAAGTATTAATTTAAATTATTATAGAGC
Organism: Eupithecia dodoneata; assembly: GCA_947044415.1. Taxonomy (NCBI): domain Eukaryota; kingdom Metazoa; phylum Arthropoda; class Insecta; order Lepidoptera; family Geometridae; genus Eupithecia; species Eupithecia dodoneata. Next base: position 3,020,753 of record OX345656.1, on the reverse strand, counting down.
ACATTTAAGAACATTACATTTTAACGCCCGTTTAAAAGCTATATTTTTTCGTTTCATCAAGTCCGAGATGCCTGCAAAAGTCTTGAGTCGAAGTCGGAGGCGTCGATCAGCTGAGCGAAGAAATATACTTTATGGATGGATATATGGATGTTTGTTACTTCTTCACGCCAAAACTACTGAACGAAAAGGTTAGTCTTCAATTTCTGCATAGGTGTAAGGCGTCGAATCTGTTTAGGTGGAATAAAATATAGGTTTCTTTTAATCCCATAAAGCAGTTCCCAGGAGATGTAAATAACTTTAGAACGTCCCTAATAGTCTGTGTGCAGTGCGTGCGAAGCTGCGGGCAGAAACTAGTCAGTTTCAATATAAAGTTTAGACTATGTCTAGGCTATGTCTACCAGCGAGTAGCGGTACAAGCCACGTACTTGTATTGTTGCTAGAGTAATTAAGATTCACAATCAACTTATTAGAATTGCTGATAGACGGCTCACAAGACGAGGATCCCTTGAATTAATTACCATCCACGTGTTTTTGTGTGCGAAATAAAGGTTCTTGCTGTTCATACGTATAGCTTGTACATTAGGCATCACAAAGAAAATATGTTATATCATTATGGAGCTTAAAAGACCTTTGACGACAGTACAACAAGTTTTTCTTATTTACCATATGCTACTACTTGGTAATTTGTAATAGGTTTGATCATGGAGAGACGATCGTTTGATCACAATCTCACCTGATGGTATGTGAAGATGTGGCTTATGTAGCATATGTCCAGAAGCCAGAAAACCCACACTCATGGATTTCCGCAAAGTAACGCTTTAATCTAGTTCCCTTAACAAAATATCTTGTTACAACAATTGTCGTAGGTAAAATAACAATTTTATTTATATAGCACTACAGTAGTTTCGTAGCCATAAAGAATAATGTCGCATAGCGCACTAACCGCGACAGAAAGGTAGAAGCACTCAGGTTGATGAGGGCCTGACCGAAGTAGTCAGAATTTCAGATTGCCACTGCCACGCATTTGGATTGATGGTCTCGCGTTTATGTTCATACGACAATCATTATTTAGTGGCCGATTTTATTAGGACTGTGTATCGGTAAGCGGGGTATAGGTACTAAAAACAATATTATTATTTTTAAGTTTTTGGACAAAAGTGCGATTACATTATTTCATAGAAAAAAACGTGCTGCTGGTACAGCAGCATGCGTTATTCAATATTCGCGTTATGCCATAACATAAACCAATCTATGTGAGATTTGACAAGCATGGATTTTAGTACTTGCTCGTACACAAGCGCGTATACGAATAGGAAAATGAGACTTAAGTACTTAAATGAAATTTTCTGGTTTTGTTTCGCCTGGTTTCATATTGTACTGTCATTCTGCCAGCGAGCACATTTCTATACTCCTTCTAAGCGTTAGGTTGAATTGGTGCTCATTTGGTATGATTCCAGTAGTAGACTAGGATAGGATGATAATGATGACACATTATTTGAAAACAAATTGTTGTCGGAAGAAGTTATCATCGGTCTATGCTATTCCACTGCTGGACATAGGTTTCGCCTAACGCGCGCCAGAGTGTCTTCAGCTTGCCGCGTCAACACCTGTCGGAGATCGTCATCTCGCGTCATAACCGCACAAATGATAATGCAGTTATTGCCGTATTGTTGTTTAAAAGTTCAACAGCCGATAACATGCTCTTGCATTGATTCACAAGAGTAATTGCTGTGATTTAAAATGAGTAAAAGTATTATTACGGTTGACAGTTTCCATTAAGTTTTCGTTTCATTATGACGAATCTAATTTGTGCACGCGATGAAACGCAGAATTAATCAAAAAAGATCAACATGACCGATCACAGAGGATCCAAGTTTTAATCAAATAAAGCAAAAATAAATCCTTCCATTTTTATTTTAGTTCTGTATTTGTAACACATGACATGTTGCATGTAACATCCTCATTTCCGGAACAATGACCCATATTTACCTTCCTTAAAAGCATGAATGCTCAATAGATGCGAGTTGCAATTAATTCCTATTCATTCGAAATTAGCAACCATTAAATAGAACGTACTTATCGGAATTGTTTATCCTTACGGAAAATCTGAGCATGCTTTCGTAATCCCAATTTACCAAAATACGTCCTCCCAAAATAAAGGATGACTTTAGCGCAATGGGAATTAGGGACTTCATCCGGCTACTTATAAATGATTCCGTGGGAGTAAATCTGTCGGCCCAAAATGTTATTTATAATTGTTTAGGGCGCTTTATTTACATTGCTGGAGCATTCATACTTTATTGACGTCATATTTAAATACAGCTAAAAGCTAAGAACGCCGAATCGTCTCTGTTAGCACAAAACACGTATAAAATATTGGTCGACCTTTTGAAAGGTGATCCGACGATAGGGCGACTGCATCAGTGAATGCGGCTAGTGTATGGGCAAATCAGTCGGGAATGATGATGGTTTAATTTTCTTTATAATAAATTAATAAATAATGTTGGACAATTCACACTGCATCATCTAGCCTCAAGCTAAGGGCTTGTATTATGGGTACTACATGACTGATATACATACTTAATACAATATATATCATATTATATAGCAAAGATAGATAAACATATTTTGTTATACCTAGAACACCAGGTGTTATGGGATCAAAGTGCTGGACAACTATTTACAGATCGTACATTGTCCCAAAGGTGGAAATCGAAACCGCAATCGTATGTCGACTATACAACCTGTATATCACTTTAAGATTAACACTGGTAATATTGCCCTCGTTAATTAATTTGAGTATCTACCTCATTTAGCCGTCAAAATATAACTAATTTTGAGTCAGGGGGCCCAGAGAGCAATTTCTTAATTTAGACCGGACTTTATGTAAAATACGCGGGCTTTAAGAGACGTTCATTATGCCCACCTGGCGTCAAGCCTTAATGTCGTTTGCAGGGAGACCTGATCCACTTTGACGTCATATCTAAGGGCAAAATATTTAAGGAAGCTCGTCAAGGACAAAATATCCATCCGAAGCACAAAAGGTCTTAGAAAAGGTTTTGTTTTTCCTCAGTCCTTTCACCCGTATCGACAACGATATTGCCATTACAGGCTCTGGTACCTGGGCATTGAATCGGGCGATCCTGCCCCAGTGGTGCAATTACGTTTGTTTTCCCAGGAACAAACCCAGCCATAACCATAATGACCGGGCGAAATAGCCAATTCACGAAAACGTGCAATGAGCGCCGGTCAATTACAATTACAACTCATAATGCTTGTTTTGTACCGTCGTCGAGTGAACCAAGATGTCCAGACAGGCTACGATGCGCAACGCCACAACTGTTTATCGTCCGTATTGTCGTATATTTGTTTCATAATTCGCATAAAAATAGCGAGACAAAACCGTCGATAAATTTTGTCTAGGGTATCGGTTAAATACCATCTCGCTTTAAAATAAGCTATATTGAGTATGACAAGGCACTGAATGCTATGTTGAATCTTATTATGAATGTAAGCGGGTTTACTACGAACCTTGTTTGTCTTGAATGAATCCGACAAAGTACGATAGTTTTATAGTCAGATTCTAATTCTTTGAGTGAAGTCGCCGTATAATTCTTTCGTTTTGAATAATGAAGGAATAAATGTTAATGAAGAGAATTGAGCGACAGTAAGCAGAATAGAACGTTTTATAAATATTTTCTAAATTGAATTGCATTAGTGGCTGTTTCGGACTTGAACAGAAAGGAAATCTAGCGGAATCAGGATGTCACTCCGCAAACGCAAACATCGAATAAGCGGGAACTTAAGCGGTTAGTGGAAAGCTCGTGGAAAGGAGAAAAAACTAAAAACCGACTTCTTTAAATAGGTATTAAGTTTTTCAAGTTTTCCGGGACAAGTAATAATCCCTCCATAGACAGATAGATAATTCTTTATTGCACACTAAGTATAAAATGACAATGTAAAATAAAAACTTTAAAAAAACTAGATACAATTGGCGGTCTTATCGCTCAAGAGCGATCTATACCATGGATGGATAGGATCATGGACAGTACCAGGGATCTGTGTGCTTGCAGGTTATACATATATTATAAAATAAAATAGTTATAATACTTACATGGAAATATACTACATACATATCATAAAATATATATACTTATATACATAGGGACTCAGTTATGCGTTAGTGACAGCAGGACAAATAGTGCTCCTTTAACATAGTTTTAAAGGTTGGTAGCGACTTAGCACGCCTCACCGAAACTGATAATGCGTTCCATAGTTGAACAGCCCGGGCAGTAAAGGAATGGGCGAAGAAAGAAGTAGAGTGAGCTGGTACTTGAAGCATAAGGGTTACCGAAGTGCGCAGAGAAAGAGTGTGAGAAAGATGAAGAAAGGTGAAACGCTCTTTGAGATAAGGGGGAGCAGAGGCCAGAAATAGAATGTTATAGAGAAGAGATAGGATGAGAATTACGGCGAAGCCGTATAGGTAGCCACTTGAGCTTCCTGCAAAATTCCGAGACATGGTCATATTTGCGCAAGCCAAATATAAACCTTATCCCGACATTCTGCAGGCGCTCAAGTTTGTCTAATTGTTGCTCAGTTAGATCAAGAAAGGAAGAATCGGCATAATCGAGAATTGGAAGGAGGAGGAGGAGAGATTGTGCAAGAGAAATTTTAGTGGCAATGGGTAAAAAGTTACGCAGCCTTCTCATTGAACCAGCGGAAGCAAACATCCTACGGCTGATTTCAGATATCTCCATAATAAGTTTTAAATCATGGGACCATCTCGAGATAATTCTCTATACAAATAAATGAATAATTAACATCGGTTCACAAATTATGAAATCGGCGAACTTAAATTAAAACATACAAACATCGAACCTTCTCTCTCTCTTATGAAGTCTGTTCAAAAGGGAAATAAGTTAAGTTACTAGTTACATATTAAATACATTTAAATTCATCAAGAAAAACGCAACCTTAAAATAAATTTCTGACGCTGAAAGTAGGTTAATTAAGTACCTGCATTAAATGGTAAGCCAACAGTAAGTTGGTGAGCCAACAAAGCTGTCCTGCAACGCTCGTCAAGTAATTTCTTTTCTACTTTGTATTTGTTTCGCGATTTAAGACCTCCATTAGGGGATTACTGTCACTTAGTGGTGACTTTTTGTGCCAGGCAACTCGGGTCTTGTAGATTAATAGGAAAGAAAGTACGAAGGAGCAGCCCGTAAATAAGCAGAATGTAGCTTAAATACGGGCAGTAGTTTGAAACTCATTGGAAAACGTAAAGAACTTTGCAGAATATGTTAGTCGGTTAAGAGAATGAGTAAGGGAAAGGACGAGTATGGCATTCTATGTTCAGCAGAAATCAGCGGTGCCATCTCCAAGAGGGCTGTTCAGCATGTTGTCGAAAATGAGTATGTTAAGAGACCTTCAGAAGCAAGAGCAACAAGACCAAGAGCAAACTATTGCAGACCTTCTGATTTCAATAACACTACTAAGGTGGATAGAATAACATAAACATATCTTGTAAATGTCGATAGCATGTGGATCTAATCAATCACCAAGTGCTAATCAGTGCGTCGTCAGGACGTTGAGTCACAATGTACGTCATTTCAGTTTAATTGTCAACACGAGTACCGATGAAATGTTACTGATGAGTAGGTTACATAGACATTTTATAGGGCCATGGGAATTGTGTTATTTATTTCTAAGCCGTATCCAAAATCCAGCCGAGATCTGGCTGATCTGATTTAGGTGGCCAAAGCTCCAGCCTCTCTTTCTGACATTAGTATAATTTTTATACTAATGTCAGAAAGAGAGGCTGGAGTTCTACATCAAAATCATACCTAAAACATTTAAGTAACTGTAGAACAAGTTGCCAAACTGAATGCTTGCGCACGAATGCGGTACGAATAGCGTGGTTTTCTTTCGAACTAAATTAATGTAACACCTTCAGTTTCTTCAAAGTTTAGCTATCGACTTTCAAGTCTTTTATTAGATTGTAAGTAGGTCTTGATTGGGAGACAGAAGAATAAGCACCCATATTATTTATTAATTTATTCTTTTTTATTTATTTATTATATCGTCGATGCTTCTTTATTAGTTCATTTCGTAATGTAATAATATCACATTATTACATTCATCAGCTATAAGAAATGTAATTAAGCAATCCCACCGGAGATTGGACCAATCGGGTGATAGACTGTGGGTGGGCTGAGGTGGCACAGGCAGACATTAATTAATAACTCACAGCCTGAAGTTACGAGTAATCATATATTTAACTTTTCATGGATTACCCAGAGGGCCTGAGAATGATTCGTTTCAAGGGAAATAACATTTTAATTACTGTATTCTCGGACTTCTGTTGCATTTATTTATTTACTAGCTTCTGCAAATCGCACGCGTCTTGAAAAAAGGCTTTTGTTATTACAGTGAGATGTATGCAAAATTTGTTTGTAGTAACACAAAAAAAATTGTTTGTTGTATATTGTGGTTTTGTCTTCGGCCAAACATTTTCAAAACTTCAGAAACTTTCGCCTTTGTAATAAATACCAGTAGGATTTATTGAGAAACAACACACAACTTCATTTTAACTTATTACTCATAGCGATCAATGTATCACTTGTTTGACACTCTCTCTAGCAAGATTCCACAAAATAAAAAAGCCAAACGGTTTGGATCTAGAGTCTACGAGTGCAATATAATTAACATAAGTTCACATTGACCTAATGAAGATAATGTGATGTGCATCGGTAATTTACGAGCGGTGTTGACGACTGTTATCATGTACCCACTCATACATAGTAATGAATCATCAGTACCTATATGAATAACACAACATAAATAATTAAAGCTTTATCAATGATCAATTTAGTAACCGCTGCGATGTCCTATTGTGGGGCAAAGGCTGCCTTAGAAATTTATCCAACCAAATAATATTTCGTCGGCTATCTGTGCCCGCATCAAAATTGGACCAGCCGCCGTTTCGAAGATTACACAAAACAAATAGAAAAACTCAAATTTTAAATATTGTGTTTTTATAAAGTATACCTACACTTTCATATGCATTTATTAAAATCTATTTAAGGGCCTTTCTCTACTAACTGGAAACTTGTCTATTGACAGCTGTCCGAACCCTATTTTTCTAGAAAATTAAACATGTAATGTATTAAGTTGATAGATAGTTATAATATAAATACATATAAACAAGAAACCATTGTAATTTTCCCTTATTTTTCGAATTATAGGCAATTTTGTAAAAAAATGCGGCAGAGGACTGTTTTGCCACCCAGAGGACTGTTTTTTCCACCCAGAGAACAGTTTATGTCAATGTTTATATGAAAAAAAATAACACAATATCAATTATTAAATGTGATCAAATAAATTCTTTTCTTTATTGAATACTGTATCACATACAGAATTTAAATACTTATATTTATCAGGAACAAATTGCGAGTTTAGCTCTCTAAGTAACGAATTAAAATAATTATAATCAAAATTAAGCTTAGGTACTAAGAATCAGCCTTGTTTACTTATCAATGCAGCCTTATTTCTCAAAAACAGGTACAGGTATATTAAAATAATAAAATATTCGTTTCCCTTTTAGGGCAATATCTGGGTTTGGCAACTTCTTTAATATTTGGTCAAAAGACACATCAGAAACATCATTTTCATCGACGTTTCTGCTCTTTTATTTCTTCTTTGGTTTTAGGTTTTTTCTTTGGTGGCATTGCGGCAATACTAAAACAATAAAACATACTTTCAATAATTAAAAAAAACCGTAAGGGTTTAAAAACAGGTAGTTACTAGCTAGTATTATTTTATATTCCAAAATCCATAATAATAGAAAACCAAAGACGTGAGATTAGCGTGACAGGCCAATGTAAGAAAGAAAGAGGCTATCGACAAGCAGTAGGTTAGTGCAGACTATAAAGAATATTAATAAAATACACAGACGTCAAATAAAACAGTCCTCTGTCACATTGAACAGTCGTCTGTGTTATAAATTTCCAGAGGACTGTTGCACAGAGGACTGTTTTTTTACGTAAAAAATGTCATACCACGTATCAGTTTAAATATTACTTCATAACACAGAAACAGCTATAAATTATCACACTGAGCAATTTTTTTGTTAAGTAAATATAATTATAACACATAAAACACCGTAAAATAGACTTACCAGAGGAATGTTCACTCAACACTACAGAGACGTGGCTCCCACACAGACGCGGAGTTGTCACTGCGCAAAATGGCGGCGACTTGTTTAGCATGGCGACCGAGCAAACTTCACACTGTTAGCGTTCAGTTTCAAGGGAAATGTAAGCACAATAGTGTTTAATATTTTTGTGGCGCGATATTCAAATTGTGACAGAGTACTGTTCAAAAATGTAATGGACAAAATTCAAACACTAGTTTTTAGTACTAAAAAATTCTCTAAAATTATAATTGTTTTTTGTTTACATGCATCCAATATTCTTTATGTTTATAAGATTTTACATTTTTAAATACAACTAATAAAAACCGAACCGAATCATACTCGATCCGGAATTAGGACATAACAGAGGACTGTTTTTAGTGGCTTTTAGACCGAGTTTATGAAATAATTATGATTCTAAATAATGATTAAGCTTGGCTCCTTAAATAACAGATTATATATTATGTGTTTTAATAAATAAAACCATACATTAATATAGCCAAAGTTAAAAAAAAATGCTTGGACCATGATTTTCCTGTTAGTAGAGAAAGGCCCTTAAACATTCGACATTGATTTTATTCAATTATTATGCTATAGATTAATTTTGTGTTTTTGTATTTTAGAGTTGTTAATCGTAAGCCTGAGCAATAAATTCCCTAGCTCAAACAATTAGTTACATTTCCTAAAACTGAAATGTATTCCGCGGTACCGCGATACCCGACCTCGATTAGGCAACAATAAATCGGGTTTGTATCAAGATTTACGATCAGCCCTGGCTCAACTTAAGTTAAATGAATATTCCAAACCTGCCTTAGAATATGGCAGTATGAGCTTGAAATGAAAATGGTGAATATACCCATAATATAGCTTAGGCTAAACATAACTTCTTAAAATATGGTGGAAATTTATTTAAATTTTATTATTTATTTAAATAATTACGGAAGAAATTTCCACATAGGATCATATAACCTCGAAATAAGTAGGGCTTGTGTAGGTAGAGTAAGATTATAAAAGCCGATATCTATTTCAATTATTCTAAGTCACGTTTTCGGAGCTAGCTTTCAAATGTTTTTTATATTCCCGGTTTAAAAATCCAAGAGCTGTGAGGCATCATCTGCAGATGTGCTGACAACATGGCGGGCGGGTATTAAAGACGGCATTCAGCGCAAAATGAGGTCGTGCACAAAGAGATTGTTAGAGCTCCTCGGGAAATCACGACACAAGACGCGAGCGACACTGAAAAACAGGGTGCAATAAGACAAGGAGTGGACTCAGCAACTGGTGCATTGAATGGCTTTAAGATAATTATATAGTAAGACACGATTCTTGTAACCTGACTGCCCTAAATTATTCGATTCATCAAATACTTCGAATTCAAATATCTACCTACTAGTACCAACATTGAATTGTAACTAATTACTTGTTATGAGTAGAAAGAAAGAAAATATATTTATTTGAAACCATAACTCTTAACACGACACATTATTACATTAATAAGGTAAGTATGTACCTAGTACAAGAAACTAGTACGTTACGTACTAAGTTTAAATGAAATCTGACCGTTCAAAGTGGGTCAAAATCGAGTCCAAAGGAGTCGGTTACAAACATAGGTACTACATACAGGTGAAGCTAATAAAAGCATGGTAAAAATAGATACAAAATTAAATAATGTAGGAATAAAAGTCCTTGTCTCACTCAGCATTATACCACTACAAGCCGAAGCTAGTAGCGGCGCTGATTTTCAGACAGGTCCTAGGGTGGCACAAAGCTGGATTACATTACAAAAAAGAAGACAAGAGTAGGTAACTGAAAGGTTACATACAAGACAGGAAACAAGATAGAATGTATTGGTAGAGTATGCACTTATTTTCTTAACAGGTTGACTTTCGGTGATTCATATCTATGGATTTTTTTTAATCAAAAGATGCAGTTACCCAGGCAAGGATTAAAGCAGGTTACTAAATTGTAATAAACTACAAAGAAGTTTCCTATCTGCAGTGGACAAAGTTGCTGCATTGCGCTGTACCTACAGCGGCAAGTTTACTTATTATAACACTTCTAGCTTTATGGTACTTTTCCTCTTGTAACTTACCTAGCCAAGAATTAGTCTGTTAAGTACAACGATAACAACAACCAAAGGCTATATTAATAAACAAAAAAATTATATTTATTTACGGCAAAAAGGATAATATTACCGCAAATAAAATTAAAATAAATGATATAAATATGATATGCCTTATTGGCACTTATTAGACGGTTAGAGTTAACATTATATAAACTGACCATACATTATCTATATTTATGGCCTGTAAATAAAACTCTTAAAAAATATTGCTGAGGGCTTAGAGTTTACGAATTGAACGATGGATCTCACACTTATAATAATAGTGCCCGCTAATTTAATGTTTCGCGTTATAATTAAGTCTATTTGTTTTATGTTAGACTAAGGTATAAATTTTAAATGGCCCGTAGTTTTTAAGTATTTAACAACCTGTACTCACCTGTACTAGACTATGTTGTCTGAAATAAATTATTTATTTTATGTATTAGACACATACCGTCTTTTAACTATGTAGCAAATATCAAGTGAACTAGCACCCTTAAAGCCGATATGGATACAAAAAACAAGCTTTGCTAAACTGTTTCCTAATCAGGTAACCAACACCAAACATGTAGGACCATGCTTTCCAGCTAATTCAAGCAAGTAGCAAAACTGGGTATGAACACACTGAGTTAATATTAATAGCGTACCAGTACTCTTAACTCAATGGTAGGACTAGAACATTACCACCGTCGCGTCGGAAATTATGAAACCTGTATCAAAAATACCTCCTTTGATGAAAAACCAATCCAGGTAGCCTTTATCTCGCACCGCATTGAGACACGAAAGGGACGAAGTGAATACCTTCCCCACCTAGGCATTGAAAGGGTTCAGATAAGAGTCCACAAAAGAGTTGTGCCTATCTGCTCGCTTATCTGCCGCCTATGGAGCTATTTCGCTCATTTCAGGTGCAAAAAAGATAACGTTTTCAGAGTTTCCTTTGACGCGGTTTCGTATTCGCCTTGCAATTTACAGAGTTCTGCTGAGGAACTTTATTTTAGGACTAACGTCCGGAGACCGTGTGGAATTATGTTTATTCCGTCTCGTTTATTTATACTCAACGTTCTGAATTTCCGGAAAGGGATTATGGGATTTCAGACTTCGACCGTTGTTGTCAAAAGACTCAGTCAGTTACCGAGCAAAATTTGCATGATATAGGTAATATGATCGTATCATGTCTGGTAGTAAACTGTGATGCTTAGTAAAAGCAAATAATAAAACTTAGGAATTTGTTAATTATACTATCTTGTGTATTTACAACTCAGACTCAACAGTTGTAATAAATTAATAGAACACATTATTACGAGTAACTATATAATAAAACACACACATTATTATTTACTAAAAAAGTGACGCAATGACTAAATTAAACACTGTGTGATACAGAAACATAATTTATTAACAAATAAATAATAAAATATATAATGGCTTAGCAAGAGTTTGGATACCAGAGGAAAGGCAGCAGCTTCCGTATGAGTATTTGGAAACAACAGCCAAGTACGGTACAACTGCTGAAGTGGAATGGTTTTCTTACGGATTCAGCTCGTGTCAGCTTTGGCGTAAAATCGTTTATAACAGTAAGAACCCGTTCAAGCCCGGGTTAAACCAAAGCCATTCTGGAGTAGAAGCTAGCAATAAAGTGGCCAAGCAACACGATGGGTACATTTGGGTCAATCAATACAGAAGGCATGATGGACGGCGGACATCGTGGCCCATGTCGATGGCCCGACGCACCCACTGCTAAACTATTCATTATTTATCGATCGGCTAGCTAACATTCCTTCTTATAACCTGAAACTATCATGGCTATTAACACAAAAGCATCAGTTATTCCGTGATCATGGCGCATGAAACTGTGCCGAAATATTGGAAAACTCAAAAATATAATTATGGTAAATATCCTGTTACATGTAAGTGACTTTTATCCCTTCTTATAGGTCTTTTGCTGTTTGCTAGGTAATTTAATAAATCCGATCTTAAGAGTAACTTATTGCACAACGAGGTTATATGCTAGACATCTTTCTAACATCATCTCGTCGAAAGCAGAGCAGAGAGAGATTGTATTGGTACTCAGTAAACAAAGATCTTGCGTAAGATACTTCTAAGTTTTTAGACATAAATATATTTTTTCAATGGAAAAACGTCAAAGCCCCAGTCTCTTTTACCATAATATTATTCTACTCTATTATAATGAAAGTCTAAGGATTCAAACTTCAAATTGCCTCAGGCAGACCCAAACCTTCATCACTCAAAACTGCCAAGAGTTATCGATTCAATAGCTTAAAGCAGGTATTAGCCAAATACCTGCTCTACGTTCCTAAACTTTTTGTCTTTGATGTGGATGGAAAAACACTCGCTTCGAAAACAGATCAATGACCTATTCAATTCAATGTCTTACGTAAGGTTCGTATTGGTACGAACTTATTTAGATCGTATCAAAGCATGCTATTGTTAACTTAGAGTAAGATTGTGTTCCATTTCAAGGTAAACAAGTTTAACATAACAGGTAATTATTTATGGGTAAATCTACTATGAAAGCATAACCCCAAGTGCTTAGATATCGTCTCCTTTTCGTTGCGGTACTTTAATAGGTATGTAGTTATCCTGTGTTCGCGGGTAAAAAATATAAACAAAAATTTTAACTAGTACCTAGATATTTACAGTGGAAACAGTTAAGCTAAGTGCAGTTCGTCTAGATTGTTTGCGAAACAATCTGGTGGCTCTACTGATCCATATCAATACCAATCAGTAACGTCCTCAAAGTACTGGCTGCATTGCCAGCTCTGTCTGGCAATGATATTGCGCTTATACCTATTAGAATCTATTTAATTTTATAGGGTGCATGTTGCTTGCACGTTTACACACTCGGAAAATCTAACAGCCTGAGATTCACAGATACTCTACATTTGCATAAGGAACTCATTACATAACATACCGAGGAAGAAGGAAACCCACACAAACGAATAATATTATTCACAACTGAGTCGTAATCTAAAGAACCTTCGGATTGGGATTTTGAGTTGAAATTAGAATGTAAATTTTAGGTTGCTTTCGAAAGAACAATACTTTAAAAATAAAAAATGAAGGATTTATATTTAGATTAGTGTATTACACACCACAACCCACATACGAAGATAACCACAGGAATGTTTTGTGTAACTGTTGATTATACGTTTATTTATTTAGAGGCAGATGTAATGTCTTCATGAACAGTTACAAGTGCGCAAGAGTCGGTTTACGCAACAGCGAGGCAATGCGTGCCAATCAGAGCATCTCGTTCCGTCTCCTTACGCGGATTCACGGATTACAGCAATTTAGGATATTTCGGGCAAGCTATAAAGCGTATTTATTCCCTTTAGATTTCAAGGGAAAAAAGTTAGTTACCGCGCAACCGCTGAAGTTTGGTTTGGGGTGGTTGGATTACGGTTCCTAGCAGGAGACGAAAGATATAATCTTCAACTCGGAAGAATAAGTATCTAAAAACTAATCTCCATTTATAAAAACTTGGCGCGGTGTCAGGAACGCTTCAAATAAGACTAGAAGTAGAAGTAATAACATCAGAAGAAAGTTTAGCAACAATTCCGATGGGGTTTTCGAGGTTAAATACATTAACCTCCGAATACTGAACTTCTTCCTAGATGGCTCTGCGTCTGGATTGACGCAATTCTGCCAGCTCCGAATACTCAAAAACGAAAATCAGGTTTGAAAGCTTTCAAATGACGTTTTCTTACAGATTCATTAATTGTCAAAAGAGCCAGAGACCTGCTCAGTGCTCATAGGTATGTAATCTGCTTGTCAGTATTCGGGAGGTAAATCGTCCGTAAAACGTGAACACGCGAAGGCTTTAAAACGAAAAATCACCGATAAAAAATATTCATATTCATCCCCAATTGGAAGCTAACCTCAATCGCAATGTGGGTCATCGATTCATTATTCACGCTGCACAAAAGAGCAGACCTAATTATCTTGCCGGAATATATACCGCATGATTGAGGAAACCACTATTCTGTTCCGGTCATTACTTCCTACTGCTTTAACTGGGGCAAGGATGGTAAGTTCCGGCTAGAAGAAGGTAAGACTAGACCAGAAGTTGGGCTGTTGCGCTGAATATGTAGGGCAGATGACGGTTGCTGCGACTTGCAAACTTGGCGTCACGCACGATCAGCCAATTTACGATTTGTTAATTAATAAATATTTTTCGTTAAAGGTTGCAGTTGCAGCAACAAAAAGGCACAATTTTGTATGTAAGTAAATAGCTAATTGCGAGTTGCCTTGCCTGTTGCCGCAATATTAGCTCTGTATTACCATACAGCAGATATGCATATTCGCGCGATCGCATATAATTATATTATACATTATGTATGTGTAGTGTACATATACTTGTAGATACCTAGTTCGTTTCAAATTGAGAGGGAATCTGACATTAGATCCTTGGTTTTATGATACACGACACTGGACACCTCAGCAATTCTTTAAATTTAGGACCGATCTCACGCTCTTCGTTTGACATGGACTAGCAACATCATTATCCTTGTCTTTTGCCTACAACTGGCATAATAATGTCCGAAAAACGATATTGCGAGTAATTAGGTTCATGGGCGTACTCAAAGAATCACTGAGATACGTAGATTATTTAGAAACAAATTATGTAAATTTGTGTTTCAGAAACATTTGATTTTTAACATTGAGATTGATTGTACAATAATTCCGTACCTTTCTTTTTGTGACTCGTGGTTCGACAGTGGGTACTGCAGCACTGTCTGCTGATCTTCCATCTCCACCACGCATTGTGTTCCCAGTTCGAGTTCTGAAACAAATCATTACATTTTTATTCCAAACTTATCGATACACGGGAATTATTACATTTCCGTCTAGTCAACTATTCTTCAATCGTCATTCAACTGAGAATAATAAATAATAATACTTAAATGCATAATTGACGCCGTAGACGGGCTGACTAAGATAATAGATTCGAGGAAAAGCAAAGCGCTGTATCAGAGTTCCAATGGCTAATCAGTATCGGTATGTTATCTAATCTGATGATAATGGACGAGGTATGATTTCAAGGATGAAAGGATCCTTTATTTCCTTTAAATTCTGTAGACCTTCGGATGTATCGACGTCATTTCTGTTTGCAAATAAGTCTCACTAAAAAGAATCCTATGAGCTACCTTCAGAGGCATTTTGGTCTTGTTTACCGGTCAAACTTTCGAAGTATCTCTACTGGACACAAATGCTTATAAACATATTAATTTACGTTGTTTACTAATCGAAATTATCGCAGAGTATGGCATTCATGTTAGCCAATGCTGTGTAGGTGATGGTGACTCAACCAGAAAGCGAGTATTGCGTTCGCGCCGATGTTAACAAATCCGGTTCTAGATTAAGCTGGCTTATGTAAAAGGAGTAGTATTTTGCCGGCTTGCTTGACTACAATTTGGTTTTAGTATTTAATTGCGTAGCTATGTGTAGGTGCTATTAGATTAGAGTTGGTGCGCCTGCTGGCGAAGGTAGGGTGTTTAATTAAGCAGGCCCTTATGCTTTGTAGATGATGGTTAGTAAAATTTATCTTCATAATTTCTACAATAGTAAAATAAGTACCAACCGACTTACAATTATTGTTAGTAATCATCGGAGCATATTAATATTAAATACTGCATTTGTCAAAGGCAAATCTATCAAGAGTAGTATATTAGCAGTAGAGTAGTATAAGAGAGAATTATCTGTATATCTAGACAGATAAACTTCTGTAGGTACTCTATCAAGAAAAAGTGGAACCATCCTCTTGACATATGATGATGATATTGACGACGACGCGGATGGCGAAGGTCCGCCTGCGTGTTGGCGCTTTGTCTTATATGTTGTGATTTGTTATTATGTAGGTATATCAGTTATCTCCCTGGTACCCATAACACAAGGTCTGCTTAGCTTAGGGCTACAGAATGCTGTGTGAACTGTCCGTCATTATTATAATATTATTAATTATAGCAAGTCTTGGACATTCTCACCATACTTTACCATTTTGTGAAATGTGCTTTTCATTTGAAGTCTTGATGGTCCGTAAATGAAGGAACTAACTACAACTTCTACCCTGGAGTGTTAGTAGAGAAACATTCAAGACATTATTGCGATTATACTTTAGTAACTATTATATTTTATTGGTCAAAACTATTATCTTACATATCGGAGACTCTATACTAAGCACTATCCACAGCGGTTTACTGCAGGTTAATGCTAATTTCTGTGGTGTGAGAGCTTACTAAAATTTAAGAAACCCATAAAAATAAAAAATAAATTTTTATTGTTTATGGGTTTCTTAAATTGTGATTCTGCTGTAAAATTATATACTTATGCTAGAAAAATAACTTTGAAATGTTTAAGAGTTATATTAGAAATTTTCTATTTTTAAAATGCATTATGTTATTACAAAGCTTAATGTCAAGATTCATTATTTTGAAGGTAAGTATTCAGAAGTAATTTAATTAAAATTCACAGGTTAGAATGTGCTAGCAACATAACCAAAGGTTAAGACTATTCAATACATTCTTATACATATAGGTATTATTATAATTTATAGCATCTGGTACTGCATTATTATTCAACCACTGAACCCCACTGCAGGGCATAGCCCTGGGTTGTACTGTACCTATCCTCCTTTATTCTTCTCCACACAATAAAATCCTGTAATAATTATTATTTAATATGAACTCTATTAGCATTTAAACACATAACTACCCTAACTAAGTAGATAACTTATAAAATGATTACAGGTCTTGGAAACATACAACGCATTCAAAAAATGCAAGCTTTTTAGGGGTTCAGGCGACTCAAGCTGGCTACAGAGCGGAAACCAATGTACCATTCAACAATATTTGAGGGCAATACACGATATAGATAATATAACCAACTGAGGTGCACAATTGAGTGCAAGATACTAAAGGAATTTGATAATAACAACCAGAAATTAGCATGAACAACATACTACAATTACAATTTAAACTATTACTACCCAGTCTGATATACATTGACAAGGTCAGATTAATTATTTAGCAAATTATAGCAGTATTCAGTCATAGTATAGCATAGCCACCATACCAATATTTATAGCAACAAGGTACAAATTGAGTGAACTTAATAGTAATCTTCTACAACATTTCTAAGCTCCAGATTTTGCATGACATGCGTGTTAGAAAAAGTGTTATTGAACCTAATACTATCTGGGACAAAGTTTCTCATACAAAAAACCGTATAGTTCTATACGGATATCTCAGGAAATACCAAATTATGATTTTAATCTATGTAATTCTACCATGCTCGCTAATCAAGGAATACAGACTCGAATAAACCATCGTCACAATTTATCAAGCGCTTGAACAAGTCGTAAATAAGTTATTAGTACACAGTCACCTGTCCGATAGCGATTTCTTTATTTATTAGCAAAGGAAACCAGCTTACCTCGCCTGTTAAAAGGACGAACTCGAACCGCGACTTTTATCTTATCCGAAGCCATTTTACACTTATTTAACACTAATATAATCAAAACACAACACTTTGCACAAGATAGTATGATAGATTATTGCACATAATCACCCATATTCTAAAACAACAAAATTCATTATTTCACGCTCCGATCGCGACGTTCTCAAAATTTACACTGAGCGCCATGTTGTTTTTAGGTTGCGTAGTAAATGTGGGTGTGACTAGTACACAAAATGTTTTCCTATTATCATCAGATTTATCGAAGATTTAGAGATAATTCGGAAAAAGAATTATGCATCTTTTTGAAATTTAAACTCATTTAGGAAGTTTCGCAAGTTTCGTGAGGGCAAAAAAAATAAACAATAACGTTCCGTTTATCGTGTTTGAGTTTGGACACTTGGGACATCCGTGAACGGAACGTTTAGTATGAATGAAATGACAATGTCAAAATGTATGGTGAGAGCGCCATTTTCCAATGTTGCCTGCATGCACCGAAGCTTGTGTCAAATCTGAGGTTTTGTTTGGTAGGGACTCGATACGCATAGTTGCTTTGTTAGACACAGTTGCCAAAGAATCACCATTGTGACCACAAAGGTCTAATTTCTTTGATTGTGAGACTGAGACATCATAATTAGTTAGGTGAATATTATTATGAGTTTACATTTTAACCGAGCGAAGCCGGGTTTTCATCTAGTATAGTAACTATAATTCAGGGATTCAAAACACGGATCATTCAATAATCATTTATTTTTAGTGTATTCAGACACATTATCATTATGATAGGAGTTTAGGACACAATTTGTCAAAAAAATAACTTCAATTAGGATTGAAACAATATAATAATTATAATAATTTATAATAGATAGATAGATAGATAACACTTTATTACACCACACAAAATATAAAATAATACAGAGATAAAAACTTAGAATAAAGGTATAAAGGGCGGCCCTATCGCTGAGAGCGATCTCTTCCAGGCAACCTTGGGATGGACTGGACATAAACGAACAATATAGACGGTGGCACTTTCATATATAATTGGTAACAAATACACTAAATACCTACATTACAAACATTATAATAAACTTACATAGACATAAGATAAGACTATCAATATTTCATATGGATTAATAATGCTGATGCAGCAGTTTCTTGAAGATAGGGAGTGATTATAATAATTATAATATAAAATAATAAACATGGATTTTCTTTGGATTAGTAAGTAATTTGGCATCATCATTTTGTTACTACCTCTAACAGGCATTTTATAATAATTATAAGTAGTAAGATCAAAATGACCAAATTAGGTTCCATGAGATTAATAATTAAAATCAAAATTGTTCGTCATCCACTTTTTTAAGCCTGCGCCGCGCCGCGACTAATTAAACAAATTCGATCATTTGGATCTACGCCTATGCTTGCGGAGGTAGAGGTAAATAGTTTATTTCGAGCATAGTTAAACAGTAATAAAACCTTTAATTAAAATTCTGATCAAAATTTATGTTTATTATTCTGATCAAAAGTTAAAAAATTTCGCCCTTACTTCTTTGGAAAATGGTACTGCCTACGTCTTCTCTTCGTCACAATCACAACTCTCATTTGGCCCTTAGTGAAAAAATCCCGTTTAAATAGATGGGACTTCTGGCTTAACTTGACACAATAATCTGGCACTAATCTATAGACATAAGTTGGCAATTGGCAACAAGTCAGCTGACAGATGTGACATAAGAGCAGATTTTTTGACAGAAGAAAAAAAACAAACCAAACCAACCACAAACAAGTTGATAATTTTCCGGCGAATCATGATTTGATTTGACGATGCACTCGAGATTACATCTGAAATAATAACGCAAGATCCACCAGAAGCCATCCAAGAAATTATAACAATTCAAACACCAAGGTATCATTATGGCATCTGACCCTCTTTTCGGATGGGACCTTACTTTCAAGACTGTAGAGAAAGACGTGAAACGAAAGTCTGATGTGATTGTGGCGTTTATCCATTGGAATCTCACTAAACGGGGCTTTCGAAGCATCGGTATCGGTGATGAGGTCGGTAATAGGAAGCAATTCACACTGCAACCACGATAAGTGAGCTCTCAAGCTTCACATAATTGTTTGCATTCACCTAAAAATTGCTTATTACCTACATTGTTGCAGCGAACCCTAACTGGAGATGAAGAAAAGACTGAGCTCCTGCCAACTGGTTGGAATGACAATGAAAACTACACCCTGAGATATGTGCTGGACAATAAACTTTTTATACTCCATGGCCTCAACACAGATGGCAATCTAATTGTGAACTTGATGGTAAATAATCTTTACTTTGTAACTAGGTATAAAAAGTAGGGGGATACCCTACTTTTTTTCTGTACCGAGTCTAGAAAGTTCATGGATTTTTATTAGGTACTTCATAATCTTGAGAAGTTGTGAAGCTCATTTACCTAGTCCCTCTTGTAAAAGGTATAGTTATATACTCAACAGGTTACTTTACTTTCCGATACTACTTTGGAGTACAGTTTTCCAATTACCAACTTAACTATGGCTATAGTGCAATGGTTGATTACTAAAAACGAACCCCAGAATATGCAACAGCTACTCAGATTTAGGCATGTCACAAGTAATTAACTTTTTTTTAACAAGTTTTTCATGTTAAAAAAGAAGTTAAATCTGAGGTGTATGTGAGTATTTGAGGGTTGTCTTTCTATGATATTACCAAGAAATGGTGTGTTTTTTAGACTTTTTATACCCCCACAGAGATCAGAAGACCTGTCAGTATCAAACATAGCAGTGAAAATAGATGAAACAGTAAAGGAAACTAAAGGCGCCATTGAAAAAATGATTCCAGATAACAAAAACTTCATGTTCAATATAAAACGGGACCTAATTGACACTTTGACACAGAGAGCTACTTGCACCGTCGAAACTCAAACTGGTAGTAAGTCTTTTAAGAAAAAAAAAACACCATTAATTATGAAACGAATATTCCTATACATATTAATTTTGTTGCCTAAAAACTTTGAGGTGACACACTGTGAATTATTATAAAACTTAGCAAGCAAATAACCATTTAATTATATTTTTTTTGTAGATCCATCTTCAAACAATCGCAGACAACCAGATGACCCATTGAGAGTTCCTCCCAGGCCCATGCCAATTGCACAGCCTGATACCCCAGATTTATGGTAAAATAAAGGGATCAAATACCAAGAAATATTGCTTAAAATAAGCTGTGTATTTGCAAGTTATAGAAATAATAATAATTAATAACACTGGACCTATTTACACTGCATCATCTGGCCCCAAAGTAAGCTCAAGTGAATTATGAGCACCACCCTGATGATTGCTAATACAGGGTGTTCGGACACAAGTCTGTCTGTCCGTTCTGTCAAGCCGTAACAGAGGGAGGGTTCATGATATGATCCAAAAGAAAAAAAATCGTGGGTCTATCTTCAATGGTTTCAGAGTTAAATGTTACTAAACATCATAAACCAACACCCCTTTTATTTTAAACATGTGTTTCCTGGTTGGCAGATAGAAAATGCCTCGGCATTAAGCCCACCCTTTGTACCCTTAGTAGTGCAATAAAGTTTAAAAAATAAGATTTATTTAGTATGGTATAATTCAAACATGACCTCGTGTACGAAAAAAATTGTTTACTCGGTTATTGCAGCAATGATTTTCAATCGGTACATTTTAACTCGTCGTCATACTGCAAAAAGGTTCACCACGATAGGCCAGCATATTATATGCTGTGATGTAACAATAGAAACATTAGTCCTGTGGGCGGAAATTGTAGCCGCTTCTGCGTGGTAGGCCGCCAACACCGCCACGTAAATTTTCCAAAAATACTAAAATAGACAATATTTTTTGCACACTTAAAAAACAACGAACAAAATAAAGAAAAGTACAATTAGGCGGTCTTATCGCTCAAGAGCGATCTCACCAGTCAACCTTAAAATTTTTCAGGGAGCTGCCACCAGCAGGGCTTCCGAACTTAGGGCGGTCAGATTTAGACCCGTTCGCACCTGCCGGGGGTGGCATGTTGTTCAACCCATTTGGTCCACGACGGGATATCGAGAACCCTGGATTAGGGATCCCTGGAGGTCTCCCAAGGTGAGTTAGAAATGATTATGTATTTTTTTGAGCTTTGGCGTGTGCTTTGACTCGCTTTTTTCACAGTAAGATACCAGAGAGAGATAATAAATAACCAATGTGTTATTCCAGATTTTTTACTATTTGTAAAGTTTTGGGCTCCATATCTAGTCATTCCAGCTGTGGACTACTAAAGGTTGATGATGATCTATTCAGTGGTGACATGGTATTTCTGACCCAAAACACTTCACATCTCACAAACTTACAATACAATAATACTTTATTGTACACCAGATACAGATCATTATAAAAGACATTACATTACTACTAAGTACAATGGGCGGCCTTATCGCTTAAAAACGATCTCTTCCAGGCAACCTTTGAACAATATTGGAAGGCAGATCTGATACCCACAACTAAACTTTAAATAGTTTATTTTTATTTCTGTTTCAGGGGATCCGTGCCGCCGGGCGCTCGCTTCGACCCCTTCGGTCCTCCAGGCGGTCCGATGCCGGGACGTCGGGCTCCGCCCCCTGATGCAGATCACCTTCCCCCACCAGGATTCAATGATCATATGTTTATGTAGCATTTTATTACAAACTGCAGCTCACGCTAGTGAATATGGCTGATCTGGAATTTTGAATTATCAGTGATCCTATCGAATTCTGTATAACGAGGATGAGCATGCAATTTTAAATCGTGGTGATTTTAGTGTTACCATCTCTGCAACCTTATGTTAAAATTTATAGGTTTATGTGTGCACATAAAAACTATAAATTCCACACTAATATCATCAATAAGCCAAAGAATTTATTGGCGTGAGCTATGGCTGATAAGCCTCAAATCTAATTGAGTTTTAAGATTGAAGCTAACTTTAGTCAGTCAATAATAGGTATTAAATGGTTTCGGGGAGTAAAGTTGTCTAATACTAACTTTTTCAGACTTTTATTACCATCATTCTCATACATACAATCAAGGTATTATCCAAAGGTCATGTTAGAAGTTACATGCTCGATTTCGCAAAAAATAAGTTTTAGATTAAAAAATAAATAATAGTTTAAAAAAACTAAAAAAAACACGCTTTTATAAATAAACTGAACTAAAAAGTAGTTTTTTTTTTTTTAATAATATAAAGTTATCGATGAGAGTGATAAATAAAAGAAATTATTGTAAAAAAGCGTGGGGTGCATGGATACATGGATTTGCGTTCTCTTGCCAACAGCGCACACTTGCCTCACATAACTAGATACTGATAGGAGTAGCGACATTGAAGAAATATTTTCAGAAACCACCCCACGCTTTAAAACATTAAAATAATTTCTTTAATTTATCACTCTTATCCATAATTTGAATTGTTTATAAAAATATTTTCTACTTTTTAGTTCGGTTTATTTATAAAAGCGTGTTTTTTTAGTTTTTTTAAACTATTATTTATTTTCTATGTATTAGTTCAAATTATCGTGTTGTCATCGGTTATTAATAAGTTTACTAAGTTAAATGAAATCTGACAGTTCAAAGTAGGTCACAATCAAGTACAAAGGAGTCGGTTACAAACAAACATACATACAGGTGAAGCTAATAAAAGCGTTGTAAAACATCAGTGATTTTTGATAGTATTTCTGGAAATGTAATGTTTTGAAAAAACCTTACGTTTTTTAATGTTTGGGTTCATTTCTTTGTTCTATAAAAAATAAATATGTACATGGGCCCAAAATTGTTGGAACACTTTCAAAATAAAAAATAAAAGTACGGACATGCTTGCCTTTGTATAGTCTAAACTAAACATACTTTCTTGTTTTATAAATCCCCCTTTTCCATAAAAGCTAATAAAATGTTAGGACAATTTTTTTTTTCGAAATCGACCTCATATCTTTTAACCTGACTTCAATAGCCCTCACATGTTCAAACTTCCCCTGGTCAAAAAATTCAGATTGTATAAGTTCTTCGCATATCTATGCATATCCAGAAGGTAGCTCCGAGCATGCAATACTGATCTTTGGCTCAAGGTGTTTTAAATAAGTTGTTTTGCTCACTACACATAAGACTAAATTGCTCTGCCCAAGCCCATACTTCACAGACCCAGTAACTGATCAAATAAATAATGCTGGACAATACACATAGCATTATCTAGCCCCAAGGTAAGCTGAGCTTGTGTTATGGGTACTAGATAACTGATATATGTACTTTACACAGATATATGTAGGTTCATTACACAGATAGATATTTATTTATTATAGGTACATAGAAAACGACCAGAACACCCGGAACAAATATCTGTAGATCGTACAAACATTTGTCCCAAGGAGGGAATCAAACCCGCAACCTCCTGCGTCGCAGGCGGACCTTCACCCACCGCGCCACAGAGGTCGCCAAGTAGAAAGCAACCTGTTCATCTGCTGTTTAAACATCTACTGATTCTTACGATAATCGTATTCTCACAATGAAAGAGTAGCTGTGTAGGTACTGCTGAGGGCCCAATTCTGTGTATCACTTGTTATATTATCTGCGTATCATTTGATATTTTATCGCTCCAACGCCCTGCAAATGCCATGGCCGTTTTGCAAGATTGTTTGTTGGTGTCAAGCATTGTCTGCAAATAATGATCTGTACAATGTCGACTGTAGCAGCGTTCGTACAGATACAGAGGGTTTGACGGCATAGTAGTTGTCCTTCAGGGAGTGGGAAAGGTCAGTAGAATCAAGTAGCTATCGGCGATAACTGTCCTTCACTAATTCACTATCGGGCAGTTACTGGGCCTGTGAAAACCAGGCTAGATTATTAAATTATTATTATTTTAGTCACTGCCCCATAATCGATATATTTTATGGCTGGCAATACTATAGAGCTGGCAATTTGTCATAGTGTTGACAACTCAGAAAACCTCCCTTCCATCTTACCAAATCCAAGAAAAATGATAAAAGTAAGCAATGTAGTGCAGGTATAGATAAACGATTAAATCTATCAAATTATTTTATAGGGGAAATTTATTAATAGGATAGGTAGGTACCTTCATGTGATACCCACTCACAGAAAATTATTCGAAGATCTAGACTGGTAAAGTTTAATTCAAACATAGTTATCGATGTACCTATTTACCGTTTTTTCATCGATAGGTATAAGTTTGAAGTCAATTTCTATTGATAGAAGAACCTCTATATATAACATTCTCATAAATATTTAAATCTAGATTTTATTTCAGTACAATGAAAATAATAAGCTGTTTTATAAAAACATCAAAAATGTTAGACCAAAAAAACTCTAAATGTAATTATAAGGCTTAATCGAACCAATTCAGTTAAATAAATAAATAATGCTGGACAATTCACACAGCATTATCTAGCCCCATGGTAAGCAGAGCTTGTGTTATGGGTACTAGATAACTGATATATGTACATAATACAATACATTACATAGATAGATATTTTTTATTATACATAGAAAACGACCAGAACACCCGAAACAAATATCTGCAGATCGTACACACAATTGTTCCGAGGCGGGAATCGAACCCGCAACCTCCTGCGTCGCAGGCGGACCTTCGCCCACCGCGCCACATCGGTCGTCAGTTAAGACGTTATTACGATGATACTGTCAGGCAGGGGGTCACATAGCGACGGATGAATGTTTTCAGACCCACTACAAACGCCTCAATAATTTTCGCCACTCTACATTGTTTCTTGGGTCTTACGGGCTTTCCCCACGCTCAGCCTTGCATAAAATGGAACCTTGGACAAACGAAATCATCCTCCCTATACTCCCTGATCGAAGAATGCAAACAGCTAGAGTGTGATGGCAACACTAACTAAACTCGATTTCCTTTTCAGTTTCACAACTTTTTTGTGCGGTGCACACGTTTCTAGCGTGTGTTGTGAATTTATTGTGCTGCTCACGGCTGCAACCGTTCAATTTCTATTCAATGTGTATGGCTGTGGAGGTAAGAAACTTAATTCTTTAACTTCTACTTATTTTATGCTTGTAGTTAAGTTATTTGTGGCGAAGGTCATGCCCTCAACGAGTAGAATGGAACGGAACGTGGAGAATTGAGATGGGACGAGCGGGCTTGATTGAATATACGAATACTATAATTTCTCTGTCTGACTACATACATTTAGTTCTCAAGACTTCAAGCATGTGAAGTCATCGTACTTTTCAATTTATACCTGGTTGATACGTTATCGTTATTTGCTATTTTCAGTATTATCCGACCGACATTATTTTCTATCCATACCCACCACTTGCCAGGTTACAAAACGATATTTCGTCCCATGTCCTACTTTGTGGTTTCTTGGCCGAATTCAGTAGCGTGCGTAATCCGGGTCGATGTTTTTATTGTAGATAAAGATATTACCTACTCTTCACTACCTATTAATAATCACTAGAAAGAATATTAGGTAGAAGTAGAGATCAAGTAGGTCAGGTTCATTTTGGCAGGAAATTCTAGCAGGTTCTTGTATGAATAAAGTCTCGTAGCATTCATTATTATCTTGATGATACACATTCCATATAACTTGCAAGTATGAGTTCATACCTACATTGATTGCTTCAATAACTTTGATTGTCCAGGCATTTTATTTATAAACACATTGTTCCACTGAAATGTTTCTGTTTGAATTGTACACTCATTGTCAGAGTATTCTTAATACATCGCTGTCAAATTATCATGAAAGAATCATTTAGTTCTACACAGACCAATACCATTCAGTTTTGTGGTAGATATAAAATGACCAAGACCAAACATAAGAAATGAACAACATTTTAAGTTGTTCATATTTTTTATTCTATTTTCTAAGCTTTAATTCATTAGGTTCCTACATACAAAACACTTGGACTCAAAACTTTACATTATTACATACATAACAAAACTCTCAAGCACATACTTCAATAAAACTAATCATGAACGTTTCTCCTTTTCCATTTAATACCAATGCATTAAATGGAAAAGGAGAAATGTTGATGAAAACAATTTTTCATATCACCCTGGACTAGGTGATATGAACACTCTTTGATTATAAAACTTTTTTCTTGTTGTAGGTAGTGTGAATGTAGTACAATACAATTTCTACCTGATTTTTTGTGACTATAAAAACAGTCTACCTGAGCCCGGGACATGTGATTTTTTTTGTCTTAGTTAGTTTATCTGTATCACTTTCTTTACTTTGCTGTGGTTGTTTTCACACCTTACAGTGTGTAGTACAAACCATACTTCTTAAAACCGAAACCAAACCATATTGAATCAATATTAAATTACATATTTTAATTGATGTGACCTGTATGAAATTAGTGTTATAGATGTTTGGAAACAATGATTTCTTTTAATCTTACCTTCTCCAAGGATATTAAGTACCTACCTACTTAATAGGTACAGTAACATCTATGATACTTATATATTTTCTGTAATTTCTGTTCTGTATGTATTATTAATTGCCAAGGTACCTATTTAATAGCTCAGCAATTAAGCGAAGAAACCTGCTCTATTATCTTAAATTAAAAAGGTCTTACTATCATCAATAGCCTCTGGTCCACGTAACTACGACGCGACGCTACAACGACGTCGTAGAATTTTCCTACAAAATACATAAACAAACAGTATGTTGTTTATGTTCTGATGATTTAACCTTTAGGTGCTGTTCATATCTGGATTTAATGTTCAATCAATTATAAAATCGACTTGGTGCAGTTGATTGTTCCTACTGTACCTAGGTATAATATGTAGGTGTGCCTAGTAATCAGGCACTTTATACCTAGTAGTGTACTGGAAGATATGCTAAGAAGTACTGGATTGAATACATAAATAATGTGGTCATGTAAACCACAATTGTTTGTAGGTATACCAAACACCTTCCGCCTAGGCGAAGCTACAATTACCATAGTATACATAACTATGTTACAAGCATTATACTGTTTTATCGTAGGTTTTGAAATAGGAGCTGCATTGTTAGAGCTCGATATAATGTTTCGCGTTGCACGTGCAAGATGTTCTGACTGTTTCTGTAACTATTAACAGGTATTGTTTAAGCTTTGATACACGCACGCTTATATTCGCTTACAAAGCTTAAAGGATAATGTTTTATGGACTCTGATGGTCCACTAGGTTTATCTTGGAGCTAACTTGTTTTTGATAGTAAAAAAAACATTGTTGTACTTGTACTGACTTCTATAAAAATACTTAGTGGTTTATGCTTTCATGGTTAGGGTTCAATTCCAGTCAATTAGCAGCGGAAAGTCATCAAGATTTAGCTGCCAAAGCTTAGGGCCTTAGGAAAATCTTCAAGATCGTAATAAAAATATGTAAAACGCGCATGCGCACATAAACTATTGTGCGTCACTGATAGCTAGCTACCTAGCCCACCCAACGTCAGAGTATTGTAGGCTAAAATGCGTCGTTGCGGATAAAAACTCGTAACTTCGGCTTTACATAGGTAAATTAAATATACAAAGTTATTGACACGTCAGTCAGGTTGCATTCACCTGCCCGTCTAATCAGCAGAACAGAACCGGGAAACCCTGTATAGGGCGTTGACCCAACCTGGGCTGGTAGGTTGGCTGGTTTGTGGACCCTGCGCAGGCGCTAGTCCGTTACCCCGAACTGTGCCGAAGAGCTCCGAAAGCCAACGAACGGAAGGACAGTAATGGCGCCGCCCGCCGCCGCCGTCCGCGTCCCGTAGCAATTTTAGACAGATTAAAAACGGACTCGCCGAAATTGATGGCGTCATTGCCCGCATATCAATGTGAGGTGAAGGTGACATGCGCGGATTTATGCTTCAGGCTGCTATATTTACCATAGGTGTACATAAACCAAAACGTGAAACATTTTAGTACCTACCATCTAAATTAAATAGATCACGTAAGATTTATAACATACCTTACCTACCTACTCCATTAATGTTGGTTTAAATTTTATTGGAATCTGTCTACGAAATGGTTATATTCTCGTAATAAAGATGATAATGATATTGTAGAATGTGTTCACTGCTAGAGAAAACTCATTACAAGGCGTTTAAAAATAGAACAGTCAGTTGGAAATAGTTGGAATGCTAAACATCTTCTCCACAAAGACGTGGCGTAAATAAGTATTATAGATTCTCATTATTATGAGAGTTCCGTATAATTAATTGGAGCCTCCTCAACGTTCCCAGAATATCCGGAAAGCGCCACTCAGGCTCGACGAAAAGTTGGTAATGGCAAAGCCATTAGGCTGGGGCCGACGAACGAAGGGAGAGAAGTGTACTATGCATGCACAGGTACACAGTACAGTCTGACGGCTATTTAGCAAGGGCTCCGGGTCTCGGGTCGTTGATCCAAGCTCCTTGCTAGCTTAGGGCGACGCACTCGAGACGTTGGCGTCGTCGTGCGTCCCTCCGTCACCCCTGTAACCACACGCAAAGCGATGATTAATCGCTCCTGATCCTATTTTTGTGGCATTCAAAGTTATTTCGGCGCTGGACAGGTTTGGGCTCCGTTATTCGGATGCTTGAGAGCAAAACCATTTGGTTGATATAGTTTTTTTGCCTAAATCGTTTAACATCTGGTTCATGTGACATTGATTTGTCCTGCGGAATTATTATAAACGCGTCCTTTTTATGTAGCTGTTTCCGCAGCTGGCGTATTAAATAGTGCCAATATGAAGACCGATGTGTCCTGGCGGGCGAAGTTCCGTCTACGACGTAGAAGTTTGCGGGTTCTATTCTCGCCTTGGAACAAATGTTTGTAAGATCTGCAAATATTCGTTGGGGGTGTTAAATATATGTATCTACCCATAACACAAGCTCTGCTCAGATACATACATAATGTTGTGTAGATTGTCCAGCATTATTTATTTAAAATGGATTCGCAATCATAATCAGAGATAGAAGTTAAGTTATAGCTAGCAGCGGTAGTAGGTTAGGTACCTACCAGTATGGAGGTCAGGGAAGTGGGCTGTGGCTGTCTAATCCAGGTCACAGACTCGGGTCGCAGTGCTGGTATCAACGCGGTCAGGATCTAGGTTAAATCTAAATAGAGGTAGGTACTTTACCATAAAAGGTCGTTGATAATGGCCGTCGCTGTGGCTGTCAAACATCCGATCTCATCCGTTGCACAGAAGCTTTTCCTTCTCCAACCACTTGAAATGTGTTATTCTCTCCCATTTTTGCTATTGGCTGGCAGGCTAGATTCTCAAATTAGTCTGTGGCTCAGTGCGCGTGACGTCATGCGCAGAACGTCACAACGGTGACGTCATATCGCTTACATCCCCTATTTCTATTTTTCGATCGAAGTTCATGACACGATGGAAAGAATACCTTGTCTGTCGTGCTTGAATTTGAACGTCAATAATGTAGACCAAGTTCTAATAATTTTAATGTTATTTGTGCGTGCTTTGCTATCATTATTATCAGTCTGTACCTACGGATAGATTAAATTTATTATCTAACTTGTATAATCTACTATCTTTTTGTACAAAAAGCCAACGTAATTAACTAACATTCTTGCTTCAGTTTACGCATTTCCATTAAATTGAATCGTGTGATAATAACTACTGATAACATTAATAAATTACAATAAAGTATCATCAGGGCAGTCCATCACCTATCATTCACAACAGTTGCAAAGTCTTTTATGTGCATAACTCACTTTGATATGAGTAAAGGGCATCCACTGTTGTTACAAACTCGGTTACCTTAAACAACAGCACAGGTTTTGAAAATTTTAGAAAGCATATTTAATTTTATGCCTTCTCGAAGGTTCGTGTAGGCAGGAATTATTGTAACTAGCAAGAATGTAAGCACGATAGGGTACTCCAAGTCTGAACTACACACCTTATGGTCAGATTCCGTTTGTGTCACAGAGCTCATGGCATGCAAATCCAAGGAAAAGGATTTGTAAACCAATTTAATACTTTCTGCACCCTTATTTACTCCTATGAAGTTCAAATTAACCAACCATTTTGTAACTATTGCGTAACATTTCCCTAAACCAACACAAAGCCTTTGTAATTAGTACTACCTACTGGTTTTCTTTATGACTACCTAACTTTAGTCTCAAACAAAACCCTAGATTCCATTTCTGATACGTCGATAGGCCGCGCCGTCATTTGACATTCGTAACCTGATAACATCTCTCCATAAACTTGAACACAATTTCATTTCCATAATGGTATTGCTTTGATATTGTCCCCAAACTACGTCGCATGTTCTGAAGTGATTGAATAGCTGGAAGCCTGGAAGCTAAATTACGCACACGAGACAAAAGTTCAGGGTGACACGCTAAAGCAAACACATTACTCTTGGTTGTGTAGGTTTACTTTTTCTGTTACTCCGTTAGGAAAAGAAAAGCAATTTGTTAGATGAAGGTTGGAAAGGAAACATGGTAGCCATTTAGTTACTAAAGTAACTAGAATCGCAGTAATGCCTTGAATTTTTCTATACCAAAACTCAAAACATACCTATGTATTTTTGATTGCGAATCGTTTTAAAAGAACAAAAAACTATTAAAAGAATTTTGCGACGTGCCACTTGTCAGGTTCATATCATAACATTTTCACCTTTATTTAGGGAGTTTAACTGACAAAAACTTGACTGTATGTATGTATGTATATACTATACTACATATATTCAACAATATTGCTATCTCCATCAAATCAATCAAAGTCTTCAAAGTCGTGAACTAGAGTAATTGAGATGAATATACATAAGTTTAATTCAAAGTATTTTTAAGTTTCAAAGCTATGTACGTCGTCAATGTTATCATCCCTCAAAAGGTTTGTTCCACTTTTTCCTTAATATCGTATAGAGGTTTATCCTTCTAGATATTAATCTCATTGATGGCAACGTTTTGATTTATCGTGCGTGCATGGTTGTTTGCTATTATATATTTGATAGCTAGATACTTACTTATTAGTATGAGCAACAACAATATAAATTTAATTCATGTTGTTCCAACCTAGCTTCTTAAACCCTAGAATGTCGGTATGAGGATGAACAAGAATTCGAATATAAATAGCAATGACTACCTAGTAGTACCTTAAAAGGTAAGACTACCTTATTCATTTCTCGACTCAAAACTATTTTGATTTACGTTCCGATGCAATAAAAAGCCAAAGGAATGTTGTACATGGTCCCTAATCCTTAGTAACAGACAGGAGGGGCTTGGGCGGGCGGAGTCGATGACCGAGTATTGATCCCGGCAAAGTGGGTCACGACCCGTTTCCATTGCACTACAACACCCTTAGGGGAGTGCATCGGTCAGCCCACTGACATTGCTTACACGTGGATACAACTCTCAGACAGTTTGTTGAAGTTAAGATGCATTATATATAATATAACATGTTACGGACTGCATGTCATGCCATGCAGTCCGTTGTACCGGTGGTTGTATGTATGTTGAAGTAGAGATAAATGTATTCAGTCTGTTGTATTCTACCTAAATATGTTGGCGATTGTGGAAAACTGGTGGTATAGGTGTGGTGCGCATTTCATCTTATTTAGGCCCGAATGAAACGCTCGTGAATGCAATAATGGAATGGAAATATAATGCAGGCTAACAGTAAGGTTGGCTTAAGCCTTGGCTATTTTCAGTATGTATGAACTATGAACTCTGAAAATTATGATTTGATTTTCTCTTCTCCAACAATACTGGTCTGACATCAATGTATCCAAATGACCTTTCGTGCGTTCCGCAGCAGTCTTGGTAAATGTCAGTCACGTCAATCCCGGGCTAAGCCGCAACCGGTACGACGTTATTACCCCAATTTGCCAGCAAAATGCTTATTATTCGCGCATAAACATTAAACCTTCCTTTGCCGTGCCACGAGATTGTTCTTTGACAAAGTCTTGCAAGTTTCCCCGACATTAAAGCTTTAGCTTTACGATGAAAATGTTGTCTGCTGAAATTATTGAATAATTCATATCGCAAGTAATGTATTCTGCGATCGGACGAGGGCTTTCCACTGCCTGGATCCATTTCCATGAATATAACTCAGTCTGAAGGTGCAATAAAGCACATCTACCGGCCCGCCAACGGGTAAGTATCGGCTTTGTGAAAGTTGATTTGCACTGAGTATCCCCTCTATCCACGTTCACTTTTCACTGTAGTAGGACTTTGCTAAACAGAAACATCCTTGATTTCTTCATAATTTTGTAGTGTATTTTTATGTGAGATAGGTAATGCAAATGCACCAATCGGGCTTTCTTTCTTCTTCTTTTGCAAGCTTGAAAAAGACAAAACCCACAAAGAGCTCCCTAACCTTCTTGGAATATACCTAACTTTAGGTATTCATATACCAAACACATCGTCAATTTAGGCCGTATAAAATTATGTCATGTACATATCTCCGTCCATATTACATTTTTATCTTAATCTTATCCTTATCACAATACGGATTGTTAAGTTATCCATCGATGACTCTGGAATTCAGAATACTTTAGGTAGGTATTTCGAGTAAATCACGAGTGGTTCGTTGCGAGTGTTGCTAGGCAGAGTAGGCAGACCTTGCTTAGGAGAAAGTCCTTGTCTTTCATTACGTTAAAGTTTATACATTAAAGCTCTGTTTTTTATTATTTTATTCTACGTTGCCTTTACCTTGGTAGGTAAGGTACTTCATATCTTTGCATTTTCTTCTTTGCAGACCGTGTGTTTGATATTACACCCAAATTCTTATAATAAGTGTATCATTTATGTAATTTCGTTTGTTTAATCGCTTTCAGTAATCATAAATCTGTTTACACGAATTGTTCACGTTTTTACCCGGCTTATGTCGAGTTCCATCATCACAGGCATTGTGGGAGTTTCAATATTTCAATGGCAAATCCATCAATAAGCTGAGCCGAGGTTATGCCCGTACTGAAACGTGCCTTTTGTCCTTCGTAGCGCACGTTGTTGTTATTGTTACGAACTTGGCTCAAAATTGTTTTTAAATCAAAGACCAATTTGCTAACTAGGTTACTTTTTCCTCATTATTGTTTAAAAATGTTTATTAGCTCTCTTCGCTTGGGGCTAGATAATGGTGTGTGAATTGTCCATTATTATATATTATAATTTTTATTTTGATATGGATGGTCGTACGCATAGTCTAGTCGTGTAAGCAAAGCCAAACTTTTTTGTCCAAATCGCATGTAATTGTTAATTCATCAATAAATTCCCCTCGCTTTCGTACATTTAACACTGAAAAGCTTTTAAAAGTGTCGGAAAAGTGCACTCAGTGTAAAAGATGTTCCTGTGTCTAGAACACAGCCCCTAGCTAGAACAAAAGATTTGTTCCACACAATTTATTGCGTTTCAATGGTTCAGAAAATTTCCTCCTCGTGAGTGGGTGGATCTATGTTTAGCCCTGGTCTCCGATGTGGGTATAAATGTTGTTCAGCAAAGGTTCCAAGGTCAAAGCGGCTTAGGGGTCATCTTCTATTATAATCCCTGATGGAATATCACAATTCTGGTCATTATGAAACGCGTGCGACGATTGTGCAATTCCAATAAACTTGTATATTGGAATTGGACTTCGTTTTGATAATTAAAAGGATTACTTACCAATTTTGATAAGACTAAACAGTCGTTGCTTTCTATTCTACCATAACCATAAATTTATAATAACCCTTCATTGTCTTCCCTCTAGTCAAAATATTGGATTTGTATCAAATTCATCAATTACTCGTTTATTTTGACGTTAAATTTATTTACTCGGGTTGTTCCTCGTCATTCATTGTCCGTTTGTTCTCGTCGTTGACCACACAGCATCTCACGTCAGATGAGATTGTGATAAACGAAGGTCTATTGATTGTAAGAAACTTGTTTGAACTGTTGCAGTTTACAATAACTGGAAACAGACAGAGTTTATTCTGTAAATACCATGTACTACTAACTACTACCTAATTCTAATTTGTTTCTATTTGATTTTAATTTTCTTAAGATATTATTGTTATATCCAAAATACCAAAGGTACTTTTATTATACGTCGTTATTCGACTTTTTCATGGTATTTAGTCACGGTGAAAATTGAAGCGAGCGAGGCAAGAATTGTTCGATGTTGGTTGTGCTCGCATCTTTATGGTGGTGTGGTGTGGGTACGTGTGGTGAATGACGCCAACGCCCCCGCCGCCGCCGGCGCGGTGGCGTGGCGTGACGTCGTCGCCGCGGGCGAGCGAGCGAGCGCGAGTCCCTCGCGTCAGTCCCTGCACAACCGCGGCACCGACAGTGTCGTACCGCTGCGATGTGAACGCCTAACCTCCAACTCTGTCTAAAACGACAGCTTCTGTTGCGTGTACTCGATACTTTCAGTTGATTTCAACCTACTGATCCCATTAACTTTATTTTGTGTTACTACCGCTGTTTTTGCATCCGTCGCCCCGGATAAATGTAAGTGGTGTTTCTGTGTCATCACATCATTGACCCGGTGTCGGTGCTTCATTCTGAAAGAATACGGCGCGGACGGACGAACCTGGTCAAACTAGAACCTGTGTTTGTTAACACCACTGCCTTCATTGTTCCTTCTGGATATGGTCAAAAATATTAACCAGGTAAATGAGCATGAGTTACAAAGTTTATCGGAAAGCGATAACAAATTTATATTCAGTCACCTTTTGCATCATGCTCTGAGTTTTCTGGAATCAACAAGTACCTACGTCTGAGCTTGAATTATCTCGGTTGGTTACGCCTCACCCACGTCTTGCGGACCTACCATTAGCTAGGTCTACTTTATTCTTCATTGTCACGCTATTTTCTGTAAATTATTCCCAACCAGCACACTCGGGCAAATTATGTACCTATCGTGTCAAGGAGAAAGTGTTTACATTATGACGTCTCTTATAATGGCACTTTTTCATTGACACATTGTATATGTATTTTACGATATGTATGCTACGGTTATATTAATATAATTTGTATTTTTTATGAGTACACTTACCTATGTGTTCACTTTTACCGGCAAATTGATTATTATGGTGTGAGTAATGCAAATACTTACACTTCTATTCCATAATATTCTAGTATAACAGGAAGTTTATCAAATGTATCGATGACGTGGGATTGTCTATCGATCACAATTACTTCCTAATTAATAATCGTGGTAGTGATACATGTGTTCTGGTTTAGGTATCTATCTAATCTATTATCTGTGTGGTGTGCCAAAATAGTCTAATAATGTGTGGGCGCTTGTTATTTATAAATATTTTAACCCAGGAACAAAGTTAATTGACCGTAAAATGTGTTCGTTAGTCAAAGTAGGTATACAAAGTAATTCAGGTACAAATCTTTTGCTTTCTCAAATTGAATGGATGAAACTATGTTCTGGAGCTGTTATTTCCTCACAGTTCGACGAGTATTTAATGGTAATAAAGGTATAGCCGGCGTGTTATCTAGTTTTCTGACCACGTTACGTCATTGCAATGCCAATGTCGTAGTTTCATGGTCAAAGTAGCAATTGGTATATTGTTAACATTAATTTGTATCATCATACCTACAACATATCTCACTTGCACGTTTATTTTGTTATGAAGTTTTATTTCTATAACACATTTGCATGACTGTCCTTGCAAAGAACTTGTTTCTATATAGGTACTTGAACTGATATGTTTATTATACACAGAAAATACCGACAGAAATGTCGTACTTATGATTTTCTTTGTCGTCTCGTCTATATTGTGCTCTGAGTCTGAGCTTGACCACCTTCTGATGTTTGAATACGTGTCTACAATAATTTTTAGTTTTCTTTGTCTGCATTATTTGATAAACTAGACTCAAGAAGAAGAAGCGCGTGTCATGTTTAGTTTTAATTTTTTTTGCTAACCACTTATCATTTTTTTTACTCATAGATAGACGTCTACAAAAAACAGCTGCTCAAAAATCTTTCGTTTATATTTATGAATGAATCACTGCCTATGACTAGTTCTGTGTGACTCATTACATTACGATAGCCTAGTTAAACCCAAAACCAACAGATCTTGAATAGTTTATTAGAGTCTTAAAAAGTTCTCATTCTGTTTATTGAGATTTGTTTAACACCCACAAGATTTATGAGTCTGCAGATACGACGTAATTGGACCATGTGTAAATATTTTCGTAATATTTTTTCTGAATAATCATCTCACATTCATCACCTACTTAAGAACTTCGAGTCGTAAACAACTAATTATAAAATTAACTGTAGTAGGTATTGGTTATATTACAAATAATGAACACTTTCTTTTTAGAAATTGATCGAATGATGATGCAATTTTTCTCTATAAATTCTAGAAACGTTTAGTAGGTAATTTGCTAATGGAAATTCTTCGATTGGCAGCTATATGGATCGCATGCTTACTTATTGTTTATTATCGCTAGGTCGACCAATTACTCAGCTTAACAACCTCATTCACCTTTCCTTCTGCACTAGCTTTTATTTGCATAGAGCTAATCCTATTCCTATTGTTATTTGGATCGGCTACTCTACTGGTTTATAGGATACCGTCATCCTCTTGTTGCGAACAATTTTATTTAGGTTTCGAGAATTGTTTTGATTCTGAGGCTGTTGTTGAATATACGTGCGTGACCTATGTATGTTAATACAATGCACGAAAACTTTATTTCTTAAACATCGAGCTCCAAGCTACAACAACGTTTGCTTTGCCTCGTTTAGACATTTGCGGCTATTGGGCATGTGTCCTGTACATATAACGATGTTAACGATTTGAATACGTCTTTGTGTTGGTATTCAATTCCTTAACGGGATTGCCAATGCTATTAGGTAGACGTAAAACATCCGATCATGTACGAGTAGATATCCTTCACGCCCTCGCTTCACGAATAGTGCTTTGTTTACAAACGAGTCTGCATTGTTCTTTTATTATTAAGGGCTGTCGTTTTAAATTTAAATGGTCGTCGTCGTTTCGCTCCGGTTGGGTCCCTAGGAGTGCCGCCGGCGACGACGTTATAAATTGTCTTAAACAGTTGCAGACATGAACGGAGTCTGACTGGAGGGCTCGAGCTTATCGACCAGATATCTCGTCTCGAGATGTGTCTCGCTCGACCTTTCTTCCTTTAATGAAATTCTATTTGTGATCTATTTCTGTTTGGCTTCGCCATTCTCAGGGAACATTTACCATTATTATTTCTTATGTCTTTGTGTCCTTTGTTGACTAATATTATCCTCTCCCTTATTTGTCTTGGCTGTGGCTTTTGATACCGAGAATGAATGGGTCGTTATTTAAAGCCGAGAAGTTTAATTATTTAAAGCAATTTTGCAAGTATGCAATAAGTGAAGTTTATTTATACATTGAAATCATGCCTATTCTTGTCACCGAAATAACACCTACCTTACTATACATACTGTGATGAGCGAGTTGACTTCGCGATATTTTGTTCCTTTTGGCCGCAACCCAAGTCTGGATCTGGATGTTGTCTCCTTGATAAGAGTCTCAAGTCTATAACTGAAGCATTTCCCAGTATTCGCTCAATATTCGCAACTCATTAGCTGTATTCATCGGGTATTACCAATTTGCCTGTGTAGTGTGTACGTGTTATGTATCTTTAAATTAGCTTGTAAATACATGCCACGACGACTTGACGAGTCTATACGAATCCCACGCTTGATGGTTTCGTGCCAAATTATCTTGCGCCGCACTTTTGAGTCGGAGGCGCGACGCTCTTCATATATGCCGTTTCTGTTGTGCTAAATATTTGTTTTTTGTTCTATTCAGAACTCGCCCAGTTCAGAATGTTGTTAGTGCTCTGGACAGTAAACATATTTTTGTACACCTTCCTTAGTGCAGTATTCTCTGTTATCCCCTTTCTTTTAAATAAATGTGGAGATCTGCAGTTCTTCAGAAACGTGGTTATTAGTGTTTGATTGAGACATTGATGTGTTAGTGAGTTGTTCGGCAATCAAAATATTTGTGGTTGGTTACGTACGTATTTGGTGTTAGAATTTATAACTAAAATTATAGCAAGCGATAAAATAGTTGCTTATTGATTCCATTGAATACAATACAGTATAATTTATTAATATCGTTCTCATTTTAGTCCAAATAACCAAGATTTATCAAAAAAAATTACCTTTAAGAGTATCCTTTGCTTGGTGAATAACATGATTTAGAAAGTAAAATCTAGAGTTACGCATGACTTTGCCAACATTTTGTTAGATTAGTCCGAATTAACCAGAATAGAGAATACCGTAGAGTAGAGACTCGGATCGATAGATAAGACAGTAAATCCAGGTCGTGATCTGGCTCGAAAAGTCGAAATATTCAATTCCGACGAAATGAAAATACTTACTGAATGAAGTAGAATTATTGCTGAATGTAGGAAGCAGCATAATATAGCGTACAGGAAAACGGCAGAAAAAATAAACAAAAACAAGGTAAAATAATAATAGCTATATGTAATGTTGTTTTGTTTATTTCCAGCTGGATATCCCTTCTGTGGAGACATTGATGGAGTTCCGCTTGGACAGCGCGGAGTATTGCCAGGCCCAACACAAATAAAGTGGCTTGCAGTAGCGGGACCCATGCTACAGTAGCGCTCATCACGCACCCCAAGTATTGGAGCTAGTACCATCTTCAGGTAAGAATAATAAGACAGCTGGGCAATCCACGCAGCAACATCTAGCTAGGCCCATACTAAGTATGACACGAAGCATTCTTTCTTGGCTTATCACATGATAAACCAGAAATTGAGAGTACTTCGAGCTCAAATAGAGGCTCTAAAGACAAAACATTCAGATTAGTTTCAGATTATCTTGTTGGCAATATCATTTTGTAACGATTGCTTCTTTCGAATTATGTAATGCTCGATTTAATATCGTCTTGATTGATCTTGATTTCGCCTGTATCTTATTGATATTATGGTATATATTTCGGAATTGACTGAGACTAACATGATAATCATAATTCCACTTAGCTCTTCAAATGATTCAATTATAGTGAACTCGAAAATCAAATACGTAGGTGCAACTTAACAAATAAGAGGAGCACAATGGCTATGTTGTTGAAAAAGTAAAGTTGTTTACCGTTCACCTTATCATCCCGACGATATAAGAGTGAACGCGCTGACAAGTGACGCCTTGGCTCCGGATCAGCTCACAAATACGCCAAATAGACGTTCTCAGCATTCGGACATCCACATGACTGAAACTTCGCTGTATTTTAAAACTATTTTTAGATCTATTTTTTTATTCCACTTCAGTCGCTCATTCGGTTCGGATTGACGCAAACTCGCTCCGAAAATGATATTTCACGCAGATGTTGTCTGCCGGCCTCGTATACTAACTCACCATCTGTTTTTGTTTCAGTTACCTTAAATTCGGAGCCAGTCCTATCGGAGCATATCATTCGGTCCGTTACAACTTATGAGTTTCGCATAATTTCCTTTTAGTTCATTCCACATTCTGAACTTTTATTTATTCGATTCCGTATGCGCGCGCGTGGTTGAAAGCGAGATCCATGCGGGTAGTTTCGATTATATAATTGGACCCTTTTTAAAAAAAAGCAAGGAACCTGTCGTGTGTTGTGTGGAAATAGAGTGAGAGTTTGACTGTGCCGGAGCGTGCTGCCGAGTGAAGTAAGCTGTTAGTGAGAGAGCCGCCAGCCGTGACCATGAAGCAGAAGGACATCAGACCGGCGCCCTCCCTCATCGAGTACAAGGGGATGCGCTTCCTCATCACCGACCGCCCGTCGGATGTCTCCATCCAGTCCTACCTGCAGGTAACACCAACATTTACATTAAATTAATAATGGTGGACAATTCACACAGCGTTATTTAGCCCCGAGCAAAGCAGAGCTTGTGTTATAGGTCTTAGATAACTTATATACTTAATAGTACATTTTACTACATAGGTATAAGGTATTTTCTAATTCGGATTTTTCTTCATAAATAGTTCTTTGTTTGACCAGAATCTTAGGTGAAAAGAGATTAGACTAGAAGACAGATATGATCAGTTTCACTCTTGCACTTATGAAGCTATGATTTAACTTTGATTCAATAGCGAAGTAACATGTTCATTGTTGTCGACGTAATTGTATCGTCCTCGTAACTAAATCTATTTATCACGAATCGCCGTACTTGAATAGATTAAATAGGTATAAGATCATCTGATAAATGCTATCTCGAGCGGGAATGCAACATATTCATTGTGAGCTACATACCTAAGTCAAGGTTAACTTCGAGGTTTTATTCTTTCAATGACACCTAGCGCAGTACATTATGCAAATGTAGCATAAAATATACTCGTCGTCCTTTAAACATGTGTGACTAGTTTCTGCCTGCGGCTTCGCACGCGTTGTTTCTATTGAAACGCGCTGTTGGGCTTATTTATATCTCATCATAATATAACTGATATGGAATAGAAAAGGCCTGTGTTATTCCAGGTAGACCTACCAATATCTATGCAAAATGTCAGCTCGAAACGCTTTTCCATTTCCGAACTCTCGCATTTATAAGTGTGATGTTATGTCCGTCACTCGGGATTTTGAACTCCTGTGGAATGAAACCTGTCTGAAATGATTTCAGACAGGTTTCATTCCACAGGAGTAAGAATTTTTCTAGCATTTAGTAACCAAAACTTGTTGTTACGCTAACGGTTGACGTTTCCCTCCGGAAACCTTAAACAGGCGTGTCCTTCAGAAGTTTCGATTGCCCGTGAAGGGTATTTTCGATCAATAATGTTACCATCTGGCCATCAACGAATACTTCTTAATTAACAGCAATGCCTTTGGTACTACGTATCTTTCCATCCCTATCGTAGAGATCAATTTTCTAATTGAACCGATCTAGACGCAAATAAGTATGCGATCATCCGCTATCCAGAAGGGTATTCAAGTGGAAAATTTGCTTGATCGCTTGTGATCGTTGTTCCTCTCCAATTGTTTACGTAACCAATTTCATCCGCAGTTGGTCACGTTCATTTAGAATGATCGACTACTAAATCTGCCGGCTAATGCAGTTTACAAAGGCTTTGGTACGTCTGAGACCAGCTTAGCCTTGACCACTGATTTAAGTTGGGCGATTCGCTAAGTACCTTTGTGTACCTGTACAATTGTAAAAGACTGAGGTCTTAGACTATCTCCAACTCCTCGATTAGCGTTTGTTTAATCTTATGGTTTTTTTATTAGTCTCGATAAGTCTCTGAAAATATCCAAAAACATAAACCAACTGAGGCGAAGTTCACAACTCTAAAATTGACAGACTTATCTGTTGTTCTTACAGCGCCTTGTCTTAAACAAATTGATATCCTCTACAGGAGTTGAGGAAGCACAACGTGTGTACCGTGGTCCGCGTGTGCGAGCCATCGTACGACACGGCGCCGCTGCAGGGCGAGAGCATCGAGGTGCGCGACCTGGCCTACGACGACGGCACCTTCCCGCCGCAACACGTCGTGGACGACTGGTTCGAGATCCTCCGGGAGAAGTGAGTTACTTTTGAGACGAACCCGCCGCCTGCGCCAGACGCTTGCTATAGCGATCTCGTTACTATGCACCAAACAGATGTTATAATGCCCTTTTACCTTATTCAATCACTCTACACTACACAATGCGCCACTAAACGCCGGTTATCATTTTCGTGACCTTGTGGCGTGGTTAGAGAATACAATCCTGGGCATGTTTTTCGATCCCGGGATTACGGGATTTTTGAAGTGTAATCCCGGGATCCCGGGCCTATCCCGGGATTAGACTATGTGGTTTCTAATTGGGCTCAAATGAAAAAAAACTTGAGTAATAAAAAAAAGGTACTGCAATGAACGGTACTGGAAACCCAGCAGGTGAATAAGTAAAGTGTTTTGTCTCCAGGGCTGCCAACAAGCCAGAGGCGGCGGTGGCGGTCCACTGCGTGGCGGGACTGGGCCGGGCGCCGGTGATGGTCGCCATTGCGCTGATCGAGCTGGGCATGAAGTATGAGGAGGCTGTCGAGACCATCAGAGAGTGAGTTGCACTTTATTTGGCTTTCAAAAAGCAAAAATAATGAGGATTGGACTAATTGCTGGCTTATAAAAAGAGGAGGCCTATAAATCAGTCAATGTCTGATATGGCGATGCGGTTATGTGGGTTATACCTGTATCAGTTGATATGTAGCTGGCAAATGTTGGTTCTTATCTCACGTAACGCCAAAATAAACGAACACTTTATTGTAAATTTTTAAGTTTATCGCCCAAGAGTGGAGAAAGTTGGGAAGTCAAAATATTTATAATTAATAATTAAGCAATTATCACGCTCCAAAATCATCAACCTATAGTCAACTGTTGGACATGGGCCTCCCCTAATGAGCGACATAGCGTCTCGTCTTCAGCTTGCCGCATCCAGCATCCGCCTCCAGTCTTTCAACAGTTGTCACGCTTGAATAAGGATAATTTACAAAAAGTGATCAATTAACACTTTTATTTTCATTACAGCCAGCGTCGCGGCGCCATAAACGCCAAGCAGCTGTCGTACCTCGAGAAGTACCGCCCAAAGTCTCGCCTGAAGAAGAACGGCAAGAACAACTGCTGCGTGCAGTAAGGCCCTCCACAGCGAACCTGGCTCTGCTTTCACACACACACCGACACAAG
Source organism: Eupithecia dodoneata (assembly GCA_947044415.1). Classification (NCBI taxonomy): domain Eukaryota; kingdom Metazoa; phylum Arthropoda; class Insecta; order Lepidoptera; family Geometridae; genus Eupithecia; species Eupithecia dodoneata. The sequence goes on along the minus strand of OX345656.1, from coordinate 2,977,406 downwards.
GGAGCTTAGCCAACTAATTAGGATAATCGTAGAACAAGCATATTTTTTTAACCTGTCTCCTTTTGACCTCAATGAATAGCTAACATCATGATTCCCTTTTTTGAGACTGGAAGTCTCCATAGTTTTGCTGTCGGGATTATTTTACCAAATATCATGCAAATAATCACAATGTTATGTTTGATCGGATTTCAATGAAATGTTATACAAACCTAGTAAAATTTTTGTTAATCGATTTGATATAACCATCATAGCAAAGCAATTTTAGTTATAATCTGCTTAAAGTCCTTGTTTTGACGATGTTTATCTCGAAAGAGCCTTTTGCTAACATTTGTATTTTCAAAATGTAACCCTCGTGTAGTGGATATGGTAAGCTAGCCACGATTTGTGTTCATAGCGAAAACAATTTGAAATATACACAACATAATAAACTGTGTTCTACATATAACCATATTAAGCGAGAACCAGTCAATAGATTTTGTTTCAATTAATTTGAATTCTTTTTGTGTGGTCAATTAAACTATTATTTTCCTAGATTATTTATAATCGTATTAATAATTTGTGACATAATAGACAATGTTAATGTTTATTTTTGATTCGTATGACAATTTGATATAATTTCTATTTGTATGACGTAGACGTGCTTTTGAATTTGTGATGAAGTTTGTTTCTCAAGCTTATTATGCATTGATCATTTATAAGCAAAAATGTATGTACTTGATAAAATTATAACCAAATAGAAATATTCACATGTTTCTGACTCAATGAAAGTTCCAATAAAGATGTCTTTGATATTATTTTTCTATTTCTAATATTATTAAATAATCGAAGAATAAATGAATGTGTAAACGCAGAACAGTCACATCAAATAAAAATATTTATAAGCAATTGATCTTTTATTTTGTAAAACTTTACATCATACATAACTTACGAATTCTTTGAGATTCCTATGAGTTAAAATGTTACAAGTAGATTTAAAAACTAGAAATAAAATATCGGAAGATCTTTAAGATTCCAATTGAGGTAGTATGGTTGGGTAACCATGAAATTATAAAAAGCTTAACAAACCTAATCTACGCTTCTATTCAAATACTCTAAAATTGACGAATTTATAAAAGCTTAGGTCAGCTCACACGGAGACCCGACGAAACGTCTCTGTGTGCACTCGAATCAAAATATAACCATTGACTACGCTAAAAGTATTGGCATAATAAATACCACACGGCACCGCGCTTGCGTCATTTATTGCGTGGTAAATAAAATTATATTTTGAATCAAAGTGCGCACAGCAGCGCGGGGTAAACTGACCCTTAGAGCTAACAATAGACTATACTTTATGCAACACTGATGTAAAAGTCATTGTAAATTAAGTACTTCTACAGTAAAAAGTAGATTAAAAAGAATCACAGAATATTGTACATTCAGTAACACAAATTGTACAGGGTTTTGAAGACTGATCATCAGATAGTTGGGTAGGTATTTTCAGACAATATCATTTTAATTTGTGGGCACATATTTGTGTTCTTTCCCGCCGTATCTAGCGATAAACGCTTTGATATCAAACTTGCGTTTGCATCCAGCGTAGTTCATGTACCGGATCTTGCCGAAAACAGCGCGCTCCGCCCAGCCTTGGTCGTGGATACCGCATATTGACCACATGCAGCCTGAAAATAGAGTGGAAATTAATTTAAAAGTTCCTGGAATGTATTAAATCATAATTATACACAAAGGACCTAGGCTTTTGCTGTAAGCGGAACTTTCTCTTACAATGCAATCACAATTCAATTAGTCCTGGCCGATGGCCTAGATGGTTTAAGTCTAAAATAATGCTCTCCATGGCTCACTACCTCTATATTCTAGCATGCAATAATTATGACTATCTAAGATCTAGCATTGAAAAAATCATTTATATCATATAAATTATTATTTTTACACACTCGAACAGACAGCGGGAAGCGACTTTGTTTTATACTATGTAGTGAAGCACCACATTAACTATGAGTAACCCAACTTACCAACATAACCATTAGGGTCCCGCCCATCTATACTATAATGATCGTTTAGATATATCGCATACTTCAGCGCATCTTCAGGTGTCTGCGTCCACTCCAATATCTTCTTACACCAGTACATCCTGAGGAAGCCATGGGTCTTGCCTTCCTTTACCAGTTGGATCTGTGCTGAGTTCCAGAGGTCGTCGTGCGTTTCTCCCTTTGACAGCTGCTCGAGGGTGTAGATGTGGGTTCTTTTGTCTTTTCTGAAGAGAAGAAGAGAAGAACTTTTATCAGTTGCTGTTTCTGGAATTTGAACTAGTCCTTCTGAGGAATTAACTGTGAATAATTCAATTGCGGAGTGGGCCGATCGAAGACGATACATAAATAGTACCTAATACGAGATTAAATTATACGGTTTGTTTACCAACATTTTTTTTATTTATTTATTTACTTACCAACTTAAAATGATGTTACAAAAAAGCTTAAGAAGAACACAAAGGTTTGTATAGGAGTGTTATTAGCGAGTCAGCTGAGTAAGTATCACATTTGACAATATTATGCTAAACTTATTTTAAGTGTTGGTGTGATGATTACTTGCTAGGTCCTTCTAAGGAATTAACTGTGATTAATTCAAGTGTGAGCCGATCGACGACGATACATAAGTAGTAATAAGGGATTAAATTATGTAAATGGTTTGTTTACAATTATTCCACATAGTTTTGCTAGTGTATAGTTATTCATACACAAAACGCGTCAAAAATCCGTCTGCATTTGGCGTGTAACAAACAATGAACCAGAACACCCGGAACAAATATCTGCAGATAGTACAAACATTTTTCCCGAGGCGGGAATCGAATCCGCAACCTCTTGCTTCGCATGCGGACCTTCGCCCACCGCGCCACAGAGGTCGTCGATGATCCATCTACCATCCGCAGTGAGGACGAAGCGAGTTACCTGTGGTCATCCAGAGTCTTCTGGGCCCAGTTGCTAGCTCCCTTCACGCTGTCGTAATGCTCGCAGTAGAAACAGAAGTTGTCCGCCAACTCGCGCCGAACTATCGCCTCTTCAAGAAACGCGTTCACACTCTCCGTGTGCTTCGATTTGTGCTCTTGCACGCACAGCGCTACTCTCTGAACTGAGATTTGACCTGGAATAGAACAAATGTAAACATAAATAATTTGGCGCGTTTTGAAAAACTATAAACCGACTTCGTGGGTAATGGGTTTAAAAATATTCGAAATCGGTTGGCGTGTTAGATATTATTCGTCCATTTGTCGCGCACTTACTTTATGCAAATTTAAGACTTATGTATATGGTTTTCTCATGGATGCCACTGCTAGAACTGGAATTGAAATGGGACCACAAAGGGAAGCTCCCGCTTTCAAATAAAAAAGGAATCATCAAAATCGGTTCACCCAGTCGTAAGTTCTGAGGTAACAAGACATATAAAAAGATATCTTCAAGTTTAGTAAAGGACACTATCTTTTAATATTTTCTATAGGTTTTGAGCACTTAAATAATGAATGGGAATTACTCATATCAATGACTTGAGTACTTCATCTGTAGTTAAGTGTGTGCAATTGTAAAATCTGCATCTATTTTGAAGTTACTTTTATGAACATGTTTATTATAATTAATATTCTTTCACTATTAGAAAGATAGTTTATGCCAGAACAACATTTTATTTAGGGACTAGGCAAGTCAAAAATTGCATTGGAAGAACTGAACCAGATGCTAGAAGGCGCTAGGCCTTCTAGCATCTGGTTCAGTTCTTCTTCAGTCTGGACTGCCGAGGACAGCGCGCTTCTGCGCTCATTAAGGGAGGCGTATGTCCATTAGTAGACTAGTATTGGCTGACAATGAAGAAGCCTACGCAAGTGCAGTAGAAAGTTAATAGTGAAAGAAAAGATCCTTACCAAAATGAAACCACGGCGATAAATTGCTCAACGCATCCTGTGTTGGATCATTTCTCTTAGTAGCGAATATCTTTAGCCTCTTGTCAATAAAACTCTTCATCATTTTCGCTGCCTCATCGTAGCCTGGCTTGGCCCATTCCACTGGGCCTACCGTTTTGTCTGCCTCTCGAGATTCTATTGCCTCATCCCAGTCTATGGGCTGTGAACAAAAACGGTAAGATCTCTTAAAAACGACTTTAAAGTTATTTGAAGGTGTGAGTGAACTGTGTATGATATACTAACTGCGCCCCGCGGTTTCACTCGCGTGGTGATAGATATTTTGGATAATATACAATATATCTTTATGAATTGTAGCCTATGCGTTACTCTGATGTAAGCTATATTATTGTTAATAACTAACATAGAATTAAGTAATATTTGCTACTAACATGATATGGACCTAAATTTAATTTTAATTATGATTTGTCGTTGTCCGAAATAAAAGATTTTTTTTTTATTGTGAAGTTTCATCAAAATCAATTCAGTAGTTTTTGCGTGAAGGAGCCACAAACATACTTACATACATCCTCACACACTTACGCGTTTATAATATTAGTAGGATACTCTTTGTTAATAATTCTGTTGCTTGCTTAGAAGTTCACATTGTTTGGGTGTTTCAATAGAATTTCTGAACAACTACTCTAGGTAACTGACTATCACACATCCAGGTGCATTCATAAATTGATATTTGCTAAGCCTAATTGGTAAACGTTAGTTTTTAATAAAGCTATGTATGAAGTGATAAAAAATTTAAGTGAACATTAAAATAATGTTATTTAATAATAATAATAATGATAGTATAAAATTTGACATGTCTAAGTGCTGATTTTGTAAGCCTAAAGGAAATAAAAATTGAATTTTTTTATGCTTACCTCAGGCTTGAACTTACTGGAGTGTGGATGTTTGATAACGGGTGGGAACTCAGTCAGGTACTCATCTAGCTTGGAGTTGATCTTGTTCCGTATGGTTCTGGCTGAGTATTCCTGCTTCTCTGAAGCCACCCAGCAGGGGACTATGTTATGTGCATCCACCTGGAATGTACAAGACTTTTATATGTCTAAGAATGTTTGTTGTGTGCCCACAAGAATGGAGTTTGGGATCACAAGTTTCTTTGAAGTTCAAGTTTCATCATACTGCAATGACATCTAAACCCACTAAGTTTAAATATGCAGAGTATAACAAATGTCCTAATGCTTTACCGTTTTCATTTTTTATTTAGAATCTGAATATTGTACAGAATAAAATTATATTATTTTAGTTCATTATTGATAGATTCACGTCTCTATTTATCAAAAGTATCTGTGTCTATGAAATATTGCATTCTCTCATTCAATCTTCATTCACTCACTTGTTAACAATTAGGAAATTTCATAGTCATGCAAGTACCAAACAAAAAATTTGGATGTGAATGAGGTATAGTAGGTAATTTACGTTTTTTTAAATACCTTGAATTATATAAAAAAAAATTAAATATCTATAGGGATAACTTAAGATGAATAAGTATAGATGAATACCTGAATAAGTGGGACATCCTTCTTCAATTGTTTCTTGACACCTTCAAGCCATCCCAAGGGTATCCTCAAAGGATTGAAGTCGCAGACCACCGCTCCGATCTTGTGTTCTACCACCCATTGAGGCAGAGCATCTGCTCCGCTACCCTCCAGCAAGTGAAAGGATATGTTTAGCTTCTTACAGTCTGCTGCAACTTTCTCTAAACCTAACAAAATTAATAGGTATACTTAAATATTGGATAAAAGTATTATTATTTCAAAGCAACACACAATGCCCTTACTAAGAAACTGGGTTAGCTAGGTGGATGGTTATAGCACACAATTCCCGCTCATGTGAGATGTTAATGTAGAAAGCAGCTTGAATCAGAACACACTGTAATTTACTGGTAACAATTCTATAAACTTATCGAGCTACTGCTCACTAACAAAATTATAATGTATAAAATACTTACCTTTTAAAAGGAAGTGGAACTGCCTGACTGAGGCATCCAGATATTTGGCAATTAAACAAAAGCACACATGGAGCGGAACTTCGTTCTTCAGCGCGAGCTTTTGTGCAAACAGGAAAGCCCAGTTATCCTGCACTCTACTATCACGGGACATCCAATACACGATTCCCTCGCAATTATCCGGCACTAGCTGCTCATGAGATATAATCCTTACTCGTTTCTTGTTAAATTTATAATCTAAAATAGATTTTGCGGTTTCCTCGCGGGTTTTTTGAAGTTTATTCATAAATTCTTCAATGTTAAGGTTTAGTTCCTTTGTGGTGGAGGCCGCAGGAACTGAAAGCTTTGCTTTCTTCGCGGCTGAAGCCATTGTTGCTAATTGTCTATTTGGTAGTAAAAACTTTCCAATATTCATCAACTTTCATTGAATTTTAACAGTAAAAAGATAACAACAACAACGAATCAACGTTGCGTTATTGTTGCGTTGCGCCAAACGAAAGACGAGGCAAAAACAAAAACGTAAAACCGAAAACGTAAATTGTGAAGGTGAACTATTTCATCGAATCGAATGATGGTCCTTAGCTATTTTAACGAACAAAAGAAAAGTTAATGAAAGACGCATCTGACTGAAGTTAAGTGTGATGTTGTCTCTGTCTGAGTACGCTGTTGTGGACTGTGTAGCCGCCCTTCTGTAGCTCGTGGCGGGAAATACTAACATTTTCCAGTTTTCAATATTTTTGCTATTGATTTGATAATAGAGAATTGATTTAATAATAGAATACGAGTAGCTTTGGATTTGAACCCAACAAATGCTTTAACAAACTTGCAATTGTAAGTAAGCCATAGATATAAATAAAACTAAAAATCAACATACCTAGGTTGTTAAGGCGATAATGATTAACGTGGGCAATAATCTTAAATCTTTGTCTTTGACATGACAGAGGTTGGTTGTGTTAGTATAATTAGCTAAATTGTACACTACCTACTTTACCGTCGTCGAATTAAAACAAAATCTTTTTTTTTACGTTTCTATAATACCAGTATGTAAGATTAGGGTATTATTTATACTATTTGTTACCTATGCTAGGTTGTTGCATTATAAAATTTAGCGTTTAGGTACATAATGTAAGGTGAACTACCTACCCTACAGTGGTAACTATACCGTTCGAGGTCCATGGCAAATTCATCGAAGGGAATTGGGATTCTCCCTTCCGGTTTTTGTCCGTGGCATTTTGCCGACTTGCCACCCTGTAGTTACGCCACTGCTACCTCACATAATTTTTTTTTTAGTTTTTAATGGACTTCCGTACTGGATGGCAGCTCGTTTTCACTCTCTTCTTGGCTAGGAAAATATCGTAGCTTTAATAACCCACTGCATGGATGGTTTACAAAATGCGCCTCGACGTTAATATGCATGCAATATAGGTTGCAGAAGGTTACGAGTTTACAATTGAAACATTTAATCTGAAATGAAAAAATAATATTAATAATACTGTGATAGACCACGGAACTTACAGCCCCAAAAACATAACGTAGTACTACTACGAGTATAACTCTGTATATGTACTACATACTACCTACTGTCACAGATGACGATAATTCTGTCGTTATTTTGTGTCATTGTTCTACTTACCTATTCACCATTGCAGACGGGCAAAAATCAAAACTTATTAGATTAGACATAGAACTTGCCTTACAGAAAGGCAGATACCTATATATATAATGCATTTTCGATTAGATAAACTAGATAAACTAAAAGACGACTTCGAATCCCTTGGTTTTGAACGGGTTTATAGTTTTGTGGGATAAATATAGTAATCCCTCCCTCGGTATTAAAATTTCTATGAGACCACCTCGGGATCATCCTCTATACCTATGACTGCAAAGAATCTTCCAAATCGGTCCTTGAATGACAGAGAAATCAACGGATATCAATGAAAAAACGTACATACATCGGAACATACAACTTCCTCCTTTTTTCGAAGTCTATTAAAATTACACTTGCCGCAACTTATAAAAAAATCTTACATTTCTAGGTTCGTCGTCACTCGGGGGATTTGTGATCTCTGGCTCTCCAAGAGGCTGCGCACATTCGAAGCAAACTGCAAACTTTTGTTCCTGAAATATACATTCAATTTTATTTATTAACAACTAGCTGACCCGGCAAACTTCGTACCGCCTATTATTTGTTTATGTCATGTGAGATAGCATACATTTAGGCCGACGACGACTTAGCGCCGCGATGGCGTCGACTCCATTTCCTTACATACCACATCCTTAACATCAAAATCCTTACTAATATTAATAAAAGTTAATTTTGTACGTTTTTAGGATATAATGCGCTAAAGCTCGGCTTATTAAATTTCACTATGTTATTAGGTAGGTACTATATATGTTAGGGATACGTAACGTACGTACGTATTACAAACGAATTGAGAGACATAAATAACAAAAAAAAAAATGAACCACCTGGCGGGCACGCTCTAAGCTAATAGAATTTAGACCGAGCGCGGAGTAGCACAAAATTTATGACACTGGAGAAAATCCGAAAAGAACAACAAAGAAAGTGACCTATCATTGACGTGGGGAAATATGCTAGATAACTTACATTACCCACGGTCAGTTCAGGCATAACATACGGTCTGGGTCCTATTTCTTCAGTAAATCCAGGCACATGCTCTTTAATGAGGTTCTTTACTTTGAGATCTACCATGTCTTTCTCTTCGGCCGTCACTTTATGTCGAAAGCCCGTCTTCGTTCTCAGCACGTAGAATGAAATAATGCACAGCAGGTGATTCAAAACGCGTGGATCGTTAAGAATCTTCTTTCTGCGAGGTTTCAAGATGTTCCAGATTTCTAGAGTTCGAGGCGCGGTCAGCCATAGCCCACAGGCCTTTCTGTGTTTGTGTTCAGTCATGATCATGTTCCATTGGCGATGTTTGTACCTGGAGAAGGTACTCTAACATAAAAATCGCTACAGCAAATACAGCATCTAACAAAATCAACAACATCATTTTAACTCAAAAAGCAAAAGGAGGATAATATCCTCTCAGCCTTCCCTGTTAATGTGCTTCTCCAATCCAAAGTATATCAAATATTGTAAAAAATGCAAAAAGAGGCAAGAAGATAAATAATAATTATGGAATTTAGATATGTGATAGAGAGAATTAAGACATATTTTACAGATGTGATATGGAATGTCGTTTACACGGCTCGGAAGGAATAAAGGAATTGAAAATGTTTGCTTGTTTTTGTATAAATATAAATAAGTAAATCAGCATTATTGAAGAAATTATTATTTCAACACCCCAACTCCGGTCGCGTACTAAATAAATAAATAATGCTGGACAATTCACACAGCATTATCTAGCCCCATGGTAAGCAGAGCTTGTGTTATGGGTACTAGATAACTGATATACATAATACAATACATTACATATATAGATATTTTTTATTGTACATAGAAAACGACCAGAACACCCGGAAAAAATATTTGCAGATCGTACACACAATTGTTCCGAGGCGGTAATCGAACCCGCAACCTCCTGCGTCGCAGGCGGACCTTCGCCTACCGCGCCACATCGGTCGTCAAACTACCACCAAACTACTACCGACTAACTACTCTACTACCACCAAGCGTGCTGATTTTGGCAAAACCCCCCTTTGGGGAGGCACATCCTGCCGTGCAAGTTGAGGAGACAAATAAGTAAATATTAATGGATTTTTCACACAACATTATCAGCAAGCCTACCACGCTACATACGCTGCATACATAAAATAACGCCTTTTCACGAGTTAATCACGTTAATATGCACCTTAACACGCGTTATTCGCGCTAAAATTAACGCAATAACGCTGATAACGCCAGTTACGTTTTATATTAAATAGCGTGGTAGCCTTAGATAATACTTTCTCTAAGGTGGTCGCCCGGTTGGCCCAAAGTAAAGCTTGTGTTGTGGCTAAAAAAACCTTTTCAAAACTAACTTGCCCACGACATCTAGCAGCCCGCGCACCAACTTCGCCTGAATCCACCTGACGTGCAAGAGGCGAGCACACCCCGCCATTAGGTCCAGGGTTTGTTTGTAGTCGGTAGAGGTCATATCTGATCCCATATTCATCCTTGACTTCTCGTCTTTCTTTGGTTTCCTGTCTTCTTCCTTCTTCTTGCCCTTTAAATCTAAAAACGAATGTTCAAATGAGTTGTTTAGTAGAAGCAAGTTGAGACGTTTTTCAGCTAGAGCTCCGTCGCCGCGCCACGCGCCGCGCCGTCCTCACCGAAGCTGTATTGTGCTATGGGTACTAGATGACTGATATACTTAATACAATACATAACATAGATAGATATTTTTTTAATATACATAGATAACGACCAGAACATCCGGAACAAATATCTGCAGATGGTGCACACAATTATCCCGAGGTGGGAATCTAACCCGCAACCTCCTGCGTCGCAAGCAGAACTTCGCCCACCGCGCCACAGAGGTCGGCGATGAGATGTGTGCTGGTTAGAGCGGCTCAGCTGCGCGCGGCGAGCGGCGGAGATTTGTTGAGATGAATGGAGTAGCGATCCACATCTCCGCTCATCACTTCTCGTCTTCGCTGCGTGACGTCGCCAGCTTGTGGGGGTGAGGGTTACTCCTTACTTGAACAAAATGTCCATGCTCAATATGGAATCGCGTAGAGAGTTGCACCTTGGGGGTTGATTTTTGATGTTTTGAAATTCAATAAACCCGAATACCTGTACTCTAAGTTAAAATTTAAAGATATGACTCGAGGCCTCCGGTCAATCACATCTGCACTCCTATATCATAACCATAAAAACAGCAGCGTTCAAAGGTAGTTTTCGGTATCTGGCAACGAAGTGTTGGAATAATATACCTCCACCCTTACATAATCTCACACCAACACTAAATTCACTTTTAAAATACATCTCAAACTCTTACTGTTACAAATACAAAAAGAGGGTATTCCGAAACGCTACGTTTGCTAGAGATAGGAAAAAATGTGCACCTCTTCCTAAATGGTTCCTTAGTCCAGCCAAAGCTTAATATACATCCGACCATATTATACCGCCACATAACACCAACCCAAGCCATACCTATCAGTTCTCGTCTGCACTAACACTGCACAGTCATTAATTCGGTTGAACCTGAATTATTGATTTACAAATATTATGCAATCACACCTCGTTTATTTTATCAGTGTTTCGTTCTTCTGGTCGCCTTAAAGGGTAATACTGAAAATCAGTGTTTTGCACTTCGAGCAAAGCTTTTCGCTGAGTTATTGCCTTTTTGACGGGCTGCAGCACACATACAATTTTTAAATCTCTTCTTTTTCAATTGTTTATATGTACTATTACGTATTGTTTACTATTGGTACTATAACTCATTGTTCTTTAATGTATCTGTGTTATTTTATGATGTGCCTTTCCTATTGTGACCTTTATAACATGTGCTGCAGTTGTCAAATATATGTGTTATCTATCTACCTACATCTTCATGCGGTCTCCATTGAAGCTGATATGTGAATACGTACCTACTATTGGTTTTTAAAAATACATCTCTTTTCCGCTCAGCTCAGCTTTGGTGGAGTCTGGCCCTTATCATCATCATCATCAGCCTATAGCAGTCCACTGCTGGACATAGGCCCCAATGAGCGCCATAGCGCCATGCCAGGGTAAAATTATGCAATGAATGGCAGCCTGATGTAGCCCGGGGATTCTTAACACCCCCGCGGCCGGGAACTGGAGGCCACTTTTTGGCGTGTCTATACATGGGGGGGGGGGGGGGGGAATGCCGATAATGCCCCCCACGCTGGGCATTCGGGTTGGGGAATTTTGAAATTATGTAATTTCAAAATTCGTCTAAAGGGCCACGAATGGAGAAAGACAAAATAAAACATTCACACACATAACATACAATAACACAACAATCACACTTCTCTCTTCGCTTTGTCTCTTTCTCTCCCAATAAGGTTTTGGCGGAAGAGAACTGTTTTTAGGGTTTTTAGGCCTTTGTATAAATTTTCTACAATAAGTTTTGTGTTATGTTTTTCGTGCAAGAAGTATAAATAAATAAAACATTGCCAGATTTGGGCCAGAATCACCCCCTTACTTATTACTTGTTATGTGGCACCCTGTATTAGTTAGGTACCTGCGGATATCGACGCTGTCGCAAACGGAAAATTGTTGGTAACATTTCGTGCAAATACGAAAATATTCGTATACGTATTTTCACCACTTCGACACTCCAGAAAAGGGTCAGCACCAAATAGCAGTAGGTTCATTATCTATTAAACGATAAAATAGTTAAATAATTTGTGTCTATAGACTGTGTAAAATTAATAACAGAATCTATATTATCTATATTAGTATTATTATGAACTATTTCACTTGTACCTACATACAAAGTTACATAATTATGTACACTTTATCTAAAGATTGAAACCCGAGGAATGTACCATTCGGGTCAAACCCCTACGGGTTTAAAGAGTGTTAAATATAAGAAATCATGTATATTCTTTAAATAAATAAATATAATAATCTCGTCAGGGTGTCCGATAGATTGTTGATATGATTGAACTGATTAAGCTTGCGTGTTACGTTAATACCAACGTTTAATACCAACCCAGGGATGTCAATTACCTCGTATGAAAATTTACCTACAGACAAAAAACGGGATTGAAGAGTCTCATTTCTCAACAAAATCTTGGTGGATCTCAAATGATAACACTGATGATTTACTTTCTATTTCTGATGTTAAATACCTTCTTTTTTATGTCTACACTAGCTGCGCCCTGCGGCTTCGTCGCGTGGAAATCTATGTATAAACCTTCCTCTTGAATCACTATCTATTAAGAAGCCGCATCAACATCCGTTGCGTAGTTTTAAAGATCTAAGCATACATATGGACAGACAGACAGTGGGAAGCAACTTTGTTTTATACTATGTAGTGATTTCTGATGACTAAATACGAGTACCTATGTACTTTATTATGCCTACATACTAACCGTTTGCAACCGCTCTGCTGTAGGAATAGTCTTACAGAACGGCAGCGAAAACATCCGCACCAATACAGACTCGCCTTCGTCATTGATGGAAGCATTCAAATCAGTTTGTGGGGATTTCAAGAAAATATCAAATATATCCATATTCTTGGACATCGCTAGATCCGTGGCGGAACGTCCCTTAAACTGGGTCATCGGATCGCAATTATAATCCAAAAGCAAATCTAATAGTTCATTACGAAGCTGAAGCAACGAAAATATAAACAGAATAGAAGGAATTATTTTTAAACTTACGCGATCTGAACACATAATTACTAATACAACGGGTATTTATCGCGTTTATTCAACAATTTTGCCCGACGTTTCAACAGTTTACACACTGTCGTGGTCACGGGATGACTGGTAAATAAACGCGATATATACGCTTTGTATTAGTGTTTATAAAAAGATTGTTGCCAAAGAATTACACAACATAAAATATCTCAGTAACAAAAATTCGAAGAAATTTGCGGATTCAACCATTTTGTACAGATGTGATATAGCCTTCTTTCCTTTTGCAAAAAGCAAGATAAATCTTGATTTTTCTTATCCCCTGACTTTCCTAGTTATAAACCTACATATTTATCGAGAAACTTCGTAGCGCGTGCTACGATGCTACGAAGCGGCGTAGCATACAAAAGATTTCAACGCGCACCTTTTTATCAACAAATCAACTTATTTGGTCTCTCTCCCAATAAAAATACGCACTACACGCGGTTTACATTCCAATAAAGGGGGGGTCTTCTTCTTTACTTTTTCTTTCTTTCCCACTCCTTTGAGAAGGGCGGAAGTCCTAAAACGGGAATGTCTTCGTCGTGAAACGACCTACGACGCTTAAATTGAATAGAGCTTACGTATTTTATAACAGCCTATGTCATGCCCGTTATCTAAAAGTTATAAGAAATCAACCAAGATCGAAATGGAAATAAGGAACCAAATGAGGAAACCTCATAACTATAGGAAAATCTTGAAAAAATCATACCTCTTCTTCAAGGCTGGTTTCAAAGCTCCTAGACAGCACAACATGTAGCAGATTTGGTCCAGAATTAGTGGTTTGAAATAAGGGATCTATTTCAAGTTGTTTGAGATCATTATTGGACCATAACCTGTGATCAGCTTTGGCTCCGCATTCTAGCAAAACTCTTACAAGCTCTAGGGTTTCAGCTGTGAGCGGTCTAGATACTGCCAAATCTAAGGGCGTATAGTAGTATATCTGAAATTTAATACTTCTGAAACTATCATGGTTATTAAGAGGCCTCCGGAGGGAGGGAAAATGATTTCCAATTCAAGCATATTTCCACTATAATATTGTATTATTTGTATTTGAATGGTATTTATAGGTTCCTAAATAGTTTTTTTTTTCAAAATACTTACCTAAAATTAAATGAAAGCCAATCGCATTTTGCACATTTTTATGCGAAAATAGACAAGTTTTCTTGCTATTTGTTTCGTATTAAAAACATCAATATCTTACGTTTTACTTATTAAGGAACATAGCTTATATTGTCTAGTTACAGAATAACAATACTTTGTGAAGAATACAAAAAGTTTTCAGTCATAATTTTTGGTATTACGGAACAAACCAAATTTTGAACGGCTAATATTGCTATCGCGCGCGCATGGGGCGCGGCACAAGGGTTAAACAGGGACAGCGATGTTCGGAGCGATTTTTACAAGCGAGGGTCGCCGGACCCTTAACACTAAAGTAATTTAAAACGGGATATTATTATTATTATATTCTCACCGGCACGGAAACTTGGCCATTGATAATTTTTGCGATTTTTTTAGATTTTTAATTATCTTTTGTATCGATTATCGTCAGAGGTTGAACAATAATTTAGGGTATTCTTCATTACCTTCGGCACTGTTTAATGCCTTCACATAAAGCATGCCATATCAATACCACGAAAAATCAAACAAAAATTAAGGAATTTTAACAAACTTTTTTTATTAAAGAAAGAAACAAAAATCTTTTTAAATTGAATTAATAGCGGATGTTTCCTCCTCTAGCCCTGATGACTGCCTGCATCCGATCAGGCATGCTCTGAATGAAGTTTTTGATGTCTTTTTGCGGTATCGTTTCCCAAGCGGCCAGCGCTGCAACGCGGAGCTCATTTAGTGACTGTGGTGGATTGGAACCCGACTTGATCTTTCTTTTTATCATGTCCCAGATGTGTTCTATCGGGTTCAAGTCCGGACTACGAGCTGGCCACTGTAACTTCCAGATCCCAACCTCTTGAAGGTACTCCTCGACACACCGAGCGACGTGGGGGCGTGCATTATCGTGCTTCAACAAAAAATCGTCGTACCCAATGAACCCCGAGTAGGGTAGAACGTGATCCTGTAGAATTTCTTCGATGTATCGAGTAGCGTTTTACCGGTTGTCGACCACCACTAACTCCGTACAGCCTCAGAAGTTACTCCTTCCTAAACCATTATGGAGCCGCCGTGAAAACCCACTGTTTGTGTAGTGGTAATGGGTAGGTACCTTTCTCCTCGTCTTCTCCACACCTTTTCACGACCGTCTGGAGATCTTAAAGCAATACGGCACTCATCCGTGAAGAGAACTCTGGCCCATTGACCGTGTGTCCAGTTTGCATGTTCTTGGGCGAAACGAAGACGAGCTACTCGGTGCTGTCTGAGGAGTTCTGGGCCACGCGCTGGTCTTCGAGCTTTTAAATGTACTTCCTCCATTCTTCTTCTCACCGTGCGCTCGTTCACATTAATGCCTCTGACGTTTTGGAGCCGCTGTCGTATCTCAACGGCAGTAAGGTAGCGATTTCCCAAAATTTCCAAGACAATAAACCTGTCGTCCCGAGCTGATATGCATTTTCTACCACCACACACACTACCTGGTCGCCGGGTGTAGTTTCCTGTCGCCTGATATCGTTTCAAGGCATACTGCATGGAGGAACGTGGTACTTTTAACACAATAGCCACTTCACGCTGTGTCAGTCCCTGGTCGATCAATGCGACGGCTTGCGCGATCTGTTCCGCTGTTAATGTTATTTTTTTTGTGATACCGGTTTTTAAGATAACCAATAACAATCACTAAATCCAAAAAATGATAACTTTCAGGTAAAGATTTTAAACACACAAAATGAAAAATCGTCTCACTCGCTGAAATGACCTGTTTCGACTAAATCTCAAAAAGTGGTGTCAAATTCAACTCAAGTTTAATGAATTACCCTATTGAACGAGATCTCATACATTTTTTACCTACCTTCATAGTAACATTCATCAGAAACACTTGAATTGTTTGTTATCGCAAGTTTCGAGCTTGGCCAAGATTCCGTGCCGCTGAGGATATATTTTCAGTTATTCCGTGATCATGGCGCATGAAACTGTGCCGAAATATTGGAAAACTCAAAAATCTTATCATGGTAAATATCCCGTTTTAAATGACTTTAGTATCTGAAATTTAATACCTACAGTATTATTGAAGTACAAATGATTTTCTAAAGTATAAAAATAAAACATATCTATATTAAATTTATTATAAGTGTCCCGCGGCTTCGCCTATGTCGGAATCTATGTATCAAATAGTTTATAAACCGTCCTCTTGAATCACTCTATCTATTAAAAAACCTCATCTAAATCCGTTGCGTAGTTTTAAAGATCAAAGCCTCAAATCAAAGGGACCTCTATAGTGACAGACAGACAGCGGGAAGAGACTTGTATATATAGGTACGTATCACTACATAGTATGTAGTGATACGTACCTATATATTTAAGATACCAGCCTTGTGTTTAGTTTGGGTCTGACCAGAAATTCTTATTTATTTATGTGTTAATAAATGTGTTTATTTACTTAAATATATGTAATGAATATGAGTTAACTTTAAATGTAAAACAAACTAACCTGAGGGTAGACTTCATTCACATCAGCACCATGTTTGACTAAATGCCGCACTATTTCTGCGCAGCCAGCCGCGGATGCTATAAACAAGGCTGGCTGTGGACATCGCACGAGCGCCGGACTCGCGCCATCATACAATAGTTGCAACATTGCTAGCTTTATTTTCGTCACCCTATAAAACAATCATGAAAATTTTTGTTGAATTACCTACTATAAAGATTTAGATAAACAAAATATTTATTTATCCGTAGATTCCGTGTTACAATTAAATTAATTAATAATAATAATAGGTAATTTGATCATAGTTTTTGTTGAATACTACTATACAGTGTAGAGAATTAGAGATAAATACTTATTTATACATCTACGGATAAAATAATGTTTTGTTTTTTTGGTATTTTAATCAATTAATAACAATTACCTAATTAGTTTCTAGTTAGAATGTAAATTTTAACATTTTCAATATCCGGGAATTGTATGTTTTTTGTATATATGTACTTGTTTACTCACACAGCTAGTTTTATCTTCTCTGCACTTCCCAATGATCCAAACTCATCTCTCTCCGTATTCTGCCACATAACTTCTTGGCTAGGTCTCTCTTTACCCTTACTACTTTGCATTTTAAAAGAAGAAGCAATGTTTTTTGCTTTATTTTCTATTGGCTTTGTTTCCTCCATAGAAATGTCAATTGCACTTGCCATGTCAGGAACCTCAAAAAAATAAGGAATCGTATTGCTGGCGGGAGGGACAGCAAATAAATCTGTAATCTTGTTACAGAATTCAGTATTAATGTTAAGATACGCTTTCTTTTCTTCTGAAAACGGTCCATCACTGTCTTCATGTTCGTCTTTCTGAGTGCCAACGTCTTTCGTAGTTTCAAGTAAAACTTTCATTTGTTTTATCGCAGAAGGTGTTGTTGATAGTGTAAATTTGGTCGGAGGTATCAAAGTGGTACTCGGGACTATTTTGCGATTCATGTACCATTCCTGTGGGTTTTCTGTGGCTCCAGTTTCTAGAGAAAAAAGGTTGGTTAAAATTCGTTCACAGAATATAATATGATACTTAAATCTTTTCACTTCTTCCACTAGTGGACAAATTTAAGTGAACAGTAAAACAATTTTCTTTGATAATAAAATATGACTTAAGTCATTTAAAACGGGATATTTACCATGATTTGATTTTTGAGTTATCCAATATTTCGGCACAGTTTCATGCGCCTGGATAACTCAAAAATCAAATCATGGTAAATATCCCGTTTTAAATTACTTTAGTGTTGATAACCATGATAGTTTCAAAAGTTTTAAAATATGACTTGTCTAAGTGCTTATTTTGTAAGCCTAAAGTAATAAATGATTTTTTACTTTTACTTTACTTTTTTACAAACGTCATACCACTACCGAAATATTGGAAAACTCAAAAACCAAATCATGGTAAATATCCCGTTATAAATGAATTTAGTGTTAATAACCCTGATAGTTTCAAAAGTTTTACTGATAATTATTGTGATTTTGAATATGCTTTACCTGTTAAAACCAGAGGTGCTGCGGCCGGCAATAGGGCTTGAAGCATCTTGCTTGCTGGTATATCGTTCTTGGCGCAAGCGTATCTCAGCAAGCATACGCCAAGAGGCGTGCAGCAGTTATCGTTTACGTTGTTAACATTCGCTCCAGCCTCCACCAGAAAATGGATGACATCGACTTGATCACCGCACTGTTTCAAATTCATTTATTTTGCGTAATACGGGTTCATACGATTTTTAATTTAACATAATTGTAGTGTAGTTGTTTTAGATTACATTAAAAATAGAATAAGCATAACCATTATCAGATTTATAGCATTCAAAGTCACGATAATGTTTTTTTTCGAATGGACGTAAATGCTGTTGACCTCAGATGGCCATGACAGAGTTACCGGAGTTTTGGCGGGCGCCTCGCCGGTAAAAATTAGGTTGGGGCAACACGCACAAGGGCCACCACTTAGGTACGAGCCTCGGCTTGGGCTGTTACTAGATGCTATAAGAGGGTAGGGAGGTAGCGCCTTAGGTGCACGAGTGCACCTGAGGGCTGAGTGCCTGAGGGCGGAAACGGGGAATTTTTCCGCCGGATGCGGGGTCGGTTATTGGTCGGGTGAGTAGTGTGCGGAAGCTGAGTTGTTGCCGTCACTTCCGGGCTAGCGTCAGTGAGTGGGTCAACGGGGTCACCAAGAACGTGTCCCGGTCTACGGAGGAGAGTCACGATAGTGTCATCATCAGCCTACGATAATGTATCTATTTATAAAGTAATTATCATAGAATCACATTTTAACAAAAAGTTTGTAAATACGAATATTTGGGTGATCCCATCATTATCATCATCAACATATAATAGTCCACAGCTGGACATAGGCCTCTCCTAATGAGCGCCCTAGCGCCCTGTCTTCAACTTGCCGCATCCAGCATCTGCCTGCAGTCTTTCGGAAGTCGTCATCCCACCTGGCCTGAGGGCGTCCTACACTACGTTTGCCGAGTCGCGGTCTCACACAACACATTTACCCCAGCGGTTGCCGGATATAGATCCCATAAGGTCTTAAAGGATTTGATATTTGTTTGAACAGATTTTTTCAGCAAGGGCTTGATAAAAAATCAGCTTTGTAGATGGTTATTTGAGAAGGGCGGTGATGGCCAAGTCTGAAACCAAGAGTTAGAGAAAAGTCGTGAAAGGAATCATGCCCTCGATTTATAAGAAAACAATAACTGCATATTTAGTTTTTTTTTATCTGTAACCTTTGATGGAAATCGATCCGTGGTTTAGGACTTGGCCATCACCGCTCTATACAAAAACTCACCCTGTATACAATCGTGTTTTAATATTAATATTACTTACAGCCGCATACATTAAAGCTGTGTTCCCTTGAATATCAGCTATATCTGGGTGCACATTACATTTGTTTACCAGCTCTGTTACATAGTTAACATGTCCCAAGTAGCTCGCCATCAGCAATGTCCTAGAGCAGAAATTTGATGATTAGCTAACTGATATTATTATATATTATATAACGAATCAACTAAAGTAAAGGTAGGTAGAAAAGATAGGTATATATAAACTACTGAAAGTTTAAAATTTTGTTTGAATTGCCAATCCGGGGCACTTACCCCGGGCGGCATTGACAAGAATTCGAAATATCGAACAAGTGAAGGCTCTTTTCCTATTTATTATTTATAACTATAATATGTTCGAAAAACAAACTTTTGTATTTAAGTTACCGTGCTCGCTACTATCAAGTTTTTGTCCCGGTTCGAAAAAATTGTAGAACCGGGGCTGGTTCTAGGCGGACCCGTGCGCAAGTACCCCGTCGACGAAGTCACGGACTGAAGTTAGAGTTGAAATGTCATACCTGCAGTCGATCTCATGTTTCCCAGCTTGCTTGAACCTTGTCCTCGGTCCGGATAAGACGTTACTGATGTTAATATCCAGGAGTTCAGTTCGTTGGTACTCGTGCTGGTAGCTGTGCTTCATCATATGCGTGGTTATCTCGTTGTTGTTCCACGCGTAGATCAATTGAGAGGTAGTATCAGTAACTGAGCTTACAGCCTTTTGAAAATTTAATTAGTACATATATACTATTATTATAAAGAGGAAAAGTTAGAATTTTTGTTTGTAATGGCTCCGAAACTACTGGACCGATTTGAAACATTCTTTCACCGTTGGGAAGCTACACTATCCCCGGTGAACATAGGCTATATTATATTTTCAAAAAAGTTAGGGATCCGTACTAAAACCGTGCGAAGCCGGGAAGGTCCGCTAGTTGTTTATATTTTGTTAATAATTTGCCTTTTGACATAGCCAAATGCGCCTACGCTGTGCTATGCTATGTGCTATATTGACCCGGGGTGTTGGGAGGAGCTTGCTTCTCGTAGGTCTTGGCGATCTACTATTTACAACAGAGTTAAAGCGTTTGAGGAAAATCGCATCGAGGCAATGGACGCAAGACGCCAGATACGAAAACAGAGACCTGAGCCCTCCTACACGTATACATATAACTCATCGGGCCAACTCTACTGCCATGCGTGCCGTAGGGTATTCAAGACCAAGTTCGGTCTAGCGAGCCATATTAGAGCTCATGATAGAAAAAATCCGTGATTACTTAGGGTTGCCGTCATCGAAATCAATGAGGAGGCCTATATATATACACATATATATATATATATATATGATATTCATATCATGTATTGTGATTTTATGCATACAAGTAGTATCATAGTGAGTACACAATGCGTAAAAACCCTGTCAGAGCACAACATTTTTGGGTTCGTTCTTGTTATTTTGTTAACTTTACGATATACTTCATATTTATAAAATTAATTAATATAGGAATGATATTTTTAAATAAGAATATAAAAAATTATATCAATTATATCCTACTAAAATCAACTAAAGATTATTTTGTTGAATTTAGCGTTTTTGTATGCTATGCTAGTGTACGATTTGGATTAGTTTGGAATTTGACGACCCATGTGGCGGGTTCGATTCCCGCCTCGGAACAATTGTGTGTACGATCTGCAGATATTTGTTGCGGGTGTTCTGGTTGTTTTTCCATGTATAATAAAAATTATCTATCTATGTAATGTATTGTATTATGTATATCAGTTATCTAGTACCCATAACACAAGCTCTGCCTACCATGGGGCTAGATAATGCTGTGTGAATTGTCCAGCATCATTTATTTATTTATTTGATAAATCGAATTCTCGCAAAAGTAAAATTGTAAAATTGCTTCCATTTTTACAGTTTTATAAAATGGAATACTAGTTTGTAACTGAATGAAAAAGTTACAAACCTGTTTGCTTTTGTTTTTAGTAAAATCTTCAAGAATACGAGTCCCTCCCTTGTAATATGCGTCTTCGAATAATTTCTTGTGGCACAGCTGGCTAGAAATATCAGTGCAGTTCTTCGGGTAGAGTTTCGTCCACTTCTCCGTAGCCTTCTTTGGTTCCGCTCCGCATTCCTTCAGAAGTTCTATCGCACTGTTCACCTGGTTCAGCTACGCAGAGAAAGAGACACAATACAATATGTACAATACAAAATATACGCTTTATTGCAAATCAAACACAGAAAAAAACAGCAACAAACAAAGATACAGACGCACAATGGGAGACACGTAAATGTGAAGAGTTAACACAGCAAACTCAAACTCAAAATGATTTATTTCTTTAGCCTTACAAAACAGCTTGGTAGTTGGGTGCCTAAATCACCATCATCATCATCAGCCTATAGTAGTCCACTGCTGGACATAGGCCTCTCCTACTGAGTGGGTGCCTAAATGTATTAATTTAATTCAGAATTTACCTCTGAATCTGTGTGAATAAAACTAATGACGACCGATGTGGAGCGGCGGGCGAAGGTCCGCCAGCGACGCAGGAGGTTGCAGGTTCGATTCTCGCCTTGGAACAAATGAATGTACGATCTGAAAAACATTTGTTTCGGGTGTTCTGGGTATTTTATATGTATCATAAAATTATCTATCTATGTACCTAATGTATGTCTTAAGTATATCAGTCATCTAGTACCCATAACACAAGCTCTGCTTAGCTTGGGGTTAGATGCTGCTTTGTGTATTGTTCAGCATTATTTTTAATTATAATTTATTGATTATTTATTATATCCGGTAACAATACTTATAACGCTTAACTGAGTTTAAAGGTGTAAAAATACAATTTCCGGTTTGAGTAAAAATCAATCTCACTACTCATGTGAAGTAAGGGTAAGTATTGACCCATAAAAATAAACTGAAGCTAAGATAAGTAAAGGTACTGATCAGAATCGTTACAAAAGATAAAAAAAAATT
Organism: Eupithecia dodoneata; assembly: GCA_947044415.1. NCBI lineage: Eukaryota > Metazoa > Arthropoda > Insecta > Lepidoptera > Geometridae > Eupithecia > Eupithecia dodoneata. Next base: position 2,954,774 of record OX345656.1, on the reverse strand, counting down.
GTTTCCAAAAATAGCATTGAATAATTTAGCATATTTTAAAAAACTATAATTTGACTTAAAATTCTTAAATAATGAAAATTGGTTTTAAATTTAGTCTTAAAAATAAACCTTAATTAAGATTTATTAATCAGTAATTAATTAATTAAGATTATTAAGATTATTAATTAAGATTATTTTATGTTTTAAAAATAAATCTTAATTATGATTTATTTAATAAATCTTAATTAAGATTTATTTTTAAAACTACATAATCATCAAAATCGGCTGGCGTTATATTGAGTTATTCGTCCATTTGTCGCCCACATATACTTAATGCAAATTTAAGTCTTATATGTTTTCTCATAGATACCATAGTCAGAACAGGACTAAATAAAAAGTAATAATCCAAATCTGTTCACGCAGTCGAAAGTTCTGGGGATACGAACATAAAAAAAGAAAAAAAAAACTGTCGAATTGAAAACCCCTCATTTTTCAATTCGGCTAATATGAATAAAATAAATAATCGTATTCGTATATAAACAAATATAATATCATAGAATAAATAATAGTAAACCCACAGCTTTTATCCGACTCGTCAGAACCGATGCTCACAAACATAAAAAAAAGAATCCAGTCGAATTGTGAACCCCCTCCTTTTTGAAGTCGGTTAAAATAAATAAATAATCGTTAACCCACAGCTTCTATCCAACTGGCCAGAACAATCTGATGCTCACAAACATAAAAAAAAGAATACAGTCGAATTGTGAACCCCCTCCTTTTTGAAGTCGGTTAAAATAAATAAATAAAATAAATAATCGTAAACCCACAGGTTTTATCCGACTCGCAAGAACAGTCCGATGCTCGTCCACGCAGGCCTGACCTTCCAGCCTGCTGTACAAGTCCACCGCCACGTTCGGCGTCGAAGGCCTCCACGCCAGCCTCACGAGCTGCGTTCCTTGCCAGAGGCCAACATCTTGCCGCAAGCTGGCCTGGGATAGAACTCCGGGGCCCCAGCGGATGTCTTCGTAGAACAGGCCCTGAAACCACCACTTGGTAGGTGAAGGAAAGGACATGATTTCTAGGCTAAATAAATAATGCTGGACAATCCACACAGCATTATCTAGCCCCATGGTAAGCAGAGCTTGTGTAATGGGTACTAGATAACTGATATACATAATACAATACATTACATAGGTAGTTTTATTATACATAGAAAAAATATCTGCAGATCGTACACACAATTGTTCCGAGGCGGGAATCGAACCCGCAACCTCCTGCGTCGCAGGCGGACCTTCGCCCACCGCGCCACATCGGTCGTCATGAATGTGAAGTTGAATGAATGAATTAATGAATGAACTCTTTATTGCACTTAAAACTATAAAATAGTACCTTATATCTAAACATTACAAATTGAATTAAAATTAGAATTTGAATACTCTATTTAACTTTGTTTCTGTGTCGGATGTTTTCGTCACAAATCCTATCTTTCAGAGAGACTAAGCATAGTTCTGTCCATAGCTCGCTGAGTGACTTTGAACTGGTGAATCAGCCCTATCGTGAGTGTCCACGTACGAGCTCCATAGGTCATGACGACGGGTAGAACCATAGGGTAGAACGCACTGATGAAAAAGTTTCGTCTTCAAGTATTGCGGTATGGATGACGAGAAGACTCGGCGTAGTTTTCCGACCCGCCATTCCAAGGTTTTTTATCGCCTAGATAATTTGATATATTCTAGTATGTTTCAGAAAGGCAATGTTTAACAATTTGTATGAATTTGTTTACTCACAGTGAACACAGCTCCATCCGGGTAGGACATGGCCCCGTACCCGTGCAGTCGGTTCGCGTAGAAGTGTCCCTCGTAGGACACGGACACCCCCTCCTCACCGCGGTACCGCGACCGGTACTCCCCGACGCCGTGCATCGTGTCTCGTAGGAACTGCCCGCTGTACCACTCTAATGACTGGAATGATGATAGATGGATAGATGTCATTTATTTGACAGTGCAGCACATGATATATCATAAATGCTGGGTGCGTCAAGCTGAAGACAGGACGCTATGGCGCTCATTGGGGGATGCCTATGTCAAGCAGTGGACTAACATAGGCTGATGATGAAGCCGCGGGCGCAGCTAGTAATAATTATAAATAATGCTGGGTAATCCACACAGCATCATCTAGCCCTAAGCTTAGCAGAGCTTCTGTTATGGGTACTAGATGACTGATGTAGGTACTTAATACAATACATTACATATATAGATTATATAGATAGATATTTTTTTATTATAAATAGATAACGACCAGAACACCCAAAACAAAAACCTGCAGATCGTACACACAATTGTCCCGAGGCGGGAATCGAACCCGCAAGCTCCAGCGTCGCAGGCGAACCGTCGCCCACCGCGCCACGGAGGTCGTCAAATCTCTGTTCGCAGACTTAAACTTATCATAAATGCGAAAGGTTAGTTTAGATGGATGGCATAGATGTTTTTACCAAAGCTACTGAACGGATCGTGCTACCTCTGAACCTGTGTTCTTTAGTGGACACCACGACTCGGTAAACGCAGTATAAGGTCGCCCTCCGGCCAGGTGGGATGACGAATAAGACTGTAGGCAGATGCTGGATGCGTCAAGCTGAAGACAAAGCACTACGGCGCTCATTAGGAGAAGCCTATGCCCAGCGGTGGACTAACATAGGCTAATGATGATGATGATGATAGATAAAACTTATAAATAATGCTGGACATATCACACAGCATTATCTAGCCCCATGGTAAGCAGAGCTTGTGTTATGGGTACTAGATAACTGATATACATAATACATAGATAGATTTTTTTTTATTATATATAGAAAACGACCAGAACACCCGGAACAAATATCTGCAGATCGTACACACAATTGTTCCGAGGCGGGAATCGACCCCGCAACCTCCTGCGTCGCAGGTGGACCTTCGCCCACCGCGCCACATCGGTCGTCAATAAGACTGTAGCAATAGGAATACAGATAAGTTAGTAGATCTGAAAACATAGTATCTTTTCAGACTATCGACCAAATACCTACTGAATGATATAATATTCAAGTATCTGCAAACCTCAGCGCCTTCCCAGTAATTTTCTCCAATTCCGTTCTTCCTTTCTTCTGCATCAACATCCCCAATATAATACTGTTTGTATTGCCAAATAGCATTCGTAATTGTCGGAATTGGGCATGGGGGATTGGTCATAGTTGCTTTACAAAATTAAAATGGTGTCAAAACTTTAAATACTGATTAAATTAGATGAAAAACAATTCCCTATTTCTGTATAAATAATGATTCTTTTTTAATGGCAACTGTTACTTGGACACTTTTCTGACAGTTTCAAGTTTCGTGCGAAAATAATTGTTGGCTACTGAATACTCTATATTCTCTTTGGCTACTGTAGTGTACTTTGTGACAGTTATACGTAGTTATTGTTTTTACCAAAGATAATATAAGTATTACTACGTATTTACCACGGTATTTACTAATACTAATCTCATTGGTTCGCACCAAAGAGATTAGTATTGTATTCTCTTTGGTTCGTAGCGTTTGTATTCCCTTTGGTTCAATAACTATGTTTCACACTTGAACCCGTAACCATGGGTGTGAAAATGACAGATGTGTCAAATGAATGATAATTAGCTTACATTGCTATTAGGTACGTAGAATTTTTTATCTAGTGTATTTTCTTTGGACCAAAGAGAATACAAGAACGATTTTTGGACAAATATCGTCTCTCGTCCTCGTATAGACTACGCTATTTCATACGGTTTTCATCAATGAACGGTGGGTTTCATAAGGAAGGGTTATATTTATATTCATTCAACTAACAGGCTAGAGGTTTCTTCGTCCCTATTTAGTCTTATTGAAGATACAGAAGTAAAACAATAGAACTTTATTTCCGTGTTTTTTAATTTTAAGAAATTTAGTTTTTTCTAAGTACCTTTATTGTATTAACGTAAAATTTTTTTGACTGACTTGATTTATATTTCAAATGATCTAGCTTTTGTCAACTATTTCTAAGTCGTATTATGTATGTCTAAAAGGACAAACTCACTGAAAATGTATAGATAGCTGTTTTGAAGACCTTCTTACTAAAGATCTACATAGAAGATCTTAAAAACATTTTTTTTTCAATTATTTTTTTAGTATTATCTTGCCTATTTATATCGATTGAATATAATAACTGGATAGAACATATATTTTCGGAAAAAAAGGAAAACAATTTAACCTTTTTATTATTATACATACTTAGAAAAAACAAAAATCGAACAGTTTTATGTACAAAAGTAACAAATATCGGATGTTTTCAAACATCGTAGCATGTTCGAAGTTTTTAATTTATCATAAGAGTAAAGTAATATAAATAATGGAATTCTATAAAATACGTCTGTAGTAAACTGAACGCGCACCTCTCCGCGCCGCAGTAACCGCACTCGCCGCAGTCATCGCATTTTCTAAATCTTTACATGAAATAGTATTTAACATCGCGCACCTAACCGCGCCGAACGCACCGCATTTCATTAAAATCGAGTGCGGCTCCTAGATCTTGGATAGATGCGCACTCGTTTTTGGTACAAATGATTACTAATTATTAATTCTTTCCATCCAAAGTTTGCCTGGAAGAGATCGCTTCTAAGCGATAAGGCCACCCATTGTACTTGTAACATGTAATATCTTTCATAATGTTCTGTATCTGGTGTACAATAAAGTATTTTTGTATTGTATTGTATTACAAAATTCACCCACCTTAATACCTAACTTAAATACCTTCAAAAACAGCTCGCCCATCCAAATACTTTATAATTTACGTTTGAGCTAAAGTCCGGTTAAATTTCGACGAACTCATTAAACGTGTATTTTTACTTATTTTGGTTAGTTTCTTCTTGTTATTAGAAACATGAACAACATTTCGTTCTGGTCTTCTCAAAATACGTGTATTCCTGAAACAAATAAATATAAATATTGCTGGACAATTCATACAGCATTATCTAGCACCATGGTAAGCAGAGCTTGTGTTATGGGTACTAGATAACTGATATACATAATACAATACATTATATAGATAGATATATTTTTATTATACATAGAAACGACCAGAACACCCGGAACAAATATCTGCAGATCGTACACACAATTGTTCCAAGGCGGGAATCGAACACGCAACCTCCTGTGTCGCAGGCGGACCTTCGCCCACCGCGCCACATCGGTCGTCATAACCATTCACCGTATTATTCCACCGTAGATAAAATGTTGATACACTTCATGTCGACCATTTTTGTGATGACCATTATTCCTTTGAAAATGAAAATGAAAAGTTTTTATTTCTTTAAGCTTACAAATAAGCACGAGTGAGAAGAAACCACTAGTATGTTCATATTTGAAGGGACTCGAACTAGCATCTTTGCATTATAAGTAAGCATAGTCTTTACTGCTAAGCAGCGTTGGTTTCTCTTATATTTACATAAGTGTGTATTTCCGCCAAGATTTGTTAAGTCGAAAGTCAAGTACTTTTAAGGACTAAACTGGCCTAGAAAACTCTTCAGATCATGATGACCAAATCTCAATTTTTACCCGATTGCAAGAAAGGTCAGAGCAATGTTCTATTTTATTAATCTTTACTTATCTCCAATCACCACTACACAAAAATTTGTATAAGTGGATACTAAAAAAAAACCGGAAACTACACACAGCATCATCTAGCCCCAAGCTAAGCAGAGCTTGTGTTATGGGTACTAGATGACTGATATAATAATAGAATACATTACATAGATATATATTTTTTACTAATAAAAACTTTCTGTTTACCAGTAAGAAGGAAGCAGCTAGCAGGAGGCACTTGTGTTTGGGTTGAACAGCCAGATCTGGTATCTGAACGTTGGTAGCGAAGCTCACCAGCTCCCGGTCCCAGCCGTGGGTTATCTTGCCCACTTCCCGGAGAGAGTCTGCGGTCAATATCTGGGAAAATTAGACAGTCGGTTTACCTACGTTTTTTTTTAAGATAATGATTATTTTAATTAGCATAGAAATAACAATTTAAGAATAGGAATAAATTAGATGTGTCGACAATTCAAATAAAACCGGACAAGTGCGAATCAGACTCGCGCACGAAGGGTACCGTTATCTATAAAAATGTCTGTTGTATGGGGCTCCCTTAAATATTTATTAGATTCTGTTCTTTAGTATTTGTTGTTATAGCGGCAACAGAAATACATCATCTGTAAACATTTCAACTGTCTAAATATCACGGTTCATGAGATACAGCCCGGTGACAGACGGAGAAGCAGACAGACAGACGGACATACGGACAGCGGAGTCTTAGTAATAGGGTCCCGTTTTATCCTTTAGGTACGGAACCCTAAAAATTGAGCCAATTTTTAAAATGGCAACACCTGTGTACGTTCTTTATTTAGCACGTATTCTTGGTTTAAACTGAGAATATACAATACAATACAATACAATACAAATACGCTTTATTGCACATCAAACACAGAAAAACAAAAACAGTAAAGAACAAAGATACAGATGCACAATGGGCGGCCTTATCGCTAAGAGCGATTTCTTCCAGGCAACCTTTGGATGGACACGTAGCTAAAGTACAGGTATGACGGTGGCGTATTATAGACTAATGTTGTTTATAAATTATATACAATACAAATACATAAATACATGTTTATACGTTAATGGAAATAAATACTGATTACAGACACTATTACATATACATACATTAAATATTAACTATTTGAAGTTGAAGAAAGAAAATGTTCTATACCTATAGATAGATTATTTGTGTTGGCACTTTAGAGTCGAATGTGGCAGACATATCTGTGGACCAAATACCCAATGCACTACCAATACTGAAGTGACCATAAAATTTCCTCACCTTAAACTCAGACAGCATCAGCGCGCTCCGCTTCAGCATGGCCGGACCCTCGATGATGAAGAGCACCTGGTCGTTAGCGTCGCGCACGCGGTACACCGGGACCATCCACGTCCACTGCTGCTGGATCCTGCCCACGTAGTCCCCTGGAGGAGTCACCACTTTCATCTCCTGGAAGAGACGGTTGGTGCGGTTGGGGGCTACCATGCTATTTACACATAACGTAACGCGCGTTATCAGCGTTATTACGCTAATTTAACGCGGATAACGCCTTTACACGAGTTATTCGCATTAAAATGCGCCTTAACACTCGTTATCCACGCTAAAATTATAGCGTTATAACTTTACGTTTCAAAGACCATTGCGCGCGTATTCGTAAACGTTCCATGGCTGAAACTCGAAAATCCACTACCATTCTCACTGTAATAGTCGCCTCATTTGAATGTATACTCAAGTACACTCTTTGGTCAATCCTTAGCACATAGAGTGAAAGTGGCGCGTGCAAAAACTTAAACTTTAAGTCGCGATAGCCACGCGATTCATGCGAGTTATTTATTATTTTATAGTCACTACATCTGCCATGATTGTGGTTTTTATTTTAATAAATAAGACCCACTACTTTCAAATAATTTTTTTTTGTGTATAGAGTCACATAAGCGAGTACTTAATCAAAATTTATATAAACAATTTTTTTTGCGTCTATTTTTTAGCGATAGCTTTTTCTCTAGTTTCACCCCCTTTTGGGTTGCACTTTATCCAGGGACACCCTTGCCTTCAAATAACAATCACGTAAGTATTCTTTCCATTTATAGGTTGCCTGGAAGAGATCGCTTCTAAGGCCGCCCATTGTACTTGTCGCATGTAATGTCTTTTATAATGATCTGTATCTGGTGTACAATAAAGTACTTTACCTGTAGCCTACAAGGAAAGCAGCATGACGACCCCGCTAGCCGCCTTTCTAGCACCATAGCCTCCTGCCTCGTGTTGTCATGGAGACGCATGGTGAAGGCTCGACCGCTGCCGCAAATACACCGCTGTGATTGGCTGGAAGTCTCGCTGGCGATGTATAGAGCTTCTCCATTCGGGATTCGGATGATGTACCGGTTTTCTGATTCTATTTTTGATGTTACTATGGGAAAAGTAGATCTGATCAAAGAGGTTTTAATAATAGTGTCAAAACCATGAAAATATGATTGATATTGAATCTTTTTTGATTCGTAACTCGGCTCTGCCGACTCTTTTCTTAGAATATCGGCAAAAGCTCCATATGAAGTATTTATGAAAAAAAAATGCTAAAATTAACTTGATGACCTAAACACCCCATTATAGGCGAGATTAACAAGAGCGAGTTATAATGGGTAGTTTTGGCGCGAGTAAAAAATAATAAATACATTTCACTTCGATTGCGAGAAAATAAAAGAATTGCACTTTTTTTACTTAAGTATGGAATTTTTCGTAAGTCTTTAAATATATTTCACGTGATTTTGCAGTATAAATCATTATTCATTCTATCTTTGCCCTCCTGTTCCAATTGCATATTATTATCTTAATTTAGCTTGGAGGAAAAGTCACACTTACATCCAACAATCACCAAGAAGGCGAAATTAGTTCCATTTCACATCACAAAAATGAGTTCAAATTGAATGTCTGTTCTTTGTAAAAAAAAAAAACAAGTCTCTATGTAAGAAGGCTTGTACTGGCTGATGATTTCGGACCAATATTAAAAAGAAAAATTCATTTAATCAAGGGACAAAAGACTCGAGTTTTACGCCCCCTAAGCTCACCTCCCTAAGCTACAATGATACGCTTTTTGAGCAAGAGAAGTGACAATAACTTTTGGATGACAAAATATGAAATGGAACCACATAATGAACAAAATAATTCACAATTTTCAACATTATCCTGAAAGTTATCTAATAAATATGACTGTCCAATACGGGATTTAGTTATTTTGGTTTTATTTTCTTCGTTGTACCTAATTATTATTAGTATTTTCTTTTTTGTTATTTTTTTTTACTTTTGTTGTCTGAAAATAAAGAATTTGAATTTGAACATCAGAATACGTGAAGTAGGTATGAGTACATACGATCATCAAGCTCCACGGTCTGCTGTATGAGGAGACTGGAGACGCCGATGAGAAAGTCTAGGCCATGCACGGGAATGAACTGCCCCCGAGGGTTCGACCGCCAGTCCAGTGTCGACACCGGCAGCTCTGCTCTGGTTCTGCCTGTTAGAAAACACTTTTAAACGTTGCTAAAATGCTAAGATTCCGCGGTAAGACTTGCAAGGGGCTTCGCAACTACTGCTCTACGAGCTCGCCATTTTCATCATGGGTACTCCATATGTTAAATCAGCCGCCAGTCGCCATAAAGTCGCCATAACATTCTTTCATTTTATGTCCACGGCTGGACATAGGCCTCCCGTAATGAGCGCCATAGCGCCCTATTTTCAGCTTGACGCTTCCAGTATCTGCAGTCTTTCGCAGGTTGTCAAAACATTTTTTAAACCGGCAGCAATTGCCATTTGTATCATTTTGTTTTTCTTAGAGTGGAAAATAAAGCAAATTATTAATGTAATACCTTACTATATTAACAAGAGTGAAATATATACTTACACTATTCATACACTAATCATTATTTTGTTCTTGTTGTCTTTGTTGAATAATCATTAATAAAATAGAGGTAGGTCCCAGCTAGTGACGTGGATAACCGAATTCTTGCACTTAAGGCATTGCCACACTGGATGCGTTCTGCTGTCTGCAGTCAGGTCAAATTGAACGCAGTTGTTCAATTTGACCTGACCGCAGACCGCAGAACGCATCCAGTGTGGCAAAGCCTTTGCTCAAAATCACCAGATAGGTGAAAACTGTAAGAATATCAACAGCATATTGAAAAGACGAGATAAAGATTATTAATTGCATATTGTCCTATCAATACCACTACAATAACAATAAATAATCTACCATTATCTAGCTCTGCTTAGCTTGCGGCTAGATAATGCTGTGTGGATTGTCCAGCATGATTTATTTATTTTTTTTACTACCTGTTTTATATTATACCCTATTTTACACTCGAATTACCGTGTAACAATATTTCAAAATCAGTAATGAAATATCCTAAACACGCACATTACCACAAAAACTCACAGATTGCATTATGTGTGTAATATACAGCTTGAATTCACTTACCATGATTATTTGGCTGTACACTTATCACTAAATCCGGTCTCCTAGTTGTACCGTTATCTGCAAGCAGAATTATATTGCCTTTTACACCAAGACTTGTTTATTTAATTATATCTACACAAATATCTATGTGTATATCACCATCTGTTGCAGCAAAGTTGTCGACGCCTTCCACTCTACCGTTTGTACTATCTACCATTGTGGCTCTACCTAATATTTCACTTTTTCTTTAGCAGTTGTGTAAACTTGTGTATTTTGTTGTGTATGTCGTGACACTAGATTATCGACGCATTTACCTTATATTTACTTATCGTGTTATCAATACTATGATATATCAGTAGCTTTATCAGTAGGGGAACTATTCTGTCATCTGGTACGTGTTTGTTGAGGTGTCCGTGTAATGTTGAGTTTCTTCAAAAATGTTGTCTTTGGTGACTTTTCATTCATAGCAAATAAATGACATTTGAATTAACTTGATAAAAGTTAATTCAAATGTCAATTATTTGCAATTAAATTAAATTAATAGGCACCTACCTACTGACTAAGATTAAAAATTTTGATACCCATTTGCAAATAATATGCACAAACGACGTGACGCGTGAATGTTATCGTAGATAGCAAGTTTTAAGTATTTTGGAAAGGCATAAATAAAACAAGAGTGTTATTGAAAACCATTAAGGTATATACTTGCATGTAATAATCGATTAAAGTGATAACAATCAAGTTGTTAGAGTAGGTAACGGTAACAAACCGCATCAGTAAGTAAAGTTACACCGATTAAAGTTCTATCTAAGTTATTCTAACATGAATGGTAAAATGTTTAGGTTTTTCGGAACAATGATATTCCATGACGATAAAAATTGAATCAAAGCCGTTGGGAAGACGTTTTGTGTGACGCGCTTCTAACTTGTGACTAAGCGCAACCATCATCAGTCCGCCATTTTGTTATGAACGCCGAAAAAGTTATTGTCCAAGTAAAGTCTAAAGTTTCGCACCTTATTTATTGATTTCGTCATGGGGCAACCTGCCTGAATATTTGCGATAATTCTAACAACCTTTTCCCAATTTTAAATGATTACAAACAGCTAGAAAAATAAAAAGATTACACATCTCTTCGAGACTGTTGCCTATCCCATTAATAATATTGATATTATAAATTTGGATCTACAAATTTTTAAAGTACGTGTAGGTAAGTATTACTTACATCAAGAGTCTTATACATAACACGAATATATAATAAATATTAAATACTTAACAATAGTAAAATTACCATCTGAATACATTCACAAACAGTCCCATATACTTTAACATCTATTCCTGCCCCGATTCCCAAACCTCGTCGTTCCGAATAATGGATTCGCCAACGAATAATAGCAAATAGCAAATATAAATACAACGTACGACAATATTCAAGTTACATTTAACAATTAAAGCGTAGAATATCGCGCAAGTAACAGACTACAGAATAACTATTTTATCTATTCGTCAGGGTCTCTGGCTGGTTAGACCCGTACGAATAACTACAAAGTTATAACTAGTTTCATTTAGCCTAACGTTGAAACATTTAAGGGTACCGAAGAATAAAAAAAATATATGAACACACAATATATGACATGTTTCATACGATCGTTTAAAAATGCCAGGTTACCACTGCTGTTTTGGTAAGGTTTCGTTTTGGATTTATCGTTGTATAGCGCGTTGCCAGCCCGCGTTGAGCTTGAGGGTGGCTGGAAGACAGGGACTGGCCTCGCATTCTCCGTCGAGCTCGTCAGCCAGGTTGTCATGCAGCTCCCTGAGGGCCATGAGGGCGGAGCGGGCCGCGCGTTGGCAACCCATGTCCCCGTCGCAGGTTGAGTCAGCTTCGGATAGGAATACCAGGTCGCAGGTTGTTGGTGGAGCTTCGCCCTGGGTAAGAAATATTTTTGTTAAATTACATGTTCGATACAATTTCGTTGGATTATGAATGTCCGAAACATTTGGGTGACTCCGCAAACGTGACGTGACGCTGACTATGAAAATGTCGCCGCACCAATTACAAAAGAAAATGTGGTCGGGACAGTAAGAGCGAATTTTCAAAGTTTTAGTGTGTACTAAGATAGGCAGAAGCAACCACAAGTATGCAATTACGATTAAATTGGCAGCTATTCCAGGAGAGCAATATCTACTTACACAAAGGTAACATATTTGGTGCAGGCTGCAGAGAGGCAGGAACAGTTGTCCACGGTCGCCGGCAAGCATGTCTACGCCGCGGCAGCGCTGCACTATCTTTGTAAGAACCGGGCATGAGTCATCTTGAGCGCTCACTGAAATTAAATAAACAAATTAAATTGAAAATCCAACAATTCGTATCCACAGGTATCATCCTAAAAATTCATGCAAGCTAAAGATAGGGCACTATTCCACTCGTTAGGGGAAGCCTATGTCTAGCTGTGGAGGCTGACGACGACGATCCTAAGAATTTAATATTACTGTTACTTTTTGGAATAATCAACTTGATGTTAACAAATTTCGTATAATTTCAAACAAGAGTTTCATTCAATTATACGCACTATGATTACAAGCCTATTTCAAAAGGAGCTATACCTGTTGACATCACTGGAACTCGGTGTCGGCCGCTACCTCCCATGTATCCCTCAGAAAACTGCTCTTCTACTTTTCCATTCAAGTAATGCCCAGCGCCTTGTTCATCTTCAAAATCATCAACCTTATCTTCCAGCTTATTAGAAAAAGGTATTCCATTGTTAAAAAGTTCCTTCTTTACGGCAACCCTTTTCTTTTTAGTCTCGTCAGTCGGTATTGGAGTTAAATCAGTCGGTTCAGAGTTCTGAGTCTGGAGGCTGTGTTTGAATTCCTTCAAAGCTTTCCGCATTTTTTCTAAGCTGTAAGCAGCTGCCAAACGAGACAGTAACTTTTCCTTCATTTCTTGTTCTTCTTTAGAATCTAGGTCGTCTGCGTTTGCAGAAAAATGTAAAGCTTCATCAACAATTAAACCTTCCATGCTCTTCAACTTCTTGTCCATAGTGTCTAATTTCGAGTCATTATCTTCGCCAGCGTTCCTTTTGTGTTCATTGTGGATGGTAATAGCCTGGCCATTTCTGCCAAGTTCAATGTCCGTCTCTTCACTCGGCTTAGGTTTTATAAAATTTCGTTTCTGGAAATTATGCCGGTGAAAAGAGTTCAAGGGGTACATTACTTCCTTATTAAAAGTATCAAAGTACTGCTTCCGAAGTTTGTCTTGGGTTCCGTCGTTAGCTTCTAGGAATGAAATTGGCTTTTTAGTGCGTTTATCAATACCGAAATAATCAGACCAATCAATGGATTTCTTCTTCAGTATAATAGGCTTTTCAGACTCAGCGTCTGCATGTTTGTGGTCGTGGTCCTGATTGTGGATGTTGCCATGCTTATGATCGTGATGATGATCATTTTCATGTATGATCTCCGATTCTTTCCCAGATATACCAGGGTGGTGCATGTTATGCCCATGGTGCTCATGACTATCTTCATCAGGAACAACTGTATGGTTATGTTCATGCGAGTAGTTGTGATTCGCGGCCACCATTGGTGGAGCAACCTCGTGAGGGCCTTCAACATGGTCACTGCTGCGTTTCACGGGGTTTTTAATGAAATTAACGGTTGATTCGCCAAATATTCTGGACAAATCTTTGATGATTTTAGGATCAGTCCCAGAACTGCTTCTAAATGACTTCATAGCTTCCCGTTTGTTTTGACTTGGAGTCCTTTTATTTTTTGAAAAATCGTAGGGGCCACTGCTACGTTTAGTAACAGGGAAACGTTTTTCTATTTTTTCATAGGTATAAGAATCATCGTCGGCAAGATCTGACAGAGTGTCATCATCAAGAGGCTGGAATGCAATGGAATATTCTTCACGCAGATCATCTTTGTCGTCATTGCTCGGTTCAAACCCGTTATAGGTACTGGGATCCGAAGTTCCAGCTTCAGGTTTTCTGTCCAAGTAGTCGGGGCCGTCCATATTGTCAGAGCTTCGCTTCCGCTTGAACGCAATCGGTCCCCAATTATCGGGGTAACGTTTCTTGACAACTTTGTCTTTGTAAAGTTTGACGACGCCTTGAGGAGCAGATTCTTTGTGTTGGTGTTCCTTGTTATACTTATATTTTGACCAGAGTTGTCCTAAAAGCAGAGCATATTCGGCGTCCTTTTCATTAACATCTGGATGTTTTTCTTCTTCCAGTTCATTTTTGTCCATGAACAGGTCACGTAGTTTTTCATCGTGTTGAGCTCGTTCTCTAAAAGCCGATTCTTGCTTCGGGTTTATTATTTCAAAGCGTGTGGTTTTCTTTTTGATAATTTTGTATTGAAATTCTTCAGGCGCTCTTTCGTTATCGCCCAGAAGCTTTACAACGTATCCGGGGTTTGGTTCATCTTCAACGTCCTCTACATCTACGTTGTAATCAGGTTCTGAAATAGAAATAGAAAAGCCGATATAAAATGAATCTATTGGATTAAACCCAAAACACTTACGTATCTCCTACCCTATATTCATAGGTGCTTTACACAGCGCTGTAGTTTGCCTTCTGCAATAAACTATATTTCTACAGAGCGTGTTACTAGTTCGTTACATAAGGCAACCTATTCAAGTATCTTGAAGACAGAAGGTTTATTGTTTATTATAAATAATCATAAATGTAACATTACAGTTATTTACAGCAAGTCGTTACTTTATGCACATAATAAAAATAAAAAAATCACAAAACTAGAGAAAAAGAAAATAAAACATTTGTAACTATCATAGCTATTGACACTAAAGTTATTTAAAACGGGATATTCAGTTATTCCGTGATCGAAACTGTGTCGATATATTGGAAAACTCAAAAATGAAATCATGGTCCCTAAAAATCAATTCCTAAAAATAAAATTCTTAGTACCTACTAACAGAAAAAAAAGGATTAACACAAAGAAAGGGAATCAAATTAAACCACACCTTAAATTAAAAGAAATTGGTAATAAAAGGTACCTGGGTAGCCTTGTGGAGGCACAAACTCGTAAAGTGCGTCATAGTCATTCTGTGGAGCGAGAGGGGGGTGCATGCGGCTCCGCTGCTGACGCCTCTGCAGCGCCTCTAGCGCCCCTCGCAGGGACGACCCGCGCTCAGCGGAGCACCCTGCCACTGCCAGCAAGGCCAGGCATAACCACGTCACACCCATCTTGTTAATCAGGTTGATTCTGAAAATAGGTTTGATACATTTTGACATAGCTCAAAGAATTAGCAAGGGCAGTGGGCCGGCCATATATCGCGAAGAACCGACAATCGCTAGGGTAAACGTGTTCTCGAGTGGAGACCGCGACTGGGCAAACGTAGTGTAGTACTCCCTTCGGCTAGGTGGGATGACAAATTGCGAAAGACTGCAGGCAGACGGTGGATGCGGCAAGCTGAAGACAGGGCGCTATGGCGCTCATTAGAGGAGGCCTAGGTCCATTTGTGGACTATTAGAGGTTGATGACGATGATGACATTTTTACAGATGTTTCTAGTCTATTTTTTTATTTACTTTAGGGCTAGAGTGTCCCTGCGGCCATGATAGGCCTATAATGATCGCCACTTTATTCATTCAGCCCCGAAGCGTTTACAGTCCGCCACTAACCCTTGCAGCCGCTAGGAACTCTAGGATTTTCTTCGGGGTGATGTCTCGTAGCTCGTCTGGGCTATGCAGGTGCTTGCCAGGTAGATGCTACGTTTTCTAGTCTTAAATACCTAGTGTCTAAACGATCAAGAACCTAACAAAAACCTACAGTAAAACCACTTTACAGTTCTTACGATTTGTAGAAAAGTACTACAAGTAGCTTCACAGGTTGTTGTAAAAACAGCTGTCTATTTTTCCTTTAACTTGTAAGTTTCATCGTACGCTTTGTTCTCTTGTTCGCAACGTACAACGCTGCGGTATGCGGCACAACGCAGCGTCAACGACGTATCGTTAACTGTCTGTGCGGAGAAGCGGTTTTTTTATTTTTCCGCAGCGGTTTCGGAAACAAACAAATCCACTGCGGCAGGGCCGTGACGCACACCGCAGCGTTGTGAAACGTACGGCGGCGCCTTGTGCAGAGTACCCGTTCCCCACTTCTCCACAACTGCCCTAAACACTGACACTCTAAACATTTTCTATACAATTATGGAATCGGCACCGCATACCGCTAACCGCAGCTTTATGCATCCCGAACAAGAGACCAAGCTTAGGCTTTGGTCTCTTATTCGCAACGCACAACGCTCCGGTATGCGGCACACAAAGTAACTGTCCTTTGATTCTGCGAGCACATACGCACACAGTTATTTTGTATAGGAATATTTTAGGATCATTTTCCATTTACAAAAGAATTAATTGGTCTATATATGTCTGTCTAAAGAATAACCAATCGTTCACAATTGGCATAGTAATTGACGATCAGACATCAAAAACACACATACAGCCGAACCACCTCCTTTTGAAGTTGTTTAAAAAGCCAAGTGCATCCGCGGGTAAAGCTAGTCATAGAAACAAGAGAATCAAATTGATTTTTATCATAATGTAACAAAAACGAACTCTATCACCTTCGTGATACTTTACAAGTTAAAACTTCAGCGAAGTTTCTGAAAGTTCCAACATCATAATGAGATTAACCTTTGATATACTTGTAAAACAGGATTCTGGGAAGGGACCAATGAGCATTTCAAAATGGCCAGCCAGAAAGGTAAAACGACGAGGGCATTTTTATATTCATGACATAAAGATGTCGCTGAATTTATGTGTCAAGAAAATGTTATTCATGACTCAAAAACAAGAATACGCAAACGGGTATCCGACGTCCCTACGTACATTAGTCGACCTTGTAGGAAAATGTTTTTATACTAAAAATGAGACTTCAGAACAGACAACCTTCCACTCCTCTCCATTTTCTTTATGTAAGTATTTTTTAGTGTAAATATTGAATTATTTATTTCTCTTCAAAAAAATGTCATCTTACAGTAAATTGTTCTAGCAAGGTGTAATTTAAATACAATACCTGTTTGTGAGTAATTGGGTAGATACCTTATCTCCGAAATAATACCTAGAAAGTTTTCCTGTTTTTTTTTCTTTTAATATTTCACTGGTAGGTGATCTCCGAGTGGAATACTCGATCCAGGTACCACGCGAGTGAAGCCCCGGGAAGCAGCTAGTATATTATGAAAATCAACACGTTCGACGAGATAAATAATTCATAGGGTATTTTGGATTAAGCCGTGTCACCGAAGCCAACGCACACAAATCGTATTATCGAATCAAGACAATTCTGAATTAATCTTACGGAATTCTATTGGGGTGGGGGGGGGGGGGGAGAATTATTTGACCCAAAAGTCATTTATAACGAGAGTTTTACCATGATTTGATTTTCCAATATTTCGGCACAGGTTCATGCCACCACGGAATAACTAAATTTCATTATCGAACGCAGCTCGGTCACGACACACAACACTGATGGTATCAGAACGCGACGCGGTTGGTACATCACTTCTTCGGTTTTTGCACATTCTCACAAAAGGGTATTTTGGGGTATTTTCCAGGGTTCCTTGTTCCCTATAATTGGAAGCTTTCTTCTCGGTTGAAGTTCCTATGTGTCGTACTATAATAAATATCCCCTTACGAAATATGACTTCTGTGTTAATAACCACGATAGTATTATAAATTATATTATTCCTAAGTTCATGTTCGTTAAGAATTAATATTTGTAATTATTTTTTTTAGGATTGCTAATAAAATATTTTTTGCAAAAACAAATAAGCATTAGTAGGAGATGATTCTTTTTTAAAACTAAGTTTTAAACCCATTTTCATTATTTAGGAATTTGAAGTCGGTTTACAATATTTTAAAAGATATATGGTTACTTATAGAAAAGGGAGGCACCCTTTGCACAAATACAAAACAATAGAGATCGAACCAATGAGCCGTAGTAGATAGATAGATAGATAACACTTTATTACACCACACAAAAACAGAAAATAATACAGAGATAAAAACTAAGAATAAAGGTATAAAGGGCGGCCTTATCGCTGTGAGCGATCTCTTCCAGGCAACCTTGGGATGGACTGGACATGAACGAACAATATAGACGGTGGCACTTTAATAAATAATTGGTAACAAATACACTAAATACCTACATTACAAACATTATAATAAACTTACATAGACATAAGATAAGGCTATCCATATTTCATATGGATAAATAATGCTGATGCAGCAGTTTTTTGAATAGTAGTATTCTCTTTGTAATGAGTGGCGGATATAAGTTCAGTATAAACTCACACATCTGAATTCGAATTGACCAGTTGAACTTGTCTTGCCCTTGTCTCAAGAGTAATAATATCCTGCCCGTTTTTGGAAAGTTATCATCTCCCTTGGTAATTTGTACATGTAAGTTTATTATAATATTTGTGATGTAGTTATGATATAAATGTAATGTAGTATTTGTTTTTTTTATCTAATTATCTATTATAGTGACACCATCTATAGTGTTCCTTCATGTCCAGTCCATCCTAATGGTTGAAAAGGAATGAAATTTAAGACCCTAAAAGTAAGACTGTATCTTCATAGAGCCTAGAATAAGATATGAGACATCACAAGTTAAACTTTTCTGAAGAAAACGTTCGCGTTATTTTAGGGTCTGCTCGGTTTCCCTAATCTGATTCGTAATTTGTGAGTTTTTCCTTCTTACATAAATTAATATTATACATAGGTATGGGTTTTTGTTTGCATTTTTATGACAACAGAGCCGCGGGGTCGTTTTACCCAATTAAATAAGGACCAACGAAATATTTTTATTACTTGTTTACAGGATAACGGTAAATTTTTCGTTGTATTTTATGTAAAACTAGCGGACCTTCCCGGCTTCGCACGGTGTTAGTACGGATCCCTAACTTTTTTCAATTTATAATATCTATAGCCTATATTCACCGGGGATAGTGTAGCTTCCCAACGGTGAAAGAATTTTTCATGTCGGTCCAGTAGTTTCGGAGCCTAGTCACAAACAAACAAACAAAAAATCAATCCTTTCCTCTTTATAATATTAGTATAGATATAAAAATATAAAAATATAGTATAGATATAAAAAGATAAATTGAAAACGTTCCTTTTTATAAATATTGTTGGTTGAACCATTGTTTATAATATTGCCTAGATTTTGATTTAAAACGTTTCATGGTTTCGTAGACAGCTACTAGTATCATTTTCTCGTAGAGACTCTACGGCGAGTCGTAGAGCTCTCATTCTAAGGCTTGACCTTATAATTGTTTTTCTTAAGTTAGTATATTTAGACTATTTGAGACAGTCCTCACAATTGTGTGTATTTTCATAACGATCATTACTGACTTTTCTGGGTTTTATAATCCCGCAAATATCTATACTTACTTATGTATGTCAACCGTAATAAAATACAACTGTAGCCACATTGAAATAATTGTTATTTTTTTTGATATCCTATTTTGAGATCCTTTCTAGATATTTTTTGAAATCAAAATCCATAATAATAAATAAGTTCATCCATTTGGTAAGTTAAACACCAATCAGAAACATCCGTATAATAAGAAAACTGAATATGAATCTATGCGCCGGTGTTCCGCCATTGATCTGCTTGTGGAAAATATTCTACCAATTTCAAGCGCCGCCGTAAAGCAATACTCTGGACCAGAATCCCTTGTCTCAACCAAAAACTTAATTAGCAAGAGGTACCTCAATTTGGTGTATAGTAACGTATAACTACATATTATAAAACAAAGTCGCTTCCCGCTGTCTGTCTATCCATATTATATGCTTAGATCTTTAAAACTACGCCACGGATTTAAATGCGGTTTTTTAATAGATAGATTGATTCAAGAAGGAATGTTTAAAAACTATTTAACACATAGATGTTCACGCGGGTGAAGCCACGGGGCGCAGCTTGTTATCTATATTCTTTTGTACCTTGTCAAACCAAGGTGCGCTTATACTGATAGAGCGCGGACGTGAGTGAGTCACCTTTAAGTGACAAGAGAACATCAGTGTATTCGATATTAACGCTGCTGACTATAGAACAAGAACGCTAAAAGTACAATACGCTAGTCTATGGCTTACCTCACTGCATCTATACTTGGCACAACAAAGCACAGACTTGGATAAACGTACCGTCGCTCCAGTGTTTCGGAAACAACTGGAGAACCAGCCTGAAAACATGCGCGGTAGGGTGCGCAGTGCCTCCTGAATACAGGCTTATTTGTGTAGAAAGCAGGTTTATGGATCCAATGTTATACCTGTGTATATGATTCCGTACCCAAAGGGTAAAACGGGAACCTATTACTAAGACTCCGCTGTCCGTCCGACTGTCCGTCTGTCCGTCTGTCACTAGGCTGTATCTCATGAACTAAAACTGTATTAAACTATCTTTTATTTATTAAAATGTATCTATTATATACTTCTCCTAAAATGTTCCTTAGACAAGGTTTTGTGTGGATAAGAACAAAAAAAGTTGTCATACGTCGAGCTTTATTATAAAGCTCGACGTTGCCTCGCCCGAATAAATTAGCGGTGATCGCCCAATCTGGAGCTAGCTAATGTCAATCCATACCAGTATCCGGGTAAACCAGGCAACCTGCTTTCTGTGCAAACTCAACCCCACCAATATCTTAGATCCACCACGAGCAGGCAAGCACTAGGAGCACGTCCAGGTTTCAGCTTCAGAACCGATATGAACGGCACGGGGGAACCTTCGAGCTCGGGGCGGGGCGGGGGGTTATATAACTCGATCAATAGCGGGGCGCCCTCTACCGCCGCCATTTTATCGGGAAACTACACGTATAATATCCATCCTCTTTGTTTTATTGCAACGGAATACCTACAATGTTTTTTATGGGCGCTGGGAAAGGTGTTTCATGGCCGGTTTGAGAGATTTAACGCTCTTAACGAGAGTAAAGATCTACAAGTAATGTCAGATGAAGGTGTGAATGCTTTTCCGTAAAAGGATGAAGTAGTGGTTTATATTTACTATTATTACGAATACTTACATTATTGCATATACGTTCGAACGACAAAGGCTCATCTAAGGTTTTGTCCTGTGACGGGCATTCCCAAACTCTCGCAAATCTTCGCCTACTGTCCGATATTAGTCATTTTTACATGTTATATTATGTACTAGGTACAACCCACGACTTCACCCGCGTGGAAATCTATGTGTCAAATGGTTTATAAACCTTCACTCTATCTATTAAAAAATACCGTATCAAATTCCGTTGCGTAGTTTTAAAGATCTAAGCATATTACATAGGGACACACACACAGCGGGAAGCGACTTTGTTTTATACTATGTAATAATGTAGCGTATAAGAAGACTTGAATAATCCTATCGTCCCACAGAGTTATATATCTAGCAGAATAGACACAAAATAATTAACTGCCTAGGCACCTCAAGAACGGCTAGCTATGTGCTTATGAAGTGGATAATCCAAGTCCGAGGCTTTATTCGCTATAGTCGGCATTGCAAGCACGACCGTGGGCAGATATTGTCCCACGAAGATTCAGCGGCGAGCCCTAAGTGTGTGTACAGATAAACACATAAGTGTTCAGATGCTTATCACTTGCTGGCATGGAAAAAGCAGTATAGGCATCGAGCAAAAACGAATGCTGATACATAGTAGTGCATCCAAAATTAAAAACTGTTCTGGAGTAATTTCCTTTATCGGTACGTAAATTTAAAATTCCTAATAGATTTATAGTTAAAGTAAAAGTAGTTCCAAATAGATTTAAAGGTTGCCTGGAAGAGATCGCTTCTAAGCGATAAGGCCGCCCATTGTACTTGTCGCATGTGATGTCTTTCATAATGATCCGTATCTGGTGTACAATAAAGCATTTTTGTATTGTATAGTCAAGTCAGTAACTATCTAGATATATATATATATATAATCTAAATAAAATAAAATTGGTTTGTGTTTGCTAATATATTCTTATCCCATTATGTACCTACAAAGGAAAAATGTAGAAAACATGTCACACATTCGGACAAAGGAATCCGCGGATCGGTTCAACGAACCTTAGGAAATCACTTTGTAAAACAGAGAAGCCTTTGCAATTGTTTGTATTCAAGATATTCGGTATAGTTTTTATGACACTTTTGTTATCGCCGGTACAGCTGTAGACGCCGGAATGTGGAGTCTCGATTTAATGAATTGGTCGTCCCATCTGGCTTTATAGCCTGAATTCTTTGCAAATCAGTTTTCTAGGCTAGATTATTTGAAATTACATGATGCAATTATTATACAAGCTTTCATCCAAAACATGTACCATAATGTAATAAATAAATAAATAAAAAAACTGCAGAGACTTTTATTAATTACTACTTTTAATTCTCTTAAGGCAACATTGCTTTTATTATTACATTTAGGCGTCTAAAACACTGTTTCGGTTTAGGTTTTGCTATTTAGGATTGTTTTCATCTTAATGATAAGTATTATTTTACTTAACAGCCTGTATTGATCCACTGCTGGACACAGGCCTTCCCCTGATAAGCGCCTTATTTGCTTTTATTTCATGGAGGGTGATGCACATAATCCCCACGCTGGGCATGTGGGTTGGGGATCGCTGTTTGGTGGTAATTTGTTCTGCAGGAGGCGCTGCTGCCCGTCCCCCGGTGGGTATCCCTTAGTCGCCTCTTACGACACCCGCGGGAAGAGTTGGTGTGGCGCAAATGGCACCACACGGTATATACCTTTTGAACCTGTAGAAACGTTGGGAAAAATAGGTCAACAAACGAGATAAATACCCAAATACCTAGGTACTAATATTACAAACGCGAAGTTTGTATGTATAGATGTGTTTTACTCTTTCACGCAAAAATTACTGAACGGATCTTGCTTAAATTTTTCATACAGGTAATTCCAGGCCGGGAATAAAGCTAGGGTACTTTTGATCACATAAATCCATGGTAGAGAAATAACCATAAACTTTTCCATAGAAACAAGGCGTGCGAAGCCGCGGGCAGGAGTTAGTAGTTCTTATAATCATGTGCTCAGACCGCGTAAGTTTGAAAATATGTTTAATCTTGTGCGCCTTATGCCAAATCATGATTGATTGACCTTTTTCAGTGGATAAGAAATAAAAGGTATAGTATCTATACTAATATTATAAAGAAAAAAGGTTTGATTTTTTGTTTGTATTGAATAGGCTCCGAAACGGAACCGATTTGAAAAATTCTTTCACCGTTGGGAACCTACACTATCCGCGGTGAACATAGGCTATAATTAAATCAATTTTGAAAAGTGAAATTTGAATTAAACGCGGGTAAAACCGCGGGAAACAGCTAGTAGGTAGATATAATAACAAAACTATTTTTCTTGTACATTATTTATTTACTAAATACAAAACATCAATGTCGACAATAAGCGCTAAAGGTCCCTTCAGACTACATAAATACGGTCAACGTACATGTATCTAAAGTTACCAGCTTACGATATACTCGTACAAATAAATAAGACTATAGTTAGTACTTATAATATCAATGGCAAACAGATCTTTTTGATATATAAAAAACACAACTATTAATCTAGGTATAATACGTATAAAAACATAATTTTTTTGTAATCAAGAAGTTTGTACATGGAGAACCACAACGTTTTTTTGTAGGTAAATACTTAAGTAAAGGGCAAGAATGCACCGTCTAACCTGTATGCTCTATGGCACTTCTTTGACTACATATGTATTACAAAATATCACTTTTCTTTGCATTTAGCTTATAGTTATTTCTTAATTTTAATTTTAAATTTTACTAGAAGCTTATTCTCTTTATAAAGCTTTCTCTTCAGAAAGAGGATAAGCTTCTAGTTCTAAAATATTTCAATTCAAAACACGACGTCACGATAAATGGAGCTTTGGCTTAATTTTCTGTAGAAAGCGAAGTATTTTAACAGTTTTTTATAGTTAATATCGCACACGTCAGGCAAAAGCTCATATCCTACCCAAAAAATATTTTTTTGTAACGGACTGAAGACTCATTAGTTTATTTAAGTGTCTGACGTCCTACAAACTAGAATTTAGGATAAGAAATTCAAGCAGGAATTTTGCGAAATTGGCAACTCAACGGATATTCTATACAAAATATAAAGTTTTTTATTGCGTTTAGAAGCTTGTTGCTAAAAACTATCAGTAAGTAACTTGGTATTCCAAGAACACGTTTCAATCGTAAACAACTTACGAAATTATTGTTTTGACTTTCGTTTAGTATAAAACTATCGCGATGATTTCATAAATATGAGCGGAGCAAACAAATTAAACCAGTCAAATTCATAAAAGTGATAAAGCATGGAACTGAAAATGACATAGTACGGTATATCATTTAAATATAGCATGCTCTCCTGTTATCATCATCAATCGCATTATATCTACACGACTTATACTCTGATAATTTTAGTAGTTAGGTAAAAGGCTGGATAGTTCCGTCAGTTCAAAACTCTTGCTCCGGATCCTCTGCATCAGCCAGCTTCACGAGCCCTATGAAGCTCTTCTCTGGCTGCATCAGACTGTGCCGGTCGCCGCCCGTGTTGCGCACCGCGAGCCTGTCTCCCGCCTTCAGGAAAAGAGCTGATGCGGAGAAGCAGGAGTTGGGCTTGTCCAGCCGTTCCACTGAGTGGGAGGACTGGGCGCATTGGAGGAGGGTTTCTCGGCCTGGAGTGGGAGGGAGATAGATTTTTAAAGACAAGGGTAACAATATATCGCAATAATCATACTATCTTTAACTGACTTCTAAAAATAGAGGACGTTCTTTATATATATTTGGTTGTATGAACTTTTTCTATTAATGATATATAGATGTTTTTTAAAATTCTTTGGTGAAAATAGTCCCGAAATGGTCCATATCATAAATTATACTTGCTTGGACTATTGTTTGAAAGGATTTTTGTTCACGCAACAACCTTTAAATGTTTATTTACAACTAATACATAATTTTTATATATTTTTTTATTACAATACATAAGTCACCCGAAACAAATATCTGCAGATCCCACAAACATTTGCCCTGAAGCGGGAATCGAACCCGCATACTCCTGTGCCACGGGCGCCCACCGCTCCACAGAGGTCGTCCAACGAAATTTACTCAACTCACCATCCATTTCAGCGTTCGTCCTATGCAGAACCCAGGCGATCACGTCGTGGCTGTCCAGGAAATAAATCTGCAACAGAGTTTATCGCCCATTAAACCACAGAATATCAGGTGAAACGTGCTAAGGCCTTTGCACACTATACCACTAGGTCAGCGTAAAGCCACTGGACTGTTACCGCGCGGGCACAAAATGCCTAATAATTTCGACGGGACTTGAAACTGCGACCTTCCTTTCCCTCAGTAAAATTATGTAAGTAATTAGGTAGAGTCTGTGCAAAAAGAGAAGTCTCTTGGGAATTGAGGGCGCGCGTGTGCCAGTGTACTTCTTTTGTTGCGTTTATATGTTAGGTCACCGTTTCGCCCCGACATTTCTTTTTTGCACAGACTCTACAGGGACGCTCTCTCCAACTGAGCCACGAAATCAAGTACCGACAAGTCGAAAATAAAAAAGTCCTAAAGATTTTCGCCTCGTCATTAAATTACTCGCCGGCAAAGCCAGAAAGCTCGACGTAAAGTCCAGTGATATAGTGTGCAGGAGCCTTAACGTGTGTTTTATTACTTAGTAACTGGGGTACTATAGACTTTGTTTGTTTAACAGCGAATAGTTGTTTTAGAGGAAATGTTTTGATGTCGAAGAAAATACAAAATTAAACAAGTTTTAAAACAATGTGTTGTCTTGAAAATTTGTTTGTATTTTGAAGTCGCTTTTTGTTTGTTGATACTTTATTGTACACCAGATACAGATCATTATGAAAGACATTACATGTGACAAGTACAATGGGCGGCCTTATCGCTTAGAAGCGATCTCTTCCAGGCAACCTTTAAATGTGTGTTATATTGCTAAACTGTAAAAATATAGTTATTTATAGATCTAATACCTATACAAGAAAAATCAATCTGTTCCACTCCACTTACTTTAGTCACAAGGGAATAAGCTTGCTTTTAGAAAGCCTTATTAGACTGTATCGAAGAAGGTTCCGTTTTCCGCACGCAGGCTTTTAGGGAAATGTTCGGAAAATCTTTTTAGCTTCAAATATATTTTCTGACTCCAATTTTCTACAAGAATAAACTTTGACAGACGTTGACAGACAGACATAATCTTTGTTCTAGTTTGTTATTAAACGACGAATAATCAAAGGTTCTATGTTAGGCTGTATGTATTTTATGTATCATCATTAGCCTATTACTATAGGCTGATTAGGGGAGGCCTATGTCCAGCTGTGGACAGTAGTCCACAACTGGAGAGGCCTCCCCTAATGAGCGCCACAGAGCGCCCTGACTTCAGCTTGCCGCATCCAGCCTTTAGCCCTTCGCAGGTCGTCATCCCACCTGGCCGGAGGTCGTCCTACACTACGTTTGCCGATTTTATATAGGTTATCGTCGATTTCTCCGTCAATTATGTACTGATATAGAAAATTATTTCGTTATTGTATCGATCCCGAGGTGTGCACATAAAAAAAATCCTGATAGAAGGTACTAGTCCCAAAAAACTTAACTAAAAACGGTTTAAATACTAAGGAATAGTATGTTATTTTTAGAATAAAAAAAAACTATTTATGTAGCTTTGAGTTTGTGCAGGTTCGCAGACTCTACGGACGTAGAGGGTCTACGACCAGCTACGAATCTCGTAGCAGCAGGACCTTTGTTTATTTCCTTTGGCTTTACTTTTATAGACAACTAGCTGCGCCCCGCGCCTTCGCCCGCGTGGAAATATATGTGTCAAATAGTTTATAAATATTCCACTCTATCTATTAAAAAAACCCGCATCAAAATCCATTGCGTAGTTTTAAAGATCTAAGCATACATAGGGACAGACAGACAGCGGGAAGCGACTTTGTTTTATACTATGTAGTGATACATATATTATAGCAGGCAACTGCAGTTACCTGTGCATAGACAAGGTAGACTCCCGTGTGGTGCACATGGATGTGCCCGTTGCGCGTGAGGGTGGGCCTCGGGTGGGGGGAGGCCGCGGTCCAGGGGGCCGGGTACCACACGTCGTGGGGGGCCCCGTGAGCCAAGCGGACTAGCCCGTTACCTGGAAAATAAAATACATGATTATGACGTTAGTGTAGGGTACACGTTAATTAAATACGGTCTTGTTTATGTCTGACTAGTTTCTGCTCGCGGCTTCGTATGTTCGCGTTTCAAGGATATTTCTATCCCACTCGAACTGATTTATGGGATAAAAATTATTATTTTTTCCGGGCCTGAAACTACTTGTTAGCAAATTTCAGCCCGATCCGTTCTGTAGTTTTTGCGTGAAAGTGTAACAAACATCTATACATACAAACTATCGCGTTTATAATATTGGTAGGATTTACAGGATGTCAAAAGTAGTTTGAACTTGTTAGTGTAAATGCAACAAACAATACAAGGTGTTAAATTTCCGTATGACAAACGTTGTCCCAAAAAATCTTAGTATATTCTATCCCCCTGCATCGTCTAAGCATCACCCTTCAAGTCAAGCCATCGTTCACATACATATATTAGGAGTACGTGGCACCGTATATATACATATATACACTGACATAGCACTGGGTTAATCTCGTTTAGAGACCAAAATGTTCTAGCTCTATGAACGCCAAATTGATTCCGAAATTGGTTCACATAACTGCCGTGACAATTATCACAAATATCCTTACTGCGTTGTAACCAGTTAGAATATTCTCCGTTTTCCAAGAAACTCCCAAAACCTTTTGATAAATTATAAGGTTTGTTGTATATACATAAAAGCTACTCATTATATACTCGAAATCTTTAATATTATAACAACGTAGTAACAACCAAAATTTACCTACTCTACAGCGGAGAGTTTAGACCTAAAAAGGCTGGCAATTAAAATGGTCGTAATTGGGCTAATAAGCTGTTGCTAGGCGACGACTCTCAAGGCTGCTTTAATCGCAATATTTCTAGGTATATAAAATAACAGATTGATATCGACTTTTCACCTGTATAACAAGCGCTGTTGACTGCTAAATTGTAAAGTAGGTAAAAGCTAATTTTCAAGAACGTTCAAGGCTTTTTACAGCATTCGCGAGCAAAAAAATTGACAAGGACGCAAAGTGCTCACAAAAATAGTTTTTCTCAAAAATGGCTCTACAAAAATGTAATGTCTGAAGTCCTAGCATTAACACTTCGACTGCGATTTTTTTTCGACGACTGTGATCTTTTTTTTAACCTAAGCCATTCGTGCTGCCGCTCTACACAGCGGTTGTGTTGCGCCGCACATGCGTTTCGTTCGAAAAATATTACGGCTGTGCTGAGTCACAAAGATCTGTATTTTCTCAGCCGCTGCGCTAGTGTGGATTTACGCATATTAGTCACTTGTAGAAAACACATACGATGTGATTTCAGCAATCAAAGTGCTAAGGAACATCTTCCGCTTCAAGAACATTTCTTGAAGCGGAAGATGTTCTTTTCTTTTTCGCTTGAGTTTGGCAAACAGTTTTGTGTTTCTTCAAAAAATTTAAGGTTATATTTCTTTGTAGGCAAGCTTTCAAATTACATCTTAGCAGGAAATTTACTATGATTTATGGTGTTTTAATTCCCTCTTTTTGTTATTTATAACAACGAATATAATTTTTCTTGTTACAATAGGTATATCCTCAGTCTTATTATTTTAGGTATATCCGTGGATATAAGTGGTTTTAAAAACTATGATATTTTTATAAAAGATAAAATTTTAGCCTGGTAATACTTTACTAAAGGAGAGAAGGAGGAGTGGAAGGAGAAAAAGGAGGCCTTTGCCCAGCAGTGGGACAATAACGGCTTAAAATAAAATAATAAATAAAAATACTTTATAGACACTTGTAAAAATCGCAATAATAACAAACTTGCAAGAAACACTTCAACAATAGTAATCCTTCTTCCTACTAACATTATAAAAGCAAAAGTTTGTATGTGTGGATGTTTGATACTATTTCACGCAAAACTACTGAACGGATCGGGCTGAATTTGCATACAGGTAGTTCCAGGCCCGGAATAAAACATAGCCCACTTGTTACCCCATAAATCAGTTCCCATGGGATAGAAATAACCTTAAAACTTTTCCATAGAAAAAACGCGTGCGAAGCCGCGCGCAGAAACTAGAAAATTCACATTTCCCAAATAAATCTGATAGCGAATGAAATTTAGAAGTACCTACCTACCTTAGTACCTAGTCTGGGTTCAGTCTGGGCAAGCATCTGTATAGCCCAGACGAGCTGCGAGACATCACCCCGAAGAAAATCCTACAGTTCCTAGCAGCTGTAAGGGTTAGTGGCGAACTATGAACATGAACGCTACAGCTTGGGGGCTGAACGTACAAAGTGCAATCACAAAAGGCCTATCATGGCCGCAGCGATACCCAAGCCACCCAAAGAAAAAAAAAAATCTTAGTACCTACGGAATGCCTTTTTATAATCACTCTTTTGCAAAGTACTCGTAGCTACATCATATCTACCTAAAGCAAAGGGGTGCCTAGTGTTTACGTTGGTGCCTAATGAAAAAGAGCATTTTGGAACACACCGAGATCAA
This sequence comes from Eupithecia dodoneata, assembly GCA_947044415.1. NCBI lineage: Eukaryota > Metazoa > Arthropoda > Insecta > Lepidoptera > Geometridae > Eupithecia > Eupithecia dodoneata. Next base: position 2,925,092 of record OX345656.1, on the reverse strand, counting down.
AAGTCTGTAATTTCCCTTTACAAACATGAACTTCATCATCAGCCTATAGCAGTCCACTGCTGAACATAGGCCTCCCCCAATGAGCGCCATAGCGCCCTGTCTTCAGCTTGCCGCATCCAGCATCTACCTGCAGTCTTTCGCAGGTCGTCATCCCACCTGGTCGGAGGGCGTCCTACACTACGTTTGCCGAGACGTGGTCTCCACTCAAGAACACGTTTGCCCCATCGGCCGTCGGTTCTTATATGCGAGATATGGCCGGCCCACTGTCACAAACATGAACTTACATCTCGTCAATTAAAATTTGACTTTGATAAACACACAGTTTGCAGTTCAGTTTATTTTCTCCTTACCTCTTTTAAAAGCTCTACATAAGTTTTGCTAGGTACTACGTGGGTAAAGCAAATATACCTGTTTATGTGTGGCTTCTATTTTTATCGTAAATAGGACTTAGATTCATTTTCACAAAGCTTTATGAATATGTTCCATGCTTATGGTGCGTACAGACTGGTGAAACGTAACATGAAATGTATCATGCAATGAAAGAATTCGCCGTACACATTGCTGCTATGTATGAATCATGAAAGGACACTTTGTAAACAATATCTCATAGTTTGGACGTCTTGTGCGCGCCAATGTGCGTTTCGGTGATATGTCGGTTTTTCGAACGAACACAAAGGGGCGCTCAGTTTGCGCGAGGCAGCAGCGTGGAAATTCGTAGTGAATGCGCGCTATGCTGGACATGCTACGCTTGTAGTGAACATGCAATGAAAGGTAGAATTATACATTTCATGTTACGTTTCACCAGTCTGTACGCACCTTTATAAACTTAGATAAACTGTTGAAATGACAGCCGTCTACGTAAATATAATAAAAAGTATTGCACGGGGAAGCACGGGGAAGTATTGCAAGACCGTCGTTATAGTGATAGTGTTTTTAACTAACGAAATAAAAACAAAAGTGGTGTAGGTTCCATTTTCGACTGTATTAATTTTTTTCTTAAGTTCTGTTCTGTCAATTTTTGACATGGATTTTTTTTTTTTTGCTATCAGGAGGCCGCTTGCCTTTTTGTCATATTGGTGGTAATTAATGAAAAACTTACCTTTGTAATATTCGTGTGTTTCCGGGCTGAGGTGCGAAGTGTTCCCGTGGAAGTGCGCAGCGATGAACGGCCGTCTTTGCTCCTGAACAAACAAGTAGCTTTTAAGATTCACACAAATCTTTACGCACGCTGTCGTCATTTACATTGGTAACATACATACATACATTACATACATATTTGGCGATGGAAATAATCATTTTTTAGTAGTTTGGTACCTACATACGTGTACCTACTATGTGTATTTTTTATGTTTGTTGCTTTGTTAAGTGTGCAATAAAGAATTTTCTATCTATTTATATGAATAGAATAGAATATAATAGGATAGGATAGGATTGGATAAGATAGGATAGGATAGGATAGGATAGGATAGGATAGGATAGGATAGGATAGGATAGGATAGGATAGGATAGGATTTGATAAGATAGGATAGGATAGAATAGAATACCAACACATACCATATGGTTATATACATTAAGCTTCCCAAGGCTGGTAATTGGTTAGCGGCAAAGATGTTAGCCCGTATTATAAAAGCCTGCTCAGTCATCGATATATGCCTGAGTATCATTTTTCTGTGACATAAGCGTTATCTACTCAAGCATAAATGGATGATTCCGTCATATAATACGGGTCTTGTGTTATTACAAAATGAGGTCGATGCTGTCGTCCCCGAATAGGTAAATTCAGCCATGCACATAAGTGCCCAGCCGTCTTCAGGCTGCAGCCTCCAATGATGCGAAGCCGAGGGCATAAACTAGTGTTTAATAAATTTTTATTTGGTCGTTTCGGACCAAATAGGACCTCACCAAACAATTGTAACGAAATTCAGATTAATATATAAATAATGCTGAACAATTAATTTACACAGTATCATCTAACTCCAAGCTAAGCAGAGCTGGTGTTATGGGTTGGTATTTGATGACTGATATACTTAATACATATATAAAGATATACATACCTACACATATAATATTACATGTTTATTGTTTATTTTTTAAAGAAAATATCCAGAACACCCGGAACAAACGATTTCAGATCGTACAAACATTTGTCCCAGGGCGGGTAGCGAACCGCCACCGCGCCATTTGTCACATGTGTGAAATATTTATTTTAATAAAAAATTATTTCATATATGTATTTTATGTCCCACTTAGCACGAATTGCAATTTCAGCCTACCCACGCTAATGTTTGGGACACACTCGGTTCAGAATCGCTTGAAAAAGACCTTCTATTATGTAATCTACGAACCCAATGAGTGTGTAAGAAAATAATATGACAGGAATGCTAACAAGCAACTTCAGTTCCGTTTCAACGTGGCTATCTTTTGACGCTCTCAAAATGTTGAAACATGGGGATGTATCTACCCTTTTCCCCAGTGTATCTACAGCTTTAACCAGCTTTAGCGGGGCTTCTCGCTCTTATGATTGAATCCCCGCATTCCCACCTACTTATTGTATTCCTAGAACCGGTTGTAGAATACGTAACCTCGTAAGGAGAGATATTAGATTGAAAACTTATTCCTATCCAATACAGTTTTATTATTTAATTTAACTACTTAATTAAAAACCACATTCCTATATTAATTAATTTTATAAATATGAAGTTAAGTAATTACCTAAGTTAACAATATAACAAGAACGAACCCAAAAATGTTTGTGCAAAAATGTTTTATGCATTGTGTACCCACTAATAACTATTACCTGTATGCATAAAATCACAATAAATGATATCTATATTTTCTATAAGGTTTTAGAGTTCTTTATACTATTTTGCCGCTTGTGATATTGACCCGGGGTGTTGGTGGAGACCCATGGTGGAGCTAGCTTCTCGTAGGTCATCTTGGCGATCTATCTACACCACTATTAAAACATTTGAGGATAAACGCTTTGGGACAATGAACGCTAGATACGAAAAGAGAGACCTAGGTCCTCCTACACAAACACATATACATGTATAACTCATCAGGCCAACTCTACTACCATACGTGCTGTAGGGTATTCAAGACTAGTTCGGTCTAGCGAGCTATATTAGGGCTCATGATAGAAGAATCCGTATTATTTGGGGGTCGCTGTCATCGGAATCGATAAGGAGGTCTGTATACGTAGTGCATTAGTCTACAATGATGAAAAGTTTTCGTCTCTTACCATACATGTGGCGTCTTACAGCGCCCCTACCGAATAAAAAAGGAATTAATTTTGTACATTGATTGATAGCTGTTTTTATGGATCCTTCGCTACTGAAAACAATAGCCTTATGGATCCGTAATATTGTCGGGTGTGTGAACTCGCTCCCCCAACTACATACGCATCACGGAATAAAAACGCACCCTGTAAAAAGGATGTGTGAATGCCCATACTTAAAAAATAAAAATAAAAATAAAATAAAAACAGCTTTATTCCATATCCCTATAGTTGTACAATTTTAAAACAATAATAATAGTAAAATAAAGAATTAGTAGTCGTGTAGGTAAATTATAATTTGAGAATTGAATTGAATTTAGAATTAAATTATGTCAGATTTTTGTTGTCATGTCCTGATATGGACCGCCTTCGGCGGTGTATGCCTCCTCCAAGGATCTCCAGAGGTTTCTGTCTCTGGCTTTTTGTGGCCACATTTTTCCAGCTGCTTGTGTGATGTCATCATTCCATCTTTTGAATGGTCTCCCTTTTTTCCTTTTTTGGTCAAGTGGTATCCAGTTTGTGACTATATATGGCCATCTGTTTGGTTTTAATCTTTGAATGTGCCCTGCCCATTTCCATTTTAAGCCCAGTATTCTTTTTACTACGTCTTTTGTTCTGGTTTTTCTTCTTATTTCTTGGTTTCTCACTCTCTCTCTGAGTTTGATTCCTAAGAAACTTCTTTCTATGCCTCTCTGGCATACTCTAAGTCTTTCTAGCATTTTCTTTGTTGTATTCCAGGTTTGGCAAGCATAGGTCAGACAGGGTGTTAGGGAGATGTCCATGGCTTTGCTTTTTAAATTGATAGGAAGATTGCTCTTGAAAATTTCTTTCATGGCCCAATATTTGTTCCATGTCGATTTTATCCGTCTATTTATTTCTTTTTCCGTACAGTAGTCAAATGCAATAAGGTGTCCAAGGTATATATATTCATTGACGTATTCTAAGGTTGTTAAGCTGGCCGTTATAGGTATTTTTCTTTTGTTTGTCATTACCTTAGTTTTGGTTTGATTTAGTTCCAGTCCGGCTTTTTTACTTTGTTCCGCCCCTACTTACCCCAATTAAATATATATAAATATATATATATGCTGGACAATTATCACTGCATTATCTAGCCCCATGGTAAGCAGAGCTTGTGTTATAGGTAGGTACTAGATAACTAATATATACATAATACAATATATAACATAGATAGATATTTTTATTATACATAGAAAACAACCAGAACACCCGACAAAATATCTGCAGATCGTACACACAATTGTTCCGAGGCGGGAATCGAACCCGCAACCTTCTGCGTCGCAGGCGGACCTTCGCCCATCGAGCCATATCGGTCGTCTAAATTTAAAAAAATATATTCTGTCAAACAGCGATCTACTGAGATATCATACAGTTTCATACAAAATGTTCTAAAATTCCATTCTTTCAGCTTCCTAGGCATACTACACTACACCAATGAGATTTGTTATTGACCTTCACTTGTTGACTTACCTCGGCATTGCTGTTCCTGACCGTCCGGGTGACCGTGTGAGGAATCTTCTCCAGCGGAGTATCCAGGTTGGCTGAGTACTTCTTTGTCTTTCGTCTGCAACCAAACATTTTACAATTACCTACAGGAAAAGTATTTAAAAAAAACTTTTAAATTAAGTTTGATGTTCTTAATTGCTATGAATGATGAAACCCGTGGAGCAACCTCTACATTATTATGATCTATGTATGTTGTGAACATGTGTTCTTTACTTTCATATTATACCTCTGTAATTAGTATAATTGGCCTAAGGTCGTTCTGATTATATTAAATAAATAAATAAATTAAGATGCTATCCTTAGCGCAATTTTATCAATTGTAAATACGTTTAATATTCATAAACTTAAATTCTAATATTTTATATTCATACCTATGAGTTTAAGTAAATAAAAAAAATGACGGATAATCACACAGCTAAGCAGAGCTTGTGATATGGGTACTAGATGACTGATATGAAATAAAATACAATACATTACATAGATCAGTAAATATAGGTATTATAAAAAACACCCAGCACAAATATTTGCAGATCGTACCCTAATAAGCCAATTGATATGCTTGTGGCAGTGACATACCTAATATTGTATATGCTCTTAATAATAAAAGTTTAAACGCTACAGTAAAAGGCATTTACTAACACGAGCTAAAACATAAAGGTAACTTATTTTACGCTGCTGGCTTTGTCATCCATTTAATTACTAACCTTTATGACTTAATTATAAGTATTAATACAACGGTTATTTATCGCGTTTATTTACCGACGTTTCAACAGGTTTACACTCTTTCGTGGTCACGGGCTGACTGGAGTACTGGAGTTACCGCCTCTGCGAAGCGGGGGCTAGTTTATTTGAAACTACCCTCACTTGGTTTTCGATACTAGTAGGCATGTCCAGCTGCACACTTGGACGACATACTAACTAACAGTATCCGCGACGCACTGAGACCGGTTTACGACGAGTACACTTGGCTATAACTGGATTCCACGAGGCAGAGAGTTTGAACCCGTCTTCACGATTGAAATTAGGATATTTCCTAATTTCAATCGCTTAAATACCCGTTGTATTAATACTTATATAATATTTTTAAACTTACGCGATCTGAACACATAATTCAGATCGTGTAAGTTTAAAAATATTTAAAACCTTTATGACGTCACGAAAACGCTTTACTATACATTTACGCAACAAATGGCTAACGAATAAAGGCAAAGTTTTAATTAATCCTAAAATAACTTCTGAGCTTTACTGAATTTGAATTGCGTAAAAAGGATTAAAAGGTCACAGCAACCTGGCAACAAAGGCTTTGACGTTACAAGCAATTGTAGATGGCAGGTAGTTTTGTTAAAGTACCTAGTAGAAAGACTGCAGGTATAGATGCTGGATGCGTCAAGCTGAAGACAGGGCGCTATGTCGCTCATTAGGGGAAGCCTATGTCCAGTAGGACTAACATAGGCTGATGTTGATGATGAGTAGAAAGCGACGTATGTAAGTCTTGAAGCTCAAGGATACTAGAGTCCAATCCACTTTAAGTCTCCCGTCTGCTCAAACCTAACTATGTAGACGAAAACGTAATTAACGAGTTGGAAAACTGACCGCAGGGCAAAAGCTAAGTAAATAGGTAGAGCAGTATTGAGTAAAGTGATAAAGTGAGTGCCCTCCATCCATGTATAGGTATGTGGTCGGTCTGTATCCTCATCAAAGCATTGAGTTAGAATCAGACGGGTGAGAGGAAATTCTATTTTTGATCTATTTTGAATAAAAAAAGAACTACCACGATCCAAGTCAGCAAAGATAAGTAAGTATCTGGAAAAAATTGTGGAAGCACTTTATTCTATTAGCAATCAAGTTCGACCTTCGGCGATAGAACAAGTGATATCCCATTATTTATCAATATCTATATTAATATTATAAAGAGGAAAGGTTTGATTTTTTGTTTGTTTGTTTGTAATAAATAGGCTCCGAAACTACTGGACCGATTTGAAAAATTCTTTCACCGTTGGGAAGCTACGCTACCCCCGGTGAACATAGGCGATATTATATTTTCAAAAAAGTTAGGGGTCCGTACTAAAACCGTGCGAAGCCGGGAAGGTCCGCTATTTGCAATATAAAATTGTTCATGCCCCAAGACGAATTTTCACATCAATCTTTTTACATGACTGATTTCGGGAATCATGGTGAATTTTGATCCTTCTATAATATTTGGTATTCCACGCAGGATCTAGGTGCTGAACCAAATCACAGAAAATTAGAACGAGCGCTGAACGTTCACTCAACCTTCCGATTCTGAGTGATTCTTCCTAATAGGTACCTCCACTCCTGAACGTCATCATCATCAAACTTTAATAGTCCACAGTTGAACGTACCTACCCCAAACCCCCTTGTTGGTTTTGTTCTAATAACCACGCAGGCTAGGTGACCCTACCGATCTGGTATTTACTCGTATGTGTTTCTAGTTTCTGACCGCGGCTTCGCACGCGTTATTTCTATGGAACTATCCTATGCGAACTGATCTATGGGAAGAAAGTAGCCTTTATTTCGGGCCTGGAACTACCTGTATGCAAAATTTCAGCCCGATCCGTCAAGTAGTTTTTGCGTGAAATAGTAACAAACATCCATAGACAAAATTTTTCGCGTTTGTGATACCCATTAGTAGGATGTGAACTTCTTCATTGCAGACCTTCCAACATAGTAATGAAGTAGGTACTTACATCATAAATATCATAATAAAATATTTTATATGTAATATTAATGATCCATAGCATAATGGCAGACGCGTTGGAATGCGACCGCAGAACCTGATCGGGTTTCATCATGAGAAATACCTACCTACGGTTGAGAGGAGCGCCTGCAAAATTGGAATTCTTTACGTAGGTATCTTAATCGGTGAAGGACGTGTGAATTTAGTGTCGTGCAAACAAGCTAGTTCTACGTAGACTTAAGAGTCAGGGTTTGCTGAAAGATCGACTATTCTGTATTTTCGCAATCTGTTACCTTTTTCCAATAATCAAGCCAAACGTATGTACGTAATGTATTCGATACCCCGCGAAACAGGCCTTGATAGTTCGGAGGTCATTATATCCACCACTCAATTAAAATACCTTTGTACATACATACATAGTATACATATATATTAAATTTAGGTGTTTTTTGTAAGATTTTTCTAAATAACTTGTATTTATTTTTGTATTTTCGGTATGTAGGTATAGGTAGGTGTATCTTTACAAACCTACTCGTACTTTGCACAAAAACTTTTTCTAAGATTCGTTGATCCTCAAGTCGAATCGAATTGAAACTTATAAATTTGATTCGAAAAAGCGTGTGTGTGAGATAGGTATTAAAATTTCTTACAGGTTCAAAACACGTTTTCTTTAGTTTTTATTGCATTCTTGGAAAAGCGTGTGTCAGCGTTAGAAAATACACGCCAGCATATAAATTAGCAGGCTTTTAGTCTGTGAAAGATAATACAATATGCAAATATATCAAATTGCACCGCCGCCATTCATTTATCATATGGTTGAACTGGCCGGTATTCAGTTCAATTCAATATATCACTGGAGTCAAAACAATTGGTTATTGACGCCTCGTAAATTATTGTGGTGTATTGTTTTGCATTTCTCTGTTACCAATGCGCATTACTTGAGTAAAAAAAATAGCTTTTGAGACAATGTCAATGAAATTATGTCCAATTTATAAAAACTTTTGCCTTAATTTTAAAGATCATTAGTCACGAAACAAGAAACATAGTTTTCATTATTTTTTGCTTCTAAAATAAAAGTAGCCCAGAAATACATTTGTTTGAGTTTGTAGTAACGTACCAAAACAAATATTCATAGGGACAACCTTAATAAGGAGGGATTTAAAATTGAATCCCTCCTAAATCCATAATTTCCATTCTAAACTAGACTAGAATAGAAATAGAAGATATTTTATAATGTAAAAAGTAAAACCGTTTTCGAAATTCTGCAATAATCAAAAAAATCTTATTATTCGTAACCCACTATAAGTTATTTTAACGAGTGAGAGAGAAATTCATCGATTAGCCTACCTTTCTTCAGTCTTCGTAAGGGCCCTGGGCGCAGCGAACTGGTCCACTGCTGCGTCAGGGAACAAGCTCCTCTTCTGCCGATCCTTGGTCTCGTGAGCAGCATCCGTCGGCTCTAGGAGACCTGTAACAAATAAACACTTTCAGCTTGCTTATAAATAAATAAATAATGCTGGACAATTCAAACGGCATTATCTAGCCCCATGGTAAGCAGAGCTTGTGTTATGTCAGATAACTGATATATTAATACAATACCATTACATAGAAAGATATTTTTATTATACATAGAAAACGACCAGAACACCCGGAACAAATATCTGCAGATCGTACACACAATTGTTCCGAGGTGGGAATCGAACCCGCAACCTCCTGCGTCGCAGGTGCACCTTCGCCCACCGCGCCACATCAGTCGTATAGGTACCTGTGCCTATATAACTTAATAATTGTTGACGTGGCATCGAGTATCGTGAAAAAGTTAGGATAACTAAAACATGACGAACAAATAAAAACCATCAGCTTGCATGCCTTGCATATATACAACTACATTATGACGATGCACAAACACAGCACACTGATTCAAAGCCATACAAAGACTCAAGAAAATAATTAAAGGACCACACGGCATCATCTAGTCTCAAAATAACGCCTTTATTGCACAATCACAAAAACTTTTGACAAAATAGTTTCTGTTTTTCTAGCGAACCCTGAGGCACCCTAGTTCAAGTAACTTCATAAAAAGTTACCTTAATCCAGAGATAAACATCCAAACTAAGTTAACAACTCTAACTTGATTTTGCTAGATTAAACTTTCAAAAGCTTTTGATTTCGTTTCAGCGCTCACGAATTTTATTGATATGGATTTTCTGAATATACGAGTATATTCTATTTGTGGACCTTTTAGCAGAGGCAAGGGTGATATTGAAGGGCAGACCTTTGTTCCAGAAGGCTTCGTTAAGGGACGATAATAGACTGTGTTGTTTAGCCCTACCTACCTAAGCTTATTCATTATGTGTAGGCCACAGCAGAGCTGAGTGCCACGTTGGCCTAGAGTCTAGAGACAGTTTTGTCCGAATATAATTACAAATTTAGGACAAATTAGATCTGCTCCTGTTTTTTTTTGTGCTCGGTTTCTTAGTTGATACTGAGCTTCGTCTGACCCCCTCAGAAACCATCGAAAAATCATCTAGAATAATATTCGTTACATACATACTGTGTCGGCTTGATAAAAAATTAAATGAAACTTTCGTACCTAAGTCCCCACATTTTTCAAGTCGACAGCAAAGAGAATACAAGTCGACACATAAGCATCTCTATCTGTCAAAAGTTACTGTGTCACTTCATTTTGTCATTCAGTTTTTCTTCTCTCACCATAACTTGACACGGACAGAAAAGTATCCAACCAAAAACAGTCGCCATTAACAAAGAATTATTATCACTCGCCTGTCAATAATAAAGGAACTTCATAGTCGTGCACAGGGGCGAGGTAAATAAATTTCCCCGTCCCTGGTCGTGCATGTACCAAACAAAAAATAAATACGTGGACGAGTTATACGCATTTGTTTCTCGTTGGTACGGGCTGTTTTATACATAAATCTCCCGTAAAATAGTATGTTTTCTGATTGTGACAGTTAAAGGTAGCTTCAAAGTAATATAGTGCCTCCGACCAGGTGGGATGACGATCTGCGAAAGACTGTAGGTAGATGCTGGATGCGGCAAGCTGAAGACGGGCGCTATGGCACTCATTGGGGGAGGCCTATGTCCATCAGTGGACTGCTATAGGCTGATGATGATGATGAATATAGTGCCTAAAACCAACCAGGTAAGTCAGGGTTCTCTGGGTTCTCATTGAGGAGCCGTTTGATCTCACGGATGTTGTTGAGCAGTGCTTGCTTGTCTCCTCGCCGCTCGAAGGTCACCACCGAGTCCGTGAAGTCTTCCGGACGGAGGTGCACCATGTTCGTTGTTCCGATCTGATGAAGAAAATAGTTTAATTGCTGAATAGGCCCACAGTAAGCAAAGCTGTGTTAAAGGTATAGAAGAAGGCTTAGAATGATAGAAGAGACTGACGAAAAAAACGACAAATTAGTCTCAATTTCCTATTCGTATACGTGCACTTGTGTGTGCCAAAGCACTGAAGCTATATGCGTTTTTCATACGGTTACAGGTACCAACGATAAGCTTTTGGAAAAACATGTAAAATATAAGTATATTTAACATACTTATATTAAAGTATGTAAAATATAAGACGTCTCATCGAGAGGTTAATAATTTTCAGAAAAATTCCGTATGTCAACTATCCGACCAATTTCTTTTTAAATAAACACAAGAGATCTGACATAAATTCAAGTGTTTATTTGTGTAGCGGAGTGACCTTTGTTTAAAATATAAACTGAAGGGCAATGAATGGTTCTTGATCAATACTTCGTCGGATCCACTCTGAAAGATATACGCAGATTGTATGAAATTCTCCAAGAAGTTAAAAACGTAGTTCCGCCCGCAAATGAGCTTTCTATTGAGTGGAAAAGGAAAAAACAGAATCTTAATACGGCACTTAAACAAAGGACTTAATGGTTACTTTATAATATAATAATAAAGGCTAGCTTGTGTTTAATGAGAAACTACGTATAGGTACTCTGAGTAATGCTTTCGGAACGAAATATTTTAAAGTAAACGCAACAGCAAAAATTACCATTACCTACACTAACACTACACACAAAACAGCAATTTATAAGAAACATGAAGTGTTTTCTGCATGGCATCTCGCAAATACAATAAGATACCAAAACAATTAAAGAAATTGTCACAATTTACGTGTTTACTTAAACTTCGAAAGGTTTTGGTTAAAAAATCATATTGAACGGTTACGGAATATTTACTGGACATGGATAGATAGATAGATAGACAATACTTTTATTGCACACTTAAAAATAAGACAAACAAGGTAAAAAATAATAATACAAGATATGTGACAATTTGGCGGTCTTATCGCTCAAGAGCGATCTCTACCAGACAACCGTGGATGGATAGGATCGTTGGATTGAAAAAGGGGATCTGTGTGCGTTATTACGAGTATGTAGTTAATTACAACATGAAATTTCATAGATGGATACCTAACAATGTAATTTAATATTTTTTTCTGTTTTCGTCTTATTCCGATATTGAAGACAGACTAACTTCCTTTCGTACCGTCTTCATAACTTTTGAAGTTATTTGTTAGCTGTTTTCCACGAAACATTAATAATATCCAAGTTACGGAGGAAAGACTTTATCCCTGTTAAATGAGACAAAGTTTCCGCGAAGCTTTCAGGTTCAATAATGAAAGACACGCTATAGGTATTAAGGTTCACGAAATGAAGGAAACCAAGCCCCGATCGTTTCATTAAAAAAAACTGTGGGTTGCTTTGTGTTTTTTTTACATAATTTCGTTCAATATAATGGGCAGAACAAAATGGAAATACATCGACAACTCTAGTCTGTCCATCCAACTGACTATCTTTATAGGTCTCGTTTGGTGTAAAAATCCTGTTTTTGTTTAAAAATTACCTTATTTATTATTATCGATTTTCTATTAGTTACATTATTTGAGCTCCCTTGGCTTTACTCACCTTTTTCCATGGTAAAGTATCCTATGTCATTCCAGGTACCACCGTGAATGACATACATACGTAGGACTACTTCTTATTTTACAACATGTATACAAAATTTCAGTCCATCCGTTCTGTGCCCTAATTCCACTTAACTAATCGCTTCACCATAACAATGGTATCGTCTCATAATGACACATTTTGGCATTTTCCCTATGATGAAAGAAACTACAGATGCGTGTCCAAAGTTTCAAGGTTCAGACCATTCTAGCAATATCTCCGTTCAAATAGCACCGCATTATCTAGAGTTCTAGAGTTTCTTACATCTATGGACGATTCTGCGACGATAGCTTTGCCATAGTTAAGTGATTGGTTAGCAGAATAATATAAGGTATACTTACGAGTATATAAAAAAAGGCCCCAGAAGGTTTGGGGCGTGACGGGTTAATAGACATCTAAACTTTCACGTAATATTACCAAGTGTCATTTCTGAAAGTCTACCTTCTCAGCTCTGCTGTCATAATCCGGGTACCAGTCCCCGCTCTCCGCGTCATCGTCATCCAGATCCACATCCAGCGGATCCACTCCATCATCCTCGTCATCCTCGAGGACAGTTAGTCCGTGAAGCTTCTCCAGAGAGTCGTAGTTGGGGGACTCCTTGAGCCGCTTGCCGTCGCTGATGCTGATGTCTTGGTCTTCGTCTGCGTATATCTGTAGAAGAGAACGTCGGTTTAGCTTTAAACAATAACCCAAAAAACTATTTCGGCGGGACTTGAACTTGCGAGTTTCCCCTAAGCACGGGGACGCTCTTACTAATTAAGCCACGAAATCAAGTAACCGACGAGTCGAAAATCTTTGGGACTTCGTACGGACTCTTGTGTCGTTAGCTCCACCTGCAGGGTAAACAGTAAAGTTTATCCAATCCTGCTCAAAGACTCAAGTTACATTCAGTTCGTTTAAGATTACCCCGAGTGCGAGGAATTACGCACTATGTAATGTACATAAACCATAGGTAAAATCTACAAACATGGATCTTCACCGCTACAAATTCTCAAAAGATATTGCCACGTGGCAACTTACAGGCTTATCCGATTAACGGCAATTTGTCATAGTGAGAGATATGAGCCCATGATTGATTACGTGGGCCGTCAGCTTACGCATTAATCTTAATATTCTTCGTAACAGAATGATACCAACTCTACCTTGCCCATTGAAGATCACCTATATCGCGGGATCTCACCCCTACAGTTGGTTTCTGTGGTAATAAAGCAATAGTTAAAATAAAATAAAAAATCATAATTCAAAATATTTTATTTCTTTAGGCTTACAAAATAAGCACTTAGACAAGTCATACTTTATACTGTAAATTATTATCAAATAAGATTATTTTACTGTTCACTTAAATTTACATTACCTACATAAAGGAAAAACAAGTTCTAGAGTTGATCCGATTTTATTTTCAGCACTACTCGGATTGGAACGAAAAGCGAAGAAAAAGCGTAATGATTTATGTGTGTAATCAATTCAGACAAAATTAGCTCTGACGATTGTCACTAGATAACTAGGCTCCTAGAGACGTTTTTTAAGTTCGCTGCTCGTACTTGCTTAACGTATAACTTGTCTTGTTGAAATAGTACGAAGAATTGCGTTATTATGATGTACCTATGTGGTCTTGCTGAAATCAGAAGCTACATTTTATTATTTACGACTTTTTTTTTTTTTTTGATGCGGCAAGCTGAAAACAGGGCGCTATGGCGCTCATTAGGGGACGCCTATGTCCAGCTGTAGACTGCTGTAGGCTGATGATGATGATTTGATTCTTTACACCCTTCGATCAGGTATTCGCAGGGGCGAATATTTTGATTATATCAAAGTGTATTTTTTTTATTAATATAAATAATAAAAAATATATACGATATACACGGTGCTAGCTTGGCAATACAGCCTTCACGAAATCTTAACAAAAAATGCCTTTTTTATGGTTCTACAATTCTTTGGCAACTTATTATTTTTTATTTATTACGCATAAAATTATACACATACAATAAAGCATTTTCAACTTATAAACGTTTTGAATAAATATTCTTATATTAGACACAATTGATACTGTATGATTTTAGTCATGGTACTCTTAACACTAATATTAATCATTATTCGATATTCAAAATATATGTTTTGGTCATCATAAACTCGTTCTTTTTAAGGTTATTTTGAGCTCTAAGTTTTTATTCATAATTCCTAGAAATGTATCTAAGTACCTATACATAAAATAAATAAATTATAAATAAATAATGCTGGACAATTCACACAGCATTATCTAGCCCCATGGTAAGCAGAGCTTGTGTTATGGGTACTAGATAACTGATATACATAATACAATACATTACATAGATAGATATTTTTTTATTGTACATAGAAAACGACCAGAACACCCGGAACAATTATGTGCAGATCGTACACACAATTATTCCGAGGCGGGAATCGAACCCGCAACCTGCTGCGTCGCAGGCGGACCTTCGCCCACCGCGCCACATCGCTCGTCAAATACATAGAACATAGATACCTACTTACAAACGCCGATCGATAACCCTAAAACAGGAAGCTTTTTCGTTCCATTTAATAAAAGTAATCAATCCACGTTCAGGAACAAATTGTTTTGAAAGGTAGGTACTGAATCTCTTGGCACGCCATCAGCTGCTTTGTTTATTTATTTATTATCGGCTTCTTTCGCGAATCTTGATTTCGGTTCACTGAACTTGGTTTTTGTAAACACTGCTTGGTAATATTTTTCGTCCGCTGGTTTAAGATAAAAGATCTTAATGCATACATACATACAGCATTTACATTTACTGCTTATTTGTGTTTTTTTACTAAAAAGTTGATTGGTAAAGTTGGTAATTCACTGACATTGCGTGAGCTGCATGTTCTGCCCATAAATAAAAAAAACGTTCGTGTAGACGTTTATCCAGAACCCAATGAATTAGATACCACCGATCTTCCACTCCCTAGACCGATATCCCATCAGATAAAGTCCCTTATCTGATACTAAACTTAAAAATGGCCTTAATTATGTTCTGGACAAATGTGTTTTCTTCTCTTCTTTTTCTAATACCTAATAATCGTTCTAAATGAACAATTATTGGATAGCGAGGGAGAAATACCTTCTACCAATACCAAGTTTAATAATTGAGACCTGGCGTCTTCATGAACGTGTTCTTGATGATAGACAGAACCTGCAGCTAACGCAGAGTCAGTGATAAACTAATAACCTTGTATTAAATGATTTTTCACAATTTTTTGGTTATTTTTATGGTTATGGTAATTTGAAGGTAAATTGTGATGAAACTGGAAAATTGCATCAGCCCTTGCAATAGCACGAGGCCATGCGGTAAATGTACGAAATGAGCTGAAACCGTTTAGCTGGGTGTCAGCTAAAATCAAATTTGGTGGAAAAGTGGATTATTCTAATCTGCCGAGTACTCAGCCATCCGTTAGGCTGATGCTAAACTGGATTACGGTTCAAAACTACACTATACCTTTACTAGGTTTACGTGTAGTTTTCGAACTACCAATAAACAGGACCTATAAAATTATTCTGAGAGTAGTAGAGTACCTTTTGGAAAGACACTTCCTCTAGGGCAAGCACAGAAATTGATCTCTAGGGCAGAGAATAGAGAAAAATTTCGCCACTTCGTTATCGAATGCGTAAATGATTTGAAATTTATTCTTTTAACTTTAATAATGTACGCCATGTATGACAATGCGTTGACGTATTATTGTATATTCTACCCTAGAGAACAATATCCGATCTTGGCCTACAGGTGCTAACACCTATTTCTATTCTATTATGTTTTTGAATCGTATATGGTTGCCGGTGAAATTATAAGCATTACATATCTATGCCCCACGATGGTGGGCGCGAGCAGTGCATCTTAGAGCCAAACATTTCTATACGGAGGCAGGAAAAGGGTGAACTAAGCCAAAAGAGGTCATGGCGGACCCCGACAACGGCTGGGGACGCGTTCTTGAGTGGAGACCACGACTCGTAGAGTAACGGTAAACGTAGTACAGGACGCCCTCCAACCAGGTGGGTTGACGTCCTGCGACAGACTGCAGGCAGATGCTGGATGCGTCAAGCTCAGGGCGCTATGGCGTTCATTAAGGGACGCCTATGTCTAGCATAGCAGTAGACGTTTCACTAAACAAATGAAGTTAGAAGTATTTGATAGACTCAGGTAAAAGTGACCTACGTTTTCATCTCACGTGATTCCATGTTTGACGTCAGCGCATAGTATGAAGTGTGGGGGCGATAATGGGTAGGAGTTGCCCACTGGGTTTCTTGCCAGATACGAGATGAAATCAATGGGATATTTCTGGATTCTTGATCTCGATCGAATGCTACACCGAAAGTGTATGAATTCTAAGGTACCGCTCATAGTCGGAATTTTCCATAGGGTTGTGCATTTGATTTGCCGTACCAATTAATATTTTGAAAACTTTCTCGTGTAATAGAAAGATGGATATAAAAAGTATGGATGTGGTTTCGAATGATGACATAAAATTAAAATAAATAGATAATGCTGGACAATTCACACATTCACAACCCCATGGTAAGCGGAGCTTGTGTTATGGGTACTAGATAACTGATATACATAAAACAATACATTACACAGATGTTTATTTTTATTTATTTTTTAAATATGTAGGTGATAGGTACTTATTTCACGGAGTCATCGATTTTTATAAAAAACCTTTACTTACTGAATGTTAGGCGAATCATCAGTGATTTATGTCTGCGACAACCTAAACCACAGATTATAATTTTTAGTGTTTGTCCATACGTGAGGAAAAGTTCCAAGAATAAAGTCATTTAAAACGGGATATTTACCATGATTTGATTTTTGAGTTATCTAATATTTCGGCACAGTTTCATGCGCCATGATCACGGTATAACTTCGTCTTTTGCTACGAACATTACCACTACCACCGGTTTCATTATTATCGAACGCAACTCGATCACGACACACAACACTGACGAAAAAGACAAAAAATGAGGGTAGATCGGTATGTCTGCCTATAAAAACTTACTCGCAGTCGCAGTGCCTTCAGTTATTCCGTGATCATGGCGCATGAAACTGTGCCGAAATATTGGATAACTCAAAAACCGTTTTAAATGACTTTAGTGTTGATTTCAAAAGTTTTAAGTTCCAAGAATTTCAACAGGTCATGTGGATGACTCGAAAGTAGGTAACGTATTCCTATACAGAGTAGAAAGATAACTGGTTCAAGTGATTCCTTAATCGATTTTTTTTTAAATAACAATTATATCTTCGTTCCTAAAGCCTTCCATTATAAAATCCCCATACAACTTACATTGAAAAAACACTGTTCCGAAATTTTCCTACCGGCTGTTGGTAAATTACATTTTACATTACCACCCTGGGCTTTCGCCAGTTCGATTAAGGACATCGTTAAACTACATCCAACGGAAATGGATCTTTGCCAATAGTATTTTGATACTTTCCAAGTGCCTGCCTACTGTAATAAAATTGATAATGTAAGGAGATGTTATACAGGTCTGAGCTGACCTGTTGTGATGTTATGAGAGATATGCTCGGGGTCTCTGAAGGATAGGATTAGTAACGAAATCATCCGACAGAGAACCAATGTTATCGACATCTAGACCAAGGAATAAGCAAGCTGGCAGTGGGCCGGCCTTATTGACTACTAGAATCCACAGCCACTGGGGAAACGTGTTCTTTAGTGGAGACTGCGACGTTTGCCGCTCTTTGGCCAGGTGAAATGATGACCTGCAAAATAATGCAGGCAGATGCTGGATGCAGCAAGCTGAAGACAGGGCGCTATGACACTCATTAGGGAAGGCCTATATCCAGCAGTGGACTATTATAGGCTGATAACATGCTGATAACGATGATGAAGGAAACTATATTCAACATTATCATTGTCATTATCATTTGAATCTTCACCACAATTGTCGCAGTCTCCTCGTAACCTAGATTTAATATTAATTCTCTAAAAGTGTTAATCAAATTTAAGGACAGATGAAGTCCTGGGGCGTCGCGTCGGGCCCAGCTGACATTCCAATCCATTTAACAATTATGCGGGTCGGACGGAACTGACAAATTACTTACATTTTGTGTTATATAGCTTTTTATAGTCAGTTTGGTAGCAATAGCATATCTGGTACATTTAACAAAAGCAGTAAAGTAGCATTAGGTATAGCTTTGGTACCTACATTATGAGGGCCAATAACGTTTTAGTTTAGATCGTTCAATGAAGTTATTATAAATGATCAATCTGAGTTTGCATAGTTATATTTCTTCACTATAGAACAGACAGCTTATCCAGAAATATAGATTCAAATTTCTGGCAGAGGCTACTAATATAACTACTAAATAAAAAAATCGTAGAAAAAAATTACCTTCGAGGCCCAGAACCAGTGGCACCTTGTAGAGACATATGTATGTATGTAAGTCCCTATGGTCCCTAAGCCAGCCACGACGATAACTCCAAACAATGTTATAAGGCGGTAGAGTTTGTAAACTGTTATTATAGTTTTGCGACGTGCTTTCTAGCTAAATAAACTGAAATACTTCGTGTTAAAAAACTAATTCTTCTGCAAACAATGTGTCTAATCTCTTCTACAAATTCCACATTAAGCTCTAAATCAAAGACCGGGGACGGCCACAAATGAGATGGAAGTACGTCTTTAAAAAAGATAGTAGTGCATGACAAAGTAGAAGGAAATGGAAGAGTTTGAAGGAGGCCTACAATACCAGTCTACTGATCGATAAAGGTTAGGAAGAAGAAGAATTATTCTACATCGGTTTTCTACCTAGGCAAGCAGGTAGGTACAATATCTAGCTAGAATACGTACGTAGTTAGTTTCATCAAATTAGTGAATATGTTAAATAAATTTAATTTAATTATGACGTCCTACATCAAATTTGTCATCAATTTATTTATTAGGCAAAGCAACAACATGTCTTGATAATAACTAATGAGCGCTAGAAGGTTTAATTCAAAATGCTTAATTTTGATTTTCTCAAAAGAAAACCGGAGACTCCCGAACGCTTCGTCCGTAAGGACATTACCTACAACTTCTTGAAAAACAGGATATAGAAAAAAAATATCGTCTACAAAATTATGTTGTACTCATCACAATAAACCCCTTTCAAATTTAAACTTTATAACTACCATGCTTATTAATACAATAGACATTTATAATGATATCATCATCATCATCAGCCTATATTAGTCCACCGCTGGACATAGCAATGGACTAATACCTCCCCCAATGAGCGCCATAGCGCCCTGTCTATAATGAGACCATTATTTGATTTTTGAGTTTGCAAATATGTATTTCGGCTTCGTTTCATGCGCCATGATCAGATCACGTGTATGGTCTTATTCAGCGGCATGAAAATGGATTTTTGCAACTTTTTCCGTCAATCCTTTTATTTAAGGCATGAATGATGGATTGCGTTGCACAGGAGTATGGACTCCTGTGCGGTTTATAATAAAAAATGTGCTAGATCGGTATGTTTACCAATAAAAACTCACTCGCATTATCTTCAGTTATTCCGTGATCATCATGACACATGAAACTGTGCCGACATATTGAAAAATTCGAAATTTAGTTCATGGTAAATATCCCGTTATGACCATGATTCAAGTTGTTTTCGAGCGATTAGCAGGAAATGAGTCAATTGATTCATTTCTGTTTGCCATTCATCAATTTAGTAAACATAATTAAAACCGTAGGTACCTACCGTTATTAACCGCAAGGAATGATAAACTTATGACTAAGTTCATTCATGCTGTCACATTATGTACCTAATGGTACTTTTATTCAAATGCATGTTTAGTGTTATTCAATTCTAGCTTGTCATCTAGTTTACCTACTTACTGTCTTTGACTTGGCTTTTGAGTTTTTTAACCGACTTCTAAAAAGGAGAAGGTTCTCAATACGACTGTATTTTTTAAATTGTTTGTTACCTCAGAAGTTTCGACTGGGTCAACCGATTTTGATGATTCTTTTTCAAATTAATGTTTATTTTTTTAAATTTAGATGAATGTACACTGGATTTGTATTACTGTTATTTGTTATCTTTAAAGATAAACGTATTTTAAAATTGAATTAGTCGGATGTCTCGCTATGCCAGCCTTAACGATATCATCCGGTGGGCCTTTGTCACAGCTAAGGTACCAGCTATTCTCGAACCGAATGATCGGTTGCGTGACGATGGTAAGAGGCCCGACGGTATGTCTCTAGTCCCATGGGAGTGCTTTCCCATGGAAAGCTAATTTTCGACTTGGGATGGGGGCGGCACAGAGCAGCACCGAGCTGGGGTGGAGCAGCCCGGCAATGAAGTCTGTGATGTGATGTGGCATGCCCCAGAAGGGGGAGAGTGTTCAGGACACAGTGCGTAGGATTTGTAGAGTCTGGAGTCACAGCAGTGACTCTTTTCCCATAGTTTCGGTCCGTGTAACCGCAAGGTTGGCAGGACCATGGGAAGGTTGGAGTCCCATGGGAGTTGGGGAGGCATATTGTGTGGGACGCTACATGCGTCGACACACTGGCGCCTTCCCACCTTCCGAGGACATTCGTCAGGGCTGGTGAGACGGCAAATTAAGCCGAAGATCTTAAAATAGGCGTAAAAGTCAGGTTTGTTTTCATCAACACCATGCATAGATTCTGTCAAAGTCAACCGATTATCTATACAGCTGTTAGATCAATTCCAAGATCGCAATTAAACCCTGTTCCATATCCAACAGTACAAAGCATCTATTATATTATTTTGAAACACGTGTCTTTGTCATTTGTTTCGCTCCATGGCTCAATTTAAAGCTGGTTTAGATATAAATAATAAAAAGCAGAAACCACATTGAGCAAAATAACTTGAATAAGAATAAGAATCGGGAGGGCAAAGTTCCTATTCAATCGGTTAAGGTCAATTCTAACATCGTTTAACAATTCACGAGAACAATTACTGTTATTTACTTATCCAAATGAAGTACTTTTCTTCTCTAATAATATCATAACAAATAGCGTGTTAACACACGTGATTTGTAGGGAAACACATTCAAATAACTTTGAAAGTGTTTCCCTATTATTATAACTAAGATAAGCGAGTTAAGAACTGGCTGGTCTGCCAAATGTAAATGATCTCATTTGTGTGGTTCTCATCTTTCGGCCAAACATATTTTGTAGCACCTTGTATATATCGTTGTGTTACATATTTTTGTCTTAACAAAAAGTAAATGTTCATATGTTCCGGTGTTCCATGATCGAATTTGCACCATCCCTTAAAGTTTGGCCCTTAATTCATTTACTCCGTGATCATGGCGCATGAAACTGTGCCGAAATATTGGATAACTCAAAAATCAAATCATGGTAAATATCCCGTTTTAAATGACTTTAGTGTTAATAAGATAGTTCAAAAGTTTTATTTGGTCCTTATTGTTACAACCTTTAATGTTAAATGTTTATACGACTAAGAAAAATAAACCGTTCTTTTGCGATGTATGATCGGTACATTATAAAAGATGCACATTCCAGACTTATGGGAAGGATGACGCAACCCGCAAAATCGCTAACCCAGTTATGAAGAACTGAAATAGCTCTGCATCCGCACTGAATAGCGCATTACTCAGCTAACTGCGATGCGATTCCATTGCCTATTCTTATTTATCGAGGTGAAATATTGAACAAGTTTATCTTCGATTGCGAAATCTGTTCACGGGTGTTCATTTTAGAAATTCTGAAAATCAGTGTTTTTACTTTTAAGCAAAAGATTTTGCTGAGCCATGGCTTATTTGTTGTACTACTGTACAAACATACCTACACTAAGTACTTACTTTTATAAAGTGCTCGTTTGAATTCTTAAACATATTGTACTTATTATTATTTATTTATTTATTATTATCATCATCATCAGCCTATGATAGTCCACTGTTGGACATAGGCCAGGCAAATGATAAAATAGTACATAAAGATCAAACACTAGAATGTGCTAGAACTATGGGCTTAGGTCTGCTGGTGCCACGACTGATTTCCACTTGAGGAACCACGAAAATTTGTACCGACAACTTTTCGGAACAAATGTAGGAACTGTCTCTTTGACTTCAAAAAAGATAAAAAAGAAACTTCTTTGTTCGGCTGTAGGTAGATATCTATTTTTATATTTTGACGACCTCTGTAGCCCGGTGGGCGAATCCACAATGCATCACCTAGCCTCAAGCTAAGCAGAGCTTGTATTATGAGAAGGTACTAGAGGACTCATATACTTAATACAATAAATACATTAAATAAATATGTATTTTTTTATTATTCATAGATCACCAGAACACCCGGAACAAATATTTGCAAATCGTGCATACATTTGTCTCAAGGCGGGAATACAACCCGCAACCTCCTGAGTCAGAGGCGGACCTTCGCCCGACGCGCGAAGTGGCGGACAGAAACTAGTAGCTACCCAATCATCATCATCATCATCAGCCTATGTCTACTGCTGGACATAGGCCTCCCCCAATGAGCGCCATTGCGCCCTGTCTTCAAATAGTAAAAGGTTTAGTATAGCTACCCAATAGTAAAAGGTTATTAGTAAATGTCAGAACAGACCCCTTTGAGTGGGTAACAATGGACCTCTATCCCAAAGATAGATCTTATGACGTCAATAGAATCTAGCTGTGACGTCACCTGCGCGTGCCTCGGAGGTGAAATACTCGTGTCGCGTCGGTTCTATTTGAAGATCCCTCCAAATAAAAAGTACACGTGCAATATGAAAATAATAAGAAATTATTATAACAGTCACATTTTTGTGCCTAGTGTTGCTCACACTAGGCACAAAAATGTGACTGTTCATCATCGAATTATGTACTTGCATAACATTATAATTATTTAGCTTTGCTTAGATAGATAGAAAATTCTTTCATTGCACACTTAAAAATAAAACAAACAAGACAGAATAAAACACAAAACATGTGACAATTTGGCGGTCTTATCGCTCAAGAGCGATCTCTACCAGACAACCGTGGCATGAGGGCCTTGAGGCTAGATAATTATGTGTGGATTGTATTGGTATAACATTATTTATTTGTAAATTATTTAAAAACTTGACTAAAAACCTCTAAAAACAAAAAGCAGATATGCAATTCCAGCAAAATCTATAAGCGATCGCGGTAAATTGTAAAATCAACAAAATACTACAATTCTCTATAAATTTGCATTAAAATACACTAGAAAAATTACATTATATAGCCAAGTAAATAATGAATGAAAGTTTCCTGTTATTGAATATAGCGTTGCTTGACAAGACTCATCCATCAGCGAGACACGTAACAACAATAATAATTATTTTATCGACCGTCTTCTCTTAATATTCACACTAGCTTCGCCCGCGTGGAAAAATATGTGTTAAATGGTTTATACTACACCTTCCTCAACATCGCGCCGCCCCAGCCCCGGCCCCAGGAAGACGATCGTCCATGGCGACCCCTTCCGCGGGACCTGATCCCTGCGGAACCACCATAGAGTCCTTGGGTTTATAAAAAAAAAGGAAAAAAAAAACAAAAACAAAAAAAAAACACAAAAAAAAGATTATAAACCAAATGCTGCCTAAAAAAACATGGAGAATAAGGGAAAAAAAAAAGACTCCCACAAAACCCAAGGACCGAGGGGTCGCCACCCCTCGAGTTGACGCCGGGGTAATGAGGCCAAGCCTCGAGGCCCCTCTCTGTGCCCCCACCAGGGCCGGAAAGAAACCTATTGATTGACACCTTCCTATTGAATCACACTATCTATTTTAAAAAAATCGCACCAAAATCCGTTGCGTAGTTTTAAAGATCTAAGCATACATAGGGACAGACAGACAGCGAGAAGCGACTTTATTTTATACAATGTAGTGATAAACTTCTTCCGCCTATTGATAATGATCCCGTCCTCATACGCGGAAGAGAATCTCACTCAATTATTAGCTAAGTATTCCATATCGCATCAATTATGAGAAACTTGGACTAATTGACTTTCATTAGTGCCGTCTACTAGATAAGGAGCCAGACGCTTCCTGGAGACGGCTGCGGCTGATCCGGGGCCGAACTTTCAAATTAAATTGCGCTTAGAACAAATCTAATTAGTATTATACCTATATTTAAACTTACGCAATCTGACTAATTAATATAATTTACGTATTTATCTCAATTTTAGGAAAAATCCCACTTCTATGCTGTCGTTTCTATATTTCTTGACAATGGGTCTTACCACTTCCCGCTATGCCAACAATGCCTCCAGATCTCCACAGTATCACTTGAGATAGCTTTTTCCGTGAAGAAAGACTTTTAATGCCAATCTTTCATAGTTTATTGAAAATTAATATTCACGACTGTACTCTGTCCAGTTGCTAATCGGCCCAGACGAGCGCAATTTTTTTTTAATTATTTATTTAGCAAATCGTTATGCCTAATACATTTTACCATCTTAAAAACTACAAGATACAATGAAATAATAAGATACAATAAGAATCTCTCGAGTTGCTAATCTGTCCTATTGCTGCTACGGAGGGTATTGGCCTACTACACACTATGCTAGGTTACTGGTAGATTTCTTTGGTATCGGTGTTTATAGCACCTTAGCAAATTGCCGGCTTGCCATAATATGGCGCAGGTTTATTTATAGAGCAAAATTCAACTCAGCTAATTGACCTAATTGGGACGTGATTTCATTGATGTGTCTTTTTAAGAAGATTTCGTCTATGCTTTAAAATGATCATATCCCGTGGGTAGGTTTTAACACTTTGAGTGCTGAAATCACACGGTATGTGTTTTCTACAAGCGACTAATATGCGTAAATCTACACTAGCGCAGCGGCTGAGAAAATACAGATCTTTGACTCAGCACAGCCGTAATATTTTTCAAACGAAACGCATGTGCGGCGCAACACAACCGCTGTGTAGAGCGGCAGCACGAATTTTTTAGGTTAAAAAAAAGATCGCAGTCGTCGAAAAAAAATCGCAGTCAAAGTGTTAAAGCGCAATTTTAATTTAAAACAGACTACCTATGGCTTCTGAAAGCGAAGGTGAACAAAAAAGTCAATTCATACAGTTCAGGCACACAGAAAATCTTCTTAGACCAAACAAGAAATATTTTTTTTAAAGGGCCGTATTCTACGTTGTTTAAATAGAGATCTAAGCCTTCAATGCAAGAAAAGACGACTAAACTCTCCTCCAGAATGCGGTTCTACGACTATGATCCCGTTTAACGTTTAATTGTATGGTTTAGAAGAGGTGTCCGCCGATGCGGGCCGCGTGATGACGGCTTGTACAGGCTGTTTAATCTGTTGCTGGACTATTAAAAATACGTACACAGAAGAAATAGAATTGATAACTCGTGTTCAAAAAACAAATATATAATATCTGTTAAAACTATTTTGTTTTTATCTGTTAAAATCCCTCGGTTTTTTAAGTGTCTGCGATAAATATGTAAATTCCTTATTCTTCTGGAAACTTCGACAAATTCCAATTTCCAATTCTCGCATCTGTCTAACACGATCAAAGCCGTTCCACTAATCCCTTAATTGTTCATTTAGCAATGATTGCAACTCCAGGCCTATTATCTGAATCACCTAACTGTGAAGGTACTAAGCCAATTAAGCTGGACAGTGAACCCCGCCTACGTGTCTGTTACTTCGCTCTAGATGATTCTATATAATATCTACAGTTGATTTTATTTAGAATCACCTACAGTTGATCTCTTTCGTCGTCGTATTTTTCATTGCACTGATTGGAATCTTCCGTCTTGAAATACCTTAAATAAATACGCCACCGTCAGCTTTAAAACGTACCGATCCTATCCATCCATAGGTTGCCTGGAAGAGATCGCTTTTAGCGATAAGGCCGCCGATTGTGCCACTAGTTATAGTTAGTATTAAGATCCTTTAGTATTTTTTTTATTTTTTCGTATTGATGGTGCAATAAAGTTATATTGTATTATATTGTATTGTAATACCTCTACCTACGGAGACTCGTTGGTTCTGCTGACTGACTTCGACCTTAGGATAGCAGTTCAAAGGAGTCTCGTGAATCTCGTTTAATTTTAGATTTATGATATTTGAAATACCAAGTATATAAGTATGTATAAATTATATGTAGTTTAGGTAAAAATACATAATTTTTCTGTAATTCTTTAGTGTACCTAAACAATAATACATAACAATGAACTTAACTAAATCGGATATGTTCATAGGCTGGCTTAACCCTGAAGAAGACTTTTCCTCCAGGAAACCTTAAGCGTTATTATAAGGGAGGCGATGGAACAGATCCTCCAAAATTAGTAAAAAACTAACTTACAAAAAAAAACTTTAATCAAACTTCTGCCGCGGCTTTCAGCGTTTTTTGTGGACATAAAGTAGCCTTTGTCCCGGGATACCATTTACCTTTCATAAAGATTAGTTCTATCGTTTGGGGTGAATAGAATAGAAATAAATAAGGTAACAGACAAAGTTCATTCCACATTTATAATATTAGTACGAGTAGGTACCTACTTAAGGATTCATAGAAATTTATGTAACACTTAGGTGCGAGCACAAAAAGCTGTTATGAAAATGAGCTAATAATGAACTTCACCTTTAGACACACCTGTCGGGTCAACAATGAAACCAAAATACACCTTATTAAATATTCATGAGCTCCGGTATGGTATTTCCAGCTTATGGATGTTGAACTGGTTTTGACAAAAAGATTTGCATGTTCAGAATGCGTTTCTGAGAATAAAGTGTATGTAAAGAAATAAAACCTGGTGAATGAAATTTCAATTTTTTAATTTATTTAAAAAGAACAAGCGGAGCTTCCCGGCTTCGCACAGTTTTAGTACGGATTCCTAACGCTTTGAAAAAATAATATAGCCTATGTTCACCGGGGATAGTGTAGCTTCCCAACGGTGAAAGAATTTTTCAAATAGGTCCAGTAGTTTCGGAGCCTATTCATTACAAACAAATAAAAAAATCAAACCTTTCCTCTTTATAATATTAGTATAGATGAACAGACATAATATAACTAAAATGCAAAGGAACACTGGAAAGCGCATAAGTTTAAAATTCTGTCGCACCTCACAGCGCCCAAACGGAGGATATTAGTGCATAAATTAATATTACATACTGTAGTTTTCGATCAGAAAGAAACCATGAGAGGTAGGTAGGTACCGAATACCGCCCTTCTTCTGATAAGTTTCCTTCGGCTCTTACAACTTCCACGACGCGACTGCCACAGCAAGTTAGATAGATATAGAAACGTAATTCTTATGAATGAAAATAAAAATATGACTGAACATGAAAGCCAATGTATCGCATCGCCAACTGTCGGACGCGAAATAATTATAGATTCGCAAGTTTACCAACACAAGTTGGAAAAACGCCAATTTTCTTGTTTTCCAAACGCGATATTTGGAGCAAATGCGATATTTTGCTTACAGATTCGCGTTTATTTTAAGAATGTTTTGTTTCACTTAGGAAATTCGCAGAAATAGCAAATCTACTCGTAAATTTTGCGTAATTCCGCAACTGGATGATTTTTTCTATATATGGTAGGTAAGTCAAATTATTATTATATAGTATTTAATTTAGCAAAAATTTCTGTAATGTGATTAAAAATAATTCCAATTTTGTATGACCAATAAAAATACAACTCGATTATTTTAAAGTTGTGTTTTTCTAAATTACAATTAAAATGTATGATACATTTATCGACCGATATAGACAACCTCTGTGACGCGGTGGGCGAAGGTCCGCCTGCGACGCAGGAGGTTGCGGGTTCGATTCCCGCCTCGGAACAATTGTGTGCACGATCTGCAGATGTTTGTTCCGGGTGTTCTGGTCGTTATATGTAAAATAAAAAAAATATCTATCTATGTAATATATTATATTAAGTATATCAGTCATCTTGTACCCATAACACAAGCTCTGCTTACCTTGGGGCTAGATGATGCTGTGTGGATTGTCCAGCATTATTTATTTATTTATTTATGACCAGAAATGACTGAATGAGAGTCTACTTCGATCCTATCGTATGATCATTATAAACTTGATAATCAAACTTTATATTAAAACTATATAATGAAACTTAATAATGAAACTTTATAATGAATAATGATCACACAATCGCATCTACATACATATAAAAAGGTTGTGCCCTCCTGACTCGTCATTACTCCGATAAATCTAATCGAAACTCATCCATTTTACTGCGCTCTAATTTCTCACCACTTATCTTTATGGCCGTCTATTTGTGGCCTCGTGTTTACCGACAGTACTTCATTATGCAATATGCAATGGGAATTTGCTGCTGCATGGACATTTTGAGTACTTACGACATCATTTTAGCCCCTAAGCCAAAGTAAGCAGAGTAAGTATGTTATATTTTTTTGTATATGTAACTCTACCTAACTTCAAATTGCTTTATTTTCTTTAGATCTTACAGAACTCTTGTTTTAAAAGTTTTCGTAATCATAAAAACAGTATATATATATGTATATATATACAATGTATATAATATATAATAAAATTATCTCTTAGTATTATACTGTTTTTGAGTTTTTCGGGATAAATAATAATAATATTCTCTAGAGAATAAAATAAAATAATTTTATGGGACCACCTCAGGATCATCATATTCTATGTAACTGCAAAAGAAACATCCAAATCTGTGCATAAATGACGGGGAACAAACATACAGTCAAGCATTGAACCTCCTCTTTTTTTCAAAGTTGGTTAATATTAGCTAAATATTCTCGTAGCCGGCGCGGGCGGGGCGGCGCGGCGGCGGCGTTCGGTTATAATATAAACGATAAAGCGAAGTAGGTACTGGTACTCTGAATTTTTGATAATTGACTAATTATCAAAAATGTTATCTTGTCTTTCAGTCTCAAATAGGACTTTTCTAATATTTTGATAAGCTTCAAAGCTTTTATGATAATTTTACGTAATTTTAAATACACATTTGATCATTATTTTGGCCTTAATTGCACTCCTATAAGGGTCTCGTCTTTTTTTTAGGTATCTTTGGGTGGCTTGGATATCACAGCGGCCATGATAGAGGGTCTCGTCTTGGCATTGAGTGTTATATTTCTTCTCGATATTATTTAACAGTGTCTAATTATATTTTAAAGTAGAGTCTACCGAATTTTGACCACTCATTCGTGCAGAGCACCCCACGGAGACGACCGATGGTCAGACGCACACGTTTTTGTTTACATTCAAAACCAGTTTGTGGAACCACCAAACTCGTTTTCGTCTAGGTAGACGGCGAATCCGCCCTCGTCCTAATCACACAGATTTGCTCTCCGGTGTTTAAAAAGAACAAAGCTTTTGGGTACTTTGCAAGGGATTTTGAAGCTATGTAGAGCGAGCTAAGCTACGAGTGTGTTTTCTTGTACCAATTTTATTTGAATTTTTATACAAATAAAATGCAATTAGTTTAGTATGAACTACTTGGTGATATTTTCTAGTTAATTTCGTTCCTTATTTATTTTATTTTAAGGGTTTTTACGTACACACGATTATGACGTCCTAATTCCTATTACACAAGCATGTTTTAAAAAGGGCTGTTATATTTTTTTAGTATAGTATGGAAATTATTATAGTGTAGGTTTAAGCCAAATCGACCAACTAAGCACAACTGGGTTAGTATTTATATTTATTTTATTAGTAGACTTGCTGCTAAAACAATATTAATAAAATAAATGGAATAGAAAAACCCAATTGGTAAATTCCCAGAACAAAATTATCATAAACAGTTCGTCCAAATTCAAAGAAGTTGCCAGACGTTACATAAATATTTATAAAGAATGACCGACAGGTATAGCTGATAGTTGCTATTCTACGACAAATGATAGCTCTATTGTGTATTTGTGTCTTCAATTGGCAATAATAACTGTTTGAGACCTTGGCAAGGCAATTAAAACTCCTTGACCGCTGTTCCGACGATACATTTATCGTTATCTTTACAATTAGTATCCACATTCCAGACACGTTCTAGATATTATCTCACATTACATTACCTTCTTGGAAACATACGTTTAGTATAACAATAGGATTTACATTTCTGCACAAGAGTCTATGCATCTAGTCGAGGTTGCAGAATACTAATAAGTACCAACTGAAAAGTTTGATAGTGACCGCTTAGTATCACCAACTTATCATATTAAGCCGATCATCGTCATCATAAACCTATGTTAGTCCACTGCTGGACATAGGCCTCCCCAAATGAGCGCCATACCTGTCTTCAGCTTGACGCATCTAGCATCTCCCTGCAGTCTTTCGCAGGTCGTCATTCCACCTGGTCGGAAGGCGTCCTACAATACGTTTACCGAGTCGAGTTCGTATGAAACTATGTAATTGGATCGCTCCCGCAACGTCATGACTACGAAAACTGGTTCTTCTCAGGATCTATCCTCAGCAAGGAGCTCAATTTATAGAAATATCATACTCGGGGCTCTCTTTAGTCCTAATCCTAAGTGATTATATTCTATCAGTCGTAAGTGGTCCAAAATTTAATAATGGTAAAGTTACATGTTGTTCCAGACAGCTGAGTAACGCTAGTATCAGCTGAAACCACATCAATTATTAATACTTCAGTAACAGTTGAACTAACTTCGAGGAAGTTATGTTCTGCACGCGGCTTTGTTTCCAACTTGACGGCAGCAGGTTACAAGGTAGATATCAAAAATATTTATCAAATATAAATACAGATAAAACAAATCTCAGCTTGCAACGAAACCAGGATGAAACTATAGCTTTTGTACTTTGTTGCCTATTCTAGACTTATTGCTTTTGGCTTATTGTCCCAAGTTTATTCACAGAGCCGAAGTCTCTACGTAATACATGTATTATATTATCTGTGGTAATACTGACTACAGATGCTTACTTCGGGTAGGAACGAGTAATTTTTTTGTCCATTATTTCGGGTTATTCTTATTATTTCCTTACGGATTATGCGCACTATTTCTTTTAAAACTTCTGACCATTTTCTAACGCTGTAGTTCCTTTCGTACCATTTCGTTCTCTATTCAGCCATTAGGTATGAAAGAGCCAATAACCATAAACATCCAGGTCCGAAGTTTTAAGAGTTTTTTATGATGACGATCATACCAACCTTTAGAGTCATAAGTAATTTGTAAATAATAATGTATTGTGTTGTGATGTACCTTCTTACGTTGTTATTGTGTTCTCTTTGATTAACTACCTAACCTAAATAAACGTATAAACTTCTCAGGTTTCGCTCAATGTAGCATTACATGAAGTGTCTTCTGTATGCGACTATAGGTATAATAGAAGATGGCTTATAATGATACTAGACACAAACGAGGTGTTGCCACAAATTCCACAAATTAGTCTCAATTTCCTATTCGTATACGTGCACTTGTGTGTGTCAAATAACTTTATATGCTTGTCAACACATAAATTAGTTATTGGTAAATTAAAAAAAGTTTTTGGAAATTTGCTGAATGACACTATCCCTCTGCTGTGTTTTTCCTCTATGACTATAGGTAGGTATGCTACCTATAACGTCTATGTATGTACATAAGCAGACACGTTGTCAGCGGGATTAAATATCAAGTTTATCAATTGTAAACAAGAGATAGTTATAATATTAATTAGCATGTAGTCTTCTCACCGTTTCGTCCGATTTGAACTCGTTCAGCAGTTTGTTGTTGTTCAGCTTCTGATTCAAGGCTTTGACGTTTGCTGACACCGCGATGACAGTGGCTGTCAGCTCGTCGACCTCCGTCCTTAGCTTCTTCAGCTGGACATCCCTCACCATGACTAAGACGAGAAGGCAGCCCACTACAGCGACCAGAGCTACCCCACCCGCGACAACACAACCCTGCTTCCACTTCTTAGATTTCACTTTCTCACAGTACTGCTTCTCAAAGTCATTTGTCATGAGGTTCTTGGACATGTCCTTGGTTTCTGTTGGGGGATACATCGCGAGGGGATTGGGGATCAAGGCGTGTTTTTCGGCCATCGGAGCCGGACTGAATTACCCTAATTTTGTATAGTGACGTCACTTATCTCATTATCGGACTTATTACCTCACAGCACAGTTTAGATTCCAAAACACGGATGGTAAATATATGACGTAGGCGCGTTCTCTGCGCGACGCGAGGGCACTGAATGAAGCGTGGACGCGGTGCGCGGCCGGTCGCCTGCGCGCGCGCATCCCTGGATAAACAGGATTACATAGATATAGGTAGGTAGGTACCGCGATTTACACGGCGCGTTACATCTGTGTTTTGTTATTAATAGGTAGGTTACTATTTTCAAAATATTACAGCCGGCTACGTACCTAGGCATCATTTTGTGAATTATTTATTATTATTAAATTATCATAATGTATGTTATTAGATTTACTTAATTTTTTTCATCTCGATCCCTAAGTACAGCTCTCATCTCAAATGAAGACTTTTACACCTAGTGGTATTATTGTTTGACTTTGTAAGATTAATTAATTCTTTCGAAATTGAATTTTAGTTATTGTACGTATTATCAATTGTATAAATTTTATTGTAGTTCATGTTCTTATGACTAATGTTATTGGGAAATTATTTTTTGTACTAGCTCAATAAATAAATAACATCGGTAACTCCATTTTCATCGGTAATTTCACTTTTTCGATAATCACTTTTCTATCAGTGAATACCTATTATTAGCTCTCTGTTGTCATTTTTAAGTCTATAGATATTAGCTGATGGTGTTCCGAAATAAATAAATAAATAAAATAATTTATGTAAATTCTTTACTAGGCAATCGCTTATTAAGAATACAACTTAATTCATTGACTAAATTAAAGCACATAAAAGCTTAATCCAGAAAAGTGCAAACTAAACTGCGTGCATAAGCTAGCACTTATTATGTAGGTCTTTCCTATATTATCCACTCGGCTTCGTTTATGTGGAAATTTATGTGTCAAGTAATTTATAAACCTTCCTCTTGAATCACTCTTTCTATATAAAAAACCGCATCAAACCCCGTTGCGTAGTTTTAAACATCTATCAAATCATACAGACAGACAGCGGGAAGCGACTTTGTTTTATACTAGGTAGTATGTTGGTGCTTGCATCCAATGACGCAAGCAAGCATAAGAAGACGCTCCGTTAGATATCTAGTGCGGATATAATAAATTGATTGATTGATTGATGGAGTGCTGCTGCTGTTAGACCGTTTGTGGAGGCGCAGGCGTCATGTGGGGCACTACTTGCGAACGCGCGCTTCAGTGGTTTGAAAAAGTGTCTGTGTGGTATTTTAATTTGTACGATGGCATAGCACGAATGCACGAAAAAAAAATCCTGGACTGTTCTCACCACGTTATCTAGCCCCATGGTAAACAGAGCTTGTGTTATGGGTACTAGATAACTGATATACATAATACAATACATTACATAGATAGATATTTTTTATTATGCATAGAAAACAACCAGAACACCCGGAACAAATATCTGCAGATCGTACATACAATTGTTCCGAGGCGGGAATCGAACCCGCAACCTCCTGCGTCGCAGGCGGACCTTCGCCCACCAACGGTCGGCACGAAGCAGACAGACATGCCCTTTTTAATTTTTTTGTCTGTCTGCTTTTCTTTGCACAATGCCCTATGGTGTTTTTTTATTGGTCTTCTTTTAAAGCTATATAATGACACTGACCACGAAAAATGCCGTGGCGAAAAATTACAAAAGAATTACTCCTACATAAATAAACAGAGCAAAGCGACTGTACTCTTTCGTTCGGTTGCTGTAATGTTTGAACAGGCTACCTTGCACTAAGTTAATAACTCGGTAACATGTCGGTAACTATGTTATTCCGAGCGTGCAAGCGCGCCTGATTAGTTAATATTGCAAGCAGGAATGGTTACTGTTATTAATTCCCAGGCTGCTTTGATTTTGATGTCTCTTGGATGCTACGACGACGCGCCGGCGGCGTAGCATCGTAGCAATATGCTACGAAGATCTACGATAAAGTTATCATTTAGGTACCTATCTGAAATCTTCTATTTTAAATCAGTCTATTATATATTTGCGTTTCATATCTACATATATAAAAATGAATCCCTATTTCCCTTGGTCACGGCATCACGCGGGAACGGCTGGACCGATTTCGCTAATTCTTTTTTTGTTGTGCTTGTTATTGTAAGGAGAAGGTTCTTATGAAAGAAAAAATTAAGAAAATTGCGCGGAAAATAAGACAATTTAAGAATACTTAACCACCATATTAAATTATTTCTAATGTAACCATATCGCTTTTACAATTCAAACTTTTTTGACGTAACCTTATGGCGTTTGACATAACATTGACAGAATGCTCAATATTCATAGTTAAGACAGGACAACGTCTGTCGGGTTCGCTAGTAAAATAATAAAAATTAAGAACTAATAAAGATAACAAATTAGGAACTAATAAAAATTATTTAACTGCGAGAACACAAAAAGGCTACCGGCTCAGCATTAAATGCTTAATTGACACCGGTGCCAATGCAGCGCTGATTTTCAGCGGCATCAGAGTACCTACCTAACCTACTGAGTGCAGCACTTAGCGTAAATATGTGTAAATATAAAATTTTACAAACAGGTACATAGTAGGGAGGTATCAACCTGTTTAACCGATCACGGGGTGTACAAATTGTGAAAAATGGCATGCAACAGAGACAGTATTGGATGGAAATAAACAAATCCTATCTTCACGTCTGTTTTAGCGTACCTAAGAGTCGACTAGCCAAAGACATTTTCCATGCATTTCGAAAGGACTTTAAAAAACCTTAAATTAAATAATCTTTTTTACAAAGTATAGGCAAAGTCGTATTTACTACAATTCCAAATCAAAAATAACGTAAATTATAGATAGATAGATAGAGAATTCTTTATTGCACTTTAACTATAAACTATGTACAGTAAAAACTTAAAAATTAAGTACAATTGGCGGTCTTATCGCTCAAGAGCGATCTCTACTATTATACTCCTACATTTCCCGTCATTCATTCGTGTTTTATCGATACAATTTCATGGACTCCGTCAATCTCAATTATTTTCTACAATTATTCAGAAACATTAAACGAAGATAAACGTTTTCTTGAGTGGAGGTCGCGACTCAGCAAACGTAGTGGGACGCCCTTCGGTCAGGTGGGATGACGATGCTGGATGCAGCAAGCTGAAGACAGAGCGATGTAGCGCTCATTAGGGGAGGCCTATGTCCAGCTGTGGACTACTATGGGTTGATGATGATAATGATGATTGAGAAACAGTGACAAAGGTTTATGCGGAACTGAAAAAGCAATAAATCAATCCCCCCCGTACCCCGCAAATGCATAGAGCTTGACCGTGAATGCATTCTCCACCTCCATTTATAATATTCGTGTAAGAGTGGGATTTTACTTCAGCTCCCGTTGTCTACCGAAAACTCACCCTAGTCACAGTCCTAGTCTAGCCGCAGTAGATACCTAATGATGGTGATGAAGTCGTCCTAGCCGAATTTCGACCTCGGCGGCGAGTCTCAACAGTGACTAGCCAAGTGCGCATTACATACTTATTAAAATGCACAACTGTGCACGCACAGGTGCACTCTCCTTTCCCTCACTCTCAATTCGATGGGACAGCAGACCGACACTACTGAGGAGGGAGAGGTCAGGTGCAGATCCGACATGCGACGGTTTAACGTGCTATCCTTAATATTATATTATTTATAATTATAACACAGAGTTGGAATTCTAAATCTTTGTTATATAATTATAACATTAAAAATAAGAACACTCTGTATAACACCTAAGCAGCTGCAAAGCGCATCAATCGAGTCGTATAGGTACCAATGGAATGAAGGGACAATTATATTACTTATCTACCTGTCGTGTGTTTGTACTGTAAGAGTTTCAGAGTCACGGGGGTGTAACAACGCCAACTCCCGGTACCTAATACAATGACCTATGACTGTATGACTAGGTATGCTAGAAATATGTAACTATAACCTTGACATACTAGCGCGACCTTAAGCGTCGGGTGTCGGGCTGGGATCGGGTCGCATGTGTGGACAGGCGGGCCTGCGCCTGTTGCTGACTTTGACACAGTTTTAGGCTAGACCTTATGCTAGAATCTAGATTCTAGCATAAGGTCTAGCCTAAAACATGTATGTATGTATTGGATCTAGATTCTAGATCCAATACATACACTTTAACTTGAACAATAGGGGTGTAAGGGGGACTCCAACATCTCGTCTCCCAAGCCAACCTAACCGGCACGTACATCACGGTACATCCTGCTAGATAACGAACTACATAGGCTCTGGTGAAAATATAAAACAATCTTCATAATTTGACATCATCTTCATAATTTGACATCATCTTCATAATTTGACATCATCTTCATAATTTGACATCATCTTCATAATTTGACATCATCATACACTTTACCACTTAACTATTGATTCATTTTTGTTATAAATAATGCTAATAAATATTTATACATGCAGTATATTTGTATTATTCATTCTAAGATCTAAGTGAATGCTTAGTAGAGTTGTCACTAGGTCCATGCACCCTGGAACGTCACACCACTACAAAACTGAGTTCGACTGTATTTATATTTAGGTACACATGTCACATAGAATTTAAAAGTAGGTACATTTAATTTAAACAAAAAAAAATTGCATGCAATAAAATGAGTTTCAGGCTAATAGAAATAATTTTATTATAATTTTTATAATTGTACTAGTTGCTGACTTAGTGAAGACACAGCTAGGTTAGTTTATTTCAGTTACTTCCATAGTATTATGTCTTATGGTATTTTGCTTTGGGGACAGGCAGCTGACATCCAGATCATATTTGTTCTTCAAAAAAGGGCGGTACGCGCTATTTATAAATTAAAGCCACGAGATTCTTTGAGGGAATTATTTAAAAACATTAATGTCGCATTTACATTCTACCGTAGTGAGCAGGGAAGTGAGCAGGGAAGTGGGCAGGACGAGTGTGTAAACGCTATACTTCTCATGCCACTGCCATTGCCAATCGCGCTGCCCGGCGCTCCCCAAAATGGCGGTTTTTTGTGCGGAAGTCGAAGGACCGGCAGCGCGAGCGGCAGTGCGTGTTTACATTCTGCTCCGATTCGATATCTTTTTAAATATCGAACATAATTATGTATCGCAAAAAGAGACAGCGCGGCCGCTGTAATTATTTCGACGTCTGCCATTGCCGAAACTTGAAAGCGAAGTGAGTGGTAGGGCAGTATGTAAACACACACTCCTCTCGATCCTGCTGCAGCAGTATTTAGGGAATTATCGCCGGCAGCGCGAGGGGCAGCGGCAGGGGCTGAATGTAAATGAGGTATAATATTCTGACTGTAATATCGCAATACATCTATGAGAATCTAATGTATACCCACAAAAATAAGGATAACCTTATGAAAAAGTGTGATGCTCACAATAGAAATACAAGAAACAAGAACAAGTTACACATCCCATCATTTAGATTACACAAGGTAGGGAAATCATTTATGGGCAATAGCGTGCGCTTCTATAATAAGCTTCCATCTGAAGCAACTGAGCTCCCTATTCGTAAATTTAAAAATTACATAAAACTAAATCTTATCAAGAAGGCTTTCTACTCCATAAATGATTATCTCAATGATGTTAATGCTTGGCCAGATGTCGCTCAGTTTCGCACCGACAATAGTATGTAAGTAATTTGTTGTTGTGCATAGCTTTACTTAAATATTGACATGTATCGAATCATATTATATGTACATAGACTTAAATAGGCAAATAACCATGTATTAGACATATAAGAGATGAACATGCTAGTGGTTTCTTTTCACTTCTTCCACTAGTGGACAAAAAATTTAAGTGAACAGTAAAATAATTTTATTTGATAATAATTTATACATAAAATATGACTTGTCTAAGTGCTTATTTTGTAAGCCTAAAGAAATAAATGATTTTTTACTTTACTTTGCGCCCCGCGCCTTCGCCCGCGTGGAAATCTTAGTGTCAAATGGTTATAAACCTTCCTCTTTAATCACTCTATCTATTAAAAAAACCGCATCAATACCCGTTGCGTAGTTTTATAAATCTAAGCATAGGTACATAGGGTCAGACAGAGAGCGGGAAGCGACTTATGAATTGATAGAATTATGGCATAATTCAGCAGATTATGAATATAACAATAAAATCAAGCATCCAAGAACAGATCCTTGGGAATTGAATTATTAACATAGAAACCGATCAGATGCTTCATTATTTTCGAATAAATTTTTTGGGAAGTCATTGTTTATTACTTTTGACGACCGATGTGGCGCGGTGGGCGAAGGTCCGCCTGCGACGCAGGAGGTTGCGGGTTCGATTCCCGCCTCGGAACAAGTGTATGTACGATCTGCAGATATTTGTTCCGTGTGTTCTGGTCGTTTTCTATGTATAATAAAAAATATCTATCTATTTAATGTATTGTATTATGTATATCAGTTATCTAGTACCCATAACACAAGCTCTGCTTACCATGGGGCTAGATAATGCTGTGTGAATTGTCCAGTATTATTTATTATTTATTTACTTCTATGTATGTACCTACTGTTGTCTGTCATTTAAATAGGTTTGGAACCACCTGTAAGCAGCACCTCGAATTCCATAGTCATAATAATTTACGGAGTATAATTGTATGACCTTGATGAATTTTTGGACATGACAAAAGCTTATGACCAAGTGGTCATAAACTTTTGTCATGTCCAAAAATTTCCCTTCCTTTTATTTATTATGTCATATAATGTACTCGTATTTCCCGTAAATAATTAGTGACTGTTAATGCGGTTGAACGGTTTTTCCAAAAACCATATTGGCAATTGTCAAGAAATTAAGCAATACGAAAGTTATAATAAATACTAGCTGAATGCGGGCGGCTTTACCCACGTTATCGATTTAACAATAAATTATTTTAAAAATTAAGCCTAAAACTAAAATCGAATAATTACAATGATGATAAACTGAAGTGTCATGAGATAATTGAAAGCACAGACACTTTAAAAAAAATCTGGTATATTTTTACTTAAGAATTAACATAATTAAATAGTCCCTTTGATTGTTAATAAACCCAGATCATCTATTGAAAATATATAAAAAATTCATTATGAACAATATGAACGCTTGCGCACTGTGTTCGATTCATCGGATCTAAGTTACGTAACTTAGATCCGATGAATCGAACACAGTGCGCATTGGGATAATACATTCTAAGTTATTCCTACGTAGGAATAACTTAGAATGTATTATCCCAACGATGAAGGGGTTGGGTTTAAATTAGAGATCGGGTTAGTGCGTAAATTGCTTACGCCGATTGTTTTTTTTTTTTAGTAATTCTGGACAATTCACACAGCATTATCTAGCCCCATGGTAAGCCGAGCTTGTGTTATGGGTACTAGATATCTGATACACATAATACAAAACGTTACATAGATAGATATTTTTTATTATACATACTCGTAGAAAACGACCAGAACAGCCGAAACAAATATCTGCAGATCGTACACACATTTGTTCCGAGGCGGGAATCGAACCCGCAACCTCCGCCCACCGCGTCACATCGGTCGTCAATTTATCCGAATTTTAAAGATCAAAAAAAAAAAGATCTGTCCTAGTTTTTTTTTTATTAAGTCGAAAAACAACCAAATATTAGTTGAATTTGGAGGCATAAATTACAGCGAAGAAGAAATGAAAGGAATTGGAGCAAAGGGAGCTTAACAATTTGATGTATTGATTTCTATGGCACCAAAGTTGTTATTGTCATTTAGTAGGTGTTCACCGTGCTTCCACACCTGCGCCATAAAATCAAGCCACAGGAAAATAACATCGATTCCAGAATCGAATCAAAACGATTACGGACAAGACTTTAAATTCCATAGCTAGTAAATAAAGCAAAATCACCCGATACCTCCCTTATGTCAAAGCAATAGAGTTCTATTTAACATTCAATGTATTCAAGCATTGTAGTATTCATACAAGTGTTTATCATGAAAAACCGTTGTTTTTAGACCGTCATACGGTGATGCAGAGTTGATAATCGAATGCATTTTTTTCAAGAAAATGTGGTAGGCATGTTTACGTCCTGAATGAATGGATGGCACGATGATAATACACAGATTAAAGAATAGTTACAGAGTCATATTGTGCGTCGCGTGATTCACTAATAATGACCACACGTGCAAACAAATGTACAAGAAACTCATTGTTTCTAAG
Organism: Eupithecia dodoneata; assembly: GCA_947044415.1. Lineage (NCBI taxonomy): Eukaryota > Metazoa > Arthropoda > Insecta > Lepidoptera > Geometridae > Eupithecia > Eupithecia dodoneata. Next base: position 2,884,398 of record OX345656.1, on the reverse strand, counting down.
TACGAAACAAAGGAATTGTGAACTTTCTAGTCTGTTGACGGAAAAAACTGTTCTGTCACTGTTCTAACCAAGTACGGGAGACATCTCGTCTCCCAAGCCAACCCAACTTGCACGAGGCACACCCTGCTAGATAACGAACTAGGCTCTGCTGAAAATATCAAACAATCTTTATAATTTGATAACTCATTTATTTTACCATTATTTACCATTAACACTGGCAGAAAAGCCCAACCAGACACAATTGGCATTAACAAATAAATCATCATCTAACGAAGTACCTCCTACCTATTTCAGAAAATACTAGAGCTTCGATTGTAATTGCGTAAATCGAATGGAAACTTAATTTATTGGAAAAAAGACTTTAGGGAAAAAAGTTAATAATTAATATATACTATACTAAAAAATTTATGAACTGAGTAGGTAAATTAGAAATTAATATGTCTCGAATAAAAAAAACATTGAAGAAAATAGTGGATTGTTGCTGGTGGAGATCATTTAAATTTAATTCATTGGTTTTATCATTTTAAAATCTGAAAAAAAGAAATAAATTATGAAAAAAACAAGAAAATTTGTAGATTGCGTAAAAATATAGTTTGATTTTTAGGTTTTTTTATCATTTGTATATCTACCAAAATGTAAATGAAGCACGAGATAAATATATTTTATAAAAATTTAACAAACATACGAGTATATATATGGGGAAGATAGAAACGTAAATAAAAATAATTTTCTCGATAAAAAAATCGTAAAGATGACACTTTAATCGAAATTTTAAACAACGGCAACGATAGATTCTACGAAGATGTAGCAAAGCTTTCGAACGAACTCTACAAAGTAGGAGGTAAATCGGTAACTAGGCAGGTAGTAAACTTTTATACTTTAAATACTGAGTAGTACGATAGGGTACTAAGTACCTATCGTACTAAGTTTGACGAATTTGTACTGGGCGGGTTAACTACTAAAACCTTTAGTAGGTAACTTTGTAGTCATACATTTTCTGTATGAATGTACAGAATTAACACGAATGTACAACAAAATAAAACAACATAATATCAAAAAATAAAAAGAAGTCGTCTAGTAACTTTATTATTTTTGCCCCTTGGTTTTACATGCGTTGTTTCTAGGATAAAAAGTACTGTAGGTTAACTTAATACCTAAAATATATAAATGTATATATATATTTTTATTTTTTATCGTGACCACGACAGTTTGTAAACCTGTTGAAACGTCGGGAAAAATAGGTAAATAAACGCGATAGTCTTCTCTAGTCTTAGTGTAGAAAAATATATTTATTCTGATAGAGCTAACTCTATCAGAATAAATATATTTTAATTTCATTTCATTTCGATAAATACCCGTTGTATTAATACTTATAATTATGGTTAATACCTACATACAATACCTACAGTCATCTATCGTCAACTATAGTATAATATACGGTAGTCCAAGTCAAAAACTCATTCAAAAACGATCTAGTTATATAATGGTTTATGTAATGCGTACCAGTCATCCATGTGTGGATTGTCCAGCACATACCAGTCATCAAGTATACCATAAGTTATGGTATAGGTACTTGATGTGATGACTAGATAAGTTCCATAACACAAACTCTATTTTGCCTCAAGCTAAAAAGAGCTTGTGTTATGGTCCATAACACAAGCTCTATTTAGCTTGAGGCAAGATGATGCTGTGTGGATTGTCCAGCATTATTCATATTTTATTTATTTACTTATTGTTTTATGAAACGTTAGTTTTTCAGCCCCATGGGACATTACCCTTGGGGCTGAAAAAAACTAGCAACTAACGTTCTACACAAATAATGAAAAAAAATAGAAAGTTTGGATGTTCGTAACCTCTTCCCGCCAAAACTACTGAACGGATCGGGCTGATGAAATTTTACATACAGGTAGTTCTAAATATAAAAACACTTTTTATCCCATACATCAGTTCCCATGGGATATAATATAACTAACCGTAAACAAAGCGAGCTACGCCGCAGGCAGAAACTAATTATGTCATAATAAATCAGTATTTATAACATACTAGCTGCGCCCCGCGGCTTCGCCCGCGTGGAAATCTATGTGTAAAATTTATTATAAACCTTAATCTTGAATCACTCTATCTATTTAAAAAAACGGCATTAAAATCCGTTGCGTAGTTTTAAAGATCTAAGTTTAATAGGGACAGACAGCAGGAAGCGACTTTGTTTTATACTATGCAGTGAAATAGACTTAGAAAGAGAAGTCATAATTAATCTGTGGAAATAGACCATGTATTATTCTAGATTCAGACTCTTTGCATATTTCAAACCGGTCCGTTGAGAGACCTAGTTCTGGCGTGGTTAGTAGGTACTTGACATTACTTTCGGCTTCCTTTGCCCTAGGTATCTGATTCAATTTAATACTTATTATTATCCATGTTAGCTAATTAATAAATTGCGATAGGTCATGAATAAATAATACGCAAGTGCTTTCAATTTAAAATTGCTTCAATAAGCATAATTAGTGCTAGGCAGGGCACACCACATTTATACCTAGGTATTTATTTACCTAGATAGTAAATAGCCTGCTGCAATTTCTGATCTGACTCATATCACGTACCTAGTGTCACGCCACAGTCACGCTGTTAAAAAAAGCAATAGCTGGGCCAATAATAAAATTATTACGTATACCTAGGTACAAGAAAACTAGCGCAGCTAGGCCATAGCAACATTATGGCACAAGGCACGTAATAAGAACTACGGATGGGGGGCAGGATCAAGAGAATTAACAACAGTCTCTTGATCCTGCCCCATTCCGTAGTTTGTGTTAAAGCAGGGACGAGATAAAAATTCCTTCTCGTCCCTGTTACAGTTTATAGTTTAAACTATACTTTTCCGAAATTAATTGATTAATTGCGCTTATCAATTTCAATTTACCTATGTGCAAGGTGCTATTATGTAAAGGTGCCCTACATTTACAAGTAAACAATGTCTCGATTTACCACTCAAATTACCAAATCAATAATATTTTCAGCCAATAAGAGAAAGTACGCATCAGCATTACATAATTTCTAGTAGAAAATAATATTTACTAGACTTTGCGGAAATGTTCCACATTTTACCTGTTCATGACTTAGGTACGTGTTTGTTATGTAATATAAAATAATACTGAAATATTGTATTTACAATATGGAATTATTAGATACCTATGGATTATAATTAAAAAACACACACACATACACACGCGCGCATACAAATATCTAAATACTTATATAATAATTTGTTTAGTTATTATTTTGAAATAATTTCCTTTCTTCAACTTTTTTTGACTTTCTTTTCTGTTCTTTTTTGCTTCTATAATATCTGCATAATCCTTTTTGGCCTACATACACGTATATATCTGTTAGGTATTTTTATGAAAATTGTAACGCTTTGGTTTACATCAATAAATATAAATAAAATAATAATCAGGGACGAGTAAAACTCAAGTTGTTACTCGTCCCTGATGATAATTAATTATAACTAATAAAAATATACAAGGCCCAAAATTTTAAAACTACTTAGTCTGCGAATGATGTGACCGTGCTATAAGCTACGATCAGCAATCCATCTAGATTTCCGGTCACATTCAAATTCAAGCCGTCTACGTGATTACTTTATTATGAAAAATATTTTTGCTTGATTATAATTGGTTACTAATGAATGATTATGAAAGTCAATGAAAGTGTTAAGATGAAGACACTTCAAGTAGACACAAGTCGAGACGATGCGTGGTGGCCTAACGGTGGTGTGACCTAGATAAGGATAACAGAACTCGCCTAAAAGGAGGCTGTGGGCACGATTAAATCCCGTTCTTCGATTTCACTTTTTACACAAACAAATTACACAGAACTTAACGTTATTTACAAAGTTCGGTTAAGTCAAGAGGCAAAGAGCTGTATTAACACTTTCGACACTTGGACTAAGGTTGGATTTAGTCCTGCATAAATTTCAAGTTTTAAATAACTACGAACTCAATAAATCTCGTCCTTTTTTAAGTCTAAAGATATTTATCTATAAATTACAAGCTTATTTACGTATATTACAGATGTATGTACACATATTTGGTGCAGAAGCTGAAGAACTGGTTTATCGAGCGAGCCTTCTCTATAGTATGTGTATTTTTATATTCACGTGCCTGCATTCGGGCGAGATATGCAGCTCTACTTTGTTATTCCACCAATGTATTATGTACCATGTCTTATGTGAATAAATATTACTGATTTACTGATTTAGAAGTCTTGCTTGTTGTTGACGAACTCTTTAAAGAAAATCACTTTACACCAGTTGGGATGACGACCTGCGAAAGACTGCAGGTAGATGCTGGATGCGGCAAGCTGAAGACAGGAAGCTATGGCGCTTATTGGGGGAGGCCTATGTCCAGCAGTGGACTGCTATAGGCTGATGATGATGTTGAATTAGTTTTTAATTGTATAATAATTTATTTTTGAATTTATTATTTGTGAGCAATTATTATTTTGATATCTGGATTCATAGGCGCCACGTTTTGGTTAGACTCTGAGAGCACGTGCACCGAGGCGAACAAAGGGACGCTACCTGCTCCGAGCCGCCGCCCGTACCTGAGCGACCGCTCGTAGACTTGTTTACCCCAACCGCGCGTATTTAAGGCGAGCGCGCGGCAGCAACAGGCAGTCTTGCTTCAGCTTTCGTTGAGTGCACATCCTGCCGTGGTTCGTTCGGATTATGGTAGTTGACGCGTCTAGATATAGTGGTATAGATTCTTAGAGATATCACAATTACTGTTAATCAGAGTTTATAAAATATAATAAAAGTATTGACGGGGTTATTCCTGGTTTTATTGATGTCTGAGCTACTCCCTTTACGACATCAGAAGTGGGATGTAATCCCGCCCACTATGTGTTTTGGCTCATCCGTGTTTCTTATTCCAAGTGTGCTTCGGTGATCTACAGTGCAGAACCTAGCTTCGAGGAATCACGTGTTGTTAAGTAATATTTTTTCTTTCTCCTAGCTCCACCTAAAAGCGCAGCATTTTCCTGGGGTCTTGACAGGCCTCACCGAGCGATCTTGGCAAGTTCAGGATTTCTGTTCCTTGTTCACATTCCAGGACTACGTGGGTAGCTGATTCGTCACCGCTGAGGCATCATCTGCAGAGAGGGCTGTGTGTCGCTCCAATGGTGACTAAGTGCTGGTTCGGTGATGTTGATGTAAGTGCCAACCTGGCTTTTCTGCAAATTAGTTGGCAAGTCTGACGTCCGTTTGTTTCTCTAGTTCAGAGCCTAGTTCATGTCTAAAGCCGTCTCTTCGGTGGTTATCTCCGATTCCTTCCGTGTCAGTTTGTCTGCAGCGTCATTACCTAGCGATCTGCTTTGTCTCTAGATCCATTGAAGTTGATGATCCTGTTCTTTGTGGAGCCTTTCTAATAATGTGTGACATTCGTCAACAAGCTCGGAGCTGCAGCTCATTCCCTTCAGAGCCGATAGAAGCACTAAGTCGGCGAGGATGCGTACGCGTACACGTTGGCCTTTGATTCCTCTCTTTTGCTGTAGCTGCCTGGGTTATTGGTACGCATTCACATTGGAAAATTGAGCTATGTTTTCGATATGTCTAGTGAGTGAACTCCGGCACCCGTACCAGTATTGGTGTTGGAGCCATCTGTATAGATTCTGACTTTGTGAGTTCCTGGTCCATCTCTTTGGTCCACGTATAGTTGTATCTGCTAGCATTCGTTTAGTATTGGTATACTGAAAATTCGGTCACCAGGAGCAGCCATGCGGGGTTCTTTATTTGCGATGAAAGTCCCCAAGGTTTACTAAGCATTCTGCTACATTGGTACAGAATGGCGGTAGGACGCTGAAGTTTCTAGTCAAATGTTTATTCCATAACAGTTTTCTTTTCTGTTTTAGCTTTATGTCTGTGTTAAACAGCTTTAGACTTAAACAGCGAAGTTTTAGGTTTCCCAGATGTCGCTTGTTTGTGAACAGTATCAGTTCCGTTTTTGTTAGATTAAATAAAAAATCGTGGTCATTAGGTAATCGGTCAGCGTATCACATCGTGACCATTCCATGGTCATTGAACCTGCGAATTAGCTCTTCAACAACTGTGTTTCATAAGAGGGGCGCTCTGAAGGTAGACCCTAGCAACTGTACTTCAGGTGTTTATTTTTTTTGGAGTCTGATCACGTTTGAATAATTTTATCGATGAATAATGGTTATGACAACTATGACGTCGGAAATAGCAGAGTTGATTTGCGGTACCCTTAAAATTTGGTATTCACATTTACGATCAACATTGTCGTGACAAATATAGCTTGACTTGTCCATTTAGGGTGATCGTCCTAATTTTAGTCGATCAACGCAACACCACCGCGATTGTTATCAAAAGAACCTAGGTTTTGTCATTTGCAATAAACTACATCGTGATAGCTTATCGCTTATAATCGCGGAACTCTGTAAGATTCAAGTTCTCATTGGTTAAGAGATTCCATTAGTAATAAAATGGTCGGAGTGATTGGTTTCAGGTGCACGACAAACCGTCGCGCACAATCGGCGAATGAAGGACACACGTTGGCATTGTTTATTACTACGGTGACTCCTATTATAGCCGTAGGTTAATGTGGGGATGAGAACGGGACTAATAATGCTGCGTCGTATGGACAAAGGAGACAACGCTGAGGTCGGTGTTGCAGCTTCTGTTACAAATCTGTCCATTAATTCAAGAGTTTGAGGTAGGATTTCGTTGTGGTTAGCCGAGTTTTATTGCTAAGCAATTAGACACGATGTTTATAATGACCATACCAGCTGTTAGGGGTGAAGTTGTTGACTCGTATATCTCTTTATATTCTGAATATTATCCAGTAAATTTAGCGTTCGACAGAAGTGATTGGTGAAGTGACAAGATTACAATTTCGAACACAGATGACTGATTCTTCGGTGTGGTTTTTACTTCTACTGTTATTATTTCAATATATCGCTTTGCTTTATATAACAGATAAAATTAGTAATAAAACAACCTCCCTGTGCGTTAATTTTTATTTGTTTTTAGTATTTGGACTGCCCCATGACTGGAAGCTGTCATCGCTTGGAAAGGTGCGGTTCACGCGCTAGCGTCTAGCGTTAAGGACCCCTCTCCACACGCTGCGCTGCTCATAGATTACGCTGAGAATGTTGCTGAGGTTGTAAGCGTGATTATTGAAGGTGCCACCGGACTGGATACAGCGGTGAGACCGAACCAAATTATTTTGTGTGACATTATGTATCATCAGTCAAGGCTAATTTGGTAGTAGTTTGTTGAGTAAGTACTGTTTTGAATATACGCCTCCACTTTGGACTGTCTAGTTAGTGTTCTCAACACTCTCAATCTTAAATTACGTATTGTCAGTTAAAGTCAACCTGTCACCTAAGCTGTTCCCTTCACGCCCACGTTAAATCGAACACTTACGGGCAGTACGTCATGCTCTGATTGATATTGTAGTAAATTACAGTGATGACAACGTGACGGTGCCTGATAAAAACGATGTAAATAGTTAACAATAGAGCGTTCGATAGTTGAAGTATTTAAGCAGACTCCTTTTTATCACTAGTAGCATTTCTTCCTAATATTGACGCTAACTTGATAGCTCAGTAGGCTATTTTAGATCAAGGGCTGATTAAGGTAATAAGTTGTACAGCGAGAAAATAGGTAAGTTTTGAGTCTGATACTATATCGATCAGGATGATATAGGGTTCTACTGGTGTTCATTATCGCTATAAATTGTTAAGGCCAGGTGGTAGTCAGGATGTCTACCATAGATGATGATGGTGGGTTAAAAGTGATTATCTGATTGGGTTTAGGTATGGTAGATAAAAAAAAAGGTTACATAAAAAAAATAGAGAAAACAATGAATGAGAAAAAAAAAGAGAGAAAAAGAATGTAAAGCGAAAAAAAATAGTCGCAGGTCAGTACTGAGAGGGTAGCGAAAAAGAATAGTCGCACATCAGTACTGACGGGATATAGGCGAAAAAAAATAGTCGCTGAAGCCCAGGCCAGTACTGAAGGGATATGCGAAAAAAAATAGTCGCTGAGATCCGGGCCAGTACTGAAGGGACATGCGAAAAAAAAAAATCGCTGAGGTCCAGGTCAGTTGTACACTGAAGGGATTCTGAATTGAGTTATAGAGACAGAGTGACTGGGCTAGGTGTTTTTGACCTAGAGATCGATTGAATTGAGTTATAGGGACAGTGTGTCTGGGCTATGATAAATTGGGGCCAACTATCTGTTCTGAGTGTTTTTTTTTACCTAGAGATTGATTCGAGTAGTATATCAGTTTGTTGTGTCAGGATGAACGAGCAGTAATGTTGTTTTGTTCTTTTTCTCAGATGATATCCTATGAGCTTACGCGAACGAGGACGTTCGCAGGTCAGAATGGCCGTGTAGGCGCCACGTTTTGGTTAGACTCTGAGAGCACGTGCACCGAGGCGAACAAAGGGACGCTACCTGCTCCGAGCCGCCGCCCGTACCTGAGCGACCGCTCGTAGACTTGTTTACCCCAACCGCGCGTATTTAAGGCGAGCGCGCGGCAGCAACAGGCAGTCTTGCTTCAGCTTTCGTTGAGTGCACATCCTGCCGTGGTTCGTTCGGATTATGGTAGTTGACGCGTCTAGATATAGTGGTATAGATTCTTAGAGATATCACAATTACTGTTAATCAGAGTTTATAAAATATAATAAAAGTATTGACGGGGTTATTCCTGGTTTTATTGATGTCTGAGCTACTCCCTTTACGACATGTATAATATTATTCAATGAATTAATTTATGTTCCTAAGTATTTTTTTTTTTTTTTTATCTTCTAACTAATAAATAAATAATACATACTTGGGCATATTAAGTAGATGCATAGGCATAGACATCCTAAGTAGATGGATAGGCAAGAAAGTTCATACCTATTTTAAAGTAAACTGTATTAGGTAAGGTACCTAATTTGTTTGAACCTACAAACGTAGTTCGTCTGAAATAAGTAATCTCCATCACTCTCTCTCTAGTCTCCTTTATTTTAAAACGACTAGTGTGATTCTGTAAATGATTTTACCACGCAAAAGAAGCTGTGGGAAAACTTATTTTAATAAGATTCTTTATTTACAGGAGACCTGCCTACATGCTCAATCAATCGTATCATAAATTAGTTCATTCAACCTTTCACTGACTCATTGTGAAAAATCGGATGACCCTTATGTTTCGTAACAAATACTTCTAATAAGTAGCGTTCCTCTCTACAGCATAAAGGAATTTTGCATTCATGCAGTAAAGTTTCATGTACGCTAGACTGGTCACATAAGCCAATGTGTGGTCTATTGTCGGTGTGTCATGTACACCCGAATTACTTTAATACATAATAATATCTTATTAGAATAATGCCTTAAAATAGTATAACTAGCTCAAGCTATGTACATCATCATTATAAATTAAACGTTGCCATCATAGAGTAAAAACTTGCTGTTTTTACCATAAAATAGTGTTTTATTTCCGTAGGTAGGGAGAGTAGTTATTGTATTCTCTTTAGACCAAGAATCAGGCTGTTTTCTCCAGTCAATGAATGCAAGCTTTCAGTCTTCCGTCAACACATCGTTCGTTACCTTGACACAAATCACGTTGAGACGTAGACAAGATCTAGGTTTGTCTTTTGTGTCACGAAGGTAAGTTGGCGTCTATATACGACCTACATGAGAACAAGGCCATAACAGTAATGTGGGCCATTGGCAGCCGTAAGTCGACTCATCGCCGAAAGTGCGATAGGTACCCGGAAGAAAACGCCAATGACTAAACTGGCGTTATGTTCCGCGAAGAAGAATTAAGAATTATTTTGAGGTGTTTGGGGTCGATACTCTCGGTAGATATTTCGGTTCTTACATGATAGCTGTTTAAATTCTCATATTTTGGTGCTTTTTCACTTAGGACAACATAAGCAATATTGTACCTAATGTCTATAGGTACTTACTTGGAACGCGCGTTGTAGTTTTTGTTATTACTGATATTAGTCATTTATGTATAATGCTTTACATGCAAATATTTACGTTCTACCTACTAATTGCTGCAGAATTGTAGATAAAGCATAGAGTAAATTCCTTTGTCTTCTCATCGCTAAAAAACAAAGAAAAATTACGAATAAAAATAATTGCAAAGTAATCAAAAGTGTACAGTAGTGCGAAGTGTGTGAATCAGGCTACTGTTACTATGACTCACATGTGGCTCCAATTTCTTCGCTGAACTCTTGAACTCATAATATGTAAGTACCTATATACTTAACCCAATGTTTAAAAACCCCTGAAAAAGTAATATTGTTCATATTCCGATGAAATTTTACTTTTACTGGCCCATTTATTAAGCCCGAACCCCGTTTGAGGAACCATTCCTTTAATATTATTATGTTAGGTGTCACATAAATTTAAAAAGGGCGCCTTATTTTTGTTACCTTTTTAAACGGGGCACAGCAGCTCTATCATACTCAACCCTTTGTCCATACAATATACATAATGCAGATTATAATGACGTGAACACAAACTAAACTTAACTGAGACTAGACCTACCTAGGACCTGCCTGAAAATAAATAGATACCTATCTAAGTTACATAAGCATGTAAGTTTACTCAGAATATATAAAAAGAAAAAAGTACTAAGCTAAAGCTATATATTATATTTTTATTTTTAGCAAAATTTTAATATTATGTACTTACACCTAATAAGTTAACGGTCAAGTTAATAATTTCTTGGCCTTAGATAAACATAAATTTCCAGCATTCTAAAGCGTTCCTCTCTGTACATTTTAGCTCATATTAAAACTATTCCCGTAACTTATGCTGCTAAGTTTAGTTAGAAATTGTTGTAGGTACACTCTGAAACTTCTGTCTTATATTAATATCCCAACTAGATAGGTACCTAGTACCTACTTACTTTGGTACCCCATCACACGATAAAGCAGGTATGTTTTTTTTTATCTTTAACATGCTAGATTTTCACATTCTGATAAATTTATGTTTGAAAATACCTACTACGATGGACATGAAGGTCGCCTGACCTATATTTCGTACGCAGGTGCTTTTTATTACCTTATTACTTAACAGATTTTTCGTAATAAAAGTTTTAAAAATAAACATAAAAGTTCACACATGGTATGTTATGTCAGAATGAAAATATATCATATTATAGAACTATTGCACGTTGTAATTATGGATTTTTTAAATATTTTATGACATTATTTCTATTGATTTTCTTAACTTAAATAAGTTCTATAAGTTAAATAATAATTATAATAACAGAGACTGCATGCCATATCTCTCAATTTGTACACCGTAATCGGTAAAACATATTTGATACCTACCTGTTTGTAACATCTCAATAACACAATATGTTTATGCAAATAAATTATCTTTATCTTTATCTTATCAGTTTATTTTATTTTATTTCACAGGCATTCGAGTACAAAACACTGCGAAATCTGCAAAGTATGTGGATGGGCGCGTGTCGTCAGAAATAGAACTATGCAGGGTTAAAAGAGGAGTTTTAAAAAGGGGCATTACATGTACACGGTATTTCATTCATAATACAATAATGGATAGAAAATAAATTTGGTTATGAAAAATGTGTGTACTACTGTTTAGTACCTACTATCTAACTAAACGAGCAGTAAAAACATAAAACTAGAAAATCATAAACGTGAAAATCCCTCATTTAGAAATACAATACCGACCTACTTTCCATAGATTAGATTAGATAATAGAAGCTGAAAAGCTTAAAGATAAAAATAAGTTTTACAAATCGTATTAAAATAAGAGTTACCTTAAAAATAATAAGTGGATAAGATTGAATTCTCATAGTATTTGTATAATTTTTACTAAGCGACTATAGGCCATTTAACACACGAAAAAATTTATAGGTATAATTCTAAATTCTAAATTCAACATCCAAAATCCTTTATTTTTTATAGGCTTAAAAATATACAATTACATTCACATTTTATACCCCCTTCGCCCGCTTAGATCCGGCCCTGGCTTAGTCTGCTATGCAGCATTGAGCCTCACTGAAGTGTCGCGTCTAAATTCGTCTAGAACTGACCAACATAGCTGCAAGATCTGCCAACAGCTGGCTTGCATGCCATGGTATTTCAGGATCTAATGCACCAAGCGAACACACCTAACTACCTACCTACTGCCTTGTAGGTTTAGCGCCTGCTTAGTGTGCCTGGTACCTTAAAAAGTAGGTACCCTAAACAGGGGTACCTGTTAATTAGGGTAATCCCTAAAATTAGAATTGCGGAACTTTGGGTACATGGATTTTGGTTACTTACTTCATCACATAAAAACTACTAAACATTTAATTTTATGTCATACTCAGGGACAAAGAAAAATGTAATATTACGTCGACCCAGCAAACAAAGTGTGTGAAGTTACGGGCAGAAACTAGTTAGTAGAATACCGCTAAGGTTATGTAAACTTTAATATACCTACCTACCTAATTTATAAAATTAAGAAATTTTCTGGGTGCTTTTCTTTACTGGGAAGAAACCAAAGACATTTTCCATTTTGTGGTACGTATGAAGAAACCTAGTGTTCTGTAATTTTTGTTCGGGGAATTCCCATTTTTATAAATGATAGCTTGGCTCGACCCAATTTGTTTGCTTCTTTGCTACAGTAAGCATATAGGTACTTCAGTAACTAAATCGGGTGTTTTCGCGAATTCGCGTGGAGACTTTCTGCTGGAGTGAAAGGTAAAGCCTAAAGCTAAGCCAACGAAAGTAAAGTAGGTACCTACCTAGATCTGTGGTTGAGTTTTTTTACGTCAAAGTAAGATGGGGTAGGAGCACTGGTAGTACATTTATATCGATGGGTAGGAGTTAAGTAGTAAGTAGGTATACGTGCCATATGAAGCGTAAAGTCTTGCCCCCTTTCATCTAATTTGCGTCGTGTATTAAGTTTTTGCAAAGTGAGCAATTTTCATGTCGTTAAAACTAGTGAAATTTTCACGCAATGAACCTTAGTGTGCAAAGTGGTCGAGCATCAACATCCAGTGTGTACGCGATCCTTGTGTTGTTGTGTGTCGAAGTACATATATACCACCTACAAAACAAATACAACGGTCATTCCGCAAGTTCGCTCTACAGCTTCAGGCAAACGCAATCGTCGTCAGTTCGTAATTGGCGCGCAGAGTGGCGGTCAAGCAAACGCGCTCGCCCTTGCCGCGCTACAAAAAAAAGTCAACGACCGAAAACTTTTGCAAAGTTCTGTTCTCTGACTTTTTGTTTTTGTTTGTTTGGATTTTGCGGACTGGTTTTATGCTGGTTGATTTTTGTAAAAATTTTAGACGAGGACGCTTCGAATTAAAGTGCTGTTTAGGTGAAATTTTATCAAATGACTGTTTGTGTTCGACTGTGATATTTATAAATTGGTAGGTCGATGTGATTTATTATCAGCTACTGTTTATCATTCGTTTGCGAACTTTGCGTACTAAAGCTGTTCCTTTGTTTAGGTCCGACGCCCACGCCGATACCGTGCAACCAGTAGTAGTACTACGTATACTACAATATTTACAATTACAATGGATGGCGAAAGGAAAATAAACATCGGCGAAGGTGTTCCACTCCACTCGACAGGTGCGGCGAATATTTTCTTGAATACTGGTAAAAATACCAAAGTAAACTCTCCTGATGGGACTGTCATACAACTTAACACAGGTGACCTATTTTTAGTAAATTTTATCGTGAAAATAACGTAAGAAAATAAAACGTGTGAAATAACGTGCCAATTATTTCCAGGCAAGCCGGACCTCGGTGTGCATATTAACACGACCTTTTCGATAGCGTCTTCCAAGAAAATAAAGCTTTTGTTTATCTTGAACTTTTTGCTGAGTGTAGTCTGCATGGTAATATGTTCTTCCATCGCATTCTACTACTGGAACGAGATGATTGCCATGCGGCGGCAGCTGGACCTGATAAAGGATCACTTTTTGATTCAGAACCTTCCCAATTTGAGTCATGATAAAGCAATTCAGAGTGCGTTAGTGGGAAGGCTGAGGCCTGCAGTGGAGGCCCGCGAAGGTCGCATGGAGACCAGTTCAGAGGATAAAATAGGGTCCACTGTCAAGCGATACTATGTGGAAGACCTCGGGGAAGACATGTGGCTCGTGGACTCAAAGAAAAAGAATTTAACAAAGGACAATTTGCATACAATATCTGTTTTACAAAAAGGTGTGTTTTATCTACACTTCGACAAGTTACGCGACTAAGTAATGTAATATGGGCTCTCCGATTCATTTCATTTGTTATTTTCAGATACATTGGTCGCTCACTTCAATGGTGCAGTACAAGAATTGCATATAGGAACAAAAGGTGAGTGTTTTCTACTCTCTAGCCCATGACTGTGCTTAACTCCCTAGTCTTATCATAGGATTCACCCCCGAGTAGAGTAGAGTACCTAACGAAGGTTCTTACAAAATTCTTGTTTTTTTGTTGCTGACCACTACACTGTAAGAAATAAAGTTCATTTCCTGCATTCTAAGACTCAATATCTATTACATAATGTATGATATAAGTATCTGCATTAGGTACTTCAACAATAATTCCATTCATATACTAATAAAAAATACCAGATGGCTATAAAAGCTTAGCTGTTCTATTATTAACTTTATTGACAAGACTTTAAAGTTAATAATGTAATGAATACTAAAAACATTATTATAAACTGTAGGTATAGTTGCCGCTGCTAGAATGTGATTGATATGATAATTTATGTGAAACACAGGATGCATCTTTTGCATTGTAACCATCTCTGATCAAGCTAGATTGAACTTTAATCTTTGGCAATAGAATTGAAATTAAATAGTAATTCATAAATGTTTCTTAAATATACCTAGTAGGTTCACAAAAATCCCAACGATATATTTTTTTAGATTGGTGGGATTGAAGAATTCATTAGGAGGGGCCCAAATAACCAGGGATCAAAATGAAAATCTATAGCTTTTAATGGCTTTGTAAACAAAGAACTCTGTAAGGAGCCATACAAGGGAAGACAAGGAGAACAGATAGCCTAAATGGTTTTTTAAAAGTCACCAAGCAGACTTCAACTTAACCTAGCTAGATTTAGAGTTGAAAGCCATAAATCATAGTTGGGAATGCCTAAGTGCCTTGTAAAACAGCAGCATTAATAGGCAGTAGTAATTAAGCTTCCAGACATTGTCATATGGTTTGTTTTGCGTTATCGTTTTACCATAGGAGCCATCATCTCAGGCATCTATTTTAAAGCTCATTAAGCTTTGATGAGTCCTGTTTTTAATCGACTTCGGAAATTGGAGGAGGTTCTATGTTAGGCTGTATGATTTTTTTTTCTTAAAATTAAATTTATCAATAAAACCAAAAATTGTTTTGAGATTCTTTGCTTTGCTTTGATGATACCAATGTCGTTAAATATTTTCCACCAATTTTCCTTGGGTCTTGTAAACCCTTCGTATACAAAAATATTCCTGGTTTTTTAATATCTGTATAGTCCTTTTAATTCCTTAAAAGAATCTCCGAAGAACCGGCTATAAACGTGATATTCCTATAGAATAAACTATTGAGAATAATGAATTTAATTGTACTATCTTAACAACTTATTTTATCATTACTTATACTCAAGTACTGTGATTATTCCTACTGCATAAGAGGATATTGCAAGACAATACTTGAAGATATATCAATAAATATTGACTGAAACAGTTTTTATATAATAGGTATGTACACAAGCGACACGCACAAGTATTCTTAAGGGTCCGGCGACCCACGCTTGCAAAAATCGCTCCGAATATCGCTGTCCCTGTATAACCCTTGCGCCGCGCCACATGCGTGCGCATATTAGCCGTTCAAAATTTGGTTTGTTCCGTAATACCAAAAATTATGACTGAAAACTTTTTGTATTCTTCACAAAGTGTTGTTATTCTGTAACTAGACAATATAAGCTATGTTCCTTAATAAATAAAACGTAAGATATTGATGTTTTTAATACGAAACAAATAGCAAGAAAACTTGTCCATTTTCGCATAAAAATGTGCAAAATGAGATTGGCTTTCATTTCATTTTAGGTAAGTATTTTGAAAAAAAACACTATTTGGGAACCTAGATTAATACTATTTTAATACAAATAATGCAATATGTGGAAAGATTTGGGGGAGGCCTTTGCCCAGCAGTGGGACGAAAGAGGCTAATTAAAAAAATGCAATATTATAGTGGAAATATGCTTGAATTAGAAATAATTTTGGTATTACGTTTGTATGAAGAATTCGTCCCTCCGGAGGCCCCTTAAACAAATTTGTAAAAAGCTGGTGGTTTTATTTCAACTGTATGTTGTTAAGTAGGTACTACATAGGGGTTCGAAGATTTAGGTGCTAACACCGGTTTACCACGCTTTTTTGACGACTGTTCGTCAGTTCGGTCATTTTTCCGTCGTTTATTGACCGACTTGGGTGATTCTTTTGCAGTTGTATAGAGAATTATATCGGGGTCATTTTTATGGGACAACTTCCTTAACAATGCAAGAGTAATCTACAATACGAATGTGCAATTATGCATAGCAAGAGTAATCTTCAATAGGAATGTGCATAGCCACTGTTATCTTTAACAGGAATGTGAAATTGTACATAGCAAGTGTTTCGTAGCTCAGCTAGGGACAGTTTTAACTCGGTATAAATATCGTTCCCCCTTTCACACGTAGCGCATAGAGATCTTTATACCTTCGGTCGTTATACATACCTTGATAAGTTAAACAGGATAATGATTAACAAAAAATATTTAAAACACAGCAGTTCCTAAAGTCATCTCGAACAAATCAATAATATTGGACAATTCACACAACATTATCTAGCTAAGCAGAGCCTGTTATGAATACCAGATAACTGATATACATAATACAATACATAACTTAGATAGATACTTTTTATTACACATAGAAAACGACTAAAACACCCGGACAAAATATCTGTAGATCATACAAACATTTGTCACGAGGTGGGAATAGAATCGCGACCTTCTGCGTAGGCGGACCTTCGCCTACCGCGCCACAGAGGTCCTCGAAATACTATAATCCCTAAAGAATAATATGTTTAACACTTTGACTGCGATTTTTTTTCGACGACTGCGATCTTTTTTTTAACCTAAAAAATTCGTACTGCCGCTCTACACAGCGGTTGTGTTGCGCCGCACATGCGATTCGTTCGAAAAATATTACGGCTGTGCAGAGTCACAAAGATCTGTATTTTCTCAGCCGCTGCGCTAGTGTGGATTTACGCATATTAGTCACTTGTAGAAAACACATACCGTGTGATTTCAGCACTCAAAGTGTTAATGGGACCAATTCGGGATTATTCGCAATACAAACACCCATAACTCAAGCTCTGCTTAGCTTAGGGCTAGATGATGCTGCAAAGTGCAATGCAAACTGTCCAGCAATATTTATTTATCAGAAAAAAATTAGGTAGGTAGTTAAATTAGATTGTGTATTAATTAGAGTTTGTTTTGTTCCAGCTATCATCGGTCCATGGGTCCGAGACATGGACGTCTCCTCCAAAGACAGTGAAGATAAGATCGAGCTGAACAGTAACCACGTCATTGTAAAGGAGAGCGGCCTCTATCTTATATACGCAAATGTAAGTACATAACCTTCTGATCTATCACTTTAATCCACGTCCGTAACTGATCTTTGATAACCAGCTACGAACATGGATTTTTTTCTTGCTTGATAACCAGTTACGAGAATTGAAACTCTATCTCATATACGCAAATGTAAGTACCTACTGATCTATCTGTAGCGTCGCCAAATATATTATTTCCCGCGGCTTCGCACGCGTGTCTATGGAAACATTTTAAGGTTTTTTCTTTTCCAATGGAACTGATTTCTGGGTTAAAAAGTAGCCTATGTTTTGTTCCAGGCTTAAAACAGCAATATATAATGCCCGATTCGTTTAGTAGTTTTGGCATGAAAGAGTATCAAACATTCATTGGTGTGTGAATTTTCCAGCATTATTTATTTTTCATTAAAACATCCAAGCTTTTGCATTTATAACATAGCATGATGTGATTAACAAAGAAAATTACAAACGAATAGTAGAAACAAATTAGAACTGGTATCTACAATTTAGCTAACGTCACTGTTGCAAACAATCTACAGGTACCTAGCTCAGCTGGTCCGTCCTGTATCAACCAGTCGGCAAATTTCAGTTTAGTACCTACCGTGTCATAGTAAAAAGTACTGACTATCAAATATTTCTCTATAATTCCTAAAAATAGCCTTAAATAAATAAAAGTGGCCTGTAATTCCTAAAAACAACCAAAAACAAAATAAAAGTAGCCTATACATAATGCCTTGAACTGTACTCTATAATATATCGGTTCAGGATAAAAATGGCCTTTTATCTTGTTCCGCTTTACATATCACTTCAGTATTATTATTTCGTTTTATATTCGGTGTAGAAGGATGGCCTTACAATTAGTTAAGTACATCAAACATTCTTGCATTGCCCGATGTAAATGATTATTATTTAATGCTGGACCTGATCCCCTCTTAGCCGAATCTGCGGCCACAGCGGCGGCCAGTCTCAACTGAGACAAGCCACGTCAGTAGGTATGCTCTGGTCTTCGACAACCTTTAAACATCCAGCTGAAGTGACTTGGTTGTCTGTATGTTTCCAAAAAGGACCGCTTCGATTCCAAAGTTATCAAACAAAGAAATTTCGTAAACTCTGTCCTGACAAAACAAAAGCCTTCTGTAATAATTTTATTGTTTTGAAAAAACTTAAAACAGACGTCGACGTCATTTAGTTAAAAAAAAATACAACCGAACATAACATGTCCTCCCTTTTCGCAGTCGGTTAAAAAAAGATGAGGCATCAAAAGTTAAAAACTGTCGTCTCGCCCGCCCGCCTCCTTGTTAACCTTAGTTTTAATTTGGTTTAAAAACTTTGCGGCATACATATAAATCCCCCAGGAATACATTGGATATTTTATCATACTATTATATAATACATACCAATGTTATGTTCATATTTGATTATCTTGGTACACCCCTGCCTTTCTTAAATTCACATAATTCTTTCCATCCAAAGGTTGCCTGGAAGAGATCGCTTCTAAGCGATAAGGCCGCCCATTGTAATTGTCGCATCTAATGTCTCTTTTTAATTATCTGTATCTGGTGTACAAAAATGAATAAATTTATCGGACCACCACGGGATCGTTCTCTATACAACTGCAAAAGAATTATCCAAATAGGCTCGTAAATGACGGAGAAAACGACGAACAAACATGACAAAAAACATCCGTACAGCAGCCCCCACATAGACAAAACAAAATCCCCCTCCATTTTTCAAAATCGTTTGAAAATATAAATAATCGCGACTAGCAAGGACATACTCTTATCACTGGAATGTGCTCTCTGGCTACTGAATAATGGCGAACAGATTAGGTACATGTACGTGGTAGGGTATGGGACCGTCATTTAACAACGGACTATTCTTTAGTAGCTACCGAGACAGTTTACTAGAATGGTAACGTATATTAGCTATTCCGTATCCTTGTCTTAGGAACAACGGTTTTTTGTAAGATAACAATATTTCTTAGCCCATTATTCCAGAAAAAAATCATAATTGAGATAGTCATCAAAATCTATTATAAATAACAAGCTCTTTGGAGGAGAATTCAAGGTAGGTCGCTAGGTACCTATAATAATTCATTTCTTCACTTGTATGAGAATTTGCTGTGTGAATTGACCATCATAATTTATTTAATTATTATTATATCTCTTATTCCAGATAGTCTACCTAACCCAAGCTCCGAACTGTTACTTCATCTGGGCGCGGCAGCCGGGGCTGCGGCCGCGACTTCTGTCCACCTGCGCGACCGGAGACGACGCCAGCCAGCGACCACTTGAAAAGTCGCAGATCTCCTGCGCGACACAAACTGTCGCGCGACTTTTGAAAGGCGACACCGTCAATCTCTCGCAAAGGGAACAGAACCGCACCTTATGGCTCAGGCCGGGGTATAGCTTCTTTGGGTTTGTTAAACTTAGTTCCTAATCGGCTGTGAGTAGTTGTAGTTTTTATTGTATATATGTACAGTAATTTCAGGAGAAATATGCCAATACAAGAAGCACAAAAGGGCAATAAGCTTGCAATGCTCAGAATAAGCTGAGGTGATATGTAGGCAGAGCAACTTAAGTTGACGAAACTGGCAACTATATAATAAATTTCGTTTAACTTCTTCTTAAACTGTCCCTTAAAGGCACAGTTTAATAAGTTTCTATGCGGCCTGTTGCCGCAATAGTGGCTCTGTCTGCATAGCGTCTTAGAGTAGTAAATAAATAGTACTTAATACTCCACTTATCTAAATGGCGGAATAATGTTGCCAGTAGTAGGCGTATATGTAGTCTTTAATATGCAACAAAAGAATCAAAGAAACCCTCAATGCGGTCAGTTAATTTTGAACACAACCAACTCTAAATAAATAAATATTTCTTCAGCAATTGTCGTTCTACAGGGTAAAGCAATATGCCCCCGCTTTTACTTATTGCGGTCTTATACTTCAAGGCTTAAGTACTAGAAAATATACAATTAATTATAATAATATTTATTCCGTCCTGATTATTTAAAATCCAATTTATAATTGCGTCATAACAAGGGATGGCCCAAGATACCAATTAAATAAACATGCGAATAATAATTAAGTCTGACGTCATTCTTGTGGTTAATATATTCGCATTGCATTTACCACATTATGTAGTTGTTGTGCTCAGAAGTAGTGTCCCAGTTTTCGACTGACTCAACCGAAAGTAGGGAAAGATCCCGACAGTCATGTTTTTGACAGGAATTTGCCATTCCTGTACCTATTGAGCTTATCACTGCCAAAATGGTGCTAATGTTTAGATTAGAGACAGGTACGTTATTGGGTACTCTGTATACGGGTGCATAAAATTGCATCGGATAAGATTGAGGGAGAAAAGAAATGACCGATGAATGTATTGAAGAAAGGAAGGTTCAGATTGTGCCTTCAGGCCATAATTATATTTAGTTTACTAGTGCCATAACGTAGGAAGAGAAATATTGTGAATGGGCATACTAGGTTTTACGCGGTAAAACTTGCATCATTTCAACGCTGTTTTGGCTTATTAATATTTTTTAATTTGTGCTAATTTACCGCGTAAAGCCTGTGGCAAGCTGACCGACTTAGTTTTAGATTTTCCTGCGGGATCACTCATACTTTATTCACCACTTTTTGATTTATTTCGTTTGTTTTTATTTGTAATCAAAATGCAGCAAATGAGCGGCGATAATAGTATTAGTGATTCACTCAAGATTACATCTGAATTGACCAGCCGGCTAGGCTCATTGTTGAGGTATAGTTTATTAATTGTGGGCTTTTAGAAGATACAAGTAATATTAGTTTCTTTGAAGGAATTTAATGTTTTACGGATAAGCTATATTATATTGTACTAGATGTTCTTGTGTTTCTAGTTATACTCTAAGGCCCGTATTATGATTGCTTGCTCAGTCATAGACCTATGATTGAGTGACATAAAAAAGCGTTACTCAAGTATAGATTGATGACTGAGTAAGCTTGTATAATACAGGCCTAAGATTTTGTCGATTCATAGAAATAGATGAAGCATACAATCTATTATGTAGTGCACTTGTGTACTTCATGATAAATTGTTTACCAGTACATCACACAATGTGCCGTAGGTATGTACCTAATGTGTGTCACTTTCATATTATCGCACTTATTAGATAAGAAAAGCCAACTTAACTATACTTAATGTCAATTATTTTTAAGCCGATCTCTTAAAGGTAAAGTTATCCCACGGTCTTAACCAAATTTCATATTAAGTTTTGCAAAATTCTATTTGTATTAAAAGTGCTATTGATATTAGATTATTTGTGTCCATCGTTAGAAAATAGGTTTCATAATGATGTTTGTAATCTACTTAATTGCTCAAAGGCATTTATTGAATGACTCAGATTCTGAGTAGATATAAAGATATAGGATATAAGGTTTAGTTTTTTTAGATAAGTTGTTACTGCAATAATAATTGTTTTTGTCGCTGTATCGAAGCTATAATAGGTACTTCAATGGTTTTAGCTTCAGAGCAAGAAATTTATTTATTAGAAATTCGATTATACATTTAATTTTGTTTTATTACCTGTCATATGGTATTTGTGGTTGTACATGTACTTAGGTACTTACTTTAGGCTAGTTATTCCTTGGCCTTTTAATTTAAGATACCTAATTATTTTTTCTAGGTGTAAATTGTCCTTTTAATTCTGTTGTTCTAATTAATGTACTTAGATTGCATAGTAGGTAGGTATATACAGACATTACATAAGCAATAATACAATACCATTATAATTAGTCATTTGTTATTTCAATTAGTCAAGTATTGTACTTCCAGTGTTATAAATTTATTATAAGTAGGTAGGTAAAAAATAATTCTTTTTAGCATTTATTGGATGGTAATGTTAATGACATTGTGATAAAAATATCGTTATAATTTTTGACAATTTAGATATTGTGCCTTACAAATAAATGTGCCTTAAATATATTTGTTATTTCATTTCATCCATCGAAGAACCCAAAGTAGCCTAAAATCGCCTAATTTTTTTCGTACAAGTAGCCCAACATTTTGAGCTAAAGAGCCTATATTTAGCCCAAATAAAGAAGACACGTAAAATAATGACAGAGTAAAGCAAAAAAAATATTTTTTTATTTATTAATATTGGTACTTTAGTAATAATAGTACGCTTTGTTTGGCCTATATAGGAGCTTCCACAGCTACAGTCGATCTTGTACACCCCTGGTTTCTCAAGTGGGAACGTGTCTTTAGGCGAGCGCAGGTAGTGTATGATCTTTTTCAGCGGCATATTCATATTGGATAACTCAAAAATCAAATCATTCATGTAAATATCCAGTTTTAAATGACTTCAGTGTTAATAACCTATATCATGATAGTTTCAAAAGTTTTATAGTGCGTCCACTATAAAACTTTTTTTTTACATTACGATATCAAGAAATTATTTAATAAATTTGGGGTAATCATGAAGTAGCCTTAATCGCCCGTTCTTTTTTTTCTAGGTAGCCGATTGGATTTTTTGGCGATAATTCGCCTAATCTGGCAACGCTGTTACCCGCCCCATTCGCTAATAAAATAATTAAATAAACCTATTCGTTCGCATGACTCTTACGTTTCGTTAGCTCGGGCATTATAATTTGACAATCAGTTGTAATTGTCAGCGTCATGTCATATCATGATGGTAAACGTAGAATGGAACGTAAACTAATAAACTAACTTCTAACCTAAAATTGTCTTACTGCTGATTTATTTGTTTTTATTCAAAATAATATTATTTTCATCGCAAAAATGCTAACCAGGTCAGGATTGATTCCTCGAATGAATAATAATTTTCTATCATCATTTAAATATAATAAATTTCTGCATTCCAGGCTCCGATTTCGGCGAGATTTTCGACTAATAGTAAGGTGTCTGTCGGACAAGCCCGATGATGGAAAAGTGCCTGAAATTAAACCCAAAGTGATAGGAGCATCTAAGAAAAGCTCTGATAATGCAACAGAGAAGATCCAGCAACTGCTGAAAAGCATGCTAGCCGAGCCTAAGATTAGCGAGAAAGAATACGCAGAGAATTTCGCAACTGCCCCAGATCCCAGAAGGAAAAAGGAAGTGCGTAAAATAGAGAACATAGGTAAGCCAAAGAACAGTTAATTATTATTTATACTGTATCTCCACCATATAAGTACCTGGTTATAATGTTGATTTTAAGCTCTAGACAAAAAATCTTTTGGCAAAACACACATAAACCTGTAAATTTAACACCAACCACCACATACATGAGACATTTTAGCTCTTGACTTTATTTATGAACTTATGTTGCAGAGGAAAGCATAACAAAAGCTGCAACTGATGTGGCTCATGCAATTGGTGGAGATGTAAAGCAAACAGAAGCTGAGCTACTGTCTAGGGTCTTGGGAAAGATCAATCAAACCTCTACAACTCTCAGGTAAAGATAAAGATAAATTAATTTGGCAATAAAGAGGTTTCATGCAATACTAACGCAAATATTAATATTACACACTAACTACACAGTACACTTGAAAATTAATAAAATAAACCTATTGAGAAACAATAAATAGCTACCGTGCTAGCCAGTTGGCTAAAAAGGGTGAAACTCAGCTTAGTGCTGAACCATGTGTGGCACGGAACAATACAGGTAGTTTTATTATTCAAATAATTTATCTCACAAAATTCTGCACTTAAAAAATCCTATTTAGGACATAATTGAAATAAAAACCTATCTGTAGACATTAGGAGAAGCTTTGTGCTGGTTTTGATACTTGTACAGTCAATACTAAAAATTGCTGATCAAGCATCACACACAAAATTAAATGCCAAACTTTTGATGTTCTAAAAGCCATTTTTGACCTTGCCTTTATAGTATTTAAATTGCCAATTGGAATAATTTTTTATTTAGTATTTAGAATATTTAATGAACATGGGTAGGACAAAAATCATAATGAATACCAACCAGTCCACATTTGAAAAAATATTATTGAAGTTGTTGATCACTATATCTACCTAGGCCAAATGGTCCAAATTGGTAAATCCAAGTTTGATAAAGAAGTCAACTGACTCTAACTCAGATGGGCAGTGTTCAGGAAAATTTGCAGTACCTACTCGAGTGGTGATTGCGATGCAATGTGAAACAGAGTGTGGGAAGACCTCCCAATCGATGAACTGACGACATTGTAGCGTTCAGAAATTCGATGATGGAGGTGGCTCAGGACAGCTATTTGTGGCGTCTTTCGTTTGGGGATCAGCTTCAAGCTTATAATGATTTAGTATTTATATTGTATGTTCCATTCCAGTGATCTCCTGGTTGGTATGAAAGTGGATAGGAAAACAGACAGTGAAGACAAGCGACGAGAGACGAGGGGCCAAATTGTAAAACGTCGCATGGAGAGACAGGGTTCTAGGCCGCAAACTGGGGATGTGAGGCGGCAGACAAGTGAGGGTCAGGAGGCGAGGTACAGTCAGAGAATGGGCAGGCCAGCTGACGAAGGCAAGGGAGCACCTAGGAGACGGGAAATGTAAGTCTAAATTTACTGTATATAGTACCTCTGTTAGGTGTAATTTGATAATAATGAATAGTATAAAATTTGACTTGTAGACAAGTCAAATTTTATTATTTAGTGCTTATTTTGTAAGCCTAAAGAAAATCAAAGATTTGAATTTTGACACCTTGCAGTTATTAAAATGTAAAGTTACTCTTATTATTAAATTAGACTTGTCTATGAGCTTACCTTGTAAGTCTATGATTATATATAACATATTGAATCACACTAATATTATGATTGGAATATACTCTTGGTGGCTAAATTACTGATCAGGCTGACATTTTGCATAGATGTAGTTCTTTTATCCCGGAAAATGCGGCGTGTGAAGCCGCAGTTACATAGATGCTGGTAATTTATTATATTTTCCTGTTTACAGGGCTTCTGCTGCGCCAATGTCTGTGAATATCTTCAGTGCCGAGCCACTTGGCATATTCAAGACAGGTGAACCTAACTATGGCACGGAACTGGCAATGTGGGAGAGTCTAAAACAACGGGAATTGACCCTTGCTACAGCCCAGCCACCAACCAATTACTTTGAGAAGATGATACAGTGGACAGAGCAGGGAAAAGTCTGGAAGTTCCCTATTGATAATGAACAAGGTAGTTTTATCACCACTTATTATAAGTATCTCTTGACTTCACTTCTTTGTATCTATCATTTTATCATTAACACCGTGGGCTACCAAAAAACCTTTGCCGTCCAAGATATGCTTATGGAACAGTATTCTAATGGAATATCCCAAGGTATCCAAAGTAAATGTCTTCAGATCAATTTAAATATCATTTACTTAGCTTAGTTAATAAATTATGCTAAGAATTTACCGAAATTGCTTGAATAGTTTCGAATTAATGTCTTATTTATTTTCCTTTCAGGCTTAGAAGAAGAGAAGCAGGTCCATTTCTCGGAGCACATTTTCTTGGACTCTCATCTCGAGGGCTGGTGCCCTAAGAAAGGTCCCATCAGACATTTCATGGAGCTGGTCTGCGTGGGTCTATCCAAGAATGCTTTCTACACGGTGCAGGAGAAAAAAGACCATATTATGTGGTACAGAGAGTTCTTTGAATCTAAGCAAGACTTGCTGAATGAAGTGGGGGTTTGGGAGAAGCCTAAACCGAGTAGCGAGGCTGAAGCGTCAACATAGTGCTTGTAGTTTGTTTATGTATGTATTTTAAATAAAATAGTTGTTACCTACAAAAGTTATTCATTGTTCTTGATACTTCGATGAATTGTCCAATTCCCATATCCTACCCTAAAATCTGCATACCTCATCTAAAGGATAGCATCTAGCTAGCTCTTAGAATACAATGATGGCCGAGACTTGTATGTTACCTGATACAGTGAATCAAAGAATAAAAACCACTAAGATGAACACTTTGGATGCCTACAACGTACATCCTGGACTACACCATGAGTAACCGCGGCGGCCGGCCTATAGGTAGCGCCGCAAAAGCTGGGCAGCGAATGGCTTAACTAGCAGGTGTTAGCAATTGACCTGAGACCTAAAATACAGGCGATTTCATAATAATAAAACACAGTTTATTTTATTACTTTATTGCACCTATGGAAGTACACTTCGTTACATTTCGATGTTTTGGTCACTACAGTAACCACACCTTAGATACTTAGCATGGAAAATAGTCGATTGATTTTACATACATACATGGATTATCTCTTGTTAAAATTGAGTACAGTAAATCATTCTTTTGATTTGAAGACATTTCTTTGAAAATAGCAATATATATTTTCATACGCTTAATTTTAAGATGCCATGAAAACACCAACAGCTGTTATTTGCTACAAAAGATATGCCTTCGCACTTCGATTAGTCAATCCAAAAAGACCGCAATATCTGTGATGCTCATAGTTACACCAAGAATTGTTTCATTACAAAAACCTACCCATTTATTACAAGTACAAAAACAAGGAACTTGTTACGTCTAAGTACATAATTCTTACATTAATCATCGTATACTTTAAAAAGCCTCCAAAAACTTCCCAAATTATAAAGGTACAAAAATGTACTAAAAAAATCACACAACTTTGTACAAATTAAACATACGGATTTGTACATGTTTTTTGTAACATAACAATGAAATTCACAATTTAAAGCATTATTCAATGGAATGTTATTTATAACAGAAAGAGGCTTTTATAATGTTAATTAAAATATTTGAAGTGTTAAATTGAAATGTAGCCCACACAAAATAGGAATATTATTATTTGTTAGGTCGGATTTAACATAAAAATGCACCATGGAACATTCAGATATGAACTAAATACTCACAAGTTATTTTACGGGTAATAAAATTAGTTAAAACTATTATCTCCACTGAGTATTACCGGAAACTTACTTCACTAAAGAAAACAAAACAGAAAATTACAACAAGAACAAGATAACAGGAAGACATAGACAAGATATATTTTACGTTCATGAAAAGTTTGCAAAAATAAGTGATGTGTTCTAGAAAATGTTAAATCTCGATTGAATCTCTGAGAAAGCCTGAGCAGCTTAAAAGGTTCAAGGTTATTTATTATACTGCTAAAATAAATAACTTGCAAATAATGAAGACATAAAGTCAACTGGCTGCAATGCCATTGAACAACAGAAAAAATATATAAAATTGGCAAGATGTTGATTACATTCTTCATACAATTAAATATGTTACAAAATGTAAAATTACCAAGATAAAATACCTAAATCCTAGTCGAATATTATTCGTTCGTTTCTACCACCATAGCTACCCGTTTAAGAACTACTTCGATATGAGCTCATACAGCTCTGTATAAAATTGACAAAATACCACAAATTAGATATTTACCGACGTCAGAAAACCCACTAGCCGAGAAACTAATAACAAAAGACGATAGAAGAATCTCTTTCACTTTACGCTTTATCAAGATCAACTTTCCATTAGATGTGTAACTTACAAATGTCTAAGAAAAATAGTCTGGTTCGCTTTAAAAATGGTTTCACTGTAAGCTTTCTGTGTGGGTCATATCTATTCTGTGATTATACGAGTGCGCTTTGGAAATCCTATAAAATACAACCAGATAGCAGTTACATCTCTGACCGTCTATCGAACGAAAGTCTGATACTTGGCTGAACTGGGCTCTTGGCGCTTATTAGTGGCCTATGTCCAGCAGTAGATCGTATATATAAACTGGTAAATGCAGTACAAACAGTGCTAGTCAGAAATGTAAATGCTTCTTGCTTCTACATTTGATATCTAGTGGACAACCTATACGCATTAGGAAGTCATATAGAATTGCTATTACATTTCTATGATTGAAGTAAAGTTTAATTAAACTGTTTGTGACATCGATTATACAATTATTGGTGTTATACCTACGTGCATTAGGGGGCTTATTATTTACAAATGTTTTGTGTTTTTAATCGTGAAATTCTCACTCTCACCTTGTCTATGAACATGCAGCCGTGCATGCCGATGTGAAATTATAATTGTTATAATGTAGACAGTTTTAATATTTTCACAGTATAGTAGTGACAGTAGGGAGTTTAAGCAGTATTTTTAAAATGTAAAAGGCACATATGCAAGTGTTTAGACTGTAAGTATAGTGAATTAATAAACGAAACGCGTCCATCGTTCACGAAATTATGAAATTTCGCAGCGACATTTAGTCCTATTTATCTTCAACTCTTTTAACCATAGCAATAGGAATAGTTGGCGGTACCAAAACGGTTCTAGTGGATTTATAAAAACTCCTATTGAGTTTTCTGGTTTGCAGTATTGTTTCTTGTCACAACCGAAGAAGCCCCCTAGTTATATTGTCTGGATGCAGGCTCGCAAATGGACTGAGTGGACGGCTGTGTAGTTATCAGCGCCATCTGTTTACATTACCTGAAAATAATAATGTTTTTATGACTTTAGTTGACAAAGGATGTTTGGTGGATTACATTACACACCAATAGCAACAACTTTTGGTGTGTAATGTAATGTATCATATCAAGTTTTGTTATTTATTTATTTTTCAATATTTCCTGATCGATTGATCAAATCAGATCTCTTGTAAATTCAATATTAAATTCGATTCGAATTTGAAATTCGAAGGAGGGATAATATTTTCTAGGACACTTTTAGTAGTATTGGTATGGTAGGATAGGACTGACAAATAATTGAGGGAGTCACTCAAGACAGCGGTAAAAATCCACTTATAACATTTTCTTTAATAAAAATATGAAATGTTAAAGTTAACTCCAGAACAATCGATTTTATCACTGAAAAGATAGCTACATTATACTTGATTAAGTATCGGTTTCCCTCGAGCGACTTACGTTTGCTTGGTTTACATAATAAAATTGGTTAGGTATGTAGGCTATATCATACCTGCAATATCTGGCTGGCCTCGAAAGCCGTGCCGGGCAGCAGCACGATAGGCGTGGCCACGCGGCCCGCCTCCACGCACACCATGTTGGGGTACTCATCGTCTCCGAAGTCTGGGATCTCTTTCGCGAAGTCGGCCCATGGGTTCCAGATCACTGTAAGAGAGGGTTCATTTTCAACATTAATACAATAATGCTCGACAATCCACACACCACACGACCTCCTGCTTCGCCCGCCGCACCTCGGTCGTCGACATGATGCACGTCTATCCCAGCCTAATCGAATTTAAACAAACTAATTACTTTATCGAAGAAGGCCTTTGCCCTGCGGTGGGGCGCTCCAGGCTAATATACCTAATAATAATAATAATAACTTTAGTTTTTTCTGAACCGATGCGCGCGGATCATTGCACGAGGTTTATAGTAGTTTATACTAGGCATATAATGTAGTCTAATTCTTCCCACAGCTGCTGGGTGCTCAAGTGACGTACTAAATAAATAATACTGGACAATCCACTCAGCAACAACTAGCTAAGCAGAGCTTGTGTTATGGCCACAGAGGTCATTTACTCCACATACTAACCAGTATCAGGGAAGTTGTACTTCTGTATCCGCATCTTCCGCCCGCTGACGACGTTGGTGATGATGTGCTCTTGCATCGTGTTCTGGTAGATGCGGTCCGTCCACTCGTTGATAGTCACCACCTCGCGCGTCTCTTGGTATACCGCGCCCTCTCGCGTCTGTGAACATGAAACATTTCATATTAACTCTATTTACACTAACAGGATCAGGATGTGTTTTTTAGGGATCCGTACCCAAAGGGTAAAACAGGTTCCTATGACTAAGACTCCGCTATCCGTCCGTCTGTAACCAGGCTGTATGTCATGACACAGATACAGCCTGGTGACAGACGGACAGACAGTTGATATTTTCACAGATGATGTATTTCTGTTGCCGCTGCTTTTTATTCTGTTTTTTTGCAAACGTGATTTTTTTGCGGTTTTTAAAGATAATAGTATGGAACCCCAAATTCCTCTAAACCACCCGGGGCGGCCTGGGCTGATCGACTCCTAGGGCGCCCGACTGGTCGCTTTAACCTGATCGCTTTAGACTGTCAAAATACAATACAAAAATGCTTTATTGTACACCATATGCAGATCATTACAAAAAAGACATTACATGCGACAAGAACAATGGGCGGCCTTATCGCTTAGAAACGATCTCTTTCAGGCAACCTTTGGACGGAAAGAATTATGTGAATTTAAGAAAGGCAGGGGGTCACTCTCACCTTGTCTATGAACATGCAGCCGTGCATGCCTGTGATCTGGCAGCGGCGCACGTCGGGCACCTTGAAGTAGGTGTGGAGCAGCAGCTGGCAGCTGAACGTGAGCTCCTTGGACGGGTTGTACACGCCGATGTTGAAGTGGAGCTCCTTCTCACGCAGGATTAGCCGGTAGGTGAGCCTAAATCTGGGGGAAGTGGATTTTATTATAAACAATATGTCTTGTGTCCGTGATGGTAGGGTACATAAAGAATTCACGTGTATAATAAATAGAGCCTCTTTGGTTTAAGAAATAAATACCATTCTTAGTGTATACGCTAGCGTAACGATCAAGCAGCTATACACACTTGACCATACTGGAAAACGTCGCTTTAACATAGTCTCAAATGAGAACTGCAATAAGCGCACAGCCAAGCAAGATGAATGAGATTTTCGTGAAATTTTCTAAGCTTCTTTTGTGGTGAATTCAAATCATCGCGCGAACCCGTGCTGGGGACTGAACGCCCATTGTCTGAGCTGAACCATACTCACTGGTAGTGCCACATGGAGTGCGTGAACTCATCGTCCATGAGACTGAAGACCGCTTCAACGTCCCCTGAGGGCAGACGCTCCGGCATTTTCTCCACGTGCCAGCGCGCTATCCGCGCGAACCCGTGTTGGGGGCCGAACGCCCATTGTGCGAATTGAGCTGGAAACGACGAAAATAATAATAATTTTTTTTTTATTTTCACAAAGAAAATGTTTTACGTAGGTATATGTACAATAGCACACTTACACATAATTTTCTAAAAAAAAAAATGGTTCTGGTGTTTTTGTTATGGTGCGTAAGCACTCGCACTCGTCGTAATATCTAAAAATATATACATTTTTGAGATATTATTCAATTTCAAAGATACTTTTCGTGCTCAAGACGCACAAGTCGTACAGGGTCTCCGTAAAGCGGTTGAGCAGAGAATGCCTTACGAAAAATATAAAAATATAATATATGATCATAAACGGCGGCGCGAGTCGACTGTTTTCATACCACCATGCGCAAGCGCGCCGCCTCCCTGGAGCGCAGGTTGCGGGCCAGCTCCAATACCGTTCTCGCAATGATAGCTGGGAGGGTGGACTGCCCGTACACAAGGCACTGTTGTGAACGCCTCCTTCCCAGCAATCCTTTGAGTTTTTAAGATTCTCTTGTTTATTTTCTAATATGAGTGTGAATGCTTGAAATAAATACTTTTTATTTTTATTTTATTATTTATAAGCACTTCGATGCTAAACACACCGGACAGTGAAGGGTGGTAAAAACGAAAGAATTATTATGATTTCGATTCTATAAATAATTTCATTCTACACACAGATGTACCTGAATCTGTGTGTAGAATAGCCTAGACTTATTAGGAGTTCCGATGGTAAGGTTCTTGTGATTGATATTACATATAAATAAAGTGCTAAGTGCCCGCCCAGATACCAACCTGCGTGCGAAAAACATACAGACGAACAAAAATAAAGTCATGATCATAACATTTTATATTATCCCGTTTAATTGCACCCAGTGGACATTATATCCATGAATAGCGGCACTTTTAACGCTGCAATTTTATCAATTCCGTTCCAAGGTACGCAATAAAATGTGGAATTTATCGCGAATCATGCAAATATTTGACTTGGACTTAAAGTGTCTCAAGATACTTTTGGCAGCTGCTTCTTTGTACTGTTTATGGATTATGTTTCTTTCGAATGTATTTCACCTGGGCGTTTAAAAGTTAATAATGGCGCCGAGGGACATAATTTCTGGCAAATTGTACCCAACACCCTCGTGCGTGACAAAGACACCTTATTTACCATTACCTGTTTATGCATCATACATAAGAACACACAACTCTTCTCGAGTTTAATTATAAATGAATTCAAAGTTTTATAGTAAAATAATAGATTGATCTACTCTTTAAAGTTTTTCATAAATGTAGCTTAAAGTAAAACGAAAGGGTACTTACGAAACACAAATGGAATTCCTCCCCGTATCGACCTTTTTCCGTCGAAAACAGCTTGTTTGCTGGAAAAGAACATAAAAGTTATTGCAATATCTAAAATGGTTAGAACTACAAACGACTACATAAAAGTACTTAAGATTCTTTCAAAAATTATTCTTATTTTTCATATTACTTAGTTAGGCCAAAGACGTTTCTACTATGCTTTACGATTCGATAATAAACTAATTTCAGGTAATATCTACTTATCTAGCAATACTAGAGTCAATTCTATACCACTGGAATTAAAACTAATAAACATTTCAGGGTGTACATAACTAATAAATAACCAGTTTGCATCTAAAACACGCTTTCGTGCCGTCGTCGGTGTCTGTATAGCCGCTTAACTTCAGTAAAGGTACTTACGGGCTGTAATGCGAAAATATCAGAATCAATAAGTGCAGGTAATGTTACTGCCAGTGCATCAAATAACTACCTAACCTACGTATAGAACAATAAACATTAGCCCGAACCGCAGAGTTTAGCCGACCGCATACATTTCTCTTTCAGCTCACGTTTCAAACATGATCAATTTTAGCGGTTGCATTCCACGATGCAAAAAGCACCCTTATATTATAAATGCATCAGTGGACAGGTCGGACGCGACAAAAACGTAGCTCGACCATCCAACGTATAAATTATTTATGCCATTTTTAGCATTTCGGAGTTTGTGAAGCGGACGCAGCCGCTGACGAGTTGATGGCACCTCGTCATCCCACATTGACATTTCCAGACGATTTTAAGTCCCAATCGGAAACAGCCCGAATCGGGAGACGCAAGAATTCAGTAACTGTCGAAAAGAAAATCAAACTTTTGATAAATAAATATCGAAGAAACGCAACCGATTCAATTTACAAAAACAGATAAACATGGAAAGGTGTAAATCACAAGACAAATAACCGAGACGATAGTGATAAAGCACTAATGTTGATTAATAGTAGAAGCTAATTAATATCCAGAAAGCATAAATAGTAACCGTTTCTGGAAATCTAGTGAATAAATCAACCTCCCACGAATGCTAGTCGGGCGCAAGGATTTCACACGGATTAGTAATAGTATACAGTTGAACAAGCATTAGTTCCAATAGACCAGATATATTTATGCGTACATTTCATATCAAATATGCATTATCAACATCGGTATTTATTCATAAAATACTGAATAATCTAGCCACCTTTACACGATCCCCTTTTAAAGCAACGATGAAGTAGCTTATCCTGGTTATAAATAAGAAATGAATCGATTAATAAGCACAGGAGCATCCACAGGCTTGCCATTTTATAGTTTGCATTTAAAGAAAAGAGATAAACGTTTAATTATCACCAACATTTGGTTCCAAAAAAGACTTTACGCCGTCAAAGTTTTGCAATTAAAAGTATTTAGACCGGGGAGTTTGGGATGAGACGCAGTTCCTGGAACCGGGTGGGACCTAGATAAAGTTTTAATTAGAGATTCCGTATGGAATTCCACCATCAGTCGACCGGGGGCCGATACATTCCCGTCTCCAGCCGAGTTTTTACCCTCGAACCCGTTCCACCAGGCATTCCACGTCCAGATAAGCACACAATAAATACAACTTCGACTCAATGCTTTCTCCTCATAAATATCGGAAGGCTATTTCGCAGCATCCACATTAGGACCTTTTGAGGCAATTAGTTTAAGTGAATAAGGTAATAATAAATTCCATCAGTCACTTAAAGATTTTCTTGCAAGAACAATTCCAAGTAAAGATTCTTTGACCTAGCTGACAAGATCACCCCGTAAATTACGTCCGTCAGATAAACTGCGGTTATCAGATGAGCCATAAGCTCGATCTTTGCGAGACTCGCAATTGTCGCAAAAACCGTAACTGCGACAATTTCTAGCAGTTCTCATCCTCATTGTTCTCAACTTTCATACTTTACATTATTGATCAGCGCTAATAAGTTTACGTTTCTCAACATTGTATGAAAATTGTATGACAATGTTGTAGTTCTCGTGGTCCCGTGAGATGCGAGCGTCCCCCAGGGCAAGTAGTTGGACCGCTACTCTATAACAGTCCTACGATGACGACGCAATTAACTTAAAAATACCCGTCCTATTATTTTCTGAAAACTCGTTTCGTGGATGGAATTTAATAACCGGACTATTTCATTCATGCCACATAAGCCTGAGGGGCTGCGAGAATTAAGTGCAATTATAGACAATACTAAGCTCCAATAAAAATGCAAATTGGCCCGGTTTTCTAAGCCAATGCATTTTGTACAGAAAAAGCTTGTAGAAATTATCGAGTTAGAAAAGAAATATGCAACAATCATGAGTATTCACTTGGTAAGTTTGTTGCGATAAACACTTTTACTCATAATAATGAGGTTTGTAATTATATTAACCAGCGTTATATAAAAAAGTGGCATAAGCAAAGTAAAAAGCATGGAACGTACGGAGACCAAGTTAATGGCTAGGAGCGTGTTACTTTGACATATTAAGAGAGGAGGCTAACAGGTTTACTGGGAAAAAATGACTATAAAACGTATAGCTACTGTGCATCAGCAAATTAAAGGTCGCATAAACGATGGGACAACATAGTCCGTAATTAGAACTTTGGCCCAGGCCGGCACAGCTGGGGATATCATTATCCCTCGCATTATCGGAGCCAAACCTCTTAAAAGTATAGTTTTGTGAAATTAAAAGGGTTTTATGGGACAACTTTGAGTTGTTTAATAACGGACACTTTGCGTATCAGTAGCGGTTTTATGTTGAAATTAAAGGAATTTAATCGTAGAGTTTATGTCTCAATTTACCCATTTGGTTATTTTTCTGAATCAAATATATTTGCTGTATCTATACTGACCTTAAGAATCGTATACAAACGAAATAACAATTTTAATAAAGTTAATATTATCTTGGTGCTAACACCAAGAGAAAGCAAGTGTTTCGCTGACGACCTTCTTTACAATGCCAAGATAAATTAAGCTACGCCTACTGGAAACATGGATCGAGTTTTTCTTAGATACCCTTTATAAATTTCCAAGAGACTAAAAAGGGTTGAGCAGAAAGACACGCACTAATGATCTCTTCATAACCGGCTGGACCTTGTTGGATTTGGTTCGCTCAAAGAGCTTAACGCAAAATACCTTACAAGATTATGGATTTCAAGATATTCGAGAGATAAAAGAAACTAGCTAAATCCCATGATGAGAAATATCTCAAATCTAAATTTCAATATTTCAGAATTTCGTCTTCATTTGTTCTCATCACCTTCCTCGATCTCATCAGATACGAGAAATAACGCTGTATTGTTGACTTATTTTATACTTAGGAAAAACTGTAGTGCAACTTAACGCCTGAGCTTATTAACAATAAAATGACATTTCCATTTAAATATCATAATAATAACATTAAACAACTACAATGCATATCATAAACCACATATTACCTCCTATCAAATAGATGATTAACAAACAACCGTGTGACAACGTTGTCAACCACACCTTTTTGGAAAACTTCAATACGGAATGCAAATGTTCAACTGGATCCATAATTTTCAGAAAACCCAGGACTCCTAACCATGTTTGCTAAAAATTATAGCAGATTAATTTGCTAACCTTGAGTAGGGCTGGCGTGGGAATGAAAGTGCTAGACGCAGCGTGGGTGTCAGGTCATTGCTGTCCTGTTGAGACGGGACACTGAGGAGTTACCTCATCGTCCTTTCTAGTTTATAATAGCTCCTGATTAGAGGAACAATGTCTTGCAGGGATCGCTCTTGGATGAACTTGAATGGAACGTTAAACCTATATCATTTATGTTACTTAAGTTGATGACCCCAACACTACGGATGATGAATCGATGCTAATAGAAGAATATACCTAACGTCAAATCAAAGTGAGAATTGAGTTGAAACTTGGCCTATATGAATGTTTATTTTAGATGATGATAATGATGTAATATCAGGGCAATGGCGTTAGATTTGTTAAATAGTAGTCGTCCGTATCATAAAAGATCTATTGTCTACCAAACTGAAGTTGGATCTCTTTCGAAATTCCTAAACCCTGCGAGAACTGTTAGAATAAGGTATGTATTCTGATCTCGTAAATTTTAATAGGAAACTATCGAACCTGTTCCCGCCAAAGCGGTGCAGAGCGATGTGTAAACTATATTGGTTATTTTATACAAGGCACACGGTGATTAAGTAGCGTCACGTTACCTTACCATCACGAAATGTATCTATCGCCACCGGATCGAAGAATCCGCCCTTTTGTAGAATCAGTAAGCCGCTTACGAAAGGGCGGCGCCAGTTAATAGCTTATGCCTATTGTTATACGATCAAGGTTAAACAATATGGCTAAACCCCACTAAGCCGTCAATCAAATTAATCAGGTGTTCCCAAAAAATCTGCGTAAAATTTGTACGCGCCCTAGCCATTCTACAAACGTGTGATTCTTCGTTCCGGCAGCGACATATCCTTGTTCATATCATGTTTTTACACACCTCTCCTCTTTGATGCAAACCGGGTCTAAGGTTGCCAGCATCATAGCAACGACTGTTTAATCTATGCCGGAGGAATGTATGTTTTTGCTGGAAGCGTAGGAGCCAGGACTATGATGGAGAGCGCACGTGCTACCGTTCTTGCCCAGTGGATTTACAGCGATGACGTAATTTACAGCTTTGCTTAGAGGCGATGCAAATTGTGCAGTGGGGTGTAGAGATTTATAGATGACCTGCAGCTAAGGCTCGTTTGCGTCTCAATATATAAATGTGGTCCAAGCTAGGTCTGAATTCTCGAGATGTTTATGTACTTGTACAGTACAGACTTACAAATGCCTTTGGCTACGCACGCGATTTTCCCGGATAAAAGTAACCTGGTCTAAAACAAGTGTTGGATGACAAATGGATAAAACAACGAATGAAAGGAGGCCTACTTTGAAACACGAAATACGAAGTTTCGGTACGGTAACGAACGGTTTCGTAACAAACAACCTTACTGCTGAACATGAAAAGGAGCTTCTCTTCGCGTCACTAAATGACACCTTTGGTTTCATTGGATCTCTAAGAAATAAATATCAAAATCATTTTCATAAATATCTTTCCATAACGAGATCCGTGCTTACGCTCCAGATCAGATATCCTACCTACACCTGCCATGTTCATTAATCACTTAGAGAAACACCCTTTTCTAGTTTTCATTAGATAAGTAGGTAGCTAATTATATTATTAAAGCAATTATATCCGTAGTCTTGTTTGTTACTATACAATGCCGCCGTTTGTTAGCCATGAACATAGAATGTTTCCGTATGCCGTAATAATTAGTGCATTATGTTAATATCTTATAACAGTTATAACATAAGAGGTTTCTAGGGTTGCGTACAAAATCCATGATCAATGTTTTTATAACACATTTAAAACTGTACCATACCGCGTAGAAGAGGAACCGGAAGTATTGGATGTCCTTCTGTTTGCAATTGATCCATATGATTGACTATGACTAGGTACATCTTTGGTTAAGCTCAGCATATATCATGCCAGGAAGTTCTACTCAAACTCAAAGGTGGCAATTTTACCATTCCATCATTAGAAACCTCAATGAGAGAACAAACTCGCACAAATACTTTTTTCTAACGGCAACCAACATGTAATTTGAACATGTTTTAGTTACGATTACGATCAATTACGTACATTTGACCTTACGTTAAATTAACAATTCAATGATTGCCAGCATTAAGCCAAAGCCAAGACGGAATTCAAGCAGCTGATATATAAATGAATTGTTAATACTCTGTTGGTAAAAGGACTGTTGAAAAGACCAATGAACAGCTACAAAGACAGTCTCACAGATACTCACAATGATAAGTAACATCAGTTATGTATTTATTCAGGCGTCTGCCACGAATGGTTAACAGACAGGTTCGAAAGATCATTAGAAATTCAATTTGTTATTATTATGAGCAATTTTTCATAAGTTATTGTTAGCTGCTAGTATGTTGCACCTTTAGATGGGCTGGTCTTTGCGTGAGCATCATCTGTCTTTTAGTTTGTGGCTCCAGGCGTCAGTAAGTGCGCATTTTAACTGACCAATGCAAGGCTTGGCAACACTTGTAATTTTCGAAGGCTTACAAAATTACGAAACATCGTTGTTTCGCATCAAGGGATCAGAATCCAGTCCTGCGTTTTCAGAGTAGGTATGTACTATTTGGTTGAATAAAATGTTATTTTGCTAATACAAGACAAGAACTAAGTGGTCGCATAAACCTCGTACCTCACGGCGACAAGGGTCAGGCCTGTAAATAGCGCCAGCAGATGCTTCGGACAGCCGATTAATAAGACGGGGGCTCCGCCCTAGAGGCAAACCCCCAAGCTCGCCGCAAGATAAGCCGATTACGAATCTCGGAGACAGCTCAACCAACAGTAATAAATACATGCTAATTTTGGTTGACAAACGTTTCGGACTGGGGATTTAAACTGACAAATATCACGGACAACAAGATAGAGATCTGCCATATCTTTTAGTTAAAGGGTGAATTTTAATGTGACACTTATTTCGAAATGTCTAATTTAAAGGACATACGTAGCACACAGCCTGTGAATGCAATGAATTTCCGCATACTACCCATTGCGTACGCCTTGATTACCGCAAGCTTCAAGCAAGTGACCCGCCGGCCCGCGCTCTGTAGCCGCTGCTCGCTTGAAGCTAGTTGCAGGATTATTCGATTTTTGCTGTGAAAACGTAGACAGAAAGCTTGCTGCTAGCCGTTACCGCGTATAGAGCACATGGTTACCACGATTTGGGGCGGAGCTTTTACATTTATTTGTAAGACGTGTGTGTGTCAGTAGATTGCACAGTTATCAAGGTTCCTAAACCTACGGCCTAATAACAGCGTAATGGTTTTATGAAGAAGCGAAGATTCTCAGAAACATAACTTTTTACGATCTAACAAATGGTCGATTTACCATCTTAATTATCGAGCCGGTTTATTACCCAAGTTGCATCTGAATCACTGAGCAAAAAGCTCAAGAGGCGAACTTAGATGTTACCATATTAAGGCGGCGCGGAGTCGGAACACGAGTCATTGTATCTGGCGATCTATCAGTTGTAACTAGTCGATAGATCATAGGTGCGACCATGTATGGCGGCATCGGCTTAAGCCTGGTGATGTCATACACGTTACTTAAGATCGGAGTACAGGTCCGGTCGGTAATGATAATGAATGATGAGTGTTAGAATTGAAGTACTTAGTATATTTTTTAAGGATTTCAACGTAATGGTCTGGGTACTCGTAGACCAAGGAACTAGACATCGTGTCTATGTTTTTCTAGACAAAATACGTGTTTTCTATTAGGAGTTATTAGTTAAGCTTTATAAGAGATCTAAGTTCCGAGACTTAATAAGCCATCTTTAAAATAATCTCATAGAGCGGAAGAAAGTAAGATCACCCACACGCAATCCATATTGAAGGTGAAGCTTCATGTCGGAAACCGTCTTCCCACCAAGTAGGTACTTTTAGACGAAAAATAATGCTTCGTTTCCATCTATTAATCCACCATTTATATTAATCAAACTCTATGATGTTGCTAGCATTGTACGCATCTGGAAATTCCCAATTATCTACCACTCAATTCAAAGGTCAATGGCGTGCAGATTTTAAGTTAACATAAGGCAAAGACGCTGTAATTGAGATAAATCATCTCCGCAAATCATAATTACAACGCGGCACAGTCATAGCGAGATGTAAATCACATCCATGTTAGCAAACCTGGAGGATAATTGCACTAAATCATGGAATGAGCAATCAGACAATGAATTTCGATCGTGGGTGTTTAGTATTACTAAATTACACATCGGCCCTCCAAATCAGATGATGGAAACGGAGCTCTAATATTTCACCACAGCTGTTCAGCGTGTGGAACAATCAATGTCTAACATGTCGCTCAGAAAGACAAAAAAACTGAACATGTGTCGATGTAAGGCAGCTCGGGCAGTGGACGGACATAGCTCGTGACAGTGCCATTAATTAGAGCCCGTCGGGCGGCAAAACTTTGGTAACTTAAACACTTTGTAATTTAGAGAGATATTTACGCTTGGCTTGGTAACGACTACAAGTGTAAAGCAAAGTGTTATTGTCGGATATAATGAAGGTTAGCAGCACCCTGAACGTTCACGGCTCACGTTTAGAAGTATCTTGGCGAGATAATGTGCCGGTAGCGGAGCGAAGCTGGCTATTCAGAGGAGTCAATGGCGTGTGACCGGCGGCTGAGGTCGCTCCTTGCCCGCCGGCCTGGCATTCTTTGCCTACGTCTTGTTTCCTTTTTGTTTTTTATGAATTACTAGTTTTCGAGCACATCAACACGCTCCTGCCTGTCCGATAGAGATGGATAGCATGCCATCTTAGCCTCCATTAAATCTTGAAAATTATATTTGATAACTGCCAATATTTAGGTTGAGTGAGTAGGTGAAGCATACACATGAAATAACCATTACAGAGACTGTCAAATAACGTGACCATTACTATTAGCATATTTTTTTCAAAGCTCAAGTGATGATAAGATAATGTCATTCAAAGCGACGACGTCAAGCGGAGCAGAAAATAAAGCATTCGTCCGCGCGAGTCGAACGGTGGTGGGGTAATCTCGCGGTCATCCTATCCGGCTTTGTACATCGCCAGCATAAAATTATCTGAGCATTAGCGAGTGCGGGGTGTCCGGGGACCATTTGTCATCCGCGGGGAGGGAGGGAAGAAAGTGGCGGGAGTCGGGGCTGCAGACGCGACCACAAAAACAAGACGCGGGCAGGGGCGGGCCAGCCACCGCACTCCGCCACCCGCAGGGCTGTGCCGACTGACAACACACTTCGTTAGGGCTGAGCTGGACTGTTCTACCTACTCTATTGTTTGGACAATGTTGCGCTGAATTATTACAGTCATCCTACAGGCTGACGTGTTAATAAACCTCTCTTGAAGTCATTCACAGATCGTACGAAGGTGTACCATGCCAACTTCTATGTAATAAGTAGCACTAAAGTTTTTAGCCACATTCCTTGTAACCGACTCCTCCCAAACAACACATTTAAATCAACTCGTAACACGCACAAAAGCAAGCTGTAAAATAAACAGAGGCCCATCCAGATGTTGATTTCATAACTAAAGTGGAAGTTCGAGCCTTTAGTTTAGAGCGTGTAGTAAAAATTGCCCGTCATAAAAGGGTCAAGCGGGCGCGTCACGTTGGTCAGAGGCACAAAAACACCAAGAGTACAAACTATATTGGATATTAGAACAGGGCGCGTGCCGACAAGTTTTTGCTTGTCGGACACTGGGGGCTTAGAGACAGCCTATTTTAATTTGCTAAATTCCATAGACTTTTTGTTGAGTGTAAAACCCTTTGGATTAATTAATGAATACTTTGATAATGTATTTTTTATTAAGGTGATGCCTTATTTCTGTGATCCATCTGTTACTAGAGAAAAAAAGGGTTACAAATTGAAGAAAGTTATTGGCATGGGATCCCAAAAACGAGCCATCATAGAGCTTGCTATAATTATATCATTATAAATTATTTGATCCTTGGCTACCCCCTCGCCTCTCACAAGGTAGTATATTAGCACCGACAATAGAATAGATCATTAAGGAAGTCGGTCGTTTGTAGAGCTGCCCAGCTAATGAATGTAGGTAAGTAACAAATATTAGGCATCCATCCATCCACTTACAACCATCTAAGGCTTGATCCACTTAAAGCTGAGATGAGACAAAGTAAAGATGTGCAAACAAACAAAGACAGCGATGCTCGATTAGCACTAACTTTGACAGCCAAGGTAACAAGATTATCGCTTTGCCCTACCACAGCTCTACGATAGAGCTTGAGAAAGCAGTATAAGTAGAGTCTCCGCCTAGCTTAGGCGGAGACTTTTGAGAGTTTTGAAGATAGTTCTTCTGTGTACTTACGATCAGTGACATTCATCTATCTATAGATACCCCCCCTCTGGCAGGTTCCAAGTCTCGAAATTAGGTATTATAAACACTAATTTTGGTTATAAAATAAAATATTTGTAAATTTCTT
Source organism: Eupithecia dodoneata (assembly GCA_947044415.1). NCBI lineage: Eukaryota > Metazoa > Arthropoda > Insecta > Lepidoptera > Geometridae > Eupithecia > Eupithecia dodoneata. The sequence continues at coordinate 2,841,568 of OX345656.1, read as the reverse complement.
AAAAAACTGTTTCCTATCTTCATTTTACCGTAAGATTCTAGTTTGAAATACAATCATCTTATCTGTACTAAACATAATATCTGTTAAAAGAGAAATTGACCTAAAACTTAACCGGGGGGTTATCTTCGACGTCACTGTACATGCTACGGCCTTAGCTTTACCTATTCTCTAGTCTAGATGTAGATATTCTACACATAGAATCATTAGCGGCAGTCGGTCGTTTGTTAGAGCCATTCGCCTCGGAGACTGGTTTTTGTCCCGACGCCAAATTGCACCGGCGCAATACGTGTGCCACCAAATTGATTTCCATTTAATTGCGGAGGGATGAGGCGGAGTAATGTAATGGGTCTTTAATGATGAGGAATAATTTCCATTTCTGTTTTCATTGTTTTTGATTCTCTTGGTTAAGGCACATTTTGCTCTACCAAATGTAGAGGCTGAATCAATGATGCAGTAAACGTTTTGTTGGACCGGTGGTGTTGATTTTCTTTATATAAGTGTGTTCTTGTTTGTTTGTATAGCTGTAGTGAGTAGTCAGTACGTAACGCCAACAAGTTGCTTTGCCGGAAGACCAGCGTAGCTAGTAGCCTGGTTGCTAGCATGCTAGTCATCCAACTCATGCTGAGGCAAAGCCATTTTGTTACTGGTCTTAAACACTTACCAACACGTTTCCTCTTAGTTTAAGTTTATTATGTTTTGTGTAAGTCTAATAACAAATAAATTCAATTTCATAAAGGAGAATAAAAATCGAAAATAAAAAAAAATGTTTTGAAGGTAAGACAGAAATGAAAATGCTTCAATCTTGATGTCATCTCTTCCTATACCTACTTACTTTGTGTGTGTTAAACCTTTGAATCTACATACCTTTCGTTGCTACCTATATAATAAAAAAATAAAATAAAAATAAAAAAGCCGTTTATTCCATAACCTTAATAGTAAAGTAATCAGTAAAAGTGCAAGATGATTAATATGTTTAAAAATAATAATTGAATTGCTACCTATATATGTACATCTTAAAACCTGATTTATCAAAGCGATTATGTAAAAATGTAATAAATTGAATTGTTTTTTATTTATTTAAAAATAAAATGTTTTTATCAACTCTGGTATTTATATCAGACAACTAGAGTATCTTATCTACCCATAAAGCTCTGCTTAGCTTGAGGCTAAATGATGCTGTGTAGGTTGTCGTGCTTTACTTATTTATTTAAATAGTGTCCTGTACTAATCTCAGCTTTGAATGAAAGGACAAACAAAATATTCTATCCATACTAAAATCCTACCTTCCTACTTAAAAGACTGGAAAGAAGAGATTTAATTGACAATTCTTGAAAAAAAAATTGTCAACGAAGCTCCGTTAACGCATTCACTGCCTAATGATTCTGTGCTCTACGAGCCGCAGTAGAGGACATGTGTATCCGCGGCAATGAAAGTGTTAGTTTAACCACAGATAAGGTTATATTATGTTTAACATTTAATTAATCAGTCAGAAAAAGCGGAAGAATTGATCGCGGAAGTGTTAAACATCCATCTCTTGTCGAAATTACAGTAAAAAAAAGATCAGTAGGAACTTTTGGTCATTTATATCTCTAGATTTAATAAGGTGCAAAAAATTATCAAAAGGATGTAAAGTTCACGGCAAATTGGCACTATCTCCTCTGACTCGTGTTTGCGGTCAAATTACGACTAATACTTGCTTGAGGAGACATTTTAAATTATATTTATTAAATAGGGTTCCGTACGTAGTAAAATAAAGTAATAAATAATAATTTATTTGACTTTTTTTTTATTTTCGGGAAACTTACAACTCTATGACGACCGATGTGGCGCGGTGGGCGAAGGTCCGCCTGCAACGCAGGAGGTTGCGGGTTCGATTCCCGCCTCGAAACAATTGTGTGTACGATCTGCAGATATTTGTTCCGGGTGTTCTGGTCGTTGTCTATGTATAATAAAAAATATCTATCTATGTAATATATTGTATTATGTATATCAGTTATCTAGTACCCTTAACACAAGCTATGCTTACCATGGGGCTAGATAATGCTGTGTGAATTGTCCAGCATTACTATAAAAAATAAAAACTTAGATTGAAAAACTAGATTTTTTACTTTTACGAGCATGCGTTGAAAAGCCATTGATGCCAAAAAGAAACAAGTCTTATCCAATCTTTAAATATTCTTTAAGGGTGAAATTTCAGGGGAATAATATTTGTAATGTCTTGATTGTAAACTCGGGAAAATCTGAAAATTCCTTTTTTTTAAATATGATGATATCTATTGAAATTACATCTTCTCATAAAATTACCAACTTAAATTATGCCGCATATAAGCTACATATTTGAGAAAAATAAAATTTATGTTATTGAATTTGAAGACACATGAACTTTGGCACTGAAAGAATAAATATTTTCAGTGACGACATTTACCTATGTAACAAATATATATTATTAGCACATAATAACTAAACAACACTAGCTTGGGCTTCCCTGATATTTATATAATACTAGCTGCGCCCCGTGGTTTCACCCGCGTGGTGATATATTTTTTGGATAATATACAATAATCTTTATAAATTGTAGCCTTTGTGTTATTCTGATGTACATATAAGCTATATTATTGTAAAGTTCCATTAAAATCCATTCAGTAGTTTTTACGTGAAAGAGTAACAAACATCCATCCATCTATACTTACAAACTTTCGCGTTTATAATATAATATTATATAATATGTAATACTAGTTTCTGCCCGCGGCTTCGCACGCGTTGTTTCTATGGAAACGTTTTAAGGTTATTTCTGATGAATGAGAAGTTCATGAGAACTGATTTATAGGATAAAAAGTATGTTTATGTTGTATTCCGGGCCTTTAATTAAATTCCTTACTTTACTACTTGAATTTCAGCCCGATCCGTTCAGTACAAACATAGGTATATACAAGTATATATACAAACATTCGTGTACCTATACATATAATATTAGAAGGATTTATACATTCCTGAATGGTCATCATCATCATCATCAGCCTATATAAGTCCACAGCTAGACATAGGCCTCCCCCAATGAGCGCCATAGCGCCCTGTCTTCAGCTTGACGCATCCAGCATCTACCTGCAGTCTTTCGCGTTTTTTCCTGAATGGTAATTCTATAGAATTAGCTAGCATTCAAGAATATTGTACCTGTGAATATTTTTCACATGATACACTATATTAACGACCATTTTGGTGATTAATCATGAAAGATAAACACTTTACGCCAGGGATCCCCAAACTATTTTGGACAAGTGACCCCTTTTCCAAAATGAACTGTTACCTCAGACCCCCATGGCCAAATTACCTACTTTTAAGATCAACTCCCTCATTCATTATGGTCCGCTAACTTAAAACAGCTGCATTTTTTAGCATTTTTTTATTCTGACTTAGGTCAATAGAAGAAGACAGAGTGAGAATTAGCAATGCTTTAAGTTAGCAGACTATTATGAATAAGGGGGCCTAACTTTCGTTTTTTCCTATTGATATAAAATACCTAGGTACTAAGGTACCAATTGGAAAACTTTGCACTTGGTTAAGTGAGTAAAGTTGACTTCATTTTCTCATCAAAATTTAAAGACTTTTTTTTTATAAAGAATTCAGTAAATATCAAGTTTAATTACTTAATAATGATTATTACAAATTATTAATTCGCAAAGAGAAAATAAAACATTCAGTGTGATGGATGAACCTAAACAAAAAAAACTGCAGATTATTGTATGGTTACGCTATTAACTCGCGTAGGGAGCTCAGCATTTTGTAAATTGTTTTTCAGTCACTTTACTTCACTTAATTTAGCTATGTAATAACTTTGTAATCTCTTGAAATAAATGAGTACTTATATGAGTTATTATCGTTCAAGCTCCAACGAATTTCAAAACGCAAATGAACTTTCAACCTAAGTGCAAGCTCGTTAAATAGTAAAAATATCAGGAACATGATTGGACTTCAACTTGATCATGAATTCGTTCGTTTTAAATCGCGTAAGCGTCAAATATGTAGAGAGCAAGTCAAAACGCGCCTGACGTACGCTCGAATTCATTATCTTGCACAAACTTGTCCACACTGACTTGCCGAGTTTTTCATCTTGTACGAACTTGAGACTTTACATTACTACAACAATGCTATTTGCTACAAAAATATTAATTATTCTTAATACACGTAACATAACATAAACAATACAGTACCTACCTATCTTGAAAGTTTTAAATAAGAACTTGTGTTAATTTAATAGGGGTCTATTTTTAGACCTCGTCGACCCCCAAAATCAGTTTTCGTTTATGTCGACCCCTAGGAAACCGATATCGACCCCAAGGGGTCGATATCGACCACTTTGGGAATCCCTGCTTTACGCCCACAATAGTACCTAAGAATGAGTGAGCTTCATTTTATTGACTTTATTGACACACAAAGCAGAAATCAATCGAGTCTTGACATTTTAGTAAGAATTTATAGATTGAACTCCTAAACATTCTTGCACAACACGATTTAACAAAAGAGCAGTCAAAGCAAAAATATTAAAACTTTTGAAACTATCATGGTTATTAATACTAAAGTCATTTAAAACGGGATATTTACCATGATTTGATTTTTGAGTTATCCAATATTTCGGCACAGTTGCATGCGCCATGATCACGGAGTAACAGAAGGCACAGCGAGTTTTTATGGGCAGACATACCGATCTACCCTCATTTTTTGTCTTTTGCTACGAACGTTGCCACTACCACCGGTTTCACTATTATCGAACGCAGCTCGATCACGACACACAACACTGACGGTATCATCATGGTAAATATCCCGTTTTAAATGACTTTAGTAAAAATATTAAGATTATCAAAATGAAGTTAAAATGTTGGATACGTAATAACTAATAACACATTTATTAAAACAAGTCGTTAAATTATATATTAATAAATAAATAATATGCTGGACAATTCACACAGCATTATCTAGCCCCATGGTAAGCAGCGCTTGTGTTATGGATACTGGATAACTGATATACGTAATACAATATATTACATAGATAGATATTTTTTATTATACATAAAAAACGACCAGAACACCCGGAATAAATATCAGCAAATCGTACACGCAATTGTTCCGAGGCGGGAATCGAACCGGCAACCCCCTACGTCGCAGGCGGACCTTCGCCCACCGCGCCACATCGGTCGCCATATACAAGTAGGTTAACAAAATATCTAAAAATTACGAATGTGTGAAAAGAAAATGCAATAAAATGACTGCGCAGTACCTAACCTACCTTTCGTTAAATGAAATAACTTTAATATTTCAATTCTTGAATGAATATTAATTATTAGTTTATTAGTGAAAGATTTGGGGGAGTCCTTTGCCCAGCAGTGGGACGAAACAGGCTAATAAAACGTAAGTAGCCAATCATACCAAAAAAATATTATCAGACTAAGCTTTATTTAAGAACGCTTAGAAACATCAAGTATTAAAATTAACAGCACTATAAAATAAAATGCTATTCACTTGTCCTATTTAGTGTGTACTTAACTTACCATGAGCACCTTAAGATTGAAATAATAATCGATGCGAAACAGACAAGAATTATGTAAATGTTCTAATGCCGTATGTAATTAATGTAAATTTAATTACGCCTTGCTAATTACACCGTGTCAAAGATAAATTAATGGCCAGATGGAAAATATTTTATGTTCGAATAAATATATGCTTAACAACATAGCTGAAAGGTTCATATAAGGTTGGTCACTCAAATATATGAATATACGAGTTAAGCCATTTTACTCTGTATTTAGGGATAGGCTCTTGTAATCTCGAAAACAAAGACAAACTTTTATACTAGCATCAGAAAATAGAGTAGAATAGACATTTATTTGGACACCGGTACAAAATACAGGCATAGAATAACAAACGGCAAATAAAATTGTTTATCATGGGGGTAAGTGACACAAACAGGTGATATTAAGAAAATAAGACTACCTCCATGACCCTGCGCCGAAATAGGGGTTGGCTCAGCGTGTGCTGAACATTCAGCGCTATTTTAAGACCTAAAATACTAATTGAAGTCACAGTCAAAAGACAATGAGGTAAACGTGGTCATCTGTACGTCCGATTTTTGATAACCAATCGTGCTACTATAACAATGATATCCTCGTAATCGACAGTAGATGAAGAAACTCTACTGCATGCGTTGCTAGTTGCACGGAGAGATTGACAGAATGGTTTCAACCTTGCGTCACATGCGTCCCTCCACCTGTAGTTTCTTTGATCAAAGGTAAAATGCCAAAACGTGTCATTCCGAGACGATACCATTGTGAAATAAATAATGTTGGACAATCCACACAGCAACATCTAGCCCTAAGCTAAGCAGAGCTAATGTTATGGGTACCAGATGATATACATAACAATAGATTACATATATAGATATTTTTTATACATAGATAACGAGTAGAAAACCCCAAACAAATATCTGTAGATCGTACACACAATTGTTCGAGGGGAAACGAACACGCAACCTCCTGCGTCGCTGGTGGACCTTCGCCCACAGCGCCACACAGGTCGTCTGATGACTGAAGGTGAAGCAATTAATATACCTAGTGGAACAGGACCCAGACATAAGTCGAGTCTGAAAAGCGTCATGACTTCCGTCAACACCTGAGCAGAGGTGAGGAAACACAGCCGTCAGCAGCAAGTCTTCTACTACCTAATTTAAAGTGTTGGCCTGGATCTAGTCAGACACCTAGTAACGCAGGAGGATTTTAAAAATACTTGAATGCGAGAGACGAAACTCGGATCGCAGTTTACCCATCGTGAATTTTAGTACTTTATTTTCGCGGCTTCGCCTTAGACAACGAAATCATTAGCCGCAACCGCAACCACATTGTGTAGTTTTCCCGTAATTGTACAAACAAACATCCATATTCACCAATCTTACGCCTAAATACTCAAACGCATCTCTGATTTGAGCAATTCTCAAGTAGCCATTTTTTACAGTTCTCAATGAAAACCTGTGAGAAAATCGTCACTTGAGACGGGCTTAAATCTGAATTGCGTTTGAGTATTTGGAGGTTATTGTCTCAACTAACAAGTATCAGTTCATAATTCATTTATTCAGGATAAAAGTTTCTTCGACGTTCTTTACAGTCGAAACAACAGAAGTAAACATTTTCCATGTCTGTTTTAACTTTAAGAATTTGACATTTTCTAAGAGTCTACTCTTATTGTTTTTATGAAAATAAATAATTTTTGCTTTTTTTTTACTGACGTGACGGCCAGCGGTGGCGGTGGGGCGCTTACCGATATGCTAGGTAATCATCATAAAGACCGAGACTCAGTTATCGGATTAAAGAAAAACCTAAAACCGTCATAGGTAGTTCAAGCTGTGCACTTTTGCAAATAACTTAAGTAGAGAATATTAAAATTACTGCAGAAGGTAAATATTTCCCACTAGAATTATAAAGGGCTTACCTTACAAATAATTGTTCTTGATTGTTCACCCTCCATGATACCACTGTAGCACCTAGAAACATAATTGAATGTTAGCAAAATCTTAAACTACTAGATAACTACCTATATATAACAATACTAGCACAATATATTAATTAATTAAGAAAGTAAGTTTAAGTATATGCATACATATATCATTTAAGTGAACTTTGTTATTTTGAGAAACAATATTCTTTTAACTGAAACTGATCTTTAAATCTAGTATCCGCGGGTTCTCCTCTGTCTTACTTTCCTATATCATTGTGATTTGAATGATACATAGTAAATTTATTACTTTAACACTAACTGCTGCCAAATTGCTTACAGTCTACCTACTCTTAACAAATATTAATTTAGACACAGACCTATAAATCTAGCCTTAACATTTATTTTGTATGTTTAAGGAAGATAATTTTAGGATAAAAGTAACTAGAATAACAAAGTTACCCTAAACAAACTTCTTGCTCTGAAATGTTTAAATAGCATATTTATGTTTATTAGGACTTCCAGTGAAGAATCAAATAAATAAATTAAAGTTTGCTCTGAAAATACATTAATAACATAATCCAATTTAGGCATATCATGAAAAGCTTAGAACAAACTGTCTATAAAAATATATTACTGATAAGAACCTCTTTATTTTCTAAAAAACCAAGGAGACCTTGACAATAAGGAAGAAACAACATCTTTAAAAAAATTTGATAATAAAACTGAGCAGAAACACCGGAGATAGGTTTTTTGTTGTGGATGCTGCGGTTAATATGATTATTATTCATACATTATTGCAGATAACGTGGATATAAGAAGTGCCGTGTGTATAATAAAGGAAGGTAAGTTACAAAGAATAAGGCGGTGTCTAGTCTATGTTGTAATAGGTAAGTTTTTTATGCTTAGGTACATCAAATACCAACCTACAATTTAAAAGCAAGTACCTATCAACAATTTACTTCCTACAATTCAATAACCAAGGTCAAAGCCGCCGCCGCAGACAACTTCATAGATCTTATTCCATTCAGAAAAACTAGTCGCTGCTACCGAAACACGAAGCGAAAAGACACGAATAAATCAGCATTATTCGCCAGTTTACAGCAAATATTACAAAAAATTACTGAGAAAATACTTGGGTTTATTTACCAAACACTTTAGTTTTCAAGTTACGCGCGTTTGGACAAAAAATAAATAAAGTTTTAGGTTTGCGGCATTTTGTAAATATGTCGGAAAGAAAGCCGGAATCAATTGTAATTTGCCTTTGCTACATATATTTATATCGGAACTGAACTTACCGAAAAGATTTACGGTACAAGTCGTATTATTTCCTCTGTCGAGAACGACAACACTCGTCGCTGCCATTTTTCGTTTGACAGCGAAACCAACTGACAACAACCAACAAACACAGACAGTGCCCAAAACCAATGTTACGCGAACTGTTCCAGAATGTACTAAATGGAAGATTTTTTGTTTACTCTAATCCGAATCAAACCAACCCTAAATATTTAAACCTCGTTACTCTGATTGCAGATGAACTGAAAGAGGAAAAGCATTTCATTGCATTTGTGATATTATTTATAAAATGGTTTTACAACATTTTAACCGCTATCTCCGAGTCGGAGGTCGAGATTTTATTAATAATAATAAATAAATAATGCTGGACAATTCACACAGCATTATCTAGCCCCATGGTAAGCAGAGCTTGTGTTATGGGTACTAGATAACTGATATACATAATACAATATATTACATAGATAAATATTTTTATTATACATAGTAAACGACCAGAACACACGAAACAAATATCTGCAGATCGTACACACATTTGTTCCGAGGCGGGAATCGAACCCGCAACCTCCTGCGTCGCAGGCGGACCTTCGCCCACCGCGCCACATCGGTCGTCAAATATATATATAATGCTTGCAAGACACCACAAAATAAGTAAATGGTAATAAAATAATAGCAGTTTGGTAGACTTTTGATACTAAAACATGGCAGCACCACTGGTGTCTGTCAAAACTGGTTATTAATTTATCTTGTAACAAAATCAATCTTATTTCAACTTGTTAGAGCACCAAATCACTTGAAAGTTAGTTTGAAATGTGTTCAGAATCATGGTGCTGTAACTATTTTTACTTGCAAATACATGGTGGGAATAATATTAAAATCATTATATCACTTTATATAATCTCCTTCTCTGTGAGTAATAATCATAAATATTTGATTTTTATCAACAAAAGTGGAGTAAAATTAAACAAAACACATAATTACTGATTAAAATTTTAGTTTTATGTTTCTATGTACTAGACACATAAGTTATGATTATGAACATACTGGTGGTTTCTTCTCACTTCTTCCACTGGTGGACAAAAAATTGAAGTGAACATCAATATAATAATGAATAGTATAAAATATGACTTGTCTAAGTGCTTATTTGTAAGCCTAAGGAAATAAACTTTAATTTCATTTCAGTTCTCATAGAATCAGATTCTGTTGTCAAACAGTTACTGAACGTAGCTAGAATTAACCAATCATAGACAGCCAACACCGTGCCGGCAAGTGTCATCCGCGGCCGCATCATACGTGTATTTTTCCGGTCCTTGTCCTCTCTCCACCGCTTCTCTTTCAGCTTGAGCTTGGTGGCGAACAGTGTCTTGCACAAATAAAGCGGCCATAAAAATGTTGGGATCACTTAAATTAGCTTTATTTCTAGGTGTAATTTATCTATGTAGGGCGGCCGAAGAAGATGTACTCGAACTTACAGATTCAGACTTCTCGTCAAAGATAACTCAACATGATACTGCTCTGGTTATGTTTTACGCACCTTGGTAAGTCACGGGCACCTTTTATTCAAAACAATTGTATTTTACGGGTTTATATTTCACGTTTTATGTTTACTTTGTAGGTGCGGTCACTGTAAGCGGATCAAGCCTGAATATGCGGTAGCGGCCGGTGTTCTGAAAAATGATGAAAACCCAGTGGCTCTAGTCAAAGTAGACTGTGTAGGCGAAGGCAAGGCGACCTGTGAACAAAACTCAGTTTCTGGTTACCCCACACTCAAGATATTCAAGAATGGAGAAGCTTCAAAAGATTACAATGGCCCAAGGGAAGCAAGTAAGTTCTAGAACTGCCATGTCATCTCATTTATTGTGGTGATAAGGTTTGAGTCAATGTCAAGGGTCATTGGCTTTTGGGAAGTCTAATTTCATAGAGAAAGGGGGAAATGTGCCCTATTGAAGCATATTTTATGTCATCCTGTTAAGATACCCTGTTTATTAGGATGTCATAAAACCATGCAAATGCAGGTAGGTACCTACTCAATACATAAGGTACTAAAATAAGTAGCATACATTTTTACTGCATTATTTCTATGGCAATTTAAGTTATTTGCATTGTTCAGAAAATGCTTTTTTTTAAACTGCTTTTATTGGTAGGTATGTAAATACTAAATACCTTCTTAACTTATTACAAGTTTACCTGTAGCTTAGTCACAAGTTTAAAACAGGGAATCAATAAAGAAATAGTACGAAAATAAATAATTTTTGTATAAAAACTTAATTCAATACTTTCTATTTCACAGTTAGATATTTTAATTAGTCTATTCATTATTTGTAATAAACATCCAATCTGAAAGTGCTTCATGAAGTTTACAACTCATAAATAAAAACTTGTTTGCTCCAATTTGTTTAAGTTCCATTGCTCACTCATCTGTCCTTAATATATATTTTAAACTGTCTCTCTGTTACCTTTTCATGCTTAAACAAACCTTATAAAATTTGGCAGGCAGGACACAGACTACTTGAAAAGCACATGCACTACAGGCAGAAGAGAGTTTCTTATAAATTTAAAATCTCTTCTAGATGGCATTGTCAAGTACATGCGAGCACAAGTTGGCCCTGCCTCCAAGGACCTGCTCGATGTGGCTGCATACGAAGCATTCCTGGCCAAGGATGAGGTGGTCGTAGTTGGCTTCTTCGAGAAGGAATCAGATCTGAAGGGAGAGTTCCTGAAGGCAGCTGACAAGATGAACGAAGATGCTGTGTTTGGACACAGTTCTGCTGAGGCTGTACTTAAGAAGACCGGATACAAGTAAGTGGATAATTAGATAAAGTTAGTTAAATACTTTAATATCATTAACACCTCTCTGGTGCAGTGAAGGCCTGCCTGAGACAGAAGGTTGTAAAGGCCAAAGGCGTGTTCGATTCGCGCCGCGAGACTAATTAATAAATTAGACTCGCGGCGGGAATCTGCACAGAGATGGGTACTTAATAAGTGATATACGTAATTCATTAAAATAGAACATAGAAAATATATTAATCTTACTCAATTACTTATTCTTACAAGACTTAAACTACAACTAAATTCGAACACAAAATATACTCTCCCTAAGAGAAAATGGATTCTTAAAAAGTAAGTGTGTAACAGAATTGGCTGTGCAGCATTGGCGGTAGCATGATTTGGTTGACTAACAGAGTAAAAAAGTGTTGTGCGAGATATAACGACATGGAACACGCCGGTCGCCAATGGTAGTTCCTGATTTATTGATCTCTTTCTTTTTTACTTCTCTTTACTAGATACCTAGGTATTATCATTTAATTAATAAAATCAGAACCTGAATATAAATAAGAAGAAAGAAAGCAAGAAACTTATTTTTTAGACAGAATACACAAACAAACGTAGTTACACAAAGTTATGGCTACTTAGTACTAGTAGATAACACAAAAACACAAATATCAACAATTGTTTTCACAACCTAAAACTATGAGTAAAAGACTTTTTAATTATTAATCTAGCATGAGTGGTTCGTTTGACATGCTCAATACTACCATAATAATGAATGCTATTGTTGTATTTTGTAAGCAGAACTGCAGTGCTTATCAGCTAACAATGTGAAATGCATTGAAGGTCCATTCCAAATGCACTATGCAAAACCTGACATTTTTATATTTCAAGAGGTTTTTTTTAATTAATGTTTTGTAGATAATATTTCAGAATTTCATGCATACTAAAAAAAGATTACAAGTGAACATGTTTCTCAAGTTGAGAATCAACATTTTCATTGAATGTTAATCAACATGCAAACTCACAAAAGTTGTATAATATATGCCCAATTCTCCAATTTTGTTGTGTACCTATTTCTTTTAATAAAAGATAAGTAATCAACTTTCCTTTTCATTAAGTAACCATTTAAATGGTAATGTTAAGTAACTCATTGTTATGCTGATATGTTTAAGCAGTTGGTGTTTTAACATTGAAACGAAAGAAAGATAAAACCTATGTTATCATTTTGTCTTTGTAAAACCTAAATAAGAGAATTTGTTATGGAGCTTTTCAATTCTCCTATTCCATTAACTTTTAAGATCCTATCAAGGAATTTGAAAGAAATTGTTACTTTATGGAATCCAAGCACCTATAATTGTCCACTCCTGGGCATAAGCCTCTTTTTATCTATCCTTGCCAACTTGCCATGGATCCAAGAAATACAATACATACAAACAATTTGCTTTTATGTATGCTAGGCCAGAACACATTATGTGGGTATGTTGTTTCAACTTAAATAAATTTAATTTTATGTTTTCGTTTTCCGTGATAAAAGTTAAATTACACATTCTAAACATGATAAGCTTCTTAAGTAGGTATTTCCTTGGTTTGATAACCAAATGTTACATTATTTGAAAACTGAACCAAATATCAAGTACCTACTTAACTATTTAAATACTTGAATCTCAGTAAAGTATTGGAAACAACCTCTGCATTATAAATAAAAAGCCTTTTATTTCTTGCATACAATACTGCATATAAAAACTAACCTAAGAAATAGTAAAAACTTTTTTGTAGTACCTACCTCAGCATTTAACTTATCTAATGTATTATTAAGTGCGTTAAAAGTTAAAAAAAAAAAACCTTATAAATATGCATATTGGCAACCTGAACCTAATTAATGCAAAGATTTTACTGAAAGTACAGTAGGGTTTCATAATTTTGCACAACACGCTTTTACATTAGTTAAGGATATAAAACGTTCAAGCTCCTTATTTCATTTTTAAATTGTACTTAGGTAGCAACTGTTATCGCCAGTAGGCAATTAAATAAATCAGCGTAACTTCATTAGTAAATCATAATCTATAAATTAAACTAATGAACTACCAAAGTAATTTTAAAACTATAATTAATTTAACAACACTGATGATGTGTTATCATCATCAGTGTTGTTACAGGACTCTACTCTGGGTACTGACTTCAGTTACGACTTACGATACGAGGTGTAATGTACCATTCGCAGCGAGCACGAAACGTTACGCGCCGTGTGCTAAAATCTGTCACGTTGCATGTTACGAGTGCCTTTCCATATGCAAGAACGCTCGCTGTGTGACACGTTGCATTACGCCCTTTAAGGCCAGAACCCAGCTTTTGAGCCACAGCTGTCTCTTAATAATCAACTGTGTGTACATTCATCTGTTTAAACATTCATAAATTTACCCATAACTTATAATTGACCTTTAATGATCCCTTCGACTCACCCACTTGAAGGTGATTCTAATGCCTTTAAGAGATCAATATGCAATTGCACAGGTGTTACAATGTATATAACGATGCGTTCTGCCTACACGATCGTGTAAATAAATGCCTTTGATAATGTCAAGTGAACTGTTCTTACGTAATTGGACAACATGATATAGAGTTTCCGAGAAAACTACCTTAGGAACGCCTCTAGACAGTCTGGTCTTTGTTTCTATCTCTGTCTTACCTGTTATGCTGTTTAGTTTATCTTTGTCTTACCTCTGATTAGTACAGCTGTAGTGTAGATGAGGAATTACTCGTATTTATTTACATTAGTCTCAGAATTAGTAAGCTGAAGTGGCAGTGGGCAGGTCATATAGCTCCCAAAACGGATAACCGCTGGGGAGTAAAGGTTCTCGATTTGCGGCCGCGGTGCAACGCGGAACGGAAACCGTTGAACCGAAGACAGGAAGGCCTATGTCCAGCATTATGATGATGATTATTAACAAACCTTTGAAACTGAAAAATATATCCTAAAATATTGTTTTATTGAGTAGGTAGCCATTAAAATTCTTCATGCATCTTATCCCAAGATATGTTTTTTTTTTCGAAACTTGGTTTTCAAATTATCAAAAAGACAAGGTGAAAGTGGTGATATTTTACTTAATATCTCTCTACTTGCTTGCCTTTTAGCATAGGTATCCTCGATCTGTTTCCATTGAGATCTGTCCTCTGCAATATGACCGACAAAGACCTAGGTACATTGTCCTCTGTATTAAAACCAGTTACATCTCACCTTACTCATCTTCTTCGACCTTTGTCCAACTCCCACTCTAGATGGAGTCGGCACAACACACCCATTTAGTTACCTTTTATCATCTTAGCTTACTAACCTTTTTTTTGTTCTCAGGGACAATGTAGTGCTGTTCAGGCCGAAGCGTCTCCACAACAAGTTCGAAGACTCGTCTGTCGTATACAAGGGAGATTCTCTCCGGGGATTCATCAAGGAGAACTAGTAAGTACTATATTATAATGATTCTTTGTTAATGGCAACTGTGTCCGGTTGGACACCTTTCTACCAGTGTCAAGTAATGAAAATAATTGTAAAATTAATGAGTTATCAAATTATGAAGATGGATTGATATTTTCACCAGAGCCTAGTTCGTTATCTACCATGTGCAGGTTAGGTTGGCTTGGGAGACGAGATGTTCTAGTCCCCCTTACATCCCAAGTACTATTTATAATCTTTAGATTGGATTTCTGAAGTGAAAGTCCATTTTTTATTGCAAGCATGTTGTACGTATACATACAAGGCATGTTATAAATAAAAAGGTTGTTTCAAACATGCACCCTGATAGGGCACGGCAATATTATGTGACAAAGTTAGGTAACCTCGCTTATATTTACTCCGTCCACGCGTTTATTTTCTTTGACAAAAAAGAAAGAATATATAGAGTAGAATGCGATTATTTAGCACACACAAAAAAAAGGAAAGTACAACGTAAAAAATTTAATTCACAATAAAACTAAATGAAAAACAGTCTGGTATAAAATAGGCCTTTCCCTAGTGCGCAGCTAAACAAGTCCAGAGTCGGCTTAATGTCGCTACCTCCCGAGGACTGTAACGACTCTGGTTTCCAGTCTGAACCTCTAGATGAAGTCACTATATAGGCTATAATAAACACGGCGGCGTTATACATTTTAATACGTTTGCTGCCTTATAATTTCGTGGTTATCCGATCATGTGTCGAACAACCGGAAATAAAATAAGCCCGTGTGGGTGGGCGTGGTCCTATTAACGGTAAAAGTACAATGCTGAAAACCACGTGGTTGCAAGGGTTCGGAAAGGATATTTTAATTAAAATAACCATGTACGTACAGTTCAGATATCATCTGAGTGGGTAACACACTTTTCTATCTCACTCTTATTGTAAATGCACAAGTTTGGATGTTTGTTACCTCTTCACTCCAAAATTACTGAATTGTGCGGGTAGAAGTTTATGCTGGCACTTCACATAGCTATTTGTATTTGTGTATTTGGCATATTTCGCAAACAATTACCATGTGTGGTCAGTTTATTTGACAAAGTGTTCGCCTTATTTGCCTATTTGACAAATAAGGCCAATACCAAATACGCGTTACCGTGCGCTTGTCGGTTTCTCAAGGCACATCAAAGCAGTCAAATAGGCAAATACGCAATAAGCCATCCACACAATGTCCATATTGGCACCTTGCGTTCTGCTCAGTCTGCTGCCAAATGTTTGTGTGTTTGTTATTTGGTTATTTGAGTGCCATGTGTGGATGGTCGTATTTGCCTCTTTTGCATGTTCGTCTGAACGTCATATATTTTGCCAAATATAACAAACACCCAATAGCGAACACAAATAGCCATGTGAAGTGCAAATCATGTGCATTACATTCAGGTAGTTTTAGACCTGGAATAAAACTTAGGCTACGGATACGTAATATCATAAATGTAAATGCAAATTTACTTATGAATTATGATACCACCATTGTTTCTACTTATTTAAGTTTTTTAAGCAGTTTGTTTTCGATCTAAATAAAAAAAAGTGTACCCTCTTCACGCCAATACTAACTAACGGAACGGGCAAAAATCTTCAACAGATGAAGTTCTGGACCTGAATTAACTACTTTTTATCTGCAGGACTACAATGCTATTTAACACATAATGTAACGCGCGTTATCAGCGTTATTACGGTAATTTTAGCGCGATTAACGCGTGTTAAGACCCATTTCAACGCAAATAACTCGTGAAAAGGCGCTTTTCGCGTTAATATTCGCCTTTACACGCGTTAATCGCGCTAAAATTACCGTAATAACGCTGATAACACGCGTTACGTTAAGTGGGAAATAGCATTGTAGTATGGTAGCTCCACTGGACTGGACTGAAGCTAGTCTTACATATTCAACTTTAAGCCGACATCTACGAGTACCTCTATAAAAACGTGGTTAGGTTAGGAGCCAGTCACAGATTACGCGGTTAGGCCTTGACTCGTGTCGTTGACCTTTCTGAGATGTAAGAGTATTGAGCATGACGTGAGATAAACGCTATAACAATGGTTTATATTTGATTTTTATTAGAAAGTTATTTTTAGAAATGGTCACGTGTTTGATTTGGTTATGGAACGATAAATCTTTAATCAATTATATCAATTTCTATCTTTGAAAGAAACTTTTACGATTGGTTTTTTTAGAACAAGGTACGAGTAGCAATTGTTTGATAGAGTAATAAGCGGTTTGTATTTGTTAAACACACAAACGACCTGTCACCCTAAACACTGCCTTTCTCACTTTTCTTCGTTCCATTGGGTGCTAAATGTTTACTATAAGGTACTACGTGAATTATTATTTACAATGGTTACAGATCGTAACATTCTAAAGTCAAATCAATAATTATAATAAAATTTCTTTTTTCAGCCACGGCCTGGTCGGTATCCGCCAGAAAGAGAGCGCAGGAGACTTCAACAACCCGCTCATCGTCGCATACTACGCTGTCGACTACGTCAAGAACCCTAAGGGCACCAACTACTGGAGGAACCGCGTTCTCAAGGTAACTAGTAGCATAGATAAAGAAACTCGGATTTTTTTCGTCCATGCTAGCAGTAGGTACTTGATTTGATTATCACTGTTAATATTAATAACGGGTAGAGAAAGGTTACTTAAAATATGGATGGTTTGTGTGAATGGCGGTAGATAAGGATATTGAAATAAACATGTTTGCCAAACCTACCTAGCATAGGATAAAGACAAGAAGAAAATGATGGTAGTTATTGCATAAGGGATTGCGGTGCAAAATAGACTAAAGCAAAGCTATGGAGAGGTGTCATTTGATAAATTGTTGACATTATGTAAATTACGTATATAATATTAAAAATAACGGCCTTTTCCCAGCAGTAAGACGGAATAGGATTTGGAAAAAGTACCTATTGCATATTTACAAAATGACACAAAGCTGACAAGGTCAGTAAATAAAAAAGACTGCAATAATCAATGAGAAATTAAAACCCTGTTGTACCGCAGTGTTTGTTAAAAAGTCTACAATATCGTTAACCATAGTGTCTTTTCCACAGGTCGCCAAAGAGGTAACTGAGGCCAACTTCGCCGTGAGCGACAAGGATGAATTCACCCACGAACTGAACGACTATGGCGTTGACTTTGCGAACCGCGACAAGCCTTTCGTGGCCGGACGCGACGCCGACGGTAACAAATACATCATGGAGGCTGAATTCAGGTGGGTCTTACAGTCGTACCTCTAGGCCTGTTTAGATCTACGCGGAATTTGGTACCTTAGTAAACTTCGTTTGTGATTTCGCGGTTCGCGTTATTACGTCGATATGTCAGTGTCAGTTACCGAATCTGATTCGGTGCTGTCAAATTAATACCACGTAATTCTGAACAGGACTTAACTCCTATGGCTATGGCGTGCTGCAAGTTGATTGCTTGTGGATGGTCAGTTACTAGGCTACGCGCCTACTAACACTGCAGTTACCACTACAATGTTAGTGGGCGCGTAGCTTAGTTACATCAACTGAAGGCTGTCTATTTTGTAACGTCCATAATTGTTATTCCTATAAGCTAGGCGACCATTGAGGTAAAAATCCAGTTATCTCACCTAGTGATTAGTGTCTAGCTATACTCCGATTCTAAATCCTGGATATTTTTTGTATACAAATGGGTTACCGGGTGTAAAATATTGAACGGCATTAGTATCATCGAAGCAAAACACAGAAGGTTCGAAAAATTTTCTGTTTTGAAAGCTTTCATTCATAATTTAATTGATCTCTGGTTTGTTATTATTATGTCTCTCATTTACCATGATCTCGGGCCATTAAGTGACCCGGTCCTTTGGAAGGCTTATTATTAATATTATAATAAACTTTACATGGGTGGCACAATGTTAACCCCATAGGAACCTTATTGAGATACATATTTTTTATGTTTTTAATTCTCAGAACGACTGAACTGTTTAAAAATTAATTTGGTTTTTGTTTTGTATTGTTGAATTAAAATCGACTTCTTATCTCTTTATTTTACTCAATTATTAAGTTTTGCGAGATTATTCTCCCTATTTTTTTGGGACATCGAATTATGGACTCCCACAATCTTGCTGTTATACGAATGTTCACTGAAAATGTTCACTATTCTGTGGCAACAACTGGGTCGCCGAACTCGGTCGATTCAGAAATAGAAATCATTGCAAGAACGATTAGATATCACACTTTGTCGAGAGTTTGAGACCGACGCGCGACGGAAGTATTTGAGGATCGACTTCGACCAATTATATCTCTAAAGTAATAATTACTGAAACCACAATTCATCACCAATAAATCTAACAATGTTGTTACTTTCCAGCATCGAGAACCTCCTCACCTTCGCTAAAGACGTGCTCGACGGTAAACTAGAGCCCTTCGTAAAGTCAGAGCCTATCCCCGAGTCTCAGGGCGCCGTGAAGACTGCTGTCGGCAAGAACTTCAAGCAGCTGGTCACTGACAGTGGAAGGGACGCCTTGATTGAGTTCTACGCGCCGTGGTGCGGACATTGCCAGAAACTGTCGCCGATTTGGGAAGAGCTTGGAGACAAGGTAATTAAAGGATTCACTTTTTAATTTTGGCTAATTGTAACAATCCAAAGTACTGTGCGTGCATGCGTTAAACAGCTGATCCCGATAACCAACGAATCGTTTGGTTACGTTTCAAACATTTGTCAAAACAGACATTTTTTGTTTGTATGTACGTAATCAGCGTTCATTAATTCCTTGTTTAACACAAGGAATTAATGAACGCTGATTACGTACATCAAAGCGCGCTTGATAAATCTTAATAATGAACTTTAATACTTTGTTTGGAATTGGGTTTCCAAATTATTTACCTATTTGGAAGGCTATCAATAAACAGTTAGTCCCACTACTTTGCCAACTAGCTAACACAGTATATATCTCCAACAGCTGAAGGACGAACCCGTGGACATCGTGAAGATCGACGCCACCGCCAATGACTGGCCCAAGGGTCTGTACGAGGTATCCGGATTCCCCACCATCTACTGGAAGCCAAGCGACGGCAGCAAGCCAGTCAAATACAGCGTAAGTTCTACACCCTGCTCACGCGTTATCAGCGATATTACTCAAATTTCTGCGCGTTTTGCGCGTTTAGAATTACGCGTGTTAATGCGCTTTTTAACGTATTTTTACGCGTTAAAATTTGCGTAATAACGCTGATAACGCGTGAGTTAAATTGCATGGTAGCCTTGCTTGATAACAAACAAAAAATCAAAAATCTTTCCTCTTTATAATATAAGTATAGACAACATACCAAAGACACTATGGAATAGGTACATTACAGAGTTATTAGAAAACGGTTCTAACTCAGCATAATGCTGGCTAAGCTACTTAAGAGACCTAGCCAGCGCTGCAGCGCTGAGTTCCTACTAGCCAAATTTTCGTCCACGGCGGCGTCGGCGTGCTAATCTCAACAGAGAATAAAATTATTGCAACATTATGTTACTGTAAAAGCCCCAACTGATTGATTCTGTTAATCCAACTATTATCATCAAATTGCTGATTTAATACAAAAATATTACAGTTGTACCAATAGCGAAAACGCTGAAAAAAATACAGTTTTAATGATCTATCTAAAGGTCTGACCAAAATGAAATATCTAAACTATATATAATTTTTTTCTTATTTTAGGGTGGTCGCTCCCTTGAAGACTTCGTCAAATACGTCGCTGAGCACTCCACCAATGAGCTCAAGAGCTTCGACAGAAAGGGCAATGGCAAGAAGGAAGAGTTGTAGATGAGTTGTGAAGATCTGTAAGAGAATGCAAGTGTGTGTGTCTGAATGCTAGACTAGTGAAAGGTCTACCAAATTATCTGTGAAGTGGAGTGTTGTGCCTATTGCAGTGCACCTGATGTTTATCACTTTCAGTGTCCATGACAAATGGACATGTTTGGCCTGCTGTATCACTGCAGCAGCAGGCTGGTTACACATTGGGATATTTTAATCTTTATTTTTAGAAACTGATAATATGACATCAACTTGTGTAGCAATGGGCCGAATTTAGATCTATTTCCATTTCTAAGATAAGTTGGAAGGTCGGTTGGCTGTTCTCGTTTTCCAGTTTTCACAAATAATGGAGACAGCCATAGTAAGGTTATTTTTATGGAACTAAATACAGTAATTTGAATGCATTTCTTTATAATTATGTTGGTGAATTTAATATTAAATCACTAGTTGTATGTATTTATAACTTGTTGTTTTATTTTTAACATTGAATTTAAGTCTTATTGGTTGCAAGTAAATAAATAATGCTGACAATCAAACAGCATCATCTAGGCCCAAGATATAAGCAGTGCTTATGTTATGGGCACTAGATGACATATAATATACCTAATAGATACATTACAAACATATTTTTTATTTTACATACATACATACATAGAAATCCCCAGATCAGCTGGAACAAACATTTGCAACATTGAGCCCAGGCAGGAATCAAACATGCAAAGTGGACTTTTACCCACTGCATCAAATTCTTAATAGTATTTGTAAGGCGTTGGTTGGTGCAGTTATGATAATTTGAACAAAATATACTTACTAGTTTTATTTAACATTTCAACTTATGTAAAAAAACATTCATAAACCTAGGTTTTCTTCCCTCCAAGCCTCTATCCAATCCACAATAGTTTGCACATTAGTTTCTAGTTGGTCTTCAGTATTGTTCTGTAGTTCTTTGATAATCTCGGGCTTGTAAGAGTCCTGTGCTTCTTGTAAGAGGGTTCCAAATATTTCACACTGGATGTTATCTTCCAGCTTTTTTCCAGTGTACCCTCTGAAAAGGAATAATTTAAACAGAAAAGGAATAATTTAAACAATTTATTATATTAATTTCTGAATTTTGTGATATATTTATTATATATTAGATCACAGATTAATTGGAAGATTTCACAAATCTCTCTTCAATGGTTATACCTTTACGTTATATACTTAATTGATTTTGATAAGTCCACAATATGGTTTTTTGGGGTTTTAAAGATTCTAATAAACTATATAATAACAACTTTGAACAAGACCTGGTAATAATTTTAGTTGGATATTATAAGTTTTAACCAGTGAAATAGTTACCTGGCTGTGAGTCTATCATACAATGAAGTATTATTGGTTCTGATGACAAAAACAGCATCAAACCACCTCTCGGGAAAGAATTCGCAGCCATGGTAATCAACAATATTGCCTCCTTTGACCATCATACCTTCCATAATGTCAAGCAGCTGAAATAAAACAAATTATTTGAGTGCATAGGTAGGCTTTATTTGCACTGACCCAGCTACTTAAAATATTATTTTGGTTATTGAAATATGGATAAAACCCTTGTCTTTAATTATAAGTACTATTTTAACGGGATGACTGATAGTCATCCCGTGACCACGACAGTGTGAAACCTGTTGAAACGTCGGGAAAAATAGGAAAATAAACGCGTTAAAATAGTACTTGTAATAGTGTTCTGATCGCGAAAGTTTAAAAACCTTGTCTTCATTGAGAAATGGGCACTGGTATTCCGGGTCATATTCATCTAAGCAGTTTAGCTCCTCAGCTAATTTAGACACTTCTCTCCAACTGAATTTGGTCATGTCTGCTACTTTTCGAGATAACGTAGACTTACCAACGCCTGGAGTGCCTGAAAACATGGTAAACACTTCAATTAGTTTACTTATCGAAGGGTAAATATGAAGCTTGTAAGCGGCGGCAGTTCGAGCATTTTCGCACCTGTAATTAATATGTTGGGTGTAGTCCTTGGTCTTGCTGCCATGATTGGAATCGTAAAACTATCGACTATGACTCGGACAAACTTATAATCGTTTCAACTTTTCCAGGCTTTACGTTCCACGTTGGTTTGTTTTGATTATTTTTCCGACTTCAACTTCTTGTAGAATGACTCTGCTGGTTTTCGGTTTTTTTCGATAGGACTTTATTGCTGTTAACCGCACATGGGGCCATGACAGCGCACAGCACAGTGTTCTTATGACCAAAAAAAATTTCCTTACTGTTTTCAGCATTAATCGATCAACGAATGCATTTTAAATGCAAAAGTAGAACACCAACGTGTCTATTGCCAATACTTTTTTTTTATAAAAAATCATGAACGGATTAGGTGACCTTGACTATGAATTTTTTTTTTTTAATTCTGTAATCGTCAATGTCCAAGATATTTTAATTATAATAAAAAAATATTATAGCCTTCGCAAGTTCTAAAGCCGTTCTTATTTTATTCTTCAGAAAATTTGGCTTACCGGTAGAAACAAGCCATCGAACATAGGGCTGTTCCATGACTATTTTAGTAGGTACTTAATAATAAATTCGTATATGAGAACTAGCCAAGTCAGACCTCAGGCTTCAATATGTTATCCTAAGTTATGATAAGAAATGATATTTTACATATATTTTAAGTTGTTATAAAATATTATATGGTGTCATAAATAAATTTCAAGACTGATTGAACTTGGCACCCGAAAAAAATCCAAACTGAATAAAATGAAAGGTCAAGTTGGGTGACAACCCTAACACCATATTTTGACATTCAATTTCTCCTAAAAGCCACAATGTTGAAACGAGGTATTTTTACTAGTAATAACCAATATTTCTATGCTATTCACTAGCCGCACTTTTGAGTTTGTAGGGAGAAAAAAATATATTATCCAGAAGTGATTTTCAAAAAATAAAAACTGTAAAAAATGCGCCTAAAGATACTTCGTGAGATTAAATTTATTTCAAAAAAATATCTTGGACATTGACGTTTACAGATTTTTTTTAAGATTTTTCTAGGTCGAGGTCACCTAAAGTTAATTATTTTTTATAAAAAAAAAGTATTGGCAATAGACACGTGGGTATTCTACTTTTGCATTTAAAATGCATTCGTAGATCGATTAATGCTAAAAACAGCATAGGGAATTTTTTTGGTCATATGAAACACTGTGCAGCGTTATCTGTCTTTTGGCGGACGCAGTTTGAAATAAAATAGTATTTATCTGCTTAAATATAGGTTAACTGTGATGGTTTTAAAATGGTTTAAAATAGAATAAGTATCACACATATTTGACTTGAAAGTGCAAATGTTTAGTCGCAATTTAGATTGCCGCAATGTTTGATTGATATTGACTTTAGATTAAAATTTACATGACTTTTCTTTGTGAAAATTGACGTGACTCCAGAGCGGGTATCAAACAGCAGGACTACCATATTTAACACATAACGTAACGCGCGTTATCAGCGTTATTACAGTAATTTTAACGCGTGTTAAGGCGAATTTTAACGCGAAAACCGCCTTTTCACGTTAAATGCGTCTTAACACACGTTAATCGCGCTAAAATTACCGTAATAACACTAACAATGCGCGTTACGTTATGTGTTAAATATGTAGGATGGTAGCCACACAAAATAATTGCTCTTTGCTAAATAAAATATGATTTATTCAAGTCATTGTCATTGTCGTGTTGATTGCATTTTTCTTTACGCTTCGTGTTAGCTCCGAGTTTTTTTTCCCTGTCTATCCCGACTGCTACAACTCGCAGAGGTAGCCTCTGGGTCAATTGGTGGAAGAAGCGGGGTGTAGTGTATCGCCTTCGCGCTTATTGGAATAGGGATTTCTCCTTCTTCTTCATTGGGTTATTGTTTTTTTCATTGATTCAATACTGTCGACTAACTGTCAAATCAATGTCAGTTTGATGTGATAAAATTACGTAAATAATATAACCTCAAAAAAAAACTATTTATAATATAAACAAAATCGGTAGGTATTCTTTCTTATGCTATTTGTTTTCTGAATTACAAGGATTTCTAAGTAAAACACTTTGGTTCACCAATTTTACCAGATTATAATGAGAATCTACAAACCTCGAGGAATAACGAGAGGTCAATTTGTTTTGGTCACAGTTTTAGGTGTATTCAGCGGTGTTTATATCTGGAGACCATTATTTGACGAGTATTTTGGACATAGGAAAGTAGCACCAGAGCCTGTGAAGGAGTCGGAATAAGCCATGAGGAACCCAAATCCTATATCGAGGTGGTTTGCCACGGCGACTCTACCAGTAAAAATCTTCATGGGAATTAGTGTGATATCTGCTGTAACAGTTCTGAACAAATGGGTGTACCAGCCTCATATGCAAAGACAAAGATACAGAAGAGCGGAGGAATGGGCTAACATGATAATCGAACAAGAAGAGAATGACCCAAATGGTACAAACAATATCTCATATTAGGCTAGATGCTATGTAAATAAACAGGTAGTCATTAAATTATTGTAAACAACTTATTACTGTTTTGTTTTATTATGTTAAACCTATCCTTACAATACAAGTAGGTCCTTGCAATAACTATTTTATGGTGATTAGTCAGGATAAATTGCAGAAAAGACTTATTACCTCTTCCAGCCCAAAGATACCTAATAAGTAAATAAAACTTGATAGTTCATTATTGCACAATATTAGTAACAATTAAACAAATAAAAAAAAAATATGGTGTGGTGTTATTAGAACAACTATTGTCAAAGATTTGGGAGTCACATTTGATCGGATACTCACATTCTCTATCATAGCTAAGCTTGGAATTTGTACTTGACTTTGTTAGACCATTGATTGTCCTCTTTCAGTGCTAATTGTAATGACACTTCACAAACATAATCAAATAGGTACCTATAAATTTGTATTTATGCCTAATAAATAGAGAATAATTCGTAAAAAACTAAAAAAAAATTACTACCATTTTTAAGCCCTTCACACACAGCAGTTATTTATAATGTAGGGTCACCGGGTATATGGTGGGTCAGTTGGGTACAGTGGGTTACGCATACATTGGCGAAATTAGTACCTAAGAATAGCGCAGCCATTTGCCTGCTCCTAAACGCCCTCCTACCCGCAATCTCTGCTCGGCCAGTTCCCGTGGATGCGCTCAAGCTCAGGCTCAAGTGAGAACACACCACGCCCTTTCTTTGAAACGTGAGTTGATGTTTTGTTTATAATTGCTAACTTACAATAGAAATCGATAAAATTGTATTACTATACTGTAAACTTGTTACGCTGTGATTTAAACTATGGTTGATATTATTAGCTATAATAGTAGTTTGAACAGGTTGATTCATGTTTGCATTTTGAATCGGCCTATGGTCAAGGGTGGGTCTGATTCACTGTGTACTAGTTGTTATGGCGACACGCGTATCGTTCTGCTAGAACAGGAATTAGAAACAATTTATATTAAAGCCATATTAATTTTGTTACAGAATGGGTAGAAATAAACCGATAAGAGAATTGGTAACCCTACATTATAGCATGATAGGTACATCTTTCCATAGAAAACGTCAGGAGACCACACACGGCAGCTAATGTAGGTATACATATTCTTACATCTTCGTATCTTAAGATACAGAGCGATACGAAAATATACATTTATATTTCGAATCATCTTAGTACCTACATCTCAATACATTTCCGTAGGTATATCTATCTCTCTTCAAAAAGTTTCCGGGTAAGTAACTATTATTTTTCTTAACATATTCTTTAATTAAATTAGATCATGAAGTTCGAAAAACGTCTTGACTCCCGGAAATAGAAAAAAATACGTTTGTTATTTCATTAAGTATACAGGTTAAGTCGACCTATAGATCCTGGAGGGGGAGGGTCCATAATATTATGTTATGTATGAACATTAAAAATAAGAACACCTGTATAAAACCTTAGCTTAGCGGCTGGAAAGTGAAGCAATGGAACAGTATGTATTATATTATCTGTGCCAATGGTATGAAGGGAAAGATAAATAAGTACATTATATTACCTGTAAGTTGTGTGTAAATACATTAAGTTAGTTTAAAGCTATACATCCCGGGATGTAATGTAAATAATGCATAACGATCAAGCTAGCGTACACATGACCGTACTCGAAAACGGCTTTTACTATAGCATCGAAATTTACACTAAAAACAGAGCACCAATAGCGTTTTAACTATGCAAAATTTCATAATGATTGTTCATATAGGAAATATTGAATAGTCAGTACTTAAGTTAACTTTCTATATAAAATAATGTTGAAATCGTATACTAGTGCATGAGGATTTTGCAGAATGGAGTGTATAGTAGAAGACTCAACTGTTATTATTAACTGCATGTAGTGCAATAAATACTACCTACATACATACCTATGTGAAAACTGAAGCATTGGCAAGATTGAGTCCACTTCCTGCGTCTTGATTATACATTGTGTAACATGAATGAATTGACTCGGTTACCTACTGCATCATGGTGCTTTCCATGACTAATAGTGATACATAATCTTTATTTTCAAGCTGCAATGACAAATTGAAGTTATAAATACTACTCTACTAGGTAGGTAGGTAGGTCCCACCTCAACTACGAACAGGTCGAAGATGCTTCATCATCATCAACCTATAGCAGTCCACAGCTTGACACAGGCCTCCCCCAATGAGCGCCCTGTCTTCAGCTTGCCGCATCCAACATCTACCAGCAGTCTTTCGCAGGTCATCCCACCTGTTCGGAGGGACACTACGTTTACAGAGTCGTGGTTTCCACTCAAGAATACGTTTGTCCCAGCGGCCGTCGCGTCGGTTCTTCGCGAGATATGGCCGGCCCTGCTAATTCTTAGAACTATGCTTCATCATGATCAGCCTATATTTATCCACAACTGGATATACCATATCCTAATTAGGATTTAAACTGAAACAGATAGCTGCTTAAACAATGTTTTCCTGTGAAAACAAGCTCTGTCTGTCACTAATTACATTCTAATCATACATTATGCAAGTAAATACATTAAAATACCTAGGTAAGTTTAGGTTCATTCTTTGAATAAGTAAAATTGTCAAAAAGTTTATCAACCATGTACCTTACCTACCAGACTACTTTGTTCTTATAACGGCAAATAAAAAATCCTGGCCCTTTATAATGTAAAGAAAAAAAAACACATGACAATTGAAATAGGTTCTAGACAACATGACCAAAATTTAAATCTATTTTTGTTAAGACAGTTCATTGACCTGCCTGTCTCTAATTTCGTAGTGGAAGAGGCCCCAGATCAGAATAGAATCCCCACCTAAAAATGGGGTCATTTACCTACCTATTAGTTAGGTCTTACTGTTAGCAAAATTAAACCTGCCTAGATTTTATACCAACTTTATGAAGGCCATTTTATTTTGCCGGCTTTATGAAAGGTATTGGGAAATAAGAAATGAAATGGCTTGTTAGGTTTAACTGGAGGCTACCTTTATTCTATGAATTTACACGTGGAAGTCATCAACAAAATATTTTTCAGATAATATGTATAACCTTACATAAATTAAAATAATGTTACATTTATAAGCCTTGTAAAAAATATAGAAAAAAGGAATGAGTCTGCAGCCATCCTTTCCTCCTAAACACCTTGCGGTGTATGAAGTATCGCAGCTGAATAAAAAATTGTGCCATCAATAGCCCTAGCTACTTCTTGCCTTTAACGGCCTTCTCAGCAGCCTTGGTGACCTTGCCTCCGGATCCCTCCTTGAAGTTAACAGCCTTGATGACTCCGACGGCAACCGTCTGTCTCATGTCACGCACAGCGAAACGACCCAGAGGGGGGAATTCCTGGAAGGACTCTACACACAGAGGCTTGGAGGGAACCAGGTTGACGATGGCGGCATCTCCGGATTTGATGGATTTAGGGTTGTCCTCTGTGGATTTGCCGGTACGACGGTCGACCTTCTCTTTGATTTCGGCGAATTTGCAGGCAATATGAGCAGTGTGGCAATCGAGCACAGGCGTGTATCCGTTTGAGATCTGTCCGGGGTGGTTGAGCACAATCACTTGTGCGGTGAAGTCAGCGGCGCCCTTGGGGGGGTTGTTCTTGGAGTCGCCAGCGACGTATCCACGACGCAACTCCTTGACGGACACGTTCTTGACGTTGAAACCGACATTGTCTCCGGGGACAGCCTCCTGGAGAGCTTCGTGGTGCATCTCCACTGACTTGACTTCAGTGGTGATGTTGGCAGGCGCGAACACGACTACGGTACCAGGCTTCAGGACACCAGTCTCCACACGGCCGACGGGCACCGTTCCGATACCGCCGATTTTGTATACGTCCTGCAGGGGCAGACGCAGGGCCTTGTCGGTGGGACGCGCGGGGGGGAGGATGGCGTCAAGGGCCTCAATGAGGCACTTGCCTTCAGCCTTGCCTTCTTTGCGCTCAACGTTCCATCCCTTGAACCAGGGCATCTTGGTGGATGGCTCCAACATGTTGTCTCCGTGCCAACCAGAAATGGGTACAAAGGCAACAGCAGCGGGGTTGTAACCGATTTTCTTGATGTACGAGGAGACTTCCTTCTTGATTTCCTCGAAACGGCCTTCATTGTAAGGGGGCTCAGTGGAGTCCATCTTGTTGACTCCAACGATGAGCTGCTTGACTCCGAGTGTGAAGGCGAGGAGAGCATGCTCGCGGGTCTGACCGTTCTTGGAGATACCAGCCTCGAACTCACCGGTACCGGCGGCGACAATCAGCACGGCGCAGTCAGCCTGGGAGGTTCCAGTGATCATGTTCTTGATGAAATCTCTGTGACCAGGAGCATCGATGATGGTGACGTAGTACTTGGCGGTTTCGAACTTCCACAGGGCAATATCGATGGTGATACCACGCTCACGCTCAGCCTTCAGTTTGTCCAACACCCAGGCATATTTGAAGGAACCCTTACCCATTTCCTGGGCTTCCTTCTCGAACTTCTCGATGGTTCTCTTGTCGATACCACCGCATTTGTAGATCAAGTGACCTGTGGTGGTGGACTTGCCGGAGTCGACGTGTCCAATGACGACGATGTTAATGTGGATCTTTTCCTTTCCCATTTTTGGTTAGTCTGCAACAAAACAAAAGGAAATTGTAGAAACCCTTCAAATCATAAACAAAACGATGAAGGAATCGCAAAAATATAGCCAGCCGGCAACTGCAAGGTCACACATCGGTCTCATGCCGCGCGGCCGGCAATATGGCCGCCGCATGGTCGCCTCGCCCTATCTTGACATAACACAATGGATGTCGGCCATTACAAGTAATTTTGCTCTAAATTCTCTTTATTTCGCAGAAACAATAGACGTGAGATCCATTTAAAACTATATTTATGGCAAGACTGCATTCTAATGATAGATATATCAAAAACAAGAAACTATCAACCACGTGGTGGGTGACGGGCCGGTCGGTGAACAAGTGTGACGCGTAGGCACAAATCACACCGAAAAAACTTTTAAATTTGGAATCAATACGAATAGATAACTATAGAAATAACAAAAGAAAGTCTGATAGTACAGCGCACACCACGTTATTCGTTTAAGATTTACCGATGGTGCCATAACGAGTATTACACCACTTTGAGACACGATTTCGACAACTATTTTTTTAGAGCAACCTAATTCTTGATATTTTCACACAAACTATGGGTTAGAACGGTAAATTACGAACACTTGCACTGCACTAAAACTATTTTTTCCAGACACTCACCACGGATTACTATCTACGTGTAATATCCGAGAAAGACTCCAACAGAATGGACGAGAAATCTTTCTTCATTCAGCTGGCTGGTTGGAAGATGGAGAGTCACTTCCGCTTTCTTGTGTAGCCAACTCACTGTGGTTTTACTTCCACATAAGGCTGTTTACATTTGCATGTTGATTGTCTCTCTGGGGCTGGAAATAATATATTTTAGATTCTAAGTACAAGCTACTAAAGGTTATTTATGTTTGTACTTCTCTATCAGAGCGCTATGGCTATCTTCTATAAACGAGACAAAAAACCGTAGAGGACATCACTCTTTCTACGCAAAATGTCCTTGCTATTTATACTACAAAATGACCAATGCTATATAACGTCTAGCCCTCTAGTATTTCCGTTGTAGAAAATAAAGTATATGCTAGATCTATCTTCAGCGAAGTGTTCAGCTACAAGGTTTTCCTCTCTACCCTGACTTCTGCACGCAGAGGCAACTGCCTCTGGGTCATTTGGTGGAATAAGAATTCCTCCTTTTTTTCTGTTGGAGTTCTTCTAATTTTGGTACCTCGTGGCTAGTCAACATCGTATATTTAATACCTATAATATAATATAATACGTTAATACATATAATATATGCAATAAATTCCCATAACGACACACATACATGAGGCAGCCCTTTTCCTCTATTAGCGGGTATCTGTTAATTCAATCTCGCTGTTGGAGAGAAAATCAAGAATACGAGTCAGCTCTCTTGGAAGGATGCCCATCTGGGGGTCGCGCGTGCAACGGGGCAATATCGTGAAAGTGGGCATGATAGCCATCGTCAGCGCGGTCAAACAAGCGTCTTGACATGACAATGTAGTCACAAAACTTGCCACTGACGGAACCTGTACATCCCGTGCGATACGTTATTTATGATGTATCCACCAACACAAACACGGCGGGAAATGTTTTGTTAAGCCTCAAAACGGATTTTGTATCCCTCCAACACAAACACGGCGGGAAATGTTTTGTTAAGCCTCAAAACGGATTTTGTTCATGGCGGAGAAGAGTGACAAAAATGTAAGAAAAGAGATTTTAATAAGTGACAGAAATTGTTAGATGTGACATAAACTGTCAAAAACGCATGATAATCATGTAAAGCAGACTGTTCCAGACAACATTAACATGGATTAAACTTATCCGGTCATAAATTGGAAACTAGTCGTGCTATAGATTTATAGCTCTTGTCTAAAATTAAAGGGAAAAAATAAATAAACGGTAGGTACAAAAACTACATTTTGGATAACAGCAGCTGTTACAACAATACTATACCTCACGTCAAAAACTAGCGGAAGGAGTCCGGCCCCAATTTTTTGACATGCTTCACTTTTACCACATTATAAACAGGATTTACTACGCGAATGAGACTGTAACATTGGTATAAAACAAAGACATTGCCCCTTCTTTCTGTTCCATATATTAACCAAGCAATGGATTTCGTTTCGACACGGTATCTGAAATCATTTAAGTAACGGTAACTATCTTATCATTATCCGAATTATTATTATTTGGTTCTGATGGATTTTCCAAGTACCACGTTTCTAAAGCCGCAAATAGAAGATTACTAAATAATCGTTTGTCATCTATGCTTAGAAAACTTAAACTAAAAAATATTAAATAGAAACCATCTACTATACCCAGAGGCGTCGCATTGAATTATGATGAGGCAACAAATAATACTTCTTATCTTTAAAAAATCTTAAAGTATTTCTTCCCAACAACCAAGAACCATCTACCTACAAGTACCTAAGTAAGAACATGAAGTAAGTACCTACATAAGTTTTGATGGAGCACAAACAATTTCATAACTAACTTCCAAATGATATTTAAGGTATCCACAAGCAGGGCTTGATACCGGTACCAATAATACCGGTATTATAGCGGTAATTATGCTATTTTCATTTCAAGATATACGATACGATACTTTTAAGTATCGATACTTTGCCAAAAGTACCGGTACTCAAAGCGGTTCTCGTGACGTTGCCAGCTCTCCAGTCCTAGCGTACCCACCGGAGAGGGGTGGGCGCGCGCGCGCGCTTACTAACTTTGTTGGTATAGATATTTTTTGCGCATAATATCGATAATTATACCGGTACCAATGATGGTATCGATACCACGTCAAGGTCAGACGTAGCGGTACTTGAAAATACCGATATATAAAACTAGTACAATATAAATAAATACATAAGCAAATCTTAAAACTTTGACGAGCGCCGTGATGAATTTACTAATTAACGAGTTTAGACAAACTGGTGTTTCGCAAGCTTAGGATTTACTAGCAACTTTGCTATTTTGTTGTTGGAAAAGAAATAAAAAAAAAATTATGTTCTCTTGTCTATGTATGAATGGAACTGAACTTCAGAAAAAAAACGATAATAAAGTATCCATAGTAAAATCCTCACAGTACAGAGTACCAACCTTTATTCAAGGGCACGGTTATTTTACCACATTTAACTATATAATATAGGCATCTTGCTTATTCTTGGTTTTAAAAGATAATTTAGCTAAAAATTAAAAAACGATGGCGGTCATCATTATTTACATTATTTTGAAAAAAAAATTGGAAACTAATTTATTACCTCTGAATTCGGGTGCTCAGTGTTATAGCTGGCAATAAATTCATAATTTAAGCGGATATGAGGTAGTCCAGCTTCGTTCAAAAACCAGCTCTGTTACTCAAAAAACTTTTCTGTGATCATTGATTTTGGAAAATTATCATTTCATATATTTTAAAATGTTATTAATCCAATGTTAGAAATACCAAATTATTTTTCTGAACTTACTTATTAATTAATAAAACACAGAGTGATGTTGGAACTTCAGCAAATCGAATAACAGGATATCTCAAAATGATCTCAAATGCGAACAAAAAAATTTCATCGAAATAAAAATATTGATGGCTTCTTTTGTCACTTTTACATGTCATTTTACTGTCAACTGTCAATACATGCACCCTCCGCTCCACCACACCCCGCCCGCACCACACCACACCGACTCACCTCACCCCTCCGCACCCTGTTTCATTTTCATTCATTTTCCGATATTTCCTTTCTTGGTTTTACAAAATTGAAGGATGAGACAATCGCCAAATGAAAAAGGGAACTGAATTTGTTTGGATAGCGTAATATAAAATGTATCATTAGCGTGTCTTACTGTGTGTAGTGAAGCAATATGTTCAAAAGCAGGGGCGATATTGTGTATAAATGCACAGTGCGATTGCTGGAGGACCCAGAAATCCTAGAATGTGAATTTCATGTGAGTACTTACCTGTAGAATATGAACTTTGTCCTGATAAAATGCCCACAGGAACATACAATGTAAAATCTTCAAACTACCTGTACAAATTTACTACTAGAATTGTAATGACAATATTATTCAACTTGTAAAATGTTTTGCAGCCCAGCTATAAAGGGAAGTATTTGCTAGAGTATGTGTGCCAACAGCTGAATCTTACGGAAACAGACTACTTTGGGCTACGATATGTGGATGGTAACGGGCAGCGGGTATGTATACATTTTCTGATATACTATTATAATTTATAAATGGTTTGGTAGTCGGTTTTGAAGTTTCTCAAAATCCTCATTAAGTTAGTAAGAATTTACCTTGTTTTTCTGAATACTGCTTCAACACCATTCAGAAAAATATATTGCTATGCTAGGATGACTTGTCATTGATTTTTAAGCACCTATGACTTAGGACTATGTCATTTTTTTTATAATTCAGTGATTATACAGTTAACAAGGGATATCCCTCACAAAATTAACTCAAACAATAACAAACACAAAACTGATAGTGAAATGAATTGGAAACCTGCCAGATAAGTGTTTATCAAAGTTTTAGCATCAAATATTAGTCCTGAACTAGCTTTGATGTTCACATTTAGGCGATTCAATGACATCATCAACATCATTGCCTCAATTCACATAATTAGCATAAGCAGCAAGTTAGCTTTTATATGAAATTACAATAA
Source organism: Eupithecia dodoneata (assembly GCA_947044415.1). Classification (NCBI taxonomy): domain Eukaryota; kingdom Metazoa; phylum Arthropoda; class Insecta; order Lepidoptera; family Geometridae; genus Eupithecia; species Eupithecia dodoneata. The sequence goes on along the minus strand of OX345656.1, from coordinate 2,807,054 downwards.
TTTGAAAAATTTCACCAATCTCCGAGTTAAATCAACAAATTAGTATCACAGACAAACAATAACAAAAAAACCTCACCTTACCCCACCACCTCACTTCCGGCCCTATAATGAAGAACATACTTTTACATAGTCCTTCATAGCATGTGCTGCATGGCTACAAGGGATTGACATAGCATACTAAAAATTTTAATAAAAACAAAACACTGCTCAGAGACTGGATAAAAAAAAGACTATCTGCCGAAAACAAAATCTCTGATTTATGAAGAAAGGACCATTGAGTTATGTTTGGACTTTCCAATGTTTGCATTTTGTACTTATAAATAGTATCTTCCTTAATATAAATTTATTTTCAGCATTGGCTGCACTTGGCAAAGTTAATATTGAAGCAAGTAAAAGGTATGTTGTCCTTATGAGAGTTTGTTTACCCAAAGCCTCTCTTAGCATTTTTGTTAACTTTCCGTTCTTTTCCACTGGATAAGTCTTAGTACAGAACTGTCCTCCAAGTTCTGTACTAGACATATACCCAGTAATGACTGAAGTCTTGGCTACTTAAATAACTGTAATTCTATGTTGAATTAAGAAGATATAAGATGAATTAAAGCCCAATTATATGTATAGCTTTCAAATCATTACATCAGTTCACACAACACGACCGATGTGGCGCGGTGGGCGAAGGTCCGCCTGCGACGCAGCAGGTTGCGGGTTCGATTCCCGCCTCGGAACAATTGTGTGTACGATCTGCAGATATTTGTTCCGGGTGTTCTGGTCGTTTTCTATATATAATAAAAAAATCTATCTATCTAATGTATTGTATTATGTATATCAGTTATCTAGTACCCATAACACAAGCTCTGCTTACCATGGGGCTAGATAATGCTGTGTGAATTGTCCAGCATTATTTATTAAATATAACAATATAAATATATACTAAATATAAATATATACTAAAAACAACAGACGTTGTCCTGTCAAAAAATTCGATAGAACAACATTTGCGATCTGTGATACAGTATTTTACTTCTTCAGGTTGCAACAGTACTTTGAGTAATCCCTAATTATGAAAAACTAACAAACTAGTAAGAAAACTAATAAAAATAACAAATTATTAAAATTCTTGTCTTAAATGTTCACAGATGCCTCACCAATACTATTCAGTTTCCGAGTAAAGTTCTACCCCCCGAACCCTCTCCTTCTGAAGGAGGATGCGACTCGCTTCCAGATCTACCTGCAGTTGAAGCGCGACCTGGCGCACGGACGACTGTTCTGCACGCCCAATGAGGCTGCCATGCTTGGAGCGCTGACGATACAGAGTAAGTTCTACCTCAAACCCATGCTCTTGAATGAGGCCGCCATGCTTAGAGCATTGACAATACAGAGTCAGAGAGATTTATTTACTTATTCATACTGATAAATGGCTAAAATAATAACTCATTTCATCTGTAACCAGGAGGCAGAAGCCCTCCACAATATCAGGACGATAGCGCCCTTCTCGATAGCATCTATGACGAGACGAATAACAAACCAACCGACAACGGGTAACCACACCGTCGCCGGCGGAACGTAGCGGTAAAGACTGCGATATAAGCTAGAACCCGCTCATTGCTGACCGACACTTGAAAGGGTGATTTAAAATGGCTCACTCTCCCCCCAGAAACCGTCTTACTGTGTAGACCCGGACTCCACTCGGACGGAGATATTGTTTTATTCTATTTTTATCCTCGACACAAAAAGAGAGGTGTTATAAATTTTACGTGTCCATCGTGTATGGTATGTCTGTCTTTGAGTACCTGTCTAAGGCGTCGCCAACGTATTTACAGATATTTTTTTTTTTAAAACGAGATTTGATCCAGGGCGCTCTTGTAGACAGTATTCAATGGTGCGTCTATTTTAATTTCTGGTTTGGACCTATTTCAAGACTCGCTTTTTTTTTCGTTTTTCTTTACGCTACCACAGAATATAAAATACAATTAATGAAAACGCAGTTTTCATGTAGGCCTGGCATGATATCTATAGTTAAATTAAACATACTGTACAACTTTCAGTCGAGCTCGGAGACTACGACCCCAGCATCCACATGGGTAACTACGTCACAGAGATGAGGCTGCTGGTCAGACAGACGGACACCATTGAAGCTAGGATACAGGTATTTTATCATCCTCATAAACCTATTATAGTCCACTGCTGGACATAGGCCTCCCCTAATGAGCGCCATAGCGTCTATTGTATAGAGTTGTTATAAAAAGGCCCCAACTAATTATAATGCTGGCTGAGTTCTGAAAGAGACCTAGCCCCAATATGAGAAAATATTGAACAACAGTGAAAGACAAAATAAAAGAAATTTAAAATACAGTTTACATATAACAAAAACATATAAATAATATAGCTATTATTAACATTAAGTTCTTTTATAAATAGAGTTATTAATAAACATATCTATAATCGAATTTGTATAGTTAAAACAAGCAGGAAGCTATATGAGGTTGATAATTGCATAACCGATGTTCTAGGAGTTACACCGAGAGCCGGTGGAAGGTACGCCGGGCGGCAGCGGCGGCGTCAAGGGAATGTCGACTCAGGAGGCAGAACGGACCTTCCTGAAGATTGGCTGCCAGCTAGACACCTACGGGGTTGATCCTCATCCTGTTAAGGTGGGTCTAATTTAATCTATATCCTACTAATATTATAAACGCGAAAGTTTGTGAGAATGTATGTAAGTATGTTTGTTGCTCTTTCAAGCAAAAACTACTGAATGAATTTTGATGAAACTTCAAAATACAGTATTTTAAAAGGCCTGGGCTCAGCGTAATATTTTGCTAAAGAAGCAAAATAACTGATTATCAGCCAGACCTTTTGAGAGCAAGCAGAACGAGTTTCAATTCAATATGTACCCAGCTACTAAAAGTGTCTGTGTAGTGAAAATGAATAAACAATAATATAGCATACATATCAGAATACCACATAGGCTGCAATTCATAAAGATATATTGTATATTATCCAAAATATCTATAACCACGCGGGTGAAACTGCGGGGCGCCGCTAGTACATATATAAAAATGAACCGCTATTTCTCCTGGTCACGCTATAACTTAAGAACGGCTTTACCGATTTCATTTATCTTTTTTTAAATGTAAGAAAACATTTTAACAAAGATGAATGCAATCGGTATATCGGATACTTGGTAAAAGGTTCTTACATTAAAAAAAATTTGGAAAGCGGCGGGGCACAGCTAGTAATAATATAAATAATTCAATTATTATTATTATGTTAACCATCGTATGTCTTTGGGGAAGTTTTCATACTTTTTTTAATGATTATTTTAGACAGCATTGTAATGTGTTTTGTGTGTTTAATAAATAAAATAAAATAAATGTCAAAGTTAAACGACGAAGCTGCTATGTCTGATTTTCTTGCAGCACAGCACAAAAATGTGTATTCGAATAATGTGAATGTGAATGCAATGTGCAATGTGAATATGTGAATGCGGGGTAACGGAATTGGATTAATGTGAGCAGAGCTTTAGTCTATGAAGTGAGGGTACTTAGACTAAACTGATGTTTGTATATCCAGGACCACCGAGGCAACCAGCTGTACCTCGGGATCAACCACTCCGGCATCCTCACGTTCCAGGGGGTGCGGAAGACCAACCACTTCAAGTGGAATGAGGTGCAAAAGATCAACTTCGAAGGAAGGATGTTCATTGTTCACTTGAACTACCCTGAGGTGAGATATTGCACTTTAATTTAGATTCAATTGGTATTCAATGCATAAAAACGCGTTTTAAGTATCTAAGTATACATAGGGACAGACAGACAGATTTTGTTTTATATAGTACAAAACAAAGTAGTTTCCCGCTCTCTGTCTAGTAGTGATGATGAATACCTTATTAGCTCTCTGTTGTAATTTCAAACTCTATAGACATTATTCTAGCTGATGGTGTTCTAAAGTAGATAAATAACCGACAACCGCTGGGGTAAACGTGTTCTTGAGTGGAGACTACGACTCGGTAAACGTAGGACGACCTGCGAAAGACTGCAGGGAGATGCTGGATGCGTCAAACTATAGACAGGGTGATATGGCGCTCATTAGGGGAGGCCTATGTCGAGCAGTGGACTAACATAGGTATAATACTATTTCTATCATCAGCCAGTAATGAAACCGGAATCAACCGTGGTTATAGTTCAACGAATTTTTTTTTCCTAGGAACTGTGAATTGGAATGCTCAATTGCTGCATTCAAGTAACTTTAAGCTATCTGTGTTTTTCTAATTGGTATTTTTTCAGAAGAAGCACACAGTGGGCTTCAAATGTCCGAACGGAGCCGCGTGCAGACACGTGTGGTGCTGTGCTATCGAACAGATGCTGTTTTTCACGTGAGTATCTCAGCTTTTCCTTGAAGAAAAAAATGAAAACGAAATCAATTTTATGTTCTACATATTTGTTCGTTCACTGAATAGAAATTTGCTCGACAATCCAACGTTTCAACCTGATTTTGAAGCAACGTGGACTGCCATCAGCTTTGAAGGAGTCTGGTAGTTTGTTTAAATAAATATATATTGAGATAATCGTCTATTTGTCGCGCACAAACATAATGCAAATTTAAGACTTATATGGTTTTCTCATAGATGCCATTATCAGACCATTTTAAAATGGGACCACACGGAAAGCACCAGCTTTTAAATAATAGAATCATCAAAAATGTTCACCCAGCCGAAAGTTCTGATATGAGGGTAACAAACAAAAAAATACAGTCGAATTTACAATTGAAAACCTTCTCCTTGTTAGAAGTCAGTTAAAATGCAGAGAGATTCGGGTTTTGCGTCTATCGGAATTCTAGTCTATTAATGTTAATCAGCATGAACACGTTTCAAATTATCAAGCTAATAAAAACGTTTGACCTTTAAGTGTTAAATTATTTGCTGCGATATAGTCGTTATGCAGCCAACATTCAGACACGTTTTCGCCTTTGACTCCAATATCACATTGCGGATAACAGAATGTCAGTAGCAAGGTCACACATGCCCAAATGCCAGTGTCTATGTGTTTGTGTGTGTCTGTGTGTGTGATATCACTGGAGCCTTATTGAACATGACTCATGTATTGAATAACATCTTTGTAATCGCTCGTGTGGAGTATTGTTGGTGGGAGGTGTATGTATGGCCCGTTTGTCTTGGTGCTTATTTTGTATGCTTAAGAAATAAACGTTTTTTTTTTCATTTTATTGATAGCATTAGAAAAGACAATATCGTATTATCGTCTATTCTTATGTTGACAATTTATTTCATCTTTTGAATAACTGAACTATGACAGAACAAACTTTATTTTAGAGTTTTCTTTCTGCATAAAGGTATATTTTTTTTTCGCCCGAACTTGAGCTAATATCGTACAGATCTAATGCGTGTAATGTAAGGTTTTGTTTATCTTCTAAAACGGTGACCAAAATATCACCCTTAATTAATACATGAAATATTCATTAAAATTCCAGCCTACCCTCATCTTCAGACGCGTGCGTGTACACCGGCGGAGGTTTGTTCTCGTGGGGCACGAAGTTCAAGTACTTCGGGCGCACCGAGCGAGAGATCCTAGAGCGGGACGGACTGCTGGCGCCGCGGGACGCGCCGGGCAGCGCGGGGGGGAAGAGGAAAGCCTCTAGCGTACCCGCCACGCCCTCTACGCCTATGACCGGGGATTTTGGTGAGTTCAAGTACTTCGGGCAACTCAGGGGTATTTCCGAGAAATGGGTCTAAATTGGTTTGACCGGGAATTTATTATGAGGGTTGCTGTAGTGAAAAAATGTTTTTAAAAAAACATTAATCATACTACAAGTGTATTTTTTAAATCCCCGAGCATAGCTCTTTCCATAGCTCGCTGAGTTCGGTGGACAGGCCTAACTTTAGAACCTAAAAATACCGCAGACTCCACTCAGTGCAGATTGGAACTCCCACTTAGTTTAATCCTCTGAGCTTGGTTCACCCAGTTTAAAGTTTTATGACGACCTCTGTGGCGCTGGCATGGGTTCGATTCCCGCGATTCGGAACAATTGTGTGTACGATCTGCAGATATTTGATAAGGGTGTTCTGATCGTTATCTATGTATAATAAAAAAATATCGATGTAATCTATTGCATTAAGTATATCACTCATCTAGTACCCATAACACAAGCTCTGCTTTCCTTCTGCCTTCCAGATGTTGCTGTATAGATTGTCCAGCATTATTTATTAATCATGATGATGTTCTTGCAGGCTATAGCAGCCTACCCCGGTCGACCCACAGCGCCCCGCTCGACGACGGCGGCATGAGCGGAGAGTGCAATGGCGGTTGCTTGCTCTCAGGCCCAGCAGTGGACATAGCGCTGGCTTGTTGTGACCCGCTGCGGGCGCTGCCGGAAGAACCCAAACGTACGGATGTAGATAGCATGGACCGAGTAGATAGTGTGACTCATTTAGATAGCAGTGTGACTCATGTAGATGACAGTTTGACTCATGTAGATGGCAGTGTGACTCACGTAGATGACATTGATAGCACAGCAACTCACGTAAACGACAGTGATAACATAGCGACTCACTTAAATGGAAGTGTGACTCATGTAGATAGAACAGTGTCTAATGTAGATGGCACTTTAAATCAAGTAGATAGCAGTATTAACGTACATGTCACTGTAGATCATGTAAATAGAACAGCGACTCATGTAGACGGCACAGTGACTGACGTATATGCTATGGCCTCCAAAACCCGTGTAGATAACCTTGCTACAGGTAAGCTTCGTATTGTTAGAATTGTTTACAAGCCTGAATAACTAAATTTCTCACAACTAACCTTAACAAGTGCTAACAGTACACAGTATCCTAGACGCAAGACTTATGTAGTCATTTCAAAGACTTACCAAAATACTATTTAGACTAATCTTAATCTTTGGTTGTGATACTTAATTAAGTAATTAGTTTAGCTACCTCTAGATGCATAATTCTAGTATATAAGTGCCATTTTTAAGACCTCTCACATTGTATTAGTATTGCAAAATAAATACTTGAAACACATAAGTCATTTATAAACGGGATATTTACTATTAACCACGCACGTATAACTAATAACTACTTGAGTACGGGCCGAAATAAGCAACAAACAAACTCTTGCTACACCCAAAGTATCTTTAGTTATAAAATGTAGTCTATTTGCCTTAATGTTCTTTCACGTAATCTAAACGCTAGACTCCTAGATAGCTGCATGACTCACCATGTAGGGGGGGGGGGGATATCGGCCGCTCCGATTCATCAGTCTGCCGTCAACGCGTACTCTTGCTCTTTTTTCCTCGCCTCCCACCTCGCCGCACTTTCCTAAGGAGCGGTACAGCGGTTTCGGTCAAACTATACTAAAATATTTTGTTTCTTTAATGTTTTTTTTTGTATACATTTTTTACGGATTTGCGTAACTTATGCTCTGTTCCTAAATTCCAAATGGTTAGTCCAAATAGTTTTAAATAATGATCACCCTAATTTTGTGAACTGAATTGTAGATAAAATTTAAGAGAATGAATTATATGAGAAGATTTATATCATTGATTGATTAAATAAATTATTTGTCTTGAAATAGCTATTTGGTTTCTTCAGAGTTTCTTAAACTGCTTTGTTTTTTTAATATTTTAAAGTAACAGTTTACTTAAGTTTTATAAAGTGGCACATTCAACCTTAACCAAGCACCACAGGTATGCCTTATTTAATGTATGGTGGTGGGTTAAGTTGGCATGTATTTGGTGATTGTATTGGGTGTTTTCAAATAACCTTTTTATGTCTTCGCTGCATGTTGTGTTATAATTTTAATGTGTACTTGCTTTGGTGTTTGGGAGCTACGATTTTCGTAGTTTCTTTTTTCTGGTAAAGGGCTCAAAGGTGTTCTTAGAAATGTCCGGTGTATAGTAATGATAATAATATTAATCGTTTATTTCTGAAGGTCTTGCATATAACATACATTATTGGTAAAATTATATTGTGTTTAAGACCTATTTCTCCATTTGGTTCAACTAAGTAACGTAACTTGTGATGTAGACGCGAGGGATGTAAATCAGTGTACCCGTTTTCATGTGCGTAAAATCATCAGTGTTTTTTAAATCTGTCATAGCTTAAACAAGAACAGCTACAACCAAAAACCACCTTTACCTACACTAACACAAAGTTCAAATTACAGCGTGCGCAGTCCCAGAGTACAGTCTCCGCGACTCCTTCGAACATTCCTCATCAGAGTCTGGAGTGACGTCACACACGCACGGCGCTGAAGAATGGAGATCCCCGCCCCCCGCACTGCAGCCACCGCCTCGCCCCTTCAGCCTCCTCCGAGCATTCGTACCTTCCTTTATCTTTGTATGGGTATCCCTAGCTTTACTCTCTGTACTTGTTTTCGAAACCGACTGGTCGATCTTCCAAGCTTTGAAACGGAAACCTGAGATAATATCCCTAAGACGGCATTATTATGTGCCTTTGAAGGAGTATTTGAAGAGAAAGGTGGTGGAGTTGTTCTAAGTAGTAAGACTAGTGTGAATCGAATTAGTTATAGGCCTGGATTACGCAATTTGTTGGTGCTGGTGGGATTGTGCCGGGTTTGTTTGCAGGTGTGAGTAAGTTATGCAACTGGTGATAACTAGCCGCGGCAATATTCTAAAAGTACTGTTATCTAATGTTATAAATGAGAAAGTAATTCTGTCTGTTACCTTTCACGCCTGAACGGCGGAATGAAACTTTACATTTGGTAGGGAGGTAGAGAAGGTCATATTGGCTAATTTTTATCCCGGAAAAATGCGTGTGAAGACGCGGGCAGACGCCATTGTTTTTATTTTTATAGGATAAAAATTACAAACATTTGAATTGAGAAATCTGGTTTAGGAAATAAGTTTCAAACAATGTATTTACTTTATTCTATAAATAAACCTATTTCATTTCAAACGAATGTATTGACTTGAATGAAAAAAAACTTCGGCACGAGCGTTGCGTATGGCAAAAACATAAAAAGCGCAATAGTGGGGCATGTCTCTGTCTGTCCCTGTCTGATCCCTGTTGAGATATTTTATATTTACATAATTATATTAATAATCAATAATGTAATATTCGCATTTAAATGATAAATAATGATTGACTCGCACTTGTTAATAAACCGGGCACATTAGGATCCCATTAGCGCAGCAGTTTTACAAACGCGGGGTACTGGTGTGTGTGGGACCTTATGAATCCGAAGTGTCAAATTTTTGGACACGTTTTAAATAAAATTTTAACGTAGCGCTATTACTTTACCAGAAAAAATACTACATTGTATAAAGTTACTTGTATGAGATCAAAGAAAGAGAAAGTCGAGGCCAGTGCATCATGCCATAGACTAAAAATTTATTTATTAATTGTAGTGTCGTTTCGACCATCATTTCCAGCCATTAATGGGCGGAACAATACTAAAAAAAACTAGTGTTGTTAGTAGTGTCCGCTCATTGAGAAACATTTTCACGATAAAGTTAAAAATAAAATATCTTTCTTTCTTTCTTATATACATACTGGTTGTGTGTTAATGAAAATAGTTTTATGAATATTTTCATAGCCCAAGACGAACATGCAGTTTATTGAAGCTACGTGGTAGGGCAGTGAATACGGTAATTAATTTGACAGGTGTCTTGGGCTATGAAAGTGTTATTTTCATAGCCTAAGATGCAAATATCATGCAGGTCTTTGAAGTGGCGCGGCTGGGCAGTCAATGCGTTAAGTACGAAAATAATTGAGTTTTGAGGAAAACGGCAATTTTGACAAACTGGTAGTACACAACATTTTAAAGTAGTTTAGTCGCCCCGTGACCACGGTCGCTGTAACGCGGTAGAAACGTAAATAAAACAAAAGGACGCGATAAAGTTATCTTTAAACTGATAGTATATTTTCTGGTAAAGCTGTTTGTATGGATAACTCGCTATACTATAGTCTAAGTCACAGCTACGCTTTCTCATAGTACAACTAATTTCTAAGCTTAGCACAAACGCACCGCACAAAGGATTTGTGGTATTTCCTATTTATTTATGTGATCCATTCCAGCTTTAATTAACATAACCATGACATTGTATATGGTACGGCATTGGTAGTCTACCAAAATCAACGTAGAGTGCTCGCCACCACTGAAGTCTTACGGCAAAAGCGGGAACTAAACAACATTACATACAACAAAAATAGCAACATTTAGTTCTGCGAAGAAAGCAGCGCCGCGTCTATCGGACTTCAGTGGTGGCGCGGACTCTATCTCGCGTTTTTAGGTAGAGGTAGAGATTCTCATGTCACAAAATCTAAACAGAAGGCGGTTCCTCGAGGCACACTAGCGCCTATTTTATCTTATTATTACGTTGAACAAAGGAAAAATTAAAAATTTCATTGAGAATGTTGTGATACGTATTATAAGCTTTTTATAATGTCTCTGTAATAGTTTTATTTTGTATAGTTTACGCAGAAATACGAAGTTGCCCTTGATGGTTACCAAACTCTTACGTTCGCGTCTGTACCTAAACTTTACAAAATAAAACTTTCAGAGACATTAAACAAAGGGTACAATAGATATGACAAAATGCCCAATGAAATTATTTATATTTCCTATGTTCAACGTCAAAAATGAATCGCTGAATGTGTTGCTAAGCGCAAATCTCGAGAGCAGCTTAACCGATTTCGCTAATTATTTTTTAGAATATTCCTTGAAGTACGAGGATGGTTCTTACGGAGAAAATAGAAAAATTAAAAAAATAGTCTGTAACAAATGACCACCCGGCCGAAGCCGGGACGGGCCGCTAGTAATAAGATAAAAAAGGTGGCGGCGGAAAAGGTAGTGTGCCGCGGGGAACCCCCTAACTAGCCTAATTTGTTGCTATTCCTTTATACGATAAAAAAGGAACGTTTACATCATAAGACTAGTTAGTCTACGATTTGGTGCCAGCAGAATCAATACTGTTTTCAAGAAAAACGCGAGAATATAAAACTTCGGTGAATTACAATAAGTGTTACTACAATATGTGAAATTAAATGGCGTCACGATTATAGTTGAAGAGAGTAATCATTTACAGCTTTATACTCAAGCGGACCTATAAAATACAACCAGCGTAATCAGAGAATGGGATGGGGAATGACGTCATCTAACATACTGTCCTGCTGAACGATTAAGCAGAGCCCACTCATATATTGACTTTTCAAAGTTCTTTGAATGGCCTTCATTTGCAGTTGTATGGATCTGTCGAAGGGTATTTCAAATGTCAATTATGGGATGATGGGTTATCAAACAGCTGCTTAGTTTGAGCGGGAAAGCATGACAGATGATACCATTCTCAATCCCATTCTCTAAGTACGCAGGCTATACATAGAAGTTACTGAGGTTTTTAATTTTATGCGATATGCTTTTTGGATTTTAGACCTAATTGTGACGCCATTTAAGTTTATTTTTATCTCTGCAAAAGAATCTCATTCTTATAACTCAGATTCACATTCCACGTCTGTTCAAATACAGTCTTCCAAAAAAGTATTTATTTATAAGCACAAAGCATTTATTTTTAATACTAACAAACAACGCACATTTTACGTTGTGTCGTTTATTTAAGTCTAGTCATTTATGTTTGAATATATTACTTTCGGGTATATCTTTCTACAATTTAATTTATAGAATATTAAAATATATCAATTGTCCTTTTTATGTACTTTCATATTTTTGAAATGCTTTGCCCGCTCGGCAGCGCAATAAGGGGTTTGAAGTATTTTGTATGGTGTTTGGTGGGTAGCTCTAACATAAGCCACCACATTTTTTTTTAAATCGACACTTATGATGAAATAATGTTCGGCAATAAGGATGATGATGACAGTAACTAAAAATCACCAAAATTATGTTATGTCGTTGTAGAGCGAAATTGAAATTACTTTTTTAAAGTTTAATTTTTCATTCATAATGAATATATTTTGTATTATGTTATGTTTTAGAACATCTCAGAGTAGAGGTAGTTTATAGACTTGAAAGTTATATATTTGGATGACATAATCGTACTTCCTGAATTGTCAGGTATCCGAGATGAAAATAAGTATATATTTTTTTCCTATGTGGATATCTAAAAAACTTGAAATAAATTTCTTCGTGCGGCACGATTTTGAAAAACAGTGGTAGCCGATGTTAGGGCCAATATCTTCAAATCCCTATTATTATACATTGTTTTTTACGGACGATTTGACATTATATTTGATTTCTGTTATTATTTATATTCTTTGATGTTATCTTGTATATTTTTTTACCGTTACGTATTAATATTTTTTATTGTTGTAAATGTTTATTTTGTTATTTTCAACATGTTAAATTTAATTTTATTCGCAGAGAGAGATGAATATATTGCCTTATATATTATTAGAATGATTGGTATTAGAAATAAGCTGTTTTAGGGCTTTGTTTTGCCTTGTCATCTAGAAAATAATTGTTTTCATTATTTTATTGTGAATGAAAAATGTAATCGCACAATGTTTACGAGACCCAGTGACAAAAATTATAGAAATATTATTGACAAGTACTTGGTATACAAAAATACTTCAAATTGTTAGGAACATTCAAAAGATGCCTGTTGAATTGTATAGGTATAAAATCTTTTTCTCTGCAAGCATGTATTTTTATAGAAATTCTTGATTATCTTCGCACAAAATCGCCTAACACTAAGTGCAATTTTAAAAAGATTTAGGCTGTTCTTATTAACGCAATAGATTTTTTTAGAATACAATGATTTGATTTGTGGACCAAGGGGTTTATGTACAAAGCACAGCATTATTTTTGTAACATTCTTGCTTTTCTGGAATTAAAATTAGTAAAAATAAGAATCTGTCTATAGTACCTATCATCTATTTAATTTAGATCCCATAAGTCTCTCTACAATCGAACAAATGAAGCCTTCTTTTTTGTTTTAATAAATATTATATAACTCCAGATTAGTTAAGGCCACTGTCCCCGAATTCGGTTTGACGATAGTGTCGACATCGCGACAGGTTTAGTTTTTTTTTTTTTTGTATGGGATCTGTGTAGTTCCATGTTCGTCCGATAGAGGCGCTGTACTGTAGAAATATGTGACGTCACGATACTATTATCAAACCGACCTCTTCTGTTCAGACCTACACGGTATTCGCTCTCGGAAGCGAAACATTTAGGCTTGGTTTCACGCGTTAGTCCCGCCAGGCATTTTGTAAAAGTACCGCGTACTGGTTTCGCTGCTATCTGGGAGCAAATACCGCATGTATGGCTATATGAACGGGGCTAGGCCTAATAGGTGGGACCTTGCATAATTTCAAAAACCTGACTTACCTGCATTTCACTATGATAGTGTGAAATGAAAGAAATCAGAAGTAAGAGCTTTATGTTCTATACATGTTTGTACAGATGCCAAAATATTTGTAAATGCGTTTTCGAAATGAAGGCTGAAACTACCTGAGTATGCGTCCAAGTTTACTTTCATGCAAGTTGTACGCGTTTGAAATTATTTTCAATTCTGATGTTACAGACTCGAAATAGAAACTCATGTGTAACTGTAGTGTAAGAATGAAATAGCTTTTAGTCGAAAACTTTTGGAAATTCATAGACATTTGAATAAAACATCCTGCCGAAATCAATTTTATAGTTTTATTATTAAAATACTTCCAAAATAAGCAACAAACAAATAACAATGTAAAAGAACCATATGGTGCTACATAGACCGGCTATTTAAAATTCAACACTGTAATTGATTTTTATTTATTTATTTCATGTTTATGGGAGAACTTAAATCATTTTCGTTTGAATATGGCACTAAATTAATAAATTATAATGAATGAATAAATAAATTACGCCAGTATTAAAATGTCATAATATTCATAAGGATTGTGCACAAATCTACGATATTTTACAAGCGAGGTTCTCGCGTTTTACATTAAATACAATTATTAGATTGATACATATTTAAGCCGTTATCACATAAAGAAGTAAAATTAGGCAGGTATCACAATACTACGGGATAAGAAAGATAAGTTATAATAAGTCATCAATTCACGATTAACGATTATCTTAAATACAAGTTCTAAGGGTTTAAGCCTTACGAACTAACAGAATCGATTACAGTGTTTAAGAACTAAAGCGGCGCAATCGATACGAACGTTCACAAATAATATTCTTACAAATTCAGATTCACCCTAGTAATGTAATAATTACATCCATTTGAGCTACACAACGTCATCTTTGTATCCGCAAGCTGGGTCGGCTACGTCCGACTATCTTACGAACATTAAGTATAAGCATAAATATATAGACTACACTCGGCCGGCATAGACGGGCGCGATAATGGCCCGGGATACAAAAACTAACGCTACATTCGATACACAGTAAAACTAAATCCATATCCACCCATATAGTAAGGTATCTAAGCGTAACATAATGCGGGGATCGCGCGGTAGCGAGGGCGTTCAGTCGACAATTGATATCTGCGCGAAGCCGATGAGGCCGAGCTCATCCGGGGGCTCCGCGGGGTCGGCCGACTGCAGAGCGAACGTGACGGTGCGGGAGGCGGGCGCGCCGGCCGCGGGGAACAAGTGAGCATCTACCAATCGCTGCAGCTGAGTCGCAATACACTCAGAGTCACGTCCGTCGACTAAACCGGCCCCAACTAGCTCCGTAGCGATGCCATCAGCGGAATCTTTCCCAGCAGTGAACTCGAACCTGATATCGTTGAGCTCGCGGCCCTGATTGCGCATACGGAGAACCAGATCGATCTGTGGCGGCGCGGCGCCTTCCTCCGCGCGGAGAGACCCAATCGTAAAAGTCCCAGGACGGGCGGAGGCTTCGCCCTCGCTCTCGCTGTCGGACGACGCAGCCCGAGGCAGATCGTTCATAGGACGGTCAACGGGTTGTGAATCTTCCTCATCATCTTCGTCTTCAGACTCCCACACCCATTCTCCAGTCTCCATCCTGTGCAGCCGGCCGGAGGCGCCCGGCTGGCGGCGACTGGCCTTGTGGACCCTGGTCTCCATGCTGGGTCCGATGGTGACGAGGGTCTGCACCAGGTACTTGCGGTCCTTGGCTTTCTTGAAGAAGGAATGCTTGAGCAGCTCGGGGGCGGAAGGACGTTTGGCCGGGTCTTTTTGCAGACACTCTGATATCATCTTACGGAAGGTTTTGCCGTACGCCTGAGGACAAAGAAATATATTATAATACTTTATCAAAAACCACACCTCAAAAGAAATAATAACAGTCATAGCCCTAATGGTTTTCTACCTATATTACCTATTACTTTACATATATTACTTTTACCACAACTAAAATGGAAATTTGATAATAGCCTAATGCTTACACGCCGTAATTATTTTAATATTCGGTTTGAAAAATAGGAAGTAAGTATAATGGATTAACCAAGTTCATAAGGTTTGCCCTTCAAATTGTTGCTTTACCAATGTTGGGTAAATAACCTTTGAAAAGTTAGCAGTGCGCCAAAATTGAAAACACGCTAACCGCAGTAATGACGTCAGTTACTTTTCCATTAAAATAATAAATTACCTTGTACTGGTCTTTGTTATCAGCGCCGGTATCAAGCGTCGGCGGCTCATTCTGCAGCGTCAACATAAGGACTTTCATCGGCGGATACTTGTGGTAAGGAGCAGTGCCCGTCGCCATCTCAATAGCAGTGATGCCGAACGACCAGATATCCGCCTTGAAATCATATCCGTGGTTTTGCTCCATAACCTCTGGCGCCATCCAACACGGCGTGCCAACAAACGTGTGCCGGACTTTCTGCCGGCTGATGTCTCGCCCTGTAGCCAGCCAGGCGGAAACACCGAAGTCCGCGATTTGGACGGTACCATCATCGCCCAGCAGAATGTTTCCCGCTTTGATATCGCGATGGATCTGGCCGTTTTGGTGGAAATACTCCAACCCTTTTAAGACTTCTCGCAGCACGGTCGCGATCGTAGCTTCATCGAAGACGCCATGCTTGCAGTTGGAGACGCGCATCTTGTGCTTTATTATATCGAGGAGGGAGCCCCCCTCTAGCAAGCGAAGCACCAGCCATAGCTCCTCCTTGACGACGAAGCTCGTGTAGTACGTTACTACATTCTCATGGTTGCAGCTGGACATGGCTTGGATCTCTTTCAGCAGCTCGTCCATAGATGTGTTCCATTTCTCGAGGTTGATGCGTTTGATCGCGCATTTCTCGTTTCTCGGGCGACAATACGCCGCGTGCACGACCGCAGTGGCGCCACAACCGATAACCTCCAATAACTCATAGTCATCTTGACTATTCGGCCAGTTATGTCCCTGTCCCGCCATATTGATATGCTACTCTTATCGTCTTATTTAACTCTAGAAAGGCCGTTTAAGTACAACCAGGACTTTATAGATAAAACTTAATGCACAGTGATTTTTGTAGCCAGGGTGACGTCACCCATGTTGATATGGTTAGCTGGTTTAAGATTTTGAATGATGAATGCTGGTGCTCCCTGTTTTGGAAGTTCAAATCTGTGAAGAACTTTACAGTTTTCTCGCAGCTCTGCCAAGGTTTTATCAAGAGATTTTACTGTAGCGTCGTTAAAATCTATACTTGATGGGTAGAGGTCGTCTCCTGGAAAATAAAAAAAAATTATTACATGTTAAAATTATAAATGCAAAAGTTCGGATGCATATATGTATGTTTGTTGCTTCTTGACGCCAAAAGTACTAAACAGACCGAGGAGAAGTCTTTTATATCATCTCCATCATTTCAGCTGAAAGAGGTCTACTGCTGGACGTAGGGCATACATCCAAACTTTCGCGATTACAACATAAAATACAAAATTATTTATTTGGCATTTTTAAAAACAATTCTAATCATCGCTTATAACAACGGTATACCACATGTAGCCAGGTAGGTAGGGTCTACTTCAATTTTTATTTTACAAATAGGTCCACCTACACACCCACTGAGTTTGTCTAACCCTCCACCAAACACCCTGTATATGGACACATTACTGGCGGCCCCTGCACGAGGCAAGCCTGTGTCGCGGGAAGCCTATAATATTACCCACAATATTAGTAGGATTATTCATCTGTTCTCACCTGGCAACAAATGCAGCATACCATCCTCAGCCTTCAATATACAAGGGTACACAAGGTCTACTCCACAAGGGCTGCGGGTCTTGGCAAATGTGAGCAACTCCTGCAAGTCCGGGGTGCAGGCCAGACGGCTCAGCTCGTACACTTGAGGAGGGTAGAGGATGACGTCCGGTCTTGATAGCACTTCTACGGGGCAGGACCACTGAAACAAAATGTCAGCATAGTCAGCAATTGTCTGTAAACTAAAGGTATACCTTTGTATCATCATTTAATTTATTTTATTTTTGAGTTTGCAATAAAAGAATTATCTATCTATCTATCATCATCAGCCTATGCTAGTCCACTGCTGGACATAGACCTCAATGAGCGCCACAGGGTCTTCAGCTTGACGCATCCAGCACCTACAGTCTTTCGCAGGTCGTCATCCCACCTAGTCGAAGTGCGTTCGTGGTCTCCACTCAAGAACACGTTTGCTCCAGTGGATGGCTTTCGTATACAATTGGTCTCAACTACGCGCGCAGTCTCTTGCAGCCATCACGACCGAGATAGATAAATATGTAGATTAATTTATTCATACACATAAGTACATTTCAGACGTGATATTTTAACACTAGCATTTTGCTTTCGACAGTCCGAGAATCTGATACTGAGCAAAGCAGTAGTTTTCTTTAGTTATTTTAGAATCCATCAGCATAGCGGAACTAACCGTAAATCGTGGTCTCCACTCAAGAACACGTTTGCCCCAGCGGCCGTCGATTCTTCGCGAAATATGGCCGGCCCACTGTATTAACATACAATCTTACAACAATACAAGTAATCCTGCGAAGCGAAGCGGGCAGCGGGCTGAAGCTAGTCTCTAATAAAATGACGTGTTACAAGGCTTTGATTTCATATCCATGTCAGATACTTACAAGAAAATATATAATTGTGACACGAGGTGTTGACACTATCGTATGTAATTTCGTTCAAAGCACGATATCTTCGAATATACCCATAAAAACCTGTTGCTTATACAATGGCCGCAATGCAGAACGTGCTGTGACGCTACAGTTGACCCTGATACGAACGCGAGCATCATTCAGGAAAAATCAATAAACCAAACACTCTGTTTCGAGTTTTATTATAGATACTACAATTGTATTATAAATGAGAAAAGAAATCTGCTTCTTTGTTACCATTTTATAACTATTGTAGATAATCATCATAAAATACACTCTTATAGTAGTTACGTATAAGTCTGCGTACCGTTATTAATAGCGACCCACCCCGGCTTCTCACGATTTTTGATATAGATACATAGGTATAAACGATCCTCTTGAATCACTCTACCTACATATTAAAAAAACAGCAACAGAATCCGTAGTAAAATAGTTTTAAAGATCTAAGCATACGTAGGGACAGACAGACAGCGGGAAGCGACTTTTTATACTATGTAGTGATACGTTAGATTATTAAAACTTTTTGACAGCAACCGACTGTTAAAGAGCCAATCGATGTTTATGCTTGCCCAAAAGATTGTATTCTGAGGAAGGATACAGCTTGAAACTCAAAATCACAGCAAAGGGTTCCTTTATCTAGATGGAAAGCTGCGGATTGCACATATTGCCTACGTAAATATAAATAAAAAAAAAATGCTGGACAATTCACACAGCATTATCTAGCCCCATGGTAAGCAGAGCTTGTGTTATGGGTACTAGATAACTGATGTACATAATACACTACATTACATAGATAGATATTTTTTATTATACATAGAAAACGACCAGAACACCTGGAACAAATATCTGCAGATCGTACACACAATTGTTCCGAGGCGGGAATCGAACCCGCAACCTCCTGCGTCGCAGGCGGACCTTCGCCCACCGCGCCACATCGGTCGTCATTATATTGCAATCACTTACCTTCATAGCTATAAAACAATCTTTAAACCTGCACAATATCCTACCATGTCATTATGAACAGCACCAGGCGTCTAATATCCTGCTTTGCTTCACAGCAGAAATAGGCATGCCATGCCAGTGCATACCTCCAAGACGTAGAGTATGACTTGTCTAAGTGCTTATTTTGTAACCTAAAGAAATAAAATACTTTAATTTTTTTTTTAAATTTTGACGAGCCCGATTTAGAAGAGATATTAGAAATAGTTAAAGAGGTCTCAATGGAGTTAAGCAAGACCGCTTGAACATACAATGATATCTGTTAAACTAAATAAATATTAGCTTAGTCGATTTGGATACCATAATCAAATACATGTGTCGCTTCGAACTACTTGTGTCTCGTGCCGTTGTCACGAGACACAAGTAGTTCGAAGCGACACATGTTCGTTTATCACTTTGTATAGATAAATGTAGTTGTGCCTGCGACTTCGCCCGCGTAGCATTCACTCAAGGCTTTACTGTTTGACTACGCCGCAGTTTTAACAAATAAATAATACGAAAATCTGTATTTGAAACAAAAAACTTTTTGTATAGGGTACAATTGTGGACTGACCGCAAAAGTGAAAAAACTGTATAGCGGAGATTTTTTTACTTCGATATAAATATATGTAACCTATAGTATAACTGTGTACTTGTGTATATCAACGATTTGTATTGTATTTTAATGCGAGGGACTGAAGTCTTATTCTATCGAAGTAGCTAAAGTTACTCCTTATAACATTAGCTAACTACCAGTTAAAGTCCCTTCAAAATCAGTCCAGCCGTTTAGGAGATTAATTGTCATATATCTTGTATTATTATTTTTTATCTTGTTTGTTTTATTTTTAATTGTGCAATAAAAGTATTGTCTATCTATCTATCTATTATCCCACAGAAACAGACAGACAAAAACTTTCGATTATTTTATCCTATGCCATGTACCTCTATATTTCAAATGCAGTAGTAAAAAGCTAGTCTTTTGACATTACAAACAAACACATCCAATTGTAATTATTTGTATAGATGTATAGATAGTATTGTGTATCAGTAATGACAAACAGTTCTTAGTAATTATTTTTCACGATACAATTCTGTCACAATTGGTTTGTGGAGAACAATACATAGGGGCGGATTTATAGCCTGTTTATCGCAAAGTTATCGTTATTAACCCATTCAATGCCTGAGGTTTTTTATTTCTTTTCATTATGACCCTCACCCCACACTCCTTTTCTTTTTTTTTTAGTTTTAAATAAATGTTATTGATTATTTAATTACCCAAATAATTGAAAAATTAACTCAAAATACAGAAAAAGCGATAACTCATAAGTTGCGTTGGTGGCACAAACCAATATGTGTAAAACGCGAGGAGTGCGTTGCTGGAGCTGAATGGGAATGTATGAAAAAACATGTACATATATAGGTCTGTGATTGTATAGCTTATGTGTGGCAGGTATGAAGGCAAATTGAAACTAAAATTTAAATTTTATAATTAAATGCTGATTTATGCAATTATCACTCAATTATCATTATCATAATCTGCCATTTTAGGTTCACAGTCCAGTTAACAGGATGAATAATTAATTTTAATAATCTTCAATCTTTTTCCAATTTTATTTTAATAGCTTATATTTAATTAGTCGGGTAGACGGCGGCCACCGGGAACCCTTTTCAGCCATCGATATCTTTGTTGCAAATGAAACCTAGAGTCTGAAAAGTATTTAAGGTACGGTAATGTTTGATCACCTTCACACTATAGACTCATAAATTTGAGTTTTTAACCAATTTAGTTTAGAAAATATTTATCCTCAAAGTATCGCTATTTGGTCATCACTCATGATGACAGATCATAAAAATGGTCAGGGTATTTCCAGCAGGCTTAAAAACATTTCGAATATAGGTAGAATTCGGGAAAAGGGAAAATTCTAAAACCATGATTTTTAGAGTTCCGTCGTCGTAATGTTGTTTAATGACAATTTTATCTCATAGCTTATTTTACTCTAAGACACTATAATTTCGTTGGCTTTTTTCAAGTATTAACGTTTTTTACATAAGTATGAATAGATTACATAGATAACAGAGATTAAGAGAGAAAATGACAAAATCGGTCTCCACTCAGCATGTGCTATGGTAGAGCAGATCATACCATAGCGCTGGTCTTCCGTGGAGACCTATACTTAGCAATGGGTGTTACCAGCTGATTAGATATATAGATGAACTCACCTCAACTTTCGTAACCTCAGAGTTATTGGCCACTGGAGGTCTAGCCTCCACTGCAGCCACAAAGAAGGCTGTGTCAAACCTCCTTGGAAGCGACACCGGGCTCAACCAATTGCTCCAGTAGTGCAGAGACCAGATATCTGGGTAGCAGTTGTACTCTTTGCAGAGGTTAAGAAGTTCTTCGGGGTTCTTGCCTACCTATAATATTAATTTATGATTGGTTAAATACAATAAATATTTTGAAACTATCATGGCTATTAACACAGAAGTCATTTAAAACAGGATATTTACCATGATTTGTTTTTTGAGTTTCCCAATATTTCGGCTCAGTAAAAAGTACTTGCAGTGCCATTATTCAGTGATCATGAAACTGTGCCGAAAAATTGGAAGACTCAAATCAAATCATGGTATAATAAATACCCCGTTTTAAATGACTTTTGGTTAAAGTCAGTTTACATAACACAAAACAATTGGGTAGTTATTATAATGGCACAAAACCTAAATAATATGTTATAGTAACCATTGGATGACCAAATTTAAAGGGGCAGTAAAATCTAGGCTAGTTAGCTTGGGTTTTGGTGCCTACAAAATCAACACTATTTAATAAGTATTTATTTAAACAGTGTAGTAATCTGCAATATTTATAGAAATAAATTTAAATCCAAATATAATAAAAAATTGTGTTTTTGTCAGAGGGTATTATGTGGTTAGGAGTTCAGAGTGATAAAAAGAATGGTGGCACGTTATTTTGATAAGTGTTTTACCATTTTTAGTTGAAACATTAAAATGCAAAGTGAAAACCACAACACCAAATAATTATTGAAACCAGTTTGACAACTTATGAGTAACACTTTCTGGAATTTTGGCTTTTAAATATAAATAACCAATATAATACAGAATATTATGTGTTTTCATTTATTTATTGCATAGGCTGATGATGATGATGTGATTTAAACAATGAATTATCCAAAAGTAGCTGCGACTCGCGGAAATCTATGTTTCAAATAGTTTATAAATCTTCTTCACTCTATCACTCTATCTATTAAAAAAATACCACATCAAAATCCGTTGCGTAGTTTGGAAGATCTAAGTATGTACCATAGGGACAGATAGACAGCGGGAAGCATCGTTGTTTTATGCTATGTAGTGATGAGAAGAGGCTTATTAGTCTGGCAGCTCACCCGTGGTTGCCAATGTTTGACATCAATATCAGTGATGACACTAGCCCAGTTAGTGGTACGGTCCTTTTTATGCTGCCGACTGCATATAAGGAGGCCCAATTCCTCAAAAGTCTCTCTGATTGCTGTTATCCTCAATGATATGTGGCTAAAATAATTATGAAACATCAAAGATTTGATTTTTCTATTTAATTGCATCTGTTAACAGTGTGAATGACATAATAACAAAGAGTAGGTAGTTATTTGATCGATGATTGTGATAAATGACGTAAAAATACGTGATTGCATTCTGTATAACTGATAGTGATGTGATAGGAAAGTGAAAGGGTTTTAGAGTCTATAAATGCGAAGGAACAACAGATAAATAACTGAGAACTTTAAGAAACAAAAAGCGATGAGATACCTATAAGTGGAACTAACTAAAATACATACTATATCTACTTTTAACCAGTAACTAGTTCCATTACCTCAGAGGAGGATGTCTTCAATTCTAAATAAAGAACTCACACTGAATGTTCAATTATCAAATTGGTCCAATGTTAAGGTCTATTCTAAATTTAGACGTATAATGATAGCCAGGACAGGTGGTTCTAAATATGCGGAGCCAACTGGATGTTCAATGTTTGTAGGTGTTTTGCTCTTGTTTATAGCTTTAGTTACATACATTTAAAGGTACTTAGATAGTTGGTTACTGTTGAATGAACATTGAATGTTTTTATGATGTTCGATTTTATTGTTGATGTTCATATTATGATATAATATAACAATACTAATATTTGAATGTCTGGAAGTTTGTAATTTCTACATGTGCAAACTACAGAATTTTGGGCTAAACCAGAACATAGATTTAAGTCTACACTATCACCTGGAATAAAAGCTGCTTTTATCAGCGAAGACTGCGAACAAAGCGAGACAGAAGCGAATGAATTGGAATAGTAATGATTGAAAAATACACATTTCATGAATAAATTTGTGTGTAATTATCAAATTAATTACTTACCTCTGTATCGGGTTATCTCTGAAGAGAGGGGTAAGCGTGGTTCCGGGGCGATGCAGATCGTCAAAGTCTCTCGGCGCGAAGCCGAAGGTCGCGAGGAGGGACCGCCAGCCGTCAGCCGCGTCCGCCTGCTCGCAAACTCCACCAGGGAACACCACGCTGCTCGGAAACGACGCGCTGCGCGTCCGCGTCTGCAACAAGATGTCGTAACTGACTCTGCGCGGCCCCTGACTCAACACCTCCCCTTTCCTACTCAGCACTATCAACGATGCAGAGTCACGCCAACTTTTCCTAATCGTGTTATTCATGTTCCGATCTGACGGCGACAGAGTTTTACTCGAAACTGACAGAGGCCGAGAGGCATCGCTCGAGGGTTATATTACAAGGTCAACTTACGCGTCTCCACGCTAGCTCTGTAATCTATTGTAAAACTTATTCGTCTTATCGGCAATGATAATTTTGTTCTAACAAGATGGATAAATACAAAAATAGCACAAATTGACATTCACTTACAGTTTTGTCAGAATTTGTTTGTGGTATTGCTAGCTTGGAAAATTATGTATTTATGCATTGGATCTGATGCTAGATCTATGTATTCACCTAGGTATAGTATTAAGATCGCACTCGCAATGTTTTATCAATTCCTCGATTTTGTTGCACTGAAAGAAAAGCGTAACTTGTAAAAAAGCCACGGGAAATTTATAATATCCAAGCAATCGATCAATCCAATCCACGGTGATTGACACTGACATTCATTCAATCAACAGAGAAGAGTCAGAAGACCAAATTGACATATAATTTTAACTTCAACTTCTTTCTAGATGGCTTTGCATCTAAAAGTATGTCTCCGTAACGTTGCACCTCTGGCATTTTTTTCAGAAATGTCACCGTCATGCGTCTAGTCGATCTTTTGACATTGTTGTAAAAGAGGGATGCCAATGCCAATCGATAACCGGTACCTACCTAGCTGTTATTGCCAATATCAAAGAAGTCAAGTCAAGTCTTAGCTGTACGTTAACTGGCCACTCTTTGCCCGTGCCCAGCTAAACACTGCACTCTGAGAAGCAAGACCGAGGACGTTATTATTTAGTACCTACTATTAATAGTATATAGTCCAGTATTTGGCGTGTTCTGCAGTTTTTCGCGCATCTGTCGTGATGAAGTCAATCTTATTTTTGGGCACATTATCGGGGCTTTGTCATGTCCACTTCATTTGAGGCTGTTTCTAAGACTTGAAAACTCCGTGTACTACACAGAAAACCACGGAAAATACTGAACAATAATATTTACCTACAGAATCCGCTGAAACTTTTTTTTTGTCTTCAGTCAGAACTTTAAAAAATGTGTGATAATTACCTACATATGTAGGTATGTAAGTAGGTATGGTATCTATGAATGTGGTTTGTAAACCTTTGAACAAATAAGTAAATTAATACGGTTGAATTCACGTTTATAGTATCTTCTAAACACGCAACTACATCGTCACCACCTTTTTTGTATGGTTGGTGGGTGGTCTTTAGGAGCCAAGGTTTAATAAATTGTTTTCCTAAAAACTCGAACATAACTATCCAAAAAACTTTGCACGAGCTGGCAACTCAACCGCAATCTACCCTCATCCGCACTAGCGCATACATAGCAATTGGTCGCCCGGATTGAAGTGAATTGAGCCGTAACATTAAACGTTAGAGCTGGTTTTGCATCAATCATAAATCGAAATTGCATGTCAGGCTTGCGCGCAACAAGTGCGCAGGCGGGGTGTGCGGCGGCGCGGGGCTGGTTCATTGATTTGTTTCGCGCCTGTTGCTCCTGCCCTCCGCAGAAAATATGTTTCAGTGGTCCTTGTGTGGTGCCCTAGGCAAGGCAACCTGCAATGATCGCTCTGAAATGCCTAACACTAGCCTGTAATTAAACTAACATGGACAATATACAAGCGCTGTTTAAGCTGCCTTCCGATTATTTTTTATCTAATAGCTTCCTATGACCTCATGCTCTATGTTTAAAAGCAGTAGGTAGGTAGCTCCCATTATTTAGGTAGGTACTCGTTGGTTGGGGTAAAGTAGGTAAATTTACATTAGAAAACCTCTGAAGGGACTGACTAACTAAAGGGTAATTAGCATAGTTATTCTGAGGTTATAGGGCTGTAGGTATCTAGGCTAGGGCCGACTTTGAAATATACATATCTTTTCATTTCAGGAGTGATAAATGGCAGTAATTCTGCGGTCAATATTCATCAATTTGTTAGTCCCTATCGATACCACATTCATAGCTAAAGCGAAATCCCGCAATAAATAAAATCAAGTGGCTACCAGCCCATTTAAATCGTTTGAAATATCGTTCGAGTTTCACTGAATCGCTGTTTTATCGTTTGAAGTGGGGCACGTAGTAAGAGTAAAAGGTGGGCATATGCCCCCTGTCTTGTCGCCAGTGTGAACTATGTATTGTATACCCTGTGGATTATTAATCAATAATAAAGCGGGATAATTTTTTCCGATTTTTATCTAAATACCGCACATTTCCTTTGATCTTGATGCAACTTATCATTAAAATCTAACCTCGTCTAGTACATATTATGAACTAGTTGAGATTAGTTAGATTTTGTAAATTGTAAATCATACACGTACGATTTACAAATCTGCATAATATAGCGGTGCATTTTTACTTATCTAAGCTAACGCAGTTCAGTACGCGTTCGACCGATTCGGCCTTCTTGTGCAATTCATATCATTATCAATAAATCAGAGATTAATAATTTAGATAAAATTAGAGAAGAAAAATTATATCAATTATCATATCATAGCACTATCATTTAAAGGTGTAGAACGGAGACCTTTCGGAAGGTATGGTTGCGACAAATGTTTACATTGTAATATGATCTGCAGATATTTGTGACTGGTCTTTTTCTATGTATAATCAAAAATATACATATAAGTATCTATGTAGGTATTGTATTATGTTACACTAGCCCGCCTAACTTGGGGCAAGATGTGAATAGTCCGGCATTATTAATTCAGCAATTAAATCGTTATTCAAACATTTATTTAATTTGTATGGCAAATATTAGTGTCAATTATGATGAAGACCTTCTTTTTCGCCCACTTTCAATGTCCTAGTTACGTCCACATCACATTGTATTCGTATCGTTGAAAAATGGAAATGGCCGTCATCTGTGCTTTTATTGTTCTTTTTGGGCAATTGTTAGGATGTCTACGTTGATTTTTGATTATTATTGGCAGCAATAATTTTTCAAAGTAATTGGCAATCGTTCATGTTGCCAATGGTAACATTAGCTTTGAATTTCAAGTATGTAAGCGAGCAGCGTTTCACCATTTTTATTTTTATAATAATTTTATTATGATGGATAAGGAACGTTTAGCTTGGTAAAAAACGATGGTACATTGCGGTGAACATTTTAGAGAGAGAAATTGGTAGCGGATTGTACTTTCAAATTAATTTTGCTGCTTCAAATATCTGTTACTGAACGCTCTGCCGACCGAAAAATATCTATAAAAAGTTCACCTAAATGTAGGTTTTCTCTTTTCTTAAAATTATCCACGGTGACGTCACAAATCTAATCTTATTTATTTATTTATACTTCTTGCACGATAAACCATATGTAAGTACAAAACTTATTCTTGAAAATTAATAGGTACAAAGGCGAACTTAACCCTTAACACTTTGACTGCGATTTTTTTTCGACATCTGCGATCTTTTTTTTAACCTAAAAAATTCGTGCTGCCGCTCTACACAGCGGTTGTGTTGCGCCGCACATGCGTTTCGTTCGAAAAATATTACGGCTGTGCTGAGTCACACAGATCTGTATTTTCTCAGCCGCTGCGCTAGTGTGGATTTACGCATATTAGTCACTTGTAGAAAACACATACCGTGTGATTTCAGCAATCAAAGTGTTAAAAGAGTTCTCTTCCAGCAAACCTTATTGGGAGAGAGAGACAAAGTGAAGAGAGAAGTGGGTAAGTAGATGTGCATAAATAAAATTAGAAATACACAAAAGATTAAATTTTAACTTACTTATTCATCGAAAATCATCCAATAATAAGAAAAATAAAACGCGACAGGTTTTAATACGTATTAATAATCATTAATTTCAAACCATAGAAAAGTATGAGATAAATTTAACTTTATACCTATACCATTCGCAACCAACAACTTGTTTTAAATTAAAAAAGTTATTGGTTGCATTGCGAGTCTATGCATAACACAGTTTTATGCACAATCAAAATATTTTATTTCTTTAGGCTAACAAAATAAGCACTTAGGCAAGTCTAATGTTATACTAATATCAAAAAGGATTATTTTACTGTTCACTTCAATTTTTTGTCCACAAGTAGAAGAAGTGAAAAAGAAACCACTTGTATGTTAATATATCACTTAAATATCTAATATATAATAGAGTTCTAGAGTTTAATTCCCTTGTGATCAGGAATCAGGGAACAAGCTGCCGTGAACTGTCATGCACCAGTTGCTTAATTGAAAACGGAATCATAGTCCCCATGAATATCCAAAGCTTCATCAGTCCATCGTCAACCACGCAGCGCCCATTACTGGATTAGTTTCTGTTGCTGGCGAAGTTAGAAAACAGTTATATCAACATGCTCTGGGAATGGTGTAGTTGTAAACTGGAACATTATTAAAGTTACAGTTAGAAAGCACTGAATGTCTGTAATTCTGTGTCTGGCGTGGTTAAAATTCTCGAATGATCCACAGGGAATCTATTACTTTCATTATGCAAATACAAAATTTAGTGATATGTGCAGATGTGTGTTTGTCTTTAGAAAACGTTATGGCACTTCTATTGCAATATCGGACTTAATTTTTCCAAAAATGATGTACTGGGTCTAGAATATGGGTCTTTACATGACAGAAAAACGACGCAATTACCAAATTACTAGTTTTAATTGAACTAGTTTTACTATTACCAGCTTGATTCTGATCTTTCAGTAGCAAAGCTACGCAGTTTGCTGCGGCGTAGCCACTAACTGAACAACAGGAGCGAAACATGCTACGAAAAAGCTACGGCGTAGCTACTACAGAACATAAAGGTACGAAACTTGCTACTAATCTGCTACGAAAAAGTTACGGCGTAGTCACTACGGAACAAAGGTAGATACACAACGTGCTACGAAACAGCTACGGCGTAGCGACTACATAATAATGTACGAAACTTTCTACAAAAAAGCTACGGCATAGCGTACACAACACAAGGTACAAAACTTGCTACGAAGCTGCTACGAAAAAGCAATGGCGTAGCACAACAGAAAATATTGGCTTGTATTGTAGGCGTAGAAATATTGGCTTAGTGACGTACCGTAGCAATGAGGACTGTTGGAAATGGAAAAGCAGATAAAAAAGTGAGTATACAAATATCCGGAATCAACATTGTGTCAGCAACACAAGAGATCCAATCTATTTCCGATGAATTATCAATCATCATCGGTTCGTTACTTCCAATAACGCATAGGTGTGTAGTTCCACAAAGATAACTGTGGATTGAGGAGCGTCGAACTAATCGATCACTAATCTTCATCATATATCATTTATTAGCAGCGCCCCACGGCTTCACCCGCGTGGAAATCTATGAGTAAAATGGTTTATAAACCTTCCTCTTGAATCACTATAACTATTAAAAAATCTGCATCAATATCCAAAATCTGTTGCGTAGTTTTAAGTTACATAGAGACAGACAGAGACAGACAAATAGCGGGAAGCGACTTTGTTTTATATTATGTCTGATTGTTTTTGTATTGGCATTTTATGCTAACAGTTATTGTTCTTAGGTGTAGATTGTCTACATAAAAAACTCTGTCAGGGTGCAACAATTATTTTGCGTTCGCTCGCGCTTGTTAGATTGGTAATTTTACTTTGATATTTCATATTTATAGGATTAATTAATTTAAGATATATGTCGGCGCGAAGACGTTATTTCTACACTACGATCTAATTTTAAGAGTTGATTTGAGTGACTAAACCTATAAAAATTGTTAAGTTTCCTATAAGAACCTTGTAATAATTTAAAGACATAGCCCCGAGTTCGCTTCTTTTCTATCGTGCAAACGCGGGGCGACGATTTACTATAAATATAGCCGTAGGCCGAGTAAAACATTCAGTCTTGCTCGAGCCGTCGGAGTGAACGGACCTCTCTGGAATAAATAACGTTCTTGTTTCTCATTCTTGTTTCTTTGAGACTACCTTCTATGGAGGAATATCAGGTCAACGACAATAGTGACGTCAGCACTGCTGACGTCACCCTTTTTAAAAAGGGTCCTGGGACACCTCCTCCGTTATCAGAAGTGGGATCAGGTCCCGTCAGCGCCCCTGATCCAGACCATGTTCTTCAGGCAGCTACGCAGGATCCACCAGGCGCATCATCATCATCGGCTGCACCACGGACAACGAACATGGCCACGTATAATGTAACCACGCAGCCAGTGGAATCGCCAACACAAGGTGCTTTAGGCGTAGGCTTACCAAACCTGTCTATGGCAGGCATACCGCCACATTTCGTCATGAAGATGATGGAAATGATGCACCAAATGTCTGAACGTTTCTGTAGTTCGCCGTCCGATCCTAAGATACGTATCAAGGATGTCTATTTGCCTTCATTCGATCCAGATGCTAATGTAGGGGTCAGGGAATGGTGTACACACATTGATAGAGCCATAGAATCCTACAAGTTTAACGACTTCGATGTGCGTATGAAGGTAGGTAGTCTGATGAAAGGACGGGCTAGAATGTGGGCTGACGATTGGTTGGTTACCACGTCATCGTGGGAAGAGCTCCGCAATAACCTCATCACTACGTTTGAACCAGAGAACAGGTACTCTCGCGACATCATTCGATTTCGAGAGCACAGTTATGACTCCTCTAAAGACATTGCCGAGTTTTTGTCACATGCTTGGGTCCTATGGAAAAGGGTCACTAAGGATAAACTCGGAAATAATGACGCTGTGGAAGCAGTAATTGGATGCGTTAATGATGAACGTTTACGGATTGAGCTACTCAATGCGAGAGCTACTACAGTACCTGAACTTATCTCGATTGCTTCGACTATTCGAAAACGGCGTTTTCGATCAGATTCGTCGTCCCCCGCACCAAACAAACGTTCGCGCTTGATGGATAATGGCCCAAACTCGATCAGTTGTCGTATCTGCAAAAAGACGAATCACAAAACCGAACAATGTAGATTCAAACCACAGGATGCCAAACAACATCAAAACACCAAGGATCCTCAACCAACAACATCCAACACTCCAAACACTAGTGCCACGTCCTGCTCCTTCTGTAAAAAACCAGGGCATACCTACGAGACATGCTTCAAGAGACAACGAGAACTTACTTCAAACGTTAACAGCGTAGCAGGAACGAAACTAGCACCGATCACTATCCAAATTGGAAACAAAGCCATGCAGGCTGTGTTTGATAGCGGCGCGGAGTGTTCTATTATGCGAGAATCGGTCGCTGCGTCACTACCTGGACAACGGTCTGAATCCGTCAACTGCTTGAGAGGTATCGGAAGGTTTCCCGTGTTCTCAATGATAAAGCTGACCACTATCTGTGTCATTGATGCTATCAGCGTAGAAATACAGTTCTTTGTCTTACCGGACAATGAAATGTCAAATGACATCTTGGTGGGTATGAACTTAATTCATGGTACTAACCTCAATATGGTTATCTCACCAAATGCAACAAGGCTGATTCACCAATACTCTATTAACCATGTGAGTACAAACAACCCAATATTTGAGACACTGGACTGTGACATAACGGACGATCATGATATTGAGCAATTGCGAAGATTGTTGAACAAATACGAGCATTTATTTATCCGTGGGTACCCGCGAACCAGAGTCAACACTGGAGAGTTGGAGATACGACTGAAGAACCCGGAAAAATATGTTGAAAGAAGACCATACCGCCTCAGCCCAGTAGAACGAGAAAAAGTACAAGCTATAATCAAGGAACTGCTAGAACACAACATAATTCGTGAAAGCAAGTCTCCGTACTCCAGCCCGATAATTCTAGTCAAAAAGAAAAACGGGGATGACCGACTCTGCGTGGACTTCAGGGAGCTCAACGCTAATACTTTGCGCGATCACTATCCACTTCCGTTGATTTCCGACCAGATAGATCAACTAGCAAATGGAAAGTACTTCACCAGCTTGGACATGGCAGCAGGATTTCATCAAATCCCCATCGCTGAAAGCTCGATCGAAAAATCGGCATTTGTGACCCCCGACGGATTATACGAATGGCTTACTGTCCCATTCGGATTGAGCAATGCGGTCTCAGTCTACCAGAGATGCATTAATAGAGCGTTGGTATCACTTCTCGGCTCAGTTGCACAAGTGTATGTGGATGATGTATTAAGCAAATGCACTGATTTTCCAGAGGGACTATCAAATCTCGAACAGATTCTAGTGGCACTACAGGATGCTGGGTTCTCGATCAATGCTGACAAATGCAGTTTCTTCAAAAGAAAAATCGAATATCTTGGTAATGTTGTTTCGAACGGACAAGTTCAACCAAGCCCCAAGAAGGTTGAAGCACTTGTCAAAGCGCCCGTGCCGAAAACCACCAAGCAGGTGAGACAATTCAATGGACTAGCTGGATACTTCCGAAAGTACATTCCTAATTTCTCCCGTGTCATGGTGCCGCTGTACGAGTTAACAAAACAGGGAGCTAAATGGGAATGGAATGAGCGTCACGAAGAAGCACGACTAGAAATCACACAACGCTTATCATCAGCTCCAGTACTTACCCTCTTTCAAGAAGAAGCGCCAATACAACTCTACACGGATGCGAGCAGTCTAGGCTTCGGCGCAGTACTGGTCCAGATCATAGACGGCAGACAACATGCGGTCGCCTTCATGAGTATGAGAACTACGGATGCTGAGAGCCGCTACCATTCGTATGAGCTCGAGACTTTGGCAGTGGTACGTGCCATCAAACATTTCCGGCAGTACCTGTATGGACGGAAGTTTACCGTAATTACGGACTGCAACGCGTTGAAAGCATCCAAACACAAAAAAGACCTCTTACCAAGAATCCATCGTTGGTGGGCGTTCTTGCAAAACTACGAGTTTGAGGTAGAATACCGCAAAGGCGAACGTCTTCAACATGCCGATTTCTTCAGCAGGAACCCAATTGAATTGAACGTGAACGTTATAAACAGAGACCTAGACTGGCTAAAGGTTGAACAGCGAAGAGATGAATCTCTTCGTCTAATAATGGATTCCTTGTCGGAAAACAACTCAGTCGAAGGATTTACCTTGGAAAATGACATCCTGAAGAAGAAAGTGCCGAACCCTACATTTGGGGAACAGCTCTGCACGGTGGTCCCGAAGTCCTTTCAGTGGAGTATCATTAACTCCTACCATACTGCGCTCAAACACCCAGGCTGGGAAAAGACGTTGCAGAAGGTCAAAGAGACTTACTGGTTCGACAAAATGAGCACAACGATTCGCAAATTCGTGGACAATTGCATCATGTGCAGAACATCCAAGGGAACATCGGGTGCTGTTCAAGCAGAACTGCACCCTATACAAAAACCAACAGCTGCCTTTCAGGTGCTGCACATGGACATCACCGGAAAGCTGGGAACACCGAGCGATCAACAATACGTTATTGTTACCATCGATGCATTCACAAAGTATGTGCTATTCTACCATGCTACCAACAAAGATCAACTCAGCACACTGGCAGCTTTGAAGAAAGCTGTTCATTTGTTTGGCACACCAGTTCAAATAATTGTTGACGGAGGGAGAGAATTTTTAGGGGAATTCGCAAACTACTGCGAGCGTTATGGCATAAATATCCACACCATTGCACCAGGAGCTAGCCGAGCGAATGGACAAGTAGAGCGTGTTATGGCTACGCTTAAAAATGCTTTGGTGATTATCAAAAACTATGAGACTGAACTATGGCACTCTACCCTCGAAGAACTTCAGCTAGCCATGAATTGTACATCCCACAGAGTTACTGGCGTAGCTCCACTCACTCTGATAACACAACGCAAACATTGTGTGCCACCTGAACTCTTGAACATAGTTAATGTCGACGAACAAACTATCGATATTGAAGCCCTCACTCGACACGTAGAACAGAAAATAACGCGGACAGCTGAACAAGACAGACAACGCTTCAATCAACGAAAAGCAAAAGTCCACCATTTCGAAAGAGGAAACTACGTACTCATCAAAAACAACCCCCGAAATCAAACCTCTCTAGACCCTAAATTCAGTGAACCTTATGAGATCCTCAGAATCCTGGAGAACGATCGCTATCTAGTCAAGCGAGTCGTTGGCAGAGGACGTCCCCGGAAGGTGGCCCACGACCAACTACGCCGCGCCCCACAACCAGGCGAACAGCAAACCGTGTCGGCGGAAGAAGACGACTCGCCAGCTGCCGGGAGCGAGCCCGTACCATCTACTTCCCATGCTGGAGTGTCTGGATAGACTCGGTAAGTCCTTCTCAATACCTTACCTAGACAAAGCTTACACAAAACCCAGTTATACTCCCCAAAACCATTAGCTTACCACATCCGTGCTCGAGCACACCTAAACTCACATAAACCTCTTGAAAAACAAAAACTCTTACTGACAACAGCTCAAAGGGTTAGCAGTCAAGTAAAGTTATTAATCTCCTGATAAACAAACACACACCTACCTTGATTCACCCATAAATCTACGAGAACCTTCTAACCTAACGTGACCTTCTACGAGAACCTCCGAGATCCTTCTACAAGAACCTCCGAGAACCTTCTTCGAGAACCGCCGAGAACCTTCTTCGAGAACCTCCGAGAACATTCTACGAGAACCTTCCAACCTAACATAACCAAACCTAAACTAACCTTCTACGAGAACTTCGTTTGCAACTCGATGGAGTTGTAAACAGATACCAAACTCAAAATACAAAACCTTTGTTACAGTAAACCGCAGACCAGGCAGGTGCTGAGCGCGCACCGCCTTGCAGAATGGCCGTGTCGGCGCGAAGACGTTATTTCTACACTACGATCTAATTTTAAGAGTTGATTTGAGTGACTAAACCTATAAAAATTGTTAAGTTTCCTATAAGAACCTTGTAATAATTTAAAGACATCGCCCCGAGTTCGCTTCTTTTCTATCGTGCAAACGCGGGGCGACGATTTACTATAAATATAGCCGTAGGCCGAGTAAAACATTCAGTCTTGCTCGAGCCGTCGGAGTGAACGGACCTCTCTGGAATAAATAACGTTCTTGTTTCTCATTCTTGTTTCTTTGAGACTACCTTCTATGGAGGAATATCAGGTCAACGACAATAGTGACGTCAGCACTGCTGACGTCACCCTTTTTAAAAAGGGTCCTGGGACACCTCCTCCGTTATATATATATTATCACATATAATATCTTGAAGTATCTAGACTAGGCCGATTGTTGAACAGTTGCTTCCTGCGACTTTTGCAACTAAAGGAAATCGGTTTCCTGATTTTAGAGGTATAGATAGACAGATCATTCTATATTTTACAGGTTGTATTTCGTATCCTATACTATAGGGACCTACAGGAGGTATAACTTACCTATAGGACCTATAGGTAAGGTATACCTTCTACGTTAGAAAGTAGATTGAAGTTCCATTTTTTACCGTTACACAGATTCAAATTAAATTCAGATTTAAAATATTTTATTTCTTTAGGTTTACAAAATAAACACTTAACAAGCCAAATTTTATATTATAAACTAGCTGCGCCCCGTGGTTTCTCCCGCGTGGTGATAGTTATTTTGGATAATATACAATATATCTTTATAAATTGTAGCCTATGTGTTATTCTGATCTATAAGCTATATTATTGTAAAGTTTCATTAAAATCCATTCAGTCGTTTTTACGTGAAAGAGTAACAAACATCCATCCATCCATCCATCCATACTTACAAACTTTCGCGTTTATAATATTAGTAGGATTATTATAATATAAGATTATTTTACTGTTCACTTACATTTTTTGTCCACAAGTGGAAGAAGATATTAGTTAGAAGCTTTACTACCTATTACGATTAACTAAGATAATAGGTACGTATTCGAACTGCGAGTCGCTATAATAGTTGGCTACAGAGCCGCCATTATGTTTTAATAACTGGGTGCAGGGCTGCAACTAGGGTGCTGTTTAAGGGTAGGTAAGATTAGTGAGTATTGCTTTTTAATTTGAATTAATCTATTTGGTTTTGTGACGGTAATACGGAAGTCTTTGCTAGTATTAATACCTACCTAAATAATTATTATTATACTTACGCGCTTTAATTCTGATGAACTAAAAAAATCATGGGCCTTAACCATTCTGACCACGTATTCTATTCAATACTTACTACGTGACTTTGAAAATCTCTGTGGCGCGGTGGGCGGTCCGCCTGCGACGCCGGATTTCGATTCGATTCGATTTTGGTTCGATTCCCGTCTCGGGGCATATCTGTGTAAGATTTTTGTTCCGGATGTTCTGATCGTAAAAAATAAATTATTTATTATTTATTTATTTAATGTATTGTATTATGTATATCAGTCATCTAGTACCCGTAACGCAAGCTCTGCTTAGCTGGGGCTTAAGGGCCTTGGGGCTTCATGAGGGATACAGCCCGCTAACAGACGGTCAGACAGACAGCGGAGGCTTACTAATAGGGTGCCATTTTTACCCATCAGACACGGCACTAACAACAAACAAAGAACTAACACCTAACTAAGGCACTAACACCTAACAAGGAACAAAGTTGTGCATATAAAGATACATTGTAGGTAGGTAGCTACTTTGGTGCCTTATATTGAAAGAAAGACAGAAGTCTGCCCCTGATTAACAGCTTAGCCAATCCTCGCTCCACCCCTGTCTATGGATAGAAATAGAGCTCTGGAAAAGTTATCTCTGATATTGCAGTCGGTAGGAAACGCTGGGCTTCCGATTACTATAACACGTTTCAGTAAAAGCTATTCTAGCTCGACATTGATAGGTACATTTTTTTGTAAGCACGAAGTAGGTTTGTACTTACCTGCATAATAACATACAAGGAGATCTTTCGATAACTAAACCTGATAAATGGTATTTTTACCAATTTATTTTAGAGGTAGGTAGTACTTAATTTAATTGAACATGTAATTTTTTAAGGTTTTTTTGTTTTTGTATGGTAGCCTCCAAAACGAAGCGAAGCGGAGATGGTAATAGTTACTTATGGTTCTTTCCTTGTCGTGTGGATTTCATTTGTGCATTTGTGCGGCATACTTAGTACATTTATAAATTTCGATATAGTTAGATACTCCTTAAAGTTTCCTACAAACGAGCATGTAAATAGTCTGCAATTGTATAAAAAATTTAAAAGAAGTACATGTAAAGTCAGACGAAATTTCCTTTCGTCTGACGGTACGAGATACGGTAAAAATTTGCAAAATGAGATCTATTTTTAAAATGAAACACAGACTCTGTGTTTTATTTTAAACCTAGATAGTGTTACCTAGATAGTCTATTGTTACATAGGTAAGTAAGTTGCGGGTTCGATTCCCGCCTCAGATCAATTGTGTGTACGATCTGCAGCTGCAGATATTTGTTCCGGGTGTTCTGGTTGTTTTCTATGTATAATAAAAAATATCTATCTATTTAAAATAATGTATTATGTATATCAGTTAGCTGAAGACAGGGCGCTATGGCGCTCATTGGGGGAGGCCTATGTCCAGCAGTGGACTACTATAGGCTGATGATGATGATGATATCAGTTATCTTGTACCCATAACACACGCTCTGCTTACCATGGGGCTAGATAATGCTGTGTCAATTGTCCAGAATTATTTATTTATTTTAGGTATCGTATGTTTTGTTTTATTCACAGAGGGCACTGAGTTATAGGTATGTAATGACAGGGGGCAATTAGATTTAATTCTATTTTCAACGAATGTTTTATATTGTTAAATGCTAAACGGCGCTAACGGGTTTCATATAACATCGACCACAAATTTGTTTTGTTTTCCAGATCATGACATACCGACACACAATCTTTAAACCTTGTAAGAGGTTGTATACCCCATGATGTAAAATACTTCAAACAGACTCTTGTCTATGCTATTTTGGCGCCCTTACCAAGCAGTGTTGACTTGATGGATTGAAATAAAATTAAAAACAAACACAATTCAAATTTCGAAGGTTTCTGTTTACAGAACTCGTTGAAAGAGATTCGGTGTCCGGAAAATAAAAACGTAGTATTATGTACTTAGATATTTTTTGTACCGGTTGAAGAACATGAAAAATTGGGTACCTATTTTTTATTTAGGTTGAATTCTCAAAGATTTTACCCCAAATGTCGAAATTAATTTAGACTTGTGTTGAAAGATACAGAAACTCAACAAAAAGTTTGTACGTGCTTTCCTCGAAACAGGGAAGTTGTGGTAAATCTTTTCACAAGTAATTTGTATTCTGATCATATCATAGGTTACGTTGGGATTCCAAAGAGAATTTTGTACACATTTAAGCCAGCAAGTATAGTTAATGTTCTCAATTTTCTTACACAAACTGTGGGATACCGAGAACAACCGAGAAGCTGTCTGGGTTTTCATACATTTCTTTTTTTTTCAGATATTTACTTAATTTATATAACAGAACTGTCTAGTCACCAGACAGACACTGATAAATTTAGCACTCAGGTCACGCGTCACTTCGAGCAGTATCTTGCGCAGCGCATTGCCGTACAGCAGCGGGGCAATGTAACCAGCTTCTTGAGGAGGCTTCCGATTAGTATTGATATGGATCATCACTAGATAGTATAAAATAGTCGCTTTCCGCTGTCTGTCCGTCCCTATGTATGCTTAGATCTTTAAAACTAAGCAAAGGATTTTGATGAACTTTTTTTAAATAGATAGAGTGATGGAAGGTTCGTAAATTATTTGACACGCGGGTGAAGTCGTGGGGCGCAGCTAGTATAATAAAAGCGTAAAGTAATCAATCAAAATCAAATTACTTGAAACAAAATTTCGATTCTAATAATGGATTAGCTCAATATGGATACGATTAGAATGGAAAAGGCCAAAAAGTTATCATATTTAAATAAAAAGGTATCAAATCTACCTACTCTATGAATCCACATAGGAACCTTACCCTAGCGGTAAAAACCGAGAAAAACATTATTCGATACTAAATTCCCTGCAGTAATCTCCGTAGTGCCCTCATACTAATAAAAGTGCAATACCAACCCTCCAGCTAGGCTTACCATAGAGTTAACTCTATTCCGAGATTGCAGAAGCGTGACTTTCATACTGTATTCGTTCCTCTCACTATTTCGCTGTGCATTCTAGCTTCAAAGGTAATCGGATTTCACCATGTTTAATTTGTACCCGCTTTCAGAGGGAATTACAGAGCACGATTTTAGCCATTGGAAAATGCTTTTAGCACCTGGGCAAGGAATATTAACTATACCACGGATCTCAAAACTATACCAACTACTATCTACTTCCGATTATTAACCAACTAGCGGACCTTCCCGGCTTCGCACGGTTTTAGTACGGATAAACGGGACATGGATAATATGATAATAAGACGAACTTTTTTGAAAATATAATATAGCCTACGTACACCGGGGATAGTGTAGCTTCCCAACGGTGAAAGAATTTATCAAATCGGTCCAGTAGTTTCGGAGCCTATTTATTACAAACAAACAAACAAAAAATCAAAACCTTTCCTCTTTATAATATAAGTATAGACAACAGGCTTTGACAATCTACCAACCAAAAAAACCTAATTAGGTATTTTTGGTTGGTAGATAGTCTAAGCCTGAAGTTGGTTAATAATCGCAAAGTAAGAAGGTTCGTGACGTTAGCAGACCTTACCTACCTGAATCACTCGCTCTTTAGGGGATCGATTTTATTATGACCACATTTGCTCGTTTTTAAAGCAACGGACAATAATAATTCAAACGCGAAATCATTTCGCTATTTTACCTTATATTCCATACATTTTACTCTCCTCTACTCTCCTGGTACTCTGATTGAGATAAACTTTGTTCAATATAAACCCTATGGAATCAAAACCTTAATATCCTATACATTTATACTTCCCTGGTACTTTGCGTGAGATAAACTTAATAAAATAATCAAGTTAAAGTCGTAAGTAACTTAGCTTTTAAGGAGCTTTGTTTGAAGAACAACTTCTGATAGGTTTAATTGCATTATTTCCGATGTTATTCCGTAAGAGACCATAAAAGGACTTATAATTTCTAATATTGATGGTTTAAATGTCTAAAAGTGTTTTATGCACGGTAAAAAAATAAGATCAACCATGCCACCGCAGCAAATTAGCATAGGTAAATATTTTCAAGTGACCTTGCTTGAAATGAGGACCATAATCGCCTTGTCTTCAGCTTGAGGTAGCCTCTGCCTAAAGTATTTCACGGGTCGTCATCCCACCTGGCCGGAGGGCGTCCTACACTACGTCGACTTATGTTTTTCTGTATTTTTGTGTGTTTTCCTTTTTTTGTTACTCTGTTTGACATTGTGTGTGTGTGGCTATGAATAAATTCTTTATTCTTCTTTACGTTTAACGAGTCGTGGTCACCACTCAAGAAAACGTTTGCCCGGGGCCGTCGGTTCTTCGCGAGATATGGCCGGCCCACTGCCACTTCAGCTTGCTAATTCTCATGTCGATCTCAGAGATATGTCGATAACATTGGTTCTCTGCCGGTATTCGTTACGAATCCTATCTTACAGAGATACTCCAAGCATAGCTCACTAGCCAGCTAGCTAAATACTCAGCTTTATTTAGCCTCAAAGTAAACGGTTTTAAGAAGGAGCATGTTATGGAGACCACGACTCAGTAAACGTAGTGTAGGACGCCCTCCGACCAGGTGGGATGACGACCTGCGAAAGACTGCAGGTAGATGCTGGATACAGCAAGCTATGGCGCTCATTGGGGGAGGCCTATGTCCAGTAGTGGACTGCTATAGGCTGATGATGAAGAAGGTTTTTGGTAGAAGTGGTAGAAAGTAATAAGGCCGTCTAATATCACCGTGTATTATATTCTCATCCAAACAGGCTAGCGGTCCGTGACCTAAAAGTTATGTCGTCAAAGACGGTTTTCGCCTTAATAAATTCCCCACTCCAACCAATTTAAATTGCCATTCCGTAGCTTAGGCGCGTACAGTCACCTGAATCGTCTTACCCTGTTGTTGAATATACATACTATTTGTTATACAAAAAAAATATTTACGTAAAAAGCGCTCTTATCTAGTCTTATCTAGTTATCTAGTCTAGACAAAAAGTTGGAGCCAAATAATATGGAGTTCTCGCAATGTCGATGTCTCGATGTCTACCTAGTCTAGACATCTAGATAGTATTTAATTCGTGGACATGGCGTAAGAATGCTTTTCATTGCGAGAACTCCATATTATTTGGCTCCAACTTTTTGTCTCTTAGGTATACTTTTTGGGTGATCGCAGCCATGTATAGTACAAGTACAATATGTACAGTGGTAGTTATATAAAAACGCGAAAAGTCAGTAAATTTTATTGTGCCCAATACAAAAGTATTAGGCACCATAAAACCACCCTAATGCCACCGTCTATATTGTTCCATCTTTTCCTAAGGTTGCCTGAAAGAGATCGTCCTTCAACTTGATAAGTCCGTTCATTATAACTCCTCTATTCTAAGTATGTCTTTCTGAATAAGAATGCATATGAATGATCCGTATGGTGATTATGTAACTCGCGACCGGTTTGCGACAGGCGTAAATTAAGCAATCAGTGCTGTCAATGATAAAGTGTTTTCTATCTATCTATTTTGCTGAGTGTACCGCTATAGTGAGGTGCGACCCCATAGCGCCAAGCTAAATATAACCGACATAACCTTCGGTTTTACATAAGCCCGTGAGATAGGAATATTTATAACGTGTGCGAACCTCACTGAAATTCACGCAGACAGTTTGAACTTCACTAAGGGTAAAGTCTAAAAGAGAGAAAAACAAACGTTAGTTTAGGGTTTTTATTTAAATCTAGCTGTTTGTTAGATGCAATTCGTGTAGATAAGGATTGGGATTGAAAATGTGATTGGTTGCTTTTGAAAAGCTGTCCTGCTTAGATCATACTTTATTGAATACTAGCGATCTGCCCCCGCTTCGCACTCATGTATTATGTACATATAAACCTTGCTCTTGAATCACTCTATCTATTTAAAAAAAACGCATCAAAATCCGTTGCGTAGTTTTAAAGATCTAAGCATACATAGGGAGAGACAGACGGCGGTAAGCGACTTTGTTTTATACTATGTAGTGATGATCTAAGCAATGGCAAAAGGTATGCTTTCCAAGCTTCATAGCGATATTTTCATTCCCAATCTTTACCTTTTTTATACATACCTACAAAGCTGTGGGCAACTTAGCTTGTAAAAGAGAATTAAGTATTTCGAGAATTACAAGCTCCAAAGAGGTTCTGGTTGGAAACCTAAGCTGTCTTTGTACAAACCGCTCAAGTCTCGCTTCAGATGAAAACTATTTTTTCGCTCGTAAATTTTTCCCAATAAACTTGTGATAAGAAGATATAAGATGTTTTAGGTTAGATACCTGAAATTGTGACTTTTTATAAATTCTTAATAGATAAAAACAACATATTGGAATATTCCCGCACACGGAACAAATATTTGCAGATCGTACAAACATCGCATGCACTAAACAATATAGATAAATATAAAAATAGATGTTTACTCTGCAGAGGGCAGGCTAATTATAATAATAAAATAAAATAAATAATGCTGGACAATAATAAACACAGCATTATCTAGCCCCATAACTGATATACAAAATACAGTACATTAGATAGATAGAATATATATTTTTTATCATACATAGAAAACCACCAGATCACCCGAAACAAATATCTGTATCTCATACACACATTTGTCCCGTGGCGGGAATCGAACCCGCGACCAGCGTCATAGGCGGACCTTCGCTCACCGCGCCACAGAGGTCGTCTATATTCCCTACCAACTCGTGGAGTAGTTACGTCAGTAATACTATTCCATAGGTATGTATATAACCTTTATGGCCTCCATAAATTTTCCACGGCAGATCTTAGTTTCATGTATCTATACGCCCCCGCTGTGCGAATGACGAAGTTTGTTCGGATACTGTCGCTACAAACATATTACCGTGATGAATCATCTACACATATCCGAACGTTGGATACTGAAGCGATATTCTTACGTCATTACGTTTGTTTATTTTCCACCGTGTAGGTAGGTACATATGTTACACTTGATGTCGTCTATAAATTCTAAATAATAAAGCGGGTAGTCCTACACACATTTTACAGAACCCTACATAATAATTATATTAATGACATACACATTTACACATACATATATGTACCTCCAGAGCGATCAACATATCACCTTCCAAGTGGCGATTATGATAAAACGCACCCATATTCAGCAGTGGACGTACCTATGTGTGCTGGTGAAGAATAATAGCGTAAAAGTCTAACTGCATCCATTCGCAAAAGTTCCAAACATTCGAAACAACGTTGTGGTCTTTTTCTCTTTGTCCGTAACCTCCTTACTCGTAATCTCAATAAAATTGTTCAAGCATTTCATTTGTTTCATGGAATTCAAACTTCGAACAATACCAACCGTTTTCAAACAAATGAAAACTACACTCGTTTGTTTAGTTCACGGTGTTTTGAACATTTTATTTGTATGTACTTCAAATTCATAGTTCGAATTTTTTTCGAACACCACATGAAACAACCAATTGAGAACAATGGAATACATAAGTTTGATCGACTTTGACGGTTTGGTGTATTCGAATTTCGAATGGTATAATTTGTTCCAAATTCAAAGCTGGGTTTGACATAGGAATATCACCATGGACTCTGTTGCTAAGAGGGGAATATAGCCAGTGGCGTGAACACATAAATAATTCAAATCCGAATTATGAATCCCAATCACGACCTGTTTTTGCAAAGATATTACGTCTGTTTTTGCCGTGAATAACAATTTACACAATTCCATGGAAATTGAGTTCTGCTTAGTGACTGTATTACTATGATATTCTATATTTCGGTGAAATAAAAATAACAAGCCGTTTTATATAAAACTCCAAATTTAATAATATAACACCAACACTGATGTAATTACGAGACTTGGTACGTGAGGGGTCAGATCAAAGGGTCAGATGGAACGCCATTGTACTGTTTGTGCTCGCTACAAAAACAAATATGACGAATTTGTTGACGATTTTCAATTTGTAAAGATTAAGATTGTGGCTCGGCTTACAATGAAAGTGATTAGATATTTAGTACATCCTCGGTTTAGGTGTGCTTGTTATGACAGTTGTATACTATTTTTTCATAAATAAAATAAATAATAAATAAATCCAACCAGCTTGTCTACTGACATCCATTCATCAATGGTTACAAGCTACCGATTAGCACTTAGAACGCAACTGCTAAACATGCGTTGCTCACAAATAAGGTTGTAGCCAAATCGCCACATTTATCAAGCGG
This sequence comes from Eupithecia dodoneata, assembly GCA_947044415.1. NCBI lineage: Eukaryota > Metazoa > Arthropoda > Insecta > Lepidoptera > Geometridae > Eupithecia > Eupithecia dodoneata. Next base: position 2,763,182 of record OX345656.1, on the reverse strand, counting down.
TCGCAGTAAAGGTGTTAAAATATACTGGAAGAACCTGCCCTTTCTCTAGAAGAACCTCGTATGTCACGTGCTGAGCTATAGGGGTCGATTCTCACGCTACGAGCGCCACGGCTAATAACGATAATAAAGTGCATTAGGCTGAAATCATAATAATATGTAAGTAGATAAAAAGCCCTAAACGCGACAAGATGGGAGTTGAACACCAAAAAGGCTCAGCACTCAAAACCTTTTTATAAATCACGATCTACTTTATCTATTGAATCTCCCGGGACTAGGGGAGAAAGTAGGCTAATATTATCATAGACAACATTGAGCCCTACATTCACTATTACGGGGTTCGCGTGTATTGCCAATACAAATAGCTCGTAAATATTACCTAAAGATGGGTAATTTGGACAAAAGGGAAGCAATTGTACGCTTGGGACTTTATAGGTAACCGTTTTTTGATGGCACAGACTTTTACCAGAAGCTCAATTGAATCAGGCATCAAAAAAGGTTCCTTTACGTCCAAGCGCCGCCATAGACAACCAACCTTACACACGTCGCGTACTTCTAAATTCAATTCCTCGAAATCGAATTTAGAATTATCTGATTTCGTTTGAAACATTGTTAACATTGTGCTCTACAAGTTGCTACGAGAAAGGAACAACATTGTATGCTCTACGAATTACCACGAAAAGCTACGGCGTAGCCTTACACCGTAGCGACTTTTCTGCTTTCTGCTTAGTTTTTATACTGTGCTCAGATTACCGGATTGACGCCAAGAAAACGTCTCCAGCACGCAGCTGAACAAATCTAGACGTTACTGTCCTGGATTAAGGTCGACTCTCGTGTTTCACTTATCTCCAGGTATTATAAAAATGAGGGTCGAATGTGATACATCAGAGTAAGCGGCGAAGCTACGTTTTACGGAGTTTTTTTATCTTCGCTGGAAAAATGGGGATTTCTACGTGTTGAGCCAAAGTTTACTAATGGCCTGATGTTATTGGGCCAAATGGCTCTGTAATCTTCTAGACACGGGTGGAATCAATATTTATGTTAGAGACGATTAGTAGCAAGCTGTAGGGTGGATTTTTGGATATCTTTACTATCGGCTCGACTCCCTTGTGGTCTTTGACCCGTATTATTCGAAAAGTTAAGTTAGTAGTTTGCTTAGTCATCAATCTATGCTTGAGTAACGCTGGTGAACGGAGGATGTATACTTAGTAGTTAGAGTAGGTAAGTAAATACTATTTACTTTTCTGTTGGGGTACCTACTCATTTATTGTGTCTTTATACAAATAGGACTTCGCTACGGCCAAAGTCATGGAAGTAAATTTTTATGCCCATAATAATAATACAAGGTGCCACAAAACATGTGTACTAAGCCGAAAAGGGATGATCCTCGACACCAATGGATCAAGTTTTGTTATACGATTTTTGAATTTGAACATGTTTTGTCTATTTTTGAAGAAAAATTGAGACTCCTTATCTTCATACTCCTGAACCTACTTTAACGTGTATTCTTATAGTATTATTATTGTTTTGAAATATATATATATAATATTATTTTGTACTTATTTAATATTTTTCTGACAAAACACTGGTTTTGGTAATGTTCAAAAACGAGCAAAAAAATATTGAGAATATTTCATAATGTAAAATAAAGCGTGCGATTCATTCACACGCAGTGAACGAACATGAATAGGAGGAAAAAATATATAATTTGAAAATATGTAAGTATAATAAACAAATCGAAAAAAAAAACACAATTTGGTTCCCTTGGGGTCCAGAATCACCGCCTACAGCTTAGTACATGCTACGTAAGCACCCTGTATAAGTTACAAACCTACCAGCCCTCTGGTACAATCAATAACATCTTCACCAAAACAAATGAGTCCCGCCAGACGACGTCGGTGACACTTCATTCATATTCATAAAAATCTGCCTACCCATTTTACATAAAACCTTCATAAATGCGTAATTAAAAGATTATACCACCAAGCTAACAAGAAAATCTGTTTTATGTGAATGAATAAAGTTTACTTTGAATGTAATATTGTGGACTCAAATTACGTAATTAGGACTACCTATGTACCTACCTATCTAGGTAGGTATACTTTGGTATAATCCAAGATGTAATAAGTGCACCTACTTTCACACTCGCATTGAAAATATACCTCACTGGTACCTAAAAAGTTCCAACAACCTTCTATAAAGGCTTTCATAGTGACACTGAAAAATACTTCATTACTTGATACAAACATTCTAGAAAGCTTAAGAACGTGAGCCAATGTATTTCACTTCATAAAAACAGCACTAATATTTATAAATGCGAAAGTTTGGATGTTTAAATATGATGCGCTGCAAAACTACTTAACGGATCGGACTGAAATTTCGCATAAAGGTAGTTCTAGACCTAGAATAAAACAGAGGCTTCTTTTTATCCCATAAATCAGTTCCCATGGGATATAAAAATAACCTTATAAATCTATACTTGCGTCCCTTATTACATATGGGTATTCTTCTAGGTTCTTAACGTATCCAAGGTAAACATAGACACAATAATGTGCTTCAAACGACAAAGGCGCCGTATAAAAGAGCAACCCACTCACAATAACCGCACATTCTATCTCAGTCTCTTCTGATGTGGTTCTTACTTTTTCGTCCAGATAAAAGTAAGGACTCATTACATGCTTGTCAGAAACACGCGGAGCGTTTCATCTGTTGCTTGCTCTAGAAAAACATTTTTGATATCGGAACGTGAATTCTAATTTCAAAGTTATCGAGTTTCGTTGTTTCTTTCAAGTGATTTAGTTACTTTTTTTTGGGAAAGTGTGACTCTTAGCTTTACAACATTATTTTAATTTTACATAAAGTAAATCCTGTATTGGCCTTTTATTAAGTGATTAAATATGTCAATTTGAGTTATAATTATAACTAAAATTAATTATAAATAAAATTGACAGCTAAGGGCTGTGAATTTTGTTTTATAAAATATTAAATATTTTTTACCAATTATGTACGCCGAGACTTTAAGGACACCTTATATCTAAATATTACATAATAACAGTACCATAGGCAGCCTTATCGCTTAAAGCGATTTCTTCCAGGCAACCAGGTATATGCATGCAGGTATATGCTTGAGTTACGTTTAATCCATAGAAAAGCGTTACTCAATTAGATCGTTGAGAGAGCAAGCTTTCATAAGACGGGCCAACTTAGTAGAAAGTTCACCTTCCTGAAAACCAGCGCAGTATAATGGTAAATGCCATATAAGTATTTACAGCAAAATAATAAGGTGGGTGGGTAGATAGATCACAATTTCATTGTATACACCAAAACTAATAAAGATAGCATTATCCCTAGAGCGATATGGCCGCCGAATTTTAATAAAATGGAGTAGGGGAATTAGGTCGGTGTATTAGGTATATAGTATTTTAAAAGACCTTAAGGTTTAAACCAAAAAACGGGAGAAAAAACTAATTTGCTGGAGCAAAATAAACTTCTTTCTCCCAAGAAAAGACGCGAGTATTCGTCAGGGCCCAATAACAGAAAATATTTCATTAATTAGGTAAATGTCAGCTTGCTCAAAAAAGCCGGAGTCTCATTTGAAATTCAACCCTCTTAAAAATCCTTTTCAGAATGAAACGAAATAAATGAGAAGTGAAAAGGTTGGAGATAAAAGATTGAAATATGTACTCCCTCCCTCACTTGAGTCGGTTTACGATTCTTGGAGTGACGTAGTAACCGTATACTCCGATTCAAAAACCTGGATATTTTTTGTATACAAAGGGGTTACAAAACCCGAGGAATATTGGTGGAAAATAGACATTGGTATCATCCAAGCAAAGCATAGAAGCTCGGAACAGTTTTTGATTTTGAAAATCTTTATTAATCATTTAATTGATCTCTCTTTCATTTTCGAATACAAATTTAAATCTATTTCGCTCCACATGTGTGATTATGTGTTGTTGAATTTTGTGTTGCAGTTTTTAGTGATAACCTTGCCTCGTCGTATTCTGTTATTGTTAACGATTTTTGTTAAATTTTCAGTCATAAATGTCTTTGTTTACATAAAATATCTAGGATTCTAAATCGGAGTATAGGTACTGTGTTTAGTTATGTATACACTTTTGTCTGTGATGTTATTAGGTTCCATATTTCACAGACAGGTTTTACTTTGTTATATAGTACGTAGTAGGTACTATTATATTATTAGACGACCTCTGTGGCAAGGTGGGCTAAGGTCTGCCTGCGACGCAGGAGGTCGCGACAAAGGTCGGGACAAAATGTTTGTAGGATCTGCAAATATTTGTCTCGGGTGATCTGGTCGTTTTCTATGTATAATAAAACATATACATATATTTATGTATTTGTTTTATTATACATAGAATGTATTGTATTTTGTATATCAGCTATCTGGTACCCATAACACAAGCTCTGCTTAGCTTGGGGCTAGATCATCATCAGCTTATAACAGTCCACTGCTGGACATAGGCCTCCCCCAATGAGCGCCACAGTGCCCTGTCTTCAGCTTGCCGCATCCAGCACCTACCTGCAGTCTTACGCAGGTCGTCATCCCATCTGGTCGGAAGATAATGCTGTATGAATTCTCCAGCACCTTAGATTTATTTAATAAGCCTGTGGTATAGCAGCGTATTTTTACTGTATGTGCTACCCAACTACTACCAACAAGTATTTACCGCGTTTATTCTTACCGTAACTATGAGAGTGGGTAAACGTGTTGAAATGTCGGGAAGATATTTCATTAAAAGCGATAAATACCCGTTCAATAGTACTTATAATGATTACGTTAGTTTCAAAATCTTCATCACACTTCCTGACTCAAAACTAAAAATGCGAAGTTGTGGGTCAAACGCAATGGCATCAAAAATATATAATAAAATACCCGATGAACTAAAAGACGAGGAAAAAGACAAAACATTTCAAATAAAATTGAAACAATATCTTATAAATAAATGCTATTATGACTTAAATGAATTTTTTAACGACAAATGACAATTATTAAAATACATATATAAAAAATATACTTCATACTTATATTATTGAGTTAAATAAAACTATGTGATTGAATTTAAATTTTCCGCTCTCTCTTTCTCTCTTATCTATTAAACTGAGCTTTTTAGAAACCCGGCTCACTTCCATTCACAGTACATATTGCCACACCCTGCTTGGGTACCATTGTGTTTCTTATACATTACCTAGATACTAAGACTTATAAATGTACACAATGATGCAATAAAATAAATATGAAATATGAAAATATTAATAACTAGGTCAGTTTAGGTACCTATAACGTTTAGGTAGCTTTAACCAACATAGTAAAAGGTTCACAACACAATGTGCTTAAAACTTCTTATTTACTTGTACAAACCTAGAAAATAGTAAAAACTTTTTATTCAAGCGTCACAAACCTGAGGCAAGTATAGTTATTAAGTACCCTAGGTATAATTTAGTAATATTCCTGAAGGTCATGCTTGCTCATAGCAGTCATGATCTTTAGACCTCATAGAGCTGCGTCCGCTATGTCCGCCATTTTGTAATAACTGCATGTTTAGAATTAATTTCTTCCATTCCATATTCAAATATTCTGGGTCAAAGGTCACTTCAATTTCAGCTGTCATAACTTAACGATATTCGTGCAATACGGTTATGACAACATGGACCCTATTTTCCCATAAATATTTATTTACCTATCTATCTTTGCGCTCTATTTGCCTTTCTAAGTAAGTAGAGTTTGTTATTTTTCCAGGCCATCGAAAAATATTGTGGAGGGTGTCATCTATGCGCGCAAAAACATGCGAAAATAACCATAAATATGCATAAATAGAGTTATTTTTGCATGTTATTTTTTACAACCCCACGTTCAGCGAAGGCTTCTACAAATGAAAGAAAGCAGAATTGCCTGTAGACCATAAAATGTGTCATAAATTCATAATCTATAAAACGAGGACGCACGAAGCATCCATAGACAAAATATTCCGAGACTGAAAAGTAAAATTCGAATTCAGCGTTCCACGTACGAAATCTAATTGTCGTTCGAATTTCGCGGACACGTTCGCTCATACCGAGCGACCGCATTTACGTGAATTTCGAGCACTCAACGTGCGGCTATGTGGATTCTACACCTAACTGGAAAATCTAGCCTACCGTATCGATCGATACGGATCGGATTATTTAAATATTAAAAAGCGGCGTAATTTATACTATTTAACAATAAAATTACTCTTTATTGCACACCAAATAAAAACAGATACACAACGTGTGTTTATCGCGATTATTTACCTATCTTTCTCGACGTTAAAATGTCTCGCATATGTTTTTAAATATTGAATGTGGCTTGAGTTAGTAAAGCCCTAATTTTTTATAAAATTATATTAAATCAATAAACTACAATTCATATTTCAAACGGTACTTTTATTAACATTTTTCATAGGGTTTTGTGAAGTCGTCATCATTAGTTTGTAGAAATAAAATCGACAAAGATGATTAACGTGGCAATTTGGATACTATGATTAATTCTTAGGTAATTTTTTTTATCCACCCGCACTAAAATAGCTATTGAAGTTACCAAAATCAAAAATAAGCCGTAGCTATACTTCTGATAAAGAGTCTAGATTACAAATGAAAGCTTTCAAGGCGTTACGATACTTTATTCGTGATAGGGTTTAGTTTCGGAAATGCCAAGCGAGTTCCGAAGCCCGATGTGTGCTTTATGACGTAGGTAGTGTGGACGCATACAAGCAGAATACCAATGCGCAATTGATTTATTTAGACCAATCATACTTGGACCGTAGATTGCAGAGAGAGCTAATCTCTGCAATCTATGGTAACCCAGAGATCCAGTTAGACAAACAGAGTTTATCGAATGTAGAATAAAAAAAACTCGTGTCTATACATAATTATGCATGTACTAGCTGCGCCCCGCGGTTTCACCCACGCGTGGTGAATGATATTTTGAATAATATACAATATATCTTATAAATTGTAGCCTATGTGTTATTCTGATGTATAAGCTATATTATTGTGAAGTTTCATTAAAATCCATTCAGTAGAAACGTACGTGAAAGAGTAACAAACATCCATCCATCCATCCATACTAAACTTTCGTGTTTATAATATTAGTAGGATGTAGTGAGCAGAGGTCTTGGGTATGTACGCAGAACTATTTTCTTGTATTGAAAAGTCTAAACTATTTTTTTTGCACTTGATGATGTTAACTTATTAATGTGGCCTAAAGATAAAGATGGAATTTTTATTTTCCAAAATATGTCTTATATAGGTAACAAAAATACATTTTATCAATAAACATACTTGACAGTCAGTATGCAAAAATATTTGAGAGAGAATGACGAGTAATAAATTAATATAGGGTGTCTCTGTTTTTCGTTTTTGATTGAGTATTACGCGCCAACCACAAACAGCAGGGGGTGGGGAGTGGTCTCAATCGCTTAGCGGACTTTTTAAGATTTTTTGACCATGAAATTATTAACGCGGGTTCAGGGCGAATCTTTTTTTTTTTTTTTTGCTTGCCTTAATTTAGTAACTAAAGTTTATCATTGAAAAAATCGCCAATTTTATAAACCATACATGAAACATACATGAATACCTCCTTGCATAAATATTCTTGAGCCTACAGAATTCCTTTCCCTCTTTCATCCCACTTCTGATCACAAACTATCCATCATGAAATGTCTCAGGCCACCAGAATACACTCCTCGATAGCTAGCATAGTTGGCATGCAAATTGGAATGCCTGTCCGTCCGTGACGAGGGCTATAGGCATTGTATGTGTCTACCGTGGTGCCACTTGGGTGTTGGTTTAGTATATAACTAACGTAAGCTGACCTTAGGCGAGGCGTTACGAATTCGGATTTTGACGAATACTGGACGCATACAAGACAAGACTGCAGGTAGATGCTGGATGTGGCAAGCTGAAGACAGGGCGCTATGGTGCTCATTGGGGGAGGCCTATGTCCAGTGGACTGCTTTAGGCTGATGATGAACGCATACATTGGTATTTTTACTTTACCTTGTAGGTATTGTACCTAGTGTTGACTAGAAACTGGCATATAGACCATAGGCTTTTATTAACAACAAGCTGCGCCCCGCGGCTTCGCCCGCGTACAAATATATGTATCAAAAGGTTTATAAACCTTCCTGTTGAATCTCTCTATCTATTAAAAAACGGATCAAAATTCGTTGCGTAGTTTTAAGGATCTAAGCATACATAGGGACAGACAGACAGTGGGTAGCGACTTTGTTTTATACTATGTAGTGAAGAAAGTAACAATCAAATAAAAGAAACAAATTATCATTACAATTGAAATAATTGAGATAACTGTAGACTGTTGTAAATAATCTACAGGTAGCTCAAGTGATCCATATCCCGTAAACTGGTAAAATAATTTGATTTCATGAGCACTTTTTCAATATGCGTCTAACATGCGTCAATAATGTCGTGTATACCTGTTATTAAGATGCATATCAGGAAAATGTATAGTATAAATGTGTTCTAGAGTGGAGACTGTGACTCGGCAAACGTAGTGTAGGACGTCCTCTGGCCAGGTGGGGTGACGACCTGCGAAGGACTGCAGGCAGATGCTGGATGCGTCATGCCGAAGACAGGGCGCTATGGCGCTCATTAGGGGAGTCCTATGTCCAGCAGTGGACTGCTATAGGCTGATGATGATGATATCAAGACAAGAGGTAATTTAAGTTCGTTTTAAATGATTGTGTGTGCTTGGTAAACCGTTTATTAAATAAATTAAATTACCCTTTCCGTTAAAATGCCGCTAGCTTACCCTTCATAGACCGCATCAGTTGAACTGCAATTTCGTTTTAAGTGATTAATAAGTATCTATGTGCTTGGTAAACCATTAATTAAATAAATTAAAAAAATGACCCTTTCAAGGGTTAAAATCCGCTAGCTTACCCTTCATATACCGCATAATTTGAACTGCAAAGGTCAGAAGCACAGTATAAAACAAGAGAAACTAGCATTAAAGATTCAGTCGCAACGTAGAGTTGGTCGGAGCACTTTGTCTCGAACAATTAAGATCGAATGGAAACTTGAATGTGCCCGCAGCGGCCCTAGTTCCAGTTTTAGTTCTACTTGTTGAAGTATCCCGCAGATTAGTAACGAGTTCGTAGGAATAGTTGCCTTTCTTTCTTTCGTACTCGGTGGTCCTCTTATGTGGTCTCATTCAACTTTCCCGTGCTTACATTTGTCGTAGTTTTTAGTTTCCATTGTTTATATTTTTCTCAAACATTCATTGTAGATGTCGCCGCAGGATCGTAGAATCAGCCCGTTTGTAGAAGGTTAGGACGTTTACAAAGCAGTACTATTCAGTTGAATGCCTCGACCGATCGGGGAACATTAGATATAAATGTCGGGACAACTAATTTTATAATGAAAAACACAAGCACTGGTGAAAAGACGGCAAATCGAGGATGATACTGACAGGTGGAAAATATTTGGGGGTGGACACAGAGTGGGCCTAGCCCCGCTGTGGGACTATAGAGATTTTTTATTGAGATTGGACCTTGCGAGAAGAAATGGTGTGGCCATAGATACAGTACAACACAATTACTCTTTATTGCACACCAAATAAAAACAGATACACGAGACAGGAAAAAGAGAAATACAGAATGTGTTGATCTATTACGTACCTACCTCTTATGTTGAAAAGACAATTATTAGTCGTTCTACGGTCTTTCCGCCATAACATCGAAATTAACAAACTTGTACAATTTATTTTGTTATATTCTTCTCCTTAAGCACTTTAAATATAGGAACTTAAGAGTTTACGTTAGACACGAGTATATTTAAGCTGTTTCAGCTGTTAATAGCATGGACATTAAACTTGCTCCATCGCCTGAGCTCTAGTCTTATCGTCAGGAGCACCCAGTGGCACCGGGAAGTTTCTATCGTCCGGTCATATCAAAGTTCCAAGATACCCACTTTAGATAGATAGATAGATAATAAAAAAAACTATTTAGGAACCTAGGTAAAAACGATTAAAATACAAATAATACAATATTATAGTGGATAATTCTTTTATTGCACACTTAAAAATAAAACAAACAAGACAGAATAAATTACAAAATATGTGATAATTTGGAGGTCTTATCGCCTTTTATTGCACACTTAAAAATAAAACAAACAAGACAGAATAAAATACAAAATATGTGATAATTTGGTGGTCTTACCGCTCAAGAGCGATCTATACCAGACAAACGTGGATGGATAGGATCGTTGGATTGTACATGGGGATCTGTGTGCATCATATTAATTTATAAAATAATGCATAAAAATACGTTCCTACTTTTAAAAATAAATAAAATAAACATAAATACATATACCTAACTAATTATATACCTACTAATATAAATACACTACCTTAGTACTTACTTTACCACTTCACGTTAGTGATTTGGGTCTGCTATAGATTAGTCTTCGACTAGTACGAGAGAGGTCGGTAAAAATCGCAATGAAGGAGGTTGTAACACCGTCAAATTTCCGACTCCGGGCAGCTACTGACATCTTTTCTTTGCAGAAAAATCCCTATAATAATCCGACAACATTTTTAAGTTGTTTGTGTTGGTAGGCAAAGAGAAATCTGGAGTTTATGCTAATCTATACAACGATTATAAAAACGTGAGCTCAAATTATAACAATGAAATATTAATTATTTCAACAAACAACCCCAAAGGTCGAGTACGACATTGTGTCGACATTGAAATGTTGTTAATTACTTATATAAATCTATTGTGAAATTTCAAAGACTCGATTTGGTTAAACAGGTTCTGACAAAAGTAATTGCTTCAAACTCAACTGACGTAAGCAGCCCTTGTTTGAAACGTCAAAACCAGATTATGAAATAAATAAAAATTCGACCTCCAGACTGGTATCATGTAACCATTTGGGTAGAAAACGTAATTAATCACGAAGTTATCATAGAAATGTAATAATAACAGGTAAAATTACGATATAACGAATAATAACGCGCGTAATTATCAAACATTTTCCTTGCTATACTAATTATGGAGCTAAAAAGGTCAAGTTATTATAAAAAGGTAGAGTAATGTGCGATTTCATTAGAAAACTCTTTATTATGTTTTATTGTGCTTTATTATGTTGCTTTAAAATTAATTTATACTTCAAATAATAACTAATGTGTCGTGTCAAATAAATTATTTCATTTAATTTTTTTTATGAAATACTAAAACCCCAGGTTCGTAAAACTACTGCTAAATACGCCATTTATTCGGTGGACGTGGTGGGGGAAGAATTTTGACAAAAATACGCATGATGTTTGTCAAAAAGAATGGTTACATGCGGACCTGAGGAAAATCCGCTACTTTTCCGCTCACATCTCCGCTGCCTTTCAGTGATAGTACTAAAAATAGTACTATAACTATTTTGTAGATAAATAGTTACAAAATAGTTCTAGTGATGAAATATGTAGTTTTAGGATATAAAGGAGAAAACAACAACGCAAATTAAAGCAAGGATTCCACCAATTCAGAGCTGCCCGAGTAATATTTCCAAAACAACTGGTATTCTCCATAATTCTCCATTTAATCCCAAATAATTCCAGCCAAATTAATTCTATCCCAATTTTCAGCAGACGTAGCCGAAACAAATTGAGAGCGAAAGAGGTTTTTACAACATTTGTATCAATTTAGAAACCTTTCTTCGTTAGCATAACAAAAATCAACAGAAATTGTAAATACGACAGTAAATAACAAAGCGCTTGGCGACTGAATTTGGCCTCGGAATTTCCAGTAATTATAGAGCCAGAATGTAATGGAATGAAAAAATCCACCAATTACTTGCCTACGCTCGGATAAATAATATTCTTGGGGACAAACATACCCTCTGTAAAAACAAGGTGGAAAATGCCTCGGCATTAAGCCCACCCTTTGAACATTTGTGCACTAAAGTTTTAAATAAATAAATAATAATACGTACGATAAGATTCGGCACGGTCTCCCAGTACCCCAGGTGGGTGCCTGGGGTACTGGGTGACCCTGCCGGCCGCAATCTATCTATAAAACTATATATTTCAACATGGATATAGAACGAAAAATTTGGATTTTAAAATTTAATTTCTATTTCGCTCTAAAACGCTAGAATACTTAGTGGCGTCTGTCTATACCATAACATCACCAATGCACGAACATCTGATGATACAGAATGAACAGATTATTGTCAAGGGAAGAAAGTCAGACCTTTAGCCTAGTTATTTTGACGACCGATGTGGCGCGGTGGGCGAAGGTCCGCCTGCGACGCAGGAGGTTGCGGGTTCGATTCCCGCCTCGGAACAATTGTGTGTACGTACTGCAGATATTTGTTCCGGGTGTTCTGGTTGTTTTCTATGTATAATAAAAAATATCTATCTATGTAATGTTATTGTATTATATATATCAGTTATCTAGTACCCATAATACAAGCTTTGCTTACCATGGGGCTAGATAATGCTGTGTGGATTGTCCAGCATTATTTATTTATTCTCTGCCTTTACATTACTTATTGTGATGGCGTCATATTTCTTTTATGCTCTGGTTTTCAACGTGTCATGTCGGGCTGATGTATTTTGTAGTTTTATTTTATCAAAATAAAAATATATCTCGACAAAATTAAATAATACAATATAATACGTGTTTCGTAATTTTTTTTTGTGCTCAAATTTAATTCAATAAAAACTTTTTTCCTTATTAGCAAACATGCCTTCCCAAACAAGTGGGAGGGATTTACTATGTACTATTACTATGTCAATATCGTACAGTAAATAGTTCTTTATCTGAACTAAGTATGTTCTTTAAGAAATAAATATCTTTAACCATAAATATAATAGTATTATAATAGTATTATCTAATGATGAACAATGTCTAGCTCCAAGCTAAGCAGAACTTGTGTTATGTGGGGTACTAAAGATACTTAATACGAGACTCTACATAGATAGATATTTTTAGGGTTCCGTACCTCAAAAGTAATAATGGAACTCTTATGGGATCAATTTTTAGTAGTAAAAATAAACGTATCATGCTCGCTGCAAATTTATTATTTATTGAAATATTAAAATTACAGGTTTTTTTATTAAGACCTAAGGCGATGTTATATCTACTTATACTAACTTATAATAATGGGTCGAATTTACAACATACATAACCTAGGAATATAAAATACTCATTAATTTATGAATTTTTTTCGATAACCTGCTGTGCATTTGATATTTCTAATCACCCAACACTAATAAATTGTCGAACTTAACACACTCTGTTTCTACAATATTAAAGAAATTCATAACATACCTATTCGTTAACATTACTATTTGGTGGAATCTAAACAATACAGCACATGAACAAAAATAAATTTTTACGGTGTACCGTCGCACAAACCAACTCGAATAAGAAAAAATGTTACATTACAACCCGTAACACCGGTCAGTACACAGCTTTACAACCAGGGTTGTTAAAGCTCGTATTGCTAGGAACGAGATTTCAAAATTTGAAATTACAACGATATAGGGCTAGCTATAGAACTATAAAGTTGGCGCACTTGACGTTACATGGTGTTATTCCAAATTTATCATGTTACCGAGTAAAGTAGTGTGCACACTAGGTACGTACTTTCAACAATGGTCAACAATGTTTTCAGACATCTCATGGGACTGAAGCGCTATTGTAGTGCTTCAGAAATGTACACAACATCCCGTGTTGACTCTTTCAATGCCATCCAGAGAAAGAGTATGGCCTCGTTTCAACTTCAACTTTTTGCTAGATGGCTACCTTTGTTTATGTTCAGAGTTGACATCAGTAAAAACTCAATTATAAGGAGTATGACAGATCGTTTTATCTTGAGTGGTTATTGCCACCTTGAATATTTTTGATCGTATTTTTTTCTTCTGACTTAGGTACCCTATGTTCCTCGCTCTCTCTACATTTTTTGTTTTGATAATTAGTTTTAATTATTTTAGGTAGAATTGGTAGAGCGGTGGACGGTAGAGATAATATTGTACCTGGAGCTACTCCATTGTTTGAACATGGATCTTGTGTGTCTGTAGAAAAGAATTAAAGTTTTTATTATTATTATTTCCGTATTTTATGAGAGCTTTATTATGAAAATTGATAAACATCCGTCTTAATGCGCTCTCCGAAACTAACACTAATACTAAATGGTAAGTAAGTTCCATTATTTTCACTAAAGTCATTTAAAACGGGATATTTACCATGATTTGATTTTATCTTTTTTTATAAAAACTTACTCGCAGTCGCAGTGCAGTGCCTTCAGTTATTCCGTGATCATGGCGCATGAAACTGTGCCGAAATATTTTATAACTCAAAAATCAAATCATGGTAAATATCCCGTTTTAAATGACTTTAGTGTTAATAACCATGATAGTTTTAAAAGTTCCATTATTTTCGCTTTTACTTTTCGAAAAAGGTTAGAGGAAAGTGACCAAATATGGAATAGTATCCATAATATGGAATACCCCCATTTTTCTCAAATGCAAACTCACATACGCAATAAACAGTGATTTTCTGTCTCTTTCTACTCCCATTTACGCGTACAAGTTGTAGCATGTCAGTCGAGCCAGCCCTTTCGTCGTAGTGACAGTGTTTTGTTTTATCGCTGCCGCATAACTTTCTAAGGTACGTAAAAAATAATTATTTTTCGTACAGAAAGTGCACACAGTATTGTTTTTATAACTTTTAGAGACCCTTTAGATGTTCTTTAGTATGTTTTAGCGGTATTAGATAGTATTACTTTCTGAAATATAAATATGTGAATATCAGTTTGAAATAGTTGGAAAATCCAAATATGGACGGATCACAGTGTCCAATTATGGACTATTCCATAATTGGACACTGTGACGTATCAGCTGACTTAATGACTTTGTTAATTATATTTTTTTTCGGGTTTTATCAGAATGGCGGGCGTCAATTGGAAAACGAAGCGAAAAGAATGTAATTCAGAGCATATGGCAGAAGCTATAAAATTAGTACGAGAAAAAAAATGGGTTATTTGAAAGCTGCAAAACACTTCGATGTGCCAAGATCTACCTTGTTTCGTTTATGGCAGAAAAACGAATTTTCTCCAGAAGAAGCGACAGCTACTACACTCGGAAGGAAAACTGTCTTAGGGACAACCCTTGAAAATCTTTTGGTAGACTACATTTTGACGATGGAGAGCAAATTTCATGGCTTGACGAGAAATGATGTTCGAAGAATGGCGTACATGTTATTTTTGTAAATAATTTGTGTTCATTTCTTTATTATACCAAAGTTTTCAAAGAGTCTCTTATAAGTTAAGGCTAATTTTTCATAGTGATTATAGTATTCCATATTTGGGGTACCTATTCCATATATAGGTACCTTTATCTTTATTTAGTTTTTGAAAATTTTTCTTACCTCAAACTGAACAAAATAATCTAAAATTGTTACAAACTTAAGTGCAAATATATGATTGTTAATAATTACTACAAAAAGTATTTTATTTATAAAATTTGTGAAAGTTATGCCTGAAAATCAAAACGGTATTCCATATTTGGTCACTTTCCTCTACATTTTCAGGGGATATTTCGCAGCAGTGCCAACGACCACAAGTCAAAACTATCAAAAGCTCGCTACCACCCTCACATCCGACATTATCTCTAGGTTACTTCTATCTTAAGATAATGTAGTCTAGCCAGACGTTACTATAGTCATTCAGTAACCTAGCCACCCAGTGTGAACTCCCCTTATCTCCAACGTTATGAGTACTTGAGTCATAACCTTAGACATTTCCCGCGGCACTACAGGCTTTATGCTCCTACAAATTTCGTCGACAATAAAGGTGGTATCGTATTACTATGTTGAACAAGGTTTTATAGAAGGCAACCTAGATTTTGTATTATTTTACAAGCTAGTTATAAAGAAATAAAAAACTGTCTACTTTTCATTGAATTTCCTAATAAAGTGAAGTTATCCTACTAATATTATAAACGCGAAAGTTTATAAGTATAGATGGATGGATGGATGGATGTTTGTTACTCTTTCACATAAAAACTACTGAATGGATTTTAATTAAACTTTACAATATTATAGCTTATACATCAGAATAACACATAGGCTACAATTTATAAAGATATATTGTATATTATCCAAAATATCTATCACCGCGCGGGCGAAACCGCGGGGCGCAGCTAGTATAAAGTAATACTGGACAAAGCCTCAACCTAATCAGAGCTAGTATTATAGGTACTAGGTACTAATATAAGTTCTACCATAAAATTAGGAGTAAAATGTCACCACCGATTTTAATGAACTTAATCTCGATTACGGCTTCGAAACAACTTTGATATAATCGTCTTGGAGGAACTATTTCACAGACATATTAAATATGCAAATATACACGTTAAAATCGTCCTGGGTACACTCCACCACCGGTGGTCAAGGTAGCTTAGTGGTACCTTGTAAACCGGTCTCTCAGTGCGTCGCGGACACTGTTAGTGTAGTGTGTCGAGTGTGGAGGTGGACTGGACATGCCTACTAGTATCGAAAACCAAGTGAGGGTAGTTGTAAATAAACTTGCCCCCGCTTCTCAGAGTAACTCCAGTACTCCAGTCATCCCGTGACCACGACAGTGTGTAAACCTGTCGGGAAAAATAGGTAAATAAACGCGATAATACTTGTTGTATTAATACTTATAATTATAGTATATTGTAGTCAAACGAACACTTTTTTGATTTAGGCTTGATTATAAAAAATATCTATTTTTATTTACGCTTTTATCCAAATCACATGATCTGTTTCACAAAATTGAAACTTCGATTAACACACAAAACAAACAACTGATTTTTTTACAGGTACGAATCCGTCAAGAAATTGGATCGAATGCCAAGTCTAGATGAAACGAATTGAATATAAAAGATGGCAGAGCAACACCAAAGAACATTATAATGAATGGCTCCACGTGAAAAAAGTCCAATTAAATTCCATCCTCTAAAATTTATTCTAGTTATGACACTTTTACTCAAAGAAAACTTACCATGAAGTTAATATTCAGTGTCCTTATCTAGACGACACCTACAAGAAAATTGCATTAACTTATAGCACAAGATGGAATTAACTGCAGCACAAACGAGCGCTAAAAACTAACTAGCTCCGTATTTAATTACTTTTTCCCATTTTTACTGGCGCTTAACGTTAATAATTTGTGAGGCAAGGTTAAAAATATAACTTTAGAAGCCTGGGGACTCAATTCTGTGAGACATCCATAAAGCAAGTTTTTAATCAATTTATCAGTGATTTGTGAAACTATAAAAGTGCCAGATGGTGGGGCAACTAAACAATAAAATATTTATTTGGGCTTGCGCGGCAGCTGGGCCAATATACCGTTCATTACAGCAATGTTTTATATATATATTTTTTTAATTTTGAGAAAGTATACTCGATTATTCTTTATTACCATAATAAGGAATGGTATATTAATTAAAAAAAACTCTCTATACAAAGACAATTACTTAATGATTAAAAATTTAAAATATACCTGTAGAGCAGGCATAGCATTCATACACCGTAGCGAAGTTCCACATTGTAGTACTTTCGTAACGTATACCGTACCAAAGATCTACGTCGTAGCTCTTTCAACACGTAGATCGTAGCAAAGATCTACGTCGTAGCACTTTCAACACGTAGATCGTAGCAAAGATCTACGTCGTAGCACTTTCGTAGCACTAACTTTCACTATTTATATATTTACGACAAATTGCCACGTTTATGGGAAAATTCACTTTATTTTGGTACTCTAGTAACTATAATACTTCTTTAGATTTAACTCTTGAAAGTAAGCTCTAGCTATATATACAATGTTACATGTAAATAAGAATGTATGCGTTGTTAGGATTGCCTACAGTTTAGATGCAACATTGATTTTTATAGACCCTCGAGGTCTGCACACAACGACCTCGTTTTTGCTACAGCTCCTGAATTAGCGGCCAACGATATGTGTTTACAGGTTTTTCGGTCTTTTAAACCAATTCGTGTTCTTGAGCGACACCCTCCTGCCAGGTGAGATGATGGCCTGTGAAAGCCTGTAAGCAGATGCTGGATACGGAAAGCTAAAGACAGGGTGCTATGCTATGCCATTTTTTATCGGAGGCCTATGTCCGGCAGGGGACTAGTATAGGCTGATGATAATGCTAAAAGCCAAGAACTTTAGGGTAACGATATTCTTCATTAAAAATATTTTTTACTAGCATCGCGCAGTGACCGACAACCAAAATCACCAACTGTGACTTGACAAATCACGAACTAACAAATCACGAACTAACAAATCTACTAGGATATAGGTATACAAGTGCGACGGACGCTATATACCGCCGACCGCTATTCCCTGGGAGAGTTAGCCACAACTTAATTTAGTAATTACGTGAATTGCGCACTCTAGCTGCCTCGAACTGTTGTTCATTTAACAACCAGTTAGACGTGAAGCTCAGTAAGACCACGTTTTGCATATAAATGTAACACATTTGTATGCAAAACGTGGTCTTACATTAAATAAAATAAATAAATATTGATAGACAATGTAAATACTAGATGACTGATACATAGCATAAATATTTTTTTTTACTATACATACATCGAAAATACACAGAACACCAGGAATAAAAATATATCAATCGTACAAATATTTGTCTTAGGAGGTAAACAAACACGAAGCAAGCCGGCCAAATTTACCCAAATTTGGCCCATGTAATCTATCTGAATGTGATTGATTTTTTTTGGTCTGAAGTGTTCGTTCATTTTTAAACAAAGAAATTCTTTGTTGATAGTTGTTAAGATAATCATTAATTAATCTAGATGTTAGAAATAATGACAGATATGACTTTTTAGAATTTGTAAATAAGCGCAATTTTGTATGGAGTTCCGATAATAATTATTATTTAGCCAACAAACTGTATGCCACAACTTATTTATCACTTTTTGAGGATATTTGAAAACTACAGGCATCGAGTATGCCCGCCAGTGTGTACAGCCTCTACAATGGCCTAAAGCTGGTATGTAGAGAAGACAGGAATGATTTGTTTCATGTTGGAGTATAAAGCGAACACGGATATTCCATCTACGCGGCATGAAGACGGAAATCTCAGTTTGTAGGCTTCTAGCAACTTGGAGGAGGTTTTAGGCTTCTGTAGAGTAAGAAAAATAGCTTTTACATGAACTAAACAGAATATTGCATATATTAACATATTCTAAAATATCATATCTATTCTTTCCCTTATCTAGATGAATTAATAATTCTCTTAATAACGACTTTATAATTAATTTGATTTGTTTTTCATTTAATTCACTTAATTTGATTTGTTTATCGATTTGAACAATACAAATAGTTATTAAAACCATATATTTTCTTGAAAATTTTACATGTAAATTGACTGTAGCAATAAATTGTATTTCTGTATTTACACCAACAACGATTTTCCTTGTGTAAAAATAAAACAAAGTATTTATCACAAATAAGCACAACCAATTTTTATGCTTTACGAGTACAATCACATATTATTATAAGCCTCAAAAAATATAGTATTTGTTTTAAAAATATATGATATAGAGTTTTTATCTCAAACGAATAAATGTATTTAATACCAAAACTTTTTGTCTACTTATTCTGACAAGTCTCGTTTTACGATACGACCATACTGAAATACACCATACACCTTTTGCGTTGCAGACGGAATGAGAATAATAGAATTGGATTTTACGCGTAAATTCAGGTGGCAGCTGCAATGTAGCCTCGCTTGGCCATGGACTAGACAGTGTGCGGATTGGCGAGGTTTTATTACTTGAAATTACACATTTTTCTCATGTTTTGATATAAAAACAATTTTTCCTAATATGCGTTGAATTCAAAGACGTCAATGAGCTGAGAGAGAGAACTCTGACACACAGGTGTCCATTATTTTTATAATGTAATATAACATTTAAATTTAATAACTTGAAAGGCCTGTCATTCTGTTATAAATATTTTGCAAGGCAGACGCCATTACGCAACTCAAGTTTTGTTTGTACTCGTAACAAGCTGTCAAACTGACTTTGACGGCTTCATCTCGAAACATTTTCGCAACACAACGTAATGGTTGGTAGCGCTACAGGTTGGCAGTTTTCCAATAATTGCAAGTAGAGCCAGAGAATATCAAATATTAGCTGGTATTGGCTAGCTGATATTTTGGATAATCCTATACATATTATAAACGCGAAAGTTTGTAAGTATGGATGGATGGATGGAGGTTTGTTACTCTTTCACGTAAAATGAATGGATTTTGATGAAATTTTACAATAATATAGCTTATACATCAGAATAACACATAGGCTACAATAAAGAAAAATTCATATCCAAAATATCTATCACTACGCAGGTGAAACCGCGGGGCGCAGCTAGTATACAATATATGTTTATAAATTGCCGCATATGTGTTATTCTGATATGTAAGCTATTATTGTGAAGTTTCATCAAAATCCATTCAGTTGTTTTTGCGTGAAAGAGCAACAAACATCCTCACAAACTTTCGCGTTTATAATATTAGTAGGATGTAACACCGTAGTGTTTTCATTATTATTAGATAACTGATCGAAATATTCTCAGTTTATCTGATGCTTAAAGATCTTTGGCGGCAATCTTGCGACAAGTAGTGTCCTCTAGTAGGAAATGTTCATTAGTGAACGACATATTAGTTTTATCTCATGTAAGTTGTGCCTCAGGTTTTTAACATAAAACGATTTATGGCACCGGATATGCTGGAATTTGGCATGAATAGTGTAATTATTATGAAAATGTTATCTAAATGAGAGAGACGGCAGTGTTGGCGGCGTTCTCGGAAACAGTAGGTTACCAATTACGTAAGGAATTTTCCGGTAACCTAGTAGGTATGTATGACAAAGGGGCAAGGAGCTGTGACGAATTAAGGTATGTAGGTGGTCTATACCCAACAGTGGGAGAAAAATAATAATAAATCATGTATTTCAGCCAACATACAGGATGTATAAATACCTAAAAAATACGGCCCTTATAAAACATATGCCTTAGTGTAACAATATTGCTGTACTTTGTGTGGTCTGAAATTGTAATTTTTTTATTTATCATCTTCTTAATTTTATGCAAAATGTAAAAACACACAAATGTGAAATCTATATTATTATTAGGCCCAATCTAACCCTCCCCTAAGTGATTTTTGAACGGTGTACGGTAGTTCGATGTCTTTGACGCTTTTCGTCATATGTCTATCTATTATCTTATAGTTTTAGAAGTATAAATAGGTCCTTTAAAGTCCAGAAGAGGTTCGTGCCTAGCCTCAGTTATTGGTTGGTGTTTGTGTAATGAAAGTAGCCAACTTTGTTTAGTCAGGGGAAAATCTTTTGTTTACTCGCTTCAAAACTTTCAAGTAACGCTTGGGTGAAACCTTTGAACGACGGAAATTTAGGAAGCAGCTAATGGAAATATTATTAGGCTTGTGAAGTTACGCGACTTTCGTCGTAGGAGAAGACATTTTGTGTATATTTATTAGGAGGAGGATTTATAACAAAAACAAGAGTTTAATGACGGGCGGTCCGCTTGGGATGGGCCATCCAGGTCTCCATACGTTTTTTTATACCACAGGTGCTCAAACTATATCATAAAATATCGAAAACACTAATTTTCATTTTTTAATATTTAAGAAAAAAAACAGGTGCAGCTAGAATTTTTTTAATGCGCGATGGAAAGCCAATTATTCAAGGTTGTTCCCAGAGAAAATAAACTTATTATCATAGAATTTGTAGCCGTAGTGCCCAATGACGTGAACAAAGGTATCAAATTTTGTATTTAAGGAAAAAACTAAATAAATCCTTGACTGATGCGCAGATCGATTTTTTATATTTTTTTTCCTGATAGTATTTGGTGCTCCCCACACGTGCCTGTGGGGTTATCCATTAATTACCGGACACCCTGTATAATAGTCTCATTACATAATAGTCCATTTGACTACGGACTTCGTGGATTGTAATGGATACTTGGTATCTGCCCTAATGGAGCTAGGAAGCAAATGTACGATAGTTTCAAATTGCAAGCGATGTTTCAATTTCCTGTAAATTGTTAAATTCAGCAGCGCCCCGTTTCAATATTAATTCCAGAGCGCAATCCCCGGGTTTTGCATCCGGCTCGCTCACATGCAATATAAAACAATGTGAAAACTTCTACTATGAATAACAACGTTGATTTTACAATAACACTGCTTTATTTTACCAGCCAGTTTTTAAGCGCAGTTTTTCGCGATAAAATACACACAAATTCTTTTGCGAACCACGTTCGATATTTGAAAGTTAAAATAATAAATGAGGTTGGTGTAATGTAAAGTCAACATGAAGTTTGTATTCCGCGGATAAGCCTGAATAAAAACTTTTTAGAGTAACTCAAAGGGTTGGTTGTTGGGTTTTTTGGTCAAAATTAGAGCCCAGAGCCTTATTCCCCTTGAGTACGCTCTTATCTGCCCTAAAATATAACGTAAGCTTATTTTATTGCTATCCAAAGACGTGACAGTCACAGTAAATTGTAATATTCAGTTCACAATAAGTTATGGTCCTTTAGATCATAAAAATAAAGATAAGTATCGTTTTCAAACCGCTATCCCTTTTTAAGGATTTAACCGAGCCCTTAGGCTGCGTGTTCAGTGAGAGCGGATTTTATATCAGCCTCAGTGGAACTGGAGCGTTTGATCTTGCGATTTTTTCTGTCTGTAAATCGCTCCTCTTGTCGCCCACAAGTGAATCCTAATAGGATCGCTCCGCTTTCTCGAAGCCGGTCTTCCTGCATGAATAGAGCTTTTGAATGATAAAGCTTGTATGGGTGGGCTGTCCTTTATAAACTAAAATACCTGCTACCTACATTGAAGTAGTTTTGGTATTGAAATAACACGGTTTCAGGACTGGGTACAAAGAAGGTAACGAAAACACAACCTCAAACCCAACCAAGACAGGATTAACTAGGTATTATTTAGTGATACATCAATTTATCAAACGTCAAAGTGCTTTATTTCCTTGAGACCATACAGGACTCTTGAACACTTAACGCATTTCAAATTGCATAAGTAAAACTAGGAAAAGATTGAAGTGGACTTATGATTTTTTGTTTCCTTCAATCTTTTTGATGTAAAAAAAGCATCGTCGGCTACATACCAAAAATTTCATGTTGACCTGTAAGTAACAGTACATCAGGATAGGACCAAAAAAGTAGTCGGTATAAAAAAGGTTTACCCACCACATACATATTAATTTTGTAAAATTACTACATACATGGCAATTTCTTACCCAAGAAAGAAAGTACCTATTACAATGTTGTATGTAGGTACCTATTATATTTTTTGCAGGTTATACGTAGGCCTAAATACAGGCTGGCTTAATGCAATTTTTAATTTCTAGTTTTGTTAGCCAGATTACTTATGTTTAATAGGTAAATGTGTAGTAATTAAATGTAGTCTACGTGGATGTTAATTACCCAACACGTGTGTTATGTAGAGCAATTTGCTCCGTGCAAATGATTGCGGTTTCGCACTGTGATGTGAATACTGACTGAATACTGTACTGATGGATCGCGGTTCTGTGCGTGGTTATCGATTTTAGAATAATCCTAGTATGTTCTAGTCAAGCTGGAACTAAGCCTCTATCCCACCGCATAACAGATCGTATGCATATATAGTCAGATAGCTATTGAGTCGTAAAGCGATGTGGTCGTATCGAGATTTAGTCAGAAAGCGATGTAGTCATAACTGCTATCTAGTCAAAACAAGATGTAGTCTTAAAGCTTCTAACCCCCGCTACGCACGCTGTGCACGGCCACGCGGCGCATTTTAGCTGCGTGGGTGTGTTGTCTCGTATTCATGCGTAGTGTTCGTGGGTTGCTGTGGAGTCTGGACGTTATCACATACATTTTCTTGCGAAGCGAAGATAGATACGTGCGTAGGCTGTCCGTGCGTTGCGGTGGGACTGCATCTTTACCGCTTGAATTGTCAGCTAGTCACTTTCGTTTAGCTATAGAGTAATCATGATAATTATTTTTTCTGATGCTTATTTTGTTGCTGGGCATTGCCCAATTGTTTTTTTTTTCATCCAACAACCACTTAGTTTAAACGGGATCGATGTTAAATAAATTATGCTTATATTCCGATTCAAAAACCTGGATAGTTTTGGTATACAAAATCCAAGGAATATTGGTGGAAAATATTTAACTACATTGGTATCATCGAAGCAAAGCACAGAAGCTCGAAACAGTTTTTCATTCATAAATGACTTTGACATAAGTAAATATTTATTTTATTTTATTAATTAATTAATTTAAAAACAAAATCTACAGCCCTTCTTAGATAAATCTCTATATCATCTCTAATGTAAATCGAAGTAAATATATTTTTCGCGGCTAGTTTTCCGTAAAAGAGTGTAGGATAAATTAATGTCTACAAAATAAAGAAAGTAGCAACGCCATGCTATTACTGACACTGCTCGGTAAAACGCTGTGATGTTACTTCGTTGTTCGACATGTTGCTTCTTTTGTTTTACGTTCAAGGCAGAGGGAAAATGGCGCGGAATTCCACATTATAAATTTTATTATATATGGTAAGATCCTACATATTTTATCACATCTTTTCTAACACTTTCTCCATAACAATATTACTCAAGACACATGTATTTCTTTTTGTTCTGTGATTTTTAATGTGTGGCTATTAATTCCAAATTCATTTTGAAAATGGAACAACCTGGCTGAGTAACGAGCGAAACAGGTCACCGTCATAAATTGGAATCTAGAAAAATCCAACGGATTCATTGGCCCCAAAGGCAGAGACATCAATTCCATCCACATAAATAATACATGTAAAGGTCAACACATTCATCATCGGAAATATAAAAATCAATTCCCAAGTGAATAACATTTTATAAAGGGCCGTGTTTACGTCCGTTGTACAGTTTTGTTCCTGTGGGCATTCACACATGGCGTTGGAAGCGCAGGAAGGGTAGTTCCGACGAGGTATCTTCCGGTCTCTGCCTCCCAGCGCGTTTCATTATTCGGAGGTCGTAGGGGCGCGGGGCGGTAAACTGGGTTGCCAGTTATTTGATCAAGATTCCTGAGTTTTGTGGAGATATTCTGTTGCAGCTTTGTAAGGTGTTATGGAAAGAAGTTTTATGAACGTTATTGAAAATTGAGTATGACGTCCTTTTGTGAATATTTAAATGTTAATGTACCTATAGGTAAAGTAAATCAATAGATACCTACTTACTTGAGTTTTACAGGATCCAGGTCTAAATAAATACTTATCAATATTTTAAAATGTGGTAAGGCAAGAGAAGAAAACATCTTAAGACTAACCTAGTCGCACACATTGACCCTTATAACCTTCTGTCTCTACAAATTTCACAATTTCACGTGCTATCGATTACCTAAGCCAGCCCCTAGAACCAAACCTGTTGAGAGAACAGAGAACGTTCCGTTTACATTCATAAATTTCCCCGCCAATTTTCGCGCGCACCCCGTAACATTTTCCCTTGAGCTGGAATCATTCGTTGGGTAACGCAGTGCGCGGGAACTCGACCCGTGCGTTAGTCCGCGTGACGCGGCGCGGCGGACGGAGCCGCTCCGGACATCGCGCTCCCGGCCCGCCCTCAGGTATAAGCTTGTCCAGAAAGAGAAGAAATCGAAAACATCACTAAAAATTAAAAAAAAGAACAAAAATAACGCGCTATTTCTCCTCTTTCTAGTCAGACTGTATGCCTCGCTACACGCCACCCTGTTGCGCACTGCACCGCACTACAAATGTTTATGCTACTAATTAGAACCTTCTTTCACACTGGCAGTATGCACTACACTTGCCTCGCCTACAAAACTTTTTAATGGCAACTCTTCTTTTTCTGTCGTTGAGTAGAACGCTACAAAAGTATGCTCTTGAATTTTCCTGCTGACTTCCATAATTAAGGTTTTATTGAGTTTTGATGTGGGCTTTCTTCTGTACCTAATTAAATTGCGTAGAGGGCTGATTAATTTATTTTAGCAGTGTTTTATGTCCTATTAATTTTGGTATCGTATTTTTAAAGTGTGTTAAAATACCTTTTATTCTAGAAGTTTAATTATTTTCATAAGTATTTCATTACAAAGAAAAAAGACAATATTCTACGACAACATCCATCTTACACTTTTAATAAAATTCGTGGGAAATATTCGTTTTCCCGCGCACGAGACAAAGAAATGGTTCGATGGGGTGAATGAATATCCAATTTTAAATTAAATTGTCTTTGCTTTCAAAATAAAGAAACGGTTCTCTTAATGAAAGACTGAGTGATGATGAAATCGCGTAATATATTAAGTAAGCACTTTTTATATTCCAAAACATCATTTTCTCAAAAATCTGTTTGTAACATTTTGAAAAAAAAAACAATGAAAACTAAAAATTGCAAGTAATGAATACTGAATATACTTGAAATCGCGTAATAATGTACCAACGTTTCAATGTAAGTACTTACCTACCCATTTTTCCTTTTCATGTTCTCAAAAATCTGTTAACAAATCTTGAAAAAAAAAACAAAACAAATAATGACAAAAGTTGCCAGTACCTACCCCTCAGCCAATTAAGATAATTCCTCCAATTAAATCGTCCGATTTCCCGATGTCCTTGTCACCGTATAATCGATTGTAATAAAGTGGGAGAAAAGTTAAATTAGTTTTCGAAAACATTCCACCGAGAGAACGTAGGAGGAAAACATCAGTTGACAGATTGAAAAGCTTGTGGGAAATATACACGTTCGCGCCTTTGTGAAACAAAAGAAATGAGTTCTGTATTGAAATGCTAATAGCTTTCTATCGATTTTTATAATGAATGGGAAAAAATATGAATAAAACAATGAGCCAGAACAGTAGGAAAAAACAAAGCATTGCCTATTGAATAGGTATAAATACGAACTCAATAAATTACCGCCTGCTCTAGTTTTCTCTACTTCGAATGTACGTTGCTCCGTCACCAAGATTTATGGTGATTTGAATTTTCTTGGAATAAAAATTACGCTACCTTTAGTATCGCTTGAAAAATTATTGAAAAAGAGAATTGAGATAAAGATTTTTAGTTTCAAAAGAACTTAGGTCCCGATTGTAAAGTGTATTGAAACTTGGATCAGAACATAATTTTTATTAAAACACGTACCAAAGTAGATTTTGTATAAGTTAACCGAAACATAAAATATTTATCTTCAAAATGGAAACTTTAGCTTTGATTAAATTTACTGAGAATGTATCGTCCAAAAATGTCGTATAACTAATCAAAAACTTGACGGATTGGATTATTTTTAAGTGTATTCTTATCGACGCCTTGAAATAATTCACTTTATAAGATAAACATCAAAAACAATAGGAGCAAAGAGGATAAAAAGTTTTAAATGATACCGTAAGACAAAGACGTGCTTTAAAATAATGTTATCGGAAAATAAAATGGAGATTAAGGCTGTTCGCGGGCAATTTAACGACCACTTAGATAACCGATGAAAAAAGAGCTTCGTCAACTTTCCTGTTGTTTTTGCATTCAAGGAAGTTAACATATTCATTGGCCGCTCTCATCGGTGCGACTTGCAAGAGTGCTGCAGCTGTTCGAACTCGAAGCATGTGCGTTAACGTGGTTTTTTTATATATTAAAAATGCAAAATATATAATTATTTATTTGCTATTTTACTTATGAGGTAGGTACACATCACTGGCGGCCCCCGCACGAGGCAAGCCTGTGTCGCGGGAAGCCTGATTACAAAATAACACATTAAGAATTGTTTTTTTATTTTTTATTAAAAATGGTAAAGAGTTTGACTACCAAAGAAAGTGAAGATGAGGCATAACATGAAGCACGCTTAACCTGCAGTAAACTCTTATTTCGGGGTTTGAATACTTAATTTGTACGAAGTATCGGGAAAATAATAACGTTTGACGATTATCCTACTCATTCATACAACTTTTTAAATTTTCGCGATTTGTTAACAAATTTAACGAACATATAACAAATGGTACGCGATTAATATCTGTAATATGCTAGTCATATCAATTTGTGCATGTTCGGAATATGTGCCAAGGGTTTATTCATAGTCATTTGGGATCCGAAGTTAATTTATATACATTACACCGATGCTCCATTACCACCATCACCGATTACCAACGAACAACAATTAAAGGGCCATCAGTCATGACCGGGTCATGACCAGCAATATTTGATAACTTAAGTTATAATAACTAATTCTGATTAAGTAGCAATAAACATATTATTTTTAAACTTACGCGATCTTATCAAAAAATATGACAGTGTGTGTAAATCTTTTGAAACGTCGGGAAAAATAAGTAAATAACCGCGATAAATCCCCTTGTATTGGTGCTTATACTAAACATATTCTTCATTCTGAAATTTTTCATATCAATTTGTGCATTACAAGAATATGTCCCAAGGGTTTATTCATAGTCATTTGGGATCAGAAGTTTTTAAATGTACACCGATGCTCCATTACCACCATCACCGATTACCAACGAACAACAATTAAAGGGCCATCAGTCATGACCGGGTCATGACCGGCAATATTCGATAACTTAAGCGATTAATGAAGTTAAAGATCTTTAGTCTGTTAATACATTAGTTCTGACCTAAAACATAATTTCTTAATCTACTAAAGCATAGGTAATGGGTTTATTTTAAAATAATACAATTCAATAATACCTTATTGTTCACCAGATGCAGATAACAATCGTTATAACCTCCTAGACAGTCACAATAAGTTCAATTAAGTCACCTTCAAAATGGTAGGCATATTATTTGTAATTATACGATTAGACAGAATTTGATTTTTTTTATTACAAAGCGTAAGAAATGCAGATTTTTTGAGATATTATATAATTCCTTAGAGATCGTGTATAGTTTATATTTTACGGTTAAGTTTAACCTATCGATCAACATTTCAGGGCCCTATATAAACATTTCCACAATTTGAGTGAGTACTTCCCTAAATTAGTAGTATATCCTTAAGTTATTTAGCGGGGCCCTATTCATTGGGCCTTCTGCGGGTCTCTGCTCCTCTGCTTAAATATTTAATGATGTGAAGTCACTAGCCAATAGTAGCCCACGAAATTGCGGTTTGTACGATACCCGAGATCATTTTCGTTCATGAATGAATGAATGAACACTTTATTGTACTGAAAACTAAAAAATAACACCTTATATCTAAATATTACACAGTAAAAGTACAATAGACGGCCTTATCACTGACAGCGATTTCTCCCAGGCAACCTAGGGATGGTGAAAAAGATATAAGAATACTATAAGAGTTGGTAGATCACAAACAGATGGAGAAGTATAAAAAACAAAACATACAAACTATATACATTGCATGCAACACAAAACTAATACATAAATTAGAAACTAACCTAAAAGATAAACTGAATACAATAGGAAGGTACCACAGAGGTAAATTTCGATAAAATCTGATCACAGCTGGAGCTGCAATTCACATGGTACAGAAACGTTCATTTTCTGAGGTAAGCTTGGAAGTGGTGAGACAATGGTGGCAACAAGGCTCGTAATTGTCAGTTGACGAGCAGCTTAGAATAGATAGGTACTTGTGGCTGTAACTGGAACCCGAACTAGCAATTTTGCTAACCAATAGGGGTTTTAAATTTTACCAGTTTTGTCTACGGTGTACCATCTACTTATTTATAATTTATTCTACACTAGCTGTGCGCTGTGGCTTCGCCCGCGTGGATATCTTTGTGTCAAATGGTTTATAAAACTTTCTCTTGAATCACTCTATCTATCAAAAAAACTCCATCAAAATCGTTGTGTTGTTTTAAAGATCAACATACATAGAGATAAACAGACAGCGGGAAGCGACTTATTTTTATACTATGTAGTGATTGACTCTATTAGTTGTTTGACTTGTTATCTAAATTACGGATTTTATAATATTTGTTGACATCACTTGTATTAATACAAATATTATTTTATCAACACAAACTTTGCATGCCATTTTTTTCAATTTGTACACCGTAATCGGTAAAACAGTTTGATACCTAACTGTATGTAACATCTTATTAACACAATATGTTTATGCAACTAAGTTATCTTTATCTTTAGGTAAGTATGGCTTGTCCTTAAGAAAACTCTAAACCTGACGTAGCAGAAGATCGATTTTAATATTCACGTGCCTGCATTCGGGCGAGATATGCAGCTCCACTGTGTTATTCCACCAATGTATTATGTACCTAGTCTTATGTGAATAAATATTACTGATTTACTGAAGTAAAAATATATTATGAAAACAAATTTATCTTAAACAACTGTTTGTAAAATTGTTTGTTTAAACAAAAATAGAACAATCATAACGACTCAACAAAATATTGTTTTCCTAATTAGCTGCTACAGATTTATTATGACCCCTTAATAATGATGTTTTTTCTCCTAAAGATTTCTGAGGTTTACGACCGATAATAATTACAGTACTCGTGAAGCTTTTCTTTCGGCCGTTTCCTTTTATTATAATGGCCGAATTAAATTGCCCGTCTTATCGTAATAGTGGTCATCAAAATTGAAACACCGTTTTTGACCTCACAATGTGTCTAGCTGCCTGCGTCATGCTTTACCTTCTGTGTTATTATTGTGTATCATCCGATAAATGGCTTTATTATTTTGTGTAATTCTTCTGTGGTGGAGCCGTCTATTCTAGTAAATCCTGAATTTACCTACAAGGTACGTATTTTAGTAACTAAGTAGAGGGAATGCGCGATGAAACGGACACTATACATATCTTCGAAATTTTGAACAAAACTCTTTAACAAAATTCTGAATTTACAAGGTACGTATTTTAGTAACTAAGTAGAGGGAATACGCGATGAAACGGACATTATTCTTCGAAATTTTGAACAAAACTCTTTAATGTTATTTGGTTGTTAGTTGTGTGACCATAGACAAACCCACAGTAATGGCAGTTACCGGTAGCCTTTACTTTTGTTTACATTGGACACTTTCTTTCCGCATTGGGTTAAAGTAAAATTTTCTCATTTTTTAGAAGTCTCCAAATTCCACAAGAAGTTTATACAATTATGCTGTGAGAATTGTCCAGCATTATTAATTATTATTTATTTATTTATTTTATTTTATTTATAACCCATGTGCTAGTATTTGATTTGATATTATTGTCACGAAAACTCGATAACGCGCATTGAATCAGACGCGGAAAGTTCAAATTGTTATTGCCTGGCCGATTCCTCCTGTTCTTTGTTCGAGGTAAAAACCACATACTTATAGTAATTACCGATTTACACTTTTTCTTTTGTTTGTTGTTTGTTCGTAAAGTATCGTAAACAAAATTCTATTATCAATTTACATGAATAATATTTTGTACATGAATAATATTTTGTAAATGAATATATTGTAGGTTTTAAATATTTTACCATTTGTAAAATGATTCAACAATATGGTGGAACTGGTTTAGCATTCACTTTAAAAATATAAGAGTTTTCAATGAAAAACGTGCGTCATTTTACAATTTATACATGTTTCAGCGGAATAACTTTATTTCATGTAAAAATTTTTACCTATCGCGTTAATTACTGTCGAACATAATTTTCATTTTTATGAGGATTTTTTCCATAGCACGTGATTAGAAAGAGACGGAATTTAAAAAGTAAATAAGTAATTCAAAAGTACGTCCAGATTAAGTAACAAAACATGATAAACAACTTGTTTTTTGTATTGAATTTAACATGTTTTTTTATAATATGGAATAGTTATAATTTAACATTTTCATACAGTGGATATCTTATATAATCTGGGTGTGATGCGACCCTTGTTTTTTTATAGTATTTGCTTTAATTCGGAATACTTTCATCCCATTCTGATGCCGCGCGGATCGAGAGGTGCGGTCGAGCGAGCGTCAGGCGAGTTTGGAAAGATACAGCATATTTTCTATCCTACTCATATAACGTGTCATATTATGTAACCACTACATAATTCCGAAATAAAGACGCACTATTTCTAGAACACCCGGGAAAAATACCTGGTGAACGATAATATATGTGCCCTCTAATAGAATGAGCCCGAATGAGCCCATCTATCTTAGCTGGACTTTCACATCCCTTCGTCATTTCGCCCTTAGCCAGTAAAAGGTATTCTTTTGCCCTTTCTAATACAATACTCGCAAAAATATTTTTGGACTTAGATTTAGTGCAATTTGGGCTGTAATACTAATATACTTAGACTCATTTTGAAGAGTTTGTTTCCACTTTACAGTAATTGGGCTAGCCGTAGTACTTAAGAATTTGAAAGACTCGGCTCGCGACTGAGTGAATTATAAGTTAATAGTTGTAATGTTTGAATTGATAATAATTGAGAAAATTGCTTTTGACTGAATTTATGATGATAAAACCAAAGGCGTTACTGAAAATTTCAGAATATTCTAGAATTTACTGCGATTGCAAAGAACACACCTGAAACGGATTTCCCGCAAGTTCGAATATAGCACCGATTTTGTACCACTCAAAACCGAGCGTTATTTACCTAGTTCTCGAAAACGGAATACGTTTGCTAGGACGAGTACTCACAAGCGAATTGTATTCGTAACCAGACCAATACAGAAACCAGTTTCAAGAGTGTTACCTACACTGTAATGATCACGTGTAAATGATCTTGGGTCTCGATGTCCGCGAGATTTCCTTTAGATAAAGGTAAAGATACATTTATTTGGCCATAAACAGTTTCATATACAGGTTTGACCAGGAATATAATAATATTTAAGTTTGGGAAAGTACATTACATACATTACATAAATACAAGAGTATAAAGTGTACCTTTAAGGTACTCAATAGATGAGCTGAAACTACGGTTATAAACGGTACGGTTAGAAACGGTACGGTTACAGTACCTACGGTTACAAATTCTAGTGTTAAGTGGGGTGTGTACCACTGCGAGTGGAGTGTCTATCGATCCTAATTCCATATCCGATTCTGCTGTACAGCAATAATTGACAATCATCGGCTACCTGCTAACCACTCTGACCTGGAGCACACTATTCTACAATCACAAAGTGAGTCCTTCGATATTGTTACTTACTACGTAAATACACACTGATTTTACGTTACAATAACATAAACAGTTGGTAACAATAACAGTATGAGTACCTACGACGCCATTATGGCCTAACTGACCAGTGGCAGATCTGCGTGCCACGTGCCACACTATTTTTTTAGAATACAGTATATTATAGGTTTTATTTTATTTATTGTTAAAAGACGAGTAGACTGTGGTTGATGTGTCTATATCACACAGTGTTGAATTTATTAATTGCATTACTTAGTATGTTATTTTTGTCTCGTTACCAGTTGTCGAGTTTATTCTTGAATTATGAATTATTCTTGAAATTTATTCTTGGTTTCAGCTCCCTAATGAGTAATGATACTAGCTTTAGGTATTGCTGTGTGCTATACCGAGACTGTGTACACGTTATGTGTTTTGAGCGCTCGTTGTGGTAGCGAGCTTTTAAAGACCATCTGGTCTCATAATATCATTACGCACCCAAACGCGCGCTTTTAGGAATTAAAACGCGCATTGGGGTTTGTACGTAGGTACTTATATTTATAGAGAACCCAAATGGTTTCATTTCCTTTATTCATTCACAAACAATAATTATTGTATGCATTTAAATTTTAAAAAGTAATTAAAACACATTACTTAGCTTAGGTAAAATTGGTATGGTTCTTTAAACGCACATGCCTCATTTTACCTACTTTCGTAAATTGTTTGTCGCTGAGAGCGATATCTTCCGTCGGGCCGTCTTTTGTACTTTTTTTAGTTTTCGATTTTTTTTATGTTACAAAAGTCATATAACGGGATATTTACCATGAATTGAGTTTTTGAGTGTAAATAATCATGATAGTATCAAAAGTTTCTTTATGTTGTACGTATACAACAATGTTCATCCATTGATTTATTTTATGTTCTTCAAACGCACATGACCAAAGCGTGCGCTTGAGAACGCCTCATTGTGTCCTAGCCCTTAAAGTCTACCTGTAGACCAGATAGCTTGGTCTCCGGTATTGCCATGTGCTATGTCGGTGTAATCTCGATCGATCAGCACACCTGCGATTGGTGAATTAGAAAACCAGGTCACTACTCACGAGTCGGGTATCAATCAAGTGGATTGGAAAATTATTGAGCTTTCATCCGGATGCCTTTTTAATAAGTTGGAAGGATTCAATCTTTTAATTTGAAGTCGTTTAGAAGTGTGCTGATGGCATTCTTCGAAAAAAGAGATTTTGATGAATTACTTGAGCTTATTACGAAATTTGTACGATGTTTGTACGCTTAAGAATCCAGCGATCTAAAATAAGTCTTATGTACTGATTAAAATTACCTGATTTACAAACAAATTAATCAATTATTTTAAGTCGCTTCCGCTGTCTTTTCGCTTAGATCTTTTAAACTACTCAATGGATGTTAATGCAGTTTTCAGCAAAAGATTTGTGGTGAAGTGATTTAAGGTGAAGGTTTATAAACTATTTGACACATAGCGAGGCGCAGCTAGTTCATTATAATATGTATATTCTGGCCGAAGTATGTGCTGTTACGGCGTTTTCGCGGACGATTACCGGTCGCAGAACATATTGCGTCACACAAGTCGCCGAAATTACCTACGTGGTAGTAAATAGGTTTATTTTATATATATATAGATTAAGGTACATATTTTATGTGGGCCGTAGTTTTTAAGTTTAAGTTTCCATCCTGTACAAGACTAATATAGCCTGAAATAAATAAATTATTTTTATTATAATAAACAAGGTTGTAGTAAACCCGCTTGTTTTAAAGACACATCAATCATTAAGAATAGATGTAAAGGCAAAGGTTCTACATCTGAGTTATTGCCCTTTCTCCAGGCCGACGGGTCAAAGGGCTACCCCCATAGATAATGTTGTTTACGGCAAAAACATTTGTCTCTTTGAGATTAAATTATTATGTTTTGGTAAGATTGAGGGCGTATACACGACACGCTAAGCCGAAGGGTAATTGGGTTATGATATAATTTTAGCGGTTATTTTACATGTTGCTTTTTTTGATATTTTAAGGAAGACCTTTCACGTTAAAGTTATATGGCGCGTGTAAAATTTTCATACTGTTTGTTCTTGTTCTACAAGGATTAAACTATCAGAAAAATTATTTTTTCTATGAAACTACTTGCTTCTGGACTTGTATCCGCAACTTGGCCACAGGTGGGCCTTTTTCCGTTCTATGGAACTATTAAATCGAAGTTAATTAACACTAAACTCGATTTTATGGTACTTTTGCACCTTTCAGTTTTTTTTACTATAAAACTACTATTAATATAAAAAGCAGAAAATTAAAAAAAAAAAAAACGTTACCACTCCAAAGAAATTAATCTCGTGGAAAACGTAAATCGAGCCACTTTAACATCACTAAGCAACTTGTAGCACCATGTATTAGTCGTAACAATTCGTACCATTCCGTAGCATTTCGTAGCATTTCGTAGCACTGCTTAGCATTTCGTAGTAACTCGTAACACTTCGTAGCATTTTGTTCGTAGCTAATTTTGGTGGTACATAATTTTTCATTATTTAACTTCTTAATAAAGCGTTGTTTTATTTTGCTAGTAATTTTTCATTGTTAATCTCTAATAGGTAATCAGAGCTAAGTGCTGCAGGAAACAACTAACCGATTTTAAAATGTTTTGTTATCATTTGTAACGGGATTTTACAATACAATACAAAAATACTTTATTGTACACCAGATTATTACTAAAAGACATTACATGGGACGAGTACAATGGACGGCCTTATCGCTTAAAAGCAATCTCTTCCAGGCATTTTATACACTACTGTGTTTAAAAACTGTGGTTACCTAAACTTTGTACCATTTGTAAATACTTACATAGAAAACGTCTAGGTCGGAAAATTGACAAACCAAACATTTTCGGAATCAAACCCACTACCGCCCACTGCGTCACAGTATCCCTACGCCGCAAGCACCATCCCACCGAAGCGAAGGCGAAATGTTGACGTACGACATATCGATTCTGGGAGTCGGGTCGAACCTTTTCATAAACACCCTGTAGGTATGTAGTAAACCACTAATGGCTGTTGTTTTTGTTTTGTTTTGCAACTCATTGTGGTTGAGAGTTTTTCACGAGATATTTATTGACTAGCTATACACTGGAAGGTTTGCTTCTTGTAATGGTAAGAACAGTTTTTGTGCGTTGCTAATTATGAATTTATTTATCTAGTTTATGTATTCGACGTCCATAAAATTTATTGAAAATGGTGACTAAAATAAGTTGTTGAAAAAACTAAAATATTTATACAATGAATATAATAAAATATGTATAAAATTCATATAATATACTGATTTTTTACTGTCGGAACTGTGTACAAAAATATCGAGTTCATTAAAATAACTACGTAATCTTTTTTAATAAAGAACGTTACAAAAAAAAGAATAGAAACAAATCAGAACTGTAATTGAAATAATTTAGCTAACTAGGTAATTAATTGATGATTAAAATAATTATTTGATATCCTAAAAATAACATCGATTTTTTTTAATTTTTTCATTCTAAATTTCAAGATCCTTTCGTAGTCGAGTTCGAATGGGCAGTTTCACACGTTTAAATGTTTCTTCATAAAAAGAAGACAATCGCATCGTCTTTTGTTTCTTGGATGTAAAGTGAACTACTTTTTTCAACAACCAGCAATAAAGTCACATTAACTACGCGCTTTAAGAGTGGATTTTAGTTAGACTTGTAGATTGCCTTAATAAGATGCCTAAAAATAATAATAATCACATTTAGATCAACACTAATGATCTTGAAAGCAGTTCCACTATCAATTTTGATTCCTGACTGCTATGTATGCTAGCATATTGATTCATTTATTATTGGTACATCGCAGTAAGTACAAGGTAGGTAAAATTAAGTTGGGATTTGGGTGGATTGAAACTAAATTTTAGCTCGAGTTCAAGTATTTGAAATTCACACATTCATTGTAATCAAGTTTTTTTGTTCATTTATTTATGTTTTTATTTATGTAGGTATACGTTAAATCTAGAAGCTAACTTAAACGGTAATTCTGTTTGTCTGTAAGCCTCATAGACTGTATTATATAATATTAAATTACTAATCTACCTGGTTAAGTGGGTAGATACAGTTAAGTTAAAAGTTTGGAACTGCTTTCAGGAGTGCACCCAGACGGTCATATGACTGTGAAAAATAAAATATATAAAAAAATAATTTTTTTTTTAGTTGTAACTAAAAAAAAAAATTATTTTTTTATATATTTTATTACGGTGTAAATAATTATTGTAAAATTGTAATTTTACAATAATTATTTACACCGTAGTAGAAACCTTCATCTAAGTATAAATACTTGTGTTAGAAGGTCTCGCTCTTCTATAACCGAAAATACAAATTACATTACAGACTTATTTGATCTATTTAACATACAGAAACAAAAATACGATTCTTTATCTAATTCTAAGAAAACACCTAATCATGACTCCTAGATGTTCTAACTATACACGGCATCATTTATCACTTGTGACGTCACAGAATAAAATTAATTCTTGCACGTCAAACCGTGACGCGAACAAGGGCGGTGGATGAAATAATGTGAGGCATTCATTACGGGTTAAGCTTTATGGATTTATGTGCTTTTCGCGATATGATTTGACAGATTACCTTTGTGCTTGTTATAACAATGGAACAGGAATTTTACGTCGATTTTTCAGTGATTTATTGGGGCTTAGTAAAAGCCATGCTTTTTTGTAGGAAAAGGTACAAAAATCTTACTCAAATAGCTACTTTTCTATATTTTTTTTATTATTTTGTCATGTATCGTGTTCTGTATAATAATTATAATCTATATTAATATTATAAAGAGATATTATATACTAATATTATAATAGGTTGTGAGGTTGTAGAGTGTAATCTTTGGATCTACTGAACCGATTTATTTATTTAAAAAACAAGATCCACAGCCCTTCAAAACTAAAATGAATATACTTAGTCACTAAACATAAGTCCAATACTGTAATATAAAACTCTTTTAACAATCTTTCCACGTTATCGGTGAGAGAGAGATAGGCTACGAGTAAATAACATGTAGACGTATATTACGAGGGCGCCATGTCACGCAACAAATTCAATTTTTGCCCTCGTTCCTCTCACCAAAAACACGAAAACAGAAAAATATATAAAAATTAAAGATAATTTAACTTTTCGTTCCTCGCAAAAGATTATGAAACAAATGTCCACACAGGCACAAATGTCCGCAAGTAGCAAATAAATATAATGTTGACCAAAACGTTTTCATTTCACCTGGTCAACAGAAGTACAGGTAAATAGCTAGGGCACTTTATATCGGGGGTTTCCAGCAGCGTACCAATTTGCAGTTCCATTCTGTAGGCCACTAGGGAATGGAGGTAAATAGGTCTGGACTGGACCGGATGTCGGTAATCCATATTGAATACGACGTTTCCGGTTTCCTCTTGAATTATTTGGATTTCGAACGAGGGCTTTTCTAAAGTAGACTGGTTTAAGATTTTGTACAGGATTTGGTACCCACGATAATTTAAAGAGTTGTTTAGTTGTTTTTGTGTTTTAGGAAAAGTAAATATCAAATCAGAATCTCATATCTGCAATGCGATTAGAAATAGTGAAATGAAAGGTTGCGGTTTTAGTTCCTATAAGTAACTTAGATTTTTTCCTAAGCACTATAAAAACAAAACACTTATGAATGGCTTGCTGAATATTCAATGGAAGGTTGGTTGACGACTGATTTCGAAGCTAACGTCAGTGTTGATTTGATAGTTTTGGTCAGCTATTTCTATTTCATTTTTGAACATTAAAATCTAGTGTCGTTTTAGTAAAAAAAATTGTTAAATTAGAATAAAGTAGTACATTTAGCTATTGCTGCTAATTAACGCATTCACTGCCTAACCATCGCTGGACAGAGCTGGAGATCGGCATGTGCCTACTAGGCCATGAAAGTGTTAAAGTACCTAAATAATTTTACAGATTGTCATACTTTGTAAGTACCTAATTCACTTTTTATTCAATTTTTCACAGACCCTTTGTTATAAATCCCGGTAGAAACCGGTCCCAAAGCAATCACCAGATATTTACCTTCCCCGTACGCTATTGTCTTTCCAACGATTTTCCCTTTCACAAACTTTTCCTTTTCTCGAATTATAAAGGATTATGGGCACGTAAAAAATTCCGTAATATTCCGAAGAACATTACGACGGTACATAAAGATAAACTCGAGTTCGAAACTCTATAATGTGATTCCACCCCTGCAGCTACCTATCGTTATACTTTACCTGGTATTACCACATGTGTATTGTATTGTACCCTAGCAGATATGGGAGAGGAAATCTGTCGGTTTGAGAGCTTTTTCAATAGATAGTTATGTGAGTTTTATAGCTTATAAGCCCTTTCATTCGCTTGGGCTTTAGGAATAATCCAACTAATGTTAGTTTCCATGCAAACTACGAGTATTACCCACTTTCTACGCTTCAAATTTTGACGGGACAACTTTTACGTTTCTGAAATTATTATCAAAATGATATGATATATAAAAAAAAAGACTAAAACTCATAAAAAAATAATTGAGATAACTAATGTTTTCGTCAACGTAAAACGATCACAACATCATTGAATATCCCTCAACAAGTATAAAACCACGAGAAACTGCTAGTCGACGAACGAACACACGTTATCGGATTTTTCTGTTAAAACAGTCACGTACGAGTTTCTACTCTGGATATATGTGAAATTATCATTAATGTCGGATGAAAGCAGTATTGTACTGAGGCCACGGCCGGACTGGAAGATGGTAGATAGGGTGGTTAGGTTGGCTGGTTGCTAGAATGTAGTAGCGGGTTGCTAACGCATGGCTTTAGTTGGACAGAAAATTATTTATTGCATACTTAAAAAACATCAAATAAGATAAAAAATATGTGACAATTTAACGGTCTTATCGCTCAAGAGAGATCTTTACCAGACAACCGTGGATGGATAGGATCGTTGGATTGAACATGGGGATCTGTGTGCTTTAATAATTAGCTAATACAAATAACAACATTAAATTTATAAAATTTAACATACAAATACCTACCTACTTAATAATAATACCTACACGACTTCAAAATCTTAAAAAACTTATCACCTCGCTACATCCGGTCGACTAACTAAACTAGACGTATGCTGCGTTGCAAGGTCCGTACATTTTTACTCACGTGTGTATATTTGTGTGGTAACCTGAGACTATTAAATAAAATAAAAAAACAAAAACATAATTTAAACAAAACGGCATAACCAACTTTTATACTTAGAATAGAATAGAATAGAATAGAATTATCTTAATAATTAACTGAATTTTGTGTTTTAACAACATTTTAAAAACCTTTGCGTTCTCATTTTGCAAATAAGTTTGAAAAGCGGGAACCGAGTCGGGTTGGTGTAAGTTGGTGTTCTCATCTAGTTGTTGTTGGTCTTGCAGTGCGGCCTTAGCCTGAGGTTTTCTGGTGATATTGTGCTCGCAACAT
Source organism: Eupithecia dodoneata (assembly GCA_947044415.1). Lineage (NCBI taxonomy): Eukaryota > Metazoa > Arthropoda > Insecta > Lepidoptera > Geometridae > Eupithecia > Eupithecia dodoneata. Next base: position 2,722,552 of record OX345656.1, on the reverse strand, counting down.
GTTTATCTTGATCGGTAACGACTGGAGCTACAGTTACATTCCATGTTTGGACTGAATACTGAATATTTTTTCAGTAAAAGTAAATTTATTGCTGAGAATTGCACACAAAATACTTGAATATTTTATATACCAAAAGAAAGCGAAAGTTAAGAATACGTTGATAGGATCATATCTAGATATTTGTGCAGTGAAACAGATTAAACAGAAGTCCCAAGAGTATAATTAATCAAACCCTGTACCAGGCTTTTGTGGGCTTTTGAATTAGTCGAGACCTGGGCTGTTCTAGAATCCTTACAGCAATGCCAAGTAGATTATCGTTATATCGAGGTGCTGAGATGTCTCTCGAGGCCGTCACCATGAGTGTCCAAGTACACGGCCAGCAGTCTGAACCTATCCAGTTGCACAGAGGAGTGAGACAAGGGGATGTCATATCCCCGAAACTGGTCACAAGCGCGTTGGAAGAGACTGGAAAGAAAAGGGTTCATTAGGGGAGTCCTAAGTCTAGCTGTGGCTAATGATGACGATAATATTTATTTTTTAATTTTTAAATATAAACAATATACATTTAGGTATACACTATCTCTGCAGGAACTATTTCTGTGGTGTGGGATGTTTGATAATCTTCGCGCCAAATCTCCTAAATTGATCGAACTGTAATTTTAAGTTATGTAGTTATCTGAGTTATCTCGCCGATAAGGCCGAAATTCGGGTAATAGAACATTCCACTTCATTACATGAGGTACGTGCCAACTCCACTCCTACGTATTGGAACTCCTTAAGTTTCCCGCACATTTGCAGCTTTCCGCTCCCGCCCGCTTTAAGGTCATACCCTTACACAGTCTCAAGGGCGGATAACCTCGCATCCTCTAAACTCACTATTTTCGAGACTAGGGACATTCGAGGACTGGTACCTACCTCCGTCCTGCATATTTTATGCCACCGAGACCACATAAAAAAGTTAAAACATTTTCAATTCCACTCATTTTTTTAGTAGGTAGACTTTTATGTGGAAAAATAAAAAAGGAGACTTATGCGGCAGTAAAGAGTATTAGTGAGGTCGGTTTAATTAGTTGGGCCTGGTAGAGTTATTTTCACGTGTAGGAAGGGAAATTAACAAAAAAGTCGTAAGGCCCTTTGATGAAAGCACTTAGGGAGGTACTTCCCTTATTTAATAATTAGCGACGCGAAAACGAGCTGGCAAATCTGTTTACGAGGTGTTTTATGAGTTACCTTTTTGCCGGGATGCCATGTGTGGGGGCAGCTTTAAAAGATATTATGAGGTTCTAACTTACTTAAAAGTTCTTATTTTGGACAATCTTTTCGGTGGCATGTCGGGGATATTTTATATGGGTTAGGGCGGGCTACTGGAATACAATTTACCAGCAAATATTATGAGAGATTATAATAAAATATAAATAGGTTGGATAGATTAAGCAGATAATTTAACAAAGAAAATTTTAATTGGTAAAAAAGTACATATAGGTTCAATAGTAACTGTACCTCATCCGCGGACGAGTTGTAGGTACCTTTTCTAAAAAGCATCATAGTCGGGGGCGACTCTTTCGAAACAAAATTCAAGTCTCTTGGTTTTATATTTATATCAAACGGCGGAGGAGGCGCAGGCTGGCGTTTAAAAATCGCGCATAAAAATCTAATTTATTCTCTAATACGAGAAGAAATTGGACAGCAGATTTGTACCTTTGCTAAACGAGATGGTCTTAATGCGGAGTGGGCTTTTACACACGAGTTATAGCTCCTATTCCACTAATCAGTAGAGATACGCAACACGTTAGCTACCTACTGGTTATAGTAATTTATTATTCATGGAATCAGAATTAACGTTCGATCGTGTACTAAGATGGCGTAGCGACACATTAGGTAACGTAGCTGTTTCTATTATTATTCGTGGTTGATCAAGATGTAGGTAACGAATTAGTATATTATTATATATTTATTTAAATAAATTTTAAGAGATTTTCGGCTTTTAAAAATTGCTTCACTATGTTTAAAAATGAACTGAAAGCAAGCAAAAAACAATAATTAAATACGGAATAGTTGTAATTCTTGGCTTGAAACTGATTTTAAACAATACAAGTAGCGTAGAGTAGTAGAAAAAGCCTGGCTAAGTCCAATGTAATTAAACCAGCAAATAAAAAAGAATATAAATTGTAAAAAACTTCGCCACACGTGCCGTGTGCGCCTGAATGCTTTGCGCGGCAAAGCTGAAAGCGTTCCGTTTTATGCAAGCTTTATTTTAGTAGCAAGAGCCCGGAGCGTAGCTAATGGGATTATGCACCGTGGAGCAGGTAGGTAGGTACAGGCCTTAGACTGAGCATAGAGTGTAGACTAGTCCTCTATGCTTAGTCTACGGTACATACATATTCAGTCAGGTAGGTACATAGGTCACATTCACATGAATAGACAATAATGTTAGAAGTAAAAAAACATACTGAAAGGCAGTATGGAGGTTTTATGGTAAATCTAAAAAATTACGTTACCATGTTATAGGTAGGTACAGGGTGCCACGTTATATATGTACTATACTAAGCTAAAAAGCTTCCCCTTTCTGCTCAGTATTCTGTTCAGTTGTAAAAAAAAAATTATAACTGTTTTTGCTTGTTTTTTCAGCAAAACCAATGTTTTGTCATGAAAGTATTACAAAATTGAAAGTAGTACAAGAACTCGGTTAAGAAGATAAAACTTGCTTGTCTTTAAAGTTTTTAAAAAAAGTAAAATTATATACGAATTTCAGAAAGTCGTTGAATAAAAGTTGATCCCCACGGGGTAAATAATCAGCCCCTTTCGGCGTAGTACACTTGTTTCGTGGCACACTGTATATATACCCGTATCCCAACCCCTCAAAGCCCCGAGTGAGTATAATTAAAATAAGCGACGCATGTTTTTTGCATGCAGAATACTGCATCTACTCTTTTTGACTGTTTATATTATGTATAAATATTGGTAAATATGTATAGATAATCGTTTATATTGTTTACTAGTTTAGGGACAAGTAAACTTTTTAAGTTAAGAAATTTGTGGGCAATAATGTTTTAAATTGTTATTTTATTCTATTTATGCACTTAAGTATTGTTTGTTTTTCTTACTTCCCCTTCCTCGCCCTTACCATAGAAGTAGCTTCAAAGTAGTCGGTCTATAATTAGATCGGAAGTTGTCCTAAAGAGCCCACTTTTATAACAAGGTCTAAGCTTCTAAGAAGGGATAAAAGGGTTGAAGGTCTTGTTTACATATCTGATAGAATCTTTTGAACACGTAAATATTTGCACCCTGGGTGTGCCTTCGACTTGATTTGACGCCAATGGCTGACCTTACTACAATCATGTTCGCACCAAGTCACGAGACCTAACGTGTTACCTTCTGATTAATCGGTTAGATATAATCTTCTGGTCGATATGGAAATTACCCGTTTTATTGCTTTTAATGGCCGTTGCGGTGGCATAACTCTGCTAAGTAATTTTTGTGATTTATACTTAATAAACAATTTAAATTTTAAATCAGCTCGTATAAGAATCAATTCACGTTTACATACGATTACCGATATTAAACCAATATCTCTTTCCGAGAGGCGAGATAGAGCGTCAACAAAGTCTTAAGCGGATAAAATTTACCATTGCTTTGGGGGGTTACCACCATTTTTTCCTGTTCCCAAAATGCCGAGAAAGTCGACGAAGCGATAGAATCGACTCAAATGATTTCTGAGTAGGCGCGGTGTAGTGTGCAAGGTTTCACATAAATAGTATTAAAATGAGTTGTTTTGTTGTAGGCGCGAGCGCAGGCGGTGCCGGGCGTGCGGCTCGTGCGCATGGCTCTGCTGTACCGCGCGACGCGGCTCAAGGACCGCGCCGACACGCACGTCTTCACGTTCGTGGTGACGCGCTCTGCCACGCGCGAGCCCGATCGCGACGTCACCTCCAAGGACTTCTGCTGCGCGCACCAGCGATGGGCCGTCGCCTTCAACCGCAGCGCCGACGCCGCTCTAGGTAACCTCCAGCACGAAGCTTCCTTCTAGAAGCAAGAGTCTATAGCTGTTTAACCTTATCCATTGTTGCAGGCGTGTACCTCGTATGGCGCGGCTCCTGCGAGGGCATGCGCGTCTACGTCGACTTTACCTTCACTCTTCTCAGCCGCGACCACTTCACGGCAAACGAGAGCTTCTCCGGCAAGCAGGTCAAGTTCAGCGCCGGCTGCTGTGCGCAGGGCCGCGGGCGCTGCGTGTCGCTCGCCGAGCTCACCGCTAAGTTCGCAGACGCGCGCGGCGAGTTCCAGCTGGAGCTCACCATGTCGCGCGTGCGCACCATCTACGCGTGCGAGCTGCGCGCGCCACGGCTCGATACCTCGCCCATCGCCTTCGCCGGCTTCGACTGGCAGGTGTGCGTGTCCGGCGGCTGCGGCAAGGAGCCGCTGGCGCTGCGTCTCGTGCGGCTCTCGGGCGAGGGCCAGCAGTGCCGCGTGCGGTACGCGCTGGCGGTCGGCGAGGGCGAGCGGCGCGTGCACTCCGGCCCGCTGGAGTGCGCGTGCGACGCGGAGGGCCGCACGCCGGCGTGGGTGCCGCGGCCGCCCATGCGGCACGGCAACAAGCCGGTGCGACTGACGCTGGAGCTGCAGTGGGCACGACTGGTGGCCGAGCTGAGCGTGGCGGCGGGTGGGCGCGCGGCCACGTGCTACGACCGCGACAAGCAGGCGTGGGCGGTGCGCTGCGACACGCACTCGGAGACCGTGCGGTTGCACATGCTGTACCGCGACGTGCACCACGTGCCGCGCAACCACCTGCGCTACGTGAGCTGGTCGGCGTGGCTCGTGCGCGCGGCGCCGGCGCCCGGCGAGCCGGACGCGGACGAGCTGCCGGGCGCGCCCTTCGAGCACTACTACGCGCAGGACAGCGCCGACGAGGGGCTGATGATGGAGACGGCGCTGCGCGTGGAAGACGTGACGCGAGCCACCTGCCCGCTCATGCACCCCGGCGGGGAGCTCCGCGTGCGCCTCGAATGGGGCGATACCTACCTTCTCTTCCAGGCGACCTATCACGTCTACGATGATCTCTGTCGTCTACATGCGCATCAAATGAGGTAATTCATCGAAAAGCTGTCGGTAGGTAGCGGTCTTCTAGAGTTTCTTAAGTTGTTCCTTGTTGCAGGCGCGAAATATCCGTACTACAAGCGGAGAACTATTCTTTGGAGAGGCAGTTGTTCAGCTATCAGAAGAGCTTGGCGTACGCGCAGGCGCAGGCGGGCGAGCCGGCCGCGGAGGAGGCAGGGCGCCGCTCGCCGGCGGAGCGCTCCCTGTCCACGGACACGGAGTACGCGTGAGCACGAGACCAACCGTCTGGAACCAACATCTTGAGACCCGTGCGAGAATATCTGAGCGTTTAGCGGCCGTATCTTCGACGGCTAGCTCATCACTCTTCTCTATTTTCGACTGAATCTGATGTTTTTGAGCGATTTATCTATTTTTCTAGACGTTTTATGGCGAGGGGCCTCCTCGTCGCACGCTTCCCGCCGCGCCGCCGGTCGCCTGCACTCTCGCCGCTCGAATCTATCGATAGCCGATTTATTATACTCGACTACTTTTCTATTTATCTGTACATAAGATATATTTAGATATATGTATATTTCTTAACTTAAACTCGATTTCATATACTAAATACAGTCGATTTATGAATAAAGTCCGTAATATTTTAAAATGTCAACAAGTTTTTTATTTTCCCCTAACCCCCAGTACCACGCTATTTAAGACATACCTAACGTAACGTGCGTTATCAGTGTTATTACGGCAATTTTAGCGCGGATAACGCGTGGTAGGACGCATTTTAACACGAATAACTCGTGATAAGGCGTTATTCACGTTAAAATGTGCCTTACGCACTCATTTGCGTAATATTGCTGATAACGCGCGGTAAGTTATGTGTAAAATAGCTTGGTAGCCCTGCTGATCTGCCCTGATCATTTGGCTTCAAATGCTAAAACACATTAGAATTCTGGAATATGAAAATTTCTGATTTGAACCTTATTCCATGGGAATAATGTCGTCATCGCTGCCACTGCCCAACCCATCCACGGGATCGCAGCTGACGGTCACGAGTATTCATAATATTAATCCCTAATGCATTTTACGAATTTTCGCTCGGGAGGAAATAATTAAACAAATTTGTACCTGGCTCCTGGACGATTAGAACAAAACTACCTACAAAACACAGCCTACCGCCACCCGTCGCGTCGCGTCGCCCGCGTGCGCTGCCGCGCCGCCCGCCGTGCCCCCCCTAAGCTTATTTGGGTCTTAGATCTCAAGTGTCATAAAGATGTCAGTGTCACTACCTATGTTACTATGTCACTTCCTATGTTACTGTCAATGTCATCGTCAAAGTCAAAAGCACGTTTGTTTATTTTGGTCTTTTGGATAATTCCACTCATTCATTTCTGTTTGTTTAACTTTCTGCTAAACTGTAAACTGCAAAAGAAAAGAAAATGGCTCAAGGTAAAGGAAAATTGAGTAGGAAAAACAACAAACTGCCCTCTGGCGCTATTATTAAACTAAACAAGAAGAAGGGCAAAGTAGCAGCCAAGCGACCGAACGCGCCTGTGAAAAGCAAGAAGGTTGCTGTTGAGAAGAGTAAAATGAAGGCTACAGTCACGAAGATGGTCAATGCAGCGGCGGAGAAGGAGCTGAGGTCTCTCTCGAAAAATACTCCGCAGCTGTCAGCTGCACAGAAGCGCGCGGCGGCGGCGCCCACCGCACCAGCTGTTGCCAAAAAGTAACCTGTCCAATATCTTATCAACTCAATATTGTGCTGTCTAGGTAGAAAGAAAGGATATAAGATCCTACCTAGGTGTAATTGATCAATGACCCGCAAACTTAGATTACAAGCTGCTTGACAGTCATTTTATTTGAAAAAATATTTCTTACTCAGGTACATGCATTAGTTGATTAAGAAAATAATGCCAACCTATCTACAGTGTTTTATCCTCTCTTAAATCTAATCTATTACAAACTGTAGTGCATTTACCACAAATTGTGAAAGTCTTAATTTAATACAAGACAATTAACTGAGTTTTGTCTGTGTTGTTTACATTGCTTACCAGCTGTCTAACCGTAGAGACAAAGCAATAAGATGTTGTTTACAGTTTAGTATTCACGCTTGAGTAAATTTACTAAGGTATGTGATTGTCGGATAACTAAGAGTAAGATATAATGTAAGTGATAAACTGAGCATGTTAAGACTTAATTCATGACAGCACTAACCTAAATAATATAAATGTTATCAATAAAATATATTTGCAAGTAATAATATAATTTGTTTTCTTTGTTATTGAGTTTTTTATTAATTTGTTAGTTATCAACTATCATTATGTAAAGCTTTTTAAAAGAGTTAAAGAGAGACAATAAAAACTTGAATGCCAAAACCCATATCCCGCACTCCTTTGAAATACAGAAATACAATTTATTGGTGTAATCAATTTACAATGTTATGTCTTGTGGTTGGAGTTAGTGTCTATAATGGTATGGTATGGTAAGTGTACTCCTATTTCTGCATGTAGACTCCGATTGGTCCTTTGTGCGTAGTGTGTTTACTAGTTTAACCAACTCCGTCCAGAAGCGCAGAATAGTGTCTATAAAGACAATAATAAATCTTTTTGTTCTGTTACTATTTAGTTTTTGTAGTTTATTCTTGTAAAATATTCCACCTATAAGAGAGGCTAACTCATATTTGATACATGTGTGTAAGATATATATATTTAGTGAAGCTTAAGTAAAGACTTAAAAATCATTTTATTAAAAGTGGCTTTTATTTAACATGTTTGTAAAATACAAGATCATATTTTTACATCATCATCATCTGCCTATAGCAGTCCACTGCTGGACATAGGCCTCCCCAATGAGCGCCATAGCCCCCTGTCTTCAGGTTGCCGCATTCAACATCTACCATTTTTACATCAAGAGAAGTTTTCTGTTAGATTGTTTGAGCCTTAATTATTCAACACTAACAAATGTCCTACAGCGGGAATCGAACACGCAGCTAACCTTTTGCTGTTCTGTTTAAATTGTGGTTTAAATTATAAATTTGTAGTTATTTCTCTTCTGTAATGACTAATAAGTAAGTACTAATTCGTTCCGTGTAACACTCATTCAACAATTTCTCAACTTAAAAAGTCACCTATTTTCTAAATCACATTTGTTTTTTCAACTACACTTCAGGTTATTGGTTCTTCGGCAATACAGCTACCACCAGTTCCACTTGAGCTCTCCCATTCAGAGACAGACTGTCTGCTCGCTTTCTTTACAAATTGTAAAGCGACGTATCTTTTCAATAATTGAATCTGTATGATTCTAAAATTTATATTAATCTCACAGATATGTAGGTAGGTCCCTACTTAGTGCTAAACTGTACGGTCCTGCGCTCCGTCGCTTTAGAATTTGTGAGAGAGTGGCAAATTGTTTGGAAGCTGTGTGGAGTGTATGGATGCTCTAAGAATTAGCAAGCTGAAGTGGCAGTAGGCCGGCTATATCTCGCGAAGAACCGACGCCGCTGGGGCAAACGTGTTCTTGAGTGGAGACCATGACTCGCTAAACGTAGTGTAGGACGCCTTCCGACCAGGTGGGATGACGACCTGCGAAAGACTGCAGGTAGATGCTGGATGCGGCAAGCTGAAGACAGGGCGCTATGGCCGTCATTGGGAGGCCTATGTCCAGCAGTGGACTGCTATATGCTGATGATGATGATGATGATGTCCAGCCGTGGACTAACATAGGCTGATGAAGTGTGTGTGCAGTCACTGGCCAGCCTCTATGGGAGAGCAGTACGGATATTTTTATATGCATCTTGGGTACTGAGTGTAAGTCAGGTTTTCACATAATGATAATGTAAAGTATTTTTTTTGTAATGCAGCACATAATCTTAAATCTATCTCTATCTATATAAAAATAAATTGCTGTTCGTTTGTCTCGCTGATACTCGAAAACGGCTGGGCCGATTTATGATGATTTTTATTTTGGAATGTTTGTCGTAGTCCAGGGAAGGTTTAAACGGTGAGAAAACATGGTAAAATTGCGAAGAAATTTCCACGCGGATGAAGAAACATACCTAGAGACAGAGCCTAAACCTAAAACACATAAAAAAAAAATTCGTACATAATTTGCTGAGCTAATTTCAACGGTGTTTTTGTCCGTTTCCTCACTAGGCTGAGCCTGTATTGAGTAAGCCAGGGCAGTGGAACTTAGAACTACATATGTATGTAGATATGTTATATACTAGACGTTTTAGTAATTACATCTACAATATAAAAATGTATTGCTAAGCGCAAATCTCGAGAGCAGCTGAACCGATTTCGCTAATTCTTTTTTAGAATATTCCTTGAAGTACGAGGATGGTTCTTCACAGAGAAAAAGAGAAAAAAAATTAAAATTGTACCACCCGGGCGAAGCCGGGACGGGCCGCTAGCAGTCAATAAGACTGGAATACCTATTACATAAGTAACAGTTTGGATATTCTACGGTCAGGATTTCAGAACCTCAATCTTAATTTATAACTTCTAGAGTCTATATTCATGTAGCTAGCGTAGCCGCAAATCTTCAAGAACCTCAGCTTATTAACAGTCGCATGTTCCACGAACTAACTACAATAGAGTATTTGTATTTTACGGTCGAACTTCGTCTTAGTGTTATATTACTTGGCAAGGCTTTACTGAACTTACAGTTTGCAACAGGGGCTAGCAAGCTAACCAAGCAACGGTGGTTAGGTCAAATCCCCCTGGCCTATCCTCTGCGGTGCGACAAAATGCTTAATGCAGTGTGCGCTACATGCAGTGCTAGAACCACGTGCGTCGTAGGTGTTAGTTTAGTGGTCAATAAGTCAATTCAGATCTTGTTGGTAGGTAGTTGATATTAAATAAATAAAAAAAAATGATTTCGAGCACAGGACTGGTTGGGACTTTGAAAGACTAGGGCTCTAACAGTTAGAGCCCTAGTCTTTCAAAGTCCCAACCAGTCCTGTGCTCGAAATCATTTTTTTATTATCAAAACATATAAGTTATTTATGCTACTGTGAATTTTTAAGGCTATTGAATTCACTTTATAATATAAGAGATATAAAAATTCACAGTAGCAGTAGCAGCCATGACGCATGAAATTGTCGTATAGTTGTATTTTGTGCGCACGTTAAGCCGTTGGTCCTGCGCCTGACATCTCCCTGATCGTTTCGATCTACTGTCCCAAAGAGTTCATGAAAGTGGATTATTCCAAATAATCCTGTTGAGACTGAGAAATTCGGCTCGAGACCACCGTGGCCGAAATTCGCCTAGGAGAATTTCGGTCACGGTGCGGAGCCCAACTAAAAGTACAAATAAATAACTTATTGGGTCAGAAGATAAATAAGTAGTTTTAGGTACCTAGTAACTTTTATCGATTGAGCGTTGACTGCCGCACAAGTTTAAAACTGTAGGCATCTACCTATCGGAGCGGAGGTAACGCGAGCCGAGCGAAAACTTAAAACTAAACTTGGGAGCTTTAAAATAAAATTGTTATTTCCTTTAAACTTCTGTTTATAAAAATGTTAAACTTTAGACAACAATAGGTCCATATCTTTACGACTGTGCTTGCAACTTATAACTATTTCATATAATATAAACTTATTATAAATTAGAAAGGTAATACAACTAATAATAGGCACTATGTGGCTAAGAACAATGTGGCAACAAAAGCCGACGATAATTATCGATTGATTTTAATCAATCATAGAAATAGGTTCCTTCATTAATCAATGCGCAAAGCACTTTTTTGAAAATAATATTTGATAAAAATTTACTGCTGGTAGGTATAAACATATGAAGCAGATAGGTAAGTATCAAAATTATTGCAGTCGGGACCAGCCCAGTATAGATAGGTAGGCAGGTATTAGTACCTAGTAGGTAAGGTAGTACCTAGAAGGTTAACTCAGAATTACGGGCTCCCTCCTACTACCCGGGTGACTAATGCATCGCAATACCTCGCTGGTACACCACGGCATATTTATTATCCTGCTGTTTTGCAACTCGTACCTACCTTCCTATCTACGTAGGTAGACCTTACCGATAGTATTGCTCATCGATATTGGGTAGGTTGGGCGTTGACTATGTTTGGTAACCTAGATAACAGAATAACGAAGTACTTTTTGCATACAGATAATTCTAGGCCTGGAATAAATATAGGCTACTTATTCTTCCATAAATCAGTTCCCGTGGGATACAAATATCCTTAAAAAAATTCTATATAGGTAGAATGAACGAGTGCGAAGCGGCATGCAGAAACTTAACTAACTATTGGTAACCCTAAAACGTTTCCATAGAAATAACGCATGCGAAACTGCGGGCAGAAGCTAGTATGATGTAATAAAATTACAGGTTTCAAGAACTTTATTTATTGAGGTTTACAAAATAAGTACTTAGTCAATTTAACACGTACTCGTAGGTACTACTTACACAAAAACACTCGTACCAAGAGGAAGCCGATACAGTCCTAAGCTTTTGCTCTGATTTAAGATTTCATAAAGGCAGGTCTACACTGGGCTGATAGAAACGCTGTAGTACCTGGTAAAGGCACGTCCACACTGAGTTAGGGACCAGATAGCGGTGCGTAACGTGTGCTTTATTTGGGACCATTCGACTGCACGGAGAGAAATTGCTTTGTAGTTCACAGAACTCGATTTACTGTATTGTTGCAAAAGCTTGAGAACAAAGGTACTCTGCAGAAATTTTAGTTTGACCAATTGATTCAGGGGCTTTTCTGATGCAATTAGACGACCTGGCGCATGGCGGGGCGTGGCGCAGCGGGTGAAAGTATACCTGGGACGCAGGAGGTTGCGGGTTCAATTCTCGCCTTGGGACAAAATGTTTGTACGATCTATAGATATAGTATTGGTGCCGGGTGTTCTAGGTGTTTTCTATGTATAATAAAAAAAAACTATGTAGTGTAATGTTATGTAAGTACCTAATATCAGTTATCTAGTACCTATACATATAAGACAAGCTCTGCTTAGCTTGGGCTATACTAGGCTGGGCTTGCGCCCAAATAAAAAAAAAACGTTTCCAAACAGCGTCGATCATGATGACGACCGTAAAGTAGCGGAGACATTCTTTTAATTCATGGTCACTCGAAAGCGCGCTGAGATGCGCCTGGTTTCTCAGAAATAAGGGGCTTTTACATTGTAACGTTATGAGTCCGGGAAAAAACTGCCAATGAGGGTCCAAATTATTGCAGCTGAGTTGTCCAGCGAATCATTCCAGTCAAGTGCTGGACTGAATTATATCGTTCATATTATTCCAGTGTTCCAAAAGCTGTTGGTAAAACTGCAGTGACATTTATTTCAACAAAGTACCTAGTTTAAATATTGTCATAACTGTTCATTTACTGCGGTTAGAATAATGCATATTTTTGTTTTAAAGTAATTTCGATGTGACAAACACACAATATTATCTGATAATGAAAAAAACTGATGTGATAGGTCTTAAGCCAACTTCATTCTAAAGAAATACAAAAATATTTTTTCCCAAAAAATAACAAGATGTGTTTAACATTTTAATGCAATACTGGAATGACTGTCTGTCTATCTGGTGGCGGAGGCGGTGCTTATTGTGGCGCTGGAACCTTCAATCCAATACTGGACTGGATTGCTCATTGGGGACCTTTCAGTGCTGGTTTACTTATTCCAGTGGCATTCCAGCGCTGGATTCGATCGCTGGGCTGGAATACTATGGAATAAAATGAATCGGTTATTTTTTATATACACGACCGCTGTGACGTAGGAACTTGCAGGTTCGATTCCCGCCTAGGGACAAATGTTTGTACGATCTGCAAATATTTGTTCCGCATGTTCTGGGTGTTTTTTATGTATAATAAAATATATATATATCGATGTAAACGTATTCTATTAAATATATCAGTCATCTAGTACCCATTAACACAAGCTCTGAGGCTAGATGATGCTGTGTGAATTGTCCAGCATTATTTATTTATCTCATTGGGGGAGGCCCCAATGAGATAAATAAATAATGCTGGACCAGCAGTGGACTGCAATAGGCTGATGTTGATTATTTATTTATTATCTCATCAAATTCTCAGCTCCGTGTCGTCCCGGAGTCGTCTCCACGAGAGCTAAACCTCCCCAAGCATTAATAAACGCACGGCAGTCGGAAATGTAATGACACACGCTGCACATATTTTTTTTATCGCGAATTTAAAACATAAACTGGTTGTGGCAGTTCTCCTCTCCGCAGGGAGAAGTGGGAAGGGGAGAGTGGGGTTCAGAGGAAAGGGGAGAGTGGGGTTCGGAGGAAAGGGGAGAGGGGGACATGTGTGCATAGTACACGACTGCGATCGCGTTGACAATTATTGTTTTTGTATCACATGTCTCATTGAAAATGGGGATTGTGTATTGTTCTTCGCTTTACAATCATTTGCCGGCTTATATGTACAACAGATCGCTTTGTTGTTGTTTGTGTGAGATCTATCAGTTTTGGATGAGTAGGTTTTTGTAACATGTTTGTAGGAAAAGCAAATAGATCAGGTCAGGTAGACTTTTTTAGAGTTGAAATCCTTCTCTAATACGGAACGAAGCCGCAAATGTAGGTAAGATATGTTTTTGCTGAGGAGGTTCTATGTTCAGCTGTACCTATGTTTTTTTCTACGTTCGTCGATTTCTCCGTCATTTATGCACTGATTAATTCTGTCGTAGTTGAATATTATACTTTATAAAGGATGATCCATAATAGCTTTATTTCCGAGAGTACCTATTTATCCTGCATAACTAAAAAAACAGTTTAACTTCTTACTTCATACGAAGCCATGTATGGCTTTCAAAGTTTCTTATTTTTTAACAGGTTATCTAAAGAACACATTAAAAAAAACTCACTCGAATCATAACAAGCAATTCTTCGTAAAACGGAACGTATTTTTTTGTATATGTGGTGTGCCACACCTGGCGATATTTTTGAGGTTTTGTGCAACGCGTCCGGCCGGTCAATTGAAAATACAATAGTAACACTTTCATCAGTACAAAACAAATGTAAAACGGTAAGTAAGATCTTCTAATAAAACTAAGGTAGATATTCGAAATCGGTTATAAGTTTTTATCCAAACAATCAAATTATACATACCTACTTGTAGAAAAGTAAGGTATCAATAAAAAATCTTCTCGCCTTTTCCAACCTGTTTTTTGTCACTTTTGTAAGTTTATTCCTATGTGCCGTTTTTTCACAGAGCATGCCATATTTTCATATAACATACAAAACCGTCGTGCAGGTGGTATTTATGGTCGAATGGAAGAAATGAGAAAACCGCAAGGTCCACTCTCCGAATAAACTCACACGCACGACCGGTTCTAGACATAATATAAGTGGTGCCAGCTAACAGGCTAGGCTAGGCTAGATAAGGATACAGCAACACATAAAAACTCTGATGTCTGCGTCTTCGCTAGCAAAAATAAGCACTTACCGACTTAGGTATTTGATTTTAGAATAAAATAAGTCGGTAAGTATAAGAATAAATGTCCTAGCATTTTAATTGTATCTAGCATTCTTAAACTGAAAGCCTGGGCTTGCAGTTTTCTTACTTGTTTGAAGTTAGTAGAGTTTATACGGTAACTATTAAATTAGAATCCTGTAAAAGAAGTTCATACCTAAGTAAATAATAAGATATAGAATATTTCTTTAAAAATTACAATTGTAATTTATTGTTAATAATAGCATAATCATAATCTTAGTACAATTTAATTAAATAAAAAGGCTAAAAGAGTTTACAATGCGCCTGCGCACCGTGATTCTGTCATATAAAAGACTTCAACGCGCATGCTGCGCTTACAAATGCGCTATTTTATTTGTATTTGAAAGAACTGTCAAAAATATTCACCAAATCTGAGAAAAGGGCAGGAATATATAGGCCGTTATTTCATAACTTAGATTTGATGTTTTTCGTCAGTCAAAAAGGGTTACAGATTCTTAAAGCGTTGAACAGCTACACCGGTCGGTGTTTCAAGAAACATCATAAACACACTTCAACCTCACCGCCTTCTTACGTTGCATATGTACAGGACAATTTCAAAGATAACTTGATGAGGCTTGCTTCGAAAGTTGCGAGCCTCATGAAATAGACACCTAATGACCCTCAGTCTGCGCTGATGCGGACGAGGGACAATAAATCCGGTTGTGTGCAGCCTCCGCCGGGCCGCAATTAAACAAGTGTCGCGTCGGGTTCGCAGACCGTGCGAAAGTGAGCCGAGACGAGGGCAGCGACACAGACACACGCATACACAACACCACACACCATTTAGAACTCTAACCTAGAACATACAAGGTGTAAGATGAAAATGGGGTAGACAAGAACAGGTCGAATAATGGTTTCGGACTTGTTAAAGTGTAAAGTTCGTAAACCACATAAATTAAACCATTAAGAGCGAAATAACGATCGATAAAACTTATTGATTTCCGATTTATGTGCAGCTCCGAAGGCAATGTCCTTAGGTGAGTTAGTAAAAAGTGGCTGTTTGTTTTGGTGTGGGTGCGCGGGAGACGGGAGTGCAGAGTGGCGTGCGCGGGAGTGGAGGGCCTGCGCCTGCGCCGACCTCGGGCCGGAGCTGTCAGTCCGCGCCTGGCCGTCGGCGGAGCAGGTCGCGCGCGTGCTGCGTGATGAGCCGCTAGGGGCCTCGCTGCGCCCCCATGGTGTACCCCGACACGTCCCGCTGCTGGGGCGCCGACGCCGCGCTCGCCCCGCTCTACGATGACGTCTACAGAGGTCAGCTGATATTCGCAACACTGCGCCAATTTCTTTGTTTCTGTGCGAACCTGTCGCCCCCTTATTTACAACTTGCCTCTGCCTGCGACCTCGCATTGTACTCGTACCCGTAAAAGTAACCTAGGTTTATCATCTAGGCTACTTTGATACGGGTACAATGCGATGAGTATTCCAGGTCATGTTATCTATAATTATCAAGTTTTATCAAAATCCGTTCAGTAGTTTCCTCGTTTCAACATTGAACATCATGAGAACCTTTCGCCTTTATTTATTAGAAGTATCTTAGTACTAACCGCTTCACCTGTCCCTAACAGTTATTTTACAAACCTTTATAACATCTAACAGTTCCCTACTCACTTTTAGTGTTATGGTAGAGATGTTCTCTGTAGTATTTACAAGCCTCTTTATGTGTTATTAGATAGTTATTAGTTATTAACGACGTAGTCGCTTTCGAAGAGCTCGGAGATGTCCAAGAATGTTGCTCTATAAGTAACTGCACCGGCCAAGCACATTATTTAGCAAACGACAAATCCTACGGTGAAAGGTAGGTCATAATTTTATTAGTCGTTACTTATAACTGGCTGTTCCAGCTCCACTCAGACTTAGAATGAAAGGACATTGACCAAAAAAGTGCAAAATTGTTTTATGATTGTTTTTAGCTTCCTCGGATTGAAAAACCAGTTTTTTAAGTCGTTTATTTTGGATCAATGATCTCTACTTTTTGTTTCTTTATTTGGTCTGGGCTTAGTCCAGAAATCAGCTGATTTGTGTCCCATTAGCTATTCAAAAGTTGCCATGACTCGGCAGTGAGTCATGGCAACCTTTGAATGATTTACATGTTTTATTTTATTGAGTTGTAAATTTCTGTTGATCTTTGCCATAAAAAATACCTTTCATCGCCAAGATTACTAATTCTGCCTATTTAGATGGTAAAATGATAATGTCTCTATAATGTATTAAGTAGTTTTAAAATAGCACATTTTTACATAGTTATGGGAAAATACATTTTAATATTATTAGACACTTAAAATCCTTGAGAAATAAAGAATTGCGGATTATGGTCCGATCATTATTAGACAGGTTTTGGCTCAGAGCAAATTTTTTAGAGCTACTATGTCTTGTTCGAAAAACCGACGAACAAAATGTTCACGAGAAACAAGCTGTTTTTCTACAAGCTTTATAATGGGTGTCTAGTTTATTTTGCCGCTCCGATATTTATTATTTCCCTCTGTGAGAGTTTCCTTCCCACACCACAGGTGCCAGAGAAGTTATACAATTATGTTATTGATAGCGGAAAATTGTGGCAGTAACTTTATGGAAAGTAATTTAATTAATAACTTCTTATCTAAAATGCAAATTATTCCGATACTTTACTTCCTGTAGGTGTAGATACTTAAAATATCTATCTATGCAATGCATTGTATTATGTATATCAGTCATATAATACCGATAACACAAGCTCTGCTTAGCATGGGGCTAGATGAAGCGGTGTAAGAAAATTCTTACCAATAAACAACTGAACAGCACTATTTATATTTATTTATTACTAGCGGCCCGTCCCGGCTTCGGCCGGGTGGTCATTTGTATCAGGCAATTTTGAAAATTTTTCTCTATTATCTCTCCGTAAGAACCATCCTCCTACTTCAATGACTATTCTAAAAAAATAATTAGTGAAATCGGTTCAGCTGCTCTCGAGATTTGCGCTTAGCAACACATTCAGCGATTCATTTTTATATTATAGAGATACATAGTTCTGTACAAATCTACATTTGTATTTAGTGGTAGTAAAAATAAGTCTATATTTCTAAGCGCAATTTATTTTCTTTGCAATAGAAACCAACTAGAACTAGTATTTACAATTGAGAAAACAGAGAGAGAAAGTCCCGTATTAGAGCTATTACCATCATCCTTTATTGCTTCAAGTATGATAAAATACAGGTCTTAAGATTTAAGTCAAGTAATTCAAAAATCTATTAATTTGATAATCGTTCCTAAAAATCATTGGCAATTTTCTCGAACAGAACATTCGTGCTTAGAGATCATTACGAAACAGAGAAACCCTCGCTCGCAAATTCGCAATATCTAGTAATGTAATGTTAATGTGCCTATCAGAACAACACAATTACATGGAAGATTTACGACAAGCTATACGACTGAAGACTGACTTCTGAACAGTATAGATGCGAAATTCCTAGACGTCACACCAATCCATACGAATATTATTAAATCCAAAAAGATTGCAAAAATACATTCTATGTAGAATGGACCCCTATTACACTAATTATTAGATATATATGCAAAAGTTTGGATGGATGGATGGATGATTGTTAGATATAGCTTCACGCCAAAACTACGGAACGGCACGGACCGAGCTGAAATTTTGCTTAGATGTAGGTTTAGACCATGAATAACACAGGCTACTTCTATTCTATAAATCAGTTCCCATGGGATAGAAATTACATTTACGTATCCGTAGAAAAAACGCATGAAATGAAATGAAAGTTTATTTCTTTAGGCTTACAAATAAGCACTTAGACAAGTCATATTTTATACTATTCATTATTATATTGATGTTCACTTAAATTTTTTGTCCACCAGTGGAAGAAGTGAGAAGAAACCACTAGTATGTTCATAACTTATGTGTCTAGTACATATGATTTGCTTATCTGTAAGTTGTTAGATTTTGAGTTGGAGCAAAACTCGTTCCAAGCTTTTTTATCTTCTAGGTAATCTGATATTTTGTAATAAGCCTTTTTACAAAGAATAAGCTTCACATTTTTTTTTAAATTTATTTATTGATAATTTTTGCAACTCACTTGGAGTTTTGTTGTAGAAGCGTATACATTGCCCTTTAAAAGATACACTTATCTTATGTAGTCTAGTTGTGGGAACATGCAAGACCGTGGGCAGAAACTAGTTACCCATAAATTCTCTGTATGACTCATATAAAATCATCTGCTACGGAATAATTTGATGATACCAACCAACGGATTCAATCGATGAGGTCAGTTGCTTAATAAAATTTATATTCAATTCATGAAAAAGCTATAGCTAACTAGCTGCACGCCGCGATTTCACCCGCGTGGTGATAGATATTTTGGATACTATACATACAATATATCTTTATAAATTGTAGCCTATGTGTTATTCTGATTTATAAGCTATATTATTGTAAAGTTTCATTGAAATCCATTCTGTAGTTTTTACGTGAAAGAGTAACAAACATCCATCCATACTTATAAACTTTCGCGTTTATAATATTAGAAGGATTAAGCAAATAAAATAATTTGGTTATTAAAAAACCTATAAACCGATTTAGAAACCCTATGTTTACAGCATTCAAGTTTTGTGGGACGGATACCAATCCTTCGGGAATAAATATATCATGGGACTATTGAGATTGTTCGGAAAATAGCGAAATAATTATCAAAATCGGTCCATGAATGACGGAGAAATCGACGAATCGACGTAAATACAAGAAAACATACATACAGCCAAAAATAGAACCTCGTCCTTTATTCGAAGTCCGTTAAATAGTAATAATGGACAAATCACACAGTATCATCTAGCCCCAAGCGAAGCAGAGCTTGTGTTATGGGTACTTGATGACTGATATTCTTAATACAATACATTACATAGAAAGTTATTCTATCTCATAAGTGAGTAAATAAATAGAGTTTTCTATAAATATTGCAATTGCGCTTTATAGTATAAATTTATTTTGAGCTTTTTCTGTAAAATAGAAAGAATTTCACATCGTATATTAATTATTATTCAATTTTTCGTTAGCAGTAAACGACGTAATCAAGGGGCCGTGTTTCTAAATAATTACAATGAAAGGTATAGTCTTCTTATTCTGTTCAAAGGATTGTTGTTGTGGGAAAACTATTTTGAATAAATACTTCACGCTTGAAATAATGTAGATTGGAGATAAAATAATATAAATAAGAGTTGTAGTTTCTAGGCCTGAGAGATTACACTTCATTGTTATAAACTTATTATATCTACTGTAAATATGAATATGAATATGAATAAATATGAATATGAATAATTATGAATATGAATATAAATTGAAGAGTGATTGAAGAAATGGTAGCGTAAAAATATTGCATTGATTGATTGAAAAAAGGTGTAGAAAATTTTGATTGCTATTATTATTGCACACTTTTTTGTTTTGTTTGATTTTAGGAAGGTAAATAAAAATCTATATAATCAATATATCTAATGACAGAATTTTTGTGTTTCTATATGGAATGAGCCAAGAAAGGCTTTTTGGCACTTGTTCAATCCAAAATATTCAAAAAATTCATGTACGTATTTATAAATACTTAGATGAATTAAAAAAAAAAATTATACATGAAATTTGACATAATTTTAGGTTATTTTAGCTTAGTTTTCATTTTAGCGTAGTTTTCATAAATAGTTTCGCAGTACTTACAGGTACTTAGGTACAGCAGTAGGGAGAAAAAATATGAAATAGGTACCTACTTGGATAGCGATACAAATACCTATAACAATTGGCAGGATTTCGTACCTACATTTCCAACGATTTCCTAGAAAATCCGTAGAGTTTCACTTTGACCGAAAACAAGTACAAAACCCGGCTTTGTTTGACCTTTGCTTCATTTGATCAGGATCAACTCGAAACGGAAGGGCCTGTAATCGGATGCCTCGAGATGGCAAGGGTTAGAAGCTGCCTCTTTAACTTGCAAGGGTTAAAAGGTGTTTTTAATGTTTATTCGGTCAGAAGGGATTGGATGTTGGAACGTTGAGTGCACGTTCTGCTTTTGAAATTTGAATAACATTTGGTAGAGCAGCTAAATTATGCGAGTATAGAACTACCAAATCATTCAAAAATCTTCCAAAACGGTAGTTTTTTTATACCAATTGCGGTACGGCGGTTAACGGTGCATTTTGAGCTTAAATAGAGTGAATAAAAAAAAATGTGACTTTTTTACTCAAAGAATTAGCCGTAGCGCCAATACTCTACTTACATTTTTAAATTTGCAATCCCTAAGCTGTATGAAAAAATCACCATACTGTAAGTATGAATACCATACGATAATAACTGTAACCATGTGCCAAGAAATAATGTGATATGTAAATTCGAAATCTAAATTTTATTAATTAAACCTGCATATTTGAAACTCCATAAACTGTAGGTATAGGTATATGCGTGAAAAAGGCTCGTTGCTCTGATTTAGTCTTCTACACATATCAACTCCTTTCTGAAATCTTTTTACGAGTACGTCCCTTCCCACAAATAAGGTCACACTTCACAATCCAAACCTACAGATACAGTGTCAGCCACCCATTCAAACTACTGCAAAAGCCTCATTACTCTGGGAGGTAAGTATCTTTATTAATATTCATGCCAGTGCATCTGTTCAAGGTGACTGCTATTTTTAGAACAGGCCCACCGCACGTCGAGCAATATTAGTTATCCTATACTTACTACCATAAATCATACCACTTTATGTCGATACCTAGTCCTTAGCCCACAGTCTACGTAGTAACGGGTATTTTTAAGAGAAACCTATGTACCTATTTGCAAATCTAAGTTAGTACTGTTATTATTCTCTGGCACTGCCCTACCAATTTTCTGCCTGACTTGACTTGTCTCTTCTTCTGTCTATTCTTTTTTGATATTGACAATAATGTTCTACCTAAGTTGGAATAAGGTGTGGTTGAATAGAACGTTCTAATTTGAATTGAAAATTAGAGCCCACGAAGAGCCGCGAATGAGGCGTTTTATTTGGGCGTTATACGTGTTATTCAAAAATAGAATGAACAATCAGCTCTCAACCAAAAACGGCATAGGGTTAGGTAAAAATAAGGTTTAGATCAGTGAACGAGGTCGCATATCCATACAATCAAGCTAGAGCTAAATGAATCTATGGTTGGATCTTAATACGTAATTCCTGCCAGTTCCATTATTGTCATGATAAAACAGAGTAGGTAGGTACCTAAATAAGTTGTAGATCGCAGAGAAGTGTATTTTTAAGAAACAACGGGTAAATAAGTTGCGAAACATGAGGGCAAAATCTCGCTTCGTAAAAGCCATCGGAAAAATGTAAAATCCTACTTTGACACAGCTTGAAAGTGTCACAAGTATCGAATTTCTCGGATAGCTGCAGCTGCGGTCGACACATCGAGCTCGGAATCATATTTTATACAGGGTTATTGGAAATACGCACTGGTTTAGTAAAAAAAGATGGCGGCGATGGGACTAACTTATTATAAAACACGACTTGCGGCTTAACCTGTATGTATATGCATTTTAATAATTCCTTTTGAAGCTGCCATTTTTTTCTTTCCAAATATACCAA
The DNA here is from genome assembly GCA_947044415.1 of Eupithecia dodoneata. Taxonomy (NCBI): domain Eukaryota; kingdom Metazoa; phylum Arthropoda; class Insecta; order Lepidoptera; family Geometridae; genus Eupithecia; species Eupithecia dodoneata. The sequence goes on along the minus strand of OX345656.1, from coordinate 2,700,452 downwards.
CATTGCACCTACTTAGAGAAAATTTTAACAAATTTTTTTCCATTGTTTTCCACTAAACATTGTTTCAAAAAGATAGGTGTAAGGATTTGTCACAGCCACTTCACAAGAGTCGAATTCTCCGGAAAGCTTAAAGCTTTGTGGAAGCGCTGTTAAATATTAACTAGGTATACATCTTCTTTGTCCCCGTACGTACGAAACTCTGTTACTGATGGTTCTATGAAGACAATGGCGTATAATTGAATCTTCCTATTTTCATGGTTTACGGAATGTAGCATTTACTAATATCAATAGGAAGCTTGAACAACTTAACTATAAAAATGCGCGCTTTACAAAGTGCCCATACGACGTAATTATTTTATGTAACTTTTGTTTAAAATTTGTATAATTTTAGTAGTAAATGATTTAATAAGTGTTATTTATTATAAATAGTATTTTATCAAAAAACTTTTAAAGGCGTTCAGCCTGTCGTGTTATTCATTAATTGATTTTGTATCTAGTTAGGTTCTAAACAGTGTTTAGTTAATCTACAATTGTAAAAAAATTGTGTTAAATATAGAACTTTGAAAAACAAAACAAAAACAATAGCTAATTGGTACACAAAAAATATAAGACAATTTTACTTATGTATATACGTATAACATAAGTAAAATTGGTAGGTATATTCATGATACAATTTTCTTTGTGTAAGTCGTCATGTTCTTTATCGGTAACAATAATTAAGTTACATGTCATAAAAATAAATGAATATTTTACACGTAAAATAAATATTTATAAATAAAATATTATACAACATAAAATTTACTCTAAATAAAATAAATTGTCATTTTGAAATTAGGATTAAATCCAAAATTAAAATTATTGTAAAATAAAATAAGAATATAAAATAATATATTATTTTACGCACATTTGTGTATACCGTATATAACAGGTAGAATAGGTTTACTTATATTATTTTTTTTATACCTATTCTAAACGACGCCATAAATAAGCTATCAGCTATTAGTTAGCTAGTTAAGCTACCTACGTACTTTATTGTCAGTTTGTAAACCGAATAAACTATCTACATAAATAATATCTGGCATTTTTGCCTATAAAGAACTCAATTATTGGGTTATTAACATTTATCAATGTTCGTGTTCTAAACGTTATTATTATAAAGGACAGCCTCAATTTAATGATCACTAGGAAGCTTATAAACTACTGGATTAAACTGACTTCTTATAAAAGTTCTTTCTAGAAAATTCCCAGAGCTTTTTCTCCTTCAATGAAACCCACTCAAAGACTTCGTAGAATCCATTGTTACGTTATCTCTGATTTACCAAGCTGAAAAACTTACAGAATCCTTTTTATACAATATAGTACCCACTCGACCAATTGTGTAGGAGAAACTCATGCTTGAGAACAAATTAATTTCTTGTGAAAAGCCGAGTTTGTTTGGATGTCTGTACCCGTCGTAGTAACTTTATTTGTATTTCATAATTTGGCTCACTGCATAGAAAGCTTTCACAATACGAGTAGCTTACCAGTCTACCCGATGAATAGGAAAGATTGAATTTAAGTTTACTAACAATTATTGCTTTTACACAGAAAGGGATTTGTAACTATGGCAGTTGAAATAGAAAGTTACTAACAGACTACTCTAAGAAATCACTTATTATTTGAAATTGTAAAAACAACATTGCGAAAGCGTTTCCCTGACGCCGCCGGATTGTAGAATCAGCCCGTTTATAAAATGGCTTCGCAGATTTTAAAACAAACGCTGATTAATTGGGAATAACTACTTATTTCCATTTGACAAGATGGCTATGTAACCTTTTGCCATTTATAATGGTTGAACGTTGATCGTTCAACAATCGGCACAGTAACTAAATATTATCATTTAAACATATAATACACATATATATATAATCAGCCTAGCCATTCTACAAACGGTCTAATTCTTAATCAGGATACGAGATACCAACAATAAACCAAAACGTTTTACGTGTATTCAAACAGAAATCCAATTGTAGCAAAACAGTGCGAAGCGTTGTGGATAAAGCAGTGCTAATAGCAGTACCTATGACTCGAGATTCGGCTAAGTGCTTCGTGCGAAACTAATGTGTGACACAACCATTATTATTAATGTCTTTAGTGCTAAGCACAACAGTGTTATGTTCTTAATTAAGCGAGGGACTTACTGTAAAGGAGACACAGAGCGGCAGAATGACTTGAGCGAAATGTTACCCTGTATATTTACTTGTGTTGGTTTGTGGTGACATGTTGCGTCTCTCGTAATTAACTTTTGATATTTATTACATACCTACTCAACTCGGTAAACGTAGTGTAGGACGCAATCCGACCGGGTGGGATGACGACCTGCGGAAGACTGCAGGTAGTCATCCCCGACCAGAACACCCGATACAAATATCTGCTGATTGTACAAACATTTGTCCCTATTATTTGGTCATGCTGCGGTGTTTGTGCGTGACGTCTATTTGTAGGTGCAAAAGCCGAGCTTAAACCATTAATTATAAAGGACGGCTTTACCGTTTTTAATTAAAGTCGCAGGTTTACTAAGAAATCATAGTAAGTATCTTGGTTTTTTAAACCCTTACTTTCATATACAAAGTTGTTATACACTATTTGAAAACCTTACTTTCCTTTAGGTAATAGCTTATTTAGACCTAGGTACCTACCTCAAGAAAGGTTATATTAAGAAATTTACAAATACCCAAAAACAAAAACGATTTCGACGGGACCTGAATCCCAACCTCAACTATAAAAAAAACTAAGAAGGCTATATTATTTGTATTTAATTTTAATACCTAAAAACTTCAATACGTTCATTAAAATAGGAAACCAATAGGTGCATTGTGAAAAGTGAACGTTGAATTGTCGTTCTAATTTTGAATGAGCTTTTGTATTGGCTGCCCAATGGAGCTTGTATTCCATTTACATTCAAAAACAGAACGTTCAGTCAACCATTCGATTCAGACTCAGGGTAGCTCAGGGTTCAATAAATCTATGCTCTACTCGTCAATCTAGGTATCCAATAGAGCAGGTAATTGAAATTCTACCTAAAAGCTATATGCACAAAATTGAGTGTCGATTGGCAGTTGCCTGACAAAAGATGCCATTTCAACCTGTCACTCCACATAACACCGTATGTCGACACAACACGGCCTATATTCTATTTTCCCGTTTTAATTAACTGTCAACATACTGTCATACGTCACCTGACAACCTGACTGCGCTTGGTCAGTGCGAACGGGCAACGAACCACTCATAACTGACGACCGACGAAGAGCGGCCGATGAACGACCACCTGCGACGCACGAAGTTGCGGGTTCGATTCCCGCTTTGGAACCAATGTTTGTACGATCTGGGTATCGATATTGATCCGGGTGTTCCGAGTACTTTTTATGTATGATAAAATAAATTGTGTATTTTTACAATCAATCAATCAATAATCATAAAAGTAATTTATTTATGTAACACTAAATACTAATTACAAATCAAGAATCTGTATACCTAACCAACCATAATCAAACATCAACAAAACACACAGTGACTGATTACATTAAGTGTAGCAACTTCTGATTACGATTTAAAATGGCCCGTTTGCGCCGACCATTTCATTAGAGTAGAGCGAATTTTCTATGTAAATAAACGGGTGAAACCGACGGAGTGACACGAGTGACATAAACAATGGAGATTATTATGACGGGACGCGTTGTTCCACATCCACATTGAAATTGCGGTGTCGCGTCACATCGCATCCTATTATTATAACTAGCTGCGCCCCGCGGCTTCGCCCACGTGGAAATCTGTGTTTCTAATGGTTTATAAACCTTCCACTTGAACCACTCTATCTATTAAAAAAACCGCATCTAAATCCGTTGCGTAGTTTTAAAGATCTAAGCACACATAGGGACAGACAGACGGACAAAGACTAGCGAGAGACTTTGTTTAATACTAATTTAACATTCGTTTGTTTCAATTCAAATCCATTAGCTATTTTCTTTGCGTTCGTCTCAGCTCGGATAGAAGCTTCAATGAAACTTTACTCAAATTCAATAAACGCAGAGCATTGCAAGTTGCTGAAAAAGGTATTTAAACCAAAACACTTAGTAACGCTGTTTAATTAAAATTTAATTTGTCCGTAACTCTTCACAGGAACGTTCGAGCGTTGCTTCGCTATTTCCAGAAGCTGAAATCAGCTGAAAACGCAAATAAAATGAAGTAAAACTCAGCAAGAATCTTTTAAGAGCCATAAAACCTCTTTTTGATTTATTTTGATGGATGTGAAGTATCGTGAGATATTTTTATTATTCTGAGGAGATAGGAATAAGTAACAATTTTGCTTGAAACTTTTGATTTTCTTTATTTCTCTCAAGATCTGATGTCGATTTAGATTTATTAGTGATCATATCTCATATTTTAATCTAACATATTATTTTCATCTTTGGCTGTTCGGCATCACTATATAGTATAAAACAAAGTCGCTTCCTGCTGTCTGTCTGTCCCTATGTATGCTTAGATATTTAAAACTAAGCAACGGATTTTGATGCGGTTTTTTTTAATAGATTCAAGAGGAATATTTATATATGATTTGACACATAGATTTCCAAGCGGGCAAAGCTGCGGGGCGGCGTTAGAAAAAGACAAAAGACAAATTAACCAATGAACGGCAAAACTAAAGGGTCTTTCAACAAGGACGGGCCGATGTTGAAATTGAATAAAACAAGCTGTGTGTGAGATATTACCGTAATTTTTGTTTATTGGAAAAGCCTATTAATGCCATTATTTATGGAATATGACATTTAAATGTCCGCCGCGGCTTTGAACAGTGGCAAGGATCCGAGAGGTTTGGAAGAGAACCCTGATTTTGGCCGAAAAATCATCTTATATATCCTCATAGTATGAGTGATATACTTATATATATACCAGGAGAGGTCACACTCGCAGAGGTCAATGTCGATGTGTTCGTGAGTCATCATCAATATCCAATAAAAGTTCACTGCTAAAAAATAGAAACGCGGAAATAAACCTTCCCGTACCTTAGTACGTGCGTCCTTAGTACCTACACTCATACTATTTTACCGCTGAATATTCGTATATTAGTGTTAGTTCCTGTTTTTTTTTTGGTAGGTTCTTATTGTAGTTTTCTCAATACACTGATTTTTAAGTTAAACTTTTAGATTTAGTGTTAATCAACTTGTGTTAAACGAATACAATATACATAAATCCTTTATAGGCTGTAAAGCTTGGTTGTGCTAGTGTAAGTTTCATTAAGGCTCTAGTATGGGCCAACGCGTCTTCTTTCAAAATGATGGTTACCTTTATAAAATGTATAAAAAAATATATTTATGTTGCAAAGAAGTTAAGTAATTACTTAATGTTTTCTTTATTTACAAAAAAAATTGCATCTTAATTATTACTTTATAAAAAAAATCCAAAGTAAAGCATTTTTTATTTAAAATATGCTACTACCTTTCAAACGGTATTGAATTTGATTATTTTTCTTTCACTCAAATATTTGTCAAAGTATTTTCCACAAATTTATCTACATGGATATAAAACAAATAATTTATACGGGTACAAATAATAATTTTATGTTTTCGATAGAAATGGAAACAGAACGGGATGTGCGCGGGCGACGAGCAGCAGTAAGTCGCTAGGAGGCGCGATGCGCGACCGTTTGCGACGAGCGCAGGCCGCGCTCTGCGCGCGTAAATATGTAGCGGGGGTATGCGGTTGGCGCGGAGAAAAACTCTGATTTTGCCCGAAATGCGCAATGCTGTTGGCACATACAACAACCTTAAGTGCTTATTTGTAGGCAATAATTAACAGCTTTTAGAGAGTATCTAGCTTTACATTGGATTTCGGTAATTAATAAATTAATTAATTGCTATAAATGATTTGATGGTGCAATAAAGTTATAAACCATCTATAAAAAGTCGATAGCCAATCCTGAACACTATGAAAACCTGAACACTATTCTATCTTGCTGGATGCATCGACCTCTCGAATTACCTCGAATGGAATTTCTCCGTAGCTCATGTATAACAAATTAATATTCGAAAGCGAAATTTCATAAAATTAATATTGAAATAGAAATTCATCGGTTCGTTAAAAAGTTGGATCAACTTTTTTTGTAAAATCCTCCTTATTAATTCAAACTTCGGTCGTAAAACTCGTAAAAAGTTGTAGGACACCCCATTGTGGATGGAGTACGCCCGGACACCCAGTAAAAGTGTGATAAAGATGATCCCGGGCGATGGATCTTTTGTTCAGCGTGTTTTACATCTCCGTGTGTCAAGCCGGGATTAAGGGACCCTCAGGGAAAACTGTTTAAACGGAGACAAAGGGTATAATCAAGATGACGATGTGTATACATCGTCATCGTTATCTGTCAGTATCCACTGTTTATTGTGTTTGTGTAGGATTCCACTCTGGAACTCTGTGGTGACGCGCAACTCAGTTTTTTAAACACTTCATTTATTTATTACTCACTTAAGTTATATAATATACTAGCGGACCTTCCCGGCTTCGCACGGTTTTAGTAACTTAACTTTTTTGAAAATATAATATAGCCTATTTTCACCGGGGATAGAGTAGCTTCCCAACGGTGAATAATTTTTTCAAATCGGTCCAGTAGTTTCAGAGCCTATTTATTACAAACAAACAAAAAATCAAACCTTTCTTCTTTAATAATATTAGTATAGATAAATACACTTGTAATTTCTTTTTCACTTCTTCGACTAGGGGGAAAAAAAAAAGTGAATAGTTAAACCATATTGTCTAAGTGTTTATTTTCTAAGCCTACAGGCATAAATAATAATAATATTGAATTTAAATTCATAACGGTCTTTTGTATCTAGGATTTCTTGGATATATTTCCAATATGGGCCAACGCAAACTAAGTCGAATAAATACCTACATCTCTTTAGTTTTAGTTTTAGGTAGTAGGATTTCAATGGACTCCTCGGGAGAGGCAATGCTTGCTGGAAGAATTTCAAAATGTTACGAGACAAGTTATATACGTACTGAATTTTCATTATGATATACTCATGAGCTACCATAAAGCTATACCATAAAGCTACCTCAGTCTGTAATATTTTTTATTTTGAGTTTAGTTTATTATCCTTTTTGTCTATAAATCTCGAGAAAGAAAAACAAGATCGTGCGAAAAATCCTTCAAATGAAATGACATTTATTTCAGACATAGTACAATTAAATTAAATTTCTCTCTTCTATGGCAAAATTTTGGGATTTCTGCACAATTCCCGTCCCGTTTACGTTCCTGATTAGTGTATAGATCCCTCTAATAAACCCGTTTCCGGGTGTAAAATCTTTTGTTTCTACACTCCATAGCTTTCGCGATTGTTTGTGTGAGAACTGACTGAAGTAACGACACTTTGTGAGAATCGTCTCACAAAGCGATCATCTCTGCATAATTGGTGTTTTTGTTCGGATAGCGGAGGGAATGGTCCGTGAAGTCGGTTCTGATCGTAGATAATGCGCCTTTAGTTTCTTTTTGTTTTAATTGGCGATGTTTGAACGGTAAATAGGTAGGTAATATTTTTTGTTATTTGATACAGATCGAGCTCAGACACTACTGTCGAAGATATACGAAACGGGATGGTTTGAGTAGATATTTTCTCGACATTTGGAAAATGACACAAGATATGTATGATCTAGTTGTTAAGTCCAAATCTCAGGACGCAAAATGCTAGAAAGACAAGTTGGTATAGGTACCATCCTGAAAAAAAGGCAAAATTTTCTAAAATGGCAAGCATTCTATTTGTAGAAACGCTTACGGTAGAGTATTTAGTCGACCAGTGTTTGTGAGAATTTGATATAGACTGTAGGGTTTCATATCTCGTTATTCGACGTAGAGGTACGTACGTGTTGACCTAGTAGGTACAAAAATCCAACTAAACTTCCGTTGAACGATACAATGAGATATTATACGCGACTATAAAATCACTTCAACGTTGCGAGAGGGTAGAAAATCTTCCAAACGACTCAACCAGTTACAGAGCATTTTAAATCTGCAGTTTGAATGAGGTTCTTCGCAACTGAATTTCCTATTCAGTCCTGAATAAATTGTAAGTAGGTGTTCGTCTCTTGTCTTTGTGCGCCACTAACAATGTAGCCCACAATGAACAGAGTTTTACAAAAAGATCTGTATTCTTGACTCTGTAAAAAAGCTGGGTAACTTGTGTAGGCTTTGGTTCTTCGCTTACAATAAGCCCAATATGTGCTTCCTGATCAAAATTGTTACAATAGGCGTAAATTTTAGTAGAATTTGTCACTATTGCAATAGGTTACGCAGGTTTGTGATCGGTTTTAAAAACAATGAATTTTTTTGTAAAATATCGTTTAAAAAAAATCTCCCTGGTGTTACAAAGTAATAGATTTATTTTTGATTTAAAGCGTGGTTGTGGACTATAGGAATTAAAGAAAAGTTATGTAAAGGGGTTTGATTTATGTGAATAATATGGGGCCACTCTCTGGTACTAAAATTGGCAGATAGTGGCCCCCAATGGTTGTAGTGGATGCTTTACTCTACCCTGTGAGTCAGACAGTCGACTCATTGTGTGATAATAACGTTGGCAGAATGGCCATCTCTTGTGAATGGAAAATTATTAATATCTCTAATGGAATAATGGATGTCGCAGTCCGATGGGATGTGTTTGTAATTAGGCATTCGATTAGATTGTTTATTCCAGTTCGCTTTGAGGGATTATTTGTTGTCGCCTGAAATAACTTTGCCTTTGAATAGGTAACTTGTTGATTTGATGAATTTTTGAGTGATGTTTATGAATTTCTGAGTGTAACCCAAATTGTAAAAGACAATTTATAATTTAGCTTAAGCTAAATTTTATTGATTTTGAGTGTAACCCAAATTGTAAAAGACAATTTATAATTTAGCTTAAGCTAAATTTTATTGATTTTGAGTGTAACCCAAATTGTAAAAGACAATTTATAATTTAGCTTAAGCTAAATTTTATTAATTTTATTCATGCATTCGTTTTAACGCTGGTGTTGCAATTTAGAATTAGTATCCATGTGACACAAATATGCCCCGTAGGTGGTTGTAATATTTTTAGTTAAAAAAGCGCTGCTAGTGACGTCGCTTTGTTCAAAGTATATATACTACTTGATTGGTACGTAGATAACTTTAGTCTCAATATTCCTTGGGTTTTGTTTCCCCCTTTGCAAGCAAACAATATCCAGGTTTTTGAATAGCAGTATACTCGTAGATTAGGTAATGCAATTTCCCCAATAATTTCATAATATTGGCAAGGGCAGCTTCGAACTGACGCTAAAGCGAAGCCAATTTCAGCTTAATTGCATAAATTACTCAAAGGGACGTTTAAAACTGAAATAAGCTCAAGCGAAGCTAGGGGATACAGCTAGTTTATAATTAAAGCTCCTGAGCGTGAATGAACGTCGCAATGGCGACCACGTGAAAAGATAAATTATTAATTAGATAGAATGTAATTTGGAGAGCTTTGTTATGGATTCGATTTTAATTATAAATCAGCGAGCTTAAATTAGGAATTTGTTATGCTTTTTAAGAGTTTTCTAACGTGCCGTTGGTTGGGGGAGGCCTATGTTCAGCTGCAGTAGGACTATGCATGAAAATGGATGAACTTGCTTACGACTGCTGGATTTTGGTTTACGCCAGTCATGCTTTTATTCATACCTAACTTGTCTGCCCGTGGCTTCGCACGCAATTATATGGACGCATTTATATGGACACGTCTAAAGGTTATATATGTAGGTATCTGTTGCAAGTTCGATACCGCCTCGGGAAAAAAGTTTATGCTGTCTGCAGATGTGTTTTATAAGTATGAAAATACCTATCTACGTATTGTATGTATGTGCATGACGACCGATGTGGCGCAGTGGGCGAAGGTCCGCCTACGACGCAGAAGGTTGCGGGTTCGATTCCCGCCTCGGGACAATTGTGTGTACAATCTGCAGATTTTTGTTCCGGGTGTTCTGGTCGTTTTCTATGTATAATAAAAAAAATATCTATCTAAGTAATGTATTGTATTATGTATATCAGTTATCTAGTACCCATAACACAAGCTCTGCTTACCATGGTGCTAGATAATGATGTGTGAATTGTCCAGCAATATTTATTTTGTTTGTATGTAGTACCTTAGTATATCAGTTATCAAGTACCCATCCGATTGTATGTATGTAATGTATGAGGTTTATTTAACTTGTCCCTGGTGTTAGATATATTAGTTATATTATCTTAATATTATTAGCTATTACGCAAAACTCTACCTACGTTCGAGCTAGATGATGATGTGGATTGGAGGCATTATTTATTATTATTTTATTTCATTGTTATTTTTGTCGAATGTTATAGGTTATTTTGTGTGGCGTGGACTTAAAAAGGAAACTATTAGACCTAAAAATATTTCTTCCACGTCATTACACCAAAGCGAAGGAATTTATCAAGCCAGCGAGTATTTCCATAAAAACAAAATCTAAATTTGGGGAAGGTTCCGCAGTTTTTCCGACGCTTGTTTATTTATGAGCGAAATTGACCGAAAGATAAAACCCTGGGATTATTCTTGGAAGTCAAGCTAATTATTTTTCAAGTTCCATCTTCGAGTGAAATTAACTGATACCCTTCTTTTGATGTATGGCCCCGCCCAAGTATCGACAAAAAAATATAAAACGGAGTATAGTTACCTAACTTAATTAAAAAAAGAAAAAAGACAAGTCATAACATGGGTTTGGTAGAGCACAAAAATATATACCATAACAAATAAGGTCCATTTATATTACACTAATTTTAATTTATGGATCCCCTAAAAAATGCGTTGAACAAAAGCGACTTCGTTAAAGCGTTGTGATCTGACGCGACGCAGTAGGTACAATGTTGTGTCGTCGGCTTCATGTCGTCTATTATGTTGCTACATAAATACACTGCAACGGATTTTCCCGCTTTAATCCTCGACTCCCGGAAAATAAGGACAGACTCAGAACAGGGGCAGATAAAAATAATGAACAAAGTTTCACAATAACTCCAACTTCGCACAACTTATTCATACAAAGATAGAAAGACAAATATCTATGAATGAAAACTAATAAACTATCTTTCGGTTTTAACTTGACTCTTCTGTTGACTTGCGTTCAACTTCTTCTTCAAACTTGTTAAAGTTTTTCAAGAAAATATTGACTTCGAATATAGCTTTGAAAAAAAAAAGCTCGGAGGTTCTATATACGGCGGTTTTTTTATGTAGATACATATGTTCGTCGATTTCTTCGTCAATTATACCACTAATGTTTCCGACGTAGTCCAATAAAAGTTTTATTACCGTATGATATGTATTTGTCCCAAAAAACTTAAAAGACAGTTTAATAGTAAGGAATTTGAAGTAGGATTTTAGTTTTATTTATCAACTAGCGGCCCGTCGTGGCTTCGCACGAGTGGACATTGTTTCATAAAAAATTGCGATGAATATTTATAATAAATTTATGGTTATGCACATAAAAAGCCTTTCCAGTTTCCGGATTCATATATAGCTTATGACACTCACAAATCACGTGGCTTTCTTTTGGTAAAAGGATTTTCAAAATCAGTTCAGTAGATCCAGAGATTACCCCCTGCAACCTCACAAGCTTTACCTCTTTATAATATTAGTATAGATGTAGAGCGATAAACAAATCTTCTGTTAGGATTCCGAGCATTTAATTTGGTTTCGAAAGCGTATCTCATAAATTGTAGGTACACAGAAGAGGGATTTACCTGGAAAACTGCGCGCAATTTTCCGCCAACCTAAACAGGACACCTGCAAGAGGATGAATAAAAGTTACAGCTAAAGAATTTGATCGTTTTGAAATAACTTAAAACCGACTTCAAATTTCTTATTATTTACTGTTTCTTAAGATTTTTTTGGGGAAAAATACTAAAATCCCTTGGAATAAAAATGTCTATCGGACCATCTCGGAATCATTGTCAATGCAAAAGCAAAATAATCAATAAAATTTTACGGAGAAATCTGCGAACATAGACATGCTCGCAGATTTCTCTGTTTTTTTTTCCGGTTTCTCCGTTTTTTCTCGGTATTTATGTATATATTTGAAAACCAATGCATTTATTTGACTGATCTTAATTGACGCATATAAAGGCACACCGTCTTGAAGAACATAAGCAAAATAAAACATGCCAATAAATTATTTGAAATCTATATAATATTCTTCCACAAGGCTTCCTACATACAACCATTAACCAATTCCTTGCTCTACCTCTTCTTCTTCTTTGTCTTTATATTCAGCTATTTCTCTATCTGTCCACTCAGCCCTTAATCACACTCTGCTCGGTATTACCATATCTAAGTATAACGACATTTTCCTTCTCAATTAATGTAGGAAATATTTTCTGTCCATAGCCGACGGCGTCCTATCAACAGTGAACGTGGTAGAAGCCCTGCAAGAGTTCTGGCAGGTGAAAGCCTCTCGAGGGGGGGGCGCCGCAGGTGGGGGGGCCCTCGTGATCTACGAGTCGGTGCCGGCTGCCCACCCCCCCTATGTCTGCTACGTGACCTTGCCAGGAGGGGCTTGCTTTGGCAGCTTTCAGGTATTTTCCAGTCTAAACTGAACAGGGCTTTCTAAGAATAGAATAGAATAGAATTCAATCTTTATTCTTAGCACACACACACACAAACAAGGAAAGTACAACTTAAACAAAAAAAACATAAATTAAAAAACACATAATAAAGGACTTAGACTGCTCTAAGGGCATAAAGCCTTCTTGTTAACGGATTATTCATACCTTTCATAACAGAACGCTTTCCATTTTTATTACTTTCCGAGGTTCTAGTATGTGTTGATACTTTGCAAAGTAGAATAGGGTTGTGAGTCCCGAAAACTACGCAGGTATCTACTATGCAAGTTTCGCAAGGCTCAAAACTTTGAGGCTTTAGTTTTATCGCTGACCCGCCAATATTTCATCTAACCCTGCTATAAAATGTTCGCCCTGAAATATGGAGCTATGAAAAAATGCCTCTCAAATATCTCATAAAAGCTTCTATTGAATTTTTCCCTTTGCCTGCAAATACGTTTGTAACGATGAGTCAGTTTGTATGTAGTTTTAAAGGGAGAAAAGTTGAATTAGATCCAAAATTTTCCCTCAAAAACTACGTGATGTTCAAGCGATACAAATATTAAAAAGGTCTATTTGTTGCATATGTAAAAACCTTTTTGGTGCATATGCTTAGCCTCCTAGAACGGCAAGGTCTTTTCTAGGCATAGAGAACGCATAAATCGCCTAAACTATTGTAAAGATGAAGGAATTAATTTCAAACATTTTACCCATCCAATGACTTTTTTATTTGATTCGACGCCAGATTTGTTTATTAGATATATGATAGATAGATCATTTGCTAATTACAAGTAGGTTACATAACATGGTTAACAGTGTCTTTAAAGCTTATCCTAGGTTTATCCAAGCGACGACCCAGGTGGCGCGGTGGGCGAAGGTCCGCCTGCGACGCAGGAGGTTGCGGGTTCGATTCCCGCCTCGGAACAAATGTGTGTACGATCTGCAGATATTTGTTTCGGGTGTTCTGGACGTTTTCTATGTATAATAAAAAATATCTATCTATGTAATGTATTGTATTATGTATATCAGTTATCTAGTACCCATAACACAAGCTCTGCTTACCATGGGGCTAGATAATGCTGTGTGAATTGTCCAGCATTATTTATTTATTTATTTAAGCACTTGGTTCTCGCTTAATTTACATAAATTAATTATATCTACTGCAGTTAACGTACAATCCTACAACAATACAAGTTATCCTGCGTCACCTACTAGATATAATCCTAAATCTTTTACAAACGATCTAAAATACTTATTTATGCTTATGCTGGATAAACAAACTCACACTTATAATTATACCCTAGACAAAAATCGGTTTCAGCAAGAATTTTCGTTGACTGACTTTCATCATCAACCTTTTTTAGTCCACTGCTGGACATAGGCCTCCCCCAATGAGCGCCATACCGCCCTGTCTTCAGCTTGACGCATCCAGCATCTACATGACTGAATTTATTCTTTGGCAAAACCATCAGTTGGTAAGAGCGGGATGCGAGACAACCAACTTACGTACAATGACATTATTTCACAAAGATAAGATCCTCTGTCTCCGTCACTGCAAACACAGTTTGTATTATACAGTCACGTCCAGAACTATTTCACACAACGTCAAGACTTCTGTCGTGAGATATAAAGCTCACAAGAGCATAGGTGATTCACCCTCCTTAGTTTAAAGGTAGAAGCATTATTCCCTTGTTTATTAAGCAGCGCTTCATTCCAAAATCGAACGAAATACTTCATTTGTTTTTTGAGGGCGGAATTTGCAATTTTTTTTAAGACATTTTAATCAGGTTTTAATAATGTAAGTAAATGGTTAACTGCAATACCTTGATTTTTTAGCAGAATTTACGTAACCCTGCTTACATGAATTCAAAACACAATACTGTTTATTCATTATTGAATTCTGCAGAGGTACTTGCAAAAAATCTCGTCATCAAATCATTGATTACCTTATTCGATAGTCTAAAAGCAAGGTACCTTATGTCTATGATTGTCGTGCCGTACAATGTGAAAGCGTTCTAGGGCACAACGCTCACCGGTGGCACGTATCGCCATATCTTCTCTCTCATCGCGGGACAGACCTTCGACAGATTTAACAAAACACCCCTATTTCCCCCACAAAGGTATACGTATTCTACCTATGTTTTCCTATATTCATATACGGAGGGTATTTGAACATTGTCAGGTATGTACCGCTATCTGACATCTCTCTTTAGACGTTTTGACGTGTATTGGTTTCATAACCGTAGCGTAGGGTTGCCACTTTCTGTATCGGGCAAAAGGCGATAAATAAAGAGTTGTTTTCAAAACAAACTTAAAGATAAACGGAAGGGTTACGAAGCGATTGTATCGTGTTTTCGAAGTTGAGCAAAGTTGGTAGATAGGAAAAGGTCAATATGGCTTATCTATAGAACTTTAGGATGCTTAGGTACCTACCTATCTTTAACATATTAAACATTATGTAACGGCGGGTATTTATCGCGTAGCTACCTTTGGTTTTATTTTCTCCTATGTAATAAATACTCTTTCAACTTCAACTTCTTCTTCATGGCTGTAATAATCGATCAATCATTAATTAATATGCTAAAAAATCGTAAAAGTTTAAAAAGTTGTAAGGTAGAAATATTGGCTATGAATTCACAACTGACGAATCCAGATTCTCTGTAAGGATTCTCTAGTAGTTTAGTATAATATGTAACTGGAGTTTAAGTTACAAGACAAAACACGGCTTTACACTGTTAGCGCGGTAGTTATCTTGCGCAGATCAATGTAAACAGGCCATTAACTTAGAAGACACAAAGACAGCTTGCTCCATCCATGCTTCAGACAGGGAAATATACATACATACTAGCATACTAGCTAGATAATCCATGCATAACGACCACTACCGTTCTAAAAGTAACTACCAACGCCCCTAAAACTGAACGTCGTGAAAGTTTCCAGATTTCGAGAAGATTCCGTAAGTTTAATGTTGCATCCCTACTTCACCTTGTTGTGCGATAGTTTCGACGTAAATGTGATAGATGGCGCGTGCTCGTAATCAGTCTTCGTTATGTTCTCTCTTGGAACTTTCCAGAAGATTGATAAAGTGGCTTATTTGGAGAGAAGCGTCCCAGGGGAAGATTTTTTATGAATTTAATAATATTGGCGTGAAGAGCATCTCGTTTTCAATGGGATAAAGTATTGTTGAATCTTTGAAAGCTTGTTGAAGTGCATCAATGGAAAATTATATCAACAAATGTAACGTATTTGAAGCCAGCTTTTATGGGATCAGTTTGCGACTATAAATTCGATATTTGATTTCTTTATCAATAGGCAGATGAGAAAAAAAAAATCAATAGTATCTTATCCAATCGACTGGTCGACGACATCCATAAGACCGTGGGCTACACCGGGCGCAAAATATCGCGCAGGATGAAGATTCATGGCATAAACTTGGAGAGCCTTGAAAAAAAAAAATGTTTATTTGTATAAAAATATGTTACTCTACATGCAAGACAGTTGTTAAGACATCATTTTAAGTATTTTAGTATACTTGTGTCAGGTTGTATGGTGTCGAAGTCAATATGTTTACAATTTGTTTGATTTCTTAGCGTGCCATGGCACCTTCCAAATAAAAAGATTTATTTATTTATTGAAAAACTTTATTGCGCTACAAAGGGTACAAAGGGTGGGCTTAATGCCGAGGCATTAAGTTCTGAGTTAACAGAAGACTTATTTCAATTGATTTAATTTTTGTACATACAGAACTGCCCAACGAAAGCAGAAGCCCGCCGCAGTGCAGCGAAGATAGCACTTATGAACAGCGTGTTCAACGAGCACGAGTCTCGTCGGATATCAGACCACTTCATAGAGAAGGCGGTGGCGGAGGCCCGCGCCTCTTTTGCGGGGGATGCCAGCCACCAGGATCCTAGTGCTGGGATTGCAGCTTTTAGGTCAGTATCGAGGGGTGGTCAGGAGTGTAGAACAGATAGGCCAGTAGAATAAAGGTCCTGCCTTCGCAAGATAGTTTGATGTTTTTGAAGTCACAAGAGGTCGCAAGGTATGCTTAGACTGCGCTTGGTCATATCAGATCACTTGAGAAGCTGGTGGCGGAAACCCGGGCTTCATTCACTCGAGATGCCAGCTACTAGGTTGGTAGCGCTGGGATTGCAGCTTTTAGGTAAGTATTGAGGAGTCGCAAAAACGACAGGCTTATTTCCAGCAGACTTTTGTAGGCTGATGATGATGATGATGACTATAAAAGTCGACAGAAGAGTCATCAAACTGGAGACATAGCAAAATAGAAAATATTCTACTCCTGTACAAATAACATGGACTGTTAAACAGTGATCCTGATTGATTTTCCACATCTCTCTTTTTTTTTAAACCAATCTTTGTCATACAAATCTACCTCACTTCAGCTAGGTTTACCTACTCGTGCCGTCATTCGTCATATGCAAATAGAAGTCAATCATTTACTTGTTGCAGGTTTATGTTAGAAACGAACAAAGGGCGCACGATGCTCGAGTTCCAGGAGCTGATGACAGTGTTCCAGCTGCTGCATTGGAACGGGTCTCTGCGTGCGATGCGCGAGCGGCAGTGCTCGCGGCAGGAGGTGGTCGCGCACTACTCGGCGCGCGCGCTGGATGATGCCATGCGCGAGCAGATGCAGAGGGAGTGGGCTGCGAGGTAAGAATTCATGGAACAAGTAGCGGACGTCTGTGCACTGGACGAGAGCTGGTGCAAGGCTGAATGCCGTGGCCAGGAGAACAAAAATATAGGCACAGCGTATCGCTGGTAACATCTATCTTTGGCTGCAAAGGGAAGGGACGCTCGGAGCGCAGTGTTCAAGACGAGACCCGGTAACAAACTGAACGCCACCAACCAGTAGAAAAGTGTATCGTATTTCTGTAAAGGCATCCGCTTCTTCTATTTATCATGGTTTAGGCATTGGTCTGCCAGTCCAGAAACGTCAGCAAAAAGAGTGAGCTGCCAGCTTAGCGGATGTGTAATGACGATAAATTCCCTTAATGAACAAGTAGTATTCGTCCAGAACGAGACCTGCTGCAAGCCTGAATGTTTGCCGTACCGATAGATACGCCATACCCTCATTTTTTAAAGCAAGCTTTGTGTGTACAGGGAACGAGAGGCAGGCGCAGGCGCAGGTCTGCTGCGCGCCGAGCTGGCGCGAGCGGAGCGCGAGCTGCGCGCCGCGAGGCTCGCCGCTCGCGAGCTGCGCTTCCCCAAGGAGGTGAGCTTTAGAACTACATACGAGTATCTACAGGGAAGGAGAGGTAGCAGATTGATAGCTCGCGCATAGCGAATTTTGCAGCCGTCAATTGTTTTTCCTCCGTGAGCAATTTTGATCCATGTTCCCTTATAATAAAGTCGATCGTCCGGTCAGTCATTGACCAACCGTCAACTGTTTTTCCTCCGTGAGAAATTTTGATCCATTTTCCCTCAGAATAAAGTCGATCGTCCCTCAATAGACTGATTGTCCAGCTGTTAACTCCGTGTCATTGTTGCAGAAGCGCGACATCCTGCAGCAGGCGGCGCGCCTCGTGCAGCACCAACAACAGTGATCTCACCGCGCCACGCGATTGTTATTTAATATAGTTTTTAGTCTAAGATTATATCCGCTGTTTTATTTCATACCGACCCTTTAAGTCTGCGGACTGACATGTGTTACACAGCGTTAGTGCAGTCAGTATAGGAAAAGAAGGCGATCGCAACAAGCGCATTTTAACATTTTTAATATACGGCGTAACGTATCATGTTCGCTGCGAATCGTATATTACATCCTGTAACACCGGCCAGACCTACCTATAGACTTTTGTAAAGCAAGTAGAGAGTTTAGGTGAAATTAAATTGTATTCGTTTATGCTGGTAATTTTTATGGAGTCTACAGACCAACACCGCCGCATGCCCGGCGGGGGCGGGTCGATGCAACATTTTAGTGTGTGAATATTGTAGGCAGCTGACAGTGTTTTATCAACTTGTCAGCACCGGCCGACTTTGGTGTGATTACAATTTTATTTTATAATTACCTAACTTATAGTATCTAACTTATAGTAAGCAGTGCATGTGTTATGATCGGTATTTCCTCGTAGTCAAACTATTTAGTCCGACTGGTTTAAATGATCCTTAGGTAAAAAAAAATGTTTGATGGGTCAAAACACTGGAGAGTTTATGGTAGGTCGTAGCTAGGACCTATAAACATGGACACTTTGAAACTGCTGTAATTTATTTCTGGACGATAACTCAAGAGTATTTAGTAGTAGTAACTGAGAATATAGGATATGTAATCAATGTAATCTGGTCACAATGACTGCGGACCTCGCGCTAAACATAGTGTAGGTATAGCGCGAAGTCTACGGATATTGTGACCGGCATATATTTACAAACACTGATGATAATGATGATTAGTCCTTTGAGTGGTAGTAGCCGAGCTTACCAACCGATTGACATGCTTGTTAAATTGTAAGCTGTTGTAATTCCTGTCACTTTATACTTCTCACGTCACACCACACACGAAATTACAACAGCAATAGCCACGGAAAGCACTATAATTTCTGTAGGATGAGGCAATTAAACCAATAACCTAGAAATTTTAACTGGATTACTGTGAGCTACCTGAAATAGGAAAATATCGCATCATTCCCACAATTTTTCACCAAACTCATTCCAAGTGACAAAAACAGAAAGTAGCCCAAAGAAACTTAGCAATTCAGGTGATCACTCACCGCGGACGAGTCCATTAATAAACATTGAAATAATCTGCATTTAATATTTGCATCAAGCGGGATGAATTCACTCGGAAAACGTCGGCAGGGAGGAAAAACGCGATGAATACCAAACTAAGAGTTAATAAACTGAGGGAGTGCTTGCTGAGGGATCTACGGAAACAAAGGAAGGAAAGTAGGACGGTAAATAATCGCCTAAGTAAGTATGTAGGTATTCATTTCACACTCAGTAGTTACTAAGTAGGGTCAAGAAAAAAGCCTTTATAGCTGTTTCAGCTGGTAAGTCATCGCATGGGACGTTTTAGAATAAACCTACCAACTTATAACCCGTTGACTGCAAAGAAATTTAATAAATACGTTAATTTAGACATCAATACAAAAACAATTAATTGCTAAAACATTGATGGAAACAATGTTAACAAACATTGGATATTGAATTAGCCGGAGGATAAGTGTACCTAGGTAAATAGTTCTAATTTTGAATACAGAATCGAAACATAAATCTAAAAATAGGTTTACAGAATAGGGGCCCTGACCTCTGGCACATAAAGTACTCCTGAAAGTTTGTAACTAGTCACTGAAGCTGCGAGAGCCTCTACAGTGTAGAGACTTTTCTAGAGCGTCTGAAGTCGGACCGGATCTCGCAGGCACTGCTTCCGGTCTCCACCCTACTTTATAATAAACTGCTTCTCTGGCAAACATAAAACAATGCAGAATTGTTGTGTAGGTAACCGTTTTTAGGGTCAAATGGGTACACATACCCACAATCCCCATGCCCAGTGTGGGTATTCTGGGTAATAGTATAAAAGCCAATAAGGTGCTTATCATGGGTAGGCTTGCATCCAGCAGTGGACCAATATAGGCGGTTGAGGGAAGAGGAATATGCTTGCTATGAAATTTTCTTATTGACGATAATATTTTTTCAATTTTGACCCCTAATTAATTCAATTCAATTTAGTTATCTATACAAAAAGGCTCACGGTAAGGTAGTCGATATCTGACACAAACATTACTTTTCAACCGACACAATTTTGGACTCTTTTTACTGGGTATCTTCCATTCGTTCTATGAACTGTGACGTCATAGAACAGTCAAAACTTTCGTGTCCCTGTAGTTCCACGGTAGAGCTATTAAAACGAAAGCTATCTCATTTGTTCTAGAACTAATAATATTATTTCCTACAACGTCTAGTAGGCAGTCAAAAAGCCTCCCCCCGAAACCTCCAGTTACAGAAGCTTAATTAAATAACAAATATTTTCAACGCAGTCAGCTTTCTCGTTTATAACGAAATAGCGGACTGTTCATTAAAATGAAATGCTCCACAGGTAGAGCAAGGGTAATCAGTCTTTAGGACAAACAGACAAAATTACTCGCCACCGTAATTATTTCCTTCCCAAAAGAACGCACTCGGCAAAATTACGGAGAAATATTTTCATTTCCCGAAATCTGTAATATCCCGTTTTGAATTTTGCGAGATTAGCTGAGGAAAACGAATTAGCATAGAAATAACTTTCTACGTGGCAGCAAATTCCTTTTTATAATGGTATCTCGATGCTTGAATATAAGATATTGGATGTTATGACAGATTTATTAGCTTTAAGGACGACTACTTGGTTTTTAGACAGTATTCGGTAGTTATATCGCACCCCTAGAACAAAACAGAACGATGTCGAAAATCTCAAAATAAAGAATTGCGTCATTGAATCGGCAAAATTTACGAACGTGGTTACTTTATTTATTTCAGAATAATTCAGTTTTATTTAAAAAAAGGTGATAAACATATATTTATACTTTATACTGTTCATTAACGAAAACAAACTACTTCATACGAATTCAAAATGGATTCTTCACATAAAACATTCAAAAACTAAGCCATAACTTTTATACAACTACAGAAAGTTGCTTATGTTCGATACCGAAAAAAGTGATATTTTGACTAAAAGCTGTCTTGTTCTTGTGGTGTGAGAGACTTTTAGAGGGCTTTGCTTTAGACATATGTTTTTTATAACTTTTTTTGTTATTCGCTATTATGTTGCCAACTACACACAATGATCTTCGCTGCCGCTCTATGTCAGGATCATCCTTTAGGTTTGATGATACGATAATGTCCCAAAGTCCCAAGTACTTAAAGCTCTCTCTTATAGGCACAGATTATTATGAGCCATATTGATCTGTGTCGTGGCTGAATCCACAATAAATCGACACGAACACAGGTGCTTGTAACCTACAACTCGGTCACAATATCTGTGCACCTTGAGCCAAACATTTTGTATGGCTCAAGGTGCACAGATATTGTGACCGAGTTGTACCTTCGTGGTCGGCAGAAAACAAACTCTTTAGTTTTCAGGGTGTTGTTAAACCAAGTACATCAAGTACTTAAACTCTTATAGGCACAGATTATATGAGCCATATTAATCTGTGGCTAAACCCCAATACAGATAAATCGACACGAACACAGGTGCTTGTAACCTACCTCCGTGGTCGGCGGCGGCAGAAAAACAAATTCTTTACTCTACAGGGTGTTGTTAAACGAGCATTGAACATGGCGCGGGGTAAGTGGATTTATGGCCACGTATAAACAGGATTAACGTTTATCGGTTGGTGATGGAATCGGGCCTATAATTTGATCGGACGATCTAACTGTCGTAGGGATCTATTTTATATCTGTTAGATAGATCGATAGAATATTCTTTAGCACACTTGTTATTGCTAATTAGCTAATGTAATTTAATATTATTCCTTTATTTTTATAAAAAATTTCCGCTATGGTTTTTATTCTCTGAAAATAAACGTAATACATACATATATAAGAAACTATGTACCATAAAGTATTGGGGTGGGGGGGGGGGGGGGGGGAAGGGGTATGTCCAGCCGTGGACTAACATAGGCTGATGATGATCCTATTAATATTATAAAAGTGAAAGTTTGTATGTAGGTATGGATGTTTGTTATTCTTTACGATTTTCTAAACTACTGAACGGATCGGGCTGAAATTTGAATACAGGTAGTTCTGGGCCCAGAATAAAACATACCTATGCTCCTTATTATCCCATAAACCAATTCTCATTGGGTAGAAATAATCTTAAACGTTACCATAGAAACAACGCGTGCGAAGCTGTACATATAAAACTAGAATTACAACACGTTTGATAGGACTTAGGGTATATGTCATGGGCCACCCGTTGGCCACCCAAAATAAAACCACAAGCAAACAATATTAACATCAACCAAGAGCCTAAAACTCCAATCCCCCTGTAGGTACCTACCCACAGCGGCACATTATATGATCAGGTGTGTTTCCGGAAAGCGACGCACGCGCTCTCTGGCGGGAAAATATTGACACTGCCTCCCTGAACTTCCTAAAGTAGGTCTAAGCTTTCTAGGCTGTATATCACAATTATAAACTGCCCCGCTTCTGCAGCGCATCCTCCATGTTTGCTGAAGCCCACGTTGATGGCTTTCACACCATTATCCGCAAAAACACCGCCTGCAGAACATGGAGCAGTACCAACACCATCCTGCAGGTTGTGGGCAGCAAGTTTGCCTCGCCCATCATGCAGGCTTTCAACAGAGTCCTCACTCACTAGACTCCATAGGTTATGGGATTCGGTTGAATGACTGCTCCAAATAATAATATTGTGTAATTCTAATTTAATTTGATGTCTTATGTTTTCTTAAATTTTGTTTTATTTTTGTAATTTTATGTGTGTGGACAATGTCTGAATAAAGAAACTTTTTATTTTTTATTTAGGTATAATCCTTTCAGCCGTTTAGACATGAAAGGGCAAGAGACAGACCTACAGAATTATTTTACTTTTTTAATATTAGTATGGGTTATAAAGAACACGACATCTATCCAGGCGGTCCCACCCGCCGTGTCTAAAAGCATTCCACAAACAATGTAGGCACTATTGACTCGGTTTACAAACTAGAACTGGTTGCGTCAAGCTCCCTCACAATAGGAGGCAATGTCAATATTTGCGCGCCAGAGTGCGCGTGCGCCGCTTTCCGGAAACGCACCTGATCATATATACTTCAAAGGGATCATAATGGCGTCAAAGATAACTTCAACTTCTTGCTAGATGGCTCTACGTAAAGATAACTTGACTGATTTGTACTTTTTCTGCCAGTGTCCAGTTCATAGAAATTGTGAAATGGAATGGAGGCGGAATCAATCATCAAAAACATCTTCTAAAAGGTAAATCATTTGAGATAATTTTAAATATGAACATTTATTATAAAACTGCCTATTTTAAATTGTCGTTTCAATTATAAATAACACCCCAACCACCCCATAATACACTGCCATAGATTTCCGAAATAAATTTCCTATATTATTCCATTTAAATAACTTCATTATGTGGGCATGTTTTTTAAGCTATGGGCCACCCAGGTCTCCATACGCTTTTTATACCAAGGTGCTCAAACTTTATCATAAAATATCAAAAACACTAATTTTCAATTAAAATATTAAAAAAAAACCGGTGCAGTTAGATAAAATTTGTAATGCGCGATGGCAGGACCAATTATTCGCTGTTGTTCCCAGAGAAAATAAACTCGTTATCATTGAATTTGTAGCCGTAGTGCCCAATGACGTGAACACGAAAACTAAATAAATCCTTGACAGCTGCAGATAGATTTTTTATATTTTTTTTCCTGCAAACACGGCCTGTGTTGCCCCCTACAAGTACCTGCGGGGTTATCCATTAATTACCGGACACCCTGTATATTGTGTTTTATTAATAAAATTGTGTAAGTACTTAAATAACTTTATAGAATTTGCTTATAGAATCTTGCATCCATTATAAAATGGAAATCAATCTATTACTTACACGGGCATCGTGCCTTAATACCTTATTTACAATTTCCCACAGTAAGATAAGAGGATGTCTAGTTATTTACCCTGTAGACGTAGGCACATAAACTTATTCTTCGGTTATCTGGCAAAGGCAAAGGTCAGTGTGTTTAATTCAACCAAAGAGGCTTTCCAACGCAACGAATCCTCTGTGGTTTAATTCGTTCCATTTTCAAATAGCTGTGGCGAAACTGGCGAACCCTCAACTCGAGTTTCATTTTACGGCGTCCATTTTCTATTAGGAATTAATTGTGTTTTATTAAATTTATTTGTAATGCTATTCTCTGCTATTGTTTATCCATTAATTTTTTTTTTAAAGTAAAAAACCTCGCAACAATGTTGCCCTTACGTTACTTCAAAGCAAAAATTCTGAAATATCTGAAAGCATGAGCGAGAATACAATAACTACGTAACAGTGGATGATTATGATTACTAATGATCTAACTTTACGTGAGTAATTTCCTGAAGAAAAACACTTTATAATCATCCTTGACAAGATTGATGGTAGAGCGAAAGTTTTTCCCCTGGCCTGATGGTACTTACATAGATATAGGTAGGTGGCTACACTGGGTACAGGTATTTGGGCTGCAAGTCCTGTATCACAATTATGGTGACATAGCTGGCGAGGCACCGCCGTCATTTTCGACGGGCGTGGCAAAAAAGTGCATCAAAGCTTATGGTTTTTAGATAGAAAGCATGTGGCCGGTACTGACAAAGTCTTTAATGCTATTGGTCTGTTTGTAGGTACTTTGTTCAAGCTAGGGAAAGATGCACGCACAATCATCATCATCAACAGCCTTTTTTAGTCCACTGCTGAACATAGGGCTCCCCCAATGAGCGCTATAGCACCCTGTCTTCAGCTTGCCGCATCCAGAATCTGCCCGCAGTCCTTCGCAGCTCGTCATCCACCTGGCCGGAGGGCGTCCTACACTACGTTTGCTGAGTCGCGGTCTGCACTCAAGAAGACGTTTATCCCAGCGGTTGTCGGTTCTTCGTGAGATATGGCCGGCCACCAACGAGATCCTGTAGGTATTTATGTGAGTTCCTCCATATGTGGCGGATTTCTTCTAAAATTGAGTAATTAGAGCGAGTATAATTCATCATCTGAATCAAAACAATATGTCAACATAGTTGTTGCTATTTTGACATATTCTTTTGATTTAGGTAAATTGAACAAATAAGAACTAGTATTTACAATTGAAACACCTAGCTCACTGTGGACTGTTGCAAACAATCTACTCTTCTAAATATAAAATCTGTCAAAGCGATTCATCCTGCTTTCGGTGTAAGTGTGACCTTCCGAAAATTGCTCCCGCGCATCGAGTTACCTCTTTTTACTCGTTAGGTTATACGGTTACTGCATTTTTGGGTGGCTCCAAAAAAGTCGTTGATTTGGTTGCAATCATCGCGTTCGTAATAACAAGTATAGATACAAGTACATATTAAGAAGAAAATATTAAAACGAATCTTTGAAGCTGTACTGGATGGTCACTTCTGGCGAAAAAAAAAAAAAAAACCACACAGCATCACCTAGCCCCAAGCTAAGCAGAGCTTGTGTTATGGGTACTAGATGACTGATATACTTAATACAATACATAGATCGATTTTTTTTATTAAATATAAATAATGACCAGAACACCCGGAACAAATATCTGCATATGGTACTATACACACAATTGTCCCGAGGCGGGAATCGAACCTGCATCCTCTTGCGTCGCAGGCGAACTTTCACCCACCGCGCCATTGAGGTTGTTAAATAAGATACAACCTTTACAACATGTATCAATAGCCAAATGTCGTAAAGTCTATAAAAGTAGGCCGTCTTCGATAGACTAGTCACGTAGAACGAATGCAAGACGACAGAACACCAAAGCGTCTTCTTTGTGGCAAACATAATGGCCGAAGACCACTCGAAGACCGAAACTTAGATGGTTCGATGGAATCCAACAGGATTCATTATCATCTGAAAAGCGTGCTCCATCTAAGGCCACCATCTTCTTTCTGACATAAATGTCACAGTAAAATCAGATAAGAATACATAATTATACAATTTTATAAAACCTTAATATATAATTAGCCCTGTGAATTTAGTCCCGAATTACTTACCTGCGTGGTTTTATAAAGTAAGTAGGTACAGTCAGCGTTAAATTGATATGAGCGTCTAGACTAGTCAAAATGATCTGAAAACCATGGAAGCAATTTGATATACGCAGTTCGAATCATCATAATGTTGTAAGAACCCAAGGTGTTCAAAATATCTTACTACTCATTGTTTCATATTTAATGTGAGCATCTAATCTCATCTAAGCAAATATGAGTTTGTACTCTAGACGCGTATATCAATTTGACGCTGACTGTACCTACAGTCGAATGGCTCTTACCACCCTGAAACTGATGCGCTTGAATTTACGCGCCATCGACCGCGGCGCAAATTACCTCCCGTTCAAAAACTCAAAAAATCCACGGAACCGACCGAATACCGTTTCTAATTGCAATTATCAGTTCTGGCAACATTCTGGCTATCGCTTTAATTCGTTTTTCGATGGCAATATTCATCAAATTATCGATGCAGCGAGGTTGTTGACCGTGATTCGGCGTGGGAGCTGTTTTTGCAAGTCGGAGACAGGTAGCGGCTGCCTGATTACAATGTTCCCGTTTAGGCGCTTTTATTTACTGCCTTGGAATAAATTGGGGAGAGTTGCGAAAAGGTCGATGCAAGGAACTGCCTAGGTTGGTTTAGGATACGAATATTTGACACTGATTTTATTTATTTATTTACTAACATCTACATCTATCCTAACGGGCATACCTAATGTAATATAGTAGGCACCTTTTAGATTATGTAGGTAAGCTATGATGCTCATTACGGAAGGCCTATTTCTACCTTAGGACTAAGATAGGCTGATGGTGATGTTGGTAAGTACTAACCTACTTAATGGTATAAGTAATATATACCTAACCTACTAGTGTGTAGCGGTAGAAATACATGGCCAACATTATTATTTGTTAATTATTTTCTTTAATCCAGACAGAGTGTCGGTCAACTGGTCCCGAAACTAAATTCGGACTCGTCACAAAAGTGTAGAGCTTCGATCAGGTATCCCGCCGCCGCATCCTCTGTGGATGCCTAGAAATTTACAAAAATCACACACTTGAAACTGTCTACGACCTACATATTATGTAGGTCAGACGACCGATGTGGCGCGGTGGGCCAAGGTCCGCCTGCGACGTAAGAGGTTGCGGGTTCGATTCCCGCCTCGGAACAATTGTGTGTACGCAGATCTTTGTTCCGGGTATTCTGGTCGTTTTCTATGTATAATAAAAAATATCTATCTATGTAATGTATTGTATTATGTATATCAGTTATCTAGTACCCATAACACAAGCTCTGCTTACCATGGGGCTAGATAATGCTGTGTGAATTGTCCAGCATTATTTATTTATTTATGTACATAGGTAAGTACAATTCATAATTTTTTTACGTTAATTGCACACGCGCATTGAAATTGAAAAAATCTTTTATGGATTTTGGTGGAGGCTGTTTGTGTTCCTAAATTGATTGAATCGGAACAGATAATGGAATTTAAATCTGTAAGTTTGTATTATCTTTCTTAGTCAAATAAACCTCAAAAAGGTTTTTAATGAAAGTTTGACGCTTACAAAATGGCGAAAATTAATTCAATAAATTCTGTAGACGGGAATATTCTCACGAACTTTGAATATTACAGCTCTATTAAAGTTTGGTGAAGCACTCTCGAAAAAGCAGTTGGGACTTTACATTTTACTATCAGAGTATGTCTCTACATTATATTTTATAGTGTAAGTATAGTTCTTGCTTGATTTTACATCGATACAACTGAACATACCGACACTAATTTGTAAAATATAATTAGTAAACAAACTTACTTGTGTTTGTCGTGAATCACGAAAAATACGTCTTTCTTTTTCGCCTAAAATAATTCCTTAATTATTTTATTTTGTATTCAAACTTTTATGCAGGTAGCTGCATAAAAGCTGGTAACTTAAGAATAGTTCTTTTAAAGCTGCTCTTAATAGTACCTAACCTTCCTACTAAAATAATATAACACTATTAAGTTTTTTTACAACAAGCGCAAACTTAATTGAACATACGCCAACCAGTTGTTCCAAGTCCCGACCTGTTGAGTTTCGTTCTCGTTGTCTCGAAACCTTAGAGACTTTTTTTGTCTTCATATCAAGTAGCACTTGAGAACGGAACAAGAAACATGATGCTTCTGTCATGGTGCTTGCCTCAACAACTAAAACAAAACCACAGAATTGAGGTACCTACAATGTGCACCTGTATTCAGTGATTCAAACTGATAGAGCATTGGAACATGGCTATAAAAATATATTTATATATTATATTATTTATCTTTTTAAAGAACATGTCTCCAGAGGCGGAAAAAATGGCACGTTTTCATAAAAAAGAAATCTTATTAAATACCTAACTACAGTAGGCATCGAGTTAGTTCTACCAGGACCAGTTATATCTGGTCCCTGGTTCTACTAATCAGCCAAAGATCGTATTTTCTCCGTAATTTCTGGTTTGTACTTAATCAGCAAAAAGGTACCTATTTATATGAATTCATGGTATGGAAATGTGACAAAACTCTAGTTGTTAGCTTTGAATATCATGTTTTCTGATAAAAAAGAGATTATTAATCGAAAATGGTGCAGCGGGGCTGTTCGAGGGATATGCGCAGGCGACACACTACAAAGAAACTGCACAATAAAATGTTGAGACAGTAGTGAAACACAATGCTCAAATCAAATTCTTCACTTACGTGGGGAAAAAGTAGAGTGACCTGTTTAATATTCTTTACAGACTAGTCGATTTATATAGGTATGTATGACTTCGTAAGTGTTTCAGTTATACTATTTTTCAGTTTCAGTTTATTTATTCAAAAACAATTTACATTGTGTATGAATTAATATTTATAGCTACAAATAATCTAAACAAATTCTAAATAAAATAAAAACAGGTAAGTGAATTAAAAACATGCAATTATAAATACTTCAATTCATTGATGGTAACATAATAATTTACTTTTCTACTTTAAAATTTTTGCCGCTGGCTGCAATAAAATTAGAAGTAAATAAAACAAAAGTACCTAATTTAACCAATAATATTCCGTAAAATAAAACTAAAATATAGCGCATCCACAATATCCTACATAGGTGTATGTATTAGGATATGGTGTATGTATACCTACATACGTGTATTACGTAAGTAGATACAGTAGTAGTGTGTTTTGTAGTTGTAATACACCCTGAGTCATCCTGCAGGGCATAAAACACCGGCACTATTTTAACGAAGAGCCTTTTTATAAAATCGGCATGATCTAAGGTGACTTAAACGGATATCGCCTACACAAACATAAATCAAAAATATTAATAGAACCTGCACGTAAAGTCGTAAAAGGATTTACGATAATTATCCACCCCGCCATGCAGCTATATGGAAAAAGCTATGCTACTGATTAGTACTTCCTCTAGAGTGCACACTTTCATGCCAAACCAGTTATATGCTATGCCGACCGCTGTTTTATACAGCTTAGTTTCTAAATCAAATATATTGCAACGGCTCAACAGGTCTTGCAAATACTGGTTATGGCTTAATCCGATGTTGACCCATTTTTATGAACGAGCTTGTGTGTCTGGCATACTAATTTTAGCTGGATTCAAAGTATTCAAAGTAATATTTATCTCGCGAAGAACCGACAGCCGCGCTGGGGCAAACTTGTTCTTGAGTGGAGACCACGACTCGGTAAACGTAGTGTAAAACGCCCTCCGATCAGGTGGGATGACGACCTGCGAAAGACTGCAGGTAGATGCTGGATGAGGCAAGCTGAAGACAGGGCGCTGTGGCGCTCATTGGGGGAGGCACTATGTGATAATCATGATGAAAGTAATATTTGATTTGGTTTGTTTGGGATTGTTTGATGGATGTTTTGGCATTGGCCGGAGTTTGGGATCGCTTCCAGCTATTGGGATAGGGAGATTTATATTGTGTTAGTTCTAAATGAAATAAAGGTATATGTAGCAAACATTGTTCTGCGGTTTTAATATTCACTCAGACATATTTTATGGATAATCCATTTGAGTACTAATTATTATAAAAGTAATTTCGTATCTCTTTCTGTTAACTTTTCACGCTCAAACTGGCTAGAAGGCTGAGGTCATTGGGGTATATGGTGATATCAACGATGGTTCTGTCCCGGGAAAGAAAATAGACTACTGGCTTCGGGCGAAAGATTAAATCTTTTATTTTCAGAAAACAGTGCATTTAAATTTAGTTACATACAAATTAACCTGTCGCAAAGGTACCCAAAGTTAGGCTCTGTCAGGTAGATTGATTTTGTGACGGTTCTTATTGAAATATATTAGAGGGACCGAAAACACATTACGGGTGTTCCGGGTATATTTATGTAAATATTATATACTAGCTGCGCCCCGCGGTTTCACCCGCGTGGTGATAGATATTTTGGATAATATACAATACATAGGTATATCATTATGAATTGTAGCCTATGTGTTATACTGATGTGTAAGCTATATTATTGTAAAGTTTCATCAAAATCCATTGTGTAGTTTTTGCGTGAAAGAGCAACAAACACACTTACATACATACATCCTCACAAACTTTCGCAATTTTGCATTATTGAACATTATAAGATTATTACACATTTTTTTTGTTTTCATTAAATCGGTGTTTGATCGTCAAATTATTATAAAATAATAATTTATTTCCTTCGAAATTTCAGAACAATAATAATATAGTAAGAATACACGTAAAACAGCACGAATATGAAGAAAAAAACTCACAATTTTTATCCAAACAAAATAACAAAAAAATGGAAATCAAAAAATTTTACAACAAACTTTGGCCCACTGAAAACAAACTTTGTCCAGAATCACCCATTTCAGCTTTTCACAGAAAAGCAGCAAACAGCTGCCACCCTTTCCGTGGCACCCTGTATAGATAAGTAAGTACTTGCCTGTTACAGCGGAGACGAATCATTAGAACCTCCATCCTCCCATTGGCAGTAAAGACGTTAAACAGAACGTCAGGTTATATAATTAAATACATTACAGTTACTATCTAGTTACCGGTAACAGCTTAGTAATTGCTAATAATTATTATTTTAAGTACCTATCTATTTATTTTTAGTATGGATACACCTTACTACTAATTAACTACTACTATATAATCGGCCTTCAGCACACATTCGCTGGCATTTACCGGTACCAGCGAATTAAACAAATAACTATTTTTAAGACCTAGCTGAAAGTTTTCCCAACATTTTGAAAATATAATAAAAATAAAATCAAGATTTGTCTGTCATTAATACTTTGTTATCAATTTGTTATTAATATTTAAGTGTATATTGTACGAAACTTAAAAATTAAGTTATATTTTACGGTCTTATCACTTATATAAGCATATATAATATAATTTTAACAACTTATGTAAGCAATATGATTTTGATTTATTCTGCACAAGTGTTAGCACGGCCAGGCGGCGGCTCAGCAGAGAATTTTTTGGCACCAATAATGATAATGTTGGTGATAGGTTTTTTGAGTAAACATTATTGTTAATTTTGTAACTAAAAATAATTATCTAATTTTACTTTATAGATGCTATATGTACCAATTTACTTTATTTTCACAGTCTCTTCTTATTATATTATTCTGTTATTTATCCGTGAAAACCTTCAATAAGCTTTCTAGTATTTATGAACTTTTTATTGTGTTATATATAAGCTTCTGGTTTTCCTTTAAATAAATATAAATATAAATATCGCAGTATTCTAAGTCCTAAGTCCTCTTAGACATATTATAACTACATTAAAACTAATTTTAAAATCATACAGCCACACAGTTTATTACTCGTGCTAGTTTTACTACAAATGAGGAGACAGTTAATGTTTATGCGCCTATCTACATTTGAAAACAACGTAGAGTCTATTAATGAATACCTACATTTGAAAACAACGTAGAGTCAAAAACCCTATTAATGAATTGAATTAGAGTCGGTTTCGCAGCACGCATCGCATCCATCGTAGAGTTGGGACCACACGCATAAATTGTAATACATTTCTGTGGTTTTGTGGCTATAAACAATAACCGCGGTAACAAATTCGTTTACGGATAAACAGTCTACGTCAAAGCCACGACTCGCCGACAAGTGATCGAAACCCTGTCGGCGAGCAGTCCCTGCCTATATTCATCTACTGAAATGTCGCACCATTTCGATGGGTTATGTCGGCGGCATCACCCGATCCCGCCGAAAAGTAGGGTTCATTAAGTTTGATTCATCTTGATAAATTTTATTGTAACTTTGTATATTTTGAATTTCGAACATTTTTTAGTTGTTTTTTTAATAAAAAAGTATGACTTTTTTATCTTTCGTGTTTTATGTTTATTGTGTTGTTGTTATAAGTAATATTATTATTTCAAAACAAGAAAATACATTTTTATACTTAATGTTAGATTATGCAAGACTGAGTGTAAAAGTAAAGAACACGAATAGAAAGAAAAATAATCATAATACAAAAAATATATAAATTGAAATATACGTACATAACAAATCACTCTTTTCGGGGGTCCAGAATCACATATTTCATTTTAGTACGTTATATATTATGGGGTACCCTGTAGAAATAAGTTTGTTTACCCTAAACCCAGACATTTTACAACGCAAAACAAGAACAACAGGTACATACACATTCTCTACTCTACACATAACTGTTAAAATCATAAATAATTTTAACCGTAACAATCATAATTGTGACCGTGACAAAAACAATAAACATGTTGCGCATGGGAATCTTGTCCCGTATTGTGGTTAGATACCAAGGGAATTGTGGTACTCACTATGTATTGGCTAAATATTGAACCTTTTCAGTGACGGTTTAGTGGTAAACCTTTGTCTATGAACCTATGCGCTTCATCTTTGTCTATGCCCACCATATATCCTTAGTACCAGTTTGTACAGTTCGATAACCCAAAAAGTTTTCGATTGTTCGATAACTTCTTCGATATTAACTTCTATCTCGCTTACACCTACAAAAAATAATGTGACAAACAGAATTCTCTGAGAAAATAGCGTCAAAAACATTCGAAAACTATTATAAAATCGAGCTCGTTTAATTCATTCTTCATTTCATTTTCATTCATTTCATTTTTCTTACGAAACTATTCAACCGCTCTGGAAAACTACGAAAATTAGTTTCTCTCTATCCGGTAGAGGCACTGCATCATAGGTATGAAAAGAGGCGAAAACTTTTCTGTCAAAAAAAGTTTGTAAATTAAAACATAAATCTTACTAAGGACTACTTTTTGGTACAAAACACTTTTATATTAGTCTAAGGCTATTATGATAAAAAAGTACCGAAATATAGACCTGATTACGTTTGTAATGGGATTTATAATTATGGGCTATAAGCAAAATGTCTTTGGCTATAAGTCTAATTCTAATATAGATAGGTATCTTTACTTACTCGTATGAAACCATTACAGACCAGGGTTACGGGTATGTAATGTGTTACACAGCGAGCGTTCGTGCAGTCCGTACGGGGAAAGAAGGCGCTCGCAACGCAACGAATAACGAGACGGATTTTGACGTTTCATATTTGCTGAATACTAGGTACATTACGCCTCGTAACTTGCTTAAGGAAAACTTATTACTTACAAAAAAATCTACCTTTGGTATAAGTGCATGAATATAATCCCTAGTTTGTAAAATTACTAGGTAATCAGCTTAAGAAACAAAGTGTTCTTGATCCCCATAAATCATGAGAATAAACCAAGAGAAAAATTAAATTTACTTTACAGGTAGTCGGATATGTTGACGTTTTGTCAAAGATAAGGCACGACCTGCACTATTCAGGATCATTAATTAATCTGAGCTGACGTACTCAGTCGACCCTGTGTACTCAGAGGCCTTAGGATAAGTTTGGCAAGTTTACAAAAACTTGAATAGTTTTCGTTTCCTTCCATACCTTTAGTGATTCAAATATCAAAGTGCTCTATTTCCTCTAGACCTAACAGAACTCTTTGACACGGATTTGCACAATACCGGACAAAAAATAAGTAATGCAAAATAGGACTAAATGATACATAAGGATAGGATTGAGAGGACAATAGTATTTTTTTTAATTTTGACGCCGTAGATCCCCGAATCACTCAAGAGTAACTCTTTGAAAAGCAAACAGTAGTTAACAGTCACCTTCTCGATTTTCCGTTTCGGTAATTTGCAAACCCATACTGGAGTATCTGTGTACTCAGTTGTTTACTCAGTGTAGGTAGGTACAGCCATCAACAACGGTACTAAGTGCCAATAAATAAGAACAGCATTTACCTTCCACAAAGTCTACACAATTTAGCTTAATGAATGATAAA
This sequence comes from Eupithecia dodoneata, assembly GCA_947044415.1. NCBI lineage: Eukaryota > Metazoa > Arthropoda > Insecta > Lepidoptera > Geometridae > Eupithecia > Eupithecia dodoneata. The sequence goes on along the minus strand of OX345656.1, from coordinate 2,665,828 downwards.
CATTCATGATTTTCAGTAAACAAAGCCCGCTAGTGAATAAATATTGAATGGTTCGCGCGGCGAGATGAGTTAACTCTTAACTCGTGCCATTTGGGACGAGTTTTTACTATGGGTTTGGTCACTGGTGCGAGATAAAGTTTTTACGTAGAGGTTAAAATTAAAAATTGTTGGGATTAGCGGAGTGGACGTTTTAAAAGTCCACTTTCAAATTAATTTGAATAAACTCAATTATTCGCTAGAATACAGATACAAAAGCTCTTAATAATAATGGTATTTCCAATACAAATCACTCCCTATCTTCAAAAAACTGCTGCATCAGTATTATTTGTCCTTATGAATACATTGATAGTCCTATTTTATGTCTATGTAAGTTTATTATAATATTTGTATGGTAATTATTTAGTAAAGTGCCACCGTCTATATTGTTCCTTAATGTCCAGTCAATCCTAAGGTTGCCTGGAAGAGATCGCTCTCAGCGATAAGACCGCCCCTTATACCTTAATCTAAGTTTTATCTCTGTATTGTTTTCTGTTTTTTGTGGTATAATAAAGTGTTTTCTATCTATCTATACATTTTGCCTCTCCGAGACGAGGAAAATTAAAATTATAAAGTAATATGTCAGCAAATTTATTATACAAATAAAAATATGCCAAAAAATATTATGTTTCTTACAAATTAAATAATCAAAAAAAGTTTTACTGTCAAAATAATCCTTCATGTCATAAAAACATTTGTCTAATAACTATACTTTGAATTTAATTAAAAATAAATTAAATAGCTTTAAGTTCATTGATTAATTTATTGTATTGCCTGATGATAGGCGTTCAGTAGACGAATGAGTTCTTAGAATTAATGATTGTGAAGAAACGTATTCTAGGCCCGTAATAGGTACTTAGTTAAAAAGGTACCTATATCCACCTTAATGTAACAGACAACAGTATAGCGATGTAATTGATAAGCTTTATTGACGACCTCTGTGGCGCGGTGGACGAAGGTACGCCTACGACGGAGAAGATCGCGGGTTCATATGCCGCCTCGGTAATGTGTGTACGACTAATATTTCGGTCGTTTTCTGTGTACAATAAAGAATAGCTATCTATGTATTGTATTATGTAAATCAGTTATCTGGTACTCATAACACAAGCTCTGCTTAGCTTGGGGCTAGATAATGCTATATACAAAGTTACGTACAAAGTTATGTACATTTTATTTTAAGATTAAAATCCGAGGAATGTAACATTCGGGTCAAACCCCTGTCGGCTTAAAGAGTACTTAAGGCATTATGTATATTATTTAAAAATAAATAAATACAAAAATACAACTATATGAATGGTCCAGAATTATTTATTTATTTATGGATTCTATAACAATCTATCCATAGGCTATCTATACGTACGTATCCCATTGAATCAATGCTGTGTTGTCCGCTATACGGACTTCATTTACCGTGTCCACAATTGTAATTGGAGCTTGTTAACGCGAGCTTCCTCATTAGCAACACGGACATACAAGCGGCGTAAGTAAGGGGAGGGGGGGGGTCGTGGGGGTAGTTCGCCCCGGGTACCAGCTCCGAGGGGTGCCCTGTGGTCACTGCCAAGCAAATACAATGTTACAATTTAAATTGACCCCCGCACTAGGCTAGGCCTGTTACATAACATAGGCTATATTATATTTTCAAAAAGTTTGGGATCCGTACTAAAACCTTGCGAAGCCGGGAAAGTCCACTAGTTAAACATAAATGTACAATCAGAAAAAACCGTTACTACACAAAGAAAATACGACATATAACGAAAATATATTATAATATTATTAAAATTAGTTTTAACTACAAAATGGTCCCAACACATCTTCAGCTTCTAAACGCGTCAGCTATTAAAAGTTTACCTATACTATACGTATTTCATTTTACCTACCCAATTAAGGTTTTACTAATTTGTAACCTAACTTGACTTAAACAAGCGCCATCTTATAAACAAAGTTATGTAAAACAAAGTTACTTACTAGCCGAGTCATTAATAACGCGCTTGAGTTTGCTAGTTATAGACGCTCTTAAACGTCGAGGTGGTTTAGCTTTAAGCTTATTGGTGTCTGAGCGAGGAAGAATAGATAGGTACTTAAACATAAATCAAAGAATATTTTGAAGGTTAATAATTTACGTTCTATTGGATATTCTAGAATTCTATATTTATCTTTAATTTAATTTTCTGTCTGTCTGTACCATTTAACGTCCAAACCGCTAAATGGAGCCTCGCGGCTTTGCCCGCGTGGAAATTTGTGTCAAATAGTTTATAAAGCTTCCTCTTGAATCACTCTATCTATTTAAAAAAACCGCATCAAAATCCATTGCGTAGTTTTAAAGATCTAAGCATACCTAAGGACAGACAGCGGGAAGCGATTTTGTTGTATACTATGTAGTGATGTACCCACGTAATATGAATTTATGTGAAGCCGCCTGCAAAAGATAGAAATAAATAATATCCACTCTAAGTAACTACATATCGTTTCCCAGTCATCCAGTCTCACATGAGCGAGTTCTAAAAGCTTCCTGCGTTCTACCGTTTCGCTTTCCGACGCTTTTATTAAATCCTTCTTTGAGCTTCGACCTCTTTGCGAGACTTTTTCACTTCCTGCATAAATAAAACGGATATTTCTTGTCTGTGGAGCATTGTGGCTCGTAGGTAATGTGGTAATGTGTGGGAATATTACATTGCAACTCAACTTGAATGGCACAAATGGGATTTGGGATGAGAGAAAAATAGCTCGGGCTTTAGCGTTTTCATCAGCGTTCGTGGATAGCGGTGTAAAAGCATATTTTTAACCTCCAAACGCACGCAAAATAGACGGGGTTTTAAAAGTTTGTTTGTTCGTTTCGGTGTGAGTGTGTGTGTGTGGCATTGTAGCTCCCGAACCGGTGAACCGATTTTGATATTGTTTTTTTGTTTGAGATGTGAATTAGTCGGTTGTGTTCTTAGCTATGGCTGCCGCCACAAAATGACGCGGGTGTTTTAATTAATTTAATATAAATGTGATATCCAATTATTTTGTAGGTTGTTCTTTAATTCAATTTACGCTCTGCTTTTCCGTTATTGTGACTCTACATAATCAATATGTATTCAGGAGGCAGTTCCTAAGTAGTTTATCGATATGAATTCCTAAGGGACTCTTAGCAAAAACAAGACAGGTACTTTTGGTAATTTTACTTTGCCTTATAAATAATATTTATTTATTTTTGTATTTTAGGTACTCATTTATCTATCAAAACAATCTGCGAGTGGGTTATTTCTTAGAAATATTAAATACAAACCTGATTAAAATAATAACCTAACCTAGCCACTCCAATTATACCAACAATTCAATTCAATAAACCGGCTCGTTAGTCGGTCCGTCTAACGAATCGATCCTCAGCCTCCATTACGTTTAGTTCTACCAATCTTCTATAAACTCTTATCTGGACTAGACGCTCTGCAATTAGATAATAGGCCTTCATATATCTCGTAGAATCTGACATCATTCGATGAAGAGTAAATCGAACGATTTCGAAGACTGTAGGTACAATTCTTCCACTTGTGGACAAAAAATTGTAGTACAGTGTGACAGTAAAATAATGTTATTTGATAATAATTTTGTAGTAAAAATAAAGTATGACTTGTCTAAGAGTTTATTTTGTAAGCCTAAAGAAATAAAATATATTGAATTTTTATCGTAGTGTTCATATAATTTACTATTTATGTAGTTATAAGGTTTTATTTTATTTTGTTTTTAAGTGCAATAAAGTGTTTATTCATTAATTCATTCTTTCGAAGCTTACTTTCGCACTTTGCCGACTTTTGCAGTTTTCAATACAGGTAATAGCGGAGTGCCGACTTTAGAAAATTTCTATACAATTAAATTTCTATCAATTCAATTGACTTTCTTATGTTGTGTGGAAAAGAAAATTTAAATCCAAAATGTAGATAGTCAGTACCCAAAAGGGCCTACAGGGCCGTCATTTATTTATTTTTACCGCCCAAGTAGACGGATATCCAATGCTGGAAAATTGGTTTATTGTATGCACATAATGTTATTGCAAATATTTATTTAAAAGAAACAATATGTGTGACTACACTACTATATCTATGACTACTTATAGGTGCCACTTTAAGACAGATTAGTTAGGTAAGTAGAAAAGGTAACCATCTAATGTGTCTGCGTACTTGAACTGGGGAACCTGTCCGTTATAACACGATGAGCAAGACGCAAGACAAGATATGAAGAAGAAATATTTCGTTAAAAGAAAAATGTTCGACAGGTTCCACCATTTTGGAAACGCTTGTCTACTTTTCTCGCATCCGTATAAAAGTATAATAACTACATTACATAGTATAAAGTCGCTTCCCGCTGTCTCGAACGGATTTTGATACGGTTTTTTAATAGATAGAAGTGATTCAAGAGGAAAATTTATAAACCATTTGTCACATAGGTTTCCTTGGGGGACACCGCAGCATTTTATTTTAAGTGTAAATCGATGACTACGATAACCTGATAATATAAATAAATATTGGGACACCTTCCACCTAAAGCTTAGAGGTAATGTGTCGATACTTAATACTTGCTTGACACATTAAACTGTAAGAATACTACATAGTACAGTGTTTCCTAAAGTATTTTTTTATATACTATAAGTTGTTCATAAAATAGTGTAAACCTAATAAGCTACCGAGGTAGAGAGCCCCGGCGTCTACATCACAAGTCTAGAACTTAGTTAGAGCAAGGTGTCGAAACTAAGAAGTGAAATAGGTCTACAGTATACATTACTTTGTTTTGTTTATTACTTTGTTTTGTTTTTAAGACTTTTTTGAATAAATAAATATTGTTATTGTTATTAAATTTGCATATCTCCCAATTTTCCAAACAAAAGACTTCAACGCGCTCGCACTGCAATGTGCGCCTGCGCAATTAGTATTATATGATCGAAAGAAGTTTTGTACAAGCAGGGTCTATGACATCCTCACATCTCCTTTGTTTTTTGGTTGTTGGTAACATTGTTTACATGCCAGGATGTCTGAATAACTATATAGTAGTAGTACTTAGTTTGGTATTTGTAAAATTTATTTATTATTTGTTTACCGTATTCATAATGTTATGTTCTTATTTAGCTTATCTTTGGTACACCTTTCTTATACGAGTATTCACATTTTTTTTTCACCTAAAGGTTGCCTGGAAGAAATCGCTTCTAAGCGATAAGGCCACCCAATGTACCTACTTGTCGCATGTAATGTATTTTTGTAAGGAGGGGAGAGATGTGTAGATGTGTTAATGTAAGGCTATTTTGTCAGTATGTTGTTGCTATGTTACTGTTTTTTTACATTAATTTTGCCTCCTCTTTGCTTTTGTAATTTGTAATTGTAATTTATTATTAATGTAATTAGAACGGCCCTAAGCCAATTGTATTTATTACAGAAAGTGAAGATAAAATATAGGTAACAAAACATGTTATAATTATAGAGTAATAATAGTTATACAGTCAAATTATCAATATGATGGAGCCAGTCTCCAAGTGCGTCATAGAAATAGACGTACCAGTAAAGTACCTAGTAATAATGGATCATTGCCCCAAAACTACAGTTTGCTTTTCCTCTCAAAAACAGTGTCCTGCCAGCGAAACAAATGTTTATTCAGTGTTCACTGCATCAAAATCAACAGCAATAAATAAACTGCAGACTGGGTGCCGAAATTAAATAAAAAAGGCAGCTCCGCAAGTAGCAAACCAGGTTCCCATCTCGATAATCAACCCGAAAGCCGGTCGCCATCTTTAATTTAATCGAGACGTGTCGTCGAATCTTGACCGTATCAATCAAAATTGGTCGCTTTTTGCGAAAGGGGTTGCCATTGTGGATGGTAAATTACCCCGTTATTCAGTGAGAAATGGTAAATTTTACGGACTGATATAAATTAATGATAGTTCTTTGTACACCTCGATTGGTAATTTATTTTATATTATGTAAGAACACTATATATACAGTATTTACCCTATTGTTTCTTACTTGTGATACATACCAACAAACCTACAGTTTAGGCGTAGGTACCTTTATTATGTTATGTACCTATATTATGGCATAAACCTTTTATACATCATTTTAGGCATAAAATTCTAGGTATATAATATGCTGTGGATTTTGTTGTAACAATAAAAACAAAATGAAGAATAAAGTTTAAATTAACATACTTTAGTGAGATCCCTACTTACTTATACGACCTATTCATAAAGGTACAAATGCCACGTCCAGTAAGTCTTTCTTAAAAGCTCACTCAAAAATAATTTCAGACGTTCTCTACCAATTTTTCCCTAAAACTCGCGAAAACCACACCAACCTGGCAAGCAGAACTGCCACTGTCGCTGCGTGCACGCACGGGGCGGGGGTAGCGGTCCGCGGGGGGGTGTCACTGTGCAAATGCACTCGTAAACCTGGCCCGAGGTCAATGCACCCCGCGCCCTACCGCACACCCCTGCTTCCCGCCTGTCACTTTGAATAGACTGGATAACCTGGTTATTGGAATATGAGCTTTAGGAACATATGATTAGATTCAAAGACTTCCGGTTTTGAAAAGCAAATGTAGTGTAGAATAGATTTCGCCCATGATGCACTGTTGGATTGATGAGTTTCTGGTAGGTTAATAGGTACTCTACCTACCGTGTTATAGGTAGTCCACTGCTAAATATAGGCCTCCCCTAATGAGCGCCATAGCGCCCTGTCTTCAACTTGACGCATCCTGCATCAGCCTGTCTCGAGTCTTTTGCTAGTCGTCATCCAACCTGACCGGAGGGCGTCCTACACTACGTTTTCCGAGTCGCGGTCTCCACTCAAGAACACGTTTACCCCAGCGGTTGTCGGTTCTTCGGGATTCACTGCTTTCATAGCGCCACATCGGTCGTCAAATACGGACAAAGGATAGGAACCATAAAGCTCCTACTAATAGAACACTCTGAATGATGAGATTAAAATATTACCATACAAAAAAAAACAAAAATACTTTATTGTACACCAGATACAGATCATTATAAAAGACATTACATGCGACAAGTACAATGGGCGGCCTTATCGCTAATATTCACTTACACAACGCACACGCCACGAACAAATCGTCAGACTTTTTAAGTTTATTTCCTCTAGGCACGTTCATACTAATTTTTCGGCTCCACGGTACGATCAGTTGCGATAGATGTGAGATAGTCCAGAGAAGCCCTAGCCTTCCCACTATTTCTCATCTGTGTCAGCTTATAACGCATTTACCGCTACGATAAGTTTAATTTATTTCATTAGATCCAGTCTATTTTAGGTTCGCGAACTGCAGTAACACTGTTAGTTTTCTCTGCTGGCAACATCAAAGACTGCGACCTAAGCCGCTGGTTTTATAGTAGCGGTGGTGTTTTAACGAACGTAAGATAACGGAATGGTTTCTTTTTATTTTCAACTTAATCCCACTAAAGTTGTAGACAAAATATTATTGCCAATTGATCAATAAGTAATAAAAATAATTGAAGTACGTCCACATGTTGGTAGAGTTATGGCATGGCATGACGGGCCTTGACTCTTCTACCGAATGATAAAATTAAAACTAAAGACGTTTCTGATGACTCTACCAACAAGTGGACAGCCCGTTAGGGCCAAACTCTACCATAGCGGAGAATAGATGTGTTTTACTACACACTTTAGCCAGTACGCATATCCGCAAACGGTCGGTGGAGGCGCCCTAGCTGAAAAACGTCTCCGCATCGACATCTCTGCACATCGTCGCTTTGGTGGAATCTGGGCCTTAATTGACGACCGCTTAAATACAACCGACGCTATCAAAAGACCACGCCTTGTATACCGGAGATGAAAGAAAACAAAACACTCCGCTCGCTTTTGCCGGGGCTTTTAAAAATTACATCATTCTATTGGCCTCGGAGGAAAACTCATAAAATAAAAACTTTTAGGTGCAGTTTTATGTTAGAAAATAATATGGTCTGCTTTGCGAATGTGAAGAAACTTGCTGTTATTTTCAATTTACTTGCGTCCTATGTAAAAAGGTCTGCTTCTTTCGTAGTGTTATCTATATACAATGTGTATTGTCGAACCTTGATCAAACGAGATGTGCGGATACACGACATTTATTTATCGATAAAAAACTAAAAATAAAAAATTATATGTTACCTATCTCAAAAATAAAGCCGATTTAATATTTTTTTTTAATGAAAACGACTTCATCTGGTTTTTTCTTCGTTTCTTTTTGAGTAAACGGTATATTTTATTCAAAGTAGCCTCATTTGAAAGCTAGATTGTTTATCTAGCTAAAAAAAATAAGAAAAAAATACAATTTCGGTACAAAAGCCTAGAAAAATCAATATTTTTTTTGAAATTTGCAAAAAAAAAAACAAATTTTATTTTATTTTTGATCTGTAACTTTAAAACTGGATTATTGAGGTGTACTTTTTTGCATGTTATATTAAACTTCATAATTTAATCTACAAATCCTCCAAAAAATATGGGTCTATCTCTTTTTGTTGTCATGTTATTTACCATTTAAAATAGGTACTTTCTGTTTTGTCAAGAGTAAAAAAAACAAAAACTTTATCTTAAACAGCCGTTACTATCCCACTGCTGGGCAAAGACCTCATTCCATTTCTTCCTATCTTGCCTCGTTTTATTTTATCATTTATGTAGATTAAATCAGTTGATATTCCTGTTGATCTTTATACAAAACAGAAAGTACCTATTTTCAATGGTGAATAACATAACAACGAAAATAGATAGACCCATATGTTTTGGAGGATTGGTAGATTAAATTATGAAGTTAAATACAACATGTAAAAAAGTACACCTCAATAACCCAGTTTTAAAGTTACAGATCAAAAATAAAATAAAATTTGTTTTTTTTTGCAAATTTCTAAAAAAATATTGATTTTATTGGCTTATGTACCGAAATTGTATTTTTTTCTTATTTTCTTAGCTAGATAGACAATCTAGCTTTCAAATGAGGCTACTTTGAATAAAATACACCGTTTACTCAAAAAGAAACGATGAAAAAACCAGATGAAGTAGTTTTCATTAAAAAAAATATTAAATCGGCTTTATTTTTGAGATAGGTAACATATAATTTTTTATTTTTTGTTTTTTATCGATAAATATATGTCGTGTATTCGCACATCTCGTTTGATCAAGGTTCGACAATACACATTGTATATATAAAAGAAACTCGTGTTTGTTACAACACTTATAACTCGAGAACGGCTGAACCGATTTAGCTGAAAATTGGTGGAGAGGTAGCTTAGAACCATGAGTCTAACATAGGATATTAAAAAAAACCATTTGACAAATCGATTTCCACGGGGGCGAAGCCGCGGGGCGCAGCTAGTCTATATATATAAAAGAAAGTCGTGTTTGTTACAACACTTATAACTCGAGAACGGCTGGACCGATTTAGCTGAAAATTGGTGGAGAGGTAGCTTAGAACCAGGAGTCTAACATAGAATTCTTTTTATCACATTTAAACCGTTTTACGCATAGATTTCCACGGGGGCGAAGCCGCGGGGCTATTATAATAATACACAGTTTAATTTACATTTATGAGCTAGTAAGTAAGTATACCAGGTTAAACTTATGGCCGAGCCTTGTGATTAAGAAAGTAATTACAATCTATAATAATAATAATAATGATGCTGGGCAATTCTAAATTCTAAATCCTCTATTTCTTTAGGCTTAAAAAATAAGCACTTAGATGAGTCAAATTGTATACTATAAATTGATATAGCCCCGCGTGGAAATCTATGTGTCACATGGTTTATAAACCTTCCTCCTTCCTCTTGAATCACTCTATCTATTTAAAAACCGCATCAAAATCCGTTGCGTAGTTTTAAAGATCTAAGAATACATATGGAAAGACAGACAGCGGGAAGGAATACTACGAAGTGATAAGAAATAAGTTGTTTTAGATTTTTTGTTCACTTAAATATCTTGTCCTCTAGAAGAAGTGAAAAAGAAACCACTAGTACATTATTTGCTCTGCTTCGTTCAAAACAAGGATTAGGGCAAAGTGATATTAATTATCGTTAAAAATAATAGCAGCTTTCCAGAGCTTCTTCTAAATGACCGTCGCAGCTATATAAACTGTTACGAAGTGTCCTATTGCACTTGACGGGTAAGCTTACGGCTGGGCTTTTCAATAGAACTAGGGGTGCTGGAGACAACTGAAATGTTTGCTTATTTTTATAAAAACACTAGATTCTACCCTCGTTTTATCATATATTTTTAATGTGGGAAAGTTGCTAAGTCCTTCAACCGGAACTACAAACCTACAACTCGGTCACAATATCTGTGCACCTTGAGCCATACAAAATGTTTGGCTCAAGGTGCACAGATATTGTGACCGAGTTGTACTTTCTTTCCTTCAAGATTAGTTTGAAAAAATATATTAATAATATGACGTTTTTTTTTCGCATTTAAAATTACTCTCAAAGAAAATTAATAAAAAATGCAAGCAAATTTAGAACAAGAAAGTATTTAAAACTTAAACAATTAAGCTGATTGCAGACTAAAAAACGACTAAGAAAACTATGTAGAGGTTACTCAACTGATTCATAATCTGGGTGTTCTGGTCGTTTTCTATGTATAATAAAAAATATCTATCTATGTAATGTATTCTATTATGTATATCAGTTATCTAGTACCCATAACACAAGCTCTGCTTACCATGGGGCTAGATAATGCTGTGTGAATTGTCCAGCATTATTTATTTATAATCATAACAAACCAATCGGAATCGTCCTCAAACCGCTGTACCTATAGCAAACACGTATATATAGCAATGCAGCCAAATTATGATTGCTGGATTCAATTAAGGCGTCATTCGTTGTTTCTTCGCAACTAGATTTTAAGACCCGCTCAAGTTTTGTTTTATTTTGATGATTTACCTGTGTCAAATCAAATTATTTTCATTTTAATTGTGTTTTTCGCCAGTTTTTCCGTCAGTTTATGATTTTCTGCGCGCTGCGATAAATTTCCCTAGAGAAGGACAGAAACAACCCTACCCTCTACCAAAGTTTTTAACTCGACTCGAGACAGCTTTTATAACTTCATTATAACTATCGCTTTATGATGATCTAAAAAGACAAAATAGAATGTTAAAATTTTTGGCCTTAATTCAAGTGGCAACTGATTCCTTCTTAATTGTATAATAAACACACTTTTTGTGCAAGAGAAGTAAAAAAACACTTAGCAACCACCTCTACAAGCGAACATATCGTAAACCATGATATCGTTCATGATGTTGTTATGAAAACTCAATCGCACAATGATACTATTCGGTATAAACTAGGCTAATATAATATACTCTAATAATATATAATATATAATATAATATATATATAATATACTCTAATAGGCTAATATACTCTTTCCTACCTAGCACCACAAAAAGTATTTATTTCTTTCTCACTGAAACTGCAATATTTCGCTGCAAATAGTATTTCAATCTGGTTTTCTCGAGAAGAGAACGTGCAGACTAGATTTTCGCTTTAATTTTTATTTATTTTATTTTTCGAGCTTCGGAAAAGCTTTTACGGACTTCTTTGTAGCGAAATAACGTTGTAATAATATCTGTATTGGATATAACGATGTATCCTATCTTAGCATATGTAGTTAAGTTACTTTTCTACCGATTTCTATAGCACCTTACTACCTGTGTTCAAGCCAGTCTAACATAAATTGTGTATAACTCACAATACTTTCTCGTTTTCGTTTCAGTTTAAAAATAATTGTCAGCATTATGAAAGTAGGAAAGAGCTCGAATCGAGAAGTATGTATATTCTAAAAAAATAAATGATCAAGTTATTTTGAAAACTTAATTTTAAAATTTCATTCTGGCTACAATTTCACCTCTACGATGAGGTATTCCGCGTTATTATTCCGCAAATTTAACGCTGATTTCATTCCTCTTTCGTCACATTTTAAGTTTTCATAGAATCACATAAGAAAAAAATATCATAATAAAATGCTTTCATTAAATATGAATTCATCAATCTAGATTTACTAACTGACGAGACAATACAAATTTAAATTCCCATGTTGATAGTAGAGTAATTTAGGTGTTTAATCAAATCCCTGAGTGATTTGTTAGGCTTCAGCGCTAAGTACCTGATACCTAAAGTCTAGATTAGTCGATTTAGCTTCTAGATAATTAATGGAGGGTAGAAACATTGTTTCGAGGCTTTGTTGAGAAGCCGGTCAGTCCAGTTGATAAACGATCAATTAACTAGACGATATGTTTAAGTTCTAACCATGGTATCTAATGAATTGAGTTTAAGTTATAAAATATCGAAATGCTTTTTTCTTTTCGGTAAATAAATGAAAACCCCAATAAAGGCTGGAAAGAGCTATACTCAGAGTTTCTCAGAAGAATAGTACTTATTCGTAACGAATACATCGGACAGGAAACCAAAGTGATCGACATAATGTATATCGCGAAGAAACGAAAAGCACTGGGGTAAACGTGTTCTTGAGTGGAGACCACCACTCGTAAACTTAGTGAAGGACGCCCCACGTTGATAAGGATCTGCGAAAGACTGCAGGGAAATGCTGGATGCGTCAAGCTGAAGACGGGCCGCTATGTCATCACATCAGGGAAGACCCATGTCCAGCAGTGCACTACTATAGGCTGCTGATGATATGACCCAAAATAACAATAACTCTAGGATTAACACAATCATTATTTTTAATCAATATTTCAGATCAAATCCTAGGCTACTTACAAAATACTGTAAGACATATGAACTAACATACTTGCTATTGATATTCTGTGTCGCAGGTAGGTTTACTTGTTATTGTTTATTTCCTACAGAAGGCTGGTTCAACGAGCCAGCTAAAGTTCAACTCACTGGCTCTTCAGTACGTGGGTTAGACCAGGAGTCAGTGGTGCGCACCTCTACCTCATTCAATTTTGACAGTTGCGTTACTTTTTAGCAACCTTAGGTTTCGTTTCAGGTGAAGGTAGGTACTCCTATTTCCGCATTTGGACTATAGTCCGTCCATTATGCGTGTGTTATCTAGTATAGCCAGCCAGGCTCCGTCCAGAAGCGAAATCTTCCTGGGGTCTGCGCAGGCTTCGCGGAGCGTCCTCGGCAAGTTGAGGATTTCTGTTCGTTGCGCTGTTACTCCTTCGCATTCCAGGATTACGTGGGCAGCTGATTCGTCGTCGCTGAGGCATCCTCTTCAGCAACCCTATTATGATGTGCGTGATGTGCATCCACTGGATTATAATGGAAGCATACGCTGCGTAAGGCGTTGTTGCTTTGTATTGATTCTATGTGTTCTTGAGTGAAGACCGCGACTCGGCAAACATAGTGTAGGACGCTCTCCGGCCAGGTGGGACGATGACCTGCGAAGGACTGCGGGCAGATGCTGGATGCGTCAAGCTGAAGGCGCTATGGCGCTCATTTGGGGAGGCCTATGTCCAGCTGGACTAACATAGGCTGATGATGATGATTGATTATATGGTACTAGGTCGGCATATCTGCCAATACCGATACCAGGCACATTGTGAGTACCTACATTCTCTGGGGGCCTACTTGGAAAAGGAAAATCGAACTTTTTGATTAATCTTCGTGCAAAAAAAACTCTCATAGCGCTTGCATATGATTAGTGTTTGCACGAAAACGAATTAGAAACTTCGTATTTGTATTTACGAGTCCTGATTTTGATCCGGCGGACGCACTGCTACGAGCACGCGGCTTCGCACACCCCATCATATCTCTCTTAATGCACCTACCAGGGTTTTAAAATCTGACTAGTATGTAGTTACTGAAATTACCGGCCGGCGGCGACTTGACGAAACAACTTACAAACGCTCATTTCTGTATTATATTAGTAGAAGGTACTCCTACCCACTCATAAATATAGAGAAAGTGGAGTTTTTATGAAATTTTTGTAGGTGTTTACAATTATTTAAGAAATTCATAAGGTGTTAGAGACCCTATTAAGACTGAAGACGGAGGGTATTCGAAATGAATCGGCTCACCTGTCCCAGCGTGTTCTAGCGGAACTAGATGTAGTAGACTTTCACGCTCTACTCTCGGCCTAAAAGGTATAAAGTACCCTAGGGTGGTCGTAAAAATTAGCTCGCAATGGTCACAATATGAACTCAGGTCAAGGCACCCCAGTGTATTGTATTGTGAGTATTTTACAGTCTACGAGTAAAGGCTGGGTTCTCGACCACTTGACTTGACGTAGATTAGCGTAGGTATAGTCTACCACTCTCCTGGTAAATCAAGTCCAGGTAGGTACAGTCAACGTTATAAATAAGTACCTACTTTTTTTTTCGTTTATTTATGTTTTACAATAATTATATATTAATATAAAAGCTAACTTAAACGGTTATTCCGTTTGTCCGTAAGCTCTTTAGTCTCTATTATTATAACATTTCAATAAAATACACATATATATGTATCTATATGTTACCTAGTTACATATTTGTATTTTATTTGAGTTAAGAATAAGAAAAAGAATATTTGTATTTCTAACTCAATCAACAAAAACAAAACGCATGACACGCAAACGCCATAATAACTAAGAGCGAAAGTTTTCGCAATTTTTTATTCGGAAAGCTTTAAGGTTTTGTTGCCAACTGTACATGGATTTCTGCATGTGGGTATTATTGTTTCCAGTCGGGCACTTTGGTTACGCATTGACGCACTTCGTGAGACCCAAGAAAGCTTAGGTTTATACGCTCCAAACCAACCCATAAACAATTATTTGATTGTATATGCACCAAGTTAATCAAATACCTACAACTAGGTATAATAGCTTTTTAAAGTAAATAAAAACATTTTTTTTTGTCTCTTTGATTAAGACTCGACAGAGCCGACAGAACTTAACCGAGCGAGGGAAATCGAATTTTCACAAAACTTTATTGTGGGATTTTCTCTTTTGTGCTGTCTCGAAATCTCCGTTCATCTCGCCTCACCGCTTTTGTAGGGACTTTTTTCTTTTCTCTTTTAATTTATAAATAAGGCACTTTTTGTATTTTTGACAGCAGCTGGACTGCTCAATCTCGATACATAATTTGAGGTAGGTACTTTTCCTACCTATCTACCCACTATCTATCTACTATATACCTATGTTCCTAAGTACCTACTGCAGGTACCTAGGTAACTTAGGTAGGTATTTAAAGTTGGTAGAACCAGTGATTGGGTGTGGTTAATTTTAAGAAAATAACAAGTAACCACCTCTCGTGTTCGTAGGAACAAAATTATTATAGATGCAAGTGATGCCATCTATGGTAATCAAATAGAACTATCAAAACTTAATCAGCGCCACCTATGATCAGAGGACTGAACTATTTGATTTCATGTTTATTAGTAAGAAACATAGATGGCACTACTAACCAATTTGGTTTGCTATTAGTAATAATCACGGTGAACTGTGCTAATGCGAATTATTATTCGTTCACTTTCGTACAATAAAAATCATGCTGAACAATAAAAATAACACATTTTTTATAAACTGAAACAAACTGAACTTTATTAATTTGTAAGCTGAGTGTTTGATATGGGGTTTCTACGTTTTTTTTGTATCATGCCATGATAGAAATGAGATTACCGTACTAGCAACACTAATTTGCTGTCTGTCAGGTCAGTTTGACAGCGTCAGTCAGCTGTTGTGTGCCTATTTTTTTTTAGTTGTCAATCAAACGGGATTCGTGAATCTCGTGTCTGGTGGTGGGTCTTTTCGGTTTTACTAAAAATATAATAAAATCGTGTCGATAAACCTTTGATTTTCGATGATTTGCTAGATACAGATAACTAGTAGGTCAGGTCCCGACCTTTTCTCGTAAAAGTGATACTTTTTGGAAGCTTTGCACAATGGTAGGAGATTGTAAATAACGTTTTTACCGATCAACAATCACTTCCGACGCGTTCCTAGTGAAATGTGATGCACTGCAGTTAAACTAAGGATTCTCAAGCCCTTTGTAAGTACCACATACGTTTTATCTAATAAGATAACTACTCTACTCCTACTCTATTATTTTTAGTAAATACTGTGAAAGTTGAGTGCTTACAGGCGTAACTCTACGAGTTATTATTGATAAATTTTATTGACCTTTACTGGAGATTTCTGTATTATTCACAGGTTCTAAAATAATAACATGCATAACTGCAGGTCTAAGGAACGGTTCTACAAAGTTTAAATTAATTAATCCATAAATTGATACATAGATTTGCCTGTAATGTATTGTCTACTTATATCTGCTCCTTTTGAGCTCTACCTGGCTGAAAGAACTTGAAGACAATGCAGCTAGGTACCCATTATTATAAAAAATGTTTTGCATCAGTCCAGTTCCAGAGATTACCTATTACATGTTATCTTACTTACCTCTTTTTATTATTATAGTGCAAATATTTGTTTCATGCATTCACTCCCCAATGATGATACGCACCGCAGCTATAGGGTCAGCATGTGCATTGTGGGCATTACTAGTGTTAAAATAATAATAATTCAGGATAATCACAGCGTGATCTAGCCTAAACTAAGTACACCTTTTGTTAAAATAACAGATTAATAATTTATATTCTTCCAGGTGGGAGCAAATAATGTCCAATGACGAGTCTAGTGTCCGTGTTGCAGTCAGGTAATTGTCCAATTTTATATTAATAACATGTCCAGCAGTGGACTGCTATATGCTGATGATGATGATATTAATAACGAAAACAACTGGCTTTTAAATAAAACAGGGCCTGGTGGCTTATTTTTTAAAACAGTTACTTTTATCCTGGTTACTATTTAAATCCCAGAAAAGTGACAGTTGCAGGAATGAAGGGTGATGCTTGGAGGAGCCTTGACACCCATTGCTGGGTATAGGCCTTCTAATGTCACTATAAACACATTATTTTTGTGTCTTAATACTTTGAGTGCTGAAAACGCACGGTATAAGTTTTCTACAAGTGACTAATATGCGTAAATCCACACTAGCGCAGCGGCTGAGAAAATACAGATCTTTGTGACTCCGCAGAGCTGTAATATTTTTCGAACGAAACGCATGTGCGGCGCAACACAACCGCTGTGTAGAGCGGCAGCACGAATTTTTTAGGTAAAAAAAAAGATAAAAAAACCGCAGTCAAAGTGTTAAACGTCACCTAAATCCAGTCCCAACTCTGCACTTTAAATAGCTACATAGCATTCACCATCATCATACTCTAATGGACATAGGCCTCTCCCAATGAATGCACTCTCATACATAGCATTCAAAACTTTCTAACTAATAAATAAGGTTTAGGATTTAAATTAATATTGGAACAGTTTTTGAGAAAACACAATTATTTTGATTCACTCTTCTACTTATTAACTCTTATTAAGATAAAGATAAAGGTTTTTATTTGCCAAAAACATGTGTTTGTAAGGTAACAGGTAATTATACATTTTGTGGTTCAACATGCTTGACCGTTAGTCGGTATGCAAAGATATTTGAGAGTGACATGCACTAATTTAACATGACGACCGATGTGGCGCGGTGGGCGAAGGTCCGCCTGCGACGCAAGCGGTTGCGGGTTCGATTCCCGCCTCGGAACAAATGTGTGTACGATCTGCAGATATTTGTTCCGGGTGTTCTGGTCGTTTTCTATGTATAATAAAAAAAAAAATCTATGTATGTAATGTATTGTATTATGTATATCAGTTATCTAGTACCCATAACACAAGCTTTGCTTACCATGGGGCTAGATAATGCTGTGTGGATTGTCCAGCATTATTTATTTATTTATGTATCATTAAAAAAATCGTCAATATGATAGTAACATTTACAAATTCAACATTACATTTTTATCAGTTTCTTCTAATCACATATCAATATAAACTGCTACCAGTTCTTACAAGTAGATAATAATGTATTTTATATAGAATTCGCGTGATTCCAGACGAACAGGGGTAAAAGTAATTATGCATTGTTGTAAGTGCTCGCCACCCTAATCTAAAGGGGTAAAAAAAGCCCAACCTCGACAATATGAATGATTTGCTTGCTTCATTCTGAGCTTAAAATGTATTCTTGTTTTGGGAAGACAATGTAGAATTTACTGATTTTGCAGATTAGACATTTTAAAGATTCTGTGAAACTAAGTAGGTACTTATTTAATCCAAAGTTACTCAAGTTATTTGAAATGTAACAAAAAATCATAACAATTAACTTAATTGTTATATTTTTTGTGACCATGTCTTTTAATCATGGTAAATTATCTCTGCCCTTGACTCACCAAGATTTACCTTAAAAATACAGTATAGATCTTATAAGACGCGTAAATATTGACGTAGATACCAGATAATGTTGATAACATGAAGTAACACCTTGCGGTGACATCACAACCTTGCCTAGTTCAAATTGTCAATGTTACCCACTGATTTTACCGCTTTTTGTCCTCGTTCCTTGCATGATTCGCTCGAGACAAAGTTTCGATGATAAAGTTAGCGAAACGATAACTCCAGCTAAATTTACGGAATTACAAATACGCACAAAAATGTGTCGCTGAAAATGCCTAGAAAGAGAATGCCATTTATTTATTTCAAATTGTTTATGACTATACTGCGGAATGAGTATGTTTGGTTCGTTTCATACATCAAAGTATTGTATTGTATTTTATCAAAAAACATTATACATTGTTCAATCCCGAAAATCCCGAGATTTTTCCGTTATTTGTTTGTGTTAATCCTGCATTTTTCAATACAAGAAAACGACTGAAAATCGAATCCTGTATTCGGCATACCATGATCCTTATGCTTGTAATCCAGCTTATGTACTTATTTACTAGGCGCCACGCTTCAATCAAAAACCGTAATAGGTACCGAGACAAGCCCTTACTGATTTCCCTCGTTTCTTTGCTCAATCGTCAATCACACGCTACTACTACTGCTATTAAGTACTGTTTCTAAGCTTCTAATATCCCAGAGTGATACAATGAAGGTACTTTTGTATTTATTTATTTCCAATTAAAAGTAGCTACGTTACAGGTATGAAGTTCTGCCAAACTGTACAACAACGGTTTGTCGGAACAAAAGACTTAAATTGTAAATGTACCTAAGATGTCTAGCGTGTTACGCTTACGCTCGTGCGTGCTTTTATTAAACGTAGCGCTACAGCCCACGGGGCTAGGAAGGAAGGCTAATTAATTTTATGCATGAGGCAACGTAGAAGCATGGGTGGGTATGCACTAAAGTGCCCAAGTTGTTCCTATACTATGAAAGGTACCAAGTTAGTGCAATCACTATCTACTATGCAGCCAGCTACTTGAGGACTTCCGTTTGGGAACATCGGATTGATCAGTTGAGCTACCTCTAGATTATTTGCAAAAGTCAACTGTTTCAATGTTGAATAGATATACTAGATAATAGATATACTTTAATTTATTTCACCACTATCTTAGTAACAAGTAATGTTTTTACGCACTTAGTACACAAAAGTTTAGAATTCATGAGTGTATGATATTGTGCATCAAAGGGTTGCATGCAGGTCCAGCAGTGGACTAATATAGGCAGATGCCTATATTAGTCCACTGCTGGACCTCCCCTAATGAGCCCTGGCTTCATATTGCTGCAATTTACGATTCTGATAATCATAAATTTCATTCTGCATTTTCTACAACAATAAAATAATCTTTATTCAAGAGACTTATTGAAAGTATGAATTAAATATTAAAGCGTTATTTTCTATAAAACTGTCATTGAAATAGTCAAGCATTAGTAATGTGCCAGAAATGTCCACATCATGTTCTCGGAATTTTTTTTTTGCAAATACTACGTGTGGGTTTGACCACGGTTTATCTAAATCCTGTTCGATGATCGATTTAATGTGATCTTGGATGCCGTCTATAATATCATCTCTACCTTTATCTAGCCATATTTTAACTTGATGATAGTAAAAGACATTCAAATACAGAGGAGTTATAAATACGAAGGGGTTAATCATGATTGATGAATGTTTATTTTAGGCTTAGGCCAAATGAGCGTAATTTTCGTTTGAGTCGTAAGTTACGTAAAATGAGTAGATTTATACAAAAGTCCTTTTTGTGCACGGTGAGTTGTCTACACAACTTAAAAAATTTCGCTCTTTTGGCCTTAGGAAAGAAGTTATAAATAATAAAATAAATAAAATAAAATAAATAATGCTGGACAATTCACACAGCATTATCTAGCCCCATGGTAAGCAGAGCTTGTGTTATGGGTACTAGATAACTGATATACATAATACAATACATTACATAGATAGATATTTTTTATTATACATAGAAAACGACCAGAACACCCGGAACAAATATCTGCAGATCGTACACACAATTGTTCCGAGGCGGGAATCGAACCCGCAACCTCCTGCGTCGCAGGCGGACCTTCGCCTACCGCGACACATCGGTCGTCAAAGTTCACTTCTTATTTCTATTGAATTGCTGAAAAAGACGCAATTTCAAACGAATCTGTTTGAAATTGCGTCTATTCGCTCTTTACCTCACAAAGCCTTACACAATACCTTGCCAAATCTTAGACAAAAACAATGCAAAAATCCTCAAAATATTCTGCGCACGACCCATCCTTGACTTCGTTTTATTTATTTACATTAATTGTACATTGTTTTCAGCTGTTAAGGTGAAAAGTCTTCACAAATTGTCGTACTAAGGGCCAAATTGATTTGATTTAATTCCCATACCATTTGATATCCTGTCGGCAAGGGCGAGGCCGATCGATGGCTCCCTACAGTCGGACGACCCTTCGTCGCCACTTTTATTATATTTTTCCTCAATTTGTTGGCATTTTTGCTTTGACTATAGCCCTATAATAATTTATTTTAAATCGGGTATAATTTCTGTAGGTCAATTAGTTTTGCCTGAAAAGATAACTATTATTGGGAATCTCACGCATAAATTTATTTTTATTAAAATACTATACATATAATGTATTGTATATATATACTATAATAATGTATTGTATCATTACAAAAAATACATTACATACAACAAGTACTGTGGGCGGCCTTATCGTCATTTTTAAGGGCGGAGAGTGAAATTTTGAACCTTGCATCGACGAGTTCCTAATTTTATATTTTTAAAGTCTTCAACAAGAAACATTTGAGCACAGAATGTATAAAAATAAATAGTGTGATATCAAAATAGCGACACATTACCGACGCTCGTATTCGAGATTTCTATTTATTGCAATTCTCTTCTCCCCGTTTTGCCAGAAAACTAGCGTGTGTAGGTAAGCAACCATCCGAAATCCGTGTCTCAGTTAAAAACCAAACACTAGAAAGATAGCACGCGACCGCGATATCGAGTCAGATAGCGTAACGCTCAGTTGAGCAAATATTAATTTGCTATTCTGTTGCGGAATCTACTTACGTGAGTCATTGATAACATCTCTGCAGTGATAACATTGTTTCTTGGGGTAACGACCGTGCTGGATTTTTGGAAGATGATCTATTCCTTACAATCATGCAATCACGAATCATGCTTCAGAAGAAAAGTAGGGTACCATGCCAACCAATCAAATCCGAACAAGAGAAATACATAAGTATAATGCACAGTTCCGTACATAATTCTATACATTTGACTCTACTATTTTACCGATACTACAGAATATCACTTTTGCGTTCATGCAATACCGGTGCGTGGTGATTACTTGTGAATAAGTCGAAACTGGAATCCCTCGCATCTTCATACAAGATTCTCTTAGATAGAGCGAGGATTCACCCTTACCTTTATAACAGGATCATTGGTTTGTATAATTATAACGTTAGAATGTAGAAATAAAAAGTATTTATTTTCGTAAAAAAAACACGGTAGTCTGTTTTACGAAAATAAATAATTTTTATTTCTTAGATTAGTGCTAGAACCCCTTCGTTTAGGGGAAGCATACCATACTCCGCAGTGGACATTGTAAATATCATAAATAAATATACGCAAGGAGCCGTTGGAGGTGGATAGATATTTGATCCGATTTCACGCGTAAACTACTGTATGGATCTGACTTAAATTTTGCACAACTAGATTTAGTTCTAGTCCAGGAACCACATATTAGGCTCTTTCTTTCTCAATGAAGACCAGCGTTGGTTGCTTGCATGGTGGTCATCCAACTCATGCTGTTGCAAAGCCATTTTGTTACTGGACTTACACACCTATACACGTTGCCTCTTAGTTTAAGTTTTTATGTTCTGTGTAAGTCTGATAACAAATTAATTAATTAATTCAATGCAAAAACGCGCGCGCTTTCTGAAGCGAATGTAGTAATATCTGTAGGAGGGTTTGAATACGAACTATCCGCACCCACAACACAACCGACAGACCGGGGCGTCGTCGCAATGCGATGTATTGTCCTTTGCTCTCCCTCGGCTTCCTCACCCCACACTTGAAGAGCAGAGCTAACTTGCGCATCGTGCGCTTTTCGTTTTAAAAGATAATACACTAAAACTTTGTTATGCTTACTACCTAATTGTATTATTGAAGCGAAAACTTCTATAGGCGCGTTGAGCACTTTTTGGGTAACAAAAATCATGGAACTCGCGTCATCGTCAGCGAACGCTTCCCAGTATGAATAAAATGTAAAATTACTTAGTTTTCACTTCTATCGGCAGTCCTCAAAGACTGCCCCGCATGTTTTTTGTTATGAATAAATAAAACTGGTTAAACTTAAGTAATGCCCTTAGGTATATATTTTTCGGCTACGGCCGGCGGCGGCGGCCTATCTTAGAGCAGATTAGCCATGTCTGCCGGACAAGTGCATAAGGCTTTGCGCAAACGCAGCTGCACTATCTATTGGCTAACTGTCATATTCCGATGGACGAGCGATCTTTTTACAATTTTTCTTTTTTCTTTGTTTATTTTTGTAAACTCTGATTGGGGTACCGGTTTGCCTTCGACGATTTTTTTATGCGACTGCCTAAATATCAAGAATATCAAGAGACACCGAAGAAGTAATGGTAAATATTACAGGCCCTTGTTGTGAAGCTATGGCATAATCAATCTAATTTTTCGTGCACAATATGACACAGGAGGTTCGACTCCCGCCTTGGGACAAATATTTTTACGATCTGCAAATATAATGTTCTGGGTGTTCTGGGTAATTCTATGTTTAATAAAATAAATATATCTATGTTATGTATTGTATTATGTATATCAGTCATCTAGTACCCATCATGCATAACACAAGCTTGACTAGGTGATGCTGTGAAGATTGTCCAGCATTATTTATTTTATGTTGATCTGCCGTTTTGTAGGTACTTTATGAAACATTATCCTCGATTAGCCTTTTAAACTAAGAGATAAATAAAACAAATTGATGACATATCTACAATGCCTAGGTCAAACGACCTACATACAAATAATATCGATCTACCTGCTGCCTACGCAAGTAGACCAAACTGTGCGACCGGACCACTCGTCCTCAGTAAATAAATAATGTGTTTGTACTGAATGTCTGGAAGTGACGAGTATTGATTTTGAAGACAATGTTCGTAAGACGGCTTTCTTATACAATTGGCGGTCTTTAAGCTCAAGAGCGATCTCTACCAGACGACCATGGATGGATAGGATCGTGGACAGTACCAGGGGATCTGTGCGCTTGTATCTAGTACCCATAGCACAAGCTCTGCTTAGCTAGATAATGCTGTGTGGATTGTCCAGCATTATTATATATGTATTTTATTTCGCGTTTATAATATTAGTATCATTCAAATATTCCAACAGACTGAAAGTCAATGAATATATTTACCCTACAGCCTCGATAAAATCCCACACAGTTATCAAAATGGAAATGATTGACATAGTAAAGGTGAACCGCGCACTGCATAGTTCATTATGCAAATTGTAAATCGAATAATTACTGCACTGTACTGTTCCCCATACAAGTCCATTTGTATGTGAATTATTTACAGTAAAGGGCATAATGGGTTGAATTAATGAACAGCGCTTCCTTATTATATTCTCGTGGAAATGCCATTTGACTACTGTGTACTAGAAGGCGTAGAGTTTAACTTTAACTCTTACGCATCATCATCAACCTATGTTAGTCCACTGCTGGACATAGGCTTCGCGTGCGCATACCGCATCAGTCTAATCCATACTAATCTCTATCCATACCTACTTCTCACAAATATTATGAATGCGAAAGTTAGGATGTTTGTTACTTCTTCACGCCACCGGATGAGGCTGAAATTTTAAACAGATGTAGCTCGAAACCGGGAATCAAACATAATCTACTTTTTATCCTATTAAACTGTTCCCATAGTAAAACTTTGTCACCGATGGCACAACCATGGCCATACTCAACTCAAATACAGGGTGATCCATTACATTCGTACCTAATTTTTAAGATAGGAATAAACGATAGGATTCCTATATTAAATTAATGAATAGATCGCTTAATGTTTATTTATATATTTTAAACGACGGCGGGGCAGCGCGGTTCACATCTATCATCAAATAAATTTTCCCACTTGCATGAGACTACTTTTATCAAGGCGATCCATAAAAAAATGCTGATAATAGAAAGACAGCGGCAATAAGAATAACATCCGAAATATGAACTGTGCATATCACCATCCCCGTAATCCGACGATTCGTGCGCGTTGCACGGCTCTCAGATATCCGTTGATTGTGAATGCGGCGCGCTTCAACAACGATCAGCTTGTTTATTGCTTTTCCGGCGCTTGCTTACAAACTAGATGCAGCCGAATCACTTATAAACTTCCTTTTTTTACAGTGCCACAAAGTGTCTGTTCTGTTGTCGGTGGCGCTAGCGGTAAATATTTAAGAAATGCCAGTAGCTCTACGATAGATAACAAGAAAAAATAACACCCTGTATGAATTTTTTTAAATCGTATTTCACACAAATTTACGTTTGTTATTTTTGCATTTGATATACTTAGTAAGTTGGCAGTATTTTGTGCGAAAATAAATACAAAAGGTTGTAGGAAATAGTTTTTTACTGCCTGCATTGTACACACCTGTACCGTATACTATAAGTTTCTTGTTTCTAATAGAGATTTTTGTATTGTTTATAGGGTATGGGCCCGCTTCTGACCATAAGAAGTTTGAGTTATTTCTAACTTCGACGTTTAAGTTTGTAGCACTGTGGGATAGACAGATTCCAAATGCCAACGATTTGGCTATTCAGTGGCGTTCTCGATGTATTTGGAACGACGACGCTTGCATACGAATGATGCTAATGCATTTCATAGGATATGGTTAAGAGCTTATCAAATTATTCATATTCTCGTACATTGGACATAGGGAGTATATTTCCTTGATTTAAAATCTTTCTTATTTCAAGTCGGTCATTAAATTATTTTCGTAAAGATAGGGTTCGAGTAATGCGCAATGCATTTAATTAAACATCATGGCAATAGTGGCTTCAAGGTTTCTTAAATAAATGTAAAAAGTAGCTATATGTACTTACGTACGGTACAGTTTGTTAGTTGCAAAAACTATCAGTAAATAAATTCAAACTTTTAGAAGGCTTTAAAGGAAGAAAAAAGTAAAATAGTTTGAATTTATTTACTTACCCATAATGGCTTACTACAAAATAGATAAACAGATAAAAAATTTATTCATAATTTGTCAAATTATATGTCACACTTTATAAATCAATAATTTCTAATATAAAATATCTAATTATAGTAAAATTTAAAAAATAAGATTATTCTATATTAATCATAGTTTAAAAACTCGTCGTAGGTATAGAACGACTCTATGAGCAAAATATCTGATAAGATTAAAGAATCTTATATTTTGTAGTAAGCTAGAGGATAACAAAGCTTGGGGCGGGCTTGATCCAACTCTAAAAATAACAACTAACAAGATAAAGGTTTCTTCATCGCTTCTTTACGTTAGTCGTTAGTCTATACCGAAGTAACAGAAATATAAGATATCGCTTTTTTCCATTTCAGTGTTCAATTTTAATATGACTTTTTCTAAGTGTACATATTGTATTTATGTATATAAAGTATTTTTGATTTGATTGAATCATTGTAATAAGCCAAATTTAATTTGACAGATACCTACTTTGTAAAAGTGTGTTCAAATTTTTTTCGCATCTACGAATCCGTAGGCAGACGCTAGTTTGTATTTTGTTTTCTTCGAATCAAATCGTAAAAGGCAATGAATGAATACGTGTGGATTCCATCGTATAGGTACCTACATAAATAGACACAGCGTGGTGCATTTTAAAATTATGCTAATCTTAGTTTTGGTCGCCCGCGCACATATTTTCAATGTCGACGCAACAATATGTCACTTCGACATTTAATTAACTTTGGCTTCATAAAAAGGTTGTATCATAAAAGTTGTAAAAAACCAGTTTTGAGTTATAATCTTGCCACTTCACTAAACAAAATAACTAAGTTTAGATTACCCTTTTCAGAACAGCGCCTTGCAAAAATAGTACACCTAAAAGTCTATGTATGGCCATAAGTCACAAAATGTACAGTCCTTTCTAAGTCACAAGGCTGTTTCCAAGGCCACCGTACCATAAGTTGACCATTAACCACAATAGGCTTGACATAATAAGATATTGTAGGGCCGGGCCAACCAACACACTATCGGTGTAAATTGATATTTGTGAAATGGCCCAAAATAAAAGTTAATTCTACACTCAGCTGTTATTAGGTGCCTAGTTAGTCTTGTGGAACGATGATCTGCTAAAAACAGCTGCCTGATGCTGAATGAGGCAAGCATGAAGACGCTATAGTGCACATGGGGGTAGCCTATGTCCAGCAGTAGACGGACGCAGGAGCAACGCTCTACCAATTTACATATTATCTTGTGTAGATATGTAGATATGTCATGTCATTGCTTGTGGGTATTCATTTCGTATTTCTTCTGTATTCTTGCAATGCACAACAAAATAGGAAGGTAAAGATTTCACTGAATTAATCTGATTTCCCTTTTCATCATGATTTGTTTTGAATTAAACTCGTGATAGCGATAAATCATCCGGCCTCATAATAAGCAAGAACTTCCCCAGTGGTGTAAAGAAATACCTCTCTGTAGTTTTCACAGAAAACAACCACTTCTGTGACTCCGTATCTTCGCTCCTGATTACTTTTTGTCGATGTCGATTTCAAAATATTGCATGCTTAACAGATTATAATATACATTTATTTATTTTAGCCATTCATTATAATGAATGTATAGTAATGTATTGTTAATTAATTCTATGATAATTATCATAGAATAAATTAACAATACATTACTTAATATACTTAAATTATTAAACATAGTTATTGAACATTATTAAAATATAAAAATTAAGCATTTTTATTATTCTGTGATTTCTATTCGAGTATAGGCTGTGAAAGGCTTCAGACTGTGCCATTTCTTTCTGTTTCATAAGCTTCCACTTAATATCAGGCATAAACAGTACGTAACATCAAAACTGGCGTAATAATATTTGCATTTGTCCTTTTACGTTGAAATGTGGTTTGAAAGGAAATGCTATGCTAAGGTTATCGTTTTCTACTCCTGCCCACAGTTTTGGGCGTCAATGGGCCGTGGGCGAGCATGGCAAAATATTTAACGGCTGCCTACGCACGTTCTAGATTACCAAAATGAGCTTGCCAATATGGCGTACCTTAACTTACCTAACTAACTTTGAGTAGTCATCGCTTCTAGGAAAAATATGTATACTAATCGGGAAAAGAAGAAAAATATCTAAAGAGATCATTTGTTCAACAAGAGAACAAAACTATTGTTTGTTAACGTGCCGATGTTTAATCCCGAGCTAGCGAATCAGTCTAGAATAGAGTCACGAGCGTAGCGAGTAGCTCTAAAGCAGACTGTTGTGATAGCATGTTATTTGAATATCTAAAACATATGCTTGTGTTAGTCATTTCACCGCAATGTTTTCTTTTACCATATACTCAAAGGTTACATTCCAAAGTAAGGGATTTTGCGCAGATTTTATTTACCAATGTAGAAACGCCGCTGCTCCGCTATTCTTGATCACGTTAGCGGCCATTGTAATAGAAAGGCAGGTCGCTAAGAATTTATGGGCTGAGGATGACTTGGTCCAGCAGTGGACGTATATGGGCTGATATGTTGACTATGACGATGCCGCTATTCGCCAATGCTCTGGATTCCACGATCTTCGGATGATAACTGTAACCTGTAAAGTAAATACTTTCTCTGATTGATGTTAGCTTTGACTGGTGCAGTTATTTTGAATGAACGTTTGTACAGAGTGCAGCATGACCATATTTGTCTTTACTTTACTGCTGGTAACTTAGTCAAGATTCCGCGCACGTTTTGAACTAAGTGACCGCTTCTTCTAAGCTCACGATACAGGATATAGCTTTTAAAGATGGTTCTAGTTAACTCAACACTAACTTTTGCCCGTAGCTCCTCTCGTGTTACCTGGATAAAACAGACTATACCACCCAGGGTAAATCGCTCCATATGCTAACTCTTTCATTGTCCACATGTCCATCTGAAGGTCCTTCCAGCGCGGCGTGCGTGCTACTACGGGTTGCATCGTCACAAAGCTGGGCTGTGAATGTGTTAACCAAAGATTACAAAATTAATCACACTAATATTATAAATGTGAAAGTTTGGATGTATGGATGTTTATTACCTCTTCACCACAAAACTACTGAACGAATCGGGCTGAATTCTGTACTAGGTCTGGAATAAAACTACTACCACTAGCTACTTTTTATCCCATAAAGCAGTGCCCTCGGGATTCAAATAACTTAAACAACGCGTGCGAAACCGCGAACAGAACCTAGTTATTATTAATTCTGATTGATCGCACAAAGAAAAACTGTTTGCTTGTGTGTCCCCTTATGTGTATTTTATGATATTTCCACACGCTATATGTCAACAATGTAATTTAGCCATGGGGCGACTACAAAAAGCTATTTTTTGCAAGTTTGCGACTATAACACAATTGCTTTAATATCCGCCGTATTATACGTAGCTTGATGGGCTATTGCGTGGAGTGACTCTACATTCTTGATATAGCCCAGGTCTTATACAACAAGTCTAGTTTGTGGTCTATCCTAATATTATAAAAGCGAAAGTTTGTGATGGTGTAAAATGTCAACAGTGAAAATGATCTCCAAAACTACTGAACAGATTAAAATGAAATTTGATGTACAGTGGCGTTCATTATTAGCTGACTAAACGTGGGGGCGTTTTGTTTAAGTCAATTTCTATGAATACATTACTATTTTAAAACTAGAATCATTCGGGAAAATGTAGATAGCAATGTTTATATTTCAAACAATATGTTATCATCATATAAAACCAAAACTGACGTTATTCCGAGACTTGGGACTCAACCAACGATGAAAGCCACTACATGTAGAATACGGTCTAACTTTAGTAATAAGCCACTGTTTATTCGGGGATCATCATCATCATCATCATCAGCCTATATTAGTCCACTGCTAGACATAGGCCTCCCCCAATGAGCGCCATAGCGCCCTGTCTTCAGCTTGACGCATCCAGCATCTACCTGCAGTCTTTCGCAGGTCGTCATCCCACCTGGTCGGAGGGCGTCCTACACTGCGTTTACCGAGTCGTGGTCTCCACTCAAGAACACGTTTACCCCAGCGGCCGTCGGTTCTTCGCGAGATATGGCCGGCCCACTGCCACTTCAGCTTGCTAATTCTCAGAGCTATGTCGATAACTTTGGTTCTCTGTCGGATTATTTTTGTATTCGGGGATAGAGCATGCGAAGTCACGGGCAGAAGCTACTTAAAGTATATCTCTTGGAAACGCACTGTTATTTGGGTCACATTGACCGCTAACAATTCCTAACAGAATACTTAAAAAAAACTACTGAACCAGGTCTTCTAAGAACTCGTTATTACAATGTGTAGGAACACGCCCTTTTGGGGTGATTCTAGAACACCTCAACGACCACTAAAAAGTGACATATACAGGGTGCGGTCGTGTTTGTATTTTGCAGGAAAGAGCAACAACGGTATTACAGGTATACAACCTACACCTTTACGGAAAACGGCGATGTCTTCTTGGAAAATTGAACTGTTGTAGGCAGTCTAGTGGTAGGTAGGAGGTAGTCATTTT
Organism: Eupithecia dodoneata; assembly: GCA_947044415.1. Taxonomy (NCBI): domain Eukaryota; kingdom Metazoa; phylum Arthropoda; class Insecta; order Lepidoptera; family Geometridae; genus Eupithecia; species Eupithecia dodoneata. The sequence continues at coordinate 2,635,761 of OX345656.1, read as the reverse complement.
CTTAATATCACTACCTATTTGTATCACTTACCCCCATGATAAATTACTTTATTTGCCGTTTGTTATTCTATGCCTGTATTTTGTACCTGTGTCCAAAGAAATGTTCTCTATTCCATTCTGATGTTGCTACGCTTTTCCGTTTTCCGTGTTTGGTAGGTTAAGTTAGTTGGCTTGGTGTCTATCGATTTGTTCTGCCCGTGAGCGCCCACTGCTGGATATAGGTTCTTTGTCAGGTCCTATGTCGTCCTGAATACTCTTCCTTTCTGCAACTGTCCCTGGGATAACGTCTACCTTACTGCCAAATTTTATTAGGATTCAATTAATTTAAGACGTGAAAATGTAACAGACAGAATTACTTTCGTTTTTATAATATTAGTATGGATTAGTTATTATAGTATTTGTTTAGAACCGCGGTGACCGAGTACTAATTATAATTACATTACTAAAGAAGAGAAGGTAGTTTTAAATGCGTTTTTCTAATAGGTACCTGACGATGATGGCAATGTCGTTCTAGCCGATTTCAGCATAGCGACTGTGGTTGTGACTAAGTAAAGTACCTCCTAACAAAATCTGGGTACATAATCATTCTTTCACTTCTTCCAATAAAGCTAAGTTGACGTCAGAAGTGCAAAAAGTGAATGTAGGAAACAAATTAGTCATTACAACGTTAAATAACTTGGAACAATGAGTTACGGTCAGGCATAAAGAGAATTTAATTAATACTTTAGTTGTATTAGTAATTAAAGTATTTATGACCCAGTCTTCATGAACATTACAGCAGGTAATGTCTTTGACTCCAGTCTTTTTGTTTCGTAATATACCTCTTCAATGTGCACCTGAGTCTTTTAAATACTCAAAACCTCCTATTTCATCGATTCCATAATTTTCTAGTGAAACCCAAATAGTGCAGCAGTGGAGATCTGGCAACCCAAGCCAGTAGTGTTACCACATCGAGAGGCAACGTCCACCTGACGCACGCCATTCAACTATCCACAGATCTCGCTCTTACCATGTTCCATTGATCCAATAGCACCCTATTTCACGAAATCTACCCCTCTAGCTAAATCCAAAAAGTGCAGTGGTGCAACACTGGAAACCTATGCCGCCATTATTGCATCGCGTGCCCATTGTGCCCGACGCACGCCATACCACTTACAGATATCATGATCCCCTACCATGAAGTTTCACAACCACAAACTGAAGTTACGCGAAAGAGAGTGTCTAAAAATACAAAAACTCTAAAATGAAATCTTTAATTTCAAATTCTTCATCTTTGTCTCTACTACTTTGTTGCACCACGCTGAGTCAAGAAATCTAAAATTATGACAGTCATATCTACTATATATATTTATATCTTTTATTGGAAAAACAGTCTAATAGGGAAGCAATACAGATTAAGATCGTTTTATTTTTTACAACACCCGAAATAAGATAATATTAGAAGTACCATAAACTGGACAAATCGAGCTTACTGATTTAAATGTATAAGAAACGACTAATTGTGTTAAGTCTAATAATTTTCTTACATTCTTTCTACTGAATACTCTTCTTTGTATGTAGGTACATCCTAGCTCCGTCGCTCGACCTAGTCGTTGTTTGGCCTTGTTTCCATTCAATTTAGTTTCTATCTATGATTCAAAATCCTGGATATTTTTTGTATACAAAATGGGTTACAATGCCCAAGGAATATTGCTGTAAAATATTAAACGGCATTGGTATCATCGAAGCAAATCACTGAAGCTCGAAACAATTTTCGGCAAAAACAGCTTTCATTCATAATTTAATTGATCTCTGGTTCGTTTTCGAATTCAAATTTAAACATTTTTCACTGCACATGAAAGATTATGCATTGTTGAAGTTTGTGTTTTAATTTTTAGTGATTACCTTGCTGAAACCTCGTTGTTTTCTGTTATTATTATCAATTTTTGTTTAGTTTTTATTCATTGTCTTTGTTGACAAAAAATATCTTGGATTCGAAATCGGAGGTATCTACAATCGACATCTATTATCCGCCATCACCAGTGTCGTTCCAGTATTCATTCACTTTCTGACTATAGCTTTTACTATTAAAACCTTAGTAGAGGTGCAGAAATCATACCTCTTCGAAGCACAATACTTGCCGCACACCCACAGATGTTTAAACAGTTTGTAAGTAGTTGCAGTTTTGCAGTTCATGTAGGGTCAACGAACGCATATTCTTTGTTCCACTAGGGGAAATCAGTCGGCGTTTACGCAATATTTCCTCATTGTGGTGAAAACATTGATGGATTTTCTTATGGATTCTGTTCAGCAATCGATTGAATGCTATATAATATAATTAGTCAATCAAAATCATTTTCATTTAGCTATTACCTAGCAATTGCATGAGACACTATTTCATAAGATCTAAAAATATTGCAATTTTTCATGGTTCTTGTGAATTTACGAATCTAATATTGGGAATATTAGAATGTTACATTCACAGAAGAATTCTAGCCTCATGTTGGAAACACTGGTAATAAAGGTAAGTTAAACTATGAAATTATCGTAATATTTTTTAAGATCTAGAAATCATGAGATTTTTCATGGTTCTAATGAAATTTCCAGTGCTTCAAACATTCTCTTTTCTAGCCCCTAACTTCGCTGTTAACTATAAACGTCATAGTCTTCATCACTCTACGTCCACTGCTGATCGTGCCTCTCCCAAAAACTAGGGGTTTTGTCGAAATCACCACACTTGGCAGGTGTAAACGTCATATCTATCGTAAAAGAGTTCTTTTAAAGGCTTCTCTGTCACTTTTCCAAAGTAAAAAGTAGTCAAACCAAAAACAGACAAACAAAAATGTATATTTTTTGTGGGGAGAAATAACGAACACTCATCCACATTTTGTTATAAATGTTTCAAAGTAGGTAAGACTGATTTTCGTGGAAATTCAATAAAGGAACGACCAATTACTATATCTCCAATAGCAGCTCAGACCGCCACAAAAAAATCACAACCGCACATCCTCTTCCTATCGAAGGACCAGTTTACACAACAACTATGATGAATGCACGCACGGTGGTCATACCCTTCGAACTGGTAATTGGAATATCCGTTGTTCATTGAATAGTGGCGCTCAGTTACCGCAACTGCATTATGCTTGGAACAATGGGTTGTTACTTTTACTTTACGGAGACACTGCTTTATAAACTACTTTGTCTCCAATGACAGAAATAGAGTGCATTGGACATTTGCACCTGACCTTTCGTGCTGTCCTATTGGATTATGAGTGCTAGGGAATAGCGAGTGCATTTGTGTTAGTGCACAACACTATAATATGTCCTGCGCACCTGGCAAGTGTCTGTTGAGTTGAGACTGGCCGCCGTGGCCGAAATTCAGAGGATACCATTAGACAGTAAATGATATGAGCCAATCGGTGCTTACCATAATAGAAATAAATTAGAACTAGTTTTTACAATTAAAACAATTAAGCTAACTGCAGACTGTTGAAGACAATAACATATAGCCCAATTGATCCATATCAATACCAGACGGAAGCATCCCCAAGACACTGGCTACATTGCCCCGCGCTGTATTGTTAGGTTAATTCACATCAAGATCATGTATGTATATCGCATCGCAACTGGTACATAGGTACCTATTTCATTTTCTTGCCGCGATCAATTCTATTGTGCATTGTACGTCGATAAAAATAGAAGCTGGCAGTTTAGCTCTATGATCTGATTGCTAGAGGTCACGTTTGCTAGCTTGTTTGATAAACAACTGTTATAGCCATATCAAAGGGTAATTTGTAAGCTAGGTAAAAAATAATAAATAAATAATACTGGACAATCCACACAGCATCATCTGGCCCCAAGCTAAGCAGAGCTTGTGTTATGTGTACAAGATGACTGATATACTCAATACAGTATATTACATAGATTGATGTTTTTTTTTTATACTTAGAAAATACCCTCAATGCCCGGGAAGTCTACGATATATGATTATATCGTATCATATAATATGATAGTCAAAAAGTTACACTAATAAATAGTATACAATGTCAATGTCAGAGTTTGCCAAAAAAAACCTACAGGACACTTTTAAACAAATTGAGGTAACAATTGGGTATGTAGTGGAAAATGTCTTTGGGTATGTAATAATAAAAAATATCTATGTATGGTATTGTATTAAGTACATATATCAGTTATCTAGTACCCATAACACAAGCTGTGCTTCACTTGGGGCTAGATGATGCTGTGTGGATTGTCCAGCATTATTTATCATTTATTTAAAAGTCAAAGTCAAAATCATTTATTCTTTAGGCTTATAAAATAAGCACTTAGACAGGTCATATTTTATGCATTAAATTATTTTCAAATAAAATTATTTTACTGTTCACTTAATTTTTTAGTCCACTAGTGGAAGAATATATCTCTGTGAGTATAATATATCTCTGAAAGTATTCCTGTCTTCCCTAGAATCCGGCCGCAGACACCAGGCGAGGTGGTCGAAGGATGCGGTATCTGTGCACGGGCGGGCGGCGCGGCCGGCGAGGGCGGCATCGCGCTGGGCACCGAACGTGCCTTCACCTTCGACTATGCCTTCGAGCCGGCCGCTATGCAGCAGGAGCTGTACGACACCTGTGTACGGAAACTGGTGGAGGCGGCGCTTGATGGCTACAACGCCACTGTACTTGCATATGGACAGGTTTGTACTTTTTTGGTTACGACTACGCGCAGAACATAACTTTTTATTATTATGTACTACTTAGTGTGGATATATGGACCTATGAAGTCTAAAATCAATAATTTATTATTATAAAAATATTGGTCCAGCGACAAAAATTGAATCAGCGTCTTTGACGGAGTCTCGTCTACCGCGTCACAGAGGTCTTTAATTATTGAAACCGTGTTTTCGATGTGGTAGAAACTCTAGTATTCCTAAAGTCTAGAGGTTATTTTAATCTCCTCCAGCCGGATTGGTTTAGATCGTCATCGTCATCGTCAGCCTATAGGTACTAGTTCACTAATGGCATAGACCTAGTGTTAAGATTGGAGTGTGATAATTTTGCAAGTGAAAGTGCCGAAATACAAGAACGTCCTTCCTATGATGATGATGATCTTACATCCATTCTCCAAGTTAAACTATTAGTGTCAACAGATTTCTGCTGAACAACCTCAGCTCGCTTCTTAAACAAGCGTACCATTGACCTAATTGTTAAGATGCGGCGACGACATACTAGACAGTGCAATCGCAACTATACCCACAATGTCCACGAATTTATTTTATATTTGGTATATACTATGAGGTTCTCCAATTGTTGACAGGCGAGTCAACGAAGACTGAATGACAGAATGACGTTTACTGATTCCAAAAATATATAGTCATTTAGACGCCTGAGTAAAGTCTATAAAATAATATAATATGTTAAACAAAAACAACAAAATCGATTACAACTTCTCAAAATCGATTGGCAAAAAACATAGAATCGGTCAAGCAGTCGATTAGGACATGACTGTGGGTTTCTTGTTTGTTTCTGTTTGTCAGTCAAACTACCAAAAATTAAACTGTGGGTTTCTTGTTTGTTTCTGTTTGTCAGTCAAACTACCAAAAATTAAATAGTTTCATGGCTCAATAGGCATAGATATATATTTTTAACATGTCAAAGAAGACATTTAGCTCTGTCTGAAACGTGAAGTAGTTTCTAAAGCCTTTGTCCTCTTGCGGCGTGCTTGTATGCAAGTATACAATACTTGCGCTTCTTATTGTACAAGATTTGCGCAACCCGCCGTGTACAGCTAATCTTTCTTATTGAGATGTTATGCATGGAGTAATTACGGATGACATCATTGTAAAGTTGGTTATGTGTATTCTAAACGTACTTAAATAAACCGGCCAAGTACGAGTCACGGCTGGTTCTGTACCATCGTATAACTATTTCGGAAAGGAATCCCTAAAAGTCTATTTTAAAAACAGTTTTTTCCTTACCTAGATCACCTTGATTAACAAAGAAAGTCACAATAACACAATAGACATAAATTAGAACTAGTTTTTACAGGTAGCTAAACTGATTACCATATATCAATCAATACCAATATCATATAGATTAAATACTCTATTGTGTATTTATTATATCACACATAAGATATGGACATACTGGTGGTTTTTTTTACACTTCTCATGACGACCGATGTGGCGCGGTGGGCGAAGGTCCGCCTGCGACGCAGGAGGTTGCGGGTTCGATTCCCGCCTCGGAACAATTGTGTGTATGATCTGCAGATATTTGTTCCGGGTGTTCTGGTCGTTTTCTATGTATAATAAAAAATATCTATCTATGTAATATATTGTATTATGAATACCAGTTATCTAGTACCCATAACACAAGCTCTGCTTACCATGGGGCTAGATAATGCTGTGTGAATTGTCCAGCAATTTTTTTTTTTTTTTTTTTTTTTTTTACACTTCTTCCACTGGTGGACAAAAAATTGAAGTGAACATTAAAATAATGTTATTTGATAATAATGAATAGTATAAAATATGACCTGTCTAAGTGCTTATTTGTTAGCCTAAAGAAATAAAAACTTTTCATTTTACGCGTGTGGTGTGAAGTTACAAACGAACGTTGCTAAAACGTCGCAAAGTTTCACATTACTCTCACTTATTTACCGTCGAAATCTGAGCTGAGCAATATGACCAGCAAAATTAACAACCTAATTCATCAAAGGCGTTAGAAAAATAGTCGCAAAGAGAAATCTTGACTCAAATTGTTGCCTTCAAAAGCAGGTCGTAGGGCTACAGCACATATCATATTACGTCAGTGGTTCTATTTATTAAAGCACCGTGAAGGCCGGTAGTCGACATTAATTGCCCGAGAAACATACCTTTGCACACCTGCTTTAGTTATACAAAGGGCCTAGGTACTTAAATTCACTGTTTATGTCTAATAACAATTGAATTTAATCGCAAGAAGAACAAGTTACTGTTTTAAACATACATTATACAACATACTGCAACATAAAAGAAACCTATACAAGAGTATGTATGCAAATGTCTATGGGTAAAGAAAAAAAACTGAACGTGTACGTGTCCGCACCGCACTCGCCGCACTCGCCGCAGTCATCGCATTTTCTAAATCTTTATATGAAATAGTATGCAACATCGTGCACCTATCCGCGCCGAACGCGCCGCAATTAAGTAAAATAATTTCAGTAAAATCGAGTGCGGATCCTGATCCTGATCGGACAGGTACACGTTCAACTTTAGGGTACGTTCACACAGGATTATGAATTACGGATCCTTCGCTACTGGAAACAATCGTCTACTGAACCCAGAATACTGTCAGGTCTAAATTCACTCCTCATTGAACGAACGCTTACGAGTATGTCACTCGTATCGCGTAAGCCTTCGTTCATAAGCCAAAATAAAAAAAATGTTGTGCGAATGATAGATAGGTACATACATTTTATTACTTGTACAGACACTGAACAGCCTGATTTGGCAAAGTGCAAATTTTATTGCTTGTCTTGTGATTGTTACACGAGCGGCATTAGAGTTCAGAATCGTTTTTCCTTATCAACTGCACTACATGACTGAATGTCTCATAAGTACCTACATGATAAAATTTTGCGGTACGTAGTTTAACGCATTCAATGCCCAGCCTCGGCGGTGCGACCCGCACGGACACGCAGCCGCCCTACGCCACAATGTAACGGTATTGAGGCCATGAAATTGTTATTATTTAACGTTACTTTTCCAAAGTTCTATTATGATAACTTGCGTCATAAAGTAGCTATGTTAATCCGGGTACATAATGCCAATTTCAAACAAAAACTCGCGTGCTTACCTGTACTTTGATGAAGTATTACATGGTCTTACTAAATCTCACTTAAAACTTGTTTGTAACGATAACAATCGATGGATATCGTGTTGATAAAACTAATGACGGAATTACAATATACGCTATAATATAGTAAATATTATGGTTTTCTATATCGGAATCTTGTAAATCCGGATATTGTCAAGACCGTTGGAGGCCGTTGGGTTGACTAGCAGTCTACGAAACACGTTTATACTATCATCTGTCCGCAGCTTCGCACGCATTCTTTGGGAAAAAAGTTGCATGTAGTATATACATATATGTATATGATTTTCTTTGTCAGATATTTATGTGTGCAAAATTTCCGCCCGATCCATTCAGCATAGTGGTGTTGTCTTCGGCTAAATATTTTCACAGCGGCGCAAACTTTCATCGTTATAATTATATAGTGGTATAGGATTAGTAGGATATTAGTAAGATTACGCATTCGGTGTGAAAATGTTTTGTCACAGCATGTAGTCACCTTGCGAACATGATATTGATGACATATACCAATTATTGCCGTTTCATGTACATATAAACAAACAATCATCAAGTTTTGACAACAGAATTCCTTCACAATGGCAGCGTCTCTTACGTTAGCAAGAAAAACAGTGATACCGCCGCCATTAAATCAATGTCCATTATTTGCTAGAAATACAGCATTTTGATCGCTATGTGCCTGACTTAACGGTGCTGTATGCAGCACATATTTTTAGTATAGGAGATTTTTTTATATTATGCGGCACTTGTACTTTCAGTGATATCAGGGAGGAGAAGACGAGAGAAAAGATTCATTAATTGTAAACTTACTAAAACAATTTGAAAGGAAATAACGTGTGATTAAGGAGAATGCAAGAAAAATAGTTAAACATCTTGTACTGACCCTATATAGAGTAGAATATGAGCTTCTTTATGGGATAAGGCCAAGAATACCATTTACTATTTACTAACTATAAAATAATAAAGAGACTTTTAATGTCACCTTTTCCGTCTCGCGCAAAATTTACATTTAAAACTTAGGGTCAATCCCAAAGCTTGATAAAATCTAGCAGTTAACCGAAGTCGGCATTTGTTCTCGCCGATTTAACGAGTTTGATCTTGTGACAGCAATTGGTCTCAGATTGCTCGCCCGCGTCACTCTCGAATTAGCCTCAGTCGCAATGAGCTGCATTACCGCCCACGCGTCGCGGATTTTATTCGCATTTATGTAGTGTGTCGGTAAGTACATTAGGTGGAACCTTCAGAGGGAGAATGACATATGTACTTCGTTTTAATGTTGCTCTGACGTGATCACTGATCACAGAAGTTTAAAACATATCCTGTCCTGTCTATAATTAAATAAATAATGTTGGAAAAACCACACAGCAATATCTAGCCTCAAGCTAAGCAGAGCTTGTGTTATGGGTACTAGATTACTGACATTATACTCAATACAATATTTACATAGATAGATATTTATTTTTCCTCTTGGAGTCTTTTTAGAAAAACTAAATGAAGACGGAAAAACTTGTAAGCAAACATACCTATCTGGGTGTGACATCACTTTGCAAACAATGGAGTCAATCAATCGTACTGCTCCTTAACAGATCGCGATGACGTGCGAAACGTAATCTGCGTTTAACACAGCCAGTTTATTGATTGATGTTTTATAAGAGAGGCATTTTTGAAGTAATCGGTGGTGGTGTAAAGCCTAGATATCACCATGGCGGTTGTGACGTAGGAATCGACCTCGCCGACTCAGGCCGTGGATCTCGTTAAGGCGTTTGTTAACACACATTTTTCTCGCCGTGAAAATCTACGGTTTCCATAGTGATAATTCTGTCATCTTAGGGAAGAGAAGCAATTTCCTTCTGTGTAATTTATACTACCACTGACGATTTTATACTACACGAATCCGCCTGCCAAGCATGCTGATTATGCCAAAACCCCCCTTGGAGGAGGCAGTTGACATAATGCGAGCTGATGAGGAGGAGGAAGCTGCTGATTAACGCTTCCACTGCCTAGCCTCAGCGGTGCCAGGTCAAGGTCGGAGCTATTAGCACAGAATAACAATACTCACTTAGTATATAGCAGGACATCTGATAAAGTTTCAATTGCTACTTGTATATTTCTAAGTTTGCTAAGGATAGCGACCTTATTACGGCCATGAGTCAGGTCATCACTCAAATACCTGCGCCCACTCGTAATTATAACATTACGCACAAAAACATTCAATGACAGCACAATTATGAAGCGTGCTGGACTGGCATAACAACGAGTTGTGCATACGGCAGCGTGCATCGGTCTCAGGCCAATTTATGCCTTGTGACGTCACTTCGACTGAAGATAGTATCGGAAGAGGGACTAATATAGAACTATTTTGGTTTACTTTGGGATAGATGATGCTGTGTCGTTGAACAACCACATTTTTGTTATATTTATCATTTTTAGAATCTTAAACTATCATTTTTGAGATATTATTTGATAACGAAACTGTGACTTTTGCTTGCAATATCCTGAGGTACCTAGGTAGTTGAACAAACCGTCAACAATTTTGTCGAGAATAGATACATAATTATATCAAAGACATCGATTGCGTTAAATTTGTGATAGGTATTCAATTCCTTAGCTTCAACCTTATTTTTGTTATGTTTAAAGGGCCATAAAGTATATTCAAAAATTTTCGCAATAAATAACATTTGTCTATATTCCTAGATACAATAATTCCGGGTGTTTATGCTAAGGTGGCTGAAATTCACACCACAAAAGAGCTTTCTTTTCCTTGTGTTATGGGAACCAGGTAATTCTACTTACCATGAGGATAGGTGAGGGATCTACTTGCAGTAATTGTAACTCTCATTTTACTGCGTTAATTTCGGGACGTCTATAAACAGTCTCTTCATTCCTTAATTAACTAATTAGTCTAGCTGAAAAATTGTCAGGTGTTGCTCCCTCAATCCTGCGATTCGGCCAAAGACCCCATCATATAGCCTTCTGTATTTCTTCAGAACGGTAAGTTTGATGTGCGGGCGTGGCGCCCACACGTGGTCCTTGCTCCGTGGTCGATTATCATTATTGTCTTTATTTGATGGATTTATAACAAAATACTTTTTTATGAGCCAATAAACGATAAAATACCTGCATGATTTCATGATCATCATTCATTTTATGTGAGCTACTAGTAGTAGCAATAGGTCCTTCCTCAAGGCAGGCCTGACATAATATACAAAAGGGCACGCTAGGATTCAATCATCATCATCATCATCAGCCTATAGCAGTCCACTGCTGGACATAGGCCTCCCCCAATAAGCGCCATAGCGCCCTGTCTTCAGCTTGCCGCATCCAGCATCTCCCTGCAGTCTTTCGCAGGTCGTCATCCCACCTGGTCGGAGGCCGTCCTACACTACGTTTACCGAGTCATGGTCTCCAATCAAGAACATGGCCGTCGGTTCTTCGCGAGATATGGCCGGCCCACTGCCACTTCAGCTTGCTAATTATTTGAGCTATGTAGATAACTTTGGTCCTCTGTCGGAATGATAGGAATATTTTTAAATCAAATGAATTTTTGAATCTTTAGCTACCTCATCATAATTATACTGCATGCTAGATTATAGTGAGACATGAGGATATTATGTATTATTATATCAACTATTATACCATGTTTGACGCAAATAAATATCGTTGAATCTTTGTTATACAGAAAAGGTTTGTATGATGTTTACAAACCTTTTCTGTATAACAAAGATTGTATATAATTGTGCATTAGTATGAGTCTATTACAGGACGCTTTGGCGCTCATTGTCTGAGGATTATGAAAAGATATGAAAATTATGTCCAGCAATAGCCAGCGATGAACGATGAAGACTATTAACTAATAGTCTGATGATAAGTCGAAATAGGTATGTAAAGACAAAACTACTCATGTTACTGTAGGAAAAGCTCTACAAAAGACTCTTAGACTACAAAAGTAATTTATAACGGGATATTTACCATGATTTATTTATCATGAAACTTATTCTATTCTATTTGACCTGTGCCGAAATATTTGTACTCAAAAATCAAATCATGTTAAGGGCCCATACAACCTCAACTTTGTGTGAAAAGGCTAGACATATGATTTTGCGTTCATAAGAGCGAGACAGGGCATTGCAACGACATTCAAAAATCAAGTTTTAGCTTATTACCTATTAATTAGGACATTATTTGAAAAAACCGAAACATATAACATTTTTATTTATACTTAATTCTATTACCACGCTTATTGTCAAGATCTGAACTTCTGTATTTATTGAGAAATTTAGGTTTTAGTAAAAATTTAGAGGTAACTTTGCGATTTTTTTCTATCGAGAAAATTTTATGGAATCGTGTTTTCGAAACATATGATCGATAGATTAAGTCCTGAACTTTACCATATATCAATTTCAAAGTTAAATATTCAGTAGTTTAGACGATATGGACATCCGGCGGAGTTGAAAATTAGCAGTTTGAGGTATTATACACTCTTAAATATCCCGTGATGTCTTTTGTGTTAATAACCATGGTAGTTATAAAAGTCTCCAGAATAGCTCTAACTAGCTACAACTTTTATGATTCACATCAAACAAGATAGTTACTGCACTTATTTGTCAAAAACCGTAAAACTTTTTATGGCGCCACATGTATCTGTCTCGATAGTTCACAGATGTGCATGTCGAGCACTTGTTTGAACATCTACACTTTATGATACGTGGTGAAGGTTTTAGTAGCCATCAACAGATATTATTAAAAATAAATCTTTAGTAAACTGGCCATGTAATCATTGCATCGTTATTAATATGATGATAGGTTGATTGTTCGTGTTTATTTGTTTGCGGAAGGCGCTGACTCCGCTACACAGTTTTTTTACGTTTGCGGTAGTCAAGTCAGCCCCACAATTTTTTGTATTTGTCTTACTTTATCGTGACAATGCGTTTTGGTGGTTGTCTCCGGTCTTACAGACTAAAATAAACTCTAAAACTCTTCTCTAAACTCTAAACGGCTAAGACGACCGATGTGGCGCGGTGGGCGAAGGTCCGCCTGCGACGCAGGAGGTTGCGGGTTCGATTCCCGCCTCAGAACAATTGTGTGTACGATCTGCAGATATTTGTTCCGGGTGTTCTGGTCGTTTTCTATGTATAATAAAAAATATCTATCGATGTAATATATAGTATTATGTATATCAGTTATCTAGTACCCATAACACAAGCTCTGCTTACCATGGGGCTAGATAATGCTGTGTGAATTGTCCAGCATTATTTATTATATTTAACATTTTAATACCATACAAATAAAAAATAGTGAACGCGTTACCATCAGCTCAGGAAGTGAACAAGTCGGTATAAGTGTGTCGTTAATAATATTTTGGCTAGTTGAGTGTGAGTCACTCAGCCGCCGCCGCCGGCGGTGGACTCAATTATTAGATCGCTAGGTCCATCCAGTGCATTCACCTCTACCTGCCACCAGATGATTTTAAAGCAGATCTGTCACATTAGGATTCCGCTATCAACAAAACTATATTTTCCATGAATAATTGCATTCATGTCCATTCATTCACTTAATATTTAATTATAACTGCGCTAGTAGTATTAACTCGGTGATTATAGCATCTAGTGATTTTCGTATATTATAAGAACTTTTGATAACCTCGATGACGATACGAAAAAAGTGATCGGAAGAAAGTTTCTTCCGAGATCTTCCGAAAGATCACTTTTTTCGTATTGTATGATCACTTCATCGGATCCTGGGAAATGATACTTTCCGTACTAATAATATTTAATTATAACTGCGCTAGTAGTATTAACTCGGTGATTATAGCATCTAGTGATTTTCGTATATTATAAGAACTTTTGATAACCTCGATGACGATACGAAAAAAGTGATCGGAAGAAAGCTTCTTCCGAGATCTTCCGAAAGATCACTTTTTTCGTATTGTATGATCACTTCATCGGATCATGGGAAATGATACTTTCCGTACTTAAATTCCGTAAAACCATTAAGATCATTCTACCACTACACAAAGCTAATAATTATAAATACCGCATCATTAACATGCGCAATCATTGATGCGGCACGAGTAAAGTTATATGGATGCAGGAGTAACGGCATTGACCTATTAATATCTGATCTTGATCTAAACACGTTAAGCACCTCAGTCAGTTAAAGTATGAAGTGGAGTAAGTGGAATATTTTTTAAACCTGTAAAGTTTTGTTTTTATTGTATACTAGCTGCGCCAGTGGTTTCACCCGCGTGGTGATAGATATTTTGGATAATATACAATATATCTTTATGAATTGTAGCCTATGTGTTATTCTGATATGTAAGCTATATTATTGTGAAGTTTCATCGAAATCCATTCAGTAGTTTTTGCGTGAAAGAGCAACAAACCTAACTACTAACGCGAAAGTTTGTGAGCAACATCCTCACAAACTTTCGCGTTTATAATATTAGTAGGATTAGTAGGAAGGTCTCATAGTTTTAAGTATAAGTGCATGGTATTTATAAGATGGCATAATAAAGTAGGTATTTACATTTATAAAGTTTACGATCTATCCTATTCACGATCTCCTAATCACGGTACAATTTACTTTTTAACGGTCTCGGTATGTTGCAAAACTACTTGCAAAGCTATTTTGTCTAGAAGGCCAACAGAGCAATAACCTAAGTTAGAAACTGATGATGGGGTCTGCTCTGAGGTCACTATAAAATCGAATTTTCGTTGGGACGTATAACAAATCGAAACATTAGCTTTTACATCCACAAAGGATGACTTATATAGCGTTCGTTTGGCGGCTTTTAAGTAAGGGATTAATAAAATACGGAAACGACAATTTATAATGTTTTACTAAGCTATAGTTAACCTGATTTCCATCCTATAAAATTCTATATCTACTAACTTCTATTGTTTTTATATTACCATTGTTCCATAGAAAATAATAATGACGCGTTCACATTCACACCGAATGTGCGTTTATCGATAATTTTCTCACACGATACGATATAGGCAAACATTTGTTCCCATGCTATGACTCACTAAGCTTAACCTAAAGGTATTATAATTCCTTTAGGTTACGTTAGTGAGATAAAGGGCTATGTTCATGTGTTGTTTCCGCCGATAACTCGTACGTAGATTAGGATTAGAACGAGCTAGTATTCATGACATTTCCGTTTATATGTATATACTGTACAATACAATCCACCTACGTAAAGATAGATAATTCTTTATGAGACATTCGCTTCTGACCGCGACTTCGCTCATTACAATAATAGGTAATGTAACTTCCAGTGATTTTTTTAATCAGACCTGTTACAGATAGCTTTCATTTCATAGCATTCCTTATATATGTATACTTAATCTTTCTTGTTTTTTGTTTAGCCGTAAGATTTCCGAAAAATAATTAAATTGGAATATTATTAGTAGGCCATTATAGGTAGATAAAAAGAAGCTGCTACTTTCTGTGTATCTTAACACCCCCACTGCGATCACCTATCCTTCTGCCGAGCGTGATGATTATGGTAAAACAATCAAGCGAATCTGTGCTGGTAAGAAGGAAAAGAAGATGAAATCATAGCATAAAATAAATTGAACAGAATTATACAATATACATCCTAGAAAAAAATACGTGTAAAGGACCGCCCTGTCGTTCGTTTGTACTTACAGCCTCAGAATACAGCTGTATTCTGAGCTTACAGCCTTACTTATCACACTGGCGAATTGCTAGCGATTGCGCAGCGTGCACGCTGCGACAACGCAGCTATTACGTCGCGGCGTCGTCGTCGACGCCGACACGATGTTCAAAATAACTTTGAGTTGCAGCGTGATCGCTGCGCCATCGTATCGCTTTGAAATCGCATCGCTTCGAAAGCAAATCGCCAGTGTGATAAGGCTGTGAGATGGAAGGTAAAGGTTCGTACCTTGTACGTCACAGCTGTAGTGGCTGCCTCTACTTGTTTACCTTTTTGTTAGTACCTGTACTACACATGTTTAGTATAGATATAAATTGATGAAAGTAATTTACCAGTAGCCTGTATTATCATTATCTTATCTTTTCACCTATCGGATACTTACCACTACTGTCACTCGAGTTGCTGAATAAATAATCTGTAAGACCACTTTGAATAGTAAATTCATAATACAAGTGGTCTACAAAACATAGGTTTCAAACTTTTGACATTAGATATAAGTAAACTTTTGGGTAAGTATATTTGTCAAGAGTGATCTTCTGAACTACTGTAATGCAACTACTATCCCATATTAGTATACACTACCTCCGTTTTATCAACTTATTATATACTAGCGCCCTGCGGCTTCGCCCGCGTGGAAATCTATGTGTCAAATGGTCTATAAACCTTCCTCTTGAATCACTCTAACTATTAAAAACCGCAACAAAATCCGTTGCGTAGTTTTAAACATCTAAGCATAAGGTCAGACAGACAGCGGGAAGCAACTTTGTTTTATACTATGTAGTGATTTGTCAACTCCTGAACTACTGATCCCATATACGCTAGCTCCGTTTTAACAATATTTTATAACGAAGTAAAAAAATTGTATATACACATATACCATACTGCATGGAGGATACAGTATGGTTTAAAAGGGCTGTCTAAGAGAAGCATAGACTCTACCCCAACTGGCGCCAAACAACGTCTAGCCGGCTATCTCTAAATTGAATTTCATTTTTCTAGCAAATATTTGCAGCTCTATAAAACTTATCAAGACCATAGTCCTCTCAAATTGATAATGCTTGAGACGCGACGTTATGCGACAGAGGGTAACCCCAGTCTAGACCTATAGTCTGTATTTGCAAAGACTGTAAACGCAACAAAACCATACATCTTACTTACTTAATAATTTTAACTGACGGAAGTAGATTGCTAATCTGATAATCCGTGGAGCAAGTCGGAAATGATAGATAGATAGAAAACACTTTATTATACCACACAATAAAGAAAACAATTCAGAAAGTTGGTTCGACTGGAAAAAACCCTTCATCGACTTCCATTCTACACAACCAGTTAGTCGGTTTAGTTGGTTGGACTGGAAGAAAAGAAATAAACACTTAGTATAAAGGTATAAAGGGAAAAGTGAATGAAATATCTAGCTAAAAAAATTAATAGATTTATTTCTAGGCCTGGAGTAACATGACTACTTTTTATCCCGGGAATACGTGCAAAATCGCGGGCAGTAAAAAGTAGCTTTTATGAAAACAATAGGGCCTCGCAGGAGTAGCAGGGCCCTTCAATCAAATGTCAACTTAGTTCCTCATCTATTATTTCGCTCATATATTTTCCTTGGTAGCGCTTTGTCTTCAGCTGGCCACATCCAGTATCTGCCTGCAGTCTTTCGCAGGTCGTCATTCCACCTAGCCGAGGAGGGAGGTTAGGCGAGGCCTATGTCCAGCCGTAGTATTATATGTTGATATTGATAATATGATATTTTTCTTCACACAAAACATTTATCTCTTCTTTAGCCCAACTCTACCCACATCTAACATTCATAAACAATGACCTTCGCTCTACCTTATGACATGTTCATTGAATACAAAAAAGTGTTTTCTCCACGTGTTTGTACTTCTATACACATTTCAAGACGGAACACCAAAGTAGGTAGGTATTTATTTATATTCGATGTGTAAAGTCATTAATGCCTTGAAATGTGGCGCAATAGGTATACATCGTCTGATTAGAGACTAAAGGATGCGGGTTTTTGTCCCCTAATCGGTTTCCTAACGGTTAACGGTGTAAACACTTTCATAGCTTGCTTGTCTAGTTACAAGACAACGAGCGATAAATGCAAGTAAGTTGCAAGCTTGCAGCAATAGTTCTCAAACAGTATGTTGATTTACCTACAATGCGGCCAAAGACTGTGTCGAGACTTGCCTTTTCAGGCTGGCTCTTTGTCCGCCTACAAAACGGGTACAAGTATGCGACTAGAATTGCGTGCTGTTTTGTAACTCGTTGACGGAAGCTTTGTTAGAGGTAATGGAACGTAAAATTAATGAAAAGGTTCTATAAATACCGGGTAAGTAAGAAAGCAGTATGAAATTAGGAAGGTAGAGGGCATAAGTCAAAGCAGACATGGGTTTATTTCATGAAGACCATAATGATAAGAACTACGAGTAGTAGATAAGCAATGTGAGCTTATTATACCATTGTAAATAAGGTTCAAAATTGATAGTTTCTCTTTCTGCCATGCAGACAGAAACTGCATGATTTATTTTAGCAAAACTATGACACATCCTGTCCAAGCTTCAAGCTAATTAAGTCTATTCAAAGCGAACGCAGTGACTTTGAGTTCCGTCTCTTTGAGTTTGTAATTCATCTAAAGCTAGGTGCCCACTAACGAGCTGCAATCGTAACTGTTGGTTTTGGGAACCTTAAATCATAGCATTTACAATATAGTACGTTAGGTTGCATTTATAGGACGACCGATGTAGCGCGGTGGGCGAAGGTGCGCCTGCGACGCAGGAGGTTGCGGGTTCGATTCCCGCATCGGAAAAATTGTGTGTACGCTCTGCAGATATTTGTTTCGGGTGTTCTGGTCGTTTTCTATCTATAATAAAAAATATCTATCTATGTAATGTATTGTATGTATTATGTATATCAGTTATCTAGTACCCATAACACAAGCTCTGCTTACCATGGGGCTAGATAATGCTGTGTGAATTGTCCGGTCGTCAAACATAAGTACTTACGCAAACATAAGTCAGAAGTCAATGAATTTATATCTTTATGCTTACAAAAGAAGCACATAGGCAGGTCAAATTTCATACTTAAAATTATTATCAAAAGAGCGTTATTGATTTTCACTTTGTACAACACATGTCATGTCATAGTGGTTTTATTATCTCTAGGTACTGTGTGACATGTCGCTAGTGTGTACCCGGCTTTAACAAGTATGTCACAGCGTTTGTATGCACTGCACATGCGCCCGCGCAAGATATAGATCACAGACGCCGCCGGCCATTGTGGGGGACGCTCGCTAGTGACAGGGTGGCCTTATTTGATGCTCCGATTGTGTAATGTTCATTAACAATGGTTGTCTAGAGGTGATTGTCTTAGTCGTAGTGTATAATAAATAAATAATGCTGGACAATCCACAGAATCATCTAGCTCCAAGCTTGTGTTATGGGTAGTAGATACTGATATACTTAATAGAATACATTACATATATTTTTATTATAAATAGAAAAAACCCAGAATACATGAAACAAAATATTTGCAGATCAACATTTGTCGCAAGGCGAGAATCGAACCCGCAACTTCCTGCTTCGAACTTCGCCCGCCGCGCCAGCCTTAGGGGTCATGAAGCCCTAAGGCATCAGGCTAACAGGATATCAGATTGAATTAAGCTTATATTAAGAAAGCAACATATCAACATAACCCCTCGAACTTTAAGCGCTGACTTAACCGCAGTAGTAAAAGAAAGTTATTTAAATTGAGAGTAAAGATGTGAGTGAAGACATTAAGCACCATTAAGGGCCGCTCAATGCCAAGTTTGCATAACCTCTTGGAACGAGCAGCGTCGGCAATTATAAATTTTAATGTCAGTTGGGGTAAATGTACGATAATTCGTATTAAATTTGCGTTCCGGAGGGTCTGGCTGGGCCTGACCCGGACTTGATTTTAATAACGAGATCTTAATATTATTTATGGGGATGTTCCTCTGAGTGGTTTGAAAACGTGCTTGAATTAACTTGACGACATCGGTGGCTCGGTGACCGCCTGAGATGGCAAGAGACGGAGTAAGAGTTGGTTTGATTCCCACTTGTGGCTTCTTGGTCTTGTTAGCTAGTGAATCCTTCTAATTCCTACTATAAAGTTAAATATAAGTAATAATAATAATAATGAAGTTACCAAACAAAATAAATAATAAAAAAAAAACAAGAGCGAACCTTGCGATCACAAATACTATCATTTATGATCGCGAGCGAACCCAAAAAATTTTTTTGCCCTGACTATTATATATTATTAAAATATACACATATGCATTGTGTACCCACTAAGATACTACACCTAATGCTGGCACTTCACATGGCTATTTGTATTTGTGTATTTGGCATATTTCGCAAACAATTACCATGTGTGGTCAGTTTATTTGACAAAGTGTTCGCCTTATTTGCCTATTTGACAAATAAGGCCAATACCAAATACGCGTTACCGTGCGCTTGTCGGTTTCTCAAGGCACATCAAAGCAGTCAAATAGGCAAATACGCAATAAGCCGTCCACACAATGTCCATATTGGCACCTTGCGTTCTGCTCAGTCTGCTGCCAAATGTTTGTGTGTTTGTTATTTGAGTGCCATGTGTGCATGGTCGTATTTGCCTCATATATTTTGCCAAATATAACAAACACCGAATAGCGAACACAAATAGCCATGTGAAGTGCCACCATAAGAACAATAACCTGTATGCATAAAATCACAATAAATGATTATGATTTAATAAGATTTATAAAACTACAGAACTGATTAAGATATCATTTAGCAATTATTGTGTAAAAAAATCCAACTATATATAAATAAATATCCGTAATAACCAAATCCGCGGGTGTAAGTGAGTTAAAGTCAGCTAATCAGACCAAGAACTGATTGTATAGAAGGTAAACACTTCACGACGCAGTACAACAACCATATTCGGACTGGTCAGTGTTATCTCTCCTATCTACCTGTTATCTTCTGTTATCTCGGCTTAGTCCTGAGCTGATGTTATCAGAGCGTGGCGCCGGAGCCTCCCAGTCATGGCTGTCAGCGTGTGTACCCAAGCATGCAGTTGATCCTCTGTAAACTATGTAAACTAGGGGATTGAGTTACCTAAACTAGAACTGGGACGTAAATCCTGCTTATGAGCTGTGTGTGTTTTGTTTATGCGCAGAGAGTCGATGGACGTTTCTAGTGGAAGAAGTGAAATTAAACAATACATGTTTGTTTTGCTTATCTTCATCTAAATATAATGCGATTTTAGATATACATATGTCAATATTTATGTAAAGATAAGCACAACATTGAATTTCTTACATTATACTATTGTCGGTGCGGAACTGAGCGACATCTGGCCAAGGATTAACATCATTAGGAAGCCTTCTTGATATGATTTTGTTATATGCAATATTTAAATTTAAGAAAAGCACCTCATTTGCTTAAAATGGATGCTTATTATAGACACGCACGCATAAATTATTGTTTTTTTTTGACTGAATGAAATAATTCAAGGTTTTATGATCCGCTTTTTTAGTAAGAATAGTGATCTATTGGCTCGAAAAATAATGAGAATAATGAGAGCTTCGTTATTTATAGAGCATACCGATTGTATTTAACAGAAATTGTATTAGGTATTTTAATAAATCAAAGAAAATAAATTCGTAGACGGGGTATAATTGTATCTTATGTGACGAGTACAAAAGTCCTGCAAAGTCTAACGGACATAAAGCACTTTTTGATACAGGTACCATTCTCAACTCCGCTCAGGGACAAGTTTAAAATTTTTCGCAGAGCTCCGTGCTTTTCTCTATTTTAAATATCACGCGTTCAAACAATTCTTAAAAGATTAAGGTTTAAAGCTAAGATTCGACGATCTAATTAGATCATCGAAGCCTCATCTTCATCTTTAATAACCTGCATTACGCTTTGTTTACCCGCCTTAAAGTCCGTCATAAAGCAAAGAAACGCCTAGATCTCTGAATGCCCGTATACAACCACAAGGCCGTTTCCTTGGTACTCGGTTCACAGTATATCACCTTATTTTGCACAAATGACATCACATTGATACTGAATACGTATTACTCAAGCCTTAGTACATTAATGGGCGATGGTGCACGGCGGAATAGTGACTTAAAACTTTTGAAACTATCATGGTAATTAATACAAAAGTCACTTATAACGGGATATTTACCATGATTTGACTTTTTAGTTTTCCAATATTTCGGCACAAAAACTTACTCGCAGTGCCTTCAGTTATTCCGTGATCATGGCGCATGAAACTGTGCCGAAATATTTGAAAACTCAAAATGCAAATCATGGTAAATATCTCGTTATAAGTGACTTTTGTGGAATAGTGACTTGGTTACTAGAATTATAGCACAATCGGAACTGGGTTTATGTAAGTGCGACGGCGTGAAAGCTTGTAAACTGCAAGCAATTGCTAAAGCTGTTGATAAAAAAGCTGCAAGTGTAGTATTAAAACTAGTTGTTGTTACGTGTCAAATGGAGAACATTATGGATATCGTCGGGCAGAGCGTTGTTTTCTTTAAATAAAAAAATCACGTGTTTTTTATTTAATAAATAAACTTATTGATACCGAATTTTGAGTCGAACCAAGGAATAATAATTTTCCATAGAAATTTAACACCCTTATTAACCCACTCAGTAGTTAATTTTTCAATATTAGATTAGCCTATGTGTTATTCTGTTGGTTAAATTAATTAAAATTACTTGTATTTTCGGTTCCGGATAACCAATCACAAATAAATCTAACAAAAACGAGTTTTCATTAGTACCACAGAAATATGCTTGCTTTTTACATTCCAAATTGCCACTGAAGTAAAAAGCCCAGAATGCAAGTCCAAATCAGACACAATAAAAACTCCCAACCTTTTTTAATAAATGAAATACCTAAATTTTAGCTAACTACTAGGTCTTATATTTTGCCTAGTTAGGTGCTTAATACCTAGCTAAGCACCTCCATATGAGGAAATTCAGACCGTGTCACCTCCCTGACCTATGCTACGTTACTGTGTAGGAGGGTTTTCGCAAACGGCCTTGCAAGTCTTTGCTTAATATGAACATTTACCATTTGAGCAGCTACTCGATAATTGATGAATAAACTTTTATGATTTTGCAAATATCTTATTTTATACTAGTTGCATAATTATTGCCTAACAGTTTCTGTTTTCAGATGTTCAAATAATACGGTCGTTTGTAATGTTTGCTTTGGATAATGTTACGAAGTTTCCTTTTACAAATTCATAATAGTTGCACCATCTAAACTTCGTCGTTTATCACTTACATAGTATAAAACAAAGTCGCTTCCCGCTCTCTGTCTGTCCCTGTTTATGCTTAGATCTTTACGCAACAGATATTGATGCGGTTTTTTAAATAGATAGAGTGATTCAAGAGGAAGGTTTATATAACATTTGAAACATAAGGGCGCAGCTAGTAATAAATAAATTAAAATAGCCTCGATAGATATATGTATATTATCATATACAGTATCTAGATATATGTATTTAATGTATATGATAATATTCATTAAATACATACATATATCTAGATACTTATTATGAAGGTCTTAAGGAAACAAACCACTTTGATGTTAGCTGATAAGCTCAGAGGAGGGACGTTTTGGTTGATGCTTAAGGCTTTTAAAAATTCATCACATTTATAAATTGGCCAACGTGATGCGAAGGACTTGCCTCAACGGACATTGATTGCCAGCTTCCGTTGAACTTGACGTCATCCGGATCTAAGTACCAAAATTCTGGTCATAGATCTCACTATTTCTTTCGATTAGTATAAATATCAAGTTCCTTCTAATAGATATAAAAACGATGTAGGTTAGGTACAAACCTTATTTAATTAAATGTCTTATTTTTTTTGTTTTTTAAATTATTTTTTGTGTTTTTGTTTTTTTACGGTATTCGATATTAGTCTTTTCTATATTCCAAGCTGTTAACTACATAAAATATTTAGAACTCGTTTTTGCTCGCGGCTTCGCACTTATTTTTTCGCATATAGATTATATGTAGATACGTTATTCAAAGTCAACAGCCAAAATTATTCGATGATTTAATTAGATCTTCGAAGTCAACAGCCAGAATTACTGAGCGATCCGTTCAGTAGTTTTGGCGTAAAGGTAGGCGTAAAGTGGTAACAAACATACAAAAACTTTCGCATAATATTAGTGTGATTTGACTAAGGAACAAAATGATCTAAAATGAAAATAACTCTATTCCATTTAATCCAGTGCAATCGACAATCACACCAATTAAGCCAGCATATTGTCTACCAGCGAGATATATGATTAACCGCACTTTCTCCAGTTATGCCTCAGCTCTATCTGATTCTAACTATCGCCTAGCACGTTTTTACAAGTCTTTATTCACTGCCTATACGCGCAAGAAACGCGAAATACTTCGTTATGTACTGCCACGATGACTAATATTAAAATTTGATCAACATTGAAACCTAGTTGTTTTTTTTGCCTAAGAGAAGCGAGGGCAGGTCTATTGCGTTTCTAGTTCTTTTTCTTTGAAATCTAGTTAAATCTATAAAAGATCTAAGATGAAAATACTCCCTGTCGAGAGTAAGATGAAGCGATTAGAGAGCAACGTTTTCAACTTTTTAATATTATTATGGAATAATCTGATTGTTTTGAAAAAACTGTATAACATTTTCTGTAGCCATTTCGTATATAGGTGAACAACCTGCTCCCCTAGCATGGGAACTGTTCTCTGTCAGTTCTGGGTCATCTAATTGTCATAATTGAAGTTGAAGGAATGAATATTAAATATTTGACGCCTTCGATGACAAACTCACGTAATTTTTCTCTATTCTACCACTTCTACTATAGACAATAATCCCCGCGGTAGGGCGGCGGGTTTGGCTACGGACGGCGGGTTGTAATTCAGAAATTTTACGCATCATTATACCCACGGAGATGATTTTACCCTTTCGTTCTTAAAAAAACAATACCCTACTTACCCATTATGATGAGGGCATTGTTTTCACCGCGCGTTACTCCCATGGAATCGCGAATATACCGTTTAATACTTGTTCCGCTAGGTACTATCACTATTGTGAGTAGGTCCGTCATTAGACAGTGCAGACACGTGCCGTCTCTGGCAATGGCAGACAGGCGGTCGCCGCTCATGCACGCTACACTCAATACAATCGTAATCCACGTAGCATACATGCTACATTCAAAACAATTGTCATTGCATGCGGTAGGTCCGATAAGCGTCTTCTAGACACAAAGCGTTTGTTTGAGCCGTATAAGGAGCAGTGTTGCGCACGTTTAGGGGGAACCTATTTTCATTTGTTTAAAGTCTTGTTTTGTTTTAATATTAAACCTAAAAAAACTCTTCTTATAGGTTCACTTTTAAAGAGCGATTCGTAACTGTTGAGATACTTTTTTAAATGACAAAAAGGGGTAAAAGTTAGGCTGTATGTATTTTTTTATGTATTTTCATCGATTTCTCCGACAATTATGAAACGATTTGCAAAATTATTTCGCTATTGTATGGAGAATGGTCCCATAAAAACTATATCCCCGACGAATCAGTATTTGTCCGAAAAAACTTAAAAAACCGTGAAAATACTAAGAAATTTCAAGGCGGTTGTTAGATTTTAAAAACAATCAATTTATTCACTGTTTCGAACATTCACTAGTGTTCTTAAAAGCTGGCAAGCTTTCGATTTCTTCAACCGTGTTCTAAGAGCAAAGTAAATGAACATTCAAGTAGGTACTTTGCCTTTATTTGATGTAGCTGAGATATTTGAAAAATGAAAGTTCAATCTACTGTAGATACCTTACTTTTACAACAGATCAGCTGCTTGCATCTCAAAACTAAATGAAATACAATAATAGAGTACTTTTGACTTGTCAAGATTATATCAGGTATTTACCATGGACCTATTGTTTTTATTTCCCAACGTTTCTATCACGTTAGTTAATAGTGGACACTAAATGTCTGCGAACATGTACCTACTTGTTTACAACACGACAACAACTAACGAAAATGAAGAAATCTGACAATCAATAAAATTTTACGGTTTTATGTACATTTTTGTAGAAGTTAATTGCTATCACAGAAAATTTTCTGCCCTTCTACTTCTACGAAAAGGTTTAGACATGCAATAACAACGATTTGCAAATGATCATAACATATATATATAGGTATTCTTGTTAAAAAAATATGCTTCAAATATCAAGCACTCTAAATTCCTAAACGCAGTTTACCAAATTCACCAAAGTCAGCGAGTTAGAAAGCGAATTTCGTGGTCGGCCAGCGTGACCGTGGGAACTGCTATACCTACTTGAACTAGCTGTCATCACGCCCCCTTGATCGTAATTAATACATTACCGTCTTCCGGCAAAGAAAGTCCATCAGCTGTTGTCAATAGTCTTTTGTGTTCTGGATTGCGTGGGTCCGTTGTTGTTAAACCTCTATGGTGGTAATTGGGAATATTGGCGGCTTTTGTGTGGATTGAAGGGCATTTTAGCTATTAACTTTTGTAATAGATTGACGTGAATACCTATTGATTGATATGACTTAACTAAAATAGCAAATGACAAACAATAAGTAACAAAGGAGCTTTATAAGTTTAACTGTGGCATTGTAGCTCCTAAACGATTTTAATTTCGTTTAATTTTTAAATGTGTCTTGATCGAGATTGCTTTGCTATGTTTCACAAAAATCGGTGTTTTAGTTTTAAATTATATGATGTTATTCATCTCTGTGTTTCGGAGGAAACCGTCTTTTGATTTCGAACTTTTATGGAATAGCTTGTTTAGAGTGCTTATTATTCAATAAATTTATCTACATGCTTTAAATGAAAAAGTGAAAGTTACTGCTGATTGCTTTTCGTCGAACAGTAAGCTCGAACGTAAAAACGAAAATATCCGATGAATTATGAGTTAAATTTTAATTGTTTGATTAATGAAGTCAATGCACTCAATTTGTCTTCAAATTGGCGATTAGTGACGATTATTCCACAAATGCCTTTAAGGCACGCTATGTCAGGCCCCTTCTGATATTGCATGTCTCCGTCGTTTCGTGTCTCATGCATGGCTCTAAGCTGTCTTTTGTTTACGTAAAGTTTGTATTGAATGGGTACTTCCGAAAATATCTCATATATGATACAAGGGGCGATAAAAGCAAAGGCAACGTCTGAAGACCGTAAGCTGTCTTTGATGAAGAGTAATGAAGTTTGTTTGCCTTGCTGCTTTGATCTATTCATTCTGGTCCGTCTATATCACAAATTTGTGGGTCATCAACTCATACAAATATGGCAATAATGTAATTAATCGCCAAGACAAGATGGTACGGTACGAGCCACCATTTGTTTCATCATCTACATAATTCCACGAAGGATACGAGTACGCAGATTATTTTTACTTGTAAAACTATCGTAATTTGACGAATTCATAGTAATAGACCTAAAGACTTATAATACCTTTTTCTTTCCAGACTGGCTCCGGCAAAACATACACAATGGGCAGCGGCTGGGAAGGCGAGGGCGACGGCGATGAAGAACGAGGCGGCATCATACCTCGCGCCATCAAGGACCTGTTCTACGGGGCTGAACAGCGAGCAGAGGTCGCGAGGGAAAGGGGGCAGCTACCGCCGGAGTTCTCTGTACAAGCGCAGTTTATAGAGCTGTACAATGAAGATATTGTGGACCTGCTGGATCCAGCGAAGGATCCTTTCGCTAAGGTAAGCCAGGAAGCCTCAGGGGGTGGAAAAAGCAGAGGTCGCCAGGAAAAGGTACAGCTATCGCCAGAATTATATGCAAAAGCGCAGTTTATAGCGCTGTACAATGAAAATCCTTTTGCTAAGGTAAGCCAAGGACCTGTTCGACGGGGCTGAACAGCGAGCAGAGGTTTGCGATGGAAAGGGTTACCGCCGGAGTTCTCCGTACACGCCCTGTTTATAGAGCTGTGCAATGAAGATATAGTTGATCTACTTAATTCTTATTGATCCAGCAAAGAATCTGCTTGCTAAGTTATGAACGGGAACTATGTATATGGGAATCTGTCTCATCTTGTATAACAACATTTGTCTCAAGTTGTAAAAGCAACGTAGCTGAAAACTATCTTAAAAAATTGCAAGTACCAAAGTCCTTTCTTATTTTTAGCTGCCTTTCTAAAATAACCTGTTGCTGTCATTATTATGTAACGTTCGCAGGGCGCGCTCAGGATAACAGAAGACGGATGTGGCGGGGTAAAAATAGTCGGCGCGTCTATGCGGCCTGTCAGAGGTGAGTTTTGTTTTTTCTCTCCTGTCAAGGAATATTCAACGTTATGGCACTTGATTATAGAGATCATAATTAGAAGTTATTTTATGTCGGTGTGTCAATTTATGAAATGAAAGTTTCTTCATTAGTACAAATACATGAAAAAAGCTGTGACTTGTCCTTTTTCGGAAATCATAGTACATAATTATTATAAAACGTGAATAGATTTTTGCGCACAAGGGACCAAAACCTTATTATATTACTTGGAAGAGTTTTCGCTGAACCTAATTTTTCTCAAATTTGTGATTAATTTTGTTAATAGGTCTTGACGATTCCTCAAGTAATCATCCTAAAAAATCGTTCCCAGGAATCCAAGAAGCATTAGGCGCCCTCCGCGCCGGCGCCCTAGCCCGAACAACCGCAGCGACCAACATGAACTCATCGTCGTCTCGCTCGCACGCAGTGTTCACGCTACTCCTGCGACAGAGACGGCTGGCGGACCTCGAGGCGGTGGAGAGGGAGGCGGAGGCCGAGGCGCCGGAGCAGTACGAGACGCTGACGGCCAAGTTCCACTTTGTGGACTTGGCAGGCTCTGAGCGGCTGAAGCGGACTGGTGAGTTTCTAACAGCTGAATTTATGAATACCCGCAAATCATGTTGAACTTGTGCGCTACTGCGGGTTGAGCTGCTGCCTCGAGATGCCTGACATCAAGACAAGTCGAGTGCAACCGTGCACCGAATATACAGAATATGTATGTCTTCTTGACCTTGGACCACCGTCGGCCACATCGTCACTTTCCATCAGGTGAGACTGTGGTCAACTTCAACTTCTTATTTAATGGCTCGCTGTGGAGATTGTGGTAAAACCAAGTTCTTTTGACTATGAAAAAACTACTAAAGAGATTTCTCCGAATATTTAAGTTTTGAGCTATCTCTCGCCATATGGAGTTTTAGTTGGTTTCTATTAACATGATGGTTTTTCGGTGGGACCAAGTAAAAAGGCGACCATAGCAATTTTGTACGATTCACGCTCATAACGCGTCGGACGTCGGTCGTTTGGTCTGGCTATTGATTCTCACTATCAGGCATGATTGTATACGTTATGTTTTGTATGTTTCAGGAGCGACCGGTGAAAGGGCACGCGAAGGCATCTCTATCAACTGCGGCCTGCTGGCACTCGGCAACGTGATATCAGCTCTGGGAGACAAGTCGCGGAAGGTTCTGCACGTGCCCTACAGGGACTCCAAGCTCACCAGGCTACTCCAGGACTCATTGGGAGGTCAGTGAGGCTCTTTATAGTTCGTCCTTAGATGGCAGCACGGTACTTTTAACTTCGTTTTCTTGAAGTAGTAAACTTACCTACCTGATTTACATATTATATAATTTTACAGTTATGAGTAATGATTGGAAATTATGGGTATTAGTCTAGTAATTTCCGCTGATGGCAATAATGTAATGTGTCCTTATTGAGCAGTAACAAAACCAACTATAGATAGATTTAATTTACTAAGATTAAGGTATTAGATTCCATTAACTGCTATTATAAATTGTAATAAAAAGTATTATAATTGTAATATTGTTTATTCCTCAGGTAACAGCAACACAGTAATGATAGCGTGCGTATCACCGAGTGACCGCGATTTCATGGAAACACTAAACACGCTGAAATACGCGAACCGAGCGAGAAACATCAAGAACCGTTGTGTGGTGAACCAAGATCTGAGCTCGCGGACTATACACCAACTGCGGGCTGAGGTGGCGAGGTTACAGTTGGAATTAGCAGAGTATAAACAGGTGAGACTCTAAATACTTATATTTAGAGTTCTTATTCTTTGAGCCTTATTTTCTTAAGAATAAGGCTCAATGTGGTGCTAACTGAACCATCAAAAACTGTTGTGCGTTGAGACTATTCACCGGTAAAAGTAAAAGGCCGAGTAAAACAAGACATACCAAAATTTTTAAGTCAGTTAATAAAACATATTTTATTTCACAAAAAATACTTGTGACAAACGTGATTTTAGAAAAATAAAAAACGCAAATAATGCTATACATCCCGTTATTAATTTCTTTTATTTTAATAACTACGATAGTTTCAAAAGTTATCGATTTTTTATGTGCTAAAAAATGTTTTATGTAATGTTACAAGTAAATATATTTTATTAATCAACATGTTTGACCATGTTACAAAAAAATATATGTATGCCTTCTAAATAACAATGAATGCTAACTCCTTGTAAACGTGTAAATCCCAGGGTAAACGAGTAATATCAGAGAACGGCGAAGAAGGCTGGAGCGACGTAGTCCAAGAGAACGCCATCTTGAATTCCGAAGTGGAGTCTCTCAGACGTAGAGTGAAGGCGATGCAAGGGACCATAGAGCAGCTGTCAGCCAGGAACAGTGAGCTGATTGCTGAGAAGGCGCTGGCTACTTGGGGCCCGAAGGAAAACGGGCCTGGCAGTGATGAGTGCTCCTTGACGTCTCTCGTACAGGTATGTGGAGTCTCCCAGACGTACATTATATCTTTAACTAGCTGCGTCCCGCGGCTTCGCCCGCGTGGAAATCTATGTGTCATGTTTCAATGGTTTATAAACCTTCCAATTGAATCACTCAATCTATAAAATAATCGCATCAAAATCCGTTGCGTAGTATTAAAGGTCTAAGCATACATAGGGATAGACAGTCAGCGGGAAGCAACTGTTTTATACTATGTAGTGATATCGCCACTAAAAGTATGAGTTAAATCTACCAATAAATCATAAAAGTAGTAGTAAAATCTCTAACACATATATAATATCATCGTGATGGTCTTAGGATGTTAATAAATCTATTTGATTAATTTGATTTTTGAAATACTTGACTTATATCTGTTGTTAATAAATCTATTGTATTGAAATTAATCAAATTTCAATACAATAGATTTATTAACAACGATATAAATCAAGTATTGTTTTAATTATATTTTTTGTCCATAAAATGACGACACCAAGTTTTAAGTCAAATATTTCTTCAATTAAAATTATTTTCGTCTATAAAATACATATCTTATAGCTCATTTACTTTCTCTTTTCACCAGGGCTACGTGAGCGAGATAGAAGAGCTCAGAGCACAGCTGATGGAATCGACCGCTATGAACGAAGCCACGAGGAAGAGGGAGCAGGTCGTCGCTCGCACACGACACGATTCCATCAGCGATCCGATGGCGATCATAGACGACGCTAAACGAGAGTTATACAAGGTGAGTCTCGCTCTAACTAGGGATGTGTGAGCGAGATAGCATTCTCTATGATACAAAAATAGGGGAAATGGGGTTGCTTATGAGCGTATCGAATAATGTCATCACTCATTATAATAAACTTTTTGTAGTTATATGCGTTAGCACTTGGTAATTTCTAAGAAATTTAATAATGTCCCATACATTTTTGAACTTTGACGGGAACCCGCAACCACGTACGGGATTCGGTACCTATTACGCCATAAGATCAACTAACGTAGGTGTCAAAAAACTCTGGGACAAGCGCCGATTACACCTAAAGGAACATTGAAGTTGAATCCAAAACTCAAAATCTCTTTGAAATTTTTAATCAAAAAAACGGTTACATTTTGCTTCAAAGTTCGCTGTAATCACAATAAACGGACAAACACTAATATTAATTTATATTTTCAGGAAAAAGAACTTCTAGCCCGAAGCATGGGAGAACTAGAATTCCAGCGAAAACTGAACATGAGCGATAGCATCACGAGCGAAATTATAATCGGCGAGAGAGAACGGGCGGAGGGCGAGAGTGCAGACGATTCTGAACCTTCGGACGAGGACGACGATGACTCTGAAGATGAAGACTCCGAGGCTAAAGGTAGGAAAACTACAAGGGTCATAATCGAAAGCATGTGTAAGAGGATGAATGTCTTGTACTGGCTGATGATGTCAGAAAGAAAAAATACATTGAATCCAAAGCGAGTAGACTCGAGTTTTATGCCCGCCAAGCTACTATGACTATGCTATAATGACACAATATTGTTCAATGGTTTTATTGCGCTCGAGATTTAAGTCAGTTTTATTTGAGAGACCAATTTTTTATTTTATTTTATTGTTACCTCGAAGCATCCAAACGGCTGAAGCGTTTTTGATAACTTGCCAAAAAAACTAGTCTAACTAGCTGAGTTATAGACTAAATTTTGTATCATTCCATCTTTAATATATATTTTTTTTAATTTTACACTTTAAAATTAATTTTATTGTTTCCAGGTCAACGCGTCCTATCCGCTCAGCTAGCGGCTCTAAGCTCCGACATAGACACAAAAGCACGTCTGGTAGAACAACTGGAGTCGTCTCAGAGACGGCTGGCGTCTCTCAGACAACATTACGAACAGCGGCTGAACACGCTGCATCATCAGATCAAGGCTACGGGAGAGGAGAGAGATAAAGTGCTGGCTTCCCTAGGTAAGTAGATGGAAGACAATATAATTATAAGTATTAATACAACGCGTATTTATCGCGTTTATTTACCTATTTTTCCCGACGTTTCAATGAGTGGTAAGGCATTTAAGCTGAACCGAGACCTTTTTGCTGCTGAAACACACGGCAGTCTTTCTTTCCGAAAAATATTTTTTGCAATAGATAATTTATTCAACTTTATTATTTTCAGCGGCTCAATCATCGCCACCGAGTGAGAAACTAAAGCGAGTGCGCGAGGAGTATGAGCGGCGCGTGTCGACCATGTCTCGGGAACTACGGAGGTTGCAGGTTAGCTTCACACGGGGTTGGCTTGTTTAGAACAAAGTGTTTTTAAAAACCCTTGCTTGAAACAGTTAAAAGTTAAAAAACTAATGTTATTTATCTAGTGTTAATAACACAGACTGGAACATGTAAAAACAATATTTTAAACTTTTTCTCAATCTGTGTTAAATAAATGTGTTCTTCCCTCTAGGCCGCCCAACGCGAGCACACGCGCCTCCAGCGAGCGCAGCAAGCCACCGCGACGCAACTGCAATCCCTCCGCTGCGACCTCACCAACATGAAGCGCGACAAGGTGAAGCTGGTGCAGCGCATGCGGCAGGAGGCCAAGCGGCACGCGCAGGCCGAGGCGCAGAGGGCTAAAGAGGTATAAATAAACAGATAGATAGATAGACAATACCTTTATTGCACTTAAGTATCCAAACGACCAGAACACGCGTAACAAATATCTGTAGATCGTACACACATTTGTACCGAGGCGGGAATCGAACCCGCAACCTCCGCCCACCAGCGGACCTTCGCCCACCGCGCCACAGAGGTCGTCAATGTATAATGTGTAATGTAACGTGTTACACAGCGAGCGTTCATGAACTCAGTACGGGGAAAGATGGCGCTCGCAACGAGCAACGGATCCTAGTAACCGTAACGTATCCTGCTCGCTGCGAATGGTACAATACGCCCCGTAACACCGGTCAGTACCCGGCTGAGACCTGCAGTTCACTATATTCGTATTTTGGGTACTATAATATATTTATTTAACTATATTTTTATAATTCCAGGTAGCACAGCTACGCAAAGAATCTCGGAAGAACGCGAATATAATAAGGTCATTGGAAGCGGAGACTAAACTCAAAGAGCAGGTAAAATATTCATTTAATTATGGCCTTAACACAAAAGTACACAAATCGCATAAATTATTATTTGTAATGTCTATTTGATATATTTGTCTTTTCTGTAGGTATTGAAACGGAAGCAAGAAGAAGTATCACTGCTAAGGAAAGGCCACAGGGATAAGCTGAGCAGTCGCGCAGCGGGACGGTTGCATGGTGAGAATATTCATCTTTTTTATTTTATTAAACCATCCCATCATTGTTTTCTCTATCCGTTAAGCGCGCTATTTAAACCTGCTAAAAGTAGTCAGTAATTATGTTATTCCGGGTTAAAACTACACAAAATTTAAATCCTATCCAGCAGTTTTGGCGTGAAGCAGCAAGAAGCAGCGCATATGCATACAAACTAACACGTATTATAATATATGAGGTTTTCACACTACTCTTGTTATAAGACCTGACATATTATACCTGTAATATTATGCAGTATCTATTTAGGAAGTAAATGATTTGATTTGCGGTTTAAGTTTTAATCCTATCTCCCATTATTCTAGACCGCAGCCGGCCTAGCGGTCGCACAGCCTGTCGCGAGGCCTGGTCGCGGCTTCAATGCTGGGTCTCCCGAGCGTGCGCTGCCAGAACAACACTAGCCGAGCTTGAGGCAGCCTTAGAACGGCACCTGAGGCAGAGAGACGCGGCGAGGCGACAAGTGGACGCGGACCCTGACGCCAGACATATGCTGGACTATCTGAGAGACGCCATCGCCGATACACAGCATCAGATCATGCAGATTGAGGTAACGTTACATTGTATAGAATGTTAGAGGCAGTCTTAGAACGGCACCTGAGGCAGAGAGACGCGGCGAGGCGACAAGAGTACCAACAATGGATAATAGGCTAGCGATTTTTTGTGATTCAAGCTAATTAATTTTTGTGCTCGGCCCTACCCCTTCAACACATTCCCCTATTGTATCTTTTTCTGTTTTCTAAATCAATAATTCATTTTTCTAACAAGCGGCTTTAAATCTAACAGCTCGTATTATTATTAATTCCAGGAAGAAAACGACGAGACCGAGTTACCGCGGATCCTAGAACAGATAACGTCTCTGGAAGCCAGCAAGTTTGCTCTACAACAGCTGTGCGCACTGGCGCTACAGCACGCGCATGACGCGTCGCGGCATCATACCGCGTTGCAACACACACTCGCCGTGGTCAAGGACGTAAGTTACAGAGCTAAAGAGATTCATAAAGAATAATAATAATAATGAGCGTGTCGTCTTCCTGGAAAGACCCTCCGTCATATACTTTCGGTATGTTCGCACCTTGCTAACTTTCAGTTCTTGCACAGACACAACCAAGTAGCCAAAATTATACACCAGCAACTTGTTCTCCTATACGGCCTTACTGGTCCTGAAGTTCCGTACTATAAGTACACACCGGCGCCAGTTCTCGAAAACGGCCGTGCCACGCTCTATTGGGATCGATGTACCATTACAGACAGGACTATTCTTGCAAATAAGCCTGATATTGAACTGATAGATCGGTTAGAACGTAAAACGGCCATGCTATGCTCTATTGGGACCGATCTACCATTACAGACAGGACTATTCTTGCAAATAAGCCTGATATTGTACTGATAGATCGGTTAGAACGGAAAACGGCCGTGCCACGCTCTATTGGGACCGATCTACCAATACAGACAGGACTATTCTTGCAAATAAGCCTGATATTGTACTGATAGATCGGTTAGAACGGAAAACGGCCGTGCCAAGCTCTATTGGGACCGATCTACCATTACAGACAGGACTATTCTTGCAAATAAGCCTGATATTGTACTGAAAGATCGGTTAGAACGGAGGGCGGTGCTCGCTGATGTCACCATACCGCATGAGCTAACCTCGATAGAGCTGAGAAAGATAAACTTAGCAAATATCTTGACTTGGCTAACGAGGTTGTCAGCATGTGAGATGTATATTCAGCGAGCATAGTCTCGATAGTCGTTTCATTTACGTAAATAATTTTTATGTCACTTATCAATTGAATATATTTTCTTTTTTTGCTTATTACAGTGCATCGAAATGAGACACTTTTCATTGATTTATTTATTATGTTTAGTTGGAAGAGTCTCGCGACCACGCGGCGGAGGCGGCGCGCGCTGCGGCGGCCGAGAGCGGCGCGGGCGAAGCCCTGGCGTGGAGCGCGCCGGCGCTGGCGGCTCTACTGGCACGCGTGTCTTCCGGGTCCTCCACCAGATGTGTGTCGCCTGTGGACAGGTACCAACGATTGCGGAGTTGGGGGGAATAAATATCTTGGGATCAGATACAGACAAATATTACCATGTTATGCAACAGCTTGAGAGTCCACTTGGACTGTTCCGATTGTGCCTATTATAGCGTGCGAGATCTTGGAATGTGGTTGTAAAATTGACAAAATCCGCTTTCGCTACAGCTGCTACGGTCCCCAGAAAGCGATCGCTAAAAATTTATTAAAATAATATATGTATTTTCACGCCGCGAAAAACACGTCTATGAGTTTAGAGTAATTTGTCTTACAAACTACTACTACTACTTATCTGTTGATTTATTCTTCATTCATTATTAATTATTATTTTACAGCAGCTCCATAGAAGCGCGTCCTCCCACGATCGGTGTGCGCGAGTCCGTCACGGCGCCCACCTCGCCGCCCGACGACGGACCGCCCTCGCCTTTCCATAGGAATACGTAAGGATCCTTTATCTTATACATAACATTACATGCATTTTGCGTCAAGCAGAAGACAGGGCGGTATGGCGCTCATTGGGGGAGACCTATGGACTAACATAGGCTTATGATGATGATGATTATGTCTCTGGATCTGAATATAATGTTCATCTCGTCTGAAATAAATTCAATTTATTTCTTTGTTTATAGCGGTCGCCGTGGGTCAGTCCGCCTCCGCGACCTAGGAGTTATCGGTCGCGAGGAGCCCCCCACAGACGTGATGACGCAGTCCATGGTGGAGCCCTCCTCCCCCCGCAGCATGATCCCCCTGAGCCGCGTGCCCAGCGCGCCCGGCAGCCTCAGGTACCAACATAGGTAGATACATCTCTGCCGAAAGACGGACAAGGGTCTCCCCTAAATGGCAACATTTTAGAGGGATTGCCATAACCGCCCCACAACCCTCCAACCGTCCCATGGTCCTGCAAGGTTGCGGTTACACGGACCGAAATTGTGGGAAAAAAGTCACTCGGGTGACTCCAGACTCTACAAATCCTACGCACTTTGTCCCGAACACGCTACAGGAGGGGGACCTCCTGTGGCATGCCACATCATATCACAGACTTTATTGGCTGCTCCACCCCACCTTGGTGCTGCTCTGTGCCTTTTTTTAACATTAACATTCCCCTGTGTCCCCAGAGGGCTGCAGCCCGCCGCGTCCCCGCTGGCGCCGCGCCGCGCCCCGCCCGAAAGCCCGCGCCCGCCGCGCCGCGCCGTCACGCTGGCTAAACCTAACTCGATGTACGTATCACCGCATGATCGACACTCGCCTGCCTCGCCTATCTCGCCTTTCGACGTAGTGCTCAGGATCGATTGAATACCATACTATTTATTAATAATCAGAAGGACTAACGTTTATTTGCATAAGTCCCAGTCAGGGGGAGTCAAACTTTAAAACTGAACAAGAAATTTATGCAAAATCAGAAAAAATCACGTTTATTTTCATATGACTTGTCAGGGGGACATTTAGAAAAGTCACACTTTAAAAGTGATGAGGTAATAAAGCACTTGTGAGCAAAGATACACTTCAAATCATATTATAAACAAGTTCATGCTTTATAGAACAAGCTTTTTTATTGATAAAGCTACCGATTTATTTTAATTTTTATATTTGTTACTTATTTTTTAATGTATATTTAACTTAACCTTGTTGGTTGCATTTTATACTAAAAAATAAGCATAACTTTGTTACATTTCGTCTAGTTTTATGGGTTTTCGTTTCGGTTACCCAGTTGACTTCTTTGGGCAAGAAATGAACTTACGATGGGATAAAAACTGATACAAATTATCATTATCTAGATAAAAACACCGAACTAATCAATTTCTTTTGAATTCACTGTAACAGATTATTGTACCATTAAATCTAAGAACAACAATGCATATTCCATTTATTTGGCCCAATTTAGCTATATACATCACAAATTATTTATTAAAACGTCTAAATAGTCCCCAATAATGGAATAAGCATAATAATGCCATTTTAGATATAAGTCTTGTTCTGTAGTTAGTTTATGCTTCAGTAGTTAGAATATTTCTGTCTCTATCACACGTGTATCTTTTTATGTGCCATATTTGCATGCTTCACTGCTCGGGATAATGTGCTATGCAATGCTTACAGAATTATATGCACTTTTCTCATATAATCATCAAACGCTAAACCTTGGCATAAGATTTTATTGTTACTTGCTTCTTTGTTCTTTAAAATCTCGTTATAAGACAATATATTTTTGTAAA
This sequence comes from Eupithecia dodoneata, assembly GCA_947044415.1. Lineage (NCBI taxonomy): Eukaryota > Metazoa > Arthropoda > Insecta > Lepidoptera > Geometridae > Eupithecia > Eupithecia dodoneata. The sequence continues at coordinate 2,597,941 of OX345656.1, read as the reverse complement.
ATTTAAAGCATCTTATTATGCTATATATTAGAAATAATAAAACAAAATAAAAACCATGGTTACTGCAGTAAAATCTATTAATATATATTGATTCATGATTTTCTTTCTTTAAGATTTTTTTTTATAATTTTTACATAATTACCTGTAAATATTTCTTGGTTTGTTGACCTTTTCATGAATAAGTTAAACTTCTTCAAGAATGCCTTGCTCGACTATTGCATATAAGTTTGATATTATATATTGAATTAAATTCATATATTGTAGTTATCTTTGTAGTAGGGATCATTGTAAGCTACGGAGTAGTTATTGATTAAAAAAGGCCAGTTGATCTGAATGATGCCCTCGCGCTGGCCTGGTAATGTAAATTTTCGGTCTCGCACTTCCAGAAGATGTATTTTTGTGGCACAAGCATTTTTTTATACAAGTTTCTTGGCTTTACTAGAATAGGATATAAGACCACTTAGCCCGCTCGCAATAAATTAAGCATGTAGAGAATATGGGTAAATATATTATATACTCCTTGCAATTCAGTACTGATTTTAATTATTGCCTTAGATTTCAATAACTTGCAAATAGACAAGTAAAATTTTAAACTATAAATTATTATCAAATAAGAAATAAAGTGTTATTGAATTTCTATTCGCCTCAATTTTTTGTCCACTTGTGAAATAAGTGAAAAAGAAATCACTAGTACATATCACTTAAGTGTCTAATATATAATGGCCTCATCTTTTAAGGGAACCCTAATTATTTATCTTATTATAATATTTAGTAATCTGGGCTTAAACTTAATCCTTTGAAGAGGTTTATAAAGGCCCGCAAATCAGAGGTATGTTAATGTATTATTACACTGTGACTAACTTTATATATATTATGAAATTGTATATAACTTATTACAAATTACGGGTATTGGGCCAAACAATCAAATTATTATAGCACTCTATGGGCACAGCTAAAAATGCTTTAATATATAATATTAATCAATAGAAATGAGAGATTTAGGAATATTTTTACACTTGCTTTAAGAAAACTTTTATTTGTTGCCTTTTTTTTAATGAGTAGATTTAAGATAACGTCACAACTTGTAACTTAAGCTTTAACTTGGTTATCGGCAGCTACAAAATGTATAATCATTTATAAATGTTAATATATGATATTTGTATATAATGTAGATGAATAAATAGTTGGAAATGAGCTTGTGTTTGTTTGCTACTTGCATGTCGCACCCACTTCTGTGTTTTGCATGAAATCTGGTCGCTGAAAAGATATAAGAAAAATCCAGTCGTGTTCTTTTAGGCGAGGCCAAATAAGCGTTGTTTTCTGAGTCGCTTAAAATGAGTCACTTAATACAAAAGTTCTATTTGTGCCACATGATGAGAAATGAAAATGAAATTAAATGAATTTATTTGTTATTAGACTTACACAGAACATAATAAATTTAATTAAGAGTTGTTTTTTTTTGTTGAAAGTACAAACTCCTTTTAAGCGACTCACAACTTAAAAGATTACGCTCGTTTGGTCTCAGACTTAACTATAATTAATTAATTAGGCTAGAAACCATAAATTTAACAATCCTGTTAGCTTTCACATGATGGTGTTTTTGAGAAAGATAACCGGATTGTTTAATTAATGATTTCTAATAGACGAATACCCTATTAAACTTAAGAGAAAAATCAAATCGCCTTTTATCTTTTCAGCTTCCGGACTGTAGGGTGATAGTTTGTAATTAACTCCTTTACAAAGGTTTAAAATAATGGATGCACTAAGTTTTATCTCACTTAGATACCGCGGTAGGAAAAAATATAGCCTTTGTGTTTTAATAGGTACACTAGACAAATTCAACGCAGAATGTTTACAAATGAACCGTCCACACTCAACCTAAAATTCACTCTGTATGTCTTTTTATAAGCAATTAATATTACTTGTTATAAAATCATTCCTTTGATAAATATTGCTTACAGTTATTCCTGAAACTCGACGCCAAGCAAGTGAGTTTTAGTTATTTGTGGCGTGGTTTGTTTACAATAATTCGACGTTGAGTTTCAATCGCTGGTAAAACGCGAGAGGAAAGACAAAAAGGACATTTCCCCAGTAGTTGCAACTTAAAAAAGATATTGTTGAATATGTAGTAGTAAACAATATTTATTTTTCTCCTCTGAGCCTGTTCCCTACATTTTGACGACATGGTAATAAAAACATGATACTAAGTAAAACTGGTGTGACGGATTTGAATCTAGTTTAAAATTTTCTATTAAATAGCACGTTCAAAACACAGATTTTCTGCACAAAAAAGGTTTTTTGTAGGTTGTGGTTTTAGTGTTTTGGAGCAATAGTTTAGATGTGTGAGTAAGCTTTTGATTTATTTCATCCACATCGCTTATCAGCTCTTGTTGGTCATAAATACATACAGAAGACATTCCATATCCTACCTACATGTCTAGGATTGTCTAGGAACCATTGAACCATTGATTGCTAATGAAGGTTACCTTGGGTACCCAAGCGGTAGATAACTATTAAATTGTCATAAAAACATCAAATAATAACTAAAACTACCCACTTGACAGTGTTAGTGTACAAAAAACAACTATTTTAGTAATGTGCTAGAACCTAAAACATCACCGAAGCATTTAATACTACATATTTTACAAATTATTGTGTGAATGCTGTTTCCCATGCATACTGCTAAATAAGGGAAATATAGCCTTCACTCAGCATTGTGCTGGATGCACACTAACGTGTCCACCCAACGCTGATTGTCAGTGAAAAAAAGCGTATTAATACATCACTAAATTTAACAATCACACCCATCAAGTGTCGTGCTAGCTAACCCATCTACTAACGCAGAGACTGCGCCGTCACGCCGCCCGCCTCGCCGGGCGCGACGCGACGCGCGCGGGATGACGACGTGTTCCTACGACTGGCTGGCGCGTACCAGGACAACTCGCCGCAAGGGGTCGTCAAGGAGATGGTGCAAAAGGTCAGTGTTGCCGTTATTAATGTCAAAATGGCTGTAAACAACCAGTTAGAATAGAAATGGATATTTATGAAAGTCTTTATCTATCTAAAACAGTAAATAGTAAAACGAAGCTTGACAGTTCAAATACAAGAGTCTTTGTTGAGTCTACGAAAGAGCGAAAATTTATTAATTGAATTTTTTTTCATTTAATCTATTTAATTTTGGTATACTGGAGGCCTGGATGTCAGCGTGGATAATTTAATATGAGAATTCGCCACCATTATACCATTTACCATAACTCGGCAGTAGTATAAAACCAGTTGTGTATAGTTGTCTTGTGAATATAGTTCATACCATAAACCAGTGACTTTCCTTAACCACTAATCTTTTTGTTTGTAGGTACAAAACCTACAAACAAAAAGATTAGTGATCAAAAATAATCCCATTTTTTATATAAACAGCGCATCAGCGGAGGCGGCAACACTGGCGCAACCTCCGCGTGGATACAGTGCACGCACGTGGCGGAGGGCCACGCCGGCGCTGCGCTAGCGCTCACAGCTACGGACCACCTGCTGTACAGCGGCGGCGTGGGTAAGTTACCGCACTCTACCTACTCTGGCAACACTGTATGACAGCGTGGGTACAGTGCACCCACGTGAGGGATGGCTATGCTGGAGCTGCATGTAAAAACAAAAAAAATGCTACCGTATCTATGATTTTTTGTTACCACAGCTATAGATTCACTAGAGTAACAAGCACCTGTCTCTTAAATTTGTAAGGGTTGGTGCTCAGAGTCTCAAATGACGTGAGAATTTTAACAAATTTAAACTTCAGAAATCGAAGAAGCTTTCACGAAACATCATAATTTTAACTTGTAGATCGCACAGTCCGGGGCTGGGACGTCACCGTAGGTCGCGAGGCGTGGCGCGGCTGGTGCGGCGGCGCCGTCGGAGCCCTGGCCGCAGGAGAGGGCGCGGGGCGCGGGGAGGGCAGGGTGCTGCTGGCTGCGGCGGGCGCGGCCGTCAGGGTGTTCGATACCAGGTCCAGGACACCGCTCACTACTCTATGGTGAGTGTTTGTAGGTCTAATACGGTGGTGGTGAAAACTTGTTTCTATATCACTTATTATGTCATAAAAATATCAGTCGGTTCCCTAAAATAGCAATATACATCATTTAAATACTAAAATTAAGAATAGACTTGCTGTGCCTACAACTAGGCTACTCAAGATAAATGTATGTAACGTATACGCTTCTACAATAAAACTCAGGATAGGCAAGATTAACCCTGACAAAGGGTTTTGTCAAACATATCCTTTGCAAAAAGGCTACTAAATACTAGATTTCCACGAAGGTGAAGCCGCGGAGCGCAGCTAGTATAATACAAACAAAAGCACAAGCTAGGTCTATTTCATATATTTTCGTAATTCCAGGTCATCGGGCGCGACCGGCCCCTGCCCCAGTAACCGCGGCATCGGCGGCGAGGTGGCGGTCACCGCGCTCGCCCTGGCGGACTCACACCGCCTCTACACGGCCGCTGGCGACAAACTGCGCCTCTGGGACTTGAGGATGTAAGTTAACTCACAGAACACTTGGCAGTAATGCCCGGGATACTCGTAGCTAGTTTTTCAAGCTAGGTCAGCAAGCAGTTTTATAACTAGTTCCGTGCTAGTTATAAAACTGTATTACGGCAGGGTTTAAAAATATCACCAAGTTTTATTACTCGAGTTACTTTCGTACGTTTTCATCTTTCAGGTTGGAATGCGTTTGTAAAGTGTGGTCGGGGCACGCCGCAGCCGTGATGTGCTTAGCTCTGAGCCCGGGCGCCGGCGCGGACCTCGTCGCGACCGGCTCGAAGGACCATTACGTACGGACGCTCGACATCACGCAGCAAGACTCTAGTAAGTGACCTACTAAAGTCCGGCCGCGAAGCAGAAATAATTTCATTGATCTGTTGATCCTGTCTCTGTCACTCCCGCGTAAATACGCGTAAATATAATGCGTCACGCTTGCACAGATTTCTGTGCGAGCGTGACACAATTATATTTACGCGGGAGTGACAGAGACAGGAATAACAGGTCAATGTACGAAATTATTTTTTCTTCGCGGCCGGACTTTAGTTGTAAACAGATCGAAGGACCACTAGGCAGGTTGTTGTGATTTTATGCTCAGAATAAGACAACATCGCAACGGGCCCTTCGCGCTATTAATACTTTATGTGCAGATGAGGATGTTGACATATATTATATGTCCTTGCCAAAATTCAGAGATGCTGTTTTAAAAATTTTGGATAGGACACAAAGAAATACCTAAAATTGTTTATTTTAAGTTTAGTATTAAGTTATAGTTTGTAGCATGTTGGTGTATTTATATGAATGTTAGTATATTTTATATGTATTTCTTTGTCGCTTTGGTCCTGCACTGTAATGACAATGTCAATATATAAATAAATAAAATAAAAAGAAACTGTAGTCCAAGCATTTATTTATTTCTAGACTCGTGGGAAGCCAGCAACAGGCGTCTCCTAGAGCCTCCGCACTACGACGGTGTACAAGCGCTGGCTCTCACGGGTGACGCGCTGTACTCCGCCTCCAGAGACTCGAGCCTCAAGCGGTGGTCGCTCGCTCACAATACGCTCACTCACGTATGTACTCAATTACAGTTATTAAGTTACGTTAAGTACTGTGTAATGATGTTGCGATGTCTGTGTAGCCGCTTCTTCGTCAAGTCTTGTGCTGTAATGTGAAAATCTGTCGAGAAGCTTCTTTGTTTTATACTATGTAATGATAATAATTAGTATTTTCATGTATAACCTTGATATTCCAGAGTGTAATGAACGCACACAAAGGCTGGGTGACCGGCGTGTGCTTCGTCCAGATGGGTGAGACAGAGCTAGTGGCCAGCTGCGGGCGCGACGGAGCCCTGCGCGCGTGGAGCCCAGCGCTGCGGCCCGTCGCCGCGGCCGCGCGCCTGCCCGACGCGGCGCACGCGCTGGCGGCGCCTCCGAGCGGCGGCCCCGTGTTGTACACCGCGGGGAAGTGAGTTAATTATTATTAATGGAATTAGAACATGAGACATAAAGCTAAGCAATTTCCACACAAAGAAAGAGACTTATCTGAATAATGATGATCCGTCCTTTTGTTGTGAAACAAAATGAGGAATCAAAATACAACAGGTAATCAGAATGAAAAAAAAAACTTAACTTGAACGACCACTGGTCAGCTACAGCCACTGAACGACACAGTACCAACTCCGATTATCCTAATTAGAGGGATAGATACGTAATAAAACGTCAAAGTCAGTAGAAGTTATTTATTTGAAAATCGGACCGGAAGCCATTGAAACCCGTGCGTTCTCGTCAGCGCGATTCAGCCGCGGTACAACTTTACTAGCGACATCTAGTTATAAAATAGCACACTAAAGTAGGTAGCCTCGTATCTACATCTTAACTTACGTTGAACAGCCACTTTCTCCGTTTTTTGGTTATTTAACGTTGAGATTTTTATGATTGTTGGGGTGATTAATGGGGTGGGTAGTCAGATAGCAAGGTATCTATGTACTTTACTTATTATCTATACGTATACTTCTTAGATATTTTGTCTCTGTTCTTTTGTTTGTTGTGAACGATGCGTGTGTTACAGCGGCGGCGACGTACGGGCCTGGCGGATCGTCGACCAGTGAACCAGGTGCTTATACACGGTTATACACCGTACCGTGCTACTTATAAAGTGCACTTTCCTCTAACACGACACTTCGCTGGCTGATATGTTACCTTGTCGCTTTAAAGTTGACTTACTGGAAGACTGCCAATAGTAGTCATAAGTGAGTGTCCTAGGCGACACGACGCGATGCAATGCTCGCTTTCGAGTATTTAGAAGCTACTTGACTAAGTGACATTCGTAAATGTACTGGATTTTTTGAATTTTATGCAAGTAATATACTTAGAATATTAATTGTTTTGTGCATTGTTGGCTTACTGCTATGAAAAAATACTATGACAAACGTCGTGTTGATTTTATAATGAAAATCTCTAACATGTCGATTTACTTCAAAATCACTGTCTTTTTTGTTCAAAACGAATCTCGATTTTATTAAATCGAAATGCTATATAGCATTAAAACACAAGCTCTGCTTAACTTTTCATTTAGCTTGGAGCTAGATAATGATGTGTGAATTGTCCAGTATTATTTATTTATTTGTTTGGTTATAAGACATTTTGGGCTACAAATAAAATAAGTATTAAAGATCGCATCGCGTCGTTTCGCCATCATCGCTTACTTATGATGTAAGTTAAGAGCTTTTTAGTATGACAAGGTCTATAACATATGAGTGCAGTGCAACGCTAACCGATCATCGCATATCAGCAAGTTATGCTACATTTCATCAGTAGAACGATCAGTGTCAGCTTTATCGGCTTTTTCTAAAGTTTTCAGTCATTTTCTTCGCATGAGGTGTTTTGGGGTAGTTTTTTATTTACTAGCTTATACCCGCGGCTTCGCGTGGTACCTTTCGGATATACTGTAAGAAATGGAATGGTCTTAGAAAGTCACCAACGTTTCAAAAACACCACAACTCCATAAACGTGTTCAAAAATCTCCGATTGTTGTTTGTCTTGCTATACAAACTAGATTTTGTATAAATAGGTACCCTATTCTTATAAGAATCCGTAGATCACAATTGCAACAGCTTGGAAACAGAAAAATGAATTCTACTAAGCTTTTCATAAGGTCTAAAATGGTAAGGTATATGTGTTTGACTCGCACTGTGTTCGACGTCGCCGCTTATCTCACGCACTGTTTATTATTCTTATCATGTTCTTAACCCTGTAGCTTTCATTGTTGTACTAACACTACCCCTATTTTCTTTTAGCTTAGATTTAGTTTTCATAGTATTAAGCTAAGGGCGCCGACCTCTATTAAATAATTACTATGCTGAAATCAAATCATGGTAAATAATAATAATAACCCGAGGATGATACCCGCTATGACCCGAGGATGATACTCGCTATGTGTAGCCCTCGCCTTTAGATTAACTTCTCAAAGAGCCTCTGTGCTGTTGGCTTCGGCCCCACGCAAGCCTTCCAAAGGACCGGGTCACTTTATGGCCCGAGATTATGGTAAATGAGAGACATAATAATAATAAATCATTTATTTCGGTTGTTCACAAAAAATAAAAAGAAACCCGTTAAATATCCCGTTATAAATGACTATTGAAGTATGCTGGAAGTCATATTATCTATGCTTATTTCTATAATGGAGCTCACTGTCTAAGGGCTAATACGAAAAACAGAGATTGCTATCTCTGTCTTTCGTATATTTAGGTTTTTGTCAGTCTTCGATGGAACCGAAGCCAGCTGCGCGTAATAGTTCCTTTGTAAGCATTTAAAAATACAGAGGCCCTGCCTATATTGTCTTCCAAAAATCAAGAACTTTACTAGAGCCTTTACGTTAATTCGAGTCTGGTCTAATCAACAAATCAGGCAAACGCATACATCCCTTAGTTCACACGACCTAGTTCAGAATCTACCCGGATTTGGAATTTTTCTAACCTTGATTATAATCAAGGTGCAGTAGTATCGTTATAACGATGTCTACGCCGCAGATTTTAACTTTTCTGGTCTCTTCGTTCAAACTGTAATCTATTATATCTTGTACTCGTTCACAAATAAACGATTTGTATTTAATATTTTGTTATCTCAGTACTTATCCAAGATATGTTATGTCAACAAAGACATTTATAAATCAACTAGATGTGCCCTGTGGCTTCGACCGCGTGGAAATCTATGTTATTTGGTTTATAAACCTTCCTCTTAAATCAGTCTGCTATCTATTAAAAAACCGCATCAAAATCCGTTGCGTAGTTTTAAAGATCTAAGCATACATAGGGACAGACAGACATCGGGAAAGCGACTTTGTTTTATACTATGTGGTGATTATTTCTCTGTTCCAGTGACGGGCGCGTCCGCTGCTGGCGTGTTCGCAGAGCCGCCAGGTGACACGCGGCTTCGCCCCCGCAACGCCTCCGCAGCCCGAGCCTACCCTCCCCGCGCCGCGCTTGGAGGTGACATTACGCCATTTAACATTCAATGCCCGGCCTAGCGGTGCGACCTCTACGACTGCACTATCATCTCAGCCGACGTCAAATGCACATTACGCCATTTAACGTATTCAATGCCCGGCCTAACGGTGCGACCTGCAAGGGCACGCCTATATAACTGCATTATCATCTCGACGACGTCCAATGCTAGACAAAGGCCTCTTCTAAAGCACAAGAAAGCTGTTTTATAAGACCTTTACCAGGTCGTCGGTTCACCTTGACTATATCTCGATTAATACCTGCTGAACTTCGTCATGTGTCATGAACACTTCATGTTTTTAACTGAACGTAACCGAAAACGCTCCGCGACATGTTGGTATGTCGGCACATCGCGCGACTCGCGGGAATAATGACAAGCGTTCTGGTAATGAATCAACAATAGGTCGCAAAAACCTTTGAAAACCTTTTAAAAAGTCGACACTAAGGCACCTTTTTGAATTGGTTAGACAGAGCATATAAGAATCAATCGAAAGTGAAAAGTAAACATTTAAAGGTAGGTACGCAAATGTCGATTCAGTGGGTAATGTTGTCTTGGTGAAACGTAATTGTCTCAAATTACCAATATTGACTTTATGGTATATATACAAAGAATACACAATGCGAAATCACGTAGCATGTGGTATTAAACATGATTTTTTGAGCGTTATTTTGTGTCTAAATCCTAAATTCTTATGATCTCTTAGCGGTTTGAAAGTAGGAAATCTATTGAAGTTGTAAGTAGAAAAATGTCGGATCAAAAAAGACAAGGTAGAAAATAAGAACGTGAAGAGTGTTAGTACATGAATGTAATGGAAAGATCACAGAAAAAAAGTTATTAAAATGTTTTATGTTGTTTACATTTAATAAATATCTTTTGCCAATTCACACAGCATCTTTTTTTAAAGATGTACATTATGTAGTTAAGTTTATGCTATTTATTTTACTAACTACATAAAGAAGAATCATGAATAAGAAATTTGTGCCTCCGGCCTTTATTTTAATTTTGCATATTAAATATTCTGAATTATTTAGTAAATAAAAGACAATGAAGCAATAATAATAATAATGAATATTCAATTATGTAATCCATTATCAAATATTTTAAATAAGACTAATGTCGTAGATGTAAGATTAGCTGAAGAAATAAATTAATCTTGATAGCTATAGCTAATATTGAAACAAATAAATGCAATGAATTACGCGACTTATGCAAATGAGTCATTGTTTGAAATATTTTAATGATCAAATTTGAAAATAATAACTTGATACATTTTTAATATCACAATGACAATCATTTTAATATCAAACCATTTATTTCATTATTTCATTATAGAAACGAGAAGTAATCTAATTAGTTATAAACTGTAGTCAATTTAGATCAATATAATCATGTATTAGATATAGATAAGTCAGACAGCTAGATGGAACAAATGGCCTTTGATAAGTTGTTGATTATTCGTAAAGATTTATCAAGTTTGTAGAACAGGTATTGTTTCTATCCTAGGTCAGAAGACCAAAATATCTGAAATTTGAATAAAAGACCTAACTGCCACATCCATAAGTGCCAAACTGCAAGTTTGAGACAGTGGCAGAACCTAAGGTGTGGTTCCAGCATTTCTACTGTTCTGTTTCTTCGAAAGTTTTTGAGTAATTTATTAACATTTACAAAATACTAATGTTGCCTTAGTTTTAGGTCAAAATCTGAAAACAAACGTCTGACAGACATCTTCTTCAAAAACGAACCAAGTTATCAGGTGACCGATCTTTCGATGACTTTACTATGAAGATGATTCTGAAATTTATTTCTTTAAGATCGAAACGAAAGGTGTTTGTTGTAGGTTGTTCGTTTCGTGCGATGTCATCCGACAACTTGGTTCGTTATTATAATTATGTGTTTCTCATCTCCGTGATCTCGGGCCACATAGTGACACGGTCCTTTTATGTATTATGTATGAAACTTAAGATCAATGAAGATATTATTGTTGGCACCAATTGTCACAATTTTGGTGGAACCACGCCTTATTTATACAAATTGTACCTTTATACTAGAGACAGCCTTAGCTTAGCTGAAACCCTGTGATTGTTAAAGACGGCACGTAGAATTATATTAGTGTAGACTAAATCGTACTGGAAAGGAACGAAACTTATAGACCATTGTCTATATCGCTCACTCTATTGTACCTATTATGTTGTTAGCTATCCTGCTCGCTCTAGCTAGAGTAATTCGTAAGTTCCTTCCTTTTCAGTGTTTTATTATCATTGTGTAGACTGCGCCATATTGCCAAACGCACAATTCCTACCCTCAATTAAACTTGATTTAACCTTTCAGCTAAATTTTATAAGAACGAATGAAATATTTTATTGTAGCTTAAACTAGATGTAACTATGTTTTATGTAATATCTCCACTTTTTTAGTACTAAATCTACTATAATCTGTGATTCATTTAGTAATTCAATTTTTATACATTCCTTTGCTACGGGTAGATAGCAACACCCTTCACAAGTGACAATTGAAATCAAATTCGCTCCATTTTAACACGTACCCAACATTAAGGCCCGATAATCGGTACTCAAGCATATATTTATGACTGAGCAAGCTTTTATGATACGGGCCGAAAGCTCTGCTTTCATTAATCCGACCACTACCACCTATCACATAAATATGCATTCAATTATGGGCTTTAACTCGTTATGATTAGATCCATTAATTGATAGTGACAAAATAGCTTCCTACAAGCTTTAAACGAGTGGCTCGCAGCATGCCGTTAATATGATATGCATCTAAATAATACGAGTTAAAGTTCATATTTGAATGCATATTTTTGTACTGGGTTGTAGCTGTGCGCATTTGATGTCTCAACTTTAAGACTTGCTGCCATTTTGTTTCCAATTGTCACTTCTGTAAGGATTTTCTGAATCACAATTTGTTTTAGTAACTAGTAAGCGATAACAGTCAAATTAATTAGAATTACCTAATTATAAATGTGTATTAACGTCCAAATAACTAATAATAGAATACCATTAACATAATGGCTATGAAGTAAATGTTATGTACCTAATGTATTGTCTAAGCTGGTTTATGTTGCAGATTTTATATTATGTTATATATAATTATCATATTAAATTCAGTATTATAAAGTTTAATTTAAGTTAACATACCATCAAAGTGTGGGATCACATTGGTTAATATTCTAATAAACGCAATATTAAAGGCAAGAAAATTCCCCCTTAGTTTGTGCTTAAGTAAATTTAATCCTTGTCTTCAGCTTAAAAAATATTTTAATATTTTATTTCTTCTACTATCTTAGGTCTTTTGTATTTTAATAATCTTTATCTTCCTATAGGTACAATGATATGTGATCCTTACTTTTAAACTCTGCGGAAATAACTGGCTAAGCGTGAAGTCCACAGCAAAAAATCTTAAGTCAAACTTTCTCGTAGTTAAGTATTAATACAACGGGTATTTATCGCGTTTATTTAAGATCGCGTAAGTTTAAAAATATCAAACTTTCTCTATCTATCTCTGTCTTACACGCTTGACAGCTGGCTCAGCTTTACAGGAGTGAAAGAGCCACTTGCAATCAGATTTCGCCCTTTGTTTTAAGGCACAAGCAACTGCTTTATTGTACGATCTAATGTCTTCGGTTCACGTTTATCCAGCTTTTTCCCAAGATATCTAATATAGTATTTTGAGGCTATGGTAGGCGGGGGCTTTATTAACAAAGATATAACGAACTATAGAACACGCGTACTGAAAGAATGGGATTGAGAATAAGGTCTCTCATAAGTACTCTACTCTCTTCATAAAGGAGTCGAACTGAGCTACTTAGGCCAAGCACGGGAATTGTTCTCTACGGTAGAATAGGCAATAATGACATCCATCACATCGTCATACATTGCGTACATTATTCAAATTTCAAATAATTTACGATTAGTTTACGCGACGTAATTTTTCTACCCTAGACAATCCTCGTGGTTGGCCTACTGGATAGCATGAGAGCCGACGTCATTCCCAATCCCGTTCTATAAGTACGCAAGTTATAGCATAGCTGTTAGTGGGATTAAAGTTGAATATACTAGGGAATGGATTTATAAGGCTTAACTAGTCATATTGCAGTGTGTGATGTTTATATTCTTCAAGAAATCTTTGTCAATATGCCGCAGTTATTTTCAATGTAAAATCAATTCTATTATCATGCCCTTTAGATTCATGATTGTAGGTATATTGTCAAAGATCGGCAGCTCTCTAAAATCACAAAAATATACGAATAAGTATTACTGGCCAATTGTTTTTAATTGATATTGCGCAATTTATTTACTATCCATAATAATAATTTACAATGATTTATTTAGATTGATTTTGTGTGTATGAATTATGTTTATTGAATGAATAAAGTACTTTTTAACAATGATTGGTCATTTCTTTTAATTGTCCTGTTAATATAAGTATACCGAACCGACCGATGCTTCAGCCCCCATATTCGCTTTATAATTCCATAATATGACGTACAGTAGATCAACGCAATAACTTTCACTTACAGTGCAGCCATCTATCATAATAATGGGCGAACAAAAATACTGGTTTTCGCAATTTGATTCGGTCTAAGCTTTGAAAACTGCAATAGTTAATAGACTTTTGTTGCGGACTGTACATTGAAATTTAGAATCTATATGATTCCATAACAAATTATGATATACCTATACATATCTAGATAAGATATATACCTATCTCATCTAGACGCTGATCGTTGGAGTCGAGAAGACTCAAAGCATTGTCTATCCCCAACAAAGCAGATTAGAGCTTGGGTTTCGGGCATTTACATAGCTTTATAGTTTTAGTATACATATAATAGAAACACCCGGAAAGAATATCTACAGATAGTACAAGTGTTGTCCCAAGGTGGGAATCGATCCCGCAACCTCCTGCATCGTAGGCGGGCCGTAACTCACCGCGCCACAGCGGTCGTCAAAAATTAATAGATATCTATCTCAAATATCTTTGCATACCGACTAACGGTCAAGCATGTTGAACCACGAAATGCATACCTATTACCTTGTAACCTTACAAACACATGTCTTTGGCAAATAAAAAATCTTTATGATCTCTTCAATTCTGTTCTGCATTGGAATATGGAATCATAGCACAATAAAACGATTTTGATTTTGTTCATCATTTATTGCATTTCTCTTAGATACGAGTTCGAGTAAACCCAATATATCTACAGTCATTTGAAACACTCACTTGTATAAGAAATCTACCTACAACTTATTCCAACATACAATTCAGTTCATTTATAAATTAACGACATCTCTTCTAGACATTCTGTTCAGGCAGACATAATATTGGAAAGGAAATTAATCCTGGCACACATAAAACTCTAGCGATATCAAATCAACGATTACTATCACCTATTTTATTTTACGATTTTTATGAAAACATAAAACTTGTACAAGAAAGGGTTTTGTCTAGAAATAACACGAATAAAGTATTCATGTCTGCTGAAAAGCTAATTAGAAATGTCTACTTATAAAGCCACTTATAAGCTTCTGTAAAGATAAAAATAACATTCACAGAATAATCTAAGGCCCTACAAAATGAGTGTCCGTACACGTTCACACAACCTATCAACACAATCTTTATATCAGTATTTGTATTTAGTATGTTTGGCATGTTTCCGGTGGTGATGGCTAGGGGGCGTGGCGGGCGAGCGTCGCCGTCTATCCCTCTCTCTGTCCCGTTCGCGTTCTCTTTCCCTCTCGCGCTCCCGTTCGCGGGATCGTTCGCGTTCTCGCTCCCTCTCTCGTTCTCTTTCACGCTCTCTTGAACGGGACCGTGATCTTGATTTTCTGTAATAATATAATCTGTGAGTGAATCACTACGTAGTATAAACATAGTCGCTTCCCGCTGTATGTCTGTCCCTATGTATGCTTAGATCTTTAATACTACACAACGGATTTCGATGCGGTTTTTTTAAATAGATAGAAACAGACAGATAGAGTCAAGAGGAAACCATTTGACACATAGATTTCTACGCAGGCGAAGCCGCGACCGCAGCTAGTAAGTAATGATAGTAAAGACTGGTGATGTATCACGAAGGTCTAGAAGACAGCTATTCTCTCTTGTTACGACAGCTATTTCTTAATAGCTGTCGTAACAAGAGAGAAAGAGATATCATTGCCATCACCATTCGTTCTTCTAATGCCGGGTACTGACCGGCGCGATAGGTTCTAATGTAACGTGTTACACAGCGAGCATTCGTGATATACATAATGTAAATACTAGAAATAAGAATAAACTCGCTGTGCCCACAACTAGGCTACACAAGATAAATGTATCTTTTAAAGGGCAATGTATACGCTTCTACAACAAAACTCCAAGTGAGTTGCAAAAATTATCAATAAATAAATTTAAAAAAATTGTTAAACATATTCTTTGTAAAGAAGCTTATTACAAAATATCAGATTACCTAGAAGATAAAAAAGCTTGGGCACGAGTTTTGATCCAACTCAAAATCTGCCAACTGACAGATAAGCAAATCAAATGTACTAGACACATAAGTTATGAACATACTAGTGGTTTCTTCTCACTTCTTCCAGTCGTGGACAAAAAATTGAAGTGAACTATAAAATATGACGTGTCTAAGTGCTTATTTGTAAGCTTAAAGAAATAAAAACTTTTCATTTTCGTGCACTCAGTACGGGGAAAGAAGGCGATCACAACAAGACGGATTTTAGCAAACGGCGTAACGTATCAAGCTCACTGCGGATGATACATTACGCCGCGGAACACTGATCAGTACTCGAGTTAAATAAATAAATAATTCTGGACAATCCACATAGCATCATCTAGCATCTAAGCTAAGCAGAGCTTTAAATGTTTAGATGGGAGAAAGGTGCTTTTGCCCTGCAGTGTGGCAAAAGCACCTTTCTAGCTATGAAAATGTATGTCACCTATACAGAGTTCAAACTGAGGCCACACTTACGCATGTCGTGAACGCTTCGGTGGAGGCGATAACGTTGGTTCCCGAGATTTCTTTGACTTCTTAGACGATGTTCTGGAAATAAATAAGGTCAAGGGTAGAGAGACTTTTTGATTCTTTAATATTATACAGCTTAGTTGAAGATTAGAATTAATTCCAAATAAGCACTTACGACAATTCAAATTTGAAAATAGTAATAGTTTTTACTTCAAACAAAGATTTTATTGCAAAATAAGAAATAATGTTAATTTAGATTTTCTGTATTAAAATGGTCCGACTCTCCCTGGCCAGGCAGGATAACTGCAGGCAGATGCTGGATGCGGCAAGGTGAAGACAGGACGCTATGGCGCTCATTAGGGTAGGACTATAGCTTGTCGCATACCGCACAAAAAAAAAAACTATCTAAAGATAACGTATTTAAGCCTATGTATCACAGAGGTGTAAGGGGGACCCAACATCTCGTCTCCCAAGTCACGTGGTACACCGTGCTAGATAACGAACTAGGCTCTGGTGAAAATATCAAACACTCATCGTCAATCTACAATTATTTGCATTACTTGCTTGACGAAGCAGGAGCTTTTAGGGGAGGCCTATGTCCAACAGTGGGCTATAATTATAGGTTGATGATGACCATGATGACACAGGTAGAAAAGTGTGGACACTTTTCTACCAGCGACTGTGTCTGGTTGGAACCAGACACAGTCGCCAATCGTCTATGTGTCACATCTTTGGCAGCTGTGTTAGATTAGTGCGCAGAACGTATGTTCAACAGTGGATAGGTTGAAGCCGATTACTACTGAAGAGCTAATGCAATACAATACGTACGAGTAGTTATCTTCTTCCGGCGGAGTTCGTTTTCTAACGTCCGGCGACTCTGGTACCTCGTCCACCGCCTCCTTAGTTTCCTTCAAAGCCTGAAATTTACCAAAGTTTTAGGTATTTCGTCGAAAGATAGAGTTGCGGGATCGATTCCCGCCTCGGAACAATTGTGTGTACGATCTGCAGATATTTGTTCCGGGTGTTCTGGTCGTTTTCTATGTATAATAAAAAATATCTATCTATGTAATATATTGTATTATGTATATCAGTTATCCAGTACCCATAACACAAGCTCTGCTAACCATGGGGCTAGATAATGCTGTGTGAATTGTCCAGCATTATTATTATTATATTATATTATTTATCAAGAGGCCGTATGTAGAACAGATTGAGTCTGACAATAATTTGATGTTTTCACTAACAAGAAAGCGATGATATCTATTTCCTTTTTAAGCGACTTCGAAAAAGGTGCAGCCTTTTTCGATCTGATATGCTATGTTCGTCTATATATAATTATAAAATAAATAAGGCAAAATACAAATAAAAATTAAACTACAACTACATAAATAAAAAAGTTTAAAACTAAGAGATTCGAAGTCGGTTGTTAGTTTTCCAAAACCATCAATATTTATATTTCTTTTTTATTTATATACGAGCAAAGTGAGCCACACGTTACAGTACTATACTATACAATAAAATACCAGTGACATACCTTCTTGATGAGTTTCCGCCTGTAGTGCTGCAGCTGCTGCTGCGTGTTGAGGCCGGGGCGCGGCGCGCGGCGGCCCGCCTCCACCTCGTCCGCGTACTGCAGCACCTTCACCTCGATCTCGCGCAGGCGGGACCGCGACAGCAGCCGCTCCTCCGAGCCCGCCGGCTGAGGGGTCACTGAGGCGCTGATCACGGGACTATAACAGAGAAAACACATGATAAAAACTCGCACGTTTAGTATATATATTACATAGCAGTACATACGGAGGCGGCGGGTCGTCCATCTGCATGGGCGGCGGCGCGGGCGGCGAGGGCGCGTCCACGGACTCCCAGCGCGACGGCACGAACCCCCCCGCGCCCGCGTCACCTGCGTCCTCCGCGGACACCTCCAGCGGCACGCCGTCTATGTCCTCGTCCACTGGATATAAGATATAACATCATTAATAATACAAAATACTAAAATCTTTATTTGAAACATAAAACTTAATGTATATTTAAATTTAATTATTACAGATGGGATGACGACCTGCGAAAGACTGGAGGTAAATGCTGGATGCGTCAAGCTGAAGACGGCGCTATGGCGCTCATTGGGTGAGGCCTATGTCCAGCAGTGGACTAATATATGAGCTGATGATGATGATGATAATAGGTTACAATTGTGAGCTGACTACCGCAAAAGTAAAAAAACTGTGTAGCGGAGTCAGTCATTACTGTAAGACATCACCAACAAATTTTATGAAAAGTCACATATAACGGGATATTTACCATGATTCGATTTTTAAGTTTAATATCCAGTTATAAGTGATTTTTGTGATAATAACCATAATAGTTCAAAAGTTTTAAAGTCTTAGATGATGTCTGAAGGGAGCTACGTTTACGCGGTATCTTGACAAGAATTTTCAAAATCGAGAACGAACAAACAAAAAATTATATATTTTCTCTTTATAGTATATAGATGGGATACTAACGCGGCACTCCGTCGATGTCGATGGCGGGGCGCGCCTCTATGCGCCGCGTGGCCGCCAGCCTCCGCAAGGCGGCGCCATCTAGCGGGCCGCGCGCGCCGCCCTCCCACGACTCTTCGGACGCACTGGACCGCGCGGGTGACGTCACGTCCGCATTCTCAGGCTCAGGGGCTTCGATTTGACTTTCTTCTGGCTCCTGAAAGGATAATAGATTGGTTTAGAGAAAGTTGAATCCGTCCGACTGCGCCAGCTCTATATCAAAGACATAATATTTCGTATACAAAATATAATATCTATGTAATGTATTGTATTATATATATCAGTTATCTGGTACCCATAACATAAGCTCTCCTTAGCTTGGGGCTAGGTGATGTTCTAACTTATCGAAAACAATATAGACGGCGCTACAAAGCTTCATAGGGGCTAGACGATGCTGTATGGATTATCCAGCACTATTCATATTTTATATTTCACTGCTAAAACGTGTCAGTATTAGTATTTGTGGCATTACCTTGTCCTGCCCCAGAAACACGTCGTTAACGTTCATGAGAAAGTCTTGCGGGTAGACGGCCCAGTCGGCCCAGGCTTGCAGCACGCGCGTCACTCGCGCGCGGAACCCTTCTTGTTGTAACCGGGACGGCATGTTGGACCACGCCGTGTAGCAGTGACGCATTATGTCGACTAGGCGGTTCTGAATCCTGTGGGGGAAAGGAATAAGGTGAATGAAAGTTGCTGTTATGTAAAAAAATGCCTCTCCCTTATAAACCGAAAAATATTACAGAACAAACATTTCTCTTCACACAGCTATTCTCTTGTGGGAGAGTGTTCTCTCCCTGTAGCGACTCTGCATAAGAATAGTACATAAACAAATGACTCACGCTCCTCTAAACGCGCTCGCATTGGTCAGCTTCGCCTGCGCGTTGTGCAGTATATCCGACAGTAGGTACAGCCTCGCTATTCGCTTGTGCGGGAGAGTGGTCTCTCCCTGTAGCGACTCGGCTAGGCAGGCGGCGACCTCGCCCGCGGCCTCGGCGTGCTCGAGGCACCAAGCCATGGCGGCGCCGACAGAGGTGCGGGACATTGTAAGGCCGCGGATTAGTTCTTCTAGGCGGTCGCGTTGGCTGGAAGGAATGTAGTGGTTCGGATTATTTTTAAATGGTAAATAAACAAAAGCTTTCACACAAAAAGACAAGATTGAGAAATATACAAAAGTTATGGAATTAAATGGTTTGTGTTGAAAAATTTCACTGAACATAAATTGTTACTAATAATAATTTGGTTATTCCCTCTCATAATCCTATGGGACGGAAGAACCGAGACGACCAAGGAGAGGTCAGGTGCGGTACCAACAGCTTAAAGTGTATGAAAGACTTCAAAAAAAGTAGGTATTCAAATCTTACGCTCAATTACCCTCAAAGTGTAACAGAACATAAAAACATTTTTGACATGAAAATGGTCTTTGTTTTAGCTTCCGATAAAATTACTAGCTTCTAGTTGAAGGCAGGTGCTCATTAGGGGAGGCCTATGTCTAGCAGTGGACTAAGATGATGAAAACTACAAGCGAAGACCGGAAGTCTCACCTATTAGAGAGGGTCCCTCGTATATTATCCTTGGCGTCTTCTTCCTCCACCAACTCGTCCGGCATGCCTGACGTGTACAGATTCATCACCGGCGGACGCCACACGGAACCACCTACAATCATTTAATAATAACATACTACATTTCTGGTTACCTGCTGTGGAATAACGCAAAACTAGCCGCCACACACAGTGACACAGAAACAGTGGCCGGGCCGGAGGCGAATGCGTGCGGGTTGTATAATACAAATTTATATGAAAGACTAGATATACCTACACCGCCGGGCGGTGGCGGCGCGGTGCATGTAAATTTGTATGATGCAACCCGTACGCCTTCGCGTCCGGCCCGGCCGCGGTTACTGTGTGTGGCGGCTTTTAATCAAAATCATCTTTTATTGACATTTGAAAGCTATTCCACTGACCGTGAAAGCCTTTTTAATAGCCTTCGTCATACAATTGGAAATTACGAAGGCCAAAGTGCTTTAAAATGTCAGTAGGATGGGTGGTTTTAGCGTAATTCCACGGCTGGTCTGGTCATGACTTGACCCCAAAGAAAAGACGTCCATTGGACATTCAAGTTTCCCCATAGATTTCCACAATAATAATAATCGTTTGCGCCGATGTTGTTCCTCTCCAGTAATTTACGCCGGCTTTT
Organism: Eupithecia dodoneata; assembly: GCA_947044415.1. Lineage (NCBI taxonomy): Eukaryota > Metazoa > Arthropoda > Insecta > Lepidoptera > Geometridae > Eupithecia > Eupithecia dodoneata. Next base: position 2,577,205 of record OX345656.1, on the reverse strand, counting down.
TAACCCGGAACCCGTCCAGCATTCGGCAAGCCACCGTCTGCCACTCTTAACATTATGATTGACTTGTTTATGGCAGACGTCCGTAATCTCCCCTATAGCCCGATTACCCAGTCCATCCATCCATTACAATAGCCTGGTTTTATTTCTTTCATTTTTATTTGCAATAGTCTCTACACCTGGCGGGTACCATCTTTAGGTGTATCATATTGTGCAACCGAGGATGATACCCGCTATGTGTAGCCATCTCCTTTAGATTAACTTTCTCAAAGGGCCTCTGTGTAAATATATAGATATTTTTATTATAGGTACATAGAAAATACCCAGAACACCCGGATCTAATATGCAGATCAAACAATTGTCCCAAGACGAGAATCGAACCCACAACCTCCTACGTCTAACTTTAAATGGTATCAAAATGAGCAATATGACGGCGGGTTTTCGACAAAGCGAAATGTGTAAAGTATAAGTACCAATAGACGGTTTACAAAGCATTTAGTATTTAAACAAAATGTTATCAGATATTTTGGCAATCACAAAACTTTTTTATATTGTGAACAGACCTTCATCTGACCAGAATATCACCTCGTAAGTGACATAATGGATGTATCACGAAGGTTCAAAGGAAGAGTGAGTAGGTGTCTTCTAGACACCTGCACACTCTTCCTTTGAACCAAGCAATGGATTGGATGAATTGGATTTTACTCGCTTATGATCTCACCTGCAAACATCCTAAAGTCTTCTAAAGACCATATCTTCGGTGAATCACCCTGTAGCATCGAATAGAGCTTCCATCGGTAATATACATGGGCTGGCGACTGGTTTTCAAATAGAAACCTGTAAAAACACATTTATTACAGCAATTATACAGGACACAAACAATTATAATATTAAAAAAATATATACAGGGTGGCTTTTTGAGATAGGGAATGTATGGGTGAATTCGAACCATAAGAGTGAGAGGAAAGATAACCAAATAAACAGTTTTTAAATTTCGTAAATAAAAGTTACGCACGACTCCTCTATTTATCATGGTTACCGATTTGGCTATACTAATCTAAAAAATTCTCCCTGTATTCTTCGATCATTGCTGGTCAAGCAAATAACTTTTTTTGCAATCAGTGTGGACTGAAACAATTGGGATGGGACGACAAGGGGCTGAGAAAGCTGGCGATCTAGTGTTATGATCAACTGGGCTATGATCAACTTCCGTAAGTAAGCCCTAATGGAAGTTGGAAGGAAGTTTGTATTTTATGAAATCAGGGATCTTACCTAAAGAATGGGTTGTTCATTTCCTTGTTCATGATAATAGCCTCGAACATCGGTCCCTCGCGGATGACGAACTCGATCATACGATGAATCAGCATCAGGATATTTCTGGAAAGACAAATCTTTTTACTTGTATATTTCTTCAAACTTGAACCCAAACTTATAAAAAAAGATAGATAAATAAAATCTAGCATAAAAAAATGTATACAACTGTACCTCTCTGTAGGAACAACGACTTTCACTATTGACTGCGACAGAATCTGTTAAAAAAGACATTTAAATTTAATTAATATTTATATTCTGCTGAACAACTTCCTAGTCTATGATATATTTTTAATAACAATCTACAGATCTTCAGCATCATGTGGCCCGCTCCCCGCCACATATTTCATAGTATAATATTGTATAAAAATGATTATTATGGGTATTGTTGGCGTTGTCTTGATAAATAAATCATGAGCTTAAGTGAGTCTTCTGATTGACATAGGCCTCCCGTAATGAGCGCCATAGCACCCTATCTTCAGCTTGCCGCATCCAGCATCTGCCTGTAGTCTTTGCAGAGACCCCACCAGGCCGGAGGCCTACACTACGTTTGAAAATCGCGGTTTCCACTCAAGAACACGATTAGTATGTTTGAAAGTTTCTTACCGTTTCATAGATCTGTTTGTCTTCTGAATCGTTAGGATAATGATCGCCCGGACGAACGCGAGGTATCTGAAAGAAAATATTGAATGATTTCACTGAGACAGGTAATTTTAAAGGGTACCTATTTTAGCCCTAGTCATCATTCTATACTACTTGATAAAGGCCTCGTCCATTCCCTTCAGTAATCGTGATCCTGAGCCATCTCCGACCAATCGACTTGACATCCTCTATGGCGCGGTGAGCGAAGAAGGGATGCGGGCCCTTTTCCCGCCTGGGGACAATTTTGTGTACGATCTGCAGATATTTTTTCCGGCTGTTTCCGTTATCTATGTATAATAAAAAATATCTATCGATGTAATGTATTATATTAAGTTAAACTGTCATCTAACCACCTGTAAACCCATAACACAAGCTCTGCTTAGCTTGGGGCTAGATAATACTGTGTGGATTATCTATCATTATTAATTTAGTTTCCTTTTCTCTTACACAATTGTGAAATCTAGAATCATCATACGAAGCCGGTGATATACCAACATTGTACTCACTCTGTTGATGAGATGTTTGGGCGGCTGCGCGTTGAAGGGCAGGCCGGAGGCGGGCGGCGGCTTGCTGGGCTGCTGCAGGGCGGGCGGGATGTAGATCGGCATGGGCGGGATCACCACCGCCTTGCCCCAGCCTAGCTTCATCTCGTAGTTCATTATCTCTTTGCCTGAGGGCGGAGAAACAAACTTTAAATCAAACTATTACTAAGTCAAGCATATATTTCATTTAGAAAACCTCTGCGTTTGCTACACCCATATAACACTAACTATGTATCTCGACCAAGCCACTTTTTTTATAATAATTTAAAATCGAAATAGGTTCATATATTATTAGATAAATCATTGTTTTTGGAATTACTTTGTCAATGTTTGTATGCAATAAAATTTATTGCATACAAACATTGACAAAGTAATTCCTGCACGTCTCAAGTGACCAATTTTTGACAGATTTTCATTCAAAACTGTCAAAACATCACGACTTGAGACGTGCTCAAATATAAGTTCAGTAGAGTATTCGAGCATTAAGCATGTAATATTATCTGGAGACTATTATAAGCCTCTTAAAAATCTCTGCTGGTTCACTTTTTATTTTATTTTTATTTTTTTCTTAGTTCTGTATGCAAATATTTTAGGTTTAAAGTTTTCGTTATTATGGTGTGTAAACCATCATACTCAACTATATATCCCGAATTTTTTTTACTTCTACGGGTCTCGAACCCGCAACCTTCTCTCAGGTACGGGAATGCCCCAACCAATAGCGCTACGCTAGGTCAAGTCCCGTCAAAATAGAAATATGTTTGGGATAATTTTTAATTTACCCGTTTGGTTTAGGATACATAGTTAGGTTGTTTAAGATAATTTTAAATTTATTTATACTATACTAGCTGCGCCCCGCGGCTTCGCCCCCGTGGAAATCTAATCTCTGTGTCAAATGGTTTAAATTAGCTACCTCCTACACCAATTTTCAGCTAAATCGGTCCAGCCGTTCTCGAGTTATAAGTGTTGTAACAAACACGACTTTCTTTTATATATATAGATTTATGTTACTTCTTACCATTAATATTCCTAAGTGCCCGCTCGCCGTCCTTTCTCGACATGAAGGCCACGAACCCGCAGTTCCGTCCGCGCGCCTTCTCCTCGTCGGAGCGCGGCCACATTATCTTGATGCTTGCGAGCGGCCCGTGCCGACCGAATATCTCCATCAGCTGTTGTTCTGTTATCTGGAAATTAAGATACAATGAAATTATAATTATTAATGGAATTATTCAGGGAAGTAAATGGCAAAATTTTTGGCTGATCCGTTCAGTAGTTTTGGCGTGGTTGGTAACAAACATCCATCCATCCAAACTTTCGCATTTATGATATTAGTGTGATGCACTCTTCTGCACACCAACAAAGACAAGAGTTTATAAAAAATACATCATACTAACTTTTGTAAAAACTATTGCTTACTTTGTAAATAACCTAATGGCAAGGGGGAACAACATACTTCTAATCTTTTGCAAGCAAATTGAGTGAATTTGAGTGTGACTACAAAATAATACCTGTCTTCAACCAGCTAAATTAGATGCATAATATACCTTCGGATTCAAATTCCCCAGATACAGGTTAGTTGTGTTCGGGTCGCCGGTGTCATAGGAGCCGATGTCAGGTATCATGTCCAGGATAGGTTCAGCACCGGCTGATGTGCGGTCGCGGAGCACATTCTTGTACTTGTGACGCTCATTGCGCTCTTCTTGTATCCTAGAAAAAAGGTTTCATATCAATTATTTAATACTTTATTGCACATAATTTTATAAAGTACACAGGTGGGCATAATGCCGATGGCTTTTTCTGCCTGCCAACTACACAAGGTTGTGCGTTAAACTTAGGTATGATAAAAATTTTATCAAATTTTATTCTTATCTAGGGTTGTTGGATGGATGTTTATTACAAAACGAATGAATGGATCAGGCAAAAATTTTGCATACAGGTAGTTCTCCTAGAATAAAACATAGGCTACTTTTTATTCCATAAACCAGTTCAACGCTGAGGGCAGATATCAGTTACAGATCGAAACAAAGTATATTGTTGGCACAAAGCTAGCTTAAAACATTACTCACTTGACTAAAACAAAACTTTAATTCGATATTTTTTTACGATATTTGACTTGGACATACAGATATTGGGTATGAAACATAGGCATACTTGTTATATATGTCCAATCCCATGGGATAGAAACATTTAAAGTAATGACCGTGGTAATGACAAACATTCCTGACTAGAACCCGGCCATTTTATTGATACTTTTGTACCTCAGCAATTACTGCCATTTCTTGTAATTGTATTTATTTGTCTTTTAATAAATAATTCACACAATAAGTTTTAAATATAGGATTTTATAATTTAACTTACTGTCTAAGTTCCTCCTTAAATAACTCAAGGTTACTCTTCTTCTTGTCCTGTCCTTTCTGCTTGGATCGGACTCTGCTGAGAGGCTCCTGTTTGGGTGCAAGGTTCCGAATGATGTCGGCTTCTGAGCCTCCTCGCTTATCATCAAACCGAGACGTTGGCTTGTATAGCTTACCCCTTTCTGATACATCTTCCTCTGTAAACATTATTGTTTTTAGTTATAAAACATTGTAGCACTTAGTTATCTATTTAATTAAGGGACTTTAGAATCTGCCTGAGTTTTTTTAGTTAACTAGATATTTTGTAGTAAATAGTTTATGTTAGTATGTTAGATTAGCCTAGTCTGCATTTGGCCTAAATATTCCATCATGAGTGGCTATTTCAAAAACTTTTTACTATTTTTATTGGGTACCTATCAGAATACTCTGTAGCAAAAAATACCTGATAAATAAACTTTAATAGATTATTATGAATACTACTTCTTTTATGTGTTGTGTATATATTTTAAATTGAGAAAGAGAAGGATAATTAATAAAATGTCGGTGTTTAGTGCTTACTTCTCGCCCCTGCATCATAGGTTCCTGCTTTGACCCACACCTTGCTTGCAGTACTGGGTACATCTTGGAACGTCTCCACAAACTCTTTGAACACCTATAATACAATAATAACATAAATTAAGTAAAGAAGGTTGGCTAGTTTTTCTTAATACCTTTATTTATTGACAATGTTAAACTGGTTGGAAAAGCTGGCTGGCTTTGCGTATGGTTTGCCAGTTCTTTTGTGGTTTCCCAATTCTGCCAGTGTTTGTTGAGCGGAGCAGTTCTTGGTGATTTACAAGCTTTTAATAAAGAGCACAAACTGATGTATTTACAACTGACCAATTGGTAGGTACTTAATTTTACGTAAAAACTTCAAATCATCACACAGAACGATTCAGTTTTATTAACACAAGAGGCCAGTTTTATAACTGTTTGTGGGTTACTTACATGAGCTGCAGCTTCTTCATCTTCCTTCTTTCGAAGCTCCTCTTGCTCCCGTTTAGATAAACCTCGGGAACTCATATTTACAGCTGTGCTCCTTTATTTACAGTTTATTTGAGGAGTCCAAGTCACCAAATAAAATTCATCATTTGGCAGCTTTCATAGATGTTTCTATATGATAAGTTTGCATCGTCGGCATTAAACAAGGAATATTGTTTTTTATTTGAACATATCAGCGTTTACGAAACAATTTTTGTGGCTAAAGTAAAATTAAAATTCTTAACCTACAAACCAAACTTAAACAACAAATTAAAACTTCAACTTCTTGCTAGATGGCTCTGTCTGCGTCTGGATTGACGAAATTCTGCCAATGACCGTCTTATGACAGCATCATCGCAAGCTTTCTTTATGGGTACCTTACCTACTATTATTATAGTTATACATTCAGAAAGAATATTTACAACAAAGAAAAACATCAACTTTGAGTCAACAAAATGTAGGTATTACAACTTTTTTACCTTACCTACTGTTTTTGATGTCGTTAACTAGTGTCTCTAGTACATCTGTAACGCGAAGATCCCTGAGTACCTACTGAATCATATTCAGTAGGTATTCAGGGATCTTCGCGTTAGGTAATTACGTAGCCAAGAATGTCAGGGAAAGATGAAGACGTAATGGAGGCCTATGCCTAAGCCGTGGGTAATAAGTACTCTCGCGAGTATTTCCCTGTTTTCGTTTTAGATTACTGATGATGATACGATTCTGAGCTTCAGCACCTATAACTTTGTTTCACGCGCATTCTACAAAATGTATATTGCTAAAGGTATCATTATGTACATAACTATGTTAATTGGTACATTTCCGAAGGTGTAGTGGATTTTGGTCTACAAATCCTGTCGTAGTTATTCATATGTATATTATATCGTCTGGTGCCCAGGACACAAATGTTAGTCTGCAGCTTTTGGGTAGCTGAGACGAGTATGGGCAGTTAAAACTTTAAACAATCAAAAATGAAGGTAGAATAAATAACACACAATGTTTGATTACACATTATTTATTGAAAAAGTATACATCAAAAACATTTCGATGTAAAATAAAAATAATGATATCTATGTATGTATGTAGTGCAAAATTGTATGAGCTAGGTAACACTTATTATTCTTGTTTTATAAACATACCAAAATCACATGCTTTGAATTGAATTATAATTCTTTAGAACACCGGTAGATGTTATTTTGTGGTATATCTAAAATATTTATTAAAATACGGTTACATCGAAAGTCTATTCAATGGATTGGTGTTACATATCTAATGAAGCTAAAAGTTAAGCAAGTACATAGATAACATTCCTTGTAGTACCAACAAGATATCTGTTCAATAGTGCGTCACTCTTATCGTTTTCGGTCTTAAAGGTGCCAATTCGGTGCTAGACGTAAGCAATGGTCCGGGAGCCAGTGACAGATTATCATAACCAAGTCGATCCCAAGCAAAACTTCGTATTATGGATTATTTATTTATTTTAGAGATTAATATTATGAATCCCACCCACGGAATCGCAGCTGACTGACGGTCACGACCGTCAGCTGCGACTCCGTGGGTGGGTTGCGCAGTGGCAGCGATGACGACATTATTCCCATGGAATAAGGTTCAAATTAGAATTCTGGAATATGCGAATTTTATTTCTGATTTGAACCTTTCCTAACGCATTTTACGAATTTTCGCTTGGGAAGAAATAATTGTCCAAATTTGTACCTGGCTCTCGGACCTCAAGCAAGTTACGCCCATTTCAGTCATTGTGGTGGCACTAGAAACTTTCTCTAACCATTGTGAAAAATGCCCATTATATGTACCTACTTGCGTAACTCTTAGCGCATTAACATTATTTAATAATACTTTATATTAACAATACTTGATCGTTTTTGATGTACAGCCTTTGCAGTTAACGTTTTAAAATAAGGTATGTATAATATTTGGTTTTACAGCCAAGTTCATTTTTATGCATTGACAGAGTCTGTTGTACTTAGACCTTTGGCTGTAAATTGAAGCTTCCGTTATATCTTCTATTCATTTACAAATCACTAATAACATACAATTATTAAAATAATACGATTAAACAGTGAACAGAAACACAACACAGTACTATGTTAATGTGTTTATGTAGTTGCTATTTTGTTTGTAAAATTCTATTATTCTATTTATTAAAATAAGAATGATCCAATATTTTGTCTACTTAATTCTAATTTAATATGTTAACAAAACTTCATGTATTGTTGCGCGTGCGTTATACGCAAACTGCTTTGTAATTAGAATTAGCTATCTGTCAAAATACACGAGACACAATAAAAAATCTACTTCTTGAAATTGCGTTACCTATATAAAATTGATCGACATTTTCACTCGATATATTTTCTTGTCAGACGCTTAAAAATATTAAATTATGATAAAAATGTTTTGTGCATGTGTGAGAAATAAATTAATAACACATTCAACACACACATTATGTACTTTTACACAATACTCAAATGTATACATAAGCTAAATGTACATTGACGAACATCATAAGATTGCTTTAATCTATATCCATATAATTTTACATAAAATTTGCTTGCTTGTTTGAATGGAACATTTGACAAAAAACATAAAATTTTAACCAACTGTACCTATATTTAGAATATACTTACTCTATGTTTATGTTAGAATTTATTTATAAATCAATACTTGTTGCAATGTTCAATAGAAAGATAGCAGATATTGTTGAAATGTTATTTTGCTCAATTCCATTTATCTAAGTTTCAAATACCTACTTTCTTCCTATTCAACATAATGACCACTTACACATAATACACAAAACGGGTTACAAAAAAATTTATAACGTGTCCTTTAACAATGCCAAAAATAGTAACAGAACGTTTGGCCCATTCTATATCGACTATGATGTAGCCATTAGCGTCAATTCGGATCTTGCCAAAACTTAACCAATTTTACAGCTAAAATGTTGCCGTCCCTTTCAATACGAAAGTATGGCAAATAAAAAGGATGGCATCTTTTTTAGTCAAATTAGTTTAAGTCAAGTTTTGGTGACATCTGAATTGAAACCATTGCCAGATCGTCTTAAATGTGCAATGTAACAACTATACTTTCAGCAGTTTTAACACTAATATAAATCCTTTATAAGTTAAATAACTAGGGTTTTGGTGTAAATTCTGTTAGGAAGGCCACATACGGCTTTTGTCAATACATTTTTCATTTCTAGCCTTTGTAGTTTCATGATAAATCTAAGGCCAGCATCAGCTTACAAGACCAAAAGCTGGAGAAGCATTCGTCTTGCTAAAAGCTATTCAATGCAATCAAATCAATGCATTGGGGTGTTTTTATAAACTCTCATAGAATTCTGTTGTTGTACTGACGAATTTATCGATTTTGGCGATTGAGTGTTCGGTTCAGGTCGTTTTTTAAATCTAAAAACAAAATATAACTCTTTACTAACGCAGTTTTAGTTTAACACTCAAAACTAGATGGCAGCACTTCCAATTCCATCTAAGACTATTTTAACGCAGTAGGTACGCGTCTAACAACAAATCTCTGATACCACACAAGACAAGACACCAACTTTAAATGAATATCACTTATCGTATTAGTTATAAAAATAATTCTTACAGTCGAAATGATAAAATGCAAAACAGCTTGCGAAGTTTGGACAGCGTTAAAAGAATCACAGACTCAAATAGTTCTTTCATTCATAAAACACGAAATATATGACATTTTCGAAGGGGTCAGTAATGTTAAAACAATATAAATTCTACTAAATGCATGTCTTTGTACTACTCTGGTTACTACCTTCGATCTGTGAGCAAAGCGGAGACACCATAACCAAAGACATTATGAAAATTGTACTTTCTTACAACGCTTCTCTTAACGGATTTGCAAACATTTTAGATAAACATTGGTGTATATTCAGATGTCGCCAAAACTAAATAAAACTAATTTGACAAGACTTCAAATGTTGCCGTCCCTTTTATACCGAAAAAAATAATCGTTTTGAATAAAGAGAAATGGTTTTTAAAAAACGAAAAACCGACTTCAAATTCATATTTACACTGTTTTTAAGTTTTTAGGGACAAATGCTTATCCCTCGGGAATATATTCTATGGGACCATCTCGGGATCATGGTCCATACAAAAGCGAAATAATTTTTCAAATCGGTACATAATAATCAACTGAGAAATCCACGAACACAAAAAATATATACAGCCCGAACATAGAACATCTTCCTCTTTGTTGTTCGTTTCGTCGGTAAAAAATGGGATGTCATGATTTTAAGTGATGTCAAATAAGTTTAGTTAAGGCAAAATTTGAATTGACACGATAATATTGTAAATGTTTGGTGATTGTTACTAAAATAATTCTTTATTGCTCGTTAGTATACGAAAATTAGTTTGTAATCCTACAGCGGATAATTTACTATCTATAGTTTACTTCGTGTTCATATTTGAGTGCGAAGTAAATATTAAATTTAAAAAGATAATGTCAATTTGATATCGCCAAAACTAAAGTAAACTAATTTGACAGGACTACTTGCCGTCCCTTATTGATCGAAACAAAAATAATGACATTTGTGCTTAAAAATTGATTAATTTGATTAATTGGTAAATTTCTCCGTCAATTATTAACTGTTTGGGAAATTCTTTTGCATTGTATAGGAGAATGATCCCATTTAATGTTGATTCCCAATGGAAGTACTGATTATTTAAACATAGGTTTTTGTTTTTTTTCTAAAGAATCAAATTAAAACATCAAATTATATTGCTGGCAAATTAGTTTTGGCGACATCTAAATTGACACCATAGGCACGTATTTTAAGATTTATTTGAACGACGACTTTTTTTAATTTGAGGCCCTGAGAAAAACAACGTTAATATTAATATAAAGTACAGTTTTTAAACGCACTGAATGAGGGTAACGAGAACATATTTTATGTCCTCCTTAAAATGATAAAAAATACATTCAAATGTTAATAAAAATACCAAATACCTACATTTACACTGTACAGAAAATGGACAGGCTGTAAATTTCTATTCGTTTTCACATTGTACGTAACATGATATCTAAATAAATACGTAACTACATAAAAATACGGTTAAAAATACACTGACTTGATAGGATAAAATTAAAATATATCATTATAAGGTTAACGTTAACTATCGTCGTAGAAATTCATGTTAAAAGATTATCAGACACTTACCCTGCTTCCTGCAGATCAATACCTATGTGTTCGTGGGTGTATCACTCATTCTTTCACCGCTTATTGGCTGCATTTGGACTACGAATACATACATAAGAAAAGGAGCCAATGAGCGGCGAAAATAGTACCTCACGAGTACATTTAAATTAACCGGCAGATGGCAGCACTTAGCCACGGCGAGTGAATCACCATTGGCGAGTGCTATATATCCTGCGTACTTAAATAACAACATTGAGAATGATGTTTGATGCTGTCCCGTTCAGTTCTAATTCGATCTGAGCGAGACAGCATGACAGATGACGTCTTTCTCAATGCCATTATTTAAGAACGTGTATAATATTGTTAATGAAATATCTACGTAACATTATTTGAGTAAGGTCGGGTGGTTTGTATTGAGTCTATTCAGCGTCCGCTCCCTTGAGTCGTAGTCGGGCGAAGTCTTCGAAGATGATATCGTCGTCGTTATCTTGCCCGTTCTCATCTCTGCAACAAATAAATAGAAAGCCTTTTATTCCTTGCACACAATAATTATATGACTTTTTCTTCATAAAAAGTATATTTAGACCAAATATTAAAACCGCCGTAAATATTATCAGCCGGATAGGCATGAAGAGGTAAAATAATGCTGGAAGTATGCACTTGACATTTTCACACCGCATAATCTAAAAATATAAAAAGCAGCAAGGAAGCCAAGCTTGTGTGTATATTTATTATATTTTATATAATTTTTTATTAGGATTAGATTTTATGTATATTTATTAAAGTGCCACTGTCTATATTGTTCTTTCATGTCCAGTCCATCCTAAGGTTGCCTGGAAGAGATCGCTCTAACCGATAAGGCCGCTCTTTATTCTATCGTTTATTCCTGTATTGTTTTCTGTTTTGTGTGGTATAATAAAGTGTTTTATATCTATCTATCTATGTATCTTGTGTTATGGTTGCCAGATGACCGATACACAGCCACCTTCTGCGTCTCACGTCTGCCCTAGTGCAACAAGCATTTGGCGCAGTCAGCAGGATATTGATGTAAGCGCGCATTTGGCGCAGTCAGGTGGATACTCACGGATGCAGGTCCAGCTGTATCAGGTCTTGTCCATCATCGTCCTGTCGCGCGGGCTGCTCGGAGTACAACCTCGGCATCTCTTCTTCAGGCTTAGGATGCATCAGAATGAATGGTAGCTCGGCACTTAGGTCCCTAGAAACAAACATCGTTATAATTAGGTTTCGATTTTTAATGATTCGAACAATTTTGCCAAAACTCCTGCTCCGGTACTTCAATGAGCTGGGCTGGTTCGGGGGATAATGCACAATACACTCCCATGCGAGATTACAGTGCAGTTCCGTTATACAAGAATTAGAGTTAGTACACTCACCCGCCAAGTGGTCCGAGGCACAGTTTCACTTTGACCTTGTATTGCACTATGATACCTAGGTTTTCACGTTGCGATGGATCCGCGATTCTGAAAACCAATCTCATATCAGGCAAAGTTTATATTATATTTACAAAAAGGTAACGTAATGAAATACATCGAATCCGATTTCTTATTCATAAATGCAAACAATTCTTAATTGACAAATGCTATTATGACGTAAAATCATTTTTGATTGACAAACTGACAAATAATAATAAATAGATATTTTTCAAACTCTTCAAACGAATATATCTCAATGGTAGCGGGGCGTCAAACCCGCTCCGCTAACGTTATTTTGCTAAGCTCGCTAGCTAGCTAGCTAACATCTTGCTTAGTGTGAACAAATTAGTGTGAACAGCTATAAAATAAGTTTCCTTACAGTGTACTGGACTCAAGGTTGGTATCCTCGTGTTTGGGCTGAACATCTAGACTAGAGCCAGGCTGTTTGTGCTTGTTATTTGCCAGGAGGGGCGTTAGAGTGAGGACCTTGCTTAGTGTGAACAAACAGCTTTAGAGTAGGGAATCCTTACAGTGTACTAACCGCAAGGTAACCTTGTGTTTGAGCTGAGTGTCTAGAGCCAGCTCTCATTTTTCCTTTTTGTTTGTCAGGAGAGGCGTTAGGCTAAGGATGAAGCAAACAGATATAAAGTAGATTTCCTTACAGTGTACTGGACGCAAGGTTGGTATCCTCGTGTTTGAGCTGACCATCTAGAGCCAGCCCCCATTTATCCTTGTTGTTTGCCAGGAGGGGCGTTAGAGTGAACACCTTGCTTAATGTGAACCCTGGACCAACGGGGCATCCCTCTCTGTGAAGGAAAAATTGGCTTAGAACTCAAAGTAACTTCTACTAAATTCCCTGTGTATTTTTGAGATAAAGCATTTTGAGTCGAGTTTTGGGAGTACAAGTCGTTTGATTCATTGTCTTAGGTAGGGTAGACTGTATGTCTCTTTCTTACATTAAAGAATGTTATATGGTAAGATACAGCCAATTATCCAATTTAAGAAAGCAGAATACCGTAGCCAACTTCTCTCAACTCATCTTTTTCCTTAGTGAAGTAAACCACTAAGTTCAAGTAATTAACTTCTCTAGAAATTAGGTAGGTACTAAATATAGTAGGTGGGAGGGCAATGAGAATTGGCTAGATTTTAGAAAGGAACGGAAAATTTTGTCTGCGTAGAATCAGACAAGATAATATTAGTCACAAACTGGCTATATTTCATATAAACGTATGCAATAGGTTTTATTGCGTGTTATGTAATATTATACTTGGTTACAGACAAAACAACTCTTTGAATCTAGCACTCTAGACAAAACTCGTGGTACGTTAGTTACAATGGCTTCGAATTTACAAATAATGAAGATTCTTTTCGACTACGGAGTACATATGGGTATAAAAACTTTAAACACATGCATTAATATTGATAAATATCACACAAAATCACTTACAGAGACTGACTTTTTAATTTCTTAGTAAACATCCCAAAAAACGGTAAGTCAAATAATTTCTTCACCTTCATTATTCTTTCCCTGTGCAAGAAATTATTTCTGTATCAAATAAAAATTGAAATTTTAATAGGTACCTATTAAAATTAATTAGCTATAACGTAGAGGTACGTTACATAGGATCTCCAACGGTTATTTTTAATTTCCAAAGTTTAAGCTTAACCTCTTTTAGAGCTAAGAGGCGCTGTTTGAAGTACATACTTGTAATTAGGCTCAGACCCCACCAAAGCGGAGATCGGCGGAGCCGTCCAAAGCGGAGACGAGAAAAGATGCTTTTCAGCTAGGGTGTCTCCACCGAAGCTGGGCGGAAATGTGTACTGGCTAGACTGGAGCGGACATGTGTGCTGGCTGGAGCGGTATATCTCCGCTCCAGCTGGCTAAACCGAAGATGTGTCCAGACTAAAACGGTACTGAACTGCGTGTGCGATCGTCAGATGTTGGTTGAGATGAATTTATTTATTGATAATTTTTGAAACTCACTTGGAGTTTTTTGTAGAAGGGTGTACGTTGCTAAAATATACATTATCTTTCTTTCTTTATTCTTAGCCTCTATAACTAGGCTAAACAATCTCTTAGCAATGTACAGCGAGTTTATTATTAATTCTGAAAAGCTATTGGGAAGCTCTTAATATCTATATCGTAAGGTATATAATGCAGTGTATACTAACTCGCTCTCCGCCTCCGCGACGGTACATTTGTACTGGGCCGTCGAAAAGAGACAGATGTCCGCAAACTGACGGACAGACACTTTGATGCGTTTCACGGAGCGATTCGAGTTGTTCGCTATGTGCACGTTCACTGCTATGTTCTCGCCGTGGTGGTATAGTTCCTGTAAAACAAAGTAAAATACATAGTTAATAAGTAAAATGAATTGTTAATATTAATTAGTAATTTTAAAAATTAACATAAATTCAACTTGTTTATATGTTTTTCTAGTACGTATCATTTGCGAGCTATATAGAAACTTTGAACAAATATTTATTGACGAATTATCCAAATATAATCGGATATTTGGATAAATATCGGTTCAAGATTGTAGTAGAACCTACTCAACGTAAAGTACCATTTTTTTAAATTACAAGTAAATTCTAGAATATTATCAGGTACTTCGGACGACGCGACGGTAAGATATTACATACCTTATCTAAAGAAGCTTCAAGGTACATCTTGTTAGGGCTCATCATGAACTCCTTGGACACCTCCACAGAAGGCTGTTCGCCCTGCTTGCTCGGTGCATACATTATCTTACGTATCGCTAGCCGCACGGAATTTCTGCAATACACAATAATACATTAGACTTTGACTATTATTGACATAAAAATAACTCAAGACATGACAACTCGTCTCTCCGGGCGCCGCCGCGCTGTTTGGAGTTTTACTGGCGCGGGGTATTGGGGGTAACCTAGCTGAGATTGAATAGTTCTCAACTTTGATGTAGTTTGTCTTGCTATAAGTCCGCTACAAAGGCCTTGAGTTCATAGTCGACGCTGCATGGTTTGTCCGTGTGCCTTGGTGCGAGTTGGAGTGGGACTGACGCGGGGTAGTGGGGGGAAGCTCGAAGTAGAAGGTATAGGTTGTAGCACCCAGCTTAGATTCAATAGATCACCTTTTGTGCGGTTTGTCGTCCTGTGAGTCCGCCACGAAGGCCTTGAGTTCATAGTCGACGCCGCATGGCTTGCCGGTGTCTCCGGGTGCAGGCTGGAGGGTCACAGACGCGGGGCAGTGGGGGGGAAGCTCGAAGTAGAAGGGATGGGCGGCGGCGCCTAGCTTGCGGACTAGGCGCTCCTGTAGCCGAGTCAGCGGCCGCTTTGGGGGACCCGTGACAGGGTATATCTGAAGACAAGCTAGTTTTGTAGTATAAAATGTCAAAGTAGGTATTTATTTAATAACCAATGATCTTGCAGATCAACTTTTACTGTAAAACAAAATAAACAAGAAATTTTCACATGGCATCATCATCATCAGACAGCCCCATGTAATCAGACCTAGTGTTAGTCATATAACACGCTCATTTTAGTCTTGCAAGTACTCAAGAAGTTGAAAAAAAGCTCTATAATGACATTAAAGTTTTCAATCTCGTGTTTAGTGGAAAGGCAGCTTAACCGTAAATAAACACAGTTCACTGAGCAATACGTAAGACAAAAGCATTTCCCGCAAACGCGACACGCAAAAATGCTAACGTTAATAATGTTTTATGGACCGAAAGTATCCCTGATTTCATAGAAGTAACCGAATCACTTGTATATTTATGTAAACCTATTGATAAAGAAGGTATTTCAACGTACACAAAAGGTAACATTCATAATTTGCTACCCTTCATTCAAATCGACTAAACGCGAATCCTTTGAAATGGAAATAGCTTTACAAGATTGAGCAAATCACTCCAAAATTAATTATATCCAAAATCTCAGAACAAAATGACTAAATCTGAAATCAGATTAAACAATTTGAAAACCGCGAAACACGAGCGTGAAGGGATTTAATAAAAGGCGTCAAATATACCGCGTACAAAATCACTGCGTCTGAGATCTTAAGAAAAGTTACGAGATTAAATCGCGAAGTCGAATGGCTTCAAAAGGAAACTGACCAAATTAATTTAGCTGAACTTGACTGGGCGATAAAGTTTTATTGGGTTTTTAATCATACTGTTCCTGCAAAAGGTGGCGACCGACTGAATATTTTTGCGTAGTAAAAGGTTTTGGGACAAAACCAGCAAACTTTTGATCATACCTTTTATACAAATCAATATATTCTCATGTTTTGAAGATAAGAGGTGATGGAATAATAGGGGAACTGTAGGAGCTATTACGAAATATAGAGGTATTTTTCTAGTTAATAGATTCCCTCACGTGGTACCTGGATATAATATTTACATATAAAGGGGGTTTTGCGGGCAATGCTTCACTTGCAAGCCCGGTAACGCTTTTATCACTGCTTTGGTGGTCGACTGAGGTTAACAGCATTTTAGTCCTTCCGAAAAAAAATGCTGCACTTGGCGAGCGGAGCTCGGAGAGGCAATATCTCTGGCGGTACTCTACCGTTGATGCTCGGCGCTCTGTGTCAGGATCGCGTATTGTTGTGGTGTTCGTCTCGTGGAGAGACGAAACTATTTGACGACTTGCTACGACAGATATTTTTCATTTTGAAGTGGATTTTTCTTCTACAAATAGGTTTTCTGTGATTTTGTCAATTTGTGGGACGACGGGCTATACACGCAGACTACATTTTGTTGCATCTTATCGGAGAACGTTTAGCGCGGAATTGTTACAAAATATTTTCATTCTTATATTTCACATATACATAGAAATCTTTACGAATTACACTAGATAAGCTGGCAACCCAACCAAAGCCACCAAACCACTCCAAAGCTTCCCATAGAAGACTAGAGAGTCCAATTTCCATTATTTTCGTTACCTGTTCAGCAGCCAGATACAAGTCCTTGCGGAAGGTAAGACCGAGCACATCCAGGTCTTCGCGACCGTATCTGAACGCCGCGAGCACATGGCCGAAGACTTTTCGATCTTTTACGTACTCTGGGTCGATTAGGACTACTCCATCTGGAAAAGGGGTGATGAATTTTACTACTACTTCTTAGTTATGATGTTCAGCAGCCGAAAATCTGCCACGTCGTCGGCCAGTCCAAACGGAGACTAGTCCGCAATAAATGTGTGCGCAAACACAGATCATGATTCTATATTTAATCTTAAGGCAGAACCGATTGTCTCTAGAAATACAGTTTTTAACCCGTTCGGGAGACAATGGATTCACTTTATACTTATATCTTAGCTTGAATATTTATTAAAGGGTGTCACAGTCTAAACGTCAAGGCAGCGCAGTAAGCGGTAGGAAGCCACAACGCGCTGGCTGCGCCAGTTTGTGAGAGACTTACAACACCGTGAGCTGAGCATACTCAACTCTTAATCGACCGTCGAAATGTAACTTACCAATTGGGTCTACATGTGTGATGTGATCTACGAAGTCTCTTTTCCCTAAGTATACTGTGATCTGAAAATAAAAAAAACATTAACACTAAACACATCAAACCAAACAAAGAAATTTTCTGAATCTCTAGATGGTAAATTTGATTTCAAACACAGTAATTTTTCAAAAATTTGGATTTTGTATAAGTGTTAGAGCTGATTACAGTTAGACATATTACATGATCAGATCATAGAAGGACTCAAGACACGAGTAGATAGTCCTTGGCATTTTTAGCAGGAATCGAGAAACTCGCCCACACATCATGGTTAACAACTCGTCATTTGTACTGTTCATTGCTAGTTTCAAAAGATAACAAAGAAATACGAACCTTTCCATTCGGAGAACTCTTCTTGAACACCCTGGTTGCTTGCCGTTGCTTGTTGCTGCCGGCGTCGTCCATCTTGCCGCCTCACCCTCCACAACACTGCAAGAACAAAACGTTATGGTTTAGTTAAAATAAATTAAATTATATTTTAACGGTTCGTTAAATTTTAACGGGTTATTTACCTATTTTTCCCGACGCCCGTTTCTGTTGTTGTAAATAGTACTTGTATTTTTGTGTTCTGATCGCGTAAGTTTAAAAATATAAATTAAATTCGTTTATTAAGAAAATTACACCCATTTTAAGAGTTTAGTAGAGTTTGAGTTAGTAGTACATTCACGGTCAAATTACATTATTCACATTAACAATTACAATAAATTTGTTTAGCATAAGGGTCCATTAGACTTGACACCCAGTGCCTTTGCAGGCTACTGCAATGTCTGTCCCTTAGCAAGCTACGATCGAAGCTACGTGTGCGTCAGCAAACATACCTGACGCACTACAGTGTCTGGCCTTTATAATAATTTGTTTAGGGCAATGGTGGGGACCATTGCCCTAAACAAATTATTATAAAGGACTCGTAGGTTAAGGAGAATAGAAAACCAGTTATTTCCATACATGGCGGACACAAAACTTATCAGCGGGACAGAGCATACGTTTTTGCTTATTTACAAGAAAACTAGACAACTTTTTGCAGAAATTGGTTCAAGGAACCAAATAATTAGTAATAGGTGGTAATAGCAATAACCTGTACATATATTGTTTGCAACAGTCTGCAGTTAGTTAGTTGTTTTATTTATAAATACTAGTTCTAATTTGTTTTTATTATTTGATTGTAGATTTATTTGCTTATAAAGATCTTACTTAGTAATAATACCTACGAAGTCATTTCAATAGACCTTAGAGTTCCTGAAATCTCGACCAAATTATATGCGAACCAGAAATATTATGATTTTTTTATCGGTCGTTTTCGACCAACTGCGCTACGAAGGTAGTAAATGAAAATGAATTTACGTTAGTACGTACAAATTCCGTCGCAAACAACCCAAACGAAGTTTTATAAGCAAAACAAACAAAGCAGGGACAAGATAAATAAAAGCTGCTAAAATGGGAACGGACAGCGGACCACTTAATTATCGCCAAGTACAGTGTGCCTGCGGGGACTCGAACCCGCGGTAATTGCATTCCTGACCGCAGCCAGCGCACCAATGCGAACTTAAATGAGCCGATAGCCTGATAGGTTCGAGTTAGATCTATATCTGTGGGGTTCCCTTTAGATTAATATTTAGTAGGGAATTTCAGAGATTGATATTATTCTCTTGCCGCGACAACTAATAGGAACGTATATTTATAAATAGTTAATAGTTCATATATAAGTTATAGAATAGTTTCATATAATATTAAAGTTGAGAACATTGAGTGCACTTGACGCACTTACGTTTAGTTTAGTTTCATAACATTAATTCAGTTTTGTCTAGTTTTCCATCGCAGCAGCCATTTCTATCGTTGTATCTGGTGAATACCACAGATAATAAATATTGTCGTGGCACTGAGCTCGTAATTCCGATAGTTATTGGGTCTCTTGAGTAGCGACCACGCGAAGGCGCAGCGTGGGCACTACAAGGTAGACCAATGACCTGGGGCCAAATTATGCTAACCAATCACTTTACTATGGCAATAGTATCGTCCTAGAATCGTTCTTAGATGGAAGAAACTCTATATATATATATAGTGCGTGAGGTACTATTTGCACGTAGATCGCTAGAATAATTTTGAACCTGCATACTATTGACGCGAATCCCTCTTATCTGTAGTTTATTTCATCTACCGCCGTGCGTGGCGGTGGGACAATCTCAAAATGTGTCATTCTGAGACGATTCCATAAGCATAGTGAAGCGATTTGTTGAGCAGAATTTGGCCCCTGGTCGCAGCGATACTACCGGATGCGGGAACGGGGAACTGTCATTGTGGCGATTTAACGAACACCTGATATAACGAAATAATACTTTACGCTATCAAGCAAACAAGCCGAAAATAAGGTAAGAGTTCTGGGACAGTCTTCTCCTAACTAAACTAAAGTTTGGGATAATCCGATAAACTCGTGGAACTCACGTATTGCAAGTATCAAAAAGATAAAACGTGTTCCGAATAACCATCACCGTTAAAATAAAAGAGAAAAGCTATCATCGGCATTTATTAACAAAATGCTACAGAATAGCCAAGTATTTTCGGACGGCCAAAATTCCTTTCACAGTCAGTCTGAACATTGCATAATATCGACATTGCCAGTTCGACAATCAATATTTAATAGCCCAGAGTACGAACAAGACCTTCGACCTGAGAGTTACCGCGGAATCAAATTAGGCAGTTGCTCAAGAGTCTTGATAATACAAATTTGAGGGGGTGGTTTTAGAAGCGTTAAATGAATCGCACATTAAAGAAAAGACAATATTCTTAAATAATGTTTAAAATACGAGTAGTTCGTCCAGATAGAAAAGCGCACGCTTTGCTATCCTGGCTGTCAACCGTGCACTCGTGCTTAATTTGACATATTTAAATCCTCTTCTACGAAGACACAAAAAGTGGTGGGGAGACTAAAAGGCATAAAAGCAGGCCTTGGACCCGCAATCAGTGGGACTATAAATAAATAATGAACCAGGCTTAATGGATGATCAAATAATGTAGTAACTAAAATTCATTTCTCGATTTAAAAATATTATTTGAACAGCAGATACAAACAAATGGAAGTTACTCTGAATTGTAAATTAATGATAACGTCAATAAGATTATTCGCTTGAGTGTTTCTTGAATTTCTTAGAATTGCTTTCTGCCATTATTAAGAATCTTCGTATCTATCAGAGTTCTGAAGATAAAATAAAATCAGTCCGTATTTTCGAGGATACTTGGTAAATTAATTAAATACGCACCGTAAATACTTTCTGGATTTGTATGAAAGGAAATCATTATCACCGGTTACAGTACGGACAATTTACCTTGGCAGGTTTGTACAATGATATTAATAATTTATTTGCAACCATTTTAACACATTTGAATACATACATGTGATACATGCATTCCTACATTTCATACAGAGCTTCATTCTCCATATCTATATTACGAGTAATATTAAAAATTCGCAACAAACGCTGTCTATCTGTGACCTATTCACGACGGCTGAACGAATCTTAATGAAATTTGGCGATGTATACGGTATCTCTGGGACAGACGTAGTAGTTAAAGATATCACACTAATATATTATAGTATATTTTTATTCTTATTTATTATATAATATGTAGTAACAAGATTTACCTACTTCAGTGAATCAATAAATATATTTTCTTTCTTTTTTTCTTTAAATTTTTTTTTCATAAATGCGAAGTTTTGATGGATAACATGGATGTTTGTTAGATCTTCACGCCAAAACTACTGAACAGAACGGGCTGAAATTTTGCATAGTATTCTATAGTTCTGGACATATATTTTTTATCCCATGGGAGGATATCTCTAACCTTAAAACGTATCGTTTCATAGAAACAACGCGGACTAAGCCGCGGGCAGAACTAGTATTTAATAGTGACACAATTAAAATTCAAATGAACATATAGGGCTATGATTTGTTACTAGGCCATTTGCTTGATCATTTTCACCAGCTAATAGCGGGCGGGTAGTAACCGTTGTGAAGTAATAAATATTAATGTACATATACTACTTAGATGCTGCTGGCTATCCCTTTGTGTGTTCACATTGTGTTAGGAGAAGGAAGTATAATGGAATGTAGCATGTAATCAGAAGTTCATCCCAAAGGTATCAATGGAAAAGTTCAGCTGTTATTTACCCTCCGAAACTGAAAGCCCATATTCTCGCATCAAACTTTACTGAAGTACGAGGTAATGAATATCTCAAGTTTTGGGATATATTTACATTACAGTTGTAGAAGGTATTTTCCTTCTGTTACTTTAAGGCTGATTTCTAGAAAAGCGGAGTACAGCGAAATCATAGAATATCAAATAATAAGAAGTCAACTCCAACGAACCCTCTCGAGACGGGGTTATATAGTTTCGTTTAGGTCACCTTTTATTTCTATCATCAGACCAGCTCGATAGTACCATAACATGGCCCCGATAGTAGGTACCATAACATTGCCTCGATCATACCATACACTACATACGTAGTATGCCAAATTTTGAGTTGGTCTACAAATCATTTGCAAGACCTGTCCCAGACATAATGTAGATACTGATAGATGTTGTGTCTACTATTCTCACTTTTATTATACAGCTCAGTTTTGCCTTTACATGAGTTGCAAATTTTTTTTTTCTTATTATCTATTACAAAATGATTATAAAATAGAACGTAATTGGCAAGCAAACTGAAGATAATGTTTAGTTTAGATACGTATGTAGGTATCACTCCAAGATGCTAATCATCAGAAAAGTTACTGAGTATAGAGTGTTTTATATTTTCAGGCAGAGCTCTACTTTGAAGCTAAAGAGGTATACTCACATGGACACCTGTATGGCTCCAGCGCGTGTGCCTAAATGCTGTGTAGCCACGCCGCCCTGCAACAAACAACATACACTTTAGTCGCAATTACAATTAGCTCGAAATGTCCCACTGTTGGGCATCCCTCTGATTCCACCGGTCTAAAACTCTCGGTGTATGTGTAGTCTTCCATATACATTCGTATGATACAACCCGCACGCCTTCGCCTCCGGCCCGGCTACGGTTTCTGTGTGTGGCGGCTTTGAAGCCGTCTTGGATCCCGCCATACGTCAAGTCAGTTGGACCCGCGGTCTTTCTAAATAATTGAATAATAATAAATCTTTAGTCAGAAAACAGTGCATGCAGTGCAAGTACATTTACTTAGACACAATTTACCAAACGAAAATGGTTTGATAATAGCGAAAAATTTGAGGTTTTTTTTTCTAGGTTATACGTTATAATAGTAACTAGTTCCTGACAGCGGCTTCGCACGCGTTGTGGCTGTATTACAGCGAAAATATTGCTTCCTAAAAGTTTCAAACGCTTCACGCCCTTGTGCTGTCCGAGTTAAAGCTCATATCTGAAACGCAATTTTTTGTGCTGAGCTATTATAGCAGAGCGCCTTTGATCTGCGACAACCTTTCACTACATGAAAAGTTACCATAGAAACAACGCGAGCGAAGCCGCGAGCAGAAACTAGTAAGTAATATTGTATTGCAAAATCTTCATGGCCTATAGATTGGTAAGGATATTTACTCGCTAGCAAACCAATTGAGTTTTCTACCGCTGCTGAGCCCGCACGGAAGTTATTGAGGTATGCGTCAAGTTACTTCCGGAGTATCGGCTTTCGCGATTGATCGAAATGGATAGGCCGTCGTTTACAGCCAACATGTAGATACAAAAATGGTTTCTGAGATTTCACTATTAACTCAAGTCTCATTCCTGGCCAAATAATAAAATAAATAATGCTGGACAATCCACACAGCATCTAGCCCCAAGCTAAGCAAAGCTTGTGTTATGGGGAGCTATATGACTAATATATGACAATACAATGGTACATAATATTATAAATAAATAAATAAATAATGGTGGACAATTCACACAGCATTATCTAGCCCCATAGTAAGCAGAGCTTGTGTTGTGGGTACTAGATGACTGATATACTTAATACAATAGATTGCATAGATATAACGACCAGAACACCCCGATCAAATATCTGCAGATCGTACACAAAATTGTTCCGAGGCGGGAATCGAACCCGCAACATCCCGCGTCGCAGGCGGACCTTCGCCCACCGCGCCACAGAGGTCAATTCATCAGTAAATCGTATTGTTGTTCTTCAAGTTGTATTATTAAGTTTTTATGATTGCTTCTTCTCTTAACGAGCTCTTTAGAGCCCTAAAGAAAACTAATTTCGGGAATTTGTTCTGTGTAATAAGTTTTAGCGAAGAAATTGATACGCATCGGAATTTCGAGTTTGGACACGTAATAATGGCTTTTGTTTCTGCTTCTTAGAGCTTATTCGCGGATTTCCTTGTCTGAAGGTGGTCTCAAATGAAGATAATAAATAACTCTTGTTTTTCTGTAAGGCTAAGCCCGCATTGTGAAATCTCGCCTCGAGATATTTATTCTAGTGGATTATAGTCCGTGTTAAACCTAACGCACGGTGAATAAAATTCTTCACGATTTTCCAGTTTCTACCCAATTTTCAGCTGAGCTGAGACGCACATCAAATCAATGGACTACAACGATTTTTCCTCTCTCCACAGTGCAACAAACTCCATAGTGCACAAAACATTCACGAGAATTTTAAATCGCACCTCGGCGTGGTGGTATCTGCAGCAAAACACAGATTGATTGAGGAATTATTTCCACGCGGATTTATTTCCGCAAGTGCGTGTAACTTCATACAATTCAATTCAATACAATTTTCGCAGTGCGGAGTAAGCCTAAGTATATCTAGCGTTATGTTGTGGTTGGAGCGATGGTACCAAGAATCCACTATTTGCTTAAATATACTCAAAGCTGAGGGTAATACAAGGACACATAGCTAGACACTATTCTGGGAAGAATAATACGTAACCTCCTTGCCTCAATATCTTGGGGACTTTGATGGGTCAAATTTAAGATAAGCAAAGACCAGGTACCCCTCTCCCTATGGCCTGAAGAGAGGAGTCCACTCTATTCGGAGATAATCTTTCCATCAACAGACCATCACCATTGATCAATACGGAACGTGACCGATTACCCGGCCGCCGCCAGAGCCTTTCACAGTTTTATCAATATTGGGGCTGAATTATCGACGAGGGGCGTTCATTGTATGAAATATTAGGGAGGCCAAAGGAGGCCAATGAATAAACAAAATGGCCCTGTATTGTTTGTGGACGGTCAACGTTGGCGAGACAGTTTGATGAGATTGGTATTGCAGATAATTTAGGTACTATACCTTATAGTGCAGTAATACATATTTTGAGTGAATCATCACAAACTGTTTTTATGATAGATTTGGCAGCTCTACTCTACAAGTCTGACGGCCAAGAAGTAACTGAACTATTGAACCGGCACCGAAGTGTTCATTTTAAATCGACATCGAAGAGAGCAGAAGAAGAAAACATGTTTTACATTTGATTGAACTTCATTTTTATATACTTGTAGCTTCTTCGTTTCTGGTAGAACTTCGCTGACTGCGCCTCAAAGGTCATCGAATACGGATGTGAGGATAATACTGCCTCGGGGAAAGGGAGGGCAATTCGCAGCTAGAGCAGTTCAGGGACTCCGAATCCTGGTAGATTAAACAGACGAACCTAAATGCTATATTTTACAAAATAACAACGCGTGAAACTTTGGCCACAAGTTGCCTAATAAAGAATGACTCAAAGAAAGCTCTATGAGCAAGGAAACAAAGCCCAGAACCCGGCACGTATACCTACCTACAGGTAAATTATACGCGTGGCTTTGTTTGTAATACACAAACGGAATAAATTATAACAGCCTTCGTAGAAAATCTACAGGCCGAGGTGTTAGTCATACTAAGAGTATACTTTAATAAAACATTTTATGTTGTTATTATAGTGCGTAAGCCCTCGCACTCTGGGAAACCAATCCAGCCCCGCTGCCGCGGTCCCGCCTAAATATATATTTTTGGGATATTTTTATTAAAACATTATATAAAGGTCGCGTTTTTTCTCGTGGTCTGTGTTTGTTCTCGTCATCTGGATACAAGGCAGTCTTTAAGATGGAACATGACATGAGCACGAGCAGCGCTAAAACCAAAATATTTTGTTTCTTGTCATTTTTTAACGTGAAGCGAAAGAAACTAGTACCATACTTATAGTAGTTACATTACTTGTAGCTCTCTTTTGTATCATGAATATAATTCCTAAATAAACAACTTGTACCGATCCTTTATATCAGTTCATGACGAAGCATAGTTTATAGCAAACAAATAGCAATTCGATATCACGACTTCAATATAAAACTGCCTGCAACAGAATTGCGTAATACGGCTGGCTATCACTATCCGGAAATGTGGGATTGTCGGTGACATAATGGAAAGTAAGGACTTTACTGTTGAATGTATGAGATTAGGTATGTGAGATTGACGGCCGTAGCACATCTCTCTCTACACATAGATTTAACAATGATTCTATCTCGTTTTTTCGCGCGATTCCGCCGATCTGCTCGGATACTAGCTAAATCTCCACTCCGCTCCGGTCCGTCATTTAGCTGAAAAAACTAGCTTTGCGATTCCGCTGCTGATTTCCGGGCGGAGATGTGCTACGTGTATTTGATATGGATTAGTGTTACTGGTGATATAACCCTTCCAAGGAGGCGTTTTCCAAAAAAATAAAGCCCTTTCTACATACATATATTTACCTTCCTTAGAACTCAAAGAGGGCAGGGGTCTTTAGTGGAAGAGTGAAGGTCATGGGGACATCAAGTCTTCTTTCTGATTTGACCGGCCGAAACTCGGCGACATCTTAAGTCTAAGTCGAACAAAAATTTTTTGACATTATTATTTGAGCGAAAACGTCGCGCGACCTC
Source organism: Eupithecia dodoneata (assembly GCA_947044415.1). Lineage (NCBI taxonomy): Eukaryota > Metazoa > Arthropoda > Insecta > Lepidoptera > Geometridae > Eupithecia > Eupithecia dodoneata. Next base: position 2,550,393 of record OX345656.1, on the reverse strand, counting down.
AACGCGACACGATTTCATTAGAAGTGACATCTGTCATAATGTCACTTTAGGAGCATTCATTGGCTGAACATATAATGATGGCTCCCTGTCATAATGCTCGAATACTCGTCGAAATTCGTGGAATATTCTCCTTAAATCAGGTAACAAGATCCTTAGCTGACAGGCGCCCTTATTAAATCCTGGCGGCCTAGTTCCGGTGCTTCGCGGAAAAAGGGTATTCATTTATTTCGTAAAAGGTTGAATAACAATTTAAATATTTTTTAAATCGCTGTCGCTGACGGACCCGGAAGTGATGTAACGGTGAATTTTCGTATTTTCAGGGATTTTCTTAACCTAAGGGAAGCAAAATAAAAATAAAACTGTAATAATGTTAAAGAATAATGTTTGAAGTGGCAACGTTCGTAGCAAAAGACAATAAATGAGGGTAGATCGGGTCTGCCCATAAAAGCTTACTCGCATTGCCTTCAGTTATTCCGTGATCATGGCGCATGAAACTGTGGCGAAATATTGGATAACTCAAAAATCAAATCATGGTAAATATCCCGTTTTAAATAACTTTAGTGTTAAAAAGCATGATCGTTTCAAAAGTTTTATTGTAACAATGTTTTTTCAGACTCAATCTTAAACAACTAAACAGTAGGTGTTTAATAACTAAAATTGTACCATGCAACATACCTACAAGGTGAGAAATAAAATTAAATCCTACTAATATTTTAAACACGAAAGCTTGGAAGTATGGATGCTTGTTACTCTTTCACGCACAAACTACTGAACGGATCGGTCTGAAATTTAGCATTCAGGTAGTTCCAGGCACGGAAAAAAACATGGGCTACTTTTATTCCATAAATCAGTTCTCATGGGATAGAAATAACCTCTAAATGTTTCCATAGAAACATCAATCCACCAGATAAGTTGTAATATACAAAATATTGAATTATATAACGATGAGCGTACTATGCGTGTAGCCTGTATCGCATGGATCTGAAGCTAGTACGAGTACCATAAAATGTAGTGTAAGTAAATAATCACGAAGAAAAGATTTGGGTTATTCCTTCGGGAACATGAGAATGTCGCAGTCGTTTTTGCTTGTTATGCGATAGCTTCTAAATCAGTCTAAAATATAAACTTAGTTATAAAATGAACGTGTATAACCGACGGCAAACACCTACAAAACACTGCAGGTAGATGTGGCATTCGAAAGACAGGGCACCATGGCGCTCTTTTGGGGAGACACGTCCAGCAATGGGCTAGTATAAGCTAATGCTGATGATACGCCATTCAAATAACCTTACCTACCATGTCGTACCGTTCGTTTTATTGTTTCAAGTCGTGCGAGACGTGACTTAAAACACACTGAACCATGTCAAAGGAGTTTCATGTCGTACCTTCAAACAAGCGCGTTAGTTTTAGGAAATCTAATTAAAACATTTCATTGAATAGATAATTCGTTACGTCAATGGCTTCTGTTCGTTTATTTTCCTTATCGCCTCGTGCTCACGAAATCTTTAGGCAAACAGATGGATATTGACAAAATATTTGCATAAGAGGCAGTCACTTATTTGCCAAATGGGGCCAGAACTTCGCTGAAATATCAACACTGAAGGCCGAAACATCTTAATTATTGAAAATCTCAAACTTGAGTAGGACACTTAGCGAGTAAAGTAGGGCTTAAGTAAAATGGAAAAGTTTCTCAGAAATAGGCATTAGGCATAGGCTTTATCAAATTGCGACGGGCGGCGGCCACTCTATGAAATAAGAATTGTTTACAATGTGGGCGCCACCTATGCTTAGAGAGGCGTCATAACCAGAGCGTGTATGTGATCCTATAATAAAGTTATGACCGCACATAAAAAGGTGCTAAAATAACAGACTTTAATATCAGAAGCGATGAGGACTAGTCCTCAAGTTTCACATTTTCAGAATGTTTTCAGACCACGTTTGTGATGACAGGTTGCCGTCAGGCCTTCGCTTTATAAAAAGAACGCGTCGTTTCAGGTAATATTAATATCATTTATTTCAGCGTGAGGCACACGACACATACAGGTACAAAGATCGCAAAAACATCAGTTTTTTTACCCCCGCTTCAAAGGATGGTTATTCCAAGAAAAATAATCAATTCAAAGTAACTTTTTCTGTTACGAGTATAATCCCCTTCGAGGAACTCCCAAGAGATCGAGATATATTTAAGTCGATAATCTCATCAAAAGTATTTACCAGTTTTATTTTATCGCGTGGGTTTCTTCATAGATTAGTTAAATGTTCTGTGATTAATTAGAAAAATGATTCTTTCGACATTTGGCAATTTATCTTAGAGAATTATGAAAAAAGAAATTTAAACAAGGAAGGAAAATGCGGAGAGGGCCTGTTACTATGTGTCTTGTCGACCTACATGTCGAAAAAAGTATACAAATTCTCTGACGTCCAGTTGTTCCGAGAAAACTCGATTTTAGGCGCTGAAAATCTAGACCTATACTGAAATACTTCCATAGTAACATTAATCAGTGTTAGTTTGTAATGGAAAGATGTTCTAAGTATTTTCTATTTACAACAAAAAAAATCTATCCGAGTAATGCATATTGTATTAAATACTAGCTGCGTCAAATCTATACAAATATTATAAAGAGGAAAGGTTTGATTTTTTGTTTGTTTGTTTGTATGTTTGTTTGTTTGTTTGTAACGAATAGGCTCCGAAACTACTGGACCGATTTGAAAAATTCTATCACCGTTAGGAAGCTACACTATCCCCGGTGAACATAGGCTATATTATATTTTCAAAAAGTTAGGGATTCTTACTAAAACTCCAATAATATAACGTGGTAACCAAGGTGTAAAAATTCACCTATTAAAGTGAAATTCGAGTTTAACGCGGGTGAAACCGCGGGGAACAGCTAGTAGTTTATAAGCCACCCTCTTGAATCACTCTATTTATAAAAAAACCTGAACCAAAATCCGTTGCGCAGCAGTTATCTAAGCAGACAGCGGGCAGCGACTTTGTTTTATACTGTGTAGTGATTTCAGTAATCTTCTAGTGCCCATAACACAAGCTCTGCTTAGATTGGAGTTAGACGATGCTGTGATGATTTTCCAGCATTATTTAATTATTTATTTATAATCTTCGGAACTACTGATAAAAGTCTAAACATGCTTCTATCATAGGTTACATTATCCCGCTACGTTAATCTTGCTTGAGCGATGTCTAGGGCAAAACAAAACCCATTTCATATTCTGCAGCCCTTGCACCGTAAGAGCTAATGAGAAACACATATTCAGCAAACGAACTCTGCACTGCCCGTAATCCCCGAATGAAAAACATTTCGCCTCAAAACTGGGGCAAGGAAATTAGGACACCGGCTTAAACCACGTGGCACCTCGGACGTCGCAATAATACATCATTCAGCTGCCACATAAATTGCCCTTTCAAAAGAGTTCGCTTTCATTTCATGACGCGGTAAATATTATCCTTTTCACGGGAGTGAATTATATTTTCAGCGCGGGTGAGCTGACCGTTCGTCTATTAAATACGGTGGTAAAAGTGAGTTGTAGTTTTAGTCCGTGGCATAACGGTAGAGCTATTGAAAGGTTCAAATCAGAATTCTGGAATATGCTAATTTTAATTTCTGATTCGAACCCTATTCCATTGGAATAATGTCGTCATCGCTGTCACTGCCCAACCCTCCCACGGAGTCGCAGCTGACGGTCACGAGTATTCATAATATTAATCCCTAATGCATATTACGAAGTTTTTCTTTGGAGGGACTTGGTCATGAAAATCTGTCACTGGCTCCCGGACCATACTACATATTTTTTGAGAATTTTTTTAAGGTAAAGTAAAAGCAAAAATCATAAATTTGACGAAATCTTCACTCTCATAAGCCAATTGGGAGGACATGACAGACCGATATGATAGGAGAGCTGGGTTGTAACACCGTCCAACTCTGGATCTTTACTAAGAAAAATTGATAGAAAGCATGTCAATTTTTTTTAGTAGAAAAACCCCAATAACATCCGGGATCTGAAACGATCTAAGTTATATAGAATAGAATATAATTTGACTTTATTGCACCATCAATACAAAATAATAATAATAAAGGAGCTTAATACTAACTATAACTAGTGGCACAATTAGCAGCCTTATCGCTAACAGCGAGTTCTTCCAGGCAACCTTTGGGTAGTTCGGTACGTATTAAACCTGACGGTGGCGTAATTATTGAAGATAATATATCCTATGATATTAAAGTAATAGACGTAATGTTAATGATACTTAACCAAACCAGAGACAGTTCAGCATAAAAGTATGGCTCGTATTTTCTAGCACTATCTCTTTTATTTGAAATTTTAAATGTACATATTAAATCCAAAGCTTTTTAGTAAGTGACGAATAAATTGAATTAGTGTTTAATAACTGTCAAATGTTGATTCATTATTCATGCGATAACGGACTGGATCGAATTGAAATAAGCTGTATTCTTGAAACTCTGAAAACGCTTCATTAATATTCAATATCTGAATTTTCGATATCAGTGAAACTTGCTTGATTGAATAACTATACTAGCTTCTACCCGCGCTCTCGCTCGCACTTTTCAAGTAATACCTAGTCTTGAAACGTCCCTGCCAAATTTCAATAAGATTCGTTCAGCCGTTTAGGCGTAAAAGCGTAATAGACACACAGACGAAGTTACCTTACTTTCGAATGTATAATATTACTAGCTTGCTGCCTGCGGCTTTGCACGCCCTTTACAGGTATAAAAGATGAAAATGCTACGCTTAAAGTTTATGCCACGGCAATGACTTCATACGTTCACCAGCAAAATCTGTCAGATTATGATTTATAAGCGCAATATATTGGTTTTGCCTTTATATTGCGCAAGGGGTATTTTCTAATATATAAAAAAAACGTTATAAATTTTCTATTTTTTTTTTTGTTTGGTTTAGAACTGCCATTCTCACAGCGCATAAGCTTTCCCAAGGAAGGGCCGTGGTGTGGTGGCGGCGAAAGAATACCCCTCTAACTCCACCTGTGTATGTCGGAAGAGTCGACTAAGGGAACATACGTACAACACCAGAGGCAGGGCAGCAATTTCCTCTGTTTATTTAACACCTTTACTGTGTTTACTAGTCCGCATGCCAAGCCTGGTGATTATGGAAAAAAGCCCTCGTTTGGGGAAAGTACGTACAAGTGATAGGTAAAGCTACCCAAGAGACAAAAGCAAGTAAAATCATTTCTACATTAATCCGTGTAGGACGGGCAAAACCGCAGGCAAATCCGAGTGGTCGGTAAAACGAAAGCGCCTAGCCAGCTGTTACCTACCGTCTAGCGCGCCGTAAAATGTATATAGCACCGTAAAAATCGACAAACAAAAGTTTAATTTGGCAAATGGTGTGTGGAAGATTGGTTAGCACTGTCCGTCTAAATAAGTGGACAGAAAAATCAGTGAAACATCTACCTTTATTAGAACTGAAAGAAGTACTAATTCATGTACATTGTTCTGCTTTTGACTGCCATGTTCATTTATTCAGAACATGTAAACGTGTGGGAGGTTTGGAGTGAAGAGGTGACCAGGTACTTTCATATATATTACGAACATCTTAACGACTACCGTGGCACAATGGGCGAAAGTCCGCCAGCGATAGGAAGGCGCTGGTTCGATTCCCACTCGGGATAAATAGTTTTTTACGATCTGCCGATATGTATTTGCATTTGTTAGTTGTTTTAGGTGTTAGGTGTTTTCTAGGTGCGCCATAAAACATATTTATGAAAAATATTATCGAAATACAGTAATGACTGCCATCTAATTCCAGTTGGGATTGGATTTTCCATTATTTATGTATCATCGATTATTTTTCCATTAAATAAAATATTAGGACAACTAATACCGCATAGATTTGAAGAACTTCCCAAATATAAAGTTTTCTGCGAAACAAATAGAATTAGGGGAAACCAGACTACTACTCGGCCTGGTTTTCCCCCAATTAACCTTTTTAGTGTTAGAGCTAAGAGGATTTTCCTGCTCCGCAACACTCGACATTTGGGAAATAAAACTATGTAACATTATTTTTGGTCTTATTTTACCAAAGTGTGAGAACTGCGAGTAGAGTATTATATTGAATACATACATTAACTTGAATCTTATTCTAATAGTTGCTTTCTTAGATGAGCATTTTAGAAATAGGTATTCTTGGTAGATCAGTATTTCCGTCGCTGTCCTCTGATTATAAAGAAAACAGCAAAGTAATCAAATCACAATAAGAAATCTTAAAAAGCGCATATATGATATGCATACCATCAAACTTCGACCGCATTAAAGAAAGAATTCAAAACCTGTATGGTTTTGAAACCCCTTTATTTATAAAAAAAACTATCTATAAGCTGCGGCTTCGGCCCCGTGGAAATATATGTGTCAAATGCTTCTATAAGCTGCGGCTTCGGCCCCGTGGAAATATATGTGTCAAATGCTTCTATAAGCTGCGGCTTCGGCCCCGTGGAAATATATGTGTCAAATGCTTCTATAAGCTGCGGCTTCGGCCCCGTGGAAATATATGTGTCAAATGCTTCTATAAGCTGCGGCTTCGGCCCCGTGGAAATATATGTGTCAAATGCTTCTATAAGCTGCGGCTTCGGCCCCGTGGAAATATATGTGTCAAATGCTTCTATAAGCTGCGGCTTCGGCCCCGTGGAAATATATGTGTCAAATGCTTCTATAAGCTGCGGCTTCGGCCCCGTGGAAATATATGTGTCAAATGCTTCTATAAGCTGCGGCTTCGGCCCCGTGGAAATATATGTGTCAAATGCTTCTATAAGCTGCGGCTTCGGCCCCGTGGAAATATATGTGTCAAATGCTTCTATAAGCTGCGGCTTCGGCCCCGTGGAAATATATGTGTCAAATGCTTCTATAAGCTGCGGCTTCGGCCCCGTGGAAATATATGTGTCAAATGCTTCTATAAGCTGCGGCTTCGGCCCCGTGGAAATATATGTGTCAAATGCTTCTATAAGCTGCGGCTTCGGCCCCGTGGAAATATATGTGTCAAATGCTTTAAATTATAAGAAGTATCCATCTCTTGGTTCTAAGCGACATCCCCACCAATTTTCAGCCAAATCGGTTCAGCCTTTCTTGATATAACTCAATGACTTTATTTTGTTTTGTATAAGTATAAAATAAATAAATGAATAAATAATGCTGGACAATTCACACAGCATTATCTAGCCCCAAGGTAAGCAGAGCTTGTGTTATGGGTACTAGATAACTAAATATACATAATACAATACATTACATAGATAGATATTTTTTATTATACATAGGTAACGTAACCAGAACACCCGGAACAAACAGTATATAGATATCACGGATTCTAGAACCGAGTACATGTTTCATTTAGTTTTTCCTTCGTATAATAACGTAAACGAAAAGATCTCCATCGTTAAGAGTAGGTACATCTCTAGCGTACGCATGTTTTAAGCACCGGCACGTCCGAACGAGGCCAGTTTACAGCTCGCTGTTTGTTTTGCTCGAACCGACGTCAACGTTTCACGATTCCCACGATTTCAGTTTATTTGCTCTATGAAACTGAACGACTCATACCTAATCTTGATTCAGATTCAACCACTTTATTTCTTTAGGCTTACAAAATAAGCACAAGGCAAGTCAAACTATTATACAATAAATTGTTATGAAATAAGAAATAAGGTGCTATTGATTTTATCTTCACTTCAACTTTCCACTAATGGAAGAAGTGAAAAAAGGCACTAGTACATTTTGAAAAAAGGCACTAGTACATTTATAAAATGTACTAGTGCCTTTTTTCACTTCTTCCATTAGTGCACCTTATTTATTTTTTCATAACAATTTATTGTTAGTTTGACTGGTCTTGTGCTTATTTTGTTAGCATATATCACTTAAGGGTCCGGCGACCCTCGCTTGCAAAAATCGCTCCGAATATCGCTGTCCCTGTCCCTTGCGCCGCGCCACATGCGTGCGCGATAGCAATATTAGCCGTGACTGAAAACTTTTTGTATTCTTCACAAAGTATTGTTATTCTGTAATTAGACAATATAAGCTATGTTCCTTAATGAATAAAACGTTAGGTATTGATGTTTTTAATACGAAACAAATAGCAAGAAAACTTGTTCATTTTCGCATAAAAATGTGCAAAATGAGATTGGCTTTCATTTCATTTTAGGTAAGTATTTTGAAAAAAAAAAACTATTTGGGAGCCTAGATAAATACTATTATAGTGGAAATATGCTTGAATTAGAAATAATTTTGGTATTACGTTTGTATGAAGAATTCGTCCCTCCGGAGGCCCCTTACGTGTAAGACATGTTTGTTTTTCTTATTGAAATCTAAATATAATGCGATGTTAGTACATGTCAATATTTATGTACAACTAAGCACAACATTGAATTTCTTACATAATACCTATACATAACGAACAAAACACAAGTTTTAAAATGTTTGCCTGTCTGTCTTATGGGTACAGAGAGGTAAAACTCTCATATAAACTCCAAGCTTGTTTTTGGGAGATTATTTAAAGATAGCGATGCGATGGCCTCTTGGAAGAATGGTCGTCACAACCCAAGTTGACAAGGTGCACGTAAAAATGGCGCTGCTTTCAGTATGAAAATAATTTATTTCTATTTCAGCTTAAACTTTATAGGTCACAGTTGGCAAAGAAGCTTAAAAGTTACGACAACAAACCGTACAAAGCCACAAAGAGATGTTTTTCTTTGCGCCAGGTTTTTGTCCAATTAAACTTTTTGTTCTAAGCATCGTTATAATGTTATTAGACCGCTGTAAACATCTTTGCGACAAAACAAGTTACGTAGCCTCTTTAACTGAGCTATCTTGTATCTCAGTCTTTAAAGCTCACTTACTAGCTAGATAATGAGAGGGGCTACATGATGCTGTATGAATTGTCCACTATTATAATATTTCCTAGTTTCTGCCAGCTTCTTTGCACGCGTTTTCCGTGATAAATACACTTTGTCCGTCCTCAGGATTCCCTCTACCGCCCTTCCAAATTTAATTGAAATCCGATCAGTCGTTTAGGCAAGACAGACAGATATAAATAAATAAATAAATAATAAATCCTATATCCTACTACAAACTGCTATGCTACCCGTGCAAAGCCAGGGCGGGTTGCTAGTGCCTCATAACCGGAAATGGTAAATATTGGCCTACGCCGCTGCTACGAGAGCCTACGCCCCGTAGCGTGGTGGACGTTAAAGCACTGATGTTGGTCTTTGACCGCAGATTTAATCAAGTTACATTGACTTTAGCAGGTCAATCAAGATGTATGAATGTAGATATCACTCATATTTTCTCTGCTCATTGGTTTAATTTGTTTTGTTAACCGAAGAAAAATAAAACAGGAGGTGGATGTATGATCGCCAGCACTTATTTTCAAAAGTTTTTATTCTACACAGTTTGTGTGGGACAAATCTAGAAACTGAATTTTAGGCCAGTTGTCCTCAACCGATTGAGCTGAAATTCGGCGTAAGTTAAATAACCAGTTAATAAAATTATCCGTTAACTCAAACGAATCTAGGCCTTATGTCCTAAGAGCTACGACGTAGGTCTCCGTAATTCAAGATAAAACAATTACCGTGTAAATGTGCGCAATATTACGTTACGAAGATACTCACGGAGTTAATACAATTCCGGCACATGCCTGCCAGGCAGAATAAATAGTGCTATGAAGTTTTAGACCTTAATATTATATGTTTAGAACGTGCAATTTAGGTTGTTACTTTAGAAAACATACTATTTAGTAGATTTGATTACTCTCAACTTTATACGTTTGAACATGGTTTGACTTATACTTTCGCTTCTAGCATTAGGGAAGGCCTATGTCCAGCTGAGGACTATGGCTGATGATGGATACAGAAACAAGGACGTAGTTGCGACACTGGTTCCTTCCTGGCTACACGTAATTTGTTTTTGTTTCTTTTGTTATATATTTCCTTTAATTCATCATTTGTCTTAAAAAGAAGCTAATGATTTTTTCAAGCATAAAAGTGAGGCTACTTTTTAGTGACCCGTGACTTTCATCGAGACATTGAATTGAAATGCTTGAGGCAACTAATTTTGTATTTTTTTTTTTTTGTTTTAAGACACTTCTATTCCATACACAATATTTATAAATTAGTCATCATTGCGATTATAGTCCGGCAACTAACGTGTTAATATACTTTTGTTGTTTTTTCGATTTGCTTTCGTAGACAACCTCATGGCACGGATAGAATATTACCAGACAACGCTTGATTTAGGTGGGCAATGCCCACGACTTACCTATTAATAGTTTATCCTATATAAGTGCGGTTATTTATGTACGTCATTCAATGGGGAATAGTAGTACAGCTGGCCTAGACAATGTAACAATAGATTAGCGAAAGCGATAGTAGAAAAGTCCAAAAATGTATGGGTTTGACATAAGCCTTAGATATGTCACGTGATCTGTTTTTAACGTATAGAATAATGGTAGACAATGTACATACTTTGCGATTCCACCAAACGAATCGACAACATCGAACGATTACTTCCATACAAATGCGTAGACAAGTTACACTTTTGACAAGCGATTTCGCTTAATAGTCGATTCTCTTGATGGAAACGCCAGCGAACGCTAATACCCTGTAGTTATCGAAACAAAATGGCGATTTTATAAACAGACAGCTGTAGAAAGAAATCAATAAGGATCAATTGCAATGTTTATTGCGTTGTTTGTTTTGTGATTTTAAAATAATTTTAGTGCTAGTGTTACCAATTGTTACATACCTAGTTCAAGACGCATACGCTGCGTTTGCTGTGGTCAGCTCAAAATGAAAATGTTTGGCTTAGACGCCACAAAAGATACCTTTCTCGACAGCAATTGGAAAGTGTTTTAGACTCAGCAAAGCTTTATTTAAAAAGCTAACAAGCTAACACCTCTAATGCTGATAACCAAACTGATCTAATCTGAGGCAGAGCAATGCTCAATCATTTAATCAGCAGGTTGTGATGAGAATGAGAATTCAAAGTTGATTATAAATAAAAGTACATAGTTAAAGTTCCAACATTTTTTATTTTTAAACATATTTGGGTACACATCTGCTGTATTTACATTCATAATAGTCTTAATATATAATATAATACAATCATAGTCTTAGCAGTATTAAGCTCACTTACTAACGGCTCATATACACGGACGGCACGTTGTCGACAAACTCACTCACTATCAAGCCGTACCGTTATATCGCTCTCCCTAGCTCTACTTAGATATTGTTGAAGTAAGGCTTCAGCAATATTTGCGAAATGGCCGAGAAGATTGTTCCGCTCATTATCCACCTCTACCCTACGGGCTTCAGTCTGTGCCCATCTCTCCTCCAACTGAAGGCGTCTGTGCTCTATGGCCATGAACTCACTCGTTGCACGGTCAAATGGAGTTAGCGCCCGTCTTCGGCGCGCTCTCAAATGTCGACGATGGGGAGTAGCAACACTGGAGGAGAAGGAGGGGTGGTAGGCACAGGCGGGAGCGGGTTGGTAGGCACTGCTAGCTGCCGCCGGCGCTGACGACTGGTACACGAAAGAGTGGCAGGCGCCACTGGCTCTGGCGATGGTCGAGTCCTTGGTGGTGATGGAGTAGGCAGCGGCGGCAACACTTCATATTGATTAATTGCTGAAAAACAATTTATGTAAGTTACTAAGGAGGTACCTACTTGGATAGGTTTGGTTTTTAAATAGTAGGTTAATTAATTTACTTGCTAAAATCATAATAGTACTCTAAGTACTTGTAAGTATGTAGGTACCTTTTTCCACTTGTCCGTAGTCTTTTCGACACCACCACCAACAGAATTTAAGGTGTTAGCCAGCTCTTCCCACAAACGATCAGACCTCAAACGTCCCTGCGCACCAGGCTGAGGTTTAGCAAGGTCACCGTGGCTGTAACATAACATTAAATTAATTAAAATTGAATTTATTTCTGTAACAGTTTTACATCAATTGTTTACACCGTAGTGGAGACCTTCATTTAAGTATAAATACTTGTGTTAGAAGGTCTCTCTCTTCTATAACAGACATTACATAATAGGTACATTACAGACTTATTTGCTCATTTAATGTACAGAAACAAAATTAAGATTCTTCATCTAATAGTAATCTAGCTTAGAATCTAATTAAATCTAGTTTTTAACAAAGAATTTATTTTATTATGATATATATGTGTGACATAAATAAACTAATGTGCTCTCCTTCCAAATATTTCTTTGTGAATCGCGTCATTGTTTACAGTATTACCTTCCAACTTGAAACTTTTCAAGTGTTTTATGATAAGTGCGCTCTTGTTTATGTAGATATTTAAATCTTAGAGGTAGGTAGGTAGATACCTAGATACACTAGCCTATTATAGTAAGTTATAACAAAGACAGGTAAGTAGGTAGGTACTAAATTAATATCTTACCTTTCCATATACTCCAAAAGAGTTGAAAATTGTTCACCACTGGCCCGTGCTCTTGACTCCATTATCGTTTTCTTATAAATACTTAAAATATATATATAACACTGAGGCCAAAAATAATATTATAACACTCAGGCCAAAAAGGTATCTTTTGCTCAAATAAAAATTACAATTTAAAGTCGTTTTCATTCAAGACCAAAACAAAACAAGACAAGACACAAACAACGAAGCAAGCAAGCACAAGTAGACGTTCTCTGACATGACAGATGTACTGCGTTTCATTTCAACTGACTGAGATTTTTTTAATAAGTTGGTTCGAAAAATCAAATAGTTTTTATTTCCATTTCAACGTATTAAATTATGTCGTAAAATTTTAGTAACCCACTCAAATTATCAAAAACTAAATATAATAAGCCTCCACACGTAATAAAAAATAGAAAACCTTTTCATAAATAAAATCAAAGATATATTAGTTTTGCGTAGACTGGAACGTAATCGAGACGGGCTAAATAAGCGAATGACACATTTGACGTTTGATGTAGACAACCATAGACTAAGCCCGGTATTTAGCGATCGAACGAATAGAAAAGGCGATCGCCACGCGAAGGTTACTTTGTCTACCAATCGAACTTCGCCATCGCTTGAGCCATGACGATTGTAGAAATCGAATCGCTTCATAGCGAATGCCGGTTGTCTAGACCTACTGTACCTACGATTAAAAGAAACCGCGGTGGTGGCATTATTTTTCGACTCTATGACGCCTCAAACTCACATCGAAGGATACAACTTAAACCCAACATAATAAAGATATTATTTCGGGAATTATTTCTTTCATTATTTTATGGGATCACCTCAAGATCATTCTCCCTTTTGTGCGATCCAACATCCGTGAACTTCGTGCGGTTTTCAAAGTACACCTGAAACTTCGGTTTTCGTTTACCGAGTAGGCCCTTGAATTCCCTGTTATAGAGCTTCGTAACGTATATTGAACCCAATTTTTTTTTTATTTGGGTTTAATATACGTACGTATATTGCAACAATTTTTTGCGTCCGATATGCAACCTTATGAAGCTCTAGAACAGGGAATTCAAGGGCCTACACGGTAAACGAAAACCGAATTTTCAGGTGTACTTTGAAAACCGCGCGAAGTTGACGGATGTTGAATCGCACAAAAGGAAGGTCGGCCAATCAGTCCTACCTACTCTTACTTTATGTCACTTCATAAGATATCATTTGCACGAATAGAATCAGAAAGGTCGAATTTCGTATTAACAAGTCAGAATACCTATTTGAATTATATACCTGTACTATATGTATAATAAATAAGCTATAGATTGTTTCTTCTCATGTTTTTGTGCAAATTAGTACTCTAATTTGGTGTATTAGAGCTAGAGGCCGAAACGAAACACAAAATTTCGTGTAGGGGAATTAAAATAGGCCCCCTGTTTAGCAAATATGTACCTGCAGATTTAAGAAAATACAATACTTACAACACTGTACCATAGGTAAGGTCATAGATAGAGCATGGATTCCGAGCAAACTTCCGACTGTATGTACATAATGTTACATAGATGTATATTTTGTCCTTACATACCACAACGCAAATATCTTCAAGGAAGTTAATACGTATGGAGTTTACAAATATAACTCCACTGATGTTTACGTACGTATTCCAGATTTCAAGAACGTTTCAAAATGGATATTGTACATTATTATGTTCGTACGTGTTTCACAAAAAACAACGCGACTTGTTTGCTGATACTTATTTAATAATAAATAAATAAATAAATAATGCAGGACAATCCACACAGTATCATCTAGCCCCAAGCTAAGCAGAGCTTGTGTTATGGCTACTAGATGACTGATATACATAATACAATAAATAGATATTTATAAGGTTTCCATCAGGGCCGTAACTCTATTAAATTAATCGCTATACCATAATTCGTATCGTCTCAAAAGGACACATTTTGGCATTTCAAAGAAACTACAAATGGAGACGCCCGCCAAAAGAGCCAAGATTGAAATTATTCTATGTACAAATAAGACTCCACGCTATCTAGAGTTTCTTACCTCTATAGACGATTCTATTACGTCATAATAGAGTGATTGGTAAGTAGAATTCGGCCCCTGTCTGTCTGTTCCTATTATATTGACCAGCGGCGACCTCTTTGGCGAAGCGGGCAAAGGTCCGATTCCCGCGCGGGACAAATGTTTGTACGATCTGCAGATATTTGTTCAGGGTGCTCTGGGCGTTTTCTATGGTAAAAACTAAATAGTATATTTCTATGTTACATGATTTATGAATTATGAATTGTTATCTCGCTTTAATGTTTTTCTGTGTAAGTATGTGTCTCGTAATATGGACTGTGTATGTTAACTTGGTAGGTACTATCTGAAATAAATGTGATTTGATTTGATAGAAACTACGCGTGCGAAGCCGCGGGCAGCAACTAGTACTTTTATTTTATTTGGGAAAAAAACAGTACATAAAACTACATACTACGAAAATAAATAATAGTAATAATAGTAATGGTAGAAAATAAAGTTGCCACGAGTGCCATCTGGATTCAGACTACCACATCACACCAGTTGAAATATACACTGTACGTCTGTACGTATATGTACACCTCATTCGCCCCGCGGCGCGGTGTCAGTTTCAATGAACATTTTGCCAGTCAGTTCCTTATCCTTGTATGACAGAAGATACCTACGGTTAATCAAATAGCCCCGGCCTAAGTTTGCATTGTAACATCAAAGACATTTGCCAGATAAGGGCGCGGCAAGTTTAGTAGTAATAGAAGTGATCTTCAATAATAATGCTGATGTCCTTTTAACCGAATCTTAGGCCATGGCGGCAGCGGCCAGTCTCAACAGAGACTAGCCAGGTCATCATCATCTTCATCAACCTATATTAGATCACTGCTAGACATAGGCCTCCGTAATGTGCGCCATACCGCCCTGTCTTCAGCTTGCCGCATCAAGCCTCTGCCTGCAGTTCTTCGTAGGTCGTCATCCCACCTGGCCGGAGGGCGTCCTACATAACGTTTGCCGATTCGCGGTTTCCATTCAAGAACACGTTTATCCCAGCGGTTGTCGGTTCTTCGTGATATAAGTATGTATATCCGGCTATTAGCCAGGTGCGCAGGACATTATTATAGTGTCCAAGTGTGTGCGCAAAAACAGGTGCACAGCACACTCTATTCTACCACCCTTTTATTTCACTTAGAATAGAAAAAACATTTATTTGGACACAGGTACAAAATACAGGCATAGAATAACAAACGGCAAATAAAGTCGTTTATCATGGGGGTAAGTAACAGAAATAGGTAGTGATATTAAGAATAAAATAAGACTACCTCCATGACCCTGCGCCGAAATAGGGGTTGGCTCAGCGTGTGCTGAACATTATTATATTCAGCGCTGTTTTTCAGCCAAAGACCTTAATTACTAATTGACTGCTGAATTGACACTTACCTCCATGTTAAATTGTTTTTGTTTTCCGTTTGTTTATTTTATACTTGTACTAGCTGCGCCCCGCGGCTTCGCCCCCGTTAAATCTATGTGTCAAGTCAAATGATAAAAAGTATCCTATGTTAGACTCCTGGTTCTAAGCCACCAATTTTCAGCTAAATCGGTTCAGCCGTTCTTGAGTTATAAGTGTTGTAACAAACACGACTTTCTTTTATATATATAGATTTTATATGCGTCCAAATAAATGTTTTTTCCGTCGATCAATAATAGTACGTTTTTTGTATTCTATTTCCCCATCGACTACGTAGTCGATGTATTTCGCTCACTCTCATGTCCGACGGGACGGTAGACCGATAGGTACGATCGGGGAGAGGTCAGGCGCAAGACCAACGGCTTAACGTGCTCTCTGAATCATACGGTTGTATTTAAAAGAAATATTATATGTAATAGATATAAGTTAAAATATTACTTACGTATTCTGAGGCGGCTAGGCGGCGCGGATAGACCGCGAAATTCTTTGAATCACCAACATTTACCTGCACAGAAAATACCTGTTAAAGCAACGACAAGGACGTTTATATATAATAATTACTAAAAATATAGTTAGTTTCTGCCCATGGGATCATGGGAACTCATTTATGGGATACAAAGCAGCCTCTTAATGTTTTATTCCAGGTCTAGACCAGCATCAATCCAAAATTTCAACCTTATCCGTTCAGTCGTTTTGGCGTAAAGTGTAACAAACATCCATCCATCAAAACTATCGCATTTATAATTTTTTTTCGGATAACTTACGGCTAAGCTGAACATAAAACAAGAAAGATTAAGTATATATATAAGGACGGCCAATTAAAAGTTTTCACAAGTAGTAAGAAAGAATATTAAAAAGAATAAGTAGTGGACAAACAATATGAATATGTGAAGTTATACAGTAAAGAATTGATTACTACAAATATAATTGAAGTAGTTACTTGGAAAAGTATTAAACAAATCAACTTCATTTGCCATTATTATTACAGTGATTCTTATAGAAGGGCAAAAGCCACCTCCTTTTCTTCCATTCGATGTCTCAATTGATGTTTCTATGACCCGCAGGCTGATTATGTAAAAGCAACAGCAACAGCGACGCGACCGCGACCGCAATTTTAGCAAGCAATTTTTAGTTCACCGATTGTCCGGCAGAGGGAAACCTAGTGCTCGATTGCTGGGTGACGTAGTACCTGGTGTCATGTTAGTACAAAATTGGCTTTTGACAGCACTGATTGCTTAATTTTCGCCTGTCGCAAACCGGTCGCAGTTACATAATCAGGGGGCCGATCTAAAAGGAAACGGAAACAATGGACCGACCGAAAATTCAACAGAATATCTGACCGAATGCCCAATTTACTTATTTGCCTGTAAAACAGGAAGATCAAACAGTAAATTACGGTATTATTCCCTCAAAGAAATTTTAATGAATGGAAAAATATTCATTGTTATCGTAATGGCTTGGAAAGGCGTTCATTGTTTCGTAGCAGAGCGTAACAGCTCGCCATAAGTTTCCCTTTTCACGGGAATTTGAACTCTACTATAAACAGCCAAAAGCGCTTAACGCATTCACTGCCCAGCCTCGGTGATGCGACACAGGGGCGGGCTGCCACTACATCTGCGTCTTGGGCTATGATGACGTAACCTAACTCTTTGAAATAAAAAAATAGGTACCTATCTAAATACATAAACACAAGCTCTGCTCAGCTTGGCGCTAGATGATGCTGTTTGAATTGCCCAGCATCATTATAAAACAAAAAATGCTGGACAATCCACACAGCATCATCTAACCCAAAGCTTAGCAGAGCTTATGTTATGGGTACTAAATGACCGATATACTTAATAAAACACATTACATACATAGATATTTTTTATTATACCAGAACACCCGGAACAAATATCTGCAGATCGTACACACAATTGTCCCGAGACGGGAATCGAAACCGCAACCTCCTCTACCGCAACCGCAACTAGATAATCACGTGTTGCAAATTGATTTAAACGATCAATACTTGCTGATTTGTATTGTTTTTCCAAGTGTTCATGTATTTTGGCAAATCATGTATTTGGCAAGTGTTCATGTATTTTGGGCAAAGGGCAGGCAGACCTTTGCCCACCGCCAAAATACATGAACACTTGGAAAAACAATACAAATCAGCAAGTATTGATCGTTTAAATCAATTTGCAACACGTGATTATCTAGTTAAGCGACATCAGTAGATAGTCCTCTGTCATGGGAGCCGAGTAGGGCGTGCAAAACCGGAAGGTTTTGAAAACCGGTTTTGAATTTCGGTTTTGAGGGCCCAAAACCGGAAACCGGTGCTAGCACCGGTTTTGGCAATTTATTTTTTATTTTTTGTATAGTAGATTTTGAAGAAGAAAACGATATTCTTAGATACCTACAAATACAACAAATTTATGATTTACCTGTTTTTAATTAACCATTTATGCCTACTAAGTAGACCACATTAATTGATTAGTTAACATGAACTTAAAAATAAACTTAACTGAGATCAAATCAACAACAAGTAAGAATGAAGAATAATATTTTTTAAACATAAAGGGTGTCTCATAATGTTTTTCGTTTTTGATTTGAGTATTATGCGCCACCACAAACAACCGGGGGTGAGGAGTGGTCTCAATCGCTTGATGGGCTTTTGCAGTTTAATAGTCATGGAACACATCGCGGGAGTGCATCGCATATTTTGCATGCGAGCGTTTAATAAAAACCACTATTCTTACATTTCTTACACAACTGTTCGACGTCTCTACAGGACACATTTCAATTTAAACTTTTAGTGATTTCTGATGCAGTTCTATCGGATTACTGCCAGCCCTGGGTGGAGTTTTGTTTGTTAACATGACCATTTATGTAATAATCGATTTGTCGGAGAGTCAGACGATATTGTAATTCCTAAAACAATTTCTCACTGTCCTACAGAATTTAAGTCATTCAATGAGGTTCACCGGCCTAATTGCTTGAACATTTACAATTTTATATGGGTTAAAATGTTAATCTTTGTGAATAATGCGACGAAGCGCGGATTCATTCAAATTAAACGAAGCTGCGCGTAATCATAGTAATTGTCATGGTTGTTCAATCATAACACACTGGCGTACGCGGTCGACATTCATGCTCCTTCTCGAAGTCTTTAAGCACCCAATTGATTAATCCGGCATTGTCTTCTAAGTCTCTTAAAACTTGCTCACTCAATGCTTGATTAAATTTGCACTTGGCAATTTCTCGTAGTCGTTAAATTGAAATGTATCATGTAGAGACGTCAAACAAGAGTGTACGAATCGATATTTCTATAAAAGGCTTGCACGCAAAATGCGCACTGCATTCCCGTTAATAATTTCAACTAACAAACTAAAAAAGTCCACCAAGCGATTGAGCCTACTGCACACCAGTTGTGGTTGGCGCATTATACTCAAATAAAAAACGAAAAACATTCTGGAACACCCCTTACAAAACATAGTTATCATCTTAACGTTAGCGCTGTGCACGTGCACTCCCGGCAAGTGTATTTGGGCAACAATGCAGGCAGGAGGAACGCAGGAATCGCGTCGCGGGTGCGGGGGTCGCAGAAGGAGGAGTGTAGGTGGGCATATGTTGCATTCGGATATATATTTGATGACACAAAATTACATATTTCTTGAGTGCATTCGAAAAAAGTGGATTAAAATCAAGATTTAATTCATTAACGGGAAAACCGGAGTTGGCACCGGTTTTGTCTCTCAAAACCGGTTTTCAAAAACTCGAAAATTTAGTAAAACCGGTTTTGCACGCCCTAGAGCCGAGCCGCTCCGAAGGGACTCTGACAAACACAACGTTACATACGTGGCCCCTCGAAGCCTTCGAGACCAACTTATTAGATTTCCTTTACACCAATTCCGAAGCTTTCACCGGTGAAAGCCAATAAGCAACCTTCCCTCCCGATGCGAACTCAAACGCTCTTTCGTTTTGCTATAGTCGCTACAGGATTGTTAGTTTTTGGGATACTTGTCCTATTTATTTTATTTTCACCGGTGGCCGCGTTTGAGCTCTGACTTTTTAGAATTCCTTATTACTTTATCTTTACCCAGAATAATAAATAAGGACTTGTTATTTTATAACAGTACCTTCACATTTCTAGAAATAATGTTGAGATGAATACGTACAAATTACCAACGAAATGAAAGTAAACGTACATAGTCAAAATAAATTTATCGTAAAGGGTATTTGATCCCTTTGAGGCAAGTTTCAAAAATACCTTTTTCGAAACTTGCCTCAAAGGGTACGGATATCAACGGGAAGAAGGCACCTAATGCGAAACCTTTGTAGTTAAATAACTCACAATTTCCTGGTGGTATTAACATTGCGCCCTATTTGGCTCATATGCCAAAGGACTACTCAGAAGTGGGTAACAATGCAGAGGACCCTCTTGTCCTAGATTTCCAATGAAAATTCACTTAGCTTATTCACTAAAAAAATCCAAATAATAATATAACGTAACGTAAAACGCAGTTTGAAATTAAATATGTCTCCAAGTACTAAAGACACTCATACAATTAACATAGAGATTCAATTTCAAACCAAAGTACAATAGGTACTCCAACCTCAACAGCCTATATTTGTGATAAGCTCCTTTTTGACTTTTATCTCATTGAGGGGCATCGCAGTTCGCTGGTAAATTGTTCAGCACGAGGCGCTGCTGCACGCCCCCCGGTGGATATCCCTTAGTCGCTTCTTACGACACCACGAAAGTTGGAGTAGTGCAAATTCTAAGCCGGCTCTACACGCTTACATATTATGATGTCTCAAGCCAAGAGCCAATTTATGTATATTTGATGCACAAATACAGATGACGCCGTGCCTAAGCCCTTGTTCGCGCTGCTGACGCAAACAGATATGCCTATTCTACAAGATACTTTGATTGTATGCATATGACACATTTTATAGGGCGCATACACGGCGCATATTATATACTCGGAAATGAATGGACATTGCCTTGCCCGCCGCACACAAAGCAAAGCGTGAAAACCAAAAGAGGCTATTTCGTTACAATAATTACAATGCTGATTGTGTAATCGATAAATGAAGAGTTTCAAACGTATCTCAAACAAAGAATAGCTGTGATGAACAGCTAGAGTATGATACTCCGTGTTCCAAGTTGATAGGTGATACTCTGTTTACTAAGTTGATATGGCTCATCTGAAAGGCAGTCTGAAAGCCTTAAAATGGCGTCTTGCATATCCATTACCTGATGTATACAGTTGTCTGAGAAAACAACAGGTGGATTGTTGAGAAAGCTTGTCATATCAGAGCACAATCGCAGCACAAGTGGGAGTAGCTAACGAGGCCGTCTCGTTTGAAACTTGACATGTCTTTCTTGAAACTTGAGTTGTTCAGCTGAAAATCTTTATCAGTTTGTTGAAGAGTGAACGACACACACAACATGTTATCGCGCAATATATGAACACAATATTTGAACACATGCTTTGCGTAGATACTCTGGTAGGCGTTGCTGGAATGCTGTTACAATAGTGTCACGATATGAAATATATACGAAATATAATTTCTTTGAAACTATCATGGTTATTAACAAAAAAAGCCATTTTTATAAGGGGTTACTTGCCATGATTTGAGTTTTTAATGTGAGACAGCCACGAAATTGGTTTAAAATTCGAGAAGCATATCAAAAAATCATGGTAAACGAAATTAGTGTTTGATGGAGTGGAGACCAGAAGAAGAATTCGTTCAATTGGCCAACAGTGGGATATCATGAAGTGCACGCACATGATGATAACAATAATAAAAAATTACTTTTTAGTTATTTTCTTAGACACTAGAATAAATGTGGAACCAGATACTTCACAATATTCTTCATTATTAGTTGATCAACGTTAACAACGTTGCTTGAATGAAATATACGAAAGCCGTTAGGGACTCAACTGTAATATAATATTTTGAGCCAAATGACGATAATAAGACGAGATACCCGCGAGCTATTGGTAAGGAGAATGGTAGCACAAATTACAAGTACGAAAATAATACTTGCCAAATAAATATCAGATATAAGTATTTCTGTTTACTTTACTTTGCAGTGCCTCTGGCATGTTTGCGGAGGCCCGCGTAGATAGCTTCGCCGTCTGTATGAGGAAGAAAGCAGCCTCACTGCTTAACAGAGTACGTGGAAGTACCAACACCATCCTGGCTGCAGTAGCCGGTAAATTGGATGGAGTAATATATAAGCACTCCATCTCTTTATTAATTAAATCGTATTTTATGTATGATCATTAAATTAAAACTAACTTAGTCTAAGATTTTTTATTCTTACTAACATTATGGATCTATTGTAATCTGAAAAATAAATGAATTATTATTATTATGTCTCTCATTTACCATGATCTCGGGCCATAAAGTGACCCGGTCCTTTGGAAGGCTGGCGTGGGGCCGAAGCCAACAGCACAGAGGCCCTTTGAGAAGTTAATCTAAAGGCGATGGCTACACATAGCGGGTATCATCCTCGGGTGCACAATATGATACACCCAAAGATGGTATCCGCGAGGTGTAGAGACTATTACAAAGAAAACTGAAAGAAATAAAACCAGGCTATTGTGATGGATGGATGGCCTGGGTAATCGGGCTATAGAGGAGATTGCGGACGTCTGCCATAAACAAGTCAATCATTATTATTATTATTCTTTATGGCTGTTTCAGTTCAGGGTGTTTCTTTTAATAAGGGTACGACAGAAACAGAAAAGAGGGCTATTTTTACTTGGGGCTGTCAAATTAAAGTGGCGTATGTATTTCTATAATTATTTAATATGAACTTTGGAAACAAAACTATATGGATTGAAGGTAAGTATTATACGCTTCAAAACCATTAACCTTTCACTGAGTCAGTTTCATTAAGAGAGTCGGAAAGTTTTCCATTTCTACAAAAGGACAAACCTACATACTTTTCCTTTGTTTGATTATGTAGGTATACAATGAAGCAAAGAGGTACTCTTAGTTTAGAAAACTTTCGCAAAAGTAGCATTTGAAGGTACTAACCGAGACGTTCAACAAACCATTTCTTAAAGCTTTGGAACTTTTCATTGTGTCATGAGATTTTTCCGCAAAGATAAATACTATTTACTACTATCACTCTGTGCTGAATGTTATTTTTCTCTATTTTACCTTAGCCTATACAACAATCCCCGTGCTTGTCTATAACAAGTTTGGAAATAAATCGGGTAACGCAAAAGCAGTGCTTTAAACGAATATTTTAGACTTTTTGACCTGTACCTTCATGCTCGTAGTTTCGCAAGTGGTCCATAAATATTTATTTTTCCGAAGACATTTTAGGTCAAAGAACCGATTGGTATGTTTGTGTTATTGTATGTATATTTAGGAATAAGTATTCGAAGCGGGCCCCTCCCAGAATTGCCGTATGAATTATGTATCAGACATTGACTAGGTATAGCTTTGTATTATTTTTTTAGCTACTACATACAAAGAGATTTTACATATAGAGACGTCATACTCATTGTAAAGAAATAAAAACATTGCGATATTTTACTATAGCTACATACCTAGCGTCGACGTTCGAACATACAACGCCGCATGGCATTATCTCTGTCACTCATAAACTTAACGCATTGCTTGTTTCGTTCGTGTTGGTGGCAAAACGGCAACGCCGCGCGGCAATGATTGTTGAGTAAAATAAAATTCACCATTTTACATTTTAACATATTAAACAGTACTTACGTATGAAAAGATACACCCTTTCTGGTTTTTATAGTCCTTGTGTAGTTATTGCACTTTCGGAACACACAACTTGGCATTTTCGAGGTTTATTTAAGTATATTCCGTAAGTAACCTCGTGTTCAAAGAACGTGCGCGTCGCGGCCAGGAGCAGGACGGACTGAGTTCAATTAGGATACGTACCTGATGTTCGTTTTGTAAGGCAGACCTCGATACAACGTATCTACGTATATATAACATCATTGACTACATACGTTTGTAATTGCAAAGTTTTCTGAAAATGTAGGCCCCTTGAAAAAACAGAAAACATTGGCATTACCTGCCTTTATTTTGTGCAGTATTGAACCAAAAACTAAAGGCCCAGCACTCAGGAATGATGTAGGTACCTAATTTTTAAAATCACACTAAACATTCCAGAATGTCGTTAATATCGCAAAAATATATTTGTTGAAACTAATCAAAATAAATTTTATTAAGTTAACTCGCTACCTGATTCTGTTTTTACGGCCAACTAGGGTCTCTTAAGACAAGAGTGAATAGGTGTCCCCAAGATCTTCGTGTTACATCGTCGCTTACCAACATGGGAGATTGTGGTCTAACACGATCTATTCACGGTAAAAAAAAATAACCACAAAGTTATGATAGTGCACTAAAATCCTAACTGTTCATCGTGACTACCTAAATTAATAATTACGATAACCTTATTGTACCTATTGTTTGAGCTGGGTGGTCTACTCCACGGATAGCCTGTTTTCTGAGAGCTGGGCGCTAAAAGATTGCGTGAATCTGTCACCAAGTTCAAGGCGTGCGAGGCCCTAGCATGCAGAAACTATTGTAAGTAAGTATTGGCATCAAACAGCTCTCCAGTTCATAGGTACTCGATGTACGAACAAATGACATCATAACCCTATTTTTGTTGCGTATCAGCGAATCTTTATCATTGCAAATATGATTAATTGAGCATACATATATGATAAATGCCACAGTGGCAGAAACAGTTTGTACGCCACCCAATATTTTTTTACAGTCAAATCAAAGACTATCTGAAGATAGGTAGGTAGTTATTTAACGCGCACCTGTCCGCGCCATAGAAGTCTCTCATTTCACTGAATGTTTTTACTGAAATGCGGATTGTTCGGCGCGGATAGGTGCGCGAATTGCGCGATGTTGCTGCATAGGTACTATTTAAAGATTTTGAAAATACGATGACTGCGGCGAGTGCGGCTCCGGCAGCGGCGGCACGGATAGATGTGCGTTTAGCTTTAGTGAGCTAAACCATTAGGTACCTTTCGACTTGCACTTAGAACGTAAGTGCAGATATATGCAGCAGGTAAGTAAAAACCTATGTATCACCGTATATTATTTAGAGTACCGGACTCTGATTAACTTATCATTAATCTAATCACTATCACCCAATCACAAAGATGCAAACAAGATTAGGTACTACGTACGTAGCCCTGATTTGCTCGATAGTTAGGTACATACCGCAATAGCTTACTCCTCATCAAAGCCATTTCATAAATATTTTTTTCTGACTGTTAGGGCCAGACTCCGCCAAAGCGGAAACGAAAATTGACGTTTTTCAGCTAGGGTAGGTAGACTGGAGCGGATATGTGTGCTGGCTTGAACGGCGGAACCAGGCGTACGGCGAGCGTTGGATGTTTGTTTCGCACGTGACGTCGTCGAGTCGTCGTCGCCAACTTGCGAGGCACATCTCACATCTCCACTTCGACCGCGCCTCTGAAGCTGAGCGGAGACGAGATGTGGAAATCATCATCATCATCATCAGCCTATGATAGTCCACTACTGGACATAGGCCTCCCCCAATGAGCGCCATAGCGCCCTGTCTTCAGCTTGACGCATCCAGCATCTATCTGCAGTCTTTCGCTGATCGTCATTCCACCTGGTCGGAGGGCGTGTGTCAATAGCGACGTTCTATTAGTTGTTTAAAAAACATCTCTTCTCCTCTCCGCTTTGATGGAGTCTGGCTCTTATGACCTCAACAAAGTCGCGAGAAGGTAAGTCATATATGAATATGACTTACCGTCTCGCGACCTGACGCAAATCTCTCTCGCTCGCGTCGCCAACGCCCATGTCCTCCATTTTACTCGCGAAACACTTTATCAGACATATTCAGTAGAGCAGCTAAGGATATCTCGCATCAACACCTGTTGAGAGTTTTCCGGCAACTCCGCGATTCTCGTAATAAATAAAGCACTTATCATGAGATTTTTGCCCGAGTAATGGACATGGAACATAAAAGGGTTCCAGAGCCTTTTTTAACTAGGGCTATTAATTGAGTTATTTATCTAGAGAAAGGGTGATTTTTATTTTAAAAAAAATATTTCGAATTCGAATTTAATTAAATTTACTTTTAATTCTTATTTCTATTCTGCACTGGCATACATGTTTTTATTTTCTCATCGGGATATAAAACTATCGGAAAATGATTTGTGGTGTTTGGTTGAATCAATGTTAAATGTAATAAATACAATACCTATACTGGAGTGAACGAATAAAATGGCGTGTAATCGCCACACACCATAGGCCTATCATGGCCGCAGCCGCAGTGACACCTAAGCCACCCAAAGGAAATAAAAAAATAAACCTAGTTAATTTTTCTCATATTTTGGATATACTTAAAGTTAATACAGTTTTTAGTGTTATTGCTCATATACATTCAAATACAAAATTAAACAAAACCCAGCCTCAAGTCAAAACTAGTTAATTCATAATTATAAGTATTGATACAACGGGTATTTATCGCGTTTATTTACCTATGTACTTATAATTATGTGTTCAGATCGCGTAAGTTTAAAAATATTTATTGTTAATTCATCTCCATCAAGAGTCTCAGATTGAAGATCAAACTCAACAGATGTTGGTGGCCGGAGTACACGTGTCGCAGCACTGCTCTAGGCCAAGGTCTCTGCTCGCACCGGTCCATTACGCACGTTGGCACAGCGAGATCTGAACAGCTGCTCCCTTCGGACCACCAGGAGATAATATAGAAAAATAATAGTGAATACGTACCTTCTAGTCCTTCCGTACTATATCATCGGACTGATCGATGATATAGTACAATATCATCGGTATGATCACAATTTCATCTTCCAGCAGGTGAGATTGTGGTCACACAAAGGTTTGACTATAATAAAACCGGTCAAGTCCGAGTCACACTCGCACACAGAGGGTTCCCTGCTAAAAATGACACGACCGGAGAGAGATCGGAAGTTAAGTTACATTACTTAGTCAATAGTCAAATATATGTTATATCTTGCTTTATTTTATAGTTTGCTGATAAAAAAGCAACATGCCTCACGTTTAACTTAAACGTGAGGCAAAGTGGTTTCGACGCCTCGGTTGCTTGTTTGCATGTTGCTTTTTGTGCAACTAAATTTGCGCAATCAGCATGACAATGATTACACAAGCCGCGCTTCCAGGCTTGCGCGACCTAATGTCTTGTTGTGCACACGCTCGGTCTTACCTGCGCAAACTGTGTGCAGGCATGCTTGCAGAGAGCTTTCGGAGCTGTAAGAGCCGACAGGTAATATCAGTAGCAGACAGCAGCTTCAACATTGTTCATCTCATTTTTAGGCCTGTTCGTGACGTCATCTGTACGGGCTCTAACGATAGACCAGCGCTGGCTAAGTCTCCGGAGCTTAGGCAGCATTACGCTGAGTTAGAGCCTTTTTATAACAACTCTATACATGTACCTATTCTATAAGTGTGTCTTTTGTTGTTATAAATAAATGTCTTTCTAATCTATTCTATTCAACACTTACACAGCGATCATCAATGTCCCCTGCCAAGCGGGCAGTCATGGCATACCTCCCCCAGGTTTATGTTTATAATTTACCTTTGGTGGTTATAACCAGCAGGGCTGCAGTAGACGTATTTAAATAGAAAATGTTAAATTACTATAAGATTGGACCATCTGTTTGCTGCTGCCTATAGGTAATAGTGCAATTATCTGGATCTTTATTATTTGTTGCATAAAACTGCCATTAAAATATCAATTCAAATACCATTAGATTACGTCAATAGCATTGGTGGTTTAATGAGCATTTGAAACCGCGATATTACTTACATATCATCAAGGGTTCCCGTTGGCTACCGTCTCATTGCCAAGTCAAGGAGATGGTAGCCAACGGGAACCCTTTTTCGAACCAACTCAAGGCACTTTTCAGTTATCGATATCTAACATAACTTCCAGCAGGCCTATAATAATAATAATAATAACCCAGTCCATCCATCCATCCATCACAATAGCCTGGTTTTATTTCTTTCATTTTTCTTTGCAATAGTCTCTACACCTGGCGGATACCATCTTTGGGTGTATCATATTGTGCACCCGAGGATGATACCCGCTATGTGTAGCCATCGCCTTTAGATTAACTTCTCAAAGGGCCTCTGTGCTGTTGGCTTCGGCCCCACGCAAGCCTTCCAAAGGACCGGGTCACTTTATGACCCGAGATCATGGTAAATGAGAGACATAATAATAATAATAATGCTGGACACAATTCACACAGCATTATCTAGCCCCATGGTAAGCAGAGCTTGTGTTATGGGTACTAGATAACTGATATACATAATACAATACATTACATAGATAGATATTTTTTATATATATACATAGACATGGAATTTGGTATAATGGTAGAGTTCAGGACCAAAATAAAGGGAACATTCTAAAATCATGATATTTCGGGTTCCGTAGCGTCGTCAAACAAATAACCCAAGAAGTTTCTTCCACTTTTTACTTCTACATAGTATACCTAAAGACTTGCAATTTGAAATAGATATTCTAAAAGAAAATCTATTTATTTCATAGGCAATAGAGAATCATAGACAAGCATAGCAATAGACGAAAAACAACAAACATAAAAACACTAGGTTAATAAGTACCTACAAGAGCGAGAAGAAGGGATGAAACGATGGGATTACTTTGTGAGAGACAAAGTGGGCTGTCATCAAATCTCCAAGCCAATTTTGTGTGAAAGACCCACTGGCCTAAGGCAAAAGACAATCAAATTGTAAAGAGTAACTCGAGAGATAATTTCGTTGTATCTCATCAGAGCTCACGACATTAAACCCACAAGTAGTAAAATATTAAGGACGCGAGCAATCGCCATGTAGAATTTGATGTTCAGGGAAACCGTAAAAGATATCGTCGTCACTTTCACACAGCAACTGAACCATGGCAATGGAATGTGTATAGAGATTACAGCGAAATCGTTTCAGATGATGGGTGTGACGTCATAAAATAGGGAGTAAAATGAAATACAAAGCCGTAGCGATAAAACAATCGTGATTGGCTACTCCGAAAAGCTTTTAATATCACATTAGAGAAGATTTTATGTTATCATCGAAATGAGGCCGAGTGAAATGGAATCGAAGAATTGGACGATCGGATTGATTTTTAGTTTAAGCTTGATTTGCGTTGTTTTATTGTTTACTCATAGCTTTCATGTTTGCGGTAAATTGAGGAAAAATATTATGGGGAAAAAAATACTTAACAAGTTACGAAATATTATACTCGTACCGTACTCGGAAAGATTATATGCCAACGCTGACATCCTTCCTTCCTGTCAAGGAGGAAAAACTCTGATGCTAACTTATTGCGTAATTTGGCTTCAGAAACCTCAGTCAACGTGAACCTGCTTGAATGATCACGTTTTATACGTCTAAATATATCTATTACACGAAACGTTGTGAAAAGATAGTATCGAAAGATACAACCAGGTAGAGAAGCTAGGTAAACATGACAATGAAAAGAATAGAGTGTAAGCAAGTACTTTGTATACTACAGGGAAGCTTTCAAATAACGTAATTTATCACATTATACTCTGAAGGGCAGCGGGGCGCCCGACCTTCGTTACACGACAATGTATTCAACGTATTGCATGAATAATAAATAAACTACCCGTGCCATTGTCATAATAATACAAATTGCACGAACGAACGACGAGAATAGACCAAGTTGACGTTAGCATAGCACATTCCACCTGACGAACAAAACACATCGGCATATCAATCAGTTCCTATATTCCGGAAACGTACTTGTACTTGGCCCTATGCTTTTGCGTCATCGAGAAAATGCTAGGTCTGTGTGACAGCTAATTCTGTTTGAGAAGTGCCTTACGCAGGGTACTCGAAAATACCACACGGTAGTGTGACGTAATCGGTCATGTGTGAAGTGTTCGTTTATCTGCTTTCGGCTGGAAGCATTCTAAAGTACACAGTTTTATATTTATAGCCGAACGTTATCGTGTAGGCAGTTAGAACGGATATTTTCCACGCATGGGCCCTGTAATGACTGACATTCTTTAGTAATTGTTTCCTCTGACTTCAGGTGTGAGTTCCCAGACCTAGCATCTGATTTGCTGACCGTACAATAAAGGACTGTGATAAAACTTCTGAAACTATCATGGTTAATAATAATAACACATAAGTCATTTACCTATAATATAACGGGATATTCACCATGATATGATTTTGAGTTTTCCAATATTTCGGCAGTTTCATGCGCCATGATCACGGAATAACAAAAAAACATATAAATACAAGTAAATATCTCGTTATAAATGACTTTTGAACAACTGTAATATTTCTGAATAGAGCTGAAAACGAGATCAGTTAATAAATCAATGTAACTCATAGCTCTAGTATAAAACAATCTGTTTGCTGGCGGATGGAAAGAAAATTAACATTATAATATTTCACAGGAATCCTCCACGTCCTTTGAAGCTAGTTTAAACAATCCACTTTAGTTCGCTCTCAGTCATATTACTGTAGGAGTAACTACATTTGAATTTGCCGGTGTATTTAATTCCCATTCCCTGGCGACAGGGGCGAGCGTCAAGTTGTCGGAAACACACGCCCGTGCATACTTGATGTGATGACCCGCAGGTCTCGCCCCTACGTTCCATTTCAACTCGGTGAAATGCCAGCGTTAATTTTCATACTGGTGGTATAAAACTATTGAATTATTTCTTCGTCTCACGACTTCGCAGGATTTCTTTGGGAATATAAAAAAGGCCTGAAGAAGAATTATGTTATTCCAGGTAGATCTTTATGAGTGCAAAATTCCAGCTCCATCCATGCAGTAGTTTTGGCGTTCTCTTCAGGCAAACAAATTCACAAGCACAAACTAAAGATTTTATAATATAAGTGGGATAGAATAAAACCGTTCAATAAAGATCAGTTCTCTCCGATACATTTGTTCCAATTATTTTAATTGAAGTCTAATATAAAAGCCAAGGGTGACTGAGGATGTAAAAGCGGAACGTGATTCGAATCGTGCTCACGGGAAAGGAGGATAGATACTAGACTAGAGCTCGGGATTTCATTATCTAGAGTTTTTGTTTTTATCAATAAATCCATCAACCTATTTGAATTAGCTTTTTTGTGGTTTCAAGACAACAAATCACAATTTTACAGATAGCCATAAAATTCGATAACTAGAGAATTATATGCAGCATCGAGGGATCACACAAGTCATAATTTATTGAACAAGACTAGGTACACTAAAGCGTAATGTATGTACATAGTTAATTGAACATCTAGTTAACCATTCGTCTAAAAGCAGACAAAAACCATCTTGTTTCCGAATTGCTGGCAACGCCCAAAAACTTATTGAACCGTTTCGGTTTCGGTGTAGAGTTTAACTTCATCCTTCACAGATTGTTTAAAACAGTCTTTGTACAATTTTACTGTTGATTCTGCCGAGCCATTACTGTTTAATGTTGCGGTTGTTGGCGTCAGGTGGAGTAAATGAGCTAACCTCATCTGGAGCCAATTTCGGATCTTCATCGCCGTGGGAGTAACAACCAGTTCGTTCACTTTACTGTGACATTGCTCAGGTTAGGTTAGGTCGTTGTCCTAGATTAAGCATAGAAGAACCTCTGTTCTTAGCTTTACTGTGTATTTCGCAAATATCCTTAGAGTTCACATCAAATTGGCATTCAAAGATCAAATCCCTTATTTGCACGTACAACTCTTACGTGTGCTTTGACATTTTACCGATAGCATTGATTAATACTTGTTTCTGGTTCCCAATGACTGCAAATAAGCATAGAACGATCTAAAGAAATAAAGGATAAAAGCTTTCTCGATAAAGTTAAGATCTCCGTGGGGTTTAGTAGACTCCGTAGACATTGTCGTGGGTGGCGTACGGCAATATACTACTTTTGAAAATGCCACATGCCACTAATGGAGCTGTTCCTCAGTAAATTTCCTTTTATGTAAGGAACACGATTTGTTTAGGGTTTCTCTTTAATCGATAACACAACTGTTGAGCAGTGTTTATCGGTGTGCGTTGCCAAATAAACCGGAACGAATTGTTGTGACCGTCAGCGGACTAGGGCAAGGGGGGACAACTGCCGCAAGCAAATCTGGTCCTTAGACCTTACTGGTGATGGGATGGAATAGGTTAAAGGCACTCGTGGGAAGCGACCAGCAGGCAATGAGATGACGCAGCAGAGATTCCTACGCATGGCTTTTAGAAAACAACGTTTTCAGTACCGATATTGTAGCTGCCAGCAAGGGTTTCTGTATATCGACATAGCGTAGTAGATAGAGTACCTATTAAAGATTATTTATCGGGCATTTATCAAGTACCTTTTGTTTTATTTTCCCCTACGTGTCCATAGCGTTACAGCGATCGTGGTCACGGGGCGACTGGATATACGTACTCGGACTTCGGAGTTACCACGATCGCTGTAGCGCAATGGAAATGTAGGGGAAAATAAAATAAACGGTAGGTACGTGATAAATACCCGATAAAAAATCTTTAATTTGTTAAAATGTCGCGATTAAAATGGACCTACTTATTGTTACGGCACTTCTATAGCTAAGACGCATACATATCGGTATCCAAATGATTGGATTTTCTGCGAATTCCGACGATTCGCGTATTAATTTGGTTATTAAGAGAGTTTCAAATTTTTGTTCTAATATTCACAATGCGTCAGAACTGTTACTAAGAACTGGGCTAGTGACGTGCCCGTCACATCACTTCCTTCTTCCCTACCAGCTAACACTGGCGATGTCGATTCATCAGGTGGTTCACACAACATCAACATTTCTACAAATGTTTGAGACATATTTATAAGCTTACCAGTTTCTCAAGGTTTAGGTCACTGACCAGTTCTCGGCCCTGATGAGGGGTTTGTGACCTAAGGTGAACGGAATTATGCACAGTTCATATTTTTAAAATTCGATACGGTGTACGTACCTTTGTGAACCAAAAAAATGGCGGAACAGGGCTCAATTTTTAAAAGGGTTTTTTCGTAAATACATAAGTACATGGGTTTATTTGTGTACTCTAATGCGCACCTATACGCGTTTAGATAGTATTTTTGTGTAGTAAATACCAGTATGTAAGTATTGCAATGTTTTTTTTTGTTATTTTGGGCAGCGTGTCGGAAATAATTCATCATTCAGGCTTAAGGCCCATGGGGTCTTTTTTAAGCGACGCAGGTGACTAATACAGGAATCTCGACTTAAGGCGCCGCTCTGTGAGTCAGAGTCAAAGCCGACAGACGTGTTAATGATAATGCTAACTGTTGATTCATGGTCATTTTGCAACCATTGGCTTAGATAGATAGATAATTAATCTATACATTTTGATGGATAAGATCACTGCGCACGTCTATAAATGAGGTCGGATAGGATGGCCTATTCGTAAAACGGAAGATCGAAGTTTCTGGTTCATTTTCGTGCAAATGCTATCTTATACCGATGCTGATGGTAGGTTTTGCACAAATACGAATCAGAAATTTAGATTTTCGGTTTTACGAGTACGGGCAAAGAATAGACAGTACCTACACAGTAGAGCCAATTTGATGGAAGATGATGACGATAAAGTTGAAAGTAAACGTGAAGAAACATTTACGTTTTTACTTCAGCTTAGCTTTGGTGGTGTTCTTGAAAGATAATCGGACAATTAGCAGCCTTGCCGGTTAAATTGGATAAACCTGTTAGAATTTCAGACGCTATCAGCGGTCAAGTGTAACAAATTTGTAACAATAAATAAATATACATACATACATCTTTAACGTTTATTGTATGAAAACTTCTGCAATGTCTAAAACAATCAGTAGGTATATTTGTCTGGTTATATTTTTAAATAATGCATGCCTGAAGTAAACTTCGATTCGAATACGAATCATTAACGCATTCACCTCGCTGTGCCACCCGCAGGGGCACACAAATAGTTCTGTGGAGATTTTTCGACAACAACTATGGTGTCGGTCAAAACAGTGCATGTTTTGTGAGGAAGGGTGCTATTCCTGCCAACTTTTGTTATGATTACAGCTACACACATCATACAATATTCATTAGAACAATAGCCTCTCGATGGCGCCAACATAATAATTAACTAACTAGTCAGTGACGTAAATCACGTGAGCACACGGAAATAGACCGCATTTAAAGCTGGTTTATTGAATCAAGTCGCATTCCAGTTTAGTAATCCAATACGGCTCTGGAATGCAAGTGGTATCCCAGTTTATATTAATGCAATCACTGCCCAGATTTATCTTGCAGCGTAGCAATAGCAACCATTATATGCCTGCTCAGACCAACGCGGTTCGTATTCCGAGTGAATATGCGGTAATCCTCCTGTTTAAAGAAATCAACATAAAATACCTGTTGTCGAATTCCACGAAATTTATCGCTTCACCATAAAAATAGTATCCTCTCACGATTACAAATTTTGGCATTTGACCACACTTCATCAGTAGTTTCTTTAATGCCATAAAGAAACTACTGATGAAGGGATGCGTGTCTATAGTGTCAAGATTGAAACCTATCAATCAATCTCTCTGTGCAAATAATACCGTTGGCACTATCTAGACTTTCTTTCATGTATGGACCATTCTGCGACAATACTTATTAAACTTAGTAAAGCAATTGTTTAGCAGAATTCAGCCCCTGGTGAAGCACATAATACCGCTTAAAAACTAGTGCACAGGAGTGATAACATGGCCGATACTCTAGGTAGAGAATACTGCATTGGTGGGTCTGAACAAAACTTGGGAGTTGTTGGCAAGGGAGATGTAGTGGATGCTGACAACAAGGGCGCGCTGCTGAGGTTATACATGAATGGGCATATGCATCATGAGCATCAAGTTAAAACCTGCCTATGATGTGATCTGCATAAAGCATGTGTTTCTCAAAACAATAATAGCACAATTATCAGTTCAGTTAATTGATGTTTTTGAAAGAAATTGTCATACATTTTAAATTACAGTTAAGAGAAAAAGCTGCAAATTACCCGATTATCTTTTGAAGAACCTCACTCTGGTGACCTCTTTCAAAGGCAACTTTAGTCTAGTTCTGAATGAGGGTTAAAATCAGATTAATTAATAGACTACTGCAGCAGTGTTTGATGTCTTTGGATATTATCGAGCGTAAATTCTGAACATGCTGTAAATAAGGGTCAAGCAGTATTGAACAATAGTTCGCGATTTGGTTTTCAACTTAATATGCAAAAACCAAGTGTAATTATAATCAAGTAAGATTTATATCTTTGAATCAAATTTTAAAACAGCCATATAAGCTAAAAAGTTAGTTATTCAGTTCTAAAAACTTCTTCACATTTATGTTATTATATTATCCTTTACATTAAAGTTTTACTTTTAGGCACAATTATCTGGAAGTTAATTGTGCCCTAAAACATAGAAGACCCTTATTTATGTTTGTATTTGTTTAATACACAAATATTACCACTTGAAAATACAAATTAACCATCTTATTTAAGTCAAGGGAAAAATGTGCGGATATTATAGCAAATATTTAATTTCTGGTGATTGCATATTCCCCAACGAATCAGCACAGTTATTATCACTAAACAAACAAGACCCTATCAATAACCTATAAAATGTTGATTGACCATTTGAAA
Organism: Eupithecia dodoneata; assembly: GCA_947044415.1. NCBI lineage: Eukaryota > Metazoa > Arthropoda > Insecta > Lepidoptera > Geometridae > Eupithecia > Eupithecia dodoneata. Next base: position 2,514,823 of record OX345656.1, on the reverse strand, counting down.
GCCTTCTGTTTCCTAGGTTATGTATGGAACTCAGGAAGGAAGTTGTTGCATAAAATGAGACTGCCTGATAAATGAAGTAGTATAGTGTCCAGTCAACAAAAATAGATTGACCGCACACAGCCCAGGCCTACTTCTAACTTTATTTATCTTCAATTTGGAGCTACTTAGTAAATACTTACTCAGAAGTAAATAGTCCAGATATTAGCCGTTGACTCCACAGCTGGCTCCGAGGTTGGGTAAGGCCTCAGTGGGAGAGGGGAAATCACAACACACGGTAATTTACGGCACTTTAGCACGGTGATACAACTCTGTTTACAAATCACCTATTACTTTGCTATCATAGAAAACAAACTCAGTCCGACTTCTACCCGTATATAACATTTGTTGCGCACGATGTCCGCTGTGTTTTAGCCAAATTGGCTATTCGTTTCGCTTCGTTCAACAACGCAAAATGAGATAAAAATGGAGTGGTTCGAGTGAGGATAGCGGAACGCAAACGCGAAGCGGAACCCAAATGATGTGATTTGACTTGACTGACATTGACGGTTGACTTGAAATAGCACTTGACCAGTTGCCATAAATAATGTGCAAATTCCCTATAATATATATTATAATTTGCATATTCCCTTCCGAGCATTTATTTTTTATTGTCAGTTCAACCGACAATCAAATGTGACCAAACGATTCTGTTTTTAGTCATAAACAAAATATTTTTTCATAAACACTACAACTATTATACTTTCGAGTAGTAGGTAATCGATTTTGTTATTTTTTCTTTATTGTATTAATATACTCAGGATATCATCAAATAAACGTTAATTTAAAATCAAGTGGTATCTGCATAAATCTGGTCAACCGCTCGTATTTATGTCTTTTATTTATTTATATCATCATCTTCCAATCTTTATCGTACGCTAGTTGAGTACCTACGGCACAACATGTATTTTTCCACTTTCCATCAGCCGTTTATCATCTCTGTATTTACCTTATTACCTTTCATAGCCAGCCATGTCCTCTTCCACACAATCCATCCAAAAATCAACTAGAATGAGCTTCGTTACGTAGTCTGTCGACTCAACTCAAAAAATGCAAGTGAGTTGCGAAAAATATCAGTAGGCTTTGAATGGAGGACACAAAAATATATTTAAAAAATTCCCAAAGTAACTGGGAAAAGTGAGCATATGGCAACATTGTAGATCGCGTCATTTATCTTAACATGCAATGCATGATCCAACAATAGCAGTCATTGTCACTTTCAATCGTCTTTTATTGTTAGTTCTTATTATCTGTCATTGTCACAGAATTTCAAAACAAAATTGTCAACAAACTACGCTGATTTGCGGACTGACGTGTACTTTTAGATATTTATTGTTTTTCGTGTGAATTTGCTAAATTATCATAGTTTCATGGTGTAAATAAATAAAACAAGATGTCAGATTCCGACATGCCAACCAATAACCGTAATAGTGGGCCAACTGCTGGGAATACAGGACAGGGCGATAGCCCCGCAGTGTCTGAGCGCGAAGCGTATTTCCAAGCGCTGCAGCTATGGATCCAGCAAGCTCAGTTGTACCAAAATCTCTCAACATGTTTCCCTTACTATATGATGACATTCCAGGGCTTACAGAACAATGCGACGAATGTTCCGCTGTTGAATAACAACTATCAGTTTCAAGGGCAACCGTTTCAGTTCCAAGCGCCCGAGGGCCTGATTCGCCGCCCCAACGCCCCGAACAATCCCCCGCAGATAGAAACACTCACTCCGGCAGAAGGTACCTTCACATCACTTATATTATAAAAGCGAAATTTTGGATTTTTGTGAACCTCTTCAGACTTAAACTACAAAACAGATTCGGCTGAAATTTTGCATAGTGGTAGTTTTTGCGTGGATTAATTTAAAAGCTTATTTCTATCCCTAAAGAATGTGTTTGGAGCCACGGACCGAATCTAATTTTCTATTGCATACCAAAAGAAGTGCTGAAAATTGACTAATATTAGTGGTTAAAAACAGTATTTCAAATATAAAATTCTACTCTATCACTATTGATAATTATATTTTTTTATTCTTTTCAGTGATAGGCCGTCATGGTGGCTACGAGTACATAATACCTCCACTGTACAAGAGATTGGCAGCTGAGTTCATAGACTTTTTGCTTCTTTTCATATTGAAGTTAATTGTTACATTTGTTGTTGTGGACATATTTGATTTGATGTAAGTATGCTAATTCTTATGCAGATTGCAGAATGAATGAATTAATGAACACTTTATTGTACCCAAAATAGCAAAATAACACCTTATATCTAAAAAGACCAAAAGCTTATTTTAGTTCTCATAGTGTATCAGTTTGCAGTCCTCACTGTAGTCTTAAAAACTGTGTTAGGTATGCAAGATAACCTAAACTTGATTAGCTAAGCTTTGGGACATGCTTATCTCATATTACTGCTATAAAGAAGATTTCCCACAGAGACTGATATTGTTAGTGGTAGGTTGGCTATGTGTTTAATCAATCACTTTAGATATTTTTTTAAGATTTTATGAAATACATACATATTTTTTGACTTTTAGGCATTATGATAAAATAATTAATTTCTTGAAAAGTTTATCATGCTATACTAATTGGAAAATATTATTTTCAGAGATGTCGAAAAGTTTGATTTCTACAAATTCACAGAAAACTATGATGACTACAAATTTGCTATGGAACTTACGTCAGACATATTGTTTCTCGAAGTAATCTACAGAATTATTGTTTGTATTTATGAGGTGAGGTACACATATTTTGTTACATTACATAAATATAGTCTACATTTATGTACAAAACAAACATGAAAACTGTTAAGTGTATGGAAATAAATTGATTCTGATTTTGTAATACATCACATATATAATAATACTAGCATCTGCCTGCAGCTTCGCAAGCTTTTTTCATAATAAAAAGTAGCCTATATGTTATAACTATACCTAAGTCCAAAACTTTATGTGTGACACAAACATTAACATTTTTCTTTCTCTTAATCTTGACAACAACTGTTGTCAAAATTTAGATACAGAAAAAAGGTCATATTACGACGAGCAACCAATATGGCGGGGCCGTTCGATATCTTGGTTCGGTTCCCGCCTCTAGACAAATGCTTGTATAATCTGCAGATATTTGTTCATTTATGTATAAACAAAATCTATCAGTAATCTCGTTATCAGCATGCACGAATTTATCAGTTGTTAGTATATTTGGTAATCATAACACAAGCTCTGCTTACTTTAAGATTAAATGATGCTGTGTGGATTGTCCAGCAAAATGTATTTATTTAATAGTACTAGGTATATCCTTCCAGGCTATTTGTTTATGCGGCGCTGGGCGCACAGGGGGCGCCACTCCTGGCAAGGCTCTCCTAGGGCTCCGGGTGGTCACCGCTTCCGCCGTCATACCGGTCGAGGGCCGACCTAAGGAGACAGTGCTTCTATACCCTGGAAAATCCTTGACCTTCCTAGTCGCGCTAGTAAGGTCCTTCATGAAGAACTTCCTAATATCTCTGCTGTTCCCGCTGTGTGTTGTTCTTTTCGTCTTTCGACATAACAGAACAGGGTACGATTTACTCTGTGGTGTTATAGTAGTCGAAGAAAATATGTACCCCGCTAGGAGATTCGCTCCTTGATATACCAAAGTTAGAAAGAGATGGTTGTTGTTCCAACATTGTTTGCATTGTTATTGGTTCTATGACAGACTATCTTGCTGATATTGATAGCTTAATGCATTGCCTAGCAGTGCGGCATGAAGAAACGCCGCCGCTGCTGAATGGACTCTTGGAGCGCGCGTGCGTTATGGGCACTCATAGTGTTATCAGATATTAACTATTTTTTACTATCAGTACACAAACTATCGTACCTTTTTATGGTAGTCCTAAAATAGAAAATAATATTTTAAAGTACTAAATAACAATAAGGTTGATTTTTGTAAATACATGTAATATTATTTTATTCAAGTTGATGGCTTTTAATAGTAAACAAGTATTGATTGGTTGGTAAATAAATATTATTTTGTTATTTTTTTTAAAAACTCGCCACTTGTTTTTGTGCGTTTGTTGATATAAAAGTTTTTGAAGGTTCAATCATATTTTAGTTAAGATAAGGACTTTTTCAGTTTTACATTTTATTTTGAATATATGGCTAAATATGTGCCATTTGCTAATAAATTTCTGACATAAAAGAAAATAGGTATTAACATAGCATGTGCATTGGTGCATGCATGCTAATAGGACCTAGATTTAGGCCTCTTTATGGGGTGGCCGTAAAGAGGCCTAAAACTCAGCACTGGTTGTTACTGGCTGGTTGCTGGTTAGAAGTACTGCCCATTATGTAACAACACAGTAGGATATGAAACATTAATGTAGACTACCTCGCAGCCATGTATTTGTACTGTCCTGTTTCAAGAATCCTAAATGTAAATATAAATGTTTTACTAAAGTCATTTAAAACGGGATACTTACCATGATTTGATTTTAGAGTTTTCCAATATTTCGGCACAGTTATTCCGTGATCATGGCGCATGAAACAGTTCCGAATATTGGAAAACTCAAAAATCAAATCATGGTCAATATCCCTTTTTATATGTTTTTAGTGTTAATAACCATGATAGTTTCAAAAGTTTTATTATAAATATTTTATCTAAATAAAAAAAGTTCAAGTGCTTGAAATGAAATGAGTTCAAGAATGCCCTTTTATTTGTCGTATTTTTAGGAATCTGAAGATATGTATAATGCTGGTATTATTTACTTTTTATTTGTGATATTTTTAAATACCTACCTAAATGTAAATAATTATATATTAGATTCGTAAAAGAACATGTCAGATATTGCTACCCATTTAGTCGTAAATTCAATTCAATATACCTATAGGGCGTCCCACGTTTATGCCACATGAACGGAAAGTATCTAAAATATATAAAACTTTACTGACAAAAGACTTCATATTGATTTTAAAATCCACCTGTCCGGGGCATCAAACCCGCCAAATCGTAAAAAAACAACCCTAATTTTATCGTACCAACAAAAAGGCTCAATTGACACAAAGTTTAGGGAAACTGATACAGATTTATTATAAAAATAAAAATATTTTACAAAGCAATCTATTATGATTTATTAACAATACACATCGGTAAACGTAGTGTAGGACGCCCTCCGACCAGGTGGGATGACGACTTGCGAAAGACTGCAGGCAGATGCTGGATGCGGCAGGCTGAGGACAGGGCGCTATGGCGCTCATTGGGGGAGGCCTATGTACAGCAGTGGACTGATATAGGCTGATGATGATGATGATGATGATGAACAATACAATTTTTCAAGTGGCGACATCTAGTTAAAATTCGTGTCTAATTTAGTTTGATGTCATGCGTGATGGATGACAAATGAATGAAATAACTATTGTTAACTTCCGTTGCCATGGAAACCATTTGTTACTAGTTACTATACTAGTGATTGAAAATTATGACTATGAACGCCCCTGACTAGTATGAAATTAGTAGTAATTATTATGTGCCCTGTGGCTTTGACAATCCTGTGTTAATGATACCTTAATAAGCAGGTACTTTTTAAAAAACATATTTGTTCTAGAATATAACAAGGAAATAATAAAGGAAACATTATTATAATTAAATGCTTTATTTCCAATAATTAAGGTACATACAGAGATAGGCAGATACTACATAGATTTGTAGGCAATGAAGAATTATATTAGTTAAAAGAAAAGTAAAAATAAACCTTTTTAATCTTCCGAGGTAAAGTTTAATGTTGGTGGTAACAAAGAAGTATTTATAGACATTTGAACGATTATATTCAAAACATAATAGCATCGATGGATAGACCTTTCAAAATACTTCAATTATGTATCCCGGGACGAGTAAAAACGTATGTATCGTAGTTATTGTATTCTATTTGGATGTATCACACACACTTTGGTAAGATCCTGTAGTTTCTAAAATAGGTGGTAAGTAATATCCATTTCTCTGTGACTGGTGAGCGCAGAATCCGTTGTTTGGTTTTGTTTTTTCTCTGTATATTTATTTGTACGATATGTAAGCTGCTTCGATCAGCTGAAATAATTTAATCATATTACATTTACATAACACTGGGGTAAATTCTGATGCCTCCAAAACGTAAATAAACTAATTTGACAGCACTAACATGTGCCATCACATCACACTGATATTATAAATGCGAAAGAATGGTTGTTTAGATGGATGGATGTTTGTTACTTCTTCACGACAAAACTACTGAACGGCTGCAATTGTGCATAGATGTAGTTTTAGGCCCGGAATAAAACATAGGCTAAGTTTTATGTCAAAAGGTTTCCATGGGATAGAAAAGACTTAAAAGTTTCCATAGAAACAACGCGTGCGAAGCCGCGGGCAAAAACTAGTTCTGTAGAATTCGATCGCTATATATTCGATACCTACATAATATCAGCATCCACTGCTGAACACCCCCATACGACGATCGAAATCTAAAAAAATCGTAGAACAAACGTTGATTCCTCCTCCAGAATCACTCTCATTATTTGAGTAAATTCGCCAAAATGTAATATTTGCTAACCTGGTCAAGATTTTCCCGAAAATAGTCCGACGAATGATTATAGACGACGTTGACGTCCCTTTCGCGCTTCGAGTCGAACCGTGCTATAGCAGCCTCCTTGCAGTTCTTGTGATGACCAGGCAAGCTCACGTAGTACACGATAATGGGCACAATCAGTAGCCACCATGCCGTGGCGTAGCACCGCTCGTCCATCATGGAAGTGTACAAGCTAAGCGCTTCATTGACGATGGATCTGTTGGCGACGTCGTTGAGGTCCCTCAGCTCGGTGTATTTATCTTCTATCATCTGCAAATCAGTTCATCACTTTTGTGAACTTTTTAACTTATCCTATGATATTTAAATCTACGAATACCTGTCCTATTTTAGCATAGAGTTAGAATCTTACTCTATGCATTTTAGTTGATTTAGAGCCACAAACTATATCCGCAGACAGAAAAGTGTTGGCCTTTTTTCAAAATTGGTTGGTATCATCTAGCGTCAATTAGTATAGGGTATATATACATAAATAGTTACATGATATTTCATCGGAGACCCTATTTCACTAAACTAATCGCATCATTTTGACAATGGTTTTGTGCAGAAATGCTACCATAGACACGTTTCGATAGGTAATCGACCTTAGACCTCTGTGGCGCGGTGGGCGAAGGGCCGCCTGCGATTCATGAGGTTGTGGGTTCGATTCCCGGTGGATGCTGTAAGTATTACCTGCGACAGTGTCTGGGCGTCTTCATCGTAGTCGGCGCCAGCCATCCGACCGTCGGCGACGCTGCAAGACAGCCTCGGTCGCAAGTTGTTGAGAGCCGTGCATTTCGCTTGGTTATGGTAGACACCCAAGGCAGAAGGATGATAGCACATTCCCGCTCTCGGTTTTTGCTTAGTCATGAACTCAGAGTATTTGCTCATTGCAGAATAAATGGCGACTTTGTTCTTGCTCTTGTTCGTCAATTTCATATTTCTATGTTTGTCTTCGATTTTCTGAAAATAGACGCTGATTTTTAAACGCGTTAATTTTTATCTGATTTATTTTTATCTGTTAAATTTACTTACATAAAACAGGAAAGTGTAAATTATAGATCGGCCGCAAGGGCTGCAATGCTGACCGCTTATGGCCTGAATACACTAATTAAAAAACTTCGTAATATGTCAGCTTCTTCACAATTTATAATATTTTAAATCATTAATATGTCTAGGTAATATTTATATGTAATTATTTTGAAATTTATTATAATTTGTATACAAGTTTTATTCGGAAAATTTTAAGCACATGTGAAGTAGGTACCAGGTATATAAATGATAATCTCTTATGTTAAAATTTGAAAATAAGGTTATTTTGTTATTTATAAGTTGTAGTCACAAAATAGCGCATGAACTTGAATTCTGTCTACGAATTTGTTCTTGGCGGCGCCATTCGCGCTCGCGCGCTTCCTGCTGTTCGCGCGCAATTCGCTCGCGTTCTCTTTGTTGTTCACGCTCGATTCGCTCGCGCTGGCGTTGTTGTTCGGCCGCGATTCGCTCGCGCTCTCGCCTTTCACCCTCAAGTCTTTTGTCATTGATCGAGGTCTGGGTGGCGTGGATGGCGGCGATTTTCTGCAAAGAACGCTTACCTACAGCCGCATAGATAACGACTGTTTAACGCGCCCGCCGTGGGCATTGCCTAGGCCTATTTCTTACTAGGCTAGTAATTAAGTAGATAAAAATATGAAAGTAGAACAAAACATTTATGAGGAAAGTCTTGTCTACATCCGACTGTTATACTGATTGGGACAAGTCCTGCGTTTGTTGAACTAGTCCAAAGATACCACGACGGCCGCGCGATGCTCCGTATTAGACGTACTACTTACATTTATGAGGATAGTCTTGTACGCGTCCGACTGGTACTGATTGCGGCGGGTCCTGTGTTTGTTGAACCGGTCCAAAGCTCTCGCGAGGGCTTCGCGATGCTCCGATTCAAATTCGCTTGACGACAGAGGCGGCTCTTGCAGGGATTTTGTCTGGATTGAAATATATATGAGATAAATAAACATTTGTAGAGTTGCGTTGATATATAATGAAATGAGTTAACTTTTTAAACCGCCGTCCGTCAAAAAAAAAAGAGGAGGTTCTCAATTCAACTATTTTTTACGTTTGATACCTCAGAACTTTCAACTGGGTGAACTGAGTTTGATGATTCTTTTTTATTTTAAAGCTGGTGCTTCCCGTTTGGTTCTATTTCAATTTGGTCCAGTTCTGGCAATGGCATCCATGAGAAAAGCATATACCTTAGTCTTAAATTTGCATTAAGTATCATCATCATGATCGTCAGCCTATATTAGTCCACTGCTGGACATAGGCATTAAGTATATGCGCGACAAATGGACGAATAACTCTATAACGCCAACCGATTTCGATGATTCTTTTTCTAATACCTAAATTTTAAAACCCATTTTCATTATTAAGGAAATTGAAGTCTATTTATAGTTTATAACACGCCAAATTATTATGAAGAAGAATCGTGTAGTTAAGGTGTAGGTCCCACACCAACAGGATTACACGATATTTTTTTCTAAGTCCAGGTACATAGTGATTGTTAACCATGAAAATCTCCTCTCTAAGTCGCACTAAAATGTATATTATATACAAATACAAAAAAAATATTTACCAAAAGATTACAAACAATAACACCTTAATTTAATATATGTACATATTCTTACATTTTAGAGTAAATTGGTTGAGGTGTTGCAGTTAACAGTGACCCCCGCACTAGGCTAGGTCTGTTTCGCGGGGTATCAATACATTTTCTGTTTGCTGGTAGGGTAAGGAAGTGCACTAACAAAACTTTAGTAACAATAAAAGAAAACTAAAGCTAAATAAAACAATGAAAGTAAGTGCTAATGGCCATACATGTGACCTGTAACCGAAAGTTATCAATAAATTAGCTATGAACTACATAATTGGAATCTACTAAAGAAAAAAGGAGTAATAAAATAAATTTTAAAATCAAAAAATTAAGTAAAAATCACGGATATTGTTATACAATTCCTTCGGCCTGCAGGATGCTACCAAAAAACAGTGAGTGAAAAAATATACATCACGTACCTCCATACTCTCCGAGTATTCGGTGCAGATATCCGAGATCGCCAGTTTGTTGTTTACTTCATTTTGCAGTTTCAATGTCTTTAGTTTTTGCTCGAAACTCTGTAAATAAAAAACAATTATTACGCTAATGAATGCAAAAGAGAAACTGGGGTTAAAGGAGGAAAGGTACCTAAGGGGTTACTCCGGGGTTACCAAAGCAAAAACAAAAATGGTACGAACAAAATTTATTTTTAATATAGTTTCTTATGTTATTTTATATAATACTAGCTGCGACCCGCGGTTTCACCCGCGTAGTGATAGCTATTTTGGATAATATACAATATATCTTTATAAATTGTAGCCTATGTGTTATTCTGATGTATAAAGCTATATTATTGTAAAATTTTATTGAAATCCATTCAGTAGTTTTTACGTGAAAGAGTAACATACATCCATCCATCCATACTTAGAAACTTTCGCGTTTATAATATTAGTAGGATCTATGAACAGATGAAATATGAAATCAGTAGCTTCATCAAAAATATTTCAACACACTGTGTGTTTCTGTTCTGCAGTTGCTATACTAGTTAGCTGGATATGCAGGGGCGCGGAATTGTCAACCGCACGGTATTATCCAACTCTCCCCTACCTATAGAATTAATGAAAAAAGATGAGCTGCAACAGGTAGTGTTAACTTGCAGAGATTTCTCCCAGACGTTACGATCCAGGGCAAGGCAAGTGGTAGAAAGGTCACTCACCCTGATGAAAGCATCCCTCTCGTCATCTTTCCCCGGGTTCCGCATCCTCTTGGCGTCGAATAGCTGGAGCGCCGCGGAAACTGCTTCCTGGTGTATCTCGCTGAAATTTAATATTTATTATTTTCATCATCATCAGCCTATAGCAGTCCACTGCTGTACATAGGCCTCGCCCAATGAGCGCCTTATTATTTTAGATTTATTTAATTATTCTGGACCACTTGCATAAAGACTATGGGACACAAAAATAACAAAAACTCACAAGTCATTTATAAATAAAAAATGACTTATTGTCGTCCACGTTACCATGTTATAAATAACGTGGTAAAAGTTAACCGACTTCAAAAAAGGAGGAGGTTCTTTATGTTTGTTACCTCAGAACTTTCGACTGGGTGAAACGATTTTTGATGATTCTTTTTTTATTTGACAGCTTATGCTTCCCTTGTGGTCCCATTTCAATTTGGTCCAGTTATGGCAATGGCATCTTTGAGAAAACCATATAAGTCTTAAATTTACATTAAGCATGGTTGCGACAAATGGACGAATAACTCAATATCACGCCAACCAATTTCGATAATTCATTTTTAAAATTACGTTTTAAACCCATTTTCATTATTTAGGAATTTGAAGTCGGTTTATAGATTTTTAAAACACGCCAAATTATCATATTTACCAAATTCGTCAAATTGATCATCAGTAACCTATTTTTTGTAAAACAGTGACCTTAAGTAGAGAAAACATTATAAACCTGACATCGGCAGCGTGCACGCAGAGCGGGGTGTCTCCAGAGATGTCCAGCAATGTCTTGTCATAGAGCTCCTTCGCGTCCGTGATAGCGCGCAGCGTCTTACCCAAGTTTATGGACATGAACTGAGGCTCCCGCTTATCAATGTCCTGTGAAATCAATAATTAAATATTGTTGGACAATCCACACAGCATCATCCAATAATAAAATATTTGACATATTATGAATAAAATGTTTATCTAGTTCCAAGCTAATCAGAGCTTGTGTTATGGAGACTGTCCACCGTGGTCAAAATACGGCTGAGAGGACATCATAGTACAGTAGAAGCTCCTTATTCGCGGTTTTTTTATTCGCTTTTCGTGGGTAAAAAAGTGCGACTCTTTTCCTGTATACGCGGATAAATATTTCGCTATTCGCGGATAGTCAGTACATTAAATCGGAATCGAATTGCAAGACGAAGATTTAACCGAAACCAACTGTTAAACCCGCATTCCATTGAAGAGCCTCCGATTAAGGAGCTTCTACTGTATAGGACATATTCATTCTCGACCAACTGAATACCAGAACCAGATTGTCGGCGACCTGCTATCAATGAGTTCTCAGTTATTTTGGCCATATCGCCAGAAGGCCACCAGACAACCTCGAAACTAGTGGTAATGGGCAAGATAGAGGGGGAAAAGACAAAGAGGACGGTCACCAACCCGCTGCTCTTATCAAATTAAGGCAGTAACGGGACTCACTCTGCCTGCAGCCCTGAGACAGGCCGAAGACAGAGTGGTGTGGAAACGTTTCACCAGCGTCTCCGTGAAAGCTTTCTAGGACGGGCACGACCTTCAGCAATGAAGAATACGACAAAGAAGAAAACTTTATAGGATGATTGATGAAGAATATTTACCGAAGTGAGCCTCGTCAGGTACTCGTCAGCTTGCGCCTCAGAGGCCAGCTTCTTGGTATCCGAGAAAGCAGCGCGCGCAGCCCGCAGCTCCCGTTCATGAGCAGCCTTTACCATAGCTGCGGGCACGGCGGGCGTCTTGGCGCCGCAGGCGGCCTCCATAGCGGCCTCGTACTGGTCGAGAGCGTCCGTCATCGCCAGGAGCAGACCGGCTTCTGTCGTCGCCTGTAACATTCCGTTTATAATAAAACTTTTATAACTAATGGTACCATGGTTATTTTATCAACACAAAACTCAAGTTATATAATATAATTTCCGTTATATAACGGAAATATGATATATTGGAAAAGTTAAAAAACTAAATCATGGTAAATATAAGTGAATTTCGTCGAGCGACCCGAACACCCTGAACAAATATCAGCAGATTGAACAAACATTTGCCCCGAGACGGGAACCGCACCACCTCCTGCGTCGCAGGCAGACCTTCGCCCACCGAGCCACAGAGGTCGTCAAATGTAGTTGTATGGAATTATTTTATAACTTGCACTCACTTTAAGGATACTTGTCGGAGTAGGGATCGAGTCACTGTTGAACACGTCCATGTATGTCTTGAAGTAAGTGAAAAGTTCGCCCGCGCGCGTGGGGCGACCGTTTATCAACTTTATTTTAAGTTTCTCCGGACTGAAGATCGAAGATGACAACGTGTGCAAGTTGGACACGAATTCAGTTTCCATTTCTGCAAAAAAATACTGGTTTTAGAATTTATCTTATCCGACCAGGTGGGATGACGACCTGCGAAAGACCGCAGGTAGATGCTGGATGCGTCAAGCCGAAGACAGGGCGCTATGGCGCTCATTGGCGGAGGCCTATGTCCAGCCGTGGATATAGGCCTGCATGGGTAATATAGGCTGATGATGATGATAGTTAGATATACTAGCCCCACCCCGCGGCTTCGTCCGCGTGGAAATCTATGTTTGAAATGGTTTATGAACCTTCCTCTTGTAATGTTTAAAATACATGCATCATAAACTTGCGAAACGGGGGCGGGTAGCTAGTTAACTAAGGCACTATATCCAAAAACTTCTTTAATCATCATCAAAACATCTTTAAAAAAAAAACCTGTTTTTGAAAAAGACTGTTCATACCAATATTCAGCTCTATGCGAATTTATTTAAGCTTACTTAAATAAATTCGCATAGAGCTGAATATTTCTGCTACCTAATTTTCGGGTTAAATGGACCGGACTATATTATATACTACTAGCGGACCTTCCCGGCTTCGCACGGTTTTAGTAGGTACGGATCCCTAACTTTTCTGAAAATATAATATAGCCTATGTTCACCTGGGATAGTGCTTCCCAACGGTGAAAGAACTTTTCAAATCGGTCCAGTAGATTCGGAGCCTATTCAATACAAACTAACAAACAAAAAATCAAACCTTTCCTCTTTATAATATTAGTATAGAAGTAAAGGACATACCAGATATAAATCCCTTGAACTGTTGCTGCCTAACAGTTCGGCCTGGGTACGGCATCAGGAAACACGTGACTTTCTCGAAGCTAGCCAGCAACTGCGCGCGCAGTTCCTTCAGCTCGTTAGGCGTTTGAGGTGTCACCTGAAATAATAAATAAATAATGCTGGACATTCCACACAGCATCCATCAGGGACTAGTTGATGCTGTGTGATACTAGTGTCTAGCTAATTTGGTATTAAAGGCACTTTTAACCAAAAAGTATGTAAAGTATGTATCTGTATGGCTTGGAAAATGCCACCTTCAACACCGCCCTCTGTGCTCTCTCTAATGGGAGGAGATGCGTCTTGTCTCGTCTTGAAATGGCCTCCCCCATCAGCCCCTAAAAGGGTCTGGCCTAATTACCTACCAATAATCCTGTATAACTATCTTACTGCCACTACCACGCATATATGGAACTTACTTAGTAATCTCAAAGGAAATTAATAATGCTGGACAATTCACAAAGACTTATAGGTACAGCCCCAAGCTAAGCAGAGCTTGTGTTATGGGTACTAGATGAGTGATATACTTAATACAATAGATTACATAGATAGATATTTTTGATTATACATCGATAACGACCAGAATACCCGGAACAATAACCTACAGATCGTACACACAATTGTTACGAGGCGAGAATCGAACCCACAGCGCCACAGAGGTCGTCAAACACATTGTTTAATATTTACAGTTGCAAGAGGTCTTTACCTCTCTTTCTAATAATAAGGGTGGTTTAATAAGATGGGAGTAGGTAGGTAAATCAGCAGAAAAAAGCCGAGAAAGGAGTCAAAGGCTCAATTTATAAGAAAACTATCTGCCGGCGTGAAAATCTATGAATCAAATGGTTTATAAACCTTCCTCTTGAATCACTATATGTCAAAAACCGCATCAAAACTCGTTGCGTAGTTTTAATGATCTAAGCATAGTATATAGGGACAGACAGACAGTGAGAAGCGTCTTTGTTTTATACCATGTAGTGATAAACCATGGTAACCACAAAAAAATAGTAGGTATACTTTTTAGTTTTGGAACAATAAAGCTCTTTTTGTTTGTATTTATTTTAGTGATAAACCATAGCTTAGGTTCAGGTACCTTCATGACTTCTTGATCCAAGTACCGCTGGCCGCCGTCTTCTCCGAAGGGGTACTCGAACTCGTTGCCCCAGTCCCGCACCAGGAACTCCAGGACTTGGAACGCCTTCCTACCCCCCTGCCCGTCGCTCACCAGCTTGCCGTACTCTGTGAATAACTGTACGAAGGATACAGTTGATAGGTTTTGTCAGTATGGAACATTTCTTAGTTTATAATACGAGGTTTTCTGACGACAAGCAGCGGTCCCCCTGAAGAAGTCCCTAAGGGATGAAAGATGAAACGTTGGTGTACTTTATACTAGCTGCAAATAGTTCATAAACCTTCCTCTTGAATCCCTCTATCTATTAAATAAATAAAATAATAATAAAAAGTATTTATTTCAAGCATATTATACTCATATCAAAATCCGTTGTGTAGTTTGAGGATCTATGCATAAATAGGGACAGACAGACAGCGGTAAGCGACTTTGTTTTATACTATGTAAATGCATTGTGTATCATTGTGTGAATTTGTGTGTTGCATGCAATACGATGATGCTTAGCTTTTAAACCTCTGTGTTCTATGTTCTTATGTTTTTTGTTTTGTTTTGTAAGTAGTTGTGTCGAAATAAATGTTATTCTATCTTCTTCAACATGCAAGAGCTTAAAATCTTTATCCATCTATGAATTTACCTGAAGATGCTGTAAGTCGTCCTCTTGAATGCCGCCCCCGCCTGGCAGGTTATAGATCTGAACTGAAGAGATGAGGGTCGACAGAGCGAAGATGGTGGAACAGTCGCGAACTGTGCTCGTGTTGTCGAATGTACCTTGCGTGTCCATTAGCAACACTGCCACCTGAATATTATGCAAATTTATGTCAATACAATGATGTAAATCAAATTCCGAAATTGGCTGACGCTTTACCGCGCGTCTTAACACTTTGACTGCGATTTATTATCGACGACTGCGATCTTTTTTTTAACCCAAAAAATTCGTGCTGCCGCTCTACACAGCGGTTGTGTTGCGCCGCACAATGTGTACCTGCTATGTGATGATGTTAATTATCTATACTATCTATAGTACTAATATTCTATAGAGGTAAAGTTTGTAAGATTGTAGGGGGGACCTGGACCTTCTGAAACGATTTTGAAAATTCTGTAGAGTAGTAATAATACTAATAGAAAGCCACGTTATTTGTGAGTTTCATAGGCTTTATATTTATCCGAAAAATTAAAAGACTTTTTCTTGCATATAAACTTACTCTACGTTCATCGCGAAACAAATGTCCATCCGGGCGAAGCCGGGATGGTCCCACTAGTAGCTTATAAAAGACTGTTTCGAAAAAGAAGAACTACTTCCAGTCCAGAATCATCATCACTTTAAGTGAAATAAAATAATCTTATTAATTAATTAAGGTTCTTCAGTCCACTGTATATATGTAGATCTCCTCAAAGGCGCCTCTGAGTCAAGTCTTCAGGTCATTTTATTTACTGTTTGCCGTCGGACTCGGACACACTGCGTGCGATTAACATCACCAATGCGCCTGCCAAACGTAGTGCATAAGTTAAACAAGCAGGAATTCGGGGAGGCATTTAGCAGAGGAGGCAAAAGTGCTGATTGTTTCATTTTAATTTCTCCTCTGCAAGCAAGCAGTCCTTTAGCTTCTACATGCGAGGACACATAAATGGTTATAATTTATTATTTAAGTTATCTGTTAAGTGTGTTCTTGTTTGTATTCCGAATAAAGCAAAATAAAATAGGATCCGACCTTATCTCCGTTGGGCAGTGTGGTGATCAAGGGCTCCGACCAGAGCAGGATGCCCGTGGTGTTCCGCCGGAGGCCGCCGCGCCAGCTGAACCCTCTCAGGACCTCGTCTTTGCCACCGATCCATGACCCGTCCTGTTGCGCAGACGCCTGTGGAATAATAAAACAATCATGAAGCATAGGTATAAATAAACATAAATAATATAAGCTTTATTTACTACCACAATTATTTAAATTTTTATCTATGCACTGAATTTAAACAATTTTAATTTTAAGGTATATATTACTATGGACCGTAGAATAAGTTAAATAAGATCTGTTACTTTTCTATGGTCTGAAATAAATGATTTATTTTATTTAAACTATAGCTCTGTGGCAGTACCACTTAGAGTGGTGAAAGCCTCCTCCAGGTTCCGGTCCTTCCATGCTTCTCTACCCAAAGCCAGTTTACTCCAAGTAACTCCAGCTACTGGTCCCTGGTCTGCCCTTTTTATCGAGTGAGAAGCATAGGTATACATAAAACAATCAGGAATAATCAACGAGTTCTTTCTAACTCAATGAGAATAATCACATGATCAATCAATCACATGACATTAATATTTTTCGTAAGTAAGTACCTAATTGCTTAGGTACCTAACTAAGTGCCTTGTACACATGAACAGAAAAAATCTATTAACCAAAAAAATTTTAAAAAGGTGTCGGTGTATTTCTATATTCTTTGCGACGAGGTTGATTGATGGCGTTTAAGTGATGGTCTTTCCCCTATATCCTTAGATAATTCTTGAACTAACCCTTCACTCAAACTCGTCTGAAGTGTCAAGGTAGGTCGCGAGGTACCTTAATTGAGATGGCAATTAATTTGTTGACTTGTATTAATTTTCGATGTTTAGTTCGAGTGGAGGGATTTTTTACGATCAAGCATACCGAAACGCGTTTGGAGTTTGAATCGTGATCAAAGTACGACTACTTCTGTCGTCTTGATTATTTATAATTTGGTAGGAATTTCTCACATATCTGTGTACAAACTTTTTTGATTATAATAATTTAACCATTAGTAGGTAGTCGTCTTGTAATTGTAACTAAGTATTATTTTCAGTAGCTTTTTGTGGAAATTTTTAATTAGCCTAAAGTACTTAATCACATACGTTACATATTACTAAGTTGTTAATTTCCTGTAAATAAATAAATAAAGATAATTATGGGGGTTAGTCTCAGATTTTAGATGTCCCCGTAGTCAAAGTGAAAGAGCGCTACAAACCGGTGCCGTGAGGTATCTCAGGAAGAAGTTGAGCATGAAGGACTTGCCCCCGCGATACGCGCCCGCCAGGCTGACCACCGCCACGGGCAGGCTGCGGACCTCCTCACGCATCAGCACCGCGCGCAGCGCCGCCTCGTCCAGTCGGTACGAGTGGTCCTCCGCCACGGCTACCACTTGCAACGCATGCCCGTTTTCGGTCATTTTCCCTGTAAGGTGTGGAAGTTTGGAGTTTCTATACAATGTTGAACGACGACCTGCGAAGGACTGCGGGCAGATGCTGGAAGCGTCAAGCTGAAGACAGGGCGCTATGGCGCTCATTGGGGGAGGCCCATGCCCATCAGTAGACTAACGTAGGCTGATGATGATATTAGGAACTAGCGACCAGTCCCCACTTCGCACGATTTTCGATATTATATTATATAGGTACATATAAACTTTGAATCACTCTATCTATGTATTTTAAAAACCTCATCAAAATCCGTTGCGTAGTTGCATACATAGAGACAGATAGACAGCGGGAAGTAACTTTGTTTTATATCTACTATGCAGTTATGTATTTGATATGTACTTAAATACGTGCATAGTAGATAGAAAACAAAGTTACTCGTAGGTATAATTTGTCTATAAAACCTCAAATCATAAAAGATCCAGCACTAAACAGTTCAAATAGCGAAAAAACATCTTTAATTAAATAATAGCCGAGGGGCTTAGGCCTAAACTAGACTGAAAAGGATGTAATATAGGCAGCTGGGCTCCCTCTACTATGTTACACAAACTTTTTGAGAAGATGACATAGAAGATAATTTATAGTAGACTTAAAAACTTACCAAGTTTGTGCGAGAATCGTCAAATCAAACTTAGCAGCACAAATGACTCTGGCCACCCGACGAAATGCTCCTCTTTTATATGCTGCCAATTTTAGCAATGCGGTTTATGTTCCTGTTGCATTTCCCCGTTTATCAATGCGGTTTGATATCGCTATCTTCTGTCATCCCATATCGCTTCGAAAACAAGGTGGTCAAAAACCAATCGTTTAATCGTGGTAAATACCTACATAATTTAAGTAGCTGATGTACACTTAAGTATATCTATTTGATAAAAATCTAAGCCATCACCTGAAGGAGAGACCAGAATGCAGGCAGCATTGCCACGTTGAATAGCAAATGCTAAATCGCCGAAATAAAAGCCGACACACTCCGATCGGCGGATTGAAATAAAGCTCTAACTTGCTTTGAATAATAAAATAACTAAGTACCATGTCGTAACAACAAAATAGGGAGGATAAAAGACTGCAATGAGGCCCAAATATTTTTAATATTTTGGGGAATTAAGACACTATTATTTATGACTAACAGTAATACTATTAACAGTATTAAGACTAACAAAATTACAGCAACTGGAGTGAGATGCGGTTATTCATGTTCAAGATTGGTGCGAAGGGGGTGGCAAGGCAAAGAAGCAAGCGAATCTGTCGTAAAACGAAACTGTCCAAAATCGTTTATGACAAACAGAATCTGACTTCAAACGAACAAGGGAAGCTTTAAACAGATGGGTGTTAGGGTTACTGCACCAATCGATCGATAGTGGAATCGATAGTCTACTTAGATCGATCTTCCTCACTGTCGATCGATGGTAAGTATATTTGTGCCAGTATAATTTCTTTTTGCTAGTTTTATATATTCGCTAGAAGGTCCCTGGCCTGGCAGAAGGGTTTATCTCACATAGGTATTAAGTTGTTGTAGAAGTTCCTCTCTCGACTTGCTTGCTCGCCACGTAGTGTGAAAACGCGCGAGACTTCCCTAGAATCTCGGGCCTAAATGATATTGACTACTTGATAAAGACCGAACAACCATTACAAAGACATTCTATTTCTTTTTGCAAGTTTAGGTACCTTCCTGCCCTGTCTAATATTTCTATCATGTAAATGCACTAAGTATAAATATATACAACAAAATTATCGCTCAAAATTTTTGCCGCACCGGAAGGTGCGGTAAATATTTTAATAGATGTTATAATTACTTCTTATGTATTACCATACATAAGAAGTAATTATAACATCTATTTACCTAATTTCACGAATGTTTTGATTCATTTATTTAAAATGTTTTGGTTACCCAAGTGTGAATTTATTAAAAAACTGTAAAAAAAAATATTTAGCCTTCAGCACACAAGCACTATTTTATCTAATAGTTACCAACTAACATATTGTTTTTATAAATGTAGGTCCCAAAAGGTCAGTACAAAACACATTGATAGGTAATTAAAACTTTATTTATTAATAAAACAATAATTTTCTAAACTGCTATAAAGCATAAACCGCATATCGCGTGAAACTTCATACCTATAAGTTTAGAGTAGAAAATACATTTACATCCGCATAAGCTAACAGAATCAGACGGAAGGCTCAATTCTGATAAGCAATCACTTCACTAAGAATTGTAGCGTAAAATCGTCCGATTAAAGAAAATTCCAGATAGTGCTTGCGGATTTTCATGATATTTATTTAGACAGACATAGACATATAACTTATTTGCCACTACATGTACCTACACACAATATAAATTAACAATTTTGAATTAATAATTAAATACTTAATTAATCATTACTAAATAACACAATGAAATATATGATTAATGTTTTCATCCATGACACTTTTAACATGCGTTCATCTGTAGTTTATTTCGTCGTCAAGCCAAGAGTAGGTACTGACTGGTGTTACGGGGCGTAATGTAGCATTCGCAGTGAGCAAATGGCGTAACGTAACGCCATACCGTTTCGTTGCTAAACGCGAGCGTCTTCTTTTCCCTGCAATCACAAATACTATCTATTGAGATCGCAGTCTTTCCCTCTAGTTATTATCTATGACATGCCGCCGGTACTAACTGCCTGCACGAACGCTCGCTGTGTAACACGTTACATTACGCCCCAAACGCCGGTCAGTACCCACCTTAAGGTAGAATACCATAGGTGTCTTTCTTTAACGATATTATTGCCATAATGAAGCGATTAGTTTAGCAGAGCAGGGCCCCAGGAATTCTTAGGAATCTATGAACGCAACTGTCCTAGGAGGGCTATGGTTTCACCTACAGCAGTAGGCAAGCTTAGACTAAAATACTTGACCTAAAATTGATTCTTAAATAGGTATTATATGAGATGTTCTAGACTTTATCATCACTGTCGAATAAAACCTATAGGTACAAGGTATTCCAGGCATCGACGACGTCAAAATGGGGATCGATCATTGATTCGATTTTTTTCTATCGGATTCGATGTTGTTCCTTTTTTATGGGCATTTTCATACTTTCAAACTTGTTCCCGTAGAAACGCATTTTTGAGGCAGGTAAATTAAATTTCCTCTGCGAATTTTTTAGGTTCCTATTTTTTAGGTAAACAATACCCAGTTCATTTTGCCGTCGATTCCTGGAACATTCTGTATATTAAAGTCGAAATTAAATTTCGTTGAGAATTACAGATATTTGCAGAGTTAGAAACATTCAAAGCGCAGGTATTGCAAAGTTCATTCATATAAAAACTTCGCAGATATTAACTAAGAGATTTTTATTCTATGACACGAATGCTATTTTAATGATTTCATTTATAAAGCCTTGATGGCATATATGGATAAGCAGGACCTCTCTAGGTTTCACAACTTGAGCCCATTTCAATTTTTAGTAAGTTCTTCACAAAATGTTTATTAAATATTACAGTTGTAGAAAATTCGTAATAATTATTATAAGTAACAATACTTTGTTTTAAATAAATATATTATTCCATAAGTACACATCAATACAAGGTGATTCACCTGTGAAAGATCATTGAAGATTGGAGAATGGGTATTTTGATAGGATAATTCTGAGGCTCACCATAATACGCTAGGTATATATAGGCATAACTTCGGTGGTAAATATAAAAAAGGTACAGCAAAAAAAGTTTGACTTACATGAATACCAACCTAAACGGCCCTCAAACTTTGTATCTTTGCCCATTATGGCATTGTCTACTTGTCCAGTCAGGTTTTTTTTAGTTTTTTATGGAAAAATGTGAGTACAAAATTTCGCTTATTTTACTGTTTTGGTAGAAAAATTGAATGGATAGAAATAATACAATATAATCCCGATAATACTCAGAATCGAAAATCAGAATATCTCTAAATTTACTTCAGTTGTCTGTTAGACACTGTCAGAAACGGGTGTGTTTTTAGAGGCCAATTCTAACATAAAAAACCTTAGATTTAGAGATTTGATTCAATGCCGGTTGTTTCGGGAACACTCTTGATGACTTTGCCCACCAGATAAATGGAGTTAGGATCGCCGATCGTCATCGAATAAAAACCACGATCTGTGTGATTTGACAGGAAACCAATTTTACGATTAGTATGTGGTATGAAATATTTATGACAATATTCTTTATAATGTAAAAAACCGGGCAAAGATGATAAGTTTTACGAAAACTTTAAATAAGTAGGTAATTGTAAAACCTTGACTTTCTCATGAAGTTATTCCCAATTTCACTGAATCACCCTGTAGGTGTGATAAAAATTCAGCCTTCGCATAACTTTGGTGCTTACCTATACAAAAAGTACATACAGTCGGTATTCGTTCAACATTATATATGTAGAACAGTTTACAGTTTTCACAGTTTAGCGTTTACTAAACGTTTAGTAAAGCACAGTTAGCTAGTTAAACTTATTAAACAGTAGATACCTAAACTATTATGCGGGTTGCCAGCCGAAATAAATAAATAAATAATGCTGGACAATTCACACAGCATTATCTAGCCCCATGGTAAGCAGAGCTTGTGTTATGGGTACTAGATAACTAATATAAATAATACAATACATTACATAGATAGATATTTTTTATTATATATAGAAAACGACCAGAACACCCGGAACAAATATATGCAGATCGTACACACAATTGTTCCGAGGCGGGAATCGAACCCGCAACCTCCTGCGTCGCAAGCGGACCATCGCCCACCGCGCTACATCGGTCGTCAGTCGTCAGAAAGAAAGAGTTAACTAAATTAGTTATAATCTTAGCCCTCCAACTAAATTAGTTATAAGCATAGCTAACGGAGTTCATCATAAAACTTTTGATACTATCATGGTTATTAACACTAAAGTCATTTAAACCGGGATATTTACCTACCATGATTTGATTTTAGAGTTTTCCAATATTTCGGCACTAATAAAAACTTACTCGCAGTGCCTTCAGTTACTCCGTGATCGTGGCATGAAACTGTGCCGAAATATTGGAAAACTCGAAAATCAAATCATGGTAAATATCCCGTTTTAAATGACTTTGGAGTTTATCATACCTGTGTGCAGTCAGAAACAAGCTTAGTAGTAAAAAACTGTGCCCACTATGCTAATCTATGTTAGCTTAGCTTTCACTATGCAACCCGCATTATGTCTATCGATTAGTTGTAGCTTGAACATTATGTAGTATTTAAGACTGCACTAAGTAACTTGATATTCTTAATAGAGATCAGATAATTTAAATCTACCTACACAGAATACATATTAAATAGGAATTCAGTAAAACTGGCTTCAGACGAGATGCATTAAGAACTTTCAGGTAACTTAGGTACCAGCGATTAAGGGCCATTTTCAATCTAAATTCAAATCTAATTTTTTTTAAATACCTAATGAATAGATATTAGAAACAGGAGATTTATGTATTCTGGAAAAGTACCATTATTTGGGTTTAACTCAAAAATGTCCATCAACAACACGCTTTTTAATAAAAACCCTTTGTTTTGGCCTGCATAACTGGCTACCTACTGGCTAACTAAAATGGCTAATTAGAGCCACAATAAAATTCAAGCTTTTGCTTTTAATAATTTTAAACTCAGTTTTCTATTTCCCTCAGACTTAAACTATGATTTACCTACTAAAAGATATTTATGTCGACGAGTTAGTCGCTTTTGACAAAATGGCGGATACCTGACCGCGTCGCGATTTCGGATATTAGCCTTCGTAGTGGTATTTTAGAAAGTGTCCTTAACTAGTCAATAATTAAGGAAGTGGATTTTCGTAGTGGCTCTTCTTACAGCCCTTCTTAGCCGCCAGTCCTTAATACATACCTAATCAGTCCACGCGCCTATTTTCTTTGACTGAATGAATATCTAAATGCAATATTTCACAGACTTTTCTTTTTAAGAACAGTGCGAATTTGTCGAATCGACCCATGTCGAAACTAACGAGAGCTTCTATATGTATAAAGCTGACATAGGTAGGTATTAAGTGTCTATTAATTTATTTTTTTAAAGCTGGAAAATTCACACAGCTTTATCTAGCCCCAAGGTAAGCAGAGCTTGTGTTATGAGTACTAGATAACTGATATACATAATACAATGCATTACATAGATATAGGTATATTTTTTATTATGCATAGAAAACGACCAAAACACCCGGAACAAATATCTGTAGTTCGTACACACAATCGTTCCGAGGCGGGAATCGAACACCTACTGCGTCGCAGGCGGTCCTTCTCCCACCGCGCCATATCGGTCGTCAAGTATATGAAACATTGCGTTGTTTTATTCTTCGTCAAGTATTGTGCTGTAATCTGAACACATTAGAATTAAATTAAGTCAAAGAAAATAAATGCGTGGACAGAGTATATATAACGAGAAGTAAAAAGATTCAGTCCGTGTGATGGCAGCTTTACAGAAACATTTGGAATAAAAGCAGGCAGTTTCATAACCTTATATATATTTGGGTTGTTGTTGTGCGTATTATCAATAGATGTCGCCACATGACAATCGTAAGCGGATCGCGCAGCGGTTTTTGCCTGTCGGAATGACAACGCATTTCTCTGATCTATGCATTGTCTTTTCTCTTAATATTTCTACGATTTGACGAGCCAAAAGAAGCCCCTGTAACCTTTGACGTTAAGCCATATTATGAGTGAAGTGCAAAAGGCTTAGCAAGATCGCCGAGACAAATTTGTCTAGAGTAGTTATAAAACAAAAGAGGCATCGCATGCGTAAACCATTTCAAACTTATTCCTTGAACTTCGATAATTTACGCATTGTACTTTCCATTCTAGCCTAGACAAAGCTTTGTCTAGGTGTTCTGTTCATGCTACAGATGCTAAGGGGCTGAAGGAGGTGGGGTTCAACAAACGCAGCTTCCTTCGTTGCCGTCCTGTTCGGATCCCATTGGAGACTGGGTCTGCAAGTCCACAGCTGGTACCATGAGTCAAGGATATTGGTTCGGTGCAAGTGTTACCAGACTACTTATGTTCCAGTATTATAAATAAATAATTAATGCTGGACAATTCGCAGAACATTATCTAGCCCCAAGCTAAGCAGAGCTTGTGTTATGGGTACTAGATAACTGATATACAAACATAATACAATAATAATATAGATAGATATTTTTTATTATACATAAAAAACGTCCAGAACACCCGGAACAAATATTTGCAAACGTATACACTTCCGGAGGCGAGAATCGAACCCGCAACCTCCTGCGTTGCAGGCGGACCTTCGCCCACCGCGCCACATCGGTAGTCGAACGTAGTAGTATTAACATGTAAAGGTAGTAAAATGCTGACTAAATAAGTAATAGGTCGGCACCTGTGTTATTTTGAATTAGCCTTCAGTTCAATCAACTTTCTTTCGACTGCAGGAAGACTTACTTGCCCCCACTATTAGCGGTCTTGTTCAGAGGTTCACTTTTTGAAAAAATAATCAAGTTAGTCCCACAGATGTCGCTTAACATCAACACGAAATAACTATTTCATGTTGAAGAGAAAAGCAAACAGTATTTCTCAGCAGACAGGACAATATTACAACAAGACTAACTACATTTTTGAATGGCGTTTGATGCTGCGCCTTTATATGGGACAACTTAAACCATTCACAAAAATGTAACGTTTCGATGACGTCTCGATAACGACAACTTGGGGCTCAGAGCCTCAGAACATGCCACAGTTCGGCTCAGTTTGAATTTTAATTTCCGATTAATAATTTTTCCTACACCTAACCATTAAATAAAACGAATAGTTTAGTACTTATAAAATTTATTTAAGAATAAACCAGCGTGGTAAACACGTATTTACAAATAAAAGATGCAACAGCAGTGCTTGATCATAATCTGTCAATATTTAACATTGTCGATGTCATGCCCATTCTCACAAGATCTGACTAAGATTCTGACAAAACCAAATATGGTTGAGATGTGGTATTCACACAGCACAACGTTTTGAAAGCTGGTTTTAAGGCTGCCTATCCACTGAAGCGGAGCAAGGCGAGCGGAGATACATCCAAGATTATCCATTGGACATAGTTTTAGAATTAGCAGGCTCGAAGGCCAGGCCATATAAGTCGCAGAACCAATAATCGGGGAGTAAATGTTCTCGAGTGGCGACCATGTTGAAAAAATTCGTGGCGTCGTCGCCGCGTCGTTTCGGGGAGGCCTATATTTAGCAGTGGACGTATACAATCTGATGAGGAACCAACGAAATTGCATAAAATCTTAGCTGTTTCAGTAGACCAATGGAAATGCTTAAAATCTCCGCTCCGCTGCCTCGCTCCGCATTATTGCACAGCTAGCTTGCGGTGACAAAAATCAAAGTACGCATTCGGTTGTATTAACAGTGAAAACTTTGTCATATCGTGTGAGAATGAATCGCCTAGTAAGGAACTAGTAACAAGATTTTACGCACCAGTGTAAAGTTATGTTCTCAAAGGCCGGGTTCCCATTTGAAAAATAACAAGCCTATTTATGGAGGCCCAGCTTTATAATTTTAAAAAACATAAAACTGCAAGTGCTATACGATTTTGCATACAGAACTTACTTTGTATTATATTTTGCATAATAACTTCGTTGTTACAAAATGAAAACATAGCAATGACAATATCGCTTGTAAAGTTATACCTTCACAGACGTAAAAACGTGTATCAAACAATTTAGGTCTTCTTCGAAAGATAATTGGACAATAAGCAAGCAGTTTCGTTAACTTTGACGTGTTTGAAAAATTCTGTCAAAAACGACAGGTAATTCATCGTCCGATTATCTTTTCGAAGAATACTTGCCTTGAGCCAGTGTACTACACGTCAAAAAGCTGTAGGTCATATCGTTATGGCAGCGTTAAGTTACTTGTATGAATACTACTCTCCTCTCTGGTGATGATTTATTAAGTAAATGGTCCATATAAATTACAAATTTATGTGTTAGTATTTATTTTTAATGCGTATTAATAACAATACAATACAAAACTTACGATGACTCAGTTTCTATAATGACACAGAGTATGAAACTCAAAGCGCCAATCAACTTTTTATTGTTCAACTTCAACTTCTTGTTAGATGGCTCTGCATCTGGATTGACGGTATTGACTGTAATGAAGCGTTTTCTTAAAAAAAAAAGAGTCAAATGCAGCTCCTCCAGTCAAAAATAGGGCGGTTTCTAATTAAAATTGATAGTGCAAATTGTGACATGACATCCCAATGGCAACCTCTATTCTTCCTCAAAAGATCCACGCCATCTATCGAGTTCAAAGGTAAATAAGGATTTATTCTTTATGGAAAACGCCTCTTTAGGAATGTGACAGTCGATTTCAAAAGTAAGACACTTGTGCTTTGTATAGGTAAATCAATGAAGTATAGCAGTTACTAAAGGTAGATGACGCGGCGACTGTCGATTGCATTGATGATGAATCATGTAGATTATACAATCTCATAGATTTTACCAGTATAAAATGGACCCTCTTTAAACTTGAGGAATAAGTAGTACCTATAACAGTTGACAGAAAAACTTGGGAAGTGCGAGCACATATCCAAAAGAATAACTAATTAAAATATTGAATTAATTACAATTTAATAGCATTACAATTAATAATTTAATATAGCACAGGCCATATTTACTTTAGAAAAAATGTATAAAACTCTGAAATATTACAATATAATTAATTTATATATTAACAAAGCTTATTGGAATGATATACACGTTAAATATTTAATATCATTAATGCACTGGCAATGTTTACGTTTTGAGGACCGAAAACTCAATTTTACTGCAGCCTTATAAGTATTATAAATAAATACCACTACTTTTATGTCCAAATAAAATGCCCAAGAATCGCCCTTTCAGTGTCGATTATTGTATTGTCGTTGGTAAATGTAACATTGCTTACTGTATACAAAAGTTTTGAAGCCACAAGATCTCTAAATAAAAAATCCAGTTCAAAATTATAAAAAAAAACATTGCCAGTTCATTAAAGCCAGTTTATAAAAGCTAGCAGCGATAATCTCACTAAATACAAAATCATAAGTAATCTTAAGCACTAATAAATAAATAATACTAATGTACAAAGACTGTGGGTGGTATCATAAACAAAATATCACAAATAAAAAATGCATAAAGTATAGCACTTATTAAGGTATTTTTATATATATTTAGTCTCATGTATTTCAACATGATTTTTTTAGTAGAATGCATAAGATCTGCTGATCTTGGGGCTAGGTGGTGTGTGAACGTTGTATTATGTATATTTATTTTATATTATCTATTATAACACCCGCAGCCGAAATCTATGTACAGAGTAGCTAAAAGTTCAGCTTAATAAATAGGATTACTTTGGATTATTGCAGTTTTCGGATATTTTCATTTTAGTAACTACATAATTTGATAGATTCATATATGAAACATTACAGCTAGACAACTAAAGCTACATAAAAGGGAACAATAAAAACATATTTACTTCGTTACATAATCGGATAAGTAGCATTTTGTTATTGCTCTAGTTAGGTTTAGGTCCCACGATAAAACCATGGATGTTTTTTGGATGTGATATGAAGTTTTTTTAGGTATGTCAATAATGGAGTTTGATAAAGGCACTGATCGAGTTTCGAAACTTTCATCGCTAGATGGCGTTGTTAACAATTCTGCAAACAATCCAAAAGTACCCGCAATATTTAGCATTGCT
Source organism: Eupithecia dodoneata (assembly GCA_947044415.1). NCBI lineage: Eukaryota > Metazoa > Arthropoda > Insecta > Lepidoptera > Geometridae > Eupithecia > Eupithecia dodoneata. Next base: position 2,486,248 of record OX345656.1, on the reverse strand, counting down.
TACAAGCTAATTTCACTCGTTAATCAAAATTACGCTTTGCGTAATATATTACTCGGTTTAAAATGGTATAAAAAGACCCGCTGAGGCCCTGCTTATGCATATAATTGACAGGCGACAAATGCAAGCTTGTTATTGACAAAAATGGGCTTCTCATTGAAACGGGGAGTGTTCTTATACCTACTTTAACAAAAGGAGAATGAGAATAGTCAAATTAAATGATAGCTACGAGTTTTCTGTGCAATTCACTGTTAAATTACAAGTAGGTACATAAAAACGTTATATTTTATGTATGTAGTAGAAACCTTTATAAGGAGTTAGTTGAGCATAAACTTAATAGCATTATCATAAGAACTGCACGGGCGGACAGGGTGCCCAAAAAGTGCCATACACAGAAAACTCATTTCAATTTGTCAATATTTCTGTGCTTTTGTGTTTCAATGCAAAGTATTGCTTGACATGTTCAGACAGAAACTACAAAAGTTTTGCCTTATATTGCTCTACCAAAATATAACGAGTAATTAATTTGAAAGTGCGGCCAAAGACTTATACAAAAAGGAGCCTAGGCGGCAAACTATTGACTTCTAAATTCTAATATCACTGTAAACTCACACAAAAGCACATAATCTACTTAATTCGGGTTCGCGCTTTGCCACAGGGAATATATCGTTGAAATGTACTACACAAAGGCCATTTTCTTTATATTATTTCTGATACTGAGAAGATAATTTGTTAGTCTGATTGGACCATTAAAAATGGCAAATTTTTGCCTGTTAAATTTATAATGTCCAAAATTGATCTCTGCATGATACTCACATTTGCTCATAGAGAAAGGCAGCCTTAGCATTACTTTGTCTGTACGTCATCTGCGTATGGCACTAAGACATGGTAGTACATTATAAAGTGTGATATTCCCAACGACAAAGCAAACCGAAGTGTCAATTTAAAGTTGTAAAAGGTGAAAAAGCCTCCGAGCGAGTCCTCCCGGGCCGAATTCCGTATCCGACTCGACCGGATTCCTATCCGGCTCGACCGGATTGTCCATAACCGGGTATCCGGCTAGCAGGCGCATCCACCGTCCGGTTCCTTGTTGTCTCCGGGTGCTTGGCGCAAAATAACCTCTTGCACTGGACAAATATTAAGGAATATAGTGGTTTAAAAGCGAGATAGGATTTGAAGGAGTATTTGCAAGGTACTACGACCAATAGAAAAAAATAATTCTCCAAAGAATAATCTTTAAGAAAAGGCTTCTTGACTAATGACTCTAAAGAATCAAAATTTGCCTTGAAGTTTTTCTATTTGGTATTAAAAAAATCGAAGGAATTTTCACCAAAGAAACTTGTAGAAAAGGCAATCCGTGTGTGATTTTTATACAAAGTTCCTTTGATTTTGTACTTGCAAATACTTCTTGACTTTGCATTAACCAAAACAGATTACAACAATGACACAAGAAAGAAGATATAATACGTCTAAAAGAAAGCATGCCTCCATATATATATTTTACAGAAATACCGAATCAAATGGTAATTTTACATACTATCCCAGCAATTACATTATATTCATTAATTTTCAGTGGAATATTAAAAGCGCATGGATATAGACAGTCAATTTTAAGCACCATTCTAGCATGCCTGGTTTCGTTAGGATTGTGTTCGATGGTGGTCTATACAGTTATATATTGGTATTGATATGAATCTTTTGACCTACCTCTAGATTGTTAGCAACAGACTGCAGTTAACTCAATTGTAAATATTCATTTTTATTATTTTCCTTTTTTAATTGTAATTTTCATTAATATTAAGTAAGTAAATAATAAGTCTTAAATTTATTCTATGTTGTAAGAATATGTCAATTGCAATAATTGTATTTTAAGGGGCAATACAAACGTAATACCAAAATTATTTCTAATTCAAGCATATTTCCACTATTTTCCAAATAGTTTTTTTTTCAAAATACTTACCTAAAATGAAATGAAAGCCATCATTTTGCACATTTTTATGCTTAAATGGACAAGTTTTCTTGCTATTTGTTTCGTATTAAAAACATCAATATCTTACGTTTTATTTATTAAGGAACATAGCTTATATTGTCTAGTTACAGAATAACAATACTTTGTGAAGAATACAAAAAGTATTCTGTCATAATTTTTTGGTATTACGGAACAAACCAAATTTTGAACGGCTAATATTGCTATCGCGCACGCATGTGGCGCGGCGCAAGGGTTAAATAGGGACAGCGATATTCGGAGCGATTTTTGCAAGCGAGGGTCGCCGGACCCTTAATTATTAAGTGTCAAACTTAATAATTAAGATACAAGTGTGTGTTAAACTCTATCACGAATATTCGTTTATTAGCGATTAATACTCATTTTCTTTTGATCCCGATAGACATATAGTTTTGTTATCAGATAAACAAAGGCGTTATCAAATGAATACGATTAAGCGCGAAATATGATGCCGATTTTGCTTATCTATGCTCCAATTAAAAAAACTGGATATTGTTTGTATACAAAATGATTATAAAACCCAAGGAATATATATTGGTGGCAAATATTTAACGACATTGGTGTCATCGAAGCAAAGCACAAAAATAATTTTTGTTTTTTTCATATAATTAATCTCTGATAATAATAATTTATGGTATAAAATTTTACTGATTTTGTAAGCCTAAACAAATAAAGGAATTTGAAATTTCTCTTCGAACTCCTCCACGAATTCAAAATTATACATTTTTGAGTTGTTGAGACGTTTGTGTTTTAGTTATATCCATGATGTTAACCTTCTCGTTGATGTAGATATTAGTTTTGTTAAGTTTTCATTAATAAATGTCTTTGTTGACATAAAATACCTTGGATTCTAAATCGGAGTACTAAAGGCATATAGTATAGGGTAATCGTGTTGTGTACTGCCGCCGATATTCGAAATATGTGTGTTTACAAACAAGATATCTTTGTGTACATTCATAGGTAGATAGATAAAGTGCAGAGCCTTTATTCAGTACATTATTTATTTAACTGTATTATTATTATTTTTTGTGGATTGACATCTTTTTTTTTGTGTGATTGGGTTTAAGGAATTACTTTCGGATGGACAATTATTCTTAGAATCAGATTTGAGAAAAATTTTAAAACTGAGTCGATATACGATTTTAGTCTCAGGATATGATTTATACTACTTTGGTGGAATCCACCCTGTATGGAAATAAAGAATATGTATTTGGTTTTTTTTCTAAGGTTATACTGATAACTATTTTCTGTACGTGATTGGAAGTCAATAAGCAACATAACTAACCATAAGTAGGTACCCATTATAAGTACCAAAATACGATACACATGCGATTAATTGGTGCATAAAAATTGAAGTCCAAGCATTTTATGAAGCAATGTTATTAAATACTTGCTACAATATAAACATAAAATAATTAATGACATACATTAGTAATTTTACTTACAATACAGATGTTAGCCGTTATAATACCACCACCGAACGAATCCAAGGCACAACACTAGTATGCGGGTTAATTGTATGAAGTTAGCCGGGATTCAAAATATCCATTCAAAATTCGTTGTATTCCGATGAAATTTCAGGTATTCTTCTAATTTCAGACATAGTACTACCGCAATTTCTGATATTTCGATAATCAAGCTTTCTTAATCTAGCATGAATATGTAACCGAATAATACGAGACTTATGTGAGCGATTTCATTTGATGTAGTTCAATTGTTGTACTGTGTATAGTGTATTGTCCCACCAAGCTATCTGTGAAAAATCGGCAGAAAATTGAACTTTCGACCTTCACTCTGTAGGTTAAGCACAGAAATTGTTATCTAGGACAAAATGACATCGGATCGTCCGTTATACATTGCGTAAATTATTAAAGTTGAAGGTATTCATTTAGAATATTCTACGCATTCGATGACGATTAACAGTAATTTTTCTCTTCTACCAAAGACAACAATCAATGTGCTTCGTCCACAGGAGCCTACTCGATAATAGAATATCGAAGTTTCTTATTCTTTTTCGTGCAAAACCAAATCCCTCATATCTCACATCCACATCCTCCTCATATGTCACTTCCCAAAAATAATTACAAAATATCCCCCTTGGCAAAAGATGAGCGTGGGTTTACACGAAAACGGATCAGAAACGTCGATTTCATTATAACGAGAACGGGCTCATTATCTATGATATCGTATAGTGTTGTCGATTTCATTATAACGAGAACGGGCTCATTATCTCTGATATCGTATAGTGTTGTGTAGAGTATAAAACTATCGAAACTATCATGGTTATTAACACAAAAGTTATTCAAACCGTGATATTTACCATGATTTGTAAACTGTGCCGAAATATTTGGAAAACCCATACCCAAATTATGGTAAATGTCACGTTTTTAATGAATTTTTGGTCCGGGAGCCAGGTACAAATTAAAATTAGCATATTCCAGAATTCTGATTTGAACCTTATTCCATGGGAATAATGTCGACATGGCTGCCAGTGCCCAACCCACCCACGGAGTCGCAGCTGACGGTCACGAGTATTCATAATATTAATCCCTAATGCATATTAAGAAGATTTGCTTGGGAGGGACTTGGTCATGTAAATCTGTCACTGGCTCCCGGACCATTTGTAGAGTATATGTGAATCAGTAAAAGGATACTGTCTTCGGGGGGCTTGCTCTCGGCGGAGTCCATGCCGGGGAGCGCCGCCGCTACTCTTCGGAACAACTGGAAATTATATTAAAACATGTTTTATAAATTGAAATTGACTTTTCTTCTCGTAAACCAGAATACCATATACTCGTACGAAAATTTTAAATAAAAAAAGACCTGACTCAAAATAATATTAATGTATCATAGTGTATTAGTATACTACTAGTCAAGCCCTTTCATTTGATATTTGAGGAGTTGAGAAAAAATATATATTTCATCATTTCGTGGCGGCGGCCATCTTGGACCGATTCTCTTCAAAAATAACTAAGAACACACCCGACTAAAACAAAATCAAAATAGGTTCATCCGTTCAGGCGCTACGAAGCCACAGACAGAGAGACACACACACTCACACACCCTCACACCTTCACACACACACACACCCTCTCTCACACACACACACACACACACCAGACACGTCAAACTTATAACACCCTCTCTTTATTGTTAAAATTGAAACTAAAGAATAAGTTAATAAACCGTCACTTGAATCACTCTATCTATTAAAAACAAACCGCATCAGAATCCGTTGTGTAGTTTTAAAGATCTAAGCATACATAGGGACAGACAGACAGCGGGAAGCGATTTTGTTTTATTCTATTATAGTAGTGATAATGCCCGCCGCTTGGCAAGCTCTTTTCTGGGACAAAAAGTAGGAATCTATGTCCTGAGTACCTATGTATGTGTAGCAATACCCGCAGACGCGTTCTTCACTCGGTTCTTTTTTCAAATTATTGTTCCAAAAACGAAAGAGGCCGATATCAGTTGGCGGACTTGGAGTTAAAACTTTTTGTCGTTTGACCTCCAATGAAAGTTACCATGGCAACTGACTGATGTTCATAAAATAACACGATTGGAGGTGGCCTGTGTCAATATACAGACGTCTTCACATCGCTTCGCAATCTCTTTGCCGGGATAAAAAGTACCCTATGTCCAGCCATGTGCCGTGTGGTGCCTGCTTAGAATTTGCACCACCCCCACTCTTCCCGCGTGGGGTCCACCGGGGAGCGGGCAGCAGCGCTTTCGGCAGAACAGTTTGACCCAACTGCGATGCTCAGTGTGGGGATTATGGGCATTACTTCCCCATGAAATACAAGAATCTTAAAGGCGTGCGTAGCCACGGTAGTATAAGTATTATTATTTAATACTGTATGTAAAATATGTAAAATGAATAAGGGAAAGTTTAAATATATTGGGAATCTTTTTCCCTTTCCCTTTATTTACGATATGATACTTTCGGTAATGTATACCTGTTTGACATTATATCCCGCTTTGGCGCTAGTCTCGATGAACATTACGTTGAGTTCCTTAGCTTTGCGGTCGCCGTCCTCAGTCGATACCTGTAAAGCAAGATGCATTTTATTTATTCCATACTCCATTTCAAACGGGGAGTGAAAAACATATTAAACCAACAAAAACTAAGAAGTTAAATACACGCACTAATTGAACACGCGAGCTTTCCTCAGTTTATGATTTAATTTTATGGGATATTATTTAATTTCCAGAGATTACTCGAGTGCCAGGGGGCTTACGAACTATAAAAAGAAATATAAACCTAAAACAAAAACTCCAAACACGAAACCAAACATATAACGATGTGTTACGAAAGTCTAAGGGACGTCTTAAGACGTTTGGGTCCCTTGGGTGCCCTTCTCTTCTATTGTAGATATTGTCGTAATGAGACTCGCTCTTGGCCGGTTTGTGCTTACCTGCCGTTTGTCTGACAGATCAGTCTTGTTGCCCACGAGCATGATGATGACGTCAGAGCCACGTTCGGTGCGCACGTCGTCGATCCATTTAGACGTCTGATGGAACGAGTTAGCGTCTGCAAAGAGATAGTTGTTGTTAAGAGGTGAATGTAAATAAATAAATAATGGGCGGGCTAGATAATGCTGTGTGAATTGTCCAGCAATTCACACAGCGTTATCTAGCCCCAAGGTAAGCAGAGTTTGTGTTATGGTACTAGATAACTGATAATACTGATATACATAATACAAGACATTACATAGATAGATATTTTTTTATTATACATAGAAAAAGACCAGAACACCCGGAACAAATATCTGCAGATACTATGAAATTTGAAAAGTTTTCTACTTACTAATAATCAATAATATAATCAATATAAAAAGAACTAAGTTCATAACTATTCGACCCATCAATCAGACTTATTCGCAGTTTTTAGTTCGTATACAGTGTAATTTGTTCGGCCTGACTAAGCAAGCCACAGCCACCGGTCTTATATGTTTGTTAGAATGAATAAGGATAGAATTTATAAATAAGTATTGTATAATGTATAACTAATAATTTAATGCAATTTTGTTTACTGTTTTTATGTATAAATCACGCACCTGACGATCGTGACGTGACACGATCCCTCTGGTCTTCACTGAAAATCAGCGCTGGGTGGACACATTAGTACGCACCCAGCACAATGCTGAGTGAAGGCCATATTTGCCATGAACTCTGCTACGCACAATAATTTGTAAGATATATTGTATTAATTTGCGTAGTTTTAAGTTTGTTGTGTATGCTAGTTTTTAAGGTAAATAAAAATATTTTCTTTCTTTCTTTCTTTCAGATCGTACAAACATTTGTCCCGCAGCGGGAATCGAACCCGCGTCGCAGGCGGGCGGCGTTTCGCCCACCGCGCCACGGAGGTCATCCGTGGTATAACAGATTTGAATAGCAAACTAGGCCTAGATCTCAGTAGCTAAACTACAGGATCTCCTAGGTAAAATACTCGAATCATTAAATACTACATTATTTATTTGCTTTCAAAAACATTTTATTTCAGATAACTGAGATCTATAATTTAATGTAATGCAAGTTACTAAATTTTTATCGAATGTGAAGAATTTACGTTTGAGGAAGACATTGAATTTTCAACAAGAAAAAAGAATTTAAAACGGGATATTTACCATGATTTGATTTTTGAGTTATCCAATATTTGGATACCTGGATATATATAAAAAAAAAAGGTTGCCTGGAAGAGATCGCTTCTAAGCGATAAGGCCGCCCATTGTACCCGTCGCATATAATGTATTTTTGAATTGATTAATTTGATTATGGTGTACAATAAAGAATTTTTGTATTGTATTGTATTGTATACAAATATTATATATATTGGATAACTAAAAATCAAATCATGGTAAAGATCCCGTTTTAAATGACTTTAGTAAAAAAAAAAAAAAATAGTCCATCAATCACGTTAGGTAATTGTTTGGTTCACCCTGTATATACTAGTATACATAATATTATTTTCTATAACACTCTACCGGATCCGGAACTATGCAAATGTAACGCGGAATTAGTACTGGCCTTATCTGGAATATTTGTTTCTTTTGTTAGAATCTGCACCGCAAAGGTCGTATTTAATTACAGAGCAATGCTGCTGGTACGAGTATCAGATTTGTATTTTATAGCTAGACGTTTTTTACGAATAAAATATTAAAATAAAATAAATATAATTTCATCACCATAAAATTATAAAGACAATTACACAGACAAAAACATAAATTATATTAAATGAAATTAAGTTAAATTAATATTAAATTAAGTTAAACTAATATTAAATTAAGTTAAATTAATATTAAATTATACTATATTATATTGCTCGGAGATTGCTATGCTCGGAGTTTCTCTGAGAATCCGGAATACAGAGTTGGGGAGTAAAGATTCTCGAGGGACTACCGTGATGCAATGCGAAACGGGATGTGGGAAAACCTACCCCTGATGGACCGACGACATTGTAGCGCCGAAAAGCTATGAAAACCGACGACATTGTAGTAGGGAGTCGATGGATGGAGGTTGGAGGCGGCTCAGGACCGCTATTCGTGGCGTCATTTGGCCTATCTTCTCCCTAGGACGATGATAGGAATTTGGCCTATGTTCAACAGTGGATGTATACGAGCTGATGCCTAATGATGACGATAAATCAGTTTGTACTTAGTATTTCCATTGAAATATCAAAATCTGTGTCAGTATTTGGAAGAAATCGCTCTTACCGCCGCCCATTGTGCATCTGTATCTTTGTTTGTTTGTTCTTTACTGGTTTTTTTTCTCTGTCTTGATGTGTAATAAAGCGTATTTGTAATGTATTGTATTTCATTTCGAAACCATTATTCGTGGAAGACATACAGGTGGATTACTCAGGCTAAAAAAACTAACGAGTAGGTAATCGCTTTTATGAAAACTCTATGTAGTTGGATAACATGGCAATTATTGCTTCTTTATCGCGGAGTCGCTTTGTTTTATGGCCAGTACTTTATCACTTTATCTGCGATTTAAATAATAAACGCTCGTAAAAACCAGTAGGCAGGGACATTCGTACGGTGGATTAAGGCCAGCTGAAATATTTGAACTAGATTATTTCTAAGGAGTTTTAACTACACCACAGCTGGGCAAAGATCTCTGGAACCACGCTCGCCTGCCAGTTCGTAACCAATCAGTCGAAATAATATTTTGTATATGTCGCACAAAATAATTTTAGTTTATTAATTTAAACGTTGTGGACATGTGTGGCGTATGTCAGACCAGCAGTGGGCGAAGATCGGCACTGACTGAGTCCCGGACGGACGACGGCCACGTGGAAGGCCTAGGCGGAGATGGCGGGATGAGCTCGACCTATACAACAAAGAGTGGACTCTCCTTGCTGAGGACTGAGATGATTGAAAGAAGGGGAGGGAGGCCTTTGCTCTGCAGTGGGACACTCCTGGCTAATGTAATAAAATAATTTAAACGTTGTAGCAATAAAAAAAAATATAAGCTAGCTTTTACAAAACAGCAACCTAAAACAAATCGTAAACATTTTTTAACAATAAGTACATACATAAGCAGACATCTACCTATGCCTCAGTCATAAAATCACCTATAGTCTATCCATCCAGAATGTAGAATGTTTGTAAACAGAGCCACTGACAGTTCAATCAGCTGATGTAGGGGTGAAAAACATTTTTTTATTTAGGTCACATCTTGAGCTTTGATGGGGGTGCCTTACTGGGCTGGTGATATTTGATGTAAATAATTAAATGGCATAAACAAAGCATCCCTGTGAAATCAGCCTACTTTTATCATTACCTATAGAATGGAATAAAAGCTAAAGGATTATGAAATAAGACTAAAAATCATTAGACTTTTTGTGCTCTCAAACGATTTTTCACCTGTGCCAACTCAATTAAATGTAAATGTGCCTGTTTAAAGTATTTTCCTTGAAGCACTAAACATTATTGATGAAATTGGAAGAATTCATAACTTTTGGACTGATTGTCGCTAAGCAAATATGCAGTGTGAAATTAAACGTTAAATAATCCGGCTTAATTAAAATAATACTCTCTGTCAGAAATATGTATGGTCATAGTGCTATCCTTGATTCGAAATCGTAGTTAAAAAGTAACCAATTGTTTGCAACACGGGACGTCAAAACTGAGATTCGTTAGGGATGGCACTGTTACAAAGACAAAAAATCTCTAGTGATTTTAATCTTTGTTTTTGACCAAATAATTAGATTCTGCATAGAATTGACGTCAGGATTATAAAAAGTAATAAATCTAATAGAATGTATATGTGAAATCATTAGAATTCTATTAGGCCTGCAACATTTCGTGGTGATAACCCTAAAAATCAGCTGATTTCTTATGTTTACAAACATTCTACATTCTGGATGGATAGACTATATATAGGTACACGATCAATTCAACTTTTTAAACTATCGCGATTGATTTTTTCACATATTCAAGATATACATAATGTATGTCATGGGGCGACTGACGGCTGACCGCAATCGCAAAGTAGCTGAAAATAAAACATAAGGTACGCGATAAATAATCTTTAATACAAGAGCTATTGTTCTTTTTCATTCCACTACAAAGTATTAGGAACATTTACACTAAAATCCATACAAATTCCACAAAAGTCGTATCACATCGATTCCTGCTAACCCCACAAAGTAAATGGTATTACCTACGGCAGACAAAGTAAACGTAAAACCGAATGATATATAGGTATTGGCGTAGACTCGGCCAAGGCTTTACCACCCCCGCCAGAGAGCAAATATTTACCGACGTTGAGTAAAGCAACACCGACTCTATTACCTATAGGGTAAAGTCTAGTTTCGCACGGTATGGATTTAATTAAAAAATTCACCGCCACACGAAAGAATATTTGAGCTCGTCATAAGATCCCAACAAGGTTAATACTTAAGTTATAGTTCAAATTAAATTAAGGTAGAGTATATTTTCAAAGATATCGCACATAAATTTACTGTTTAAGTTTTCAGGGCGATATTGCTTTTACTTTGTTTGTTGCTTGTACGTTACAATCATCATTTGGTCTTCGTAGGTCCAACAATGGTCTCAATGTCAATTCTAATGCCTTTATTGTTTTATTGATTAATGATTAGTTAGCGTTAGCTTAAGTTATTTTGAAAATCGATGGTTTAGATTTTCATTGCTCACATGCTTTGTTTAACTTCATTTATGTGATTATACCTAGTTATCATTGCAAGCTATTTTGCCTGAGATACAGGTTTTACCTAGCTCAGGCGTAAGTTTTAGAATGTATGTTATTATTTTTCTTATATTAAATTTTTCGTGTTGTGGAGTAATTTTTGAATAGGTTATTTTTTTTCTAAATTGCAAAATTTATATTGCGAATTTAAGTGGGCAAATAAATAATATGTAGTCTATGTCGCCTTTAAAAAATAGTATTTAAAAAAATTTATAGTTCTTAATACTATGTTGCCAGTCTTTCATAACGATTGAAATAAAAAGGATGACATAATTTTTACACCTTTCGAATTAGTTTAGTTTAAAAGCAACTTCTACAATACCATTAACTTAAACATTTTGTATTTAAAATAGAAAGACTAAAAACACTGAGAACATAGAAAATACTCAGATATATTATTTATAAAGATCGAGAGAACTCGCCGAGGCGTCCTGTTCAGCTATAAAACGAAATATTACCTTCATGTTATTTATGACCAACTCATTTCATTTGAAAGGTTGTAAAACAGTGTAGGTCACCTACGGGATGGTCCAGAAAGAAAATGTAGGAACTTGAATATGTGGGGTTCTAAAATGATGAAACTGGGGTGTGACATAAATCTAACATCTATTTATGATAACAAGATTGTTATCTTGTTTGTACCTGTAGATTGTTGACAACAGTCTGCAGTTAATTTGTTTCTATTATGAGATTGTAATTTTACATAATTTAAACAAATTTATTTATCTATGGCTCATTATAGTTGTTAGGCTCAGGTAGTCAGAAGATTGCATCTAGTTAGACCACTAGCAAGAGGTTACTTTTGCTTCTAGGTAAAATAAAAGTAACATCTAGCTAGTGATCTTACTTCGATCTGCAGATATTTGTTCTGGGTGTTCTGGTTGTTTTCTATGTATAATAAAAAATATCTATCTATGTAATGTATTGTATTATGTATATTAGTTATCTAGTACCCATAACACAAGCTCTGCTTACCATGGGGCTAGATAATGCTGTGTGAATTGCCCAGCATTTTTTCATTTTTATTATGTATCTGTAAGTCCAAGTAAAGATTGACTTACAGATAAATTGTTCCCTATCACTTTATGTCACATATTTGGATTGAAAATGATAGTCAGTCTCATTAGCTTATGCATAGCTTTAGTTTATATCTAAGCTTGCTTTGATCCAAGCAAGACAACATGAAAGACTGACATTTTCAAGTAATTGTTTATATTGATGGATAATAGATTGAAAATTACAGTCTTGCAAAGAAATGTATGTTCCCAATATACAGGACATTTATACTAATCATTAATAACAATCTGACTGAATACTATTTAAAAACTACTTACTGGTAATATCATAAACCACCACAGCAACGGTAGAGTCTCTAATATAAGAGGGGATGAGGGAACGGAACCGCTCCTGGCCTGCCGTGTCCCAAAGCTGGAGTCTCACCGTCCGGTCTTCTAGGTACATAGTCTTTGATAAGAAATCTATACCGATTGTTGCCTGCAAAGAGATTAATGAATTAGGTTGGATTATACAACACAAATTCAGTATTATATTAATTGGTATGATTAATTGATACAAAGTTGGGGTGAAAGCTGTTGAACATTGGATGGTAAGACTATGAAGTGACGACCTCTGTGCCGCGGTGGGTAAAAGCCACCTGCGACGTAGTAGGTTGCGGGTTCGATTCCCGCCTCGGGACAAATGTTTGTACAATCTGCAGATATTTTTTCTGGGTTTTCTGGTCGTTTTCTATGTATAATAAGAATAATCTGTGTTTATCAGTCATCTGGTTCACATAATAAAAGCTCTGCTTAGCTTGGGGCTAGATGATGTGATGTGGATTGTCCAGCATTATTTAATTAATTTTTTAAGTATATGAGTTTTTGATGTTACATGCTAACAGCATGTAACATCAAAAACTCATATACTTAAATCTATGGACATTTTTACTTTAGATTTGCCTATTGTACTGGTATCAAACCCACCTGAAGCCTAGTTGCAAAAATGGGACTAAAACAAGCAAGTAGATAGATTAGACAGCAGCTATTTAATTTTAATTTATAACTTTTATAGTTTGGTGGATTTAATAAGAATGTTAGTGTGTTAACTACAAACATAGTTTGTGTTACCCTGATGAAGTCCTCTGAGGGATGAAACTTTGGTGTAGTTCCAATGCAAACTAGGCATAGTTAGTCCGTTTACATTCATAATGAGATAGAAAATTATTTATGATAGTAAGTAAGTATAAGGCTAAGGTGAAACTTGGGCAATGCAAGTGTTATAACTGCATACCCACAAAACCCTCGGGTAGGTATTAATAAAACAAACATGGTGTTAAACTATGGTGATAAGAGATAGTTTGGGAGGCAGCGTCAGTTATTAAAAGTGAGATGAGTATCTCACAAAAAATCTACATTAATTTACATATGAATGAGCTGTGACTCATAAAGTGATGTAATATAAAACTACTGTGTGTGTAATACAATGAATTATGAAGTATCAAGTAACAGCATTACTTGGTTGTCTATAAGTTATAGTGACTTATAGACAACCAAGTAATGCTGTTATATTCATTTAGTATCATATTACATTCTTGGTTTAAGAGTTCTTGGTTCTTTTATAATTAGGATCTGTTATTAGGTTATAGGAAAATATATTTCTTTATGGACTGGTAAGCTTTACATGGAGGGTTCACTTAATTTGACACAAAATACATAGTAGTGGTTATTTGAGTAGTTAGTACAGTTTGTAATCATGCTGTGAGCTATTGGAACTTCACTACCAGGTAGTTTAGTTTCTCTTGCCATCCTGTAGTTAGAAGCATTTAATAAATCAATCAAAACATCAATTAAAGCCAGTGACTCACCTGATAAGTGTTGTCAAAACTATCATACATGAATCTAGTGATGAGCGACGTTTTTCCCACTGCAAAAAAAGTTGAAGAGTCAATGAACCTATTGGAACCTAGATAGCTGATCAATGGGCATGGTTCATAACGGGAGATACGCGTGAGAATGTATTGTGTAGCTCTTGTGTTCTCGGAGAGCGTAACCTACATCTAGGTTCACGTAATTACGCTCTGAAGACATCAAAATATCCGGCGCTTCAACGAGCTTAGAACCAATCACTTGCAGCTTTTTGAGCCTATGTAGGTCAGTAATTTGATAAAGTCTAGACGGATCTATACTTATGTATCATAAATTCGAGGCAAGTTATTAAAAATGTACAACGTAGGGAGTATAGAATTACATCAACTTACCGCTCTGTTCGCCAAGGAATACGAGCTTGAACTTGCGGAGAGGATTACCGAACTCACCCGACGCAGACATCGTGATTGTTTTAATTTGCTAAACTATAATTTCACAGTAATTCTTATCACAGAAAACTACATGAACAATGACAGTTCGAGCCACTGACTTAGTGAGCGAGCCACTCCTGCTGCAGACGAGCGCAGCGCCTTCGCCACGTTACGGCAGACTGACGGCAAGACGCGAAGTCGCGAAGCCAACTCAGCAATTTTCTCAACGCAAATTTCTGGCAATTTACTGAGCGAAACGATTGAACAGCGGATATTTTCTACTAGTTCTATTGTTACGCTAAGATCTGTATTTCTTTGATCTAGCAAAGTCAATTATAAACGTAGGTACCAATCAAATAATTTGATGCTGACCAATCGAATATCGTTTTTGAACGAAACGAAACTTAGATGATGACACTGACTGATGATGAATTGACAGTGACTTCAATAGACAATGACATCGTGACAAATTTCTATTTAAATTATGGAACTTAAAGTCGAAGAAAATTAGCAAAGCAATACCTCCCCACTACCACTTCGTATTTTTTGTCTCTCACCACAGCCACGCAAGCTAAATCGATGTAATAATTAATCTACGCTTTCTTCGGTGAAATTAAACACGGAGCCACACAGAAAGAATTTTAAGTAACACTGACAAAGACATTCATTCAAAGACTGATCACTTGATGAGTGATGTGATGATTGATGAATGAGACAGGGATGAGACAATAAAGGTTGACTACATTGACTTCTTCACAGACTACTCAGGGTTACTAACGTATGACTTCTTGTTGACTTTGACCGCCCAGATGCAGAACCATCTAGCAAGAAGTTGAAGTTAACTTTGACAGCCACGTTTGGTGTGACGTGATACGCTAAGCGAAAGCGCGAAATTCAAATATTTTTGTAAATCTATCAATACATTTTAAAAAATCATTGGCTTTGTACCACCTATATATACTCATGCTTGAACCAGCTAGTTAGGTAGGTGACACAAAAAAAGCTGCGTGTTTATCTACAAACATCGATGAAGTATTTACTTACCAAAAGCTGGCATCAATTTGGAACTGGAAATATGAATCTGTGACTACGTAAAAAGCGTAGGTAAGATACCTAAAAAATAAAATCACAAAGGTATTTTAAGATATTTTATTCATATTTTTTATTTAGGAATATAATATTTACAATATGACAATTAATTAATGTAACGCTAATTAGTCTTGAACATTTAGATAAAATAACTAAACTTTAGTTTAATTTTATACCCTAACTACCTATACTAAAAGTATTTTCTTACAATTTGGTTTATTTTGAGTTGGTAGTGTGTTTATAAGGTAAGTACGTAATTAATCTTATGAATTAATAGGTAAAGTAGTTAGGTACGTACTTAAAATACATAGTAGGTAGGTAGCGGCACCTAACTTAATGGTTTCGTCAGCTCTGTAGATTTTTAATTTGGTTGTTTACTTAAAAGCGATATAGGCATAAGTACCTTGATGCAATCTATCGAATTTTACAGGATAACTTAAATAATTAAACATAAATAGAAATTACCTGTCATTTTTATTAAGATCGTAAAGAATTTTGTAACAACATAATACAAGTATAACAGCTAAATTGACACCATAGGCAAGGCATTATAACTTCTGGGATTATAGGTAAGCAAGGACTACCTTACGAAAAATCCTTCGATCAACAATATCTACCACGGACCAGTTATATGGACGATCGAAGGATAAGTCCATTACAAATGATTGAAAATCGGCCATGTATTTCAAGAGTTTACGTAGGTATGGTACCTGCATAGTTTGGGTACTACATAATGTTGTGTGAATTGTCCAGTATTATTTATTTATTTAACCAAGTCGGTGCTTATTACTATGTAGGTATTCACTGGTAAGTTTACACTTTGATAGTTTGAACAATCTTTCCGTCCGTCTATCACTTTTAAAAGTGACGGTACGTTTCAGCGACACATCAGCTTTCGTTTGCTGTTAACCGTTTAAACGTCGAAGAGCAGCGCAATATTGTGCTGCTCGGCGCGTCGCTAGTAGTGTTCGTTGGGGTGCGCACGGTACGGGGGCCGGTAAGTGCCGTACGCGCTGTCTTCCGATGGTAGGCGGCGCGGGCCCCCGACTCCGACCGGGCCCCCCGTTGAACTGCTAACACTGGCGCAAGCGCCTCCCGAACTGTATAGCGACTCACGGCGCTCCGATACCGCAGCTCCTGAAATGTACAAAGGTGGTATTAGGAACGCTTATGATGTAGACAAATATGACAGTTTGTACGAGCCTAGGCTCGCTATGATTCTGCCAACTTGTGGAGTTGACACCATTGACAATGGTGAAAAAAAACCATTCATAGAAACGAATTGTTTATTTTCAGGAAAGTGCAACAAAGGCAGACCCCCACAAGAACCAAAAAACACTGACAAACGCGGGAAACCCGTGTATCTGCCCGTTTTTAATTTGTGGCACTCTTTGGGGGACGGATATACAAATACATACATATATCGAGCAGCTAGTGGACTATTTCGTCTAAGATGATATACTACAAAAATATTTTATTGTACTTTACACCAGATAAATGATTATTGATGGTAAATATTTACCTGCTGGTACTTGTCTTATTCCATTTGCATGATAAGGTGGATCCCTCTGCGCGTTGTGCACATTTTGAGCGTTGTGCGCGTTGTGTGCGTTCTGCGTGTGCGCGAGGGCGTGCGCATGCGCCGCGGCAGCCGGCGCGCGCAGCACCAGCGATTGCGCAGCTGCCAAGGCGCCTCCCGCGCCACTGCCTTTACTGTACACTGACTGCGATCTGAAAAGTAAGAGATAAGTTAAAGGTTAATATGAAAATAGCGTGGAAACAGCTGGTCAACTCCATAGAGAACGCATTCCAAAGTAGGCACGAATTTATTTGTTAACTCTGTATGTATAAATTATACCTGTGCAATCCATGCCTCGCGGGGGGTGGGCTGCGGCAGTAGAGTGACTTGGTCCCAGCGTACAGTGGCTCGGCAGTATCGGGACGTGGCGCAGCAGCGCAGTACGTCGCACGATAGTGGGTGGTGGGGAATGTCGGTTTGTCTAGCTCGTCCAGATCGCGACCTGATGACGCTCGGGATGAACCTGGAATAATTATCACACTTGAGAAAAGTAATAACATCATCCTAAACCACATCATTCTAGTCATCGTGCCGGTTTTTAGTAACGCAACAGAACTCACTATAGGTAAATAGGTGCTATTTAAATCCATATCTTAATTATGTATATCTGTTGCGCTTGTAATGAGAAAACGTCTGACCGGAGCTTAATGATATTCGGTAACGAGAAAATAGGTATGCATTTTGTACCACTTTCACACCCCAAATAATTTTATATAAGCCATAGGCAGAATCTACATCTATCTAGGATAATAAAAAAAATCACCTCTAGGCCGTCGTTTGAGCCAGTCGTGCGCCAGCGCGGCGAGCACGCCGCCGCCGAGGCCCCCCACCCAGCACACCCAGTGGCCCTCCCAGCGCGACAGCACGAACGAGGGGCCTAGTGACCGCGCAGGGGTTAATGATGGCATCTGGAACACAAACGTCATTCTTAGCACGCTTTCTTGCGAGATTACGATTTGGAAAAACACAGAAAAGGAATGTTACTGACTAATACTGACCACACAAAGAAAAAATGAAATAAGTGTATTTTTAGCCCAGACTATGACACCACACATTAGGCGTTTTAAATGTCATCTCGTACATCCGATACACGCAAACGTGCGCTTCTATTGAAGCGTGCGTCTGATTTTGATCGGAACAAACGCTCGTGAGCGTGCGTTTCAAAACGCCTAGTGTGCCTACAAAATAATAAATAACTTAGGTAGGTAGGTACCTACTCGAAACAGCAGAACCGATATTTAATCAAACTTTTGTGCAACTATGTTTTCGTTTTTCAAAAGATTTGCGAGACGTTTTCAAAAGATCGTAGGTAGTATCTCAAAGAATGGGTTTTTTTCATCCATGCATATTGTCCGCACAGTGGTACAGTCGTGCACAAAATACCCCGGCAGCTGTCGCTATCACAAAGGCAGGTAGAGATGGAGGTATGTATTGGATAAATGGTTGAGTCGAGAGATCTGAATGTAGGTACACGTCTGCTTTTGTTTTGTTGATAGTGCGTGTGGCAGTTCCGTTTTCAATATCTTGGCTCAGTTGGTCTGCTACTTATATAAGAATATATATATATTGAAAATATTTGAGGACGGCCAATTAAAAGTTTTCACAAATAGTATTGACGAGAATAAGTGGTGGACAAACAAAATAGGTTCATGTGAAATTATAAAATAAAGAAGTGTTTACTTAGGACATAAGCTCCCTATAAAGCCCCAATTTTTATTGGTTATTACACCCAGCCCAGACCCGGATCAACCACCGACTCATATCTGCATAGTTTTTTATTTCACTGTCTTCTCAGGCAGGTTTCCAACAACTGCACCACAGAGGTGTATCATATTAACAGAGACAATACCAGCGGTGTCGGTGGCGTGGCATGGCACCAAAGCAGTGGACAAACTTTTTTCGCAAAAACAGGTAGAGTCATAAGTTTTCGGGTATACCTACTCTAACGAATGTGCAATAAGGTATGGGGATCCACTTACTGCGCTGTCAGCAGTCTATTTATTTATGAAAGGTACACCAACATACATATTGTGCTTATATAATAAGCGTTAGCATGAGACAAGTTCTAATATATATATTATGTACTTTTAAAAGATGGACACAACATTCAATAAACTGTCTCAATCAAGAGAAGACTCTAGCAATAGACGGACCCTACGAGGCTCTTTAGACAGTTCAACTGTGACATATGGCACTCCTCGATTCTTAAGTGCGTGGCAGTAAGGTAGAGGTCACTTACAGAGACAAAGCTAGCAGCGCTGTAGGCTGTCCCTAGCAACAGAGGCGCGGTGCCGGTCCACCGTCGGTCCATGGCCGCGAAGTAGGCGCTGGCGACCAGCGCCGACAGCACGGTCTCGGCGCCGAGACGCTCCCACGCCGCCGCGCCGCCACCCGGCAGCGACGCCGCTAGGCTGCCAGCGTAGCCCGGCACGCTTACTCTGAAACAAGGTTAACCATCAATATAAAAATACATTATTGTACACCACATATAGATCATTTCAAAAAGACATTACATGCGACAAGTGCAACCGCTTATCTTAGAAGCGGAAGGCCTTATCGCTTAGAAGCGATCTCTTTCAGGTAATCAAACTTTAGAAGTAATCATCGCTAACACCTAACGTTTATCTAACTACATGGAAAGGTCCATGTAGTTAGATAAACTTGGATTTGGTGGCCTACGAAAACTTTTATTTAATTTTATTTTTCTTTCTTAGGGATAACTAACACTTAAAAATTAACTATTATGAACTTATTTCTAGAAGTGAACCAGCCCCGTTATCCACATATTACATTACGGGAAGAAGATTAAAATGATAAGTGCAAGAAAAGAACAGACTACACCTTTCCCTTTTTCATCTTGTGAGGATTGTAAAAAGCGAAGATTTATTTTATACTAGCCCCTTGTTCGGATACCGTCAATTTTGTGTCGTGATCGACCTAGGTTCGATAATGTAACCGGCAATACCTAGTTTTACTGATTTTACAGGAAATAATTAAAGGGATTGGTGGTAGATCTATATTTGCCAATAAAAAAACTCGCAGAGTGCAACATGTAACCATCTGTAATTTTTGTGAAAGTAACCGCGCCGAAATATTGAAACTGCGGTCTACCCTATTATTGATTTTTTTAAGTGTGTAAACGACAATTATATTATTGTGAACGAATATATATTATGAAGTATTATGAATTACCGGAATTTCGAACGGATTTTCCTAAACTATCACTTGAGATGTGACTCTAGTTACAATGTAGAGTCTCAAGTGATAGTTTTCTAGAAGTAGAGTCTGCATAATGCCTAAGTACAAGCAGAGTCATTTGAGCTCTAGAATGCTAAATTGCCAGCCTAATGTCCTGTAACTTGTGCCTATCTCGTGGTAGGTCCACAGTTGCTAAAGTAGATCCACAGTTGCTAGAGTAGATCCACTATCGGCAGTTGTCACATGAACCCAATGGCTTGTGAAATGGGACGCGGCGGTCGGGACGAGTCTCGTGTGTTTGAAACTTATCTACAGTAGAGAACTTGAGAACTATTGTGTACAAGTTCTCAAGCTTGTAACTTATTGGTTCGTAGCTCTCGAGAATATGAATAGGTAGATGTATATATTTTTGCTGTCTCAAATCTAGGGTCATTTTAGATCATCGCGGAATGAATGAATTAAGTTCCTATTTCAATAATAATGCTGGGCAATCCACACAGTCCACTGCTGCGATGCCTAGCGATCTAAAATAAGTCTTATGTATCTGACTATCCATTACCCTGATTCACAAACAATAAATGAATTATGAATTATGCTGGCCTATTTCCAGCAGAAAACTGCTATAGACTTATGATGATGATGAATCCACACAGTATCACATAGCTCCAAGCTAAGCAGAGCCCTGAGCTATCTTGGCGGCCTCTGCCTCTGCTGGCAGAGGCCGCTGCTGAGCTCTGCTCTATCTATATATCTAATACGATAAATTACATCGATAGATATTTTTTATACACAGAAAATACCCAGAACATCCGGAACAAATATTCGCACATCGAACAAACAATTGTCTCAAGGCGGGAATCGAACCTGCAACTTCCTGCGTCGCAGGCGGATCTTTGCCCGCAGCGCCACCTTAGTCGTCAAATAAATCTAAATAATGCTTTGAATTGAATATAAAGATCGATACGTTACGTTGAACTTACATATTAGGTGAGTTTATTTTATGAACTTATTAAGTTCATAAAATAAATGCGTCTTCGTAGAAGTTTCTTTCTAAGATACAATACAAATTATTACTATTGCACATCAAGAAGAAAATAACAGTGCAGAACAAACAATCAAACATACACAATGGGCCTTATCGCTAAGAGCGATTTCTTCCAGGCAACCGTCGGTAGGACACGTAGCTATTGTATAGGTACATGTCCGTCCAAACTACGAGTACTTGCTGCAGAATTGTGTCGAACAAGACTCAAGGGCCATAATGAAACATAGCCAACAAACGTAGTGGTTTGAAGCCACCTACTAAATAATAAACGATTGAAGTCACAATTGTGTGGCTCTCTATTCTTTTTCCTAGACAGGATCCTGGCCGTTCATTATAGCTTCATTTTCTGTGAAAAACCGCGCTTTTAACGGAATTAATTAAACCCGAGCTTGTTTAAGCCGGGGGGCTAGGATTTCGCCATCGTTAAACCCTTAATAATGAGATACCGTTATATTTTTTGTTAGTATATACCTTTTTTCTAAGTCAGCTACCTAATATGGTACCAGTTATTATGGTAATTGAGTGAAAATGTGGGGAATTTTGTTAGAGGAAGAAAGGGTACATTAGATGTTGTAGATAAAAGTGTTTGATTATTTGATGATGACCGATGTGGCACGGTGGGCGAAGGTCCGCTTGCAACGCAGGAGGTTGCGGGTTCGATTCCCGCCTCGGAACAATTGTGTGTACGATCTGCAGATATTTGTTTCGGGTGTTCTGGTCGTTTTCTATATATAATAAAAAATATCTATATATAAATGTATTGTATTATGTATATCAGTTATCAAGTACCCATAACACAAGCTCTGCTTACCATGGGGCTAGATAATGTTGTGTGAATTGTCCAGCATTATTTATTTATTATTTATATTTTATAACGAGCAAATAAGTATTGGTAATATAACGAAATTAATTTTCAATAGGTGCTTAGTAACTATAATAAGTAGGTACTTACTACCTACTAGAGAGATAGAGAGCTTACCTAATAGCTTAAGCTAAGACTAAGCTTTAAGTAAAAGGTCCTACGATTTCAAAAGAAACTAAAAAAAATGCGACCTAATAAAAATGTTTTTGCTCACATAAATTAAACTATTCATTAGAAACTTACAGAAATGTGCACCACACCTGATTCAGCTTTAGATGTTATCTAACCAAATTAGATTCTATTACACAAATAAATTCTAACATTATTCTAACGCTTACGTGATCAGTCACCCGAACTCTACATTAGAATCTAACGTTTTTATCACAAGATTAATATGCATGGGCGAAGCGATTTCTAAAGGGCCACACACAGCCAATTTTGGGGTAAAACATGGCAATACCCTGATTAAGGCGAGATAAAATTAATTTTGTTCAAACTTTTTCGAGATTTTCACTGTTGAATTTCTACCTAAACAGAGATTTATTATACTTACTAGACTATTAAAAGAAAAGCTGTTTCTAAATTACTTTTGCAAAGACAGCTAATTAAAGTACGGACTTCGGACACTTTATTATTTATTTATTTACTTATTATTACCGCTAATAATTGTAATGCGAATGTTTGGATGTTTGATACCACTTCACGCCAAAACAACTGAACTGATCGGTCTGAAATTCTGCAAAGAGATAGTTTTAGACCAATATTAGTTAAGTTCTAGGAATAAAACATAGGCTATTTTGCATTGAAGACAGCTTTTAAACTCGGTCTTCGAACACTTTATCAGGATAATGTTTGGGTGTTTGTCTTGTTACCTCTTCACGCCTACTGAATGGCTGAAATGTAGTTTGCACAAAGGTAGCTCTAGACTAGGAATAAAACGTAGGCCTAGGCCATATATTTTTACCCCCAAAATCAGGTACTGTGAGACAGAAATAACTATCTGAACGTTTCCATAGAAACAAGGAGTGCGAAGCCGCGGGACTAGTCGGATATATAGAGCAAAAAAAATTGTTTTCGGCAGAAGCCCCCAATCCGGTCGATGGGCAGATGATTATGCATAATTTATGCAAGCTAGGGTCAAGTGGGCACAAATGGGCCACGCGCGGGACATCTTTTATGCTTGTTGTGAATGGCCAGCAAATTGTGAACATTCACACCTTGTGTCACGATGACTGGACTGGGCTTTTTATGGCTATTCATAGTGGCCATTGTCCTATAAAACAATTTGTTTATTCGTTTGTTGGATTATGGGTTTGTGGTAAAGAAATTGTTGATGTAGGGTCTTTTACGTCACGCTCATACTACCTAAATAAAATTATAGCACTTTATCTTACGTTTATTTTGTATGAAGGTTAGGACATTTTTCCTAAATAAACTTCCTGATACTAAGTAAAATCGATTTAACAAAACTACCTAAGAAAGCCAGTCTGAATCCAGAGGACCTATACCTTACCTACCTATCAAACGTGATTATTATTCTCTAACATTTAAGCATAAACTTGTATGTACATAAAGATTACATCATTAATTTATAGGTACGAGTAAAATGGGAAGAATTTTGAAAATATTTTTTTTTTGAACCCGCGAAAATGATTAAATCATGAACTCGCCAGTCTGTATTAAACATTAAAACGACTCCCCTCGGTTTAGTTAACAAGCGAACAATTACATTTAATTTACTGATGCGTTTTTTAAAGTGTCCCAATATGGCGTGAGCCACCCCGCGATAAACCACATCATAGATATTGTATTGTCGGATAATGCCCCGCGACATTTGTTAAAAAATAATCGAGAGGGTATCGCAAACTATTTCAAAAATTCAATTGTTCAAAGTGCCACTTGTCAGTCCACTCCATATTTATTATCTGGCAACATTACCCGATGCTTTAGCAAAATGAATTCTAGCTCTCAGGAATAAGTATGCTAAAAGATTGGAATAAAAATGTAAATTGAAGTTGAAACGAATCTTCGTATGCGTATCGTACGTACAAGTGCGATCATTTAAATGTGCCATTGATACGCTCAAAACTTGGGGATTTATCGCCGCATATTCCTGAAATATTAGTTTCAATATCCGTTGCCAATCAATAGTTTATCGACAGAAACGGAATGGGAATTTGTACTTATTTAATGGCATAAATATATTCTATAGATATAAAAGTAACAAAGATAATCCTATTAACACAATAATGTGCAAAACCCTTCTCAAAAATAAAGACATCAAACATTTCCAAAATAATCCTCTTTTTGGGCAAAAAACGGTGCTCAGCGCGCGGTGGGCGCGCACTTGTTACCCTTTGCCCTGTGCCCTTTGTTTTGTAAAACCATAAAGAAAACAACGCTTCACCCTCATAACCCTTTACGCACATGGTGTCACACCACACCTCTAAGTAACGCAGATTCTGGGAATAAAATATCGCAGCGCATTTTGAGCTTTACTATCTTGCAATAAAGTATTCTAGCAATTTAATAGAGTCAGTTATTCGAGAAAAATATGACAAGCACTTTTGGTTTCATTGTTTCGAATAGGATTTATATTGCGAATGTCTGCGCTCGCATTAGTGAGATTGTTGGTTTGTCGCATATGGTCTGTTTTATTAGGGTCCGTGGTGTAGTATTTTGCGGTGACCGTATGTTATGATTTCGGGTGGATATACGATTATCTACAAGTTATCTGAGGTTCTTGCGAGATAAATCTACCGCTGGCTGATTCCCCGAGCGAAGTGCTTGTTTATGTGCCACTCGCCACTGCGGCCACAAATCTTTATTTCGCTTTTCCATATTTTATGAATGTTTACTCACAGTATCTTTATAAAATAAATGTGTTTAACCCAAACCCCTGTATATTAAATATGTTTAGTATTTGATGTTTTGAGATTTTCTTAATTTACATGTAATTATTTTGTTAAACTTTTAAAGCTTCATAGCAACTCCTATGAAATATCATAATCATAAGCTACTTATAGCTAATTATTAAACACAGAACACAGAACGAGCTATAGATCGTTCTGTGTTTTAATAATTTAAAAACATTTAAATAAGAAAGGTTCGTATTGAACTACATTATTTATATATGTTGTCTCTGTGTCACATGGTATCTTATCACCCCATTCTCCCCTAAGGCGTTCGTGCACAAACTTTCAAACAGTATCTCAGAGGTTAACTCACAATACAATGAACTATCCGCACTTAAAGTAACCCCGAAGTTAACAAACAGACATTATTCATAACTAAAGTTAACGTAACCCGTTTGCAGAAGTTTACCAACAACTGCTGGGGAGAGGATAAGAACTGTTGCGAAAATCTTCTTTTAATACGCTTATTTATTTAGAAAATATCTCACGTAAAAGTAACAAGGAAAATGCCTCCCCATAAAATTCCCATAAATTTCCTTCCCTTCTTATAAATTTGTGATAATAATTTAATAATAAATAAATAATGTTTTGAATTCCTTATAATTTTAGAATCTTAATAATAATCTTAAATGATGCATTTTCTGGATTGTAGGTAAATGTACGGAAAAAATAAGAATTAGCATTGAAGTGGCCTTGGGCCGCCCATATTTCGCGAAGAACCGACAACCGCTGGGGTATCGGGGTGTTCTTGAGTGGAGACCACGACTCGGTAAACGTAGGTGTAAGGCGCCCTCCGGCCAGGTGGGCTGACAACCTGCCAAAGACTGCAGGCAGATGCTGGATGCAGCAAGCTGAAGACAAGGCGCTATGTCAGTCATTAGGGCCTCCCTAATTACTGTCACGCGCCTTGTCTTCTATGTCCAATTGTGGACTAACATAGGCTGATAATGATGATGACATGTAAGGTAATGGACGCCTTATTGCACTAATAAATTAAAAAAAATAAAACATTAAATCAAATTGAATATGAGTGTAGAAAATCAATCATTTATTTCAATCGTGGATTTAATGGATGCGCTATTGGAAACCCGCATGGGAACAAAGAACTTAATTGGCAATATCCTGTCAGACGATGATTCATCAGGATTCACATTGGTTTAGCAAATAGCAAAGTCATGCCTATGACATATAAACTGCCAAGAAAGTGTAATACAAAGATAATTAAATAATAGGTAACAAAATTAATAATGCTGTACAATTCACACAGCCAGCATCATCAAGCCCCATGAGAAGCAGAGCTTGTGTTATGGGATGACTGATACATTTATTATACCTACATAGAAGACACCCAGAGCATCCGCAAAAAAATCTGCAGATAGTACAAACATATTTTGTCTCAAGGTGGGAATTTAACCCGCAACCTCCTGCGTCGCAGGGGACCTTGCGCCACAGAGGTCGTCTCAACTTAGCTTACATTATTTTCAAGTTATCAACCAGGAACAAAGGAAATACTGAAACGAATGGACATTGTTACTTAATATAACTTATAAAAAGATAACAGGATGATGGCCTCTTCGTAACTTTATGTCTTGAAAGCACCTGCTTTTAAAAGCTCGTAACGTCATATCTTTAACCAACGTCAAGCACATCTCAAGTTGAAATTCAGCAAACATTAAAAAGGCTTGTCCAAACAGGGGGTATCACGACATAGTATAAAACAAAGTCGCTTCCCGCTGTCTGTCTGTCCCTATGTATGCTTAGATCTTAATAACTACGCAACGGATTTTGATGCGGTTTTTTTAATAGATAGAGTGGTTCAAGCGGAAGGTTTATAAACTAATGACACATAGATTTCCAGGCGGGTGAAGCCCGGGGCGCAGCTAGTAATATTATAAAACCTACATGTATACAGATCCCCTGGTACTCCACGATCCTATCCATCCATGGTTATCTGGTAGAGATCGCTCTTGAGTTATTACAACACCGCTAACTGTTACAGACTCAATTTTATTTTTTATTGTACACAATTTCTTATATAAGTGTGTAATACCTAAAGTATTTTCTATATGTATCTAACTGGATCTAACGAAAATATATCTAGAAACCCAAAGAATGCCTAAAGAGACATGATCCGCTGAGTTTATCTACTCACTTTACAGCCGGTTATAGCATAAAGTTAGAAACTGTAACAAAGTAGATCCTTTATTTTTGTTAAAAATTCATGTGCTTTCTTAGCTCGTAGGAGATGAGATGAAAGTTTCTAGCTTGCTGAACAAATAGCCGGAAAGTGGACAAAGTACCTACAGTGCAAGCGTTTGTCGACTTAGCTTATTCCGGCAACCCCATACGACAGAGAACCAAAGTTATTGATATAGATATTTGGTTAGTAAGCACACAAATAAAGGCTAATAGGCTTCGGCTTAAAAACTTCAAACACAAACAATAGTCGCAAACAAATAATCCTATTAAGCAGTTAATTCTAATTAAGTTCAATTGTGTACTGAACTTCAGTGAAGTTGCCAATTTAATGTTGTTTTGTATTGCCAAAGTTAGTTTCCTGTTTGGCCCACTTTAACGCATACAGAGTTAGCTTAACTTAGCTTGTATAATGCTGTTATGACGGGCTGTCAGTTTGATAACACAAGTTAGGCTGTGTTGTGAGTGGAGCGGGGAGTGCACGCTGAAGCGGTTTTAATGATGTTTAACAATGATGTTACGTCTTCACATAATCATCATAATCAATCTATAGTAGTCTACTGCTGGACATAGGCCTCCTCTAATAAGCGACATAGCGCCCTGTCTTCAGCTTGCCGCCTCCAGCATCTGCCTGCAGTCCTTTACAGGTCGTCATAACACCTGGCTGGAGGGCTGGGCGTCCTACACTACGTTTGCCGAGTCGCGGCCTTATAAATAGCTTATTTCGATTATATCAGTGAATACCTATTATTGGCTCTCTGCTGTATAGTTTAACAATCTATAGATATTATTTACTTTCATTTCATTTCATTATTCTAGCCGATGGTGTTCCAAAATAAATAAATAAAGACAATTTTTAGGAATGTTTGCGGCGATAATTTTGAACAGCTGTCCAAGTCCCAAAGTACCTTTTCACTTGTCCACTAATATAGACGTACAACCTTTATACAACCTTTTTCCTGCAGTTGAAATCCAGGGATATAATAGAGATTCAGTACACCCTGGGTAAAAAGTTTTAGGAAAATTCTGTAAAATATTCTTTTTCGTCTAGTTTCTAAAATAATAACGTAACAGGTAGCAAAGGGCCTAAATATTTAAGAGGCAATATTTTACCGTTCCACTTTTAATAAAGGGAAGCAAGCGGATTTTCTTCAAGAAGCTGCCTCCAACGGAAATCACGGTAATGAAAGATTCCTCCCATACTTTAGTACGGTAAGCAGGCAGCGGGAAACCCAATGAGCGGATCAGATAATAACTATTGAATTTTATTATTTTACGGAATACATTTTAATAAAAGTGGATTTACTGAGTATTTGCGGTCCATTTTACCCTACCTTACTTTGATGTGGTCGGTAGGTTAGAAATTCGAGATAAGGTTAGAGAGCGGATTTTTTGCAGATTTTTATGCTTAGACTACTGTACCTACTCTATGTTGAATAAAGCTTTTTATATTTGTTCGTGTGCTGTTATTGGGGTGAAAATTCTGAACTTTAACTTTGTTAAGGCCAGGGCATATCTTTCTGTCTTCTTTTCATTTATAAATACAGAAAAACGCCTATGCATAGAGTAAAAACACGCTGCTGTCACAGCAGTATAGTTTCATTCAACATTTTTCTTGATTTTGCAACTAAAAACTGATCTCTCCAAAAGTAAAAAGCACCCTCTTTTAAACCGGGTCTGGGGTGTAAGGAGGTCTCCAAAATCTCGTCTCCCAAGCCAACCTAACTTGCACGTGGTACACCCCGCTAGATAACGAACTAGGCTCTGCTGAAATTATATCAAAATATCTTCATAATTGGATCAATCATTTATTTTACATTTATTTGAAATGGTGTCAAACCAGACACAATTACCATTAACAAGGAATTATCATAAATCGGGTCTAACGAGTTTTGAACAATTTTACAGCCATAAAATAAATTCAAAAGTAATTATTTTGTTAGATGGATACCAAAATGACTTCGATTTCAATATTATTTTCTTCTCTTTGAGTAACCCACAGATAGCCATCATACGAGCAGTGCCTGTGACAAGGGACTGATGCCCTAATCACCGCAATGATAACAAAAGTCGGAGTGCTACTATGTGGACTTGATGGGTCAAGCGATGGGGCGATACCATCGACAACGTATAATAGACGCCTAATACCTATTTATTCACTGTGCAAAGAAGTCTGTCAACCAACTGAGGTGAGCGGGCGCGGGGAAGTGAGTGCTCATTGGTCCGTTCAAGGTTACGACAAATCATGACCATTATTAGTGATGGGGTAAGTACTATGAAAGCAATCGATACTTGCAACAAGGTATATTTACTTTGACGATTTGACGACCGATGTGGCGCGGCGGGCGAGGGCTGCCTGCGACGCAGGAGGTTGTGGGTTCGATTCCCGCCTGGGGTCAAATATTTCTACGATCTGAAAGTACCTATTTGTTTCGGGTGTTTTGGGTATTTTCTATGTATGTATAATAAAAAATATCTATCTATGTAACTAATGTGTTGTGTTGTATTAAGTTGATCAGTCATCTATAGTAACCATAAAAAAATTCAGCAATATGGCTCTATGTAGGAGGGGGGGTCTTAGGGGGTCATTGGGGGGGTGGCGGCAAGGCTCGCTTCGCTCACCGCAATGCTCCTCCGAGTTCTAGGTAAGGGGGGGTCACAGCACGGCGAGCGAAGTGAGCCGTGCTGTGACCCCCCGACGACCCCCCGACGACCCCCCGACGACCCCCCGACGATCCCCCGACGTCCCCCCGACGACCCCCCGCCGACCCCCCGACGACCCCCCCGACTTCCCCGCGGTCGCATCTTGAAGTTAGTCAAAAACGATACCCGCGACGGTATCTGGTAGCACACTCAAAAGGGGGGTCCTCGGGGGGCAGGGGGGGCAAAATTTTCTATGCATTCAAAATCACTTGTCCCCCTCTATACAACCCCCATAAAAAAATTAAGCAATATGGCTCTATGTAGGAGCCCCCCCACTGGAGGCGGTCTTGGGGGGGCAAATGTCAAAAAGTCGGAATTTTCCATAAGAGACTTTTACCTCCCCTATACGATTCTGTAAAAAAAACATACCTTCCCATCCACCATCAAGGCGAAAATCAGTCAGTCAGTGGTAATCTAGCTTTATATAGTATGTATAATGTATAATAATAAAAAAAAATAAGTATCAATGGTAATCTAGCTTTATACTATAGTAGAATAGAATAATATTATAAGAAAAATAAATAAATATTAGAGTTAACATTTAGGTACCTTACATTTTAGATAATACTATGTAGCAATGTAACGTTAAATATTATTTTAATCGACTTTTACATAATTCATCATAATCTTTCCTACGGCCATCGACATCTTAATATCGCCTACGGCACAGCACTATTTACCCCGCCTTCTCAGAGAAAAAAGGAAAGCAAATACAGAATTGGTTATGAAAGAAAGAGATGCACAGTTGACCTCGACAGTTGACCTCAACCGGTCAACCAAATTAAGTTGAGCTCCGTCAGGAGCCATTGAGTAAGCGAGCGCAGAGATTGTCACGGGTCACTGGTCTGGTCGCTACTGATCGAACGTTAGTGGGCGTGGATTTTTATAAGATCTCTTTATCTTATGTGGTGTCTTAAATCGTTCGCCCTGTATTAGGTGTCTAAGGTACGTAGTCGATGGGCGATACGGACTTTGATAGTGTATCAAAGACTCGAAAAAGAGAATTCTACAAGGCGACAATTATTAGAAATCATACGCACTGGTGGCTTGAGATAGATGTTTACTATTACAATAAGGTTTTTAATATTTACAATTTTTGCCGCAGTTATATGTATGTCCGATTGATTAAAAAGACGTATCGAATAAACCAGATCTTGTTTTTGCATGACTCTTTGTATTATCCAAGGGCTTACCATTTTAATTGTTCATGGTTATCATTGTATTTTTTCCAGGTCCATCAAAATCATCGAAGTAATGTACCTATGCTAGTTTCCCTTCACTTCTTTAGCAACTGTTATTATGTCAACTCTAGGAACGAACGAGCACCATCCATAGAAATATAGCTAGCTAGGCAATCGTTGCTGTATTCCTAACTTACTGTACGTACATCGTCAATGTGACATGTCTGTCCTAACGAGACCCAGTCAGCGAATGAATGGCCGTCTCATGAATACACCGGAAATACTAGAGGCATGCAGAATACGTATTGTTGTATCTGGTATTGTGTGTTTGCTAGTGTAAGGGCGCCTTTAAACTTGTAAGTTGCTTCTGTAAATAAAATAATATGTCCAGCAGTGGACTAACATAGGCTGATGGATGATGATGATAAAATAAAATAAAAATGCAAATAACTGCTAAATGCTGCAAAAAACCTACATAATATACCTGTACGTATAATTTTAAACCCGCAATATTGTAGGTACATAACATTGCGGGATCTAAATTTTGCCGTTTGCATGAAAAATTCGTCTGCATTATTAATGAGCACAGTTATAAAAAATCTGCTTAGTTAATGAAATATTTTTAACGAGCACACTGCCGTGGGTTAAACTTTTATCCAAGCAAGACGCGCTGCGAGCTTGTGGCGGATTTTAGCAAGAGTTACGAGCACCCATTTGACCATGAATATTTAAAAATGTACAAACTACCTATTTGCATAGTTTTATGAGCCTAGGGAATAAAGAATTCACATAATAAGAAGACAC
Source organism: Eupithecia dodoneata (assembly GCA_947044415.1). NCBI lineage: Eukaryota > Metazoa > Arthropoda > Insecta > Lepidoptera > Geometridae > Eupithecia > Eupithecia dodoneata. The sequence goes on along the minus strand of OX345656.1, from coordinate 2,454,166 downwards.
CTAGGAATTTACATACTAGAGCTAATTTTCATATTCTAGAGCTTTTTATTTTGCAGAAAAACTGGAGTGTCCAGGTTTGTTAGGTTGTACCATAGACAGTATTGGTTTGTCTACGGTTGTACCAGCATTGATGGTAACACGTTTTCTATGCAGTGGAATTAAAAAAGTTTTTTTCCGACTTCGAAATAAGAATAATCAAATAATGGTGGACATTTTACACAGCCCTAATGAAAATGAAAATGAAAAGTTTTTATTTATTTAAGCTTACAAATAAGCACTTAGACAGGTCATATTTTATACTATACATTATTATCAATTAAAATTATTTTATAGTCCACTTAAATTTTTTGTCCACCAGTGGAAGAAGTGAGAAGAAACCACTAGTATGTTGATAACCATAAACCACACATCCATAAATTTAGAAGGATCTTGTTGGATTGGTCTGTGTGTATGTTTTTTATGTTTGGTTCATCGATTTGTCAATTTTGATGATTTATTTGGTTTTGAATATGTTTTATTTCCGAGGGTGTTATGTTATGTTTTGTATGTGTGTTTATGTTCTATAAAACTATTTGTCCCACAAAATTTAAATATAAAATGCAAATTTAGATAAATTCAAAATTGAGTTTTAGTATTTGGTACCTACTACCTAGGTACACATTTAAATCATAAATATTCTGCAATTTGTACTTTTTAAATAAATCAGCGATGAATTTTAAAATAACCCGCTTTAAGAACTCCCATTCAAACCCTTGGCTAATTCGTTGAACTCGGGTGAACTTGAATTATTCAACAAATTGGACAGATGCGGGGCCAAATTGAAACAGTTGTAAGAATAATAGTTGAATCAGCTCAGACTTACGAATAAAGCAATACGTACGAGATATCTAAGTCCACAATTAGGTAATAAAAAAAAAACTTTTTTTAGAAACGATCATCACACGTGTAAAAAAAATACTTAATAGGTGCTCAATATTTTATTGCGAAAGTGTGTTTAAAACCAGGGCAAACTAATTCCAAGATTAACCCTGCAAGTGCACAGCAATATAATCTATATTTAACTAGCTATTAGTTTGGTTGTACAATTTTCTAAAGGGTAATACTTACACTAAACTAAAAATATAGCTTAATACTAAACGACCAGAAAAAAGGAATACCAATTAATTATTCAAAATATTATTCTAGGATATAAAAATCTTGAAAGGTTGCCTGGAAGAGATCGCTTCTAAGCGATAAGGCTGCCTATTGTAATTGTCGCATGTAATGTAATTTTGTATCTGGTGTACAATAAAGTATTTTTGTATTGTATATTGTATTGTGTTTTTTGATATACCGCATCTCCCATTCCGATCTCCGTGCGTTAATTAATCAAGTGTACAAACAGTGTTTGCCGACTGCAAGTTTCATTACGGCTTGTTTGCAGAGGTCAGGGAGAGGTTCAATGGTCCCATACAAATTAGATACTGAAGACGAGTCTTCAGGGGAAAATAACAAACTAATATGTTTTGAAGATATCGCATCGTGGTGAATTTTCGCGGACAAACGCTTGCATGTTCTGCAGATCTCAGATAGAAATGTTTTTCCCTAGAATATGAGTGTAGTTATTTCTATGTACCCTAGAAGTGATCAGTGCTACGATCGTAGATGCATAGCTACGATTTCGTAGACTGAATGCTACGCCGTAGACACACTACTCTTTTCGTAGACATAAGCTACGGTCGTAGACGCAACGCTATGTCCTCGCTTGCTGCTGCTGCTACGCCTTAGTTAGATACACAACTCCTTTCGTAGACTTAATAAGCTCGTTAGTCTCGAAGACGTTCATAGATGCAACGCTACCAGGCTGAATGCTACGCTATAGACATAATTATAAACTGCTACGCTAGACAGAAATTCAGCTAGATGTAGCTACTATCGTAGACATCTCTTTGTAGACGCTTCGTTACACTCAACTGCCACTCGCAGAGACGGTGCGAGTTTTATAAAGTTAGCAGTTCGCATTCGAAATCGTTGCAAATTGTTGTTTGCGGTCGGGATTGCTTCATTTTCACATATTGAAATTTTGAACTACTACCAGGCGATTTTCGTTAATTATTTTCTTTAACGCATGCCAACCCGCTTAACTTCATATTTCTTTTCGTGGATAAAAAGGAGCCTATATGCTTATCTAGGTATATATATGTATATGCAAAATTGTAGCCTGAACCGTTCACTAGTTTTGGCTTGAAGAGACAACAAACATCTAAACATAGTGTGATTTGTCTATCATATTATTAATTATTATACCAACTTGGTGCACAGTAAAAACTTCCAGCATTAATATACTCCAGTGCCTACCTTAGATGCAAAACTTGTTAAAATGATTACCTTGAAGAAAATAAAAGTTTGTGCGCTATCTTACCGCTCGTGTGGGCAAGTTAATAAGAAATGAGACGCCTCTGAAGGTTTCCGCGTAAGTTTAACACACGACTTCTCGCATAATGAAATCTGAACTTGACAAAACAAGCAGTCTCACTGCTCTCAACAAACTTGTGGTGATGAGAACGACAAAAGAGAGTTTTGACGAGTTTAACGAAATTTGCACAGAGCGTTCTTAGAAATATATGTATGTATATGAATGAATGTTGTTTTATTTTGAAACCACAAATTATTTAAAAAGCTAAGTAGGTAGTAGACCATTCACCAACATTATTGGGAACTGGTACTTAACTAATGGATCTCAAATGAGAAAAAAAAACGTAACTTCAATCATCATCAGGACAACATTGTACCTACTGCTAGACAAAGACCCATAAAGAGAGCCATACTGTGCTGTCTTCAGCCTGTTTTTCGCAGGTGTCGCCATACCACCTGTCCAGAGAGCGTCCTACACTACGTTTACAGACTTTCAATCAATTTAGCGTAATTGAATAACGACCTAAACTAACTCAATATTGCCTTCATTAAGCCAGCAGTAGGTATTAAAGCTTTTATTAAGGATTTTCACTGTCCAAGTTTGTAACAAATTGTTTCAAATAAGAAAATTGCTGAAACTTGCCTCGTTTGTACCATTATAGTCTATTACTTTACCTTTAGTGATTATTTGTAAATGGCCCACATACCTAACTTATGTTAGACAATAGAACTTACGTACTAAAGCACCCAAATAACTTACACACAATGAACTAACTAATTATACTTACTAAAGTAACTTTGCCAGATGATTTGATCACATCTCTGTGTACCGTAACAGGCTCAAGTGGTTACCCATTCGTCTTCGTCGGATTGCTCATGTTCTCAATCTCCTTTATTCTGTTCTTTTCCTTCCATCATTGCCATCTTATCTAAAAGACCGCTTTGAGTTTCTCCATATGTCCCACCCACGATCCCTTCGCTCGTCTGATACCCTTCTCTTAAAATTCCCATCACACACTTCCCAGTTCTATGGTGATTCCTTCACGTTGCAGGCCGCCAAACTCTGGAACGCCCTTCCCGTTTCTATCCGTCAAGCGAAATCCCTTCCTATCTTCACCATCAACACTATCTGACCACTCTTGATAAGTTTTCTTGATTTTTATTTTTATTTTCTATGTTATTATGTTAATTGTTCCTGCTTTTTGTGTATTTGTGCTCTATTTTTATATATGTACGTTCATAATATAAATATTAATTATTTAATATTATATAATTATCCTAAATAATTACGCCACCGTCAGCTTTAATACGTACCGATCCTATCCATCCAAAGGTTGCCTGGAAGAGATCGCTTTTAGCGATAAGGCCGCCGATTGTGCCACTAGATTTAGTTAGTATTAAAATCCTTTATTTTTATCATTTTCTTTATATTTGATGGTGCAATAAAGCTATATTGTATTGTATTGTATAATCTTCGTTAAATACTTGTTGGCTCGACAAAAATCTAAACTTTCATAAGTATTTTCCGAGTGGACAGATTCGTATCTCTATCCGTCACGTGTAATTGTATCTTTGAAATACTTTATTCTGTCATTTAATCTTCATTCCAACATTCAACAATTAGGAAACTTCAAAGTGATGGTTAAACCAAACATAAAATAAATTCGTGGACGGGGTGGACGGGATTAATAAAATTAGAATAAAGCTAGGGTACTAGTTTTATTATAATCTGTGGCTAGGCAATGAATTCAAAATGGTGCGATAACATGGCGGTAAATTCAACCTCCTTGCAACAACGCAGATTCAACAAGGAGGTCGAATTCGACGTTTTATAAATAATTTGTGTAGCTGTAGGCTTACTAAAGACAACATTTTCTTAAGGCACCACGTGCTTTACCTACACTAAACAAAATAATAAACCATTCATGGCCCCGCCATCGACAGAGATCCTCTCATGTGGTTGTATGATGTTTACTTAACTTAAATGAGTAAGTCATGTGTAAGTTTATAAAATTAATTATAAACGTTAGTTTGAGCAGTAAGGTTTTGACTTCACTGCCTAGCCCATTTATCTAATAACAAAAAGAGGCGGTTCGCCTGTGTGTTTTGTGAGTTACTCGATATCTTTGCCAATTGGTGTCCGATTTCGATGATTCTTTTGTTTTTGTATAGACAATAAGTCATATAAGAGTTAGTCCCATAAATTTATGGCCAATTCTTTCCTATTTTTATCCCGTTAAACTTAAAATAATAGTTTAAATAATCCTCAATTCAAAGTCGTATAAATACATCAAATTAATTGTTCGTATTTGGAAATTTTACATTATTTTAGAACCCTCGAGCATTCGAACTGTCATAATACAGAATATTCTCTTAATTCTACGACTAAACCTGATAACGAATTATGTAGATATACTTTTTTATTGTGCACGAATAAATGAGTTTATGAGTAAACAGGTTCCTAAAATTAAAGTCGAGGAGGGAAGATGAATCGCTGTTTACAACTAAAACCATTGGGAGAAACAATAAACGGACGGGCGGCGCCTCATCAGACATTCAGGCCACCACCAGGGTGGGTATTATAGACAACTAGGTTCATCACGTGGCTTCGCATGTATTTTACAGTGGAAAAAGTACCTAGGTACCCAATGGCGTTTATAGCACACAGAGGGAGTAGCGGCTGAATTCTGCTGATCGCTTTACTATGCTAATGGTAATGTAATGTTGCAAAATCGCTAAACGTTTTCAACTACAGATGAAGGTTACCATTATCGAGGTTGAATCCAATTTATTTATATCAAGATATCCTGGCAATTAGCACCGCACGCCCCATCTGGAGTTTGAAGATATGGATTTGTATTATGTAAGAAGAAATAGAAGATAGAGATAACGTAGGTACTGAACGTTATCTTGTGACAAACAGAACACACATTCGCATTAATATTATTATTGTGATTATTCTTGAACATTCTGTTTCTTTCCATTGTGAAAGGAGAACCGCAATCTCATTAAATTTAATATTTGTACGGGTTATAAGTTATAACAGTAGGGGTTTGCTATTTTTATTTTATATTCAGTTCTTGGCATGCATAACATGCACTGTACATGGAATTCCAATGAAATATTCTGTGTTACGAATCTGTTCTTCTAAATATGTCAGTCCTCTCAAGACTATCAATTTTATATTTACCTCCCTCGTCGGTCTGTCATTCTATCTGTGAGAGTGAGCGAATAGAGAGTGCCCGTGTGTTTGTGCGCACACTGTGCACTATAATTTGTCCCACGGACATTCTTTGAGACTGGCCGCCGTCGTCGAAATTCGGCTAAGACCGCATCATTATAATATGAAGGAATTTATGTTGATTGATGGGGTGATGTTCAAGGAACATAGAAAAGTCGAATTCAGGTTAGAATTTAGTCAAAATTTCGAAGTTGTGTTTCTATGATACTTACCAAAAACACAAAATGCAATAAAACACGTCGTTACCAACACGCATTGCTATCAGAATGGATATCGGTCAATAACCATTGAATTCCGCACAAGTGCATTTGAACTTTCTTGAGACAGATTTAAAGATCCATTTGCTACGTACGCCGCCGCCCCACGGCATATCGGAAGCGGGTATAACCGCTAATACGTGGCTTTACTTCGATAACAGCAAAGTTATTGATTAAGTTATTTATTACACTACACAGATAATATAATATGCCTATACTATGTTAATATTAAGACCTCTGGCGCAGTGGGAAAAGGTCCTATAACTAAGACATGCAAGGTCAATTACGACAGCTGGCTTTAAGAAACCTGGAACGTGGACGTACCATTCACTCGCACTAAGGAGTTTTCCTCCACCTCCATAATTCGCACGGTTATAAATAAATAAAATAAATAAATAATGCTGGACAATTCACACAGCATTATCCAGCCCCATGGTAAGCAGAGCTTGTGTTCTGGGTACTAGATAACTGATATACATAATACAATATATAATTTAAAAAAAACTCTATGTAATGTCATAGATAGTTTTTTTTTATTATACATAGAAAACGACTAGAACACCCGGAACAAATATCTGCAGATCGTACACACAATTGTTCCGAGGCGGGAATCGAACCCGCAACCTTCTGCGTCGCAGGCGGACCTTCGCCCACCGCGCCACATCGGTCGTCGGTTAAGGTTTGGCCTCGCTGCCTGCAGCTGTTTTTCCAGCTAATAATAACCTGGGTCTCTTCAAGACAAGAGTGAACAGTCTTCTAGATCTTAGTGATACACCATCAACCAGATCGTCATTCACAATCTCACTTGGTGGAACAAGTGAGATTGTGTTCAAACGAAGGTCTATTAATTGTTTATAAAAAAAACCTCGTACCTATAGGGCAAAGCGCCTGTATCGAATTTTCGTATACAACGTGGTACATGTAAATGTTAGTATTCTAATTGGAGCAAAACTCATCCCAAGCATTTTATCGTCTAGTCTAGATAATCTGATATTTTGTAGTAAGCCTGGGCGTGGCCCAGCCTAGCCTACTAAGTATTTATGTTTGACAATTTATTTATTGAAACACAATCTGCAGTATATTCAATTTACTTGGTATTCATTGAAATTGTAAATTGATTAATTCGGATTAACATCCATTTTGTTAGTAACACATATAAACGTTTAACTAAAATTAAGATCGCATGCAGCCCTACAAAGATCTACGAGTATGTACATATTTGTTCAGCCACCGCACTAGCCGGCACCAACCGTGGGAACTGTGAACCATGCGAGGGTGTGTGTATTGTATTTGTGTGTATTGTATGGAGAATCAATCAACACTTCGAGATAGAAGATAACGATGGGAGCTTATGGATTATTTAGGTTCGAGGAATTATGTTCACGTGCTACCTCCTGAGATTGGTTATGGGCTTTGTTGGCTAGAAATTGGTTAGAAAGGGCTTTTGATGTAGAGGGCTTTAGGTTAGATGAGTTGAGGTACGAAGAGGTATACCTAATTGATTACTAAAATATATTTAAGTAAGGATTTATCGTTATAAACTAGAAGAGCGAAGCCACCTAGCATAAGTATTTCTATAATACTTAAAAGGTGGCTTCTATGATTAAGACTGTGTATGCTTTATTACTGAATAAAACTTTTGTATTTTGTATTGTATTCGTATAAACTTCGAAAAAGGAGGAGGTTCTATCTTCGGCTGTATGTATGTACACATGTTTGTCGATTTCCCCGTCAATTACGAACTGATTTTAAAAATTCTTTTACTTTCTTACAGATAGAGAATCCCGAGGCAGGCACATACAATTTTTATTCCTTGGAATTCGTATTTATATCGCAAAATTTTGCACAAGAATAGTGTAAAATTGATTGATTCGAAGTCGGTTTTTATTTGGACGAACGTCGCCAGTTTCGGCGTGTAGTCCAAGAGAGGTAAGGTTAAGCAAGGTAAGGCTAAGTACTTACTATAAAATGTATTTTATTCTCGTTCGATCCATTGACTAGTTCCATTATGGATTTATCGAGTTTATTTTTCAGTAGTTCCATTTCTATACATTAACTCATAGAATGGATATGAGATTTTATCACGTAAAACCAATTACTAACTTTAACAGTATTTTCATGTTTCTTTTTATTCTATTCTAGATTTTTTCAAATGTCTTCAGACAACGGGTACTCACCTAAGCACTGAGCAAACACGTACCAAATAAATGGTAAGCAGTAAGCGCAGATATACTCAAGTTCCACTTGTTTTGTATGCGCGACTCGTGTAGGATATATAGAGCCAATATAAAGCTATATGTTTGGTGAAATGAAAATAGAAAATGTGGCAATATACGTAGAGAAATACACATTCAATTCCAAGATTTCCAAGTTAAAATCAGGTTTCTGATCTCTACATTTAAATAAGGTAAAGCAGAGCAATACAAAATACTCAATGCTTGATCTAAATTAAGCTTTGAATAGAATTCCTTTTTCACTGATTTCGAAAAAAGGAAGAGTTTAAGTTCTATTTTCGACTTATGTTTATGTTCACCGATTTCCCCGTTTTATTGGATCGTTTTTCATGATTATTTTGCTTTTGTATAGAAGCTGATCTAGAGTTGGTACCACAAAAATTTTATTTCCGAGGGTTTATTCTTTGTCCCGCAAAACTTAAAAAGCACCTACCTAATGTAAAGGTGTATGAAGGCTGTTTTTTCTCGAAACAATCACTTATTATGCGAATTTTCTTTTCATTAAATTTAGAGTGAATGGTCACTGATATTCTTTCATTCTAAGAAGCTATGCAACCTTGGGTCCAGCATAATTTGTGCTACTGCATATTTTCTTCAGGATGGGTCGCCTTTTGTGATAATTGTGAGGTAAATATGCTAATGACTTGGTAAGATGAGAGGAATTGCGAACACAGTACGTACTCACGAAAATTATATAGGTACGTATACATTCTGAATCCACTCAGAAACATGCATTAAAGTGGTTGGATGAATTATTTATTAAGCCAGCGAGAAAATTCGTTTCCATGAATTTCAGGGTAATAAATTAATTTTAAAAATAGGCAAAGTTTTCGCGAAACTAATATTTTAGCTTGAAGTAAAAACAGTGTCATAAATAAATAAATCTTCTATCAGCATCGACCACGCAAGAAAAACATTTTTCTCGGGAAATTGAATTATGTAAATGAGAAGTTAGGACGGACTTCCAAAACACTTCGTAAAGTAGTAGATTTAGTCAATTTCTGAAGCGTTATCTCTTTCTATTTCTATAGGATCAATAATATTTGGAGATTCTGGTGGACCACGGGGAATTCTTTTTGCCGTGCTCCACCCAGGTGAAACACACAGGAGCACCATTTTTTTTTTTTTTTTTTTTTCAGATAACCGTTAACGCCACTGTACAGTTAAAGTAACGCAATAAATATAGAGCAAGCGTAATAGAGCCCATGGGAAATGAAGATACATACATATATAACCTTATTACTAAATCAATCAGCGAGATACGTCATCGCTGTACAAAACAAGCCTACAGTAGCATTAATCATGCATTCATCTTAAAAAAAAAAACGTTTCAACAAAACAAAGCTCTCTCTCATACCAAATGCAACAAACAAAACAAAATGTAGGTACCTACTCCACACTCTATATTATTCAATGTCCTACCGTACGCTGTAGGCTCAGCGGCTCAGCTTTTAGCTTTTTGTCAGTGGCTATACTGTTGTAGGTGGCTATTCTGTGACGGGTGTTGCGGCTGCTGCCTATAGAGATCTCTCAAGCCGGGCAGACATTGTACTCGATTGAATGGCAACTATGGCAACATTGCCTCGGGCATTTGTGGAACGAAAAGTCATGAATAACACGCATAATAAATCTTTACAATATTAACACTTTGACTGCTGAAATCACACGGTATGTGTTTTCTACAAGTGACTAATATGCGTAAATCCACACTAGCGCAGCGGCTGAGAAAATACAGATCTTTGTGACTCAGCACAGCCGTAATATTTTTCGAACGAAACGCATGTGCGGCGCAACACAACCGCTGCAGCGCTGTGTAGAGCGGCAGCACGAATTTTTTAGGTTAAAAAAAAGATCGCAGTCGTCGAAAAAAAACCGCAGTCAAAGTGTTAAAGTGGAACGTACCATTCTATCACAAATCTTAAGATAAAATCCTGTATAATTTCCAGAGACTAAAATCGTACTTTCCAGATAGGGCAGTAGGTTTAGCTTTAGAGCCAGATAGAGCGGAACTTTTTAACGAAGTTAAAAAACTAACAGATTTTAGCTCCATGCAGGATAAATTTTCCGGGAAAAGCTCAGTAGAAGTAGATATTTTTATATAGTAAATTTTTGAGTGCTTTAATATATTTTACGTTAATTATTTTGATATTTTGTAGAAAATACAAACCGCGGTTACTACAAAAAAAAAACAGCACAAAAATGGTTAGGTAACTACATCGTAAATCAATGCTATATTGGGTAGAATACAACTGAAGGATGACGTCAGGAAGTTTTTTGAGACTTAGCTGGACAGGTGGTGAAAAACTACCTTCAGGATTTTCTGTATTACACAAAAAGAGCAGAAAAAATTTACCTACCTAACGATAGGGATATAAAGCCTTTTTAAAATAGCAGCGTTTTCATAAAAGCTGTGGAACTTTTCACAGTCTATTTACCTATAAATATGTATGAATACTAGGGAAATACCTAGTAGCCAGTAATAGGTACGAATTGCGGGGTCAAATGTCTGAGCTGAGGTTTGTAATCAACTGAACGCACCAACGGCGATGGATTTGAACTGAAATAAGTAAATTCTCGGTCGATGACATACGCAAAAACGGAGGCTACCCCTGGTCCAGATAACCACAGTACCTGGCAAATGGCATAAACATGGAGCAACAGTGGGTCGACAACGGCTGATGATGATGGAGTACAGTGCGGAGAAGAAAGAGGTTAAAACTTTTGAAACTATCAGGGTTATTAACTCAAAAATCAAATCATGGTAAATTCCCGTTATAAGAATGAGGCTTTCCAAGAATTTTAAAAAATCATTCAAGATGTTAAGGAATTTAGTTATACATTTTTTGAATTCTGGAAAAACCTCATTCTTCACCGCAAAGTATCTAAACTTTAGATAATTTTTGGTTCGGAGAGGGGCGAGGGCAGGCCATTGTCACAGTCCATTGTGCTGGAAATCCAACCACGTATGTAGGTGCTACCTACTATCACTGGCTCAGACCATAATTGTGTCATGAACTAACTACACACACTTACACCAAAGATGATCCTAGTAGCCTATGTTTGACTTACACATAGAGACTAACAAAAGCTCAAAGAAATAAAAGAAACTTTTTCTTTATTAGAACGACGAGATTAAACGTCAGTCAAACAAGGACGTTCCACTTCCGGCTAACGAAAATCCGCGGGAAATCTCTTCTCGGACATTTGTTACTTGTTTTTGATGAAGTTTTAATGAAGTAAAAACTACCGGGTTTGTACTTGGAAAACTCTCTGAAAGGGGTGTAAGGGGTCTCCAACATCTCGTCTCCTAAGCCAACCTAACCTACACGTGGTACACCCTGCTAGATAACAAACTAGGCTCTGGTGAAAATATCAACTTCTTCCTAAATGGCTCTGCGGGTGAAAATCCATAATTTGCTCACTCATTAATTTTACAATTATTTTCCATTACTAGACACTAACAGAAAAGTCTACCAGACGCTACCAGAATATTGTCTTTGAAAAAAAAACTGAAACTGAAAACATTACTATTTACAAAGAATCATCTTCTATGATGGCAACATTATCTCTGAATCATACAACATGGTAGTAGTACGAGTACATTGTGTTCCGTGAAATTCGGAATATTCAATCCCTCGCAGCGGTTACAAGCTCTCAGTTTATTCAGTGGGGCGAGGTCTGCCCAGCCGAGCCAGCGTGAAATTCCTAGTATCCAGTCATTTCCGCATAGCTGGACTTATTCATTAGACCTAATTTGTCCTTGCACCACATCTGTGACTCTTGAAATTAGTACATCGGCAATAGGTCAGCATTTGACGACATCTGTGGCGCGGTGGCCGCTTGCGACACAGGAGGTTGCGGGTTCAATTCCCGCCTCTGGACAAATGTTTGTACGATATGCAGATATTTGTTACGAGTGTTCTGGTCGTTTTCTATGTATAATAAAAAAAAATTATGTATGTAATGTATTGAACACATATTATACATATGTGTTCAATACATTACATACATCATTTTTTTCAATTATCAAGTAACACAAACTCTACTTAGCTTGGAGCAAGGTAATGTAATGCTGTGTGAATTGTTCAGCATTATTTATTGATTTCAGTTCAGATGTAGGAATTTGTAAAGCTTTTGGTTAATTTTCTTTATGTCTTTTGTATTTGCGATCAAAATAGTAATTTATCTAATGGGGTAACTAACGCGTCTGTCCCACTCGGTGGTAGCCAGAGATCTCTTGTTTTTAATTCCTTCTTCGTCACGTTTTTTCAAAGGCAGGATTAGCGCTGTCATGGCTATATATGCACTAAAATAGAACAAACATGATTAAAAATAAAAGACAAAACAGATTTTTGTTATTGAGTCACAAAACGGTCTCTGTCTCAGCATGTTACAACCAACGCTGGTCTTCCGATAGAGCTGTTTGGTGACGCTGATCGCTAGGTAGTTATATACCTAGCGATACAAAACCTAACCAACCTTGTAGGCATATGCCAGGCTTTATAACCAAACCAAAATTACCTATTTCAAAATGTACCTGAAAACCTCTGCAAAGCATTGCGGTATACTAGAATAACAAATATAGAGTACCTACTACATAATGTCTGTATGTTCGCATTATTTTGTATGTTGCCTCTGCATTAGTAAACTGTTGTACCAGGATTTCAGCTGAAATAACAGTTAACAAGGTTTAAAACTAGGCGCTCGCGAACGTCGTTTGCATTTGCTTTGTGAAAATGTATACTGAAATGTTTCTGAAAATAAATAGCGGGAATTTTCACACGGCATAAATTTATTAAGGAACTTTGTTGACCTTGTAAATTTAGTAAGGAACTTTGTTGACCAATGGTTATCGGCAATGGTTAACCAATGGGGACGCTTCCGACTGGTATGGATCAGTAGAGCTACATCTACATTGTTTGCAACAGATAGCTTAATTGTTACCTTACCCATACGCCATACCATACATAACCATGTACTAAAAACTCACACTAAGGGTGGATTTGACCTTATACGAGAGTAACTAACCCTAGTATAATTTTACTCACTGGAGTTACTCGCATCACTTGCGTTTTCTCACCGCAAGCGTCGAGTAGTAAACACTAAGTATTGTTACTCTAGCTGGGTTAATGGATGAATGTTGACCGTATAAGGTAGTCAACTAAAATAAAAATACAATTGTTTTATCAGCACGTGAAGCTAGAACTTATGTCTACCTTTTTAATTTTGCAGGGTAATAGGAGTCAATGTCGTTTAATTAAATTACAGGTGGTGTTCTAGCGGCAGCCGCCATTAAAATATACTCTCTGATAACTTGTTATTTCATGGATTTTGGTGACTAATGTTACCTGAAATAAATGAATTGTTATTATAAATAATTAAACTTTTTTATTGTTCCAAAAAGTTGCTTATAGCTAAAATATTAATTTAACGCTAAACTTAACGTTAACTTACTACAATCTAAAATCATACTAAAACATTGGTGAACTGTTTGTCTTAAGTATAAGTACAGTGATTTATCTTTTAAGACATTTGTTCAAAATCGCAATACAAACTTAGATTTTAATAAGTATTAGGTAGTTTACCTTTTGCAAAAGAGATGCATAGCTTGCTAGTGACTTCTACCCCCCCCCCCCCCCCCCCTTTGAGAAGTACCGTTACTAATAACGTTATAGGTACCCAAAATAACTGTCAGTCAATAACAGTTTCAGGCTCGACATTTCAAATACCTTGTGTCCGTCGAACAAAGGCATCGATCGATACCCCCGCCCCCTCCCAGTATTTAGTTGCACATTCGCTTCCCCTGGAAACTCAAATCATGTTAACTATTTGCACAGCTTTACATTTTTCATGAAAGTTCAGAGCTTCAAAAATGTAACTATTCTATTTTCCGCTGGAAACATTTATCAGTTTCGATTGCAGCACATATTTTTGGCAATCGAAAATAGCGGCCCAAATTTGACTGATTTGCGTCGCGAACTTCGTGATGGTTTCATAGACGAAACGTATTTTCGGATTTTCTACGACATAGACAATATTTATAAGCAAGTAGGTACATATTACTTTTTACCTACGCCTTCGCACGCAAACAACGCGTGGTTGAATGGTTATTCATATCCCATGGGAAATGATGGGGATAAACAGTAACTAATTTGTTATACCAAGTTTACACCTATGCCGTTTTTTTACTTTACCTCAAAAAGATTGAAGTGAATAAAAAACCAAAGTGGTTACTTTATTTCCTAAGTTTGACTTGCGATGAACCGACAACCGCTGGGGCAAACGTGTTCTTAACACTTTGACTGCTGAAATCACACGGTATGTGTTTTCTAAAAGTGACTAATATGCGTAAATCCACACTAGCGCAGCAGCTGAGAAAATACAGATCTTTGTGACTCAGCAGAGCTGTAATATTTTTCGAACGAAACGCATGTGCAGCGCAACACAACCGCTGTGTAGAGCGGCAGCACGAAATTTTTAGGTTAAAAAAAAGATCGCAGTCGTCGAAAAACAATCGCAGTCAAAGTGTTAAGTGGAGACAACGACTCGGTAAACGTAGTGTAGGACGACCTCCGGCCAAGTGGGATGACGACCTGCGAGAGACTACAGGTAGATGCTGGGTGCGTCAAGCTGAAGACAGGGTGCTATGGCGCTCATTAGGGGAGGATTATGTCCAGCTTTGGACTAAAATAGGCTGATGATGATGGTATTCAAATGCTATTATAATGTACTATAGAATGTGTGCTAACAGGCTCATTATTTTATGTATCTGAGACGTCTTTGAAATCTCTAGAAGCAGCACATTCGATTATGGTAATCAAGTGCTCCATCACATTATGATAATTGTGAAGATTGAAGAGGCCTTGGTTATCAGGTAAACAGGGCTGAAGGCAGGGTACCGACTTGTGAACTTGTATAGGGCTTTAACACCAATAATAAACATATAAGTATAGATTCACAGACTTAGAGCAAATAAAGCTAATGACAGTTTCCACTTATTGTAAAAATAACTGAACTATAGTGTATCTACAAAAAAGTATAAATACTAATAGTCAAAACCATTATAAAAAATAATATAGCAAAGTTACATAATATTGTAGCAGAGAATGTCAAGTAATTGTATGAAAAGGTGAGATTCAATACAATTACTTGATATTAGATATATAGATAGATGCGTCAAGCTGAAGACAGGGCGCTATGGCGCTCATTGGGGGAGGCTTATGTCCAGCAGTGTACTGCTATAGGCTGATGATGAGATAGATAAATAAATAATTATTTGATTACACACTTCAAAATCAAACAAACAAGATAGGTAGAATAAAATACAAAATATGTAAAAATTTGGCGCTCTTCTCGCTTAAGAGCGATCTCTATCAGAAACCGTGGAAGGATAGGATCGTTGGATTGTACATGGGGCATTATATCTGTGTGCATTATATTAATTTATAAAATACTGCATAAAAATACGTTCCTACTTTTAAAAAAAAAAAAAAACATAAATACATATAACTAATTATATACCTACTTATATAAATACATACTCTGAATTTTATAAAGGAAAAACGAGGGTGTGGTCAGTGACATAGGGACAAATAGTGTTCCTTTAGCATATTCTGGTCTGGAGTATCGGTAGCGACTTTACTTACACGCCTTACTGAGACTAGATATTCTCTGCTACATTATTATGTACCTTAATAGGTTGATAGTAAGGTATTTATTCATTGCTGGTAATGAAGCCATAACCTTCCCGTGATATTAAAGCGTGGGTTCAACAAGTACAAAAAGCATTCAGCTCTACTTCCTACGCTCCTCTAATTAATAAAGAGGATCCTCTCATTATCAAGCTTCAGATGCTAGGACGACTGGCTTCCTCCAGAAAAAATATCATTTTTCATCCTTATTCCCTTAAGTATAAAGATCATTTATCGCAGCAAAAGACATTATTCCTAAGTGTACCACTATTCCAAGTTCTTAGTATCTGGCAATAAGGTCGAGAATAAACGTAAAGTTGCAATGCAAGTGATACCGTACTGAACATCGTAATATTGTGAGTTCTATGCCGTTAGAGATAAGGTTCGTTATTAATGGTTCCTAAGGGCCTGTCCACACGTGCGAAGCTGCAGTGCACGTGTTAGAACATCTGCCAGAGTTCAGTGCACTTATCTTTCTTTAGGGCGGTTGGAACCGGTTTAAGTTTTAAACTTTTTCCTCTAAAATTAAGGAAGTAGGTACCTACTACAATTAGTGTTCTGCTAAGAGCTAAGAACTGAGAAGTTAATAATATTAGTTGGAGAAGCCATTGGTTCCTGAAACACAGTTTTATACTATACTGTATCCATCTAGAATGTAGAATGTTTGTAAACATTAGAAAACAGCTGATTTTTAGGGTTATCACCACGAAATGATGCAGGCCTAATAGAATTCCAATGATTTCACATATACATTCTATTAGATTTATTACTTTTTATAATCCTGACGTCAATTATATGCAAAATCTAATTATTTCAATTTACAAATTGACATTATGTGGTCAAAAACAAAGATTAAAATCGCTAGAGATTTTTTGTCTTTGTAACAGTGCCATCCCTAACGAATTTCAGTTTTGACGTCCCGTGTTGCAAACAGTTGGTTACTTTTTAACTACTATTTCGAATCAAGGATAGCACTATGACCATACATATTTCATAGAGAGAGTATTATTTTAATTTAGCCGGATTATTTGACGTTTCATTTCACGCTGCATATTTGCTTAGCGACAATCTGTCCAAAAGTTATGAATTCTTCCAATTTGATCAATAATGTTTAGTGCTTCAAGGAAAATAGTTTAAACAGGCACCTATTTACATTTAATTGAGTTGTCACAGGTGAAAAAATGTTTGAAGAGGTCTTGTTTTTGCTTGGTAATTGAGAATGAGTGTTATTAATGTCAATAAACATGGAGTTTTCCATTTCTGTAAGTGCGAGACTCTTATGTCAACATTTCCATAGATAATTTTGAAGTTCAAAATTCAAACTCATTACTCCCTTGGGGAAAATAAACATTACTAACGAATACACCATCACACGCACGAGATAACCTAAATAAAAAAATGTTTTTCACCCCTACATCAACTGATTGAAATGTCAGTGGCTCTGTTTACAAACATTCTACATTCTGGATGGATACAGTATAGTTCAGGAGCCTATGGACTCGTATTGCCTGATTCATTGTCTATTTTGTCAATAAATAACATTTTTACTTTTACTTAAGTATATATCTTTAGGTAATAGTGTTCCTACTATAATCTAGAGTACTACTTACCGAGATGGTATAAGTTCATCCTATAATCAGCTACCTTTGTTCGTATGTAAAAAAAATTAGGCCACGTAATACAAAAGCTTGCTCAGTCAGAGTTGAGTAACGATTTTCTTTAGCAAAAGTTTCATTGATAACTGAGCATAGTTTCATAATACTGACCTTAGTATAAAGCCTAAAAAAACTTGCAACCATCTTGCCTACAATTATAATGTATGTAATAGGTTCCTAGAATAACCTTCGTAGAGATCAAAACAAGAACAGCTGGTTAGTATCTCAGGCAGGACAAGTTTTGCATTTATGGAGCCGACCGCTTTGTAAACCTGGGAGCTATAAAATATTTTCGAGATATTATGTTCAGTATATTAGGTTTTATTTTATTTTTAATTTCTCGTATCTTTCTTTGCCTACTTTTGTCTTTGTGGGCTTTGAGGTAATGACAAAACTCCCCTTTTGGAACCGTCATTGCTTTGAGAGCTCGCATGTAGTTATGCTTTACCTATCTCTTTGGACTTTCAAAAGTAAAATACAATTTTTTCAATGTGCATTGTGCAGCAAAAGCCTCCTTTGTCGTTAACCTCATCACTGACCTCACATATTAGCATAGTCAAACCTTTGCGGAAGTTTTCTTGCCTGACATAGGACCTCTTTTATAATCGGCCAGTACGTTATTTACTACGATCCATTTTTAAATCATACGTATCCGTCTTACAGTTACAGACGACCTATTACCGTGCTCTAGAAAAACGACACCCTCATTTTCAAAGCCACCTGCAATGAAATCTCACCCCATATTTTTTCAAACTTTCGACGGCCGAGTCAAATTGGCCCCAGGTAGTTAAGAATTTCTTTTATTATATCAGGTAGTGTTTGCCGTGGGCTTTGTTGATTACAATAATGAAACATTGTTACGTCCAAAAGTTACGGCATCTTTTGTTGAATTGCGACATATTTCTTAAAAGCTGCGTGAAAGGATGAATTACTGTGTAGTGTTTGCAGAACAATCGTTTCAGTTCAACGAATGCATTTTTATTTTATGCTCGTTGAGGCGATGTGGGTGGATGATACACAACGTTTTCATAATATGGACTACAATCGATTTACTAACATTAAATAGGTACCTTTGTACTTATCTAACAAATATCATTACCGTGCTCCATTAAAATAAATTTATGAATAATATACTTTGTAATTTTTCTGATGTCTATATTAGAATATACATGATGTCTTATAATAACTTCTCCATTCCACAAATTCATGTAAAAAGGGAGAGTTTTACCTTACAATAATTTCCCCAATATTGATAAGTATTTTTGCGAACCGTACCTCCAGGCAGGTGTTTGCTTACCAGGAAATTGTCTCGGGTTTTGTTACGGTAAGAAGGTACCTACTAAGATACCTTGATTCATCACAGACTGAAGGCACATGAGTAAAGTTCTCCATGTAGCGAAAAAGTTTACCAAAGGAGGTTTGCTAACTTATTTACTTTTCTGCTTTCGTAAGGAGGTTGTGATACTCCTCGCCTTTTACTTTATTAGAGCTGAGGATTCCACCAAATCTTGAATTCTCAAAGTACCTATTAGACGCACCCTTTGAGAATTCAACCAAATCTTGAATTCTCAAAGGACGCACCAGTAGATTCGTGATAATCACACTAATCACGCAAGTGTAGGCACAACTTTTTGTAAAGCTCCGTCCACACGATCCGTTCGGCATACCTGCGCGACAAATCGCATCGCAGTTCCGGTCCCTTGATGGTCGCGCAATAAATCTACCAAAACTTATAAAGAAGACATAATACAACCGTAAGTTACTATTTATGTAGGTAAATTATTGGTAAGTGTGTGTTATGCTTCTACTCTATGTGGGTCGTTTCAGACCAATATCATCTATCTAGTCACATTTTTGCCTGCATTGGGACAATACAGGCTAAAAATATAATAAATAAATAAAATAGTTCCTGTGTGTAGTTGTGAGTTTAAGGACCTACTCCACGGAGGTAGTTTCTTAAGACAGACCGGATTACTGAAAATCCATCTACTTAAACTAAAATTTCCATTTTGAATATTAAGTAGGCACCTAAACTTCGAACCTAAGTTACTAGAGGATTACTTCAAAGCTGTATTTGATTGACAGTTTTCAATTGAAAGGTGTCTTTTGTAGGGGATGCTGGAGCTCTCAGAAATATTAATAAAATGGTTCACGTGAATACTTCGTATAAATCGATATCACTATCAATTTGTGTTTGTTTTCCTTTCTCTATTTACCAAACAAACATGTCTTATCTATCGAACAGTATCTTTGAATGAATATTTATTTATATCGCCAGAGAAGGCAAATATACAAAGTTTCTCATAAATTGCTTCAATGATAAGAAAGCTCAGTAAAATTCTAATAGGTATTTCGGTTAACTTAATCATAAACAAAAATAAGGTTAGATTATGAGATTTTCGGCCCAACATTGGTCTACCACACTGTTTTTTTTTGTAACCGCACTGCACATTCCAGTTTATATATTTAGATAGAGGACATATAAAGAGATAAAAATGTCGTACGATATAATTTCCTAAAGCGTCAGGTTTCTGAGATATTCACATAAGAAAACATTCATTAGAGCAATAGTTATTAGTTTTCATCTGTGAATATCTCAGAAACCTGGCTGACGCTTTAGGATATTATGTTATGGATTTGTTTATGTGCGATATTCAAATTATATTATTTTAATTGTACATCGAGATTTAAAATAAACATTGATTTTAGAGCCAATACAAAAAATTTCAAATCCCTTTGAAACTTTACCAGTAGACCTCTAGATTTTATCCGATTTAGTTGTGGATTGTGTAAAAATCA
Organism: Eupithecia dodoneata; assembly: GCA_947044415.1. NCBI lineage: Eukaryota > Metazoa > Arthropoda > Insecta > Lepidoptera > Geometridae > Eupithecia > Eupithecia dodoneata. The sequence goes on along the minus strand of OX345656.1, from coordinate 2,433,895 downwards.
ATGATAAAGGCTATTTCAGGAAAATTGATTACCTAGTACCTCTCCTGTTCCTCTATATTTCAGGAATACCAGTCCTGAAACATTTCAGGAAAAGTAGAGCGCCCACCTACGAGGTAGCCGGTAGCAAAGCATGCCCCTGGATCTTTTTTACGCAGGACTAGAGAAAGTGGCATAAACAAGATAGGACTTATACTCATGTGCATGATCCCAGGCCAATGATTATAAAAAAAAAGAATCTAAAGGCTTACCCATAGATGGCTGCGGCGCCCGCGATGCCCCCGCCACACTGTGCGGCGATGTAGAGCGCAGTGCGGAGCGGCGACACGCGGCGTCGTATGCACAAAGCCATCGTCACTGACGGGTTTATGTGGGCACCTGTACAAAAAACACTTTTAATTATTTGTTACTAGCAGCGCCTTTTTTAACCTAATTTGAATCCTCTAATAGACATATCAGTCTAAGATTACAGAAGTAAAAAGGTTTGTAAGGAAGGTAGAAAAAAAGGTTTATTTTTTCCTTTGAATTGTTACTTCGTTTTCCCTTTAAGTGTTAAATTTTGACAAGTTTATAAACTTTTCGGCTACATGTGGTATACCGTTGTAATAAGCGATGGTAAGATAAATTTAAACATGTTCCAAAAAAGAGAGGAAAAGAGTTAAAATTTCGGAAAACTATTTAAAAATACAAAAAACAGGATTAAAAAATATTGTAAAGAGTTAGGGTCTTCTACTTCAATTTGTATTTTACAAATAGGTCCACCTACACACCCACCGAGTTTGTCTAAGCCTCCACCAAACACCCTGTATAATAAAAGTGAACGAAAAAAATCTCTGAACGTAGCTTGAACAAGTATTTTGTCACAACTTTTACTTTTATCGAGGACGGAGTGAAAAAGTTTTTTACAAATTGTTTTACAGGCTGAGTGAGACGCTAAACTCTATCCTGTCCTTCTCGAATAAAAAACTTCCAAGTTCAAATCCTCACATTCGACCCAACCCAACTCACTGCCATTTCTTATCATCTCCATTAAAACTTTTATCTAATCTCAAATAGCGTTTTAATTACTTACCTTTTTTTACGTTCCCACCCAATGCGAATTATCTTCATATTTACTACCCTCTAGGTAAGGTAAATTACCTACCATCAAATGAGCTGTTACAAAAAGCAATAAAAATTTACTAGGGCATTTAGCTTTACGCAAAACCGACAGAATTACCTTACGGATTTGAGGTTACTACAATTTCTTTATATGGCTTGGTTTAAGGCTCTAAGCCTGCTCATTATCTGGACAACATCAATGGTGTAGTAAGGGATTGAGAAACAGGGAATTCTAGGTTTGATTCCCATCGTTGCACAGAACAAATACATATTTGACAAAGTTATTCTGAGATGCCTAGCGCACAAAAGCTTAGGCATACGTAGGTACTACATGTAATAGGATGAAATGATATTATTTAAAGAGTTACCTACATGATTTTCTTAAAGACTATATATAGTCTACAGAAGGACTCTAGTCCTACAGCTCAATATACGATGAATTGGTTTGTGGTTTTATCCTTTGTGGTAGAGATGCATTGACTGGGAGCTATCGAAAGGAAACCACAACAGAGATTGCTTTAGAACGCCACATGGTACATATATCTGTTATTTTCTTATCGAAACATCAGGAAGTAGAAGAAGAATGAAAAAAGTGATTAAATAAATCTTAATTAATACCTTCATGTAAAAACTGTACCTTGGTACACGTTTGTAAATTTGCACTTTACAATAAAAGCTTTGTTAACTTGGAAGTAAACGCTAGGCAACTTGCATTTTTGTAACTTTTTTATATTTCTTTGCCGCTTTCATGTTGCATTGTAATGGCAATGTAAATATATTATTAAATAAATATAATAATACATATGGCATAGAACTTAGTACGGGTATTTCAATTTGAGTTTCCTTCAACAAACAATTCTTTTGTCGCAATAAATTCAGCATTTCTCGACTCGTACCTACGACATCTCCGAAGGTCGTAACTGTCAACAGTCTGTCTGGATCTTTCCTCGCGAGATTGGCACCAGGTGTCGGGACAGTCCTTAAGATTACACCAATTTATTGTTCCCTTGAACTCCTAGAAACCAATCCCGTAACCTTTGGCTATAAAAAACTCGGACTCCATCCGGCATATCAGAATCGATACAACACGTGTCATGTCACCCTTCACCCTTTGTCCCCTTATAACTTAGTTCAAGGGACAATAACATTTTAAATTATATCATAGCACAATGAGTTATGGATAAGTTTTATACAATTGAGCTTAATTCGCGTCTTCGGACATTAGCCGGAATGACCGTGATGAATTTAGAGTTACCATCGCGTCGTCGCCCCCGTTTCGTAATGGACGTGAGAGGACTATTCAGAGCTGGGTCAGAGACCGATCGATGCGCTATTTAAGGACATTCACAAAATGCAGTTGGATGAAAGCCTCCGCGTTTTAATCAAGACCGCTTTCAGGTTTGCGAGGTATTTGCAGCTGGTTTTATAGCACAGTGAATACGCAGTTTTGCCCGCGGCTGTGCGTGGATTACTACTCGTTACATCCCATCCGTGTGTGTTAAGGAGGCCTAAGCTTAGGGTAAACCCTTCTTATTTTCTCTCTAATGTAATTCCGAACTCGTGTAGAAAACCTTTGGAAAACACAGTGATAGAAGCCACATGTTCTGTTTGGTCTGTATTGAATTTAATAGTAGATTATGCACCTAGTGCGTAAAGCAGTGTTTCATTATTACTGTGGGATTATTATTTTTACATTATTTTTAAGTAGAGTTTGAATTTGATACCTCAAATATGTATGGAAATGTTGACCAAGGAGACTCTAACTAAGAGATCACATTCTTACCTACTTATAGGTATTCGATTTTAGAGAAAATTTAAATTTCCCTATTTTAAAGATTTCCCCACGGTTGGGCAATGTTCCCGGAGCCCACTTAAAAATTCATCCACTAACAAACGATCCTGATTATATGGACTTTGAACTCTTTTCAACTCTATCCCCTAATAAACTTTGTAGTGTCATCAAAAACGGGGAAACTAAAGTGGACATAATTCGTTTGGACATAATAATGAATGAGGTATGGAGGAAATTATTTTGGTTTATATATCTTAACTTTAAAGTATTATGTAATCGTATGTACCTATGTTTATTTCCCAAATAAAATAAAATAAAAATATGTAAATTATCCGAGTTGAAGTTTTTACATCGGTACTCTATGAATTTACAACCAGCCGTTTGTTCAGGACTTGATAATTAATGAGTTTCAGTCGGGATCATGCTTGGCTTTCGAAAAAGGATAAACATTTTACAGGAACGTTGAAATTCACAGAGCTCTGCTCTACAAGAAAAACAAGACTTTATCAAAAAAAACAATATTTTACACGTCCATTGTTAAATTTCATAATTAAACTACATTATAATTAATGAATAAATAATATTTATGATTCATTATTATGAGACATTATAATATTTAAATATGACTATTATGTGTACAAATTCAAATTGATTTTTTATTTCTTTAAGCTTACAAAATAAGCACTAAGACAAGTCAAATAGACAGTTTACCTATACCATAAATTATTATCAAATAAGAAATGTCCACTGTACCTAATAGCAGATTGATTAGTTGGGGGGAGGGAGAGAAAACCTCGACATCAATCAATATTTGAACCAGCCATCATATTTTAATGAATAGTTAGATAGGTAAGGATATAACTAAGCTGAAAACCTTTCATCAAAGATTATACCTTCAACCTTTGAAATAAGACACAAAAGGAAATAAACTACAAGGTTCGTAAATCCTGTTAAATATGAACCGTGGAGTCCCGGACAATCATGGCAGAACAAGATATTGAAATGCTCAATGGCGGAGACATCCGGCCCCTTGTGCCCGCGGTATAAATTATCGCAGGTTCATATCCGTTACCCCTTCTTTAGGATAGCGAGTAGAAGCCTTGTATATTGTATTCGCGGTTTTAACCAATATATCGTATTTGAGTTTTTTTTAAATTTATTTATTCAAAGAATTACATCTATTTTTCAGGTATATTCCTAATACAATAGTGTAGTCAACATAATAAATCACAAGCAAGAATTCAATTAAACCAATACATGTCAATGAGCAAAATAAAATAATATAATACAATCATCAATAAACTTATTAAAATAGTTCGATACCAATTACAAAATGTTTTTATTTCTGTAAACTGCCCAGCCCAGTGAAAATTTCCAATTAAGAAGATTAGGTACAGCGGGAGTGAAAGTGTTGATCAGAGTTTCAAAAATCCTACGTAGCGTTGTATAGGGCAAACTTTTGTCCAAACGGCGAATTCTACTAATGATTTAAAATGGCCTAATACCTCTCCCCTAGTCACAGTAACGTGTTAAAAGCGTTAACTTTTCCCTGTAGCCCAGTCATCGCGCCCTGTAAGCATTTAAGCCCTCAAAGTCCCGTTACCTATCAGTAAGTGTGGTGTCATATCGAATTTAATACCAAATCGACAAACATAAACAACTGGCTCTAGTTAAAACAAACATCCGAACAAGTTTTAATAAACTGGTCAGGTCATTCACGCATGACAGATTAAATGAACGCGGATAAATTTTATTTGCCAGTTCACCAGCTCTTTGACGATTTGGGTTGGTAGAGTATCCAACAAAGTCGCTTCCCGCTGTCCGTCTGTCCGTCCGTATGTATGCTTAGATATTTAAAACTACGTAACGGATTTTGATACAGTTTTTTAATAGATAAGAGTGATTCAAGAGGAAGGTTTATAAACCATTTGACACATAGATACCTCACCACGCGGGCAAAGCAGCGGGGCGTATCTAGTAACCTATGATAGAGTAAAAAAGTCGTAGATTAGATTCGTAGAAGATTATAGACTAATTATCTTCTACTAATTAATACATACTTTCGTTCCTTATAAATAAAATAACCTACTTATCTTTCTCCTGTTACCTTTTTATTGACCTAATTGTTTGGAAGGAATACAGAATATTGGTATCCTTGTGAACAACGTAGAGTTCCATCAAGTAAATACGCGTTTGAAGCCGCGGGTTCTGGAAGCAAGTATTTTCCTACAAAATTATTAGGTTCGTATCCCAAATAATATCGCAGCTTCTCATGAGCGTAGGTGTTATTTATATTTACTTAGCTTTCTTCCAAGCTTTATCCACACAGTAAGGCATTCCTATCACGGCGTTACTAGATATCAAACTCTGCCCGATTCTATCTCCGGGCAACATTGTTATTCCGGCAGCGTTTAGCGCACGTGGTCCAAACACGATTTTCGGCGGTTTGAACCCGAAACACGATGCTCTGATGTATTTTTAATATAAATTAGACATTGGACATTACTAAAATTAATTATCTAAATGGAAATTTGAACAAAAGCGGTGGAAGGAACGTCGGCGGAAAAAAGGCAGGATACGCCACTAAATATTTTTATGTTTATTTAATTACAATATTATCGTATCTATTTTACAGATGGTACCACCTATTTAATGACAGAAGATTTGATTAAATTAAATAATATCCTAAATTATTATCGATATCGACGGGACTCGAACCCAGGAAGGGGCTCAAGTCCCGTCGAAATCGATTTTTTTAAATATTATTTAATTTCAAACAAGCACCTGCCAGGTTAAATTAGCAATCATACTACGCACAAAGGACCAATCGGAGTCTAAGTACGGATATATAGGAGTACCCATACCATACCAAGCACCTGCAGCTAATGCTGTGCCGCATAATTTGAGGTCTGATGATCCTGGCCCCAAAGTAGGCTTACATTGACAACATCTATACAAGAATCGAACTGCAACCTGCGTCACGTGCTGCCGTTATGCCACAAAAGTCGCAAACAACATAAAAAGTTTCTCGTCTTCATGGCAACTATAAAATATTTCTCTACAAGTAAGGAGGTTACGTTATTAGGTTTTACACAAGGCGTTACAAGCAAAATAACTTCTCGGAACATCTGGATAAGGGTTTCGACGGGTAAATTATTTTATACCATTCACGAAAACATTATGAAATCGAGCTAAAAGGTTTGGAAATTAATGTATCTTTTGCAATACATGTAATGTAACGTACATATCATGTACCACCTGTTCATTATGTCAATTCTGAGCTTTTGAGCTTTTCCGAATCATGAAAGAATATTTATAATATGAGGGAATATTTTGTAAAAAAAATCCCTCATATTATCTAGGTTAAACACGGCTCGCAGGGCTTTCAATCGAAAGGTCGAGCTCAGTTTTGCAGACATAAGGTAGCCAAATTCATGTGCAAATGCGAATGAATAATCAATTTATTGGTGCGAAATATGTTTGCTTTTTATGCATTGTTGGCTCATGATAAGCTTGGTCAAAAGTTAGTTTTTGAATAAGTCCTCAATATTTAAAATAAATCTAAGTATATAATATGTAATATAAAATTGAACCCCTACTTCTTATCACGCTGTAACTTGAGTATGGCTTTACCGATTTCATAAATATACTCGTATATTTTATTGATCAGTCAATTAAGAGGCCCTATATCACAAACGTTGCTTAGCTTGGGGCTAGATGATCCTGTAGTGTGTATTATCCACCATATTTTTTTCATTTCTTTGATTATCATTTTCTTTGTTATTTAAGATCGTCTCATATAATACAGAGCTGCTGCTCTGGCCGTCTCTTACGTTAATTAAGAATTAAAAACAGTAAATTACCTACTTCATAATTAAATAACATTATTGTTACTTAATGGATGTTCAAACAAAAGTTAACAAATAAATAATGAGTTCGCAGAGTAACCTACCGTGAAGAGTCTAATTGGCCCGCCCAACACCCAATATTTGCTGAAGCACCTTTACCGCGTGTTTGTTCAATAAGGAGCTCTACGAAAAATAACTCTATAAGAAAAGCTCTACAAAGAGAAAGCTTTTTCGCCTTTCACGCTGCTGTATTTGAGTGTCTTTATAAAATGATGAAGTGTCTCTTACAAAAATACTTTTTACCAAATGTTACCATGTTACCATGGTAACAGACGGCATTGGTCATAAAATAAATTCTTACTTAATGTGATTTATCTTGGTAACCTCACGATTTCCCAAGTCTAACAAGAAAAGAGTAGGAACGTATATTCCATCCACCCTTAAGAGACAATCTACATTTGACGTTTTTGTGTCACTGTTGTAAAAAATATAAAACATACACTAGCCAAACTCGATGTAGAAAGTTTGTACACCAACCACGAGACAAATAACTAAAACCCGCTTGCTTGGCGTCAAGCTTCAGTTAAATTTGTAAACATATTTATTGAAAGAAGTATCTATCTCAAATTGAAAAGTACTGTAAATTGCGTATAAAAAGACGCGAATATAGAGGCTAGGTAATTTTAGTTTAAGTATAACAGTATGTAGAAAACATGACGTAGGTAGGTAGGTCATCATCATCAGCCTATAGCAGTCCACTGCTGGACATAGGCCTCCCCAAATGAGTAGGTACTAGGTAGATAACAAGTAGGTAATCAGCTCTTAGCAAGTCAGCAGGTACCGAAATATCCATTACCTATACCTTAGGTAAGTAGGTACCTTACCTACCAGTTGTTTTCCACTTTAGGCACCAAATCGATGCTACATGCAACCCATGTCACCTTTACGTTTAAATTATTAATTAATCGTTTATGTGATCGAACCGATAATCCCTAAGTAGGTACCTACTCATAATAATGACCCCGTTATAAAACCGTAGCGTTAAAAACCGCGAGAAAAAAGACAGCCTGCCTCTCATTCGAACAAAAAAGGGATGCACACAAACATCTGCACTCCGCGCTTGCAACAGCTATCATCTGAGAATAAATTACCAGGCACAGAATAATAGATACTATATGCTACGCTATGGGGTTAATTGGCCCCTTGGAACTAGCTTGTAATTCCACCAAATTCACCCCTCGGGTCGTTTCGGCACCATGACATAAAAACAAATGATGGTTTTTGGTTAGGTCGTCGAAATGCCTCTTTCTTGTTCAACGGTAAACGGCTTTTAATCCTACTTACTACGTTCCTACTTTAATCGTACTTTTTCTAAAACCTACTATTTCCTAATGGGAAAACCATCTTTAAATGAAAAATTAAAATGAAATGAAAATATATTTATTTCTGATAGAGCTAAAACTTAATTATCTAACTATAGTAAACAAATACAGCAAAGGACTCCTTAGATTCAATGGAATCTAAAGATGTTATTTTTTTCAATAAGCCAAGATTAAAAGACAGTACATTCTGCACAAATATCTGTGCACGCAATGACAAAAAAATTACTAAGTTTTGTTGGTAGTATTCACTTATCTCTCTTCGTAAGTAGGTAGGTTCATTCATATTTCTGGCATCTCTTGAAACACGAGAAACCCCGGTAAGATCAATTAAGTAAATGCAAAAAATTTATTGCAGCCGTCTCGCAAGAATGGGCGGTCACATTCTGCCAGTACAAAAAACAGGTCAGATGCACGTGGATACACTGTTGCATTGTTTTTATTCGAGGCATTGCGCATTCCTTTCTTACTCGTCCCGTTTAATGTTGCCGATACGTTTATAGTAAATAAATAGCAACTTAAAATTATAGATGCTATTTTACTTACCAATCAGGAACGGCAGCAGGTGTTCTATAGGAAGAGTATTGAACCAAAACTCTTCCTATACCTACACCACCTGCTTTTTTTGCACTAAAACTTTTGGTTTATTTTAGGGGAACTTTTTCATGCAGCGTGGTTTCCTTGGATGAGTTAAAGTTACTATAAACTTGTTAGTAGGTAAATAAAAATATTTTATTTCCGACAACATAGGTAATGAGTCCATATGTTACGAACAAACAACACAATATAAAAAATAAAGATACACAAAACAGAGGATAGTCAATCAAGGAAACTTATAACTTACCAGAAATTTTAGCGAAGCACATAGTGAGGGTAGCTATAGCGCATCCGGATGCAATAGCCGTGGTAAGCAGCACAGCAGAAGCAGAGGCACCAACCCCCGCCCCGCCGGCCGCTCCGCACACTATGAACACATAGAGGAAGGACGCCGCACACTCGGCCACCACCGCCTTCCACAGCCCCAAGGTCCTCAACTCCAGCCGAGCTGGTACTCTACCACTCAAGTCACTGTTGTTCGCTTTCGCATCCTTCCTCAAAACCTCAAGCTTTTCAAACAACGTCACAATATGCTGCTCTAAATGATCGTCCGAAATGTTGAACGTTTGTTCACCCATTTTAAAATTCAAACTGTGGACATCTCGCGCGTAAATTGCGTTGAGTGGCGGATGTTCCGCCTACGCGCTCGCAGACGACGGACTGGCGCGGGGTGCCGACGACGGCTGAATGAGGGCTGATGTCTGGTCGCAGCGCAGCCTCTCGCTGCGTGGGTGAATGGCGGGGGCGCGCGCCCGGTAGGCACTTGTTACTCCGCCCTCGCGGGACCTGCACGAGAGGGTGTAATCAAATCGGCAACTTGGCACTGCAATGAATGTCAATAACATATTGAATAGTGGTCTAAGGCTTTTTGTGAAAATCAGAGGCTATTATGTACCTAATCACTTCTGGAGCAAAATACAAACACTCCAAGCGTCAAAACGAAATAAATGAGCTTGCTAAAACTAAATTAGAGGGGTGGAAGCACAAAGATCTTTCCGTTTTCAAAAGCTAGATAGGCACTAAAGTTACTATAAAGCTTCAAAACTTCTATCCGTAACCAACGATATCTTATCGTTATCAGCCTTCCTAGTTTGATGACATGATGACTTTCAATAAACCCTTGGTATAGGCCTTCTTCAGCCTTCTTCGATTTGTGCCATTTATTTCGACATCGGGATAAACGCATCCAAGTCTTGTTGGTTCGTCTTATTTTGTTTTGTTATCAACATAGATAACTAAACTTGAAATAAAAATATCAAGATACCTAGATACCTACTTACCACAGACCGATGTAACCTGACCAGACCACTGTAGTTAAAGAGGTATTCATGTATTGTCTGTATCAAGTCTAAAACGAGGTCAATGTCCAATCAAGCATTAATGGGCGGTCGACGTCACAGTGTGTTGTCTCTTTGATCTCACAGTTAAGTACTTACCTACCATGGTAGGTAGGTTCGTAGGTACCTAGAAGATAGGACCAACCAGCCGATCGCAAAATTTTGTTTATTGTATGTTCTTTGTGCATTAAGTTGCAAATGCAGTTTTTGAATTCTTCCTATGGTTTTAAATTAACCAAGCCTGGCATAAGAACAAATTATAATTCATATCTGACCTTTAAACTAAAATTAAAACTACACTAGTTTTCTAAAGTGATTTATTCATACGTTAGTAAAAAAAAACTCAAAAAGGTACTTAAAATAGGTAATTTGGATTTCCTATTCAAAATATTAAAGTTTGACAATGTATCTACATTGTTAAACTTTAATAAATGATCCGGTTCGCCGTAGGTACATATTTGTTAGTATTTGCCAAAAATTGGCACATACCTACTTATCAAACTTTTAAAAAAGCAATTTATTTGTAATTGCTGCTTGCTGCTTGGGTAATGTAATGAATGATGGATATGGTGATGAGAAGAATTAAATAAATGAACATAAAGTCAATTTTAAGGCACCGCGAGCGAATTTTTTTCATATTTTGCGTTCTACAAGAAATGTAAGGTTGGAATTTAGGTCTAGTTCTAGTTTTACGACCAACGGAAACCGTCGGTCGTAAAACTAGGTTTGCTATGAACCCGTAACTTTGTTTCAATTATCGTTTTAGTTAGAGTGTATTGAGTGAGTAGTATTAACATTATTCTTTTACATAAGACAATATGATTTTTTTTGCATGGATTCATAGCAAATGGCTTAGAATCATAGACTGAGAACAGAGTAATAGACGAGCCTTCAGTGTATACAGTAGGAGATAGAGATATTTTGACGTATGATGCAAAAGCCGGATATATTTATATTCAAATATCTAACTAAAGACATAAAAACCCAGTGCCTGTGGTTTAGCACGCAGTTTAGATTTGATAGGTACTGATGACAAAAAAGCTTGAATACGCCTTTTTGTCGTTGATTTTGAAATAAGTTTCATCTCACTTTCGCAAGTAGATAGTAGTTACTGAACGCAGAAAATACTCAAAAACCAGAAAATATTTGAATTCTTCGCGCGACCACACCACCCCTGTGAGGACTCGCCTTTTGGCGTAAAAAATAGGTATTTAGGTAGAATGATCAATTGATCAGGTTGTCTCGATTAAAAAAAAAACTTGACATTCACTGCAGTGTCACTTGCTGTGCCTGACACTGACATACAACAAACAGTACACGCGCGACATCTTTCTTTCCTTCGATTTCTCTAGCAATATCTAGAAAAATTACTTCTTCAATGGTGGTAGTTAAAATTTATTACTGACTGATTGATTTTTGTACATTTACAAATGTGTTACATCTTGTGATTAGTGTAAAATTGTTGTGGCTGTTGCCATATCATGCTTTCATATGTCGGGTATAGCTAAAACTTCAGTTTCCGCCGCGGAGGTCGGTAATCAAAACAGAAAACGATCTCTGCTACCCAGCCAGCAAAGCTGCAAAAAAACAAAAACTGACGATATGAGTGCCAATGATAAGAAGTCTAATTTCTCCTTGATCAGCCCTAGTACAAATGGAGCCATCAATACTACGTCGTCGGCTATGAATAAGCCAGGCGCGGCGACGAAAAAGCTGGTCATCAAAAATTTCAAGAGTATGTTTACGTCTTACGATTCGTCATAATCATAACCTCTGACATTAGTTATACGATGTGTTGTTTGTAGGTAAGCCTAATTTACCTGAGAACTATCAGGAGACAACATGGACCAAACTGCGGGAGGCTGTGATCGCCATCCAGACGTCGAAAGCCATCGACTACTCTCTGGAGGAGTTGTACCAGGCCGTCGAAAACATGTGCAGCCACAAGGTAAACAATAATAATACCTTAAAACATTAATGGAACTTGATCAACCACTGACAATAGACAGAGCACAGCCATACATGCGGATTGTAACTATATTCTTGTTGTAATAAATGCCTTGTAGGTCTTGCTTTTTCAAAATCCATAGGACTTACTCACTTTATATTATTATCTAGGAAGTAACAAGCTTTATTGTTTTAGATGGCGTCACAACTCTATGTAAACCTTACAAACCTCGTAGAAGCCCATGTGAAAGCAAACATAAAGCAGTTCCTAACAGAGAGCATGGACCGGAAGCTCTTCCTCAAACGCATGGACGACTGCTGGCGAGCCCACTGTCGACAGATGATCATGATTAGGAGCATATTCTTGTACCTCGACCGGACTTATGTCTTACAGAATCCTAGTATACATTCAATTTGGTGAGTACTTCATGGATGCACAATCATGGGTGCACAATCCTGCTTTTATATTATTACTATCTGCGCCCTGCAGCTTCGCCCAAGAGGAAATCTATGTGTCTAATGGTTTATAAAAATTCCTCTTGAATCACTATCTATAAAAAAACATCAAAATCCGTTACATATTTCTCATAATCTAAGCATACAGAGACAGACTTCTAGTCTCTGCCAGCAGCTTGGCATGCATTATTTGTTTCTATGGAAATGAAAAATGTATTTTCTATCTCATAGAAACTGAAATATTATGCAATGCAAAGGCCTATGTGTTATTCTAGGGTCTATACTAAAGCTACATGCTGCAAAACAACCTGAATCATTCAGTATTTTGATGTGAAAATGTAACAAACATTCATCCATCCAATCTTTCATATTGATAATTATTAGTGTGATATCTGCATCCACTTCACACCAGTTTTACTGGATTTAAGTAGCCTATGATAATGGCTGTGTATGCGCTTACCATATAAATATCAAACCTATCAATTCCGAGAATAAGTGGAAATAAATAACAAACATCCATCCAAGTTTTTGCATCAGCAATATGAGAGCAATGCTTTTCTTTAGCTTCATTAATAAATAAATAATGCTAGCTGGACTATCCACACATCTAGCCCCAAGCTAAGCAGAGCTTGTGTTATGGGTACTAGATGACTGATACTTAACACTTTGATTGAGAAAATACAGATCTGTGTGACTCAGCAAAGCCGTAATATTTTTGGAACGAAACGCATGTGCGGCGCAACACAACTGCTGTGTAGAGCGGCAGCACGAATTTTTTAGGTTAAAAAAAAAATCGCAGTCAAAGTGTTAATAGAATATGTTACATGGATAGATACTTTTTATAATTCATATCACCATTTATTATTCCCACTACACCTGGAAAGAAATATTTGCAGATTAAAAAGAATTCGAACATGCAGCCTCCTGCTTCATACCGCACCACATCAGTCATCACATCAATGTTATAGTTGTTTTCCTGTTGCCCAAACTCTCATATGAGAATGGTGCCTCAGGAGAACATGCACACAATCACACATAAACAAATTCTGGGTATAACCAACAATATAGAGCAATTAGTGGACTAACCCGCAAAAAAAAAATACCTACCTAAGCTGAAAAACAGCGCCGAACGTGCTTGTCGGCATTATGCTGAGCTTACATTGCCTGAGAATGTACTTAGCTATTATGGTAATTCATTTAAATATGTAATTGTATGTATGTATGTACCTACTTATTAATTATAGATATAAGTTATGTTTTTAGTATATTATGTAGTATCTATAAGTAGTTATAAGTTCAGGCAATAAATCATTCTATTCTATTATAGTTATAACTATCTTATTGTTAATTGTTAGTCTTCAATTATTATGTCATCTTCATTGAAAAAGAAAATGAAAAGTTTTTATTTCTTTAAGCTTACAAATAAGCACTTAGGCAGGTCATATTTTATACTATTCATTATTATCAATTAAAATTATTTTATAGTTCACTTCAATTTTTTGTCCACCAGTGGAAGACGTGAGTAGAAACCACTAGTATGTTCATTACTTATGTGTCTATTATTAAGTATTTAGTCAGCTATTAGAAATGCATGCCATTAGAAAAGAAAATGCATCATAGGTCATGCGTTAGGAATGTGGCATGTACATAACCACAACTTTTGAATAGTAGTCATCAAAACATCATCCACTGCTATAAATGCCTCATACAAACAAGGGGGGCTTTCTGCCATAATCACGCGGTGATTGCAGAGGTTTTAAAAACAGTAGGTTCCTTTTTTTTCTTTCTTATCTCCCTATTGACACCTCCTTATAACTTGGTTGCCTGGAAGAAATCGCGTTTAGTGATATGGCTGTCAATCAATCCCATTGCCATTTTAAAGGACAAGTTTAATTAGGTGCCTACTGTCTGTTTTATAAAGCTATTTAATAAAGCTTTATTTATTATCTACTGGCTACGCCCCGTGGCTTAGACCGCGTGGAAATTTTAAAAATATGAAATGGGATAAAAAGTATCCTATAGTCTCCTGGTTCTAAACTACCCACCAATTTTCAGCCAAATCCTTATCATCATCATCATCCAAAGATAGTCCACTGCTGGACATAGGCCTCCCCCAATGAGCGCCATAGCGCCCTGTCTTCAGTTTCTAGAAATATAATTATGTTTCCGCTCACAGTATATATTTTAACTTGCGGTAGTAAGCCCACAATTGTAACCTATACATTATCACGGCCGCCAGGTAGACGGGTGCGCTGGCACCTACGCGCTCAGCGTAGTTACCGTGACGCAGCAGACGATGGATACGTTCCACGGGAAACTGTAGTCCTGCACGGTTGCAGCGTGACTTTGCCTTCCCCTTAACTTTACCGCCCTTCCTTCCACGTTCAGACATTGTATTAGGATTTTATTTCAAATAAAGATTTTTGTATTCCAGGGACATGGGCCTAGACCTGTTCCGGCATCACATAGCAATGAACATGCTGGTCCAGACGCGCACCGTGGACGGTCTGCTGGCGCTGATCGAGACGGAGCGAGGCGGGTACACGGTGGACATCACGCTCCTCAAGAGCCTGCTACGGATGCTGTCTGATCTACAGATATATAAGGATGCCTTTGAAACTAAGTGAGTTAAATAGTGTATTTATAAACGTAGTGTCGGACGCCCTCCGGCCAGGTGGGATAACGACTTGCGAAAGACTGTAGGCAGATGCTGGATGCGGTAAGCTGAAGACAGGACGCTATAGCGCTCCTTAGGGGAGGCCTTTATCCAGCAGTGGACTATTATAGGTTGATGATGATGATGATCCTGATCCAGTACTAAAGGTTTAGCTCGCCTTATTTTAACTTCTCAAAGCTTCTTATTCTTATTTAGTATTAATTCCGCGCAATAAATTAAACCGATTTTTGCACCAAGTTGTTCCTGTATTTGGCTCATAATTGTTACTAAATACTTGTCATCCTAATATCCTAATTTAACCTAATTATTCTGTATCTATCCATCAGATTCTTGGACGCCACAGAGCGGTTGTACGCGGAGGAAGGTCAACTCCTGATGCGGTCTCTGGGCGTGCCGGAGTACCTGGCGCATGTGGAGAAACGACTGCGCGAGGAGACTGAACGACTCAACAACTACCTAGACCCCAACACCAAGTAAGAATTATCTAGAATGTTTTAGAAATCTACACAGTATGGGAGATTCTTGTATGTACTGTACGCGGCAGAAGGTAAGCTGCTGATGTATCCATGGGCGGATGTAGAGCACGTAGAAAAAGGACTGCGCTAGGAGGCAGATAGATTCAACAACTACATCTCAACACCAAGTAAGAATTATCACTACATAGTATAAAACAAAGTCGCTTCCCGCTGTCTGTCTGTCCCTATGTATGCTTTACTTGTGTTATTGTGTTGTATAATCTGTTTCTTTCCCCCAGATTTCAACTAATTCATACAGTGGAGAAGCAGTTACTAAGCGAACACCTCACAGGCATCCTCGGCAAAGGGTTAGAAGCACTCATGGACGGGCCGCGGCTAAACGACCTGTCAGTCCTGTATTGTCTATTCAGTCGAGTGAAGGAGGGACTCACCGAGCTTTGTAGTCACTTCAATAGTTATATCAAGGTTGGTGAACCCCTGTAGTGTGAGGTTTTTGTTATCATAGTGCGTAAGCCCTCACAAAATCTAATCTTTAAGACGAAATCTTTAAGAATTTTAGTAGAGGTGGAGGTACTTAGGTTTAGGTGGAGGGTCTCCTGTTTCCGCATTTGGACTCCAGTCGGGCCTTTACGCGTGTGTTCGCCAGCATAACCAGCCAAGCTCCGTTCAGAAGCGTAGAATCTTCCTGGGGTCATTGCAGGCTTCGCGAATTTCAGTAGTGTGACTAAATAATAGTAATACTGGACGTTTTCACTTAGATTCGTTAAGCCTTCGTGTCGAGTCACCTAATTTGGGGCAAAGAAATCACCTCAGCTTGGTATTGATATGAATCAGTTGAGCTACCTCTAGTTTGTTTGCAGTTAGCTCAATTGTTTCAAGTGTATATACTAGTTCTAATTTCTTTCTTTTATTTGATTGTAACTTCATTGTAACTTTCTTTGTTAATGCGATATACAGCGTGGCAAACTAGCGCCGCGACGCTAGTTTGCCTGGCTGTTCTTTGCCTCGCAGAGATACGAAATTGCCCTTGGTGGGCACCAAACTCATCTCGCATTTCTACAAAACTTAAAAAAATAAAACTATTTCAGAGGCATTAACAAAATGCCCAATGAAATTTTTGATATTTCCTTTGTTTAACGTAACAATAAAATAAGGTGGCGGCGCTAGTGTACCTCGGGGTACCGCTTTAATAAAGATACCCTCGGATATATCGTTAATTTTCCCGACAATTATCATCCCGCCGCGCCGCCATCCCGCTCAAATTTTTTTTAACCGTTTAATATTAACAATCCATCTAAAGTTCCGCACGTTAGGACTCAAAACTTTATCATTTTATGTGTTTGCAGAAAAAAGGGCGCACGATAGTAATAGAGCCGGAACGCGACAAGACAATGGTCAGCGAGCTGTTGGAGTTCAAAGAACAACTGGACCACGTGCTCGTCACGTGTTTCAGCAAGAACGATAAGTTCCTGTACTCGATGCGGGAGGCGTTCGAGTACTTTATCAATCAACGGCAGAATAAACCGGCTGAGCTTATTGGTAAGTAGTTATTATGTTTTAATAGCTAAATACATGTGTTAAGGTTTAAGTACTGTGTACGTTGGATGCGCCGCGCCGGCCCAAACACAGTGCTTCAGCGTGAACTGCGCCCGTGATTATCTATGGGACTAGACAGTAGGTTCTAGAGTCTAGAGGATTGTAGAATGTAATCAGATTTAAAAAAAGATTAAATAATACAAATTAGGAACTTGTTTTTGACATTTTATTTTTAGCCATTCTTGTCCCACTGCTGGGCAAAGGCCAAAATGAGGAACTAATAAAAAGAAATTAACGGCGAGAACACAAATAGGCTACCATTAAATGCTCCATTAAATAAATATAGTCCGCCCTCCCCAACCTTTAATAAAAATAATAGCACTTCCTTCTAGCAGTTCTCAGTACTCATTAAACAATTTCTGATATACTTATTAATTACATACATTGATAGTAAATAATTTAGTGTAAGTATAATAGTTTAGTGGTCTTTGTAATTTTCAGCTAAATTCGTGGACGTGAAACTGCGCGCTGGCAACAAGGAGGCCACAGAAGAGGAGTTGGAACGGTTGCTCGACAAGATCATGGTTCTCTTCCGGTTTATTCACGGCAAGGACGTCTTTGAAGCTTTCTACAAGAAGGTGAGGGTTTTATAAGAATAAGAATGTTTTATTTCAAATTTACAAGGTTTGGTTGTAGCTATTTTATACCACTTAATAAATTTATGAGCCTACTAGTACTACTTATGCTCGCGACTTAGCACGCGTCTTTTTAAATAAAATGTACCCAGGTATGCCAGATCCAGATGTTTATCTGAACACAATTTCAGCCCGAACTATTCAGCAGTTTGGGCTGTCTTCGGCCAAATCTCTTAACAACAGGACAAACCTTATCTTCCTAGCCTTCCTCATTTCTTTCGGTCCATTACTATCGCCTGCCAGCTGCTATGTATGAATGAATTAACACTTTATTGCACTTCTATACTAATATTATAAAGAGGAAAGGTTTGATTTTTTGTTTGTTTGTTTGTAATGAATAGGCTCCGAAACTACCTTAAAATCCCAACATCTTAAAATGACCTGTCTAAGTGCTTATTTGTAAGCTTAAAGAAATAAAAACTTTTCATTTTCATTTTCACTACTGGACCGATTTGAATTCTTTCACCTTTGGGAAGCTACACTATCCCCGGTGAACATAGGCTATAGGCATAGGCTATTTTCAAAAATAATTGGGATCCATACTAAAACCGTGCGAAGCCGGGAAGGTCCGCTAGTAAATAATAAAATAGCACCTAAATATGTTTAAAACGAAGCCACTATTTCCATTGTAGGATCTGGCGAAAAGACTTCTAGTAGGCAAGTCAGCGTCGGTTGACGCGGAGAAGTCGATGCTGTCGAAACTGAAGCAAGAGTGCGGCGGCGGGTTCACGTGCAAGCTGGAAGGCATGTTCAAAGATATGGAGCTCTCTAAGGACATCAATATTACTTACAAACAGGTATTTTTCATCTGAATATATGACATTATAGTTCTTAAAAATATATATATATGTATATAGAATGTCAACGCTAAGAGGCGACGTGGAAGGCCCAGCGGCAGTGGCCTGTTGCAGCGTTGGATCGCGAGGAGTGAAAGGAGAAAAGGGAAGCCGTTGCCCAGCAGTGGGACATGAATGGCTAAAAATAATAATAATTAATAATATAGAAGATCGGGACTGGTTTAGCCCAACATCTTAAAATAACAACTAACAAGCCAAAGGTTTCTTCGACGCTTCTTTACTTAGTTTGAGTAGATAGCGAAGCAACAGAAACCTTTTCTACACATTTAATGTATTGATGGAAATAAAGAGTTTTATATTTCCAGCACCTAAGCGCGAGCGGCGAGAGTCAATGCCTAGAGCTGTCCGTGTACATCCTCACTGCTGGCTTCTGGCCGAGCTATCCCGCCGTGGACGTGCGCCTGCCGCCGGAGCTGACGCGGCATCACCACCACTTCGCCAAGTTCTACCTCGCCAAGCACGCCGGCCGCAAGCTACAGTGGCAGCCCACGCTGGGACACTGCGTGCTGCGAGCTGTGTTCGCTCAGGTGACATTTCATTCAGTTCTGTCTCGCCAAGCACACACTGTGATCTGTGTTCACTCGGGTGAAATTTAGTGTAGTCCAAGCTGGTTTAACACTTTGAAAACAGTATTTCATTTTAAAAGACCTATATCATGATACCCTTTATAGTACATAATTTGGTTCGAAAAATAGTGGTTACCTAAAAAGTTGTCCGGGAGTTTGAAAATTAATAATTTAATAGATTTTGATGTGCTCTTTCCGAATTTCGACTTTACCACCTCGTATTTTTGCCGATCGCGCCGCCATAATGGAAAAATGACGCCTAAAAGCAGCTTTTTGATAATACCTCCTATCCGACTTTTTACGATAAAAACAGTTATATACAAAATGAAACTAGAAACAATTACCTAAAATATATGTATCCATCTTTTTTTTCATAATAAAGTAAATACTTTTGGCGTACGAGCGCCGCAAATAATACTCCTATGTGCGTTTTGGTCATTACTCATTATCCACTTTACACAACTTTACTCCACATTCTGACATTCCTTTTTATTTCAGGGTAACAAAGAACTGCAGGTGTCGCTGTTTCAAGCGCTCGTGCTTTTACTGTTCAATGATGGGGACAACTTATCCTTTGACGAAATCAAGACTTCTACCAACATAGAGGTAAGTGTAGAAAGCGATTTTATAATCACTACTATTCCTATAACTAATGCAGTTCAAATAAAATACTGATATTATTACATAAATTGTGTGCAAAATGTGAACAATGAAGATGGATTGATGTTTTAACGAGAGCCTAGTTCGTTATTTAGCAGGATGTACCACGTGCAGGTTGGGTATGATTACAAATAATAGTAATACATTGACAATAATAAAATTATAATACTGTGTTAATTGCAGGAGGGTGAACTCCGTCGCACACTACAGTCCCTGGCGTGCGGCAAGGCACGCGTGCTGGGCAAGGCGCCGCGCGGGCGGGAGGTGGCGGACACGGACCGGTTCACCTTCCACAAGGACTTCACCAATAAACTGTTCCGGATCAAGATCAACCAGATACAGATGAAGGAGACTGTGAGTTTCTATCTTAATATATACTGGCCGAACTCAAGTTATTGTTAGTTTAAAATAAATCTACGGAACTTATGAAGAAACTGCTTCAAGGAACCAAACAATTAGTATACAATGCAAGATGGCAGTGTCGATTGCAGTTATTGCAAATCAACATGGTATTAGATACTTAACCCTACACTGCATGACTTTTTTTTCTTTAGTAATAAAAATCTTACGTTATCATATTTATGGTCTAGAACCCGGGAAACATAGTTAAAATAATAAAAAACAAATAGTAATGGAGAAAAAAGTTTTTTTTATTCAGTCCCTTAAGTGGCACAACATGCAATGGCCTACCTATATTTGCTACATAACTAGAGGTGAAACATACGGAAGCAGTTTTTGTCCTTGTTCAAACAAAGTTCGACCCTGCATTTTTCGCACACAACAAACGACTTTCCTTTGCAGCCTGGATACTTGCAACGCTGGCGCTTGTGTCCCCACATAGGAAAGTGCTCACATCCATCACGCCTTACGTCACGAGGAGGAAGAATAGCTACATTGGCTCTCATTCTTTTCATCTCTATCTGGTCATCACTTGCAGAAGACGGCCGGCCTTTTTTCTTATTCATTGATGAACCACACATGCAGAGGCTCTTTGCCACTTCAAACTTGAAGTCTTCCCAACTCTTCTGTACAGCAACCAACTATTTATTATGGCTATGTCGAGGAAATGGTAAAATAGCCTCAAGTACCACTTCTTTGTCCTCATTTTTATCTTGTATTTTCCCAGGAATGAGTCGAGCAGGTCGACTCCACCCATGTGCTGATTGTAATTGCGTACAGTTTGTTTTTTACAAAACCTCCTTACTTTTTGAGTAGGCTCTTTTCCAACAAAAGATGAAGACAACACCACTGGTTTATTGTCATACCACATAACTGTGACGATGTCTGTGCCATCTACATTAGCCACCCATTCCTCCGAATATCCTCTTTCCTCTTTTTTACTTTTCAGGTCTTTCAGTGATGGTATTTGTACAGATTTGCCGAGTCGTCCTTTATTCACGGTCCCCATAGAATATACACCTTCTTTGGCAAGATGCGAAATCAATTCAGGGCATGTATAATAGTTGTCAAAGAATAACTTGTAATTTTTATCCCTGGGAATAGATCTTGCAAGCCGGACAACAATGTTGGCACTTGCACCTAAATCAGGCTCATTAGGAAGCCTCAGTTCTGGGTTATTCTCCATCCCAGAGTATATTTCAAAGTCGTACGCAAATCCTCGATCATCACACAGTACCATCAGTTTATACCCCCATTTATGAGGCTTCTTTGGTAGGTATTGGCGCAGAATGTTGGAAGCCTTGGTTGCGCACATCTGCTCATCAACTGACAATGCTTCTCGTTTAGGTATAGCTTGACATTTCTTTTTTAGTGTTTCTAATACAGGCCTGATTTTATGAAGACGATCGTGTCCTGCAGTGCCTGCTGGTGGCTGAGTGGTATTATCGTTGAAGTGTAAATATTGGCGATTTTTTTCAAATTGGTTTACTGACATGGTATTCCTTATCAATGGCAAACCTAATTCAGATTCCCAGTACATTCGAGCATGGGGCATTGGAGCAATACCCATGAGCAGACAAATGCCCAAGTACTTTTTCAGCTCTGTAATGCTAATGGAAAAAGGCTTTGATGGGTTTTTTTGTACACTAAACTTTTGCATTTCTTCTACAATATGGCTTAGAATATCGTCATCAAAGAAATATAAGAAATATTGCAATGAAGAAATTGCGGCAATGTCATAAAAACTTTCAGCACCTGAGGAGTCTTCTTCGTCTTCACTGCCTGATGGTATAGTCAAATAATCATGGATTTGAGCGTGGGATAAACTTTTCCTCGGCATTATCTAAAATAAAAACAACATCCTATCATTAGTAAAAATACCTAAAATTGGACCATCAGTGCATGAAGTGACATATCTGGGCCATCCATTAATTGAGAAGTTTTAGTATCAAAACACTGCCTAATCAAAAAAATATACTTACATTTGCTTAGTACACAGATTTCCCGACATAAAAATATTTTTTCCACTGTTGAACTCCGTCAATAACAATTATTTACAATATTTTCAATTTTCATACGAACGGCGCGCAGCAAATGACCGAAATTTTCGATTGAATTACTAACTGAGCAAGATGGTGCTGACATTCTAACTCCAATTAATGCACTAATTCGTTGCCATGGCTGTTGACTCCTTCTTTACATAATCATAGAGGTCACTGCTTGGTTCAAACTATAAAGAAATACAGTTTTATTGGTTGTCACTCATATGGCACTGAATGCAGTGTAGGGTTAAAACAGATAATCTGATATTTTGTGACAAGTGCGTTATTTTCTAATATGTTTGTTTACTGCTAATTTTTGCAACTTGGGATTTTGTTGTAGCAGGTAAGTTAAATAATCTAAAGGTTGTTCGATTCATGTTTGCACGAGACTTAATATTCTTTCCGGTTTCTAAATTGTCTGCATTTTACATGGAATGAAACGCTCGCCTCGTAAGCGATTTTCTTTGAACCCCTTTTTTTAAATTTGCTCCGGTTATAATTAAGGTGTTTCGATTGAACCGCCTTTATAATTATAGTTCATTTCACTTAAGAATGGCCGAAGGATATTCACTATCTTGATATCCCGCGTAATGCTATCATAGTACTAAACCATTTTAAAGCAATAAAATGTAAATAAACAAAGATGTATTAGGCGTAAGATATGATTTCCATCATTACATTAGTCAGTTAATATTGAGTGAAATGCAAAGGCAATTTTTTCTCGAATGGTTTCTATGTATCTGAATATTAATAATAATTAATAAAATATTAATATTGAATGGACAATTCACTCAGCGTCATCGTGTTAGGTTCGAATGTGTGATACAAGGGAAGAGGAAGACCGAAGAAAAGATGGATGGATTGTGTGTCGCCATGTAGAAAACACCCAAAATTTTTGATGATTCTACAAACATTTGTCATGAGGCGGGAATCGAACCCGCAACCATACAAGGTTGAGGGTCGCCATCCAAGAACACTTTTATTTTGATTTTATTTAGGTTTTTTTTAGTACAATAATGAAATAGAATGTTAAATAATTCGTTGTATTATTTAAAATAACCTTTTTTTTTATTTGGGTTTTGTAGTACAATAATAAAATAAAATGTTACTTAATTCGTTGTATTATTAATTCCAGAGCGAGGAGCAGAAGGCGACGGAGGAGCGCGTGTTCCAGGACCGGCAGTACCAGATCGACGCGGCCATCGTGCGCGTCATGAAGATGCGCAAACAGCTCTCGCACAACCTGCTCATCTCGGAGCTCTACAACCAACTCAAGTTCCCAGTCAAGGTAACTTTTATATTTATTTGATGGAAACGATGAAGAATACTATTTTCTTGACTCTGGTAAGGGCCTGGCTTACCCGAGCCGTCCACTTTACTGAGTAGTTTCTGATGTACTCTTATTACGGAAGATTAACAACCAACCAACTCCAAGTTCCCCGTCAAGGAAATACTAGTTTTATAAGATAAAAATGATGAAGAATACGTTTTTTTTTAAACTGGTAAGACAGAGCTTGCTTACCCACGTCGAGTCGTCCACGTTACTGAGTATTTTCTGATGTACTTAACTGTACTGTTGTCCCAAGGCGGGAATCGAACCAACAATCTCCTGCGTCGCTGGCGGACTATCGCCCTCCGCGCCACTGAGGACGTCATATTATAATGTGATGCTTGTTTTAGATTAAAAGAACTAGCATAGAAATGTTTTAACAATATAATTTTTCCCCACAGCCCGCCGACCTCAAGAAGCGTATAGAGTCCCTCATCGACCGCGATTACATGGAGCGAGACAAGGACAACCCCAACCAGTACAACTACGTCGCATAAATGTAGCAATACGTCGTACAACTACGTCGCATGAATGTCCACCGAGGGATCAGTGAAGGAAACACTATCACTCCGGTCCATCGATCATCGAATAACGCCTTTTCACGAGCTATTCACGCTAAAATGCGCCTTAACACGCGTTATTCGCGCTAAAATTAGAGTAATAACACTGATAACGCGCGATACGTTGTGTTAAATAGCGTGGTAGCCTTCCCCCATGGATAGGCCCTACCTTTAATATTTGATTCTTGTACAAAAGAACATAAAATGGCGGCCTGTTCATTGACTTATGTTACAAGCAAATCGGAACAAATGATGGCCGATAAGGCTTCTCTTTACCACAGGGAATTTCCATTCTCAAAACACCGGTCGTAATAACTTTGAATTAAATAAATAAATATGCGCAAAACTTTTTAAGTTCTATCTAAATTACTTGTAGAACCTAAAAAAAATTAATTTGGTCATAATAACTTCATGTTGGATTTGCCAGCAACCGAGAGTTCAACAGCAATTCTGTTTTGAACATTTCACAGAGTTCTTGGTAGAAATGTATTTACGTTGCGTTGGAAACACCGTATCAATAATCTCATGAAGATCTGAACTGAGGTCTTATTTTTGTGTGCAAATGTTGGCCAATGTTTTGTGTGACTTGTTTTATTTTCATTGAGTGAGATGGCAGTTGTTTTACAGAAATAAGGCCATACGTCTGTATTCCATGCACCAAACAGAAAATTATTTATTTAACAGAAGGAAATAACAGTTCAAATAGTGTGCTAATGTTATAACTTTGCAATTTCTTCCAATAATATGTGAAATGAAATAAAGTAAGACCAAACTATTCTTTGGGTATAGCATTACAGGGTCTTTAACCGCAGTTGTCTACTAATGCTCGGAGTGTTGCCAACATAAAACATTGATATGGCGAATTTTAGTATTAAAATAACATGAGTAAGGTTAATGTTTAGTTAGGGACTGAAATTCTATACATTAGTGAATACAAGATACTGCCAATTTTTATGCCTTCTGATATCAAAGTTTAAACAGTGATTTCAACGCCTAAGGCCGGGTTTTCACTTGATTTGCCTTGAAGCGAAGCCAATCACGGTTTGAGCTAAACCATTAGAGTTCGGTATTTGTATAAATAAATTTGAAATACCCTGCGCACTTGGAATGGCATTGATAATGAGTACTCTCTGCTGACGTGCAGTTCGAATCCGATTTCAATAGCACAACAAGAAAGATGACGTCATACTGAAACCCGTTATTCAAGTATGCAAGTTATATCTTTCTTCCAATATCTCAGTGATCTTGCCTTACTTATGGATCAGCCGCAATAGCAGGACATTTGCTCAAGAATCACGTCTTCACTAAACAATAGCTGTACGGTGTGTAACTAGAAAGCGAAATACATTGCTTTACTAATTTTTGTACATAGTCTATTCTAGTTTGTATGTGAATAAATTGGTTTATTTCCCATCAAGTGCTTTTTGTTTCTCCTTGTACTTTTAGAGTTCTCAATTGTAATTTTTTGACTGCACTTAACCACTGAAGCTTTTTTAGCTCGTAAAGAAAGGTTCGGCTATATTTTTAGTGCTTCCAAATATATACTTTGTTTTTGTAACAGCAGAATCAACACCAATTTCTTAATAATTAGGCCACCATACATTGAGGGTTAATCCTACCCAAGTGTAGTTTCTCCAAGCCACTACCTGTCTTAAATAGAACCTAACCTAAACTGATGGAGATGAATTTAATTATACTTTGAACCCATCAGGTCATTCTATGAAAGCCATCATAGGTAGGTACTTGTGGTAGAAAATAAAATGAAAATACATATTTCTTATTCATTGGAAACTCTTTTATTCAAGAAATGGACGCCCTTGCCAAGCATAAAGATCCAATAGGGTTAAATTAAAACATTTCGTCAAATTGTCCGTTTCCTAAGTATTAACTTCTATATAGAATTTAAATACTCAAATACACAGTTTACTATTTAAAAAACCGTTAGGTTCACAACCTATGCAAAAACATATTTTACAATATTTACAGAAAACAAAGATCTAAAATGCACAAAATTTCCATCACCCACGACACCAACAGACTCCACAGACAGAGTATTTCATAACAAACCAACAGGTTAGAGAGATGCCACACGGGCGCTGCCGCTGCGCTGCGACGTTGCAACACAGTGACTTCAACGCAATGAGTGCCACACGAGCGCTGCGACGACGCACAACTGTCAGCTCCGATATTCTAAACAATACTGCGTCGTCTCCCACCGCAGCACCCCTACCCACCTCGTCTCCCTCACTCCTTGTGAACTGCGCGTGCGTTGATTCCATCATTCATATTTCCAAGAGCGAGACAACAAATTTTGTCGTGACGCGCGTCTTAAACTAGCAGGACGCATTGATTGAAGCCTACTAATTGCGTCTACCATCCATTTCTCTTTCGAGTTACTTAGTACAAGGTTTGTACAGTAAATGTAGACTTTACTTTTTGGCGGCTATAGTCAGAACCCTGTCGAGATGGTCCTTGTGGTAGTCTAGTTCATCCGCCAGAGCGTCGGCTAAAGACTGCGGAGTGACCGCTTCTCCGAGATATGAGCGCAGCAATCTCTGTGGACAATAAACCAAGTATAAACATGGAGCTATATATATAGGTATATATTATTGTCAACTGCTGGTTATTTAAAAAAACTATAATGTACCTGTTTAGAGAAACAAAGACAACTAGAAGAAACAGCTTCATTCTACATTTAAATTTTAAATCAACTCATTCACTGACTCAAGGCAGGCCGGCCCGCCATCAGCTTCAACACAACGGCATTAAAACTCAACCGAAATGTATCGTTGAATATCATCATTACATAGTATAAAACAAAGTCGCTTCCCGCTGTCTGTCTGTCCCTATGTATGTTAAGATCTTTAAAACTACGCAACGGATTTTGATGCGGTTTTTTTAATGTATTGAGTGATTCAAGAGGAAGGTTTATAAACCATTTGACACATGGATTTCTACGCGGGCGAAGCTACGGGGCGCAGCTAGTAACAAATATAAGAAGAAACTTCAGCATCTACAAAGTGGAAACATCTGAGTCAACAGTACCCTCGGTGGCGTAGCGCCGCCGTGGCTCAGAAGTCCCTCGCGCAGGCGCTGGCCCGAGCCTCGGGACAGCGGGTCCTTCTCGAAGTCCTTCTGCCAGGCGCTCCACGCGACGCCGCGGGAGATCAGGTACGAGTAGTACTTGGCGCCGTACCCGATCAGGTGGCTGAAGCGGTGTTGCCAGGCCTTGCGGAAAATTAACATCATCTTAATTCATTTATTAACTGTAATAGGGTGTTATACTGAAAACTAAACTAAAAGATCCAAATTTGTGAGATCAAAATACTACCCATTTTGATTTAACAAATTTTGATGTTGTTATATCACATCACATATCCATCTATCCATCCAAACTTTCATATAAATATGAAAGTTTGGATGGATAATTGGATGTCTGGATGGATGTTTGTTACTTTTTCACGCCAAAACTTAACAGATCAGGCTGAAATTGCAGCCTGCCTCTGAGTTTGAAATTAAACATAGACTACTTTTACCCAAAAAACAGTTATTATGGTATAGAAATAACCTTTAAACGGTTTTATAAGCACAACACGGCGGAGCCGCGGGCAGAAACTACATATAACATAACTATGTATAATCGTGGAATAAAATCTTCGTATAAAATTGTGTGTATAAACTTGTTTTATGTCGAGATGAAGTAAAAATAAACACAGTAGAGAAAAGTCCTTGAAAAGTCAAAAAGCCTCTAAAATAAGAATAGATCAAGTTTCCTTTAACCCAGAGTGGGGAGAAGCCATCAGTCTCAAAAGACCTTTAATGATTGGAAGGGCCCACCAGTTGGGACGACAAGGCTGAACAAAAGAGTCAGAAGCTTCTAAACAGTGTAATAGTGCAAAAGTCGTTACAAACGGGATATTTTACCATGATTTGCCTTGATCACGGAATAACAGTTATTCCGTGATCATGAAACTGTGGAAAACTCGTATTTCATTATATTTTGTAGTTATTAAGATGGTAAAATTATTAAGTGTAACTAGGCAGGCATAACGATTTGGAGTTATCTGTAGTGTAGTTAGTCTGTGTATAGTTTTATGTAAATAAATAATTTGAATATGAATCAAGTCATGGTTAATATCCCATTTTAAATGACTCTAGTGTTTATAACAATGATAGTTTAAAAAGTTTGAGTGTAATAGTGACCGTGTTTTCGACGTAAGGCAGTCCGTAGTAGTCCTTCTGAACTTGCCGCAGCACGGCCGTGGTCGACCCCTCGTGCGACGCCTTCTCGCCGTGGTACTGTTGGTCTAACGCGGAGTAGAACACCTACCAACAACACAATGGTTCATACATGGTAATTAGAAAACCTACCCACAGTACAAGTCTTTATGACTAAGTGTAGGGTCTGCATTATGTAATAGATCTAACAAGCTACTTACACATCTCTTCGGTATATATTAGTTTCTATTTTTAAAGTAGGTATTGTACAATGTATGCTTAATGTTAAATAAATGAAACTTATCATATAGGTGGAAGTTAGTACGTTTGAAAAGATTGCAATGGAAATTGGTAGCTTAAACCATAGGTTATTTTTGTGACCGGAAAAGTTCCGTGTCCCCGGGGGATGATCAAATAATTCATAATATCAACGCTGGCAACACCTCGCTCACTTCTTTTGCTCAAAAAGCGTGTCATGAATACCGTAGGTAAGCGGGCGTTAAGCTCGAGTATACTCTCCCTTGGGAATAAATGTAATTCTTTTTAATTTATGTCTGAAATCATCAGCCAGTACAAGACATTCGTCCTCTGATATAAAGACTCGACCTTTTTGGTATTCCATTTATAAAGAACATACATTTAATTTGAATACATTTTTGAAAATGGAATTGGATGTTTTTAGGAAGGTTGACTCTTCCTCCGTGGTAGAATGCGTACGTCAATGATGTTATATATACGTAGATACGTTGTATCGAGGTCTGCCTTACAAAACGAAAATCAGGTACGTATCAGTCCGTCCTGCTCCTGGCCGCGACGCGCACGTTCGTTGAACACGAGGTTACTTACGGAATATACTTAAATAAACCTCGAAAATGCATGTGTTCCGAATGTGCAATAACGACACAAGGACTATAAAAACCAGAAAGGGTGTATCTTTTCATACGTAAGTACTGTTTAATATGTTAAAATGTAAAATGGTGAATTTTATTTTACACAACAATCATTGCCGCGCGGCGGCGTTGCCGCTTTGCCACCAACACGAACGAAACAAGCAATGCGTTAAGTTTATGAGTGACAGAGATAATGCCATGCGGCGTTGTATGTTCGAACGTCGACGCTAGGTATGTAGCTATAGTAAAATATCGCAATGTTTTTATTTCTTTACAATGAGTATGACGTCTCTATATGTAAAATCTCTTTGGCGTACGTAGGTACTTTGAGTAGACACAAAAAAGTTTGTAGAAGCGCGAAATCACCGAATTTTTTGTTTACTATAAAATTAACTGACGATAAATGTAGCTCATTTAATTGAAAATGTCGTCAAGCTAAAATTAAGTTAATAATATGCAAATGGAACAGCAGGGCAAAGAAATAAATTGATATGATTCTATCTGTTGCGGTCAAAATCACATGAATTATACATATTTCTTACTACAAATTCGTGAAGTAGAGAAGTGGAAAACAGTGCAATATGAAGTTTAGTTTTATTGTTTTATTTTGTCGCAATCGAAGTGAAAAGTATTGTTTCTTGCCAAAACCACCCGTTACAACTTCATTATAACCTCGTCTACTATAATGGGGTGTTTTGGTCCCTTGTTAAAAAATATACT
Organism: Eupithecia dodoneata; assembly: GCA_947044415.1. Taxonomy (NCBI): domain Eukaryota; kingdom Metazoa; phylum Arthropoda; class Insecta; order Lepidoptera; family Geometridae; genus Eupithecia; species Eupithecia dodoneata. The sequence continues at coordinate 2,403,815 of OX345656.1, read as the reverse complement.
ATTTTCCTGGGGAAGAAACAAATACAGACAAAGAAATGAGTTACCGCTAGTTATTTTTAATTGTTACAGTTACCTGTAATTGCATCTCGCTCGCTCCGAACATGTACTTGGAGGCGCACAGCCGGTGCAGCATGTCTTCAGGCATCGGCGCACGCGTCTGGAAGTGTTGCGCGAACCGACTCAGCACCTGCGGACGAACGGCAGAGATGGTGAGCAATAAGGTTGACTGTCGAGGTCGGGAGAGGAAGCTTGTGGGACGTCAACTTTAACGGAGATGAGAGCCAAAAACAAGAGTGGCTGAGTGGGGGTGTTTGGGTCTTGCTGTGGGGCTATTTAACTTCATGGTATTTAATAATTTGGCGTGTTTTAAAAAACTATAAACCGACATCAAATTCCTAAATAATGAAAATGTGTTTGAAACTTAGTTTTAAATAAAAAAGAATCATCGAAATCGGAGTTACTCGTTCATTTGTCGCGCACATACCTAATGCAAATTTAAGACCTATAGACCTATATAATATATATATGGTTTTCTCATGGATGCCATTGTCAGAACTGGACCAAATTAAAATGGGACCACACGGGAAGCACCAGCCATATCCCTCTGACAATTCCCAGACCGTCTCAGAAGTCTCATATTTTCATAAGACGTACAATTGACTTCTTGTAGCTCAACTTTATGAAGTACATCGTCTATCCAGTTCCCATTCGTGAAATAGGTCGTCCACCAAGAACTTCGTGAAACATAAACAACATCAAAGTGCTTTATTTCCTGCATTATTATTATTTTTTATGTTAAGATGTGCCTTAGTTATAAGTGACCTATGTTTCATTTACTGCAGTATCGAATAAATCTTTTATCTACCTTGTGACTAGATGCGAAGTACTCGTGCAGCACGCTCGGCACCTCGGCCAGGTCCGTGGCGCAGCGCGTGCCGGCCACGTGCTGGTGGCGCGCGCGGCCCAGCATGGAGTGCAGCGCGTGCCCCACCTCGTGGAACAGGTTGTCCACGGAGCCCGCGCCGAGCAGCGCCGGTCCACCGCGGTGACCGCCGCTCAGTGACAGCATTACTACTACGATTGGGTTCTGGAAACACCAACATGTTTTTATTAGATTTTTAATTGTAAAGGTGCAATTCCAAGATGGCCGCAGGCCGCAAACTGCACCTGCAGACTGCAAGCGACACTACTTGTTTCTATGCATCTCTATGTCTATGAAATTGATTTCAAGCGCGGCGACACTGCAGCCGCGCAGCGACCGCAGGCCATCTTGGAATTGCACTACAGCGCCAGGGATGTCGCGACCTTGCTTGGCAATATTAGCAACCGCGACTGCAGGCAGCACTGCAGTCAATAGCAGCCGCAATGTCGCCTGCTGTTGTAGTCTGTGGCCCATCTCGGACTTGTACCTTCAATCTTGTAAATCACAGAGGAAATGTACCTGGTAAGTCCCGTCCGGCAGTAACTTTCCCCCGCGGATAGTAAAGTGACAATCCTGGTGGGGCTTCCCCGCGCGTTCATAGAGGTCACAGTATATGTGGCCGAGCAGACCTTCTGACTCGTGCATCACGGCCAGTTTGTACACGTCCGGGGACCATGATTCACCTGGAACGAAGGGTGAGTCAGAAAGAGACAAGAGTTTGTGAGAAGGGAAGTGCGAGTGAGAAAGATTATAGAAGAAAGGTTTTATGAGAAAGACTGGACTTGGAAATCATTTAAAAAATGTGCATTGTTCGGTTCACGCGTAAGCAGGTACAAATTTAAACGATAGGTAGGATACCTGACTAGATAGAATTAGAATAATTACAATGTGAAATTTGAAATCAATGCGGGTGAAACCGCGGGAAACAGGTAGTACATTATACAATACTTATACCTATAGATATATTCTAACCTTATCTGACCTCATTCTAACTTATGAAATATACCTAATACATCAAGTTTCCCTATATATTGAGTTTCGCTCTCACCTGGGATTGTAGGTTCGGAGACGAGCGAGATGTCGAACAGTTCTTGACAGAGCATGTTGAGTCCCTCCATGCAGCCGCCGAGCGAGAAGTAAGGACTGAAGTCGGAGTTGTTCACGTTCAGCAGTTCCGACTTTGCCTGCAATAGCAGCAAATACAAACATTAAAGAACTCCGATGGTACCTACTTATACATATGTACAGCAGCTGTATGTATAGCTATATTACATTACACATACAGCTATTTATAGTCCGGGAGCCAGTGATAGATTTACATGACCAAGTCCCTCCCAAGCAAAACTTTCGTAATAAGCATTAGGGATTAATATTATGAATACTCGTGACCCTCGTGACCGTCAGCTGCGACTCCGTGGGTGGGTTGGGATGTGGCAGCGATTAGAACAATATTCCCATGGAATAAGGTTCAATTAAGGGTGGATTTGATGCATTTTACGAATTTTCGCTCGGGAGGAAATAATTGACCAAATTTGACCCTTAATGGTCCCGGGACCATTAAGGGTTCGGGGGGTTTGCCATAATTCCAGGACCTGTATACAAATCAACGCCGCTTCTAACTTCGGCTTGTAGCTGCATAATACTGAGACGGCACAATAAGACAACTTGTGCACATTTCGCGCGCGGAACATTTGTAGTTCATACTCAATTAAAGTTTTACAAGAAATATACAAATAAAGTTGACCAAGGTGCAAATTGAACATGGGGTCTACAGCTAAGTGCATTTTGTCTGTGTAACAAAGTTCTGGAGGTTCTGTAAATGGTCCTCACGTTACCTGACATAACTTATACAGATATACGAACGAACGAACAAATAACGCACGATGAGCACTAACTACAATACCTTGTGAGTAAAAAAAGGCGTATCCCAGCAGTTAAGCGAGACCGGGAAGGGGTTAATGGCAGACTGTCCTTTCTTCTTCATGTCCAACATTGCTATGAAGTCGTTCTTGGCACGGTCGCGGAGCTTGTCCGAGAGCAGGTCGAGGAATCGCCGGACGTTTAATGATGTTTCCATTGTGCTGGACTTTATTGCTCTGGAAAAGTTATATAAATTCAGTTTAGTTCAGTTCTTTTTTAATAAGATAAATAAATAAATAATGCTGGACAATTCGCACAGCATTATCTAGCCCCAAGCTAAGAAATGCGCAGGCGGACCTTCGAGCACCGCGCCACATCGGTCGTCAACGATTATTCTTATATATGTATGTCAAACATACATCAAATCAAATTGTCATTGAAATGAAAAACTAGTGTTTACGAGTGTTGTAGTGCGTACATGACGTGCTCCTATGTATTTTCCGATACAATGTAAATTGTTTGAGAAATAAATGAATTGAATTGTTTGCCCGCGGCTGCGCGTTTTTGCTATGGAGATAGTTAAAGGTTATTTCTATCCCATGGGAATTGATTTATGTGATGCAAAGTAGTCGTTATTCTAGATCTAGACCTACATCTATGCGAGATTTCAGCCCGATCCGTTCTTTTGGCGTGAAGAAGTAGGTTAGGTAACAAACATCCATCCATCAAAACTTCCGCATTGTGTGAAGTGCAAATTGTGTTCAGTTTTTTCGTCAATGAGCTTTTTAATACGTATGGATTTTAACTATCTATGAAGAGAGATTATAAATAAATAAAATCTAGGGACCAGGATATGAATCTATTTGACTTTCTTTAACAAAAACCTAGATCCGCAGGGCTATTCTAAAATCAGGCTGTTGGAACCAGTGCATGCACAAATTAAACGGTTCTTACCTGTCCGCATAGCAGGAGAACCCAGTAACATTCGCCATATCCTTCCTGGCATCGAGCGTGGCGTTGAGCAGCCTGTCTTGCAGCGGGTCCGGCGACAGGTACAGCCTGTAGGCTGCCTCGCGCGCCGCCGCGTCGGGGCACTCCGCGTACACGCCGTTCACTATCACGTGCTCGCCGTCTACGCTGAAACTAAACGGGGGAAGATGGAAGATTAGTTTTAATTTTTTTTATCTATGTACCTACATATTTATACAAATAAATTACATATAAATAAATATAGTTATTTTTTATATGTACCTACTTAATTACATCGTTGATGTGCTCAAATTATTATTTGAATTACCTTAAACAACACACATCAAAGCCACTTTACACTAGATTTATATGTAGGTATAACTACTAATGACAACAAATCTTGATTGGATTAATTGATTGATGCCATTGCGGGGTGCACATAAGGCTTTTGTTATTTTGTAGATAAATAAATAAATAATGCTTAACAATTCACACAGCATTATCGTAAGCAGAGCTTGTGTTATGGGTACTAGGTAAATGATAAACATAATACAATACATTACATAGATAGATATTTTTTATTATACATAGAAAACGACCAGAACACCCGGAACAAATATCTGCAGATCGTACACAAAATTGTTCCGAGGCGGGAATCGAACCCAACCTCCTGCGTCGCAAGCGGAGCTTCGCCCACCGCGCCACATCGGTCATCTCCACCACAGATTATCCTACATAACTTATTTAATGTTTTAAGAGATAAAGTATTTAAAATAAGTGTTGGTGTACTAGTGTTCATTTTATTTCCTAGATTTAATTATGCAAATTTAAATTTGTGCCGTGTCCATGAATCCTGTAAGGTCTAAAGGAAATAAAGCACTTTGATGTTTGTATAAAAATCTCTAGGGCTTCCAACTCTCCCTACCTAGCATAGTTAATAAACTATGCTAGGTAGGGAGGATTGATCCTATTGGATCAAAGCAAAGGATCAAGTACAGCATTGTTTTTAAATAAATGTAAAACCACTTACTATTGTCTGACAGCGGCTGGCAGCATCTTTCTCTCCACCTTCCTTGGCCGTGAAGCCCCGGCCATAAAACGCTGTCCAGTTTGCAGTATCACATTATTCAACGCTACCACTTTTTGCCTAGGTTCCAAATCTAAGTGGATGCCACTTTGTTCAAAGTCAAAGAGAAAGAGTTTAGCTAAATGCTCATCACCAGAAGTGCCCCTTTCAACTGAGTTTTTAAGTGCTTCATAAAGGCCTCTGTGTGTGTTTAATCTGAAAATAAACAACAACTAAGGTATAAAGCTAGAAGGAGGCAAAATTAATGAATGATGGTATTATTATTTTAGACAACTTAGTCCATAATACAAACACATTAAGACACAACATTCTAAAATAAAACTCAGACAACAAATAACAAAATGCATGACAAATTGACCTGATGGTATCTATTTTCTCTGATCATTATAAATTCACAAGTTAAGTACTCATACCCCAAAATGACTAGCAATCCAAATATTTTATTAATCATAATTGTTTACTTACTTCTCTACTACTCCACTGACAGAAATACAGGCTTCTTCAGCAGCAGTTGCATAATGTGATTGAGGATGAGCAATCCTCACAAATTCAGCCAAATCTGCAACCTTGCACAGTGTGTCAGATAGCTCATCAAATATGTCCACCATTGGCCGAGTCGGGTTGGACGTAGCTTCCTCTATCAGTCTGTCAGTGGCTGATATAGCCTGATCTTTTAGTATATGAAATCCTTCAAAAGTGGCTAGTTCTGGTATATTGAAGAGGCCCTAAAATTTTAAAGAAACAGATTAATTAGTGTCTGATTATTACATCACCCACCAAGAGAAATAACTTCCAGCACACACATCTGATAAGCTTGTCAGTTAAATATTTTCACAGGGATTCTGACGAAAGAAAACTTACAGCGGTTCCTTTCATATTCTCATACTGAGGTTTGGTGAAGGTGGGCCTTGTGTTGAATGCAGTGGCCAAAGGTGACCAAGTACTGACAGAACGTACAGATTTCTTCTTGGCTCGTCGTAGCACGAATAGAGGATTGGGTAGCTTCATGGTGATAGTATAGGTAAGGAGATCTGTAAGGAGATAAACAATACAGGACCTGCCAGCAAGTCTTGGTTAAGAACGATTCAGACCAATATTTCAAAAAATATTTAGGCGAAGTGTGTAATGAATGTGTAAACCACAGGTACACGTTATTTTGGTCTAGAAAATAGTATACCGAATCAATATTGCATTTTCATTTCAAGATTCAATAAAATTAACTTTAAATACACAGTGTGAGTGTTGTGAGTGACCTACAAAAACACAGTTTTTTATTGAAGGAAAATAAAAAAATAATGCTAAAACAGGCATGACACATGAACATCAGTAACACTATTAATGTCAAATTGACAGTGACATTATATACAACGAGAGCAACGAGATATAATCGCGATTTTTGTTTTGCAGCAATTCAATTCAATTGCATGCATTTATTTAGTCTGAAAAACCCTGCATGCATGCTGTCATGTCGTACATGCGTTTGGGATTTTGCACCATTGCAATTATTTAGAAAATAAAATGACTATAAAGTTTGTTTAATTTATTTATTACAGTAGAAATTCTGACAATAAATTTGTGTGTAACATCGCCTCGCAATGGTAAGCAGATTTAAAGAGGTTGGCTGTGACTGGCGCCACTACACCGCATGAGGAAGTTTACTGCAGATTATGTCGTTCTTACAGTCTACTCCGCCGCCACAACAGGCGCGACGCTCAGCAGGAGAAGGAAAGAAAGTGACTCCACCTGCCTCCAGTATTACAACCAGGAATGGTGCCCGTAAAGCGAAGATCCAGACTCGCGCTATGTCAGCTGGCACCAAAGTAAATAACATACCATGGTGATGTCATGTCTCCTAAGAAGTTCCTTTTATAAAATTACAAAGATTTGTAATTTAGTGTTAATCAAGAGCTCTAAAAATAGATGTGACTGCTTAGAGTTATTTGCCCAGCAAATAAATAGCTAAAATTTGTTAAAAAAATAAGCAGTCAAATTCTGCTAAATTGATGAAAATATGAACAAATGATAATGGAATTCATAAGCCCGCCCATATACATAAGCCAAGGAAAACAACTCTTACATATACATTGTATGTATTATACATATAGTTGAACTTATCTTTGTGTTCTAACTGCATAATTACTTTGTTATCTGGTTCTTATCATATCACCATGTTTAACAGGGTTGGGCTACATTTGTTCAATCAATATGTTCAGATTTACTTGGTAGCTAATGTAAGCTAAGTGGTAGCTAAATGATATTCCTTTGATCGGACATAACTTGAAAGTACCTTAAAGATAAAGAAGTAACCATCATTCACTTTGCTACCCCTTTAAATTTAAAGAATGCGAAAGCCAATTACATTGCCTTTCTCGGATATTTTGATTAAATGTACATAATCTTTACATTGTATAAAATGAAGTCGCTTCCGCTGTCTGTTTGCTTAGATCTTTTAATGAATTGCAATGGATTTAAATGCAGTTTTTAGCAATAGATAGTGATTCAAGAGGAAGGTTTATTATCCATTTGACACAGATTTCCACGCGGGCGAAGCCGCGGGGCACAGCCAGTAAATTATAATGTGTTGTCAGAAAATGTTATACCTAAATACCAGTGTTTACTCATATCTAAACAGTTCATCATCTCTGTCATACCATAAAGTCATTTTATCTTAATACCTATTGACATAGTATTTTACAATTTCATTTCAGCCTTCAGCCTCCTTGATAGCTGCCAAGAAGAAGTTGCAATCGAAAAAGAAGACCTCACTAAATTCTGAAGTAAAAGACCCATATCAAATTGTAAGTTATTATAAATTATACACATTATCCACTTATTATTATATTTATATACCTACAGGGTGCCAGATAGTTTGGTAATACAGGCTGTAGATCTATCTCCTTCAGGATATCAAAACATGGCATTTATAAACAGAAAGCATGTATTTTGCGATGTTGTGTAGGAGATTAACAGCCTGTATAGCCACTTTATTTTGCACTTAGTATACACACTGTTTAGACGCGGCACCCAGATCTGTCCTTACGCGAATGAATAAGTAAGCTAAGAGTATGAGAAAGTAAACTATGTCTAAACCCTTTACTAAATGATAAGCAGTCCTTCTTCAAGTTATAATGATAAGTGCTGGTAAAACACAGCAATGACGGATTAATGACTAAGAATGCATTTTGGCTCATCAGATTCTTTCATCTTTAATTTATAAGAAAATAATTCTGTGGCTGTTTTTTTACTCCAAAAAAATATAAAGAAACTACCCTACTTACCCAGTCGGGTCAAAAAAGTACATACAATCTCTGTTTCAGGCAATGGATTCAAAGAATAAAGTAAAAGGGCCGACGGGCTTCGTAACAGAGCCTCGAATGGCCGAGCACAGATGTTTGTGGGACAGCAACTACCCTGAATGTCCTGAGAGGCTCATCAAAATTATTGACAGGTAAGATAAAGCGTTGGATCGCGAATTTATTGTGAAAAGCTTTAATGTTGTTAAATATTATCTTTTCACGCAAAAATGACTGGTCAGAATGGGCTGAAATTTTAATAGATGTTGTTGAAGCCTGGATTAACAAAGCAACTAAAAAGCCGCGCGTATAACCTAGTCTGAAAAATAAATAATTAATAATCATTAATCAGACTGGCTTAAAAGCTAGACTTGGAAAATTGGAAGACCTGAGGCCTGTAAGAGAATAATGCAGGCAAAAAAATCATTAAAATTGAGAAGCATAGAATGGTTTAATCGTCGTCAAGGGATGATATTCAATGCAGTATAGGTTGTATAGGCCATATAAGAGTGACGGTGATCACCCATCAAGATTATCAGGCCTTAATGATAAAAAATAAAATTGTACAACAAAAATGATAATCAATTTAAAATATGATTTTGAATCTCTCCACTTGCAAGAAGATGCTTTTTTTATGGTTCATCACCTGTACAAATTGTTTTGTATTTATCTTCAGGTGTCAAGAACTAAACCTTATAGAAGAATGTAAGAGCTTCGAGCCGCGGGCTGCGACTAGGGAAGAGCTGAATATGCTGCACTCTCCATCTGTCTTCGAGATGATGCAAAAAACGCACCAGAATCAGAATATTGCGTATTTAGAGGAGCTTTCTTCTAAATACGACGCGGTTTATATTCATCCAGTAAGTAAAGCTGTAGACAGGGCGCTATGGCGGGCATTAGGGGAGGCTTTGTCCAGTAGTGGACTGTAATTATAGTTTCATGATGAAGAAATAATATTTTGGAATGTTGGCCAGTAAACCACTAAAGACATTAAACAGGCGATTGTTAATGATGTAGAGATAAATGTTTTTGGGTGAGATAATATACCCATTGCCATGCCAAAAGTCAAGATGCCACGCTGCTGATGAACGATGCTGATAAAATTGCATTGCAATTTTATAAAATAATTTTTTCTGCAGATACTGTGCAGCACGTCTTTTAGAAGGAGTTTGTTTTAAATAATTATAGTTAACTAAAGGTTTTTTTCTCTTTGACTAAATCAAATCATCCTTATTTCCAGAGCACCCACGAGCTCTCCCTCATCTCTGCTGGGTCCACCATAGACATGGTAGACCGGATCATCACCGGGGAGGTCCAGAACGGCTGTGCCTTCGTGCGGCCGCCGGGACACCACGCGATGCGCTCGGAGCCCTGCGGATACTGCGTTTATAACAACGTGGCGCTGGCGGCTAAGCATGCCATCGATAATAAAGGGTTGAATAGGTAAGAAGGGTCATAAAGATGTCATATCGTATCGTATTCAAAGAGGTTTAAAGGTGATGCCTAACATATTAAACTGTGGAAAAGTCTAGAAAATTTCACATCCTTACCATCCATAATGTTAGTTTCTGATAGGTTATATCCGGAATAACTTATAGGTTCTAAAAATTCTTTCACTGATTGGCAGCTATACTAATATCTCTGAGTGCTATCGGTCATGTAGTTTTTCATCTAGGTACCGTCGGAACGAAGCCGCGCGGGCTGCAGCTTTTTTTAAGGGTTATTTTTATTTTTACAGTTGTGCTTTACTTCCAGGGTACTGATAGTGGACTGGGACGTGCACCACGGACAAGCGACGCAACAGATGTTTTATGATGACCCCAGGTAAGGTAATCTTTCACGTACACACAATAGATCGCCACCGGCTTCTATCATGCCATCTCTGTCTAGTCCGGTGCGCAGATTTGCGAAGCTGCGAAGGTATAAGCATCTATAAGTACTATATATTACAAAGCGCTCTATTACACCGGAACAACTTCGTCTAGAAACGTCTTATATAACAATTATGTATACTCTGATTCAAAAACCTGGATATAGTACATAATATACAAAGGGGCTACAACACCCAAGTAATATTGGTGAAAAATATTTAACCACATCGGTATCAACGAAGCAAAGTACCGAAGCTCGAAACAATTTTTGGTTTTAATAGATTTCATTCATCATTTAATTAATCTCACGTTTAGTAATAACCTTGCTGACACTTTGTTGTTTTCTGTTAATGTTATTAGTTTTTGTTAGGCTTCTATTCATATGTAAATGTCTTTGTTAAATATGTTGGATTCTAAATTCGAGTAGGTACAGTTATATATTATGACTAACTGATGAGTTATATGTATGTCGCAGTCATCTGGTTGTATCTGCTATTTGATTGTATGACTGACGCGTTCATTGAATGACGACATTTAATTGAATGACTAGGGCTGAACGTTGATTGAACAAGCGTCACTCAACGTCCAACTAGTAAGCGGATTGTAACATAGCTCTTTGAACAAAGCGGACGTAAAATCAGTCAGGTGATTGTACTTGTAAGCCAGCGCAAAAACAGTGCCGCACAAACCGGTGTGCCTGTTTTAAGAAAAATATGCTCTGCTGTTCTAAATGCCACAACAGTTTGAGCTGCGTTAATAAATAAGTACTAAATTAAGAAGTGCCTCTAAATTTTTTTCTGGTACTTTTTTTAGTTCGAATTAAGATGACTTAAGTTTTCAATTTCATAAATGTCTGCTAAAGCTTCGTGCCATTTTAAATTTATCGTTAATATAATACTTATAATTTTGTTGTTGTCTCTAAAAATATATATTAATAATATTTTTTTTATATAAAAATACATTTTTTTAATAGCAATTCGACTATAGGAACTGCATTGTTGCTATCTAAATAATAATATAAGAGATGTGACTGCTATTATTGGTACTACGTGCAAGTAAAGATTTTATTACATGTAAGCAAGTTGTTATACTTGTTATGTTTTTTTCAGTATTATATTACTTTAATTAATGAAATTGATTATAATTTTTTTTTTTACCTAATCCCTCGTTTCACAAGGTGACAAAGACGAATTAAGTTAAAAACTTTCTGGAGTCTCAGAGACTCCCATATTTTAATAAATTACCTTTGAAAAAATATGATATACTCGTATTTTTAGCCTATCTTAAGACTTAAAATAAAATATAAAATCATAATAAGGTGTGTCATGTCATGTCCTCATTTTTGTTATCTAAAGTAAGTTACCTTTTAAGTTGCGAACTTATGGTCACCCTAACCAAACATTACAAAGTCAGCTATATCCCATTCAACAACTATGCTAAATGACGTTCAGTCAAGACGTTGAACGTTACATTAAACAACTTGACGAGTTGTCCTTCAGTCATTCAATTAAATGTCGTCATTCAATGAACGCGCCAGTCATACAATCAAATAGCAGATACAACCAGATGACTGCGACATGTATACGTTTAGGGGGGCTTAGGTCTCACTTTCCGTATCTGGCGTTTGCGTCTATTGTCTCATCGGGACAATTCTACTGCCATACGTGCCGTAGGGTATTCAACACCAAGAACGATCTAGCGAGTTATAATAGGGCTCATAATAAGAGGAAGAATCCGTAATGTCTAGGGTCGTCCTCATCGAAATCGATGAGGAGGCCTATATATTCCTAACTGACACGAGAACAAAACTTTACCCAGAAGTTCATCTACAGCTTAACTTCCTCCCCCAGAGTGATGTACTTCTCGATCCACCGCTACGAGCACGGCGCGTTCTGGCCGAACCTGCGCCAGTCCAACTTCCAGTACGTGGGCGCGGGCCGCGCGCGCGGCTTCACTTGCAACGTGCCGCTCAACAGCACCGGCATGCGGGACGGGGATTATATCGCGATATGGCATCAGCTGCTGTTGCCGCTGGCTTTGGAGGTATGACGCACAAACAAAAAACAAAACAAAAAGTATTTATTTACAAAATAAAGACACCAACAAAAAAACTTACGTTTAAACTTCTATGTACACTTCACATTCCTATTTTTTTAATACTTTTTGTTTGTTTATTTTTAGCATCTCTCTTGAACCTGATTAATTAGTAACAAAACGAACATAGGTTCGTTTTGTTACTAATTGGTCAAGTTCAAACTGAAAACCAGCGTTGTTCCGCGCCGCGCGTGGTTCAGCACAGAGCTGAGTCGACCATTTTTGGCCAACGCATGGGAACTGATTAAGGGATAAAGTAGCCAATGTTTGATTCCTGGTTTAGAGCCAAGCAAAATTGCAGCTCAATCTAATCAGTAGTTTTGGCGTGAAGAAGTAACAAACATCCATTTAAACTTTCGCATTTATAATTAGTTTGGTTATTTCTATGCCATGAGTACTGATTTACAGGACAAACTAGTTTGTGTTTGTTTTTTTCTATGTTTTACCATCCAGGATTAGAGCTATAATAATCGAATTTCAGCTCAATTTGTTCAGTAGTTTTGGCGTGAAGAACTAACAAACATCTATCCATCCAAACTTTTTTTATTATATTACTGTGTATTTGAAGCCTGATTTTCCGTATTTATCTATCTATACTTTATTACAAGCCATACAATTTTAGTTTATTTGTTTCACGCAGTACCAACCTGAACTCATCATAATATCGGCCGGATACGACGCCGCGTTCGGATGTCCCGAGGTATATTATCTCTCTCCCTCTATCTTGCACGTTGACGTATGTCTGTCTCTTTCAGTTCTCGCCCGAGCTCGTGCTGGTTTCGGCCGGGTTCGACTCGGCGTTGGGGGATGAAAAGGTTCGGCTACTAAACTAAACTAATGCTTTTGTTTCTTACTAATATAAATATAAGCTAATAAATAGCTACGAGTATGTATGTATTGTGCGCTTGGTTTGTGTCTGTCAGCTTGAGACATTACATGGTTGTATTGTATTTGTATAACTCTCATGGCCATTTTGCCAAATAAAAGAAGTCATGACCATTTAATCCAGTAATAAAACATCCTAAACGCTCTTGGAAGGCCCTGTTTGCGATTTATGACGTCTACTTTATGTAAAGACGGAGGAACATCCATAAGGGTCACCTTACAACAAGACGCGACGCGACGCGCACTTTTTAAGATAGTGATAAAAAAACTGAAAAAACAGACTTCACGATGTGATGCGAAACGACTGGACTTTTCAAGCAGCGTCGCATCGTGTTTTGATGTGGCATAAAACCACTGGCCTGTTCAAACAGCGTCGCGTCGCGTCGTGTTTTGTTGTGGCATGAAACCACTGGACTTTTCAAACAGCGTCGCGTCGCGTCGTGTTTTGTTGTGGCATGAAACCACTGGACTTTTCAAGCAGCGTCGCGTCGCGTTGTGTTTTGATGTGGCATGAAACCACTGGCCTTTTCAAGCAGCGTCGCGTCGCGTCGTGCTTCGATGTGGCATGAAACCACTGGCCTTTTCAAGCAGCGTCGCGTCGCGTCGTGCTTTGATGTGGCATGAAACCACTGGACTTTTCAAGCAGCGTCGCGTCGCGTTGTGTTTTGATGTGGCATGAAACGACTGGCCTTTTCAAGTAGCATCGCGTCGTGTCTCGGTATGAGTTAATCAAAACCTCTTCCATCTTACAGGGTGAAATGGAGCTAACCCCCGCCTGCTACGCCACTCTCCTACACATGTTAATGTGCGTACAACCGAGAACCTGCGTGGTCTTAGAAGGAGGGTACTGTATACCGTCACTGGCCGAGGCAGCGGCCTTAACGCTAAGGACTTTGTTGCACCACGCACCGCCCGTGTTAGAGTATACGGAACCGAGTGACGAGTGAGTATAGACCCAAAGATATTCATAGATAGATAAAGCTCAAAGTGCCATGTAATGAGAGGTCAGCCGCGTAAACAGTAGATAATGTTTTATCTACTGTTTACGCTGACCACTGAAAACTAGATCTTATACCTAACAAGTAAGGTTCAAATTGTAATGAGTGGTATGGTAATTTGTCCGTGGGCAACGCAGCCGCGTTCACTGAAGACTTCGTTGTACCACGCACCGCCTGTGTTAGAGTAGACACCGCGGAGTGATTAGTGAGCATATTGTATATTAATAAAAACAAGCAAAAACTTAATGTAAGACATTGAAGATAGACTCAAATTAACGGTTTTTGATCCTTACTTAGACACCCCGGTATCTCGTTAGACCCCCATTTATATCTGACATAACATAGCCTCCAACCATCGGGGTATTGAAACAAATCATACGACAAATCATTTATTGCAATGGAAGTATTTTCAGCGCTACGTGGGAAACATATAAGTCGGCTACATACATATATACATAGGGTCCCAAACTTGATAACGGTTGGTAGTCGGGTAAAAATCCAATATGGCGCACAACCGCCATAAATTTATAACCTTGTTTCAGAATACGGGACACAATACTAAACTGCATCTACGCACAAAAAAAGTACTGGAGTTGTTTCAACTACCAGTCGACCTACTCAACTACCGGCCCACCAAACGTGTGCGATGGCGAGAAACAGAAGCATACAGTGACTGTGAAGTGGGAGGGAGACGAGACTAGGGCTGACAGCTTCGCTACGAGGGACTGCTATCCATTGCAGGATGATAAGACGAAGAGGAGGATAAGGGATAGGTTGAATCACTTGAGTATAGGTGATTATATTATTTGAAACAAAACACACTACATTGCTTAACACTTTCATGGCCCAAGACACATATGTCGTTTTCCGGCCCCGTGTAACAGCGGCGGATCGCACCGCCACCGATGCTGGGCAGTGAATGCAATATACTAAACGAACAAATTCACTGCCCAAGACGCAGATATCGTCACTGCCTAGCAGCCCAAAGTCTAGTTCTACTTTATCGGCAAGTTGAAGATAAGGCGCTTATTAGGGGAGGCCTATGTCCAGCAGTAAACTAATATAGGCTGATGATAATGATGATCTCGTCACCCGCACCTTCCTTACCCATGTTGGGTAGTTCCCATAATGTTCTATGGAACATGACGTCATCAGACATAATATATGCCCTATTTCATGCCGAAAACTGCATGAAACAGGGTCTGTCCGAAAACCCTAATTAAAAAATAAGGATTTTCGGACCTTCGTGAAAATCTGAGGGTTTTCCCTAATTATGTAAATACCAACAGCACAAATGAAATGCACTTACGTTATAGATACGAACCTGTAAATGTGTCGAACCGCAATAATTTTAGCGCAGTGTGTGTGTGTTTCAGTGACCGACCTCACGATACCGAAGAGCAAGGTGTCCTACGTCTACGACACCGCTATGCTGAAGCACAGGAACATTTGCGAGCCGTGAGTACTCAATATATTCACGATACTTACTTACTAATTAGTTACTAAGCTATGTAGTTGGCAAATTACCTGTGTAAACCTGCTATTACAAATACTATCCAACGTAAACACGTGTCACAATGCCGCATTGTGTATTCAAAAGTTACAATAATAAAATATTATAGATTATGTAAGTTTAAAGCTAAAAATATAGCTTATTCTATATTTACTTAGCTCAAGTGCGCTCTTATTTACGGAAACAGCTTTTAGCTTTGATTTTGTATGTGACCCCAAATCTAGATAGACGAAGATAAACTTAGATAATAAAATTACTGACTTGGTCCTTCTCGGGATCTCTACTATTTTTACGGCAGAAGTATTATGTATGAGACTAGGCATAAAATCAGTGCTGAAATCACACCGTATGTGTTTTCTACAAGTGACTAATATGCGTAAATCCACACTAGCGCAGCGGCTGAGCAAATACAGATCTGTGTGACTCAGCACAGCTGTAATGTTTTTCGAACGAAACGTATGTGCGGCGCAACACAACCGCTGTGTAGAGCGGCAGCACGAATGTTTTAGGTTAAAAAAAAGATCGCAGTCGTCGAAAAAAGTTCGCAGTCAAAGTGTTAAATTATTTGTGTTCGGTGTAGGGTGAAGGTCCCTACATTTCGTGATAAATGATAATAAGAATGGGAGCAAATAAGAACCACCTGAGTCCGTGTCGTAACGTGAACTGATTTATTAAATAATAATATATATAACATAATATTGAATAATATTAAAAAATAATAAATTTAATATGCTAGGTACATGATGCGAGCGGCTCGTGAGAACCGCTGCGTTGACTAAATAATGTACGTGACTGTACATTCGGATTTGGTTTTCATAAAATGTATCAACTTGTTTTTCAGCGGACACCCAGAAAGCCCTGAGAGGATAATGCGAATCCACGAGCGGCACAGAGACTTCGGTCTGCTAGACCGAGTGACTCCGCTGGCGGGCAGAGCCGCCACCGACAGCGAAATACTAGCTGTGCACTCGCAGCAACACTTAGATAGGTAAGTCCAGGTCAGTAGTTTTGGCGTGAAGATATAAATAAATAAATAATGCTGGACTATTCACACAGCATTACGTAGCCCCATGGTAAGCAGAGCTTGTGTTATGGGACATAGATAGATGTTTTTTATTATACATAGAAAACGACCAGAACACCCCCGGAACAAATATCTGCAGATCGTACACACAATTGTTCCGAGGCGGGAATCGGACCCGCAACCTCCTATGTCGCAGGTGGACCTTCGCCCACCGCGCCACATCGGTCGTCATAGTAACAAACATTCATCCATAAATCTAAACATCCAAACTTTCATTTATAATATTAGTGTGATGCTTGTTACAGGTTAAAAGAGCTAGCATCAACGAAGCTTCGAGACCTGAACAGCCAGAAGGACTGCTACGACTCTGTTTACTTCCACCCCGACACGCTAGAGAGCGCCACTATGTCAGCCGGGTGTGTGCTGCAGGTATTAAATAAATAAAATTCCATTTCGTATTACTAAGATCCATAGTTTGTTAGTACTTATGATCTTATAATAAATGTTAGTATTCTTACGTACTAAAATTAAATTAAAATGAAATTATAATAATATAAACAAATAAAATTACATCATCATTAAAATTAATCAAATTACTATTCTTACAAATTTCTGCCATATTGGCGAATCAATCCTGCCCGCTATAGCCTGATTGTGAACTTTATTTATATTAACAGTAGGCTCAATTTACTGTGATACTCAATTTACATTTTACTGTAAAATTGTTGCAAACTTTTGCGACTCATTCAGAAGCTGATAGACTTAACTAGTGTATTCAGTTCTTTTATTTGAAATAAAACATTACAAGCTAAATTGAGCTTTGTTCCTGTTGGTTGTAAACTCTACTGTATTATCCAAAATCCTGTTCCGTTCTCAGAATATGAAACTGTGAGTTATTTCAGTTCTCTATCAAATTAATTCTAAATTATCATTTTTAATTTCGTAACTTACCACCAAGCTAATCTAACCTTTATTCCCACAGGCAGTAGATTCAGTCCTCCTCCGTCAATACAACTCCTCAGTCTGCGTAATCCGACCTCCAGGCCATCACGCAGACGACGAAACTCCCAGCGGATTCTGTCTCCTGAACAACGCGGGCATAGCGGCCAGATACGCCATAGACAATTATAGCGTGAAGCGGATATTGATCCTGGACTGGGATGTCCACCATGGGAACGGAACGCAGAGAATCACGTACGAAGACGATCGGGTAAGTAATAAATAATAAAACCTCATTATGTCTCCTAAACAACGCGGGCATAGCGGCCAGCTATGCCATAGACAATTATAGTAGCGGCTCGAACCGCACTTACCCTAAAAAGTCTCTCGTTAACACTTTCATGGCCCGCGACGCGGCGCGAGGAGCCTCTGTAAGTCACAACACCGAGGCTGGGCAGTGCACAAAGTTATACTGTCCTGCGCATAAATGGCTGGTCTCCTTTGGAGGAAGACATCATCGTTCATCATATGCATTCACTGCCGAACCTCGGCCGTGCGGCCCGCAGGGACACGCCGCGCCGCTTCACGGTGGCACTCGCCAACATGTGCGTCTTGAGTTATGATAGTATTAATGACATTTTAAATATTTATTAGCAGGTTTCCCATAACCAATTCTAATTCATATCATTGATTGTGATTTATGCATACAGCTATTGATATTAGATGTTATATAGTAGGTAGTCTATATATTGGGTACACAATTCATAAAAACCCTGTCATGGCACAACAATTACGTTGGGTTCACTCTTATTATTATTATTATTATTCTTATATTTCAGATCATAAAAATCCATATAAAATTATTACACACACAACTTAAAAATAAACAAAAATTCGATTTATAAGTTTGGTGACGACCGATGTGGCGCGGTGGGCGAAGGTCCGCCTGCGACGCAGGAGGTTGCGGGTTCGATTCCGGGTGTTCTGGTCGTTTTCTATGTATAATAAAAAATATCTATCTATGTAATGTATTGTATTATGTATATCAGTTATCTAGTACCCATAACACAAGCTCTGCTTACCATGGGGCTAGATAATGCTGTGTGAATTGTCCAGCATTATTTATTTATTTATTTTATTTAAGTTTGATAAGTATATGAATGTTTAATTTCAGATACTGTACATGTCTATCCACCGGTACGAGAACGGTTCGTTCTTCCCCCACTCTAAGGACGCAGACCATATCGCGGTGGGCAGCGGTCGTGGGGAAGGATTCAACGTCAATATACCCTGGAATAAGGTATGTACCTTAAGGTACCCCGAGGGACACTAGCAGCGCCGCCACCTATTTCATCTTATTCTTATGTTGAACAAAGAAAATATCAAAAATTTATTGGGGATTATGTAATATCCATTGTAAGCTTTTTTGAATGCCTCTGAAATAGTTTTATTTTGGTAGGCAGAGATGTGAATATAGACTCCGACCAGGTGGGATGACGACCTGCGAAAGACTGCAGGTAGATGCTGGATGCACTGGGGGAGGCCTATGTCCAACAGTGGACTAATATAGGCTGATGATGTGAATATAGAGTTTGGTGGACATCAATGGCAACCTCTTATTTCTGTGTTGACTATACAAAATATAACTATTATAGAGACACTATTCTCTCCTTTAGCCCAAATAGTGATGTCTCTTCGTTGCACAGAGAGGGAAGTGAGACGAGAAGTACCAAGCAGATTGTTTTACCAATCGCGTACAAGTATAACAATGAGTTTGCTATTTATCGCTTCTATCACACTCTAACTCATCTCGTTTTGTTGCACAGAGAGGGATGGGTGACGTAGAGTACCTAGCAGCCTTCACGCAGATCATTCTACCAATCGCGTACGAGTATAACCCGGAGCTTGTCATTGTGTCGGCGGGATTCGACGCGTGCATCGGCGATCCTCTTGGAGGTAAGATTTACAAAGAACTTCAAATAGGACTTATTTTATATTTTATTTTCAAATTTTTGGGAATAACATTGTGAACATTTTAGTTAAGCTTACTGCAAAACCACACGATATTGTGGCTTTTAATGGAAGTGAAATATTTCAGCTTCAAAAGTTGCTGACTGGAGAAGAGTTTACTCGATTCAGCGTAACTGACTTCAGCGTGACGGTTGACCTGTCAATTAATAACTAAAGATTTAATTCACGTCATAGTCTGCAACCGGACTTCATTTGGTGGATAGATTTTCAACCTCTTTGTCGCTTGATTACTTTATTCACTTGACTAAATATAGTTCTTCGAATAACTAGACACAACATAGCATAACGTTAATTTTTGTATTTATTTATGTTCTTGTTTACTTATAGATTATTATTATTTAGTAACAAGCTGTACCGACTTGTGAATCAATAAATGTATTTTCTTTCTTTCTTCTTAACAATTGACTAATTATTATTTTATTGTAATCTAATTTGTTCTAATCTATTATATAATTTTAGGTAATGTAATTAATTTTTATTCACATTTTTATTTTATTATATTTAATTAAATTTTCTGCTATGGATTTTATTTTCTGAAACTAAATACATTACAATAACTCAACCATCTTGTTTCAGGTTGCAAAGTGACTCCCGAATGCTACGGTCGCATGACAAGCTTCCTCCGCGGGCTGGCGGCCGGCCGAGTGATCCTATGCCTCGAAGGCGGATACAACGTCACCAGCATCGCCTACGCCATGACCATGTGCACTAAAGCACTGCTGGGCGACCCCATCACACACACTCCGGAAAACAAACGCTGCCACCCTTCAGCAGTCGAATCCATCAATGACGTCATCAGAACACACAAGAAATACTGGAAGTCACTGAAATTTCAACTCGCTTTACCCGCGGAGGACGTTCTCGACCCGCCGCTACCTTCCCGAGGGCTGATGGATGATACTGGCGATGCAGAGAAATCTCCGTCTTTAGACGATACGAATAAGAGCGTTACTAGTGTAACGAGTGCTCTAGAAAGTTCTCTAGAACTGAATATGGCTAATCTGAGCTTAGATAAGCAGTGCTCCGATGGTATTCATTGTGGGACTGACGATGAAGACGATAGTCCGAAGAGATCGAAATCCGCTGAGGGTAGTTCGAAAAAGGTTCGCGTGGAAGCGGAAAAAACCAGTAGCTCCGCTGCCCCTAGTGTTCCAATTTCAAATGTAACTACAGCTAATCCAACGACCGTGGCTGAAGTTCGAAATCTGAAAGATGAAGGAGGTTCGAAAGACAAAAGTCCTGAAGAAGGTTCACCATCAGAGTTTGTCAGAGCTACTCTAGTTGATTACTTAGCGGAGAACATGCAAGCTATTGTGGACGGTGAAATGTTTGCAGTTATTCCTTTACCGTGGTGTCCGCATTTGGAGTCGTTGTTTGCGATCCCGAGCGAAGTGAAGTTTGAACAGGGGACGAAGTGTATCAACTGTGAAGAGACTGTCGAAAACTGGGTCTGCCTACATTGCTATGTCGTAAGTTTCATGTAAAAAAAACTTGAATATTACCCAATCTCCTATCGTAATTTTAACCTATTCAATGCAAATAGACAGAAGTTGCTATCTTCGCCTTTCTTCGTATAGAATACCCGGGCATGGGCACGGTTAAATCAACTGACGATATCTATTTAATCTAATCTGTGAATAAAGACTCAAAATTGCAGTGCCCAACAGGATGTATATATTTTTCTTTTATTAGACCATTCTGTTCCACTGCTGGGCAAATTCCTCTGTATGTATGTTATTTACTAACTTATTTGCAATAAATAAATGTATAATAATCTTGTCCACAGACAGCCTGCGCTCGCGGCATCAACGGCCACATGCAAGAGCACTACACAACCGCCAACCATCCTCTATCCCTCTCTCTCCTCGACCTGTCCGTTTGGTGTAGCGAGTGCGACGCGTACGTAGATAATGCGCTCCTCTACGACGCCAAGAACAACGCACACAGACACAAGTTCCAGCAGGACATGCCCTGGTGTTATGCCAATGATATTGTGCATATGGAGTAAGGGTATTGTCAGCTTTATATGAAAGCCCTAAAGATAGATGGCGTATAACAGAAGCATCGCCGCGATCACAGCGCCATCTTTTCATTCTGGTCGAGGAATTTGTTATAGAAAACGCCTCATTAGGCCCAGACTCCACAGTAAATACACCAGAGATATCCGTAGTGGAGACGAGAAGAGACGTTTTTCAGCTAGGGTGTATTCACCGAAGCTGTGTGGCTAGAGCGTGCGGCGACCTTCGGATGTTTGATATGAGCGCACTAGCGCCGCTCACATCTCTTCTCGTCTCCGCTGCGTGACGTCACCAGCTTGCGAGGCACAGCTCGGATCTCTGCTTAGGATATCTATTATCTTTCTTAGGATTGGATAGCTAGTCAATCCAGCTGACTACCCACTTTCTTTCTGTATCGCAAAAAATGCAGCTTACTTGAACTGCAATCCCATTCAAGTCATGGTGGTGGAGATACTCATATGTCGCATTTGGACTCTTATTAATCGGTCCATTATGCGTTGTCAAGTCATGCGAGGCAAATAAATTGACTCCTAGGTACTCATATTCAGCGGATTAATTAATCATATTATAACTACATTATGTATGTATGTTTGACTTTTAATCTACCTAATCTGACAATAATATTACGTTTGGGAAGAAATTAATAAAACTACCTCATCTTTTCGATTTTACTGATTCCGACATTTAATTCGCAACATAGTAGATAGTACATTGAGTACACATTTTTAATATTACATAATCTCTGAATAGTACAATTTTTCGCAATGTTATTTTTATGTAAAATTATTTATTTATAAGTATTGATACAACGGGTATTTATCGCGTTTATTTACCTATTTTCCCGACGTTTCAACAGGTTTACACTCTGTCTTGGTCACGTTGTATCAATACTTATAATTACGTGTTCAGATCGCGTAAGTTTAAAAATATTAATTATTTATTTATTTCGCCTCTCCTAGCTAGGAGTCATAAGACGGTATATTATTGTTTTTATTTTGAGTAAACATAATTTTTATTTAATTAAAATTGATTTATGGCTCACAATTATGTACACTTGTACAATTTTGTACATGGGCCAGCTTCGCAGCGAGACGCGACATGCTGCGCGCACTTTGGCTCAAAATATATAAGTTATATTTTGAGTCAAAGTACGGTGTGACCCTAAGTTGTAATGATTATCAAAGATGATGAAAATACACAGACAAAACATAACCTTGTTATCTTAATGTAAAGTATAAAAAACTATGCATATGCACAACTGTATCATGTAAACTAATTCTACTCATAATTGATACCTTATAACATAAGGCTGCGATTTTTTTGTCAATCCTGTATGTTGAAAGTTAGTGTACATATTTATATAGTATTAAACACATATTTCATTAAGATAAAAACTACAGACTTCTCTAGGCCCTTTTTCAATACATCTGCTAAATGCAGATGTATCACAGATGTAAGTTTAAGTCTTTTAATGAAGAGATGGTAGATACAAAACGTGCCTTAGATTAGTATACCTCGTTACTCACAATATTTAGATAGGTAAATATTTAATCTAAATGACATCTGAGTATTTAGACAGTAGGCCATAGGCTGCACATAATTGCAATTATATACTTGTTTACTAACATTATTAAAACGCTAACAGTATTTGGTATAGAAGTGCCAAAATGACGCTCATTGTAATATTTATTCTAATAAATTAATATTATGTGAATAATGTATGTAGTTTTATTTGAGAAATTACCCAATAGACACTACAAACAAAAAATAATATAAATGACGTCAATTACGGAAGCCACCGGCGACGGTTTTAAAAAAAACCAAAACTTTTAAACTATTTATTAAAACTTTTACAAAGATCGTAAGATAATTATTCTAAAATAAAGTAATGAAGCTACGCTTGGTCGATGCAAGTACCAGGTGTAGAATGTCGTGACCGCGATCGAAGGCAGGCACGCTGAGGGAAAGACGTCATCGCTGAGTCGGCAAAGTAAGTACTCGGAGAATGACAATTATACTGGATGGACAACAAATGCAGTGGCATGCTGCATTCCTGGGTTGCAGATTAGGTGCATAGTTTCTATGTAACACCTCCATCCTCAGAGCAGCAACTATTTGAGAACATTGAGCGAAAATGTTGCTGGAACAGCCTCCCGGTGTGTCGATCTGTCAGGAACTGCGTATGTGTGCTCCGGAGTATGTCCTTTCTCGTTCGATGGATTCTCGATCGTTAGCTTGGAACGTTTTCTGTAACGTCGTACGACGATGATTATAACAAGTACAGCTGCACCGAATAGTGACGTGTAGAGTGGTAGAGTCGTATGATAAAATGTACCGTCTATTGGTTTTAGATCTAATGGGCGCTGTAGTAAAATCTTGTCTTCTATGTGATGAAGTCCATTGAGATTGGTGGTAGTCAATTTGAGATGAGGGATGCTGTGGTTTTCTTCGATGGTGAAGTTTCTTGGGATCTCTGTTATCTTCAGCGGCTGTCCCTTTATTTGGTCATTGGTGTTAATAATGAGGAACTCGTTCGTGCGTAGAGAACATTTAAGTGGGATAGTGGCGAGATAACTTCCGTATAGAGTTATGAATTCTTGACGTTCGCATTGTAGTCTCGTTCTAGTAGGTCGAGGAAAGATAAGGGTGTAGTGTCGGTCGTCTAACTGCTCCATGGCTTCCTTCGTGAGAGTGATTCTGGTTGGCTGGCAGGATGGGTCCAGGGATTGATGAATGATGAGATTCTGGATACAATCGGGGTGATCCTTGGGCTGGTGGTTGATGCCTTCTTCGCAGAGATGATGTCGATTGAACTTCGGGCATTCAGCCTCCATGTACATGAAAGCTTTCCCGTCGGTTGCCAGGAAGGGATGTGAGGGAATAAGGGTTTGGTTACGTTTGTTCGGGACAATGGAAAGTTTGTAAAAATCAAAGCTACTTGGAGAAACTATTGGGAATTTAAATATTATTACTAGTCGTTTCCCTACAAAATATGAGCCTGGTTTTATGATGTTATAGTACTCACGTGAGTCATCTTCAAGTACCTCACTTTTACTATAGATAGACTTAAGCTTATTTAACATACTTTCTAAGTTATCTATTGCTAACATGCTATGATGTGTGCTCGATGCACGTACAAAAGCTAACATATTTTCTATCCTATTTAATTCTAAAGATAAATCATCTGTGTTTTCACTGATGATGGCTAAAAGCTGCGCAAGTTTTGCGTATTTAAGGAGACTTGTCTCGGCATAAGCATTACTATCTAAAATTAATCCTAATGTCCTATTTATCTTCTCCTGGTTTTCTGCAATACTCGCAATTATCTGGGTGCATTGGGTCATCCAATTTTTATTAAGGCTAATATGGTCATTGAACTCAGATAACATCTTATGTTCATTACTTTCTAATATTTTAATGGCGTTATCATAACGAGCCGCATCTGAATGATCCAAGTTACCAGTAACGCTTTTAATTATAGATCCTAGACCATCAATTAGACCTCTTTTGACGCGATTAGGCTCTAGACCTTTCAGCTGGGAATTTACTTTATCAAGTTTTGTAGAGAGATGATTAAGCTGTATTTCGTAGAGATCTAAAGTATTGTTTTCCAATTTAGTCCTAAAATAGCTAATCTGATCGCGAATAGAGTCAACCTTATGTTCTAAGTCCGTCAATTCTACATACTGAAGGAAAGAATGATAGTGGGTGATAAGTTTGGCTTGACCAAGTTTAAAGGGAAGAAGTCCTGGTCCATTGTCAAGGCTCTCCAGTCTTATCTCCAGTGCCGTCGTCAGATGCAGTATCAGTAATAGTCGTATCCTGTAACAATTTGGGCTTCTTAGGTACTCGCTTGAGACGATTTTTGGCTACGGGTCCCTTTTTTTTAGAGGTATAAATGTGAATTGGGAGGTCAGCTAAAACTTTATCCTGGGTAAACCGTGGTGCTAACTTTTGCCTAGCAGCAAAAGGATTTTTGATAAATACCTGCTGGCCTGGTTCATATCGTACTTCGGGTTCTCGATTTTTATTCCTATTAGTCATCAATGTCGTGCGGTCAGCAGTAGTAATCTGGTTGATTGCCTCATAAACTGTCTTCATTTGATCTCGATGTGTCAGGATATACTGTTGCATAAGGTGTTCTGTCAAGTCAATGTCAAGAGGGTCCCTAGGGTCAAAATGTCCTCTCACTATGTCATGGGGTCTACATTTGGTAAAGCTGTGAATCGAACTGTTGTAACCTAATATTGCATAAGGCATTTGGTTGATGATTGGTTCATTTTTATTTTTAATCTTAAGGATTCTCAAATGCTCCAACAGCGTCGAATGGAAACGCTCTACAATCCCGTTATCATTCGGTGAGTTAGGTAAAGTTCTATGATGATTTACCTTATGTAGTCGTGTAAACTCAGTAAACAGTTGGTTGGTGAATTCTGTCCCATTGTCTGTCACTAAAGTCAAGGGAAGTCCGTGATGTGTACAGAAAGTTAAAAGTCCTTGTATGATACTAACTGCTGTACCATCTCTTAGGTGGTAAGCTTGACCATACTTAGAGAAAGAGTCTACAAAGGTCAAGTACTTTTCTGTCTGTGCTGTAAAGAGGTCCATGTGCACTATTTCGAATGGTTTAGAAGCTGGGGGTACGATATTAAATTGAGGTCTAATAGGGTTCCTATCGTATTTACTTTGACCACAAACTGTACATATGTTTATGTATTTAGTTATCTCATCCTTCATCTTCGGCCAGTAATATCGCCGAGATAAAGCCAAATAACATTCATTAATGCCTCTATGGTTTGTCTTTCCATCGTGATAGTGCTTTATTATCTCCTGTTGTTTTAGGTACTCCTTTACATCTTCTAGTTCAGTTTTTGCTAAAACTAAATTCATAGAAGAGCTTTTAAAGTGCTTTTGTATGATAGGGATGATAGCATACATACCTAAAGGGGGTGTAATTTTTAAAGCGGTCTTTATCTTGGGGTTCACGTATTCTTTGATGGCGTTAACTACATCGTCTTCTAAGGTGGATTGTGATACTTGTATATAGGTGCGAGTATGTGTGTCAAAGGGTTTCGTCGCTGTAGTACGTCGTTTTATGTCACCTACGATTGTGAAGAAGATCTGTCTATGGAATTTATTAACCGGATCGTCTGTTATTGGGACTTCGAGTATGGGATCTTCAGCAGAAGTATGTGCTGTGGCAGTATCAGAGTTTGAATGTTGAGATTGAGAATGATGGGCAACTAATGAATCGATTTCTGAGATGAAAGATTCAAGCTCTTCATTATTGATCTCTACTCGGGATAAGGCATCTGCATTAGTATTCTTCTTTCCCGGTTTGTGTTTGACATGAAAATCGTACTCGCTTAACTTTAGCTTCCATCGTGTGATCTTAGAATTAGGTTCTTTCATGTTCATAGCCCACTGTAAAGGCTTATGATCACTTAAAACCGTGAATTTACGCCCAAATAAGTATGGCCGGAAGTACTTAGTGGCCCATACTATCGCTAAAAGCTCTTTCTCGATGGTTGAGTAGTTAAGCTCATTATCGTTCAAAGTCCGAGACGCGTAACAAATCGGTTTGTCTGAACCGACAGGTCCTTGAGAAAGTATGGCTCCTAGTGCCACATTTGAAGCGTCAGTCGTCAAAATAAAGTCCTTGGTAAAGTCAGGGTATTGGAGTATCGGGTCATTAGTCAGTAGTCGCTTACATGTCTCAAAGCAGTCCACGTAGTTAGCGTCAAGAGTGATCTTATTCGTTTTCTTAAGGCACCTAGTCATAGGTTTGGTGATACGGGCAAAATCAGGGATGAACTTCCTGTAGTACCCTAAGAGTCCTAAGAATTGCTTGATTTCCTTACTAGTTTTAGGCAAAGGATACTTTTGAATGGCACTGATTTTGTCTGGATTAGGCTTTATACCGTCTCTACCTATTATATGGCCAAGGTAAGCTGTCTCTAACTGTAAAAATTCCGATTTATCCATTTGGATCTTAAAGTTGGACTCTCGTAACCTAGTGAAGACTTTCTCTAGGTTTATCATGTGCTCTTGCAAGGATGTACTAAAGACGATTATATCGTCGAGATAGACAAGGCATATTTCGTTTTGCAGTCCTCTGAGGACATTATCCATTACCCTCTGAAAGGTGGATGGTGAATTTTTTAAGCCCATTGGCATTCTCATAAATTCAAAATGGCCGTGCTCGACGTTGAAGGCTGTTTTCTCAATGTCGTTAGGGTTCATCTCTACCTGATAAAACCCAGAGGCAAGATCTAATGTGGTGAAATATTGACATCTACCTAATTTGTCTAAAACGTCCGTTATGTTAGGTATGGGATATTTATCGTCTATGGTCTTCTCATTTAGTTTGCGGAAATCTACTACTAGTCTCCACTTCTGCTTACCAGAAGCGTCAGCTTTCTTTGGAACTACCCAGATAGGTGAGCTCCAGGCTGAGTCAGATGGTCGGATGATTCCTTGATCTAGCATCTTAGTAATCTGGCTCCTAACTTCCTCGCGATGTACATAAGGGTACCTATAACTCTTGGTAAAGACCGGTAATTCGTCTGTCGTCCTAATACTGTGTTTAATTTTATTAGTGAAAGTCAGCGTCTCTCCCTCTATGTAAAATACGTCGGCAAACCGTCCACACAGGGTCTCTAAATTAGCTCGCTCTTCGACATTGAGATGTTTAGTCCTTAGATTCTGTAAAACCTTCTTAACTCGAGTGGGGTCCTGTTCGATCTCAGTCTGCTCTATGTTACAAACTTCTACTCGCGTTGTCGAGTCCTTAAACGAAATAACGATGTCTTCGTTAGTCATGTTCTCTACCTCAACTATTCCTGTCTTGTCAGTTACGGTAGTAATACATTCATGTATAAGGCAGTTACACATTAGTTGTTCAGTCACAAATATGTCACCGTCAGGATGTTCGATCGGGATGTTAACCAGTCTAGCTGAATTGGCAGGAATCATTTCCTCACGATTTACTCTCCTACACTGATAACGAGACAATGGTATTCTAGCTAACTCGGTTATTAGTACATTATTCTTCAGATCTATCTTACAGTTCTCCAATAGATCTAGGCCTATCAATCCATCAAAGTAGTTATGAAACTTGTAGATGAAAAGCTTTATATTGGATTGATCGCCGAATTCTGCAAAGTGCGGTATAGTGATCGAGTAGTCATGGGTACTAGTGACACGTGAATTCGTGACCTCGAAAGGATCAAAATCCTTTGGAACATGTGAAAAGAAATTACATGTTGCTTCAGGGCTAATGAAAGATTGATTGGCACCGGTGTCAATGAGCAATTTAAGAGGGGGGTTCGATATTTGAATGAACCGCAACTCTTTTTTTGACTGCAGATTTAATTCTATTTTAGTTCTCTGTTGGAACGACCCGAAGGAAAATCCTGATCCTTCTGTTCGGAAGGCAGTTGCGCGGGCTCAATAGCCATTGAGCTCGTGTTGTCAGTGGTCTGAGGGTCGTCCTGTTGGTCGCAGTAATATTCCGGAACGCTCTGGTAGCCGTAGAAGTTACCATAGTCAGTCTCTGGATAGTCACTGTCAGGGTAGTAGTACTCAGGGTAGTAATAGTCAGGGTAGTCACCTACCTCATTGTAGTTCATTTCCCTAGACTTAAAGTAATTAGTCGGGGGAGGATTACCAAATTTACGCCAGTCATGTCCCTGGATAGTAGGGGGAAGAGCTTTCGTCACGAAATGACTAACACCGCTCATAGGCTTCGGTCCTTGATGTTGAGGGGGTGCATTCCTAGGGGCAAACCTGAATCCACTATTCTGTGCGTTATAGTTCGGAGGGGGTGCTCGGAACATCTGCTGCGTACGCGAGGGCTGTAATGGCATGCGCTGTGGGGGATGAAACTGAAAAGCTGGACGCCAATGCTGCGGTTGCGGCTGCGGGTGCATCTGCGGTTGCGGCTGCATGGGCATAGGCTTTTGAACACCAAAATTAAACCCTTTTGGTACGCTGAAATTATTAGGTGCTAGGTACGGTACCTTAGATGATGTCTGCGTCGCTGGATTCCGGCTGGGCTCATTTCTATGTTGTAAGTACATTACATTCAATTCCTCCTGTACAAATTCCAAAGCCTTTTCTATAGTAGGGGGTCTCATACACCGTATACGGGACCCGAGAGGTTCTTTCAAACCTCGTACGTAAGACTGCATAGTAAGTTTACGGTACAAATCACGTTTCGCCTCCACGGTAGTAGGCACAATCTCATGCAGTGTGACATACGTCATTATTGTACTGAAAAGGGTTTGGCATTTGTCGTAAAATTCCTGTGGAGAGTCATTTCCCTGCGTTAATAATGACAGGTCATTATAGAGGGCGCTCTCGTCCCTCTGGTCCGCGAAATTATTAATTAGGGCATTCCTGATGCCTAACCAATTGTCAGGAATGCCATTGGCATTGATGGTCCGGGATGCTGGGCCTGTTATCTTATTCAGAATACCATTCATTAGGCATAAGTTTGCTAACTCGTGCCCCGGATCATTACAGATAAATTGCGTAACCAGTTGGTCACAGATTCTTATGAATCTGGTGAGGATGTTCGGGTTCCCGTCGAATTCCGGGACCATGCGGAGGGCCTTATAAATGTTGTCTGTTTCGTTCGCCATTTCGTTGGTTTCGTTAACTACTACACTAACGTTATTATCAGACAAATTAACACTACTATCGCTATCTTCCATATAACTACTGTCTAAATTTCTAAAATTATCTACTTCGCTTTCCCTACGATTTTGCCTAGAGGAGGCAGATTTCTCCTCCGTGCTTCTTGGGTGGAAAATGGTGGGAAAGGAGGCAACACTTCAAAGAAAGTTTCAAAGTACTCACATATTTTGGTATCTTCTTACACTGATTGTCAAGTGCGCCGCCGCCCGTGTGCCCGTAGATTCAAGATACGCCGATGAAGACTTGAAAGCTCAAACAGGGGTCTGTTCGTCTGGAACCGATTTTGGGAATTTCCTGGACGAATACGCACTGCTTCGACGTATCCTACCGCCTGCGCCAATTACGGAAGCCACCGGCGACGGTTTTAAAAAAAACCAAAACTTTTAAACTATTTATTAAAACTTTTACAAAGATCGTAAGATAATTATTCTAAAATAAAGTAATGAAGCTACGCTTGGTCGATGCAAGTACCAGGTGTAGAATGTCGTGACCGCGATCGAAGGCAGGCACGCTGAGGGAAAGACGTCATCGCTGAGTCGGCAAAGTAAGTACTCGGAGAATGACAATTATACTGGATGGACAACAAATGCAGTGGCATGCTGCATTCCTGGGTTGCAGATTAGGTGCATAGTTTCTATGTAACACGTCTTTGCCCAACAGTGGGACGTTACAGGCTAATTGTAAACTATATATATAAAGGCAGAGCTCATACATCAAACTCTGCTACAGGACAACACAAAAAAACATTCAAATATGTCTTTCTGGCCAGTTCCTAATTTGTACAATGATATTGAAGTGTTTGAGCTTAAACTCGACTGATTAAGACACATTTTACAGTGACAAATACGTCAATATAAAATGCATGTAAAAATTACGACTAGGTTTTTGTCTTTATAGTGCATACGCCTCACACTGGGGGTAATTTCTAAGAATTTTTTTGGACATTATTAAATTTCTAAGAAATTACGAGTTAGAGCCTTTTAGTGTTGCGCGGTAGCGGTGTTGGACGTGTGAGTTCAACCTAAGCTACCGATCAAATATAATGTACATGGATAGGTAAATATAATAATAATTCCTATAAATAAAAAAGTATAGTACAGATAGTAAAATTAAAATGCGCTTCATTATCCTAATAAAACTAACCAGACTAGATAAAAACAAGTCTATAGAATGTAGAGAGCATTATCTAAAGTTATATGCCATGTCATGATAAAGCAGTTATACCATACTTGCTTAGACAGATGCTGGAACAAGATCAGTGGCGCCATGCCAGTTGTATGCATAGCTAAGGGTATATGGGTAATTAAACATACCCGTAATAGACCTGGTCTTCTATGTATATTAGCTAACCCATAAGGTGAGCTAGCACTCACTAGTAGGCGGTTATTGAATAGATACCTATCGCTACCATTTTCAATGCGTCCGTGTTTCCTGGCCCATGCCAGGAAACATGGACGCATTGAAAATGGTAGTTGTAAGTTTCATTCAATATTTGCGTCTTGTCCATACAAGACGCAAATATTGAATGAAACTTAAGAGGTAAATATACCTAATTGATTGCGGATGGAAGTTGGAGTTGTATGCAGGTTAACTATGAGCCTTAATTGTATTGGAAGAACACCTACGCTTCATCCCTTAAGGAGGGCGTTTCATCCCATATCGAGGGACTTCTTTAGGGTGAGTGCGGTTCTAGACACGCGCGTACGCGTCCCCTGAAGAAGTCCGTTATGGGATGAAACGTTGGTGTTCTTCCAACACAAATAGGATTCGTAGTTGACCCGCATACAACTGTTATGAATTCGTCAAACTACGACAGTTTTTATAGTAAAATAGATAAATGTACTACCTACCTACATGATTAGTTATAATATAGATAAGCTACCTTACATACTGCATGTTCGATTTCATGCTTTCGACGATAGGTTGAAAATACATCGATAAAGCTAAGCAGTTATTGATAAAATCTCGTAAAATGCTTGTAGGTACAGGGTTTACAAACTGTAAAATGGTTAAAATCAAGTCTTAATTTTAGTTAACGCTTTAACTTTATAAATCCTAAGACAAAATCGTTTAAAAAAACATGAGATTCTCTGTAACATATTCAGATCTACAATTTGAGATTCGTTTTTAAGCATCAAGTTGTTTTCCACACAAAACTGGTCCCTATTCGTCGGGAAATTAGGGAACGCTTCAGTGCAGAAATGAGGGTAGTGTGAGTATTCTTCAATCAGTTCGAAATATTTATATTTCCTAGCTGCCTTGCGGATATTTTCCTCTAGAGAACATGGGGATGCTAGATACAGTCTATACTTTTTCTTATGTTTATGCAGTAACTCTTCCGCGTTAGACAATTCATCGTCGATCTTAGTAAATAGTTCTGCCATTGGTAGAGATCCAAATCTGTGAATGAAAGTGGACGGAGCGAGCTTGTATTTCTGGCCTGTCTTCTTATCCCTATAAACCCTCGCTGTGCTATCTAGCTGCAGTAGAAATGTGGGGATGCTGTAGCTATGCGTTGTTAACACATGTATGTGTGTCCCATACATCCGGGAGCTCTTAATCTCGCGATGTAGACTATTCGCGAAAGGATAGATACCTCCTTGGTGGACGAAACCGAAGAACAGAGTTAGCAGAATGTTCATTGTGTACCAGGAGAAGCGAAAGAGGTTTTTCATCCTTCGTACTTCTGATTTATCGCCTTCGTTCGGATGGAAGCGGTTCCCGTAGAGATAGACCAAGGGGATCAGAACGGGGATGATGAATCTGGCCTCTTGGTGGGGGAAGAGTGAGAGTACCGCGACGGGGGTGACCAGAGAGAACAGCATGAGGCCGCTGATGCTTTGGATCCGAGGTAGGTGGATGTATTGGCCTCGGATGAATCTGGAATATCGACCATATTAATTGTTACCATGTTACTCTATTCTGCATTTTAAAGTAAAGAGCAATTCCACAGGCATTTTAATGCCCCTTATATGTAAGTAAGGAGGTACATAGTCTAAGAAGTAGCAGGGAAACTAGCGCCGCTATTTATTTATTTTCTACTATTAAGTTCAGTGCGCATCAAAAATCACTCGCCGCGCCGGTCTACGCGTGCTTCGCTGAAGCTTAGCTAATCGAAACCAATCTATTATCAATACAAATCATTTATTTGCTGTTAACGCATTCAGTGCCCCTAACGCGTCTGTGTGTTTTAGGGGCACTGAATGCGTTAAAGGGCATAAAAAAGCTTTTAATAGTTTTCCCGAAATTCGTTATTCCTTGAATAACGTAATAATAATAAAAAATATTTTATATATTATATATTCCAAAGGAACGGGTCACTTTATGGCCCGAGATCATGGTAAATGAGAGACATAAAAAATATGTGGCGGTACTAGCTTCGCTTTTACCTTCGCCATAAGTGATAGTGGTTTCAATTACAACACCCACTGATTTGAATAATGTATCAAGGAAAACGTTAGAACATGTCACAGGATGTGTTATAGTTTGATCGAAACCGCTGTACCGCTCCTCCGCGGAAAGTTCGGCGAGGTGGGGGCGAGGAAAAAAGAGCAAGAGTACGCGTTGACGGCAGACTGATGGATCGGAGTGGCCGATATTTTCCCTCCGTCTCGCCGCTCACATACCTCAAGCGCGGTACAGCGGTTTCGGTCAAACTATAATTCTTTTTGACAGCAAAATTAGCACCTAAACTCTGAAACTGATATACCTACCTATACTCTGTCCATTTATTCATTTTTTAATTGAATGAAAGAATGCAATATTACATATTTATTTCCAAATAGTGATGTGAATCTTGAGAGCTTCAATGTCTTTTTATTGAGATAACAGATTACATGTCTATGAAATCTACTGGAGATTTTGTAACATTATTGTAGATAATTGTCATATGAATAATAATAGGAAATCGCGCGAGCTTTTAAACACTAAACTCAATGAAAATGACAGAATGGTTACATCAAGTTAATTACCTGTACAGGTGCAAGGAAAGTGAAGCCACTGCAGAGATTCCCAAAACATTGAACAGTAGCGGCACATTCACCACCAGGTGGAGCCACCACGGATGCAGCCCGTGCTGGCTGAGGTTACGGTGGTCCAAGTTGTATCTCAGGAAGTTCAGCGGAGTCACCACCCAGTTGTCCCAACCCACTTTGAAGGCATTCACCTCGGCCATAGTCAGATACCCATAGTACATTGAATCAGTCAAAATAAGAATTAAAATAGGAGGAATGCAACAAAGAATGAAGACCAGTATTCTGTAGTGGAAGTGACGAAACCCTATTACTTTGGAGCCTATTCCTCGGTGAAGCCAGAAGAACACTGGAGGGAAAGCAAACCCCACAAATGTAGGACGGTTGAATATACCTATAATTACTATTGCAGCGATTGCCACAACATCAGACACGGAATGTTTTGGCAGGTGCCTTGCCAATTTGAACAGTTGCACTTTCTCAACAGCTGTTCTAGCATTTTCATATTTCTCTTTTAGAAACTCTTCATGATATATTATTTTGTCCGATCTCAACATGGAGTTGGCCACTAAGTTAAGCAGCATAGAGAAGAACATCATCTCAAAGGCATTAGAGAAACTTCTACAGCAGTACACCAGGACCACATAAGAGCTAGCAAATATTGTTAAACGGTTACGGAAATTCTGCCCATAGAGTACGCACAATCTATACAAATTATAGTCATTGACTAGTGACAATAGACAGATAAATATTCTGGGGATAACTAGCAGGTAATAGGGCGTTTTTAAATCTATGTTGAGATAGAATTTAGTATAAGGGTTAATACTATTGATGAAATGCAAAGGTGGCCCGAGTATCATTTTTGGTACCAATATATTCCTTATGGCTGATTTTGGATGAAACTCCCAAGTTCTAGCGACGTCGATATTATGAATATCGCCTGCAAAATAATAGTACAAATCAGTAGAAATATTCGGTATTCGCTAAATACAGAAAAATCGGTCAGTAAAGGCAAAATAATAGTATTTTATGTGTATGTGTAGGTACTATATTACCTGCAATGACCTCAACATTTTGGAAGAACTCGTCCGGGTGTATGTAGCCCTGTTGCGGTAAAATAGTAAACAGAAATCTCAGAAATACCAGAAACCAATATGTAAGCGGCAATTTCACAGGTTTAGTGTGTACAATAGCTTTAAATATTCCTCTGTTAAAAAACATTTCCATCGGCAGTTTAAACTGCTGTGCTGTGCTTTAGCAATCAATCATCACAGTACTACACAGTTACAGTACACACAACGGTCAATTATTTGTAAGAAAATTGCAAGAAAATGCGTTCAGCCTCTCTCCGTTTCATTATTATTTTAATTCAGTTGTAATTATACCTATTTGATTGATCTTTGTTTTTAAATTTGCTTTTTTCCCCATGCTCATGCTTCATGCACGGCATGCACCACGTACCCGGTACGGGGTAGGTAGGTATCATTGATTGATTGACTGACAGTGTTGCCGGCACGGCACGGCATGGCAGTCAAATCAAAGCATACTATGCAACATAGTAAAAAGGCTTCGAACCAAAATCAAATATCTCCTACGATTGTCAAAATAGTATTTTAGCGTGAATAACGCCTTTTCACGCGTAGTTGGAAAAAATCTATGTCAACAAAAGATAATTAAGTAATGGCGAGTGGAGTGAGACAAAACTATTTTTCAGATTTTACAGTGGCAGTTGATGACCTGCGAAAGACTGCAGGTAGATGCTGGATGCGGCAAGCTGAAGGAAGACAGGGCGCTATGCAGCGAGGAAGTACAATTTTTTATTTGTACTTCCTCATTTCATTAGATATTTTCTAAACGAATATTTGTTTATCTGGAAATAACAGTTTTAGTTTGAATCACCTGTGTAATGTAAATCGAATATCATCGAAGTTTATTTTTATCAAGTTTCAGTTTAATTTGATCATGCCATGGGAACACGACAATAATCAGACCGTGATCAGACCATGTTATTTGATTGAGTTCGGTTTGGTTGGAGCTTTTTCAGTTTCACTGCCGGCAACACAACACACAACAAAACAAAAACAGACCTACAGTTTTATTTATTGACATTGTATTCTCTTTGCGAATTACGATACCACCTACATATTATTTTTATAAATAATATATATTTAATAAATAATAAAACTCTAGCTAGCTAGATTTGTATTTTCTTATCTCTTTGCACGGCCTCATAAAGAAATACATTAAAATTTGTGCGTTGCTTTGCTGGCTCTCGACGACGACGTGGTTCGACAGATTCCATTCTAATCTAAAAAATAACAACATATGAACCGATACTAATGTCTACTCAAGAGAAAACGATACGTTCTTCCATTGATAATTCACTAAAAGTAATAAGAATGTTCGACTGGTTGCTTGATCTTTATGTTTTGGTGAGTTATGTTCTTGATAACTTCGACATTCGCGAAGTAGTTATTTAGTTTCTTAGTGTTGTTTGTTTTTTCAATTTTCTGGGTTCTCTTTTTAGGATTTCTTCGTAGATGATCACTGGAACAAGTTACCTAGAAGCTGGAGAAATACTTTTCAAGACACTGACCCACAACACCTCAGTCAAGTTTTGAATGGGAAACCTACAAACAAAGTATATCCTCTATCATTACTTGCCCTAATAAGCTCTGTGAGAGCCCTGAGCATTCCCAGAGAAAGCAGTTACTATGAAGAATCGGAAACCAATAAAGAAAGTTCAATAGATAACTGCAGAAGTCATCCCAACTTGAAAAACCTGTTTTTGAAACATGTGAAAATAAAAAAGAGATATGAAATTTCATTAATGGCTAAAGTAGTTGATGGTGTGGCAGCACAAAGTGGCTGTGAAGCGGTTATTGACTTTGGCTCAGGTTTGGGACACTTAGTAAGGATGCTGGCATACAAATATGAGCTCTACACAGCAGGGATTGAGTGTCAAATGCAACTTACAGAGGAGGCTAGGTCTGTACTTTTGGTATGTATGTATTGAATAAAAGTCTTCAAGAATTGCTTCACTATTTCTTTACACTCATTTTTATTAATAAATTTCAGAAAACTTGATAAAGAACTAGAGTACACGGTTAACAAATATCTTTCACCAGAAGCGATGTCGAAACTAAAACAGCCAATACACATCAATACTACATTGGAGTCTGACCAGCAGCTCCTCAAGCTGGACCTTCCGGAGACCATGAGATGTTATGGACTAATAGGCCTTCATCCTTGTGGAGACTTGGGGCCTCTACTCCTGAAGCATTTTGTAAACAACCCTGCAGTAAAGTTCATTTGTGTAGTCGGGTGTTGCTTCATGAAGCTAAGCTGTGGGAATGCTGGGAAGGGCTACCCAATGAGTCAATATGTGAACGGGTTGGGAAGGGAAGGAAAGCTGTCGTATATTAGTCGAGAGATAGCTTGCCATGCTATAGAGACTTATAGTGAAAGACTGTTGAAAGGGAATTATGAGGACTTGAAGGTAAGAACTTAATGATTAAATCAATGGAATGCATTTCACACAGCACTGTCTAGCCCCAAAGTAAGCAGAGCTAGTTTTATAGGTAGGTACCAGATGGTTTAAACTGTTTACATATTATAATATATAGTACAGTAATATATAATAATGCAGAGCTTGTGTTATGGGTACTAGATGACTGATATACTGAATACAATACAGATATTTTTTATTATACATAGAAAAAGACCAGAACACCTGAAACAAATAATCTGCAGATTGTATAAATAAACAACTGTCCTGAGGCGGGAATCGAACCCGCAACCTTCTGCACTACAGGCAGACCTTCGCCCACCGCGCCACAGAGGTTGTCATGCACAATACACTCCCATACGGATGCCAGTTCTCCCTCTTGTTCTCGAATAATACCATAATCAATCAAAGCTGTCCCAGTATTCCCTATGCCAAGCTGTAATTTTTATTTATTTTAAAGATATTAAGGCTACAAATAACATTAGGTGTCACTAACAGTGAAAAAGGCCAATAATGACATGAAATGATACACCCAAAATGTAAATAATTATGTGCTATCTTATGGTGTTCCTAATCCTGGAAGAAATTATAAAAACGAAACATATATTCATGATTGTCATGTGTCATCTGTGCAATCTATTCTACTTTGTTGATTTACATAAAGTAGATTTATGTAGGAAGTTGAATAACTGATTGTCATATAATTTAGATTACCCTCACTTTTGCTATTCAGCTCCCTAACTGCAATAAACACATTTAAATTACAACAATGTGTTTTAACTGATATCCTGGACATAATAATGATTTTCATACCATCTGGGCACGTTTTCTAAGCACTATTCAATAGATGAATTTAAGTTTTGGTCATGATTTCAGGTCCATGCGTACAGAGCAGCCCTGGAGAAGATGCTAGTGGACTACAATCCACAGCTGAAGCATGCTAAAGTCAGGAGCATCAAACATTCCAACAGTTTGACTTTTGAGAGGTAAGTAATTAATAAGGCGCTTTCCCATAGTTGCGTTTTTTTCGGTCGATATCGATAATATTATATGCGGTATCACTTTTCAGTACATTTTGTATTAACTGCCATGAAGTTAAAAACTGCTGCGATAAAACCGACGGTGAATCGGGACGCAATATCGCGTTGCTATATTATTGAAGACTAAAAACGCACCTGTAGGGAAGAGCCTTAATGCTGGCCTGGACTATTCCCACAGTTCCAAAGTAACCAAAACTTATACAGTGGGACCCAGAAATTACTATAAATGGAAAAAGAAAAGGGAGGCCTTTGTCCTACAGTGGGATCCCATAAGCTAATAATAATATAGTGAGCATGTTTCCGTTCTCTATTTGCATAACATAGACTTTCTTCCATTCCAGTTACTGCACTCTAGCTGCTCAGAAGCTCGCGATCCCCCTCCCGCCGACCGCAGACGCCTGGTCCGAGGGCGAAGCCCTACTGACTCTGTGGCATAGAGTGGTCACCGTGTACACACTACGACTGGCCCTCGCGCCGTTGGTCGAGACTGTGGTCTTGTTGGATCGAGTGCTGTTTGTGCTTGAAAATGGTGAGCTATAAGCAGGAACCACACCACCGTAATTTTTGAGCTGCTGTTCTCGTTAAATGCGTTCTTTCAACTGAAATAACAACTCATTTTGCGTCGCCGTGTGGCAGTATAAACGACTCATAACTAAAAAAAAACACTCGTTTGGCTTCAGCCGTAATGCGAGAATCATATTTTTAGCCAAAAGACGTCCACGGCTGGACAAAGGCATCTCATAAATCGCCATAGTGTTGGAGGATCCAGCGGATTACATATCAGACGAACACTGGCAATATAATAGGGAGCTCACACTATGAGAACCAGTTTTGGTAGACTAAGTCTAGAAGGTAGAAATACGCGTCCGAAGCCGAAGGCAGACGCTAATAAATGTATAGGATAATATAAATAAATTAAAAATGCTGAACAATTCACACAATGTTATTTGCAGACATGTATGTCCCGAGGCGGGAATCGAACCCGTAATCTCCTGTGAGAAAAACACTGGCCATATAATAATTCACTATGCGGAGGTACCCCAACGCACACTAGCGCCGCCACCTTAGGCCTTAGTGTTGTCTGATTGGTGATCTAAGCTTTTAAAACCTGGGTGCCATTGGAGTTTTAGTAAAATTAATAATTGCTGAACAACTTATAATAGAGATAAATCAATAAACTTAAATTTCACTTTATCACACATTTATTCACACAGTTTGTACGGACAGGAAGAAATTCTAGAATTAATACACTAAAACTGAAGCAACACATAACACTGGAAACTTATGTTTACTTCCAATAAATATTTTGGCACTATACAAACAATCTTAAAAACTAGAAAAATATGTTCTGTAAATCTATTGTTGTAAAAATAATACTTTGCGTTGTCGACTTTTAATTTCAAACTAGCCCGTTAAAAGCCTATTGCATCGTAGATTGCATCACTTCAAATAGTAATAAATTAGAAGGTAGTCATTTAGAGAAATTGGCGGTCCCCGAGGCACACTAGCGCCGCCACCTTTTTATATTTACCGTATCTTTTTATTTTGTTGACCAAAGGAAAAGAATTTCAAAACATTCATTTGACAGTTTGTTATTCATATTATAGCTTTTAATTATAATAGCTTAATGCCTCTGAATTAGTTGTTGCCCTTGGTGGAAACCAAACTCTATTTTCGCATCTCTGCCTAAACATTACAACGTAACAATAAGATAAAATAGGTGGCGGCGCTAGTGTGCTCGATTAACTATTTTCGGCTGTTTTTGTTACTGACATTACCCTAGAAACTGGGATAGTGACTTACCCTCCTTTACCTCAATCTACACACTAAAAATATAACATGTAAGTTGCATGTGAAAGGTTGGGTATGTACTAAAAGTTATTTTATTAAGATCATGCGCAGACTAGGTACTTTTTTCCGCGTGCGGTTCGGGGATTTTTTATTTTTTGGTTTAAGTCTAGTCTGAGCAGACCTTAATAAAATAACTTTTAGTACATACCCAGCCAATATTATGAATAATCTAAAGTATAAATGTATTGGTTGCTTGAAATCATATTGGCATATTTTTGTTCTAGGAATGTCTTGCGAAATCAGGCCCGTTTTCGACCCAAAGCTGTCTCCAAGAAACCACATCATTATTGCCAGAAGATGATTTTAACGAATTTATTAGATTAAGGTACATCAAAATGTGCTTAAGTTAGAAGGCAGTGTGTAAAAGGATTATTTCATTAAATATTTTTTATTAAAACTATTTTATTTTTATAAATTTATTTGCTGTGGTTGGTGCTCTGTTTTGCAATATTAGGCTAGAGAACAACAATATCCCAAAGATGTCGAACGCTGGACATAGGCATCTCCTAAAGATGATATAATG
Organism: Eupithecia dodoneata; assembly: GCA_947044415.1. NCBI lineage: Eukaryota > Metazoa > Arthropoda > Insecta > Lepidoptera > Geometridae > Eupithecia > Eupithecia dodoneata. The sequence continues at coordinate 2,362,718 of OX345656.1, read as the reverse complement.
ACCGTTCCTGTGGTACTCTACTCTGTTTTCGTAAATGTTACCTACATAAAACATAACAGTAGGTAATTAGAAAAAATACATTTATAAGAGCAATTCTTGCGACACATTGCGAAGACTTATTTCCATGATACATGACTAGATTTATTTCTAGGCCTTGTTTTTCGTTTGTTTATCATCAGTTTGATCTGGGAACTTCCACAGCGAGCGGGTTCTAGGTACTTAAGCCCGTATTAATAAAGCTTGCTCCGTCATCGATGTATATTCTTGTAACGATTTTCTTTTGGCATTAACGTTAAGCAGATTTATGACTGACTAAGCTATTACGGGCCTAAATATTTCTATGGCCAAAACCTTCACTGGGTTTCGTAGAGAACTTGTCATTGTCTTTATAAATGTACTGGATTAAGAACTGTCCAATTTATACTTCATAAGATTCTCACGACTATTTGCTCGCTGTGGAAGACATAGGGATCTATGAATTACGTCGCTAGTATTCATTGTCTACTCTATCAAACGTAAGATCTTGGTATGCCACCAGAAAACCTGGGGGATGGATAGGACTTGAACCTTTGACCTTCCCTCGTTACGAGAATGCTCTAACCAGGTGTTACAGTGGCTTCATTTCCCGCAGAAATCGAAAGTTGCGATATGATTTAGTGATGAAGAAAACCTTGTCTGGTTCCAAACTCCTATATTCCTTTTATTTGTATTAGCAAGTTACGTTTGGTCTATTAACTGAATTGAAACCCTAGCGACGTAATCCAGACGCCCTTACACACACTAATCCCATCAAGCGGTCGCCGGCGGTTCCCTGAGCATCGGACTGGGTTCCTCATCAGAATCCTCGGAGTGGACGCGGGTGAAGCTCCGCCGCTCCAGCAGCCGGCGTAGCTTGAACTCTCCTTGCTTGTACTCCCAGCGGCGCCGGGTACCGCTTTTACGACCTAGTGGAGTTCTTGCTCTGGTTTATGTGTAAACTATATCTGATGGAATGGGGCTTTTTATCAAAAAAAGTACGTTATTTATGTCGTACTAAAATAAAAAAGATAGTACCTACGTAATGTATGTGGTGGGTCAAATCCAATGACACCCTCGTTAGAAATCTGTTTTTATCGACTGGGTGTTCATGTACTCGTAGCGACCTCTAGACAAATATTGGCTGAACCACAAAGCTAACGTCAAATAAGGTGCTCAAAGAAAGTAACAGCCAGAAACTAGTGTCCAAATATTGATATTTTATAAAATTTATTTTATCATTAGTACATTGGACATTGATATTGAAGTGATATCAATATCAATATCCAATGTAGTTTTTTCTTGGGCGCCTCGATGTTTTCCCTGTCAGTTAGAGGTCGCTACATACTATTATTGCAGATGGAAGACGTCCGCTACTGGGTAAAGGCATCCCAAAAAACCATCAAAAAACCTGGGCGACCTTGTGAGGATCTGACAAGTATAATCCGCCATCCGGTAGGTATGAGGTCGCCACTCGATTTGTTGTACTATTATATAATCAACGAGCAATGCAGACAAAGCCCCCACAAAACCCAAGGACCGAGGGGTCGTCACCCTTCGAGTTGACGCCGGGGTAATGAGGCCAAGCCTCGAAGCCCCTCTCTGTGCCCCCACCGGGGCCGGAAATAAATTTATTGACAAAGCCCAATAGCAATATCTCCGTGCCTACAAGACTGGCAGACCTCGGTGCGAAATAATGGTATATCGTTATCATTGTTATATACACAGATACCTAACAGTGTGCTGTGTTAAAGAGAAGAATTCTTCTGTCATAAGATAAGAGGTGCCAACTAGGTTAAGATTTAAGAGTAAAAGTGTAAGCATGCGTCTAGTCTTAGCCAGCGACTAGCGAGTGAATTAGACAGTCAGTCTAGGCTGTCTGTCTAAGCTGACTCACTAGCTAGTCGCTAACTCAAAGGTGCGGGAATATGTAGGTGCGTAAAAATAAAAATACAAAGCTGCTTCCAATAACTATATTTAACGACCACAACACAAGCGCAAATAAAATAAATAACCTGTCACATTAACAATAATTTAATAACAATAAATAAAAAGTCTAACAATAAATAAAGTCGTATTTGAGCGACAAAAGGAACAATCTCAGTCAATAATCTAATAAAATATATAATAATTTGTGTCAGTAGAACAAAATGGCGCCGATTTTCATGCCATCTCAATTAAATACTATAACTATGTAATTAGGAGATTTATGTAATCTCAATTTTAAAGGGAACATTATTCAATAGGAATATAATAAAAAATTGTGCAGTAACAAAACGAGATACTAATAAAAAAGTAAAGCTGAGGAATGCTATTTTCACAAGGTTAAACTTACATTCATAATGGAATATTATGTCTTATAGACTTTTATGTAATAAATTACTATCTTAGCTGATATTCAACTAATTATTTTCAGATCATTATAATATGGAAGGAATGTTAAAACACACTAAGCGCTACCATAATCTCGGTAGTTAGAGATTTGAGACCATTAATTACGTATTGCATTGGTAACAACGCAAATATGTCTAATTAGTTTACTATTTGTGCAATAAAAGCGCGATGACGGTTCTCGATAAGGACCATAGACATATATGTAGATATTGTACTACTGAAGATACAAACCGATATTGTCTCTGGTTTCGATAAAATTCGGTGAGAACATTAAAATAAATTTGGTTTCTAACGAATTTTATCGAAACAAGAGACAAAAACGGTGTTTATAGATCATTATCTAGAATCGTATATATTCGCTCTCCAGAATCTACACCATAATAACCTGACGTCATTCTCAATCCCATTCTATACGTCCGCAGGTATACCTACTTTATTTTACTACTAAAAGTTTAGGAATGGAGGAGGTCAATCTAGCGTAAATTTTTGAGTTGAGTCGCGTATTTTCGGTCGTATAAATTCTGTCCAGCAGAAAATCTGTTGGGCTGCCAGACGCAATTTATTCAGTTGCCTTATTCTAGTCGACTAACCCAATCTATACCTGACTATGCGTGTGAGTCAGCAGTTAACTATTTTTGCGTCGCCGTTTGAATCAGACAGGATTTTTCTATGAAACCAAATGCAGCAGAAATTACGCCAGTGACAATTCAATTCATTGGTCCGGGAGCCAGTGACAGAGTTTCATTGGTCCGGGAGCCAGTGACAGAGTTTCATGACAGTCCCTCCCAACCACGGAGTCGCAGCTGACGGTCGCGAGTATTCATAATATTAATCCCTAATGCATTTTACTAATTTTCGTTTGGGAGGAAATAATTGACCAAATTTGTACCTGGCTCCCGGACCAAAAATTTACGCTCATTGGCCTCAGCCTTAAGCTATAGTCTATACGCAGATCATTTCATTAATCGTCAACAACATCACCGTTATTATCACAAGGGTGAGTGGTTAGTGCACTAGCCGCTCGGTCTCGTAGTGTACCTTACCTTGCGTGGAGGCCTGCCGCAGCGCGAGCGCCGCCAGCGCGATTAAGGTAGCGCCGCCCGCGCCCGCCACGCCGCCCCACCACCACGGCCAGGATGTGGCGCCCACCAGGGATGAACTTACCTCTGAAACACACAAAGGCACTTAGACAAGTCAAATGTTATACTATAAATTATTATCAAATAAGTTTATTAGGTAGATGCTGGATGCGTCAATCTGAAGACAGGGCGCTATGGCGCGCTCATTGGGGGAGGCCTATGTCCAGCAGTGGACTAATATCACTTATGTGTCTAATGCACAGATATCACACTAATAAGTGTATATTTTGTATGACTATCGCTACATAGTACAAAATAAGTCTCTTCCCGCTGTCTGTCCCTATGTATGCTTAGATAAGACATTTATTTGCAACAATATACAAAAGACACACTTATTAGTGTGATATACATATTTGGTCTGTGCTTCCCTATCTACTCCTGAGTAGTGGTTATGCTGATTTGAGACAGTTTTGCTGATGTAACTCATATCAGTCTCTTTTTGATAAATATTTAGTGCAACTGTTTTTTCGTTATAAGCTGCGGCTAAGCCCCTCTGCTTCGCCCGCGTGGAATTCTATGAGTCGGTTTGTAAACCTTCCTCTTGAATCATTCTATCTATTTAAGAAAACCGCAACAAAATCCGTTGCGTATTTTTAAAGATCTAAAAGCATACATAGGGACAGACAGACGGCGGGAAACGACTTTGTTTTATACTATTTAGTGATTCTGTATAGTATGAGCCTTCAGCCAAACCAATCAAACGACAAAAATAACAAAAAAAAAGAACATAACACTTACTCACCAATGGTAGCGGTCGGCTTCACGTGCGGAGTGACATTAACTTTCTGTGCAGAACTCTCTTGGAGAAGCATCGGCTCAGTGGAGTTCTGGAGCGAGGCGTCGATGAACTTGTATACTCGGTACGGGTTCAATTCTGCGACGTAAACCTGAAAAAAAAGTTAAACCAATCTGGTCACTGGAGTACCAGTTATTACCGATATGAACGAAGAAACTAGGGAAGGGAGGCCTTTGTCCAATAGTGGAGTACCATGGATTCTTGATGCTAACTCAGCAGCACATTGGTTGAAGCCTATGTAAGCTGTGTGGTTCTCTGTGGCACACACATGCACGTTTTACGTACACCACTATAGCTTCCCTGCTACAAATTACCCAATAGCTTTTATATTTTCTTCAATATTAATACTGTACCTTTACTCAACGAAACGTGCCTAGCCAGAATTGATTTAGTCAAAGCTGATTAACTCGCGTACTTTGTAGGCACACTTTTATCAAGTTACGTGAAGGTTATCAGTAATCTGGATTTTTGGAATAAAAAGACTACGTTTTTTTTGCAAAATTTCAGTCTGATCTGTTCATAGAGTCATCGCAAGCTGGTGAAGACCATGCCTCCGGACCGTTCACTATATAGAGTAGAGACCCTTCTAGTCTATTCTAGAATGTTCGTACCTTAGAGCCGTCCGGGCTAGTGACGATATCGTGCGGGTTGCTGAGTCCGCCCTGAGGCGCGAAGGTTCCTACGAGCCGGCCCGATGTGAAGTCGATGACGTACCCTCGGACAGGGACCATGCCCCCCGGACCGTTCACTATATAGAGACGGCCGCCTGAAAAAAGAGAGGTATTTTGTTCAGGGTGTTCTGGTCGTTATCAATGTATGTAGTTATAATAAAAAATATCTATCTATGCATATATTGTGTTATGTATATCAGTCATCTAGTACCTATAACACAAGTTCTGCTTAGGGTGGGTGTAGATGATGCTGTGTGGATAGTTCAGCATTATTTAATTTATTTGTTTATCATTTTATTGGGTTGAATTTGAAGTTATTCGGTCAAAATCAATTTATGCTTGAGTAACGATTTTCTATGATAAAAACGTTACTCAAGCATAAACCGATGACTGTGTAGTTTTATAATACAGGCCTTAGAAAAGGGCAGATGGCGATGTGACGTCATCTTTCTCTATTCTACGCTAGCTAGATTACCGTGCTAGGCCTACAGTTGTGAATTGGATTAGTAGGTACTGTATACTTCAGAAGAAGCAAAAAATTATGGGCTCCATATTTTTAACTGTAAGACGACCTTATGAATTAATGTTGATTGTCATCGTCTAAAAAATATAAAAAGGAAATCAGGGGACACCCGGGTTTGAACCGGGGACCTCTCGATCTGCAGTCGAATGCTCTACCACTGAGCTATATCCCCGATGACGCTGTAGCCGAAATCACAGCATACAATACTAACGCGATGATAATGTATAATGTGGGAGGAAATGACGTCATAGCAGATATACAGATAGGTCACGCAAACATTGATAAAGGCATACATAATTTTTATTAACTTCGTTGATTGCTTTGTGCATTTACGAGTAGGCATACATAACTCGTAAATATTTAGTTTTCCTTGTTTACTGAGCTGGATTTAAAACAGTATTATAACTATGTACATGTTGAGAAACTATTAGCCATGAACTTCTGCGCAAATTGAGGCTAAACTCAATGCAACATTAGTAGGTACAGTAAAAGTAAAAAGATTTTTATTTTGTCAGAACTCTTATAAATTATACTTATAACAAGAAACTGACAAAATCGGTCTCCACTCAGCATGTGCTATGGTAGAGCAGATCGTACCATAGCGCTGGTCTTCCGTGGAGACCGTGGTGCGCAAGGTGGCCTAATACAATAAGGAACAAAACTAAAATGTTATGTAACAGAAAAACAATTAACAGAAACTATAACTATGTAAACAATATTATTCAAAATAAAATAAGTAAATAAAATCTAGAATGATCTTTGTACATTTCAAATAAAATAAAATAAACCTATTAAAACTACAACGAAATTGTTAATATATATTTATATTACCTTAATTAAAAAAAAAAATTAATTTGAAGGCAACGGACTGCTTATTTGAACTGGATGTATGTTTTGAGACTCAAACAGTACTTTTTTTGAGTTATTTTTTGAATAAGTAAACGGACTGAGAGTTTTTTAATGGTGGTGGTAGATTGTTCCAACATTTCGTGGCAGAGTATCTAAAACTGCCACGAAATGCAGCCGTTCTATGCCTTGGACAGATTAGGCGAATGGCGTGACGGATACGGCGGTTAGAAAAATTTAGTTTTTCAAAACAAATAGCTGGGCTGATGATGCTTAATTATTCAGAAAAGAAGTATTGCGTAGTGAAGTGTCCGGCGAGACGACATATTAAGCAATCCATTAGCATTAATATAGGGAGAAATGTGAGCGCGTCGGGGAATAGGATAACAGAAGCGCACACAAGCGTTTTGTATAAGCTGAATAAGCTTTTCTGACCTAGAAAGCAAACATTCCCCAAAAACACTATCAGCGAAGTTAAGTTTAGACAGTATGAGTGAGTCACACAACTTTATTCTCATATCCACGCTTAAATGCTCACGCATGCGGTATAGGACAGATAAACGATAAAAACAAATTTGAACAGTTTTCAAAACATAATTTTCAAAATGTAAAGTGCCATCCATTATAAAACTTAAATTGCGGGCTTCTAAAACTCGTTCTGTAGGCAAACCATTAACGATTAGCGTCGGTCCTTCGGTTATTATATTTTCAATCAATCATTCAATCATTAATATGCGCTTATCGATTAAACACGTTATACGCTTGTACTAGTGTATTGTTAATTCTTTATGGTACACACAATAATAAATAACAATTACTAACTAAATAGGATATGTATATAGGCGAGCTTAACCCTGACAAAGAAGTTAAGTCTGTATATTAATTTGTAACTTGATAATTTAGTCTCCAGTTAATATATATCTATAAAACTTCTTCAATCGAAGCCAAACTCAAATGAAATAATCAATGTATATCTGTTGTGGTAGATAATAGTATAGCTAAGTTTTTTAAAGGGTACACAAGTCAACGGGGCGCTGCGCGAACACATCAGTGGCGGAGTCTAAATGTATGCTATCTCACCTGATATAGTATGTGAAAGGGCGCGCTAGGATGAAATGCACAATTGATTCATTTCTAAAACGAACGCGTAAAAAAAATTAACAGACTTTAGCACTAGGGTTATTATAGAAAAACCATTGCGATTGAATTTTTTTTTTTATTAAATTTATTTCAACTTTTGTATAACTAAACTTTGTTGGAAAGGGCTTTATTTAGGAGTTTTCTTTCTAAGTATATTATTTATTTCCGCCCAATGTTGGGCTTGGCCTTTCCACGTTTGTATGGGAAGGTGCTTGATTTGAAATAAAAAGATTTGTAGTATATTAAATACTTAATTGATTATTGAGTAAGGATAATATTATTGCTTGATACCGAGGATGTACCGACGTTACCTTTAACAGGTGCATAGGCTACACTAAACAGCCTGGGTCCAATGAGCCAGCTGCTAAAGCTGCCTGCATACGTGCCGTTGGCTGCACTAAAGCACCCTACACGGCCGCGCTCGCGGTCCGCGACACAGACCAACCCGCGGTCCGGCGCTAGTGTCAGCGCGTGCGGTACGTTAAACACGAACGGAGAGTCGCCGTGGGCTGGGAATGTAACAGGTTTATTAGTTAGTTGTACAACAAGTAATTTATCACAATAGGCCAACCATGGCCGCGGAGATACCCAAGCCACACAAAGAAAAACAAGTAAATAAGAATCAGTTAAAATAAAAAATACAGAGATAGTGGTGGTCTTTGAATTATTTGGCATGTTAAATCTGTCATTGATTTTGTTCCTACGAACAAATTTTATACAAACACACATCATCATCATCAGCCTATGTTAGTCCACTGCTGGACATAGGCCTCCCCTTATGAGCGCCATAGCGCCATGTCTTCAGCTTGACGCATCCAGTATCTACCTGCAGTCTTTCGCAGGTCGTCATCCCACCTGGTCGGAGGGCGTCCTACACTACGTTTACCGAGTCGGGGTCTCCATTCAAGAACACGTTTGCCCCAAACTTTAATTTTATACAAAATGCAGCATGTAATGTAGTCACGAAAACACTATGTAATAGAAAGTAGTTTTAAAACTAAGCTATTATTGTTCGCTGGCATTTTGTTAAAAGAAACAGTGTGCTAGTCGATGTAGGGGCCGAAATCTTCAAACCACTTGCCCCCTAATACAAACACACACAGGAAAGCGTGACTGAGCAAGCTTTCTTTACGGAAAGCTTGCTCAGTCACGCTTTCCTGTGGCATAAACGTAACTCAGGCATATATCTACTTACTATGGACCATAGAATAAGTTCAATAAGATCTGTTACTTTTCTATGGTCTGAAATAAATGATTTATTATTATATCTATGACTGAGCAAGCTTTTATAACACGGCCCTTATATTGACTACAATCGCCAATGATCTCGATTCCTATTCAAATCCGGAAACTGAATAAATATTTACTTTGTTTGAAAAATGTCTACCTTAGGTCCAACTGAGGAGTCTAGGATAACAAATAAAACGCTTACATCGCCCCCACTGCAGAATAATGCTGCCATCTGGTGCCATCTTCAATATCCTATGGTTGCAATAACCATCAGCCACAAAGAAATCTCCAGTTGGCAACACTGCCACCGCACTCGGCTTGCAGAAGTGTTGGTCGTCGTTGCCAGGGACAAACCTAGCGAAAGGAAACAAATTAATTGTACCTACTGAATTGTACTAAAGAATAACCATTATAGTAATTACATACTGATTACTATATGGTTATTCTGTGCTAACAAGAGAAGGTGTATAACAAAAGAAGGTTTATGTTCGTGCTTCGAGGTTGAGATAATTGAATGACGACTGATAACTACATCTTTAAACTTGATTTTGAACGAGGTAATGATTCTGTATAGGCTGGTATAAGATTTCTTTTTTAAAGCTGTCGTGATCCCCTTTTGTTTTTTGTGTACTGGACGTCTGGATTAGAGATGGGTTTATGCCGGGCATTTACAGGGCAAATTGAGTAAATGCCCGATAAATGTCTTTTTATGCCTTTTAAATGTCCAATCACAGGGCAGAAACTATAATTATGTTATCCATATGTTATTGCTTTTATAACTTACATAAAAATGTTTTTTATGTGTAGACTGAGGAAAATTAAGTAGGACGTACCTATTTTTATACAACGCCACTAGATAAAGTAAATAAAAGTGAGTTTTCATTTGTCTGTATTTGTTTGTGCTATCCAATGAGATTTTACAAATAGAGACGTCATACTCATTTTAAAGAAATAAAAACATGGCTATATTTTATTATTATACCTACCTACCACATGGAACTTTATGTCTATCTGACGGCCAATGACAGCCTATGACGTCAGATCGGCTATCAGTTAGAGGGAACTGGGCTAAAATGGGTACCTAGCAGGCTGCATGAAGAAAATAAATTTAATTTAAGTAAATTAAATAAATAAAAAGGTTTATTTACAAATTATAATATTAAGTAGGATATCCATTTTTATATCTACTTTTGGTAGGTTTATAGTACCTTCAAAGAAGCTTAGTTATTTATTCCGTTTTTGTCTTTTATAGATTTCTTTGCAATTGAGAATAATTCTATGTACGTAATGTAAGCCGCCACCATGAGTGTCTTGGACACTCATGGAGGCGGCTTACATGGCCTTACAGGGCCCGCAGTCTAAACCCATACAATTGCGCAGAGGAGTGAGGCAGGGGGATGTCATATCTCCGAAACTGTTCACGTGCGCATTGGAGGATATGTTTAGGTTGCTGGACTAGAAAGATAAGGGCATTAACATAAATGGCGAGTAGGTACATCTCACACCTGCGATTCGCTGATGACAGTCTTAATGGCGGAGTCGCTTGAGGAACTGAACCAGATGCTGGACGGCCTAGCTTTAGCCTCCCGATGTATCGGTCTTGGCAGGAATTTGGATAAAACCAAAGTCATGATCAATGGTCACATTGATCCAAGGCCGGTGGTAGTACAGTACCTTCTCTAAACTGTTTCCGAGTACACTTACCTTGGGCAAATTCTGCAGTTGGGTAAAAACAATTTCGAGAAGGAGGCCAAGAAAAGGATCCAGCTAGGCTGGGCAGCATTTGGGAAACTACGTCAAGTTTTCTCGTCATCCATACCGCAATGCTTGAAAACGAAAGTTTCCAACCAGTGCGTCCTACCCGTTATGACCTACGGAGCTGAGACGTGGACACTCACGATAGGGCTGATCCACCAGTCCAAAGTCGCTCAGCAAGCTATGGAAAGAGCTATGCTCAGAGTTTCTCTGAAGGATAAGATTCGTAACGAATACATCCGACAGAGAACCAAAGTTATGGACATGGCTCTAAGAATTAACAAGCTGAAGTGGCAGTGGGCCGGCCATATCTCGAGAAGAACCGACGGCCGCTGGGGCAAACGTGTTCTTGAGTGGAGACCGTGACTCGGTAAACGTAGTGTAGGACGCCCTCCGACGAGGTGGGATTATGACCTGCGAAAGACTGCTGGTAGATGCTGGATGCGGCAAGCTGAAGACAGGGCGCTATGGCGCTCATTGGGGGAGGCCTGTGTCCAGCAGTGAACTGATATAGGCTGATGATGATGATGGATGTAAGCGAACGTTGAAGAATGTATCTATGCACAGTTATAGATACATTCATCAATAAGGTGAATTTGATTGGATTGCAAGCTTCTCAAACGAAAGAATTTTTTTTTGAATTCACGGTGATCTTTTAAGATGGCTTGAGGCTTACATGCAGGCTCGAAGCCAAGCTGTTACAATAAAAGGCTATTGTTCATCTTTTGTTCCCATATTTTCAGGCGTTCCCCAAGGTTCCCATCTTGGAGCTCTCCTATTTTTAATCTTTATTAATGATGTTATTTTAAATTTTTGTAACTCAAGTTCACTAATTTATGCTGATGATACAAAAATATTTATAAAAGTTTCATCTATATCCGATTGTCAACTTCTCCAAGAAGATCTTAATAGACTCTACTCATACTGTCAGTTGAATTGTATTTTCCTTAATGCTAAAAAATGCAATGTTATATCATTCACAAGGAAACCTAAACCTATAATTTTTAAGTATAATTTTAATAATATTGAAATCTCTAGGGTCTCGGTGGTTAGAGATCTAGGCGTCTATTTAGATCACAAGTTGTCTTTTATAAATCATTTCGATATAATTACGCCCAAGGCTTATCGAATGCTTGGTTTTATTATGAGAATTGGTAGGGAATTCAAAAACCCTAACACTCTTATCCTACTGTACAATAGCTTCGTCAGGTCAATTCTTGAATATGGATCAACGGTTTGGAATCCCCAATATAAGATACATATAGAAGATATACAACGAATTCAGAATAAATTTTTGAAACATTATTCATTCCGCTTCCCGACAGCCCCCACGGACTCTATAGTAGATCTTGACATTCGTCGCACTATACGAGATCAGGTGTTCTTATATAAATTACTAAATAATCAAATTGACTCCCAGTTGTTACTTGAAAATATTTATTTGTATTGCCCACGGGCTTCATCTAGAAAAAAAAAAACTTTTTGGACTCCTACCTCTAGAACTAATTATAGGCAGAACATATTTCTGAACAGAGCTTGCAATAATTATAATAAATATTTCAATGAAATTGATATTTTCAATTCAACCCTTGTCTCATTTCGTAGAAGCATTGCAGCCAATGCTGCCGCCAATAACTGACTTAGTTTAGTTTAAATTATGTTAAAACTCTATTGTTAACTGTATATCTGTTCACTAGTTTTATGTTTAAATTTGTTAATAGTGGAGACTTCACTGGTCTATGTAAATCCTTATTGTAACTCTTTATAATGTCTATGTACTGTCTGTCTTCCAAATAAACAAAAATAAATAAAAAAATTAAATCCTTCTTTCTTTTCACAACCTCCCAGAGTAAGTATTGCACTTTCTAAACACACAACATGGCATTTTAGTATTTTTTCATAGGTACTCCTAAATCCTGCTTCAGGGTACATCCGCGTTGCGGCCAGACGCAGGACAGACTGAGTTCACTCAAGCTAATTTAATTAGCTTGTGTTCTTCTTGCCACGTAGACCTCGATACAACGTATCTACCTATATAACATCATTGGTACTAGCTCGGTATGTTCGCACTGGTCATAGCGTGCAATGAAGTGAAGTTAGTAAATGTACGCGCTCAATTCATTACTCTCGCTTTAGACTACAATGTACGAACTTCACTTCACTGCGTTCCGCGCATCGCGGTACTTCCCCGAGATTTAATCAAACTAAATTTGTTTGAGAGTCGCTAACTTGCTTTATAGTCCCGTGATCAAGTAGGTACATAATGATTGAAGTAAAAGTAGGTACTTAAATAGGAAAAAATAATTAATAGTGATATTGAAATAAATATAACAATAACTTAATAGGTACTTATCGTGTATTAATGTTTTATCAGCTACAAAACAATATATTTTGGGCTATTTATACAATTTCCCAACATATTTATCTATATATTTTATTAAAAAAGTCTAAAAACTACAAGAATGGTTTCTGCCCTGTCATCGGGCATTTATTTGGACATAAACTCGTTTTTGCCCTATTTGTCCAGTTTATGCCCTTTTTGCCCAATAGGGTTTAAACCCTCGACCCATCTCTAGTCTGGATACATCAGCGTGGATTATTTGTACCTATGAAAAAACAAAAGACAATCGCGTGAGCTTTAAGAAATTTACATTGAATCAACACAGCTATGATAGTCACCAAACACGAATACTTAGAATATTACATTGGTGGTTTAAGGCAAAAGTACTGCCTCCAATAATTAGCACCACAAAATTAACTTACTAACCAAAATGTTAAAGTAGCTACCTAACAAGATTTTCGTAATATTTTAAGTTTTAAAGTTACAAAGTCGCGAGGACTGAGTATCTGGACTAGCGCTTCGTGAAAACCGTTCTATAATAAAATATAAATTCTATATATATTTAATAAATTCTATATATCTTCAGTATTCTGAGTCCACAACACGCACGAATGTTTATTTTTTTTGCATAGCAATGCTAATTATTCGTTGTTTACTATTCAGTAACAATTAGATGCAAAACAGTGCATTTTTATTACCAACTCTTGAATTAATCTTACAGATCCTTGCAGTTGTTTAAATTCACAAATGTTGGTAAAATGACAATCAATCTGAAAATATAATCATCATCATGTTGGTTCTAAATGACAACTACTGCTATTCCGTCGCCAGTTTCTTTCTGAATATGAGGGTCTGTAGTCCTTTATAATGTACGTACATTCTATAGAAATTAGGCCCCTTGTTCTCAGACAAAAAATAAAACAGGGACTTTAGTTTATTATAGTTTTCAATTAGTTACTATTTCTTAGATCTGTATGAATAAGGCAATTACTTCTTTCACTATTTCTGTGTATACCAACCGAATCCTAGCGCTAAGCAGAGGCAACCATCGCATCATGACAAGAGCCCTAACTGGACACTGTCGCCTTAACAAGCAAATGTTCAAACTAGGGCTAAGCGACAAACAATCCTGCAGATTCTGCGAGGAGGTGAATGAAATGCCCCTCCATCTGCTAAGTGAGTGTGGAGCACAGAAGCACATACACAGCATCCATCTGGGCAAGCATCTGCATAGCCCAGATGAGCTACGAGACATCACCCCGAAGAAAATCCTACAGTTCCTAGCAGCTGCAAGGGTTAGTGGCGAACTATGAATGCTACGGCTTCGGGGCTGAACGTATAAGTGGCGATCACAATAGGCCTATCATGTCCGCCGTGATACCAAAGCCACCCAAAGCAAATTAAAAAGAAAAATATATAGTAAGCGTAAATAATTCTTACTTCTCTCCTAGCACCATGGATGGTTTCTGCCACTTGCCAGCGTCAAATTTGAATACCTGATGCATAGCCACATCCGTCACAAACACATTGCCATCCTTGTCCATTGTAATGCCGTGGGGAATGTAGAACCTGGAAACCTCTTTATGTTGAATTTGTATCTTCATAAAGGGTAATGTTTTGATAGCGAACTACTAGGAATTAAATTAAAAGGATAGATAGAAATTAGAGGGGCTTGCATTAGATTTGTAGCTATAATATGTATAGTTATATAATCTATAAGTGAGCGAGGCACTCAGTGTTTAAAAAGATTAATTACAATTTGAGTAATTCATAGATAGGTAAGTAAGTATTTTCTTTGTATGTTAAGTAATTTTGTACAATATTTTTAGTATAGTTTGACAATGCCCTTATACAGCAGCATGCTTTGACATACCTTTTAACTAATTTATTATTTATTTTACTGTGATAAATAAAATTCCTATGAATCTTTTAATTTAATTTTTAAAGCAGGCATGTCTGTCTGCTTTTTCTTTGCACAATCCTCTATAGTGTTTCTTATGTAAAAAAATTGTGAGTTTTGTAATAAAATTGAAAATAAAACTTAACAACATCAAGTGTTACATGTGTACCTACAGTGGAAATAAATAAACAAATAATACTCACAGATTCTGTCCCCACATATCAACCAGTTCCCCAGTATCATTGAACACCAGTACAGTGGGATGGGGTATCGGAGGCTCCCCGATGCCCGTGTACACTTCTCTGGAGGTGAAGGTACTGGCATCCCAGACGTTGGAAGCTCGGTGGAAGACCAGCAACCGGCCATTGTTGTCCAGGGCCAGTCCAGAGACCTGGCCTAGCTTCACAGAGGTGTCTGGCCAGTTGCTGTTCCACTGGGGCGCTGGGGATGAAAATATTTTAATGAGTTACTTCTATACAGCAGTGAGCTGATACATGAGATGATCACTTCAAAGTACCTATGTCTGTCTGTAAGAGTAAATTTTACGTGAACATGGGTAGATACTTATCACAAAAGCTCTATAAAGCTAATATTTAATTAGACTCTTACCATGTTCTAACTTCGTTAGTGCTGCTTCTATTTTGTCGTATGGCTGTCCATTGTAATAATCTTGACGATAATACCCTGGCTCGGCAAACTGGAGGAAGATGAGAGACGAGGTTTGTGAGTAAATAGGTGTCGAAGTATTTCGTACAAGTTTTACTTGAATGGAACTTACCCTTCGTCCACAAATACAACTAATTGCACACAAAAACACGACAATTATTTCTAACTTCGGAAATAAAATGTTCAACGGTAGTTCCATTACTGATTGCCAAAAGCTTTTTGAACATTAATCGATTCTCGCGAAATAAATCAAATCAACAAGTCTATAGACAGCAAGCACAGTACAGCACGCAACACCACACGACTTTACTTGCAAACTGCAAAGAGAATAGAATACAATAATGACTTTATTTGATTTCTTTGATATTTGCCACAAAACAAATGTTAAATAAAGATGCTATCGCATCAGTCACAGTCAACCACAAGAACAACTTCCGTCCGACGACTCCGAGCAAAAAAATTCGCAATACCTTGTTTTTTTTAACATGTTTTTAATTGAAAATTCAAATCGACTTTTCGGGGATTTTATTGGCTAGTTTGATGTGGTGGATATAGAGTTTTGACATGTTAGTCAAAAGCTCGATATCCATGCGTGGCTTGGATACAAATCTTTTGAGCTTGTGTTGTATAGTTGGGCCAGGTCCTTTCTATCTCAAAGGTATCGTAAAGAATCTTAAATATCAAGCTGACATTCATTTATTATTATATGCTTTGCATGGGAGGAAAGGTTTTCACCTATAATCTTGTAACATCTGTGATTTAGAATCTCGTTTATGATATATCACCAATTATAACGATAAACGATGTGGCGCGACGGGCGAAGGTCCACCTACGACGCAGGAGTTTGCACATTTAATTCCTACCTTGGGACAAATGTTTGAGAGACTCGCTTGATGTTGCCATCATGTAAGGTTAAGTCGCGTGTTCTCTGGGTCGTCCAGTCGAACTTGGCTGTGGGTCTCACAGTAAGCTTAATATGGGTATAATGTTAAAGGTATAATAATGGAGAACGTAGGGCAGTCATTTATATAAATAAAAAATTTAATATACACTATGAAGTTTATTTAATTCACACGCACACTAGGTGCAATTATAGAAAACCGGCAAGTGAAAATAACTAACCCTATGAGTAAGGGCTTGTGATAGGAGACCTTGCCGGTGCAAGACGATACCGCCTTTTGACGCTGATTAACACGAAAACATTGTCTCCCCATGTATCTCGGTTTATAATTTAGCCGACAAGAAGTTCTGAGCTTCTTGTTGAACTTTTTTCACTTTCTTCATTAGTTTGGAAGTTAATTTTTCCTTCTGTGATAAAGATGCCATAAAACTATACATTTTTCTAACTAGCTCCGCTTTAGTTTTCTTATCAACAGCTCCTGAGGGTTTGGTACTTCTCAATCTGTGGTGGAAAAATTTAAGCTTTCTTATTTGAATTGTTTTCTGTGCTTGATCCCCTGAACTTGTGTTCTCAGAATTTTCTTGTTGAGGTGGAATGCTATTCGTTTTCTTTATTTGGGGTTGAGGCACACTTGACTTATTCTTCTTCTTTCTCTTACCCGCCTTTACAGTAGGCGGAGACTGCTTCTCAAACTTCTTCAATAGTTCTGAGTAATCATCTCTAGCGTTCGGCGAAAATATAGTGTGGAAATGCTCTCCTATTTGATTGCGAAGCGCATTCGAAATGGTATTTCCGCGTATGGTACCCAGCTTCTCTTTGTATGAGTAGAGTTGGTTGACACTGTCTGAGCCATTAGCAAGTCCAGCTTGGCCGATAAGTACCGTGTTGAGCTTCTTCAGCACATTGTTGATGTTCGTGCGGCTGTGTGACAACACCGTCGGGTTGATAACTTTCTGTTTAATAAGTTTATCATGACGATTTTGTAAAAACTTAAGCTCTTTATGAATCTCCTTTGGATTACCAAAATTTTGCTTTAGCGTACCTAAAGCTGTAGTGAGGTGGCGAATAAGACTGTGACGGTTTTTAGGTAGATTTTTGATAGCTTTTGTCTCGTCTGAGCCCTGGCAGCTAACATCATTTTTCGGAACGTCATCTTCCAGATCAGGCTCCCATTTTCTCTCTCTGAGCAGGTGCTGAAACGTTTCCTGATCTGCGACTTTACCTTTGATACTCAAAAAAGGATAGGCCCCACCACAGCATTGTACAGTTACATGCAAATTTTGAGCAGTATCTTTGGACCAATCTTGGTGTTCCTTGGATTGGAGTTTATCATATATGTACTCAGTTATGTACATTCTCGCAGATGTTATTACTTCACTTGTGTCAGACACCTCATTGTCTTGAATGACATGTCCACTGTTGTCATGGTTTGACGAGCTTATAGGAATAAAGTCAGGTGCATTTGAAGTGACTTCCTTGGTTGTATCTAGATTAGTTTTGGATACCTTGTTGGTATCTTTATCAACTTCTTCAGCTTCTTTAAGTGGCGGATTGTGCCGCGATATATTAGAAATAGGAGTTTTAGTGTAACTGGTCGTTTTAACATCATCTCCTGCAGACAAGTTTCTCTTTTTGTACATATGATTTTCATGTGAAGGAGATTTTGATTGTCTCTTGTTCTTATCGCCATGGTTAGGTGTAACTGAAGCGGAAGAAACAGTAGAGTCCTGAGAGAAGCTTTTGTTGTTGATCTGTCTGGATGGGCTATTGTATTGTGAATCCGATTGGGAACCGTGTATTCTCTTATTATCTTGCCACGAGTAGTGGATCGGGCGGTAGACACAAACGTAGGGGGTATTGATAGCATGGCTCGCGAAAGGCACCGTGGTGCGACAAGTGTGAATGAGGTGGCCGCGCCGGCTACAGCCACTGCAGTATTGGTGGCTCTGTTTCCTTGTCTGGAAACATTTTTCCATGGGCATGTTTATGTCAATCTGTAACAAGTAAAACAGAAACGTTTATTATCCTATTACAAGAAATTTATAGATATTTCATATGATTTTTGTAGCCTAAATTGTTTACAACGAATATCGTTATTAAAACATGACATTAATAATTATAAATGTGAAAGTTTGGATGTTTGTTACCTCCTCATGACAAAACTACTGAACAAATCGGGCTGCGAAGTCGTGGGCAGAAGCTAGTAAATATATGTACATATAATCAAAATCATTTATGCGAAAGTTTGGATGGATGTAAGTTTGTTACACCTTCACACAACAAGTACCTACTCAACGGATCGGGCTGAAAATTTTAGGAATCACTACATAGTATAAAACAAAGTCGCTTCCCGCTGTCTGTCTGTCCCTATGTATGCTTAGATCTTTAAAACTACGAAACGGATTTTGATGCGGTTTTTTTATAGATAGAGTGATTCAAGAAGAACGTTTATAAATCATTTGACACATAGATTTCCACGCGGGCGAAGCCGCGGTCACAGCTAGTATTAAATAACTAGAAAAGCTGGATGGATAATTCATACAGCATCTATCTAGCTTCAAGCGAATGCCAAATATTTACCGTATTATGATATCGCCGCCACAGATCCGGACAATGGCTGGAAGGGTGTCCTAGCTGGTTGCACTCGGAACAAGTCAGGTTCGACCACGAGGAGCAGTTCCGGCATATGTTCGTAAACATGTGGTTTGGTGAGCCACACTGGAACAATATACATGATAAATAAATAGAAAGAAAATATTTTTATTAACCTTAAAACTACCATACACAACAAACTTAAAACTACGCAAATCAATACTACATAATATGCAAAGTACATATGTATGTTACAAATTACGCTGTACAATCCAAACAGCATCATCTAGCCCCTAAGTTAGCAGAGATTTTTTTAGTGTTAGTACTACCCATAACACATCAACATAATAACAGTTATCTAGATAACTGGTATAGGTATGTCTTAATAAAAAACGTTAATATTAATTGTCTGCATATTATAGATCATACAAACATTTGTCTCGAGGCGGAAATCGAACCAGCATACTCCTGCGTCGTAGGAGGACCTTCGGCAGCTCGGCTAATTTTACTTATATAATGAAATGAAAATGACAAGTTTTTTATTTCTTTAAAAAACTTTTAATTTTTATTTCATTTCATTAAATAAGTAAAATTAGCCGAGCTGCCGAAGGTCCTCCTACGACGCAGGAGTATGCTGGTATTTTCATTTTCATAATAAGTAGAGCATAAGGGTCGGTACATATCTGACGGAAAATGCGCCAAGCTTATAATCGATCGCGTCTATTCGGGTCAAATCAGAGCTGCCACATTACGAATCTAGTCAGTTCGAACGGCCTGTACACAAATGATCTTTGGTTAAGTTTACGTCTAGTCTGAATGCATCAATCAAACTACAAGTAAAGTCGACCGACTATGCGTTGACGGAAATGGAACAGACGCTGCTGTACGCTTGACGCACTAACGCATCATCGGTTGAGTGTGAAATGTTTTATTATACAGGGCGTCCCACAGCCTTTGTATTTTACGTACCCACGTACTTTCCCTCCATATGGCATGGGTGTTGGACGCAATGTATATTTGCTATTCTGGCGTTATGCGAACGATAATATGCGACGTATTTTCCGTCAGATATGTACAATACTGCATACTTACATTGACACAAATTTTACTCGGACATCTCGACTCTTTGTGCCCACTTAAACCACACATATAGCAGACGGTTGGTTTCCGCATACACATGTCGTCTCGATGCCCCAGACGATTGCAGTAGTTGCATCTGAAACCAAAGAAAACATGATATTCGATAAATACACAATGAAAACATACAAATTCACAAAATAACGGCTATTTCTTGTTGCCTATCATCAGGCAACAAGAAATAGCTGTTATTTTGTCAATACCGGTTATTGCCGATGTATAAATTCTCATGGCGTTATTTTTAGCAAGTAGGTTCTTTTACTGTACAGTGTGCATGTGTCCCTCCCTACCTTAACTACATACCTACGTCATAACGTCGTGTCTGTTGATTTTATGGAAATTAACAACAACATGGTAAAAATGTCTGCTTTATTGTAACAGCAGCGCGCGCGACGCGGTCATGAGTTATTAGATCATTAATAACAAATACTATCTTGATGATGAAATCCTAACTAATATTATAAATGCGAAAGTGTGTTTGTTTGTTTATTTCTTTGTTTGGATGTTTGTCCTTCCTTCACGCCCTAACTAAGCAACCAATCAACTTGATTTTTGGCATACAGATCATTGAAAGGATGAACAATAACATAGGCTACTTTTTTTTGGCCCTGGTAAAACATCAAATTCCAATGGGAGATTTCAAATTACTATAATAACTAATTTAATTACTAATATACTTGTACTAGACTAGCGATCTTTTTTTTAACCTAAGCCATTCGTGCTGCCGCTCTACACAGCGATTGTGTTGCACCGCACATGTGTTTCGTTCGAAAAACATTACAGCTGTGCTGAGTCACACAGATCTGTATTTTCTCAGCCGATGCGCTAGTGTGGATTTACGCATATTAGTCACTTGTAGAAAACACATACGGTGTGATTTCAGCACTCGAAGTGTTAACATCAGCCCATATACGTCAACTGCTGAATATAGGACACCCCAAACGACGCCGAATAACGATACTGAGCCTCTTCCATCCATCGACTCCCTGCATTTGCTAAAATGTCATCAGGCCATCGAGATAAAATACAGGTTAAAAATATTATTTATAAATAACCATACCTCACTTTTTTCTGTCCATATGATGGCATTCTATCTTTTGGATCAATAGCCCAGAGGTTCTTATCACCTGAAACAGATACATCAATTTCAAATTATATTAATTGCTTATTTGCACTCAATAAGTGCTGCACTAACTCAGTAACTCACTTATTAGAAGAATGGCTTTACATATAAGAAATATTTCCTAGAAATTGATATATTTTTATGCAGTGAGAGTCAATTTAAAAAGCTTATCTTACACAAACTTTTGTAGCAGTTTAAATTTGTATTTTTATACTTTTTTAATATTTGGAACCAAGTTAATTATTTTTCATTATTAAATTTAAATCTAAAATCCTAATATTGCATTGTTTGTTCTGTTTCTTGGTTATTAAGTTTAGCGGAACATTTTAGTTTTTTTTGTTACCTCATACAGCAATCAGTGAATTACATTGTGGGCTGTATTATTATCTAAGATTATCATTATTATGTATAGGTACCTAATCTAGCTATAGCTATAACTATAATTTTTGTAGCTATTAGCTTTTCCTGTGCGAACAAAAGAAAAAATGTAAGTCTGTAGATAATATTGGATGTAATGGCAAGACCACTTCGAAACCACCTTTTCTACCTCCTTGCCATGAGCGACTGAGCAATACTTTTAAAATAATAAAGCTAGCAAATGTTAATCACTTACGGGACATATTTTTCTGAATCTCTCTATGATTAAAGTCTTCACCGCCCCAGCTCTCATTATAGAACTTTTCCATCTCCGCACGGAGAGTTGTCATTGAATAACGCCTCTTTTGACAAACTCTCACTTTCCCTTTCAAGTTGTCAAAATCAAGATCAGCATTCAATATTGATGGTACTTTGCTGGAGACATATTTTGATATATTGACATTGCACGGAATTAGGTTTTCATCTCCATAATCTTCTGATTCAGTAAAACCTGTCACATTTGCCATAACAAAGCTCTCAGTGATGCCTGTATTGTCAATAGTTATAAAACTATCATTTCCCGTTAGATCAACAATAGTCTCATTAGTTTTATTATGCTGTGAATTTACTGTTTCGTTTATTTTAGGAGCATTGTCTCTATCAACAATGCTGTCAGAAGTGGGTGTATTAACTTTTTTTTGGGTGATGTTAGTTTCTTTAACCAAAACCTGAGCTTCAGATTGGCTGGAGTCCGACTCATAGACATCTGCACTCGGTAAACTCTTTTCTGTCACCACATAAGCATTCTTGCCTTTAGTTATGTCTATAATGGACTGATTACTATCAGAATCATAGAAATCCGGAGCAGGAATGCTCTTTTGTATTGCTGTATTGGATTTAGTTTTTTTCTTATTCTTAGCTTTACTCTTTGGAGTAGCGAAACATTCCTCTGATTGGGTGGCAGATTTATCTGCAGCAATGGGTGTAGAGGTTGTAGCTTCTTTATTTTTCCTCTTTTTCTTTTTCTTAGATGGTGTGTCCTGGATAGTAAGGTCAGACCCATGGAGGCTGAAGTCAAAGCTGGGATTATTGGTCTGATGGGACGAGATGTTTAATGCTATGCAGTCACCACGGATAAAATCATCAGAAACAGAAGACACCACTGATGGTACTGGACTTGTTGATATAGCTCTATCATTATTAGAAATTGCAGCCGGCTTTGTAGGTCTTATAGAGGCGGAATCAGGTTGTATAACAGAAATTTCATCTTCATCAGAACTCTCAATAGTGATGGTAGGCTTCGGAGGCAGTGCTACTTCCACTACCTCATCCTCATCGCTTGATTCAAGCACAACTTTGTTGTTATCTTCATTTTCAAGGATTTCTATCACGGTCTTCACATTATCTGGTATTGGTGACTGGAATATGGACAAGTCGTCAATGTGTTTATCAGGAGATGGAGACCTCCCCTTCTCTTCTTTGGGTTTAGTGTTGTTATCTGGCTTAGAAATATATTTATTTACAATGGGAGCTGGAGGTTTATGTGTGTTTATTTTGTTTTGTGGATTATTTGTGTTTATTTTTACGTTCGGGTTAGATGTTATTTTCACGTGTGGGTTTATTTCAGCACTGGTTCGCCAGTAACGGCGTATGGTGCTCCGGGCTCCATTCTCAAATAGATCCGTTGTATCGATCTGATTAGAAGGCTGATTCACGTTATTCTGGCTCTCGTCCACATGATGTAGCATAGCATAAAGCCTTTCCTCCAAATCATGCTCCTCGTTAAGTTCCTGAAAATAAAACACATTTATACATTTAACCACACTAAAATGTGCTAGGTGCCAGTGTTTTTATTGTGACACAACAAAAAACAGCCTTGTCTAACCTACCTCTTCCATGTTGTAGCAGCGAATTTGAACTAAAAAGTAATTCACACGAACTAAACATAATCGTAAATGATTTTTGGAATAACTGCTAAACTGCTGTGAGCATTACAAGTAAATAAAAAAGGAATTTGTTTTTACGGACACGTCCATTTCATCCATTGCTTTTCGGTGACAGAAAGGTATAGGGGTTGCCATGTCAGTGAAAAAAATAAAAATAGTTTACTTGCAACACTACTGCATAGTGATGTCTGTACTAAATCATATACAAGAATACACTGTGCACAAAATACACGACACTGAGTGAAAATCCTCTAAAAATCACAATCCGCCAACAACATTAGTTAAATTAAAATTAAATTAATGCTGGACAATTCACAGCATTAGCCCCAAGCTAAGTAGACCTTGTGTTATGGGTAGCACATAACTGATATATGTAGGTAGGTAGACTAGGAGGTAGGTATAATATATATATAAGGTATAATATATAATATAATACAATAGATTACATAGATCGTTTTTTATTACCTATACATAGAAAACGATTGATTGATTCGGGTGTTCTGGTCGTTTCCAGGGGAATCGAAACCGCAATCTCCTGCGTCGCAGGTGGACCTTCGCCCACCACGCCACAGAGGCCGTCAATCAAAACGGGTAGTAAATAAAAGTACTAAGTAAAAGTAGGATACAATTTTGTACCATCGTGTGCGTATCTTTCTGTGGCCGCGGCGGAACGGAACGTAGTAGTAGGCTACATGTAGGCAACCAAGAGAGATCCTGTAGCCTACGTAGACTAGGGACTCTATGGTACCTTTAAGGCCTATTCCACTACCCAATTTTAAGGGACCCTTACCCTAACTAAGAGTGGTGTAATAAGATCACCAACAAGCCTTGCTCCCTAATCGCCCTTATAATCGAGTAGTGTACTATCACTTAGGGCGGCTAGCGCGGAGAGCGCTTGCGTCAGTGTCAGTGTCCGTAGGTAATTAACGACTCGAGCGACAAGAAGTTGAAGTGGACCCGGCCGCCATCCGCCATTTTGATTAGAAAAACATCAGGAGTGTTTTTCTCTTAATTTTAAGTATTGCTTGACCCAGATCCTTCTCCTCTTTTTTCAATGATATTCATGGATCCAACTACCAAAGCCACGGCAATCGCTGCTTTTTTTAATGGTTTGGATACAACAGGTGCCATGATGTCTCTATTCGCGCGCGTTCAAATTCAAATTCAGGCTGGACACAGAGAGTGAGCGAGCCGGTCGGTATTCAGTGCAGTGTAATAACCGACGCGACGGCCTTGCAAGGGGCCACGCCCTCCCTAACTACCGGGCCCTGAATACCGTGTAGTGGAATACCCCCTTTTGGCGTAGCGTACGGTAATGACACTGAATAGAATAAACAGCCGTGAATTTTGAATAAAAAAAAATTGGAATATTTTACTATGGATTTGTAAATAAAACAATTCGACTCATAGTGACACATTTCTTTATTTAAATTTTTAAACTATAGGTACTAGGTACATTGTTTAGGTATATACATTTTTTAGATTAGGATGTTTAGGTTACATCCTCCATCCAGGCAACCAAAATAGGCCAATAGCCTAGATAGGCTGCATAAGATAGGGATCTCTATAGTAATGAGTTTATTACTATAGAGATCCCTATCTACTTATCATGAGTTATCATGTTCATATATATCAATAAATCTAGTCCTTATTAAGTGATTGTTTTCAGCCATCTGTAGAGACTTTCTCCAACTTTCAATACAGCGCTTCTGAAATCAAATACATTAATGTACAAAAGATAATATATGCAGTTTGGTTAGGTTATGTTTACTTATTATATAATATACTAGCTGCTCCCCGCGTCTTCATTCGCGTGCAAATCTATGTGTCAAATTATGGTTTATAAAACTTCCTCTTGAATCACTCTATCTAGTAAAAAAACCGCATCAAAATCCGTTGCGTAGTTTTAAAGATCTAAGCGTACATAGGGACAGACAGACAGCGGGAAGCGACTTTGTTTTACTGTGTAGTGTTTTGCTCAACCTAGACTACCAACCTTATCGAATATGGAGTATTAGGAAGCGTGTCTAGTGTCATAAGCGCAGCGACTACTCGTTCTGCTGTTTTCTCCGCACCAGCACAGCGACCTACCCATATTGGCTCACAGGTGGCGCTGTAACAAATATTTGTTTATAGCAAACAGAGCCCCGAGCTCGTCTTATGACGATGACGTGACGTCTCTTTTTTCTATGGCATTTGGGACTGAGCCCCTAGCTATAGCCAAGTCCGGTCAAGCGAGCCATATTAGGGCTCATGATAGAGGAATCCGGAATGTCTAGGGTCGCCGTCATCGAAATCGATGAGGAGGCTTATATAGCCATATCAATCTTATACAATTGACCCACACTTTAGCAACGTGCTGCAAGCTAGTGTGCAACACGGTGTCAAAAGCAGTAGCGGCACCGGAAAACGCGCCCGCCTGTGTCTCCTCTTCCGCTCCTGCGCACGCCCACGCTATGCTCCCGCCAGGATGCACCCGGGATGACAGTGATTCTAATAACTGCAACAAACCAAAGAAAATAATGTTAAGAAAGCTGTAATTTTTTTTTCGTTATGGCGACGCCAACAAAACTCTGTAGGTAATGATGATAATGAATGATTAAGTAGGTATATTTATTAATTAATTGGACTTTTTGAGTTCGTTTATACTTTTTGAGTGTGT
This sequence comes from Eupithecia dodoneata, assembly GCA_947044415.1. Taxonomy (NCBI): domain Eukaryota; kingdom Metazoa; phylum Arthropoda; class Insecta; order Lepidoptera; family Geometridae; genus Eupithecia; species Eupithecia dodoneata. The sequence goes on along the minus strand of OX345656.1, from coordinate 2,336,584 downwards.
TTAAGTACCTTTATATTTTCGCTAACATCATCCATCACCAAATCTGAGATCCCATTCAGGCCGTTGCCCGACTTTGCCCCCACAACTACTAGCGCGTCAACGTCCGTCCCGGCATCCGCTTCGCTTATCGCGCCGCTTGTAAACGTCTTCACTATACATCCATGCGACTCCAGTCGCCTCTTCAACGCCCAACCCAACTCGCTTATTGAGTTGGTTAACTGAAAATAAAATAAATGAAGTTAGATTTCCTATCGAAGTCGATTAATGGGTTAATTAACTACTTTTGAGATTTAAACATTAAGAAGTAGGTACCTACAGGTCAGTCACTGTAAATCTCCTAATCTATACTAATATTATAAAGTTACTTATATTATAAAAATTACCTTAAATATTCCAATACCCGTGCGAAGCCGGGATGGACGGTCCGCTAGTATTTTATACGTAGATGTAGAAAGTTGGCCTTATCCACATGATCCTGGGAGTCGGCGACAGATTTTCATGACCAGAAATAATTGACCAAATTTGTACCTGGCTCCGGGACCAAAACTACGGATTTACAACTTGCATCTCTCAAGCGTGCTTCATCCTTACCAACACAGTCTTGACGGGCCGCCGTCGCGTCCGCTCTACCCTCTTGCTGGCGGTGTAGGCGAGCAGTGCCGAGGTGGCCAGCAGCAGAGAGCCACCTTCTAGAGTCGCCAGCAGCCGCCATGCGATAGTGGCGCCACCTTCAGCTGAGTCCGACATTGTGCATTTGTGTCTGAAAAGGGGAGATAGGTTATCTGAATTAATTAATACCTAAATTAAACAGGAGCCGTCAAGTGCGAGTGTAACTCGTACGCTGAGCTGACCTTTACCAATAATTATTACTCTCAATACTCAATATTTTTACTGCAAACATTTTATAGGTACAGGGCATCTTAAAGATAAAAATGTTTCAAACATGCACCCTGCGAAGAACTAGCTGTGCCCCGCGGCTTTGTCCGCGTGGAAATTTGAAAAATAGCAATTTTCTTATTTTTTTATGTAAGAACTTTCTACGAAGTATTTGAAAACATAAAAAAAGATGAATTAAATTGGTAAAGCCGTTCTCAAGCTATAGAGAGCGTGACCAGGATATTTTTTTAAAATTATTATTATATATCTAACCTACATAGATTTAAAAAAATTAAGTGTCATAATATTATTATAATCATTAATATTCTTAATTATCATACTTTAAATTTCAAGTTAATAGCTGCGTCAGTTGCTGAGATATTCAAGTGGGTTGGATGGACAGACATAAAGACATAGCGAGACCATAAGGGTTTCGCACTCGAACTCTAAACCCTAAAAACGATAATGGTTTTTCGGAGGTATAGTCTTGCGAAAACCCGCTCCACTTAGTACCTTTAGCATACCATAGATAGAGCATGGGGTGGGTACCTTGACCATTAGTGAGCGCTATAACATAGTATACAAGTTAAAAGTCTAGAAATGTTCTGATAACTAATGGAAATTTCCATAATAGTGACACAGAACGAGTTATAAAGCGTCAAAGTATATTTATTGCAATTACATATGAAAAAGATCGTACATAAAAAAAGCGTAACAATGTAATTTGCCCATTATGGGCATGCAATTATTTCTCTAGTTACATGCAATATATATTAATGAGAAAAAAATACTTAAAATCAGTTAATGTTAATAAATAGCAAAAAATATTAAATAACACATGAATTAAATAATAAAAAATAAATAAATGGGTAATTATTTGTCAAAATTCTTATCGTTCATAAATTCTTTAACACTTTGAGTGCTGAAATCACACGGTATGTGTTTTCTACAAGTGACTAATATGCGTAAATCCACACTAGCGCAGCGGCTGAGAAAATACAGATCTTGTGACTCAGCACAGCCATAATATTTTTCGAACGAAACGCATGTGCGGCGCAACACAACCGCTGTGTAGAGCGGCAGCACGAATTTTTTAGGTTAAAAAAAGATCGCAGTCGTCGAAAAAAAATCGCAGTCAAAGTGTTAACTGTATAATCGTTTTTATCAGCTAGTCTTCAGCATTCTCTGAAACATCGCAGTAGGCAATTCTCTTATGGAGAGCGGGATTTTAATATAAATTAATGGTGCCATTGCAAAGAAACTTATGCGCAGCAACCTTTTTTTACGTCATAATATATATCGCCAGTCATCCTCAGTTTTAAGTAGTGCCTACAATCTACATAGCATGGAATGGAGATGGATCATTATCACATAATTATGAAAGTACTATGTCTATAACGGTCATTTTGATTTATTACCTGGGTAAGGTAATCCTTACCAACACTAAGTAAATCAAAATAAGTAAATGTTAAGGTACCTAATCCTTACGACCCAGGGCATTCTACGATCACTTGTTAAATTGACTTTCAAATCTCCTTCCACAGGTAGTGCTACATTACAGAATTTACAGAACAAAACCAAAAGATATGTAGGTGCAATTAGCAATAAATATATATATTAGTGATCCGAGAGCTGGTGAGTATCAGGCGTAGCGCATCAGCATTGCCATACCGCAGGCCAATGCAGCCAGCGTCTTGGGGACGCTTCCGACTTACTTATGGATCATTTGAGCTACCTGCAGTTAGCCAAATTATTTCAATTGTAAATACTAGTCCTAATTTGTTTAGATTATTTGATTGTAACTTTCTTCATACATATGGCGATGTCTGTGGCGCGGTGGGCGAAGGTCCGTATGCAACACAGGAGGTTGGGAGTTCGGTTTCCGCCTCGGGACAAATGTTTGTACGATCAGCAGAGAAGGTTCCGGGGGTTACGGTCGTTTTTCTATGTATAATAAAAAATAAGATGTACTTACGTAGTGTCGTATTATGAATATCAGTTATCTAGTAGGTACCCATAACACTAGCTCTGCTTAGCTTAGCGTATGAATTATCCAGAAATATTTATTAATAAACATTCATGTATATATGACGACCGATGTGGCGCGGTGGGCGAAGGTCCGCCTGCGACGCTGAAAGTTGCGGGTTCGATTCCCGCCTTGGAACAATTGTGTGTACGATCTGCAGATATTTGTTACGGGTGCTCTGGTCTTTTTCTATGTATAATAAAAAATATCTATTTATGTAATGTATTGTATTATGTATATCAGTTATCTAGTACCCATAACACAAGCTCTGCTTACCATGGGGCTAGATGATGCTGTGTGAATTGTCCAGCATTATTTATTTATTTATATAATTACAATTATTACATATAAAGCTAGGTAGTCAAAAACGCATAGCTCGACATCAATGCTGATCGCTCAACTCTAGATTTCACGTTGCAGATAGTATCAAAGTAATTGTGGTTGCGGTCTCTTGAAGATTACATTTCAGGTTTATTGTCCTCTAAATGTTTTGTCACAATAAACCTGGTCCATAATATTTTGTAACTTGTCATAAAGAGATCAAGATTTTCCAAGATAAATAATTCGGCTAAGCGTGACGAGGCCGCGTAAAAAGCCGCAATGGAGTTGTTTTTTTTTTTACGTTTTTTACACCAAATTAACGGAATAATTGAGATATCTAGGGTAATAATTAATAAATAACATAACCAAGGGTAGAATAAACACTTCTTTGTTTTTAAGGTGTCAGGGACGAATCTCTTATGGTCTCGGTCTATCCGTTCTTTTTTCCTCTTGAATGTTTATTTAAATTTATTTAAGGAAAACCAGAGGTTTATAAATAACAAACGAACAAATTGATTGATTCTAAAAAGCTTATTAAAGGTTTTCACGGATAGATAATAAAAAATATCTCAGCAACTAACTACTGAAGCTATTGAGTTTTGAATACGAACTGGTTTAACGATTCATAATTGTTATCCATATAAATCCTACACTTCTTACACTATAATTGCGTAAAATGTACCTATTGAAAAATTATTAATTACTAGCTACGCCCCACTACTTCGCCCGCGTGGAAATCTATGAAACAGATAGTTTATAAACCATCCTCTTGAACCATTATATCATTGCTGAAAACAGCATTAAAATCGATTTAGTAATTTAAAAGATCTAAGCGAACAGACAGCGGAAGCGGCTCCATTTATAGATAGACAGAAAATACTTTATTATACCACACAAAACAGAAAACAATACAGAAATAAAAACTTAAAATAAAGGTATAAAGGGCGGCCTTATCGCTGAGAGCGATCTCTTCCAGGCAACCTTGAGATGGACTGGACATGAACGAACAATATAGACTTATATACTGATTTAATTTGATTATTCTCAAATCGACCAAAAAATTCGGGGCTTTCGGGAAATTCTGACAACCGGAATTCCCGGGACTAAATCCTACCGACTGCTGCGTACGATTTCTGATTCCGATGCGGTGGAAGAACAGCTTAAGTCGTGTTGTTTTGTTTCGTAAAATAACTGTCTTTAAAATGCGTTTACCTAATTGTATCTGTGGCAAGGCAAGATAAAATGTGTTAAACTTTATGTCAAGTACCTAAACTAAAGCAACGCTTCTTTCGAAATGAAAAAGACAATTGCGTCTTAGGCTGGTAGGTATAAGGTTCAATTTCACAGTTTGTGTTAGTTTAGCTTGAACGGGATCAACGATCTATGCGCTGAACTCAGAAGTAACAAACATCCATTATAAACTTTCGCGTTTATAATATTGTGGATAAAAAGTAGCCTATTCCAGGCTTATAGTCCCTTCCGTAACCCCGTTCAGTAGTTTTTTGTGAGAAGTAACAAACATCCATGCATCATCTAAACATCCATATTAATGCGAAAGTATGGATAATAGTCTGGCTCAGTATAGCACCTTAAACGAGTTCAGAGCATAGCGTGAAATTGATTCTACCTAATAGTATAGGATCCCGTGAAGAACGAACTTCACCGAGATGCTTATTTGATGAAACGTATTTTATATTAAATTTAATATATCAATAAATACATTGCATATCGGTTGCCTAACAAATTTCAGTCCAGGAATTAAAAATTATTATTATTCATGTAATGAACCAGACCGATGAATCCACGCGCCTGCCGAGCGCGCCCTCACTAACTATGTATATATAAATCTAACTAGTATTTATATTGTCTTTTTTCATTTCAACTTCAACTTCTTCCTAGATGGCTCTGTGTCTGGATTGACGCAAGCTTTCTTTATGGGTAACACACTAGAGCAACGCTGCCACCGATACGCCATGCAACGCAATGCTGCGATCAAAATATAACTTATCACCAAGCAAAAACGTAAAAAACGCTGACCCTAAGATAAACAATTATTTCAAGAAACAATACAGCTTAACTTAATGTAAGTAAATTACGTACCTAAGTAGTAGGTAAACGGAATATATTAAGGCTTTTGAGTCCGTTGTATTTATGTTATTTTCTCAAATGTCATGCAGTCATCTAGTAAGTTAGGTAGCCATAATACAAGCTCTATGTACTTAGCTTATTATGCTTATTATGTAATCTTAGCTTGTTTATGTACCTACATTTTTATGTTATTTTACTATTTTCTAGTGTGTTATTTCATTGTACTCGTATCTTGTAGTTTTTAAGATGGTAAAATGTACTAGGCATAACGATTTGGAGTTATCTGTAATGCTATGGTCTTATGTTAATAAACAATTTGAATTTGAATTTAGCTTGAGGCTAGATTACGCTGTGTTATTGCCCAGTCTTATATATTTATTTTGTTTACAGAAGGAATTCTAAAAAGTACCAGAACATCCGGAACGAATATCTACAGATCGTACAAACATTTGTCCCCGTTTTGATCGTCACTTCATTAAATATTCAATGAATAAGTAATTATAATGGAAAAGAGAAACTGTCAGTTTTTGCAAAGCCATTTATGTCTACACAATAACGAGAATTTGTCTATTGTCCGCTACAAAGCGCTTTGTTGATGTTTTTCTATTACTTTACCGGTGACTACCTCCTACGCGAACGCGGCCATTGTTTTAAGTACTTGACTTACCTATCTGAGTACTATTGGTTGTCGCACACATGTCATAATTATCAACTCGGAAACGAGATAGATAGATAGAAAACATTTTATTGTACCACACAAAACAGAAAACAATACAGGAATAAACAAAACAATTGAATAAAGGAAGTATAAAGGGTGGCCTTATCGCTGAGAGCGATCTCTTCCAGGTAACTTTAGGATGGACTGGACATGAAGGAACAATATAGACGGTGGCACTTAAATAAAGATATAAGTAGATAAAAAAGAAAACGAATACTAAAATATGTACCTACCTAAATTAATAAACGAGTCGCGCGCGACGCTTTCAAGGCAAAGAGCGATGATTTGATGTTTTTATGTTAGCCGGTAACCGGGACGTCTGAAAAGGCATTTACTCATATAAAATTCTTAGAATAAATCTAATTATTTGGTATACAAATTTCGGAAAGGAAGTAATTTGGCGGTCATATCTATCGCATTATCTAGAGAAGGTCTTATTTGGTAACCGCTGCCGGTCTGTTTTGTTTGGAATCTTGACCATGATTTTTGTACTTCCGACTATCAAAACGATGTGAAATTTCATAGCGAAATGTCGAAGATCATACCATCATGACCAGACATAACATTTAACAGCTTAGTTATGCGCAAAAGTTTTATGACAGCTAATCTAATCAAATCATAGTTTTGTAATGCTATGAATAGAAATATGAGGTAAGTTAATTAAGTAGATCCTTTCGCATTTAGCTGACCTTGGGTTTTGTAAGAGTTTTTTCATAATTATACGATTTTTTTCACAATTTACAAAACTGTAAAATTGTAGATTTATTCCATACATTTAGCACCTTGCACCGCCTCTACAGGATACTGAGAGGGACTAATGTTCGAAGGATGACAGCGCGCGGCTAGCTTATATATAACTAGCTGCGCTCCGCGGCTTCACCCGCGTGGAAATATATGTGTCAAATGGTTTATAAACGTTCTTCTTGAATCATTCTATCTATTTAAAAAACCGCATCAAAATCCGTTGCGTAGTATTCAAAATCTAAGCATACATCGGGATAGACAGACAGCGGGAAACTTTGTTTTATACTATGTACAGTACGGACAATTTATCTTGGCTTTATCTGAACATAGGCTCTGCGAACTTTTGCGCATGCACACTGTTATTGCCAGATAAACAACTTTGTTTTATACGATATAGATATATGTGAGAAAAAAATGGCGTACAATTATTTCCTTACTCATTATTTTCTTGTAAGATGGAGAATTTTTTTTTGGAACGATCCCGTGAAGATAATGATATTGTCATAATATATGTACCTATATGAAACAATGCCGGATCAAGCCATCATAGGTCGATAGGTAGTTAACTAGGTTGTCCTAACATAAATAAGTAAGGACTAGGTAAATAAATGCCTGTTTTATGGGCGTCGGATATCCGAGTTAAAACCGGTATGTCAACTACGATAAACATGGCAGTGGCGAAAGGGTAAGTCGATTCGTGAGCCAACTAAATTAATGAAGGAACAAGGACCGATTTATTCTAAAGATAATATGATAAAGTTGCTCTATTGTTTCTATTCGGATCTGAAATTAGAATGGATTTTGTTCAATTAAATAAGAAACAGCGTCTTTTTGAGCGACTTTAGGTGGTAGGTACCATTGTCATAAAAAAGACATCAACGCGCACGTTCCATTTTATGTTCGCTCAAAAATCTTGATGCTCTATCTATTCTTTTTACACTCTACACACGTACATACATACCTGCGATAAAATTTCTACCAAGAAACCCGCACCCTTTCAAATTCAAAATAAGAACTTTCGTGATGTGCTACTTACGATACGACCTCATTGATATCGATGGTTACGGTAGAGCTGGGACTATAATAATATTTTACTGACTTTAGTTTATAGTTTTACTAAATGGTACTCTGAACAGGTTGCTCACACAACAGGACAAATATATCAGGTCCTTAACTAGTATTTATTTATTCCGACCTCTGTGGCACAGCGGGCGAAAGTCCGCCTGCGACGCATAAAGTTGCGGGTTCGAATCCCACTTAGAGACAAATGTTTGTACGATCTGCAGAGATTTTTGCAGGGTGTTCTGGGTGTTCATTATGTATTATTAGAAACAATCGAACCATGTAGTATTATGTAAGGTATTTTTATCAGTATAATACAAGATCTGCTTAGCTTGAGACTAGATACTGCTGTATGAATTGTCCAGCATTATCTATGAATATATTCCACAGCTTAGTTAGAATTTAATAGATACCTACGGATTTATTACTTTCAGTTAATACGGCCATAAAACATCAAGATCACACAATGCATAATGAGGTACTAACTGCGTATTAAAACCTCTTCTATTATGAAGTAAAGATACAAGAGTATTTACCTACCTGCTCTATTAGAAAGAATTTATGCTACACATGAATTGTTTATTATTTGGAGGATGAATAATACTAGGTTAGGATTTTTTGTGTATTTATTTATACTCGTTTCTGCTCGCGGCTTCGCATGCGTTGTTTTTTAGCGCAAATGTTTGAAGGTTATTTCTATCCATGGAAACTGATTTATGAGATAATAAGTAGGCTATTTTTATTTCGGAACTGGAACTGCCTGTATGCAACATTTTCACTCGATCCGTTCAGTAGTTTTTGTGTGAAAGAGTAACAAACATCCATACAAACAAACTTTCGAGTTTATATTATTAATAGGATTTACGGCCCTATCTCGCGAAGAACCGACCACTACTGGGGCAAACGTGTTCTTAAGTGGAGACCACGACTCGGTAAACGTAGTATAGGACGCCCTCCGATCAGGTAGGATGACGACCTGCGAAGGACTCCAGGTAGATGCTGGATGCGTCAAACTGAAGACAGGGCGCTATGGCGCTCATTAGGGGAGGCATGTCCAGCATTGGATTATCATAGGCTGATGATGATGAGAATTTGCATACCTGTGCACGTTGCGCCATAGGAAATGTTTGACGCGAGGTGCTCAGGTATTGTGGGTATATAGTGTTTATGAAGGTTACGTACTTAGAGATAAAGAGGCATGCATTAGCTGTTGTAGAAGCATAGGTAATTTAGTATTATTATGCATGAATACAGCGAGGCATGCAGCCTTTGGTTTGGACGGGGGCAGTCTGGGTACATTAAGTAATACCGGTTGCTTGAATGGATGATCGTTTATCCAAGGATTTAGGAACTATAACTATGTTTTAAGAAATGCTGAAATATACTAATTTAAAAATATATATTTTAATTACTATATTATAATGTTAGAAAGTTACATTATTGACGTGATTTCGAACTAGGTAGGTATAGGTACCAAGGATTTAGGCGCTATGATTTAAAAAAAAAACGAAATATACTGAATTACTTATTACATGGAAAACAGTATGATACCACACAAAACAGAAACAGTACAGAAATAAACAATAGAATAAACGTATAAATGGCGGCCTTATCGCTGAGAGCGATCTCTTCTAGGCAACCATTATTAAAACAATTTAATAATAAAAGCAAATGTAATTATTTTTGTTCTAATTATTTATTTACTGCAACATGTGTATAAATAGATAGAATAAAATATGAAATAATTATAAATTAATAATTATAGTTTTAAGTTATTGTCTGTGTGATTTGATGTAGAAGTTGAAATTTTTTTTTCTTTCTTTCTTTCTTTACTACACTAGGCAGCATTTTAAAAGTATTTATTTGGACTTCTAACATAAAAAAATCCGAAACTACAATTGAAGGTGATTAAGTTCTAAGTTTTGTTAAAACATACCTACAGCTAAATTGAGAACCTTCGGTTTTTATGATTCGTTCAAAAACGCTATAGTGACTCAAGCTAATGCGGAACTTTTCCAATTTTTTACAAAAAGATCATTATCATGGAGTGATCTTTGCTCCTAGTAATTTGTCACTGTTGTCAGTTTCTGTTCTTAATAGTTGAATCACGTCAGAAACAATGCTAAAGCTAATAGAGGTCAAAGTCATTATCTCTGAGAAGAGAAAAACGTATTTCTTAGCGATGTCTTGACAAGTGTCGTGCGTGAAGGACGATATATTATAATAATGTTGTTTTCCTATTCTTGTTATAATAATTGCCGCGTAGGAACAAGAAATACATTTTAAAGATTAATTTGTAGATTTTAGTTAAGTAGTAGTAGTGGAAAACTACGCCGAGTCTTCTCGTCATCCATACCACAATGCTTCGTTATGACCTACGGAGCTGAGACGTAGACACTCACGATAAGGCTGGTCCACCAGTTCAAGGTCGCTCAGCGAGCTATGGAGAGAACGATGCTCGGAGTTTCTCTGAAGGATAGGATTCGTAATAAATATGTCCGACAGAGAATCAAAGTTATCGACATATGAAGTTCAACGAATAAGCAAGCTGAAGTGGCAGTGGGCCGGCCATATCTCGCGAAGAACCGACAACTGTTGGGGTAAACGTGTTCTTGAGTGGAGACCGCGACTCGGCAAAGCCAGGTGGGATGACGGCCTGCGAAAGACTGCAGGTAGATGCTGGATGCATCAAGCTGAAGACAGGGCGCTATGGCGCTCATTGGGGGAGGCTTATGTCCAGCAGTGGATTAACATAGGTTGATGATAATGATGATGATGAGTTAAGTAGTAAGGTACTAACAAAAGATATGCTTTAGAACCCATCCGTATAATGCGACCTACGACCTGCGAGTGCGACACTGTACCTATTTTACCTCTGCAGGTCGCATCGCTCGCTTTATATTTATTATTAGCACCTTAATTATTTTCCAAATAAAGACTCTTATGTTATATTATAATTCATACTAATTAAAAGCGAAGCTAACTCTGTCTGTTACCTTTTTACACCTAAAGGGCTGAACAGATCTTATTGAAATTTTGAAGGGCTTAGAATCCACTGCTGGACAACAATATTCCGTGGACGGACATAGCCTAAGTGCGTGCGAAGCCGCGGACAAAAGCTATTTTTTTATAAGTCGCTGTATCTAATCTTGAGATATCGTAGCAACCTAAAATAATTTATTTTTGTTTATTTATTGACTAACTTTGTATTTTATACGATTTTGAATTGAAGTTATTGTCTTAGCTAAGTGTTCCCTGTAGCCTATGGTGTTAATAATATCATATTAATCAAAATATTCATATTGAGAGATAATAAAAAAAATACTATCGTAGTTTGATGAATTCATTACGGTGTTCTTTCAACACAAATAAAGTTCGTAAGTATTTAAACCACTTACATCCGTAATTAATTATAAAATACAATAGAAGTAGAGCAGAAGGTAAGCCCATGGCATTTAGTCCGTTAAACTTTATGTTTTAAATAATAATCAGTTACATAAATTCCAGTGGCACTGTAAATAACACACCTGCAGCAGCGATCAAAATCCCTTTCCAGTAATCGGATTCACACACTGACCAGTATCTGAACAATTTTGCTGTAAATAGTCATTTTTATCGATAAAAATAATGAAACAGTCCAACACTATTCTAGAAAAATATTAAAACGAACGAACTTTAACATTCTATATTTGAAAGCCGGACGCCGTTCCGGTGCGTTCCGTTCCACGTTCGAGGCGCGAATGCACGAGGGATCGACGTTTTCTCTGCATTCGTGCAGCTGTTTACCTTGATTTTCCAGCGCTGATAAAATTTAGGTCGGCTGCTTTTAATCAAAAGTTAATGATAGGTTTGGACTTTGGAGCGAGAAAATCCACTTGTTTAATGAGATATTCAAAGGAGGTCTTCATCTAGATTAGCAAACCTCATTTATACACGACCGCTCATAAAACGGGTGTGCGGTCTACATTATGTTTTCAGCATTCGCGTATTTCGTGTATGTAACTACATTGTTAGATTTAGATGCTGGGGTCATTGAGTATAATAATGGCTGGGGTATCTTTATTCATAATCATCATCCCGTCACAATAACTTATTTTTTGTAGCATGACAAAGTGATTTTTATTTTTGAAAAATTAGCTTGGATTTTCTTTGTTTTCCTTTAGATCTTACGGGTAAATGCCATAAATGTATGAGCCGTAGCAGTGGTCCTAACCTGCCCAATGTAGGCCTCAATACAATTACCTATGTATTTTCATTTTTACCATGCTTTTATTAGCTTCACCTGTATGTATGTATGTTTATAACCTTTGGACTCGATTTTGACACACTTTGAACGGTCAGACATCATTTAAAATTAGTTAACTTATTAATAACCGATGACAATACAATAATTTGATAAGATTAAACTAAAAAATAGAAAATAAATAATAGTTTAAAAAACTAAAAAAAACACGCTTTTATAAATAAACCGAACCAAAAAGATAGAAAATATTTTTTTAAATAATTATATTATGGATAATAGTGATAAATAAAAGAAATTATTTTAATGTAAAAAAGCGTGGGGTGCTTTCTGAAAATATTTCTTCAATGTCGCTACTCCTATCAGTATCTAGTTATGTGAGGCAAGTGATTAAAATAATGTCTTTTATTTATCACTCTTATCCATAATTTGAATTATGTAAAAAAAATATTTTCTACTTAATTACTCTAGTACACTTTTTTTTTAGTTCGCTTTATTTATAAAAGCGTGGTTTTTGGTTTTTTTAATCTATTGGTATTAATATTAGTATTATCCATTTAGTGAATTGAGTAGTCGCATGAATTTTCTATCTTGCATTCTAGCAAGCATCTATTCTAGAATCCTTGCCAGCAAACAGGTTGTATACTTACTTCATTAGATGTAATCGAAGCAGGAAGCATAGAGTTACGTAATTCTACTAGACCAGGGACAGTTGAGAAAGTCCAGTATTGGCGGCTAGTCAGGAATTTCGTTTGTAAATCGAACAGGTGTTACTGCTTTGCTTAGAGTAAGCGTTGTGGTCTCACAGAATTATTTGCAAATTCCAAATAAAGATAAAATTATAGATATATATACATCACAACGTTATGTGTGCAGAAATGTTAATGTTTTAATTGTGTTGTAGGTGTTTAGTAATGAGTTTGATCCTAATATTGTAGGTGCCTATGCTATAGTGATGTTAAATCACTAACCGTTTAATTACGTGATCACTAAAAAGGTTAAATCACTAAATATTACCTAAATTCTGTATTACCTAATTATACCTGAGCCATAGATTATAAAACGCGTAGGTTTCCTTTTTCTTCGAGATTAATTTTTATTTTGATTACATAAAAATACAAAATAAAGCATCTGTCGAGACAACGCTTTTAAATTTAATTCAGACAACAGGGGTTACCTATCGTTGAACGTCACTGTCTATGCGAGTATGTAGGCTACTATCGTTCGATTTCATTCGATATCGATTTAAAATTTAATCGATGTCTAACCACTTACTCTTCGTGACCTTTAGCTGAAGATTTGAGATGCAATGCACGTCAAAGATGGCAAGAACTCACCTGACGTTCAAACCGGCAGGGTTAAAATCAGTACATAGGTATTTTTTAGTGTTTTTACTTTAGGTGATTTACTCAGTGTTTTTCTTAGAACCGCACCGGAACTTCTAAATATGGAACAATTATTATCAGATGGTACGTGCTTGAGTCAACCATGTTGTGTTACCTTGAAAATCCCTATGACGCAGCGGGCAAAAGTCCGCCTGCGACGCAGGTGGTTGCGGTTCGATTACCGCTCTAGATAAATGTTTGAACGATCTTCAGATATTTGTTCTGGGTGTTTTCAATGTAACTTAGGTTTAGGTGGTGGTACTCCTATGTCCATATTTGGCCTCCAGTCGGTCTATTATGCGTGTGTTTGCTTGCGTAGCCAGCCAAGCTCCGTCCAGAAGCAGAATCATCCTGGGATCATCGCAGGCTTCGCGGAGCGTCCTCGGCAAGTTGAGGATTTCTGTTCGTTGCGCGGTTTCTCCCTCGCATTCCAGGATTACGTGGGCTGCTGATTCGTCGTCGTCTATTTATTTACCGATCAAAAAATATATAATATCTTTATAATGTCATTGTACCTGCTAGTTTTTTTCCAAAACTATGTTTTCCAGCTGCTGGGAAACGGTCACCCGGTACCTGCTATACCTACTTATAAATCAAGTTCTCCTTAGCAAGCTAAGCCGAGCTTGATTCGGGCAATGGGCTTGATGATGCTGAGTGAATTTTCCATTATTATTTATTTATTTATCTACAATAATGGCCGAGTCTTCGACCTTGACTAGTGAGTGACCCTATGCAAGGTGGCTCTGTGAAACCAAAGCAATTGCCACTACGCAATCATAGCGGTCGATTTTTTATCTTGGTTCTTTTTTTGCACGTTACTCACGTAGTAAGTTAATACAAAACGATTGCGAAATGGATGTGTCTTTATAAAATACTTAAAGCATAAGTAATACCGCTTTAGACATGACCTTATTGGACCTTGGCGGTCTGGTTGGTATAGTTCAGGGGGGATCAATAGCTCAGGCATATAAATCAAGTAAACAAATTTTTGGTTCAATACTTTGTTTCTTAGGGATGAAAAGTATTTACCTAGCATGTGTTAATCCAGGATTACAATTAGACCAATCAAGGACAATGCATTAAAAGCAATAGTGGAATCTCATGATATTCAGTCTACGTCTGAATTCTTAGCAGCTTTCGACGTTCAAAAAAATATTGGTCCATTTGCTGCAAATTAGCAAGGTAAAAACCTGAACAAGTGGGTGCCCAATGAACCTAATAATCGCCATCACGAAGTACGCTACGAGACGTGCCTTGCACTGCTCAATAGGCACCACAAATGAATTAATTTTGAAGCACATTATTATCATAAGTGCGACGAAAATTGGATTCTGCTTTGTAATGCATAAACGTTCCTTTCAAGCAGAATCCATTTTTCGTCGGCTTGAAGCGCTCAGTAAGTAAGTTGGTTGGTTAGATCTAGATTCAGCACCTGAACAACGCCTTAAGTTTACCCCTAGAAAAGTGATGGTCACTGTCTGGTGGTACAGCGCCGGTATCATTCATCACAACGTTAAAAGTTAACATAAAAAGTTTTATTTTGTAAAGTACTCTAGGTAGAGGTGCCAAAATAGAGTTTGATGGGCACCAACAGCAACTTCGTATTTCTACCTAAACTATACAAAATAAAACTATTGCAGAGGCAATAAAAAAGCTTATATATGTAGGTATCACAAAATGCCCAATGAATTTATTGGTATTTCCTTTGTTCAACGTAATAATAAGATAAAATCTTGATAAAATAGGTGGCGGCGCTAGTGTGCCTCGGAGTACGCCTTTTGCTTCAAAACGAATCAGAAACTTCATCTTCGCCTAGAAAGCAATAGTTATTTTACCATCATGCTGTAAGTGTACAAACGTTGCTAATTAGGTACTTACTTCCGCGATGGTAAAGCAGGTGTTTAGCAGATTGCTACCACATTGCTAGGCTGGTACCACAGTTTCCACCTGCAATGCATCTACCCAAGTGATATTGCAATAGGATAGAACGCAACTGCATCGGCACGCGTCAGTGCTTCGCGTCTTCGTTCGATGAAACCGTCTTTTGTATTCTATTTCTTTATTAATCAAAACGTATATTAATTCCACGCACAAAGGACCAATCGGAGTCTAAGTGCGGAAACAGGAGTACAACTACCAAACTACCATACGTATATTAATTATAAAAAACCGACCAAGTGCGAGTCGACTCGCGCACGAAGGGTTTCGTACTATTATTTATAAAAACGGCAAAACAATCATGTCTGTTGTATGGGAGATCCCTTAAATGTTTTTTTTATTTTAATTTAATTATTTATTTTTAAGTGAATATTATATTTTGTGAATATTTCAAGCGTCTACATGGTGCAGTTATCAGCATCGAGCAAAAACGAGCAAAAACATCACATTTGTGGTATGGGAGCCCCCGTAAATATTTATTTGAAGCTGTTTTTTAATAGACAGAGAGACAGACGGACGGACAGCGGTGTCTTTTCTTTAATTATTTTTGGGTGGCTTTGGTATCACGGCGGCCATGATAGGGGCCTATTGTGATCGCCACTTATACGTTCAGCCCCGAAGCCGTAGCGTTCATAGTTCGCAATTAACCCTTGCAGCTGCTAGGAACTGTAGGATTTTCGGGGTGATGTCTCGCAGCTCGTCTGTGATATGAAGATGCTTGCCCAGATGGATGCTGCGGAGTCTTAGTAATAATAGCCTAAAAATTGAGAATTTATGTCTGGTGTCTGCGTTACAGCGTGCTACCACATATGTGGCACGAAGTTGATAAACATAATTATTATAATAAACTAAGTACATAATCACACTACATTGTTAGCAGTTGAAACAGATTGTACCAATAACTACCACTAAAAGACGAGGCACGGTATTTAATACCTTTGCAATGCAGCCGGAAGCGTCGCCGGACGCTTCTGATTGGTATTGATATAGTAGCTCAACTGAACCAAATTGTAGATGTAACTACGAGTATATACCCCATCCACGAATATATTTTATATTCGGTATATGCACGACTATAAAGGTGCTTCTATAAAGGTAATTCTTAACAGGTAAGTTGAAGCCTAGTAGCCATAGTATGTATCTGACGAAGTATTATTCGATATCATTTTTCCATGAAAAAGCATAGAAAGTGTTTACACAGTAACTTAAACTGTCGTATTATTTTCACGGAAATTGGCGTGTCATGCTGCAAAAAAAGCACATAACAAATAAATAACAAAAATAATACAGTTTTATTCAATAGAATATACTGATACTAAGAATAAAGTCATATAAACGCCCGAGTAAAGCCTGTAAGATAATCCAAAATGCTGAGAAACAATTCGATTACAACATTTTCATAAATAAAATCGTTTGTCATAAAAATCGAATCGGTAAAACATTAAGACATGACTAGTTGCTTGTCAGTCGAACTACCTACCAAAAATAAAATAGTTTCATGTAATAGATAATCACACTAATATTCTTATGCTGGTTTGAATGTTTGGATGGATGTTTCTTACCTTTTAACGCCAAAACTAATGAACTCATTGGGATGAAATTGCATACAGGTAGTTCTAGGCCTAGGCCCGGAATAAAACATAGGATACTTTTAATCCCATAAATCAGTTCCCATGGAATATAAATGAACTGAAACGTTTCTATCGAAACAATCCAAAACCCGTTATGACCTACGGAGCTGAGACGTGGACACTCACGATAGGGCTGGTCCACCAGTTCAAAGTCGCTCAGCGAGCTATGGAAAGAGCTATGCTCGGAGTTTATCTGAAGGATAGGATTCGTAACGAATACATCCGACAGAGAACCAAGGTTATCGACATAGCTCTGAGAATTAGCAAGCTAAAGTGGCAGTGGGCCGGCCATATCTCGCGAAGAACCGACGGCCGCTGGGGCAAACGTGTTCTTGAGTGGAGACCACGACTCGGTAAACGTAGTGTAGGACGCCCTCCGACCAGGTGGGATGACGACCTGCGAAAGACTGCAGGTAGATGCTGGATGCGTCAAGCTGAAGACAGGGCGCTATGGCGCTCATTGGGGGAGGCCTATGTCCAGCAGTGGACTAATATAGGATGATGAAGATCGAAACAACGCGTGCAAAACCGCGGACAGAAACTACATAGTTTATTATATTAACAGCCAAATTTTCGCATTTATAATATCCGTTTGACAGTATTATGGTTAAGAAATAATTATGATGCCTAGATCTAATATGATATAACGATGATTTGATATAGGTTTTTCTAGACATTCATCTAGGCTAGACATTTTTGAAAGGTGACCTACACTGAAGGTCTTATGAAATAAATGAAAGTGGTATCGAATACTCTACTGTAGACTATCCTAGACGCTACTGATAACACGTTTAGTAATATTGTTTTCAAGGTTTATTAACTGAAATTAGTAGAGTAGAACTCAGCAGTAATAGTCTCACTGCTTTATAAGTAAAGTTAACCATCCATAGCGAATCCAAAAATGATGTGCCCTGACAGGGTGTTTATGCATTGTGTACTCACTAAAGATACTACACCTAAGAATAATTACCTGTATGCATAAAGTCACAATAAATTATATGAATGCTAGCTGCGCCCCGCGGTTTCACCCGCATGGTGATAGATATTTTGGATAATAATCTTTATGAATAGTAGCCTATGTGTTATTCTGATATGTAAGCTATATTATTGTGAAGTTTCATCAAAATCCATTCAGTAGTTTTTGCGTGAAAGAGCAACAAACATCCTCACAAACTTTCGCTTTTATAATACAGTGAAACCTGGTTAATTGGGATCTCAAGGGACCAAGACATACATAATGTACCAATTATTGAGGGTTTCCAATAATCCAGCTTTCCAATTAAGTAGATTAAAAATTATCGTTGTCTCATTTACAGAGGCTTACAGAGGTCGAAATGTGCCGTTATTCCATTTTTGAGGTGGAAATGTTAATAAAAATGCGTATTTTTGGTGTTATGAATTTAATGTAGGTATGAATGTACACATTTAATGTATTGCGTCGAAAAAAACAATACGGTAAAGTTTATGACTTAAAGAAATCGGTTATGTTTGTTTGTACTTGATTGCTAGTTGCTGAAACCTGTTTCTCGATATAATAAATTTGATTAAAAATATTACAATTATCAATATTTGACATTTCGATATAGGTAGGTACTTGTGTAAATTTTCTAAAGCTTCCATTGCCTCACGCTTTGAAATTTTTACTGGAGTCTCTTCACAGTCTTCTTCTTCTTCTTCTTGCAAAGCATGCGCGAAAGACGACGCGGAATGTATGTAAACAAACATGTCAAAACGTGTTAAAACCTGATTAATTTGTCTCACTTATACAGGTAATTGAGCTACAGAGTCTCAATTATAGACGTAAACATCGAAAAAGTCTTAGAATTCAAATCCCTTTTAACCAGGACCAACCAGGACCCAAAGTCCCATTAACAGAGGTAATTTAATGAAAAAGAACCGAGACCTCATTGCAACTCTCAATAATAGAGGTTTCTCTCTTATCCAGGTCCCACTTAACCAGGTTTCACCAATGAGATTTTACATAACATCATTGGGTTTCACTATATTTGTAGGATGAACGATATACATACCTATGTAGATAAGAAATTTATTTGGCGAACTTCGTACCGTTACGAAACCCATGAACATTTTGTATGAGAAAAAGGTTATTCTGCTATTCGGGACGGAAACAAACCAAAAACCAAGAAAATCGGTCCATCCAGCCGTTTTTGAGTTATAAGTGTTCGAACAAACCCGACTTTGTTTTATATAATGTACTTATTATAGATAATAGTTACAATATATACAGCGGAAAATAGAACCTCCTCCTGAATTCGGTTTAAAATTGGGTGTAACTTTAAGCGCAGTTTCAAAAGCTTTTTTTATTGTACTTGGATGTAGTACCTACTGTAGGTACAACTGTACTGTAAGTCCCTGACCTCTAGAGTGGTATGGTAGGTCTAAGTGAGGATCGACTATGCATAGATAGGTATGACCTATGCAGAACTCCATAATATCAAGCATATTGCAAGTATATCCATAATACATACACGATAAAGATAGTAACCATATGAAATTTAATTTATTGATTAAATGTGTTTCTGCCCGCGGCTTCGCAAACGTTGTTTCTATGGAAAAGTTTTAAAGTTATTTCTACCCCACGGGAACTGATTTATGGCATAAAAAGTCCTCAAAGCCGATGATTACAGACCTAAACCTGGAATCAAACATTTGTTTTAAGACTATTTTGACTTTGAGACTGTAAATGAAATGCATCGGGCTGCAGTTTTAATGTAAAGAAATAACAAACGTCCATGCAAACATGCAAACTTTCGCATTTATAATATTAGTGATACAACCCAAGCTGCAGTTAGCCAATACAAAATATATCTAATATCATACCCACTAATTATCTCCCAGTTGAAAAAAAGAAATAACTGAATACAGATAGCTCGGTAGTTACGACTGTTGGCCACGGTATAATTCATACCTAGATTATCGAGCTACCTAGCTGGGTACAAGGTAATTGCTACGCATTTACAGTTAAATGCAAGACAATACAAGACACTTTGATGAAATCGCAATGCCAGACACGACTTATAAATTTTATTTTAGAAATAGTCTCTCAGGGTATTAATTTCTCATAGAATCAAATAATAAAAATTCAATAAAACAGTAACAACATGTAATCATACAAGAGACGTGTTTCTAGCGGTTTTTTTTTCATTTAACAAAAGTACCTAGGTCTATTATTCTATGCCTAGGTAACTACCTTTTAATTCAAAGAAAAAGTAACTAGTAGTTAGACCAGGTACCTCTTGTTAAACAATGGGGCAGAATCCTTCATGATCATTGTGTTATCATTAATATAATAAAACGTCAAGTGCAAGTCAGACTCGCGCACCGAGGGTTCCGTGTAGTTGTAAGACCTTGCTTGTTGCCAAATGTTATGATTCTAGGGCAACGGGATGCATTTAAAACATTCGGGCATAAACGGCTATAACTTTTGATTGCGTTGACTTAGAAGTTTGATTTATATCACTGCTGCAAGAAGTTACGGACTTGTGTAATTGATGTGAATTGCAACTCGATATCTCTACGCGTTACTGAGAAAAGGGTTTTTAATAAATAAGTAATGCTGGACAGTCCTAAGCTAAGCAGAGCTTGTGTTATGGGTACTACCTATAGATAACTGAAACACATAATACATTACATTTCATAGATAGGCATTTTTATTATACATAGAAAACACCCGGACGGGTATCTGCTCGAACAAACATCTGTCCCAAGGCGGGAATCGAACCCGCTACCTCCTGCGTCACAGTTGGACCTTCGCCCGCTGCATCACAAAGGTCGTTAATATAAAAATATGTACACGATCCGGGCAACGCTGGGAATCAAACCTGGAATTCCCTGCATCTCACTCGCTCACTACGCCATTGATTGTCAAAACTGACTGTTACGATTAACAGATGGACAAAAAAGTGATTATTATATGGATTACTGTTTTTCTTTTGAGGTACGGAACCCTAAAAATATTACTTTATTCTCTATTCGCATAAATAGTCATGCCATGTACCTACCATAGCTGCAACCTTGCTATGACACGTCAGGTAGGTACGTTCATCGAACATCCGTTGAGGGTATTATACCGAAGATGCATTGTGTGGTTTCATCTCAGATTAGCTATAGAGGTGATCACGAGGTTTTTCCCCCGGAGGAAAATATCCACGACGACATAACTCTAATAATAGCAATATACGTTGGTGGGTAACTCGGTAGATATGCAAATCAAATGTATTAGACAAATAAGTTATAATGAACATACTAGTATTTTCTTTTTCACTTCTTCCACTAGTGGACAAAAAATTGAAGTGACACATTAAAATAAAATAATGTTATTTGATAATAATTAATAATATAAAATTTGACTTGTCTAAGTGCTTATTTTGTAAACCTAAAGAAATAAATGCTATTGACTTCGACTCTAGCTTTTGCACGTGGCTTGGCTTGGCACACGTGGTACCTTCTTAACAGGTACCCCACTTTTTTGAGAGTTTTTAAGTTGTTTCTCCTCTTTCATCATCGGATTACAGTTAAATCCTAACTAATATTATAAATGCGAAAGTGTGTTTATTTGTTACTTCACGCCCTAATAAGGCAACCATTCATCTTGATTTTTGGCATAGAGTTAGTTGAAAGTGTGGAGACTACATTAGGCTACTTTTTGTCCTGGATAAACATCAAATTCCTACGGGAGATTCACGGGAATATTTGTATTTTTATACGAAAATTCGTCCTTCCTTCACGTCCTAACTCTACGCCCTAACTAGTAAGTAACCGATCGACTTGATTTTTGGCATAAACTCAGTTGAAAAGATGGAAAATAACATAGGCCATTTTTTTCCTGGTAAAATATCAAAATTCTCATGGAAAATTTAGTGCACTATTGATATAAAAATTCGTCCTTCCTTCACGGCCTTACAAAACTACCAATCGACTTGATTTTTGTCATAGCGTCAGTTGAAAGGACTTGAAGTAACCTAGGCTCCTTTAGGTCCTGGAAATGTGAAATTTCAATTTAATGCGGGTAAAACCGCAGGGAAAAGCCAGTAAAGATAATGCTGGTAAAGCATCACATAACCCTCAATTAAGCAGAGATTAAATAGAGCATAACGTTGCGTATTCCGGGAACCAAACCTGCAACCTTTTTCGTCTCTCACGGACCTTCGTCTACTTCACCAAGAGGTCATCTCGTGGTGAGTATGACTTTGTACTCTTGCTAACTCGTACACTCAAACACCGGCAGTGAGTATGTGGCGACCGTCTTCAAGGGCTTTTATTATGTAATTAGTGTACAAAAAGTGTATAACATTCGACTGGTCAAATGTTACACTTGCATTCAACTTGCATTAGTAAGACTAGTACGAAGAAGGTCTAGTGGTCGCGTGTTTAACTGTTGATGACGAAGTTTCGGGTTCCAATCCCGGGTCGGGCCTGTTATTGATGATTTTTGTAGCAATATGAAACATAATTCTTATACATAATATAAGATTTTCGTATCACAGTGTTTGAAAAAAAAAACTCCTATGAAACGAATTGAGCGATCCTTTTTAAATTTTGTGTGTATATTCAATACAATACAAAAATTCTTTATTGAACTAAATTCCATTATCATTCCAAAAATACATTACATGCGACCAGTAGATAGTAATAACTATTTTTCATACCCCTCATTTTTTTCAAATTTCCACGTGGGCGAAGACGGGGGGCGCAACTAGTACCTATTTAAATCAATGTTTTTTAATCATTTGTGGTGCGTACTCCAATTGAGAATATTTCGACCTTCACTGAGGAAGAATTCTGGCCTAAGAATGTACTCTTCCGGCGTTATCGCGGACGATTACCGGTCGCAGCGTATATTGCGTAGTAAATAGGCTTATTGTATATACATAGGTATATTTGACTAAGGTATATATTTTATATGGGCCCTAGTTTTTAAGTATTTTACATCCTGTACTAGACTAATGTTGCCTGAAATATATAGTAGGTATTATAATATATAGCTAGCTCTTATGGTAAACAACACTAGAATAAAATTAACTTATTTACCCACCCTATTTCACAAGCAAAACGACAAAGGAACTCGAGGCCTTCAGAAAGAAAAGGTCAAATTCTAAACATTCTACAAATAATTAGCAAAATTATAGTATAAGTAGAACTTTACATTGCAAATAATTTAGGAAATATTTTGTTTGACATAACGTGTGTTCCATTAGTGTAACGTGTATTTTACCCACTTTAGAATACAAATATGTTGCTCGTAAAAAATATGTGCCAAAATACGAAACAGCTTGTGCAAGTAAATAAATAAAGCTGGATATTTCACACTGCATTATTTATCCCCAAGCTAAGTTTTAATGTTTAGTTCTTTGACAATAATTATAAGTATCGATACAACGGGTATTTATCGCGTTTATTTAGCTTTTTACCCGACGACGTTTCGATGTTATTGAGTTGCGTTACGTACGTAATTATTATTGATTATAAGTGTAAACCTGTTGAAACGTCGGGAAAAAAGGTAAATAAACGCGATAAATACCCGTTGTATCAATACTTATAATTATGTGTTCAGATCGCGTAAGTTTAAAAATATTCTTTGACAATGTCAAAATTTCAATTAATTTTTATTTTGACATTATTTTATAATTTCGTTATTATTTTCTCGGTTATTTATGTAATTTTGTGCAAGATTTTTAGTATTATTTTGACCTTAATACTTTTTTTTACCTAAAAAATTCGTGCTGCCACTCTACACAGCGGTTGTGTTGCGCCGCACATGCGTTTCGTTCGAAAAATATTACAGCTCTGCTGAGTCACAAAGATCTGTATTTTCTCAGCCGCTGCGCTAGTGTGGATTTACGCATATTAGTCACTTGTAGAAAACTCATACCGTGCGTTTTCAGCACTCAAAGTGTTAAACAGAAGCATACTTTGACATACCTTTTAATTAATTAATTATTACTGTGATTTTATAAATAATTTTAATCTATTTATTTACATTTTTAAATGAGGCATGTCTGTCTGCTTTTTCTTTGCACAATGTGAATAGTGTTTCCTACTACATATGTCAAAAGTTTGTGTGTGGTTGATAGATAATTGTAATACAACAATTATTCAGATTTTATAGAAACACTTTGATTGCTGAAATCACACGGTATGTGTTTTCTACAAGTGACTAATATGCGTATTTACGCATATTAGTGACATTATGCTGCTGCGCTAGTGTGGATTTCCACACTAGCGCAGCAGCATGGACGAATAAAATAAATAGACCTCCAAGGTCCATCCATCCGACCGAGAATCGATTACTAGTTATCTGGTAGGGCGCGAGATGGCGCTACGTGTAGCAATTCGTTAAAATTAATCAATCTGCCCGTTTATTTTACCGCAACAGCGCCACCTATAAGATGGTCTTTGCAGCTTTTCAAGAGTCTATGTCAATGATATACTTCCATCTAATTAAATTTTATAGATGGTGCTAATGTCGATTGCTACATGATTGATACGTTGCCAGATAGCATTTTTCCCGGCTGAACGACGACGACGCGACCCGGCGGCGATGCGACGTTGCCGTTCTGCTGTGTTCTGCACTGGTTTTACTAAAAATATTATTTACGTTCTCTCACGTACCTCGCATCAGTATTGCCATACAATTAAAATCCCCCTAATTTTGGGTTAATATATAATATTTTTTTACGAATAACGTTTTGACTTTTATTAATAAATTTTATTCATGTTTTTCCTACAGCACACACATTATGCATAAAGCTCGAAACAATTTTCAATAAGTACTTGATTTAGCACGTTTCTTGGTCGATTGGATTGGATGGACATTTTTTTCTAAAATAATTCGGTATTTTTGACATAACGACGCAGAACCGCTTCAAAACTAATAATTGCTAGAAATTTGAATAATTAAGGCTAATGTCCTGATGGAATGTTTGATTAGTGAATTGTAACATTTTCATGGTGTTGTAAACCAAATTCAAAACAATTGACGGGTGGTCGTATAATTTTTTGAACATCGTTAGAATATTGAAATCATCCTTCTATTTCGATAGCAGAGTTATCGGCTCCGTGGCTCAGTTGATTAACACACTGAATTATCCCTAAAAAGAATACTGGAAAGCGACTGTTGGTTCGAACCTCCAATTCTCATGCTTTTGCATAAATAACTTTTTGTTAAAATCTTTTTGTTGCTTTTTGCATAAAATCAAATCATGGTAAATATCCCGTTTTAAACGACTTTATCTTTTTGTTATTAAAATTTTTGAAGGAATATTTATACCAGATACAGATACCTTTCGAATTTTATGATATAAATATATATATTTTATAAAATAATTCGGTATTTTTGACATGACGACGCATAACCGCTTCAAAACTAATAATTGCTAGAAATTTGATTCAGGCTAATGTCCTGATGGAATGTTTGATAATTACGTAATTTTTTATGGGTTTGTAAACCAAATTCAAAACAATTGAAAACATACTCTTGGCTTGAAACAGTTAATCAAGCTTATTGTTTAACATTGATTTTCTTATTTGTAAATAGTTATTAATTTATAAGGTTAATTTAGAATACTAAGGAGATAACATTTTAAGTGTTTTCAATGCTTTGTAAAATTAAAAGACAAATTGTTGTTTGAACTGCGCGCCACGTAGTGGAGGTGACGCATGTTCAAGCAACAACTATTAACGATTTAACTACTTTGTAAACTTAAATAATAGATGAGAAATAAGCTTATAAATGACGTTAATATTTACTACATCAAAATTGATTTTTAAATGTTTTCTCAAACATTCTCTCGTCGTCAAAAACCACGTGGTGCGAACCACGTGGTTTTTGAAATAAAACCGCATTGTGCGGCGGGCGAAGCCCATTACTTTTTAGTGTTATGGTGTTTCTTCATTTGCTATGAGTGATCCTAGAGTGAGTGGTAACGTTGGCCTTGCTGGCACCAGCTTTGCTGGCACCAGCTCTGCTGGTGGTAGTTTGGCCGACGTCATACATTCAAAAAATCCTATTAGGCAGGGTACTTCGACAGACATCTTTATAAGTCATGTTCCATAAAATTTTAAAGGTATCATATTCCTTCAAAAATTTTAATAACAAAAAGTTATTTATGCAAAAAGCTTGTGATGTGGAGGTTCGAACCAGCAGTAGTCAATTTCCAGTCTTATTTGTTGATAAATTCCATTGTGTTAAACAACTGAGCCATGGAGCCAATATTGGTACTGTCGGAATAGAAGGATGATTTCAATATTCTAACGATACTCAAAAGATCCGTCAAGTTGGTAAAAATGTGACAAACACGGTAGACAAATAATCACTGATTTTAATAACTTTGTATGATGTTTTCAGTGTATTTTCCTAATGTTCTGTTATTTTATGCTTGTTCTCGATCTTCACATGCATAAGTAATTTACGTTTATGGTGTTTATCGTCTTATTCACTTGATTTGCACTGTTTATTGTTGTTCACAGATCGTCCTTGTTGTTTTTGTAATCACTGTTCTAATTTGTAATGTTTCGTTGAGATAATGTTATGCCATATGCTTAGTACGTTTTACTTTAATTTTCACTGGTTTAATCACTGTTTTATCCGGATTTCAATTTTAAATAAATTTTATTCGTAGGGTCATGGACGAATAAAATAAATTGTTGTAATTGTTTCCTTCATCTATGGTAGGGTGTACGTTGACCTTACGAGCGCAGCGCCCTCTTGCAAATAAGCTAAAGTAAATAAAACGAGAAAACCTGCGGCATAATAGATAGGTATGCTTAGGGTATCTAATTGGACAGAAAGGGTCTGTTTTATATAAGTTATTGTTTTCATACAGACTTCAAATAGCTAATCATAAAATTAATGTTATCATACAAACTTTTCATTTGCACGCCATCTACCTATTAAACGATGCTTTATCTTGTACATTATGCCACGCCATCTATCACTATTCTTTAGAGCCTAGTCTACCAGGACGATTATCTATTAATAAAACAAAATTTGAATATATCAACCGGTAAGCATCAAAAACTTATTTAAAAAAATCTATAAAAGAATTGTTACGATTATCAAATGACTCCTATTCATTTACCGAGTTTAATCGTGGAATATAACGATTTTCGTGATAAGGATCAATGCCATCTAGTATTAACCAGAATTTCGGAGGAACGCAACTTTGAATGGGCTCTGGCTATCTAGGTTTCCTTCATCTATGGCAGCAGCAAAGCCGTAATATTTTTCGAACGAAACGCATGTGCGGCGCAACACAACCGCTGTGTAGAGCGGCAGCACGAATGGCTTAGGTTAAAAAAAAGATCGCAGTCAAAGTGTTAACTTCATCAAATGTGGACGGTGGAAAATAAACAAACAAGCTTGTTTTAATGGATTTACTTATTACATTATATACATAGTTCGTCAATTATTACTATTCAGTGAAATCACTAGGAACACCCGCAACAAATATATGCAGAACGTACAAACATTTGCCCAGGGCGGGAAACAAACCTGCTCCCTCCTGCGTCGCAAGCAGACTAAAATATGGAATAGACACACATTACATTTTGATAGGTTAAAACGCCTTTCAAGGGCCAAGGGCAGTGTTGTTTATTTGTGTATATGTATCTTGTTTACTTAGCTATTAGACATAATATGTGACATCTTACATAAGCTCGTAACACGAAGTTTATTTACAGTTAGATTGCTCGGCTGGCTCGGAAGGCCAAAATGCCTAAGAACTAGAGGCCGAAGAGAAGCAAGGTCACTTATTAGACAATTAATTCAGCTAAAATGTCTGATTACCTCCAATCCACCAAATAATCTTTCAAAGAAATCTAGGTTAATTAGCTTGGCACTAAAATTATAATATTTGACGAGATATTTCTTTCTTGAATTGAAAACATCGGTGGCATGGCGGCGCAACGTGCGTCCGTTTGCGACGCAGACGGACGTTGGGTTCGATGCCCATGGTGGGACAAAATGTTTGTATGATCTGTATTTGTGCGGGGTCTCGGAGAATGATTATTTTTACCCGTCATCAACGTACCTACACCTGACCTACACCTACAGACTGATTAAACTGTCTCTAGATTTTAAGATTTCATGCTTTATATTATCTTCCACCACATAATAACTGGTTGCCTGGAAAAGGTCGCTTCTATGCGATAAGGTCGCATATTGTACTTGTTTCGTATGTCATCTCTTTTCTATAGTATTTTTGTCAATAAACACATAGAAATACAGTGATCTTCACTCTTATATATAGAAAGGATGCGAAAGTTTGGATGTTTGAATGGATGGATGTACGAGTATGGATAGATGTTGGTTACTTCTCGACGCTAAAAGTACGGAATGGATTGCATAGATGTACCTTGCCCTTAGACTGGAATCAAACAAAGGCTTTGCTATGGTATAAACCATATATCAGTTCCCATGGGATAGAAATAACCTTTAACGATACAAAAACGCGTGCGACGCCGCGGGCAGCAACTAGTTTACAATATAATCAAAGGACCAACTCACAAGAAGGAGCTTAAACAGCATTTACGAAATATTTAATTTTTCTGATTAATATTTGCCCACTTTGCATCGCCCGACAAGAACACACAAACTTAAAACTTGACCTAAATTATTGCGGTTTACTCAAATAAATATCTACGTGCACGTACTCGTACTCTTGCTAACCGTTTGTTTGATGGGATATTAACAGCAAGGTTATTGTCATCGTATGACATAAAAAGGTTTTGAGTAAAAAGGTAACATAACATAACTTGTTGACTTTGGGTTGACTTGGTTCGAGACTCGAGAGGTTAGGGTCATTCAGCGATGATGACGATGATTATTTGCTAATGGCTATTGTACTCTTGGACTCGTCACAAAATTCTAATGACATAAGTAAATAAAGTGACCACTTTTGCTTTTTGTTCACTTCAATCTTTTTAAGTTAAAGTTCTTGTTAGGTTGCTATTTATCGAGTTGGAGCAAAACTCGTCCCAAACGTTTTTTATCGTCTAGTAGATTAAAATAAATAAATAATGCTGGACAATTCACACAGCATTATCTAGCCCCATGGTAAGCAGAGCTTGTGTTATGGGTACTAGATAACTGACATCTTGTAATAAGTCTATATATTACAAAGAATGTGTTTTGTAATGACTAGATAATCTGATATTTTGTATTAATCCTATATTTTATAGATAATATGTTTGGCACAAAAACCTAAGTTTGCCATTTTTACTATACTGCCGTCCGATCACTAAAAGGTCGCTAAGTGATAAAACCAAATTTGTGGGTATGAGCCAAAACGTGGGAAATGCTGTCCCTGGAAATTGGGAAGACATACAGATTTCTTTGTTAGACCAAATTATTCATCAATATTTAAGCTGCTATTTTATTCCTTATTTTGTTTTAGAAAATGAAAGTTTATTTTTTAATTTAAGTATTTGTGTTTTAGTTGTGCTTACCTGCTTTAAAATGTGACCATCTAAAACGCAAAAAAACGGCTTGCTGAAGTGCAACCGTATTTAAGAGTTGTAACAAACTGTAACTGCGAGAATATTTTAGAACGAGTAACAGTTACATATATATTCAAAGCTAAAAAACGGCTAAGTTACTTAGCCGTGTTCTTGAGTAGTAAGTGTATTGAAATTTAACTAACCCTAACTCTGAAAATGG
Organism: Eupithecia dodoneata; assembly: GCA_947044415.1. Classification (NCBI taxonomy): domain Eukaryota; kingdom Metazoa; phylum Arthropoda; class Insecta; order Lepidoptera; family Geometridae; genus Eupithecia; species Eupithecia dodoneata. The sequence continues at coordinate 2,306,876 of OX345656.1, read as the reverse complement.
CGTTATCGGACTTTAGTTGTTTATATTGTTGTTTTGAGATGCTAAAATTAAAGTGTTTCCTAAACAAAAACATAGTAGTTGGATAAGCAATCCATGCTAACTGTTTTTTAGTGGTGAAAAAACTGGTCTGAATTATATTGATATAATTACAAATAAACAACCTAGTCTGAATTTTCCTAAAATGAATAAGCTTGTTATAGAAGGAAATAAGGGTCAATTAAAATGAAATAGTAAGTTTTAACACTTTAATTAAAATTGCCTTCTTACAGTTTACACGTCATCAATTTATAAAAAGAAAAGTACAACTATTCTAAAATAAATCTTTAAGATTACCTTATTATTAAAAGAGATCTGCGTTATTAATCTTACCACAAAAAATATCAACAAAGTTACTTATACTTAAAAGACGTAGGTATTTTACATAACAAGATTTCATTTCAATTCATTTATTATTATCAATTATAAAATTATTCCTATTAAAACAATTAAACATGCATTACGATTATGGCACAGGTAGTTATAAAATCAGTATCAAAAATTATTATTTTAACATGCTTTGTTCTAAAAACAGCCTCAATCACATTAAGCCAAGTTTAAAACTTGAATTGTTTAATCAGACTCGACTCAATCTACCCTTTTAAAATAAATCTAACATCCTAATATTATAAGATCAGTCTTAATCAACATTACTAGCAACTATCATGCCTTCATTTTTAGTTACGTTCAGGCATCTCATGCCAGAATTGCATTTTGTGCGGTGCGCTTATATCTTTTAACGCATTGATAATAGCAGATTTTCTTGCCTTCTCTATACCTTTTGGTGCACTTTTGAATTCAGGTTTCAAAACATCTGTATTTTTCAAATATCTGTCAGTCAAGAATCGCAAAACTTTATAATCATCAATATCTACATACTTCGGTTTTATAGAGCATATCGTAGTTATTTCTTTGGCAACAGACTTGTATTATGTCTTTCAGGTACACTCTTGGTGTTGAAGATTGTATACGTCTATCTGACACAAAGTTTTGGAAATTGAAAAAATCTTTTGGGGCCATGGTTTTTACATCCACCCTAGCTAGATTAGCAGAAGCGACGCACTCGGTGAAATCCTGAAAGTCATACAGTTTGCCTTTCTTTTTTCATGGCCAGCTCAATCTGATGATGAAATTGATCGCAGCTCATGAAGCTGTGACCAGGCTCAAAATACTGGAGAGTTATTGTTTCTGTTGCTATCAAGTCACTGTTAATCAAATATATCATTAGTGAAAACAATAGCCAGTTCTTATTTTGGGCACTACAGTTATCCATCCAAATTGTGATTCGTATTTTTGGCATGTAACTCATACGCTTCACAAAGTTGGCAAATGATATATTCATGCTTTTGATATGCTTCCTGTAAAATTCATAAGATACCTTCTGCGATGGGTACTTCTCGCAAAAATCTTTGTGCATCAAAGTTATTGTAACATCGCATGATATATACCGCCTTAGAGGTGCGTGTTCTCGCCGATAATGGGGCTCAAGGGGGTGAAATGATTCCACGTGGTCAATGAGCAACTTTCTGTCATAAGGAGCAGTCTTGATGTGTAATCCCCGCTTGTCAACTAGGTTTTTATTTAGGGAATTATAATACTGTATCATTATTTTTATGAATTGAATATTCGGCTGCATGTAGGGAGTTAAAAAGCTCTCAAGTTACGTTTTTTGACAAGTGTTTTGTACTATACTCATATGAAAGATTTACCTCGGCAGAAGATTGCGGTCGATGGCTGGTTGACTGGTTTTCTTTGTTGCTGTGCAAGTCCGATTGCGATCCATAACTGCATCGTTCTATCATAGCTTTGATCATTGGGTTTTGAAACCTAAAAATAATTATTTTATTTAGGATAAATAAATACACCATTACTGACACACACATAGTCCTAACACCACACAATGATTATTTCCTGTGTCGTGAGGATCAAGAACTACGAATACTTTGCTATTAGAACACCCAGACCCAGAAGAAATATTTGCGTAATAACCAAATATTTCTACCGCCGCTAATAGGGAATAAGTACTAACTTGTTTAATAACGTTGTATTATTATTATTTAACAGTGTGATCAAAACAATAACGTGAGTTTTAGAAAATAAATAAAATAAAACTTACCTCGCTTTTGAACTCATTTCTGGCGGGATTTCGCACTAATCGTGCGTATTTCCTGCCTCCGCGACGTCCTAGTGACGAGTGTGCAGGAGTACAGGGCGTGCGGAAAGCTTCGCAGTTAACCTTTTCCTAGCGTTGCATTGTCACTAAACTGTTTTCTAGTTTTGTTTTTATTCACGTGAATGTAATAGTTTCACGGTTAAAACACGGTCACCTTCTTTTAGTAATGTAAATGTTTCAATCTTACATTGGTTTTCCAATAACTAGCCAGCTAAGTATGTCTAGCGCTTTTATAGAGTAGGAGTTGTTAGAAAACTGTGTTTTAGACATCGTAAGTACAAGTGTGGCATGCAGTACTAAAATGTATTAAAACACATGTAAAGTCAGCTAACGGTTTATTTTTATTGTAATTACAAGTAACCGTTTTATAAACTTGCATAAAACGGAAAAATTTAGGCTTAAATACTTTACTAAGCTGGTTCAACCGTATTTTAGTGTTTTAAAGAGAGATAACCGTATTTTAGTTATGGAAAACTCCAAAAATGATGTAGATAGTGGTGTAGGTGGTCTCTGTATCTCAGCACTGACAAAAGATAGAATTATTTTAACTAGATTGGACGATAGAGCAAAAGCTGCGTTTTAGTGTTGTACACAAAAGTCGAATTTGACGAAATGTCACTTAACGGCCTTATAGTGATCGGACGGCAGTATAGGCACCATAGCTGTGTACCTCTATCTAGGCAGTAACCTAAGTGGCGAGTATCTACCATTCCGTGACATGACAGTTGTCCACACAGTGGTTTTCTTGCCCATGGAACTGGAACACTTACTTCCACGTAAATGCAGTGAATTGCATATGTCGCGGGTACTAGGTACTATTAACACTTTCATTGCCCAGGCAAACGGCGTGAATGCTAGGTGCACATAGTCTATGTATATTCAAATTTTGTATAAAAGGGCAGACGTAAATCACTATATAGTATAAAACAAAGTCGCTTTCCGCTGTCTGTCTGCAGGGGCAGATACTTAGTTCAAATAATCTAAGCATATGTACATTTTCTGGACAGTACGTCGATTATACAATGAAAGAGCGAGACAGAGCTTAACGAAGCTGTACCTACCTACCTCTTTCGCCAGCTGCGTTTTCCACTGATATGCTACAGACAGATATATGAATTATTTCTGTGAGTACCTGCGCAAACTTCACATTCTCTCTGCTCGTCACCGGAAAAGATAGTTGGCGGCAACTATACGGTGAACTTCCAATGTCATCATCCCATGCCACTTTTTTACATGTAATTAATTACCTACCTACCTATAAATGATAAATCAAGGGTTGTAAGGGGGAACTCCAGCATCTCGTCTTCCAAGCCAACCTAACCTGCACGTGGTACACCCTGCTAGGTAACGAACTAGGTTTTTGTGAAAATATCTACAATTTTCATAAGTGGAACACTCAGTTAATTTACAATTATTTTCCATTACTTGACACTGGCAGAAAAGGGTCCCCCAGACACAAAGTTTGTTAAAGGCTACGTTTTGGAAGTGAAAAGCGCTACGCAACTGCTACGCCAAACAAAGGACTTAAACGCGCTGCGTACACAGTAAAACCTCTATACTTAACGTTTCCCGCGAATTTTTTAAAATTATTTTTACCGTTTAAATTATTGTGATATATATTTTATTATAACTTTAATTTATTATTTAGCAAATGGTAATTTTTCGGTATAAAGTCGATCTTCATACGTAACCTACTTACTCAAATGTTATGGGAGAAAAACTATTTTTGAATTCGCCTGAACAATTTGTTTTTTTCGATTACGATAGTTATCATTTATCGTCTTTGTTAAGAAGATCAATATTAACTTAACTTTCGTGTAGTAGGTAGGTACTATATAGTTATTCTGTGTACGTACAGAAATAACAAAGCCCGTATCTTATTCCGCGCAAAGACTAAAAACGAAAGTAAGTGAACCATGGAAGGTTTACAAATGATCTCATTTCGTTTATTTTTAGTTTGGTCTGATATTTCACTGCAGAGCTCTTAGCAAATTGAGCGGGCGATAGTTCAATGGACTGAATGTACCTATACCAACCTTTACTCAATCCAAATTAATGCAGGCAACATACAGTACAGGTACTTACATAAATTGTTCTGCTACCTACTAGCAGAAGGACCGAGCAAGACCGACCAACGGTATTCTTTATTAATGCATCCACTGCCCAGCTTCGGAGGGGGTGCGGCGGCGGCGACCCGCAGCTAGTACGCCTGCTAGAAACTTATGTGCGTCGTGGGCAATACAAGCGTTAATAAGTATGTGTAATAGAAACATTTATTCAATGATGTACTTAAGGCAGTACCCCGAGCCGCACTAGCGCCGCCACCTATTTAATCTTATTATAACGTTTAACAAAGGAAATATCATTATAAATATACGTCTCTTCCTATAAGTAATACTGACATTGATTGAGTATTTAAATGTATTTTTTTTTGTATGAGTCCTGTGCGCGAAATAAACAATGTTTAATTATTTATTTATAAATTATGCAAAATAAAAATAATACCGAGGCATTAAAAAAGCTTATAATAGGTTTTACAAAATTCCCAATGAATAAATATTAATAAATAATGCTGTAGTACAATCCACACGGCATCGAAATCATGAAATTTTTGATATTTCCTTTGTTCAACGTAATAAACTTAGGTGGCGGCGGCGGCGCTAATGTGCCTTCTGAGGCACACTAGCGCCATTTTCAGTCTTAAGGCTTTTGAAAATTTGTCTCACGCATAAGGTCGAAGGATTTAGTTAGTAGGCAATAATATTAACTGTTAAGGTAGACGTAATGCATCACGTAAGCGAGTAAGAGCAAACAAGCGGCTTTGTTTGCGGGAACTTACCTTCAGATGAAGGTTCAGAGGAGGCGCATATTCGTACGCAATCAAACAAAACTAGAGGAAATGAATGCCAGGACATGATTATTTCAGAACGTACCTATAAAAGTAAAATTCTTAAAACGTCACCGATGATAATAAGAGACAGATTTATAACTAAGATGACGGTAAATGAACGTAAAAAAAGAAGATATGAAAAGAAGGTAACACTTAAGTATTTGGTGTAGTCTTTTAGAAAATTAATCACACAAAAATTACGTCATAGCAAGCATGTGAAACACGGACGACGACCTGTAAGCCATATATATGTTAGTATTATTATTATACTTATTGCCTTAGATTAATGTAAAAATGGGATATTAAGTTCCAGCTTCTCGAAAGTGAATGGTTTAAATTATGTCCACTCACCTGTCAGTCGTATCGTATTGAACCGGCAACAATCTAATATCCCATTTTTACTTTCATCTAAGGCAGAGAATAGGTACCTATATAATAATACTTACTTAACTATGGTTAACATGGATGATGGACAGATGTCGGAAATGAATGCAGGCAAAAATATCTCGTGATTTTTCCATTCACACATTTTGATAGAGCGCCATCTATCGAAAAGACATCAAAACTCAATGCAGTGAGAAAAATAATAACAGCATTAGGTACCTATTTGAGCTTATCATAGAGGGCGGTAGTATGCAGAAATCCTCAAATATTATATACAAAACAAACCCTAATAAAACTCTCCGTCCTATCTATGCTCTTTGAAATAAACTTATTGAAAATATTCTGATTTAAAAAATATAAGAATGAAACTATTTAGTAACAATTCCATGCAAAACCATCTCCAATAAGATCAGATCTGATATAAATCATAGCAAGTCTTATGCTTTGATAGTTTTTTTCGTTTTGTACCTAGTTGGTGTGGCTTTTTCTACTTATTATTGTGTTTGCGTCAGTTTGTAGGGGATGGGGCAGTACACTACACACAGACTACAATTTTGTTGTATCAGAGCTTTTGCAGATTTGTTTAGTAACAAATCTGCAAAAGCTCTGCAGAGCATATTTAATTCTTATATTATGCAATGGATTTCCACAAAGTAACACCTATTATTCTATACTATAGAATCTATTTATTTATCTTAGATAAAGAAATTTCTCACTTAATCAATACTTTCATTTTATTAGGAATGTAAAACACTGGTACAAATCATACATCAAATCTCAAGCATTCATTCAACAACAAACTCATATTTTAACTTATTATATCCTCGTACGGCCCAATGTACCTTTCATTGCACAATATAGACAACAGGCTTACCGCCCAAACTTTCAATTGGTTCAGTATAATTACCGCCCATGTCCCTTAGATTGGACAAATCAGTTTTTCGTAGGTTAACTTCACAATTCAAACTAAACTGCCAATTTTGTACACTGTCGTGATTGGCTGATATTGTTAGCATAGATTGAGTGCTACCAACAAGTTCACACACATAAAATTCTCAGTCGAGTGCTTCGCAAAGTTGAATATGGCGACCTCGCGGAATTCAAGTAAGTTTAATCCATAAACATCATAGGTTTTTCTTATATTTTTTGTCGAATTTCACAGTATTCTAAAAGCATAATTAGTATCCTATGATAGTTTATCAATATTTGTGAATTACATCTAATGTATTTGGAATTATTTTGATTTGAATCGATTTGTCCAATATAATTCACATTGGTTGTTTGTTAGATAAATAAATTGCAAAATTTGCCAGAACAGTTTCGTATTTTGGTTATACATAAACACTACTTTGTAAGTTTTGAAATAATTTAGTAAATAAAAGTTTCTATTCTTATCATTTGTTTTAAATGAACAGCCCAATGTACCTGAAATTTGACGAATAGACGGTAGGAGTTTATGTAACTAACGCCCAATGTCCCATAAAATGAACCGAAGATATTTCACTTTTGATTGTGCAGACGGACCCTTTAATATATAAATAGTACCCCCAATAATTATTAAAAAGTTTAGAAACTGAGAACTATCTATAAACATAAAAACATTTTTGGGCTGCAATGCTTATAATCATTTTGTCCAAAGAATTGGACTTGGGCGGTAATTCAGATGTCCAATAAATTGACTTGGGCCGTAGGAGGATATAGCAGATAAATAGAAACAAAACTTAGTACTAAAATTATACTACACTTTCAATTAGCTATTTCTTAGCTTAACATGAGTTTCATGATATTGTAAGACTTGGTGGGTTCATTGGGAAGTCACTCGTCCTTGCATATTTCTAGAAATCTTCCTCCTACTGCAGTAGAGGCAGTGAATGTATACTTGCACTTCAATAGTAGTGTTAAAAAATATTTTTTTCATGAATAATTAAATTACATATATTTCTTGAAGGCCAAGGAGTGTGCCTCAGTTTTTTATCTTGGTGATCTTAACCTCACAGTCATGTAATGGTTATGTTTGTAATTCTTTGTAACCTTATCTCATCATTCCTTTTCCTGTTCATCAGTTACTTGATCATTACTACTAGAAGATTCTTCGCTGCTTTCTTCTTCACTAGACTCACTAGATTCATCAGAATTGTCCCCTTTAGCTGACTTTTTCGCCATCATCTCTTTAAACTGTCTAACAGTGATCTTTCTGGGTATGATTTCTCTGAGGAAATCTAATGTATCATCCTCTTGGACCACCTCAGCAATGTGTTTGTAGTCGAGTAAGGAAGATTTTGTGTTTTTGTATGCCCTTTTCGCAAGATCTATCACAAAGAGTTCCTGAAATGCGACATCAAATTACATCGCTATCTCATGATCTCATATCCATGGATATATTTTGCACAATAACAATTTATTTTAATCAGAAACACCCGAGGTAAATTTATAAATGCAAGCAATATTAGGTTAGAATGCCGGTAAGTGACTTACAGTGACTTTTGTAACAAGATAAAGCGGTTCTGGGCCAACTGCTTCGACGTCTGGTGAGCTTTTCATGATAGTTTTTACCCTGGATAGTGGTAAATTCAAGTCTTTTTCAGCTTTCGGAGTACTCATCGTTCGTAGGAGATCGAAACAAACAAATTCAGAAATCGGACGAACAAACACTAGGAACAGGAACAAAACAAAACACATTAAATATAGATAGAGGTAAGCAGGAAGTCGGTCGTCCACTCCACTCTGCTGTCATTGTCAAGATGTAACTTCAACTTTTTGCTAGATGGTTAGAGTGAAAACAAAAAATTACAAAGACAAACCGTTTTGACAATTAGTACAAAACTTGACAATCACGAATATGAAATGTATCTTAGGCGAACGAAAACACCCTCACGTATTACTCTATGTGCACCCTGTGCAATTTCATCAAAAACGGACAGTTTATCCGTTTTTAGCCAGAGCGGTTTTCGGTTTGTGTTCAAAAAAATCATAGATGGCCATTGCGTCATATCATCAATATTGTCAAGTCGAGGGAAAACAAGGAAAGGTTCACTAATTCAAATGTTTTATTTCTTTAGGCTTACACTTAGAGCATTAAACCAATAAGGGCTTACAGAATACCTAAGCACTGTAAGCTTGATTAATAAGCATTGACGACATAAACTACATCAAATTCCACTGGAAAAATAAAAGAAGTCGTGTCAATAAAAAATATATGAGCGGTAAAATTTGAAACACCCATGTGATTTTATTTACCTGTAAGAAAATTAAAAACTACAATATGATCACCGAAGTTAGAAATATCGGGCGCGGTCAATACTTGGATGGGTGACCGCGTCCCCTTGCGTTGTCTTGTTGGCCAGAGTGGTTTCCATTATGATAAAATAGAATGAAAAATGAAATCATCGCAATCCGTGTCTAGGACTACGGTGGTATTGTAGGGAAAAATAATTACCCACCGTACCACTGGTATGGTTGGATGGTGGGTCAGAAGGATAAATGTTACTATATTATATAGCCCCTTCAAACATTGCATATTGTAGTGGATGAACTACGTCGGGTTTGTTTCAGAAATAAAAATACAAAAATTTACTTATTAGCTAGCTGTCTTTATTTTCCATTTCCTTATAGAAAATACTTTTCCAAATCATCAAGGACCGAGGAGCGCCAAGCGCCCGCCCGGGGCGCCGCTGACTAGTGCTCCCCCGTCTGACCGGACCATCCAATCATATGAATACCTTACGAAAACGATAAATAATACAAAAAATACTGATGCGAGATCGTAGATTTACAAAGACTTCTCGATTTTGATGAGCTCAGAGATGCCGTCGTACATGGTCTTGACGGCTTCGTACTCAGTGAGGCCCATACGGCGCTTGTTGGAGATGTCGTAGACGCCGCCCTCGGCCTCCGTGTGCTCGCCGCGCGTGCCGCGCACCTGCAGAGCGTACTTGGAGGCCACTTCCTCCAGCTTGGTCTTGTCAGCCGCCAGCTTGGGCAGCTTGATGTGCACCGAGGCGCGCACGGTTGTGCCCAGGTTGGTGGGGCAGAATGTCAGGAATCCCAGGCGGTCGTGGTGAGAGAATGGCACGCGTTTCTCGATGTCGTTAACGGCCGACACCAGGCGTTTGAACACCTGCTTCAGGTCGCCGCCCATCTGCATGGAGATCAGGCGGAGGTGGTCCTCTTCATTGCACCACACCAGGAAGGTCTTGTTCTCGTTGTGGAAGATGCCGCGGCCGGACGGCCAATAGCGGCAGGCATTGGCAGCCTGAAGGAAACGGTCACCCTCCTTGAACAAGAAGTGGTCGTCAATCAGCTGCTGCTGGACCTCCTTGGACATGCCAGTGAGAGGGAAGAAGGTTCCCTTGAGCTCTCCCTCGAGTCCGGAGAGGGTGGCGGCCACTTTCTCTTCCATCTCCTTGTACTGGGCCTCGGTTAGGCAGGGGTTGAAGGGGTACCCCTCCATGGAGCGTCCGCAGCGCACACGGGTGGACACTACGAACTCGCCTGCGGGGTCCAGGTTGCCGAGGGTCTCCACATCGCCCCAGTTCTTGGGTGGGTGAGAATCGGTTTTCTTGAAACCAGTGTGGTAATCTTCAATGATGGGGTCGAAGAGCTCGGAAAACACAGAGTAGGCTTCCGCATCAGGGGCATAGATTCCAACACCAGAGTCCAAGTTCTCGAAACCTGAAATGTATTGGTAACATGAGTGCTTTTTCTGATATAGGTAGGTAGGTACCTACTTGTGGCTGAGGTATTGATTGGGTAACTAAACAATTTTATTTTATGAGTGATTAAAACATTCCTAAGAAATTATTTTAAGTAGCAAGCTTAGGATAAGGATCATTATGTAGGCACCCATTTTTATCATTATTGATACAGACATGGATCTACCAACAGTGTAATAATACCTATTTGTTTAAACAATATTTACCTAGGTATTGCGGTTATTCTACTACCACTTGTAATGATAATCTAAATGATAAAAAGGCTAGGAAATACCAACCCACATGATAGGTGCGAAATCGGATTTGGCAGTCTTATATGTATAGATTTCGTAGCAAGCAAGAACTAGTAGGCTCATTACACAATGTCGAATAAAAGATTTTTTGATACTTACCAGACTGAACGCAATCCAAAAGGGTTGATCCGAATGATGTCTTCTTGTTCTTGAGGCTCTCGAAGACCTCCTTGGTGAGGTACTTCTTCAGCAGCGACTTGGAGTCAGAGGCTTGGAGCTTGCTGAAGCCAGCCTCCAACTTCTCGATGGTTCCGGCGTCTACCATGGCTGCGGCTTTCCTGCAAAAAAAAACTTTCGTTATTGTTACGATTTCACATCGGTTCCCACGACATACATAAATCAATTAAAGATTCTAACGCTTTCAAAGCTGCACATGTCGCTCGAGTACACATTTTATTTATTTTTTTACTATTTTTCAATGAAAAAATATTCGAAATCAAGATGCTTCCAAAACAGCGATTGAAAAAGGCGGCATTGTGACGTGACATGACAAGCAGAACGTCAATCGATCAAAATCTATTTTCAAAAATGAATTTGTGACGTCATAGTGATGAATGCATCGCCGCATCAACCACCACTGTCATCGAATCGGAAGTTGAATCGAAAAATTATCGATATTTTTTATGGGTGGATAATTTATATTATTATTTTATTCAAGGTTTATTACTTTTATGAAAGTTATTGCTTGAAAGTAGTAGACAAATTTTTGTAGTCAACCTCGTTATATTTATTCACCTTTGCAGTGCGTTTTTTTTGTTTAAAGTATAAAACCTACCCACAAATTTTATAACTGTAGGTATGTCGCTTAACTACCGTTGTTACAATGTTTTTAAAAATTATGAAAGTAAAGAGAAAGAACGTTCTTCGCGACAATTTTAAATAAAATCTAGTTTTAAGTAGGTACTGATTATACCGTCTTTCTTAGATCGGTAGGGTTTTGTTTATAAGAATTACACAATACAATAAAAACCTATAGGATTTGTTGAATAATTGAAACTATACAAACCGCCTGATGAGGTAATAGGCGAGAACGGCGCCACCGCAAACGAACACTGGGATTGTGATTTTCAGTTTATAATTCATGACCACGAATTACACGAAGCCACGTAAAACTTATGTACAACGAAGAGAGGTGATCGCGAACTGGACTCCTTTAGGAATGTTTAACGAACACACCCAGAGTGTCGTCTCAATTTTGTGTGGAATTACGTAATTTCACCAGAGGTCGCCTTGACCGACACGCGCAAGTCGAACGGATGTGTCAGCTCACTGCGCACCGGTATTCTTCAGTGGTGCGCAGCCATGCCTCCCACTCGCGACCAGCCGACGAACGTGTTATCGCGAGTTTCTTGTTACTTTATTCATTTATGACCGAGGGCGAGAACGTAGGTAATGCAACACATACAGGTCCTCGGATTACGGAATCCACTTAATCATTCTGCGAATAAGCTAGGTAGATAGGTACCAGCCAATGATACTGTAGGTATACTGCTGATATCAATTCGTACTTTCTAGAATGCATTTGGATAGGAATTGTATTTGCCATTTTATATAAATATCCAACGATGATGATTCTTGACGCTGAACACACTATTAAGTTTTCGTTTGTTTTGAATAACTACCTACATACGTACATCTATACATCTATCTAACTAAACGATTACTAAATTGTCGATTGAACACATTGTTAACATTGGTTATTAGTGATTACGCAATGAAATATAATGTTTTCGGCTGATAATTTTGCACGAAGTATAATATAATTGATGTTTATTTGTCATTATTTTAAAAAAAAAAAAACATTAATTTTGATACCTACCTATCCGTTTATAACCTATCGAGAGAGATTCTAATAGTCACGGTTTAAGATTCGTTGTCTTTTATCTAATACTTACCTAGTTTTAATTTGGTGAGAAATATTACCTGGGAATTAGAATATTTAAATAATTGATCGTTTTATACCTATATATATATATATGGCATAAGAAAAATCTAAATGGTCAACATAATAGGCACGAAATGAATCACCCCAATATCACTGAGAGCTATACAGACAATACGCACCCATCGGTATCTTCAGCCGGCTTATTTTCTTTAGTTGCACAACCACCCATTTTCACTTATTAATAATACAAGCTATGCATGCACTAAATCACTAAAAACTACAGGAAACAACTAAAAGAAACGGAGAAACTCTAAATGTAATGATGGAATGATATTTTGCCGAAACGAATGTATCGGAGCCGGGAGTGGCAAGGGCGAGGGGAGGATCGATCGATGAGAGGACACGCAGCACGCACGCGGGGTTACGCTTCCCGCCCTTCGGGAACCGCTTCAAAACTTTTCGGAGGGAAACTTTTAACTTCCCCCGGCTTATATCACACTGGTTACCTTCAAGCGCGGTATTTGAATGCAACACTAACTTCTTGACGTACGATAAGGTTTATCGATGATTGGCACTTGAGTTTATCAAAACACATTGTTTCTTTAAGTATTAAGTTGTCACACAAAAGATGAAATGCCGCTGTGGTGCACATCGGTGGCGAATATATTTATATTGACGGTAGATTTAAATTTAAAGTGGCCACCGCTTACCTGGTACTTGAACAACCGTCAGAGTCGACTGCGAGGTGCAGAATGGTTGGAGTGCGGGACCGCGCCGAGCGTTAAGCCCGCGGTCCTCCCGCGCCCCCCTCCCTGTCAACCTTGGCCTTGCTGCTGATGCTTGCCTGGCTGCCAGATCGCACGGCTCGACCAGTTAGTTTGATAGCTCTAGCGATTTGGCTATTGTGCTGACAATGATTCATTTGAAGTCATCATAATTGCTGTATCCTAATGATATTCGTACCTAACTAGACTTTAATCTGCGATGTACTGGTTATGAGTAGCAGTATATGGTCAAAAGAAAAAAGTAGTAAAACATGTTTTGTCATACCTTTGCTTGTCTGTCATGTTTTTTAATTATCTTAAAGTCACCTGTATCAATATATAAACAATATTTCAGTGATATGGGATAGGACCTATAAATAATACCATTTTTAACCTCTTTTAATTTTTCATCTGGAACGAGTTTTTTAGTATTTTAATCGAATAGAGTTTACGTTGCGTCACAGCACTATTTTAGGGGAACCGGGAAAATCATTTAGTTTTTTTTTTATTTATTACAAAGTATAAAAATGGTTTTTTAGATGGATTTTTATACTATGAAAAGAACACAATTTTCATATAACACGCAACGAGAATAGATCTCTTCAATCATAATTATTTATTAAGTTATAGTACCCACTAGCTACCTTACCTAACAGGTAGGTTTGGTTCCCTTCTTTCATGAAAATAGTTTCAGCCTCGACCTTCGTAAGTCCTTGAGACCCTTGCGCGTCCTTGAACTCTAGGGTTTCGCGGCATGGCCTCATTCAAGGAAACCATAAAACAACCCCTGCTTTTAGAATCGACCTACAAAACAGAACGTAAGGCTTGTTAGCACTTCAGGTGGTGTTGATAATTTGTTTTAATGGTGGTACCTTACCTACCTATGCAAGCATAGGTGAGCTATGCTACGTATCACAGATAAGTCTAGATTATTCCTATTAGAATTAATGTCCTAGGTATTAAATTGAGCTAGGAGTATTTATCCTATTTTTGAGCAAGGAGCCCCTAACTTATCTATGGTGGAGGTAGGTACTAGTGCCAGGTAAATCTATATGACAGGATCATGTAGGCCTCTAATCAAGAGACAGCTCATCAATAACATTTTGGCCTTCAATAGGTCATTGTCCGCTTTCTCTATCAATATTCCTTGTACTCTTATATAATATTCAAACGCTTGTTTCGGCCTTGCCCTATTTTCGTCGGCCTCAGCCGGGCAATGTCAGTGCCACTGAATGTTGGCACAGCACTTTGCCATGTTTTTTCTGGCAATTTTATGACGCTATAGGCACATGTTTACGCGTTTCCAAATTCATAAGCAGCGTCTATTTTTCTATTCCCGGGGTGATTAACGGATTGTACGTAGGTAAATCGGTAATATTCTTACCTGCACAATTTTTCTAAATTATTGTAAACATTTTCTAAATAATGTTTTGTCTGCAGCATGTGGTAACTTTTCTACGGGAAGGTAATGATGTTATATTTTCATTGCGGGTAGGTAGGTACCCATTATTTTACGCACTGGATTAGAAACCTGTGTATTAATTAGTAATATAGGCTTATTCTTAGCTTCCTAGTTATCATCATCGATCAGACGGATTGGAAAAGAAGCCACACAGGAAAAATAAATATTTTTCATGCCTCTGTGGCCTTTCGAAGTTCGAAGACTGAATCGTTGCCACAAATCGAATTGAGAGTCCTCTCGTTGTTTTCAACAAAGATAAATTAAATCTTTGGTTTTCAAGAGCATTGGCCTGACTGCCAGCAAGTTTAATCATCCTCACACCTCAATGTCGCATTAACGTCATTAAAGATTTTCCAATTAAATTGACGCTAGAAGGATCCACGATAAAGCAAGATACATACCTACCTAGATAAGTACCTAGCTAGATACAATCAGCTGACGAATGATAAAAGTGGCACAAATTGGCGAAGGCTACTTTCACTACAGATACCTACCCAACAGAGAGTTGGACATTAAAATGCTTTATTTCCTGAAGAATTTATAGGACACTTGCATAGGTCACAAAATTCAAATTACCTATATAATCATCGCCATCAGTAGTTGACCAGCTGCGAGTAATGAACGCATTAAGCTTTTCTTTACAGGACACTTGCATAGGTCACAAAATTCAAATTACCTATCTATAAAAATGTAAGAGTGTCTCCTTTATATAAGGGCAAAGGGACTAAGGAAGACGTCAACAGCTACCGGCCTGTTTCCATAATCCCGGCGATTGCCAAAATATTCGAGCGCGGGCTGAGCACCAGACTGACGGCGCATCTGTCCAGCACAGAGTCCCTGTCCGATCGGCAATATGCCTATCGCGCGGGGAGGTCCACGACAGATGTCACGAGAGAAGTCGTGTGCCGCGTAATGCAGGCCAAGGAGCGTAGGATGCAGGTGGCGGTCATGTTCTGTGAATTGTCGAAAGCCTTCGACGTCGCGGATCATGCCGTACTTGCGGAGAAACTTGCCCATTATGGGATAGATGGCCCGGCTCTACGACTGCTGATGAGCTCCATGACTGGCCGCACGCAAATCTTCACCGGCAGAGGAGGGAGAGTAAAATCGAACCCCATGTCAAACACGATAGGCGTAGCGTAGGGGTCCTCGATGTCAAATATACTGTTCTCCCTCCTCATGAACGACCTGCCTGACTGCATAGAAGATGCACACATCATCATGTATGCAGATGATGTAGCGGCTATCGTAGAAGCTGAAAATCAGGATGCATTACAACGAAAGTTGAATAAGGTTGCAGGTGAGGTGCAGAAGTGGTTTCATCAGAATGGTCTTATTTTGAATGTCACGAAAACCAACTTCATGCACTTCAACCTTGCAGGACACTACAGCCCGCCGGTTGCCGTGAGCCTGGGAGGAAAGGTAATCGACCAAATCCATACGACTACTTTTCTTGGGTTCACCTTGGACAGTTGTCTCACATGGGAGGAGCACATAAATACACTGAGTAAGAAGATAGGTCGATCATGCTTTGCCCTATGGCGTCTTTCGTCTACCTTGGACAGAGCTATGGTCCGGAGTATTTATTTCGCCAACGTCCATTCCCTCCTTCAATACGGCGTGGAGCTCTGGGGGCGCGCATCCGATTGGGAGCGCGCCTTCAGACTCCAAAAGAGAGCGATAAGGTCGATCGTGGGAATACCTCAAGATGAGTCTGCGCGGCCACATTTTGAGTCCTTAGGGATCTTGACCGTGCCCGCCCTTGTCGTATACCAGTCCGCTCTGTATGTCCATAACAACTTGGACAAATACGAAAGGTACGGGGATGGTCATAGATACAACACGAGGCACGCACGCCGACTAAGGGCGCTACCTCGGCGATTGGAGAAATCGTCCAAACTGCAACACGTGATGGGGACGGCTGTCTACAATCGTATTCCAACTTCTATCACCAGCGCAAAATCCATACAATCTTTTAGGGTACAACTAAGGAAGTGGCTGATAGCTCAATCGATATACGATGTGAATGAATTTATGATGTTAAAATGTAATGTTTAATATATTTTTATTATTATAATTATGATGTATGTAGTTTTTACATATTGCATTAAGTATAATATGTGACCTGTAACCAGAAGTTATCAATAAATGAACTATGAACTATATAAACATCGCCATCAGTAGTTGACCAGCTGCGAGTAATAAGCTTTCTCTAATAACATCGGACTACCTTGCGGTGCAGCCTCTGCCTTTGAAGAGATTCATGATCATTGTTATAAAGAACTTTAGGTACCAAAGATATTAAATCGAAGTACCTAGTACATATCCGTTTTGTCGCATCCTGACTGCTTCAAGCTGCCCGTCATGTCAGGCAGCTGCAGTCAGGATGCGACTGCTTCAAGCTACGACTGCAAAGTCTGTTCCGGTGGTTCCGTGTATGTCTGTAAATAGAAGACTGTATTCAACTATGCAGTCTGCTGCTTAAAGCAGTAACCTAAGATTACATTTAAAGTGTCTTTGTTTGTGTGACCAAGTGGCAAGAGGCGCCAGTCCAGCCAAAAGATGTACCAAACATAGTGTAGGTACAGGCGCCATTGAAGTAATAGGTTGAGTTTATAATAGGTATGTACTTTCAGAATCTGTATAATACTCACCTATAGTTGAATACTCGTACAAGCAGCAGGATTAACATCAGCAGGTAAACAGCAAAACAGATTCTCGACCATTTTCTAGTCAGAACTCTAGCAATCGGCGTAAACATCACGAACAAAACTGATACGATAGGTAATGATAAGAAAGGAAATGATAAAGAACCGCAATCATAAAACGTGAAACCATTATCAACCGTTGTTTACCAAATTTAAATGGGTGGTAAATGGCAGAAAAGTACTTTGTGGTAAATGGTGTACATTGTGGTCAAAGATATACCACACGGTCTGTCGATAAAGAAGTTTTGTTTACTAGCAGGAATATTCTGGACGGAAGAAATCACCCTTCTAAGGTATAAGGTATCCCAGATCGAGGAGGAAAATCACTACATAATAGTCTAGACTAGAACAAAGTCGATGCCCGCTGTCTGTCTACTGTGTGGTAGGGAAAGACAGACAGCGGGAAACATAGTATGTTTAGATCTTTAAAACTACGCAAAGGATTTTGATGCGGTTTTTTTAATAGATAGAGTTATTTAAGTGGAAGGTTAATGTTCATTTGCACCCGTGCGAAGCCGGGGCCCAGTCGCTAGTGGTGGATAAATGTTTAGCAGAATGTGAAAATGAACCAAGGCACTAGCACCTTTCAAGTCCTATTCATAAGTATGTATTTGAAATCATATCAATTTATTTGCAATACCTACTTAGATACCTTGTGATTGTGATTCGCAAGATAAAACACTAGATAGGTAGGTATATACCGATGTGTGATATGATAATGTCAAGATTTCGTGTAAACTCGAGATACACGGTCTATGCAAGGTGGGACCAAAGTTGCGCAATTGTATTGACTCACTGCGGAAATCATCGAAATTTGGATAAACTTCCATGATCATTGAATTTCGTTCATCCTGAATCATCAAAAGTGAGGTTAGATTCATTTCTTTATTGTCATACTCATACATAAGTGTACTATATAATATATTATATTAATATATTTATTATGCTAAGGATACGACTCGTCAAAACAGGTAATATACAATTTTGCTGTATACGAAACGAAACATAATAAATGATGACGTTATTTTCTTAAAATTATAAATTTATAATAGAGGTGATGTTACGGGATGTCAGATTTTATTTTATATTTACTGTAAGTAATCGTTTTCTAAAAACTCTTTGATGCTATAGTAATTACAGCTACGCGGATATGCAATGTTAACACTTTGAGTGCTGAAATCACACGGTATGTGTTTTCTACAAGTGACTAATAAGATGCACATCAGGCCATTGTGCGCCATCCATCATACTTAAGCCCATCCCAGTGGGTGCAGGGTATTCTGATGAATACAGCAATTTCCGGCCGAGCATATTCTACTAGTTAGCTAGCTACTTGCTTAGTGGCAGTGTTGTAGAACTATAACTTAAAGACTCTTTATTTATTTAAAACCTAGGTTCCTTTTGGTATACACAATCTTTAAAAGGTAAAAACCTAAGTATCATCACCATCAGCCTATATTAGTCCACAGCTGGACATAGGCCTTCCCCAATGAGCGCCATAGCGCCCTGTTTTCAGCTTGCCACATCCAGTATCTACCTGCAGTCTTTCGCAGGTCGTCATCCCTGGTCGGAAGCAGAGGGCGTCCTAAACTACGTTTACCGAGTCGTTTTCGCCACTCAAGAACACGTTTGCCCCAACGGCCGTCGTCGGTCGGTTTATTTCTTTAGTTTTTATTTAAAACCTAGGTTCCTTTTGAACAATACACTATCTTCAAAAGGTAAAAACTTAGGCAAACTTAAAATCAATCAATACCTAATCCTGGACAATCCACACCACACCCTCTAGCTCCAAGCAGAGCAATAACCTAGCCGAGGATTGGTTGATTATTACCTCTACTTCAGTAGTTTAGTTAACTTATCGACTATTTACCATTACCTGCGACGCAGTTTGCGGGTTCTATTCCGGTTTGGGACAAATGTTTGTACGATCTGCAGATATTCGTGCGGTGTTCTGGTCGTTTTCTATGTAAAATTAAAAATATATTTTTATGTAATGTATTGCATTTCACCATTGCCTGCGACGCAGGTTGCGGGTTCGATTCCCGTTTCGGGGCAAGTTTTGTTCGATTTGCAGATTTTTGTTCCGGTTTTCTATGTAAATCTATGTAATGTATTGTATTATGTATATCAGTTATCTAGGACACAAGCCCTGCTTAGTTTGGGGCTAGATAATGCTATGTGAATTGTCTGGCCAGGCCACCTTTATGTAAAGGTGGCCTAAGAGCTTGTGTCACCTTAATGCTAAATTCGTTAGCATTTCACTGTTGCATTTCTCATTGCCTAGCTAAGATTTATACCTATACAATTTCAACTCGCGGCTTCGCACGCGATGTCTCAATGTAAAAGTCTAAAGGCTTGGTTGTTTCATTTCCATTCTATGGAAACTGATTTAATTAAAATTAGTATAAAATTAATATTAAGTATTTCGTATTTATAGAAATGCCACAAAACTAACCGAAAGTTATTGAGATAGGTACAGAGAAATATTTCCTCTAGTCCTCCATAGATACCTAGCAGAAAGCATTAAAATCAAACACAAAATGTGCAGACAAAGGTATGTAAGTACCTATATTTTTATTGGGGACGTCACTTTTTTTAATTAATTATTTTGAGACACTGCTTCCATTTCCTGAAGATTGACTGTAAAGAGTGCCGTAGTCCGTCGTTGCTCTACCTGTAAAGAAATAAAATCACCTATTAGTAAAGTAGAACGGGCGATTTGATGAAATGCTAGATTTTTTATTACTTTGTTAAGAACAACCCAGAAATACTATTTATTGGTAAAATTAATTTACATGTACTTAATTTTTTTATAAGAATAGTTATAATACAAATTGTATTTTATCATCACTAAGCATAATTTAAAATTTAAACATAAATAAAAACAAGTAAATAATTTAACATAATAGGTACCTATATGATTCTTGTTTAACTATTAAAAAGTCTGAGAGATAAGTAATCCTCCACTTATAATACAAAAGCTGCGCCCCGCGGCTTTGCCCGCGTGGAAATCGATGTGTCAAGTGGTTTACTTGAACCACTCTAGGTGGTGGTGGTATCTATTGCTGGAAACTGCATTAAAATCCGTTGAGTACTTTAAAAGATCTAAGAGAACAGACAGCGGAAGCGACTTCATTTATACTTTCTAGGTACCTTACCTATGTCAAGTTGTAGGGAAGGAGTCACAAAGGTTGCATTTGTTTGCGGCTCGTAGGTACCATACACTAGCAAAACTCGATGTAGAATGTTTGTAAACAAACCACGACCCAAATAACTAAAACTTACTTTCTCGGCGTCGAGTTTCTGATATAATTGCACTTGATTTATATCGATAATTGTAAGTATTATTTATTGAAGGGAGGTTATCAAATCTCGAACAATAAAAAGGAAATCAAATCAATCGAGGTAAAAAAAATACCAGACCGTGACAGTAGCTTGTTTTTACTCTGTGGTAGGTAACACACAGTAAAACTACCAACCATAGAACTTATTGCTTTGCTTAGGCACATTATACAAATACAATCTATTAGAAAGGTAAGTAAGTATTCATAAATGAGAAAGGAAAGTCAATAATAAAATTGTGTATTATATCAGGTGGGATACCTGTTATAGGTAATACACTATTTATTATAACTATTGTAATAATTAATGAGTAGAAATTGGAATTTCTATTAAGTTGTATGCACAGAACTATATCGAGCGAGATTTATATTACTAGACATATTTTTATATAATTTTTATACTAGATTAGATATATTATTATAAACTCGACAACTGGTTACGAGACAAAAATAACAAAATAAAAAATGTAACGCAATTAATAAATTCAACACTGTGTGATATAGACACATCAGCCACATGCTGCTCGTCTATTAACAATAAATAAATAAATATATCTGTGGTGTTATCGTATGTAAGTTAGCTTACAAGCAAAACGCAATCTATGATCTTTGAAAGCAAGCTTGTTCAGAATACTATAATATACCGCACTGGGTCATCGTACGACAACGCATCGCAAAACAAGATCCCATGTGCAGAATAAATGAAATCGAAACCGGTTTCTAGACCATGTTTAAACTCATGGCTAAAAACGCCACGTTAAATGACTCAGTATTTTTGTAGAATTTTACTTAATAAACAAACTGATTGCGAATTGGATTTCCAATCCTATTACTCACAATTCTGTCAACATATTTATTATTTTCCTGTTCGTTCATTCATCATTATTTAATTATTCATGTGTTCTAAATAATTATTATACATTAAACCTATCTCATTCATATTTACGATATTTCATGTTCATGATTACTAACCTATTTATCTTTTTTTGACGTGGTTTGCTTACAGACATTTCACATCGAGTTTGGCTGAAGTATATAGGTAGGTATTTTTTAACTTGCGCGATCTGAGCACATAATTATAAGTCACGACAGTGTGTAAACCTGTTGAAACGTCGGTAAAAATTGGCAAATAAACGCGATAAATACCCGTTGTATTAATACTTACAATTACATACTATAGGTAAGTTCCTGGCGATAAAAATGATTTATGAATCATGATGAGTTACAATTATAAACCAGAGCACAGGATCAAATGTCACAACTTTTAAAAGCATGGTGATAATAAACTTAAAAACCAAGGAAATAGAACGGAGAGGAAGAATAATGGGGATATTTGCAAAACGTTTCTCGGTGTAGACCTGCCTACCTACATCAGACACTGGCTTTCGTTTTCGCGCTTAGAATGCGGTTTGGGGCACCACCATCGCCCGGTGCGTTTCCATTCCACATGGTTACAGAAATTTCACGAAATTATTTGCAAAAATAATCTCGGTATAGCTATAGACACCTACTGATCTACAAAGAGAAAAATGTGGTCGTGTAGAAGGTACTTTTCTGTTCAGTTACCTGCACTTATTAGTAGGCCTACTAAACTGGACGCGGTATAATGATGTCCGATGTCCCAAGGAAATAAAAATTGAGAACAAACGATTACAAAAAGAAAACATCGAAGGCTATTGGCACAGATAAGGTAATAACAACCCACCACCTTTATCACGATCGAAAGTGGAAGAAGTTCAGTAAAAAATACCAATAAAAATATCTCCTACCGATAACACGTTGAAGACGAGCAATCGAGACATCTACGCGGTTACCAGGGTCTTAGCTTAGGTCACCTAAGCCTACCACGCGCACCCAGTGGAAGAAGTTCAGTAAAAAATACCAATAAAAATATCTCCTACCGATAACACGTTGAAGACGAGCAATCGAGACATCTACGCGGTTACCAGGGTCTTAGCTTAGGTCACCTAAGCCTACCACGCGCACCCCTAGGCCTAGACTATAAGCGATAGCCAGGAACTAAAAAACAATATAATCATTGGCGGACCAATTTTGGAATCCAAATGCAATTGACGACCGATTTGACACGGTGCGGTGGGCGAAGGTCCGCCTGCGACGCAGGAGGTTGCTGGTTCGATTCCCGCCTCAGAACAATTGTGTCTACGATCTGCAGATATTTGTTCCGGATCTGGTCGTTTTCTTAGTACTTATAATAAAAAATATCTATCTATGTAATGTATTGTATTATGTATACCTATCAGTTATCTCATACCCATAACACAAGCTCTGCTTACCATGGGGCTAGATAATGCAGTGTGAATTGTCTACCATTATTTATTTATTTAATAACAAAGTACCTAGTACCTACACAAACCCTGATTATGGCATGCATGTGGCATTGTATTCCTGCTCGCCGCGCGAATATGGCCACAGGTCGAGATGGCGACATGGGCGTCGTCATCGAGCGTGCAGCGGGGTCGACGACCGCTGCAGTGACTCATGTAACTCCTATTACAGCTTGCTTTTACTGTTTCTACAGAAGACGAAGGTCTGAGCAACGAGGAAATCACCGCCCGAAGGTCACAATAAATATATAAATAATGCTGGACAATACACACAGCATTATCTAGCCCCATGGTAAGCAGAGCTTGTGTTATGGGTACTAGATAACTGATATACATAATACAATACATTACATAGATAGATCTTTTTTATTATACTTACATAGAAAACAACCAGAACACCCGGAACAAATATCTGCAGATCGTACACACAATTGTTCCGAGGCGGGAATCGACGACCCGCAACCTCCTGCGTCGCAGGCGGACCCTCGCCCAACCGTCAACGAAAAGCTTGCATAAGTAAACCTACTATAAGGTTATTATTTTTTCTATTGTTGTTTAATTTTTAATTTGATTTATTATTATTTGTTTGGCTTTAATTTAATTTCAAATTACTTAGATAGGTAATCTATTTGAATAGACTATAGACGACCGATGTGGCGCAGTGGGCGAGGGTCCGCCTGCGACGGATGAGGTTGCGGGTTCGATTCCCGCCTCGGAACAATTGTGTTTACGATCTGCAGATATTTGTTCCGGGTGTTCTGGTTGTTTTGTACAATAAAAAATATCCATCTATGTAATGTATTGTATTATGTATATCAGTTATCTAGTACCCATAACACAAGCTCTGCTTACCATGGGGCTAGATAATGCTGTGTGAATTGTCCAGCATTATTTATTTATTAACAGGCCTATTTTATGTGTCCTTATGTTTTATGAAAGGTACCTATGGACTTCTTTTGTCTGAAATAAATATATATTTATATAAATCGACCAAGCCTTCAAATCAAATGAACATGGCATAAGGATAATGGAATCTTAAAATCACTGTACCCTTAGAGTAATAAGACTGTACCTATCACTACACTAAACATTGATTTGGCTTGGCTTATCAATTCTGTTACTACCTACCTAGATACTAAACTATATAGGTACATTACATACAGGTATAGATTACCCTACATTGCAAAAAAAAACAGCTCAATTCTTCAACAACCTGCAACATTGATACTAGGTGATAATGCTAGGAGCAAACATGATGCAATCAGCTGCGATATCAAAGGTACCTATTGCCAGACCGAATGGAAAAACCGAAGAAGTAGGTTCATATACTATTACTGCTATTAGTAACATTACTTCGGGTTGTTAAAGGAGTACGGGGGCAGTCCTCCTGAGTGGGGTAAGGACAGACAGACAGCGGGAAGCGACTTTGTTTTATACTATGTAGTGATTTAAAAAATATATATAAAATGTTCTTACTTGCCAGTACTATCTCTGGTGGCTTGATGATTTTGCAGGCTGCGTAGTAGTATCTAGGTTTGACACAGTCCACGTTTATCACAAAGTTCAATAGTAAGATGTGATCTTTGTTCCGGACAGAACAAGCGCGGCGCGGGCGGCGACAGCACCAATAACGTGGTCCAAGGGCTGCTGGCCGTCTAGACTAAAAAAACAAGAAATAGATTTTATCTCTAAGCTAAATGTAAATATAAAATCAATATTTTATTGTACACACAATAATACATAATAATATTATTAATATTATAAAGAGGAAAGGTTTTATTTTTACCACGCTTTTATTAGCTTCACCTGTATGTATGATGTAGGTATGTATGTATGTTTGTTTGTTTGTTTGTTTGTAACCGATTCCTTTGGACTAACGGTCAGATTTCATTTAAACTTCGTAAATTTATTAATAACCTATGACAATACAATAATTTGAACTAAAAAATAGAAAATAAATAATAGTTTAAAAAAACTAAAAAAGCACAGAGTGATATATAAAATAAATTATTTTAATGTAAAAAGGCGTGGGGAAAAGCGTCTAAAAAATTGAATAATTCAAAAATCTTTTTGAATTATTCAATTCGGACATTCCATTCGAAAGATATCACGAGTTCGAAAATGTAAGTATTAAAAAAAAGTCGCGTGGCTCACACTCGGCTCACTATGTATAACTATGCGAAATAGGAGTCACTAGAGGGCACGGGTACCTACGGGAAATAAACGGCCGCAAATAAATTATGAATAATAAAAATAATAAATACCCGTGCGAAGCCGGGACGCGACGGTCCGCTAGTGGTTTATAAACCTTCCTCTTGAATCACTCTATCTATTAAAAAACCCGCTTCAAAATCCGTTGCGTAGTTTTAAAGATCTAAGCAAACACAGCGGTCAGGGTCAGACAGACAGCAAGCGACTTTGTTTTATACTATGTAGTGATTAGGAATGAATAGTATCAGTACTACATGCCGAACCAGTATTACATACCGACCGACCGCCACCGGTGGGGTAAACGTGTTCTAGAGTGGAGACCGCGACTTGGCAAACGTAGTGTAGGACGTCCTCCGGCCAGGTGGGATGACGACCTGCGAAGGACTGCAGGACGATGCTGGATGCGGCAAGCTGAAGACAGGGCGCTATGGCGCTCATTAGGGGATGCCTATGTCCAGCAGTGGACTGCTATAGGCTGATGATGATGAGTACTACATGAAGAGCCCCCCTACCTATTTTGCTGGCACTGGCGGTGCTGGCGGCGGCGGCGGCGGCGGCGGCGGCGCTCCGGGTTGTCCAGGCGGTCCAGGTGCCGGAGTCACCGCACAAGGGAATTTGCCCCTAGTCACAAAAAAATAAAATTAAAAAATAAAATTAAGCAGAATCAAGATATCTTGAAACAATATTTCAAGATGTCAAGAACAGATTGGACGGTGATAGAACCACTAAGGGTGGTGTTCCCTGAACGATATTCGAGTATTACCAGCTTCGTTTGTTATCTTTTTGCGTTATACGATACGTTTAAGTTAATTACTAATGAACACATCAATTTAAATGCAGTCGTCTGATTATCTTATACCTGCCACCAAACAAAGAATAAGAATAGATATATTAACTATACATGCTTGGCTATAACAACACATGCCTGGGTAATTAAAATAAACGCTCGCATGATCATGGAAATTGATATCTTCGAGGAATACTGTTGGGAGACTGGAGACTGCAAGATGTGGTATGATAATGCAGTCTCCACCCTCCTTACGTTTCATAACAGTCAAAGACCCACAAGGCGACAGTTGTAGTTTTTTTTTAATCGTATTCATTGTTAAGGACTTTTACTTCGTAAAATCCTATCATAACCTAAACTTATAACTAACAAACAAAAAAAATAAACAGCAAAATAAAAACATATAAATTATGTTGAGGCTATTTTTAACGGGAGACACCGATGCAAAAAAAATTTGAATAATGAGATGGCCGCTGCTGAATCTGGTTCCGCTAGAATGTTAATATTATTATTTATTTATTTTATTTTAAGTCATTATTGTCCCACTGCTGGGCAAAGGCTTCCCTTTTCTCCTTCCACTCCTCGCGATCCAACGCTGCAAGAGCCCATGATGGAAGATGTACCTCGAGCTCGTCGCTCCATCTCATCTTGGGCCTTCCACGTCGCCTCTTAGCGTCGATTAATGTAATGAATGTACCTAAATCAAATCTATTTAAATTAAGTTCAATCATCAGTGTCTCCCTTCGATCTTTGTACCTGATGCAATCCATCAAGATGTGGTGCACATCATCTAGGACTCCACAAACATCACAGTTTGGGACAGTAGTACTTAGTATTAGTACTTGATTAATTTAAGTAAATCTAGACAAAAAAAAACCTCCTAACACAGAATTAATCCCGGGAGGAACGTGTAAGAGAGAAGAAAATTATCGTTGAAGTCGGAAAATATTCATATTTATTTTATTGTATCATTGTGTAGATACATTTGTAGGTCTTATTATCTAGGTAATGTATATGGAACATAATTAAGCAGGGCGTGGCAATAGGTGCTAAGAGTGGAACTGAGACGGGTTTCTAGAAAATTCTGTTTATTAGAAGAGAGAGAGAGTGAGAGAGAGCAAAAAAATATAATTCAAGAACATAGTTTTTAGTAAGTAATTATACTATGTATGTATTAAGTCAATCAACTTTTTTTTCTTTATATACCAACAGGAAGGTACGCGATAAATATATATTATAAAATGAAGTCGTCTTAGTTATGTACACTATTTATAACTCAGGAACGGCTGAACCGATTTGGTTGAAATTGGTGGGGAGGTTAGAACCAGGAGAAGGACGTAGGATACTTTTATCCCGTTTATTTCCTCCAAAATCTGCTCATTTATTGCCTGTAATACTAATATTATAAAGAGGTTTGATTTTTTGTTTGTTTGTATTGAATAGGTTCCGAAACTACTGGACCGATTTGAAAAATTATTTCACCGTTGGAAAGCTACACTATGCGCGGTGAACATAGGCTATATTAAAATTTTGAAATGTGAAATTTGAATTTAACGCGGGTGAAACCGCGGGTAACAGCTAGTACCTGATATATTTTAAAATCTTAACAATCTTCCCCTTAAGCCCCCGCGCCGGCGGCGGCGCAGGCGGCGGTGGCGGGGGCTCCGGCGCGGCCCTCGGCGCATCCCCTAGCGGCGACGGCGGCTGGCCAGCACGCGGTAATTTGCCCCTAGTCACAACAAAAAAAAGCTGAAGATAGGGCGCTATGGCGCTCATTAGGGGAGGCCTATGTCTAGCAGTGGACTACTAGAGCTTGATGATGACGATGACAACAATAATTTCAAAATAAAGCATAAACCGAACATACTAACTTAACACGTGACGCCAACGCATTAGACTGTAATTGCATTGCATAAGTAAAACCACGGTAACGAAGGTCGAGCGAGGGGAGGTAGGTATTCAAATATTTCAGGAATACTGTTGGGAGTTGGGAGAGGTGTGAATGCATGATGTGGAAGATATTGGGGTTCCCCATATTATAACACAGTCAAACAGACAAAGTCAAAGGCAAGTTTAGGAATATCAAATAAAAAAAGCCCTAAACTAAAAACAAACAATCTTCTGCAAAACGAATTTAATTCATTATAAATAAACAGCACACAAAACAACAAACGTCCATTCAAGTTATACCAGACATGATTACCGCGCACCTTTTTGTTTATATACGTTTTAATTCAACAATTACATACAGTGGTCCTAGTAATGGAATGACCGAGGTACTACCATGTTAAGTTTCCACAACTACCCTCTATTCATCGTCAAATTAAGGAACTTAACTTCCTTGTTCAACACAACACTGAACATGCGACCACGAGTAGTCTTTCTAAGCAATCCCGGGATAAAATAGCGGTACGAGGACGAGAGACATAAATTATCTTCAAAGTCATGAAATAAAATACAAAAAGGTACGCGATAAATACCTGATATAACTATAATAATGTTAACACTCGTGGAAGATGGATCATCTCGTTAAGCCGGTCCTTGGTAGCCGACTCTGGTAGAAAGTCCTCTTTATCTGTCAGATTTACTGCTTCAATTTCAACTTCTTTCAAGATGGCTCTGCGTCTGGATTTACTGCTTCAGTTGCACTCTTGTCGAGTTCAGCGACACTGCAAATGATATTCATTATAACTGGGAGTTCGCATTTTCAAGCTAGGAGCATGCAGCGGATTGCAGAGGGCTTATATTCTTATTGTTTCTTAACTATATCATTATAAAAACCCCGGTCATGGTACTGTTGGGCAAAGGCCTCGCCATTTCTTACTGATGCAATTGTTGTTTTTATTGCTAGTCGTCAAGCTTCTGGTTACAGATAAAAAACATGTTAATATTTAAAACATGGAAGGAAAAAGATCAGGGCCTGTTAAACACCCTTGCCATACTCCTATGAAAGATGATACATACCTACAGAATGTTCAATTCATCCTCGATCGAGCAAAGTGGAGAGGTGGTGGGAAAGTAGAGGCAAGAGTTTGCTCATACTTTACAAATAAAATTAAACATTGCCGAACATTATGTATGTATGTACATGGGACAAATTGACGCAAATTGATGATGTCTGATCGTCTCGCCTCCACTTCGTCTGATCGTCTATGACTGGATGACCCTCTACATTTCTATAGTTGAAATAACAAAAAAGCACAAAAGCGGAAAAAGTTAATAAATAAATAACGTACCTGGCGAAATTAAATTTAATATCCAGGTCACGTTGTACTTGAAAATGGTTATAAATATTAGTTTGCAAAAATCGATAAATCATCTTCCGAGTGCTTCTAATCATGCAAGTCAGGGTCTGCATTCGCAATCGTTATCCTCGTTGCCGCCCGTCGCCGGCCTCACTTCACACGGGAATGTGCCCCTAAGCACAACAAAAACATACAAAACAATTATTTACCAAAAAATCTTACAAAAAAGAACATAGAACACCTTAAGAGACGAACCTAATGCGCGAAATTCGCTAACAAACAAATACGTAGGTATACCACTCCAGGGCCTGCAATTTATTAGCACTTACCAACGATGTGATTTGAAGTTTTCAATGATAGATAAGCGTTAATATAGAGGCATGGCTTGTTCCGGCTAATAAAGTCGAGGTAGCTATAACATAGTTACTATAAGCCAAGCGACGTCAGAGCAATCTAACCATAAATAATAGTATGGAAGTAATCGCATCAGAGTACGCAACGTAAACAAAAAAATCAACTTACCTAATGTTTTCAAGAAAAGCGAGTATGACGAAACGCAGCCTACAATACAAATCTACTTGACATTGAACTTGACTGCGTCTACCTATCTATAGATAGAGGTCATGTAAATTATCACCCGTCAGAGAGACAAGGCGATGAAAACTCTCGACAAAAATGTTCTTGCTTAGTAACTGATAGTTTTACAGACGGCTTTAGGTATTGTTATCAATGATGAAGACATTTGATACATATATTTGATCTTGTAAATCGTCGTTGCTGAAAATTTATAGGTATCTACATATTATGGGGCTAAATAAATATAAATTTAGTCTTTACCAGAAATATTTATCAAAGGACCTAACCTAACTTAATTAAAGGTTAATCAGCAAACAACCAGCTGACCAGAACCCACTAGATAAAGAAAACGAAAACTGTAACATTATTCGGAGATACATATGACGTAACCTCCTAATTTTCTTCCTACATTAGCTTGGCACCTGATTTGAACTCTACTGCTGCCTGAATGTCATGGAATGTTTACTATTACTCAGTTAAAATATCTGTGGACATCGCGCCAAATATTTTGTATGGCGCGAGGTCCATAGAAATTTAATGTTCTACCGGGATATTAATCGAACTTTAGCGCCATAGCGCCCTGTCTTCAGCTTGCTGTATCATTATTGGAGGCCTATGTTCAGCAGTAGAATAATAAAGGTTGATGGTGATGTTAGAAACACATTGTCACGTCACACACAGCCCAAAACATATAATGTTAAATCATAAATCATTTATTTCTGAAGAAATGTCGGTACAATAGATCTTCCTTTACATTCTACCTCGTCAGTGCGTGTTGCTTCCTACTGTTGGACATAAAGCGGCTGACAGAGGAATGCATGTGTTATTATAACTACATATTGTAATTTGTAATGGATGTGCCTAATCGCAACAAGACCTCTACTGTAGCGCTTAAATCAATTGATCAGAAGGATGTCTACAAATTTAGTAACGTTAAGTTATTCGCAGGCAGAGATGATAATTCTGAGTAATAGATTTAAGTATAATGTATGTTCTGGACCTGTTTTGACATTTTAGTTCAATTCAACGAATTTATGATTACAAATAACGATAACTCAAAGGAAACAATAGAAAAACAACATTCGATACAAACAATATAAATTATAATTCATTAGAAAACAAACAGCATAAAAAACCACGGAGGTAACGACAACAACCTCATCCAAGAATGTACAACTGTACAACCAGGGATGGGAATATAAACTACTCTGGAGTGTCTTCAGGTTCTTGAGGTTCTTCAGGTGGTTCTTCAGGTTCTTCAGGTGGTTCTTCAGGTGGTTCAGGTGGATCTTCAGGGGCATCTTCCTCCGGTAGATTGACTTCTACAGTGACACTCTTGTCAGAGTTCAATGACACTGCAAATTATATTTATTTGTTATTAAGTTTCTCATTTGTCTTAACTTTTTTTAGGCCTGGTCGTTTGGGTATTGATATCCGATATCCGATTATTTTAATTCAGATCTTCCAGACACCGTGGAGTTGAGTGAAGTAAGTAATCAGTCAACACTTATTTTTATTAAATATGTATAAATAATAAATTTAAAACTTTACATGTCGACGTAAAAATGTGTTATCTTTATCTATAAGGCCTAAATCAGAAACGATTTATGGACCAAATATACATATAAAAAAGAAAGGTATTCTGACTCTTTTATTTATAGGTAAAAAAGTATTGTTTGAAGGATGAACCTACCAACAAAAGTAAATCTACATATACCTGGATAAATCTAAATCTGTAAATTACCTACTCTACTTACCATGTGTGATTAAATTTTGATGATAATGATGAGTGTTCTAAATTCTTAACTATTTTAAAGTTTTTAAGACGAGATGAATATTGTAAATACCGAGCTAAACTTATCTGTCCACATGAGTCCTACATCCTACACCTCAGATAGTCGACCTATAGTTACCAGCACTTTTTAAAACTACTATCCCGTTTTGTTTACCCTCTATCAATGGCGCTGGAGATGATTTTTCTTCTGCATCTGAAGAATCAGAAGATCCACTGAAAACATCAATAAATTAATATATAATAATAATAATAATACCTAAAACATGAAACCGACATAGAGCCGGATAAGACGCCCTTGTCATACTCCGTTTAGAAAACATAAAAAAATGAAATTGAAAAACATACAATACATAGCACAAATAAAAAGGTATTAATAAAAACAAAACAAAATAAAACATACCGTAACTAAATCTTGCCAGATCCCATAGCACTTGAAAACAGCTGCACATGAAAATATTCTGATACAAAAACAATTAAATAAAAATAATCTTGTTTACTGTGCAAAGGATATGCGCGGATGCCAAGTCAGTGGTATTGGCATTGGCAGAACAATCCACGTTGGCCTGGCAACAATCAGCTAGATAAACTTTGGAGAGGATCCAAAATACTGTTGGAATTAAAATTATTTACATTAGTATTGGAGGACTATTTAATATTGCAGCCCATAATACTAGAGCTTGTTGGGTAAAAAAATAACATAGATTATTCCCTTGCGATCGTTCGCGGAGTTGGAGCTACCAAATACACCGTGGACTAATATTTGTTCATCATCAGCCTATGTTAGTCCACTGCTGGACATAGGCCTCCCCCAAATGAGCGCCAGCGCCCTGTCTTCAGCTTGGCGTATCCAGCATCTACCTTACCTGCAGTCTTTCGCAGGTCGTCATCCCACCTGGTCGGAGGGCGCCCTACACTACGTTTATCGAGTACGACAAATAGTTTTGAAAATGTACCTAAACAAGATTTAAAGAGGATAAGATTCTGTGTAGTTAAGGCGAACTATTGCGGCAAACAGGCAACTGACTGTTTACATATGTACAAACTTCCTCTTAAATTGTACTAATGACTGATTGACTGGACTATAAAATATTTAAAAGTTGACAGTATCTTGCTCACCATTTTGCTGAGTTAGAGCCTTTTTGAAACAACTATATACATAACCCTATTCTAGATATAAGTGTGTCTTGTTCATTTAAGTTGTTATGAATAAATAAATGTCTTTCTATGCTATTATATCTTCAACTAAAGTTGCTGTCTGCATAGCGTCTAGGAGAATCTCAATGGAATGCGAGAGCTCAGTTCTAGTTGGTAGGTAGGTAGTAGTATATCTCTAATCAGGCAGCTTCCTGCCCGGTAGCGTGGTCGGCTAGAGACAAATTTAACTGCATCCTTTGTTACTTTACTTACACTTTAGGATGTATAGGTATTTTATGACCTTTACAGTTTTGTATTGAACAAGGACGGCAGGCTTTATTGAAATCCGATAAGGCTATATACTCGTATTATATTTTTTAGTTACTGAGAGGCAATTTGCCATTTAAATCTTCCTCATTATAGAAATAATGCATACTATAGGAATAATGCTAGGTGCAAAATTAAAACTATGACGGAAGACTCACATAATTATTTAAATTCAGTACTTAAAAAGGTTAGTAGTACTGAATTAAAATAATTATGTTACTAACTAACTAGTCGAAGTCGAAGTTAAATTCTATACTCCAGCCAAATTCGATTCGTCCGTACCTACTATATAGT
Source organism: Eupithecia dodoneata (assembly GCA_947044415.1). Taxonomy (NCBI): domain Eukaryota; kingdom Metazoa; phylum Arthropoda; class Insecta; order Lepidoptera; family Geometridae; genus Eupithecia; species Eupithecia dodoneata. The sequence continues at coordinate 2,273,514 of OX345656.1, read as the reverse complement.
CGTCGATATTCTATACTCGTAAATTCGTACTTGCTTTATGTTCTTATTGAAATGGTTCTCTCAGTGCCTTACCTACCCATAAAATATGATGTAAATATATAACTTTTGAGAAGCTCTCGCAGTTTTCAAACAGGATTGGGTGAGTGCCAGAGCATGGTTAGCCAAACTCATAGGCGCGGAAATATTTTAACTTCTAACCGTGCGAAACGAATTTACAGTCAGCAACGCAAGAAGCACAAATTGATTTCATGTCCAAAACGACTTACCACCGAATGATCATCATCTTGATGATCATTCACCACCGAATACTCAAACGGAAATCAAATTTGTGCAGATCGTAGTAACATTGTATGTATGTATTTATTCAAAGCATTACAACTATTTTCACATGTATCACCTAATACAATAGTGTAGTCAACTTAATTAATCGCTAGCATCGAATTTAATAAAACTAATAATCAAATATACACATGTCAATGAGCAAAAGTAATCCAATATACATGTCAATAAGCAAAATAAAATAAAATATAATCACAAATGTCCTCAATAAAAATAATTCAATACATCAATGAGCAAAATAAATTCAAATTGACAGTAACATACACAAAAATATTATTATTTACCATAACATAAATTGAATAGCCCTTGCGTATACATATATACATACTTTGCCCCGAGGCGGGAATCGAATCCGCAACCTTCTGCGTCGCAGGCGGACCTTCGTCCACAGCGCCACAGAGGTCGTCGAATTGGTGGTTGGTGCGCAGTGATGCAAGATGTTTGACTTTAGTACCGTACCATAGAGCTGTTTATAAAATATTGTATGTACGATACCTTTTGCTAATCTTAGAACTAGGTGAAACAAGCTTATTTATGGATATAATATGTATATACAAGCTAATTTATGAATATAAAATATCCAAGCTAATTTATGGATATAAAATATCCATAAATTCGCTTGTTTCACCTAATTTCAATAAGGCGTAAGGCATGGCCATATTTTACAATACAGTCTCTGATAGTGCGTAAATTTAAAAGGTTTTCGTAAAATTTATTATTATTCGAAGAACAACATTTCATTTTATAAAACCCGTGCAGGCCCAGAAATATGTCTACGTTATATTAGATTTAGACTACAATTAAAATGAATTCGTGTTCAGCAACCTTCTTTGCTGACTGTAGTCCATAGGTCCGTTGGTACGGGTTTATGTTGTTTGCTCCTGATCACGTGAATTTATAGCTTTTCCTTCCCTATTGCGAAGTCCTTTTGATCTTCAACTAGAAACAGGCTTGCCGTGCCTAATTAGAACACTTTGATTTAGGATGGTTATGATTTTGATTCATGTTCATCATTGTGAACGGAGTTTACTAGCCTTTGTTTATTTCATGTTACGTCAACTTGTTAGATTTGTGCGATAGGTACATTCAATAAGAAGGTAAATCCCGGCTTAAAATACTTCTCGCTCGTGATAAAATAAAATTTTCAGTACCTACACGAGCAATAATTGTTTCGTTTCTCGCGATGGTCTAGTTCTTGTTATACTGCGGCAAGCTGAAGACAGTGCGCAGTGGTGCTCATATGGAGGCAGGCTTGTCCACTGCTGAACAGCAGCCTAAACTGATAATGATATTTCGAAATTAAACTGACAGAAACACAGAGCTTTCCAGAAAATTTCCTATGCTCAAGTGTTAAATCTAGCGACACTTAAAATCTTTGTCTGGCATGTAAAGCCCATTAGGTCTCCCACTGTGTTGTTGTTCTTTTTGCACCGACCACCGATCTATGCAGCGTTTATTTCTGGCTAGCTAGTGCATCAACCCCCACTCGTGCACTTGTGACACCGGCAAGTGCACTAACACTATGCCTAGATCGTCTCGATCTATTTGTGTCGGTGCCGAGGGCGACGATCTCTGGTTACCTAACGAATACTTGTCTGGGTGTCTATGCGGTATTTCTATCTCAAATCTTACGCTGAAATTTGTTATCGAGAATTGGACTTCGATCACAGTCTTATCATATTTGAACATGCAATAAACAGTTTACAAAAGAATCTTAAGTCGACAGCAATTTCGCAATGAAATCGCTTTCCAACAAGAAATTCTTGGTAGGTTTCTTATGACTTGTGAAAAAGTGTGTGTTTAAATAAATAAATAAAAATATTTTATTTCGAATAACAAGATTTGTTGGTAAAAATATTATAGAAAAGACTTAAAATTCAGGTTCGTAAGAACTACTCACATACACTCATTATAAAAAACAAAACATCATTTACATAACAATGTACCTCTATAATTTAAGTAGTCCTTACATCTTATTATCACCCATTTCATCACTTTTCTTGGCATAGCAAAACAGTTCTTAGCAACACGTTGTTGCTAAGGACTCTTCCGCACGCAATATTATGAATCCCCTTTATGCATTTCTGCAAATCTACAATGTTGCACAATGTGGACGGATGTCTGCACAATGATGCGCTGGCGCATCCGTTGTGGGCGCGCCATTCGATTCAAACCACTCAATGCACTCCCGAATGCTATTCAAATTGATCGTATCCGGTAGTGTTATACTTGAGTTCAGTAAGTTATTCCTTACAAATTTTAAATATATGTAATTTGCTAGCATAATTATTATTCGTAAAACAGTGTAAACTAAATTACCATAAGCGATTATGTCAGTAGCTGGACTAATTACACAACTACTTTAGAATCTTTAGATAAACAACAAGTCACATTCCATGTTTAAAATGTATAGTTAATTTTCGGCTGTTATCTGTATTCGCTGCTGGTGGAGGCGAATTGTATCCAGTGTTAAATTTGAGCGTGGCGACGACGTCGACCCCAGGTTCGAATCCACGCGGACGAAAATTTTTTCACTGGCCTTTATCGAAGCTACATATTTTTCCATAGAGTATGATAGTCAAATTAAGGCCAATAATGAATGACCCCATTCGGTCGCGATCTGGGCTTGGTGTCCTTAACGTATTACCTTTGGGGCCGATATTTTGTTTTATTTTGATGATGGAGATTATTTAAATATATTATTTTATACTGCAGGTTCTGTTATTTCTATGCTGTAGCCAGGAAGATTTGTTAATACGTAGCCACTTGGCACTGGCAGCAGACGGTCATTGTCTTTCGTTACAGGAAGTACCTAACGGGATAAAGTCCGGTTTCGCTGTTGACGCCGTTTTTAACTGCGGGACCTTGATGGTCTGGTCTTGTTTGGTCTTACATTATTCATAGCTTTTAAACATATCTTATATACCTATGTGTTTCATTATTTCATTCATCAAAACTTTTTTTGTAAAATTTCTTTTTTGGATGTCTGTCCACGTTAATCTCGTTGTCATCTGCGACACAGTCTTTAAACATCTGCAGATGACATCGTTTTTAATGTTAACTATATGTAAGCATTGTTTTTGTCCCATTATAAACGATTTATTATTACTATTGCCGGTTGACGCTATTAAGGTTCGGTTCGGATACCAATAGGCCGTTTCAGTAAGTGGATATCCTAAATTCCATTACTTAATCCGATTTTGGTTAGAATTTGGAAATAGGCAATAAGATCGTAAGTAGTTGGTTATTGGGGCTTCTGGATCAGGATCATTCATGAATGATCCTGATCCAGAAGCCCCAATTCCCAACCTGAACTTATATTTAGATTCATAGTTATATTGATTGAATTATTATATTAAGCTCTATTCATTCTTGTTTTCTTCGATTCAAATTGAAAACATGAAATAAATTTGTCAGATTATTCATCGTTTATATTGATTGAATTAAAAAATATAAATATTGGATTACATTTACATAAATTGATTGAATTATCATATCTAGCTCTATTCATCCTTGTTTAGGAATGAGTTTGCTCCAGACCTCCATATTGTGGAATGTTGAACAATATGTGGGGATAAGCAACACTATCTTCATTTTCTGTTGCACTCACAATCTATGATTGCAAATTATATATTTATGTAATAAAACAAAGTAGATTTTTTTAAAAACTTTATTCTCTAACCATTTTTCAAATATATTACATTTTAACACTAACATAAGAATGATAATATAAACATTTTATTATAGCCCTGTCAAACAATAAGATTATAATTTGACTCCAAAAGTGAAGTTAGATTTTGATAAATTCAATTGCCTAAAATTATTATATAAAAGTCTCTTTATACTCTAACCATTTTTTTAAACATGTAACATTTTTAAGAGCACAGACACGTGAATGATATATACATTTAAATATACCTCTAGGAAATAAACCGTAATCTAAATTCAATTGCCTTAAACTAGGACTATCTTCTAGATCAAAAATCTTATCATTTTTAATAAATTTTTTCAACCATGATATTTTTTCGTATCCTTTTACATAAATAGTCTTGTCTTCAAGATAATCACCAATACATTGTTCAAAATTTGAATAAGGAATTATTCCTTCCCTCCAGTATATTTGTCTATTTCTTTCTATCCATCGCACCTGCGTTTTTTCTGTTTCCGATAACTCATTAAAGGGGAATGGTGGTTTTATGAGCAACACCAGCATTTGATTATTTTCGCACAAAATAGCTATTTCTTTAACAATAAAATCATTATTGTCTGTTTTAAATCCTTGCAGATCAACAACGGCAAACATTATATAATTCTTTTTACAATGTTACTCAACGGTTTATATTCAATCAAACGATCGTTGATAATAAGACAATATGCAGTAGTATTTTGTGGAATATCTTCAGAGCTCTCTATTTCTAATCTCACATCGATAGCTCCGGTCTTAAGAGCTTCGTTTTGTCTCGAACAATCAATTACAAAAAGTGGTGCGTAATTTTTAAATTGTTCCAAATCAAGCATGGGTTCAGACTCGCTACCATAGTAAGACTGACGAAATGTTTTATACATTTCGTATAATATATGATACTTGTCTTCAACAAATTTAGCATTTACAGAGTCATATGGGTAGTATTGAGAATTTAAAAACAAGGTCACATTAGACAACTTACAATGATCAAAAATTGAAGAATCTTTGTTCCTACTGTTTTTTCTATTTGTTTGCAAACCAAAAATTACGTATCTGGGTTTTTCTATCTGTGAAGAAGTTTTAACGGCCCAAGAATGCTTAGTGGTTTGAGGTAATAAGGGATATTCGTATAAATCCCAATTTCTAAAAACCATTTGTATTGCGCGATCATTTTCTAAGTGTTTAAGCAAAGCTAGCCTTTCACGATCTGTAACTTTTAGGTGAGGAACGCGCCATTGTAGTTTGTCTATATGAAAATCGATTGTATCATTATCATCGACATTGATGACGCTATTAGTAACGGTATTACTCCTTATAAGAATTAGTTCATGTTTACAATTCATTACTATCCTTTTATAGTCCTCAGCAAACCCTAACAAGTTTTTCAAAGGTATGAGAGCACTGAAAATACCATCATCATTTTTAAAACCATTCAATTTCCAACCCCATAATGCAGCAGTTTTATTTTCACTATCACTTAAAGAGACATAAGATTTAAGTGTCGTAGTGATTCCCACATTTTTATTTCGATCTATTTCAACACCATTGATTTCATACCGAATATCTTGAAAAAGATAAGATATAGCATTGTTGCTAAACTTCACTTTTTTCTTTATTTGTTTTCCTGATAATGCATCTTTGGAAAATACACTAGCACGACCTTCGATGTATATGTAACTGGCCGACGGTAACACATAAATATCTTGTTGATGGATAGGTATTCTTATTTCATCATTTTCTTTAAAACTGCTGCTATACGGACTATAAGTATGTATTTCATAACTGACTATTGAGTTATCAAAACGAGGAGAATCAGTAATGTGGAGGTAATTCATATTACTCTTAGCCCCAAACTTTGTAAGAATAATTTATTTTCTTTGGTAAGCTTCTTTGCTACAACTTTTTTACGTCTTTGCCTTTTGCTTCTCAGCGAAGAAATAGTTTTACCTCGGTATGTGTTTTGTTTTATATGATAGAGTATCATTCTGATTCTAAGACAATCTACAAACGACCACACTTATTCAATAGAGACCAAATACCGCAATGTTTATCACTACGCCTCTCTTTTTATAGTGCAATTACCATGCTTATTCCAAAAATTTATTAAAAATTTTAAACAAAAGTGGCCACATTTGAATGGGTTAGATTTTTGTATGTTGAAAATATTATATTTGATATCTGGACCTAAGTAACGTATAAGTTCGATTGGTGGTTTCAAATTACCATAACTATCAAAGTATTCAATATATTCATTTAATTTTATGTAGGCTACCCAATGTGTACCAAGGTTTTTAGAACTATCCAAGTTAACAATTCCACACTCTTTCAAAAATGGATATCTTGGTAATTTATCTCTCATATATACTCCACGAAAATGTGGTATTCTTGAAGCAAACTTCATGATATCTATATTGGTGAGAGCACGGTTAGGTAGCCAACGATTTAGTTTTTTGCATTGCACTTATTAAGAAACAAACCAAATCCATTTTTGTATCGATCCAATGTTAGTCCTTTGCCTATATTCACACCCTCTAATTGCTGATTGTGTCGTTCCAATTCTTTTATACGTTTTTTGGCAAGTTTGTATTCATTTATTGTCTTGAAGATTCCAGAAATTCCTCCAGCTAAACTACCAACTGCAGATAAACCAGCGAATATAGGAATTAAGGGTAAAACACCGCCTGATTTAGGTATCGGTATGATACGTGGTAGTTTCATACATGAATCTGGGCTTAGCTCTTTGGCTACATGATAAGCCAGCTCTATTAATTTTTTCTTACATTTCGGTTTATTATTTTTAAGAATTCTTTTTGTGTGAGCTACTATTTTCTTAAAATCTTTTTTAAGTCCAGCTCCAGAACTAACTTTTGTTAACATAACCTTGTTCACCAAATTCGCTGCAATTTTTTCTCCTCTACTTGAATTAGAAGCTACAGATCTTGTTCTCGCCATTTTCATAAGAATTAAGTCTGCTTTATGACGATCTTTTAAGCTGTGTGATTTGTTGTATGCAATATCGTGAGCCTTACAATACTCATCCAATTGATTGATACCCTTATCTCCTCGAGCAAGTCTTTCAAACAATTTTGTTCCTGGTCCGCAATAATTATATCCCGGTAAATGAAGCTCAAACGGTAAATTATAAATTAAAGTATTCACAAGTCCTCCTCCTCTCATTTATGAACAATAAGTGATGACATAATACAATGTTCGTGCTTTATAATACATTCATTTTATGAATCCATGAATTTTCATTTGATGGTAAACCTAACCACTTAACAAATATTTTATCTCCTTTACGTCTTAAAACTTTTTCAACCAAATAAATGTCTGAAAGGCGTGTTTTTTGCAGCTCTTGAGCATAAAATGATCCTAATATAGGTTGTTTTTTTGAATCTATTAATAAGTAAGTGGTTGGACATGTTTTCTTTATTGTTTGAATCTGAAACAACTCTGTAGACCAGTTTGGGGTATATCCTTTTTCAAAACAACCTTTATGTTTACTTATACGAACAAAGTCTCCTTTTTCCAATTTTATTTTTGTTTTTTTATTAATGGTATTCATTTCACCATACCTTTTCAACAACATTAATTTATTTGTAGCATCAACATCATTGGGTGCCATTCCAATAGTCCTGTGCTTTTTATGATTATATATTTCAATTGCATCATCAAGTGTTCTATCAATCCATCGATAGTTACCTTTATAGTTAAACTCTTTATACAGATAACTTTTAATTGTTCTGATGAAACGTTCAACGATTGAAGCCTTTTTTGTTGAGAATGTGGAATAATGGTTTATTGAATACTGTCTACAAATATCTTTGAATTTATCATTATAAAATTCTGTGCCTAAATCTGTCTGTAGATTTTTGGGGCATCGGTTTTGAGTATATAATATTTTATTAAAGGCATTGGATACAGAATTTTTGTCTTTATTTTTTAAGGGTACAGCCCATGCATATTTTGAAAAGGTATCAATAACAACTAATATATAATTGTAGTTTTTATTACAAGATGATATATTTTGCATGTCTATTAAATCAGCTTGCCATAAATCATCGATATCTTTCTGTATAACATGCCTCCTTGGAAAGTTCTTCATAGCATTTTTATGTATTTCATTTACGATTTGTCTTTTTAATGCACTCATTATTTAAAAGTTAAACCATTCTCACAACGAAAAACTGTTTACTAAATAAAAATATTCGTGTTAACGCTTTTTATAATTTTACTATACCAATTTCTTGTAACTCTTCAATAATAGATATTATTTCATTGTCTAAACTAGTATTGCCAGCTGTTTTAGATGCGATTAAAAGTTTGAGCCTTTCAACCAGCTCATTAGGATCATCCCAATAGACTAGTTCAGTATTCTTACAATACTTTTTTAGAGTTGGCAAACCAGCTCCTTGCTGCATTTTATCATTTTCATTCTCTAGATCATGCATGCTAGATGATTCAATTAATGGCTTGATTATTTTACGATACTTAATTCCCTTATCACCCTTGATTTGTGCTGATGAAAGGTAATCTCTTTTGTGAACATTTGTTAATTCAATAATATTTTTGTAAATAAGTTTATCATGATTACTAATAATGTTTAAATTTGGTCTTTTACGTAACAATAATTCTTTCAAACCAGGAGTCAACTCATATCTTTTATCATCAATGCTAATGACAGAACATTTATCATCTGAGTTATCTTGAGATGTAAAAAATTCAACATCTTTATTTCCTATCATCAACCTGTTATTAACATTACGCACACCAAAAGGAATATTCATATCATCGTATATTTCAAGAATTTCCTCCTTGCTTAGTGATCTATCTTCAGTACTAGGTTTTTCATCTTCTTTTCTTGCATCATAATCATCATCATCCTCGTTATCATCACCATCGTCATTAATACTATCATAATCTGAATAAAACTGTTCAGATGTATTCAGTTTACTGTCTGAATCAGACTTTTTCATATGACTTGTTGAGGGTTCAATCTTTTGGAAAATTGGTAGATCTTTGTAGCTTGCATGAGGTATTGGTGAATTTGTAGCTAGCAATGTACTTAAAGGGCCAGCAACTGGTTTGAAAAAATAATTAAGATGGTTTTTTGCATTAAATTCATCATCTTTAATTTGTTTCACTTTAAATTTGATTGCGTTTACAGATTTAATTAGTTGTTTTTTTATATTTATATTTTTCTCCATTGTACCACGTACACAATGACAAGATCAAAAATGATCTAAAGTATGAATGCATTAACATTATATAGATATTTATTTAAATGTAATAAAATCATGTAATGACTTTCTATATCTTCCTTTGTTTAATTCATGATCTTTGCTTATAGTTACAAAATTGTATGGAACTTTCCAAATTTTAAAACATAGGTCCTTGAATTGATCCCATCCCATATCAGAACAAACATGTTCATTGTAAATATGTTTCAAATTTTTATAATCTTGCTTGTAAATAATCAAAAAATTTGTGTTATCACGTAAAAGCTGCTTCGGGACTTTACTGTAAGTTTGAGATAAATAAAAGCAATCAATATTTTTATGTCTTCCCATAGTAAAGTAGTTACGTATATTTATTTGCTTTTCACTAACGACGTCATCAAAAATAATTATCGAGTTTGGTAATGCATCACTAGGATGAATAACATCTTCATTGCAGTCAAAAATAAACAATTTCACATCCGATACTCTTTCCAATACATCCTTTAAGAAACAATATTTTGACTGATAACTTGTTTTTGAATATAAATACACATTCTTGTATTTCAGACCATTTTTGTGAATAAGCAAACTGATCATAACATTAGTCTTGCCACAGTTAGAGGGTCCACATATTATGCATCTTATATTATTAGGCAACAATATACTGTGTTTTATTTTGGAATTATTTTCTTTTATAGCTATTTGCTCCACTTCTAAAGATACCGCTTGCCTTATAACGTTCATGCTTAAGTAGTGTCTCGAAAAAACAAATGCTTTGGTTTTTATAAGTACCTAACCTATAAATTATGTATTATGTATGAATAGGTTTGGTATCATAGAGCTTTTATTTTTGTCTATATCTTCTCTTTACTAGATAAGATGTCTAAGACTTGAAATAAATAATGGACGTATGATTACCTTAAAATAAAAACCATACAGTACTGTTCATATTTTATTTATTAATAACACTATAGGTACATGAAAACATTCTATACTAATATGACAAAAATATTTATAGTAATACCAATTACAATCCAATGATTTCATATCATCATTCTGCTTAATATAATAGGTATTATAATTTATGTTGCTTTATTATAATATTTTGATGCACTAGATAATACTATAGTGACCCCATGGCAATGTTTCAATCTGATTTGCGAGGATATGTCTTTTGTCATCATTTCTATTTAAAACTAGCTTATTTAACTGTTGTGAATACAATTTGTGTTTAATTGATTTAATCAAATTCATCTTACATGTTAAGTTTTCATCATTGTACAATGTTCTTGTATATTGAGACAATTTTAATCTTGATGTAACAGATTTAGATACTCCTTTTGCTTTTACTAGTTTCGTTTTAATGGATTTAATACAGTATAGCTTGGCTCGTAAGCCAATGAACTCAGTAATTACATCACCACCAAGTTCGTCTTTAAATAAACCAGGTACTTTAGCATTTACATAAGGCATCGCATAAGGATTATCTTTCATAAAATTACTTGTATCATACATGGCAATATCATTTTTCATATCTGAATAAAAATCATCAGTGTGCACTAAATAGAGCAAACTATCAGTATCCGTGTAACAAAGTTTTATTTTATCACCGTACTTTTTTTGTATCAAGTCATAATGAAATTGATACAAATGTTGTTTAGCATATTCCAATACAGTAAAACCGATGTATATCGGTCTATCAAGAACAAGTTTTTCATGACTAAGCTGTATGGCAACAAAATTTTCATTAAAAATGGATATACTTTTCAAATTTGGTTTTGTTATTAATTTTTCACCGCCAACATGTTTGTTGGTTCTGTTTCTAGAGTCATTCCAACAATTAATCAATTTAACATCTACTTGCTTTCGTCTGTTTTCAATAGTCTTTCCAAATATCGCATTATTTAAGAGTTTGAAAAAATCTTTTTGGAATTCTGATGTAGACTTTTGACGTAAATAAGTATTCAAGTCGATATAACTTTTTAAAAAATTTTCTTGTCTGAAAATCAATACTCGATGTATTTTCAACAAAACGAGACCATTTTTCAAGCATTCTTTTAAATGAACATAATGTATGACGTAATTATATTTGTTATACAAATTTGCAATCAATTTTGGGTTTTTTCCTTCAGGAGGAATCATTTTTTGAGGAGCAAATGGTAGATCACTATGTGAATCATGCAAGTGATTAGGGTATTCTAAGTCAACTTCTAAAATATAGCCATAATAAGCATCATCTGATATGCATAATACATCAAAAAAATTCATTTCTTCCTGAGTCATAAATCTAAAGTCAGAAATTGGCATTTTTCTTGTCATTGCATGACCATACAGATTATTGCAATCAAGATAAATCAAATAATTTAACGGTTTTGAGTCGTCAAAGGATGGTACGTATTTATTATTGGCTTTAGCATGTCGCATTGAACACTGTGCTAAGCCTCCTCGTATGCCCATTTCCAGTAATTGATATATCTCTAAATCATGAATCAATTCAAGTTCTACACCAGTGTACAGCAACATTGCATCCCAACTTAAACTTGGTGATGTAATATAGTACGCGGGATCAAGATGATAATATTTCAAACATAGTAATCGAAAATTTTCAAAAATATCACATAATAACAATACATCGCACTTAACATACAAGTCCGTATATTCTCCAAGTGATTGTATATCAAAATATTGCCAAACAGTTTTTGCATGATCGTACTCTTCATTGGAAATATGCCTCAATTTCAAACTACTGTAAAAATTTTCTTTAAGTGGAATCTTTGATTCATCATACTTTGACCACGAATCCATGTATTCATATGGATAGATACCTTTTTGCTGTAATAAATTGCATTTAAGTTCATCATCAAACTCTGATTTCAAATGTACGAAATCTTTATCGGATAAGTTTTTACTCAGAGCATCTAAATTTGTACTTAAAAATTGGTATGAGTCAATAAATTTTATTTGAATTGTTTGTGGACACTCATTTGCTTTGATAAATTTTGTGAAAGATAAGTATTTCTCTTTAGTTTTTGGTATAACCTTAATTTCCCCTTCATATTTTGCCAATTCAGTTATGAAAATATGTGCATCATAGCCCGATAGATTATGAAACACGACAGGTACGAAAGGACATACTCTATGCATCAAATTGCAGTGAGAGTGAGCCGGTCCTCTATACTCGCCGGTAACATGATCATGGTCTCGAACTTTGTCATTGAATAACATCTGGTTACATATGTAACATGTTTTAGCGAAACAATATTCTATTTCTTGTTGTTCAGTTAATAAACTCATACATTTTTTATTACTCAAAATTGTATTGATGTTATTAACTTCTGTGATTAAACTTTTAATAAATACTTGAACACAATCTCTTCCTCGGTAAGATACAAGTTTGTTCAAACTCGTGTCATGAGAACAACATATGTAATACGCGAAACATGATGGTTCATGGATTTTATTTGTTTCGGTATTTTTGGTTTTAAATTTATCATTATAATTCAATAACAGGCATTCAAAATCGGCATAAATAACAAAGTTAATTTTTTGCTGTCTCTCATAATTCTTAAATTTAAGGTAACTGTCCTTTTCTGGTAGTACGGTTAAAACATTAGAACAATCATGTTTATCGCGCTTACATTCACTTATGAAAAATTGTAAACAGGTATCACATAAGAACATTTTAGTTTTGTGCAATGACACCTGTCTACGAACTAATCGTACCAAGTCTTTGATTAAACAATAATGACCCTTTCCGTTTCTTTGGAAATATAGCAAATTAAAATGATTTGGCTTTTTATTGAGTGTTCTATAAAGAGGCCCAGTCACAATTTGTCTATCATCCAAACCATAAACATTTACACTAATATTACTATTAATCTTTTCAAACTTCGCTATATCCTTGTTAGAAGGCGGTATAGATAATTCCTTGGTTCTCAAAACTGTTGAGTAGTGTGGATATGAGGTAGTCCTGCATACATTATTTTTAGCGGGAAACATACCTGCCACAATACTCCATAAAAAACAATTATTATCAGAATTTTTTACATTTATGCAACTTTTAGTATTCTTTATCCTAGGTGGTAATTCAATATAGGTACCACCCCTCATAGGAGAATATTTGTTAATATTGATTTCCAAATGGCTTATTGCAACAAAAGACCATCCAGACTCACACTGTGAGAACTCTGTTAATTTATCTCTGAATTTTTCTATGATATTCGTATATATTTCATTAAAGTCTGTACTATGGTAAATAATTTCATATTTTGTATTAAATGATTTTAATTGTTTCTCATTTGATTTACATAATACAAAATAAGCAAACAATTCACAATTCATTTTAATACACTGATTTTTCTCTATGGATACATCGATCAGTTTTTTTATGACTCGTTTATTATCCTCCAAGAACGCCTCAGCTGTGAGGTACTCGACTTCTTGTGAGGCATTTAAACGATATGTCATAATTCTATTTTTAAAAGCCGTGGCAACAATATCAACATTTTCATACTCTGACTTTAATAGACAATTCGATTTGTGAATATTAGTTCTGACATGAAATCTGTATCTATAACTTGGTAATTCAATATTACACTGTTTACAGTGTGTGACTTCATTTAAGTTCGGGACTGAAAAAGAAACAAAAATCATATTATAATATAAATATAGTCATTTATTTAACAATGCTTACACTAATGATTACAAGAATTAAGTCTATGATTATAATAGGGGGTTAAACATCTATAAAATAATAAAATATGAGGTGAGTCATAAGAGCCAGCGTATAATGCATGTAGGTAAAGCTAGTAGTACTGGCTGAGGAATACTGATGGGACCCCTTTAAAATCCTGTTTTGCGGTCCCTACCAATTCTTGTAGCTTCCGCCACGTATTACCTCCTTCATCTATCTGATTTTTTATAGTAATAATTGAATGTCTCCACCTGTTAACTGGTAGGACATTCTCAATTTCCGAGGTTTTAAATATTTTAACCTCTACATAATGAGATCCCCTCCTTGTTTCTGTCAGTTGCCGGCTAAAACCATTCGCCAACCGTCTCGTATAATAAGAGAAAATAGGCGGCGGTTTTTTACCTTGTTTACTCTCCGGCACTACCACCTCCTCCTCTGAATCGGATCCGAACAAGTCGCCTGCCGTTGCTTTGACAACATTCACCGGATTGATCCGGACTTTCGTCGGTTTCGATCTCTTCGCCAACGGTTCCGATGGTGCTGCAACTGGAGAGGGTGCAATATTTGATGCCCGGCGCTTCGTAGTTTTTTCTGTGAGTTTCTTCGGCTTCTCCACCCGCTCGTCGGAACTGGAATCGGACATGCTTCCGAATAGTTCCTCAGCAGTAGCAGCAGTCTTCGACCTATGAAACAAACAAAATAAAAAAATATTAAAATTACTATTTACGTAAAAAATATCGAAACTTAAAAATTTATGAAAAAATATAATCATTATTGAATGAATGGATAGATTCAGGAATGATTGAATAAACAATCTATCTGCTGATAAATAAGATATTAAGTACATTATATAGGTAGGTACTTACATTTTGAAATTTAAAAATCTTGTATTTGTAGCTCGTCTTGCTTGTATCCCTCAGGAAAGTGGTTTGAATTTTGATCCAGACATGCGGCTTTTATATCATGCTACTCTATACAGCCCTTGCCCATTTTTGGAGCGTTAATGATACACACATAAACAAAATGCTTACCAGAAATTTCACACTAACATGATTCTATGATATCAGCTTGCTAAATCTTATAAGGAAAGTACCTATCTTAACAGTTTACAACGTATTTTAAAAACCGCTATTATAACTATGTATATTGTAAAGAAATAGGTAAATCTGCGAGCTTTAACTTACTTCACTTTCACAATTTAATGCACATTTTTTATTTGAGAAAAACGTGTGCGAAGGGGCCCTAAACTTCTATCTTAAGACCTTTGTGGTGCATAGCAAAACGTTGCGGGTTCAATTCCTGTCGCAGATCTAATTGTATAATCTACTTATTTGCGAAATAAGTTACATCTACTATAAAATTGGTAGTATCATAACATAACATTCAAGTAATTTACCATTGGTATTATGTAAAAGAATAATAGTGATGAAATTTAGCTGCCTCAGACTCTAGACTGTTTCCAACAGTCTGCTCAACTGTTTCAATTGTTAACACTAGTTCTATTTTCCAATAACTTGGAACAATAAAACTGTAGGGTTAACGTTAACTCGCCTGCAACGTTGGAGGTTGCTGGTTCGATTCCCGCCTTGGTAAAAAATGTTTGTACGATCTATAAATAATTGTTCCGGGTATTCTAAGTATTTTCTATAAAAATCTAGTAATGTATTCCTATTAAGTATATCAGCCATCTACACCCACCCATAACACAAGCTCGCTTAACTTGGGGCTAGATGACGCTGTATGCATTGTCCAGCTTTTCATTATTTTTGTAGGTACCTACACAGGTAGTGCAAATAGCAAAAATAGAAGTACAATGTTGGAATCTTAGGAATGTAATTGAGCACTGCACGGCTCCTAAAATGGTAACACGTGTTGTATTCCGATCTTATAGTTGTATAATTATGATTCTAATATATCGAAGACCGTTTTGGCATGTTGGTTGGCGGTCTATAATTCAAATTAAGGGTCAAGGGTTTGATTAGGTATTAAGGTTATCCGATTTTTCACTAAATTGATCCTATATAGCTAACGCTTACGGATTTTGTTAATTAAGGTTAGGTACGTACGTTGGAAATGATTGATACCTATCGATAAGTATCGAACTTATTAAGTTGTATCATAATAACTATAAGTACATTATGGATTTGATTTGAGATTTTACCTGTGCAATTTCAACCTAATATACTTAACAAAGGTCTATAAAAGCGTTCGAAAGTGTTTATTAAATGCTCATAACGATTCGTCACTCGTCGATACCAGTAGGCTCATCTGCTAAAGCAAAAGCTCAGAAATTAATCAACAATTATGTCGGTAAGTACCTATACTTATCCTACATACCTTAGCATAATTATTAGCACGTCATTAGCTCATTCAATGTTGAGTAATCTTATCTAAAACTTATTCATGTTTCAGGATTCACACGACCACTTATTCAACTTCATTCCTTCGGGTGAAGATGTATGTGGACCATACAAGAGCCGAACTGATGACCGTCGTAGTAGACCAACTACTTTGAATGATGGTGTCCCTACTACCAATTATTCATTCATAAAAAAACCAGCTCAAGGGTATAAACTTGTACGTATTGAGATATATGATGCCAAAAATTTTGACTCGACTGAAGACACATTGTGTAAATGTAAAGCTGAGTTATGTGCACAACATGTAGTTAAAACCGTGCTTTTTGATGATATTTACATATCCACTCAGGATATTATAACTAAAATTCAAGCATTATTAGAAAAGTAAAATTGAGAAAACTTACCGAATAAAATATCATATTCTTATTTTTTTGTTTTCTTTATAAATACCTACCATTCCTTATATAAATTTAAAAAATAGATATGTAGGTAAATTACCTAATACCTCAGAGAAATTACTAATATTTTCTATGTATATACAAGCAATCAAATGAATATTCACGTAGGTTTAATATTCAATATATTTTGTTTACTTATTCAATATGAATCGACTAATAGGTACTATGTAGTGGTTGATGATAGTTCACTCAATCTGAATGATGAATAGATGATCAATTTTTATTTAAGGTGAATAGGGATAATGATTATATTTTTCAGACTCATTTCTTATATTTTTTCAATATGAATCGATGAAAATAATGAGGAATAGAGCTAGAAAATGATAATTCAATCAATATATTATAAATTCAGGTTGGTTATTGGGGCTTCTGGATCATTCATTCATGAATGATCCTGATCCAGAAGCCCCAATAACCAACTACTATCGTACGGCTTCGCTTCGCGGAAATTGATGCCCAAGTGTCTAAAAGAGTAGAACAAAATTCAGAAAGATTCTGAAATAATTTTATCGATGGTTATTGTTATAAATAAACGTGTTATGAATAGATGCATGTTGTATTGTAATTTGTAGCGGACAAAAGGCAATAAAAAGGTTTTGCCTGAGACCCGTTGTTGAATTAATAAGGTTAAAACATTTAATCGCTAACTGTTGTATTGTAGCGGACAAAAGCAATAAAAGAGTTTTGCCTGAGACCCGTTGTTAAAACATTGGTAAGGTAAAAAAAAAAAATATCCTGAAAAATTTACCTACACGATGATAAGACGCGTGGGAAGAACAGATAACATACATTCAAAAAATATGGGGTCAAATGTTTTAATTTTGTGGTAAACTCTTGCCTAACGCAATCAAATGGAAACGGAGGTGTCAACCACACTTTTTTTATAAACGGACTTATCACCAGTATCGCTATAACCACAATGTAAATTCAGACATTGCAATAGCATTCATTATTCTCATAAAAATAAGAAAGAAACGTCATTGACGTGTGACAGACGGACAGCTTGACGAATAGATGGGCGTTACTAAGCGAGTTTTGTTCCACCAACCATCCACCAACTTTATCTTTCAGCTGAACAGAAGTGGAATTACGACATTTACTTTAAAAGTTTCTTTCAGATCAAATTATCAGGTTTTCTGACAACTGCACCGGTAACTTTGTGGTACTGTAATGTGTGAAACTCGTCATCAGTCACGAGATTTAATTATCGCTTTTTATTTTTGAGAGCTGTTTCATTTTCACTGTTTACCTTGAATATAATTGGAGCTAATACTTCAGTTTTCATGTAAATAGTTTGAGATACCTTTTCGGTAGCTAAAGCGTTTATTTATTTTTAAGTTGTTTCAGAAAATTTCAGATCAAATATTTCTTTTTAAGATTTTTAAGAAAAATCTTACCAAAAACAAAAAGCAACGACAATTTAACGAAAGTATAGTTTTGTTAAATTGTCGTTGCTTTTTGTTCAAAGTACCTATCTCTTTTAGTCTTGCTTGCATTTCGCGTGTGTTTTCCGAAATAAACAGAACTTTAATCGACCGTTTTCGTTTTTCAAATATAGTTCTTGTAGTTTTGGCTTTGTTTTCTTATAATACACACACATCTTCAAGTTTCACTATCTTTTAAATATAAATAGGGATCTCAGTTAGGTAAGTTAAGAATTTATTCGTAGGAAAATTTTATATCACAAACAGCAGCAGGTTTTCCATGAAAATATTTAAAACTGTCATCTCATGTGGATGTTACTTAAGTTAACTATATCTGGTGTAACCATATTAGGAGCGGCCCGGGAGTGAGAGTCCCGGAATAGTCATTTAGATCTTCAGCAAGGGTTGACAACTAAATAATATAATGGGCTATAAGCCTTAATACTATTATGTAACAACATAATCGTAGGTCAACTTGGAAGTCCAATGCGGACAGGACAGAAGTAGAGACCATATAGGTACCAAGGGTGGACTATATAGTGGACATGAAAAGGATGTAGCCAGTATGACGACCGATGTGGCGCGGTGGGCGAAGGTCCGCCTGCGCAGGAGGTTGCGGGTTCGATTCCCGCCTCGGAACAATTGTGTGTACGATCTGCAGATATTTGTTCCGGGTGTTCTGGTCGTTTTCTATGTATAATAAAAAACATCTATGTATTGTATTATGTATATCAGTTATCTAGTACCCATAACACAAGCTCTGCTAACCATGGGGCTAGATAATGCTGTGTGAATTGTTTAGCATTATTTATTTAGTATCCTTAATGTTATTTTATATGGCAGGAACAAGGAAGATTACTGATTCGCTGGCTGACATCAGCGATCAGTTATTGCAGATAATTATGGCTTTAAGATTTCAGGTTCCAATAAAAACCAAATTAAAAACGAAACGATCCCATCTTGATATCGAGAACAAGCAGTTTTGTAGTTGAGCTATCTACTTAGGTCCTGGACAAACAGTTGAGAACTAACAACCAATAATCAACAATGGAGAACTGAATGATAGTCCGTTCTCTAGAAGTAGCACTATTCATCTTGGAAAGTACCTATGCTATCTGCTTAAAGGGGGACTCCAATACATGTGTATATAATTTATAAGTTACCGAAATAAAACATTTTATTTATTTATTTTATTTATTTATTATCTGCATAGGTGGGATGTGTACTACTTTAGATCCTAGTCCGTTTGGATATTGTTTGGTTGGCTCTTGAGATGTAAAGAATATTGATGTCGACAATGATGATAATAATCAAATTATCATCAATGAGAAGGCGTCTATCAGCCCTACTTATACCAACGCAAATAAAATGAAACCCCAGCGTTGCGCCTCTTACCGAGTGCAGCATCTATAATTAGCTTGCACCATCTGCATACTGTTGCTAAGGGATCTTCGAGGAAAAGTGTTTTTGGGTATTATGGCTGTTTCAAGAATAATTTAACTACGGTAAATAATAGCAGAAAGCAACGGAAATTATGTAATTTCGCTGAAGAAAGAGCCATTCTATTCAAGAGTAAAAGATATACCAATATCTTTTACTCTTGTATAGAAGAATTATTTCATTGCCTTGGATTAATGGATCAATTGAATAAAAATGAATTGTAGATAAATTAAACATAAAAAGTAATTAATTAGTTTTTATTGTTAGTTATTCCGTGATCATGGCGCGAAAAACTGTGCCGAAATATTGGATAACTCAAAAATCAAATCATGGTAAATATCCCGTTTTAAATGACTTTAGTGTTAATAACCACGATAGTTTCTAAAAGTTTTAAATTAAACATAGTATAGTAGACATGTCAGTTTTGTTTAAATCAATGTATGTATGTATATATTATTAATTATAGTCTATAAGTAGGTATTTTTAAGTCGGGTGCTGTATTTGTTTACTATAGTTAGATAATTAAGTTTTAGCCCTATCAGAATAAATATATTTTATTTTCCTTTTTTTAATTTTTTTTATAGAATCTTCAAGATATTTAGTGTGAGACCTGGACCAGGTTTTCTTTTCATTATGAGGCTGGGTAAAACTGGATTGAAACAAGTTTGGTAGCTCTTTAGTCATATACCTAAACGGTTAAAGTATCGTGGCAGACAAATTATCATAATAATAAGTTCCAAGGACAAAATAGCAATCGATTTTATAATGTACATGGTAATTGAATACCAGACAGATGGGTTTTCTCCCATAAAAGTAGCTACTTCCCATGAATATATGTATTATGACGACCGATGTGGCGCGGTGGGCGAAGGTCCGCCTGCGACGCAGGAGGTTGCGAGTTCGATTCCCGCCTCGGAACAACTGTGTGTACGATCTGCAGTTATTTGTTCCGGGTGTTCTGGTCGATTTCTATGTATAATAAAAAAAATATCTATCATATCTATGTAATGTATTGTATTATGTATATCAGTCATCTAGTACCCATAACACAAGCTCTGCTTAGCTTGGGGCTAGATGATGCTGTGTGAATTGTCCAGCATTATTTATTTATTTTTTATTATATACGGTAGAAAATTGCTTAAATCACATTACTTACAAGGTTATCAGCCAGACTTATGGCGACGCCGACAAGGCACATATGCTTTCAATACCATACGACCCAACATGTGAAATCATTACGTCCACTAATAATAAAAAAATGGGCTTGACAGTAATGTTACTTCGGTCTCAGATATACATATAATGCTGGACAATCCACACAGCATCATTTAGCCCCAAGAAAAAGAAGAAAAAAAGCAGGGCTTATGTTATATGTACTAGATGACTGAATTACGTA
The DNA here is from genome assembly GCA_947044415.1 of Eupithecia dodoneata. NCBI lineage: Eukaryota > Metazoa > Arthropoda > Insecta > Lepidoptera > Geometridae > Eupithecia > Eupithecia dodoneata. The sequence goes on along the minus strand of OX345656.1, from coordinate 2,252,500 downwards.
ATATAATGCATTATCTACATTGATATTTTTTATTAAACATAGAAAATACCCAGAACACTTGAGACAAATAATTGCAGATTGTTTAGTTCGTTTTTAACATTTGACCCGAGTCGGGAATCGAACCCGCAACTTCCTGAGTCGCAGGCGGACCTTCGCCTGCCGCGCCACATGACATCGGTCACTGATAGGAACCCAATGCGATTGGGTGATGTTGGTAAATCCTTTTTAGTTCCTTTTTATATTTTTTTACGAATTATACTTATGCAGAAAACGGGATTTTTAAAAAATTCAAAAGAAAAAGTATACCTAAATTTTCACTGCAAGAAATCGACATTAACAGAGCAAATCCACAAGCAAAAACTAGTTTTCTCTTTAAATAGACGGATTGACGTGTGCTACAATAGACAGCCAAGGCTGGTGGTTACCTAGCGAAGGTAATGAATCTGATATCGATTTGAATTTGAACAACTGACATATCATATAGTAGACCGACATAAAGTCGTCAAACTTATTTACAAGCGACTTTTATGCTCAGTAAATATGTTTTCACTTTATTTTCACGACAGTGTTCACTTGCCTACTAAGCAGATAGTTTTTAGTGGGTAACTATGTTAATTATTTCTCAATTATTAGTTATATTGTGTGGAGTTTTTTTTTATAATTTATTAAAATCTGCAACCGACAAATCAAGTATTACGAATTTCAACTACGAGTAGTTGCTTTGTGTACCTACCTAAATGTAATTAAAAAAAATAATGTGAGACGTAAAGGCTGTCCCTAATATACTACAAAATTTAGGAACTTTGTACCTGCTTTTACCTAACATATAAACACTTTAGAAAATGTAGGAAAAATCAACATCAAACGTTTTTAATAACCCATAAGATTCCAACGTAAACATACTCGATACGAATAAAAATAGCCGTCTTATTAGATGGCCTCCTGATTTAGATGGCCGTAAATCGTGATCACAGCGGATCAAGTATACACACTAGCAATAATAAAGGTTGCCTGGAAGAGGTCGCTTCTAAGCAATAAGGCCGCCCATTGTACTTGTAGCATAGTAATGGTTTGCATTATGGTGTAGAATAAAGCATTATTGTATAGTATTGTAATAAATGAATTGTTTTTAATTTTTAAAAGTTTAATAAAAAATTATTCATAAATAATTTATTTCTTTTCTCACCATATTATTTAGCGCCAAAGCAAGTAGAACTGGTGTTATAAGTTAGGTACCAGATGAAATGAGATTGGAAATGAAGATAAAAAATACTAATTTAATAGCATTGAATGTTACCGTCTCTTTCATAACGATCGCAATAAAAAGGACAGTATAATTTTACTGCTGTAAGATGAGTAGATGAATGGGTGTAACAAAGACGTAATTAGACAATCATTAATTTAATATAAAATTAAATAGATAATGGAAAAAGAAAACGCCTAATGCCGACCATACTGTGGAAAATGAAGAAGAAAGAGAGGAGTCTCGCTCGGATCTCACATTGTTAGCTTTATAATACGTACCTATATTAGTTTATGTATAATATGTTTTGTAGGTACAGCCATTGAGATAAATGGTACAACCAATGTCAAAAACTAAAATAAACACACCAAAACGATTCAACATGCCAATACAAGTTCGATAAGTGGGCACGAATATGCTACGGCTTTGAAGCCATACAATGAAAGACTCGTCACAGTGGCCGCTTTTTCCCACGATTCCCTGGCTTCGAGCAAACACATCTCGCAAACACATGTCATGGCAGACACGTCAAAACAAACATAATCATCATCATCAGCTTATGATAGTCCACAGCTGGACATAGGCCTCCCCCAGTGAGCGCCATAGCGCCGTCTTCAGCTTGACGCATCCAGCATCTACCTGCAGTCTTTCGCAGGTCGTCATCCCACCTGGTCGGAGGGCAAAACAAACGCGACCTTACAATTACTTACTCACTGATAATGATAACATAGTTATTATGAGAAAAAAACGATAGATATGAAATTACTTACTCACTGATAACATAGTTATATGAGAAGCAAATTATAATGATTATTTAAAATAAACATTACGATTAGAATGTTACTAACATGGTAGCTAAGTAATTAATAACAATTACAATGTTTTCTCAATAGTTTTCTCACGTGCTCATGTGTTTTAGTTAGTTAACAGTATAGTAAGCGAGAGCAGATTGTTGACAGTTCTAAATATATCGTTTGCCCGCATATCTCGATATTTCTTTTAAACGTATCCAATATTCCGTTTACGCTGTCATATACATACATACATATATGCTGTACATATATTCTAAATTCGAAAGTAATTCGGTTTCTTACCTTTTCACTCCTAAACGGCTGAAAGGATTTCAATTTGAAATTTGGAAGGAGGTAGATGGTATCCCGGGAAAGGACTTTTTAATCCGAAAATGCGGGCAGCAGCTAGTCATACTAACTTCTCATTTGAGTTCTTCTCAACATAAGTTTTTAGAACTAGTCACAATTAAATTAGCAATCCGGCGCTGAGTAATAACAATATAGAGGCTAATTATCAGTCTGATCAAAGTGCTCATCATGTGTTTCTTTTGTATAAAACGTAGTTTTGTTTCATTAATTACTAGATCCACCACCGTCAATACAGCAGCTATCGTTCCCATATAGGCCTTATCACAAGACCTCTAAAGTAGCGCCATTCGAACACTACCATATTGATGACCCCTACTGTGATCAGACTGATTAAGTCAACCCCTATAACTACCATCTCTCATTGGTACGGGCCATAGATAATAATGTCGCCAAACTTTGACATCTATGTAGCATTTAATGTCAACATGACCAGTGTTTGTAATGTTATTCGAGACAGCCCCTATCATATCGCACGAGTGAGATGACCCGAGGTTAATTCAAGAACCGGTTTTTTCGGTGCTCAATTGATTAACGCACGCTTATATTTAAGAACTCTGACATGTGGTATCGCTTAATTAATATAATAAGTTGGTTTAAAAACACTTAAATAAATAAGTCCACTTCACCATCAACTTCTTGTTAGATAGGCTCTGCGTCTGGATTGACGCAATTCTGCCAGTGTCTGTCTGATGCATTTGATAGCATCGCAAGCTTTCTTTATGGGTTACACAGGTTGTAATAGTAAACATTTAGAAAGAGTAGGTATTTACAATAAAGAAAAACATTAACTGTAAATCAACAAAATGTACCACAAAACATATGGTGGTTTTAATGCCGAAGCAACCTCCCAGATTTTGATAGATGGTTTGGTGTGTTTAAGCAAATAATATTGCATTATTAATAATCGCAATAGCGCAATAGTATATGATTTATATGTAATAGAAAATTATGTGATTGAAGATGTGATGCCAAGAGATGAAAGCTATATTTTATTTCTCAATTTTGATCTAGTATCTAGTGAAGTAAAAGCAGTCACGAAGAAGGGGAAAACAAAGGGATTTTAAGGAATGTCATTTCATAATATTTACAAAATGTATGGCTCGTACAATAGCTATTTACTAAACATCATAATAGTCACAGATTTGAACGAGGTATAAAGTATGCGGACAAAGCAAAATGCTTTACTGAATAAAATAGGTATGTCCGCTTGCATTTTCGTAGAAACGCAAGTTAGAGAATTTACTGAATACATGAATCGTAGCAACAATGGAGAAATAAAGCTGTAGCAAAAATAAAGGAAGATTTTTTATTTTGTTTAATTTTGTTTTTTTATTTTGTTCACCAATGGTTTCATACACATCGTTTTAAAAAGACCGAAATCGTGAGTTACAGAATAAACAAATTTTATAAGTTATAATGACTAATGACCTTAACGCCTTCCTCAGAGATTGGTGGGAGATCGCGCGTGACCGCACTGAGTGGAAAGATTTAGGACAGGCCTTTGCCCAGTAGTGGGACGAATCAAGCTATATAAAAAAAATACTAAGTATGGATTATTGATTGATACTTAATATAATTTGCACAAACCGCTTATGGTTACTAGGTCATTATGAAAAAAGAAAAGTTAAGCGCAATGAAAAGGTGGATCAATATTGCACATGTGTTTCTCATGAGCTATATTGCTAAATGAATTTTATAAAAATTCTAACACTGATGCGTCATTTATATGAGGAATTTATTCAAGTTAGATAAATCGAATGTCTCTGGAACATTTGTATACGCAATGAATGCAATGATCCATCTAAATGAAGATAGCGATGATATCAATAATGGTAATGACACAATATTAGATCAGAACAGTTAACCGGCTCATCAGAAGGTGAAGGGCGATGTAAAATATTCCATAGCGTCACGTCACTTCAGACAATTGTTCTGTTATTCAGATGATTCGTATTTACTGTGCTCAACGATTATACAACGACTGGGTTATGTTTGGTGAATCGTATTCGCACAATGGCTTCCAATTTCAAGGTTGTCAGTTCCGGTTGAACGACAATTTTTTGGTTTCGGAAAAACATACCAATTTGTTATTAGGTTCTCTGACGGTGAGGTAACGATGTCAGGATTCAGGTCAACTAAATAAAACCAGTAGTTATTTGAACTTGCGCCAGTCACCCGATTATGAAACAGTTGTAAACTGTTCTTATATCAGTTTCAAATAATCAATCTAAAACTTTGCAAACCTACAGCAACGTTGGTCCAAAAAATTTCGCAATCTTCTAAGTTTTTGGCATTGTTGAATTCGACCTGCAATCCACTTTACTCGATTTCGATTAAAATTGGAACCAGCGGGCACCGCCTTTCGCCATGACATTAAAATTGGAATCGAGATCGACTTAACAGCCGTTTCCAAGAGTAAGCAAAAACAAATTCTTAGAGACATGAATTCCATACAAACTTTCATAATATCCAGACATTAAAAGTCTCAAACAAGACTGTATTCGCGATTTTGCATCGCACAGAAGCAATTTGGCCGCGTCCGGCGCAGGCGCAGCAGACTCAGGTCAGCACTTAGCTGGCTTCCTGTCTGGGGTCGGCCGACCATGGTTCATCTCCCGTCGCCAATAAAAGTGGGGCGCAGTATGGGAATGATGGTGCTGTATTGGATATTGAAGTTTAAATGAATGTGTATAAAGTTTTGTTTCGTGGAACGATGGTCCTGCAAAGTCGCATCCAGAATGATATACATATTCCAGTGGACAGTGGCTTCCTTATTGTGCAAACTTTTGAAGTGAACGACAAGTTTGAGATTGGATTTCATAAACCACAAAGCCAGGGTCGGACATTTAAATTAAAATAAATAATTTCTGTATGCAGGAAAGAAGGAAGGTTATAGTTAGTGTTTCGGATTAGTCACAAAACACTAACCAATTGAGGACCGACATTCTTGACTTCTGAGTCAAATAGGCAATTGGGAATGTCCAGTCCACTTGCTTATTGTGAACATCATTATGCCAGACGGAGGGTCGCGAGTGGTGCTTTTATTGCCTGCCCACTTTCATAATATAGAGTTTGTTCATTCAGTATTAGAGTTTGTTATTCATAGAGGACGATGACGACGACGTTGTCACAGCAGGGGGATAGTATCATTCAAAAATTGTCTTGATTTTGTAACTAAAAACGAATCTATGAGTGTGTTGACAAGCATATAGCTTCAGTGCTTTGATACTCACTGATGTATTCATATGAAAAGGAAACTGAGACTAATTTGTCGAAATTATTTCGCAACACCTCGTTTGTGTCTTCTATCATTCTAAGCATTGTTCTTCTATGATTCAGTACGTATATTAGAAAACTAGATATATTTAGAAAAAAATTATTCTCGCAAGGGACCAATACCTACAGTGTTACTTCCTGTTTAGGTACCTAAAAATTAAGATATTTGGAAAGACACCAGGTCTTATATTTATTTGAAACCCTCTGCGCTCTAGTATGACTCGCACTTGATTTTTTATTTCAATCAATCACTATTTTCATCTTACAAAGCTAAGGTATAACCATGAACACATAACCGATAGATCTTCTATATCGTTTATTTAGAAACGCAGATATCAATAAAATCTCAAGGCTTGGCAGCGATGTGATGCTGACGTCCACAGAACCAAACAAACAAATACATTATCTAGAGATGACCTTTGAATCTGTGATTTTCCGTGTCATTTCTCGCTAGAAAAGTTAAATTAGAAATGATTCGTCAGTTTCTTTTACAAGATTAAATCTTGTAAAATGACAATAATCAAGAAGGATTTACTGGTGAAGGTCTTGGGAAACCACTTGATGACGGCAGCGCAGGATCGGTCATTCTGGCCTTTTTGGGTTTATCATGGAGGCCTATATCCAGTACCTATACTATCTTTCTATAAACAGACAAACTATAGATACCTTTCCTCGTTTATCTTTCTCGTAGTATCATCAAAAGCTTTGGAAGAGCCAATTACCTAAAAATAATGGTGTTTGGCATTTTTATCTCAAGGTCGGTACCGGTACTTATCATTTGACATTCTTCTGGCTAGGTTGGCATTTAGTGGGAATATCAAGGGTAAACATAAATTATAGGGCTTTTAGGTCAAATGATTTTTTCGTATCGAATCGTTAGGTTGAGAAATTCTAGCAATATTTGATAATCAAGCGTCTGGCCATCTGCAAACTCAGTGAAATTGTCTAAGCTGGATGGAGCACGCCTTCCCAAAAGGAATTTATATTAACTCATGATTTGACGAATCAAACCAGAAGCTACTGCAATTCAGATTGCGCATTGAGCTATTTAAATAGTCATTTAACAATTCGATATTCTCCCGACCATTAGCTTTAGCACTATGTATACGATCTACGTTATGAGCGCAGTAATCATAAACAAGTGCGCGCACGCCGGCCGGCACCGCCATTTTGGCGTTGCGCCAACGCATACTCTGCTATGATCGCATAATAGACTATTGGATAATAGTCTGCGATGTTTAAATACTTGATGTTTGTAGGTAATTTCGTTTGTAATAATATGTGCTAGCTAGTTATTGCAGGTAATTGAATTTAATCATTCTACATTCGTTTAGGTCTGTTCTAGCTATGAGTTTTCATAAACTGTGGTTACCTATGCGTATTGAAAAAGTCCGAAGCGAAATATCACGATCGACCCTTTTTCGATGAATTACCTACCTAAATTCATAATTGGATCTATTGTATATTGAGGTCTGCTTTTATTGTCTGGTCTTTCCTCTTCGCTATTCAACGCAAGATCGGTTTTATCTTAGGGTTTTATGTCGTCCGATCAACAAACACAATAAACAATCTAGAAAGAACCGACTTACAATCAATAACACGTAAATGACTCTCCAATATCAAGGTCGGTACAATCACTAGCATCAAACACGCAATGTCAAAAATAATGGGTGTTGTGCTTCCGAAACAAAACATTTCGTGTTTTGGGTAGGTATCGCGTGATACGAAGAATGAACGTGCATCACATTGCATTGATTGCATGAACGGGTTAGGTTAGATTTTTTTTTATATTTTAGAATAATATCACATACCAACTAAAATTTGATCAATGTTTTCCACCTCGCAAAAGACTGGCTGTGCTCTTAGCAGGCTGGTGGACCAATTATAACCTACATACTTATTTATCAATTATTACCTCTTTTAAACTACCAGAGAAATGTAGCTTCATTCTCACATTCAGGCAGTAAAGTAGGTTCACACTTCAGCATGAAACTAGGTCAGCTGATATCGACCAGCAGCGCGACCTAGGCATTACGTAAGCGAGAACCACTGGCTGTGTTGGTGATATGGATACCTACTGTCACCTAGGTAATAGGTTTTACTGGGTGTTTCTTAGGTAGGTTAACTTTGAGACTAGCAGATTGGTGGCTTAGGCAGTGCTAGCTACAACTAAAACACTTGCCCATGGCGTCGCTCATTATGGTGCATGCATGAATCCTACTACTTATCGACGCAGATTATCAATTTTAGGTGACAGTCACATAAATAAATAATACTTGTTTCTGTGGTGATAATGATAAAATTTTAAGTAAGTAAGTCGGGTACATATTTGGCCGCTCTAGAAAACTTATTTTACTTCTATGTAACTACATAGATGGCCCTGCTATAATCTGACTCAGCGCTGGTGCTATCGAAGCGTTTCAGATAATAGAAGGATTAGGAAATAAACTTTCAACATTTCGTTCGTCATGATGGGCCGAATCATAGAATTTGACCATAAACAAAAAAAATATTTTCTACGTTCGCACGTAGGTTCGCACAGCAAAATAAAGTGGCATCGACCCCTGCGTAATCAATTAATCATACAGCGTTGATATAGGTCAGAAAATATTCAGAAAATTTAAATCGATACATAACAATATAAAATTGTTGAGCACACTCCAATTAAGGTTATGTTGATAGATGTGAATCTATTGCGAGGGGACATGGACAGATCGATTGAATGCCAAATGAATGCGCCAAATGAAATAATTTTACATAGGTATGTAGATAATGTTCTTCTGGGACATTTATGAGCATAGTAAAATACGAGCACTGAAATTAATTAATGCAAGGGCAGTATAAAAACTAATCAGTCAATTTTTTCTATTTGTGCAATATATTAATTATTAATATATAAATTTATTATGCATATTTTTTTAGGATTTCGAGGAATGTGAAAAAAAAATTCGGGAGACCCTGTATAATAATTATGTCCAGCAGTGGATGTCTTATAGGTGTGATCGATGATGTCGATTTAAATTAACCAATACTAAATAACCCTTGTTTTATTAATAATACAGGTAGGTACTCTTTTATTATTAATTATATGAAATGATGTTAAGAAAATGTAACTGATAACATTTTTAATTTAATATGATTTGACATAAATAAGGAATATAAAAATCTAATGTATAGAAGCAATTATTATTTTTTTCATATCATTATGCACTTTTACTGTAAGACTTCTACTATTAAGGTTATGGAATAAATGGCTTTTTTTATTTTCTTTATTTTATAAAATAACCCTAAGAATGAATGAATGAATGAATGAACACTTTATTGTACCCAAAATAACAAAATAACACCTTATATCTAAATCTTACATAATAACAGTACAATAGGCGGCCTTATCCTAAGTTACTGACATGTAGAATCAAGTCGTTATTTCTCTGGTTTTTAGAGTGTAACGTTTTAGTTTGTAATTTTTCGTATAATTATAATTCTCCAAGGAATATTGTTAAGTAGGTACTTAGGTGCACCTACTTAATTTTTTTTCAACGTGAATAGACACGATGGCGATGTAGCCGATGCATTCCGAAGCTCTAGACTACACTCTATTTACTCTCTGGAAAAACTAAATTCTGAAGCAGAAATCAAAAGGGTTAACACTCGTAACGGATTAGGTAATGTTAAAGTTACGTCGCTGGCTTTCAATGTCATGAGTCATGAGTCAAGTTCAAGCGTGCGTTGCAGCTCTGACAAGGTTCCTTTATCCAGTTGATTAAAGTGAGGTCAGATAACGATTATATCACACTAATATAAATGCGAAAGTTTGGATGTTTAGATGGATGGGTGGATGTTTTTTACTTCTTTACGCCAAAACAACGAAATTTTGCATAGTTGTAGCTCAAGCTTGGAAGCACACATAGGCTAGGCTAGGTATCTGTGCGAAGCTACCGACAGAAACTAGTTTTTTACATACACATTTATTAGTTTCTGCCCGCCAATTGACAATTTAGTCGGCTTTCTAGAACAAAACCAGTAAACCTTGTGTCGTGGGAACTGAATTGCATTTTGAAATAGGATCATCATTATCATGTCATGGATGAGCAATTAAGCGCCCGTTTTCAGCATGACGCATCTGCCTAGGCACCATGTAGGTATGTATCTACATAGTACGAGTATCATGGAAGAGTTTCTTAATCTATGATAATATTATCCAAACAATATCTCACAATGAGCGCAGAAGGAAAAATGTTGACCGCCTGAGTTAGCTTTCACCCCCTTTCGCCTTAGATTTGACACCATTTTTGTCGTAGTGGGCTCCTAGTAAATTGAACTGATTCGGCCAAACAAAGAAGCCCATATTCTCTTAGCGAAGATGACCAGAATCAATGTAGTAAAGGTACTAAATGATGTTATGCAAGCGGAGTATTGAACGGTCGTTTCATAACAACCGCAGTGGGAAGGTCACCCCCTACCCACCCCCTCTGTGACGCAACGGGAAGGCCCTAGATCTGGGGGCCTGGGGGACGCAGCTGAACTAGGTACTATATCTACTTATCAACTTGCAATGCCCCTTGCGTTGCAAGTTAATAAGTTAGTACGGGTGTTCTTTGATTCTCGGATATTTGTAAGAAGATTCTGCTTAGCTTAACTAGGATAGAAAGTTTCAGGTTTCCTAGAAGCCAACTCTGTTATTTAAAGTACTTTATCTACTGATCAACAGCTTGCAACGCAAGGGTAGCTTTTTATTCTCGAATATTTATAACAAGATTCTGTTTAACAGTTAAAGGTTTCCTAAAAGCCAACTCTGTTATTTTAAAATACGTAAAATAACATAAAATTAGAGTTGAAATGACTAGTTGAACCGGTGTTGGTTGGCAGGTAGAAACACTTTGGCATTACGGAGGCTACTACTCACAAAACCTCTGAGAAGTTGACTATGGCATTAATTTAATATACTGAATTTTGGTGGATGGTGCGACTCCGTTAATTTTGCTATTTATGCTATTGTATTCACCCCCTTACGTAACCAGAGTGATGTGACCTAAATCTCTATGGATGCCGGTCTCGAGAGCAGCGTAGCTAGGTCTGGTATGGCCTTGACATTTCAAAGCTGAAGCCGCTTCATTTCAAGGGAACGCTTTAGAGCTCTTGTTTTTGCCTGAATATTGCAAAGTTCCCACATCTATGTTGGTAATTGCATACAGGTATAAATTGTACCGAAATACCAACTTTTAGGTACCGATGATTTTGAGACTCATTTAGTTTATTGCATAGGTATAATTTTAATTGAAGAAAATTATTTTTGAAAAACAAAATGCACTCAATCTTTGGCTTCTCTGAAGAGTGAGTGCGTATTTTTCTTCAATAGCCCTGTCTTAGAGCACGGCCGCATGGCAGTGTGGTAGGTGAGAGATTGCTCAGTCATTTATTCATTATTCTTACATTTACGTGTGTATACACGTAATAATATTAAAGAAAAACTAAGGCCTGTGCCTGTATAGCTTAGGCCTTAATATTAGATTAATAGTACATTATGTACCCTGTAGGCTGCAAGAGTTTATAAGTTTTGACAAATACGATTGCTATGTGCAATTCAAGAGGTACTAGGTGCGACGCTCAGATAAAAATCCGAAAACAAACATCGTTACAAGCTACTAAGCAGACTGAGTAGAGCATATAGGTACATAAACATATGTATAGTTATACATACATACAGACGATTAGCTAAGCTATACTCATGTTTTACTTAGTTATAATAATAGCTCTGCTTAGCTTGGAGCTGGATGAAAGTTTTATTAAAAACATTTTATTTATTTATTTTTGCTGTTGTTATTTGTGCACATGTTATTAATGTTTGATACCATCTTAACTCGATGTGTGCAAGCATGTTATCTTATGTTTAAGTACAGATTCCATAATTATCTTTGCATTTTGGTTTTATAAAAATGTTTATGTGATTTTTTGGCGTTGCCCTAAATAAATGTAATAATCTCAAATCTACCGTCCTGCAATGCGGCCGAGTCCTTACAGCGGACTTGGCTCTGATGGATGGAATAAGAAAGGCACTCACAACATGTAGTTAATGGCTATGAAGATGTACCAGAGCGTGAAGATTATAATACCACCTGCTGCGTCGTCCGCCATTGCTATGGAATTGCTGGCTGAAATCAAGAGATATGCCTTAAGGTTGTTATTTCAGTATATTTATTGCGTGTAAAAATATTACAGTTAATAGTGTGTAAGCCCTCTCTTAGATAGATAGATAGATATATACATATATTTGGATAGAGCACACATAAATAAAAAAAATCCTTTAGCATAATTTCTAAAGGCGTCAGGTTTCTGAGATATTCACATATAAAAAACACATTAGAACAATATTTATTTTCATCTGTATATATTTCAGAAACCTTTAGGACATAATGTTAGTAACCAGTTTTTATTTGTATGTGTTCTCTTATCAAATATACAAGATTTTCTTCTTTATTGCGCCAAGATTTTTAAAAATCCAACAGATGTAATCTATAAAAATACGTTAAAACCTCTTTGAAGTAGGCGCTTCATCTTAATGGGTGTCCTAATACTATGAGGAGACTCGAAGCAGTATTTGCGGAAGAATACAGACCCCACCCTTGTGTATCTCATTCAGAACTTCACTTCGTTCGTCAGAAAGATTTCAAGATGAATTGAATATCACGTCAACGGCCTTTACTTACAACTTCAATGCTGGACATAAGCCTCCCCTGATAAGCGCCTTATCATTTCTTATCATGTGAGGGAACTGCTAAAGTGTGAGAGTACATCTATCTATTAGATTATATAGGTACCTTAGTTTCTAGATTGTGTTAATTTGTTGCTGTCCGAAAAGGCCACCAGAAGTTCATTTTATTAGATTTTTTTGCATTTTGGTGGTGATAGAAGATTTTTTTAGGAGGTAATAAATAATCCCCATGTCAGAGTCTCATATTTACATACTGTCATTTTTTTACAATGTTTTTAGCCAAAGAGTTTTAACTGCTTTTTATGACTTGTTCTGATTAAAGTAGCGTATCTGTCTGTTAGGTGACAGATACTTCCGCTTCTTTAAATGGCTGCACTAATCATAAACTGGGCTTGGCGATGTAGACGGTATCCCTGGGATGATCTGGGTATTCATCCCGGAAAAGTGCGTGAAAAGCAGTGTGCTGAATTTATTGGGAATACAGCAAGAAGTCAGCCTAATTTTAGGCTAAGCGATTTGTCTAGCTAAGTATTGAAAACATGCCAGCATCCGAACCATCTTTCAGTATACTTAATTTGAAAATGAAGAAAAAACTAAGAATAATATAGATAAGGTACTCCAAACCTTGAATAGTATTTTAAGTACTTACGTCAGTATTATCTTGAGAAATATTCGTTTTGGGCGTTGATTTCTAAAATTCAGGTAAATTTTACGATTTTCATCATACATTTATTACAAAGCTTCAAAATCTATTATGCCATGATTATTGATACAATCAGGACGATAAATCCTATTTACCTGGCTTTTAGAGACGTACGAGTGTTTGAGGCAAGGATGTTGAGCGATCTTTGAAATACAAGAAACTAGCTCCCGATCGCGTTGTGAAGAAATGGTACTGGCTACCGGAATCAGTGCATCCTCAGTGAACTTTTAAAACGTTCATCATCATCATCATCAGTCTATATTAGTCCACTGCTGGACAAAGGCCTTCCCCAATGAGCGCCATAGCGCCCTGTCTTCAGCTTGACGCATCCAGCATCTACCTGCAGTCTTTCGCAGGTCGTCATCCCACCTGGTCGGAGGGCGTCCTACACTACGTTTACCGAGTCGTGGTCTCCACTCAAGAACACGTTTGCCCCAGCGGCCGTCGGTTCTTCGCGAGATATGGACGGCCCACTGCCACTTCAGCTTGCTAATTCTCAGGAATGTTTTATTTTTTTAAAACGTACTGGACAAATATTAAAAGGATGGATATGGAGTGTAGATATTTACGCATCAGCTTAGGAGCTGTGGGTAATAACAATTTAAATGGAAGTCGTCGGTTGTCACATCTGAAAATTACGTAAATTATAATCAAATAGAACGCTTTTATTAAAATTACGTAATAATAGTAAATTGAACTTCTATCAAAACCGGCATTTAAACCAGTGTAGCGGTTAAATATTTATTTCTTTAAAAAAATAACATATTATATTCTAGTAATTTATTAACAATAGTATACATATAACACGAGTAAATAATCTCAATATATTATTACCAGAGATAAAAACATATCTACATACAATACTACTACATTTACTACATACATACTATAAAACAATAGGTACATACTACGTGATTATTCTTATATCATAAGATTTTTACATTTGTTTTTTATATTATTGAAATATAAATATAATTTAAATATAAATTTCCATGTAGTTTAGTTGCCCACAATTATTGACAAAACACTTTTTGAGCAAACTTTTGTTATCAATGTCTGTTCTTTATTCCAAGAAGAGTCGTGGACGATCTAAATCAGCAAGGGATGTTTCAATGGGCGAATGCAACTTTTGGGTAAAGTCGAGAAAATTTTTCACAAAGCCCTTCGCTGGAATAACAGAGTACCTAATCAATTTATGTAAAAATACTATGAAATATATCCAAAGACACAACTTATAGAGGAATGCCTATGCGTGCGTATAACCTGCGTACATATACAGAGTGTAATCAAAAGGAAAGACCAAACTTTTGGCGGTTGTTCATACGAGTAAATAAAACTAAAATTGCTACTACAAGGCAATGACTCACCCATGTGCTTATTATCATTAAAAAGGCCTACGTATCTGTTCAAATCTCCTTTAAACACACACAACCAAAAAAACTCAATAGCAGGTCCCCGAAACTCGTGACCCGCAAATAAATGAAATATGTAGCCATGGATATCCGAAATACTAAGTCTTACTTAGTCTTAGGTACGGTAGGCGGGTACCACAAACGTATAAATATTTTCGAAAACTAAAAATTGAGATTTTTTTATTGTGTGTTCTGTGATCCCCGAAGTGAAGCTGAACCACCTCTTCAAAGTTTGGTCCTTACTTTTTGTTACACCCTGTAGAATGGATTCTGAATGACGTCATTTCTCATGCTGTACTGTGGGGTGTGGGGGTACCACGCTTTTTAACACATAATATTATATAACTCGCGTAATCAGCGTTATTACGCTAATTTTAGCGCGTGTTAAGGCGCATTTTAACAAGAAAAACGCCCTTTCGCGCGTTATTCATATTCACGCGCCATTCAAATGCTAAGGTGCATTTTGATGCCGCGAATATGAATATGAACCCGCGTTACTCGCTAAAATTAGAGTAATAACGCTGATAACGCGATCGCACGAGTTACGTTGTGTTTTAAGTTAAATAGCGTGGTAACCCTTGCTGCAGTTCGAATCCGATCTGGGCCGGACCACATGAGAGATCACTAGACTCTTCTAGTAACTTCTACCACTTGAATCTTGCATATGAATTAGCAGGCCGCCGTAGCAACAAATCCTCTGCTAAGTTTCTCGACGTATTCCTTCCTCGCGTCCATTTCGTCAGCGGGCCGGTTGTAAGGCAGCCACACCGGCTCCCCGATGAAGAAGCGTTTGGCTTTTATGTAGTTCTGAAATGAGGAAAAAGCAAGATAATACAAATATCTTAAACTGTCATATTCAATTCAATTAAAATAATTTATTTAAGGCAACATTATTCATAAATGGGGTGTTCATGGACCAGAACACCCGGAACAATTATCTGCAGATCGTACACACAATTATCCAGAGGCGGGAACCGAACCCGCAACCTCCTGCGTCGCAGGTGGACCTTCGCCGAACGCGCCACGGAGGTCGGAGGTATGCTGTTAAAGTATGTGTAAACCGAATCGACAGTGATATTGGCTGAGTATACCTTGGTGGATCTTAGGTGACACCTGAGGTGGTATGTGTCAAGCTTTTTTATGTCCAGTTTGTAGAGGCCCCATCTCTCTGCGCCGTATAATAGACTTATAGACACTTATTCTAGGTCTAGCGAGCCATATTAGGGCTCATGATAGAAAGAGAAATCCGTCATGTCTCGTCGCCGTTATCGAAATCGATGAGGCCTATATATATATTATATAGTATACCTTGGTGTCGAGTGTGAACCGATGGTAGATGCCGCTGGGTATAACGATCATGTCTCCCGCAGAGACCGCAATGCGGATCCACTGGTCGCCTCCGTCTCGTACGTCGAAGTAGCCTGAACCATCAAGCACGAACCTGGAACATTTTAATAGTAATCAATATTTTTAAACTTAAGTAGATGGTAGATGTCAGTGCAGTTCTCAGTTCCCCTCTTAGAATTAGAAGCCTCTAGATTATTCCCAATCTGGAACTGCATCTATGCA
The DNA here is from genome assembly GCA_947044415.1 of Eupithecia dodoneata. Lineage (NCBI taxonomy): Eukaryota > Metazoa > Arthropoda > Insecta > Lepidoptera > Geometridae > Eupithecia > Eupithecia dodoneata. Next base: position 2,236,425 of record OX345656.1, on the reverse strand, counting down.
ACATTTAAGTCTAACTATTCATACATGATACTTACTGTGTGCTGGAGCTGGATTATCATGTACCTAATAAATTTCCAAAACAGAAATGAAGTGAGGCTTCTGCCCTCACAAGCATTATTCCTGTCACCTTTGTTTGTTCACATTCAATACATTATGCTTCCAGATGTATTTTATAATAGGGTTATGTCCTGGGTAAAAAATATATTTTTCTATTTACTATTTACGTTAGATTATCAGAAGATATTGGACACGTATTTTTTCTTTTGTCCATCAAACAAATACTTACAAAAATAAAGCGCGTCAAAGTTTAGGAGTGGGAGCTCGTGACATCTTGCTTAAATGTGTAGCAAGACGTGACGTCACGCGGAACTATAACTGGCTATATCTTCATATTTTTTGTTTAATTGACATAAGAAAAACCACTGGTCCTTTATTTAGTATTTGACCTAAACCTAGCCAAACCTAGCTACGATGAATGATCGAAATTGGACCAGCTTCAATTCGTAGATTTCTACTTAGGAGTACTTTTTATTTGACTTAGAAAAAAGGAGGATGTTCTATGTTCTCTTCTAATAATCTGACGGACTTAGTAGATTTTTTAAGACACTAGCCTAAGGCCTGCTCCATTGTTTGACGGCAATCTCACCGGATGTAAAGTGAAAGTAGAAAATGTATTGCATCTAAGACATGTAAATAAGGTACATAGGTGGTATATGTTTTAATATGACACAATGTGTTTCTACCGTTGTGGTTAGCAAAATCTGGGTACAGGGTACAATTGTCACTGAAGTGAATTTAGAAAGTCGAGTAGATTCCTATTCGGTAATGTCTTGTCTTCTTTTCCAATCCTTATCTTATTTACTGGTCAGTTGAGGCCCCTCTTTTTTGATGCATTAATGTTTTACTGTACCTGATTTCCTCATCAGTATGAAGATGTTCCGTGAAGAATGACTTTAGTTTCTCCTCATAGTTTGCGAGACACTCCTCTGAGCATACAATCTCATCTTCGTATGTGTAGCCTCTGTCTTGCTTCAGCTTGTCGAGGATTCCATCAGTTTTGAATGTGTCCACATTGATCTGAAAATTATTACCAAACTTATATGTAGGCACTACGGCTCTGTACATAATAGCAAATCGCTTGTTAAACTTAATCTTACATTTAGTTGAATAGGGTCCTATTTTTGAGAATTGGATACCTACCTCATAAAGTGGGTGCATTGATTGTACATATGTATGAAATTGAATTGATTTTTGTTAGACAGACAGCAAAAACCACGATTATCTAGTTTAATCCCTTTTATTACACTAAAGCCATTTACAACGGGATTTTTAGACTGACTTCAGTGTTAAACTGTAATAGTTTTAAAAGTATTAAATACCTAACATTCGTTTCATTTTGTCTTATAAGCTGGTCATTTACTGCCTTCTCAATAGTGTTATGAAGCATGAAGAGATAAACGTTATCGGTGCTATTGAGACGAGAATAATTGGTCTGATAAGCAGAAAATTGGTGATAAACTTACTGCGAAGTATTCGACACCGGTTTTCTTATGCAATTCCTCAATGGACAGGTATTCCGGAGGGTTTCTGTGGTGCTCCAACCGTTGATCGTTGGTTTCTTGGTCCATGTACCACGCTTTAACCATCTTTAGGGAGTGGAATACAGAGGATTTGTCTTTTTAAAATGATTTCTTACACTTTACTTTAATGTTTTGTTTTGCTCTTTTGACTTTTGTTTGATAAAAAAATTGATGGTTGACAGTAATGACAAATTGACAACAAAAGTTCTCATTGCGGCTATATTCAGACGTGTCGGTAAAAAGGTGTTTCTAAAAGATAGTCAAAATGATTTTGATAGATGGCGCTGAATCGTAATCGTAGAAAGAGAAGCCTAGTCTGTGCTTCAGTGGTGGCGAGCACTTTTACATAATTTACATCCGCGCCAGCCAACATAATATGACTAGGAAGGGCAGTTACCTAGCAGCAAGTAGTTCCATGTCCGCCAGGTAGAGGCACTGTACCAAACAAATTCTTTACTTCGCAGAGATTTATTACTACTACTCGAATGAGTTCATAGAAGAGTCTAACACTTCTGAATGAGCCCGAAAGTGACTACTAGATTAAGAACTCTTTGATAAAACCCTCTGAAATCAAATGATACCTTTTATAGGACTACGGCAGGTAGGTAAGTGGGTTCCTATTTTTTACGCAACTACCGCGTCGAAGACGGTACTGTTGCTTATAGTCTCGCCATTTGAGATTTTTGTTTGCTCAACCTACTATCATATAAAAAAATAATAAAAAACCGGTATGAAGAAAAATAAATTTAATTACATTAAATTATCATTACAATACTCACAAACCAAATACATCTACATAATCTACAACAAAGACGATTTATATAAAAAGTTTCTGGCACTTTGTACCTACATACCAAAAAAGATAAATAACAGAAATACAAAAACATATACTTTTTGCCTGTGGTACAGTTCAGCTGGTCCAGTTAACTGTGCTACTGAAAAAATTCGGTGGTACCACTAACCAGACCACTACTCCTGGGCTACTATATAATAAGGTCCAAATTATGGTAAGTATCAATCAAATCACCACCAATCCATTGATCTGATGTCAAAAGAAAGAGGAATATATGAATCTGGTGACGACATGCATTTTTAGAAAATTGATAGTTGTGTGTGAATACTAGTTGTAATTTGTTGTTAGTATAGCTATTTCTATCTATCCAAAAGCTAATACTGTATTTACCTGAAAATAGGCTAATTACGATGAAATTTTATTCAAGTGATGAAAAGACAGATACCTAGCTAGCCTAACACAGTGTTACACACATTAAGTAATCAAGTGATTCTACACAAGTTATTAAAAATATGTGTTATTTTAGTCACAATACACTTATACTAATTAATTAATGAAGATTGATATGATTATTGCAATGATGATTAAATTAATTAAGTATTTTAAAATAGCATTCATGGGTGTAATATTGAAACAATTTTTGAATTAAATAATAAAATGCGTCCATTAACTATCTTTCTAAATATCAAATTCAATGGAATGTCTATAATATCAATGAATTAAATCATTTAAAGTATTTTTTTAAGGACTGAAACCACTATTGAATCATTGGCAGAAAATGTATGAAACCTTTTTGATTCTATAGGTGGGTCAAAATTATTAAGCCAAATGTTCAGGGGCTCAATTCTACTAACCAATGGCTTTAGTATGATAGATAATGGTAACGTCACAGAATCGCTCCGTAGAATCCTTAAAAGAAAACAATGTAGGAAGTGTGGCGTTAATTGCCTGGATATATGTATGTATCTAGTTATATCTGTTGTGATTTTGAATGGGAATTGATCTTAGGTAGGGTTCCAGAGGTGTAATTCAGTGATGATACCATTGTCAAGCCAACCGTTTAGCAGAATAGGTCTATGCCGAGATGGATAATCCTGCAGAAAACCTCAAGGAATAAATAGAAACACTAAAATTGGACGGAGATGATCATAAAAATCACAATAAGTACTGAAAATAATTTCATAAACCAGACTGAAATTAAACTTCATAAATTTCATTCTATGTTACAACTAATTTGTTAAGTAACTAAAAATATTTAAAAACGATATACTGAGATCACACACATATTGAAATTGGCTTTTTATGTATATATTATAATTATTGTAACACGCGACTTTGCTCGTGTATTACTAACGCGTTATTATTGTACGACATTACAAAATTGTTACTGGGTTACATCTATTTATTACTAGATTCTGCACGCGACTTTCCTCACGAAAGCGTAACCTCAAGGATAAGCTATCTATTAAAAAGTAATTTTGTAAATCGGATGAGAAAGTAAGTTTCGGATATTTTCACTCCTTACAAATTATAAATCGTATAAGCAAACAAATTTTACCTCATTATTGATATAATTGCAGATTAGTAACAAATTCCACTGTAATCTAATTTGAAGCTTTTAAACTAATATGGTAATATATATATATTATTATAATATAGTAACGTAAATGACATTAATATATGTTTAAATTGCAGTGGTCAAGACTCTTGGAATATACATATTAAAGATTAATGTTTGTCATCGATAAGTACAATAATTAGATAATATATGAAAATATGTACTACTAATTATTAATTATATACATAAGTTCTTCCAACAATTACATTAGGTATGCTCTAGGATTTAAAATAACAAATGGAAACAATAAAATTAGTTAAAATAAATTAAGTTTTGGGGCATCAATGCCGTTTAAAATAATGTCATTAGTTGTATAATTATATCTTAAAGTAAATTCTACCTATATCAACATATATTAAGTCCATGGACATACGACAAAACAAAGGTAAGTTTATTTAATAGTCGCACTTATTTCTCAGAATAAGAACAACGATTACTATGCTCCTTATGTAGCCATAAGAAATATCATGGAAAATATACTATAGTTCTTACTGTTAAAGATATTCACGGTCATATTCTATCACATCAAATCGGAAAGATTTCGCCAAACTTTAGTCCGAAAATCTATTAATTCTAACTAGTCGCTAATGTCACAAAATCTACGATCACAAAACGTAAATCTAGTCACTAAACGATTAACGAACCCGACTACACACATGAGAGAGGGTTTTTACGCTATGCCAACCATTCTATCGTCAGTTTGTGTCACTAAAATCACTTGAAGTCAATTTATCCATCGAAAATCACTTTAACTCGACGAAAAATCACTATAGTTACTTTTACTCTATTTCTATCTTTCTTTCATAAATGAAATACGTCACTAAAATTACTTAAACTCAACTATAAAGTGTTAAATCATTACTAAACATTATTTGAACTCAATAACCATCACTTTAACTCAAATAAATATCACTTGAACTCATATAATAATCCCATGAATTCAACTGACTATCATTTCAACTCATCGAATTATCACTTGAACGCAACTAACGTTCACCTGAACTTAAGTAACGATAACATGAACTCAACTAACGATCACTTTAACTCAATTTACGATCACTTGAACTCAAGTAACGTTCACTTGAACTCAAGTAACGATCACTTGAACTCGACTAACGATCACTTTAACTCAATTTACGATTACTTGAAATCATCTAACGTTCACCTGAACTCAAGTAACGATCACTTTAACTCAATTTACGATCACTTGAACTCAACTAAACTTCACTGTGGCACAGCGGGGTCACTCTCCCCTCCCCCGCTGTTTGCCGTCACTTATAACTTGGTGTGTTTGACGGTGTCAGTCCAGTAGTTCTGGATGGTCATAGCCTCGAGCGAGTTGAGGAAACTGTCGTTATCCAGGCTGTACATCTCCTCGGAGTTATCCTGGAAATAAAAAAAATACATATTAGATTGCACCAATTCTCCTTAGCACACATCATGGCGGGTTCGATTCCCGCCTCAGGAAAAATTTTTGTACGATCTGCAGATATTTGTCCCAGTTTTCTGGTCGTTTTCTATGTATAATAAAAAAAATATCTATATAATGTATTGTATTATGTATATCAATCATCTGTACCCTTAACACAAGCTCTGCTTAGCTTGGGGCTAGGTGATGCTGTGTGGATTGTCCAGCATTATTTATATTTATATATTACCGTTTAAATAAAGATTCAGCGAAGCAATACGTACAATACTTACCCTTATAGTGCTGTCGTCCAAATACCCGCTGGAATCAGGGTTCGAGCACTTATCGTTCAATGTCTGTGGTTTGTTCAGGTACCGTCGTCGATAGAGAACGAATGCTGTGCTACCGGCTAATGCCACCAGTACCAGTGCAGCGAAGGAGATCCCAGCTATAGCTCCCGTGTCCATACCACTATCGTCCTGGTCTATGACTCGTCTAGACGACTCTATGTTCGGAGGGACCCGAGTTTGTACGAACGCAGTCTCTAAGGACAACGGCTTCTCTGTTACAATCCGACTCTCTGATACTCCGTCTATGTTTATATCATCTTTGACAACATCAGGTCGGGTCAGGTTACGCTTTTTTGTCGTGAACGTTGTGTTCTGACTTTCTGTCGTATTCGCCACTTCTGTTTCGTTTGCTTTGGTTATGTTTACATTAACTGTTGTGTTCACTGCTGTCCATGTTATCGATGGGTGAACTACATCTGTAGTATTAGTTATATCAGTGGTTATGTTGGTGTTTTCGGTGTGAGGTTCGACGACCTCTGTTTGGTTTTCTGTGATGTTTGTTGGTGGTGTGGTGATGACAGGTGTTTTGTCGTAGTACATGGCTCGGCCCTGTCTGTCCGATTGTCTGGGAGGCGCCGGCAGGGGCTCTGTCGTGAATTCCTGGGTATCCTGGGGTGCTGCGGTTCCGCTGCTCGCTGGAAAAGGAGATAACATTACGTCAGTTAGGTAAAAGATCAGAAAGATAGTGGAATAAGGCGGGGTCAACATAATGTCGTTGTTTGACAATTATGGGCGATTGAATTGGTCATTGAACTGGAACGAAAGAAAGTCTTAGTACGTTTAGTAGTTATAACTATAGCTCTTTCTGATTTTTGTGACAAATTCTAGTAACTTCCAGTGAAAGTAAGAGAAGGAGAGAGGCCTTTACTCTGCAGATGGACAATGCGGACTGAAAATAAATATTAATAATCTCTTACGACCCGAGATCCAAATACATAATAAACAAACCCGTGGACGCATTCTATTGAAATGTGTTGTGGTTATTCAGGCTTCTTATCAGTTAACAACACCATTGTTGACTTTCGATTTATAACAATCGTAATAAGTATACAGCAAACTAACAATAACGGACTGATAACGGGAAAACTGTTAACAAACACTTGCGTACTGTGCGTACCTACGGGAACTAATAAACACGCTCATAGGATCAAAGGCAACATGAAATAAGCAATGTTCACTACATTGTTTAAATCTTACGCTATCTAAACACATAGTTATAAGTACTAATGACGGGTATACATTAACTAAATTGATGACTAATGCAGTTCTTTAAAACGTAATTGAAAATATCATCAGTATCATATCTTCTATCTAGTACAGAGCAAGCACGGTTTTGTTTGTTATTCATGATCATGAAACACTTTACAATATTGGCACTCGGCGTGGGTGTTGTCGCGTCAGCAACACATGCTTACATACACGAGGCAACTATTGCTATGCAATTTATAAAAAATGTCGGTAACTACTTCGACCACTGGACTCGATGGGCCGACGACATTATCGGACAGTATCGGTCGCAGGGAGAGAAGAAGTCTTGTGACTGAAACGATCCACTTTGTGTCGCTGATCCACTGATAGTCGTAACCATATTATACTTATTACACTATTGCGCTTCGTTTGCTGCTACTGCAAGGGACCTGGACAACTGGAGATCTCTGATATCGGACGCCAAGATCCACTTCCTGACATTGCGCCACGCCCGTATACAAGTAAGTGCATGTTCACGGCTAATTTTGAATAGGTACACTTGGGCATGAAGTCTCGTCGGCAACCGAGACATGGTCACTTCGTGTGAGATTGCGCTAAGCAAACAACTACAGCGATATCGCTTTTAATTTGCATAAAGTAAAGAGGTTTTAGATTAAAATTCTATATGCATATGTTTTCTAATAAATATATTATGTATAAGAAAACATTACAATGCATGCAAAAATGCAACGAAATGCACATTTAGAATTTGCGAAAGATGTCGGTCGTCTTTCAATCAGGTGTAGTCATAATTTCAGGATTTTCAGAAAACGGACAGTACATAAAGGGTAAATTTGCCTAGGGTAAAGAACCCTTAGCTGTAATTATTGTCTATGCCAGGAAATGCTTTGACGGTTGAATAAACTTCACAAAGAACTACGATGAGCTATTAATACTCGATTAACAATATCATGTTTTTGAACGCACACGCACGCTATCGCGTGTGATTTAGAGGAAGCTAATCTTGCAACTGAATATGGGTAAAACACGAATCACTTTGTTATTTAAAACAATGATCATTTGTTTCGTCTTCGTGGTTTTCGTTGTTTATTAGCTTTTTTGGGCGAACCTAATGCGTGACGAAAATGTTGCGTTAAAACGGTCCTGTGAAACGATTGCTTAGTCTCGTCTCGTAAATCATAAATTTCCCAAATTTTAAGGATTTGTTTGATAATTTTTTCTACGTTTACGATCCTGAGAGGAGTCAAGTAGATATTTTATTACATGTAGACGTGGACCACCTGAAAGAGATCGGAGCACTTAAGATCTACATTATCGACGACCGATGTGGCGCGGTGGGCGAAGGTCCGCCTGCGACGCAGGAGGTTGCGGGTTTGATTCCCGCCTCGGAACAATTGTGTGTACGATCTGCAGATATTTGTTCCGGCTGTTCTGGTTGTTTTCTATGTATAATAAAAAATATCTATCTATGTAATGTATTGTATTATGTATATCAGTTATCTAGTACCTATAACACAAGCTCTGCTTACCATGGGGCTAGATAATGCTGTGTGAATTGTCCAGTATTATTTATTATTATGTTACCTATTTAAATATGTTGTAAGTTTTTGTGCACTGCCCTATGGCCAGTAAACTTTTATTGTAATAAACCCATCCTATAAAATAATTCTTGTGATAAATCATTGTGCTAGTTTCAGTCGTGACTTTGCAGAAATCCAAAGCAAAATATAAGGATATAAATATTACTAGCTTTTCTGCGTAAAACCTCCAGCTAGATATATCCTGTTTATGCCTTTGGCGTTTGTATCGTCTTTCAGTCCCTTCGTAAATGAGTTAGACGCCCCTTGTTACCAGCGATGGGTCGGGAACAACACAGTAGGTAATCTAATATGGGGTTCTACTACTATACGAGTATTTAGGGGCAACGACTTTTAAAGAGACTAAAAATATGCAATGCCTACCAAGTACGGTCTTTGAATGAATTCTCAAAAGAATTTAAAAAATATATATTATGCTGGACAATCCACACAGCATCATCTAGCCCTAAGCTAAGCAGAGCTTGAGTTATGAGTACTAGATGACTGATATATTTAATATTACATATATGGATATTTTTTATTAAACATAGAAAATACCCAGAATACCCGGAACAAATAATAATAATAATAAATAATGCTGGACAAACAAATCACACAGCATTATCTAGCCCCATGGTAAGCAGAGCTTGTGTTATGGGTACTAGATAACTGATATACATAATACAATACATTACATAGATAGATATTTTTTATTATACATAGAAAACGACCAGAACACCCGGAACAAATATCTGCAGATCGTACACACAATTGTTCCGAGGCGGGAATCGAACCCGCAACCTCCTGCGTCGCAAGCGGACCTTCTTAAATATATGCAGATTGTACACACATTTATCCTAAGGGAATCAAACCTGTAACCTCCAGCATCGCAGAGGTCGTTATCAGAATATACATCCAATCTACATGTATGGTCTACAAATCGAATGACACAGTCGAGATATAAAGAGAAAAAAAAAAGAGTTAGTAGTTCAGGGTGTTCGTTGTAGCATCACAAAGTTTTTTAGTTCAGTAGGTACCAAAGATCATATACCGAAATATTTAACGAAATTGTTTTAATATATGTTTAAATAAATCTGAATACCTAACTGAAATAGTAGAGTACCTACAATCTAGAGCAGGAAGATTGTTCGAATCAATACAATTTGTTATAAAATTAGCCTATGACAGAAGTTACTGTTAGCTAAATAATAAAAATAAATAAAATAAAATAAAATTTATTTCTGTAACAGTTTTACAACAATTTTTACACCGTAGTGGAGACCTTCATTTAAGTTTAAGTACTTGTGTTAGAAGGTCTCGCTCTTCTATAACAGATATTACTTAATACATTACAGACTTATTTATTTACTAATTTAATATACAGAAACAAAATTAAGATTCTTCATCTAATTGCGATCTAGCTTAGAATCTAATTAAATCTAGTTTTAACAAAGAATGTCTTTTATTATGATATATATGTATGTGTGTAATATTGCAATATTAGTGTATGTATTTCGATGTCACTGTTAGCTAAAGACTCATATGTTTCTTATTCCATGCCTGTATTTTGTATCTGTGTCCAAATAAACATTATCTATTTATATTTCTATATGTCAGCTCTAACGTAAAATTTCCGTTGAATACCACTACGGTATTCTTTATAAGTAGGCACGTAGGTACCCATCCTTGTTTATGTTATAAATAACCGTCTGTTTCAGGAAAATATATTTGTACTCCGCTTTAAATACATTAAACCATCCTGTTGTGCTCCAGGGGAAAATAATTGGTTAATTAATGGTTTTATTTCTGTGCTCAAAATGTGATATTATGTAGTCTACCCAAGTAATTTACTATTGTTCGGAACGTAGGCAACTAGGATCATCGTTATTGTTATATCTAGAATTCTACCATTCAAAGTGAGGAAAAACTAGAACACCAAAGACATTTTCGATTTCATCATCAACATACATACATATATATGTATGTATATTTAGTCCACAGCTGGAAATAAGCCTCCCCTAATGGCGCTATGGCGCTCATTGTCTTCAGCTTCCAGCATCTGCCTGCAGTTTCCACAGGTCGTCATTCCACCTGGGCGGAGGCCATCCTAAACTACGTTTGCCGAGTCGCGGTCCCCGTTCAAGAACACGTTTACCCAAGCGTTTGTTAGTTTTCCTGATATATGGCCGTCTAACTTACACTTCAGCTTGTTTATTCTTTGAGCTATGTCAATAGCTTCCTTTGCGTTTCATGTGTCGCAATTTCTGAAGCTAATTCTACTTTGAATAACCTAGAAAAAAATAACGATTTACTAAAAACGGGTCAGCATTTCATAGAGCACGTCTAGCTAGACCTACTGTGACCTAGATCGTAATCCAGTTATGTAGGTAAATGTGGATCACTAACGAGATTGCAATACGCTGACTGCACCGAAATAGGAGCTAGGAGACCGTGCAAGTGTTCATGACGTCATCATCATCATTCAAATAGGTCAAACATCATTATTATTAACCTGCACGTGGTACACCTTGCTAGATAACGAACTAGGCTCTGGTGAAAATATAAATCAATCGTCATAATTTGGTAACTCATATAATCTACAATTATTTTCGGTTACTTGACACTGTCAGAAAAATAGTTTGTGCGAGAAGGTAAGTGTCCAACCAGCCACAAATTGCCATCAAAAAAGAAACATAAGTAATTACTATATGTATATTATTTTTCGTTGTTGATTTTCGTACTTTTACAAGTCCGGATAATTTGTGAAATAAACTCTTTAGATCCATTCTACGATAATTCAAAGATACTGTTTTTATACATTAGGTTAGGTATACACACACACAGACAGATTAAAAATCTCCCCATCATGGATCTTGTCTAGTCATTGGATCTAATCTAACTAGATTAATCCAAAAAATGCTGGACTTTAGCAAACAAAGTGGTAAATAGCTTATCAACGAAGCAGGAATAGACCGTCTTACTTGTCAGTTTCTCCCTCTTCCGTGCAAAGTCACTCAGAAATGAAATATTAATATTTTACGGACCTCATTAATAAAATTAAATGTCGTCCTTGAATTATCCCTTTCAAAATATGTCCCTATTCTAAGCCCTTTGTACAAAGTCAGGTACTTCTATAGAACGGCTCCTGTGGGGCGAAGAAGCCTTCCATATTAATCAGGTGTCGGGTTACCAGGCAGTAACCAAAAAGGTGGATAATACAGGGGATATTTTTATCGTAAATAGAGCTTCGTTTGACCACAATCACACCTGATGGTAAGTGACGGTGGGGCCGAGGATGTATCAGGTCTAGAAGAAACCTAATTTTTTTTTCTTGTTTTGAAGAGGCCCACACACACAATAACCTACTTTTGTTAGGGACTTGACAATGTGCCTGGATCAACTTAGAATTTAAACCTGTGATGTACTGTTTGCGGCCAACGAAGCAACACCAAGAGACTACAAGAAATGTGTTTTTCGGAAAAACCATATAACCAATATTGAAAATATTAACAAGGATTTCTTATATTTTATGTTTAACCCTGACTGCTGGTTACCCTACCAGCTGAGTCATGTAGTACGCAGTACCTCGTGTGCCGCTTTATAAGTCAAGGTTAGAGTAACAGAAAAAATACTTCTTTATCACTATAAAAGGTAAGGCATTGCAGTAGTATCTATTATTGATGCAATTGCTTTGAAGGTTGGAGGTGTAATGTGAAATTATTCACGTGTCTACACAAATACCAATTATGCTGTTTGTTTTCCGATTTAAATTTTACGATGGAAGACTTTTCGCTCAATGGCGGCTTGATGGCCGATGAAAAAATTGATGAATAAACTAATATACAAAAACTGCACATTTAAATCTCAGTCAGTATGAAAAAGAATAATATAAATTATAGATAAACTTTCCCTTAGAAAGACAGGGCGCTTATTAGGGGCAGTGCGACAGGCGTCGTATGGAGTAATGATGATGAAAGATATAAATAGTATAATATAGGCTGATGAAAGAGTTACAACAAAATAACCCTTACTATCTGCTAGTGTACGGCACTATACAATGGAGTCTTCAGATGAGTTTACTAACACAAAAGTACACCATTCTTGAACAAATTTAAAGTAGGAAAGTTTATGCCAGATCCCAAAAATCCTTCTACCTTAATAAGAGGAATAAAGTTCCAAACTTTTCAAGGAAAAGATGCGCAACTGAGACTTGGCAATGTTCCACTGGAATCTAGGAACACATGAAAAAATGTTACATGATCTATTTTGTAATATTACGTGATAAAGCAGTATTTATAACGTGATATTTATTATATGTATACATTCCATGACTTAAATATTTTATTATTTAAGTCATGGAATGTATATTTTATTATACATAATTTCCCGATATATCAAAGTGATCATGAAATGTGATGATCTAGCTGTGTAGATTGTCTAGTCTAGAATGCTAGACTCTAGCATATACATATCTATTTGTTTATTATAATATATCCTAGTCATGCAATATATTAAAGCGGTATTTTGTTATGAGAGTTTTACTTTGTAGCAAAAAATATCAAAAACGAATAATCAATTTGGTAAAAAACATATTACAAGTCAAATAATAATTATAAATTAGAGTTAATTAAATAATAGACAATAGTGAAATAACTGATTATAATAAATGTATTATAACTAATAATACTCAATATATTATTTAATTTTTCGCACATAATCGTCAATACTGTAGAACGCCTTCTCGACGAGCCACGATTTAAGTCTTCGTTTGAAGGAAGACAGACTAGGTGCTGTGACTACCTGATCTGGTAGGTTGTTATATTTTTGTATGAGTCCTGTGCTCGAAATAAACAATTTTTATTTTATTTTTATACAACGTGGGTCCCAGCACGTGCGTGAGTCTGTCCGACTTTGCCAGTCTGTGTGATACCGCAGATAGCTTGCCAGCTCCACGAGTATTGTAGCATCGCGTGTGGTCCACGCGTTTTGAAACGCTCCAGGTTTTGCCTAACATGCATCACTATCTGGAGAATGACAATGGAAGGCAACGACTATTCAGATCGCGATAAAATTTGGCGTACATTTAGTTAGAACGTAGATAATAGGGTACTAGCTACTTATTACACCTTTATTATTATTTATACTTGTAACGGACGGAGCCGGGAGCTGAAGACATTGTCCTCTTTGTAGCCCTTTCGAGAGGGAAAGCTATGTATCCCCGTCTCTCTCTTTAGCTTTCACATATCTATATATGATGTATAAATTCATATCATGCAGAAATTCTTGCTCGCTCTACCAGTACACGCTGGAGGGAGTAATTTTGTAATATAATAAGTGCCGATTTGCGTACAAATTTGTAATCGTCAAGTAGTCAGCAAGTAACTCTCAAGAAGTCGGCAAGTACTAGCAAATCGGCGCCAGGCAGGAACCTTTGAAGAATAAAAGTCAAGAATACAGTCCACTGGTGTTTTCATTAAGGAACGTGGAGGGAAACCCTACTCGTAGGAACGACACAGTAGGAGCTAGGACCGCCACAATTGTTGGTCCTCCGATGCCGGGATAGAGAAGAGAAGCCATCGTCGAAGAAAGAAGAGCGGTATCCCCTCGGCCCGCACCAGGTACGGCCGAGTCAGGGTACCTGAAGAAAGGACCCGCCTGCCGGCGCATCGTGCATCACTCGTCGGGGCGCCTGGGAGCGCTCAAGGACCCGCCTGCCGGCGCAACGTGCACCGCTCATCGGGGCGCCTGGGAGCGCTCAAGGACCCGCCTACCGGCGCATCGTGCATCGCTCATCGGGGCGCCTGGAAGCGCTCAAGGACCCGCCTGCCGGCGCATCGTGTATCGCTCGTCGGGGCGCACGGGACGCTCAAGGAACCGCCTGCCGGCGCAACGTGCACCGCTCATCGGGGCGCCTGGGAGCGCTCAAGGACCCGCCTACCGGCGCATCGTGCATCGCTCATCGGGGCGCCTGGAAGCGCTCAAGGACCCGCCTGCCGGCGCATCGTGTATCGCTCGTCGGGGCGCACGGGACGCTCAAGGAACCGCCAGCCGGCGCAACGTGCATCACTCGTCGGGGCGCACGGGGCGCTCGAAGAACCCCGAACGGGGCAGCGTGCATCGTTGTCAAGACCGGCGCAAGGGGCACGGGGTGCCTGAAGATCACCGAACGGTGCTACGTCCGAAAACACGCGTTATCGCGGCCCGTTGACCACGGATACCTTGCGGTGTTACACGAAGTGGCCAACAGGTAAACGCCTTCGGGTGGTGTGGTGTTTGTGCGGCACCACCAGTCCAACAAGAGCGCAAGGACAGCGCGGACTGAAGTGCACTCCTCGCCGGTAAGGGTCACGCAACACGGGCGCCGGACTGTAGGCACACGCCCAAGGGAGTCGGACATTCCAGCCGATTCGCGAGCATCCCGTGATTGCGTGTTCCCCTCTGCTGGGTGGAACCCCCCCTCCTATCCCAACGTATCCATCCCCGAAGGAGCGAACGTCTGCCTTTGGGCGGTCACCTCCTGACGGACTGATAGGGACTGCTAGGGACCGTTAGGGACCGTTAGGGACCGTTAGGGGCGTTCAAGCCGAAGAAGATGCCACCTATCGGAAGAAGCCCACCACTCACCAGGAAGAAGACCGCCGCACTGAGGGTGTACCACGACTACCCCGCATCACCGACGACGGACAGCACGCACCACGACGCACCACCCGTACCGAACCCCGGCGCAGAGACGGAACCCGGACCATCCACACCCGAAGTACTGTTTGCTGGAGAGGCTACTACCACTACGGCTACCAACCAGACCGTGCGCGACATGATTGAAAGAAGCGCGGTCGAACCTCGACGACAGAATAGTCGCGCTCCTTCAGTACGCTCACAACGATCAAACGCTAGCATTGCGCTGCGTATCCAACAGGCGGAGCTTGAGGCAGAAGAACGGATCGCAGAGATACATCGAAAGGAACTGCGAATTCAAGAAAATCTGATCAAGAAGAGATTAGCCGCTGATGTCGCGGGGATACGTGAAGAAACCGATGCAGTTAGCGAAAACAGAGATGAAGATTGTAATGCGGAGCGAAACGTTAGCGATTGGCTTCAAAAGCATCGCTCACGGGGGGAGCAGAGAGGTTACTACGAAACAGAAGTGGGTACCAAAATCCGAATGACATCAGAAGAACGAACTGCTCCACTTGAGCCGATAGCGAACCGAATTGCACCTGGATCAAGACGACAGAGATCCCCTTCACCGGAACAATACAGAAATGAAAACGCATTCGATAGATTGACGATAGCACTGGAAAGAATGGCGTCAAATAGGCCACCGACAAGACAGATGCAAGAACTGCCTATCTTTAGCGGTGGAGCCAAAGAATGGCTACCGTTCAGAGCAGCGATGCGAGAATCTACGAAGCTTTTCAAGATTTCACCGGCGGAGAACCTAGCCAGACTTAGAACGTGTCTGCGAGGCGAAGCACGAGCTACGGTGTCGGCACTGTTGTTCACGGCAACTGATCCATCTGTAATCATGAACACTCTTGAACAATTCTACGGACGCCCAGAGATGATAATAGACGACGCGATTGAGGACATTAGAAGAATGCCGCGTTTGGGAACGACCGTAACAGAGTTGAATACTTTCGCAATCAAGCTTCAAAATATAGTGACAGTCATCGCGAGTTTGGATGAACGAGGATACCTACACAATCCCATGTTGGCGCGTCAAGTTACAGAAAAGCTGACCCCATACATGAGGATAAGATGGTGCGACTTTGCCGAGGAATACGAAGATCGAAGGGAAGCGGAAATCGTAATGCTATCCAAATTCCTCATGAGGGAGGCAGATCGCGCCGTACGTCATGCATACTCGGCCGCCGCAGCTCGCGGAATCAGCTCGCGGCCGAACGAGGGAGGTGCAAAGCGCACCGAAGAACGGGGCCGTGTGAATGAACGAACCCGCGGAACCGTTCTAGCTACAACCGAAGAAAAGGACAACACAAACGCTAAGAAAGATGAATGTCTCTGCTGCGGCAGTGAGCACCGAACGCCACTGTGCCGGAAGCTGGCAGCCCTGACCTTGAGCGAACGATGGTCATGGGCGAAAGAGGCAGGAGTCTGTTTCCGTTGTCTAGATAGTAAACACAGACGTTTCCGCTGCAAGGGCAAGAAATGTGGAATAAATGAATGCACCCGATCGCATCATGCGTTGCTGCACACGCCAGAGGGCCAAGGAAAGGCACCTGTCGCTCAGAACGAAGAGTCGGCGCTAACAGCATCAGCAAGGGCACCTGAGGAAGCATTGCAAATATTGTTGAAGGTCTGTCCTATCACGATCCGAGGCCGAAGCGGGAGAGAAATGAGAACTCACGCATTACTTGATGAAGGGTCAACGATAACGCTGGTCGACGAGGAGATTGCCTCTCAGCTAGGAGCGAGAGGGCCAGTGAGAGCGCTGAATATCGTGGGGGCCACATCAAGTCAGCGAGAACCCGAAAGCCAGACTGTAACGATTGAAGTGCGTGGACAGAGTCAGGAGAACTTTCAACAAATAAAAGCCAGGACGGTAAAGAATCTAACCCTGGGAAAACATTCGGTCGGAACAGAGCTTCTCCAATTACCCCACTTACAGGAGCTTAAACCGGATGCCGTCTGCTATTCAAACGCGAGACCACGCGTACTTATCGGCGCCGACAACTGGCATCTCATCGTAACACGAAAACTGCTAACAGGCAAACGAAAACAACCAGCCGCCTCGCTTACAGAATTGGGTTGGATCATACATGGAAACGCCCCTCTTAGAACGATAGAAAGAGACAGTGAGATTATATGTCACGTGCGCACACTTCAAGGCATCCCAGACAGAGATGATGAGTTGAGCGAACTCGTAAAGGCGCATTTCGATATAGATGCTCTCGGAGTCTCATCGAAGAGGAAACCCAACCCTGATGAAGAGCGCGCTAAAGAAATATTTGAACGGACAGCCAAACGAAAGAAAAATTATTTCGAGGTTGGATTACCGTGGGCAACCGATGAGTCAGTAATGCCACCGAGCTACGATATGGCCGTACGCAGGCTACACGGCATAGAGCGCAAGATGGATAAATCACCTGAGTTCAAGGAAGCGTACACTGCGCAGGTGACAAAGCTATTCGATAAAGGGTATGCGGCCAAGAGTGATGAGGACCACACGCGAAAGGAACGATTGTGGTACCTACCGCACTTTGCTGTCA
This sequence comes from Eupithecia dodoneata, assembly GCA_947044415.1. NCBI lineage: Eukaryota > Metazoa > Arthropoda > Insecta > Lepidoptera > Geometridae > Eupithecia > Eupithecia dodoneata. The sequence continues at coordinate 2,218,663 of OX345656.1, read as the reverse complement.
CGAATCCCAACAAACCAGGAAAAGTTCGAATGGTGTTTGATGCAGCTGCGCGTTCGAACGGTATTTGTCTTAACGACGCGCTATTGGATGGACCGGACTTACTACAGTCGCTCCATAGAATACTGTTTCGCTTCAGAATGAAGCCAGTCGCAGTCACTGCTGACGTACGTGAGATGTTTCTTCAAGTGAAGATAAGGACAGAAGATCAAGTAGCTCAACATTTCCTGTGGCGAGGCGATGATCGCTCCATTCCGCCCCAGAAGTATGTAATGAAGTCTATGATCTTTGGAGCACGAAGCTCACCATTTCTGGCTCATAGCGTGAGGGATCGAAACGCAACGGATTTCAAGGAATCACATCCGCTTGCGTACTACGCTATTACCGGCAGCCATTATATGGACGATTGGGTACAGAGCTTTGATGATGAAGAAACAGCAGCGCGAACAATATCAGAAGTGCAAGAAGTGCATAGCAAAGCAGGCTTTGAGTTGGCTAGCTGGAATAGCAACAAAGAACATCTACTCGTAGGAATACCCGACGAAAACCGCGCACATGCGCCGAAAGAGCTCGCCGCTAATACACATCTGTACGAGAAAGCGTTGGGAATACTATGGATACCTACTTTGGACGAACTGGGATTCAACACAGCAATGAATCGGGTACCCATAGAAGTGAAGAATTCTCAAAGGTTACCAACGAAGCGCGAAGCCTTAGGAGCAGTGATGTCTTTGTTCGACCCGCTAGGCCTGCTGAGCCCATATACGATAACTGCCAAGATTATGCTTCAAGAGCTGTGGAAAAAGAAAGTGGGCTGGGATGAACCGTTACCACCCGAGGAAGCATCAATCTTCAATGAATGGCAGTCGGATCTAAGATACATCGCCGCGTTAAGATTACCGCGATGTTACGATCAAAGAAGTGGTATAACGAAGCGTCAACTTCACGTATTCTGTGACGCAAGTGAGCAGGCGTATGCAGCCGTCGCGTACTGGCGTTTGTCAAGTCAAGAAGGCATCAGCGTTTCAATAGTCGCCGGGAAAGCGAAAGTCGCGCCATTAAGAGCACAAAGCATACCAAGGATGGAGCTACAAGCCAGCTTGATCGGAGCGCGATTGGCGGATGATATCGTACGCTGTCACCAATGGGATACCGAAGTGATATTTTGGAGCGATTCAAAAACGGTACTGCACTGGATAAGGAACGATACAGTCCGCTACACACCATTCGTCGCACATCGACTGGGAGAGATAGCCGAATTAACCCATCCAGATCAATGGCGATGGATACCGACGGCTTTGAACGTAGCAGATGACGCGACGCGTGCTGGAAATACAGAGCTGAAACGAGATAATCGATGGTTTACTGGACCCCAATTCCTACATGAGAATGAAGACTGCTGGCCCGTGTCGAATGCTTCTGAGCCATCAGAAGAGGAAGTTGTGGTGACGCACGCCAGAGAGAAGTCGCCGTTAGTAGAAGTGTCCCGTTTCTCCTCCTACGAACGTTTGGTCAGAGCGGTGGCATACGTTCTCGCCTTCATCGATATGTGCAGAAAGCGTGCTAGGAGACTTGGATTGAAGCATATACAAGAGGCCGAGCGCCGGCTAATCCAAGAATCTCAAAAGGACAGTTTCGCCGAGGAAATAACGCGACTATCGAAAGGACAGAACGTCGATCGCACGAGCCGTCTCTACAGGCTAGATCCCGTGTATAACGATGATAGGATAATACGTTTGAACGGAAGGATCAATGCCGCAACAGTGCCCGATGAGATGAAACGACCGCCGGTCTTAGATGGGAATCATCCAATCACGCGTCTGATAATCCGACAAGAGCATTTGACGACCGGTCACGTGGGAAGAGAACAGATAGTAAATAATCTCCGCCAGCGGTATTGGATTCTACGCCTACGACCAAATGTACGAGCTGCGTTACATGAATGCACATGGTGCAAAGTTAGAAGATCTAACCCAGAGAAACCAGTGAAGGGTGACTTGCCTCGGATACGTTTAAACACACACACAAGGCCATTCTCGCGGTGTGGAGTCGACTGTTTCGGCCCTATGTGGGTGACGATTGGCAGACGACGCGAAAAGCGATGGGGAATATTATTCACGTGTCTAACGACTAGAGCGATACATGTGGAGTTGATCGCTAGTCTAGACGTGGATTCGGCTATCATGGCAATAAGACGAATGGCAGCACGCCGAGGAATGCCTTGCCTGATAGCGTCCGACAATGGGACGAATTTCCGTGGAGCTAACGTAGAGCTGAACAAAACTTTCAAAGAATGGCTCCCCGCCCTCAAGGATTACGCACTCACGAAGCGTATCGAGTGGAGATATATCGATCCTGGAGCGCCGAACCAGGGGGGAGCCTGGGAAAGAATGATTAAAACGGTAAAAAACGCTCTCGCAGTAACGCTCACCGAACGAGCACCTAAAGAAGAGGTACTCGCAACCCTGATGACAGAGATTGAGCACACCGTCAATTCAAGGCCGTTAACTCACGTACCAGTGGAAGCAGAGGACCAAGAAGCCCTAACGCCGAATCACTTCTTGTTAGGAACTTCGGTGGGACTGCCCTACGTGGGAGAATGCGACAAAGCCGACAGACGAACTTGGCGCGCTGCGCAAGCTCTAGCTAATATGTTCTGGGCGCGGTGGATCAAAGAATACCTACCGACCTTATCGCCGCGTGGTGATGTCAGACGTAAATATACTAACGTCAAACCGGGTGACATCGCGATAATAGCAGACGGTACGCTACCGCGAAATTTCTGGCCCCGAGGCGAAGTCGAGCGCGTATACACGGGTCCGGACGGTGTGGTGCGAAGCGTGGAGGTGCGAACGAAGGGAGGAATCTTCAGACGACCAGTGAGAAGGCTCATCGTCCTGCCGGTAAAGAAAGGCTTCGAAGATCTACGCCGGGGGGAGGATGTAACGGACGGAGCCGGGAGCTGAAGACATTGTCCTCTTTGTAGCCCTTTCGAGAGGGAAAGCTATGTATCCCCGTCTCTCTCTTTAGCTTTCACATATCTATATATGATGTATAAATTCATATCATGCAGAAATTCTTGCTCGCTCTACCAGTACACGCTGGAGGGAGTAATTTTGTAATATAATAAGTGCCGATTTGCGTACAAATTTGTAATCGTCAAGTAGTCAGCAAGTAACTCTCAAGAAGTCGGCAAGTACTAGCAAATCGGCGCCAGGCAGGAACCTTTGAAGAATAAAAGTCAAGAATACAGTCCACTGGTGTTTTCATTAAGGAACGTGGAGGGAAACCCTACTCGTAGGAACGACACAGTAGGAGCTAGGACCGCCACAATACTTTCAAACGTTATCCGATTAGGTGTGGTATAATTAGAATACCTAATTGTACACTAGGATATCCGCTACCTACAGTTATTGCTGATAGAAAGCAAGTCGACTTCTGTAGATAATTGTTCGACAGGAAATTGTGAGCCATGAGAACAGGGCCAGAAGTCTGAATAAAAACGTTGCATGAGCACTGTCGATATTCTACTTAAGAGTCGAGTATCGACCCCCTCGATTCTAGGAGAAGATGTGTAGTTTTTTTATTTTGTTAGTTTTTTACCCCAGCAGTTGTCGGTTCTTCGTGAGAAATGGCCGGTCCACTGCCACTTCAGCTTGCTAATTCTTAGAGCTATGTCGATAACTTTGGTTCTCTGTCGGATGTATTCGTTACGAATACTATCCTTCAGAGAAACTCCGAGTATAGCTCTTTCCATAGCTCGCTGAGCGACCTTGAGTTGGAGGACCAGCCCTACTGAGAGTATTCACGTCTCAGCACCGTACCTACCGGTCATAACGGGTAGGATGCACTGGTTGAAAACTTTCGATTTCAAGCATTGCGGTATGGATGACGAGAAGACTCGACGTAGTTTTCCAAACGCTGCCCAGGCTCGCGAAAAAAGACGACCGATGGGGTAAATCATCTAAGCAGAGAATTACACAACTTTTTGACGTCGGTGGTGAAGGAAGTACTTATCAAACACAGCAGCGATTACGTTCGCATAAAGATTAGGATTATTACTGACGGAAGACATTTTACAGGTCAAACATCTTCGATAATTAAAGCTATCAGGACCAAGACGATGAAAAAACTAATTACCACCCTGGAAGCTACTCTACCGCGTATTGCGCCACCGAGCCATTAAGAACATAAGCAACGGATGGTAAACTACACCGTTAGCACACACTAGCAATAACTAACCAGCAACATCTAATTTCAGCTCATGTGACTTAATCACATTATGGCCCAAGTGCTAATATATCTCAGTTAGCCCGAGCTTTAAACAGGTGTTTGCGAAACGCAGCTAAGGGTACGACCACTGTGGTCGCAGAAAGCGGAAAACTCGAGAACTTTTCTGAGGGTTTAATGCTTTAAGTTTCGTCTAGTAACTTGCGAGACGGGTTGAGCGAACTGCACCCTTTGTATTCGGCTGGTTGTGCGCCATCTGTTTTATTTTTTAGGGTTCTTGGGTTAAATGGCAAGAAAACCCTTATAAATTTTGCCTTCCCCTTAACTTTTATTCGACCCATGCTAGAAATGAGTAAATATTAAGAAAAACTAGCTGCGCCCACGGTATTACCCGGGTTAATAAACATATTAGAAATATTTGATCGTCTCACGGGAACACCGAACGTATTTCGGGACCAAAAGCACTGCATGTTTTGATTCAGGATATAAGCTTTCCTGCTACCAAATTTCATACAAATCCGTCTTACCGTTTGAGTGTGAAGGATTAACAAACATACACACACATCGTTGCTGTACATGGAAAATTAAATAATTGACAAAACGATTTTAGAAATTTATTTTTCTCAAAAGAATATACATTCACTTATAGAGAAATATAGGATTATCTTAAGTAAATATGCCGAGCGGACTTATGTAACTAACAGTTGGAGATGTTTTCGTAGGTGCGTGACTTACTTACTGCTTTATACAACACAAAAATCTATACTATGTACTAAAATGTCTATTCTTAAAACTATATCCTAAACAAAAATTGAATTGCAAATTTACTAAGCTTAGTTCAAACGCCGCCCCGTCCTTTATTTTTTATGTACATTTAGTCCCTATACTATACATACGGATTCAACCCTCGGGTTTTCCAGCGCTCCATCCTACTATGGCCAGGCCAGACACTAACATCTAATGATAATTACACGTGAATCACGTCACGTCAGTAGACGGTCGCGAGTGCACTGGACACTGTTATTGTAGAAATATCGTGTGTCAAAACAATTTGCATCTTTACACAACAATTATGTGAAAATGTGAATACATAAGTAAAATAATTGTCTTTAACTTTTACTTCTGTGTAGTTGACGAGCGCAATCACGCCGGCGAATACAGACAATAACTATAAAGAGATATTATTTAAGAATAAATAAATAATGCTGGACAATCCATACGGTATCATTAAGCCCCAAGTTAAGCAGACCTTGTGTTACTAGATAACTGATATACATCACAATAATATTATAGGTATAAATGCGAAAGTTTGGATGTATAAATGTCAGTTCCCATGGTTTAGAAATAACCTTAAAACGTTTCCATAGAAACAACACACGTTTTTTTACTTTACATAGAAAATACCCAAATCTTTAAGATACATTTATTTGTTTTGATGCTTCAAAGGGCTTGCAAAAACCAAAAAAGGTGAAAAGGTGTATTGTCAATAGAACTACTAAACGTATTGAACTTAGTAAAATGCATAGATCGATCTTTTGATCCTTCATTATTTATTTATTTATATATAATTCTATACTAAAATACCCTGGTACTAATTAATAGGCTGCCTTTAATCCAAGAGAAGAAATTTTGTGACTAATACAATCTTCAGACTTAAAAGTATAATGCAACATTCAAAGTTCTCATAATCAAAAGAACAGTAAAACAAAGTGGGTGTTCGTAAGGTGCTCCTTAAAAATTCCACTCTCCCTTTCCCGGTAACGGGGAGTTTTTGAACTTGGGGACATTAGCGTGCCTTCGCGGAATAACTCGTAAATAACTGAGGCCGTTTATAACGGAGTATTACGAGCTTTTTATAAATAGGATAATGTATGGGGCAAAAAATTGTATTACTTTTTTTCGAGCGAGGATAATGCTTAAATTCAGTTTAAAAATGTTTCAGAGAACCTAAACGCAAAGCCGCAAGGCGGACCTTGGGACAAACATTTGTACGATCTGCAAAAAATATATATCTATGTAATGTATTATGGTTACCCATAACGATGGATTGTCAAGCATTATCATATATTATTAATATCAGTTACCTACCCATAGCTTTGCTTTCGGGCTAGATGCTGCTTGAATTGTCCCGCATTATTTATTTATTTGAAAACCTATAGGTTTGGAACCGAAGCACATAAACTGAATGCAAGGTATTGATCTACCAGTCTATACTGGACATTCACGCCACTTGACCTAATTGTTTGTCCGTCACATCACTCTCATATTATAAATGCGACTGTTTGGATGAATGTATGGTGAAATTTAATTACTTATTTAGTTCTAAAACACTTTCGTCGACTGTATCTGGTACAAATGACTTTTATTCTGACGAAATCGGCTGTTATAACTTAATTGAAAATCGGGGGCCTCCACGACGGGGGCGTCACACACCGGGGGCCTAACCCACGAACCCCTTACTTCTTCACGCCAAAACCAGGGATCGAATCAGTTTAATTCAGTTGTTTATTGAAAAGAATTCGTTTTTTTCTGTCATTATTATCAATTACCACGAAGGATATTTTATTAGGTATTAGTTTTTCAGCACTTACGTTGAGCTGAACGCGCAAGACAACGCGTATGTGTTGATTTGGAATAACGTAATCTATAGGCCACTTGGTTCTGTAAGCCCCGCGTGCGAAGCCGCAGGCAGAAACTAGTACACAGTAATTGTTCGTCCGAACTCCGAATATACAGGCTTCGATACGATAATTGGGTAATGTAATATCACCCGCGTCTGTTTGTCTCGGTCCGAAACTGTGCACGTTGTGGTTAAGCTCTGTTGCTATGCTACATATATTGTGGTAGTGAATAATTGATACACATTTACTGCGGTATTAATATAAAGTCATTTAAAACGGGATATTTAGCATGATTTGATTTTTGAGTTATCCAATATTGCCCTTGCAGGGTGCACGTTGGAATGAATGAATGAATGAATGAACACTTTATTGTACCCAAAATAACAAAATAACACCTTATATCTAAATCTTACATAATAACAGTACAATAGGCGGCCTTATCGCTTAAAGCGATTTCTTCCAGGCAACCAGGGATGGAGAAAAAGATATATTATACAAAAGTAGGTGTAGAGCACAAACAGTAACAGAGAAGTAAAAAACAAAGAATACATACTTAATACTTTGCATACAATACAAAACTACTTAAATTAAAACTAACCTAAAAGAAAAAAACAAATAAGAATAACTGAATACAATAAGAAGGTACCACAGAAATAAAAAAAAAAATCGATAAAATCTGATCACTGTTGGAGCAGGAATAAGAATCTGAATAAAGAGGAGAATGAAGGGAAAATTTTAGACAGTTGAAGATAGAAGGTGGGACTTTAGTTTAGATTTGAAGGAGTTAATGGAAGGTGCAAGTCTGATATCAACAGGCAGTTTGTTCCAGAGCCGTACAGCCTGAACACTAAAAGAGTTACCAAAGAACGTTTGGGAATGAGAGGGAAACTTGAGTAGTAAGTTATCTGATGACCTGAGATTGTGAGAGTTGGAAGAATGAAGGAACTCAAACCTTTCTTTTAGGTAGGCAGGAGAAAAGGGATTAAAGAGAATGGAATAGAGAAGAGTAAGAACATGCATGTCCCGGCGAAGTCGAATAGGGAGCCACTTGAGCATGGTGCGAAAAGGAGAGACATGGTCGTATTTGCGCAAACCAAATATGAACCGAAGGCAGAAATTTTGGAGGCGCTCAAGTTTATCTAGCTGTTCCTCAACGAGGTCCAAATAACAGGCATCTGCATAGTCCAGAACGGGGAGAAGTAGGGATTGGGCAAGTGCGGTTTTAGTGGCGGTCGGTAGAAGGTACCGCAATTTCCTCAGACAACCTGCTGAAGCATATAGCTTCTTACAGGTAACTTCCATCTGAGGACCCCAGGAAAGTTTGCGGTCGAAGGTAACCCCTAGATTTCTAACGGTCACGCTGTAAGGAATGGGTGTTCCATCAAATATAATCTGAGGTACGGCTTTCCAATCCAATCTATCATTTAAACTGGACTTGAAGTTGGACTTTTGTGGTATTATTTTAAGACCTATATGTACACATGTAAGCAATAAACCATTGAGTATTGTGTATTTCGGCACAGTTTTATGCGCCATGATCATCACAGATAACTGAAGGCACTGCGAGTTAGTTTTTATGGGCAGACATACCGATCTACCCTCATTTTTTGTCTTTTGCTTCGAACGTTACTACTACCGGATAACTCAAAAATCAAATCATGGTAAATATCCCGTTGTAAATGACTTTAGTGTTAATAACCACGATAGTTTCAAAAGGTATTGTCCGAAACCAATGAACATTGATGAAAATGTCGAGACCGAGTCACGGTTTAAATGTTATTTTACCGATTGTAGCGTGGATAAAGAAATTTACCCGTCTTAAATTTACCCATAGCAGGTACAACCGTACTAGCCGGCTGTACCTACCATGGTGTGTTTTGAACCTATTTAAATAGGTAGTGTTTGCATAAGTAATCTAACTATGACAGACAGTTGAAATTTTCACAGGACTACTGTTGCTACGGTGAGATACAGCCTGGTGATAGTTTTACCATTTGGGTACGGAATCCTAAAAAACAGTTGTTACTAAGGGATTCGAAGTCAGTTTTTAGTTTTTTCAAAACAATCAAATTAGCTCAATCGGCCTGATGAATCAAACATACAAATATATTATAAGCTTTAAGAATAAAGGATATGACGAAGGTGTACCTACCATGAAGGGTGATCAGCGTCGTCACCCAGAACCAGTGCATCCACCAGTGCAGCGTCATGACGGCAGCGTGACCGAGGCTCCCTGCCGACCTGAGGACAAAGAAAAACTATTACATTCCAGAAACTCAATCAAAAATATATTTTATGTGAACGTAACCTTATGTCATCTCGCTGGCACTGACCACGAAAAGATATTTGGTCAAAAGTCAAGATCAAAAGTAGTGCTCGCTTGTCACCTTGTTTTATGGTATACCATCTGTTCGTGTTGCCATCTTACTTCCTCCTACATAAAGGTAATATATTGTGGATACTTCATGGTCATGAAAAAAAAGTAAAATCCTCTATTTTTTTACCTATATCGTAGTCCTTCATGACGAACACGAAAATTAAAGTAATCCGAAATATTAAAATTAGGAACATCTCTCCGGCATTTTCAATTAAAATTCTCGGTGTTGCTATATCATTTCCTCAGCCAAAGGGCCTTACTATTACAAAGCTCCAACATCAAATATCCGTGTATATGTACATATATTCGTGCATAGCAATCTGCATATTTATCCACACAGACCGTCACCAAGAACTATGAGCGATGAAATGAGCAAGATCTGACTTGCAAATATACTTGATGACACTTGAAGCACTTCGATACAAACTTCTGGCGAAGTCTGTCTGCTAGGAATTTGTTACTATTCCAAGTGCCAAAGCAAACCAAAAAATCTTTCGTACCACCTTGCATTGTGTGTGGCACTTGAACAGAAATGTATAATGGTAGATAGTTTTAATGCTAGATAGTTGAATGTTGGTAGCTTAGGAGGCCAGTTTAGTCAGTCGTGGGCAAAGCCGGGATCTGGACGATGATGATATCTATCTATCTAACCAGCCAGTAACACCTCTTTATATAGGTCTCTTCCTTATCTCGCCACCCCTGGCGGTCTTGTGCCAGTTGGATCCATTACTCCCCTACAACCCCTACAATGTCGTCTAACCATCGAGCAGGACGTAAGCCTCGAGGCCGCCACGTACATATCTCTAGTCTACCTACCATCCGGTGACTGCTAATAATGATTTATTTAGAAATAAATTTACTGTATGTTTGTTTCTCTCATCTCATCTGTTTTAATTCGTCACGTTGTAGACAACGACTAATTTTAATTCGACAACGTTAGTTCTAATGAAGCAAAGCTAAAAACTTCATCCTATCTTCAACAGCACCCTTACAAGTATGATGTAAGAAAACAACGGAAACTGAAGTATAATGAAGTGCTCTCGTGTCACTCAAGCAGCTGGAATATTAACATAAACGACACTAGACTAGAGGACTCGGTTCACTTCACACCGCGGCCTCGACAGCACATTTCTACGACCAAGACTGATGTCTCAAGATCTTCAAGGACAGTAGCGTAGTATCTACATAACTTATATTAAAATCGATAGGTACCGACGAAGAGTTATTTATTTATTGAGGAATAACAAACGTAGTCGTTTGTTATTCCTCATTGAACTTAATATACAGTTGTTGTCTCCGGCCAGGTGGGATGACGACTTGCGAAAGATTGCAGGCAAATGCTGGATGCGGCATGCTGAAGACAGGGCGCTATGGCGCTCATTCGGGGAGGCCTATGTCCAGCAGTGGTACTATTATAGGTTGATGATGATGATGTGTTAGTACTTTACTATGTAAAGACGAGCTATATTCACTGCACTATCTACTTATGATTTTCAGAGCGCCACAATTACAAGGCATGTCTTAACAACCCTCTATTTTTCTCGGTTTGTAATAAACGAAAAAATATAAAGATAACGATCATTTATTTGCATAAACATGTGTTATTATAAGATTTTACAAAACTATATGTAGGTATCAAGATGTTTTACCGATTACGGTGTACAAGTTGTGAGAAATTTCATGCTACAGAGAAAGTAGCTAAAATAAGGGTATATTTAGGCAATAGCTCGTAAAGTAGGTAGGTTAGCCTGCCTAAATAACGGAATAAGTATTTCCTTCCAATAATAGGACGCCAACGACATAGCCTCGATAGGGAAAAAGACAATATCCTGGAGGTTTTGTTTGTACCGTGGGCGTTACTGAACCCCGAAAACAATTCCATTTGATACGACCTTTTTTACCTAACCTTTGGAAATAGAAGGAAAACATATTAATGTATTTATGGACACACGTTTTCTATCACGCTAAATTTATTTTCTTGTGCCCTGAAAGAGCTGAAGCGACTATTTGGAACGAACGTGAGTGGTACCAGACAGAAGGTAACAAGAAATTACAGACAGAGGCCATTTACGCTGTAAAACATCTGTAAAAGCTCCTTAAAGTATTTTATATATAGAGCCGTTTTTATTTTGATTTGACTCTGATTTGATTTTTATTTATTTAGACTAATACATAAATAAATAACGCAGGACGATTCACACAGCATCATCTAGCCCCAGGGTTTTGTTATGGGTACTAGATGACTGATATATGTACATAATAAAATACAATACATACATAGATATTTTTTATGAGTAGTACACATAGAAAACGACCAATACACCCAGAACAAATATCTGACGATCGCGCACACATTTAATCCTGAGGCGGGTATCGAACCCAAAGCCTGCCCTCCTGCGTCGCAGACGGACCTTCGCCCTCCGCGCCACAAAGATCGTCGATAATTAGGATACTTTACTAGATTAAAGTTAAATTGTGTATATATGAAGTAATAATTCACAAAAACCTGTTTCAACAGTAAATACTTCCGATTAACCAGTTAATTTCACGGCTCAGTAATTGCAGTCGATTAAGATGGTCGCGTAGACTGCTTGGAATGTACTTACTCGTACCTACTGCCGATTTGTATTCTTACACCCTTCCACCAAAGTGGAGGAAGATGATAAAAACCACCAAATCAATGTATACGATATCTCTCAAATATGTGTTTTTGTGACGATGTTTTAATGAGTAATTCTGCCTTGTTCCTTTCATAAATCATGAATTTCTGATTCATTTGGGGTGTTCCCGTAAAAATAGAGGTACGTTTGTAAATAAATAAATAAAATAAATAAATAAATTTATGAAAGGGAGTAGGTAAGGTATTGATTTTTTCGTATCTCAGTTCCTTATACGACCTCTTGTGGTGCGGTGGGCGAAGGTCCGGCTGCTACGCAGTAAGTTGCGGGTTCGATTCCCGCCGCGGAAGAATTCTGTGTATGCAGATATTAGTTCCGGGTGTTCTGATGACCTAATAAAAACATGTATATACATATGTAATCTATTGTATTAAGTATATCAGTCATCTAGTACCCATAACACAAGCTCTGCTTAGCTTGGGGCTAGATGATGCTGTGTACATTGTCCAGCATGATTTATTTATTTTAGTTAGATCCTTTAGAAATTATACAAGATTTATTTAGTTGAAAATGGCTATCAAATACACAAGCAAGAACTTGAAAACCAGCCGTGAAGTGGGCGAGTAGATACCAAAATATTGAATAAGCTTTCGCCCTATTTACCTGTAACATTCTTTAACCTGGCGATGGAAACTAGAAGCTCAACAAGTTACTCAAGTTTGCCCCGATATTAGAACTAGTTTCTGCCCGCGGCTTCAAATTCAAATATATTTATTGCGTCAATGGTTTAATTCTAATTAATGCTCTCTCTTATTCTTACTCATGTCATGTCTCACTTTATTCTAGCATACAATAATTATGATTATGACTAATTAAATAATACCTTATTTAATCTAAGATCTAGCATTTAAAAAATCACTTATACCATAAAAAAGCCTGACATTCAGCCATCTAAACAATTTGATTTTAAATAATTCATTATTTCATTTTAAAATTAGCACGCGTTGTTTCTATGGAAATGGTTTAACACTTTGACTGCGATCTTTTTTTTAACCTATAAAATTCGTGCTGCCGCTCTACACAGCCAGCGGTTGTGTTGAGCCGCACATGCGTTTCGTTCGAAAAATATTACAGCTCTGCTGAGTCACGCTGATCTGTATTTTCTCAGCCGCTGCGCTAGTGTGGATTTACGCATATTAGTCACTTGTAGAAAACACATACCGTGTGATTTCAGAAGTCAAAGTGTTAAGGTTATTTCTATCTTCAGAGATCCGATTTATTGGATAAAAAGCGCCCAGAACTATCTGTATGCAAAACTTCAGTCCGATCGTTTCAGTCGTATTGGCGAGAAGAAGTAACAACCATCCATCCATCCATCCACACATCTAAACATCCAAACTTTCGCATTTCTTACATTAGAGTGAAATGTGATACGATCCATACATAGCCTGTAGGTTTAGGTAGATATAGGCCTTCGCCTTCTACGCAATAACTCGCGAAACGAGCGTTAATTTGGGAGGGAAAACGGAAAATTACTAGGTACGATCCTCTACAGACATGTTGTAGGATATCAGACTGACATTGAGCTGTCCTTCAGTGAAATGAACCTTCGGTACATTACACCCGAGACTATATCCCGAGGCTGTAACTTAGTCGTTTTATTTCATTTATTTATAGCATCTCAGTTTGTCAGAACTTATTGACTATAATTATAAGAGAATACTAACAATATGTATCATCTAGGGTCATAAGGTGATGCAATGGGAGACGGCCAGATAATTTATAATGTTATAATTTAATAATGTGGTATGAAAGGTATGATAACTGTACTAGATAATGTTCGTTCAGTATAGTGCAGATCCCCGTTCTCTTACTTTGTTATTTATTTATATTTATTTGGAAATTCTATTCTTCTATTATATCCCTAACTACTTTCAGCTTTTCTTCTATTTTTTACTGGAGTTTTTCTTCCTTAGAAAACACGAAGAAACTGTAAACGTAGGTAAGGTATACCATACCAACTGTACAAAAATTTGGGCAGACAACCAGATCCGCCTTCCTTGAAAAACTTCATTTACAATTCGTTCCCAAGGATTTTCTGCCTCATCAAGCATCGAAGCCGACTTCAACCCTACCCCTATCTAAGTATCTACGTATTCGAATAGAAACTTCTCCCGAGCCGAGCGAACCGTGGCAAGACAGTTTAATCGGAAGAAAAAACGCGAGAGAGCGAATAAAATATTCATCGTTAATTCACTTTCAGGCTGCAAAAGAAATACAGAAATGAGGCACCAAAGCAAAAGGATAATCTTCTTATGTATAACAATCGATTGCTGTTCGTTAGTCTCGCTAAAACTCGAGAACGGCTGGGCCGATTCTGCTGATATTGGTTTCGAAATGTTTGTCTTCGTCCAGGGAAGGTTTAAACGGTGAGAAAATATTGATATAATAATTGCGCAAAAATATCAACGCGGGCGAAGCCGCGGGGCGCAGCTAGAAGTTTATAAAGATTAGTTTAATAGAAGTTTTTTAGACAGTGTAACAAAGGATTCGAGACAGAAGCCTATTTAGGTAATGTCAATAAGGTCTATTGTTCCGCGATCTCAATCTTGTTCTGTGCTCATGAGCGTGGATGTCTGTCATCATTGTGATACATGGGGGATTGTGTCTGTCACGGTCCACGATTTGATCCCCTATGATGGCCTTCTCCACGTTTGAGACCACTCGCTAAACGAGGCCTTCCAATTTTGGATAACCATCGCGCCAAGCTGAAGTTGAACTCTACATTTGGGCAAATCCCTTTGTGTAAATAAGATAGGCGCCGAGTGTGGTGCCGGCGTTTTAATGATCTCAGAAGATTAGTCATGCTTGAATGAATATACAAGGTTAGTGATTTCCTTTTTCCCCGACTACAGCGAAGTAAAAAGTATTCGTGGTGTATGATCTAAGGCTACAGTTTTAGAAGTTACCGTGTCCTGAATATACGCGGATAACGCAGCGGTATCCGCGTTGCATGAAACATAAATTCGAAAAATTTGAACTTGTCTCGTGTGTTTTATTTAATACTGATATATTATCAAACCAGCCCAGTGCGAGTAGTATTACACACGCAGGTTTCCGTACCATCGTATAGTATAATAAAATAGTTCATTTATTTATTTGTGATACACAGGTATTACAGGGATGTTCGTTCAGACTTAAAATGAAGAGCAAAGATTAGAAGAGAAATTTGTGAAATTTCTCTAACAAATTTCTATAAATTTTACAAATTTTAGTTATAAAGCAAAAAATCAATAATAATTATTATGAAGCAAAAAGAAAAACTTTAAGAATTGAAAATAATGCGTTTACTAATTTGAAAATGGTCGGGTATGACACATGCCCCGGCCCGCCTCACCGTGTTCATCCTACAGCGACCCACGAACAGTGATTTGGGTGTGTAAGTGCATGCAGTTGCGCCTCGATTCGCTCGACATGCGCTGCCGACACAAAGAAAGTGACCCTGCTAGGATTACTGCGGTAACTGGATCAGAACGCTGCAATGCTCAGGAGTGCTGTACTGGATGCTAGTTCATAAGAACTGTGTTAGTTGTTGTATCTTGATCTCCATCGTCATTCATTAACATTCATTATATACATTTATAAGTCCATTAATTCATAACATTAATACTATTTACTTAATATTATAAACGCGAAAGTTTGTGAGGATGTATGTATGTTTGTTGCTCTTTCGCGCAAAAACTACTAATATTTTATTATTATTATTTTGATGAAACTTCACAATATAGTTTACATAACAGAATAACAGGCTACAATTTATAAAGATACATTGTATATTATCCAAAATATCTATCACCGCGCGGGTGAAACCGCGGGACGCAGCTAGATTTAAATAAATAAATTAATACAGCTGTTTTTCCGTGACCGTAGGCCTTCCACTTTATTTTTGTTAATCTTTTCTAAGTCGCTGTTTTTTTATTATATATGGAAACTTCTATTTGCCCTAAGTTAAATATTCTTCATCATCATCATCATCAGCCTATAGCAGTCCACTGCTGGACATAGGCCTCCCCCAATGAGCGCCATAGCGGGGGGCGGGCAGCAGCGTCCCTTGCAGCACACTCCCTATACTGCGATCCCCAACCCGCATGCCCAGCGTGGGGATTATGGGCATCAAGCCCCCCCCATGGATAGACACGCCCAAAGAATGTAACCCCCAGTTCCCGGCCGCCTCGCTATTCCTGGCCATGGTAGCGGCCACGGTAACGGCGGGGCAGGGGGTGCTAGGAATCCCCGGGCTACATCAGGCTACCAAACTCTACCTAAACTGACCCTGGCTACGTTTAAATATTCTTAGTACCTATCTAATCTTTATCTACACAGCTGTAAGTTTTCCTAAGATAGAAGTAAAAATAAAATAAGTCTGTACAATCCACGTTTACGCTAGTTTTGGTAGGTTACAAAATTTTTTCAAAGTCCGGCGATTCATTTAACCAAATAAACAAGATTTTTTTTTCAATTTCAGATTTAAGAAATGCTACGGAAAACTTTCTGTAGACAAGTTGTGGCCGTCTAAAGGAAGCCAATTTGTAAACCGTTCCTAACTGGATAGTCTCTTCAGAAGAGATGACTTGAAACTTCAAACAACATACAAAGAAGCTGCAAGTGTTTTAAAAATAAATAGGGAACAGACGAGCTACAAACTATGATTTTCCGACAAATTTATGTTTTCGCAAAGTTTCGTCAGCGAAAAGATATTTCATTTTAGTGTTATAGAAAAACTATATTGATTTTATTTTAGTGTTGAAAAATTTTATTCCAACTTTTACAATGCTGAGCTCATGCCAAATTAGCGAAAATGCAATAAGCAAAAACTATAAAAAATTTAAGTGAACAATTTAGTTATACACCTTAGCGTACCTTACCTACTCGCTAGGACATAGTAGTTGTCAGATCTAGCACAGTTTGGTAGGACACCAACAGACTATAGTACACATCTACTTCAGTGTTCACATTATAGGTACATTCAAACGAATTCATGTAGAGCGAATTCTCGCGCATCTGTCCGGCCCGCACTCGCCGCAGTTATCGCATATTGTAAATCTTTGTATGAAATAGTATGCAAAATCACGCACCTATCCGCGCCGAACGCACCTCATATATTCAGTATAATAATTTCAGTAAAATCAAGTGCGGCTCCTGCGGTACGGACAGGTGCACGTTCTTTAGGCTCTGATACACATAGTACATAACTTTCTAAAACAAAACACTGTTAATTATTTCAAGAGCTCATAGGACGTCAGAGCACGCGCATTGAAAGCGAAACCATTACAAATTCACGGGTATGAGCTTTCTGACAATAATTGCTTTCTCCGAGACATGGCCGAGGAATTAGATTAGTTTGGAGAGTCTATAGAGACCGTGGGTACCACGCTTGACCTGTGGTTACCGCACGCGTTGGGCGTAGACACGCACTAGTTGAGCTGTGACTTGAGTAGCTAGTGGTTTGATATTGAACGAAACGTAAGTGAAAGACTCAGGTAATTCAGATAGCAAGGATAGATAATTCTTTATTTCAAGACTTTATACTCGTAAAAGACTGCGCTCATTAGGGGAGGGGACTACTATAGGCCGATATTTTTTTTTTTATTTATTTATTTATTGAGATAGTAACATAATTACAGGTTTTTATGATGATGATGATGATGATACTCGTAAAACAGTTGGTTGTTCATAAGCATCATCTGTGACCCGACTTCACCCAATGTTGGGAATAGGCCTCAAACCAAACTAATGTGCCTTCAGACGGTCGCTAGTTTGTTGCTAACTAATTTAAATATTATAGAATAGAAAAAATAATTTTGAGGTTTCCATACTATATATGTTCGCTTATCGATTTCTTCCAGGCTCAATGTCCATTCATAAATTTGTGCAGTAAAAGTCGTAAGAAAGAAATATTGGTTAAAATTAGAAATTGTTCAATCTCTTCCAATTTTCATGTTCGTCTCACTGAATGCCTGTATGCCAGTGGTTCCATGATATCGAGCAAAAAGTCGATACATTCGTCATAAAAACAATTATTTAACCCTCAACCGGAACTCATTTGAGCGCTCCAAGAAAGGCTGCAAAATTTTACTAATAGGGTTTTAAGTTAGAAATGACGTATGAACTGTTACAAATATCAAAGTGCTTTATTTCCTGTAAACCTTACAGGACTCTTGGACACGTCACAAGGAGTTTAAGAGCAGACTTGAAAGAAATAGAACCATATTTTGTGCAGGTAGGGTTCCCGATGGACCAAAGCAATCACCGAATGGCCTAGGGATATGCGGCGGCGTCGAGGCAGACCACCAGCTCGACGGTCAGACGACATTGTGGGGGCTGTAGGAATCAGTGGCTCCGACTGGCACAAGACCGCCAGGGGTGGCGAGATAAGGAAGAGGCCTATACTCAGCAGTCGGTGTTACCGGCTGAGTAGTATATATATATAGATAAGGTTCCGTTTGTTAAATCTACATAACTCCTACTCAATCCAACCTCCAGTCTCTTAGTGAGTATTTTTACCCCACATCTGTGTCAGAGCGTGGTGCATTGTTTGCCCACTGCATTGTGAGTGCACTCATCTCTGAGTCTGGAGCTTTCAAGACGGACGGAGGTGAAACAATAGCTTTGTTTACATTCTGAAGTTCTAATATTACATGTACAGTAAAATATGTGGGTTAAATGACTGTTGTTTTCTTAAGACGACAGTTTTAAGAGATTTCTTATGATAATTTACATGAACCGTACACTGACAAAAAACAGAATCAAATTGCCATAGAGAATAAAATTGTATGCAATCAATCATATGTACTTAGAGAATATTATACTTTCTCTAAGCAATCATAAAATGAAATATTCCTATACCATCAGAATTGCTTCAGTGTCAAGAAAAAAAAAAGAATCTAAAATGTCTAGGGTCGCCGTCATCGAAATCGATGAGGAGGGGGCTACATAATATAATATCTTTTGAGATGAAAAAATAATAAGGAAGACACAGGAAGACATCATTGATCTAATTGAGTCAACAGTACATATAAATAGCATTGAGCTTTAATCAA
Source organism: Eupithecia dodoneata (assembly GCA_947044415.1). NCBI lineage: Eukaryota > Metazoa > Arthropoda > Insecta > Lepidoptera > Geometridae > Eupithecia > Eupithecia dodoneata. The sequence goes on along the minus strand of OX345656.1, from coordinate 2,199,720 downwards.
AATATACATACATACGTATTTGTGTATCATCCAAGTATTTATAAAGGAGTTATGGGAGAATCCATAGGGCAATAGCCATATCATAAGTAGTACTAAATCCCTGGCCTTTATCCAAGACAGTAAATATTCGATGGGTTTGTAAGTAAGCATCCGACTATCTAACTTAATAACTTTCCTAGGTTTACGAGACTAAGCTATGTACGAATAGTATTCAACACTAGATCCTGCATACGGCTTCACTCACGTGGTATCTACAGACCTCTCGAATGTAACTACATAGTTTATTCACGTTTATGCTAAAGGCAGCAAGTACATTTCACTCTTTCTTTCAAAATCTCATAGAGAAATTACATTCTTATTCACGGGTTAGAAGTTTTCATACAATAAACGTTAAAGTTAACCGACGAAGCTGCTAATTGTCCGATTATCTTTTAACACTTTGATTGCTGAAATCACACCGTATGTGTTTTCTACAAGTGACTAATATGCGTAAATCCACACTAGCGCAGCGGCTGAGAAAATACAGATCTGTGTGACTCAGTACGGCCGTAATATTTTTCGAACGAAACGCATGTGCGGCGCAACACAACCGCTATGTTTTAGCGAGCAGCACGAATTTTTTAGGATAAAAAAAAGATCGCAGTCGTCGAAAAAAAATCGCAGTCAAAGTGTTAATGGACACCAGCCTAAGAAAATAATTCGTAACAAAGAAAGGGAAACATCAGCATAATGAGACATCCCACAAGACGTAACCAATGTAACTCGAAAGCTAATGCATAATGTAACATGTTCTAATAGGATGGTAATAGTAATAACGGATGGAGATAAGATTCACGAAGTTGATTATGCTAAAACTTACCTAATGGATTTACTTGGGGAGCCTTCAAAACTATAGAAGTTGTGACACCTGAAACGAACAAAAATATTTTATAAATTATTAAAGAAAATACGTATTTCTGAATGTTAAAGAAAACAGACAACGTCAAAAGAAAAACATAACGAAAACATTTGAACAATCATATTAAGTAAAGCATACCTGATCAAAGTTTGTTTTTAATCTAAATTTTGCGCTTTGGGAATCATAATTGGTCTAAACTTCGGTTTGAATAGAAATTCCAACATAAAAAACATATTAAAAAAGCGCGTCACGACACGTCTATATGGTATACGGAAAAGTATGATTACATTGCTTATAATAGAAAGATATATAATAGTATTATGTATTTACATAATGATGATTACATGATAATACAATTTCCATCAGGCAAGGAGTTATCTTATTTGAATGCTATTTTATTGATTTTTTGCTGGAAGAGATCGCTCTCAGCGATAAGGCCGCCCTTTATACTTACTTTATTCTAATGTTTATTTCTGTGTTGTTTTCTGTTTTGTGTGGTATTTAAAGTGTTTTCTTATTTATTTCTGTCACAGACATCGAATACAATTCGATTAACATTTTTATTCCAAGCTTTTTTACTCTACTTACAGCAAGCTCCCACGAATTCCTGACCTTCAATTAAGGCATATTGACATTCAAATGCTAAACCCAACACCATATACGTACTCCCAAGTGTAAATGACCGTAGCAAATGGAACCCAAAGGTTAACATTATTAAGTTCTTCAAACACACTTGTTTGAGGAGTCCGAGCACCAGAACAAATGTTGGCTTTGAGTCGCCATATTGCATTACTACAGTGGTACTAAAGTTCTCGGATGTTGGATAGGCACATTCGTTTCTTATCTTAATCTTCTGTATGACTAAATCCATGTAGCTGGTAAAGCCAAACTATCATCATCATCAGCCTACGATAGTCCACTGCTGGACATAGGCCTCCCCAATGAGCGCCATAGCGCCCTGTCTTCAGCTTGACACATCCAGCATCTACCTGCAGTTTTTCGCAGGTCGTCATCCCACCTGGTCGGAGGGCGTCCTACACTACGTTTACCGAGTCGTGGTCTCCACTTGACCCAAACTATGGTTGAGCTAAATTCTACGAAGAGCAACAGTAACTGCCGAGTATTGTAGGGAGGTACTGATATTTTATTCAGTAGTATAGCGTTGAGGTGTTATTTGAACAGTATTAATGCCTTCGAGGCCCAAGGTTGCTGCAGTACCTCAGTGGCATTGCCTGCCCAGTCGTATAACTAGGGATGTTTGCCATACTCTGTATTTATTCTGGTTCTACAAATACTTGCTGCGATCAACTTCGAATATTATTTTAACAGTGGTATGTGTTTGGAACGTGTTTTCAAACTAGAACGTTGCACACATTTGAGACAAAAAGTTCTAAAACAAAGAAACTGGTATTTAAAGATCATGTCATTTGAGAAATTGTGAGTCAGCTGCTGCAAAGATGCGTCATTCCGATCTAAAGGACTATTCCAGTAGATATAAATAAATGAAAGCAAATTGGACCAGAAACTGACGTAAAGTTGCTACCTACTAAAAACAGACACAAAGCGAGACAGGTTTTCTAGGTTAATAAAGATACTTTGCAAGGAGAGGAGGCTTATTAGATTCATAACAAAATTAGGATGAATTGCCTAAACAGTTCTCGGAAGTTTCCCGCTTTGTTTATTGTGGAGGAAAAACGTTGATATCCTATAATTTTTACTTCTTCCTTAGATGGAATTATTATTATAATCGTTTCTACAAACTAGTAGCGAGCAAATGTCCATCAGTTTAATTCAAGCCAAAAAGCTGTTAAAAATTTTATAAAATAAAAATTAAAGGCAATGAAAATAAAGCACGTGACTATGCAGACGTTGAATTTTATCAGCAGCATAGCGTGTCAAATTTCAGAATAATATAGCCTATATTTTACTTCTAACAACGCCACTTTAAAACAATGGCTTTCTTCGCCTCCCGTCTAGTCCTCCCCAATTTGAAACCTGAATACTAAAGTTATATCTCGGCCCCCGTCCGGAGCAATGACTGTATTGTACTGTGAAGGCGGCACTTTGGTATTTACGAGGAGATAGTAAGAATAAGAACCCCTTTGGGTTCACGGACCTATGAATGTTTCGCAGTACATTCGCACCAGCTTAGCCTTTGATGGATCACTAAATTGGCAGTAAAAGTTGCCGAATTTGCAAGTTTATGTGAGAAATAAAAATAAAGCTTCATTTTATAGGAGAAAGGATATACGAAATCAATTCCTTTTGTTGCGAAACCTTGTATGGCAATGTATGAGACAATACTACGTCACGCTTTACTAATGCCAAGTTTGATGTGAATCATTGGGTTTGTTCAACCGCGAAACGCACACAATATACCCAAAGGTGTGCTCACTGACTCACACACAGCCGTTTGTTTACTTTTATCTCTCACGTCATTTGATAAAATCGATGGGCATTATTGTAGGTACAAGTTAATACTTCTCAAATGACAAGCAATAAAAGTGCAAACAGAAGCAAGAGTTTATTTCAGTTCCCAAGACGTTGATTATAATTTGGCCTTGAATAGAGACGGTAGCAAAATTGCAAATCGATAATACTGTTTGGATTATAGCAATTTAGTTTAACACGTCATTTTGTTTAATGGTTTTTCAACGTGCATTGCTTCACACAACACTTACTGTCTATAAAATTGTGTATAAGGCCTAGGCCTTATCTAAGTAATAAGACTATTTGTGGAATTTTGAAAAACATATACTATAGGTACATATAATATAGGTACACCATATTTATTCTCTTCTCTATTACATTAATTTATTTTATTCCCGGCTTATTCCCAATTGGCGTCTTGGATCCTAACGAATAAACAAAGTCATAAGGTCCCGACCGAAACAAGTAAATTGCCTTACTAAGAATCAGAAACCCCTCGAGCCCATGAATATTACAATGACGAAACAGGATAAGTTCTAAATTAAAACAATGAACGTGAGGCAACTGAAGTTACTATTACCACATAGAGAGGAAAGTTTTACACAATGAAGAACCAACAAGCATGTGTAACAAAACAAGCAAACAAAATGGTGCTTCAGTAAATAATTTCAAGAAAGCAGCAAGTATTAAGGCTTTGTGGGAGCCCTGCACCGCTAACATAAAAGTTTTAAGTGAAAACTACTGAGCGGTTGAAGAACTTTTACATCCCTGGATGATTAAGGTACTCTCGAGACGAGACTGCTATTTTCTTTGTCCTAAGTTGCTCGTCCAGTATAGTAGGTAGTCGTTTTTGTGGAGGAACTTAAGGGTTCGTGAGGTTTTATGTTTACTTTTCTATACTGTCTGTCTATGCCTTGATTATAAAGAGGTAAGATTCTAGTTTATCGGTAGATATCTTTGAAACTTATTATTTTTGTATAAAGGGATCTAATTCTGAAGCTTGTATCATTGATTAATAAATTAGTGTATCATTGAGCACTTTTAGGCAACATAGTATGTAACTTACATATAGCTAGATATAATGCAACATAGCATATCCAAATGCTAACGGACAGAAGCTAGTATATTCTCAAAAACCATCCTACTACATTGATCAAATGTGAATTTATTATTTTAAGGTTTTCCTGGCATGCAAGGACTGAATTTATTCTAAGCTAAACAATACCTACTACATTATACACAAGCGCTATACACAATACTATTTACCTACTAAAAACATTCAGAAAACTTGGTGCACAGGTAAAAAGCAAGGAAGGTTAATCAAATTGTGAGTAGAAACACGTCCTCACGTTCGAACGGCGCTGACTTCCGCATGCGTAGTGCCGAATACATATAATTTACAACAAGATATCACTAATACAAAGTCCTTTATCAGTTGGGTTTGGCTGTTCAAGGTGTGCAATATGTGAGCAGAACCTGGACGACGCCAACGCTGGATAAGACGCTGGCGTGATAAAAGAAAGAGACATGTATTTTGTAATATATGTACAATGACAGAGTGAAAAACAAAACATATTTAAAGGGTGCAGAGTTGTAACAAGAAAATATATAAATATGTATGAAGTTATGTCATTAATATTTTCCAGGAAGACTGGTGGGAGGCAGCTGGCAACCGCAAGATGTGAAAGAAAATAATGGGGGAGACTTCTGCCCAAGAATGGGTTATCAACTAAAAATAATCTACTAATAATACTAAGTCCTTTATAAGTTGACTTTGATGCTGTTCAAGGTTGGAGTGCTGCAATGCGAACAAAAGTTTGTAAGGCAATCAATGACAGGCGTTGCTTGACAGCAGGCAAAGCAGTGATTAATGATGTGGACACACGATAGCTCTTTTTGTTTGTTATAAACTTTCATAGCGTTATGTCTGCTCTTTCTTTTTTGGTCACTCTTTAACACAGTTGGGTAAAGGTAGACCTAGACATTTCGGGTTAGATTCCCGGACGTAGGAATTTATTCCGGGTCTGGGTGTTTTATTACCCACCAGCGTAGTTTTATTCATACTTTAATAATCGACATCATTAGTCTACTGCTGGCCATAGGCCTCCCCTAATTAGTACCGTAGCGCCCTGTGCCAATTCTATGCGTGTACCATACCAAGTGAATGTTAATATTGGAAATCTACCCCAATTCCTTATGTCAAAAAAGCTGCTTACCAAATATCTTAAACCAAATTTACTTAGGGAATTTTAGCAATTTCATTTCATTTTCATTTTTTAGAGATTCCTCATGTCCTGGCATATCTAAATGTCTATTAAGAACACAATGAGCTCATTAGTTTACAGCTGATTAATCACCAATGGGCAAAACCCGTCCGAATTTCTGAATACCTGTCCCATCATATTTCCGGGCCAGTGGCTTTCGCTTTGGAAGAATGGATTCTTTTATTCAGCCACAAAGAGCTTGTTTTTGGTGAACTAGATGAGAATAAAGACCGCCAGTCTTTATTATATTTACGCATGCTTGCTCATCTCAATCATCATACCCATGATGATATATTGATTGATATATTGATCTCTATGAAAGATGATTTAGGTGGATGTTTCTAACCTACTTCTTCTTTATTTTGATTTATATACGAACTTTTAGAAATCCTTTCAGTTTTCGTTGATTGATGAAGTCCAATTTATTCCGGTGATGATGATATTTTTGACATGACACGAGGACCCATTCTTTTCACGAGTTAGTTCTCCTTCAGATCCCGTGATTTTGGATCGTACGCTCTGAAGTCTACGAATGTTTAGTGATGAAAGAGAGGACCTGCGTTGCGTTAAAAAAAAGTAACTCAAACTAAAACTATTTTGTAAACTCTGATTTGGATCTTTGCCTCTTGCGGTAATTTGGTTATAAGATAGTCGACTTATCTCAAACCCGTTTCTTGGATATCTTACTAAATTTCTACTGATATTATATTATTTTGATTGTACAATTACGATTAACATTTTTCATGATACTTTAATAATAACATGGTTATCCGCAACCCGGAAATCATAATTTAAGTGACATAACACGCCACTATACATAATTTCTAACCAAAATTTTTGAAAGTTCATTGTAATTGTTGTTATAAACATTTTATGGTCTTCACTCACGTTAGGTAAACAATTTATTTCCGCACAAAACATAACCAGTTAACATTTAGAATGAGGCAAGTGGAACAAGGAATAATCTGGTGGGTCAGAATGACCTAAATACGGATAGAGATAAAGCAATAACACGGCAAAAACAACGAAACAAATCAAATGATGTTGAGGATAGAATGTGAGAATCTATTTTATTTCTTGTAGTTTTTTATTCTTTCTCATTTATGTTGATCTGAATTTGGATACAAAATTACGGTTTTCCGGTTTTTCTACTTCGGTATAATAATATTTTCAGTAAGGGAATAACTACGGAAATAAAATAAACTAAATAACAACCACAAGTACAGTAGAAAAGATTCTAAGTAGCATGTCGAACAGTCCATACGTACCTTTTTGAGTAATATACCTACTAGATAGATAGAGGCTCACTATTGAGCACTATATAAATGCAAAATGGCATGGACGGTGCACCATCATGGTGTACGTTGTGCTATGCATGACCGGTCCAACCACTTTCATTGCTTATTAAGTTTCTGGTTAATAAAAAGAAAGACTTTGATTTCAATGAAGATTATATAATCTCACTAAGGAACTTAAGGACTATCATACAAAATAAAAGAGAGAAAATTTTAACATAACATACCTGAACCTGAGGAAAATGAAATATCCAGAACAATATTTTATTATACAACCAAATCAAACTTGTGTGTTCAAAGAAGGTCAGCTAACTACGCATGAAACATTTGTCTGTACCAATATAAACACTTATTCCGGCTACGACAACGAATAATTTCCACATCCTACAGCACATAAAACTATCTAGCATTGACCAAAAGTATTTAGCAATTGTTCGAATTCTCACGTACTCGATAGCGTAAACAAGGAAAAGCAGCGTTTACAAACCCGCCTTCACGAGCTTATGATTATGACACTACCAGAATTTACTTATTTGAACGTTATCAGATCCATCCTAAGGTTGCCTCTGGAAAAGGACGTTCTCAGCGAAGAGGCCGCCCTTTATACTTCCTCGATTTTAAGTATTTATTTCTGTGTGTTTTCTGTTTTGTGCGGTAAAGTAAAGTGTTTCTATCTATCTTATTATTTTGCATCATTGTACTCGTATGTTTATAAACAAGGAAAACCAGCGTTTTCAATCCCACCTTTATGAGCTTACGACACTATCAGGCTTGACCGATTGAACATCATCAGAAAATTATGTTTATTGCACTGCGTCATTGCCTGTTCATCACATACGAGTATCTCTGGACCCGAAAGATCTATAGGTACCTATTTTATTTCAAGGTCATCCCAGCAGGTCGATTATTATCACAATTACGGCCTTCATTTTATCCACTAGGACACGTAGAAATGAGCAATACATTTGATTTGCCACAAGCAGTCATAAAACAAGCACTGAAGCAACCATTACAGCAACATTTAACAAAGGGCGCCATAAATCTAATGTATTTACGAAACACTTGAAAACTTTACTACTACAAAAATGCTATTATTCAATCCATGAATTTTTCTCCGATGACAATTTAAAACAAAAAACTGAAAGTGTACTAGCTGACATACCTACAGATTAAATTAGCAAGCCTATCTACCTAATCATGACATTCCTATAATTCCTATATGACATTCCTAATTTTATAAATAATGATTGTTTTGAATCTTAGGCTAACCTTTAAAAAGAACCCAAAAATTGTTGTGCCCTGACAGGGTTTTTATGCATTGTGTACCTACCCACTAAGACTACACCTAAGATACTACCTGTATGCATGAAATTACAATAAATGAATTATGAATTATGAATTATGAATTATGAAATCAAATAGATGCCGAAGAGATGCCCTTCTGTTATTCGAAGCAATAAATCGTAAACCCTATTCATATTTGTTTCTGTATCATTGTATCTGGCAAAGCCGAAGTTCGAACTCTATCCCAGATATTAAGATTGCCTAATAATCGGCATAGCAAACGCCATGCGGTCAACTTTACTCCCACATGCATTTATATTGGCGATGAGCTATACACAATGATGTAATAACGCCATAACGATTGTGACTGTGTCTTCTATGACATGGATTAGCTAAACACGTTATTTGCATAAAACATCAATGAATGCGGTGCAAAGATGTCACCTTGTGAAACCCGGGAGTGGAATGGTGGTGTTAAATAGGGGAGTGGAGTGTGTCAAAAGTTATTCCAAGGTTTTGTGATATTTCAACTACGCTAATACACATATAGCTTTATTCTACATTAAAACACACCATTACAAGTCAGCACAGATTAATCTGTTCTATAAATTCTTGTTATCGGATACTATCTGAAACCCGTTATTGAGACCTTTCATTTGCAATAGACCCAACAAAGGGTTCGAAGCAGACAATCAAAGTGTTTTACGATGTTTGAGTATTTGTTCCTAGAACGTTGCCCTTTTAGGGTAGATAAATTGCTGATCTAGCGGTCAAGTATTTGCGACTATACAAGTATACACTGATGTGTGTAGTATTGTTTTCTAGCAACAAGTTTTATGTTGAAATTTTTACGTTATTTTTGAAAACGATACAGAGAAAATGAATCACCAATGTATAGGGACAATCTCATAAGAGTTTATGCGTCATAGACTTTATTACACTTCTTCCGAACATTTTCATACGACAAGCAATATGCTCAGTTGATGAGATAAACAGTATTGTATATCCAATATACCCTGGGGCCACTTCTAGACGGCCTCATTCTGTCTCGCGTGGGCAGTACAGTTAGCCTTTTATAGGCGATGTTATTTAATCTGTGGCTGTAAGGCCTTTGTGAAACTGGAAACTCGACAATTGTCCCGAGACATAGAGCGTGCCAATGCCATATTGGATATTGGGTATACAAGAAATAATAAAGATCGTATTCAACCAACAATAGTAAACTAAACAGAAACTAAAAGTTAGAGAACTTGGTGTGATCGAATACCTGTATTATTCTCTAAAACCACGAGACAAATAGTAAAACGGATCTTGGTTGATGTTAGAAAAATAAAAAAGGACGGCGCAAATAAGCAGCTACAACAGCGTTGAGAAGTAATGAGTCACCGAGTCTCACAAGAAAAAGAACAGTTTCATACGCCATGATAACAAGATCGCCTATAAAATTCAATTTCTCTAATCCACTTCCAGTGTTGTTAGCGTTTATGGGAGGAGAATAAAAGAGCGTTTTTTGTATAATATTACTTTTACCTTTTTTAGATTTGTTGTTATGTCGGGCTGAACCTATTAGGGATGCCGAAAACAAGATAGGTACAACCCATGTTTTATGAAGCCCAAGGTTGAACAAAAACTTTTAAAATGTTTATACTGAAACTTTAGTTGGTGTAGCATTTTTCAACTAATAAAAATAAAGGCGATATTGTCACATTTTTAAAACATTCACTGTTAAAACTATGTGTAACAGAGCGTAGAATAGATTACCAATTCTGCTATACACGAGGTAAGGAGATAATTCGTACAAAATTAGTCAGCCCAGTCATTAGTGTTACATTCAGTATGTGATAAATTAAAGCAGACGCTAGCTAACACGTTTTGCAACGAGCTATTTGCAATTCTAATCCAAGGAAATTAAGGTGACAAGGATGCTTATGGAGTTTATTGAACACATTAACCTGGTATTGCTTAAAACTGTGATGAGTAGGTGGATGAGCATCCTCTGTTCATTATGTTTTTTTTTTAAGTTAGTCTTGGCATATGTTGTTGGCATAATATGTTGCAGATTTAAAAAGTAGTCTCAGTTGATCTTAAAACGTTCAAAATATCAGCGTTTGAAAAAATAATATTTATATCAATTGATTATTGATCAATGGTTAGACAAACTGGTTTTCGTTTTTCTAAATTTAACCAATATACAACTGAAAGTGTGGTGCAAAATAAATAAGCCTGGAAGGAGGGAAGAATGGCTATTGACCAGCAATGGGACAGCATAGGATAATAAAAAAAAGTTTGTCTAGACAAGAGGTTACACTAGCACTAGTCTATTGATTAGTTTGATCTGCATTTTTTGAATCCGGCGAGATGTTCAGGTTAATCATAAAATTTAGATTTTTAGTAAAATAGTTCTCCGATACAGACAATTTAGATAATGTCAATGATGCTTACATATAGCAGATCAGCAGCACACTAATATCAAAGTGATTGACCTTTCAACACTGACGTTGCTCGAACATAAACACGAACGTTTCATGTCCGCAAGTAATTTCATTGTAGCACGCGCGAAATCTTCGCATCAGTAACATCAGTTCGAGTGTAACATGGACAATGGGCCCGACGGATACGACAGTCAATAATACATTGTCTGAGGCGCTAACGAATGAACAGAGATACATGATTTTGTTTTGTTCTTGTTTTTCTTATCCGGAATCAGTGTTTAATGTTTTATTTTTATGAGTTGTTTTAAAACTTTCTGGTTTGTGTATTACTTCCGTGATTTTGATGTACTGAATTCAAAAGGAACTGGGTTGATATTTTTCAAGTAACAAAATATATAAAACGATGATAAACGAACAGTCGATGTGAATCACTAACTAAAACTTTCATGATTAAGAAATAGTCAAAATAGAAAAGCAAGGCAGTAAAGGTTTGTTCAAATTCATAGGCTATCAAAAAGCTTTCCAATCAAGGAATACGAACAGAAGCAAATTAGTAAGCGAATACGGGGTTGGCAATGAGCCATTCGGGATGATCCTAATATATAAAATATTGGACTGCGAAAACCAATATAGAATTTTATTGGTCGTATATTTTCAATGGACATGATTCGCGCCGCATTGTCTAAGGGTGTTTGCAATATTTTTTATTTTTGCTGTATACTTTAGTTCGTTTAATAAATATGTGTATGGTCTATGAAACACATTTCAAAATCCATACAATGGAATAAATTGAATACTTAACGTAGTACGTAACAATTTAAAAAAAAAACTCAGATGAGGTAGGTTATGTTAGGTACGTGGGTACGTTTTAACAAGTACCTATACAAGGACCTTTTGAAAAACTTCGCGAAAAGATCGTGCTGCAAAATTAGTAAACTTTTAATATTGCAAGTTACAAAAGACGTCATATACCTACATCGGATTTTCAAGCTAAAACCAAACAAGACCAAGGCTGTACTAACTTTTACCAGATCATTACAATAGGTGACATTGAATTGAGGAGACTGCAGATTATTATCAACGGAAACTGTCTATACTTCGAATGGAAGGTCGTAGTAAACGATGTTTTTTTTGCATAATTGGATAATTAAATAATCACACGACTTTGTAATACTCTTTGACAAAAACAAATTTGGCAAAATAAGACACAGAAACATGGAAACGTAGGAAATATGTGGAACTGGTTTATGCAGTTACTTATGAATTTGATTCCAATTCAATGTTATCCAAAACTACTAGTTTTGGATAACAGTAGTTTGTAAAAATCAAATCAACTCTTGCGCATATCAATATTGCGTGCCGTGTCATTGACATGCCTATTGTGCTTGAAAAGTATAATACTACACAGCTACATTGTAAGTTTCGATTTTGAAAGATGAACAAAACAAAGAACAATGATATTTCATTCGGGTCTGTAGGGAAAGTATGACTCACAGTAAGAACCAAAAAACTAAAAAGAACATACGACATCCCACCGGACAGACGACAATTCCAGAACTTTAAATAAATAGCGATCAAGTACATAATATAACGTGTAACAAAGTTTCCAGCAAAGATATGAAAAGTTCGGCGGTTACAGTAAACTTTCATGGCAGTACACTTTACTTTCGTTATGAATATCAGAACAGCAGCGGTGCAATATGCACGCAACGCTGTGAAAGTGTTGAATATTTATCGAGCGAAACAAATGGAGACACTAAAAGTAATTGATATTTCCAAACACATTCACACTGAGCGTAATGACACTGTATTTAATGCAATTGAAGCCATCAACGAGCAACATATTGTTTAATGGTCTAAACTAAAATTTGCCGAAATTGGCGGAGAGTTGAATTAGTACTGGCTGCATGTATATCTTCGTTCTTCATAGCCAAATGTACAGTGCAGGGACGAAGATAAAATGGTTTTTAATAATAAAAGAGTCACAATGTATGACAATGTACAAAAGATTGTGTAACTTGTATGCAGAAAATAAAAATACACCCAAGTTGTCAGTCGAGTTTAGTATAATTGTCTCCGACTACCTTGAAAGAGATCCGGCTGCCGGTCAGACAGACAATACAATGTATAATAAGTTATAATGTACTAGATGGGGAGATTTATCAAACAAAAAATTACCAAGACAGAAACGGCAAAATGATAGTCTAGAATTACTAGACTATCATTTTAATTACACTGATTGTCATGTCAACCGAATACGAATACGTAGCTGAAGTTATTATCTACATTTATCATGAAAGTTATAAATTGAATAAGAGACTGATATGCCCCAACTTATCTGATATTTCAGTGATAGATCAGCTTATAACGGTTTGGCACCGGGAGAACCCTTATGATGTTCCTAAAGGCAAATCGTCGTAAGGCTTTGTCGGCACCTACGCACGTACGGAACGACAGCGCAGACAGTATTGGAACTTACATTATTAAGAATAAGAGCGAGAATGTTAGGTGTTATTTAATGTAGGAAAACATTACTAAATCACGTAGAGAGACAGACACCTATTCGCATTCTAAGTTCCTTAGTAATGTACCTACGAGTACACTACTACACAGACAGTAGTAGTTATACTGAAATACCTACACGTTCCCAATTTGATCATGTAATAAGTTCGAGGAATTGTTAATGCTCTGGTGGGTTAAAAAATATGAGGTGATTAATCTGTTATAGCATCAGAATCAACATGAACGAACCGTAACAAATTTCCTTTCATTCCTAAGTAAAATAAGTCTGAAAATTGAAAAGTAGGTACAATTCTCTCACCGATCCTGGATTTCCATATTCCCCGCTAAGAGAAAAAATACGGATTTCTGCAAACGTTATATTAGTGCTACCGGAACTGGAAAATTACATGCTTACGTTATGGAAGACGCAAAGTTTGATGATGACACTTAAGATGTAGATAAAGCTGTAGCTGCTTGTGTATATCAAGAAATATGAACTTGAAACCGGTTTACGGAATCAAGAAGCGCTCTTGACCCATGGTTAACTTTACACTTGGCAACAAACCAATTTAGTTCTTGCTTCAAATAGGAAAGGAATAATGTCCCTTAGAAACCATTATTTACAGGTTATCCTTTAAATAAAGTCGTTATGTTTTCTCCGTTTTCTTTGCGAAAATATTCTTACCGGCCCGTTCCCGTCCCACCCAGCACCGGACCAGATCCATGGAAATGTTTGCCTCCGCGTTGCATTTAAGAAATTTATAGGGTATGAATTTGCCATAACTATAAAGTTACAGGCAACTCAAGAAGAAGGATCCCAATACGCTAGCGAGATACTTATCTTACTTAGGTACGAGTACAAGTTAATTCAGTTTCGCATGTATTACGATTTGAGACTCAGTTTTTTTAAATCTTTACAGAAGTTTCATCGAAATACCTACAAGTATTTGTAAGCAGGTATTTTCGTCTGCCCAATAATTGCATTTTCAAGAATGGCCATGTGTTGGTTGTCGCATCGTTTCGCCTTGACCTTATATTTATTGCGTTGTTTTCAATATCGTTTTTATGCAAATACTAAAGAATCAAAACTAAAAAAAAAGGGAAATATATACTTTTATTGCCTTTAATTGTTGTAGCGATCATTCCAAAAAATATTGAGTCTAACATTCTCATTTTTGCTTCGTTTGGACTGGGTGATTATTTTTAATATATATTTGATTTCCAGCTTTTGCCAGCATCTCATAAAATCTCATCTAATTGAGCAGAACCCAACAAGCACAAGGAGTGAGGCGAGAAAGAGAAGACGGTGTTAAACACGCGTTTAAAATCGTCGGAATTGTCTTGACATGACAAGTTTAAGGTGGTTTAAAATGACTGATGATGGGGCCGCAACACAGGAACTAGATGTCATTAGTTCATGACAGATATTTTTAATGGGTTCAATTCCATTTGAAAAAAGTACTACATATGTATACTAACGTCAAATATAAGAGGTTTTTATAGCAAGAATAATTTTGTTTTGAACCATGCTCACTATTATATGACTGCGGGTTGTCATTGAATCTCAAGGTTGTCCTTTATGTCCTTTGAGAGAAGGGTGTCATTACGAGCAAGCCACTGGGTGCTTGTTTACTTAGAGCCGGGCTTTGATAATTTTAGGAGTTCGTAAATCGTTTCTTTTTGTTTGTATTCGTTTTCGCCCTTGAGCATTCGCTGAATAATTAAGGTAGGTATACATAAGTATCATTCAAATAAGCCTTCGAAGTATTTATTTACTTAGAGTATGGTTTATTATGAAAGTAGGTAATAAGGGTCATATTCACTTTTTCATAAGTAAGCCACATTGTGGATGAACATTTAATGTTCAATAAGGGAATATAAATAGCTGACCAACACTATCAAATCAACAATGACGTTAGCTTCCAAATCAGTCGTCAATCAACCTTCCATTGAATATTCAGCAAGCCATGCAACTAAAAGTCATTAAACGAATAAAACCTAAACAGTACCTTGAGGCCGCCACACGAATCTGCGATTAGTCGAACACAACACGAAATATAGTCAAAACTCCACAAAATAATACCTTACGATCACAGTGATCGAAGCTGCGGAAAACAACGGAACCGACCACGAGGAGACAGCAAAACGCGTCCGATCGGTTTGCGCGCCAAACCGCGACTGGCTCTGTCTGACAGCGCCAAAGGCATTGCCGAGGATAGCGATAACTAAAAGCCTGCCGAACCGAATCATGCTCAAAGAATCATATACATTGCTGCTTCATCAGCTACACCTGAAACACAACGGTCTGATAAAACACCAGTGAATTGGAACCTATCGTGCTTAAATTTTATAATTATACAGCGGAAAACGCAATCAATTTTTAATCAACCTTTCGATTTTAAGGCTATGAGGAAGTTGTCGTCACGATATGCATCAGTTTCGCAGACTGCGAGATTTACTTTATTCTACTGTGATATCATTATTTTCGTAGAACAATGGGCCTTAGTCTTACAAAATAATATCCTTGTAGAAACAATTATGTACCAACAATAGCGCGATAAAGTTTCTTGGACCTCCCAATTCCAAAACACAGCAAATATGCAAAGAATCTTTAGAAACGAATCTCAAGAAAAAATGCTTTCATACAACTTTGACGACCACTGTGGCGCCGTGAGCGAAGGTCTACCTGCGTCGCAGGATGTTCCGGGTCGATTACCTCCTCGGGACAAACAACAAATGGGACAAATGTTTGTACGATCTGCAGATATTTGTTCAGGGTGTTCTGATTCTTTTCTATGTATAATAAAAATATCTAGTTATCTATATCATTGTATTTTATTATGTATAACAGTTACCTAGTACCCATAACACAAGCTCTGCTTAGCTTAGGGAAAGATAATGCTGTGTCAATTGTCCAGCATTATTTATTTCATATTATTTCACAGAATAATATTGTAATGCGACTGTGGACTGTAAATGGTTTTTTCATGTTATCACGAAGTTTTACGTAACAGTACTTTCAAGTCAACATCAAAATTCAATTAAACTTTTCATGGACGTTACACTACAGTTCAGTTTCGTAACCACTTTCATTAGACACTGAAAAACCAGTTAGAACTGAATCAAACACATGTTGGCTCGCAGAAGTTTTGGCGCTAACTCTATGCAGCGTCCTTGACCTGAAAAAGCTTTTAAGTTTCATGTTAGAAATAAAACTATGCCCAGACAAACTACGCGATGAATGGTAAACCTCCCTAATTTTTTTACAGATTTTTAATAAATCAATTAATATTATGTTATACTAGCTGACCCGCCCGCGATTTCTTTCGCATGGACTTTAGAAGACGAAGGTAAAGGTGTTTAGCAATAGCCCGCCTGCGACGCAGGAGGTTGCGGATTCGATTCCATCCTTGTGACAAATATTTGAAAGATCTGCAAAAATATGTTTTTGGTGTATAAAAAATACTGTCAATCACAACTTTAGACCTGCTCAGTGCTCATGCTCAAATCTTGCTCTTGCGTAATTTTTGGGGGTAAGTGACCTCCGTCATATTTATTTGCCTAAATCTGTTAAATTTCCAAAATATCTAGTTGGAAAATAGCTGATATGTAATTGAAGGATGCCATTCGGAATAGTAAAGAGACCACTGGGTTTTAACGAGCATACCACGCCACCTGACTTGATCGCAATTTATATAACCCAAATATTGGCTTTAATTAAACGATTTAGAACTTTTGACAGTTTCAAGAGTTTATACATTTTATGCATGAACATTGTTATGCAATTAATTGCTTCATAGTCAAAGTAAGATCAGCCGAGAAGGCATTGTTGATTCCAAAGACAACAGGAATCTTATCATGACTTATCGATATAACGTTATCATTATCAGTAATTATCACTTGAACTGGTCATTCGTTATCATAATCACCAATGGAAAAAACTTGGCATTGACCTTCACATTCATATCATAGCAAACAATTGAATTAGAACATAACCACGTCTATTTACTGTTTCATTTGCGCAACCATTAGCGGTAATCATGGCTTGTAACACATGCTCATTTATTTAACTATAGTGTTTATCGACTGCACGCTAGTTTACTTGATTTGATTGTTGTTCTTTTATATTCCTGATCAGATTGAAGAGATACAAAAGCTTCGAAGTGCTTTTCTCAAATCGAAACTGCAGTGGCCGACAGATTTACCATTTTCAGTTATATTGAGTCTGTCTCATCCGGTAATGGTGTTCTTATCGTTTTGAATCGTCGAAATAATTCGGCAGTCATAGTCGTCTCTGAGTCTTCAATCCAAGACTCTCTTGATTGAATGAATGAACACTTTAAACAATAAAATAACAGCTTATATATAAATATTACACAATAAAAGTACAATAGGCGGCCTTATCGCTGCCAGCTATTTCTCACAGGCAACCTAGGGATGGAGAAAATGATATAAGTAAACTAAAGTTGTTAGGTCACAAACAAACAGATGGGAGTCGTGGATCTTGGTCAAGCTTGTTGACATATCGCATTCTGGCGATGTGTCTTGCCCAAGACCTTTATATCGATACAGTTCCCACTATCATAAGCAATAGCAACCGTATAATAAAGGAAACGCAACGCCTCACCGGTCTCAGCCTGTTTGTTTATCGGACCGAGCGAAAGTTATGCCAATTTTGTAGCTGGTCTTCCTGCTAATCGGTCACCACACCACAACGCAATGGGAGCAATGTAACGCTTGTTTTTATCAATAGGCTGTGGTAGAAAGATTTTATTTGCTATTTCTGTACATATTTTTCTGTTTTTGAAATGTTTTTTTTATTTACATAACGCATTTGATGTAGTAATCTGTCATGTTTCTGTTATTCATCAACACATCGAGATCGTGTCAATTTCTGAAAACCTTATCCGTATTCTAGCCAACACATCTGTTTCCATACGATAGGATCAAAAGGTTTTAGTGTAAGGTACTACCTTCCGTCCGACATAAAGTCTTATTCCTTGGTAAGATCCTCGAGCCCTGCTATAATACCTACATATTATAGCAGGGCTCGAGGATCTTTGAATTACGTTTAATGTATTTAAATGCGAGGAGCACAGGCAGGCTACAGGCGAAATAAAGCGTATTTCCTTCTCTTCAGATGGGTATCTGAAGTTCCCACTATAATAGGCTGTATCATAGTCAGGCATCAAAACGTATTGAAAAAGCCCGTATGAAGATGATGAAAGGTAAGGAACAGCCGTATCATACACTGAGTAGGACAAATGATATACATCCATAGCAATGACATGAAAGACGATCAAACGACGGTATTCGAATAGAAATCTCGTATTTTGCTTTGAATAACAAGCCCCGTACTAGAATACCTTCTTGTCTATTGACAGAATCACGTTCTGCGAAAGGGCACGTGAGTTGTCACTAACAGGCTTGCATAAATGAGGATCGTGGAAGTGAAACTGTGGAACTATAGACACGCCCTGCTTCAGCTTAGAATGTCTCTGTGATATTGAAGCGTAATGTACAGAAATGAGAATAAGGCTTAATAAGCTTTATGTGTATTTAAGAAGGTAGTTAGCATTTATATTATATGCAACCTATTTGCTGTATTGAACAAACTTTCGCCATAGACATGGTATCGTCAAATATTCAACACAATATGTGTTATTCCTCGAATTCTATGATTTCTATTTATGTGCTTATAATTACCTATAAATAGACTCAGCCAAGCTAGACAATGGTGGATCATATTTCTAATAACAGACCACAATAAACTAGGTCAGGGTCGTGGACAAAAAATGAAATATAAATAAACTTGTTTTAAAACAAATATTTATGCAAAGCACGCGAAACAAGTCATATCATTTGAAGTTATCAGATAATTGGCAACCCGTAGGTAGGTATTTGCATACACGCGGTAATGGATTCGATCTACTCTAATCTGATCCGTGTCACATATTGGTTCTGATTTCCGATTCATTAAACGGATGCTATGCTAATCAACAGCGGCAGCGGATGGTTACAGAGATGCCGTTCATTTAATTACATATACATACACTTAAGTTGGAATTGGAACCCCGATCAATTGAGTTTTAAGTAAAACAGGGTTTAATTCTAAGGCATCACATGAACTACCTATTCAATTTTAGGAGCTTAGAGTCTTCTAGTATATCACGTGTGTGATTTGTTACAGATATTTAATTTTAACAAAATTAGCTTAGATCAAACTCGATGGTAAGATGATAGTTCCCGGGACGGGAACAAACATCTCACCAACAAGTTGCAATCTATGGCAGATAGTAAAGGAACTTTGTCATATTAATTATTTATTACTAGAGCAAAGTAACAAGGAAAGGAGATATGTATTCCTGTGCATAAAATTTTGAAATTAAAATTAAAACTTTCCAATTAAAACAGAGTTGATAGTACACCGTAACCCGCTAACGAAGCAACCCTGGCCCAGATTGGGTGCGACGCTCTTGTGACATTTCACAACGGAAGCCAACCAATTTTAATCTGTTGTTTACGGATTATACTAGGCTGGGACCGTGGAGCTGATATGCAAAGCAATTGTATAATGAAAAGTAAGAACAGAGTGGCTTTAGCAAGCTTATTGATTCAGGTAATAACACATAGGTAATGTGAGGTAAGGCGATTCTGATCACATGCCAATCATCATAATCATCATCAGCCTATGTTAGTCCACAGCTTTCATAGGCTTCCCCCAATGAGCGCCACAGCGCCCTGTCTTCAGCTTGACGCATCCAGCAATCTACCTGCAGTAGTTTCGCAGGTCTTTATCCCACCTGGTCGGAGGGCGTCCTACACTACGTGTACGTTTACCGAGAGATGACAATATATTTTGCAAATTGAACAAATTAACAGATCACAATCAATGGGTGCAGAAGCAAAACCTTGATGACGGAGCAATAGGCGTTTATGAATCTGTGTGATATGAAGTTATTAAACTAATCTAAAGCCCTTAGTTAACAAACCAAAAGTTCAACAACCTGAAGTAACGAGTAGAACAATTAGCTTAAGATATTTACGAAAGCCGAGGAGCAAGAATGTAAATATTTAAGTTAGCTTGGTTATGTTACTAAACAAATGAAAGCAACTATAAATATGACCTGGTGATAAGAGTACATAAGCAGATCAACTAACGGTCAATTATAAACTAGGAAGTGATATAACACAAAAGGTCAGATTGAGAAGTCAACACTCAACGAAATTTCGTTACATATCCCGACATAAAACAACTAATTAAAGTTCTGTCAACTGCTCTAAATAAAGCTGTCAAATACATTATCTATTTAAAAGATCAAATACATATAATCGATGTTGTAGTTACGAGAACATGTTGTTGTAGGTATTATGCAATTTACGCAACGCAAGACGGAAATGGCTACCCGCGTCATGTCAATATATAAACCTGTACATCGTGAATTTGATACGGCGGCAGGACAATGTGTCTGTGCAAACAACTTTCGGATATTTCAGCTGTTCGGGACAAGTGTGTGTGTTGCGAAATTGGATCAAATGGATGTTTGACATGCTTTTGGTTCTTTTATTAACAAAGGGAGAAGGCTCTATACATTTCTATAGTCAGTCGGTACGGTACTTCAGGTTCTTTCTTTGCTCTGAGTAGGTATATAATACCTGCTTGCTTAGGTACCTATCGTTTTTGATACCTGAGAAAGGGTGATATGGTCGGTGGTCTTTATAATTTGCATATGACTCACAATCGTATCAAATACAACTAAACCATTAAACTTCATCAAAATCCCCGTCATGCATGCCTATGCCTATATCCGGTCGTAAACCTTTTAACATATTAGATAGTATGCATCGTATTGTTAAAGACTATACTGAGACTAGTTCTATAAGGTTCTATAATGCGACAGTTCATCTTTTGAAGGGTAGGTACCTAAATTTTTTCTGTCAGAGTTAAAAAATGAAACACCCTCTGACATCTTGTGTAGCAATTCTTCTGAGTCCGGTATTGATTGTTGAAAAGGCTTTGAAAGTGTCAATTTTCATCTAGAAATATGGCAAAGGCGAGTTTACGTTTTAGTTACTGTTGAAGACAGTTCAGCTTTAAGTGAGGTAGGTATCCAGCGTTTAGAAAATTGTGGCGGCATCCAAGCGTTTCGAAAGAGACATAAACGAGTAAAAAGTGTCTTTTATTTCTCCACGGACTAATTGCATCTCAACCATCTAGGTTAATAAGTCTTCAGTAAAAGTAAAGCACATCTCGTACTCGTTATCACTTTCATCGTCGCGTGCCCAATGCTCTCTCTAATGCATAATTAATTGTTGTCGCCTAAATGAGGCTGTAATGGAGAGTGTTGTTGTGAATTGGGTCGATGGACTATTGTGCTTACGTTGCTGTTGTTATACATTACGGCATTATTGTGTGGGATACACAATATTTTGTAACATTTCGTTTTGCGTACGGACATAAGCGGTGGGATGATAGAGATTGTATCGTGTTTGTGTAAATAAACGATCGGGCATTTCGAGGTTAAAGGGCTTACTAAAAATGGTATTCCGATGTGATAAGTAAAAAACAAATAAAGGGCGTAGAAATGTAACTAAAACTGGCCCGAAAACTTTGATTCAAAGCGTTGAGCACCTAAATTCCATTATTTGCGATTTCATCAAACTTCTAATCCGAGATTTGTTCCCGTTTAAATCTCGACTGTAACAAGCAAAGTTTTGTAGTAATTTCGTTCCAATTAATGACTTTGTCCCTGAGACTTTTAGGACGTTACTCGCCTTTCTGAGTTTTACGTTAATAATCCGAGTTATCGTCTTCAGTACCTTTATTTATATGTATATGAGATATTTGGTTAGGTAATGCCAAAATGCAATATACATTTTGGCATTACAAAACCAAATTTAACACTAAAGTCATTTAAAACGGGATATATACCATGATTGATATATTATTTATTTTTCAAAAAATGAGGGTAGATCGGAATGTCTGCCCATAACAACTTACTCGCAGTCGCAGTGCCTTCTGTTATTCCGTGATCATGGCGCATGAAACTGTGCCGAAATATTGGATAACTCAAAAATCAAATCATGGTAAATATCCCGTTTTAAATGACTTTAGAGTTGATAACCATGATAGTTTTAAAACCAAATTTCCCATAGACCTTTATCAGCCATCAACCTTAGTTATAAAACGATTTCCGCAAACGTGACCATCGTTCACGCTCTTAAAAAATAATTGAAAATATCACAAAGAGCATTACTATTGAAAGCATTTGCTTCTTAGAACCTCACGTTTTCGCCAACTATAATTTGAGTTTGTACAACTGTTGTAACAGTAAAACATTTTGCTTTGTTATCCCAAAATGTCATGCCTCAACCATTAATTCATGTCCAAATTCTAGGAACAGTATAGTATACCTACCTACGCCGAATCAGCTCGCAGCAACTTTGAAATTCGTCAAGTGATTGCTATCAGACATGATATCATTGAAACTTGAGCGTTTGTTAAATTCACCGGTAAATACTGGTGTAGTTGTTGATAACAATAACATGAACTGGAAACACATAGAGTTAGGCAAGAACTGTGGGAACGAAATATTAGAGGAAGCTCTCTGTTGTTAACATACTCGTAGGATCATTGATTTTGTTAACAGCTCCAAACAATGGAATATAAAAGCTATTTGAAAAGCATCGCTGTGTCCTTGACCGAAGGATATAATCAGGGTGAGTGCGGTCCGGTTCGCCAACTTTAATATTGTGTTCGTGAAAATTCCATGAATTCATCAGATGTGACCTTTTAATGTCATGTCATATTAAGGGATTACTTATTTTTCTAAATCAGGGGTAAACTTACGTTTAATCACAATCTAAGATATTTTACGTAACTTTATAAAAAGGGGGAAGGATCAGAAAGGTCTGGAAAACAGCTTTTATTTATTTAACCGCCACCATCTGTTTATTTTGTACATAGTTTTTTTAATTTGCCCTCAATAGAATATCATGTTGTGCATGTTATCTTAAACAAAGACATTATTGTAAAATCATAGCTGTAAGTTTTCTTAAAATTGGTAAAATACAATATTTGTTTGATGAGACCCATGTTAAAATTGTCAGATACAAATGTTACGGTGAATACACGAAGCGTCGAAGCCTTATCCACCTCACTCATTCAGAACCCTTTCAAAACCCCCATACAAATATATGGACTCATATAACACTGAAGACAACAAAGTGACGGATCAAACGGCTTTAACACTCAGAAATCCGATTCGACCTTTCTCCACCACTTTCTCTAACCTCTCAAAACCAAGGAATTCACCATGTTTTCCCACAGTACGTGAGTTCTGTTTACAATGGTCTTGTAAGGGTTGAAAGGGAATACACCAATGTCAAGGCAAAGAACGCGTTAAACTTCACGGGTACGATTTATTATGGCTGCGTCGGGCAAGTGGATTTCTACTACGGTCGGTTTTCACTTGACCACTGGGAGTCTGACGTTTGGAAATGCGTTGATAATGTACATTATTTCTCACATGTCATGACAAAGTCTAATGGGATCGTATTTATGGGGATACATTAGAAAAAAGTGGTTCTTCGTTACTAAATAGTGCTTAGTAAAAATGCAATGTTCATATTCTTACCTTTTAGAGTTGCCTCGCTAGCAGTAACTTAACCTGCAAAGAAAAGATAATACATTAAATTCATTACATATTTTATAATTTTACACTACTATATCTTATAATTTTATTGTTATAAATAAACTGATTTAAAAATTAGAACCATAAAAAATATTGTGAAGACTTTGATTCTACAAAAATAAACACGTAACGTAGGTGATGATGATCCTCCTGCGTTTGTGTTTTTGCGGAAGAATACAATCTGGGAGTCGTTTTTGAGTATTTCTTAGCACGAAATCATACCGTAAGACATAGTTATCCACGGTGAATACGTTCCTTGTGGGAAAGCGGAGGTTCTAGACCACACCTTCACTTACATTAGTTAGATGGCGGGCGATTGCTTATCCATAACCACTAAAAAGTTTTTGTAAGCGCTGTTATCCGTAACTCAATAGCACAACTTCGAAGCAACATTCGATACCTATTGTTACCAGACAGCTTTATCACCTCGGCTACAATAACGCAAGGTAATATTAAAACCCGCATGGCGAATTCACACCACACTATCGATTTATTTCACAACAATTCATTGTTTTCGAAACTCGAGTAAAGTGCGGGAACAGTTAATCGAAGTTATATTGTCAGCTGAGATAATTGCGTTATCGAAAACAATTGGAGTGCAATGAGGCGGGGAAATTGCCACGTTATGTGTAGGTAATTGGAGTGATGATTGCAGAATTCCATTTTTCAGTTAACTTTCGTTGAGGCTCTCGACTTCGCTATAGTTATCTAGCCAAAGGTAGCGTTATTTGGTTCGTTATTTCGATTGGTTTTACACTAATTTATTTACGCGGGTCTTTTTAATAATCTAAATCTAGTCTTATAATAGTCATACTTTAGAAGGGCCATTTGACATCATTTAAACAGTTAGCAAATTAAAAGAGAGAGTTTTGGTCAGCCGAGATAGATGTAGCTAGCAGAAAAAGTGAATTGAGCTACATATAGTGGTCGGCAAAAAGGATTAAATTGGTCAGCAAGTTTTGTGATTTTGAGCAGCCTAATAAGTTCTTCTGCAGGAACATAATAGTAAAGCAGAAACCAGCAAACAGTCATTCGGATTTTATAAAATTTGGCATGTTAAAAATTTATTTTGATTTACTTTATGCTAAAAAAAATATCATAAAAACTTAAAAATCAATACTAATAAATTGACTCCAAGTTATCCAGTAAAATATTAAAAAGAACGCTTGTTCTATACTAACGTGGAATAAAAATGTGCATTCTTAATTTAGTTTTGCCTAAACGTGATTTTAGTCAGTAAATGGCATGAAGCAAAATTTCGAGTAAAACCACAAAGGCAATATTCGGTGCAAAACGACGCAAAACTACTGTTTTAAAAAGTCTCTTGCAGGTTCTAAACGTTGAAATTACCACAGATAAGCGTAGCCATGCAAACAAGATCTTCCCACAGCGAGTAAAGTGCCGCCCACACGACGCTTTTACAAGAGCTTACTGAAAATAGTAAAAATAGAAATCATGAAACCACGAAAAAAAAGAAATTAGAGGAGGTTTTTGTCAACACAAAACAAAAAGTATGTTTAGGCAACTGTGACAAATGAGAAGTAATTAAAACCTACCGAGGCTGGTCGAATGCTATCAAGGTCTTTGGCTGTTGCACAGTGAGATCGGAACATTGGTTGGCCAAGAAATTTGATACTGTGGGATAGGGTAAGAACAGCCGTTTCTACTTTCATTAATGTGAACACTGTGACATACAGGCAATGTAAAAGACTGACGATATTTTCAAAGCATTTTTCATAGCAGCTTTTAAAGAAAATATCGAGCGCGTTGGGCAAACTCAAGTATGTACCGAACATTACTGAAAATATGTATTATATGACTCTAAACTAGAACCATACTACATTTTGGTCTCTACAGCACAGGGTATCCTAGGATCGAGATCAAAGTGAGGTCAGGATTAGTCTTTATATATTTAGCAGTATTGAGAATAATTTTAAGTTAATTTGATTATTGTATTAGTTTGTGATCAATAAAAAAATACTATAGGTACTTTATTAATAAAGTGCCACCATAGTTGACGACCGATGTGGCGCGGTGGGCGAAGGTCCGCCTGCGACGCAGGAGGTTGTGGGTTCGATTCCCGCCTCGGAACAAATGTGTGTACGATCTGCAGATATTTGTTCCGGGTGTTCTGTTCGTTTTCTATGTATAAAATATCTATCTATGTAATGTATTGTATTATGTATATCAGTTATCTAGTACCCATAACATAAGCTCTGCTTACCATGGGGCTAGATAATGCTGTGTGAATTGTTCACCATTATTTATTTATTTATAGTCCTATTGACCCATCTATCCATCCTCCATTCAATACGAGAAAAACAACCAGTCCGCGTTGTTTTTCTCGTAGAATGACAATCGTCAATTAATAACGTGAAAAAGCCACTGGTTATGAATAATTATCAACAACTAGGTAATTAGCGGCACGGTATGAATACGTAATGCATCCCACAGCTAGGATGGAACAGCTGATTCATCTCGTGTTGACGATAAACATATTTATATGGTAGAATCAGTCATATTTTGGACAATGGGATTTTATAGAAGATCGATCAGCGTGGCCAGCTCACTCAAGGATTTTGTCGAGAAAGAATTGAAAATAATGTCTAAACATGACTTTATGTTTAATGTATGTGTATTGTATTTATGTACATATGTATTTACTGATGGAATAGAACATTAATCTCTTTTCTTGGCTAGATAAATACCCTAACACGATATAACGAAATAATATTTAAATGTTACAAAATACAACTTTCGTTGATTACGTCACGAGGGTCACGAAATAGGAAGCTGTCTGAATGGATTTAATTATTTTTACCTAGACCATATATCAGGGAAATTACTAAGCCTAGACTAATATCCCGAGATTTCTATAGAAGGCTGGTAATGTTAAAAACAAATACCATGTCAAAATTCAGAAAGATAATAAGAGATAAATACTTTTTTCTGAAAAAACTGAACCGATTGAGAATCTAAAATCCGAATAAATACTAATCCTATCTATATACATATATAATATAATCAATATCTATACAATATCGAAATAATCATCTAAATAGGTCCATAATTCACGGAGAAATACTTCTACATGAAAATACCCCTACAGCCGAACATTGAACTTCATCTTTGTTCGAAGTCGTTTAAAATGAAATGCACCAGGTACCCTCTCTATGCTATGGAAAAGACATAACACTAACCATTTGTAACTACTTAGCTATAGGAGTAGTATGCGACTTTGTGTGACGAAACTGGAGATATATATATCTGTCTGTCTGTGTATCATCATCCTTTGAAACACTCGATTAGCTTAGATACTCTAGAACCATATACCATATCTGTAAGTACAATGTCACATTTTTTAAGCACTTCATAAAAGCAGGAGGTTCTCTTTTCTGCTGTATTTTTTTAGTAAGCTTTGTCTTCAGTTACCGCAAGGCGCACGAAACTGTGCCGAAATATTGGGAAACTCAAAAATCTAAACATCGTAAATAAATAAATAATGCTGGACAATCCACACAGCATCATCTAGCCCCATGGTAAGAGCTTGTGTTATGGGTACTAGATGACTGATATACTTAATAAAATAGATTACATACATAGATATTTTTTATTATACATAGATAACGACCAGAACACTCGGAACAAATATCTGCAGATCGTACACACAATTGTTCCGAGGCGGGAATCGGTAAATATCCCATTTTAAAACAATTTAACATGAATAACACAACCTTTTGCTTACTTTTGGGCTAGATGATGCTGTGTGGATTGTCCAACAACCTTATCTTGCGAATTCGCCCACGTTCTTTCGGGATAAAAGCAGAACTATTTCTATGCAAAATTTTAGCTCGATCGGTTTACTAGTTTTGGCGTGAAGAGTTCAGAGATGTGTGAGATTCAGTTGAGAGAAGAGATGAGACACAAACATGCAAACATCTGAACGTGCAAACTTTCGCATTAACAATAAAGGGTACCTAGTTTAATTTGGCAAATCTTCTAAAACAAGCGTACCTAACGTCTAGATTATAATCAGGTCCTAACCAGGTATTTAGTTAGCACAATCTCGTCAGTTTTCTCAGTCTATCGCCGCCATTGGATCGCAGATGGCCCAAGATATCCATTGCTGAGAACATATTGTTTAAGCTGAGGTTACCACGATGTAAACTATGTCAGAGAACAATAGATTTCCTATGGAAGTTGGGAGAAAATTGCTGAGTTATCGTAAGTTTTTGTTGATACGGAAAAGTATGAAATCCTTACGAAGTAATGTGATTGTTATGAGAAAAAAGATCGACTTTCAATCCCTTGATTTTATACACTGTTTTTGAGTTTTTCGAGACAAAAATATAATCCATCGGGAATAAAATCTTTATGGGACCTTGAGATCATTCTCAAGGAGGAGGTTCTATTGGTCGACTGCATGTATGTTTGTATCGGTCCAATATTGACGAACATCATCGTCGATTATTTTTTTTTAAATCGGATCATAATTGACGCAGAAATCGAAGATGTGTAAACATTCGTACAAAGAATCTCCTTCTTTTTTAGAAGTGGGTTAAATGTATTTTGCATTGACATGAGAGACAAGAAGAGTTGTACGCCGAGCATTTTATTTTTGCGGGCACGATATTCATATTTACCCACTAGGTCAGTCGGATTGCGGGTAATATTTTATATTGTATATTAAGGAAAACAAACAACTACTCACTTAATCATCATCATCATCATCAGCCTATGATAGTACACTACTGGACATAGGTCTTCCAATGAGCGCCATAGCGCCCTGTCTTCAGCTTGACGCAACCAGCATCTACCTGCAGTATTTCGCAGGTCGTCATCCCACCTGGTCGGAGGGCGCCCTACACTACGTTTACCGAGTCGTGGTCTCCACTCAAGAACAGGTTTGCCCCAGCGGCCGTCGACTCACTTAATACTAGGCCTAAATGATATTATACTAATAAAGTAGCCAAATACATTACATTATTCACAAGATGTCATTCAGAAAATACTTATTTAGGTATCGACGTTTAGGCTCCGCACAAACGAGCCACCGACCACAGCCACTGGCCAGCGACAGCCACTTAACATAGGTACTTTTTCATATATTTTGTATAGACGCGCTGCATACGTGTAGCCGGTGGCGGCCACTCGCTTCTGACACTGTTACAAACGTGGTGGTAGCGTGCGACAGCCACCGGAGGCTGTGGTCGGTGGCCCACTTGCGCGGAGCCTTAGTTGAAGCAACAATATTTATATAACTTTACAGCAGACATTCATGTAAATCTCTTTATGACAAAATAAACCTGTTTCTAGTCTAAAACATAAAATAATAATAACAAATTGAACCTCAATATTCGATTTCAGACTGGTAGGATTATTTTCTAAGATATTTGGTTCGGGAAAATTCCCTGAGAATATTCTCGACGATTTTACCAAAGTTTTCGTGGACCTGAATAAATTATGAAGATGCTCAACTGGATGGAAACCTATATACGTAAGTCTTTCGGTAAATAACTAAATAGGCCGCAAGAGAAAAGGTATACGGGCTCTTAAGTTTTATGGAGTAAAATGTATTACAAAAAACAATTACCAAGGTACGTATAATACAGACATGTTTTGATTTAAAACAAGCTGATGGAAAATAAATTGTAAAATAAACTGATTCTTATGAAATTAAAATGTCTCAAAAAAATTCTAATTCGACTGGTCTTGGACCCCCAAAGTGAGGCATACGAACTATAATAGCAAAAACCTTAAACATTCAAGATTCTTCTTCATCTCATCAGCCAGTAAGATACACCTATGTCCACCGCTAAAGATCCCTACCCCAAACGTCCGCTAGTCACGTTTTGTCATAATCTCAACGTTTGGCAGATGAATTAGTGATCTCAGCGAAGGTGTTAAAGTAATACACGGAAGGAAACTGCTGCCCTCTAGTTGATTCTCTTAGTCGGCTCTTACGAAATCTACGGGCAGAGTTGGAGGAGTCAATTATTACACTACGGCTATAAACTGTATCAAGTTTAAGACCCCAGGCTGTACGAATGAATGTAGAGAAAAACTAATAAGAATGCCAATAGTGCAATACTTGACATGGTGGTAGTAGGTCCCGGGCCGACGACCTCTACCACTCTTCAAAATACACTGTTAGTATGTAAAAACAAGATAACATAATAGAGTAAAGAGAGCTAAATAGAAAAAACTCGACAGGTTCAACGAAATAATGAACAAATGAACTATTAAAGTCACTTTTACTTCCTACAGAACAAATAACAGCACGCACTGACCCGAAACTAGTAAGTATTTCTCACAATACGAGCAAAGAAAAGCATTTACAAGTCTATTATTATAGGCGAAACTGGGAAACGGCCTGTGTATTCAATTCGATACCCTAATCAATGCCACGCGAGCTAGCGTAATGTGTTTAGCAGACATGACATCGATGTGTTTGTTGGGAACGAGCATACCTCTTGTACGTGATGTATAGGTAATCTGTATCTTGTAGGTACTAGCTTCTGGCCGCGGGTTCATGTGCTTTTTTCCCGAATAAAAAGTAGCCTATTTTATTATGCCGCTTGGTGCCGGCTTAGAATTTGCACAAACCAACTCTTCCCGCGGCTGTCGTAAGAGGCGACTGAGGGATTTCCATCGGCAGCAGCGCCTCCTGCAGAATCATTTACCACTGATCTGCAATCCCCAAACCGCATATCCAGCGTGGGGATTATGGGCATTACCCCCTATGAGATAAACGCCAATAAGGCGTTTATCAGGGGGAGGTCTGCGTCCAGCAGTGGACCAATATAGGCTGTTGAGGGTGAGGTGAGTGATTATGTCTCTAGAACTATCCTACTACTATAACTTTACTTTGAATTTAAATCTCTTTGTCTACACCTCTAGCGAGTAGCGGTAGTCTAAAATAGCTAAAAAACTAGGTTGAAAAACTAGGTCTGGTTTCCAGAAAATCGGGGCCATAAAACTGGGACTGTGTGCTTTCGTCTGGAATATAATATCAAGGAAAACCAACTTTTACGATTGCCTTTGAACTCCGCTGGCAAACGAAATGATCTAGCTACTTTGCTTCGGTATGATGATAACAAACAGAACAACTGAGTTCTAATAAAAACTGATCCTGCCTTACCTGCTCTATCAGATACAGGATATTATGCTACATCGATATATCCTTTTTTGGATAAGAAATAAGACACATATTCCATATTTCTTTTCCAAACGGCCGACGAAAGTTTAACTTTCGATCGCTTCTTCAGTTTCTAACATCGTTAATAGAATCTGAACGGCTTGACATATCCGCTCACCATAATCAGAACTTCCGATGCAAGATCTAATCCATATATCAGACTTATGGAATGCCAGCGAAACCATTTGTTCTTCATTAAAACGCGGAAGGGCCAATGGAGCTAACAGTCAACAAACAGGGCTCTGGTTTACCTAGTAGCACTAATGGCAGACGCCTGGACTTTGAAATAGAAGTAACAAAGGCAGTGAAGTAAGCGGCAAGACGCTGCTTCCCTAATTGTGAAACTAACAAAAATAATTATAGAAGTTCTTCTCATGCGTCCTGTACAGTACACGTTGGGCCAACGTGTAGAGCTACTTGGCGCATGTTGGAAGTTGGCGGCCAACGTTGGCTCGCAAACCGACTAGTGTCGGTTTTTCGTGCACATATCAAAGGATCTTGGCGCGCTTCGCAAACAGTGTTCACACGTTGGCACATTGGCGCAACGCATTGGCCGAACGTGTACAGGACGCATTAGGATAGTTGTTGCTAGGGTTTCGTAGTTTTTAGGGATCCAAGTTATCCCATATCTGGTAAATATATGTTCTAAGAAGAATCACAGTAGGTAAGGTTGAAAGCTTCAAAGATCGCGACTGTACTGTATGATATTAGTTGCGTTACGAATAAACCATCGATCAAGGTATTCGCCAGGGCGCGAACATTTGACCTTTATTGATGGATTAAATGAGATATTAAATAGGAAAGCCTTCTCACATCTCTGGATGAAGAAAATAACTCAAGATAGTACTTATATCTCCCTATAATAGAGGTAGGTAACAATGCAACACAGTTTAGAACGGCCATCTGTGGAGCATACAGTACTATTTCATTCGTAGAATTGCGATGAAACTGTTGTAATAAGGAATTTAAATGGAATCGTGCGGGATTGGTAATAAATGTAAAGGTAATCTAAAGGAAAAACTCTTAACGCTAGGTGTACGGTATCCACTATGCACCAAAAATCCATAACAAAATCCCTAAGAGTTATCAGCAGCTTAATAACTGTGAATTTAAAACTAAATTTAAGAAATGTTTAATTGAAAAATGTTATTATAAGATTGACGACTTTTTAACACTTTGAGTGCTGAAATCACACGGTATGTGTTTTCTACAAGTGACTAATATGCGTAAATCCACACTAGCGCAGCGGCTGAGAAAATACAGATCTTTGTGACTCAGCACAGCCGTAATATTTTTCGAACGAAACGCATGTGCGGCGCAACACAACCGCTGTGTAGAGCGGCAGCACGAATTTTTTAGGTTAAAAAAAAGATCGCAGTCGTCGAAAAAAAATCGCAGTCAAAGTGTTAAATGATAAATTCTAACTTTTTAATGAAAATATATTATATTATAGAACTATTGCATGTTGTAATTACGGATTTTTTAAATATTTTATGAGATTATTTCTATTGATTTTCTTAACTTAAATAAGTTCTATAAGTTAAATAATAATTATAATAACAGAGACTGCATGCCATATCTCTCAATTTGTACACCGTACTCGGTAAAACATATTTGATACCTGCCTGTTTGTAACATCATAATAACACAATATGTTTATGCAAATAAATTATCTTTATCTTTATCTTTATGCACCCAGTGTATGTGTGCAATGTACGAATAATGGCATTCCGTACATTGCACACATACTCTGGAGAGTCATCCCGTGACCACGACAGTGTGTAAACCTGTTGAAACGTCGGGAAAAATAGGTAAATAGACGCGATAAATACCCGTTGTGTAAATACACATACACTGGGTTAACTTTAATAATGTTTTGGAAATCGTTATTAACCTGTATATAAGTAATAAAATCTCATCTCATTTGTTCGTCTGTGGGGGATGAATCTGGCTAGTTGACGAAACGTGACACATGTCGACCGAAGTGGCGCGGTGGGCGAAATCCGCCTGCGACGCAGGAAGTTGCGGTTTCGATTCCCGCCTTGGGAAAAATCTTTCTCTGCAAATATTAGTTTCAGGTGTTTTAGGTATTTTCTATGTATAATAAAAACTATCTATCTAGGTAGGTATGTATGTAATGTATTGTATTATACTGATATACAGTCATCTGTACCCTATAACAAGCTTTGGGCCAGATGATGTGTGATTATTTATTTAGGTACATATTTAATGTTTAAAAAGGTCTCATTTGTTATTATATCCTAGTACAACCAACAACAAATTTATTTCATTTTAATTAAGCCAGATTCAGAACTATGTACATAAGTTCTCAAAAAGATCTTATAAATCGTACAGTCACTTATAATGAATAAGACAAAAAACAGGAACGTTCCAACAATTACACAGCGAATCAGTTCTACCAGGATGACTCAGACGTAGGTATCTCCGCCGCCAACACATCTGTCAAGCAATATTCTACTTTTTGCTGAAACTCTGGTTCTTTAATTAGGACTTTATACCTTCAACGTATCCGGTGACAGTCGAGTTTGCTTAAAACTACTATTTTCTAATAAGGCTTTCCCTGACAGAGCACAGCCAGCGGATATTCAATAATGTTAAGAAATAAACTGCCGCGAATAATAATAATAATAAACACCCGTGCGAAGCCGGGAAGGGCCGCTTGTATAATATACATCTAGTATAAAAAAGTACCAGGAGATCATACGTTGATTGGAGATTAACTAGTAAAATCAAAAGAAACGACTTCCTTCTTTGCATTGAACCTTGCATTGATTATGATACTAGGTCAGCACTCTAGGTGGTATGCTTTCATCCCGGCCTACCTCCAGGGGTCGGCCCGGGTAGATCGGGACTATAGTAGGTGACGGCCAGTATAATGTGGCCACCGGATGCCGAAATTTACTACAAAAGTAACAGTAACAGGGGGGGAGGGGGGTCAGCTAATAATGAACGCCACTTTAGATGATGTGTGACATCCTTTGACGCTTTTCTGAAACCATGCAATTGGGCAATTTAACTTCGCTGTGTAGAAACTACCTGAATTTGTCCACCTGAACTGATAAGTCGGCAGCACTCTACCACATCCGGGGGTTACGTCAACCTTTCAGAACAGCCATCCCTTTTTGCCTTACCAGTTATGTGGCTTTAAATGTTTTTGCATCTCCCTCTGGCCATTAGCCGATCTGATAAATCCAGGTATTGTCAACCGCGTTCCAATAGTTGGGCTCGGGCATAATGAGCAGGAAACGTATTAGACCTTTTTCTTTGAGACGTAGCAAATTGGTTTCTTACCGTCTACTTACTGAGAAAGGTTGCTGACCTCAATCTTACTACAGTAAAATGTGAAGTCTGTAAAGTTAAGAGTGAATATATCCTTCTGAAAAAGTGTACTCAACCTTAGCTTTCATCTTCACTTTCTTCAATGAGAACAGTGAACAAATACTGGATAGAAAAATAAAACTATCACGTAACCTTGGAGATTTTAGAAGATTTTAAGAAGAAATTTTATGTAAATCTCAGGAATTCTTTTGATATAAAATCAAAAGAATTACTCAAGGCTATCTTTTACAAAAATCAGTAAACACACGCTCTTGGTAGTTGGAATTTAGATTTCCCCATAATGATAAACCTGAAGAATTACTTAAGTAAGTATAGAGTATCGAGCAAGCGAAGATCTAGCGGCCTGTCGTTGAATCCTAAAATGTTTGTCAGAAGGCAGCTCCCAAACTGATGATTTGATTTTTAGGTTTAAATAATAATGAGATAACTAATATATTTACTGCATGGCAAATTTTCGATAAATCGGCGAGTTTCTCAGTACCTACAATATGCAATATTATGATACTGGCTATAGTTTTCTAAAATAAATTCTTAAATAGATGATCCGATAAACTTGAACATCGGAACATCCCTTGAGTAGAGATCCAGAAAGATTAAGTTGGGAGCGAACTACTAGATTCGTTGTATGGATTTCAACTTCGATGTCGGTACTTACGTTACGCGTCCCTAGGGTACAGTGAATCTAATACCTTTGTATCGATAAGAACTGACATTGTATATCTGACATCTTTATGAATAAATTAATTTATATTTGTAGTTATATCACGTAAATTTATACTGTCGTTATACCCGCACGGTATACTGCGACAAGTTGTGCCAGCAGCGGCTCTTCCTGGAACGAGCGATGTCAGGGTATGCTATAGAATTGTTGTTATTGGTTTGTATGCTGTTTTTTATTGTATTGTTGTTATTGTTTTGTTTCTAGAGGTTAATTGGCACTTCTTATGTTTCCCTCAAGAGCCTACGCGTGCATTTTAATTTCTGTTACATTTTGAAGTAACGTTAAAAGCTGAAAAATATTTGAGGTCAAAGTCAAAAAGTTGTTAGGTGTGAGTTTTTTGCACCCAAATAGATTTAGATCTAAGTTCGTTGCGATCTTTTAGGAACTTTAGGCTAGCAACATGGTCGGATTGCAGCGTAACCGGCATACAAAGAACCCAGCCATTACGAAAATTGGTGTAATTTAAGAAAAAAACACTGAAGCAGCCAGAGGTGTAATGGTGGTGCCGTGTGTTCTATGAAAATTGGTGTTTGTGGTTGCTTGTTGTGTTTTTAAGCATGGGAATATCATTGCTTGACAGAGAAGAGTCTATGTACCTACCGTGCTATTTTCTACAAGTATTTAAGGAGTACAATACAATACAAATACGCTTTATTGCACATCAAAACAGTGAAAAAAAAACAGTAAAGAACAAAGATACAGTGGAGTAGAGTTAGGGGCTTTAGGAAGTTTTAAGACACATGATATCTTCAGAGTTTGAAGGCGTCGTGAATCTGCCTACTTAGTATTCTGTGATATATACTGAACTACAAATACATATATGAGAGTCAAGAAGAGAAGCTGAGAAAGGTTTGATATTTGAATAATTATTCAGAGCCTAGTGCACTTTCATTATACTCGTTTCAGGTGACTAGATGTCACGGTAAATCCTTGCCCTGAGGCTGCGGAACTAGGTCAAACTCCGCTAATTCGTTGTGCATACGAAACCCAGCACTCACTCACGTTAATCTACGGTAGGTACCTACCTATCGTAGTACGTGTGCTTAGTACTAACGTAGAAGCTACGATGAGTACGGACTAAAGCTAGACTACGGTGCCTGGCGCATGAGACATGATTGCTATGCTAGTCTATTGCTAGACATAGGCCTCACCTAATGATCGCCATAGCATGATTGCATGTTGTTGCCGGATTCACTGCCCTGCTATGTGTATGTAACAGCGAACGATCGTACAGCCAGTACGAGAAAAGGATGCGCTTGCAACGAGCAACAAGACGGATAATAGCATACGGCGCGGCGGCGGCGGGGCGTAAGCGTAACGGCATCATGCTCGCTACGAATGGTATAATATTAAATAACGTACGTAATACCAGTCAGTACCTGGCTTTAGCTTACTTAGATTTCTCATAGACAAACAAAATTTGTCTATGGTCTTATCTATGTATAACCTTGCAGGGATTTTGCTTTCGATGCCTTACCATGTTATCATTACTCGTGGGACTCTCTACACGCTGCCTACATTATGTTTAAATTTTGAATCCCAGAGGGTTATATGTTATTCTTTATAACGTTTTTTTACATAACATGTGTGTGTTTTTCCTAAAGTTTAGTTGACTAAACACCAACTTTTTGATTATTTATTCATATAACTAAGGTTACGGACGGATACGACGGTGTATGACACAAGTTTCAAAGAGTACAATAACTACGTAAGACGAGTTTGGGATGCCAATGCCCGGTTCAAGTAATGAAATGAAAATATTGATTGAAAATGAAATACACAATAACAATGGTTAACTCTATGTTAAGCTAATGTAAGGTGTTATCAGTTTCTCGTCAATTAAAATAAGTACAAATTACATAAGTTCGTTTGAATTGAACAAGCATCGTAAGCTTTTACACGGAGTTTTTGAACTGAGCAGTATTTACAGAGAGATATTTCAGTTTGCTCACTAGCAAACTAACAATGTCAGAGTTTCAGCACTGAGCGTTTGCTCAAGCTGTAGATTTCTGGATCAACAGTTTTATTCAGAGCGCTTCCTAGTTGGCTTAGTTAGTTAGGTGGATAAACTTACATATGTATTCAATACCTAGACTAAACCTACCTCACGTAAATTAATTAAAGGTCTGTATAATGATGACTCATTCGTTTTCCGTTGCGGTGGCAGTTCAGGAGTTCCCTTCAACACAGCCCGTGTGGTGGTCGTAAGAAGAGGCGACTGAGGGAACCTACTAAAAGAAAAGCAGCAGCTGCTTTCTGACAATCTCTGTGGCGCGGTGGACGAAGGTCTTCTTACGTGTACGATCTGCATCAATTTAGTATCTGCAGACCGTAAAAACATTTGTTGGGAATCGAACCCGGTACTTCCTACGACGCAGGAGAATCTTTGCCCGACGCGCCACAGAGGTTGTCATTGTTTTAACGATTGTTTATCCCGTAAAATCTCGTACGAGGCCGTCATCATCATCATCAGCCTATATTAGTCCACTGCTGGACATAGGCCTGCCCCATTTAGCGCCATTATGGCGCTCATTGGGGAGGCCGCTATGATATTGATAGCGCCCTGTCTTCAGCTTTACGCATCCAGCATCTACCTGCAGTCGTTCGCAGGTCGTCATCCCACCTGGTCGGAGGGTGTACTACACTATGTTAAACGAAGCCTTAGGTTCCGATATATTCTAAACCAAGCTATTCATACCGTACCTATCTATATTGACAAAGGCAGTTGAACGTCGAACAAAGCTCAACAATATCGTACCTCTATATTGTAAGTCCTAGGCACGAAACTGGTTGCTTTATTCTAAGCCAGCTTCAATATCCTGCAATTAAATGCCTTAAGTTTACGCTTAGACACAGTTAAATAGCAAGAACCACGTCCTCGGGTTCAAGAACCGACGGTGGCCTATACCAGTTTATCCAGTACCAGGAATAAAGCAAGCCCTAGGCGCTCTGGATGAAGGATTTTACGAGCATAATGGATTTTCTCGTCGCGCATATGAAGAAGTACCTATACAGGTAGGTACACGCAGCTTCGTTTCTAAGCATCTATTGATAGTATAACCAACGCAATAAATATGTAGTAACATAAAAAAGCTTATGTGGCTAATTTTAAAGCCGATTCCTGGCCTACAATAACTTACTGTATCTACTTTTAAAGTAGTAGGTAAAAAAGTATGAAGCCCGAATCAAAGCTAATTTTAATAAAGTGTCTATGGTGTTTTTATTACTTTTCAGCTAGGAATTTATTTAAATAATAAATAAATAAATAATGCTGGACAATTCACACAGCATTATGGTAAGCAGCCCCATGGTAAGCAGAGTTTGTCTTATGGGTACTAGATAACTGATATACATAATACAATACATTACATAGATAGATATTTTTTATTATACATAGGAAACGACCAGAACACCCGGAACAATTATCTGCAGATCGTACACACAGTTGTTCCGAGGCGGGAATCGAACCTGCGATCTCCTGCGTCGCAGGCGGACCTTCGCCCACCGCGCCACAGAGGTCGTCAATTTGTAATTTGTAAAGATAATGCTGTGAATGTGCTTTGCTTAAATTACAAAGTACAAATTTCAGTCCTTAAAGTTAAACATCAAAGTGCTTTATTTTCTTTAGACCTTAAAGGACATTTAGACCTGTAATCTAACCATCACTAATTTCAAATTTAATTAGTAAAACTAGGTAATAAAGTGATCACTTGGAATTTTTTGTACTTCAATATTTTTGAGGTACTACTTACTACTAAAGAATAAGAAACCTTAGAGAGCAGAAAGAAATGTTAAATAATGGATCCTATTAGTTTAAAAATTTGCTGTCCATCCACATTCAAAGACAGAGGTTATGAATGTTTTTCCAAATAATTAAGTTTTTGTTTAGTTGCTGGATAATCTACCCTACTTATCTATCTAAAATAATACAACCCCAATCAATTTAGTCATCCTTGTAACTTTGAGAACACACAAGCAGAAAGCTAAGGTCAGGATAATCAATCCAGCTTACAATCATATGTTCGGTATACAATGGAGATGATTATTAGTTACTACTAAGTACTTGTTAGTATTCATACATATCATGTGTTCACCTAATACAGAATTAGGCCTTCTTCCAAGTACGAATTTACTATTATTCCAATGTTCAGTAAGATATGACATTTATATTTCTATGAGCGAGTAAAATTACCCAATTTTTTACAGATTGAAGTCTGTAAAAAATTGGGTAATTTTACTCGCTCGGAGGTTCTCAATTAGACTGTATTTTACTGGAATGGATCATTCTGAATCGGTCTTTACACAGCATTTACTGCTAAACTTAAAAGACAGTGCTTTGTAAAAAGAAGGTATATCAGGGGTGAAACCATTGACAGATACTTTAAATGTACTACAGCTGCTGATTTTTTTTATATTTCTTGCTCTGTTCCCACCTAAACGGGGTCTGCACAAGATAATTTAGAACCCTGCTTCTGATAGTAGAATATTTTCTATAGTAAGTAGGTAGGTACCTACCTAACAGATATAAGAAGATATTCTGTAATCTATGCATAAAAGCAAATCAGCTCGCTTAAAAAACATAAATATTAATATTATTTAAATAAGTAACAAGTAACGGCTACTAGCCTTTACCTAGGTACGGTCGGTATAAGGTATCTTAAATTGATATTGTAAAAACAATTGTAAGCTAACGATCAAGTATTCATTTAGTACTTCTAGGCCTCCGATAAAGCGATTAAGGCCTCAACTAGCCGATCGAAACTAAGTAACGTGCGTAGCTTCCGAACAAATAAAAACAAAACCTTACCTGTGGTCAAAATAGCAGAATTCCCTCAAGGAATTTAAATATCACTGCACAATTCAACTCACTGAGTATATAGCTTGTAGTAGCAGCACAATTTTATGTTGGTTTCATTCACATTTAGCCGATTTGATAATAATCTACACAAAGAATCGCGCTCGTAGGTACTCACTATTCACGTTTGTTGTGGAATTTTGTTGAATGAAATTTGGTTGTCAAATTCGACATTTACACGAACTTCATGGATGTGGCGTGTCGGTAAAACAGTGCTTGTTTCTCAGAATAGTTACTAAGCATAGCTAGCAGATGGCGCTTAACCTTTCGTGTAGCTCCATCTCTTAGTATACAAAGCAACTATAACTTTGACTGTTTTCATGGTGGTTACCTAAAATACCGCAAGAGTGCTCTTCAAATTATTTTAGCGGAAGAATTTGGCGTAATAGGAACATTTATATTGTACTAGCTGTGCCTCGCGGCTTCGCCCGCGTGGAAATTTCTGCGCAATTTTACCATGTTTTCTCCCGTTTAAACCTTTCCTGGACTACGACAAACATTTTAAACCAAAATCACCTAAATCGGCCCAGCCGTTCTCGAGTTTTAGCGAGACTAACGAATAGCAATAGAAGCCATAACTACTGAACAGATCGGGCTGAAATTTGTATACAGATTACTACGAAATTAGTCCTATTAAGTGGCTGATGAAATTTAATTGAGTATTACTACATAGTATAAAACAAAATCGCTTCCCGCTGTCTGTCTGTCTCTATGTAGGTATTATTGATTAGATCTTTAAAACTACGCAACGGATTTTGATATCGGTTTTTTAAATAGATAAAGTGATTCCAGAGGAAGGTTTATAAACCATTTGATTTCCAAGCGGGCGAAGCCGCGGGGCGCAGCTAGTCTTAATATAATTTTAATATAGTATTTATTTAAATGCAGCAAGATAACATAAGTTTTCATAGAAGGATGTACGCTACTGTAACGTACTGTAACGACGACGTCGTTCGATTCCATACAATCAACGATCTAATAACAATTTGATTTAAATCTTTGTCTAATTAAATAACTGATTGTTCTCTTTATTCTATCTATGTATATATTTTATAACGATCTACACGTGTCAATGAACTGTACCAAACTATAGAATGTATGTACCTACTACCTTCCTATTGTTTTAGCTCTGGCGTAGTTGCTGCATTTAGGTAGTTATTTTAAATATTTAATCAGCCCTCTAGTTTTGTACTTAGTCATGAGCCTATCTTAGTCCACATCTGGACATAGGCCTCCCCTAATAAGCGCCATAGTGCACTATCTTCAGCTTGGCGCATCTTCTCCATTAGAAACTAAGATAATGACATAAGAAGAGAGAACAACATAAGAGTTAATTAGATTATAACATCAAGTGTATCAACATGTATCTCATCATCAACCTATGATAGTCCACTGCTGGACATAGGCCTCCCCCAATGAGCGCCATAGCGCCCTTTCTTCAGCTTTACGCATCCAGCATCTACCTGCAGTCTTTCGCAGGTCGTCATCCCACCTAGTCGGAGGGCGTCCTACACTACGTTTACCGAGTCGTGGTCTCCACTCATGAACACGTTTGCCCCAGCGGCCGTCAATTCTTCGCGAGATATGGCCGGCCCACTGCCACTTCAGCTTGCTAATTCTTAGAGCTATGTCGATAACTTTGATTCTCTATTGGATGCATTCGTTACGAATCCTATTCTTCAGAGAAACTCCGAGCATAGCTCTTTCCTAGCTAGACTTTGAACTGGTGAAACAGCCCTATCGTGAGTGTCCACGTCTCAGCTCCGTAGGTCATCATAAATGTACCTACGGTGAAATAAATAAAATGAAGTAGTAAGAATATATCTACTACAGGGTAAGTAGGTACCTATAGACACGGTTCGTCACCCCAAAAAACTCAATACCACCAAAATGGTATCCTAGCAACGGAAAACCCAGTCGATACCTACGCACAAGTGAAATGAATCATATGTAATCGTTCTATGTGTGTGTAAACCATACTGTTCATGTGAGTTTCTTATCCCTATGTATAATAGTATAGAGGTACATACATGTATGTATTGAATACCTGTGCATCGATGAAGTTGTATAAAGAAGAAAAGAAGGTTGCATGGCAAACCGTTTTGTGCTAGCTAATTGTAGATCAATACATGGCACGCTCTAAATAGCTTGTTAGAAGGCCGATAGAGGTTCGTAAGCCTAGATAATGCCTAGCTTAGGTTTTAGTTTGGTGCATAATTAAACGCAATGCAAGCTCTGTAACCTAGATTTGACGTCAGGAAAAAATCTAATATAATTTCCATTTATAGTGTGTTGCCATTCTGCGTCTGTTTTCCCGTGAGAGTACAATCTTTGAATCTATAATCTAATAAGTTTCTTGTGGGATAGCGTGTTCCATCTTATTTCACACAAATCACTTTCTTAAATGAGATGGTGGTCTCATCTAAGTAGTTAAATAATATCCCAAAATAATGAAATAAAAATAACGGGACGCGAGGGATAGCCCGCGTTTTCAAATCCAGTCGAAATATAATTTTATTTCCGAGAGATTCCTTCGAGTACGAGGGCTTACGCACTTATAATAATAATACCTTAGAGATTGTGTTCAACAGCTTTAAAATTTTCAATAAAAAAAGTATTTTGTATTCCCCTATGCTGGTTTATTTTTTGGATCAATAAACCTATCCATTATGATCTGGCGCAGCGCATTTTCTGACGCACAGGGCAATGCCAGTGTCTTGGGAACGCTTCCGATTGGTAGGTATTGATTGGGATACGTTGAGCTCCTCTAGATTGTTTGCAGTTGGTTCAACTATTTCAATTGTCATTTATGGAATTGATTCTTAACATCCGTTTGCTACGCCGTAGCTGTTGCTACGAGCTGTAGCATCGTAAATGTATGTAA
This sequence comes from Eupithecia dodoneata, assembly GCA_947044415.1. NCBI lineage: Eukaryota > Metazoa > Arthropoda > Insecta > Lepidoptera > Geometridae > Eupithecia > Eupithecia dodoneata. Next base: position 2,156,903 of record OX345656.1, on the reverse strand, counting down.
ACGTGCTTACCCCTTTTTTTTTACGATGGGAAAATTCTGTTGTGCATTGCCTCTAGCCTGAGGAGGGTTAGAGGGGTATGTTGGGCTCTCCACTGAGCTACTAACAGAGTGTTAGCAGATAGTGACATACCAACTGAAAACCCATCGATACTTCCTCTCTCACCTTAGTGCCAGAGCGTCATCAAACCACTCGTCACCAGACGATTCGTTTGACAGCGCGCTGGCACTTGACAGGGTTGCGGGTTCCCGGGCGAATTCAACCGCTACCCTGTCGGTGATCATCCGTCTGGGACGGATCCTTCTTGTTGTCCCCCCTTGAGAGGGCGAGGCATGTCCCGGAGCAGTTAGGGCGGCCCTCCCCGTTGGAGACCTGTGCAATGCTGGGGTGGTTCTCCTCTCACCATCACCCAGCTTAAGACCTTCGCTCGCTACGCCACAGAGGTCGTCATTTTAGTATTATTATACAAAATAAAACTGTAAAACATATGACATTGCGTGCCTTGTTATCAAATACCATAAACCATCATTTCTATGATAATATGGACATTGACTGAGGACATGTAAGGGCGGGCGCGCCCGGCGCCCTATGCTCATATGAGTACATTATGTACCTGTATACCTACCTACTGGAAAATCGGTATGGATATCGGTATCTCACATCATAATGAAAGAGAATTTGAGCTCTATCTTTAAATAATTTCTGCCCGCGGCTTCGTATCCGATTGTTTCTATGGAAACGTTTAAAGGATATTTATTTATATGGGAACTAAAGTAAGGTAAAAAACAAATATTTTTTTGACACAGGTTTATGTAAAAAATACATGAATCCATATAGACTCCCGAACTGTCAAATGTATTTCAGGAGTCCGTGGCTTCTCCCACGTAATATACATTTTGTGTCCTTATAAAGTAATGGTACATAGAGTTCTTAAAGTATTAAAATAAATTAAATAAATAAAGTATTCATATTCTTAAAATTAATTAAATAAGAAAAGAGATAACTATGTTCTCATTTAATAAAGGACTTTTTTTATTATTTAAACTGATTTATGAAATGAAAACCTTGTGTATTATTCCAGGGTCAGCCGTTTATCGATGGAAAATTTGGGCCATTCAGTAGTTTAGTTTTTAACAAACATACATTCATCCAAAATTTCGATTTTATAATGTGACCTGGTGATACATAAAGGTTTCATATAGACTCTGATCTTTCACGTGCTAAAATCGGCGTTGCTATACTCGTACACCACGCTATATCGTAATTAAATCGAAATTCGTACACCGGCTGCCAAACTAATGGCATCCAAGGCAATTAGCGAATGCAAGCTGGTACGAGGCACGGAGTTTGACTACGTAAAACAGAACCAACGTAACCATTACTAAACCTTTTTTACCTTTACCTAACGTATAGTATCAACCTTTCTTCCAACAATCACCAATGCTACATCTGCATTTTCGGTTTGCAGAAGCGGCGGAGAATACGGACCACTTTTCATATATCACACTAATAAAAAAATAATGCTGGACGATTCACACAGCATTATCTAACCTCAAGCTAAGCGCCAAGAGCTTGTGATATGGATATATATTTTTATTAAATAAAATAAATAAATAAATAATGCTGTAGAAAAACGACCTGAACACTCGGATCAAATATCTGCAGATCGTATAAGTTTCTTTGTGGCTAGCACCCAAGCTTTATTATTGCAATATTTATATATAGGTATATGTAGTGGATTGACTCATTCATTAATCTATATTTATACTGTTGTTCGACTCATTAATTAATCAACTTTGTTTAGAAGTCATTATCAAGGGAATCGACACAAAAATTGCCCATTTACTTATCAAAGTCGATTATGTTATAGCTGTGTAGTTTTTCTATTAAATTCATTAATGTAATATACTACTACTTGGATTTCTATTACATCCTCATGAGCGTGGCTCCTCGGCCTCATGTTATGTAGCCACCCACGCCTGTCATCTTGTTGGTAACATCGAGCACTGCAGGGATAGAAAGTAAAATGGTAGAAAAGGTAGCGAAGGAATGGAGAAGGAAAGGAGGTCCTAATGTTTTCCTCTGTGGCCCCTATGTCAGTAAGGTCAGAACAAAAACAACAGGAATCACAATATAGTGTATTTACAAAGACCAGGTACTTAATTACAACAATTTCTTACAGTTTCTAGTACATTTTTAAGTGCATCAATCAATGTGCTTAATTTAATAACATGCTACCAGGTGTTACATAAATCAATTTGCTGTTCCCATTGGAACATTGGGTTGACAGAACAGTGTACCCGCGAGGCGTACCTATGTTATGTTTTTTGAGTATTTCTTTGTGTTTGGTCGACACTCTTTATAACCTTGAATCATCAAAACATCTTGGAGCGTAATGCGATTTCGATGCGATGAAATGTTTGTTCAAAATACTCGTATGGTTTCGAGCTGTACTTTGTAGACCTGCACCCTGTTATTTGGTGAAAAAGAGAGAACCATATTGGCCATTTTTATAGTTTTCTATGTCATTATAATTGTGTGAACTGAACATTGGATTGGATATTTTCACAACGGACATTTTTATGGTTGTTTATTTTGCTATTATTAATTTAGTTGGAGGCTTATAAATTTAATAACAACATCTGCACCCGCTGCGTGCGGTTAGGATACGTCGCTTACTCCACGACACACGATTGCTCTTCATCATCAGAAAGCAAACGTTCAGGATGATAGTTTGCAGTGGAGGCAGTGATGGTGATATCAAATTTGAAACGGCGTACTCATTTTCATTCTTAATCGGCATAGACAGAATCTTAGCAATCAGAACTGGAGCCCCGCTGAGAAGAAAGGTGAAGGTTGCAACTTGCACCTTCTGACATATTCTAGACGATACAGTCAACCCAGTGGTCTTAAACAAACCGCACAGCACCTTCATGTACAGAACGAAGTTAACCGCCAGCATCAGCCCGGCGAAAACATAACTTTCTTTTATTAAAAACAGGAATATCTCTAGCTCAGGTATCATCTCACCGGATATATGCAAAATCGCGAGCAGCAAGGGCACGCCCCAGCAGAAAGCGTTCGCTTTCAACATCTTCCGTGTCACATTACTATGGAACACCACCACAATGTCCATGTAAATCAATAAGGAACCGATGAACAGCCAGCACGAGGACGCGTTCACGAAATAAAACACAAAAATAAAAAGTACTGTGTCTGATTCGTAACTTTCCATTTCCATGAAAAATATCCCGTAAAATAGCCAACTGGACATCGTGTAGCAAAATATGACGTTAGCGTAGACGTAGTTGCGGAAAGTGCGCCATTTTGGAATTAGTATCCAAGTGACTATGCAGAATATGAATGTGAACAGGGAAAAAAAAGATGCTATGAATAAGTAAAATAAAAAGAATATTATCAACGTTAATAAGTCCATAAGTTCAGAGAAGTCGTCTTCGTCTTCCAATACCTCCGAAGCATTATTACAGGAAAAATTTGATGCATTATTGAATGAAAAACTTGAATTGCACGTTATATTCATTGTCACTTCGTTATGCACTAATCGCAAACACAAATCTTCGGTACCGAATTAGGGTTGGATTTATTCATGAAAATAATGTACAAAATGAGTGTCGCTTTACTCGAATCAAATGGCAACTGATGAATTAATTGATCATTAAAAAAAATTGTAACCTGTTATCAAAAAATCATTGTACCAAAATAATTAAGGGCTATACTAATTAACGAGATAGTCAATATGTGTTTTGTACACAACCAGCAATGAGTTAGCTGATTTTTAGTTCAATTTCATTCTTTTGATAATATTCACAAATGTTTTGTTCTTTCGGTTTTTCTCAGGCTCATCAAATCTAACAACCATTTGATGAGCAATCACAACCCTCATGCGTCCTCCTTTTTGCTTTACCTACAGTTGATATTAGTTTAGGCTGTGGTTTGTGGTTTGAACAGAGAACTAAAGACTCTTTTTTTTGTTTCTTGGTGTATCAGTCGGTTAAATCCTTGCTAATGAATGCTGAAATACAGAGAATTTTCGTATAAGACGTGGCTATACGCCGATGACGTTGCTCGAGTGCTCGTTTCGAATGAAAATGCCCCTCACAATGAAACTTACGATTACATACGATTAAACTGCGACATTGTAAATTTATTTTATGCAGCCATGTAGCGCTTAGACTACTAGAAAAGTATAGACTAGTCAATATTTTTTTCTACTTAACAAAAGTATAATCTTGCTAATCAAATAATTAATGCTGCTTTGCTGATCAACCTACTATTTATACTGATCAAAAAAAAATTAAATTCCGTCTAAATATTGCTGATGGTCTATATTTTACAGCCGACTAAAATATATTATGCTGTACTACGGCTGTACTACGGCTTTGAGCAGATTTTTTCGCTACCCAATAATAATCTATATATATAAAAGAAAGTCGTGTTTGTTACAACACTTATAACTCGAGAACGGCTGAACAGATTTAGCTGAAAATTGGTGGAGAGGTAGCTTAGAACCAGGAGTCTAACATAGGATACTTTTTATCATTTAATTTTAACCATTTGGACATATGGATTTCCACGGGGGCGAAGCCGCGGGGCGCAGCTAGTATATACTCGTATATATGAAAGAAAGTCGTGTTTGTTACAACACTTATAACTCGAGAACGGCTGGACCGATTTAGCTGAGCTTTTTATCATTTAAACTATTTGACACATAGATTTCCACGGGGGCGAAGCCGCGGGGCGCAGCTAGTTTATAATAAATATTTACTAATTAATTTACTCCGAAAATTTTGGCGTACACACTATGGCAATCAACGATGGCCTAAACCTATGGCCTAAAATAAGCTCGCTACGTTCGGGAGCATAACATCCTCGTATTTTGATGGGGTGGTTTAGTCCCTTGTAAAAAATTGTCAAATAATGAATACCTGAGTTTTTTCAATGAGAGCAGTGAGGTTTCTTTTATCATAACACCATATTTGACGGCTGTACTCGTGGCAAGCAAGGCAACGCCTGTCAAAGCCAACTTTTATTTCTATATGTACCTATTACACATAATGACGTATACGTACAAAGGCTAACCAAACCCTAGAACGGCTTCCTTACGAGAGGCGGAAAGAACCATTAGAATGTTGTCGAAATAGTTTAATGATTGGTTGGAACGTATAATTACTGGCATTCATTATACGTTCCAACTAATTATTCGACCCCCAGCATGGCTTCCAAAGAACCGAAGCAGATCAGCATGGCGGCCAGCGCTATTGCCCTCCGAGGCGTGCGGTTGTTCCTGACTGCTGGGCGGGCGGCCGTCGACCGCAGCCGCGCCGCGCCCGCCCCGTCGCCGCCCAAGCCGAAACCGAAGCCGAAGCCGCCCGTGGTCGGCGCTAGACCTCCGCAGAAGCTATTTGATCTACTGTTTAAAACTACGAAATTTAATAGGTAAGATTTGTATTTTTGTATTTATTCAAAACAATTACATCTATTTTAATAGGTACGACCAAATATATAACGATTATTAATCCTTCTTGAGCATTGCGCATTTGTATGAAATTAACTATCAATAATACATTTATTGATAGTTAATTACTAATACAATTATTACTATCTTAATATATGTATATATAGAACAATATCAGCTTAGTTACACCATTTAAAACGTTCTTGAGAACGGCTAGATTGATTTGTATGTTTTTCATCATCATCATCAGCCTATATCAGTCCACTGCTGGACATAGGCCTCCCCCAATGAGCGCCATAGCGCCCTGTCTTCAGCTTGCCGCATCCAGCATCTACCTGCAGTCTTTCGCAGGTCGTCATTCCACCTGGTCGGAGGGCGTCCTACATTACGTTTACCGAGTCGCGGTCTCCACTCAAGAACACGTTTGCCCCAGCGGCCGTCGCGTCGGTTCTTCGCGAGATATGGCCGGCCCACTGCCACTTCGGATGTTTTTGTTTTGACGGAATTGTCTGGGTCCCGAATAGCAGAATAAATACCATAGGGTTCTAAGCATGCAATTTAAATTCTACGCGGGTGAAGCCGCGAGCTCAGTAATTATATAAACTCAATTTAAATAATGATTGGACGACGAGGACACTGCTGATGATGATTTATAATTCCAATTTGAACGGGAAGTACTAAAAACTTTTGCCTCAATTCTCGTTAGGAAATACGATACTAAGAACTTTTCTGTTGTAGTTCTTAGTAGGTTCTTATGAGTATGGTTACTCTAGCTCAGTGCAAATACGCCCTCCGTTTCTTTTCAAACTTCGCGTACACATTATGTATCTAATAGAGCTCTTGCATAATTTTCCTAGTCTGTCTAACAAGGAAGCACCTACAAGTAAGACATTTGCATTAACCCACCCTAAATGAACCGCCACAAAAGCCCGGAGTAGTATTGTACCGCTCAGTGCGCGTCAGGCCGCGGCGAAGGCACCATGCCTAGTCGGAAGCTGAAGGAAAAACATCTCGAGGCTTTGTACAAGCTCACGCACTTTACTAAGTGAGTTTTATATGTTTTTTTATAGCTGCCAGTGTGGGTTTTATGTATGTTCCGACGGATATTGACTTTTTAATGGTGGGAGTGAAGTATATTTATTGTTTTCGGACGTTTTATGGGTGTTTTGGTTTAAGTTGTGTTCGAGCACGTTTGATAAAAACTGATTTTGTTTCGATGGAGATTAGCTTACAGAACAATTAAATAAATACTCCATAGACTATATAGGATAAGAATTTTTTTTTTTTCAGCGAATCATTATCATCGTATTTTACAGAATCATAACAATAATACAAGTAGGTGGAGTTCCTTGCGTATACAAAGTTTTTGAGTACGAAAGAATACAATCTTCATGTTTTGTGCACAGGAATGAGTTAGAAGCTCTCTACAGCATGTATCGTCAACTGGTGGTGGCTGCTCAAGCTGCTGCTCCGACCACAGCCATTGGTACACCTCCAAAAATAGAGGTGGGTAAATAGATCGAAGCGTGACCCGAGAGCTGGTGAGTATCTGGCGCAACGCATCAGCATTGCAATCAGCAGCGGGGCAATGCAGCCAGCGTCTTGAGGACGCTTCCGACTGGTATTCATATGGATGTTGAACTACCTCTAAATTGTTTGCAATAGGCTGCATTTAGCTGAACTGTTTCAATTGTAAATATCTGAAGATAGTAAAGACATTCGTATACGTTTCTATTCATCATCATCATCATCATCAGCCTATATTAGTCCACTGCTGGACATAGATCTCCCCCAATGAGTGCCATAGCGCCCTGTCTTCAGCTTGACACATCCAGCATCTACCTGCAGTCTTTCGCAGGTCGTCAGGTCCCTTTCTATTACTATGTTGTAATTTCCTTTTTAATTATTTTTCGTATTAAATACAAATACAGGCTGTAATTTGGTACTGATGGAGTCTGAATTTTATAATTAAAGAACTGAGATCAAGTGGATCTGTCCAACATGGCGCCAAAAAGCTTCACAATTAAGATAGGGAATCCAATGAAAAAACATTATAAGTTCAACACGTTTCCGAACGGCTTATTGATTACTTATTGAACACGTATCCGAACTGCATGTCAGACCCTGGCCTTAAGGCGCAAATAAAAAAGTTGAATTAAAGATTTTAATCGTATACTTGGACCATAAATAACAAAAAAGTTGTAAAGGGGGGCTCCCCTTTACACACTATCAAATGATCAATCAATCAAATGAACAACTTTAGTTTTCTAGGAAACTTAATGCGCCTTTTTGTGTATTGAGCGCCTTTTTGTGCTGAGTCATAAAATCAATTTGCTACGGTACTATTTTTATTTTTGAAGCTTCTTTAGGCGTAGTATCGTAGCACTAAGTGTACAGCGGCGGCGTAGCGTAAAAATGGTCCTACGAGTATGACAGATGCTACAAGATGCTAGAGCTGCGTAGCAATGATGCTACGGCGTAGCAATGATGCGACGGCGTAGCAATGAGATCTGTACTCGTTAAAAACAGAAAAGGATAAAACTTTTAAAAAGTTACTTATAACGGGGTATTTACCATGATTTGATTTTTGAGTTTACTCGTACCAATATTTCGGCACAGTTTCATGCGCCATGATCACGGAATAACCACAGTTATTAAAAAAACATGGTAAAAATCCCGTTATAAGTGACTCTAGAGAAAAGGATAGATTTGGATATTAAATATTAATTATTTAGATGCTGAACTGAATGTCAGTATCTCCAGACGCTTCTGTAAAGAGTTTGAATTGAACACAATTTCCGTGCAGCCAGGGACAATACGGGGTTATAAAATTCTTTTATACTAGAAAACTTGTCACAAAATAGCGCGTAAGCCGTAAAAATGGTAGTACAGTGTCATTTCAGTCTTTCAGGTTCTTTCTTTCGTTTTTACTGAGGCAATAGCTAGATATTTTTATTGTTTGTTATACAATGGAATTGCAACTTTGTTATTTTAATGACAATAATCCGTCAGCTTTAATACGTACCTATCCTATCCACCCAAAGGTTGCCTGGAAGAGATTAGCAGAGAGAGGCCTTATCGCTTTTAGCGATAAGGCCGCCGATTGTGCCACTAGATTTAGTTAGTATTAAAATCCTTTATTTTTATTATTTTCTTTATATTTGATGGTGCCATAAATGTATATTGTATTGTAATAATCTTGTCTATCAAGACTCATATATTTTGCGAATTAATGTACCTACTTACATTAAATTTTTAAAGGGTAGGGTAATTTTTAATCGGATTGAACACAGTTATATTATGTGCAATTATAATGACTGACGTTCTTCGTAATATGTTGATATAAAAATAAGTTAAAACTAAATTACCCATTAGCCAATTCTATGGCTAGATTGTAATTATACTGTATATTAACATTTATTTAAAATGTGTATATTAAACAATAAAAAAAAAATTATGACGACCTGTGCACAAGGCTAATCGCAGTTCTCGTTGGGACTGGCCACCATAACCGATATTCGGCTAAGCATCATTACCATCATATTCGGAAAGGTTGTGAAAAAACTGAAACTTCTTTTCGCCGACGTTTTAACCTATAACTAGTTCTTTATTGATAAATTCTAATTCACCTTATTAAGCACAATAATAATATTATAGAGTGATTTATATTTCTTATAGACCTAGGTTAGATGAGACTATTGTGTTGACCCAGTGTTTGATTTGGGATCTCAAACCCACAATGTGTTCTCTTCTTTTATAATTTTTAACTACCAGTCTTCCTATCTATAATCTATGACATCCGCTCGATTAGTTGAGTTGATGACCTAACCGTATCCATCAATGATATGACCCCATCATTTTCAGTGCAACCTCTTTACTAAAAATACCATAAAACAAGCAATAAAACTGATTCTCTCGACCTATTTATCTGCCGCCCTCGCATGTTTCCGCCCAATTCGCCCGCCCTTCATGTGGACGCACGCAATAGATGGTAAAATGTTCCCCATTATCCGGGACAATTTACCAACATTTGGAGCTATTGTCTTCAAATTAAACGTTTTTGTGATGAGTTTCGTTTTTCGAATGGATATTGGTGTGTTTCATTCGCGTTAGAAAAGAGATTCCATGTAATCTTTTGCCGTTACGGCTTCCTGTTGCTTATGGCAACACTTTAGTTTCATATTACTTTATTTTTCTATTCTCCGTTCAATTGTTTATGACCTTCAAGCCAATCTACTCGTAAGTATATACATTAATATTACCGCCTGTGATCTTCACAGGTACCGTTCCTATTTTGAAACATTAAGAAAGGAGAAAATAAAAAAGGTCAAATATCCTGCTTCCAGCCAGCCATATTTTTTCGTTGCATCACGGAGGTCGTAAAATTAGGTTTTATTAGCTAACAACCTCCCTTTACATTTCAGGGCATAGACCAAAACACGTTCCGTGACGTTCTACACAACACCTTCGACCTAGTCACCGAGGATATGATCCTCGAGAGGATCTGGGTGACTTGGGAAAGGGGGGCGAGTGGGGGGGAAGGGTCCCTTCGCTTCGAGCCATGGGTGCGGGGCCTGAGTATACTACTGAAGGGAACTCCTGAAGAGAGGAGGAACTACTGCTTCAACGTGTATGATCTGAATGCGGATGAGTTTATTACTAAGGATGAGATGTTTGTGCTACTCAAGTAAGTCAACGTGGTTTTACTCAAAAGAGGTCTGCGCTCTAAAGTTTACTTCTACTTTATTGGTTAGCTTGTAAAGTAAGTGATTCAATCAATGAGTTCAGTAGCGAAAAGCACTCCATAATATCGATATGACCTATTTTTCGAGAGTTACACATAAAATTTGATTTATTTTAAAATTAATCTTAAATGTAATTAAAAGTTGCACTGCTTACGGTGGACCTGAACAGGAAAACTGCAAAATTGCCATTTTGAAAAGAGAACGAGTATATATATATATATTATTCAAAACCTGAAAAAGACGTGCCTCTGTTGAACGAAATAATATTTATGGACCTGAGTATGGACCTTACTTTTAGAGAACCTTTTATGGGTAGGAAATAAATGACTTATTTATTTAGTTACTTAATAAACATTTTAAGAAACTCGTTGCTGAAGCAGCCTGGAGACGAGGACCCAGACGAAGGTGTTCGGGAGCTGGTCGAGCTGGTGCTCCGGAAGCTGGACGTAGACCAGGACGGGAAGGTCTCTCCCGAGGATTACAAGTAAGTGTTTCAACGGGCATTCCTGGGTCATTTATCATATCATTTATCAATGTGTTTATCGATCGACCTGCGAAGGACTGCAGGCACATGCTGAATGCGGTAAGCTGAACACATGGCGCTATGGCGCTCATTAGGGGAGGCCTATGTCCAGCAGTGAACTACTATAGGCTGATGATGATGAATGTGTTTATGGCCGGTTCACAAGTTGAGCAAGTTATCACAAATGTGATATTGTATAATCAGGACAGAAATAGCACGTAAGAATCAACCCCTTCAACACAGCCTGTGGGTACCTTTAGACCCGACTAAGGAAACTGGCAGAGGAAGTGCAGCAGCTTTTTTCCCTCTATCTCAAACACCTCAACAGCTAATACCACCAATCCCAAGCATGGTTACTATTTCAAAACCCCCCCTTGTTTGGGGAAGGTAGCGGTGGAGGTAACTTTGACAACCTCTGTGGCGCGGTCCGTGAAGGTCCGCCTGCGACGCAGCAGGTTGAGGGTTCGATCCACGCCTCGGGAGAAATGTTTGTGCGATCTGCAGATATTTGTTTTGGGTGTTCTGATCGTTTTCTATGTATAATAATAAAAAAACTATCAATGTAATGTATTGGGTTATGTATATCAGTTATCTGGTACCCATAACACAAGCTCTGCTTACCTTGGGGCTAGATAGTGCTGTGTGAATTGTCCAGCATTACTTATTTATATATTTTATTTAAGTGTGGTGAGTAAGATTATATTGCCAATTTTTTTCCAGGATTGCAGTGGAGCAAGAGCCATTACTTCTAGAAGCGTTCGGACAATGTCTTCCTACCAAGCGTCATTCCACCACATTCCTCAAATCTCTCGCCATCAAATCATAAGAAAGGCAACCAGTTCGACTGTAGATTACATACTTTAGGCGTAGGTAATGTTTATGATAAGCTTCAAACTTCAAAGTGCTTTATTTCCTTTAGAACTTACCTAAAGGACTCACGTCACAAATTTGAAATTGCATAAGTAAAACTATAACTAAAGTGATCACTTTGATTTTTTGTTCACTTCAATCTTTTTAAGGTAAAGTAGAGAAGCGAACAAGAAACTTTTACCTTGTTAGATTGTTAGTTTTTCAGTTGGAGCAAAACTCGTCCCAAGCATTTTTATCGTCTAAATAATCTCATATTTTGTATAAAGCCTTTTTACAAAGGATATGTTTTTATTTAATTTATTTATTGATAATTTTTGCAACTCGCTTGGAGTTTTGTTGTAGAGCTTAGCTATCATATATAGCTTAGCATCGTATACTTAGCTTACCATAAGGATAGGAAGTTTGTATGTGAAGAAAATGAATAATATCCCAAAAATGTTAGATTTCAGCGGGACATGAACCCGCACATGAATTCTTAAATAAATGAATACTTCAGTACGGGAATGCGCTGTTGGTCGAACATCTTTGGGATATTATTTAGGCATCCTAGTACTGTTTCTTTGATGCGAGGGCTTACGCACTATAATAAGTAATAACAACCATAAGAAGAAAATACCTTATCGAAGTACAAAGATCCGTGAATAATATTAAGTAAAAAAAAGCTAAGTAAGTGTTCGATCACGTAGGTACGAGTATGTTTAAAAAACTATAAAAGTACTTCGTTCTGAAATAAGTTTAGATAAAAACAAATGTTTTTGTATTTAAGATTTATTTAAATAAGTATAAAATGTCACGACTCAACACGTACCTGTTTTACATATAAATAAATGTTTGAATATAAAATATATGATAGGAACCCATTTGTTTACTGTATCTTTGGATGCTGTTAATCATGAGGGTCCAATCCAGTCTGCATGAAGTCTGTCAGCACCTTGCTAGCGTTGATTGGAAGCATGTTGAGGAACTAAAACAGAATTGTATGTATGTCTTACAAAATATAAGTTCAACATATTTCACCATTAAAGTTAATCCGGTTCAAAACTCAACCGAGTTTAAAAGCTGTCAAGTATTACAGATTTGAACTCGTTCAATCTGAACTTAGTTTTGGAAACAAACGGTGAAGTTTTTGTATTTGTATTTATTCAAAACAATTACATCTATTTTAACAGATATGACCTTTTACAATAGAGAAAATTGGACCTTTAAGAGTAGCCTTAAAGTTGAAGTTACCTTAGTCGTGTAAAACAGCTCGCTCGGCACAGTTATCTCGACATAGTTCCGTCTGATAGCGTTGAGGATCTGATCTGCGGCATCCCCCGGGTCCACGGTCTTCAGGAGGGTTTCGAAGCGGATGCGAGGCTTGTGGCAGAGACCCGTGTTCACTATGTACGGACAGATAGTGGTCAGGTTGATCTGGAATATGACACGGGTAATTCATTATCATCAACTGCATATTACCAGTAGAGGCCAGCCTAGGCCACGTGTTCTTAAGTTGAGACAACGATCGGTAAACGTAGTGTAGGACGCCCTCTGACTAGGTGGGATTACGACCTGCAAAAGACTGCAGGGAGATGCTGGATCGGAAGCATGGACGTGGCACACTTTTGGATAGGCATCCTAGTACTGTTAGATAAATGAAATATAGGATTCCATTTGATATATAGTTCAACGGACGGGCACGACCTTCAGCAATGAAGAGTATGACAAAGAAAAAGGTGTATAAACACTACATTTGGGCACCTGTTTAGCCTAGGCAACCTTAGAGCTACTCATCTGTGGCCATCGGAAGGCGTCAATCCATGCTTTTCTGGTTCCTTGTGTTCTAGTTTATCAGCTTATGCTCGATTTTTTCAAACAACACATGTAAAAGTAAACAGTAAAAAATCATTTATTTCTTTAGGCTTACGAAATAAGCACTTAGACAAGTCATATTTTATACATTAAATTATTATCAAATAAAATTATTTTACTGTTCTCTTCAATTTTTGTCCACTAGTGGAAGAAGTGAAAAAAAAAACCACTAGCATGTTCATCTCTTATATGTCTAATACATGGTTATTTGCCTATTTAAGTGTAAATATAATATGATTCGATACTTGTCAATATTTAAGTAAAGCTAAGCATGAGTGAAGTTGATAGAAAAAAACTTAAGACTTATTATTTAACAGCTTGTGTGTGATTTGGCAGGGAATTTATGTACGTATATATTAATTAGATTATTATCTAAAGCCAAGTCATTATTAAATAACAGATAGGGGAGTAATTTCTTAGACCGGATCATAGACCACGATAACAAAACGTAAGCAATAAAAACGCGGAGTCGGGATAACCCGCAAAATCGAATCGGTTTTTTATGTTAAACTTTGTAAAACCAAGTGCGAAGTTTACATGCGAAGAAGATATTGAAAAACAGTACCCCTCGCTTACTCAGCTCATTTGGATTGGAAAGAAGGGCGATAATTTTCAGCGAAATATTTTTTTTTACTTTCATGATTTGTCATCAAATAATAGGTCATTTTCTCAAAAGTCATCCATAACGGGATATTTACTATAGTTAATTTTTAAGTTATAGTATATTTGGGCACAGTTTCATGCGCCATGATCACGGAATAACTGAAGGCACTGCGAGTAAGTTCATATCATTATATTGTTATACATAATACACAAAAATACATAAGTTCATATACACACATTTCACAGTCCACATACAAACTGTCTATACCCCCGTCTCGGGTCTTCATGAAGCTCGACAGCCAACGCCTCCATGATGCGTACTTATAGTGCCGAAGTACGGTACCAAATTGCGTAGACGAGACGTATAGTGTTTATATCATTAGATTATCAACACAAAAGTCGAAATATTTATTCTAGAAGTTTCAAAAGTTAGATCATTTTCTGTTCCATACCCCCGTAGTATCCCTCGGGTCTTCATGTAGCTCGACAGCCAGCGCCTCCATGATGCCCCTGGCTGCGTACTTAGTGCCGCAGTACGGCACCAAATTGCGCAGACCCATCTTGCCGGCCATAGATGACATGGCGACGATATGGCCGTTGTTGCTTTCTAGCATTGCGGGGAGGAAGGCTTGGATCATCTGAAATGTTCATTACATTCAGGATCTTTCATAACCTGGCCACCTAACCTTCTCATAGTGGGAGAGTATGTAGGAGGAGAGTAATATTGAACCAGATAGAGGAAAAATCTGACTGCCATCTAAGTCAAAGCCGTAAAATGTCATAATATTTTAGCGCCACGATGAGCTATAGCTCATGGGCAGGTCATAAACTAGAGTCACAGAATAACTTGCGCTATACCTAGTTCGGTTTAGAGATGACAACTAAACAAGATGTCACGTAACAAATATTTGATGTACCCACTATGTATGATGTATAGTACAGTATGTATTATATTATCTGTGATATAGTGTTATTTTTTTATGCTGGGGGGTAATTCTAGCTTATTACAAGGTTTACAGAGAAGATGACATGACGGCTAATCCCGAGTGTCAATGGCAGAAGGTCATTGACCTAATAGGCTATTATAACATAACGCGGGAAATTTGAACTTCTTATTTTAATACTTTAATCATGAAAAATTTCTTTAATTTAGATTTTAAACAAACTTCTAAAAATCGTAGAACCATTGTTGACGGGTTCAGAATTACCCCACTTCACTTGCTAGTACACATGTAACCTGGCACTCTGTATATTGCTAAGAAGATACATACCCATAGGTTTCCATTGACATTAATCTCCACCTCAGAGCGGATCTCCTTCTCGGAATGCCTGAGGATCGGCTTGCACGGCATGATGCCAGCGTTGTTGATGAGGATGGTCACATCGCCGACCTCCTTGCTGACCTTGTCGGCCAGGGCGAAGACGGCGGCGCGGTCGGTGACGTCACATCTGTGCAAGTAATGTTGGGCATTTCAGAAATCATCAGCTGGCCCTTACTAGTAAAGTTAGTGGAAACTTATAATAAAAGCATTGCACGGCATCATGCCAGCGTTGTTGATGAGGTTGGTCACATCTCCAACCTCCTTGCTGACCTTGTCGGCAAGGGCGAACACTGCGGCGCGGTCAGTGACGTCACATCTGTACAATCTGAATGAAATTTTGCATATAGGAATAAAACATTGGATACTTTGTATCCCATAAATCCCCCATGAGATGGAAATAACCTATAAACAACGCGTGCAAAGCCGCGGGCAGTGTGATGAAACTACTGAACAGATCAGAGTGAAATTGCATAGATGTATCACATCGTACATCTATGCAATTTCACATATTTTCAAGCTCTATTTATAAGCTTGAAATCAAACAAAAAACCGACTTCGAATCCTTCTTCACTTTTAGGCTGTACTTCGAATAAACCAGTACTTACAGGTAACCATGAATCTTCCCCTTCTCCGCTTTGACCATCTTGAGGGTTTCCTCGTTGCCAGCCTGGTTGACGTCTACCGAGACCACCACGGCACCCAGCCGCGCGAACCGCAGCGCCATCTCGCGGCCCATGCCATGCCCTGCACCGGTTATCTAAGGATTTCAAAGAAAGTTCTTAATAATGTATTAAGAAAGAAAATTACAATCAAAGAAGTTAGAACTAGTAGGTTTACTTGCAACAACTGAGCTTAGTAAGCTAGAAGAATGTTGCAAACAATCTTCTAAAGTGCAACTTGGCTAGGCATTTGTGGAAGTTATCGGTCGATGTTGTCGATTCGTTTGGTGGAATCGAAATGTATGTACCTACATTGTCTACCAAAAATCTTGACGTTGAAAACACATCACGTGATATATCTAAGGCATACGTCAAATCCATACATTTTTGGACTTTTCTACTATCGCTTTCGCTATGTTACATTGTATAGCCCCTCAAGTATCTCAACTGATCTAATTCAATACTAGTAAGAAGCGTCTCCAAGACGCTGGATGCATTGCCCCACTGTTAGGCAATACGTCAAATCTACTGAACAGTTCGGCTGAAATTTTACGTACAGAAAGTTCCAAGCCTGGAATAAATCATAGACATTCACTATTTCATAAATCAATATAAAAATAATAGTTCCAATGGGATAGAAATAACCCTTAACGTTTCTAAACAAAGCGTGTAAGCCACGGGCCAGAATTATCTATACTAATATTATAAAAAGGAAAGGTTTGATTTTTTGTTTGTTTGTAACGAATAGGCTCTGAAACTACTGGACCGATTTAAAACATTCTTTGACCGTTGGGAAGCTACTCTATCCCCGGTGAACATAGGCTATAGGTATTATATTTTCAAAAAAGTTAGGGATCCGTACTAAAACCGTTAGTTGGGCCGCTAGTTTTTTATAATTATACTATCAGTGTAAAAAAGGAACATGCAACAGAGGCCCATTTTACTGCAATTACCTATAATATGACCATTAGGTAGGGTATCAGATCATTTTTAGTTTTACAGAGAACTATAATGATTAAATTTGAGTGAAATATTATCATGATATATCAAACCAAATTGCAATTACCAGTATATTTAAAAGTTCAAAGTACATTCGCTACCTGGCTTAGAAACACAGATAAAATTAAATCAGATTAGGTCAGATAATTACTATTATGTAGTGATTCATATATTTGTTGTAGACCTATCATAGGCATATATTATTTGAGCCACGGTGCAGGATCTTTATTATAGTTAATTGGTAGTTTATGAATTAAAGGGATATGTTAAAAGTAAATAGGAATATTAATATTATTCAGGTAATATAACTAATATTTATATATAAAATATCCAACAGGAAAACAAACACTCTGAAATTATAACATTTTGGGGCACAAAACCTAGACTAGGGGGTGCTGTCTAAGTGCTTATTTGTAAGAAATAAAAACTTTTCATTTTCATTTTCATTTTCAAACTCCATTCAATCCAACATTAAGTTTCATCTAAATGAAAATAAATACAATTTCAGAAATAAAATAAAATAACAAGAAGGTAAAATATGTGCTAATTATGTTGAAAAAAAAAAACATATTATCAGAGAGAGCTACGAGTACATAAAGGCCACCGGAGGGACGAATTCTTCATACAAACGTAATACCAAAATTATTTCTATTATTTCAAGCATATTTCCACTATAATATTCCATTATTTGTATTAAAATAGTATTTATCTAGGTTCCCAAATAGTTTTTTTTTCAAAATACTTACCTAAAATGAAATGAAAGCCAATCTAATTTTGCACATTTTTATGCGAAAATTGACAAGTTTTCTTGCTATTTGTTTCGTATTTAAAACATCAATATCTTACGTTTTATTTATTAAGGAACATAGCTTATATTGTCTAGTTACAGAATAACAATACTTTGTGAAGAATACAAAAAGTTTTCAGTCATAATTTTTGGTATTACGGAACAAACCAAATTTTGAACGGCTAATATTGCTATCGCGCACGCATTGGCGCGGCGCAAGAGTTAAACAGGGACACCGATATTCGGAGCGATTTTTGCAAGCGAGGGTCTCCGGACCCTTAATATATGCATTTAAAAATAAACTTAAATAAACTGAAAAATTACATGCGTATGTACGCTGTGCCAATGAATAACTCACTATTGGTAAAATTACCAAAGAAATTATAGAATTATTTATTATAAACTAGTGAAAAATACAAAATAGTACAGTAATAATTTTTACAGTAATAATTTTGTATTTTTCTTGTTATTTCGTTATGTATTTTCTTTGTTTCCTATGTATTATTTATGTTTGACATATAAGAATATTTCTTATAATTAAAGAACTGAACTGAACTGCTGTAAAATGTTGTGTGTTAAATATTTATTTATTTTTAGGCACCAGAGGTCAGTTTAATTATTGAAAAAATCTAGATTTCTTTGTACTTTTGTATCTCATTATAATAAAACACTTTTTTTTATTAGAATAAAGTTCTTCAAAGCTAAGGGTCATGGTAGTGCCTTAGGCCGTGCTCACTTTGGATGCGAATTTGTTCGCTTGTTAACGTATGAATACTGTTCGTACGAATTCAGTGCGCACACTGAATACCTTTTCCTCCGTCAAATAGGCAGTGTCTCGGTGATATTGATTTCGACAAGTCATCTTTGTTACGATGAATAATCGATATCTTCAAGATAAATGTCTTCCACAACAGATATCCTAGAACCGAATGGATGCACTAATTAATTTTAACAAGAGATGAGTTTGGAGAATACTTATGGCTGCATTTTATTTTTATTTAAAATTACCGTATTTCACCTCCCCCCCCCCCCAAAATCTCCAAACCTGTGTTACCGGTGATACACCTCGGTAACTATAATAGTATTCTTTAAACATAATTTTCTTTTAACTTTTAATTACCTACATATACCTACCCACTTAATTGTACGGCTTTTTACAAAGAAAACTACATCTAGAGAGAAATAGTACTTACAATTTAAACAATTTAGCTAACTTTATAATACGATTGTTTCTTGCGCTGCCTTGCACAATGATACTCAGGAGAATTTAATTGGTTTGAAAAGCAGCTTATCGAATTCTAAATTAGGTATTTATGTAATAATTTTATATGATAGGTGATTAAATAATTGATAATAGAGGTAACTTCGCTACATCGATTTTTTATTTATTCGTAGGCTACATCCCTATTTTATTATTACTTTATTCTTTGCTGCATCCGCTAGAGAGCTCGTAGGTTTTTACTTACAAACTAACTACGAACATTAGAAACATTGAGGAAAAAATAAAATAGGAGAAAAACATTTTCCGATACCTAATATTCATGGGTTTCTTAACTATCAAACATTGACTGTTAAAGACGCCACACACAGAAACCGCTCGCAGGGCGAAGGCGTGCGGGATGTATCATACGAATTTATATGATAGACTACACATACACGGCGCGGCTTTACTCGCACGCCTTCGCCTCCGGGCCCGCCTCGGCATGTCCGCCACGCCACATAACGAGGCCGGCCCGGAGGCGAAGACGTGCGAGTAAATAATCATACAAACTAACGTGCACCGCGCCGCCACCGCCTTTTAGGCGGTACGAAGTTCGCCGGGTCAGCTAGTTTTCATAAAAAGCTCACCAGAACTATATCGTCGCTGACATCCTTAGGCTCAGGAGGCACGACCCACACCGCGAAAGCTTTTAGAAGCTGGAAGTTCACACGCAGGATCGTCCATATCGTCTCGAAGATGATCCTCAACACGAAGATTACTTGGGGCTCCTCCGCCCTGAAAAACAAGAAGGTTAGCGAAGTGAAAAAAAAAACGATGTAGGCACAATTCTTTAGTGCAAAGTTTCCTAATTGGTCACAACGCAAAAACCATTAAAATTTGTTTCAATATAAATAAATAAATAATGCTGGACAATTCACACAGCATCATCTAGCCCCATGGTAAGCAGAGCTTGTGTTGTGGGTACTAGATAAAGAAAGAAAGAAAAGAAGAAGAAGTTCTAATAAGTCACGTCTTAGTTTTGTAATTATTGGTCACCCCGTTAATTAGTTCTCATTGGTTAAAGGCCTCATTTTGGAACTCTGCCTTAAAGAACCAATAAGGTTCAAATCAGAAATTAAAATTCGCATATTCCAGAATTGTGATTTAAATTCTATTCTAATGTCATCATGGCTGCCAGTGTCCAACCCACCCACGGAGTCGCAGCTGATGGTCACGAGTATTCATAATATTAATCCCTAATGCATATTACGAAGTTTTGCTTGGGAGGGACTTGGTCATGAAAATCTGGCACTGGCTCCCGGACCATAAGACTTACATACATAGATCATATTAACTAAAACTAAGAGGAAACGTGTAAGTGCGTAAAGTCTAGTAACAAAATGGCTTTGCCTCAGCATGAGTTGGATGACCAGCATGCTAGCAACCGACGCTGGTCTTCCGGCAAAGCAACTTGTTGACGTTACGGACTGACTACTCACTACCGCTATACAATAAACAAAAAAACACACTATTATAAAGAAACTTATCAGGAATACAAATAAAAATTAATGTGGAACTCTCGTATTTTGAAATAACTAGAACTCTTCTCGCTTAGCGGATTCTTCCATTTCTTCGCAACATCGTAGAATTGGTCTAACCTCAAACTATAGACGCTGGCGTTCCGCATAGACAATATGCGCATTGCAATATCAAAAAGGAGGCGTAAAGGACTCCTTAATACTTTCACTGCGAGTCGCACAGAGAGTGTTAAACCATCAATTAGATTCCGACACAGTACTTAAAGTATAATATAGTCACAAAATTGACTTACATGTTTCTCGTGTAGCTCCTATTGAAGTGATTGGAGCGTTTAGTATTACAACAAATATATCTTATCAATAGCCTGATATGTGATTATCACTCAGGTACAGACCTATGACCTAATCAGTGAACATTTGGATACACCAGCCGATAGAGTCCGAAAGTTAAACAAATCAAGGACACGTATTTTTTATATTATTAAAAATGACAATAATATATATATTAAACTTTTTTCAATGCAAAACAGATGCAACACAAAACGATTAGTGGTGGCTTTGGCCTATTTTCATTTACAACAACACTATCTCCTTTTTTGGAAACGTATAATTTGTAAATTACATAATTTACAAATTTCTAATTTTCTTGCATGAAACCGCTCATGGTAGCGGAAAGAAAGACACTAAAGTTTACATTATAGCTTGTCGCTTGAACGATAAGAAAAATGTCAAGAGTCAAATAAAATGAGATAAGAAGATTCTTGAAATAACTTATCTTTAGGATGAATAACAAGGATCTTCGATGCAACATCCATGGATGGGATGCCTAAAATTAGTATCGCAGTCAAAAAATATTTTCAGGGTCGTTCAAACTCAACACGCACATATCAAGACATGTACTATACATACATATATATCTATCTATACTCCTATTTAGAATCCAAGATATTTTATATGACATTTATGAATGAAAACTTACTGATAACAATAATAGAAAACAACAAGGTAGCACCAAGGTTATAACTAAAAAGTAAAACACAAACTTGAACAACACATAATGTCATATCACAGGTGGAGCGAAAAATGTTTAAATTTGAATTTAAAACGAACAAAAATCAATAAAATGATGAATGAAAGCTTTGAAAGAAGTCCCTATTAATTAGAACGAATATTATTATATTACTTAAAGTGACAGAATCTAAAAAAAATAATCTAGAATTTAGAGAGATAACGTAGTGACCTTGGTATTTCAGAAATTAAATCAAATGGGCCATGGCCAGTTTTACTATTGCGTTTCTTTTTGTTTTGTAGTACTGGTAGAACTGCTTATTTATATTATTCTTTAACGGAGTTATAATATACATTATACTACCAAAAATGCTTACAATGTATTTGGTAAAGTATACCGACTCTAGTTATTTAAAGAATAAAAACAAATTAGATTGTTTTTCTTTACAATAGCGCCTACCTTTAAATCAATAGCAACGGCGAAATATTGTCAACGTAAAAAGGATTCACTCTCCAGAAATTGCCAGGAATTTGTGATTTAGCTATTTGTTATCGAACTGAGTTAGTTAATGCATACATGTCATCATCATCATCAGCCTATAGCAGTCCACTGCTGGACATAGGCCTCCCCCAATGAGCGCCATAGCGCTTTGTCTTCAGCTTGCCGCATCCAGCATCTACCTACACGTAATACAGCCAGCCATAATCATCAGCTCTTTTCAGCCAAATACAAGGTAACAAGGTAGGTCAGATAACAAAATCAAAGCTAACTTCATTAATAATAACCTAACAAGGTTTCTTATTCGCTTCTTAATCTACCTTAAAAAGATTGAAGTGAACCAAACATCTCAGTGATCGCTTTATTTCCTGGTTTATCTTATGACATTTCTATTTTCAACGTGTTCCAACAGCCCAAACGTCTAAAGGAAATAAAATATTCTGATATCTAATATTTTTATTGATATTTGAATAAACTTGTGCTTTCAACAACGCATACCTAACAAGACGTTGAAACTCGAGTTCAACTATGGGCCACCGACGAAACTTGGTAGCCTATTTCTAAATACGAAGGTGGTATCTTTCACAGATATGAGATAAATAACGATTTCCAACTCAAATTTGCATATTACACACTTAATGCTTAGCTTTAGAATGATCTAGAAGTAACCTTTGGTTCTTGTAACCTTGAAAGTGCAGTGATTGAAACACTCAATAGGTACCTTCATAGCAGTTTCTCCATACATTATGCAAGTCAAATATCGCAAGTTCTTCAATGATACTGCTCACTTTACTGGTCACAAACAAGAAAGTAAAAAATCTCATATTACGAATTAAAGTATATTTTAATATAACCTAGTTAACCGCAACTCTTATTTACTTTAAAAATGTAGCAAGAGGCTAAGTTTATATTTTGTAAATCAAATTTGGCTTGAAGAATCAGTGACGTGGTAGGAACATAATTTATAAAAAACGTTTTATACTCATAAAGACAGATTATCAACAGAGATTTGATTTTGTTATTTGAAATTTTCTAAGATTTAGAGCACTGCAAAACATATATGATAATAATTAAAGAATAAATGCGGGAAAATCCACACAGCATTATCTAGCTCCAAGTTGAGCTTGTGTTATTAGTACTAGATGACTTAATAACCTTAATAGAATACATAATATAGATAGATATTCATTTTATATACTCGGCCGCCGGCGCGCCAAATCGTGCGTTATTTTCGATAATCCATTTCGTTCCAATGCTGGCCCAAATCCTTCGATAGGTAATACATTTTGTTCCAATGCTGGCTCAAATCCTTCGATAATCCATTTCGTTCCAATGCTGGCTCAAATCCTTCGACAATCCATTTCGTTCCAATGCTGGCCCAAATCCTTCGATAATCCATTTCGTTCCAATGCTGGCCCAAATCCTTCGACAATCCATTTCGTTCTAATGCTGGCCCAAATCCTTCGATAATACATTTCGTTCCAATGCTGGCCCAAATCCTTCGATAATCCATTTCGTTCCAATGCTGGCCAAAGGTATGACTCAAATCCTTCCTTTCCGTACGAAACCATTAAAAAAAATCACTAGGGGTGGTATGTAAGTAACCTGACTAGTAATGTCCTACTTGTAGAACAACAACGAATTATTTTTATTAACCGAATTCTATTAAAAATAACAATATCAAACACGAGTGAATTTTCCTATTTTTTCATATAAAAGACATAAACGCGCTGTCCCTAACATGTACATGCGTCGTACGTTAGCTAGGTACCTGCTTAGTTGTTATGTTATTGTGTTGTTAATTTATTTATATTAGACCATCAATACACATAATCAAAACAGGACTAAGTTTGAGTTTATATTTGTTGTAGTTGGTAAAAAAACTTGCTTAATAGCGATCCACTTTTTACAAGATCGACCAAACAAAGGATTGCATTGTTTTCAGGGTTCATGGCGGCGGCGTGGGAATTTCCTTATTCCACCATTTCAACCATAACTTTTAAATGCCTGCACAGATTTGCTTTTACAATACAATATTTTATCTTTATTGCACCATCAATACAAAAAATCTAATAATAAAGGATCATAATACTTTTTAAGTCTAGTGGCACAATCGGCGGCCTTATCGCTAACGGCGATAAGGCTTTTACGAGTACGTCGATATCGTTAAAATCCTTGCATTATCCTGGATGACACAGGATATATTTTTCGAAAAAAAATATATATAATGTGGTTCTAGTTATTTAAATGTGAAAAAACTTATAATTAAATTTTTTAATTAACTTATAATTTCTTATTATCTATTTATTATTAGATAGATTTATTTATGATTTGGTTAGATTATATGCAAGTATCATATTAATTATTATCATGTTAACATTTATTGTTATTATTATAAAAGCATCAATGAGTAGAGTAAGACAAAAAGAAAAAAATAAACAGGAATTACAAGATCAAAACGAAAAACATAGGTACCTACTTACAATAAAAAAATATTATTATGAAAAAACTGATCTGACTTCAAATTCCTTAGTATTTACACTGTTTTTGGGGACAAATATTTTACCCGGGAACATTCTTTTATGGGATACCTCGGGACCATTCTCCGTATAATAAGTAATTTATTTATAAATCAAAACCTAAAAGCACACAGATGCCCTGGTACTGTCCACGATTCTATCTATCCATGGTTGTCTGGTAGATAACCTAACCGCTCTTGAGCGATAAGACCGCCAATTGTAATTAATTTTTAAGTTTTTTCTGTACATAGTTTTCTACTTAAAGTGCAATTAAGAATTTTCTATCTTTTATAGCGAAAAATTCTAAGTCGGTTAATTGATGGAGAAATCGACGAATACATATACATTACATAAAAATAAATACAACTGAACATAGAACACATACCTCTTTTCTATGTTTCGTCGGTTAAAAATAAAACTGTTTCACCATTTAATAAAAATTGAAGCTTTTTGCATCGCTGAGTCAGGAAAACTCCTTTTCAATTTTATTTTAGATAACCTAACCTTTTTTGATGGAAGATTGTTATCTGCATACCACCGGTAGTAAAGCGTCAAATGTAAAACGGTGAGCGCGTCGCCAAGCGGTAGTCATTCGCGACAAACGCGGCGAGCGGACGCTTGCAAAACTTCCCGCGATTTGTGAGTGCATTCCAATTTTGAAATAAAGAAAAACGTAAGTACAGGAACTGAAAAACGATTGAGGTTCTATGGGTTGAGGTTTTACTCTGCTTGTAAACTCTGCAATGAGTTTTTATTTCTTATTTTATGTAGAAAATGTAATGGTAGGTACAAAGAAGACGCAACCATTATTTATTGCCGATAAAAGTGGGAGTGTGACAATACTTTGCATCTTATAATTTTTCAATTTAAAATACAGAACCGTAAATAGTTATAACTACTATATGCCAGTACGACAAAACCCTTTATTAAGAAATAAAAAAATTAAAAGAAAAATTATAAGCCATGCATTTACCTGTAATAACCTACTTAACATCAGTTACATAAAGCTAAAATAGGTGATAATAAATAATTGAGAGACACACTCAGTAAGTATAATTGTAAAGCAAACAATTGCATAAATTGAATCATTGTATTAAAAATAGTTTCATTGTTGACCACTTAACGAAGAAGGCTCCATCCAATCCCTGCACTAATATTTACTAAGTTAATTAAATACATTGAAATGTGAAGTAATTTAGTCATAGTTTACCATACGTCTTACTAACGAGTTTATAGGTAGAAATTGGTTCCTAATTATAAAAAAAAAATAATGGTGGACAATTCACACAGCATTATCTAGCCCCATGGTAAGCAGAGTTTGTGTTATGGGTACTAGATAACTGATATACATAATACAATATATTACATAGATAGATATTTTTTATTATACATAGAAAACGACCAGAACACCCGGAACAAATATCTGCAGATCGTACACACAATTGTTCCGAGGAAACCGCAACCTCCTGCGTCGCAGGCGGACCTTCGCCCACCGCGCCACATCAGTCGTCAATTATAAGTAGTTTAAGAAGTAGGTACTCAGGACAAACTGAAGACACAATAAATATATAAATTAAATTAATAAATAATGCTGAACATTGTTTATAAACATGGCCCATTAGGGATTTTATTGTTGTGGAAGTTTTTGACAGAATTTGCACTACTCCCCGGCAACACATTTATTTTTTATTTGGTATATCGTGCATATACTACGTACCAAGTGAAGTTGTTGAGAGCTGAGTGAATAAATATTGACAGAATGAAGTATTTCATTGACACAGTTATTTTTGAGATAGAGATATGTAGATAGACAGATAGACAATACTTTTATTGCACACTTAAAAATAAAACAAACAAGGTAAAAATAATAATACAAGATATGTGACAATTTGGCGGTCTTATCGCTCAAGAGCGATCTCTACCAGACAACCGTGGATGGATAGGATCGTTGGATTGAAAAAGGGGATCCGTGTGCGTTATTATGTAGTTAATTACAACATGAGATGTGAATCTATCGACTCGAACAATATGGGTACCTACGAGTTACGAAAATTTAGATTTTTATCGAGCCGACATAGCAGATCATTCTAGATGATTTGATGTACCTATGTAGATGTATGCATTATGTGTAATGCCGCAGGTACAAGTATTTAACAAATAAACAACAAAAATAATACTATTTTATTTCATTGAACATTCTGATTCCAAACTCATTTAGACGCCTGCTGACTACGATAAAGGATACTCTATGAAACCTAGATTAACTTTATCGTATGTAACTTATTTTAAGTAAACACTGTGTTTGCATGAGAATAAAGTTCTTTAAACGTAAAAATACATGAACCTGACTGTACTTCAAAATATGATATTATTAAACTCGACATAAAGGTAATAGAAGCGGGGCAATGAAACTCGACGGTAAGGGAATAGAAGCGGGTCTGAATTCGTAAAGTCGACCTAGGGGCAATAAAAGCGAGATAAGGTTTTCGACTCGACAGAACGGGAATCGACGTAAAGGGAAGAAGCCATAATACATCATAAGAAGCCTGCAGACAAATAATACAAAATATTGGGCTAATATCAAAATTGATTGGTTTGTATGTCCCAATTAAATATTATTCTATATAACACGCCACCGTCTATACTTGTTCTAACTCTTCATGTCCATCCAAAGGTTGCCTGGCAGAGATCGCTTTAAGCGATAAGGCCGCCCATTGTACAATACATTCTTTATTTGTCTTTTTCCTGTCCAGTGTATCTGTTTTTATGGTGTGCAATAAAGAATTATTGTATTGTATTGATTACAACTTCTACATAAACAAAGTCGACTGACAAAAAACTAGTCGGTAAATCATTAGAGACTTTTATTATTTATTTATCCGTTTTATGCAATGCAGTAGGTACAGTCAGCGTCAAATTGATATGAGCGTGTAGAGTAGTCAAAATGATCTGAAAAATCTAAAAGCAATTTGATATACGCAGTTCGAAATGTTCGAATCATCATATTGTTGTAAGCACCCAAGGTGATATAAATATGAAACAATGAATAGTAAGATATTTTGAACACCTTGGTTGCTTACAGCAATATTATTATGGTAATTCGAACTGCGTATATCAAATTACTTTTATGTTTTTCAGATGATTTTGACTACTCTAGACGCTCATATCAATTTGACGCTGACTGTACTATTATGACTAAAGTATGTACAAGTTAATCATAATAAAATGACTAGGAAAATTAACATCGACGATTATAATATAATAAATAATAAACACAGCATTTTAATAGTTATTTTACATCTATTAGTAATTCCATAGTCCACGCGGGACGGTGGGTATTTTCCCGCCATTCTCATTTGCAAGGAATTTATTAATGTGAAGATTTGACGGAAATCTGAATAACCATCAGATGGTTTGACGGAATACTGAATAACCATCAGATGGTTTGACGGAAATCTGAATAACCATCAGATGGTTTGACGGAAATCTGAATAACCATCAGATGGTTTGACGGAAATCTGAATAAGCGTGTCCAGACAACCTGAAACTGAAGGTGTGGGTTGGTGGTACAGAAAACATACTTAATTTTAAAATAAACATGCCTTTCGTTTCAGCCTAAGATAAATGTATAAGAAAAAAAATATGAATGACGATAAATGTATGAGAAGATAAATGTTTGTTTTTCACCTCGACATAATTATGTAAAATTAGGCCAATAAATTATTGAAGTTTGCAAGCAGCTTTTAATTTGAAACAATATTTTTTTTTTTGAGTTTGAATTATGAAGCCATACTGCCGCCGAAATATTTATTTTTGTCGAAAAGTTTGTAGCCTGTGTCACTAGAAATTATCTAAGTTAATACTGTACAGGCATTTAAAAGTTATGGTGGAATAAATGAACTCACAAACACACATGGTCAAAACATGAAGAGATACAAGCGTTCTGTTGTCTTTTTATACTAGAGATACAAATTTGTATCATTTGTACTACCAGTTGAATTTACGCTTTCAAAAAGTCGAGGGAAGTCCAGTGAATTTACTCGTATTTTTATAGTAGTACTAGAGATATAAAGGTGTGTTATTAGTATTTCTTAGTACAACTAACACGGGGGCGAAATTAATGCTCACCTTTTTATGACATGTTTAAAAAAACTGAGGCACTTGTGTTTTTATTTAGGTACGTTTGAGGGCAAAGTTCAATTTAAAAAGGCAGGTATTCAACCTTTTCTTGAAAAAAATCATCTAAATAAAGTTAGGAGGGAAAAAAGGTATCTAAATAAAGTTAGGAGGACGAGCTAAGAGACTTAGCAGGGAAAAACGTGGATAAGGTTGGCGAGAGATAGAGTAAAGTGGAATGGGTTGGAGGAGGCCTTTCCTAAAAGAGGGCAAACAGAAAATATCGATGTAACAGTAGTATAAGCAATAGTATTTAAGTAAAACCATGTAAATATTTATCTGAATAATGGTTTAAAATTAAAAATCAAAAGAATGAGATAATGTTAAGATAGGCAGGTAAGGTAGGTTAGGAAAGCGTTTTTTCGTGAGTTAGTATGTTAATGCAAGGAATCAAAAGAATTATTTAATTGTTCGAAAAGGCTAAAATGTTTTGTCTTATTACCAACTCGTTTTTTTATTAGGGTTCCGTACCCGAAGGGTGACAGCC
Organism: Eupithecia dodoneata; assembly: GCA_947044415.1. Lineage (NCBI taxonomy): Eukaryota > Metazoa > Arthropoda > Insecta > Lepidoptera > Geometridae > Eupithecia > Eupithecia dodoneata. Next base: position 2,127,642 of record OX345656.1, on the reverse strand, counting down.
AATTTTATTACTAAGCCTCCGGCTCTGTCTATCTGTCTGTTTATCTGTCTATCATGGGTTGTTGTATCTTTTGATCCGTACGTAACGTAATAGGGTAACAGTAGAATTTTAATCTGTGTATTTTATGTCACTATTTATAAAAATAATTATACTCGTACTAATTAAAGTAGGCCACATACAAACACTTAAAGTTTTCGGCTATTTTTACTCAGATACATAGTCATTTTATTGGTAAAATAATATTTACAAGTCTCGTACTGGACTGTAAAGATATACATACAAACATACTGTAAAGATATATATATAAACCTCATAAAACGTAATAGTGAGAAACTGTGTAAATTTAATAAAACCGGGTACTTGATATTAACACTGAATGAGTATTATTTAGTCCAACAACAAATAATAAAAGTAAGGAGTAAGAGTTAATACAAGAGACGTACTAATTTTTGGCGTTTTATGCTCGATTTAATAAAATCAGGACCTACCATATTGTTTAATATTGTACGTTGGCTCGGACGGACGGGCCAACGTCAAGCCTTCATGTGCATTGTGCAAGCCCAACTCGCTTCTGGCTAGTTTAAAGTTAGATACGATGAAGTAATCAATGTCTTTAGTTACCTATGTTTTTTATTTCAGATTGAAATGGCTTCAGTGGAATCCAACAAAAACGGAGGAGTTCCGGGCTTGGTGGAAAAAGCACCATGGTATGTAATATAATGAATATACCTGTAAATAGTCCACCCCATCTTGCATATATAGCGACCTTTAAGTATATTCGTAAGTCTGTATATACCACATAACATTGAATTATTAGTAGCTCAAACGCAGGTATCCGCGTGACCACGACTCGGTAAACGTAGTGTAGGACGCCCTCCGACCAGGTGGGATGACGACCTGCGAAAGACAGGTAGATGCTAGATACGTCAAGCTGAAGACAGGGCGCTAGCGCTCATTGGGCTGGCGCTGGCGCTCATTGGGGGAGGCCTATGTCCAGCAGTGGATTAATATAGGCTGATGATGATGATGAGACGCAGGTATCAGCAAATCTTTATCTACAGCCTATACTCAATTAAATTCAATACTATTTGCTATATACTGGTTAACTGCTGGACGCAGGTCTTCTCCTGATAAGCGCCTTGGCTTTTATGATATGGGGGGCCCATAATCCCCAATGGGCATGCGGGTTGGGGATCGCAGTTCGATGATAGACTTGTTCTATAGGAGGCGCTGCTGCCCGCAACCCAGCGGATATCCCTTACTCGCGTCTTACGAAATCATCGGAAACCTACTCATCAAAAATATTATTAACAGTACCGACTCCACTCTAAAATTGATTTCAATAATCTCCTTTGACCGTTAGATTATTATGTAGCAATGGGGAAATTAAAAAGTTTTGAAACTATCATGGTTATTAAACAAAAGTCATTGGGTATTATCTAAGGAACTAAAAATGTATAAATCGAATAAATAAAAACATCTAGGTCGTTAGTCCGATCAGCTTGTGGGGCATAGGCCTCCTGCTTTTGGACTACCCTAACGATGTCGTCTGATCTGACAATCGTGCTAGTGGTCTGCCCTATTGTTTTTCATTACTTCTTTGGATATCCATATGTGGGGAAGGTCCGCCTGCGACGCAGAAGGTTGCGGATTTGCTTCCCGCCTCGGGACAAACTTTTGTACGATCTGCACACATTTGTTCCGGGTGTTCTGGGTATTTTCTAAGCAAAAAAAATATAATTAAATAAAATGTATTCTATTAAGTAACTATATCTAGTAGGTACCCATAACAAAAGCTCTGCTGAACTCGGGGCTAGATGATACTGTGTTGATTGTCCAGCATTTTTATAGAGTCAGACTGTTAGCAATTTCAGTATTATTAAGAACTGTCTGGTATCATTATGATGACCTTCCAAATGCGTTCTCAATGTCACCCCAAGTCACGTAAACTAAAAGGTCAATGGACGGCACGTGCCCGTTCGTTTTACAACCATCCACTTGTTACATAGTCCGATTGAGAAACATCACATGCAAAGTCAAGTAAATCGCTTGTATGGCCGTGTTTCTCATGTAAATGGCTTTGTTTCCTCTGAACTCGGGTGGCCCGAAGGATATCCTATGAGAATGTACCTTCTAGGCATAGAAATTGATGCGATTTAAATTCATTTGCATAATAACAGCTGTTGTCTGCTATTTGTAGCAGTGAAAAAATTCTGGTTGTAATATTTCGTTATTTAAAATGGGTTTAGATTTTCAAACTTCAAACAATAGTGTAATGGTTTACACTATCGAGTTTCGAGGTATAACCTAACCGTGTTGGTTAGGTTATACCTCGAAACTCGATAGTATTTCATAAAAAAAATATAATATTGTTTTTATAAAAAAAATCCAGATATGCATTGAATTTATATTATTGTCCAAACAATATCTATCTATGTAGTGTAATGTATATATTTAGTAGGTATATCAGTTATCTGTAATGTACCCATAACCGACCCATGACGACCGAGTGGCGCGGTGGGCGAAGGTCCGCCTGCGACACAGGAGGTTGCGGGTTCGATTCCCGCCTCGGAACAATTGTGTGCACGATCTACACATATTTGTTACGAGTGTTCTGGTCGTTTTCTATGTATAATAAAAAATATATATCGATGTAATGTATTGGATTATGTATTTCAATCAGTTATCTAGTACCCATAACACAAGCTCTGCTTACCATGGGACTAGATAGCGCTGTGTGAATTGTCTAGCATTATTTATTCATATAAACAAATAGGTCAACTCAAATTGTATTCATTTTATGTTGTACAGTGTTGTATGTATAATAAATTATCTTAAATATAGCGAATACGTTATCTAGATTCGATTATATTAGGCCAGTCAAGCACCTAGTTACCCTACTAGGACTGAGTTCAGTTTGAAGCGAGCCGTATCACTATTCGATACTAACTATTAACGTGGCGGCTATGCGTCGTCATCATCATCATCAGCCTATAGCAGTCCACTGCTGGACATGAGCCTCCCCCAATATCTACTCATATGGGGGTAATGCCCATAATCCCCACGCTGGGCATGCGGGTTGGGGATCGCAGTGTAATTTGTGCGCTGCAAGGGACGCTGCTGCCTGCCCCCCTACGACACCCACGGGAAGAGTTGGGGTGTTGCGCTATTCTATCTAGGCCGACACCACACAGCCAATGGTTATGCGTATTAGGTAGGTATATTTATTTATTTTATACTAGCTGCGCCTCGCTGCTTCGCCCGCGTAGAAATCTTTGTCATAAAAATCCTAAGCATACATAGGGACAGACAGACAGCGGAATGCGACTTTGTTCTTTACTATATAGTATATAGACACCAACAAAAACGACAAATAAGATAATTTTAGTTTGTGATATCTTTACAAGCATCGAATTTGGCTGGATTACAGTGCCTATAGGTTCCTATTATGCAGAAACCTATAGGCACATAAGTATGTAGGTAGTGCCTATAGAAGTGTATTGTTAACCGAACAATGTGTTATCGCTTGTTTAAATTCGTATGTACAGTCGCGAGAAACAGCGTTTATTAAACCCATAATATTAAAACTACTACTTAACCTACCTAAACTTGTTTCGACGTTAATTACTCAAGTAGAATAGAATAGAATAAACATTTATTTGGACACAGGTACAAAATACAGGCCTAGAATAAACAAACAGAAAACAAAGTAGTTTATCATGGGGGTAAGTAAGTGGGTAGGGTAACTAGGGGCCTGACTGACCTAATGATCTAAGTCGATGTGATTCGTCGTATTTTGACATATAAGACGACCCCGCATAACGCATTATAAAACTAATAATGATTATGGTGATGAGTATACCTCGCACCTTCCAAATGGTTAGTCATACATTTTTGTAGGTGCTGTTATTGTCAAGGGTTCTTGAACCTACCAAATATAAAAATAATTTAAATTGGTCATGACATGACCCTACCTAAATACTGTGTTGATTCATTGGCATTCAGATTCCATTCCAACGAAATAATAATTTTATCAACGTAATTTAAATACCAATTAGCCAGACAAAACCGAAAATGTGGGCTCATTAAGTCATTACATTATGTACCTACCTACTTAGAATATAGAGTAGGAAATACATTTATTTGGACACAGGTACAAAATACAGGTATATAAAATTTAACTGAAAATAAAAACAGTTTAACATGGAGGTAAGTGACACAAAAGGGTAGTAGTAAAAGTAAGGCTGCCTCCATGACTCTGCACCGAAATAGGGGTTGACTCAGCGTGTACTTAATCTTTACTTTTTTTTTTTTTTTTTTTATTTAGCCTGTTTCGTCCCACTGCTGGGCAAAGGCCTCCCCCAAATCTTTCCACTCAGTGCGGTCACGTGCGATCTCCCACCAATCTCCGAGGAAGGCGTTAAGGTCGTCTCGCCAGCGCTTTCTTGGCCGACCTCGCCCGCGGCTTCCTTCCGGGACCCAGGGTGTTGCAGCGTTAGCCCACCTCTCGGGGTGCATTCGGCTAATGTGCCCCGCCCACTTCCATTTCAGTGTGGCGGTCTTAACTCCCACATCGACAATACCTGTTAAAGTAATCTTTACTAATATTATAAATTCTAAAGTATGTATAACTCTGTTTGTCTGTTACTTTTTCACAAAATATGTTCAGTTCATATGTAAGAGATAAGAGCCACTAACGGCATACCAATTTAAGTTTATAGCGGGGTAGAGGGGGGTATGTATATTAATTTGTTTGTTGACTTTATTGTAGCGTACGGAGCTTAATAATAGTGATAATAGTGACGACTAGCTATTACTGTACGGCCCTATTCAGTGGTACAGACCTTGTCAGATCTGCCTTTTGAGTGGAAACGGCAGAATCGTAGAATACTAAATCTTCTATGAGCGAAGAGATCCTAATTAAATTAGCCAGGGAGGCACCAACTCGTAATCTGTAGTACACTATGACCTAATGATACATAGGTAATGTCATGCCACTGAATACAAATCGCTGTTCAACAAAACATGTAATGATACAGGAAACAAATATCAATGAGTGTAATGTTTGAGATAAGTGTTGGATCCATGGTCCATAGCTGATAAAACTGAACGATATCCCTTTGTACGTATGGTGCTGCCGTACCATGCAATAGGTAAATAAAATAAAATAAGCTATATTTACTTTCACACAACACAAATTATTAAAAAAATTCTTTTCACTTCTCTTGCTCAAAAAGTGTATCATAATAGTGTAGCTTAGCGGGCCTAAAACTCGAGTTTAATACCTCCGGCTAAAAAGTATTTTTTCTTTTTAATTTTTGTCTAAAATCATCAGCCCGTACAAAGCATTCGTTCTCTTACATAAAAACTCGACTTCTTGGTGCTCCGTCAATCTTTTTTTTTGAAAATAGAACCGTCGTGGTGATGTTTTATGAAGGTTGATTCTTCCCTTCACGGTAGAATGCGAACTGTTTCGTTGCGGGTCAAATAGAGATTTAAAAAAAAAAATGGTATTGGCGCTAAATCTTTAGAATTTTCTTCATTCCAAATCACAAACTTTTACGTTTAACTTCCTGACTTTTACTTCCAAATGAAAAATTTCATTGTTCAAAATTGTCTAATTTTGAATTGTTTTATTTTCTCGCAATCGAAGTGAAAAGTAGAGTGTTTTACTCGGGCCAAAACCACCCATAACTCGGTCTTGTCATCCTCAGAGTATAACAACCTCGTATATAATGGGATGGTTTAGTCCCTTGTAAAACAATCTACTATTATTCACTAAATTTATACAACAGCTATTTTGCAAGTACTACGAGTGGTGAAAGCCTCCTCCAGGTTCTGGTCCTTCCATGCTTGGTATCAAGAGTCACCCCTTTAAAAATAAGGAAATTTTCTGTAAGTATACAGATAAATTTCTCGAGACGTTTGAGACTGTGATTTTTTAGTTATTTTTTGTGTTACCACCTAACAAGACTTTCCTGTTTACGTGTTACCATCTACCATCACCTTCATGATACATCGTCGGTCCATAATTATGTTAGCATCAAGCTAGACCTTCATAATATGTACATGGACAGATCATCACTTTGCATTAAGTGAGATATTTGTCAAAGCCAGGTCTATTGACTGTGAGAAGAAAACCTTCCGAAGAGGTTTTATTCTATTCTATACAACAAAACATTGTAGCATGAAATGAAAAGAAACGAAATGAAAAGTTGTTTATTTCTTTAGGCTTACTAAAATTACTATTTTAAGCAACCCATATGCAATGTATTTATTGATACCTATATTAAATTTAATATAAAATACGTTTCATCAAATAAGCATCTCGGTGAAGATCGTTCTTAACGGGATCCTATACTATATGCAATGTTTCGTTTTTTAATCATCTAAATAAACATCCAAACGTTCGCATTTATAATGAATGTTAATATGATAAGATTATCACATTGTCATGATAACATTATCACATCCGCTGCTGGCATGTGCCAGAAGCGGAAATGACAGCAGCATCGACGTCGATGTGGCCTTTGTAAAAACTGCAGTAAAACTATGACGTAGCAGCAGGTTAATTATGATCTCAGCAAGGACAGCAAATAATCACTGTAAAATTATTTTACAGCGATGTTTAGCTCTTTTTTATGGGTTTCAAGGTCTTATGCCGCGTCCGGGTATTAATGTGGCCGCTACAATGTAACAACGAAATTTAATAATTAACGTTATTAAATTATAGCATTTAATTAGGAAACAATAGTACATATAGTAAAAAGTTGACGCAAAACATTCTTCTTCTTTACATAGTATAAAATGAAGTCGCTTCCGTTGTCTTTTCGCTTAGATCCTTTAAACTACTCAACGGATTTCAATGCAGTTTTAAGCAATAGATCAAGTGATTCAAGAGGAAGGTTTATAAACTATTTTACACATATATTTCCACGCGGGTGAAGCCACGGGGCGCAGCTAGTATAAAATTTAGGAATATAATAACTACGAAGAGAAAAAGTCGAAATAATTTAGTTTCTTGAATGAAGTAATCTTCTTTAGCATTTATTAATGATAAATAAACGATTGAAATGAAAAAATTACACCACTCTGCATATTTTAAAGTGAAAGGAACTACTGACTGAGGTCCGCGAATGATCCAGAAAAGGAAAACATTCGGCCATGAACTCGTGTGTTTAACATTGTGTTGGCCAGCTGCCACCGAACACCGCTCTGCCGGTTTGTTTTGGTAACAGTGTTCCAGTTTCAGTCGGCATTGTGACATGGGCTATTTTAATGGTAGTATTAACAGCTAATTAACAGTCTGTCGATTGGATAATCACAGTCGAATTTTGACACATTTTAAAAACCAATGTGCACCTGTATCATCATCATCATCAGCCTATAGTAGTCCACCGCTGGACATAGGCCTCCCCTAATAAAATAATGCGCCATAGCGCCCTGTCTGCAGCTCACCGCATCCCAGCATCTGCCTGCAGTCTTTCGCAGATCGTCATCCCACCTGCCCGGAGGGCGCACTAAACAACGTTTGCTGAGTAGCGATCTTCACTCAAGAACACGTTTATCCCAGTGGTGGTCGGTTTTTCGGGAGATATAGTCCATCATTTACTTACACTGCTATGGTGGAACACTTTTAAGAGGATCATCGTGGTGGTTTTCTTAGGGCAGTGTGAAAGGAACTTGTACCGTTGAACCGTTACTAATAATAAACGAAATTATTATTCACTCATTTATTTAAAATTCTCGTAGAAAATACATTTATTACTTAAGAACATACAATAAAATATTATAAAACTATTCTACAGTAAAAAATATATCAAAACGGTAGATCACCGACCGCAAAGCTAAGCTCAAGAAGCCGGTGACTGGTGCTGCAGAGAAAGGAACATCCCGACAATGCGTGCCGATCATCCCTTGACCTTACTTCCTAGCGAGAGAAAAAAAAAATTATTAAACAAAGATTTAGACTGTTTTGTCTGACTGTTTGTTCACAGCAGTGTCCTTTTGAAATCTCCTCTGCACTCACAACTGTTCACCAAGGTCACTTAACTAATAACCTAATAACCCCGTTCGCCTCGCGCCGGCCAGCAATCAGCACAGGATGGACTGAGGATGCCTGATGCGTGCAGCGAGCATGCATTACCGATTTTCGAAATACATGCATCCGCTAATTATTATCATCCAATTGTAGTGTTGTTAGAAAGCGCCTCAGTCAGACGAGAGCAGTGTCGAGGCAGGTTTGTTCTAACCTCACTTCGACGCTGGATGATACCTGTCGCGCGGTCGTGTTATATGGTTCAACGTATCGCTTATTGCCAAAACGGAACAGAGCCTCATTCATATTTTGTAAGTACTTGCACAGAATAGATGTACTAGGTACCTACCAGAATAGATGTACTAGGTACCTACCTTAGATCAGGATGTTTATGTTTACTCTTGAAAAGTAAAAACAGTTGCAATCTTGCAGATCCTAATTCCATTTCAGTGTCATCAAGGTTTTGTATAGTTTGAGCGAAATCATGCAAAATTAATAAGTACCTAAGCAATAAGCACACCTCACTCTTATTTGGGGAGCCATGTAAGCTGATCATGGTGGTGCTCCTATTTTGAATCTAACATCCTTGTAAAATGTTTCGCAAAATAAATGAATTTGAATGTACAATTGTACAGGTTTAAGCATATTATGAGGTGCAACATGGCAAGACGTATCACGTAGGTACCCCGGGTATGATTTTGCTGATAGACTTTAAATTATTAATTAGGAAGGATCTGATTTGTCTAAGGATAGGCCTGTTTCGGGCAAATATTGTTACCGTGTGATTTCTACAAGTGACTAATATGCGTAAATCCACACTAGCGCAGCGGCTGAGAAAATACAGATCTTTGTGACTCAGCACAGCCGTAATATTTTTCGAACGAAACGCATGTGCGGCGCAACACAACCGCTGTGTAAAGCGGCAGCACGAATTTTTTAGGTTAAAAAAAAGATCGCTGTCGAAAAAAAACCGCAGTCAAAGTGTTAAATTGCTATATCGTACCTGTCTATCATCAGATTAATCTTCCGTGGATTTAAGTACAAGATTTTCATACCTACAGTTTCAACTTTTCAAACCCAAGCTAAAAATCTGTTTTCCCGGACATACATTTAAAGGCACAAATTATGAACCGGAAATCTATGGATCTGTTCTGACCAAGGACAAAGTTCATCTGAGTCCGTAAGGTTCCAACAGCTACTGTACGATCATAATCAGTTAGATGACCAGCAAACTAGGTCACCTGTTATGTAAGCGAGACCTACGTAAGTCTCTAGGCTTTAAGACGATAATATTATTACGACATTTAGGAAGGCTAGATAATGAGACGGTTCATTCTATGTAATGCATAATCTACTATGACTGAATCTACTACTGACGACCGATGTGGCGCGGTGGGCGAAGGTTTGCCTGCGACGCAGGAGGTTGCGGGTTCGATTCCCGCCTCGGAACAATTGTGTGTACGATCTGTAGATATTTGTTCCGGGTGTTCTGGTCGTTTTCTATGTATAATAAAAAATATCTATCTATGTAATCTATTGTATTATATATATCAGTTATCTAGTACCCATAACACAAGCTCTGCTTACCATGGGGCTAGATAATGCTGTGTGAATTGTCCAGCATTATTTATTATTCTGTGTTTCTCCGTGTATTGTATGTAACAAAGGCAATAAAACCAAAGCATCTTGGCTAGCTGGATAACATTTCAAGGGTAAAATATTCGTTTTATATTATTCAGTTATTCGCAGTGGGGAGTCCTTTGCCCAGCAGTGGGACGAAACAGGATAAATAAAAAAAAATAGCAGTAACTAGTAGCTATAGCAACAACATAGCCACACCTTTTTTTAAGATGTTGTTTGAATTGGACAGACTATTGAACGAAAACACACACAATGGGCTAGACGAAGAAAACATCATCTCCACTTCAGATAGGAACCTACATATATAGTTAGTAGTATAGGTAGTGAGTGGTATAGTTGAGAACTTGTCTATACTAATATTATAAGAGGAAAGGTTTGATTTTTTGTTTGTTTGTAATGAATGTGCTCCGAAACTACTGGACCGATTTGAAAAATTATTTCACCGTTGGGAAGCTACACTGTCCCCAGTAAACATAGGCTATATTATATTTTCAAAAAGTTAGGGATCCGTACTAAAACCGTGCGAAGCCGGGAAGGTCCGCTAGTTGAGAATAAATGAAATATGTACCTATATTATGTTTAGAAATGATTCGGTTTTAGTTTCGGCTGTAAAATCAAGCTCAGACACTAGTTGTTATAAAAGAAACGAGTTAATTTCTTGTTATTATTGAAATAATTGTCCAGCATGAATTATTTATTCAAACTACTTATACTTATAAAGTGGGAAAACCGTCAAGCCAGGTAACATCGTCAATTTTGTGAAAAAATAAACCAGTTAGGTTTTTCTTATTGTTTAATAAGATTGTTACTTTTTAGGGTTCATATTTCATACTAAGACTCCGCTGTCCGTCCGTCTATCTGTCTGTCATGAACCGTGATAGTTAGACAGTTGACATTTTCACAGATGATGTATTCCTGTTGCCAGTATAACAACAAAAAAAATAAAAAACAGAATAAATAATATTTAATAATACCATACAACAAATGTGATTTTTATTGATAATGGCAACAGGTAGACGCTTGAAATATTCACAAACATTAAGTTATATATTCACTTTAATAATAATAATAATATTGGACTCGGCACGTATCATCAGGAAGTTCCTTTCTCTGCAGCCCTAGTCACCGGCCGCTTGACACTTTCGCGGTCGGTGATCTACCGTTTTGATATATTTTTTACTGTAGAATAGTTTTATAATATTTTATTGTATTTTCTATAGTAAAAAAAAAGTATTTGATACGAGAATTTTAAATAAATGAGTGTGTATGTTTATAGATAATGTGGTACGGAACCCTTCATGCCCGAGCCCGACTCGCAATTGGCCGTTTTTTATCCCAAGACCGCGTCTTGCCAATAAATCAATAGCTGGGTATAATCTAGCGCCGCAGTGGTACGAGGTCACCAGCCTTCCGTTGTAAGGGCAGGATACCAATTACATCATTGATTATCAATTATTATTACCATAATGTTCGACAAAATAGGTTTCTTTAATGTATGACTATGTATGGTGTTAATCATAGAGATACTTTACACTTTGACTGCGATTTTTTTTCGACGACTGCGATCTTTTTTTTAACCTAAAACATTCGTGCTGCCGCTCTACACAGCGGTTGTGTTGCGCCGCACATGCGTTTCGTTCGAAAAATATTACGGCTGTGCTGAGTCACAAAGATCTGTATTTTCTCAGCCGCTGCGCTAGTGTGGATTTACGCATATTAGTCACTTGACCACTTGTAGTAAACACATACCGTGTGACTTCAGCAATCAAAGTGTTAACCGTCTGTTCGTACACTGCTGATTTATTAATGAATTAATATTATTTGTTATAATAAGACTTACACAAAACAAAATAAAGGAAACGTCTCGGTACGTGTGTAAATCCAGTAACAAAATGGCTCTGCCTGCATGAGGTTAATGCTTGGCCAGATGTCGCTCAGTTCCGCACCGTTAATAGCACGAGAGGAATTCCATGTTGTGCTTAGCTTTACATAATTGTATCTAAAATAACATTATATTTAGATACCTAAGCAAAACCAATATGTATTAGACACTTAAATGATATATGAATGTACTAGTGGTTTCTTTTCAATTCTGCCATTGGTGGACAAAAAATTTAACTGAACAGAAAAAACTATCTTATTTGATAATCATTTATTTATAGAATAACATTTGACTTGTCTAAGTGCTAATTTAGTAAGCCTTAGGGCTAGCGCATACATACAACCTGTTGCATCGACTAAACTGTTTCGTCGAGTTTTGTACTTTTCGTGATTTCTACTCAACTAAACAGTTTAGTTGATGGGAGCGCACATACAATCGATTTTTTTATCTCCTCAAATCGACCAGTCTGACTGGCAGTCGCGGTCGGTCAGTCGCGGATCGACTGTTTAGTCGATGGTCTGCGCACATCAATACAATGCAATACAAATTGAGCGCTTGATCGATAGTTGTCCAACTTTTAAATCAAAAGCAAATCGATAATGCTTTTTGACTTTTTTGTCGAGCAACTATCGAGTTGATAGTATGTGCGCTTTAATATATTCTTTTAAACATATGATACACAATAAAACAGTTGTTCAACTAAAAGTTGTATGTACGCGCTAGCCCTAAAGAAACAAAAAACTTGAATTTGAATACATACAACGATATTGTGACACTGAGGTCAAGTCGAATCTATCCTTGAAATCTATCAACGTTTTTTTTGAAACTTCATTTGCATTTACGTATGTATCACCTATTCAAATATTTTATTTCAGCAGTTTCGTTTCTTAATTATAGCATTTAATTTTCGTCGAAATAACGTACCTATATTCAAATTTTTTGTTAATTTCTAACAAATTACTTACTTTTTAACATATAATTTATCATGAGTATCTATAATAATAAATAAATATTAGCATTGATATCCGAAGTAAATAAAATAACTTAAAAAGAGGTATACATTATATTATAATTATTGTCTTAAACAATAAATAAATAATGCTGGACAATTCACACAGCATCATCTAGCCCCAAGTTAAGCAGAGCTTGTGTTATGGGTACTAGATGACTGATATACATAATACAATACATTACACAGATAGATATATTTTATTATAAATAGAAAACGACCAGAACACCCGGAACAAATATCTGCAGATCGTACACACAATTGTTCCGAGGCGGGAATCGAACCCGCAACCTCCTGCGTCGCAGGCAATGTACTCATACATCGCAATGTAGTTCTTAACCATCCAGTCCGAGATTACTGCTCTACATGTTAATGTTATGTTTTTATTTAGCTGGATTACTCTGTACCTACATTTAAAATTAGTTATAAGATATCCTTCGTTGCTCAGACATAATTATATGTAAATATTAGTTGGAGAAGCCATTGGCTCCCGAAACACAGTTTTTTACTAGTTCAGGAGCCTATGGACTCGTATTGCCTGTTTCACTGTCTATTTTGTCAATAAATAACAATATTACTTTACTTAGATAAGAACGACAAAAAAATAGACGTTTCTACTTAATTGACTCTACAACAACCTCTGCCATAAAAGTTTTAACCTACAAACTCTAAGATAGATATAAATCTTATGGAACCAGTTATTTGCAAAACTGGAAATGCAAGGCTATGTTACAATAAGGCATATCAAGGCTGGTGAGTTTTGCCATAGCGTTTGCTCTTGTTGAGAACCGTGTATGTAATTGCGAGTTACCTACCATCCATACATCTTGTCTTTCGATTTCCATTGGGGACATATATAAATAAATATAAATGCTGGACAATTGACACAGTTTTCTTCGATCTAGGGATAAACCAAGCAAAGATTCTATTATGGATTTTAGATATCTAAAAGTAATAATGGATGATAATACTATTCTTCCAAAACAAACTAGTGGTATATTATAAATATATTATGTGTTATAACTAATACCTGTATAAATGTTACAATACCTATTTAGTTAGGTATTTGTAACATTTATGAATATGAAAAATTATTTCACCGTTGGGAAGCTACACTATCCCCGGTGAACATAGGCTATATTATATTTTAGAAATGTAAAATTCGAATTTAACGAAGGTGAAACCGCGGGAAACAGCTAGTTTATTATATGTGCGTAGGGAGCACCCAAACATTAAAAAATGACAAGGTCACATGCTTGTAATCTTGTCTATGCTTACAGCATGGCAGTCGTGACCGCTGTATGCTTGGGGTCCTATTGGTACGTACGTACGTATCCCTTTGGGTACGTAACCCTAAAAAAACGAATACCTCTCACATTTTGTTAATTTTAATATAGTGCGTAGGGTGCGATTTTTGTCGACGACTGCGATCTTTTTTTAACCTAAAAAATTAGTCCTGCTGCTCTACACAGCGGTTGTGTTGCGCCGCACATGCGTTTCGTTCGAAAAATATTACGGCTGTGCTGAGTCACAAAGACCTGTATTTTCTCAGCCGCTGCGCTAGTGTGGATTTACGCATATTAGTCACTTGTAGAAAACACATACCGTGTGATTTCAGCAGTCAAAGTGTTAAAAAATTACAAGGTTACATGCTTGTCTATGCTTACAACATCGCAGTCGTGACCGCTGTATGCTCGTGTAACCCACAATACCCTTGAACTTGGAGACGCGATGAAACCGGCGGCGCTTGCGCAACGCGCGCTACAACCGGTCATAGCGGCTACCTATTCATGTTGAAGCTAGATATTAAACCCATCATGGTTCTTTTTGATTACTAGCTGCGTCAAACCGCTTCGTCCGCGTCAAAATTTAAAAAATATGAAAAATAGTAAAAAATTGATATTCTTAATTTTTTTTAAATCTAAGTTAAGCCTTCCACGGTTGTAACCTTCTACGAACGAAGTATTAGAAAGCATTTAGAATAAGTAGAATTAATTCGGTAAAGTCGTTCTCATGTTATAGCGTGACCAGGAGAAATAGGGGTTCATTTTTATATTATAGGTTTTACTTCGCAGTAATATTTATTTATAATATTTTATTGGATTCGAGGAACAAACAGTTATTGAAAATTATCAATTTTTTTTTATGTTAGTGAATAAACTATCCACTACCATTACTGGGTAGTAATTGCCTTTAGATAGTTTAAAATGATAATGTTTATTCAATTAAAGTTTAATATAAAATATGTAACAATTGAATAAATTATTCAAGTCTTGACCGAGGCCTTGTTAGAATCTCAGTAATAAATTAAATCATGGTATTATAAACGATAACCTACCAGTTGGCAATAATTATTAACCTATAAACCCGGAAACTGTAATTTATGTTACAGTAAAAAGCAATTTGCAAAGCAAAATTACGGCCTCTTAGAGGTTAAGCCCACTGAATTTTAATTGGCAATATTTTTGTATTTTTAAAAGCTGGCGCTATCCCCTTTTATTTTTCGTATACCTACTGGTGGTCTGGATTTAGTCGTCGTCGTGTCGCCGCCGCCGCGTCGTCGGTCGTCATCGTCGTCGTCACCTTTTATATACGAAAAAAAGACATTCGCGCCATTTTCTATTAATCTTATTTTTTATTCGAAGTATTATAATACATTATCTAAATAAACGCCATCGAATAACTGGCATAAAGAACCCGTTGCGTGCGCTTCTCTAAATATTTCTTCCATTTCTTTCCCTAGCTGTCTCACGCTAATGAACTTTAAAAAATTCCAATAGCAATAAATTTTCATCATATAATTTCTCAGTGGGATATATCGGGATATGTCGTGTCGTTCCAATTGTGTTCAATTTGTAGAAATCGCTCCTCTGTTATCATGGTCATGTTCAATTTAAACGTTTGCGAAATAATACAGAATAGGCATTATACACATTTAGGTAATCATCTGATGGAAGGTTACATGTAACTTACTGAATGGCTACCTTCATTTACCGACCTTTACTTTTTTTACAGTCAATAAATCTTCGTTTCGTCCATAATCTTTTTTAGCGATTCGATTTGTACAATCGTCTTGGCTCAAGCGATGGCGAAGTTCGATTGGTAGACAAAGTAACCTTCGCGTCTAGGACCGCTGATGTAAATTGAAAATATGAACGACGATGTATCACGAAGGTCTAGAAGATACCCAATAATTAACTTTGAGAGGTTTGGTTCTCAGCTACATTTGGTAGCCATGTACGTACGTATAACATTTTGTCCAACACTTTCAAAAAGTTGACCACGTTTCAGCTATTTTAGTCGATGACTAGCCACTAGGTCGTAGTCAATCGACACCTGCAATGGTCTATGAAAAATACAGAACATAGCGATTAAAATAATTGCATAATATGCAATTCATTCATATTATAAATGAATTCCTTATTACGGCCGGCATGACAAATAATTTTAATAACTAACAAGTGATGCGCAATTGGTACGTAAGTTTCCATCTTGCAACGTGCTTCGAAACTACTGTCGCCAAGGGTTTGCTAGATTCTATTTAATTCGAATGGTTGTCGTCAATATCAGAAGTTACTCATGATCAGATCAGGATGATAAATGGAACGAAAATCACCAAAATTATGTAGGTACCTAAATATAATTAAATATAACTGAGCTATATATTATTATTAATATTTTGTTAAATTATAAATATAAGTAACTACAAAATACAGCAATCCGCCATGACACGTTGAACACTTAATTTTCACAACTAAATTACAATTAAATTAAAATATTCGGCCTATTAATTTTAAGTAAGTTACATCAGAATTAATAATAGACGTGTATATTAATGATGCTTTTTTCTAATCTCAGTATATTAAACTGTCAATGAAACTAGGCTCCTCAACACCAGGAAAATTTGCCGGATTTAATTTATGGCGTCGACAAGTTTTTAACAATAACAAAAGAATCAAAACTCACGGAAATTAAACTCAGCGACGTCAAAACCAACTGAGGTGCTTTCTCTTGCCTTGAAATATAAACTTTCAACAGTGCACTAATAAGACGGTCCGAAAGCAGGTGCTGAAGCCTTTTGTAATCCTTTCCGTGTAGCCTCAAGGTTTGTTGATATTGGCCAAACAGTCGAGTAGCAAATGCCGAGTTTTGGCAAGAAACAAGTTGGTACAAGAGGACAGACTAGAGATTCTTAAAAAGGCGATCGTTTTGACGTAAATTCTTATTCTGGTATAGTTTTGTGGAGAGACAATGAGCCTACAGAAGGATCGATGAAATCATAATAATTTCCCGAATATTTTGCCTTGAATACAATAATGAAATGCAAGAAACCGGAAAGCTTTCACTTGCGTAGGTACAATGTTTTTCACGTGTCACTTACTCGTAAGAGAACAGCTTTAAAAGGATACCAACAATCTCTTCCGTAAAACTTTCAAGAATGTTGAAAAATTCCTGACGTTGAAGTTTCCTAGTATAACAGAACCCAATGTGTGCGTTAAAGTGAAAACAGATTTAACTATGAGTATTCTCCATAAAATAATTGTAATAATTAGCCTTTACTGCTGGTTAACAGAGTTTAGTATATTTCAAAACTGACGACCGATGTGGCACGGTGGGCGAACGTCCGCCTGCGACGCAGATGGTTGCGGGTTCGATTCCCGCCTCGGGACAATTGTGTGTACAATTTGCAGATATTTGTTCCGGGTGTTCTGGTCGTTTTCAATGTATAATAAAAAATATCTATCTATGTAATGTATTGTATTATGTATATCAGTCATCTAGTACCCATAACACAAGCTCTGCTTAGCTTGGGGCTAGATGATGCTGTGTGAATTGTCCAGCATTATTTATTTTTATTTTATTTTATTTATTAAAAAACACTTAACCTAACCTAATATTGATATTCTCGGCGGTGGCGCTCGGTTTCCCTTTTTTCCAGATTGTGTTTAACAAAGGCCTCTTCTTTCTCTTCTGGGTTTTCCGCGTTAAAGTGGAAACAGTTTTAACTATATAAGTATCTCACTTTTAATATATTATATTTATATATTATTTTAATATAAACACAGTTTATGTATTTGGGTGACTATGACTACGTACCCAAGTCCATCCAAATAGTCATTTTAATTCGCTTTTGTACCGTGGTTTATGTAACGCTGGGGGTTTAATCTTAACACACTAATACTTCACTACATAGGTAGTATAAAACAAAGTCGCTTCCCGCTGTCTTTCTGTCTCTATGTATGTTTAGATCTTAAAAAGCACGCAACGGATTTTGATGCAGTTTTTTTAATAGATAGAGTGATTCAAGAGGAATGTTTATAAATTGTTTGATACATAGATTGCAACGCGGGCGATGCGGGGCGCAGCTAGTTCTACTTATAAAGCAAAAGTTTGGATAAATGGAACTCTGTACTAACATCCATCCATGTTTGATATTTCTTATCACTAAAACTACAAAATGTAAGCGACATATTGCATAGATGTATGTAGTTCTACATTTTTTTATCATATTGGTCTGTTCCAGTGGGATGAAAATAACTTTTAAATGTGTCCATAGAACATTTAATAATGATTAGATCTTTGTTGACTTAATAATATATATACATACTACTTCTATTTATCTCAGAAATAACACGTGCGGGCATATCCTGGTATCCAACGGTGACTTGCTATGCGAACCTTGACCACTTACATAATAATTTGCACTATTAGTAACGTAATCTAAATACCTAGCTATTACCTACATGCTAATTGTTTCAAGGAATATCCGTTCAGGATATTTAATTATTATGAATAGAATCGTTTGTGACCTTGGAACTCTTAGATCTTTTCATTTTATAATCATTATAATTGTTGCTTTTTTGTTTTTATCTAGATTACGTATAATTTAAGACTTGGGTAGAATCCATCAACGAGACGCTAACGGCGGCGGCGCGAGATTCAAAACATATCTCGAATTTTTGGTATTTCTGAGTTCTAAAAAAGTATTGCGACCACTTGATCCACCTTAAAATAAAATATGTACCTCTGCGTCATACATAGGTTTTCATGTGACTATCAAAACCATTTTGTAGCATTTAAGTTTTTTTTATATTAGTTAGTAGTTATGTAGTCTTTGTGGTCTTGGGTGATTAAAGAATTAGTTTAGTAAATTTGTTAGTGCTACAAATAAAGATATTCTATTCTATTCTAAAACTCATACACTTAATCACATACTTGATTTCGATTGTTTAGAGCATTCCCGTACTGAGAACTGGAAAGTCGTGGGTTCTAGTCCCATCAAATCAATTTTTTTAGGGATAGAACATCCACCCTTTTGGAAGTCATTTGTAAATCATCTCCTGATGGCGTTGTCTATTTTATTAGGATTTTTTTATAAACAAAGACACAACAATCAAAGTACATAAACAAATTAAAACTAGTATTTATAATTAAAACAATTGAGCTAAGCGCAAAATAGTGCAAATATGTTATTTTCGAACCCACTAAAAATTAAATAAAAATATCTTAATGATTTTAATCTTGAATATCCGTCGACGCGTGACGCCATGAAAGCATCAAAGCGCATCAAGGAGGTAGTACCTACCTACTCATTATTATACTACCGCACATGGCAATACCACAAAAAACAACAGATTAAAAGAATTAAATTAAATAATCATCATCATCATCATCATCAGCCTATATTAGTCCACTGCTGGACATAGGCCTCCCCCAATGAGCGCCATAGCGCCCTGTCTAAATTAAATAATATTCCAACAATATTCGGTTTCAACGGGACTTACCTCCCTTACTCTGTAGGTGGAGCAAATGGCGCTAGAGCCGTATACCAAAGATTTTCGACTCATCGGTCATTATTGCGTGACTCAGTTGGTTAGAGCGTCCCTATACTGTAGGGAAGGTCGCGGCTTCTAGTCCCGTCGAAATCGAAAATTTCTTAGAGTGTGAGCACTTACGGACACGAATAACAAAAATCTTAAAAACAATAAAATTGGGAGGTTAAGCGGGAAATACAAACTCAAAACAATTACAAAAAAACTTATAGGTTTGAAAACTAATCTTCTATAATATAAAAATGAATCGCTGAATGTATTGCTAAGCAGCTGAACCGATTTCACTAATTATTTTTTTAGAATTTTCCTTGAAGAACGAGGACGGTTCGTACGGAGAGAAAAAGAGAAAAAATTTAAAAATTTCCTCAAACAAATGATCACCCGGGCGAAGCCGGGACGGGCCGCTAGTAACTAATAAGAATAAGTTTTGTAGCAGCGGAAAAAAATATCCAATTATTTTTTCATCATCATCATCATCAGCCTATAGCAGTCCACTGCTGGACATAGGCCTCCCCCAATGAGCGCCATAGCGTCCTGACCTTTTTTGGTCCTCTTTTATCAACGGACACATTGTATTTATTAGATAGAGCGCGTTGATGTCTTTTGTATCAAGTTATAAATAGTGGTATATCCACGTAGCAACTTGCGAAAACAGCTATTTTCAGTAACGCGGCTTTACGAAGTTAATTTATTATGACCTCTAGAATGTCTGGAATGTCAGTCCAGTCATTTCATTATAATCTTAGTGACGTGGATTGACCAAATATCAAAATATCAAAGTGCTTTATTTCCTTTAGACGTTACAGAACTCTTGGACACGTACCCATACTACATAAGTAAAAGTAGGAAAAAAACTGATTACTTTGATTTTTTGTACACTTCTATCGTTTTAAGGTAAAGTACAGTAGCGAACAAGAAACCTACCTTGTTAGATTGTTAGTGTTCGAGTTGGAGCAAAAATCAGGGGAGAGGTCGTCCTGAAGTCCCGAGTACTTAAACGCATCTCAGATTTAAGCACGTCTCAAGTGATTTTCTGTCAAATTTTCATTGGAAACCGTCAAAAAATGGCTACACGTGCTTTCAGATAGACGGGGGTGTACCATCGCAAACTTCCTGGTTCCGGGCTGCTATTGTAAATTGATTACCTGTATTGTTGCAGGACCGACGAGCAAGGCATCGCAATGAAGGTGTACAACGGCGTGGCGCTGGCGCTCGAGATCCTGGTGCTCTACATCAAGATGACGCTGACCTGGTTCCACTGCCTGTACCTGTGGGCCGTGCCGCCGGAGCCTAAGAGCGTCAAGGGCGAGATTATTCTAGTGAGTAACGACCTTGATATATGGATAATAATGTATATACATATATTTCTCAACATAGATATTTTTTTTGAATATACATATTACGAATAGAAGACCCGGAACTAATATCTGCAGATCGTACAAACATTTGTCCCAAGGTGGGAATCGAACATGCAAACTCCTGCGTCGTAGGTGGACCTTCGCCCACCGCGTCACAGAGATCGTCGATCGATAATTCTAGATTGTGAGGCGATGCGTTATGTATCTCTTGACCTTTATATTGTGATCAGATCACAGGAGCAGGGCACGGCATCGGTCGGGAGACCGCCACCCGGTTCGCTAAGCTCGGCGGCACCATCGTGTGCGTGGACATCAACCCCAAGGGCAACCAGGAGACGGTGGACCTCATCAAGGAGCAGAAGGGCAAGGCGTTTAGATATGAGTAAGTCGATGAGCCTTTAATTATGCTTTAATTTGTACTCTCTTCTCATTATTTTTGGTTTATAATACTTTAATACTATCTGGCTGATTTCAATCAGTGTGTCCTGTGAGCTGAGACGTGGACAGGACACTCACGGTAGGGCTAGTTTACCTGTTTAAGTCGTCCAACAGTGGACCGCACCTATATAGCCGCTGTAGCTATAGATATATGAACATACTACCACCTATGCGTCAATTAAAGGTATGCCTGCGGCAAGAACAGGGAAGGAAAAAATACTGGCAGATTTTGTAAATAAATGCCCTTCGAAAACTTACTACTCATGATACCGAGTATCAATACGTGGTTTCGTGTGGAGTTTCCGTGTTATCTGAATGACATATCCAATAGATCACGAAGATCTATCAAAATATTTGAAAATTGTGTTTACTCAGACAATATTGACTATCTAATGGACTATTTGGCTTGCTATGATTTGATTGTTATTGCTACCGTGATTGCTTACCCACATAGAGAAACAATTTTAGTCTGCTAACGTCATCATCACATCAATCTGATTGAGTGTGGAGTGTGACACTACAGTTTTCATCTTCAACACGCGGCGGCGGAGGGTTGGTGCGGGCTAAAGATCCTATGAGTACCCTACGTTCTTTGGTGCGGACATATTTATGGCTCGTATATAAAAATTATAAAAGCTTGCTCAGTCGATCGATCTATGCTTGAGTAATGATTTTCTATAACAAAACAAGCAATACTTAAGCACAGATCGGTGACTGAGCATAGTTTCCTAATACGGGCCTCTAGTGTATAAATATTGTAGGCAGACGATATTATTTTGTCGACTTGTCGGCGGCTGGCACGGCCCGCCGACTTTTGTGTACGAACACATTAAATATTTGATAACTTAGGTGCGAAAATGATTCCGAATTTAGCAGCAAAAGCTTAGTACAGTCGACTGCTCTCAGTTAAGGATACGATAAAGATTTATTTATTTAAAGAATTACAACTATTTTTACAGGTATTTACCTAATGCAATAGTGTAGTCAACCTAATTAATCACTAGCATAGAATTTAACAAAACGAATAATCCAATATACATATGTCAATGAGCAAAAATAATCCTTATTGACATGTATACATATGTCAATAAGCAAAAATAGAATACAATCAACAAATGTCCTCAAGAAAAATTATTCAATACATGATATTCATAATAATCATGTTCCATCAATAAGAGCTCGCAAGAAAATATGCCGACTGTTCCTGGACAAGCAACCAGGCTTTGTAAATAGGCCAATGTAAATACCTAGTCAATACAATAAATACAAATGCATATTATGATACTTTGTTTACCCATTCCACGAAGATGGTATATTTTTCGGATGGCGGAAGCGCGAGGAGCTGATTTTGACAGTTTAAATGGACTGGCGAGATCGTGGAGTTCGCAATAAAATTAACTTTACCACTATCGAAAAAAAAACGCTACAAAAATGATATTTAGGTAGACATAGAGATGTCCAGCAACTTTCTACGCTAGTTAAAATCAAAATCTAAAGTTTTTTATTTATTTAGGCTTACAAATAAGCACTTAGACAAGTCATATTTTATACTATTAATAACATTATTTTAATGTTCACTTCAATTTTTGGTCCACCAGTGGAAGAAGTGAAAAAGAAACCACTAGTAGTGGGTACCTACAGAATATCGAAGGTGGCACAAACTTCAAACGTTTTTTGTTGTGAATAGTCTGACCACAATCTCATCTGATGGCAGGCGACGATGTATGATAAATAGCACGATCAAATGAAGTACTATAGTTACACATTGGGACGATTTGACCAATCTATCCTTCCAGAGGTGACGTAACAAGTCGCGAGGCGATCTCAGCGCTAGCAGAGAAGATCAAGAAAGAAGTCGGTGACGTCACAATGCTGATCAACAACGCTGGCATCATGGCCTGTAAGCCTCTGCTGGACCATACGGAGAAGGATGTGCGCAGCCAATTCGAAGTCAACATCATCGCGCATATCTGGGTAAATATTATAGTCTAATAAAACGGGATATTTACCATGATTTGATTTTTGAGTTATCCAATATTTCATAAGAACTTACTCGCAGTGCCTTCAGTTATTCCGTGATCAAGTCATGGCGCATGAAACTGTGCCGAAATATTGGATAACTCAAAAATCAAATCATGGTAAATATCCCGTTTTAAATGACTTTAGTGTTTATAACCATGATAGTTTCAAAATTTTTAAATATTATTTTAGTTCATGGCTCTTTAGATAGTTTCAAAATTTTTAAATATTATTTTAGTTCAGCTTCTAAATCAAATTTATTAATTTACTAGCGATCCGTCCGCTTTATAAACATTCCTCTTGAATTAATCTATCTATTACTGCATTAAAATCCGTTAAGTAGTTTAAAAGATCAAGGCGAACTTCACTTATACTAGAACTTCATTTTATACTATGTAAATATATGCATTCTCAATACTCAATATTTTTATTGCAAACATGATGTAGGGCAGGGCATCTTAAAGATAAAGTATTTCAAACATGCACCCTGCTATGCACGGTAATGTTTAGCTAGGTGGCTAATACGTATAATCTAACGTCTTAATCTAGGCACAATATTCATAAAATGTTGCGTGTCTTAAGTTTCAAAAAGAATCACCGTTCCGTAATTTGAATAATATCCTTCCCGAACCGAATGAGGAACGCAAATGAATCGAATTGAAAATGATTTGAATTCTGACGATTCATTCTATTTGTGATCGCGGATTTTATGCGCATTTTTTTAGCTTAAAGAAATAAACGCTTTTAACTTCCGATTTTTGATAATTTTAATATATTTTGTGTAATTGGTTGTTGATAGCTAAAACTCGAAAGTTCTTTACACTCCTTATGCTCTTATTTTTAATTCAACAGCTTCTGCAAAACTTCCTTCCATCAATGATGGAGAAGAACCACGGGCACGTAGTGGCGCTGTCGTCGATGGCGGGGATAGTTGGCCTACGGAACCTGGTCCCGTACTGCGCCACGAAGTTCGCGGTGCGCGGCCTTATGGAGGCCTTATCTGAAGAGCTGAGGGAGGCCAAAAAAGACTACAGTGGAGTGAGTACAACCTTAGAGTTATATCCTTCTTAACAGGGTAAAAAGGTCTTGCCAAAAGCTTTTTCAAAATGTGGGGTTTCAAACTATGACCGCGGACATCAAAATTAACCTCGTATTGTAATATAGTGATTAGGAATTGGTACATAGTTTAATTTCTTGATAAACGAATAAATAAAAATACAAAAATACGTTTCTCTGCACACACAAACCTTTTCTACAAACAGTTGTTTGTTAGGAAGTACAAAAAAAGTCTGTTTTCCTGAGATACGCCATTATTTAACTTTCCCTATTAAATTGTTTGGAACCATGATTTCATAAAGTCAAAATATTTGCACTACTTTTTTTAGCCATTTACCCATAATTCTGTTGATAAATAAGTTCAGTTTTGAAACGGTTTAGTGGAGATTTGCATCAGATTCAAGACTGAACCTTGACATTTCATACCGATTTCTCTTCGCGAATTTATTATTTACGCAGATATCTCTGCTGGAATTACAACATCTAGATAAAGTAGCTCGATTGACTTCTTTTAGTCTATTAAATAGTAAACATGTTATGTACAATACATATGTAGGTAACAAAATTAAATCTTAAATATCTAGATTTAACAGTTAAATAACAGGGAGGTATAATCTTGTCCCACACCTGAAAAGCACCGGTGCAGCACAGCACAATAATGTGAATTCAATTAAGGGTTTACTCGTTATCTTTAGATAGATTTTACAGTGACAAAATGGCTTCCAACAATCTTCAAACGAATTGTCCGCGGGCTGTCTGTCATCTCTTCAATATAAAATACATCTAAAAGCTTCAACTTAAAACCCATATTTGAATGCGCATTTTTATGCTGCACCAGTGCTTTTTAGGTGTGCGACAAAATTATACCTCCCTGCCAAATTTCATAAATATCCGCTCAGCCAGTTTAGGATTTAAAGGTACAAACAGATAGACACACAGACAGAATTACTTTCGCTTTTTAAATATACTTTGGATTCCTGATCAGCGCTGTTTTCAGCCTTATTGGTGTCAATAGTTGTTAATTTATTCCATAATTAACATATTCCTTTTTAATTCTCCAGATAAACTTCACGACAATCTGCCCATACATCGTGGATACAGGTCTCTGCAAGAACCCGAAGATTAAGTTTCCGTCGCTCATGAAGATCCTGACTCCTCAGGAGGCGGCGGACAGCATCGTGGATGCTGTTCGGCGGAACTTCAACGAGATTACTATCCCGAGTCATCAGTACTATGTCAATATGGTCAGTTATTTTCATTTTAACTTGCCTTTGCTCGTATAGCTGATGGTTTTTCAAGCTTGATATACATACGTTTCATAAACGTTTCCAGCTTTTAGAACATTGAAGTATTACTCGTACAATACTAGGTACCTACTTACTATATTGGTAGAGTATAATAGGTTTACCTATACTAGAGATATTCATTGTCCTAAAATTAGTCGTACACTAGACTTTATCTCACTACACATTAAGAGCTGTGTAATATGTTCTTCATTGGTAACACACAATGGTTAAAGACTTTTGTCTTGAGGCTCTGCGATATTTGTCATATGCACTCATGATGTCGTCATCTGAGAAAGACACGTTTTCGGATCATCTTAATTACAGTGTACCTAGGAAGGTATTTTATTTTTAAGTACCTACGTTGTTGTCGTACTGTACGACAACAACGTAGGTACTACTTGTAGCTTATTAAAGTTTCTTGTTGCAGATCTGCCGAATGTTTCCGAAACAAGTGCCTCTCTACCTCAAAGACTTCCTGGACTCTGGACTGGAACCACAGTA
Organism: Eupithecia dodoneata; assembly: GCA_947044415.1. Taxonomy (NCBI): domain Eukaryota; kingdom Metazoa; phylum Arthropoda; class Insecta; order Lepidoptera; family Geometridae; genus Eupithecia; species Eupithecia dodoneata. The sequence continues at coordinate 2,101,581 of OX345656.1, read as the reverse complement.
ATTTATTTACAGTATTTAAATGCGTAGTGAAAGAATAATCTTATGATGAATATAAAATCAAGCTTACAAGTCTAATCAACGAACTTGAAAAAATACGAAAATTTTGAAACAGCTTTTGCATAGACCCTAGTGTGTCTTTAAGTCTTCTATTGTTTTAAGAAGGGTAAAAATGCACATGCGTAAAAAAGTGGTACATATTATATTAGACACCGTCAAGGTAAATTGAAAATATATTAATAACTACTTTGTGCAAAAATGAATTCCATAAATCACCATTAGGAAGGTGCTATTTTTATCATAAGTGAAAACCATTTTCAAAACTCGACTAGGACTTTTTTAAGGAATCCGGTTTGATTACTTCGATTAAAATGATTTACATTCATTTTGTTTCGTGCTTCCCTCGTGAGCTAACCGCAGAGGAATCTAGCTCTCCGACGGGACTTTGCGAAACATACAAAGAAACTTCTTTGTCAGCATTTTGTATTAATTCGAATTGTCTTCAGTTTTTTTCTATTTTATATTCACTGAGTGTTTTTACAAGTTTTCGCACGCGATGGCATAAGGAAAAAATTTTAAGACAATGAGAATTAGTAGAAATAGTCATCAACATCACAATGTAGGTTTAATAATAATTGGTAGCCTAGGTAGTGTTTTATAAGGTTCGTACGGGGAATTTTTATAGTTATTATTAATAAGAAATCATCAATTTTGTAAATTGCCCTGTAAAATAAGCAGTAAAATAAGTTTTGAGTGTGAATATTTTGCCTATAGGTACATATTTTGCTTATGACTGTCGTATTATATAATTTGTATGAACCTACCTTTGATCAGTGGCAATGCCACAATCTACTATGCATTTTATTCATAATTTATGTACAATAACCATGTTCTTTTAGCAATCTGAAGTGCCATTTATGTAACAAAAAATTTTAACTATGTTTGTGAGTTTTTCCATGATGATATAAATCATCATGGAAAAACTCATTGACTGTTTTTTTCGTAAACAGTGATTTTGTCAGATTTTAACCTTTTGAGCCATCTGATGACATCTTCATCAAATGCATGTCAAAAATGTCTCGCTATCTACCAAAAATGCAGACCACTCAAAAGTAGGTACTCGTATATTTTGAAAGTATGTCTGAAACGAATGTAAAGGTTAGGGTTGTGATGCTAGACTTAAATGAATAAATGTGATTGATCCATTAGATAATAAGAATAAAGCTATTTGTAATAATTTTACGGTTGTTTTTTTATATTTTAAAATAAACAAACTTCGCAAATCGGTAGGTTAGGTACGTCTTATGCTAAAGGGAGTTATAGAAGAAAAAAAATGCTTTCTCAAACTAGACATTTTTTTTATTTCAATTACTTGATATTTTACTTTAAATGCCAGGATTTAAACACTAAATTCCTAGAAAGCTCTATAGCGCTTTGTGTAATACATGATTATGTGGTCACGTTATCCTAATAATAAAATTATTTGTTTGAAAATATCTCAGATTACATACTACTCATTCCGATGATTACCTTCTAAGTATGAAGATCGTATAATATATCGATGGACAGACGCATCGATTGGCATTTTCAAAACGGAAAAGGATGCTTTATAATTTATAACTGCTAAAATTATACATAAACGCATTAACGTCTAGGTCAAGCCTATTATAAATCGAATAATATATAGCCAGTTGTAGAATCGACCTTTGTCGATTGACCTTGTAATGTCAATAGTCTACATTTTAATACAAATTAGTAATGAACACACAAAACACAGACTACCTAACGTTTGTACAGTCATAGTTTTAACCATAACATTTTATATATTTTTTATACTGCCTTTTAAAATATCGAGCCATTTTTTGAACATCAAGTTCGAGACTAAAATACAATTATATTTATGCACCTACTTAATATGACACTATTTCTTAAAACACAACATAAACTAAACTTTATAAGTTGAAGTGGAATTATATATTTTATCATTTTAGAAACTTCTACACAATCACATCAAATAAGTTACATTTCACACATTACAAAATCCTCTAACAGGCGACTAGATACGTATTTCTTAGATAATGTTCTTATACTTTACTTCCCTATTTACAAGATTATACACACATTTTATTGCTACTAATAATAATAAATAGCATGCTTTACCTTTTTTAATTTTAAAACAAGCCTCTTTATTCTAATTTATAACTTGATTAAATGTAACCTTACAATATAAGTAGAGAAAAGCTGCCTCAGTTGAAAACATTTAAAAACTGATATAAATACTTAATAATTTTGAATACACCTTCATAAAAAGGGAATACTTACATAAAGAAACAGATACTGCCTATATTAATCGTCAACGATAATATTAAGTTAGCATTTTTAATTTATTTTATTTTGTTATATCTAGATTATAAATATTATATTGTTTATCATACATAATTGACTTATAAATTCACTAGACAACACCGTAAATACATAAAATAACAATAAACTTTAATCTTTAACAAATTATTAAAAAATCCTTTTGTCATCAAACAAATATTGTGCGTCTACTATATTGCATTTGTTTATTATTACTAGAATAATAAAAAACAAGGAAAAATTAAATATAATCTCATTTCACCACAAAACCTTAAAGAAGAAGCAAAAGTATCCTTCCTTCAGAAGGCTCACTAACAAAAGAACTTGAGTAGAAAATAAAAATTATAGATTGGAAACTGTCACGGGTTTTTACAGTACTTTTAATTATTCTGACCACGCATAAAGCTATATTAATATCTCTAAGGTCAATAAAAAATTAATCGATACCTTCTAAATAAAACAAGTAGGTAACCTATGTACCTGTCTCATTCAGAGAACGCTTAATTTTAACTTATTGTTAAAATATTTCGCGTACCTATCCTTTTACCTTTCTGTTCCCAAATGTGTGTAATCTTTTTTATTTCTCAATCTTTCAATGAAACCACTACTTAGAGAATGTGTCTGAAAATAGCCGAGGCCAAGTGATGCGACACTTTAAGCTTAAAAAATTGTTTTTGAGATGATAAAGTTCTGGCTACCCATTGCAAAAAATTCCTTCTAAAACTCCCTTATACTCACTCCCATAACGAAGTAAGTTTAACATTTTTGGCTCAACATTTTCGTTAAATTGATGCTCAGGTATTAGTTTTTTACTAAAATATATCGACATCTTTTAGGTGTTCGTAGTTTCTGTCCCAGTACCCTCCGTTGTACAACCAATCTTCTTGCTTCGTATACGGGTTCTGACCTTGGCTGAACCACCTGAAAAGACATCATCACATTGTAACATAAAAAATAATAATAATAATAATGCTGGACAATTCACACAGCATTATGTAGCCCCATGGTAAGCAGAGCTTGTGTTCTGGGTACTAGATAACTGATATACATAATACAATACATTACATAGATAGATATTTTTTATTATAGAATAGAAAACAACCAGAACACCCGGAACAAATATCTGCAGATCGTACACACAATTGTTCCGAGGCGGGAATCGAACCCGCAACCTCCTGCGTCGCAGGCGGACCTTCGCCCACCGCGCCACATCGGTCGTCTAAACATACGTTAACATGACAGACATACGTTGATTAAAAGATTACAGAAACGTCAAACCCTTCCGCCATATTGGAGAAATCTACACAGGGTAAATAAACACAATAGTGTAAAGTTACCCTGAGTAGATTTACACTTGTCCCGGAAAGCGAGCGCGTAAGGATTAATGCACTATGCCACGAAATTATGTCTTGAACTCAAGGGTTAATTCTAAGACGACTCCGACGTCTTCTTGAGCGCTTTCGGTCTGCTGTTTTTCTTCAGGCAGTGTTTTTTAAATAGCAGCTGCATCAATGTCTCCTTGTTCCGATAGCCTCACGTTATACTGCAGATTGCTATCGGTTCTTGAACCTACCTTGGTGACCACGGCTCCGAGGCCTTCTTCAGCGCTTTCCTCGAGGTCCGCTGCTTTTCTTCAAGCCGTGTCTTCTCGGTGGCAGCTGCATCAATGTCCCCTCGCTCTAAAAGCCTCACGTCAGGCCGCATTCGGCTATCGGTAGGACAGAGTTGTCCTTTCATGTCGGGTTCTAGCTCGTTGAGGGACATCGCAAACTCGGTAAATTGATAATACTGAAACCAGTGAATTGATGGGTTAGAATATCACATTGATTCAGTTCACGCACTAGTTATATTATAAAATTACTCTTGTATTTCACACCAAGAAAATACAAAAGTACAGGAAAAGAGAGATCACAGAGTTGCACAACAGGCAGCCTTATTGCTCGGAGCACTAAATTCTCATGAAGTCGTCTTTTAATAGGATACTCAATATATTTATTGTTGTCATTTCAAGGATAAAGATCATGTTAAAAAAGATTTTACTATTACTGAGAGTAAATAAGACCGCGACTCGGCAAACGTAGTGAAGGACTCCCTCCGGCCAGGTGGGATGACGACCTGAGAAGGACTGCAGGCAGATACTGGATGCGGCAAGCTGAAGACAGGGCGCTATGGCGCTGATTAGGGGAGGCCCATGTCCAGCTGTGGACTATAGGCTGATGATGATGAAGAGTGAATAAAAATGGAGGTACCTGAGCACTGTTGGTAGGTCTCGGCCTCGCCTCCCACAGCATGACTGATCCAGGGATGTCGATGTTGTACGACTCGTCGGGCTTCGGGATGTCATCAGATCCCTCGGGCTCGTCGTTCTGGAAGGTAGGACCACCATTTTATGAAAACTGATAAAAAGCTGAAGCTGCAAAATTCCACTAAAGAATACGATTTCGTATTTTGTCTTAGAGATTTAATTTAAGCACAATCCTGAATTTTTTTTTCAGGATTGTGCTTAGATCTCTAAGACAAACTAGTGATTGATCACTGAGAATTTTTAGACTCTTGACGACCGGTTTACTCATTTTTTTTCCAAAGAGGTTGTTTTTTTTAACAAAAAGAACGGCATTGAATCCTTTTTGATAGTTTCCAAAGGCACGCGGCGCGACGGCCATTAAAAATTTATTAAATATAATATAATTTAATAATTTACAGCCACTTTACAGCGACTATCCGCTTCTGTTCATCTACTCTACTTCATCATTAGACTGAAATTGGAGGATTTATTCTGACTTTATGAATTATACAAAAGGTACCTATGTAATGAACCCAATCATTTTGACACGTTGTGACTTACATCTTGTATCGACATAGACCGCAGCGCGCCAACTTTGAAGCTATTCAACTTAGCCAGCACTTTCTTGGGCGTGTGCGAGGGAGTCTGTGACGTGCTCTCGTCCCCTCTCTCTCTCGCCCACTGCTCGTAGGCAGACGCGCTGCAGCACTTGATGAACTCTGTCCACTTGCCGTACAGGAAGCGGATGCGTTTCTTACTGGGAAAATGAAAAGGGGAGTTTTTGAAGGTTGTATAATATGTCTGTTATTTCATACCCTTTCATATCAGACTTTTTACTACGATACCTATTGATACTTGACTGATACTTCAATATTGCTGTGAGGCCTCTGCCAAAATGGTATTCCAAATTCATGAATCCTTAGGTCAAATTTGTTGTTAACTGACATTAGAAGCTTTTACTTTGGCCTGCCTACACGGCTATACTACAGCCTACCAGCCATCAATCCAGTTTAGCCACCCGTGTACTGTTGGGTATACTAATGTGGCTTCTCTCAAGGCTTAGGTAATTAGGCTTTGCTTTAGCTGTTTGGTGTACTAATGACTGTGGCTTGTAACTGCTTACTTGGCATCCATAACGAATCCATCCACCCTATGCAGATCCCGGTTATTGTACCCTGCTGGCTTGAAGGACAGGTTCGCCTTCAGTCCCGTGCCCCCATGGCAGACCACCTCCATAGCCCCGTACTGCTCGATCCATAGCTTGTATTCTGCCTTGTAACTTACTTGGCATCCATAACGAATCCATCCACCCTATGCAGATCCCGGTTATTGAACCCAGCTGGCTTGAAGGACAGGTTCGCCTTCAGTCCCGCGCCCCCGTGGCACACCACCTCCATAGCCCCGTACTGCTCGATCCACAGCTTGCCGACTATCACGTTGTGGACGCAGCAGTTCACATTAGTCCAGGTGTAGGCTTCACCCCAGCTGCAAATACAAATGTACTTTTAATCAAAAAACTTTTGAACAACTAATTTCATATTATATCATAGAGACTAATGATGATTACGGAAAAAATTAATTAGTGTTTATGTTAGCTTCTAGATGAAATATAATATACTTACTGTGAAACATAAATAAATGAAAATAAGAAATCAATGTAGTGCCCGCCCCGTTCTTACTTACGTAACCCGCTTATATTACTAATGCATTTTTCAAACTACGATAGTTTATATAGTAAAACTAGTTTCTGCCCGCGACTTCGCACGCGTTGTCTATGGAACTGTTAGGAAGTAATTTCCACCCCATGGAAACTGTTTTATGGGATAAGTCTTTGTTTGATCCCGGATCCGTTCAGTAGCATAGCAAAGACAATACAATAACTACGATAAGATAGCATAGTTATTGTATTCTCTTTGTTCATTAGCTTTGGCGTGAACAAGTAACAAACATCCATCCGTCTAAACATCAAAACTTTCTCATTTATGACATCACCGTCTTTCCGACCGCGCAAGTTTGTCTTTGTTCTAGTTCTTGTTTTCAGAAAAAAGTGAGTTCTAGCTAGGTAAGGAGAGAGCTAGGACAAAAGTTTTCCATCAGTCGATACTACATGCATCCATAATGCAGGCAGTATACCAACCATTTAGTCGTTCTTTGGAGGAACCATATCTCCAGCAGTAGATAGATATATAGATCATTTATTAATACAAATAGGTTACATAACTTAGTTAACAGTACCTTAATGCCTATGTTAGGTTTGTCCAAGCATTTAATTCTCACTTAATTTAAAAATAAATTTTAAAAATACAATTTATCGTATATTAAATACATCGTAACAATCAAAAATTTTTACATTTAAAATATTCATTTATGCTTCTATGCCATGATAAACCCACTCACACTACCTAATGCATACATTTTTCTAAGGAAGGAATGCTGCTAAAATTATTATTTGTTATTATTATTATATATTTTTAGCCCTTATTGTTCCACTGCTGGGCAAAGGCCTCCCTTTTCTCCTTCCACTCCTCGCGACCCAACGCTGCTAGTATTTAATAGTTCTTCTTATTAGTAAGTAGTAGTCCTCTGGGTGAGATAAAAGGTTGAAATGATGTATGTTACCTTGGCAACTCAACAGTAACGTGTCCTTTTGGCTGGATCTCGACGCTCTTGCCGCAGAACTTCAGTTTCGGGTGGACCGACCCGTGGAAGACGAAGTGGGGGCTGTCAGCGTGGAAGGCAGACACCGGGGGGTGGTGGGAGACCTGTCGAGATAATTAAATTAATATAAAAATAGATAAATATCAAAGGACTTTATTTCCTTAAGACCTTGGACTCTTAGACACGTCACAAAATTCTAATTGCATAAGAAAAACAAGGAAATATTTTTGAGGTACCTTACAATAAACCTTTACCTTGTTAGGTTGTTAGTTTTCGAGCAATTGATACTCGACTATTCACACCGCATAGGCTAGCCCCAAGCTAAGCAGAGCTTGTTGTGTTATGGGTAAGTACTAGATAAATATGTAGGTACCTACATGATATTATACATTACACGGATACAATGGATAGATATTTTTTATTATACATAGACCCAGAGCTCCGGGTGCAATATCTACAGACAGATTTAGAGGTGGAACCCTAGGGATAAATGTTTGAACAAGCGAGAGGAAATCGAGTCCGTGTTTATATTTTGTTCTGGATATGTTCTTACCTGTTCACAAACAGCTCTGAACTCTGGTCTCTCCAGCTCGTAGGTTTCTCCGAGGAGGGGGTTGAAGGGCTTGCCGAGCCGCTCCCAGTTGGAAGCTAGTGCGCTTACGGCGAAGGCTGTAACGTTAAACAACCATAAGTAAATCCTCCACTTCATTGGAGAGATATTAAGGTGGAAACTTGCGTATTGTAACGATCCAAAAATTGTAACGACCCCTTAATTTTTTTTTGACTTACTAAATCTTAACCGCCGGCTCCTTAATCTAATTTTTCGCTTAATTTAATTCCTAATTACTTTACCTAAACCCCAATGATCTACACGATTCCTCATACCTACTGAATCGTAGACTATTAAATGTAGAATTAATGATTAATGTGGCCAATGATCGTCGATAAGTGGTAGGACTCTACGTTGTGTGTTGATAGTAACTCGGTTCTTTTGATGCTAAAGACAAACGGACTAATGCTAAGGTTAATTTAACTTCTTACATTCCTCGTAATCATTTATTGTCATATATAAAGTTTCAAAGTATTCATGTCTTAAAATTCTATTATGAACTTAGAACAATTGTAGTATGAAAATCAGATTTCTTTAATTACTATGCCTAGAACTTGGACTGCTAGTAACGTATTAGTAAATATTGAATTTAACAATCTTATTTTGGTTAATTGATTTTATTACGGCTAAGGATAGAGGCTCCACCTGCCACCCCTACCAGTGACCCTCGGCTCCAGACTGGACAGGTCCCCTCCGTAAATAGTCTACAAACTGCTAGTTCTCTTTCCAGTTTGTGACAAAATTGGACAACATATCACAAATAGTTATAGGGACAAGAGGACTTTATTTTTTATCAAAGCTCCTATGTCTAGTCAGTGTCTGTCGGAATTTAATCTAACTTAGTAAAGGGGAATATTAATTTGTGATATTTTATTGAAACTAATCATTCATATCAAAAAGTCAGTCCTCTAAGTTTATCTGCGGGGCTTAACTCTACTAATCTAGATATATGTATAATATCTGACCAGTACCGAAAAGCTCCTATTTTCTCCCTCAGGAGTACTCATATACAAAGGCTTCTTTACACAGCCAAAACTCTACAGCGTTATACCGTAGTATGGTTCTAGTTTCAAGTTTTTCTACTTGATGTTGTAATCCAGATAATTCCAGATATAGAGGTAATATAATGATTCACCCAACAGAGAGCATACGTCTCATAGTTCATATGGAAGGTATCACTTTCGGATTGTATCCATGGTGACTTACGCACCGAACTATTGTCAGATTGATATCAAAATATTGATAGTCTCTCACCTGGAGACAACTGAATAAACAGTTAAAATTGTATTAGGTCATTCATATCCATACTTGGAACCAGATCATACCATTATGGTATTTATTTAATTTTTAGTAATTATTCAATTTACATAATTATGTCTTATAACTCGCAATGGACTTATCACTTTCGGATGTTTCCATGGTGCTACTGCAACGAGCTAATAAGATAATTTCATTATTAAAATATAAATAGTCTCTCTTTTGGAGACGACTGAAAATACAGTCAATATATTTATAATCTCTCTCTTGGAGATAACTGTAAACACAGTAAAATTTCAATAAACAATAAATACAAATAAAATAAGTAATTGCAGTAATTTGTCTAAACAAAACTCCTTTGCTGAAAATAGGTACACATTGGGATACATAATGTAATAAGCGTGAAGCGATGATACGTGTGATATACGTCAAAATCATTAATTAAATAACCTATTACGAATTATTTAGAGTCTGGCTATGAAAATTGTTATTTTATAAAAAGTTATAATTTGACAAATATCTGGCGAATAAATAATAAAACATGCAACTTAGCTCTGGCTGTTAACGGCCCTCGAGCGACTGTTCTTAAACTGACTTTACGTTACACTGAATTAATCACATAACAAATGTTATGGATCCAAACACTGGCTTTATATTTATTTATTAGTAAAATTTGCCTTTATTTTATAAGATTGTTAGGCAAAATTTATATGAAATTTATCACAAACTGTTTGCTAATGAATTCACTGAAATTATAATTAATTCAAATCTACACTGAATTTAATCAATTACTTTAACTTTCAAATATCAATTAGACCGCGCGCGATTGCGTTAGTTAGGGGTCCGTTGCCCTAGACTCGTAAAACCCGACTGTCCTCTCCAGCTTCCCGAAAAACCATTCCTTCAGGGCGACTCCCGCGCACATAAGGTCCAAATTCCCACCAAAAGTTTCAGGTATTTCGCTTATCGTTTGAAAGTGATCCGTTTATTTATATTAAGAATAGGGTCTGATTGTCCCGCCCGTGGGAGTCCAAAATTATCGTTTAATATTTTAAATAATAAACAAAGCTGAGTTATGGTTAAGTGGAAATAGAACAATAAATCTGGCTATTTTATTAAGGTCGGTAAAACCTGTGAAACTTGATTTAATCGTTGACAGATATTTTCAATTTGCTATGGGAAAATTCCCGCTAACTCGAACCCCGATCTTGTAATTATTACGAATACAAATTAAATCCTATATTTGCGAACAACAGGCAGATTGAATCCTGACGGTTGTTACAGTATTAACTCAAACACGTCTACATTTTTTACTTTCAAATATTTGCAAACTAGTGCAAACTAAAGTGAGTCGGCGTATTCGATGCGAAACCAAATTAGGAAATCCTACTGCCATCCTTGCGTAGTATGTAGTCTCGAAAATATATTTTGTGCTTTCATGGTTTTAGTGTAGTGAATATAATTCAATGCCCTAGTTCTTTAAATGTGGATTAATTACGAATTTCTGCGAGTTACCAAAGATTAACCAGTACCTAATAATGAGTTTATTATGACTGGGAATAATTATGTATAGGAAAAGTTGTTTTTAATCTCAATAGGGATGAATAAATGTAAAATAAAATCTATAGCTACAGTTGTGGTATTTACGGCTTGCCCGTCAGAATCCACCCTGCATAAAATAATGATGGGGCAACCTCAACACCTCAAGATATTGATGGGATTTATTTATGATAAAAAATCCACAGCCCTTAATTAATATAAACATGTTAATTATCAAAACTTACGGCCAAAACCGATATGATGGAGGTTACAGGCCAGCAGTGAGAAAAAAGGAGCTGAGCATTCTAAGACCAAGTTTACACGAAGTTCATCATCATCAGCCTATGATAGTCCACTGCTGGACATAGGCCTCACCCAATGAGCGCCATAGCGCCATGTCTTCAGCTAGACGCATCAAGCATCTACCTGCAGTCTTTCGCAGATCGTCATCCCACCCCCAAGTTTCTCACCAGCAATATACTCCATCCGTTGCACCGGATCCGTCTGCTCCGCCGCCATCCGCAGCAGGTGCGCGTACTCCAGATACTCCAGCATCCGCTGCAGGAAGGACAGTGGCTCGTTGAAGACCACCGGCATCGTGATCTTGGACAGCTCCTTGCCCACGCAGTTCTTCAGGACCGACCACAGGGAGAAGTCGCCGCGGCTGAACTGAGCGACGGGAAGTGTGGTTCTGTGGAGAAATAAATAAATAAACATGATATTAATTTAATTCAGACAAAAATAAATTCAAGTAAGGTCCATATCATGCATGTTAGTAAGAATATTGGTTTATCCTACGTTAGTTGATATCTTGACATGGTAGGTTAAATGAAATAACATTAGCTTATAAGCGGGTATTTTGGAATAATAGTCTATACGTATGTCTGTATGTTATTCTAGATCCAGATTTTATGTGTGCAAAATTTCAGTCCGATCTTTTCCGTAATTTTGGCGACACATCTGCATAACAACGGTACAAATTTTCGCCTTTATAATTTTAGCCGGATAATTTAAAGTATCGACAAAATAAGAAGTGCGTTGAACGGATCTCTTGCGAAAAGTTATTATTTTCATTGGTGGATGGCTGTCTACTTGTTGGAAAATAGCTGCAGGATTAAATAATACCTAATTAATAATTCTGGACAATTCACACACGAAAATAGAGCAAAGGGGGAACTGCTCCATTTGTTAATACTAGTTTCTATTATTAAGCTATAGTTTTCTTTGATACTAAAGGGGTACCCAGTGAGATTTACGGGCTGTGATGTTGAGGATGATAAACAATATTTGTTTCTTCGATTCGCAAAAAATGCTTTATTGACGATCTACAACAACCTAAATCTAAGCTATACAGCTATTGTATATAATTCCAACCCAAGAATTTAAACTCTGATAAATCTTACTGTGGTGTGGTACCATATACCTCCTGTTAAGGTCGTGGGCTCTTTGTGGGTCAAACAAAACCATCCAAATTTGTGAGTACATACATAACTACTCAATCGAAATGTGGCCACCTAAACCAAACTAAGTAGACAAAGACAGTAAGAACAACATATAATAAATAAATAAATAAAAAATGCTGGACAATTCACACAGCATTATCTATCCCCATGGTAAGCAGAGCTTGTGTTATGGGTACTAGATAACTGATATATATAATACAATATATAACATAGATAGATATTTTTTATTATACATAGAAAACGACCAGAACACCCGTAACAAATATCTGCAGATCGTACACACAATTGTTCCGAGGCGGGAATCGAACCCGCAACCTCCTGCGTCGCAGGCGGACCTTCGCTCACCGCGCCACATCGGTCGTCATATAAGGCTATGAATAAAGAATTTCTTATTCTTATAAGACCAGCAGCAGATAAGTGGAAGAGCTATCGTCTACTTATCTACAAGTATTATTTATTCTGTAGCTACGCGAACAAAAGATTTATTTAAACCAGCGAGATTTGTGCTAAGCATCTCACGAGGGGATTTTATCGTGACCCATGAAATGAGGCCAAGGGCACTCTCCCCTTCAAATCGTGGGTTTCCTTCCCTTTGCAAGTTTAAATGTCCCTAACCTACCCTTCAAAGGTTGACGTAGTATTCCGGGACAATTCTTTTACACTTTCATTTCTCATGAAGCATTTAATGTGTTCAGCTCCTGAAGACTGGGCAGTGAATGGGTTAAAATGATGATAAATGTGCCGAATATTTGGAATAAGTACCATAGTAAAACTATCTAGGTACTTATTCGAAACATTCGGCACAACGACAACAATCACAGTGAAAACTTGTTTTACTCAAGACTGATAAAAGAAACAAACAAAATATTTTCACTGTGATTGTTATATCCAAAATATTCGAATTCTGTGGCGCGGTGGGTTTATGTCCTTCTGCGACCCAGGAGGTTCCGGGTTCGATTCCCGCCTCGGGGCAAATGTTTGTACGATCTGCAGATAGTGTTCTGGTCGTTTTCTACGTACAATAAAAAATAACTATCTATGTAATGTATGGAGTTATGTATATCAGTCATCTAGTATCCATAACATAACATCTGCTTAGCTTTGGGGCTAGATGATGCTGTGTGGATTGTTCAGCATTGTTTATTATTCATTTTATATAGTACTTAGACCCACTAGGTAATTACATAATATAATTAATTCGTATAATGTTTTTCCAGATCGAATTTAACTCTATGCCACATTAAAATTTCAGCTCGATCCATTCAGGCGTGAAAAACAAAGAGACATTTTTCATTTACTTTAGGAACTAAACTTTAACAATTACAGTATTTTTCTCGAAGAAAACCTTCAGAAAAGGCTGCTCCATTATTTCTTGAAGTTTTTAATTAAGAGATCAACTGGCGTAGAAACAGAGGTTGAATAAATAATTGAGAAGATGGATCGCCTATTCTCTTGCACCCTGACATTGATGGATACGCTCTCTACTCACTGTGAGCGAGCCTGATAATTGCTTCGTCTCGAAAATATATCTTGGCTTTCATAGGTAAGTTTTACCAAGAATTCTTTGTTCTTTGGAGGATTTTATTAAATTGAATTACATTTATTATTTCATTGTCAATACAAAAATACTTTACTTGTCGCATGTAATGATCATCTGGTGTACAACACCAGATGATCATTACATGCGACAAGTATGTACAATGCACGGCTAAGAAGCAATCTCTTCCAGGGAACCTTGAGATGGAAAGAATTATGTGAATTTAAGAAAGGTGAGGGGTGTAACAAATATAAGATAAGTTATTATCATTCATCATCATCAATCTATAATAGTCCAGTGCTGGACATAGGCCTCCCCCAATGAGCGCCATAGCGCCCTGTCTTCAGTATGCCGTATCCCGCATCTGCCTGCATTCTTTTGCAGGTCGTCATCCTGCCGGAGGGCGTCCTACACAATGTTTGCCAAGTCGCGGTCTCCACTCAAGAACACATCGGTTACCCCAGCGGTGGTCGGTTCTTCGTGATATATTGCCGGCCTGCTGCCACTTCAGCTTGCTAATTCTTTGAGCTATGTCGATAGTTTTGTTTATTATTTTATTAATTATTAATTTACTGAACCTACTTTGATTGTATTGTGAATATTGGTGTTTTTATGACCTTCTTGTTTATTGTAGATTGATGTCAAAGTTTCTACAAGCTACCAAAGATTAACCGCTCCGTATCAGAAGGTCTATCAAGGGAAATGACGTAGTTTGCAGAACGTCGGCATATTAAAACGTCTATATGGTGGCAATGTCTTGAGCGGCAAAACGACTTACTAGTAAAACGTCCAAAATGTAAAATTGACACGATTATGAAGTACAGGTATCAACATTGTATTTGCTCTTTTCCGAAAAGTACTTAGTATGGGGCGGAAATAATATTTTACACGTATGAGGTTTTAAGTACTACTTGAGATTAATACTCATTTTACAGTATGAACGAAATGTTGACATATTCATGACAACTGCCTCAACATATTAATTATTGGAGATTTCTTCTACGGGACGCTTGTGTTTTGCCTAAGAATGGAAGAAATTGATTTTGGTAGCACTATTCGGTAATTACACGTTTTCATCAATCAATGATTCGTAGCTTCTGTCTTTTTGGTTGTCAGTAGAGTACCTAGATAAATAATACTAACTTTAAAATATCGCTCAAAAACAAGTCTCTGCTCAATCTACTAGGTTTTGCTGTGCTGGATACTGTGTGCATTTTGTGTACAACTCAGCAAGCGACATTATTAGATAAATAACAATCAAAAATCTCCCAAACTGATTCTACTGCAGAAATATTCTTATTCGTGTACACGTGCCTATCCGAGTAAATAATAAACACAGCCTTACTACTTGTGCAAACCAAATAGCAAGCTTGTTCATATTTGCTTTAACAACCGCGCAGTGTCTTCCGTTCACGGATCTCTCCCGAGGGCACAGTTATTCTGCTACCTGTTGTAATAACGTCTTGCTACAGCCAAGTTTCGTGGTTTGTTTATGTTTTGTTAATAAACGAGTAAATAATGCTAGACAAACAACATCATCTAGCACAGTTTTTTGTTCAATAATATTTTGTGTAGGTAGGTAATTGCTTTTTTTCACCGATATATCCAATCTTATATATGCATATCTGCGCTCTCTTCAATTTTCAAAATGCACTCTGTGTTCATTGTCGATGAACAGCGGAACCGGATAGAAGTTTTTCGAAAATTTACCCGCATGGCATATGTTCAGATGAAAAATTGACAACTCTTCGAATCCAAAGAGAATATAATGTAATACTACATTCAAATCCTCGATGCTTTCTTTCCGGCTCTCAAGTCCAGCGAACGAAATAGACTCAGTAGAAAAACTCCTACCAAAACGCCCTCTACGAAAATGTATCCTTAGAACCTCACTGTATAGAAAAAATAGGATCCTACAAAGGTATGTACAAAATACGAGGTGTTAAATCTTCGGTCTCCCGCTGTCCCAGCAAGCTCCGCCGTTCAAGGTTACCCTCCCGATCAATACCACCTGCGATACTGCCACTTCGGATCTACTTCGCAGCATTGTGGATTTTATTGCGGTGGGTTTAGAGCTTATATTTTATTACCATGGGAGTGACTCTCAAGAGGTGATAGAATGTCTGCGAATGGCCATGTATTAAATCTGGACGCTTTGAGATGATGGGAAATGTTACAGTTAACTGACGCTGTCATAGTAAAATATCTAATCTAAATACTGTGCAGCTACGTCAGACTAGGGTATGTTTTTTTTGCATGAAGTGAAGAGCAAAAACCTTTAATTGTTTTTGATTGTTTCGTTGGCGTTAACCTAATAAACAAACTCTTGCCATTTGTTAATGTTGATTTAGGATACTTAGTGGCCAATACAGTTAACATTCTTATCTAATCTGTGTCTTCCAGCTGTTTGCACGCCCACGCGGCTAATGGACCATCAATATTGAAAGAACGACACTTTTCCGATTCAGTAACGTTTATTTTCCTTTTTAGGAGCGGCTTTTTAGTGGATAGAAAAATCAAGATGGCTGCTCTGGGAACCGTTCGGTGTCAGATAAATTTTTCTTTTATTGAATTTGTTCATGGGTTTCGGCGTATTTTTCTGAATTTTCTTAGTCTACTCATTCAGTAATTGTGCGGCTAGCAGGATTTTATAATCGGTACCTACACCATTTTCTCCGTAAATATTCATCTAACCAAGATAATAAAGTACTACTAATACCCACCACAAAATCCTGCTAAAATGTTCAGTCATATGGTCATAATAGAAGCCAGAACTTCCGCAAGATTTTGATTTGATTTACGACTAGATAATAACAGTGTAAACGTAATTTTTTTTTGTAACTTGTTACTCGTACATTTCACTATTTGAAAAGTATCCATCTGAATGTGGGATAATTTTTTTTCCTTTTTTGGGTCGGCAAGACAAGTGTCGGGTTAGGGAGACCGTGCCAGACCCTGTCGGTCGATGATGACCTTGGACCGCGGCAGAAAAGGTTTCGTATTAGGCTCCTGGTTTATCGAGCTTACACAGAAGCAAGCGATTACCCCGTGGCCCGCATGTGGGTGCTTACTTACCCTAAATAATATACAGGGCGTCCCACAGCCATGCCACATGGACTGAAAGTAGACTTCATTTTTTTTTTAAACATTTAAAATCAAATTGAAGTCTTCTTTCAGTAAAATGTTCTATCTACAATATTTAAGGTACCTTCCCTCCATGTGGCATGGCTGTGGGACGCCCTGTATATAGCTAGGTACGTTGGTTGGCACCGTGAACGATAAGTATCAACAGAATCTCGTATATAGTACGCTAAAATCGGATGTTATATCAGAATAATCAGAATTTTATCGTTGATTTTATAGTTAGGATAGATTTGAGAATACACATAGGTAATAAAAATTCCAGATGGTAATAATTGGTCAAATCAAATCATTTATTTTTGCAGGAATGTCGGTACAATAGATCTTCTTAATAAAAAGGTACATACATTCTACCTCGTCAGGGCGTGCTAAATTATTACAAGTTAGGTACAATATTATTAGGCTATCTTCAAACTATTATCTATATTTTGACTCAGGACATAGATAGAAAAAAACTAGGCTACGCCATCGGTAAGGATCCTAAAAGAATAAACGGAGAGGCATACTCCTAAGAGTGAAATAAAACCTGCCTAGTTTTATTCCACATAAGTTTTGAACAAAGCTTGCTAACACCCTAAGCTAGCCAGATTACCTAGGTACCGCTTCGCAGCTCTTTAGTGCCTTCATATACCCCCCTTTCCCCTTCTGGGGTAAAAGGGGGTTTAACAGGAGAAAAAGGGGAGACTGGGCGGTAAGGGGTGGAAATTAAATTGCAAGCCACTCGCAGCTAATCAAAGAGAGATTGCCGCTGTAGTGGAGACTCACGTTTACTGGCACAGGGGGGTATAGAGAGGTTTCCGGTTAATATGCAATGTTGCAGGAGTATTTATTTTCAGATACGTAAAGAGTTTTGATGCATGTTTATGCAAATTTGGTAGTAAGGTATATTTATACGAACCATTTCGAGCTCTATCTTGACTGAAATTTTGGCTGTCAAAATTAGTTATGTTGGATAGTAAAATCCAAAATCGTAGCAAAACAAGATTATGAAACTGAACCCGACACTGGGATCCATTGACAATTAATCTTTATGTAACAAAAGTACAAATCATTTATTAGGTCAATTATGCTGCACTGCACCGGGAATAGAACCCACATCCTTTGCATCGCTACTGCGCACAAAGTGGCCACTTATTTCTCAGCGGTCTGCAGTAGTGTTACCTAACAATGCGTTGAAATGGCTTTCAAACTAGTATATTAAGTATATTCTTCAATAACTACAACATCTGATAACACAACACATCTTTACTTTTCTACAACTTTTTTTCGCTTTTTTACGAAATCATTGTATGTAAAACATTAGGTTCGAACCTACTAAACATGTACTTACATACTTAAAACTTCTGAAACTATCATGGTTATTAACACAAAATTCATTTAAAACGGGATATTTAGCACTGTGCCGAAATATTGGAAAACTAAAAAATCAAATCATGGTAAATATCCTTTTTTAAATGACTTTTGACTTACTTACGTTTTCGTTTTTGTACTTCAAAAGTAAGATTTGTTGATTTTATTAACTAGAATAAAAGACAAGTTGATGCCTGAATGAAAGCAACCCCAAATTGGACCAAGCTTATTCTTTTTTTCATTCCGTATATAAAGTCCGACTTTACATATTGAATATTTACTGTTCGTAAAGGCTCATGCAAAATGCAAGCTGCAAGCTGCACTGGAATGCGATGCAATATTCATGCATCCTACGTATTACTTAATCCTTGAGGAATTCTGAGTTCAAAGTTTATACTTAACCTTGTATGAAATGAAAATGTTTAAGCTACTTGTGTGGCACATAAAACTAATAAATTTCTAATGAAATAAAGCTCTGAGCGGTTTGTGTTGTAGAAAAACAATGATACAGGAAAGCTGGTCAAAAATTTACCAAAATCGTAACATTTCGTGTCATATTTTTTATTAACACTTGATTTACGGAAGTACAACTCAATATTTACTGCAAACTACGGTTTACGTAGCTCTTGCTACGCCGTAGCGGAGCGCTACGAGCAATGTAGTAAAATGTTTCTTCGTAGACGAGAGCTACAACCAACGTAGCAAATGTAAAATACGCAACTGTCACATTAGAAAACTCACTCTCACGCATTCATCTATGGCGTAGCATATGCTACGCCTGTAGTAGTTTATATTCTCTTTGGCTACGCCATATATGAGTGCTACGTTGTAGCGGCATATGCTACACAATACCGTGGCCTCTATCGCATCTACATTCCGCAACTGTCACATTTCATGTTTTTTAACCTTGAAGAAAATTACTTCCAAAATAATTCCCGCATTTCCATTATCCATCCAATTTTGCCAGCTGAAATCTTTTAAAATACGTCAGAATCCACAAAAGCGTCTAATCTGATTCGTTATTCTTCTCATAAATGTGGGAACGGTCTCGTTATCGCTAATGTCTCGTTTCTAAATGGATTTGGGACGAATCGATGACGACCTTGGTAAGGGACTCAATGTGACGAACAGAGGCTGAGACCTACAGCTGAATTTTACAAGGATTTAAGAGTTTTAAAAATGAGGTTTACCTTCTTCATACTGATATTATTCATTTGAATCGATGTGTTTGTTCGTGACATCTTGATGCCAAAATCATGGAATGAATAACGCCGACATTTCTGTTTTGGATAAATTTTACAACTTAATTTTAAATCAGTTATCCTCAACCGATTCAAAAAGCTTACTCATGTAAGATGATATAAGATTGTTATTAAAAAAAATATATTAAAAGCTTTATGTAAGTTCGTAGTTTTAGACTAGGAAAAAAATACTATTGGCTACTTTTTGTATAAATAAATGCCTATACGTCATAAACTAGAAGGTCTTTACTCAATAAATATCGATTGAAAACAAGCGAAGTGAAGAGAAAATCTATACGAAGCCGATATAGATTTTCCGAAGTTTTTGCCATCAATCGATATTTATTGATATTTATTCTCATATTTATGAGAAGAATAACGAATCAGATTAGACCCTTTTGTAGGTTCTGACGTGTTTCAAAAGATTTCAGGGTTTTTCTGCAAGTGCTCTTATGATGAAGTTGAACACCATTTTCGGCGAAATAATACTAACTTTACCCATTTCTGCTGTAAAGCAGCACCTTACCTTCAAATACGTATGAATAAGTAACATTGATTCTGTTGAAACAATAACAAATCAATAGCGAGGCGGGACGCGAGTAACCTCGATGCTTCTCGTTTTCAATATCTATGCATTGCGCATGACAGTGTAGGGACAATAACTTGATTTTTATGAAAAAACTAAAAACTGACTTGGAATCCTTTAGTTTAAAGCTGTTTTACAATAAATACTGATCCCTTGGGAATAATTTCTTTATGTTACGACCTTGGGATCAATTTCTATTCAACTGCAAAAGAGGCATCCAAATCGGTCCATTAATGACGGAGAAAACGACAGATATATTAGATTAAAAAAATTACATTCAGCCGAACATAAAACCTCATCTTTTTGGCGAAGTTGGTGTAATAGGTATCAATTTCTACTATTATGTTTACAGTTAGTAACTTATTTGTATAACAACTGACCTGTATTTTCCAAAGCTGCCACCATTCTCTTCCATCTTACTCCAACGCGCCTGTACCCCGTCTCCCGCGACGGTCGGCGCTTTCCTCTCTCTCACTCACTGATCACTTCACTTGTGTAAACGAATATAGTCTTAATGTAAACAGAAAAAGGTTCTGAATTGTGTGATAGGTTCTGTGTTATTTGGTGTCCATTATTGTAGCATGTTAATTCTGAAAGGCACTGATTTGTAAATTTTATAATTCAGGCGAAAAGCGACGTGTCAAGAAAACTATACCTGCTTTATTTGTCTGGTAAAAAAAACCTTTTTTGTGACTTTTTCGCTATTGATATTAGATAGGTAAGTATATTTCTAAATACCCAACAAAATTTTATTATAATTTGATGAGCTAACCTACGAGTACTACGAGTGGAATAGTGTGGTTAAATTGAGCAAGTGTAAAATCCAGCAGTGGCTGCTCTGGGTTGAATAAATTATTATGTACTGTACCTAATTGCAAAGCTCTAATAACCGCATTATGTATTTAGGATTAGGTATAAGAGAGACACACCGTAAACTTTCGAAAACTTGGTCACCAAGTGTGTGAATGAGTAAACAGTCCCTATATAAACATATCAAGGTACAAAATCAATAGCAAACTACGCGCATTACCTAACTTGATGAATCTATCAAGCTTTCAAACTCTACCACGGTTCCAAGAGTTTCGAAGCTAAAGTTTCCACTTGGGATCTTTTGAACGGTTTGAAACTGCGCAATTCGTGTAGGTAGGTATACCTGTCGCATCATCATCAGCTTATGTTGAACGCCATAGCTCCCTGTCTACAGCTTAACGCATCCAGCATCTGACTTCAGTCTTTCAGCAGGTCATCATCCCACCTGGTACACTACGTTTATTTAGTCGTGTCTCCACTCAAGAACACGTTTACCCCAGCTGTTGTTGGTATATAGCAGTAGATAAATAGTATAGGGAAACATAAGGAAATTTCCAAAGCTAAAAAATACCTATCTTCTTAAATTAACAACTAAAACAAATTTCTCCCATATAACTATTGTTGAATGTGCTGCCCAATAGAACATATTGCAGCGAGTTTTTTTGAGTGTTTAGCACAGTGTTTACTTATAACGTGGACATGAAAAGATCTACCCTGTAATTAAACGTTTTTAAAGTTTCCTTATATTGGTGTCGCTATAACATCTATCAAAACTATGTATTAAAACTTAAAAGTTTCTAATGCACACATTAGAAAATTATTTTATTAAATTATTTCATTTCACCTTAGGAAATTTTCACCCAATTTGACCAAACGTGTATAACTGAATTGTTCATACCTACTAAATAATCTATGAATCCACCGAGATTCCAACCACAACCGCAAAATCCAGCAGTCAATTTACAAACATTCCTGGTTGCTTGTTGGTGGCGGAGCATTGGTAGGATATTACCGCAATATTATACAGCTAAGGACCCTCGCCCTTAGCTAACTATGAATAACTAGTTACTGTAGGAATGACGCTAAGGTGCCTGATATATTGGCGAGCAGTGAACTGACAACTGACGTGTATCAAAAAGAATATAAAGTATGAAGTGTACTCTGACAAATTTGAGCGTTCAAGAGTTATTGTATTCTCTTTGTCCAGACGTTAGACACGGAACGTAGGCTGTAGTACCGCTACCTTTGAGAATTCAGGTTGAATTATCAAAGGATCTCTTTGACGTTAAAGGTTTTGGAACCTCCTTTTTATAGGTACCGTACCTGAAGAAGTATTAATTAAAACCGTACCTAACACTGAAAATGCTTCCGAGATGAGGAGGCGTTCCAAAAACTACGAAAAGTCCCGGCTTGTGTAACATGTACACAGTAAATAAATGATAAAGTCCTCATCGATTTCGATTGCAGCGGCCGAGAAATCGGTGATTGACATTTCTATCATGAGCCCCAATGGTTCCCCAGACCGAATTTGCTCGGAATGAACGAAATTAATGATGGAATGAACCAATTCATTACGAGATTACTAAAGTTCATACACAAAAATGTAAAGTCGGATAAGTTAGACTTGCCTGCAAGAGACGCTTCTGATATGCCAAGTACAAGTCACGAAGTTAACAAAGCATTACGTGGGAGATATCTCACATTCCTCCCACACATATTGTAGGCTCGGAAGATGTAGGAAATATAACGAGAATATGTTTTTATTAAAATGAAAAGCGAGAGGTAGATGAATGTTTTTGTTGTTGAACTATTTTCGCGGGGCTTTTTCGTATTTTATTTCATTTTAAGCAAAATGTTTTTGGCCTTTGTTTTCGTCAGAAAAAATAACAACGGTGAGCGAACCTAATTTAATAAGTAGGTAGGTCCTTTTACATTCGCAGCATAAAGGTGGCATCTGGTGTAGGTATATATAAGGGCACAGTCGTGGGATTTTCGACATTTTCATCATATTGAACAACTAACTTCTTTCCGCAACTTTGCTTGGCAGGGCCGGGAAGCCTAAATTCGGTAGGTGAATTTAGTAAGTATATATATTTATTTATTGTTAATAGACGAGCAGCATGTGGCTGATTGTGTCTATATCAGTTGAATTTATTAATTGCGTTACTTCTTTCAGTTTGTTATTTTTGTCTCGTAACCAGTTGTCGAGTTTTTTTTCCGTAATAGCTTCTAATATCACTCGAAATTAGAACTTTACATTACAAAGAAACTTACAAATACCTTGTTAATTATATTTCGAAAGAACCTACGCTTACATTTGGAAAGTAGCCCTTTGCTGCTAGCAATCACACAGCAATGAGTAAAATGGCCACTTTAGGTGAGCGGTCAGCCGAGCTGGCAATCCGCCAGCAAGGTGGCCGGGTCGATGCGGTTCGTCATCCCACACTTTCCATTTAAATTGAACGGATTTAAGTTTCTGCGGATTTAGGTTAGTCCACAGGTTCCGTCATTAACAGGGATTTTTCAGTTATTTGGTATCTACCTACCTAGACCTAGTAGATGATAGTTGTGGCGTAAGAATCGACCCCTTTAACGTATCCTGTGGATATAATAAGAGTCCACTAAAGGAACCTAACAGAGTAACAGCAGCTCCATTCTGTGTATTTTAATATTTTTAACACCTCGACTACCACTCCTATACCGATTTTTTTGAACTCTCATAGTTTCTGATTGAGCCATCCAATCCATCTCAATGAGCCACCCTGTATGTAAACCTGCTACGGCAGGTTAATATTATTTTGAAGTAAAAGCTGTGATATCTACGTCCTTATTGTTAAGCACAAATCATGGAAAATATCCTAATTTAGGCGTAATTTATTAAATCGCCCCTTCATTACGCATTCAACTTGGCTTGTTACAATAATATCATGGAAATCACAGCATAACAGAATTACAATAAATTGTGAGAGAGCTTCTGCTAGAATACCATAATGAAGTACCTATTATAGTAACTAAAGCACTAACCTCACTAAATAAACATAAAAGCAAATGATGTGTGTGTACTTAACCAACAAGTGGAAAATAAATATGTTGGTAAATTTTTCCCTCTTTCTCTGCTCTCAAGCCTATATAAGCCAATGAACTAGTTTCAACGCACGACTCTGCACGCTTTGTATCCGGGATAAAATGTACCCTTTAGAAACAGTATTCCAAGTCAACAAAGATCTAATTAAATATGACGACCTCTGTGGTCCGACGCAAGTTGCGGGTTCGATTCCCATAATATATTTGTACCTACTGCAGACTATTGTTCCGGGTGTTCCAGGTATTCTCTATGAACAATAACAAATATCTATCTGTGTATTAAGTATATCAGTTATCTAGTACTCATAACACAAGCTCTGCTAAGCTTGAAGCTAGATGATGCTGAGTGAATTGTATTATTTACTAAAATACATTTATATCTTTATTTGTTAATGGAGTTTTGTCACAAAGTGACTATGTCACTCCCAGAGATCAATTCTTTATATATAAACATGGCAAAATACTATCAATACCCAACAAAAAAGAAATAACAATAACGTTGGCCACATGACATAGCATGGCCACCTCCATAAGGAATGTAGATAACAATATGCGGCTTACAAACTACTAAGTACCTATTTATTACCTAAAGTATTCTCCGTCATCGCAATCGATGAGCACTATTTATTAAATTACTAAAAGAACGTACCAATATCTGTGTGAATAACGAATAAGCGCAAGGTTTTATTTACTCCGTGCCCAAGGAGTTCCCAAAGGCCAAATCTTAGACTTGTGTAAACAGACCATGCTCTAGTTTGCTGAAATTGGATTAGGTGGATTGAACAAACTCAATGCGGGGTGGGGGGCGGAAGTTAAGGGGTGGCGGGTGGAATCCAATGACAACATTATTTTATAGAAAAACTAGCGGACCTTCCCGCCTTCGCACGGTTTAAGTACGGATCCCTAATTTTCTTTAAAATATAATATAGCCTATGTCCACCGAGGATAGTGTAGCTTCCTAACGGTGAAAGATTTTTTCAAATCGGTCCAGTAGTTTCGGAGCCTATTCATTACAAACAAACAAACAAAAATTCAAACCTTTCCTCTTTATAATATTAAATTAGTATGATTAACAATAAAGTGGTACGAGTTGCTGCGGGGCGTAGGCATTCGGAGCAGGCGTCTACGAACTTTGACCTTTACCAGACAGATTCAACACTAAGGCTTTTGATTTTGCTTTCATAAATTGAAATAAGGAGTAGGTACCTCCTTGTAAAGGTCACAAAAGAAATGGGACAAAGGGACAGGAAAATAAAGATTAGCTACTCAATGAAACATTAATATGAAATTATTGTAAAAAACTGAAATTTGTGAAGAAATCCCTTTCGGATGAGAGATTGATTACCCCTATCTGATTAGTGATCCCATATGATAATAAACACAAGAGCAATAGTTATTCTCATCTGTGAATATTTTAGAAACATTATGTTATACTAGGTAGATTTTTTATGTGTACCTATAAGTGTTATCTACCCAAATATATAACTTTAATTGAGTGCCGCAGTTTAAAAAAAACTTTTAAACAGTATGGTGATGCCAAGCAGCGAAAAAATTTGTTTTAATTAATTTTTTCGCGGTGGTTTGCAATATGAGCTTAAGGTCTAGGAATAAATAAATTATTTAGTAGCTTAAGGTTAAACGAGTCTCATCTTCCATCATCGCCACCAAACAGTGTTTATTTTTTTCCCAACCGCGGCGCTCAATTAAATTATACAAAAATCTACAAATCCCTTTAGTTAAAGTATGTTCCTACAGTGAGTGGGTAGACATAAACATGTCCGTGCGTAGGTTGACAGGGTCATGTCGTACCCCAATACTGTCAAAAACCCTAACATAAACATCAAAGCAAAAAGCTTGTTACAAACATTTTGTTTGAAATACAACTCAGTAGAAATTCACAGAAGATTCAGGTAACACAAAACCTTTAATACAATAACATAGTTTTCCCCGACCCACCAAAATGCCTTTGGCGTTCGAACTCTGACCTATCGAGACACAAAACGACAAATATCAAGTTACATCGTCTTCCTGCTCGCAGGACCGAACAAAACACGTTTCTTTGATGTTCCGATATAATGGTAGAAAGGGATGTACCTAATGTATTTGTAGACAAAAAAGCAACAACGGTTTCAGTTTGGAGATATCCGTCACGTAGTGGACGAATAGCCCAGAAGTGAGAACACAGTGCTTAGGAGAAATCTAACTTAGGCTAATAGCTGTGCTAATAGGCACCAGATACCGATTAACCGGAATTGGAAACGTTTCTATTTTGATGTTGAAAATAGATAAGATTGTTTTGAATGAAACAATCTAATCAAAAGTTGAAATAAATTTATAATATTTTGAAAAGATGCACTCAATCGTTTTTCTATTTAATTACCCTAGTGCTAAAAGTCTATTCATATTTTTTTACGCGGTCGTTTTAGTAATGAACCAGCGCACCCTTTCGCTCACTATGTCAGCATACATTTACGCCTCGCCTGCGGACGAGTTCGCGCCGTTGACTTGTTTACCCTTAAGTAGTTAATTATTTATTCAAATAATTAATTATCCATAGTGTTAGTTTGCTTATACTCGTAACTAGATGTTAGTACTTAAAATTAAGTCCAGATTTTGTCCTTTGGACCAATTTGTGCATTAGATAAGTAGGGGTTAAGTGCCTAGGGGTCGTTTTCCTGCCGTAGTTGGTAACCATTATCACTGTGATAAAAATTAACCCTAATAAATAATCATCAAGCTGTGAGTTGCGTTTACGTGCCTGGCTGAGGAACACAAATTAAATTGATGTGTTTTTCATTCCGCATCTTATGTGACTGACCCAAATCCTTGAAAACTAAGTCCAATATTGCATCTATAAATCCTTCGTTCCCGGTTAACATTTCGTAGGTCCCGACCTTGCATGTACGTGCAGTCGATTGATGCAAAGAATAATAAATAGGTATTACCGTTGAGGTCGGAGGGATAAGAGATAGATATGGGAACAGAGGGCGAAAACTGTGATAGTATAGTTACAATCGCAGTTTTCGCCGTCGTTTCGTTTACACAACGAATTTGCAAACAAAGCGAATCCGTTTTTACAGGACTGTTTTTTACGGATCCTGCGCTACCCTACAGCTACAGCTAACAATCGTTTACTGAATCCGGAAAACGGTCGAGTGTGTGAACTCCCTCTTACGACTAGGAACATACGCCGTCATAAAAGAAGAGCCAAAAAACTAAATAAGGCATTATCAGTAGCGCAGGATCCGTAAAGAACGGTCCTGTAAAAACGGATTCGCTTTATTTGCAAATACATTTGGGGTAGGTATTGACCTACCCCAAATGTGGCTAATACCTCAGACGCAAATGAAATAAACATAACTTATCAACTTGTTAATAGATACCAAGATAAACCTGTAAAACGGATGCTGTGTGAATGCGTCCTTAGATTTTCGTTATACGTGATCCAAAACTCTGGGGTACGATTACGTAAATGGTCCAATTGTCAAACAAACTTGAGGTATCTAGCTAGGGTATGGGAAAGTTTAGGTTCTAGTATAGGAGTAGAGAAGTATAGGGCCTATATCAGTTATCTAGTTCCCATAACACAGTGTTAGGTAATGCTGTGTGGACTATCCCGCATTATTTAGGTTTTCTATCAAGCTAGGGTTAATACAAAACAAAAATCTTTATTCGAAACAACAAAACTTATTGTATAGGGTACAATTGTGAGCAGAATACCACAAAAGTTGATATTTGAATTCCAAATTTTCGGCACAGTTTCATACGCCATGATCACAAGAATAACTGAAGGCACTGCGAGTTCGTTTTTATGGGCAGACATACCGATCTACCCTCATTTTCTGCCCATAAAAACGAACTCGCTGTGCCTTCAGTTATTCTTGTGATCATGGCGCATGAAACTGTGCCGAATATTGGAATACTCAAAAATCAAATCATGGTCAATATCCCGTTTTAAATGACTTTAGTGTTAATACCATGAAATTTTCAAAAGTTTAATGGTTAAAGTCATGATGTTGACAAATAAAGTTACACACAGGGCTTTAGAGGGATTATAATAAGAGGTAACTCGAGTGAGTCGAAATGGATGCCTAATTAACCAAAGCTAACCGCATAGGCCTTGGGTTGCCGGTTTAGCCTTATTTTGTCGAGTTTCATGTTACTAATGGGAAACATGCGATAGGTAACCTGCTTTCTAGAATATTGGGGCCTTTGACGATTGGTTATAAGCAAATTCATTAGTATACCTAACAATTAATAACTTCAATGAAAATCAAAATCTCTTAGTCATAATTCACGTAATAAGAATATAGACTGAAAAATCATAATCGTTCGGTATGCCTATGATTTAATTTTTTTGTACAGTTAGTCTATTGGTAAAAGAAGAAACTGAATCCAAAGCACAGCAGTCGTTTCAGTGGCACAGTAGGTGTATACACGTCAATTTCAAAGATTGCTTGTTCGAACAGTTTCGCGAGATCAATATTGTAAACTAGCTTCTAGTTAAACCTATTAAATATACAATACATACTACGCATAATATTCGGTTCATGTTCTCTAAAAAGATGAGCTACTGTGTGACTTGTCGATACAAAACGTGTCAGTTAACACACTATGTTAAAAGAAATTATTACCTAACCGCTACAGTAACCGCCGATTGTAACTGAAAACAACTATGAAACCTAAGTAAATCAATCACGTAGTTTCTACCAGGCTTTCGTGTTATTACCAGTCTGTATGAGATGTAAGTAGTATTATCATGCATGTACAGTGTGCCAATAAAAAATAAGACTCACAAATCAGTGCCAGTCATGTGGTATCGCGCGCGCTACGCAGATGTTTCCGTGTCGGATGCTGCGGCGCAACTGGCGGGTTCGTACCAGACCGGGCGCGACGACATGCTCCCCCCACTACCCCGCGTGTCGCGCATGCGCATTTCGTTGGCGCCCAACGCGGGGCGTGCATAATGATTTATGATTATACTTAGTTGCAAGTTACAAGGTCAAGGCTTGAGATGATTTCTATTGGTGATGAAATATTGGTTACTACGACTTTGCGAAAGTTTGAGACAAAATCACACTATTATAGATGCCAAAACGATTTTTCCTGGGTAACCGCAGGCAACTGTTACACTCTACTTTTTGGCCTTATTTCCGGGATTTGTGTATGTATACAACATTGTAAATCAGACATTGCACACTTAAAATAACGTTAACCTACATTATTATTATCTGAATAAATGAATTTAATTATTATTATATTAATTATTGAATCTCTGAAATCATATTTGTACCTAAAACACATTTTACATTTTACGTATTTCACGCAATAAAATATACTTTATTTTACTTACTTTACGAGACCGATATATACGAAATTTTTCAAAAATTGCCGTTAGTTAAAGTTGTGGTGTAATCGTAGGTCCCTTTCAACATGATATTTAAACAGGTCAAACAGAAAAGGTAAAAAAACAAACTTAAAAAAATATACAAGTTTAATACGCAAAAACTAAACATTGGGTCATAAAAGTAAGCTTAAAAATTATAAAATAATTGTCACGTATATCACAAATATTGAACACAGCACTGTGTCAGGTACGTTTTTTAAAATAATAATTAAAATAGATTTATAAGTAAGGTATATATTGTTAATTGAGATTCCGTATTCAAGTACGTTTTATTTTATACAATAGACATAAATTCGAAATTTTTTTTTGTGTTTTATATATGTAGGTACAAAAAAAGTCAATACATATTCAACTAAGCAAAATTTGAACACTGGATTAGTCCCTTGAGACATTTTGATCTTTGGATTAAATCACTAAAGCATTAAGTCTCATAAACGCGTCATATTAATAAATTAAGTAAGTAGCTACTTAAATAGTGCGCGTTCAAGGCACTTTTATCACAAAGTGTAAGTCAAAATTGTGCATTTTGGTTTAGACCACAAAAAATTGTCTAAATCGACCATTCCGAACTGAAACAAACACAAATAAAGTAAATTAATATAAATAAACTTAACTTATATAAATAATTGTAAAACAAGATGGATGTGGAATCTAAATTATAAGAAAAAAAACAATAAACAGAATAGGGAGTTTCGGTTTGATGATAGAAGCCAATTATTATAATTATTATTATTCTGTTCAGTGAATGACAGACATATGCAGTAGAAACTGATGTCCCATGTAAAGTTACTAGATACCCACGGGACACGGCTGTGTGGTGCTGCCGTTTCGATCCTCGTGATACAGGGCACACTGATATTCTGTAGGGTTCTAGAAATAGAGAGTACACATACCTGGGCCTTGTTTATTATCTATAACGTCCCGCGGGACAAGACAGGACACGGCTGTGCAGTGGTACCGGTTCGACACAGTGTCACAGGGGACATTGATGTCCTGTAAGGTCCTAGTGATAGCCATGTATCAGTTTCTATAAATCTTTACCGTTAAAGTTACCTTTGTAAACAGGCTTCCCGCGACACAGGTTTGCCTCGTGCGGGGGCCGCCAGTAATCTCATATCTAAGTGAAATGGCTAATAAATATTTTTTTATTTTGTATAGTAACAGTGACTACACATACCTGGGTCTAGATGGTTTCCTGTAAGGGCGCGCGTTCCTGTAGACATGGCCGCCTTGAGACACGAGCGTCCCGCGGGATGAGGCGGGACTGACGGCCGTGTGGAGGGACCGATTGGACCCGGATGATACAGGGGACACTGAAGTTTTGTACAGTCCTGCGGAGTCCTCGTTTGTAGGGGTTATGTCGCCTGTGAAAGAGAAGATATTTAAGTAAAAGAGATCGAGGAGAAGACTTTATTACGTTATGTTATCAAGTAAACCAATATCATGCGAAATACTTTGTATCCCCGTGCAAAAAGTATCTGCACGATACTTAAGTTACTAGTTACGATATTTTTTGAATGCGCGGCACGTGCGTCTATAAACAACGCTCCTATTTCATAATATTGTATGGCGCTATAACAAAGATGGCAAAAATGGCTGTTTTATAAAGAAAATAAACAAAAAAAAAAGTGCAAAAAAGAATTTTCTATCTATCTAAAGACACAGCACACAGGGACACAGCACAAAGTATTATTTAACTCCAAAAATTTATCAGCTGTTTGTTGTGAGTGCGGTGTTTGTCATTTATGTTTAAAAATGACAAACATCGCACTTTAGCACACTTTAACAAAGAATGTGTCACCGATTTTCAGGTGTCTTTGTTTAAGTCGTTATTCTATGCTCTATTAATACTACTATAAGGTTCAAAGTTACCGTCCACGCTGCCGATAGGAGTCCGGCGGGTGAGGTCGGGACTGCTGCCCCAAGGGCTGAGCGCTCCGAGAGGACTGGACAGTCCCGCTGTTACTAGAGTGTCGTCTTCATCTTCGGAATCTAAAGATAATGAAAAAGATATTATTTAATTGTTTTGTGTTATACCATCGTTGCCATACACTTTCTAAAATGTTTATTTACCTTCAAAGACATCAAAGAAGTTCTCCTTAGATTCATTTAGTGTGGATGAAGAATTGGATTTCTTTTTTCTTTTGCTCTGAAAAAAAAAAACATTTTGTAAAGACTAAGTTGCAACAAACTAAAGAATAACCCACTGAATATTTTTCTCAGCGCCATCTACACGTCATACAAAGCAACACGAAACTATGTAATTTAATTGCATTGGGTTTGTGTGTTCATTAGGATAGATGTACTGTACATGTTTCTAAATAAATAAATATATAAAATAAATAAGTTTGTGGAACTTACCTTAGTAAGTTCTTCTGCAACGGACATTTCTAGCTCGTGATGTGTTCGAGCTAGCGCTGCCAAGGCTTCTTCTAAAACTCGGTTTCTCTCTATCTGTTAAACCATTTAAGAAATTAAATAATATCCCAAAGTGCTAGTGCAAGGGCTTACGCACTATAGTAAATCTATGTTTCAAATGGTTTGTAAACCTTCCTCTTGAATCACTCAATCTAATAAAAAACCGCATTCAAATCCGTTGCGTAGTCTTAAAGATCTAAGCATACATAGGGACAGACAGACAGCGGGAAGCGACTTTGTTTATACTATGTAGTGATTATTTATAATAACCTCTCGGTTGAGTTTAGCTGCGTCGGCGTCTCTGGCCTGCGTGACGAGCGCGGCGCAGTGCCGCAGCGAGGACAGGGCTTCGTGGCCCGTGCCGCATGCGTGTTGAAATCTCTGCAAACAAACATAAATATAAAATAAGAAGAAATGGAATTTCATAAAAAAAAAGGAATCGTGAATAGAAACAACCGGTAACTTTAGCTAAGCTGTTCATTAGGAGCATAAAGCTATTATGCAAATCTCTGAACTCTCAGAAGTACGCACGAGTGGCTCTGCAGTAGCGTATTTTAAGGGTTAGCTCACACTGAGACCCAATGCGACCCTGCGCGCACTTTGATTCTGAATAAAACTATGTTTACTACTCAAAAAGGTTCAGATTTTATTAAGATAATATGAAAATTACCCGCGGCGGCGCCGCGTTTGCTATAACTTTTTAACGTGTAAAAAAGTTATAAAAAATACAATTGATACCTCTTTACCTAGCAACTAATATTATAAATGCGAAAGTTTATGAGGATGTATGTAAGTATGTTTGTTGCTCTTTCACGCAAAAACTACTGAATGGATATCAGAATAACACATAGGATTCATAAAGATATATTGTATGTATATTATCCAAAATATCTATCACCACGCGCGGGTGAAACCGTTAAGTTATATTTTGAATCAACGTGTAGTGAAGAAACGTGAGTTAGTCTGAGCGCAAGTTCTTTGCAGTTCTTTGCAGTCTTAGTGTCTATTCTTCTGTATATGTTGACTTACCATGTAAGCGGAATGGTGCAGCGACGAGGCACTGGTAGTTGAGCTGTCAAGCGCAGCCAAGATGGCGGAGCACTGGCGCAGCTGGGTCTCCAACAACGCCATGTGGTTACTGGCCGCAGTTAGTGCGTCTTGCATCGAACCTGGTCAATAATATGTGAACAAAGTCAAAGTCAAATCATTTCTTTCCATGGGCTTAAAAAATAAGTACAAGTCAAGAACCCTAACTCCACAACGTATGGCACACATTTCTACTCGGATAAAAGTCGCGCGTATTCGAAGGCATTTCCACTAATGCGCGTGACTTTTTATCTTGATAATGCCTTACGTTGTGGGAATAAAGTAGAATATGGAATCGAAATGTTATAAAATTCCAATTTACAGTGCCTTGACTCTTATGAAGTGGCCTGAGTAAAGGCGCATCTAACAAGGGGGATCGAAACAAAACACTCGATATATTTGGGTTTAATACAACGCCTCTTGCGTGCAGACATGTATGTACGCATATTACATAAAAAATAGAATGTTTCTTCTCGTCGTTATTGAGAATCCAAAATCAGGGCTCAGTAAGGCTACCACGCTATTTATACGTCATATCATAATGTAACACGCATTATCAGCGTTGTTACGCTAATTTTAGCGCGAATAACGGGTGTAAAGGCGCATTTTAGCGTGAATAACGGGTGTAAAGGCGCATTTTAGCGTGAATAACGCGTGTAAAGGTGCATTATAGCGTGAAAAGGTGCATTATAGCGTGAAAAGGTGTTATTCATAAAATAAATGCTAAAATGAGCCTTGACACGCGTTATTCGCACTAAAATTAGTGTAATAACGCTGATAACGCGCGATACGTTACATGTATGTTAAATAGCGTGGTAGCATTATTGTGCCCTGATTTTGGATTCTCAATAATATTTATGATATATAAACTAAATAATAATAGCATGGTAGGCTTGCAGGTGTAATATGTAATACCTAGTGGTTTACACTGATCGTCGAGCTCCTCCGTGGCTTCCTTGGCGGCGTCGGGCGAGGCGCCGGCCCACAGGTAGTGGCCCGAGTACGCGATGTGCTCGTTGAAAGCGGTCACCCAAGCCTGGAAGATTATTTATTGTTATTGGTGAAGATTTAGCATTTAGCCGCCATCTCACCTGAATAAAGTAGAATAGTGGAGTAGTTGATAATATATTTATATTTACATTGTCACAACACCAAAGTGACAAAGAAATAAAATAGGTTAAATATAAAATACACTAACTAAAAACCAACAAACATAAAAATCACGCTACTAACTACAACCTAGCTTGAAATAACCAATTTTACGTCTCTTCTATGTGCCCCTATCCAGATATTTTTAAACCGCATCCCTGAGTTTTGGCAAGGACATATAATATGTCAACATCCTCATTTGCATATAAATGATGAATAAGATGCAGCACGCTATCCTAGAAGGAACTTATTCATCTTGGATTTGAAGACTCCGAGATTTTACTCTGACGGGAAAATAGAGGCAAGAAACGAATTCCACTCTTTGGCATTGCTTAGTATGAAAGTAGAGCAGAATATTGGAGAATGGTGACAATTAGTGGCACTCTGTCACGCGGTGCACGATTCACTCGGGACGAGTTCAGGGGCCGCGTTTGAAAGAGATTTGATTAGAGACTAGCGAAGCAAGCCACCCCTTTCACTTCACTGGACCTCGGCTCGCTGTTTGCAATGATATGCTGTGCCAGGCTGGCGAGCGAAGCGAGCCGTATTTTAAAATCAATAGACGTAAGTCGAAATAATGTTTTGTCTCCCAATATTATATTGTAATTTATTGTTTAGTCTTAAGATACTAACATGTGCGTAGAAGAGTATTCCTCGCTCACCTGCCTAGTCCTGGGCTGGTCGGTCTCGGGCGGCACCGCGAGCCGCTGCGTGTCTCCGTCGCTGAAGTGGACAACGAGCATCGCG
Organism: Eupithecia dodoneata; assembly: GCA_947044415.1. Classification (NCBI taxonomy): domain Eukaryota; kingdom Metazoa; phylum Arthropoda; class Insecta; order Lepidoptera; family Geometridae; genus Eupithecia; species Eupithecia dodoneata. The sequence continues at coordinate 2,066,856 of OX345656.1, read as the reverse complement.
GGCGCGGAGTCCGAGGCGGCGACGGTGGCTCCGTCGAGGTACTTGCGGCCGCTCCAGCGCGCGTCGCCGCGGGCCGCGTCCGCGCGCGATCCGTAGTACAAGAGCACGCCTCTCTGGAGCACTGCCTGGGAAGGTTGTGGAGCTTGCTTTCAGTTATTCCGTGATCATGGCGCATGAAACTGTGCCGAAATGTTGGAAAACTCAAAAATCTAATCATGTCACGTAAATACCCCGTTTTAAATTATTTTAGTGTTAATAACCATGAGTTTCAAAAGTTTTGTTGTAGGTTTTGTCAATATCCATTTTATATAAACCCTTTGGTGTGGTTGTCATGGAGGCGTGAAATCTTAGATAGATAGACAATACTTTTATTGCACACTTAAAAATAAAACAACAAAAGGACAGACATACCCAAAGCCGTCGCCAGCCGAGGAACCGCGAGCGCTTGAGCAGATGGCCCTCGAAACGCGCCGCCGTCCGTTGTAACTGGTGGACTGGTCTGACGCTGAGCACTTCTCTCATCTCTGTGTCGCGAGCCAAGTCGATGGCTAGTTGACCTGCGAATAAATATTGCTTTGATAGTGTTTGAAGATTGGGGTAGTTATAATTAGAAGTAGCTTAAAGTTATTGCTGTTCCTTTTTCACCCGCGATGGAAAGAAGACGGTTTAGAATGTGATTTTTGGAAACTTGAACAAGTGAAATGTTTATACGGATATAAGACAACATATTATTCAATTATATACACGGCCTGGCGTGCCAGCGGCACGATGAGCAGTTAAGACAGGTGTTGTATGTATGATCTTCTGGCCTCTGTTGCATGTACTGACCTCTGTTGCATGTACTGACCTCTGTTGCATGTACTGACCTCTGTTGCATGTACTGACCTCTATTGTGTTTACTGACCTCTGGTGTTTTTGAGCGTGGTGTCGACTCCGTTTTGCAGCAGTAGCACAGCTAGCCTGGCGTGACCACGGTACGCCGCGCAGTGGAGGCAGGTGTTGCCTTGCAAGTCTACGCAGTTGATGTTTGGAGGGTGGGGGGCGCTTAGCTGAAAAGGGAATAAAGCATTATATTCTAGCTAAATTCTAAAACATTTATAAAGGAATCTATGTTATTGTCTCATATCAGAGTTTGAGTCAAGTAAAAAAAATATTATTTCCAAAGATTATCGTCATTCTGCCCGGAAATCACCCACTGATTGGTAAGGCCTCCTTATTTCCAAAGGTAAAATAAATAATAAAGTTGAAAAAGACAGAAAGACAGTACAATATTTATTAGCGAGAAACATTTTACTGTATCGTGAATTTTATCAATGATTTACTTCTGAATGGCGTGAAACATTTATCTTTATTTAAGTTTCTGCCTGCGTCCTCGCTCGCGTTTTTTCCGTGGAAACATTTTACAGTTGTTTTTATATCTATGTAAAATTATTTAATAAGATAATAAGTGGCCTGTTTTATTCCAAGTTGGGACCACAAATATAAGTAAAATTAAAGCCAACGATATGTTCAGTTGTTTTAGCGTAAATCGGCGACAAACATCCATTTACCCAGAAATTCACATCTAAAATATTAGTGTTATGATTGTGTTCTTGTACAAGAACGTTCCGCTCTCCTATTGTTTAGGAAAGTTTGCTACTATTGCATCAGGATGTATGTTTCTAGGCTCTCGTTTATTTTGTACATTTTTACCACACCAAGGACCAAAATACATAGAAAAAATATCGAAAAAAGTGATGTAATTCCAACATACTAGCTCTTGTATCAAGTCAATTCTTCCCTCCTTAGCTGCAGACAGTAGCTTCCTCTCCCTCTCTATTCGCTCCGAGCGCTGCGCGGCTTCTAACAATCTCAGTACGTCACGTGTCTTGCATACGTCACATGCTGTGCGTCCTTCGCCGTTCATTATGTTCACGTCGGCTTTGTGGCTGAGTAAGAGTATTACAAGTTCCTGAAATAATAGAAAAATATTATATTTAAAAAAAAAACGATTAGACGGGATTTGAAAACACAATCTTCCCTTAAGTACAGGGAGAGCTTACGCACTGTAATAATAATAACAAAACACTTAAACCTAAACCCCCCGAGCTGGGGTTAAAATATATAATTATGTACTTATTAGGCTAATATCACAATTATGTCATGAATTGAATCATTTTTGCATTCTCCTGTATTTACTGTAGATTTGTCACACCAAAGATAGATTAGAATCTTTATTAAGAAACTCAGAGGTTACTAAGCAACTTTCAATTGCATAATATCATGTTATGTTAAATCTTGTTTAAATGAGATCATCAATACCAATTTAGGTATTACATCTATCTGAATATACATCCCACTATTTTAAATAAATTATTATTTGCCCAAACTGAAGATACAGATACCATTATTAAGTACCTATTAAAGATTAATTTATCATATTTATCACATACTTTTCCACCTACGTTTCCATCACATTAAAGTGATCATGGTCATGAGGCGACTGGATGTACTTGGGAGTTACGGCTGAGAATTGATGGTAGTATCCACAACTACCCTCAAGTCATCTTCAGAAACAGGAATATCTAAGTTCACAGTACGACACACTCTACTGACCGTGTCCGACTGCAGTACAGCCAAATCACAATGCACACACTAATTAAGCACAGGACTCCCCTACGATAAATACCTGATAAATTAATCTTTAATATGTTAACAAATTGCGTAATTTTCAAGAGTTATTACCTCATTCCCAATGTAGGATGCTTTATGCAGAGCTGTGTCCCCAGTTTCGTTAACTTCATCTACATCTGCTCCGGCTTGTAACAACGCTTTTACAACATCCACATGCCCAAAGTACGTAGCTAGCTGGAGCGGTGTCCATCCTAGATTGCTCTTGCTTTTTCCTGTAAATAATACTCTCAAGTAGGTAACGATGTAGGATTTTTAGAGTACATAATGTTATATTGAGTTAAGGTAACATTATAATGTTATGACTTTGGTAATTTACATTTAATCCTTTTCCTTTAGAACATCTTATCTAAGGTAATTAAAGCAAGTATATGAGTGATGATTCTAAGTAAGGTAAACTTTGTAAAATTATTCATAACTAATTATTAATTTATTATTATTTTAACTGTAAGTTTATGCAGCTAAGTTTGGGAAGTTAGTTTATTTAGTTGAGATATTGAACTGTGTTTAAGCTATTAAACATAGTTCAATATCTCAACAAATCATACAATTAAAAATAACACTATTATGTAGCCAATTTTTCCCTGAATGCTACAGGCTGTGTTTTATCTCTCTGTCTTGAGAGCATGAGCACCAACTAGGTAATTCCATAAAAAATATTATATTGATTTATACTCAAATAGAATATAACTGACCTTTACAATTGACATCCAAGGTGAGCTTTCCTTCGTTCTTGGCTTCCAGCAAAGCTCTCACCACTGAAAGTTCGCCATGCCTGGCTGAATACAGTAGGGACTCTTCAGCCTCCACTCCCGGTGAGTCCGACATACATTCCTTGGACATTTCGATAGCTGCAGGTCCTTGAAGTGTTGGGTTTCGTCGCGCACGATTTAATATAGTGAGGTGGACCGTGGTTTACATGTCAATAAACAATTATTTAATGTGTCAATAACGTTATTTATTATAATGACTAGACAACCATTATGTTATTAGAATAGACTTTAGAATTATTTCACAGGTTCTTTTGACATATGCGTAGGCTAGAAACACCACGATCTGATTTTAATAAATAATTCTAATGTTTAGTTTAGGCGATTTCCCCATCTGCACTGCACTGCCTGCAGCCCATGCAAGAGCAACTTATCTTTTTGAATTGTTTTGATTTGATATATTTGATATTGACAGACTCATTTTATGACTTTGACAATAACAGCCCGATGACTTGGACTTTGTCATATAATCTAATCTAATTGAATAAATCTATCAAATGAAAAAGTGGTTTTATTTTTGAACTCTCAAATAGTCTCACTTAATGTAAGGATTTGTTTGTTACTTAAAATGTGCGACGATATAAATAATTGTTGCAGACTATGTTTGGATGTCGAATCTAGCCATGTTTCTATCTTCGGTGATCCAACTATCGGCTTACATATGAAATCCTGCCTCTCATTGTCGGTGTCTCCAGACGACCCTTTGCCCACAGATATCTGCATGTCCTGTGTCTCACAGCTAAGTCAGTTCTACCACTTTCAACTCAACGCTCGATGTTCTCAAGACTGGCTCGAGTCTTCTTTACAAGCGAAGTCGAAAAAGTCCGGAGATTCGAAAGCTCCCGTACAACCTCTACCAGACTCTGAATACAACTCTGATTCGCTTCTTGAGTTCCTAAACAATACCGCAAACATCGAAGAGTATCTAAACAACCTGGGCAAGGAAGACATCCCGTCCATAGTTAACATGCTAGACAAAAATGAAGTTATTGGAGCCTGCAAGCTTACTGCCTTCAAATCTATTAAACAAACAAGCCCTCAAAAGAAAGAGAAACAGCCAATGGCCATGGAAATAGATGTTCTGGATTCAGATGTTGAAATAGTCAAAGAGATAATATTCAAAGGGGCTTTACCAAAACCTGTAAAAGTTGAAAACAACTTCCATACATGTTATGGTTGTAAAACAAAGCTAGAAAATATCCAAAAACTCTGCCAGCACGTCAGCACTTGTGACACTGCTTCAAGAACCTGTGTTACATGTGACTCACTCTTCGATTCACGACAGAAAATGATAGAGCATTCAACAACGCACACAACATTGTCACTCACATGTCACTGTAAAGAGCAGTTTCCCACCAAAGATAAGTTGAAACAGCATCAGAAAACCTGCCGGGGCGACAGTATTGGATGCACATTTAAATGTAAAGAGTGCGGGGAAGTTTCTAAGGACAGGTTTCAGCTATACCGGCATGTTAGAAACCATGTTATGAAAGCAGATGAGAAGAGATGTGATGTATGCGGTCATTTCTTTATAGGAAATGATGCTTTGGCAAACCATATTAAGAGAGAGCATAAGATTAACAATGGAGCTGTGTACAGGTAAAATCTCTTTTTCGATACTTTCTTCAGAATTTAGTGTGTGGGAAATTTAATATTACACACTATTCACCCGTCCTTTTTATTTATTTATATATTTTAAAAAATCCACACCCCTTAAGAACTAAAATTAACAAACTTAATCACTAAACAAAAAGCCAATACAGGATTTACTTTATGTAAAATAAAAAAAATCACTATCACTATAAATCAAATTAAAGAATGGTAAAATAATTTGAATAAATTAGGAAAAAAAGATTTTAAACTAAAGCTGCAAAAAACATAAGAATTAAAACTAAAATACTAAATACAAAGCTCATTATTTAAGTGTGTCAGTCAACCTATATGTATAAGTAAACTACTTTTTAACCAACTTCAAAAAAGAGGTTCTCAATTGGACTGTATTTTTTATTTATTTTCTTCAGATGTAAAGTCTGCCAGCTAACTTCAACAAACCACCAGGAAATGTACCTCCACGTTAAAGGGCACACTGCCCAACCCCTGCAAACCCGTCATCTTTGTGAATCATGTGGCAAAAGCTTCTCGACAAAGGCTATACTAACTCGGCACTCCCAACAGCATAACAAAGAGTTGCATTGTAAAGTCTGTGATAGAAGTTTTAGCAACCAGAAAGAGAAAGAGGTGCATGTACTATTGCATAGTGATGATGTGATGTGTGACCGATGTGGGAGGACGATGAAGACTTATGAAGTGGAGAATCATTCTTGCTTATGACACGAGGGAGCTTAGAGTAAAGAATAATCTATTATGTAGTTTGGTAAGTTATGTTTAATACACAACGGACTGATTAAAGTTACGATTATTTATATTTTTTGCTTTGGATGACTTATGTTTCACTGTGGCTATGATAGGCCTATTGTTATCGCTACCTTATAAAGTAGTTAAGAAGGGACCATGATTATGAGGAGTTTCGGTAGGTATAACAAAAGTTTAATAAAATATTGAATGAAATCAACTTCTCTGTTTTGATTTATTGAATTCAAAACAAAGCCTAAACTAATAAATCTTAATATCAACCATAGAACTAAACTATTTTACGAATTAGTAAACACATCAAAACAAACTAAAATTTAGTTTTAACAGAAACAAAACCATCCTCTGTGTCCGAAATTGAAAAAATCTGTGAAAATGACCCTTATCTTGTATGGCATAAGGTTGCTCAGCTCAATAAGATATTTCATGAATGATGGTATGCAGATTGTCTTGTGGTTCTTGCGTATGCCTGAAATTAAAGCTTCATTTAAATCATTAATGGAAAAATAACCGGCAGCAGAAATACATATGGCCTGGTGACAAACGGACCGACAGACATACGGACAGACAGTAGAGTCTTAGTAATAGGGTCCCGTTTTACCCTTTTGGGTACGCAACTCTAATAAGCAGAAAACCAAAAAGTTAAGGTTTCAGAAAAGCCGCCATCTCGCATTTGAGCTATTAAAGATGGAACACAGCGTATTGAGTTGAATCAAATCGTATTAATTGTCTATGGCCAAAATCACATTATTTTACACAAGTCTATCATGTTAAGTCTTTGTTGAGACTGGCCGCTGCATTGGCCGAAGTTCTTCCTGGAAGGCATCATCATCACTGTCGCTTCCCGCTGTCTGCTTGTCCCTATGTATGACGCAACGGATATTGATGCGGTTTTTTAAAATAGATTAGTGATTCAAGAGGAAAGTTTATATATACGTGTCAAATACACATAGATTTCCATGCGGGCGAAGCCGCGGGGCGCATCTAGTCGATTTAATCCCTTCATACACTTACCTTCGATCATGATCCTAGCAGCGTCCTTAGCCGAGTACTCCGTGTAGAGCGCGGTGAAGCGATGCCTCGGCGCCGGGTACAGGCCCGTGGAGACCGTGCCTAGGTACACTGATGTTATGTTGATGTTCTTTGCCCATATGTCTAGTCGGAGCTCTTCGGCTATGGACTCCATTAAACCTGGAATTAGGGTTAGATAGATAGATAGAAAACACTTTAAGTATTATACCACACAAAATAGAAAAACAATAGAATACGAGAAGTATAAAGGGCGGCTTTATCGCTGAGAGCGATCTCTTCCAGGCAACCACACGATTAAACGCGAAGCTTGTTGAGATTAATCAAATCGTACTATTTTCTATGACCAAAGTCACACTATAAACACTCGTATTCTATGCTTAGCTTGGGGGCTAGATGATACTGTTTTTTTGCCGTTTAATTGTCCAGCAATATTTATTTATTTATTTATGATGTAGGGTCGTTGCCCTTCCTTAGGTAGGTATATGAATTCTTGCCCTCCCAGCGCAGATCGTACCTACCTAATAAAGATCGAAGCTTTTAATGAATAAAAAACTCCCGTAGTTTGGAATACGTTATTAACCTCTTAATCCAAACTTAGCAGCGCAGTATGGTATCATGTCTGCGCACGGCATGAGGCCTGCGCTGGAGTTGACCGCTACGATGTGTCCGTGTCTCCTCTCGATCATACTCGGCAGAAAGGCTTGGATTACCTGAAAGAGGCGTTTCGTCTACATCAGTCCTTTACTACCCTCAGCTGGGATCCTATCTCTTCTATTCTTTGCTATCGATTTTCGATTCCTATTCGTCTCGGTCTAATGATGTACCTACTTTAACACAAGATTTCTAGTTCACCCGTCCAGAGCGGTCGGTCTCGAAAAAAGTTGGCCTCTCTAGTAAAAGATTGTTCCACTCCGATCCACGAATGGATTAGTTTTGACTTCTTGTTCCACGCTCTTTTTGGCGTCCAATAAAATTCTTTTAGAAAAGAGTTCAAAACGTCCATTGGTGGAAATTTTGGCAAATAAAAAAGTGATTTTTAGGTTATGTTTGGAGGCTATGATTATAATAAGTAGTCTTATTCTTCCTTAAATACCAGATTCAAGTAATGCCTCGCTACTCGCTAATAAAAGCCATTGGACGTTTTTTTAAACACAAGATTTCTAGCCCCTCACCCAAAAATGCGCCAGCAAGTTGATCTCCACGAGCTTAGCAACAGCCTCCGGCCGAATATGACAGATCGGTGCACAGGTCATTGCCCCCGCGTTGCTGATCACCATCGATACTTCGGACAGCTGTCTTCTGATGTATAGGGACAGAGCGGTCACCTGGTCACGCGCTGTCACGTCTATCGTGAAACCGTAACACTGTCAATACAAATAACAAAACTTAAACAATAAAAACAACGCAAGTTTCATTAAAGGCAAAAATGCCATTCTTTTAGCTCAGCTACACAAAGTGCCTCTCCTGTGCCAGCTTACCAGCATCGAGTTCACAAAGATTGCTTTCACACCGTCAATCTAGAGATATGGAAGAGCACTGCTGCTTGACATGACTGTCGTCTCTGGCCAACGCCTCGACGTGTCCCAGCCAGCGTATACGAAATAGATCGTTTGATAGAAGTCTCACAAAGAATAAACAAATGGAAAATTTGTACCTCCCCCTCTTTCTTGCGAATCTCCTCAACCACGGTGTTGTTCCGTCTGGCATCCTTGTCCCAACAGATGACTGTGGCTCCTAGCTCTGCGAATTGAATGGCCAGCTCTCTTCCTATGCCGTTGCCTGCTCCAGTTACCTGTGAATTGAGGTAAAGTTGCAAAATAGCACATTATTCTAGAAAGTAGCTATATAGGTTTTGTAGCTGCTATTCATCCTTTGGTTCATTATTACATTGTGTCATTCTCATTTTCTTTAAGTCCAGTCAATCCAAAGGCTGCTCAGATAAGGTCGCGATAATCTAGAGAACTAGTGATAAGGCCAGGCCTTGTACCTACTCCCTCGATTTTTATTGAGTATTGTGTTCGTACAATAAGGACTGGTGGATCTATTTTTCCTTCGCAGGTCTAGATAAACAGTCTTGGTTCGTAGATTCTTTGTTCATTTTCTACTCACTTCTACTCGTGACTTTGCTCGCGCTTTTCCAGGATAAAAAGTTGCCTATGGCCATTCCAATCCCTGGATACTGTCACCTTCCCCTGTCTAATTTCATTAGATCCATTCAGTCGTTAAAGCGTAAAAAGGAAACAGACCGACTTAGATGTAATAATTAGATAAAAAACTTTCGAATTTATTATATTATAAGTTTAGGTAGTTACCAAGACAGTTTCCCCATGCATGCTCTTCAATACTGGAGGAATAAACACCCTTATCACCGCCATGGTGCAAGTGGAACAAAGCTTGGCAACCAGTACCAACACATCCACCGCAAACAGAGGCACCGTAACCAGTCTCCCATCCCCCCACCAAGGCAGGATCCATACCTCTTGTACGGTCCTGAACTTCCTCGCCAATTTGCCTAAAACACGCACGAATATATTCCGCCTATACATAAAGATAAAAACTTAAAAATATATCAGCATCACAAGATTGTAGACAAAGTTTGTAGATTCGTATGACAACTTATGGGACTTGTCATACTAGATTTCAAAGAGGAGAGTAGAATTTATACTTACATGACACAACTACTCTCCTACTCTCTGCTCTTTGCTCAATTGCAAAAAGGTAGGTAAAAGGATTTCTACCTACTTACTGTACTACTGACGGCGGCATTATGTCGACCGTCTTGACAAATAAATTGTCAAAACAATCATAAACAAAAACAACAAGAAACTGTGAATTTTGCCTTGTTTTTGTAGATTTTTTGTAAAACAAGGCAATAGTCTAGCCACGATGGAAAAAAAGCCTTTACAAAAGGAACGGGACAACCGTTCAGCAGAGAAGAAGGACCTAACCTTCCATCCCTTTACCATAACTCCCGAGAGTGCCTACACATCCGTTCTATTGCTAAAATCTACTGAGCCGGAAGTACTTTGCCAGGTAAAAGCCTGCTATTGCATTGAAATAACCAATCGTCACGTCTTGATGTATCCGACCTACATGTATAATTCCATCATATAGGTACATTATTGTTCGTAGTCACTCTGACTGGCGTCAGACTTGTCCACTAGGTAACGCCAAAGACCAAGTCAGGGACGGCAGCTTTGCCCAGCGCAGCGTTGGGATCCAGTGGGGTGATCAGAAGTATATGATTGTCGCAAATCATGACTGCAGCACTGCCGCACAGCACAAACAAAAATTAACATTAAAATATGGGTTTAAATTCGTAACATTTGGATACATTTTACATTACAGTGACGTGAGCCCATATTTGAATGCAATAAGCATTCAGTGCTTAAACTCACAACTAATTTAACAAAATTACTACTGTAAATATGGGCTATATTTGATGCTTATTAGATTCAAATATGTGCTTAAACTCGTTGAGTCGTCCGTACGGTAGCGGTGCCGGATATTATGTATTTAGTCTTTTGTAGTTATAACTGTAATATCCTGTTGTGCAGACTTTGCGAGCAATGACAAAATTCTGTGCCCAAGAGACAGCGAACCGCCAAGCCCTTTTCAACCTAGAAGCTATCAGCTATATCCTTCCTCACATTGAGAATCCTGAGATTAACATCAAAAGGTTTGCGCTCAAAGTCCTGGCTCAACTCTGCCAGTTACCGAAAGGACCTGAACAGGTGCTGGAAAACGCACAGAATTTGAGGAAAATTGCCTTTTTGCTGGCGAAGGTAAAAACACATTTTATCTTTTTTGGCACTAGTAACTTTTTAGTGCACGGATTTTTAATAAAGCATTCAAATTGTAACACAGATGGAAGATGTATACGTCTTGGAGTTCGCATCTCTTGTCCTAGCAGAGCTGACCAGAGAACCACTGGGCTGCGAACAGTTGGTCTCTGCTAACATTCTCAGCAGTTTGTTCGCGAGAATGAAGAACAGCTTGGACCCTGATGTTCAGAAAAACTGTCTACAGGTGACGTGATATTTGCAAACATATGACTTTTTAGAAATCTATTTGCGCTGTATGGCAGAGATAGTCAGAAGAGGTTGCGGCATTTATTTTTTAGATCTGAACCAGAGAGGTTTCTTATGATGCTAAAGACTATGCTAATAATCATATTTATATCTGGCCGGGGTACCTCACCACTACTACGCCGTAGATTTCCCTCACCCTTACCCTTCCACCCTTCCATAGGATTAGAAGGAAATTGTAATTAGTAATCCTTGCCAGCTGATCTCACCTAACCGATACTTTTCGTCGAGATTGAGTTAAAAGACGTGTGGTGTCGGCGACGCTTTATAAAAAGCGCCATATCTGGACTCAATACGACAATAATACAAGACCACAGTAATACAGTAATCCAGGACCCTTATGGATCCTGTATTACCTTAGTGAATTACTGCCTCTGTAAATCATTTTTGATTCAATATACACTATATTAGATTTATGACAAAATCAATCACCTACCCAGACCTTAAGCAACCTCCTGGACGATCCGGTCTGCGCATCAGAAGTGACAAAGAACCAGCAATTCAGCTGGCCATCTCTCCTAGCGCAGATGCAAAGCAAGTATCTGGCGATCCAGCACGCGGCGCTCCGCACTGTGGACCAGCTAATTTGCAGACACCAAGACCATACGGTGCAGAAGACGTTTAGGGCTTCCACGGGCGTATTGGATCTGTGTGATATTTTGGAGGTAAGTTCAACTATAATTTAAAAAAAATCGTTTATTTTATTTTTTATTTTATTTTTATTGTTTCAACAAAATCAACAGCCCTTAATCTAAATAATTTAAACCTTAATAATCTAACTTACGGCCAATAAGAGATTTATATTATATAAAATAAACTAACAAAATACCAACAGTCTAACATTAACAAATCAAACAAACAAACAAAATACAACTTACAGAGATTATAAAACAGGTACAGTTAATTATAAAAAAGATTATTTATATGAGAAAAATTAGATACAATTAAAACACATAAAGAAAAAAAGAATTACTAAAACTATTATTTATACAGAGTCCTCCTGCAGAACTTTTAAAACATCTCTTTTAAATCCTACTTTACTGGCATGAAATATGTCAGTAGTGTGAAATTGCAAATTATAGAGTCTTTGTAGCCTGTTAACAATAGAGTAATGTGCATAGTTAGTCGAATACGTTGTAGTGGCAAAGAGTTTTGTATTGGTATGTCTTGTGCGTCGTTTTGGGGCCCATATACGCAGAGTCCTAGCAGTAAGTTCAGGGCAGTCTATGTACCCGTTACATAGACCATGTAGGAATGACATGTCCATCAAAGTGCGTCTATCTTGAAGGCTTATAAGGGAATGAAAATTGCATGAATCTTTATAGCTTACAGGGTAATAATATTTTCTATAATTAATATGTTTTATAAATTTATGTTGAATTCTTTCAAGGTCGTTAATATAAGTTAAGTAATGAGGATTCCAGATACAACTACAGTATTCAACGATACTTCGAACATAAGAGTAATATAGTAACTTTATACATCCAATATCAGAAAATGGTTTACAGACTCGTATAATAAAACCCAAGCTTTTAAAAGATTTCTTAACAATAGACTCTACATGTTCAGAAAAAGACAACTTACTATCTAATAGAACACCTAAGTCACGAACTAGTTCAGATTGAGTTATATTTCTTTGACACAACTGATAATTAAATTGAATAGCATTCCTCTTACGTGTAAATGAAACAACATTACACTTATTTATGTTGACATCAATGCGATTTAGCGTATAATACTCCCCAAGCCTATCCAGATCACCTTGAAGTTTTATATTGTCATCATTATCTTTTATTTGCATGAAGATCTTGGTATCATCAGCGTACATCAAAAATCGGGCAAAGTTAAAACATTTATGGACATCATACAGATAGCAGGCATATAAGAGCGGCCCAAGAATTGATCCTTGGGGGACACCCGAGGTAATATCCACGAAATTAGACCGGAAGCCACCCACAACGACAGCCTGCGATCGTTTCCACAGATAAGATTCAAGCCATCTAAGTAGGTTGCCCCGGATACCTAATTCCTGTAATTTACGTAAGAGTATGATGTGATCCACACGATCGAAACATTTTTCAAAATCAGTATACACCACATCAACTTGAGAACCCCCATCCATGTTAGTAGCCACATAATCAACAAACACACCCAAATTGGTAGCCGTCGAGCGTCCTTTAATAAAGCCATGTTGTTCTGTTGGAATCGCGGACGAAACAATAGGATAAATGTTAACATGTACGATTCTCTCTACCAGTTTACTGAGAACATTCAGAATTGATATAGGGCGATAGTTATCTATGCATGTTTTAAAGCCTTTCTTGTATACAGGTACTACGTTGGCTCTTTTCCATGCTATGGGAAAGTAACCGTCTTTAAAACACCTATTAAACAAAAATGTGATTGGGACAGACATTGATTTAGCACACTTAATAAAAAATATCGGAGGTAAATTATCTGTGCCTGGTCCTTTATTAATATCTAATTTATTTATTAATTTATTTACTTCATCGGGAGTTGTTTGGATGTTGTGTATTAAATTTATGTTATTACTATCCTCTGGATCAGATAAAAATTGACTAGTAGTAGGTATACTAAAATTTTGCTTGAAAAAATCATTGAACGCTGAACAAATATCTGTAGGGTTATTAAAACGTGAGTCACCATAGGTCATCTGTTGAGGGTAATTCGTAGTATTTTTACGTTTTGATTTAACATAGTTCCAAAAGATTTTTGGATTTGTTTTGATTTTTTCTTGAGAAAACTTTATGTAGGATCTATAACATTGTTCTTGTAGTGTTTTATTTCTTTTACGTAAATCAGAAAAGTCGTTATAATCATTAGGATTCCCATATTTCTTCCAGTTGACATGCGCTCTATGTTTTTCTTTGATCACATTAATAAGTGCTTTACTATACCACACAGGATACGAATAACTACCGCCACTACGCACTTGAGGGACAAATCGATCAATCAGCTCATAGAGTCTAGAATAAAAGGTATCCACAACTTCCTCCAAATCTCTCATCTGAGTGATAAAAGACCAGTCGAGGTCAAGAATGGATTTATTCAGGTTCACGTAGTCTGCGCGCTTAAACTGATGTTTAATTCTGGACCTAGATTTCAGCGACGGGACTAGTATATCCGAAGCTGTCATTTCAAGAACTGGGTGTGCTGTATCTGGAGGCACAAGATTAAACATAGAGTTTTGAATTTCAATGGGAAAAGCAGAGAATACCAGATCAAGCGTGTTGTCACTCACATTTTTCAGTATGTTATATTGGGTAATACCTATGAAACTAAAGTATGTTAATAACTCAGACGCTGCAGTTTGGATTTCTACCGCACCTTTCTTAAGTATTTTAGGTTCCTCCCCCGACCAATCAATGCATGGTAAATTAAAATCGCCCGCAACAATGAGATAATCATCAGGATGATTATCGCGGACTTCAGACACAACATCAATAAGAGAACTTATTCTAATGGGCAGTCTCGAGCTAGGTGGGATATATGCAACTGCGATATGAATGTCATGACTTGTGCCTAGACTTTTAGCCGGTACTGTGATCCAAATGCATTCAAGATCATCTCTTACCCACTCTGGTCGTACGCGTGCATTTAGGTTAGGACGACATAATAACATAACACCCCCTCCCAGGGAACCTCGATCATTGCGAAATATAGAATATATATTATTGCATAATTCAGCGTCAAAGATTCCGTCATGGAGCCAGGACTCAGTGATCATAATAATATCAAAATCGCATAATAAAATATTATTGTAGAATTCATCAAGCTTAGTCCGTAGCCCTCTTACGTTTTGATATAAAAGCCTAAGTTTCTTATCGTTGTTATCCATTATAAATTTTAGGAGAGTAATTATACTGGTTCGCGAGGCTTATAAAACTCTTATATGTTAACACATGATTAAACAAATTATAGTTTTCTGCTACGGAGTAAGGACTAACTATAATATTACATTCTGCTAAGGAGTAAGTAATGACTACTATAATATTACACATTATAATTAAGATATGACGAAAATTAAGGAGGACAGTACATATATTTTTAACGCTAACCACAAATAATTCTATGTGACGTAAGCTTAAACCCAAGTTAACTACAAGTAGAGAAAAAAAGTATCGTTAAAAAGAACTATTGTTTTTGATGTTCTGTTCACTTCATATTTTGTCAATTTGAATTTACCAGTCTTATGAATTCCGCGACGTGCACACAATGGTGCTCGGCGTCCTCCGGAACTACGTGCAGACAGAAGAGAACGCGGCGCACGTGTACCAATCTGGCTGCATCATCCGCCTGCTCACATACCTCGAGATGGCGCTGCCGCCTATGAAGTCGCACTGCCTCGCCGTGCTCACTAAGATGTCCTTCGTGGCTCGTGGTAGAGACGTGAGTACAATTTTCTATTAATTTGATTTTGTTTGTTTTTTTTAATTAAAATTATGGATACGAGGTTAACCATGGTTTCACATTGAAATTCCTTTAATTCAAGTAAAAATTGAATAAAATAAAATAAAACAGATTAACGAAATTATGCTTAACAAATTGAATGCAGTTTTTTTCCAAAGTCAACAGGTACAAAAAAAAACTAATACTAAAAATAACTCCTTTGAAAGCCTGAATGCATTTTCCCATGCTTCCAATGATGCCATCAATAATTACTTAAGGCAAATTCTCCCACTCTTCGACTAAGGCCAATTTGAGCTCTTCGACATTCCTGGGAGCTGGGTTCCTCTGATGTTTCCTTCTCTCCCAGGTTGTCCCAAATATGTTCTATCGGGTTCTTGTCTGGAGAACGTGCTGGCCAGTTCATTTGGGTAATGGCAACTTCATTAATCCCGCACCACACGCGCGGTGTGGGGCCGAGCGTTATCGTGCATAAACACAAAATCATCGCCAATAAATGGGGCTGAGATGTATCGCAGTGCAGTCAGGGATCCATTTTCGATCACGACAAGCTCTGTACGGGCTCCCAAAGATATGTCACCCCACACCATAACGGAGCCTCCACCATAAGCCACTGTTTCGGTGAAAAACGGATTTCGTCGGTGAATTAAACTCGCCTCCACTCGTATGTTCAATCACGGTAATAATGACGAGGAAATGCCAATCGGGCTACTCGATGACTCACCTCGAGTTTTGACGCTCGAGAGTGCCAGCCAAGGCTCTCTCGATTACAAACCAAGTTCATTTAATCGTCTACTCACTGTTCGTTCACTTACACGGACGTTACGGACTTCTTGTAACAAATTTCGTGTCTGAACAGCTGTTTGACGACCGTTTCTCAGAGTTTGCATCCTTATAGAACGGTCGTCTAAGTTAAACATGGCGATAGATCACAGATACCCAACACTATACTCACTGAACGGTAGATGTGACCTGCCTCGATCATTGTTATGGCTCTGGCAACTTCAGTTGCAGGAAAATCACTCATTTTGTATTCAATACTATGTATACGCTTCTTCTTTATTAACAGTAAAATGAGCTAAAGTCAGTTTAAAGCACGTTAGCATTTTTTAAATGAATAGCACTTATGATCGTAAAATTGTCAACATTCGTTCAAGTGGGTATAATTTAATATTTAAACATCGAAGAAACAAATATATTTTTTTGTCATCGTCCTAAAGATGTTAGGGATACAAAAAAATTGTCCACATGCAAAAAAAACAATGTTGAAAAAAAACGAGGTTTCTTGCCTGTTCCCTTAATTTTGCCGGTGTGGGGGAGCCATTTTGTCTCTGTAAAATGTATCTAAAGATCATTATTTTAAGCGCGTATTTGAATACACATTATTGTGCTGTGTACGGTAGTGGCGTTGGATTAATATGCGCAAAGATATAATATCTAATATTTCATATTAATAAAGATAACTTTAAAAATCATATTAAAATCACTACTAGGCCGCTCCCGTACCTAAAACTATAAAAAAGCTCTATAAAGCACAACCAGTATTATATATTTATATATATATATATATTATATCCCAGTGATTTATTCTTCGTAATTTTTTAATTTTTATTTTGTTTCAGGCTCTTTTCGAAACCGGCACAGATCTAGTGTTCTGCCACCAACTGCTTAGTTCCAACGTGGAGCTACTCGCGGACGCAGCGATGGGCGTCGCCAATATGACCAAACTGCTGCCTTCCGCTGTCCGGATGTCTGATACCAACATTATTGAGGCGTTGTGCTGTGAGTCATCTAGTTGATTGGTTTAAAGAAACTGGTACAGACATATTATTATGCCACCAACTGCTTAATTCTAATGTATAGTTGCCGGGAAATATCTTGTCCTGTGACAATAGGAAGTTTGCGCAGGTTGTGTACCTGCGCAAACTTCCTATTCTTGCTGTTCGTCACGGATATAATTCATATGCTGCCGACAAGGCAGCTGGCAATAGGTACAGCATATAGCTCTGTCTGGCTGTTTCATTGTTGGCTATTTCATTGTTTGTAATAAAAACTTTCAATAAATTATCGACGCGACTGTCCAAAAGGTACCCACCAATACCTCCTTAGTTTTGCGTTCTGTGCATCTTTGTCACGTGGTTCGTAAGATGACAAGAAGAATGGCGATTATTATACCTTGTGTTGTTTTGAAATAAATACCTAAAGTAATTTCTCTACTCTAATTCTCTCAAATTTTCTCAAACGATTTTTTGTGCCTATTTCAGCCATAGTCAGCGACGACGTATCAACGTGGTTCTACATCCGTATAAACGCTTTGCGAGCGCTTGCCGAGCTTTGCAGAATCATCCCGAAGGCGGCATACGGGCTCGTCGAACCGAAAACCTTTGCTTCACTGCGGAATATCAACAAAAAATGTAAGATCATATTCATATCATATATTGTGATTTTATGTCAGATAACATCTGTACATGACATAAAATCGGACACTCTTACCCTAGATACGAGTAGCATAGCCGTTCCCCAGGGTTCAATTATGGGAAACAACCTATTTTTGATCCTAATTAATGACCTAACGGTAGCCTCCACACAAGCGGAATATGTCATGTACGCGGATGATGGATGCTTAATAATATCTGCGGAATCCCATAGCCTCCTCAACGCAAAGGTTAATCATGTGGTTAAAAATAGCTGGATGGTTCTCCGCGAATGGAATGGCACTAAACCTAGAGAATACAAATATTGTCCGCTTTCACTTAGGTACCAACAAAACAAAGGCTGACTCGATGTAGTCTGCAATGGACTAAAGGTATTTTTCTTGTTATTTCATTATGTATTTTCTTTGTTTCCTATGTATTATTTATGTTTGACATATAATAATATTTCTTATTAATAAAGAAGTTCTTTATTAATAAGAAATATTCTTATAGTTCAGTTCAGTTCAGTTCTTTAAAAGAACTGAACTGAACTGAACTGAACTATGCATGCATACAGACAGGTAATTATTCATAGGGCATAACAATTTTCGGGTTCGCTCTTGTTAAATTGGCAACTTAACTTTTGTACTTCATATTTATAGAATTAATTAATTACATTTTTTAAATATATATTGGTTAAATACTCGTAGGCAAGAATAAATAATAATTAAATTGGAAAAGATTAAGTTTTCAATGTAATAAAACGATCGCAAATTAATGTCCGATCAGGAATAGTCAGATTATGTCGAGATGAATCTTATAACCTAGACTTTGGAATACACATTGCTGAGATAAGCCAAAACATTCCGAATATAGAATAGAATAGAAAAAACATTTATTTAGACACAGGTACAAAATACAGGCATAGAATAAACAAACAAAGAAGTTTATCATGGGGGTAAACGACACAAATAGGTGATATTAAGACTAAAATAAGACTAAAGTCATTTAAAACGGGATATTTACCTTGATTTGATTTTTGAGTTTTCCAATATTTTTCAAAAATCAAATCATGGTGAATATCCCGTTTTAAATGACTTTAGTGTTAATAACCATGATAGTTTCAGAAGTTTTAAAATAAGACTACCTCCATGACCCTGCGCCGAAATAGGGGTTGGCTCAGCGTGTGCTGAACATTATTATATTCAGCGCTATTTTTCAGCCAAAGACCTTAATTACTAGTTGAAGTCACGGACGACAATTCGGTGACAACAAAGAGAAAAATATTTGATACAAATAAAGAAAAGTAGAATAATATGAGAGTATAATAAATGTATATGTCTATACTGTGTCCATCTAGAATGTAGAATGTTTGTAAACATTAGAAAACAGCTGATTTTTAGGGTTATCACCACGAAATGATGCAGGCCTAATAGAATTCCAATGATTTCACATATACATTCTATTAGATTTATTACTTTTTATAATCCTGACGTCAATTATATGCAAAATCTAATTATTTCAATTTACAAATCGACATTATGTGGTCAAAAACAAAGATTAAAATCGCTAGAGATTTTTTGTCTTTGTAACAGTGCCATCCCTAACGAATTTCAGTTTTGACGTCCCGTGTTGCAAACAGTTGGTTACTTTTTAACTACTATTTCGAATCAAGGATAGCACTATGACCATACATATTTCATAGAGAGAGTATTATTTTAATTTAGCCGGATTATTTGACGTTTCATTTCACGCTGCATATTTGCTTAGCGACAATCTGTCCAAAAGTTATGAATTCTTCCAATTTGATCAATAATGTTTAGTGCTTCAAGGAAAATTGTTTAAACAGGCACTTATTTTCATTTAATTGAGTTGGCACAGGTGAAAAAATATTTGAAGAGGTATTGTTTTTGCTTGATAATTGAGAATGAGTGTTATTAATGTCAATAAACATGGAGTTTTCCATTTCTGTAAGTGCGAGACTCTTATGTCAACATTTCCATACATAATTTTGAAGTTTAAAATTCAAACTCATTACTCCCTTGGGGAAAATAAACATTACTAACGAATACACCATCACACGCACGAGATAACCTAAATAAAAAAATGTTTTTCACCCCTGCATCAGCTGATTGAAATGTCAGTGGCTCTGTTTACAAACATTCTACATTCTGGATGGATACAGTATAGTAAACAATATGACATATCAATATGACATGCGGTACAGCTACGGCCGCACTGCAAGATTGGTAGGTGGGTCTACGAGATGATGGTAGCGACACACAAGGAGAAAAACGGTATTAAAACATACGAGAACCCACACTGCTAGCGTCTAGCTTAACCAGTCGCCTGGCTGGATGTAGCTAGCGTCTAGTGAAAGGTGATTTGTCGCGCGTGAAAAAGAATCGGCGTTTTAATATTTGCTATGTTCTAAAACTAATTTAGATGGCAGATAAGTAGTTTTGCGCGTACTGTAAGCTATTTCTATGAATATTTGTTATTTAAAAAAACTTTGGCACCATAGCGGGTTGGTTCGACCTAGTCGCCACCCGAAAGTGGTCGCGGCCTAAGAATTTCTAGTTTCAAAAGTAGCTTACGCGAATATCTAATAGAAGTCTAATGTGTAGAGAAATAAAGTTGAAAATCGTTAACTTCCAGTCAAAGATAACCCCATAGAAGCCCAGAGGCTGGCGGTGCAGTGCTACCTGAACCTGCAGACCTACCACAACGGGATCAAGGCCATGCTCAACGCGGAGTTTATGCAGGAGCTCATCAATATTATGACGGTAACTCATATCACACTAAAAATATAAAATATAAATCTGATAGTTATTACTTATATTTCTTTATGTAATGTTAGCACGCCAACCCTCTTTAACCTGGCAGGTAGAGAATGCCTCGGCATTAAGTCCACATTTTGTACCCTTTGTAGTGCAATAAAGTTTTTATATAAATAAATAGTTATAATGTTACTAGCTGCGCCCCGCGGCTTTACCCGCGTGGAAATGTGTGATATGGCTATGTGTCAAATGGTATCTAAACCTTCCTCTTGAATCACCCTATCTATAAAAACCACATCAGGCCGTAGTGTTGGCCAGAAACGTCGACAGTAATTTATTGATATACAAAAAAAAAAAAATTATCCGAAAAAAATGATTCTGGAACTACATGTATACAATTTCAGCCCGATCCGTTCTCGTTTTTGCGTAAAAGAGTAACAAACATTCATACATCGCGTTTATAATATTAATAGGATTTATTTAATTTTCTTTTATTAAATAAATAAATAATGCTGGAAAATTCACACAGCATTATCTCAGCCCCATGGTAAGCAGAGCTTGTGTTATGGGTACTAGATAACCGATATACATAATACAATACATTACATATATAGATATTTTTTATTATACATAGAAAACGGCCAGAACACTCGGAAAAAATATCTGCAGATCGTACACACAATTGTTCCGAGGCGGGAATCGAACCCGCAACCTCCTGCGTCGCAGGCAGACCTTCGCCCACCGCGCCACATTGGTCGTCAAAATATTTTCAGCGTATCGACATCAGCCTGAAAATAATGGTGTGCGCTGTGATCTCCGGTCTGATGGTGGAAGGCGGGGCGAAAGATCTCTTCTCTTCGAAGAAGGGAGAAGATGTTAGTGCCTTTTTATTTATAACATTGTATATAGAGTGTCGACCGTCGCGGCGTAAGAGTCGATCCTACAACTCAGCCTGTGGATGACTTAAAGCCAACTGAGGGATAGTAGGTAACACCTGTAAAAATATATTCATATTCATATCATTTATGATTTCATGCATACCGATAGTTTCTTAGGTGTAGAATCTTAGTGGGTACACAATGCATAAAAACCTGTGATGTTAGCTAAAATTCTAAACAATCATATATAAACAATTAATGAATATAGGAATGTCATTTTGAAATAAGTAGTTAAATTAAATAATAATTGTATTGGATAAGAATAAGTTTGTAATCTAATAAAACAATCGCAAATTAATGTCAGATATGTAATGCTTTGAATACATAAATAAATAAATGTTTGCAGGCAGTGTCAAGCAATTTGGTAATAGAACACATCGGTCTCCGCACGGCTCTCTGCACGCTCATAGCGCTGAGCGTTACAGACGACGGCGCTATCGCCTATCTGGAGTCCGGGACCATCCACTAGTGAGTATTGTACTATACAATTTGGTAATAGAACACATCGGTCTCCGCACGGCTCTCTGCACGCTCATAGCGCTGAGCGTTACAGACGACGGCGCTATCGCCTATCTGGAGTCCGGGACCATCCACTAGTGAGTATTGTACTATACAATTTGGTAATAGAACACATCGGTCTCCGCACGGCTCTCTGCACGCTCATAGCGCTGAGCGTTACAGACGACGGCGCTATCGCCTATCTGGAGTCCGGGACCATCCACTAGTGAGTATTGTACTATACAATTTGATAAAAGAAGAAATAACTAAAATATATTAAAAAAAATATGACATCAGCAAATTGATAGGTAGCTACTTTGCAGCTTTACAAAAATATACTGTTTGTGTTTCAGTATGGTGGAGAACATGAAAGCAAGATACGTGGTGAGCGCGTGGGAGCCGGCCATCGAGGCCATCTTCAGGCACCAGCCCTCTGCCAAGTTCGCGTACACAGGCCAGCTGGACCTCAACGACTTTACACAGGTGAGTTATGAACATCCGATACCATCGAGGCTATCTTCAGGCACCAGTCCTCCGCCAAGTTCGCGTACACGGGCCAGCTGGACCTCAACGACTTTACACAGGTGAGTTATGAACATCCGATACCATCGAGGCTATCTTCAGGCACCAGTCCTCCGCCAAGTTCGCGTACACGGGCCAGCTGGACCTCAACGACTTTACACAGGTTAGTTATGAACATCCGATACCATCGAGGCTATCTTCAGGCACCAGTCCTCCGCCAAGTTCGCGTACACGGGCCAGCTGGACCTCAACGACTTTACACAGGTTAGTTATGAACATCCGATACCATCGAGGCTATCTTCAGGCACCAGTCCTCCGCCAAGTTCGCGTACACGGGCCAGCTGGACCTCAACGACTTTACACAGGTGAGTTATGAACATCCGATACCATCGAGGCTATCTTCAGGCACCAGTCCTCCGCCAAGTTCGCGTACACGGGCCAGCTGGACCTCAACGACTTTACACAGGTGAGTTATGAACATCCGATACCATCGAGGCTATCTTCAGGCACCAGTCCTCCGCCAAGTTCGCGTACACAGGCCAGCTGGACCTCAACGACTTTACACAGGTGAGTTATGAACATCCGATAACATCGAGGCTATCTTCAGGCACCAGCCCTCCGCCAAGTTCGCGTACACAGTCCAGCTGGACCTCAACGACTTTACCCACGTGAGTAATGTTATGAACGAACATCAGTTGCCATCGAAGTGAGTCGGATAACCAGCAGTCGCCAAAACAGTGTAACATGGCCATAACGACATTCTACTCTTAGCATAGACTAGATTTAAATACATAAATAAATAATGCTGGACAATTCACACAGCATTATTATGTTATGGGTACTGGATAACATAATACCATACATTACATAGATAGATTTTTTTATTATACACACAAAACGACCAGAACACCCGGAACAAATATCTGCAGATCGTACACACAATTGTTCCGAGGCGGGAATCGAACCCGCAACCTCCTGCGTCGTAGGCGGGCCTTCGTCCTCTGTCGTCAGTATAGACTAGATTTGTCGGCCTAAAATTCTAAATATTGTACGTTCATGACCATAAATGAATGGATAAACTTATGTTTCACATAGCTTTGAAGAACTTATTGTACACAGTAGGTATCTACACTTTCTACGATAAATCTATTTGAATGTGAATCACGCGGACCATTTATCTACGTGTTCGACCAATTACTTAGCAGTAAGAAATAATAATTCCAACTTGTTCCGCCATTAACCTACTGCATCAATTACTAAGAAGTTACAATAATAATTCCTACTTGTTCCGCCTTACCTACTGCATCAAATACGTATAAGTGAGAAATAACTATAAAACATCAGTTGTCAGCGATAAGGCCGCCTATTGTACTTTTAATGTGTAATATTTAGATATAAGGTGTTAATTTATAGTGTTATTTAAGTGCAAGTGTTCATTCATTCAACAACTGTTCATATTAATTACAGGAAGGGTTCTACGTGCAGAAACGCCTCGGTGCCAAGTTCTGTTCGCTCAATGAAATAATGTCCCAAAAGCCACCGTACACCAACCCGACTTACATCGTTATGTTCTTCCAGCCTACCTTTAGCGAAAACGAATCGGATATAGGGGTTAGAACTCCGTGTAAGTATATTCTATTACTAGCGGCCCTTCCCGGCTTTATTATTAATCATTTAGATAATGATGTGTTCTGCAAAATCGTAGTACATTATTTTGTTTCATCATCAATAGTTTTCGTAGCGCACGCGATTTAAGGTTTTCGAATGTATTTTTTTTACACCTTGGGTTACATTATTGTAGTTTTAGTAAGAACCCTAACTATTATTACTAATATCCTCAATATTATTGTATCAATGTACTTAGGCAAACACAGCTTCATATTTCAATACGAATGTGTAGCTGTAACCGAGGCAGCCACAGCTGTGGAAAGAAGGGATATAGACAACCAGTGTGTGCGTATCCTGTCTGACAGTGCTGCTACACTTAGAGCTTTAGCAGGGAACAGCTGTAACTTCAAGCTCGTATACGAATGTCACTTGTCACTTGAGAGGATTTCCAGTAGAAACAGGATCACCCTCCAATGAATCAAGGGACACAGAGGATCACTAGGCAATGATGCTGCAGACGAATTGGCACGGAAAGGCTCGGAAACGCCGACACAAGGCCCCAGCTCCGTTCCTTCCCCTACCATTCTCCCAAATCCGAACATGGATACAGCTCAGAACCAGAGAAACGCATACCGAGAGATGGTCAAGCCTACAGGAGTGCCGCCAATCCAGAGCGGCACTCCCAGCTGCTTCACCATGACTAACCAAACACTTATTGTGCCTGACGAGATCAGATCTACGCGTCCTAGTGGGAACACTCACAGGACACTACCCACTAAACAAACACCTCTTCACCATCGGAGCAACAGACAGCGCTCTATGTAGAAGATGCCTGAGCGACGAAGAATCAGCTGCCCACGTAGTCCTGGAATGCGAGGGAGTAACAGCGCAACGACTAGAAATCCTCAACCACACGAGGTCACTCCGCGAATCCTGTGAAGATCCCAGGAGTATTCTGCGCTTCTGGACGGAGTTAAGCTGGTTAAACTAGCAAACACCCCACGCACAAAGGACCAATCTACCATACCATACCATAACATAATCCTAACTTTTTTGAAAATATTATATAATATAGCCTGTGTTTACCAGGGATAGTGAAGCTTCCCAACAGTGAAAGAATTTTTCAAATCGGTCCAGTAATTCCGGAGCCTATTCAATAAATACAAACAAACAAACAAAAAATCTAATCTTTATAATATTAGTATAGATTTACTATATTTATTACAAACAAACAAAAAATCAAATCTTTTTGCTTGCAATATTTCAATGGTTCCTGGATAACATTTTTTCGCACCTTATGGATATATATATATATATGATTAAGACGCCTTGGTACCTAGGTATCCATCTGTTGTTTGATCGTGCGTTTACTAGAGGGACATGTCTGGGTATTCGTTGCAAACGGGCGTTATATGGGCAGGAACGGCCCATATCATAGGTTGTAAATATTATCTAGGAACTATCTGTTATTCCCGGTCTGGAACACATTCGAAAAGAACTTTGACTAAGATGAGAGACTGAGACTGTATGTATATAATTAGTTATTTTGTATTTAAGTAGGTGGGTACTTGTATGTAACATCTTTTAAATTTATAAATTTATGTTGTAATTTGTATTAACTACATAATAATGCACACACATGTTCAATCCAACAAAGCTATCCACATTTGTCTGGTAGGGATCGCATTTGAGCGATAAGGACCGCCAAATTGTCACATATTTTATCTTGTTTGTTGTATCTTTAAGTGTGCAATAAAGAATTGTCTATCTATCTATCTAACTCAAACCAAATGCGTTTATTTTTTAGTAAAACATAAATATGTAGTGTAGGACGCCCTCCGGCCAGGTGGGGTGACGACCTGCGAAGGATTGCGGGCAGATGCTGGATGCTTCAAGCTGAAGACAGGGCGCTGTGGCGCTCATTAGGGGAGACCTATGTTCAGCAGTGGACTAACATAGTCAAATGATGAACTTTGTTTTAGCTACAAAATGTAAATAAGTAGTGGTTTGTGAACAGACAGCGAGACGACGTCGAACCCTGTGCTGCAGTCGTCCTCGGGCCGGCTGCCGCAGCGCGTGCTCCCGGACGACGCCAACCTGCGCGCCTATCTGCACAAGTGGCGCGTCTGGTTCGGAGACCCGTAAGTACTCAACATCATCAAACATCAAAGTGCTTTACTTCCTTTAGACCTAACAGGACTAATGGACACGTCACAACTGCAGTAGTTTCATTAACCCTCGATGCATAGCATAGCCCGCAAATGATTACATCTAGTGGCACAGTGCGTATCAGATCCGCACAAACTAAATATTCATCCGGTGTCTGGCGTATGCACTGTAAAAATACGTTTGTACACTGTACTGTATAATTTTTATTTGTCTGCCTTAGCACGTGTCTGGCACGCTCAATGTCTGTAGATATAAACTGCCTGTTAAGGCCGGTTGTTAAGGGTCCGGCGACCCTCGCTACCAACTTCAATTCGAGGCGCTTGCAAAAATCGCTCCGAATATCGCTGTTCCTGTTTAACCCTTGCGCCGCGCCCATAATATATATTGTTGTTTTTAATACGAAACAAATAAGAAGAAAACTTGTCCATTTTCGCATACAAATGTGCAAAATACGATCGCCTTTCATTGAATTTTAGGTATTATAATTGAAAAAAAAAAACTATCCAGGAACCTAGATAAATACTATTCAAATATAAATCTTGAAATATTATAGTGGAAATATGCTTTAATTAGAAATAATTTTGGTATTACGTTTGTATGGAGAATTCGTCCTCCGCAGGCCTCTTAAGGTAGTCATAGAAACTCCTAAATCAAACGATTTCGGAAAACGGGTTCATTGGATTTGTCTTCGCAAGTACTTTGGGTCCTAGACGATTAAAAGCTTTTGAAACTATTATGGTTATAAACCCCATTTAAAACGGGATAGTAATTATTCCGTGATCATGGCGCATGAAACTGCCGAAATATTGGAAAACTAAAAATCGAATCATGGTAAATATCCCGTTTTAAATGACTGTATGTATTGTAATAAAAGCTTGCTTATAAAAAAAACGTTTTTTCAAATATTCAAATTCATTTTATTTTCAGTGCAAAATCCCTCCAATACATCCAAATAGACGACGCCCACTATGAAGTAAAGTACCGCGACAAATGCGACGAGGTGAATATGTCGCTCAAGCACCGCGCGCAAATGCTCGCGGATTTCGTGGCCCAACAGATGTCTGGGCTGGACCAGGAGCGGGATTGTTCTATGCCGCAAGTTAACTTGCATATCACTGATTTGATGGTGAGTGTCTGGCTGCTACAACATATTTATATTAAGATGCAAGGGACGCAGCAAACGCATGGGGTTGGATGTTCCCTTACAATGGGATATCTCCAATTATAATGACGTCATCTGTGGCGCGGTTGGCGAAGGTCCGCCTGCGACGCAGGAGGTTGCAGGCTCCATTCCCACCTCGGGACAATTGTGTGTACGATCTGCGGATATTTGTTCCGTATGTTGTGGTCGTTATCTATTGAGTTTTCGCTTGTTGACAGTGCGACCTCGGCACGCCCGTGCTAGGGCTCGGGCTGATCCGGTGCGGCGGCGCCCTGGAGCGCGCCCTGCTGTACAAGGTGCTGGCGGACCGCACGGGGCTGCCGTGCTCCGTGCACCGCGCGGGCGGCGCGCACGCCTGGTGCCAGGTCGCCGTGCCAGAACTGTTGCAGGTTACTGTACTTATACCTATCAATTTAGGGATTTCATTTTTTTATTCTCCTGTAGTTCGGCCTAACTGATTGCACCTTGTCCCCTTCATAAGACTTCTCCTGGCAGCTAAATTAGGTACGTAAGATAGGGAAATCATTTATGGGCAATAGCGTGCGCTTCTATAATAAGCTTCCATGTGAAGCAACTGATCTCCATATTCGTAAATTTTAACATTACTATAAATTTATTTATTTATGATAAAAACCACAGCCCTTAATACAAACATTAATTATCAAAACTTACGGCCAAAAACGGACTTACTTTTTATACAATATTTTTTTATAAAACAGACAGCAGATGTTATACACTATTGTTGATTGTACTAGTGAACGTAGTGTAGGACGCCCTCCGACCAGGTGGGGTGACGACCTGCGAAAGACTGCAGGATGCTGAATGCGTCAAACTGAAGACAGGGCCGCTGTGGCGCTCATTGGGGGAGGCCTATGTCCAGCCGTAGACTAACATAGGCTGATGATGATGATTGTTGATTGAATGTAACCTCTCTTACAGGAGGACGAAGAGGCAGGCCCAATAAACTACCCCGCTGGTCTCCTGCGCGCCAACTACGTGGTCGATCTGACGATAAGGCCGGGGCGACTTCTGCCGCTCGGCAGCGCGGAGGCGCGGCGGATCTGCGGGCCCAAGTGTCTCGCCAAGTACCACGCCGCCACGCTGCCCGAGGTCTGCCGATGTGATACCTAACTGAAGATATACAACACTACACCTATTCACAACGCGCCATCATCATCCTACATATAGTACTATAGTAGTCTACTGCTGGTCTCAAACGGCAATGACCGTGGCGGTCGCATAGGAGCGGGCTAAACTTGTTATAAACAGACAAACAAAATGGGGTTGGATGTTGGATGATGTTGGACTGCAAATGAAGGTAGATGCGAAAATAATTGGTGCCCATACTTGACTGAGTCGCTGGCGTTCCTACAAGTCATTTTGCGTACTGAGTGTTTGGCGTACTTATGGACTGCCCTTCAAACCCCTTTATATTTATATACCGGATATAACTGGAATTTATTTAAGTTTGTGATATAAACTGTGATATTTAATTGAATATACTTAATCTATTGACTGTTGATCTTTTAGATAACACAAGTATTAACTAGGGCGTTTTCTTTACCACTGCTCGTGTGAAATTATGTAATCTTGAAGTATTTGTTATTAGTGCTTTCTTAGCTGTTATAGATATCTATTTCAAGGTTTGATCTTGGTGTTTGCGTAACCTCGGGAGCACTCTCGATCACTCAGTCTTGATGGTGACGCGGAGAGACACGTGTTTTCAGATCCACGCAAAATTTCAGCAAAAGGACGCAGAAAATTCGTCGACGTTTCTAGAAAAACGACACAAGCTCAAATTTAAGTGTTTATTTTGATCATTACATGCATGTAAATAAATATCAAAACTCGTAGACACATTGTGAAGACACATTGCACAACTGGACGGACAGACAATCACAAACATTTTATATTAACCCTAATTTTATTTAAACTACCGCTAAGTGGTATTATATGCGTTAACAAACAAAAACTCGTAAAATTTAACAAAATATAGCCGCATTTAAAATTGGCAGTGGACGTGCTTAAAATTAAAAATACATTCATTTTTATTACGTAAATATTCAAAATTATACCTTTGAGGTAACAAAACTGTCCTAAACTAAGCCTAGTGTGACTTTTTAGTCTTCCTTAGCGTCCTCTATAGTAGTAGCAAATTGTTCTTATATCTAAGTATTCTACATTATTTTCGTTGAATAACCTAAATGTTAAAATACAAATTTAACTTTTGCCTTGATTCAATAAAATAAAATCAGTCTAAGTGGTAATGGCTGATAAGTCAGGCACAAATTACAAAATAGGTACTTTATTTACTAAAGCTCTTAGAAATAATAATGGAGGACGGTACACAATACTAAGTAGAAAAATACATGGAATTATTGATTTTATCTTAATAATATTGATAGTTTTATCTTATTAAATAAAAATTGTATATAACTAACGGTGGAAACATTCGTTAAAATCTCTGGAATCATTCCCAAAAACATTGTAAATGTCATATAATCAAACGTTAAGTCTAGTTCTTTCGCATATATAAGTCCTTTGCTTTTACTGGAAGTTAAATAAGTTTAGTATATCTTATCTAATCAGCCTGTTAACGGACTTAGATTCCTTATTTTACCGATTAAAAGTAAAATCTTAAAACAAATTCGCCATCTTGTCGAAGGCATAAATACTATTTTAACAGGCATTCCACAGTAATTTCATTTATCTAACTTATGGTCTGCATAATTCTGTTTATGATTTAGGCGACAATTCGTCACTGTAAAAAAAAATCTAATTGGTCACAAGGAAAAAACTGCTTATGGTCTATCTCATTAGGTTTATGGTCTACTTCACTAGACAGTGGGAATTCCGAGCACGAGCTGCGTCCTAGAGCGGGCCCTCGGCGCGGGTTCCGGCTCGCGAGACACGGACTGAGTTTCTTTCAGCGAGGGCTATCTAACTTATGGTTATGCATCATTTTGTTTATGGTCTGCCTCACTAGACAGTGGTCTGCGGAATGCCGTGCACGATCTGCGTCCTAGAGCGGGCCCTCGGCGCGGGCTGCGGCTCGCGAGACACCGACTGAGACTCTTTCAGCGAGAGCGCAGACCCGGTTGACGCTTCGGACGGCGGTCGCGTCGATTGTAAGGTTATGGGCTGACTTATCTGAAACAAAACATACATTTTAGAATAAATAAATAATGCTGGACAATCCACTAACGGGTACTAGATGACTGATATACTTAATACAATACATTACATAGATAACTAACAGAAAACCCGGAACAAATATCTGCAGATCGTACACAATTGTTCTAAGGCGGAAATCGAACCCACGTCGTAGGTGGACCTTCGCCCACCGCGCTACAGAGGTCGTCAAAAAGAATGAGATATAAGTTGTAGCTAACGAATGTAATGATGAACATGGGTTCGGCATGGCAACGCGTCTACGCTTAACACATTCACAGCCGGACCTCTGTGGTGCGACACGAAGAAGTAGCGCGCCGCAGCCTGGAAGAAGTCTATGCGTCATGAGCAATGGAAGCGACTGTGAATTTCGCCATCGAATCGTAAAATCAGTCTATGTTAGGCTACTGCTAGATATACACTTAATGCTTGCCGCTTCCAGAATCTGCCAACAGTCTTTCGCAGATCGTAACCCCACCTTCAGGGCGTCTTAAGGTGCGCGTTCACACGTCGTCATCGGATGATCCGCACTGACCGCATCAAACAAATTTTAGTATTCTTTGTATGGATTGCCATATACATAAGTGCGCACACATAGACCTGTTAGCGATTCCGGGGATCCGTTTAATGCGTATGACATCATCGGATTGTCAGTCAGCGGACGCACTCACACGCCCACTCCGTCTAACTTTCCTGCCCCCTTTTTAGCTCGCGCACAAAATTCGACCGCTTGCAGAAAAAAACGGTAGTTAAAATTTCATTTTCAAAACAGTCGCGTCGGCAATCCGATTGCTTCGGTAATTACGCTCAAGAAATCTGTTTGCTGCGTTCAGTGCGAATCATCCGCTGCCGGCATGTGAACGCGCACCCTTACACTAGGTTTACCAAACACAAACGTGTCTTATTGAGTGTATATATAGTGGCAAATAAATGATGTCTATGAACGTACAGTTCTCGTCATAGTCTGCGGTGTGTGCGCTCGCTTGACGGGCACGTCGCGGTACTCGTAGATGTTCTCTCGGGAGCGGGTGGCGTTGTCGATCCCGCTTTGATCTAACTCGTTCACCATGAATATGTCGCCGTCGTAGAAACGGTCCGTCTCTCTGGAAATATTGAAAATAACTGCTCTTGATATGATTTTGTTGTAGATACTGCTAGAAGAGGAAACACACGAATGGCGTACCTGATCTTAAGTACTATAGAGAATACATCAGTGCACCAAAAATTCAAAAAATTAAAAATTCAATTATATTTATTTAGGCTTACAAAATAACTGCCTAGACAAGTCATATTTTAGAAGTTGCCCTTGGTGGCCACCAAACAAATGTGCACTGAAATATTTTTTTTTATTCATCGGTAACCATTACTAACTTCAAACTGGTATCTCCGACCAATGGCCGCGCTCAATATTCACCCTAAATTAGGGTTACAGCATAATTTTACAAGCTAAGCATAAGCAACAAAACATACAAAAGCAACACACAAGTTAATAAAATTGTAATTTGTTAGTTTCACCTACATTGCCGGCACCATTTTCCATTTTGGAGGAGCAGCCCTGTTAAAAAGGATTTAGTAATGTTAGTTTGTTATAATATTTACTCTAGGTATTTCATTTTAAACTAAAGCTCCACAACGTTAGTTTTTTAATGTTATTTGTGAACAGAAGTCTTTTATAACGGGATATTTAACATGAATTTTCGAGATTTTCGAGTTTTCAAAAATCGGTACAGTTTCATGCACCATGATCACGGAATAACTAAAAAAACCGGAAACTATTGAAGAACTCAAAAATCTAATCATGGTAAATATTGCGTTTTAAATGACTTTTGTGTTAATAACCATGATAGTTTAAAAGTTTCATTTGTACATTCAACCAATTCCAACATTTAACCAACTCTAAGACAAAGTTAGTCTTATCTAGCGCAGGATGCCCAGGAATGCCATTTTGCCAATGTAACTATTTAGACCCTGATGCATTATGTCTCGATGATGTTTTGTCCTTTGTACTTTTTAACACTTGCGCGTTAATATACCTAAAGACTTTTGTACATTTTGACACTGGTACCATGTTACCCATTGACATCCTGACTTCGTACATTTTGACACTGATACCATGTTACCCATTGACATCCCGACTTCGTTGTACATTTTGACACTAATACCATGTTACCCATTGACATCCTGACTTCGTTGTACATTTTGACACTGATACCATGTTATCCATTGAAATCCCGACTTCGTTGTACATTTTGACACTGATACCATGTTACCCATTGACATCCTGACTTCGTTGTACATTTTGACACTGATACCATGTTACCCATTGACATCCTGACTTCGAGACGTTTATCACCCCACGCCGTACAGCGCGAGAGGCCAACATACCGTTTAGCGTTCCTCCAAAGCATACAGCAGACTACGAGCAGCACGATGAGAACCAAGCACGCGCTGGAGACCGACCAGAACGCTATCTGGAGAGGCTGCTTCGGCTCCCACCAGAACTGGAAAAAACAATAAATTAAACTAAATTATATTGGAAAATCCACACAGGATCATCTAAACCCAATAAGTTGTTGTTGTTGAGTCGGCAGCACTGGGATGTATGCTTTAGTACTGACAACTTTGTCATGGCGGTAATTATTGACTCTATACGACTCGGATGGTCGTTGTTCCGACAACCGCTGGGGTATACGACGTATTCTTTAGTGAAGACTGCGAGCCTGCAATCGTAGTGTAGGACGCCCTCCGGTCAGGTGTGATGACGACCTGCGAAAGACTGCAACAAGATGCTGGATGCGGCAAGCCTAAGACGGGACGCATGGCGCTTATCAGGGGAGGCCTAGATAGATAAACACTTTATTATACCACACAAAACAGAAATAAATTAACAATACTTAGAATAAAGGAAGTATAAAGGGCGGCCTTATCGCTGAGAGCGATCTCTTCCAGGTAAACTTAGGATGGTCTGCACATAAAAGCACAATATAGACGGGGTGGCACTTAACGGTTGATGATAATGAGTAGATAGTGTTACCTCAGTGAACGGCGGGTAAGTGGGCGTGGCTCTGCCTATAACGGTGGGTAGATATACAGTCCAGAAGGCGAGTTCTGTCTGTCGGTAGTTGAGTTGTATGGACGAGTTGTAGGTTGTGTTGAGGTTGAGGTAGCGCAGCTGGCCTTCTTCCGCCTCCTGGAAGTGGACGCCGAGGATGCGAGAGCGGGTTGGGTTGCTGAAAAATGAAAGGGGTGATTTAAAGGAATCATGTGATGTAGGTAGAGTAACATAGGCTGATGTTTTTGGGTACTAAACTACACATAAATAAAGTCACACATTATATTAAAGCACAAGACTTGAAGTTAAGGTATATAGTCAAGGTAGGCTATGGCCAAACAAGAGCATTTCCGGCCAGTTGTACTTACCCATATCTAGCAAAGTCCGAGTAAGCCTTCATAAAGAAATGGCTCATATTCCTGTCATTCCCGGTCCAAGCCTGTCGCTCGAGGCGCTGCCGCCGCGGGAAGAACTCCTGGTCCATGAACGGCGCGCCCGTCAGGAAGTAATGCTCGGTGTCGTGACCGTACTGACGCCACTCCGGCCAGTTGTACGCCTCCACGGTGGTGTTGAGCACGTACATGTAGACGGGGACCTTTTGTTCTAGAAGGATCTTGACTAGCTTGTCGGTGGGCGCGCGGTAGAGGAAGTCGGAGAGGAGCTGTGGAAGAAATAATGATGGTAGGTATCAAGATAAAATAGTTTATTTCTTTTACTTAATGTACCTAATACATTTCAGTTGCTTGCCTTGTGGTCCCATTTAAATTGGTCCAGTTCTGACAATGGCATCGAATAACTCAATATCACGCCAATCGATTTCGATGTTTTATTTTAACCATTTTCATTATTTAGGAATTTGAAGTCGGTTTATAGTTTTTTAAAACACGTCAAACAATCTTGGTAGCATCGCTACAGGCGCTACAACTCACATGTACGTACTGGTCCCGCAGCGCGCTGGTGTTGTGCGGCAGCGGGTGGTAGGTGTACATGTAGCGCACCGCCTCGAACACGCCGCGAGGGTTCAGCGTGTAGTTGTACCGCTGCACCAGCTCCGTCACCTTCTGCGTGAACCATTGCTCTGTGATGGTGTAGGTGGGGGCTAGCGTCTCGTTGTTGTCTGGAAGAGAATTCGTTTATGATGAGATTGATCGATGGATAATCGTAGGCGATAATCGTAATCTTAACTTTTGCATGTTAAGATGTAGAGACGACAGAGCGAGACCGTGACAGGACACAGAGACGCGATCCCTAATCTCGGTCTCGCACGTAATATGACACTCAAACAAAATATCTAAAATCAAGTAGGTCTTGTTTCCGGTCTCACATATATCCAAAAGCTAACTGAAGCGATTACATACCTATCGATTGTCATTTGTTATTCAACGCATTGCGTTCCTTTTTCTAGTACAGGTAATTATAGGTGACGCGACGTTCTTAGCTAGCTTTTGTTTCCCTTCTCCGCGCTTAGAAAGTGCTAGAGGCGTTGCCAGCTCTAACTAGGCGGTGCGACGTTGCAAGCCAGTTACACACAGTAAGTAGTACGTTAGCCGCCTCCTGCGAGATTGATTAACTCAGTCATGTACCACAACAAGTTATCTGGTGGAAAGGCGTTGCCAGCTCTAACTATCGGCGGTGCGACGTTGCCAGCTACTCACACAGTACGTAGGCCGCCTCCTGCGTAGTGACCCCGGTCATGTACCGCAGCGCGCGGTTGAACCTCCGTTCCTTGAACAAGTTCTCTGGCAGTTCGTTCAGGAAGTGCCAGTCGCGGGAGCGCCAGCCGTCGTACCACTCGTCTCCGGGGAACGTGAAGTTGTTCTCTAACACCGGGCCCCAGGGGATGAAGCCTACGTGCGGCTGGAATTATAAATTAATTAATTATACCATGTGAAATGGCGACTTCCGTGTTATGAAATAAAATCGTTTAAGGATTTGTGATATTGCAATCCCTAGTTGGTACGCATTGCCTGTATTGTCAGGGAGGTGTGGGCCTGCGCGGGGTATTTCGGTCCACTCGTGCAAGGTCCGGAGGCCGGAGCCGGAGCCGGTCATCGGCAACTATCAAGCTCTTAAAAATCTAATTAGTCCGTCAGATAAATTATCAGAAGATATTGGACCTTTATTTTTCTTTTAATCAATTTAACAAATAAAATTATGAAGAAATTACTTTACTCTATTATACTATTTTTTGTTTCAAACAAAAAACGTGTGTCATCTGATAATTGAACTGACGGACTAACTAGAATAATGCTTTTTCACCCGTGAAGTTTACCTGAAATTCAGCATTCCCCAGTTCATAGAAGCTCCGCCCCTGCCGCAAACAGTTGACGAGCTTCCACGAGGAGTCGATGGGACAGCCGAGCAGGCGCCCGAACACCAGCGACGTGTTCTGCACGCGGTACTTGTCTTCTATCAGGGCCCAGTCCGCGAGCGCTGCGCCACTCTGTGGGGGTAGGAATAAGGTATACTTTGCGATGAACAAATATATGCCTAGAGTTATAGATCTGGTGATTAGGAAAGTCGTATTGTATGATTCCAAAAGCAATCCGCGTTGATACGATAAGGTCAGCTCACACCGAGGCGCGACGCTGCGTGTCTGATAGTGTCATTTCATTTTTTTTAAATAAACTTCTTGTGCTCAAGTAAAGATTATTATTTGAGTTTAATATACCTTTATTTACTATGAGATACAAATTTTATTGACATAATACATAAACTCGCCGCGATGCAACGCATCACAACGTCGCCGGACGCCTTGTGACGCAGCGCTCACTTTCTATTGATTCAAACTAAAACTATATTTATTACGCAATGAGATAGAAATACGAAAACGCACTTTCTCTCTGAAGGTGCAATTTTTGTACAGGGTCACAAAACAAAACACTGAAGTTTTTGTAATGTGACGCAATTCAAATGTAGAATTACGGTAGTTGGCAGATGTTTTGTGAACGCGGCACTTGTCTTCTATTAGATCCCACCCAGCCCTAGCGCTGATCCATTCTATAGGGGAAGGAATAAGGTGCAATTTTGAACAACAAACGTTTAGGTCAGAGGATAGATAGTCAATGTTTTCTGAAGGCATAAGACACTACGTTTCAACTAGACTATGCTGCATTGGGCGATAGCCCAATCTGAAGAAATAAGATACGTTTTTGACAACACTGAAGTTCTGTAACGAGAAAGGTGTGTTTTTGAAAAGCCCGCCACTCCGAGTTTTCGAGCAAGGTTGCAGGTTCGATTCTCGCACCGAGACAAATGTTTGTACGATCTGCAGGCATTTGTTCCGGGTGTTCTGGTCATTTTCTATGAATAAAAAATATTTATCTATGTAATGTATTGACTGACCGTCCAGGTGGACCAGGTGGGATGACGACCTGCGAAAGACTGCAGGTAGATGCTGGATACGGCAAGCTGAAGACAGGGCCACTGTAGCGCTCATTGGGGGAGGCCTATGTCCAGCAGTGGACTGCTATAGGCTGCTGATGAATGTATTGTATTATGTATATCAGTCATCTAGTACCCATAACATTAGATTTCGTTTATCTTCGGGCTATATGATGCTGTGTGGATTGTCCAGCATTATTTATTTGTTTAAAGGTATATAGTTCCCTTACCTGAGCAATAACTCTAGTCACAATATCCCGAGTCTGGGGGGCCACAGCCAGTAGGCCAGCAGAGGCCCCGCCGGCCCCCGGCCCGAAGAGGGTAATCAACGAGGGGTCCCCGTTGAAAGGGCCTATGTTTTCGTGCACCCAGCGGATTGCCATTATCTGGTCTAGGATTCCGTAGTTACCGGGGGAGTTTTCGTCCGCTGTTGAGAGGAAGCCTGAAATGTAATTATGTAGTTTTAGTTGAAGGAAACTCAAGTTAAAGAGTAAGGTATATTAGTACGGCGGACAGAAATAATGCACTCATACTATATTCTAGAATGCAACATTTGGCCCAAGGCGGGAATCGAACCCACAAGCTCCTGCGTCGCAGTCGGACCTTCACCTACATCGCCACAGAGGTCATCGTATACTACTAATACTAACCCAAAGCGCCCAGCCTGTAGTTAAACGAGACCACGATGACGTTGTAGAAAGCTGCCAGAGCGTGCCCCGGGAACAGGTTGGAGGCGCCCGACATGAACTGCCCCCCGTGGATGTATATCATCACGGGGTAGCGCTGCGCAGTCGAACCTGCCTCCGTCTGGGAACACGCATGTAATTACACTGTTAGAAAGGTGAAGGTATGGATGGGTCGTGTGATGGAAAAAAAATTCAAACAAATTGTTAAACATATCCTTTGTAAAACGGCTTATTACAAAGTATCAGATAAAAAAGCGACAAAAAGACGATAAAAAAACCTGGGACGAGTTTTGTTCCAACTCAAAAACAAACAATCTAACAAAGTAAAGGTTTTTTGTTCGCTTCTTACTTTAGAAAGATTGAAGTCAACAAAAAATCAAAGTTTTTACTTTATTTCCTAGTTTAACATAAGCAATTTGAAATTTGTGACGTGTCCAAAAGTCCTGTAAAGTCTAAAGGAAATAAAGCGCTTTAATGTTTGATGGCTAGGTTTGAGCTCTTTGTTGCTTTTTAACTGACTTCAAAAAAGAAGGTTTTTTTCAATCCGAACGTATCTTTTTTTTGGTAAATTATTCACGTTGCAACAACGGCGCAACCTCCTGCGTTGCAGGCGATCTTTGCCCACCGCGCCACAGAGGTCGTCATATAATGTGTAATAGAAACCGTCGCCCAGAGACCAATACTAGGTCACATGTTGCTATCGCTATGCATATCCCTTGTGGATTATATCAACTTTCACGATATCGACTAGAATATTAAATAAAATTACGTCATATTTTTAACCGACTCTAAAAAAGGAGGAGATTCTCAGGTTACCTCAGAACTTTCGACTATTTTAATGATATTTTTTATTTGAAAGCTGGTGCTTCCCGTGTTGTTCCATTTCTATTGCGCCTAGTTCTGACAATGGCATCCATGAGAAAACCTTACCAATAAGTCTTTCATGAAGTATGTGCGCGACAAATGGACGAATAACTGAATATCACGCCAACCGATTCGGTTGATTCTTTTTTAGAACTAAGTTTTATACCCATTTTCATTATTTAGGAATTTTTTTTTTTTTAAAACACGCCAAATCAAAATTCTTTGAATTACCAGAGCTGGCTGTAAAACTAAATTAGTCGCACTTAATCAAAGTTAACCTAAGGCCTAACTCATTCAATTATGATTAAATCAGTTATTAGCAGAGTTCCGCGCGGTATCTTGATCTCAATTAGATCTGGAGCGCGAAGCTAATCGGCTACCATCAACGTAATTGCAAACATCTGCCGGTATGTAGCTCCGGTTTTATTAACCTTTGGTGCGAAATGAGGGGTATTTGAACTTTAAGGTCTATTTTGTCTAATTTTGTAAGCCTTCAGAGAGATGAACTGAGTAGAGTTGAATGAGGAATAAATAAATAAATAATGCTGGACAATTCACGCTGCATTATCTAGCCCCAAGCTAAGCAGAGCTTGTGTTATGGGTATTAGATAACTGATATACATAATAAAATACATTACATAGATAGATATTTTGGAATTAATGAATTAAGAAAACAGGTTTAAAAGTGGTGGTTTAATTTGCGGTTTAAAATTATTTGGCATGTTTTCAGACATCATTTATAGCAGTATAAAAGTGTCGATATTTGAGCATAATAAAATAAAATAAAAACAAATTAAAATTACTTAGGTACCTAATATATAAATAAAAGTCTCACTATAAACTGATTCATTTTCATTTCATTATTTAGGAATTTGAAGGTCAGTTCAAATTCCTGAAAATTGGTTTAAAACTTCCTCTGGTAAATTCCCTCAGTCAATTCTTATGACATACATGATCCATCATATCTTATTTCTAGACTGTTTTCCATAACTTGGCCGCCGGTGGGCCCTTTTTGCATGTCGGGTGGGGCAGGGGGGGGCTGCTAGTCTAACCACCCGAATAAGTTATCCATGATGCACCATGGATGACTTTAAGAGGCGAGTCTTATGCCGCGACGGTCATGGTCGATGATGATACGGTACTTACATTTGGAGAGAATATGTTCAAGTACAGGCAGTCCTCGTCCATATCACGGATGCCTTTAGTGGCCCCCGTGAACCTGACGGGCTGGGGGCACGCGGGACCCCAGTCCACCGCCTGCATCAGCTGCCATCCCGGGTGCTGGCGCGGCGGCTGGAAATTAATAATTAGTGATGAAAATTTAATAATAATAATTAGTGTATAATAATAGTAATCATTTATTATTATTACAGACCATAGAAAAGTAACAGATCTTATTTAACTTATTCTACGGTCCATAGTAATATATACCTTAAAACTAGCATACATAAAATATAAAAAAGAATAAATTAACGCTTTTTGTGATAACGCCGACAGTGTGTAGAAATTTGCATCATAAATACTTAGAAGCTGAACCTAAATCTGCGAGGCTTCCACGCTATTCATTGTTTATAGCGTAGCGTGATAACGTGTCATCGTTATAACGCGCGTTACGTTATTTGTTATATAACGTGGTAGCCTTGCGGCTTTCTAAAATGGGGAATTTAAAAGGTGTAATAATAATTATTAAAAATATTATACAGCTATTATTACAGGCACACCTAATGCGTTAGTGAATAGTTAGGATAGTGTACAGTGAAAAAATTAATTAGAAAAAAATGGTGAGGGAGAAAACTGAAAACCATTATTATTAGCCATTAGACATTGCTTGTTAGTATTAAAGCTGCCAAAACCATTAATTAGGTTTTCATAGATTTTATAGGTTTTCGTTAGTTATAAATAATTGCTTTTTAGTAGGCCAACTACAGTAAAAGTTGTTGTGTCAACTCTATCAGCTAGTTACTTACTTTGAATCTTCCTTCCAAGACCGGTGGCCTCGCATACGGTATACCGAGGAACACGGAGACCTCTCCTTGAATCCTCTCAACTGGAGTCAGCCAGGGTCTGTACCCTGACTGTGGGTCCGGATTATCATACAAATACACCTAAAAAAAAAATTTAAGAAATATTTTATTAGGCTACTCAAGATAAATGTATAATGTAAACGGTTATGTATACGCTTCTACAGTATAACTCCATGTGAATTGAAAAAATTATAAATTCTTACAAATTGTTAAAAATTTCCTTTATAAAAATGTAATAAAAATGATTATTACAATCCTACTAATATTATAAATGTCAAAGTTTGTAAGTATGGATGGATGGATGGATGTTTGTTACTCTTTCACATAAAAAGTACTGAATGGATTTTAATGAAACTTGACAATAATATAGCTTACATATCAGAATAACACATAGGCTACAATTCATAAAGATATATTGTATATTATCCGAAATTTCTATCACCACGCAGGACACCGCGGGGCGCAGCTAGTATTATATATTGTTTTACTAAGGGTTTAGCTATATGCCAAATTCAGTTTCAGTATTGGATTTTATCTAACAAAAGTTAATATTTTTTAATATAAGCAAG
This sequence comes from Eupithecia dodoneata, assembly GCA_947044415.1. Classification (NCBI taxonomy): domain Eukaryota; kingdom Metazoa; phylum Arthropoda; class Insecta; order Lepidoptera; family Geometridae; genus Eupithecia; species Eupithecia dodoneata. The sequence goes on along the minus strand of OX345656.1, from coordinate 2,025,657 downwards.
TTTACGTTTCTTGATGGAATGAGCTAATCCAACTCATACTAAAACTTGGACCTTAACAAACATGGATCCCAACTATTCCCAACAAGTGATTTCATCTCATTCATAATAATAGTTGGAACACTGTCACAGCAAACAATAATAAACAGATAGTTATTATAACAAAAAATAGAAATCATTCAAGAAATAACAACACCAAACAGTAGGTACCTTGAATCCCTGAACCTGTCCATAGTTCGTAGTGACAAAGATGTCCCTCTTCAGTTGTTTGGAGTCCCGTCTCTCTTTGCCCTGCAGATCTTCTCGCCAGCCCCCGAGGATACCAGGGAACAGGGCATCCGGGTTGTTTGGATTGTTCTGAAGAAAGGTGCATTAACATACAACAGCTTAGCACTGGACTGCATTTTAATAAAATAATAAATAAAATAAATATTGCTGGACAATCCACACAGCATCATCTAGCCACAAGCTAAGCAGAGCTAGTGTTATGGGTACTAGATGACTGATATACATAAAACAGTACATTACATAGATAGATATTTTTTACTATACATAAGTAAATAACAACCAGAACATGGGACACCAATACTACTTTATTATTGTCTGGATACTTCTGTGCTAACCGACTATCATACAAACCTTAGTGGTAGTTAGTAATTTAATAGTAAATTTTTGATAACTCTCAAAGGTCGAGTTTTTAAAATGAGGAACATGAAAAAAAAAAGATGGAACAAGTTTTGATAATGTTTTTGTTGGTTTGCATCTCTATAATAGCATCATTTAAGGAACGGGAAAAATGATAAATATTTTTTTAATACTTACATTGACATATTTGTACTGATCATCCAATGGGTTAGTGTACAAGGGATTATATGGAAAGCCTCCAGGCTGGTTGATATTAGGATTATATGGGTTGTACCTCGTCGGGTCTACCCCATACCTCCTGTTGTTGTACACATAAGTCCTGTAGTCGCTATCTCCCGGGCTAGGAAGCCGTGTTTGACGCGGTGCATCCTGCTTACCACCATAGTATTCGTTGTTAGCTTGACCATTGTATAGATCCTTGTTTGACTGGCCATTAGCACTTGCACATAGTATGAACACTAGAAATATGTTTTCTTTCATTTTCACACGGCACATAAGCCTAGAATGGAAGTGTGATGAGTGTTTCTGCATGAGTCACCATAATCACACACTTGAAGTTTTCTTCAGTATTGCAACTTTATTTTTAAGTTTTATGAATGAAAAGGCACTTTGTTTGCTTTGTGGATCATTATAGTACAGAGATAACACGGTGAATTAGTAAAAATTCTAAGAATATTCTCAATTTTTACTAGGTACCAAACAATGAACGACACAGAACTCCTGTGACACAATAATCTGGCTAGAGCTATCTGAAATGGCCCTATTTTTATCTAGTTCATTGCTACAATAGTACGTAGGGCTTATCTCTTTGTATGTAATCAGAAAATTATCAACATCGCGAGATAGGCTACGCCCAAAAATCAGTTTACTTTTTTGATCGTAGCTTTGTTTATTTCTACAACGGTGTTTCCAACTAAGTAACTTAGGTTTTACCTGTACCCTACCTCTGCCTGTACCCTATTATCTCATATCTGACGTACTTTTTTGCCGCAATTCAATTACGTTTTATTTATTTTTGCATTTACATTTCATCGTTTTTTTGCTGCAATAGGCCAACCAATTTTGACCATGTTATTATGATATTCTATCTAAAGATAGCTAAAGCAATACGATCATTTTATATTCAGTAGGTAACTTCAAGTTTAAGTACTTATATTATGCAGTATCAAGATCAAATAACTAACCGCAAACCCAATCATCTTCCATAATTTTCGAAATTCAGCAAAATAATCCTTGTCAACCATAACGCTAGGTTCAGGTTTTATATGACGAAGATGGCAACATTAATTTGAACAATCACTTACGTTCATTCAACTTTGCTTGCTGTTTGTTGTCATTCGTTCAGATCAAATTCAAATGTTGCCATTCTTAAAAAATTACAGAGTTAACTAACACATCATAATTCCGCTAGATGGCAATGTTAATTCAATTTGTTCATATTATGCACAATAGATGACGCAAAAGAAAATTATCGAAACCAGGGTAGGTAAATCAAATAAATTTGAAATTTGGTCTAGAATTTGGTAAAAAAAAACCATCATGGAGTGGAAATAAAGGTAGGTGGATGGGCCCAGCGCCATAGAAGATTGCCGTAGTTTTTTAGGTAATTTACCTACATCTATGTTTATTCTGCATCCCCTGCCTATTCGAGTTGAACGAGGAGTCGAACCCTCTTTTGCTTAAATCAATAAAATTTATTCAAAGTCATAAAACGCAGATAGGTGCGCAGCTTACCTACGACGAACGGGAAAATCATTTTCCAATGCGTTTTTATGCTAAGACATTTATTAAATTTGAAGTAAGTACCTACCTACTTAACAACCTACTTACAGGTAGGTACGACACAGAAAATAATTTATAAAATACCTACTAGCTTATGATCGCGGCTTCGCACGCACTCTACCGCCGTAAAAGTAGCGTATAGTAGTCTGTCCTCTTGGGACCACACCTGACAAATGTCTGCCTGTAGAAGAACACTTCTAAAAAATAAACTAAAATGTTATCTTCTGGAAAAGTGCATCTACTCCATTGACGAACTATGACCTTGATTATATATTATGTGTATGTATAAACTTTGTGTATGTGAAGATAATCATTCAATAATTTAATTTAATGTGATACTTTTTCTCTTGTAGTTAATATAATTTATTTTTAAGTTTCCGCACACAATGTATTTTGTTTTATGGAATAAATAAATATGCATATGAATATGTCATTTAGGCGGAAATAAAACTACCCTACCCATCTTATTATAGTAGGTACAAAGCACATAATATACCTCAATAATAATACACCTATAGTCTGTTTTTTTAAACCCTGCCAATAATGTAAATAAAGCAATGTCACTCGATGTCACTATAAAAGTGACAAGAAAGTGGAGCCAAACCTTGTATTCTTATGGATCAATAAGTATAGTTCTTTTCCGTGGCTTTGCTTGAACAGGAAATTTAGAAAAAAAACTAATAATCTAACTAGACCCAAGGCGACTCCCACCGTAACACGACTAACGCTAGGTCTAACCTGCCAACCAGAGCTTTACACACTGGGAGTTATTTTCGATGCGTCTTGGTAATCCTAGGTTCACTAATCACTCTACAGTTACACTATGCTATGATTGTACCTATCAACAAGAACAAGGCAACATTTTGCTGTGCCCTCAGACCTTAAATAAAATTTATTCGTAAATACTATTATGAGAGCAGTTGTTCAGGTATAACACTTACATACTAATATCTGAACAACTGCTCTCATCATCTGATTCAGTGATATTTATAATAAACCTATCACATACATTATCAATTAAATAATTTTGCACGAATATTTCGTCTTCGACTTTTATTGTGTGGGTAATACAGTCTGCCCATTTCTGTGGTGTCACCTCTTGCAAACCTTCATGTAGCAATATTTTTACATCGATTACTCTAAAATTTGTATTCTTCTTGCGACGTACCCCTTTACCTGAGCCCACACAAGCTCAATAGGGTTGAGCTCACAATGGTAGGGGGGCAGTTGTAAGACGGTGACACCATAAAGGACAGCCAACTCATCTACAGGATATTTATTGTATTCACCTTTTTTGCTTTAACAATAATGAGTAATTTCGTATATTTTGTACCCAATGTGTAGTACCAAAGCACCGGGAAAGTTTTCCCCAGAATGTGAACAGTGTCACAAAATAATTACCCATAAAAAATGTTTATAATTTCATTACCTTTGAAAGAAACCAAAGTATTCGAATAAAAATAAACAAGTCCACGATTTATATAATATTTGACAAGTTTCGGCTAAAACAAGAAATCCTAGATTTTTTTATGACAAAACGTAGCCAATTCGTCGTTACCTTCTACAAAGGAGATTTTTTTTTACTGGTATCACCTATGTTTTGCTTTTTGGCAGCGTTATACAGACAGACCATAGGCTCAGTATATAGGTAAGTACATTATTACCTATCTAGCAATGATGTTATATACCTACTACCTACCCACCTACTTAGGTAGGTAGGTGGGTGCTCTATGTGTCTCAAAGAGCACTTTGATGTGCGGAAGCAGAACATCCTCGACTACCTTATTTTAAAGCGTCTAAGTTCTATTCTAAAAGCATACACATATTAATATGTAAAGTAGCTTCACTTAGAACCTAGTCGCTGTGCAGTCGAGCTAGTTATTTCGCTCAAAGCTTATTTATCTTGAGCTCTGTTGCGTTTGCACTCAATTATTCATAACTGCTTGTTTTCCATGCATCTAACGGAGTAGCTTCATGTCTTGCATTCAATTGAAAACAAGCACATTATTTATGTGGAAGCAAAAGTATTAAAGCAACCTTTTACTACACAGGTAATTTAAATAGGCGAGCGTATACTATAGAATAGGGTAGGTAGTATTATGCTTTCTCTAAGCGAGCGTAGGTAGCTAGAACCTAGATATTAATGTAAGGGGAAAAACTAAGTAAGGTACCTAACTATAACTATTAAAGATAGATAGAGTTATTGGGTATGATGTATTAGGTGCACCTATCTTCGCAAGGCCGGATTTAACTTAAGGTAGGGCGAGCAGAGCTATAGCTTAGAACTTCCACAAAATAGAAGCCTCCGAACGAGACATTCGTTTCATAATAAAACCGGGTCATAATGGCTAATTAATTTCATAGAAGTGTAACAGACAAATAAACCGTGGTTTTGGTACTATTCGGCTGTACCTATCCATAGATGAAAAAATAAACGCTTCTACGACGCTATGTATAATTATGTCAGGAGAAAAAAAAATTTTTTTTTAACACTAAGGTAAGGTATCTTGTTACATTGATGTACCTACTTACTATTAGAATTGCGCTCCTTCAACACAAAAACGTAGAGTCGAACTCAATGCTCTTTGATTTGAACTTTCGTAGCAACCTTGTAGCTTCGTAGCAATTTCGTAGGTGATAGCTACGAATTCGTAGACATTACGTAGCATCCTAGAGTTTAAAAAGTGGTAGGAAACTAAAATTGGTAGAGGCAATTGTAGGGGTAAATAATGAAATGTAATTTGTTTGTATTTAAGTACTTTCCTGGATTATCGGTCCTTTAAAAAAACCGTTTTTATTAGCTACATGATCACAAAAATATTAATACCTTTCGGGCGCCTCTACAGATTATAAGAAACGAATAAAAATAAATGTAAAATAAAATTAAACTATTCATTACAAATGGTGAAGTCAACCTTTTAAAAAGCGATGCTGCCTTGATCTGTGCTTTTATTTATTTATTTTTTAATAATAATAATAATCAAACATTATGATTGACTTGTTTATGGCAGACGTCCGCAATCTCCCCTATAGCCCGATTACCCAGTCCATCCATCCATCACAATAGCCTGGTTTTATTTCTTTCATTTTTCTTTGCAATAGTCTCTACACCTGGCGGATACCATCTTTGGGTGTATCATATTGTGCACCCGAGGATGATACCCGCTATGTGTAGCCATCGCCTTTAGATTAACTTCTCAAAGGGCCTCTGTGCTGTTGGCTTTGGCCCCACGCAAGCCTTCCAAAGCACCGGGTCACTTTATGGCCCGAGATAATGGTAAATGAGACATAATAATCATAGAAAAACAGGTTAACAAGTTAAAGCTATTGTACAGTTCAAATATTCTAACATGAAGTAGTAGTATTAAATTTTTAATAATTCCAGTCCTACGATTTCCTATAAATTGTTGTCACTTTTATATATATTTTGTTTTTTTTGTTGCCTACGCGACCGCAACCCTTGTGGATTAGGTACTTATATTTGCTTATTTAATTAAACCTACAAAACTGTGTGTTAATATTGTTTGTGTACCCCTTTAGACGCCTACAAAAAGATCCAATAGCAATTGCGATAAGCAAACGCGACAGCAATTATTACCGAAGACTCGTATGATAGAACTCATACACCTCGTTGATCATTCCTTTCAATCTAAAACGTCAGCTCTATTTGAAGGCCTCGTTAGCTGGCAATAGAGAGAATGCTCGTAAACAAGTGATCTAGCTGATTCGTCAATGACGGCGGCTAGTTATCACCCGCATTGCATCAGTCGGGTAAGGAGTGAGGTGAGTTGGATATGGCATTAGATCCTCTTTATCGGGCGGCACATTTACAATTACGTTCCTATCTACATATGGTGTAACATAAGAATAGACAATTCGTTATTGTCTATTCTTATGTCTATGGTCAAAAAGAAGACGTGAATATGACGCGTTTACCAATCGTAAAATTTGTAAGCGACCGGTAATTGTTATTTTGATCGTTTTCTATTCATAATCATAGTGGGTTCGATTCCTGCTTTGGGAAAAAAATTACCAATATTTCTGAGCCACGCAATCAAGTGACTGACGAGTCGAAAATCTTTGGGACTTCCTACGACTCTAGCGCCGTTAGCTCCACCTACCGGGAAACATTGAAGTTTAAACATCCTGCTCAAAGACTAAACTTACATTTATAATAGTTTGTTTGACGAGAGGTGTCGTTAATCAACCGTTAATCAAATAATGCTGTTAATCAAACTCAATATTAATTTTAAGGTTCTTAGAGATTAGGTACCCTTAGTGCGAGGGCTTGCTTACGCACTATAATAACTTCTATAATAAATGACTACTGGTTTACTTACCTATAAGTCTCCCTATGGTCTGCACTGAAAATCAGCGTTGGGTGGACACATTAGTGTGCACCTAGCATAATACTGAGAAAAGGCCATATTTGCCATGAACACTGCTACGCACAATAATTTGTAAGTTTGTTGTGTAGTTTTAAGGTAAATAAAAATATTTTCTTTCTTTCAAGTCACATTTTTGGTAAAACTGCCGTCTCTACCCTTCATTCTCCTTGATACGTCAGTCGGCATCGGTATGCGGTGACCGGTACGGCCGTCCGAATGCTGCGCATACCGGTACGTACCTACCGCACCCATTGTCTAATTAACTGCCTACGAACCTGCCAGTTGGAGACTTCCGTAATAGGTACGTGCTACCGTTTGGTTTTGAAATTGCGAACCGGCTTGTGTGTTCCTCATTTCCCCACCAAACGAATTCCACACGTAAGACAGAATTATTCCGAAAGGAATTGCCATTTATAAGATATTCTTGGTCTAGCAAGAGATAGATACGTATTAATTGTTCCTCAGTACAATAATGACAAAAAAATTATAGAATTAGGTGACAGTAGTAACAGAAACATTGTTTTTCTGGACCGAATTAACAATAGGTAATTAGGTAATTAATCTCTGCTTAGCTTGGGGCTAGATGATGCTGTGTGGATTGTCCAGCATTATTTATTTAGTATTCATACAGTTTCAGCATTATATTTCATTATTGTTTCTACAGGGTTATTGGACAAAAGCTGTCAATGTTGTGTTTGACACGATGGTTATCGATAACACCGATTACAGGTACCATGAAATCTTATTCAGATTGCTACATCATGAGGGTAAACCCGTAGATTAATATTCAAAGCAAACGTTTGATGTCGAGCGTCTATTCAAATTAAATCACTATGTAAACGTTCCGATATCAAAGTCCCGGCGGAATTAATCCGAACATGTCAATACCAGACGTTCTATCGTTAATTCCGTGGCTTAATTGATCCAGGTGTGTTCAGGTTAAGTTCTAGCACAAGGGTAATTATATAGTTACTTCCTGTAGGACTGAGCTATAGGTAATCGGTATGGGAGGTGAGAGAGCGACGGAAGTGAATACAGGCAGTATGAAAGTTATTATTATTATATAATGTAAGTACTAGTTTTTGCCCGCAGATTTGCACTCGTTGTTTCTATAGAAACGTCCACCAATAATAGCGGTAGAGAATGAGGAGGCATACGCCTTGATACGAAATAACTGAAGTAGGTATCTGAAAAATTCAATAACCAAATGAATTTGATACAATCAATCTTTCGAATACATTTTAGATGCTCGCGTATTCAAGTTTCTAATTTATAATATCCGACCATTCTTTTCGTAGACTGTGTTTAATATAATGGTGTTTTTTTATTTATGTACTACTAAGGGACATATTTATCTGGACATTTTATCAAAGTATCCCACCTAGCCGGAAAGTAAGCAGAGTGTGATGGGAATCAAATGACTATTATGGGTCATTTAACCCGAAAGTTTGAGTACACATGCACTCGGCAAAGTCAGCAAAACTCCTGTGAATGTATTCATCCAGAGTACAAATAAAAGAGAAATGGGTTACCCCACATCAACCAAAAGGAAATAAAAAAAAAAACTACAAATATTTTCCATTGTTTAGCGACAAGATCAAAACCAAGGGTTCCTCCAAAATCACGAAAGAAATTTGCGTACTTTCGCAGCTAACAGGCAAAGTTGGAGGACGTTTGTTTATTATAAATTCATCCCTTATTCCTTTAGAGGCGTAAGGGGAGGACGGTCGCAGCTAGTTCACTGCCTGGAAGAGATCACTAAGCGACGACCTGTGTGGCACGGTGGGCGAAAGCCCGCCTGCGACACAGGAGGTTGCGGGTTGGATTTCTGCCTCGGGACAAATGTTTTCACGATCTGCAGATATTTGTTGCGATTGTTCTGGTCGTTTTCAATATATCTAAAATAAAAAATATCTATCTATGTAATGTATTGTATTATGTATATCAGTCATCTAGTAGCCATAACATAAGCTCTGCTTATCTTAGGGCTTGATGATGCTGTGCGAATTGTCCAGCATTATTTATTTTATTTAAGCGATAAGGCCACCCCATGGTCTTATTTCATATTTAAATACCAAATCTCCTGCGTCGCAGGCAGACCTTCGCTCACCATCCCATAGAGGTCGTCAATCGATATGTAGGATGAAAAGGAATTACCTTCTTTATAATGTTTTTACCTATGAGTAGAGTGAACCATCCTTTTGCGTATACGCTATACGTTAAGTACGGCAGAGGGAAATCTTGTAAGTTGGAGGGCCCTCCGTTAATCTGTCAAGTTATTGTTTCAACGGCCCTCCTACCTACTCGCTGAGTGCATGTCCGGAATGATGGATGGGACAGCCACAAAATATATTTGAATAAAGCCTTTATTCTGTTTTACGACAGAGCCGGAGGTTGTAATTGGTTCAACTATGTTTGAATATAATAAATTGGTGTTATGATGTTTCAGCACGAAGTTGAAAGCACCCGAAATTGCAGATCATTTTCAGAAAAAGCATACTAAATATTAAAAACGCGAAAGTTTTTGTGCATTGATGTTTGTTACTCTTTCACGCAAAAACTACTGTAGGGATCGGGCTGAAATTTCGCAAAAATGTAGTTTCCGGTCTGGAATTAAATATAGTCTTATACTACGTTTTATCCCATGAATCAGTTACCATGGGATAGAAATAATCTTAAAACATTTCCATAGAAACAACACGTGCGAAGCCGCGGGCAGAAACTAGTATTATATAGGTATAAGTCGTGTAGATGAAAATGACATTGAAAATGTTATATTGCCCGTTTAGATCATATTTGTCAAACGTGTCGGACAGCACGACATGTTCAATTAAAATCTTTATCTACATATTAATTTGATGAATTATACATATGTATGTACATATTTGATAGGTCACACAAATTATATTTACTTGAATCTAAAACAATAATTATTTCTTGTTAAAATTTATAAAATTAGGGAAAAAGCTATAAAGTTCAATCATTAAAGCCGGGAACAATCGCGTGTCTAATTAATACAGATTGTCCGGTAATTTTCCTTTCAACAAAAACATGAAACACATTAACTGCGACCATTTTTTGGGTTATTAAACAGCTAAAACAGCTAAATTTTGACATCTGTCAGAGGACGTAAAAATACTGAAACGTTCAGTATGTTTTATGTCGCCTATCAGATGATGCACACGATAACAATATTTTAATGACCTTTTTCACAATTTGAAAAAACTTTGATTAGTATTTGCTCGCGACTTCACATGCGTTTTATTGGATAAAAAAGGTGCCCACATGTAATTCTAGGTACTACTATCTCGACTTTATATGGGCAAAATTTCAGCCCGATCCATTCAGTAATTTTGGCTTTACCTACGGCCAAGTATGATCTCAACATGTAACAACGGCAAATCTTTCGGGTTTATAATATTAGTAGGGTATCTTAGTAGTATCTATTTAGGTACCATAAAAAACTACATACTTAATAATAACGTCAAAAATATTAAAATATTCCGAAACTGACGTAGAGGGTCTACGAAAAGTGTCCCTGTTACGGCGTTCTATACAGAAAGTACCTATTTTAAATGGTAAATAACATGACAACAAAAAAAGATAGGCCCATAATTTTTGGAGGATTTGTAGACTAAATTGTGGAGTTTAATACAACATGCAAAAAAGTACACCACAAAAACCCAGTTTTAAAGTTACAGATCAAAAATAAAAAAAAAATCGTATTTTTTTTTTGCGAATTTCTAAAAATATATTGATTTTACTAGGCTTATGTAACGAAATTGTATTCTTATTTTTTTAGCTAGGTAGACTATCTAGCTTTCAAATGAGACTACTTTGAATAAAATACACCGTTTACTCAAAAAGAAACGGAGAAAAAACCAGATGAAGTAGTTTTCATTAAAAAATTATTGGCTTTATTTTTGAGATAGGTAACATATAATTTTTTATTTTTTTATTTTTATCGATATATATATATGTCGTGTATCCGCAAATCTCGTTTGATCAAGGTTCGACAATACACATTGTATATACTATTTATAGTCATTAGCATTATTGTCTTTCGCAATGCATTCTCTTACCAATTCTTCCATCTTTTAGTCTACAAATACAAAGTAATTTATTCCAAATAATTTCCACAATAGGCGTAGGCCAATTCATCCTCTCAGTTGTAAAGTCGTGACCGTCCTTATCTGTCCGGACCAGGAGGACAATGGGCGGCATCCGCATCACTTGGCTCCAGCTATCGACTGTTCGAGCCACCTTACGTTACGTCAGCGGAGCCAGTGGATACCATTTATTTGGATTCAGAGACTCATTTTGAAGAGCCTTAGCACGCCATGATTCCATTTTATCCACTACTAGCTGCGCCCCGCGGCTTTGCCCGCGTGGAAATCTATGTGTCAAATGGTTTATAAACCTTCCTCTAGAATCACTCTATCTATTAAAAAAACCGCATCAAAAGTGTGTTTATTGTTTGTGTGTTACTTGTGAGTGTTATATAGAATCAAACTTCGAATACAACACCAGAGCACAGAATAACTTTATAGATAACCAGAGTAAGAAATGACAAAAGACTCTAAATAAGTAATTTAAATAAGTTTACATTACAATGAAAGGTACTCGCCGCCCCGTTGATTAATCATCGTAAAAAAAAACAAATTACAGAAATAAAGGGAAACCCTGTTTTATTCGACCTGATATTAAATGGCAGGAATTTTTAGAGCATCCTATTTAACGAGCACCTTTCGCTTTTATGAACGGAAGGACGGGCAGTACGAAACTGATCTTGCAAACGGTAATGAAGATATTTCCCGTCTCCATAATGAAGTATTTCAATCCCTTTGAACAACTCCCTTTGAAACCAACAGTCCGAGATCTCAACGAGAAATAATTGTTATAAAAACCCTCGGCCTAAAACAGTGCAAAAACTCGCAAAGCCCGTCTCAATGGCCTAATTCACCGGCGCCTTGCAAATTGGGGGATTTACCTCAGGACTCTTAAAACAATGAGTACCTACCCTCATCCTTCGTTTAAATCATCCCTTTCATAACTTTTTCCAGTTTCTTGGCGAAGTTTCTGGTCGTAGAGGTGCGGGTGAATATTAAGTGACTTCTTTAGAATATACACACAAAAAGGGACCGAAGGGGCTTAGTATCTAACTATAACGGAAGGAGGTATACTATATATATAACTTACCTCTTTCTTATCCTTCATGTAGGTCCACAGAGAGAATATTTTGAGCAGAATAACCAATATAATGCCAAAACCGTTATTTAAACCGTGATTTGTTACATTCCGTTGGTTATCTTATTTGGTTATATTAATTTAGCTGCCGACGTAGCTTTTCGACGGCAATACACATGTTAGTAAAACGGAACTTGCTCTTACCGTTAACACTTTGACTGCGATTTTTTTTCGACGACTGCGATCTTTTTTTTTACCTAAAAAATTCGTGCTGCCGCTCTACACAGCGGTTGTGTTGCGCCGCACATGCGTTTCGTTCGAAAAATATTACGGCTGTGCTGAGTCACCAAGATCTGTATTTTCTCAGCCGCTGCGCTAGTGTGGATTTACGCATATAAGTCACTTGTAGAAAACACATACCGTGTGATTTCAGCACTCAAAGTGTTAACTAGTATGGATACTACTGATGCATACTGGTAAACGGCAAGAAGAAGTCATACAGTCGGCATACAGTGAATTCATTTACAAGTTAAAATTGAACGAATGGAAATTTTCAATCAAGCAAGCGTGTTCAGCAATTTAAGGAATATTCGTGGTTGGAGAACGTTATTATTTAATATGAAAATGATAGGTTCGATAAATAAGTAAAGTAACATACCCAATTATTGGCACTACCTACCTATAGTATTATATTTGTGTTATGGATATCATAATAAACGGTTATCAAATCAAATATCAGTTATTCTCCAAATTAGATGTTGATTTTTTAAGGGTCAGTTATTTATGAAGTAGATCTGTCGTCCACGTAATTTTAAAATCAATTCTTGCGCAGCGATTTTAGTTCGGCAACTTTATCTAGCAACATGATCCAAAGCAAGTCTTCCTCTTCTTTCGTGCCGATAGCCTCAGAGTATGATGCCGCGATGTACTCCATTGTGCTAACACGAACATAGCGACCTATCTGCACAAATAAATCTTCCTTGTGTGGATAGGGCAGGATCTAGGCTTGGTTTTTCATACCCAGCCTTCAAGTTCAAGAGAAAACACAAAAAATTACACGGGTTTTCGATAATACTTTCTAATTACAGTCGATTAGCTCTACAGAGTTAGAGTGTGGTTGAGATAGAGCTCAGCCGCACGAAACAAGACAGAGACACCGATAGATTTGTGTCTAACGTGTTAACAAATTATCTTTATTGCTATCTAATGAGTTCCCTAGGGTCTAGCCAATTTAAGATTAAAGGCACAGTTAACCAAAAAACATGTAATCTTTGTATCAATAAATTATATTTATCTATCTTACTGCCACTTCCATGGATATATTGAACTTACTTAGTAATCCCATATACCCGCCGCCGGGCCACATCGGTCGACAATTTATAAAAACAAAACTTGAAGGAAATTTAAAATAAATAAATATAAATGATTCTGCATTAACACTGCAGACACGGCACTGCAGCTTTTAATTTTAATTTTTTTGTAGATTTATATGACTTTTTAATTATTATTCTGTACTTTTAAGTTTATATGGACCCATGTAGTCTGAAATAAAGGTCATTATTATTATTATTACTGCATTATCTAGCCCTATTTTATTTAATAATTTATCTTACTTAGGTACTGGCTCGGCGCTTCAAAGTGGATGTTGGCCCCCAACAATTTGCCATTTTTTTACTTGGCCCTTTGGGTCCTGCAAAGTGCGTGTTTTTTGAAATCAACAACGTTAACAGTACAATAATAATAAGAAACATGCCTTTTCCTCGAAGTAACAACTACGCTTCTCGTAGAAAGCTCCCAAAAGAAGGTTAAAGTTAAAAAAACCCCTTAATACATCCCTGTGCTCATAAACTACGTTAAACACTCAAACCGATCTAATCGCGAAGAAACTGGGTTAAAGCGCATGCATTTTGTAAAATAGCTCGGTCCTTCCGCTGCAGTAGGTCTACTTTACTACACGTGATCTTGAATACAATCGTTAGCTTAGGCAAGTTATGACGACAGATTTAAATTCATAAGTAGCACCTACCACGGTACCTACCTACGCCATTACTAGGCCAAGCTCAGCGATTTTGTACAATTATGCTTCGGAATCAACAATGGTCAAATGGAAATACTGTAAGTTTTCTGTTTATTTTAAGTATTTAAATTTTAGTTAAGAAGATCTCTTTATACTACATATATATTTTTACAGTGTTATATTTTACAGTCAAAATATAACACTGTAAAAATGTGCTGCGGTGGATGCTGCGGTGGATGCTGCGGTGGGTGCTGCGGCTGCGGTTGCCCGTGCATCACCATACATGCTGCACAAAGATTTGCTAAATTCTGGAACATCTAGGCCCACCACAAAAATGCGACCGTCAAGACAAGTGCTGTTCGCCATTTTGTTACAGTGTTGTCTTAGTCCTGTTAAAATCATGAAATTCTAAATTCTAATATTTATGTGTACCCATTAGCTTCAATATCTTCAATATCGAAGATAAGAGTGAACTGTAAGAGCGATAGATAATGATAGATAGATAGAAAATACATTTATTTGACACTGCAGCACATGATACGAAAGTCATAATAGTAATGGTAAACATAGGTATTTGTATAAACAACTAGCTGCGCCCCGCGGCTTCGCCCCCGTGGAAATCTATGTGTCAAATAGTTTAAATGATAAAAAGTAAATATCCTATGTTAGACTCCTGGTTCTAAGCTACCTCTCCACCAATTTTCAGCTAAATCTGTTCAGCCGTTCTCGAGTTATAAGTGTTGTAACAAACACGACTTTCTTTTATATACCTCTATATAGATTTATAAAGTAGAGATTTAAACATTGTATGCGTACTGCAGCCTGTCAAAAAGGTAATAGCTCAGCAAAAAGGTTTGCTCAAAGAGCAAAACACAGATTTTCAGTATCCCAGTAGTATAGTTCCCTTGCGACCAGAGGAACGAAACACTGACAAAATAATTATGTGTTTGCATAGTATTTTGAATACAATCGAATGAATTATTGTGCAGTGAAATGTGTGTGTGCACATGAGAACAGATAGGTAGATATGTAAAAAAATTGTATATGTAATTATGTGTTATTATTTCTGTGTAAGATTAATGGTAGGGGTAGGTCGAGTACTCACTTGTTTCTTTCATAGTTCTACGAACTTTGGATGACCGCGGACAGCGGGTGTTTACACCTGTGTGTGTATTGTGTAGAGCATAGTAGTACAGCATAATATTAACGCCAACGTACATTACATACGTGTAGAAAAAAGGAGGTAGGTTACTAAAGCCTTTAGGGAAGTTAAACCAGAGTTTTTACGTAAACCTAACCTCTAGTGTCTAGATAAACCTATGTCAGTTAAACCAGAGTTTTTTACGTAAACCTAACCTCTAGTGTCTAGATATACCTCTGTCACTTAAACCAGAGTTTTAACGTAAACCTAACCTCTAAGTTCTACATAAACATAACGTTAAGATGAAAGTCAAGTAAAATAAAATATTTATCGACGGTGTCGTTGAAATTGTAATCGAATTGTAATAGTCTCGAGATAAAATAGAATAGAATAAGTTTATTTGTAACTCAATATACAAAAATATAAAACAAACATGATTATAAAAAATAAAGGACAAAACAGATTTTTGTAATTGAGTCACAAAACGGACTCTATCTCAGCATGAGTTAATTGTAAGCATGTTACAACCAACGCTGGTCTTGCGATAGAGCCGTATGGTGACGTCACGGAAGATAACACAAGACAGATATATAACAAAAAATAAAAGACAAGACTATAACAATAAAATATAAACTATGACAACGGATAAAAGGTTAACAAATGCTAGTGATGCTGAAATGAAACATCAATTCAAATAATTCGAGTCGATAGATACAACAACGTTTAAAAGGAGAGAGTGTCGAATTATCGAAACGGAACTGCCAACAGCTATTGCTCTTCCATTAGCAAATGACAACGTTGCTCTATTAACTCTGGAATTGGCCTAGCACTAGGAATTTAGGTACCTAACTTTTTATCTGTAGGTACCAGCAATAACAATTTCACATAGGTATATCATTAATACAAAGAAGAGGTTAGTATTACTTTCTATTCGTTTTATTTCTTGTAGAAATCCGGTGTATAATCCGTAATTATACACCGGAAATTATTTGAATTTCTCGAAAGCTTAATTCGAACTACCATAAAACTATCTTTGGTTTGTAGCACATCTCCGCTGTAGTACTCTGCAATGCAGCACCTGTGCTGTTTAATGAATAAAAGTAGACAGAAAGAAAATTAACTTCAGAACACAAAAGGTAGATTCACATTGAATTCAAATTCAAATAAATTTATTGTAGAAACTGCGTACAAAAAGATCTTAAAAGCTACGTGATACAATAATTTACTTTACTAATTTACAAACATAGATAGATAGAGATACAAATAAATAAATAATGCAGCACAATGCACACAGCAAAAAAAAAAACAGATATAAGAAGAGTACTTACTTTAAAAGATATTAACCTACTAACTACATCAACTACCCATACAACTACTTTCTATTTATAAGGTTTCTATATCTACCTCTTCCATAGAAGGTAGATCGGTGTGACATCACTTCCGTCCGTCCCAATTACCCGCCGATGTTTCGATGAAGTAACCGGATTATCTACGTATTCTGTTTACGACGATGAACGACATTTTCATCACTTTTAATTTTACAATTTTTTACACGACATTTTCATCACCATTCATTTTACAATTTATTTTTGTCACACAGCCAAAAATTTACCTTGGTTAATATTTTTACTTGACCCCTGTAACCAAACCCTTAGCAAGTTACATTAAAACCAAAACATTACACATTATTGTTATATTCTGTCCAAAAATAGCGTAGATACAATTTTACCAAAACCCGACGAACGCCATGGAAAAGGCACAGCAGGTTATTGAAAAAAAAAACATAAATTGTATTGTATATAATGTACGTTAATTATGTTGTAAATTAGACCCAATAAATAAGTTAGTATAAGTAGACAAAACATCGCCTTAGGGCTTAATAAAAAAACCTGTATTGATGTCAAAATCTCAATAAATAAATAAATAAAATTACAATAGAACCCACAAAGCCGGCTAGAAAAGCAATCAGCCGTAGCATTGCTGAGAGATTTCACACGACAAGCTATCACAGTGCTTGAACGGGACATCCGGTGGGACCGATCGGGAAACGATTACCTATTACTCCCTGTCCACCTCTCAAATTAGATTCCACATCGAATAATAACTGGCCTTAGAGGAGATTTCTTCTGCGAGCTTCGTGCAGGTACTATTTATTTTCCATCGAAGTAATGACAGTGGTGGCAAAAACACTTTGCCCTTTCTAATGGCCTCTGCAAAATTTACCTTTACGAGTGACGTCAGCATTGTCAGTTTTTTTACTAGAACCGAGTTCACTAGAATGCGTCCTCAGTTAAACAAAGTTTAGACATTGACAAAGGTACTGAGTATGCTAGATCCTGTATAAAAATTAAACACCTCAATGTCGCGCGCTAGTATAGTAGAACCAAATACGAGCGTTATTAATGGTCAAATTTAAATAATTAAAACATAAATTAATCAGTTAGGTTACAACTATCGGTTCCAGGCTAAGAATATAATCGAGAAATGATAATACAGATTATGCAATTTGGTGACATGACAATAGTCCAAAGGTCGATGAAATTCCCCTCACGTGCTCAACATCAGAAACAAGCCCTTCTGGGACAGCAGTAAAAAATAAATCCCCGTCTCAAACGCTGTCTCGGCCGATCTGTTGTTTAATCTCTTCGCTATTGATTGCGAGTGACCGCGAGTCGTGGTCGAGCCCTTTGAGCCCACGGCTTGGATCAAACGTTATTGTAAGTTATGGTCGTTGACATTGAATAAGATTTGGAAGGGCGCTTTCGATTACGATTTTCTTCTCAAGTAGACTCGATAGCTGATAAAATATAAAACTTTCTTGGTCATTTATGGAGGTTTAGTAATTATTTAAGTTTGTTTCATAAAGATAATGTAACACGTGAGTGTAGTAAGCTATCCAAGTTTGTGTTTAATTGAACTATGCCTACAGGCAGGTCTGATTCTATTGCCTATAGAAGTAATTACTCAAGCATGCACATCACGTGCATGCTTGAGTAATTACTTCTATCATAGAAAAGCGTTACTCAAGCATAGATCGAGGACTGAGCATGTTTTCATAATACGGGCCGGGCCTGAAAATGTTTCATTGTTTCTGGCAGTGTTGTTTTTCTCGCACCATGGGATGCACCTAAGATATTTGCAAATAATGAAAACTCTGAATGATAATGCGTGCTATGTTTTACCCTGGTGTTTATACAACGTAATGCAAACAGCTGCCGCTCCAAGCATAAGTTGTATTCAGAGTTTGATGAACTCGTTGAAAGAAAAACTCTTATTATACAAATAGGTAGGAATCACAATACCTATTGAAAGAACAAAACATCGGTCTGTTTATAAAGCCCTATTCCACATTTACTTAGTTGGTAAGTCCTACGTAGTTACCAAATTCACATTCCGCGTACAGAGCGAAAATTCAAAGGCGCGAACTAATCGAGACGAATGACCGCAGTAAGCCCCCAGGCCCCTTATTGAGTTATACCGCTAACGTTGAAAAAATGGGCTTTCTGAACTAGCCATTAGCAAACGAAAAACTGCTTTATCCATAACAGTTTTTGTGGCTTTCACTTGAACAATTTGCGAGGTTTTGGTTCGGTCTTTTTATTACGTTTTTTATATATTGTTATTAGTGTATGGTTAGTACCATAAGGTGCAGTTTCATGTTGGCCACGTCATGGAAAGCTTTGATTTCATAATTGAAGTGCTGGGGCATGTTCTAGTGCAGTTTTTTGACATAATTTATCAAAGAAGTTTGACCAACAACAGCAACGAAGCTGCCACCCCGTGCAAGCGCAGCAACACTGAAAATTAAAAGTTCTTGGCTTCGTTTTTCTTTTTCTTGCCGTCTAATTCCAACTTCTTGATTAGCGGTTCGTGACTGTCACACGTCTGCCTGTGTCGTTTTCAAGTTCTTTAACTTTTATAAGGTGTGTGAACTTTGCCGGAGCTGTTTCATAAACATTCAAAACTTTTAACATTTTCCATTCTCTTTCAGCTGGTTTCTAGCTTCTGGCATCGATTTTATCTTTGAAAGTTTTTATATATCGACATCTAGAGGTCCTATCATATACATCATCATTGACATCATTCATAAGTGTACTATGTATCGATGTTCTAGGAATACCAAAGGTAACGGAACCTGTCCTAAATAAGACCAAACGTTTCCTCTAAAATTTTTTAAACATACCTTTGGTACTCGACGTTATCAGGCTGTACGAATCAAACAACCAGGTTTAATCTCTATAATTTTTTATATCGTTTGGCGACGCCAAAACAGTTGTTAATAACGTGAACACAATATGTTAGGTACATAACACAGTTGTGTCGCGGTTGTGAACATGTTCCGAATAGCTGTAACATGTCCAACATGCCGATAACTGTGGTTGGTGGAATGTTGCGGCCAAGTGGGCAGCACCTAGTACCTACAATATAATAAGTATTATTTACAATATACTACTGCTGGTGCACCTACGTAACTGATCAATACTAATAATATAACGAGGTAAAGGGGTTGTGGGGGTTATCTCTGGATCTACTGAACCGATTTTGAAAACTATTTTACCAATAGAAAGCCAAGTTATTTGTGAGCGTCGTAGAGAATAGGGTGCCTTTTTTGTGCATAAAGATTTGCGTACAAAAATATAATTTGCATAGACATTTACGCTACGTTCATCGATAAATGTTAAAAACAAATGTCCACCCGGGCGAAGCCGGGACGGGCCGCTTGTTATGAATACGTAGATTATTGTTGACCTCTCTAGATGGGGTGATTTATAAACAATTCGTCACAGCAAAAAAGTTTTCTAATTGGTCACAAAGCAAAAACCATTAAAGTTTGTTTCAATTAGTCACATGTAAATTTACTTCTAATAAGTCAAGAGATGACTATTCCCAACGTGTCACGAAAGGTACCATTCCCACCGTCTCCCAAGAGATGCACATATTCCTAAGGTCTAACGAAAGTATTCCCAACTTCTGGTGGCGGTATGTGCAGTTATTAGATAATTTTCATCACCTTAGGCCCAGCCAGTCGGTAGTTTCAGGTAGGAAGGAACGTTTACTGATTTTTTGGATGGTATCCAAGATCTGTCTTCCTCTCAACTTTTTGGGACAGCGATACGAGACAGATCTCGGATGATATGTATTATAAAAATTTAAGTTGCTGGATACAAGAAGATACTAAAATGTCTTCCTACTTTGCAAGGAGTTATATTGCCGGCAAAGTAGTGTTTTATTGCTGAGACAATGTGTGAAGCTCTGATTAAACACGCTCGCGCTGTCTTTAGTTTGTTCTGTTGCAAGAGGAGAACAAGTTATACGCGTAAAACTCAATTTAAAGTTTTATGAACTTTAATATTTCTTTATTTTAGCAGAACACGGTTAACAACTTTGTAAGTTTTTCGTCAGAGTATTTCAAGAAGACCGTGTTAACTAAACCCAGTACGCCTACGTAGTTTCTTTTTCTAGTGATGATGAAATCGTCCTAGAGGTCCTTTTTTACAAATTTTATTTGCCCTTGGTTTTTCTTTAAGCTTAGTAGTGTAGGACAAATCTTGCTTCTGAATTTTAGACTGTTTATCCTTAATCGATCCAGCTGAAATTTGGCATAGGTACTTATGTAAGTTTGGTGACAATGTAATGCTATCGTACCATCAAGCTGGTCTGATGATGGAGACAGAATGTGAACATAGGAACTCCTAAACGAAACGACTTAACCCTGTGGAGTTTGGGTTCGTTGGATTTGTCTCCCCAAGCGCTTTGGTAGGACCCAGAGAATTATTAGGATGTTAATAAAAAAGGTAATTTTACTATATATTAAATTAACACAAACTACCTATCTAAACTATACGGAGTTTACCGATTTTTCCCACTAATGTAGCTTATTCGTCCTAGGTATGATATAGGGAAATTATGTCAATAACTTACATATTTAGTATGATACACAACCGTCTTGTTTTAATGAATATACACGTACCAAATAATTATACGCGCACCGAAGACCTAAGCTACTTGGAATTCCGAAGGCAAGATCTAGGTAACGTCCTGAGCAAGTCTCCGTCCAAACTTGTGTCTTGTACCGCATAACCTTCCAACTGGAAGAAGCTGCTATCTCAGATAATAATGCGGCACCGACACATGTGAAGTGCTTACAACTGTATTAGCATTAACTGCATTAGGTTATATATAAACTTTCTACAGGTACTTAGGCGTTAAAATTTGTGCAGGCGGGAAGCCACTAGAAAATGTTCTTGAGGATTTATGTCGATGTTCCTAATAATGGTGGGCTAATTATAATTATATTTAAAGGAATTGTAATCGGCATTCAAATCTCGCATGGGAGTGTGTTATCTAGGGATGATACTCCTATCCCTAACCAGTAAGCCAAACACCGGGATAATTCTCTAGAGTAGAATAGACAATAACGAGATCGCATCGTCATACATTGCGTACGTGTTCTCGAAATTGAAGGAATAGATTTTATATAATTTACGCATTATGCAAAATGACGTAACTTTTCGCTATTCTACCCTGGAAACCAATCCCCTTACTTGCCCTTCAGCACAAATAAGGAGCTGTACGCATTAAGGGACTAGCATCACAAATCCAAGCGGGCTTGTGGTGTTGGTCCCTTAAGCTCAATTCACAAGAGCATGGCGTTGGATAGTAGCAAGTCTCAGCAAATCTTTAAACAGAGGAGTTGTGAAAGCAACTAGCGAAAATAAAATCTAGGTTATAGACAGTTTTGTAAGATTGTTTTCGGCTCACGTAACGAATCTCCACCAAAATAATAGGGAATTTCCCCCCTAAGCACATAATAACCCAATAAACAGCTACTGTAATAATTCTTGTTTTTCGAAGCACGATCGTACTCTTGCAGCTTACCGTCAATTATTGGAACTAAGCCTCTACTCTTCTCATAATTTCTCCTTTGTTACTAAATATTGGACGGAATATTGATGTTTTCGATAAGGTTTTGGCTAGGTTACACAAAGAAACACGGCTAGTTTAGACAGGTAATGCAATGCAAGAGATGTTAGCTGCAACTGTTAACTCAGAGCCCTAGACATTTTACATCGCTGATTAAGTAATCAGTAGCAGCATATCGTTCCTCGAATTATACAGTTATAATTCGAGGAACGATATAGGTTTATAAGCATCTGTTGTGAAAATTTGTGTTTATGCCAAGAATAACTTGCGAGTAAATCTGTCCGAATACAAAATCAGCAAATAGTCAATGAACAATGAATTGTTTTATGTTACAGTGGTATTTCCTAAAGGTTGTTAAGTTATTGAAACAGAACTTCAGAACTGAGTCTTTATTTTTATTACTATTCAAGTATATTTGAGAAGATAGCTAACACTTCAATGTAGCTGCTCACAGTTCTAGACCAGCTTCGTTTCCTTCCTCATCTCAGAATCCTTTTCAGACTTAGTTGAGCATATCGGGGAGGACGGCAACTGGAGCGGGGAGGACCGGGGTACCGACAGCGATGGGGGCCACCTCGGGGACCGTGACGTCAGCGCTATCGACGATGTTGACGGGGGCAACCTCAGGGGACGCCACGGCGACGGGGCTGACGATGACGGGCCCATCGACAACGTTGACGGGGCCAGGCGCAACCACCTCAGTAACAATAGGTGCGGGGACGGGGTTGACCACAGGCGCAGCGATGACCTCACCAGCAGCGTTGATGTTCAGGATGATCTGGACCAGGGGAGTTCCAGTGGGGATGGCGGGGCTCAGCTCGACAGCGGGGACTTCCTCAACGTGCTCGAAGTCAATCATGGCGCCTCCGATAGAGATGGGGACGTCATCGACGATCGGAGTGGGGGCAACGATAACGGGGACAATGGGTCCGTCGATGATAGGAGTGGGGCCGACTGCGATGGGGACTGTGGGTTCCACGATGATGGGTGTGGGGCCGACGGCGATGGGCTGGGTGGGCTCGATGATGATGGGAGCGGGGCCGGCGGCGCCGGGGGTGACCAGCCCACGGTGCATGGGGGTCGCCACCGCCACGGCGATCAGGGAAGCGATTATCAGCATTGAGTTCATATTTGCTGCAAAGGAAGAATATTTTTATTAAACTGCCCAGTAACAGAATTAAATTTGCAAAGACATTCGCTCTATATTTTTTTGGATGGAGAAGTGGAGAAAACTTTCACACTTACGACGAGTTTTTAAATCTATAATATAAAAATGAATCGCAAAATGTGTTGGTAAGCGCATAACTCAACAACGCCTGGACCAATTTGGCCAAATCTTTTTTTTAAATGTTCGTTGAAGTTCAAGGATGGTTTTTACGGCGAGAAAAATTAGAATTATTGCTGGAAAAACCCTAAAAATAGCCCTTTTCTTTTTCCCATACAAATAATTTGTAACTAAAACGTAGTCAATTTGAGCTTTATTGCTATGGTATAAAGTTCATATTAAATAGCACTCACTGTACGTAGGCACAAGAACTGCCACATTACAAATCTTTTTGACAGGACGAAGTCTGTCGGGTCAGCTAGTTATGAATAAAGTTAATTAATTTTATTAATTCTAGTATTATTATATTTTTTATGTGAGGTAACTATAAATACCTAATGATGACGTGTAATTTAACAAGTTATTAATAAAATATTACGCGGCCATTGTAAGTACCAAAAAAAATCTCCGAAATCGGTATTAACGTTTTTTTTAATAAAAATAAAAGAAATTATATACAAATTCTATGTAATTGTTTGTATTATTATTATCAAATAACAATAATCAAAAAATAAATAGAAAATACGAATAGTGTCTATGTTTATGTATTATATATACATCAACACTATAGTACCTACATCAAATTATGACTACACTTAGGTACTTAACGCAACAGAAAATGTAAATTATGGTTGTGTTCTTACCTGTGTTTGCAAGGTGTTCAACAAACTATGGTTTTCCCAAATAACATTTACCTTTTATATTATTTATCATTTAATCGGGATTACCGTTAACTGTTACGTTTTATTGCCCTTAATCCTTTTGTAGCTACATCTAAGCAGCGATTAGCAAGGCGATTAACTATTTGATAAGAAGTTTGATTGATTATTTGTGACTGTACTTTCGGAATAACAACAAATGTTTTGGTGTTCTATTCTGACTAATATATTTTATAAGCCCTGAGTATTCCACTGCTGGGCAGGTGGGCAGGATACGCCATCTCTCCAGGCGACGATGATAGCTATTATCGCAATCATGAGCCCCATCGTTCTTTAAGGTCCAATTTGTTTTGACGACCGATGTGGCGCGGTGGGCGAAAGTCCGCCTGCGACGCAGGAGGTTGCGGGTTCGATTCCCGCCTCGGAACAATTGTTTGTACGATCTGCAGATATTTGTTCCGGGTGTTCTGGTCGGTTTCTATGTATAAAAAAAAATGTCTATCTATGTAATGTATTGTATTATGTATACAGTTAACTAGTACCTATAACACAAGCTCTGCTTACCATGGGGCTATAATGCTGTGTGAATTGTCCACCATTATTTATTATTATTTATTTATTTATTTTCACCGTTTGCTGTCAAAATTAAGGTCGGCTTGATTCAATTGACTTCTTTTATTTGGCAATATGTATCTGGTTTCCGACTTTTCTGTAATTCATTTTAATACCTACCTATTACGTGACATGTGACATGACAACTCTTAAACTACTTAGCGCTTGAACCGGTAAGGTGATTATGTAACTCGCGACCGGTTTGCGACAGGCGTAAATTAAGCAATCAGTGCTGTCAAACGTCACACCGACTGACGTCTGACCGACTTTGACGTTGTAGCTGGTGT
Source organism: Eupithecia dodoneata (assembly GCA_947044415.1). NCBI lineage: Eukaryota > Metazoa > Arthropoda > Insecta > Lepidoptera > Geometridae > Eupithecia > Eupithecia dodoneata. Next base: position 2,000,694 of record OX345656.1, on the reverse strand, counting down.
CAAACTAATACAAAATTGACGTTTGACAGCACTGATTGCTTAATTTACGCCTGTCGCAAACCGGTCGCGAGTTACATAATCACCCGGCGGATCAACTTTAAGTCAGTGATAGGTTCTTTTGATCTATGTCCATGGAATCATTCCATTCATCGAAACATGCCATTTCCTTATTAAAACATAATCTTTGATAAACAAGAAAGGGATTAACAGATTAAATACCTATCAAGTGATAATTAATATAAAGATAAATAATGTTGACGACCGATGTAGCGCGGCGGCCGATGGTCCGCCTTTGACGCAGGAGGTTGCGGGCTCGATTACCGCCTTGGGACAGGATGTAGGTACGATCTGCAGATATTTGTTCAGGGTGTTCACGGTATTTTCTATGTATAATAAAAAATAAATACATATCTACATAATGTATAGTATTGTACCTATAATCGGACCATTTTAAACACTGACACATGGTATGGTGATTTAACACGAGATATTTACCATTATTCGATTTTCTAGTTTTAAAAAATTTCGACACAGTTTAATGTGTCATGATCAAAGAAGAAGATGAATGAAGTTTTCCGTGTTCACGGCGAAAGAAACTGTGCAAAAATAGTAGAAAACTCAAAAATCTAATCATGGCATGATTACTTGATTACTTGATGACTGTTGTAGATACCATTATCTACAACAGTCATCAAGTACACATAAACACATGCTCTGCTTAGCTTGGGGATGATGATGTGGTGTAATAAATGCTAGATAATCTTAAATTACTGATCAATTTTACAAATAAAAGGATAGCTAGGTACAGAATGAAGCAGCAAGGAATTTCTTTTATTAAAAAGGTTTTAAAAGCAAGTCAGGTAAATTAAGTCTTTTATTCGAAGAAGCTCTTTCAATATTGAAATTACAGAGCCATTGCTTTCCACTTCAGTATAATTAGATTTTTAATGGAAACTAGTGCATTACCTCAGTGCAGTGCATAGAGTTGAAAAAACTGAATTGAACGCCCTGTCTTCAGCTTGCCGCATCCAGCATCTACCTGCAGTCTTTCTCAGGTTGTCATCCCACCTGGTCGGAGGGTGTCCTACACTACGTTTACAGAGTCGTGGTCTCCACTCAAAAAACGCGTTTGCCCCAGCGGCCGTCGGTCGGTTCTTCGCGAGATATGGCCGGCCCACTGCCACTTCAGCTTGCTTGTTCTTAGAGCTATGTCGATAACTTTGGTATATTGGCTTATATGAGGATAAATCTAAACATGATGTAAAACTGAAAAAATCAGGACACGAAAAACATGAGTTAAAATTGAGTGAATTATATTTTATTGTTTGTTTATATTTTATTGTATTTTTTATTGTGAGTTTTAGATTTTACTAAATGACTAAACTTTATTGAATAAAATATAATTCACTCAATTTTAACTCATGTTTTTCGTGTCCTGATTTTTTCAGTTTTACATCATGTTTAGATTTATCCTCATATAAGCCAATATACCAAAGTTATCGACATAGCTCTAAGAACAAGCAAGCTGAAGTGGCAGTGGGCCGGCCATATCTCGCGAAGAACCGACCGACGGCCGCTGGGGCAAACGCGTTTTTTGAGTGGAGACCACGACTCTGTAAACGTAGTGTAGGACACCCTCCGACCAGGTGGGATGACAACCTGAGAAAGACTGCAGGTAGATGCTGGATGCGGCAAGCTGAAGACAGGGCGCTATGGCGCTCACGCGCACGAGGCAAGCAGTAATGTGTATCTACCTTATATAATATGTAAGTTAAATGGCAAATAAATCATTATGTACCTATTTGTATTAAAAGCCACACTCAAACGCTCGTTCCCCTCTCTAGTAGTACTACAGGCACTAATTGAATGGTATTCGTTGGCAAGTCTTCAATAATTCCGAACCCATCTTAAATTCTATTCACTATACCGATCGAATGGTTGATAGAATTCGCAAGTAGTTAGCATAATAGCGTTTGTGTACAGTAAAGTTACAACAAAGATTGGGCACATGGAAGATACTGATTTGACTGATAAGGTTGAATGCATAGAAGAAGGCTTAAAATTATAGAAGACTAGCGGACCGTCCCGGCTTCGCACGGGTATTTTTTATTTTTATTATTTACCATCCATACTTACAAACTTTCGCGTTTATTAAGTAGGAGAAAGGATGTCACTTGGGTATTTAAAATGGGAGCATATCAGCTCGTTTTTGTATTTTAAGATATCTTGAGCGAGTCTAAACAGTATTTTCAGATCTGAAAAGTTTAGTTCAATATCGTCCGTTTCCATCCATGATAGACCTTTGCAAAGTTTCTTTATCAGCCTGCCCGAGCTCTCGCTGTGAGAAGCTCAATATTTCTCGCCAGTCTGTCTCAACCATTATGATGGAGAACTTATGATTTGGGTATTGTAGTCAGTTTTCGCAAATAATCTGAAGGAAAAACAATGAACAAACACAACCACAACAAATTATTATCGTGTCTATAGATACAAAATCAAAGGTAATGTAAACGCTTTACTACAAAATAATCAAAAAAGGCGTACAAAGAGTTTCCATACAGTAAATTGTTATCAAACCTTTGTTGTCAAAAGAGCGTTGCTAGGCAACCGCGTTTATTTAGAAAAAATGGCGTATTGATATGCAAGGAATTTTATAGGTAAATTTTTCACACTTTGGGTTACATTTATTGGAGTTTTAGTAAGGATCCCTTACTTTTTTGAAAATATAATATAGCCTATGTTCACCACGGATATTTAGGCTTCCTAACGGTGATAGAATTTTTCAAATCGGTCCAGTAGTTTCGGAGCCTATTCGTTACAAACAAACAAACATACAAACAAACAAACAAAAAATCAAACCTTTCTTTATAATATTAGTATAGATATAAATATAGATACAAACGAGGTGTTGTCAAAAAAATACGACAGATTAGTCTCAATTTCCTTTAAAATAATCTGTCGTCAGTTGACACCCTAACTACGTCATCTACACGCTGTCACGAAGTCACAATTGCAATTGTGTAATATCTGCAGATCGTACACACTGGTTGTTTTCTATGTATAATAAAAAATATCTATCTATGTAATGTATTGTGTTATATATAACACAAGCTCTGCTTACTATGGGGCTAGATAATGCTGTGTGAATTGTCTGTCCAGCATTATTTATTTATTTACTAAGACTAACTCAGGTAACGAGATATGTAGCGTAGTTGGGACCCTCGCGACCGCCAGGGGCCTAATTCCACTAACACAATCTCCTCACAATGACAGTAGTATCGCGTCTAAATCGCCACTATTGACACCTATTGGTATCCCACAAGCACAATCTTTCTCAGTCTCAGTTGTATCGTGGTCGTATCTATGAAACTTACAATTGAGACAAGTTGTCGCATTCTAATAATCACAGTCTCTTGTATCGCTTGTAATAGCAAGCAAACATGGAATTCTATTGTTATTTTGACGGCTAATTTAGTCTATGGTTAGAGATTTTGACGAGATAATGGACGATTGAACAAAGGTAGCTCTCGGTGCTATTGTGCTTGTGAAATAATAGTGAAATAATAAAAAGTTCAATGAGTTTCCTAATTCGAGCGCGTCTGCAACTCATTATAAACTCTCGCCGGCTGTTAGAGCGTCAAAACCGGCGACGATCTAGAGCTCTTCTGCGAAAGACGCTGGACCCCTTGCATTGCAGGACAAGGAATACAAAACCTATCGTCTTATCAAGGGGACAGTCAAAACATAAGCGGAAGATCTCAATCCTCATATTCGTAAGGAACGCCGGCCGTACTGATCTGATGGCATTTCCATAATGACCAATGTAAGTAAAACAAACTATCTTTGTTGATTAAATTCCCTCTTGCCTAAGCTTTACAATGTTTATTTTATGTAACTAGATAGTACCTACTATTTAAAATAATTTATTTGCAGATATTGACTGCACTGGCATTTGTCGCTCATAGCCTGCTGTTTCCAGAGCTGTGAGGGAGGTGTTGGTGGCATTTATTTTGGTCTATCCCATATATATTCCTTTGCCAACACAAAGAGATCAAAGCAACAAATTAAAGAGCAAGTGAGTTCATGAATATGATACCTATATATAGATTAGAAACTGTCGAAATCAGATAAGTGTCTGTCTCCCTTAAACTCAAGACCTTTTACTTACCATATCGTCATGATTAAAACAGAAGCTAGCTTAGCTGTTTAGTACCCCTCACACTTTGTACCTAAACCCTAATTATACATAATGTATATACATTCATTGTTATAATTTTCTACAGATTGCAGAAGAATTGAAAGCCAGCACTGAAAGCTGTTGTTGTAGAGTAAAACCAAAACTTCTAGCCGGTCGAGTAATGCAGCAAGCTGTAGTTGGCAAATAGTGGCAAGGCATGGAATCAGCCATGTCGACAAGATAATGGCTGTCATGATGATAATGTAAATAGTATTAATAAATTCATTTAAACACTTTTAACTCCACATGTGAGATTATGCATTGTTGTAGTTTGTGTTTTAGTTTTTAAAGATAAGCTGTTACCACATTGTTTTCTGTTATTGCTATCAGTTATTATAACTTTTCATTCAAAAATTTCTATGTTGGCATAAAAAATCTTGTATTCTACTGAGTATCCAAGAATCTGCAGGTTTAGAGTAAAAATAAATACCATTTTTTATATACACATTTTTTATTCATAATATAATAATGTATGTACACTTATGCTAATTAAAACAACACTTAAACTAATCAAAAGCGCTCTAAGATAAACACTTGTCTAATTGTTTTACATAGGTAGGTTATAATTGTGTTATGTTTTCGAAAGACACAAAGATTGAGTGGGAAAAATAATGCTTCGCAGACCATGTAAATCTTTGTAGTTGCAACAATGAAGCGACGACAGCATACATTTTCATATATTGTATTCATTGTAGTACTGAAAAAGAACGGTAGATTATTATTAGGTATTAGTAGGTAGACCTATACAACAAAGAGTGGGTTCTTCTTACTGAGGACCGAGATGAGTGGAAGAAGGGGGGGAGGCCTGCAGTGGGACACTGCGGGCTAATATAACAATAATAATAAAAATTAGTAGGTACTAGTTTATGCTTGTAAAAGTGTGAAACTAACTAAGTAACTACATGGTATTATGGGCTCTCTGTACTTATTTGCGATAAAAAATGGAGTAGAATAGAATAGTAGTTGCATTTCTTACCAATCTCCACTCGTCTCCCGTTTTTGATGGCGAGTCTGAGCTAATACCATTTCTTTATGAGATCGTTCCACTTCCTTCGAGATAGCTCTAGGATAAGATAAGGCATTCTAGATTAATGCCCTAGCGCCAAATATCGGTGGTAGTCGAGGTAGTCAAGGAGGGCCTTAATTTGTTTCAGCAGTACCATTATCCATTGATTTTGTGTGGGAAAAATGTGTTTGGAAAAATCAAACATAAATAACAAAATGTTTGTTTCTTGAATACAAGTAACTTTGACATGAGTTGCTATATGACGTTTACATTGACAACTTGAAACTCTTTTATCTATGTCATTAAAGCTTACTACTCACAAATTTTATTAAAATCGTGATTTTGTTGCGTTGTAAGTATTTGAGAGCGATGTAAATAGACTTTTACGCAATTGCAGTAATAATTTGAATTGTTAGATACCTATAAACCCTTAATTATGAGTGCACGGATTCATAAATATTTGGTCCGCCATTTCATATTTATTTTATGATGTATACGGCAACACCTACCATACTACTCAATAACAATACAATAGTAAGCGATTGAGACAGCTGTCACAATTTAGTAGGATACCATATAAACGTAAGATACAATAGCTATGACAATTGTATGGAGCCATAGTCGTGTTTGTTTTAAAAATAGTGGAATTAGGCCCCCATATACAATGCTGCTGCCACTGACGCCACTTATTCATTGCTGTGATTTCCCGAGGGGCTAGTGCGCTACACTCCATATTGAAATGCACGTAAGAAGTCTTATACGCTAACATATTTTATTTCGATGTTATAGCTGAACTTTAAATAAGCCGTGTAGTGGATGTTAAACAATGTTTGTGCAACTGTATAGGTATCTCCAAGTTTTTGAGAATGTGTCTTTTCATAAATCTACATATCTTTATGATGATCAAACCGTATGTTCATATTTATTTTACCTTATTATTGGTACAGCTCCTGCCTTTTTTAAATTCACATAATTCTTTTCATTCAAAGGTTGCCTGAAAGAGATGACATCTTAGCGATAAGGTCGCACATTGTACTTGTCGCATGTAATGTCCGTAATGATCTGCATCTGGTGTACAATAAATTATTTTTGTATTTTTGGATGCGTTGAGTAATGTATTAAAAACTAGCTTCAGGCGGCGGCTTTGCACGTGTTTTTCCGAAATATAATATTTTTAAAAAAAAAATCCATTTATTCCATAACCTTATAAAATAATAGTTATTATATTTATATATATTTCCGAGATGTAAACTTGCCTATATATTTTCATCGGATACCGTCGGATACGAACTATATATAACCATGGTTAAGCCGTTTCAGCGTCAAAATGTATTAGACAGATTTACTTAGATACAAATGTTTAATACCTACATATATGGGTTAAGAAAAGCATTTGAATGAAGTAATATCTATTTAAATTACATATACTAGCTGCGCCCCGCGGCTTCGCCCACGTGGAAATCTATTCCTTAATTCTCTATTGTAGGTACACACAAAATAATAATACATAGAAAACTGCATTAAAATCTTTTGAGCAGTTTAAAAGATTTAAACGTACAGACAGCGGAAGCGACTTCATTTTATCATCATCAGCCTATATTAGTGGTCCACAGCTGGACATAGGCCTCCCTCAATGAGCGCCACAGCGCCCTGTCTTCAGCTTGCCACATCCAGCATCTACCTGCAGTCTTTCGCAGGTCGTCATCCCACCTGTTCGGAGGCCTCGGAGGACTTCATTTTATACTATGTAATAAAGATTTAACAAATATTATCTCAGTACGCTGTCGCTGACAAAGCTCATCAGATCCGCTGGGTAAAAAGATACTATCGCCAACGATACCCTTGCCAATTAGAAATGGTCTCAAGCTTCGTAGAATTCTACAATCTACAATTAGGTGTTCATGGAAATATACAAGCTAATATTCAGAGGAGAGAATAGAAACTCGCGCAGACAGTATGGGCGGGTATGAAACAACTAACGAACCAATATTGCTGGGTCGTGGTGCAAACCAGGGCGAGCTGCGAGCGCTCATTATAAACATAGAACAACGGCGCAGCTCTATACAGATGTACCACTTGAAATATATGAAAGTGCCTAGGTACCATTGCATCAGTACAAAGAGGATTTTTGAATCTGGTTATTAACACAAGTCATCAAATCATGGTTATATATCCCGTTTTAATAACTTTTGAGTAGGTACATAAAGGAGTTTTTTCTATCTATCTATCTATCCACCAAGTTGTCTATGACTTAGTAATTGTCAAAATATTGTATGTCCGAAATGGATAAATTGTTGTTACCAAATTATTATTTAAGACCTTTCCTATGGATGTTTTACACAATTTAACAATAAATATATTCTTATTCTTATTCTTAGTCATAGACAACTCGGCGGATAAGTGAAGTGAAATATTTCAGTGTCATTTTGAGTCAGTCACGAATTCCCTACTTCTGAGAAGGTACCTACTAATTTTTTTTGAGGCATGTTGCATAATCGGTGTTTTCATGCTACTTCAAGCTCTAATCTACCTTTTTACAGATTGTGTTTAGTTGGCGAAGCAAGAAGCTAGCACGAATAATTAAATATTTTCAGTACAAATTTTAAGGTTTTTGAGACACTGACACATAATAAATAAGTAAATTGATAAAGAGGTAATCCCCTTGTTTCATGCCTTTCTATTGGGGAACTTTAATACTGAGCTAATGGCGCTCACCGACTGCAATCTATATTACACACAGCTGGAAGTTCATTCTACCTCCTGCTTGCTCTGTGCCCAGTCTGCGGCTGGTGCGAGTGAAACGTAATCGCACGTAAGCACACGCACGGCAGGCTGCGAGCTAATGGCGCCCACAGACTGTCAATATCACATATAGCTGGATATTTTAGGCACTTTCTCTTTAAATAGCTAAAACTATTTCTCTCTATTTATTTATTTCAGGAAGAAATGCATCTGAGAGCAGAACGTTACCTGCGAGTAGTTTGTAGTATACAATACACTGCTACAATAGTAGTAGTTAATAGTTATTCTGTGACATTGCTCAGTAGAGCAGCAAAGCGGCCAAAATGCGTCCTATGATTAACACTGTGTCATTCATGTTATTCAATCATCATTAGATCTGGCACTAAGGTGAGAGAGGAAGTATCCATGGGGTTTTTAGTTGGTATGTCACTATCTATTAGTAGCTCAGTGGAGAGCCCAACATCCCTCTAGGCTAGAGGCAAAGCGCAAACAGTATTTTCTCATCGTAAAAAAAAAGGTATCTTAAGGACTAAATACTAACCAATGAGATTTCATTGATATCTAACCCCTTTAATTAAAAGCCGACTAATAAAAAGGACTGAAGAAATTAGACACTGTTGAATGCTATGAACATGACTGGGTTAATTTGGTTGCGAAAATTTCAAACACTCTTTATCCCTTGAAATTTTTTATAATATAAAAGTATCTAATAATAAGTAATATATAAGTAGGTATCTTAGATCAGGCAACATCTATCCCGTTTAAGAACCACCAAGAAAAGAAAATGTAGGTAACTGTTGTGTTTGGATTCTCATAACATGATTATAAAGTCCGTGTTAACTGGGTTTTATTTCACTAAACATTATTTATTACATAGCGATACATGCGTCGTACGTTTGACAGATGCAGGGATGGTTGCCCGCCATCATTCCCTAGAGATGTCCATTATCGGTCAATCCGAGTACTCGAGAACTAGAGTTGTGCCTAACAGTAACCATATTTTTTTTTTCGGAATATCCCTCCCATCATTCATCCCTAGACGAAAAAACGAACCCAATCGCAATGAAAAAAGCATCGTGTTCATGTATACTTAAAACTCTTATTTGATTGCACGCGACCACAACATGTGTAATTCCACCATTTTAAATGTACTCCTCATTCGCGATTGAGTAAAAAATAAAAATAAATACAGCTTTATTCCATATCCCAATAGTTATTAGTATGTACAATTTTAGAACAATAATAATAGTAAAATAAAGAATTAATAGTCGTGTAGGTACATTATAATTTTAGAATTGAATTGAATTTAGAATTAATTATGTCAGATTTTTGCTATGTCATGTCCTGATATGGACCGCCTTCGGCGCTGTATGCCTCCTCCAAGGATCTCCAGAGGTTTTCTGTCTCTGGCTTTTCGTGGCCACATTTTTCCAGCTACTTGTGTGATGTCATCATTCCATCTTTTGAATGGTCTCCCTTTTTTCCTTTTTTGGTCAAGTGGTATCCAGTTTGTGACTATATATGGCCATCTGTTTGGTTTTAATCTTTGAATGTTTGAATGTGTGAATCCCGATTGAGTGCAACTGATAAACTCAGAGTAATAACTGATAAATATATATTTTGCGATTCGGACATAATTATTATGGCGGATTAACTAAAGTATTTATGAAGTGGCTTTACTGATAAAATTACGATTAAAGATAAATGTATGACATTTTAAGATGTTCATATTCAAGCTGTTCAATTAAACTGTGTTTTGTGTACCTAGCTGATAAACTTCGTGTATACCTTTGTGCAGCTTGTATTATAATAATTGTATACCTCTGACGACCTCTGTGACGCGGCGGGCGAAGGTCCGCCTGCGACGAAGGAGGTTGCGGATTCGATTCCCGCCTCGGGACAAATGTGTGTACAATCTGCAGATATATGATCCGGGTGTTCTGATCTGACCAACAATATTTGTCCACTTCAATCTTTTAAGAAAAGTTAGGTACTGGTACCTAACTTTTCTTAGGTACCACTTGGTGGTGTACTTATCTACCATTCCTTCAGCTTTGTCATCCTCCGATATAAATTTCAGGCGTAATATGCATCTATGAAGAATATAGAAGTGATTTATCTGTTTGTATACCAAAAACTTGGCACGATCGAGGCCGACCACTCAACTGAAGCGGATTGTAAAAAGCATAAGAAAAGTGTCATCGATGTAAGGGGCCTCCAGCTTTTGGCTGGGGGCCAACCACCTACATCCTGTTGCGCCGATCTGACCTGTGGTTAGAGCCATTAGCTTCGTGTTGTGTTAGTATTCATGCCTTTGAGCTCACTAGTTTATTGTTTGATAATAAGGGAATGCAAGCTCCTGTGTAACAGAGTAATAAATCTATGATATAGACCTGTGTATTCAATTTCGGATATTGAAAGCGAATAAAAAATCAAAATGTTTACTTTATTTCTTAGTTTCATCTATGTAATTTGAATTTTGTAACATTTCTACTGGTGCGGCCCGGCCCACACAGATATCCATTTTGTTGGCATAGGTAATTCTAGACGATTCTAAAAAGGTGCTAATTGTGGTGGCGTCTTACTTACTATTATGTGTAATATTAAAAAAATATAAATAATTCTTCAATGACTTTGTAGAAAGTAAGAGAACTTGGATTTCTTAGTATGTAAAAGGTAAAACCAAGAGAAAACCATTTTACAGAGTTAAATAGACGAAGTAGATGATGCTGTGTCGATTGTCCAGCATTATTTATATATGGCTTAGTTTTTAAATTTCTGAACCATTTTCAAATCATGTTAATTCCTTGTTTGAACGTACCATATACTCCCATTATAAGCCCCGCTTTTAAAATACCCTCTTCAGTTATTTTAGTAGATAACTGGCGAAAATTTATCTATGGAGAAAATTATTGTATTGTACTTTCGTAGAATAATATTGTAGAATAACCAAATAACTCAAGAAATTATTGGAATGCAGGTAGCGCGTTAAATTCGAAGATACGCAGCTGCTGGGTCAATACTCCGCAGATGTCGGCAGCTTATCCGAGGGCAATAGCATTGTATTCAAATAGTCAAGGAGAATACCTTCTTTCATAACTTGCCTAGTCACTACATAATAGTATAAAACAGTCGCTGTCTGTCTGTATGCTTGATAGGTTAATAAACAGTTTGACACATAGATTTCCACGCGGGCGAAGCTGCGGACCTGCGTGTAGTTTTTTTATAAATCCCAGACGTCAAACACCATAGTTTCTGGAACGAAAACTCAAACTTTTTTGACTTATTTTATCTCGCTGCGCCCCTGCGGCTTCGCCCGCGTGGGGAAAAATATCAATCTATATGTTATACTAGCGGACCTTCCCGGTTTCGCACGGATTTAGTACGAATCCCTCACTGTTTGAAAATATAATATAGCCTATGTTCACCGGGGATAGTGTAGCTTTCCAACGGTGAAAGAATTTTTTAAATCGGTCCAGTAGTTTAGGAGCCTATTTATTACAAACAAACAAATAAAAAATCAAACCTTTCCTCTTTATAATATTAGTATAGATGTATATCTATACTAATATTATAAAGAGGAAAATATTATAAGAGTTGTATAACTCTTATAAATAGTTTATTGTTATTTCAGGTACTGCAAGGATCTATGTCCATTTCAAAGCCCTAGCTCTTACACTACCCTAGGTTGAATAACTCAACAATCCAGGCTGTTATTCGCAGCGTCGAATGAGGTTTGCCATTCGATTCCATTTCTGCTGTACCTAGGATATTTAAATTAACTTGTTTGCGAAAACTTGTTTAGGTCCTATTTTATTTATAACATTAACCTAACATTCAATGTTGACCTGTAGTTTCAAAGACGACCATATTCATTAAACAGTAGCTTTCAGCTCGAAACTTGTAGGTAATTGGTACCCAATCAATAGACCACGTAATGATAAAGAATCTCAGATTCTTCTCGACAGAAACAACCGAGACATCAGGGTACTAGATGTAATAAAGTTTTTTTTTTAAATTTATTTTAATTTTGAATAGCAAACCTATCCAAATAATCACCCGTTACGTAAAGAAAAATGTCTTCTTAGCTTTCACACTCTTGTGGCAGATCAGCCCACTGATCAGTCAGGTTAGTAGGTCTTCGTCTTGGCGAGTCTTTTGAATTATTGCCGCCAAGATGTTGTCGAATGGAGTTTGGGAGTTTGATTGTAGGATCAAATGCAAAAAAAAACTTGTAGCAGCATAATGCTGAGGCAGGGACCTTTTTGACCCCTCATGTAACACACTGGTTGTACCTACCTATCTGTATGTTTTGTCTATTCCCTTCATATATATTTTTTTCTTGTTTGTATACTTACGTACCTATTGTGTAATGTGTCGTGTTATCTGTTAATATGGTGTTTTTTTTTCTAAAATGTCTTGTCTATAAATCAAATGACTCGACGAGATATTAAGTACTGCAGACTAGACAGTTATGTGTGAGAGCGTGTCGTGAAATTCTTATTCTATTCTGCATTAATTTGTGTTTTACGTGCCCCATCATTTCATTATTGAAAATAGGGTATATTCATTATGAATTTCATTCGTTTCTACATGTTCGAGGAAAAGTAGTCAAGTAAATAGTATCAGGCTCTTTGTTTAGAAAATGTAACCAATATGTTAGTAGGTATATAGTTACTCTGTGGTATTATTTAGGAGTGAGCCGATGAAAAGTAAACCGTTCGCAGTCTCCATTGTCTGAGCTCCGTTGGAGCAGCTTGAACGAAAATAGACAAAAAACACAAAATGCCAGTCAAAAGCGAAGAGCGGCCCTGCGGTACCGACCCTGTGGTCAGGGCTGCGAAAACTATGAAAGATTTCCTTTGAACTAGTTATTACTAGATTTTACCCGCATCTTTGCACGTGTTTTCACGGGATAAAATGTAGCGTGTAATTTATGGCAGGTCTAATAACTAAATCCATGTAAAATTTTAGCGGAATCCGTTCTGTAGTTTTGGCGTGAAGAGATAACAAACATTGAAACGTGGTCACATTAATAATATTAGTGTGTCCCTATATGTTCATTAAAAGCAAATTTCACCCGTCTAACCACCACGGTTCATGAGATACAGCCTGATGACAGACGGGCGGACAGCGGAGTCTTAGTAAAAAAAAAACTCACAATTAAAACGGTCCCGTTTTACCCTTTGGGTACGGAACCCTAAAAAGGCCATCGGCTTACTCCTATTTTTTACCAATATTATGGAGTGAGCCGATGGAAAGTTAACTGTTCGCAGTCTAATCTCAGCTAAATTATAACTGCAAATTATGTAAGAAAAAAGCTTTGACCAGCTATGGGAGGAAATGATCAGAAAAATAACTAATAATCTTCAATAAAACTAAGTCGTCTGAATTCTCCAAGCTACGCCATCCCTAGGTTACTGGATAGGGTTGTCTATAGAAAATAAACAACGGAGCGAGGGCATCAATATGTTTGCAGAAGCTTCGTGCACGGCAAAACAAACTAGTTCTAACTGTAAACCAAATTAAATTTACTCAGTGGGGGAACTAGACTGAAGCTATTGGATAAACACAATTAGTTAGAGATTCGGAAAAGATGAAAATAAATAATGTCTTTCTACAGAGAGCTCCAAGGGAATTCCCCTTAACAGGTTTCAAGTCGTTGTTACTTCATTTGGCTTTATCTGTTGTTTACTAAGCTACTTCACTAATTTTCAGCCGAATCGGTTCAGCCGTTCTTGAGTTTTAAATAGTGTAACTAACACGACTTTCTTATACATATATAGATTGATAATCGATATCGTATGTATCTTAACCAAATCTTTGACAAACGGACAAACATTCCATTCGTTGCCTGTCTGTCGAAATAATTTCCTGGTATCAATTAATAGATTTAACTTTTTAAATAGTACACTTTTCAGGGTTTAACACCATTTTGCAATAAATAATTCATGAAAATCGGGATTGGATTCAACTTTCAGATTAACTAGCTAAAAGCTAGTCTGAGTCGTTGATTATTTGGTTTGTTTAGTAGGACAAAGCCTACCCAGGAGCTTTTCGAGTACAATTACAAATAGGTGTACTTAAACATTTAAATTGCAATACGAGACCACTTTTAACCAGCTGTTTTCTAAATAGCGGTGAGCTTATTCTGAATCTCTTCTGTTGTCGTATTTGTTCATTGCGATTTTTTTAAGCCCTTAAAAAACCACGTTTTTGTTGTTACCAAACATATATATACGTATTTGTAATAAGTATTATTTTAGCAAGTATTGTTTTTTCATTGTTAATTACAGATTCCTAGTTATTGGTGATTAAATTAGGTAAAATTAATGAATTACTGACACCAGTTATTCATTTTGGCTTTCAGGCAGTATGAGAAAAGGTTTTTTTGGGATTCAGGCGTATCGAAAACAAGGTGTATTGAAATTCAGTCCTAACGTCACGTAGGTCATGTAAATTTTTTGAGGAGGATCTTACGAAGAAATATTATTTCTTCTTAGGGAGGATCGTTATATTCTCTGTCAGTGTCCATGTGAAAAGAGTCCTAAACTTTAGCATATTATAATTTCTACTTACATTCTACTTACTGTTTATTATTTTTGTTTTACAATTCATTTTTGTTTGTTTGTTTAGAGCATCTCTCTTCCTTGTTCGTGATGTGACTAAATAAAAAGGTACAAACTGAAAATCAGCGTTGTTCCGCGCCACGCGTGGTTCAGCACATAGCTGAGTTTGACCCTTTTTGGCCAGAAGGTTAGTACGGTAGCCATGTATTATTATTGTTTCCCTATAGGTTTATTTAATTTAATTTATGTGTCCTGTGTTTCACTGTTCTAATGTGTTATTCTATTGAAACCTGTTTTTTTAGCCAAATATTTTTTTTCCTTCTTTCTTATAGGTAGACATTTGACTGCAATTAGAGAACACTTATATTCATAAAAAATATATCTACAACAATAATTAGGCTGATTCTCGGAATATTTTTATTAAACTTACGGCAGTGATAACGCCGACCAGTTTTCAGCGACCGCGTGCTTTCCCAAGTTTAGTTACCGTCCTAAGACCTGTATTTATTGCTAGGGATGTGCTGTTTTTGCGCTACGACGAATTAACATAATAATCCCCCTGGGTAAATTGCCGAGCACTGCTAGCCTTTGTTTAGCTTTTTCAGCGCTGTAATACTTTTACCTACGCGGTAAAAGGCATAAAGGGAAAAAGCCACAAGCTCCAAATTGAAATTCGCGCAATTTTTCAGGAGCGTTTGGTAGAATTAGGTAGGCTTTTGTCTACATTTACTTACTAAGTTAGTTGGTAGAGTGCTGAGTTTGTGGGACATTTTCAGACGAAGAGTAGCTGGTTACCATAATAGGGTACTCTATAGTAAGAAAATAATCTAAAAATATATTATTGAGAAAGCAATAAGCAGTCGGAATACTATATTATTATCTGACTATTATCAGGGGGAGGACTGCGTCCAGCTGTGGACCAATATAGGCTGTTATGGATGAGTATGAAGAATGTGCGAGTCGACAAATTGCATTTTCATCTGTGTCTATGAAATACTACATTCTGTCATCATCATTCACCTGTCAAAAATTAGGAAACTCCATAGTCGTGAATAGGTGTAAGGGGGACTCCATCATCTCGTCTCCAAGCCAACCTAACGTCCACGTGGTACACCCTGCTAGATAACGAACTAGGCTCTGAAAATATCAAACCATCTTCATAAATTGATAACTCATTAATGTTAAAACTATTGACAGAGAAGCGTCCAACCAGACACAGTTGCCATTAACAATGATTCATCATCAAGGTCAAGTCTTGCCATGATTCGGCGAACCTCGGCACACAACCTCCCGATTCATTCAATAAGTGTTAGTATAGGTATTCGTATATTATGAAAAACTTCCCTCCTTATAATACTGTCACAATGAATCAAGCTCAGGTGTGTTGGCCAAGTCGTTAATATTCGTTGATTAATTCTAAGCCGATAGGATCTCGGTACCTACCAATGTTTTTTATTTCATTATCTCGCCCGGGCGACGTTCATAAATTACGTCGCAGCTCTCAAAGTATTCTATTATATTGTGAAGACTGCTTAGTCCAAGTCAAAGACTCGGACTTAACATCGGTAAGAAAATAAGTTGGTGTGTGACCAATGACCATGTTCTAAAAGGGAGTGTAGAATGTGTCATTGTTTGCAATGACTGAGCAAGCCGTGTCGATAATAAATAAATAAATAATGCTGGACAATACACAGCATTATCTAGCCCCATGGTAAACAGGGCTTGTGTTATGGGTACTAGATAACTGATATACATAATACAATACATTACATAGTTTTTTTTTTTTATTATACATAGAAAACGACCAGAACACCCGGAACAAATATCTGCAGATCGTACACACAAGAGCGATCTTTATCTCTACCAGACATCCATGAAGCCGTATAAGCTATACACTAGCTAAACTCAATGTAGAATGTTTGTAAGCAAACCGCCCATACTTCCAAAGTCCAACTTCAAAGGTCTACGGTCTACGGCTACAATGATACTGACAAACTATGAAGATATTCTTACAAGGTACTGATGCAATCAACTAAAATTTACAATATACTAAAGAATGTTCCACACCAACATTTTTGTTCCTCTAACCAACGCTCAGCTTTTGTTCGCAACTATCTTACATCTCATAACTTGGGGCGGGCTCGTAAATTCGAGCAGGTAATGGAGTGTCACAGCCGCTTTCGAGGCAGAAACATGTCACAAGTTCTGTACTTGATGAAGTCTACTGAAATGGTTAAAAACGTTGCGTAGGAATGAAAGGGCTGTGCTGCGTAGATTTGGAAGGAACTAGGAATTGTACGAATAACAAAATTTGAGAGTGAGTTTTGGTGGTTTTTTATTTGGTGTGGTAGGCGGCATCTACAAATTCACAAGTTCGAGAAAGAATTTGAAGAGCTATAAAAGTAATATTGACGACCGATGTGGCGCGGTGGGCGAAGGTCCACCTGCGACGCAGAAGGTTGCGGGTTCGATTCCCGCCTCGGAACAATTGTGTGTACGATCTGCAGACATTTGTTCCGGGTGTTCTGGTTGTTTTCTATGTATAATAAAAAATATCCATCTATGTAATGTATTGTATTATCATCAGTTATCTAGTACCCATAACACAAGCTCTGCTTACCATGGGGCTAGATAATGCTGTGTGAATTGTCCAGCATTATTTATTATTTATTTAAAAACAAACAGATATAATAAATTAATAACGTTGGATAATCCACACAGCATCGTGTAGCCCCAAGCCAAGCAGAGTTTGTGTTATTGCTACCAAGACCAGCAGAAAAAAATTTCGCTCGTTTTCACGCTTCACCCCACCAGGCTTGTGTCTACTTTCATCCTTTTTTCTGGACCGGATGTAGCTCCCGCTCTAGGAAACGAATACCGCGTAGGTTTGAACATTATTTTAGTCGCCATTACCATCATCGACCGACCGATGTGGCGCGGTGGGCGAAGGTCCGCCTGCGACGCAGGAGGTTGCGGGTTCGATTCCCGCCTCGGAACAATTGTGTGTACGATCTGCAGATATTTGTTCCGGGTGTTCTGGTCGTTTTCTATGTATAATAAAAAAATATATATATCTATCTATGTAATGTATTGTATTATGTATATCAGTTATCTAGTACCCATAACACAAGCCCTGTTTACCATGGGGCTAGATAATGCTGTGTGAATTGTCCAGCATTATTTATTTATTTATCATCATCATCAGCCTATAGTAGTCAACTGCTCGACATCCACACCTAATGAGCGCCTTAGCACCCTGTATTCAGCTTATCGCATCCAGCATCTGTCTGCAGTCCTTCGCAGGTCGTCATCCCACCTGGCCGGAGAGTATCCTAAACTACGTTTGCCGAGTCGCAGTCTCCACTCAAGAACTCGTTTACCCCAGCAGTTGTCGGTTCAATATATGGCCGGCCCACTGCCACTTAAACTTGCTATTTCTTTGAGCTATATCAATAACTTTGGTTCTCTGTCGGATGTATTAATTACGAATCCTATCCTTCAGAGAAACGCCGAGCATAGCTCTTTCCATAGCTCATCATCATCATCATCATCAATGTTGTATGTATGTTAGGCCACTGATGGACATAGGCCTCCCCCATTGAGCGCCAGAGCGCCCTGTCTTCAGCTTCATTGCTCGCTGAGCAGAATTTTAGTCGAAAGCCTTTATGGCTTTCGACTAAAATCGTGTCATATAAACGCTTCAAATAACATCTTGCCCCGTCGCCCCCTTTGGGCCTACAAGGCTCAATTCTAAAGGGGCAAAGCTCGAAACCGTCAAGTCTTTATAGCGTTTCAGATAATTTCCCCAGAGGGCGCTCAGATCGCTAGCCCGGAAGATAATGCGCCACGCAGTTATAAGCCAAAACGTTAAGTTATTAGATGAGCTCCTATTTAGGAATATACTTTAAAATTATATGATTACTTAATAGAAATTGGATAATGAAGAAAATAATTAAAATTGCTTACATTTTCTTTGCCGTAGACTTAGAATTCTTTTACTTAATAAGTAACGCCGGACAATTCACACAGCATTATCTTGCCCCAAGCTATACAGAGCTTGTGTTATGGGTACTAGATGACTGATATACATAATATAATACATTTCATAAATAGTTTTTTTTATTATACATAGAAAACGACCAGAACACCTGGAACAAATATCTGCAGATCGTACACACAATTGTCCGAGACGGGAATCGAAATCGCAACCTCCTGCGTCGCAGGCGGACCTTCGCCCACCGCCACGCCACGGACGTCGTCAACACAACAACATACACGTCAACTAACAGGTCAAAGTTTACCTCAACAATCGCTAATGGTAATAAATCATAAAAAATCAGCTGTGACTTATGAAATGGCGGTCATCTTATTTATATTTAGTTTAAGTATGCCTGTCAATCTGATGATTTTGTAATAAAAAGAAATAAACCT
Organism: Eupithecia dodoneata; assembly: GCA_947044415.1. Classification (NCBI taxonomy): domain Eukaryota; kingdom Metazoa; phylum Arthropoda; class Insecta; order Lepidoptera; family Geometridae; genus Eupithecia; species Eupithecia dodoneata. The sequence goes on along the minus strand of OX345656.1, from coordinate 1,981,709 downwards.
TACACTAAAGTCATTTAAACCGGGATATTTAGGTACCATGGTTTATTTTTGAAGACTTTAGTGTCCATACAATAAACTATTTAAATAATATGCTCGAATTACTTATATCGTTTTGGTATTACCTACGTTTGTATCGGCATTTCATCCTCCGTTGGTTTCAACCTCTTAAACAAAATATAGAAAAAAATAGTGTTAATAAACCATGATAGTTTCAAAACCCTTATTCTGATTCTGACTATAAAAAAAAACTATCAGGGTCTAGTATAGTAACCCTTGCAAAAATTCTGAAAACTTTTCCCGATGTTATCTAAATTATCAAGTATTCTAACGACGTTCTTAGCTTTTCAGCAGCTTCGCGAAATGGCCGGCAGGCGGCGCTAATGAAGATAAATGTGCCATTAATTAAGGTAGGGTTTATGAAGCCGGTCCCTAGGAAAAGGTCATAAGTAACAGAAATGCATCTGATCGTGGGTCAAAAAGGGTTTAAAGAGTATACGAGAAACACTAATATTATAAACTAACTAGCTGCGCCCCGCGGTTTTACCCGCGGGGTGATATATATTTTGGATAATATACAATATACTTTGCTCCAACTCGAAGACTAACAAGTCTTCGAGTTGGAGCAAAGCTCGTCCCAAGCTTTTTATCGTCTATCTAGATAAACCGATATTTTGCAATAAGCCTTTCTACAGTCTGTTTGACAAGTCGTTTGAATTTATTTATTGATAATTTTTGTAATTTTTTCGGAGAGCCTGACTCCCCCCCACGGACCTAAGTCTCGACTCCTAGGGGAGAAAATGCATAGGCTCTATCGAGACCTGCATAATTGCGTTGCCATTTAATTAATTAATTATAGACTGTTCATGATGGTGAGGCAGTCCATAGGTATCAGGGCTTCCGCGAGGCTACCGAGTAGATTACAATGGTCACTATGGAGCGTGAATGTAAACACGCATTGGTAGAATTCATTACACGCCACGCTGCATCCCTGATTTTATACCAAATGCGTGTATATACGTTTCGGTGCACACATTAACTGACCGCATGCTGAAATTATGTTTCAAGTCGTCATCATCATCATCCGCCTATGTTAGTCCACAGCTGGACTAACATAGGCGGATGATGATTATGCGGCTCATTAGCCTCCCCTATTGACCGCCATAGCGTCCTATCTTCAGCTTGCCGCATCCAGCATCTACCTGCAGTCTTTCGTAAGTCGTCATCCCATGTGGTCGGAGGGCGTCCTACACTACATTTACCGAGTCGTGGTCTCCACAAGTCATGTGTCAAGTCATGGTCCAGTTGATTTGTTAAACGACATAACAACACACCTAAAGTCTAAAGTTTTCATTTCGATCCGTACAGCGCCTCTAACGTGCGGACATAGAACTACAAATGCAAATCCCATACAATACCTTAATAATTTAATAATTTGACGACCGATGTGGCGCGGTGGGCGAAGGTCCGCTTGCGACGCAGGAGGTTGCGGGTTCGATTCCCGCCTCGGAACAATTGTGTGTACGATCTGCAGATATTTGTTCCGGGTGTTCTGGTCGTTTTCTATGTACATATGTATAATAAAAAATATCTGTCTATGTAATATATAGTATTATGTATCAGTTATCTAGTACCCGTAACACAAGCTCTGCTTACCATGGGGCTAGATAATGCTGTGTGAATTGTCCAGCATTATTTATTTAATAATGAGACGTCACGATAACGTCTCGACACTAACGTGAAACCGAACTAAAGGCTCAGATCGCTAGAGTACTAGATATAATTCGCCCTTACGAGTATACCAGGAAAATGTAAGCAAAGGCTTATTCTACGAATATCAATTCTATTTGCGTGTTTACACGGCAATAACATCAATGCGATAATTTAACACGATTCAATACTCGAGTATCTTACTATAAAGGAGTCTATACACTAAAGTCGGCAGCGCCACTGCGCGCCGCCTCGCCGCGCCGCCGACATGGCGCGGCGGCGGCGCGCGGCGCGGCTTGATGTCGGTAGCATATTTTTTATGGACACCAAGGCATGTCTCCGACTAGATAACGAAACACTACTGGCTGAATACAATGTTCATAAATAAAAATAATGCTTAGTTGACAAAGGTCGATGGCATATCCGCGAACTTAGCGACTTATCCCTCGACCAACAAACCGGCCACCGGCTTCTTCGACGTATTGAATCCAAAATGTCGGCGGCCAAGCCATCCACATCCATCACGCCGGCGGGCTGTATCGGCGGCATTAGCGACTTTGGTGTGTAGTCTCCTCATAGTTAATTGCCTCAGGGGACTCCTCTCGAGGTGATCTATGACAAGATGAAGGCTTATCTCACTTCCACGTACCGTTTCACCAAAACCCTTTACCTGTTAAAGGCATAACAAAGAGCTTTTATGCTTAAGAATTTGCTATTTATTGAGTACAGCAGCTGATTTCCCATCGGGGCGGGCTATTCAAGGCAGGTAGCAGTTCCGTTTTATTGTTGGCTCAGTCGGGCCGGAAAATTAGTTTTTTCTACCTCGCCTTGACAGCCTGAATTGATAAACCTGTGACATCTGGTTTTATTTCCACCGGGAAGGTGTAATAAAGATTAGATTGATGCTTCAGGAATGGATTGCGAGACCTGAGTTTGAAACTCAGGTCTCGCAATCCATCCCTGAAGCAATCTTGCATGCATTGTTTGAAATCTTTGTAAAAATAAAATTATTAATCAAATAAAACCAAATCAACTAGATCTTTTAAATCTCACCTCAACCTCAACAGCCTATATTAATTCACTGCTGGACTAACGCCTTATCGGCTTTTATCTCATGGGGTATAATGCCCATAGTTCCCACGCTGGGCATGCGGGTTGGGGATCGCAGTTCGGTGGTAAATTGTTCTGCAGGAGGCGCTGTTGTCCACTCCCCGCTGGGTATCCCTTGGTCGCCTCTTACGACACCCGCGGGAAGAGTTTGGTGGTGCAAATTCTAAGCCGGCACCACACGGCTGAATCGAAGAATTTTTACACTAATTTACAACATATTAATACGTATATTACTCGCAGAGATATTGACATAATTACAATGGCGTTGCTTTATAAGATTTATTAACCTTCGTCTACAGCTTCACAGGCATTCCAGGTCAATAAATAAATTCATATTGAAAGCCCGAGATACGAATAGAATATGTACTCTCATTCTATATTCATACCTCGGGCAATAGTTATGGCAGCCTAAAAATACTTAACAAGCACCCAAACATTAGTGCTACTATCAATTTCAATAATCTATCATGTCTAGCCGTTACAGATTTATTATGAAAAGGGACAATGGAAGCTCGAAACTCCCACCAGAAAATCAAAATAACTTACAAAGGCGACCACAATGACAGGCCAGAAGCCTTCACCAGCTGACAATGCTGTCAATATCCACCTCGTTTTAATCAGATATGATTGATAGTTCGGCGGGATAGTGCCTCCAAGCTTGCGCCAAGTTACGAAGCAATTTATGACGTCACGCTTTTGTCACGGAAAACTTGAACCTAGCAACGTGATTAGCGCATGACATGTGCAATTAATCCTACTGATATTATAAACGCGAAAGTTTGTAAGTATGGATGGATGGATGTTTGTTACTCTTTCACGTAAAAACTACTGAATGGATTTTAATGAAACTTTACAATAAGAATAACACATAGGCTACAATTTATAAAGATATATGTATATTATCCAAAATATCTATCACCACGCGGGTGAAACCGCGGGGCGCAGCTAGTAATTAATAAATTGAGATTAGGTCAATATTATGTAGATTTTTTTGCAAATAATTAGACGTGTTTTTTACCTCAAGATTTCAGGGTATAATTTGGAGTGTTTTAAAAAACTATAAATCGACTTCATATTCCTGATTATCTGTATCGCAGTCCTTCGCCCACCGCGCCACAGAGGTCGTCTAAAGATGGTCTCGTAATAAAGTATGGACTTTATAATCTCCCCCTGAAAATGAAAGTTGCTTGCAGATTCATCAAAGTCTAAATCTAGTGTTTGTTGTTATAGCTTAGCTAGCTTAGCTAGGCTTATATTCTTGTAACTAATTTTGTTTGTGTGTTGCGTCTAAAAATACTTATTTTCTTTCATTAAATCTGCGCTCATTACCGCCCTTTTTATGAAACATATCGGAAAACTTAAAGCAAGAACAAAAAAGCTAAGCACCTCAGAAAGTACCTGTTCTCGCAAGTTTCATCTCAAAAGCAAGAAGACAATCACATGCACTTAGAACTACTCAACAAGTAAACTGGAAACTTTGAGTGTCGGGATTCAGATAAGCGTGTTGCAACAACACCAAGTCTAACAACTTTCACCCTTATGGAGGAAATAATAGATACCTTACTTGTAGAGCAGACGGGCACGTACGCACTAGTTGTTAAAACGTGCGGTTTGGCGCGGCTGCTATGTGCGGGTTAACAGCGGTAAATGAGCGGCTTCTTGCAAAAACTTACGCTACATGTAACTTATGGTGAAAGGCTGGAGATCGATGATTTTTTTTTGTACCTTTAAAATAATTACTTATCTACTCGTTATAAACAAATTTTCAAACATTTTGTTGACAGTCTGCCTACAATTTCGTTGTATTTTTTTTTTATAATTACCTCATTTGTTTCAATTGTAAATACTGTTTCTTATTTATTTCTAATGTTTGATAGTAACTTTCTTCACTTCATAGTATAAAATAAAGTCGCTTCCTGCTGTCTGTCTGTCCCTATGTATGCTTAGATCTTTAAAACTACGCAACGGATTTTGATGCGGATAGAGTGATTTAGGAGAAAGGTTATGTAAGGTACGAGTATAATGTATAAAATATATGCATTTGCACCCGTTCGAAGCCGAGGTGGGTTGCTAGTTGTAAATAAAGTGAGTGTGGTTGGTATATAAAGAATATTATACCTTATTAAAAAAAGATGCACATACACATTGGACGATAAAAAAAGTGGAAAACGCGGTGTTTTAACCGCTAGTGGGTAACTACGAGCGGTTAAACCACCACGTACGAACCAACATCCCTACTCTTCGCTTGTACCTACTCATAGTAGAGTAAAGCCTCTATCTTCGACTTCACACACACGTTTCCTCAACAGACAAATAAAGTAGCTTATTCTCAAGAGATTTATAGCTAGAGGATTTGTTTTCTCTTTCTTGTTTTATTCTAAACGACTTTATTTAGGCACTTAAGCCGCTCATTTGGGCCCGGCGCCGTTTTCCTTGGAAATCCCGCAAGGTTTATACAAATGTCTTGCTAAGGTGTAGGTTATAAGAAAAACTCTTACAGAAAATATAAATCGTTTATTCTATAATGCTCGGGTTTATCCAGAAAAAGATTTATAAGTAGATTTTTAATGAGGGGGGTTTTTGCTACGAAGCTGATCTTTGTAGTGTACTTATCTATAATATGCACGAATAGTCAAATAATACCGACGACCGATGCGACCGATATGGCGCGGTGGGCGAAGGTCCGCCTGCGACGCAGGAGGTTGCGGGTTGGATTCCCGCCTCGGAACTATTGTGTGTACGATCTGCAGATATTTGTTCCGGGTGTTCTGGTCGTTTTCTATGTATAATAAAAAATATCTATCTATGTAATATACTGTATTATGTATATCAGTTATCTAGTACCCATAACACAAGCTCTGCTTACCATGGGGCTAGATAATGCTGTGTGAATTGTTCAGCATTATTTATTTATTAAAAATTAAATATAAGTTTAAATAATACAATTATAAAATCAACAATTAAAAACAAGCTTTTATATCATCTAAGAACCTAAACTCGACGGGGTTACATCGTTTCGTTTTGGAGATCCTATAGCCACCTGCTGTCGCCATCATCAGACCAGCTCGATGGTAGATACCATAACATTCCACTGTCGCGTCTGTCAACTTATATAAAGCTTGATTTTATATCTCGTTTTAATTTTTTTCAAATAAAAAAAATGCCTATTCTAAATCTATATCTTCTTTATCTTCATATATCTTCTTCAATATCTTCTTTTCCTATCATTCGATTTCTAACTTACTTCTGATTAATTATTGATGTAAATTACCTTCTACTGAAATGCCTGCAAAGCCGTGTAGTTCCTTGTAGTTTACTAATAAATACAAGTAACTAATCAGTGTAAGTTAGTAAGTTCCAGAATGTTTCGCGCCGGAGAGGCGGGAATGTGCAAACTTGTATCTTTCGTCTTCAAGTTTCGCTTGTAAGCCGCCAAGTGACCAAGTTGTTCCGCCACAGGGCTTATAGAATGGCTTCTTAGCTCTTGTATTCACTCCAAGTCTACAAGCTTTCGTCCGTTTTGCACGCGTTAATTCGGAAAAGTAAAAAAATATATATTTATTGTATAAAAAGTACGTGACACATATTAAGGGCTCTCATTACCAATATAAGTCATTCTGAGAATAACTTGTGGTTTGGTAGTGAGTGCTTGCTAGTAGCCAATGCCTTATGCCTAAGGGTTTCGTTGTGATACTACACATAATTTCAGCCCCATCCGTAGTATAAGTGTGATTCATATATTTTTCGATGCTTCTACAAGTGGAAAGCAAAATATTACAGGCTAAATTACCTACGTGCTCTAAAACCTGTGTGTATCTGGTGTGTTGGTACATCTGGTAAGGAATTTCCGGATTTTTATTTAAAAGGTTGGTAACGTAACAGATCCGCAGCCCATAGAGAAAACAAGAAAACCCTTAAAATTTTAATCGTCAAGCCATTTCTCATTCAGCTGTACGTATGGTGCTCAGTCTCGCAGTAGCTTGGGGATAATCTGTTCATTGATTGTAATTCATATTTCGAATGCTTTGAAGTTGGCTCCCGCTAGACCAATAAGAGGGAAGATAAACCGATTTCAACCGAATATAATCTTTGTTTCTTGTTGTTTTGTTGTTCTTTTGCATGACTTTTACTGAAACTTTTGCACTTTCTTTTTTACGGATTTTATTCAAAACCCGCATACTTACCGCTGAACTTAATTTATACCTACAACCTGTATCTACAAGAAAAGAACAAAGAGACAAAAACTTTTCTCAAATCCAACTGTAGAAAATGTCTCCAACCAATTTTTGCATTTGTATTATAAACAGTTCAATTCCCGCCGGCGACATTTTATTATACACTAGCTGCGCCCCGCGGCTTCTCCCGCGCCGAAATCTATCTGTCAAATTGAGTTTATAAACCTCTTGAATCACTCGCATTTATTCTAGTTTAAAGATTTAAGCGAACAGACAGCGGAAACGACTTCATTTTATACTATAGCACATAATAAATAGACCTATGTTTAATGCCGTTGTAGTCACAGCGTAAGAATCGACCCCTCCTCCCCAACCCGTGGATGTCGACTCGTAAGTTGAATAGGGTACTACCAAAGCAAAAGAAACAGCTTTCTCTTTTGTGTATTTAACACCACTACTGCGATCACCAATCCACCAAGCGTTGTAATTATGGCAAAACCCTTGATGAGGCTTGTCCAACAGTGGACATAATATACAGTGGACATGTATACGTGTCATTTCGAGAAAATATGTACGTGAGTGTGCATTTATATGTACGTGTGCTGAAATGGGGAATTAAATAAATAAATAAATTACTAATATAATAAACCGAAAGTTTGTATTATCGATTGATATATTTGTTACAATTTCACGTAAAAACTATTGATCGGGCTCAATTTTTGCATACCTGGTAGTACCAGGCCCGGAATAAAACAGGCTATTTTTTATCTCATAAATAATTTCCCATGGGATAGAAATTACCTTAAAACATTTCCATAAAAACAACATTCTAGGTGTCCTGGTAGAAATCGCTATCAGCGATAAGGCCGCCTATTGTACTATTAATGTGTAATGTTTAGATATAAGGTTTTATTTTGTTATTTTAAGTGCAATAAAGTGTTCATTCATTCATTCATGCGAAGACACGGGCAGAAACTAGTAATACTACTGGACAATCCATTATGTTGTTAATACCTCTTTGCCGTTCTCATCAAAGCTGGAATCAGTTGCAATCAAAAACTTCCCTAAATCCGTATGGTGATTATGTAACTCGCGACCGGTTTGCGACAGGCGTAAATTAAGCAATTAGTGCTGTCAAACGTCAATGTTGTATTAGTTTGCCACCAGCTACTACGTCAAAACTGGTCAAAATCGACGTTTGACAGTACTGATTGCTTAATTTACGCCTGTCGCAAACCGGTCGCGAGTTACATAATCACCCGGCAGATTGAAAGAAATTCCACCGACTGACTCGGCTTAGCATTCATTGAAAAACATTGGAGTGCTCTATACCATTTGTCTAGTACAGTCCACTGCTCCGCTGGTCTCGTGGTTTAATGCACAAAAACTACGGAACATTCGAGAAAAATGGACCGCCATTGAATTCACTGTTGCCTTTCTTGTTTGATTTTGGAAGCTATCGTTAGAGCGAATTCATTTCGAAATGTTTTAGGAAGGAGTTTTTGTTTGATTTAAAAAACAAGTGAAGGATAAAAAATGCTCTATGGACCATTTTAAACCAAATGTGAAATGGAACGGAATGTACAGAGGTACAGTCAAAAAAAAAAAAACTTGATTAATATGACGACCGATGTGGCGCGGTGGGCGAAGGTCCGCCTACGACGCAGGAGGTTGCGGGTTCGATTCCCGCCTCGGAACAATTGTGTGTACGATCTGCAGATATTTGTTCCGGGTGTTCTGGTCGTTTTCTATGTATAATAAAAAATATCTATCTATGTAATATATTGTATTGTGTATATCAGTTATCTAGTACCCATAACACAAGCTCTGCTTACCATGGGCCTAGATAATGTTGTGTGAATTGTCCTGTATTATTTATTTATTATTTATTTATATGTAAACAAGTCTGTCTCTTTAATTAAAGAGCAAAACAACTGGAAAAAAAGAAAAAAAGTTAACTTTTTTTCGCAATTGAGGGGTTATATGTTGCCATAAGAACTATTTAGAAGTCCAGTCGAGCATTTTGGTACTGACCTTATTTATAGAAATTGTTTCAGGCTATGTAATTTAAAAAGCCTATTGTTTATATTGAGGTAATATTGATATATCAGATAACCACAATGAAACACTTAAAAAAACTTTATAATATAACGGTAACAGCCAGTCGCTCCGAGAAGTCAAGATAAGTGGACTTTCTTCGAAACAAACCAAAGTACATTAGTTTTTACTTTCTAATAACACAAAAACAAACCGACCAATTTTGCCAAAACACTGGTTTCAGCAACAAAACCGTTTCCACCATAATAAAATGGCTCTTTGTAAGAAAAACGCTGTAATCCCCAAATATTGAGTATTAGTGGATTTATTGTTTCCCTTTTGTTAGCCTGCAGAGAAAACATTTTTGGCTAATGGTTCTAGCTAGTACCTACAAAAAATAGCTAACATGAACAATTTTTTGCACGTGACAAACGAGTAAGCCGCTTTGATTTGCACTGTTGTACCGTGCTTTCTATATTTTTCTAAAGGAATCAAAGGCAATATTTACAAAAATATTTTTTGAATCTTTTATACTTAATAAAAAAAAGAAGAACCCTTATATAACTTAGAACTCAATGGGTCGAGATCTGTTGCGGAAAGAGAATGGCAATGGGATGTCGTGTCAAAATTAGTACGGTCTATGCCAAATTAATTTGCCAGTCCCAAGTAAAAGTGACCTCGTACAGTCGAACTTATTAAAAAAAAAATGCCTATTCCAAAAACAAATAAGATTCAGATTCAAACACTTCATTTATTTAGACTTACAAAATAAGCACTAAGACTAGTTTAATTTTATAATTGCGCGAGCTGAAACCAGCTCGCGGCGGTTGTGTATACTGTTTTTTTTTTCACAGCCCCTTTTCGTAATCTACACCCTCGATTTCAAAAAATAACTACATCGCAGGCTAAATTGTCCATCAGTTGGGTTGTGGTCAAATGAAGGCCCAAAAAATGGGCGTACAGAAAAAATATTTAACAAATGAAAATCGGAAAGCTAAATCCATTCTAACGAATTCAAATTCAAAACGCCATTTTCCTCGGCGTATAAATCAAGTCGAAACTTCACCTGCGACCAACTTCATGGTATTCGGGGTGCTGGCTGAAATAAACAAGTTAATTGGAATAAAAGTTTAAATTCCGAACAACTTTTTGCTGCAGTCGGATTTCGACATTACCTGGTCGTGCTCGGGAAACTCCGCATTTTCTGGGGGCTGGTTATTTTAAACGTTTTAGCACTTGAACGATGAGTTTAGAAACCACTTAAGTGATTCTAAAGCACTTATGTCTACTTACACCTCAATGCTAAAATCAATATAAATAAACAAATAATACTGGACACAATTCACACAGCATTATCTAGCCCCATGGTAAGCAGAGCTTGTGTTATGGGTACTAGATGACTGATATACATAATACAATATATTACATAGATAGTTTTTTTTTATTATACATAGAAAACGACCAGAACACCCGGAACAAATATCTACAGATCGTACACACAATATATATCTATACAACTCTTTAAAAAATCAGAAATACCGTTCAATCCTGCTCCAAATATTTAATTAAAATATGGAGGCCATGACACCATAATATTTCGATAAACAATGCAGGTAATTTTTCTCTAAGCATCATCAACATAGTCCTATAGTATAGCCTATAGCAGTCCACTGCTGGACATAGGCCTCCCCCAATGAGCGCCATAGCACCCTGTATTCAGCTTGCCGTATCCAGTATCTACCTGCAGTCTTTCGCAGGTCGTCATCCCACCTGGTCGGAGGGCGTCCTACACTACGTTTGCCGAGTCATGGTCTCCACTCAAGAACACGTTTGCCCCAGCGGCCGTCGGTTCTTCACGAGATATGGCCGGCCCAGTGCCACTAACACCGAATACTATTTCTATAAACAATGCAGGTAATTTTTCTCTAATTATAGCTTCATAGCAATTATTTTTAACAAAATTACATCGGCGCTTGTTTTACAAAATTACATTCCTAAATTCTGCAATAGCCCTAAACACAAATTACACAAAAACGGTTCATTAAATATTTCCTAATTGTTAATTAGTGAGAATATTAACGGCTGCTTCATTACTTACAAAAGATATTTTCAGCTTTAGCATGACAATTTTTAACACATTTTATTTCAAAATTATACGCTAATATTATTAGTAAATTAATACCAAAAATATAAAGAAAATTATGGTAAAATATATAAACTATGTTGTTATTATGAATAGATACATTTATACATAACTAGTGTAAAATTTAAACAATTGAGCTAACTGCAGATTGTTGCGCAGTTTTAAAGATCTAAGCATAGGTACATTATGTAGTATAGGGACAGACAGACAGCGGAAAGTGACTTTGTTTTATACTATGTAGTGATACACTCATAACTCATAACCAATATTAGGTACCTGCAGATCGTACAAACAAATGTCACGCGGCTGAAATCGAACCCGCAACCTCTTGCGTCGGACCTTCTCCCGCGTTATAGAAAGTAAAGTAAAAATGTTTATTGACAAAATAGACAGTGAAACAGGCAATACGAGTCCATAGGCTCCTGAACTAGTAAAAAAACTGTGTTTCAGGAATCAATGGCTGGGTCAGGAAATAATATAGCTTTTAATTTGTTTCCTTGTTCGTTTATTAACGCTACCTTAGTAATTAAATTTGCAATATAAAATATGTAGGTTCAAATTATTATTCATCAAATTTGCCGTTTTCTGATTGATAAATGGTTTTAGTTTGTGAAACTGCGGTCTCTGTGTGCGCTGATTGGCTGAAATTATGAGATTCCATTATTCAAATATTTGTGATATTAGTGCTTTGGTTTTGTTAGAAATTATTCAGTTGAAACAGTTTCTGTCCGCGGTTTCGTACGCGCTGTTTCTATGGAAACGTTTGAAGGTTATTTCTTTCCCATGGGAACTGATTAATGAGATAAAAAGAAGCCTGTGTTTATTGCAAAGTTTCAGCTTCTTGCACTTTCGCGTTTTACTGTAATATACATAAAAGTAGATTCAAAAAGTCAAGTGCAAAGAAAAAAATCATAGATATAGCGCTAAGAGGCGACGTGGAAGGCCCAGGATGAGATGGCGTGATGAGCTCGAGGGACATCTTCCACCATGGCATGTTGCAGCGTTGGATCGCGAGGAGTGGAAGGAGAAAATGGAGGCCTTTGCCCAGCAGTGGGACACAAAAAAAACACAGAAAACACTTTATTATACCACACAAAACAGAAAACAATATAGGAATAAACAATATAATAAAGCAAGTATAAAGGGCGGCCTTATCTCATGATAACTCATAATGATCGTTATTCAACTCATTTATTGAACTTTTCATATATAAACATAAACCTTTCTTAGATTTCACCCTTTTCTCAAAATAAAATGTCCATTGCCACCTTTTCAGGGAAAAACCCGAAAATGTCCCAATTTCTGGAACTCTTCACAAACAATACAATATCTTCATTTGGACGTAGCAAACAAAAATAAGCGAGTCGGTTCATTTACCTCTTTTACCGTACTTACGAAGTATACAATGGATTCTTGAGGCTAGGAGTACTAAATACGCGGATGTTACGTATAAATTGTTCCCTGGTTTTTATGTTTTGGTTTGGTTTTTGTAACGCGTTTTTATTTTAGTTAAAATCCTGCTTCTGTTTTGCTAAATGCAAGTTTTTAATGTCAATGCTTGAAAACGCTACTTTCATTTCGTCACTTTTATTTGTAGGTTACTAGTTACCTAATCAGAAAAAGCCAGGAACCCTAGTTTTTTCCTAGCTAATTTTAGCTATGAACGATGGCTTAAAAACTCACGCTAAGCAAGCATATGTACTTCCATTATGTATAATTCGTTCTGACTTAAGTATAAATTTAATTATTTATGTATTATACATTTCATTATTTTATTCGTATACTAGCTGCGCTCTGCGGCTTCGCCCGTGAGGAAATCTATGTGTAAAATGGTTTGTAAACCTTCCTCTTGAATCACTATCTATGAAAAAAAATCGAATCAAAATCGCTGCATGATTTATAGGGACAGACAGACAGCGGGAAGCGACTTTGATTTATACTATGTATTGACTTACATTTGATTATTCGAGGATTCTCTGTATATTTGCTGTAAGTCGACGACCGATGTGGCGCGGTGGGCGAAGGTCCGCCTGCGACGCAGGAGGTTGCGGGTTCGATTCCCGCCTCGGAACAATTGTGTGTACGATCTGCAGATATTTGTTCCGGGTGTTCTGGTCGTTTTCTATGTATAATAAAAAAATATCTATCTATGTAATGTATTGTATTATGTATATCAGTTATCTAGTACCCATAACACAAGCTCTGCTTACCATGGGGCTAGATAATGCTGTGTGAATTGTCCAGCATTATTTATTTATTTATTTAAGTACATTATCTAGTTACAAAAAAGTAAGAGTAAGTTTAAATTTCATTTCGGTGGAAATAACTGGACAGACACATCTGATATTTTTGAAACTGTAAACCTAACAAGTTATAAAAGCATAGACTGTCAAGTTCCTTCGCCTTCCTTAGCGAATTTAACAATTTCGGTAATTTAGACCCTTTTTACGTTTTATTGTAAGGGCACCGTACAACTCAGAGTAATGAGGAGCAAGAGTGTAGGTACTCCATTCACTGACCTATATTTACTCTACCTACGTAAAGTTAATGCATAGGTACCTACTAAGAGGGTATATTTTATAAAATACTGTGTTAGAAAAAGATAAGCGTACACGACGGGACGAATCTCTCACTCCGTTTTCCAACAGATATTGTGGTGAAACAATGGTCTATCGACAATAAAAAAGTAAAAAAAAAACTTCTGAGTACATACTTAAAGAAGCGAAATCAATCTCCTCTGTCGTGTGATTACTCGACGATGTTGTCAACCCATATTGCAGAGACCCACGAGACGACCCACCCACACATCCTGATTCCAAATGTATTAAAGTTTTAATTTTAACACAATGGTTTATTAGCAAAGGTAACAATGATATAATAGAAATAAATTAGAACTAGTATTTACAATTGAAAATTGCAGACTAACTGCAGACTGTTGCAAACAATCTACAGGTAACTCAACAGATCCATATAAATACTCGCCGGAGGCGTCCCTAAGACGTTGGCTGCATCGCCCCGCGGTATGGCAATGCTGATGCGTTGCGCCAGATACTCCCCAGCTTTCGGATCATGCGTCGCTTCGACCAGACGCTCTAATATTTTTTTTTAAACCGGGGAGCCTCGGATTCTTGCCCTAGTTTTAAATGATTTACGATTGCTATTACTTCTGTGTTTACTCTAGTATTTGTGATTTTATCAAAGATCTTCTTTGTTATAATCGTTACTGAATGTAACCGCTGACTGTACATAACTAGGTCAGTCAGAGTATTTTTTTGCGTTTTATTTTATATTCAGCAGCCACATTAGAATGCTTTGCAGAATAGTAGAACTTTTCCACCTAGTTGTAGCTTCCCTAAGTCGCGTCGCGTCGTGGAAATCGCGTAGAAAAGCCAGGAAATTTCTACGTCATATGGGAAATAACGTTCGGTGACCGTAATTTCCCTGATCATAACTAATCCGTTAGTCTCCATCAAAACCTTTATAACGGTTATTATAACGAATAAATAACGCGAACGATCTCTTTACGCCCTTAGATTATGCCTTTACGGTTTTACGAGCCGGTTTTATTAAAAATGGGTGATTAGATTGGATCTTACGTGAATTACGGCTACCAGTTTCAATAGAGATATCACAGGGAGAACCAATTCCAGGAGCGTATGAATCGATAATGCAAATTGAGTCATGCATCTTGGGAGCGCATTCTAAGACTAAACTTGATTAAGTAAGTTAGTTTAAGCCAACAAATTAAATAAATAAATAAACGAAAAGCCAATTTAACGGTTTTATCATTTTTTATTTTGAATGTTAAGGATGAATATCCGTTGATATAATCACATCTTATTATTTTTAACGGACAAAACAACAATTATAGACCGATTTAGAACATTCTTTCGCTTTTGTATGGAGAATGATCTCGAACTGGTCCCATTAAATTATTATTTTTTCCCGAAGGATTAGTATTTGTACCGAAAAACAAAAAAAAATGTGTAAAGTAAGGAATCCGAAATTGGTTTCGTTTTTTAAAACAGCAAACCGAAGACGTGAGTGACAACAGCCTTCTTTTTCGTACACCCATTTGTCTGTACAGCAGTTTTAATATAAGCCTTATTCTAGTGTCAATTAATTCCAAAATTGTCCTCGCACCTTTGCAACATAGTCCACCTCCATTTTGATTAACATAACGGCATAGGTACTCTTTGACCGGCCTACCGTGACACCCTTATCCGTACGCCGTACGGCACTACGCCCTTTGAGCCGGCAACGCAATTTCGTGCACTGTGTGTCAAAGTGTGATATACCTAGACACTTCTCTTGCTGACGTAGATTTGCAGAATCTAATAACCATCTTTGATGTTAATTACCTTACCACATCACCACACACAATCCAATCATGAAACAAGCTCAACATCAACATCATCAGCATCTCAGTATTTAACTATTTGTAAAGCTTTTTAGGTAGGTAAATATACCTACTTGAAAAGCTTTACCGGTAGGTGGCTTAACGGTGGTACCTAGGTATCTACCCTTAAACTTTGCCAAAAACCAAATACAATTAGTTGATAAATAATTTGATTGTATCGAAAAAACTACAAACCAGACTTTAAATCCATAGTTTTGAGCTGTTTTTCAAAGCGGGATAAATACTAATTCCTTAGGAATACATTTTTTAAAGGACATCACCTCGAAATCATCGTCTATACAACTGCAAATCATCCAAATCGGTTCTAAGGAATCAAAAGCGAACATACCTATATGTGTAAGAAAAGTTATGTGTATTCGTGATATCTATGAAATCAATGATTATTGATCATAGAACCTACTAATTTTTTCCAAGTCGGTTGAAAAAATGACGAGGGAAGATCGATAGGGCGTTGAAAATTCAACGGTAAATAAACATAGTAAAGCACACAAATTCGTTTAAAAATCTGCACACGAAAATCCGGTCAAGGAGATAATTAATTTTGGTACACTCTATATAAAGCGGGCTAAAAGCGGTGTCTACACTTTGGTTAATATAAGGACAGTCCTAAAAGTAGAGTACGGAGGGGAATGAAGCGTGTACTTTTCGCTCCATAAGCTTCGCACAAAGCAATGGCGGGCATAGGGTGACCGTGTTTTGCATTTTTATGGGATTCCGTTACGACATTGTTTTACTGCCCATGTTTTGTTCTATAGTGTTTGATACTATTTTATGGTGTCCCCAACGAGCTGTAGGTAAAGCGTAAGTTAGCAGTATTCATACTCGTAAAACTGCAATTCTTTTTATGAAACTACATGAAATATTTTAATTGGATGATAAAATCGTTTTTTTTGACCGCCTGGCGAATTTGCAGTTAAACACGAATATGTTGATTGCAGGTTGCAGATATTACCTATATCTATAATCACAAAACTACAATTTCTTATTGTATCCCATTGCTGGAACTAGGTTTTACCTCCCTTGAACCTTAAATCAGCTGTAAGATACTATTTGACAGCATCAGTGGCACGGTGGGCGAAGCGCCCGCAACCTGTGCCAAGTGCCTGCGACGCTTGAGGTTGCGGGTTCGATTCCCGCCTCGGAACAATTGTGTGTACGATCTGCAGATATTTATTCCGGGTGTTTTGGTCGTTCTCTATATATAATAAAAAATATTATATAATATTGTATTGTATGTATTGTATACTATCAATCATCTAGTACCCATATCACAAGCTCTGCTTAGCTTGGGCTAGATGATGCTGTGTGGATCGTCCAGCATTATTTATTATTGTCCACAAACACAACAACGTGTGGACACGTTAACCATGGACGTGCTGTTGACATAGCGTGCCGGAGGATGTTCCTGGAAATTAGGATATCGACGGTCGATACAGGCTTCAGAGAGTACTGTCAGATACACAGGATCTGATATATTTAATATTTATAGACCATAGACAAATATGTCATAGTATGGTGTCTTATGTGGAGCTGTGGGCGAAGCTCCGTCTGTTATTCAATTCAAATCAAATTCTTTATTTCCAGACAACAAAGGACCATAAAAAACATAAAATTACAAAATACAATGACAGCGAAGAAAATAAAACCAAAATAACAATATAGAGAGAGCATCGGTCAAACGGAAAAAAATGAACGTGCTAATTTTAAGTCTCAGTTATTTGAGCACTGCAGACACTGACCAACGAGCAAACAAATAGTTGTCCAACAACAGTCTTAATTTTTTTCCAACAAATTTTTCCTTAAAAACCACTTTCTTTTGGTACATTTTTACTTTAAAATAACGGTTTTTTAAATAAACCAAATGTGCTGTCTTTTTCCTTTTTGACTGTTCGTATTTAATAAAAATAATTATATAACTTTAGTATCTTTTTTCTCATATCTGTGGAAACTTATAATTAGCCGTTAGTTACACACTTTGTTTATTATTTAGTTATCTAGCTGTTAGTTTTCCCAAAATTATAAAATAAAATAATAATGAACGCTGTCCACTGTCCAGTCCACTTGTTCACACAGAAAAGCGGTTTGAAACTTCATTATGTTCAGAATTCTTCGCTTCATAGAGTCGCATTACAAAGTTCGAGTGAACTCCAGACAATGGTAAGTCTGTATACAAAGAACGAGAAGAAATGGGGTGGAATCTTAAAAGTCACTTTTTTTCTATAACCAACTAGCTGCGCCCCGCGGCTTCGCCCGCGTGGAAATCCTTCCAAAAAACCTTACTCTTGAATCACTCTATCTATAAAAAAAAATCCCCGTCAAAATCTGTTACATAGGAACAGATAGACATCGGGAAGCGTGGTCCTTTCTCGTAGGTTTCGGAGGTGTTAGATAACTAAAATCACTTTGTTGAGTTCGACAGGTGAAAGTTAGACCAAGAAGTTTGTGCACTAAAGATCCCAGCTCAATTTAGTTCAATTTCATCTATCTATCCATAGTTTTGAATGCTTTAATGTTGTAATTTCCTAATTTACGAAGAATAGCATTTATTTCGACACACACATAAGTACACAAAAATAAACAAAAGTAAACACAGAACATGGAGGTATACATGCTATATTATAGAAATTGTGGGCGTCAGGTCAATGTTGGTATATAAGAATTCGGTTACTTCCTGAAAGTATAGTAATACTTTCCAGTCCGTCAGGCCCTTTTTCGATAAGCGCCGACTGAAAAACGTTACACTGCTTAAAATAAACTTGAAATCAGATTGCACAAAACCGCAGAACGTTCTGTTAAAATGACGTAGTTCCGTGCAGTTCGGAATGCAATAGAAGAACGTATTACCTAGATACCTGCTCCCCACGGCGATAGTCACGGAATCCGTGGTTTTACTGATTTATAGTCGGGTTCTAGTTTACGTGGCTCCACGAAATTTTCGATTTATGTCGAGACTTTGATTCAAATTATTCTTCTATCATTATTTCTCTTTGATAAAGTAAATACATCGAGCAAAATAAACTCAAAGTAAAATACAACAAAGCAGAATACAATACCTTCCTGCGGACACAAACAAATGCATTTCAAAGCCGCAGCTTATAAAACAAATTGCACAGGCAACAATACCATTTAAAATACTCAGAGAAAACGCTAAAAAGTCTAGTAAATTACAGAATAGATTAAAAGAGCCAGGCAAAAGAGCCAGTACCTACCAGGAAACCACAGCCAGAAATGAAATTCTGCGGCCGCATCGGAGAATGCCCGCTTAAAAAATAAATTACAAAGTTTTTGTTCGTGTTTATCGTTCTTGTGGAGCGAAACGAATATTAATTTATATTGGCGTTAAGGTGCTTTTCGAAAAGCTTCGTACGCGACTTCGCGACTTCGCGACTCAAGAATGACCGTATAGGATGGCTGCGTTTAGAATGCTTAGTATTTAGGGCAACGGGCGAATGCCGCGCGAGGCAGCGACGAGACACCGTCGAGCTATAATAATTTACCAACAGGCATCATGAGGCACATGGAATCGTTCTTGTTTTTTGCTTTCTCCTTATTATGGAATGGCCCTGGGATGTTCCACTTTCGTAGCGGTATACGAATTCGTATCCCAAAACAACAAAATATGTCAGCTCTCGGATACTTCGGTGTATACTCGGTGCAACTCTGCTTTACTTGGGCACTATATTTAAATATATATATATACCTGTACTGTATCGGGGCAAGATCATTCTGTGCGAATTGTCTAGCATTATATGTGTATTTAATGAATATAGAAGACCTTAGAAACCATAGAATCAGTGCCAAATTAACAGATGTTAGATGATTAATAGAGCAATAAATAAATAAATAAATAAATTAAAGTTAGAAATAATGAATAAAACTTTACATGCTAGAAAAAATTGCATCATCCTAATTTTGTAATGTACTCAAGTACCATGTATATACATACTTTTCTTAAAAGTTCCCATTTTATTAAATAGAATAATTGTACCCTTTGAGGCGTCCCCTTGCCTCATATAACCCTTCGATGGATTTGGCCTCACTAAGTTCTTATTTCTCGTGTCTCATCTGTACACATAGCCACACAAATCGGATCAACAACGGTTGGACCGTTATGCTCGAAGTGACTATTTCACCATACAGCCAAATCTCCCAAGCTACCACTCAGACCTTCTTTCGCTTCACTCACTCCGATCAATAACTACTGCATTTAACGTTTTCACTGAATACCTCTTTCCTTTAGATTTCAACTTCCCTAGAACCGTCTAAAAATATTTAAAATCGTAAAGCCAAAAAATTTTTTGATTATAAATATTCGTTCTGAGCCATTTGCCATTATGCCTTGGTCGCTTGTTTAGAGACTTCTAAGTTAACAAATGGAAGCAAGAATGCCGTGACAGGTTTTGAGTCAAGTTTTTAGCTGTCGCGTTTGAACGTACAAATTGCGGACAACAGCGGAATAACTACATAATTGCTACATTTTTTATTTAACTTAGTTTCGATAGGTTTTTAGCCATGTTGAAAATGCAAGCATAATTTTGACATGATGGCCCACGATTGTCTCGCAGAAGGTGAAAAGTAAGTAGCGCTTTCAGATTTCAATAACTTTATTTTAATAGGCTTACAAAAAAATGAATGTATACTACATATAAGATTTAAGGTTGTTATCGATCTTCTCTTCACTCAAATATTTTGTTCGTAAGTGAAAAAATAAACCAGTAAGTACATAATATATTTTGTATAATATAACATAAGCCGCTACAACAACAAATAATAAAAAGAACATAAATAATAATGTTAAAGGGGAGCCCCCATACTAAACATTTGAGTAAAGTTGGCTTTTTGCATTTAAAAAAAAAAAAAATTTTTTGACAAAATAGTCATGCAACTCGCAACTGACCAGTTTTATGTATTCTAGTCTAGGTAGTAAATTTTTGGGATAATTAAAATCTTACAATTTTCTCTAGCGTGGGTAAGCTCTATCAAAATAACACAATAAACCTTAGGACTGTCTTCGTCTTGGGTCTGCTTATTTCTCTCTGTGCATCTATCCTAATATTATAAAGAGGAAGGGTTTTATTTTTTGTTTGTTTGTTTGTAATGAATGGGCTCCGAAACTACTGGACTGATTTGAAAAATTATTTCACCGTTGGGAAGCTACACTATCCCCGGTGAACATAGGCTATATTATATTTTCAAAAAAGTTAGGGATACGTACTAAAACCGTGCGAAGCCGGGAAGGTCCGCTAGTAATTAATAACTCATGTATGTTCCTAACATAAGTAGACAAACTACACTGCCAATAACCGAGGCAATTTAAATCCAACAATTTCCGCCAACCGCCCGTCTGAAGGAAACTTAATTAAGCCAAGAAGAAACAGCCTTATCGCAATTAAGCAATTCGTTTGTCGGACGTTTAACACACTTGTTTTGAACTGAAATTTTTAGGGTTATTTTAACAACAAATAAATAGCTTATGTTTTATTTTAATAAAGTAAAATTATATATATAATAAAGATTTTTGTAAAATAAACACAGATATATATTATCTATTATACATAGATTACGACCAGAACACCCGGAACAAATATCTGCAGATCGTACACACAATTGTTTCGAGGCGGGAATCGACAGCATCTCTTGCGTCGCAGGCTGACCTTCGCCCACCGCGCCACACAGGTTGTTATATCAAGGGGGTTGTTACGCTGGAATTTGACTAGTCAAATTGCTTATTTTGTAAGGCGAAAGAAATAAAAAATAATAATTTGAACTCGAAATTTGTAAACGTAATACCTACCCATACAATTTGAGGGACGACGTAAGTACAACACCGAATCCAATGACACCTTTAAAGCAAAGCATGTATTGTTATATTTTAACCAGGGGCCAAACCAGCCTATTATAGACTTGATTGAGATATTGTTAATATATGTAGAATGATACACCTGAGCTTAGCGAGGGAGAATGACAATACCGAGTTATAATTGGTGGTTTTTGCCCGAAAGAAAAACACTACTTTTCACTTCGATTGCGAGAAAATAAAACATTACGACTAATCATTATTATTGCACACCTTTTTCCACTTCTCTCACTCTCACCCTTTTCACGAATTCATCGTAAGTTTTATCACGTGATTTCTACCGCAACAGAAATTATATTAATAATTCTATTTAAAAATGAATTCAAATGAAATGTATATTCATTGTAAATGGAGTACCAAAAAGTAAGAAGACGTCCTGGCAGTTAATTTCAGACAAAAATTTAAAAGATAAAATACTTTTAATCCCAAGGGCGTAGATTCGAGTTTTACGCTCACTAAGCTACGCTATAACGACACATGAAAAAACGTTTGTAGCTGTAGCGGCAGCAAGCAGTCCTTTCGGCCGCATACGAAACCAGGGGTTCGTAACCATTTCCGATTAAAAACTTTTTTAACTGGTACGAAACCAGTTGCGATTAAATACTCTTTGTACTCTTACGCAATAATGTAGTATGTTACTCTAGCGGTCTTACAGTCGAAAATATACCTACCTATCAATACCTATCTCCTTTTTGCACAAACAGCATATCCCCCCATATAACTACATCAACCCATGAAAATAAGTTGTTACCTACTCTATTGAAATAGTTTTAAAAAAGAAACTGTACCGATTCTCGAATTCGTTATCCAGTTCTCGATTGCTAGTTTGCCGAACGAGCTCAAAATCGATTCTAAAGGGTTACGCATTTCACCTCTAGCCCTGTCCTGATTCTAGACGTGTAAGTTCAATAACCTGCGAGGTCACTGCTTCGATAAAAAAGCTGTGGCCTAGTTTTACAGCCCTTTTTCACTTTGGGTAAAGCTTTTTATCGAATACAAGTTGAGTAATTATGCTGGATAAGCTAGTAGCTTTGTACTTATTAATGTTTTAATTCTGGCCTTGTATCTTAGATAATAATTATAACGTAGGTTGCATTCTAAAACGAAGTACAAAATACATTAAACTGGTTCATACAAATACAAAATATAAAAATCTTTATTTGAAACAAAAAACTTGTGAACAGTCGATGCATAAAATGGCGACATTAATTAGATATAATAAAAATACGCTTTTACATCTAGGACAGATGATCCAAGCAATATCACCACGATAAATAACTTGGAACGTGTGCGTCCAAGGGATTCTTTCTAGTGTCGGTTTTTATAGTCTTTATGTTGTATAAAAAATATAATCATCTTTAGCGATTATGAGAGCTAAACTAATTTGCCATACTTTCACCACCAGATCGAAAAAATTTCAAGCGATTTTTTATACATGACAAAAACTTTTACACGGAAATCTATCGCACTGGAAGCAAAATTAGAAAAAATATGTTTGATTTAATAATCGTTTTGTTAAATTTACGTTTACGTTTTATTAAATAAATATTAAAAATGGTAAAACTTCTAGTACGGAATTCACGCAGGCAATATCGCGTTCAATTACATTCGAAATAATAACTAATAATAATAGAAATAGCATCAAATACGCATGGGCCGGCCGCTGAGATTTGACAGATATTCGTGCCCACCTTAGAAATTATTTAAATTGGCAAGTCTTACGAGAAACAGTGTTGTTCAAAAAAAATAAGAAAGAGCCAAGTCTCCCGGTAAGACAATGCGTCCACCTAATTGGAGGGGCTCAGAAAACGGCAAAAAACGAGAAATTCATCAGTAATTCAAAGCGTAATCCCCAGCATTCATAGACGTCATTCAACTGCCTCTTATTACTCAGTAAGTTAATTAACCAAATAATTAGGTGGGAGGAATGAACTGTAAGGAACTGACAGAACAGCTGGTTCAGTGCACTGATGGAAAGCTGTGAAATAACCGTGATAATCAAAGGAAACTTTTGTACAGATAGGGTTTTGCCCACTGCTTTACGGAGATCGTCAAAAAGAACATATTTTGGTGATATAGACATTAATTGAGCTCTACGATCAATTTAGTATTAAAATTACGAAGTTTTTGATAGTTTTGTTATTTTCAAGCGGCGAAGGTTAGTTTCCAAATAACGAAATGTTTAAGCTTACGCCGTTATTTCTAAATTTTTGCCCTTATACATTTTTCTACATAAAACAAATGTAAAATTAACTAATTATTTTGGTTTCACCAACAATTCATCTCCTTGGCAAAAGGTCGTAACAAACGCTTCTACTTTTCCATTTCTCATTTCTCTCTGTTCGATCCTATCAAATTCGTCTTCCTAGTTATTAGACCTTGTCATATTTTTTTTCGTAAAAAGTTTTTATTTATATAGGTCCGTACTTATATTATGAAAGCATGCTCACATGCTCAGCCATCGATCTATACCTACTGTAGTAAAGCTCATGCCTTACAAAATCCACTGCAAGACACACAAACACTGATTAAAGACTGAGCAAGCATTCATAATGCAAGCATTAATATGAAATCTTCACAATTGGTCTTTGGCTGAAAAACAGCGCTAATGACAAATTTCCAGCACAAGCTGAGCCAACCCCTATTTAGGCGCAGGGTCATGGAGGCAGCCTTTTTTTTACTATCACCTTTTTGTGTCACTTAACTATGAGTTAAAAAAAAAAAAAACATTTATTTCAGACCGACAGGTCCATAGAAAAACTCAATTATCAATTATTACACATTACACATTTAAATCAAATACAAAATACCAAAATGATAAAATAAAAAAATTAAGGTTAAGCCCCTTTGTGTTCCGTTTGTTTATTCTATGCCTGTATTTTGTACCTTTGTCTAAATAAATGTCTTTCTATTCTATTATTTTTTCTATTGGTTACTGCGTACGTAAGTATAAATACCCACCTACCTATTTTCTTAAATAAGATTGAACCAGATGTTTCAGAACATCCAGCGCCCACACAGAAGCGAACAGTGTGCTAATTACCTGCGGCCAAGTATTGGCACTGGAGTCACAGGAGATTACCTAAACACTACTGCGGTAGCTTGCGGCTCGATGTCATTACTGTACTTTAAATGTGTTTTCCATGTTCCTGTACATAAAGTTGTATTTTTCTACAGTTAAAATGGCTAAAATATTATTATTATATTATAATTCACAAAAAACTACTGAACGGGAAAAAATATCTCTTTATCCACTTAGAAATGTGAAAATCGAATTTAACGCGGTGAAACAGCTAGTTAATTGTAAACAATTAACTACAATTCACATGCTTGGCGTCGAGATTCAGATATATTCTAACTACTGAATATACTCGTAGGTAAAGGCCTACCGATATCGCTATTACGTGGGTAACTACCTAAGTATGTACTTTTCTTACTGGCAAGGTGGCGATACCCTGTTGATGACTGACAGTCGATCAAATCACCAAATTAGATACTAGTTTCTCCCCGCGGCTTCGCAAAATTTTGTTACTATTTAAAAATGTTTTAAAGTTATTTATATCCCATGCAGCCATCCATCCACAGACCCATGCAGCCATCCATCCAAACGTTTGCATTTATAATAATAGAAGGACTGTTTCAAGCACCGCCACGACAAATTCACGCGCACTACGAGGCCACGATATCAAATTCAGGCATTTTATAAAATCTAAATAAGTAACCATATTTGAATTTCTGAAATACAGGCATAGCTAAGCGCAAAAGCTTGTCGAAATTGCATTTTATTATAACAAGAAATACATTTCTCGTTCCCGTTATTCCAGTTCTTGGCTCTACAATTGCATAGTGGTTTTTGCTCCTCCGTAAAACAGTGTTGCCATAATTCCGGTAATGTAAAATTGCATTTCGCTGAAAACGTGTTGCCAGGATCGCGGTGGAAGTTTCAGCAAGCTGACGCCGCCTGATGCAGACTTATGTAATTTATCATACTTTAAAATATTAAATTCTAAGGAGATTGTTATTGATGGCGGCTCGGACTGCTTCTTAGCAGATAGATTTTCTTCACTTGCGTGGTATAAATAATTCATTATAATATATGTATCGAACTATATAACGACACCCGCGGCTTCGCACGCATTTTGCCTGGACAATAAGTAGCTAAGACCGACTAGAACTACATCTGTGCAATATTTTAGCCCTATCCTAATGGATATTAAAAACATTTCATCACCCAAAACTACTTAATAGTAGTTTTGGGTGATGAAATGTTTTTATTATGATAAGGTAAACAATTAATTATGACGACCGATGTGGTGCGGTAGGCGATGGTCCGCCTGCGACGCAGGAGGTTACGATCTACAGATATTTGTTCCGGGTGTTCTGGTCGTTTTCTATCTATAATAAAAAATATCTATCTATGTAATGTATTGTATTATGTATATCAGTTATCTAGTACCCATGACACTACATTACAGTCCAGCATTACATTACAATGAATTAACCCCCCAGGCTTCTTGAAGATTTTTGTTTTAAATAATCACATCACTAAAGTACCTATTTGAAGAAGTGGACAAATGTGTATGTGTTGTTTGTGTAGCAGCTTTAACTTGCGCGAGCAAAATGTGTTTTTTTAATTGGTGGCGGTGGTGTACTTAGCTCTTTAGTATTTCTCTTTGTTCTCCTCGTTCCAATCATTGGTAGAATCCGCGTTGATTTTTCATTTCCTGATATTTCCCAATACCGAATAGCAGCTAATAACAGAACAACGTCGAAGTATTAATAGCTCTGAGTTGGCAACAAAGGCAAAGGACAGGAGCGCCTGTCGATCTGCCAACTCTTTGAGTGCTTACTGTCTCTAATAATTAGTAGCTTTACTTTCAGCGTTATTTTAGGATGAACAAAAGTTTTACGGTAAAGAAAAGATAAATAGGGTGATTGAGCGTTGGTCATCCAACAGAAACATGGTTCGTGGGTATTAGCTGCCTCACATTCGTAATGATTTTATCAAAATAAACAAGTTTAAATAGTGTAATTTTAATTCTGGTTAATGCTTACACAAAAATGAAATATAGAGGTATATTGCTAATTTTATTATTATATTATTTTACATATTCAACACAAAGTTTTTCAAAGTAGTTTATCTAATTAAGTCCAACACACGAAAACATTAATAGTTATCCTGTTTAAAGTTACCCTTACTAAAGCACACCTAAAAGTAGTGTGGTGATAAAATATCTTTAATTTAGAATATGTACCCCTACTCAATTTATGCTCTTATGAAAGAATGTTACTATGTTTGTAGCTACTGGCTTTTTGAATTGCATATAATAATTATTTTTTTGACAAAAATTGCGCCATTTTTTTTTATTCGTTATTTAACAAAATACATTCACAAGTTTTTGCTTGTTTTTCAACAAAATCAGTGTTTTGTCATGAAATTATTACAATAAATAAATTTTTAGACATTTAACCACGGCCTGTATAACTAAGGGAGCGGCAGCAGCGCCTCTTGCTGAACTATTATAACTCCGAACTGTGATCCACAACCCAATAACTTAGCGTGGGGATTATGGGCATTACCCCCACATGATAAAAGTCAATAAGGGGCTTATCAAGGGTAGGCCTGTACCCAGCAGTCTACCAGTATAGGCTATAGATATAGCATACCCAAGTTAGTGTCATTTTATTAGCTACTAGTTTTTGTCCGCAGCTTTGCACGCGTTGTTTCTATGGAAATCACGCTAACCCACGGAAATTGGATAAAAAGTATCCTATGTCCGTCTCCTGGTTCCTCCCCACAAATTTTCAGCCAAATCAGTCAGCTGTTCTTGTGCTATAAATAGTGTAATTAACACGAATTTGTTTCATATAAATATCTGTTAATATTTTGAATACTTTAACAAGTACCGTAAAGGTACTCTAGCCAAGTCTTAATGCTGTAAAGTACTTGAAACGTTCACACCTGAGCTTAAAGTTTCAGGACGTTTCCAATCTGAAGTGATGAAGAGTTACTTAGCGTGAGCTCAACTGTTCCAAACTTAAACCAC
Source organism: Eupithecia dodoneata (assembly GCA_947044415.1). Lineage (NCBI taxonomy): Eukaryota > Metazoa > Arthropoda > Insecta > Lepidoptera > Geometridae > Eupithecia > Eupithecia dodoneata. The sequence goes on along the minus strand of OX345656.1, from coordinate 1,954,213 downwards.
AAACATGTTAAAGAAATTGCTTTTCTGTAGACTCTAGAAATATCGGAGTTGGAGCTTTTAGTTGGTAGCTTCGTCTGAAGGTACAGTCTTGAATGGAGTGGATTATGTAATTGGTGGGTTTGTTAGATTCGCTGTTTATATATTTATCATACGCAAGACTCATAACTACACTACTTAAAAAGGACTACTTTAGTAAAGTAAGTTAAAAATATGTACTTTATGAAAATCACCAGTAAAAAAATGCTTGAAAATGCAGCATTTTTTAATTATAATATGATCAACATCCTCTAATCTGCAATACTTAGTTAAGCATATATGGTTATAAGTCTTTGCAATTATTATTCTTTTCAATTATTAGGCTTTAAAATTAAATAAATAAAAATATATAAATAACATAATATAACAATACTTCTGCAATCAGTCTACGTAATCATACGGTTAACTAAGTATTGCAGATTAGTGGATGTTGATAATCATTGTGAATACTTAAAAGGTCTGCGACCATTCAAAATGGTAAAATCTAATCTAGCTATATATATTTACCTGTTCCGAGAATCTTACCATCTACGCATCGAGTTTGAGTATTCTAATCACACTATGACTTCACCAAACCGAAATAGGCACAATATTTAAGAAATAACATTAGGTACCCTTTCTGCGACCATATGCTTTCTACTACTACACATTCCAGCCGTCATCTCAGAACTCCTTTCTCACGTCTTCTTAAAACCATACAAACAAATAAAGGTCCCACAATCGCTACAAAAAATGAAACGTGCTCATTCAGTCTCATTGGCACTACACGAAGGATTCCAAATCTGGCAGCACTCCAGTAGCAACAAGTATTCCACCAGGGATCTGGTAAATTGGGCTTAAACTGCGCGATTACGTACGCCTTGGAACAAGCTAAACAAATGATGGCGGAGGTGTTTTCTGACGGGTAAATTATGGGCGGCTTCTCTGCCTTGTAAGTAAGAGGTGCCTATTGGTGGTAGGTTACTAGCGTGTAGTAACTAGAACAGTGACGTGAGTATAGGCTTTCATAAGGATAACCAACGATTTTCTCAGTCTCTGGTGTCGGTAAAATTCGACAAGAATTCTGTCTACACCAACACAACAAAGTCGATGTTTGTTTATTTATGTCCACCGATAATATAAACAAACTATGCATAAGAGCTGCGTGCTTGCGCTCTCATAGGGCTAGCATATGCACCACGAAAGACGTATGCATACATACATACATATATCTGAATCAAATGTGCCAAAGAATCCATAATTTAAAATTCATGAACGACTATCGTATAAAAATTCGCGTAGGGCATATGCACCGCGTAACTTCATGGGCTCGTAAATATCTGAATCAAATGTGCCAAAGAATCCAACATTTAAACGACTATCGTATGAAAACTCGCACACATTAACGCTGAAACATCATCCAGAAAAAAGTACGCGGTCTGATACAGAAGTTAGAAAAGGATCGTAGCGGATGGCGGTGCTATAATGAAAAAATACAATACAATACAATACAAAAATACTTTATTGTACACCAGTTACAGATCATTATAAAACACATCACATGATACAAGTACAATGGGCGGCCTTACCGCTTAGAAGCGATCTCTTTCAGGCAACCTTTGAAAAAATCTTCCCATGAAAAGTAGACCTAATAAAGTCTCATCGTGTAATTTTTTTATCTTCAGCGAGATAACTTTCTTTATCCATCAGATACTTTTGGGCTTTCCGACTTCAATTCGGGACGAGCGGAGATATTTTGGTATTTCTAATGAGTAACTATTTTAATTGTTTTATTTTTAAAATATCTATGTAATCTATTGTATTAAGTATATCAGTTACCCATAACACAAGCTCTGCTCATTGGGGCTAGATGATGCTGAGTGGATTGTCCAGCATTATTTATTTTTTTATTTTTCCCACCAAACGTATCATTAAATCATCGTATCTAACCTCTTACCTGGTAAGTACCCAGAGTTACATTAGATCAAAGGGTGCCATGGTATTGTGAGTAAATTTTCATATACAATTACACATATTTTATAAGTAGTTGGTTATTGGGGCTTCTGGATCAGGATCATTCATGAATGAATGATCCAGAAGCCCCAATAACCAACCTGAATTTATAATATATTGATTGAATTATCATTTTCTAGCTCTATTCCTCATTATTTTCATCGATTCATATTGAAAAAATATAAGAAATGAGTCTGAAAAATATAATCATTATCCCTATTCACCTTAAATAAAAATTGATCATCTATTCATCATTCAGATTGAGTGAACTATCATCAACCACTACATAGTACCTATTAGTCGATTCATATTGAATAAGTAAACAAAATATATTGAATATTAAACCTACGTGAATATTCATTTGATTGCTTGTATATACATAGAAAATATTAGTAATTTCTCTGAGGTATTAGGTAATTTACCTACATATCTATTTTTTAAATTTATATAAGGAATGGTAGGTATTTATAAAGAAAACAAAAAAATAAGAATATGATATTTTATTCGGTAAGTTTTCTCAATTTTACTTTTCTAATAATGCTTGAATTTTAGTTATAATATCCTGAGTGGATATGTAAATATCATCAAAAAGCACGGTTTTAACTACATGTTGTGCACATAACTCAGCTTTACATTTACACAATGTGTCTTCAGTCGAGTCAAAATTTTTGGCATCATATATCTCAATACGTACAAGTTTATACCCTTGAGCTGGTTTTTTTATGAATGAATAATTGGTAGTAGGGACACCATCATTCAAAGTAGTTGGTCTACTACGACGGTCATCAGTTCGGCTCTTGTATGGTCCACATACATCTTCACCCGAAGGAATGAAGTTGAATAAGTGGTCGTGTGAATCCTGAAACATGAATAAGTTTTAGATAAGATTACTCAACATTGAATGAGCTAATGACGTGCTAATAATTATGCTAAGGTATGTAGGATAAGTATAGGTACTTACCGACATAATTGTTGATTAATTTCTGAGCTTTTGCTTTAGCAGATGAGCCTACTGGTATCGACGAGTGACGAATCGTTATGAGCATTTAATAAACACTTTCGAACGCTTTTATAGACCTTTGTTAAGTATATTAGGTTGAAATTGCACAGGTAAAATCTCAAATCAAATCCATAATGTACTTATAGTTATTATGATACAACTTAATAAGTTCGATACTTATCGATAGGTATCAATCATTTCCAACGTACGTACCTAACCTTAATTAACAAAATCCGTAAGCGTTAGCTATATAGGATCAATTTAGTGAAAAATCGGATAACCTTAATACCTAATCAAACCCTTGACCCTTAATTTGAATTATAGACCGCCAACCAACATGCCAAAACGGTCTTCGATATATTAGAATCATAATTATACAACTATAAGATCGGAATACAACACGTGTTACCATTTTAGGAGCCGTGCAGTGCTCAATTACATTCCTAAGATTCCAACATTGTACTTCTATTTTTGCTATTTGCACTACCTGTGTAGGTACCTACAAAAATAATGAAAAGCTGGACAATGCATACAGCGTCATCTAGCCCCAAGTTAAGCGAGCTTGTGTTATGGGTGGGTGTAGATGGCTGATATACTTAATAGGAATACATTACTAGATTTTTATAGAAAATACTTAGAATACCCGGAACAATTATTTATAGATCGTACAAACATTTTTTACCAAGGCGGGAATCGAACCAGCAACCTCCAACGTTGCAGGCGAGTTAACGTTAACCCTACAGTTTTATTGTTCCAAGTTATTGGAAAATAGAACTAGTGTTAACAATTGAAACAGTTGAGCAGACTGTTGGAAACAGTCTAGAGTCTGAGGCAGCTAAATTTCATCACTATTATTCTTTTACATAATACCAATGGTAAATTACTTGAATGTTATGTTATGATACTACCAATTTTATAGTAGATGTAACTTATTTCGCAAATAAGTAGATTATACAATTAGATCTGCGACAGGAATTGAACCCGCAACGTTTTGCTATGCACCACAAAGGTCTTAAGATAGAAGTTTAGGGCCCCTTCGCACACGTTTTTCTCAAATAAAAAATGTGCATTAAATTGTGAAAGTGAAGTAAGTTAAAGCTCGCAGATTTACCTATTTCTTTACAATATACATAGTTATAATAGCGGTTTTTAAAATACGTTGTAAACTGTTAAGATAGGTACTTTCCTTATAAGATTTAGCAAGCTGATATCATAGAATCATGTTAGTGTGAAATTTCTGGTAAGCATTTTGTTTATGTGTGTATCATTAACGCTCCAAAAATGGGCAAGGGCTGTATAGAGTAGCATGATATAAAAGCCGCATGTCTGGATCAAAATTCAAACCACTTTCCTGAGGGATACAAGCAAGACGAGCTACAAATACAAGATTTTTAAATTTCAAAATGTAAGTACCTACCTATATAATGTACTTAATATCTTATTTATCAGCAGATAGATTGTTTATTCAATCATTCCTGAATCTATCCATTCATTCAATAATGATTATATTTTTTCATAAATTTTTAAGTTTCGATATTTTTTACGTAAATAGTAATTTTAATATTTTTTTATTTTGTTTGTTTCATAGGTCGAAGACTGCTGCTACTGCTGAGGAACTATTCGGAAGCATGTCCGATTCCAGTTCCGACGAGCGGGTGGAGAAGCCGAAGAAACTCACAGAAAAAACTACGAAGCGCCGGGCATCAAATATTGCACCCTCTCCAGTTGCAGCACCATCGGAACCGTTGGCGAAGAGATCGAAACCGACGAAAGTCCGGATCAATCCGGTGAATGTTGTCAAAGCAACGGCAGGCGACTTGTTCGGATCCGATTCAGAGGAGGAGGTGGTAGTGCCGGAGAGTAAACAAGGTAAAAAACCGCCGCCTATTTTCTCTTATTATACGAGACGGTTGGCGAATGGTTTTAGCCGGCAACTGACAGAAACAAGGAGGGGATCTCATTATGTAGAGGTTAAAATATTTAAAACCTCGGAAATTGAGAATGTCCTACCAGTTAACAGGTGGAGACATTCAATTATTACTATAAAAAATCAGATAGATGAAGGAGGTAATACGTGGCGGAAGCTACAAGAATTGGTAGGGACCGCAAAACAGGATTTTAAAGGGGTCCCATCAGTATTCCTCAGCCAGTACTACTAGCTTTACCTACATGCATTATACGCTGGCTCTTATGACTCACCTCATATTTTATTATTTTATAGATGTTTAACCCCCTATTATAATCATAGACTTAATTCTTGTAATCATTAGTGTAAGCATTGTTAAATAAATGACTATATTTATATTATAATATGATTTTTGTTTCTTTTTCAGTCCCGAACTTAAATGAAGTCACACACTGTAAACAGTGTAATATTGAATTACCAAGTTATAGATACAGATTTCATGTCAGAACTAATATTCACAAATCGAATTGTCTATTAAAGTCAGAGTATGAAAATGTTGATATTGTTGCCACGGCTTTTAAAAATAGAATTATGACATATCGTTTAAATGCCTCACAAGAAGTCGAGTACCTCACAGCTGAGGCGTTCTTGGAGGATAATAAACGAGTCATAAAAAAACTGATCGATGTATCCATAGAGAAAAATCAGTGTATTAAAATGAATTGTGAATTGTTTGCTTATTTTGTATTATGTAAATCAAATGAGAAACAATTAAAATCATTTAATACAAAATATGAAATTATTTACCATAGTACAGACTTTAATGAAATATATACGAATATCATAGAAAAATTCAGAGATAAATTAACAGAGTTCTCACAGTGTGAGTCTGGATGGTCTTTTGTTGCAATAAGCCATTTGGAAATCAATATTAACAAATATTCTCCTATGAGGGGTGGTACCTATATTGAATTACCACCTAGGATAAAGAATACTAAAAGTTGCATAAATGTAAAAAATTCTGATAATAATTGTTTTTTATGGAGTATTGTGGCAGGTATGTTTCCCGCTAAAAATAATGTATGCAGGACTACCTCATATCCACACTACTCAACAGTTTTGAGAACCAAGGAATTATCTATACCGCCTTCTAACAAGGATATAGCGAAGTTTGAAAAGATTAATAGTAATATTAGTGTAAATGTTTATGGTTTGGATGATAGACAAATTGTGACTGGGCCTCTTTATAGAACACTCAATAAAAAGCCAAATCATTTTAATTTGCTATATTTCCAAAGAAACGGAAAGGGTCATTATTGTTTAATCAAAGACTTGGTACGATTAGTTCGTAGACAGGTGTCATTGCACAAAACTAAAATGTTCTTATGTGATACCTGTTTACAATTTTTCATAAGTGAATGTAAGCGCGATAAACATGATTGTTCTAATGTTTTAACCGTACTACCAGAAAAGGACAGTTACCTTAAATTTAAGAATTATGAGAGACAGCAAAAAATTAACTTTGTTATTTATGCCGATTTTGAATGCCTGTTATTGAATTATAATGATAAATTTAAAACCAAAAATACCGAAACAAATAAAATCCATGAACCATCATGTTTCGCGTATTACATATGTTGTTCTCATGACACGAGTTTGAACAAACTTGTATCTTACCGAGGAAGAGATTGTGTTCAAGTATTTATTAAAAGTTTAATCACAGAAGTTAATAACATCAATACAATTTTGAGTAATAAAAAATGTATGAGTTTATTAACTGAACAACAAGAAATAGAATATTGTTTCGCTAAAACATGTTACATATGTAACCAGATGTTATTCAATGACAAAGTTCGAGACCATGATCATGTTACCGGCGAGTATAGAGGACCGGCTCACTCTCACTGCAATTTGATGCATAGAGTATGTCCTTTCGTACCTGTCGTGTTTCATAATCTATCGGGCTATGATGCACATATTTTCATAACTGAATTGGCAAAATATGAAGGGGAAATTAAGGTTATACCAAAAACTAAAGAGAAATACTTATCTTTCACAAAATTTATCAAAGCAAATGAGTGTCCACAAACAATTCAAATAAAATTTATTGACTCATACCAATTTTTAAGTACAAATTTAGATGCTCTGAGTAAAAACTTATCCGATAAAGATTTCGTACATTTGAAATCAGAGTTTGATGATGAACTTAAATGCAATTTATTACAGCAAAAAGGTATCTATCCATATGAATACATGGATTCGTGGTCAAAGTATGATGAATCAAAGATTCCACTTAAAGAAAATTTTTACAGTAGTTTGAAATTGAGGCATATTTCCAATGAAGAGTACGATCATGCAAAAACTGTTTGGCAATATTTTGATATACAATCACTTGGAGAATATACGGACTTGTATGTTAAGTGCGATGTATTGTTATTATGTGATATTTTTGAAAATTTTCGATTACTATGTTTGAAATATTATCATCTTGATCCCGCGTACTATATTACATCACCAAGTTTAAGTTGGGATGCAATGTTGCTGTACACTGGTGTAGAACTTGAATTGATTCATGATTTAGAGATATATCAATTACTGGAAATGGGCATACGAGGAGGCTTAGCACAGTGTTCAATGCGACATGCTAAAGCCAATAATAAATACGTACCATCCTTTGACGACTCAAAACCGTTAAATTATTTGATTTATCTTGATTGCAATAATCTGTATGGTCATGCAATGACAAGAAAAATGCCAATTTCTGACTTTAGATTTATGACTCAGGAAGAAATGAATTTTTTTGATGTATTATGCATATCAGATGATGCTTATTATGGCTATATTTTAGAAGTTGACTTAGAATACCCTAATCACTTGCATGATTCACATAGTGATCTACCATTTGCTCCTCAAAAAATGATTCCTCCTGAAGGAAAAAACCCAAAATTGATTGCAAATTTGTATAACAAATATAATTACGTCATACATTATGTTCATTTAAAAGAATGCTTGAAAAATGGTCTCGTTTTGTTGAAAATACATCGAGTATTGATTTTCAGACAAGAAAATTTTTTAAAAAGTTATATCGACTTGAATACTTATTTACGTCAAAAGTCTACATCAGAATTCCAAAAAGATTTTTTCAAACTCTTAAATAATGCGATATTTGGAAAGACTATTGAAAACAGACGAAAGCAAGTAGATGTTAAATTGATTAATTGTTGGAATGACTCTAGAAACAGAACCAACAAACATGTTGGCGGTGAAAAATTAATAACAAAACCAAATTTGAAAAGTATATCCATTTTTAATGAAAATTTTGTTGCCATACAGCTTAGTCATGAAAAACTTGTTCTTGATAGACCGATATACATCGGTTTTACTGTATTGGAATATGCTAAACAACATTTGTATCAATTTCATTATGACTTGATACAAAAAAAGTACGGTGATAAAATAAAACTTTGTTACACGGATACTGATAGTTTGCTCTATTTAGTGCACACTGATGATTTTTATTCAGATATGAAAAATGATATTGCCATGTATGATACAAGTAATTTTATGAAAGATAATCCTTATGCGATGCCTTATGTAAATGCTAAAGTACCTGGTTTATTTAAAGACGAACTTGGTGGTGATGTAATTACTGAGTTCATTGGCTTACGAGCCAAGCTATACTGTATTAAATCCATTAAAACGAAACTAGTAAAAGCAAAAGGAGTATCTAAATCTGTTACATCAAGATTAAAATTGTCTCAATATACAAGAACATTGTACAATGATGAAAACTTAACATGTAAGATGAATTTGATTAAATCAATTAAACACAAATTGTATTCACAACAGTTAAATAAGCTAGTTTTAAATAGAAATGATGACAAAAGACATATCCTCGCAAATCAGATTGAAACATTGCCATGGGGTCACTATAGTATTATCTAGTGCATCAAAATATTATAATAAAGCAACATAAATTATAATACCTATTATATTAAGCAGAATGATGATATGAAATCATTGGATTGTAATTGGTATTACTATAAATATTTTTGTCATATTAGTATAGAATGTTTTCATGTACCTATAGTGTTATTAATAAATAAAATATGAACAGTACTGTATGGTTTTTATTTTAAGGTAATCATACGTCCATTATTTATTTCAAGTCTTAGACATCTTATCTAGTAAAGAGAAGATATAGACAAAAATAAAAGCTCTATGATACCAAACCTATTCATACATAATACATAATTTATAGGTTAGGTACTTATAAAAACCAAAGCATTTGTTTTTTCGAGACACTACTTAAGCATGAACGTTATAAGGCAAGCGGTATCTTTAGAAGTGGAGCAAATAGCTATAAAAGAAAATAATTCCAAAATAAAACACAGTATATTGTTGCCTAATAATATAAGATGCATAATATGTGGACCCTCTAACTGTGGCAAGACTAATGTTATGATCAGTTTGCTTATTCACAAAAATGGTCTGAAATACAAGAATGTGTATTTATATTCAAAAACAAGTTATCAGTCAAAATATTGTTTCTTAAAGGATGTATTGGAAAGAGTATCGGATGTGAAATTGTTTATTTTTGACTGCAATGAAGATGTTATTCATCCTAGTGATGCATTACCAAACTCGATAATTATTTTTGATGACGTCGTTAGTGAAAAGCAAATAAATATACGTAACTACTTTACTATGGGAAGACATAAAAATATTGATTGCTTTTATTTATCTCAAACTTACAGTAAAGTCCCGAAGCAGCTTTTACGTGATAACACAAATTTTTTGATTATTTACAAGCAAGATTATAAAAATTTGAAACATATTTACAATGAACATGTTTGTTCTGATATGGGATGGGATCAATTCAAGGACCTATGTTTTAAAATTTGGAAAGTTCCATACAATTTTGTAACTATAAGCAAAGATCATGAATTAAACAAAGGAAGATATAGAAAGTCATTACATGATTTTATTACATTTAAATAAATATCTATATAATGTTAATGCATTCATACTTTAGATCATTTTTGATCTTGTCATTGTGTACGTGGTACAATGGAGAAAAATATAAATATAAAAAAACAACTAATTAAATCTGTAAACGCAATCAAATTTAAAGTGAAACAAATTAAAGATGATGAATTTAATGCAAAAAACCATCTTAATTATTTTTTCAAACCAGTTGCTGGCCCTTTAAGTACATTGCTAGCTACAAATTCACCAATACCTCATGCAAGCTACAAAGATCTACCAATTTTCCAAAAGATTGAACCCTCAACAAGTCATATGAAAAAGTCTGATTCAGACAGTAAACTGAATACATCTGAACAGTTTTATTCAGATTATGATAGTATTAATGACGATGGTGATGATAACGAGGATGATGATGATTATGATGCAAGAAAAGAAGATGAAAAACCTAGTACTGAAGATAGATCACTAAGCAAGGAGGAAATTCTTGAAATATACGATGATATGAATATTCCTTTTGGTGTGCGTAATGTTAATAACAGGTTGATGATAGGAAATAAAGATGTTGAATTTTTTACATCTCAAGATAACTCAGATGATAAATGTTCTGTCATTAGCATTGATGATAAAAGATATGAGTTGACTCCTGGTTTGAAAGAATTATTGTTACGTAAAAGACCAAATTTAAACATTATTAGTAATCATGATAAACTTATTTACAAAAATATTATTGAATTAACAAATGTTCACAAAAGAGATTACCTTTCATCAGCACAAATCAAGGGTGATAAGGGAATTAAGTATCGTAAAATAATCAAGCCATTAATTGAATCATCTAGCATGCATGATCTAGAGAATGAAAATGATAAAATGCAGCAAGGAGCTGGTTTGCCAACTCTAAAAAAGTATTGTAAGAATACTGAACTAGTCTATTGGGATGATCCTAATGAGCTGGTTGAAAGGCTCAAACTTTTAATCGCATCTAAAACAGCTGGCAATACTAGTTTAGACAATGAAATAATATCTATTATTGAAGAGTTACAAGAAATTGGTATAGTAAAATTATAAAAAGCGTTAACACGAATATTTTTATTTAGTAAACAGTTTTTCGTTGTGAGAATGGTTTAACTTTTAAATAATGAGTGCATTAAAAAGACAAATCGTAAATGAAATACATAAAAATGCTATGAAGAACTTTCCAAGGAGGCATGTTATACAGAAAGATATCGATGATTTATGGCAAGCTGATTTAATAGACATGCAAAATATATCATCTTGTAATAAAAACTACAATTATATATTAGTTGTTATTGATACCTTTTCAAAATATGCATGGGCTGTACCCTTAAAAAATAAAGACAAAAATTCTGTATCCAATGCCTTTAATAAAATATTATATACTCAAAACCGATGCCCCAAAAATCTACAGACAGATTTAGGCACAGAATTTTATAATGATAAATTCAAAGATATTTGTAGACAGTATTCAATAAACCATTATTCCACATTCTCAACAAAAAAGGCTTCAATCGTTGAACGTTTCATCAGAACAATTAAAAGTTATCTGTATAAAGAGTTTAACTATAAAGGTAACTATCGATGGATTGATAGAACACTTGATGATGCAATTGAAATATATAATCATAAAAAGCACAGGACTATTGGAATGGCACCCAATGATGTTGATGCTACAAATAAATTAATGTTGTTGAAAAGGTATGGTGAAATGAATACCATTAATAAAAAAACAAAAATAAAATTGGAAAAAGGAGACTTTGTTCGTATAAGTAAACATAAAGGTTGTTTTGAAAAAGGATATACCCCAAACTGGTCTACAGAGTTGTTTCAGATTCAAACAATAAAGAAAACATGTCCAACCACTTACTTATTAATAGATTCAAAAAAACAACCTATATTAGGATCATTTTATGCTCAAGAGCTGCAAAAAACACGCCTTTCAGACATTTATTTGGTTGAAAAAGTTTTAAGACGTAAAGGAGATAAAATATTTGTTAAGTGGTTAGGTTTACCATCAAATGAAAATTCATGGATTCATAAAATGAATGTATTATAAAGCACGAACATTGTATTATGTCATCACTTATTGTTCATAAATGAGAGGAGGAGGACTTGTGAATACTTTAATTTATAATTTACCGTTTGAGCTTCATTTACCGGGATATAATTATTGCGGACCAGGAACAAAATTGTTTGAAAGACTTGCTCGAGGAGATAAGGGTATCAATCAATTGGATGAGTATTGTAAGGCTCACGATATTGCATACAACAAATCACACAGCTTAAAAGATCGTCATAAAGCAGACTTAATTCTTATGAAAATGGCGAGAACAAGATCTGTAGCTTCTAATTCAAGTAGAGGAGAAAAAATTGCAGCGAATTTGGTGAACAAGGTTATGTTAACAAAAGTTAGTTCTGGAGCTGGACTTAAAAAAGATTTTAAGAAAATAGTAGCTCACACAAAAAGAATTCTTAAAAATAATAAACCGAAATGTAAGAAAAAATTAATAGAGCTGGCTTATCATGTAGCCAAAGAGCTAAGCCCAGATTCATGTATGAAACTACCACGTATCATACCGATACCTAAATCAGGCGGTGTTTTACCCTTAATTCCTATATTCGCTGGTTTATCTGCAGTTGGTAGTTTAGCTGGAGGAATTTCTGGAATCTTCAAGACAATAAATGAATACAAACTTGCCAAAAAACGTATAAAAGAATTGGAACGACACAATCAGCAATTAGAGGGTGTGAATATAGGCAAAGGACTAACATTGGATCGATACAAAAATGGATTTGGTTTGTTTCTTAATAAGTGCAATGCAAAAAACTAAATCGTTGGCTACCTAACCGTGCTCTCACCAATATAGATATCATGAAGTTTGCTTCAAGAATACCACATTTTCGTGGAGTATATATGAGAGATAAATTACCAAGATATCCATTTTTGAAAGAGTGTGGAATTGTTAACTTGGATAGTTCTAAAAACCTTGGTACACATTGGGTAGCCTACATAAAATTAAATGAATATATTGAATACTTTGATAGTTATGGTAATTTGAAACCACCAATCGAACTTATACGTTACTTAGGTCCAGATATCAAATATAATATTTTCAACATACAAAAATCTAACCCATTCAAATGTGGCCACTTTTGTTTAAAATTTTTAATAAATTTTTGGAATAAGCATGGTAATTGCACTATAAAAAGAGAGGCGTAGTGATAAACATTGCGGTATTTGGTCTCTATTGAATAAGTGTGGTCGTTTGTAGATTGTCTTAGAATCAGAATGATACTCTATCATATAAAACAAAACACATACCGAGGTAAAACTATTTCTTCGCTGAGAAGCAAAAGGCAAAGACGTAAAAAAGTTGTAGCAAAGAAGCTTACCAAAGAAAATAAATTATTCTTACAAAGTTTGGGGCTAAGAGTAATATGAATTACCTCCACATTACTGATTCTCCTCGTTTTGATAACTCAATAGTCAGTTATGAAATACATACTTATAGTCCGTATAGCAGCAGTTTTAAAGAAAATGATGAAATAAGAATACCTATCCATCAACAAGATATTTATGTGTTACCGTCGGCCAGTTACATATACATCGAAGGTCGTGCTAGTGTATTTTCCAAAGATGCATTATCAGGAAAACAAATAAAGAAAAAAGTGAAGTTTAGCAACAATGCTATATCTTATCTTTTTCAAGATATTCGGTATGAAATCAATGGTGTTGAAATAGATCGAAATAAAAATGTGGGAATCACTACGACACTTAAATCTTATGTCTCTTTAAGTGATAGTGAAAATAAAACTGCTGCATTATGGGGTTGGAAATTGAATGGTTTTAAAAATGATGATGGTATTTTCAGTGCTCTCATACCTTTGAAAAACTTGTTAGGGTTTGCTGAGGACTATAAAAGGATAGTAATGAATTGTAAACATGAACTAATTCTTATAAGGAGTAATACCGTTACTAATAGCGTCATCAATGTCGATGATAATGATACAATCGATTTTCATATAGACAAACTACAATGGCGCGTTCCTCACCTAAAAGTTACAGATCGTGAAAGGCTAGCTTTGCTTAAACACTTAGAAAATGATCGCGCAATACAAATGGTTTTTAGAAATTGGGATTTATACGAATATCCCTTATTACCTCAAACCACTAAGCATTCTTGGGCCGTTAAAACTTCTTCACAGATAGAAAAACCCAGATACGTAATTTTTGGTTTGCAAACAAATAGAAAAAACAGTAGGAACAAAGATTCTTCAATTTTTGATCATTGTAAGTTGTCTAATGTGACCTTGTTTTTAAATTCTCAATACTACCCATATGACTCTGTAAATGCTAAATTTGTTGAAGACAAGTATCATATATTATACGAAATGTATAAAACATTTCGTCAGTCTTACTATGGTAGCGAGTCTGAACCCATGCTTGATTTGGAACAATTTAAAAATTACGCACCACTTTTTGTAATTGATTGTTCGAGACAAAACGAAGCTCTTAAGACCGGAGCTATCGATGTGAGATTAGAAATAGAGAGCTCTGAAGATATTCCACAAAATACTACTGCATATTGTCTTATTATCAACGATCGTTTGATTGAATATAAACCGTTGAGTAACATTGTAAAAAGAATTATATAATGTTTGCCGTTGTTGATCTGCAAGGATTTAAAACAGACAATAATGATTTTATTGTTAAAGAAATAGCTATTTTGTGCGAAAATAATCAAATGCTGGTGTTGCTCATAAAACCACCATTCCCCTTTAATGAGTTATCGGAAACAGAAAAAACGCAGGTGCGATGGATAGAAAGAAATAGACAAATATACTGGAGGGAAGGAATAATTCCTTATTCAAATTTTGAACAATGTATTGGTGATTATCTTGAAGACAAGACTATTTATGTAAAAGGATACGAAAAAATATCATGGTTGAAAAAATTTATTAAAAATGATAAGATTTTTGATCTAGAAGATAGTCCTAGTTTAAGGCAATTGAATTTAGATTACGGTTTATTTCCTAGAGGTATATTTAAATGTATATATCATTCACGTGTCTGTGCTCTTAAAAATGTTACATGTTTAAAAAAATGGTTAGAGTATAAAGAGACTTTTATATAATAATTTTAGGCAATTGAATTTATCAAAATCTAACTTCACTTTTGGAGTCAAATTATAATCTTATTGTTTGACAGGGCTATAATAAAATGTTTATATTATCATTCTTATGTTAGTGTTAAAATGTAATATATTTGAAAAATGGTTAGAGAATAAAGTTTTTAAAAAAATCTACTTTGTTTTATTACATAAATATATAATTTGCAATCATAGATTGTGAGTGCAACAGAAAATGAAGATAGTGTTGCTTATCCCCACATATTGTTCAACATTCCACAATATGGAGGTCTGGAGCAAACTCATTCCTAAACAAGGATGAATAGAGCTAGATATGATAATTCAATCAATTTATGTAAATGTAATCCAATATTTATATTTTTTAATTCAATCAATATAAACGATGAATAATCTGACAAATTTATTTCATGTTTTCAATTTGAATCGAAGAAAACAAGAATGAATAGAGCTTAATATAATAATTCAATCAATATAACTATGAATCTAAATATAAGTTCAGGTTGGGAATTGGGGCTTCTGGATCAGGATCATTCATGAATGATCCTGATCCAGAAGCCCCAATAACCAACTACTTTTATATCTAACAGATTTTTAGATGTACTCTCTCTTTTCCCGTTCCAACCACGGGTCGGCGAAACATTAGAGATCTTTTGTCTCTGTCTCGCAAAGACATTAAATCCAGAGCAGCTGCGTTCGATTTAAATTAAGTATGATAAAACAACAGGGTTTAATATCGCGCAGCACCTGAGACAAGTAATAACGCTGTCCAATAAGTCACCTTACCTATAAGCACCTGCTAAGATCCTATAAGAAAGGGATATTTTTGTAAGCAATTAAGGACATTGTGTTGTGTACCTAAATCGGCAGAAGTAGCTTTCAGTGACTGAGATGTTTCATCCTATCTGATTGAATATCACTAGGTACATAGTATAAAACAAAGTCGCTTCCCGCTGTCTGTCTGTATGCTTAGATCTTTAAAACCACGCAACGGATTTTAATGCGGTTTTTTTAATAGATAGACTAATTCAGAAGGAAGGTTCCATTGATACACAGATTTCAACGCGGTGAAGCCGCGGGGCGCGGTTAGTAACCTATACTTTTCAAAAAGCTACGAGTAGAACTATGTGATAAGCTCATGTTTACACAAAAATATGATTCCTGTACTTAAGATATTATACATATATAATATATACATATATGATAGCGTAGAAGTTGTTTTGTATAATATATTTGTGACGTTATTTGTCAATAAGAGACACATCAACATCCAAGATCTCCTTCCTTAAAAAAATCAGGAAAACAAATCTCAACTAAAATGTCAAAGTAATTACTAAAGCTTATAAACTCAGTAGTTAAGTAAGTATGATGCAGAAGAGAGAAAGAGAAAGCTTTTAAAACTACGGTAAATAAAGATAGAAACAGAGATGAGAATTGAAAAGATCGCGACAAAACGAAATAGCAGAGAAAGCTATCTACTTGTCACGGGCATCTCGCGTCGACAGAGAATAGCCAGGGATGCTAGTTTTCAGTAGGCTAAGTTAAGAACTACCTTCTTTAGTAGAGTTAAATGGTTTCTACACACTGTAACCGCTAACTAAACCCGACGGGTTAGTGCGAAATTTTAGTGAAGAATTATGTCGGCAGCGGACTGTTCTTAGGACTTACATACGTACTCGTTGTAGCCCACTGCTTCAACAAGTACGTATGTAAGTCCTAAGTCGCCAGCCCGCCGCCGGCCGGCAAGTGGACTCCATTATATGTACTACCTATGGAGATACTAAATATAGTTTTTGCTCGATAGTAATTATTTTATAACTAGCAACCCGCCCTGGCTTCGCACGGGATTAATAAATCATATAAACCTTTCTCTTGAATCACTTTATCTATTGCTGAATACTGCATTAAAATCGAATAGACGGCTACGTCGTAGAATTCTACATAGCAAGCTACGACGTAGACAGGCTACGGCGTAGAATACTACATTGCAAGCTGCTACGACGTAGACAGGCTACAGCATGGAGTAAGCCGCTTCGAGCTAGACAAGCTACGGCGCAGAATGCTGCACAGCAAGCCAACGACGTAGATAAGCTACGGCGTGGAATGGTACACAGTAAGGCGCTACGAGCCACATAGCTACGGCGTAGAATGCTACACAGGAACCATGTTACATAGACAGTAGAAAAATGAATCCCACTTATTATAACTATATATTTATATATACATATTTTCACTTATAATTAGGTCGCGCACCGTGGGAAAGGAATAAATATAATAAAAGCCAAAAAGAAGATTGATAAAGAATTAAGTGTAGTTCATCTACTGAGCAACCTGTGTCGTTGCACCAAACAGAGACAAAGAACTAGTAATCTGGTCTGTCGTGGAATGGCAAAGCGACCTATGTCACAACACCCAATTTGTACGCCTGTCATTGGGTTAATCAAGAGGGGTATTCTGATTGTTTGATATTGAATAACAAAATAATTTTGGAATAGGAATAATTGATTTTATTAAGTGTTGAACTTGGACTAGCGTATTTCTTTGAGAAATTCAATTGCGGATGATTATAGAGGACGCTTAGTGAAGAATAAAGCTATGAATAGCTTCTTGTGCAAATCTGTTCAGATGGAACATACTAGGTATTTGTAATCATTTTAGTTAGAGTGATAAACAAATGAAACTTAATGAAGGTACAGGTAACAGAACAGACTATTAAAATAATAAGGCAACGGAAACGCAACAAAATGTAATTAAAAAAAATGAGGATCTCTCTGCACGGCTTGGCTAATTGCCATTTTTAAATTCCAAAACTTAAAAAAGACAAATTTCCCAGCACCTTCGACAATTTCCCACCAGAATATGCCTTCCCTTGTTCATTCCCGTCACGTAGAGGTCCGGCGGTGACGTGGCTTAATGAAGCCCACTCTTTTACTTGCCCGCTTTTTAATAGCCCTCCCTCGACGACAAAAATAATTTTTTGCAGTTACGCCCTTTTGCCGTTGCCCCGACAAAATGAAACTTCAGTGTTGACTTGTCGTCAATTTGTTTTGGATTCCGCGTGATTATGAAGACAAATAGTGAGTTCCTTTTGTGCAACTCGATTCAGTTGAGCTAATTGAGCAATGGGACACTTCCATATCAAACTAATTGCGTCAAAGGAGTAAAAAGCATCGATCTTGATAATTAGTTGCATGAATTAGGTTGAAGCTTGTCAAACTTGTCGACGAAGTCACCGAGTTGGGCGAATTTTCAGAACTCATTTTGTTTCAATTAGATACACTACGTATAAAGAACAGTTTCTGGTGATTGAAAAACCTGCCTGGTTAAAGACTATATAATTACTTATAATAATTATTCAACACATTTCAAAAAACTTGTTTGAAAATGCACAATAATCTGATTGTGCTTTGTAAAAACGAAAGCAACCGTATAAAACTAAAGCTTGTTAATAGAATATAGCTTCAATGAAAATGTCAGACGATTTTAAGACTAGCTTCAGCACGCAGCTTCGCACGCAGTTTTCCGGGACTAAAAGTAGTCTACATAATATAGCTAGGCCAGGCCCAGAATAGTATCTGTGTCTAGGCTTATATTTAAATGATGATCCAATCTTTCTTTCAGTCCTTTGGCGTCAACAACATCATGATCAATACTAGGAATATGTTACCATTAGATGCTTGAAACATCCGTCGTTCCAAAATTTTGCTTTTATATTAGTTTTAAGTAAAAATGGTAAAATATAATAACAAATCTTTATTCAACTAACATCCTTTGAAAGCTAAAGTAAGGCAGAGTGCACCCGGCAACTACGCGGTTTTATAAACCGAGTTATAAAACTTTTATGTGAACCAAAAACCAATATTGGTTTATTTTACAAATGGCGCCGGGAGTAGACTTTTGATTGAACGTAAACACGTTCTTGATGAAAATACACTTTGGGTAAATAACGATTGGGACCTACGAGTATCTAAAGTTTAAATAAAGGTATATAATATACCATCGAGGCATTTACGTGACCCAAATACGCAAATTAAATCTAAGGCAAAATTATTAACAGTAGTCTGGAACACCCCAATATTGGGAAAAACTTAATTTTAATACAAAAATTAGAAAAATATAAATTTAAGCCAGATGTGAACGTTTGAGGCTTTATTTCGCTAACATAATAACACGTACCAAAATACTAAGGCATTTAAAAAAAACGATTACAACATTATTATGCTCATGAATAAAATTATGTATTTATATTTATGTTTTTAAATAATTTGCCAGACGAGTGAAACGAATATTGTATATAAAATTATCTACACTAATTTGTTGGTACCTTTTCCACTTAAAAGCATTCTATGAACTCCATAACTTGAGATATACAGTTGCATTTTGCACAGTTTATCTAATAGAAATAGAAGTCGTGTGATATTGGAGAAGTTTGCATCATATTCACGCTCCTCCTCGTTATAAATCAGGGTATGATATGTCAAAGGATCGAGTGGTATAATTCTACGGAGCGGTACGAGACACTGCATCTCTATTGAAAATGTTCTTTACAAGGTGTTTCCCAGTAATTTGCGTACATTTTATCTCAAATATAGTACCAAAAATGTGTGTACCTCTACCAGAAATGTTACTGACTGGCGTTCAGGAACCTTAGCGTGAGTTTTGCATAGTTTACGAAAACTATGGAAGTTTTCGTTTCTTTCCATTGCACTGTGCACCTTGCAACGTCCCTATAGGACTACTAATGAGAGGACTTACTTTTCGTAGTATGATGGAATAGCAAAAGTTTCTTAAAAGCAACTCCAAAGAGTTAGAACCAACGAGTTTGAAACTAGTTACTTCCGTACAAAATATCAAGGTTAAAAATGGCTCCGAAGTTAATGATGTTTTTTTTTAATGGGAACTGTGTCTGGTTGGACACTTTTCTGCCAGTGTCAAGTAATGGAAAATAATTGTAAAATCAATGAGTTATCCCCTTCCCCTTCTCCAAAGTCGTAAAATACAAGTAAGCTGTCAAATTCTATTAAACTTTTCCGTTTTACTTTTTGCAATCTCTTACACGAGTGTCAGAATATTTCCCAGAAGTATAAGAATCCTTTATAGCGTGGGATTGCACGTCAAAGGTATGATTGGCACCAGTTGGTACGAGTTCCTGGAAACATGAAATGTTTCACCTACCTGCACTGAAAATGATATTGGCAGGATTTCAGAATATATTCCTAGAAATAATCGAATGCATTTCCTGTTCTCCTCTGTATTTCATCTGGTAATTGGTATTCCAATTATGATTTAAGAATCGGTTTCGTTGAAGCGGTGGCCGGATCATGACGATCGTAACTTACGGTTGCTGGTGTAAGTTACCTTTTTTTCTTAGTTTTAACTAATATCTGCGGAAGCTTTATACGCGTTTTGCTGGGATATAAATAAAAAATAAAATATGAAAATTAGCCTAAATATAATGTCAATGCAGGTTGAGTTACATGTAAAAAGTAAAGTAAAGTAAAAAATCATTTATTTCTTTAGGCTTACAAAATAAACACTTAGACAAATCATATTTTATACATTAAATTATTATCAAAAAACATTATTTTACTGTTCACTTCAATTTTTTGTCCACTAGTGGAAGAAGTGAAAAAGAAACCACTAGCATGTTCATCTCTTATATGTCTAATATATTTATATGTCTGTATGCTAATTAACAGCCCAATTCGTTCTTTAGAGGCGAGAGAGAGAGAGAGAGAACATCCATCAATTTATCTAATTAAACTTTGAAAAAAGAATTAGATGCGATTAGTCACCTCACGGCAATTCATATTCTAATAGAAGAAGAGTTTTTTATTGAAATCGATTTACTTAATAAAACTCATTGCCAGACAACGTGAATGGATATTTTCTCTAGCTTTTAGTGTCTTATAAATAATAATAGTATACGTTTTTTATTTAAAAAAATACATATACAATCATATTCAGGTAGATCAATATTACGGGGTTTGAAATATGGCTCCATCATATTGCCGAAAAGCTAAAACATTTAATTAAAACGTTAAAGAACAGACGCCGTTTTTATAAGAACAAGCTTTACTTATTTTAATGGAATCCATATCGACATGAATCTACAGTTAACGGGAATTCATATTGTTCATTAATACCTTTTCTTTGTGAAAAGTTGTACCTACCTTTTATTAATTATATTGCATTAATGTTTTTTTTATTCTATACTTTCCACTAGATATTAGATTTGTACGAATAAAATTGTTTTTCTGTAAGACAGAGAATTTACCAGGAGGTCTACTTAGAAGAAAAAAACGAAGTAGACGCATAACGTCGTATTGCACAACGAAGGACGGTTTATCGGTTCTTTTGATCTCCTTACTCTCATATTGATCCCATGTGTGGTGACGCACCAAATTTGCTTCGAATTGGTGGTAAGGTTGTTCGTTTCGTGCGATCGACATCATCCGTCAACTTCGTCCGTTTTTCAAAGTAGACGTCCAGACTTTATCGTAAATAAAAACCTTTTTTATATCCATGGTAAGTATCTACTGCGAAAGACTGCAGGTAGATGCTGGATGCGTCAAGCTGAAGACAGGGCGCTATTGCGCTCATTGGGGGAGGCCTATGTCCAGCAGTGGACTAATATAGGCTGATGATGATGATGATGAAGTATCTACTAAGAAATCTGAATCTCGAAAATAGTATAATGATAATGACATACTGGTATATCGATATAACGTCCGTCTTGCTCATTTCTTCTTGCATTTTTATATTTTCTCCATGGATATTGTATGTGAAGTGTATCTTCACATACAATATCCATGGAGAAAATATCACGTTGCTTTTAAAGTCAACTTTAGGTAATAAATCCCAAATGAGGCTTGAATAATGAGTATTTGTTGTTCGATTCCCTCCCGTGCTTATCTCGAATTATCGACGGCATGAAATGAATGCAATTCGATATTCGATTATAGAAATGTTATATGTTATGAAAATATGAAATCGGGAAATATATGAGTGTGTGTACGCGTGGTTTTATGTTTTTAACGGGAAATAATTATATATAAATAACTGTAAATGTAATTGGGTAATTTCATAAAATAGGCTAAGAAACTTGGAAATATAAAAAATCATATAAATTATATCGAAACTTGACGTTTGGCAAAAATGAATATGGTACAAATTATAGCAAATAGTAGCCGTAGAAACGAGCGACCCCATCAAAACTCCATTGAACTCGCCGCAAACTCCGCAAGTGGGTCAAAGTAACCCAAACTTGCCACGGCAAACTTGACAACTATTTTCATATATCCCCTCTCCTTCTACAATACTTTGATCTCTCCGTGCTTCTACTGTGATTGTTTCTTGCTAGAAATATCCCAATAATAATATTTGGCCCGAGACGGGTTTTGAGCCGGATACCTGTATCAGCAGTTGAACAAGCGACCGCTAGATCAACGTGTATTTTGGTAGAGTCATAGCTTTTAGTTCTTCTCGTTATGGTCCAGCACACGATCCCCACTCAAGCTGGTGAGCAGTTCAGTTCAGTTTAGTTCTTTATTAATAAGAACATTCTTATATGTCTTATATATAATACATAGGTAACAAAAACGAAATAACAAGCTTTAGGAGCTTTAGTTGCTTTGCTAACTGAACGAAAAAATAACCAAAAACATACATTTTACGTGGTTCTTCTAAGATTTCTTTTTCACAAAAAGTACACGAATACCAGCAAAACACTCATTTTTCGCGGCTTGATCCGCTCGCCGATATCGTCTAGGGTTTAGGTTTGGGTCTTCAACCCCCCCGAATGAATATCTGGGTACGACCTCTTCTGCGTGTCATAGTGTACAAAGTCTCAGAGTTCAACGGACCATCTGAACTTCGTACAAAACACTAGATATAACTTTATATTAAAGTTAAAGAGAACTAACAGACAGATTACAAAAATAGAACACGATTTTATCGCTAGTTTCAAGATATATCAGAAAATGTTACTTGAATTCCCGTTACATAGATATACAAAGGTGCCAGAAAGGTTAAACAATACCTACAAAAGTAATGGATGTGGCAACTTATTAGGGAAAAACGCAATTTAGATGAAAAACACAAAGGGACGCCAATATTTTTCCTATTTTGTTTTCAACCCCTCTAGTAACCATTCTAAGAACTTGTTGTATCTTTGTAATGTAATGTATTTTACTGGAGTACAGCATTCGTATCTTATATTGTATGTTTCGGATATCGAAAAAAGTATTGAGTATTGTTTGTACTTTAATAGTTCTAGGATATCGTGTGATTTTCCTACAATAGTTACTTACTAACCTATCAATGGTTCATCGACCCAAAGTGGATCTTGGCCTCGAGACTTCTCCAGATATTTTGGTTATTCGCCTTCTTTATTTATCGGCTTCAAGATAGCGAAGAATGAAGTATAAGAAAATTATCTATTAGACACAAACACAATACACTAACAAGTTTAGTTGCACGATTATAAGACTACTAAGTACCTACTCACTAGAAAACACCAAAAAAAAGTGAATTAAAAATTAACCCTAGAACACTACTAGGGGTGCTGGAGCACCCCAGCAGTATTTGTTTTTTGAATAACTTTGTTAATGTTCAATTGATATGTCTATGCTTCCGTGTATTTTACTCTATAGTCACCTGCTCCTGATTGGTTAGTAACGCGGCAATGGCCTGACAATGTGGAAGTGTACTAGTGTCTTGCGGGGTGCCCCAGCACCCCAGTGTAGGAAAATCATAAGTATTTTTTTTAGTTTAACACGATGGTTTCCTAGTGTTTATTACATTATTTTGTTTTTTTATTTGATGTTGAATAATGAAATATACTGCCAAAATGCTTTTAACAAAATCTAGAGCTCGAAGATCGTTTCTATTTTACTAATATTTTGAGTAATTTGTATGTTGGATGGCTGCTGGCAGGGCATTAGGAGATGATGAGTTCAACAACATATGATAGGGAATCTGCATGAAATATGAAGAGGAAAAGGAAACTATGGTGTATCGTTTGCTCATAGCTAATGAATCTGACGATGAAATAATAAATTTCTAATAAAATAAATAATAAAACTTATCAAAGAATATTTGGAATAACGCCTGGAAAAGCCATGTTTTTGAGGAGGGATATAAGAGAAATGGTTTCCGGAATCCTAATAAAACTTATGCAGGATCAAAGGTATACTATGGGACATCACGCCCAGGGACGTTGTGGTTTTTATCGAAACAATAAAGACTGCAAGTCCAAGACCAAGTGCAACTAGTGCAATATTCAAATTTTCTTGGAACACTAAATTAAAGTGTGCCAAAAGTGCTCAAATACATAAGAATAGCTTGATTTTAAAGTTGATTTGTGATTTCAGTTGTTAATAAATACTAATTCAAAACATAGTTTTAAAAACTGTTCCTATGTAAAAAAATACACAACATTATACTATGGGGTGCCCCAGCACCCCATGTAGTAAAACTAGGTGTGTAAAACCAGTGTAGGGTTCCAGGGTTAAGATTGGCCCCAACTTCGTCGATCCAGCGATACCTAGGGCGGCCGCCTGTCCTCCGCCCCGATGGTTTACCCTCATACGCCTTCCTGACTTTATAAGTTGGAGGTGCCATTATCCATCAGTTTGTCCTTTCTGACATCCTGTACATGCAGTCCACTGCCCTTTCTATTTCCCCGTGAGATGGCGACAGTGTAGACAATATTTTACGACACGCCCGCGATACACTTGTCACTTCCCATCCTAGGGAGAGAATAGTTACAACATTTCTGTGAATTGAAAAGCGATGCTCTAGTTTCGTTGTTTGCAGGGGTTGCAGGTTAAGTTGAAGCGAGTCCCAAAACCCACATTTCGACTATACGGAAAATACATGTTTATGCAAAAATACGATTGTTTTAGTAGGTTCAGGTTCAGGTGGGGGTACTCCATTTTCCGCATTTGGACTCCAGTTGGTCCTTTATGCGTAGTAGTTTGCTAGCATAGCCAGCCTAGCTCCGTCCAGAAGCGTAGAATCTTCCTGGGGTCTTCACAGGCTTCGCGGAGCGACCTCGGCAAGTTGTTTTAGTAGGTATTCTATTTAGTAAGTTATGGGTATGAATATACTGGACTTGATACAAAATTATAGAAATCTGGCCGGTTTACATTATTCCAGTCCAGCGATCCAGTCCAGTACTGGATTGCTTACTGGAAAAATGTAAACCGGCACTGGAATGAACTGAATCCAGTAAGCATTCCAGTCCAGTAACTGGATTCGCGGTCTACTTTTGAATCGAGTGCGATCAATCCAGTGCAACTGGAATAATGTAGACGGCCAATCCTAAAAAAAAGAAACTGATCTCTTCTTGA
This sequence comes from Eupithecia dodoneata, assembly GCA_947044415.1. NCBI lineage: Eukaryota > Metazoa > Arthropoda > Insecta > Lepidoptera > Geometridae > Eupithecia > Eupithecia dodoneata. Next base: position 1,928,773 of record OX345656.1, on the reverse strand, counting down.
AATCATTGTCACTGTAGTGTTCACACTTCAACGGCTTCTAAATAACTGGAATAATGTAGACGTTACAGATCCAGTCCAGCACTGGACTGGAATCTCGCTAGATCACTGGACTGGAATAATGTAAACCGAGCAATCTGCATTTTTGGAGGAATACTTCTACGGGAAAATTTTTATCATTTGCTAGTTATGATTATGATTTATACAGGGTCCCTGTACTGTACAGTGTCTATTAGATGTAGTCATTATTGTTTATATTATAACAACACAAGCTCTGCTTAGCTTGGGGCTAGATAATACTGTGTGAATTGTCCAGTATTATTATTCAGGGTTATTTGTAATTAGACCAGACCCTTTTAGGGGGTGATGGCAGGGACCTTCAAGATGAGGGTTTCAGGAAAGGAAATGTTTATTAAAATAAAGTATTTCTTTTTAAAAACTAGAATACTTTTTTTATATTTATTATTTAAGAAGTAAATCGGGGTAAACCCAAAAAAATACAAAAATGCAAATATCTCAAAAATGGTTCACTTTTGCATAATACTTTATGGGGTCAAAATTGTTGCAAATGGCCTCCCCCATCACCCCCTTAAAGGGTCTGGTCTAATTACCAATAACCCTGTCTAGGTATTATATTCCAGCAATACAGTGTTGCCATGTATGATACCGTTCAGAAGTCTACATAAAGTATGTAGTAAAATGGCAGTCAAAGTATTAAAGCAACTAAATCCGAGAAGTGAAGCGCCGAGGATATAAAATGTAAATCATCAGAACGATAGATATTTTACGACGCACCTATTTTCAGATTCCACTTAAGATCTTTAGAATCGGTCGTAAAAGGAGCAAGATTTTACGTAAGCTGACTGTACTAGCTAGCACGGCGATCAAACTGTTTAGTTAGTTTCAGTAAGGAGTTTTCGTATAAAAAAGTGTTTGCAAATACCTAGTTCGTACAGACTGAAAAGGTTTGGAGTCTCAGCGCACTATTTTAAGTTTTGTGATAAATAATATTTAATTAAAAAAAAACTAATTTTAAATTAGCTTATATATCATCTACGATGTAATTGTTAGGGAAAACAAATCCAACGAGTCCTAACTCGATGTGGTTAATTCGTTACATACAAGTGGTAACAATCAATCAAACACCTGAACGAACATCCAAACATTCGGATTAAAAATATAAGTATGATATATAAATCGATCGCAAGTGTAGTAGTGTGTCTAAATTCTTCAACAATGTAACCTTAAAATACAGTTACAACCCTAAAAATATAGGTTTACATTCGTATGTAAACCTATATTTTTAGTCGTATACAAACTAGTATTTCAGCCGTTTTGGCGTGAAGAGGTAATACACATCCAAGCATTCGCATTTTAAATATAAGTGTGATACAAAAATGTTCGCACGTGTAGCTACAGGCTTCAACAATGTAGACTAGAGCTTTAGTTAATCCTGAACGGGAGACTGTCCTGAAAATGTTGATAGCAAGAATTGTTGGCGTCACAAAATAAAAATTTACAAACACAATTTTAGTATACGAAAATTCAAGAGGGTTTTGACCCATTCGAAATTAAAAGCCCATAATTTGACTATGCTCAGGAATATAATAGCAATAGCACTTTATCAGAAACTAGCGGCCCGCCTCAGCTTTTGCCCTGGATATTTGTATCATATACACATTTTGCGATGAACGAAGAGTAAATGTACCTCTCTTTATGCATGAAAAAGCCTTTTTATTTTTTGGGTCAATAGCATATGACACTCACCAATGACGTGGCTTTCTATTGGTAAAAGTATTTTCAAAATCGGTTCCGTAGATCCAGAGATTACCTACCCCCTGCAACCTCACAAACTTACATAGGTACTTTACCTCTTTATTAATATTTGTATAGATTAAGTAATATTAATTAGTTATAAAATTTTTATTTATAATTATTTTGTGACTAATAATATTAATTTTCTATACTATAATATTATAAAGAGAGAGAGGTTTGATTTTTTGTTTGTTTTTATTGAATAGGCTCAGAAGAACTGGACCGATTTGAAAAAAAAACTCATCATCCGGCAGCTACACTATCCCCGGTGAACATAGGCTATATATTATATTTTAGAAATTAGAAATTCGAATTTAACCTTGGTGAGACCGCGGGAAACAGCTATACCAATAAATTCATAATTTTGATTATGACGGATGACAATTCAGACGAATTTTCGAAATTTTGAGAAAATCGACATTTGATTTACACTTTCCTTTCGAGTTATTCCAATCCCTAACTCCAAACCACACAGATTCCATGAAAGCTCCATCGATCATGGAAACAAGAGATAGTCATTAAAATCACCGATCGTGTCGCCTCCCGCTCGACTAAGCCCGATATTTCAGCCTAAACGGACTTGCAAAAAGATCATTTGAATTGAATGCGATGGGACGGGGTCTGATGGATGGCGTCGGACTCCGAGCGGTGTCTAGAATTATTTTTAAAAGGTTTTATGGTTGAATGAGTTTGCGATTTGACGTGAAATAATTAGTAGAGATTTATTTATACTTTGTACTAAAATAAACGAGTTAGGAATTATACTTTCACCCTGGTGACAGTGTTTTATATTACTAGACTAGAACATACGAGGAAAATCATTGTTTTAGAATTTTCAAATTACGACACCGACGACGGCCCTGAGTTTCAGTGGTCAATTCTTAGGCTTCCGCCGCCGCGCCGCTGCGACCGCCACGACAATTACATATTTTCTTTTTATATTTTATATTTCGTTAACACATAATTATTGTTTACACTGACGAGGTTATAACGCTTATTTATTGGTCACTCATTCACTAGTTTCTACCCGAGGCTTTGCACGCGCTTTTCGTGTTTCAAGATCAAAGTTTATATGTAGGTATATTTATATCGAAAATCGTGCGAAGCCGGAACAAGTCGGTAGTGGAAAATATTTTCCTCTACCGACTCTACCATCCCGTATATTGTGATCGAAGCTGAACCGCCTTGAAATTTTGGTCCTTTTGTTACAACCTAGTGAAAAAACCTAGGGAAAACGTAGTGTAGGACGCCCTCCGACCAGGTGGGATGACGACCTGCGAAAGACTGCAAGTTGATGCTGGATGCGTCAAGCTGAAAACAGGGCGCTGTGGCGCTCATTGGAGGAGGCCTATGTCATGTCCACCAGTGGACTAACTTAGGATGATGATGATACATTGATACCTACCTAAATAAAGTATTCAGTGTGATGTAGTGTTTGGTGTCATAATATCCGAAGCCACTCTCAAATCACCATTGCGATCGAGCCTGTGATAGGTAATAATAATTATTTCTAATGGTCCATTAGTCCTAGAACAAAGGTTCATTGTAGGGCTGATCATTAGGCGTATAATAATAATGTATTTGCGAAATTACGGGGGCGGAAGGGAAAACTGCTTCGAGGATTAGGCCGATCTATAGATAATACAGATAAAATCGGGGCAGCTTCAAGACAAGATCAGCTTAAGGCGTATACCAATATTGATTTATTTTTATTTTCTTTTTCTTTTTCTTTCTTAGGGATAACAAACAGTATCACTTATAAATTAACTATAATCTATTAAACTTAAATAAACGTAATTCTAGAAGTGAACAAGCCCCGTTTTCAACTTATTACTTGTACAAGGGGTGGTGTTAGTGAGCATTTGCAACAATGTAATTCACATGAAGAATTAAGTACAATCGAAGATAGTATCAGTTGACAATATCAGGTTGATGGCTGTCTTATACAAAGCTGGTGAAGCAGCAAATGGATCTGTTTCAGAGAAGTACTTATTATATGCCGTTGTCAATCTATGCAGTGGAGCACGCACACCTGCGTTCGTTTTGCAAGGAGTGGTAGCAAATAACGCACGCTTACGAGTCTCTCTAATTGGGCGAGAACAGTATGGTACATGTATGTAAATTTGGTTAACTAAACTATTACAGTCAAACTTGTTATGACAGATGTTATATAACATTAGTTGATCAAGGAGCAGTCTTCTCTGTTTTAGTGTAGAAAGAGAGTATTTATCAAGTAGGTGATCGTAGGAGGACTTCGAGCGGGAGCATCGGTAGTTAGTTGAGCGTAAGAATTTACGCTGAACTCTTTCAATTATTTATGCATTTCGTATAAGAAAAGCTTATTGACAAAGGGTTCTGGTCGGTGCAACATGTATTTCTTCTCCACTCAGTCAGTCGTCATCCTAAATAATAAATAAATAATGGTGGACAATCCAATCCACAGCATCATCTAGCCCCAAGCTCACGCAGGAGTATAGAATTCACAGAAGCTGAGCTGTAGGGCGCTTGTTAGGATAGTTGCGTCAGCATTGCTTTTGCTAAAGATGGCTTAATTTTGGTGTATGTCTGCCGGTTGAAATTACATGCACATGAAAATGTTGCTTTAGGTACGGGCTTCTATGCCTCTAGAGACACTATGTGCTATGTAGGTATTGTTTTATGTATGTCAGTCATCTAGCACCCATAACACAAGCTCTGGTTAGCTTGGGGCTAGATGACTGTTATAATCTTAGATATAATAGAATAGAATATGACTTTATTGCACCATTAATACAAATAATAATAATATAGAAAATTAATACTAAATATAGCAATATTAATAGTGACACATCTGGCGGCCTTATCACTTACAGCAATAAGGCCTTTCCAAAGGATTCTTCCAGGCAACCTTTGGATGGATAGGATTGGTACGTATGGTATACATACATAATAACGCTGATGGTGATATACATAATACAACTAGTTGTTAGATGTGCGCGAGCTGCAAGCAGCTCGCGGGGGTTGTGTATAGGTATTGAGTTTTTTTTCATTGTATTCCCCTTGTCGTGATCTACACCTTTAATTATTTTGTTTGCAATCGATAGCCATGAGAAAATTTTGCGATGAAAAAATGTCAGCCATCTTGGATTTGGAAATGGACATCTTTTTCGTAATCTACGAGTTCAAGTTACTCGAAAACGATACCCATGTCAGATTTTTTGATTGGGGAGGAAGTTCAGGGGAGCTGGGGGCGTGGGGGGGGTCACGGCACGGCTCGCTTCGCTCGCCGTGCCGTTCCCCTTGGTCGCATTGTGGCTCGCTTCGCTCGCCACAATGCTCCCCCGGGTTATAAGTGAGGGGGTCTTAGGGGGTCGTCGGGGGGGTCACAGCACGGCTCGCTTCGCTCGCCGTGCTGTTCCCCGAGGTCGCATCGCAGCTCGCTTCGCTCGCCGCAATGCTCCACACGAAAAAAAATTATAGTTTAGGGGGTCTTGGGAGGTCATTGGGGGGGTCACAGCACGGCTCGCTTCGCTCGCCGTGCCGTTCCCCTTGGTGACATTGCGGCTCGCTTCGCTCGCCGCAATGCTCCACCCGAAAAAAAATTATAGTTGAGGGGGTCTTGGGGGGTCGTCGGGAGGTCACAGCACGGCTCGCTTCGCTCGCCGTGCTGTTCCCCTTGGTCGCATTGCGGCTCGCTTCGCTCGCCGCAATGCTCCTCCGGGTTATAGTTGAGGGGGTCTTGGGGGGTCGTCGGGGGGTCACAGCACGGCTCGCTTCGCTCGCCGTGCTGTTCCCGGCGGTCGCATCGAAATCGAAATCCTCACCTCAAGTAATTCAAAAACGATACCCATATCAGATTTTTTGGTTGGGGGAGGGGGTACAGGGGGGCTGGGGGCGTGGGGGGGGTCACGGCACGGCTCGCTTCGCTCGCCGTGCCGTTCCCCTTGGTCGCATTGCGGCTCGCTTCGCTCGCCGCAATGCTCCCCTGGGTTAAGGGTGAGGGGTCTTGGGGGGTCGTCAGGGGGTCATTGGGGGGGGTCACAGCACGGCTCGCTTCGCTCGCCGTGCTGTTCCCCCCAGTCGCATCGCGGCTCGCTTCGCTCACCGCGATGCTCCACCCGAAAAAAAAGGTCAAAAATAGGCCAATTTTCGGTTTTTCCTAAAAAAAGGGGGTCTGGGGGGCAAAAGGGGGCAATTTTTTTTTGTCATTCAAAACCATTTGTCCTCCTCTACAAGACTGTGAAAAAAAATTTCTTCCAAGTCTATCCGTTTTGGAGATGGAAAGGGGGGGCAAAAAAGGGAGTCAAAGGGGGGGTTCAATTTTTTTTCCTTCTAAAACTACAAGAAACTCTCTATACGACCCCGCAATCAGAACCCCTCTATCGCGACGGCATCTGGTAGCACACTCAAAAGGGGGGTCCTGGGGGCAGGGGGGGGGGGCAAAATTTTCTATGCAATCAAAATCACTTGTCCCCCTCTATACAACCCCCATAAAAAAATTAAGCAATATGGCTCCACGTAGGAGCCCCCCCTGAGGGGGGGGTCTTGGGGGGGCAAATCTCAAAAAGTCGGAATTTTCCCTAGGAGACTTTTACCTCCCCTATACGATAACGTAAAAAAAAACATACCTTCCCATCCACCATCAAGGAGAACAATTATGTCAATCAGTCAGTGAATCAGTCAGTCAGTCAGTCAGTGGTAATCTAGCTTTATATATTATAACTAGTTGTTGGATGTGCGCGAGCTGCAAGCAGCTCGCGGGGGTTGTGTGTGGTTGTTGAGTTGTTTTTCATTGTATTCCCCTTGTCGTGATCTACACCTTTAATTATTTTGTTTGCAATCGATATCCAAGAGGGAATACTGCGATTAAAAAATGTCAGTCATCTTGGATTTGGAAATTGACATCATTTTCGTAATCTACGAGTTCAAGTTACTCGAAAACGATACCCATGTCAGATTTTTTAGTTGGGGAGGAAGTTCAGGGGGGCTGGGGGCGTGGGGAGGGGTTCCCCTTGGTCGCATTGCGGCTCGCTTCGCTCGCGGCAATGCTCCCCTGGGTTAAATGTGAGGGGGTCTTGGGGGGTCGTCGGGGGGTCAAAGCACGGCTCGCTTCGCTCGCCGTGCTGTTCCCCTTGTTCGCATCGAATTCGAAATCCTCACCCCCAAGTTTGTCAAAAACGATACCCATATCAGGTTCTTGGTTGGGGGAGGGGGTACAGGGAGGCTGGGGGCATGGGGGAGTCACGGCACGGCTCGCTTCGCTCGCCGTGCCGTTCCCCTTGGTCGCATTGTGGCTCGCTTCGCTCGCCACAATGCTCCCCCGGGTTATAAGTGAGGGGGTCTTAGGGGGGTCTTGGGGGGTCATTGGGGGGGTCACAGCACGGCTCGCTTCGCACGCCGTGCCGTTCCCCTTGGTCGCATTGCGGCTCGCTTCGCTCGCCACAATGCTCCACCCGAAAAAAAAATATTGTTGAGGGGGTCTTGGGGGGTCTTTGAAAAAAGTAAGGGATCCTTACTAAAACTCCAATAATGTTACCCAAGGTTTGAAAAATATACTTATAAAATTCCTTGCATATCAATACGCCATTTTTTCTAAATAAACGTGGTTGCCTAGCAACGCTCTTTTGACAACAAAGGTTTGATAACAATTTACTGTATGGAAACTCTTTGTTAAGTTGAACGCCTTTTTTGATTCTTTTGTAGTCATCGACTACGTACCCTAGACATCTAATACAGGGCGAACGATTTTAGACATCACATAAGGAAAAGAGATCTTATAAAAATCCACGCCCACTAACGTTCGATCAGTAACGACCAGACCAGTGACCCGTGACAATATCTGCGCTCGCTTACTCAATGGCTCCTGACGGAGCTCACCTTAATTTAGTTGACCGGTTGAGGTCAACTGTCGAGGTCAACTGTGCATCTCTTTCTTTCATAATCAATTCTGTATTTGCTTTCCTTTCTTCTCTGAGAAGGCGGGGGCAAATAGTGCAATACTCAACATCCCTAAGTGGGGGGGCTCCTACATAGAGCGATATTGCTGAATTTTTTTATGGTTACTCAGATGACTGATCAACTTAATACAATACAACACATTAGGTATATAGATAGATATTTTTTATTATACATACATAGAAAATACCCAAAACACCCGAAACAAATAGGTACTTGCAGATCGTAGAAATATTTGACCCCAAGCGGGAATCGAACCCACAACCACCTGCGCCGCAGGCAGCCCTCGCCCGCCGTGCTACATCGGTCGTCAAATCGTCAAAGTAAATATACCTTGTTGCAAGTATCGATTGTTTTCATAGTACTTACCCCATCACTAATAATGGTCATGATTTGTCGCAACCTTGAACGGACCAATGAGCACTCACTTCCCCGCGCCCGCTCACCTCAGTTGGTTGACAGACTTGTTTGCACAGTGAATAAATAGGTATTAGGCGTCTATTATACGTAGTCGATGTTTGTAGTAAAGCGTTTACATTATCTTTGATTTTGTATCTGTAGACACGATAATAATTTGTTCGTCAAACAAAAATAGAAAACAGAAATAGAAAAATAGACAGTGAGTCATAACACTTTAGGTCGGTTTTTCTTAAACCGCAACTTTCGCTACTGAATTAGGGATGTGCCGTAATAAACCCAAATGTGCTATCGATAACTTTAATGGTTATGATTTCGTAAACATTACCCATTTAAGTATGTTTTAGGGCGTTAATTTTTGTTTTGTTTTTGTGATGATTTAATCTGGATGTATTTTATACTATGGAAGGGTAATAAAAAATGAATTTATAATATTGAAAATATTACGTAAGTATGTTGGAGAAAAACTGTTCGAAAATATAAACTTTCATCAAGTCTGACAGATTCCCGTATCAAACCATGTCAGTGATTTGATAAAAGCCATAAATGTGCGTATCCATCATTTATTAAAATTAAACGTAAAACTTACGAAAAGACAGTTATTTAACAAGTACGTCCTATTTCAAGCCTATCTGCTTCTGACAATGAATTTTCATTCATTGTCATTAAAGAATAAAAGAAAAGGCAAGCTTTTTATTTCGTCCACCACAAATATAACCTGACGTACCTATTTCGTTATTCATCAGTAGGTAATAATAATCGATATCGATAGATTCGTCTCGTATTCTCATTGGTACATCACTAAGGCAGTAGCTATGTTTTCTGGTTAATCTATAAACAGCCATTGTATTATCGATCTTATGGCCCGTTGTTAGAGACTATAATAAAAGCGCTATTGCTATCAATAGCGCCATCTCTTGTTAAGTAGCTTTGTTTTGTGGATAATCAAGAAAGGCAGCCATTGTATTAGTAATCTTATTTCCTGGGAATAGAGACTAAAAAATATTTTGCAAAAGCGCCATCTTTTGCTTAGTAGACAAAGTAGATATTCATTTTTATCACTGTTTATTTTATTGAGTTTTGAACCATGTGTCTACCGAAATAAGGTTTAATATAAATAGAATTAGTTTTATGGTTTTATGCCCTTTTAACGTACACTTTCAATCAATAAGAATTTTTATTTCTATGTGTGTTAGTTTATACATGTGTGAGTTTAGCGACACTGGTTCTCTTAGTAAAAAGGCATCATGGTAATTCTATGTTTTCTCTGTTCTGTGTATAATAATAACGAAATATATAAGTAAGCTGATAATATGAACTGCTCCTACACACTCACACACGCTACATTATAAACTGTGGACCAAAAATATGTATTACTGAAGACAAGATCTTTGGTTGTAGAAAGCATTATTATATTACTACCGAATAGCTGTCGATAGATACTTAGATAGGTAGCTTGGTAGGTAACTCAAAGCAATAACTGTACCTACCTACTTAGGTAAAAAGTTATCTACAACCAATTTCAATAAAATTACTACTGTCATCACCTACCTACCTACCTACCTACCTATAGCTGTAATACCAGTGAATGCAAAAGCAGATAGGTACCTAGGTTAAAATGGTAATGTACTTTGGTATGGCAATGGAATGAACCATGGCACCTAGTAATAAAGCCCCGAGACACCCGCCACGCCCGCCGCGCGCCCGCCGCGCACCCGCCGCGCACCCACCGCGCCCCCGCCGCGCCCGCCGCGCACCCGCCGCGCACCCGCCCCGCACCCGTCGCGCACACGCCGCGCCCGCCACGCACTCCGCGCCCGCGTACGCACCCGCCGCGCCCGCCGCGCACCCGCCGCGCACCCGCCGCGCAACCGCCCCGCACCCGTCGCGCACCCGCCGCGCCCGCCGCGCACTCCGCGCCCGCGTACGCACCCGCCGCGGACCCCGAATACACCTCGTCCGCCGCTACGACTGTTCGCGCGTCCGCTGTGCGCAACACGTCCATGGCACCGACTGGGTTGGCGGCAACCGCACCGCGCGCTACGAAGGCAAGATCCGAGAAGACGTCCAGGGCAGAGAAGTAGGCGTACCTGGAACTACAACGGACAGCGTTCGCCATGCAGTGAAGGGGGTAGGGGGCATCCTGGGGACAATATTCTGGAAGGAGGAGATGCAGCACGGCTCGCTTCGCGAGCCGCACTGTATCTGTTCTGCGCAAGCGTTGCTTTCCCCCCGTTAGAGGGGTGGGGGCAACTTGGAGGAAGGAAAACCGGTCGGCTCGCTTCGCGAGCCTCCCTGCTTCCAATCTCCGAAAAAAAAATTACTCCAGCTACTCCCAATCCTGAGATAAATCGCGACTCGCTTCGCGAGCCGCGTCGCATAATCTCCTTTGTGTGGTTTGCTTCGCTCGCCACGCAGTGGGGGGATAACTTGGAGGATAGGAAACTGGTCGGCTCGCTCCGCGAGCCTCCCTGCTTCCTATCCCTGAAAAAATTTTTACTTCAGCTACTCCCAACCCTGAGATAATGTCGCTTAATCCCCTTTGCGTGGTTTGCTTCAAACGCCACGCAGTGGGGGGACAATTTGGAGGAAAGGAAACAGGTCGGCTTGCTTCGCGAGCCTCCCTGCTTCGTATCCCCGAAAAAAAAATTACTCCAGCTAACCCCAATCCTGAGCAAAATCGATGTTTGCCTTTACCCCATTTTGAGGGGGAAGGAGGGGGAAATTTGGAAAAATACGATTTTTCCCCCAGTCGAATTGAGCATCTCTTAATGAATCTGCAAAAAAAAACATACCTTCTCATCCACCATCAGGGAGAACAACTATGTCAGTACGTGAATCAGTCAGTGGTAGTTTAGTTGTATACTTTAGGGCAACGCGGCTGCGCCGCGTTGCGTGACTAGTTGTTGGATGTGCGCGAGCTGCAAGCAGCTCGCGGGGGTTGTGTGTGGTTGTTGAGTTGTTTTTCATTGTATTCCCCTTGTCGTGATCTACACCTTTAATTATTTTGTTTGCAATCGATATCCAAGAGGGAATACTGCGATTAAAAAATGTCAGTCATCTTGGATTTGGAAATTGACATCATTTTCGTAATCTACGAGTTCAAGTTACTCGAAAACGATACCCATGTCAGATTTTTTAGTTGGGGAGGAAGTTCAGGGGGGCTGGGGGCGTGGGGAGGGGTTCCCCTTGGTCGCATTGCGGCTCGCTTCGCTCGCGGCAATGCTCCCCTGGGTTAAATGTGAGGGGGTCTTGGGGGGTCGTCGGGGGGTCAAAGCACGGCTCGCTTCGCTCGCCGTGCTGTTCCCCTTGTTCGCATCGAATTCGAAATCCTCACCCCCAAGTTTGTCAAAAACGATACCCATATCAGGTTCTTGGTTGGGGGAGGGGGTACAGGGAGGCTGGGGGCATGGGGGAGTCACGGCACGGCTCGCTTCGCTCGCCGTGCCGTTCCCCTTGGTCGCATTGTGGCTCGCTTCGCTCGCCACAATGCTCCCCCGGGTTATAAGTGAGGGGGTCTTAGGGGGGTCTTGGGGGGTCATTGGGGGGGTCACAGCACGGCTCGCTTCGCACGCCGTGCCGTTCCCCTTGGTCGCATTGCGGCTCGCTTCGCTCGCCACAATGCTCCACCCGAAAAAAAAATATTGTTGAGGGGGTCTTGGGGGGTCTTTGAAAAAAGTAAGGGATCCTTACTAAAACTCCAATAATGTTACCCAAGGTTTGAAAAATATACTTATAAAATTCCTTGCATATCAATACGCCATGTTTTATGGTTTTATGCCCTTTTAACGTACACTTTCAATCAATAAGAATTTTTATTTCTATGTGTGTTAGTTTATACATGTGTGAGTTTAGCGACACTGGTTCTCTTAGTAAAAAGGCATCATGGTAATTCTATGTTTTCTCTGTTCTGTGTATAATAATAACGAAATATATAAGTAAGCTGATAATATGAACTGCTCCTACACACTCACACACGCTACATTATAAACTGTGGACCAAAAATATGTATTACTGAAGACAAGATCTTTGGTTGTAGAAAGCATTATTATATTACTACCGAATAGCTGTCGATAGATACTTAGATAGGTAGCTTGGTAGGTAACTCAAAGCAATAACTGTACCTACCTACTTAGGTAAAAAGTTATCTACAACCAATTTCAATAAAATTACTACTGTCATCACCTACCTACCTACCTACCTACCTATAGCTGTAATACCAGTGAATGCAAAAGCAGATAGGTACCTAGGTTAAAATGGTAATGTACTTTGGTATGGCAATGGAATGAACCATGGCACCTAGTAATAAAGCCCCGAGACACCCGCCACGCCCGCCGCGCGCCCGCCGCGCACCCGCCGCGCACCCACCGCGCCCCCGCCGCGCCCGCCGCGCACCCGCCGCGCACCCGCCCCGCACCCGTCGCGCACACGCCGCGCCCGCCACGCACTCCGCGCCCGCGTACGCACCCGCCGCGCCCGCCGCGCACCCGCCGCGCACCCGCCGCGCAACCGCCCCGCACCCGTCGCGCACCCGCCGCGCCCGCCGCGCACTCCGCGCCCGCGTACGCACCCGCCGCGGACCCCGAATACACCTCGTCCGCCGCTACGACTGTTCGCGCGTCCGCTGTGCGCAACACGTCCATGGCACCGACTGGGTTGGCGGCAACCGCACCGCGCGCTACGAAGGCAAGATCCGAGAAGACGTCCAGGGCAGAGAAGTAGGCGTACCTGGAACTACAACGGACAGCGTTCGCCATGCAGTGAAGGGGGTAGGGGGCATCCTGGGGACAATATTCTGGAAGGAGGAGATGCAGCACGGCTCGCTTCGCGAGCCGCACTGTATCTGTTCTGCGCAAGCGTTGCTTTCCCCCCGTTAGAGGGGTGGGGGCAACTTGGAGGAAGGAAAACCGGTCGGCTCGCTTCGCGAGCCTCCCTGCTTCCAATCTCCGAAAAAAAAATTACTCCAGCTACTCCCAATCCTGAGATAAATCGCGACTCGCTTCGCGAGCCGCGTCGCATAATCTCCTTTGTGTGGTTTGCTTCGCTCGCCACGCAGTGGGGGGATAACTTGGAGGATAGGAAACTGGTCGGCTCGCTCCGCGAGCCTCCCTGCTTCCTATCCCTGAAAAAATTTTTACTTCAGCTACTCCCAACCCTGAGATAATGTCGCTTAATCCCCTTTGCGTGGTTTGCTTCAAACGCCACGCAGTGGGGGGACAATTTGGAGGAAAGGAAACAGGTCGGCTTGCTTCGCGAGCCTCCCTGCTTCGTATCCCCGAAAAAAAAATTACTCCAGCTAACCCCAATCCTGAGCAAAATCGATGTTTGCCTTTACCCCATTTTGAGGGGGAAGGAGGGGGAAATTTGGAAAAATACGATTTTTCCCCCAGTCGAATTGAGCATCTCTTAATGAATCTGCAAAAAAAAACATACCTTCTCATCCACCATCAGGGAGAACAACTATGTCAGTACGTGAATCAGTCAGTGGTAGTTTAGTTGTATACTTTAGGGCAACGCGGCTGCGCCGCGTTGCGTGACTAGTTGTTAGATGTGCGCGAGCTGCAAGCAGCTCGCGGGGGTTGTGTGTAGGTGTTGAGTTGTTTTTCATTGTATTCCCCTTGTTGTGATCTACACCTTCTATTATTTTGTTTGAAATCGATATCCAAGAGGGAATACTGCGATTAAAAAATGTCAGTCATCTTGGATTTGGAAATTGACATCATTTTCGTAATCTACGAGTTCAAGTTACTCGAAAACGATACCCATGTCAGATTTTTTAGTTGGGGAGGAAGTTCAGGGGGGCTGGGGGCGTGGGGGGGGGTCACGGCACGGCTCGCTTTGCTCGCCGTGCCGTTCCCCTTGGTCGCATTGCGGCTCGCTTCGCTCGCCGCAATGCTCCCCCGGGTTATTATTATATAGTTGAGGGGGTCTTGGGGGGTCGTCAGGGGGGTCACAGCACGGCTCGCTTCGCTCGCCGTGCTGTTCCGCTTGGTCGCATCGAATTTGAAATCCTCACCCCAAGTTACTCGAAAACGATACCCATGTCAGATTTTTTGATTGGGGAGGAAGTTCAGGGGAGCTGGAGGCGTGGGGCGGTGTGAGGTGTGAAAAATGTACTTATAAAATTCCTTGCATATATGACGCCATTTTTTCTAAATAAACGTGGGTGCCTAGCAACGCTCTTTTGACAACAAAGGTTTGATAAAAATTTACTGTATGGAAACTCTTTGTTAAGTTGAACGCCTTTTTTTATTCTTTTGTAGTCATCGACTACGTACCCTAGACATCTAATACAGGGCGAACGATTTTAGACATCACATAAGGAAAAGAGATCTTATAAAAATCCACGCCCACTAACGTTCGATCAGTAACGACCAGACCAGTGACCCGTGACAATCTCTGCGCTCGCTTACTCAATGGCTCCTGACGGAGCTCACCTTAATTTGGTTGACCGGTTGAGGTCAACTGTGCATCTCTTTCTTTCATAATCAATTCTGTATTTGCTTTCCTTTCTTCTCTGAGAAGGCGGGGGCAAATAGTGCAATACTCAAGATCCCCCCCCCCCCCCTCCCCCCAGTGAGGGGGCTCCTACATAGAGCCATATTGCTGAATTTTTTTATGGTTACTAAGATGACTGATCAACTTAATACAATACAACACATTAGGTATATAGATAGATATTTTTTATTATACATACATAGAAAATACCCAAAACACCCGAAACAAATAGGTACTTGCAGATCGTAGAAATATTTGACCCCAGGCGGGAATCGAACCCACAACCTCCTCCGCCGCAGGCAGCCCTCGCCCGCCGCGCCACATCGGTCGTCAAATCGTCAAAGTAAATATACCTTGTTGCAAGTATCGATTGTTTTCATAGTACTTACCCCATCACTAATAATGGTCATGATTTGTCGCAACCTTGAACGGACCAATGAGCACTCACTTCCCCGCGCCCGCTCACCTCAGTTGGTTGACAGACTTGTTTGCACAGTGAATAAATAGGTATTAAGCGTCTATTATACGTAGTCGATGTTTGTAGTAAAGCGTTTACATTATCTTTGATTTTGTATCTGTAGACACGATAATAATTTGTTCGTCAAACAAAAATAGAAAACAGAAATAGAAAAATAGACAGTGAGTCATAACACTTAAGGTCGGTTTTTCTTAAACCGCAACTTTCGCTACTGAATTAGGGATGTGCCGTAATAAACACAAATGTGCTATCGATAACTTTAATGGTTATGATTTCGTAAACATTACCCATTTAAGTATGTTTTAGGGCGTTAATTTTTGTTTTGTTTTTGTGATGATTTAATCTGGATGTATTTTATACTATGGAAGGGTTATAAAAAAATAATTTATAATATTGAAAATATTACGTAAGTATGTTGGAGAAAAACTGTTCGAAAATATAAACTTTCATCAAGTCGGACAGATTCCCGTATCAAACCATGTCAGTGATTTGATAAAATCCATAAATGTGCGTATCCATCATTTATTAAAATTAAACGTAAAACTTACGAAATGACAGTTATTTAACAAGTACGTCCTATTTCAAGAAAAATAAATTTTCATTCATCGTCATTAAAGAATAAAAGAAAAGGCAAGCTTCTTATTTCGACCACCACAAATATAACCTGACGTACCTGTTTCGTTATTCATCAGTAGGTAATAATCGATATCGATAGATTCGTCTCGTATTCTCATTGGTACATCACTAAGGCAGTAGCTATGTTTTCTGGGTAATCGATAAACAGCCATTGTATTATCGATCTTATGGCCCGTTGTTAGAGACTATAATAATAGCGCTATTGCTATCAATAGCGCCATCTCT
This sequence comes from Eupithecia dodoneata, assembly GCA_947044415.1. Classification (NCBI taxonomy): domain Eukaryota; kingdom Metazoa; phylum Arthropoda; class Insecta; order Lepidoptera; family Geometridae; genus Eupithecia; species Eupithecia dodoneata. Next base: position 1,912,773 of record OX345656.1, on the reverse strand, counting down.
TGTTAAGTAGCTTTGTGTTGTGGATAATCAAGAAAGGCAGCCATTGTATTAATAATCTTATTTCCTGGAAATAGAGACTAAAAAATATTTTGCAAAAGCGCCATCTTTTGTTTAGTAGACAAAGTAGATATTCATTTTTATCACTGTTTATTTTATTGAGTTTTGAACCATGTGTCTACCGAAATAAGGTTTAATATTAATAAAATTAGTTTTATGGTTTTATGCCCTTTTAACGTACTCTTTCAATCAATAAGAATTTTTATTTCTATGTGTGTTAGTTTATACATTTGTGAGTTTAGCGACACTGGTTCTCTTAGTAAAAAGGCATCATGGTAATTCTATGTTTTCTCTGTTCTGTGTATAATAATAACGAAATATATATGTAAGCTGATAATATGAACTGCTCCTACACGCTCACACACGCTACATTATAAACTGTGGACCAAAAATATGTATTACTGAAGACAAGATCTTTGGTTGTAGAAAGCATTATTATATTACTACCGAATAGCTGTCGATAGATACTTAGATAGGTAGCTTGGTAGGTAACTCAAAGCAATAACTGTACCTACCTACTTAGGTAAAAAGTTATCGACAACCAATTTCAATAAAATTACTACTGTCATCACCTACCTACCTACCTACCTACCTACCTATAGCTGTAACACCAGTGAATGCAAAAGCAGATAGGTACCTAGGTTAAAATGGTAATGTACTTTGGTATGGCAATGGAATGAACCATGGCACCTAGTAATAAAGCCCCGAGACACCCGCCGCGCCCGCCGCGCGCCCGCCGCGCACCCGCCGCGCACCCGCTGCGCACCCGCCGCGCACCCGCTGCGCACCCGCCGCGCACCCGCCGCGCAACCGCCGCGCCCTCCGCGCACCCGCCGCGCACCCGCCGCGCACCCGCCGCGCACCCGCCGCGACCGCCGAGCCCGCCGCGCACCCGCCGCGCACCCGCCGCGCACCCGCCGCGCCCGTCGCGCACTCCGCGCCCGCGTACGCACCCGCCGCGGACCCCGAATACACCTCGTCCGCCGCTACGACTGTTCGCGCGTCCGCCGCTACGACTGTTCGCGCGTCCGCCGCTACGACTGTTCGCGCGTCCGCTGTGCGCAACACGACCATGGCACCGACTGGGTTGGCGGCAACCGCACCGCGCGCTACGAAGGCAAGATCCGAGAAGACGTCCAGGGCAGAGAAGAAGGCGGACCTGGAAATACAACGGACAGCGTTCGCCATGCAGTGAAGGGGGTAGGGGGCATCCTGGGGACAATATTCTGGAAAGAGGAGATGCAGCACGGCTCGCTTCGCGAGCCGCACTGTATCTGTTCAGCGCAAGCGTTGCTTTCCCCCCGTTAGTGGGGGTGGGGGCAACTTGGAGGAAGGGAAACCGGTCGGCTCGCTTCGCGAGCCTCCCTGCTTCCAATCTCCGAAAAAAAATTACTCCAGCTACTCCCAATCCTGAGATAAATCGCGACTCGCTTCGCGAGCCGCGTCGCATAATCTCCTTTGCGTGGTTTGCTTCGCTCGCCACGCAGTGGGGGGACAACTTGGAGGATAGGAAACTGGTCGGCTCGCTCCGCGAGCCTCCCTGCTTCCTATCCCTGAAAAAATGTTTACTTCAGCTACTCCCAACCCTGAGATAATGTCGCTTAATCCCCTTTGCGTGGTTTGCTTCAAACGCCACGCAGTGGGGGGACAACTTGGAGGAAAGGAAACAGGTCGGCTCGCTTCGCGAGCCTCCCTGCTTCGTATCCCCGAAAAAAAAATTACTCCAGCTAACCCCAATCCTGAGCAAAATCGATGTTTGCGTTTACCCCCTTTTGAGGGGGAAGGAGGGGGAAATTTGGAAAAATACGATTTTTCCCCCAGTCGAATTGAGCATCTCTTAATGAATCTGCAAAAAAAAACATACCTTCTCCTCCACCATCAGGGTGAACAACTATGTCAGTACGTGAATCAGTCAGTGGTAGTTTAGTTGTATACTTTAGGGCAACGCGGCTGCGCCGCGTTGCGTGACTAGTTGTTAGATGTGCGCGAGCTGCAAGCAGCTCGCGGGGGTTGTGTTGAGGTTGTTTTTGGTTGTATTGAGTTTTTTTTTATTGTATTCCCCTTGTCGTGATCTACACTTTTAATTATTTTGCAATCGATATCCAAGAGGGAATACTGCGATTAAAAAATGTCAGTCATCTTGGATTTGGAAATTGACATCATTTTCGTAATCTACGAGTTCAAGTTACTCGAAAACGATACCCATGTCAGATTTTTTAGTTGGGGAGGAAGTTCAGGGGGGCTGGGGGGGGGGGGGGGTCACGGCACGGCTCGCTTCGCTGACCGTGCCGTTCCCCTTGGTCGCATTGTGGCTCGCTTCGCTCGCGGCAATGCTCCCCCGGGTTATAAGTGAGGGGGTCTTAGGAGGGTCGTCGGGGGGTCACAGCACGGCTCGCTTCGCTCGCCGTGCTGTTCCCCGAGGTCGCATCGCGGCTCGCTTCGCTCGCCGCAATGCTCTACCAATAATGTAACCCAAGGTGTGAAAAATGTACTAATAAAATTCCTTGCATATCAATACGCCATTTTTTCTAAATAAACGTGGTTGCGTAGCAACGCTCTTTTGACAACAAAGGTTTGATAACAATTTACTGTATGGAAACTCTTTGTTTAGTTGAACGCCTTTTTTGATTCTTTTGTAGTCATCGACTACGTACCCTAGACATCTAATACAGGGCGAACGATTTTAGACATCACATAAGGAAAAGAGATCTTATAAAAATCCACGCCCACTAACGTTCGATCAGTAACGACCAGACCAGTGACTTCTGCGCTCGCTTACTCAATGGCTCCTGACGGAGCTCACCTTAATTTGGTTGACCGGTTGAGGTCAACTGTCGAGGTCAACTGTGCATCGCTTTCTTTCATAATCAATTCTGTATTTGCTTTCCTTTCTTCTCTGAGAAGGCGGGCGCAAATAGTGCAATACTCAAGATCCCCCCCCCCCCCCCGTGGGGGGGCTCCTACATAGAGCCATATTTCTAATTTTTTTATGGTTACTAAGATGACTGATCAACTTAATACAATACAACACATTAGGTATATAGATAGATATTTTTTATTATACATACATAGAAAATACCCAAACCACCCGAAACAAAAAGGTACTTGCAGATCGTAGAAATATTTGACCCCAGGCGGGAATCGAACCCACAACCTCCTGCGCCGCAGGCAGCCCTCGCCCGCCGCGCCACATCGGTCGTCAAATCGTCAAAGTAAATATACCTTGTTGCAAGTATCGATTGTTTTCATAGTACTTACCCCATCACTAATAATGGTCATGATTTGTCGCAACCTTGAACGGACCAATGAGCACTCACTTCCCCGCACCCGCTCACCTCAGTTGGTTGACAGACTTGTTTGCACAGTGAATAAATAGGTATTAGGCGTCTATTATACGTAGTCGATGTTTGAAGTAAAGCGTTTACATTATCTTTGATTTTGTATCTGTAGACACGATAATAATTTGTTCGTCAAACAAAAATTGAAAACAGAAATAGAAAAATAGACAGTGAGTCATAACACTTAAGGTCGGTTTTTCTTAAACCGCAACTTTCGCTACTGAATTAGGGATGTGCCGTAATAAACACAAATGTGCTATCGATAACTTTAATGGTTATGATTTCGTAAACATTACCCATTTAAGTATGTTTTAGGGCGTTAATTTTTGTTTTGTTTTTGTGATGATTTAATCTGGATGTATTTTATACTATGGAAGGGTAATAAAAAAATAATTTATAATAATGAAAATATTACGTAAGTATGTTGGAGAAAAACAGTTCGAAAATATAAACTTTCATCAAGTCGGACAGATTCCCGTATCAAACCATGTCAGTGATTTGATAAAAGCCATAAATGTGCGTATCCATCATTTATTAAAATTAAACGTAAAACTTACGAAAAGACAGTTATTTAACAAGTACGTCCTATTTCAAGGACAATAAATTTTCATTCATTGTCATTAAAGAATAAAAGAAAAGGCAAGCTTTTTATTTCGACCACCACAAATATAACCTGACGTACCTATTTCGTTATTCATCAGTAGGTAATAATCGATATCGATAGATTCGTCTCGTATTCTCATTGGTAGATCACTAAGGCAGTAGCTATGTTTTCTGGGTAATCGATAAACAGCCATTGTATTATCGATCTTATGGCCCGTTGTTAGAGACTATAATAAAAGCGCTATTGCTATCAATAGCGCCATCTCTTGTTAAGTAGCTTTGTATTGTGGATAATCAAGAAAGGCAGCCATTGTATTAGTAATCTTATTTCCTGGGAATAGAGACTAAAAAATATTTGGCAAAAGCGCCATCTTTTGCTAAGTAGACAAAGTAGATATTCATTTTTATCACTGTTTATTTTATTGAGTTTTGAACCATGTGTCTACCGAAATAAGGTTTAATATTAATAAAATTAGTTTTATGGTTTTATGCCCTTTTAACGTACTCTTTATTTTAATAAGAATTTAAGTTAATTTAATTTAAATTGTTGTCTGTTCGCACGTCCTCTGTGCGCAACACGACCATGGCACCGATTGGGTTGGCGGCAACCGCACCGCGCGCTACGAAGGCAAGATCCGAGAAGACGTCCGACGGCAGAGAAGAAGGCGTACCTGGAACTACAACGGAGTACGAGATGGTGCTAGAATGCGCCTCAGCGTTCGCCATGCAGTGAAGGGGGTAGGGGGCATCCTGGGGACAATATTCTGGAAGGAGGAGATGCAGCACGGCTCGCTTCGCGAGCCGCACTGTATCTGTTCTGCGCAAGCGTTGCTTTCCCCCCGTTAGTGGGGGTGGGGGCAACTTGGAGGAAGGGAAACCGGTCGGCTCGCTTCGCGAGCCTCCCTGCTTCCAATCTCCGAAAAAAATTTTACTTCAGCTACTCCCAACCCTGAGATAATGTCGCTTAATCCCCTTTGCGTGGTTTGCTTCAAACGCCACGCAGTGGGGGGACAATTTGGAGGAAAAGAAACAGGTCGGCTCGCTTCGCGAGCCTCCCTGCTTCGTATCCCCGAAAAAAAAATTACTCCAGCTAACCCCAATCCTGAGCAAAATCGATGTTTGCGTTTACCCCCTTTTGAGGGGGAAGGAGGGGGAAATTTTGAAAAATACGATTTTTCCCCCAGTCGAATTGAGCATCTCTTAATGAATCTGCAAAAAAAAACATACCTTCTCCTCCACCATCAGGGTGAACAACTATGTCAGTACGTGAATCAGTCAGTGGTAGTTTAGTTGTATACTTTAGGGCAACGCGGCTGCGCCGCGTTGCGTGACTAGTTGTTAGATGTGCGCGAGCTGCAAGCAGCTCGCGGGGGTTGTGTGTGGGTGTTGAGTTGTTTTTCATTGTATTCCCCTTGTCGTGATCTACACCTTGTATTATTTTGTTTGAAATCGATAGCCATGAGAAACTTTTGCGATGAAAAAATGTCAGCCATCTTGGATTTGGAAATGGACATCTTTTTCGTAATCTACGTATGCGAATTATTCGAAAACGATTCCCATATTATGTGGGTGCCCGTCTCAAAGCGAGTATAAACTGCGATATAGAGATGTCAGCCATCTTGGATTTGGAAATGGACATCTTTTTCGTAATCTACGAGTTCAAGTTACTCGAAAACGATACCCATGTCAGATTTTTTGATTGGGGAGGAAGTTCAGGGGAGCTGGGGGCGTGGGGGGGGGGTCACGGCACGGCTCGCTTCGCTCGCCGTGCCGTTCCCCTTGGTCGCATTGCGGCTCGCTTCGCTCGCCGCAATGCTCCCCTGGGTTAAATGTGAGGGGGTCTTGGGGGGTCGTCGGGGGGTCACAGCACGGCTCGCTTCGCTCGCCGTGCTGTTCCCCTTGTTCGCATCGAATTCGAAATCCTCACCCCCAAGTTAGTCAAAAACGATACCCATACCAAGTTCTTGGTTGGGGGAGGGGGTACAGGGAGGCTGGGGGCATGGGGGAGTCACGGCACGGCTCGCTTCGCTCGCCGTGCCATTCCCCTTGGTCGCATTGCGGCTCGCTTCGCTCGCCGCAATGCTCCCCCAGGTTATTATTATATAGTTGAGGGGGTCTTGGGGGGTCGTCAGGGGGGTCACAGCACGGCTCGCTTCGCTCGCCATGCTGTTCCGCTTGGTCGGATCGAATTCGAAATCCTCACCCCAAGTTACTCGAGCTGGGGGCGTGGGGCGGGTCACGGCACGGCTCGCTTCGCTCGCCGTACTGTTCCCCTTGGTCTCATCGCGGCTCGCTTCGCTCGCCGCAATGCTCCACCCGAAAAAAAATTATAAGGTGTGAAAAATGTACTTATAAAATTCCTTGCATATCAATACGCCATTTTTTCTAAATAAACGTGGTTGCCTAGCAACGCTCTTTTGACAACAAAGGTTTGATAAAAATTTACTGTATGGAAACTCTTTGTTAAGTTGAACGCCTTTTTTGATTCTTTTGTAGTCATCGACTACGTACCCTAGACATCTAATACAGGGCGAACGATTTTAGACATCACATAAGGAAAAGAGATCTTATAAAAATCCACGCCCACTAACGTTCGGTCAGTAACGACCAGACCAGTGACCCGTGACAATCTCTGCGCTAGCTTACTCAATGGCTCCTGACGGAGCTCACCTTAATTTGGTTGACCGGGTGAGGTCAACTGTCAAGGTCAACTGTGCATCTCTTTCTTTCATAATCAATTCTGTATTTGCTTTCCTTTCTTCTCTGAGAAGGCGGGGGCAAATAGTGCAATACTCAAGATCCCCCCCCCCCCCCCAGTGGGGGGGCTCCTACATAGAGCCATATTGCTGAATTTTTTTATGGTTACTAAGATGACTGATCAACTTAATACAATACAACACATTAGGTATATAGATAGATATTTTTTATTATACATACATAGAAAATACCCAAAACACCCGAAACAAATAGGTACTTGCAGATCGTAGAAATATTTGACCCCAGGCGGGAATCGAACCCACAACCTCCTGCGCCGCAGGCAGCCCTCGCCCGCCGCGCCACATCGGTCGTCAAATCGTCAAAGTAAATATACCTTGTTGCAAGTATCGATTGTTTTCATAGTACTTACCCCATCACTAATAATGGTCATGATTTGTCGCAACCTTGAACGAACCAATGAGCACTCACTTCCCCGCGCCCGCTCACCTCAGTTGGTTGACAGACTTGTTTGCACAGTGAACAAATAGGTATTAGGCGTCTATTATACGTAGTCGATGTTTGTAGTAAAGCGTTTACATTATCTTTGATTTTGTATCTGTAGACACGATAATAATTTGTTCGTCAAACAAAAATAGAAAACAGAAATAGAAAAATAGACAGTGAATCATAACACTTAAGGTCGGTTTTTCTTAAACCGCAACTTTCGCTACTGAATTAGGGATGTGCCGTAATAAACACAAAATGTGCTATCGATAACTTTAATGGTTATGATTTCGTAAACATTATACATTTAAGTATGTTTTAGGGCGTTAATTTTTGTTTTGTTTTTGTGATGATTTAATCTGGATGTATTTTATACTATGGAAGGGTAATAAAAAAAGAATTTATAATAATGAAAATATTACGTAAGTATGTTGGAGAAAAACTGTTCGAAAATATAAACTTTCATCAAGTCGGACAGATTCTCGTAAAACCATGTCAGTGATTTGATAAAAGCCATAAATGTGCGTATCCATCATTTATTAAAATTAAACGTAAAACTTACGAAAAGACAGTTATTTAACAAGTACGTCCTATTTCAAGGACAATAAATTTTCATTCATTGTCATTAAAGAATAAAAGAAAAGGCTAGCTTTTTATTTCGACCACCACAAATATAACCTGACGTACCTATTTCGTTATTCATCAGTAGGTAATAATCGATATCGATAGATTCGTCTTGTATTCTCATTGGTACATCCCTAAGGCAGTAGCTATGTTTTCTGGGTAATCGATAAACAGCCATTGTATTATCGATCTTATGGCCCGTTGTTAGAGACTATAATAAAAGCGCTATTGCTATCAATAGCGCCATCTCTTGTTAAGTAGCTTTGTGTTGTGGATAATCAAGAAAGGCAGCCATTGTATTAGTAATCTTATTTCCTGGGAATAGAGACTAAAAAATATTTGGCAAAAGCGCCATCTTTTGCTAAATAGACAAAGTAGATATTCATTTTTATCACTGTTTATTTTATTGAGTTTGAACCATGTGTCTACCGAAATAAGGTTTAGTATTAATTAAATTAGTTTTATGGTTTTATGCCCTTTTAACGTACTCTTTATTTTAATAAGAATTTAAGCGGCACAAGGCCGCGCACACGCCGCGCACCCTCCGCGCACCCGCCGCTAAAAAAAAACTGTGGACCAAAAATATGTATTACTGAAGACAAGATCTTTGGTTGTAGAAAGCATTATTATATTACTACCGAATAGCTGTCGATAGATACTTAGATAGGTAGCTTGGTAGGTAACTCAAAGCAATAACTGTACCTACCTACTTAGGTAAAAAGTTATCTACAACCAATTTCAATAAAATTACTACTGTCATCACCTACCTACCTACCTACCTACCTATAGCTGTAACACCAGTGAATGCAAAAGCAGATAGGTACCTAGGTTAAAATGGTAATGTACTTTGGTATGGCAATGGAATGAACCATGGCACCTAGTAATAAAGCCCCGAGACACCCGCCACGCCCGCCGCGCGCCCGCCGCGCACCCGCCGCGCACCCACCGAGCACCCGCCGCGCCCGCCGCGCACCCGCCGCGCACCCGCCCCGCACCCGTCGCGCACCCGCCGCGCCCGCCACGCACTCCGCGCCCGCGTACGCACCCGCCGCGCCCGCCGCGCACCCGCCGCGCACCCGCCGCGCAACCGCCCCGCACCCGTCACGCACTCGCCGCACCCGCCGCGCACTCCGCGCCCGCGTACGCACCCGCCGCGGACCCCGAATACACCTCGTCCGCCGCTACGACTGTTCGCGCGTCCGCTGTGCGCAACACGACTGGGTTGGCGGCAACCGCACCGCGCGCTACGAAGGCAAGATCCGAGAAGACGTCCAGGGCAGAGAAAAAGGCGTACCTGGAACTACAACGGACAGCGTTCGCCATGCAGTGAAGGGGGTAGGGGGCATCCTGGGGACAATATTCTGGAAGGAGGAGATGCAGCACGGCTCGCTTTGCGAGCCGCACTGTATCTGTTCTGCGCAAGCGTTGCTTTCCCCCCGTTAGAGGGGTGGGGGCAACTTGGAGGAAGGGAAACCGGTCGGCTCGCTTCGCGAGCCTCCCTGCTTCCAATCTCCGAAAAAAAAATTACTCCAGCTACTCCCAATCCTGAGATAAATCGCGACTCGCTTCGCGAGCCGCGTCGCATAATCTCCTTTGTGTGGTTTGCTTCGCTCGCCACGCAGTGGGGGGATAACTTGGAGGATAGGAAACTGGTCGGCTCGCTCCGCGAGCCTCCCTGCTTCCTATCCCTGAAAAAATGTTTACTTCAGCTACTCCCAACCCTGAGATAATGTCGCTTAATCCCCTTTGCGTGGTTTGCTTCAAACGCCACGCAGTGGGGGGACAATTTGGAGGAAAGGAAACAGGTCGGCTCGCTTCGCGAGCCTCCCTGCTTCGTATCCCCGAAAAAAAAATTACTCCAGCTAATCCCAATCCTGAGCAAAATCGATGTTTGCGTTTACCCCATTTTGAGGGGGAAGGAGGGGGAAATTTGGAAAAATACGATTTTTCCCCCAGTCGAATTGAGCATCTCTTAATGAATCTGCAAAAAAAAACATACCTTCTCATCCACCATCAGGGAGAACAACTATGTCAGTACGTGAATCAGTCAGTGGTAGTTTAGTTGTATACTTTAGGGCAACGCGGCTGCGCCGCGTTGCGTGACTAGTTGTTAGATGTGCGCGAGCTGCAAGCAGCTCGCGGGGGTTGTGTGTAGGTGTTGAGTTGTTTTTCATTGTATTCCCCTTGTCGTGATCTACACCTTTAATTATTTTGTTTGAAATCGATAGCCATGAGAAACTTTTGCGATGAAAAAATGTCAGCCATCTTGGATTTGGAAATGGACATCTTTTTCGTAATCTACGTATGCGAATTATTCGAAAACGATTCCCATATTATGTGGGTGCCCGTCTCAAAGCGAGTATAAACTGCGATATAGAGATGTCAGCCATCTTGGATTTGGAAATGGACATCTTTTTCGTAATCTACGAGTTCAAGTTACTCGAAAACGATACCCATGTCAGATTTTTTGATTGGGGAGGAAATTCAGGGGAGCTGGGGGCGTGGGGGGGGGTGCCGTTCCCCTTGGTCGCATTGTGGCTCGCTTCGCTCGCCACAATGCTCCCCCGAATTATAAGTGAGGGGGTCTTAGGGGGTCTTAGGGATCCTTACTAAAACTCCAATAATGTAACCCAAGGTGTGAAAAATGTACTTATAAAATTCCTTGCATATCAATACGCCATTTATTCTAAATAAACGTGGTTGCCTAGCAACGCTCTTTTGACAACAAAGGTTTGATAAAAATTTACTGTATAGAAACTCTTTGTTAAGTTGAACGCCTTTTTTGATTCTTTTGTAGTCATCGACTACGTACCCTAGACATCTAATACAGGGCGAACGATTTTAGACATCACATAAGGAAAAGAGATCTTATAAAAATCCACGCCCACTAACGTTCGATCAGTAACGACCAGACCAGTGACCCGTGACAATCTCTGCGCTCGCTTACTCAATGGCTCCTGACGGAGCTCACCTTAATTTGGTTGGCCGGTTGAGGTCAACTGTCGAGGTCAACTGTGCATCTCTTTCTTTCATAATCAATTCTGTATTTGCTTTCCTTTCTTCTCTGAGAAGGCGGGGGCAAATAGTGCAATACTCAAGATCCCCCCCCCCCCCCCCCCCCCCCAGTGGAGGGGCTCCTACATAGAGCCATATTGCTGAATTTTTTTATGGTTACTAAGATGACTGATCAACTTAATACAATACAACACATTAGGTATATAGATAGATATTTTTTATTATACATACATAGAAAATACCCAAAACACCCGAAACAAATAGGTACTTGCAGATCGTAGAAATATTTGACCCCAGGCGGGAATCGAACCCACAACCTCCTGCCCTCGCCCGCCGCGCCACATCGGTCGTCAAATCGTCAAAGTAAATATACCTTGTTGCAAGTATCGATTGTTTTCATAGTACTTATAATGGTCATCCCATCACTAATAATGGTCATGATTTGTCGCAACCTTGAACGGACCAATGAGCACTCACTTCCCCGCGCCCGCTCACCTCAGTTGGTTGACAGACTTGTTTGCACAGTGAATAAATAGGTATTAGGCGTCTATTATACGTAGTCGATGTTTGTAGTAAAGCGTTTACATTATCTTTGATTTTGTATCTGTAGACACGATAATAATTTGTTCGTCAAACAAAAATAGAAAACAGAAATAGAAAAATAGACAGTGAGTCATAACACTTAAGGTCGGTTTTTCTTAAACCGCAACTTTCGCTACTGAATTAGGGATGTGCCGTAATAAACACAAAATGTGCTATCGATAACTTTAATGGTTATGATTTCGTAAACATTACCCATTTAAGTATGTTTTAGGGCGTTAATTTTTGTTTTGTTTTTGTGATGATTTAATCTGGATGTATTTTGTACTATGGAAGGGTAATAAAAAAAGAATTTATAATAATGAAAATATTACGTAAGTATGTTGGAGAAAAACTGTTCGAAAATATAAACTTTCATCAAGTCGGACTGATTCCCGTAAAACCATGTCAGTGATTTGATAAAAGCCATAAATGTGCGTATCCATCATTTATTAAAATTAAACGTAAAACTTACGAAAAGACAGTTATTTAACAAATACGTCCTATTTCAAGGACAATAAATTTTCATTCATTGTCATTAAAGAATAAAAGAAAAGGCAAGCTTTTTATTTCGACCACCACAAATATAACCTGACGTACCTATTTCGTTATTCATCAGTAGGTAATAATCGATATCGATAGATTCGTCTCGTATTCTCATTGGTACATCACTAAGGCAGTAGCTATGTTTTCTGGGTAATCGATAAACAGCCATTGTATTATCGATCTTATTGCCCGTTGTTAGAGACTATAATAAAAGCGCTATTGCTATCAATAGCGCCATCTCTTGTTAAGTAGCTTTGTGTTGTGGATAATCAAGAAAAGCAGCCATTGTATTTAGTAATCTTATTTCCTGGGAATAGAGACTAAAAAATATTTGGCAAAAGCGCCATCTTTTGCTAAGTAGACAAAGTAGATATTCATTTTTATCACTGTTTATTTTATTGAGTTTTGAACCATGTGTCTACCGAAATAAGGTTTAATATTAATAAAATTAGTTTTATGGTTTTATGCCCTTTTAACGTACTCTTTATTTTAATACGAATTTAAGCGGCGGGTGCGCGCCGCGTACACGCCGCGCACACGCCGCGCACCCGCCACGAACACGCCGCGCACCCGCCGCGCACCCGCCACGCAACCGCCGCGCACCCGCGCACCCGCCGCGCCCACCGCGCACCCGCCGAGCACCCGCCACGCCCGCCGCGCACCCGCCGCGCCCGCCGCGCCCTCCGCGCCCGCGTACGCACCCGCCGCGGACCCCGAATACACCTCGTCCGCCGCTACGACTGTTCGCGCGTCCACTGTGCGCAACACGACCATGGCACCGACTGGGTTGGCGGCAACCGCACCGCGCGCTACGAAGGCAAGATCCGACAAGACGTCCAGGGCAGAGAAGAAGGCGTACCTGGAACTACAACGGACAGCGTTCACCATGCAGTGAAGGGGGTAGGGGGCATCCTTCGCGAGCCGCACTGTATCTGTTCTGCGCCAGCGTTGCTTTCCCCCAGTTAGTGGGGGTGGGGGCAACTTGGAGGAAGGGAAACCGGTCGGCTCGCTTTGCGAGCCTCCCTGCTTCCAATCTCCGAAAAAATACTCCAGCTACTCCCAATCCTTAGATAAATCGCGACTCGCTTCGCGAGCCGCGTCGCTTAATCTCCTTTGCGTGGATTGCTTCGCTCGCCACGTAGTGGGGGGACAACTTGGAGGATAGGAAACTGGTCGGCTCGCTCCGCGAGCCTCCCTGCTTCCTATCCCTGAAAAAATGTTTACTTCAGCTACTCCCAACCCTGAGATAATGTCGCTTAATCTCCTTTGCGTGGTTTGCTTCAAACGCCACGCAGTGGGAGGACAACTTGGAGGAAAGGAAACAGGTCGGCTCGCTTCGCGAGCCTCCCTGCTTCGTATCCCCGAAAAAAAAATTACTCCAGCTAACCCCAATCCTGAGCAAAATCGAGGTTTGCGTTTACCCCCTTTTGAGGGGGAAGGAGGGGGAAATTTGGAAAAATACGATTTTTCCCCCAGTCGAATTGAGCATCTCTTAATGAATCTGCAAAAAAAAACATACCTTCTCCTCCACCATCAGGGTGAACAACTATGTCAGTACGTGAATCAGTCAGTGGTAGTTTAGTTGTATACTTTAGGGCAACGCGGCTGCGCCGCGTTGCGTGACTAGTTGTTAGATGTGCGCGAGCTGCAAGCAGCTCGCGGGGGTTGTGTATAGGTATTGAGTATTTTTTCATTGTATTCCCCTTGTCGTGATCTACACCTTTAATTATTTTGTTTGCAATCGATATCCAAGAGGGAATACTGCGATTAAAAAATGTCAGTCATCTTGGATTTGGAAATTGACATCATTTTCGTAATCTACGAGTTCAAGTAACTCGAAAACGATACCCATGTCAGATTTTTTGATTGGGGAGGAAGTTCAGGGGAGCTGGGGGCGTGGGGGGGGGGTCACGGCACGGCTCGCTTCGCTCGCCATGCCGTTCCCCTTGGTTGCATTGTGGCTCGCTTCGCTCGCCACAATGCTCCCCCGGGTTATAAGTGAGGGGGTCTTAGGGGGTCCTCGGGGGGGTCACAGCACGGCTCGCTTCGCTCGCCGTGCTGTTCCCCTTGGTCGCATCGAATTCGAAATCCTCACCCCTAGTTAGTCAAAAACGATACCCATGTCAGATTTTTTGATTGGGGAGGAAGTTCAGGGGAGCTGGGGGCGTGAGGGGGGTCACGGCACGGCTCGCTTCGCTCACCGTGCCGTTCCCCTTGGTCGCATTGCGGTTCGCTTCGCTCGCCGCAATGCTCCCCCGGGTTAAGTGTGAGGGGGTCTTGGGGGTTGTCGGGGGGGGTCACAGCACGGCTCGCTTCGCTCGCCGTGCTGTTCCCCTTGGTCGCATCGAAATCGAAATCCTCACCTCAAGTAATTCAAAAACGATACCCATATCAGATTTTTTGGTTGGGGGAGGGGGTACAGGGGGGCTGGGGGCGTGGGGGGGGTCACGGCACGGCTCGCTTCGCTCGCCGTGCCGTTCCCCTTGGTCGCATTGCGGCTCGCTTCGCTCGCCGCAATGCTCCCCTGGGTTAAGGGTGAGGGGTCTTGGGGGGTCGTCAGGGGGTCATTGGGGGGGGTCACAGCACTGCTCACAGTGCTGTTCCCCCCGGTCGCATCGCGGCTCGCTTCGCTCACCGCGATGCTCCACCCGAAAAAAAAGGTCAAAAATAGGCCAATTTTCGGTTTTTCCTAAAAAAATGGGGTCTGGGGGGCAAAAGGGGGCAATTTATTTTTGTCATTCAAAACCATTTGTCCTCCTCTACAAGGCTGTGAAAAAAACTTTCTTCCAAGTCTATCCGTTTTGGAGATGGAAAGGGAGGGCAAAAAAGGGGGTTAATGGGGGGGTCCAATTTTTTTTTCTTCCAAAACGAAGAGAAACCCTCTATACGACCCCGTAATCAGAACCCCTCTATCGCGACGGCATTTGGTAGCACACTAAAAAGGGGGGTCCTGGGGGCAGGGGGGGGGCAAAATTTTCTATGCAATCAAAATCGCTTGTCCCCCTCTATACAACCCCCATAAAAAAATTAAGCAATATGGCTCCATGCAGGAGCCCCCCTTGAAGGGGGGGTCTTGGGGGGGCAAATCTCAAAAAGTCGGAATTTTCCCTAGGAGACTTTTACCTCCCCTATACGATTCCGTAAAAAAAACATACCTTTCCATCCACCATCAAGGCGAACAATTATGTCAATCAGTCAGTGAATCAGTGGTAATTTAGCTTTATATATTATAACTAGTTGTTGGATGTGCGCGAGCTGCAAGCAGCTCGCGGGGGTTGTGTGTGGTTGTTGAGTTGTTTTTCATTGTATTCCCCTTGTCGTGATCTACACCTTTAATTATTTTGTTTGCAATCGATATCCAAGAGGGAATACTGCGATTAAAAAATGTCAGTCATCTTGGATTTGGAAATTGACATCATTTTCGTAATCTACGAGTTCAAGTTACTCGAAAACGATACCCATGTCAGATTTTTTAGTTGGGGAGGAAGTTCAGGGGGGCTGGGGGCGTGGGGAGGGGTTCCCCTTGGTCGCATTGCGGCTCGCTTCGCTCGCGGCAATGCTCCCCTGGGTTAAATGTGAGGGGGTCTTGGGGGGTCGTCGGGGGGTCAAAGCACGGCTCGCTTCGCTCGCCGTGCTGTTCCCCTTGTTCGCATCGAATTCGAAATCCTCACCCCCAAGTTTGTCAAAAACGATACCCATATCAGGTTCTTGGTTGGGGGAGGGGGTACAGGGAGGCTGGGGGCATGGGGGAGTCACGGCACGGCTCGCTTCGCTCGCCGTGCCGTTCCCCTTGGTCGCATTGTGGCTCGCTTCGCTCGCCACAATGCTCCCCCGGGTTATAAGTGAGGGGGTCTTAGGGGGGTCTTGGGGGGTCATTGGGGGGGTCACAGCACGGCTCGCTTCGCACGCCGTGCCGTTCCCCTTGGTCGCATTGCGGCTCGCTTCGCTCGCCACAATGCTCCACCCGAAAAAAAAATATTGTTGAGGGGGTCTTGGGGGGTCTTTGAAAAAAGTAAGGGATCCTTACTAAAACTCCAATAATGTTACCCAAGGTTTGAAAAATATACTTATAAAATTCCTTGCATATCAATACGCCATTTTTTCTAAATAAACGTGGTTGCCTAGCAACGCTCTTTTGACAACAAAGGTTTGATAACAATTTACTGTATGGAAACTCTTTGTTAAGTTGAACGCCTTTTTTGATTCTTTTGTAGTCATCGACTACGTACCCTAGACATCTAATACAGGGCGAACGATTTTAGACATCACATAAGGAAAAGAGATCTTATAAAAATCCACGCCCACTAACGTTCGATCAGTAACGACCAGACCAGTGACCCGTGACAATATCTGCGCTCGCTTACTCAATGGCTCCTGACGGAGCTCACCTTAATTTAGTTGACCGGTTGAGGTCAACTGTCGAGGTCAACTGTGCATCTCTTTCTTTCATAATCAATTCTGTATTTGCTTTCCTTTCTTCTCTGAGAAGGCGGGGGCAAATAGTGCAATACTCAACATCCCTAAGTGGGGGGGCTCCTACATAGAGCGATATTGCTGAATTTTTTTATGGTTACTCAGATGACTGATCAACTTAATACAATACAACACATTAGGTATATAGATAGATATTTTTTATTATACATACATAGAAAATACCCAAAACACCCGAAACAAATAGGTACTTGCAGATCGTAGAAATATTTGACCCCAAGCGGGAATCGAACCCACAACCACCTGCGCCGCAGGCAGCCCTCGCCCGCCGTGCTACATCGGTCGTCAAATCGTCAAAGTAAATATACCTTGTTGCAAGTATCGATTGTTTTCATAGTACTTACCCCATCACTAATAATGGTCATGATTTGTCGCAACCTTGAACGGACCAATGAGCACTCACTTCCCCGCGCCCGCTCACCTCAGTTGGTTGACAGACTTGTTTGCACAGTGAATAAATAGGTATTAGGCGTCTATTATACGTAGTCGATGTTTGTAGTAAAGCGTTTACATTATCTTTGATTTTGTATCTGTAGACACGATAATAATTTGTTCGTCAAACAAAAATAGAAAACAGAAATAGAAAAATAGACAGTGAGTCATAACACTTTAGGTCGGTTTTTCTTAAACCGCAACTTTCGCTACTGAATTAGGGATGTGCCGTAATAAACCCAAATGTGCTATCGATAACTTTAATGGTTATGATTTCGTAAACATTACCCATTTAAGTATGTTTTAGGGCGTTAATTTTTGTTTTGTTTTTGTGATGATTTAATCTGGATGTATTTTATACTATGGAAGGGTAATAAAAAATGAATTTATAATATTGAAAATATTACGTAAGTATGTTGGAGAAAAACTGTTCGAAAATATAAACTTTCATCAAGTCTGACAGATTCCCGTATCAAACCATGTCAGTGATTTGATAAAAGCCATAAATGTGCGTATCCATCATTTATTAAAATTAAACGTAAAACTTACGAAAAGACAGTTATTTAACAAGTACGTCCTATTTCAAGCCTATCTGCTTCTGACAATGAATTTTCATTCATTGTCATTAAAGAATAAAAGAAAAGGCAAGCTTTTTATTTCGTCCACCACAAATATAACCTGACGTACCTATTTCGTTATTCATCAGTAGGTAATAATAATCGATATCGATAGATTCGTCTCGTATTCTCATTGGTACATCACTAAGGCAGTAGCTATGTTTTCTGGTTAATCTATAAACAGCCATTGTATTATCGATCTTATGGCCCGTTGTTAGAGACTATAATAAAAGCGCTATTGCTATCAATAGCGCCATCTCTTGTTAAGTAGCTTTGTTTTGTGGATAATCAAGAAAGGCAGCCATTGTATTAGTAATCTTATTTCCTGGGAATAGAGACTAAAAAATATTTTGCAAAAGCGCCATCTTTTGCTTAGTAGACAAAGTAGATATTCATTTTTATCACTGTTTATTTTATTGAGTTTTGAACCATGTGTCTACCGAAATAAGGTTTAATATAAATAGAATTAGTTTTATGGTTTTATGCCCTTTTAACGTACACTTTCAATCAATAAGAATTTTTATTTCTATGTGTGTTAGTTTATACATGTGTGAGTTTAGCGACACTGGTTCTCTTAGTAAAAAGGCATCATGGTAATTCTATGTTTTCTCTGTTCTGTGTATAATAATAACGAAATATATAAGTAAGCTGATAATATGAACTGCTCCTACACACTCACACACGCTACATTATAAACTGTGGACCAAAAATATGTATTACTGAAGACAAGATCTTTGGTTGTAGAAAGCATTATTATATTACTACCGAATAGCTGTCGATAGATACTTAGATAGGTAGCTTGGTAGGTAACTCAAAGCAATAACTGTACCTACCTACTTAGGTAAAAAGTTATCTACAACCAATTTCAATAAAATTACTACTGTCATCACCTACCTACCTACCTACCTACCTATAGCTGTAATACCAGTGAATGCAAAAGCAGATAGGTACCTAGGTTAAAATGGTAATGTACTTTGGTATGGCAATGGAATGAACCATGGCACCTAGTAATAAAGCCCCGAGACACCCGCCACGCCCGCCGCGCGCCCGCCGCGCACCCGCCGCGCACCCACCGCGCCCCCGCCGCGCCCGCCGCGCACCCGCCGCGCACCCGCCCCGCACCCGTCGCGCACACGCCGCGCCCGCCACGCACTCCGCGCCCGCGTACGCACCCGCCGCGCCCGCCGCGCACCCGCCGCGCACCCGCCGCGCAACCGCCCCGCACCCGTCGCGCACCCGCCGCGCCCGCCGCGCACTCCGCGCCCGCGTACGCACCCGCCGCGGACCCCGAATACACCTCGTCCGCCGCTACGACTGTTCGCGCGTCCGCTGTGCGCAACACGTCCATGGCACCGACTGGGTTGGCGGCAACCGCACCGCGCGCTACGAAGGCAAGATCCGAGAAGACGTCCAGGGCAGAGAAGTAGGCGTACCTGGAACTACAACGGACAGCGTTCGCCATGCAGTGAAGGGGGTAGGGGGCATCCTGGGGACAATATTCTGGAAGGAGGAGATGCAGCACGGCTCGCTTCGCGAGCCGCACTGTATCTGTTCTGCGCAAGCGTTGCTTTCCCCCCGTTAGAGGGGTGGGGGCAACTTGGAGGAAGGAAAACCGGTCGGCTCGCTTCGCGAGCCTCCCTGCTTCCAATCTCCGAAAAAAAAATTACTCCAGCTACTCCCAATCCTGAGATAAATCGCGACTCGCTTCGCGAGCCGCGTCGCATAATCTCCTTTGTGTGGTTTGCTTCGCTCGCCACGCAGTGGGGGGATAACTTGGAGGATAGGAAACTGGTCGGCTCGCTCCGCGAGCCTCCCTGCTTCCTATCCCTGAAAAAATTTTTACTTCAGCTACTCCCAACCCTGAGATAATGTCGCTTAATCCCCTTTGCGTGGTTTGCTTCAAACGCCACGCAGTGGGGGGACAATTTGGAGGAAAGGAAACAGGTCGGCTTGCTTCGCGAGCCTCCCTGCTTCGTATCCCCGAAAAAAAAATTACTCCAGCTAACCCCAATCCTGAGCAAAATCGATGTTTGCCTTTACCCCATTTTGAGGGGGAAGGAGGGGGAAATTTGGAAAAATACGATTTTTCCCCCAGTCGAATTGAGCATCTCTTAATGAATCTGCAAAAAAAAACATACCTTCTCATCCACCATCAGGGAGAACAACTATGTCAGTACGTGAATCAGTCAGTGGTAGTTTAGTTGTATACTTTAGGGCAACGCGGCTGCGCCGCGTTGCGTGACTAGTTGTTAGATGTGCGCGAGCTGCAAGCAGCTCGCGGGGGTTGTGTGTAGGTGTTGAGTTGTTTTTCATTGTATTCCCCTTGTTGTGATCTACACCTTCTATTATTTTGTTTGAAATCGATATCCAAGAGGGAATACTGCGATTAAAAAATGTCAGTCATCTTGGATTTGGAAATTGACATCATTTTCGTAATCTACGAGTTCAAGTTACTCGAAAACGATACCCATGTCAGATTTTTTAGTTGGGGAGGAAGTTCAGGGGGGCTGGGGGCGTGGGGGGGGGTCACGGCACGGCTCGCTTTGCTCGCCGTGCCGTTCCCCTTGGTCGCATTGCGGCTCGCTTCGCTCGCCGCAATGCTCCCCCGGGTTATTATTATATAGTTGAGGGGGTCTTGGGGGGTCGTCAGGGGGGTCACAGCACGGCTCGCTTCGCTCGCCGTGCTGTTCCGCTTGGTCGCATCGAATTTGAAATCCTCACCCCAAGTTACTCGAAAACGATACCCATGTCAGATTTTTTGATTGGGGAGGAAGTTCAGGGGAGCTGGAGGCGTGGGGCGGTGTGAGGTGTGAAAAATGTACTTATAAAATTCCTTGCATATATGACGCCATTTTTTCTAAATAAACGTGGGTGCCTAGCAACGCTCTTTTGACAACAAAGGTTTGATAAAAATTTACTGTATGGAAACTCTTTGTTAAGTTGAACGCCTTTTTTTATTCTTTTGTAGTCATCGACTACGTACCCTAGACATCTAATACAGGGCGAACGATTTTAGACATCACATAAGGAAAAGAGATCTTATAAAAATCCACGCCCACTAACGTTCGATCAGTAACGACCAGACCAGTGACCCGTGACAATCTCTGCGCTCGCTTACTCAATGGCTCCTGACGGAGCTCACCTTAATTTGGTTGACCGGTTGAGGTCAACTGTGCATCTCTTTCTTTCATAATCAATTCTGTATTTGCTTTCCTTTCTTCTCTGAGAAGGCGGGGGCAAATAGTGCAATACTCAAGATCCCCCCCCCCCCCCTCCCCCCAGTGGGGGGGCTCCTACATAGAGCCATATTGCTGAATTTTTTTATGGTTACTAAGATGACTGATCAACTTAATACAATACAACACATTAGGTATATAGATAGATATTTTTTATTATACATACATAGAAAATACCCAAAACACCCGAAACAAATAGGTACTTGCAGATCGTAGAAATATTTGACCCCAGGCGGGAATCGAACCCACAACCTCCTCCGCCGCAGGCAGCCCTCGCCCGCCGCGCCACATCGGTCGTCAAATCGTCAAAGTAAATATACCTTGTTGCAAGTATCGATTGTTTTCATAGTACTTACCCCATCACTAATAATGGTCATGATTTGTCGCAACCTTGAACGGACCAATGAGCACTCACTTCCCCGCGCCCGCTCACCTCAGTTGGTTGACAGACTTGTTTGCACAGTGAATAAATAGGTATTAAGCGTCTATTATACGTAGTCGATGTTTGTAGTAAAGCGTTTACATTATCTTTGATTTTGTATCTGTAGACACGATAATAATTTGTTCGTCAAACAAAAATAGAAAACAGAAATAGAAAAATAGACAGTGAGTCATAACACTTAAGGTCGGTTTTTCTTAAACCGCAACTTTCGCTACTGAATTAGGGATGTGCCGTAATAAACACAAATGTGCTATCGATAACTTTAATGGTTATGATTTCGTAAACATTACCCATTTAAGTATGTTTTAGGGCGTTAATTTTTGTTTTGTTTTTGTGATGATTTAATCTGGATGTATTTTATACTATGGAAGGGTTATAAAAAAATAATTTATAATATTGAAAATATTACGTAAGTATGTTGGAGAAAAACTGTTCGAAAATATAAACTTTCATCAAGTCGGACAGATTCCCGTATCAAACCATGTCAGTGATTTGATAAAATCCATAAATGTGCGTATCCATCATTTATTAAAATTAAACGTAAAACTTACGAAATGACAGTTATTTAACAAGTACGTCCTATTTCAAGAAAAATAAATTTTCATTCATCGTCATTAAAGAATAAAAGAAAAGGCAAGCTTCTTATTTCGACCACCACAAATATAACCTGACGTACCTGTTTCGTTATTCATCAGTAGGTAATAATCGATATCGATAGATTCGTCTCGTATTCTCATTGGTACATCACTAAGGCAGTAGCTATGTTTTCTGGGTAATCGATAAACAGCCATTGTATTATCGATCTTATGGCCCGTTGTTAGAGACTATAATAATAGCGCTATTGCTATCAATAGCGCCATCTCTTGTTAAGTAGCTTTGTGTTGTGGATAATCAAGAAAGGCAGCCATTGTATTAATAATCTTATTTCCTGGAAATAGAGACTAAAAAATATTTTGCAAAAGCGCCATCTTTTGTTTAGTAGACAAAGTAGATATTCATTTTTATCACTGTTTATTTTATTGAGTTTTGAACCATGTGTCTACCGAAATAAGGTTTAATATTAATAAAATTAGTTTTATGGTTTTATGCCCTTTTAACGTACTCTTTCAATCAATAAGAATTTTTATTTCTATGTGTGTTAGTTTATACATTTGTGAGTTTAGCGACACTGGTTCTCTTAGTAAAAAGGCATCATGGTAATTCTATGTTTTCTCTGTTCTGTGTATAATAATAACGAAATATATATGTAAGCTGATAATATGAACTGCTCCTACACGCTCACACACGCTACATTATAAACTGTGGACCAAAAATATGTATTACTGAAGACAAGATCTTTGGTTGTAGAAAGCATTATTATATTACTACCGAATAGCTGTCGATAGATACTTAGATAGGTAGCTTGGTAGGTAACTCAAAGCAATAACTGTACCTACCTACTTAGGTAAAAAGTTATCGACAACCAATTTCAATAAAATTACTACTGTCATCACCTACCTACCTACCTACCTACCTACCTATAGCTGTAACACCAGTGAATGCAAAAGCAGATAGGTACCTAGGTTAAAATGGTAATGTACTTTGGTATGGCAATGGAATGAACCATGGCACCTAGTAATAAAGCCCCGAGACACCCGCCGCGCCCGCCGCGCGCCCGCCGCGCACCCGCCGCGCACCCGCTGCGCACCCGCCGCGCACCCGCTGCGCACCCGCCGCGCACCCGCCGCGCAACCGCCGCGCCCTCCGCGCACCCGCCGCGCACCCGCCGCGCACCCGCCGCGCACCCGCCGCGACCGCCGAGCCCGCCGCGCACCCGCCGCGCACCCGCCGCGCACCCGCCGCGCCCGTCGCGCACTCCGCGCCCGCGTACGCACCCGCCGCGGACCCCGAATACACCTCGTCCGCCGCTACGACTGTTCGCGCGTCCGCCGCTACGACTGTTCGCGCGTCCGCCGCTACGACTGTTCGCGCGTCCGCTGTGCGCAACACGACCATGGCACCGACTGGGTTGGCGGCAACCGCACCGCGCGCTACGAAGGCAAGATCCGAGAAGACGTCCAGGGCAGAGAAGAAGGCGGACCTGGAAATACAACGGACAGCGTTCGCCATGCAGTGAAGGGGGTAGGGGGCATCCTGGGGACAATATTCTGGAAAGAGGAGATGCAGCACGGCTCGCTTCGCGAGCCGCACTGTATCTGTTCAGCGCAAGCGTTGCTTTCCCCCCGTTAGTGGGGGTGGGGGCAACTTGGAGGAAGGGAAACCGGTCGGCTCGCTTCGCGAGCCTCCCTGCTTCCAATCTCCGAAAAAAAATTACTCCAGCTACTCCCAATCCTGAGATAAATCGCGACTCGCTTCGCGAGCCGCGTCGCATAATCTCCTTTGCGTGGTTTGCTTCGCTCGCCACGCAGTGGGGGGACAACTTGGAGGATAGGAAACTGGTCGGCTCGCTCCGCGAGCCTCCCTGCTTCCTATCCCTGAAAAAATGTTTACTTCAGCTACTCCCAACCCTGAGATAATGTCGCTTAATCCCCTTTGCGTGGTTTGCTTCAAACGCCACGCAGTGGGGGGACAACTTGGAGGAAAGGAAACAGGTCGGCTCGCTTCGCGAGCCTCCCTGCTTCGTATCCCCGAAAAAAAAATTACTCCAGCTAACCCCAATCCTGAGCAAAATCGATGTTTGCGTTTACCCCCTTTTGAGGGGGAAGGAGGGGGAAATTTGGAAAAATACGATTTTTCCCCCAGTCGAATTGAGCATCTCTTAATGAATCTGCAAAAAAAAACATACCTTCTCCTCCACCATCAGGGTGAACAACTATGTCAGTACGTGAATCAGTCAGTGGTAGTTTAGTTGTATACTTTAGGGCAACGCGGCTGCGCCGCGTTGCGTGACTAGTTGTTAGATGTGCGCGAGCTGCAAGCAGCTCGCGGGGGTTGTGTTGAGGTTGTTTTTGGTTGTATTGAGTTTTTTTTTATTGTATTCCCCTTGTCGTGATCTACACTTTTAATTATTTTGCAATCGATATCCAAGAGGGAATACTGCGATTAAAAAATGTCAGTCATCTTGGATTTGGAAATTGACATCATTTTCGTAATCTACGAGTTCAAGTTACTCGAAAACGATACCCATGTCAGATTTTTTAGTTGGGGAGGAAGTTCAGGGGGGCTGGGGGGGGGGGGGGGTCACGGCACGGCTCGCTTCGCTGACCGTGCCGTTCCCCTTGGTCGCATTGTGGCTCGCTTCGCTCGCGGCAATGCTCCCCCGGGTTATAAGTGAGGGGGTCTTAGGAGGGTCGTCGGGGGGTCACAGCACGGCTCGCTTCGCTCGCCGTGCTGTTCCCCGAGGTCGCATCGCGGCTCGCTTCGCTCGCCGCAATGCTCTACCAATAATGTAACCCAAGGTGTGAAAAATGTACTAATAAAATTCCTTGCATATCAATACGCCATTTTTTCTAAATAAACGTGGTTGCGTAGCAACGCTCTTTTGACAACAAAGGTTTGATAACAATTTACTGTATGGAAACTCTTTGTTTAGTTGAACGCCTTTTTTGATTCTTTTGTAGTCATCGACTACGTACCCTAGACATCTAATACAGGGCGAACGATTTTAGACATCACATAAGGAAAAGAGATCTTATAAAAATCCACGCCCACTAACGTTCGATCAGTAACGACCAGACCAGTGACTTCTGCGCTCGCTTACTCAATGGCTCCTGACGGAGCTCACCTTAATTTGGTTGACCGGTTGAGGTCAACTGTCGAGGTCAACTGTGCATCGCTTTCTTTCATAATCAATTCTGTATTTGCTTTCCTTTCTTCTCTGAGAAGGCGGGCGCAAATAGTGCAATACTCAAGATCCCCCCCCCCCCCCCGTGGGGGGGCTCCTACATAGAGCCATATTTCTAATTTTTTTATGGTTACTAAGATGACTGATCAACTTAATACAATACAACACATTAGGTATATAGATAGATATTTTTTATTATACATACATAGAAAATACCCAAACCACCCGAAACAAAAAGGTACTTGCAGATCGTAGAAATATTTGACCCCAGGCGGGAATCGAACCCACAACCTCCTGCGCCGCAGGCAGCCCTCGCCCGCCGCGCCACATCGGTCGTCAAATCGTCAAAGTAAATATACCTTGTTGCAAGTATCGATTGTTTTCATAGTACTTACCCCATCACTAATAATGGTCATGATTTGTCGCAACCTTGAACGGACCAATGAGCACTCACTTCCCCGCACCCGCTCACCTCAGTTGGTTGACAGACTTGTTTGCACAGTGAATAAATAGGTATTAGGCGTCTATTATACGTAGTCGATGTTTGAAGTAAAGCGTTTACATTATCTTTGATTTTGTATCTGTAGACACGATAATAATTTGTTCGTCAAACAAAAATTGAAAACAGAAATAGAAAAATAGACAGTGAGTCATAACACTTAAGGTCGGTTTTTCTTAAACCGCAACTTTCGCTACTGAATTAGGGATGTGCCGTAATAAACACAAATGTGCTATCGATAACTTTAATGGTTATGATTTCGTAAACATTACCCATTTAAGTATGTTTTAGGGCGTTAATTTTTGTTTTGTTTTTGTGATGATTTAATCTGGATGTATTTTATACTATGGAAGGGTAATAAAAAAATAATTTATAATAATGAAAATATTACGTAAGTATGTTGGAGAAAAACAGTTCGAAAATATAAACTTTCATCAAGTCGGACAGATTCCCGTATCAAACCATGTCAGTGATTTGATAAAAGCCATAAATGTGCGTATCCATCATTTATTAAAATTAAACGTAAAACTTACGAAAAGACAGTTATTTAACAAGTACGTCCTATTTCAAGGACAATAAATTTTCATTCATTGTCATTAAAGAATAAAAGAAAAGGCAAGCTTTTTATTTCGACCACCACAAATATAACCTGACGTACCTATTTCGTTATTCATCAGTAGGTAATAATCGATATCGATAGATTCGTCTCGTATTCTCATTGGTAGATCACTAAGGCAGTAGCTATGTTTTCTGGGTAATCGATAAACAGCCATTGTATTATCGATCTTATGGCCCGTTGTTAGAGACTATAATAAAAGCGCTATTGCTATCAATAGCGCCATCTCTTGTTAAGTAGCTTTGTATTGTGGATAATCAAGAAAGGCAGCCATTGTATTAGTAATCTTATTTCCTGGGAATAGAGACTAAAAAATATTTGGCAAAAGCGCCATCTTTTGCTAAGTAGACAAAGTAGATATTCATTTTTATCACTGTTTATTTTATTGAGTTTTGAACCATGTGTCTACCGAAATAAGGTTTAATATTAATAAAATTAGTTTTATGGTTTTATGCCCTTTTAACGTACTCTTTATTTTAATAAGAATTTAAGTTAATTTAATTTAAATTGTTGTCTGTTCGCACGTCCTCTGTGCGCAACACGACCATGGCACCGATTGGGTTGGCGGCAACCGCACCGCGCGCTACGAAGGCAAGATCCGAGAAGACGTCCGACGGCAGAGAAGAAGGCGTACCTGGAACTACAACGGAGTACGAGATGGTGCTAGAATGCGCCTCAGCGTTCGCCATGCAGTGAAGGGGGTAGGGGGCATCCTGGGGACAATATTCTGGAAAGAGGAGATGCAGCACGGCTCGCTTCGCGAGCCGCACTGTATCTGTTCTGCGCAAGCGTTGCTTTCCCCCCGTTAGTGGGGGTGGGGGCAACTTGGAGGAAGGGAAACCGGTCGGCTCGCTTCGCGAGCCTCCCTGCTTCCAATCTCCGAAAAAAATTTTACTTCAGCTACTCCCAACCCTGAGATAATGTCGCTTAATCCCCTTTGCGTGGTTTGCTTCAAACGCCACGCAGTGGGGGGACAATTTGGAGGAAAAGAAACAAGTCGGCTCGCTTCGCGAGCCTCCCTGCTTCGTATCCCCGAAAAAAAAATTACTCCAGCTAACCCCAATCCTGAGCAAAATCGATGTTTGCGTTTACCCCCTTTTGAGGGGGAAGGAGGGGGAAATTTGGAAAAATACGATTTTTCCCCCAGTCGAATTGAGCATCTCTTAATGAATCTGCAAAAAAAAACATACCTTCTCCTCCACCATCAGGGTGAACAACTATGTCAGTACGTGAATCAGTCAGTGGTAGTTTAGTTGTATACTTTAGGGCAACGCGGCTGCGCCGCGTTGCGTGACTAGTTGTTAGATGTGCGCGAGCTGCAAGCAGCTCGCGGGGGTTGTGTTGAGGTTGTTTTTGGTTGTATTGAGTTTTTTTTTATTGTATTCCCCTTGTCGTGATCTACACTTTTAATTATTTTGCAATCGATATCCAAGAGGGAATACTGCGATTAAAAAATGTCAGTCATCTTGGATTTGGAAATTGACATCATTTTCGTAATCTACGAGTTCAAGTTACTCGAAAACGATACCCATGTCAGATTTTTTAGTTGGGGAGGAAGTTCAGGGGGGCTGGGGGGGGGGGGGTCACGGCACGGCTCGCTTCGCTGACCGTGCCGTTCCCCTTGGTCGCATTGTGGCTCGCTTCGCTCGCGGCAATGCTCCCCCGGGTTATAAGTGAGGGGGTCTTAGGAGGGTCGTCGGGGGGTCACAGCACGGCTCGCTTCGCTCGCCGTGCTGTTCCCCGAGGTCGCATCGCGGCTCGCTTCGCTCGCCGCAATGCTCTACCAATAATGTAACCCAAGGTGTGAAAAATGTACTAATAAAATTCCTTGCATATCAATACGCCATTTTTTCTAAATAAACGTGGTTGCGTAGCAACGCTCTTTTGACAACAAAGGTTTGATAACAATTTACTGTATGGAAACTCTTTGTTTAGTTGAACGCCTTTTTTGATTCTTTTGTAGTCATCGACTACGTACCCTAGACATCTAATACAGGGCGAACGATTTTAGACATCACATAAGGAAAAGAGATCTTATAAAAATCCACGCCCACTAACGTTCGATCAGTAACGACCAGACCAGTGACTTCTGCGCTCGCTTACTCAATGGCTCCTGACGGAGCTCACCTTAATTTGGTTGACCGGTTGAGGTCAACTGTCGAGGTCAACTGTGCATCGCTTTCTTTCATAATCAATTCTGTATTTGCTTTCCTTTCTTCTCTGAGAAGGCGGGCGCAAATAGTGCAATACTCAAGATCCCCCCCCCCCCCCCCGTGGGGGGGCTCCTACATAGAGCCATATTTCTAATTTTTTTATGGTTACTAAGATGACTGATCAACTTAATACAATACAACACATTAGGTATATAGATAGATATTTTTTATTATACATACATAGAAAATACCCAAACCACCCGAAACAAAAAGGTACTTGCAGATCGTAGAAATATTTGACCCCAGGCGGGAATCGAACCCACAACCTCCTGCGCCGCAGGCAGCCCTCGCCCGCCGCGCCACATCGGTCGTCAAATCGTCAAAGTAAATATACCTTGTTGCAAGTATCGATTGTTTTCATAGTACTTACCCCATCACTAATAATGGTCATGATTTGTCGCAACCTTGAACGGACCAATGAGCACTCACTTCCCCGCACCCGCTCACCTCAGTTGGTTGACAGACTTGTTTGCACAGTGAATAAATAGGTATTAGGCGTCTATTATACGTAGTCGATGTTTGAAGTAAAGCGTTTACATTATCTTTGATTTTGTATCTGTAGACACGATAATAATTTGTTCGTCAAACAAAAATTGAAAACAGAAATAGAAAAATAGACAGTGAGTCATAACACTTAAGGTCGGTTTTTCTTAAACCGCAACTTTCGCTACTGAATTAGGGATGTGCCGTAATAAACACAAATGTGCTATCGATAACTTTAATGGTTATGATTTCGTAAACATTACCCATTTAAGTATGTTTTAGGGCGTTAATTTTTGTTTTGTTTTTGTGATGATTTAATCTGGATGTATTTTATACTATGGAAGGGTAATAAAAAAATAATTTATAATAATGAAAATATTACGTAAGTATGTTGGAGAAAAACAGTTCGAAAATATAAACTTTCATCAAGTCGGACAGATTCCCGTATCAAACCATGTCAGTGATTTGATAAAAGCCATAAATGTGCGTATCCATCATTTATTAAAATTAAACGTAAAACTTACGAAAAGACAGTTATTTAACAAGTACGTCCTATTTCAAGGACAATAAATTTTCATTCATTGTCATTAAAGAATAAAAGAAAAGGCAAGCTTTTTATTTCGACCACCACAAATATAACCTGACGTACCTATTTCGTTATTCATCAGTAGGTAATAATCGATATCGATAGATTCGTCTCGTATTCTCATTGGTACATCACTAAGGCAGTAGCTATGTTTTCTGGGTAATCGATAAACAGCCATTGTATTATCGATCTTATGGCCCGTTGTTAGAGACTATAATAAAAGCGCTATTGCTATCAATAGCGCCATCTCTTGTTAAGTAGCTTTGTATTGTGGATAATCAAGAAAGGCAGCCATTGTATTAGTAATCTTATTTCCTGGGAATAGAGACTAAAAAATATTTGGCAAAAGCGCCATCTTTTGCTAAGTAGACAAAGTAGATATTCATTTTTATCACTGTTTATTTTATTGAGTTTTGAACCATGTGTCTACCGAAATAAGGTTTAATATTAATAAAATTAGTTTTATGGTTTTATGCCCTTTTAACGTACTCTTTATTTTAATAAGAATTTAAGTTAATTTAATTTAAATTGTTGTCTGTTCGCACGTCCTCTGTGCGCAACACGACCATGGCACCGATTGGGTTGGCGGCAACCGCACCGCGCGCTACGAAGGCAAGATCCGAGAAGACGTCCGACGGCAGAGAAGAAGGCGTACCTGGAACTACAACGGAGTACGAGATGGTGCTAGAATGCGCCTCAGCGTTCGCCATGCAGTGAAGGGGGTAGGGGGCATCCTGGGGACAATATTCTGGAAGGAGGAGATGCAGCACGGCTCGCTTCGCGAGCCGCACTGTATCTGTTCTGCGCAAGCGTTGCTTTCCCCCCGTTAGTGGGGGTGGGGGCAACTTGGAGGAAGGGAAACCGGTCGGCTCGCTTCGCGAGCCTCCCTGCTTCCAATCTCCGAAAAAAATTTTACTTCAGCTACTCCCAACCCTGAGATAATGTCGCTTAATCCCCTTTGCGTGGTTTGCTTCAAACGCCACGCAGTGGGGGGACAATTTGGAGGAAAAGAAACAGGTCGGCTCGCTTCGCGAGCCTCCCTGCTTCGTATCCCCGAAAAAAAAATTACTCCAGCTAACCCCAATCCTGAGCAAAATCGATGTTTGCGTTTACCCCCTTTTGAGGGGGAAGGAGGGGGAAATTTTGAAAAATACGATTTTTCCCCCAGTCGAATTGAGCATCTCTTAATGAATCTGCAAAAAAAAACATACCTTCTCCTCCACCATCAGGGTGAACAACTATGTCAGTACGTGAATCAGTCAGTGGTAGTTTAGTTGTATACTTTAGGGCAACGCGGCTGCGCCGCGTTGCGTGACTAGTTGTTGGATGTGCGCGAGCTGCAAGCAGCTCGCGGGGGTTGTGTGTGGTTGTTGAGTTGTTTTTCATTGTATTCCCCTTGTCGTGATCTACACCTTTAATTATTTTGTTTGCAATCGATATCCAAGAGGGAATACTGCGATTAAAAAATGTCAGTCATCTTGGATTTGGAAATTGACATCATTTTCGTAATCTACGAGTTCAAGTTACTCGAAAACGATACCCATGTCAGATTTTTTAGTTGGGGAGGAAGTTCAGGGGGGCTGGGGGCGTGGGGAGGGGTTCCCCTTGGTCGCATTGCGGCTCGCTTCGCTCGCGGCAATGCTCCCCTGGGTTAAATGTGAGGGGGTCTTGGGGGGTCGTCGGGGGGTCAAAGCACGGCTCGCTTCGCTCGCCGTGCTGTTCCCCTTGTTCGCATCGAATTCGAAATCCTCACCCCCAAGTTTGTCAAAAACGATACCCATATCAGGTTCTTGGTTGGGGGAGGGGGTACAGGGAGGCTGGGGGCATGGGGGAGTCACGGCACGGCTCGCTTCGCTCGCCGTGCCGTTCCCCTTGGTCGCATTGTGGCTCGCTTCGCTCGCCACAATGCTCCCCCGGGTTATAAGTGAGGGGGTCTTAGGGGGGTCTTGGGGGGTCATTGGGGGGGTCACAGCACGGCTCGCTTCGCACGCCGTGCCGTTCCCCTTGGTCGCATTGCGGCTCGCTTCGCTCGCCACAATGCTCCACCCGAAAAAAAAATATTGTTGAGGGGGTCTTGGGGGGTCTTTGAAAAAAGTAAGGGATCCTTACTAAAACTCCAATAATGTTACCCAAGGTTTGAAAAATATACTTATAAAATTCCTTGCATATCAATACGCCATTTTTTCTAAATAAACGTGGTTGCCTAGCAACGCTCTTTTGACAACAAAGGTTTGATAACAATTTACTGTATGGAAACTCTTTGTTAAGTTGAACGCCTTTTTTGATTCTTTTGTAGTCATCGACTACGTACCCTAGACATCTAATACAGGGCGAACGATTTTAGACATCACATAAGGAAAAGAGATCTTATAAAAATCCACGCCCACTAACGTTCGATCAGTAACGACCAGACCAGTGACCCGTGACAATATCTGCGCTCGCTTACTCAATGGCTCCTGACGGAGCTCACCTTAATTTAGTTGACCGGTTGAGGTCAACTGTCGAGGTCAACTGTGCATCTCTTTCTTTCATAATCAATTCTGTATTTGCTTTCCTTTCTTCTCTGAGAAGGCGGGGGCAAATAGTGCAATACTCAACATCCCTAAGTGGGGGGGCTCCTACATAGAGCGATATTGCTGAATTTTTTTATGGTTACTCAGATGACTGATCAACTTAATACAATACAACACATTAGGTATATAGATAGATATTTTTTATTATACATACATAGAAAATACCCAAAACACCCGAAACAAATAGGTACTTGCAGATCGTAGAAATATTTGACCCCAAGCGGGAATCGAACCCACAACCACCTGCGCCGCAGGCAGCCCTCGCCCGCCGTGCTACATCGGTCGTCAAATCGTCAAAGTAAATATACCTTGTTGCAAGTATCGATTGTTTTCATAGTACTTACCCCATCACTAATAATGGTCATGATTTGTCGCAACCTTGAACGGACCAATGAGCACTCACTTCCCCGCGCCCGCTCACCTCAGTTGGTTGACAGACTTGTTTGCACAGTGAATAAATAGGTATTAGGCGTCTATTATACGTAGTCGATGTTTGTAGTAAAGCGTTTACATTATCTTTGATTTTGTATCTGTAGACACGATAATAATTTGTTCGTCAAACAAAAATAGAAAACAGAAATAGAAAAATAGACAGTGAGTCATAACACTTTAGGTCGGTTTTTCTTAAACCGCAACTTTCGCTACTGAATTAGGGATGTGCCGTAATAAACCCAAATGTGCTATCGATAACTTTAATGGTTATGATTTCGTAAACATTACCCATTTAAGTATGTTTTAGGGCGTTAATTTTTGTTTTGTTTTTGTGATGATTTAATCTGGATGTATTTTATACTATGGAAGGGTAATAAAAAATGAATTTATAATATTGAAAATATTACGTAAGTATGTTGGAGAAAAACTGTTCGAAAATATAAACTTTCATCAAGTCTGACAGATTCCCGTATCAAACCATGTCAGTGATTTGATAAAAGCCATAAATGTGCGTATCCATCATTTATTAAAATTAAACGTAAAACTTACGAAAAGACAGTTATTTAACAAGTACGTCCTATTTCAAGCCTATCTGCTTCTGACAATGAATTTTCATTCATTGTCATTAAAGAATAAAAGAAAAGGCAAGCTTTTTATTTCGTCCACCACAAATATAACCTGACGTACCTATTTCGTTATTCATCAGTAGGTAATAATAATCGATATCGATAGATTCGTCTCGTATTCTCATTGGTACATCACTAAGGCAGTAGCTATGTTTTCTGGTTAATCTATAAACAGCCATTGTATTATCGATCTTATGGCCCGTTGTTAGAGACTATAATAAAAGCGCTATTGCTATCAATAGCGCCATCTCTTGTTAAGTAGCTTTGTTTTGTGGATAATCAAGAAAGGCAGCCATTGTATTAGTAATCTTATTTCCTGGGAATAGAGACTAAAAAATATTTTGCAAAAGCGCCATCTTTTGCTTAGTAGACAAAGTAGATATTCATTTTTATCACTGTTTATTTTATTGAGTTTTGAACCATGTGTCTACCGAAATAAGGTTTAATATAAATAGAATTAGTTTTATGGTTTTATGCCCTTTTAACGTACACTTTCAATCAATAAGAATTTTTATTTCTATGTGTGTTAGTTTATACATGTGTGAGTTTAGCGACACTGGTTCTCTTAGTAAAAAGGCATCATGGTAATTCTATGTTTTCTCTGTTCTGTGTATAATAATAACGAAATATATAAGTAAGCTGATAATATGAACTGCTCCTACACACTCACACACGCTACATTATAAACTGTGGACCAAAAATATGTATTACTGAAGACAAGATCTTTGGTTGTAGAAAGCATTATTATATTACTACCGAATAGCTGTCGATAGATACTTAGATAGGTAGCTTGGTAGGTAACTCAAAGCAATAACTGTACCTACCTACTTAGGTAAAAAGTTATCTACAACCAATTTCAATAAAATTACTACTGTCATCACCTACCTACCTACCTACCTACCTATAGCTGTAATACCAGTGAATGCAAAAGCAGATAGGTACCTAGGTTAAAATGGTAATGTACTTTGGTATGGCAATGGAATGAACCATGGCACCTAGTAATAAAGCCCCGAGACACCCGCCACGCCCGCCGCGCGCCCGCCGCGCACCCGCCGCGCACCCACCGCGCCCCCGCCGCGCCCGCCGCGCACCCGCCGCGCACCCGCCCCGCACCCGTCGCGCACACGCCGCGCCCGCCACGCACTCCGCGCCCGCGTACGCACCCGCCGCGCCCGCCGCGCACCCGCCGCGCACCCGCCGCGCAACCGCCCCGCACCCGTCGCGCACCCGCCGCGCCCGCCGCGCACTCCGCGCCCGCGTACGCACCCGCCGCGGACCCCGAATACACCTCGTCCGCCGCTACGACTGTTCGCGCGTCCGCTGTGCGCAACACGTCCATGGCACCGACTGGGTTGGCGGCAACCGCACCGCGCGCTACGAAGGCAAGATCCGAGAAGACGTCCAGGGCAGAGAAGTAGGCGTACCTGGAACTACAACGGACAGCGTTCGCCATGCAGTGAAGGGGGTAGGGGGCATCCTGGGGACAATATTCTGGAAGGAGGAGATGCAGCACGGCTCGCTTCGCGAGCCGCACTGTATCTGTTCTGCGCAAGCGTTGCTTTCCCCCCGTTAGAGGGGTGGGGGCAACTTGGAGGAAGGAAAACCGGTCGGCTCGCTTCGCGAGCCTCCCTGCTTCCAATCTCCGAAAAAAAAATTACTCCAGCTACTCCCAATCCTGAGATAAATCGCGACTCGCTTCGCGAGCCGCGTCGCATAATCTCCTTTGTGTGGTTTGCTTCGCTCGCCACGCAGTGGGGGGATAACTTGGAGGATAGGAAACTGGTCGGCTCGCTCCGCGAGCCTCCCTGCTTCCTATCCCTGAAAAAATTTTTACTTCAGCTACTCCCAACCCTGAGATAATGTCGCTTAATCCCCTTTGCGTGGTTTGCTTCAAACGCCACGCAGTGGGGGGACAATTTGGAGGAAAGGAAACAGGTCGGCTTGCTTCGCGAGCCTCCCTGCTTCGTATCCCCGAAAAAAAAATTACTCCAGCTAACCCCAATCCTGAGCAAAATCGATGTTTGCCTTTACCCCATTTTGAGGGGGAAGGAGGGGGAAATTTGGAAAAATACGATTTTTCCCCCAGTCGAATTGAGCATCTCTTAATGAATCTGCAAAAAAAAACATACCTTCTCATCCACCATCAGGGAGAACAACTATGTCAGTACGTGAATCAGTCAGTGGTAGTTTAGTTGTATACTTTAGGGCAACGCGGCTGCGCCGCGTTGCGTGACTAGTTGTTAGATGTGCGCGAGCTGCAAGCAGCTCGCGGGGGTTGTGTGTAGGTGTTGAGTTGTTTTTCATTGTATTCCCCTTGTTGTGATCTACACCTTCTATTATTTTGTTTGAAATCGATATCCAAGAGGGAATACTGCGATTAAAAAATGTCAGTCATCTTGGATTTGGAAATTGACATCATTTTCGTAATCTACGAGTTCAAGTTACTCGAAAACGATACCCATGTCAGATTTTTTAGTTGGGGAGGAAGTTCAGGGGGGCTGGGGGCGTGGGGGGGGGTCACGGCACGGCTCGCTTTGCTCGCCGTGCCGTTCCCCTTGGTCGCATTGCGGCTCGCTTCGCTCGCCGCAATGCTCCCCCGGGTTATTATTATATAGTTGAGGGGGTCTTGGGGGGTCGTCAGGGGGGTCACAGCACGGCTCGCTTCGCTCGCCGTGCTGTTCCGCTTGGTCGCATCGAATTTGAAATCCTCACCCCAAGTTACTCGAAAACGATACCCATGTCAGATTTTTTGATTGGGGAGGAAGTTCAGGGGAGCTGGAGGCGTGGGGCGGTGTGAGGTGTGAAAAATGTACTTATAAAATTCCTTGCATATATGACGCCATTTTTTCTAAATAAACGTGGGTGCCTAGCAACGCTCTTTTGACAACAAAGGTTTGATAAAAATTTACTGTATGGAAACTCTTTGTTAAGTTGAACGCCTTTTTTTATTCTTTTGTAGTCATCGACTACGTACCCTAGACATCTAATACAGGGCGAACGATTTTAGACATCACATAAGGAAAAGAGATCTTATAAAAATCCACGCCCACTAACGTTCGATCAGTAACGACCAGACCAGTGACCCGTGACAATCTCTGCGCTCGCTTACTCAATGGCTCCTGACGGAGCTCACCTTAATTTGGTTGACCGGTTGAGGTCAACTGTGCATCTCTTTCTTTCATAATCAATTCTGTATTTGCTTTCCTTTCTTCTCTGAGAAGGCGGGGGCAAATAGTGCAATACTCAAGATCCCCCCCCCCCCCTCCCCCCAGTGGGGGGGCTCCTACATAGAGCCATATTGCTGAATTTTTTTATGGTTACTAAGATGACTGATCAACTTAATACAATACAACACATTAGGTATATAGATAGATATTTTTTATTATACATACATAGAAAATACCCAAAACACCCGAAACAAATAGGTACTTGCAGATCGTAGAAATATTTGACCCCAGGCGGGAATCGAACCCACAACCTCCTCCGCCGCAGGCAGCCCTCGCCCGCCGCGCCACATCGGTCGTCAAATCGTCAAAGTAAATATACCTTGTTGCAAGTATCGATTGTTTTCATAGTACTTACCCCATCACTAATAATGGTCATGATTTGTCGCAACCTTGAACGGACCAATGAGCACTCACTTCCCCGCGCCCGCTCACCTCAGTTGGTTGACAGACTTGTTTGCACAGTGAATAAATAGGTATTAAGCGTCTATTATACGTAGTCGATGTTTGTAGTAAAGCGTTTACATTATCTTTGATTTTGTATCTGTAGACACGATAATAATTTGTTCGTCAAACAAAAATAGAAAACAGAAATAGAAAAATAGACAGTGAGTCATAACACTTAAGGTCGGTTTTTCTTAAACCGCAACTTTCGCTACTGAATTAGGGATGTGCCGTAATAAACACAAATGTGCTATCGATAACTTTAATGGTTATGATTTCGTAAACATTACCCATTTAAGTATGTTTTAGGGCGTTAATTTTTGTTTTGTTTTTGTGATGATTTAATCTGGATGTATTTTATACTATGGAAGGGTTATAAAAAAATAATTTATAATATTGAAAATATTACGTAAGTATGTTGGAGAAAAACTGTTCGAAAATATAAACTTTCATCAAGTCGGACAGATTCCCGTATCAAACCATGTCAGTGATTTGATAAAATCCATAAATGTGCGTATCCATCATTTATTAAAATTAAACGTAAAACTTACGAAATGACAGTTATTTAACAAGTACGTCCTATTTCAAGAAAAATAAATTTTCATTCATCGTCATTAAAGAATAAAAGAAAAGGCAAGCTTCTTATTTCGACCACCACAAATATAACCTGACGTACCTGTTTCGTTATTCATCAGTAGGTAATAATCGATATCGATAGATTCGTCTCGTATTCTCATTGGTACATCACTAAGGCAGTAGCTATGTTTTCTGGGTAATCGATAAACAGCCATTGTATTATCGATCTTATGGCCCGTTGTTAGAGACTATAATAATAGCGCTATTGCTATCAATAGCGCCATCTCTTGTTAAGTAGCTTTGTGTTGTGGATAATCAAGAAAGGCAGCCATTGTATTAATAATCTTATTTCCTGGAAATAGAGACTAAAAAATATTTTGCAAAAGCGCCATCTTTTGTTTAGTAGACAAAGTAGATATTCATTTTTATCACTGTTTATTTTATTGAGTTTTGAACCATGTGTCTACCGAAATAAGGTTTAATATTAATAAAATTAGTTTTATGGTTTTATGCCCTTTTAACGTACTCTTTCAATCAATAAGAATTTTTATTTCTATGTGTGTTAGTTTATACATTTGTGAGTTTAGCGACACTGGTTCTCTTAGTAAAAAGGCATCATGGTAATTCTATGTTTTCTCTGTTCTGTGTATAATAATAACGAAATATATATGTAAGCTGATAATATGAACTGCTCCTACACGCTCACACACGCTACATTATAAACTGTGGACCAAAAATATGTATTACTGAAGACAAGATCTTTGGTTGTAGAAAGCATTATTATATTACTACCGAATAGCTGTCGATAGATACTTAGATAGGTAGCTTGGTAGGTAACTCAAAGCAATAACTGTACCTACCTACTTAGGTAAAAAGTTATCGACAACCAATTTCAATAAAATTACTACTGTCATCACCTACCTACCTACCTACCTACCTACCTATAGCTGTAACACCAGTGAATGCAAAAGCAGATAGGTACCTAGGTTAAAATGGTAATGTACTTTGGTATGGCAATGGAATGAACCATGGCACCTAGTAATAAAGCCCCGAGACACCCGCCGCGCCCGCCGCGCGCCCGCCGCGCACCCGCCGCGCACCCGCTGCGCACCCGCCGCGCACCCGCTGCGCACCCGCCGCGCACCCGCCGCGCAACCGCCGCGCCCTCCGCGCACCCGCCGCGCACCCGCCGCGCACCCGCCGCGCACCCGCCGCGACCGCCGAGCCCGCCGCGCACCCGCCGCGCACCCGCCGCGCACCCGCCGCGCCCGTCGCGCACTCCGCGCCCGCGTACGCACCCGCCGCGGACCCCGAATACACCTCGTCCGCCGCTACGACTGTTCGCGCGTCCGCCGCTACGACTGTTCGCGCGTCCGCCGCTACGACTGTTCGCGCGTCCGCTGTGCGCAACACGACCATGGCACCGACTGGGTTGGCGGCAACCGCACCGCGCGCTACGAAGGCAAGATCCGAGAAGACGTCCAGGGCAGAGAAGAAGGCGGACCTGGAAATACAACGGACAGCGTTCGCCATGCAGTGAAGGGGGTAGGGGGCATCCTGGGGACAATATTCTGGAAAGAGGAGATGCAGCACGGCTCGCTTCGCGAGCCGCACTGTATCTGTTCAGCGCAAGCGTTGCTTTCCCCCCGTTAGTGGGGGTGGGGGCAACTTGGAGGAAGGGAAACCGGTCGGCTCGCTTCGCGAGCCTCCCTGCTTCCAATCTCCGAAAAAAAATTACTCCAGCTACTCCCAATCCTGAGATAAATCGCGACTCGCTTCGCGAGCCGCGTCGCATAATCTCCTTTGCGTGGTTTGCTTCGCTCGCCACGCAGTGGGGGGACAACTTGGAGGATAGGAAACTGGTCGGCTCGCTCCGCGAGCCTCCC
This sequence comes from Eupithecia dodoneata, assembly GCA_947044415.1. NCBI lineage: Eukaryota > Metazoa > Arthropoda > Insecta > Lepidoptera > Geometridae > Eupithecia > Eupithecia dodoneata. The sequence goes on along the minus strand of OX345656.1, from coordinate 1,873,650 downwards.
TGCTTCCTATCCCTGAAAAAATGTTTACTTCAGCTACTCCCAACCCTGAGATAATGTCGCTTAATCCCCTTTGCGTGGTTTGCTTCAAACGCCACGCAGTGGGGGGACAACTTGGAGGAAAGGAAACAGGTCGGCTCGCTTCGCGAGCCTCCCTGCTTCGTATCCCCGAAAAAAAAATTACTCCAGCTAACCCCAATCCTGAGCAAAATCGATGTTTGCGTTTACCCCCTTTTGAGGGGGAAGGAGGGGGAAATTTGGAAAAATACGATTTTTCCCCCAGTCGAATTGAGCATCTCTTAATGAATCTGCAAAAAAAAACATACCTTCTCCTCCACCATCAGGGTGAACAACTATGTCAGTACGTGAATCAGTCAGTGGTAGTTTAGTTGTATACTTTAGGGCAACGCGGCTGCGCCGCGTTGCGTGACTAGTTGTTAGATGTGCGCGAGCTGCAAGCAGCTCGCGGGGGTTGTGTTGAGGTTGTTTTTGGTTGTATTGAGTTTTTTTTTATTGTATTCCCCTTGTCGTGATCTACACTTTTAATTATTTTGCAATCGATATCCAAGAGGGAATACTGCGATTAAAAAATGTCAGTCATCTTGGATTTGGAAATTGACATCATTTTCGTAATCTACGAGTTCAAGTTACTCGAAAACGATACCCATGTCAGATTTTTTAGTTGGGGAGGAAGTTCAGGGGGGCTGGGGGGGGGGGGGGGTCACGGCACGGCTCGCTTCGCTGACCGTGCCGTTCCCCTTGGTCGCATTGTGGCTCGCTTCGCTCGCGGCAATGCTCCCCCGGGTTATAAGTGAGGGGGTCTTAGGAGGGTCGTCGGGGGGTCACAGCACGGCTCGCTTCGCTCGCCGTGCTGTTCCCCGAGGTCGCATCGCGGCTCGCTTCGCTCGCCGCAATGCTCTACCAATAATGTAACCCAAGGTGTGAAAAATGTACTAATAAAATTCCTTGCATATCAATACGCCATTTTTTCTAAATAAACGTGGTTGCGTAGCAACGCTCTTTTGACAACAAAGGTTTGATAACAATTTACTGTATGGAAACTCTTTGTTTAGTTGAACGCCTTTTTTGATTCTTTTGTAGTCATCGACTACGTACCCTAGACATCTAATACAGGGCGAACGATTTTAGACATCACATAAGGAAAAGAGATCTTATAAAAATCCACGCCCACTAACGTTCGATCAGTAACGACCAGACCAGTGACTTCTGCGCTCGCTTACTCAATGGCTCCTGACGGAGCTCACCTTAATTTGGTTGACCGGTTGAGGTCAACTGTCGAGGTCAACTGTGCATCGCTTTCTTTCATAATCAATTCTGTATTTGCTTTCCTTTCTTCTCTGAGAAGGCGGGCGCAAATAGTGCAATACTCAAGATCCCCCCCCCCCCCCCCGTGGGGGGGCTCCTACATAGAGCCATATTTCTAATTTTTTTATGGTTACTAAGATGACTGATCAACTTAATACAATACAACACATTAGGTATATAGATAGATATTTTTTATTATACATACATAGAAAATACCCAAACCACCCGAAACAAAAAGGTACTTGCAGATCGTAGAAATATTTGACCCCAGGCGGGAATCGAACCCACAACCTCCTGCGCCGCAGGCAGCCCTCGCCCGCCGCGCCACATCGGTCGTCAAATCGTCAAAGTAAATATACCTTGTTGCAAGTATCGATTGTTTTCATAGTACTTACCCCATCACTAATAATGGTCATGATTTGTCGCAACCTTGAACGGACCAATGAGCACTCACTTCCCCGCACCCGCTCACCTCAGTTGGTTGACAGACTTGTTTGCACAGTGAATAAATAGGTATTAGGCGTCTATTATACGTAGTCGATGTTTGAAGTAAAGCGTTTACATTATCTTTGATTTTGTATCTGTAGACACGATAATAATTTGTTCGTCAAACAAAAATTGAAAACAGAAATAGAAAAATAGACAGTGAGTCATAACACTTAAGGTCGGTTTTTCTTAAACCGCAACTTTCGCTACTGAATTAGGGATGTGCCGTAATAAACACAAATGTGCTATCGATAACTTTAATGGTTATGATTTCGTAAACATTACCCATTTAAGTATGTTTTAGGGCGTTAATTTTTGTTTTGTTTTTGTGATGATTTAATCTGGATGTATTTTATACTATGGAAGGGTAATAAAAAAATAATTTATAATAATGAAAATATTACGTAAGTATGTTGGAGAAAAACAGTTCGAAAATATAAACTTTCATCAAGTCGGACAGATTCCCGTATCAAACCATGTCAGTGATTTGATAAAAGCCATAAATGTGCGTATCCATCATTTATTAAAATTAAACGTAAAACTTACGAAAAGACAGTTATTTAACAAGTACGTCCTATTTCAAGGACAATAAATTTTCATTCATTGTCATTAAAGAATAAAAGAAAAGGCAAGCTTTTTATTTCGACCACCACAAATATAACCTGACGTACCTATTTCGTTATTCATCAGTAGGTAATAATCGATATCGATAGATTCGTCTCGTATTCTCATTGGTAGATCACTAAGGCAGTAGCTATGTTTTCTGGGTAATCGATAAACAGCCATTGTATTATCGATCTTATGGCCCGTTGTTAGAGACTATAATAAAAGCGCTATTGCTATCAATAGCGCCATCTCTTGTTAAGTAGCTTTGTATTGTGGATAATCAAGAAAGGCAGCCATTGTATTAGTAATCTTATTTCCTGGGAATAGAGACTAAAAAATATTTGGCAAAAGCGCCATCTTTTGCTAAGTAGACAAAGTAGATATTCATTTTTATCACTGTTTATTTTATTGAGTTTTGAACCATGTGTCTACCGAAATAAGGTTTAATATTAATAAAATTAGTTTTATGGTTTTATGCCCTTTTAACGTACTCTTTATTTTAATAAGAATTTAAGTTAATTTAATTTAAATTGTTGTCTGTTCGCACGTCCTCTGTGCGCAACACGACCATGGCACCGATTGGGTTGGCGGCAACCGCACCGCGCGCTACGAAGGCAAGATCCGAGAAGACGTCCGACGGCAGAGAAGAAGGCGTACCTGGAACTACAACGGAGTACGAGATGGTGCTAGAATGCGCCTCAGCGTTCGCCATGCAGTGAAGGGGGTAGGGGGCATCCTGGGGACAATATTCTGGAAAGAGGAGATGCAGCACGGCTCGCTTCGCGAGCCGCACTGTATCTGTTCTGCGCAAGCGTTGCTTTCCCCCCGTTAGTGGGGGTGGGGGCAACTTGGAGGAAGGGAAACCGGTCGGCTCGCTTCGCGAGCCTCCCTGCTTCCAATCTCCGAAAAAAATTTTACTTCAGCTACTCCCAACCCTGAGATAATGTCGCTTAATCCCCTTTGCGTGGTTTGCTTCAAACGCCACGCAGTGGGGGGACAATTTGGAGGAAAAGAAACAGGTCGGCTCGCTTCGCGAGCCTCCCTGCTTCGTATCCCCGAAAAAAAAATTACTCCAGCTAACCCCAATCCTGAGCAAAATCGATGTTTGCGTTTACCCCCTTTTGAGGGGGAAGGAGGGGGAAATTTTGAAAAATACGATTTTTCCCCCAGTCGAATTGAGCATCTCTTAATGAATCTGCAAAAAAAAACATACCTTCTCCTCCACCATCAGGGTGAACAACTATGTCAGTACGTGAATCAGTCAGTGGTAGTTTAGTTGTATACTTTAGGGCAACGCGGCTGCGCCGCGTTGCGTGACTAGTTGTTAGATGTGCGCGAGCTGCAAGCAGCTCGCGGGGGTTGTGTATAGGTCGTGCCGTTCCCCTTGGTTGCATTGTGGCTCGCTTCGCTCGCCACAATGCTCCCCCGGGTTATAAGTGAGGGGGTCTTAGGGGGGTCCTCGGGGGGGTCACAGCACGGCTCGCTTCGCTCGCCGTGCTGTTCCCCTTGGTCGCATCGAATTCGAAATCCTCACCCCTAGTTAGTCAAAAACGATACCCATATCAGATTTTTTGGTTGAGGGAAGGGGTACAGGGGGGCTGGGGGCGTGGGGGGGTCACGGCACGGCTCGCTTCGCTCGCCGTGCCGATCCCCTTGGTCGCATTGCGGCTCACTTCGCTCGCCGCAATGCTCCCCTGGGTTAAGTGTGAGGGGGTCTTGGGGGTTGTCGGGGGGGTCACAGCACGGCTCGCTTCGCTCGCCGTGCTGTTCCCCTTGGTCGCATCGAAATCGAAATCCTCACCCCAAGTAATTCAAAAACGATACCCATATCAGATTTTTTGGTTGGGGGAGGGGGTACAGGGGGGCTGGGGGCGTGGGGGGGGGTCATTGGGGGGGTCACAGCACGGCTCGCTTCGCTCGCCGTGCTGTTCCCCGCGGTCGCATCGCAGCTCGCTTCGCTCGCCGCGAAGCTCCACCCGAAAAAAAAGGTCAAAAATAGGCCAATTTTCGGTTTTTCCTAAAAAAAGGGGGTCTGGGGGGCAAAAGGGGGCAATTTTTTTTTGTCATTCAAAACCATTTGTCCTCCTCTACAAGGCTGTGAAAAAAAATTTCTTCCAAGTCTATCCGTTTTGGAGATGGAAAGGGGGGGCAAAAAAGGGGGTTAATGGGGGGGTCAAATTTTTTTTTCTTCCAAAACGAAGAGAAACCCTCTATACGACCCCGTAATCAGAACCCCTCTATCGCGACGGCATTTGGTAGCACACTAAAAAGGGGGGTCCTGGGGGCAGGGGGGGGGCAAAATTTTCTATGCAATCAAAATCGCTTGTCCCCCTCTATACAACCCCCATAAAAAAATTAAGCAATATGGCTCCATGCAGGAGCCCCCCTTGAAGGGGGGGTCTTGGGGGGGCAAATCTCAAAAAGTCGGAATTTTCCCTAGGAGACTTTTACCTCCCTATAGGGGAGATTCCGTAAAAAAAAACATACCTTTCCATCCACCATCAAGGCGAACAATTATGTCAATCAGTCAGTGAGTGAGTGAGTGGTAATTTAGCTTTATATATTATAACTAGTTGTTGGATGTGCGCGAGCTGCAAGCAGCTCGCGGGGGTTGTGTGTGGTTGTTGAGTTGTTTTTCATTGTATTCCCCTTGTCGTGATCTACACCTTTAATTATTTTGTTTGCAATCGATATCCAAGAGGGAATACTGCGATTAAAAAATGTCAGTCATCTTGGATTTGGAAATTGACATCATTTTCGTAATCTACGAGTTCAAGTTACTCGAAAACGATACCCATGTCAGATTTTTTAGTTGGGGAGGAAGTTCAGGGGGGCTGGGGGCGTGGGGAGGGGTTCCCCTTGGTCGCATTGCGGCTCGCTTCGCTCGCGGCAATGCTCCCCTGGGTTAAATGTGAGGGGGTCTTGGGGGGTCGTCGGGGGGTCAAAGCACGGCTCGCTTCGCTCGCCGTGCTGTTCCCCTTGTTCGCATCGAATTCGAAATCCTCACCCCCAAGTTTGTCAAAAACGATACCCATATCAGGTTCTTGGTTGGGGGAGGGGGTACAGGGAGGCTGGGGGCATGGGGGAGTCACGGCACGGCTCGCTTCGCTCGCCGTGCCGTTCCCCTTGGTCGCATTGTGGCTCGCTTCGCTCGCCACAATGCTCCCCCGGGTTATAAGTGAGGGGGTCTTAGGGGGGTCTTGGGGGGTCATTGGGGGGGTCACAGCACGGCTCGCTTCGCACGCCGTGCCGTTCCCCTTGGTCGCATTGCGGCTCGCTTCGCTCGCCACAATGCTCCACCCGAAAAAAAAATATTGTTGAGGGGGTCTTGGGGGGTCTTTGAAAAAAGTAAGGGATCCTTACTAAAACTCCAATAATGTTACCCAAGGTTTGAAAAATATACTTATAAAATTCCTTGCATATCAATACGCCATTTTTTCTAAATAAACGTGGTTGCCTAGCAACGCTCTTTTGACAACAAAGGTTTGATAACAATTTACTGTATGGAAACTCTTTGTTAAGTTGAACGCCTTTTTTGATTCTTTTGTAGTCATCGACTACGTACCCTAGACATCTAATACAGGGCGAACGATTTTAGACATCACATAAGGAAAAGAGATCTTATAAAAATCCACGCCCACTAACGTTCGATCAGTAACGACCAGACCAGTGACCCGTGACAATATCTGCGCTCGCTTACTCAATGGCTCCTGACGGAGCTCACCTTAATTTAGTTGACCGGTTGAGGTCAACTGTCGAGGTCAACTGTGCATCTCTTTCTTTCATAATCAATTCTGTATTTGCTTTCCTTTCTTCTCTGAGAAGGCGGGGGCAAATAGTGCAATACTCAACATCCCTAAGTGGGGGGGCTCCTACATAGAGCGATATTGCTGAATTTTTTTATGGTTACTCAGATGACTGATCAACTTAATACAATACAACACATTAGGTATATAGATAGATATTTTTTATTATACATACATAGAAAATACCCAAAACACCCGAAACAAATAGGTACTTGCAGATCGTAGAAATATTTGACCCCAAGCGGGAATCGAACCCACAACCACCTGCGCCGCAGGCAGCCCTCGCCCGCCGTGCTACATCGGTCGTCAAATCGTCAAAGTAAATATACCTTGTTGCAAGTATCGATTGTTTTCATAGTACTTACCCCATCACTAATAATGGTCATGATTTGTCGCAACCTTGAACGGACCAATGAGCACTCACTTCCCCGCGCCCGCTCACCTCAGTTGGTTGACAGACTTGTTTGCACAGTGAATAAATAGGTATTAGGCGTCTATTATACGTAGTCGATGTTTGTAGTAAAGCGTTTACATTATCTTTGATTTTGTATCTGTAGACACGATAATAATTTGTTCGTCAAACAAAAATAGAAAACAGAAATAGAAAAATAGACAGTGAGTCATAACACTTTAGGTCGGTTTTTCTTAAACCGCAACTTTCGCTACTGAATTAGGGATGTGCCGTAATAAACCCAAATGTGCTATCGATAACTTTAATGGTTATGATTTCGTAAACATTACCCATTTAAGTATGTTTTAGGGCGTTAATTTTTGTTTTGTTTTTGTGATGATTTAATCTGGATGTATTTTATACTATGGAAGGGTAATAAAAAATGAATTTATAATATTGAAAATATTACGTAAGTATGTTGGAGAAAAACTGTTCGAAAATATAAACTTTCATCAAGTCTGACAGATTCCCGTATCAAACCATGTCAGTGATTTGATAAAAGCCATAAATGTGCGTATCCATCATTTATTAAAATTAAACGTAAAACTTACGAAAAGACAGTTATTTAACAAGTACGTCCTATTTCAAGCCTATCTGCTTCTGACAATGAATTTTCATTCATTGTCATTAAAGAATAAAAGAAAAGGCAAGCTTTTTATTTCGTCCACCACAAATATAACCTGACGTACCTATTTCGTTATTCATCAGTAGGTAATAATAATCGATATCGATAGATTCGTCTCGTATTCTCATTGGTACATCACTAAGGCAGTAGCTATGTTTTCTGGTTAATCTATAAACAGCCATTGTATTATCGATCTTATGGCCCGTTGTTAGAGACTATAATAAAAGCGCTATTGCTATCAATAGCGCCATCTCTTGTTAAGTAGCTTTGTTTTGTGGATAATCAAGAAAGGCAGCCATTGTATTAGTAATCTTATTTCCTGGGAATAGAGACTAAAAAATATTTTGCAAAAGCGCCATCTTTTGCTTAGTAGACAAAGTAGATATTCATTTTTATCACTGTTTATTTTATTGAGTTTTGAACCATGTGTCTACCGAAATAAGGTTTAATATAAATAGAATTAGTTTTATGGTTTTATGCCCTTTTAACGTACACTTTCAATCAATAAGAATTTTTATTTCTATGTGTGTTAGTTTATACATGTGTGAGTTTAGCGACACTGGTTCTCTTAGTAAAAAGGCATCATGGTAATTCTATGTTTTCTCTGTTCTGTGTATAATAATAACGAAATATATAAGTAAGCTGATAATATGAACTGCTCCTACACACTCACACACGCTACATTATAAACTGTGGACCAAAAATATGTATTACTGAAGACAAGATCTTTGGTTGTAGAAAGCATTATTATATTACTACCGAATAGCTGTCGATAGATACTTAGATAGGTAGCTTGGTAGGTAACTCAAAGCAATAACTGTACCTACCTACTTAGGTAAAAAGTTATCTACAACCAATTTCAATAAAATTACTACTGTCATCACCTACCTACCTACCTACCTACCTATAGCTGTAATACCAGTGAATGCAAAAGCAGATAGGTACCTAGGTTAAAATGGTAATGTACTTTGGTATGGCAATGGAATGAACCATGGCACCTAGTAATAAAGCCCCGAGACACCCGCCACGCCCGCCGCGCGCCCGCCGCGCACCCGCCGCGCACCCACCGCGCCCCCGCCGCGCCCGCCGCGCACCCGCCGCGCACCCGCCCCGCACCCGTCGCGCACACGCCGCGCCCGCCACGCACTCCGCGCCCGCGTACGCACCCGCCGCGCCCGCCGCGCACCCGCCGCGCACCCGCCGCGCAACCGCCCCGCACCCGTCGCGCACCCGCCGCGCCCGCCGCGCACTCCGCGCCCGCGTACGCACCCGCCGCGGACCCCGAATACACCTCGTCCGCCGCTACGACTGTTCGCGCGTCCGCTGTGCGCAACACGTCCATGGCACCGACTGGGTTGGCGGCAACCGCACCGCGCGCTACGAAGGCAAGATCCGAGAAGACGTCCAGGGCAGAGAAGTAGGCGTACCTGGAACTACAACGGACAGCGTTCGCCATGCAGTGAAGGGGGTAGGGGGCATCCTGGGGACAATATTCTGGAAGGAGGAGATGCAGCACGGCTCGCTTCGCGAGCCGCACTGTATCTGTTCTGCGCAAGCGTTGCTTTCCCCCCGTTAGAGGGGTGGGGGCAACTTGGAGGAAGGAAAACCGGTCGGCTCGCTTCGCGAGCCTCCCTGCTTCCAATCTCCGAAAAAAAAATTACTCCAGCTACTCCCAATCCTGAGATAAATCGCGACTCGCTTCGCGAGCCGCGTCGCATAATCTCCTTTGTGTGGTTTGCTTCGCTCGCCACGCAGTGGGGGGATAACTTGGAGGATAGGAAACTGGTCGGCTCGCTCCGCGAGCCTCCCTGCTTCCTATCCCTGAAAAAATTTTTACTTCAGCTACTCCCAACCCTGAGATAATGTCGCTTAATCCCCTTTGCGTGGTTTGCTTCAAACGCCACGCAGTGGGGGGACAATTTGGAGGAAAGGAAACAGGTCGGCTTGCTTCGCGAGCCTCCCTGCTTCGTATCCCCGAAAAAAAAATTACTCCAGCTAACCCCAATCCTGAGCAAAATCGATGTTTGCCTTTACCCCATTTTGAGGGGGAAGGAGGGGGAAATTTGGAAAAATACGATTTTTCCCCCAGTCGAATTGAGCATCTCTTAATGAATCTGCAAAAAAAAACATACCTTCTCATCCACCATCAGGGAGAACAACTATGTCAGTACGTGAATCAGTCAGTGGTAGTTTAGTTGTATACTTTAGGGCAACGCGGCTGCGCCGCGTTGCGTGACTAGTTGTTAGATGTGCGCGAGCTGCAAGCAGCTCGCGGGGGTTGTGTGTAGGTGTTGAGTTGTTTTTCATTGTATTCCCCTTGTTGTGATCTACACCTTCTATTATTTTGTTTGAAATCGATATCCAAGAGGGAATACTGCGATTAAAAAATGTCAGTCATCTTGGATTTGGAAATTGACATCATTTTCGTAATCTACGAGTTCAAGTTACTCGAAAACGATACCCATGTCAGATTTTTTAGTTGGGGAGGAAGTTCAGGGGGGCTGGGGGCGTGGGGGGGGGTCACGGCACGGCTCGCTTTGCTCGCCGTGCCGTTCCCCTTGGTCGCATTGCGGCTCGCTTCGCTCGCCGCAATGCTCCCCCGGGTTATTATTATATAGTTGAGGGGGTCTTGGGGGGTCGTCAGGGGGGTCACAGCACGGCTCGCTTCGCTCGCCGTGCTGTTCCGCTTGGTCGCATCGAATTTGAAATCCTCACCCCAAGTTACTCGAAAACGATACCCATGTCAGATTTTTTGATTGGGGAGGAAGTTCAGGGGAGCTGGAGGCGTGGGGCGGTGTGAGGTGTGAAAAATGTACTTATAAAATTCCTTGCATATATGACGCCATTTTTTCTAAATAAACGTGGGTGCCTAGCAACGCTCTTTTGACAACAAAGGTTTGATAAAAATTTACTGTATGGAAACTCTTTGTTAAGTTGAACGCCTTTTTTTATTCTTTTGTAGTCATCGACTACGTACCCTAGACATCTAATACAGGGCGAACGATTTTAGACATCACATAAGGAAAAGAGATCTTATAAAAATCCACGCCCACTAACGTTCGATCAGTAACGACCAGACCAGTGACCCGTGACAATCTCTGCGCTCGCTTACTCAATGGCTCCTGACGGAGCTCACCTTAATTTGGTTGACCGGTTGAGGTCAACTGTGCATCTCTTTCTTTCATAATCAATTCTGTATTTGCTTTCCTTTCTTCTCTGAGAAGGCGGGGGCAAATAGTGCAATACTCAAGATCCCCCCCCCCCCCCTCCCCCCAGTGAGGGGGCTCCTACATAGAGCCATATTGCTGAATTTTTTTATGGTTACTAAGATGACTGATCAACTTAATACAATACAACACATTAGGTATATAGATAGATATTTTTTATTATACATACATAGAAAATACCCAAAACACCCGAAACAAATAGGTACTTGCAGATCGTAGAAATATTTGACCCCAGGCGGGAATCGAACCCACAACCTCCTCCGCCGCAGGCAGCCCTCGCCCGCCGCGCCACATCGGTCGTCAAATCGTCAAAGTAAATATACCTTGTTGCAAGTATCGATTGTTTTCATAGTACTTACCCCATCACTAATAATGGTCATGATTTGTCGCAACCTTGAACGGACCAATGAGCACTCACTTCCCCGCGCCCGCTCACCTCAGTTGGTTGACAGACTTGTTTGCACAGTGAATAAATAGGTATTAAGCGTCTATTATACGTAGTCGATGTTTGTAGTAAAGCGTTTACATTATCTTTGATTTTGTATCTGTAGACACGATAATAATTTGTTCGTCAAACGAAAATAGAAAACAGAAATAGAAAAATAGACAGTGAGTCATAACACTTAAGGTCGGTTTTTCTTAAACCGCAACTTTCGCTACTGAATTAGGGATGTGCCGTAATAAACACAAATGTGCTATCGATAACTTTAATGGTTATGATTTCGTAAACATTACCCATTTAAGTATGTTTTAGGGCGTTAATTTTTGTTTTGTTTTTGTGATGATTTAATCTGGATGTATTTTATACTATGGAAGGGTTATAAAAAAATAATTTATAATATTGAAAATATTACGTAAGTATGTTGGAGAAAAACTGTTCGAAAATATAAACTTTCATCAAGTCGGACAGATTCCCGTATCAAACCATGTCAGTGATTTGATAAAATCCATAAATGTGCGTATCCATCATTTATTAAAATTAAACGTAAAACTTACGAAATGACAGTTATTTAACAAGTACGTCCTATTTCAAGAAAAATAAATTTTCATTCATCGTCATTAAAGAATAAAAGAAAAGGCAAGCTTCTTATTTCGACCACCACAAATATAACCTGACGTACCTGTTTCGTTATTCATCAGTAGGTAATAATCGATATCGATAGATTCGTCTCGTATTCTCATTGGTACATCACTAAGGCAGTAGCTATGTTTTCTGGGTAATCGATAAACAGCCATTGTATTATCGATCTTATGGCCCGTTGTTAGAGACTATAATAATAGCGCTATTGCTATCAATAGCGCCATCTCTTGTTAAGTAGCTTTGTGTTGTGGATAATCAAGAAAGGCAGCCATTGTATTAATAATCTTATTTCCTGGAAATAGAGACTAAAAAATATTTTGCAAAAGCGCCATCTTTTGTTTAGTAGACAAAGTAGATATTCATTTTTATCACTGTTTATTTTATTGAGTTTTGAACCATGTGTCTACCGAAATAAGGTTTAATATTAATAAAATTAGTTTTATGGTTTTATGCCCTTTTAACGTACTCTTTCAATCAATAAGAATTTTTATTTCTATGTGTGTTAGTTTATACATTTGTGAGTTTAGCGACACTGGTTCTCTTAGTAAAAAGGCATCATGGTAATTCTATGTTTTCTCTGTTCTGTGTATAATAATAACGAAATATATATGTAAGCTGATAATATGAACTGCTCCTACACGCTCACACACGCTACATTATAAACTGTGGACCAAAAATATGTATTACTGAAGACAAGATCTTTGGTTGTAGAAAGCATTATTATATTACTACCGAATAGCTGTCGATAGATACTTAGATAGGTAGCTTGGTAGGTAACTCAAAGCAATAACTGTACCTACCTACTTAGGTAAAAAGTTATCGACAACCAATTTCAATAAAATTACTACTGTCATCACCTACCTACCTACCTACCTACCTACCTATAGCTGTAACACCAGTGAATGCAAAAGCAGATAGGTACCTAGGTTAAAATGGTAATGTACTTTGGTATGGCAATGGAATGAACCATGGCACCTAGTAATAAAGCCCCGAGACACCCGCCGCGCCCGCCGCGCGCCCGCCGCGCACCCGCCGCGCACCCGCTGCGCACCCGCCGCGCACCCGCTGCGCACCCGCCGCGCACCCGCCGCGCAACCGCCGCGCCCTCCGCGCACCCGCCGCGCACCCGCCGCGCACCCGCCGCGCACCCGCCGCGACCGCCGAGCCCGCCGCGCACCCGCCGCGCACCCGCCGCGCACCCGCCGCGCCCGTCGCGCACTCCGCGCCCGCGTACGCACCCGCCGCGGACCCCGAATACACCTCGTCCGCCGCTACGACTGTTCGCGCGTCCGCCGCTACGACTGTTCGCGCGTCCGCCGCTACGACTGTTCGCGCGTCCGCTGTGCGCAACACGACCATGGCACCGACTGGGTTGGCGGCAACCGCACCGCGCGCTACGAAGGCAAGATCCGAGAAGACGTCCAGGGCAGAGAAGAAGGCGGACCTGGAAATACAACGGACAGCGTTCGCCATGCAGTGAAGGGGGTAGGGGGCATCCTGGGGACAATATTCTGGAAAGAGGAGATGCAGCACGGCTCGCTTCGCGAGCCGCACTGTATCTGTTCAGCGCAAGCGTTGCTTTCCCCCCGTTAGTGGGGGTGGGGGCAACTTGGAGGAAGGGAAACCGGTCGGCTCGCTTCGCGAGCCTCCCTGCTTCCAATCTCCGAAAAAAAATTACTCCAGCTACTCCCAATCCTGAGATAAATCGCGACTCGCTTCGCGAGCCGCGTCGCATAATCTCCTTTGCGTGGTTTGCTTCGCTCGCCACGCAGTGGGGGGACAACTTGGAGGATAGGAAACTGGTCGGCTCGCTCCGCGAGCCTCCCTGCTTCCTATCCCTGAAAAAATGTTTACTTCAGCTACTCCCAACCCTGAGATAATGTCGCTTAATCCCCTTTGCGTGGTTTGCTTCAAACGCCACGCAGTGGGGGGACAACTTGGAGGAAAGGAAACAGGTCGGCTCGCTTCGCGAGCCTCCCTGCTTCGTATCCCCGAAAAAAAAATTACTCCAGCTAACCCCAATCCTGAGCAAAATCGATGTTTGCGTTTACCCCCTTTTGAGGGGGAAGGAGGGGGAAATTTGGAAAAATACGATTTTTCCCCCAGTCGAATTGAGCATCTCTTAATGAATCTGCAAAAAAAAACATACCTTCTCCTCCACCATCAGGGTGAACAACTATGTCAGTACGTGAATCAGTCAGTGGTAGTTTAGTTGTATACTTTAGGGCAACGCGGCTGCGCCGCGTTGCGTGACTAGTTGTTAGATGTGCGCGAGCTGCAAGCAGCTCGCGGGGGTTGTGTTGAGGTTGTTTTTGGTTGTATTGAGTTTTTTTTTATTGTATTCCCCTTGTCGTGATCTACACTTTTAATTATTTTGCAATCGATATCCAAGAGGGAATACTGCGATTAAAAAATGTCAGTCATCTTGGATTTGGAAATTGACATCATTTTCGTAATCTACGAGTTCAAGTTACTCGAAAACGATACCCATGTCAGATTTTTTAGTTGGGGAGGAAGTTCAGGGGGGCTGGGGGGGGGGGGGGGTCACGGCACGGCTCGCTTCGCTGACCGTGCCGTTCCCCTTGGTCGCATTGTGGCTCGCTTCGCTCGCGGCAATGCTCCCCCGGGTTATAAGTGAGGGGGTCTTAGGAGGGTCGTCGGGGGGTCACAGCACGGCTCGCTTCGCTCGCCGTGCTGTTCCCCGAGGTCGCATCGCGGCTCGCTTCGCTCGCCGCAATGCTCTACCAATAATGTAACCCAAGGTGTGAAAAATGTACTAATAAAATTCCTTGCATATCAATACGCCATTTTTTCTAAATAAACGTGGTTGCGTAGCAACGCTCTTTTGACAACAAAGGTTTGATAACAATTTACTGTATGGAAACTCTTTGTTTAGTTGAACGCCTTTTTTGATTCTTTTGTAGTCATCGACTACGTACCCTAGACATCTAATACAGGGCGAACGATTTTAGACATCACATAAGGAAAAGAGATCTTATAAAAATCCACGCCCACTAACGTTCGATCAGTAACGACCAGACCAGTGACTTCTGCGCTCGCTTACTCAATGGCTCCTGACGGAGCTCACCTTAATTTGGTTGACCGGTTGAGGTCAACTGTCGAGGTCAACTGTGCATCGCTTTCTTTCATAATCAATTCTGTATTTGCTTTCCTTTCTTCTCTGAGAAGGCGGGCGCAAATAGTGCAATACTCAAGATCCCCCCCCCCCCCCCGTGGGGGGGCTCCTACATAGAGCCATATTTCTAATTTTTTTATGGTTACTAAGATGACTGATCAACTTAATACAATACAACACATTAGGTATATAGATAGATATTTTTTATTATACATACATAGAAAATACCCAAACCACCCGAAACAAAAAGGTACTTGCAGATCGTAGAAATATTTGACCCCAGGCGGGAATCGAACCCACAACCTCCTGCGCCGCAGGCAGCCCTCGCCCGCCGCGCCACATCGGTCGTCAAATCGTCAAAGTAAATATACCTTGTTGCAAGTATCGATTGTTTTCATAGTACTTACCCCATCACTAATAATGGTCATGATTTGTCGCAACCTTGAACGGACCAATGAGCACTCACTTCCCCGCACCCGCTCACCTCAGTTGGTTGACAGACTTGTTTGCACAGTGAATAAATAGGTATTAGGCGTCTATTATACGTAGTCGATGTTTGAAGTAAAGCGTTTACATTATCTTTGATTTTGTATCTGTAGACACGATAATAATTTGTTCGTCAAACAAAAATTGAAAACAGAAATAGAAAAATAGACAGTGAGTCATAACACTTAAGGTCGGTTTTTCTTAAACCGCAACTTTCGCTACTGAATTAGGGATGTGCCGTAATAAACACAAATGTGCTATCGATAACTTTAATGGTTATGATTTCGTAAACATTACCCATTTAAGTATGTTTTAGGGCGTTAATTTTTGTTTTGTTTTTGTGATGATTTAATCTGGATGTATTTTATACTATGGAAGGGTAATAAAAAAATAATTTATAATAATGAAAATATTACGTAAGTATGTTGGAGAAAAACAGTTCGAAAATATAAACTTTCATCAAGTCGGACAGATTCCCGTATCAAACCATGTCAGTGATTTGATAAAAGCCATAAATGTGCGTATCCATCATTTATTAAAATTAAACGTAAAACTTACGAAAAGACAGTTATTTAACAAGTACGTCCTATTTCAAGGACAATAAATTTTCATTCATTGTCATTAAAGAATAAAAGAAAAGGCAAGCTTTTTATTTCGACCACCACAAATATAACCTGACGTACCTATTTCGTTATTCATCAGTAGGTAATAATCGATATCGATAGATTCGTCTCGTATTCTCATTGGTAGATCACTAAGGCAGTAGCTATGTTTTCTGGGTAATCGATAAACAGCCATTGTATTATCGATCTTATGGCCCGTTGTTAGAGACTATAATAAAAGCGCTATTGCTATCAATAGCGCCATCTCTTGTTAAGTAGCTTTGTATTGTGGATAATCAAGAAAGGCAGCCATTGTATTAGTAATCTTATTTCCTGGGAATAGAGACTAAAAAATATTTGGCAAAAGCGCCATCTTTTGCTAAGTAGACAAAGTAGATATTCATTTTTATCACTGTTTATTTTATTGAGTTTTGAACCATGTGTCTACCGAAATAAGGTTTAATATTAATAAAATTAGTTTTATGGTTTTATGCCCTTTTAACGTACTCTTTATTTTAATAAGAATTTAAGTTAATTTAATTTAAATTGTTGTCTGTTCGCACGTCCTCTGTGCGCAACACGACCATGGCACCGATTGGGTTGGCGGCAACCGCACCGCGCGCTACGAAGGCAAGATCCGAGAAGACGTCCGACGGCAGAGAAGAAGGCGTACCTGGAACTACAACGGAGTACGAGATGGTGCTAGAATGCGCCTCAGCGTTCGCCATGCAGTGAAGGGGGTAGGGGGCATCCTGGGGACAATATTCTGGAAAGAGGAGATGCAGCACGGCTCGCTTCGCGAGCCGCACTGTATCTGTTCTGCGCAAGCGTTGCTTTCCCCCCGTTAGTGGGGGTGGGGGCAACTTGGAGGAAGGGAAACCGGTCGGCTCGCTTCGCGAGCCTCCCTGCTTCCAATCTCCGAAAAAAATTTTACTTCAGCTACTCCCAACCCTGAGATAATGTCGCTTAATCCCCTTTGCGTGGTTTGCTTCAAACGCCACGCAGTGGGGGGACAATTTGGAGGAAAAGAAACAAGTCGGCTCGCTTCGCGAGCCTCCCTGCTTCGTATCCCCGAAAAAAAAATTACTCCAGCTAACCCCAATCCTGAGCAAAATCGATGTTTGCGTTTACCCCCTTTTGAGGGGGAAGGAGGGGGAAATTTTGAAAAATACGATTTTTCCCCCAGTCGAATTGAGCATCTCTTAATGAATCTGCAAAAAAAAACATACCTTCTCCTCCACCATCAGGGTGAACAACTATGTCAGTACGTGAATCAGTCAGTGGTAGTTTAGTTTTATACTTTAGGGCAACGCGGCTGCGCCGCGTTGCGTGACTAGTTGTTAGATGTGCGCGAGCTGCAAGCAGCTCGCGGTGGTTGTGTATAGGTATTGAGTTTTTTTTCATTGTATTCCCCTTGTCGTGATCTACACCTTTAATTATTTTGTTTGCAATCGATATCCAAGAGGGAATACTGCGATTAAAAAATGTCAGTCATCTTGGATTTGGAAATTGACACCATTTTCGTAATCTACGAGTTCAAGTTACTCGAAAACGATACCCATGTCAGATTTTTTGATTGGGGAGGAAGTTCAGGGGAGCTGGGGGCGTGGGGGGGTCACGGCACGGCTCGCTTCGCTCGTCGTGCCGTTCCCCTTGGTCGCATTGTGGCTCGCTTCGCTCGCCACAATGCTACCCCGGGTTATAAGTCTTAGGGGGTCGTCGGGGGGGTCACAGCACGGCTCGCTTCGCTCGCCGTGCCGTTCCCCTTGGTCGCATTGCGGCTCGCTTCGCTCGCCACAATGCTCCCCTGGGTTAAGGGTGAGGGGGTCTTGGGGGGTCGTCGGGGGGTCACAGCACGGCTCGCTTCGCTCGCCGTGCTGTTCCCCTTGGTCGCTCCCCCGGGTTATAGTTGAGGGGGTCTTGGGGGGTCATTGGGAGGGTCACAGCACGGCTCGCTTCGCTCGCCGTGCCGTTCCCCTTGGTGACATTGCGGCTCGCTTCGCTCGCCGCAATGCTCCCCCGGGTTATAGTTGAGGGGGTCTTGGGGGGTCGTCGGGAAGGTCACAGCACGGCTCGCTTCGCTCGCCGTGCTGTTCCCGGCGGTCGCATCGCGGCTCGCTTCGCTCGACGCAATGCTCCACCCGAAAAAAAATATAGTTGAGGGGGTCTTGGGGGGTCTTGGGGGGTCGTCGGGAAGGTCACAGCACGGCTCGCTTCGCTCGCCGTGCTGTTCCCCGCGGTCGCATCGCGGCTCGCTTCGCTCGCCGCGATGCTCCACCGGGAAAAAATAGGTAAAAAATTGGCCAATTTTCGGTTTTTCCTAAAAAAAGGGAGTCTGGGGGGCAAAAGGGGGCAATTTTTTTTTGTCATTCAAAACCATTTGTCCTCCTCTACAAGACTGTGAAAAAAAATTCTTCCAAGTCTATCCGTTTTGGAGATGGAAAGGGGGGGGCAAAAAAGGGGGTTAATGGGGGGGTCCAATTTTTTTTTCTTCCAAAACGAAGAGAAACCCTCTATACGACCCCGCAATCAGAACCCCTCTATCGCGACGGCATCTGGTAGCACACTGAAAAGGGGGGTCCTGGGGGCAGGGGGGGGGTCAAAATTTTCTATGCAATAAAAATCACTTGTCCCCCTCTATACAACCCCCATAAAAAAATTAAGCAATATGGCTCCACGTAGGAGCCCCCCCTGAGGGGGGGGTCTTGGGGGGGCAAATCTCAAAAAGTCGGAATTTTCCCTAGGAGACTTTTACCTCCCCTATACGATACCGTAAAAAAAAACATACCTTCCCATCCACCATCAAGGCGAACAATTATGTCAATAAGTCAGTCAGTCAGTCAGTCAGTCAGTGAGTGGTAATCTAGCTTTATATATTATAACTAGTTGTTAGATGTGCGCGAGCTGCAAGCAGCTCGCGGGGGTTGTGTATAGGTATTGAGTTTTTTTTCATTGTATTCCCCTTGTCGTAACCTACACCTTGTATTATTTTGTTTGAAATCGATAGCCATGAGAAAATTTTGCGATGAAAAAATGTCAGCCATCTTGGATTTGGAAATGGACATCTTTTTCGTAATCTACGTATACGAATTATTCGAAAACGATTCCCATATTATGTGGGTGCCCGTCTCAAAGCGAGTATAAACTGCGATATAGAGATGTCAGCCATCTTGGATTTGGAAATGGACATCTTTTTCGTAATCTACGAGTTCAAGTTACTCGAAAACGATACCCATGTCAGATTTTTTGATTGGGGAGGAAGTTCAGGGGAGCTGGGGGCGTGGGGGGGGTCACGGCACGGCTCGCTTCGCTCGCCGTGCCGTTCCCCTTGGTCGCATTGTGGCTCGCTTCGCTCGCCACAATGCTCCCCCGGGTTATAAGTGAGGGGGTCTTAGGGGGTCGTCGGGGGGGTCACAGCACGGCTCGCTTCGCTCGCCGCAATGCTCCACCCGAAAAAAAATTATAGTTGAGGGGGTCTTGGGGGGTCATTGCGGGGGTCACAGCACGGCTCGCTTCGCTCACCGTGCCGTTCCCCTTGGTCGCATTGCGGCTCGCTTCGCTCGCCGCAATGCTCCCCCGGGTTATAGTAGAGGGGGTCGTCGGGAAGGTCACAGCACGGCTCGCTTCGCTCGCCGCAATGCTCCACCCGAATAAAAATTATAGTTGAGGGGGTCTTGGGGGGTCGTCGGGGGATCACAGCACGGCTCGCTTCGCTCGCCGTGCTGTTCCCCTTGGTCGCATTGCGGCTCGCTTCGCTCGCCGCAATGCTCCCCCGGGTTGTAGTTGAGGGGGTCCTTGGGGGGTCATTGGGGGGGTCACAGCACGGCTCGCTTCGCTCGCCGTGCTGTTCCCCGCGGTCGCATCGCGGCTCGCTTCGCTCGCCGCGATGCTCCACCGGAAAAAAATAGGTCAAAAATTGGCCAATTTTCGGTTTTTCCTAAAAAAAGGGGGTCTGGGGGGCAAAAGGGGGCAATTTTTTTTTGTCATTCAAAACCATTTGTACTCCTCTACAAGACTGTGAAAAAAAAAATCTTCCAAGTCTATCCGTTTTGGAGATGGAAAGGGGGGCAAAAAAGGGGGTCACAGGGGGGGTTCCAATTTTTTTTCCTCCAAAACGAAGAGAAACCCTCTATACGACCCCGCAATCAGAACCCCTCTATCGCGAAGGCATCTGGTAGTACACTCAAAAGGGGGGCCCTTGGGGGCAGGGGGGGGGCAAAATTTTCTATGCAATCAAAATCACTTGTCCCCCTCTATACAACCCCCATAAAAAAATTAAGCAATATGGCTCCATGCAGGAGCCCCCCTTAAAGGGGGGGTCTTGGGGGGGCAAATCTCAAAAAGTCGGAATTTTCCCTAGGAGACTTTTAGCTCCTTTAACCGATTCTGTAAAAAAAAACATACCTTTCCATCCACCATCAAGGCGAACAATTATGTCAATAAGTCAGTCAATCAGTCAGTCAGTCAGTCAGTGGTAATCTAGCTTTATATATTATAATAACAAGTACGTCCTATTTCAAGGACAATAAATTTTCATTCATTGTCATTAAAGAATAAAAGAAAAGGCTAGCTTTTTATTTCGACCACCACAAATATAACCTGACGTACCTATTTCGTTATTCATCAGTAGGTAATAATCGATATCGATAGATTCGTCTTGTATTCTCATTGGTACATCACTAAGGCAGTAGCTATGTTTTCTGGGTAATCGATAAACAGCCATTGTATTATCGATCTTATGGCCCGTTGTTAGAGACTATAATAAAAGCGCTATTGCTATCAATAGCGCCATCTCTTGTTAAGTAGCTTTGTGTTGTGGATAATCAAGAAAGGCAGCCATTGTATTAGTAATCTTATTTCCTGGGAATAGAGACTAAAAAATATTTGGCAAAAGCGCCATCTTTTGCTAAGTAGACAAAGTAGATATTCATTTTTATCACTGTTTATTTTATTGAGTTTTGAACCATGTGTCTACCGAAATAAGGTTTAGTATTAATTAAATTAGTTTTATGGTTTTATGCCCTTTTAACGTACTCTTTATTTTAATAAGAATTTAAGCGGCACAAGGCCGCGCACACGCCGCGCACCCTCCGCGCACCCGCCGCGCACCCACCGCGCACCCGCCGCGCACCCACCGCGCCCGCCGCGCACCCCGAATACACCTCGTCCGCCGCTACGACTGTTCGCGCGTCCGCCGCTACGACTGTTCGCGCGTCCTCTGTGCGCAACACGACCATGGCACCGATTGGGTTGGCGGCAACCGCACCGCGCGCTACGAAGGCAAGATCCGAGAAGACGTCCAGGGCAGAGTAGAAGGCGTACCTGGAACTACAACGGAGTACGAGATGGTAATAGAATGCGCCTCAGCGTTCGCCATGCAGTGAAGGGGGTAGGGGGCATCCTGGGGACAATATTCTGGAAAGAGGAGATGCAGCACGGCTCGCTTCGCGAGCCGCACTGTATCTGTTCTGCACAAGCGTTGCTTTCCCCCCGTTAGTGGGGGTGGGGGCAACTTGGAGGAAGGGAAACCGGTCGGCTCGCTTCGCGAGCCTCCCTGCTTCCAACCTCCGAAAAAAAATTTACTCCAGCTACTCCCAATCCTGAGATAAATCGCGACTCGCTTCGCGAGCCGCGTCGCTTAATCTCCTTTACGTGGTTTGCTTCGCTCGCCACGCAGTGGGGGGACAACTTGGAGGATAGGAAACTGGTCGGCTCGCTCCGCGAGCCTCCCTGCTTCCTATCCCTGAAAAAATGTTTACTTCAGCTACTCCCAACCCTGAGATAATGTCGCATAATCCCCTTTGCGTGGTTTGCTTCAAACGCCACGCAGTGGGGGGACAACTTGGAGAAAAGGAAACAGGTCGGCTCGCTTCGCGAGCCTCCCTGCTTCGTATCCCCGAAAAAAAAATTACTCCAGCTAACCCCAATCCTGAGCAAAATCGATGTTTGCGTTTACCCCCTTTTGAGGGGGAAGGAGGGGGAAATTTGGAAAAATACGATTTTTCCCCCATTCGAATTGAGCATCTCTTAATGAATCTGCAAAAAAAAACATACCTTCTCCTCCACCATCAGGGTGAACAACTATGTCAGTACGTGAATCAGTCAGTGGTAGTTTAGTTGTATGTATACTTTAGGGCAACGCGGCTGCGCCGCGTTGCGTGACTAGTTGTTAGATGTGCGCGAGCTGCAAGCAGCTCGCGGGGGTTGTTTATAGGTATTGTGTTGTTGTTTTTCATTGTATTCCCCTTGTCGTAACCTACACCTTGTATTATTTTGTTTGCAATCGATATCCAAGAGGGAATACTGCGATTAAAAAATGTCAGTCATCTTGGATTTGGAAATTGACATCATTTTCGTAATCTACGAGTTCAAGTAACTCGAAAACGATACCCATGTCAGATTTTTTGATTGGGGAGGAAGTTCAGGGGAGCTGGGGGCGTGGGGGGGGGGGTCACGGCACGGCTCGCTTCGCTCGCCATGCCGTTCCCCTTGGTTGCATTGTGGCTCGCTTCGCTCGCCACAATGCTCCCCCGGGTTATAAGTGAGGGGGTCTTAGGGGGTCCTCGGGGGGGTCACAGCACGGCTCGCTTCGCTCGCCGTGCTGTTCCCCTTGGTCGCATCGAATTCGAAATCCTCACCCCTAGTTAGTCAAAAACGATACCCATGTCAGATTTTTTGATTGGGGAGGAAGTTCAGGGGAGCTGGGGGCGTGAGGGGGGTCACGGCACGGCTCGCTTCGCTCGCCGTGCCGTTCCCCTTGGTCGCATTGCGGCTCGCTTCGCTCGCCGCAATGCTCCCCCGGGTTAAGTGTGAGGGGGTCTTGGGGGTTGTCGGGGGGGGTCACAGCACGGCTCGCTTCGCTCGCCGTGCTGTTCCCCTTGGTCGCATCGAAATCGAAATCCTCACCTCAAGTAATTCAAAAACGATACCCATATCAGATTTTTTGGTTGGGGGAGGGGGTACAGGGGGGCTGGGGGCGTGGGGGGGGTCACGGCACGGCTCGCTTCGCTCGCCGTGCCGTTCCCCTTGGTCGCATTGCGGCTCGCTTCGCTCGCCGCAATGCTCCCCTGGGTTAAGGGTGAGGGGTCTTGGGGGGTCGTCAGGGGGTCATTGGGGGGGGTCACAGCACGGCTCGCTTCGCTCGCCGTGCTGTTCCCCCCGGTCGCATCGCGGCTCGCTTCGCTTTTTAATTGGCCAATTTTCGGTTTTTCCTAAAAAAAGGGGGTCTGGGGGGCAAAAGGGGGCAAATTTTTTTTGTCATTCAAAACCATTTGTCCTCCTCTACAAGATTGTGAAAAAAAAATTCTTCCAAGTCTATCCGTTTTGGAGATGGAAAGGGGGGGCTAAAAAGGGGGTCAAAGGGGGGGTCCAATTTTTTTTTTTTCCAAAACGAAGAGTAACCCTCTATACGACCCCGCATTCAGATCCCCTCTATCGCGACGGCATCTGGTAGCACTCTCAAAAGGGGGGCCTGGGGGCAGGGGGGGGGGCAAAAATTTCTATGCAATCAAAATCACTTGTCCCCCTCTATACAACTCCCATAAAAATTTAAGCAATATGGCTCCACGTAGGAGCCCCCCCGCTGGGGGGGGTCTTGGGGGGGCAAATGTCAAAAAGTCGGAATTTTCCCTAGGAGACTTTTACCTCCCCTATACGATTCCGTAAAAAAAAACATACCTTCCCATCCACCATCAAGGCGAACAATTATGTCAATCAGTCAGTGAATCAGTCAGTCAGTCAGTCAGTGAGTGAGTGGTAATCTAGCTTTATACTATAGTAGAATAATAATACATTAGTGCAGTAGGACCACGCGGCCAGAGGGTTAGGTACATAATGGATTTTATTTTTAAAAAGCTCTTTGCGTTATATTTTGTCGTTACGTATTATTCTCTACAAAACTTTTTTGAATTTCATCACAATTTTCCCAAATTCCAATTTCCTGGATTCTATTCAGTGTTTGCAAGCGCTTCGTTCCAAAGGTAATCTAGGACCCTCGCAAACGATTCATATAAAATTACATTCTTTTGTTTTATTCGCTGCATTGCGTCGACGTTGACAAATATGTTTCATCTCGCTCAGACGCGTTTAGAATTTAATATTTGCGAGGTCGGAGATGGAAAATATTACGGCGAAAGACACGGTTATTTCAACATTTGATATGAAACTTGTTTGCAAGCTTAAAGTAGGTTCTACGAGGAGCTTCACAGAGAAAATATATTGTGGATATCCAGGAAGATGATTATGGTTTTAATCTATATCGAAACTACTCGTATTTTTATGCAAAGTTTAATTCAGCGTGCGTAACAAGCTTCAGTCAAATGAAGACGAAACTTTGCGCGTGTGAGAAGTACCTATATGATTATACTTATGTTTGAATTTTATATTCAAAATTCTAGTTTCGAAATAATTAATGCAAGCTATGTATATTAGTGTGTTATATAACAGGTTAGTATAATATATAATAAAATAATACTAGCCAGGTGGTCAGATTTGTTTACGCGTTCGTTTTAGGAATTAATCATTGTGCATTTCATCCTCAGAATACAGAAAGTCCAGAAACCGTGAACGCGCCTAATACTGACGCTACAAAAACTACTCTTAAATAGAGTAGTTTGACGCGCAACTGATCAGTTACTTTGTGAACGTCGTATCGCGTGACGTGTATTTTAGCGATGACCAATTTAACTAAATTATGCCGTCCTGTGTCGTTCCTACCTGTAAAAATGCAGCGGGTCTAAAAAACAAACAGGATGGGATCACATTTCACGTGTAAGTATCGCATTTAGGTATCGTCTTATTTAAATAATGAATTAATTTCTCTGTTTTCAATTGTCATAGAGAGTGATGCGTCCATCTTGTTAGTGTTGCCAATATAAGAGTTTTGATTTACCCTTCTTTTTATTACCTTTTAAGGGCTTTTATTCGTTATAGAATATTAATAGGTTGTGACGACCTCTGTGGCGCGGTGGGCGACGGTCCGCCTGCGACGCAGGAGGTTGCGGGTTCGATTCCCGCCTCGGGACAAATGTTTGTACGATCTGCAAATAATATTTGTTCAGGGTTTTCTGGTCGTTTATGTAATATAAAAAATATAATTTATCTAAATGTAAATCTTTGTTAATTAGTTCAAACTACAAGAGACAATATTTTAGAAAGCCTACCCAGCAAAAAGGAAATTAAACATTTTTTTTTAATCTTAACCGTGTTTTATTTGATGAACCTATCTATTTCTTGAGATAATCAGGTAGGTACATAGTTATATAGAAAAGGACAATTTTTATTCTATTATTATCTTAATTCCAATACTCCCAAAATTTACCCCAAAAACGGGCAAATAATGCCTGAGCTAACAACATTACGCGGGTGGGAAGGTGAGGCGGGCGGGGGCCGTTGTTTTGTTTTTGGACACAGCGTGTAGCTTGCAATTACAGTTGAACGCGATTTCTGGACTTTCTGTATTCTGAGATTTCATCCTAGCGCGCCCATTCGCACATGCCAGGTGAAATAGCATAAACTTAGGCCTCGCTTACCGTCGAGCTCGCGCCGATGACTTGTATTATATAGGTACAATTTAACAAATTATTATTACCACTTCGACAACGATTGATCTTTAATCAACCCACGGGTAAGTAAGTTAAAGATATGAAGGACCGACAACCGGCAGTAACCACCAGAGGCTCATTATGATACCAAACTCCTAAAACATACAAGGTTAATTCTGAGGTGATCAAATTAACATGTAGAAGATTATCTTAATAGATCGAAGGCTGGCTAATGCCTTCAGCGACCTCGATCTCGGGTTAACATGATAAACTATGAAATGTGATGTGCATCCCGCCAAGCGCTGGACCTAAGTTAACAGCTGCTCCACATTTGTTAATGCGGCGGAAGCAGCTGCAGTCGTTCCCATATAGGCCTTACAAGCTTTTTCGTATGCTGCCAAATTGAAGACTACATACACCATCCTTCATGAATGTAAAGGTGTTTTTAGACCTTGACTTGCCGCTGAATAAGTGTTTCAGTTCCATCCAACTCCAACAACGTGAGGAAATCACCGAACAATAGTAAATATTTCTTTGGAAAACATTCGTAAATACCTAATATGCCAGAAATACAAAATGAATACAAATAAAAAAGGTTTAGTCTATCCTAAAAACATACTTAATCAAACACAGCTTTTATTGATCTTCAAAAGTTTTTAGATTCCTAATTTATTAAAAGGTCGAATGTGAAAAACTCTTTTTCGTCAAGAACCATGAAGGGTTAGAATGCTAATAAACCTCTTTCAAACCGCGAACGAACCTAATTATTTTTTTCTATGAAGGCTGAACACTGTTTTACCTCTTTCCCTTTGTATTTTTTTTAGATTTCTGTAGATGCATCGCACAGAAACGCAACTCCCATATGAAGTCCAAACCTTTTTGGTTTGGCACATTATTTCGTTTACATTATTATGTTCGCCGAGAAGAATGGTCTTCACAACTTCAAAAGCAAAAATGTCAATACAGTAGTATGTGTATTCATAAAAATGGCGCTGCTTTCAATGAGAAAGTGCACCTCGCCTGTCAGGTCGTGTAGTTTTTTCTTTTTTTCGGCGCGGACCATAGAGTATCAACAACTTATTATACCATCAAAATTTAGTAACAACATTCTGGATTCAAACGTTGATAAAGGTTAGTGACACACCGAAATTGAAAGAGCGAGAAACCCCTATATTTTCCTAACATTGTCGCCTTCCCTGGTCTGCCTTCAGATCTCAAGCGTTTATTTCAATGTAGGGTATCAAGTTTTAACTTCCCCGCTAGGACCGCTTAGAGGTGATGTATAGTACACGGCAAAGCTCCCAGCGTATGTTTCCACCTCTAATGCAACAAGTTTTGCGAGGAATGTTATTTTGGTTTCGTTTTTTACATCTGGAGTCTAAACAGAAAATATACCACTTTTCATTTTTCGTCGCTTCGTCATATTTATTACTGCTTACGTCACTTTGTGCATCTATACCGAGATATTTTTTGTCAACAAAGACATTGACATAATGCAGAGAGAAACTTAACAATGACAGATAAAAATAACAGAAAAAAACAAGGTAACGGCAAGTTTATAAGTAAAACTTTAGTACTAATCAATTTGTTATACTGTTATTTATAATCCTCTGGTTTTCCTGTAAATAAATATAAATGGAAGTGTTGTTGTGTGTGTAGAATTGTTGAAGTTTGTGTATTACTTAAAAGTAAAACACAAACTTCAAGAATGCATAATCTGACAGGTGGAGCGAAAAATGTATACCTACTTATAGTTTAATTCGAAGAATTCGACAAGGTGACAGCAATGTCATCACTAAAAACTGCAACACAAACTTCAACAACACATAATCTCACATGTGGAGCGAAAAAGATTTAAATTTGTATTCGAAAATGAAAGAGAGATCAATTAAATAATGAATGAGACTTTTCAAAATCAAAAACTGTTTCGAGCATCTATGCTTTGCTGGGATGATACAAATGTCGTTAAATATTTTCCACCAATATTCCTCGGGATTTGTAACCCCTTTGTATACAAAAAATATCCAGTTTTTTGAATCGGAGTATAGGTGCTGTCACTACCTGATCCGGTAGGTTGTTGTACAACCCAGCACGTGAGTGAGTCCGACTGTCCGACTTAGCCAATTTGTGTTTGCCGTTTGGTGTATAAAATTTCCAGCATTATTTATTTATATTCTTCATTTTGTAATTCTGTGTTATCTGTGGACCTTTCATCATCAACCTATGTTAGTCCACCCACTGCTGGACATAGGCCTCCCCCAATGAGCGCCATAGCGCCCTGTCTTCTTGTTGTCTGAAATTAAATAATTTGAATTGAATTTATACCAATAACTATATAAAAAAAACTGCCTAACTACATAAAACAGCCATTCTCGTATTTCACAAAAAGGCCCCATCTTGACCGTACAGTAAAAGATCAGTCCATATTTGATGGATGGTCTCTAAGACACCGAGGGCGCTTGTCCCATGATTTACTTACAGGAACCTTTAGGGACATGACAGGAAATATGGAGCTTGTTTATTTATGTCATAAAATAAATGTAGTAAAAGCTAGATAGACGAACGCAGACGGAAGGCGTCTACTTCGAAAAACGATAGCGAATTAATCATCGCAACTTGAATAAAGAAACGAATTTATAGCTACAATCCACAATCCACAATCATCATCATCATCACCATCAGCCAATGCTGGACATAGGCCTCCCCTAATGATCGCCATAGCGCCCTGTCTTCAGCTTTAATGAATCTGAATCTGCAATATAACTACCGAATGTATTTTCGTATAGTTTTAAGTTCTTGTCTGTGCGATTGGTTGTAGTTAAAAATAAAATGTATTTCTTCTTCTTAATTATTAACATTCGATGACAAAGCCTACGTTGGCAAAAAAAGTACCAAAGCCTTGCGAGCAAATGAGAGTCTTGAGCGATAAGACCGCCATGGTAACTAATTTTAAAGTTTTTACTGTATATAGTTTCATATAAAAAACCGCAATAAAGTGTTTTCTATCTATCTATAAATTATTATCTTGCCAAGCGTGGTCATTTTGGCCAAACCCGTTGTTTGGAGGAGGTTCGTTCAAATGTGGACGTATGGGTCCTAGGGATAGATAGATAGAAAACACTTTATTATACTACACAATACAGAAATAAACAATAGAATAAAGGAAATATAAAGGGCGGACTTATGAGAGCGATCTCTTCCAGGCAACCTTAAGATGGACTGGTGACTGAGGATGAACGGTAGAAGGACTAGGAAGGATTGCTAATATATTCAATGAAATATATGCACGCGACTAGCGCACATTCCACACGTTTCCTCGTGGCCTAACTGGGTTCCCCAACTCAATTGAAATCTATCAAAAAACCAATTTGCTCCCGCGGCGAGCCCCCGTTTGATTAATACTGTTTCGAGTTCAGTTACAATACCGAAATTTCGGGGCACAAGTAAATGTTTGAAAATCATTACAACTTTACTCATATTCGAGCTAATAAAAAGTGAATTAATGGCAACCACAGAATTACGGTATACATGTTTTCTCCATTAGTGGGGTAAATGTCCTGCTATAAACATAGCTGGGGAAAAGCAGCTGGTATACCTACACTGCTCTAAAATATCAGTCGTCATCCTAAATAATAAATAAATAAAGTTGGACAATCCACACAGTATGATCTAACCCTAAGCTAAGCAGAGCTTGTGTTATGGGTACTAGATGACTGATATACTTAATACAATACATACATTAAATATATAGTGGCTTTTTATTATACATAGAAAACAACCAGAACACCCGGAACAAATATCTGCAGATCGTACAAACACTGTTTGGGAATCGAACCCCTAACTCCTGCGTCGCAGGCGGACATTCGCCCACTGTGCCACAAAGATCGTCAATCTCAAAATGAAGTCAAAATGTTGAAAGCCTTGTTTACTTTAAGACGGCAGACAGCGCGGCGATGGCGCGGCGTTGGCGCAGATCAATTTCAAATAATGGAGATAATGTGGGTAAACTTATATCTCAGCTTATATGCAGGCGTATCAAGTTTTTTTCTTTACTGGGACATCTCAAACATATATCTTTCCCCTATTCTTTGTATACGTCCAAGCGTCTCAAAAACTTAACGAACCATCTGGGAATATCCTGGGAACCAAGACTAATGATTGAAGTTTCCCCCTGTGCGTTACAAGTATTTGTCAAGGACTGGTAATCCTGCTGCACTACCAGACTGGCAGAATTACTTAAATCGTTATGTTCCGAGAAATAGAGTCCATTCTTCGACTGTCTTGAGCGATGCGGCGATTAGTCAGTGTTTCTATACTGAAATCTAGAAACCAAGTTTTCTTTTTGTAAACAAATCCTACCAATATTATAAACGCGAAAGTTTGTATGTATGTTTGTTACTTTTCCACGCAAAAACTACAGAACGGATCAGGCTGATATATTACATTCAGGTAATTCCAGGCCCGGAATAAAACATAGGCTTTTGATCCCATAAATCAGTTCCCATGAGATAAAAATAAACTTAAAACGTTTTCATAGACACGACGCGTGCGAAGCCGCGGGCAGAAACTAGTACTTTCATAAGTAAATGACCATGGATAATTGATTAATTATAAGAATAAGAACTTAATGAAAACTGATGCCAATAAGAAAACAGTAATGTAATAACTAAAAACAAACACCTCAACAACGCATAATTGCACACACCGATGATCGTTTAAAGTTTTCGAATGCACCTTATTCGAAAACTTTAAAAATCTAACAAACTAGCGGACCGTCCCGGCTTCGCACGGGTGTTTTTTATTTTTATTATTTACCATCCATACTTACAAACTTTCGCGTTTATAATATTAAGTAGGATAAAGGATGTCACTTGGGTATTTAAAATGGGAGCATATCAGCTCGTTTTTGTATTTTAAGATATCTTGAGCGAGTCTAAACAGTATTTTCAGATCTGAAAAGTTGAGTTCAATATCGTCCGTTTCCATCCATGATAGACCTTTGCAACGTTTCTTTATCAGCCTGCCCGAGCTCTCGCTGTGAGACGCTCAATATTTCTCGCCAGTCTGTCTCAACCATTATGATAGAGAACTTATGATTAGCGTCAGTTTTCGCAAATAATCTGAAAGAAT
The DNA here is from genome assembly GCA_947044415.1 of Eupithecia dodoneata. Lineage (NCBI taxonomy): Eukaryota > Metazoa > Arthropoda > Insecta > Lepidoptera > Geometridae > Eupithecia > Eupithecia dodoneata. The sequence goes on along the minus strand of OX345656.1, from coordinate 1,843,149 downwards.
AACAATGAACAAACACAACCACAACAAATTATTATCGTGTCTACAGATACAAAATCAAAGATAATATAAACGCTTTACTACAAAATAATCAAAAAAGGCGTACAACCTAACAAAAGAGTTTTCATACAGTAAATTGTTATCAAACCTTTGTTGTCAAACGAGCGTTGCTAGGCAACCACGTTTATTTAGAAAAAATGGCGTATTGATATGTTAGGAATTTTATATGTACATTTTTCACACCTTGGATTACATTATTGGAGTTTTAGTAAGGATCCCTTACATTTTTGAAAATATAATATAGCCTATGTTCACCACGGATATTTAGGCTTCCTAACGGTGATAGAATTTTTCAAATCGGTCCAGTAGTTTCGGAGCCTATTCGTTACAAACAAACAAACAAACAAAAAATCAAACCTTTCCTCTTTATAATATTAGTATAGAGTATAGATATAGATGAAACAAGTAAGTCGTCAAAACCAAACATTGGTTCCAACGTAGCTTAGCGTCGCGTCGGCGATTTACTCCGTCCGATGATATACCAGTGACGTAAATATTTTATTTTGTTTTGAACAGATATTGATGTTATTGATTCAAGACATTTTGTTTACAAAAAATATATTGAGTTCCAGTCCAGATGCGCTGTACAGAATAGTGCAAAATGAGCTTCTTTGTTGTTGTACTGTGTATTGATTCATGTTATTTTGTTTACAAGAAATATTTTGAATTCTCCAGTCCAGATGCGCTTTACAGATTAGTGCAAAATGAGCTTGTTTGTTGTGATACAGTAGTTGGAAGCGGTGGGGGAATTGATTAGGGTGCTAAAGTAGAGTGATGCCACGGTGCCGTTGCATTGCAATTGCAACGCCCGTGCTGTATGGCAATTACTTACTTAACTCTAGGACTTGAGGCATAGTATGCAGTTAGAGAGTGCGCGTCTACCGCAAATGTTCTAATTTGAGTTTGATTTGCACAAAATCACCGACAACCTCTGTGGCGCCACCGAGGTTTGCTGCTCGACGTCGGTTTGCTGCTTACTAGTATATCACAGCCTTCATAAATGTTGTCGCAGATCTGGACCACACCACTGCCGCACAGCACAAAATGTATATCAACAATAATAGGCTTTGACTCGTAATAATATGTATAATGCATTTTATATTGAAGGTATCAAATGACAGGTAGCTCGTAGCCTCGCTTAAAGCATGTGGGAAGCCATTTTTTCAATGTAAAATATTTGTTTGTAAAAATCTGCGTATAGTGTAAGATAAAGTATTTTTGTATTGTATTGTATAGTTACATACAATACAATACAAATATATATAATAGCTGGAACAAGAATAAGTTGGAGCATTCCAGACTTCTTCAATCCTCTTTCATTCGCCCAGACAACAGACACCTTGCACGACACAGCCCACAACAGCACCCGTCGCCACTGGATTATCCACTACCCGGGTAATAGATGGCTAGACCCGAGTGTAGTGCAGTCTTAGTACTATAGCGTGTTCACGGCGATCTGTTTCCGAACGCGTCAACCTTTCTGTCGCTAGTTTTTGAACGAAGGAGATTCTTCTACCAATAGACGGTCCATAGAGGTACATCACGTCATATTTAATGCAGCCTATAGAGAGCCGCCACCATGACGCGACATCCGAGAGAACCAATCACAAGGGTTTGTACATCACGGTATATTTTAAAAATAGCCGCGACCGTCCACGCGAAGAGCGGACGCCACGTTTTTAACTGATTTCAAAAAAGGAGGAGGTTCTCTATTCGATTTTTTTATGTCTATTTCCTCATAACTTGCGGCTGGGGGAACCGATTTTGATGACTTTTTAAACCCATTTTCATTTAAAAATTTGAAGTCAATTTTTAGGTTTTTAAAATACACCATATTATTGACAACCAAAACGACTAGACTGATAAACAAGTTCGTTCAAACTTTATAAAAAACGATTGTAATTACTTAACCTATATTACACCAATTAAAATCCAAATTTATTTTCATTTACTCAGTTTTGTTCTCTTCACTGAACAGTCTGTGATGTAGTTAGTACTGGGTGTCAGTTAATCGCCAAAAGTATTGCTTCAACAACATACCGAAGCCGATAACGCCTTTAGACAAAGGCCCCGACAGCTACCCGCCGCCGCCGGGCTTAGTCGGAGGCGTTGACGGGTGCAGTGCATAGACTCCTTTAACACTTTGACTGCGATTTTTTTTCGACGACTGCGATCTTTTTTTTAACCTAAAAAATTCGTGCTGCCGCTCTACACAGCCGGTTGTGTTGCGCCGCACATGCGTTTCGTTCGAAAAATATTACGGCTGTGCTGAGTCACACAGATCTGTATTTTCTCAGCCGCTGCGCTAGTGTGGATTTACGCATATTAGTCACTTGTAGAAAACACATACCGTGCGATTTCAGCACTCAAAGTGTTAACCAGACTGTGGTTAAATTAGCTTTCATGCTTCTTTAAGAAAATCTTAAGCAATTATTTTAAAAGAAAAACTCAAGTTAATAAAAACAGCAGTTCACAAGAAACTTTTACAACTGTATTTAGTAGCGTATTATAACTCTGTACTAAACTGGTCAGCGTTTTGAAACTATTTCTAGACTTCTTTTAATTCCCAGTTTCTTTGCTGCTAGAACAGCAAGACAACTGGAGGTCTACCTACTCTGAAAAGCGAATTACGAAACTTCGTAATTCGCGTTTCAGAGCGGAATACGAATATAAATAATAACAAATAAATACCTAATGCTGGACAATTCACAGAGCTTTTGTTATGGGTTCTAGATGACTGATATACATAATACAAAATATATAAAGATAATTTTTATTATACATACGTAGAAAAAGACCAGCACCAGGAACAAATATCTGCAGATCGTACAAACATTTGTCCCGAGATGGGAATCAAACCCGCAACCTCCTGCGTCGCAGGCGGACCTTCACTGCCTTCGCCCACCGCGCCACGACACTTCGTCATTCTAGGCTAATTGTTATGTAATAGCTCACTACCATCGATGTACTATAAAGTTATTATTTGCACTCAGCACTAGATAATCCACTCCTTGCGTATATGATGGCGTGCTGTGATATATATTTATTTATTAAAGAAGATAGGACTTTACAGTATGTACAACCAAAGCACTCACTATCCTGGTAATCATTATTTATACACTTACCGTCAGATCTCCTAGAATTCGATTTCGCCAAACAAAGTGCCCAAGTTATTAGCTAATTGGTTTATCAAAAATTACAGCAATATCAAGCCATGCTTTCTGTTTGGTGAAATCGGCCTTCACCTTATCCTGAGTTTGAGCGCTGTGAGGTGCGACACAGTTTTAAACTTATGAGCTTCCCAGTGTTCCGTTGAATTATATTGATAATTCTTTGTTCATTCTAAGTAAATAAATTGAACTTTAAAATATATGTAGTAGGTACCTACTAGAAGTGTCTTTGATGTAGTTAGTAATGCTTTGAAATCTATCAGGAATGTGCGGGGATGCGTGCTGTGGCCGTTAACCACCAATGGGATTACTGAATATCCAATCTTGGGCTTATAGGTACTTACTGAAACATATGTGTAGCCTAATCGATATATCTGCGTTGAGTAATACGGTGTGATTTCTGTAAGGAACGGGAGCGGAAATTTTAACATGATAAAAATAATCTTCATCGGCTTATGTTAGTCATACAGGCAGACATAGGCCTCCACTAATGATCGCCACAGCACCCTGTATTCAGCTTCACGCATCCAGTATCTCCCTTCGGTATTTCGCAGGTCGTCATCCCACCTGGCCGGAGGTCATCCTACACTACGTTTACCGAGTCGTGTAAAACAAAATGAAATTAAATAAGTCTATTTTAAATACCTATTTAATACTGCCTGATTTTATCCAGGGTGTTCCCTTGTTAACCCCAACTCTTTTTCATTCGCTATACTTTGAGATATATTCGCTCTACCTCCAAAACCTACAGGTTTTGATAGATCCACCTTGTCAATCCCCAGCACCACCCCAAACCCACCATCCCAATCCCTCGGGTAACACAACCTCCTTCCCAAGTAATAAATCTGCTCGTGACAGCGCAAACAAACTTTTGGACCGCTGCCCGAGGTTGATTGTTCCGAGATAAACACTTATTGATGTTGTTTTTACTCGGTTATAGCTTCGGGGGTTCAGGTTGATAAGTGTAACTGTCTAAACAACATGCATGGGGGGTATTGTATTCTCAGAACTGGGATAATATGATGTTATGAGTTCACAGAATAGGAAATATAGGCTAAGAGGCTTATCACAATGGCGATATGCCAGCAATAAATAAACGAGGAGAGTTTACAGCGAGTTTGCTACTCGAACGCGGCGTCAGCGCAGCGTGCTCGTGGCGACACTAATCGCGGCGAACTCGTACGTAGCGAGTTCGCCGCAATTGTCCTCGTCGTCTCGGTGTTATCGCTCGCAATACGCCAGTAAGTCAGATAAGTCTCTAAGGATATTCTGCAGTTGTGCTTTGTTACTCTTAATTTTTTTTCACACCCAAACGGCTTAACAGATTTTAAATAATCGTGACAAGGTGACTGAAAATATCCCAGAGCATCTCATATGCTTTTTTCCTCAGCAAACATGATGTATAAATAGCTCCCCTTTTTTGAGTTGGAGTTTTAGTATTATGCTAATAAAATTTGTACATAGGTATCTGCGTAGTAAATAATGTTAAATTTTGAATGAAAACGCGCCCAGCGTCAAATTCTCGGTATGAGCTGAATTAATGCTGTGAAAAACAATAACTGGCATGACCGATATGTAGAGGTGGATAACGAGGTAGGTACTGGTTCAACCACTGAGATAAATGTACTACGTACTAGAGTGGCTATTCCACACAAAAGTACCAATTTAACTTGCTGCGGAACGGAGTACGCATTTTGTTTATTATTTCGATCTGTTGTTGTATTACGATACTAAATAATAAAAGCCTTAATTCAGATACTTAAAACTAGTTTTACAAATATGCTTAAAATTAGACATCGGCAACCCCTATTGCATCTGTTTGCCCGGTTTTGGTATTACGATACTGTTTATTCACATAATACAACAAAAAAAATTACTTACTTGACAACTGATTTGTTAGTTCTTATTATTTACGCCCAGGTTCACACTTTTTTTTTGGATTTTCGTATTATTAGCGTGGCTGCATACGCGCCCACGCTACATGAATGTCGAAGCTGAACTAAAGTAAGATTGCAGTATAGTTCAGTCTAACAAAATGATCGCGAAATCTATTACGTTGTACATAATATATCGATGGGTAAAACTCTGTCATTGTGTAGGTGGCAGCACAAACAACCAAGCGCCTGGATTTATTAAAATGCTAATAACGTATCCGATGCCAATAATGGCACATGTCATCTGCAATTGTACAGGCGACGAGAAAAGCGATGAGACTTTCAGACTAGTAATATATTTATCGAGAAATAAGCAGTTTGGAAATCTTCCAATTCTTCGATTTAAAGCTTCGTATCGTCGGCTGTATTTTTACCGAGTTTATTGAAATAGTATGTAAATCGAAATGAAAAATAAATTCAAATAGCTAGTTATATTCAAATATATAGTTTTGAATTCCTCCACCATTCTCATCCTCATCCTTCCTGTGTCCTCCGGTCGTCAGAAAATCTGGCTTTGAGTATGCCACTTCACAAAACCAGTTTCTACGACAAATCCTTCTCCATCCACGCCATAAGGTTGTGGAATGCACTACCAGAGTCCATCAGAAAAGCAGTGTCCTTACTAGTTTTTAAAGCTCGCGTTAAGGAATTTTACCTGTCAGAAAAGTAAATATAGGTAGGTACTTATTATTTATTTATAAACTAAGTATTACTAAGAAGTATATTAGGTATACATATTTTATATATATATATATTTATTTATCTTTAAATATTCATGTTATGTTCATATTTATTTTAGCTTATCCTTGGTACACCCCCTGCCTTTCTAAAATTCACATAATTCTTTCCATCCAAAGGTTTCCTGGAAGAGATCGCTTCTAAGTGATAAGGCCGCCCATTGTACTTGTATCATGTGATGTATTTTATAATAATCTGTAACTGGTGTACAATAAAGTATTTTTATACTGTATTGTATTACAATACTCTTCTGTCATTTTGCAGTCTCATCTACTTTATGATTTCAGAGTATCACTAGTACCTACTATCTAGTACGTATCACTAGTCCAGTCAACCGATCTAAGTTCGTACTTAATGCTTTAGAAGTTCGGTGTGGACAAAACTGTTGATCCGCCTCTCGTATCAAAAGTTGGTATAGACGGTACTTGCTGGTTAAATTATTTGTTATAGTGAATTTTTTACTTTCGATCAGTTCAGCTACTTTTTTTAATTAAATCATTACTAACAAAGATAATTCCAGTCAAAGAATAGAAAAAAATAAAAACTACGTATTCAAATAATAAATTACGAATTAAAAACAGTACATCTTATTATAAAGTCTGTATCTACTGTGTTGTCTGAATCGTGGAACTTAATTAACTTATCTTTATCCTTAACTGCTCCAGAGTAAATATAAAATTTAAAAGATTATACTAGTTATTTTGTTGGCATCTGTACCTAGTTTGAATTGGAATACAATAACCGAGGCAGATTCATGAATTAGATTCAACGCACGTAGAATGTAACTGTTTCTATTCTGTTTTCAGATTTTCATATCTTAATAATACTGTGTACTTACTTTTAGTACTTCAAAGGCGTTTGAATATATTTAATAAAGGTCTTGATACTTTATTATTATTGTTATCAGCACTTGGAATATCAAATTTGTTTTGTATATATATTGTGTTCAGTGCTATATGTATTATTGTTAATAAAAACAAACTTTTATAAAAATTTTGGGAATTACTGTGGTATTTAATTTATATTTATAGTTTATTTGTTTTTTATAACCAAACCAGACTTTGTCGTTTATAAGTCGGATAAGTTACCGACGTATCCGACTTAAACAAAAATATTAAAAAGAATAAATGGCACATACACACGTAATGGCACCACTGACCACCGACGGCCGCTGGGGCAAACGTGTTCTTGAGTGGAGACCACGACTCGGTAAACGTAGTGTAGGACGCCATACGACCAGGTGGGATGACGACCTGCGAAAGACTGCAGTTAGATGCTGGATGCGGCAAGCTAGGCAGGGCGCTATGGCGCTCATTGGGGGAGGCCTATGTCCAGCAGTGGACTGCTATAGGCTGGTGATGATGATGACACACAGACATCTTGCACATATTTATTTTAATTTAATAATTTGTTTTTCTTATTTTAGTCAACTGTGTTTCATGTTTTTTGTTTTTCTGTGTAGGTACTGTATGGGTATGTGGTATTGTTGTATTTTGTATGTGCGTGTCTGAAGTCGTTAATAAATAATTTATCTATTTATAATTTACCATATGTTTGTAGTTAGTTTATTTCATAGTATGTTCCAAATACTTAAAGCTTAAATAAAACTACACCAAGAACAAATACTACTAGGTTATGACGTCACACCCATCAACAAAGAGGCCCATTAGTCGGATCATTACAAGCCGTCCCGTTAGTTTTTCACATGGGACATTAAGGCATTATCTGGTACATTTCGGCAGAGATGGTCCATAACGAGCCTGCACCTTGTTTATTTGTTCGTGTAATGGCCTGTGCGGGGTGTTAGGGAATTTATTAGCGAAGTTGGCTTGTTAAAGGGTTTGACTTCTAAATGCTAAATTACAGATACCAATATAATCACCTTTATAGCCTCTTTGCATATTAAAACTCTTTAAACTAATATGGTTATTAACACAACAGTCACTTATAACGGGATATTCCTTCCCATAAATCAAATCATGGTAAATATCCCGTTAAAAGTGACTTTTGTCTTTGCATATTATTTACCTAACACAATATCCGACCACTTATTTTTTACAGATTTTAAGTTATGCGGCATTAATCTTCATACAATAGGGAAAGAATTTTCATAGACGGTCTAAGGACCTACTTTGAATAAACGGAGAAAACATTTATACATACAAAACAGAATAACTAACATGCCTGAAAAATCAAAATCAAGGTAGGTTAGGTACTGAGAATAATTCTTCGCCTTCGCGACAAGAGTGCCGAAATCGTTACAATTTGTTTTTACACTGATCTTCTTTATCATTATATTACATGAAAACAGTGGTTCTTTAATGTAAACATTGTAAACCTAGCTGTAAGTTTTCAAACATTTTGTAAATAAATAAATAAACTCGCCAGATCCAAACCAATATCGGTGGTTAAAACATCTCAAGTGATGTTGCACCGTCGCAAACCGCGAGTAAAGCATTTGAAGCTGGCTAATCCAGTGTTGGCAAGCAGGTCAAGGGGCGAGTTTCAGAGGAAACTGAACCGTGGACCGAAGTAAAGAGGTAGCTTCTGACTGCTTTATAGTTGTTTTTTTTCTTCGAATAGCCATTATAATAATTTTAAGGGTTCCAAATTTTAGTATCGTTTATTAAAACGACGGAAATCAAAACTTTACCTTTTAAAAGTAATCACTTACCAACGAAATCTATTACATAAACTTCAATGACGTCGACACCCTTACCGTACCATTGTGATTTTAAAACTTTTGAAACTATCATGGTTACCGACGGCCGATGGGGCAAACGTGTTCTTGAGTGGAGACCACGACTCGGCTAACGTAGTGTAGGACGCCCTCCGACCAGGTGGGATGACGACCTGCGAAAGACTGCAGGTAGATGCTGGATGCGGCAAGCTGAAGACAGGGCGCTATGGCGCTCATTGGGGGAGGCCTATGTCCAGCAGTGGACTGCTATAGGCTGATGATGATGATGATGATGGTTATTTACAGAAAAGTCATTCATAACGGGATAATTATGATTAGATTTTTGAGTATTCCAATATTTCGGCGCAGTTTCATGCGCCATGATCACGGAATAACTGAAGGCACTGCGAGTATATTTTTATTGGCAGACATCCCGATCTACCCTTATTTTTTTGTCTTTTTCTACGAACGTTCCACTATCACCGGTTTCCGAACGCAGCTCGATCACGACACACAACACTGGCGATATCAGAACGCACCAAGTTAAAATCTTTACATCATCTGTGTATTCGCCATGAGGATATGAAATAAAATCTAGAGGATCTGTTTAACTTTTCAACACTAATTAACCTCTCGACTTGTTGCTCAAACTCTGTAAACAACAAACGACGAATTTAAAAGTTTAAATTGAAGTTCTAATTATGTCAGTTAACAGAGCATCGTGCGGGCTCGGAGGCCAGTTAGAAATGGTTCCTTTTTGGTCTCATTTTCCCTTTTTGACTTTATTTGACCTTTTTGGTCTCATTTGCCCTTTTTGTAGGGTAAGCTTTCATTGACAGGTGATGATGTGGGTTATTTTCGTTTTTATGAGATTTAAAAATAATTGCGTTCAGCAATATTTAGGACGTTAAATTGAACTTAATTCATTGGATTCCTGGAAAAGCCTGTAAGCCTAAGTCTAAGCAATACGCGGCTTCGCACGCATTATCCGTGATTGTTAACCTTATTTACTTTTTTATTTATTTATAAACCTGTACAGACAGCGTCATTAATTGGTAACCCCCCAAATAGCTAAAGTTTACATTGCAAATCACTGTACGATTTACAAATCTTTTACTCAAATACTAAGTTAGAAGCAAAAATTGTATCACCAAGTGGGAATCGAACCAGGCATCCAATCGCTCACATAACAAGTAACGAACGCACCTAATTTATACACTTATCCAAACTTTTATATTTAGGTATGATATTAGCTTTAATCCATAAATGCATTACAATGCAATGCATTTATGGATTAAAGCTTATAAGTATTTATCATCATCATCAGCCTATAGCAGTCCACTGCTGGACATAGGCCTCCCCCAATGAGCGCCTGTCTTCAGCTTGACGCATCCAGTATCTACCTGCAGTCTTTCGCAGGTCGTCATCCCACCTGGTCGGAGGGCGTCCTACACTACGTTTACCGAGTCGTGGTCTCCACTCAAGAACACGTTTGCTCCACCGCCCGTCTGTTCTTCGCGAGATATGGCCGGCCCACACTGCCAGTTCAGCTTGCTTATTCGTTAAGTATTTATAAGTATGTGGAAAACATAATATTTGTGCGCCATTTTCTTCAGGAATGGACCTACCTTCTAGAAACCTCCATGGTTCGTAACGTACGTCTCCTTCAAACATCATTATTTTCAGCTACAAAATTCATATTTAAAACTTTCCGACCGAAAATAATGTAGTTTCTCAAAAGACCCTAAACTTCAAAGAATTTACCTACTAACGCGAAAGTTCGGGGCTCTTTGCCCTTTGTCGTCCGTTCGAAAAGTGTTGCCAGCATCGACCCTTTGAATAATGTAATTTGCGCCGGGTAAGTAATTGTGTTACTGACCCTATTCTCAAAGAGCAGGTTTGACTTAATAAAGTGTTTCTTTAAACGTTTTTGGCTATTTTTTTTTTGTAATTTTTGTGTTTTCTTTCCAAGCTTCACTGACAATGCAGAGCAAAAATAACAATAGGTAATGGGGTCGCATTATAAAAGAAAATCGAAATATGTTAGTAAACAGAGCTTTTCTATCATACAGAACCTTTTTTCAACCTTTACCTATATGATTTTTATAATAAACAATAAACCGAATATAGATATTTGTTCCGGGTGTTCTGGTCGTTTTCTATGTATAATAAAAAAACATCTATATATGTAATGTATTGTATTATGTATATCAGTTATCTAGTACCCATAACACAAGCCCTCCTTACCATGGGGCTAGATAATGCTGTGTGAATTGTCCAGCATTATTTTTTTTTATACATTATTATTCCAATCTTTAATTTTATTATATAGAAATAGAAAATATTTAGTTGCGTTTTTTTGAATTTTTTATTAAGAGATAAACCATTCTCACTTTACATCTACTTACCTTGCTTACCATTAGCAGTGCCTTTGATTTAGACTTTTAGCAATTAAAATCAGAATCAAAAGATATTCCAAAAATTTTGTTCCTATGCAACCAAAGAGTTCGAGATTTTGCCTGTTTTGGTTGCTTATGGCATCCTCGGGACACTTTTATTCGACGACCTCTGTGGCACGGTGGGCGAAGGTCCAATTACGACGCAGGAGGTTGCGGTTTCGATCTGAATATCGTACACACAATTGTCCCAAGGTGGGAACCTTGGGACAATTGTGTGTACGATATTCAGATATTTGTTCCAGGTGTTCTGATCGTTATCTATATATGTATAAATAAATATAAAAGAATAATGTTAGCTCTGCTTAGCTTGGGGCGATGCTGTGTGGATTGTCCAGCATAATTTTTTTTATTTATTTATTTGCCGTAAATTTCCCTTGCCTAGTAACCATTTACACAAATTCAACCCTATGCTAATGTTTCTACGTGTTAAAATCAAAGGAACCTCTCAAACAATTATTATGCTCATAAATTATACTCTACATCAGGCATTGCAGTGGGCACATTAACCAACACTGAGTGGGAGGCAAGGTCGTTGCCATGGCAACGAGCCTCCATCGCGCTAACGAAAAAATGTTTGGAGGATTCGTATTTCATTGTCCCTGTGTTGAAATAAAGCTTTAATTTGGTCTCGATTCTTTTGTCTTTTGAATGGAATTTTTATTTTGGCAGAAATGTAATATTAGCTGGTGAGTTATTGATGCGGTATTATTTTCATTGAATTAAATTTATTTTCCATATTTTGTACCAACATTGACAATTTATAATCATATTTCATTACAATTTAAAAGTTTATTTAATTGACAGTACCTTTATTTTAATTAATCGACTTGTAAATAATACTTTACCAATAAAATGAATATCTGGAGTACCTATCTTAGTTTTTTATCTCTCGTTAACTCCGTAAACGTAGTGTAGGAAGCCCCCGGCGAGGTGGGATGACGACCTGCGAAAGCCTGCAGGCAGATGCTGGATACGTCAAGCTGAAAACAGGGCGCTATGGCTCTCATTAGAGGAGGCTATGTCCAGCTGTGGACAAACATAGGACACCCTCCGGCGAAGTGGGATGACGACCTGCGAAAGACTACAGGCAGATGCTGGATACAGCAAGTTGACAGGGTGTTATGGCGCTATTAGGGAAGGCCTATGTCCAGCAGTAGACTAACATAGGCTGATGATGATGGTTACTTTTTCTATCAATGGCAACAAAATAATCCCATAACTTCCATAAAACCATCGTTTTTAAATGGTTGGTATACGTGAGTACCTTACATTCTAGTGGCATGGCAGGCTACATCGTAAATAGGTACCTAACGTAAATACATAGGTACTTATATATAGATATAAATTGTATTCTGCAGTAAACTAAACTTGTCTTCCTTATCGTTACATCTTGAGTAGGGGCTGACAACCTTTCACGTGGTGTTGAACTGAGTGCCACAGATTATGTAATACTCGGTATGACAACTCGAAATTAAATGATTTAGTGCTTGAGTTATGTCCTCGAGAAGTTTGCATAATATGTTATGTATTTTATGTGTTTTTACAGCTGGAGTTGATTGCACCAGATGATAGTATTTGCTCGCGACTTCGGACGTGTTTTTTCGGGATAAAAGTATATACCTATTGTTAATCCAGATCTAGAACTACATCTATGCAAATATTTCAGCCCGATCCGTTCAGTAGTTTTCGCGTAAAGAGTTGCAAACATCCATACCTAACAACCAAACTTTCGCATTTACATACAGTGTGATATTACTTAAGTTTATAACTATGTTTGTTAGTGAGTTGTTTTTAATAACTAAATCATTTTCTTTTTTTATATTATTTAGAATACTTATATATAAGAAAGAGAAAGGCTTATTTTGTAAGCGCAAAGAAATAAACACTAAAGAAGTAATTCTCCTCTATAGCGTTTATTTCTTTTATAGATAATTCTCCAGCAGAATGATCACCAAGACCTAAAGTAAGGAACCGAGAACCAAGAAAACTTAGCAAATATTAGAATAGTCTAATATCATATTTAACTACTGCTAGATTTTATATTCTGTATCAAATTTAACCCTTGCAAGATATTCCGAATTTAAAATCATTATACAGGGTGTCAGAAAAGACATCTGCTTCCGATGTCTGGTCACTAAACTGTCGTAAATGCCAGACTGCAGCGTGAAAGCAAATATGTAAATAAGCATGAAGTGAAGAGTTACGTCTCTGTAGGTCTGACGTTTGTATATATTAGACTATGCAACATAGATAGATAGATAGATTTTATATTCTGTATCAATTTAACCCTTGCCAGATATTCCGAATTTTAAATGCACAAAATCATTATACAGGGTTTCAGAAAAGACATCTGCTTCCGATGTCTGGTCACAAAACTGTCGTAAATGCCAGAATGCAGCGTGCAAAGCAAATATGTAAATAAGCATGATGTGAAGAGTTACGTCTTTGTAGGTCTGACGTTCGTATAAAGAACAGGGGCATAACGACATATAGATTCGATCTACGTATTGTAGTTTAGGGTTAATATGATTTGCGACTATGTGGGATATTACTATTTATTAATACTATAGATAGTCTAGTTCTTATGCAATGCAGCTTCAGTCATAAGGACGCTTTCGGCTGATATTAATATGGATTGGTTGAGCTATCTATATTGTTTGCAAAAGCCTGCAGTTAACTCAATGGTTTCAATTGTAAATACTAGTTCTAATTGGTTTATATTATTTGATGGTACCTTTTTTTGTTAAGAAAGAGATATATCACGTTTTAAGTTATCTGCTCTTGTTATTTATGAAAACTAAGGTTTAAGCTACATTTAATTATTCAAACAACAACTACCTATTTAAATGTCTAAAAAAGAAACATACATATACTATGTGATTTCATTAAATTAAGTTGTTCATTTAAGTTTCCATTTCGTCATAATACTACAATCTTACAATTTTTAAACAGTATTTCAGAGACGCTTTTGCCTTTTATTATCAAATTCCTACTTTTACTCCAATTTCTTACTAAATATCCAGCAAATATATACCAGTTAAAATCGCCGCCATAATTCATTGCGAGCAATTTGCGAATCGAATGGAACCGTTCAATAAACATTCGAATACAATAAAGGAAATAATATAAATAAACTGTCTCCAATTACAGTCCCTTCCTTGTTTACAACACGGTCGAATCTTTACACAGTTTAAACATCTACGAGTACTATTATTTTGTATTTTCATTTTCTTTTTGGGAATAGTCATCGTTAAGAAATAAAAAACTCCTTCACGATTTTTACGCGTGATATTAATACTAGTTAGTAAGAAAATAACTTTTCTTTTGTATTTTTTATTTGTTACCCTTTCCTCACTAGTAAACTGTATATTCATTTTTAGGATTTTGCATCACTACATAGTATAAAAAAAAGTCGCTTCCCGCGGTTTCTCTGTCCCTTTGTATTCTTAGATCTTTAAAACTACGCAACGGATTTTGATGCGGTTTTTTAAAATATGTATTATTGATACAAGAAGAAGTTTTAAATGCATATAATACATGCATTTGCACCCGTGCGAGGCCGTGGCGGGTCGCTAATTATTAATAAAGTGTTTTCTATCACCACCTTTTCCACAGCACCTTGGGACACCAAGGACGCCTAGGGAGGCATGCATCGGCATCAGCGATCTGCTGGCCTTCCTGGAGGACATCGGGTGGTTTGACTAGCAGCCCTCCCCACCCGACACGCAAAAAGGGCCCACCTGTGGCCAAGTTGCGGAAAGCATTCCAGAAACAAAAAAATCTATCTAAGTATTATACATACATAAATGTCATCGTGTGGGCACCCTACTCGTTCCGACGTACGAGTAGATATGCGAGACTGAGATGTACTCCGGTCCTCATAAATCAACACGACATGTCGCCTAACGACTAGGTGGGTGGAACTGCTAAATAAAACGTACTGCTACAGAATAATCAAGGTCGTAATATAGATTGTGACAGGTGGGAAGATTTGGGAGACTCCATTGCTTTATTACGACGCTGCTAAATGACGACCTTTGTGGCGCAGTGGGCGAAGGTCTGTCGGCGATGCAGGATGTTGCTGGTTCGATTTTCGCCTCGGGACAAAATATGTTTGTACGATCTGCATCTTCATCTGTTCCGGGTGTTCTGGTCGTTTTTTATAAAATTAAAATATTTTATTTCAGACAACATAATGAGTGCATATATTACAAGTTTAGTAGTTATGACTAACAAAAAAGATAAAACTATTAAATGTATTATATTATTATGTATATTAGTCATCTTTATCCATAGAATATTCCTTGAAGTACTTTGAACCTCCCAACCCGTCCGTGCCACTTTGAACTCACCGACTGTGAACGTGTTAATAGCCACTTTGATCTCACTGAACTGCAAACGTGTTAATAAAACCCACTTTACTTACCACTGCCAGACAAAACAACAGACAAAAGGTAACTCAGCTAATACAAAACTACACGAAGATACTCAAACTTATTAGATTAACGAAAAGCACTACAGAGGTACAAACTATTCGATGGAGGCACTAAATACATTACGGAAGTTTCCTTTCGAACACGCTTTCATTATGGTGTTATTTATTACTTAATTTAGACTCGGGGTTTTTCCTTCTACGTGTAGTAAAGTATTTCTCATTGGGTGGATTAATCGTGGCTGTATCACGAATATTGTTATAATTATTTTGAACAAATTTCAAACCGAATTCCTATAGGTACCTATAAGTACACTGTTTTTTTTATATTTGCCACGGTAAATACTTACTTATCCCTCTGGAATAATTTTTATGGGACCACCTCGTTATTATTCTCAACACCTACAATGTTTATAGTTTTTTAATTTGGCGGAAGATTCGTCAAAAAAAATACTGAACATAGAACCTCTTCCTCTTTTGTTCACGTACAAAAAAGGCTTTCTTAGAATCAGTTTAAACAAATGAGCGGTGAAAAGAGTATTTAGTGTTGCACTTTGGGAGACTGGGGAAATAATTATGTTTTTAGTTGAATTTTTGATCGATTTTTATTTCCGGCAACTCAAATTGTCAAAGTAAACTATAAACTGCACTGCGTCCTTATAATCGCTTCACAATAACAATTGTATTTATCGTCTCTGAATGTCACATTTTGGCATTTTACCTTGATAATGATTCTTTGTTAATGGCAACTGTGTCTGGTTGGACACTTTTCTGCCAGTGTCAAGTAATGGAAAATAATTGTAAAATCGATGAGTTATCAAACTATGAAGATTGTTTGATATTTTCACCAGAGCCTAGTTCGTTATCTAGGAGGGTGTATCACGTGCAGGTTAGGTTGGCTGGGAGACGAGATGTTGGAGCCCCCCTTAGACCCCCATTTTACCTTTGATGAAAGAAACTACAGATGGAAAAGCGCGCGTGTATCAAAAGTTTCAAGGTTGAAACCATTCTATCAATCTGTCCGTGCAAATAGCAACGCACGCACTATCTGTTAATCATTATGTTGATCAAAACAAATTTCTCTATCTCTATCTTCTCTATTCCTTCATCTAATGACATCGAGAAAAAACATCTAGTCTCTATGGAGACGTGACGCCATACAAAATGATGTACCTACTGTAACTATATTTTACCCTTAACGTAATTAAACATTGAATCCTTAATAATCAACTAAATAAATAACCTCAAGTTATTATTACTTGTTTGCAATATCAGAAACATTTAGGGTCACCCAATGGGAATGCTTTTTCCCAGCGTAACGGTACGTTCTCTATGAGCTCTACAAACTCACTTCAAATGCAACCTTATTCTAAGCAAATAAGGTTACTATCTCCCTGTTTTAATGAGGAATCTTAACAGAGGACGAATATCCCTGAACCTTAGCAAATTAAATTCCTGGATGTACTCGTTAGTGGATAAAGCATTTATGATTAAACGCATAGAGAGGGTATTAATATTTAAATTTTAGATTAGAAATTATAAGGATATGTACACAAAGATTAATTAGAATATGAAATGAAGATAACTAACCTGATTATATCATTAGTACTTGATGATGCTAGGTGGATTTTCCATCATTTTTTATAATATTATTTCAAACGTTTCCTTTTTTGCAACAGTGGCTGAAGGACGAACAAGGTGATAAGAAATAATATCATTGAATCATGATATTAATTAGAGTTTGTCAGCGTGATATGCCCCAAACTTGATAATCGGTGATCGTTTCTACCTGTGTTGGGGACATTACGCTGACAAACTCTCAGGTTTAATAAAATGTCGGAGTTTTGGCAGTAGGCTCTAAGTCTTAATAGACTTCGATAAGCATGTTTATATGCGTATCAGAGCAAATACACATTAGGCGTTTTGAAGCGCACTTAGGTAATTCAATTCAATACATTTTATTTCAGCTTCACAGTAATGTAGGTACTTACATGTTACATCCATAGTTAGAAGAAAGAACTTACGAGTACATCATTTAAAAATAAAAACATTGTAAGCGGAAGGGACACATCCTGCGTTTACAGACGCATGACATTATGTGTGTGCGTCCAGTGCTTCATGAAAGCGCAGTCCGTGTCTTACCTTTCCAGCTATAAGTTTCAACTTTAACAAAATTCTGGTCCTATATAACGCGTGCGTTTTGATATGAACTTGCTCTCACTCAACTAAAGGGGAATTTGTGGGTTCCTTGCCTTCCTTACAGTAGTTTTCTTCAGTAAAATAGAAACGCATGGCGAGTGATTCCGATTATTCCGTGCGTCGTCGGTCAGTAGGCACGTAGGTCTTGACGTCAAGTAGGCAAGTTCGTGTAACTCCCTTCAAGCTCTTCAATGACCTCCTCCAATTAGGGCGGCCCGATTTGTGAAATTGAGTGAGCGCTCAATCGCGTCATTTCACTCAAATCAGAGTCGCTACTCTGTAAAATTATAAACGATATTAGTCGGTTTTCGTAGAGATGAAAACTTGTGTGAACGGGAACTGAGATGACGGGGAGAGGGGATGACAAAAGACATTCTGTTCCGTCTTTGCTTAGAGTGGAAAATAAATTTAAAAGTTGGAACTTTCTCACTAATATGTAAAAAAATAATTATATTGTAAAAATAATACTTATAAAGCTTCTGACGCTTTTTTACGGGATAAAAAGTAAAACAATCTAAAACTACATCATTAACAAACATTTTTTTTTGTTTAAAAAAAAAATGGCTCACTAAATAACCGGCTCGGTCATACATACCTACCATAATTATAATTAAATTTGTTAAGGAAATCATATGGATATTTTTTTTGGCTATATCTACTTAATTTTGGTCTTAATTAATCTTTATCCTGGTCGAATATCAAATGTAGAACTTGTCAAGAATTTCATTTTCGGAGTAGGCTCGGCTCAACTTCATTCGCTACGAAAAAAATCGTGAAAACGGAAAAGTGCTGACAAAACTTGTGCTCACCTGAAAATTGAGTTCGATAACTTTAGGAGGGTAGGTTGATAAAGTACCTATTGTGAGTTTTAGGGGAAAATGAGGACTTTATTGATGGATCTTCGGCCTGTTCAAATCGAGATATAAGAGAAGAATCGGCGCGAAATCAACTAATTGAATTAATTTTGCTGAACCTGCTTATAAATTACAATTACAATAAGTCTAATCTGGTGTGTCCCACTTTTGGGCAAGAACCCCCCTCTAGGCATCTCGGTCTGGAGCTAGCTTAGAAATATCAAAATTATATCTAATGATTTTATATTGCATTTTTCCTCTTCATTTCTTCCAGACGCATGCAATTGCGGGTTCGTTTTCATCACTGGACAAGTATTTGTACGATCTGCAAATATTTGTTCCGGGTGTTTCCTATCCATAGTAAAATATATATAGCTATCAATGGTATTAAGTATATCATTCATCTAGTACCCATAACACAAGCTCTGCTTGTTTTGGGCCTAGATGATGCTTTGTAGATTGCCAAGAACTAACTGCTAATTTATATCTATACTAATACTATAAAGAGGAAAGTTTTGTTTGTTTGTTTGTATCGAACGAATAGGTTCCGAAACTACTGGACCGATTTGAAAAATTCTTTCACCGTTGGGAAGCTACACTATCCGTGGTTAACATAGGCTATATTAAAATTTGGAAATGTGAAATTTGAATTTAACGCGGGTAGGAAACCGCGGGAAACAGCTAGGTATTACTATTCAGGAAAAAACGTGTATAACCGCACGGCAGAAGCTAGTAATGTATGAGAATAAATCAAATGCGAAACAATAAAACCTATTGAAACATGTTTCAGCGTAAAGACTCTTTTAATTAATTAATTTATTGATTTACATCTCGGATCGTTGAGTTCGGCGGCGGTTCGTTGTTTTAATCGCGAAATGGGGTTTGCAGGTTGTATTGTCTTTTGGCTTGCGCGATCTGTAGAACAATAGTGTATTTTTAACAAGGGACTAAGAATTAAAACTTTATTTTGGGCAAGTTTTTTATACGATAGGATTACAAGATCGAGTTTTAATGGGTGGATTTAGCCCGAGTGAAAAACATTTCTTTTCACTTCGATTGTGAGAACATAAAATAATCGAAACTAACGTTTATATTACAAATTTTTTTCACTTCTCTACTTCACGAATTTGTCGTACCTAAGTCTTTAAATATGATTTCACGTGATTTAGCCTCTTTGTTGCATTTGCATATTATTAAATTAATTTCTTGATTAAATGTTCAATTAAATAAGCCACATTCACCGCCAGTGAAATTTGTTATAAACAAAAAATATCAGTGATTTCGCTCTAATATAAACTTTTTGTATATTCGTTACGCTTACGTCAGCGCAAAAAACCTATCTACCAACGCATTCTACGACGGAGGAAGAGTCACCCTTCCAAAAAAAATCCTACAATCACCAAGAAGGCGCATTCTGTTCCATTTTCAAAAATGAATTCAAATTGAATGACGTGTTCTTTGTAAATGGAATACCAAAAAGTCGAGTCTTTGTGTAAGATGACGATTATCTTCTACTGGCAGATGATTTCAGGCAAAATTAAAAAGAAAAAATACATTTATTCTATAAGGGAGTTGGAGGAGATAAAAGTTTTACGCCTGATAAGCTACGCTATAATGACACGCTTCTTGACCGAGAGAAGTGAAATAATAGTATCTTTTCATTGTCTATGATTATTCTGATTATTCAGCTAACTGAAAAAGGTGAAGGTTTTACCAAATTAAAACAAATCGAATGAGATCTCTTAGTTCGAATCTCCTTGGTCTACTTTTCTATATATAATTTAAGGTTTAAAATTTCAAACACATTATTCCCACAAACCTTGGGAATAATAAGGGACTAATGAGATTGAATTCGGAAGATCAAAATATGTGTGATATTTTTTACCAATAACCAAACTTTTGCTATTTACTTGCATAAAGTGTGAAAAGAAGATTACTCTCCTCGTGCATGATTGTCTTCGTCTTGCGTTTGATTAAATCCCTCTCGCACTCAGGATTCTAGTAACTCCCTCGTTCCGCTCCAGAGTTATTCTAGAATTTTGAGTTGCGCTAGGGATTCGATGGCGGCAAATACTATTTGTAAGATTCTACAGAAAGATATTTATTGAGTGTAAGTAGTCAAATGAGTAATTTATTGGTCTATAAAAAACCAGAATTTGAATATTTGGTCCTATTAAAAAATCTACTGAACTAGAGGTCGTACTTTAAAAATCGAACGAAATTGAAGGATGATTTCGGATCACACAAAACTCTGTTCCGTTCTTTTGATGACTTTACAATGAAAATGATTCTGATACCTATATTATTTCATAGCTGAAGGTGCGTGCAGTCCTAATTTTGCATAGATGCAGGTAGACCTGTGGAATATAATTAATGCTATTTTTAGAAATTTGTTCCCGTTGGCCAGAAATAACCTTTAAACGGCTGTAGGATGAAATTTGTTCTACAATAAAAATATTTTCATACTATATTTGACGACCGATGTGGCGCGGTGGGCGAAGGTCCGGCTGCGACGCAGGAGGTTGCGGGTTCGATTCCCGCCTCGGGGCAATTGTGTGTACGATCTGCAGATATTTGTTCCGGGTGTTCTGGTCGTTTTCTATGTATAATAAAAAATATCTATCTATGTAATGTATTGTATTATGTATATCAGTTATCTAGTACCCATAACACAAGCTCTGCTTACCATGGGGCTAGATAATGCTGTGTGAATTGTCCAGCAATATTTAAAATTTATTTAAATATTTATTGCCCAGCACTAGCAGTAAAAGGCTGAATATCTTCATGTAGGTAGGTACGTCATGGGCACGAAAATATTAAAATAGTTGCGAAGCCGTGGGCAGAAGCCAGTCTTCCTATTAACATCATCCCTACCTGCCATATCAGATGAAATATGAAGATATTGAACTTTTTCCTAGAATATGTAGAAGCTTCTAGAAGTAACCAATAGCATGCTGTTAAAATTGCGTCAACCTACCATCACGTCATCTACTCTAAATTCTATTGGCTGGACTCATTTCCTCTGCCGAAATCTCACTTCAGAAGTCAACAAAGCTCATTACCAAGTAGTTAATATTTAAACCAAGGTAAAGCTTAAATCCCCGGCGAAGTGTTTATGCAGCGAATTCCCCTATCTCCTGCCAAGTCATGCTCAAAGCTTCTCAGTTTATTATACCTTATCGAGGTTGCAAATAAACAAGATCAAGTCTGGATCTAAAGGCTCTGCTAAGCGCTACAGGTGTATGTACTAGTCTCAAAGTCGCTCATCGAGCTATGGAAATAGCTGATGCTGGGAGTTTCTCTAAGCGATAAAATAGCATTACGGCAATCCGTAGAAGCACCAAAGTAACCGACATAGCTCTCAGAATTTGTAAGCTGAAGTGGTGATGGGCAGGCCATATAGCTTGCGAAACCGATAACCGTTGCGGAATAAAGGTTCTCGAAGGCGACCGCGATGCAATGCGAAACGGAGTATGGGTAGACGTCGCACTCGAATGGTGCAGGACTGCTATGTGTTTTGGGGGAGGCCTATGTTCAACAGTGAACGTGTACGCGATAACGATGTAAGTACTATACTAGAACCACAACAACAGGCAAGTGTGTCATGGTTCATCAGAAGAAATATCGTTGTATCAGAGCGCGATACGGAAACGCAGACCTTTCAAGAGGCTTTGTTTCACCAATATTAGACATGCCAATATGCACGACTGACAACAACGTTTTTTACATACAACTGAACAATTCAGTTCAGTTCTTTGTTAATAAGAATAATTTTATAATGTAAGACATAGGTAATTTTGTTATAATTTAGATTATTGCACGTTTTCACATAAAAAACAGTGTAAGTAATCCACTCACTTGCCCGTAAATGGGAGAACCTCCATCATCCAGTATAAACTCTCGAAGCTTGTGAGATCAACCACACAATCTGATGCTATGGGACTATGGGACAGCCAGGTCACTCAATTATTGCGTTTATAATAACGAATTTACTTATCTGCAGTAGTCTGCAGTTAGTTCTTGCTTCAATGAGATACTAGAATCAATGATGTTATATATACGTAGATACGTTGTATCGAGGTCTGCCTTACAAAACGAAAATCAGGTACGTATCCTAATTGAACTCAGTCCGTCCTGCTCCTAGCCGCGACGCGCACGTTCGTTGAACACGAGGTTACTTACGGAATATACTTAAATAAACCTAGAAAATGCCAAGTTGTGTGTTCCGAAAGTGCAATAACTACACAAGGACTATAAAAACCAGAAAGGGTGTATCTTTTCATACGTAAGTACTGTTTAATATGTTAAAATGTAAAATGGTGAATTTTATTTTACTCAACAATCATTGCCGCGCGGCGTTGCCGCACTGCCACGAAGTCACGAACGAAACAAGCAATGCGTTAAGTTTATGAGTGACAGAGATAATGCCATGCGGCGTTGTATGTTCGAACGTCGACGCTAGGTATGTAGCTATAGTAAAATATCGCAATGTTTTTATTTCTTTACAATGAGTATGACGTCTCTATATGTAAAATCTCTTTGACTAGAATATGAAATTTAATACTCGTTCTAATTTTGTCTATTAATTAAATGTAGTTAACTTTTTTTTCTAATAAAGCTCTTATTTATCTTTACATAGTATAAAATGAAGTTGCTTCCGCTGTCTGTTTATCCCTATGTATGCTTAGATCTTTAAAACTATGCAACCGATTTTGGTGCGGTTTTTTTAATAGATAGAGTCATTGAAGAGGAAGGTTTATAAACCATTTGACACATAGATTTCCACGAGGGCGAAGCCACAGGGCGCAGCTAGTGTATAATAAAAAACTATCTATGTATGTAATGCATTGTATTGAATAATATGAGTCGTCTAGTACCCATAACACAAGCTCTGCTTAGCTTGGGGCTCGGTCAACATAAACATGAGCAAAATATACGCAAATACCCTGTTATTGGGGGAGGCCTATGTCCAGCAGTGGACTGCTATAGGCTGATGATGATGACCCTGTTATTAGTTTGAAACCAATGTACCTCATTTTCAAAGCAAAAACCAATAGCTACCAACAAGAGATACGACAATAGCATTTTACACACACGGGCTGCGGTAACCAATCACGCCCCGACCCGAATCCTGACCACTTGAATATAATTTGGAAACAATAACACTTGTATCAAACAATGTCCGTTATAATAACCTTTCGTCCCTACGCTATTCAACCACTTGTATATGTATTGGGGAGTATTGTATTTGAAGCAGTTTAACCGGTACGTATGTATGTATTACACTATATTATTAATGCGAAAGTTTGGATGTTTGATGTTAATATGTTAATATGTTAATATGTTAATATGTTAATATGTTAATATGTTAATATGTTAATATGTTAATATGTTAATATGTTAATATGTTAATATGTTAATATGTTTCGATGTTAATATGTTAAGATGTTTCGATATTAATATGTTAAGATGTTTCGATGTTAAGACGTATCGATGTTAAGATGTTAAGACGTATCGATGTTAAGATTTTTCAATGTTAAAATGTTTTTGTTGTGATCTTTCGATGTTAAGATATTTGGAAATTGGATGTTTAGATGTTTAGATCTTTGGATGTTTATTACCTCTTCACACCAAAACTACTGAACGGATCGAGCTGAAATTTTACATTCAGGTAGTTCTGGGCCTGGAATAAAACTTAGGCTACAATCAGTTCCCATGGGATATAAATAACCTTAAAACGTTTCCATCGACATTCGCATTTCCAAACGTTATCATTTAAATTATTAATGTGGCTGCTAGTTTGATGCATCCATATTGAAAATAGCTAACCCGTTTGAAGTAACTCACTTTTTATTAACAGTCTAAGGACCTCTATCCTCCAACTAATAGCCCAATATTCCCTTCTGGGCTGTAAGGGCCCACATCCGGAAGCAGGTTGTTAACTTTACAAGTTTAGATGGGACGCCCAATGCCCATTGCCAGTGCCAGCTGTTTTGTAGGTAGGTACTTAGAAAACGTATTTGAGTACCTACTTATATCATATAGAGGTATATGTATAACCCCAACTTATA
This sequence comes from Eupithecia dodoneata, assembly GCA_947044415.1. Lineage (NCBI taxonomy): Eukaryota > Metazoa > Arthropoda > Insecta > Lepidoptera > Geometridae > Eupithecia > Eupithecia dodoneata. The sequence goes on along the minus strand of OX345656.1, from coordinate 1,818,555 downwards.
TTATTATAGCTTTTGGCTTGATAAAGAACAAAATCGGACGAATTTGACGACTGATGTGGCGCGGTGGGCGAAGGTCCGCCTGCGACGCAGGAGGTTGCGGGTTCGATTCCCGCCTCGGAACAATTGTGTGTACGATCTGCAGATATTTGTTCCGGGTGTTCTGGTTGTTTTCTATGTATAATAATATCTATCTATGTAATTTATTGTATTATGTATATCAGTTATCTAGTACCCATAACACAAGCTCTGCTTACCATGGGGCTAGATAATGCTGTGTAAATTGTCCAGCATTATTTATATTTATTTATTTATAATTACAAATTGACACCATTTTGGAAATAAGTACTTCTTTTTGATGTAGGTATGTTTCCTTATTTATTTATACGGGAGTATCTATATTATCTAAGTTATAATAAATATTTATATACTCGTAGTAAATCAATAATCACACTAATTAGTGTGATGTTCTGTTCGTGTAGTCCTTTATGTCGGTGTGTGGACGTACCTACACCTTTTTTAGCTGCGCCCTGCAGCTTCGCCCGTGTTGAAATCTATGTGTTTAATGGTTTATAAACCTTCCTCTTGAATCACTATCTATTGCTATCTATCTATAAAACTGAATTAAAATCCGTTGAGTAATTTAAAGATCGAAGCGAACAAACCGCGGAAGCGACTTCATTACACACTATGTAATCAAGATTTTCTGTCAGTTTATTTATTTTTTATAAATTAAGTACTTTTTTTATCATGTGCTGTTTCAGTTTAAGTTCGTTAATAACCGTTTCTCCCTCTCTCTCTGTCTTTATGTCAGCATTCTTGATTTGCATTTTATCTTATGGAAGGCCGAAGCAAGCTAAAGTTTATTTTACTTAGAACACGTACTGAATCCGCAAATTATAATTTTGTAGGCGGCGTAAACATCAAGGTTATTCGCTGTTCGCTGCCCAAGAATAATTTTATCGATGACTGAAAAGTATTATACGTTTTTTTATTTATTTCATTATACCTACTGTTCCGCTATTGATTTTGATGCTTCTTTGTGAGACTGTGCTGTCCAATAAAATACGAAAAGGTGATTAATAAATAGGGCTCGAAAACAGATTTCAGACAGTTTTAATGTTCGTTGATTTATTCTCGACGTATGAAAACTTTCATAATAATATAATAAGGTACTGTTGGCTTCGGCTCCACGCAAGCCCTTCAAAGGGTCACTTTATGACAGAGATCATGGAAATGAGAAACACATAATAATAATTTATTTATTTCAGGTAACATTAGTCTAGTACAGGATGAAAAAGTACTTGAAGCTATTGAAGAAAATTCTGAGTTCTCGACTTTTCTCGACCTAAATTTCCCGGGTTCGAGTACTATGGATTTCCCGGGAATTACCGAGATGAGAAATACCGGGTATAAACTCTAGTTACCCACTTTCAACTACGGCTATTTTTCGTTACTGTTAGCCACAGTATGCCGCCCGGAAATCTGTGGTTGTCACCGCATAGTAGCAATACCGCAACCTATTCCGAGATAAAATCAATGTGCAAAGCCCATAACAGAGCAACCAGAGCAATATCGAAGGACTGACGCGCCCTCGTCAGAACGACCATGTGTTATTGACTGCCAGCTTTTGCATATGGCTTCACTCGTACCTACATATATTAGAAAGGAGAAATTGCTCTATGAAGGTTTGCCAAATATTCATAACGAAATATGACACGCGTTTGATTAAACGTGCAATCGGGTGTTTATCTGGTTAGATGGTTTCTAAACGCTCGTAACCAAATCGCTTCAAAACGCCCAATGTGTACATAGGTAGTCTTAAGGTTGTCTAGATAAATCTAATTTTTCACTTCTTCCACTAGTGGACAAAAAATTTAAGTGAACAGTAAAATAATTTTATTTGATAATAATTTATATATAAAATATGACTTGTCTAAGTGCTTATTTTGTAAGCCTAAAGAAAAAAATGATTTTTTACTTTTACTTTTAATGGCCAAAATGTACCATTGTAACATGTATTCTGTAAAAACGGACTCAATAACGGTGACAGCGATTACAGGGAAGGAAAAAAAAATGTAACAACCCACTTTCCACATTTCCGCGCTATTTTTGCATAATGCAGCTAAGCGTAAACCAGTCCAGACGACTTTGGTACCTCATTAATGATAATTAATTGCTTCAGCTGTTTGAATGCTTCGATGTAACACAGAGTATATCTTATACTCTGTGTTACATCGAAGCATTCAACATAGTTAGGCGACATAGTTTTACTACGCGCGGCCAAAATGACAGTATTTACTTTCTAATATATTTTTGCTTATTAAAAATATATTTAACTTAGAACCAACAAACAGCCAAAGTCTACCATTTATTTCCCGTGTGCTGTTATAACAGTACTATTGGATACCACAACGAGTGTATCGACAATACTTGCCCATTTTGAGTATTTTATTGGCCACTTGTAGCGTAGAAAATATGTGCAATTTGCTGGCAATACCAATGGTATTGCATCTAGAGCATACTAGCTTCTGTCAACAGTTTGTTCGAACTGGGACTAAATAAAAAAGCCAATATGAAACTGCGTTTAATTTTTGCCTGACTTCGAAGGATGTTGACATTGGAAGATTTGTGACATTAAAAAAAAATCAAAAGTGAACGACTAGGGATACAAAACTACAATCAAAAACTGCACATATAGAGTACGATCTCTGTGGCGCGGTGGGCAAAAGTTCACCTGCGACGCAGGTGGTTGCGAGTTCGATTCCACTTCTACTGTGATTCTAATACCTCGGTAAATTAATTATACCTCACTTGAAACTAGATATGAATATTCATACGCACCTTGGGTAAGTCATCTAATGTGTCTAAGGTGTCATCTATTCAGTTATATTTCGATACATCTTAATACATCTCAATATTTCAGAATATCTCTCTTCGAAAATGATGTTCAAAAAGTTTTGAAAATGAAGGGAAAGATACATTACATTACCTGTTGTGTGTATGATACATTGTATTTAAAGCATCACGGGATACATAATGTACATATCAACGACCGATGTGGCGCGGTGGGCGAAGGTCCGCCTGCGACGCAGGAGGTTGCGGGTTAGATTCCCGCCTCGGAACAATTGTGTGTACGATCTGCAGATATTTGTTCCGGGTGTTCTGGTCGTTTTCTATTTATAATAAATAAAATCTATCTATGTAATGTATTGTATTATGTATATCAGTTATCTAGTACCCATAACACAAGCTCTGCTTACCATGGGGCTAGATAATGCTGTGTGAATTGTCGAGCATTATTTATTTATATGTACATTATATAGGTGCTGTGTGTAATCTTTTTCGTAAAGGGCCTTAAATACAATAATTTTATGATAGGATTACACCTGACTGCTCAAATTACAAAAGTTAAATTACCCAAGAATTATCATGCGAATTAGATTTTACTTTCTTTTTAATTTATCGCCTACCCAATGAACTCAGCATAAGTACGAAACTTTTCACATTAAACATTATTTAAGATCATGTTGAGAACATTACCGATCTTATGAGGCGAACCTAACGGGTTTGTCAAACTAGGCCTAGATCTCAGTACGTCAAATTTAAATACCTACAAAATCCTTTATTTCTTCTAACTGTTGCGTGAGGGCTAGACGTATAATATAAAACCCCCACAGCCTACGTTTTATTGGTTCCTATATTTAGAGATGTTTATGGATAAAAATAAAAACACACGTTCGTTTCACAATAAAATGGCCGATGCAGTGTTGCCAACTTTTATTTACATCTTTCTCCTACAAAAAGTGTTGCCGCATATAATACTACAATAAATCAAGTTTTCTGTCGTGCACATGTTGTACAGGACTTTGACACGTCAAAATTTCAAATTGCATAGGTAATTAAAACTAAGATTAAGTAATCATTTTGATTTTATGTTCACCTCAATCTTTTTGAGGTAAAGTAAAGAACAAGAAACCTTTAGGTAAGATTGTTAGTTTTGAGTTGGAGGAAATGAAGTATGTGATAATCATGCAGTTCCAAAACTTTTCTACTAAATATTATTTACGATATTTATGTTAGATTTGCACGGCAGTTAAATTCTCGTTTCGCGCCATTCCCGACTCTCGGTGACGTATTGAGTTGCTTTATAGCTCGTAAAGTGCCACCAAACCAACCGTCCAGGGACGGAATTGGTGTTAATGTAGTTCTTATAAACGTCATACATGAGAAGAATGAAATCTGGAATTTGATTATATCCTTAGAAAAAAAATTGGCATATAATATGAAAATGACTTATAGTATATCCCCAAACTGCTCTATTGAAATGACAAAAACACGTCGTTTTTGTTTTTGCTTTTAAAATAATGATATGTCTTTTCTCTTACATTATATTCTATTTCAAACACATGGATTCTAAGGAATCAACGATCATGCTGTGTGAATTGTCCAACATAATTTTTTTACTCTATTTATGTACAATCTTGTTAAATAATATAGTATAAAATTTGACTTGTCTAAGTGCTTTTTTTGTAAGCCTACAGAATTTGTTTTTTCAATTTGAATCTGTTTGATTTAAATAAATACCGAAACATTTTTTTCAGCGCTAGGCTAGGCGGCTCGACTCTGTAGCACTGTGGGTTGTAAAATGCGATAAGAACGTGTGCGATGTCTTCCGTGATCGCTAATGCATCGGGAATCTGTGTCGTTAGGCCACACGACACGGAGTGCCCACGTAATGGCTTCTGACGTAAACGATCGCACATTAAATTTTTTATTTACTTATGTAATATACTGTATTGTGTATGCTCGGAGTTTCTCTGATGTACTTATTCGTTTCAAATCCTATCCGATTTGAAACGAATACATCAGACAGAGAACCAAAGTTATCGACATAGCTCTAAGAATTAGGAAGCCAAAGTGGCCGGCCATATTTCGCTAAAAACCGACAACCGTTGGTTTAAACGTGTTCTTGAGTCGAGAGCACGCCTCGGTATACGTAGTGTAGGACACCCTCTGACTAGGTGGGATGATGACCTGCGAAACTGGGGAGATACAGGAAGGCGATACTGGATGCTCATTGGGGGAGGCCTATGTCCAGCAGTGGACTAGCATAGGCTGATGATGATGATGATTATATTGTATTGTGTATATCAGTCATCTCGTATCCATAAAACATGCTTTGCTTAGCTTGAACCTAGATAATGCTGTGTGAATTATCCAGCATTATTTATTTAATCACCAGCAATTTCCGTATCTGCTATTTTAAACATATTAATCTTGGAAAATGAGCTTGTTTTACCATTTTGTAGTACTTACAACTTCATGTTGCGGAATAGAAACAACCTCTTTCCTTATTACGATCTGTCTCACCGTCGTGCTTGTTGGGACAGGTCCGGACAATGCGCAAAAAAAGTTTATTCTACTACTTCACGAGAAAATAACTCTCTCAGGTCTGAGACAGCGAATTAAAGTTGAGTAAAATAGAATTGAATCAACGAAGTTCTAATCAGTGTAATCATTCCCAAGAAATGGACGTCTTCAACAATTATTCTTTTACACAAAAAAGGAGAAAGGAATGATACAAAAAACTATCGACCGATAAGCTTACTGTCGAATATATTATACAAGGTGTTTGCGAAGATAATCCTCAAACGCATAACAAAAACTATTGATGAGAACCAACCTAAGGAACAAGCGGGGTTTAGAAGCGACTTCTCGACCATCGACCATATATACGTTGTCAAACAAATTTTCGAAAAAAGCAAAGAATATAACATCCCATTCTATTGCTGCTTTGTGGACTATAAAACTTACTTACTAGCTTTCGACTCACTAGAACACGAAAGAAAAAGTATATGGGAAGCGTTAAAAAACCAGAACCTCGACCACAAATACATAAGAATAATTCGAAATATTTATAGAAATGGCACATCAAAAGTCAAATTAGAAAGAGAAGGAGCAGAGATTAAAATAGAACGAGGAGTACGGCAGGGTGATCCCCTATCACCGAAACTGTTTTCAGCCGTTCTTCAAAAAATCTTCCGACATCTCGACTGGGACAAATTCGGGCTTAACATAAATGGTGAAAAATTAACACATTTGAGATTTGCAGATGACCTCATAATCTTCGCTTCAACTAAAGAAGAACTCCAACAAATGCTAACCGAACTCGACAACGAAAGCCAGAAAGTAGGACTTACCATGAATACAGGAAAAACGAAAATGATGACAAATGACAGGCAAGACCCAATGAACATAAACAATAGCATTATCGAGTGTGTAAACGAGTATACTTACCTAGGCCAAATAATTTCACCAACTGACTTAATGTCAAAAGAACTGGAAGTAAGGACGGCCAACTCGTGGAAACGTTACTGGTCCTTCAGGGAAATCATGACAAACAAGGAAACAAACATGTATTTCAAAAGGAAACTCTACAATACCTGTATCCTCCCGGTCCTGACGTACGGGTGCCAGACCTGGGCCCTAACAAAAGCTCATACCAAAAAGTTAGAAGTGTGCCAATCGGCTATGGAGCGAAGCATGCTAGGAAAAAGGAAACTAGATAAAGTCAGAAACCACTGCCTCAGGAAAAGAACTAAAATAGAAGATGTTACAGTAAAAATAGGGAAACTGAAATGGAGTTGGACTGGACATACAGCAAGAGGAATAGACAAATGGAGCAAAACGCTGATGGATTGGTTTCCAAGATACAAGAAGCGAAATAGAGGGAGACAATTCAAAAGATGGGAGGACGAGCTAAGAGACGTAGCAGGGAACACGTGGATAAGGTTGGCGAGAGATAGAGTAAAGTGGAAGGGGTTGGAGGAGGCCTTTGCCAAAAGAGGGCAAACAGATAATATAGATGTACCTAGTTTAAGCAATAGTAGTTAAGTAAAACCATATACTGTAAATATTTTCTGAATAAAAGGTTTTAAAATGAAATGAAAAAACAGAATTGAAAGGCATTTTATTTATAACAATCTTCATCCATAACTTATTCGAATTTAGGAACTTCAGCTACTCGCTCGATCACATCTCCATCAATTCCTACCAGCGGTGCTTCGGCACGTGATTTTAGGCACTTAGTTCTGCCGGATAACTTATGCTCGGAAATCTGTCAAAAATTTGTAGCTTGAGACGAAATTATGTTTTTATGAAATTTAGTTTTTATTTTAATATTCGTTCCCATCCCTCACCAAAATGGTCGATCATAGTCCTCCTCCTTCTCACAGGAAATGCTGCTGAACATGCCTTCCCCAAACAAAGGTGGTATTGCCTTACGCATCACGATTACCAGTTGGAATGGTGATCGATATAGCATAGAATAAACCTTCAACAGACAGCTGATAGACAGTTGTTTTCACGACAATGTAAGTGAATTTCTAACTTCTCTTTAGATATAAGGACTACTACTTTTAACAATTTCTCAATACCCCTGCCAAAATCACCTTCCATTTCTTACACTCTGTGATAGATATTTACAAATAGTGCTTCCATCGCGATACGTTTCAATTTCCCGCCAAAAACGGTAATACATCTACGTCATTTACAAATGGCGTGCGTTTCCCTACTTTTAGTAAAGTTATTCCACCCTCGACAGCTATGATTTAGAACTATTTTATAGTCATAGAAAACTGAATTTGTAACTGTAAAATTTGCATGAACACGCTTTCTGTCACGTCATGGGTTAAAAAAGATGTCGCAGGGCTGGCGCGAAAAGGTTAATTAAGAAGTCAATTTAATAATGAAGGTTTCGTCCCACCGTTACTTTTCCTTTAATCTCGGTTTACATAAAATATTTTGTTGGTTTTGAACTTGTGATCGCCAAGTTTTCATATTATTTATTAAAGAATAAAATTTATAATTTGTTTCATAAATGTTATATTATGGACTCCACAGCTTTTATGTAATACAAAATCAAAATCCACAGCCCTTATGTAATACAAATATGCTAATTATCAAGATCTAATTAATCTAATAATGTAGTTATTGGAAGAAATATAATTGTTCTATGAGTAAAGTCTATCTTTACTAGATTATATTTTTTTAAACTCATTACAAAACCTAAACGAACTAAGTACTTTCTAAATTTAATTAATCTTTAACCTATTTAAAAACAAAAGCTAAAACATTCAGCAAAAATGATCAGAACTCGACACCAGCTCTAGTCAGAAACTGGTCAACAGCACTTAGTTGTAAACTCTAGCCAACCCTGGGCACACATCAACGAGAATTCATCACGGCACCGTATCGCGATGTAATAAAGTCCATTTTGCTACTGCTATACGTAACGCAACCAAAGTTGGCGCGACTGTTTTTTATTTTTAACTAACTCTATAAAGGAATTTACATAGGTTTATAATTTTCGTCTGTATGCGAGTATTTTTTTTTTGTATGCTCACAGTATTTTCCCCGTTAATTGTGGACCAATGTATTTTAATATGTATTGGTATTTAATTTAATAAACGGTTAAACAGTTATAAAATTATACATTCTTTCTTAAAGTAGCCAGGTTAAAGATAAACCTTGTCAATATTTTAAATCCCATTTATAGTTATAAAAACATCACTTGCCGAACAATAATTGCAACTAAAATATATTATAAGACCGCTGTCTTAGATGATAGATCTTGATATTGATATTAGTAAACTTATATTTATCTGTACCACAGATAATATAATACATACTCTGTACCTACCGATTGATTTAGGTCAAATCCATTTAAAAACAATTTAAATCTGTTTACATCTATGAAAAAACATATGGTGATTGCGCCGCCAGCTTTATAAAACCGAGCTGCTGTCGTATGTTGTGTGTGTCTCCAAAACTCACGAATAGATATTGCAGTGTCAAAACAGACTTTAAAATATATACCTAGTCACTACATATTTTAAAGCCTATTTATATATAAAAAAATATCACGTACCGAATATCCTTGCGTTGGATCGCGAGGAGTGGAAGGAGAAAAGGGTGGCCTTTGCCTAGCAGTGGGACAATAAATAATAATAAAATATTATTATAAGACTTGCACTTGCACACTGTCTTGGATAGATCTTGATAGTGACGCTACTAAACTAATTTTGATCTGTACCGACTGATTGTAACGTCGTCATCATGTTCACATCTATGACATAACCCAAGGCAGTTGCGCCGCCGTGCGCCAGCTTTAAACAACCGAGCTGCTGTCGTATGTTGTGTGTGTCTCCAAAACTCATGAATAGATATTGCAGTGTCAAAACCGCGGAAAATTGGACACGGAGAACTCGACAGATTATTTGTTTGTGTGGACGTGTTAATACATTAAACGGATGGTTTAAACGAAGGAAAATAACGGGATTACATTTTATGAATTAAGAGTGTACATACATTGAGGTCTAGATGACTGAAATGACTGTCTGAAAAGTAGTATATTTTTTGCGATTGCGCGTTAATTATTTATTATACGTAATTTTTGATTTTTTTGATGAAAGTAAATACTCACGTCAGACTCAATGAGCACTGTTAAAATAATAATCGGATTTCATTTCAATAAGCAGGACCAAAGCTCTATCCGTTTGCATCAGGGATGGAAAAAAAATAGTTTTTTTTAATATTTTATAAAACAAACAGTTCAAAATGTTTAAAACAAGTGTTTTTTTTTTTGTTTTTTACTTGTCAATTTCAAATCAATTATAGCGAATAATAAAATAATCCATTTCTAAACTATTTCCTAATTCAAATTAGTAAAAATTAACAAAACGATAAATATTTACTTTTGTTGCATATCCTCTAATCTAATTATTAAAAATTATTATTATTATTAATCAATACAAAACACTTTACATACACCTTGTATGTAGTGTTGTAGGTAGGTAGAGAACTAGAGAGAGAGCGGGGAATAGGTACCGTACCTATTAATCCAGTGAATTACTTTCTTTCTACGGCCGACATAGGGACTTTCCCTGCGGGAGTTACCAATGCAGTGTGCAGTGTATAAAACGGCCGACATAGGGACTTCCTGCGGGACTTTACTGGCGGGGAGTTACCTATGCAGTGTATAAATACCACAGCCTGTCTGTGGTATTTATACACATTCATTTGCAATTATGTAAAGGTAGTTTTAAAACCTGTTTTTTTCTTAATATAAAACATAGATTTATTTCAAACTGTTTTAAACACTGTTTTAAACACGTGTTTTAAAACAACTTGTTTTAATCAAGCCCACCCTGGTTTGCATAGCTATTAAATAACTGTTTTGTACAATAATATTGAATATTTATTTTATTTCCGTAATCCGTGACGTGGATGTGGGTATTCACACTTTGTATGTAGGTAAAGGTATCCTATTTGAATAGACATCATCATCATCATCAGCCTATAGCAGTCCACTGCTGGACATAGGCCTCCCCTAATGAGCGCCATAGCGCTCTGTCTTCAACTTGCCGCAACCAGCATCTGCCTGCAGTCATTCGCAGGTCGTCATCCCACCTGGCCGGAGGACGTCCTACACTACGTTTGCCGAGTCGCGGTCTCCACTCTAGAACACGTTTACCCGGTTGTCGGTTCTTCGCGAGATATGGCCAGCCCACTGCCAACTACCACTTCAGCTTGCTAATTCTTAGAGCAATGTCAATGACTTTCTGTTGGATTCATAACGAACCTTCAGAGAAACTCTGAGCATAGCTCTTTCCATAGATTTGAATAGATATAGCAGAAAATATTTATATCGATAATATTTCACATAGTTAATTCTAAAAGGTCGCAACTGCTTTTATTCTTGGAATCCTTAATATTACAGAACATTTTCACAATTTAATTTAGTCCACTGCTTCAATATTCGCTCTATTATGAAAACCTTGACAAAAGACGTCCCAAGTTACACTATTATTCTTAAATATCTGAAGGATTTTGCGGGTAAAATCTTTTTTGAGTAGATACGTATACAATTGGCGGTCTTATCGCTCTTGGGCGATAAGACTTTAAGATTTATTGTTAATAGTTTCTTAAATACTATGTGTCAGTTATACTGTGTATCAGTTATCTAGTACCCATAACACAAGCTCTGCTTACCATGGGGCTAGATAATGCTGTGTGAATTGTCCAGCATTATTTATTTATTTTATATTTATTTATAATCATGTGTGCAATAAAAGTAGAATTTTCTTTCTATCAACGTACATCAAGTCTATGAACGAGTAGGGGTACATATACACAAGTCGACAGACACGGCACGAACTAGTCGATAGGCGAGGCCTAAATGCACTACACTACTATGTACAGGTACTATATACTATCTATCTCACCTGACATAATGCTTATCAGGAGAAAGCCTTCGGCTAAAATTAGCTTGTATTTTTAAAATGTATATTGAGAAGGAGGCCAAAAGGAGGATCCAGCTGGGCTGGGCAGCATTTGGGAAACTACGTCGAGTCTTCTCGTCATCTATACCGCAATGCTTGAAACGAAAGTTTTCAACCAGTGCGTCCTACCCGTTATGACCTACGGAGCTGAGACGTGGACACTCACGATAGGGCTGGTCCACCAGTTCAAAGTCGCTCAGCGAGCTATGGGGAAAGAGCTATGCTCGGAGTTTCTCTGAAGGATAGGATTCGTAACGAGTACATCCGACAGAGAACCAAGGTTATCGACATAGCTCAAAGAATTAGCAAGCGAATATGGTTTGTGGTCGTGGTGGTATTATGGTTTAGGTGTAAAACATGGATAATGACGAGATAAATTAATACTATCCATAATTTTGGATGGTCAAAATCACAGGTCAAAATGATCAAATGGAACAAGATGATCAAAAAACATACAGGTATTCTGGTATAATAAACAAAGAGAAATAAATTAAATTTGTATTAGTCCTACTTTCCCCACCTATGAACACCATATCGCTGACTTCAACTTGCCCCATCCAGCATCTTGCGACACCTAATCTTTCATAGACTCGATCCGGGACTTTATCATATCTAATTCACGGTAACTCGAAGTGCCTGAGGCAAACCTTCGGTGGCACGAATTATGCAAGATGACGTCATCCTTCACCAAACATTTCCGTCTACCTGATGAGCTGACCCAAGTACTTTGCCTCAAGTGGGGTTAAACTGTTTTGAACTTTAGCCGGGTGTGCTAAGAATTAATTTTAAATAGACGTTGAATTGCTTAGTCGGGTTGAGATTGTCGGCTGTAAGATAAAGCGTCGGCTTAGCAGATATACAAACTACCTATTTTTTTACAAATACGTAACTTGTATAAGATATCTGTAGTACTGTATAAGGTTTTGAGATAATCACGTAAGCAAATAATGGTGGGTACAAAAATGATTTAAAATAATTAAGGCATTCTTTCAATACAAAATACCTCATAGTATTTAATAACCGTAATATCGGCAAACGTAATGTAGTACACACTCCGGCTAGGTGGGATGACGACCTGCGAAATACTGCAGGCAGATGCTGGATGCGGCAAGCTGAAGAAAAGGTGCTAAGGCGCTCATTAGAGGAGGCCTATGTACAGACAGATTAATGATTCAAAAATGTATTAATTGTACTATTGGTTACTAGGCTAGGTACATAGCTACTTGTGCATACTGTTGGGGTATGTTGTTGTTACGAAAAGTAAGAAACAAGGTAAAAATTATATCCCACCCAACGTGAGCTAAAAGGCCTCGTTCGGAAGGCAAAGTAAATCATAAATACTTTATCGCAGTGCCCGACTGATAACGGTATTTGTTATTTTATTAGTCACAGTTCACAGTGTACGGGTTCGCCCAATACGAGGCCGAGGGGTTCAATGAACCGGTAGAAACATTCAGGTTTTACTGGAGAAGGATTTTTGTGTATTTATATATTTACTAACTACGCCCCGCGGTTTCACCCGCGTGGTGATAGATATTTTGGATAATAGGTATACAATGTATGTTTATGAATTGTAGCCTATGTGTTATTCTGATATGTAAGCTATATTATTGTGAAGTTTCATCAAAATTCATTAAGTAGTTTTTGCGTGAAAGAGTAACAAATATCCTCACAAAATTTCGCTTTAGTTGGATTTATTCTTCTATAATATTAGTAGGATTTATTCTTCTTGTACGAAAAAACATACAAAACATTATTCTAAAAAAATATAACAAAGGCGATCTTAACCCTAAAAAGAGTTCTCTTCCAGTAACCTAATTGGGAGAGAGAGACAAAGTGAAGAGAGAAGTGTATCCTGTTGTGTTTTTGGAAAGAGACTTTTTTCCATTTTAAACTATTTACAAACATGATAGATTTATCTTTGTTACATGTTAAATTATTATCATATGTTTTAAACTATCCGCTAAGTGGATATCACTTGTTGATCTAGCATTTACAGCTTGACATACCTATATAGGTAGATGCTGGATGCGGCAAGCTGAAGACAGGGCGCTATGGCGCTCATTGGATGAGGCCTATGTCCAGCAGTGGACTGCTATAGGTTTATTATGATGATGATACATATATAGGTAGATGATAGATAACTCAACCAGAACCGTATTCCAGAACAACGCTTTTTAATATAGATTAAGTATTTTATCAACAACAAAGATCGATTAGGATAAAGATTAAGACCGATAAAGTCTTTTTCTGCAACTTCAGACACGCACGCATACAAAATACAGTGGTCTCGTAGTCTAGTTTATTTCAATAGTTTCATAATAATTCAATTTGAAAAGCTTACTTAACCTTTTCCTTCAGGGTCTTATAGGCCAGATTGAAATAGACACATTTTGCCATCCATTCCGTTTGAGTTGGAAATGGATACCATCATGCTCTTTCTACCAAAAATAAACATTGACTGCTCCGTGCACCGAACAATAAAAGATTTATTCTGTATCGGTGTCTTCAATATTCGCATTTACTACTGAATTTGTGGGCGAATCCATTAATTCGGCAGTGTTGCCAGCCCAATGAATACAAATTAAATATAAAAACCTTTATTACTGGCTCAATAACGGTTCGATTTACCGCTCAAACAATGAAATATGAGATACTAGCTGCGCACCGCGGTTTCACCCGCGTGGTAATAGATATTTCGAATAATATACAATATATGTATATTTATAAATTGAAGCCTATGTGTTATTTTGATGTATAAGCTATGTATATTATTGTAAAGTTTCATTAAAATCCATTCAGTAGTTTTTACGTTAAAGAGTAACAAACATCCATTTATCCATCCATCCATACTTACAAAATTTCGCGTTTTTAATATTAGTAGGATATACATGATGCCGTACAGAGACCGACACGGGATTGATACACTTTTGGCGACCGATGAGGCGCGGTGGGCGAAGATCCATCTGCGACGCATTAGGAGGCGGGTTTGATTCCCGCCTTAGGAGAAATGTTTGTACGATCTTCAAATGTTTGTTCTAGGTGATCTGGTTATTTAATATGAATAATAATAGACTGCGTCCAAAGCTTTCATTTTCAAATAGTAGGTCATTTTTATTACATTTTATGAAACTAAATCTTAGTTATATCCATGCGGAATCTAACTAACACTGTTCAAGCTCGGCTCCGCTCTAACGAGCTCTAATCAATAATAAATGATAATAAATAATAGTAATCTCTCTCCAGGTAACCCAACCCACATATCCGCTCCTTTTTAGCAAGTACGGATCTCCGGACAGGTTCGATTCCCTAGCTGAAAGTCGTTTCTGGTCTACGCTTCAGAAATCTCCGCATATTTCCGCTTTGGAAAAGTCTGGTCCTAAAACACAAAGACATAAAGTTGCCTAACATTGACCGTTTCCAAAAAGTCGTTCCATTTCGCGTACCTGTACATAAACCATAAATAATAAGCTAACAACTCAAAAACGGGAACATAATGCAAATAAAATAACTAAATAACAAAAGCAAATAATGAGAAGGCAGAAATGATCTCTATGGGCCCAACAAAAAGCACTTCATCAACAAAACTCGACAAAGGTCATTCTCAATCCGGCAAGCCTGCAAGTAGAAATAAAATATCTATTGTTCCAATCCAAAGGCCGACCTTTCTATTGTGTAATCCGATTGAACAGTTACTTATCTCGCAACAAAAGGCACCTGAGTTGTGATGGAGGATACTTCCAAACTATGCCGCCCTTTGTACCGTGCTTTACTATTTGCGAGGGACTGGATAGGTATTATTGGAACGAGATTGGATTTATGGTAAGGGTAATTTGATTAGGTGCTGCATGGGTTCGTTCTGCGGCATTTCGTGGTTGGAATAGAAGCTTTTGATGTTCTACGAAATTACTAGATGCGGGTAGCGCTTTGAGATTTTTGCGGATTAAAAATTTACATGTTGAAATTACCGTGACTGGGCATTTAATAGTTTTATTACTTTCGTTCCAGTTCAGTAATTTCTGATAGAAAGAGCAGCTAATTAATCTAACACTGCCTTTGTAAATGAACTGGGGTGAGAGTTGGATATTTGTTATTGTTTATATTAAATTACAGCAATTTACAGCTAAGTTACATTGAGCGCATAATCGAAAATCACAGAAAAAGAAAATACTTTTGTAGCTCGTAACTCGTACTAACAGGAAAAAACAGAATTAACACGTATTTTAAATTACACACAGAAAAGTCCGGACAAAGAAAGGGAATCAAATAAGATCACATAGGTACCTACATAACGTTAAAATAAACTGGCCTAAACAAAAGGATTTACAAGAGTAACAGAGAACAAATGGATTAGAAATGGTAACAATACATTACAGCCATGCTCTTTTCACATAAATCTCTCAACATTTTGAACACTTCTCCACCAAGTTTGATGAAAAATAGTAAATTTAGGCGTCCCAGCCATCGATCGTCTATCCATTCTGCTTTCCTCTCCCGTCCTGAAACTTCTCGCTTACTTTTTGCCCGAGAGGGGACAGAAAAAGGTAAATAGAGACGCGATGTCGCATGTCACCCGTGACGTCACGTTGTGTCACGTCATTTTTGTCGCCGTGCTCCGTGAAAATAGCGGTTGAGCTTCAAAATTGGTATTTTTACGGCCTTTTGATTCAGCAGTTTTGGGAAATATGAGGGGCGACGTCGGTTGTCAGTTGTTTTACAGGAAATATTGTAAGCACACAATTTTACGGGCAAAAATGAAATGCTGTTCGTTAGAAATCTCTTCACTTGAGTGGCTGAGAGCGACTGGACCAAGTTAACCATTTTGATGCTTCTAAGTGCTTATTTTGTAAGCCTAAAGAAATAAATGATTTTTGACTTTGACTTTGATGTTTGTTAAAAGTTTAGCACTCAGACTCAGACTGCTCCTTTAGCTAAATTCATTAGCTAAAGGAGCAGTCTGAGTCTGAGTGTACAAACAGTCATCATGAGACACAGGAAGAAGACCATTTCTAGCCACTGTTAGATCGAATATGGACAGTATCCACTGGAAATATGTTCAGGGGATCCAGGGGCTTGACTGATTGAGATTGAATGTGTTCTACGTTTTATATCAGCAGAACTAATGGAAAACCCGAGTATTTCGAAAAACACCAACAAGCAGCATACAGCAGTAGCTGTACTTGAACATAAATCCGTGATCGTACGGATATGCAAGTCTTAAACGCTGGTTGAGTAGCTTTTTCTTTGTTTAGGTATTTGATGTAACTTTGTTTTTTTTTATTTTCGACGAATGTGTTGTCTTTTTACCTTTTTCGACTGTTTGTATTTAACTTTCATATTTTTTTTTCTTTTACCTGTGGAACCTTAGAATTAGTCGTTACACACTATGTTTAGTATTTAGTTTCCCAGCTGTTAGTTTTCCCAAAATTATAAAATAAAATAATAATAATAAATATGAATGTGGTCAATAGTTATCTCAGTGGAGTGGTGATACCTGCGTGTCCCACTGCCAAAAAGGAATGTTTTAGGATTTCTGGTTAGAGTCACAAAAGCTTCTTACCTAGAACTAATTAGAAGGATTCTGTTATTAGTTGTCTGTACCTACTGTAGTATAATTCTCAAATCTATGTTGGGTGGTTAATCACACTGTGACCACAAATGACTATCCAGACTTTACCCTACTTTTTTAACATACCTATTCGATGTGAACATATCATTTCGAGACGCATATCAAACACTTGACTACTAAAACACGTGTATATGTGGCTTTTGCGACCCTAAAATACAACCTTACATCATTCCTCCACGTCACGACTCACGACATAACATATTGAGTCGCTACAAGGATAGTTGACAAGTGTAGCCAATAAACTGGGCCTAGTCGTAAATGTGCCGTTTAGTGCGACGTAACGTCTTTATGATCACATGAACCGTTTAACTGTTGGAGTAAGACATAATTTGAGGTGGCAGGTCATTCCGACCATGCTGACAAGGCGTTAGAATGCTAAGTTTCTGTATATGCTTGCGTATCTTGACTTCTTGTTTGAATCTATACTAATATTATAAAGAGGAAAGGCTTGATTTTTTGTTTGTTTGTATTGAATAGGCTCCGAAACTACTGGACCGATTTGAAAAATTATTTCACCGTTGGGAAGCTATACCATCTCCGGTGAACATAGGCTATTATATATTAGAAATGTGAAATTGGAATTTACCGCGGGAAACAGCAAGTATGGAATATTTTGATGAAAATGCCATGTTTTATTACGCTCTGTATATTATATCGTGGTTTGAACTGACTACATCAGGTTAGTCTTGAGGTTTAATGAAATCATCATCATCACCATCATCAGCCTATAGCAGTCCACTGCTAGACATAGGCCGCCCCCAATGAGCGCCATAGCGCCCTGTCTTCAGCTTGACGCATCCAGCATCTACCTGCAGTCTTTCGCAGGTTGTCATCCCACCGGGTCGGCGGGCGTCCTACACTACGTTTACCGACGAAAAACAATGAGAAAAAAAGATTAGATTTAAAGAAATGAGAGAGTAGGTAGTATATAATATAAAACATAATGTAGTTTGGACACAGGTACAAAATACAAGCATCAAATAAATAAACGGAAAGCAAAAACCGTTTAACATGGAGGTAAGTGCCTCAAAAGTCTTCATTACGTTCGGTTGGTGTAATTTTTAGTCTCTTCCAATAATGCGCCAACTGCTGAATAGATCTACGTAAATGTGAAAAAACTGACTAATAAATGTACTACACTATAGCGAAACAGTTTTTGAAATCGGTCCATAACTAATTGACGGAGAAATCAACGAAAAAATACTAACAGCCGAACATCATGCATCCTAATTGTTAGTTCTATTTATTTTAATTCAATGTAAGTAACTATGTCTGCGGCAAGCTGAAGACAGGGCGCTATGGCGTTCATTGGGGGAGGCCTATGTCCAGCTGTGGACTGCTATAGGCTGATGATGAACTACATATGTGTAAGTTTTAAGGCTGAGCTATTTTTCATTTCTCCTCTGCAAGCAAGCAATCCTTTTCTACATGAGAGGACACATTAATGGTTACCTATTAGTTATTATTTAAGTTTATCTGTTAAGTGTTTAAAACAGTTCGTCTTCCGAATAAAGCAAAATAACATATTAGCTAAATCCTCTCTTGTTTTTCGTCTGTTAAAAATGGTAAGTAGGTATAAAGATAAGACCCAACTTAGAATAAAATAAGAGCCAGTGATTTATTTGCTAAACTCAATAACAAGCTCGTTACAGATGTTATCTTAGGAAAGTTTCGAGCCAACTGCGACGACAACACAAAATACTTAGAATTTACATTTACCCTAATAAAGCTAACTCAGCTTATTCCTCGAAAGGGTATAATTATAGGGGGTATATTTAAAACCCGCGCGAGATCAGAATGGTTTGGGACCTTTTCAAACTAAGACATTATACATTCAATGCGATGTTTTTTTTTGTAGATCCAATAACCCTTTGTACCTACAAAAATAGCGTTGATACTCGTATAATAAACGCATATGATCGCAAATGAACGCCTTTTAATGGATACGTTACTGTTCAGGGGATATCATGTCAAACTACCTTCTATGAAAATATGCACGGTCAACGAAAAATCTAAACCCTAGATCTATGCGCAAGGTCTATGCCACTTTAATTTGACAGAACGATGCCAAAGCATTTTAGTCTAATCTAACATCTAAAGAAGTTTTTGTTATAAGAAAACGCATTAATTAATGAGTTCCTAAATCGAGAAGATATATTATTTTTTCTAGCGCTACTTCATTCGTAAATATAATTTACAATGTTCATACTCTGAGGAGGTTCTATCCCATTTTGGAAGCGAGCTGGTTTTACGATGTAAGATGAAATCTAAATGAATGGCATCATTACAGAAACTTCAGTGTTTGTGTTACAATTTCAGCAAGCCTTCAGTCACGTAAAATATTATGTCTGGCGTTGCCTTAGG
The DNA here is from genome assembly GCA_947044415.1 of Eupithecia dodoneata. NCBI lineage: Eukaryota > Metazoa > Arthropoda > Insecta > Lepidoptera > Geometridae > Eupithecia > Eupithecia dodoneata. Next base: position 1,799,220 of record OX345656.1, on the reverse strand, counting down.
GTGAGAACAGACGGTCAGTCATACATTACTTGACCGGAGATAAAGTAGTTTCAAGTAATTTGGTAATGTGGATTCATCATGACGCCTCCTAAGCCAAGTAGCCAGTAATTTTATTGCTTGATTGTTTGTCACCTGGCTGTTAGAAATCAGATCCACGGTAAAGTGAGGGACAGAGGTCAGCCTTCTACAGTATTGAAAGACTTTTCCAGATATTACGCATGATTTGATTTACTGAAATTTTGCAAACAGGAAGTTCCCAGCCCGGAATAAAACATAGGTTACTTTTTATCCCATAAATCAGTACCCATCGGATAGAAATAACCTTAAAACATTTCCATAGAAACAACGTGTGCGAAGCCGCAGGGCAGAAACTAGTACATAATAAGATATATTAGATAGATAGATATTTTTTACGACATAGAAAACGACCAGAACACACTGATCTGCATTATGATTATGAGAAAAAGATTTTTCTTAAACATCGTTAATGAGAATAAAACATTGAAACTATCATGGTGACACTAAAGTCATTCAAAACGCATGAAACTGCCGAAATATTGGAAAACTCAAAAATCAAATCATGGCTAATATCCCGTTTTAAATGACTTTATCGTTAATGAGTCCCAGAATTAAAATGTTTGCTTATATTTTGCTAGCTATTATTTATTAGTATTGTTCGTCTATCCCCAGCCTTACAGTTTCGCTTATATTCGAACGAGCGAACGAGTTGCTGCACCTGCCACTGAAATGTGTCCGCGATTTGTTACGCGGAGATAAAAATGTTGGCGAAGACGTCGCGATATTTCACGGCGTGCGTAAACAACGTCGAGTGTTTTATTATGCGAGTAATAAGGAGCTATTTGTTCAGGGCTTGATTTTATGCGGGTTTTTTGTGGGGATGTGGAAATGAGCTCGTCTAGATAATATGCTGATAGCTTTTTTAAACTTTCGCTTCGAAAGATGTAGGTACTTTGTATCAATTAGAATCTTAAGTTTTTGTCGTGTGTTTTATACATATAAATATATTTATTTTCTTTCTTTTTTTAATAAATAGTCTCTTAATGTCTACAGATCAAACAATATATTGAACGTTTGAATCACGATTCATATGTCGGAAAATTATTGCAAATGGCTTTCCAATTCTGCATTTGAAATATTATAAAAAAATCTAATAAAATATATATAATAATAAATCTTGTTGGATTTGAAATAGGTCTTGAATTTATTCAGCAAACTATCAAATTTCCAACAACTTTCTTAGAAAAAATTTAAAAATCCTACAACTATACAACCAGAATTGCAAAATAATACTTCACACACAAAAGTTACCGCACCCCAATAAATAACAACAAAAAATGTATTTCCTAAACAAGATCCAATCCGGACGGCATCCACTAAAGTTACAAATTGACTCATCGGTAATCCGGGTACGGAACGTACAGTCCGCAATGAAAGTAGCAGAGGACCTACTAATCACTACATATTATAAAACAAAGTCACTTCCCGCTGTCTGTCTGTCTCTATGTATGCTTAGATCTTTAAAACTACGCAACGGACTGTGATATGTTTTTTTAATAGATAGAGTGATTCAAGAAGAAAGTTTATAGACAAGTTATAGACAAAGGTAGTAGCACAATAAGAAAGGTACATCCTAACATAACACAGATAAACAATAAGATGAACAGTTAGTTACAGTAATGGTAAACAATAAATAATAGTATAAACAATTTAAAAAGTAGAGATTTAATAATTGTGTGTGCTGCAGCCTGTTAAAAAGGTAATATAAACCATCTGATACATAGATTTCCATACGGGCGAAGCCACGGGGCGCAGCTAGTTATTATAATAATCATCTGTTTCATGCGTATTCTGTACTGTTTGTCAACTGCTTGATTACGCTACCACCCCGCACAGAATGTGCATTCTAAGGGCTTTAGCTCGTTACATTTTATTATGACAAAAACACACTACGCACAAAGGACCAATCGGAGTCTAAGTGCGGAAATAGGAGTACACTTACACTTACACTATGACAAAAAGGCATCCCACAAGCTTCAAACGGGTGGTCCGCGACTGTCTGTCATCTGATGCCGTCAATATCAAACGCATCATATGCTTCTGCATATGAAGAAGTAGTTCAGCATTATTCATTATTTATTTATTTATTTTATAATTCACTAGCTGTGCCCCGCGGTTTCGCCCGCGTGGAAATCTGTATCAAATAGTTTATCAACGTTCCTCTTAAAGCAACATAATCCGCATCATAATCCGTTGCTTAGTTTTAACTTAGTTTTTGTTGTCTAAGCATACAAAGGGAAAGACAGACAGTGGGAAGCGATTTTGTTTTACACTATGTAGTGAAGACAGACAGACCTTCTGGAAAACAAAGAGACACTTCGCGAGGAGGAACAGCAACCTTCGTTGCTGACTGTACCCCCTCCCATAATCCGGGTGTAGGACCGGGATACTAAAAATCAAAGGTCGCCATTAAATCCTGGCACGGATTGGCGAGATTTGGCGCATTATGATTGGTTACTGACATAAAAGGGAAGATTTAAGATTTTTCATTCATAACACGTTAGCACGAACAAGACTATATTGTAAGTAAAGTTTAATTTAGCCGACTTCAAAAAGAAGAGGTTCTCAATAAGGGAAGTGCATGTATTGGGGTGCCGCCACAAATTGTTATCTGATTTTGATGATTCTTTTGTTTTTGTATAAAAAAACATCCCGATGAGGTCAAATAAAAATTGTATTCCCAAGGGATATTACTATTGCGCTCAAAACTTAAAAAAATTATATCAAAGTCAAACTTTCGCTAGATCGTGCGTCGAAGTAGAATATTTTCTTCCTCTGTGCCACTGAGGTCGTCTAACAGCTTGCCAACTCATTTTTTTTTGGACTCGCTAGTTTTAGCATTTGCCATATATAATTTGTGATTTAAAAAAAAATTGGGAAACATTTAAAACTTATAATAACCTAATACGAGAGAGAGAAAACGGAAAAGGATCAGGAGAGTTAGGTTAGGAAAGTTATTATTAAGGAATTATCAAACATACATATAATATACACATTATTATATTTATTTATATTATTTATACAAATAAAGGATTATAAGTAATGATAAATAGAAGGGTCTAAGGAGGAAAGGAGGGAGGCAATATTAATAGGAAGCGGAATACGGAGGGAGATGAGATCGTTATAGAAGGAACTGTGGTCATATTTGTTACAAGAGAAAACCAACTCAGTTTTTTTCAGTAAATAGTTCTCATAGTACAGTCGGCCGCAGTACGACATGTAGGTATACTTAAGTACTGCGTGTTTTTTGTGAGCACTTTTTGGTTGAACACGGATGTCGAGTACCTACGCGTTCTTTCAACGCTCTCTGCCCGCTCACTGCTTTCCGCTCGACTATCTTTCTGTAAAGGGAGTCTTGAATAGGCCCGCTCCGTTCGTTGTGAAAGTTTGTGCAGGCTGTCAAATCTGTCACCAAAAACGACATTTGTTACTCCGCCAATATAATACAAAACGAGGTAGAACATTATCCACTTAAACGCCCGGCCAAATCGACTATATAGCCCTGACCTTCTACACAGTTGACGACCTCTGTGAGCGAAGGTCCACCTGCGACACAGGAGGTTGCGGGTTCGATTCCCGCCTCGGTACAAATGTTTGTACGATCTGCAGGTATTTGTTCCGGGTATTCTGATCGTGTTTCTATGCATAATAACAAAAATATCTATCCATGTAATGTATTGTATTATGTATATCAGTTATCTAGTACCCATAACACAAACCAGCATTATTTATTTATTAGTTCATCACAGCAGTTTTAGTGGAACTGTAGGTACTTAAGTGTTAATATGATTAATCATGTACAGAAAAATAGAGGTTTATGTTACTGATGCCGACAGTACCTCTTCACACAAAAGACTGTTCGAGAACCTTCGATGATACGCCTCAAACATTTAGACATTTTCAATTTCCTACGCGACACGACTTGTGACGTCTGAATGGTAGGTGATCTTGTATGGACGTAGATTTACGTGAGGGACCATGATTTTTAGGGTTCCGTGCCCAAACCCTATTACGTCCGTCCGTCTGTCGGTCCGTCTGCCGTCACCAGGCTGTATCTCATGAACCGTTATAGTTAGACTGTTGAAATTTTCACAGATGAAGTATAAAAAACAAAATACTAAATATATTCAAGGGCTCCCATACAAAAAACGTAATTTTTTTGTTGTTTTTATAGATAACGGTACCCTTCGAGCGCGAGTCCGACTCGCACTTGGCCGCTTTTATTTATTGATATTAAAGGATCACTTTAGCAGGCGGGAGTCTCGCAGCGAGACAAAAGATATTATCACCACCGTAAATCAACATGTGATAACGCATACTGAGGTGGATTCTCGGAGATCAGGGTGGCGCGTGAGCAGAAGTCGGCACGACAGAATAAAAGAGCCCTAAATGGGAAGACTGAACATTCTCAGTCTACAGACCTACCTAAATGTATGAAACCGAACATGCTTCTTACGCGCCCACACGACACATTAGCTTTACCACGACTGTGCAGACAAGCTCTAATAAACTGTCATCGACAGAGGCCATGTTTCTAAAGGACCAAAGAGCTCGAATTAGAGGTAAATTCGGCACCAATTTACATTTCCAACAGTTCATTTGACATCCTAATTCCGTCCCTGTTTACCCTCATTTGAATATATCGGATACTGCAGTTTTCAATTAAAGTAATGACGGGTTCGTCATTTGATTTAGTACTAATTTTAAGCGCCGCGGTCGCCGCTTCGAAGTATAAAATGCAACCGTTCTGCCACCGCAGCTGAATGTGCGGTTGAATCGCTTGTCGAATGGGATCAAAAATAAAGCAATATAATATAAAATATTTCTCACAAAACCAGCATACGGGGCCGCATGCTCTTCCAGGATCTCCATTATATACCGACTAGCAGTCAGCGACCATTACCCGCGACCACTCCCAGCCCGGGAAACGCACACAAGTTCCGTTTTCCCATCAATGGAAATGTCGCCCGATAACGTGCACGATCCACCCCCGTGCGATATGCGTGCCCCGTATTTTACGAAGCAAACTTGTACGAATAGCTCCCCTGTTCTTCTGCATACTCTTCTACGACCGTCGTTACAGAAAAGGGTTACCCACGTTTTATAAACAACAAACATAGTTTCAGAGAGGTTCCATCCTTCCGAAAGGCGAACTAAAGGCTTATAAATAACTAGCTGCGCCCCGCGGCTTAGCTCGCGTGGAAATCTAGTTGTCAAATGGTTTATAAACCTTCTTGAATCACTCTATCCATTAAAAAAAAATCGGTTGCGTAGTTTTAAAGATCTAAGCATACATAGGGACAGACAGACAGCAGGACTTTGTTTTATACCTTGTAGGGAAAAGTAGGAGATGCCTCTGTACAGATTTCCATAGGCTTAAAAAATAAGCACTAAGACAAGTCAAATTTTATTCTACAAATCATTATCAAATAAGAAATAATGTGATTAGATTTTTTGGTCACTTCAATTTTTGTCCACTAGTGGAAGATATCTGATTGATCCTATTAATTAAGATAACTATGCAGATCATACAAACTATGTCCGCGTTAGGAAATGTACCAGCATCATGTTGTGTTCAGGCTGCAACTGCCCCTGAAAATACTCGTAAAATAAACCTGGTGTCCTAATTCACGTGGTAATTGTAGGTAGTCAATCACTCGGCGATTTGCACGTCGATGTTACATCAAAAGCCTACCGCACTCGATTACTGTAATTCGATTTTAATCCGATGATCAATCAACTTAATGTGACACAATCCATTTGTTCCAATTTGCATATTTCGGATTTTCACATGTCTCTGCTGAAATTTTTATAATTATAATAATGCTTTTATTCATCTTATTTTTTTTTCAGAAATTATTTTGAAGAATTTGGGAATTTTTAGAAAAAATTACACGGTGTTATGTTTTTATTTTACCTTGTTTCAATAAAGAATCTCTAAAATGAACCTAACGCCTCAAAAAAAAAATATGTGAGAAGAAAATCATACAAACCTTATTAGTGCAAAAGTTTGTGATATGAGATGTACAGACGTACAGACGTATATTTGTATAGTAAATCAATGCCAAATGTACTGAACGGATCGATAAGAAATTTTACAATTACTAGCTCTAAGAATGAATGAATGAATGTACACTTTATTAGCTGTGTGAACCTAGCAACTGACTTTGAGATATTCATGATTTTTTGATCCTATTCGATTGTACCGGGTTTGTACCCGATTGTACCGGCAAAATTTTCGTTTGTACCCTAGGGGTTTAAAAGTTATGGGGAGGGGGAGGTTTTCCAATAGTGGTTTTTGACCGAAGTGGGTAAAGTGAGTAATTTGATATCAAAGTTAAATATTTTATAGCACTTAGCCAAAGATTTCGTAAGACCTTAAAATTGTCAATATATTCAACGTATAACAATTCGTTTTAAGGCTGAAAACAAACGGGTAAAAACAAAAAACATTGACTTGAAACAACGAAACTGTTAAAAAGTAGCCGATTTTTGGAAATTCACATAGTTTCTTCAGAAAATGTAAGCAAAGGTTCTACATAGGCACAGATGCTGATAGGTATTGAATTAATTAACATGATTTGAGTGTAATTTGGAGGGTACAAACGGGTACAAACGAAAAACTTTGACTTGAAACAACGAAATCGTTAAAAAGTTGCCGTTCTTTAGATATTGCAAAAGTTTCTTAAGTAAATCATAAGAAAAGTACAAGAAAAGCACAGATAATGATAGGTATTGAATCAAGTAACAAGATTTAAGCAAAATCTGGACGGTACAAACGGGTACAAACAAAACACATTGACTTGAAATATCAAAATCGTTAAAAAGTTGCCGATTTTTGGATATTGACATAGTTTCTTGAGAAAAAGTAAGCTGAGGTTCTACAAAGGCACATATAATGATAGCTACTAAACCAACTGACATGATTTGAGTCAAATCTGGAGGGTACAAACGGGTACAAACAAAAAACTTTGACTTGAAACAACAAAATCGTTAAAAAGTTGCCGTTCTTTAGATATTGCAAAAGTTTCTTAAGTAAATCATAAGAAAAGTACAAGAAAAGCACAGATAATGATAGGTATTGAATCAAGTAACAAGATTTAAGCAAAATCTGGACGGTATAAACGGGTACAAACAAAACACATTGACTTGAAATATCAAAATCGTTAAAAAGTTGCCGATTTTTGGATATTGACCTAGTTTCTTCAGAAAAAGTAAGCAAAGGTTCTACATAGGAACAGATGCTGATAGGTATTGAATTAATCAACATGATTTGAGTGTAATTTGGAGGGTACAAACGGTTACAAACGAAAAACTTTGACTTGAAACAACAAAATCGTTAAAAAGTTGCCGTTCTTTAGATATTGCAAAAGTTTCTTAAGTAAATCATAAGAAAAGTACAAGAAAAGCACAGATAATGATAGGTATTGAATCAAGTAACAAGATTTAAGCAAAATCTGGACGGTACAAACGGGTACAAACAAAACACATTGACTTGAAATATCAAAATCGTTAAAAAGTTGCCGATTTTTGGATATTGACATGGTTTCTTGAGAAAAAGTAAGCTGAGGTTCTACAAAGGCACATATAATGATAGCTACTAAATCAACTGACATGATTTGAGTCAAATTTGGAGGGTACAAACGGGTACAAACGAAAAACTTTGACTTGAAACAACGAAATCGTTGAAAAGTTGCCGTTCTTTAGATATTGCAAAAGTTTCTTAAGTAAATCATAAGAAAAGTACAAGAAAATTACAGATAATGATAGGTATTGAATCAAGTAACAAGATTTAAGCAAAATCTGGACGGTACAAACGGGTACAAACAAAACACATTGACTTGAAATATCAAAATCGTTAAAAAGTTGCCGATTTTTGGATATTGACCTAGTTTCTTGAGAAAAAGTAAGCTGAGGTTCTACAAAGGCACATATAATGATAGCTACTAAATCAACTGACATGATTTGAGTCAAATTTGGAGGGTACAAACGGGTACAAACGAAAAACTTTGACTTGAAACAACGAAATCGTTGAAAAGTAGCCGTTCTTTAGATATTGCAAAAGTTTCTTAAGTAAATCATAAGAAAAGTACAAGAAAAGCACAGATAATGATAGGTATTGAATCAAGTAACAAGATTTAAGCAAAATCTGGACGGTACAAACGGGTACAAACAAAACACATTGACTTGAAATGTCAAAATCGTTAAAAAGTTGCCGATTTTTGGATATTGACCTAGTTTCTTGAGAAAAAGTAAGCTGAGGTTCTACAAAGGCACATATAATGATAGCTACTAAATCAACTGATATGATTTGAGTCAAATCTGGAGGGTACAAACGGGTACAAACGAAAAACTTTGACTTGAAACAACAAAATCGTTAAAAAGTTGCCGTTCTTTAGATATTGCAAAAGTTTCTTAAGTAAATCATAAGTAAGGTACAAGAAAAGCACAGATATGTATTGAAGCAACTAACATGACTGCAAAACTCACTTTGCATTATGTAATTTTAAAATATTATCTGGATGGCTCGTTCAGATGCCGTTGTAGGGAAGTTATTTCCGAAAAACATTGTTATGATGGTAGGTAGAGATCTGATTATGTCTTAAGTCTAAGTCCTTTTAACTTTTTAACTTTTTTTAACTTTTTAACGATTTTGATATTTCAAGTCAATGTGTTTTGTTTGTACCCGTTTGTACCGTCCAGATTTTGCTTAAATCTTGTTACTTGATTCAATACCTATCATTATCTGTGCTTTTCTTGTACTTTTCTTATGATTTACTTAAGAAACTTTTGCAATATCTAAAGAACGGCAACTTTTTAACGATTTTGTGGTTTCAAGTCAAAGTTTTTCGTTTGTACCCGTTTGTACCCTCCAAAATACACTCAAATCATGTTGATTAATTCAATATCTATCAGCATCTGTGCCTATGTAGAACCTTTGCTTACTTTTTCTGAAGAAACTAGGTCAATATCCAAAAATCGGCAACTTTTTAACGATTTTGATATTTCAAGTTAATGTGTTTTGTTTGTACCCGTTTGTACCGTCCAGATTTTGCTTAAATCTTGTTACTTGATTCAATACCTATCATTATCTGTGCTTTTCTTGTACTTTTATTATGATTTACTTAAGAAACTTTTGCAATATCTAAAGAACGGCAACTTTTTAACGATTTTGTTGTTTCAAGTCAAAGTTTTTCGTTTGTACCCGTTTGTACCCTCCAGATTTGACTCAAATCATGTCAGTTGATTTAGTAGCTATCATTATATGTGCCTTTGTAGAACCTCAGCTTACTTTTTCTCAAGAAACTATGTCAATATCCAAAAATCGGCAACTTTTTAACGATTTTGATATTTCAAGTCAATGTGTTTTGTTTGTACCCGTTTGTACCGTCCAGATTTTGCTTAAATCTTGTTACTTGATTCAATACCTATCATTATCTGTGCTTTTCTTGTACTTTTCTTATGATTTACTTAAGAAACTTTTGCAATATCTAAAGAACGGCAACTTTTTAACGATTTTGTTGTTTCAAGTCAAAGTTTTTCGTTTGTACCCGTTTGTACCCTCCAAATTACACTCAAATCATGTTGATTAATTCAATACCTATCAGAATCTGTGCCTATGTTGAACCTTTGCTTACTTTTTCTGAAGAAACTAGGTCAATATCCAAAAATCGGCAACTTTTTAACGATTTTGACATTTCAAGTCAATGTGTTTTGTTTGTACCCGTTTGTACCGTCCAGATTTTGCTTAAATCTTGTTACTTGATTCAATACCTATCATTATCTGTGCTTTTCTTGTACTTTTCTTATGATTTACTTAAGAAACTTTTGCAATATCTAAAGAACGGCAACTTTTCAACGATTTCGTTGTTTCAAGTCAAAGTTTTTCGTTTGTACCCGTTTGTACCCTCCAGATTTGACTCAAATCATGTCAGTTGATTTAGTAGCTATCATTATATGTGCCTTTGTAGAACCTCAGCTTACTTTTTCTCAAGAAACCATGTCAATATCCAAAAATCGGCAACTTTTTAACGATTTTGATATTTCAAGTCAATGTGTTTTGTTTGTACCCGTTTGTACCGTCCAGATTTTGCTTAAATCTTGTTACTTGATTCAATACCTATCATTGTCTGTGCTTTTCTTGTACTTTTCTTATGATTAACTTAAGAAACTTTTGCAATATCTAAAGAACGGCAACTTTTTAACGATTTTGTTGTTTCAAGTCAAAGTTTTTCGTTTGTACCCGTTTGTACCCTCCAAATTACACTCAAATCATGTTGATTAATTCAATACCTATCAGCATCTGTGCCTATGTAGAACCTTTGCTTACTTTTTCTGAAGAAACTAGGTCAATATCCAAAAATCGGCAACTTTTTAACGATTTTGATATTTCAAGTCAATGTGTTTTGTTTGTACCCGTTTGTACCGTCCAGATTTTGCTTAAATCTTGTTACTTGATTCAATACCTATCATTATCTGTGCTTTTCTTGTACTTTTCTTATGATTTACTTAAGAAACTTTTGCAATATCTAAAGAACGGCAACTTTTTAACGATTTTGTTGTTTCAAGTCAAAGTTTTTTGTTTGTACCCGTTTGTACCCTCCAGATTTGACTCAAATCATGTCAGTTGGTTTAGTAGCTATCATTATATGTGCCTTTGTAGAACCTCAGCTTACTTTTTCTCAAGAAACTATGTCAATATCCAAAAATCGGCAACTTTTTAACGATTTTGATATTTCAAGTCAATGTGTTTTGTTTGTACCCGTTTGTACCGTCCAGATTTTGCTTAAATCTTATTACTTGATTCAATACCTATCATTATCTGTGCTTTTCTTGTACTTTTCTTATGATTTACTTAAGAAACTTTTGCAATATCTAAAGAACGGCAACTTTTTAACGATTTCGTTGTTTCAAGTCAAAGTTTTTCGTTTGTACCCGTTTGTACCCTCCAAATTACACTCAAATCATGTTAATTAATTCAATACCTATCAGCATCTGTGCCAATGTAGAACCTTTGCTTACATTTTCTGAAGAAACTATGTGAATTTCCAAAAATCGGCTACTTTTTAACAGTTTCGTTGTTTCAAGTCAATGTTTTTTGTTTTTACCCGTTTGTTTTCAGCCTTAAAACGAATTGTTATACGTTGAATATATTGACAATTTTAAGGTCTTACGAAATCTTTGGCTAAGTGCTATAAAATATTTAACTTTGATATCAAATTACTCACTTTACCCACTTCGGTCAAAAACCACTATTGGAAAACCTCCCCCTCCCCATAACTTTTACACCCTTAGGGTACAAACGAAAATTTTGCCGGTACAATCGGGTACAAACCCGGTACAATCGAATAGGATCAAAAAATCATGAATATCTCAAAGTCAGTTGCTAGGTTCACACAGCTCACTTTATTGCACTTAAAAATGTAAGAAAATAAAACCTATATCTAAGTATTAAAATAAACAGTAAAAAGGCGGCCTGATCGCTGACAGTGATTTCTCCCAGGCAACCTTAGGGAAAAAGGAGCTAAAGACGCTAAGCTACTCTTTATGAGCGTGAAATGAAAAGTCGGTGGCGGCAGCTAGTTTAATGGGATTTATGACGTAGGCCTCTACGGCGTAGGTGTCTACGGCGTAGGCATCCCCGTTCATTGGTCTACGGTATCATGGCTTCTCTCAAATATTTTTGCATACCGACTAACGGTCAAGCATGTTGAACCACGAAATGTATAGCTATTTATTATACCTACCTATTTATTATTACCTTACAAACACATCTCAGTCTTTGGCAAATAAAAAATCTTTACCTTTTCCTTATTACAATGATCGTTGATGAATGAATTCAATATTTTATCCATGAAATTCCTTCTTGAATTAGCGGGCAGAAGCCAGTTTCGAAATTATCGAGTTATAAATAGTCCTTTAAATATCCTTCGAATACTTTATGTCAAATTTCGCAATTCATCTTCATCAACATAACTTTATTTTATAAATATTCGAAAGGGTAATTCTTCAACGTTGAAACTTAAATTTACCCAGTTTCACCGGTTCTATAATCGATGCGAACTTGTGGAGTTTCCCCAGTTTCCCCCTTTGTCAGACGAAGTTGGAAACTCTTGAAGTTTTTTCTCGCAAGTTAAGGGCTATCAGGATCTACTTTCAAAAGCAATTTCCTCGTGAAAAACTAAACTAACCTTTTTAAATTTACTTGTTATTTTGTGCAACTTAATCTAGACGTAAAGCACAGTTTGAATGTAACCCACCGTTAAATGTTTTTTGTTACACTGTTAATGGCAACTGTGTCTGGTTGGACACTTTTCTGCCAGTGTCAAGTAATAGAAAATAATTGTAAAATCAATGAGTTATCAAATTATGAAGATTGTTTGATATTTTCACCAGAGCCTAGTTCGTTATCTAGGAGGGTGTTCCACATGCAGGTTAGGTTGGCTTGGGTGACGAGATGTTGTAGTCTCCCTTACACCCCTTTTGTAAGGATAATTTGATATGAAAGCGTTAAAATCTGACAACTACGCACTTCAAATCTATGAGAATATTCAACCTGTTTTGATGTGGTAGGTAAATTATTCCCACATTACAATGGAAAGACAATATCAAGTGGAATAGAGCTAGCTTTGGACAGAGAATCATGAAAGGACCAGAATCTGAAGGAAGCTTTAACCACTCAAAGTTGTACTTACACCTAGGTAGTAAATCTTCATTTAAATTTACATGACTACACTCAGCAGTGTGTCGGCACACTGCTGAGTGTAGTGTGCTATATTTTTTGAAATTAATAGCTTCACGATAAGGCTGCCTATCGATTGTTGCAGAGCGGAAGATTTATAGAATATTTAACCAATGGAATTGCATAAAATCTGAGCTGTTTCTGTGGACCAATGGAATTACTTAAAATCTCCACTCCGCTGCCTCGCTCCACATCTATGGACAGGCAGTCGAATGATGGTATCGTCTCATAAATACACATTTTAGCATTTGACCTTTAATGGTAAGTACAACGACCTCTCTGGCGCCGCGGGCGAAGGTCCCCTTGGGTCATCTAGTACCAAGTCTAGTCCACAAGCTCTGCTTAGCTTGAGGCTAGATGTTGTTGTGAGGATTGTCCAGCATTATACATTTATTAAAAGTAACTACAGAGGGATGGATATTATGGGTACTAGAAGACTGATATACTTAATACAATAGATTACATAGATAGATATTTACTATTATACATAGATAACGACCAGAACACCCGGAACAAATATCTGCAGATCGTACACACAATTGTTCCTAGGCGGGAATCGAACATGCAACCTCCTGCGTCGCAGGCGGATCTTCGCCCACCGCGCCACATAGATCGTCAAACAATCATGGTTATTAACACAAAAGTCATTTAAAACCAGTTTTAAAACGTGATATTTACCACGATTAGATCACGAAATAACTGAAGGCACTGCGAATAAGTTTTTGTTGGCAGACATACCGACCTACCCTCATTATTTGTCTTTTCCTAGTGGTAACGTTCGTACATGGTAAATATCCCGTTTTAAATGACTACATCATATAGTTTATGATAGTACTTAGTTGGCATGCATAGCCACAATAGAGTGGTTCCGCTCGGCGTGCGGAATGTGACGTGCAGCTTGCTGCGTGATGCATTGTCCTGCAACAGGTCGGGATGTCGCCTTTTAGGGTACCGCAAGATACGAAAAGCCCGTTCTTACTTAAGTAGTTTAGCTATTCATGTTGAAATAAATTGATTTTGAAAAGATACACCCAATAATTTTTCTATATTTTAACCCTTGTACTAAAAGTCTGATCATATTTTTTTATGCGGTTGTTTTAGGAATAAATCATTGTTCATTTCATCCTAGCGTGGGTGTCAGGTGATATAGCATACACTTAGGTGTTGCCTACGAGTTCGTTTAACCTTAACTTTGAAAGGTTTTGACAACATTCATTCATCATTTCATTTGTGCATTCTCCGATACTAACTCGAATTGGCAGCTTTTTCGCTGCGTGTATGTTCATTGTAGTCCATGTTCAATAATATGAGACACTAGTTTCTGCCCGCGGTTTCGCATGCGTGGTTTCTATAGAAACGTTTTAAGGTTATTTCTATCTCATGGGAACTGATTTATGGGATAAAAAGCAGCCTTTTATTCCGGGCCTGGAACTACCTGTACGCAAAATCTTAGCCTTAACTGTTCAGTAGTTTGTGAAAGAGTAACAAACATCCATACATACAAACTTTCGCGTTTATAATATAAGTAGGATATCTACTCGTAATTCCCATAACTTATACATCCTTACTAGCACTGAGTGACAGCTGATACCTACTACCAAAACGTTTAACTTTAAAGACTACGTGCGTACCTACATAGACACTACCTTCTGCCAGCGGCTTTACTCATACATGTTTGATTCGGTTCTTGACGAAACGTAACTTAGATTAGTTTGTAACGTAACGTATTATAACTAAACGGAGACCCAGTGTGTCCGAGAGGAGCAGCCGATTATTAGTTCAGTTCAATTATTTATCAATAAGAATTTACTTATATATAATATATACGTAGTACTCATCGAGCCCCCCCACTGTAATACAGGAGCTACAGAATCTACTAACGATTACTAACTATTTTTTGACCTATATACATAGGTCAAAAATACATAACAAAATAACATAATTACGTACAAAATAGTGTAAAATCTAAGTATAGACTGATGATGGTAGGTACACAAGATAATTTTACCCACCAATTACTTGAACCTATAAATAAATAACCTACAGAACCCAATTAAGCCCGGATTCCGGCTCACCCTTGACACAGACGATGTACAGTGGTATTTGCAGTGAGTACAGTGACACAGTGTAACGGACCCAGGCCTATGTTGGCTTTATGAGTACCAGATTATACATATGTAGTCATAGCGTTTCAGGCTCATCTATTTATTGAGATTTTATATATCAGTGTCTTTGTCGAATTATACAGGTTATGGGTTGATAACACTTAGAGCAGGAAGTTTGAGATTATAAGGTTCAGTTCTCGCTGTGGGACTCCAGCTAGTTAAACCGGTCCGCGCGGATTAAAGACCTGTGGTCTGGTTTTAAGACCAATTGATTTGTTCTTAATCGTTCAAATGCCTGTGTCTTCCAGTTTATGGGCTTTACCGGAGGCAGTCCTGCATCAACGGGATGCGTGATAAGTATTTGTATTTTTGTATGAGGGCCCTCGGACTGCTACATGTATGCCGCTATGTGGGTCATACATGTGTTACATTCTAGTTGAAATAGACCAAATCAAATTCAGATAGTGCTCTTCTATTTTAGTAAATAACATTTCAAAATAATGTATCAATCCATTTCTGTAACTGAATGAGTTTACTTTAGCTGTGAGTAAGGTGTTCTTTAAAATTAATTGTTGTTAGAAAAGAGTTTTAAATAACCTTGACCTAAATTGATTAGCCTAAGCCTCATGAAATCTCTAACTTGCAGGGAAATTTAAGATAAAATGTAAACAAACTGGTTGACAGGAATTTAGTATTGTTTAATATATTTTATACACACACGTACATTAAAATACAGTAAATAGACAGAAAGACAGACAGAACTTATTGCTAGGGTGCACAAAGAGATAATATGATAAGTCAATTAAACAATTATAAATTGAGGTTGGTTCCGCCACCCTTTCGGCTCTGTAACGGAGAATGTTGTTAGATTCCACGTATGGACTAACAAGATTTTCAGCTAATAGTCCTCCCATTCTGTATTAATAACAGCGCCTCCAAGACTGTCAAGAACTGAAGGCTGCTTGCCAATCTTGTACCCGGTAACCAACCAGAGAATTATGCAAGGTGCGAAACACAGCCGCCCAGACTCAGGAGAGTTTAAAGGGGATTTGTGGCCTCAAATCTAGGCGGGATGTTCCTGAGAAAAACACAATGTATCGTACGATTGGTTTTAGCCACAGTAAGTGTTGATTATGTGAATGAGTAGGCCTCTCGGGCTTTCTGTAAGCTGAGTATTCAAGGATCGCTAATATCAATCGTATGGGTACAATAATTATAGAATAAACTTAGCTTTGTACTCGAACAGGAACACTCGTCAATCGTCGAAACGTCTCGTCCAAACTTTATAACAGATTTTACTTCTAAATTACTTGTTTGCTCTACACAGACTCTACTCTGACGGCCAAGCCACAAGGATTAATACTACGCGAGATATATCTCAGACTTTAAGACTTTTACGCGGTGTTAGGACCTAGAGCTGAGCGTCCCGTTCTCTCTCTTAATTCCGATGACTGATCCCATCCCCTCTCTTGTAAGGGTATATATAACCTTCTCCCGTCAACCCCCGCCTGCGTCCGCGCATAACAGTATTCCCAAAAATGGCTGCTTAGACGTTGCTGCTAATTGGTTCATTAACGGCCAGGGGTGGAGCAAACTTGGGATGAAACCTCCCCATTTTGTATTGTTTCTACGTCCCGTCACAAGATGTCGCTGCATATCGTGAAACTCATGGCTCTTAAAAGAATGAAATGCATGTGCGTTAATTATAACTTATAACAGTATTGAGAATCATTATCTTTGACCTTTCATGGTAGAATAAAACTAATATTTTGCCAATTGTATGGCATATAAATATCTCGTTATAAAACGAGAAACCTTATTTAATAAGTATTCATTTCCGTTGTGACGTCTCCAACGAGAATGAATAAAGCATCATGCATTTATTATAATTAAACTTAAATGTTAACCATTGCCAATATATCTATCATTC
The DNA here is from genome assembly GCA_947044415.1 of Eupithecia dodoneata. NCBI lineage: Eukaryota > Metazoa > Arthropoda > Insecta > Lepidoptera > Geometridae > Eupithecia > Eupithecia dodoneata. The sequence goes on along the minus strand of OX345656.1, from coordinate 1,782,365 downwards.
ATTAAAACTAACTTTCATACTTATTGTTTGTACACGTGCAAGCGATGTTAGAAAGTCTTGACGCGCCGAATAACAAAAAGAATGGCTTCTTTTTGTAAAAGAAATCCATTTAAACTGATTGAAAAAAAGACCTCTTGTCTCAAACTGCACATGACGGACAGAATTCTTTCTTATCTTAAAAAACTTAAGAATTTATATTTATTGCGAGGTTGATTGTTCTAAAGTGTTATGTTATCTAAAGTCCTATGGCCTTTCGTGGGATAAATATTTATTGCTACCAGATGTAGGATTTCTTTCAACCAAATCTTATGTTGGTCTTGACGTTTGTAGTTTATGGATTGCGTAGCTAAGGCAATTAACAAAAAAAAAGGTCGGCCCACTCGTGTCGTGCGGCTATAGCATGTACCATCACATTCCACCCTCTGAAAATTCTACACGCAGAAAATTTCGAGTGATGAAGTTTTCATAAGACCATTCTCGTATCCAAATTATCAATCATTTTTTTTCTAGTTTGTTTTTTTTCTTATTTGTTTCCAAATTAGATTGTCATAAGTATAACACCTATGCTAGTAGTCTAGTATATTTATGACTTTACCCAAGTCCACCCTCAGACTGGATATACGCTAATAAATTCAATATTGATTATTATTATTTTTCATCTCCTTATGTATATACATACAAAGAGGAAACGTCCTCTCCAAATATAACTAAAGCGCAACTGACCACCCTCATACCTTCGGTTTTTTTATGCTACGCATAACAACTAAACGCAAAAAAAAATGTGCACATCCATCTGTCACCTATCTACTTTTAATCAATATCGTCATCGTCCTTAGTATATCTCTCCACAGTACACGTATTCGCCTACCTAAACCAATTAACCAATTTCTATATTCCTACCTAACCAATTAACCAATTTCTATATTCCTACCTAACCAATTAACCATTATCTATGTTCCTACCTAACCAATAAATCAATATCTATGTTCCTACCTAACCAATAAACCAATATCTATGTTCCTACCTAACCAATAAACCAATATCTATGTTCCTACCTAACCAATAAACCAATATCTATGTTCCTACCTAACCAATAAACCAATATCTATGTTCCTACCTAACCAATAAACCAATATCTATATTCCTACCTAACCAATTACCAACCTTAGTCTTCGTTTATTTATAGTATAAAAAAATATTTTATAATAATAATTGCATCTCATCATTCCTCCGTTCCTAGATCCTTAAACTGAAGGTTCTATTGTATTTAACAATAGCGGCAATATTTTAAGTCAACTCTTGGCTATAATGTGGCCCAAGCAATATCCTTAATTAGACACCGTTTCTGATATTAAACCGAACGAGTAAAGGAAACTGTTGATTAAGGTTTTATTTGCGACTATTAATGGCATTATGTTTTCCATAGCCTAAGTTCAACGCTATCATCGCCTTTGAAATAACATTGTCATGTATAAATCAGTCGCCAATGTTGATTAATAATCGATTCATCCCATATATACGTATAGTACAATAAGTGTAAAGTTTATTACACATCGCATACCATTACTATATTTTAATTTGTTCTTACACACTTGGACTTTTGTGTGATTAATGTGCGACAATTAGTGTAAAGTTTATTACACATCGCATACCATTACTATATTTTAATTTGTTCTTACACACCTTGGTCCTTTGTGTGATTAATGTGCGATCGATTAATTATGGGTTATTTTTACATTTAATGTTATATGTCTTATTCCTATTTCACTTGTTGTAAAATAGATCATTAATGATTTTTGTATAATGACTGTGTTTATTCTCTTGCCTTTAAATAAAACTTATGGTCTTGGTTACTTGTTTGTAATGCAACTCGCATTATCAAAAATATCATACATTAAATAAATTGACTGCGTTCATTTTTCTCTTAATCAAAAATGCATCCCTTCTACGATTGGTTTCAGGGAATCGAACCCTTATTATGCTTCCAGATCGGAGCTTTATAATTATGTATACAGCCTTTCTGTTTATATCTTCGTATGTTATAATACCCTTGGTCCATTACTTTAGGGACGCTGCTAATTGTTTTATAGTTGTCGTGATGTTAGGGCATATGATTATTTTATAATCAGTATTATAGTACCTCATTATGATAGTGTTTGATTCTTTTTGACTTTCGTGTTTAAAAGCTGTTATTTTTCCAAAGTGCACGTCTTGAACAATTAGTTTACAAAACAGTGTTGTCCCTGGTTTCATCATATCTCATTCTACTAACTTAGTAGTAATAATGACTATTAGTTATAACTTTATATATAAATACAATCCTTTGTATTGCCGTAGGAATCTTATCTGTACCCTTTTGGCTTAAGCAGATCTGTAGTAATTATGTTTATAGGGATGTAAAACATGTTTTTATATATATTTTCCACTAAGAGATCCGAACTCTCGTTTCCTAGGTCATAATCAAACCTTTATTAATCTATTTGATCAATATAAATACAGCCTTAGCCTTTTATATTGCGGTACATAGGAATCGAATCAGTTGCTTATAATGCGATGATAAGGACCTTTATCAATTATGTTTATATTGTATTGAGGTAGAAATTGAACCTTCCCAACCTTTTAATTTTTTTTCTTTCATTTGTTCGTTTTAATCGAACTGGTGGTCTTTTAAGCATAAAGCTGACCTTTATCAATAAAGTTTTTCAATTATTGATTAGCAGAATGTTGGGAGTCGAACCCGCTGCATAATATGTCTAATCTAAGACTGACCTTAATTAATAATATTAATTGAAATAATTATGTTCATAAAAATATCTTATAGGTACGCAAGAGAGTTGAACTCTTGTTTCTTAGATCTTAATTAAACCTTTTTCAGTCCATTGAATCAATAAAATAATCCATTGGATAAATATAAATACAGCCTTTTATATTGAGGAAGGAGTCGAACCTCCCATCTTTTAATAATTTTCTTCTTCGATTGTCCTTTTCAATCAAAGTTGTCGTCTTCTATACATTAGGCTGACCTTTATCAATCAAGTTTATTCAATTATTAGCAGACAGTTGGGAGTCGAACCCGCTGCATAATGATATCTAAAACTGACTTTTATTAATAATGTTAGCTTAAGTTATATACATTCTGCAGAGTATTGGGAATCGAACCCGTTAGAATGATTACTAATCCCTGTGTATTTTATTGTATTGATCTTCATCCAGATGTAACTTCAACTATTTACAGACTGTCGGGAGTCGAACCCGCCTTTTAATATCTTATATGTCTAAAAATGACCTTTATAAATAAAGTCAATTTAAAAATATATCTGCAGAGTATTGGGAATCGAACCCGTTGATCCCTGTTTATTTTATTATATTAATCTTCATCAAGATGTAACTTCAACTTTTTTCAGACTGTCGGGAATCGAACCCGCTTTTATATCTTTAACTGGGCTTTATTAACTTTACAACGCCATATCCATTAAATTTGAATGACTTAGCCTTGTCTAATCTAAATGATTTTGAACTAGACAAAACCGCCTCCTAAAAAGGAGCCTTAGCCTTTAGGCATTATAACTGTGTGCGTTTATTTTGTCATCATTATTTCAGCCTTTCCTAGGTACTGAGGGTTACCAAACAATTGTTTCTTTTGTAACGCCGCCGTTAGACATAATTCCTTTTTGCAATTGTTTTGTACCGTAAATATATTGCTATACAAATACGTGCCTTAAGCTATCGGCTTTTTTAAAAGTTATTATTGTAGTAATAAATAGCTGAGCAGCCTGCCTTTCATTCATACCGATTCTATTATCAAAAGTTTGCCTGGAAGCTTCTAAGCGATAAGGCCGCCCATTGTACTTGTCGCAAGTAATGTCATTTTTATAATGATCTATAAATAAAGTATTTTTGTATTGTATTATCAAACTATACTATAGTTAGGATTTGTTTTATACAGTTGTAACCACACTGAAATAAGGCAATATTTTCATAATAACTGCTTTAGAGCTTAACTCAGTTGAGCCTTATTGATCGTAACTAGATATCCTAGGTTTTTCAATATTTTTGCTAACTTATAGGCTTGTGATGTCATCATTACCTGCTGTTATAATTCCAGGCAGACAAAATGATGCTCTTTACTTTATCATTTAATTAGCTGTCTAAAGATTTGTGTACCGCTACTATTGCAGGTTACACCATGGATCTTTCTTCATACGGTAGAATCTCACTTAGAATTTGATTCTATAATTTTATTGTTGGCGGTTTCTCTATTAATCAGAGTCATTTATAATTGATTGAAGCTCATTCAATTGGCTGTCTGTTTGCATGCGATCAATCTAGGGCTTTAATTCGCTAGTTATTCTCCTGTCTCTATTCATCTAACTATGTATTTATCCTTATACTCAATCTTAAACACCTAATCTATACCTAAATTAATACTCATATCTAGATGAGGAATGTTTAAGTCCTCTAAATCCCTATTTATTTATTTAGCAAGTAACACGATTTAAATAAACCGCTGGAAACCTGTACTTGTGTTGTGCTTTTATCTCAATTAAGGCGTTATTATTTACTTATATTCAAATAATCAATCAAGATCTTTTCATAACGAAGAGATACTTGAAGTAAGTTGGATTCATAAATTTGTCATTATCTTTCTGTATTGAATCCTAACGGAACATTCGTTTGTTGTAGTGATTTTATCTCTTCTTTTATAGTGGTGTTTATTTATTGTGTCCCTATTAACTTTCTGTGAATGGGTTTATCTGCAAAATTCTTATCAAGACTTTTTAAATTCGCTTAGTATGCTAAAATAAAACCATTTTCATGCGCTGTAAGCCTTAAATATACCAATCAGTACTAAATTTCTGTGACATATTAAGTTCAGTAATTTTGTAAATCACTGCATAAATGTTTTTCCCAACAAGTAAAGATATCAGAGTGCTATCTTTTCAACATAAGGTTTACGGTCATAAAACTCAGGTCTGTTCAATTTGAACCAAGTTATGTTTTAATGTTTATTATCACCAGCTCGTTTAGTGGCAAGCTCTTTGCTTTGCTTTTTAGCTAAACTTCGCATATTTGTATGCTTTCGACAAATGGTCGTTATTTGTAAAAATAAATCTGGATTTGTGATATTTGTGATCGTCAAAATGTTAAGTCTACGTTGTGTTTATATGTTTTTATATTACCAGATTCTATCTAGCAGCTAGGCTATCGCTTCGCACTTCACTAGATCCTTGCTCACGAGCACCAAATGTAACGGACCCAGGCCTATGTTGGCTTTATGAGTACCAGATTATACATATGTAGTCATAGCGTTTCAGGCTCATCTATTTATTGAGATTTTATATATCAGTGTCTTTGTCGAATTATACAGGTTATGGGTTGATAACACTTAGAGCAGGAAGTTTGAGATTATAAGGTTCAGTTCTCGCTGTGGGACTCCAGCTAGTTAAACCGGTCCGCGCGGATTAAAGACCTGTGGTCTGGTTTTAAGACCAATTGATTTGTTCTTAATCGTTCAAATGCCTGTGTCTTCCAGTTTATGGGCTTTACCGGAGGCAGTCCTGCATCAACGGGATGCGTGATAAGTATTTGTATTTTTGTATGAGGGCCCTCGGACTGCTACATGTATGCCGCTATGTGGGTCATACATGTGTTACATTCTAGTTGAAATAGACCAAATCAAATTCAGATAGTGCTCTTCTATTTTAGTAAATAACATTTCAAAATAATGTATCAATCCATTTCTGTAACTGAATGAGTTTACTTTAGCTGTGAGTAAGGTGTTCTTTAAAATTAATTGTTGTTAGAAAAGAGTTTTAAATAACCTTGACCTAAATTGATTAGCCTAAGCCTCATGAAATCTCTAACTTGCAGGGAAATTTAAGATAAAATGTAAACAAACTGGTTGACAGGAATTTAGTATTGTTTAATATATTTTATACACACACGTACATTAAAATACAGTAAATAGACAGAAAGACAGACAGAACTTATTGCTAGGGTGCACAAAGAGATAATATGATAAGTCAATTAAACAATTATAAATTGAGGTTGGTTCCGCCACCCTTTCGGCTCTGTAACGGAGAATGTTGTTAGATTCCACGTATGGACTAACAAGATTTTCAGCTAATAGTCCTCCCATTCTGTATTAATAACAGCGCCTCCAAGACTGTCAAGAACTGAAGGCTGCTTGCCAATCTTGTACCCGGTAACCAACCAGAGAATTATGCAAGGTGCGAAACACAGCCGCCCAGACTCAGGAGAGTTTAAAGGGGATTTGTGGCCTCAAATCTAGGCGGGATGTTCCTGAGAAAAACACAATGTATCGTACGATTGGTTTTAGCCACAGTAAGTGTTGATTATGTGAATGAGTAGGCCTCTCGGGCTTTCTGTAAGCTGAGTATTCAAGGATCGCTAATATCAATCGTATGGGTACAATAATTATAGAATAAACTTAGCTTTGTACTCGAACAGGAACACTCGTCAATCGTCGAAACGTCTCGTCCAAACTTTATAACAGATTTTACTTCTAAATTACTTGTTTGCTCTACACAGACTCTACTCTGACGGCCAAGCCACAAGGATTAATACTACGCGAGATATATCTCAGACTTTAAGACTTTTACGCGGTGTTAGGACCTAGAGCTGAGCGTCCCGTTCTCTCTCTTAATTCCGATGACTGATCCCATCCCCTCTCTTGTAAGGGTATATATAACCTTCTCCCGTCAACCCCCGCCTGCGTCCGCGCATAACAGTATTCCCAAAAATGGCTGCTTAGACGTTGCTGCTAATTGGTTCATTAACGGCCAGGGGTGGAGCAAACTTGGGATGAAACCTCCCCATTTTGTATTGTTTCTACGTCCCGTCACAAGATGTCGCTGCATATCGTGAAACTCATGGCTCTTAAAAGAATGAAATGCATGTGCGTTAATTATAACTTATAACAGTATTGAGAATCATTATCTTTGACCTTTCATGGTAGAATAAAACTAATATTTTGCCAATTGTATGGCATATAAATATCTCGTTATAAAACGAGAAACCTTATTTAATAAGTATTCATTTCCGTTGTGACGTCTCCAACGAGAATGAATAAAGCATCATGCATTTATTATAATTAAACTTAAATGTTAACCATTGCCAATATATCTATCATTCATTAAAACTAACTTTCATACTTATTGTTTGTACACGTGCAAGCGATGTTAGAAAGTCTTGACGCGCCGAATAACAAAAAGAATGGCTTCTTTTTGTAAAAGAAATCCATTTAAACTGATTGAAAAAAAGACCTCTTGTCTCAAACTGCACATGACGGACAGAATTCTTTCTTATCTTAAAAAACTTAAGAATTTATATTTATTGCGAGGTTGATTGTTCTAAAGTGTTATGTTATCTAAAGTCCTATGGCCTTTCGTGGGATAAATATTTATTGCTACCAGATGTAGGATTTCTTTCAACCAAATCTTATGTTGGTCTTGACGTTTGTAGTTTATGGATTGCGTAGCTAAGGCAATTAACAAAAAAAAAGGTCGGCCCACTCGTGTCGTGCGGCTATAGCATGTACCATCACAACAGCAGTGACATGGTCATTTATTTTATTCCGACAGTGATAGTATGTTTATAGCAGCGGACTGCGTTATTTCATTTATTTCGTGGTGGCTTTTCAATGAAGATATAATAGGAAGCTCCGGTAATTGAATTCGTGTGCACTAGAACACATCTTTCCATACATAGGGATAGTGAGTGGTTTGCTGTATACTGTAAACTCCTTAAATAAATTAATAAATAGGTACAAACGTGGATGGGTATTTTTGTATACACCCAAAATGGTAAAAAAGTAAACTTTTGAAAAATACAAGCTTCTACACTTTCTTATTTAAATAATTGCATACTATTCTATTAATAAAGCGATTGGTGAGCAGGGTTCGATTCCCGTCTTGGGACAAATGTTTGTACAATCTGCAGATATTTGTTTAGTGTGTTCTGGATATTCTATGTATAATAAAAATATCTATCCATGTAATGTATTGTCTATACTAATATTATAAATGTTTTGTTTGTTTGTTATGAATATGTTCCGAAACAAAAACAATGGACCGATTTTAAAAATGTAAGTGACATAGGCTATTAGGTATATAAGTATTCCCTTTATCAAACTAGAAATGGGAAATTCGAATTTAATGCGGGTTAAATCGCGGGGAACGGCTAGTATTATGTATATCAATTATCCAGTACACAAGCTCTGCTTACCTTGAAGCTAGGTAATGCTGTGTAAAATGTCCAGCATTTTTAACAGGTTTAAAATATACTACATCGACGTTTAGGTAGGTAGTGAAAAGCAAATTGTTTATCCAGCCAATAGCAAACAACGCACATAACTTAGCATACAAAGTATTTTTCCCGTAGTAAGTTGGCAAGTGGTTAGGCTACCAGAGTTTCGCGACAATTGCCCACTTGCCCGGTGCGGTAAACAGTTGAATTTATGTGCTTAGACGGAGTTCGTGGCCAACGACCTTTCAATGAAACTTCTGGAAGCAAATGTGTTGTTGGTATTTCGCGCTGCGAGATGTGAAATGAAATAAACAATTAATGGTGTAACGAGTTTCACTCGTTGCGTCACAAAAACTTATTTGATGACTCGGTGGTCATCATCGTCTTAAATTTTCTATATCGAGAGCTAGTCTAAATAGGTCTTATGCCTTCTTTTTGACAGTCTATGTCGTTCTTCTAAACCTTCAGTAATGGAGAAGCACCATAAGAAGAACAGTGATGATGAAAAAATATTTTAATGCACTTTCCCAGTAGATCCGCAAACACCGTGTTTGAAAATCGTATTGGACTGGACCGAATAGGCAATTAACCCCATCGAGTCCACCTTTGCGCGCAATTACAAAGCAGGGGAAGTACAGGTAATTGAGTTACTGCAGGTTGTCCGTGGGGTTGCCAGGTCAGGGCAACAGATTGTGATAAAAATCGCGTTTATTTAAAATAGAATAGATAATGTTTATTTTCCTTTCAAAATTAAAACTACTAGTTGCGCCCCGCGGCTTGCGTGCCCGCGTGGAAATCTATATGTCAAATATACCTATAGAATTATAATCTTTCTCTTGAATCACTCCATCTATTAAAAACCGCATCATAATCCGTTGCGTAGTTTTAAAGATCTAAGCATACATAGGGACAGACAGACAGCGGGAAGTGACTTTGTTTTATACTATGTGTGGTTGTATACAGTGATACAAAGTAGGTACTAAAAAAAATAAAAATTCAATTACGAAAAATTACAAAACTTACGAAATTATGGTGAGAACACAAAAAAGCTACCGGCTCAGCATTAGGTAAATGCTCCATTGACACTTGGTAGAAGTAAACGCAACCTTATAGCTTGAACCATACTTGGGACGCGCCTATCCAATACATCACCTCAAGGTCAAATTTCCACGAATCTCTTCGATCGGCAAGCTGATTAAACACGGTAATCTGTCCCTGCCGCGCACAGTCATATATGTAGGTAACTTGCTTCAAGAAAGCAGTCGAAGCGGTAAAAACTGCGAGCTTCAAGGAAGTGTCAGACAATGAGTTGCTAGGTTGCGGCAAGCGAATGGTTCACGCGCTGCGCAGCGTATTTTATGACGTCATTGTAAAGTCCAGATGTATTACAGTATTGCACTTTATCTTAGTTGAAAACGTCAGATGCCGATGATTTACGACTGAGAGAAGCGGGATTTGAGTAATAGCTATTATTTAAGAATATTATAGCATAGTGATTCTTAGGTATTCCTAGCTAGACGTTCAATTCATCATCACCATCATCATCAGCCTATCAGCCTTCGTCCACTGCTGGACATAGGCCTTCCCTAATGAGCGCCATAGCGCCAGGGCGCTGCAGATAGATGGTGGATGCGTCAAGCCGAAGACCGGTCTTCGGCTTGACGCATCCATCATCTATCTGCAGTCTTTCGCAGGTCGCCATCCCACCTAATCGGATCCGAAGGCCGCTGGGGCAAACGTGTTCTTGAGTGGAGACCACGACTCGGTAAACGTAGTGTAGGACGCCCTCCGACCAGGTGGGATGACAACCTGCGACGTTCAATTACCTATAGCTAAATGTTAGAACTATTGCTGGCAACACTTTTAGAGTCAACGAGCCGAACGACATACCCTATATAAGTAGAGCTTTAATTTTCCTGTGTATAAAGGGTAAACAGGACGCTCAAATTACTTTGTGCAAGGTCCTCTTTGAAATCCTGATAGATGGCGGGTCAAAGCTGATTACAACACTTTCAAGTGCAGGGTACATGTGTACGAGTACATCTAGGAATTCGGTTTAGGAGAATTTTAATTAAACCGCGCCAAATTGCAAAGAGGGGGTTCAAAAAACGTGACATATTATATCTGTACATAGTATAAAATGAAGTCGCTTCCGCTGTCTGTTCGCTTAGATCTTTTAAAATCAGTTTTCAGCAATAGAGAAAGGTTTATAAACCATTTGACGTTCATTTGATTGCTACGGGTAAAACCTTATAGTAGCTAGGTTGCGGTGTATACGTAAAAAATAAATAAAAATGCACCCTTCACTGTCTCACCGACAAGACAAAGATCCCCTTTGGTGCGTTCAATTAACAAAAAAAGTTTAAGGTTAGTTAGTTACGTATAAACAAGTATTTATATATGTTTTGTATTGTATATAATTTATAAACAACATTAGTCTACAATATGCCACCGTCATACCTATACTATAGCTACGTGTCCATCCAAAGGTTGCCTGGAAGAAATCGCTCTTAGCGATAAAGCCGCCCATTGTGCATCTGGATCTTTGTTATTTAATGTTTTTGTTTTTCTGTGTTTGATGTGCGATAAAGTGTATTTGTATTGTATTGTATTGTATTGTATTGTTAGATCATGTAATACTTCAATTAAAGCCCATGATTAATTTAATTTCAAACCAGAAGTTCGTAATTCTCAGAACGTCAAATTTACACCACATGCGACAACGACAATGGGCGGTTTTATCGTTTAGAAGCGATCTCTTCCAGGAAACCTTTGGGTGGAAAGAATTGTGTGAAATCTAAGAAAGGCAGGGGGTGTACCAAAGATAAGCTACATAAATATGAACATAGCTTTATGAATAGGTACATGTATATATAATACCAATATTATATACAAAGAAATACAAAAAGAAATATCTTTATTTGTACCATTAACAAATTTACTAAATTTACATGTTACATTTGTAACATTTATAATTTATAAATAAATAAATAATGCTGGACAATCCACACAGCATTATCTAGCCCCTTGGTAAGCAAAGCTTGAGTTATGGGTACTATACTGTGTCTACAGGCCTAATAGAATTCCAATGATTTCACATATACATTCTATTAGATTTATTACTTTTTATAATCCTGACGTCAATTATATGCAAAATCTAATTATTTCAATTTACAAATCGACATTATGTGGTCAAAAACAAAGATTAAAATCGCTAGAGATTTTTTGTCTTTGTAACAGTGCCATCCCTAACGAATTTCAGTTTTGACGTCCCGTGTTGCAAACAGTTGGTTACTTTTTAACTACTATTTCGAATCAAGGATAGCACTATGACCATACATATTTCATAGAGAGAGTATTATTTTAATTTAGCCGGATTATTTTACGTTTCATTTCACGCTGCATATTTGCTTAGCGACAATCTGTCCAAAAGTTATGAATTCTTCCAATTTGATCAATAATGTTTAGTGCTTCAAGGAAAATTGTTTAAACAGGCACTTATTTACATTTAATTGAGTTGGCACAGGTGAAAAAATATTTGAAGAGGTATTGTTTTTGCTTGATAATTGAGAATGAGTGTTATTAATGTCAATAAACATGGAGTTTTCCATTTCTGTAAGTGCGAGACTCTTATGTCAACATTTCCATACATAATTTTGAAGTTTAAAATTCAAACTCATTACTCCCTTGGGGAAAATAAACATTACTAACGAATACACCATCACACGCACGAGATAACCTAAATAAAAAAATGTTTTTCACCCCTACATCAGCTGATTGAAATGTCAGTGGCTCTGTTTACAAACATTCTACATTCTGGATGGATACAGTATAGATAACTGATATACATAATACAATACATTACATAGATAGATATTTTTAATTATACATAGAAAACAACCCAACCAGAACACCCGGAAGAAATATCTGCAGATCGTACACACAATTGTTCCGAGGCGGGAATCGAACCCGCAACCTCCTGCGTCGCAGGCGGACCTTCGCCCACCGCGCCACATCGGTCGTAGTTAAGTTTACCAAACTAAATATTATACTGTCATGCTTAGATACATAAATAAATCAATAGCAAGTACCAATATTCACTATTCTGGTCGGAAGTATAAGGGTACTTGATAAATTCAATAACTGAAGAATAATATAAATCTTCAATATCCTAAGCCGCTGCCATCAAAATGCGTAATAGAATAAAATCCTAGGGCAATAAATCCTGCCGGCCATTGATACCAGTTAAATTGCCTTTAAGTCCGACCTAACGGTTATTGGGTGAAAAATGTACGGATTTGAGAGAAGCACGGTTAATTTAACATTTGGGATTCGCTGAATTATTGCATGGATACAATAACAATCAGCAATATTGTTGATATGTTCTGTTGTTGGAAGGCGGGTGGAAAATGCTTGGGTTATTTTGATTTTCGCGGTAATTGGTAACTGCTTATTGGGTTTCTAATCAATAATTCGCCCTCCGGCCAGGTGGGATGAGAACCTGCGAAAGACTGCAGGTAGATGCTGGATGCGGCAAGTTGAAGACAGGGCGCTATGGCAGTCATTGGGGGTAGCCTGTGTCCAGCGGTGAACTGCTGTACAGTGTACATAGGTCTGACACCACCTCATAGACTGATGATGATGATAAATCAATTATTAAACCTTTGCCTTCAGTTAGCTTAACACTTTGACTGCGGACTTTTTTCGACGACTGCGATCTTTTTATTAACCTAAGCCATTCGTGCTGCCACTCTACACAGCGGTTGTGTTGCGCAGCACATGTGTTTCGTTCGAAAAACATTACAGCTATGCTGAGTCACACAGATCTGTATTTCTCAGCCGCTGCGCTAGTGTGGATTTACGCATATTAGTCACTTGTAGAAAACATATTATACGGTGTGATTTCAGCACTCGAAGTGTTAACTATCATACTATCATATACTCAACTATCATAATAGTTCTAATTTAATTCTAATCATTGATTGTAACTTTCTTTATTAACAAAGACGTATCTGCCTTACTGACTGAAAAAACTATATAAATTATGATGAAAAAATTCTTCTTTTTCAAATAATTCTTTAACAATGGTATATTTTCTTCAAAAATTCAAAGTATGATTTATTTAATGTAACAGCTTGGTAATGGGGCTGAAAAGGAAGTAAATCATTCGTCAAATTTCACGTTTTAAAGAGATTTTTAACTAGAACTCCTTCGATAAATTATGAAATCATATTAATATCCTTTGCAGAAAGCGCCTCACTAGATAAACGGAGGCTTTGCCATAATCACCACGCTTCGCAGGCGGTCTGATGATCGCAGTACAATTGTTAAAATACGGAAGTTGCTGTCCTACCTCTAGAGGTTCCCTTAATCGGCTTACGTAACATCCACAAGTTGAGTTAAAGAGGTCGATCCTTACGCCCCGTGACACATGTTCTTATGACTAGTGTCATCGGAAATTAATGTCTGTACTAGAAGACAACCGCTGGGGTAAACGTGTTCTTGACCGCGACTCGGCAAACGTAGTGTAGGACGCCCTCCGGCAGGTGGGATGACGAACTGCGAAGGACTGCAGACAGATGCTGGATGCGGCAAGCTGAAGACAGGGCCTTATGGCGCTCATTAGGGGAGACATATGTATGTCCAGCAGTGGACTACTAAAGGTTGACGATGACGACTATCTAATATAAAATAGAAAAATGACAGCCAGGGCTACCTAATATATAACAAAAAGGTGCCTATAATAAATACGTCTATGTCAACTATGAAAAATCTTACCAGCAACACTAAATTCAGTTACTGCCAAGACCACCAGATGTTCACCTCCTTAGAAAGTACAAAACATTTTCCTGCCTGCACGGAGCGGACATAGTACAAGTTGTCCTGAAATACGTGACCGGCGTACCAACAACACAAGGAAGGTACAGGCGACGGCACAAGTCGAATGGTGATGAATACCTTTCAACCACACTCCTTACGTGCGAAGTTCTGTAGCTGGCTCGTACTGCGGAAGAATGTTAATAAGATGTGAAATTGGATGAAAATTGTATATTGTCATGGTGTAGCGTTATATTTATTAACCAACTAAATAAAATAAATACAACGTATTCACGAAAACTAGCAAGACAAAACATAAGTGCACTTATTTAAATAATAAAGCTAAGCCAGCTATTTTTATTTGACCAACTAAATAAAATAAATAACATTTATTCATGAAAACTCGTAGAGAGATAAAATAGCACTTAAATATAGCCAAGTATAAGAATTTAGCCTTAACAAAGTAATCCTGTGTTTCAGGCTACTAACTACCTAACAATTGAGGACTCTAGAAAATCTTTGGATTTTGCAGGGCAGTTTATTAGTATTTGTGTTTACAACTGTATTTTTTTTCTTTACCTGTATTTTTTTTATATTTACACAACACATATGAAATGATGTATTTCCTGCTGAAAAATCATTTAAAATTAATAAAAAGAACAAAGAAAATAAAACCTTAATTCTCCAACCACAGTTGTCCTTGTTTTGAAGTATTATAAAATGCATGAAAAAATACTATTTATTAAATGTAAGTTATCTTTGACTGTACAATTCGGCCTCGGTAAAAAAGCGCTTGCCAATTGAATACCGCAGCACATACATTCAATACGTGCAAGATTTGTTACTGGGTATTGTCAGGTTTCTATACCAACGGCCCCCACTCTGGAACACTATGGGGATAGAAGCGGAATAAGCTTTATTTGTATAGCTTAGTGTAAATAGGACGTGCAAAATGCGGCGTAAAAATAGACACCTACACCTCCAACTCAAACAGTGGATGTCGTAAAAGTCGAGGGAACCAAGAAAACCCCTAGAAAAGGCAAAAACTGTTTAAAAGAGGCGCACGTTCAGTCGTTTTGTTTTTTAAATTATAATAACTATGTAAAAATATTATAACTTATAGAATGGGATTGGCAACACCGTCAATCTCTCATACTTCATGCTCGGTTCGAATCCGATCCTTAGCAGAGTGATTCAACATGACAGACATGATTCAAGGAGCTACCCTTCTATAGACTGAAACGAAAGTTACATAAATTGTTTCTTGACTGCTGCTTTTACTCGCTTAGTGAATATTTTGACCACTGTAAAAAAATTGAGCCAGATGATGACTCTGCTGTGATGTGACATGTTTAGTAATGAAATGAAAATTGTCGAGCTCATTTTTCTTTCGTTTAATAATAATACGGATTCATTTCAAATTCTGCATGACATGGTGAAACATAATGAACTTATATCTAGATTCCTTCTTTGTATGAACATAATGTTAAGGTTAGCTGGAAGGAAACTCTTACTCAAGGTTAAGCTCGCCTCAGTACATTTATTTTTTAGTTCAGTTATTTATAAGTTTTGTGTGTACAATAGTTAAAAGTTTGAAAGAATTCTTAATTTCATTAATTCAAATAAAAATTATGAATATGACTATGAGAGATGTCGATACCATTCTATAAGTACGCAGTTTCTTAATTGTAATAGTGCCACAAATCGTGTCCCCAAAGTTAGGGCCTAGGTTTTAGCCAGGCCCGCGGTGAAAACGCTTCTTTATTGAACTATCTATAAGGAAGGGCTTGGAAGGGCTACGGTCAAGATCGGAAAATATTCATGAGAGAGCTGTAGTTTATGCTTCTTGTTGTATTATTTTTGGTTTTAGTCTAACGAAAAAGGGTTGAAAAATTAAATGCAGAGATTTCGGAGCCTTTTTGAATGAAATGTTCCGTATTACGTATTTTATTCGAGATTCACAAAAGGATGTTTTTCGGTCATGTTTTCGCTTTGACCGTAGGTGATAAATTTATACAGGTGGATCAATAAAAGCAAAAATTACCCCGGTTACAGTTAATCCAATACTGTTACAATATAATACAATACAAAAATGCTTTATATTGTCTATGTACTGTCTGTCTTCCAAATAAATAAAAATATAAATAAATGCTTTATTATACACCAGATGCAGATCGTTACAACATCTTAATCAGTTACATGCGACAAGTACAATGGGCGGCCTTATTGCTTAGAAGGGATCTCTGTCAGGCGACCTTTGTGCCACTGTTCATTCACCTGTCATTATTTCATGTTGGTTCATTGTCACGTAGTCGCGGTAAATAGTTAAACGCACTGAAACCGCGCTATGTCCTGCAATATTCACGGGCTAGAGGTAAGACGAGTTTTAGACGCCACCGCCTCAATGGCTCGGTTACATCTTTGCTGAGACACGACAATACATTTAGGAAGACTCAAAGTGCTTTATATCCTTTACCTTACAGGACACTTGGCCACAACAGAAACTTGAAATTACTAAGTAAAACTACCTGTAAGTAATTATTAATTATATTTATTCATATTTATTTATGTGTAATAAATAATGCTGGACAATTCACACAGCATCATCTAGCCCCAAGCTAAGCAGAGCTTGTGTTATGGGTACTAGATGACTGATATACATAATGCAATACATTGCATAGATATAATTTTTTTATTATACGTAGAAAACGATCAGAACACCCGGAACAAATATCTGCAGATCGTACACACAATTGTTCCGAGGCGGGAATCGAACCCGCAACCTCCTGCGTCGCTAACTTAAATGCTAACTTATTGTTAGACTTACATTATCAGTTCATCTAAATGAGATTTTAATTGTAGAATGCGAGTTTTGCGTTCAATACTAAGTTCATCCCGAGACTCGCATTTTCCAGGATAAATAATCTATTCGTTATTCAAGATTTAGAACTTACTCAATGAAAACTTTTAGCCTTATCTGTTCAGCTGTTTTCGGGTTGCAAACCAACCACTATGTAACCAAGTACTCAGTAAATAAATGGTGCAGTTGATGTATGTTGAAGTACATTGATGATGAACACAGATTAAGTTTGTGAACATTGACAACCTCTCACTCTAATTTAGCCAACTTATAGCCAACGTTATTTAGGAACACCGCTGGGGTAACCGTGTTCTTGAGTGGAGACCGCGACTCGGCAAATTCAGTGTAGGACGCCCTCCGGCCAGGTGGGATGACGACCTGCGAAAGACTGCAGGGAGACGCTGGATGCGGCAGCTGAAGACAGAGCTATGGCGCTTATTAGGGGAGGCCTATATCCAGAAGTGAATAGAGGACAGGTAGGTTGATGTTGATTATGAATTAGGAAAGTAATGGAACCTTTAATTTTTTTTTTACAGTGTATTTTTTTCAAAGAATTTCAATGACAACAGCGTCCTCAAAAATAGATAAGTACTGTACTACCCAAAAATCGGTAGCATGTTCCCACCAGACTACTTACTGACACGATCGAGGAACCCAGTAAAAAGTAAAAGGGGTCCGTTTATAGCTCGTAAACAAGTGTTGGGAATCGCTGGCTGCAGGACTCGGACGCTTGGGGAATTATTTTACGGGTTTGAGAAACTGTGGGCCCGCGCCTAATTGGTTGTTTGTGCGTGTAGGAAGTCAAAAGTAGAATAACTTTGAATAGGGTCCGATAAAAAATGCTGGCAATGGACAATTCCAAACAAAGGAGTATAGTCTCCTAGACTGTATGAAACATGCAAAGATCTAGAAGTCTATGGAAACGCCTTAACTATAAAATTTGCGTGCTCCGTAAACACACAACATGGTGGCTTTGCCAGAACAAATCAGTCTGATTTCAGATTTAATTAATTAACCTTATCATAACCATAAAACTGATATCAACATCACATAAAACAGGTAAGAATAAGGCTGATTGTAAAAAAATATTATAATTTTTTTATTAATTTATTAAATATTTATTTTTATTCGGCCTACCGATTTATTTTCACTGGTCACCTGATTTCGTGACTCAGCTGGTGAGAGCATTCCTGTACTGAAGGGAAGGCTTCAAGTCCCGCCGAAATCGTTTTTTTTTGTGATATTATTTAATTTCTTAGGCTTTTTCTTATCCCGAAAAATCAAGTACGAGGACGTAAACAGAAGCTAGTTTTTACTCAAAGAAGTCATCCCATCCAATCTGCGGGTGCTATGGGAAAATATCGCGCACTTACACAAACGTCCGCCGCCGCGCCGTTTCAGCAGAACCACGGTACCTATAACAACCGAGTTAATGGGCAGTCATCTACATTGTCTTTGATTGAGGCTGTAAAGAAGGAATTACTTCATCGCGGAGATCTTGGGTTGTTTTACGCTACTAAAATAATTTGATGGTCGGTCAACTTGATCAATTGCCCATTTTTGAAGCCTACTGGACAGATTTGCAACTAGCTACACTATCCCCGGTTAACATAGGCTATATAATATTTTCAAAAAAATTAGGGAGAAAGGTTTATTATGTAGCGATAATACATGCATTTGCACCCGTGCGAAGCCGGGGCGGGTCGCTAGTCATCAAAAAGTCGTTTTTTTTTTGTCGGAATTTACTTTTCACCGCTAGTAGGTTAATTTCAGATTCATTGTAAATATGAGGGTAAATTAGCTACAACCTTAACAAAGGCATCACTTTTCCTTCATCGTCATCAGCATCAGTCTATATTTGTCCATTGCTGGCCATAGGCCTCCCCCAATGAGCGCCATGGCGCCCTGTCTTCAGCTTGCCGTATCCAGCATCTACCTGCAGTCTTTCGCAGGTCGTCATCCCACCTGGTCGGACGGCGTCCTACACTACGTTTACCGAATCGTGGTCTCCACTCAAG
Source organism: Eupithecia dodoneata (assembly GCA_947044415.1). Lineage (NCBI taxonomy): Eukaryota > Metazoa > Arthropoda > Insecta > Lepidoptera > Geometridae > Eupithecia > Eupithecia dodoneata. Next base: position 1,763,402 of record OX345656.1, on the reverse strand, counting down.
AACACGTTTGGCCGTCGGTTCTTCGCGAGATATGGCCGGCCCACTGCCACTTCAGCTTGCTGATTCATATTATCTGTGACAAATAAAATCAATAAATTTATATGTGATAGACAATCCATGAAGATGCAAATGACTAAACACAGCTGCGAATCCCAATCCCACGTCTCAACTTGGATTAGAATGTACGTTATTGTCAGTAGCAGAGCAAAGCCCCAGGTCAAAGCTAGTCTATACTAATATTATAAAGAGGAAAGGTTTGATTTTTTGTTTGTTTGTTTGTAATGAATAGGCTCCGAAACTACTGGACCGATTTGAAAAATTCTTTCACCGTTGGGAAGCTACACTATCCCCGTTGAACATAGGTTATATTAAATTTTCAAAAAAGTTAGGGATCCGTACTAAAACCGTGCGAAGCCGGGAAGGTCCGCTAGTTTAACATAAATGTGAACACAACCTGACTATTTCCTTACAAACTAACTTGCGGTAGGTCGAATTGCCTCGACTTCCGTGCTCTAGTGGCCATAAACAAAGACATTACTTTTATCACTTTTACGACCTCTAAAAAGAAGGCAAAAATTAGGCTGACCACAAGATAGATAGACAGCTGATATATTTATTGTAACAAGTTGTTACAGTTTACCGTTGATAGCGTCTTAAACCCTAACATAGGTGTAGTCTTGATACTAGGGTTCTCTTAATAATACTTAATTATCACTACATAGTATAAAACAAAGTCGCTTCGCACCGTCGTCGTCTATCTGTCCCTATATACATATGCTTAGGTCATTAAAACTACGTAATGTATTTGATGCGTTATTTTTTTCATAGATAGAGTGATTTAAAAGTAAGGTTTATAAACCATTTGACACATAGATTTCCACGCGGACGAAGCCGCTGGGGGCAGTTAGTAATTTATATACCTAAGCTTGCATCGGAAATCAGTACGGTAGGCAGTCACACACTAGTGTACCTACACAGTAACAGCGCTGTCCGCTGCATGGCTTGGCAGCCGCACACAGGCAAGATGCAAGGTACCTTTAATGAGTGCCATCATAAAATTGAGCTTGGAGGGCGTCCTACACTACGTTTGCCGAGTCACAGTCTCCGCTCATGAACACGTTTAACCGACCTTTTTTCGATTTCTCGATAGATATGGCCCCTGCTACTTTAGTTATGTATTCTCATATTCACGTAATTTTCATTTGTTATCTTTTACGTTAGCGTTCTGACGAAATTATTATAGAATAAACATTAGCGAACCAACAACTTAATTTCGTTATCTATACTAAAATTATAAAGAGGAAAGGTTTGATTTTTTATTTGTTTGTATTGAATTGGCTCAGAAAATACAGGTTCGATTTAAAAACAAAACACAATTGGTAAGCTACACTATCTCCGGGTGTAATAGGTTATATATTAGAAATGTGAAATTAGAATTAAACGCGGTTGAAACCGCGGGAAACAGCTACTGTTACATACAATTTCACACAAATCTCGTTCCATCATGCGCGATGTGGAATTCAACAATAGGTAGGTACACAAAGGTGGCTCAAAATCTAAATTCAGAATTGTATTGAATATCAAGACCCCCAGGAACCCCCTCGAATCCCCTAAAACCCCCTCACGAGGTAATTCCAGCTCGTATGATTAGTTTACTGTAGTTTTCTCTGAGCTAACATCTGACATGCGCTAACTAAGTTTGCGCTACAGTCCCATGAGCGACAGGAATCGGTTTACGGGGTTCAAATGTGGGACAAAACATCGACTTTTAGAAAGAGAATTTTTTCAGGCATAACACACAAACATAGTTACAGAAATATAGGACTACTTAGTACTAGTATGTACTAGATAACACGTATACAGACAAAAATACAAGTGAATATATTAAATGTTCTAACACAAGTAGCAAGCATTGGGTTGGTACCAAGTAGCCCTCTCAGCAAGCAGACGAGAGTGTATAGAATAGAATAGAATAGAAAAAACATTTATTTAGACACAGGTACAAAATACAGGCATATAATACACAAACAAAGAAGGTTACCATGGGGGTAAACGACACAAATAATATATAATAATATAAAGCATGTATATAAAGCTAACAGGCCCTGACTCAACAAAAACCAACTAAAGATACTTAGACAAAAAAAAACTAAGGACTTGTGTATCTGTTCACTTGTTTCACAATAATTGTTTGAGTAGATGATTACCGTGGAAAAGAAAGTAGTGGCCCATCCTCGTGAGTAATAATAATTGATATCAGCTTTTGCCTACAGCTTTGCGAGCAGTTTCCCGAGATAAATGAAGCCAATTAGCTTATTGCAAGTCTTGCTGTCTGAGTGATTGCTAGTCTTGAGGACTTCTACTAGAATTTACGTATCCAAATCCTTTTAAGTATGTCGGAGATCAACCTGCCGCGATGATTCATTTGTGGTCCAGTCCAGTCTCCAACGCCATCTGTTAGCGCATTGAGGAGTGTATAGTTCCGAACGGCAGGCCTCGGGACCCTTCCCCGTCAAGTATATTTATTAATGGTAATAAAGCATATTTGTTTAGAAAAATGGCCTTATACGAGTATATTATAATAATAGCAACAAACATCAGGCCATCTCATGAGACCTTACGCAATGCTTGTGGATACGTTTAGTAACACCGATCCCAGGGAATAAACAGAACTCTATGAGAATAATAAGACTGGCTGTGGAAGCCAGTCTCATTTGCATTTTCATTGTCATTGCCAGTCTAATGTACTGGCCCATTGCTGGACGTAGGTCTCCACCTTTTTGGGTTTTATCGTAAGGGGGAGGGGCAATGTCCATAATCCTAGGAAAGGTGGTTTGGGTACCTATCGCCGTTCTGAGGTATTCTGTACATAGATTCGCTGCTGCCCGCCCGCGCCGGATGAATTTGATAGTCTTCAAACCCGACATGGTCTCAGCTCAATGATCTCGTGGTGGATTAGCTTTTTGCCAAGACTAACTAAAATCGCTGATTGTCTATGACTTGTGACTTGCAGGGCGTATGTCAGAGTCTGCACTCAACTTTGTTTATTAGATTGTTTTGTTTTGTGTCCCGTTAATTAAAGTTATCCTACCTATGCTTGTACGAACGTCTTACTTTACTTGTATTTTGAGCGCTCGAGTCAGTAATGTAATGACATCAGAAATTGAGATTGGTGAAACACAATACAACACAATGTATGGCTTTCTAACTCCTTCTTACTGAAGCATTGTATTCCTGTGGAGGTAATTTTAACCTCTTAAATACCTAAGGTTTTAACTTATTTTTATATTACTTTTAGGTAGACTTCTAAGTCAACTGATGTTTTCTGTGGCCAAGCTGCGTTCGTCTATATATTACCCTGCACTATATCACCGCTAGATGACTTTTTGATACAATATAAATAACCAAAGAATAATAATCGAGCATATAGCGTTGTATATAGCTTGACCTACAGTTTTGATATAGTTTTAACTCGTTCACTCATTTTCCCATAGGTTTACGTACAGTGCCTCTGTTGTGCGGACAGGGAATTACGCAAATACCCATACGAATCCATATGAGACGTCACGTCTCTATCATCATCATCTTCAGCCTATGTTAGTACTCTATGTAAGGCCTCCCCTAATGAGCGCCATAGCGCCCTGTCTTCAGCTTGACGCATCCAGCGTCTACCAGCAGTCTTTCGCAGGTTGTCATCCCACCTGGCCGGAGGGCGTCCTACTTTTCGTTTACCGAGACGTGGTCCCCACTCAAAGACACGTTTACCCCAGCGGTTCTTCGCGAGATATGGCCACTTCAACTGAACTAGGGCCTCTGAATCCCTTCGTTTTCATGTCATTACGAATTATTCATCTTAACTTAAAAAGCTCTAACTCCCTTACAAGCATTCCGCTCAACTGCATATGAAAGCATCTTATTCCCACAACTTATTACGGAAGAAATCGCGCCAACTTTACTAACACTTTTTAATGTCGGACTTTTCCAAAGTTAATTTGGTACTCAGTAGTTATGCGAAAGGCGAGCGAACAGAAAACAGGTTAACTAATGTTTACACCGAAGTTTTAATAGGTGTTTAATAGCCTTACTGGAGGATAACTATTTTTTTTTTTATTCAATTTCACGTCTATTGAGTTTTGTTTGACGATAATATTGACAAAACTTTTTTACTAGACTGAATTTTTTTTTGTATTATACTTTAACTCTTTGTGAATGATATATTCATTAAGATCCGTATGTATATCAGATACAATTCTATTATTATTGATTAACAAATTATTAAACTCGAAATGCGCTCGCCTCGTAACCTCTAGAGATAAGAGCTGACCACTGATATCATACTAGATAAAAAATTAAAATAATATAATTTGATAATAATGAAAAGTACAAAATTTGACTTGCCTAAGTGCTTATTTTGTAAGCCTAAAGAAAAAAAATAAACATTTGAATTTTGGATTTGATTTTTTATGAATGGTCGTGATTGGTGGGATGTGGGAGTTATCGAACGTGTCGACGATGACTTGACGATGACTCACGTGGAAAAGGTTAGGGCTACTGCGGACTATCTGTTATCTAATTATGTTGCTGATCTAATCAATTAATCAAAGCGGGCTACAAGGCTCCGCGCAAGGACCACCGACCACAGCCACCGGTGGCTGTCGCGCGCTACCACCACATACGATATATACGCTGTAGCGAGTGGCCGCCTCCGGCTACACGTATGCGGCGCGGCTATACAAAATATATGAAAAAGCATGTTAAGTGGCTGTCGCTGGCCACCAGTGGCTGGGGTCGGTGGCTCGTTTGCGCGGAGCCTTAGCGCGTACGCCAAAATTTATTAACTACTACGTTACGGAAGGTAAAAAAAAGACACTCGTAGCTACGTATAAAAAAAATATCATAGAAACAATGTATGGGATACATATCACAGACATTTCGCTTACGACCGAGTGTTTAGACTCTTATTGTGAGTCGTGCTCGCTCGAAGTTCTTTGAAATCTCAGTTAGTGAGAAATTAAAAAACTCTGTTAGTGTAAAATTATTTATTTGTTTACGAATAAAGAAACACAAAAGCATGCTAGATATTCTTCAATATTATGTCTTGGACGTCGGAATGCAAGCTGCCGTCGGATTCGAAGAGTTTTAATTTCACCGCAAACTCTTCAGGAACGGTTCCTGCATACTTGACGACGACCGTCAGTTCCGCCGTACCTCGCGCGAAGTTGATAAAACTGTTAATTTCGTTTTCAATCGTCTTGTAAGGTCCACGATTCAGTGTACTTTTCTGACCTACGAAATTGAACAAATCTCTGGTGCCGCCATTTTGAAAAGCAATTATGTGTCCCACGTCAATTCCTTGTGTCACGCCGTTGTACATTAAGTTTACGTTGTTACGAGCTTCTGTAGTGATGTCAGAGGTCGAGCGTGGCACCGGTGTAAGAAGTTGTCTCAAAGTGGCTTTCACAATTAGCGGCAAATACACCGTGCGACCGTTGGCGTTCAATGCGTTTTTGGTGGCAACAAACGTGTACGGAGAACCTGAAATAAAACTAGTCACCCTCTGCACACTGTTGCCCAAAGCCAATATGCGATCAATCCGGTCCTGAACCTCTCCATCGTAACCGTCCTTCACGATGTCTCTACAATGGCCCGAGCACAATTCTGGCGAGAATATCTTGTCGAGGGCGCGTCGCGTACGACCAAGCGAGAATATGTTCAAAATAGACTGTACTGGCACACGTGCTGGTATGGCGCACACATTGTACGTATCCGAGTCAATATGACATTTCGAGGAGTGTTCGTTACGCAGGCAGTCATCCACGCATGGGTTGCCGTAAATGTCATACCCGTGGATGTTAGATGGACTACGCACTTTCGAGCTGCAGTAATCCCAATCGAAACTTTCTGTAGTGTAACACCACTCGTAATCAAAGCCAAATTTCCCACAGTTACTGAGACACTCATTAATTAAACCCCTGTACTGGGATGTATAGTAAACTGGCACACCGGCAATACGATTCACAATGCACGGTTTAGTGTTTAGCTGGTAGTCGACGGCACATTGTCCACTTGTGCAAGAGTTGAGGCATGGTTCTCCACTGGTGGTACTGGACGCCCATTTGTAATCGATGCTAGCAAAAACTTCATATTGACAGCACAACCAATAAATAAAAATAGCATAACACTTTGTCATTTTTGAGTGATACTCAAGACTGCCGGATAGCTACTGATGAGGAATCATTGAGAGCCGTGTAACAGATAAAAATTATAATAGGCACACAGTGCAAATGACCTTTTGTAAACGGGTTCCAAAATTATCTACAGTTCAAGCACATATACATACAAACTTAATAAACATTTAGATACAAATATAACAATTGTTTCAATTGTTAACAATTGTTTACGAGGGAATGCAGTTATTCTGTCATATCATGAAATATGCTAGCTTAAGCACTTTCAAAACAAAATTAAAAAAATATATTTATAGCTTAACATACACATCTATATAAACCTAAGTGTTATCTTTATTGTATTCCATTCACCGTTTCTATAAAATAGGTATTCAATCTCCATTTAAATGTGTTGTCAGTGGCGTAGCTATCGTAGGGCTGGGTGGTGCAGTGCACCAGGGCCCTGGAGCTCAAGGGGCCCTCTAACTCTAATCTAAGCTTTGAAAGCTTCAAGCCTGCTCACGTGTTTTTTTAATGATTTTAAATGAACATCAACAATCACAGAATGCTCTATTTTTTGTTATTGTCTTTGGTAGTTTGATTGAGTACGTCCGGAGCACATTGTATCAGCGATAAGCTCACGTGCTTGACGCCCTGGACAGTCGTGAGATCAATTCAACTGTTCCACCCGTTAACTTTATAGTTAAATTTTTCATTCGCTCTTACTTTGCATCTATTCTAATGTATGATGTTCATTGCTACGTGGAAACTGTAAAGAGGGGCGGTGAGGGCCCGATTCCTTCTCTATGCACCGGCGCCCTTGTCCACCTAGCTACGCCACTGTGTGTTGTCTGTATTCTGAGTTTAGAGATTGCATACAAACTATGTTAGGAGTGGCGGATTGGCTCATGCTTAGCGTTGTAGTTTAATTTAACACTTTGACAGCGATTTTTTTTCGACGACTGCGATCTTTTTTTTATCCTGAAAAATTCGTGCTGCCGCTCTACACAGCGGTTGTGTTGCGCTGCACATGCGTTTCGTTCGAAAATTATTACGGCTGTGCTCAGTCACAAAGATCTGTATTTTCTCAGCCGCTGCGCTAGTGTGGATTTACGCATATTAGTCACTTGTAGAAAACACATACCGTGTGATTTCAGCAGTCAAAGTGTTAAAAGAGTATCAGGCTGTAAACTCTGCCAATCTTGTCAAGCTAAGAACAATCTCAGTGTTCATATAAAAATGTATGCTCCCGGTAACCTATAATCGTCGTTTACATGAACACTGCTTTGCACGCCACAACACGCTTATAAGAAATCAATTATTATTCATATTCTTTAGTATGTGCACTGAGTGAATATCGAGGAAGCCTCTGTGGTTCGTGTTAATGGGAAAACTTTGCGGTGAAACCGTCGTGAATCTCGTGTGGGTACCTATTGTTTTTTAAAAATATTTTCTTCATCATCAGCCTATATTAGTCCACTGCTGGACATAGACCTCCCCCAATGAGCGCCATAGCGCCCTGTCTTCAAATATTTTCTTGATATTTCGGCGGCCTTAGAAGCGATCTCTTCCAGGCAAACTATCAAGTATAAAATTGCACCTATGGTTTTAGAAATTTAGCAGAAATTGAATTGATTTTGATAAATTACTTAATTACTTTAAAAGATCTTGAGAAATATTTGTGCCGCGGTTTTACGTTTAGCGATTTGACAAATTCATTCAAATCACAAACAATTTAAATAAACCCTTGTCTAATTCTCATAAAATCATCGTGTTGACATCCATACAACCTAACATGCCTCTATTCATTTATGAACAATACCTAGTAGAGGCTACTTCCAAGAAATCGAGTTTTTCCTTTCATTAATTTCCCATTTCGTCCGCAGATGTTTTTGTTTTCCTTAATTCCCGTGTTGCGTGTTATTTGCAAGATTAAAAACCATTGGGAATGGTTTAATGATATTAATACCATGTAACGTTTGTTTCTCTGAATTATAAAGATAAAGATTCATTTATTTGGCCATAAATAGGTTCATAAACAGGTTTAACAAGGAATCTATATCTATACCAATATTATAAAGAGGAAAGGTTTGAATTTTTGTTTGTTTGTAACGAATAGGCTCCGAAACTACTGGACCGATTCGAAAAATTCTATCACCGTAAGGAAGCCTAAATATCCGTGGTGAACATAGGCTATATTATATTTTCAAAAAGTTAGGGATCCTTACCAAAACTCCAATATTACCAAAGATGTAAAAAAAATCACCTAATAAAGTGAAATTCGAGTTATAGTATAAAATGTAGGTAAGATCTGTCTATTCTTTATTAATCTTGCAAATATCGTAGATGTACCTCCTTTCTGCAATTTGGAAGTTTCTTTAAAATAAAGTCATCTCAAAAAACTGGTTCGTTTTGTATTATTATTTTGCTGATTATAAATATAGAACATGTTAAAATCCCCTGTGTTTGGGGAAGCTGGTTATAAATTATTAAATAAAACATACATATATTATTATTGTATTTTATTTTATAATTCTCAGAAAACAATTCAATAACGATTCAATTCTGTAACTGTACAATAATGGTGTGTCTGACTATTTGTAAGTTTTTAAAATTAAGTAATTAAATACTTAGACTAATTTAGTTCCAAATTAATAATTGTATGTCCTATTTAATTAATATAGAGATGGAGTCTGTCTGTATATCATCATCCATCAAATTCGTCAGCTATTGCTCTCCATTTGAATGGTATTGGTACTCGCGCTAATTCTTCTAAGCAGTGAAGTTGATTTTAATAGTTATGAGCATAGATTTACCTAATTATACCAAAGTAGTGGATGCGACAAGCTGAAGACAGGGCGCTATGGCGCTCATTGGGAGGCCTATGTCCAGCAGTGGACTGATATAGGCTGATGATGATGATGATGACCAAAGTAGTAATCAGAATAAAGTCTTACCCTTAACTTACTGGACTTTACTGCATTTAATTTTATTTCCACGGCCTCTGACATATAAGGGCACATAAAATAGTGCGGGTACCTGGCGTTATTGCCCCAGATTGATTCACTGCGGTTGACCATGTAAATATTTTAGAGAGCCCAACCTCTCCGAATCACGACTGAATACAATAGTTTCTGCGCCACGTTGTGAGCCACTAAATAAAAAATACGAGCATTGTCTCTGGGTTCCTTGAATGTCGAAAAAGTTGGGATACTGCTGGTATCTTGTAGAATAACATGAGTTTTATTATGATAACTTCGATCGCGGGCGGCCCGCGCGGGCTCAGTATATGTAGGTATTGCATGCAATTGGTAAGTCATCGCGTCGAACAGTTAGTTTATTAGGTCTATACCTAAAAAGTTTTTATTTTTAATTTCTGTCGACTATCCTACGATTATTTATTTATTTTATTTTAAGCCGTTATTGTCCCACTGCTGGGCAAAGGCCATTCTCCTTCCACTCCTCGCGATCCAACGCTGCAACAGGCCATGATGGAAGATGTACCTCGAGCTCATCGCGCTATCTCATCCTGGGCCTTCCACGTCGCCTCTTAGCGTTGGGTGGGCTCCACTCTGTGGTGGTCTTTGCCCACAAGTCGCTGGACATACGACAGACGTGACGTATGATAGTCGGCAGAAATTAAAAAAAATACTTTTTCAAGAAGGTTATCTGCAGATACTTCCATTTTCCTGAGGGAATGGAACCAGCGACTTTCTGCGTCTCATTTAGACTTTACTTTTTCACAGAGTGGTCGCCTATCCCACTATGTGTGATTATAAAAAATACAACCCTGTCCCCAAGGTCTAACTCACGCTTCGCCATATCCACAGGAAAGTCGCGACACAGCTGCGGCTTGCTTGATATTGTGATTACTTTTATATACGGCCGCGATATTACTTTTTATCTTAGCCCATATTGGCGTGAAGGATCTGCACAGCCTCATATTGTTTTTATTTTGCCTAAGTTTTTGTTGATAACGCTTGGATACGTGCAAGTGTAATATTTCAAAACTAGACGAAGAGATAGCACAGGAACCTAGTGGTTTAAGAAATGTTTGCATGCCATGTGTTTTGGTGAAGTATGTGACACTAGGTACTTTAATGTTCCACTTTGACTGCTTAAATCACACGGTATGTGTTTTCTACAAGTGACTAATATGCGTAAATCCACACTAGCGCAGCGGCTGACAAAATACAGATCTTTGTGACTCAGCACAGCCGTAATATTTTTCGAACGAAACGCATGTGCGGCGCAACACAACCGCTGTGTAGAGCGGCAGCACGAATTTTTAGGTTAAAAAAAAGATCGCAGTCGTCGAAAAAAACCGCAGTCAAAGTGTTAAGACCTTGTATTATGACCATATTTCTTGCAATAAATGAATTGAATTGAATTGAATAGCCATAATATAATTACGAGCCCTATGATACTAACATTATACACATCACTTTTTTAATGATTTACCATTACAGGCATTAAGCGTCCCTTTTTATCAAATTATGTAATTAGATAATAATTTATTTTTAGTATTACCAATACTTGTAAAGTCGTAAAATTTTTATCCGAATATCACAATTTACTGAAATAATCGGGACATATTTAAACACCTCATTTGATTTAAATCAGTTTCATTCATTAAAATTAACGGTAAAAAATAATGAATTCTCTATCGGCCTGTAAATATCCTGTTAATTATTTAAGCAACAAGGCAATTTCATTGGTAATTTCATTACATTACAATATTTGGCTCGTAAAATTGTCCCCGATTTAAAAATAAGAGTAGGTAGGATAAGATGTTACTATTAACATATCTCTTCTTATTCCCAATTAAATAAATAAATAAATAATGCTGGACAATTCACACAGCATTATCTAGCCCCATGGTAAGCAAAGCTTGTGTTATGGGTACTAGATAACTGATATACATAATACAATACATTACATAGATAGATATTTTTTATTATACATAGAAAACGACCAGAACACCCGGAACAAATATCTGCAGAATTAAACTCCTATTCGATAAAAACAATGATTTGTTACACCAAGGGTCAATTTAACGCATTAAATAATTTAGGTGCGCTGCCTGTACTCGGTTGATACAGAACCGTAGATATTTTACTATATATTCTGCCGTTCCAAATTCAAACTCATAACACCTATGAACATTACTCGCGAGGGAACAATGTGATTGAATTTAGAACATCAAAATGTTTGAACATTTTTACCAAGAAGATCCACAAAATGAGATCTTCCTTGAAATTCCATTTAACCTCTTTTCAGCAGGCGGAATCAAAAACTGCGTAACACATAACCAAACTTATGCTATTTTTTTTAATTATTACTAGATGCGCCCCTCGCCTTCGCCCGCACGTGGAAATCTTTGTGTCAAATGGTTTTTATCTTCATCTTGTCACTCTATCTATTAAAAACCGCATCAAAAGTTGCGTAGTTTTAAAGATCTAAGCATACATATATAGGGACAGACAGCGGAAAGTGACTTTGTTTTATACTAAGTAGGTAGTGATTCACAAGCTCGCACGACAAATACTGCCGACACTACAATGTATGCGCAGGCACTGAACAACACTGCAACTTTGTTAGGTTTTCTTTAGGTTCCTAAGTAAAATAAAGAGAAAGCTTTGAGTTATTTTCCATGAGGAATTCCACTAGCTCTTTTAGCAAGACGGCGGCGTTTGACAGGTCGATTGATTCATAGTTTCGGAAGTAGGAAACGTGTTTCGAATACACTCAGTGAAATTACAGCTACCTACAGTATTATTCTTCAAGCTGGATCTTGGAAGTACCTAACTACATGGTTGGATGGATATTATTCCGGCCCACAACAAATGCGTTAGAATAAGTGATGGCATGGCGGAGCGAGGACGATTTGCGATGTCTCTTTTTGCAAGGATTTAACTGAGGTAATGGTTTCGGCAGAATATCAGTATACATATATTTACTCCTGTGTGGTACACACATAGCACAGTCTATTTTTAAATAAATATTCTATGCAATTGATATTCCCATTATAAATTATTGTTTTTTTTTTCGTAATGTATTATTTTTCGTATATTTTGTACTGCAGCAGCAAATAAATGAATGTTGTCTATTGTTTTGTTAATACCACAATATACTCAAGTAAGAATTGGAATAGGTATTATACTCGAGTGACTTCTTGATAAGCGCAACAGCATATTGTTAACACACCACCAAGCTATTATGGTTATTTATGGTAAGTCTCTGGCGGAGTCGGAGGCGATATTCCTCTCTTCTCCTGGTCTTGTTCGAACCGACTGAATGAAGCGCACCTAAACGGGTGCGCTATGTGGAAGTAAATAGGTGCGCTTCGCCTAGGTGCGCTTCATTCGGGTGCGCTTAGAGGAATGCCCCGATATAATGAACTAGCTGCGCCCCGTGGCTTCGCCCGCGTGGAAATCTATGTGTCAAATGGTTATAAAACTTCCTCTTGAATCAGTCGTATTAAAAAAAACCGCAATAAAATACGTTGCTTCGTTTTAAAGATCTAAGCATACATAACATAGGGACAGACAGACAGCGTGAAGAGACTTTGTTTTAGATATACTATGTGATAACCATTGCAACTCGAAATGAATATGTACACGCAGTAATAGCTATGTAAGCATGTATCTTTTATCTCCATTTCATGAGAAAACACAAACGTATTCGATTACCCTAAAAAACATCTAAGCTAAAGAGCCAATTCAGCTCATTTATATTATTGAATAGAGCGACTTCCCTCGCTTGCAAGATCTAGTACAGGGCCAACAAGACTCACCGTTTATTGAGTCAAGAAACAAAGTCGCCAGAATAAAAGACCCAGCTGGATTTACAAAGCTGAAAGAGACTGAATTTCAAACAGCATCGCATTCTTGAGTCCATTAATATACGAGAAAATGTACTGACTCTATGAAGAGTAGTAAAATAAAAGAGAGTGCAAGTAAGAACATGAGAGACGTACTTGAACATTAAACTAAACAGTAATTTAATTACCCTTATACCAACAAATTATCTAAAGCTTCAGTTCTTTATTTTCTAGTTTCTGACCTCGGCTTCGCACGCGTTCTTTCTATTGAAACGTTTTGAGGTTATTTCTATCCTTCAAAACAAAAATAAATCGTAATGTATTTATTTTGTACAGAATAAGTTCAAATTAAATTTTCAATAACATTATTTCTTAAGGCTTACAAAATAAACACTTATTCAAGTCAAATTGTATTCTATAAAATATTATTTAATAAGAAATTAGTTCTTACTTATTTTCTCTTCACTTACTCGTACCTATTTACAATGATCAAAGGGCCATTCATGTCCTTGTTGTTTTTGGCTTAAAAACAAAGTACCTAAGAGTACTAAAGTACCTCAGATTGGTGTCTTCACGTTCTATAATCATAGCTCTGTGTTAAAATACGCCCAGCGAAATGAAACCGAGCTCAAAAGTTTATTTCTCATTTATTCTTCGAATAAAATGTCCACAAAAATATAAAGTTGTAAGCTAGCGAGGTTGCAAACTTTGTGCTTTGTAAGTGCTGGATATTTGCACCATTTGTTAAGATGTCGTGCGTTTGTGATGTGACCATTTGGAACATTTAATGTTACATTCCATTTAAACAAAAAATCCAACTGATAAAGGCGATTGTTGGTAAAGAAGTTGATTAGTTAGGGTCCTATCTTTATTGCAAATAAAATTATATAATAAGAGAAACAAATTATAACTTTATTACACTAATATTATATATTACATATTATATATTATTATTTATTACAAGTACTATTTGAACGGGTATTTATCGCGTTTATTTACTTATTTTTCCCGACGCTAAATAGTACTTGTAATTATGTGTTCTGATCGCGTAAGTTTAAAAATATTTACTAATATTATTATAATTGAGCTAAATGCAGACTGTTGGAAACTATCCACAGGAAGCTCGATCCATATCAATCGGAATCAGCCGGCGCTCGTCCCCAAGACGCTCTGGCTGTACGTACACGTATTGCCCCGCTATATGACAATACTGATCAATATCTGATGCAAGATACTCACCAGCTCTCGGGTCACGCGTCGCTTCGGCCAGAGCCTCTTTGCACCACGGACCTAGGGTCTCGTCCCCAAGGGGAGTATAATGCATAGGTTCTACCGAAACCTATAATAAATTAAGCTTTATTTACTTCCACACAAATTATTAACATATTTATCTATTCACTAAATTAATACTATACAGCTATGTGCGTCAAGTACCACTTAGAGTGCTGTAAGCCTCCTCCAGGTTCCGGTACTTCCATGCTTCACTATCCAAAGCCAGTAGCTGCACGATGTAACTATACCAACGGAGACCTAATTTATATACCATACTAGCTGCGCCCCGCGGTTCACCCGACACGTGGTGATAGATATTTTGGATAGGATACCATATATATTTATGAATTGTGTTATTCTGATATGTAAGCTATATTATTGTGAAGTTTCATGAAAATACATTCAGTAGTTTTTGCGTGAAAGTGCATCAAACATACCTACTTACATACATCCTCACAAACTTTCGGGTTTATAATATTAGTAGGAATTGCGCCTCTTGAGATCTTCGGCCAAATCTTATCTAAAATAGTAGACACGAGTGCATGATGACTATTAATTGGTCTTCAGCATCATTTCAACTACGCTGATAATCCTCTCTCATATAAAGTTATCTGCAACGTTGAATTTGTATCCCGACATCATTTATTTCCGCCGACGGACAATTTTATGTAAACGGTCGGTCCAATAAAACATTATCTCGGCCATAACGATTGTAATTAGCAGAAGCAATCAACGAAACGGTCCATCCTACGTTACAACATTTTATAGTTTTCTTGTACAGGGTGAAACGGACTTTTAACCCGTTGAGCGTTGTTGGATAAAATGATATGATGATGAAATAAACCACAGAGGGACGCGTGTCTATCAATCTCTCCGTGCAAATAGCACCGCACGAACTACCTAGAGTTTCTTTCATCCATGTACGATTCTAAGACGATTCTATTGTCATAGTAAGGTTGAAACGTTGGCTTGTCGAGCAAAATTTTTATTCAGTGAACGAACTACTAGATAAGTGGATTTAATGTGATTATATTTCCGTATAATTTTTTTTTTATATACATTTTTTCATTTATGTTTTGAAATTTAAATCATGTTTATTATAACTATTTTTATCAAAACCTGACATGTAAATTGATTTTACCAATAAATTGTTTTTCTGTATTTCTATAAAGCGATTTATTAGCAGGGTTCGGTCCTAGTGCATAAGAACAAGCTATAACCAGCCCATTTCTATGCCCAAACCCGTCCAGTCAATTCCCGATACGTCCCATTCATGTCTAAGACTTCACAGGGAATATAGGATCCATCGAAGTCTAAGACTATGTCCCACAGCGGCCGATATCTATAGAGAGTGATGTGACTTGGATCAGACTGCGAAAAGTTAAGAAAAAAGTGAATTAAAGCTAAGGCATGTGTTTTTTAAAAGATACTCGGATGGTTACATTTTAATTGATGTTTTTTAACAGAAGTTTTTATACAACAAACGTCGAAGATTGACCAACGCAATTAATAAGCAATTGCTAATTGACCGATTTTTACACAAGGTATGCACGCACATATTGAATATTCTTGGTGCGTATGATTTATAAAATAGAAGCTACTACCAAACAATTTGGATAAAACATTAAGATTTTTATTGAATACTGTCAAAAAATTTAAACTTGAGACGTGCTTCAATCTGAGTTGCGTTCGACTGTCTGGGCCTAAGGGAAAGATCAAGATAGTTATTGACAAAAAAGATTACGCACCTAATTGGTCTGAAAACTGTGCAATAACGCAGCCAATTTTGATTAATTATAGAACACTAGCTGCGCCTCGCGGCTTCGCCTACGTAGAAATCTATATGTCAAATGGTTTTTAAACCTTCCTCTTGTATCACTCTATCTATTAAAAAAACATGCATCAAAATCCGTTGCGTAGTTTTAAAGACTTAAGCATACAAATGGACAGACAGACAGCGGGAAGTGACTTTGTTTTACACTATGTAGTGATAAATCTGTGAGTTAGACGCTCTAGAACAACTATAGATTTAGACCTCAAACCGTCCTATTCACGTTCCGGAGACCATCGATCGGGTACCCAATTGCATTATTAATTTGTTATTGTAATCCCGTCAAAGCCTGCCAGGTACGACCCGGTTAGCGAATATCTCGGATATTGGGTCAAGCGGCCTCCAACCGGTTATAATAAGTACTTTCATCTTTAGAAGTTAAATGAGTTAGTATCGAGAAATTTTCTGTTAGTAATATTCTGATTTAGAAAGTTGGCGTTGTGGTACTACGTTATAGAGTAAGATGGGTCAGGGTTTAGAATAGAATATAATATGTATAAATAATAAATAAATATAAATAATGGTGGAAAATTCACACAGCATTATCTAGCCCCATGGTAAGCAGAGCTTGTGTTATGGGTATTGAAACCTGATATACATAATACAATATATTACATAGATAGATATTTTTTATTATACATAGAAAACGACCAGAACACCCGGAACAAATATCTGCAGATCGTACACACATTTGTTCCGAGGCGGAAATCGAACCCGCAACCTCATGCGTCGCAGGCGGACCTTCGTCCACCGCGCCACATCGGTCGTCATATAATCGTTTTTATTTGCGTTTCAATATATAAAATAATACAAATTATGAACGAATTCATTTAACAAACGAATGCTCTCAAAATAAATTCATGATTGACTGTTTCGAGGTGGTTCATCTGATATTGATGACTTCTGTGGCGCAACGGATGAAGCTCCGCCTGCAACGCAGGAGGTTCTTCGATTCCCGCCTCGGGACAAACGTCAGTATGATCTGCCGAAATAAACAATCCATGTATATTTTTTTTACCTAGATGTTGACTTTATACATATATATCTATTATACAATGTGTTTTGTCGAACCTTGATCAAACGAGATTTGCGGATACACGACATATATTTATCGATAAAAATAAAAAATTATAATCTCAAAAATAAAGTCGATTTAATTTTTTTTTTAATGAAAACTACTTCATCTGGTTTTTTCTCCGTTTCTTTTTGAGTGTATTTGTTGTACTTTACTGTACTTGTACTTTGTGTGTACTTTAAACGGTGTATTTTATTCAACGTAGTCTCATTTGAAAGCTAGATAGTCTACCTAGCTAACAAAATAAGAAAAAAATACAATTTCGGTACATAAGCCTAGTAAAATCAATATTTTTTTAAAAATTTGCAAAAAAAAATACGATTTTTATTTTATTTTTGATCTGTAACTTTAAAACTGGATTATTGTGGTGTACTTTTTTGCATGTTGTATTAAACTCCACAATTTAGTCTATAAATCCTTCAAAAATTATGGGCCTATCTCTTTTTGTTGTCATGTTATTCACCATTTAAAATAGGTACTTTCTGTTAGGATAGGTAACATATAATTTTTTATTTTTTATCGATACATACATAATTATGTCGTGTATTCGCACATCTCGTTTGATCAAGGTTCGACAATACACATTGTAGAGTGATTTTCCTCTATTTGTAGTGGTGACATTCCAACAATACAAAATCTTTAGCAATCATCATTGTAGCCTTAGTGACGACCTCTGTGGCGCGGTGGGCGAAGGTCCGCCTGCTATGCAGGAGGTCGCGGGTTCGATCCCCGCCTCGGGACAATTTAGTGTAGGTACTATCTGCATTTGTTCCGGGTGTTCTGGTCGTTTTCAATGTAAAATAAAAAATATCTATCCATGTAATGAATTGTACTATATATATCGGTCATCTAGTACCCATACACAAGCTCTGCTTAACTTGGGGCTAGATGATGCTGTGTGGATTGTCCAGCATTATTTATTTATAAATTATTTATAAGTAATATGTCTATGACTTACACTGAGCTTCAAATGCAGCCTACAATTGTCCTACTACTATTGTATAGGATTAAATCTAAATGGGCCTCTCTCATTAGAATCCAATTACGACAATTGCCTGAGTGAACCGACACTATGGGCATTACCAATTACTCTGTCGGTATTACTGGCCTCCGTACTAACCTTAGGTTTCTGTTGTTACAGTGGGTACCCTTACTCATCATCATCGGCCTATGATAGTCCACTGCTGGACATAGGCCTCCCCCAATGAGCATCATAGCGCCCTGTCTTCAGCTTGACGCATCCAGCATCTACCTGCAGTCTTTAGCAGGTCATCATCCCACCTGGTCGGAGGGCGTCCTACACTACGTTTACCGAGTCGTGGTCTCCACTCAAGAATACGTTTGCCCCAGCGGCCGTCGGTTCTTCGCGAGATATGGCCGGCCCACTGCCACTTGAGCTTGCTAATTCTTAGAGCTATGTCGATAACTTTGGTCCACTGTCGGATATTATCGTCCCCGTACCGAGGGGAAAGAATTAGCTTTAACATTACTATGGACTATTTTAATGTTGCCTGAAATTAATTATTATTGTTATATTTCAACATGAACTGTGGTAATCATGCATTCACGGCCCAGCTTCAGCGATGCGACCCACAAGCGCAAGGGCGCGCCATCGCTCAAACACCTGCGGCATGTGAGTCGTGGGCGTTTAAAGTGTTAAGTAGCGAATGCATAAAACAATAAAGTTTATACAAACTCACAGTAACTGTGAGTTTACTAAAGTGATAGTTGGAAATATGGTGTTAAAACTTGCACAGTGGTACTGGCCGTAAATGCAGACAAACTATTACCAGTTACGGACCGGGAAACTAGATGTTACAGTATAATCGCTTTAAGCGATAAGGCCGCCTATTGTACTGTTATTATGTAAGATTTAGATATAAGGTGTTATTTTGGGTACAATAAAGTGTTCATTCATTCATTCATTCATTCATTATAATAATAGTATTCAGTATAGCGTTCCTTTCAACCAACACGCTCTTTGGTATTCAATTAAATTAACGATAGGTATTATTACTAGTCCTGTACGGGACACCTTAAAGTGATATAAATGATACGAAGTGATTAATAAAAACTCTTATATTGATATAATAAATTGATTGATATTTGAGCACGCCTACCATGATGAGGTGAAAACATGAACTGATGCAATAAGCTAAGTGGAAGGCGCAGGTAACATATGATCTAACGATATTATTTAGATTCTAAATAATATCGATGATTTGACAATACTTAGCTTAGCTAGCTTATACCTAAATGCACGGTTGCGCTGCACCGTACAAGTCCGGTCAAATTCGATTCGCTTCTAAGCGATAAGGCCGCCCATTGTACTTGTCGCATGTAATCTAATGTAATGATCAATCAAATTTTTGTAATGATCTGTATCTGGTGTACAATGAAGTATTTTTTATTGTATTAGATCATAAATAGAAGTGTAGGTACAAACATTCGATAAGTGGTCTTATGTGTACTACTTAGCTTGGGGCTAGATGATGCTGTGTGGATTGTCTTGAATTACCAGTATTTATTTACTATTTATACATCCAACAATCCATCCAAACATTCGCAATTATAATCATTTGTGTGATTTGCGTTAACACTTTGACTGCTGAAATAGAATAGAAAGAATAGAATAGAAAAAACATTTATTTAGACACAGGTACAAAATACAGGCATATAATACACAAATAAAGAAGTTTATCATGGGGGTAAACGACACAAATAATATATAATAAAGTGATATTAAGAATAAAATAAGACTACCTCCATGACCCTGCGCCGAAATAGGGGTCGGCTCAGCGTGTGCTGAACATTATTATATTCAGCGCTGAAATCACACGGTATGTGTTTTCTACAAGTGACTAATATGCGTAAATCCACACTAGCGCAGCGGCTGAGAAAATACAGATCTGTGTGACTCAGCACAGCCGTAATATTTTTCGAACGAAACGCATGTGCGGCGCAACGCAACCGCTGTGTAGAGCGGCAGCACGTATTTTTTAGGTTATAAAAAAGATCGCAATCGTCGAAAAAAAATAGCAGTCAATGTTAACTAAGATTAGTATTTGATGCAGGTATAAAAGGTTCTATTTAAAAACGCTACTGTACTACTGTGTTTACTCCTACAAAACCGCAACAAAACCCATAGAATTAATGGAAATTGCTGCAATTTCCTAAATTGACCTGATAAAGCCAATGCACTGCTAGTTAGCTAATTGTATAGACACTGCTAACTAGGTAGAAATAAATAAATAATGCTGGGCAACATCCATCTAGCCCAAAGCTATGCAGCTTGTGTTATTAACGTGCTTTCCGAGCCACGAGAAATGTTATTATGAAGTATTTTTATTAAGTACTATCAGTTCAGTTAGGCTGGGCAGCGTTTGGAAAACTTCGTCGAGTCTTCTTGTCGTCCATACCGCAATGTTTAAAAACGAAAGTTTTTAATCAGTTCGTCCTACCCGTTATGACCTACGGAGCTGAGACGTGGGCACTCACTGTAGGGCTGGTCCACCAGTTCAAAGTCACTCAGCGAGATATGGAAAGAGCTATGCTCGGAGTTTCTCTGAAGGATAGGATTCGCAATGAATACATCAGGCAGAGAACCAAAGTTATTGACATAGCTCTAAGAATTAGCAAGCTGAAGTGGCAGTGGGCCGGGCATATCTTGCGAAGAACCGACCCCACCGCTGGGGTAAACTTGTTCTAGAGTGGAGACCGCAACTCAGCAAACGTAGTGTAGGACGTCCTCCGGCCAGGAGAGATGACGACCTGCGAAGGACTGCAGGCAAATGCTGGATGCGGCAAGCTGAAGACAGGGCTATGGCGCTCATTAGGGGAGGTCTATGTTCAGCAGTGGACTGCTATAGGCTGATGATGATAATGATGATTCATACTATGTGCTCCCAGGAAACACGTAATCCAATCATTATCATAGTGTACCCATGGAACTTAAAAAAATATCATTGTACCTAATCCCGTCCATCGTCTTCTCCGTTTAAGAAAACCTTACCAAAACTATTATCCTTACCAAAACCTTACCAAAACCATTATCCTTACCAAAACCTTACCAAAACTATATCTAATTTCCTCAATATAAAACTTTTTAACTCTTTTTCTCGTTTATGAAAAAGTTTGAACGAATCAGTGATGGCCAAGTGCATAGAGAAATATAAGGACCAAAGAGAATACAATAACTACGTAAATTAAAACAAGTGTCAAAATAAAATAATTTTAGCTTTTCCAAAAATCTTATAGCATTTTCATCATGGGATTATAAATTCTCTAGCACTATTTTCATGTAGTTCGTAAGTGTTTTAAAATTTTCACCATGCCTATCGAAATTCCTGTACTTTTGAAGAAAATCTGCAGAAACTGGTAAAATTTTGCATTTCCTCTTTGGTAGTATGTAGTGAACTTTGATTATTTACAGGTAAATCAGTGAAGTTCATTCTTCTGAGGCTCTAGTTTTTTACATTGTACAAATCGCCACGACGACTAACAGATATTAGAGAAAGCCTATGTACTAGAATTATAATTGATAAAGACTCGTTATCAGGAAAAATAAAGCCTTTGTTGCGTTTACCGGCAACACTTTATAAATATCTGAGTTCGAATAATAAAAAATAGTATCACTACATGCTATAAAACAAAATCGCTTTCAGCTGTCTGTCTGTTCCTATCTTTAAAACGACGAACGGACTTTGATGCAGTTTATTTTCATGGAGGTAGTAATTCAAAAGGAGGGTCATAAACCATTTGACTAATATATTTCCGCGTGGGCGAAGCTGCGGGGCGCGGCTAGTACAATATAATTATAATTTTGATGATCCAAAGTCTTGAAAATATTAGCATAGATAGTTTTTTGGCAGTAACCTTGTAGAAACGTAGACATGAGCAATTCTGGCAGCAAACAGGTAAACATGTCAGTTGCGTAAGTTTTTGTTGTGCTGGAACCTCCAGACGCGATTTATGGAGACAGGAAATGGACTTGGTAGATACTTGCGTAATATATTTGTACAGATAAATATCCATATATTTGTATCCATTTATTAGCAATTATAGGAACACAATGCAAAAATACTGCAGGTATTCCATCCTAATACAAGCATGTGTTCTTGAGACCGCGACTCGGTAAACGTAATGTAGGACGCCCTCCGACCAGGTGGGATGACGACCTGCAAAAGACTGCAGGTACTCGTAGATGCTGGATCATCAACCTATATCAGTCCACTGCTGGACATAGGCCTCCCCCAATGAGCGCCATAGCGCCCTGTCTTCAGCTTGCCGCATCCAGCATCTACCTGCAGTCTTTCGCAGGTCGTCATCCCACCTGGTCGGAGGGCGTCCTACATTACGTTTACCGAGTCGCGGTCTCAAGAACACATGCTTGTATTAGGGTGGAATTCAATGCTAGGTTTATATGAAGATGTTAAATATTATGTGACAATCTCTGTGGCGCGGTGGACGAAGGTCCGCCTGTAACGCAGGAGGTTGCGGGTTCTGCAGATACTTTGTGCCGGGTGTTCTGGTCGTTATCTATGTATAATAAAAAATATCTATCTATATAATCTATTGTTTAAGGTACACGGTGTATATCAGCCATCTAGTACCCATAACACAAGCTCTGCAGTCCAACATTATTTATTTATTTATCTTAGGTGGTTTTAGATCCTCGTCAACAAAATACAAGGCTTTTCTCTTTTCTGCAGGTTGAGTCCAATGCTTCGAAAATGGCGGCCCCGGAGCAAGCCGGAGACACCGGTCCCTCACCGCTACATGTACAAACTGGCTAAAGTCCCTATCACACCCAGTCTCACATTACTCTCCTTCAGAGCTTCTACCAACTTCTTGTACCTGAGCTTCGCAAACACAAACTCCGACTTAACAGAGTTCACTGAACTTTGCGCGGACAGCTGATTGATACCTACTAAATTCAATGTTAAGAAATACTCATATTATATTTTTTTCAGTGAGATATTTTGAATAGGGTCTTCCATGTTAAGAAATATATTTGTATCAGTCGGTGTTTAGAATAAAGGGTCCTTCAAACTACGGTGTGTTGGTGGGTTTTTCAAATGTGTGTTAGTTTTTTGTGTGTGTGTTTTTGTTTTCGTGTTTTGTGCCGTTTTGTCTTAGATTAAGTCATGTGTAAGTGTATTGTGTGATGAAAAATGAAATAAAAATTGTGTTCCATTTAATATTAGTCTTTGTATTAGCTTTAGGTAAGTTAAATGTTAAAACTTTTGAAAACTATCGTGGTTATTAACACTAAAGTCATTTAAAACGGAATATTTACCATGATTTGATTTTTGAGTTTTCTAATATTTCGGCACAGTTTCATGCGCCATGATCACGGAATAACAAAATGAATCGGCGTCAACGGGGAATAATAAACAAAAAGTTCACTTATCCCCGTTGACGGGGACTGTCAACGGGGATTAGTGGAATAAGCCAAGAAAATCAATATTGAAGGGTTTTTATCTAAGACTGCCAGAGGCTAAGATCAAGCAGCCTGCTATAGTTTATCTGAGGCGTTCGCGACCCACCTTTACACTGAGCCTCCACACTGTCATATTTTCAAATTTCAGTGTGAAGGTGGGTCACAACCTCGTTCAATAGTGTTAACAATGGGAATAATAAAAAGGAGACTAAAACATTCCTTCGCTACCCACCTTACTACCATAGTGTTACGAAAGCCACTCTATGCAATATATCGAGTTGATTGGAAATACTCGCCGATTATCTATACTAATATTATAAAGAGGAAAGGTTTGATTTTTTGTTTGTTTGTAACGTATAGGCTCCGAAACTACTGGACCGATTTGAAAAATTCTATCACCGTTAGGGAGCCTTAACATTCGTGGTGAACATAGGCTATATTATATTTTCAAAAAAGTAAGGAATCCTTACTAAAACTCCAATAATGTAACCCAAGGTGTGAAAAATGTACCTATAAAATTCCTTGCATATCAATACGCCACTTTTTCTAAATAAACGTGGTTGCCTAGCAACGCTCTTTTGACAACAAAGGTTTGATAACAAATTACTTTATGGAAACTCTTTTGTTAGGTTGTACGCCTTTTTTTATTTTGATTCTGTAGACACGATAATAATATTATAAAGAGGAAGGTTTGATTTTTTATTTGTTTGTAATGAATAGGCTCCGAAACGACTGGACCGATTTGAAAAATTCTTGGGAAGCTACACTATCCCCGGTGAACATAGGCTATATTATATTTTCAAAAAAGTTAGCGATCTTCACTAAAACTCCATAATGTAGCCCACGGTGTAAAAAAATCACCTAATAAAGTGAAATTTAAGTTTAACGCGGGTGAAACCGCGGGGAACAGCTAGTTATGTATAAAGTACCTAATCATAATAGGCAGTCAATAATACGCAGCGAGCACAATATTACCATTTATAGGAATACATTTTCGTAACGGCGGGCGAGTCGTCAATGGCTCTGTCGACGATCTCCATCTTGTCGCGACATTTTTTGTAGACAATGATGTGTCCTGCAAATTTGATCCACGTCGCCGACTACAGCCACCAGTTTCTTGGAACTGTTGGTAGACTCGCCGAATGGGAAAACGGCTCAGGTATAGTCGCAGAGTCAAATCACACTGCCGCATCCGTGATTGCAACAGTGCAATCACTTGAGCGGCTTTTTCAGCGGTGGTATCCATCATCATCATCAGCCTATATCAGTCCACTGCTGGACATAGGCCTCCCCCAATGAGCGCCATAGCGCTCTGTCTTCAGCTTGCCGCATCCAGCATCTACTTGCATTCTTTCGCAGGTCGTCATCCCACCTGGTCGGAGGGCGTCCTACACTACGTTTACCGAGTCGTGGTCTCCACTCAAGAACACGTTTGCCCTAGCGGCCGTCGGTACTTCGCGAAATATGGCCGACCCACTGCCACTTCAGCTTGCTAATTCTTTGAGCTATGTCGATAACCTTGGTTCTCTGCCGGATGTATTCGTTACAAATCCTATCCTTCAGAGAAACTCCTGGCGGTGGTATCCATCTTGAGGTACATTTTATATTGTTTTGCTTGTGTTCACTTTGAAGCCTGGACAGTGTTAATAATATCTATCATTTTACCTGGAACGGCCCATAAACTCTTTTAAAGTAGTGCAACTACTGACCCACTTTAACGAGTTATTTCGGAATATTGTTTTCAACATTCTGTAACAAAGCTTTTTCCTTTGTATTTTAATTAAAACGCTTATTAATTGAAGGGTAATTCAATAAAATTTCAAATAATACTAATATATGTCGGATAAAATGGACGCGTTAGCTGCTGACGCCGCCGCTTCAAACATAGTTTCGGAAAGTTGCGGTTTTTGTGACGCCGAATGTATTATATCATTTTTATTTATTTAGTGTTTGTATAGATCTTGTTTTCTATCCTTTCATTTCTTCAAATAACACCACCGTCTATTTCGTTTTTATTATTCAGTCCAGTCCAAGGTTGCCTGGAAGAGATCGCTCACAGCGATAAGGCCGCCCATTGTATGCCAGTGTTATTTTTAGTTTATTTGTCTTTTGCAAATAAAAGTTTTATGTGTGGTGTGCAATAAAGTGTTTTTTGTCTATCCATCTACAGGGGGAAGTATTTTTTATTATTTTATAGTAGAACAGAAACTGGTCTCCCTCGTGGTCCTACTAGTGGGACAAAATAGTAGAACCACGAGAAAACGGCCGTTCTATCGTCTTGCTACGATTATGCAAGGCTCTTTAAGTTCTTGTAAATAAAACCTTTACTCTAGAGTTACTCTTTGCTCGAGATAATCACATTTGATGACAATTCAAAGTCATTGTCAAAGTCTCAAGAAGAAAATTTGTTCAAATATTTACAAAACCAAATTCCTAAAAATTATTCGCAATGTAGTTGCATGACCAAAATAATGATTCAAAATGGTAACGTTTAAAAAATCTATAGAATTGATAACCTTTTACAGTGCATCGGAATATAAGTTAAAATAGTCATGGGAAAATTAAAAGAGTTTTTCAGAAAAATAAGGGAAGAGTACCATGTGTAAGCGTTGTAGTAACAAGTGCAAAAATCGCTGTAGGGGATGGTTCTGCTGCAAAGGATGCGAGACATGCAATCTTGTTTGTTGCCAATTCATTTGCCATGTCATAAAAACGGTTTACAATTACTTGAGGCCGAAAAAGCCAAAAACCAGAAGAGAAGCTCGCACTAGGTACGTTCCACATCAAGAAAGAAGATATCCTTATAATCCAATTTACATAAAGAAAAATAAAGATGAAAACTGTAAGAGACCAAGATAATTAAAAATTGCCATAGCTTGCCTATAAATAAGTTCTCAGTTGAATTGACAAACCTACCCACACTATAGTTTTCATAGTTGTGCTCTTTGTATATACACAAAACTAGCGTTACTAAAATTTTAATACGCTTCAAGGTCTTTAAATTAAATAGAGTTATGGTTAAATACAAAAAATACGAATATGTGTTGCTATCGGATCTACCCATGCGTAAGTAAGACCAAGTACTGTTGCCGACGTTTTAGAAAACGCCTGAAACACATTTTCTGTAGTAAATGTTGTAAAAAATGCTGTAGAAAGTGCTGCAAAAGCACATGCTGCAAACGAATTTGCAGAACTCTCCGCTCCTGCTGGCGAGTACTGGTAAAACCATGTCGAAAAACAAAAAAGAGAAGATTCAATAAAAAACAGCCACTACTGTACATCCATTCTGACCGTAAAGTCAACGGCTAAATGTAAGGAACCCACTGCAGATTATATTTTATCACGAGATACATAGAAGACAGATTTTTGAAAATGTGTGGAAAAAACAGTCCAATGGGACGCTTCTTCACTAAAATAACCAGATGCGGATATTGGGACGAGTTATGTGACTGGGAAGATTTTAAGGAGTGGTGTGAAGAGAGATGGTGCACATTCTGTCAATTTGTCAGAAGGAAATGTAAATGTAAAAGCAAAAATAGAAGGCTGACCCCATACAAAGGCTCGGGGACTTCTTGGGCAAAAGAATAACATCATTCAGCTGCAATCAAGCGAAAGATTATGTAAGATATTTTAACACACCTCAAACCGCAAATAGAATAGTGGGTCCCTCAAAATCA
Source organism: Eupithecia dodoneata (assembly GCA_947044415.1). Taxonomy (NCBI): domain Eukaryota; kingdom Metazoa; phylum Arthropoda; class Insecta; order Lepidoptera; family Geometridae; genus Eupithecia; species Eupithecia dodoneata. The sequence continues at coordinate 1,736,115 of OX345656.1, read as the reverse complement.
TCGTGAGAGGTATTTTTGAAAATGTGTCGGAGATGCTGTTGCAAATGTTTTAAATGTATAGGAAAAATAATTGCTATAACATGGAGAAAATTAAGGCCCCTTTTGGCTCGAGTGATACCATTAGATTACATATGTCGTTGTGTTAGACGCTTCTGCAGGAAGATATGCAGGTGTGCATATTGGCAAAAATTATGGTGGGACACAGATTTTGATTGTGATTTTGACGATATCATAGATGTTTTCAACGATTGCTATAGATACGTGAAAAGGAAACTTAGTTGCAAGAAAAAAAAGAAAAAGCCGTTTGTTTACACAGGCAGGAAATATGGTAGAAAGAATAGCGTTATTATTGTGTAATGAAACAAAATCAGATTCATAAAAACCAACACACATTCCACCAGGGACCAACCTATTAGAATACAATCAATTTTATACTCAGTTACACCAAAATGGGATCCATTTCTGCTAATCAAACGCTTTAGGTACTATGGCAACGGCATCGTGATATCATAGTCACGTAGAATCCTTAGGTGCAAGAACTCTACATATTGCGTGCGCTGTTATGTGCACGAAGATATTGATATAATGGATTCAATCGTGACACTAGATGCGCGTCTCATCTGTAGTTTCTTTCATAGAATATTAATGTGTCTTTCTGTGACGATGCCGGATGTCATAGTGAAGCCATTAATTTAGCAGAATAAGACCCCTGGAGCGTGATGGGGACGTATACAATTCACCACTGTGCTATCGAATTTGACGCCACATAAGCATCACGACAATGTGGTTGACATTTGAATGGTAGATTATACTTGTCCCCACACTGCTCCGGTTATGTGGAATCCGTCTTTTTGGCTGTATACATTTCTGCAATTCAGTACTTCTGATTGTCCATCCTGTGCTGTAACATAGCAATATGACTGTTCAACTCATCATAAAGTTACTATAATAAAAATGCCTTGTACTAAACTGGCTTTTCTTGTATGTACTCAATGAAGTTACTTTAAATCTTTAACTGGGCATGCACCTTGATCAACGGTGATATTATATAACGACCTCTGTGGCACGGTGGGCGGAGGTCTGCCAGCGACGCAGTAGGTTGCGGCTTCAATTCCCGCCTCGAGACAATTGTGTGTACGGTCTGCATGTAATTATAATAAAAAAAAATTTAAATATAATAAATAATAGCTATCCATGTAATCTATTGTATTAAGTGTGTCAGTCATCTAGTACCCATACCACAAGCTCTGCTTAGCTTGGGGCTTGATGATGCTGTGTGGATTGTACAACATTATATATTTATATTTATCTCAGGGCAGGAAAAAAGACAGGAGGCTGTCTAACAAAGTAATTATTGCTACTACACTATCTGCACCTTCATTAATAGGTCCCGCACGCCCAATTGACCACCCTACCCTATGGCTAGGTACCTATAAAGGTGGTCTTAGACCAAGCGAACAAAGAGCTGATTGTAATTTAGATGCTTTGTAGATTGATTGTAATTTAGATGCTTTGTAGATTGATTGTAATTTAGATGCTTTGTAGATTGATTGTAATTTAGATGCTTTGTAGATTGATTGTAATTTAGATGCTTTGTAGATTGATTGTAATTTAGATGCTTTGTAGATTGAATGTAATTTAAATGCTTTGTAGATTGTCCAGCATTATTTATTTATTTATTTTATGAACTTAAACAATGGCTATCATTTTGTCGGAGAACAGAACATGCAAATCCGCAGGCAGAAGCGTGTCTACTCAATAGCAGTACTTAATATAATATTTATACATTTCTCAATGATACCAGGAAACTGAATTCCCAACAGAATTTGACACCAGTACACCAGGAAAATTTGAAGCGAAAGTTATGAAGATTCTCCCAGTAAATTTTACTGCTTCCATAGGTACTAATAAACCAGACTCTTCTGTCATTATATTACTCATCAATTCTAGATTAAATTTTAATTCGTACTAAACCAACTGCGCCCCACGGTTACGCTCGCAATCAATAAATTTCTTTCCGGCCCTGGTGGGGGCACAGAGTGGGGCCTCGAGGCTTGGCCTCATTACCCCGGCGTCAAGTCGAGGGGTGACGACCCCTCGGTCCTTGGGTTTTGTGGGAATATCTTTTTTTTCCCCCTTCTCAATGTTTTTTTTTTGGCTGCATTTGGTTTGTATTTTTTTATTAATAGACACAAGGACTCTATGGTGTTTCCGCAGGGATCAGGTCCCGCGGAAGGGGTCACCATGGGCGGTCGTCTTCCTGGGGCCGGGGCTGGGGCGGCGCGATGTTGTGGAGGTGCTCGTGGTGTCCGTTATCGGCGCGATCGTACATTCGACGCGCCGTCTGCACGACGAATTCCTCCACGGATTGGATCTGCAGGTCACGGGCGATGACGTCGTTCCTGATGTAGCGCCCCGCGCCCGTGCAGATCCTGAGGGCCACGTTCTGCAGCGCCTGGAGCCGGTCCTTGTTGGCCTTGGGAGACCAGAGCGTACCAGCTCGGCGTAGGTTAGTCGGGACCGGACGTAGGACTTGTAGACCCGCACTTTAGTCCTCAGCGGCAGCCGAGATCCCAGGACAGGTCGGAGGAGCGCTCGGGCGACGCGCGCTTGTTGTAGCACGCGGTCAACCTGTGGTTGCATCCTCAACGACCTGTCAATCTCGATGCCGAGGTACCTCGTGTGCGAGCTCCAAGCCACGTCCTGGCCCCGAAGCTGGAGTTGAGGTGGGTGGCGGCGGCGGCGGGAGACAAACAGCGCGGCCGTTTTACCCACATTGACGGCCATGCGCCATTTGTCCAGCCATGGCGGCAGGACGTCTAGCAGCCACTGCATCCTGCTGGCTGCGATGGTGGGGCTGGTGGATGACGAGAAGTAGGCGCTGTCGTCCGCGAACAGCGCCAACGAGACATCCCTCTCCCCGGGGTATAGGTGGCCCTCCAGTGTCGGGATGTCGTCAGTGTACAGCGCGTATAGGGCGGGCGACAGGCAGCTACCCTGCGGTACACCAGCTGAGATGGTCCGGGTGGAGGAGGTGGCATCCTCGACTGCGACGAAGAACCGGCGGTTGGCGAGGAAGGATGCCACGAGCCTGGTGAGGGTTGGCGGTGTAGGAGTCTGCAGGAGCTTGTACAGCAGGCCGGGGTGCCATACACGGTCAAAGGCCTTCTCCACGTCTAGAAAGACCCCGGCGGTGGATCGCCCGGCGTTGTGCGAGGTGGTGCATCACCCTGGTGAGCTGCAGCGTGGTGGAATGGCCGGACCTGAAGCCAAATTGCTCTGGGCGTGGCTCGATCGTTGAGGCCAGGCGGCCCAAGAGCAGACGCTCCAGGAGCTTGGCCACTGTTGATAGCAGGGTGATGGGGCGATAGCTGGCGGGATGGCGATGGTCCTTACCCGGCTTCGGCAGGGCGATGACCCGCCCGGTCTTCCATGAGTCCGGGAAGTGGCACGTTCGGAGGATTCCGTTGATGAGCCGGGCGAGTGCGGCGACTCCACGGCGGGGCAGCTGGGCGAGTGCCATGTTGGGGACTCCGTCATAGCCTGGCGCCTTCCACCTGGGTAGGCGGAGGACGGCCTTCCGCACCTCAGCAGGAGAGAAGAAGTACTCCCCGCCTAGGGGCGGTGTCGGGCCAGACAGGAAGTCCTCAACTGCCTCCTCAACCTGGTGGTGATGGTTGAGAGTCTCGAAGCTGACATCTGCTGGAACAGGGTGTGGCGTGAACTGCTCCGCCAGATGCTCGGCCAGTATCTCGGCGCGGTCGGCAGGAGCGGTTACGCCCGCGTGGAAGTCTGTGTGTCAAATGGTTTATAAATCTTCATCTTGAACCACTCTATCTATTAAACCTTATCAAAATCCGTTGCGTAGTTTTAAAGATCTATCTAAGCATACATAGGGACAGACAGACAGCAGCGGGAAGCGACTTTGATTTATTTTATGTAGTGATGTTGTCTTCAACTTCTTGCTTGATGGCTCTGCGTCTGGATTGACGTGCTCTTAGCGATAAGGCCGCCCATTGTGCATCTGTATCTTTGTTTGTTTGTTCTTTACTGTTTTTTTTTTCTGTGTTTGGTGTGCAATAAAGCGTGTTTCTCTAATCAGCGCCACAGCATTTGACACAGAGAGTAATGAATTTTTGCCAGCTCCACACTTGTTAACATTTTAAAATGCTAGCTATGGTCCTGAATGATGCTTGATCTAAGGTTTCTTGTTTTTTTTATTACTATGAGTGTAAAAATATTCACTTAATTACATTAGTATCTTCGTACGTGGCATAATTACTTCCTAAATCTTGCTACCTACAGACTAAATTTTTATTAATAAGCCGACGTGACTAATTATAATTATGCAAAATAATAAGTTCCTGAAAAGTTGCCTGAAGTTGCTTAATGGCGGTTTGAGGTTCCGCCGATATGTTCGGAGTTGTGAAGGCAATTTGCAGTGTGTGCGTTAAGCTTCCAAAGCGTGCAGGAATTTTAATGATTGTTAAAAGTTTGTGCCGTTGTGAGATGTTTGGGTGAACGCAACGCCAAAACTACTGAACAGTACAATGTTTGCATGCCTGAAAATCTGAGTATGAACAAATAAATTATTATTTAGGCATTGAATAATAATTATAGTATATTCTTATGTATATTAAGTTATTATTTGCACTGTTACTTTATTATTTTATTGTTTTGGTTTTGTTGTATATGGTTAGCGATACAATGTAATAGCGATTGATCAAATTGCAAAAATTACATTTTCTCAGGTCGCGTGCTTAGCTCGAGTAAAGGAAGCCTAGTCTACCCACTACCCAGTCCTGCTTATCAGTGATGGATGCAGAAGCTACACGGAACCGCTGGCACTATTCATCAACGCCTATCTAAAAGATAACATTTGCATTTTATAGGAGTTGCATATTATAAGTTCTAGCTTACCGCTCGCGATCGCATTTAAATTATTTATTATTTATTTATTTTTAAGCCTATTTGGTCCCCGTTTTAGCTCTAAGAATTAGTGGCAGTGGGCCGGCCATATCTCGCGAAGAACCGACAGCCACTGGGGCAAACGTATTCTTGATGGAGACCTCGGTAAACGTAGTGTAGGACGCCCTCTGACAAGGTGGGATGACGACCTGAAAAGACTGCAGGTAGATGCTAGATGCGGCAAGCTGAAGACAGGGCGCTATGGCGCTCATTGTGGGAGACCTATACTTGCTTGTTACTTGGCTCCAGGAGTGGACTGTTATAGGCTGATGATGATGTAAACTATATCGCCCCAAGGTAAATAGACATTCTGTTGCGGAAACTAGATATAGATACCTGATATAAATAAATCCACACCAACCAAATGGTCAGATAATTATGATAACTGGAAGATCGTGGTCCATAACAGTGCTAAGGTTTCATGGCATAGATCAGCATCATCATCAGCGTATAGCAGTAAACTGCTGGACATAGGCCTCCCCCAATGAGCGCCATAGCGCCCTGTCCTCTGCTTGCCGCATCCAGCATCTACCTGCGCGGCGTACATAATGATGTCAAAAAGTCGCTACAGATTTATCTTAAGCCATACAAACCCGTGGCCCTACCATAAACAAACAAAACTTGCTCCTGTTTCTACTTTTATGATATCCCACTTCACTTTACGACGAAACTTCGGATGTAAAACTAAATAACTATAAAAGTAAAAGGGAAATTGGACTTAAGCTTGGAATGTTACTTGTTGTTCTTTGTACTTTAACCATTTTGTTTAAAGGGATCCATGACTTTGGTACTACTATTCTTTTAAATACTTAACCTGTACTAGAAAATATCTAAAGTAAAGAAAAGTAAAAATGTTATTTATCGACAAAATAGACAATGCATCAGGCAATACGAGTCCATAGGATCTAGTAAAAAACGGTGTTTCAGGAGCCAATGGCTTCTCCAACTAATGTTTACATATAATGTCTAATAATTATGTCTAAGCAACGAAGGATATCTTATAACTAATTTTAAATGTAGGTACAGAGTAATCCAGCTAAATAAAAACATAACATTAACATGTAGAGCAGTAATCTCGGACTGGATGGTTAAGATCTACATTGCGATGTATGAGTACAATGTTTAAGACAATATCTCTTTTTAAGTTCGGTTTAAAGAATATTTATTTTCTCAAAAGAAATTACATTTCACTTATCTGAGAAAACATCTTAAGCTAAGTATTTTAAGTACCTAAACTTCGAACAACCAAACAATGTTTAGTACCTACCTACTTTAAGTATATCTACAGAATTATAGCTAATTAACAATCATGTGTATAATGAAGAATTTAGAGAGTTTTATAATTTTCCAGTACGTAACAATAAGACAAATAACAAAAAATATTAGTAGTAGTAATTTAAGCTTACTTCAGATCTATCTGCTGTTCGTGCGATCTATAATATGGGTCCCAGAGAATCCCTACGTAATAAATTCAAAGAAATAAACATAATGACAGTACCATGTCAATATATTTATGAAAACTTGTTGTACACTCATAAAAACATCGATCGATTCAATAAAAAAAGCGATATACATAATGTAAATACTAGAAATAAGAATAAACTCGCTGTTCCCACAACTAGACTACATAAGATAAGTGCATCTTTTAAAGGGCAATGTATACGCTTCTACAACAAAACTCCAAGTGAGTTGCAAAAATCATCAATAAATAAATTTAAAAAAATTGTGAAGCATATTCTTTGTAAAAAGGCTTATTACAAAATATCAGATTATCTAGAAGATAAAAAAGCTTGGAACGAGTTTTGCTCCAACTCAAAATCTAACAACTTACAGATAAGCAAATCTATGTACTAGACACATAAGTTATGAACATACTGGTGGTTTCTTCTCACTTCTTCCACTGGTGGACAAAAAATTGAAGTGAACATCAATATAATAATGAATAGTATAAAATATGACTTGTCTAAGTGCTTATTTGTAAGCCTAAGGAAATAAACTTTCATTTCATTTCATTTCATTTCATCTATGTAATGTAAGTATATCAGTCATCTAGTACCCATAACACAAGCTATGCTTAACTTGGGGCTAGGTGATGCCGTGTGGATTGTCCAGCATTGTTTGTATTACTTATATTAATTATTTATGTACTAGATGTTTTTCTTAAACGTGTCTATTTTCTCGAGTTAATATAACTGTTTGGAGCAGTTAATCAAGTGAGATATACCCATTTCAACAGCTCAATGTATCGTAAATACAATTTCCCGAACCCGATAACAAATCAAGTTTAATATTCACCGCGTATACCTAAGCATTATAACAGCCTGTAGCAGATGGCGGTTTCGTTGCGAGCGATCGCTGAGTTAAGGGGTAGACTACAAAAATGTATTGTTTTACTATAAACGAACGATGTGGCGAGGCAGACTAAAGCTTTGCGCACATTTATCCAAGCCGTTTCTCCGCCGATAGTCGACGTGACAGCCAAAGCCTTAGGTCCTTCTGAGAAGGTTGCGGATTCGATTCCCGCCTTGGGAAAAATGTTTGTACGATCTGCTAATATTTGTTCCGGGTATTTTCTGTGCTTCTATGCTGCGTAGTGTCTCTAACTAGAAGTTTGCTTTTTATCAATTTAGACTGTTGCCTCAAAATATGCAAATGAAGAGAATCTAAGTCATTTTTTTTAGCATAAAATTAATTTAAATAAACGATGAACAAAAATTTGTAGTATTTGGTTCAAGTGCCAACAGAATCGTTAAATTTGTAGTATTTGGTTCAAGTGCCAACAGAATCGTTAAATTTGTAGTATTTGGTTCAAGTGCCAACAGAATCGTTAAATTTGTAGTATTTGGTTCAAGTGCCAACAGAATCGTTAAATTCGTAGTATTTGGTTCAAGTGCCAACAGTATACTTTTGACCATTTTATACCGCCACATAACAATAACCCAAGCTATACCTATCAGTTTTTGTCCGCGCTAACACTGCACAGTAATTCATTTGGTTGAACCTAAATTATTAATTTTTAATATTATGCAATCACACATCGTTTATTTTGTCAGTGTTTCGTTCTTGTTTATTTTGTCAGTGTTTCGTTCTTCTGGTCGCCTCAAAGGGCAATACTGAAAATCAGTGTTTTGCTCATCGAGCAAATCTTTTCGCTGAGTTATTGCCTTTTTGACGGGCTGCAGCACACACACAATTTTTAAATCTCTTCTTTTTTTTAAATTGTTTATATGTACTTTTACTTATTGTATACTACTAGGTACTTAACTCATTGTTCTCTAATTTATCTGTGTTATTCTATGATGTGCCTTTTCTATTGTGACCTTTGTAACATGTGCTGCAGTTGTCAAATAAATGAATTATCTATCTATCTATCAACAGAATCGTTAAATTAATTAGATTCTGAGATTATAAAAATGTGGCCAAGATGCTGGAAACAAACTCAGCTTCTATCTCCATATAATGCTAGTACAATGTTACTGAAACCAACAAAGTAATTTAATAAAAACCTCGATACACATGTAATATACGTACATGTGTAGAATACGTTTTCAACATTATTTCTAATGTATGTCTACGCCCTTACAAGTCTGGCACATTTCTCTTTGTTCGCAATAACAACGGAAACATGTTGATTTTACCAAAATATGTATATTGATTTCCAATTTCTCTTATCTGTTCGCTTTTCACGTGATCGAGAAACTGTGAAATGAAACAAAAACACAATTTAATCTGCGAACAAAAGGCTGATGTAAGACTGAAACCTTTAAATTAAACGCCAACCCATCAACAGCAGACGTTATTCATCATGGACCTATAGGTCCACTGCTGGACATAGGCCTCCCTCAATAAGCGCTATAGCACCCTGTCTTCAGCTTGCCGCATCCAGCATCTGCCGACGTCCTTCGCAGGACGTCATCCCACCTGGCTGGAGGGCATCCTACACTACGTTGGGACCCCCATTAGAATTAAAAATTAAACCAGACAATTTATTATGTATCGATTTCCTAGGTCCAGCAATGGACTGCTATAGGCTGATGATGGATGCCAAAGCATTTTCTATCCGAAAATTATTGTCATAAGGTCGTGTATGCCGTAGCACCACTGCATCCACCATCTAAGAACACGCGGCGAATTCATATATTCACGAGGGAACCAAAATGAAAAATTCCACTTCTCTGAACGAGTCGTATATATCTGACTAGCTGCGCCTGGCGGCTTCACCCGTGTGGTAATCTATGTATCAAATGGTTTATAAACCTTTCTCTTGAATCACTATATCTATTTAAAAAACTGCATCAAAATCCGTTGCGTAGTTTTAATCATCTAAGCATAGGTACAGACAGCGGGAAGCAACTTTGTTTTATATTGTGTAGTAAAGCACTTCCAGTAAGCGGCTGTATAAATTGATGTATGGTTTGATAACTTGTTTCATGTTAAGAATCCATTTGGATCTGAAATCAAATCAGACATTAGTAATTTATATTACTTTGAATTACCGTAGATTGTTTCAACCATGAAGTAGATAGATGTAATGGGAACCTGATGACTGACTTACTAGGATATTTAGGGTTCCGTGCCGCAGGGTTTCGAAAACCTATATAGACCCATATATATATTTATATACATGTATAGAGTAGATTACGTTAACCTAGAAATTAAACAATTTCTTAAAGCTAATATTGGAAAATCCGAAAACTGTAATTTGTTTTTGTTTTATATCACAATTAATTCAGGGTATCCTAGTGTAGTGATCAAAGAGAGATTCACTATATATTAGTCTTAGTATATAAGCAAAATATGAAAAAATTTAAGGTGATGTGATTGTGGTACTATGTATGCGTGTATTTGTGATCAAATAAATAAAAACATATTATTATTCATTTATTTTTGCCCTCATAAATTTATACGGAACTCTCGGTGCGCGGGTCCCACTCGCACCTGGCTGGTTTGTTTTTAATAATAGACTCAGATTCCAGTCTCAGAAAAATACATTATAATGCAAAAAAAACATGGTGGGAATCGAACCCTATTACCTGTACTTTGCCTCCACTAATAACTAGCTAAAGAAAAAGCCTACATAAAGGTACATTATTTATTACTAAGATCCCGTTATTTCATTAGAACCCCGTCATGTCTCCGTGAGGGATGCCGTATATACGTCACGTAATGCCTGCAGCAATTATTTACTCGCCAGCCTGGTTTTTACGTCTAAGGCTCCGCGCAAACGAGCCACCGACCACAGCCACTGGTGGCCAGCGACAGCCACTTAACATACTTTTTCATATATTTTGTATAGCCGCGCCGCATACGTGTAGCCGGTGGCGGCCACTCGCTACAGCGTATATATCGTATGTGGTGGTAGCGCGCGACAGCCACCGGTGGCTGTGGTCGGTGGCTCATTTGCGCGGAGCCTTAAGACAACGTAGTTTTTGTCAGAAGATGTTGTGTATGTCACTACATGTGTCACTGTGTATTCCTGTTACTGGCAATGACATTTAGATGTACCAAGGTGATTGTATCGTGGCCGATACTTGGCCGACGCAAATGGAGGGTTATGTGTTTGAAAAATTCAACTTATGACACGTTCACTAATTTCATTTCATTTTCATTTATTCAGTTCCACCGTAGGTACACATGTTACACTTGATGTCGGTCAGTTGTACCTACATTAAAATAATATAACAATTTTATTATAAAACACACATTAATTTTGACATAGGAAACACCATAAGGGATTGTGTTTTAGAAAAAGCAGACAGACATGCCTTGTTTAAAAAAATTTGATATAACGTTCATAGATAATATTTAATACTTTCCTTCCCTATGGGGAACGAGTTCTAGGTTTTTTTATAAATTGAAGTGAACAGAAAATGAAAAACAACACCTCATTTCTTATTTATAATAATTTATGGTATAAAATGTTACTCGCCTAAGTGATCATTTTGTAAGTCTAAAGAAATAAAGGATTTTGCATTTAGATTTTTTTATGTTGGTGGAATTTACACATGTCACAAATACAAAAGTGTGCCTAGTGCCAACATAAGTTATATAAACCCGTATTTTCATGATACACTGGAATAAATATCAACTTTTAATACGACCTTCGACCAGAATTACGACTTAACTCTCAATTTAGTGACATTGTTTTTTCGCCTCCGTGTCAGTAGTACTACTAAGAAGTACAAGGTAGTAGTAAGGTAGTCAGGATTTTATAGTTCTTTAGAAGTTGTGACAACATTTTCTAGAAACATAACACAAAACATTGCAAGGTCATTGAAAACCGTAGAATGTTCGAGCAGCTCCGTAACGGGTAAAAAGTTTACAGTTTCAACGCGCTACGAGTTCGTAGCACATGCTACGCCGTAGCATCTGCTACGCTTAACAAATGCTACGAGATCCCGTTTCGGAAGTGATTTCTTTTTTGCAGGAAAAATCTGTCCTTATTAATAATATGAATGCGAAAGTAATGCTGTACGAATATGCTGTGTCCTCGGTTTACTATTCCTAAATATTAATAACGCTGGACAATCCACGCAGCATCATCTAGCCCCAAGCTAAGCAGAGCTTGTGTTATGGGTACTAGACGATTACATAGATATTTTTTATTATATATAGATATCAGAATACCTGGAACAAATATCTACAGATTCCTAGAATGTAATGCAATATATGCCAAACTTTATTGAGATCTTTTCAGAGAACATACAGCATTAGTTTTTGTCTTAATAAATAATAAACTGTGAGATCGGGGATTTCTTTTGTATATAAATAAACTAGTGGACCTTCCCAGCTTCGCATGGTTTTAGTACGGATCCCTAACTTTTTGAAAATATGTAGCCTATGTTCACCGGGGATAGTGTAGCTTCTCAAAGGTTAAAGAATTTTTCAAATCGGTCCAGTAGTTTCGGAGCCTATTCATTACAAACAAAGAAACAAAAAATCAAAACTTTCCTCTTTATAATATTAGAATAGATATTACTTTGTAGCCCATGTGTCATTAAAGTACAGTACATACTTATTCCATCTACTCATGTTTGGGTGGAAGTTCCTATAGGTGATGTGATAAATATTTATTTATTTATTTTGAGTCATTATTGTCCCACTGCTGGGCAAAGGCCTCCCTTTTCTCCTTTCACTCCTCGCGATCCAACGCTGCAACAGGACATGATGGAAGATAAACATTACTTTAGAATTATTATGAAAACTTCTTAAACACTAAGCGGCGCGGCGCTGGGTGCCATAAGAAGATAGGTTATATCGCTCTAGATAATGTGCTGTAACACTCATTACACTTACCTTGGGCAGATTCTGCAGTTGGGTAAAAACAGTTTCGAGAAGGAGGCCAAAAGGAGGATCCAGCTGGGCTGGGCAGCGTTTGGGAAACTACGTCAAGTCTTCACGTCATCCATACCGCAATGCTTGAAAACGAAAGTTTTCAACCAGTGCGTCCTACCCGTTATGACCTACGGAGCTGAGACGTGGACTCTCACGATAGGGCTGGTCCACCAGTTCAAAGTCGCTCAGCGAGCTACGGACAGAGCTATGCTCGGAGATTCTCTGAAGGATAGGATTCGTAACGAATACATCCGACAGAGAACCAAGGTTATCGACATAGCTCAAAGAATTAGCAAGCTGAAGTGGCAGTGGGCCGGCCATATCTCGCGAAGAACCGACGGCCGCTGGGGCAAACGTGTTCTAGTGTGGAGACCACGACTCGGTAAACGTAGTACAGGACGCCCTCCGACCAGGTGGGATGACAACCTGCGAAAGACTGTAGGTAGATGCTGGATGCGGCAAGCTGAAGACAGGACGCTATGGCGCTCATTGGGGGAGGCCTATATCCAGCAGTGGACTGATATAGGCTGATGATGATGATGATGATCATTCATTAGCGGAGGTTTGTGTCCAGATTTCGATGATCAAAGCGGACCTCACCATTTTTGTCCAGAAAAGCTCAAAAACGATGCGGCAGAATTGAGGAGAACATCTCATCCAAATGACTTCTGAATATGAAAGCTGCATTTACATTTATTCGGTGAATACATAATGTTTGAAGACAAAGGAATATATTTTTGGTAGGCTTGCCGGGGATGTTAATACAGGCACCTGCCTTTACCCTTACAGTTTGGGTACTTTTACACGTAAAATATACTCGTATTTTGGAATTTTGACACAGTGGTGTATACGCCTGAACCTTTTCTGATTTTTTGAGAAGCTGTATTATCGAAAGCCTGCGCTATTGAGAATATTTATTTTGAATGTTTAATTTGTTTTTTTTTCTAAGCGAGAACAAACTTATGTATCTGTAAATACTTAAATCTATATCTATACTAATATTATAAATGTTAGATTTTTTGTTTGTAATGAATAGGCTCCGAAACTACTGGACCGATTTGAAAATTTTTTTCACCGTTGGGAAGCTTCACTAGCCCCGGTGAACATAAGCTATATTTTATTTTCGAAAAAGTTAGGGATCCGTACTCAAACCTTGCGAAGCCGGGAAGGTCCGCTAGTTATTTATAATTAGGTTATGAAATTATAAAAGCCAAAAGAATGAATATTGGTACAAACTATTTATTTATTTATGTATTTAAGTAGTGTATTATTAAGTTTGGTATTTGTAATATTTATTATTTGTTTTTTAGTATTCTTTTTATGTTCTTATTTAGATAACCTGTGGTGCACCCCCTGCCTTTTCTTAAATTCATATAATTCTTTCCATCGAAAGGTTGCCTGAAAGAGATCGCTTCTAAGCGATAAAGCCGCGCATTGTACTTGTCGCATATAATGTTATCAAACGTTATAAGTTATTTTTGTAATGATTGATTTGATTATGTACAATAAATAATGTTTGTATTGTATTGTATATAGCCTTTTTCATTAATAAGTCCGTTCATCAGCGAAACCGTAAACAATTGTTTTTATTGCATTCAGACAGACAGACACGGCGGTGTATTTTGTGTGATTACGTAATCGATAAATCGACCAAAAACTCACAAAAGACTTACACTCTGTTCTTACAAGAATGCTGATTACAAGGCCCCCACTAAATTTCATGCAAAGCAAACGAAGATTTATCCCCTTGTTAACAAGATCCAAATCCCCCTGGGCCTACATACCGTCAAAACACACGGAGTTTGTACAAGTTACATTGGAAATTAGATCTTAGAAACGTTAACGAGAAAATTTAATCAGTTCGTAACAGCTCTCACGAGTTAGCTTGAAATTTCATTACGACTAAATCGATACTGTGCCGGATACGCAGTAGAATTACTGAGTTTCAATGTACTCATATTTACGTATTCCACTTGGGGCTGCAGCATTTTTTTTACATTTTATTTGGTGGCAACAAATAATGCTGGACAATTCGCACAGCATTATCTAGTCCCAAGCTAAGCAGAGCCTGTTTAATGGATACCAGATAACTGATATACACATATTTATTTATTATTTATTTGAGCCATTATTGTCCCACTGCTGGGCAAAGGTCTATACATTACATTACATAGTTTTTTTTATTATACATATAAAACGACCAGAACACCCGAAATAAATATCTGCAGATACAATCATTTTTCCGAGGCGGGAATCGAGGGCCCTCCCGCTTCACAGCTGGAACTCCGGCCACCGCGGGACCTGATCCCTGCGGATCCACCATAGAGTCCTGGGGGTTATTTAAAAAAAAACACAAAAAAATTATATAAACCAAATGCCGCCCAAAAAAAAAAACATTGAGAAGGGGATAAAAAAAGATATTTCCACAAAACCCAAGGACCGAGGGGTCGCCACCCCTCGAGTTGACGCCGGGGTAATGAGGCCAAGCCTCGAGACCCCCGCGTCACAGAGTTCGTCACATATCCTTTTTTCACGCCAGATTAATCAATCATGTGCAAGTCCCATCCACAATCCGCTGACACACCAACGTCCATTGATAACGTGTATGCACCTGGCAGGTGGGGCCATACAAACAACTTATAAATATTGTAAACATTATTGATTAAATGCTCCTATCTAAAATACTCCATTACGCTTATACTGATAGCCCGAAGCAAACAAACTGAAGGAAGCTCCAACAACCTTCCATTGTGTTTGCCTAATTTATAAAGTGCTATGAAAATTAGATGGAAGGTTTCTTACTGAAAAGCAATAACCACACCTTCGTAGAATTTAATAACTTAAAAACTTTCTGGTTATTAAAGTGGAAAAACCCTGAATAGGGTAATTTGCAAGAGTACGTTTTTTAATGTATTTTTCGTATTATTTAATAGTAACTGCTAACATAAGTAAGGAAATATTTGTGTTTTTAATATGGCAAGGAATTAGATAAACAACTACTATTTTACATTTTTCTCTGTCCTTATCTATTCTATAGTCCTTATGTATCCTACTCTGTCTACAAAACCTTTTACCTGTCTCAATCAATTAATCAAATAACTATTATTTCTTTAAGCTTACAAAAGAAACTAATAACGTCAAATTTTAAACGAAATTTTAACATAAAAATATTTTTTTGTACTTTTAATATGTCTCTCATTTACCATGATCTCGGGCCATAAAGTGACCCGGTCCTTTGGAATGCTTGCATGGGGCCGAAGCCAACAGCACAGAAATGTGGGCAGCTCCTAATATTATTATTATTAAATTACATATACCTAACCAACATAAAGTTATTTCTAAAAGGACAAAACAAAGAGGAAATCTAAACCTCAAGAAAACAGCATCTCCCTAACTAGACTTTAACATTTAAATTACCACCCATTACCCTTGCCAAGTAAAATAGCTAAGAGAATACTCGCACGGAGGCCTGTAAGTAAGGCGCTGTTATTCCGACAGGGTTCTAGAAGTTCAGGTGTTTATGATACACTGAGATGTATGCAGGGTAATTTCCTTGGCAAGGCAGGTTACGTTGCATAGAGCTAAGAATAACACGCTTTCGAAGAGTTGACAAAATGTTTACTTCGTTTGCCATACTTTACGACTTACGACATTCAAGATGAAGTTTCAATTTCCAAGTTTTATTAGTCAGGTATTTGATAATTCACTGACACTGCTTAAATTGCGGGCTAAACAACGATTATTGCCTGGTAAGAAATTACTGGTTTCCAGCTCATTCTAGGACTATTCATCAACTAGAGTTTATTTTACTAAAGAGTTCGCAACATTTTTTTAACGACAAGAAAATAATATAGGGTGAAATAGGCAGGTTGTACTGAGAACCGCAAAAATGGAGAGGAAAATTTTCAGTTCTTAGCATCAACATTCCCTTTCGCATTAAATACCTTCTACAAATGAAATTCCTAGCTCTATGGTAAGCCTCATTACCATAGGAGATAGAGTAGCAACAAAACGCGAGAGACTTTCGGTTGTTTAATTTAGAACGGGAAGTGTACGGAATACTTTGCAAGTCAACGGGAAATTTACAAGGTGATTTCAGAGACGGCTCTAAATGCTAATAGGTATAGCATACTTTAGCCATTTAGCATTCGCAGTAACATGCATGGCTGTAGAATAGAATAGAATAGAATAGAAAAAACATTTATTTAGACACAGGTACAAAATACAGGCATAGAATAAACAAACAAAGAAGGTTACCATGGGGGTAAACGACACAAATAGTAAACTTGACTGTAGTAAACTTGACTGCGAAAGGACTCATGGAAAAGATTTTTTTATATTATTCGTAAACAAGCTTCTGCCTGCAATTTCCTACGAGCTATTCGTTTGATTAAAAAGTAGTTTTATATTATTACCCGTTGGTTTTTGAGTAGTCAAGTAAAGTATCCATGCAAATTCTCAACTCATTTTTAGGTTTGCATGAGTTATGAAATAATCTACTAATATTATAAATACAAAAGCTTTCACCAAAGCAAAAAAAATGTGCATCGCATATAAGTTTTGTCAGTTATTGTCTTTCTCTTTTAAGTTTAGCCAATTTGCCTAAAAAACCTTTGTAAAATCGCGGTCGGAAGCTAGAAAAAATATAGATATATTGGAAATTGTATTTAATAAAATTGAATTATTCCATATTTATTATTATTATTTCATATTATTCCATAAAAACAAAATAAAAATTAATATGCTAATTAAGATTAGATAAATAAGGTTACATACAATTCAAACTATTGTTAGAATAAATTAGTATAATAATGACGCAATAACTTAACCTACTGTCTGTAGTTATGCCGTGGTTTCCTCAACATTTTCCACCGGCCGTAGTTTGCAGACCTAGATATAATCCCATTTGATATTTAAAACTCTTGGTAATGAGGCCTAGGAGCGGGGTCAAGAGTTGAACTAGCGCCTGAAATATTTAATTTAATGGCCTGCTTTGTCACTGGAGCTATTGCACTGGATTTTACTTTATTATTCAACGCTAATTTGAACTCGGTCCTGGGATCTTAGATGACCCTGAGTCTTGCTTGCTTTTTGGTACTTGTCTTACTCACTTATTCTCTTAAATACTATCTGTGAAAACTTTTAATTGGGCGTCCTTATATTTATTACATCATTTTTTAGATTTCTTATTTTTAGCCGTAAGTAAAAATAAATATATATTAGGTACTGAAACATGGCTGCCAGTTATATATCTCGGATCTGATAAATAAAGGAATTTTTTTCAATCAACGTTTTTGTCTGACTGTTATACTTTAGCTGTTATATTACCCATATAATAGCATCGTCTTAGGGCTATAAACAAACCTGTAATGATGTTATTTTCTCAAAAAAATTATTAATGATAATATTTTTAAACAGAAAAATAAAAAACATGAATGTAAACACGTGTATATATGTATATATACTATTCGGATCGTTATCGTAACTTAAAAAAATATTATTTTTAGTAAAAAATATTGTTGAATGGTGTTATTATTATAAAACAATACCTTTATGAATCTTTAACGAGAAAAATATTATTTTATGAACATATATTCTACCTACCTTTATTGATTCTCTCCACATTTAAATTTCCCCGTAATACTTATGTTTCAAAACACAGCGCTTTAACATAAAGGAGCAATTATCACGAACAAATGAAAATTCCAAATTAATTCCGAATCGTGGGCATCCAGTTGGATTCTAATTAGAAACCTCGCAACTCAACGTTCAAATAGATAGTCCAATATTTGCAGGACCCGACAAATGTATAAGTGTATAAAATCCATGGAATTCTTTCGATTTCCCGGGCACGATGGGCACGATACCTCACGTACCAAAATACGAACGTGTCTGGTGAAAAATTACTAGTTTCCATCTCATTCTAGGACTATTCCACATCTGGAGTTTGCTTTGCGAAAGAGTCCGTAACAAAAATTTTAATGACAAGATATTTACACGTAACAATGTCCAGTTTTTTTCATAATCACACTGGTGATTATAGCTACTAAGAACAGGCAAACTCTGTAGGGCAAAAGTATGTTGACCGCAAGAAAGGAGTTGTTTAAAACATAGGTAACTTTCTAATGCATAAATATGCATCGATTTATCAAAATAAAACAAGCATAGCCGTCTTTGTTCTTTGTATTATTATTATTATTATTTTATTTTAAGCCATTATTGTCCCACTGCTGGGCAAAGGCCTCCCTTTTCTCCTTCCACTCCTCGCGATCCAACGCTGCAACAGTTGTTGTTCTTTGTATTATGCGTTGAAATTCAGTTTTGAAAACGACTCTTAGACTACTTATCTAGTTGCTTGTGCTAACGATTCTCTGATAGTATGGAAACTCAATCTTTAGTGAAACAAGGTGAGTCCAGTGTTGGAAACCTTCCTCTCTTTGCTTAGTAACTACGACTGTATTATCGGAACGGGTTCGAATCGTTCTTATTGATTCCATTTCAAGCAGGATTGAATCAAATAAATACTTAAATAATCACATTCGTACCTGACACGTCTTGGCACAGAACAAATAGCAATACTTCACCCCTAACGTTGCAGACAACAGTTTGAAGATAAAACTGTGACAGAAAGGTTAAAACACCCACATTTTAACTGTCAAAGTTTTTGATTTGTTGTACCATCTGCACGGCGAAACCCCGAGATTGTCAGCTTGAACTTTGCCCTGAACCGACCCTGACTTTTTCAGAACTTTTAGAACTCTCAGGAAAGTCATTAAAGAGGGAAGTAAGTGAAAAACTTGATGGTCGTTGTTTTCCTGGAAGTCCGCTGATAGAGACGACAGGGGCTGCTTCATAGAATGAAATCTTAAGAGTGATCTTCTATCTTGGTGGAACTAATTGGATGCTTCTTTGAGGAAATCTTTCGATGTTAAAAAGCTTAGTTAACATTTTACTGGCCAATGTGGCGCAGCGAGTGAAAGTCCGCCTGGGACGCAGGAGGTTGTGGGTTCGCTTCCCGCCTTGGAACAAATAAAATACATCTATTTGTGTTATGTATTACGAGTATATTAAGTAGGTATATCAGTCATCAAGCACCCATAACACAGGCTCTACTAAGTTTGGTGCTGGATAGTGATTTTCCAGCATTATTATTAATTTGTTTCTGTTTTGTGACTATTTCTCCACTGAAGTGTGGTCTGGTTTTAAACCGCTATCCGCTAGAGACGCTGAACACCTTCATGCTTTGTATCAAAGCAATGGTTGCTATGGACTAAAAATACCTCGAACATAAACAGCGATTTCGAAATTTCCAGAACAATACCCGACGATTCATAACTAACTTACGGTCGAGATTCATCCGAAAAATTCGGAAATACCGAAAGCCCGTGAAACTCTTGGTAGAGGTCCCAAAACTCGAGTTAGCTGCGTACGCCCGTCAGATTTGCATAATTCGACGGAACACCCGGCACAGAAGAAGTTTTTCCGAGCGAGCGCAAATTGACAGCTCGACATGAGCCAAACATGACTCAGTTCTGACGTACGAGCTGAGAAGACTCGTACTTGTTTTGCTCGTTTGTAAATAGCATTTTAATTTAAGCTTTGACGGTAAATCAATATATAAATTTCCGAACGCCCGCCGTTTAAACATATTTTGAAGACAATTAGCGTTGTTGTGGTCGGATCCTGGCGTAAGAATTGATCCCTTCAACTCTTCCGTAGGTTTTGTAAGAATCGACTAACGAATCGAAACTTACTCGAGAAAGGCTAATGGTTTCCTTATACGTATAATTAATACTTTCACTGCGATCAACAATCAGCATGCCGTGGTAATGTAATATTTGTGGGACTTATGTTTAGCAGTAACTGTGGTCGCCCAGAATCGCGGTGTGGTAGGACAGAAATGCAGTGTGGTCGCTTAGAGGCTTTCACGATGTACATGGATTTCATAGTTATTGCCAAGTTTTTTCATGTAGTTTTAAAATCACACCTTAATAATTCCCAACAATAAACACATAATTAACACCTCACAGCGAAATCAAATTTCAATCGCATTGTCGGGTCCAATAAAAAGCACACTTACCGAATCACGAAGGTTTCAGATTGGATTCGACAGGATTTTGTGAAATTTTAGCATTTTCGGCATCAGAGAAACGCTGGCAACCCTGCTATTGAGGTCGATGGCATTCTCTCGCCTGTGCTTTTGTGAATAAAGTTTTCCGTCTCTAGTCAAAATCCTATAAAATTTCAGTGTTTTTTTAAACGTATTTATTTCCAAATTAAAAGTTCATTACAGGTATATAGTTTCTGCCAAACTGTTGTGTGTGTATATTGCCTTAAATTGTAAATATACCTCATACATACTTAAACTAATTACACACATATACTAGCTAGACTTTATATTTTTACACTTACCTATGTAAAAAAATTGTATACTAATGTTACAAATATTGTGTCAAAGCAAACAAGTTCGAGTAGGTAATTCCTTTACACCCCCATATAAATGCTCGGCTAGATAAACAAGTTTTCCATATTTTTCACAATATTCTTGGACTTATATATTTTATAGGTAAGTAATATATTCAGGTGTCTCTTTGCGGGAATCCATTGCAAAATTTATAGATGAAAATATTTAGTAACAATTCCGCGCAAAACTACTGATAATTCTCAACATATTACTTGACGCGCGTAGCTCGAAGAAACAACAACTCTGCCGGTATTGCTAAGCTCTCAAAGGCAGGGTAGAGTATCGTGATATCCTGATGATGTTTCGTGGAGAGACGAAACTAGTTGACGACTTTGACAGTTTTTTGCCTTGGTTTGAGTTTTTTCTACAAATAGTTGTTGGTTGTAGGTATGTGTCAATTTGTGGGAGGGCGGGCCACACACGGGTGACATTTCGTTGGATTTTATCAGAGGTTTTGCGTGGAATTGTTACTAAATATTTTCATAAATACATATGTATATTTTTTATTTTATTTGGGGTAGAGGATATACCTACTTATTGTCTGCCACGTCCGATCGAGTTATCGGACCATTCTTTTTAATTCTAATTTTAGAATTTTCTTTACGAAACTCATATTCGATAAGAATATGATCTTCTCTCTTCGAAACAAATGTTTGTGCGATCTGCAGATATTTATTCCGGTTCAGCTGTTACATGAGGAAAACGCAAGTAAATGAAACAACAGTTAAGTATAAATCAGATTGCTTTAATTATTTTAGTTTTATACAAATCGAATACTACTTACGATAGTCAATTTAACGAATAAACATTTTACTCGTTCGCCTATTTATACTATACAAATTTACCTTTGTAATTTATTTTATTATTAAGTTTTTCAATTATTAAACCTCCACAGGAGCTTTAATTTAAAACTTACATTAAACTGGGTTTTATTAAACCAACCCTAGACGAGTTGTGCGCTTAAGAGTTGGCGAGGATAGAGTTTTGTCACTAAGAGTTGGTCACTCAATCTTATTGCGTGGTTTAAGCGTTAGGTTCTTACGCTTAACTCTGCCACTCAAAACGCGAATGCAACATGTCCTAGAGTTAGTTTACTGCAGTCGTATTAATATTAAACGAATATCATTTAATTAATGTTTAAGCCCAGGAACACAATGTGGATATGAAATGTGAAGTAAGAAAGCTACGTGCTTCGGTATTTCAAGTTATACTCATAAGTAAGGGATCGTGTCATATTTTCCGTGTTTTATGTGAGCGATAAAGGCAAATAAATGGCTCTACAGATTGGAGCGGTAAATTAAATAAATTGTCGAGATCTTGTTGGTAACTCTTACAGTCAAGATCTGTCGAAATTTTGACGCTTTGTGATGACTTTAAGAACGTTGATTATGCGAACAAAGCAATGAATTTTAAAGAAGTCTGCAAATATTCTACAAAAGCATTTTGTTGAAATACGCGACAGTGGTCAGAATATTTTTGAATAAATAAGTTCTTATCATAAAACAAATATCACAAGATAATGCAAATAGTAGAGTGTTGATCGAAACATTATATTTATAGGTATAGATAGCGTCAGAAGTAGAAATGTACATGGAATTCCAAAATACCTGTTTTACAATTAAAGCATTAAGTTGCTGTTGTGCAGTATGCTAATTGTTAGAAATTAAATAGCGATTTCGTCCGTCCACACTCCGAGTGCTAGCAACGTATTATCTGAAGATTTAGAAAATTACTTGATAACAAAAGAATTGAACAGTGCGAACGGTCTATGATAATATTTATAGTGAAAATAGTGTAGATGTAGATTTTTCTAAAGGGTCCTTTTGAGTGTGAATTCATATATATTTTTAAAAAGTTTAAGTTTTTTTTTTGTAAATTACGTGAAGTAAGCCCGAATGTTTCAATATTATCAAGAATACTTTCTTAAAAAACTTGGTTCGTTTAAAAATAAAATATTGTTCAAGTGTTTTACTAATTATGTTAAAGTAGCCAAGTACGAATAGAAGTCATCGGTGTCGGCACTCTATCCCTTGACTCACGTGCGAATGAATATGTGCCTTTAGATTCGAAGATTAAGATTGAAAGTTGACTTTGATATCCATGGCAGGACTCCGCTGAAGGCTCAATATCCGAGCCTACAGATGTATTCGACTGCAAAGATTGAAAACATGTCGCGTGAAGTTTAAATGTTCAGTTCATTTTGTTCGTTTTATCGGAGCCCGGTCCTGAGCAGGCGTTTATTCAGTTATATTTAAAAATGTAGATTTTTCTACTTTTATTGTATATTTTAAATAAACTTTGGGCCGCTGCTGACAGTATCACATCGTTATTCACAACCTCTCATTTTTTATTTCTTTATTATAAATATGTTAAAATTGGCTGATGAACTCTCGGGAGCGGCCCAAGGCGTCCACGTTAAGATACATTAAGTTAAGTTACAAACACCCTAGTTCGTTTTTATCGTATTTTACAATAATTCCCTCAATATTATCATTTATTTATAACTATATAAATCAACTTATTAATAAACCCTATGTTTGGCACTAACAAACCTAATTAATTCACAAATACGATCCAATAGATAAAGCATAACTGAATTACAACAATAGGGGAAAGTAAAGTTTAACTCTTTCCACGTAAAATAACGATTAACCATTGATATTTTTTGAGCACCATACGGTTGTTAATATCAATAAAATATACCACATGACAACATAAGTATAATACATAAAAACAATCTGCAAATAACTGATTAACAATAACGTAATATGGCATTAATAACATATTATATAAATTCTAACTTTACGAAAATCAAATAAAAACACCATTTTCCAAGATTTTTATTAAAATATTGGCCAACGGCTTCTCATCAAACTTTACACCTAGACATTTCGATGAAACAAAAAAATCTTATTTATTTATAATTAACACCCAGAAATGCGGAATTTTTAATCTATCACTATAATTAGTGAGCTTCCTTATGTATACGTTTTTATTTTTTAATCATAACTCTATCGTACACTTTCACATTAGACAGAGAGTAATAGAGATAAGATAAATGTAGAAAGTCCATTTCTCTCTGTGTAAAATGGACAGTTCCTAAAGAGAGGGACACAACATTAACTAAGCTATCACGACACCTATAAGAGTGAAATCGAGGAACGGACATAGACAAGACTTGAATAAATTTTCTTTAAATAATACAACTATTAGTTTAAAGATGCTACAGTAGTGCTATAGGGATAACTATTCAAGAAGTCACAGTGTGTGACAAAATTCGTCAAACGACATCAGTTTGACGAAATTTATTACAATCTGATAATATTTAACTACGAATCGACCAACTCGTTGTTTGAATTCGTCTTTTTGGACTTCTTTTTGATGATGTTTCTAATTATAGGAAATGTGCGTTTGTCCAAAAAGACGGGTGGTTATAAGTGAAGAATATGTTAGTCTTTTTTCCGATTTTTCTACGATTATATACAAATACACATCGCAATATTATTTGTATATACATTTATGGTGATTATTTTATATGATTATCATAGCTGTTACTATGGCTAAATGCATCTACATGTGTATTATAACTTATGGGTGTGTCGGACTTGATGATATTACTAAACATCCATTGGTTATTATATCTTGTGTATCTCGTATATTAATCTTACTTTATTCTTATTGAAATTTGCGCAACGGCAAGTTTTACAAACGCACAATTCGGCGTCTATTCCTCTAGTCTATCCTTAGTTGGTTCCTTCAATGATTTCGTCAATTCCACGACTTTAACAATTCCTGCAGTTATTTATATACTATATCTTTCTTTTACCGTTCCATTTAACCAAGTGGAATGCCAACTACACATCAAAGACCCGAATTATGTTATTGTATTTAAATTTACTCGATTATTTTTCAACAGCGATCTGGCACAGTTACTTTAATTTTAGATATTCTCGCTCTACCAAAGATCCATTATGTACATTGACCACTAAGGTCTTCAAGTGATCCCTCAATTTACTTTAAAGGATACCGAATCCATTATCAATTACAGTTCGCTTTAAAATCTTAATTTTATTCGTCTATTATACAATTTATTCGACATCACCACGGTTACCTCGTCTTTCATGTTTCACAAACCATATCATCCCTTGAAATACAAATTTTAAATAATTAACATTACAATTCGATTTTAACAAATCAACCTCGTCAACATCTAGTACATCACAATCTTTTAAAATCGGACTTAACTAAGGTTTTTTATTTTAATTTTAAGATTTAATGTCTTTCGACGTTATTTATGCGACGTGTACGTTTGAACCACGTGTTTATAAATAGTTATAAATATAGTTCAGTAACGCTATGATTAATCTCTCTCGAGTTATGTGTCGGCCGCTAGGGCCGTCGGTCACTGGACGATGATGTGCGGCGCCGACAGCAGCACCGCCACGGTCGCGATTATGGTGAACAGCGTGAACACAAACAGACAAAACCTGCAACAAAACTACTATTAGAATCCGCTTACACCGAGCCGAATGCGCCGCAGACCTAAAGGAAAGCGCATATAAAGCCCTATACTAACTGAGTGTTACGAAGCGCTGCAAGCATGAACCACCAAGAATTCGTCTTGTTGCACCTTACCTACAACAGCGTAACAACGGTAAGTACCCGGCTTTTGAAATCTTTGTATGTAATCGTATTCAACGTCACACACTTTTCCTCAACGAGTCGAAAGAAATGTCCAAACTCAAACACTTTGCTTCAATTTAATTTCTGGGGCTCGGCGCCGGGAATGCATTACATTTTTGAATCCTAATGCAATTTTCAGTCAAAGTAAATTATTATTATTATTATGTATATTCTCGGTCTATTCCGTCCCGCTGCTGACCAAATGGAGAAACGAATAAGTATCAAAAAATTAAATATTTTGCTTTTGTCGTTCCACAGCAGGGCAAAGGCCTCTCCACTTTTTTCTTCTTACTACTTACTTCAACCCAAATTACTCTACTCAAATATCAAAGTGCTTTATTTACTTTAGACCTTAGATGATTCTTGGACACGTCACATAATTCAAATAACATAAGTAAAACTAGGAAATAAAGTGATCACTTTGACTTTTGGTTCACTTCTATTTTTGTAAGGTACTCTTCATTTATACTCAAGTTTACACTTCAATAAGTCTCACCTGTCAACAACCATCGCAGCAAACTTCCAATCACTTATGAGTTCCGCCTCCTCATCAGCCTTCTTCATCCTGGCCGTGATGAACTGCAGTTCCCTCAGGATGAGATGGAGCTCGCGGTGCTGCGTCATCCCTCCGCCAACATCCTCCATGGTGGAAGGACGCACGAAGGAACGACGCAGGTCCGTGCGGAAGATTGAACACCTACAGGACGCATAGCCGTCTTCAGCGCTATATTGTTGGAAAAGCTATATGTCACTCACTGAGGAGCTTATTTGTATAAACTATGATTTGGAATATATTATTGATATAATATGATTTGAACAATGAGACTAGATGTCTGTCATTTTACCACGATTTTGACTATGATAAGTGTAAATGTATACGTCGTCAAAACCAAAACTAAATACGTTAGGTTTAGGTACGGTACGATGGACATAGGATGTCCGCATTTGGACTCGATTCGGTCCATTATTATGCGTTGTTTGCTAGCATAGCCGCCTAGAAGCGCAGAATCTTCCTGGGGTCTTCACAGGCTTCGCGGAGCACTAAATAAATTACTACTTATATTGTTATTCTATGACTAAATTTAGAGTACTGAAAATGATTCAGTCCCTTTCAAAACGATCGAATAAGCGGGATAGCATCAGTTTTATTGCAGTTAAATTAATTTTGATTTAGCGACATCTAAATGATCACTATTCGTGGTTGATTGGTTACATACTCATTGGAACAGCGGTTTTGCCACAAATCTACATAAATATAATGAACCAACGTTCAATTATATTAATATTATGAATAAATAAACTTAATAATGTTGTGGAAAACTCGATATTCCAATACGGATCTCATTACCGCATTTATGCAGCAAATATAGGTGTTGTTTGATAGCATAATCGTTTGACATGAATTTTAACACAAAGAACGTAGTAAAATTATTTTACTGTGTTGTAATTGTTAAAAACCGACTTCAAATTTCATAGATTACATTGGTATTTACATTGTTTTTTTAAGTTTTAAGATAAATACTTATGCTTTGGAAATAAAACTTGTATTTAATTATCTAGGGATCATTGACCACACAATATGTAATTTTTTTAAAGATATGCGGGTTAGTCGTCCCACCAGAACTCACCCCGGTCCGAGATTCCCCGTAGACGCTGTACTATTCGGCGGCGGCGGCGCGTGCCTAAAGTCATCGTCTATATCCAGCACATTGGCCAGCAGCGACTTCGACGACCGTTCCTTGAGCTCTAACTCTCGCATGCGATTTGTCATCATGATTGTCTTCCGCGTGATCTTCTTGCCTGGGCGGGACATACGTAATATCCAGGGCAGCCATTGCAGGAAGACTGTCTTTATCTAGGAAGATAAAATATATAAGGTAAATATATTATATAATAAATAAATAATACCGGCAATTAACACAGCATTAACTAGCCCCAAGGTAGGCAGAGCTTGTGTTAGGTATGGTACTAGATAACTGATATACATAATACAATAAATTACATAGATCGATTTTTTTGGTTTTTTTCTGCAGATTATATATATAGATTATATATATATATATATATATATTATATATATAGATATTTGTCTGGGTGTTCCGGAACACCCAGACAAATATCTGCAGATCTTACAAATATTTGTCTCGAGGCGGGAATCAAACCCGCAACCTCCTGCATCGCAGGCGGACCTTCGCCTACCGCGCCACAGAGGTCGTCATTAGGTGTACTGGAACTTTCTTTGCTATTAGCACTAAAAAGACATTAAAAACCGAATAACAAATAAACTCACTCTTAAAAGGATTATGCCGTAGTAAATGATAAGTTAAGGCTTTTCCTATTTAAGCTGTGCTTCCACCGCATCGGAATCCGAAGCGTACGCTGCGTACGCTTCGGATTCCGATGCGGCGGAATTTGGTGCAAGCATTCCCGGTTCTCGAAATTACCCGGGAAAACTCGAATTTTTTGGACGATTGGAGACTAATAATATTTTGTCGGTACATCTCACGCAATTATGGTGCCCGATTCTCAAATTAGCCAATCATTTCGGGAATCTGTTCTGGATTTTCCGAGAACCAGGAATTCCCGGGACCAAACCTTACTTGCCGAATTGTACGCTTAGGCAGCGTACAATTCGGAGGTCGATGCGAAGTACGCACAGCTGATGTGCTTTTAGTTCTTCTTGAGTTTTGAGTAGGTACTTCGTTTGATATTTAAATTGGTTCAATCCATTCGCATAATCATTTTAGTTTTTTTTATCTCGTAAGAGACGAAAAACACTACCATAGCCGCGTCGCAATGAAATGAAATGAAATGAAATGAAATGAAAGTTTATTTCCTTAGGCTTACAAATAAGCACTTAGACAAGTCATATTTTATACTATTCATTATTATATTGATGTTCACTTCAATTTTTTGTCCACCAGTGAGCAAGTGAGAATAACTCATTTTGATTGCACTAAATACAAAACATATTATGAAAGTTTTTGGCAAAAGAAATCTTAATATCCATACAATAAAATCAACTGCGTTATATTATGCATCTAGATCCCTTATGCTCCTAGAAAGACGAACGGAATATGACTGCTGCGTTTGCTCCTAATGCTTAGAGCATTAAGAGCCGTCGAGACTATTAGTTCTTAGGAGTTGGAGGAGAGATATTAGTTATTTTCTTAGGAATTATTGGTTCTAGTTATTGAAGCTGCTTACCCACTGCGGCATCTCGTGTATATCCGCGGTGCGGTGGTGGTAGTTCAGCACCACCACAGTCAACACCACGGAAGAAGCCACCATGAACATGATGCAGTTGAAGTAAGTTCCTGTCATTCAACACACGAATTATATCATTTTTTTTTAACTATGTATATTTGTTTTTAAACTGATCTAATGCAATTCACTTAAAACGGGATATTGACCATGATTTGATTTTCGACTTTAGCAATATTTCGGCACAGTTTCATGCGCCATTATCACGGTGGTAGCGGTAACGTTCGTAGCAAAAGACAACAAATGAGGGTAGATCGGTATGTCTGCCCATAAACATACTCGTAATGCCTTCAGTTATGCCATGATCATGGCGCATGAAACTGTGCCGAAATATTGGATAACTCAAAAATCAAATCATGGTAAATATCCCGTTTTAAATGACTTTAGTGTTGATAACCACGATTGTTTCAACAGTTTTATTGATCTAATGCTGTATTAAAATAGCGTCGCTTAACACTTGAGGGCTAATCACCTCCTATTGTATTGAAGGGATGTGACGAGAGGGAAGAAGTTTTAGCTTTCGCTTACGAAGTTTTCGTAAGCGAAAGCTAAAACTTAACTTAATGTAAGTAATTAATAAATGAATAATGCTGGACAATTCACACAGCATTATATAGTCCCAAGGTAAGCAGAACTTGTGTTATGGGTAATAGATGACTGATATATTTAATACAACAGATTACATAGATAGATATGTTTTATTATACATAGATAACGACTAGAACACTCGGAACAAATATATGCAGATCGTACACACAATTGTTCCGAGGCGGGAATCAAACCCGCAAACTCCTGCGTCGCAGGCGGGCCTTCGCCCACCGCGCCACAGAGGTCGTCAACGTCGTCAATTACTTATATTCAAAACAATTGCTTTTCATAGGCTACGAAAGCTTTCGTGTGTATTTTTTTAATGCTGTCCCTCCAGTCATTTCTACTTATACATACAGCAGGAGGTGACTAGTTCTCATGCGAGTACTATAATCAAATATTAAAGTGCCCGCGCCGCGCCTCTCTGCGCTAGTTTGAATGCAACTTTAGATAATGAAATAATAACTGTTTGAAACCTGACAAGGAAACATGTTTCATAACTGAAAATCCCGCATCAAGAACAAAAGGAACCTGTTGGGAAACTCTCGTATTTCATTAAATTTCGATTGCCAAGCAATCTGTTACAAAGTTGGCATTCATTTTGAGCCCCTTTTCAAAGCCAGCAGACGTTTAGATGTAATAAAAAATAGCACGTCTTTAACAAATTTAATAAAAATAGGTGGTCTTATTGAATATTTTTTTATGAAACGGAAGCTGAAACGGGTACGGGGTTTTGTCCGTTTTTAATCACACGCTAATGGGAGTTTTTCTGTTGTTAAACCTATTTGAAAATCCAACCCTTCCCTAGCTCTATCTACCGAGACCTTACCTTTATTTATGAACATTGGATCAGGTATACAAGTTACAAGCCTACTTCATCGAAATAAGACAGACTGTAAAAATTGTTCCCATTACTGTTTACAGTATCAAAGCAAGTAATTGTGATAACCGAAAATGCATCAAAATACGTTAAGGCTAATGATCAAAATAAAATAAGTTAAGGAGAAAATTAGGTACTTTATCTCATTAAACTTTATGCGGCGGTTTGTTAATTTGGTATTACATGGTATATTATATTAAGGTCTTTTTTACGACAGCAAGCATGCATCATCGTGCACTAACTAATCTACATACTAAATGAGCTGAAGCGGTTCTGTGACAGTTTTATTGCGACTTTGTTTACCGTTTATGTTTGCTGTGTTCATTAAAAGTACTTGGACAGTCCCCATGATCGCTAAATAGCTCAATAAGGTTAAACTACACGATATGCTCAGTGTAAGTTTATTTATTTCAACTGTTTACAGTTCAAATAAAACCGAAGCACTGTTAATAAACACCGTAACCAGCAACAAAATGTTATATCATTATATCAGACGACCCCATTCATACCTTAGGTTCAAGACGCCTTGAGAAGCACTTCTGTGATGCCACTAGACATTTTACACAATTTCTACAAAATACTTCTAGAATTTTATGGAAGCGCCAGCACTATTATGCCACAGTGGCAGCATAGTTCCGCTACAGTGGCACCAAAACAGCGCTTCCTCGAACGTCCAACGCTCTTATACTACTCCTCTTCAAATAGTTCAAGAGGTTCTCAAACAATCGGCAAAGGAACAACTATTAAACAATCGAATAGCAATTACACTGAAGATGATCTTATCATTCTTATCTTCCTTTGTCAATTACGATAACAAATAGTTTTCCAGTTGTCAATAAAGGACGGCCACAGAGCTTTAAGTTGAGACCAGTGTCCCGAGATACTTGGAGGCTGGACCCTCTTACCCGCATTCACTTTGCCTAACCGAGTTTAGCTCCCGCTTTTAAACTACAAGCAAAATCTATTTAGAAACTTTGGATTTAACGGGAGAGTTGTGCTTATTTATCCTTCATGCTGATACAAACGTCGTCAATCTACAATGCCAATAGAGAAACAGAAAATAAAGAAGGGAAATCTTGGTGGGCAGAACGCAGAGTCAATTTTAATACATTACAAGAAGTGTTTACCTTGAACTCGTAAGTACTACGTTATTTCTAGCACGAATCGAAAGTGCATATTATCAAGTGTAGAGCTGCAAGAGCTGTAAAAGCATAGAGTAGGCCCCAGAGACGTGAATCTAAAATACAATTTGAAACAGAAAATATTTATATCTATGCTCGCCTCAAGATTAATAAACATTAAAAAGCAAAAAAGTTGGTTACTATTTAGATTTGTTATGACGTTTCAAATGCGCCTAGGAACACTCTGAGCGTGTCAAAATGTTCCATGCCGCAAGATTATTTTTATTTATCGAGATCTATTTGATTATTTATTTTGATTGTTTTAGGACTTTCTTTATCGCGGAGACGTTCCTCACCTATCAGGGGGATAGCCTCTGAGGTTTTTGTGATGACGTGTCCCACCAATAGGGAGAAAACTGTTTGCGACAGGAGAATTGTAACACCTGCAAAGATCAATAATGTTCTATGAAAATAAAAGGTTCTTTTTACAGCTTTTTGCTCCTGGAGTAAAGTGATGCAGATAAAACCGCTTGTTACTGGATTAAGAGACCTCTTAACCTGTGTGTGCTGAGTCGGTATCAAGGGCTCAAGTGAAATCATAAAATTAAAATAAAATAGACATGCAAGTTCTAGTTAGAGTTTAGTTCTAGTTTTAGTTTGCACGTTTACTTGTTTTTAGTTTTTATTTGAAGGAGAATATTCCGGGTCTATTCCTACCACCCTCCAAGTATCCTGAAAGCCCGCCAACGATCGCCATGAATGAGGTTACAGTTACATTCAAACGCAAAAAACACTAAAACACAATTGATCGTAGGTACCATGGAATCGATTTACGTAAAGATAGTATAGAAGTGAGTATAAAATATCGGTCTCGTCCGATGTTGCTATACGAATATTAAAACTTACCTTTAGACTCCATAAAAGGTAATAATCTCTTACAGTCACACAGAGATCCATGCCATGCTAGTTGTACATATACATACATATTGGAACTTTTGTAAGGTATATAAAATTGTAGTAATAAGAAATAAAACAAGGAAAAATCGTTGTGAGAAGCATAAGCAAAGAATGACGAAACCGATTCCAGGTTCAGAATTAAAAAATAATTTTAACGAAAAGTACAAACGTCACAATTATTTATTTTATTCTAAACTATTTAATCCCATATTTTGTCAATAACAAGATTATACTAATACATAGATCCGTCGTAAAACTTTTTTACCACATAATAGCAGTAAGCATTCCGTACCCCAGAATTTAAACAGTAGTCAAGTACATAATTAACTCCTTGTAATGTTTTAAAATAACTCTTTATTAAAAGTTTGTTTAACGAACTCAAAGCTAACAAAACCAAAACAGTGAGAAAGATGGAAATGAAATAAAAATAACAGAACGCTCGTGAAGAGTAAAACCAAACGATGGGATACAGTGGGATGAAAAAGAACAGGGTAAGGTGTGGATAGTGTACCTAACAGGGGAATAGCGTCGGAGACCTGCGGCAGGGTCTCAGCTACCAGGTTGAGGAACACCGTCAGCGACAGTAGAATAGTGACTCCTGTGAACAAACACATGGTTAACACCCACACACGCCCTCGAAGGACAGGACACAACTCTCCGATTCGCCAAAGCCTTCCCTCCAAAGTGTTGATGAGTATGCGGTGTTGCTGATGATATCTACCAATCAGTACTTACCACGCCGTGACCACCTAGATCTAGAACACACACAAACAGTCATTCCACGGTCTAATAACACTAATTCACATAGATTGCACTTTACTTTCCTTTTCCTTTATAAGAGTCAACAGTTTTATCATGTGAAAATTTACGGGACTGAACATTGATATTATGTAGAGTTCATCCGTGTATGTAATAAAAGGTAATGGTCCAAATATGCATTCTTGTGGTACTCCGAACGGGAAAGGGGAAGTAGCGTGCGGTTTTTACGACTCGTTGCGCTATGTGCGGGTACCTATGAGAGGCACAGCTTCCGACGTAGGTGGCATCTTTTCGGCGACGAGGTTCAGAAACACGGTCATGGACAACAAGATCGTGATACCTGTTGGCACCGGCCAAAACTGATTATGCTGTACTCCACATCAATTATACAAATAAATATTGTATTTATCTACGACTATGTTCCTACTATGTTTTATTTTCTTGAGAGGATTAAACTTACAAGTTAAAATGTGTATCTCTAAAATATTATAGGACTTTTAACTATAAAGTAATAAAAGCTCTGGATTATACGTTATGAAATATTAAAAGCATTATTAATGAAAATAAGTTCCGTTCTCCAAAACGTTTCAATGTTAAATACTGAAATATCTTGGGAGATTGCGCCTAATTTCAGAAGCCAATTTCCAAGTGAGGGCTATTCGACGTCTTCACCACAATATTGCCTAATAAACGTTCGTACACCTTTTGTTCCACTGAATTTGTTTTTAAACGCTGTAGTCTCATAATTATGGCTAAACGCGTTGTAATTATATCTGTCAAGTAAGAATTAAACTTAATACAAATTGATTACAAGACTAAAAATAATAGTTATGAAGTACTGTGGTATCACTCTCATTATTGTAATAAGCTACAATCACTGTTAGGTGTAAGGTGTGAGTATAGATGGAGGCGTGATCGTGGCGACTCCTTTTTTAATAGCATTTACAAGTGCGTCTATCGTGCAGACAGAGAACCACTTAAATCCTATACAAAAGTCAGACGTCTCGATTCTATCGTCAACAGAACTTATACAGTATTTATAACAGAATTGTCGCTTGTTTTAGAGAAACACCGACTAAGACTTCAATAATATTTTACAAAGGTACTGACCAAACCTATTACGAATATTCCATCAACTAGACGCTGATAGAAAAGTTGCAAGCAAGACACATAACATACATATTGCCAATAATAAAAAAGTCAAGTCAACCATACCCTGTAATTATTTTATATCTAAAAGTTGGTGTGCTTCCAGCACAAACAAGGTTCGTAGTTAACCCGTTACATGCTCTTTGCGTATATTTATAGATCCAAAGAGCTTGAATTTACTATTTATGTACTTTTATATTCATTTTTTTAATAAACCGTCAACTATTCCGTAGAAAGATACTGACCAAGCGTTAACTTCTCCCCTGAGTCTGGAGGCAGCGTGAAGCCCAGCAGAGCCATAGACGAGATCAGCACACAAGGCACGATCAGGTTGAAGAAATAGTACAGCGTCCGTCTTCTGATCTTGATAGTAAAGGTAACGTCCACGTATGGCTCTGGACAGCACGCGTAAGTTATCGTGTTCTTCTTGCCAGGCATTCCTAAGGGAAGATGTGAAAATATGAGTAGGGAAATTCGTTTAAGTCTGATGCGATGAGTTTGAGGAGGATGATAGGAATTATGAGAGGAAAACGTTAATGACTCTAAAATAGGTACAACGTTTTTTCAGGTATGAGCAACAAAAATACAAAATCCAAAGGGTTTATGGAGGAAAAAAATAAAAAGTCCAATTCTAGGGATGGCAAAGGGTAGATAGTAGGCTGTGTTGGTGAGGTCAGACGGGCCACATAGTGAATTCAGTCCGTAATAGGACAGGCTCGTTTACTCTGAGCAGAACGTAAAAAAGGAAAAAAAAACGACTTTGATACAAATAGAAAGAATCAACCACTCACCTATTAGAAACCATTCTCCATTCGTGATGAAATCCGAGAGGTCTCCTCCGTTTTCGTCTTTTAGCACCAAATCCAGCTGTCAGGGCGAAATAGATTGTAACCTCATAGACATAAGATCGACGTTACACATGCCGTGCTTAAACATGCTTTTTCGGGTATTTCGCCGGTTGTTCTTTTAGAAACAAGTCAATTCAGGGAAATGTGAGAAACATCACGTGCAGGGAAGGGAAACCACATGCTTATAAATAATGCCATACGATATACGCTCCATTTTTATATGAATTTTATGAAACACAATAACAAATTCCAAAGCTGAAGAAACTGGGATGTTGTTGCTAAAATTGCGAAAGTTAAGGTGCAGTTCTACTAAAGCGGGTTATACGTAAAAACAAGAAGGTTTATTTTCCTTTTCGCATCTCTCAAATGCTCGGCAGGATACTCAAAGTGAATGACCACTAGACACGACCTCTAGTTCCTTTATTCAGCTCTATTGAATAAGATTTTACTATCCTGACACTTCGAACATATACTTGAATCTTAAAACTCTAACCGACTGTAAATTTTGTCGGTTCGTTGATTTTTTAGCGTCTTGCTCTCCTCCGCTTTTGTAGAAATGCACTCCATGCAATGCTATCTACATGTAGAATTTCAAAGTAGCAATTTTAGTTTACGACATACTTTCTAGCAACGAAGTATCACATTTACATACATTTGGATTTAGATTTATAATGATGAAAACGTTAGAAACACATGCTGTTTTTAGACTAAAACGTTTTCAACTAAAAGTCATCATTTACCCACAAAAAACGAAATACATAATAATCTTGAAATAATGATCCAAATAAACTATGTATTTTTCGGGGTATTATGGAATATTTATATTACTTCAAGCTTGTAATTAGCTGTCATCTTTGAGAATTCATTTGTTTGAATTCTCAAAAGCTGTCATCGACATATGATGCATACGTCATATTTCATGCGTTTTATTCTAAAACCTTTGGTAAATGCAAATCGATGTCTAAATTTTCCTTAAAGTCGTAAAAAAACTTAAAATAAGCTTTAATTGGGAAGGTTTTTGAATAATGTTATAAAATAAATCGTAAAATACGTTGACCAAATCCTTTTAGTGTGTATCCATTTGTGAATAGGTAAAAGTCACAATGCCGAATAAATAAAGCGATATTCCACAAGCTACTGCAAATATCGAACCCACCAACTGGAATATATTTATACCTGTCAGTACCCTTCAGGCAATACCACAAACTACAAGGTTAAAATGTCAAAGGTTATCGTTCTGCAAACACTCCACGAACCGCTGCACATTTTTATTATTTGCAGGTGAATTCAGAATTCAGATATTGCATTCTGAGCCAGCTGCGCGCGACAACGTTATAATTTGGACATATGTATGTACAACTCACGTACTTATTGCTGAAAGCATAAAGTCGAGAATAAAGTCTTTAGATATTGAAAGGTATTGATAAAATTTAGCTGGCGTTCTGTATCATAAAAACAATTCATCCATTATTATCATAGGGGTATATGGGACTTTTTATTCCTGTTTGTTTAACTTGGGACACAGTCGGGAATCAGACAACGGGTAATCAATATACAGCGAATCGAACCGACTTCGTTGGATATCTAGTGGAGGCGCTGAAGCTAGTTTTAACATTGTAGCAGCGCGCTAAAAGTTTGTTTAAAACTCCTCCTCTCTCTCTCTCTCCATATATATATATATCTCTAGGTACTCCGTAGGTAGGTATCTAAAGGAATCATGCATAATGTTATCGCTCAGTACTTTCTGCGGTCGACAACACTGAGCTAAGAATCATACTCAAGTTTCTTAAGCTTTATCCAGGGAACCCTTAATCAGAGCTGGTTCATTAAAACAAGCAAAGGCAATATGAGCAGACAAAGTTAGATTAACTTGAGCACGCGTCGAGACGAGGCGAGGGAAGCTCGGAATAATTCACAACTTATTGATAAACTTTATGTCAGCCATTCGCAGGTGTGGTGCTTAATGAATGGCTGCGCTTTTATTAAAATTGTGATTAGCTCTGGTAAATAAATAAGTTTAAGTTACGTGACAGGGCACCGGTAACGGGTAAAGGTAAACCTTTACCCGTTACCGGTGCCCTGTTGTTAATTAAATATGTTAATAGTCCGGCCGTATCTAGGGCATAGTTTCGTCGAGTCAACGAAAATGACATTTATTTTGTTTGATGTGACAGCCGACCGAGCGATTGAAGGTTCGCCATGCCTCGGAAAACCTCGGCCCATATAGGAACTGGCCATTGGTTTGGCTAAAGCGTCAAATAATAATGTTGTTTACGCTTCTCTACAACTTATCTACGTCATTGAGTGGGGTTGGTAGGTGCTATTTTACTAGTTACCACTACAGAAAACTTCCCGAAAAGAACGCGATCCAAACATGCCCTTCAACTAAGTCAATTAAGTAAACCTTATTTATTTAACATGTTGGATCAAGTTAAGCTGAGAAATGATTCATTTTGAAAATGAATTTAATGCAAGAAAATACACAATGGTCGAACATCTACTGAAGTGGATAAAATCTCTTGAAATCTGACGATCTGCGAGATATCTCAGTGAAGCGCTGAGGCATATCATTTTGTATCTTCGGGCGATAAGATTTTATGCAAATCGAAATATTTTTAAAGATAAGCAATTGAAATAGACTTTTAACTATTTTTATCGTGAAAGATAAAAGACTACATTACAAGTTGTGATGGATGTGCAATTGTGCATATATCGATTAAAGATACTGAACTACATAATATCGTCGTGATCTAGTAGGGAGTTTATAAGTACCTAGTCATTTTTTACATGAACATTGAACGTATTCATCAAATTCTTCAAAGTTTTCTCGCTTAAACTCCGTCTTAGAACACGAGCCTTAGTTTTTAATAACTTGATATGTTAGTAAAATAATAAGGTGACTTTAAAATAAATACTGGAAAACAGGACAACACTTTAGAATTAAATGTAAAGGAAGGATTCAGATTACAAATACCATAAACAGAAAATATTTCAGATAGAAGTTCATTATCAAAACTAACTACAACAATGTTCATAACAGTTCACGAAAACATTTAACAAAATTTCAAAAATAGTTTATAAGCAAAGTTGTATGCATAGAAGAGAAAATAAATATAAAATGCGTAGATTTA
This sequence comes from Eupithecia dodoneata, assembly GCA_947044415.1. NCBI lineage: Eukaryota > Metazoa > Arthropoda > Insecta > Lepidoptera > Geometridae > Eupithecia > Eupithecia dodoneata. Next base: position 1,697,968 of record OX345656.1, on the reverse strand, counting down.
TGGAGCGTATCCGTATGGTCAAATATCCAGACGTATTTCCTAACCATTGGTTTATGTACAAAACTTTTGCTCCATGCAAAATAGTACATACAAAACGTTTGGGATATAAATAATATCCTTCTGGTTTCTCACAAGGTTCCCTTGCATTATTGACACACCCTATACCCTACTCTAATCTAAAACAATTCCAATTAGAAGAATTCTTATTTATAAATTCCATTTAGGAACTTAAAATAAGAATTTTTGTATTTGAAAGTAGAACTATACCTATCGATCTGTCGAGTAATCGATTACTCACAGAGCAAAGACAGTAACTCTTACAAAAATATAATAATTTAGTGTTGCCATTTCCAAATTAAAACGTGCATGGGAATAAACAAAACACTGAATCATTTATATTCTCTAACAAACAAAACCAGTAATTTATTGGACTGTGACTTTTATCGAGTGATTTCAGATTGCTAGGTCATTGATTTATCGGTGAATTATCAACGTAACCGATTACTCGAACTAGATCGATAGACTATAGGAATTTGAGTATAGTCTACCTGGTTGCCGTCATATGTCCAGCTACCAAACTTCATGTCACAGTGTTGGTCATCGAAGGGGAACCATGTGATGTCTATCTTGCATGTGCTCTTGAATATGCCCGGGGGCACGTACTGGCAACTGCCGTTGCTTCTGACCACCACGTTGGTTTGGTAAGTCCCGTCAAAACCTTCGTCAGCACTATGTACGAACAGAATAGTCAGAAAACTTCTCAATGTCAAAAGGACGCGTTTAAATTGAAAAGGACACGTCTGTTATCAAACGGACACGCATTGGCCGTGCGCTGCCTAATCTGATTAAATGGTGGTTAATTTATGTATCTTGTAATCGGGACTGAATGAGATTTTTTATCTGATTTTAGACTTTTTCGTCTGAATTAATTATTTTGCAGGAAATTCGTGGTAATAAATTAGCAGAGCCATCTGACCCTCATCAAAGTTCAAGATGGCCAACAAAATGCTACCTAAGCATATCTCGATCAAGATACCATTTTAATTTGGTTTAAAAGTTGACTCACTCGTTTTACACTTAAGACTATAAAATAGCTCAAAATCTTGAAAAGATGGCCTTATTAATGCGAAAGATAGCAAAAGTAAATAAAGCGCAGAAAATGAAAAAGCTTGCCACATTAAAATAAAAATAGAAGGCAGTTTTTCTTTAGTGTTATTTTACCGAAACTTATTCGGTATTATTAAATTATTTATGTACACATTTGTTTAATGCTTTATAGAGCTTTAGGTCTTTCAGTTTAGTTTATTTTAGTGCGTCAGATGTTCTGGGACTGATTTAAGTGTAATTTCAATGACAAAACTGCGTCGCAAGTTCGTTATCGAAATTACAGATCGTCTTCTCGCTTGGCCAGAAAACAGTGATCCTTTTTTTATAGAAAAAGGACCAAGTGTTGCCAATTAAAAATCCGGTAAAGCGAGATGACGATATCGTGGTGTTTCAAATCAGCGTCTAGAGTGCCATGTACGTTTACAGTTCTTTTTTAGAAATGGCAGCACGAGTAGCAGACGTCATAAATACCTCTCGCACGATTGTTACTTTAAAAAAAAAAAGGTAAAACGGGCAAGTACCAATCGCTACCCTCGGGTATCTCCTACTGTGCTGTCACTTAGCTAAAAATGTTTTTATTTATATTTTAGTATAGTAATAAAAAGAAGGAAAGAGCTGAAATAAATGCAAAAATTAAACTACACTTACAAACTAGGGAAGTCACAAAATGCTGTGGTTTTAAAGATATAAATAAATTAAAGAAATGATCATTCAATACAGAATAGATTTTTTGACTGGTCATTTCAATGTTTACTTTTAGTTGATGTTTTTAAAGTTTAAACAAATTTAACACATTTAAATAGGCTTTAATATTAATTTATATTTTATTATTAAACCGTGTGTAAAATAATTAATATAAATATAAGTTAACATTCATCATCTTCGGCACACGTCTGACTCTGTATGTATTTTGACATACACCTGTATTTACAGTCATCTTATTACATTGTTCTACTTCTACACATATCTTTATTGATATTATTTAGCTCCGTGTCAATATGCCCATCCATAATTCATACAATCCGCCCATACGTCCAGTCGTAAAAACATTTTTTAGAACATGCTACGATTGTTTCGCGAAAAATTCGTCACCACCGGACATTCTAAACAAATTCCACACAATTATTTCAAAACCTCTCAAACAGACATCAAAATGTTTCTTCATGAAAATACGTCTATCACTTTCACCATCCTAAACAAATGAGTATATAATATCTACTACTATAAAATACGTTTTCTGTCTCACAAAATTTTACGGTTTCTTTTTTAACGATGCCAGTGACTGGTTGAAGTTGGTTCTAGTGAAGATATAAAAGCGTATCTCCAGATCCAGTTTAACCACCTGACGGCAGTTTCTGCACAAACTTAGATGTGATTTGTCTGCAAATGTCTGGCTCAATGAAGCTTTGAAGCTGCTCTGATAAAACTACTTTAGACTGGTTTGAACTGAATCTGTTCGGTTTGAACAAAGGTTGACTTGGATATAGACTACAAAGCTGACTATTGAACTAAAGTTGCAGTTGTTCATTTGTATTGTGGTCAGTTGTGTTAATATTTTGATAGGTAGTAATTATTACACGGTGGAACTTGAAACATTAATTATTCTTCGTAAACATACGATTTAAGTCTTGAGTTAAATCTACTGGTAGGCTGTGCTGAAAATTTGTAATGATTATAAATCTGTTCTAGAAACCGTTGATATGTTGTATAGAATTTTGTAGGTACTAATTCGATAAAAGTAATGATATTAATACTTTTCATCAAGAACGATTTTGGCAGTAACAAAAGACTGAACAACTTCAAGCGAACGACTCTACACCACCTTATTTTAAAGTCTCAGTTGCCACTTCACACATACGTAAGCTATATTAATGACGTCACTCTTACAAACTTCAAACACCTCTTGTCAACCCTCGTAAGCCTTACATATACGAAAAACAAGATAAAGTGGAGTGCAGACGAGCCGAAATCGCCCCTAGCGACACTACGACAAAAGTATTCTCCAGTTGTGCCAGTGTTCATGAATGAGACACCGGCTCGCATGTTACCACTCGGTGCTGGCGGCCCGCCAACAAATCCGTATTAAGGTGGGCTGCTCTTACACTGTAATGTAACCTAACATAAGAAACTCTGAATCAATCGAAGTCTTTTGTCTCGGTGAAGAGCACTATAGCCTGAAGTCATTTAAAACGGGATATTTACGACTTTTGTGAGTTTTCCACGATATATGAGTTTTCCAATACTTCGGCAAAGTATCATGCGCCATGATCACGGAAAAACTCAAAGATCAAATCATGGTAAACATCCCGTTTTAAATGACTTTAGTGTTAACATCAATGAACGTTTCAAAAGGTTTACAATAGCCTGAGTTCCACAGAATATCAGCGCCTATCTTCTCCTGAGTAGTAAGGCATTTATGCTGAGTCGAGACCTTTTTGCTGCTGTAACTATGATACGTCCTATTTTTAGTAAATTGTCACGTAAGCTGCTTTCGAGTTTCGTTTGAAAGTCATTAACATGTCACTATTTTCAGGTTGGCGTAATTGTGTCAAACTAGACACAAAGTCATTTCACTAATCCAAACTACCCAGAAAACACCGACTACTTAAGGTTCCTATACCAATTAACTTATGCTCGGTAACGGAGTTCGTCGCGAACCCGGTTTAACAATAGTATATCAATGAATCTCGCTAATAATTGTACAATAGGTTTTTGTAACAATTGGCTCGTTACAGTAAAGTGTAAATCGGCATACTTTAACCCTGCAAGCATCAGAACGACAAGGAGACAGTAAACAAGGTGCCGGTGGTACACAGGCTCGCTAGTGATTTAAAACCATTTCATAATCGAATGTGTCCGCCGAGGTTGGACGTGTGCCAGACCTGGCCAGGGGTGCCGCGTCGGGGCCGTTGGCTCTTATTTTTCTGTACCTACCAAGAAGTTTGGAAATTCGATTATCGAATCTTCTGGAATTGCAGATTACTAAATACTATTATGACTATTTAGATTTTTAAATTCGTTTCAGCTACATTTATATTTATGAATTATGTGATATATCAAACTATATATGTACATTATGTTTAAAAACAAACCCGTAGTGTTTCCTAAAAAGCCCTGATTCCTAAGCCTTATATTACTTAGATTAAAATAAGTTAAATTAAGTATGCTCTTTAAAATACTTTCATTAATTCAGAACGTACTCTATTTTAAGCACACTTTATATATCTACTGTGCGGATTATTTTTTTACGAAAAATCTGTACAGTTACACTTTAGGTAAACCAGGAAGCAGATTCCGAATTATATTTTGAAAGTAACGTTTTGTATTTATTCCATATGGCAACCCTAATTGGCAACCTTAACCGGCCAAAAGTATTGCCAATACAATAAATGGGTGTCAACAATGTTCCAGGCGGACTTTCAAGGCCTAGTATGATTTACGCACACGTTAATGCCAATAAAGTTTTTTATCGGTAGTTATACTTGTTTATGTAATGGCGTCTCCAAGTTTTCTCGTTTCGGTAAGTAGCTGCTTTTCAGTGAAATATGAATGCTTGCTATTTCGTATCAAAAAGTAAAAAAAGCACAAGTGTTTTACTGATGTATGCCCAACAGTGGGACGGAATAGGTTGACAAATTAAAGATAACAAGTTGTTTACTTTTTCTAAATCGTATTTGTAAAGTTTGCCAAAGAAACCAAACATTATCATGGTTACTTCTACCACTATATTCTTTTACAACGGCATATTTGGTTACCATTATTGATGTATTGAGTTTAAATATAGGTAATTCTTAACTTGTAAAAGATCTCATCGGTCTCAACGGTCCTCCGAATCCGTCATACTCCGTCAAGCCTCGAGAGACCCGTTCGCAACGTGGACGAAAGACGAATTTAAATCATAATTATTAGATATAAGAATCATTTACTAATGACATTGGTATTGTACCTGAGTTTGAGCGAATTGAAACGTTATTTGTAATATTTAGATGTCCATGGTCTATCTGGTCGATATAGGAGAAGACAAAAAAAAAACCGTGGAAAATTTCTACAGGATTTTTTGTATGTTTCTCGTTTCTCTTTTTATTGTTTGTGATTGTTTGTTGTACTAACCGTCCTTTTTTTAATAATGTAAACTTAAAATTTCATGTAATAAACAATTACATATTACTACTAGTATTTACATTACTCGTATCAATTTCCTAAAAATCATAGCCGTCAGCAGAAGACGGAGTGCTCAGAATGCTGGCTTAAATGTAAATAGCCATTTACACGTCACGTTGTTGAATTAATTCGACATTTTCCATGTTCTTTGTCAGAAACGGAAAATAATAGAATAATTAATGAGTTATTATTCTGTCCCATGAATGACATACAGAGGTGTCAAGTTGCAAAATTACAGGGAGATGCTTAATTACATTTCAAATTAAAGCGACCTGTCAAGGTAGCTTTATTATTTGTTCTGGCAACAATTGCTTAAGACTGATAGCGCGACCTACTTTTACATCTTATTGGATTATCATGGCAACATTATTTTGTTGTAAGTAAAGCTCTGCGCACATTTATCCAACACCGCCACCCCACAGAACAAAAATGTGCATTCAAAGTATTTAAATCGTTATCTTTACATAACGATTTAAAGAGTTCAGTCTAAAGTCAGTCAGTTAGTCAAATCATTCAAAAATTTAATTTTTTAATAAAACTTGATAAACAAGGTTTTTTTGATTATTATCTGACTGATCTTGTCGTTTGAAGCACGCAGACTATTTTCACTACCAGACGTTTTGCTATTCATTTTCGCATACTAGTGAATTTCACAAATAGGCCGTTACGTTTTCCTACTTTAGTTCTAATACGCACCCATTATTATATATAGTATATAGTACCTATAGCTACAGTTATGTATTCTTTCAAGTCACACCCAAGATAAGGTAGTTCGAGATTAAATACAGTTGAATATAGGTAATTCCGAATCTCCGTGCCAAAATGCTAGGTGCCAACGTGCCAAATCCCGAATAGCAGCGGACTTGAATTAAGGCTTTTACGGTAATCATCCAAATTGAAACTGGGCCACTACCAATATAGTAGAGGGGTGTTAACAATTTTCAAATGGAACCGTTGGAAGCGGGATTAAGTCCAAAGTTTACAAGGGATGGCTCAATCACTTTGGAATAACGAGAGTATTTTTATTTCTGTTTTTTTTTATTTATAATGTATTTGCGCCCCGCGGCTTCACCCGCTTGGAAATCTATGTGTCAAATAGTTTATAAACCTTCCTCTTAAATCACTTTATTTATAAAGACCGCATCAAAATCCGTTGCGTAGTTTTAAAGATATTAACATACCTACATAGGGACAGACAGGCAGCGGGAAGTGACTTTGTTTTATACTATGTAGTGATAGAAAACGACCAGAACACCTGGAATAAATATCTGTAGATCTTACGAACATTTGTCCTGAGGCGGGAATCGAACCCGCAACTTGTGTCGCAAGCGGACCTTCGCCCACCGCGTCACAGAGTTCATCGTAGTAGATAATGATAATAAATTTAATTTCAATACTAGTTTGAGATTGAACCAGCCGATACGATCTAGAGCTAGCTTATTGGTCTGCGATATGTTCTTGTAACTAATCCATTGGTTTTGCCGAGGGGATATCTCATATATCATCGCTAGACGCTTTTACAGATTAGCTTTTTGTTACTTGGGACTTGGGATCAAATCAATTATTATGGTTATTACAGTAACACCGTCCTGTTTCTAACATCTAGATTTTATGTTTCGAGAATTTAAGTTGGTACCAATTAAAAAACCCGAGAGATAGGGGTTAAATTAAGAGGGTTGCATAAGCCAAACCTACATATGTTTTCAATGAAATTTCAATCGTTTATGAGAAAGTACGACTGATTTTGATGCATTAATGTGCATTGTGCATGCAGTCATGCGGTAATAGGTAATATCTTTTCAGAAGACATCGTGGAAGTCCCTAGCTTTTAAGCTAGAAGGTATTTTTTCATAACAAACTTTTTATCACTTTTTATGTAGGCAAGGTCATCCTGCCTAAAGTATTTACCCTCTTAGTTACTATAAACCTTTCTCAACTTTAACGCATTCAATGCCTAGCATTTGCGGTTTGCGAAGGGACCCTATAGGACGGCTTATGCGTCATGCAAGAGCAATGAAAGTATTACTATATGCAATGCACTGTTTTTTATAATATCAAAGTAACAAATCACAAAACATTATCGTTTACACATTTTAAATGGTTTTTTAAAGAATATTTCCATAATAAAACAAAACTCTTATTTAATAATACTGTCAAAGGTTACTTCATTACTTTTTATCCCATTTTCTGAAACCTCTATCCATGGAGCCACTGTATAAAAAGATAATATTAAACTCGTGAGCTCACACAAGAATTCCATGCGATGAGGGTAGGTACGTATACATTCTCTTTGAATATGGCCCTAATAGAGACTCCGGGCAGAATTCAAGGTTCATTGTCTTGTAACATGGTTTTTCATTTTCCTTCACTTGCTATTGTTGTTTTTCTTTAATATAACAATAAGGTATACAAGTATAAAGTCATATTGAATATGTATTGCTTGCTATAGGCTCATCATGTTTCTGAGCTCGGGGCTAGATTATACTATGTGAATTATACAGCATTATTTGTTTATGTATAAAAATCTGTTCGGAAATACAAAGTGGAAGGTTTCTCTGTTCTTAATAGATTATAAACCCAGTAATATAAATAAATAAAGTTTATATTTAAGTACCTTCCCATGTTTTTTATCAATAATAATATATTGATCAGTCAACTAATTTCCATCTATGCTCTGTTTACTTTCAGGCTACATAATGTCGTGTCCAGCCATATTTGTCATTCTTAATAACTTCATATCAATTTCGCTTTGTTTTTCTACAGCATCAAATCGACCCAAAAACTATGATTGCAAGCGCAGCAAACAAATCACGAAATAACTGAAAGTACTTGCAAAGATACTTTGGCCCAACGCCAGCACAACGCTTAGTTTTGACTTTAACTGGCATCCCTCGGTATTTAAATCCTGTTAACTATGTGAACGTTTTAAAACGTGAAAATTGATCATACACGCTTAGTTTGGCTCTCTAGTGCCTGAGCCAAAGGGAAAAGTTTGTTAAACTTGCCTTCAACTAATGGTACGACAGTGAAGGTTGCTATGCAATATTAGGTACTTTAGCAAGCATCTTAGCTTTTTACATCGCGTAGTAATTACCGTAACAGAGAAGCAGCTACCGAAATCACAGGGTCACGTGTCACCTCAAGCAGTATGTGAGCGGTGAGAAAGGCAGCTTGAAAAACACTGGCCACTTACAAAAAACAAAATGCAACAGAATTCATTCGACCGTGAATTTATTTTTCGTGGAATAGGGAACGGCCAGTACCTTATTGTTTCATATCTCCCCCCTCCCACCTCTCTCGTGAGAAGAAATAGAATTATTAAAATGAAAAAACGTAATGATAACTCTATAATTTAGAACCCAGCGTTGTGATGTACCTACTATAGCTACGGAGTAGTGTGGTAAACGTAGCTTACGTAAGTTGTTTAAGTAATAAATACAAAAAGTTACTTTGCACAAACTAATGTTGGTGTCTGCCGACTCTAGGCTTAACGCAAATAGATTTCTAATTTGATAAATAGGTAATTATAATTCTACGACCGACTAACTTCCACACTACCCTGTCGCACTAAAGTACAGGGTGACTATTTTTAAACGGTAATCAACTCAAATGAAAAGCTATTATACATACACTGTGTTGATAAAAGCTTAGTCAAAAATAGCGCACATAAATCATAAAGACCAATCGTATTAATCTAACAATTTCAAATCAATTAGTACCTGAAACAAGTATCTTAATTGCAATTACTTCAAAATTCAGATTTCCAAAAGAATATACTTAATTAATATCGTAACAAAAAGCTTTCGTGAATCGCGAATCTTTTTAAAATCCTCTAATTTATTTGCAGGAGAATATTTTCCAGGGTAATGAATTAAATTGGGCGGAAGCCAGAATCAGCAGATCTGTTTGTCAGCCTAACGATGTTTAAACTAGCCGGTATAAATCGCCGAGTTCGCTGCTCTCGGGTAAATAACTGGTAAACTTTGTCAACAAGTCAGCTTTGCAGTCCAATACAACCCTATAACAAGGTATTTATATAAATGTTTTCTAATATTCCTGGCAAACAGACTATGTATTTGATACCCCGCGAAACGGTCTAGCCTAGTGCGGGGGTCGTTATATCTAGCTAAAATAGTAGGTATTACATAATTGCAGACCCTAAACCAAATATAGCTTGCTAGATCTAGATCTAGCAAGCCTCTTACACATCACTTACTTATATATTTGTTTATATTATTTAAGTGCTTAAATGTATGTATATAAAGAAAGACTTTTTGATAATATACTTTGTATTTAGTTGTATATGTTTCTTATTCCCATGATGTCCTTTGGAAGGCATGCGTGAGGCCCTATCATATCTGACCGAATATTAAAAGCGAGGGATCTATCGAAGATCATCAGATTTTTATTATTTGTTTTGTATATGACAAGATTAAAAAAATCTGATGGTTGGATTGAAGGAAGTCAACGTATTGAAGTTGCATAACATTTATTATCACAGAACTTCTTTTGTCTTTCTCTACGAATGATTTGTAGCTCAGTCTTTCTCTCTGGTTCATACTGACTCCAAGTCTCCAAACATTACTTCTTATTCTGCATTCATACTAACATCTATACAAACTTGCAGAGCACCTCGATCTGAAAAATTCTCTATGCCTAAATTCTATGTAGACTTTCAGAAAGCTTTCGTTAAATTTACGCAAAGATCCAATAAATAATTCACGCAAAATGTCGAATAAATTATCAAGATCCAAGATGGATCGACACTCAGCACATTTATGTACATTTTGTAGTAACAAACAGGCACTTAACTACTTAAGCCGAAGAATAAGTAGGTTTAGTTGCCTACATCATCATCATCATCAGCCTATAGCAGTCCACTGCTGGACATAGGCCTCGAGCGCCATAGAGTAGCAAAATTAATATGCGTTTTCTTTTTTTATAAATTACCCCACTTTGTATATTAAAATGAATGACCTCACGTCAATTACTTAAGGTATATTTGTTATAAATATATAAGTTTTTTTACTTTATTATTATTGCAAATGATAATTGTTTTATTCTTCAATGTATCAGTTGAGCTAACTGTAGATTGTTTGCAATAGTCTGCAGTTAGCTCAATTGTTTCACTTGTAAATACTAGTTCTTATTTGTTTTTAATACAATACAATAACAAGGAAAGTTACAATCAAATACAAACTTTCTTTGCTCTGTCTTTCTTTATCACAGCAAAGATTTTTACAATAGTTTAAAATATAAAAACCCAGAAATTGAACAATTAGCAGTTAAAAATGTAGTTTAAAAATAATATATATATTTAATTGTAAATTAAAACGTCCCTTTTCGAACACTTCCGGTTCCGTTTTATAAATGAGAAACGTCAAACAAATTTAAGCGTAAAGCGTTGAAATTTGAATCTCGTCCCCTATAACTTCCAACTAAAACTTCGATACCTGAATATTTAAAAAGGATCCAAACCCTACTTTACTATTCCCAGACCCCTATTTTAATAGCGACTCTATATTTTTTTATTAGACCGCTGCGATTTACTTGTACTATTTTATGCAGTCTATTTTCAATATTTTAACACAATTACTTTGAAAAAAATTATGTTCTCAATATAAAATCAAGGAAACGGACATTTTATTATAGTTATTGTGCCTAATTATACTCGTATCTCTTCATTCGATTTATAATAAAATTATTTTAGTATTTGTGTGCATAATTAATTCAAATATCTACCTATATTTATTTGTTAACCCTTGTCGTAAAAATAAATTTACAAGATGAGAGATTTTTTTTCATTTTTCAATAAAAAAAATAGCACAAAAACGTCAATAAAATGTTTCACCCCGACCTTGATAGCTACGATAAAATCGGGACACTAATAATTCTTCCAGAAACGTCGAAAATACCTTTAAACGGAATAAAAACCCTTTGTTTCCCATCTCACTAATTTAGGGCGCCTCCCGGTTCGGATGGGATAAATCATATTCTTTTTTATTCTTTTATTCCGTCCCTATTTTTTCTGTAATTGCGAAGAAATTTACCCGCCCGTTATGACTTTTCCTGTTGTGACTTCTTTAATGTCTTTATTTTATTCTGTTTTATATTTAACTGGGTTCGCTGTTTACACAGAAGCCATTTTTTATTCGAAATACTGATAATATCCCATTGTCATTTTCATAGAACTTCTGGTATAACTAATGACTATTTTTATTTTTCCCCTAGTGAAAGGTTAACCCGTCCAACTACATTATCATCTGCTTTGAACCCCTTCTACAAACAAGATAAATTCCCAATTATCCCATGAAGAGAAATTGATAGATTCTTTCCATTATTCCCATTCCCTCTCAAAGTCTACTTTCGCCGTTTAATAATATAAATGCACAATTTTCTTGCTTCCCTTCTTCCCTCATCTCTTTTCCGCCTTTCCCGTATCTTTTCCATCTCCCTCGTCACTTTCCCAATCATCCCAACACTTTCCCATATCCCCCGATAGTTTTTCACCTTTCCTATCATCTCCCCATCTTCCCCATCACATTCCCACCATCTCCCTCGAAACTTTTTCATCTTTCTCATCACCTCCCCATCTTCCCCGTCACTTTTCCATCTCCCCCGACACTTTCCCATCTCCCCGACACTTTCCCATCTCCCCCGACACTTCCCATCTCTCCCGACTCTTTCCCATCTCCCCCCATAATTTCCCATCTTTCCAATCACTTTCCCACCACCCCAGTGTTCATATAACCTCCCAGCTACATTCTCACCTATTATACATGAGGACGTCAGGCTTCCACAGCTTGTTCGGTGTTATCCTGAGGTCTTTCACACCTCCGTACTCACTGTCGTTCCACCTTAGGTTGTAGTCATTCCATTCCTGTCACACACATGAAATATATTAGTTGAATGAAATCGAAAGAGAATGTTAAAAGGAGACAAGATTGTCGAAAGTGCTTTGGTGAGGATATGAAAAAATGTGATAAATGTGGAATGTGTTTATATGAATAAATAAAAGGCTTGGTAACCCTAACCTTATCATCGTAATAAATTCAATGAATTCATCTACATAAAAGTATGGTGGGGAGATTGAGAATGCATGGCTGATTCAGGGTTAAAATGGTCCATGCCTTTGTGTATATTTTTTTAGTATGATAAAAATAAAAAGTGTGTGTGCTGTGTGACGCAATATTAAGACGCCAAAAACAGAATAATCTTAGAAAGATAGATAAATAAAAAACAATATATACGACACAAAACATAAATAAATACTTCGAATAGAGGATGTATAAAGGGCATACGGGTATACGGCCTTATTGCTGAGAGCGATCTCTTCCAGACAATCTTATATATACATATGTATGTATAGTATAGATATTTAGATTTTAAAAAGAAAACAAATACACTACATATCATAACACCTACATTACAATCATTAGTAGTTGTAGGTATATGTATAGCGCAAAGTGTTATGTGTGTGCGTGAGTGTGATTGTCTGTTTGTCTGTGCGTGTGTCACGTACCTATTGTGAATATATTTACTAGTAAGATGGACAAATTAAGCCATGGACTTTTTCCCGATTTTCATCTCCATCTTTATGCAAATAAAATTGATTTTGAGAAAACTTCGTTAAAATTTAAAGTAAAAAACAAATATAATGTAAAACATTCAACTTTTTACTCGCAGTAACATCTGCTGCTTCATAAAAACATTTTTGTGCGTCTCTTTATTTTTACAGCGATTTTTAGTGAGCCTTGTAATTTTTGCGCTTCAACAGCCTGCAAAGATAACACCCTCCCATTACCCTGTATTGCCCGGTATTGCCCACCCAATGTCCCCTTTGTTCCCTTCCATAAATAGGGGGGATAAATATGAACCCTTTTTAGGGAGCCTTTTATCTCCGTGATAGGAGTGCCCACAATTAATTAATGATAAAATTCGCTACGTTTTAATTTAGCCTGTTTTAAAAGGACTGTATTAAAGTGTTGGTTCGTTATATTTGTTTGGGTTTATTCGTAAGAACCAAATTAGTATAGACCTTTCCCGGCTTCGCACGGTTTTGGTACGGATCCCTAACTTTTTGAAAATAATAATATAGCCTATGTTCACCGGGGATAGTGTAGCTTCCCAACAACGGTAAAAGAATTTTTCAAATCGGTTCAGTAGTTTCGGAGCCTATTCATTACAAATAAAAAATAAAACCTTACCTCTTTATAATATTAGTATAGGTAAGATTCAAGTTTGTTTGAGCTGAGTAAACGGTCAAGCATCGTTAGCGCTGCTAAGGAAATAAAAAAAGTGTAAAGAGTTTGTGGTAGTTAAGGTTTGTTGCAGCTTAAGGCTTCGCACGAACTATAACAACAAAATAAAATTTAAAGTGGTAATGTCAAGTTACTTGGATTTATTTTAAGCTAGTTTCTGCCTGCGGCTTCGCACGCGTAGTGTCTATAGAAATGGTTATAAGTCATTTCTATCAGATGGGAACTGTTTTATGGTATGAAAAGTAGTAGACTATGTTTGTATTCAGGCTTAGAGCTACATCTGTGCAAAATTTCAGCATGATCCGTTCAGTAATTGTGGCGTTAATAAGTAACAAACATCTATCCATACATCCATCTAAACGTTCAAACATTCGCATTTATAATATTGGTGTGATGGATTTGTTTTTGTAACGCGAAATGGGTTTCCGTCGTTTACTTGTTTTGCGTACCCAATTGTGAAACAATGAACGACATAAAAACAAATGCCTATCGCATTTTGTTTTGGGCTCGCATTTGAACTCCTCTAAAAAACAAATGAACAAAAACAGACTATTACAATGTAGGTACAATGAACAAGTACTACGTTTGTACCTTGACATGACAGCGCCTTTTTAAATTAAAGTAAGATAAATAATAGATTATATATCGTTTGAATTTGCTTCCAAGTTAACATAATGATACTGAATAAGTTTTATACATCTAAATTACTGTGCTAGCTCTACGCGGTTATTCATGTTACATATTAATTTTTTATAGAGAGTAAATAATTTTAATCCATTTAGCTTAAGAGGACGCCTTGCTTAAGAAATTCTCGCTCGTGATACTTTAAACCAAAGTTATCGACATAGCTCTAAGAATTAGCAAGCTAAAGTGGCAGTGGGCCGGCCATATCTCGCGAGGAACCGGCGGCCGCTGGGGTAAACGTGTTCTTGAGTGGAGACCATGACTCGGTAAACGTAGTGTAGGAAGCCTTCCGAAAAGGTGGGATGACGACCTGCGAAAGACTGCAGGTAGATGCTAGATGCGTCAAGCTGAAGACAGGGCGCTATGGCGGTCATTGGGGGAGGCCTATGTCCAGCAGTGGACTATCATAGGCTGATGATGATGATTCAATACTTGAAAGACCACAAAAAATCATTAACAACTAAAGTCATTAAATCTATAGTTATTAAACCCAAAACAATCCTGTTAAAAGGGAACAGGTTGTTGAACAATAAACCAACTATAATCCCATAAAATTTACCAACAATTTCGTTTAAAATAAATCACACGAATACCCAAAGTAATCTAACTACGAGCAGTATTATTACTACCCTTTAATATAACTGTTTAGGAACAATACAGGCCCTTGGAACTTGCCCGCGATATTAGGAAAGTTGTGAACTGGTCGCAGTATCTCTGAGGGCAGGGCGTTCTGTTATTAAAGATAAAGATAATTTATTTGCAAAAACACGTGTTAAACAAGATGGTAGGGAATTTATATATGACACAAAATGTTTCATATTAGCCAGATATTAATTTATGAGCTATGAGAATGTATATCAAGAATTCTTTAGTTTTTACGGTTGCGCTTCGTGATACTAAAAGCATCATTGAAAATATTAGTAGTAAATCTTGAGAACTCGTAACATTTATTTCAAAATATTGAAGAGTCTTCTTTGGTAATTACCTTGGTACTGGATATGTATTTAGCTGGTTGAATTTCTTTGCTCAGCTTAATAACTTTATATGTAGTTTAATCTTAAATGCTTTTCGTTCCTCCGCAACAGAAGAAAACAAAGAAACTTTGTATTTTCTAGTATATACTCCGTATTTTAAAAGCAACTGAACCAATATCCAAAAAAGCGAAACCAATTACAACAAATCGCCAAGTTTCATTTCTTCTTCGTTTTCTCTCCCTGATATCTAAATTTGAAACCCTTCTAAAAGATTTTCTGGTAAACCAACTAGAAATGTATCTGGTTGTAAATGTCTTCACCTATCTTCCACAAAATAAAGAGAGAAGGCAAGCATCTTCCCCATTGACTCTAAACCTTGGCCGATTTCCCTCGTTTTGATGCCTCGTACTTGGAATATGTCACTCGCCCATTCACGCTTGAGGTGAACTTTGGCCCGAGGTGTTATATTAGTAAACTTCGAGGAACTTGCCTTATCTGTTAGAGCACCTACTCCTTGACTGAAAACACTATTGTGAAAAAGGAATTAGGAAGTTCTGATAGACCCTTCCTTTTCTCGTTTTGTTTTTGTATTTTTTTTTTTGTAAACTGTAAAACATGTTGGTAAACCGATTGACCTACCTAAAATCCGTAAAATCTTATTTACCTGAACATGTTTATGCAAATTCAGTATTTTTATCTTTATCAAAATATTTTATGATATTCTGTCTACGTGATATGATCTTTTTTCAAGTAATTCGCCTCTTTTCTTACAAAAGGTTCTCCTTACACTTATGAAGAGCTCAATGAAATGTCAAAATACTAGAAATAAGGAGGAATTCAATCTAACCTATTTCATTTTAAAATTTATTTACAATAATGCCATTATTTCGTGTCTCAAAAGTAAAATATAAAAGATAACCCAAATCCGTAGTACGCAGATGTGGATTTTGAGTTATGAATTCATTAGAACTTGAGAATAAACCTTTGAATTTCCGATAAAACAAAAAGAACTGGCACATTAAGTTAATGTAGGGCGCCTCGCGAAATACTGATACTCCCCGAAATGAGATGTAAAGGTATTTTAACTTTTCGTTTGACCTTTCTAATTCGATAAGTAACCAACCTGCCCTAATATCTGCACAATTATTCATTAAAACTAAATAACTATAATATATATAATCATCATCACTACATAGTATGAAACAAACTGGCTTCCCGCTGTCTGTCTGTATGCTTAGATCTTTAAAACTATGTAACAATACATTAAAACATAGATAGAGTGATTCAAGAGGAAGGCTTATGGACCATTTGACACATAGATTTCCACGCGGGCATAGCCGCGGGGTTTAGCTAGTAATATTATAAATAAGGAAGTTTGGATGTATTTTACCTCTGCACGCCAAATCTACTGAACAGATCGGGATAAAATTGTACTTCTTTACAGGTAGTTCTAGGCCTGGGTTAAAACATGTAGGCGAAGTTATGTTTTTATCTTATAAATCATTTCCCATGGGATAGAAATAACCTTAAACAAAGCGTGTGAAGCCGCGGACAGACTACTACTTTAATATAACAAGGTCAAGTACATTAAGTGCAAAAAGTGCCTCTTCGCTGCACCCTTCATCAGAGTAATGTACGCGGGTTTTGGTGTCAATGTTACCCTCATACTGTCACGTAACCTTGTCCCGTTTCAGAGCTACCTGGGCTAGGTCATAAACTGTGAGGCTGTGCTCATGTTTCTTATTAACATATGGAGCTTAGCATGTTCTCTTTTAACAAACTTAAAAGAAGGTGGTGCTCTCCGTTTGCTGCGACTTATTATTGTTATTAGACTTTGATAGTAATTTATAATAGATATAATATTTGACTTGTCTAAGTGCTTAGTTCGTAAGCCTAAAGAAATAAAGATGTTTGAATTTAGAATTTAGACTGTATCATTGTATATTTAGTTTTTTACATCAGTCTGTAGAATACGCAAAGATTTTTTTTAAATAGTTACTGTTGTTGTGCCGTAATTTTGCCATGCCATTTTATGCCTATAATGTTTCTTCTTATCTATATTACAGCGGATAACCTCGCTAGAAATAAGATGATACTGTTCTATTTTCGTTGATCCTGTGCGTTTATCCCTGAGACATTAATATTGAGCGCAGATCTAGCAAGAAATTAATTTAGCCTAACAGAGTCAAAAGCTTCATACCCAACAATTAAATACTTGCCTACCAATTTCATGAACCAAAATTAAACAAGCATTTCCTTCAAAATATTATGATTTTCCCCAAACCTCAATAACTAAGCTTGTATTTTCGTCCGTAATTTCAGCACTAAAACATCCCCACCAACTGTATAGCGATTATGAAACTGTCAGATGCTGAGCTGTCATAGCAACCAGAGTGAGCGAGACAGTGTTACCCAATTATTACGACAATGTAAGCGAGTAAGCGAGAAAGTTGCCTCCCCACCCAGCGCCTGCTCGTCTTAATATGCCCCCTTGAAGGGTTGGTTGTCAATCACTTTGGGTTTAACCACGGCAGCGACAACAGTGCACGCGGGGATATTTCACTTTGACACGCGCCTCTCCGCAAACTAAGCTCTTTACTTAACAAATCTAGCTTCTGCCATGTAGTTCCCTCCCGTGAATAACAATAACTTTATTTCAGGCAACAAAGAAAGTAGATAAAAAGTAATTTAATTAGGGCCCATAAAATAAATAATTGAGAGACTAACATAGATAAAAATATTTAAAAATTGTCGAGTCAGCGACGACGCTCCGATGACGCGCGCAGTGTCGTAAGACAGGCAACCAATGAATTTCCTGAAAATGATACCTTTCAGCCAAAACTCCGCTGTCCATATGCATACACATAGAGACATGACATAGAGAGTCGATTCGTCTGCACTCTCACTATAAAAGAACCGAAGCCTCCTAATAGAATTTTGACAAATATTCATTGTGTTTATTATGTCGTATTTACTTTAATCGTCTTAATTTGTAATTAACTTGTATGTACCCTAGTCTTTTGGTGAATGACCAAGTACTCCTCAAGACAAAAGTATTCCAGTAAAATTAAAACCAAACCTAACACTCCAAGTATAAGGCTGATTTTCCATCAGATACTTATTCAAAGTGACCTTTACGAGTCATTATGGCTCAATGTACCCAAGTCGAGTGCGGCGTGTTCGGGTGTTGTAAGGGTTAATTGCGAGCCGTAGATGTTTTAGTGTTTAAGGGTTAAGTCGTATGAATGGACTGTTAGTATTTTATGTGTTGTGGAAACCGTTTATCGTTGTTTGCAGTTGGCACTTGGGCGTAATACTCCTATAATAATGCAATCACACTAATATTGTAAATGCGAAAGTTTGTAAGTTTGTTACCTCTTCACGCCAAAACTACTGAACGGATGGGACTGAAATTTTGCGTACAAGTAGTTCTAAGACTGGAATAAAATATTGGCTACTTTATATTCCATAAATCAGTATGTCACGGGATAGTAATCACCTTGAACAACGCATGTGAAGCCGCAAGCAGAAACTAGTAATTACATAGGATCCTGAAAGTTTAATTTGCATAAATAAACTCATTTATATGAATGTCTAATCCTGCCCCCAAACGCCTTATCATACGCTTATGCGGTAAAATACCTTTTCAACACCCCTTGTCGCTAATTGCCCCACAAAAACTTTTTACAAAAGAATAATTGTCATTGCTCAATCGGCAAAGAAAATTTGTTTAAAATGAAAATCGGGAAAATTACCAAAAACCCTAATAATTGGCTCATAGGTGAAAAAACACTAAGATTGTATATGTTTAAAAGTCTCATATACCAGCGGTAAAGGCGTCTGAGGCACAAGCCATATAAATAAGATTTTCCTTTCCTAAAGAGCAGATAATAATGAAAAGTCTGTAAACAATTTCCGTTAAACCGTAAATGAACCGGAAAGTAATTAATAGCAATCATCAAAAGGCCCAACTCTGAGTTTATTTTAACTTCAATAATTATATCTTCAACAACTCGAAACATCTCGAAAGAAAACTTTAATAATTGATTCCTTGAGCGAATTATGTGGATGCTGATGTTTTAACGGCAAAGAATTTGAATAAGGAAATGTTTTGGCCTTCTTTTGTTTTTTTGTCTAAATTAATTCGAAGTGAAATGCAAAGAACCTTCTTGGATGGTCTCTGTAATATAACTCCAAAGAGGCGCAGTTGACCACTATATACTTTTTTTGTCGTTAATGTACCAGAGGCATCAATGCTACCAGTATTAATTTTTATTTCATTAATCTGAACAAAATCCACAGCTCTTAATTATAAATTAACTTACCTCTATCTTGTATATATCACAACAGCCAATCAATATATAATATAATAATACATTATATTATGTAATATATATTATTTAGACAAACAAGGAGGACATCACCTAAAGTGCTATTGTAGAGGCCAAGATATCGGCACAATATAGGAACATTTACATTAAATGAATAGACAAAGTTATGGGTGTGTGATTAATGGTTTTTGTGGTGTGACTGTAATGAAAACAATCTTCAAAAACGTGTGTAGTTAAGATGTGTTTAATGCGTTGTGACTATATGACTGATGTTTTTGAGGTTCATATTCTAAAAGTGAAGTTTTACCATCAGATATTCTCTGACGGAGATTAGAACAAGACAACTAAATCCTAGATCTGTTGGCCTTGAATGATGACTTAAACTCAGTTGTAGAACACGACCCTTTGTGTACAGATGGTGGTGAAATGAAGCCCTATCCGTTAAATCAAAGTTCTGGTAATAACTAGAGATATTGTTTGTTCAGACGACAAACTAAATTAATTTGGTCCAGGAACATTTGGGCGTATTGACTCAGCAGTTTGTGTGTTTTCCAGACTTGGTCCTCGTGATATATCTCCTTATTTGAGTGTAGTTAGGAGTTATATGAATATGTTCAAGTTGGCAGAACTGAACTAGACGTGCGTGGTCTAGTTCGTCTTGCCAAAATTAAATGATATGAGTTATGTTAATTTGCTTCAAACCATGTCATAAAAATATTAAATATCATAAGTATACTCTTGTTGAACGGGATTCGAACCCGCAACCAATGCTTCAATGCAGGATTGTTTCCATAGGTATACATTATATAGAGTACGTATGGAAAATACGTAATTTCTTACACAAAAATAACAAAAGATATAGAGACATAAGGTTAGACATGGAAGAAATACAGTACAAAACATTCATTTTCTAGTTAGAAAAAACATTTATCTTACCTTAGATACAAAAGCAAAGTAACATGCTAATCAAAACATGCATAGAACTGTCACTACAGATAGAATACGAAACAGCATGCTACAGTCACGAACTACGAAAATGTATATTCAAATATACATTTATTACAGAATTTGCATATATCTCCTAGTTTCTACTCTTTCTAACGTTCCTTGCGGGGTCTGACTCTGCCAGTTCAAGACAAGGGAGGGGGGACCACTACTTCCGGGGGGCTAAGCTGCCGTATTGGTAAATGCTAAAATGATTATTCAATTTATCAGCTCAACCACATACCTTCATTGCTGGTTAAAACTACTACATTCAACTACTATTCTCTGACATAATAAAAAAAATATTCAAGTTTATATACAGCCAACATCAAAAGTATGCTTAAAGCATTCCTTTTTATTTAGTTTTAATAAAAAATAAAATGTAACAAAAAATCCTGTGACAAATTAAAGTAAAAATGGTAACTTTTATATTTTATACTACTGTTTAAAATAAAAATGCGATTACATGTAAAATTTCAAATAATATAAAAATAATAAATGAGAATATTATAAATATAGTCTAACGTCTGCTCAAATCTTATCGACTGCTCAAGGAGTCTTTTCACAAAGAGTTGGTACTCCAGCCAGACAAAGTAGAAAAACTTTGATAATGTTTCAATTATTTTATCATTCCATGGCCATGCATATTTTGTAAATACTACAAATAGGTATATTTGAACGCCAAACCATATAAATAAAATAAATAGCGGGTACCCAGGAAGTGCATATAATCAATTTACAGTGAATATACCATTTCATAAGACAATACATATGCATATAGACAATAAATCTCATACACATATTAACCCATATCAGCTAATAACTGACGATCTCTACCTGAATATTATTGGTATATTAGACACAGAAAACTGGTTTTCCGATGTTATAATTATTTAATAATGTTTATATGTATGTATATTAGTGTCATCAATTAGTGCATATTGTTATACTTTATGCATTGTGGGCTATACAGATTTTTATTTGGAGATACTAATAAATAATTTCTTGTCTAAACTTAAAATCATATCTACCACTATGTTTTACCTAATTTGAACGTATTTTACCTATACATTATGTATATCTAACAATATCCCAAACAAATTAGTCTCTATAGAAGGATAAAAAAACAATACTTTTAACTTTACATTACAGTCAATTTTGTTAAAGTAAAACGACGAACAAGGGCCCATTTAAAACTTACAATACAACAAGGATTTTCACGTCTCAACAAATCGACCCTTTAATACGAACAATCTCAGCCTACTCAACGATCCGATGTTAGTTCATCTGTTCTTCCGTAGAGGCAATTTTGTCTAATGGACTCAAATACTCTATCTCTTTTTCTACCTTTCAATCTATCATGATTTGTTGTCACCGGTCATGGCACGGCAGTTTTAAATCATGTTGACAGTATAAGGTGTTTCAGATTTTATCTTTAGGTGGAGCGTCATCAGTTAAAAGAAAACGTGAAAACCCAACGTTAACGTAACTATGTTACGGATTACGAATGTTTCGTAATTCGGTAAATAGAACATCATTCAAAAAAAATAACACCTTTAGTAAGCCTCTTTGATGATGAGTTTGAGATAAGTATAACCTTTACGGGCTCAACAGCCCGGAAACGGAAGCAGCCGCTGTCAAAAAAAGGTTACCTCAAAGACTCAAGGTCGATTTTCCTATAACTCGCTTTCACCTATCTATAGTAAAATTACGACACAAGCTCCAGTAAACGATAGAGAGGCTATGAATCCGCGACAGTATTTTGTAAAATACTTTGTAGTACTTACTAAATTACTTATTATGGGCTTGATGACGTGTCGTCAGAAATTGTAGAAACCTAACCTTACTTGTCAGTATCAGATAGCTAAGTCAATTGTACAGCATATCGTTTTCATAATGATATAATTTCTGAAACACCTTACATCATAGCATGCGATGCATGACACACAAGAATCTACGACTACAAAGGTCTCGCGAGCTCAAGCTTGGACAAGAACATCCAAGAAATCACCCAAAAGCACGTCACAAGACAACAAATAACGCCGCATAACCCACAATGCAATTAAACTTCAGAAACAGACAGAAAAACAGAAGAAGATAGAACAAAAAGAAGGTCACAAAGAAAATGAAAGAAGAAAAGATAGAAACTAAAAGAAATTTTAGTGTCAAGTTTTAGATTCGTTGTTTAATCACACTTACCAATGACAGCCATATATTGGTTATAAGTAGTTGATTCTTCTCGTCCTATTGGTTAGACGATGTCAACAAAACAGAAAGGGCGCAGTCAGTATGATATCTAGAGAACTGTTCCACTCCTTGGGACAATACCTAGGCAAGGGCGATCCGCGAAAACGAACCTTCATGCGTTGTTAGAACGTTGTCGTGAATCGCCGGACACACATCTAATATCATGGTACCTACAACAGTTTAACACCGATAGTCCATGCGACATGTTTGCCGCAGAGGTGGCGCCCTCACTTCCGCCACCGGAAACCTTGTGCTCATAGACTTAAAGTGACTTTTTGAAGTGCATAAAATCGTATAGTGCTGTGAAGAATTAAGAAACACATTGGATAATCGATGGTTTTACCGTTGGGGCGGTCGGCGAAGGCGCCAGGCTCGGCTCCTACCACTTACCAAGTTGAGCCAGACGTTCGTAGTCAGGATTTGATTTTTCTCATCCTTTATTTGTAAAATGAACGCGCCGTCGCAAGAAAGATACAATAAAAAGTGTGAACAATACGCAAGTACTTTGATATCTCCCCTTAACTCCAAACCGCTTAAAAATATGATCTGACACGCATTATTAGCTTCACGACGTTTCTGTCATTTCCCAAAAACACAATTAATTAAACTTTTAATTATTATCGAAAAGGTCTTTATAATGAAAAGCGGTTTAAACCAACACTTGTTGTGCAAACCAACCACAGCGTCTAATCCAATGGCCTCGATAATTTAACAGACTCGTCGCCTGTTTTATCTCGAAACGTTGTGACTTAGTAATTAAAAGAATATTCTAGCGAATAACAGTTTTGATGGTGTATTTTATTTAATGGCGATGAAACAAATTTATACTTTCACGTTTTACAGCAAACAGTCCGGGCTTTTAAAAGTGTAATAAACCTTTTAAATTGGAGTTCTTGTGACCTCAGAGGTTATAAAATCCTTTAGAAGCACTCCTCTGAAAACTTGAGAGAACATCGTTTGTGGAACGTAGCTCGGAGATACAGCAATATTCAATACTGCACTCAAGAGTACTCGGAAAATAATGTCGTGGAAAGCGCGAATAAGTTGCGATGCCTGCGGGCACTGTCGCAGTACTTTGTTCCTTGCTTTCTCGCGTATTTTTTCCCCTTTTTAGTGGAACTTTTGTACTCAGTGCACTTTTATAACGTTGAACCCGAGTCGGTAACTGGATTTTCAACGTTTCCATTTCCGCAATCATTCGAGGATCTAGAATATCGTATAAAAGAGCCCGCCCGTTGGACCGCAAAGGGTCGCCTCAAAGACCAGAGGGTTTTGGAGTATTTTTTGAGGCAAAAGCAGTGTCGTCTAATTTATATGCCTTTATTTGTAGCTGGAATGTATCATTACGCAACATTCCAGCGCGAACCCAATAGGATATCGCAGGAATTCATTACATTCGCCTTTTCGGGATCGCGGTCAGAATTAACATTCCTTGGTTATTTTCGGTACATGTGTTCTTTTTTAGCTGCGATGTGGGGATACGTGATAGCAGTTTTCGTTCATACAGTCGGTAAAATATGACCACACTCGGGTTAAAAGGGAACGGTAAAGGCTTGGAGCCCCCACAGTACGTGATAGAACTCCGCAAACTCCCGCCACTAACCCATTGAGTTGTCGAATCGTAATTGAGAACGGTTCGAGGTGTACAGAATTAGACCCATTTACTTGAGCGTTGTTTGGAACTTGGCACGGTTTTGTTATGTCTGCTGGATGACTTAAATCTCGATGCGTTTGGTTTATGAATAAGTTATGAAAAATTGAAAGACTGGTAAATTGAAAGAACGCTTTGGCTATTTGGCAGAACAACCTACAATGAGCTCAGCTGCGTATACTGTCCCATTAAAGGTAACAGACGCCTCTTCTACTTAGATAAGGTGCTTATGAGTGCTTATGAGAGCTATAAAAGCCCCTCGAACTGTATAAGTGCCATAAATGGGATTCTATAGGGCACATTATGAAGGAAACCATCCGTAATGGATTATTAACATATGGCGCCAGAGGCGGTTCCCCTTCTATACACAAGACGCGAGATTCTGCAAATATCAACATTAATATTAATCAAAATCGAATGTTAGTTTGCAAACATTCATTTAAGAAACTAATTGCCAGCGTTCTAAGCGGTGTGCTTATAGCGCTAGCTAGTCGTTGGTGTTTGATTAAATCATCCGTTTTTGTGTATTGAGAAATATCGTTTATCAATACACAATTTTAGGCTTCACAAGTTCAAAGAAATGTTTTCTTTGTGAATAAATTTCTATACAAATTGGCCAGTTTAATAAACTTCCAATTTCTAATGAAAAATATTTTGATACACACTCTGAATTTGGGTTTTATTTTAAATCACTCTTTTGTTAGTAGGTCTACTGGTGACAGGGCGCTATGGCACTCATTATGGGAGGTCTATGTCCATCTGTGGACTTACATAGGCTGATGATGATGATACTGGTGAGAACATGTGACATTACGTAGCTATGCTCCTTAGCCACGCCAGCTTGACCACACGGTGTGACCACCGGTCATACATCTCATTCTCGTATATACTTACTCTGGGGTTCGTACATACCACATCCATACCACAAACCTGTGAGACAGGACTGGGACCCTGAATTGTGGTCATGAGTGGCAGTGTCTATAATGCCGTTAACTGGCTACGAACACTTGTACGCCCAGCTTTGTTTATGACTTGTTTACAGCCTAACGCTTAGTACCACCCAACTTGCAGACGAATTTGCGGCCCATAGCCCTGAAACTATCGACTCACCGGCCCATAGCCCTGAAACTACCGACTCACCTAGCGACTGCCGTTAAATTTATACGATTCTATCGGTCAATTCCAATTGGGAATTCAAACATACAATTCTATCGAAATTTCTTGAATTTCCAACTTGTAATTAATACGGTCACCGGCATATTGTTATTCCAACATTGTTATTCGCTAAAATATTCCTCTTACTAGAGTTGTATGATAATGTATATACCTAACTAGTGGTTTCACAGGCGGCCTTTTTGCACCAAATCATCCAATCGGATTGGACACCGAAGCCGATTGCTAAATGAGACAACGATTTATCAAATGCTGATTAAATCTTGTTCTCTTAACAGTGATTGATCAATTCTTTGCTAACGATCTTTAGTTCAATTCTAAAAAAGAAAAACCCAGGAGGTTCCGGCCATTTTGTGGAATATTTCAGGCAAAATCGGGACGTCTGTAAAAGCTTTCGAAAGCTCGAAATCGTTTTCGATACATCAGTAATTATACAGGGCTATTTGATTTGCAATAACACTGTATATCAGTCAGGCTTACGAACGAGTATTGGATTTTGCGCATTACACCGTATCAATAACATACCAACGATACCGTAAGGATTCTTAATTTGAATTTTTAAATGTAATTCCATTTCTTGCCATCCAGAGCCAATCATTTTCATTCATAATTATATGTAAGTTGCCACCTATATGAACATGGCTTGCCGTAACATTTAACTTTATAGCAACAAATCTAGTATATATTTTATCTAAATAAAAAATCTATTTTTTGAGAGTTCCCGTATGAGTAGGTAGTCCCTTACAAACGTACAAAGTTTTGTTGTTTTGTACTAGTTTTATTCATGGTAGGTATGCTAGATATTGTGTAATGCACTAATTAATAACAGACCATTAGAGATGCACGGTAATATTACATTATTATACGAAATATTATATTACAAAATCAGTTGGAATTTGGAAACTTTATTGTTTGATGGATGTTTAGAAATTAATATGTTTGGCTGAAAACTCGTGCACATTTAGTGATCTTTTGTATTTGTAGTTAAGACACACTTTGCTTATAATTATTTAGAAGGGTTTCAGGAACCAGAAAATTTGGGTAGCGTATAAAATATCAAAGGCAGGGAAGGCCAACCTTCTACAAATGAGGGCGCTTTTGCAGAGGACGTCAGGTGCAAGTTTGACAGTTATTTACAACATCCGTTAAAATCTGTCTTCTAAGTCTACTAATACACGCTCCCGCTATTCACCCAAAAAAATGCTAGTCATCATTATTTTTTAGGTAGTTATATTATGTATAATTTATTGAAACATATAATTATCGCCAAAGTCTAGTTCCTGATAACCTTTACTGTAGTTACTTATTATTATTAAGTGCACAACAAACAAACACACGTGTTCTTGTTTTGTGCATTGTTATTTTACACTATCCCGCACGACATTCGTTTTGTCATCCATAGGCGATACCATCAAAGAATCGTCTCTAAATAGAGAGCAGTGACTAAAATAAACATTTTTTTTAAACCGTATAGAGAACACAGTTGTCGTGCAGCATACTGTAAAACTCGTGGCGTTGACTCAGAGTAAAGATTTTAATAATTTTGGATCCATAATTTAACAAAGAGATGGGAGCATCTATCACACCTCACATTGATAACGTTTACCGTATTTTTTCTTTTCATTAAAACGTGGCTGGACGTGTCTTTGAGGCAACAATATTTATATATGCTGCCGTTATTAGTAGATTAGGTTGCTCATGAAAAGTGCTAAAATAAAGCACATAAAATACGGAAGATATATTTAATAGATAACAGAACTAATCAGCCCCTCATAAAGCTATAGCCAAAAGTTACCGAGGGCATCATCAAAATAATATCGTTGCTCAGAGTCAACACTCAACTTCCACGCCTTCTTTACTTAATTCATAAGTTTATCTGACCGTACTTACCACATCAATGATCTGCTGTAAGGTGAGGCCAAAGCGGACCTCGAGCGGGTCGCTCTCGTTGGCCACCGGCCGCTCCAGCGTGTTGTAGGAGGCCAGCAGCGAGTTGAGTAGCCGCTTTTCATGCGGGCCTTGCTCGGATACTGTTGGCATGAAAATAAATATATTAGTAAAACCATCAACATCCACCTTAAGGTGATTAAACAGCATCAGAAACATTAAGGGCCGCATTTTAGAGTTGGTAAATAAAGCCGTTGTTTATGACTTATGGAATGCGACCCAAAGTTTAGTGTTCAGTGTTCTTAACAAAGTTTGAGGGATTTGGTTTGAAGGTGAAAAGACTTGTCACCCCATGTTATGTTTCTGATGCTGTTCATCATAGGGTGGATGCATAATTATCGTTGAAAAAATATCTTATAAAAAAGTTAGTAGTGACGCTGAGGTGTTGTGATACCCTTATACTACGTACCGCTTTGTATTTACGTCATTATTGTATAAAGAAAAAAAGGAAAGAAAGAAAATTATTTATTAGACACAATACACAAACAAACTTAGTTACACGAATATAAGACTACTTAGTACTAGACTACTACTCCGTACTCGTATACTCTTTGTTCAGTATTAACAAAGCCTTCGATTATACATTTTTGGAAGAAACTATAGCAACGTTGTTCACTGCGTTCTAGCCAAATGTCTATCCAAGATCGAGCCTGAAGCTCATCTTAAGGGTAGGTTGAGCGATTATCTCAAGGTTAAAAGCCGCTAAATCAAGGGAGGCGATCTATCCTAATAGTTTTCCATTAAAACTAGCCCCACAGACGAAATAACACCCTCATTTCTCCCCGCAAATTGGACAAATCCTCATAAGTTCGTCCGAACATCTGCCGCAAGAGAAACGGCTGGATAACCCGCCTATAGCTACCTAAACCTAGGTCTTTAAACTCGAGAGCCTGCGCTAACTCCACGGCATAAAGCTCAATTCACTTTGCAGCCACAAAGTCCACCTAGAAGGATCAGCAATAAACACTCATTTTGAAAGCTTACCAGCTCTTATACCTGATGTATGAAGCTAGAAAGCGACAGGTATACTTGAACGTACAAGAAAGAGGGACAAACACACTTGACAAAGGCTAGCAATATATCCGATAGAAGCCTCTTGGGCACTCTTAATAGTTTCTGACTGAAATAAATATTTTTTATGCGAGACCTCGCCAAGTTTTCTACTAAAAGTTGCTATCGTATCTTCTTTATCAGACTCTCAGTGTTACTGGCTTGTTTTTGAAAAGCAGACGATTTATCTTTGTTATTATAGACGATTCATGCAACGTCTCGAAATGTTATCTGAAAGGGTGACTTTTCATGAACGATGAATAGCGTTCATTTCGTGAAAAGGCAATTTTTCACCTACCCGTTCAAATGTAGATAAAGGTATATCGGCGCCATCTTTCAAATCAGGTTACCTTTTTGCGAAATGAACAAGACTTTACAATACATAGGTCAATATACATAAGTACCTTACATAGGTACCTACTTATACATTATGTTACAGTACTACCTAAGCGTTTGCAAGACAAGGGAAAACCCTTTAAAGATCATTCATATCAACTTTGTTGGTTTAAAAAATAACAAACAGTATCATCAAATGGGCGTCTGAAGATTTGACTTGTCTAAATTCTTATTAATTATTATTATTATTCATTTATTTCAGATTATCAATGAATAATAATAATTATTATTATTAATAATTAATATTAAGCCTAAATAACAAAAGGTTTTTAACCTGAATCGGAATCTGATTTTGCTGGATTTTTTGTAGTTTTAGGCGAATTGACGACCGATGTGGTGCGGTGGGCGAAGGTCCGCCTGCGACGCAGGAGGTTGCGGGTTCGATTCCCGCCTCGGCACAAATGTGTGTACGATCTGCAGATATTTGTTTCGGGTGTTCTGGTCGTCTTCTATGTATAATAAAAAATATCTATCTATGTAATGTATTGTATTATGTATAGCAGTTATCCAGCACCCATAACACAAGCTCTGCTTACCATGGGGCTAGATAATACTGTGTGAATTGTCCAGCATTATTTATTTTAATTCGCGCGTTGTTGTCCCAGCTGAAAACTACCATAGTCCGCTTCCGCTACAGTCTACGCTACCCACGTAAACGCATCCTATGAATCCAACTAAGCACTACATGCTTGTTGCATGATCAATCACGTTCATCGTGCGATAATCCTATGGATAAAACATAAACCAGCGTGCGAGCTTAACTTTTCATGACATAATTGTTTACAATACTACTGGGATTTATAAATTGTCACTATAATAATAATAAATAAATAATGCTGGACATTCACACAGCATCATCTAGCCCCAAGCTAAGCAGAGCTAGTGTTATGGGTACTAGATGACTGATATACTTAATACAATACATTACATAGATAGATATTTTTCATTATACATAGAAAACACAGAACTATGCGTGGGAAACAGAGCCAGCAAACCTATAAATTTACTATTAGATTACTTGTTGTTATTATTTTCAAATATGTTATATTATACATATGTATATATAATTTTATTTGTATTGTATATAGATTGTATGTACATTGGACCCAATAAATAATAATAGAGTATAAGTAGATATAACATCGCCTTGGGGCTTAATAAAAACCTTAATGATGTTAATCTGTATATATAAAAGAAAGTCGAGTTAGTTACACTATTTATAACTCAAGAACGGCTGAACCAATTTGGCTGAAAATTGGTGGGGAGGTAGATTAGAACCAGGAGACGGACATATGTAGGATTACTAGACTTAGATACTTTTTATCATTTAAATAAAACCATTGACAGATTTCCACGGGGGCGAAGCCGCGGGGCGCAGCTAATATCTCAATAAATAAATGTATTTCATCGGTACTAGGAACTTTTAGAGTTTTGGCCCTAGCTGTAAGATTGATAAGAGTCTACCTACACACACACCCGCCGACAAAATGAAAAAGCACTGTCGGCCTCCTACAGTATTCATACGCTGAAATGTCTTACCAGCCCCCGGGCTGTCTCGGGCTCGGCTCGGTGTCTAGACTCCATGAAACTCTTGGATCTTGATCTTCAGGTGTTTGCATGTTATGAATAGTGAGTGTTTATGACAATTTACAATCTATCATATTTTTTCATTTATTATTTCATACATTTGTAGTATAAAACAAAGTCGCTTCCCGCTGTCTGTGTGTCCCTATGTATGCTTAGATCTTTAAAACTACGCAACGGATTTTGATGCGGTTTTCTTAAATAGATTGTGATTCAAGAGGAAGGTCCATAAACTATTTCTTTTTTTTAGTTTTATATACATAGATTTCCACGAGGGCGAAGCCGTGGGGCGCAGCTAATAAATAATAAAAGATTATTCAACGAGTACTTATCGCGTAAATTTTGTTTTATTTTCCGGTACGTTTATACGAAAAAAAGGTAAAAGAAAAGAAAGAAAGAAAATATATTTATTGATTCACTGTAGGTAAAACTTGTTACTACATAGTACTAAGTATAAAAAATTTACTTCTTAACTATATAGAATAAGGTACGCGATATATGTACTCCTTAATATGTTAACAAATCGCGAAAGTGTAAAAAGTTGTAATACCTAACTACTCTCGCAAAAAGCTAAAGCTACTCACCGTATCATGATAATATTTTTATGAAATGGATTTAGAAGCACTGTTTTTGGCATGATGCCCACCAAAACAGCGGGTAAAATAACATCATCATCACCATCTTCGGCCTATAGCAGTCCAATGCTGGAGATAGGCCTCCCCCAATGAGCGCCATAGCGCCCTGTCTTCAGCGAGTCGTGGTCTCCACTCAAGAACACGTTTGCCCCAGCGGCCGTCGGTTCTTCGCGAGATATGGCCGGCCCACTGCCACTCAGCTTGCAAATTCTTAGAGCTATGTCGATAACTTTGGTTCTCTGTCGTTAGGAATCCTATCCTTCAGAAAAACTCCAAGCATAGCTCTTAAAAACATGGTGGTAAAATAACACACCCATTGCAACTGGTCACGTTCACGTTCATTCTCAACGCGAAAATATCTAACAACCATGCAAAGACAGTGTTACCATATCCTCAGCATAGAAGTGGCTCAAATAATCCTCCCCAACCGGTTCTACTAATCTTAATGGGTACACGGAAGGGGTGACTTCTACCCGGGCAATTTTACCCGGGCAACTTTAACCCGGGCAAGTTTGATCCGGGATTATGATTATAGGTGCTTACAGCTTATTGGCGAAGCACTAGTAAGACTCAGGTAAGTTTAGTTCTGCAAAAATTGCTCGCAGTTTACAGTCCGCGCCAATAAAAATAATCTGGCCTGCAGTGTACTCGGGGTATTTGAATTTTTTATGCTTTTTATCTGGAATAGAGTTTAATGTTTGTTGAAATATAGTATTTTGATGTTTTTGAAGCCTTGTAAATCAAACAGTATCCATCAAACTACATTGTAGTTTATAAATCTGTAAGTAGTAGTTATTGTGTAACTATCAATGAATTGAATTTTCACCCGCGTGGTGATAGATATTTTGCATAATATACAATATAACTTTATGAATTTTAGCCTATGTGTTATTCTGATATGTTGTTCTGTATTCTGTATGAAGTTTCATCAAAATCCATTTAGTAGTTTTTCCGTGAAAAAGTAACAAACATCCATCCTTACTTACAAACTTTCGTGTTCGGATTGCATGCTTTTAATTCACCTATTTTTATTTTATTTAGATTGTGTTTAGATTATTTGTAGCTATAAGTATTAATTCATACACAATGTAAATTGTATTTGAATAAATAAACTGAAACTAAGCACGGAATAATTTCTTTAGTCAACACAACACTCATCAAAACCAGAAAAAATTACAAATCTTATTGTTTAATGAATAACAAATTAACCTTAAAATTTATAGATTTTTTGGTTAGAGCGTTCCGTACTAAGGGAAGGTCGTGGTTTCAAGTCCCGCCGAAAACGAAATTTTGTGGGATATATTTAATTCCTTAATACATATCTTAATTGCTCCGAAGTTACTATTTCTGGTTAAATAGGAACTCAAAAAAAAACTGGTTTGGTCTGGTTTGTGTTTGAAACTTAACACTTTGAATGCGATTTTTTTTCGACGACTGCGATCTTTTTTTTAACCTAGAAATTCGTGCTACCGCTCTACACAGCGGTTGTGTTGCGCCGCACATGCATTTCGTTCGAAAAATATTACGGCTGTGCTGAGTCACACAGATCTGTATTTTCTCAGCCGCTGCGCTAGTGTGGATTTACGCATATTAGTCATTTGTAGAAAACACATACCGTGTGATTTCAGCAATCAAAGTGTCTGGTGCTAGGCACGTATAGACAAATCTACACACACCTCACCGCCGGCCAGCCACACCCTGTTTGGGTAACATTGTGTTTCTTATACATTACCTAGATACTAAGACCTACAAGTGTACACAATGATGCAATAAAATAAATATGAATATGAATCTCTCTGTACCCACTGTTAATCTATTTACGTAGCACCCGAAAGCTTATAAAGATACAACGAGGCCATACATAGGCCTACAGGCCTCTCTCGCGGTTTATCTTACTTAGCAATAATTGAGCGCGTAGGCCTGTACTTATGGATTTGCGTTCCGTACCGACCTACGGTTCGTTGTACTCGTAACTGTTGTAAGCCGCAAAGTGCCTTTAGTTCGGATATTCGCTTTCAGATAATGTGCTTGAATATAGTTTCAGAACGCATTAAAAGTTTTATTCGTAGCATGAGCTGCGTGTTGCTTTGCTCGAGGCAAAGGAAGGAGAGCGGGCGTCAAGTGCCATCCTACGGTAGCCTGGGCGAGATGAGTGGCCTTATCGCTCTCAGCGATTTCTGTATTGTTTTCGGTTTTGTGTGGTATAATATAGTGTTTTCTATGTATCTATCTAGAAACCATGTCGACCTGCGAAAGACTGCAAGTAGATGCTGGATGCGTCAAGCTGAAAACAGGGCGCTGTATCGCTCATTGGGGAAGCCTATGTCCAGCAGTGGACTAACATAGGCTGACGATGATGATAATCTACCAGGAAAAGCGAAAGACCGCAGGGAGGTGCTGGATACGGCAAGGTGTAGACGGTTTTCCATTGATATAATATCTTTTGCTGATTATATATATGAATTATCAATACAATACAATACAAAAATTCTTTATTGTACACCATAATCAAATTAATCATTACAAAATACATTAAATGCGACAGGTACAATGGGCGGCCTTATCGCTTAGAAGCGATCTCTTCCAGGCAACCTTTGGATGGAAAGAATTATATGAATTTAAGAAAAGGCAGGGGGTGTACCACAGCTTATCTAAATAAGAATACTAAAAAACAAATCATAATATTACAAATTCCAAAATAAATAATACACTACTTAAATACATAAATAAATAAAAAGTAAGTACCAATATTCATTCTTTTTTGAATTATCATTTTTATCGTGCAATTCATTCACACCGAAATTGGCCTATGTCCAGCAGTGGACTGCTATAGGCGGATGATGATGAAATAGAACTTATTTAAGGTTTTTGCTATTATAGTGCGTAAGCCTCATACTGGGGGTAATTTCTAAGAAAATAACTTTATTTATTTTATAATGTCCAAAAAATTAGATTTATCGGTGAATGAGTCCGAAGAAGTTTAATGTATGATGATGACTAAGATAAATTTAATGCTTAAGTGTTACTAAAAAATCAGTGTAAGTTTTAACCTTTTGACCTATTTCTGTGAGGCTAGATTGTACGCGACGTGTAGCATACCTGAATCAATATGGATTTTGGAAATGAAGGTATTGAAGATTTCGCTATTATTAACTTTAATGCAAATTATTGCATGTCTGGTAATAAATACTTCATGGTAATACTTTTGAAAGGATCGAGCTGAAATTTCGTATAAATAAGATAGATAATGCTAATGGATATTTTTTAGTCCTGAAAATTATTTAATTTAAATTTCCGATACAGATTCTTTTTTAACCAATAAAAAAAGAACCTGTACCTTAACGCCTTCCTCAGAGATTGGTGGGAGATCGCGCGTGACCGCACTGAGTGGAAAGATTTGGGGGAGGCCTTTGCCCAGCAGTGGGACAAATCAGGCTAAATAAAAAGTAAAAAAAAAAGCCTAGTCCCTCAAAAAACATAATAAAACTTAAAAACGTTATCTTATTGATAACGTTTTAAACTCAACTTTTACATGTAGTTTAACAGTCCCTACAACGTTTATGTTCAACATTAACAGAACTGAAATAAATACTATAATACTGTTATACAAATACTCCCTAAAAAAATACTGAGCCGAATTGAGTACTTCCTCCTTTGAAGTCGCGTATGAAGCAAAACAAACTATGAACCTAATCAGAAGCTTTATTCGTGACAAAAACGAAAATATACACAGAAAATCTGACACAAAACGTAATCACCGCAAAAACCCCCGACAAAGGAGAGCGATTCGCTCACAGTGTTGCAAAATAACGGGAACGTAATGGGTACTTGGCAACATAACGGAAGGGTAGATGTAGGGAATTGCCTATTTATGGGTAAATAGGTTATAATTGCTTAGCTTTCGGGAAGTGATTGCGACGTTGTTAGGTATACTATACACACAAAATAGGTACATTTTAATTGAATATTAACGTTGTAGGTACCAGTTTGGATGAACATACAGAAATAGAATATCTATCTTAGTAATGTATTATATTATGTTCATCAGTCATCTAGTACCCTTAGCTTGGGACTAGATGATGCTTTGTGCCTAATCTTGGACATAATGTATATAAATAATTAAATATAAATATTGCTGGACAATTCACACAGCATTATCTAGCCCCATCGTAAGCAGAGTTTGTGTTATGGGTACCAGATAACTGATATACATAAAACAATACATTACATAGATAGATATTTTTTTATTATACATAGAAAACTACCAGAACACCCGGAACAAATATCTGCAGATCGTACACACAATTGTTCCGAGGCGGGAACCGCGGCAAGCTGAAGACAGGGCGCTATGGCGCTCATTGGGGGAGGCCTATGTCCAGCAGTAGACTGCTATAGGCTGATGATGATGAAGTTTTGACTAAACATTTTCCTTACTCTATTTCTTTCTAGGTCGTGCTTGATCAGAATACATTACAGACAATCGGAAGACAACTCGCTTGTCTCATTCAGGCCTCGTACTTTTGTTATCATTTCTAAAATTCAGCATCTTTAGGACAATAGCGCTTACACGGCGCGCTTATACTACTGCAATAAAGTTCCAACTCAGCCGGCTAATCTACTAGCAGCAACGCTGTACAGCGCTTTAGAGCACTGTACAGCGCTTTAGTGGCTGATATTAGCGCTGCACAAAATATGGATTCATTCCAGAGCTGTGTCGCTTTATGGAGCAATAAAAGGCAATAATTTTTCAGCGCTGTACCCGCTTTCTTGTGAAACTTACTTGAACGGGGAAAGGATTAGAAAGTTGTAATATTTCCGGATAATTTTTATTCATGCAGCGGAGAGAGAATAAATTGCAGCTTATGGCTAGCCTTCATCGGATAAATCTTTTAGTGAAACATTAGGGTAAGCACAGACGACCTGATTTCTGACCGTAAGTACTTTGGAAACCTACTTAAAACAGAAACGGAAAAGAAATGTTCGCATCTAGTGACAGAATGAGAAAGAAATTTTTTCCATTTTCACGAATTAAAACGGATTTTTTTGTTCAGTAAATGGTTTACCTACAAATATTTTTTAATTAATTTATGAGTTTCCATTTCATTCATCAATCAGAAACACTTCGATCAGGGCCGCGACAGACTTGTCCCTGTGAAGGGACTGGTGAAGGGTAGGTATATTACTATTGTTTGTATTTTGCATCTTGAAATAACTAAAAGTGGTTAAACATTATCGTACGTAGGATATCACTGAAACAGGGATAGCTTTTTGAAAAACCCATGAACATAAAATGTTCATGGGTTTTGTTTATTTTAGTTAATAATTTTAGTTATACGATTTTTTTTTGTATTTTATTATACATATATAATATGTTACTAACTAAAAACCATGAAAATCGGTCCAGCCGTTCTCAAGTTTATAAGTGTTCGAACAAACGCAACTGTATTATATATAGATATCTATATTATGTATAAACTAAAGATAGTGTCCCAGCAATAGCTATATCTGCATCGCGCTGACTGTCTCGTGAAATGATGGGTTAATTCCATTGCTCGCGTTATGGTACAATAAAGGGCAATGGCGTCGCCGTGCCGCAGTTTGCTGGGAAATTAAATTCCTTTGAAGACCCACTCGATATATTTCCATGAAAATAATCATTTGGAAGCCCAAAACTTTTCTGATGGAAAGAATAACCTTTGTACATTTGGCAAGCAATGCTTATT
Source organism: Eupithecia dodoneata (assembly GCA_947044415.1). Taxonomy (NCBI): domain Eukaryota; kingdom Metazoa; phylum Arthropoda; class Insecta; order Lepidoptera; family Geometridae; genus Eupithecia; species Eupithecia dodoneata. Next base: position 1,661,060 of record OX345656.1, on the reverse strand, counting down.
CTATCATTTTATGTCGGGATCACAGTCGAGAGGTCTCGTACAAAGACAATAAAATAATTTCGTTATTATGAATATTTTTCTCAGGTTAATATTTCTATTTTCATATGTAGGTTTATCACATCAGAAATATATTAGGAATGAATATCATTAGGTATATAAACAAATTACTAACTGGTTAGAACCAGTGACTTTTAAATAAAAGACAAGCATAACTCATAATAAACATTCATAATGAAGTGTAGAAATACTAAATATAGATTACTAGCTGCGCCCCGCGGCTTCGCCTACTTGGAAATCTATGTGTCAAATTAGTTTATATAACTTCACCTAATTTTATACTATGTAAAGATATATTCACAGCTTACCAACATGATTCTAACGCTCAGTTTATTTTGCGTGGTAAATTCCTAATTCAAACACATACGTCGTACTAATATGTTGGTACTATCTCGGATTCTCCCAATCTCATTGCAGTGTTTCCAACGGATAACAAGGCACTCGCACTTCCGGAACTATGCTAAAAGCTTGCCGGGAACAATTATACAACTGTGTTACTTGTGTAGTTCTGTCAGTTTGCATTTTAGACAAAGACAAACGACTTGAATATTATTTAGGTCGAAATTTACATCTAAGAATAACAATTCTAGCTCTAAACTGAAATCGTATTGAATAAACATCGCTGTTGGTTTCTAAGAAAATAAATAATTTCTCCCAAAAATATTCGACTTATTGTTATACATACTATATTAGGTGGGATTCGAACGCGTGACCTTCACTCAGTACGGGAATGCTCTAATCAACTAAGCCACGAAATCAAGTAACCGATGGGTCGAAAATCTTTACGACTCCCTACTGACTCTAGCGCCGTAAGCTCCACCTACAGGGAAAACATTACTGTTGGGTGCTATAAGTTTAATTTTTTTTAAGTACAAAGAATATTACAGAATTAAGCATTTTTTATAATAAATACAAAACACAAGTAATAAATTCAATTATGTACAAAAACTCACAATACAGATGAGCTATCTGCAGACTTTTGAGAGCAATCTAAAGGTAGCTCAACTGATTCAAATCAATACCAATCGGAAGCGTGCCAAAGATTTTATTTAGAAGTTATTCGGATGTAGGTATGTTGGAGAAAAATGCATAAGAAGAGGTGAATTTATAATAAAATGTCCTACACGACGGAATGTTTGAAACGAGACGTCGACGTGGAATTTACACCCTCTTTAAAAATGTAGCTTTATTTCCTTCACATTTTTGACTGTTCAACACTGATAAAGTAACAGAGAACCTAGGGAATAAAAATTTTATTGGTATTAAAATTTCATGTAACCTACTAAAAGCTTGACTTTATCAAATTCCAATATTCTGATATTAAATACTTTTATTAATGCTGGTCAATTTTCACACGTCATCTAGCCCCATGTTAAACAGAGTTTAGGGTACTAAATAATATCAGTAGATCTTACATCAGTTGTCCCGAGCCGAAAATCGAATACGCAAACTCCTGCTTTGCAGGCGGACCTTCACCCTCTGGCGCTACAGAGGTCAAAATGAAAGTCCATCCGCCATTTGCTATTAAAAGTTTCCGTGCTTTAACACCTCCTGAGTCAATGAGCTAAAGGCTTTATCTTCTATATAATATAAAAATAGAATAGAAAACTTACTAAAAATAACACACACACAAAAAAGACAAACATACATTAAAAAAAATCTCGAGAGCAGCTGAACCGATTTCGTTAATTCTTTTTTAGAATATTCCTGAACTACGAGGATGGGTACGGGGAGAAAAAAGAGAAACATTTTAAAAATTGCCTGAAACAAATGACCACCCGGGCGAAGCCGGGACGGGCCGCTAGTATATTATAATTCTAGCTTTATCATTGGTACACCCGATAGCGACAGATAAGGCCGCCCATTGTACTTGTCGCATGTAATGTACCCATAACACAAGCTCTGCTTAGCTTGGGGCTAGATGATGCAGTGTGAATAGTCCAGCATTATATTAAAAAAAAATGTTTTTAATGATTTGTATCTGGTGTACAATAAAGTATTTTTGTATTGTATTGTATTGTATTGTGAAGGCTTAACAAACATTCTAAAACCCCCAGCAGAAGCTAATAGCAGAAACAAAACAACTCAGCCGAGTTGATTCCACGCGCTTAGACAGCTAGGAAGGGCTAATTAAAATGGTTGACTGTCAGCTAACAGTGTTAACAGGCTGGGGGTGACAAAGACCCCCTTAAGGGGGGCATTGTGAACATGCTAACAGTGGCGCAATGTTGTAAGTTCTGGATGTATTCTTGTGGTATTTAGCATAGAACAAGACTTGATTGGCTGTTAACTCTTTTGATTTGCTCTTGGCATGACAAACCCTAATGAATCTTAGTAGGATGTATTTTCGGTGGAAACCTGGAGCGAGAAAGGTGTTTTATCGGTTAACTAACAGTAACACTGGGTATTCATTGAATGAAACGATTGCCAAGTGTTGCCGTCGCATCATATTTTCTTTGAAAGCTGTCAAATAACTGCTATTCACTGAAAACTTTTTTTTACTGTAAACCTTTTTACTTAAATGTTAACTAAAGCCTACATATACAGACTGCAGTGGGCGAAGGTCCGCCTGCGACGTAGGAGGCTGCGGGTTCGATTCCCGCCTCGGTTCAATTATATGTACGATCTGCAGATATTTGTTCCAGGTTTTCTGGTCGTTATCTATGTATAATAAAAATATCTATCTATGTAATGTATTCTATTATGTATATCAGTCATCTAGTACCCATAACACTAGCTCTGCTTACCATGGGGCTAGATAATGCTGTGTGAATTGTCCAGCATTATTTATTTTATTAGCATACTGGCAGACCTAATAAAATGGCAGCCACAGGTCAGGGGAATAAGTAGTTGTTCTTCGTCAATTAAATAGTTAACATAGGTGGCAGATTGACATTCGTAAAATTGTATGTGTGAATTATCCAGCATTATTTAATTCTTATTCTAGCACACCAGCTCAATGCTGGGTGCATTACCTCCCGTTAACACAGATACATTCTAGGACACCTTATCGGAGGGGCTGGTTCACTGTTCACCTTATCTGCACTTCCGTCCTCGCGCTCAGTTCGAGGTAGATTTATCTGTTAGTATGATGATACATTGCATTAGGATTTACGGCCATATACCTAAAATGTGGATTAGGGCAAATTACCTATGTAAGTACAACTAGGACTCTCGATGTTAGGATCAGTTAGGCTACCATTAGATTATTTGCAACAGTTCCAAATTCAAAATCATTTATCTCCATAGGCTGACAAAACCAGCACTTAGAAAAGTCAAACTTTATTATATAAATTATTATTAAATAAGAAATAAAGTGATTCGATTTTTAGTTCACTTAAATTTTTTGTCCACAAGTGGAAGAAGTGCAAAGAAACCACTAGTATATTCATATATCTCTTATGTGACTAATAATATATGTACTTATGCCTATTTTAGTCCGTAGTTAAATCACTAATTCAATCGTAAATGCTGGTTTTTATTTATTTGAATAGAAACCAGACGACTAGTTAGTTAGACTAGACCAAACGTCTAGTTTGACCACAATTTCACCTAATGGAAAGATAATATGTGGCCGACGACCTTCGTTTGTCCATAATCTCACCTGATGGAAAGATACGACGATGTACCACGAAGGTCTAGTCTAGAAGATACCTTACCTATACCTTACACTACCACTCTTGTCTTGAAGAGATCTACGTTGACTTATCGGAAAACCTACGTTATTCCGGGTTTTTTTTCCTTTGACTAATTTTCATACTAATATCATCGTTCATCATCAGTCATTTTTCCATACCGTTATACTTTTTATAGTAGGTCGGTACTGAATATAAGCAGGAAAGCTTTTGATAACTGTTTTTAAAGAAAAAGTTCAAAAGCAAAGTACTAAGACAGCAATGGCATGCATACAAAACGCGCAATTACACGACCGCCTTTGTCGCTGGTCTACACGGTAATTACTGCGACTCTGTTCGAATATCACACTAAACGCAAGCCTGTGTGCAATTTACACTATCCTCTTAAAGCTTAGAGGTAGTGAAAGCATAGTGTTACATCCATACATTACACATCCGACAGAAAACCAAAGTTATCGAAATAGCTCTGAGAATTAGCGAGCTGAAGTGGCAGTGGGCCGGCCATATCTCGCGAAGAATACCTAAAAGTTGTCTTCTAATCTGATTAAGACTGTGTATACTTTATTAAATATTTTTTTATGTAGCTGTAATATTGTAGGATCAGATTCGCACAGGACCGGAGAAGCTAGCGTGCAATAGAGGAGGCCTCATACCCTGCAGTGGGTCCACAGACTGTGATAATGAGTACTATAGGTACCTACTTATTTATTTCAAACGTTTACAACAGCTACGTAACTTGAGAATGGTTAAATTATATTAATGGCGTCTTCTATAGATGAGTTGCACATTCTAGAACATTCAACAGCCAACAATAGAGTCGCGAACTGAAACCAGCATGCAAATTACTTTAGAGCCATTATCGAACTGAATTCCGAATATTACCCGAGCTACGTGTTTAACTTTCGAACAAACAGTCTGCATTTGAAAACGGAACGTATTTGCAGTTCGGAACTCGAACGGTAGCGTCACTCATGCCATAACTAACAAAAAGTTTTTCTATGCCAATTTGAAAATCGAATTGCAATTTGCGGTACCAAAACGGTTCACATCATTGAGTTTTTATAACGCGATCCGGGTTCTCGGTAGCCTAAAAACGTTGGGGAGTTCGGTAGAAAGTCACAATTTTCCACCAGATGAGTATGTAATTTTGATAGAAAGCGGTTCAAACCTCCAAGGAAAATTGTATTACAGTAATCCGCTTTCGAGAAGCTCTAAGAAAATCATATCGAATGTTAACAGGGTGTTACTGAGACTGTTCATCAAAATCGCAGGCAAGCAATTTGCTGAGAATCCGTCTAGTAGATGACTTAGTAGTTCCGAGAATATCTGTAGTTAGTCTAACGACGAAGGTATCCTATTTCAGACTATCGGTAAATTGATTTGAGGAGGTAAATTATTACGGTAGGTATATTAAGGTAGGTGTAACCCGGTATAAACGATATTAGATTAGATTAGACATAATGCTGAGTCGGACGCCATTTTGTAGCATTTAAGTTTTCAAATTAGTTAGTAGTTAGTTATGTAATGTTTATGGTGTTGGGTAATTAAGGAATTAGTTTACTAAATTTGTTAATGATACAAATAAAGTTTTTCTTATTCTTATAGATAGGATGATGCCATGTTTTTGAAAATGAAGCTTCGCGTATAAATCCTCAAGGCCCTTTGTCTTGATTCGGTTTTTGTTTTTCTAAAAGCATTATGGAAAAGCACGGCCAATATCAATAATCAAATTATAAAAGAAACCAAAATAATTAAACACAACTGTTTGCGTGGGTCCGACAAAAGCAAAGGAAAAAATACTAGGTATTAATTTTGTTTGTTTATTGTTTTCGAGATTGCGGCCCTCAGTTCAGCTCAGTTCGCTTTCAGTTCAGGCTGCGGGATATTTCAATTACCACAAGCGTCTGCCGCAATTTTATATAAGATTTTTTTTTAATTTCTATTTGATTTTTTAAGCTTCAACCTTTCGAAATTCAGAAACATTATGAATGTAAACGGGTTAACTACGTATCGGGTGTTTTGAGTATTTTCTATGCAAAGTAAAAAATATATATCTATTCAATTTATAACATTAAGTGTATCAGTCATCTAGTACCCATAATACAAGCTCTGCTTAACTTGGGGTAGATGATGTTGTGTGGATTATCAGCCTTTTATATTTATTTAACTACAACAGTTTTTAACGTAAAATAATTTGGATTGATTGATTCCGTCGGCCTTATTTCCATGATCTAATCCATGTAGGTATATCACCGGGTAATTAATACTTATAACACAAACTCTACTTACTTTGGGAAATGACGAGGCTGTTTGGATTGTCCAGTCCAGCATTATATAATTAAGTGATGTGCTAAGTTAAGTTAAGCCAACATTGGAAAATTGCTTTAAAGTTTAATTATTAACTCTAGCACATCTCGAAGCAACGAAAATGAAACGGAATAAAACCCTTTTAAACTCCGAGGGACGTCTAATCTTATTCCAAACCTTAAAAATCCGCAAAATACCTTCCATTGAAACTCACAGCAGCAAAGTAAACGCGCAAAAAGTAATGAACCAACCCGAAACGTGGAAAATTCTAGCATTCATTGAAATTATACACATTATAATTATTATACGTGGAAGGTACTCAAGAATTCTCATGTTCGTAGGCGTTGGTAGACCCCCGGGAGGCGCCCACGCGGGAGGCGAGAGGCTGTACACATTTTATATATTAGACATGGCAGAGTGAGGAATATTTGGCGCAGCCTGTTGGATCAACACGGACGCAAGAAACAAGTCTCATAGACACTGCTCATGAAATTTATTTTTACGACCTCCATGACGCGGTGGGCGAAGGTCCACCTGCGACGCAGAAGGTCGCAGGCTTGGTTCTCGCCTCAGGACAAATCTATGTGCGATCTACAGATATTTTTTTTTCTGATCGTATTCTATGTATAATAAAAAATATCTACCTATGTAATCTATTGTATTATGTACATCAGTTATCCGTTACCCATAGCACAAGCTCTGCTATATTGGGGCTAGATAAGGCTGTGTGAATTGTCCAGCATTATTTTTTTATATTTTTAACAAAAACATGTAAGGTTTTGTCAAACTTTATTTCCTTAAGACCCTAAAGAACTGGACACGTCACAAAATTAAAATAACATAAGTAAAACTAGGAAATAAAGTAATCACTTAGATGTTTTGTTCACTTCAATATTTTTAAAGTTAAAGTGAAGACGCGAACTAGAGGTTGTTAGTTTTATCATATTGGCAGTACAGCTACGTCTTTCAAAACTCTTCTATACCTACAATAAAAACTTATTATTACGACTTGTAGCTGACCAACTGGTGAATGCTGTATGACTGCTACCTGGGGCGCAAGTCTTTATCCGCCATCTTTGCCATCAAAAAATTTAAATGAACTTTGGTTTTATTGATCTTTCAAGGTAACGATCCATCGACGAAACGTACCGTCGAGGTAGAGACCTATCGAGGTAATGGACACATCGACGAAACGAAACCTCGAGGTAGAGACATCGAGGTAATGAACATCGAGCTAACGTCATTCGAATTTGAGTACGAGACCTCTAGAAATTCTTACCTCTGCGAGAATCAGAGCCGGAGGGGGGGGGGGGGGGGTCTAACTCCCCCCGGTCGGGCATGAATGGGTAGAGCGGCCTCACAAGCCCGGGTTTAGTTGGACGCACCGATGCCTCTGTTAAGTATATTTTTAATGGAAAGGATTTTATGAAGGTTGGACGATCGATTGTCTATTTTGATTATTTAATGAAGTGATCAGGTTTATTTTTTGTGTAACGGGGTCACTGGTGAAAAACATGTTGTTGGAAAACAGATTGTTTGAACGTCGCAAAGAAGACAGTACTTTCAGGTTTAGACGGTTTAGTAGCCATCAATATTGAAAACAGAAAACCATATGGAGTAGAAATTTCACGTTTATGTTACCCCAGTGTTATTTAGTTTTTTCTGAAGAGAATCCGGCCCAAAACCGAACCATGTTCATAATAAAAAAAAAATTGTAATAATTTTATTTTTGTTAGTTCGACTGACAATAAAATAGTCATGTCATAATGCTTCACCGATTCGATTTTTTATGAAAATCGAGTTCGTTCATGAAGAATTTGTAATCGATTTGCGTTTTTTATTATTGTATACACTTTATTCAGGCGTCTATGTTAACTTATTTTTTGAATATTTAATAGAATAAAATACCTCTTACTCTCTTGTTTGTATTATATCTTCCTGTATTTGTTAAAAGTGTCTATGAAACAGTTAATTCAGTCTTCATTCTCATTCACCTGTCAACAATGAAGGAACTTCATAGTCGCGCATATGCACAAATGAAGTTTAAAATTTTTAAAATAAATTAAGTACGGATACTTCCAAATGCTAAAACTCTTACTCAGGGAAAAGCTCGCCTATGTACATATTTTTTAGTTAAGTTATTTTAAAGTTTTGTGTGTAAAAAATGAATTAAAAAATGTTTAAAACACAAAAAAACTTACGACGCCATCTTGTAACGGACACTGGACCAGGGTCCGTTTATAAACAAATTAAAAAAAAAAACTTTTTTTACACCCAAAACTTTAAAATATCTTTCAGTCTGGAAGATAGTCCATAATTAAAAACTGAAAGTTAAAGCTTTAGAAGGACGACTAAGTACACTTTAATACTTTCTTGAACAAATTCTAGAAAAATACTCGCAACTTTCTTCTCCAAGTTCTATGTTTTTGACGTGTAGCAGTAATCAATAACCAAGAGCCGCATAAATAAGAATCTACTTGCTCCTAAACACAGACACGCAAGAAACTCTGTTCCATATATACTTAGTACAATCAATCTACCCGCCACACCCACTACTTAGTAAGTTAGGTACTTAGTAACTTACTACTTGGCTTTCTGTGTTCATAATACAAGAAAATCTTATAATAACAAGGCCTTCGGCCTAACTACAAACTATGATAAAAACCCCAGTATTTATCATGGTTCGTAAGAAGGTCCTTTCTGCTCTTGAGCATCAAATAAATAAAGAATAAAGAATATTTATTTCAAAATTTACAAGTTAGCCTTATTATCTATGCACTTTTTACCCATTTATTTTTATAAGTAGTTACTTATACCAAAACTATAAAAAAAAAAAATCTTAATACTATGCAATTAAGTAGGTAGGTATACGAACTTGTTAAGGCTTCCATTTTTTGTATGAATCATAACTTCCGTGTTAGTAATAATACTGTGTTACGGCAAGTTAGAGCTCAGTACCTCGCATGGCGCTATTATGATAAATATTTGGTTACAATAAAAGAACGTATTAAAGTTAATGTATACTAAAATTTGAAATTTAAAAAAAAAAACTGTAGGTTAAGGTAAGAAAAACAGTATAAGAAATTGTGGCTATTAATGGCAAAAAACTAGTATTAAATCTAAGATAACAAACTGTTACATACAAATATACAAATTAAAATTAATTCGTTATTTAAAAAATAAGTAAGTACCTTATTTGGATTACTTAGTTTCTATTATACATAAAAAATAAATCTAGTTTATCATATTATACATAAAAATAAATCCTATTCATACATAAAATTTAACTTAAAACGAGATTGGTTATTGTTAGGGTATAAAGTATGCGACTTTTGAAGCGAAAATAACTTAATTAACGAGCAACAGTAAGAAGATGTTCAGTGTCTTCATAGCTTAGTGGTTGAAGAAATGCATGCAGAATCTTACTACATACAAATCTGGTCTTTCCGATTAAATTTTCTTTAGTCACCTTGGATAAGCGATTATAAAGAAAAGGTCCAATAATATTAGTACTACGACGGGCAAACTGGGTTTTACACGTAGGTACTCTGAATACCTCGTGAGACCTTCTTGTGCAGCGATTGTCCGTTCGATATGGTAGTGAGTGTTGTCTTAATAGCGTGGTTTTAATGTACAGTTGCCTGACAGTTAACATCCCAGTCTCTCTGTATAGCTTTACTGTTGGGTATCTGTATCTCTTAAAATTTAGTACTTTTAGAATAGAGCGCTGTGCTCTTTCAATTTTAATAAGGTTAGTTTTAACTGCAGATCCCCAAGCGGTAATACCGTAACTTATGACGGATTGACATAGAGTTTGGTAGACAGTTTTGTTCGTGTAATCGTCTCTTAAGTTCCTAATTTTCTTAAATACGTGTATAAGCTTTCGAACTCTCGCTTTTAAGTGATCTATATGAGGTTTCCAATTTAAATTTTTGTCTATTATTATTCCCAGATATTTTATACTTTTAACAGCACTTAAATGAGTGCAGTCGCAAACAGTACTGTTGAAGGGACATGTGTGAGCTTTTAGGGTGAAATTAATATTTGGCTGGTTATTATTATATATAGAAAAGGTAATATACTTTGTTTTTGCTAAATTTAGTGTGAGAAGGTTGTTATCTAGCCAGGAATTTATTATGCGCAACCCAGATTCGGCAGAGAGCTTTGTTTCTTCCCACGTTTTGCCTACAAAAGTTAAAACTGTGTCATCAGCAAAGGTTATGATTGAAGCATTGTCTAGCTGAGTTAAACATAAGGAGTTTATGTAAATTAAGAAGAGTGTTGGGCCCAGTACGGATCCCTGTGGGACACCGTAGTGAATCATGGACTTATTACTGCACATCTCCCCGATTTTCACAGTCTGGGACCGACTACTCAAATAGTCCGTCATCAATTTCAATGGGAGTCCCCTTATGCCAATGGACTCTAGCTTGTAAAGGAGCAATGGTACCGACACTGTGTCAAAAGCCTTGGCCAAATCGAGAAAAACACTAATACATTTATTACGGTTGTCTAAACTATTCGTGATTTGATTAATAAGGCTTTCGACAGCGTCAATAGTTGACCTCTTACTTCTAAACCCATACTGATTATCCGCAAGAACTTTGTTATTTTCAAGGTATTTAACTAATCTAGCATTTATAAGTTTTTCTATAATTTTTCCTAGTGTTGGTAACAAAGATATAGGTCGGTAGTTCGATACATTGTGTTTTTCTCCTGACTTAAATATTGGAACTACAATGGACTCTTTTAGCATTGTAGGAAAGACCCCAGTAGTAAAACAAAGATTACACAAACGAGTAATAGGCTTGCATAGAATCGTAGAGAACTTTTTGATAAAAGAAGACGGTATCCCATCCCAGCCACACGATGAAGTTGTCTTAAGTGCACCTATTATATTACCGACTTCTACTTCATCAGTCTCTAGAATCACGAAAGAGTTAAGCGAGGTATTTGTGGGCTTATAATCGTTGATTAATTTGTCATGAGTAAGGTCCAGCTTATGGAGAATGTTGTCCGCTAAATTCCGACCAACGTTAGCAAAGTAGTCATTAACTGCATTAACGGAGTCTTCCGGAGAGGATTCAAGTTTTAGTAGATGGCTTGGGTCATTAATATTTTTATTTTGTGGATAACAAATACGCTTGATGACATTCCATGTTTGCTTAATGTCATTCTTAGCCTCGTATAATTTCGTTTTATCATGACAGTTTTTGAGGTTGTGAAGTAAGTTATTGCAGTGGTTTCTGTATCTTTTAAAGGTCAGTTCTAGGGCCTTGTCATAAGGCGTTCTTTTATGCCGCCTGCTTAGTATGTCCCGAAATCTCATGCATCGCAACAGACCTGGAGTGATCCAAGGTTGCAGGATGCGTTTTCTGCTTGGAGCTTTGTGAACTCGAGTACTGTTTTTTATAGTGTTAGTTACGGTTGCAATGAAGAATTCTGTAAGTTGGTTTGCATCATTGATTTGGTCACAGTCATTCCAATTTATCTCAGACAATAATTTAGAAGCTACATTGTAGTCTATTTTATGTACATATTTATCATGTCTCTTAGGGCGCTGGGCTAGAGGTAGGATCAAGAATAATGAACTGTGATCGGTGGTCGAGGTAGGACATATGGCGGTCGTTACCTTAGTTTTAGTCTTAACCATGCAATGATCTATACATTTGTCAAGGCGTGTGGGAAATGTGTGGCCTGGTATTAAATGATGCATGGCTAGTAAATCAAGGTATTCATCAGCTTTCGCATCATTTGTGTTGTTACTTATGTCTATATTTATGTCACCGAGAATGATTATATTACTTGTATGCTTAAGGTCGTTTAGCAGGTTGTCTAAGGATTCTAGGAACCTATCGGCAGAGTGGAATGACGGAGATCTATAGATACAAATAAAAGTAGTGTTATCAATCCTTACAACCAAACAATCAGCCTCCAGAAGGCTGGGCTCATGAACAGATACATTAGATAGGTTAGTACGAACATATGCAATTACACCACTATTCTGGTTGATATATTCCTGAGTATAATAAGTAGAGTAGCCATCAAGTTCGGGAACAGCATCACAACCTTTTAACCAGCACTCAGAGAGGACAATGAGATCAAAATCCAAATTACTCCTATTTAGGGTTACTTTAAAGTCAATGATATTTTTGTTTACACTTCTTATATTCTGTGATATGACAGTAAGGCAGCTTTCGTTTTTAATAAAATCAGAAATAATATTTGGTTCATCTATGACATAGGAGCATCCTGCACTTATGACGTCATCAACATCATTAGTGACAGTTTCAAGATCATTTATCATTTTAATTTAGACTTTATGCTATGATTTATTCTTAGGTAATATTACACCCAAAGGATTTATAGGTTAGCTACACATATTTTTAGTTTGCAAGTGGCGATTGTAAAGTATCCACACTAATGTGCGTGTAATGACGGCGAAGGAAATTTAACCAATTTAAGAAGGGCTTAGCAGATTAACCTTCAGTTACAGTTGAATACGATTTACAGTCAAATTTGAAGTGATTACAATGGTTGAAAATTTACATACATTTACCTACTGCTCGTGGTAACATAATTTTCAAATTAAAATCAAATATAGGTATAATTAAAACTAACAGAAAGGATCTAAGTATAGTATGATGTAATTGTAAAGTAATTAAACTAAGATTAATGTTAGGTATATTAGGATATAGTCTTTAGTTTGGCTTAAGGTTTGCCAAGTCACTCTCGCATCTTATGCGAATGGGAGCGCTGCCTTCTCTTTGCCGAAGGAAAATCCTTGTGAAGGAGACCCAGCAAAACGCGTACCCGTTAAGCTTAGCAAATTCACGTGCTTGGAAATATAGACGCCTGTCTCTACTTGTGAGATTTTCAGAAACATACACCGGTATGACTTGTCCAGCGATGCCCAGGCACGAAGTATTAAGCTTGGTAGCCCGGTTTTCCTTGTTGTATTTTTTTGTAGATGTCAGCAATCTGTCTCTTGTGAAAACCGTGGTGAAGTCTGCTATAATGGGCTTAATATTAGCCTTCGTGTTAATGCGGTACACGTCCTTAATCTCCGAGGAGCTTATGTTGTTACCTAGTACTTGTGCTGTTTTCAGTACTACTTTAAGAAGGTCCTCTTTTGATTCTGTTCCAAGCTGCGGGATGTTGCGAATTTCCACACTCGTGCCCCGAGCTTGTCGTTCCAAGAAATCTATCCTGGATTCAAGTTGCTGGACCTTAATACTGCTCAGTGCTCTGTCCTGTTCCAAGAACTCCAGCCTTTGTAAAGCCTGATCGTGCTTTTGGTTTAGTTGATCGAGGGATGTCTTAACTTCGTTTAGTGAGTGCAAAACTGCATCAAATTTATTGTCCTGCTCTGTTTTCCACTGTGAAAACAGTTCTAGTATTTCATCATCACGCTTTCGCTTGATTCCTCCCGGAATATTGCTAGACGACAGGGTTTTAGTGGCTAATATCGAGTTATCAGGGGTTGATAGAGTGATGTTAGGGTCAGATGTATAGTGCTGCAAGGGTGACTTGAAGTTAGACGTCGCCGGCGACTCGTGTTTCGGTGGCGTACGTATTGGAGGCATCACTCACTATGTAGCAGCAGCCAGAGACTCAAGCAGAAAATAATTAAAGATTATCAGCGAGAGAAAAAAATCGTGAACATAGAGTAAAGCAAAGCAAGTCACGTAGCCGACGCGCGATGGCTGCAAGCAAGCGTGCAAGTTCGTAGCCGTTTCGTAGCACTAAGTTCGTAGCAGGCCTCGTAGCGCCGAGCGCGTATCTCGTAGCAGTGGTAAGGGCGTAGCAGTATGTTTGAGTCTTTATTTTCGAAACGGCAGCTCACTGCTCCTGTAGCTCAGTTGGTCCAAGCCCCGCTTTAAGCGCACGCAGGCCGCTATCGTCGCGCGTTCGAGCCCACAAGGTACTATGGTTTGGTGTCAGGTATATCACTCACCAAGTACCAAACGACGCGAAGTTCGGGGGCTCCACAGGACACGGTCCGCAGCACCAAGGCGGAGGCTCCAAGTCCAATATGAAAGGGCGAAGTCACCAGATGTCCAAATGTATGTTCGATCGCAGACCACAACACGTCCGTTCAGTACAAGAGCCGAGAGGCAAGAGGATAAATGGATCGAAGAAGCCATATATATGTATATAAATTAATAATACTGGACAATCCACACAGCATCACCTAGCTAAGCAGAGCTTATGTTATGGGTAGGTACCTACTAGATGACTGATATACAATACATTACATAGATACATATTTTTTTGGAGTGGAGACCACGACTCGGTAAACGTAGTGTAGGACGCCCTCCGACCAGGTCGGATGACGACCTGCGAAAGACTGCAGGTAGATGCTGAATGCGTCAAGCCGAAGACAGGGCGCTATGGCGCTCATTGGGGGAGGCCTATGTCCAGCAGTGGACTAATATAGACTGATGATGATGATGATGATATTTTTTTAGTGTACATAGAAAATACCCAGATCACCCGAAATAAATACTTGCAGGTCGTATCAACATTTGTCCTAAGGCCCGAATCAAACCCGCAACCTCCTGCATCGCAGACGGACCTTCGACCGCCGCGCCACAGAGATCTTCTTGAAAATGAGAATGAGAATATTTTATTTGAAAATGATTTTCATCTTTCTTCTTCTTCCCTCCCAAGACAGTTGCGTAGGTGACGGCCAATGGTGTTACTATTTACGTTGTATTCGCTTGCAAATGCAAATTTGTACAGGCTGCCGTCCGCAAGTCGCATCCATCCGCGAGAGGGTAAGAGCAAACGTTTTCAGACGCTGCTAAAAGGCACGTTTAAGCCGCTAGAGCGTACACATTCTGTACAGATAAAACAGACCAACTGTTTGTAGGCAACAAAACTAAGATCAGCCTAATGTACTTAGCCTATGTTTCCTACGGATGACGATAATGATTCTTTATTAGTGGCAATTGTCATTTAAAACGGGATATTGACCATGATTTGATTTTTAAGTTTTCCAATATTTGGGCACATTTTCATGCGCCATGATCACGAAATTACTGTGCCGAAATATTGGAGAACTCAAAAATCAAATCATGGGAAATATCCTGTTTAAAAAACCGCAGTCAAAGTGTTAAAGCCTTTAGTGTTAATAACCACGATAGTTTCAACAGTGTTAATGGCAATTGTGTCTGGTTGGATACTTTTATGCCAATTTCAAGTAATGGAAAATAATTGTAAATTATCTGAGTTATGAAATTATGAAGATTGTTTGATATTTTCACCAGAGCCTAGTTCGTTATCTAGCAGGGTACCATCGTGCAGGTTAGGTTGGCTTGGGAGACGAGATGCTGGAGTCCCCCTTACACCCCAAAACGTAAAATTTATGTACGTATTTTCTCAGTTGCCTACAGATGTACTTTGATAAAAAGTTTTTGACATTGGCACAGAATAACTATATAGCATTGGAGTCAATTGTAATATCTCTGCAAGCCTTATCACATTGGCGACTTGCGAGCGATTACAAAGCGAGGCGAGTGCGCAGCGAACTTGCGGCGAGCGATCCGCGTTTTGAACACGCGTTAAGATTCGAAAATTAAACTAAGTAATTAAAAAACTGCTGGCCTTATTTTTATTTCATTTGGTAAGGGTAAGAGAGTGACGACTACATTTTTAACGCTGTCAACTTAGTATAATTGTGTTTTTATATTAACATCTGAATTATGATGATGGAGACGATAGATTTTATAATAATATGTAGTATAAGAAAAATTTCCCATGAATTCAGAGAATGAGATTCAGAAATTGAAAAATACTAGAGTACCTATGGATTTACGGACTTTTAACACGATATAAATACAATTTGTTATCTTAGATAATAACTTTCGTCTAACTAATCCTACATTCCAGTAAGACACCTAACATTTCCTCCTACACAGGTTTCACTGAAACAATATACTCGTAGTCTACAGAGAATCCCTAGGACAGTTTGCCTCTCAACCACAGGCTTCAGCTCAAACAGTATTGGTGGTGATAGTATACTTAGCTCAAGTATGTACTTGAACCCTCAAATCTTGCTTACATAACGCCAAACCCCGAGGTAAGTAGTTTAACGCAAGTCTAGGTACAGTCGGATAAACAAATCATGGACGAGGAATATAAAAATATATATGGATGCACTGTGCATCTATGTATGTCAGATGCAAGGACAAGGGTTCAAGTCCTGTCTGGTTCATTGTTTTTTCGGATATTATAATTACTGGTTTCTTCCCTAAAGTCATTTAAAACGGGATATTTACCATGATTTGATTTTTGAGTTTTCCAATATTTCGGCACAGTTTCAGCATCATGGTAAGTATCCCGTTTTAAATGACTTTAGTGTTAGTAACCATGATAGTTTCAATAGTTTCTTCCCGCACTCATTGTGTCTATGGAAACGTTAACACTTTGACTGCGGACTTTTTTCGACGACTGCGATCTTTTTTTTAACCTAAGCCATTCGTGCTGCCGCTCTACACAGCGGTTGTGTTGCACCGCACATGCGTTTCGTTCGAAAAACATTACAGCTGTGCTGAGTCACATAGATCTGTATTTTCTCAGCCGCTGCGCTGCTAGTGCTTATTAGTCACTTGTAGAAAACACATACCGTGTGATTTCAGCACTCAAAGTGTTAAAAGGTTATTTATATTTCGTGGGAACTGATTTATGGGATATAAAGCTATGACATGATAGCCTATGTTTGATTCCAGGCTTATAGCTACAATTAAGCAAAATTTCAGCCAGACCCATTTAGTAATTGTAGCGTGAAGAGGTAATAAAAATCCATCTACCTAAACTTTCGCATCACACTAATAACACTAATATTATAAATTAGATTCCGCCCGCGGCTTCGCACGCGTTGATTCTATAAGAACGTTTTAAGGTTATTTATTTCCCGTGGGAACTGATGGAGGAATGAAAAATAATTTTTATTCCAGGCCCAGAACTACCTGAATTTAAAATGTCAGCCCAATCCATTCAGTAATTTTGGCGTGAAGAGGTAACAAAAATCCAAACTTTGATTTTCCAATTGTGATTTGCTGACCACAACAATTTTTTTTTTGTAAGAATAAATTTGGAACGAATCAAAATGCGCGTCTATTACTTATTTAAATTGATTCATTAATATCATTATCGCTATTTAGTTTTTTTACTGGCTTGTTAGTAGTGCGCACTATAACATACCTAAAAGAGTTTTTTGATACTAGTTAGTAAGTTAAAGTTAAGAGGTAAATAAACCTACCTGTACAATTAGTAGTAGTTAGTACTAGTAATTGTCAAAATATTGTATGTCCGAAATGGATAAATTGTTGTTACCAAATTATTATTTAAGACCTTTCCTACGGATGTTTTACACAATTTAACAATAAATATATTCTTATTCTTATTCTTATTCTTTAACATGTACCTAAGTGTCTACAAAGGATCAAAGAAGCCTCGTCTTATATTTTTTAAGTATCTTCCACATAACCCCTTAGCTAGCTGTACTAAAACTAGTTTCGAAGTTTGTAAGCGCACGTTCGAAATTCAAAACATTGAAATTAGGGTACGTTGCGTAAATAGATTACCAATCAGTCCCCTGTGCCTGAACAAACAACACGCAAAATGGTTATTATTACATGTGTTTAGGTAACGTAACATATAACTTAATTATCTATTGAAGAAGGAAAGCCTTGGATATACTTCATCATCATCATCATCAGCCTATAGCAGTCCACTGCTGGTCATAGGCTTCACCCAATGAACGCCATAGCGCCCTGTGTTCAGCATGACGCATCCAGCATCTACCTGCAGTCTTTCGCAGGTCGTCATCCCACCTGGCCGGAGGGCGTCCTCCTACAC
The DNA here is from genome assembly GCA_947044415.1 of Eupithecia dodoneata. Taxonomy (NCBI): domain Eukaryota; kingdom Metazoa; phylum Arthropoda; class Insecta; order Lepidoptera; family Geometridae; genus Eupithecia; species Eupithecia dodoneata. The sequence goes on along the minus strand of OX345656.1, from coordinate 1,643,196 downwards.
TACGTTTACCGAGTCGTGGTCTCCACTCAAGAACACATTATGATATACTTACTGCCTTTTAATATGTAGGTACCTACCTAACCTATACAGAAGAATCAAATAGTATTCAAGACTCATAGAGCATAGATTCATAATCGAATCATGATAGAAAAAATCCATGTCTAGGGTCGCCGTCATCGAAATCCATGAGGAGGCCTTATTATATTAGATAATGTTAAGTCACTAAGCTTTCTGATGTCTATATTCCCAGTTATTCCAAAGCTACATGAATTAAAGATTACAGAAATAATTGGAATCATAACGATGACATGACAACGGATGACGCGCGCTTTTTGACAGTGGCATACTGAGACACCTCGGGTCATTTTGACCCTCGTCAGTTGTCATCTTGTATTAATAAATAGTGTAGGTCTATAATACGCTTTTGTGATAATACTTTATTATTCTTTGTCAATTCAATATGGTGTGTAGAAGTTGTCTTACCTTCGATAAAAAAATCTATATTTAGAACATGTTTACATAGGATCATAGATACATAGTGAAACGATGACACTACCGAAGCTTTAAAAACTGTGTGGTAATATGCTATGTTTTTTTCTATTTTATTGCAGCCGTTTCATATCGTCATTATCTGAAATATAAAAAAAACATTTCCTGCAATACCAAGCCCCGTTTGGTAAATTATATACGATAGAGTTTTGCTCTAATTCGAAAACGACAACCTAACAAGGTAAATGTTTCTTGTTCGCTTCTTTACCTGAAAAAATTTAAGGTAGTCAAAAAATCTAAGTGATAACTTTATTTCCTAGTTTTACTTATGTAATTAGAATTTTGTGAAGTTTCCAAGAGTCCTGTAAGTACGGCCTAAAGAAGATAACACTCTTAGAAATTTCATAATACTTTTTATATTTAATAAAATACCTTTTTAATAAATCCTAGCAATACCACAACGAATTGCTATTCTCGAAAAGCCTCCGTATTAATAAACTGTCCAATCTATTCGATTGCGAGTAATCTTTAATAATTATCACGCAGCCGGTGGCGCTGGGGGAGGGGGGTTAGTGGGAGGGGAGGGGTCAGCGAATTCCAAATACAAATGGTTTTATTTCGTTTCTTTACACATTTGCGTGGTCAACAAATAGGTGAATGGAAAGGAGGGCTGTTACGTTTCAGTTTTGAATTTGGAACTCGTTTAGCTTATTACTCTATCCAAACCCAAGTAGCTTCTGACTACTACGGAACTTTTATACCTATTATTTTGGCGGCAACTCGATTTACTACGTAGATATTATATTGTATATTTATATCTATATATGGCTGAAAATTGGTGGAGCTTAGAACCAGGAGACAGACATAGGATACTTTATATCCCGTTTTTTTTTATTCCTCTAATGCGGAATAAAGTTCGCCGGGTCAGCTAGTAATCTAGTATATTATATGTATATCCTTCTGTATCTGATATACCTGCCTACTCACCGTAATGAATAAATAGCCAAATGATAATAAACTCACAAATATTTATAATTTTTTAAAATTAAACAGAACACAAAACGGTTCAAAGTCCATCATAGCTAAAAAATCTATAAGTTCTCATTTCACCATCTAATTATCCACCGAGTTTTCAGCAAAGAGGCACAACACAAGTACAAACTTCAGCCTGTAATCTGTGGAAGCAACAGCGAGGTAGGTGGGGGGTGAGGTAAGCGTTGCCATGGCAACACGGCCGGGCTCAGTTTTGCCCTAGTTACAACCGGACGATTGAGATTCAAAGCTTTGTAGGTGCCTTGGACGGTGAAATTGCAATGACCTCTGATAGAAAAGTAGGTAGGGTTTGGCTGTAGGTAAGTACATACATATGTATATGATCGTGGGGTGGAGTTCGTAGATTGGATTATGTTATTATCCTTTTTGTCTTAGAAATTCTTATTTACAGTTAATCCTTTTAAGGTAGACAGATAATAATCATAATATTGTCAAACCTTGTGATAGTTCTCGTCTGACTCTCTTATAAGACTTTTTTACAAGCTTTTGTGGTTTTCTTAGTGTTATTATTAAGCTTTCTACATATGTTGTATTATTTTAAGTTGATAAATAAATAAAAACTAAAAAGATAGGCTTTATTGCACCATCAATACAGAAAATAATGAAACAAAAACTTAATAGGTTAAATTAAATCAATCGGCGGCCTTATCGCTAACACTGATTTCTTCCAGGCAACCTTTGAAGTTATAGGATGGTGGGTACTTTGGTGCGAAATGGTACACCATGCGTATAATGACGCCGCGGTCCCCTCGACGAGGGGTGCTAATTCGTTTGCAGAAAACTACAGCATCTAAAAACTATGGGATGACCTTGGATAATTAACCCCCGACAGATACTTTGGGAAGGCTTACCTGTCTGGGCGTCAGCGTGGCATCTCCATCAATTCACGGCTGTAAATCCAGGGTCACACGTCACGCACAAAGTTTATAGGTTAGGTACAATGTTCAGTTCTTGAGGATAGATCACTCAGTCGCGACCCGCGGGTATATTAGCGAATAAATTCTCTCGACAACAATATTTTAGTTGGAGAGGCGATATTATCTGGAATCAAAAATACTGCGACGATTCCTTGGTTTGAGACGTCCGTTCCGGCAGGCGTCGCTCGGAGGCTTTTTTTTATGGTCAAGCGACAACTGCATCGAACGTCAGATCGGTGCAATGACAGCGAACTTCAGGGTTGACTGCATGACGATTTCAGAAGAGTAAACCAACCCTTTAAGTACCTAGATAGGTAATAACCATCCAATGTCACCCACAGTTATATAGGTATATAAATTAATACAAACGCACTATTAGCGTAACCATATTCCCCGGCTTGAAAGATCCTACTTTCAAAACACAGAGAAAGCGAAATTATATTATTGAGAAAGAAATTAGAATTGTTTATTTATATAAAAATATTATAATTGCATATCGTCGCGAAAGCTCTACCCCAGCGGTGTGAGTAACAAATTTAAATTTATTTATATATATAGGATATTATACATATACGAAGCTACCAATAATAATAATCTAAATAAGGTTTACTGAGTTGGGAGCGGGCACAATTTAACAATCGGTCTGCTCTGAAGCATTCCACCTTTTACCTTCACGGACGCTACTCTACATATCCCTTTCTTGTCCGGAAAGATTTCTGTGATTAAACCTAACGGCCAATGCAAGGGCATTACATTATCCTGCATGGAAATAACAACCATCCCAACACGTACTGGGTTAGAAGGAGTATTCCATTTTTGTCTTGATTGGAGGGTGTGCAGAAACTCATTGCGCCACCGTTTCCAAAAAGATTGGACGAGTTGATCAGTGAATTCGTATCGTGAAATAAGGTGTAAACGCTTTTCAGTAACTTCGCGAGCGGGTAAAAACACAAGCGGTTTTGTATTAAGAAAATGTGCAGGTGTAAGAGCGGTAGGATCTGACGGATCTGAGCTAAGTACATAGAGAGGTCGGGAATTTAATAAAGCCTCGACTTGAGCTAACATAGTGTTAAGCTCATCAAAGGTGAGTATTTGTTGACCGACGACTTTCAACAGATGCGTTTTGACACTCTTTACTTCACTTTCCCAGCATCCACCGAAATGTGGAGCTCTACAGGGGATGGTTTTATGAGTGATCTTATGCTCCGTCAGTGCGGTTTCCCAATAGGGGCGGTATTCTTGAGATAGGAATTGGTAGAGATCGCGAAGATATGATCTGGCGCCGATGAAATTGGTGCCGTTGTCTGTATATAGACATTCGACGGGACCACGGCGCGAGAGAAAGCGTTTTAGTGCTGACAGGAAGCTCGCAGTGCTGAGATCTGAGGCAACTTCCAGATGCAGAGCACGCGTTGTCAAGCACGTAAAGAGACAAATATAAGCCTTACGACTCCTTTGGCCTCTGCCACGCACAGACGTTATCATGAGCGGTCCCGCGTAATCACACCCAGTGTGTGAAAATGCTTTAGGAGCGACGTCAACTCGTGATTGAGGCAGATCAGCCATGATTGGAAAAACCGGTCGTGGCTTAGCGCGGAAGCAAATATTGCAATTAAAAGTTATATGACGAACAATACGTCGTGCGGACAGAATCCAATACCGTTGTCTCAGGAGGGACAAAAGTAAGTTTGGACCTGTATGGAAATTTTTGACATGATAGTGGGAAACTAGAAGTTCCACTACGTAGTCCTTTCGGGGAAGTAAAATTTGGTGACGAGAGTCAAAGTCCAACTCAGAATTGGCTAAACGTCCACCAACGCGAATAAGTCCATTGTACAGAAACGGACTAAGCTTCTGTAGTGGCTTAGAACATAATTGTTTGCGGTTTAAGCGATCAAGATCTGATTCAAAATGGATTCGCTGAACAGAGCGCCACACTACTAATTCAGCGAACTCCAAGTCCGATGCGGTAACGGGTCCTTTAGGGAGACGTTTAAGGAATTTAAAAACGAAACAAATGGTTTTCAGATATTTAATCCAAGAAGAAAACCTATTCGCCCGGCTATACAGGAGATCTTCCGCTGAACACCTGGGATCGGAATTCGAAATGTCTGCCGTCGGTACTGCAGGTAGAGCCACCGGCTTCAGTTCGGGCAGTTCTTGCATTTCTGCGGATGAAAATGGCGTCACTGGCCACTCGTATCGGGGTGTTCCCAGCCATGGAGGTCCACTCATCCACAGTGGATGCTGAACTAACTGGGCCGGAGTTAAACCTCGAGAAAGACAGTCAGTCGGATTCTCCGTTCCTTTGACATGAAAAAAGTGATCTGACGAAAGATTTTCCTGAATTTTAGCGACGCGGTTGGCCACATACGTGTGCCAGCGATGTGGTGAGGAATGAATCCAAGTCAAAGTGATAGTAGAGTCCGAGAAAGCTAAAACCGCCTCAATGGCGTATCGAGGGGAATAGAGATCGAAAACTCGTTTAATCAAAATTGACAACAGGAGAGCGGCAGATAGCTCTAAACGAGCAAGCGATATAACCTTAAGAGGTGCGACTTTAGATTTTGCACATACCAGTGAAACGACAATGTCACCATTTGGCTTAACTACGTGGGCATAGACAGCGCCACCGTAGGCCTTCTCACTGGCATCAGCAAATCCAACTATTGAAACTTTACAATGTTCAACAACGCCAATATGACGCGCGAATTGGAGCTGAGATATTTCAGGTAACTCAGCTTGAAATTGATCCCACAAGCGAACAATCCGATTTGGTGGGACATCATCCCATCCTATTTTGGCAAGCCACAGATCCTTGATCAATAACTTAGCATAAAGGATCATGGGCGCGACTAGACCCAATACATCAAAAAGGCGAGCGATGGACGACAGAATATTCCTTTTTGTGCAGGGGCGATCATCAGGGTTGACCTGGAAGGCGAAATAGTCTTGGTCGGGAAACCAGCGTAGACCAAGAATTTTCAGAGTCGGATCCTTATTTAGATCGACACTGTGTGAGAGTCGCAATGACTCGGGAATAGCTTGAAGAACTTCAGCGCTATTACTTGACCATTTAGTCAATTCAAAGTCACCAAGTGAGAATAACTTAATCAATTGACGAGAAGACTCTATTGCTTGCTCGACATTGAAGGAAGAGCTTGCTATATCGTCCATATAAATATCTCTGCTCAATATCTTACTGGCGAGAGGAAACTGCTCTCCTTCGTCTTTGCACAACTGTTGGATTGTACGGATTGCGACAAAGGGAGAACACTTAAGTCCAAAGGGAAGAACTGAAAACTGAAGAATTTTCAAAGGTTCATCTTCGTGGAAGCGATAGACTATACGCTGAAGAGGGCGATCTTCAGGACGAATGGCTATTTTGAGATACATAGCCTTCACGTCAGAAGTTATTGCCACAGCGAAAATTCTCATGTTCAACAATATGTTCAGCAAGTCCGCTTGAAGAACGGGACCTGCATACAGAATATCGTTTAGCGAAATTCCATTGTCTGACTTCGCACTTGCGTCAAGAACCACCCGTAGTTTGGTGGTTGTCTTATCCTCGCGAATAACAGCATGGTGCGGGATATAGAACGAGACTTCCCCTGGAAGTACTCCTTCCACTAAGGAAATGTAGTTATTTTTTAGATAATCTTTAATTACGTTATCATATAAAAGTTTGACGTTAGGATGATTTTTAAATTTACGTTCGAGGCTAAAAAACCTACGACGTGCGATTTCCAAAGAATTTCCTAACGCAGAGGCGTCTGTTTTAAGTGGTAAAGCAGTGACATATTTCCCAGAGGGGGAGCGAGTAGTGGTAGAGGAATAAAACTGCTCGCAGTGTTTATCATCCACACTTGTTATTGAAGAAGCCTGAACTTCCTCGATTTCCCAGAATTTACGCAAGTCACAGCTTTCCAAAGAAGACGTCGCGCAAAATGACATCGTAGCGGTAGGAGGGTCTATAATAGGCGCTTCTCCCATAAATATATAGCCTAAGACAGTTTCTAAAGCATCTGGATACCCAACAGTAGAAGTAACTTTACTTGGTTGCAATAGCTTAGCAAACAACTTTACTCCAAGCAGGATGTCAATATTCCCCGGCATTCCCCAAGTATCATCCGCGAATAAATGCGACCCGATATGATTGAGGTGAGCAACATCTATCGAGCACAATGGAAGCTGTCCGGTTATCTCATCGAGTACCAGCGCATCAATGGAGTACTTGGGTTGGGCGCAAAGGCGCGAGCTGAAGGTGAAGTCGACTGAACCGCGAACCGACTGCGAAGTACCACCGATACGCTTCACCGTGACTATAGAGTCGTCACGAATAGGTAGCCCAAGCCTACGGCAACATCGGGTGGTAATATAGTTCTTCTGAGAACCCGGATCCAGTAGACAGCGAACGACAACATCCTTCCCTTTCCTACCTACCACTAAAACTTTCGCAGTAGCTAAAACCTCCGTGGTGCGAGTACTATTATGAGCCGAAGCTGAATGCGTACACAAAGAAACACGTTCTTCATCCGAGGTCTGATCTACAGCACTGGCAGATGGCGCGGCGCCGACTGCAGGCGTGGGTTTCGATTGTGGTGGCGGTGGTTGATCAAAATGTAACAGGGAATGGTGTTTACCGTTGCATTTCTTACACGTGAACGTTGATTGACATTTAGATACGGTATGTTGAGTACTTAGGCAATTACCGCAGATACGATTATCTTTTATGTGTTTAAATTTATCATTCGTATTTAATTTTAAAAAAGCGCTACACTTGTATAAGTTTGTGTGTACCGAACGACAGAGCGAACATTTAGGTGATGTAGCTACATACACCTGCGAGACCTTAGATGAAGGTGCGGGGGGCACACGAGCGCTGGTGCCAGCAGCCGAGCGCTCAGGCCGTTGCGGAGCTGTGCGATAAAGAATTTTTACTTGTTCTCGCACGAACTTCACAAAATAATCATAGTCAACACTTTGAGGGTCCTTTAAAGTGCGAAGTGACATTTCGTAATGCTTCGCGATGTCGGAGTCTACTAACTTAAGACCCGCGTACATAAAGATAAAATCAGACATGTTGGCGATTTTTAATTGTTTGAGTCCGGCCACAATAGCGGTGTATTTATCAAAAACCTTTTCTACATTAGCGGGCGACGAACCAGCTGGCTTTAGCAAAAATAGCTGATCTAAATAGTTCACAGCCAATGCGTGTGTGTCCTGGTACTTAGCGATAAGCGCGTCCCATATAACACGATAATTTTCTGCAGCAGGGACAATTCCAGCGGCTACGCCTTTGGCTTTGCCTTTTAGGTGACCTAATAAATAATGGATGCGATCAGAATCCGATAAATCAGAATTTGTATGAATGACGCGTTTGAATGTCTCAAAAAAGAACGGAAAGTTCTGAATGTCACCATCAAAGGTAGGGAGCTCGATTCTAGGTATTTTGATATGCGGAGAACCTGAGTTCTTCCCGCTAGCCGATGATTCGTTACTTGTGGTTAAAGAATTCAAAACATTTTTTATTTCACACGCAAGATCGTCAAAGGCATTCAATGAGTTATAATTAACTTCATATTTGGGATCAACCTTCATTGAAATAATATTTATATTATCAATCGTTGTTATAATTTCATTACGCATTAAATCGATTGTTTTAGCCTGCGCAATAAAGGTGTTCCGCGATCTCTCATTATCTAGACATTTTATTGAATCAAATATTTTTTGCGCACGAGAAAAATATGCGGCGCGTTTGCCTTCATACAACTTTAACTTATTTTGTAAATCTTCCATTTCAAAGGATAATTGAATCTCCAACAAAAATCAGAATTCACAAAAAATCACTTAAAAAAATGGAACGGAACCAACTTCCCTACCTACGGAACCTTAATTAGAATGCGCAACAAACGTTATATAAAGTAATAGGTACGGAATCACTCTTCCGACCGCGCGATAACCAATCACAATAACTTAGTGACAGTTAAAGGAAACTACGACGACAACCTTGCACAATAACACCCTTTCGGTAAGTATAAAGGTAGGTATATGCACCGTACTAAACTATCCGAATAGGTAATTATTGCAATTAGAATCAAAAGTAGAAAATAAAAGATAAAATCCGAATGCGAACATAAACCTAAGTAGTAAGTACCTTAATAAAATACTGAGTACCTAGATGCGAAACTCAGTACGGTAAACTCATGAAAAAAGTAGACCGTAATAATCCTAAATATCTTATAGTAGGTGCGATGCGAGATAAGAACCAAAGTTCAAAGAACAACTTAGGTCTTTTTTAGGTATGGAAATAATAACCAACCATGAGGAAACCTACTTCCCGTAGATGTAATACAGAAATAACTTATCCGATCTTACAATCGTAGCGTTAAGTAGGTGCGGTGTAGATACACAATTTTACCTACCAAAACAAGAATTGAGAACATGAAATTGAGTGCGATTAATTTAACTAAATTGCAATAATTTAATCAAATGCGAAGTGGACTGTATTGCGATTATATACTCGTATAATACGAGGCGATTAAATAGAATAACATTTACCTATAAGATTTCAGTTCTAACCGAGTTCAATATGACAAAGTTCAATGACCGATCAACAATAATAATTGTGGTTCCTGGAATCACGGCGAATGTTAGTGCAAAAGGTAGGTCATTCAACACACACGATGTGAGAACCCCAACCACGCTGGCTTTTACGTTCACGAAGTGAAGAAATTTCCTACCCGCTATCACAAAATATGATGGAATGTTATGCGTAGTTCTTGGAAAATACCATATTTTACGACACAAATCACTGTACTAAATGACTGATTAACTTACGTTATGATTTTAGTAATATAAATGCGAAATAACAAACTATAATTATGAAATGCCACAGAACTTCGATAAAGAATGCAGATGATACTAGACCTTACGCACGTCGCAATAAGGTCGAGCTTCCTAAAACGATATGCAATTTTATGACGATAATTTTTAGATTTTTATAGATAGGAACAATTAAATATGGTTTTAATGACCAACATATATATATATATACGGCTCGAATGGATCAAAATGGTGCGAAATGGTACACCATGCGTATAATGACGCCGCGGTCCCCTCGACGAGGGGTGCTAATTCGTTTGCAGAAAACTACAGCATCTAAAAACTATGGGATGACCTTGGATAATTAACCCCCGACAGATACTTTGGGAAGGCTTACCTGTCTGGGCGTCAGCGTGGCATCTCCATCAATTCACGGCTGTAAATCCAGGGTCACACGTCACGCACAAAGTTTATAGGTTAGGTACAATGTTCAGTTCTTGAGGATAGATCACTCAGTCGCGACCCGCGGGTATATTAGCGAATAAATTCTCTCGACAACAATATTTTAGTTGGAGAGGCGATATTATCTGGAATCAAAAATACTGCGACGATTCCTTGGTTTGAGACGTCCGTTCCGGCAGGCGTCGCTCGGAGGCTTTTTTTATGGTCAAGCGACAACTGCATCGAACGTCAGATCGGTGCAATGACAGCGAACTTCAGGGTTGACTGCATGACGATTTCAGAAGAGTAAACCAACCCTTTAAGTACCTAGATAGGTAATAACCATCCAATGTCACCCACAGTTATATAGGTATATAAATTAATACAAACGCACTATTAGCGTAACCATACTTATTAAAGCTGACGTTGGCGTTATTGATGACATATTATGTAATAAACAATTCCAAGCAGTTTAACAGCGCTGCGTGGCCGCCGCAGTGGGACAGCAGCTTTACCACGTATGGCAAACAATAAAAATCGTCTAGATAAGTACGACATCTTCCTTGCAACGAACGATATATTGCAAATAACGTCGGATACAGAGCGTTAGCACGTTTCACGACGATATTACTTTGTCGCGCTTTCATATCATCGCGGCAATCATATTTTAAAGTGTCAGTGCCTCTGAAAATGAAGGCTTATCGCTTTAGAGTTTTTCTGTCAGTGTTTGAAAGAAGATATCTTTGCTTTTTTGTCTAGGTACTAATAAGGTCTCTAAAGGTACCTTCGTTTTTGATGTCGTACAAAGTCAATACTTTCCAGTTAAAAACTGAACGGCTCATGTTAGCCCATTCGCAGGAAAATTAATAAGCACGTTAAGCGTTTCAAATGTTCAGCCAAGTGATGATAAAAACAAGAAAAAATTAAATGATTAGTAAAAAAAAATACGAATTATTTAGGCCGGATGGACAGGAATAGGGTGGCAAAGTAAAGTAAAGTAATGTAAAAAATCATTTATTTCTTTAGGCTTACAAAATAAGCACTTAGACAAGTCATATTTTATACATTCAATAATTATAAAAAAAAAATATTTTACTGTTCACTTCAATTTTTTGTCCACTAGTGGAAGAAGTGAAGAAGACACAGGCAGCACGCACAGGATCGGACTGAATGGCGTAATCGAGTGGAGCCCTATATTCAGCTGGGTCCTTCCGGCAAAACAAGAAATAGGTAGGTCGGTTGCCTGGAAGAAATCGCTCTTAGCGATAAGACCGCCCATTGTGCATCTGTATCTTTGTTTGTTTGTTCTTTACTGTTTTTTTCTGTGTTTGGTGTGCAATAAAGCGTATTTGTATTGTATTGTATTGTCGTAGGTAATACCTAAAATAACAAAAACACCTCTAGATTCTAAATCACCAGCTCAATTCTTATAGTGGTGATTTAGCGATGCCAAGGTGTTGTTAGTACAGCAATAAACCGATGATTTATAACGAAAATCCTATTAAGTAATATTATCAACGCGAAAGTTTGTATGTGAAAATGAAAATGAATGAAAATGAAAAGTTTTTATTTCTTTAAGCTTACAAATAAGCACTTAGACAGGTCATATTTTATACTATTAAATTATTTTATAGTTCACTTCAATTTTTTGTCCACCAGTGGAAGAAGTGAGAAGAAACCACTAGTATGTTCATAACTTTGTGTCTAGTACATTTGGTTTGCTTATCTGTAAGTTGGTAGATTTTGAGTTGGAGCAAAACTCGTTCCAAGCTTTTTTATCTTCTAAGTAATCTTATATTTTGTAATAAGCTTTTTTACAATGAATATGTTTCACAATTTTTTTAAATTTATTTATTGATAATTTTTGCAACTCACTTGGAGTTTTGTTGTAGAAGCGTATACACATGTATTGATGTTTGTTACTCTTACGTAAAAACTACTGAACGAATCGGGCTGAAGGAAGCTACAAGCATTTCCAAGCCCTGTATAAAACATAGGCTATTATCAGTTCCCATGTGCTAGAAATAACATTCAAACGTTACCATACAAACAACGCTTGCGAATAAACGCGATGAATACCCGTTGTATTAATACTTATAATTTTGTTGTTGTGTGACGACCGATGTGGCGCGGTGGGCAAAGGTCCGCCTGCGACGCAGGAGGTTGCGGGTTCGATTCCCGCCTCGGAACAATTGTGTGTACGATCTGCAGATATTTGTTCCGGGTGTTCTGGTCGTTTTTTATGTATAATAAAAAATATCTATCTATGTAATGTATTGTATTATGTATATCAGTTATCTAGTACCCATAACACAAGCTTTGCTTACCATGGGGCTAGATAATGCTGTGTGAATTATCCAGCATTATTTATTTTATTTTATTTATTTTGTTTGACAGATCGCGTTCAAAGTTAGTTTTAAGTTTACTTAATATTTTATGTATAATAGTGTCTATAATCTGTATTTATTTCCATTAACGTATAAACAAGTATATATGTATTTTTACATGTTTTGTATTGTATATAATTTATAAACAACATTCGTCTATAATACTATAGCTACGTGTCCATCCAAAGGTTGCCTAGAAGAATTCGCTCTTAGCGGCCGCTTAAAGGCCGCCCATTGTGTATCTGTATCTTTGTTTGTTTGTTTGTTCATTAGTGTTTTTTTCTGTGTTTGATGTGCATAAAGCGTATTTGTATATACTATTTGGCTAGATAATGCTGTGTGAATTGTCCAGCATTATTTATTTATTTATAGTATTGTTTAAAAAAGTTTAACGTGTGCGAAGCCTCTAGCCGAAACTACTCGCACTAAATCTTTGAAATATTTGCCGATTCACTTGTCACAGACAAGCTACGACAGTTTGTCACGAACTCAGCACGTGCGCTGCGGTGTAGGTGCTGGCCGGGGGGAATGTAGCTGGGGAATAAATGGGGAATGACACGACAAGTCGCTAGGTGAGGAGACAACTCGTAAGGGTCTGGCGTGGTATATTATTTATATAATTTATTGTGATTTTATGCATACATACACATAATATGTATGTTGGTGTCAGTCCGTTTACTCACTTAAAAATGTACTGCTTAAGTCTGAACACACACATTCAATTCAAATAAGCCGTTCTTTGCCTTCAATTTTTATAAAATCTAGACAATATTAATACATATTAACAATTTCGTTGTAGTTTTAATAGGTTTATTTTATTTTATATGAAATGTACAAAGATAATTCTAGAATTTATATACAATTTTATCCTCTTTAACTTTTTTGTCCACTAGTGGATAAGATTTTTGATCAGGGTAATCTTTTCCCCGCCATCGCTTGCACAGCACACGGTGCAATATGTCAGCTTACTGTGTTTTGCGGATTTGCGTCACGAGCATAAATATTTGCGTGGAATGTTCTGGAAGATTTCTTGCGGTGAATATGGAATGAAGGAAACGGAACTAAGCCTTGCCACTTGTGGTTATGTTTACCCAATCATGTTTGAGTTGGGAAACTTGGGTGTTTTCCCTCAGTTATTGTTAGAGCCGTAATAAAACCAGCCAAGTGTGAGTCGGAGCACGCACGCATATCTATCACCACGCGGGTGAAACACGGGGCGCAGCTAGTTATCTATAAAAACGGCCCCCTTACATATTTATTTTATTCTGTTTTTTAGTATTTGTTGTTAAAGCGGCAACATAAATACATCATCTGTGAAACTGTCTATCACGGTTCATGAGATACAGCCTGGTAACAGACTGACGGACAGCGGAGTCTCAGTAATAGGGTCCCGTTTCACCCTTTGCGTACGGAACCCTAAAAAACAACCGATGAAGTATTAAGGTTACTAAAACTATGGCAAAAATATTTATTTCAGCCATTGTCCCTTTTACCTACTTATACCTAAGACATCGTAAATTTTCAAATACTCCTTAACATCTATAACCAGGAATAAGGACAACCTTTTGTAAGGTTGTTCAGCGCCTTTTGTCACATTAAAATACAGTCACAAAAGTTTGTTCAGTGACTTACGTCACATTAAAAAACAGTCAGAAAAGCAATTTAATCTCTCTCAAAAGATATCTTTAAAAAGGACAAACTACAATGCGACTCTAAGTATTTCCAAGATTTCCGAAAACAGCAGTAAAGTGGCGCCGCTCGCGAGTTACAAACGAGTTCGGAAGTGAAGTTCGGACCGGAAGGCGATGGATGCGATTACTTCTGACTTTCCAGTTAAAATGAAACAAATTACAGTAGATACAAGTTATTTACAACGGTTAAGCAATGTGCATGTAAACGTTTCAGTTGCTTTTTTAACTAACTTCGTAAACATAAGGTTCTATGTTTGGCTGCATGTCTATTTAATTTCGTCGATTTCTCCGTCAATTATGAACAGAATAGAATAGAAAATATTTCATATAAAATAAAACAAAAAAGGAACTAATAAAATAATTTTAATACGAGAACACAGAAAGGCTACCGGCACAGCATTAAATGCTGCATTGACACAAGTGCCAATGCAGCAGCTTTCAGCGGCGCCAGAGTGCTGAGTGCACACAACGATGATTGGATGATTATTTTATTATATATTATAGTTGAATAAAGGGTGATTCCGAAGTCGTTCCATAAAATTCAAGTATTTATCCGAGAAAATAAAATACAAAATTTAATTAGTGTTTTTTCAACCCAAATTATACAAAATCGATATCAATATCAGATATCACAAGTAGAATAATATGGTCTGTGGATTATTATGATAATGATCTCAAAGTATACTCGTACCTAGTACATCGAAAGGTTGCCTGGAAGAGATCGCTTCCAAGCGATAAGGCCGCCTGTTGTACTTGTCGCATATAATTATATCTTGTAATGATCTGTATCTTGTGTACACTAAAGTATTTTTGAATTGCATTGTATTGTACATCTACTTGCAGTATTTTGTCAAAGTTTGTTTCGGACAAAAATCACGTCCAACAATCACGAAAGCAAACTAGTGTAGGTACCTACCATAAACTTTTACTTCTAGTACTTAACTCTTATTTTCTCTCTTTGAATTATATGGTTAGGTGATAAAGCTTCCTCTCATTTCGGGCAGGTAGCTTGGGTTTGTCAAGAAACGAAGGTAATAACTGTGATTTTCTTTCATTGAATTAGTGAGTTAATTTTATAGTTCCTAAAGTTTATTTCGCCGTCCAAATTTTTACAACTGCTAAAAGTTGAACGCTCGAACTGCAGTTTTATAGAATACTGTTCGAAATGGTTTGCCACGAAGTTTAACTGTTACGGTGTTACTGTTATTTTCTTCTACTACAACGTCATCGAAAAAAAACTCGTAACAATTTCCACCGCTTACTTGTCAAAGTTGGTACTCGTATGCCAAATTGCATAAAACTACTACTAAGCAAATAAATCGTAAACTATAAAAGTTTTCATCGAGTATATGAACATTTTTATAGTTTCAGATTTATTATTTGTAAGTATATTTTTTATTTGTAATATAATGTAAAACTATTGTATCGCCGGCGTACTTTAAAAGTTGTTCCTCTTCGTAACCGGTAGGAGTAGGAGCACTGAGCTAAGTATATGGAATTGAAACGTAACAATTATAAGCACTAATAAAACGGGTATTTTTCCTTTTTTTCCCGACGTCTCAACACATACAACTTCAGTTATATGCTTTGAAGCTATGAGAAAAATTAGTAAATAAACGCGATAAATACCCGTTGTATTAATGCTTATAATTATGTGTTGAGATCGCGTAACTTTAAGAATATTTATCATACGTAATATTTTATCGACATAGCTCTAAGAATTAGCAAGCTGAAGTGGCAGTGGGCCGGCCATATCTCGCGGAGAACCGACAGCCACTGGGGCAAACATGTTCTTGAGTGGAGACCATGACTCGGTAAACGTAGTGTAGGACGCCCTCCGGCCAGGTGGGATGACTGCAGATAGATGCTGGATGCGGCAAGCTGAAGACAGGGCGCTATGGCGCTCACTGGGGGAGGCCTATGTCCAGCAGTGGACTGATATAGGCTGATGATAATGATGAATATTTTATACTTTACGTCATCTACATAAAACTTATACCTCTACTTAGGCCTCAGTAGTCTCTCCTATAATCTCGATTACACCGAGCACCTGACAATTGCACTCAAAGCCAGCCAATTTGTTCCTAAAAGCCTCCAAACAGAGCGCCGGTAAAACTAAGCCTAGCTAGACTGGGAGCCATTCAATTTGAATTCTAATCGGATTGGAAGAGAGGCCAATTTGCCGTGGCAGCAGGAGATTAGCATGTCATTGCCACATACCTACTAGGAGGTAGGAGCTGGCGATGTTTGGCTGAAGGCCACGAAAGTATTACGAACAAGCTTCTACGGATGGTTCGCATGGCACTCATTCAAGAAAATAATTATTAAATAATTATCAAAATTTTAAATCCGACCTGAGATTCCTTAGTAATCATAATCACACAGCTTTTTAAAATTTTCGGGACAAATATACATCGTGAATATTATTATTTTTTTGTTTTCAATTTAAATTGAATAAAATTTATAAGATAATTCATAAAATACTAATGTATGGGACAGCGAAAGATTTTTCCAAATCTTCTGTTTATAATTGACGAAGAAATCAACGAACATGCATAAAAAATACAAACAGCCGAACATAGAACCCTATCTGTTTTCGTTTCGTCGGTTAAAAAGCGCATCCATTAATTCCTTACTAGGTTCTGCCCGCGAGTTCGCACGAGTTCAATGGAATTTTCTCATCCATAGCAAAACTTCTAAATGGATCGGGCTTAAATTTTGCATGAATAGGGTCTAGAATATCCCTATAAACCTGGCATAACACACGGGCTTTTTATTCCATAAATCAGTTCCCATGTGATAGGAATAACCTTAAAACGTTTCCATAGAAACAACCCGTGCGAAGGCGCAGGCCAAAACTAGTTTATAATTATACGAATCTCAAAGTAAGCAGACACAACAAAACATAATTAAGAATATGAGCTAGAAATTTAGGAATCATTTTATAGTCCGTAATGATATAGAAGTTGCTTAGAAAGTTTGCCAGTAAAATCAGAATATCATTAAAAGTAACACTTAACCCCAGTAGCATGCATGAGCAAGTTAAGGTGGTGGTACGCCTACTATACAAACAGGCGTCGTGCACGGAAAGCTTATCTCGGTGTTTTCATCCACCCACATATCAAAAATAAATCAAGGACCAAAATAGCTATCCTTGAAGAAAATATAAGCTTAACAGATAATGTTAATGCACGTCAGCCCGCGGCAATGCATCTTTCGTAAATCAATGTATTATTTTACTCTTTACAAGAACTGAATTATACAAAATAATTTAAGCTTAAGTTAGGTAAAAAAATATGCTTTATTTTGCGAAGAGACAGCGTAGGAAAAATTTCCTACGCTCCGCTGCTGCCCACAACTGGGCTACGCCAGATTAATGTATCTTTAGAGGGTAAAATGTATACGCTTCTTCAACAAAACTACAAGTGAGTTGCAAAAAATATCAACGAATAAATTCAAACAAATTGTAAAACATACCCTTTGTAAAAAGGCTTACTACAAAATATACGATCATCTAACGTAAAAAGCGAGTAACATAAACATAAAAAGATAGATAGATAGAAAATTATTTTATTGCACACTTAAAAATAAAACAAACAAAACAGAATAAAATACAAAATATGTGACAATTTGGCGGTCTTATCGCTCAAGAGCGATCTCTCCAGACAACCGTGGATGGATATGAGGGGACCTGTGTGCATTATATTAATTTATAAAATATTGCATGGAAATACGTTCCTACTTAAAAATAAGTCCTAGGAAGGGATACCTACAGTACAAGTCTTCACGACTTAGTGTAGGATCTGCAATTATGTAATAGATCTAACAAGCCACTTACTCTCTTAGTTATATATTAATTTATATTTTTAAAGTGTTGTACAATGTGTGCTTAATGTTTAATAAAGATTTTATTTATTATTTATTTATTAATAAATAAAGTAAATATAAATACATATAACTAATTATATACCTACTTACATATATAAATACATAATCTTAATTTTATAAAGGGAAACAAGGGTGTTTATAAAGGGGTAAAGTATTTATGTGAAATATAATTAAGGTGCTTATTAAGTGAAGCGATGCGACCTGCAGAAGTAAAATACTGTATCGCAGGGCGAAAGTAAGTTAGATAGATTGATAAACATTTCATTTGATACTAAAGACACACATGCAATTGAGATAGAAGAACTTTATAAAGGTAATTACTTCTTGTAGGTAAATAATATGTGTGTGCTGCAGTACAACAAATAGGCTATGGCTCAGGGATTTTTTTTTTCAGTTAAGTAAGTTTCGTTATTTAGTGTATCACTAACTGTTTGTATTGAAAGCGAACCACTATAAATGAGGTTGCCTACCTCATTCAACCCGCAGCCCATCAAGCCAGTTAACTTTTATGCCAGTAGGCAGTAAGTATCAAATCAACGCTAATGCCGCTACAGAAGTTTTGGACGAGCTCGACTGCCAGTCTGGCTTAGTTATAACGATCTGGATCTTTTGCTTTGATATTTTAATTATTATTAAGAACAGACCCAAAAAGTCTGCTTATTATCCATTTAACCCTAGTTCAGGTTTCTTGTGACCTTAAAGTATTTTGCGATAAAAACTCTTTGGTCTCAAAATGAGTATTGTGTGCATCTATGTCAGATGTAAGGACTGTGGAAGTTAACACGTTCAAGTTCTGTCTGGGTTATCGAATTTTTGAGATATTATATAAATCACTAGTTTCCATGAGAACTGATTTACGGGGTAAAAAACTATAACCTATGTTTTATTCAAAGCTTGAAACGACGTATTTGCAAAAAATATGTTGTGGGTACATATAACTGATATTCATAAGACAATACATAACATAGATATATACATATGTTTTATTATACAAAGAAAACGACCAGAACACCCGAAACAAATACAACAAATAAATATTTGTTTCGGTTAATTTTTTTCATAAAATAAATTCCGATAAGGAGGCTATACTGTTAGGTACTACTGAGGATTAACGTTGTGTTTTTGTACCAATAAGAGATCACCCTACGAAAGGAGGCAAATAGCAAAGACCAATACACCCACACGAGTCCTAAAGCCATTTAAATTTGAGCCCTATACGGCCTATATAATAGCTTCAATTTCAATTGCTACCGCCAATGATTCTCAAAACACATATATAATAAAATGCTAAACCCCTATTTTCAAGCGATAAACTTCAGCAAAAATTGCCAATAAAAATCCATAAAAATATGAAAACATGAATTTGTTTTTATTATGAGAAGTTAAACGAACGGTAGTAGTGGCCATAACATGTTATCAGCGACTGGTTTAAAATGGCGGCCATAAAGATCCGGCTTGCACGAATGCATTAACAGTGTGCTTGGTGAACGACCTCATGATTTTGCCAAGTTATCCACTTGAACGTCCGAGCTTGACAGTTGTCCAACTTTAACATAGTTGGCCCACAGAAATCAAGCAAAAGTCTACTAGGTGTGCTGGGTTGCTCTAGTCGCCGTAAAGTTCATCGTGGCCGTTATCTATGCATAGATAATTACAGGTTCTTACAAACAAAAACCGACTTCGAATTTCTTTATTATACACTAGCTGCGCCCCGCGGTTTCACCCGCGTGGTGATAGATATTTTGGATAATATACAATATATCTTTATGAATTGTAGCCTATGTATTACTCGGATATGTAAGCTATATTATTGTGAAGTTTCATTAAAATCCACTCAGAAGTTTTTGCATAAAAGAGCAACAAATCAAAAACTTTCGCGTTTATAATATTAGTAGGATTGTAATTTTTTTAATAACTTCGTAGCCCCCAGAAACAGCGAACACTAAAACCTCATTTTTCATATCTGTTTAAAAAGGAACTTTATTCGACTGTCGTCTGCTATTGTATCATGTCATGTCCACCGCTACAGCTGTAGAGGTCAGACCAAAACAAAAGAAACCCTCTTCTATTCTCTATTTAAATACACTGTATGGTTGCACTGAACGCGACTTTACACGCGGTGCTAATGTTGCCACATTCGCTTGCGATTGCTTTCGTTACACATGTTGCAATTCACGTCAGATGTGGCGCAAATAGTAAATAGTCTATTAAAATGCAAGGACATAGTGTTGTCCATTGCTACAACGGGAGAAGTATAGTAATCTTCATGAAAAGACAATAGTTTTTATCCTATTTCAGGGCTGTTTTTATTTACTTTTATGAAATAATTATGATAAGATATGAAAATGATAAAATATTAAGATTCGGAGTAGAATGGCGTGGATTTGTGTGGATGGAATGAATGGAATGGAGTAGTATTTCTACTTCATCATCATCTTAAATCTATACTGGTCCACTGCTGGACGCAGGTTTCTTACCGATTCCTTATTAGCTTTCATTATGGGAGGGGAGGATACCCACGCTCGGTATGTGGGTTGGGGATCGCAGTTCGATGGTACAATTTGACTTATTATATTTAATTTATGCTCATTAGGGGAGGCCTATGTCCACCAGTAGACTAACATAGGCTGCTGATGATGATATGTAATGTGTTTTCTATGGACCTTTGTTGTCTGAAAATAAAGAATTTGAATTTAATTTAAATCCACTTCTGCAAATGGAAAATGGGCTTTAAACACAGATATGATATATATCAGTACACGTATCATTGTAAAACAGTACAATACTCCCAGAAGACAATGGAAGAGATAAAATCATGACCGCGTAGGTAGAAACAATTCCACAATGTTTTCATGTTGCGAGCGTTTGGAGAATTTAAAGCAAAAATAAGTTAATTCAAATGTAAATTCAAACAAAGGTCGCCCTTTTCTCGTCCCAGTAGGGTTGAAACTCGTAAACAGAGATTATAGCAAGTTTTTTTTATAATTTGTATGCGAATTGTCATTCAGTCGACATCTGTTCGAAGAGAATTTTTACAAAAAACAGAAAGCTACTGTAATGAGTAACTCAAGGGCACTTAAAGCTGTGCAATAAACTCGGGAGATATTTTCAGTAAAATATTTCAGTTCATCGGAGTCGAGTATTCAAAAAAATAGTCACACGATTCACGGTTCGCGGAGCCGAGCTTCAGCTGGACAAGCACGGGGATTGTTCTCTAGGGCAAAATAGACAATAATGACATCGCATCGTCATACATTGCGTACTTGATTGAAGTTGAAGAAATTAATTTCAAATTATTTACGCATTAGATGACAAAAAGACGATTATTTTCTCTATTCTACCCTAGAAAATGATTCCCTACTGTGTTCGATAAATAATTCAGCTGTTTAGTGTTTCTTTCGAACGTTCGTAGTGTGAATCACACAAGATTTGCATATGTGTATGATCCTTCACGCTCAAATGGCTGAACCGATTGGATAACATTTGGCACCAGAATAACTTATATCCCATTAACACATAGACTTTTGATCCCGGAAAACTGCAGTGTTACCATTGGATGATCAAATAATTTAAATACGCAACAACCAGCGAAATATCGCGCTAGTAAGTATCAACGTAGGTAACACGGTAGTGTAACAAGCTGGCTGGTCGCAGTGTAAGAATCGAACCTACAAACTCAGCATTTTAGGCATACTGTTTCTTAGTCATAATGAAGTTTAGGTAATAAGCAAAGCAGACATAATGCATTTCAGGCATTTTGCTTATTGCCTTAAGCAATTTAGGTAATTTACTATTCAGACAATAAGCGTTTTAGGTCTTACGCTACTTTTATGTTTTACGCTACGTTTTTAAGCTTAGATGACCCGCTCATGAGTGAGTCGGTGAATATCATCTGGCTTATATCTTAGTATATTAATAGTAATAATATTTTTATTCAAAACAACATAGGACTGAATTAATTACAAGAGTCAATTATCTTATGTTCTTAAGGTCTAAAATAATACAATATTGTATAACAAGTTAGCCTGGTTCAAGTGTGACTGCAGTCCAGGTCACAAAAGCCTGTGACGAGGGCTTGCTAATTAATTATTTTTAGCGTCGCGTAACTCCCAGGTTTGTTACAACAGCTAGTTACGAACTTCAAGCTGTTTGTTAGTGTTTGTAACGTTGCTAGAGTTACATTAAAGCTAGTTTCAATGCTATCCTACCTAATATTATAAATGCGAAAGTGTGTTTGTTTGTCCGTCCTTCACGCCCTAACTATACAACCAATCGACTTGGTTGACATTGAGTTAGTTGAAAGAATGGATAAAAACATAGGCTTCTTTTTATCCTGATAAAACTTCAAATTTCCATGGGAGAGTTACGAAAATATTCGTATTTTTATACAAAAATTCGTCCTTCCCTCACAGCCCAACAAAAATACCAATCGAATTGATTTTTGGCATAATGATAGTTAAAAAGACATGAAGTGACATTTCCTCAAAATTTTAAATTTGCATATAATGCGGGTGAGTCCTCATGGCTACTGAAATAATATACTGATGGTGAGTTTGGTTCTGTGTAATAAAACTTTTTGTTTACTATGTATTAGATATGTTCGTTTGTAAATTAGTTTCTTGTCAACCCAACAGGACCGCCATGTATTAATTATAAAGGTTCTTACAACAAATATGATTAAAAACAAATATATACTCTAAAGTCAAGCTGAGAGCCAAGGTAGAGGGTCCATCCCCCTAATTAGTTTGCAGGACGCTACTTATCTATCGATCATGCAGCCCGCGTTTACTACTTT
This sequence comes from Eupithecia dodoneata, assembly GCA_947044415.1. Lineage (NCBI taxonomy): Eukaryota > Metazoa > Arthropoda > Insecta > Lepidoptera > Geometridae > Eupithecia > Eupithecia dodoneata. Next base: position 1,620,710 of record OX345656.1, on the reverse strand, counting down.
GGACCTGCTCCTGACCTCGGTGGTCGTATTAGTTCTCTATTCCTTCACTCTATTCCTTCACTCTATTCCTTCACTCTATTCCTTCACTCTATCCATTCGTTTGTTATATCTCTTGTACTCTATCCATCTGTTTAGTATAACCACCAAACAACGTACCAAAGAGTGCACATAAATCACTTTCCATGCGATAGAAATATCCTTAAACGTTTCCATACAAAGTACGCGGGCGAAGCCGCGGACAGGAACTGGTAATTTATCCACAGAACGTGCGTTAGCAACAGCCGTAGCAAACTCTCAATGTCTTTATATTAGTGAATGCTGACACTCCCGACTTTATTTTTCGACTACAGGGAGCTCTAAAATAAATAAAAAATACTGCAACCGTCCCACCTCGTTCAGGGCGAATAAAAAATATATAAAACTGCAAATGAAGCGATGTTCTACATGTACAGGGTGAATATAAACGTGTTGGGTAGTTTGATAAATATAAATGAGTCAGAATTGTCGTTCGAGTTCACGAATCAAAATTAATTTCATGAAATAAACAGTGAGTTATCCTTAACACCTAGTTTAGTTAGTTAGTTCCTGTTTTTTTGGTTACAATTTTAATTAAAAATAAAAAAAATAGGTAGATTAACTCGATAAATATCCATTAAAAAATCAGCAATCAGTAATATTTATTCACATAACATGGTACATAATACAATTGGTGGAATAACACAGTAGAGCTGCATATCTCGCCCGAATGCAGGCAAGTGAATATAAAAATCAATAAAATTAAATTAAATGTCAGTAATTAAATAAAGTAAACGCAAATAAATTGCCAATTCAAATAGAACTCTCTAGGTCAAAACTCTCTAGGTAAAATAGTAATTACACTCTGATCGCGTGAGGTTAAAAAATATTTAAAAAATTAGCAATACTATTTACTACTAAGTCCTTATTTATGTCAATCCCTCGCCTAGTATCTTGTGTCTTCAGTGATATTATATTTTTATGTCTGAGTAACTTGTAAATAGTTTAACGAGTAGTGCTATTGGAGCGTAGTGCTCACATTTCCATTAGTGATTCAGCACACCTCATATAAACTAAAGTGAAGGCTTCTGTTTCGGGCAGCCCTGGCAGAACTAATCAACAGTAAAAACTAACGAGGGCCAGCCCTGAAGGCTGGCTGAACGTGTAATACTGGGAATTGTATAAAACTGCCTGTCAGTGGTTTTCAGTTACCAAATTCCTTATTAAATATTCGAAACGAAAATATATTTACTAAAATGCAAAGATTCATTAAAGCTTTATTTATGAAAACGCATAAAACTGATGTTTGTTTGCACGTGCGATACCGAAGTTCAGTTCAGTTCATTTATTCAAAAAACAATTTACATTGTGTATGAATTAATACTTATAGCTACAAATACTTAATCTAAGCACATTCTAAATGAAATAAAATTATTTATTTTATTATTTTTATATTGAATTCATTGATGGTAGTATAATAATTACTTTCGTCTGATAAACTCGTCAATAGTATAAAAAAACAGTCAAGAAGTAGCCTAAATGTTATTCCAATTTTAGATCTAGTTCTATGATATGCAAAATTTCAGCTCGATCCTATCAGTAGTTTTTATTATTTATAAGACGCTTGTATTCTACATGAACTGTTATTATACGTGGAAGAAATCTTGCAACGGAAAAAAAACCAGGAATTTTAAATCGGATTTTTAATCGGTTTTAAATCGTATCATGCTCCAGAAGCGATACAAAATGCTGTCATTAAATTGGTATTTCCAACGCTTCAAACCTACCTTGTTAAAGGTGCTGCAATAAAAATAATCCGGCTTAAAGGGGATTTAGTTCATGGAGTGGTGGTATAATCAGTCGGACGGAGCAAATCAACGAGGATTATTAGAATATCGAGTTTATTCAAGTGTTCACGTAGATGTGCTTAATATGAACAAGAATCGGAATTTATAACATGCATTTTCTAAAGAACTGACGAGCTCGAGGCGCATCTTCCATCATGGCCTGTTGCAGCGTTGGATCGCGAGGAGTGGAAGGAGAAAAGGGAGGCGTTTACCCAGCAGTGGGACAATAATGGCTCAAAATAAAAGAATTCTAAAGGAATGACTGAACTGGTGAACTTTCATGAAGATGTATCATGTTAATTTAAATATAGGGCATAGACGGCATAGACGTGCTACGAACATTCTACGCCGTAGACGTGCTACGAAACTGCTACGCCGTAGACGTGCTACGAACATTACACTACAACGGATATTTTTATTTTTTAAAGAAGTTGAGATTTTTAATTGCATTAAAATTTTCATAATACTATCAATTATCTGTAGGAAATGGAATAGAATAACCGAAACAATCAATCAGAAACATTTTCCAATAAAACAAACAATACAACCAAACCAAAAGCTTCAAGATTTACGAATTTACGCAAGATTTGTAACAGAAGATGACAAAACAGCTTTATTTCCGGGTAACAAGCAAATACATTGACAAAAGCCAGTTACATCTCTTTCTTCTAAAGCCTTATTGTAATATGATTTCACTTTGTATCAATCTGTTCCTTCACAAACGGTCAAGCGGGTAAACGATTTATTATATTGGTACAGTGCTACAAACTTATTTGTATTATCACAGTAGTGCTACTGGAGCGTATATTAGTACAACCAGAGAGATCACTGGATGGAATGATGGCCGAGGTGGTCGCGGCGTTTCTTCTTTTTGTGGGATGTCCAGCAGCGACGATGATTATGAGGTTTTCGTATACAATTACATAAGTTGGTGGCACTATAATAAGATATTTAGTGCAATAGCTTTTCTTGTTATTGTGCGTGGAAAGTAGGTCACTATCGACCCCGTGGTTGGTACTTGCTTGGAACTGCGATGCTTATTGAAACTGCAGAGAAATAAAGGAGAAAGGAAACCATGGGGGCGGAAGCCGTAGAATAATAGCCAAGTACGAAGGTGTTTATTCAGATGAAAAAAAACATAACAAACAAAAAATAATAATAAATAAATAGATAGATGTTTATGGTCCCTTATGTAACTACTATGTAACACTATTTGTTGTTATGTAACTACTATGTAACTACTATTTGTTGTTATGTAACTACTATGTAACTACTATTTGTTGTTATGTAACTACTATGTAACTACTATTTGTTGTTATGTAACTACTATGTAACTACTATTTGTTGTTATGTAACTACTATGTAACTACTATTTGTTGTTATGTAACTACTATGTAACTACTATTTGTTGTTATGTAACTACTATGTAACTACTATTTGTTGTTATGTAACTACTATGTAACTACTATTTGTTGTTATGTAACTACTATGTAACTACTATTTGTTGTTATGTAACTACTATGTAACTACTATTTGTTGTTATGTAACTACTATGTAACACTATTTGTTGCTGTCTGTATGTTTTATCTATTTCCTTCATATACATTTTTCTTGATTGTATACTTATATATTATGTAATATGTCGTGTTATGTATGGTGTCAAATAAATTTATTATATTTCTTTATTCTTCTTTCTGTAGATATCCTGTCACAAGATAGAAGCCGATGAAGGTAATTGGATCTTTATTATTTGGACATCCACTCGCATCTCAAAAAGCCAAATAAATAATATCGAACAATCCACACGGTAATCTATCTCTGTTTTAATATAACTACAACCATATTCCTTTACTGTCTCATATTTTGATTTAAAACCAACTGAAAATAAAATTGCAGGAACGGAGGCTAGCTTTTAAAAAAGGGCGACAAAAATCCAAACGTAATTATATCGCGGATATCCAATTACTCGATGACACGTCGATACGCGCCGCCGTGAGAAGTGATCCGTACAGAACAAAATGCGCGGACAATATGCGGACACGACCGGAATGTGCGGACATGTCCGGAATGTGTGGACATGTCCGGAATGTGCGGACATGTCCGAAATGTCACGACGTATTTGGACGTCGATGGATATTTATGTGAGGTAATCCCGTACTTCAGAGCGTTCAATTTGTCATGTATCCAAGAATTTGGTAACAAATGTTGCTCTTAAATGATTCTTTAATGAAATCGTGACTTGAGACAACGTGCGAACCTGTGATGCGTTTGAGTACTTACACTTTTTTTTTATATCTTTATTTATTGATGGAGTTTTGTCACAAAGTGACTATGTCACTCCCGTATGAGATCAATTCTTTATATTACAAACATGGCAAAATATGTACATACACTTAACAAAAAAGATACAATAATAACGTTTGCCACATGACATTGCAGACCTACACTTTGCATTATACAGATACTCGTAATTAGCTCGTGACCTAGTATTTTTTTATTAAGTATTTTAGATGTAGGATAAACCTGAAGAGATTATAATATGAAACTAGAAGGCTTCCGCGTGAAAAGTATTCATTGAAAAAAGAAGTGCGGCTTTATGAGTTCAAGCTAGTGGCTGAAAATACTAGCTAGTGGCTTATTAGAGGGAAAATTTGTTGGTTTAAAACCAACTTTTTTATACGAAAACGAAAACTAATGAGCAAGTTCTATGTTCGGCTATGTATTGTTTTTTTATGTACATAATAGGTACATCGATGTACATCAGAAACATCGATTTTTTGACAATTATAGACCGATTTACTAGATACTTATGGCCCGGGAATAACTTATACGAGACCATATTAGTTAGTAGGTAGTTGCCGGGTATCTACTTGTCCGGAATAACTTAAAAAATAGTGTACATTTTTAAGGAATTGTTTTTATTATTTATTTATTTAACAAAATCCGCAGTTCTTTGAATTTGAAGTGTGTTTTAGTTTTATCAAAACAATCAGATTATTACATCTAAAGCCTGTCTCAATGCTCTCACATATAGCAGAATGAGCTGACACGTTGACGTCATCGATCACTGTTAACACGTTTTGATGGATACGCTAAATTCGCAAGTGGCCAATAAAGCCCCAATTATCTTGATTGAATATGTTACTGCGTCCTCACTTACGCATAAGCATTAATACGTCAACATTGGATGGTTCAAAAGATTTTACTTTCTATCATTAAATGTATTTTTTGGTTTATTGTTTTTCCTATAATTATGGAAGTACTAGTCACAGAGGTGGGATTGCTGAGCAGTGGTATTCACTTTGTTAATAATTTCAATTCCGTTCAATTTTATTAACAATGAACAAATACATAATTATCAGCCTATGTTCATCCACTGCTGGACATAGGCCTCCCGCAATGAGCAACAAATACATAATATAACTAAAATACAACGGAACACTGGAAAGCGCATCAGTCTAAACTGTGTCGCACCTCTCAGCACCTAAACTCAGGATAAGGTTAAGGCCGATTCCACCAAAAAAGCATGGTTTAATATTATTGTAATTTTCGATTTAAGTACCAATTATATCCATAGTCGGTTAGATAAATAATATAAGATAAGTCTCGTTAGCTTAAAAATTTGGTACGTAAAATTACTTGTGGCACCACAGCAAGAAAAAGGCGCGCGGAATATTGAAATAAGCCATTTTCTTAACGTTGAACATTTTGTAAAAATTTCCTCAAATATGCCTATAACAATTCAGCATAGAATATTGAATGTAATTTTTATTTAGCACACACAAAAGACATAACGTGAGTAGAGTAAATAAAAACATACATCGTATTCGTTTAATAAATAAATAAATAAATAATGCTGGACAATTCACACAGCATTATCTAGCCCCATGGTAAGCAGAGCTTGTGTTATGGGTACTAGATATATACATAATACAATATATTACATAGATAGATATTTTTTTTATTATACATAGAAAACAACCAGAACACCCGGAACAAATAATTTAATAAAAACGTATAAACAGTCAAAATACTTCAAATCTCGTTTGAGTGATATTACACGATAGCTTCAGAAATAAAAGTAGTTTTAGGCTCTCTCATGACATTTAACTCGATAGTTTAACCTCTCCGGAGCCTCAACAAGTGCACGGAGCTCCCCACGAGGCACGCCACGGGAACGGCCGTTATTTATGTTCATGTTCCCACACTAGCTCGTTAGTACTTAAGTACGACTAGATGGTATTGTTTTTGTTGTTTTTAGTTTATTACTAGCCGACCCGGCGAACTTCGTACCGCTTACAGTCAATGTTTGACGGTTACGAAACCCATGAACATTTTGTACGGGAAAATGTTTTTTCTTTTATTTTTCATCTATATATTAGTTTTTTAGTTTTAAGCACTCTCATTACATTTAACTCAATAGTTTAACCTCTCCGGAGCCTCAACAAGTGCACGGAGCTCCCCACGAGGCACGCCACAGGAACGGCCGCTATTTATGTTCATGTTCCCACACTAGCTCGTTAGTACTTAAGCTATACGACTAGATGATATGGTTTCTGTTGTTTCTTTACGTTTTAACTATTTCTTAGCCCAAATGGGATAGGTATGCGCATCTATTAATTGTTCACTAATAAACCTACCATAGTCTCACACAGTCGTTTCAATCCTCCAAACACCGACATATGTTTACTTTCTAATCTACTTTATTTCAACATAGATGGATGGATTGCGTGACTACATGGACATGGTTAAAAAAAGCGTAAGTACAGAGATGACTCGGCAAACGTAGTGTAGCATGCCCTCTGGCCAGGTGGGATGACGATGTGCTAAAAACTGCAAGCAGATGCTGGATGCGGCAAGCTGAATACAAGGCGCTATGGCGCTGATTAGGGGAGGCTATGTCCAGCAGTAACTAATATAGGCTGATGATGATGACTTAACTAATCTGTGAATACTCAAACGCAACTCTATTTTTGAACATGTCACAACAAGTCACGATTTTTTTGCCGTTTTCGGTAAATAAATTACAAAAAACTATTTAAGACCTGCTCGAATCTGATTTTCCTCTCAGTATTCGAGGGTTAAGGAACCGGTACCTGGTTGGACATACCCGGAAATGTCATACGCGGTATCCGTAAGGGCGTTCAAAAAGCTCTTGCGTGAAGATCATTTATTTGCTAAGGCCTCCCCCGTCTTTCAATCCTCAAAGACTACGTCATCATCTATCTATATATTCGCACAATATCCGTCTCTCGGCTGAAACGTCACACCTCGACGTTGAATCTGAAATGAGTGTCTAAACGAATGCGTGGGGAATTGATTACAGTGGGTAAATGGAAGGTGGGCTTGGCGCGCACGCTGGGGCGGTTCAAAAGAGAGTTTTATTTAAGGGTGATAAGATTGAAAATAGGAAGTATGTAAGGTTTGGAAATGTATGTGGTGAGGCAGGAAATATTTAAAAATAGGTACCGAATATATACAGCTGTAGCGATATATACAGTTATAATATATGTACAGCTTGTACAACAAAAACACGGTTGAAATTTAACAACAATCCTGTGGATTGAAACAGTCAGTTAACAACAGGTTTTGGTAGACTGAACTTTAAAAAAATTACTAAAGTCCTACCAAAAATGCCTAACTTACTCATAATAAGAAACTGTTAGTATTTTTTCCAAAACTAAACCTATAGTTTGTGAGTTAATCTTTCCTAATCCATTATTTTTTCATACATAATTAAGGTTTATTTCCTCCCCTAAGTAATGCACGTTACTCAAAATTCCAGGCTTCACTATCTAAGCACTTATCACCTAGTGACAACCGATTTGAAAATAAAAATACTTGCAGCTTGCATTCTTTAGTTCTCGAAGTGAGTTTTCTAAAGAAGAAAATGAACGAACGACAGATTTGATCCTTCGGGGTGTCGTAAGCAATATTTTGCGACGGCGCTGTACCCGCCGATCCGTTTCACGATCGTTTAATAAAATGCTTTCCTGGAAGTGGAAAATGTCTGCATTCTGTGTTGAGTCTCCCTTCAAGCTAGGTATCTTGCTATCTTTTATGAGACTTTGGATTTATTTGCCATGCTTTTTGTATGAAAGGGAAAAATAAGTTAATTTAGCTTCTCTGCTTTGCTCGCCACGCTGTCTTTGCGTACCTACCATGACCTGGACATCAAGTGACTATAATAAACATGCGATGCCATCTTTATTATAGTTCACCCTCCAACTAACTGACATTTTGAATCGGAATCACAACATTAACGACAAAAAAAAGCTTTTTTAATTGAACGTTTTATAGCTAGATAACCCGTTTCGTCGAGTTCGTGAATTTTTGGGATACAATTGAAGGATCAAATGAACTCACCTAATTGAAATTCGATCCGTATAATCCCTCAAAATTAATATTCTTCGGCCTGGAACGGGATTATTTAAGTCTAGAATTTTCGAGAACCTTAAATAATAAAATTCTTTATTCTTAAACGAAAATAGATGTCTTGCTGGCCAGCCATTTCATATAACTCCCGAACGTACATTTAGTACGTCAACATTTAATGCCGGCTATGGATACATAAACCATAAACATCTCGCAATTTTACAAACTTTTCTGCTCTTAAAACCAGAACAAGCAAGTTTCCGACGAATAAATATAAAGTACTCTCTAATATCCACTTCCACGATGCTTTAAGTTGTTTTGTCTTACTTTTCACTTGGAATCGTTTATGTATCGACGAAACGGCTGTATTTTCGATCTCTTCCTAGAAAGCGAAATAAGTATATCTACGCCCTTGTTTTGTCAGCCTTTGAAGTACAGTCGATAACGAAGTGTTTTTAAGGCATTTAATTTCGAAGCGTAGAGCTCGTTATGTATTTAATTTTTTAAGAGTTCAATGTATTTTCAATAAAAATAGAGGTGGGATAATAAATGGTTACTCTTGGCAACCCCAACAATGGTGGCAGAGGAAAGTAGTTAGAACGTGCGGAAAAGAGAGTGGTCGCCAACTCAAGTGGCCATCTTATCCGACCCTAATCAATCCCCCAAATAGGTATTCGGATAAAATCTAATCAGTGGAAACCAAATCACGAAACAAGGAAAACAAAGAGAACTTCAATTCAATTTTGATCTCACAAAACACTACTCTATTTATGACACGTAAAACCTAGTAAACAAATAAAATGTAAGGAAATAAAATCCGGCTTCATGCCTCATCCGCATTCACACCGATCTCATTCCTTATTTACACCGAAAGTTACACGTTTTTCTTTCTCATTCATCTGTAATGCTGTTACGAGATCAATAGATATGTAGGTTCCTCTCGGGGTTTGATACATTTTTGACGGAAGTCACCTTGTAGTACACTAGTTGAAGCCTGGGGCTTCATTCATCATACACTGACTTTTTTAAAACACTTCGAGCTCGTTCTTATTCCAATTTATCTTGGAATTTTTTTTATTTTTTTAAGCATATTGTATGTTAAGTATGAGTTGTCTCTTCGAATTAAATTCACTTCTCCACTATTTTTAGATTGTGAACGTACAGTCTGTCAGTCCACCAACTCAATTTTATATGTTTAGAATACAGTTCCAATTTAAGAACTTTTGTGTCTATGTGTACCTGTACACAGATACAGAAAAGTAGTGTAAGTATATCTTCTGAGTATATCGAAGCAGAATATTTTTATCGATGTTTTCCGTCGCTGATGGAAAGACGAGATTATGTGTATCGAGTTCTAGTTCCGAGGCAAGGGAATTGTCGCGATTGCTCTAAGATTTATTATGCTGATACATTTTCATGAGAAACACAATTCTCCAAATGTACAGGATTTGATGGAAATATATTGAACAAAGCTTCTATTCGACAGTTTGCTTCGAGCAAATCGAGAATTTTAATTCGGAATTTGAGCTAGAAAAGTGTAATATTTTGTTAGCACGTCGGCTCTGTAGTGCGTGTTTGAATAGTATAAATCGCTGGAAAATTCTTTAGCACTTTGCAGTGTTAAATAACTAAACTTAAGCAGCAATTCTAGCTTTATTCACGACAAACTAACCAGCACATAAATAAACCGCAGGGGAAGGAAACCATTCGATGGGCACTTCACACCACATTTAGTAAAACGTCAATGTCCGAACGTATTTCCCAAAGACACCACTATAAATCCTTAATAGCACTACATGTCGCAAATTTCCCACCAAAATATTTTCCCCGCGGTCCGCCATATTGTTCACTCGAATGGCCCATAAAGTCCCCATTCGGAAATGTTCGGGCCAAATCGGCGACGTTCGGAATCTTCCGGATCGGCAGGTAACCGAAACTAGATCACGCCGGTTTTTTATGCGCTATATGTGTTTGAAATGTGGTAATTTATTTTTATGGTTCCAGTAATGGACGGATGTGTTTTGTTGTTGAAAACATAATGAATTTACGATACGGCTTGCGACATTTGTTCAAGTTTATATTGCGCTGCTGTCACTATAGGTTTTATAGAGGGTATTGAAGTAAACACTTTTGTTACTGACCGTACTACAAATAACTTTGACTACAGTACAGACAAAAACCCAACAACAACACTGAAAGAAATAACATTTTAATTTGTCCTCAACTTGTCTTCAATGTAAAAATAAGACTGAAAAGTAGCTATCTTTACGTGTAGTTAGACTTTCTTAGTTGTAAACTCTCAGCTGTCAAACTGACAGCTCATTAGCCGCCATTCTTCATGTACATTCCGAAGTCAATTTATCACGTACTTATTTGTGAAGTTAATTGCAAAATTTGCCGGCTTGTTCGCGTCAAGCTAAGGCGCCTTGAATTATGCGCCTTTATAATTACAAGGGTGATGTATGGGACAAGGCAACGGGTTGGAAAAATTACTGGAATTTCCTTGGAAACACTTTTGTGGATGACTGTGCGAGTTGGAGTATTAATGAAGTTAAACGCAAAATAAGAAACAGTTTAATTAGGAAAGAAGGGTTTAATTAAAAGCAAACGTTACCAAAATAATATACCAAACGTGGCTTTAGCAATACTCGTTAAAAATATTTTTTCCGCGTATCGTAATCATTATGGTTAGAACCTCTATGTGGAAAGATAAGAAGCGTGTAAGGAGCAAATAGCTATTCTTACTCAATGATGAATAGTTGATGAGGGACCAAACTTGATGTTAGCATACTTATCATTGGTCAATATTATCATAGCAACGGGTCCAGTTTCCAATATTGACGGAATCAACAGAGAGATATCGTGTTGATGGAGATATTACCATAATTTAAGAAAGTGTTCGATCCAGGAACTATACTTGCTTTCTACAATTTGCTTTCCAGATTATCATTTATTTATTACTAGTTTACGTAATCCCATGAGAGAAAATTTAAGACATCTTTTATGAACGCAAATGACAAAGAAGGCTCAATCAAAAATATACAGTTTTATGCAGAATATACAAGTCGATTCAGATGTACCTATTTGTGAGCACTAATCACTAAATGTCCGAGACACAATATATCGATGAGGTTACGTCGTTGACATGACCACCTTTCGTCTCCATCATCAGATCAGCATCATGTTATCATATTGCAAGCCCAATTCCAGCTCAATCGGAAGCCGATTAGTGTGTGAAATTTAGATTGGAAGATTCGACTTCAGACACCTGATAGGTGAGACTACATACACAATCTCAGAACAAAGACTATAAAGCTTGTAAAAAAATACAGACAATGTCAAACAACCTTCCTCACTCTTACTCTGGAACTTTGATATTCCAACCCCTCGTTTCCAAAAAATATAACAATAGCAGTCATTCCTACAAGAACGTAACCAACCCGCTTCACACCTCGCAAATGCGTTATCTTTCCTAAGCCAAGATCACTTGTCATGATATGACGCAAGGGCCCGGGAGACCTGAAAGGGTCGAAAAATACAGACCAACTGTCAAGATTGAGTAACACGCGTTCTGGCAACATTTTGCGTTCATATCAGTGCGTTTTCGAAGGAATTTTGTTAAATGGCAGATAAGGGGTTGAAGGCGTCTTTGCTATTAAATACTACAATAATATTGTAGAATAAATATCTATAGTATACAGTTATAAAGGTATTAAAGAACATCTAAATAAATACAACTAATTATTTAATATCCAGCCTAAGTGTAATAAGTAAGGCTATTGTTATGCAAACCATAGATGATGATGAAATGTTATTTTTTTGTAACATTGCGCATTAGTGTAAAGTAATCACCACCTTACCTTAATAGGCAATAAATACTATTAGCAAATTAATACATTTCAAATAGCCTATGTAAATAATTCTATACTTTTATCCGTCGCTGCTGTAAAAAGCGGGAAAGTGTCTCAGGTAGGTTATTTAAGTAAACAGTCGACTAAATAAATATCAACGAAACTCTCATCCGTTATATGATGACACGACTCAGAACCAATTATGTTATTATTCAATAAATTAGGAAACTATAGAATAAAGTCGTTAGGCAAGTCAACCCTTCGCTGCCGACGGGTCGGCGAGACCCAGCGCCCAGTCACGGTGACTCGCGGAGAGCCACAATTTCGGATGTAATTTATGAATACCGTTCCGGAGAATTTAATGAGAAACAACCACTGGAGCTGACGGAAATAATTGGTCACGGATTTTGTGAACGCAAAGCTAAGCGTGATTTATTACAAACCTTTAATTTCCATATTTTTTGGCGAATTTCGTTCGGAAGTTTAAATTGTTAAACTTGAATCCCAGGTGACGTGGATAAAATGTAAATAACTCGCAACAAAGAAGTCAATGATAAGCAGTAGAGTAAAAGAGGAAGTAAAACCTCGCAATGTAATGTAAATCAGCTTAGTAAATGTGTTTTGTCGTCAAGAATAATGAAGGAATTAGCATGTAGACGATACATTTCACTTAAAGTCCAAAGACAGTAAATTTAGTACTCTGCTTTCATTGTAACAAACTTAGGTAGTTGTTTCGCCGAAATTGAGAATTGTGCAAACCCTGTTACCATTAAAATACGAAAATACAAATATTTTTTTAGCCATTTCACTTAGATATGTACGCTTTACTGGCGGCCCCCGCACGAGGCAAACCTGTGTCGCGGGAAGCCTGTTTACAAAGGTAACTTTAACGATAAAGATTTATAGAAACTAATACATGGATAGATATATTTTTATCAGCGATATAAGTTATTCGTTCAATAGTCACTAGAGCGAATTCAGAAATTTAAAATCCTAACCCCAGCTCTGAAAACATCTCAAGAATACTCGACAGTATTTTTAAACAAATGAATTTTCAAGTGCCAACCGTCCGGCAAACGGACTAATGTAAATAAACAAATGCCGTGTGACATACAAGATGCATGCGCCGCGTTCCGGACTGCATAATGAATAATTTATAGTGCAGCGACTGCGGAGTTTGAGCCGGTCAGGGATTAGATTTATTTACCGAGTCATGTGGACCTGTGGTCATTCCGGCCATTCGCGACGTTTTACCCGGTTGCATCACGACAGCGGATACCTACGGGTTAAGTCGGGGGTTAAATATTTGAAGTTTGAATCAAAGATGGCGGAGTTTATGGTAGCTTTGTTATCTGCGATGGAGCGGGCATTGAAGGAGGTATTTTGTCAGCTTACAGTTACGCATTATGGAAATTTATAATTATAAAAAGTTGGAAGCATTGGCTTGCGTTATTCTTATGAATTAAAATAGATCACTTTAAGGCTAATGTGAAATGAACTGTAAAAATCAGTGTTTCATAAACTGAAATAGATATTATTGTTCGGTAAAGATTTCATAACGTGATTCGTAGAAAGGAATGGATATTATTGTTCTGTAAGTGTTTCTTAAAGTAATTCATAAAGGGGAATATACATATATTACTGTTCTGTTATTGTTTCATAAAGTGATTCACAAAGAGGAATAGACTAAAGTAATCGTCTGGGCGAATTCTGTTGCCACCAAAGCGAAAAGAAAAGATGATAACAAATCAGAAAAATATCGAATAATAACATAAATAAAATATAATAAATGTCTCTTATGAGACGCGCTTATTTTAAACGTCTCTTAGCACTTTCACGACCTAAGACGTACATGTCCGTCCATCTGCAGGTGCTTGAACCACCCGGCGGGCGCTGGGCAGTGAATGTGAATAGTCAGAACAACAGTCATATAATAAGTATTATAACTAATAAATGTATAGTAACTTAATAATAATACTCAAGATATTATTTAATTTTCCGCACGTAATCGTCAATACTGTAGAACGCCTTCTCGACGAGCCACGATTTAATTCTTCGTTTAAAGGAAGACAGATTCCGACTGATGTGTTAAACATGTGATGCTTTGCAAACATGCTATTGGTATCGTACCTTCCGTTTTACCTGACTACCAAAAAAGCGGTTATAAACGCTTTCATATATTAACCTCCCTCTCGCAATTAATTCAGTAAGGATATTCCTCCTATCCGATTAGCTAGTAACGTTAAGGCAGCCATGTTTTCTCAGGATTAACCCCTCGAGGCGCAGATCAAAAGACTTCGAGAACATGCCATTATTGCCGTATGCCCCGCAACTAAAACAGAAGAATTCCTTATTAACTCTGTATTATTGTCTGTATTGCGGACAGGAACTGATGTTATGTCTTGATTAATATGCGATCCTGGCATTCGAATATCGAAAAATAAATAAAGTAAATAATGCTGTACAATCCACACCGCATCATCTAGCCCCAAGCTAAGCAGAGCTAGTGTTATGGGTACTAGATGACTGATATAGAGGTACATAATACAATACAGTACATGATCATCACCATCATGATGATTATCTATGTATCTATATATAGATACGACCAGAACACCCGTAGCAAATACATATCTGCAGATCGTACACACTAAGGTGCAACCTCCGCAACCTCCTGCGTCGCAGGCGGACCTTCACCCACCACGCCACAGAGGTCTTCAAAAATATTTCACTTGTAAACGATATTCGTGCCGTGTTGGGTGATTAATTGGAACCACTGTGAGCCGCTTGCCAAGCGTGGTGAATATGGCAAAACTCTTCTTCTTTGCGAGAGGTTCGTTCAGTACTGGACGTCCCTTCCTCTGTGGGTCTGCATTTAGCATCAATTCGCACGTCTATGCATGCACCGCGCCATAATCGCGCGTGTGATTATATGATGATATTTTTTAATGGAGCTGATTAAATAATATTTTTTTCCGGGTGTTCTGGTATTTTCTATGTATAGAAAAAAAAAACTATCTACATAGTGAAATATATTTTACTAAATATATCAGTCATCTAGTACCCATCACGCAAATCGTTGTTAGCTTTGCATGTTACAAAAACTCTCTACTTTGTGGTTAAAGTTTACTTCGACAGTTCAATATTGGCATCGTGAACGTTACGTGAGACGCTAGGAATAACCCCGTTGTCAACATGCAAACAAGTTTACGCCTTTTATGACTCAGTACATACTTTTGTCGCTGGTGAAACGAGTTCACTAGGATTCCACATTAAATTACCCGGTGGCTGTTATGCAGCTAAATGCTTTTCGGAAAATTTACTACTACAGCATTTTTTCTGTTGACTGTACCTACCACGCGTCATTACGTACTGCGTAGAAGGCTCCTGATATATGTATATCTAAGTATCAGATATAAAATTGTTATAACTGGGTAATAGGACATTATTCACACGTGTCGCTAATATGAAAATGTATTTTACACGCACGTGCCTCTCGAGAATAAAACCTACAGCGGTATTATTTAGACATAAAATCATTTATTTTGCGAAAATGTGTGATTCGCCAACAAAATGGGTCTCCGGGGGTAAAGGCGTGATCTAACGTATGCTTAACGAGCTTTGAGGTTTAGTCGGTTTGGTTTAGGATCTCGCTTTTATTTGTGGTTGGTCGTCATTAGAGTGTTTTAATTTAACCCTTTTGTTAAATTTCAGGAAATTAATTAGATACAAAAATTCTCGCCATATTCCCTATCACGGTACAATACTTAACCTTGCAGAGCTTGCCCTAATATGCAATAAATTTACTATATTGAATAAATATGTAATTGTTGGTATAGGTAGAGTCTTCGTCATCCTGTTCTTCATTCTAATTCCTTTATTTATATTTATTATACTATAGGCTTACAAAATAAGCACTTATACGAGTCAAATTTTATACTATAAATTATTATCAAACAAGAAATAAGGTGTATTACGAGTAAAGGTCGATAGACCTAAGTTTGCCCATGATTATCTGATGACCAATCACATAATCAAATTCTTATTCAAAATCCGAACTGGAGTTAAAAGAAAAGAAAACAGATTTGAATGATCCTGACATGACACTTAATTCAAAATAAGTAAAGTCACAGGCCAAAACCAAGAGAAAACTCAACTACATTTTAATCTGTTAAGTTTTGTCTCGAAACAATGTTTAATCTAGTAAATTAAGTTAAACTCATAAAGCGTAGTGTAACTTGTTTTACTTAAAACTGCTACAAAGTGCATGTTCTCAAGACTACAACATAACGCAATATCCTCTTACCGCGCAATAGCTATTTTGTTTCAGAAACATACTCCGCGGCTAAGAGGTTAGACTATAAAGCTTCGAATAAAGCTAGTCTCGTCTTCGTGAAGTGCTGTCGAGGCCTTTCACTAGTGCTGTCCTCTTGAAGCGTAACTTCTTTTTGTTAAATAATAAAATTCATAGTTGGTTTCCAGAGTAGTCCAGTCTATTATCCGGTAAAATTACCTATCAAAACTGTCCAATACTTTTTTCCTGATTTTATAAGGAACTTGTTTTTGTGACCTTTGACCCCGAGTAAATAAATTCCAGGTATCGGGTCGATGAGGACTTTTTAAATTTAATTTATGATGGTGTTTTGTACAATCCTACAAACTTTCAGCTGGATGCGAATTACTGTAACCTCAATAATTCGCATCCAGCTATAGGTGGTCAAATTATTTCAAACTAAGGCCCACTTGCACCAGGCTTGGTTAACATGGTTAACTCAGATTTAAATACTACTCTGGAGTGTCATTCTAATTCTGTCTTGTACCACTAAGAGTTAGGAGTTAACCTTAAGTTACAAATAGTTTTTTTTTACCCGTTGTTGTTATGGGATGTTTAAATCAAGTACTCTGGATTAGTAATGTCAAAAATGATAAAATTGAGATATTTTAGGTTGATTGTGTATTTGCATTCAGTGATATCGGTTTTTTTTTAATAATCAATGTATTTTACCGTTCTCTATGAGAATGATGAAATAAAAAGTAACCAGTTACTTATCTGAACAAGCCGGTCAGGCCCGGTCAAAAAAATGACAAAAAAAGCTTTTGCGTTAGCTATGATCGTATCATTCGTACAGTCGAATTCAAAAATACACGCTCCACAACCAAAAAGAATACCGACATTCAAACATTCAAGAGAAATAAAAGTTTAGTAAAATACATTTATCGGGAACGTATCGAACGCTTCGACTGACAAACGAAAACAACAAAACAAGCAATTTAGAATATCCCGTAAACACTGACGGATTTTGCAGAACTCGGCGACTTTGTTTTCTTTGTAGAAATAAGGCCATTATGATAAATAGTAAAAAGTGTTTATTTGGTAATAGGACTGAACAGTAACAGTAATTATATTATTCAATGAAATATCTGTTGGTTTCGTACTTTTATGAAAGCTATAAAAGTTTACGTTCCATTCCATGATTTATATAGTACACGGAAAAGTAAAAACAACCTAAAATATAAAATAATAAATCAAGTCAAATTCATCAAATTAGAAGAGAGTAGGTATACACACACAATATTTCTCAAATATGTAATTTTTTGTTCTGTATATTGAAAAAAAAGGTCCATGGAGTAAAAGCACTTATCTACAAGCCAGTGCGTACTTTAAATTTAAATAAGTGTAACTATTGCAGGAACGAACTACATAGTTTCTAGAACCTTCTGCTAAATTGTCAACTCACCGTGTGAGCGTTAGCAAACGAGGTTCACAGCAAACGAGCTAATCTTGTGTCCACTTTTCTTACAGTTGTCATTATGTATTGTAAAAAAACCTGTCAGTCACTAGTTCCGAAACAAGCAGAAATTTTCAACAAATAAATAAATAATTGAGGACAATACACACAGCATCACCTAGCCCCAAGACAAACAGAGCTTGTGTTATGGGTACCAGATAACTTATATACTTAATACAATAATTACACAGATCGATTTTTCTTATTATACATAGAAAATACCCAGAACACTCTAGATTTGTAGATAGTACGAAATTTTTTCCCATGGCAGTAACTGAACCCGTAACCTCCAGCGTCGCAGGCGGACTTTCGCGCGCTTCGTCACATCGGTCGTCGATGAAAACAAGTCTGATAAGGTTTTTGGACCGGAAGGCCGCCACCACAAGTCGCCCGTCTGCTACCACCACAACATCGCGTTCTGTACGCTCAGAATTACATTTTAATTAATGCTATACAAGTTTCCCGCTCGAGAACAGAAGTGGGTTCAGTTTTGACACAGTTAGTGATGTTATCGTGTGCACGTTTATATACTGCTGCCTGTTAATGTTAGGAGACGAACAGAGATAGATATATAGAAAATACTTTTTTCATTTACAAATGAAATAATTATAATATCATAAGTGACTAATGACGACGTCTGTGGCGCGGTGGGCTAAGGTCTGCCTGCGACGCAGTAGGTTGCGATTTCGATCCTTGTATATCACTCATTTAGTACCCATAATACAAGCTCTGCTTAGCTTAGGGCGAGATGGTACCGTGCACAAAACCCGAAACAGACAAAACTAGAAAAATGATACGAGTATTTATACTAACAGGACCCAAAATATCATATACCTACTTACTGCCAAGGCCTCCGAAAATATTTGTGGAAGTGAACCTAAAATGAACCTTATTAACCTATTCATCCCCTCCCTAGTTAGCCCAGTAGGCCGGAATTTGCATGAAACATTAGATGTTATACAAGCATTTCGTATTCTATTAATGGTAGACTTCAAAGCGTTGGTGGAAGAATACAAACTCAATTTGAATGCGGGATAGAGTGTGTTTTAGTGTCGTTGTGGATTTGAGTGTAGTTGAAGGAGGTAGTGTCATCTGAAGATATTCCTTCTATTTTTCATCAGATTCTATTTTTCAAAATTATTAGAGGATAACCACAATAAAACTCATTGTGTTTTTGTAGGTTGTAGGCGTCATTGTGAAAGACTGCAGATAGATGCTGGATGCGGCAAGCTGAAGACAGGGCGCTACGGCGCTCATTGGGGGAGGCTTAAGCAGTGGACTGATATAGTTTGATGATGATGATGAGGCGTCATTGTTAGTTGTGTTTAATGTTTAGTCTATTGGTGATATTAAACTGTTTTTGTCAAAGAGATGATAATTTTCGTATGAACGAAAAATATACCCAACGCCTCAGTAAGTAAAGTGAGAGCATTTTCATTCACAAAAATCTTATATATTCATCACGTTATTTTTTGCTAGCTTTGGATCATTTCATTGATTTTATCAGTAGTTCTACTGAGTAAATAAAAATATTGATTCGAGCGAAGAATCCCAAAAAAAATTAATGAATGTCACGTATGTCCGATATACTGATTCACGATTAATTCCTATCATTATGTAATTTTTATCGTTCTGACTTTTGTGAGATGTTGCGAATACTTTTCGAGAGTGGGAATGAGCAAGTCTCACGTAAGACGTCGGGAATAACCCCAAGAAACGTATAAAACCCTAAACAATTACAATAACGATAACAATAGATTGTGAATAAGCTCACCAGTCTCTCTGTTCACAAAACATATAATTTAACACTAGTACACTAGTAGTCTACATTGAACTAGTTCAAAACTTCTCAGTCGTTTCTGATCGTTACACATGTTCGTTCAGAATGAACTATGCCCACCATTATTCTAATAGGCACTTAGGAAGTTTACTCTCATTTGTGAATATTTGAATTGCCCCGTCGGACCCTCATCCAGCTCCTAACCAATTCCACCTCCATCTATCACAGCCTTTATTGAAACTTGTGCTTAAATCTGATCAAGATAAAAGACAATTTCGAACAAACTTGCAAATTGTTTGAATATTTTCCTTAGATCATCTAAATCCAGTCAATTTCCAAGTTTAAGTGCTCGGTGGAATTCATTAATCTGGTGATGAAACGAATTCTTAGGAACTGACTTGATGCGATGAAATGTAAAGTTTGTTCTTCAGCTACTTACAACATAAAAGCTACTTAAAAAGTAAGCTAGCTTTGCGGAGCTCTACGCTAAAAAACACGTCCCTAGCATAAAAAAGATAAACTAGAATTGTATTCATTCGACGGGGATTTTTTCTACGAATTCTGATTTAAAAGATTTGCTATCCATTCCAGTAAGTAAATATATGTTAGTTTTCTAGAATCCATTTTTGCTTGGATTAAAATTACTGAGAGTCTAGGCAATTCTAATAAAACAAGAATAAATGTTTTTCTCTAGATTGAACACTATATGAGATCCCCCATACGGTATAGTTACCACCGTATGGAGGGTCTAATATCTATGCACCCTACCAACACAACTTAAGCATTCCATAATGTTGTAATAAGTACCTTATTTCCTTGTTTAGTCGTCCTGGTCTGGCTATAGCTTTCCACCTATGCTTCTTTTTGTTTTGTGTTGCATTCTGCTTCATAGAGCCATCTCGCATCGATCAAAATTTTCCAACGACGTTTTAACTTTCAACTATGGTAACATTAGAACCAGCTT
Source organism: Eupithecia dodoneata (assembly GCA_947044415.1). NCBI lineage: Eukaryota > Metazoa > Arthropoda > Insecta > Lepidoptera > Geometridae > Eupithecia > Eupithecia dodoneata. The sequence goes on along the minus strand of OX345656.1, from coordinate 1,600,089 downwards.
TACCGATTTTCATGAAACATATCTAAGAATAAAGTAAAGTAAAGTTCAAAATATAATTTTGAATGCCCTCAATGAAACCATCCATCAAAAATAATATATCTCATCAAAATTGAACTGATTCTGTAAAAACGAACTGATAAACCAGTTTGGAAGAAATACATACGTAGTCAATATAGAACACACTTCTTTGTCTCAGGAGCTAAAACGAGTCAGGATTAAAACGTATAGTTTATGGTCATCGAAGTCCTATTTCTTCGTTTCTTTTCCCTCACATAAAAAATCACAAGACATTTTTACAATTCATTGTAACGAGGCAAAAGCTTGAACAAAACGCTCCCTGGACGAGCGAGATAAATCGCCGAAAAAGCGCCGACAGAAAGTGGCAGTAACAGGACTCATTGTCGTAAAGTCCCGCGCGATCGGCCGGAGAATTGGAACAAGTGTGTGCAATTGTTTTGGATTTGAGTATTCTTTGCGAACTTTTGAGATTCCGGATGATTTTTACTGATAGGGGAAGAAAGAAACATTTATTCCTCTGGAGGCATATTATATCTCATCGCTTTGCAGAAACTGGTGCCTTCAAAAGTTGGGTAAAGTTGGCTTCAATTCATTTACGGGGACAGTACCAACCCATCATCTCCTGACCTACTCAGCGAAGAGTTTTGGCTGAAGGGTGTCAAGTTTCGAATGTTCACTGGCCGCGGGGACAGTGTCAGCTGACAACGGTGCACGGCGGTGCAGCGGTACCGCCGTGCACCTTCGTCAGCTGACACCATGATTGCGTCATATACACGTCGTCGCCGTAATCACAAGAAAAAGTGTGTTTAATTTGGTTTTTGTATATTTTAAACCGAGATATATAATAATATTATGGATCGTAGAATAAATTGAATAAGATTTCTTACTTTGCTATGGTCTGCAATATATTATTATTATTTATTAATGTATGAATGGGTAAAAATATGAACCCAGTAGGTAAATACAGCAGAGAACGTCAAAACTTTTGTAACTATCATGGTGATTAACACTAAAAGCACTTATAACAAAACACTAGCTATTAAAACCACTTAAAACCCCACAAATCATATTTCCCGTTACGTATAACTGCTTTAGTATTTGATCATGTCTGCGAGTGAACATTACGGTACATATACTCCATAAAAAAAAACTAATGCTGAAAAATTTACCCAGCATCCTCTAGCCTAATCCCAAGCTATGAGAGGAGCTGGTGTTATGGGTACTAGATGACTGATATAATGTAAGTGATTTAAATAGATAGAACGTTGTTTGATTTATTTATGTATTTAAAACTTAATATTACTAAGGTAGAAAGTGTGGGCATTATTACACTAAAAACTATAAATAGTATATATAATATACTTAACAGTTAATAAATATAATAATTATATTCCAGTTGTACAAACAGATGATATAGCACTGCTCTCATGCCTATGTCCAGCAGTGGACAAACATAGGCTGATGATGATGTTCACAATATAAGAAGTTTCGCGACGGAAATCGAACACGCAATGCTTTATTGAGAAGTACTTACATAAAAGTTTCTCTCTTCAAAGAAAACTAGAAATAAGTATTTCCCTTACAAACCTGTATTGAATGTTGTAAGCTCCGTGAAACAAGCGAAAACGAACCTTTCAGGTTACAGAATAAAATCAATATTTATTTACTTCGCTACCCCTACCCTGTTTACTAAGGAGCTGTTGCCCGGGATAGTATAATAAGGTAGAAAACTGTCTCAGAACTGTCTTCAAAGTTCAGCAACGATTTTTTTCATTCTAGAGATTCATTGTGTATGTGAATTGCAAATTTACCAAAAGAAACGTAATTCACCAAACTTGGTTAAATATATGCACAAAAGTATATTAAACCGTTTTCTTTATTTATTATTTTACCAGTTTCTACCCGCGGTTTCGCACTCGTAGTTTCTATGGGAAAGTGTTGAGGTTATTTTTATCCCATGGGAACTGAGTTATGGGGTAAAAAGTAGCCAACGTTTTATTCCGGGCCTGTAACTACCTGTATCCTATTTCCTGTATGTCCAATCCGTTTAGTATTTTTTTCGTGAAAGAGTAACCAACATCCATACATCCATCAATATGAATAAGATTAGTGAGATTATTCAAAAAGGCGATAGTGATGATAATTATTACAGTTAGAATACGTATATTTTATTATTTAGGTACACTTCTGCTGATAGCTGTACAAGGTGTCTCAATGCACCTGACTGGTCATCCGGTTTTAATGACACTTATTTTTACATTGAAATAGAGTTCTACGTATGTTTTTGAATAAAAATATTATTAAAACTGCTTGTACGAACGTAGAAAGCTATTCATCATTTAGATTCTACTTAATGTTGTTTTTATTTGTAAACATTTGACCACTATCTCACTTATGAAAATGAACGAACGAAGTGACCGGTAGGTGGAACACGCTTTTCTAGAATGAACGCAATTTTCTATTCGAATTACTCTGTGGTACTGCAATACTGCCATTCTTTGGTAAAGACTTAGTTGCGGAACATTATTTTATCGAAAAAGCTTAGCGATGGTTTTATATAATTACCCTAAATTACCCATCCTCAATACATAATACGTCCACTGCGGAATGTATCTCGACCAAACAAGGGAGGCTTTGACATAATCACCAAGCTTAGCAGGTGAACTGATAGTAGTAGAGATGTTTAAAATACATTTCTCATACCTGAGCTGGTGGTACCTATAATTCTAACTGTGTTTTCGTTTAATCCGTCACACCTATTTTGAAGTCGTGACCGCGATTGTGGTTTTGGTGGTGAATGGTTTAGTACATTCTATTTTGTTTTATCTCTTTAATAAAATACATTTATGTTTCTAGTTTCAAATACTTAGTCAGCTTTGATATTTGTTTTAGTCTTGATAGTTAAATTGAATTAAAAATAATCAATTAAGACTTAATTCATTATAATATTTTTAAAAATTGACTTGTCTTTGAGCTTATTTTGTGAGCTGAAATAATAGTTATTGATTTGAAAGTTTATTTTATACATTTCAAAAAGTATTTGATAAAGAAAATAGCAAAGATTCTCTTTGAAATTTTTTGTGTGATTTGGTTCGTAGCTACCACCGTTCTAAGTTTATGAGCCTTCCTTTCAGCTTAAGTCTATCTGCGATCAAAAGGTGGTGCTTAGCCTTTCCTAGGAACGAATGTACGTTCTAATGGATTTTACTACTAGCCATGAATTATATTGGCACTTGGCAGGTCAATGGCGTCCATATTTTAGATTGAACTAGCAATTTCGAAGAAAAGGTGGGATACAGACCGCTCTATAAGAGACAAGGTACCTGAAATACCTAATATAGAAGTTTAGGTTAAGTTAAAAAAGCCTAAGGCCTAAGTTAATTTTATACTGAAATATAAAAAAGAGTCCGATGGCGAATCGCCACTAACTCTGGCAGACTAGATATTTTTTTAATGCCAAGTTTTTCTTCTAAAGCCGGTTTCTTTCTCTTGCATGACAAGATATATTCTGTTGAAAAACAAACTGGATATAATAATTGATGTTTTGTAGGGCTGTTTGTCTGTAGATACCAGTCTATCTACGAACTTTTAGTAAAATTAATTCCTAGTGGGTAGCCCGTGCCCTCTCATGTTAACAGCCTTGCAAGTAACAGTGACTCGAAAATTACTGTTTGATAAATCGACGATTGATACCATAGTTCAAAGTGATCACACCCTCGTATAGCGTAAAAGGGAAAAAACAGGAAAAACGCTGAACAACGCTTATAAGAAAGAATAGGAAGTAGGCAAGTACCTACCTATATACGGCCCGACGTAACCTAAGTCCACAAGTATTTAATTCATAAGTCAGCTTTTAAAGTTCTCATTCACTCGGTCCCTGGCGACTCATTCATTCACTGCCTTTCACTTTGTGAATGCCAAACTTTAATTTCTACCCGTGGAATTTGCTCGCTTTACAATTAGCTGAAGTATGCAGAGTGTAAATTGTACAGTTGAGCTGAAATGGCTGTGATAAGCCTTGAAATTACATATACATTTGGAGGTTGAAACCCATTCGCTGTAATTTGTAAGTAGGTTTTAATCAGGGTGCGTCGGTTGGCAAGCGTGGCCGGCAACATTTTAAGCTTGATTTGGTCATTTTTATGACCAGAACGTGAGTTTTTTTTCAAATGATGTAAGTTATAAAAATGGGTCAGTATTTTTGATAATGTTGGATCTGCTGTTCAAGAATCACTCGTATAACATTTAACATCTCAAAAGATAAGCATGTCCGCTTTTACTCGTTACTCCTTAACCTCAATCCCTACACTTCTTAGACGTTTTAAATGAGTCTTGTCAACTACGCATAAAAATATCACATAGAATAATCCTTATATGTATATCACTAGCTTCTGAAATGAAAAATAGCAGCAGAAAAAAGTCATATAACGCTGTAAGCTTAAAAGCATTTTCAGTATTATGCATGCCGTACTAAATGAAAGTGTTTGAGGCTCGTGTTCCATGATGCCTACCTTGCTCTACCGTACCTTTCAATAACAAGCCTCGGCCCAGCTCGAGGGCTCGCCCTAATTCCCTTGTAATTAATTTAGAGAGTGTACCACGACTAGTAGAGGCGGAAGCATCCGTAAAATAAGAGAGAGTTGGAAATGTTGTATTTTTAAGATCATAGATTATAGACACTCTTTCAATCATTCACCGTGTGTGGAATGGGTATTATCTTTACGGTTTTAAACAGTTTAAAAAATAACCATTATACTGGCAAATTTATATTTTTTTATATGTAATAAAATACTCGGAATAACCTGACAAGAGGTTTTATACATGGACCCACCCTATATATGGCATACACCGTGCTTATATGACACATGACACCATTGTAAACCTTGCTCCTTCTTCTTTAAATAATCCACGCCATCTATTATTTCCAAGATAAATTGGGTTTTTTTTTGCCTTATTGTTGCTGTCTGTTTTATATGTACCTATATTATGTAACACCGAGGGTTTTTATATATTGACTATCGATTTCATAATGCCAAATGTGTACTATACTCTTCTATCTCTCAAGAGAAATAGAGCAACCCTATACCGACCCACGCTACTGAAACCAGAACCTAATAAGATACCCTATCGAAAGTTTACAAGGTTGATATTTGCGTGAATCCACGAGCATCCAACTTTATTTGATCATGACTTGGTACATGATATGGGCTTTGCAAAATCGCTGGTAAAGTTTAAATTTGTTAACCCTTACACGCAGAGTAAAATAGTACGCAAGAGTAAATAAATTAGGTTAACTTCTCAAGCACAGCTTCCTGTCTAATAAATGTTCACTCGTTACAGGTATCATTTTCTAAAACTTAAAAGTAATTAAATGAAAACTTTTAAAATTAGCTGTAAAACCATTTTTTACTTAAAATTGCTTTAACCGTTTTGTTGCTCTCAGTCCCAAAAAACCAATTACATAGTTAGATACATTCGAAAAACGTAATTATACTAACCTTCTGGACTAAACAATATTTTTATGACTCTTTTACATGGACACTGGTAGAGTTGTGTCAGCAAAAAACAGAATACAATAACTAGGTAGGTACATAAGGAAGCACCAACACAGTAAGCCATGAAATAAGAAGTTGAAGTTCAAACAATAATTTTACTGATGAAATAAGAAGACTAATTTTTGTGTCTGGCTCACCAAAATGCTATTATATTTCCATTTTTTACCTACCTACTGTTTCGAAAGACAAAATCTCTTTTCACCTTGCCTCGATCAACGCAGTAACAGGCCAGAGTTGGTGTGCGTCGAGCTCGATATTATTAATACAGAAAAACCATACAAACCTTTAATTAAGATAAAACCAAAATCGGATATTGGATTTATCAGATTTAAATACAGCAGCTAATTAAGCCTTTTCGAGGGAAAGTCGCGAAATTTCGATGAACACGTTATTCGCACGAATTATATTATAGGTAAACGTAACTCAGGCTGTCTGATACCTTTTCACGATAAGTCTCTACTAAATTAAATAAAGGGTGGCGATATATTGTATCGTAAGCAAGATATTGGATAACTTTCTAATAAAATTATTGGCTATTGGAGTATTGAGGTGTAGGTATTCGTACACTCAAGCTGTTTGAGCCGTTGCTCATTTGATTTCTTTTGTTTTTTAATCGTATTCAAAATGCAGCCAATGCGTGTCTGTGGAGTATGAATGATACGCGATTGTGAATTATTCCTACTATTTATGAAAGACTTGAGTAGATAGCTATCACGTGACTGAATTCACGGGCTAAAGCTAGTAGAGAATAACAAGGAATAAAGGAGAATAAAATAAATCTAGTTATAAATCTAGGTATACGTAAGCAAATATAGTAATCGGCAAAGATATCGAAGGTACCGCCTCGCATATTGCATATTTTTGCATCCCGAGGGAATTCCCGTTTTCGATTCGGCATAAATTGCATGTGATTTCTTCAGATACATTCAAATTTCAATGGGTTTATGAATGCGGAAAGGAATATACGTAATTCAGGTGAATACATAATTTACATTATTCAAGGGATCTACGAGATCCGAGGACGTAAAACGAGAAGATTTAAAAGCAGAAAGAAAGGTACCTAGATATATCTAACCCTACCTGGGGGTCAGTTACGTCATGCGGTCAGCCAGTATAGTCAAGCTGGGTTAATTTGACTACCATTCAGATGTTCCTCTTACTAGAGCAAATGCCTACTATCCCACCGGGCAAACGGAGGTTACGAAAAAATATAGGTACCTATATATAGCGAAAGCTTCGCATTTGTAAGGCATTGAGTCAAACTTCAATCTTATATTTGACCACCTTCTTAAGTGCTTATCAGAAGAGGCTTGCGTACAGCAGTGTACCAATATACATAGGCTGTTAAGGAGTAAAACTTCACCATTTTTAACTGGCCGCAGCTAGAAGGTTGTGGGCCATGACAATGTATGAAATTAATGGTTTTTAACGGCAATGAGTGCAATTCTCTCGTTCATTCATAGTATACAAAATAATCTCTATCGAATTAACGACAATAAACTAAATAAGTATTTTTTATCCTTACTGTCATGGTTCTATCTGTATACCGATTAAAATTTAATTCACCGTATAGGACTTAAAGCAAAATTCTGTTAGTCTTGGATTTTTCAGGTCTGACAAATTATGATCGAAACTGGTTTATTCCTAGAACAATTCGGCTGCCTATTAATAAAAAGGACCCTTTTGAAACTATAGAGCAGCACAATTCCACGACCTATTTTATCCAAATAAAAGAAATACAAAGCTACCAATCACCGGTATTCATTAGCAGAACAAAGAAAGGCACTGAACTACATAACAATCGAGACCCAATCGAGTCCGCTTTATTAGATACGTACAGACTTATTTCTCGACGTGATTTGTTATGATTGCCGAAGATTGTCGATGATTGCCGAACCGCGCAGTCCAAAGGTAATATTTAATTCGAATGAATGACATTGATGAATGTGTGAACGAATGAACGATTTACGACGTTTTATTGAGTGAAATGACGGTTATACCTATGGCTTTATCTTGGCGAGAGTTTCCACATAAATCTAAGACAGTGGCTATAGTCTTCTGTAATGTCTATAAAGTACTGTTGTCTTTTACAAAAAAATAATTATGTCTTTTAAAACCTTTATCTACTTTTCGCTTACTTTGCATTCACCTATTTAAGCGTTAGGAGTGCGTAAGTGGTGGCTTCCTTACAAAGAAGAAGTAATTTCAGTAACGAAGTCATTGACAGCAAATCAATTTGTTATCATAAATTACGGAAGACTATCCGTCGATAATGAGTACCTATAAATTATTGTTAACGCTTACACTGTCCAGCCTCTACGCGCCAGATACACATGTTGGTCGTGGGTAATTATTTTTTTACATCTTTTTCGCACAAATCCATATTACTAAAACACCCTAAGTCGTGTTCATCATCATTACCGACAAAATAGAATCTAAATAACGTTGGTCAGTCTCTTGTCCTTTTGTAATAGCACTTGACGCGAGAGAAAGAGGTGCCGTAAGAAAGCCCTCGAGTCTCTCGAACCCGAGTAATATCTTCAAGGATGCAATAGATTCCAACTGATTTAACAAGAGCCTGTTTTTGCTTTATCCCCAAGTTATTGTCATGAAAGTCTAATACATAATGTAATGGAATCTCTAGGATATTCGGATATCGTTCGTGGTAAATCGTCGTTCGAGATATTTTTTTGGATACCTAGTTACTTGTTTGTAAGACAATCGAGACTGAATAATATTTTTTATGGATTCACCTATCCTATCAAATTACAAATTTATAGACTAGTTTATGCCCGTGGCCTTGTACGTTGTGCGAACAAAAATAAGCTGTAACTTAGTCTGACTTTGGTTCAGAAGCTTTTTTAATTATTATTCCGTGTCTTAGCTACCTTCTGTGGGAATTAACGTTTTCTTACTATCACGTAGAGAAGATAAAAAATGATTTAAGAAAACTATAAAAAAAATTTAGTTTTTTTGCAATATGCTTACAAAATGTCGCTGCGAACCATATAGGAGATCAAATTAGTACTTTCATAACTCATTTATGATTATTTAGGTTTACTCATATGTTGTGGAGGTAATATGAGTGCAAACCACATGGAAACACTCGAGAAACATAAACCCACCTCAAGCCTTATCTGTATCTTCAGAATCTGATCATCTATTGTTTCTAATTGGTACCTAGGTATATTTGAGTAAGTGCCTACTTGATATACCTACCTACATATAAGTGTTACCTACCATATAGGTAAGTGAGTACACTTACCTATACCCATGATATACCCATTTTCGTGTGCCAGCAAAGTGACTCGGCAGAACAATAGTCATCCCTAACAATAGTTTGTTACACCACTCTAACACGTAGTACCAAGTTTTACAACACAATTGTAACTTATAATTGTATGTAAACTTCCAAACACATGCTTAGTTTGCAACTTGAACTTACTTTAAGAAGTTTACGAAAAGTTATCTGTTTGACTACAACTTTCCCGAATGTGTCGAGAGAGCCGAAAGAAAAGAAACACGTTAATTCTGACGATTCGTTTGATTCGGCGCGAACAAGTTTTATACCATTTCCTACGACGAATTCTTCAAGGTGGTTCTTTCAAGAGTATGGACGTACATATAAAAAACACTTTTAAACGTTTTCCGGATTTCTAGTATAGACGTATAAAAAACTTTTTAATTGATCAGGATTTGTACGCGCGTTCGTTCCGGGAGCAAAAGTGCAAACAAACTTCTAAATTTAAGGTGTGAGTGTTTCATTATAACGGTTTCCTACAAAATACTAATATTTCAGAGATCGTACTTTCAGTACTTAGCTTCCCTACTTTGCATTCATGATTTATTAAAATAATTCATACTCTCACTTCGCAGATTTACTTCCCAAACTGCTAAAAGCAGAATTATCAAGTGAAATAATTCATTTATCGACGCAAAGACGTTCAAGGTAGAACTTTGATAAGCGCTTAAATTTTTAATAGCGATTTTAAAGGCTTTTGGGGGAAAATCCAATTTCAAGGATGGAATGGACCTGCCGTTAAGGACCTCATTTTTCTTTAATTGGTAAGGGATGTTATATTTACTTATTTTTTTGTTATTGTAACACAATTTTATAAAACAGGATTTCGGCGCTGTGAGCTTTGAAATGGGAATTATAAGGCTGCGATCAACTATGGGCCACGAAAAAACTGAGTGCAATGTTTTCAAGGAGCGAGTGTTACGAGTAAGCAAATAAACACACTTGACGAAAAAGAAAAAAAATCTTTCAGAAGCTGAATAATCACTTTATAGCATAAAACAAAGTCGCTTCCCGCTGTCTGTCCCTTTGTTATGTGAAGTTGAACCTACTTCAGTGAATCAATCTATTTTCTTTCTTTCTATGTATGCTTAGATCTTTAAAACTACGCAACGGATTTTGATACGGTTTTTTTTAAATAGATAGAGTAATTCAAGAGGATGGTTTATAAACGCATTTGACACATAGATTTCTACGCGGACGAAGCCGTGGGATGCAGATACTTCTAAACATTTTACACTAATTTCATCTTGCCCGATGTGTTGAGAACACCACACAATATCCTTACAATCCTTCGACTTTATTATATTACTCGTAATTAGTGTTCACACGTGACAGTTGGTTCACAGCTTTACTGTAGAAAGCGGAAGTAGAAAGCTGTTTAAAAGCAATTTAAAGCTGGTGCCCACTGCGGCTAACGAATGTGCTAGAATAAACGCTGCTAATTGCAATTTGAAACTGTGCTTGAAAATTCCGCTAGTTATTACAAGCAGAGTGAATCTGGTAAATTATTGGACAGCTCGGCATGCTTTTAAGTATTATATCTGGTTACAGAACCTACTAACAGAAGTTTTTTGGGTGTAATTAGCTCTGTAATGATTTGCTGCTGCAAACTAGCTTTCATACTCGGCTTTGCACGTGTTTGCCATGACGAAAAGTAACATAACATACCATCGAACATATAGTTCGGTTCAGTCCTACAGGTATGACAATGTAACAAACAGAGATATCAAATTTATGATATACTAGTTTCTGCCCGCGGCTTCGCATGCGTTTTTTAAGGTTATTTCTATCCATGGGATAAAAAGTAGTCTATGTTTTATTCCACGCCTCAGTAGTTTTGGCGTGAGGAAGAAACAAACATCCATTCATCCTAAACATCAACTTGCATTTGTAATATAAGTCTGATTTAGTAATATTAGTGTGATGTAAGTGTGACCCGCAACCACACCGCAACTTCGTGAGCATGGATGGTATGGATAAATCTCGGATTATATTTATATATTTTCGTTTGTTGTGTTCCATCATCGATTTTTTCCCTTTATACCGTTTCAAAAGTATCGCAAATATCTGCCATTTTAGCAGGAACCTTTATTTATGCCTCTATTCCCTTGATTTTATAGACTGTGATAGCTCTAAATATGATGGAAAATTCTTCAAACATACGCAAATTTTTTTGGCTTTGCCTTTGCAACCGACTGTGTTCTATGGTTTTTATTACGTTGGTTCGCAAAATGTATGCGATATTGTGGATGTCGAATTTCATGTTACCAAATTTAATGTTATGCACGACAGGTTAATCCTACTAATATTATAAACGCGAAAGTTTGTAAATATGGATGGATGGGTTTGTTACTCTTTCACGTAAAAACTACTGAATGGATTTTAATGAAACTTTACAATAATATAGCTTATTCATAATATATATATATCAGAATAACACATAGGCTACAATTTATAAAGATATATTGTACCTATATTATTCAAAATATCTATCAGCACGCGGGTGAAACCGCGGGGCGCAGCTAATATAATATATTTGGAATAGGTGACTTTATCTAGATGATAAAAAAAGCTTGGAACGGGTTTTACTCAAACTCGAAAACGAATGCTGATTCAACCTAAAAAGTTAAGGTTGTGTTTACTTATTGAAGTGAACGATATATCAAAGTTAGGTATTTCTTAATCTTTGTTTCCGAGTTTTACATTTGTTATTTGGAATTTCTGAGTATCTAAGAGTCCCGTAGGTCTAAAGTAAATAAAGCACTTTGACTTGAGTTTTCAAAAAGACATTCGTGTTACGTCGTCGGCAACATAGTCAGGTGATATTATATTATACAAACAAGTTTTGCTGAAAATAAGAGAAAACCAAGGTACGGTCGGAACTAGCACCGCTCGAAATAATTCTCAACGTGTTCCCAGGCCGCGCCAATTAGCCTCCTGGACATTAGTTAGCTATTCTCTTTTTCGCGGGTTTAAATTAACAATCTACTCGTACCAGGGCACTGGCTTGGTGACTGTTGTATTTTATTAAATAACTGAGATTTAGGCTAGCAGCCCCAGCCAAAATCTCAGTTATGTCCAAAGTACGCACAGCACAAGTTTTTGTGTAGGCTAGCATGGAGAGCCTAGACTTTGGTACAACAGAATAGAGAAAAACGTCATACAATGCGTTAAACTATTGAATTTTGAGTAATAGAGTTCAAACTTTTTACGTATTTGATGTCGTTTTTATCTATTCTACTCTAGACAATTGGCTGTCTCGGGTGTAATGGATCATATTAAAAAAGATGTTGGCCTAAAGAGATTAACTACACTTACGTACGATATATCAAAAGGTGTGGTATATATTATTTCAGCTTATAAGAAAATGTCACCCTTTCTTGATAGATACATTGAGAAGTACCTATCTTATATTTTTGCAGGTATATCCAAAAATCATCAAAATATGTTAGCTTTTAAATTACAATTGGTTTTCTCGTTTATCTTGAATAGGATTGCTCCACACAACACTATATTAAAAAGTATCCACATATTGAAAATGGACATTTGCGATACTTAACAGCAGGGCGTTTAACAGCCTTGTCAAACAACGGTGTGTAAAACACAAAATGATGAATAGCCGGCTATTAAATTGTCCCAATGCATGTAAAATTCACTTTCCGATCGGCCTATGTGGGCGCGTGCCAAACTTGGCGCGGGACCCTGACAATGGCAATGTTTTTGTGCCCATTCTGACTGAATCAATTGTTGCTCGGGCAGTTAACGTGCATGTGACCGTAGCCTGGATTATTATTATAGCAAGCGGTATTGATTTTAACGACCCCATCAATTATTATTTAATTTTAACGATAAAATCCCCTGTTGCAGCCTTCGTCTGGCACGGTGCTACGGCGTAGCTTGCTATGACGTAGCTTTCTTCAACGTCGCTACAAGCTACAAGACAAAGCAAGGAATAACTTACCGTTTCTTTTCTTATGACTTACATTATTAAAAAAAATAAAAAATATAATAATGATATCAATTCACACAGCATCATCTAGCCCCAATCTAAGCAGAAATTGTGTTTTTTCTAGTACCCATTACATCATTTCTGCTGACTGGGGTACATAATAATACATGCATAGATATTTTTTTATGCATAGAAAATACCCGAAACAATTTTGCTGATTATACGAACAATGTCCCAAACCGGGAATCGATCTCGTAACCTCCTGCGTCGCAGATTTTTAGACAACCTTCAATAAATTGTTAACAATATCGAGGATCTTGCTGTATGTACATGCATTTCCTGAAACGTATTCGCTTCTTTAATAGCTAAAATACGATTTTTAAACCCAAGATTAAAGTTAAAACCTCCCTCACAACTTTTCATTTTGAAAATTTCATTTCTTCCATCTTGAAACCGAACTACTTATACAGCTTTGTGCCACAAAAGAGCTTCAAAGCGCCTTTTGTATCGAAACTAGCAACTAAATAAGGTTTCAAGATTTAGAACGTTGTAATCTCTTATGCTTAAAGCTGGCGGGCTAAGGGCCTTATTGTGGGTTTGGGCTTAAAGGATAATTAAGGGCTGCTTATGATGTTTAAAGTTTTCAATAATCTGCTTCTGTTGTCTATGGAGGGCTTTGGGTTAAATCATTTAGTACTAAGCGAATTTCACGGATATGGCGGGGTGTATGTGTGACAATTAACACTAATTTTGTGTCTACGTATTCCAGCTAATTTAAGATGCGTTTTTCGTAAACAAACAATACAATACGAAGTAAATTTATTCTCGTCGAGGTTTAGAAATAGTGATTAGAATATTCTATCAAAAAATCAACGATGGGCGGTTTGTTTAAGAATAAAAGTTTTGAAACTATCATGGTTATTAATACTAAAGTCATTTAAAACGGGATATTTACCATGATTTGATTTTTGAGTTATCCAATATTTCGGCGCAGTTTCATGCGCCATGATCACGGAGTAACTGAAAGCACTGCGAGTTTTTATGGGCAGACATACCCATCTACCCTCATTTTTTGTAATTTGCTACGAACGTTGCCACTACCACCGGTTTCACTATTATCGAACGCATCTCGATCACGGCACACATCACTGACGGTATCATGAGATAGGTTTATAGCTACACGCATACACACACTTTAGTTTATAAATACATACACCAGTAGGTTCAAACGAACAAGATCCAAGTGTACATTGAAAATTGAACTCTAGAGTAAAAGTAAACCTAAAGCTCTGCGCAGATTAATCCAACGCCGCTACCAAAAATGTGCATTCAAATATAGGCTTAAGCAACGTAATTTTTTTTGATACAGTGACAAAATGGCTTCTCACAAGCTTCAAACGAGTGGCCCGAGGGCTGTCATCTGAAGGCAATATGAAATGGATCTAAATGTAACGAATTAAAGCCTATATTTGAATGTTTATTTTTGTGCTGCGTTGCTGTGGTACAGTAGTTCTCGTATTGTAATTGCAGGTCATGTTTGTACGTGGAGTATTTAAAATACCTGAAATTGTAAATACCCATAAAACTAGATAATGTCGGTAGTATAGCCCTAAGCAGCAGCTTGGGGCTAGATGTGTGTGAATTGTCCAGCATTATTGCTACAACTACGTTCTGAAATCATAGATGTATTTCTATACTAATATTATCAAAAGGAAATGTTTGATTTTTTTGTTTGTTTGTATTGAATAGGCTCCGAAACTACTGGAGCGATTTTAGAATTCTTTCACCGTTGGGAAGCTACACTATCGACGGTATTTGGAAGCTACACTATCCGCGGAAATTTGAATTTAACGCGGGTGAAACCGCAGGGAACAGCTAGTTGTAAATAAAGGAGTTGCACGAGCAAAGAAATGTTCATGGAAAATATTTTAAGACCATCTTTAGTCGAAAGAATGTATGGTTGTACTTTCAATCATCATTGCACAGCCTCATCCGTTTTTTAACTGGAATTTGCAACATTTTCGCTACGCGTTTGCAACTATGTATTATTGAAGTTTTTGCCGTTACCTTGTTGCTTTCTATTACTGTTATCAGTTTCAGTAATACAATACAAAAATACTTTATTGTACACCAGATACAGATCCTTACAAAAGACATTACATGCTACAAGTACAATGGGCGGCCTTATCGCTTAGAAGCGATCTCTGCCAGGCAACCTTTGGATGGAAAGAATTATGTGAATTTAAGAAAGGCAGGGGGTGGGCAGACAATCTAATATGAACATAACATAAATACTTAAAAATAAATAATAAATAAATGTTACAAATACCAAAATAAATAATAAACTACTTAAATACATAAATAAATAAATAGTAAGTATCAATATTCACTTTTTTTGCAGGAAAAATTCCTTGACACGAGCTTTAAAAACTGGCAAGGATACATTTTTTCTAATGGACTCTGGTAATGCATTCCATAACTTAAGTTACATATGTATGTACGTACATAAGTGTGTTTACCAAACATATCTTGGATTTTAGAACCGAGTAAAAGTGGTGTTTGTTTAAACGAAACATGAGAGAGGTATCATATAATAAGGTCTGAATTTTATTTATATATATTTTACAGATACCTATGTGGGTATATATCACTATTAATGATATCTGGTTTGCATTGTTCATTTAATTTCTTAACGATCTTCCCATAAACATTAGCACTTCTTTTCTTGTTGGGAGCACAGGCATGAAAATGTATTTTTTTTTTTCAGAAAATCATAAAAACCTCTTCTCAATTCCGAGAAATTGATTATATGAGCTCTACAAATTAAAAATCGGATTAAAGAAATCCCTTCCGAGAAAATTTTGGGCGAAATAAGGTTAGCTAAAGGGCTGAGTGCCGTAATCCTCTATAGGCAGTAAATTAGGGAGAATCGCCAAGGTTTTGGCCCAGTACCTGCTAAATTGGAGAGTATCGTAAATATAGGGGAGTATCGCCCTATATTTACCTGAGGGTAAGTAAGTGTCTGTGCGGAAGCATACGCACGTGCCTCTGAAATGTAGGTTAAATGTGCGACACGCTTTATAAATTGAGAGAGATACAAACTTTTATTTTCTGGAAGATGAAGGAAGATTCAAGAAGAAGTTATTGTTTTTGGACAAAAATTTACAGCATTTTAACCTAAAAAACATAATAAAAGATAAATCCTTGCTTACGAGACGATATGAATGTGATTAGTGAGTTGTCATACCTTTCAAATACTTGAATAATATTTAAATATGTAAAACATTTAAATAACATAGAGCAAGCGCCTAATTATTTGTGTAGATGCTTCGTTTAATTAATTCAACTTATATTAAATTTACTTTTAGCAAGTTACAGGTGCAAGAAACGGGAGAGTGAGGCGAAATCACTTTTGATAGACCCATCAATTTCAAACCTCCTATCAGGACCACAATAATTTACCTAATGTGCCAAAACGGACACCATTTCCCACTCGTATCAATACATTTTTCAGGCTGCCCGACCGCGTAACCTAACCGACACAAACAAAACACACACCACATAAATCTCTGTCGAAACCAATTAACTTTCGACCGCTGGTTAAACAAAAAACAAACGGACGCTTTATGGCTATTTTACACTGGTCTCATGTGCCTACTCGGGAACAATCGACCTGCTTGATAAATGATTTGAAATATATCAACTTGACGGAAACTATACTCCTCGGCGATTTTTTATTGACCAATAAGTACATATAGCTAGATCGAAAACGATTTATCATGCATGGGCTTGAGTCATAGATGTTAATATTTCATGAGAACCAGACTTCTTCCAAAGCTTTTTTTAAGTATTCTAGACTACTAACGGACCCTGGCTATAGAGGTAGTAGATATATAGATAATTTCACGTCTCGAGCCGGTGCTCGAGAAGATTGCAGAATGAACCTAAAAAGGTTTTTAGGCGTGGATTTTCATTCAGCAACACAGAGATACAACGAGAAACCTCAAGCCTACCCTCAAAATACCCCCTTCAGCCTCCACTAAAATCCCAGAGCACATTAATAAAAATTCTCTGAATTGAAATAGGTTAAGAAAAACAGTTTTAAGCGTGTTCTGAGTGAGCTATGCATCAAAAGCATAATCCGCCCACAGGGCCGTAGCGAGGGATCACTTGTAAGAGATTTATGTGCAGGCTCTCCTCTCAGCAGCGATCCATCATTTTCGTGCCATTACCGTCGGGCCGCGGCCGTCGCGTCACCTACATTCGCAATGCTATTGATGGTCCCCATTTATATTTAGTTATTGTATACCGTGGTGCGGCCCTAGGGCAGGGATGGAGCTAGGGAATATGTGGGTCAAGGTTAGTAACTGTTTGTGGGTTATTGAATTTTTGGAGGTGTGGCTCCCAATGAGAATGAGAGTAATAAATAAATTTACCTAAAATACTTATTATCAGTTATGAAAGGATAAAACAACGTTTAAGTTATGAGAAAAAAATACTAGATTTTACAAGCTTTTTCAACTAGTGAGAATATTCAAGTACCTACCTATATCTAAAGATAATATACATTTACGTACCTTTCTGATTTAATTTCTGGGATGGTAGAAATACGAGATAATAATTACTTACACTATATTTACTTGACAACAGATTTAATCATGTCTCAAATTGCAAATTTTTCAAAGTTTTGATGATATTCTGTTCAAAATTCGTGACTTGAGACTTACTCAAATCTAGTTACCGTTTCAGTTTTCGGGAGTAAGTAGCATATTTATCTTGAAATGTTATGCAAACTTCAACTACAGAACATCCCAAAAAGGGCAAAAGTCGAAGAAAAAGATCATCTTAAGAACCCTAGCTGTTATTATGTCCTTGCTCCATGCCTGCCCTAGTCTTGGTTATCGTTCCCGTTGAATGATTCTGCTTCTTTGTTGTGCAGGTGCGAAGATAGCATTCTGTCTTATCTTGAACGAAGGCCCGAAATGAGCCGAAATACTGCTTTCAAGACGATGTATCGTTCATTCCGAGTGAATGAACGAGTGAGTGACAATCGATTTTGATTGTCAATGGTTTCATTGTGTGCGTGTTCGGAGCAAAAGGGAGATAATGTTTAATGTTCTGTGGCAAATGAGATTTACTATTGTTTGCTTTAGTTATAGAATTACATTATTGCTAGTTGTTAGTATATTTGATAATAACTGAAAACCATCTGAAAACCAACAAATGTGTGATGTTTTACTAAAAAACTGTCATAGTTTGACGAATTAAGAATATGACAATAACGATCTTATTATAGTTGAACCAGTTAAGAGATGAATCGTTCGTGTTCTTCCAACAAAAACTAGATTAGTAGTAAACCCTCTCAGATTCATAATGAGTTATAGGTAACAATTTTAACAGCATTAAGTGTTTATGTGTAAGGAATTTGATTAGGTTTTTAGTTTTCTTAAAATAATAGAATTATACATATAGTTATTATTCAGACCTCAAACCTACTTTGCCTCCTGAATGTTGAAAGACCTAATAAAATAATATATTCACGAAATAAAGGAGTGTGATCTCTAGATCCTCAGAGGATGCGGCTAATGTGACGTAATCATACTTTGAGGACATTCCAGACCTAAAAAACCTCATTTTCTTCGCCCAAGAGGCTATTTACTGTTATTTGTTTGTATGTTTATTTTCTTTTGTGGAAAACATATAAGATTCGTCTGTATTGTGAGTCTGTTCTTCCTCAAGATGCAATCAATTTCTTGACAAATTGTATGGAAATTTAGGCTAAGACGCGTAAAAGTTTTAAACAAATACATACCTTAGTATATTTTAGACAATTCGAATGAAAACCGTGGACATATAATAATAAATGTCTTCTCGTTTAAGACTAAAAAAGTTAACACAGCAAATTTTATAATTTTTGGTAATCTATTTTGACCTTGCCGAATCTTGCTTAGGTGAGCTCCAAATAAAATACTGTTCAATTTTCACAAAAGCACAAACTGTTCATAAAAAAGATTATACGACTGTTTGAAAGACAAAGTGACCTAGACAGAACATTATTTGATCGCTGCTATCTGCAGGGATCTATAATGGGACCTAGGCAGAACTTAGGGCATATAGGTCGATAGGTTACATAAAGCAGCTAATCCTTTCAATGTAGGTTGTCTGCCCCTATTTTTAAATTTTAAAAGTCTCTTTTATCAGTAGCATTTACATTGAACTTACTTGAAAATTTAAGGTTAGAATGTATGACCTCTGTTTACAATCAAGATGTATTGACATCTAGTACCCATAACACAAAGCTCTGCTTAGCTGTATGTTAGTTTAAGGTATATATTTTATATGGGCAGTTTTTAAGTATTTCCCATCCTGTACTAGACTAATTTTACCTGAAATAAATCGTCAAAGGGTTAGATAATAACCCTTTCACGACTAAAAGACTGAACGGACCTAACGGAACCGAACGGACCGAATATTTAAAACCCGCAAGTTACACTCTTCTAACTTAGAAGAGAGTAACTTGCGGTTTTTAAATATTAGTATGGGTTCTGCATTTTTAAGTCTAGATGATTGTATTGTATTTTTAATTTTAATTTTAAATATCAATTGTTTTATTTTATTTGACATACATACATTAGTAACATTACATATAGAATCAATTATTATTATTTTTTACTTGTCAATTACTTTAATTATGCACTATTATTTTATAAGGTTATGGAATAAATGGCTTTTTTATTTTATTTATTTATGGGTTCTGTAATATCTATAGGCAAAAATAGTGCATTTGTTATCTTAGAAACTAACTGAAAATAATCTAGAGAACTTCTTAAAACTAGTTTCGGGTTTTATTAGTCGCTTAAAAATTTAAGTGAAAATCAAACTTGCAGTCTAAAAGTATGACTAGAATTATCCATAATCATAGCTTTTTTGTTTCTTCTTCTTATCCTAATCTTGTCATACATTTTACCAAAAGTGTACTAAAGATAGGTGAACTACAGCCATTACGGAATGGTGGCCCAGAGACGCTCAAAGACAAAGGGGTAGACTACTAGTCCGATGGTAAGACGATATCGTTAGGATAGCCGGGGAGGAATTAGGGTGGCACAGGATCGGACAGAATGGCGTCATAGAGAGAAAGCCTATACCCAGAAGTACGTGCTCACGGGCATAGTAGATAAATACTAAAGATAAGATGTATAATAATCTAGATAAACATATGTAGATTAACCCTGAGAAACCTTAGAAACCAATTGCTATATAGCAATGTTTTTCAGCGGTGGAAACATGTAACAGTACTTTTCCGGACAAACTCTCTCTTAATCTCTTCTAGCTTGATCGACAAAGTAGATGAATTCAATGGTAATGTAAAGATAATGA
Organism: Eupithecia dodoneata; assembly: GCA_947044415.1. Classification (NCBI taxonomy): domain Eukaryota; kingdom Metazoa; phylum Arthropoda; class Insecta; order Lepidoptera; family Geometridae; genus Eupithecia; species Eupithecia dodoneata. The sequence goes on along the minus strand of OX345656.1, from coordinate 1,579,889 downwards.
AACGGATGCCTCTTAATATTGATCAAACATTAAGTATTCCGCGCAGATGCCTACTGACATATTGATAAGTGAAAGTAGAAATTCCTGGAAAATTCCAGAGTATTCGAAGGCATTCGCGGCTGAAATTTCAAGTGAAATGTATGAATTATTAATGTTCATTTTGATTATTTTACTCGAGCACGTATCACAAAATATACAGCATGAGTTTTTAAGATGTTGACACTACAGACGTCTTATAAAACGGACGTGGCTTTTTCTCTTTGAGTGTTTAAGTGGTATTTACTGGAAAATGTTAGTGATATGTTTATTCTTCCATATTATAATATTTATGAAACGCGTCTACTCAATAAAATTATCTGTATTGCAGAAATATAGCATCTAATAAAGAAAACTGAATTGTAATATTTGTAAGGCATCCGTTCACCAAAGTAAACTACTGTATTACCTACAGTTTTATTCAGGTAAGGTTTGTTTTAGATGAAAAGGGTCTTGTGATTGGTTTTCTAGAAATAAAACGAGTTTATATTGACGTTTGTAATTGGATCCCCGGGGATCGAGGAAAGCAAAAGGTAGAATTAACCTGGCACGTGCCACAGACAATAAACATAGATATTGAGGGTAAACGTGTTCCGATTCCCCGGGGTACTACGTCCAGCCTTATCGCTCGTAGCAGCCATTCAAAGACCAGAATTAAGTATTGGTATAGATAGGAACGCACATCCTTTGTTGTAAGTACAAACAGGTACCTACAACAATCTTTTCGTAAAATAAAGGTGCTAAATCAGAATCTAGATCTATAAAATACTAAGTACCATTCAGTGTCATCAAGTTAGTAAGATGGCACGGCGGCGACGTAGCGTCGCCATTAAACCGAGACCTGGATCCAGAGGAGCCTCGTAAAATTCCCACGTTGGCTAACGTGCTCCGTAACCAAATCATTACCATTACCGCAAGTACGTACAGATTGCCTCGTAAAAGCTGACTTTTCTCCTTTTTACGGCCTCGCGTCCGACCCCTGGCTAGCACGTGGGTCGTCACACGTGAAATTAAACAATTGGACAGTATGAGGGCAGACGCGATCCGCTCCGGGCTCGGGCGAATCGTTACCTGGCGGTGGCGGGGCCATCCTCGGTACCACTCACAACACCTCAGCCTCACCATGATCGATCCCCAGCAATGGGGTAAACAAACGCGGGGGCGCGGCGGACGCCTGTTGCTTCAGGCGTTCGTTACTGGTGTCGGCACTCACCGGGCAGAAAGGCCAGCAGCACTATGGCCGCCAACATCGGGGCCATTCCGGAGCGGCGCAGGCATACCACGGGGCGCGTCGCGCGCTAGCAGGGGTGCGCTCAGCGCGTGCGGCCGATAGGTTGCGGCCGCGCGCGGCGCCCGGCGCTCACTGCCGCCCGCTCGCTGCCACGCCCGCCCCGCGCTCCCCGCCCCGCCGCCCGCTGCGCACCTGCGCCACTGCTACCCGCACCGCACCGTCCACAATCCACACCACAACTAATCACTCAATAAATCTCCGATCGGCGACTCGCAAGTTTGTCGGAGTGTCACGGCGCGAGGCTGGATGCGAGCAGCGCGCGCCCGCTCCGCCCGGGAACTGGGCCAGCCGCCCAAGGTCGGTGCAAGCGAGCTCCGCGCCCGCCGCCGCCACGCGCACCACACACACAGCGCGCTGCTTGCGCCTCGCCTCCACCACCGCCACCGCCACTCCTACCTCGCACCATCAAACGACAACACACACCTCCCATTCACTTACAAACATTAAACCATAACAAAAATACACATTCGTTTCACGAGCTTTACGAGATTGAATCCAATATCCAGTTTCGACAAAGCTGTCTAAATAAACTTATTCCAAATAGTAATCTCCCAAATGATAACAGCCACACAAATGGTTTGCATTTAAATTTTATCACCCAGTTTTATTGTAATCAGCTAAAACCCGAGTAATTGTGTTATTCGAGGCATTACGTCGACCTTTGCAATTGCCCTGAGCCCTGGGCGGGCCCTTGCCTGCAGGTTATTGACGCGCCCGACTCGAAGAGATAAATATTTCTGTGAAAAGTTCACAACTAATTAACGTTGTCTTTGGTAAAAGTGAGCGAGCTTAGATAAAAACAACTTCTGAGTTTCGAAGTGACCGCATTAATATTTATGTTCAATTTATTCTTTTAACAAAGGAATTTATTATTTTATGTTTATTTTTTGTCCCAGCATGAGCTTTATTTTAGTCAGGGTGGCAGCATGTACCTAGGTATCTTTACTTTACCATACATACTTAGATATCTACTCATTTAAGTAGAGGTGCCTAGTCATTACGCGTATAATTTTGATTTGAAAGAGTCAAAGTTACAAATAAATCAGTAATATTTATGAATGCACCATTTTGTTAAAATCACCAAAGTTTATTTTTAAAAGGTTCGCATTGTAATTTACTCTCCAACTTGCGTAAATAATTTTAGTACACTTCATAATTTAGATTCGCAACAAAAGGCCCTCAAGCAGAAAAACCACTTCAGCAACGCTTTTAAAAATACAACAAAGAACTTCGTAAATTGACAAATAGCGTTACCAGCCCTTGCCCAAAGGCAGGGTTACCAAACCTTTAATTCAAAAGAGTACAGTTACCTACCTAATTTTGTATTTATCTTGAATGTACCTACTCCAAATTTACCCCATCTGACTGCCGGGTCTTGTGTGGGCGAGGCGTATACGTGGGTAGTTACTTGAAACGATTTATTATCTGAACGCGATGGGCTGGTTATATTACGATCTTTAGATTTACCTACGGTACTGTCTGGTGACAATGGCATTGATTTATTTTCTAACTAAGTCCTAACTTAGTTCGATTTAGATACTAAAATTATTGCCTGCCATTGACACTTAAGTAAAAATAAGTTTTTACTTTCTACTTATTCTTATACCTACTGACTTTTACAGTTTAAGAGTATCTGCCTACAAACTAAAAAATATAGTTTAACAAGAGATTATAAATGCCATACAATTCGTTCTGCGATGACAATTTATGTACTTTTGTCCTTAATATACAAATTCAGTAAACCTACTAAGTCGTATCTTCCTAAACCTACTAAGTACCTACTTAGCGTGCAATGTCAACCTTTATATTTTCTAAGATGTATTATTGTAACACATTAAACTAAAGTTTAAAGAAAACTGCCCGAAACTCACAAATTAAAACCTTACCTTACTTTATGTTTTAATTAAAAATAGGTGATTTTAATACGTGTCAGCCCTAGACAGGATTCAATACAAATAAAACGAAGACCTACGCAAATGCAGGGTTGATGCCCGTTCGTCCTTTATGATAAAATCGTGGGTTCTGTGAGAGACAGGGACAGTACAATTTATGCGTATTCGAGAATTTATGGAGGAGATCCCGAAAGGCGAATCCAAGAAACCATAAAAGTATTTCATAGTGATGTAATGTGGGCCTGCTTTAGGTGGTGATGTAGTGTGATACGCTTATTGATGTGTTGTTTGTGAAGCAGGAATTTGGCGTTAATTTATTGGGTTATTAATAATTTATTTACGATTGAAATCGACCGTAGGTTTTGCAAAGTAGTGCATTTGTTCTTGTCGTACTAAATAGCGCTTACTGGCAGACTAAAATTAACCGTCAACAATGACATATTTAAAGAGATATCATATCTACCTACCTGCTATTGACTAAAGTGCATATTAGATTATTATAGATCATTTAGCCCTAGTAGAACCGTAGGAATACTTTGTCGCCCGTAGCTAATAAGAGCCGTAGAGACATCGTAGCGCCGTTGCACCGAAAACAAACTGCGTAACCCCGAAGCAAGAGCCGTGGACAATGGACCATACTTCGTAGCACCATAGCGCCGTAGCACCGTAGACAAACTTCGTAGCACCGTAGCATCGCAGACAAACTTTGTAACACCGAGGCACGAGCCGTAGACATACTTCGTAGCACCGTAGCACCGCAGACAAACTTTGTAACACCGAGGCACGAGCCGTAGACATACTTCGTACCACCGTAGCACCGTAGACAAACTTTGTAACACCAAGGCACGAGCCGTAGACATACTTCGTAGCACCGTAGCACCACAGACTAACTTCGTAGCACCAAAACACGAGACGTAGACATACTTCGTAGCACCGTAGACAAACTTCATAGCACCAAAACAAAAGCCGTGGAGAGTCCACAACTCTTTAATATTGTATGTACCTAAAACATACAAAATCATTTTCATAAATGAGACTATACGTAGGTTATACACATGGGTACATAAAAAGAGTGCTAATAGGCAAAGATGTCCGCAAAGCACCAACAACTTTACATACAAAACTAGGAATTAGGAGCGTAATGGGCCCACCGCGTGGTTAAATTCTCACTGAAAAAGTCTGGAGTAGAAATTAACCCGCCATACTACCGGGTAAATTAAAATAGTTGGAAACTCTGACATGGCTGGCTGAATCACGTTAGCCGTTAGTAGATAGCGTAGATAGATAGCTGTCATTATGTTAAACGGCTATTTAAAACCTATCAGCTACCGGCCACTAGCAAGAGATTACAAGCGGCGAGATAGCCAAGCGCAGAATAGAGAAATTGCAATTTGCATGCTAAACAGTTTCAGAGAAGTGCTGTGTAAACGCTAGAGAACATTAAAATTTATAATCGAAATGCGCCCCATAAGAATGATACTCTTGACAAGCCAAAATGAGGCAAGGTACGAAGAAAGGGTGCGATAAATAAATAGACTGCACTATCGGAGAAGGTATGTAGAGCCATCTAGAAAGATTTTCTGAAAACAAAAAATACTAACGTACACTGCCATCTATGTAAATAAATTGAACCTTAAACTTTCTACAGCGCCCTCTGTATCCTATGGAACACTCATGGAAGCGTAGAAGGAGAGATAAGTATGGAACGGTTATTTTCATTCCACAGAGCACCAATTCATTCATTTTCAGGTTAAAAAAATTTTTTGTACTTTTGTTTTTTGATTTGATCAATTTTATTTGACTGTTATGTCGTGTCTGTCAGTCCAATCCGTCAATCTAGATGCAAAGCCATATCTAGCAAGAAGTTGAAGTCATCTCTTTGTATTTTGTTTGTACTTTTTTGTTGAGGTTCTATGTTATAAGGATAATATAACACAGGGAATACGTTATCAAAGCCTGTGTATAATGAATCAAGCAATCAACGTAGACCAGTTGAATTCTGGCCTCACAGCGCTGAGAACCTTGCGATCCAGCGTCAGTCATGTCTTCGAGACCCTATCCAACGGACTCCGGGCCGACCACGGCGAAGACGGCAAGGATAAGTTTCTTTTAGAGTTACAAGAGCTCTTGAACAACGTCAACATAAACTTACGAGACTTGGAACAAACTGTAAACGGGCTACCAACACCAACCGCTCCTTTCAACCTTGGCAACACAACATACCTCAGTCAAGAAACGACGCAAGACCGACAAGCTCTGTACACGCAGCTAGTGAACAGCTACAAATGGACTGACAAAATCCACGAATACAGTTCCTTTGCCCACACACTTCTCAGTCAAAACTCCTTGAAGAGATCCTACATAAACTCCGGTAGTACCAAAAGGAGGGGTAAACTGCAGAGCAACCATAATGTTGCGCCTGTTCAAGTAGACAATGTCATCAACAACATCGACCGGTCATACAATGACATGAAGATTACCATCTCAAGACCATTTGCTAGTAATGCTGTTGTTCAGATCAACCTAAGCCATGTTCTCAAAGCTGTGGTGGCATTCAAAGGTCTGCTTATGGAATGGGTCATGGTGAAAGGCTATGGTGAGTCACTAGACCTCTGGACAGAGTCTCGCCATCATGTGTTCAGGAAAGTGACTGAAAATGCCCATGCTGCTATGTTGCACTTCTACTCACCGACTTTACCAGAGTTAGCTGTCAGATCGTTCATGACTTGGTTGCATAGTTATGTGAATCTATTTAGTGAGCCTTGCAAGCGGTGTGGTTGTCATCTGCACCACACATCTCTGCTCCCACCAGCCTGGAGGGACTTCCGCACCCTGGAGCCATTCCATGATGAATGCAAGCAATAGTTGTGGTATTATCAAATGAAGAGCCTTTTATTTGAAGAACTCTACAGAAGACTGTTGTAAGTGTTATTGCTCTAATTATGTGAAAAGTGTAAATAAAACTAGAGTTTTTCTAAATCCACTTACTTTTTTACTTTCAGCTAATTTCAGAATAAAACAAAGCAACATATCACATAAACATTTTATTACAACATAAAACATTCCATATATTAGCTAACAGCAACATAACAGTCTTTAAAACTTATAACAGAAATCAAATAAATGGTTTACATATTGCAACAGTATGGTCGACACTACAGGTGACTTCCATGACGTGAGCACCGATGGACACCCTCAGTGGGAAGTACTGATCATCCTTATTCCCTAATCCAAGACATCCATGCCTGTTCCTTCCCCACATGTATAGATCCCCATTGTTAGTGATCGCAGCTAAGTGAGAGATTCCACAGCAGACCTTCTTTACCCTGGTCTGAGGGTTGAATTCATTTCTGCCGAAGAGGGGTGGAGGTATCAGCTTGGGCTTTGCTTTGTGCTGGACGTTTGGTCCAAGCCCCAATAGGCCATAACCCCAAACGAATACGTCTCCATTTTCTGAAATCAATTAGGTTTTATGAACAAGGTGTATAAAAATGTGTGGCTGATGCTGAATATAGGCTATATTGTTTTTAAATGCAGATATTACTAAAAAGCCGTTTATTTTTTATGTAAGTTTGAAATAAATCACAGATATTTAAATTATCATTGGCCTATTTACATTTACGTATGCTTTAATTGGTTTCAGTCATATTAAAATGAAAGCTACCTAATTCACTAACCATTACAAATCAAGCAAAAAGAGCCTCCAGCAGCAATATCCAGGATCTTCCCGAGTCCCTTCGTCAATCCCATGAGGGAGTATGACATGTTGACCTGATGCTGCGCCGTCGCCATAGGAACCTGGCCGTATTCAGAGTTACCCCAACCGAAGAGTTCGCCATGTTCTGGAATAGGAGAAACCAGTCTTACTGTCTTGCCTTTAAAAGCAAAGTTGACTCCAGCTACTCAGAAGGGTGGTACGAAAGCTCTAATTCAAAGTGGGCGAAACTGAGACCTGCATTGCACTGACATCTCACATGAGAGTGTATTGGGCATTCCCCCCGCCTAAATAGGCCCAGTAACAAGCCCAAGGGCCACAGAATTGGGGCATATTATTTTCACCTGTTTTCCAGTCAAGAAAGGATTGTGGATAGATAAATCGCAAGCTAAAACATATGTGTAAAAAAAAACAAAAGTTAATCAGTGAACAAACTCACCATTAAGTGCAAGTACACAGTCACCAGTTGAAGCGACCTTCACGATCTTTTCATTCTTGATATCACCCTTGACGATGCTCGGGCAAGCCGTATTCTCATAGTTGCCTTGTCCGGTCTGCCCGTCGGCGCCCCAGCCACACGCGTATACCTTGCCGGATTCTGTTACGAACAGACTGAAAATATGTATTCTTTACCTATTTGGTAATTTTATAAATTCAAACTTGGGAAAGCGAAATATTGATACCTACTTAGTTGAATTGATAGCACTGGGTTTCCTGCATTTTACTTTTAATTCAATAAAAAAAATCAATTCTCTAAAAATAATGAATCTCTGTGTTTGGGCTGCCACAAGTAAGCGTGTCACTTACTCACACACGCTATCTTGTGGCAGAGTATCAATTTCGAGACAAAATCAAGCTTTAATAGAGTGCCAATCAATGGATAAAATTTAATTATTTGTAAATAAATAAAATAAAATTAAGCTTAATATACAGTATCATGAATCAGAATTGATTCTCATACATAACATAGCACACATGCAAGAGGCGCTATACGCGTTAAGCATTATAATACGATAAATAAAAATGTAAATTTGCGTCTAAAGGGTCAGGTACAAGCAAGTAAACAAATAACTGTAAAGATAGAAACATACCTGTGATCTTGCCCACAGACAGCATTGGTTATAGTCTCCTGGCCAAGTCGTTTGAAATTATGGGACACCATGCTTCCTCTGTACTCTTCAGTCTCATTGATCTTTCTCCCGCACTGTCCGTATGCATTGTTGCCAATTGTGAACACTCCATCATTGTCTGTTAGTATTATTGTGTGGGCTCTACCAGCAGCTAGCCCTGTGACCTAAAAAATGATTAAAACTACTTATTATGACTTCCACAATATGTTGCTTATATAACTTTAAGCTATGCTTCTGCTATTAAAAGACTTTATGTGTAGTTTCCACAAAGTTGACGAAATACAATCTACTGTAGACCATGTTGCCTACCTTTGTCTCCAGACTTTTGTAAGGAATAAAAATAGGTGCAGGGCTGACTAGCAACTCAAGTGGGTGGCCTTTACGAGGAGCGTGGTAACCAATTTGGGAGTCAGTGTTTATACCAGTGCCAAATACTTTGTGCTGCTCTTGTGTTTTGATTGACGCTACTGTAAAACCATAACCACAGGCTGCATGGGTGACCTGTAAATAAAACTGGTAGTTTAATAACAACCTATAAGCTATTACTGAACAATGCAAGGGTCCATTGGACTCAAGACAAATACATAGGTAGCTAAAATGGAGAGACATAACTATATCAAGGTAAGCTCTAGCTAGACCTTACTTTCGAGTTTTGGCTTCTTTATGAAATGAGGATGTTCTGAATATTGTAAACTGTACTTACATCAAACCTCTCTGCAAAACCAGATCTCATTGGATGCCAAGCGAACTTGAAATCATTTTTGTAGGACTTCCTAGGGCGTTTGTCCCGAGGCTGATGCAGGCCTAGGGCTCCCGTTGCAGCAAGACCCCACACATACATGCGGCGATCAGAGCTCTTGCTTACAGGATACTTGAAAACTGAAATAATTAAACCTTAAACAATCCTGGCCTGGTAGTGGTATACCTAATTTTGGCGTATCCTTTACAATTCAAAAAGCTCTCTTTGCTTAGCAAGTGCCTGACTCATGAAAAATAATAACTGTAATAATAATATAAATCAGCACTAGATTCCTAACAAACGTTAGAATTTTTTGGTAAGTATATTTACTTGGTAACTGTTCTTCATCGGGATCCGGATATTTCTTTTTGGTGGTGGCGTAAGCCTTTGTGAAAGCCTTCCTCAGGGGCCGGTGCGGAAACACAAACCTAAATAAATTCATTTTGATGAGTTATCATTATTTTTGTACCTACTTTTCGAAATAAAATTAAGATTTTTATTGAGGTTATGTGTTATGTTTTCATTTTGTTCGTTAGTTTTTTTTCTAGGTTTTTTTTTATGTTGAGCTTGATGGAACTTTGATTGAATTGACAACACATTTGACATGGCAGATCGTTAGTGTGCTCAAAATTTCGACCAGGGTTATTTCGTTCGTCCAAGGCATTGTCAGGCACCCCATTTCAAAATAGGGCCACGGAAGTGAGGGGCAAATGCCCTCCTAACAAAAAGGGGCCTTAACTACCTGGTGAAACCCAAATGTTTATTTATTCATCTTGTTGTGAGGCTAGGATCTTTAAATGGATCGTCCCAGCCTCAGCCAACAACATGACGAATAAATAAACAGTAAAGACGGGTTTTCTGTGATATCTTTCAAAGCTTGTAGATACGTTTGTAAAATTGTTGTAGAGAGCAGAGCATAAGTATATTACAAAGAGTTAACTAACAGTAGAACTGAAGGTTAATGAGGCTTAGTTAATTGAAAATGTAATCAAGTTAAAATGATGAACGAATGTGAACTCTTGGGAGGTTGGTAGGATGAAAAAACTTTAATATTTTTTTACAATATGTTTACTCGACTGGATAAATTACAATAATTTTAGAGAAAATTAGAATTTAATACATGCGTCAAGTACCTACAGTACGTTAAAAATATATTTAAAAAAAAATATGCATTAGTCTCGCTCTCGACAGACCGTATTTGAAACGCTAGGTCCGTGAGGTACCGATGCGATACCGAGGCTCTCCGGGCTTTCAAAAATTATCTGAATGCCTGGTAAAAGCGACGCGTGACCCGAGAGCTAGTATCTGGCGCAGCGCATCAGCATTGATCACAGTGGGACATGCAGCCAACGTCTTGGGGACGCTTCAGACTGGTATTGATAAAGTTCAGTTGAGCTACCTGTAAATTGTCTGCAACAGTCTGCAGTTACATACTTCAATTGTTTCAATTATAAATACCGACTAGTTCTCATTCCTTTAATTTTATTAATTTGATTGTACTTTTCTAATAGTAATAAGTACTAACTGAAATAAAATTTATACACCATGTATCCCAATATTTATGAAATTGATTAATAATTTAACTACCAATGACGTTCTTGGCGCACCTACGCACTAGCGGCTAGCTTAACCGCGCGGCTAGCCGCTTTCCCAGTTTAATATGCAACCGCTTGTGATTGTCCGCAATTTACCGCCACAAAATTTCTTACTTAATTTCAAATACGGCTGCCCGCCGTTAGTACGTTCCTATGCGTGAATCGGTGATGATGAATGAACACGAATTAAAAATATTTTCTACCTAGATACATGTACCCACTACTTTAAACACTTAACAGTATATTGGCATGACCATGACGTATAATATAGGAAGTTCACAAAGTCATCGAAATCTTGATCAGGCTTGATCATCCACTTTGTCTATGTTATGATTATGACTATTGGTATAACATTTCAGCTATGTAACAGCTGTTCTTTTTCACACACTTAGTGAGTTACAAAACCCTGCTGTCACTTTATCTTCGATAGTATATTGGCACGAATCTGCGTGTTTTGAAACAGGGCTTTGATAAGGGTTCTTAGTTCCTCAGTCCTGAAGTGTTGGGCCAGTGGTCCTGTGCCGTCTGCCCAGTGGCTGTCGATGTCTTTGAGGGTGCCTCGAAGCACGAAGATCAGCTCTTGGAGCTTCACCCAGGATTTCACGTGGGTTTCCACGTCGCCTGGGCTCTGTAATAGAAAGCGAATAATTTTACTGTTATGAAAATAATTACAGACTTCGAATCCCTTAGCTTCAAATGTTGTTTGCGGCATAAAAACCAATCCACACAACCTTAGAGATCATCCTTTGTACAACTGGAAAATAATCATTCTGATTGGTCCATAAACGACGAAGAAATCGACGCACATACAAAAAACCGAACATAGACACTCCTCTATTTGAAGATTTTCAATGCCTAGTACTTACATGATATTTCATGTATATTCGCATATATTTGGAAAGCCAGAGCAAGCCGGCGATGTTAAACTGGTACCAAGCTAATACGACAGCCTTTATAAACAAAATATTTAATTATATAGACATCTTCAACATTGGTAAGCCGGGGTTCAAACGTGATGTTCTACTAGTCTTAAATAATCTAGAACAGGGTACGGTTGGCGGGGTAGAGTCAAACGCGCGTACGAAGTTGGTGGATTAATAGTGTGGTGTGGATCATTATAGGTCGACGCATGTTTTTATATTAGTATACTTGTATTGCATAGACATAAATATATATATATATATATATAAGACACATTATAAACATATATGATTTATAGTACACAGTTAACTTGCAGGCTTTATTATCATTAAGTGTAATTGTAATGTATTTAATTATTCCCAATGACCTAATGTATAGTGTTTATAGTTAACAGTATGGCTGTAATAGTTTAGGTACATAGTTGAGACACTTGAATAATGAGATTTGTATTTAGTATTTTAGTTTTAATTTTCATGTTTCTTTTTGTTTTAAATTTAGTTTATACTCTTTTTTTTCTTACATAATATGTCATTCAAATTGTTTTAGCATTTATTAATTTGATTTATAGTGAGTCATTTTTAATTTTATACAAAGTAAATCCTTTATTGGCCCTAAGTTTAGTAATTAAGTATGTTAATATTAGTTTTAAAGGCTGTGGATTTTGTTTCTTAAATAAATAAATAAATAAAAAATAAATAAGGAGTTAAAGTAGTCCAAAACCAAATTGTTCCTTTCTTTAGATAGGTAGAACCTATCTAGAGGTAAATAGAGCAATCAACCTACTAATATAAAAAAGCCATTCTATTTTAATTTCTAGGTTCTAAAAGTCATACTCGTACTTTTAGCTATCAGTTTAATAGTTTTACCATCATTGTGAGCCAGTGTTGCCATCAACAGTCCAAATAGCAACTTACCGAGAACAATAGCGGTGATTTCTGCACTACAAGCGAGTACATATCGCTGAGCTGTGTAGCCATCTCCGCGGATATATCCTCCACGGTGCAGACGCGGTGGATCAGCTCATCCGCGAACATGTTCACCAGTGTTGCCATCAACCTAGAAAATAGAAATTTACAATTTACACAGCATCATCTAGCCAAAATTAGACAAAAAAAACAGACTTTTTTGCTGTAATGTAATTGATGGATGACTGTAAAATTGATAGATAGATAGAAAACACTTCATTATACCACACAATACAGAAATAAATGCTTAGAATAAAGGAAGTATAAAGGGCGGCCCTATAGCTGAGAGCTGAGCTGAGAATTGATTGATTAATTGAGGAGGTTCTACGAGTATGTTGGGCTGTATGAATGACTTTATTATTTATTTTCGTCGATTTCTCTGTCGTTTATGGACCGGATCGGACATTTTTTTGCTGTTAGTTAGTTACCTTGTAAAGACATTTCCCGGGAAGACCCCGATCCACACGTTCTTCAGAAGGTGCAGCTGCCTGAGGCACTGCCGCACAGCTGCCTCTGCGTTGTCACTTAGTACGTCTTTCGTCACTAGGCTGTTTAAGTCTGAAAGAGATATTTTAGTTTAAGAAGATTGAACATTCTAGATTATTTCAATAATCGTTATAGATAGATAGATTAGGGTAGATGAAGACGCTTACATAATTAAGGGAATAATTAACCATTTCCAATAAAAATATCGCGACTTTTTATTTATCTTCATAGAAAAGTGTGCCTTCAACTGTTGAGATAGTAGTCTGTGTTATGTTCCATTCTATTCTACTTTTATTTTTCTTTAACATATGGAATTTACTTTTTATCTGGAATAAATGCTCAATTGTTTATTTATTAAAATTTATTAAAACTTACCAGAAGATCGAATATTATCTAATATCTGCTTTCTCTGCTGCTGCATATGCATAGTCAAGTGCCTGTATCCAAGGTCCCGTAGTTTCTGCACGAGGTCAATGAACGATATGGGGTAGTTGACTTCGCGCCCATCTAAAGCCTGCTCCCATTTATCGCCGAATGTCAGTAGGTTGTGGGCTAAGTACATGCAGTTGTTGTGGAATAGAGCTGGAAAGGATAAAAGTCTTGTTAATCACCTGGTCTGCAAAGTTTAAATTCTAGGATAAAAGAAAGAACACACATATATACATGGGGGATAAATATAGGAAACTAGCCTGCAAGGCTACCACGCTATTAAACACAACGTAACTCGCATTATCAGCGCCTTTTCACTTTATTCACGTTAAAATGCGCCTTAACACGCGTTACTCGAACGTAATAAAGCTGATAACACGAGTTTCGTTATGTGTTAAATTAAATAGCGTGGTAGCCTCACTGGCTGGTGAAAAGCATGATCACCCAGTGAAGGAAATGGCACAGCTGTGCATGCTCAGGTTGATTATCACAATGATAACACACTAAACTAAACTTTATGTTCATAGAAATTAAACTCATTTCTATGTTTGGCTTATCATTTACAGTAGCTGAAATAAACTTACCAACATATTGAGGAATAGTCTGTAAATACTTTTCATGATGATATGGCACCACAGCATCATAAAGATCAAATATCATCCTTGCCACACAGTACAGCTTCTTGCAGACTACATCTTCACACTGGCTCGCTTGCTCCATTATTGTATACAGGTGATCTAATAACTCTTGTGCTGATTTTGAAATCATGCACCTTGGGAAATAGAACAGACTTTTCGGAATGTTCTTCTCTAATCTGCCTAAGGCTTCCTGTTTAGAACCTGAACTAAAAGCGTCTGAGAAACTGTCTATACCAGTCACTCCTATAGACATAGATACACTGAGGTCTTTTAACATGATTGTGCGAGCTGTTTCCAGTAAGTGTGTGGCTGCAGATTGAGCAAAGTGTTTTTCAATGTCTTTTATGTAACTAAGTATTGATATGTTGCTCTCAGGTAAGAAGAATTGTTTATCATTCAAGTAGTTCTGGAACTTTGCTATATCTTGGGCAATTGGGTCATAATTGTTCAGGTCAGCTATGTTTTTGGGGATAGTATACACAAAACACTCATGCATCACCATTTCACTGTATCTATCACATAAATGCTCCCCGATCATTTTAAACAGTGACTTATTTGCATCCAAAGCAAATTGGAGCTTTTTGCTAAGTATATCAAATATTTGTGTATGATTTGATATAACATCTGTGTATGGAGTTTTTATAGTTTGTTTACAATATATTGTTATAGTCAAAGTATCTTCAATTTCATTCCAACTCACTGCACTGTCGTGGTGAACCATTGGGCTTAAGACTTCTTTCATCAGAAAATCAGCAAACTCATGTACTTTAACTGATATCTTATTACAGATGTACAGTGCATTTACAACATCAAAACATTTATTGTCATCCTTTATTTTCAAATTGATGGTTACTATGTTTTTCTTTGCTGATTCTTTCATTGATATACTCATAAGTTGATCAAAATTAGTGTTTAGAATATTAATAACATTATTTAGAGCCATCTGAGCTATTTCTCTAGTCTTACCAGCTATGTCTAGGATACTAAAACATTCAGACGGGTGATCCAAGATCTCCAGTGCATTGCACAATGACTCAACAGCATCTGAGTAATTTTCACCCTCAAAAGCCTCATGGAACTCCTTCATTAACTTACCACATTTTAAAACATCTCTTACTAAACTCTCTCCAAACTTAACAGTTTTCAATTCTTTGGATAGTTGGGTATAGCTTTCTATAGACTCGACTATATCCGCCATTGTCTCAATCTCTATCTCATTCTTACATTTTTTCAAATGTTTAACCAATAAGTTACTTGTAGAACACAGATCATCACTCTCTTCTAGAATACTAGGTATATCAAAATTACTACTGACTATAAAAGTTGATAATTCATCTTTGCAATACTCTAATGCATTAACAACTAATTGTATCTTATCTGTAGGTTTAAAATTGGGGTCTTCTAGGTTAAAAATATTATTTATAACGTCGTCTACGCAGTAATCACCCATTTCAGTGTCTTTTTTTGGATCTGTCTTTCTTGATAGAAGGTTCAGGGCGGTGATCGCGGTCTCCAGTCCGACTGTGCGAATACCTCTTGTTCTTCGATGAGTGGTACTTGTTGGAGCTCACAACATTCCGTATAGTGTTCACAAGGAAACGTTTGTTCGTTTTTTGTTGAGATGCCCTCACCCAGCCGGATGGTCCAACGATTTCTGCTCTGGCGGCGCCTTGCACGGCCTCTCGCATAAGCTCCTCAACGGCTAATCTGTAATAGAATATACTTTTCTGTAGTAATACTATAAATTTTACGTGTGAATTGTTAATTACCTGTAACTATGGCACTAACTTTTCGAGAGCTTCGTCATCTAATTTTTCATTTTCTGGTTTGCTAGGCACGTCTGCTGTATGGGTCATAGTTTAGTACGATGTATGATCACTAAACTAAGCTTTACTGTTATAAATTACTGCAAAATCATCCTAGGACCAAACATTTTACAAATTTTCAGCAAAACAATTTTCCGCAAAACATTGCATTTTCTTGCCTGCCTGCCTGACATTGGGTCGTCTTGGGTTGACGTACGTACACTACACGGTCCATAAGTCAGATAAGACATTTGACATGGATACAAAAATTGCGTTCATGAAAACGTTGTTATATGTTCTCTTTTCGCATTGAACGCATTCCTTTCACTCCAAATTTCATTTTATTACTGGTAATAATTTTGATTGCGTGGAGTGAAACGTCAGCCACGTCCGTCTATCTGTCATTCTGTCATCGTTTCTCTCCACTTTTCGTGCTGCATTTCACTTGAGATTTCTTAGTTTTATTGTGATAAAATAAGTTAGATTACAGGTAAGATCATAATTTCATAACTCTTGGAACTTATAATTACGTATGCATTGATTTCCTTGCAGAAAGCTGATAGGTTTCATACAGAATTTCACTTAGAATCTGTACAGACTTTCAGTACATTTTGTAAAGCTATCTTTTTGTTTATTTCAGACAGAATGACTGCAAAACTCCTGTCGCTAATACTGATAATCGCCGCGGCAGTTTCGGCTGACGATGAACCTGCGGTGGCTAGGCTACTAGTATCCAAACAAGTGTTGAACAAGTACTTGGTTGAGAACATGGACATCCTAATAAAATACACGCTCCACAACATAGGAACCGGACCGGCTGTTGATGTGAAGCTGGTGGACAATGGCTTCCACCCTGAAGTGTTCACAGTTGTTGGAGGACAGCTGAATGCTGAGATCGACAGAATTGCCCCTCAGACCAATGTGACCCATGTTGTGACTGTGAGGTCTAACAGATATGGCTACTTCAACTTCACATCAGCTGAGATCACATACAAGCCCAGTGAGGATGCCCCTGAGGTGAGTGTTTACATTATTTGTTGACTAGTATTATACTGATAAATCAAATATAAGTTGTTTGAGTACTTACAGAGTACGCAAATAACTTCACTTTAAGCCCACCAAAAACTTTTAATTTTGTATTTTTATGCCCATTTACTGTTTTCAAAAGATAATACAGCTTTCTACAAGGTATTTTTTTTTATTTCAACTAGTTACAGTAAAGCTAGTGTAATTTCTTTGAATGAAAGAATAACATAAGCCATTACAATACCTACCTACCTTACAATTGATAAAACTAAGATAAGTCTATATTAATATTTTCTATTTTATTCCGTAACCAAACTCACCTTGTTTTAGCAATTACTTATACCTTTCTCTTTGCCTTCAGGTCCAGTTTGCCTTCAGCAGTTCACCTGGCGAGGGTGCCATTGTTGCTTTCAAGGACTTTGACCGCAAGTTCTCCTCGCACATTCTAGACTGGACAGCATTCGCGGTCATGACCCTGCCGTCTCTGGCCATCCCTTTCGGTCTATGGTACTCATCTAAGAGCAAATACGAGAAACTATCTAAGCCTAAGAAGTCACACTAGTTCTTAACTTTAGATTAGCTTAAAACTTTGCTTGGAGTTTTTTATAGTTCTTGAATGGTACTCAGTCATTTAGTAGCTATGGGTGACTTTATGGCAAATTATTGGTAATATTTTTATGCTGTTTATGTAGGAAAAGATTTTTTCTACATTAAAATGGAATAAAATATTACCAGTATATAATTTTTATAAGACTACCAACATCTTTGTTAATAGTAATTTATGAACAATAAAACTTTTTTAAATAATGTTTTAACCTAGTTTAATTATGTATGTATAATCTACATACTTTCCTACCTCACATTATAAAAAATCATACCTAAGTTATGATTTTCGAAAGATTTAGGAAAGTAAATACATATTGAATAACAACATTAAAATTCTGAGACTTAGATAAGATTTGATTAGTTTTGCATAGTATGTATATGTACTCACCTATTCATAATTATGTATTTTAAAATAGGTGTGATGAGAAATCAAATAACCATAACTTATTTCTCTGTATTGTAATGCATAGCTGTGTTTTGGTTTAATCAAAACAAAACACAGCTATGCAAGGTCAATCAGTAGGTATGATAGCAATATTATTTTATTAGTCATCTGAATTCACGATATAGACTTCTGACTATGACTTATAAAATAATTATTGTTATCAATTACCATACCTGTACAATGTACATGCTGTATTTTATGTGTAATTTAAAGATGTATGCGTTTCTAAGCAATAAATAAAATCTCCAGATTTAGGACCATCATAAGTACTTTTACCTAAATAAAGGATAGAATCCAATACTCAATGATTTATCCTGACCTGAGTACTATGTTTATTCCCGTAGGTATAATGGGTACCACAAGCGTAGCCAAAGATAGTTTATTTCCTCAATCCACGTAAGTCCTAGTCTCAAGTCTTTGGAAACTTGACGACCACATCCAGTAGTACCTACTAGTGGGCTGTGTGGACGAAGAGTACTTTATCGTCGGAGTAGTCTTCGGTTATTCTCTGCCCAATGTGATTGTAGGGTCATCAACCTGATTAAGACTGCAGTAGGTGCTTAGGTATTCGAATAGTTAACAAAGTTTAAACAAGTCGCTCATCTTTCCATACAAACGGATGGGTAACAACTACCTACACTATTTGATGTTGACCATCGGAAACTAAGGAGAATATCAATTTATATCGTCATTATCTATATTTTTATAGTGTCCGTCATGGTAGTTTACACATTATCGAATTCACATTGGTTGATATGCCTAATAAATATGTAGATAATAATTAGTGCAAAAATAAAATAAATAGTGCTTTTCTTAGTGTGTACGCAAGCATAACGATCAAGTTAGCGTACACACACATGACTACTCGAAAACGGCTTATAGGTAGGTACTATAGCAACGAAATTTACACAAAAACAGAGCACAAATAGCGTTCGAGCTATTCAACATTTCATATTGATTGCGTTCCTGTAAGGAACGGAGATATTTAGAACAAGACTAGAATCTTAGAATACCGAGCTGGCGCATGGCGCGGCGTTATGGCAGCAGCGTACAGATTAAACGCAATATAATTCTTATAGAAAACGACCTATCGAGTTACAATCCTAGTATTGTAACTCGATGTCTGTAACTATCTACTTTCAGAAAGAGTGTTACAAAACCACAAGCGTACCTTACTACCTATCATGCCTTAGTATAGGTAGGCCATAGGCCATAGTGTAATGTAGGTACTTATCTAATGAGCTGTCGGTCAAATCGGTAGACATTACCTACATAGTGAATCATTCGTCCGGAGAAAATGTAGTCATTCCACAAAAGGAAGCAAATATCATTAAAAATACTATAATAGTGTAGTCAGAACTCCTAACTGAGGAAGTTCTCGATATCCTGATTCTTACTAAAATTAAAACATACAAACAGGACGAATGGCATTTAATTTGTGGGGTGCATAATTTGGTGTGTGTCAGTGTGTGTGATTCCTATTGATTGTTGTAACCAAACCGCATTAAAATCCTCAAATTAGAGCTAGATAAATTAGATAATTTAGCTGTTCGATAACATACATATAGCATGTAGTAGCAGATAATAAACGTTACTACGTTACTTCCTATCTATCTAGGT
Organism: Eupithecia dodoneata; assembly: GCA_947044415.1. Taxonomy (NCBI): domain Eukaryota; kingdom Metazoa; phylum Arthropoda; class Insecta; order Lepidoptera; family Geometridae; genus Eupithecia; species Eupithecia dodoneata. The sequence continues at coordinate 1,560,550 of OX345656.1, read as the reverse complement.
ATGTAAATTCGTCAATTTAGGTACCTACCTACCTTCTATTAACCGCAAAGGAACTCCGTGGATGAAGTGCGGAACTGTCTGTAGGTAATAGCTGCCGTAATTACCAGTCTAAAGTTTAAGAAGGGGTTCGATCACCGCCTTTTATGATAAAATCATCGACCTTCATCACGAGTTCATTGTTTAAAAATAAAATCACTGACAAAGACCGGTCCGGTATCTTCCTATTAGGAAATCCGATAGACTTGTCTAGTCTACATTTTTAAAGAGCAACTACCACAACATACTTGTCACCCTATAAAACTTAGTTTTTTCTCGAATCCATTTATACCTATATTTATTCAAATTGTTATTCTATATGTATTTGATTGTAGGCTAGATACCTAGGTTTATTTTACTTTATTATTGACAATGCCCTTATACAGCTGCATTAAATTATCTTGACATGTATTTTTTATTTCGATTCAATTTAACTAATTTATTATTATTTTACTGTTATAAATATTATCTATGAATGCTTTTAAACAAGGCATGTCTGTCTGCTTTTTCTAAAACACAATCCCTTATGGTGTTTCCTATATCAAAATTTATGTGTGTTTTATAATAAAATTGTTATATTATTTTAATGTAGGTACAACTGACCGACATCAAGTGTAACATGTGTACCTACGGTGGAACTGAATGAATGAAATGAAATAGGTAACTTATAATAGTGAAATCAATTACCTAGCAGCTTTTGAGTTTTCTTAGCAAATATGTGTTTAGAATGTATAATCATTAGTCTGTGGTAGGTATAATCTTAGCATATGTAGATGATCTTAGTCAGCATGCGAGGAACACTTGCAAGTAAGACAAAGGTGTTCGAGATTTATGGTGATCAATGACGATGGCGAAGTAGGTTTGTATTCATGTTTTATGTTCGAAGGAAGAACATCTATGCGTATCATTAACATAACATCATATGTATACTGTGATAACATATTGCTTCCGTAAAGTATGACTAGTGCAGTGCAGTTGAATCTTGAGTTGAAATTAAAGGTTCTGTACGATTAGGTCACATTATATTTATCGACATAGAGCCTTTCTGACCCACCGTACCATACCTCCAGTGGTACGGTGGGTAATTATTTTTCCCTACGATCATCATCATTTAGTATTAGTCAAAGAAACTTCGAGCATAGCTCTTTCCATAGCTCGCTGAGCGACTTTGAACTGATGGACCAGCCCTATCCTGAGTGTCCACGTCTACAATATTATTTTAATTAATAGTGATGTTACATTACGTCTCCCTACACGGTGACCATTAATCCACACGGTGAGGCAGATTATACAGGAGTCCGAAGAGTATAATCAGCCATCAAGCACTAAACTATTTTATTTGAATAGGCATGTCGGTCAGAAAATGTTATCTATGCGAGGCACGTGGCACCAGGATTAGGCCTTTGCCCAGCTGTCGGACACACCAGGCTTATAATATGTATGCGACGACGACGACGGTCTAACTCATACAACATCATAATGTGTACCTACTACTTACAAGAACTAAACCTGGAATGAAAATCGGCAAGAGTTAAAGTTAATACAAAAAGAGGCACGCGCAAGTTTGTGATATTGGCTAGCATAGCATACTTATCTTACCTATACCTAGTATGATTTATTTGTAAACTAGCGACTAGCCTTTGGAAAACAAACGACCGACACCTTATCGGATAAGTTCATTCAAACGTTAGCAATAAGATTAAAATGAATACGTAAGCTAGGAGAAGCCAAGTAAGCGGTGGTGAAAGGTAGTTAGGTATTGTTACAATAACACCGTAATATTACCCAGTTTAGATTAGGCTCCCTCCGAAAAGGTAGACAGTTCAATTTTGTCATTGTTCCATTCACGCTCTGTCAGTAGGATGAATCCTTTGCCCGCTTTCTTTAGAAAATGGATCATAAACTCATAACAACAATGGAAAACTGACATTTGACTAACAGTCATTAAAGGCTGATAGTCAGAAGTCACCTGCTTATGACTCTACCTTTGTAAACTATCTGTGGTCGCACGCTTCTACCGCGGGTTGTCCCGCCGCCAAAGTTGGGCAGTGAATGCGTGAATAGATGACTAACCTTAGACAGACATAAAGCTGATAAATATTTAGACAAACAGGTTTCTCAATTTAGAACTTTAACGACCGATAAAAACGCTTTGTATCATAAGTAACATGACTGGAATAAAACCAACAAACAGGCGGAAAATGAAAACAATTTGTAATATGTACGTAAAAACTCTTTAATTCATGTAAGCAATATTCTCCTAAAATAAATACAAACAGAACATCACAATTATAATACAAAAGAGTGCCAGTTAACAAAGCATTAACAAATTTATCATCTAAATAGGTAGACAAAGTAAAGGATAGCCATATATTAATCACAATTAAAATTGGCTGATATCTTATGCCCAAACCTTTGAACATTTCAGTTATTTCACGGACCAGTGAAAGTGGGCGGCTATAGAATGATTCGAGAGTTAGTAAGTATGTGAAATGACACATAAGAACCGATTTCATCATCAATGGCCCTAAACTCAATTAGCGTTGCTGCCTGTGTCAAATTGTTTGAGAACTATGAACTAGGTTAAGCCTAACTTAGTTTAAGTTGGGTAAGATTGGGCCTCACGTATTTTGCTTATAATCCGTGTACTTACTTCGCGTATGAAGCCTTATTTTCATGATTGAGTCATACAATATTTACAGAAGAAGAATGAGTTAGAGAATAAGGCTACAATAAGGAATGTCCGTTTATTCTAATGTGCGATTTACAAACTGGTTCTGTGCTAGATGCGTATAAATTATAGGCACTTGGTTCAACGCTTCCTCAAGCTCAAAGCAAAATGACGTGTTTTCAATCAATTACGAAAAGCTGCTAATTTGCAATTAGCATAAAAGTAGAAGTGACTAAACAAGATCTGAACATAAGACCTCAGACATCTAAGAACTATCAAAGTTAAGCCTAGTAGTATATCAAAAAAATATATTGCAATTTATCGTACCTATTTACATTATTTTATACGTTTCGTAGATATGAATCGAACAGTACGTTCGATACTTCGATCACAAGTTTCGTTTATCGCGTGTTATCCTATCCTACTTAGTCCGGATAAAGGCAATTAGAAGATAAATTTAAAATTATGGGTATTTGCTAGAGACAGAATCGAAAATTTATATGTTGATGGGTCCTGGACTGTAGGAGTGAGTAGTGACGGGGGATGAGGCACCGTAGTCGGGGGTGGTGGGCGTCGTGCTTATCGGGGTGTCGATGGGTTTGTTCAGCACGGGGGCCACGTACTCCGTCAGTCTCATGCTGGACTCCTCCTGCAAGGGCGCGGGCGGCGTGCAACTCGGGAACGGACTCAGCAACAAGAATGTACCGAACGCAACTATAGACGCCATGATAAGAATTATAGTACGAGCTTCGAAACCGGCTCTCAGCCCGGCCCACGCGGCCATGTTCACGAGTAGGAGTAGGACGGAAACCCGAATCAACCGCACTGCCGTCGAGTGTATGCGCCCGCCGCCGACTCCGCTCATATCGCACGGCCCGTACGCGAAGTACAAGTTATGCTTGTCCCCAATATGCTTCAGCATCATGTAGATGAGACCGAAGGGCGCGATGAGCGGGCACGCGAGGCTATACACTATCGTGATAGAAAAAATTGCAATGCTCCACGCGTAGTGCACACCGAATGGGAACTCGTACAGAATCGCGCGCTTTACGTAACTCTTCTCTGCTTTCGATTTCGATTGCAACAGATACCAAACGTAAAGAAACAGTTCCGGGAAACGGATCAGCTCGAGGGACGTGCCGATGAAGCCGGAGGTGATGACGTAGTTGACGAAGAAAGCTCCTTTGTCGGGGAGGAACACGCAGTCCCAGCGCATGGTGTCGTTCTCGTGGTGGATAGTCCAACGCAAGAACGCCTCCGCGCTCGCCAGCCCGAGAGACGGCAGGATCAGGGTCATCAGGAGCAAGAACGACACGGTTTTGGTCATAATGGAGTAGTTTTGCTGTGATTTGGTCCAATGAGACAGAAACTTATCGGAAAAGGAAACGATCGCGGGCATCACCGCGGCCATAGTCCAGAGGAGCAGAGTCGGCAGAAATTCGAAAATGATAGTTGTTACCCTACTGAGAGTCTCAGGCTTGGCCATCAAGGTGTTGAACAAGTTGACGACGATGGCTGGGGTGGTTAGGAAAAACAGAATGATGAACAGAATAATGTTGATAATGAAGGCTCTGATGTACCAAACTCCAGGCTGTACACTTAGATTCTCCCAGATGATGTCAGCGGGGTTAGTAGCATGGGACAGCACCCATCCTCTATGGAGGCTGAAGTGGTTTATGACATGTTCAGCTAGCTGGTATGAAGGTAAGGTCAAAAATGCAATCCCTAAGGGATCATTTAGAACTATGGCCCTACATCTCTTAGTTTCATCTTTCAGTCTCTTCTCTTCAGCCGTGTAGAAATCCAAAGCATCCACATCAGGTCCAAACAACTTGGGCCTGACTGTAATGCGTTTTCCAGTTTTCTTGTAGTATGTGTCTGTGTAAATAAGTGCTTCGCTTACCATCTCCTTCCTCTCCTGAACTTCAATGAGCTTGTTCACATTGAAAGCCAATCGAAGATCCACAATCTGGATGTGGGGGAAGTTGTGGGCAAAGTATGCTCGAATCGTGGACTCATTTCTATCACCCTTGGATATGTTGGTTATCATTATGGTCCCCGTCATGGATTGCGGTACAGGTTTACGTCCAGTGCATCTTCTCATGATGAGAATAGATATAGGTAGAAAAGTTATGCTGATCAGGGTGTGCACCCACAGCCAGTATGATGTTCCTTGAAGATTGGACAGTGTAGTTCTACTGAAAGTATTGGCATCCACTTGTAAGTTGGTTCCTTGGAAGTTGATAGGAAGTATTATTCCAATGGAAACTAGAGTGACAATAAAGGTGAGTGTGATGGCATGCCTCTGGAAGGAGAGGTAGTGCACGGCGTCGGGCCCGCACTTGGCCAGCACCTGGTCGCGCGTGACGCGGAACACGGCCGGCAGCCACGTGAAGAACCCCTCATCTATCTGCAGCGACTCATCGTGGCTGCGGCGCCGCTCCACCAGCGCGTCCCCGTCCCCCCCGCGGTAGAACAGGCTCGTCCAGCGACTCTTCGACCGTTGCACCAGCGCCATCCGACCGTAGTTCCAAGCCGTCCGCCGCAGCACGGAAAACAGCAATATCAGAAGCGACCATGATATCAAGTTCAGTATCAACGTTTGTGGAATCCCGTTGTACGCGCCGGTGATGATCACGTTCTGGGAGGAGTTCACCAGCATGCAGCCCTCGTCGTCCGACGAGTTCGATACGGTGGCCGCCAGGGAGAACGATAGAACATCGTTCGTGTAACGATTCATTTTAGAAGTTGCAACACAATCACTCAGGCGATGACACACAATTTGTACGCATGCTTATTGAAAGTCACGTCGAAACACAGAAACAGTCACTTGGTTGACATTTTTTAGGTCAGATTTATCGAGTTTTCGATACCATCTGGAAAATCTTTTGTTATTTTTGATAAAATACGATAGCAAAAACAAAGACAAACGAGACGTACGACCGAGCAATTAGATTGACGTTTATTTATTGTATGTAATTGTATATAAATGAATGAATGACTGACGGGCCAAATGAATGAATGGGAAAAGTCTTCAGCCCATTACACACGCTTAGGTAAATCGCACGAACACGAATCGTGTATTGTAATGACATGTATAAGAAGCATCGTCATCAATATTCTAAAATCTATTGTACCTGTACCTAAATGTTTTGATCTTAGCTCAGATCAGGTATCCACCACCAAAAAAAAAATCGGTTTTGGCGTTTTAATTGAAAATGGCAACATTTGGCACCTATATCTTTATGACTACCTATTTGATGCCCAATAGCGCCATGAACAAACCATTAAAAACTCAGGCCGAAACAAGGTGAAACTTCCATACAAAAAAAAAATTGCCTTAAGGCCTGGCCAAAAGTTTACTAAAACAAAACTTTCTTAGTTCTGGTTCTATCAAATGGCGAAATCAGAAAAAAAATCTATGCGCCTTTTTTAGCGATTTGGGACCACCCCATCATCGTCGCAGTGTAGGTACAGAGGTATTAATACTTATCAAAATAAATTTTATAAATTGTTTAATTTGTTTCATACAAAAAATTAAAAATATTGTTTTTTCTACCTAAATTATATCGATTAGAAAAAATTGAACAGAACAACTTTTATGAAGATTTATTAGCTCTATCCATTAGCACAAAGAAAAATATGAAAAAAAGTCGGTCCCTACGTCCGTCCCCCAAATCCTAGTTTCGACCCACTGTGCGTCGAGACGACCGACGACGCGACGCGACACGACGACGACGCGACGACGACGATGTCCGATGACCTCCGTCAGTCAGTTTGGAACGGGCTTATTTCGAAACTCTTGACACACTCTTGATGAAGAGCTCGACAGCTGATGAATGAAATAATGAATGAGTGCGCTTATGAAGTACGTTCCGTTTCTCATCTATATTTTAGTGATTTTAAAATCGTAGGTTCTTTAAATTATTTTTTCGCAATTCTTTCTTTATCCGTTACCACATTTGAAGGGGGAAAATGCCCCTTTTGTTACACCGTAAACATGTTTAAAGTCGTTAAAGATCTTAGACATGAAAGAAAATAAATAAAAATCTTCGTAAATCGGAATGAAAACAAAAGTGTCGTGAAAGAGATGACAACCAATTAATTTGGCAAGAAAGACAGCGATAGACATAGAGGATAATGAATGAACGTTCAATTCAAGGAAGGGGTTTAAATTAAAAAAATCATTTTACTTACAGTACAGACAGATATTCGTAAAGTTCGGCCGTTCATAAAATAAGGAAAAATAATATTTTTGTATGCCTAAACTAGATAATTATGGCCGAATTTGATTGGATTAATTATTTAGAAGCAACCAAATTCATTGCTGTCCCTGAAGAATTGTTTTCTCATGTAAGTTTATAGTTTTTTCAGCACTTTAAAATGTTTTGGGTGCATTTTTTTTTAATTGAATAAGAACGTAGGACCACTATTTTTATTTTAACGTGGCGTTAGCTATATATTTATACAGTAATTTTAATTACTTGCTAACTTAAATTTCTTCTGCCTTATCAACACCCTATGGCATGTAATTCGGTTCCTATCTGCTGGGTAGTTATGTACTTACTTTTAATTTTCTATTTTTATCTTCATCCATTTTAAATTTTCCTTAATCAAGTTGGCTTATTTGTTGACCCATATTATTAGGGAGCTTGAGCTACTGACTGAGTCATAAACATAAACAGAGCATATAAACATGTTGCTCTTGTTACTTCTCCAGTGATAGATAGACTTATAAGTAAAATCTTGACACTTTAATAAGTACCTACCTATTATAATTATTATAAATCTAACAAATTTGCAAGACTAATTCATTAAATATATATTTTATAATGAGCAGTAGACTGCAAGGCATTAAACAGTAGGTATTTATTTGAAGCAATTATTCAAGGCCAGAGAAATAGAGCATGTGACTATAGGTTGATGGTTGTTGCAAATTATAATAAAATCACATGAAACAACTAATTTATTTTGTTTTATATAAAGGATAAATATTATACATGTCATCCAAGTGTGTGTGGATTGTCCAGCAATATTTTATTTACATATTTATTTATTGTTTTATTAGTGGGTGCATGAAGGGCATCATTTTTGCATGTTATTTATAGCATTTTATGTAATTTATTAATAATAGAAAATATTACCATGCTTATGCCCGTGGATTCGCACAAGCTTTTATATTGGCCTATTTCCATCCTTAGGAAACCATTTCCATCTGCCAAAGTTTGTTAACCCCTTCACTGCCTAGCCTCTCTTACAGCATGTAAAAGAGACTAGGCAGTGCACTTAAAAATGTTTAGCATGGGCAATGAAAGTATTAAGATCAGTTCAGCTGTTTAAAGGTGAAAAGGTAATAGACAGACAGACAAAATTACTGCCACTTTTATTTTATTAGGTATTAGTACAATGGTTTAAAAGTACTTTTAATTAATACTCAATACTCAAATGGTTTATTGCTTACATGTGGAGGTACAAATAGGTCTTAAAATACTATATAAAAGTCCAACATGCCCCTGCAAGGACATTGCAACATAAATTTACTTGGTATGTCTATGTAAGGATAATGTGCAGCATCAGCTAACACCAGTTCAATCTCATTTTACTGCTACCACTATTTCAAACAAATCAAATGTTACCATACCACTAACAAATAAAAAACAATAATCTGATCCAGGTGGAAGCCAGCCTCAACAATGGAATCCGGCAGCGAATGCTCCTGGAGGTATGCCACAAGAGCAACCCGGACGTGTACTGGATAGCCGAGATCACCATGGTCTGCGGGCACCTACTCCGGATCAAGTTCATAGGGGCGGATGATGACTTCTGGTGTGATATATCTACTACCAAAGTGCACCCTCTGGGTGAGTATTCAGATTAAATAATTGGTTTAAAAAGAAGTTATTTGAAACTTGTTCCCTGGTAAATAGGCAATAAACGAACACTTTCATGACTAAAGTCATTTAAAACGGGATATTTACCATGATTTGTTTTGAAAAAACTTTCATGACTCGTTTTCCTAGAGCTGCGTGTAGCGCCGGGCGCACACTAGTCTAGTCAGTTTAACTGCTATGCGGTGTGACCCGGAAGGGCGCGCCAAGCCGTAGCTAAGGACGGGAAGACGTCACGTTTGTTATTCTATGCCTGTATTATGTACCTGTGTCCAAATAAATGTTTTTCTTTTTCAATGTGCAATTGCGCATCACGGGTCGTTATAGTTATAGAGGGATATCGGGTGGTTAAACTAGCAGCCTGCCCACCCACGCAAAAAGGGCCCACCTGTGGCCAAGTTGCGGAAACCAGTCCAGAAACATGTAACATAGAGAGATAATTCTGAAATGTTTTCCTATTATATTGGTTTACGCGGCGCATGCCAGTAAAGCTCGCAGTGATCTTCAACAGTGCCATATCCTCATAGTGAATTATATGAATCGCAAAAATATCAGTCAGCCACTCTCACTCGCGCAGTACGCACGTGTCACAGTTGTCCGCTCCGTAGTGTGCCTTCCCCCCTGCCCGCCACAATATATAGATAAGTAAACATCCCTTTCCCGTTATAGGTAATTTAGTGTTTTGATAGTCATAAATGTTATTCCACAGGATGGTGCGGCAAATCCGACGAGCTTATAGAACCGCCTGACGTGATAAACGAGAAATGTGGAGACACCATCATAGATATCATGAAGAACGCCCTTTTGGACGGGCAGTCGGTCTCGATGGAGGCACTTAATAACAAGGGACTGTCGCCGATTGATCGCATCAAAGTGGGCATGAAGGTCGAAGTGCAGAATATGCTTGATCCGTACCGGTATTGGGTAGCTACTGTGAGTACCTATTCACAAACTTCCTAGTTACTCAGGATAATGACGACCTCGGTAGCGCAACAGACCAACACGTGGCGAAGCTCTTAGAAGGATGCGACGCAGGAGGTTGATGGTTCGATTCCCGCCTCGGAACAAATGTTTGTATGATCTTCAGAAATTTGTTCTGTGTGTTCTAGGTGTTTTATAACTAGCTGAGCCCTGCGGCAACGCCCGCGTGGAAATGTATGTGTCAAATGGTTTATAAACCTTCCTCTTGAATCACTATCTATTAAAAATAACCGCATCAAAATCCGTTGCATAGTCTTAAAGATTTAAGCATACATAGAGACAGACAGACATCGGGAATCGACTTTGTTTTATACATAGTGAAGAATCTAAATATGTAATTGAATGTATTAACTGATATGTATGTAGTTAATTTCTTAATGTATTAAGTATACCAGTTACATTAACACAAGCTCCCAAGCTTAGCTTGGGTTTAGTTTAGTTAGATGATGCTGTGTGAATTTTCCAGAATTTATCGTTTATTGACCAGTACCTACTGTAAAAAGTAACTTTTACCAAGCTATTTTTTTAGTAAACACTTCAGCTCACGGATTTAAAATGTTCTAACTCTACTCAAATTTTGCAATTTTACGAATGTCAATCTGCCACCTATTTAATTGACAAAGAACAACTACTTATTCCCCTGACCTGTGGCTGCCATTTTATTAGGTCTGCCAGTATGCTAATTAAATAAATAATGCTGGACAATTCACACAGCATTATCTAGCCCCATGGTAAGTGTTATGGGTACTAGAGAACTGATATACATAATAAAATACATTACATAGATAGATATTTAGAGGAGAAAATAGAGGCGGGAATCGAACCCGTAACCTCCTGCGTCGCAGCGCCCACCGTGCCACATCGGTCGTCTTCAGAAACAAAGTCTGTCTTTAGATGAGTTTGTGTTTTTGTCATTGCTTACTTGGGTTGGGACCTTATAGGCGGTGTAAGCCAGGTATTGAAATGGTTTTTACTGTCTGATTGAAGTGTTGAAACTGTCTTCAGGTGTCCGAAAACGTGGGCGGTCGCCTGCTGCTCCGGTACGACGGCGCTGATGAGGAGCTGCCTCAACTGTGGATATTCTTCTCCAACCCCAGACTTAGCGGATACGGATATGTCACTAATAAGGTACTTGCCGTGTGGAGCCGCTTTGGAATTTGTTCGCATCACCTGACCTCGGTAAACCATAGCGCCTTTGTCCCCTGCGACCAGGTGGGATGACGACTTGCGAAAGACTGCAGGTAGATGCTGGATGCGGCAAGCTGAAGACAGGGCGCTATGGCGCTCATTAGAGGAGGCCTATGTCCAGCAGTGGACTAATATAGGCTGATGATGATGACCTCAACGCTCCCCGCGGGTGTTGTAGGAAGCGACTAAGGGATATGGGTAGCGGGGCGGACAGTAGCGCCTCCTGCGAAACAGATCCACTAGTCTCAAACTGCGATACCCAACCCGAGTGCCCAGCGTGGGGATTTTGGCATTACCCCATAATTAAGCTTTTATGGCGATTATTTAGGGAGGCCTAAGACCAGCAGTGGAGTGGTAAAGGCTTTTGTTGTGTGAAGGTACGTACTTTATCATCTGAAGCCTGCGGGCCGCGAATCGTCGAACCACCTGACCACAACCTAAAGGTGTTTTTCTTTAACTAAAAACATCTGTAGCGAAAAACACAGGGATTATTTTCTATCGCCATCAAGTACATAATATGCGGCGGGCGAAGGTCCACCCGCGACGCATGAGGTTGTTCGATTCCCGCCTCGGTACAATTGTGTGAACAATCTGCAGATATTTGTTCCGGGTGTTCTGGTCGTTATCTATGTATAATAAAAAAATATATATCTATGTAATCTATTATATTAAGTATATCAGTCATGGGTACTAGACCCATAACACAAGCTCTGCTTAGCTTGGGCCTAGATGATGCTGTGTGGATTTTCCAACATTATTTATTATATTTACTACAAATACACAATCAAAATCTTATGTTTTTTTCAAGGGCGCGCCATGGCAGTTCAAGTACCCAGGGAAAGTGAACAAGTTTTCATGCAAAAACAAGTTGAGTACACAACTGAGGCTCACTGCAGAAGAGGCTATTCAGGAACCCACGCCAGCTGACCTCTTTGTGGTAAGAATTGTCGTCCGTAACTTCAATTAGTATTTAAGTAAGGTCTTTGGCCGAAAAACAGCGCTGAATATAAAAACGCTGTCCCAACCCTTATTTCGGCGCAGGGTCGTGGAGATAGTCTTATTTTCTTAATACCACCCGTTTGTGTCACTTACCCCCATGATAAACTCCTTTGTTTTCCGTTTGTTTATTCTAGCCTGTATTTTGTACCTGTGTCCAAATAAAGGTTTTTTCTATTCTTCTAAATAACACATTTATTTTGCACTCATAAAAGGACTTACAAAATTTGCGTATATACCATTAATTATGGTCTATAGAGATTACTGACCTGTTTTGACTAGGGTTTGAGGTAGGTTAATAAAACCTGTAGTAATACCTTCTACAGTCTACTTACGATCTAAGGGTGAATCGATTTAGGTACATTCCATGGTGGATATATTTATTATGCTGTTTTTGGTTTGTTTGTTCAACATTCTCCAAGGAATAAAACTAGTGTAAAAGTAATTAATGATAAAGTAACATCGATTCAGAGATACCAACATCTTTGAAAATTAGAGAATTTTGACAAAAAATCTACCTAAATATTCAAAAATGCTTCTATTGAATCAAAATTTATTAAAAAAATTCCACAGAAAATGGTTTACGATTTGCGGCAACTTACTTTTCCGCAAGTTTAGTTCCTTGTAGAAATAATAAAAAAAAAAAAAATCGCAAAAATGTAACTAAAGCGTAAAGTTAATCGAACGCCGCCCTTTATTTAAGAAAACTGCTTTCTTAAGAGTCGATTTAGGCTAACGAAAATATTCCTATTACAGCCCAACCAAAACCTAGAAGCACACAACTTCTCAACCGGTATGAAACTCGAAGCGCTCAGTCCCCAAGACATGAAGACCATACGCCCCGCCACGGTGGCCAAAATCTTCAACAACTTTCATTTCCTAGTCACCATCGACGACCACGAGACTGACTATGAAGACTCAAGAATGGCCTGGCTCTGCGACTCTCTACACCCCTACATCTACCCCATAGGCTGGGCTCAGAAAAACAACTTCACCCTAAAACCTCCCAGAGTATGGATAGACACACCATTCGACTGGGATGAGTATCTATCCATGACTAAATCGACTCCGGCACCTGACCACTGTTTCGGGAACAAAGTCCCTCTAACCCAGATCCAAAAGAACATGAAACTAGAAGCAGTCAACCCTCACAATCATGAAGAGATCCACGTGGCGTCCATAGAAGCGATCGCGGAACACATGGTCTGCATCGAACTTCTACCAATAGGTGAGAAGTTCTGGTGCGCGCAAGATAGCGATTTACTATTCCCGGCGGGCTGGTGCGATACGAACAACTACGCGCTACACATACCGGACTTAACCGCCGTCAAAAAAGAGCCGGAGAAGCCTAAAGAAGTTGCTAGAATCGTCAAGGAAGAGATGAAGTCTTCAGACGAATGGTGCGAGCGTATATTCTTCAACTACAAATGCTACGCCGGGCCGTCGATATCTAAGAACAAGCTGTCGCAACTACCGAAGCACGTGGGCCCCGGGCCGCTGACGTTGGTGCTCAAAGAGGTGCTGAATAAGATCATATCGGCGTCGTATAAGCCTGCTAAGTTGCTGAAGGATTGGGAAGTGGAAGGCCCACCTGAAGAGGGCATGAGACTGGAAATGTTGAGGGCCAAGTAAGTATTCATTTACAATAATAAATAACGAATAGTGGGAGGAGGAAAAGACAGGCTATTGCCCAGCAGTATGGCTCAAAATAAGAAGTTAATTGGTGGGGCGACTTTAAAGTAAAGAAACTGAGCTATTTATTCAATACTTTTATGGACCATGACGCACATGAACGTATCCCTCGTATAGCTGTGGCGGTGCGCCACCCTTGTGGATCGTTCCGCAGAGGCTCGGCAGTGAAAGCGTTAATGGCGTTGTATCTTTCTTTTCAATTCTGATCATTGATTAAGGTACTATCTACCCCGAATTTTTCGGTATAGCAACTTCTAAGAACTTTCCCCTTACAAATACGTAGCTGATATCTTACCCTAACCTGACACAATGTTTTTTCAGATTAAAAACGAGCACCTACCACGCATACGTGCCGATCGTGACTTGCAACACTGGCGTGAGCGCGTTCTGCCGCGACGTGTGCGCTAAGCTGCAGTCCTGTCCGTGCCTCTTCGGGCCCACCGAGTACTCCGACACCTGTCCCGCTAACTGCCAGCAAGTCGATAAGAGCACCTTCCGTATGTTATACTCATATTCATTTTGTTTTTGGTATAAAGTTATGAGCTTGTGGAGATAATAGACAACATGCTTGTTATTGTGTGTGTAGATTTGAACGCGCGTGAAAATATGTGCGCAATCTACAATTTATTGTTATTATCCCTTTCAGATAACGGCACAGAAAGACGTGGCAGGCCAAAAGGAAGCCTGAACGGGCGAAGGAAGAAGCGGAAATGCCCACCTAAGGAGGCCGGTAAAGGCGCACAACCGGCGAGCAGCCAAGAGACCAAGGACGGAGACCAGGAGACCGAGAGCAACAGCGCCGGCTCCGCGCCCGTCTCGGAGGCCGGCACGCGGCCCAACTCGCCCGACGGAGACCACCAGCGAACTAAACGGGAACCCAAGAACCACCCCAAGTTAGAGATGAAAACTCGCGGCGCCAAGCTACCTAACTTCGCGATACAAATGAAGGAAGCCCACTGGGACAAGAAGGAGGTCGAAACCATCTACAACAGCACGTGCGTCGCAAAGAAGACCCACGCGTACAGCGACACGGAAAACGACACCAATAGCAGCTCCAACTCGCGTGACGCGAAAAACATATCCGATGTTTCAGATAGCGAGGAGCCGGAACTCAAGAAACTTAAGTTTTCCACCTACGATCCGTTGCCGTCCGATAATAAGATGTTCGAGAAAATGGCCATGTCCTGGATGAGCGGGAAGCTCAAACTATCCCAGAACCCTTTGGACTGGTCCGTGGATGACGTTTACGCGTATCTCAGCAACACGGAGGATTGCAAGCTCATAGCTGATAGGATGAAGCAGGAAGAAATCGACGGACAAGCGTTTGTGATGCTAGATATATCGGCAATCAGGGAATTTTTGCACATGAAAAAAGAGTTCGCGTTGCAACTCACAAAACATATAGATATGATAAGGTGGTATACAGTTAATTTTGAGGAGAATGCGGATTTGTAATCCGCTAGGGTGAAAAAGAACTGAGTAGGTAGGCAAGCATTTGTTACTATGCAGCAAGCAATCAATATTAGAGTGTAGACTCGCTTATGGTTGGTTTCTACAAAATATGTTATTGAATGTGTTATAAAATGGGGAAGAGAGTTAATTTATGTTGAATGTTAAAATGATCTTGATTATGAAATGGTTTAGTCGTATTGACAAATTAGCCAAATAGATTTAGTTTTTAATTATCATGTCAGGGTTTTTGTAACCAAATTGTATATTCTATTCATAATCTAGTCCAAAATAAACATTGTTCCATTAAAAATATGTATTTTAGTAATAATTTAAAACAACCAAAAAAAATTATTTGTTGCGAAATTTTTTGCAAATCAAACTGCAGATTTTGTATAATAACGACTTTGACTTTTCGTTGTTTTCTTCACTAGAAAAATCCTCGTCCAAGTAAATGTCTTTTTTTGCGAATGACATCTTCACGGGGATTTCTCTATCAGTATCAGTGTCGTTTTGTTGGCGACTGTAGATCTCGACTTCCATCCGCTTGGCAGCCAGCTTCTTCAAGTTATCGGCGGATGCGGCGGGGCTCGTGGTCATCTTCTCGCTTGGCTTTCTAATGTTTATTTCAGAAAGTAGATGTCGCTTGTTCAGTGACGGGTGTACCTGGGGCTCGCTCAGTGTTAAAAGCTGGAATAGCTCGTCGATTTTGGCCGTTTTTCCTTTCGGCGAGATATCGTCTAGCGTCGAATCGGTGAGGTAGTTTTCGTTTACGTAAGCGGCTAAGAGGCTCGAGTTCGTTTTAGCCGGAAGAAGCGTATCGGGAGCATTAGTAATGGCGACTGCAGAAACGGTGCTGTTGACAGATGTGCATGTGCCTGAAGATAAAATGTGCTCAAACATGTCTTTTATGAAATCTTCCATGTCTTCCACGGAACTCTGAGTGTTTTTTGCAATAATTTCGTGAAACCTTTTCCTATACATTTCGAAGTCACGCATACTTGCATGAAAGTTATCGAAAATGTTATTTACTGTAGTTTTGAAGAATTTTATGTTTGACTCGACACTACCTAGGGAGCTATCCTCAGTTTGAAGCTCCTGAGAAATATTGCTATAGATTCTGGTTTCAATTTTTTCTAAATCTGAGTTAGTCAAGGAACCTTTAGTCACTACCCCAGTATTACTGGAATCTTTAACTGGTACTTCATCGTGTTCGTATCTTTTGTAATATTCGCCTGGGTTTAAACTAGGCTCTTGATTTTGTTCTATACTGCGACTGGTTGAAAGAGTTATATTAAAATCCGATTTAGAATAAATTTCGAATTCTGTTGAGGACGACTTAGCAGTTCCTTGAAAATGTAAACTGTGATGGCTTTTTAACATTCGTTCAGCTGTAACAAAAAGTAGGATATTTTACAGCATCCGTTATACAGGATCCTTTTTTTTTCGTGATGGCATGTAGTCTTAGAACGAGCCGACAATAGGTAATTATTTTGGATCCAGGAAATGACTGTTTAAACCGTAATAAACGGTCCTTTACAAACGAATCCGCTGAATGCAGCCGGTTACAAGATCTAACGTGAATACACACTAAGTCGGCTATTCGACATCCACGGGCTGAGTTGGGAAGGCCGATTCTTAGGTACGCGCACTAAATTCCTAAGTATTTAATGTAGTGTGCTAATTTGCCAGGTTTCTTTCATTTAAGGGTCCGGCGACCCTCGCTTGCAAAAATCGCTCCGAATATCGCTGTCCCTGTTTAACTCTTGCGCCGCGCCACATGCGTGCGCGATAGCAATATTAGCCGTTCAAAATTTGGTTTATTCCGTTAATAATAATAAAATAATAATAAAAATACCAAAAATTATGACTGAAAACTGTACTTTGTATTATTACAAAGTATTGTTATTCTGTAACTAGACAGTATAAGCTATGTTCCTTAATAAATAAAACTTAAGATATTGATGTTTTTCATACGAAACAAATAGCCAGAAAATTTGTCCATTTTCGCATAAAAATGTGCAAAATGAGATTGGCTTTCATTTCATTTTAGGTAAGTATTTTGAAAAAAAAAACTATTTGGGAACCTAGATAAATACTATTTTAATACAGATAATGCAATATTATAGTGGAAATATGCTTGAATTAGAAATAATTTTGGTATTACGTTTGTATGAAGAATTCGTCCCTCCGGAGGCCCCTTAAAGGAACCGAGTGAATGACTGGACTGACCAACATCTAGTGCAAGCATAAAGAGAATAGGTATAAATCTGAAAGTTCACGCTCTGTAGCACTCGCTCTGACTTACCCATGATCCTGTAGGGATGACTCCAAAAATGTGTAAGAAATTCATATAAACAGTTCTAACCTAATCAGTAAACTTGGGTTACGACTACTACATGAAAGTATGTTTGAGATAATATGAAAATATAGAGTTAAAATACAACCAGCATTTCGTCAAGAGAATTTTAAAATATTTTATTTTCTGATTGAGCAGGTCTTGTCAGAAATCACTAACAGTCTATGATAGTGAGGTAAGATCTCTTTAGATTGTTAATAATAGTATTTGGCACAGAACAGATAATACATGTATTCTCTGTTCTGTGGTATTTGGAAACTACTGTAACACTGTAACTATGAAATTGAACATATACCTTTTTCGCGGCAATCAGACATGGTAAAAAACATCGTGATTTTGAACGAAAAAGATTGTCTTGGAGTAATACATTGTTTATGGTTGACTGACAGAGATAGAACCATTAAAACTCAATGGGAGCAAGGGAAACGGACTATAACATGGCCATGAAATAGATTGTCTATGGTCTCAGTCATTGAACCGTTTGTCGTCGTCGCCGTCAAGCAAGTCAACTGCCGAACGAACGACAGCGAGTGACTCTCTGAGGCCGCGCCTTACAAACCGAGAATTTTATTATTTCTGTTGGTTTTCGCGATGATATTAATATAGAGCAACCTTTTAGGTAATTCGTTAACTTATAATACAATAATTGTAGAGTTGGTGAGCGCGTAAAGGTTACATTTTAGCTGTGGAATGTAAAATATCGATTTACCGTGTATGGCTACAAATTGTGATAATGTGCGGTTTTCTCGTGTTTTATGGTGCTAAAATCGTGTTTTTATTAGAGCATAAGGCTCTATCATATGTTATTTAATAAAGAAACAATATTTTGTGTCATAAAAATCCGGAAGATTTGTGATTTTGTTGTTACTATTTTTAGTGGGTGTTGTCATTGTGGTCCTAGCTTTATTCGGATTAGGTCATCGTGAACATGTGTGCCGGAATAATGTGATTCAAAATCTAAAGTGGTCTTATTTGGTTTCTTGTTAGATATACGAGTTCACCCAAAAGGAACCATGGGGCCGAGCAGAGTTATATGTTTCGCCGCCTTGGTTTGCCAGGCGGCGGCGCTATGTAAGTACCACTTACTTATTTATATGAATATAGTAATGCAGTAGTTCATTCAATCTTTTCGTTCTGCTCTATTGACTAGTTAGGTCTTAGAAATGTGATATAAACAAAACCCTTCACTCCTGCCGTTGTTATGTACACAGCAGATCTCTAGCAATCACTTACTTGTTCAGAAACAAGAATATTAAAAACAACCCTAACATTATAAGACGAAAGATACCCACCCACTCTATGTAAAAAGTACTGAATGAAATGTGTGGAAATTTTGCATAGATTTTTTGAATGGTAACTAATAAAGCACTTTTTCCAAAAACTAGCATTGCAAAGCTTACAAACAGGTTTTTCCAATAGGATTACATTGTAACACAACTATCTTAAAACTAATTGCAATCTTTTCAAAAATCAACAGTCTTGCAGACTATTATAGGTAATTTGTTCTGTTAGTAAAATCTAGATTCCAATGTAATTGATTGCATGATCCAGGTAATTGCAATGATTGGTTTGTCCTTGCTGAGATCTAGTAGAGATTTTCATGACATAATTTAGCTATGACATAAACAACACCAGTTAGTCACCTATAGAGTATTCTCATCTTCTTCAATTTGTCTCCAAGAGTCATATTAATTTGTAAATCATTTTCAACATTTATTAGTTTTTACCTGCAACTTCACACCCGTTGTTTCTATGGAAATGTTTTAAGTTTATTTCTATCCTATAGGAACTGATTTATTTCGGGCCTGGAACTACCTGTATGCAAAATTTCAGTCCGATCTATTCAGTACTTTTTGAATAAAAGAGTAACAAACATCCATACATTCAATCATTCACATTTATAACATTAGTAGGATTATAAGAAAAAACTTACTTGCTTAACTCAACTTATTATTTATTTTAAATTATTCTAAAATAGTAAAATAAGCCTTATTTACAAACTTATGAGCAATGTTATGATAAAATAAAAAATCAATAAGATGCTTATCAGGGGGGAGGCCTGCATCTAGCAGTATGATACAATACAATACAATACAATATAACTTTATTGCACCATCAATACAAAAAAAAAATTATAAAAATACTAAAGGATCTTAATACTAATTATAACTAGTGGCACAATCGGCGGCCTTATCGCTAAAAGCGATGATAAACTTATGAGAAGTTTTGAAAAAATGTTTGCTGTACAATGAAATTGTTTTAAAAAACCTTTTGCCTAGCTACTGGGAAATTGGTCTATGTAAGATGTCCTTTAATTTAAAACTTGGTCAGAAACAGACAGCTGAGGATACAGGGCAAAGCATTATTATAGCAAATTAAGCTATTCACAAAAAAATCTTGATAATTATGTAACTAACAGCAAAATTAATAATATTTGTGTTAACTTGATTTTCTTATGCATAAAAACTTCTGTCTGTAAAGTCAATGAAGGACATGCTTTACTAATGTATAACTTGAATTTCTTTTGCACAGTGACATCACCACCAAAAATGGTAAAGCAGCCCACACAGGAAGAAATCCTTTTCCAAGTGGCAGTGGCATCCGAGGTGGACAAACCCTTCATCATTGAGTGCGAGGCCGAAGGAGAACCAGCACCTAAGTAAGTTATTTAGTTAAAATATAAGGATGGAAATATTTAGTACTTATTTCATGCAAAAACTTCTGTGATAAGATCCAACAAAGTAAATAGAAATTAATAGAATATATTTATTTGTTATATTAAAACTTAAAAGACTTAACAACATAATAAACTTAAACTAAGAGGAAATATGTGGGTGTGTAAGTCCAGTGCCTAAAAAAATGCCTGTGCCAAACTGCACTTCATGTGCAAATAAAAGTGAATTTCCACAATTCTTATATCACTGAAGATTTTGTGATGTCAAAGTCAAAATATTTTATTTCTTTAGGTTTAAAAAAAAAGCACTTAGACAAGTCAAATGACGAATTACCTACTACCAAATAATTCCATCTGCATGAGTACAGAGGTAATCATCAGAAGTGTTACAATTCCATAAAATATTTCTCTAATAGAGATTGCGTCATTGGACTCCATATTGAGTGTTCAAGCTATCTATTATTCAGGTACCTACCATGTGAACAAAGTCATGGGTAAACGCTAGATTGTTTCAAGCATATACAAGTAATTATTTGAAGACGAATACTATAATATTAACACAACTAAAGATCAACAATAAAAATATTCCTTAAGGCCTATTCGGAATAGGAAAATAGAAGTTTCTGATTCGTTATCGACTTTTCGTGAAAACCAACTTTATGTCACTTGTATAACATATAATGCCCAGACTAGAAGTCTACCTTACCTACCCATACCAAAAGGCCGTTATTGTAGCCATGTGTTGCAAAAACTGGTCAAATGAATAGTCCCCACACTAACTTGAACTTTTGACAGCATTATGATGTATCGTAAAAACTTGGCGCGAAAACGGTTGCTGGTTTCCGGCGAGGTATTAAATGAAAATTGATACTGGCATGTTTTTATAAGCCAATTAAATGTTCATAATGAATCCTTTCCTTTATGCGTAAGAGAGCTTAACGCCTTAGTTTTAAGTTCCTCCGTTTTGTTACAACGTTCGTCATAAGGTTTCTTGTTGTTAAATACTATATAGATAATAATATACAAAAGCCAATTAACACTGCAGTCTGCAGCTTTTTGGAAAATATACAATTTGAATAGAAATGCTTGGTGAATAAAGATTTATCTGAAAAACTGGAAAAAGGAGGTACTACTGGACTGGATATTATTATGAAGAATATGACGTGCTCCATATTTGTTTAGATTTAGAATTGCTAGAACAGGATAAACATATGAGCGAACTCACGCGATGGCAGAAACTAGGTTTTCATTGTCGTACATTAATGTTTGTACCTAGCAATTTTTGTCTTAATTCCTTGAATAAAACCACAAGTCTACCTGAATCCTTGTATTTGATGATTCAATTCTATTTTACTATCAATATCCTGCTCATTATTGTCCAATTACAACGAATATTCTATTCTCATTCATTCTCATAAAATAGCAAACAAATAATATGAATAATTCATTCAGTGAATCAACCTTGCGACTGGTTCGAGTCATCTGGAGGGGCGCCGCCGCCGGCATTATGTCATTCAGTGGATATAAACTCTTATTAGCATACTTTTGCTCTTCATAATCTGATTGATCTCTCATAGCTTTTCTATAAGAAATTATTGAAAATCTATCAATACTCAAGATCCTATTGCGTCCTACTACTGTTAAAATGAATCTCTGTTTTACGTCTTATCGGTTATATATAAATTGGTCCAGCAGATATAGTTGTCTGGTGAATCCCGTTATCAACGGCGGGCCAATTCCATTAAATTCATTGCTTCGCCTTAACAATGATTGCAAAATGTCACAACAAATTTTGTTATTTTTCCGTTGATGAAAGAAACTAAAGATAGAAACGCAATATCAAAAGTATCAAACTTGAAGCCATTCTATGAATTTCTCCATGCAATAAGCACCGCACGCACTATTTAGATTTTTTTCATCTGCAACGATACAACTGCCACTTTAAAGCGATTGGGTAGCAGACTTATCTTTGTTTAAAATGTTTTACTTTTTTACGTAATATAATGTCAAGAACAAGATAGAACTCTACTATGTACGCACATGAGTTGTTCCTTTAGTTCAATTCGACTTAAAAGATGAAGGGATGTCCTATAGCAAAGTAGCCTCGAATTTCCGTTAGTTTGTCGGTACCAGTTGCCAGCCAAGTCGCGAGTAAAGTATCGATGAGAGCATGATAGATGAAATTCGATTGAGTTGTGTTACGTACCTCTAAATCTAAAACTATTGCGAAGGAGTTTAGCCACAAAGCATACACTGGCTCATAGCTTCCACTGGGAAGCGTTAGTAGATTTGCTTTGCCCTCTTCGAGTCAAGAATCACTGGTTTCTTTACTCAAGGAGGCTCACGATAGAAAAGGCAAAAAGTAACAAAGACTTAAAACGTATGACTATTAACTGTTGGCTTAAGCAGCATTGGGTGGGTTTGATGAAGTCTTTAGGACACACGAACCTGGAATGGAACAGTTCAAGGCGAATAGGCTAACTAATGGCTTTTAAATCATTAATTTTTTGTAGGGCTTGAATCCCTAGGCTTGATTATAATTTATTTATAGAAATATTACCACGAGTTTTATCGTTTCTGCGGGAGCCTAAACATGCTGCGTATGTTTTTAATTATCTTCACGGGATGAGTAATTAACTGACTAATAAATGACGCAGAGTTTTATTAAAAGCTGTTTATTATTACGCCAACATTTTCTAATATTATATAATATTTATTACACGAAAATGTTAATATCTTGTCTTCAAAGCTGTCGCTAACACGATAACACCAGACCTTTGATGCCTGGTTAGTTTTTATTATCGTTAAAATGTCGTTAAATTATGTAATTTCTTTTTTTAAAGCGGGAAAGGAAATAATAGGTAAAAAACTCAAACCAACTCAGTGGCCCAGCGGGCGAAGGTGTGCCTGCGACGTATATGGTAGCTAGTTCGATTCTCGCTACGGGACAAATGTTGTAAGGTCTGCCAGCATTTATTGCGGGTGTTTTCTAGGTATATTTTTTTCTTATTGCCTTGTACAAATGTAATGTATCGAGTTCTTTATATCAGTTATCTAAATTCAAGCTCTGCTTAGTTCGGAGCTTAAATAATGCTGTGTGTCCCATCACTCAATTTAAACCTCAGTAAACCAGGTCCTTGGTTCATTGTTACCAATTTACTAGTACAATACATTTTAGTGAAATGTTTATTGCTCGAAATTCATTCAGCACGCGACAGACGGTGGCTGATAAAAAACGTATGAATTTCCCAGTACGACTTGCCTCTGCTAGCACAATATTCTGCATAGTTTTTAGTTCACAAAGTTGGGAATGGAAATTCTTTGCCAATGGACTGTAAGTCCGGAGTAAATCGATATTTCACAGTGGTAGTACTTTCCTGCAAATAGCTGCATATACACCTGTGTACATATGAAGGATGCCTATGAAATATTCGTGTCGAGCGACATCACATACGGCATGCAGTTTTAAACTCTAGTTTGGCACGTTCGTTCGTGCTATTCGAGAATAGTTTACCTAAATGCTATGATGTGTGTGAGACAATAAACTAAGTAGTACGTGTGGAGCTCATTGGGAATAGTGGGAATATATCGAACAGGCTTTTCTCTGTTTTGGTTTCGTAAAAATACATATATCTCCAACCCATAAGAAAAAAAAATGTAAAATGTACTCAGAACAAACCATGTTAGTATTTGGTATGTTCTAAGTACATTTCAGCCATGAAAGAGTTCTTCTGTTCCTTGAAAATCTCTATCAGCAATGAAATTGCCTACATTCATTGAGATTCGAGAAGCATACCACAAATAAAAGTACCGGTAATTACGGCAAGAGGGGGCGCTCGATCGAAACCCTCAGAACGTACTGACAGGTTCTGTTTGTTCAGATAGGAAGAGTATTGTATATATTTTTCTCGGGGAATTGGTAGGACTTGACTTTTCATTTTGTGCAATTGCTATCCATCATCTAACTAAATATGCTGACTTCTTCAGTAGTCTCTGCTTCTCTGATTATAATGGGGCCCAGCTAGACAATACCCCGTGCAATTAAAGCATTACTTTTTATCCATATTACCTGCTTTTGATAATGCTATGTTTGCGCACCGCGTATTCCTACCTCTGCCCTTTCAAAGACATTGACCGGTCTGTCATTAACCATTTCAAATTCCGACAAAGTTCAAGATCTGCAATCTGGAGCATTGGAGCACCCATTAAAGCTTACATAATATACATACTTATCGTACATATGTGCGTCCTACTTGGCAGTGGTCGGAAGTTATGCGTAAAGTGGCCGACGATGGCGTCCCGGCCGGTATTCAAATGGTTTAGTTTAGTTGTTGTAAATTGTAATGCACATCACGTTTACTGGAGCTTTTAGCTGGTGCATTACCGCTCACGCTTTTGTATATGGTACAACCATTTTACTGAATTACAAACTCACAATGCTGCCACAGAACACCTTGAAAAGTCAACATCCTAAAGTGTTATACATAATCGAGTTTTCGGATTCTAAGCGACTGCAGAAAACTCGGCATTTATTTGGTATATTATTTAGTAGGTAATAATTTTATCGAATTTATTTAGCATTTTTGAGAAATATACTAAATAAAAACTGGAACATACATTTATTAGATGATGTCACCCGCTATGCCTTTGTAACGTACGGAAATATTATGTATGTCGTACATTTTCCTACACCTTTGGCTCACCAACTCAGTGGATTGTGGCCTCGGATATAAGACTTCCAGACTTATTTGATAGCCACATTTATAAGCGATAAAATATTGAATGTTAGTTGGTGAAATGTTGTTGAAATGCGATTCCGTTCAATCGATCTGTTTATTGGGTTGAAACTTCCGTTTCCAATTCTCTGCTAAATCTAAATCCAGTCTCGATGTACATTGTTTGATTCCGTTACTACACTTCCGGCAAACGGTACCTAAGATATTTTTGGAACTTCTTGCGTAAAGTTGGGTTAGGTTAGTATAATTTGACTTATAAAACGACTTAGTGAACTTCTGTGTAGGCTTATCTTGAGTTTAACATGCGAGGTATCGTGAGTTTAACTGGCAAAATTACAAACGTTTTCTACTCACCGGACTCTCATAGCTAACGAAGGACACATAATTAATGCGTTTTTTCTGTGTCACAAAATTACAAGTAAAGTAAACAAACATTTCGCCCTTTTTCTCTGTATTGTAAATTGTAAATATCAATTATGTCCACAGATACCGGTGGATAAAGAACGGCAAGGCATTCGAATACACGAGCTACGACAACCGTATCTCTCAGCAGTCCGGGCGAGGCACGCTCGTCATCAGCAAGCCTCGCGACGAGGACCTCGGTCAGTACCAGTGCCTCGCCTTCAACGAGTGGGGCACAGCCGCCTCCAACTCCGTCTTCGTACGCCGTGCGGAACTCAACTCCTTCAAAGAAACAGAGGGCCAGCAGCTCGTCGAAGCTGACGAGGGAAAGCCGTTCAAACTCACCTGCGAACCGCCGGACGGCCACCCCAAACCGAAAGTATACTGGATGTTGCAAGGCGACCAGGGACAACTGAGAACCATCAACAACTCGCGAATGACGCTCGACCCTGAAGGGAACCTGTGGTTCTCGAATGTTACGCAATCCGACGCTAGCTCTGACTTCGCGTACATCTGTACCGCTAACTCCATCTTCAGGAATGAGTACAAGTTCGGGAACAAGATTTACTTGCAAGTGACGCACACCGGGATCTCCCCGACGTTGAATAGGAACGAGCCTGTGCGCCAGTACACCACTAGGAAGGTCGAGAAGGCGCTTAAGGGGAAGAGAGTGGAACTTTACTGCATATATGGCGGGACGTGAGTATTTATTTTCCTTCTTTTTCATTTGAGATTTTTACCGATACAAAACTTCTTGTACTTATAGACAGAACATTTTTTTTTTGGATCAACGTTCCAGACTTTGTTACCATTTTATTGTACATCAAAAATGATCTCCATTCATCTTTGTAGTTATTGCTCTGTAAAGAAAGGATAACATAACTCATTGAAGCGCAAAAACGAACCGTATTTATTTCTACGGCTTTCCTCGTCGCAATTGTAGAGAAAGTACCCTGACCGAGATGCCAGCTTTTCCTAGTAACTATTACTAAGAAAATTACCGTACCTGCTCTCAAATTACACTCGATGAGAAGGCACGAGTGTCGTCGCATTCCATCGAGGTCGGATAAAAAATACAAAAGGAGTATCACTTAAATAAATTACTGATCGATATGTGGATCGAACATTATTGTTGACCTAGATATTTTTTATTCAAACAATATCTGATCGCACGAATACCCTCAATTGCAATTGTTGCTGTTTTAAACATAGACAAAAAGATAATATAACTGATTTTTCGTCGTCCGTTCTCCTAGGCCTCTACCCCAAATAATATGGAAGAAGAACGGTCGGCCCATACAATCCACGCAAGATATAACCCAAGACAACTACGGCAAGACCCTGGTTATAAAGAAACCCACATATGAAGACGAGGGCACGTACACCTGTGACGTCAGCAACGGAGTCGGCACAGCCAAGTCTTACTCCATCACGCTCAATATTGAAGGTAAGATCTTACTTACATATTTCATCTATCTTTCGTCTTTTGAGAGATATGTGTTTCTGTAAGCTCCAAATTTTCATAAAAGGCATTCAGTTAGTACCTATACCTAACTGTTGCCTTTTGCGTCAACTTTTGCGAGAATTTGTTAACGTGAAAGTAGGCTTACGCGCATTAGTTTATCTGGTATTGGTGTCAATTCAGGTGTCGCCAAAACTAAACTAAACTTATTTAATTGGACCATGTTGTCATCCTTTTTATTTCGTTCGTAATGCAAAGAACGGCAGCATTTTTAGTGCTTTCAAATTCGTTTTGGTGACATCTGAATTGACACCATTCTTTTCTCACAGCTCAAGATTCCAAATGAGGGCGCCATTTTCATCCTATAGAAAGCATCCTAAAAATATTCTTATTCAACCGATTTATCAGGATAAGATTGCAACCCTCGCCATGTTTGTTCACAAAGCATCCAATTATTAAAACCCAGTGGTGCAATACTTATTTTCTCGATTTTCATTCAAATGCCAATTCAAATATATCCTCGGCTTTAATCTTCCAAGACTTTTGCCGACGTCATTTTATAAAGGGAGCAAGGATTTTCTTATTCTCTTCTGGATGATTAATTTTTCATTAAATCGTGACAGCGTTGTCGTCGTTATTTTAAAATAACTTTGCAAGCTTTTGCTGACATCATAATTTTAAAAGGTTTTATGGCGGTCCGTCATCTTCGTCGTCAATTTGGATGAATCATCTCATGACCTTTCGTCACAACACAACATAAGTAAATAATCAGTTCAAGGAAACAAAACTCAGTCATCTTAAACTGAAGCTTCGTATGCAATGATGCAGTCAGAGAAAAAACTTATAATGACACTTTTACGATGAAGATTTGTCCTTACTACACTGTAAGGACAAATCTTCATCGAATATAGGAAGCTGGTCACACTAATCCCGACGTTATTTTTTGCTAAATAAGTATCATTATCCAACTAGACATTAATTTCGTTTAGTATTGTTTACGATATCCCTATGACATGACTAATATAGCAATCGAAGTGATTGACGATCGTATAGAAGGTGAACAGCTGTTGAGTTTCTATGCCATGGTTCTTGGTTTTTAGGGTTCCGTACACAAAGGGTGCCAACGCTACTATTACTGAATTTGAAACGATATTTTGTTATTTTCAGTACTTTTGCGCCACCCAGTACCTAAGGTGTAAAACCCTAGGTACAACTTGCACTTTTTTACCGATAAACAAATTTTCTTTATATTACTTTTAAGAATCGTTTTCCGTTTCCAAGAATGGCATGAAATGTTTCTAGCTTACTAAAAGACTTGAATAAGAGCATTCGTCTCAGTAGTTTTTCAGCTTTATCGGTTTTTTACACCTTTCTTTCCCAAGTCTGCCAGTCGCCCACTGATTGTAATTACCGTTACACCGGGATACAAACTACCCACTATTGGGTAATAGGCACCTACACGGCGCGGCGCTGTCGTCCTGTCTTTTCTAGTTGTCTATTTTAGTCTAGGCTCAAGTGCTTCCATCCTTATTGAGAACGTACATAAGTCTACGTAAGACGTATTTTTCATCTAGCTATGATGTCTTAAGGCCCGTTTCTAATAGCAGATGAAGCGGAAGTGTCTAAAAATAACATAAGGTATCAATGCTGATCTGGAGGTTTTGACATAATCTCGCCTCCGCTTCGGTGCATACCGATTGGGCATAATATGATGTCTCTATCAAATAGAAACTTTGAAATCTGCATACCTCTTCCGATTTGACAAAGGGCCATTGTGCCAAAACAAGCGCCGATTTAATGCCGATTTACAATACATATAGGGTTGGGCGCCAAGTATTTGGCCCTGTTACTGACCGATAGCATTTTAATAATGCATTATCATTTGATAGTCTGCATGAATCAGTCGTAGTAAATAGAGAAACGGTAGTTCAACTTCCTATCTTTGTATGTAATGGTAGATATATCTCTAAGATTTATGGATGAGGTTTATAGCCTAGGTATCCATAATTCAAGATGAAGCTGCGCTTCTGTCTGAAACTGGGTCGTCAGTTCTGCTGGCAAAGCGTAAAGTTTCCAAATTTCTATCTAGTTCCGCACCACTTTTGAATAAATCACGTCTCGAAAACAAGAAAGCCATAAAGCTACCCCGTCGTGGTTAAAATATTCGTTTGTTGAGCTTTCTCGCTTTACAGTAAATAATTGTAATATAAGTAATTGGTCAATTCAGTTCAGCCATTGAATAACATGGTGAAAGTGCACTGGTTCACCATTACTATGGTAAAGAGCTTCGTCACTCCATATCCAACAGGAACTTAGTTGTAGTTGTTACTATGATTAATGAGCAAGTAACGTTTATTGGTACTTCCCCGTCCTTTATGGATATCAAACCTGTCCGCCGTCACTGATTTGAATGAGCGTTTCGTATTTTCATTACTCGAGGATGTAATGGAGAGTATCGCTTCCTCACGTGTCCTCACGAGAAATTCCTGCGAGGTTTAAAGGAAATAAAGCAATTTGAGTTTTCGGTTTTAACTTGAGTTATTCGTAGTTCAGGATGCTCGTATACCTACTTCTCACTTTAAGACTCCTTTAAGAAATTTTTGGCCTCTTATTCTGTGCAGTTCCATGCCTGTCCTCCGCTTGTACCATTATACCATTATAACGCAATCCAATCAGCATCATAACGGCACAGCTTTGCATCTTGCTTTTTTCACTCTATGCTATTCCGTTTCCGAGTTAATTAGAATGCGACAATCTTACTCGTACAGCGATACAACATACAAAAAGTATATAGCTGTATTGAGAGTACTTTAGAACTTTGTTTGCTACGTCTGGGTCTTTATTGGCCCTGGAATCGAGTTGAATCAGACTATTTGATGGAGTGGTAAAAAGAAATAAAACTTTTTCAATTTCGCTGTCCGTCTGGTATAGGTTCAAAGTTGTGATCGCTGTATATTACATATTACCTACATAGATCTCCGCGTGAAGTACAGGCATACAGAAAGCTCTAAGACTCGATTTACTCTTTCGGTTAGTTCATAATGGTTGGGCTTACTGCCAAAGAATTCCACCTATTTTCCAATTAAACAAACTCATGCGATTTCTACGAAACGTATCTCATTGACGATTAACGTTAATGGATAAACATTGCTGTGTACATTGAAGGATTGATTGTGAGTGGGAATTGGAACCGCGGGATTCGCAGTCTTTGGGGGATAAGCGGGGATTTAATGAAGGCGTGATTCACCGGGAAACTTGGAATTTCCGCTTACTATGCTAAAAGTAATGTAGGTTGCGTGGAGGTTTTTTGTATTGTGTGGATAAAACTCAAGTATAGTGAGCTGGCAGCCCCATTATACCTCCATAATTATTGCACGTTTCAACGTAACTATAACGAGTTTAGCTATTTTTAGATACGGGAAACATTATTTTTAAGCCCAAGCCCAAACCCCAAGCCTCTTTCTTTAACTTGATTAAATATTCCATCGACGATTAGGGCTTTGTTAGTTAAAATATTTTTATCTTAGACGATAATGGATTTCCCAATTCAAGCTCCTCCTCAAAATTGTTATTGTAAGCTGCAATCCTTTTTGAATGCTTCCGTATTCTTTTCTCTCGAACAGTTGTGACGATTAAAGTGGTTTTAAGATTCTTTGTTTGTTTTGTAATGTTGAATTGTGAATACAAGCAGATACGTTCTGAGTTGAGCTCCTCTTATATTTTGGAGACGGCTTAAAACATATGTAGTTAACCTACCATCAAATGATGGAATCCTCTTACGCCGACTATCAAACCCTTTCATGCGAACACACAGCGGTATATGCTTTCACATGGCTTCTGTTTATGGATTCTAAAAACAACCAGCCATTTTCCAGGAACGTCGTGTTGTGACCTCTCTGGTCGATATTATGTGCTGCGTTCAATTCACAGTTCACATGAAGCTTATAATTGTTGTTAAAGTTGGTTAAGAAAAAGTTTCTTCGTTAAAGTGATTAAGTGAAGTTGGTCGTTATCGCGTAGAGATATACAAGTAGCTTCTATTATATCATACTAGCCCTGCGCCCCGCGGTTTCATCCGCGTGGTGATAGATATTTTGGATAATATATAATATATCTTTATGAATTGCCTATGTGTTATTCTGATATGTAAGCTTTATTATAGTGAAGTTTCATCAAAAACCATTCAGTAGTTTTTGCGTGAAAGAGCAACAAACATCCTCACAAACTTTCGCGTTTATAATATTAGTAGGATTGGCTAACCAGGAGTTGCATTGATAGTATAGTAACATCTTCGCTCCCCTCCGCTTTCGATTTCGTCAGTGTTTCGAAAATTATCGTAAGTACAAAATATACAGCTGTAGTCGATATGATCCTTAGATTGAATATTAAAATGGTCCGCAACTACGAAAGATATCGTTGACCTTTTGTGGATATTAAACCAAAAGTCCCTATGGGACCTAAGGGGACTTTTTGTAGTCGCTCATACGAAAAGCTCTACCACTCTGCCAATGTAATAGTCTGTCCAACTACAAAGCTCGATGTTTCCCTCAGAAACAGATAATAACGAAGGTCTTCCGAGAGTCTTGTGGAGTGACGCAATGGACGCGTGTCACGCAAATAGCCGACCCGGTTCGCGGGCCCTTTATAGCGTCGTAAACTCACGCCTGAGCCCCGAGAGGGCCGGAGCCCTGAAGCTTTCTGGCGATGTTCGTACCTTTGAGCTTTGACATTGCTGTAGGTAGGGAGTAGAATTGATATTGCGGTTGCGAGTTGTCTTGTGTAATCGTCTTCGATTTTCGATGGCAAATAGTAATCGAACTCTTATTGATTGATTTGGTCGGTCATCGTGTGATCGTGTCTTTTGCACACGATGGACGGAAAGTTTATCAGGGGGGCTAGTAGATACATATACGCCCTATAAAGACAAGGATTTAGGTAAAAGAGATTAGAGAAATATATAATTTGCGTAAAATTTGAAATCATTATCAAAACTTAGGCATTGTTCTCAACCTCCTATATTGGTCGAATGCTGGACGGTAAATTGTTCTGCAGGAGACACTGCTGACCCCCCCAATGGATATCCCTTAGTCTAGCCTCTTATGACACCTGAGAGGATAGTTGTGTTGGTGCATTCTATGTCAGCATCACACGTTTAGGCAGGCATTGCATACGATGAATAAATGATACGCATGTTCCTCATATATAAAACCCTGTGTAATACTAACTTATTAGAGGCATCCTTAAGTCTAACATCCACTCATTTCAGCTGCTCCATTCTTCACCGTGGAGCCAGAGATCCAGAACAAGGCTGAAGGCGAGACCGCGGAGATTAAGTGCGAAGCCAGCGGCACGCCTGAACCGAAGATCACTTGGATCCACAACGGGAAACCCATCGAGCAGGCGGAGTCCAATCCGAGGAGACAGGTATGATTCCCGAAGGAAACTGTAGATGTGTCCATAATGTAGCGAGTCAGTAATGTCAATTATCTGATTTCATCTTATCAACAGGCTCTAGTCCACTGCTTGGCTATATTAGTAGAGGATAATGGCATAATCCCCATGCCCTCGTCAATGGGCACGCGATAGATATGGTTTGTTGGTGGCTCGTCACTACATTGTATAAAACAAATTTCGCTTCTCTCTGTCTGTCTGTCCGTATGTATGCTTAGACCTTTAAAACTACGCAAAGAATTGATGCGTTTTTTTAATATATAGAGTGATTCAAGAGGAAGGTTTATAAAACATTTGAACAATATAGATTTCCACGCGGGGGAAGCCGCGGGGCACAGCTAGTCTGTAATATAATATAGCCTCATCGTCAGAATTTGCCGTTCTTTTAACATTTTAGAATAAAAGGAAACTGATTATGATGAAATACTACTGATGTTATTGAAAATTTGAATAACAACGAAATGTCATCCCAGTTGAGTGAGCAGAATCAAAGCTTGAAGATTCAACCTTTACACTCTGTGATATAGACACAAGCTAATCTCTGCATCGCCAGGCAAGCTTTTATTGATCAGTCTTCTATTAACTTTGTACTAATACGAGTATCTCTCTAAAAATAACGTTCGATAGCAGGGTATTAACCGTCGTAATTCGGGTTAGCAGATGCAACTTATTTACGATATGAGGATTTCTGAATTACAATTAGTGTTGTCAGTAAAGTATTTATATGAAATACTTATCAAAGGTTGGTAACTTTGTGTCAAGTTACTTATATTAGACTAGCGGACCTTCCCGGCTTCGCACGATTTTAGTACGGATCCCTAACTTTTTTTATAATATAATATAGCCTATAATATAGCCTGTTCACCGGGGATAGTGTAGCTTCCCAACGGTGAAAGAATTTTTCAAATTGGTCCAGTCCAGTAATTTCGGAGCCTATTCATTACAAACAAACAAACAAACAAAAAATCAAACTTTTCCTCTTTATATAATAATATTAGTATAGATTTAAATTGAAGACGTTTGATATTAATTATAAAAAGTCGTAAGTAAATTTATTTATTCAGATAATTAAATAATCCATTGTGTTCGTTCGCTTATAACTAGATGTTAGTACTTAAAATTAATTAATGATTTTGTCCATTAAATCAATTTGTGTATTACAGGACAGTTAACATTTTCAGCAAGTAGTGTAGGCAGGTCTTTATTAACAAAGACGATCACATCAACGAATCAAATTAAAATCAAATACGTATAAAAAATCACGGCAACAGAGTTAGTTTTAGGAAAAGAATGGGTGATCTGTTTACAAATATTTCACATTGAATTAAGCTCAAGTAGAAGCTCCACTTTCAAAGTTAATCTAAAAACATTTCCCCGCCCAGGATATTAAAATTAAATTTTAAGATGTTTGATAGTGTAGGTAGGTAAATCTTCATTAACAAAAACAATACAATACAAAAATACTTTATTGTACACCAGATACAGATCATTACAAAAGACAACAACAACATTTCCCCCCAGGTGACGTCCAACTCCATCGTGATCACGAACCTGGTGAAGAAGGACACGGGGAACTACGGCTGCAACGCAACCAGCTCCATCGGATACGTCTACAAGGATGTCTACGTCAACGTGCAATGTAAGTACTACCATTATATTCTGTACCTTACCTTATTGTACTCATCAGCACTATTACGTCCACTGTTGGCCTTGCCTACAACAATTCCTAGCAAACAACAGTTCCTAGCAGCTGCAAGGGTTAGTGGCGAATTGTGAACGCCGCGGCTTCGGGGCTGAACGAATAAAGTGACGATCACAATAGGCCTATCATGGCTGCAGTGACACTCAAACCACCAAAGGAAATAAAATAATACCCCAAATAAGCCTGCGACGCAGGAGGTTGCGGGTTCGATTCCCGCCTCGGAACAATTGTGTGTACGATCTGCAAATATTTGTACCGGGTGTTCTGGTCGTTTTCTATGTAAAATAAAAAATATCTATCTATGTAATGTATTATGTATGGTTTGGCCATAAAACTTATGAAACTATGATGGTTATTAACACAATTTTGAGGATTAAAATCGGAACAATGTTGTGCTATTTGGAGACAAACAAGCTTGTAAAATTTCGAAACTTTTAAAAAGGGCATCGTTACGGAGGCGCTAGGTGGTCTAAACAAATGGTCCTTTTCTTCAAGTTTAATTTAAAGCCTGTCTCATAAATAACAAACCCCCTAGAAGATAACTTTTCTAATATCCTAATCTAGTAATGCTGTTACGAGATTAGGAT
This sequence comes from Eupithecia dodoneata, assembly GCA_947044415.1. Taxonomy (NCBI): domain Eukaryota; kingdom Metazoa; phylum Arthropoda; class Insecta; order Lepidoptera; family Geometridae; genus Eupithecia; species Eupithecia dodoneata. Next base: position 1,526,276 of record OX345656.1, on the reverse strand, counting down.
ATTAACAAAGGATTTTTATTAGCCAAAGTAATGTTTAACCCTCTTCAATTTCCTGGCATTGGACTCGGTAGTCTTTTACGACATAATTTACTTAAATTTCTTTAGACGGGCAACATTATTCATACAATGATCATAATACTGTCGTTTTAAACATGAAAAATGTTTTAAACTGATGTGTTCTTCCGTTCTCGGCGCCAGTTTTCTGAGCTACTGCTGTGTACGCTACAAACTACCTTTACTGTATCGTAATAAAGTTTATTATCATGTAGCAAGGGGAGTACAAGTGTAACGCTTACCAGGTAGCAGATTTTACCTCCAACGTCACTTGTGGATGAAAGTACCGTGTGTTTATTTTCAGTAAGCTTTTCGTCTGAGCCAGAGATTATATCCGGGAGAGAGAATAATATCCACTCATAATGACGAAATTGTAAGAAAAACATCTATTTGTGCACTGAATTTGTAATAGATAGTCAAGAACCACAAACCCTTTTTTTCCTTTATTAAACTTACCTACACTTAGAAAAGATCTTGAAAAAGAATGAAATGCAAATTGATCTTTCCTCGAAATATAAGCCATAAGCCATAATTTTGATTTCTGTCGCTTCGATACGTAGACTAAAGAAGCAACCAAGAAACTTTAAGGCTGTTAGTTGTTTTATTCTTGAAACAAATAAATTGCAAAAACTAATTTTTGCAATAGGATTTTTGGTGTAGAAGCGTATACATTGCCCCTTAAAATATCTAGGACCTACCGATAAACATAACACAAGCTCTGCTTAGCTTGAGGCTTGATGATGCTGTGGGAATTGTCCAGTATTATTTTATATTATAAGCGCTAGATAAATCGTTGCAATAAATAATATTGTTTGTGTTTAGCATAGGTTTAAAAATAGCGTGGCAATTTGAAATGGAATCCTTTAAAGCTTGCAAGTATGTGGAGCAATAAACTAGGTCAGCGGGTATCAGTGACATCATAGCATAGGTTGCGGTTGGAAAATGGAAAGCTTATTATAATTATTGCTGTTGGTTTTTTCATTTACTAATAGTACTTCAATGATAGTATGGTATGTTTACACATGACATACCTCAATTGCACGAGCAGCCCGATAGAAGTCGTGGTCAATAACCCACTAAAATAGTAGTGTAGTTTAAGTGTTGTGTACTTTTTTACTATCATAACATGTAATATCTCTAGTACATTTTATGATAGTAAAAAAGAAAATATGAAAGAATTATTAAAGAGGTTCAATCAAACAAAAATATCCCGTAATGAAAGTATCAAAAACGTAGCGTCAGCCAGTACAGTCAATATAAATTTCCCTGTAACATTTACAATTTACAGTACCTACCGTGTTTTCACAATATTCTTGGATAAATATTCGCAAATTTAGAAACATCAAAAGTTTTTCTTACCTCACAAATACTTGCCTTGCAGTATTCATATCCATCTTACGAAATACAAATTCACAGATGAGTGGATCTGTCTCCCTTTGCCCAAGTTTCGCCTTGTGAAGTAAAAGATCTCTGAGATCATGACAAAGCAAAGCATGGTGGTTTTGAACATTGCTTGCGGCGAATAACAAGGATGAAAGTGCTGTGTTAGTATGTTACATTGTGTTTTTGCCGTGGGCCTGCTTTTTGCGGAGACATTGGTGTACCTGTACCTACGCTCTAAATTTAATAGAAAGAGATTTGATTCGTTTAAGAGTTTCCGGTTATTGATATATGGAAAGGAAACCGTAGATTATTAGTTATGGATAGGCAGCTTACGAATCTTCTAATCCAAAACCCCCTAGACAACTCATTCGCGTAGGATATTTGTGATCGGATTCGAGTTATCAGTTTGAATATAGGTACCGGTGCTACGGCACATTTCACTTCTCTACCCCGTTTTATTTCATCAACCATCGCTTTCCAATTAAGGCCTATAATTTATGTACCCTCGCCCAGCTTTCACTAACGCCTAAAGCTTATGAAATGTTACCGTTTATATTGCAAGTTCATCCAATAAAATCCCGCTTAGTCCCAGTTTAATAATAGAATTCTATTAGAAACGACAAAGCTCGACAGTCCGACCGCTAAATGCATAACTGTCACTCTTAGTTAATTATCACCATAATGGGAAATGCACACACAACTGGGGTCAACTTTTCATAGCAAATACACATCTTATATCCAGAAAGCTAAGGTTCAAAATGTGTAAAATAACTGATCGATGGGCACGTTCGGCAAATAAAGTAATTCTTATGTACATGACCCAGAAAGGGACATAGTTCGAACTTGAGTGGTCCTCAATGGGAGTAGATCAAGTGCTTGTAACCCTGACCGGTTGAAATGCACTGACAATCGACTGATAGCTTTGAAAAGATGAAGTGGATAAAGTACCCAATTGGACCCCATATCCAGCTCTACTAACAAGGCAACTGTGTTTCAAGGTGAACGTGATAATATACATGCCGTCATCATAATGCCTGTGACAGTTTTACTACTAGGCTACAAACCTAAGGCGTGATTGCCTAGTAACGCTAACAATACTAAAAACCCTAAATCGTGTATGTTCCAATTCAAGTCCTCGCTTTAAATTCATAGAGATTAGAAAGATACAACAAACCACGTGAATCGCAAACCATAATTGATTCTATTCACAAGGTCATGTATTTGCCGAACACGAATTCATTTAAAAATATCGCGGGCTCTATGACTGTGCATACCTATTGATTTACTGACTGTGTGTACTTTGAAACAATAGTAGTTATATCAATAAAGCCAAAATCCTATTGAACCGATTAGTTGAGTGATCTAACGAAGATATATCCATTGTCACACCGTCATCGTTTGAATTGAACTGCCTCTTGATGTCTGAAACAGTAGGATATGAGTCTGAAATTATGAAGGCGGTAAGGTAGGTACTAATTTGTGACATATTTGACAACTGGTCAGCACTCCACGGATCATGGCTAGCACGCACATTTACAAAACTGAATGGCATTCGGAGAGCGATGATGTCATACAATACAGCATAATTCATCCGAATAACTGTTCATTGCCACAACAAAATACAAGCAAAGGACCGGTTATGGGTTATCCTAAAATGTCATACAATTTACAGAGAACTTAAATATGATAATGCACATTTCTAAACTTCTTTATAGTAGACTTGATTGCTGAATAGCATTTCTGTTTTTACCAGGTTTATGAAGTCGGTTTTTAAAAAACATCAGAAATCACTCATAGTTGGGAATTACCTAAGATATCAGCTAATAGTTATATAGATAGCTAAGAGCCTAAATTTTATACAGATCTTAAAGAAGTCTAAAATTACTAGCTTATTCTAAAATCTAGCTCGGTTGCTTTTTTATATTTTGAGCATTATTTATGTGACTGACCTTTAAATACTTGAATTATTTCACAATTCCTGTTCTCTTGCTGTCTTGTTTTTTCATACCCAGCATAACAAAACAAAACAATACCATAATTTACAGATTTAAAAAATCTTACTCCTCTCTCAAAGATCGCGGAAACACAGGTCAAGCTAAGAACCCTCATTCCGTATCGCATAATAAAGTAATTTCGTCACGGGATGACGTAGGAATTGCCCTGACCTAGATATCGCCCGGTCTGGAGCTAGATCGACCCGCGGCGAGTGCGTTCGCACTGCGTAACGAGGAGCTCCTGTCTGTATTATAATTATATCGGGTCCTGCATTTATTGTTGACTTAGGTTATTTGCTATCAGCTGTATCTTTTCGCATGGCTCATTAAGCAATTTGTGTTATTTGTCTGCTGGGTAGACTCTTTTCTATTGCACCATTCTGTACGTTCATATGCAACAGGGATCCACTTTTTCATATAACCAAAGTAACCGATTTCGAAAAACGGATGAAATTCTATGTTCGGTTGTATGTATGATTTTTTTAGTTTTTAAATTCATTTGTTTTTATTGTATAGAGAATGATTACGACGTGGGCCTATAAAAAAATATTAGTATTTGTCCCGCAAAACATTAAAAAACTGTTTAAAATTAAGGGATTCGAAGTCTAAGCTTACAAACAATTATCATAGTGTCAAATAGCTTCACAATGACCATCATAACGAGGAACCTTTACCAGATTCTGTTAGAATATTTTACACATCTCTGCTTCTCTTTGGTGGAAACCAGTCTTTGTGAAGAGAATGAATATGCAATAAACAAATTTTCATCTCATTAAAATGAGAGCGTTATAATGATGTTCGGTCAAGGACGAAACTTTGGTGCTTTCAACATGAACCAATGTTCGTGTAAATCTCGTTAATTCAAAATAAAGGTAATTCAACGCTGACTAAATACCGAAACTACCGGAAGAGTCATGTTCCCATAGTTCGTTCAAGTAAGGTAAACAACTTCCTTAAATACTTAATAAAGACCGTCCCTCATCTAAATTCCTACTCAAACCTCTCTTCTGTACTCAAGCACTTTATGTAAGATATGCCCCAAAGTTATAAGTAGTCGGAGGGATAGATGTCTTTGAATACCATTTCTGCGATAACTTTGAGCCCCTCATCCATAAATTTATTTACGGGGTAGTTATCGGCATATTTTATATCATACTCTTCCTCCTCAATAATTCAAGGGTAAAATAATAAGACCATGAATTATGTACGTTTTGCTTGTGTATGTTATCTACACTTCATCATCATAATCATAAGCCTATATTAGTCCACACTATGACTTAACACTACGACTTATGAGGTAAATTTTATAAGTTTGTTGGGATTCCGGAATCAAAAAACTTTGTCCCAAAGTTCAATTCCATTTTTTTTTCACGAATATACATACGGAACAGTGTTTTCTTGTAACACGTGTAGTAACCGATGGCTTCGTTGAATCCACTTGCTAAGCCTTACCATCCATATTATAGGTGTCATTACCTACAATTAGTTTAGTCAAGGGCTCTGTCGGGGTTGTTGCCAAGCAAAATCCTAATTGGAGCAGAAAATATAATCTGCAAGGAAATTTGGTGTCACGTAAACACACGAAGCCCTCCGATACGACCACGTTAAAAATAATTAAAAAAATACCAAACCTAGCCTAGACAGTGTACATCTTAAAATTAAAATTTAAAGCATAGGTGTTCTGTTCTTGGATTTGAACAAAAAAAGGAGTTTGGTGCTCATGCATTTTTAAAAAATGCGACCGATTTTCATGTTTCAAAATTTCAATGATGCCTTCAAATAAATAAGATGGATAAGAGTCTTTCTCAATGGTCTACGAGTACAAGTTCTGGGTATCCTCCTTTGTCCTGTATTGCTCGCACGCATCCACTTCCGCTATGGAATAAATAAAAAAGTAATAGTGAACCGATAAAAAATACAAACCCGGTTACATAAAAGCGTATAGATGCAAAAAGTTAAAGGAGCGGTGGCGATGTCGCAATCGACCTCGGCATGCCAAGTAAGCCGCATCTCCAAATACGACAGATATAAACACGATGCAGCTCTGCAAAACCATTTGTATGGGAAGAAAACATACGAGGGTTTGAAACGCGCGGTATCGCCTTATTGACCTTAAAATATCGATGAGTGTGATCAGATGTCGAAACCTGGACAGAATTGAATACGGCGGTTGTCTAGTCTTTTAGACTTTCTTTGACTTGTGTGAGACACAAGATTCTCAAAATGGTCGTTAAGTAAGGTCTATAGAGGTATTTGTTCGAATTCGTAACTTAATAGATGGGGTTCTTTTTAAAACAGATCGTCATTCATAGTTCATTTATTCATTTCATACAGGTATTACAGGGATGTAAACAACTAAAATTAGTGCACCATAGTGCCATTAGGCGTACAAATATCAGATAATTTAGCAATAGCGCAAAATAATAGTAATAATAGCAAAGGAAAAGTTTTAAAAATTGAAAATAATACGTCTACCATTCGAAAATGAGGATCAATCACAGGATCAGTCACAACTCTACTGCGCTGTGATTGATACTCATTTACAATATAATAACGTCGCTTGCCGTGAAACAATCAGATGGCAATAGATTAACAGAATTCTCGAAATTCGCAACACAAACCAACTAAATAAACCTTCACCGCACAATTCCGGCCCGTGAGTCGCCATCCTAAAACGATAGCGTGACGTCAGCGATATACCTGAGCTCCCCTATATCTGAGGTGTGGTTGTCCCTGTAATTGCTTTTCCAACACACAGAAATGCGAGCTTTGATGGGATTGCATGACCAGCTGGGCCAGAATAATAGTTCTGCTGGGGTTTGGAACCTTTCCTTATCTCTAATAGTAATAAAATAAGACTGCTTTTTTAGTTTTGTTTTTTGTCGCTTATTCAAACTTTTTATGCAGTTGTCGCGTGCTGGGTATAATATGTAATACAATTGTGAAAGGCGCGGTATATATTTGAAATAAAATTATACAGGTGGTAACAATAAGTAAGGACCAAACTTTAAGGGGAATAAATATTTAAAATAAAACCCGACTTAGTAAAGTTCTGCTCTGCTTGTTGAGCTTGGAAAAGGTTCTCTTCCCTAGACCACCTAGACAGTAAACCACTTTGTACTATGCCCACACTGTATTGTATGTTAGTATCTTTAATAATGATAATGTCATCTTCAGTGAACTTATAGATCGTCCTGTGATTTTGCTCCTTCACTTGCAAATATTGATCTTACTAGGCTTTCCCTACATGACAGCTTCCATGCATATAAATATATCTTAATTTTGTTTATTTGGGATGTTTTCAGTGGGTGTTAAAACATCTTCTGATATTTATTTTAATAAAAACAAAATAAATAAAGATTGACCAAAAGTAAAACGATAAACCAAAATTTAAATGATGACAAAATACAACTTTTCCCTCTCCATCAAATACGATTCACAGGATATTATTATGGAAATCACAGGAAAGACAGCAATTCAAAAGAACTGAACTTGCGATATACATCTATGGAGGGACACAAATCTAATAAAGTAATACAATATCCGCTCCCGGCCCTCATTGTGTCCAAATATTTGTGTACGTTTCGACTGAGTCACCGCAGCGCCACCATTGCCACCCTGACACAGTAGATATACCTACCGTCCTCCCTGGGTTATCGAACTTTCCTCGAAAAAAATACGTACCCACAAATATAGAGTCAGGGGTCGCGTCGTGCTATCAATTTACGTACACATTTTCGATATCGAACTCTGTCGGTTTGGAGAGGTGGGTATTAATTCTATAAGAAAATTAGGTAACTTTGAAAAACGGCGCGTAACGCCTCTTCTTGCCAGGTTTTAATAGGACTTTTGCATAATTTTAAGACCTACGTGTTTACCTATAATATTAAGATTTTTTTTCTCCCCACGGACGATCTGATAAAGATGTAAAATACTATAATTCTCAAAGATCCCTCCATAATCCGACAAATTAATGCAAAATATAAAGTAAACAAGTAAACCCGGGCGTCCCAGACAGTCTCGTATAAAGTTACACCCTTATACGCGTGGCCAAGCACCCCGATATTGGGGGATGCCGTTGGAAAACGTGGGTCTGTTGGAAGAGCCACAGAATATGACATTAATGTACTACGGAAGTATACTGGGATCTAGAATCCAAGATATTTTCTGTAAACAAAGACCTTATATGTATGTTGGAAAACATAAGAAAGACAAAAGCAAGGTAACAACTAAAAACAAAAACACGCGCATCGTCTGATGCGCTGAAAAACGAACCAACGACGCATGAAATGATAAACAAAAAGTGTCAAGTACCAAACATTGTTTTGATTTCCTGCGAGGTGTTCCGATTAAAACATTGAGCAATTTATTCCACCAATATTTCTTAGATTTATAATTATAACCCCTTGTTTGCATAAAACATGTTGTATTTTAGATCCAAGTTTAGACCTCCGTATTGCCCGGCCGGCACGTTTCGGATTAGACGATGGATTACGGGCAGCGTAGGCGCCACGGCACGTGATAATGCGCTTAAATACTTCCGCCAGTTAGGGGATAGCTTGATGAAATAAATTTGAATGAAGTGGCTCTAGTAAAATATAATGCCTTTTTGATGTCTTGCTTATTTTATTTAATACTTTTAGGAAGTTACAAAAACCAAAGCAATTTGTATAAGAAGGGTTGGGGTTGCTTCAATATGGCTATTTTATTGATAAGCTTACTTTTTTCGTGATTGTGGCTAAAATTGCTGGCGAAACCAATAATATTAATCTTGTAAACATTAATTGATAAGCTAATAAATAACACGTAAGCTAAAATTATTTGACAATGTATGTATGCAATTAATAAATTAATATAAAATAAATAAATAATGCTGGACAATTCATACAGCATTATCTAGCCCCATGGTAAGCAGAGCTTGTGTTATGGGTACTAGATATCTGACATACATAATACAATACATTACACAGATAGATATTTTTTATTATACATAGAAAACGACCAGAACACCCGAAACAAATATCTGCAGATCGTACACACATTTGTTCCGAGGCGGGAATCGAACCCGTGCATCGAACTCATGCGTCGCAGGCGGACCTTCGCCCACCGCGCCACAGAGGTCGTCAATATGAATATAAACTGAGCGAAGAGAGATCATAATATATTATCTTTTTACAAATGCTTAATGTTACATCGTATTAGGGTAACTGCGTTCTTACGTGGGTGGTTAGTTCATAAAACTTTGAAACTAGAAAAAGGGTTACGCACATTCTCTTCGACTCGAAACTAGAAAAGAAAGAGGGTTACGAATATTTTGAATCTTTTTCAACTTTTACATCTACAGTTCATTTCCGCTCAGACACGAGGGATGCCTACCAAATCTCAAAGAACCCAAGCCATGTTCCGTAACCGTTTACATAATCTCTCCCGCACTGTAAGGAGGAATAGCCGAGATTGGACACATCCTGGTAGCATTCGCACGCCCACACAGAACCTACGAAACGGACAATTATGTAGGTACACGACCCCGATTCTGAACAACTATTTCATCTCCCAAACAGTACCTAGACACTAGCCAAAATCGATGTAGAATAAATCTTTTGAAATTTACGATGCGATTTTTGAGTTTTCCAATATCGAAAATCAAATCATGGTAAATATCCCGTTATAAATGACTTTCGATGTAGAATATTTGTAATCTTAAATTCTATAAAACACCTAAAGTTCACTCTGTTGCCGTGTCTCTTTGTACGCCATTTACATCACTTGTCTTGACTTGAGATTCTACCTTTAATAAATATTTCTTGCAATTATGTATGTCTAAAACTTGACGCCAAGCAAGTGAGTTTTAATTATTTGTGTCGTGTTTGTTTACAAACATTCTACATCGAGTTTGAGTAGCGTATAGAGATATGAAAGTTGAACGGTTGACATCTGAAATGTGCCATTTTGTTTCAATACAATAACTGAATAGTAATCAGCCATTGGGAGAGGCCTATGTCCAGCAGTGGACTGCTATAGGCTGATGATGATGATGATGAATCAGCCATTCAACAAACAGGCTGATTCTAAGATCCGGCGGCGACAGGTACACTACTGATCATGACAGGTCAATTCTTACACCGCGACCGCTACGGCCAGAGATGCAACTGTTGGTTTAATTCGAATGTATCAAAGTGGTTGCCAGGGAATCGGGGCCCAGCTGATAGGCTATCATCGTGATTTACGTTAAGTGGGCAAAGGTGCAAGTGATTTGGAAAGGTCTGTAGGGGCATCAGTCTGCATTAGTATGATGTTTGCCTTGCTCGTACAATTGTTGGCCGTGATTGTCATGTCATGATGATGTCATTGGTGTGATGACCTTAATTTTGCCCACGTGAAGTGTCGAGTTTACGATATTAAGAAATATTGAGATTGGACATTGAAAAAAGGCAAATACGTTCATGCAAAGATTGATCCTTGTCGGCAACTGAATCCGTTGATGCAAAAATACAGAGTTTAATAATTTTTTGTAAAACAATCGACTCGATTTCCTGCAAAGCTTAAAAAAAAGAGTTATCCTGTTTTGTTTTCTCATAAATCGAGGTCATGACTCCTTTTACGACATTTTCTAACTCTCATGATTTGTTAGCTATTCACTCCCATCTCAAAAAGCCACACTGTGTAATATAATAATACCTACTAACGTAGGTACTTTATCTAAAGCTAATAATTTAATAACAACACTTCGTTGATGAATAGATACAGTAAGAGATAATATCTTTACAACGCAATGAAACGGCGTGTCTGCCAATAGAATCACTCGTAATTGACGTAAAGTATAGCATAAATATATTTACAGTCACCACCTAAAAGAGCTTTACAGATGTAGACTCCAAAACCCCGTGTTTACACAAAACCACAGAAACCGCTGAATTACACCACTCCTCCACTACGCTCCATACGCTAAAGCTGGTCTGCACTAGAAAACGCTGAACAAATACGGCATAAAATAGACAAACAAATCAGGATTCGAACCCAGGAGCGTATGAACTAAATCAAAAATAATCTCTTCTCAACCCATAAATAACATTGCGGCAAAATTAGCGTTCCTACTCATCGAAAGTTCAGCGCCTAGAGTCGAGAGGGTTAGGAATGGTGGTTTAGCGGTTTCTGTGTGTACACGGGGTTTTGGAGTATTCATCTGTACAGCTCTTTTAGGCGGTGACTGTACGTTTGTACGTCTTGTCCTGAGGGAGATGTTCGTAAACTAGGTATATAACTTTTTTATCGCGGTTCCCACGAATACCAGATGAGCAATAAAGATCGCAGTCGGACAGTATGTTGTTTTACTATACTTTTATTGAGGGCTTGTGATTCCTGATTAGATTTTTCGAGCGTTTACTCAAATGAAGTGTCTGATTTCTACCCTTTGTATTTTACTCGACTATTTTATGATTTATCTAGTTTACTACTTGATACATGGGTAGGGGCCAGACTCCACCAAAGCTGAGCTGAAATGACCGGAGAAGAGATGTCGTTTTAACAACTTATGGAACGTCAAAAGTCATTTATAACGGGATATTTACCATGATTAGATTTTTTAGTTTTCCAATATTTCGGCACAGTGTCATGCGCCATGATCACGGAGTAACTGAAGGCACTGCGAGTATATTTTTATTGGCAGACATACCGATATACCCTCACCTGGAGTCTGGGCCTTAAGCCCGACCATACTCTTAAAATTAAAACGTAAATGAAATATTAAAATATATTATCTATAATATAAAAATGAACCGCTGAGTGTGTTGCTAAGCTCAAATCTTGAGAGCAGCTGAACCAATTTCGCTATATCTTTTTTTTAGAATATTCGTTGAAGTTCGAGGATGGTTCTTACGGAGAGAAAAAAGAGAAAATTTTAAAAATTGCCTGAAACAAATGACTACCCGGGCGAAGCCGGGACGGGTCGAGTTATATATAAATATTAAATGTTTTAAAATACATATTCCATATTGATCTGCCACACCTTCAGGCGACACCACATGCAACGTGAAATCCCTATTTGATATGCATGCGTGTTCCAGTGCTATTACTGAAACTCCAACCCCTTACTTAAAGCAGCTCTAGATCTTTCAGACAGCCTTCTAGTTTCTTATATTCTCCTGTGTTAAAGATACCTGTGTTTCAGTCAGCCTACTGTTAAAACTGATAAAATAATAACAGAAAACAATAAGGTGTAGCAAAGTAACTTCGAAAAACAAATAAGTCAACAACGCATAATTACATACGCGCACCGATATCGCTGCAAGATCGAGTTCGGACGAGAGACGAATGACAATATTATGAATTAAAGATATCAAAATAAAAATAAAAACATAAATCTTCGATTTCAAACATCAAAGTGCTTTATTTACTTTAGAACTTACAGGATTCTTGGAAACGGCAAAAATTTCAAATCGCATAATTAAAATGAGGAAATAAAATTTGCTCTCATGATGTCGTAAAATATCTTCCACCTTGGTTGTACCTACTTGGTTGTGTTTTGAAACAACTTTGATTACAATACATATTTAGGATTCTAAAACCAAGTATAGTTTCTAACAACAGCTTATATTTCCAGCTATCCCGCCCGAGATCAAGGAAGGTCCCGACAACCTGACGAAGGTGGAAGGCTCGGAGGCCGTGCTGAAGTGCAGGGTCTTCGGAGCGCCCAAACCCATCGTCAAGTGGATGAAGAACGACGTCGATGTCACCGGCGGCAAGTGAGTACAGTCTACATTTCGTATAGTATAGATAGATAGATATCTAACGGTATAGGTGCAACAGTAAAACGATCTGAAGCAACCACCAAGGGTTTCAACTTTGACAATACATCAAAATAATTGTCCCATTATCTAATCACTACATAGTAAAGGGTGTCTCAGCGCCGATTTTAAACTTTAAATATTTATAAAAAAAAAACAAATTGTATTAGAAATGTTATAATTGTTGTAAATTATAGTGTAATGTTGCGGATTTTATGTACGAAATATTACACCGTCAAGATGTCTTCCCTCACGGCGAATGCACTCTTCAAAGCGGACAAGCGAATTCGCAGAGACACGCCGTAAAACGTCAACTGATATGGCTCGCACTTCTGTAGTTATTTTGGCCTTTAACTGCTCCAAACTCGTAAGAGGGGTATCATATACTCTTCCTTTGAGATAACCCCATAAAAAAAAGTCAGCTGGGGTTAAGTCAGGAGATCTAGGTGGCCACAATACGTCTCCAAAGCGGCTAATGATTTTACCAGGAAAAAAAGCTTTTAGTGTGTCCATGGAGACCCTAGCAGTGTGGGCTGTGGCCCCATCTTGCTGAAACCACACATTTGACTTGTTAATAGCCCCATCTTGCAGCTGAGGTACAAAAAAATTATTGATCATGTTAATATACCGCTCGCTCGTCACTGTAACCGCTACACCTCGGTCATTCTCAAAGAAAAATGGGCCGATGATTTTCGTCGCCGATATTGCACACCATACAGTAACTTTCGGGCTGTGTAATGCTTTCTGATGTTTTTCTTTTGGGTTGCTTGATGACCAGTAACGGCAATTTTGACGATTTACGTAGCCTTCGAGGTGAAAATGTGACTCATCACTAAAGTAAACATTGTCGATCACATTTTCCTCTGAAAAAAATTCTAACATCTTCTGACAGTAAATTTTTCGCTTGTTGTAGTCTTCCGGTTTGATTTTTTGAACTATTTGGATTTTGTATGGATGTAATTTTAAGTCTAAAGCCAAAATTCGTTGAAGACTTGAACGGTGAAGGCTCAAAGAGGCAGCATGTTTCCTGACTGATCGTCGTGGATGCTCCGCGATCGCAGCGGCGACGCGGTCGATGTTTTCAATCGATCGCACAGATCTATCTCGAGGGCGAATTGAATGGTTAAGCAAACATCCCGTTGCTCTAAACTTTTCTACCCACGACTTAATTAATTGAATACTCGGGGCGTCACTTATACGGCGGATTTCAAAGCGATTACAAAACTTGCGCTGTGCTTCACTCAACGAAAACTCATTGCAAAAGTAAGCCTCTACTGCGTACGCGCGATGCGCGCCAGACCACTGCGACATGGCGACTAACAAATCCGCACTTGTTACCAACCGAACGCTACCACTCCCCTCCCGCTAGCCCCGCAAACTTCTGAGAAATTCGTGTTTAAAGTTTAAAATCTGGGCTGAGACACCCTATAAAACAAACTCGCTTCCCGCTCTCCGTCTGTCCGTAATTATGTATGCTTAGATCTTTAAAACTAGGCAACGGATTTTGATGCGGATAGAGTGATTCAAGAGGATGATTTATATGTATTCAATAGTATACATATCGAAAATCGTGCAAAGCCGGGGCGGGTCGCTAGTAAATATATAATGAAGGGCAAACCACACAGCATCATCTGGTCCCAAGCTAAGCAGAGCTTGTGTTATGGTGACTAAATTAAGATATACTTAATAAAATAATTACACGGATAGATATTTTTTTATTATATATAGAAAATACTCAGAACACTCGAAATAAATATTTTTGTAGATCATCGCCTGCCGCGCCACAATTGATAAATGATAACAATGAACGCAAAATTGCCATATTTTGGTCAAATCCTTTTCAGCACTCAAAGTGTTAATAAATAATAAGCGTATTATTAGATCAATTAGTAAGCCTATTATTACATTAAATATTCCTAAACTTATCAGAGAGATTCCTTAAAAAGAAATTATTTCACAAAGCCTCCATAACTACCATAATAAGAACAACAAAACCGCGCAAAAATAATTCGCGCATTATCCTTTTCCCCTGAGTACAGCGCAGCGCTAACAACCACAATGTAATTTGATACTACAATATTCATTGACCTTTTGTCGTCCTTTAAGCTCCTTTCCCCTTTATTAATAACGACCGCCGAATAGCATAACAGCTAAAAATAACATCCACAGTAATAGGACCTATATATTCCTACTAATATTATAAAAGCGAAAGTTTGTAAGTATGGATGGATGGATGTTTGTTACTCTTTCACGTAAAAACTACTGAATGGATTTTAATGAAACTTTACAATAATATAGCTTATGCATCAAAATAACACATAGGCTACAATTTATAAAGATACTAGCTGCGCCCCGCGGCTTCGCCTCCGTTGAAATCTATGTGTTAAATGATTTAAATGATAAAAGTCCTATGTTAGACTCCTGGTTCTAAGCTACCTCTTTACCAATTTTCAGCTAAATCGGTTCAGCCGTTCTCGAGTTATAAGTGTTGTAACAAACACGACTTTCTTTTATATATATAGATATATATATTTATATATACATATTGTATATTATCCAAAATATCTATCGCCACGCGAGTGAAACCGCGGGGCGCAGCTAGTATATAATCTATATAGTTTTTGGCCATAAGTTTAGATTTTAAGCATGTTTGTAATAATAATGAAGGGCTGTGGATTTTGTTTAATACATTTATTTATTAAAAGGTCGCGTGAATCAGTTGTACTGAGCTATTATGATTTATGACGAATCGTTCGGCTATTGAGTATGCAGAATCACTGTTTGTTAGTATTCTCAGGGTTTAGTTATTTGCGATGCAAATAGTAAAGTAGTAAATATCGTGTACAATAATGGAATTTATACTTAGGGCACGTAGGGTTATATCAAGGTACCTAAGAATCTCAGGAATCTTGCCAAGAGGGGCATTCATATTTATTGTTAATTCTTTTAAATAAGCACATAATTTGAATAATTGTCTGGATGTTATGTTTTATCTTGGCTAAGAGCATGTTTTGAAGTTTTTATAGGAGTATGATTCCAAAGTCATTAAACACGGTCTTTCTAGGTTGCTACTGAAAAAAGAAATGTTCATAGCATTATGTAATTCATTTATTGATTGTGAATCAGGTAATTTATAGTCAGTACATAAGACTTATTTTAGATCGCTGGATTCTGCCGCTTAGGCGTACAAACATTTCAATAAACATTCTATTAATATTGTAGCTACCAATCAGAATTAATTTATTTAAAAGCATGCAGTTATATAAATAATCATTTAATTTAAATAGTTATCATTTTTAAATTGAACTGCAATCGGACTGCGCGGTTGGTTTGCAGTTCAATTGTAGTCGGCGTGCAGTTCACGTGAACTGCACGCCGCCTGCAAATGAACTGCAATTTGCGGTTGGATTGCAGTTGAAATGCGGTCCGTTGTCTAGCTAGAGCCTTAAGCTCGCCTATGTACTTATCTTTTTTAATTAAGTTATTTTTAAGTTTTGTATGTGTACAATAAAGAATTACAGAGAACCACCAAATTAATCGTCAATGAGAGACCGTGTCTATATATATGTAACGGTATAGATGCAACAGTAAAACCATCTGAAGCATCCACCAAGGGTTTCAAATTTGACAAATTCAGTGCTTAGAATATTTTTACATGCCTTGGCCTTTATTTTCAAGTGTTGCAAGAGATTTTCAAATGGTATTATGTAACTTTTCAGGTACAACATAACACCAGAAGGCGACCTCGTGATCCGCGATGTCTCGTACACCGATGTGGGCACCTACCAGTGTTACGCCAAGAATAAGTTCGGAGAGAAATCTGCCTTTGGCTCCTTGATTGTAAAGAGTAAGTTTTTTCCATTTATGTTTTATATTTACTCATTATTCTGTCCAAAACCAGCGTAGATATATTTTACCAAAACCTGACGAAAGCCAAGGACAAGCACAGCAGGTTATTGAAATTTTTTTATAAATTAGTATTGTATATAGGTTATGTATGTTGTAAATTAGACCCAATAAATAAGTTAGTATATGTCGATATAGCATCGCCTTAGAGCATAATAAAAATATAATGTAATGATGTTCATATCTCAATAAATAAATAAAAGTTTCACAGTAAGATTATATTTAATCTAGAAGCTAACTTTAACGGTAATTCTGTTTGTTCGTAACCCTCATTACTATTAGTCTCTATGATATAATATGAAATTACTAATATGTATCTACCTGGTTAAGTAGGTAGATACAGTTGATTCGTACATTTACTAGCGTAACTAAACTATGTTATTCCCTCGCCTCAGAAACTGAATTTATCTAGCTACTACTTAGCATCTGGGAGTCAAGCAGTTCAAGTAGCTATCTTATGTACAATTATGTATGATGATAGCCAATAATCAGCTCAAAAAAAAAAATTGATGTTGATCTTTTTCTATCAACATTGACCCTAAGATGTGCGTTAAAAAAATTTTTCCTCGAACAGTAGGTATACATGTAGCAATAAAACATTTTTGTAACTTTTAGGAATATAAATAATCTAATATATGTATATAAATGTGCCTCGTGTGTATTTGGTTGATGTGAATGATCCCTAGCGATACTCAACTTAGGTATTACATATACAATACAATACAAAAAATATTGTACACCATATACAGATCATTACAAAAAATAAATTACATGCTAGGGGCCGTTCAAGTATTACGTAAGCACTATGGGGGGTGGGGGGGTCTTTGTTTTGCTTATTTTGGATGACATAGGTAGGGGAGTCTAGATGATGATTTTTTACAAGAATGGCAACCCTCACATTGTCTATGCTTGAAAACGAAACGCATTTTCGGAGATTCCCGCAATTTGATCCCGCATGTTGAATACTGTATCAGTAAAATCTAATCTCTATCCTAAATATGTGTTCTTATTTTTAAAATTATAATATAAAAAAAATACATTTATAATTGAAAAATGTAAAAAATGGGGGATGGGGGGGGGGGGGGGTAAATAATTGTAATAAATCTGCTTACGTAATATTTGAATGGCCCCCTACAAGTACAATGGACGGCCTTTTCGCTTAGAAGCGGTCATATTTAACTTGCGTAAATAAATATTGTTGGACAATTCACACAGCATCATCTAGCCCCAAGCTAAGCAGAGCTTGTGCTATGGGTACCAGATGACTGATATACATAATACAATACATTACAAAGATAGATATTTTTTATTATACATAGATAACGACCAGAACACGCGGATCTAATATCTGCAGATCGTACACACATTTGTCCCGAGGCGGCAACCGAACCTACAACCTGCTGCGTCGCAGACGGACCTGGCACCACAGAGGTCGACAAATAGATTAATTAAGCTGGATATATTTGTGTGCTCTAAGAATTAGCAAGCTGAAGTGGCAATGGGCCGACTATATCGATGATGCTGTGTGGATTGTCCAGCAATACAATACAATACAACTACTCTTTATTGCACACCGAATAAAACAGATATACACAAGACAGGAAAAAGACAAATACAGAATGTGTTGTACAATGGGCGGCCTTATCGATCTCGACCAGGCATCCTTTGGATGGACATGCAGTGTTAGAACTAGTATAGACGGTCCAGCATTATCCTAAATGTAATTACCTAAGCTAGTTTAATTTTTTATCGTTGTGAATTTTTTTTTTTATATTTTTTATTTATGTATTTGTTTGTCCCCAGAGCGCACCGTCATCACCGACAAGCCGGAGCACTACGAAGTAGCCGCTGGCTCCTCCGCCACGTTCCGCTGCAACGCCAACGCCGACGACTCCCTCAAGCTCGAGATCATCTGGCTGAACGACGGCCAGCAGCTGGACTTCGACCACCAGCCGCGCTTCCGCATGACCAACGACTACTCGCTGCTCATCTCCGATACTACGGAGCTGGATTCTGGGGAGTACACCTGTATCGCGAGGACGTCTATAGATGAGGCGAGGGCGCAAGCTACTCTCACTGTGCAAGGTATGTGGAATAATGAAGGTTTAAAGTCACCACGCTTAGATTTTCGAGTTATCCAATATTTTCGCACAGTTTCATGCGCCATGATTACGAAATCATGGTAAATATCCCCTTTTTAAATTACTTTAGTGTTAATAACCATGATAGTTTCAAAAGTTTTATAATGAAGGCTTCTTTATAGTATGTACTGACCGGATCGAGCGTATGGTCCACCTGATATTGATTAATATGTCTAAGGCTTACAGACTCACTCTACTACTATAGTTGCATTATAAGATACAGGGTGGAATTTTATTATGCCAACTGTGGGGAAAGTACTCTTAATACTATAGATAGAACATTTTACTCAAAGAAAACATTTCTTTATTTTTGAAAATAATGATAACTGCATTCAAAGATTTTAGAAAATTCGTTTGCCATACCCTGTAAACCGACTAAAATCTGTAAAAATGACACCCTGTACTTTTATTGAATCGATTGTTAGGGCCAATTATAAGAATGAAGGTCTTTCTAACAAACTTGATAATTAAACGAAAGGAAAACCTTCACGTCGCTTTCACTGCGCCACAAAGGTCTTAAATATTTACAGAATCCTAATGTTACTCCTCTTTCCCGCAGACAAACCCAACCCGCCAGCCCTAGACAGCGTGGACTGCCAAGCGAACCTCGCAACCCTCCGCTGGCACTCGATGGGAGACAACCGCGCGCCGATCCTGCGCTACTCCATCCAGTACAACACGACCTTCACTCCCGACACCTGGGACAGTTCCGCGGACTCCGTGCCCGCTATCGACACCTCCTGGACCGTGCAGCTTAGTCCTTGGGCCAATTATACATTCCGGTAATAACTACAATCTAGCATGTTCCTTCTATTGACGACAACCGCTGTGGGCGAAGGTCCGCCTGTGACGCAGTAATTGACGACGCTCTCATTGACATGGATCAGACAAGACAGACGAAAATGACTAATAACTTCTCACAGACCAGCGACGAGAGGTGCAAACTCCGAATGACGCACAGCACCTGAATGACGTTCGCCGCATTCAACTCGCAATATGGCGAGCGAAGCAAGCCGATCTGTATTGTCAAGCTGTGCCAGCCTGGCGCTTTATGCTCTCCGCAGTAGCCGGGCGCATTTTAACGCGTGAAAATGCGTTATTCACGCAAAAATGCTCCTTTAACACGCTTTATTCGTGCTTAAATTAGCGTAATAACGCTCATAACGCGCGTTACGTTTTGTGTCAAGTAGCGTGGTAGCCTTGCAGGAGTCTGTCTGAATCTTATGCCACGTATTGACTGAAAACTATTAATGATTTCTATATGCTCACTGTTTGCAATATTTTATCTTTCCAGCGTGATAGCGTGGAACAAAATAGGCCCCTCCACCCCCTCCGGGCACAGCGAGGTGTGCACGACGCAGTCCGACGTGCCGCACAAGAACCCCGACAACGTGAAGGGAGAGGGCACCAAGCCCAATAACATGCTCATCTCTTGGTCGGTCAGTACACAGACAATCTATATCAAAGTGACTTATTTTACTTTAGACCTTACCTTATTTTCAGCCAGACCTATTGTGAGCAGATAGATAGATGCAGAAACTGTGTGGAAAAAGTCACTCGTGTGACTCCAGACTCTACAAATCCTACGCCTTTGTCTCGAACACTGCACCTCCTGGGGCATGCCACATCACATCACAGACTTCATTGCCGGGCTGCTCCACCCCAGCTCGGTGCTTACATAGGGACAGATAGACAGCGGGAAGCGACTTTGTTTAATACTATGTAGTGATGTTTATTTGTTGCAGAAAATGCCCCAAATCGAGCACAACGGCCCCGGTTTCTACTACCACGTGACGTGGCGGCGCAACATCACGGGCCACGCGTGGAGCGAGGAGCAGATCCGAGACTGGCGCGTCTCGGAGTACCTCGTGCTCAACACGCCCGTCTTCCAGCCCTACCTGATCAAGGTATATCTAGCTGAACAGGGTAGATTTCTTAGACGGGGCAGTAAGGAGAAGTACCATAACCGGTCTTCCGTTACGAAAACGCAGGCACCTTCACCTGTGATATTGTTAATGAACATAATATTCAAATGAAGTACTAATTCTAATGCTGTGTTAAAAATTCTCCCACAGGTGACAGCAGTAAACTTCAAAGGAACAGCGAACATCACCCCCGTAGAAATCCTCGGCTGGTCGGGAGAGGACGAGCCGCGCCTAGCGCCCTCCAACTTCACGCTCGAACAGGTCACGTCCGGCACCACGGCGCTACTCAGCTGGAGCCCCGTCCCGCCGGAGTCGCTCCAGGGACACTTCAAAGGCTACAAGATACAAACGTGGACGGACGGAGAAGAGGACAGGCTCAAAGAGATCTTCTTCAAAGCCGACGCCACCAGCGCTCTAGTCACCAACTTCAAACCGTTCAGGAAGAACTACGCGCGAATCCTTGTCTACAACGGACAGTACAACGGACCGGCTTCAGACACCCTTAGCTTCGTCACCCCGGAAGGCAAACCTGGCACCGTGAAATCCTTCGTAGCGTACCCTATCGGCTCCTCCGCTATGCTCCTCCGATGGGACAAGCCGGTCGATGAAAATGGTATCCTCACCGCCTACAAAGTTTACTACCAGAAAGTCACAGGCACGGCCCTAGGCCCGCTTCAAGAGCGCAAGAAGGAAATCGACCCTAAATTCGACCGTGCAAAGCTCGCCGGTCTAGAACCTAACACCAAGTACCGCATTGAAATCCGAGCGAAAACAAAAGCCGGCGAAGGTGACAAATACTACGTAGAACAATCGACGAAAGCTGTGGTGACCTCCAAACCAGATATACCAGAGTTCAAAGCGAGCATCCTCCCCGCTAAGCAAGGGACCGCCCACATCCTGGTCCGCTGGCTGCCTTCCTTGGAAGGGCACGCCGGCACGCACTTCGTGGCCTGGTACAAGCTCAAGGGTCACCCGGACTGGTCGCGAACCAACGAGATAACTGACGACGATTATGTCATCCTCACGGGCTTGGAGCCGGGGAAGGTCTACGAGGTGATGATGACGGCGCACGATGGGGAGTACTTCAGCGCGAGCGTGATTAAAGAGGTTGACGCCACTACCGGTGAGTTTTGTACGTTATTTTCTTGCACTCGACTTTATTTCTTTTACAAAGTAATTTTACGTATCTATAGAACTAATTATTTAGAATAGAAGAATAAAATAGAATAGTGACTTATTGCCTGAACTTATAACTACTTAAAGGTACTACATAATATTTAAAATACATAACTTATATCTTAACTAAGTACATTCAGGCAATGGGAGTAAGTTCAGTATAATGCCGACAAGCTTAAGTAGCACGTTCGGCGCTGTTTTTCAGCTTACCCCTTACCGATTTATATTATTCAGTTAATTTTACCTTATTTGATTAAAGTTAAAATGGTTATTTATCACGAACGAAACACGAAGAACAGTCACGAACAAATGTACCTATTCTTGTGATACGAAAGGTTATGAGCAAAAGAATTGGTGTTGTGATACTTTTGTTGCACCGGTACCATGTTTACTATTCGCTTTGTATTAACGGCTGTGTAAAGGTGATCGCACAGTCCGTCCTGTACATTACATGCATTAAGGTGAATGAAATTAGACACCTAAATTGTAAGAACGTTTTTAGTTGAGTGTGTGACGGTGTTGTTCTTTATTCTGAAACCGCGGCTCACGGAATAAATTCTCGTGAAAGTTTGATCTCTACTGAGGAGAGCTCTCCTCGGATTTCTCAAATTCAAAATATTTTATTTCTTTAGTCTTACAAAATAAGCACTTAAAAAAATCAAATTGTATACTATTACCCAATAAGATTGTTTTATTATTCACTTAAATTTTTTGTCCATTAGTGGCAGAAGTCAAAAAGAAACCACTAGCAGTACAATTCTTATACACTTATAAGTGTCTAATACATTTGATTTGCTTATCTAAATCTAAATATACTGCGATTTTAGATACATGTCAATATTTATTTAAAGCTAAGCACAACATTGAATTTCTTATATACTATTGTCGGCGCGGAACTGAGCGGCATCTGGCTAAGCATTAACATCGTTGATGTAATCAATTGAGTATGGCATAGCATCTATGGAGTAGAAAGGCTTTTCCACGATCCGCTTGCGCGATGCGCCATTATTTAGATAGACCATGTACCCATTATTTTAAAAAAGTAATTTATTTTTCTCCCCTTGTCTCCCCTGCAATTAATTGTGTCATTCTATTTCATGTGTTGTTCATACTTTCACAGCACCGATTCCTAATCTATATTGTTTCCTTCCAGATCCGCTGATAAAACCTGACGACAAAATGGCGACGGCTGGCTGGTTCATCGGAGTGATGGTCGCTCTTGCCTTCCTGCTGCTAGTGTTGGTGCTGGTGTGCGTGGCGCGCAGGAACCGCGGCGGGAAGTACGACGTGCACGACAGAGAGCTGCAGCACGGCAGGAGGGACTACCCTGATGCTTTCCACGAGTACACGCATCCGTTAGTAACATACACACACAACTTTTGAAACAATCATGTTTATTAACTGCGATAAAAATAATATCTAGATGTCGAGTGGACGCAAAAAATCCGTCTCCGTAAATAAGAGCGCACTTGTAATATGAGCTCTTATTTTGTTTAGTTCGATTGAAACACAGCCAACGTAAACACGTGTCACAGTGTCGCAATGTATAAAAATAAAATTTTATACATAATATGATAGTTTAAAGTATTGATATTTATTTATTTAAATAATCAATTTTGTATACTTACCGTCAGATCTAGAGCCCTAGAGCCCGATTTCGCCAAACAAAGTGCCATAAGTATTAGCTAATTGGTTAATCAAAAATTACAGCAATATCAAACCATGCCTTCTGTTTAGTTAAATCGGCCTTCACCTTATCCTGAGTTTGAGCGCTGCGAGGTGCGACACAGTTTTAAACTTATGCGCTTTCCAGTGTTCCGTTGTATTTTAGTTATAATTCTTTCTTTGTTTAATCTAAATAAATTGAATTGAATTGAAAGTTAAAAATATAACTAGCTCAGGCGCTTTCCGCGTGTTGATTTATGACTATCTAATCTGACTGTCGAATGGACGTCTATTCCCAGTGTTTAACACTCCACCTTCTGCAATTCACACAAAACTGATAAATAAGAGGAAAACCACGCGTCACCTTCACCATCTTTATTTAACTTTTGTTTTAGCAGGCTCGACAACAAGTCGCGGCACTCGATGAGCAGCGGCAACAAGCCGGGCCCTGAGAGCGACACCGATTCTATGGCCGAGTACGGTGAAGGCGAAACAGGTAATATAAGCTTAGCTAAACAACCCTAGTACGGGACAAACTAAACTCTTAGAAGGTTTTCTATTGTGTCAATTCAGATGTCATAAAATCTTAACTAATTTGATAGCAGTATAATTCCATTACTTTTTATTTCTTTTAATAAGAGAGAGACGGCAATATTTTTAATATTGTCAAATTAATCTATACTCCGATTTAAAAACCTGGATATTTTTATACAAATGTAACATGGTTATAACCCAAGGAATATTAGTGGAAAATATTTAACAACATTGGTATCGTCGAACAAAGCACAGAAAAAAATGTTCGCTGCACATGTGCAATTATGATTTGTTGAATTGTTCGTTTTACTTTTTCTTAGCAAAACCCTCAAATCCTTTTATTACCTTGTTTTAACGCTTATTGTTAATAACAAATGAAAACGAGTTTTCATTTATATAATGTCTTTGTTGACATAAAATATCTTGGATTCTAAAACGGAGTACAGTTTAGTTATTGTAACATCTGAATTGACACCATTACCTATAGTATATTTTACATGCATTTTAATTTTGCAGTAGTTTTTCCTAATTTTATTTCTTATGAGCTGACTTTAATTTTACAAAGCTATTTTTCAAGAAACCTTAGTAATTAGATTGTCCATTACATGCATTTAGATTTGTGACATTATTTGAATACATTTTATTCTCAATTTTTTATTTGAGCATGTGTATAACGCTAACTTTTAATTTTTTTGTTGTTTTCTTTGGACGTTCTACCGAAGGCATGTGAGTTAGTGTTTTGTGTGTGCTCGGCTGACGCATGTTGTTTGCAGCGGGCATGAACGAGGATGGCTCGTTCATCGGGCAGTACGGCCGTAAGCGACGACCCCCGAACCCTTCGGCCCAGGATTCCGCCTCGGGAGCCTTCGCTACGCTCGTCTAAACCCGCCCTTACCTCCCATCATCCTTCCAAAATCAAATTTTATTAAGATCACCACTGTATGGATAGAAGAAATCAATTTGAATTAAGAAATTTCTATCACTGGCTGAATAGAAAACGGAATTGAGAAACACATCACAGTTTAAAGATGGAACAGCTTATAGCTGGCCAATCGCCGCAAGCTCTTCGATCTTCGTATTTGATTGGTTGTTCTAAAAGTGAAATCGCCCGCCAAATTTTTTATATTACTTTTTTTTAAATAAAGTTTGTGAATTTAGTTATGAATTAATATTTTTTGCGGTATATTTACCGCGCGTTTAGTTAATCCGGGCGTTCAGGGTCTTTATTGGACTATTTCTAAAATAGTGTTAGTAAAGGCTTTTTCACATGACACTATTGGATCTAGAATTTCGCACCGAATCTCTTTTTTTACTTATTTTACATAAGTTAGGTTTATAAGTACACTTTAGTATAGTTAGGTTGTAAAAATGATATTATTTGGAGTGAGTTGCAGTTTATTTCCTACATATTAATGTATTTTATACATTACACGTTGCTTTGTTGGTTTTTTTGCATTTAATTATGTTAGTTTTTGTAATTTTGATTATATCCCTGTTTCCACCCCTTTCTATCCCTCGCAAATGCACGAGCGACGATTGTTTTTTGTTTATTTTTTGAGGTATGATTTTGTTTTGCTTTTTTTTATTTCTTTCGCTAAGCTAGTTTCATTGCACGTTTATCCAATTAGTTTTGCATATTATTGCCCATATTACTATGTCATAATAATAAAAGATTTAATATTGGACCATGATGATGATCTATTAATAATACTATTTTCTTTTTAAATACAGTTTAATAATTACTATCAATATGACAAACTAAACCTAACATCAGTTGCAAACAATGTCAGAAACGCAACTTAACCTGTGCCAATTCTGTGTCACTCAGTTTGTTCATTATAAAACTGTTAAATAAGTCTGTAATTCCGCCTCCATTCATGACTATGAAATTTCTATGAACTGGACACAGGCAGAAAAGTGGTAAACCAGACACATATTGCCAAATTAAAGAAGTAAAGTCAAATAAGTCATATTTTACAAGTAGAACTTTTATATTTGCGCCATCCACCAGGGTTAAACAAAGTGTAATCGTTTATGTTATCTTGCAGGTCGCTTCACAGAAGACGGTTCGTTCATAGGCCAGTACGTGCCGGGCGCGCGCGTGCTGCCCCCGCCCCCCGTGCCGACGGTACCCCCCGCCTCGCCCCCCGTCACCGCAGCTATCACCAGCGGGGGGAACGCTCAACCACCCACTTACGTCTAGAGAGGGTTAACCACCCACTCTAATATACGTCTAGGGGGATTTA
The DNA here is from genome assembly GCA_947044415.1 of Eupithecia dodoneata. NCBI lineage: Eukaryota > Metazoa > Arthropoda > Insecta > Lepidoptera > Geometridae > Eupithecia > Eupithecia dodoneata. The sequence continues at coordinate 1,500,469 of OX345656.1, read as the reverse complement.
CCACCCACTTACGTCTAGGGAGGGTTAACCACGCACTTACGTCTAGGGAGGGTTAACCACCCACTTACGTCTAGGGAGGGTTAACCACCCACTAACGTCTAGGGAGTCTAACCACCCATTCTAGAGTATATGGGGGCTCAACCTCCACAACATCATTTAGATGGGAGGCTCATCCATCCGCTCGAAGAGTATATGGGGCACAAACCCCTTGATCATTTAAATGGAGGGGGCGTAATGAATGACTCATATACTCGTATATCTAGATGGGGGGCAATTTTAACTATCGGGGAACATTTCACATCTGCCTACTGCCAATTTTAATATAACGCGACGAATCTACTGTCGAACTAAAGCGTTATTGTCCAAAACTGTAGTTATTGGATGTATCCGTTACTGTGGTGTGAATGGTTACGTTTTATTTTATCTGTATCAGGCAGCCATCTTTAATGACGCCATGATAAACATGGTTGTTTAATTTTAAATATTATATACGAAGGCAGTTTATTATGTAGCTAAAATTTATTAGAATAACGGCGAAGTTAGGATAAGATGAGAGCCTACATTTTATTGTGCCCCTTAACATCAAGCAAGGGCTATTTTCTTTACGCCTTAGCATTTCATCTCGAGGTGTTTAGTGCATTATTAGCTTGTCACTGGTATTCTCTAGGTTTAGGGAACTTTCAACTTTATCAGAATGAATGTTGATTTATTTTCTTATGAGACTGATTTTAAGTAATGAAATAGTCATCATAATGTGACCCGTGCACTAGGTTTTGGAACTTCTGGTAGAAAGCACTGTATTTAACCCAGTTTATCTATATCTTTAGAAATATTATTAATAATAATATCATTAAAATATCAGCAATCATAATGTTCACTGTCGATGTTAAACTCTCACTTTACATTTATCCTTATAGTCATAGTTTTGAATAATGCTTGGTCACCAGTTTTTCAAGATCTACGTGTTTTATAGCTGTATTTGAATAATCTGACGGCGTTTTCATTGTTTTTATATTCGTGGCTACATATCTACTTATGTATAAGCACTTTGTAGTGTATCTGACATACTCGTAGGTACAGATTTTTAAAGAAAGATCTTCTTTATGACAGAGTGTAGAAACAATGAGAAAAATGTCAGTTTAATGAAATTTCAGCAAAATCTGCTTTGTTGTGAAGGTAGGCTGTCGGCTCGATATCAATTATGCGTAATTAAGGGAATCGAAATGTAAGAAATGCTATTTTTGTCAATGTATAATGTAATTAGCTCTGGTAACCGGTGGTCGGGCGCGCCCTAAATTTGTCTATTATTATGGCTCAGAGAAATATGTTAAGTAAAGCGTGTCATTCATGATAATGGTATACCTTCGACAAAAATACGAAAAGGTATGAGTATACCCACACTAATTACGAACATATTTTTCGAAGCCAAAGTCTTTCTACCTATCGCTTTAATTATTTTTGTATGCTATTTATAATAGATCTAATTACAGAAGTACCTTCTCTGTGGACCATGAAAGAGTTATTTTCGAAATGAACCATTTATACATTTCTCACTATCAAATTTCTATTTCTACAAAATTGTGTAGCTGGATTTCTTCAGGTTATCTACACAACATTTACTCAACGCTGTTTACGAATATAAGTCGATGTAAAATCGTAATATTTTGGGGCAAATTCAAGCCAAGAATTCCAGTTTCCTTATATCTTCTTTTGGCTAAAAATGTATATAATATTTTTGATACTAGCGGTCGGGCCACCGGGCGTTTGGTGCTTGGAGCGAGGCGTTGATAAAGTTATGTCGGTGTTGTGGCGTGGTAGGATAGTTCAGGTTTCAAATCATTCGGAATTTGTGCGATGTTCAGATTAAATACCTTAAAATAAGGCTACTACGAATGTCTCTTGAAGTTAAAAGACTAGGCTGGACCATTAGTATTGGATATCTATACCGCGAAAACTTACTCACAGGCACATTATGTGATCTGGTTGTCTATCAACATGTTGTGCTATTTGGAATCTCATATTTCGAATGTTTCAACTAACATCGGACTAATCTGAATGTGAATATTCAAAGTGCCTATTTTTGAACTGGTTTAAAATATCATATCACTGAATGTGATGCCGCCTAGGCGGTTTTGGAACATACGAAATCCATTTTATGACAATTAGAAATCTCAATTTCATCTCGAACCCGAAATTTATCGTCTCTCTTGTGTAGTTTTAAGACCTCTGTATGTATAGGCTTGTGTATTTCAATATTTAAAACTTTTCTATTTATATAAAGTTTGTTCGCACCTTATCTGTATCCGGGTAATTTCTTTTTGGTGTAGCTCAGGGGTAGAGACGCAGGAACAATTGTGAATAAATCAGCTGATTCAGAATTGTAAAGGGCCTTGTCTGAAGGTATGCGAGTACTATCTCAAACGTAGTTCGTAAGGCTAGGGTCTCGTGTTAACTAATGTTAGGCAGCTAACGCGCTCGCTTTCGCATCTCTGTACTTTATTTGCATGTATTCTCAGTTTATTTGGCAGCGTCCTTATTCCATTTATTTGTGTATATTTATTTATTTCTTCGCCTGAAAGGTGTCGGGTCCTTCAGAATACATTCCATGCGGTCAAACCATGTTGATTTTGGGAATATGTAACTTTTATTTATGCGTCGCACCAGTCAGATGTAATCTGAACGCCGTTTTTAAAACTGGACTGCCGTCGGCGAATGAGACGGTTTAACGCAGAGTTTATTATTTATTTGATTTAGTTTATTGTATTTTATGCTTACAGCAAACGTGTAGATGCAAGGTTTGATCGTTCTGATTTAGAGCTTACTCTTACTATTGGTACAATGCATGCTTTATATTTGAAGGCACTGTTATCGTAACCCCCTTAAGTTATTTGTTAAGGAGTCTTTATCATGTCTATGAGTGTAAGAATTTGATATTATATTATTACGGTAGGAGCCTGGTTTGATCCTCGTCTGTTTTGTCGCTTCTTGTACCGCGCTGTTGAATTGTAAACCTTCTTGATACTTGTTACGGTTCAAAACTCAATTTGATGGTTACATTGTTGTACACCGACCTCGATGGTCTTACGTCACTGCCTTTTCCTCCAAAATTCTTAGAATTGTACAGTGTGTTCATTTTCTACTTAAATTGTACTAGGAGAATACTTGCCTTATCTCGTATGAAAATGTAATTTTCATGTTTTGATATTCAAACTGCACAACAACCGCATTTATAATGTTAGATGTCACAATCAAGTTTTAACTTCATCTACAAGCTCGCGAACTGACGCGGGTATAATAAAATCAAATTGTTTTATTTCTACAAATCAATTTATGACTTCTAAACTATCGATAAATATTTCTTAATAATCAACGGAGCAGTATCGTCCTTTTCAAATGACCTTGTTTGTGTTTCATCTATCTAGTTTTCCGCGTTAGTGTCAGGTAAACGAAATAGCTGAATATCGTTACATTAATTACATTGTATTGTAATTGTAGTTATTAATTGTTGTAAGGTACATTCTCTCAGTGTTATCTGTGTCGATGTACAAGCGTTTTTCTTTCTACCCTCTTCTATGTGGAAATAAAAACGCCTGTAATCTTATTGCTAAGCAAGCTTTTGTATTGGACATTGTATTTGTTGAATTAGATGACTAGTTTGCAATTTTAGATATATATTTAAAGTTTAAAATTTTTAACATGACATGTAACTTTTCTTCATTTGGTTTGTGAAATTCAGATCTGACCTCGTGCGAACACTTTCTGTTCACGAAATTAAAATCATTTACATTTTAGTTCGCATAAGTAACTGTAATTTATTGTAACTATGATGAATATTTTTTTATGTTGCATAGAAAATAAATTTTAAGAAATTATTTTGTGTTTTTTTCCTGCTGTATCAGTATTCCTTCTGACCGCATAGGCCATACCGTACCTTATACCTATTGACGCCTATTCATGAATGTAGGTATTATTTACTCTGGCTTATCTTTGCATAGCTGAGGTAATTTTTCATGTATGACCGCAAACCAAACCATGTGACCATGATTTTACCTAGCTTTCAACTTACCTTCAATGATTAAGACAATAAAAATAATAATAATAAAGGGTCATCATCATCATCAGCCTATATCAGTCCACTGCTGGACATAGGCCTCCCCCAATGAGCGCCATAGCGCCCTGTCTTCAGCTTGCCGCTTCCAGCATCTACCTGCAGTCTTTCGTTTACCTACTATCAAACAATAGACTACTATTGTTTGATAGTAGGTAAACGATTCCGAGTTACCTTATTCATTAGTCATCTATGTATTTAACTTTATTAATAACTTGCCTGCCTTTACCCTTTATTAACGTGTTCTTACGTTCTTGTAAACGTAGTGTAGGACGCCCTCCGACCAGGTGGGATGACGACTTGCGAAAGACTGCAGGTAGATGCTGGAAGCGGCAAGCTGAAGACAGGGCGCTATGGCGCTCATTGGGGAGGCCTATGTCCAGCAGTGGACTGATATAGGCTGATGATGATGATGACCCTTTATTTTTATTATTTTAATTGAATCAAACAATAGACTACTATTGTTTGATAGTAGGTAAACGATTCCGAGTTACCTTATTCATTAGTCATCTATGTATTTAACTTTATTAATAACTTGCCTGCCTTTACCCTTTATTAACGTGTTCTTACGTTCTTGTCTGCAGTTAGCTCAATTGTAAATACGTACTAGTGTACGTATTTACAATTGAGCTAACTGCAGACTGTTGCCTACAATCTACAGGTAGCTCAACTGATCCATATCAATACCAGTCGGAAACGTCCTCAAGACACAGGCTGGCTCCATTGTCCCGCTGTATGGCAATGCTGATGCACTGCGCCAGATACTCACCACCACCAGCTCTCGGGTCGCTACCAACTTACTGATAGGGAAGGAAGGTATTATAATGGCATTTTTAGATTACCATTCGAATGCGAACCGTCAGGGAGTAAAATACCTAGGCCATTAATACGTGCTATTCTTCGTAGGCCTCAATATATTCGCCATCATTGCCTTTTTCTTCTCGCTTAATTTATGGGCTGAGTTTGAACTAAACAATGGGCCAGTGTCAGGTAGACTTAAGTGGCCATAATCTTAACGCCATTCATTCCCAGTCCTGGCAAAAAGGGCTTCTTATTGTAGTTCATTACACCCACACGCAATTAACAAAAGCTCTTTAGTAATTGCTTCTATTTTAATTAGTTACAGATAAACGAAAACGGCTACCTCACCTAAGAAAAAAGGTGAAGAATGTTATGATATTAAACATAAACCAGACCATTAAGCAGCTTCATAAAAAAAATTTAATACGACAATACGACAGACTACATGGAACTTCTTAAAGCTGTAGAGGGAAGGAGGACTCTGTGTTATGAGTGGAAGAGTCTAGAATCGAGTGCAGGGGAACTTGAAGCTAGCTGTGTTGTGTATGGTATGGTATGGATGGACGGACGAAGGGCAGATAGTTCAGTCAGTGCCCGGACGCCGAAGGCGGCACTCGTCCCGACCTAACACTTTTCAGTAACGAGTTCGCGAAACGAGTAGTGCCCATCTCAAACTATGATTGTGTGTGCTGTGACTTCACTTTGATCGGAAAGAAACCACAGGTAAAAAACTTTTCAATTAACCATTAATTGTTTGATCACGTATCGCGAATTTAGATAAGGTCGGAACAATCAATAAAGGATCGTTGATCCCACTTAAAAGTTAATTGTCTGATCGAAACGGAATTTTACTGCATTGTTGTCTCCCGGCTAAGTTTTTATTGCATCGGCTGATTTGTTCCATTTCTAATAGGCGCCTATTATGAGCAGTTCCTCAGGTCACTCGAGGAACAAAAAATAAACATTATTTTCGTTGAAGTATTTTAATAGAATTAGAAATATACCTGAGCGGATTCACTTTGAACCGTGAGATTAAAGCTAAAACACGTAAACATTGCTATCTGCTTCTGTAAACAATGTGTTATTAATAGAGAAACTATGGGATCCCCAGTGTTAAAGTGTGATGCACCGACACAAGGTTTTATTCTACTTGAACATGTACGAATACCTAAGCTACCTACATATCTACTCGGTTAAGATTAAAACTTACGTAAGTTAGCTCCACATAAATCTATACCTATGTATATACATATATGCAATCTTGATCCGTTAATTAAGAATATAAATAACGGAAGGTAGTTCAAATTTAGCCCGATGTTTAATTAGAAATACCTAAAAATCGGTAGAATGTAATAGTACAGAAATACCATATAGGTATTTTGAAAATGGGGCCAGAGTTAATTAAAACATCGGATAAAAAAACTAGTTTCTATAATCGAGTCAAAACAACACTTAAACAGTCTTAAAAATAAAATCGTAAAAATAAGCAAATAGGTAGGTAACCTATAAACTGGATTTTCCTTTAAGTGCTAACTTAACACTTCTACTCTAATTGGCCAGTCTATATTATAATCTAAACATAGTCATTTACAAATGCAATTTATCAGGCACCGTAGTAATGACATGAAACATAATATTGTGACCATAATGTATGGCCAATAAAATGGATAAAAAGTAAAAAAGCTGTCGGGTGCGCAGGACAGCGGCGAGCGCCCGTCAGCCGGACTTTACTTTTTTTGCTTTTTACACGCTTACCTGTTCCCCTCAACGGGTATCGACTGAGCGGCTGGTTAGTTAGGTTAACAAGTGCATTCGACAGGGGTGCACAACATTTTGGCCTCGCCGATGTCTTAGTTAAGATTCTTAACTTAGGTTAAGGTGACCGTTTATTTAAGATCTGACGGAATATTTTAGGTAAGTCTTTTTGAGAAATTATTGACCGCCTGTCAAATATTATATTTATATTCTCGTACTTTTTAAGTAAATGCATGTGTTTATTTTTATTAAATCTTTTTCAGAGAGCCGCTGACACTGTAGATAATTTTCGCTAAACTTTCTTTACTAAGTAGAAGCAGGCACATTCCATAGGTTTTTGTGTTTCTTTCATCTATATGGTAATTTAGAAACTAAGGAGGAAGAAGGCACAATATTTGCAAGTACTTAGTCAAAAATACCATCGTGAGTGCGCCACTGCTAAGCACAGTTATTTCACGAGTCGCGTAAAATGGTGACGGTTTACCTTAGCCTGCGGTTGTGGTCTGACAGGCTAAATATATTAGGTCGTGTTACTTGCGGCCCGGTCATTCGCACAACTTATCATATCGCCAGGATGCGTCGGCCGTCGGCGAGCTTCGCAAACTGACGTCTCCAATGACTCGGCGGCGTTGCGTCGTCGGCCTCGATAGATATAGTAGGACCTAACTCTCGGGAAGACCGTATGATGATCATACGGTCCTAGGTACGGAGTTAGGTCCTAGTGGTATCATATCGTATTGTCTAGTAAAAACTAGCATGTTTTAAAACTTAAGTTGCACATTTAGGCCCCTTTTTTGACGTTATGTGATCAGTTTTATATAGGTAGGTACTAATAATAGGATTTGAGAACCTTATGTACCTAACCTACGTTAGTAGGTACGCAATACGTATCAAGAAACATTATCAGGATAGTTTAGATAGTATGTAATTATTATGAATAACCCGAGATTATTATTTTGCATTTATGATTTATACAGTTTATTATATCAATTAGCTTAAATTTGTTGAAAGGTTTGTGGCTCTCGACGTTGTGCTAATTTGGGGTTATCTGTTTTTAGCAAGTTAAGCAATAAAATAGTTCGTTCGTAGATGGGTTATCTTTTACGAAGAAAACCCTGTAACTTTTAAAATACCTATCAATGTCTTTTATTGTTTATTATTAACGACGTTTGATATCAATAGATATATGGTGAATGGCGAACCTAACGGGTTCGGTTGACAAACTAGGGTCTCTGTAATCATCCCCTGTGGTAAAAAACTACATAAAATTAATCATTTTTTTCTTTGGTTACTCGAATGTGAAAACACGTTTGGCTAAAAAATTACTTTAAAAACATAATGAGAGTGCACTGTTTCGTAAAAAATTGAATTAGATCTTAGGAACCCTGCGGTCTATTGAAATGATACGAATCTTAGCTACTTCTAATTGTAATTACTGTAAAGTGTAATACTGTAAGTCTAAAAATCGTATGCTCTGTCCCGCTCCTATGAATGTGAAATCCTATGCTTTTCCTGTTCTCAAAACGGCGCGCATTGAAAAGAAATGAAATGAAATGAAAGTTTATTTCCTTAGGCTTACAAATAAGCACTTAGACAAGTCATATTTTATACTATTCATTATTATATTGATGTTCACTTCAATCTTTTGTCCACCAGTGGAAGAAGTGAGAAGAAACCACCAGTATGTTCATAACTTATGTGTCTAGTACATAGATTTGCTTATCTGTAAGTTGTTAGATTTTGAGTTGGAGCAAAACTCGTTCCAAGCTTTTTTATCTTCTAGATAATCTGATATTTTGTAATAAGCCTTTTTACAAAGAATATGCTTCACAATTTTTTTAATTTATTTATTGATAATTTTTGCAACTCACTTGGAGTTTTGTTGTAGAAGCGTATACATTGCCCTTTAAAAGATGCACTTATCTTATGTAGTCTAGTTGTGGGAACAGCGAGTTTATTCTTATTTCTAGTATTTACATTATGTATATCGCTTTTTTGATTGAATCGATCGATGTTTTTATGAGTGTACAACAAGTTTTCATAAATATATTGACATGGTACTGTCATTATGTTTATTTCTTTGAATTTATTACGTAGGGATTCTCTGGGACCCATATTATAGATCGCACGAACAGCCCTCTTCTGCAACACAAAAACGGTGTTTATATCTGCAGCGTTCCCCCACAATAGTATGCCATAAGACATAATACTATGGAAGTAGCTGAAATAGACTAGTCTAGAAGTATCAACGTCTGTAAGGTGACGGATTTTTTTAACTGCATATGCTGCTGAACTAAGTCTCTTCGATAGCTTATCTATGTGTGGGCCCCATTGAAGTTTACTATCTAAGGTTATTACTAAGAATACGGTATTGTCTACAATTTCTACCGTTTCTCCTTTTACGTTTACATCAGCCTTAACTTGTTTTACATTAGGTAGAATAAATCTTATACATTTTGTTTTTGTTTCATTAAGCAAAAGATTATTGATACTAAACCAATGGACTACCTTTGAGATTGCAGTATTTACATCGTCATTGCCCTCTTAAATAAAAACGCCAGTCATAGATAAACAGTTGGTCATCCCTAAGCACAGCTAGTGGTTCTCTAGTGTTGAGTATTCTTTTTTGTTAACACCTTTTGTAATAATTTGACATCGGGAGCGAGTAGAAAAAACTAGTATAGGTACACATTACATTTTGACAGGGGATATTTAATGAAGTTGTCCGTTTTTTATGCCGGCCGGTCGTTTCTCACGATAATTTCATTGTGGGAGCACGTCCCAAACGGGCCCAATCAATTATGTTAACTGTGATAATTTCTTTTTTCTTCGCTTTTTGTGGTCTTTCGATCCGGAATAAGTAAGATTCACAAACAAATTATACGCCAGTTAAACGCTTGTTATTGGACAACGTTTCATGGGGAACCTTCTACTTATTGCTTATTTTAACATGGGTACATAAGCTCTAACTTAGATGAAATCTATAACCAACTATGCTGACATGTTGATAATTTAGTACCTACTAGCTTTTGCCAAAGGCTACCTATATCCGGTCCTAAAACGTAACCTATGTTCTTCCCCAGGATATCATCAATAATGTACGAGTATGAATGAATTGCCTCTAATCTATTTCCAGTATGTGGCGATCAGCGTCGCTGGGCGCGCGCGTGTGCGCTGGCGTCGCGCTGGCCATGTCCCTCTCCCTGGGCGCTGGCCGCCGCGAATACCGCGACCCGGAGGCCAAGCAGCACGACATCTCCATGTGGATTGATGAGCGGCAAGTTAGGATGTTCAGTGGTAAGTCTTGGGAACGTAAGTCTGCAAGCAGATGCTCAATGCAGCAAACTGAAGGTAGGGCCATAATGGTGCTCATTAGGAAGGAAAGACAATATCCAACAGTGGAATAATATTGGATCGAATGTAATTTTTTACAGCCTAACTTTTTCACTACTTACCTAGCTACTTGATTCAGTAGTTTTAGCGTTGAAAAAGGAAAAATCATCCACTAATTAAAAATTTCCACATTTACAAATATAAAAAAATATTTTTCAGGTATATCAATGCAAGTTTTTGCAATACTAAACGGGCACGTATCCCCTTACGTGCTCGACCCCAACTTCTCCCTCAAACTGCCGATAATACCCTCGGAAGTGGGGTACGTGAACTTCACTTGGAGATCCAAGAAAAAATATTTCTACAACTTCGACACGCTCACGTCATCCGATCTAAAAGTTTTGAAACCGCCAGTGCTGTCGATTAAAACACAGGGTCGGGTGCCTAAAACGCCTAAAGGTGATTTACGACTTTTATATCCAGCCAGACCGCAAAACCTTAATAGCATTCAAACATATTGGTTTTATTATTATTTTCAAACCAAAACAATAGCAATAGGTTTTGTGGCTTGTTTTTAATCCCACGACCGTTTTGTTTTCAGAATTCAGCATTGTATTGCCTTGTGTTGGCAACAGCAGTGGAATAGCCACGTTAGAAATCGGTTTGGTTCTGAAAAATGGCCGAAATCTACCTTTAAAAGGCACTCCATTAAGATTAAATCTAAAGAAGGAATGCGCACAGAGAGGTGTGTATTTAGAAAGGACAGGTATTGTATCGCCAACGCATTTTTAACACTTACGTATCCGCGTTCCTGGTGTTGTTTCTATGCTTGTGCTTTAGCTAACTTTGGTTCAAATTTATGACTACGAAACTAGATTCAATAAACCTTAAATAAAAGCCGAGATAATTCTTGGAAACAGCTCCAGAGACACCGATATAACGCTTTATTTATTTAAGTTAACAAAGCAATTAAAACAGCCCTTCAGAATTACCAATCCATTCCATCTAATCTCAGAAAGCTGGCAAAGCTTATTAATCTCCTATTATATCACGCTAACGACCGTCGCCGTGGCAGGGCCGGCAAGTTATGTGGCGTCCAGAATAACTTTGCATTTCATCTATATCCAGATCATATTGTTTGCTTACGCTACTAATTTACGGGAGCCGGTACATACAGACCGATCACCGTAACTGATGTATGCTTTTACGGGTTGAACAATACAGCGATTGACATTCAATTGCGGTTTGTTTCAAGATTTATGAGAATTTTCATAGGTTATTCACACTTCGTCAAAACAACATTTAAAGAACAAAGCGCAGATTTTCAACAAATAATTTAATTTCTCAGATTGAGTCAAATAGTGGTTCATAAATAGAAACAGAGAAAAAGTTTTATTTATAAGTGGAAATTCACAATTATCCTTTTTTTCTCAAACAGTCCACACATTTAGTGGCGAGACCCTATTTAGTACTAAAATATGGTCCCTCCAGATAAATTTATATACGCAATAATTGTTAGTTCATTCCAAAAGTGGCCTGACCCTGCTCCTAATCACAGTATCCCTAATGCAGGCATTTAACTCATAATCCCATCAATAATTTTGTCTATAATTAGTGCTCAAGTTCATTCATGGCAATAGTTCATTCCAAAAGTTGTCTACCCCTGCATCAGACCGTTTTAAATTGGCGAATTCTAATGCTATAGTTCATTCAATAGCTGTATCTACTGTAAGTTCACCTCACTCAAGGCAACCCCTGCTCCCAACGTATTTATTTAGTGCTAAATATTTAGGTATATAATGACTAGCTGCGCCCCGCGGCTTCGCCCGCGTGGAAATCTATGTGTCAAATGGTTTTTCTCTTGAATCACTCTATTTATTTAAATACCTATATATTTAATACAAACCGCATCAAATCTGTCAAATCTGTTACTGTCCACGATCCTATCCTATCCATCCATGGTTGTCTGGTAGAGATCGCTCTTGAGACCGCCAACTGTATCTTGTTTTTTTAAAGTTATTATTTTATGTAGTGATGATTAAGACATTAATTGCATTGTTCCCGGGTGCCGGAGCCGCCGGGCTACAGCGGCGGCGCGGTGCTCTGCTCACAGCATTTGCGTTTTTAGGTTTGTATCTCATTTGCTTATTTACCTACTATATATTTTTAAACCTTGCCTGCCTGGTTGCCTGGACGAGATCGCTCCCAGCGATATATAAGGCCGCCCTTTATACTTCCTTTATTCTATTGTTTATTTCTGTATTGTTTTCTGTGGTAGGTAATAGTGTTTTCTATCTCATCTATCTATCTAAACTTACGCGATATGAACTTATAAGTATTAATACAACGGGTATTTATCGCGTTCATTTACCTATTTGTCACGGGATGAGTGATCCCGTGACCACGACAGTGTGTAAACCTGTTGAAACGTTGGGAAAAATAGGTAAATAAACGCGATAAATACCCGTTGTATTAATATTTATAATTATATTTACCTACTATTCTGGCCAACTTTGAAAACATTTTGCTCATACCTACTTTACCTAAAAATCACATGTTGTTGATTTTTGAACAGAATTTTTTTATATTTCAAACACGACACCAAAACGAAAATTTTGGATTTTTTTGAGTTGTTTACAAACATTGTATCTTGAGAATAGCTAGCTAGAATATAATGTACTGTTATATATACCTATAGCTGTCTGCATGCTTATAATATTGGTCCAATAAACCATCATTTTCTAAAAATCATAATATATTTCCTCTCTATGCTATTACCTCTGAAAAGCCTAGACCACGACACGATCTGCCCCATAGCAAAGAATGTATCGTTTAAAGAGGCTTTGGTTTCAATCATAATATGTATAACGAAGTAGGTACAGTCTGTATCTATTAATTCACATTCCCATTTCATTACAACCATCCATCTTGAAGCATTCACATTTCGACTTCACCTCCTTCTATTAACAATAACAATAGACTTCAAAGAAAATTCAATGTTTTTCTTTAACAAAATATGTAAAAAGCTTTTCAAACTATCATGGTTATTAACACAAAAGTCACATATAACGCGATATTTACCATGAATTTAATGAATTTGTTAATTTGTGAATTTTATGAATTTAATATTTTTGAGTTATCCAATATTTCGGCACAGTTTCATGCGCCATGATCACGGCATAACAAAAAAAACGCAATAACAAAATTTGTTATTGCGTTTTTTATATTTATATTTTTTATATATTTAATATCAAATACTAAATATTCCGTTATAAGTGACTTTGGTGTAAAAGTAGTTAGAAAAATGAAATAATTGGTAAAAAAAAACCAAATAGTTCAACACGTTGAACTTAGTTGAATAAATGTGTCCAGAAAGTTCAACTTTTACAAAACAATATCACAAGTTGAAATAACTGCATTTTTTTGAATACAGGGCCGGATCCAGAGTGCGACAAAAAGTGTGCAAACCAAGGCTGGTGCAACCACGAGAAGATCTGCCAGTGCCCCGACGGCTACATGGGCCAGCACTGTCGCACTGCGCTCTGCTATCCGCAGTGCATGAACGGAGGGAACTGCACTGCGCCCGGGATATGCTCCTGTCCCACTGGGTACCAGGGGAGGAATTGTGAAGGAGGTAAGAACCTATGCATACCGGGAATAGAGCTAGGGCAGTAATCAGGACCGAATATAATATAGAATAGTAAGAGCATTTTCAGAATACGAAACGATAACCACATGGTTATTTCGAACATTCGAAAACTCGTGACTTCGAAGTCTTCTGACACAAAAATCGCGTTAGGTCGCAAAAGATTGCTTGGATTTCTTGGGATGTTGTTAGGATATAATAGTGTAAAACCAAGTTTGCAACTTAGAAAGACTTGTAACAACTTCGTGGTGCTCGTAAAACCTAGACTTTTTCCAGTTTTTGGCTTACTACTTCTAAAAAAAATTATTTTACGGCAAAGCCATTTATGACATTTTATATAAGACAAAATTAACGATAATTTGACTGCACCCCAGCTCTGTATGCCTAATAGATCTCGAGATACAAAACTTAAAAAATTCATTCGTAATTTTTTTTCCAAAAAGTTAACATCCATTTTAGTACCTTACCTATTTTGATCAAGGTAACAGCTAATTCACCTGTTATAGGTGTCAATTTGTCCCTTTGATCAAAAAAGGTAACATAAATAGGGAAAAAAACTTGATTTTAGAACTGTGTAATATTTCGATAGCCCAACCACGTGGAGGCATCTAGCATGAGAAAAGAAACAAAAATATGATTATCCTTCTAGTCTTCTAAAAGCTTCTACCTTCTCTACCTTGGTCGAGGGCGACGAGATTAATTAAAACTACTTTGTCAATTAACTAATCTATATTCAAAAATATAATAATACAGAATTTACTTACATAATGAGGTATTAAGACATTCCCGCCTTATGTCAACCTTCTGACGTTGGCAACTATTGCGTTTAAAACTTGAAACACATCAAACAACTCTTCTCTTCTCTTAACTCTCTCGACTCTTCACAATGCTAATTATAACTAAGCAACAGTTATATAGACTTGCTTACATAATTTCATCAAACTTTAGTGTGTTTCACTTTCATTTTATTTATCAGTTGTCTTTCTCTTTCGTAGTTCCAACAGTTTTAAAGGTGACTTACATTTCTAATAAGTAACTTAAATTATATTCTCTTTGAGAGCTCAATGGCGACTTTGCAACCTCCCTTGATAACTTCAGTTAGCGCTTTGTAGAAAGGTGCTTGCTCCGCTCCATGCTTTATTCCTGAGAACAAAAATATTTAACTTAAAAATATTTATAATTATTAAACACTCATATATTTAAAATTATCAAAGAAAATATTTTTTTACTACAGAAAACACAATTAAATATTATAAAGCTATTCTAGAGTAAAAAATAGATCAAAACGGTAGATCACCGACCGCTCGCTAGGCTCAAGCGGCCGGTGACTAGGGCTGCAGAGAGAGGAACTTCGTCAGATTATGCATTTATTATTTTGTCCATCGAATGGATCAACAAGACTCAAGACGACCACGCTGGCCCAGGTATAGAAAGTGCGGGACATATTGACACCTATAACTCAGATTGGTGGACTCCTGTCCAAGGAGTCCACCAATCTGAGTTCACCAATCTTTGGACAGTGATGTATTTAGGACTTTGGACTCGTGGTATCCGTTAGACTATTCTAATATTTGTATCATTAAATTGATAGATTATAATTCTGTTATTCTTGTCATCGAGATGTCCAGCGAATTTGAACATTTTTAACAGATGCAATAAAACTCAAAATAAGGATAGTGCGTGCAAAGCCGTGGCCAGACCCTAGTCATATTCATAGTCTTCGTAGTATTCATTTCATATAAAATGATCATTCTGAAACCTAATTTTGGATTGTCGATATAGTATCGAGACGTTATCCAGACTCTCCGTGCGCCTCTAGCATGCGGACATGGAACTAGTATGTAAAAGTAAAAGTAAAAAAAGTAAAAAGTCTTTATTTTGAAACATACTTAGGTGCTAGAACAAAAATATGAAGCGATGCGACCTGCAGAAGTAAAATACTGTGTCGCAGGTCGCAATGTAAAGTATTTAGTTAGCAATCTTAGTATAAATATACAGTTTGAACTTCTTCGAATATAATAATTAGGCTACATATCAAGAGCTCTGTTACGGCGCCAAGTATCTTATTGAGAGGTGGCTAAATTCCCATTTCAACTTAGAAATTCAAGTTAATTTAATTCCTATATTGCACAGAGCTGTATCTAAATTCTAGATTAAACTAATTTAATTAATCTAACTCATGCAAATCCCGTATCAAAATAGTCTCTCCATGACATGGAGATATCATCGACAAACCTAAATCAGGGCTCAGGATTAATGTTCGTATAAGAAATACCAGACTCTGACCGCGTCTCTGCACTATCGTCAAACCAATTCAGCAAGGCTACCATAATATTTAACACATAACGTAACGCGCGTTATCAGCGTTATTACGCTAATGTTTGCGCGAATAACATTTACACGCGTTATTCGCGCTAAAATTAGTTTTATCGCGTAAAACGCGTGTAAAGGCCTGTTTATCAGCGTTATTACGCTAACGTAATAACGCGCGTTACGTTATGTGTTAAATAGCGTAGTAGCCTTGCACGGCTCCAGAAAAGGACTGATGATAACTGTCTGGTGGTACCTGTATCATGATGCTCCTGCTCCTCGTCTCTAAACTTGGTGATGGTCTCGAGTATCTGAGGGTCCACGTCGGGGTCCGCCATCAGCGTCCGCAGCTGGTCGTTGTAGTGGTCTACGATCACCGTCTCCACGGCCACCGTGCACGCCATTGCTGCTTCTTTGCCCAGGAGTGCCGTGCCTGAAAGAATTATTATTATTATTTTAGCCCGGAGTGTCTGGAGTGGTTGGTTTTTGCGTAATCGCTCAGATTGTCTGGATGTTTTCTAAAGTTATCAATTAGTAATTTATCAGTCAGCCTTGTTCGAAACATTATGTTGTATGAACGGTCCCTGCACCATGCATGGTAGAACCAACTCACCCGCTCCGAGCACGAAGCCAGCCACGTTCCATATCGGCGTGAGCACGGTCGGGCGCACGCGGTACTCGTTGATGAGCCCCTCGAAGCGCTCCCGATGCTTCTTCTCTTGGTCCCACATGTGCTGGATGGTGGGACCTTCCGCGGTGCGTCCGAGGACGGCCATCTGACCGGCATAGATACGGTCAGCGCCGAGCTCGCCCGCGTGGTCCACTCGGATTATTTTATCTAGCTGTAAAGATAAAGATACATTTGGCCATAAACGCTTTCGTACAATTACACAAATAATAATACAATACAAAATGACATTACATGCGACAAATTCAATGGGCGGCCTTATCGCTTAGAAGAATTAGTACACACTAACTACACAGTACTCTTAAAAATAAATAAAATAAACCTACAAGTAAACAATAAATAGCTACCGTGCTAGCCTGCTGGCCAAGGGTCAAACTCAGCTAATTGCTGAACCGCGCGTGGCGCGGAACAACGCTGCTGGTTTTCAGTTTTTGTAGAGGAAATATGTAGATGCCTAAATATAATTAAACCAGAACGCCACAGAAATATCAGAACACTTTATAGTTTACACGTTTGTTTAACTCTGTGTTTGTAGTTGATAAAGATGATGATAAAGCCTTACTGCTGTACAAAGGCCTCCTAAAGAATGCCTTAGCGCCCTCATCAGCGTAGGCTGATGATGATGACAATAAAAAAGTTTAATTTTTAATTTTAAGAATTTACAAACAATTGGATGATAAAAGTCAAATAAACTTACATGAGGATTCTTCATCCAATAAGGCCTGGCATTACTGTGGGCACCCCTGACAAGCTGCAGCATTGTACGACGCATGATTCTTTCTGTAACAACCATGTTATTTTTAGAATTTTATTTATTTCAGGAATTTGCTCGCAAAAGTGCCTGAATGGGGGAAAATGCATACAGAAGGACACTTGTGACTGCCCTAAGGGCTACTATGGACGGAGATGCGAATTTTGTAAGTATTCGCTTAGCCAAAAACGATTTACGATACAAATTACACAAATTTTAACAGACTTCAAAAATTCTAAAATGATGATGTTATTGTTCGGCCGGTGGATGTCATCGTCGTTTCATCCGTGTCATCCATCAGATCGAACTAAATTAGACTAGAATTTATTAACTAGATGTCGCCACTTGAAAAATTTGATCGTGCTATCGAAGTGTTTAATACCACTTCCAAACTTTAGTCAGGTTAAGTTGACCAGATTGTGATGATAATCTCCTATCCACAGCAAAATGCGTGATCCCCTGTTTGAACGGCGGTCGCTGCAAAGGCGTGAACAAATGTCGCTGTCCCGCCGGGCTGGGGGGCAACCACTGCGAGGTGGGGCGGCGAGGGGGGGAGTGTGGGCGAGCGTGCCGCCACGGGCGCTGCGTCGGCGGCGGCTGCATCTGCGAGGCCGGCTGGAGAGGCCGGTACTGCCATCGCTCGACAGGTACTAGTGACTATGGTGGCTGAAGAAGGACATCTGCTAGGTGGGAACTGGGGGGATTGCAGCCACTTCCTCGGTCATGATATAAGTTTATTAGATACAAGCTGCGCCCCGCGGCCTCGCCCGTGTGGAAATCTAATGGTTTATAAACCTTCCTCTTGAATCACTCTATCTATTTCAAAAAGCCGCATCGAAATCCGTTGCGTAGTTTTAAAGCTCTAAGCATACATAGGGACAGACAGACAGCGGAAAGCGACTTTGTTTAATACTAGTAGTGAAATGCGTAATATTTCTGTTACAGGATCTTCTGAAGAATCCAGTGAATTCAAGCGGCCACGATGATAGAGATTATACTTACTAATATTAATTGAGCAGAACTACTTAATAATGTGATTTTTAGGGTTCTGTACATCCAATGTTAAAAGAGCAAATTAAGTTCACCTTTGTATCCATCTCTCCGTCCTAACTAACACAGTCAAATGTGTTGTATAAATAATGAAATTTTGGAAAATGTCTTATTCTAAGCCGCCATAGCTTTATGCATCTTTTATACTGTTTAATAATAAGGAACCCTATCCATGCGAGTCCAACTCGTACTTGCCCAGTTTATATTACTTTTAATAGGATTTTTATATAATTTAGTCATTTAGATTGTAAGCCTTTAGATAGGTATTAATTGTACTTAGGCATAGAGTTTATAATGCAATATTTTAAATTGAAATCAAGAGATTATATTAATTAAAGATATACATATGTGGGATTTTATTTGAATCCTTTAAAACAATCCCTTCCTATAGAATAAATAGATGATCAGATGATCACTAAATGAATGAAGTTTAATGTGGTATATTATTTATCACATTGAGGGGTCTTATTTTGCCAATTACCAATTGTAAGGTTACATTTTTCTTTCTCTTGTGGTAAATAAACCATGAGACACTGTGTGGCCTAATACTCGGCAATAGATGTTCTCAAAGACATCCTATTACACCCCATCTGCAGCAATGGACCTACCTGATTAAAAAGAAACTTTGTCTTCAAATAATCTTTGGTTTAAATTAGCAGTCGTCCTGGCAGAGCCCAGTAAATGATTCTCCAAGCTGCATGAGCCGTTCAATAAAACAGGGATAAGGTTATAACTTTCATCAGAGAAAGAAATGAACTAAGGGAAAGAAATTCAACTTATTGGTAACAGAAACAAATTATAATAAAGGATATTCAATCACAATCAATTAATAGAAACAAATTCGAGCTGCCTTTTCGTAGGTAGTATTTACAATCCAAACGATTGAGCTAACTGTGAACTATATTTACAATAATTTATTGGTTCACATTGTATTCATTACTTGAAACGAGGAAGAGCATAGCAGAATCTCTAGAAGAGAATATAAATAAAAGCCCAATTACTATGGCAGAACTTGGTTTTATGATATTATAAATACATTTACAATTACCTGGTAGATTGGTAGCACTAGCACTATTCTGTTAAAGTTTCGTGGAAGACGACAAGGCAATACATGCAATTCGCGTAATTTTTCACAATCAAAAATAAAAACAAAATAAATAAATTTTGACAGTCAGCCGGAAGTTTGTTTATTTTACTTTTTTTTTACGACGTCATGAAGATAGTTGCGGAAAATGCCATGAGATGGCGTAACTGTAGTGACATAATTAGTCAATTTCGAAAATAAACCAGGATTTTCCTGGATGACTGGGACTGCAGACCAATGATAAATAATCTGAAGTGATATTTAAAATTAATACCTGGTAAGTGTAACAAAGACAAACCTTAAATTTTATTACAAAACTAAAATTTTAATCCCCCCTCATACCGAGGGGCAATTTCCTTTTCCATGGGAAAACTGCACCGCGCAGACTCGTACAAAATGGCGACCCCAAGTTATGAAGTCTATTCGGCTCTTGTTTCGCGTTCACCGATCGATATCAATGGAGGACAGAGAATTTTCGGGGACTCTTGTGCTCTGTGTGAGTTCCATAAAATCTGTGATAAAACAAGTGCAATAGTTCTAAAAAATATTGTTTTGAACCGGTTACATCACAAGGAGACAGCTGAACTTCTAATTGGATTGGAAAATGTGCCTCAAATCACGCAGGTGCGTACGCAGCCGTAGTCTTTCTATGCTGTCTGAGCCTGCTCGAATGCGCGGCTCCCCATGATGGCTATTCGTTTTGGACTTACGTAGCCTGTACGCCGCCGCAAAGAATTTGTGTCATGCGTCGACTCGGATGTCCCTTCGGCACTATGCACCACATAAACAAAACAAAATGCGTCACAGCGATGCATAACTATTCGCTGATTTTGAGGAATTTATACTTTACTATCTCCAAACCCAATAATATTGTGCCACCACCGGTGATGAACAATAGTTCTGAGATGATAATCTTTCGATTTTTGTCTCCTATTCATCGTCAATCGACGGTTTGTCTATGTTTGTGATTTTTACGTCTGAGAAGCTCTATTATTGATTTTTCCTAATTTAGCAGCTTATATTAAATTATAATCCAATGAGTTGTGGAGCCAAGTCTCACAGAGGGTTAGATTTAGATGGTTTCTTGACAGAATTAATGGTATTCATATCCAAAAACTTACTATGACTTGAATCTAAAGCTCCATCAAAAAAATCAATACCTTAGACAGATATGGCTGACCTACTTCCAACTTCCCAATTTACTGTCCACTATTACATTACATTTACATGCCTTCCTTCATTTGGTTTGACCTTTTACTAACTCACATTTAAACAAGGAGCATTAAACTGCTGATAGGTTTATTGAGCTGCTTTACTAGATATAAAATAAACAGTACATCCAAGTTGCTATAAAATATTTGGCTTAGGTTCTGTCTAGCCTGTTTATGGGATGATGGAGGTAAAAGTTATTCTAAGCAATAACAATAAATAATCAGGCATACAAAGTAAACAAGAACATACCTACCTATATAGGCCATTGTGTTGGGGTTAACTTTGCTCCTCAGTTTCCTACATAAATTATTCTACCTATGCTCATATCTTTTCTATATACCTAGTTCTGATTTGTTTTTTTGGTATTGTAATTTTCTATAAAAAACTTTTTTAAGTTGACAAGAAATCTACTACTAAAGCAGATTTCTTGTATTTCCCTTCATCGATTTAGTGAAATATGCATGCAAACTCCAGTGTCCAGTTTACAAATATTTTTTTTGCAAATGTTGTAAAATTTAATGTCTCTTGAAACTTTTCTTTTTACTTTACGCCATCTTAGATTTTAGGGAAGCATTTATTTGCATCAAAATATCTTCCATAAAATCAGTTAATGACCAGATAATGTTATGTTAATAACAGCCAGTGAGCAGAGTGAAGCTAAAGCAGGGTTTAAGCTGTGGTGCGACAACCAACACTTGATCAATGGTCCACAACAAGGACTCGGAAGACCACAACATGAACTCCGCAGTCAGCACAGAGTCCATGGATATTGGGGATGAAGTCGAGGTAACATACAGTTTACTACTATTTTAGATATTTTTTTTTATTCTTTAAGGACAGCTAACATTTAGGTTTTTAACAAGTACCTAGGATGAGAAAGGTGTAAGAAAAGTGTATAAATTTCAAACCAATAATTGCAAACATATAGGTAATATTAATGATACAATTATGAACCAATATGATTTTCAAACATATACAATTCGAATTCAAATAAGTCTAAAATAAAACCAGTAATGTGCAAGAGGACATAGACTTACCTTAATGAGTGCCATAGTGCGCTGTCTTGGTTTGGTGGTTAATGGTATGTGGAATGTCAGAGGCCTATGTTCAGCAAACTATGACCTGCTGATGATGATGATGAATGTCTGCATAGGAGATGTCCCAAGTGGAAGGATGCGGCATGAGCGGCGCGTCCGACGATGAAGACGAGTCCGCATCCTCGCCCGCCGCCTCCAACTACGGCGACGTAGAGATTCTTAAGACAGCTATGCAGGATGATGTTACCAAGACACTAGCCGCCGCTGGTAAGGCATCATCGACTTGACATCATTAATTTATTTATTTTGGAACATTATCAGCTAGAATAATGTCTATAGAGTAATAAATTACAACAGAGAGCTAATCATAAGTATCATTTTGACTTATAGTGCTGGCCTCTCTTCTTTCCAGAACTGGCCTGTTCAATTATGCTCTGGGTGCTTGAACTGAGTTTTAATTTCAACCGAAACTTGCTTATCGGCCGCGGCCTAAAATGTTACCATAGGCACAGATAATATGCTATAGGGAACGAATTTAGATGGAATCTTATAAAACCAAAGGATAATCTAACCTGCTTGATTTCCTTTTAATTAATTTATCTACATTTGTTCAATGTTTATTTATTTATTTGACCACAATCTCATCTGATGGAAAGTGACGATGTGGGCGACGATATACCGATGTATTACTTATTAATATTATACGAGGCCTCATCGATTTTGATGACGGCGATGTCTAGACATTACGGATTCTTCTATTATGCTCGCTAGACCGAACGTGGACTTGACCTTGACTTTATACCTACTTATGACGAAGGTCTGGAAGACACATTCACACTTGTTTTGAAGAGATCCAGGTTGTAATTGGCTAGAAAAACAGTAGCACAACACAACTTTAAGCGATCGACATCTAGGTACATTAAATTCCTCCTATGTATCTCCAGGTACGGTCGGCATGGCGGCTGCGGCTGCGATCGCGTCCTCCAAGAAACGCAAGCGACCGCACTCCTTCGAGACCAACCCGTCGGTCAGGAAGCGACATCAGAACCGGCTGCTTAGGAAATTGAGAGTGAGTCTATAACCTTACTATGGTACATAACTATATTCACTTTCTATTTTATTTATTTATTTATGATGCTTATTAACTAGCACTAAAAAATTGAACATAAAATTAGACAAGAAAAACTAATAATCCTACTAATATTATAAACTCGAAAGTTTGTAAGTATGATGGATGGATGGATGTTTGTTACTCTTTCACTTAAAAATTACTGAATGGATTTTAATGAAACTTTGCAATAATATAGCTTATACATCAGAATAACACATAGGCTACAATTTATAAAGATATATTGTATATTATTTTAAAAAAATTAACCAAATTACCTATCACCACGCGGGTGAAACCGCGGGGCGCAGCTAGTAATAAATAATTTATAAAAATTCCAGGCAAACAGAATCCTATAAAAACAATGCATTTTAATATTAAAAAATAAAAATAAATTCATACAAACAAACTCAAAAATATCGTTTTCAGAAAATATTACTGAGTGTTTGCTTCTATGTATGCGGATACATAGCGGCTGAAGGATTCAGTTCAATGATATTTTATTACTAATAACAATAAACATGAGAAACTTAAGCTAAGTAGGTATTAATATAATGACTTTATTTTGACAAGACAAATAAGGATATTCGTTTAAAAAGAGTATTTTTATAATTTGTAACCTTTATCAACCTGTCCGTAACGTTAAGTTGATACACGTAGTGTAGCGTCTGTCATTCAGTAATGGCTGAGCCAATCTATATTTCGATACAAAGTCCTTTTATAACATTCAGAATCTGATTGAAAATATGTATGTCGTCATAAGTATTACTTTTTCCATTCCAGCAAACCATAGAAGAGTTCGCGACGCGCGTGGGGCAACAGGCCGTGGTGCTGATCGCAACGCCGGGCAAGCCCAACGCGTCCTACCGCGTGTTCGGAGCCAAGCCGCTGGAGGACGTGGTCCGCAACCTGCGCTGTATGATCATGGAGGAGCTGGAGAATGCATTGGCGCAGCAGGTAACATCATCATGGTAGTCCACAGCGGACCTAGGTCTCACCTAAACGATGCCATTAGGGCTGATTTTATAGTCACGCCGCTGGACGTGTAACAATAAAACCGGTTATGATTAAGCCAATTGTATGTGTATTTAATGTTACAAATAAATAATTTACTTACGTTTACTATGTTTGTTTAGTTCGGTCTGGGTGGGCACGGCGCGGCGCCCCAGCCCCCCGCCGAGGACCCGTCCCTGTTCGAGCTGCCGCCGCTCATCATCGACGGCATACCCACGCCTGTCGAGAAGATGACGCAGGCGCAGCTGCGGGCGTTCATACCGCTCATGCTCAAGTATTCTATGGGTAAGTGAACATTCATGTAAGTGGTAAAGATAATGGGAATAAAATGTCACGTTGTCCCGCTTCACTACATAGTATAAAACAAAATCCCTTCCCGCGATCTTTAAACTACGCAACGGATTTTGATGCAGTTTTTTTTAATAGACAATATTGATTCAAGAGGAAGGTTTAAATGTACCTATATAATACATGCATTTGCACCCGTGCGAAGGCGGGGCGGGTCGCTAGTAGATCATATTTGTCAAAATTTGATTAAAGCAGCATGACTATTCATCACATCTTTATCTACACAGTGCGCGGCAAGCCGGGGTGGGGTCGCGAGTCGACGCGGCCGCCGTGGTGGCCCAAGGACCTGCCGTGGGCCAACGTGCGCATGGACGCACGGACTGACGATGAGAAACAGAAGGTAATAAGTTATTCCGTGATCATGGCGCATGCAACTGCGCCGAAATATTGGATAACTCAAAAATCAAATGATGGTAAATATCCCGTTTTAAATGACTTTAGTGTTAATAACCACGATAGTTTCAAAAGTTTTATAGAAGGTAACAAAAATATAAATATTATAAAAGTAACCATAACTCCGCTACTATAGAGTAGTATTGAGAAAACAAGGGCAAGGAGGACTTTTTAACCCTTTCAGTCCCTGTGGTTACATCGGTACACATTAAGAATTTTTCCAAATAAAATAATTGTAAAAGATTATTTTGTATTTACCGACGGCCGCTGGGGCAAACATGTTCTTGAGTGGAGACCACGACTCGGTCAACGTAGTGTAGGACGCCCTCCGACCAGGTGGGATGACGACCTGCGAAAGACTGCAGGTAGATGCTGGATGCGTTAAGCCAAAGACAGGGCGCTATGGCGCTCATTGGGGGAGGCCTATGTCCAGCAGTGGACTAATATAGGCTGATGATGATGATGATGATTTTGTATTTAAGAGCCATCGTGATAGTTTGTACACGTTAAAAGCTATTGAAATAAGTACTAGTAACTTTCTCATCTCTTATCGGAAGTCACAATCTATTGAGTATATTGGTATATATTGGTATTGAGAAAACAAGGGCAAGGAGGATTGAAAGTGATTAAAACCTTCTCCAGATGTCATGGACGCACGCTCTGCGCCAGATCGTGGTGAACTGCTACAAGTTCCACGGACGCGAAGACCTGCTGCCTGCCTTCAATGAAGACGAAGACAAACCCACGACCACCTCCGTAAGTTATATAATATTGGGTGTATCTTATAATTGTCTAACCGTCTTATTTTACTAACTACAAATTAGTTTTTTATTTATTTTGGAACACCATCACCTAGAATAATGTCTATAGAGTTTTAAATTACAACAGAGAGCTCAAAGTCAAAATATTTCATTTCTTGAGCTTACAAAATATGCACTCGGACAAGTCAGATAAGCAAGCAAGGCATAAACTACTAATAGGTTTTCACTGATAGAATCTAAATATTATAAGTTATTTATATGTGATCACCTGATCACTAATATCATAATTGACAAGAAATCATAATTTATGAGAAACCATAAAGTGCTCTACTTAACCTTTAACTGGTGACGTGGGGCCTCACAGGCCCGTGAGCACTAACAAAACGTTTTTTCACCCCTTTCCCCTCGCGTCCCGGGTTTATGTGTCTCAGTAGCTTCGAGTTTGGTTGCACCCATACCGTGGATAGGGATAAAAGTGTCGGCGGGGGCAAATTCGGTGAGTTATACGCATTTAAAGTTTTACTGAGGCCTCTCAGGCCCTACGTCACCACTTACGTTACTTTTTTTTTCAGAGTTGTTAAGTTGTTATTTGTGATTTAGTATGGGGTATATCTCAAAACATAAAGGATGAATTATACAGAACCACCTAGAAAAACACGTAGAGTACTAGAGCAGAGAAATACAGAATAAAGTACTAGAATACAAATTATACCGGGACCCAGTTCAAATGTTGATCAACAAATCGAAGAATGGCTAGGGTGTGAAAAATTTAGTGGTTCTGCAGCTGATGATTTAAAAGACAAATTTAATTAATCGAAAATGCTATAATTTTTTTTTATATAATATATAATTCCAGCAAGGGAGGAATGAACGCATGTGAAAAACATGTGAAGTTTACCCAGTGTCAGTTTTGTGATTTAAATTTTGATAAGAGATTTATGTTATTTTATAAGATGATTCAAGTCTCTACTAAGATTTCAAAATGTTATTATTTATAAGTATGTCGTTTTTTGTTTTTTATGACCAAATAATGATATCATATCGTTTTTTCGAATAATACGAGACCTCATTTTGATATGTCTTGTTTTTAAATAATAGTGATAGTTAGAATACACATAATTATTTTATTTCATACCTAAATATCCATATTAACACAAATAGGTAGGCTACAGTCATTCATTTGTGTACAGTTTGAATTATACGTATATTCATCCGAGGCCTGTCAGGCCTAACGTCACCACTTACGTTACACAAATGCCACGTCACCAATTAAAGGTTAAACTAGAGTCACAATTATCAGGATCTGACTTAATATGAAAAGTTTCACCAGACATGGCACTCACTGTAGTGTTTCGATCGAGTATTGTCTATGTCTAGTTAACCCGCTTACTACGGATGTAAGCGGGTTAACTAGACGCGGGGGAAAAAATTCATCCAACGAATACTATAATATTTCCTTAACTAATCATTACTCTTCAACACCTCTGCTGTCATCTTTGGACTGCTGCTTGGATCTGGTAATGTACTGAACTCCATTTATCGTGTTCCCTCGATTCCTTACGTACATGTGGTGCCTGGTTGTACCTGTACTTACCCTTGGTGATTATCCCTGGTCATCTGTGATGCCTCGTCCCTGGCACCCTGGCATGACCTGGTGCCTGGTGTTACCTGTACTTATCCCTGGTGACCTGTGACGCCTGGTACCTGTTCTGCCCTGGTGTTTGGTGGTCTGGTATAGATGTGCTCGGACGGCGGCGGAGCCTCCCCGCAGCAACTCGAGCACGATTCGCAGCAGCAAGCCGTGCTCACCACGCAGCAAGTCTGCATCGATCAGATGACGCTCACTGATGTCGAAGTACGCAATCATATTAATAAAATAAATAAGTATTTTTATTCAATACAATTTAAGATGGCTAAGGGATTTGGACAGAATAAATAAATAAAAATAAATAATGCTGGACAATTCACACAGCATTATCTAGCCCCATGGTAAGCAGAGCTTGTGTAATGGGTACTAGATAGCTGATATACATAATACAATACATTACATAGATAGATATGTTTTATTATACATAGAAAACGACCAGAACATCCAAAACAAATATCTGCAGATCGTACACACATTTGTTCCGAGGCGGGAATCGAACCCGCCACATCGGTCGTCAAAATGGATTACAAGAGTTATTTATTATTTAAGGTCTAAAGTAATACATTTTCTTGAACTAGTTTAAATAAATCTGTTTCTCAGGCAGAAAGGGCTTAAAAAGAAAAAATATAATCACATCAGTCAATAGTCATAATAGAACAAAGCAACGGTGCAAATTTGTAAAATAATAAATTATGTGAACTACAGTAAACTAGTAGGACCTTGAATAAGTTCTCGCTGTTTCTTCAAAGATGGAAGTAGCAGTACCCCGTTCGTGAAATTTCGAATGGTAACACATATGCAAGGCAGTAGTGGATCTAACCTTTAATTTCAGTGTATGGTAGTTCACTTTAGTGTAAAGATTTTTTTTTTCGGAAAATGACAATTTTTGTGCCAAATAAAGTGTATTTGCGGGGAATCTTATTGCACTACTTTATTCAAAAACATATCTGCAGCTGAAGCACATAGAAATCTTGTTGAGACTTATGGTGACAATGCTTTGTCGGATACGACATGCAGAGACTGGTTTCGACGCTTCAAATTAATAATTTTGAACTTGAGGATAAAGAACGTTCTGGCGCACCGAAAAAATTTGCAGACGAAAAGTTGGAGGAATTACTCGATCAAGACCGATGTCAGACGCTAGCAGAACTTGGAAAAACATTACAAGTAGACGAGTGAACTGTTTTAAAACGTTTAAAAGATTAAGGAATGATCCATAAGCAAGGACACTGGGTACCGTATGAATTGAAGCCGAGAGACGTCGAACGGCGTTTTCTCACGTGTGAACTACTGCTTCTACGGCAGAAAAAAAAAGGTATTTTGCACCGCATCGTGACTGGCGATGAAAAGTAGATACACTACGATAATCCAAAGCGTAGAAAATCGTGGGGTATGCCCGACCATGCATTAACATCGTCTGCGAAACCAAATATCCATGGTTCGAAGCTTCTTCTCTGTATTTGGTGGGATCAGCAGGGTGTAATTTATTATAAGCTGCTCAAACCGAATTAGACTATCACGGGGGATCGCTATCGACTTCAATTGATGCGTTTAAGTCGATTCTTTAAAGAAAAACGGCCGCTATACGAGCAGAGACACGACAAAGGATTTTGCTACATGACAACGCTCGGCCTCATGTTGCAAACCAGTGAAAACCCACCTGGAAACGCTTAAATGGGAAACTCTATCCCACCCGCCGTATTCACCTGAAATAGCCCCTTCTGATTTTCACATTTTCCGTTCGATGGCACATGGCCTAGCTGACCAGCGCTTTTATTCTTATGAAGAAGCTAAAAAATGGATCGATTCTTGGATAGCCTCAAAAGACATGTCGTTTTTCCGACACGGAATTCATATACTGCCAGAGAGATGGGAGAAAGTGGTCGCTAGTGATGGACAATACTTTGATTGAAATGGTTTTTTCCCTATAATTTAAATAAAACTCTTATTTTGCAAAAAAAACAGCGAGAACTTATTCAAGGTCCTAATAGTAATATCAAATAATGGTGCTATTGCAAGAAATACTAAAATATTGTGTACACATCTCACCTTAGCGGGGGCGTAGAATGAGAATCGAGGTGTCAAAGACATGATAACTTGCTCCCCATTACTCAAACGGTAATCAGATTTAAGCACGTCTCAAATCAAATTAGGAAGATTTGACAGAGTTTCATGGAAGCCTGTGAAAAATCGACACTTGAGACGTGTTTAAATCTGAGTTGCTTTTGAGTATTCCGGGCTTAGTCGTATAAAAACGATGATTCTGTAAGCGCCTCCACTAACTCTTTATTTAGTAGTCTATATGTTCTTCCACATTCACACTTTTAACTTTGTTTGTAGGTATGTTGAACTGTTAGTTTGTCGAATGATGAGGAAAATCTTATCCTGACTAATGAAACATCCATCGAACTTTTTGGCTCAATAAGACACAATCTCAACGTGTGCAGCTGATTATCTTCAACACGGCAACAATCCAATGGTTGACTACTCGATGTCGGTAAAGTAAATGGTCCAACGATGAAAGAAAGGAACGAACATAGATATTGATATAGCTCTTGCTGGGGCAAACGTGTTCTTGAGTGGAGACCAAGACTCGGTAAACGTAGTGTAGGACGCCCTCCGACCAGGTGGGATGACGACCTGCGAAAGACTACAGGTCGATGCTGGATGAGTCAAGCTGAAGACAGGGCGCTATGGGGGAGGCCTATGTCCAGCCGTGGACTATACGCTGATAATGATGAGGCATTACTTGAGGAACCGTCTCGCGACCCGGTGTCTCTATACCCTACGCAAGTAATAATGTTTTGTAACATTCCAGAACATGCAATACGCGCCGGCAGTGCTCCACTCGATCACGAACCCGGACGGCAGCGTGTCCATCCTGAACCTCGACCCCAACAACCCCATCATCACGCTGCCGGATGGGACCACGGCGCAGGTGGTGAGTGTTAGTACCCCCCCGCCTTACTAACTCACACTCTTGCTAACTCACTACTCTTTCGAACTCAACACGCTTTCAATTCACTACTCTTTCTAACTCACTACACTTACAATCTCACTCTGTAGAGATGAAGGTAAAGCAGACAGGGAAAAGTCATTTTAACGGGATATTTACCATGATTTAATTTTTTTGTTTTCTAATATTTCGACACAGTTTCATGCACAATGATGCATGACATGCATAATCAGGGAATAACTGAAGGCACTGCGAGTAAGATTTTATTGGCAGACATACCGATCTACCCTCATTTTTTTCTTTTGCTACGAACGTTACGACTAAAACTACTACTGCCGGAATATTGGAAAACTCACAAATTAAAAAATGGTAAATACATGGTAAATCCTTTTTTGTGTTTATAATCATAGTACATGTAGTTTCAAAAGTTTTTAACCTAGGCAACTCTTATGGTGGAGTCCAACTTGTCCAACAGCAAAGTTCGTTTGAATTAAATACCGGTCGATTAAGTGTAAATACGTCACACTCGACCATTTCATATAGTTTGATGATGAATATTTTGTACACGGTAGTTTTTCTACTCACGCAGACGGTGGTTGTTGATGATACAAGGTAATCAGTGATAACCTGCAGGTAACTTCCCGTGTGTTTCCCCTAACATTAGTAACCACCAACTGTTCTGTCTGTACAGTTTTCTTATTACTTGATGTAAGCAAATCTTATACGCCCTGATGCAGGTCAGTAGAGCAAGTAAAAATGTTATCTATTGACATAATATCAATCTAACGGACAATACGAGTCCATAGGCTCCTGAACTAGTTAAAAAAGTGTGTTTCAGGAATCAGTGGCTTCTCCAACTAATATTTACATAATATAATTATGTGTAAGCAACACAGAGTAAATAAGATAAATTAAAAACATGTAGAGCCAGTAATTTCGGACTGATGCTTACAAAACTACATTGTGATGTATAGGTACATTGTTTAAGACAATGTTATGTGTGTAATAACAATATGATATACTCTGTGTGAAAGTTATATTATTTCCTTTATTATAGGATATTAATGTTCAATTTTACCAGGATAATATAGTTTCTATACGAATATTTCCATTAAAATTAACTTAGAATATAATATATATTACTAATATAAATACTAATAATATATTACAATTAAATAATCAATTAATTTATATTCGACGTTTGAAGCAGATGTGAACCACTAGCAGTAAACTAATGCTCAAGGCATAACGTTTCAGATCCACACAGGTGACGTAGGCGCGGGCAGCGTCGTACAAACTCTGGACGCGGACGGGAACGCTGTGGCGCTAGATATTAACTCCGTGGAGGCGCTCGCGGAGAACCAGATTATTATTACTGGAGAGGATGGGGAGTGTGAGTCGATTTATTATACTTGGTTATATGTAACTGGTCTGATGATGATGATAATTCTTTGTTAATGTAATGGCAATTGTGTCTGGTTGGACACTTGGGCTGGAAAATAATTTTAAATTTATCTGAGTTATCAAATTATGAAGATTGTTTGATATTTTCACCAGAGCTTAGTTCGTTATCTAGCAGGGTGTACCACGTGCAGGTTAGGTTGGCTTGGGAGTCCCCATTACTGGGCTGATGTGTATGTATATAATATACATACCTGATAACTGAAAACAGCGCTAATTAATTCCGTCTTTGTCATTTCAATTTGATAGAAAGAGATAGCATGTCACTGCTCTCTTCAACTACACATTGTAATTTTTATGTAATTGACGGAACTAGCAGACGATTTTCGGTAAAATTTCATGTACAAAATGTGCCTGTAATTTTAGTTATGGTTGCCAGACCCATAAAATTAATCTAAAACACAGCTAACCTGCATTGCGGTAAAAAAAGCTGGTAGAACTATCGTGAACTTGCGTACACATATCAACCGTGGGCTCAACTTCGATGTTCGCAGAAAGGAAGTTTTTCACCTAAGGCAGCACACTCATCTCTCGATGGTTGATTCTTAACTTCCACATTGACGATCTCTGTCGCGCGGGGTGCGTAGGTCCGCCTGCGATGCAGGAGGTTACGGGTTCGATTCCCGCCTCGGGACAATTGTGTGTGATCTGCAGACATTTGTTCTGCAGATACACATTATGGTGTTCTGGTCGTCATCTATGTATAATAAAAAATATCTTTCTATGTAATCTATTGTATTAAGTATATCAGTCATCTAGTACTCATAACACAAGCTCTAGTTAGCTTGGATCTAGATGATGCTGTGTAGATTGTCCAGCATTATTTATTTATTATTATACTTCGCTTTAGTGAGATCACCCTCTTAAGTGTTAATATTTCCCTTAGGTCGTCCGCTATCCCAGGTGGTGACGCTGCCCATGTACCAGCAGATGGTCGCTCAGATGGCGAACGGCGAAGGCGTCTGCGTCACGCCCATCGTGCAGGTCAGGCTCATCAAGCAGGAGAACGAGCATGACTACTTCTAGCCGTTATATTATTTACCCTTCTAGTCTCTAACATATAGCCAATGTATACATACATATACATTGGCAATATACACCACCGGTATAGGGTACGCCAGATTGTCAAGCAAGGACATGGCTTAGTGTAAGACATAGGCTGGTTTTATCATCACGCCGCTGGACGCGCCGCTGGGCAGCGCGCTGTTAACGTTAGCTGAACGGCGCTGCACAAGCGCGCGACTTTGAAACGCAACTACTACCCCATACATCTCCGAACGCGCGCGCTCCAAGGGCGCTGCCGAAACGCGTAATAATTAAACCAGCCTTACTATGAATAAGATATATTTATTATATTAAATAACTACCACACCTTAACTGTATAAGCTGAGCTTATCGGTATAAACCAAGGCTACCACCACTAACGTTCCATGCCCGAAACTTACTTTAGTTAGTTCAAGCTGTAGGTGTTATGGTGCACAATGAATAGTGCCGTAGTAAAAATGGACTGAAAAAGCTTGATATCACGTCAACTGCTTATAAATTATGCTTCATTGAACTCCTAAGATTGTATTTTACTAGTCTAATCAGAGAGGTGTCCAAATGGAGCGTGGGCAATAAAATTGCCTGTATATTGCTAATATTATTGTAGTTCCAAAGATAATGGTACAATTTTATTTTTTTACAAAGATTTCGACAACTGTGCCATTGAAAGTCTAAATGCCAGTGAGACGTTTTGTGATATTTCTTACTTTTAGTTCAAAGATCTCGTGTGCATGAAACTTGAAGTATTTTATTAGTACATAAGATACAGTTACCTTAATTATTATTTTTAAATTATGTGACAAGGATTGGCAGAATATAATATTTTGCTAATTTAGGGCAATTTCCCAGAAAAACACTTACATTGCCGAATTTCAGTTCTATTGAAGAGTATTTTATGGAAACTCACGCTTAGAAAGAGTGATAGGTATTTTTTGCATTTCGTGAATTATATTCAAAAGTATTTTACTTATTTTAGTACCTTAACTATAGTATATGAAGTGTATGCATGCTTACATTTTTATTTGTAGAACAAAATTAGATGTTGTATTGCTTTGTTGTTTTTATAATTTATTACACTTCTGTTAACAATTTAATACATTTTAAAGACTGTTATACATTAAATATCTGAGTCACTACACTTTTTGCACTGATTCTTACGGAAATGTAGTGAAGTGCAAGATTCAGCATAATAATTAATTAAAGCTTATTAATATTGTCCAAGTTACATCACGGTAGGCACGAAGCTGTTTATTAATGAAATTATAATGAAACTTTGGACCTGCCTTACCGGGACGCTATGGTGACTTCGCTGGAAATGTATCCAAACTATTGTAAGGCAAACGACATTGCCAAATCTTCACCAAGTCAGTTTGCTGGCATACTTAACAGTTTGGATACTTTGCCAGCTACGTCGCCATTCTGTAAGAGACAGCCCAGAGTCGGTTTGATGCGACATTTCAGTATCAATAATTAGCGAATAACCAGCTTTGCGCTTCCTGTTATTTTAAGTTCCTTTTTATTTAGAATATAAAATTTATTTTCTGTTAAAGCTGTGTTGTTCATTTTGCCTTCCTAGACTTACAAACGCTAGTCCGAGTGAGTTGTTAGTTTGCTAGTACATACCTACAAATAAATGTGAATGTGTTAGTTTTGTTTTATTTGTTTGCACAAGTTTCAGATTGCACTGTGTTGATGTTTTGTTCTGCATGACAGGTGTGTATTTTTGCGTTACTTTGTTGCTGTATTTTAACTAAGCTATTATCTAATCTGCCTGTGTCCCTTCTTTTGATGTGTTCATTCATTTTTAATATTGTGCATACATTAGAACTAAGAATGAGTTTCAATAAGGTTTAGGTAAGGTCTTATTTTTAGCACAATTGTGTAAATAGTAAAATAGAACCTATACTCTGGTAACTTGATGTTAGTCTTCAGTTAATTCAATAACAGAGTATTGTCATCTCTCATATTAGCTTCTGTCACCTAATTTGACTACTAGTGTGTTTGGTTGCTAAAGTATAGTTGTGTGTAGGTGGATCAGAACGGTGACACGATCGAGACGATCTCTATGGGCGGCAGCGTCGCACAGATGATGATGACCTCGGACACGCAGGTGCTCCAGGTGCTCAGCCTCAAGGACGCTACCGTACTCACCAAGGCTATGGTATGTTCCTTTTTTGTTTAGCCTGTTTCGTCCCTCTGCTGGGCAAAGGTCTCCCCCAAATCTTTCCACTCAGTGTGGTCGGTCACGCGCGATCTCCCATCAATCATATGGTATGTTCATTACTTAACTAAAAATTTAATAAATAAAATTACTATCCTGGCGCATCAACTCCGCAGTGGCAGGCCTCGGACACCATAGATGGACACCTTGGTGATGGTTTACTAACTAACACGATATTAGTGGACGCATAATTTTATGACAACTAAGCGCTGTCGCACTGGCTGGCCCGACCCGATACCGACGTCTGTGCCGACGTACAGTAGGTACGATTCCATGAAATTATACGTGATATCCGTGTCGGGTTGTCTAATAAAAAAGTGCCGTTTCAGTTTGGTAAGATTTCAGCGCTCTTAGGAACGCCCATTTTGCAGCAACCTCCTTCATTTCGTTAGGACCAATTTTGATAAGAAATGACCACGCTATCTATCTACTAGATCAGCGTCAGTGGTGATAACAGTTTTAATAAAATATAATTAATTGGTTTCAGAGTGTAAAATCGGAGCGAGAATCAGTGGTAACGGAGTCCTAGCTACCGAGCTTGTCGCCGCCGCCGCTGGTGCGCCGACCGTAGCACGCGGCCGCGGGGCGCTGCGTGCACGGACGCCGGACCAAGGACTCCCTGAAGCACCGCCCTGGACGACAAGCCAACTGATTCTACTCGAGACCTAAGTGTCAAAGTGACCGGAACTCTTGCCCTTTTCTCGTGTGTGTAGATACTAGTCTTGTCATTCTCTGTCGAATTACCGACAAGGTTCATTATTCCCTACGCTAGGCCTCGATTAAAATAATGTTTTTGCACATAATAGAAGCGAACCGATGGTAAACGCAAAATATAACATATTTAGTCTGACTTTTATACTAAATCGAGTACGACATTATGTTTTACGAGTTTAGCTGTGGTTTTGTTCTGATTATGTACATAAAATAATGAAGATGAAGCCTGAAATACGACTTGTCTTATACAGTGGAATGTAAGTTTTATATTATAAGGCCTCATAGAAATTATTGAAGACAGTTACGTGTATTTCAGGCATGAACAAAAACCATACCTAGTCTCTTGGTAGTTTTTCATAGAAACCTATCAATGATGTTGTTTAGGTAACTTGTCCTGTGGGTAGTTTCATATTGTATCTGGGCTTATTTTTATTTTATTAGGTATTGTCCTAAATTGAACTTTAATTTAGTTCGATTTAGGACGATTCAATACCGTGTAACAACCCTTAATCTCTAGTCGAAAGTGAAGCCGTGGTAGTGAATTATTGACTGTATATGCATATACAGAATCGTTTTGAGTATTTTATTACTAGAGAAATAAGATGCCATAATATGGGTGTAAATTATTTTCAACGATTATAATTTATTGAAAAGATAAGACTTTATTTATATGACTATTTATATATTTTTTATTTTATGACGGAGCGAGGATTTTTTGTGCAATACCTACGTTTTTTTCGTATGGACTTTTCTTGTACTACACAGAGTGTTAGTGACGTTTTGTCGCGATATGGAGAAGTACAAGGAAATGTTTACTTCTAACATAACTTATACATTCCTATAATATAATTGAGACGTGTTTGTTGAACTG
This sequence comes from Eupithecia dodoneata, assembly GCA_947044415.1. Taxonomy (NCBI): domain Eukaryota; kingdom Metazoa; phylum Arthropoda; class Insecta; order Lepidoptera; family Geometridae; genus Eupithecia; species Eupithecia dodoneata. The sequence goes on along the minus strand of OX345656.1, from coordinate 1,464,155 downwards.
TTTTGTTAATTTGTTTAATTTATTATTTACCTTACTAATTTATTTATATTTGACTGTTACTTGCCTATTATTTATTTTATGTTTAGGTAGTCGTGAAAACATAATTCTAGTCCTAAATAACTTAATCTAGGTATTTAAATTATTCATATTAGGAAAGTACTTTTGTATTTACATAAGTTTTGTAAAATATACGTACTTAGCTAAAATTTAAAAATCTAATTTACCTAGTCCATGTTGTAAATTCGTTAATATTACGAAGAAAATATCTAAGTACTACTTCAGAGTTGATGTTTCAATAGTTTGTATACCATACATATACTACTAGATATTTATATATTTGAAATCTAGTCATAATTCTATTGTTGAGATTTGAAGCTTTTCTAATGCCCTTGCTCAGTTGGTAGTTCCAGTTTTTATTCTCTTAATAGTGACAATAACACCTATGTTGAACATAAAATAAGAGAACGAAACTATCAATCACGAAATAATCGATCTACCTTCTGAATGCGAACTATTAAAGGGAACTAGCACTGCCCACCCATAAGCAATATTTCTAGAATGTAAGTTAAACCGAAGATGTAAATAGGCCATGTTGTCCTCATTAGCTTGCAGCCAGTGCTATTTTCTGGCCAGCACATAATGATTAACATGTATTCAAATACCTATCAAATAAATAGAAAAAAATTGTACTTATTGTTTTTTTATATACATAGTGTTTTCTTTTATTTATATTTTATTTTTACCCTACCAAAGAATGATTGTTTTTTTTTACAAAGTGAATGTCGTAAATTACTATGCGATTGAAGCACAATTATGTTTGCTAAGTACATTTTGGAGTGAAACTGTAAATAAATGGTATGACTGTGTGTATTACAATCATTAAAGTATTTACGTAAAAATATAGTGTATTTTATTCCTGAGACCTCAGCGGGATAGATTTTTCAACTTTCGAAGATCGAATATCTTAATGATAAATGTGGGAAGTTAAGTTAGTATAGCATTGCCTGCTAGGTAGGTATTGTTTAAGATACCACCAAAACTTAGTATACATAATCAAAAACTAAAAATGTCTTCTCATTATTCTCCCAGAAATATTAACACTATTTATTTGGTAACCTTATTTGTGTTGGAAGAACAGAAACATTTCATCGCTGCCTGCAGCGAAGACCATTACCTCGCTCTTGCGCGTTGTTATTGTATTTATAGGTAGGTAATCTTGGTTTTATTTATTATTAAGTTTAAAATGATTCGTAAGATCTATCAAATTCAAATTTGCCAAAAGGTAGGTAGATACAACTAAAATTAAAAATAACTGAATTTCATCATCACCTATAGCAGTCCACAGCTGGACATAGGCCTCCCACAATGAGCGCCATAGCGCCCTGTCTTCAGCTTGCCGCATCCAGCATCTACCTGCAGTCTTTCGCAGGTCGTCATCCCACCTGGTCGGAGGGCGTCCTACACTACGTTTACAGAGTCGTGGTCTCCACTCAAGAACACGTTTGCCCCAGCGGCCGTCGGTTCTTCGCGAGATATGGCTAGCCCACTGCCACTTCAGCTTGCTAATTCTTTGAGCTATGTCGATAACCTTGGTTCTCTGTCGGATGAATTCGTTTCGTATCCTATAGGTATCCTTCAGAGAAACTCCGAGCATAGCTCTTTCCATAGCTCGCTGAGCGACTTTGAACTGGTGGACCAGCCCTATCGTGAGCTCCGTAGGTCATAACGGGTAGGCACTGGTTGAAAACTTTCGTTTTAAAGCATTGCGGTATGGATGACGTAAAGACTTGACGTAGTTTCCCAAATGCTGCCCAACCTAGCTGGATCCTCCTTGATTGGCCTCGTTCTCGAAATTGTTTTTACCCAACTGCAGAATCTGCCCAAGGTAAGTGTACTCGGAAACAGTTTCGAGAAGGTCCATGTACCATGTACGGCCTTGGATCAATGTGACCATTGATCATGACTTTGGTTTTATCCAAATTCATGCCAAGACCGGGATTAATCGGGAGGCTGAAGCTAGGCCGTCCAGCATCTGGTTCAGTTCCTCAAGCCACTCCACCATTAAGACTATGTCATCAGCTGACTGAATTTGCATTATTATTATTTATTTTAAGCCATTATTGTCCCACTGTTGGGCAAAGGCCTCCCTTTTCTCCTTCCACTCCTCGCGATTATCGCGATCCAACGCTGCAACAGAGGCCTATTCACGTGTCAGTGTTCACAAGAGAAAATATTGAGGTTTTTTTTAAATTTAAGAGGGTGCAATACGTGCCTACAAAAAGGATAGGTATAGGATTTCGGGTATATAGATAGGAGCAGGACAGATAATACGTTTTTGCTTATTAACAAAAAACCACACACACAGTCACAACTTATGTAAAATTTGGAACCAAACAGCTGTTTACGTGCGAAACAGTGCACTTTATGTTTTATTTTTATCGTACTTTTTTCCGTCAAGTCTTTCGTTCGACCACAACCGCACCTGATGGAAAGTGGAGATGTGGCTGACAATGTATCACAAAGGTCTAAACTAAAAGATACCTACCTATTCACGTGTCAGTGTTGACAAGAGAAAATATTGAGGTTCATTTTTGGGTTATAAAAATTTTTAGGATTTTCCTATGCTTTATGTAAGCACATATAAAACCTTATTGAGACAACCCTAGTTTTTTAATTTATTGTATGGACGGATATAAACAGGGATAGAAAGGGTCAGCTTTATGGAAGTTACAGATTTATTGCTATGTCCCTAGTTGAAGCTGTGCGGCATGCCCCTTCTTCTGAATATGTTTATTGTAATAAAACTTGAATATCATGGTTATTAACAGTAAAGTCATTTAAAATGGAATATTTTAATGATAATTGTATTAAAAAAAAGCAAATCCTTCTTGAATAGTCTAGTTTCCTAGTTACGGCAAACACACTAAATGCATCAAAGCAGGCTGGTAGGACTGGAGTAATACATAGTTATACATATTTGGTATGTATTTATTCATTAGATTTAAAACAGAACAGCATGTCTATTTTATATGGTGGCCGCAAAATAATACATTAAGGAGAGACAGTGTCCTCCCTCATAGTAAAACAAGGTCTATAACAAAACTATACAAATTTTCTAACATAGCATCTGGCCTTACATCTCATGAACATCCTCTAATGCTAACTCGGGCCTGTCATAGCCAAGTTCCTCTGGTGTATCAATACCAAGCTCCACCAGTGTGGGTTTGATTTCTTGAATGATGTATGGGTATATTTCGTCTACTTTAGGTCCACATTTGTCTTTGCAGGCCTCAAGGAACCTGATAGCGAGGGCAAAGTCATTGACCCTTCTGCATGCGTGCATGGCGGCTTTGATGATCCTTGGGTCAGGAACCAAATCCATTCCACACAGGTCATTCATCCCCTTGCGTATTTCCCAGCCATCAATGTCTTTACGGTTAAAGAATGCTTCATACCTGTAAATAAATCATTTTATTGATTCATTCAAAATATTGTATCTTTCCATTAATTTATGGAACATTTTTCTATTTATGTTATTTATAATGTCTATTAAAAAAACCTACTCATCAATAAAATTTTCTAACTTCACAGAATTGCTCATCTCAGCTGAAGGTCATTTCTTAGCGCTTCCATGTGTGTAAGCTTTTTATGCTGTAGAAACCGTTAGTGCAGTAATTTATAATGTTTATTTACTTAACGAAGGAAAAACAATAATCATATCCGGCATGATCGGAACAATTTTCAGTTACATAACGTCATAGATCCTACCGAGGGTGGCTCTCACCTGCAGTCGAATTCATCATCAGACTCGACGGGCCCGCCATGGGCTCTGCGCACCGAGATGGCACTTATTCTAGTCGCGGGCACCAAGGACTTTTTTAGCACCGTGACAAAGACACTCGAGGCTGATTTCAGCATTTTCACGGGATTTACGAAGTCTTTCTTGACAGAGAAAACAAATGGCTGCTGGCTAACTGACAGGAAAATTTAATGATTCAATTCATTCAACTATCAATGCGAGCAGTGCTGCCAACTAGCGTTGTAGGGCTAGGCTAGATCATGTCTAAAATATAAAAAAACGGCCAAGACGAAGGGTGTCGGTCGTACGATCGAACATAACTTTTCGCAAAAGTATAAAGATATAAAGAGTTTATTTTGGTGGATCAAAATTTCAAAAAAGGCAATATGACTGACAGCGCTCAGTGAAAAAAGCAGACATCGGGTGTTTGGCATTTTGACATTATTTTTTTACACAGAATTTTCATTTATCCTAACTACTTTTATTTTTATTATTATTCTCGAATTGGCTCAATGGCGTGTTTTGTTTTTGTTTTAAATTACTGATATTTTAGAGGTGTTTATTTGCCGGGGTATAAACGTACTTGTGTACGTTGTAAAATAATAACGCAATTACAGTTATTGGCCCATCGAAGTGTTCTTCAAGATGAGCAGAACCTGTCGTTCACGTAATGTCAGTGTATGACCGATAACCCTGTTATTGGGGTTCAACAAGAAGAAAAAGGCTAGATCTAACTCAGAAGTGGCTAAGTTAGCAGGACTGAAGAAAAGCTAGTTTGACAGTTACTGCTGGCAAGAACTATTTTGTCTATGGTTCGAACTGTCAAACTTATGTTTTTTTCTCAATGTTGCCATTTCCACGCATAATAAAGTAGTGATGTGGATGTGCCAGCAGTTGACCGACTGATTCCCTCCATAAGTTATGGTATGTGAACCTGTTTTCTATGCCTGTGAGCTCGCCTAAAGTAAAGGCTCTGCCCACAAACTAAACGCCAGGTGCGTTTTTATCGGTCGATACTCGATCGATAGGCATGCGTTATCTGTTTTCAGTACATAGACTACGAAGGTACACAATATTATACTAACGTACGGTAAATTGGGTAAGGAAAAGATTAAACAGGTCTCAACAGTTACGTAGCTATCAATTATTTTATTCCATGAATGAAATTGACACTCAATCTCAATGCTAAATGCAACTTTTCAAAATAGGAGAACAGAATAGAATACAAAAAACATTTATTTAGACACAGGTACAAAATACAGGCATAGAATAAACAAACAAAGAAGTTTATCATGGGGGTAAACAACACGAATAGGTGATATTAAGCCTCTACCTCCATGACCCTGCGCCGAAATAGGGGTTGGCTCAGTGTGCTGAAGGAGGTTGAAAAGGTAGTTACAGATCTGAAGCGCACCACTTCTGCACAACACACACAAGTTGGGTGTGTAACTTACTACACTTACCTTTAACCAGGGACCAGATATATAAATATATTTATATATCTGGTCCCTGCTTTAACCTAGAAACCCAAAAAGGGAATGAATCTTCAAGAAGATAATTTACTAAATTTAAAGAACTACCTTTGTGATAATACTTTATTTATCCATGTGGTCTGCTAACAGGAGAACATGAGTGCTTACTGCCAACATTTAGTAGTCATTTATGCCTATTATTACAAAATGAGTTACACTTAAATAGTACAATATTGTGTAAATTATATTTATCTAGGTGTAGATAAGGCTAGGTGGTCCCTCTTAAAGTTTCTTTCTACGCTTCTTCTTGTGTGCGGTGATGCTTTCTTGGCCACTATCTTCACCAGAGCTGTCAGAAGAACTGTCACTATCACTGCTGGAAGAGCTGCTATTGGACGAGCTGTCAGAGGCAACCCCTGTGCCTTGGCTTAAATCCATACCACTTGCCACTTTATACAAGTCAGGTTCATTAGCCTCAAGAACCTTAAGCCATTTCTTGGACAGCTTTGGGCGGCCTCTTACTGTCTTGTGCCAGACCACTGGGAAATTGGTACGGCTGCAGAAGTTCTGAGTAACAGCCACAGTGTCGTCAAGGTTCAGGACAACATGCCACCAGCCTCCAGGCACAAACACTGTCTCTCCCGGCTTTTGGAGTATCTCAACCTAAAAACCAAATACAAGGTTCACTAATAATTTATAGCAAATAATGAGATCATGTTTTTATGGTGACAAATACATACCGGCTTATACTCTTTGGGCCATGAATCCAGCTGAGTCTTTGGATAGATAAGTTTGAACCACGTGATTGCCTCATCCCGTTGCTTCCCGCCTATAGCACCAGTCACTTTGATCATTTCTCTTGGAGTTTGTGTTGGGAATAAGCACCATCTTTTGTGGCCAAACACCAAGGCATTCCAAGCACTTGTACCCAGAGGATCAATGTGGATCCCTGTACCGGAACGCTGAGGCCCCATCACAAACCAGCGGTAAGGAGGCCTCCTTTCCTCTCCACAATATTTAAACAAATCATCTCTGAAGTACAAAGGAGCTGCATAGTCTTCCAGAAGTTTCTTTCTCCTCAAGTGTTCACCAAAACTACTATCAAAAATATAAAGCGGACTATCATCAGTCGTTGTCCTGCTGTACTCTACATAATACTTCATTTTCATCTTAACACTATATCCCTCATTGTCTTCACCACATTTGAATTTTTGGTTTCTATATTTTTTGGCAAGTCTGTCTGCTGTCCATTTGAAATTAGCCTTCCAGCTGGTTTGGACGTTGGTGATGACAACTGGTTTGTATATTTTTTCATACTTGTCAATGAACTCCTGGGGAGTCACATCTGTTTCGCTGATCCTGTCAACATTGTCATTACATTTCAGGAACTCTTCAAAGTGGTTGGCATACTTCAAGGCTGTCCATTGATATTTGTCTGCTAACTCTGAAATCACAAGAAGATAATGCATTCATTGATTGATAAATAAGTACAATGTTATCTAAAAGATTGTGAACCTTTATTAGTTTTGCAACTATTGTTACACATGGGTGTAGAACACTACAATAAGACTGCAATAAAAACAATTCAAAAGCAACAAATCTAAATTACCAAAACAGTTTACCACACTGACATAATATTCTGGATGTGATGACATCATCTCATTTACACATCAGAAGCATATTTTTCAGTATAATAAGCTACAGATATATTATTGTTGGAAATATCTCCTTGAATATTGATAGTAGGTATACAGATGTTGTTTATGGAATGCATGGATTGGCTATTGTCTAGCTAGGTCTTGCCTGTGACCTACTTTCTAGTACCATTTTATGAAATAATGATATTTGTATTTATGTAGTTGTTTGGCTGATAGCATGTGAGGAGATGTAGTGATATTCTATGAGTATAGTGAAAGAAAGTTTAGGACGGTACGAAATAAAAGGAATAGTTCTATGGAATAGTGGTTTATCTGTAGGTAAATGTAGGTTGGTATATTTTTTGATGGCGGAATGAAACGATGATCCAAACTATAGCAACAAGTGTATATTCTAATCGTAAATTAAATGCACTAGAAGATACGAGGAAAAGCGGAATGCAATGAGGTTATAGCGAGCGAACTTTCATCAGTACTTTTAGATTGACAGAGTGTTTAGAATATACATACCGGGGCGAGCTTTCCTTTTAACTTCTTTTATACGTTTCTTAGTTTTGTGAGATAGTTTGGGCTCACTGTCCATTCTAATAAAAAATAGGTCTTGATGAGACACAGGAAATTATTATTATCGCAAAAATGTAAAAAAAAACAGCCACTGAGTGATGTGACATGACAAGCGAGTGAAGTGAAGAATGTGCTAGTGCTACCAACTGTTGTTTTGTTTGTTGAGTTTGCCAAGCCAACTCACAATTCTCTTTATTATGAGCACGAAGATTTTAAAGGTGGTGACTAAAAAGGATCAGAAAATCTAAAAAAGACACTGTATATCCATTGGATTTTATTAATAATGATAGGATTACATACACCATGCAAGTAATGATTGTCATTTTGAAAGCTTTGTTAGTTTAAGCTACCTACGATGTTTTACACTGGAAGCCGTAGTTGGAAGCTTGCTTGTGACGTTGACTGTCAGACAGATGTCAAAATGACAATATATAATAACAAAGTGTGATGTGATCTCAGATATTAAATATATTAATAAATTTTATTGTGATACATTCAATGGCACGGGCTTATAGGCCAAATACAGCTATAATCAATTCACAGAGAGAGGCTCAGATAGGCTCAGAAAGTTAGAGCATAATTTTACAATCAGTTACTCGGAAGAACCTTAATAACCGATTCAAATATTTCGACTCAATTCGAAATCTCAATTTAATATGTTTCGATTCATCATAGAAGATCTCTGTGCATAGACAATTTGTTTTATTTTGCTATGGCAATCAAGGAAATGGCCAAACGACAAGACAGAGAGTAAATTGAAAAAAAAAACAAGTTCGTCCGCATTCATTGGCAGAAAAATATTTTTTTTTGTGATTCAACCGAAATAATTTGAACATTTCTGATTTTTCAATAATAATTTCTTAAATGCCTTTACAACTTTCAAATCAATCGCATTTTTTGTGTTTCAGCTAGAATAAAGTGATTGATTTGACTTTTGTAGTGAAACAAATTTCAAACGTTCCAGTCTGAAGTGTGTAGCTAGCTCGATATAACTGTCAATCTGGGTGTAGAAATTTATTTTGTAATTTTCACCGGTTCTCATGCGTATTTTCCGAATGTGTTAGACTATTTTTGAACGGGTTCATAGCAAGATAATGTTCTTTAGTGTATATGGTGTTTAAATCAGTGCAAAAATGGATGACGGTACCGTAAAGATCCAGGCTGGAGTCAACATCAACATCAAACGAACAGATGGTGAGTTTGCCACTCATGATTTACCTGATATTGAATTTTCACCCTTCATCATATGGTGCCTATATCTCGAAAATCTTTAGGCAAGTAATTGTTGCATGACTATTTGAAAACTGCCTCAGAATACCGCATAAAATAGTTTTTATCTCATATTTCCCAAGCCAAGAACACAGCAAAAACAGGATAACTTTAGGCAGGGTGAAAACATTTGTTTTTCCACATCTAGTAGATATAATCATGATCTGTAAAAGGGGCTGTGATCTTCTGAAACAGAAGAATCTGAGAAAACATTAGTGGCCTACCTTCAGTGTGATTTCTACCCATCATTCTCCTGCCATTCCATTAAAGAATTTCATAACTAAATTATCAGTATTCAAAGTATTTTTTTGCAGTCCTTATAGGTACCAATTTGTGTGCAAGTTCTTAGTCATGTAAGATAAATGAGCTCCATTTATTCCACCATACCTGGTACACTTTCCACCTATCAAACTATTCAGTATTGTCAACTCTGTCTTTGCTATCGTACAGTATTGTGTCGGCTTTGTTTGGATGTCCACTACACAAACAAATAGCAACTAACCGGTACACACTGGATTTCTGGTGGATGTCCTTAAACAAACAAAAAACAACTAACTAGTATGAATTGGTTATAAAAGTTTGTTAACAAGTAGACTAGTCTAAGCTGATCTTCTGTAAAATATAAAACTGAAAAACAACATCTCCGGGAGCTTTATTTGAGAACAGGACAATTATAAAAGATAACCAGGGAAATAAACAGCTGTAGTTTTAATTAATTTTTACCTACTGCTAAGAAGTAAAACTTCTATGTTTTACTTATGTTTTTGGGTTTTCACTCTAAAATTGTGTGTATATGTTGAAAACTAAGATAGATATTATGATAGTAAAAACAGTTTAAAAACTACAACTTGAGCATTGGGAGAAAGCCACAAAACCTTTATAAGATAAAAAAAAAATACACTTTCATAGAAATAAATGATTATTATTAGTATTATATATCCAGTACACTCCATGTCTTTTGGGTTATAATCAATTTATCTATACAAAATATCACAAATCCTGTTGTAACCACTCATGTATCATCAATCATTCAATCACAAAATATTATTGAATGTCTAAAGGTTTCTGTATATAAAAAAATGACAATCAAATCATAGAAACAAATTAGAAGAACTATTAGTATTGAAATCATTGAGCTAACTGCAGCCTGTTGCAAAAAATCTCCAGGGAGCTCGACTGATCCATATAATACCAGTTGCAAAACCCTGGCCCCAATGGAAGTCAAGTTGCGAAAAAGTTATGGGATCCAATAAAGTGACAGCATTATATCAAGGACTAGCTGCGCCCCACGGCTTCGCCAACACCGACCAATGTCCTGACTCTCATTTAAACACAGCCAGGAGACGGGCACCTACTGCAGAGCTGGAGCATCTTTGTATCAAACACTTCTGTGTCAACTCACACAGAGCCCCATTGCCCATTGCCGTTGGGACAAAGAGATTTTAGTGGAACAGCATCTGGGCAAGCACCGTTTGAGCTTCATCTAAATATACAATTTAAAATGAAATTCCAGGTGGGACCTAATGAGAGAAGGCTTTAAATGTTGTTCTATGTAGACAGAAGACAAGCTGGTAGGGTCGAATTTGAAATTTGCGAAAAAGGTTTCAAGGTTACTTGAATATGGCGGCCTTTAGTTCCTGTGAAAAACTTCAGGGATACAGGAAGCTAGGATATAAAGAATATTTTTTTTATTTAACAAATCAAAAAATATTATATGTACAGATTTAAGATTCACATCATAGTGAACATTATTATCATCAGTCGATTATAATAATTTACTACCTTATACATATAGCCCACTGCTGGCCATAATACCTATGCGACATAGCGCCATGTCAATATAGATTTTATAAAACTTTCCTTTTTGTTCATACATACCAATAAACTGTTCTCAACTTTATCTTCAAAACGAAATACCTACCTACCCTTTTAATGCGACAAGCTAGCGTGGTCGGAAGCGGCCTTGCCTCGCGAGTCGCGTACTGCCTTAATAGGGCAGGACGCGGCCACCAGGTATCTGAATAAACGAACGATCTTCCGCGACTAGCATAGCGTTGGATAGTTAGCTCAGGAGTTTAAAAATATATCTTAAAAATAAAGTTTTATTGTAAAAAAAGGCGTTTTTGGATCTTGCGTTCTTGCTTCCGTTATTTACCTCTGATATTAGCGTTTTTTTAGATATTGATTAAAAACTTGTATTCTTGCTCTAAATTTTGCTTAAAAATAGCAACTTCCACACCCGCGCTTGGCCTGTGCGAAACGAAAAATGAAAATTATTCAAATTGAGAGCACGAAACACAATTATTTTTCATCGTCCGTATTGTAGAGTTTGGGATTATAATAGTTATTTCAGCAGCGACAACTTGAATCTAAATGCCAAAAGAACTCTCAAACAAGTCTTGTTTGCCAAGTGACTTCCAAACAAGTTCTGTTCAAGACTGTATAACAAATGAGTCCCTAAGTCCCGAACTCGCTTACAAATCGCGTAACGAAACTTTGAACAATTGTCCAAGTATAGTTAGAAAACCTACAGTCATGAAATAAAATATCCTAGTCAGTTATTCTTAAGGTTTAACACTGACAGGAAACCATCGGCAGCCGGTGCGTCTCATATGTATATTATTAGACAAGGTCAAACCATCTGGTTCAAGGGAAAACATGGTTCATATCAACTACCTACATTTAGGAACTGCTCTAGATCATGAAAATTCTCCATAATGGCTTAGTCGTAAGAGATTCAGCCATTTAAGTGAAGACAATTAAATCGATAATAAAAATTATCTTTCCAAAACTCTTGACTTTTCTCATTTCGAGTAATTTTTTCCTTAGTTCTAATTGTTAAAAGCTGATTAGTCAGATCCTATTTGAATGCATCACCAGATTCACCAGTCATTAACTGCTTATTTTTGTATATCGACTTTTCAACCACTAGCGTGTTATTGACTGACACTGCATACAATTAGTGCAATTTTTTCCTCATACCAGTACTGTCATAATAACAAAGCACCTACTGATGTGCTCTTGTCTGTTATTCGTATGAGGCACGCAGGGTCAATGACCAATTTATCAATATTGATAATTCGGCGAATAAGGCGTAACGGTAGTTTGACTATAGAAATTTCCGAACAATCTTATCAGCTTATATGTACATTCTAGCAGATTCCTCTAGCTAGGCGTATCTAAACATATGTATTCTTTAGTTGTGGTTAATGGTGATACGGGTACTTCCTGGTCGCATGTCGTGCCGCCCACAAAGCTCTCTGGCCAAGGTTGCGTCATCGATCGAGGGCCTCTGCCTGCTTCTATGGACACTTCTTGTACCCGTACAAATCTACTTATCCACTCAATAGGCAGGTAAAAAGTAGGGGCATACATACATCAGGAACTCTGCAATACCATATTTTTGTCGCCTTAGACGAAGACGTAGATGTGGAAGTTAAATAAACATAAACAAAATCAAGTTTTTTCAATAAATCCATACAATAAGTTTTGAACCGACACAGTCAGAGAAAAGTAGACCTACTTTTTGGAATTTTACGGAGCAAAAACGATCGAACGATTAAAGAACTTTTTTGTTGCTTTTGTGTGTGCAGAAGATAAAATTAAAACAAAAAGGTGTTTTATAAAACTTTGCGCTGTCTAGTTCCCACAACATAGCGGGCTATTGTGCGGATGAAAACTCGGAGTCGCAGTCCGCTATATTCAATTGATCAAACCAGCGTTTCGTATGTCGACTCGTTGAGGGAAGCCGCTCTCCCATGCATGAGTCATGACTCGATTCGCCACGCGTTCACGTTGTCGTCGCCTTCATTGGTTTGCAAAGGCAGCGACTAACGCGAATTAAGAGAGCAAGAATTTAGATTTCGTAGAGATTGAGCTCTTTATTGAACCTTTTTGAATCTGTGACTTCATTTCTTATATTTTTTCAAGATCTTAAATTATGTGAGACGTTGAATTATGTTGAGTCGTCGTCGGTCGATTCGGTTTTTTTCTAGCCAATATAACGAGAACAAACAAATCGTATATACTATACCTATTCATACGCGAGCTAAACTCATGAAGGTACCTATTTATATCGATTGCAAAATGGCACATCTAACTCTAACTTTACTAATGCGTAGTTTCAAACGAAACGTAAACATAACCACACCGTCTTGCTAATTTTGGTGGTTTTTATTATCATGGCCTATGATATGATACTAACATCTTTGAAGATTATTCATGCTCTCTTTAAGGATAAACCATATAAGGAAGTGCATCATTTCAACTGCTGTTCAGCTTTTTAGTTGGCTGACGCTTTTTCGAGATAAAACAACACTGCGTTTCTAGAGTTGACTTTAGTATCAGTGTTCGAGTAATAGATAGACTTCTTTTATATTTGCCAGCCTTCTATACTTTTAGCATCCAAGAAAATCAAGCTTACCTTGTCAACAAGATACCACTCGTACTTACATATAGAGATGTTAATATCAAACACGTTATAAATGATCAGATATCTTGTAAAACTGGTTTTACATACATTGCGGTATCTGTCCTCTCAGCTTCTAATGTTTCTTAAGTACGATCCGTTTATCTTCCACCTTTATTAATTTGATATTCAATGCTTAGTGAACCAAAGAAATAGGTAGGTAAGCTAAATTTTGTATCACGACTTCTCAGTTGTGTTTTTGAGTGAGTTACTAATTTTCTGTAGTATTTAGTCTGTAATTTTAAAGAAATCTAGGCGAATAATATTTTTTTCTATGTGATCTACAAAAATGTTTTCACTCACAGACTTATTGAATTATTGATGGCCCAAACTTCTAGAGGCCTAGCTGTGGGTGAAAAGTCTCCTTATCTATAAGTTATCTAGCCTATATAAGCAATACTTTTTGTTTGGGACTGGATGATGCGATGTGAAATCCCCAGCATTATTTATTAGTTTTTCTCGCGTTTTTCATCCTAAGTCTAACTTCAAGCTCTCGCCCAGTAAACAAGGCTATTGTACAGGCCGGTCTAGTGACCTTGCACAGCCACGTGGGCGAATGTCCTCAGACCACTTCTATTCTAAATGTCCTAATTGCTATACTGATCAATGAACGCCGATTCTTGAATTGGATTGAGTGTGCGCTACAGTTTTTGCAATTGTCGAATTTGTAGAAATATAAGTATTCTATGCGATTCACCATCACTATCTGTAGACTTCAAGACTTAAGCGGCAATCTGAGTTAAAAAGAAAGCTTTTTCGTGTACTTATATGAATTTAGAGACTATTTTGGTAGAGCTACAAATAAAGCGATGTTCAAACTCCCGAATCAGGGCAACCTGCATATCTCTTGCATTAAGATCAGGTAATGTACAAGCATTTCCCAGTGCTGTTACATAAGTCGTTGCATCTGCAATATTTGCAAACAGAACAGAAATAGCCCCGGCAAGCTTTCGATTTTACTTATGAAGTCATCACTGTGTGGGATGTATTTGTTTCTCGATGGCGTATGCTTTAAATGTCAATAGATATTAAAATATTTATGTAACACTCAAACCCGTGACGTGACAGCATAGATCACATAATTAAGTGATTTATCTGTCACGGGCTTGTCACTTTTTGTTATGCATACTAACTTATACTACCTGTGTCTTTTACAAGCGTCTTAACAATTAATAATATCTATGTACTTACATAAATATCATTACTTTCAATTCAATTATTTACTTTGATACAGGATCAGACATATTTAATACACTACACGTTTAATCTGATTTTGATGTGCCATGAATAGTATTAATGTATTATAGTTAGGCCATCGTAGTATTTTGTGATCATGATCACACAAAACTCTGTACTAATACGAGTTTGTTACTTTCGTTAATGGTAGGTACTACATATAAGCACGAAATAATAAATTATAGTATCGATATTCTTAATGGGATTCGAAAATCGGGTCAGTGTTTCAGGTCAGTAGGTCCTGAGCTTCAAATATTGACTACAATCTAATACGGCAAGTTTGTACCTGTCTGATATGTGTTCCTAATTTCCTTTAGGCTATGTAAATTGTTGACTTTCAGGTAATTACAACATAGTGCTCTTTACGATGACGATTCAAAATGTTTTATAAGTTTATAAGTTTGTTTCTAAATGAAAACGATAATTATTTTATTGTTTAGCTAATGCTTTCCTACTTTCTTCTTTGTAAGGATATTATTCGACTATTGCATTTTCTATTAACAATTCTAAAGGAATTACGCCACTCGAAAAATAAGTCTTACACAATGTGTAAAACCTTCCTAACCCAATCAAAGAAGTTTAAATGACAGAAAATACTTAACAAGTATGTATAAGGAAATGAGCATGCAATAATAGAGGAAGTTATTCCATCTCCTTTGTTGCCTAATCAGGGGTGGGTGAGATCATGCTGACTTATTTACTTTTAAAGTCTTACTGCTGCTGACGGTTGCGATCGGTATTAAGGAATTGAGTTGCAGTTCACAAAAGCTCGGCTGCTTTGTCAGGTATCAGAATAGTTGTAGAACACAATGTTCTGTACCTAACGATATCTAACTTGGTTTTCCTTTCACGCTTGAAGGAACCGCAAATTTGGATACTATAAGCGCATACTAGGCAATTGTACTTATCTGAATTGATAGCGATTTGTTTTGAGAACGAGGAACCTTCAACGCCCACTGGCGGACAACCATGATGCTGCAACCTTGGTAATTGATTTAAAGACAGTCCATCCTCAACAACTGCTCAAGAACATGTTGTATTGTTTTGGTCCGCTTATAAAATTTATTGGCTGGGTTTTCCGAAGGTTTTTGCTACCGATATGGACGCTGTTTGGTGAGAAACTCTGTACATATCTTGTATTACTCTGACTAATTCAAAACAATGTCTAATTTCCTGATATCAACTGCTGCATAAAATTTCTTTCGAAACTATGCATTTATTTTTGGATTACCTACGTTTTGCAAAAACTTACAGCGGGGTTCCGTAATTCGATACTGGCAGACGTCTTTAGCTTTCAGTTCATCGACCAAGTCGTTATTTTCAATTGGAGACGTTTACAGGACCAATTATCATGCCTTCTGTGTTATTATTAGACTTGGATCAATAGGTTTTATCTTCTTAGCGTTTACTTATAATGATATGTCAGTAACATCAATGTAAATACTACAAACATTCTAAAGCTTTTTGCAGTCTCTATTCGGGCATTTTTTTACTTTTACTTTACTCTACAATTTTTATTTGTGGTCCGAAGTTTGTGTGCCTTGTGAGAAATCTGTCGAATAAAAAGGACTGAATCTGAATCCTAAATGGCATGTATTTCGCAAGACATCTAGCCAAGCTCCGTCTCAGGGTTTTGCAAGGCTCCATCCGTGGGCGTCGCGTGGGAGACGAGTGGTTCTGTCTACTGATGTCATACTTCGAGCCTGAGGCCTTTAGAGTACGTGCTTTTTTGAGGCCAATTGTTGCTGTTTTATTAATTTGTGACTTGTCTGATGAATGGGGTTCATTCAGAGCTTTGAAGACTTCCTTGTTCTACTTTTAAGTACCATAAAAGCTTTATCTTTAGCAACCCAAACCCAATAAAGGTCCTACCGCATGATATACTTTTTATTCTTATTTTTTATATTATATCGCAAAAAGTTTTCAAAGGTTTTGTCGCAATTTATGCGATTATTGATATATACCTACATGAGATGATAAAGTAGCGAAATTTATCCTCACTCATAGTAAAATTGATTTATCAGCGAAGCACAACATGATACACGCCCTGACACAATATAGTAACGGAATCTATGTGGAAAATATTCATAACTCTCGTAGAGGGCCATATAAAATTTGTTTCCATTTCGTTTTTATTGTTATCTGACGTCAGTAGTCTATGCTTGCATTTAGATGGAAAACAGGTAGGTAAAAAAGAAAAAAGAAAGAAAATATGTTTTATTTCCCTTAAAACAACAAGACACACAACAAACTTAAACTAGGTACGTAACGTACTTATATCATTCAATATAAATGCCTCTTGTTGTACTTGCCGTTGTTCAACTTTAATCATGTTATGTGTTATGAATTTATGATATGAATGTTATTATGATAATCTGAAAACCTGCAACCAGCCAGCCAGATTCGCTCAAGTGCTTTGTACTTTCTTTAATCTACTACTTAGGAAGCTGTTAATTCTGAAGCAACCTTATCCCCTGTGCACAGAAGACCAACAGCGCTATGGCATTATCTGCTCGACCATATCACGTACTTAGTGGTGGCTGATTTGATTTGTGCTTTAATTTTTAAGTCTTGTTTTACGATTGACTCATATTTTGCCAGAATAAATACCGAATAAAAAAAAACTTTCCATGTCTATAACCGGCTTCATGTGTAGGAGATCTCTCCTATAGACTAGCATGAGTAGCATGACATGTACATAATATAATGTAGATATGTTGTAACACTTCTATGATGCCTTCTGTATTAGGAAGCTTGCAAGTGTCTGACTATAAATCCATGTCATATTGTTGTGGCGCCCATGCCCTTTTCCGTTTTATTGTCTGTTAGTCATTGAATCAATAACTTTGTAGGATTGTTTAAATATAATAAGTAGTTTCAATGCAAATACATATGTATTTTATTCACATAAGTTTAATGTAGTAAATTTTATTTATAGCAGGTATATCACATATTTCTGCTAATTTTCATAGTACAGTGTGTTGGAATGCCGTTCGAACTTGTGTATTTGAGATTTGCTAAATGGCATGCTTACCTCACCGCGACAGCTCAATTAATTTGTTTGTTTGCGCTTAGCGGTCCTTGTCGCGTATACTAATGACAAACGGTTCTTTGAAAGGCTTTTGGTATAATAAATCTCAAACACACAATATTTGAATGGAACAAAAAAATGTGTATGATAATTTTTCACGAATCTTTTAAGTCATCATTGGTGAAATCGCTGTGTTCAAATAATAACTTACATCAAGGTGAAGCTTGGTAAAGATAGGTGTAAAGATAATATAAATTAAGGTGCTATCTCATCTTCTTTGGCAATCTGATTCTGACCTACTTTCTTGACCTTCTAAATTGCAATTTGTTTATCCTCAACTAGAGTAATAGACTATAGTGCACTCTAACGGAAGTAACAATTCTCTTACCAAGGCTACGAGCTACTATTCTTGAAAAGCTAACAACAAGAAGTTGTAGTTTTATGAATTTGTGTATCTAGTTTGAATGCGTGATTGAATATTGCGAGGTGCGCGGGCGCCGCCGACGACGACTGTCTGGACTGGACCGGATCGCTGACTCACGCACCGCCACAATGCAACCTCCATTCTATCGTCTGTACATTATAAGTACTGACACAATGACGATATGCTGAACGGTACACGATTTCCGATTGTCGCATGTCTTGTTAGTTTTATCGTGACCGGGTTTGTATTGTGGCACCAATATTTAATTCGGATTATGCTCCACCAATTAGTTGACCACTAACTTTTAAAACAATATTAATTTAGAACATTTATTTATATTTTATCTAATAAATAATTGTTGCAGCATCTGAATAAAACGGTACACAAAATACATACTTAATTCAGTTCATTGACTGACACATAAAATAAACAGAACCATAACAACCCAAGTTTAAAAGTGTTACGTTCCTACGGCCGTAAAACTACAAAGCTCAAACAGAAGGCGAGAAAATGTACAAAAAACCGGAACACGTATCCATAAATAATGTTAAAATTAAAGCAATTGTTGGCGAAGTGGGCCACGGCCGCCTTGCGAAATTACTACGCACGTAACCGGCTTATTACTGGCTACTTTTACTTTGTCTGAAGGCACAGTTCCACTTTGACTATCTCTGATACTGTATCAAGGAATATCACAAATAATGCTTTTAAATAGGTTCTAAACTTCCTCTTTCTTTTGTTTCTATTCTTCTTTAAGGACGTCAGCACAAAATGATTACCTAATAGAGTAACAGAGTCATACTTAATGTATGAAGTTCTTGCTTTCTATTCAATGTCAATATGAGGAGAACTGAATTTAAAATCAGAGCTTATATAGATTGACATGAGTTCGTGAGCCCTTACGCTAATTTATAACTTTTACCAGAATCGTTCACCATTCTAGTCGTGTACTCGTGACATTACTATTATAGGGGCACATACGAGATCAGTTTGAGTGCTTTGGCTGCATCCACATTGATTACCCATGTTTGCCTGCAGGGTTTGCAAAAAGTGTTCAGTAGAGCCAATCTCGGAATACTTATAGGTACTTTTTTTTGACAAGGTCAGTAAAGATCAAGACAGGACCAAAAAGATCTATTGAACTCGTGATTTCCCTTTACAGTTTTTACGCCCATCTTTATTTAATTTCTTTAGCACCCACATCTTTAGGAAAAGGTTATTTACATATCATTATTTATATATATATTATATTTATATTTCATTATAGGCACTTTAATACACCTTAGCAAGATAATTGTCTATTATTTTCAAGTTTTATACCAAAAGTTATGATTACGTAGGGAAGAAACGTTGGTATTCTTCCAAAATAAGCTGAGTGATATTCATAATGAAAACTTATACCTACATGCTTTCTTGTCTAAGCTCAACCATGTGCCTTAATCAGAAGTTATTCAGTTAACGTAGTAACGTTTAGTTTGGGAAAGCCGACGGTGACCTTAGCCGTCATTTCACGAGTTTGACCTTATACGGATACGTTAGATTGCTTTGCGCAGAGATCTTTGAACTCGCCATTGTTGCTGTGAGGAAGTTACTTTGTTTGCTGATGTGAGCTCAATTGTATATTCTTGTTCCGTATTTACCTGAACTTTATTTTGTGTCATTTGAAGAAATTCGGGTGAGCGTGAAATAAAATAGTTTTTCAGAAAATATATTCATATTCTGGAATCTTATAAAGAAAAGAAAATCCTTTAGATTAGAATGAACAGAATGGTAAATCGTTGAATATCTCATTTGGGATTGTTAAACATTCACATTCTGTGACAAAAGGAGAAAATACACAAAATGGTTCTTATTCTTTCACGATGAATCATTATCATTATGCGTTGCTGCTTTTATTCACGCTCAGTTTTGCTGGTGTACCGTGGGAAGTGCGTTAGTTTCTTTTCTACTTTTACCATTCAACCGATTAGTCTCGTAATCTAATTATAGAATTTAATCCAGTGTTCCTTTCTTACATCTTGTTATGTATGTATTTTTCAAAACGTAATATATTTCTCAATCTAGGTTCCTTGGCAGGCAGATCACGAGTGAGTGGCTTTGTATGGTCATTTTACTTGGCTCTAACAATATTGTATTTCCTATTCCGAGCTTGTGTTTCTATTTACGTAGACAATATTAAATTATTCTATTGCTGATTTTTACTTGTCCGCTAATTGAGGAAATGTCGATATGTTTGTATGTTAGAGTGGCGAATTTGATCGGGCTTGCAAGGAAACAGATTATAATTAGCTCAGAGCCGATGCGTTAAGGGGTCAATGACACGATCACATCGCAACCGAATAAAATACCTCAGTATTTCCCTGCCACTATATTAGGACCCCTCTTCTCTTCCACGTCTCTATGAGGAGTGGGATCTTGGGAAGTTGGGAGTTACAGGTGCTCAATTTGGCAGCGAGCCACATTGCTGGGTTATTCCTTACTAATATCGTCAACTAGGATCTAATTGCATGTGCGTTCATGTGCTAAGAATCAGAATTAATATTATTACTTCTTTAGGATTACAAATAAACACATAGTTTATAACATTTTCACTAAAAAATAAAACGAATAGTACATACTTTAATAGTTTATTTTTTCTCCACTTTATTTCTACTAGCGGCAGAAGTGAAAAATAAACCACTAGCATGTTTTCTGGGTTTTTGTACCTGAAGGCTGAAAACTGGACTCTATTCAATATTTGTTCTTACGTTTTTTTCATTATACGTTTTGATTGTAATCATTCGAGACGTTTACATAAGGGATTAGAATATCAATAAAATAACTTCATGTACAAATATGCTATTCAATAATATTTAAATTACATCGATTTGATACCTCTGAGAATTTTCCTTTGTTTCTTGTAAATAAAGTCTGTCTATGAATACAGGATGTTTGTTTTCATACCGTGGGGAAGACAGACACTGCATTTGCTTGTTTTATTTCTTGTTTCGCTTTGTCTACGTTTTATCTGAAATACAACTTTCTCGATAATAATTCCAGTTGTATACATTTGGTCTACCTATCTAGTTCTTTCTGAAACCGAAAGAGTACAATAGTAATCTCATCTCTATACTGTAATATACAGGAGTCTAACTTTCTGTTTTAAAATAAAGAATACTCGATTTGCCGAACCGTTAAGAAACTTTACCTATTCAGTTTTTGGAGCTTATGTTGCTAAATATTTGGCTATGAAAGGTCCATCAAATTAGTAGTAACAAGGTGGGCGTAGTGGTTGACACTACGCCCACCTTGTTACTACTAATTTGATGGTTCTTTTGAGTTTCCAATTTGAAAATAAACAATTCTTTATGACTAGGTATGGTTTTTATCTTTAATGTTATCGATTTCTCATCGAAGCAACATAATATGATTAAAAATTTAAGTCTGTGAGATACTAAACAAGAACACAAATCATTATTATCGATTACCTATATTTGGTTCTAGCTATTGTATACCTTGTCTGATGTGTTTCAGTAAAAAAGTCCAATTAGAGTAGACGAGGTCGAATCAAGGTTGGTTTTTTTTAAGGCGGTCATTAGATAGATACGTGTCGTGACCAATCGCAGTGTCACCAACATTATTTTAGTAACGGCATTTCGTTGTTTTATTTTGGCGCTTCGTTCCACTTTCGTTGGCTCAGATTGATGTTCCATTTTATTCTATTCTGTGGTTCATTGTAGTACTACCACATTGCTTCTTTTGTTGCTTTGCTTACAGTGCGTAACCATGGTGATAGTGTGTTCGATTTCAGAACTGTACTTTTGCCTGCATGTCGGATGAAAACTGCACTTCCGTTTGTCTTTCATTTACTACCTCTAGTTTTTACATTACTACCAGGTCATTAGCTTTTCCACTATGCACGCTAGTTTCATTCAATCTTTTATGTGGGAGTTTAAAAGTTGAAAATTTTCGAAATAGATTTTCAGTCATAAAATAGAAGATTATTTATGACTACCCGGTCCCACCCAACTCGTTACCGGTTCATTCCATATCTTTGTGAAAGTGTGATATTATCTAGATGACATCGTTTCACTATTTGTTCCCTTTCGATTTATTATGTACCTACTTATTTTAAAGTTTGTTTATATGTAGCTTCATGCTATGCTATATTAACATAATCGTAGTTCACCTGAACTTCGAACTGTGTCGAACCAGAACATAAAATGAGTTATTAGTTCTTTTCACCGCGTCTCAGTCTTGGCCTTGGCAACTTTCTAAGTTAAAGAAGTTATCTCGCTTTGCATTGCACGCGTGTACCTATTTGAACTCTTTGTAACTGTTCATTGACACATAATTTCATATTACTTTATTTATTGATACCGGCAGGTCTAATCATTGCGCAAATAGCATTCGACGCACGTAACAATTATCGCTTTGTTTAGTCGGTAGGTACTTGCACTTTGTCGGGTTTCAACAATTTTTCTGGGTGATCTTTATCAGACTCAAAATCTTGTAAACGTCTGGGACTTCTTTAGTTTATAATATTCATCCTTGTTTTTTGTCGGATATAGAACTTGCGTGCAACATTTCTAATAACTTTTTTAGAGCGTATAAATATTTAAATTGTAATAACTTTGGCATTTACATTTAAATCGCGTACAAGCCATTTTATGTTCTTTCTTTATGTGAAACTAAGAGTTTAGTGTTGGCTTCATGAATCGTCTGATCCTGCCAGACTCGCGTCAATAATCCTCGACACGGCTCACAAATGGGAAAGTTCGCTGACCTTGTCCTGTCGCTATAATTAGCTCTTTGTTTAAGCTATTTGTGCTGCACACAACACAGATGTAAAAAGGAAAGTGCTAACTGTCGGAAATCTATGATAGAAGGTTTAATTGAGTTGGCGTTGTCTAGAAGTGGAAACGTAGATGGGTAATTTATAATTTCTTAAACTGCTTCTACTGCGGTCTGCAGCTCAATCAATCGTACCGGTTGCCGTATGAAACTTTTCATTCTCTGTGCTGCAAAAGGGTCTATGTTGAGATGATTCTAAACGCTAAGGGCTATAGAAGTCGTTTTAAGATGGCTTCCGTTCAGTTACAGATATTTTATGCGTCTAGTCTGGCTGGTCCCACCCTCTCCGACTACCGTGCAGTTTTCTAAACTACAGCGTCTCGGAGAGCGTTAAATGTTTCAGCAAGTTCCGCTTATTTAATTAAACTTTGACCTGGCTTATCTGGCTGTTGTTCACCAGGGACCTCGAGTTGTATTGTTATGATAGAAAAGCATTATTGTTTGTCTCTGATAATCTCGCATATATGAGTGGATGATCTATTTTAAACTGACAAAGTAGAGTCATAAAAAAATACGTGTCACCGAGATGACGATTATTTAGGATACGGACTAAGTGATTCACACAAATCTCTTTGTAAAAGCATGTCGATTTAACCTCTTGAACGGATTCACTGAAGTATCATGTTCGTTCGTTGCATTTGATGTCATACATATTTGATCTAGATATTTGCCAACTGATCAAACAACGTATAACGTTACCTATTACAATGTAGTAGAGCTATGTAATAACATAGGTAAATTATAACTTTGGTGTTTTTTCAAAATTGAGTTTTAGGTCGCATAACAATTATCTTATTTCTATATCACAAATACCTGCTTACTAGATGTTGCTGTGTCAAAAGGTTCAGCATATTAAGATTGAAGATACAGAAGTTACTTCTTCAGACCGAGACCCTATATGATCTTACCATCACATTACTACGACTATCGTCCAGCATTCGTACACGATAGGAAGCTTATCATTGTTCGATGCACTGATATGCCTCTTCCTTTATCTTGACTAGACGTATGCCGTTGCTAAGTTTAGCTGAAAGCTACCAATGATTAAAGCAGCAGACTTCTTTCTACTACGGGAATCAAATAATTAACGTAGTTCTTTCATCAATTCCAGGACGTATTCACTCCGCGATCGTGTCGGGAGTCAACATGGAGACGCGGTCCGTCACTGTGGAGTGGTACGAGCGCGGCGAGACGAAGGGCAAAGAGGTGGAGATTGACGCCATCCTGGCTCTCAACCCCGAGCTCAATGCAGGACCTAGGCACCACACGTCGCACCTACAGTCTATGCCGAACAAACTGGCCAGGGTAAGTCCACGGATGCTATAAGGTTAACTATTTATCGATACCAAACTCTTTGGATGTTGGACTAATAGAGCCGCAATCCTAACCAGCTTCGTCGTTGTCGTAAATGATCCGGGTCCTAGGAAAGCCCAAAATCTTTATGAACTTTAGCATTTCAAATGGAATCTCAGTTTGTAAAATGACTTTCTGCAGTTCTGTCTCAGTTGTGTTGTTTTTTGCTGTACTAAAGTCATAGACTACATAATTTTACCTCGTGAGTAGTGACTTTTTGTCCATAGTAAGTTTTCATACAATATTGCCAAACTGTAAAAATCACGTACTAAGACCGAAACGCCGTAAGTTTCCGTGGCTTCCCTCAAATCACAGAGCAATTTTCTCGCCAAATTGCCTTGAAGGGCGAGTCAAATTGGCGAAAACAGAATTTGGTTTCATTGAATTTCGCTGAAGCAATTTCAGATTTAAATGAAAACATGAAGACGGTTTTACGATTCCATTTGAATATTGCGTCTATTTTTGTCCTTCCTGGTGAATTTCTGTGATAATTACTGTAAGAATGTTTAACTAACCTTGAATGTTTCGAGTCAATAACCTGATGTTGTAATGTTGTCGACTAATTTTCCAATCTAACACTCGTCCGTTTCGCGAGGTCGTAACCGTTAATTCAGTTCCATTTTACAGCGTGCATTAATACTTGCCTCATAATTAGTTACGTATGTGTTTTGAAATTAATATGAATGCCCTATGAATAAACATGTACGAGCAGTCCTTGCTTTCCGTTAACACCTCTTTGCATAATTGTTACATAAATTCCATTAGGATTAGCGTAGCTTACGACGAATAATGTCGAAGCTTGCGGTTGCCGCTTACTCGCTTTGAAAACAATAGTCGTAGGTTAGGGTAGATATCATTAGTCCAAGGCCCTGTAGCTTCGCGATAAAAATCGTACGGAAGCTCAAGTATTATTGATTAGCGAGGGCGTTCGCGTACCAACCAGGGACCACTCTCATTGTTTGACTCGTGAAGAACCAGTTGCTAATCGACGCCGCCACAGTTGTACTCGCATACTCGACACAGGCGAATGTGCTTCGCTAATGAAGCCCTGCACTCCCTTAGTTACGTGTAAAACACAATGACGTCACATCGGGGTCCCGTTCACGAATAACAACCGCTTGCAACAAGAAAGAACCTCCAGATCCGGCTGTGCCGCGAGATGAAAATGTAGAAAATGTTCTCATACATCATCAGCTGGCAGGTGACCATTGACTGTGTCGCACAGTAGCGATCATAGCTAGTTATTTACTTAGTTAAAGAGCACCATCGTTACCAAGGCAACCGTTTGGGCACGCTAAACACCTAGGTGATCACGTAAATGAGTAGCTTGCCGGTGAACGCCTTGCACCGGCCGATAGTGTCCGATAGTTGCGTGCTCCCCGTTGTGGCCGAGTCGCTCGATCACAATGATTAATGGGAGAGCGACCTTCTAACGTGTACCTATAGATATTTACGTCGAGCACGTGTCTGACAGTAGCAATCTCATCGATTTTCCACACTAGACAAGGCATTCAAGTTTCACTTTCAGACCATTAGAGACGCACTTTCGCGGCATGTTTCTTTAATAAATGATAGGCTGGTCCGAAGGTGCCAGCTATACTATCGAGTAAGTTATCTATCAGTTAGTGTAGTGCACCGTGTATGTTCTGTTTGATTGGCACGTGATTGTTTGCGGCAAGGATGGCTCCGGGTCGTCGTCGGACGAGGGAGGGTTCGCCGAGGAGGGCGCCGCGCCCGCGGACGCCGGACACACGCTGCCCGTGCGCAACTCACGATCGGTACCGACACAGACACAATGCATAAGTACCCGCACGAGAGCGCACGCTCCGTTCCGCTGTCACCATGTTTTGTTACCTCACTTTCAATTCCGTTGCTCCACGATCTATGATTTGCACACGAACGGCTTGTTATGGTGTTTTGTTGGTTGTGTGGGCTGTGCTTTCGTCACGTTTATCTCTTTGTCCGATTGAACGCTTTCGAGTCGCGATTCGATTTGCTTTGTTCCTAACGCGCCGTGACCAAAACACAATCCAGTTTCTATGTTGTAGTTGTGTAAATATTGTACCTATTGTATTATTAGAAATAAGTACTGATTTATCGATCGATATGTATATACGAGTCTGAAGTAAAGTAAAAAAATATTTATTGACAAAATAGACAGTGAAACAAGCAATACGAGTCCATAGGCCCCTGAACTAGTAAAAAAACTGTGTTCCAGGAACCAAAATGTAAGAAGTACTAGTATGAATGACCTGGTTTGTTATTGCCCGATTACCATTAAATTTGTTCATCATCACTGACATCACCAATGATTCATCTTCCCACGAAGCTGCCAAAGTCACTTATCGGAAAAATTTAGCATGATGTTAAATTAAATAGCCAATTGCACACTCCAATTTGGGAACAATTGAATCACCTTTGGCTTTTATGGGATAATCGTTATGGTCGCACCATTTAGAAACTTACGGTTTACTTCCTTACTCATTTAGGCGAAAATGTAACAACAATGTACTGGACAAACAAAACGTGTTCCTAACATCTATAAAGTAAGATTGATTTTCAATTTCACACGAGCTCTACTTGAACGAAACCTCTACATATCGACCAAAAGTCTACTTCATCGAAACTATCTATGACATAAGAAATGAACATTAAAATTTAATCGTTGATGATATCGCCCGTGAATGCCTCCATTGAAGTGAACCTGACAAGTGCACGTGTGACTCATCGCCAACACACTGGGTATTCAACCCGCTATTCAGCAGTCCGCTCTATGGATGAATGGCTCACTCAGGACTCTACCAAGCTGAAAGCCATGTATGAACTTCCCAGTAATACTCATTTACAGTAAATTGCTGCACTAAAAGGTAGAACCCGTTCGACACAAATGTTATTGTTAGTACTGGTAGTGACCTCTATCGTAGGTTTGTCGATGTTTTCTTGCGGGGGTTACGTAATAGATGGCGCTTCTCAACGGTTATAGAGTTAAAACTGAAAAACTTTTGTTTGTAATTAAATAAAGTAAGAAAGTCTTCGTCATATGGCTAATTAAATTTAAATTTTATCAGTAAAATATTTTTTTATGAAACTTCCTCCAATCCAATAAAAGTTCTTGCAAGTTGCTACGTAGGTAAGTAGGTATATATTGGCTAAGTTTAAGCTTAAAAATATTTCCTCCAAGAAACGATACCATATGTAAGCTATTCCATACGACTTTTCCCATTTACCGCTGAATTGAAAAGTCTTTTCAGAGTTACTCGCTCGAATGTTAAGGTAAATTACTGTACAGCCAGTCGCGTGGAAGAGATAGGCCAAGGCTTCGCTCTGAGATTAACGATGTTCCTTAATTGCACTAGACGCTGATTGTGGGCGGTAAATAGAAGGTAGTTTTTTTTTTTTTGCTAAGGATTAGAATTATTTTCTGTTTGTTTATTAACTACGGCGGATACAGGATTTGATTGAAACTTAGGCACAGATTTAAGTGATGTACTGGTCTAACCTGTGGCCAAGGTTTTCTTTGTGTACTTATTTATTAAAGTAGAATTATAAAAACTTAAATATGGGTGGGTACTCTTATTTCCTAGACAATAGTATTTTTTTAAATTTCTTCAGCTATTGCGGATGATTCATTTGAACAATGGAGTGAAAACATATACGGGTATTGTTTTTCATTTAGTAATTCTGTTTTCAGCTGCAAATGGTGGCTGACATTTTAAAAAGCAGAATGTATCACCTATTGTTTACTTATTATGTGCGGACGCTTTAGTGCTCGAATGGAATGTGATAAGTTCAATATGAAGGGTATCCAACATCAGCACTTATTCCCTCAGAAAAAAATGTTCTTCGGTCTATATGCACACGGAAAAACCGGTCAATCAATATCCTGAAGCTGACTGACAAAACTCAAAAGTTATCATAAAGTTATCACGATAAAATGGAGCAAAGCATCTCGTCGAAGCATAACCTGATGTTTTGATATTACACATACCTTAAACGATTTTATCCAACATAGCTTACATGATTTTATACATAAGCAGTTCCGCAATCAAGCTCGCAATCGACGTCTAAATCAGATTAGAGTGCGGCGCAGGAAGCGCCCTATCAGAGTGCAAGTGCATCCTGCAAACTGCAGACGCAGTTATCGTGTGAATAAGGAAATAACCGCGCCTCGTGCCCTACTTCTGTGGGGGCTGGGCTTGATGCCTGATAACCTACTCACTATCAGTCTGTTTTGATAAACTAGAAATGGACGTGTCCACGTTACCAGTAAAAACAAAAACTTCAACAATGCATAATAAACAACACCCGCGCAACGCAAAATGATAATATTCAAGTTCGAAAACAAATAAGTGAGAGAGAGAGACACGAATGAAACAATGAAAGAAAGCTTTTAAAGCCAAAAACAAATTAACAACCATTGGTATCGTTCTCTGATTTAGTAAATTCTTTGGTTACAAAAAATATAAAGGACTCTAGAACAGTATAGTAATCAGTCGCTTTAATTATAAACTTATTATTGCTTACAGTTAGCGTAATATCAATTGATAGGATAGTTTGGCTATTTGATAAACTTGAAAAGTAGGAATTCATTGAGCAAGTTCTAACTGATACTAAAAACTGCGGGTGTTTTTTGAAGCAGGATTTCAACGGAACTTAATAAAAGATGTAAAGCAGCGTTGCGTCCTGGGCCGAAGGGTTAGAACCAAGGTTTATCAATAATTAAGGGTATCCGTAAATCCCATGTCCATTCATTTTAGAAGAATGCGCAAACCATACTGATTTTAGCTTTAATACAACAGTTTTCATACTATTTTGCTTTTTTGGCCAATATTTGTATAAATTCTTCATTTTCTGTTGATGGGGTGGGGTGTAGGTTTTGAAGACAGGCTTTATTTGAGAAAATTTGCATGTTCGCTAATGTTTTGTAAATGTATGTATATCTTTGTGACCAATATTTTCTGGGAAATGGTGATGCACTCTATCTCATATTTGTTGGACATTTTTTGTTGGAATTTGGCTATTTACGTTCTCGTTGAGAATTCCAAGGAATTTGCATCTAACTGTAAATTTAAATTCAGTACATTTCAATTTCTTGCCAACGCGCACGTTCAAACGTTGCTGTAATTAAAAATAATCCTGAGTAGAGAGTCATTCAAATAACTTACCTTAAAAATACTGTACATTTTCAGTATCACATGAAACTTAATTATATTTATTTATCCAAATTTTCCCTAAATTCCTATTTCTATGATGAACTATTCACGCAATACAGTAAGCAGTAAATTTTCACGTTCAATTCTGGATGAAAGGATAGTTTAAGGATCTGGTAGTAGAATGTAGTGGGGTTGAATTATGTTTCCATTCGGACTTCCTGTGGCTTCTTATTATAATTTATATCTGGAACGTTCTTTCTGCGCTTACACATTTCTAACTTGTATTTTCTGTTTTAGGACATGACGCGACAATCTATTCCAGTGGCCACAAAAGGTGAGTGATATTTTAAACTTTACTACACACTAATTAGGTCGAAAACGCTTAGTTTTGCGAAAAGTTATTTATCTTTAGTCCGTCCATGAATCATACTAGCTGAGTCTAATAATCCTTCTGTGGTAAATATAGAAATTACTGCGCCTAATCTCAGAAATTTATTGAACGTCATCGTTTAGAATTAAAGACTTTGGAATCGGAATAATAATATGTTGGTTCGCATAATATGGATTATAATAAAAAAAAACATTGATCAAAAGCTATAAATCTATCTCTATTATGATGAAAGTAAATCTAGGTTCTAGATTTAATACTTATTGAAATGTATCAATTCATGATGACATCCTGTTTATGTGCCAAAATTTCTCGCATTTTGAAGCTGTTTTTGGAACAAGGTACTAGCTTTTAGCTTTATTTGTTACCCTATAAACTCCTATATCCTCATAGTTGCTGCGTCATATAATAAGGCTCGCCGCAGCACACACCCAAGTTTGTGATCGTCCTAAAGGCACCACGTGTCCCCACCACAGGCACTATCTTAATTACAATCTTTCGACGTCTTTGTCTGCTTTTCTTCTCTATTTTTGAGATATGATTCGTATTCGTCTTTGTTTTTGTATAATCTTAAGCTGTCTTGTCTCTTTCATAAATTTGTCACCTACCACATGTGAGGTAATTTCCAGAAATACCTATTTTAGAAGTGTTTAACAGTTTTATCGTCTTCACGGAAATATATCTAATTACATACAATTTCATGATTAAATGAGACTAAGACAACAATGTAACAACACACAACAAAAACTTTACCGATTTCGTACATACGAACGACTATACATATTGGTCGTCTGGTAAATTTCTCACTTTTTATTAATACGTATTTGGTTTTAATTGAAAACACTTTGTACCGTTATTTCTCCCAAAGGCACCTTCAATTTGCGTGAAATTGCAATGAACAGAAGAAAACATACCACAAAGAGTGTCAACTGTCAACATCGAAAGAAACGCTATCATTCACTGGCACCCATCACGTTAACCCAGTTTCTCACACTCTCTCTATCACTTCCGATTAGAAGGAGATCAAATATTACTCTTAGTCTGCACGGTTATCGCGAGGTCAATGGTCTCGGTCTATTTGTTGTCCAAACAGGTGGACGGTCACGCAAATATAATAGTGAATGTCTAAATATTTAGCTGTCTACTTGCTGAACGAATGTGCTGTAGAATCAGGTATACTTTCCTTTATGCTTTACTAATGACACCCTCGAGAATCCTACACGGATCGTTAGTTTTAGTTTTCATCGAGCTAGTTTGTTGACATACGACTAAACGTTGAGTTTGACCTCTTTTGAAAGGTTACGTGAGTTACGTTCTTTGTCCTATGTTTCATCCCCATAGCTTTTCATAATACAAACAATGAAAACTAAGTTTCGCGAACTAAAGCAACTGTTTAAAAAATAAACAGCTATGTCAACAACCCGTCGTCGTTCCATGTCACCTTCGTGATTATAAAACGTTCATAATTACGTTGGCACGCTACTGTTGGAATAGCGGTTATGTGACTCTACGCCCGTATTAAATACCTTAAACTTTGCATTTTTCAACCTTTGGTAGACTTCACATGGCCCTGAAAATGTACCATGACATTCAAAAGAATTGTGATGAAAATTCTGGTCGATTTATCTCCACTGGGCTTCAAAAACCAACTCAACACACCCTTGGGTATTGTGATGTAGACATTTTATTACAATCGCTGTGAGGTTCCACGAATAAAACTAGAGGTGTAGGAGGTGTAGGCGGGAGGATTCCTTAGGGTTTGATTGCGTCAATCAATCTTGCGCAACGTTCTGGCAACGAGTGGGACTCTAGTGTCCAGTATCTCGACTGAATTGCTGTCCTACTTTGAAACTAAAGAGCAATTTGTCATTGCTGAGATGTTGTGTGCTGTGGTCCAGATACCATTCACTATTCATTTGTTTCAAATTAGGTAGGCAGTTTTATATCTGAAAGTTTGGCCAAATATTTTACAAGATGCCACGGAAACTTCATATTAGTCCTTATAATAAGGACCAATGTCTCTGGATCCCACTGGTCGATAGATGCCTCCCTTCTCTGTAAATTTTTTTGTACATTCCAAGTACAGGAAGTCAGGTCTGTAGACGTGGACTTGTTGCTACAATTCTAATCTTTTGGGCAGCTGTACTGCGTAGCCTGCGACTGGACTATCAAAGTTAAGTTTGGGCTAGAGCCAGCCATCGCTCACACCAGCGGAATAACGGTACGCCTCGACGGATCCCCCACCGCCGTGGCCATCAGCATCAGTGTTACAACTACAATTTTTGATAGCAACCTCACTACCAAATATTGGAGCCGCAGATCAAGAAAAACGAATAAGTTTTAACTTCCTATCCATGTCAACTCACATGACAGCTGGCGTCCGAATGAGAGGCAACGGTCCACAATACAAGGTCATGGTCACGGGCGATAACGCTGATCTGATCTTGACATTGCACTCGTTTGAACGTTTATATTTTCAACACTTAAGTTTATTAAAGCATTAAAAATTCATGAAGATTCATTGTTGAGAGCGGCTTCATCTTTCTATCCATGGAGAGGTCAGTGGCAAAATAAGATGTACTTAGTTCAAATCAACCGAGATGGATAAATTCATGTTATAAATATGTATAACCTTGACATGTAAGAACATTTTCTTATAAAAAATAACTGAACTATTAACACGTATTAAAGTGTCATCATGAAACTCACAGTTGACAGGTTCACATCGTTGGCTCTGGCGCTAACTTTCTATTATTCTTCCTACTTTTGTGGGAACCTACCTGCTGACGACAAGCAAGTGCATTGCTCCTAGATTCAATAGTAAATGGAATGGTTCTAGCCCAGAATAAGGAACTAGGTACTTGTAGATAGCTTGATGATTCATACATACGAGCAATTTGATAGTTTTGAAGAAGCGAATCGTCATTTACCATAAAGGGTAGAGAATTGACGGGCATTACGGGGTGTAATGTAACGTGTTACACACAGCAAACTTTCGTGCAGTCAGTACGAGGAAAGTACCAGCACCAAGACGGATTTTAGCACGTATTGCAAATGGTGCATCGCTCCCCATAACACCGCTACACCGGTCAGAACAGAACCCGGCTTACCATGCAAGTTCCATTCCCAGCGCTTCGCTGAGTATCTAAAGGTAGGATTCCACCAGTGTGCTGAACTGTGCGGCACTGTAATGCACAGTGTACGACACAAATGTTCACGCTGGTCGACTCACTCGGGCAAACAATAACAAATTGTGCGCGAACATTTCTAAAATGTGCATGCAGTGCAATCGCGTCGACGCGTACACGCTTGTTGTTTGCGAACTCAGTCTTGCTTCCGCCACAGGAGCGAAAACATTTATTTGTACGCGCACAGATAATAGTGCATAGATAATATATAAATATAGAGATAATAAATCACAAGCTGCAAATCGAAGCACTCCGTTTTCCCGCCCGTCCATATTAACAACTGAAGACAGAAAACTCTTCTCAGTTCACAAGTGTGCCACACTGTGCTTACAAAAGTTACGCACAGTCTTGCCGGTGGAGCCAGAAGCTAAACGGATACAAGCTTAGTACGTGCACTGCTGGAGTTTTGCACAAAATATTTGTAAACAAATGTGCTGCACACTATTTTGGTGGAATCGTACCTTAAGCATCTACTGTTTCTTGAACTTTGAAATGGAACTTGTCAAAGGCCATCAATGTCCGTAAAAAGTAGCAAATGCCAGAGGTCGACCATAATGTATACCTAACGGAATCTTATTCAAATTCTGACCTTTACCCTTCCTGGGTATGTTACCGCTGAGTTTTCAGTTCCTTCCTTTCGTCTGAAAAACGCTTTCCTCCATGGCGTATCGCGTATGGTTTGCCATGACCATATTTTTTCACATTATCATTAATGCACATGGCGATGGCGTGTCACGATAACGGTGTATTTTGGGGTTGGTATGAATTTAACATGGGGCGGCTGACTCCGTTAGTTCCATCGCCCGCTATAAGTGTGGGTTGGAGGTACGCGCGGACAGTGCGCGGCCGGCCGTGTACACCACTGGCTGGCACCGGCTCTTCCAAAACCAATCTAATGGATTACACGGTAGTGCTGTGAACCTGACCTTCGATACACTCCTATTTTTTTCCCAAACATCACTATGCCAGTGCTTTCTGAAACACGCGCTCGCCCAAATGTGCAGACGCGGCGTGCAAACGTAGCCAGTAAGTTATCTCCGTTGTGTAAATTAATTTCTATCTTATCTTACTACACTGAAGTTCCTTTGTGCAGTGGATTGCTCCAGGGAATTGGTTTCCGTCTACGAGTGCCGCATACTGATGGTGGACGGGAAAGTTTCCCTTTTCGGAAAGCCGTCAAGGTATTATGCTAAAGGGAAGTTGTTGACACTACCTAGTTGGGTCGATGAGTGACCTTCTCGAGGATATTAAAGGTAATGCTATAAATGAATTGCAATGCATTGAATGCAAGCTATTTGCTTGCTGATCCAATTTAAATAAATTACAAAGAAATAAAGTGCCAGCAGCTTGATTCAATGATTCATTCTGCAGTTATTTCGAGTCAAGAAGTCTGTATATTTCAAAACAAAGCTTACGAGTATGTCTCAAACAAAGTTTCCGACTTGAAATATTTAATAATTTAACCTCATAACTTCTGATTTGTTGGCGGAATAGCCACAGGTCATTGAATGTCCTGGTTCTGTCGAATCTACCCACATGGCCCACTCCGCGCCATAGCTTTTGTTTATGATGCTTCCGAGAAGGATATCGCACCGTGTGAATCAGTCCACCTGCCGCGTGGGCGCTACTTACCGCTGCGCTGGCTAACGAACCCGCCACCCTTATGATTATTGTATTAGTGACTGTGACATTTGATTTTAAAATAGTTCTGATAGCAATAACCATAAACAACGTCGGAGATCAATCAATCCCCGAAATGTCGGTTGGCTCTTTGTCATAATCTCGTATGTCATGGTTTTGTTTTGGCATGCACATCACGTTATAGGAAATCGACTACTTCCTACTTTTACCGTAGTTATTGTATTCTCTTTGCTTTTACCTGAAAAGCATGTTGAGAAGAAACAGCAAGTTCTCCCAAAGTTAATGATATTGGCCACACTCAATCCTACAATTCGATGTAGTCGCTCTCAATTGTGCGAAGTCAAATAGTTCAACAGCCGTATCAAACTGAAGCAAAAGCATAAATTAGCATGCAGTGGTAATAATCGATCTGATGTAAAGTAGAGAAGAAAATAGCAAGTCTTTCGCGTACTAAAAATGCACTCGTGCTCTGCACCCCTTTGCAGAACTGGTGGGTGTTATTATGCGTGATCGACGCATTTACTCCAACGCATTTGCTCTATGTAACCAGTGTAACTATGAACATATTTTTTAAATTTATTTATTTAGTGTGATGATAAATTAACAGCTATTATAATGTAAACAGAAAGCTAATTGTATATTTTTACGTAGGACACAGCACATTAAAAGAATCGCTACGTTCTCGGAGGAGGCTTATTTTAATTCTCTAATACGCATTTTCTGGTTTCGGTCCTTTGTTACTGACCTACTATGTCCCATATATTAATCTCTCACATCAATCCACCATACTTCTCCATTCGAAAGTTTGGTATTACTTATCATCTGATTTTACGAACTCCCCTATTTTCCAAGGAGGTAACAGTTTTACCATGAGTGTACTCTTCATTGGATAATGCCCGCGATCTCGCGATAAGATCGGCTGGTACTGCAAGGTTTGCAGGTCACGCCAGTTCATAGCTATAAATCTTCGCCCTGTTTTCGCGCACTTGCCGCTTTCGCTCAATGTTTTGGGAATTGTATAGAAAATATGGAGATTGGTCACGAATTCTACACAGCGCTTGATTATTTGTCGGGATCCCGATATCATTCATACTCATACAACATAATTTAGAAATCGAAACGGCGGCGACGCTACCACTCGTCCAAATTAATTACAATTATCTGCCAAATTAGCGATATTAAACCTTCGAGCTCTTCGGTTTATGGTTTCTAATTACATTATTATGGTCTGCCGCACGTAATCTGTCTGACCCGAATGAAGACCTATTGATCAGTGGCACCTGTACCGTTGTCAGGTGAACCGTTGCTATGCGCCATCCTCAGTCTCCTTTCGATTTCCTTTCGTATCTTGCTCCTGGTCATATCTGTGTTCATTTTAAAATCAAACTTCTAGTTAAAAAATCCTTTTTGGTCTTGGTGATCGATGCGTATAGTGATGTCTAAAACTGCATACCGTGTCGTGATTCACATTGAGTCAGGTCATGAACTCTCCTCCTGATCATAAGGTTTATATTCGTGTTGTTTGTTGACAATGAAATAACTCTATTTTTGTTAAGGAAAATCTGGCAGTTTATGCAGTGTAGTGTATTATGTTCTTTAAAGCCGACTTTAAATACAATTACCCGTCGCCTTACTTACTTACTTAGTTCTGAACCTTATTAGTCTGCCATTTGGAAGTCGGACCAAGTAGATAACATAATCTTTTGCTGCGGTTTAAATACGTATTGTAGAAAGAAAATTTTACTGAAAGAAGACTTTGTTTTGGAATTTAAAAACAATTAAAACTGCATTCTAAGATTTTTTAAAACGGGAATGTAACTCAAAAAAAAAAAACTTCCGTAATTTTACGATACCGATCTTCTCTCAGCAAAATTTTCTATCTACACTTAAGATACTTTCCCTGCATGTTTGATAACCGTGGGATGCCCTGTATACAATATACATGATTTGTGAACTGTAAAGCGGCACTATTACTCTGTAAGGTCAAATTAAATCCGGTCTCTAGTATTTTTGAGACCACGTCGAGTTAGATCATATTAGTTTCGCGTATTTATCAGTTTAGAGCACCTTTAAAGCCCTCCATTGCCAAGTTCATAATGAATGTTTGATTGTTAAACCGGCACGGTCTATCGATTCCAGTCATGGGTTCGAGGTTCGTGACGTCACACCTTCATATTTCAGTAGTCTACGGGACAAAGGGACCCGATGTTAATAGATCGACCATTATTTTCCAATTTTAGTTGATTGTCCAAGCGTTTTCTGTAATTGAAGTTGCATGGCAGTCGGTCTTGTATCGTCGGTTGACAAAGACTTCAACTGTTCTTTCTAAGTCTTTGAGTCTGTAATGTCTGTATACAAACAACATACAAAAGAGAAAAAGAAACAGTTGAGTTAGAAACCGTTCTGATCCAAATTCTGTTCACCTACCTATTCGGTGGTGAATTCTTTGTGTCCTAGTAACAATTAATTTTATTACCGGTCCTGTGGTTATCCCTTTGGAATTTGATTGGCGGCCTACCTCAATTGTGTTTGTTTGTGTATTTAAATTGTGATTTACTAAAACGATTATGCGTTGCCTTGTCGCACATGCGTCATGGTTCATTGCCTTGAGTGCGGAAAGAGCTCCTAATAAGGCGGTCGCAAGATTGCCTTGCGCCAACACATGCCGCTCTCATTCCGAATCTGTCTAGCGATGCAAACTGGTCACCTGATTTAAAACTAATAACAAAACAATTTTATCTTCTATAGTATAACCGAACCTAAAAGTAATTTGAAATCAAATACAAGATAAGTGAAACTCGTGATCATGATTGCCATATTAGCCCCAGACCTGATCAGCATGTCTACGTGTTAGTCTTAGAGAATCTGATGTCAAAAATGTGTTGCTCATGGCTGCGATGGCGGCATCGCGTAGCAGATTCAGACATCGAGCAGAATGCTCCATACGAGGCGTTTGAGAAGCCGGCTTCGCCAGCGGAAGACCAGAAGACAACCTCACGTAAGAGAGCACCCTCTAACATCGATGTTCCACTGCAATACGGAGCACTCCATTTATTATTATTTTGTTCTCGCTTCTCCACCTTATCTGTTGCCGCTAGAATGTTATCAAGTTTTGTGTTAGTTGCAAATTGGTTTTTTAGTAGTTGTGTGATTCATGGACTTGTAAATAATCTGTATTATCGATGTTTAGAAGCTATTGTTAGATTCTGCCATGAATTGCCATCAGTGATACTATACTATTTAGTATTGGTTTGGTAGAGGTGTTGTGTATACCCCTTAAACGAAATGGCATTTATTTGCATTATCATTACTCAGTTGCTGTCTTTTGCATCAAGATTTCAAGTTATTGTTTACCATAAACATACCAAATCTAGATGCCAAAGGGCTGTTAGTATCTCTTTTTTTTTTCTATCCTACATATTTTAGTACCCGAACCATCTAGCAGAGGCGTTGTTGAATAAAGATTGAACACAATTAAAATTTGAACCCTTCAGCTAGAATGCAAATGGTGACTCGGCCAACATGGATTATAGTATGTACTAACATACTATAATCCAAGTTGGCCGAGTCATGGCAAGCCTCGACTCGATTACCCACGAATACTCAACGCAACTCAAATTCCATAATTAGGCTAGCGTTTTTCAAGAGATATCTATACGACCGTTTCTTGAACTTGCCTAAGCATAATAATTTGCGGTTATATTAAAGACTTTTTTAAAATTTCAGCGCAATCCCGAGTAACTCGCAACAACCAGATGCGTATGTCAAATGCGCCGGGTGTCGCAAGCACTAACTACACGAACGGACACGGCGGCGACACGACGGGCCGGCGCGGCACCGAGAATGTTCCGCCGCCGCAGCCGCAGCCGCCACCACAGGTCCCTAACTCTAGGATCACTCAGCAGGTGGGTACAGGACCCTACTGACTGCAGGTCGTAGTGCTAACTACACGAACGGACACGGCGGCGACACGACGCGACGGGCCGGCATCTTAGCGATAACCATGTATAGGTGTTTAGTGGGCATGCCATGTACTTTCAGAATTTGAATTAGAGTGGAGTGCGCCTAACCCGGCCAAAGTCTTTACAATCAAAATGCAGCTCTCAATCTAACACCAAAAGTTTTACCTACTCCGCTACTTCAACGAACGCAACGCTGATCAAGCAGCAGGATAATCCACAATACACTCACTGTGAGATGCCAGAGCCAGGTCGCTGTTTTCTCATTTAGAATGAGACCTGGCTCCTTTCCTCTACCCTTTCCTATCTAATTCTTGCCCCGTACCCTACCCCTCTCCCTCCCTTCCAGCCCCCCGCGTCGGGCGGGCGTGCGCGCGCCGGCAGCACGCCGAGCGCCGCGTCGGTGCAGCAGGCGCTCCACGCGGCTCACTTCCCGCGCAGACAGCATAACAACTACAAGGAGGTTATAAAACTTTTGAAATCACTTTAGTACAAGGAGGTTAGTTATGGGACACTAGATGGCGCTGATAAAAGGGACTGTAAGGAGGTTAGCTTTGTGTAACTAGATGGCACTGATATAATTAAGCTGAAAGTGAGTAATTGAATGAGAACGTGCTGTATGTTGGTGTGAATTGGTATAAGGGAATCAGTTGACGTTACTTAGAGTCGTTCCCGAATGTATTTGTTTGGAATGAGATAGAAACCGAAAGCGTTTATACTTAGTCTCCCAGGATGGTGATCCATTTAATAGGACATATTTCACAGCGGGATGCAACTAAATTGTGCCACATTTAGGTTCATACATGTATTTTTTGAATGGTCCATCTGAGTGGATGTTGGTGTCGTGTGTCAGTCAAAATGAACAGGCGAACCACATGACACAACCCCGATTCATTAACCCTTCCATCCAACAAGGTCATATACCAATAGCTGGCAACTACTTCCCACGACATAAACGCCATTTTTCACTTGTACATGGAAGATGGACTTAGGTATTATAGACCCAGATAGACTCAATTGTACACGCGTCCCACTCAAACACTAAGTGAACTGTGTCATTTCTTTATTTAACGCATCTAGTAAAACAACTAGTCAAGCAGTCTTCTCAACAATCTGCATTTATCCTTTGATCAGCTTTGTCGCGTTCCATTTCTGTGCTAGACCAAACGACGACGTTATATAGAATATACACTGAGGAAAGAGCAAGTGTTGAATTTGGTATAATATACGTAATTGTTAATTTTGCTGTGAGCTTCTACGTTACATTCAATGAGCACGTGAGCAACAGCATTAAAAGTAAGTCCTAATAACCTTGTATGGGCGAATGTCAGCCTGCAACGCAGGAGGTTGCGAGTTCGATTCCGCCTTTAGACAATTGTGTGTACGATCTGCAGATATTTGTTCCGAGTGTTCTGGTCGTATCTATGTATAATAAAAATATCTATCTATGTAGTGTGTAGTATGTATATCAGTCATCTAGTACCTATAACACAAGCTCTGCTTAGTTTCTGTCTATATGATTCTGTGTGGATTGTCCAGTATTATTAATTTATTATTATTAAACTTTTGTTTATTTTGTATAAAATATATTTCTCTTTTTTGTCACCGAATTGTCGTCCGTAACTCCAATTAGTATATAAGATCTTTGGCTGCAAAACAGCGCTGAATATAAAATGTTCAGCACACGCTGAGCCGACCCCTATTTCGGCGCAGGGTCATGGAGGTAGTCTTATTTTTATATCACCCGTTTGTGTCACTTGATAAACTCACCCCATCATAAACTCCTTTGTTTTCCGTTTGTTTATTCTATGCCTGTATTTTGTCATCATCATCATCATCAGCTAATAGTAGTCCATTGCTGGACATAGGCCTCCCCTAATGAGCGCCATAGCGCCCTGTCTTCACCTTTCCGCATCCAGCATCTGCCTGCAGTCCTTTGCAGGTCGTCATCCCACCTGGCCGGAGGGTGTCCTACACTACGTTTGCAGAGTCGCGGTCTCCACTCAAGAACAAGTTTACCCCAACGGTTGTCGGTTCTTCGCGAGATATCGCCGGCCCACTGCCATTACAGCTTGCTAATTCTTAGAGCTATGTCAATAACTTTGGTTCTCTGTCTATTGTATTTTATACTTGTGTCCAAATAAATGTTTTTTCTATTTATTAATGTTTATTTTCCAGTTTACCGCTTCAAGCGTCGGCGGCGGCGGCGCGTCGGCGCGGGCCGGTGCTGTGTCCTCCACGGTGTCGGTGCCGCACGCGGTGGCCTCGGGCGCCGTGCGGCGCTCCAACGTCGTCAAGGAGGTGGAGCGGCTCAAGGAGAATAGAGAGAAGAGGAGACAGAGGCAGGCTGAACTCAAGGAAGAAAAGGTACGTTATTCAGTGATGAAAATCTATGCCTGCGATCACAAATACTATCTAGAATTCTAGAACCTACAACCACACAGATCCCCTGGTACTGTCCACGATCCTATCCATCCATGGTTGTCTGGTAGAGATCGCTCTTGAGCGATAAAGCGCCAATTGTAGTTAAGAGCGCACTTGTAATGTGAACTCTTATTTTGTTTAGTTCGATTGAAACACAGCCAACATAAACACGTGTCACAGTGTCGCAATGTGTATACAAAAGTTGCAAAAATAAAAATAAAATATGGTTTGTCAGTTTAATGTTGAAAATATAACTTATTCTACATTTACTTACCTCAAGTAGGCTCTTATTTACGTAGACAGCTTTTAGCTTTGATTTTGTATGTGACCTGAAATCTAGACAGCGTTTCAGCGATACTTGGGACAGTCGATTGGTGGTATTATTATTTTTGTAAAAAAAAAGCTAAGTGATGCACTCACACCTGGCCATACTCGGCCGCAATCTCCATCATAATAATCATAATCACTTTATTGCATGAAAAATGATATTATAAAGGTCTAAGGCCTAAAATTAGTTCACATAATTCACCGGTTTATTTGGTATGCAAAAAAAGAACAAAATATAAATTATATTAAGCAGAATATAAATAAATTTGATAATAAAAGACAGAATGTCATATCTTATTCATAAAATTTAAAGACATTATTAATTGACAAATGAATAAAATATAAATGAATTTTTAAATGGCAAACGGACATTATGATAAGAATAAATAAATAAAACTGACATTATGATAAGGAAAATAAAATATAATTATTAATAAAATTACTAGACAAGTAGGTAGGTACTACTTACCTTACTACCTAGATATTTTATTTACCAAAAACAACCTCGTTCTGCCTTTTACTTGTTGTCCACGCCCAATGGGGTTCACATTGTGATACTTATCTATACATAATGACCTACCAAATAAGCCAATGTGATGACAACAATAAATATATTGAGTATATTCTTGCATCCCCAGGAAGCCCTAATGAACATGGACCCCGGCAACCCGAACTGGGAGTTCCTAGCCATGATCCGCGAGTACACCAACACGCTGGACTTCCGGCCGCTGACCGGCACCGAGAGCCCCGAGGACCACCAGATCACAGTCTGCGTCCGGAAACGGCCGCTCAACAAGAAGGAGATCAATAAGAAGGAGGTACTGATCATATAACACATCGCTCACTTTGCTCGTCGCAATATCTTGGTTGTAGTGTAAATGGGACTCCAACATCTCGTCTCCCAAGCCAACCTAACCTGCACGTGGTACACCCTGCTAGATAATGAACTAGGCTCTGCTGAAAATATAAAACAATCTTCTTAATTTAATAACTCATTGATTTTACAATTATTTTCCATTACTTGACACTGGCAGAAAAGTGTCCAACCAGACACAGTTGCCATCAACAAAGAATCTTCATCATCGCTGCTTGCTGTTATACAGTACCCAGAACAAATGATGCCTATGTTATCTTTTCCTTTCTATAACAATACAATTGTTCGTTCCAGGTGGACGTAATCAGCGTGCCCATGAAGGACACGATGATAGTGCACGAGCCCAAGAACAAAGTGGACCTCACCAAGTATTTAGAGAACCAGAAATTCAGATTCGACTACGCTTTTGATGACTCCTGCACCAATGAAATTGTTTACAAGTTAGTAGCGTAACACTGATACATGTGAGATTTACTTGTAGAGCTATATTCATTCATTCATACACAATGTTATTGTTTTTGAATAAACAAACTGAAACTTGAAACTATCGTGCCGATGATAGACAATTGTGCATGACTTTGTCTGATTTCAATATTTCTACTTTACTTATTCATGATCAAGTTTAGCATAGATTAGGAAGGTAACGCTTAGTGCACACTTTTTTATAGCTAAACTCATGTACTTTGAAGCCTAGGCTAGGTGGGATGAAGTCTTGCGAAAGACTGCAGGCAGATACTGGATGTGGCAAACTGAAGATAGGGCGCTATGCCGCTCATTAGGGGAGGCCTATTTCCACCAGTGGACACTATTAGAGGTGATGATGACGATGATGATGATGATGATGACGCTAGAGGTGATGTAATCAATCAAATCCCATAGAAAACTGGAACGTCTTGATATATCGAGAAACCAAACTTAGGGCTTAGATCATTCCGACTTACCCGGCTGATAATGGGATCCATATTTGGACCGTATTCGTCGAATTTATGTTCGCTTTGTTTTTAGATACACAGCGAAACCCCTGGTCGCGACGATATTCGAAGGCGGCATGGCGACGTGTTTTGCGTACGGACAGACCGGCTCCGGGAAAACGCATACTATGGGCGGAGATTTTCAGGTAAACATAAAAAGTGTTTATTTGAAACATAATTAAGTTGTTAATAACAAATATGACGAGGTGAAGTGTAATTCATCCATTTATTTCCACTCGACATGTACAGGTCACACACTAACAGCCAACCCCGTTATTCATTCCATCCCACCTATGGATGGAATTAATAACGGGATTGGCTTTTTTCGTTTCACTTTAATTTTTACTGATTATTTATTTATACTTAGAATCTTCTAAATGCGACTATCGATGACGAAACCAGTGGTAAACTATGGGAAAGGAAGAAGCTTGGTAACGACCATACGTCGCAAATTGTAAATACTAAACGAAAACCAGCATTAAAGTATACTCCACGCTTGTATTCGTTTTGTTTTGATACATAAATAATTTTATTCTAAACAACTTAGGACTTAGAAAATGGGTTACAAGAGTGAATTATCTTATGTTCTTAGCCTTATAATACATTTGCCTGAACTAGGTTAAATAAACCGGGCAGAAAGTGGTTATTATTATTTATTATTTTAAGCCATTATTGTCCCACTGCTGGGCAAAGGCCTCCCTTTTCTCCTTCCACTCCTCGCGATCCAACGCTGAAACAGGCCATGATGGAAGATGTACATCGAGCTCGTCGCGCCATCTCATCCTGGGCCTTTCATGTCGCCTCTTAGCGTTGAAAGTGGTTAAAACTAAAAAATTATAATCACCATCAATCATAAATCATAATGAACAAAGCAATGCGTTGCTTTAACGGTGCTAATTTGTATGATAACTTAATAATGCTAACTATGCATAACATCTTGTGCGGAAATAATCGATAGCTATTCGATTGCAATTAGTTCACCATGTTTATAATATTTGTTGTTCCAGGGTAAAACACAGGACTGCAAGAAAGGTATCTACGCGATGGCGGCGCGGGATGTGTTCATGTTCCTCCGCTCGCCCAAGTACAAGCCGCTGAACCTCATCGTGTCCGCCTCCTTCTTTGAAATATACTCCGGGAAGG
This sequence comes from Eupithecia dodoneata, assembly GCA_947044415.1. Lineage (NCBI taxonomy): Eukaryota > Metazoa > Arthropoda > Insecta > Lepidoptera > Geometridae > Eupithecia > Eupithecia dodoneata. The sequence continues at coordinate 1,419,983 of OX345656.1, read as the reverse complement.
TATGTATACTCCTACCTAATATTGATTCCCTTAGCTTGTGGCTAGATAATGCTGTGTGAATTGTCCGGCATTATTAATTTATTGGATACTTTTATTAAAAAAAAGCCTAATAATAAAATCCAGCTGTGTAAGAAAAGAAAAGAAAATTATTTATTAGACACAAACACAACACACAAACAAGTTTAGTTACAGAATTATAAGATGTGTGTCTGTGTACAGTTGTTGTTTATCTTTCTGGACAAAATTAATTTCTTCACAAGAAACGTAGATTAATAAGATAAACCGTAGGGTCAATCAATGTAAATATTTTGTCCATAGGTAAAGCCACAATGTAGTAAGTATTTCTATACAAACTGAGAAGGAATGATGCCTTAAAAGACTCCATAGGTTGGCAGTGTTAAATTGAAAAAGTAACATTAATTTCTGTTGTATAGTTTGCACCATAGTGGATACCTTCATTTAAGTATAAATACTTGTGTTTGAAGGTCTCTCTCCTCTATAATAGAAGTTACAGATAACATACATTATTTATTCTGATATCTCATTATTAGACTATGTAGTAGCAGTATGTATGTATAAGACGATATATAATACAAGAATGCTGTATTGTACCACAAAAAGAACAAAGAGATAACATATAACTAAGTAGAGAACACAGCCTTAATATAATGTATATGTGTATGTTGTCAGGTATTCGACCTCCTCGCGGACAAGGCGAAGCTCCGCGTGCTAGAGGACGGCAAGCAGCAGGTGCAGATCGTGGGGCTGACGGAGAAGGTGGTCGACAACGTGGACGAGGTGCTCAAGCTGATCCACCACGGGAATGCGGCGAGGACATCCGGACAGGTACATACATACATACAATACAATACAAAAAAGCTAACAAAAAACACCTTTATTTATTTACTTATAGGTCTTTGTGGATACATAAACTCTCAACTTTTTTACAATCTCAACCTCAACAGCCTATATTGGTCCAGTGCTGGACGCAGTGCCCCCAGCGCCTTATTGGCTTTTATCTCATGAAGGATAATACATAAACCCCTCGCCGAGCATGCGGGTTGGGGATCGCAGATCGCTCCCCACTGGGTATCCCTTAGTCACCCCAAATCTTCCGCGGGTGTCGTACCGCGGGAAGAGTTGGGGTGGTGCAAATTCTAAGACGGCGGCGGCTTAAAGATTATGAAATAACGTTTTAAAGATTCGCAATATGGGGCATAAATGGCAATAACCTTCACACAATGCAGCGCGCGAAGTGCTAAGAGGCAAACGACATAAGAGTGCCGAAGCGAGCCTACGCGGTATAAAGCCTAGTTCAGATGCTAACTCTTATTACTGATTCCATTACAAGAACGCGCGTATACATCAGAGCCACAAACCCTAACCCTAGCATAAGACGTTAAACGAAATTTTTGTTTTACCCTTGCACTACACTAATTCGATTGGTTATTTCCAGACGAGTGCGAACTCGAACTCGTCGCGGTCGCACGCCGTGTTCCAAATCATCGTGCGGTCGCCGGGCATGCACCGCGTGCACGGCAAGTTCTCGCTGATCGACCTGGCGGGCAACGAGCGCGGCGCGGACACCTCCTCCGCCAACAGGCAGACACGTGAGTCCACACTTCACTGCTGGACATCTTCCACCCACACACAGATAGATAGATAAAACGTCTATCTGGTACTAGTAACACACACATACAATTAACATAGAGAGAGATAAAAGGACAAGTACTTATTAAATGTAGAAGGTAGTATAGTGTGTAAGAAGATTACCGAAGGTAGTTATACCTTCGGTAATCTTCTTCAATCTTATTCAAATTCTAAATGAACCCTCTAATAAAACTTTTGAAACTATCATGGTTATTAACAGCTGCGTTCAATAATAACGAAACCGGTGGTAGTGGTAACGTTCGTAGCAAAAGACAAAAAATGAGGGTAGATCGGTATGTCTGCCCATAAAAACTTACTCGCAGTGCCTTTAGTTAATCATGGCGCATGAAACTGTGCCGAAATATTGGATAACTTGAAAATCAAATCATGGTAAATATCGTGTTTTAAACCCTCTAATGTTAATATAATGTTGTTTGTATATTTGGTTTCAGGTATGGAGAGTGCCGAGATCAATAAATCCCTCCTGGCGCTGAAGGAGTGCATCCGAGCCCTCGGCATGAAGGGCAACAACCATCTGCCTTTCCGCGTCTCTAAACTCACACAGGTCTGTTAATTCTAATCCAAACCGGAATTCAATTATTTGTATGAGTATACATAATTATATTACCAGCTATAAAGCATTATTTTATTAAATTTTTTAAACTTTCGCGATTTGTTAACATTAAAAGATTCGTCATTTTATTAATTTCTTATTTATTCGTTGTGTTTGTATAATGTTGCCAGCTATACTCGATTTGCTTCTCAAATAAATCTAAATTCAGGAGAAAGTAGGCCCATTTTTAAAAGACTTTTGAGGACAGCTCATCTCTAATAATAAGTCTTTTGATCCTGTAATAAACAAATCAAAACTGAAATATTTTGAATAAAAAAATGATGAGTATAAAGAATCCAGGTTCCAATTTAATTTATAATACTTTAAAGGTGCAAAACAAATTGTTTCTCCCCAGGTGCTACGCGACTCGTTCATCGGCGACAAGTCACGCACGTGCATGATCGCCATGATCTCTCCCGCCATGTCCTCCTGCGAGCACAGTCTCAACACGCTGCGCTACGCGGACAGGTGAGCGAGCTCTGAATTAGCGTAATAACGCTGATAACGTGCATTACGTTATGTGCTAAATAGCGTGGTAGCCTTGCAGAGCGGGGACGAGACGAGAGGTGAAACGTCGTTATTGACTCATCTTGTCTCCGCTTAGCTTCAGTGGATACCACTGAGCGGGGATGTATCATATTTGTATGGCACCATCGAAGCGGAGATGTGAGCTCTGCCTCGTAAGTTGGCGACGTCACGCAGCGGAGACGAGAAGATAAGTGAGCGGCGTGCAGTGAGCATTCATCTCAACAAACATGTTCGCCGCACACTGCTTAGTTCCACTGTAGACAGCACACATCTCCGCTCCAGTCTAGTCAGTACGCATCTCAGCACAGCTTCGGTGGATACACCCTGGCTGAAAAAGTCTCTTCTCGTCTCCGCTTCGGACATCTCCGAAGTCCGAACGTCGTCGTCGCGTTGGTGGAGTCTTAGAATAAAATACATTGCTTTTTATTGTACACCATGAAAACGTAGAATTCTGAGTATTAAATATATCATTGATGCGCTTATTTCGAACTCGAATTCGCGAACTCCCATTTGTTCGCCGGGAAAAAGAGAAAGTAATGGCTGACTAAAGCTTGTATAATCCGCCAGGGTAAAGGAGCTAGGTACGTCGGAGCCCCGAGGCGGCGCGCGGCCCGAGTCGCCGGCCGACCGCGACGTCGACATGGAGGTCGCACAGGACGATCTGGCACAACTCAGATCTCTCAATGTAAGTATAGCGGTTCTACTCGAAAAATGTAAGTTGCTGTATACAGCATTTACGCATTCAATTCATATTGTTTCATATGGACACAACGAAATTAACAAAAAAGATGTATGTATATCTTATAGATGTACTCAATGGACCGACGACAGGGTCGCATCGCAGGAAGTTAATGGCTCAGGACCACTATTTATAGCGTGGTTTGGGGGAGGCCTATGTCCACCTGTGGACGGGTGTGGGCTGATATAGCGATGATGATGAGGTTTATATGACACAAAAAAGGAGAAAAGACACATACAAATTTAGCCCTTCGCACTAGTCATCGAGTAGAACGTGCTTTTGTTCGAAAGATATTTGCACAAAATCGATCAGTCACCTACAAATCAAATCAATAACAAGGTCTAAGCATTGTCAGCATCAAAATATCCTCTTCCAACGAATCTAGAACATACTTTTTGTGAAGTGGTTTCTTTTCTATAGACTGCGAAATATCATTCGAAGGTATTTTATTGGCAGACTCGCGTAATATCTAGAGGCTCTAGAGGTTTAACATTGTCCTCAGGAGGGCGACATGTCCGCAGAGATGTACAACTTCCACGAAGCAATAGATGAGATGCAGCGAGCCGAGGAGGAAGTGTTAGACAACCATAAGGCCATCTCGGACTACATGGCGCATTCCTTGCAGCGCACCGCGCAGCTACTGCAGCTCACTAGAGACGTTGACTACGATCAGGAAGGTACGTCACAAACGTATTTATTGGAAAATCAACTGCATAAACAAACATACCTACTTATTCAATTTCAGTAATAGCATCACAGAGCCAATGAAAGATTTTCACGTGTAGTAACAATTTAACAACATGTGAACACAAATAAACAACAGCTCGAACGACATGGAATAAGGAATTAACTATATACATTAAGTAAATGGAGGTAAACTTACGTCTCTAATAAAGTGACCTCTGGTCAGTCGCTGTCTGGTTGAATTTATGAATTTTTTTAGAAGTATTTGTTATAAATTTATAATTTCTGTCTGTTACGGCGTGTTGCTGTAGAGCATTCCTGCGTTGACGGGGCTGGGTGCCCAGCACTCAGCCGCGTTCTGTGCCAGCGCCTTAATGCCGTCGGACCGTCCAGCGTTGGCGACGTGTAACTAACCCAGTAAATACATCGAAATAAGCTTAATTATATCTCTTAACTTGGCTAAGCAGTTTAAGTAAGTCTAAGTGGCTAAACAGTTTTCTATTTCTGCGTTAATGGTTACGAAAAAAGAAGAAATCAAACGACGCCTTGATATTTCTTGAAGTTTGAGAGTTTTACAAGAGCCTGAAGACATTGACATGACATATCAATATTTGCCACTACATGTATTGTGCACACAATATAAATTAACAATTTTGAATTAAAAATAAAATACTATTATTACTTACACAATGTATATACAAAAATGTACGGTATTAATTACACAATAAAGAATGCAATATGTTATAAAACATAACAATATGTAGAAAATAAGAAAGGTGAGCAAATGTGTGCTGCAGTAGCAAATGGGCCAAGGCTCAGCATAATGCCAACTGTTACCAACTGAAGAGTTATCCGTCTTTCTGTGGTAGGAATCAACCAAACAAGGGGAGACGCGGGCACAGACTTGTTGTATATACACTGCTTTGTATGTTTGCATGTGTAGTGTTCTAACAGCGTAGTATTGCAGGGCACTGGAGCGTGAAGCGGGTTCGCTTGCACGCGAGCAACGGCAATGGCAATCGACGTTCGCGCAGGATTCTAGGTACAGCGAACATTCGCCCTTCGTGCGTGTAACATTCAGAAGCGTTCGCGTAATATTCGCAAGTGATGGCGTAACATTCGCAAATGATCTAAAACGTTAATGCCAATGCTGTCGCTCATCAGGGTTGATTGGATATTAAAACTATTTCTAAATATTAATTATAGTGCATAAAAATCAGTAATTAATATTTCTTTCCTTTCCTTCTCCATATTAATTTTAGATAATCTTCAGTTAGCAATGTATGTAGCTGCTAATTGCTACATAAGTTAGTCGTTACTTTTTTGATTAAAAACTCTCATGCAAGCCTTATTCAAAACGTGCTAGCTATCTAGCGTAACCAATGCTTATCGTTTACAGACTTTACTAATGCCTACCAAACAAAACTAATAATAACCTAGGTGTAATCAAATGCTACGTCCATCAAAAGACTCGGCAATAGCTGTAAAATATATTTAGTATGAGAGAAGATTCAGGGTATTTCTAACATTAAAAAAAACTAATTTGATACAAATATGGAATTGCTGTAAGATCCCACAAGATAATGCCGCTTGTACTATGATAATACATATATGTACGTACTCTACGATATTTTGATACCAATCCGTAGACTCCAAAACAGCAAATAGCCGACGCTGCCCAAAAAGCAGCCAAACTCAAGTGGTACTGGGCTGGACATGTGTGGCGTATGTCAGACCAGCAGTGGGCGAAGATCACCACTGACTGGGTCCCGGACGGACGACGGCCACGTGGAAGGCCTAGGCGGAGATGGCGGGATGAGCTCGACCTATACAATAAAGAGTGGGTTCTCCTTGCTGAGGACCGAGATGAATGTGGAAGAAGGGGAGGGAGGCCTTTGCTCTGCAGTGGGACACCCCGGGCTAATATAAAAAAAATCCGTAGACGGGGTGTTCATGCAAGGTTGGGGCCAGATTGCTTATAAATTAATCGCCGTAGATCGCCGCGCCATCCATTTATTCATATTTATCATATTTGCAACGCTTGGCGGGCGGGTTCACGATTGCAGTTAGGTGGTTGGTCTGTTCTACACTTACACTACTTTACACCCTACTTTACATATACATATGTACCCTACTTTATTTAAATATTTGCCATTGTCCGCAGCGTACGCGACACAATGGGAGGAGCTACTCAACGAACAGCTATCAGTGTTGGCGCAGTCGCGCGACCTGGTCGCAGAGTTCCGCTCCAAGATGCAGCAGGAGGAACACATCTCGCGACGTATCCAGCCGAGACATCACTAGCACGACTTGTCTCATGCTGAGGTGGAGATTGCAAGGCTTGTTACACACAGATTTTATGAGGACTTGGACCTTCTACAAGACTTACATAACATTGTGTTGTTGTTTCGAGATGGGATGTTTCGTTACCATGTGCGTGTTCTGATATTTATACAGTTCGGTTCATTGTGTTCATTGGTTGAAAGGACTTTAGCAAATGTTTTGTTTGTGGGTAGTTAGGTCCTATCTTACTGGGATGGGATGAAGTACCGGAGAAATGGCTTGGACTTTTGCGAGCTGGACTTTGATAAGGAGGATGTAAATTAATGAAGCTTTTTTGTGATTGGGCTAACTAGCAAACTCTGTTAATTTCTACAATGACCTGTGGGTAAAATTTTCTTATTTATTAAAACCGATAAAAATTTAAAGCTTTGAGAAATTATATTTCCTTTGGCCATGAGACTGTTGATATCCAGTAAAGCAATCTTCACCTCGAGCGAATTTATAATGAACTGTTACACTTGTGCGAAGAATGGGCTCACAGTGCAGTGAGTTTAGTCTAATGGTTGTGTTTGAACACTTCCTATGTGCCCTCTGACTAAAGGGAGACTAAAATAATTTGTCCTAGAGAACTCTAAATTATGTTTAAACTACTAAAATCGAATTACATCGCCTCAGGAGTAAAGCGCGCATCGCAGCCATAAAATGGCGGCCATCGCAAGATGGCGGACAGAGACGTCGCAACTTGAAATCGTTAAAGATAAATCAGTATTGAAAGTTTTGACTGTGCGTGTAGCTGGCCTACTGAGAACTGCTTTGTGATTGCGTTGCCGTTACAAGTGGTTGGTTTGTTTTACCCAACTGCCGAATGGTTATGTTTGTTGGATGTTTTGTGTAGTTTTTGTAAAGTTGTGCCGTCGGAACCGAGAGACTGTTTACTGTAGGAGTGTTTTGCACAAAAAGATACTTGTCCAGTCCTTACTGATTATAGTGTGCTTATTACTGAGACAGCGTTCGAAAGCTGGCGTAGCCTCACCAGTCTAGGAACGCGTTGTCCGAGCTCTGTGGGTACTAGATAATGTTCCTTCGATCTGTGTCTCGTACCTACAGATGTTTTAGATCAACTTATTGAGGTGCGATACATTTTAATTTAAAATAAAGTTTTCATTTAATTCATGTAACATTTAAGCGCCTGTTTCCTGAAATGCATTTAACTACACTAATGGCCTATAATGATTTGTAAATATGGGAGATTCGGAAGTACAAAAGATTGTTAGTGATTACTCATTCATTTACGACTTGTCGAGATATATAACTAAGTGAACATGAGACAGTTCCTAATGAACCTTCATTCAGAAACGGACTGTTTAGTTTCAAATCAAATAATTATATTATATCAGAAACAAAATCAGATGTATTTTTGCATGAAAAACCAAATGTATAATTTATCGGTAGTATCGGCACCACCCAACCAGTAGCCGAACCAGGTAGTTAAATCTCGCTAGAGTAGATTTGTTACTGGGGACTCCATTTGTTTAATGTAAAAGTAAATTTATTTTCTGCACCCTTCCCCATACATACTTCCTGCTTTTTTATATGTTAAATTATTTCTCATAAAAACTAGGTTGGTAGGTATGCTGATCAACATATCTGTTAACAAAGAGTCTAGCCTACTTAGCATTCTGTGTTACTTATCTTCTATCTACTTATTATTTTTCGTTAAATCCTATTGTGATAAGATGAACACGAAATTAATTCAGTACTATGTAGTTCTAGCAACACTCCTTTATAAATACTTCTCTAAGTAATATCCGAAGAATCTACATATACTTACTGTAATATTATCAGTCCATAGAATAACGTTAACGGATGGAAGGTGCGATGTTGCCATCAAATGGCATGGTTTAGTAGAGGAACGCGCGAGCTAGGCTCTGCGCGCGGCTCGGCTCGCCTCGCTCGAACTGAGATATGGAGAAATATATTTCTATACACAGATGTTTTACTTCACATCATACTGAACCTATCCTTCAATCTGTCTCCATAATTAAAAAATCGTAAAACGTGCGTTTGTACTTTATGTTTATATGTTATTAATTGATAAAAATAGTAAAACTAATAAAGACTTGTTTATTTATTTGTAATGTGATTCAATTGTGACGTAAAGTGAGCTCCCGGCGATGGTTCTGTTCGATGTTTCCGTTTCCTTTTCGCTTTATACTTGCATGGTGCCGTGGAGATGGAAATTTGAATATTGTCCTGTTCTGTTAAATTCCCAGTTTGTATAAAAATTAAATAAAGATTATTAACGGGACTCGCGGTGTTCTCACTGGTGCTCGGTGGCTCGCTTCTCTAGCTCTGTCGTGACCGACGAAGCTGCTCAGTCTGAAGGTTTTGTCTAGCGAGTGGGACGACTCGCCGCGATCATGACTATGTATACTAGCTTACAAATAGCGCTTATTAAATTAATTATAAAATGTACTAGATCGGTACTCTGTATCAGAGTGACTGAGTGCGCCGATTATTGATTGTACTGAACGAAATCTCTCTTAATAATTTAACGTAACGTTTTTTTTAATAATTTAATATTGATATTGTAACTTTACTTTCTGGAATGAAGACGATTGTGAAATGTTTGCGTTATGGACAAGTGCCTCGAAGCGCGGGCGTCAGCTCTAGTTGTCTAGTTGAAATGCTTTATTATTATAAACATATTTTAACATCGCACATTATAATAAATTAATCGAAATTGAGTTTATTGTTTTATTTTTTGTAACTACTGTTTTTTTTCTCTTAGAAAGGTACCTACTAGTGTTATAGCTTCTATGTTTTACTAGGTAGACTTAAATAGACTATTAAGTAGGTAATGTATTTTAAAATAAACAATGTAAATTTTAGTTTACAATTTATTAAAGAAGTTTGTACTGGTATCATAGAAATGCAAAATAAATACAAAACCGGAAGACTACGAATTATGCATACAAACAGGCAATCAAATAGACAAAGAATAACAATTTTCAATAATTTGAGTAATTTGGATACTTATCTAATAGACTAGGGTACCTAGTACCTACACACTTAGTCTCGATTAGTCCATTTATTTTTCAGTAAATCCTAGGAGTAAATACTGTGTGTTTCTACTACATTATCCAAAAACCCTCAGGAGTTTTCAACTGTTGCGTCGACAATGCCATGATATTTAATCAATAGCGGTATCCAGTACATCATCCAGAGACAACCTACCCACGTCGTCAGTTTTGTCGCCAGCGGTTATTCTAGAGATCTAGGTTTTTGAAATACATGCATTAATACCTCGAACCATGGAGGGAAACACGCTGCTGTCACAGCAGAGTTAGTGTCATTCAACAATTTTCTAGGACTAGGTAAATTGGAATTTGCGACTTATTTGTCGAATTTTAAGGCAACAGCTCGTTTGTGTCTTACAATCATTCTAAGTATTCTTCTATACATAGGACATAAGGCTTGGCGGAAACGGGCCACCGACCACAGCCACCGGTCGTTGTCGCGCGCTACCGCCACATTTCAATAGGTACTTACCTAAGATTTTGACGATTATTTCAGTTTAAAGAAGAGATTTTTCCGTTTTATATTTTTAGAGAAAAAAGGAAATATAGTTTTATAAATTTGCTTAAAACACTAATGTTTCTGATAGCCACAAAGACATATTGACATTTTAGAGCATGTTGGATTGTACCAGTAACACAATATATTAGGATATTTATTGCTCCTGAGAGAAATCCTTTGGGAGCAATAAATGGACGAACGGCTTAGTGCATGTTAGGAATAGGTACTACTAAATTATTAAAGCTTCGCTTATTTATTTAGCAGTGGGTTCAAATAAAAAAAATACAAAATAAATCAAACTATGGGGTTTTTCACCCATACTGCAATGATAGAACTTAATAAATAATAATCAATAAAGGGTAGAGGCGTAATATTTATCACAGAACACTCAGAAATAATAAACTTATCTTAAACAAAATAACCTATGGCGTAAGGCGTAAATTTAAATTAGCGAAATAAGCTCGATTTTAGCAAACAAAACAGAATAATAGTTGTTATTTCTCAACACTTCAGTTCAGGAGTTTTAGCTACGTTTATTTAGTTTGATGAAATCCAACTTAATTTATTCACTAACAACACCACCATTCTTTGGTTACAATTCACTTATGTTTCTGTATATACCTACTATTTACAGAATACTGTACAACTTCACAGAAAAACTATTCTTAGGTAAGCCTCCGATTTCTACAATATTTAACCTGCCAGCAGGTGGAATCGTCAATGGAAGTTAGTTTGTCTAACCAATAAATAAGTATTAAACCTAAACACGTAAGTATCAAAGTAATTTTATTACAATTTATAATTTCCTCAGCTCAGATTAATAGTTTCCGCTGTTCGTCTCAAAATGAATTGCAAGACCACTGTTTTTCGCAGGGGTTAGATATCAAATTTGTCGTTCATCACTATATAGTGTAAAACAAAGTCGCTTCTCGCTGTCTGTCAGTCCCTATGTATGCTTAGATCTTTAAAACTACACAATGGATTATGATGCGGTTTTTAATAGAGTGATTCAAGAGGAAGGTTTCTATGTAATATAACGAAAATCGTGATAAATAGATTTTCTGGGTCCGTACTCGAGAAAATTAAAAACGAGGTATCTGATTCGTTTCGTGCCAATGCTATTTATATCTAAGCGATATAAGAGGTTTTACACGACAACGAATCCGAAACTTTTCGTTTTCCGAGTAATCATGATGTGTCTATCAACATCAATCGCAATTTAACTAATTTGAGCCTGAAGTCCATAAGCCAAGAACTTCGTCCATAGCTTTCACACCACTCATTGATTTAAGGAATTTGTGCCTAAAGTCGACTGGCTAAGGGTCATAGCAAGTGGTCTTCTTCATCCATGGGCTCTCCCGTGAGGATGTGTGGCTCGCCGATGGCCGGCACCATGTGGGAGAACTCGCTCGTCGCCCAGAGGTACAGGTTCAGCGTGCGTTCCGTGCTTTGGGCTATGAATCTGGAATTACAATAGAGTTGGTTCTGTTAGATTTTTTCAAACAGGGATTAATAATAAATAATAAGTATATTTATTCGTAGAACAGACAAATAAATAATGCTGAACAATTCACACAGCATTAAGTATCTAGCCCCAAGCTAAGCAGAGCTCGTGTTATGGGTATAGATCACTGATTTACTTAATACAATAGATTACATTGATAGATATTTTTTATTATACATAGGAAACGACCATATATATTTTGTACAACATGACTTGCCTTGTATAACTTCCTTTGTTACACTGGTGAATAAATACAAATATATTAGGATAAGTGTCTCTAGCTAGGCCATCAGTGTTCATATAACCTCAAGCGTCTAGATCTCTTAATGAGGCGTGTTCGTTGCGTAGCGTGCTCAGTCTGTTTCTACCAATGAAGTCTTATAGTTACTAAGATATTTATCTCATTGGTTTCTACCCTTCTTTACACCAACGATATTACTGCTCAGCTGTTAGATTTCCATGTGCATATATATTACTAATAATACAAAGCGAGCACCTAACTTTAGTCCGCCCGTCTGTTTACTTTCATGACTAAATCGTCAGCCATTTACAGTCGTCTTGCCTTTCAGCTGCTGCCGCTTCCTAAGTTAAGACATTCTGGAAAAGCGCACGTACGAAGCCGCGGCACAAGTTTATAAAAGTAAACAAACGGGTTTTCCATCTGACAACTCTTTTATGTTTTTTAGTTTAATTCGAAGCCGAATTTGTTTAATAAATAAACAAAATGCTCCTTACCTCACAAAAGGCCTAACATCACCCTCATTGGCAGTCTGTAGATGCTGGTAGTACAGGTGGCGATGTTGCTTGGCGATGATAACCGGCGGATACCCGGCCTGCATCAGCACCAGGTTCATCAGCAACCGGGATGTCCGTCCGTTGCCGTCGATGAAGGGATGGATGTGCACCAGCTTGTAGTGGGCTAGGGCTGCGTATCTGGAAGAACAGGGAAGGGGTTGTTAATTTGTTATGGCGCGGTGGGCGAAGGTCAGCCTGCGACGCTGGAGGTTCCGGGTTCGATTCCGGCCTTGGGACAATTGTACAATCTGTAGATATTTGTTCTGGGTGTTCTGATCGTTCGTTATCTATGTATAGTAAAAATATCTATCTATGTAACATATTGAATTAAGTATATCAGTCTTCTAGTACCCTTCATAACACAAGCTTGTCAAGCTCTGCTTAGCTTGGGGCTAGACGGTGTTGTGTGGATTGGCCAGCATTATTTATTGTGATAGGACCAGTACAACTTAAGGGAGAAACTCACAATTGGTTTGTGCTGTGACGCGTCAGAAGTCAGAAGAATATCGTAAAGGTTTACATACAGAGGATGGGAAGAATAGGTAACAATAGTTTTATTTCAATAGTTTAATGAAAACAAGTTATTCCATTGTTAATAATTATGTTAGGAGGAGTATTAGGAGGAGGTTTAAGAGACTTATTATAGTCTATGTAATTCATAGACCTAAGGAAAAAATGTTTTTGATTCTTTATTCTTCTTTATGCAAGAAACTAGAAGTCACTCTGTATAGCCTGTGTAGATCCCAGGAAGATGTGCACTTTTAGTTTGGTTTAAGACTAACTAGTCAAGACAACCACACATGATGGTCCCTCTAATTTAGAGTCAAAAGGTGTATAAGGACAATCATGGTATACTAGGAATTTGGTTTACTCAGCTACATTTAGGCTAGTTAGTGAAGAATCTAGTAAGTGACACAGGATAACTTGTATTGTTGTCGGATCATATGTTAACTACAGTAGATATTATGTACTTTTTTTTAAATAAGAACTAAGTGCTTAGACAAACCTTACATATGCTTTAAGGCACTATTAACAATACAATACAAAAATGCTTTATTGTACACCATATGCAGATAATTACAAAAATAACATTACATGTGACAAATACAATGGGCGGCCTTATTGCTTAGAAGCAATCTCTTCCAGGCAACATGCAACAAATTATGTGAATTTAAGAAAGTCTGTTACAGGTTACATAACTAAGTATTAACTTTATGTTATGTAATGTAACTTATGTAACCTAATTGTATAAAATTTATCTATCTATCTAACGATTTTTTGAATCTTACCTAACAGGATGCAAGTCCAAAGCATCCTCAGAGTTAAGCCAATCTAAGAACTGCCTCATCAGCTCCAGTATCTCCGAAGGCCCCGGTGGGATGTGCCCTCCGACATACACTTGTGTCCGTCTGAACTGACCCCCTTCTATTGGATCCACATGACCTAAGACCCTTTTATGTATTTCTAGTATATCACCCATTGTTATGTCCCTCAATCTATATAACAAAGTAGAGTTTATGTATTTCATAGCCGCATCTAAGCCAAGGATCTCATTGTGCTCATCAATGCTCTTCCCAGACACTGCTACTCTGGTTTCGAGGATGCTTCTAGTTTGTGACAAAGTCATTGTGTTTCCTTCTATGCCTACCGTGTGGTAGATATGTTGAAAGTAAGCCTCTTTCTTTGCTCTTCGTAGCGCTGAGTTGTTCTCAGGTATTGATTGTAATGCATCTCTCTTGTCATCTATTTTCCTTAGCATTTCTCGGTCCAGGTTCTCCACAATGCTGGCTGTTCGCTGTCTATTCATCAAAGCCCCGGAGTGCTCAGGATAGTTGGACAGGGCTAAGGTGTACAGTTGATCTGCTTTGACGACATCGTTTTTTGTATCTTCTAAGAACTCCCCGTAGTGGTTGAGTATGTCTGCGTGTTTGGGAGAGAGTGCAAACGCATGTTGGAACAGTTTGAGCGCCTTGTCAGCCTTACCGTTCTTTTTCATGTCTAAAGCAGCGTTGAGGGACACTACGGCTTCGGAATCACGCACTCCATCCTGGTTGCTCCGCGCCTGCGAGCGTACGCTGTCCGACACGGGCTGAATGTAGTTCCCGTACAACCCAGCTGGTAGGGGTGCAAAGGGCTTTGAGAATCTACCATCGTAACTCAATAACTTATGAAGGGATATCACTACGGCAAGTGTACACACAATGCTAGATAGAATCAACACGGCTTTACACCTATCTACTATCATTTTAGTAAATAAATGAGTCTTGTTGCTGCTCGTCATGGTTTCGCCCTCTTTCAGTCTACCTATGATCAACATTGTCACTGCAATAGCTGAAACATATGCTTCGCGATAAAATCTTGTAGTTAGTCACTGGACTCGACTCAGGTCGCATAGTATAATGTAAAATAATTAAAAATCTCAAACAAATAGCAAAAATCCACGTAAGGCCATCTATGTTTTGACATTTCAACAGCAACACAACACCACTGACTGTTATGATATTGACTGACATTGACACAAAATAACAGCTGACTTTTATGACATTGACTTCAAATTATCGAAGTTAATTTTGCACCGAAACTGGTAGGTAACTTACTCCTTCGCTTGGTATTTTGGCATTTCAGACGTCCCGCCCCCGACAGACTAGGCGGCGCGCGGCGCGGCGCGGCGGCGACGCGACGGCGAGCGGCGCGGGCGGCAGGTTTACGGAGGAAATAAAGACGTTAAAAATCATCACATTTGCGATATTCTGAAAACTGAGGATTTACAAAAACAAAAAAGTCTAGAAAACTTGCGTGTTTTTATTCTATGGTAAGACATTTACGCGAGTGTATATTATTTTCGCGATATAGGATTTTAGGGATGCCTACATAAGTAAAGAGTAAAATTAACGAAAGTTTACTAATCCTAATATATTATTATGTAAGTGTACACTTTTGTTCCAATAACATCGACTGGAACGGGGACAGTTGAAACGTGTGTTCACACACGACAACATCACATTTATCATACAAAGGATTTAAATTTCAACTGTCTCATTGTGGCAATCGGAAAAGATTTACATAATCTTTGGCCGAATCATCGTAGAGTTACTGCATGCGGGCGCAGTATATAAAACTATTAGATCACCTACCGATTAATTAGTTCAAACATTCGTAAGTACCTGCCATGTAGTGAACAGGTAATAAAACAATCTAGGTAAGTTTATAAATCAGAAACTAGTTTTTTTTTGATCCGCGAATTTCATACAATCTAGCGCTTTTTGTTCCGAGTAGATTTTTTCGTCTGGCAGCACTGACCTTACTAGTAGCGAGTGCTTGACACACCGAGCAAAGCAGTCAAACTCAGGCAGGGGAAGGTTTTCGTATTGTTTTGATTTGACGCCATCACAGTAAGTTTTGTTTGGGAATTTTCAAGGAATTAGTATAAAAATTCCGTGGTTTTGTTTCGCATGTTATTTTTTATTCCTTTTTGTTTTGATTTGTTATTTGTATCTTTGGTTTAACTGTATGTACACTATAGTTTTAACGAAATAATTATTTTTCATTGGATACTGCGTCAAAATCAAGTGTATCAATCGTCGTATGGTATGGTGGTCATTAGAAACAACTTTCTAAGGGACGGTTGATACTATTAATCGTACATTGGTTTTACCGTCCCAAATGACTATTACTGTAGGTAGGTATTTGATTATTGAGTTATGGATATGGCTCATCAATTTTCACCCCGGAATGGTAACGGCCGCCGCCGGCGAACTTTTTATTGTGTTGCTGTATCGAATAAAATGTTTTATCTACTATCTATTTTTATTTATTTAAATTTTATTGCACTACTGAGGGTACAAAGGGTGGGCTTAATGCCGAGGCTGCCGACCTTCAAGACTACTACATTATAGTCATATAGGGTACCTACCTATGTCGGGTGTATGGCATTACATATTAACTACATACACTACCTAGGTAGTACCTACCTGGTTTTAACAATTGAAATAAATGTAATATGTATTTTTTTCCAGATGCCTAGAAAACGGAAACTTCTCACTAATAGGAACTCAAGGGACCTGCGGTCATACCAGAAGGCATATGAAGAAGTTCAGAGAGGAAAGCCTGTTAGACAGGTAGCTAGGATGTTTGATTTAAACCACGTCTCGCTGATGCGATACAAAAAAAAACGAGAGCAGGCGTTAGCAGGCACTCCGATAGAAGACGTTACCATGGGATATAACTCTTCAAAAAAAGTGTTTAGCGTCGCTCAAGAAACAGAAATAAAAAATTACGCAATGAAAACGGCTGATATTTACTTTGGACTGTCCACAAGAGACTTGCGAAAAATTGCCTATGATATGACTCAGCGGTACAATTTAGCTAAACCAACTTCATGGGATGCTAATGGAGCTGCCGGAAAAGAATGGTTGAAAAGCTTTTTAGATCGCCACCAACAGATAGCAGTTAGATGGGCCCAAGCTACTCGATATACACAAGCAACATGCTTTAATAAATATAATGTCCATGAATTCTACGATAATTTAGAGAAAGCGCTAGAAGACCACAACTTTGAACCACAAGAGATCTACACCGTCGATGAAATAGGTATTATGGCTGAAGAGAAAACGAACCGGATATTTGCTAAGAAGGGAACTCGGCAAGGACCTCTGTCCACGGCCGAACGTGAGACCCTTGTAACGGTAATTATAGCAGCAAACGCAATCGGCGAAGTAATAGAACCGATGTTCACATTCACAACTGGTAACAACCCTGGTTGGATGCAAGAAGAAGATTTATTTGCGTTTTTGCAACACTTCCAAAGAGTCACGAAATGTTCCTCATATCACCCAGTGTTATTGCTGTTAGACCACCAGGCGTCGCATGTCTCTATAAAATGCCTAGATTATTGCTCCGCCAATGGGATTGTCGTGCTGTCTTTCCCTCCACATTGCAGTCACAAGCTGCAACCGTTAGCCTGCTCAGTTTACAAGCCCTTCAAAAAGGCAGTGAATACAGCATGCGATGAATGGATGAGGTCAAACTCAAGGGCAACAATAACCATTTACGATATCCCGGGAATAGTGACGGGTGCTTTGACCGAGGCTGTTCCTCAAAACAACGTTCAAGATGGGTTTAGAGAGACCGGAATTTATCCATTTGACAGAGAACTTTTTAGTGACTTGGATTTTGCACCTACGAATGTCACTGAGATGGTTCTAGTAGATTAGATGACTAATATAAAATTAAATAATTTCCCACAAAAAATCGATTTCGACGGGACTTGAACCCGCGACCCACCCCTATAATTATTTAATTTCTTAGAGATTACCCCGAGTGACAGGACTTATAACATAACAAATACCCTAGTGATATTGTTTTTTTTCTTTAAATTAGATTGCACAAGCATGGTGCTAGGCTAGGGGAACGCAGTAGTACCTATACTAGCTGCCATAAGTAAGATAATATAATATTTACTGTACCTACCTAGGGTACTTACTATAGAAAGAAGTTGGTGAAATAACCTAGTCTAGAAGAAACTAGTCGATACCAACTCAGTACTCATCTGCCTCAAATAGTTTGAATATAATAATAATGGTACGGTGCTACGCCGGGACTCGCATGTCCGCTAACAACATAGTACCTAGGTCAATAAGGAAGGACCACTATGTAATAGATACTTAGGGCTAAAGATAGAAATAAGTGTGACGCAGTTGTTGTGTTTTAAATTTTATTATATTAATTCTTTATACGTTACTAAACTAAAAACTTCATTCTTTCAGTCGCAAATAAATAATGCACGAGAACACTCAGATCGTATATATTTAAACACTTGGATATTATTATTAATAATTAAACTATTATAATTACAATTAGGCACATTATTATTCACTTCTCTACTATTACAGACAAGCTGCTTGACCAAGCCGCACAAAACATATTTAGGCTCATTAGGCCTCGAACCCACTTACATAGCATTGCTGACTATTCAACCACTTCCGACCGAATGATCGCTCCGCATTTGCATGTTGCTGACTAGACCTAAGAAGTCACAACATTCTACTGCAGCACTCGTTCAGAAACTTCATAAACCGCGGGCACCAACAAGAGAGCAAAAAACACATGCAAAATAATCAGCACAAAATCGTATCTCTCGAATCGTTGGCGCATACCGCTGCGAAAGTTGCGTGCTTCGTAACTTCCTGCATTGTAAGCATCTTGGCGACGTATTCGATGACGAGAACTTAACACTTACAAATAGACATAAATTAGTTTACTAGGTACTACTTAATGGCAGTTGCAGGAAATTAGAGAGCAGACAACATGAGTTTCATTATCAAGCAGCTTTATAGCGCTACCATACTGGTGATTTGCAAACGGGCTTCTTCGACGTGGTCGATCGAAGTCGTTTGAAAACCAATAATGTGATAGGACCCTTAGATAGAATAGCTGTGTCCTGATCGTCTATCACGAGCTCCTACGCTCCTTAATCTACATTATTGGCAAGAATACACTGCACATCGATCGTTAAGTCGACGTCTCAGGCAGACCTACTTAAATCCTATAATTAATTCCTAAATAACTATGCTTCAATTCAACTTCGATTAAATACAGCGTCCAGCGCTATAAACATTTTCACTTGAATTTTGCTAATTCATTAAAATTAAATAATAATACTATGCATTTTTAGCAATTGTGCAGACCTCACAGCCCAATTTATTACGTAAAGTAATGCATTTAAAACAGCATCTTAATTTAGATCCATTTTTACCGATTTTACAACAATAATTATGTGGACGCAATGCAGTCCATTATGTCAAAGGCAAGATTAATCCGACCAATCAACGCCGGTTTCCGAAAAAGCCCACGCGATTGGCTTTGGCATCCCTTCAGGAATCGTTTATTTTGAATACAGGCCATATTTAGGCTCCATCTCCACGAGCGAGATCATTGTCAAAAGATATTGTACGAATCAATCAATCTCCATGCAATACTTGTCGATAACACCACTATCTTTCTATTCGCTCGTAGAAGTGACTCATGAATCCTGGCCTGTGTGGTTGAACAGCGCTCCAGTTATAGAGCTCTAGCGTGAGATCTCTATTTCCATCCGTGAAGCACCTAACGACACATGGAGTCGACTATGATCATGGTGGAGTAGATGGAACAGCCCAGGGTAATCATGGTGCCCATGGCGATGGTGGAGTGGTAGGTGCGGAAGGTGCGCAGCACGCGGAGGTAGCGCGGGCAGTGGGCCAACTCGCCTAGGACGAGCTTTCCTACCTGCGGACAAAAGAGAGGGGTAATTAGTAACTATATTTGTAATAAAAAAAACATGCGGGGCAGTCTTTGGGGACTACCGATAGAAGTGGAAACTAAGTAATTTTATATTTTACTAGCTGCGCCCCGCGGCTTCGCCCCCGTGGAAATCTATGTGTCAAATAGTTTAAATGATAAAAAGTCCTATCCTATGTTAGACTCCTGGTTCTAAGCTACCTCTCCACCAATTTTCAGCTAAATCTGTTCAGCCGTTCTCGAGTTATAAGTGTTGTAACAAACACGACTTTCTTTTATATATATAGATTTATAGGTAGTGGGAAGCGTGCGGTGACGATGACGCGATGTCAGTTTAACGCTTTTTGTTCACCCAAAAAGTACACGTACCTAGGTAATAGTACATACTGTAGAAGTATCACCTAGGTATGTTAACTAGTTACCTACTTCTACAGTCAGGTAAGTACGGTCTAAGTACATAGCTAAGTGCCTGAAACATTATGTAAGTTCGTGGGATTTGCTTTAAACACAAATCAAATCGCCAGACAATGGCAACTTCATTCAGCTGACCTGTGCTGTCCATGATTCATTCCACGTGTAAGATACCTATCCTATCTATTATACGGATTGTGTATTGAAGGTGTGTCAAATGCGGTCAGTGTTTTGTTTGATGATGTAACAGTTTAAGTGCCTACATCAGATCGTATAGCAACAGCTTCTGTGGTCATGTTTAGTCAGAGATTAGGTAATTGACCTACAGCCCTGTTGTCATGTCAACCGTTCGTATGGAATTATCTTTGACCGGTTATCGGAATTTGTTTATTACTTATACCTACAGAACCGCTTATTTCCAGTAGTTCTGAGCTGTAGCCCTGAACAGAACTACTAGAACCTTTATTATAATTTACTTTTATCCCACTACAGACAAATCGGTTAATTTTCAGATAGGAGATAGGGGTTTATAAACTGAATACAAAAAACTACTTGTAACGTAACCCTTTCAACGGAAACAACATGGTCTAACTTCCTCCAAATAACCCAAAAGTCAGAGATAGATCTCCTTGAGATTTATTTTATAAGTTTTTAGCTGCGCCCGCGGCTTCGCCCGCGTGGAAATCTCTGGGTGAAATGGTTTATAAACAATCCTCTTGAACCACTCTATCTATTAAAAAACCGCATCAAAATCCGTTGCGTAGTTTTAAAGATCTAAGCATACATAAGGACAGACGGACAACGGGAAGCGAATTTATTTTATACTATGTAGTGATATTTAAAGATGGGAACTTTTGATAACAAAATTTATTAATCAATTTATTTATCTACAAAAAACATTGTAGGTAGGTTACCTAAGAATAACAACTAGTGCACTTTGAATTACTTTCCTATAGGTACCTACAATTTTCAATCTGCATGCATCCATTGCATGATAAGGCAGACAGAAGTCTGTGATAACTGATAAGAGAACGGTGCACTACACGCGCCCTCTCATATCTTCACTGATAGGATTTGCTGAAATAAATTTTATCGAATAAACTGTCGAAATAATCTAAAAATCTTAATACACCTATGAGTACAAAGTACACAAAAGTTTGTCAAAATTGATCGGATGAACTGTCGAAATAATCTCAAAATCTTAATACTAGGAAGTCTAAATAGATATCAACAGAATCCTCAGCTGGATAATTCATTTTTTTTTACAATAACTGGACCCGACATGACATCCAGAATGCCCCTTTCGGCATACTACACCCATTATTTCCCACTGTGAATAACTTTGTCAGCTCAAGGTAAAAGGTAAGAAGGTAGACCCCACTAAAGGAACCTACCAGAAAAAGGTTAACAGCGTCCTTATATGTCTTTCTAAGACCCACTGCGTGCACCGATCCCATCTCCCTAAGTCCTAGTCTATCCTTGTTAATTACTTACGTAACTTTTATTCTTAACTAGCTGCGCCTACTGGCTTCTTCGTGGAAATCTACGTGTCAAATAGTTTACAAACCTTCCTCTTGAAAAACTTTCCCTATTAAAAAAAACGCATCAAAATCCGTTGCGTAGTTTTAAAGATCTAAGCATTCATAACATGTTTTGTACTATGTAGTGATTGTTGGTTATACTTATTGTTGTTATACTTTGTTTTTTTTTGTACTGCTGCAGCAAATTAATGAATGTCTATGTCAAGCATCAAGCCGCCTGCCAAGCGTGGTGGTCATGACAAAACCTTGATTGAGAGAAGCATGATCAGCAGTAAGGAGCCGATGATAACTTTGAATACTATCTATGCGGCCAGCTGAAGACAGGGCTCCATGGCGCTCATTAGGGGAGGCCTATGTCCAGCAGTGGACGTACTATAGGTTGATGATGAAGGTATGTGCTTACCTCATGTCCACCTCCAGCTGTCTCCTCCATCTGTGTCTTGACGTGCTTGGCGCGCAGCATCGGGTGCACCAGGAACAGGCGGACATACGCCTCGATCGTGAACACGGCTAGCAGCAGCGCTAGCTGCAACAATACATAACGGAATGTAAGTCAACGGTGAAATAATACAATATAATACATAACTCTATAGTTATACAAAACAAAAACTATAATAGACATTAACATGAAACTTAAAAGTACATACAATGGGTGGCCTTATCGCTTAGCGATTTCTTTATGTTTGTTACCTCAGAACTTTCGACTGGGTGAACCGATTTTGATCATACTTTTTTTTTTGGAAGCCGGTGCCTTCCGTGTGGCCCCATTTCAATTTGGTCCAGTTCTGACATAAGTATAATGACCATAAGAAAACCATACAAGTCTTATTGTAAGTACCTAGTATGTGCGCGATAAATGGACGAATAACTCAATATCACGCCAACCGATTTCGATGTTTTCTTTTTTTAACCCATTTAGGTAAATTATTTAGGAATTTGAAGTCGGTTTATAGTTTTTTAAAACACGCCAATGTATTCAAATGTGCCTTTACTTTTTGGGTGGTTTTTTTACATTTAATTTTCCTCATCAATTTTCCAAGTTTTTGTCTTTTTGGACTTTTGTGATTTGTGTTGGTGTTCCATTTTGTTTTATTTCTAACGAATCAATGATCACACCCGATAAGTTCAATCACTAGTAGAACGTGAAGAACATAACACAATGTAATTCCCTGGCGGATATCCGGTTTAAAGAAAATACAAATAATAAGCAGATTTTATGTTTCTTAATCCAATATTAATCCATTTGGCGAATTAATATTGACCTTTAAAAGGAAGGAACCTTGCTTTTACCTCTATACAATGTAGATATTATTATTTGATTAATGATCAATTTACTTAATCCCAACCTCAATAAAAGATTCACATTGGCAAAAAATACATTTGGACGATTAATAAAAACATACGTTGGATCATACATAACGAAGTTTATAATAATTAGTTTATTTTATTTATTTAAGAACAAGAAGCTTATATCTAGGTAACAATAGATTCACAGACTTAGAACAAATAAAGCTAAGGACAGTTTCCACTCATAGTTTGTAAATATAACTGAACTAAGTAATTAATAAAAATATAATATTATAATACTTATTATATTATATTCGTCTTAATTCTATAACTAATCAGTAGTTGGTACCCAATCGGTTTACCTGCTAGTAAGATTGTCATATTATTCTAAAGTTTTTAAGTATGTATGCAAGTTTAACTTTTTATTGTGATAAGATCCTTTTTTTATTGGCCGATTATTGAAGGCCTCATGTGAAGCGATCAAGGCAGTCCGTAATTAAACTTTATTTACTCTTTACAGCCTAAGGCTTATCAATGAGCTGTCAACGGAGCATTCAGTAAAGTCTGGCGCCGCCGCCGTTTCATAAATTAACTATTACAATCGACATGGCCGTGAGCTTTTAATCCATAATAAGAAATTACGTAAGTAATTCTTTTTTATTTTACGCGTGGCTTGTGCCCTCATCTTAATTTTTATTGCGTAGTAATTCTTTTTTACTGTACATTTGTACGCGTGGCCGTTGCCCTCATCCTCTCAAGAAGTTTTTGATAGCCGAAGCTTGAAGATTACTTGCTGTCATCGACTACGTATAACTTGCTGTAGATAATAAAAGATATTGAGTAGGTAAATATCTATTTATGTACTTCGTAAACCGCGTTTCCAAACGTTTCTAGACTTGCAAAATTGAGGACTGACTGAACTTACTAAAATTTCAGTGCCTTGTAGGCATTATTTAGAAGGTACCATTACATTAAGCTATTAGCCACCCGCCCCGGCTTCGCACGGGCAAATGCATGTATTATTTACATATAAACCTTCCTCTTTAATCACTCTATCTATTAAAAAAACGCATCAAAATCCGTTGCGTAGGTTTAAAGATCTAAGTATATTGGGACCAAGTTAATTGGGCTTTTTAGGCATTTGCTAGTTAGGACAGACAGACAGCGGGAAGCGACTTTGTTTTATACTATGTAGTGATATGTAAGTAGTTACCTGTATCCACGAGGTGTACTTAAAGGTAGTGAGGCACTGCATACGGAAGTACGCGAGCACGGCGATCAGACTGACCACGGAGTTGAACACGTAGTACACGGGGAACAGCACGGTTTGCACGCGCCCGAACTCGTGCCGAGGGAGGGAGAAGTATAGGACTATACCTGGGGAGGAAGGAGATAGCATTATATAATGTTGTTATAGCAGCAAAGTAAATACATAATCAGTGATAATTTAACTTTATCTCTTTCTGTCTACTACTAATAAAATATACTTAGACCTAGGCCTTTATTTGAGACTTTAAAGCTTTTTGTCATTCATAAATAACTAGCTGCGCCCCGCGACGACGTACACGTGGAAATCTACATGTCAAATGGTTTATAAACCTTCCTCTTGAATCACTCTATCTATAAAAAAAACCGCATCAAAATCCGTTGCGCAATTTTTAAGATCTAAGCATACATAGGGACAGACAGACTGCGAGAAGCGATTTTGTTTTATACTATGTAGTGATAATAATTTATACTTCCTATATCATACACACATACAGAGGACTATTTGTGCCACAGAACAGAGAATACATTATGTATTCTCTGTTCTGTGTTATTGCCCAGCAGTGCGTGCTAACGAGCTAAGTTGAAAGATAGAAAGCTAGGTTCAACGCTACTTACTAAATAATCAAAGAATTTATATATATTTCTGGCAAATAAAACGGTGGAGGCTATCGTTTATTCCCACCTGTTCTGTTGAGTAGTTCTGTTGACAGTACTACGAGGATTTTTCCCCATTAGTTCTATGACTTAAAAGACTATGCTTTTAGACTGGCTCAAGACTAAACGAGCTCTAGACGAAAACAGATAAAATAACCCTTCTTCTTGCGCTGTCGGGTAAGTAAGTCCTATTGATGAATACAGGGTATGTACAAACCAATCTACAGTTAATATAATAAATAGAGCTTCAGAAGCGAAAGCTTCTTATTCCTTTTAAAACCTTGAACGGTTAATACGTACAGAAGGTATCGAATATTAACTTGCTGTCCATTTAAAAGGCAGCACAATTTGTTAACAAAATACTTTCAACTTTGCCAATTAGCACATTGCAACGTGTATTGAGTTCTGCGAACTGAGTTCCATGCACTGACCTGTAGTTGCAGTTTTACCGAAGATTATACCTACAGGCGGTTAAGGTTAACCAACGGATTAAATGGGTTGTATCATCTCGTCTAAAAAAGCAGCTGATCTAAGTACAAACTGGTCTAAAGCTCAGATGGTCTAGTTAGCAAGTGATCTAAAAAGCAGCTGGTCTAAAACGCTTCTAGACGAGATGGTACTAACCCGATTAAATGACAGGTGGGCATTGGCATTTTCCTAAATCTACATGAGAGGCTGGAATCTTATATTAGCAAACTATCGTAGGCTACGACAGCAGGTAAACATTAGAGGCATTTTATTTATTATTTTTATAGCCAGTTTTTAGGAACGATTCTTTAGTTCTCTCACCGTGGGATTAAAATTAACAAAATATTCTGTGCTGTCTTATAAACCGATGGTTTATTTTAACCACCCGTTAATTTGTTGGTGAACTTGACCCTTCTTCGAAGTCAGTGGCCATTACATTGTACAAATTACGAAACTGCACGATCTTCAGGTTCCAAAATTGCCACATTACTATCGCCTTTGTTAATGAGTAAAGATTTTTGATGGGAAACAAATGACAAACAATTTATTGTCCGGTAAAGTCCCAGCTTTATAATAATCCAAACATTTTTTTTTGTTTATTTTTATTCGGCTTTAATTCTTTGCAAAATAAAATATTTTTCAAATATTTAGATCATGTCATCTCGAGCAATCTTTGCAAATTACAAATTACCTGGATTTTGACCCCACTTAAGCCGAGATAGCCGATAACCCGTTATTAATGAGTTTAAATATACAGGGTGTCCCAAGAGTATCACTCGGAGTTAGTAATCTCACGTTAACCACCAAAAAATTACCAAAACGTAGATCACTATTATTCCTGTTATCCTTTTCAACAAATAAATGATTGCAAGAAACAGATGGCATGACAACGACGTCCGGATCAAAGTCGTAATCAGGAACCCGAAATGCAATTATAATGCAGTTACCGCCTTATCGTCCGCGCCCGACCAGTTTGGACTTACAGAAAAAACGTGGTAGCATGCGCTTTTGTGATTTCAGTTATTTGTGATAATGGGTGGTAATTTTTTGAAGAGTTAAGCCGAACAAATTTTTAGGAGACGGTAGGGTTTTGGATTGTCCGTAATCTATCACACACTTTTGATAAATTTTATGTTAATAGCTCTAGCTCTATTTGAAATAGACATTCATTTATTTGCTGCTGCAGTACAAAACATAAACAAAGTAGGTATGACATTTTGAATAAAAATAACTTAATTAACTTATAATAAGAAAAAAAAAACAATTGCAAAAACAAAATATCAAAAAAAAGTGACAGATGTGTGTTACAGCAGCAAAAAGGTCTCTACTCAGCATAAATGCCTTACTACTCAGGAGTAGATAGGCGCTGATATTCTGCCAAAAACATTATGATCACAGGACCCTGTGAGGCTTACGATTACAGTAAGTAGTGTTCTGTTTTATAAATAGTAAATAATACAATGTAATAAAATAATATACTTCTATACAAATTAAAATAATATTATGTAGTTGTTGAGTGTCTGACTATGTGAAGCGGATATAACCTATCAATAGATAAAATCAACAAACAAATATAGGCCAGTAGGCTGGTAACTCTAAGCTGTGGTACCTAGCAAGAAAAAAGTGCACCATGACGGGTCATGGCTCCAGGCAACCCTGTTATTTGGTGCTCTAATAAATAAGACTTAAAACGGTTTTATAAAAGTGAACTTTGATTTTAACAGTCGCAAGGGTGGAGGGATATTATTCCAGCATTTGGTTGCCTGATAGCGAAAGCTTCCCCTAAACGCTTCTGTTTTATAGTTGCTATAGTGCAACAAATTTCTTCTTGAAGGCCTTAAGCTGTATTTACTTTTGAAACTACTCAGCTTTGAGAATAAGTACCCTGGGGACTCAAACTTTACGACGTCATGCACCAAAACTGCTAGGTGCAAATGTCTCCGCGAAGCCATGTTGAGTGTTGATGAGTTATTAATGTATGGTGTGACGTGCATTCGCGGTGGAATATTAACAAAACCTACTGCACGCATTTTACACCCTCTGGACTAGGCAAGCCGCTCTCGATAGTAATCGCGGGCCATAAACCAAGTCGCCATAGTTAAGCTTCGATAGAACTATCGATTCACAAACTTTGACGCGGATTTCTTTTCATAGAGAGTTTTTTATTTTATAGAGTAGCTTTAGTCTATAAAGACAATTTCTTGCAATGCTCTTTACGTGGTTCTCAAAGCGAAGAGTATCATAAAATAAGAGACCAAGATTTCTAGCCTCACTTGCACGTTCAATACTTTGGCCATGAATATTGATATTTGGTGATATGGTAGATATTCCTTCTATCAAACGTGGTGAACCAGGGATCATAAATTTTGATTTTAAGGGATTAAGAAGGAGAGCATTTTTATTGGACCAGTCAGCTATTCGGCCCAAGTCATCATTCAGTTTCAGCAAGAGAACATTCCCCGGATCCACTGGGAAATATAGCTGAAATTCGTCGGCATATATAATGATATTTGCAGTGTTTATCTGCCAGCAAATATCAGCACTATAAATGATGAACAGTAGAGGACCAAGGATTGATCCCTGCGGTACACCACGAACAACTGATTTACAGGATGATGACATTTGAAAATTCTGATAATATTTAACACATTAACTTAAATTTAATTTTGCATGAAACTGTGCCGAAATATTGGAAAATTCAAAAATCAAATCATGGTATATATCCCGTTTAAATGACTTTACTACAATTATTTGATTTACTTCCCGATTAGAAAGTTTCACTTAGGTGGTTCTAGGTACTAACAATTTGTGTGTAGTTAGGTAAACAGGTACACTAGTTAACATGTAATTATAAATTATCTCTAATTACCGTAAAACCTTTTAATCCAATAAAAACCAGATCCGAGGGGTAAATAAGAAACAATGTAGTTTCTTTTCTTATCTACCTGGTTACCTAAAAACCATATAATTGACGTAGTAATTATAAATTACCTCTAATGACCGTAAAACCTTTAAATCTAATAAAAACCAAATCTGAGGAGAAAATAGGAAGAAAAGTAGGTACTTTTCTTATCTACCTGGTTACCTAAACAAACTCTAGTTAACGTAGTTGAATCACTCTATTCAAAAAACGCATCAGAATCCGTTGCGTAGTTAAAGATCTAAGCATACTTACATAGAGACAGACAGACAGACAGACAGCGGGAAGCGACTTTATACCATGTGCTAGTTAATTACTATGGACCGTAGAATAAATAACATAAGATCTCTTGCTTTTCTATGGTCTGAAATAAATGATTTATTATTATTATAGAGCTTAGAAAGCTGACTCACCCGACACAAGCGTCATCCAGATCTGCGTTCCTAAATGCGTGGCGACGGCCCCGACGTAGAGTGCCGTCCACCCCCGGACGTTGCTGGCGGATCCGGGACGGGTCAGGCACGCTAGCAGCACCAGCACTGCGAGGGTGATGTGCACGGGCTGGGGGGTTCGAGTTGCGATCCTGTGGTCAAGGAGATAAGAGTTATCTATACTAGTATTATAAAGAGGAAAGGTTTGATTTTTTGTTTATTTGTATTGAATAGTCTCCGAAAGTACTGGACCGATTTGATTGTCAATATTCGACGATCTCGTTCGTTCATTTCAGTAATGAAATGAAACAAAACAATTTAGACCGTAATGCATTGTATTTAAATACCAAACACGAAAAATTGAATCGCTGGTGCTAGAGCACTGAATAGAGCTTAGGCAGACAAAGTTAGTACGCGCTGATCAGTGCTAAGCTCGATTACACTTTACGGTTCACCGTCAACGGTAAGAGTTAGGAAGCTTAAAACGGAAGGTGTAATCGCTGTTAGGAAGAAAGGATGCCGATACCGGAAGACCGTGCGCTCCCGGCCGTCCTAACTTCCTAATTGCCGGTGCACCGGCAAATGTAATCGCTGACCGGCCGCGGCGGCCGCTCAGTCGCGCGAGGCGTTTATCGTGAGCGGACGTGCATCAGCGAGCCTTGCGTGCAATAATGACTTCCCAAAAGGAAAAGGATGTATTGTCCAATGTTCTAGAACTTTATAAAGACATGCCTAACTTATGGAACAAAACTCATCAGGAATACAAAAATAAACAGCTTAGACACGACGGATTTTGTGTTCTTTTAGAAAGCAGAATCCATACGTAAATAATTTCTAAAATCCTCTGACTCTAACGAATGCAAGATGTTCATATTACACATTTTGTTTCTTAAAAGGAGATATTGCTTGATCCAACATTTTCTTTTTTTCTTCCTTCTCACATTTACAGCCGCAGTTGCGGCAAGGGCTATTCCAATTTTTTGAAATTTTGAGAGCACAGGCGCCATACTCCTACTACGTTCGACTGGCAACTGAATTAGGAAGGCGGCGACCGTGCAGTATAATCAGAACGTCCTTTCCGCCGCCACGGCGCACCGTTCCGGTAAACCGTGAAATGTAATAGGCCTTTTAGGCAAAGGAGAGGTTAAGGGTAAAAACCCTGACAAGGAGGCATGAGCATATTAAGCCGACTTCAAAAAAGGAGGAGGTTCTCAATTCGTCTGTATTTTTTTTTATCTTTCGACTGGGTGATCTTGTTGATTCTTTTTTTCTTTTCAAAAAGACTCAATAAATTGGTCAATAAAAGATATTATTGTAGTCGAACTATAAGGACTAACGGCCCGTCGTTATATCTGTCGAATGAATTCGTGAGTAATATATTTGTAAGGTGGGTTTGGTATAATTTAAACATAACCATGAGTATAATGTTATCTATAAGTATGACAGATTCCTTTCAATTACAAGGCTCTACAACTCTACATAAATATAAACATATACTGACTAACTTGTTCAATCTGGGTGTGCCTCTATCTATACGTCACCCATTCGTAGTATATATAATACTAGATAGTTATTCTGTGCCTATTTACTTAGGTTGCTACGTAGTTAGGTATTTGTTTAGCTGCCTATTTACATATAGGTACCAACAATCACGACTGATAATTGTCATAATTTATAGGTAACGTAATAAGATGATAGTCCATTTAGCATCAATTTATATATACTCTGTCAATCTGATAAATATTTTCGCTAAATAAGCTTTGATGCTTTCCCTAGCCTTTAATGAAAACGCTATATAATTCATCTGAAACCAGGCCTCTGCAAATATTTTGCAAAGATCGGAGGTGCAATGGGCCAAGATGTGGTTGGCTTGGCTCTTAGCCACCACACTCATATATCAGCTATTAATAGGTCGTTTTTGTCTGCGCCTATTTAACTTCGGTGCCTATTTGTTTATGATACATTCATTACATTACGTTTTAGAAATTTATTTTTCTCAAAAGAATATGTATACTTCACTTAGGTAATTTAAAATAGTTTATAATATGATTAATTACATTTGTTTGTTAGATATTTAAGGGATAATTTAATTTTAATTTGCATTTTATTTTTGATTTAATATTTAATCATTTTACAGGGGTATTTTATTTTAATTAAGATTTGTTTTATGTTCCTAAGTAAATTTTATTTAAATTTTGTATATAATTTGATTTGTTTTAATTTTATATAATTACGCAAAAATATGGACACGTTTATTGTTTCTGTACTATAAACTGAAAGTCTGAAATAAACGTTTTGAATTGAATTGAATTTGACCTTTCCTGTTGGGGAAATACATTTATAATTACCTTCCACACTTCACTTGCTCTACTTAGTAAGTATATTATGACGGGGAATCCATGTATGGAATGGGAATCGGGATTTTTTGTTGCTATTTTCATATCCAGGGGTCTTATTTGATTGGAGTTTAGAGTACCTAAACTAACCGCAGTAATTTATCTACAGCGACTCATATTGTTGACCTTTTTTATATATGTAGTGGCTTAGGTGTTGCCTACTTGATTATTTCTGTTGTTCAGCAAACCAAAGAGATCTTAGCCGCCGACGCAAGACTTCTCCAATCAACTCGGTCTCTTATCAGCTAGACCCTGACAAATTACCCAGATATATTCTATCTTTGTAAGTATTATGTTTTTTGAACAACAAATTCATAGAATTTCCTATTTTTTCCTCCTTTTAGTGGCATTATCAGTAATTGCGAATGTCGTTTGCGCTGTTATCGGTTTTTACGTGCTTCGCCTCACGTCAGCCTACTTTCTATAATGCTAAAGTTGAGAAATTCTAAGGATTTCGAGGCTATGTGTTTGACTATCGGTCTGTTATACAACCTTCTAAAGCTTCTAACCGCAGAATTCATTGTAAGCTCTATATGTGATGAGATAGTCGACGTTCAATGCGCAAATCGGTAACGTCACACGGAAGAGGTACCTATGTGGTTAAATATTTATGGAGATGCAAAGTCCGTATAAACTGTATAAAGTGTTAAAAGAATTGGCAATGCCGCAATATTGTCAACGGTTTTGTTTGACTTATCATTGCTGAAGGTTCAGTTCTAATGGTAAATGTCAAGACCATTAATTCATTCCGATTCAGTTGCATTGGATAATCGAATAACCTATTGTAAATGAGTAATAGGTGTTCAAAACATTCAAGATAATTTAGATTTTTTTTACCCATAATAAGATGCGTAAAGGCAAAATTTAACACGTTTAGATAAGCATATCGGCACTGCGTAGAGGCATCCTATCTTTATCTCCTAGTGGAAAAATACTTAAATGTTCCTACGCCTACTTTGATCCCCAGAGATAGGCAGATAAGTTGAGATTGAAGGAATAGATTTCTCTCTCCGTGTTCCCATTATCTATGATTCGTTTCAAAAACATGTTTTGATCAGTGTTTTGCAAGATTTAGACCACTTGTAAATCTAAAAACTGCTAGATTATTCCATACGGAATAACATTTATTGTGATTTCATGCATACAGGTAGTTTCTTAGGTGTAGGTAGTATCTTAGTGGGTAGGTAGGTACACATAACATACTAAAGAATACAAACTAAAGTCGGCATACCTAAGTCAAGTCAGTGACGAATTTATAATCGATTTAGAATGCGATTTAGCTATGTAATAATTCACGGGAATTGCAAATGGCGAACATTGTTTGTTCCGGTTGAATTATGCATAGGTTTGTTTTATTATTGGTTGAAATTTCGACAAAATACCGCCATTGTGTGGTCAATATTTTGTGATTATTTATCCTGTACGTTTTATTAATATATTTCCCAAAATAAAAAAATAACAAAAGGTAGGTATGCGATAAATACCCGATACTTCATCCTTCTTATATATAAACGCAACAGTTTGTATGTATGGATGTTTGTTACTCTTGAACGTAAAAACCACTGAACGGATAGGGCTGAAATTCCATACAGGTAGTTCAAGGCCCGGAATAAATCATGGTCTACTTTTATCCCATAAATCCCCATGGTATAGAAATAAGCTTCAAACGTTTCCAAAAAAACAACGCGTGCGAAACCGCGGTCAGAAACTATTCTTTAATATGCTAACAAATTGCGAAAGTTTAAAGAATAATGTTTCTAGAGTTTCAGGTGCCTATTTAATCAACACTTGTCTGTCATAGTATTCCAACTACATAGGTAATTGAATTGCTTTGCCCCGATTGATAAGTCGGAACCACTTGTTCACGTACTTGATACTTACATATATCAAGTTGATAGAAGCCGATTCACCTTTGTCGGGACGCAAATGATAGTCGTTATCACGGGCAAATCATGAACGTTAGATGTGATCGAACCTTAGGACAAGTTAGCTAGGAAATCTTTTGGAACGATCATGGTTATTGTCATATATAACGGGATATATAGGTACCATGATTTGATAAGTCGGTATTTGAAGTTTGAAGTTAAGTATTTGAACATGGTGAGTTAAAGGTAAAACTGGATGCGCCCGGTAAAAAACAATTTTTCGCACTTTCCATACCTAAGCAATACAATAACACTTTCTAAAGTTAACGGTTTACTCGCTTATTTAATAAATCCGTTTGAGCGCGCTATAACATAAAAGAGTTTTTTGATACTAGTTAGTAAGTTAAAGTTAACACTTTGATTGCTGAAATCACACGGTATGTGTTTTCTACAAGTGACTTATATGCGTAAATCCACACTAGCGCAGCGGCTGAGAAAAAACAGATCTTTGTGACTCACGTAATATTATTCGAACGAAACGCATGTGCGGCGCAACACAACCGCTGTGTAGAGCGGCAGCACGAATTTTTTAGTTTAAAAAAAAGATCGCAGGCGTCGAAAAAAAATCGCAGTCAAAGTGAGGTAAATAAACCTACCTGTACAATTAGTAGTAGTTAGTACCTACTAGTAATTGTCTAAATATTGTATGTCCGAAATGGATAAATTGTTGTTACCAAATTATTATTGAAGACCTTTCCTAAGGATGTTTTACACAATTGAACAATAAATATATTCTTATTCTTATTGAGAGGGTTTATAAGTATGTCTATTTTGTGGTAAATGGTTTTATACAGTATGTTTAGGCACAATGGTACCCACTATCCACATGAAACTCCCGCAGGCTGATTATGTAAAAGCAACAGCAACAGCGACGCGACCGCGACCGCAATTTTAGCAAGCAATTTTTAGTTCACCGATTGTCCGGCAGAGGGAAACCTAGTGCTCGATTGCTGGGTGACGTAGTACCTGGTGTCATGTTAGTACAAAATTGGCTTTTGACAGCACTGATTGCTTAATTTTCGCCTGTCGCAAACCGGTCGCAGTTACATAATCAGGGGGCCGAAATGCACAAATAAGTTGTATTGGTTAAATTTACAGTGTTTTAGGGAAAAGGTTCACGGAGGAACAATGATTTGCTTCGCGAGTGAGCGTCGACATCGAACTGTCAAAAATGACACATTATCTTGCTTGTTGCTCGCAGTTATACATAGTAGTTTAAAACGCGCATTTTACCGTGTGAATCCATTGGTAACTTACTTGTTTATACCTACTTATAAGTTACAATAGCTAACTCTGTGGTTACAATAATAACTGTACCCAGTGCAAAGATCATCGGTTTGTCGCTATGTGCTTGTAAGTTATAAATGGAGGTCAGCAACCAGCACGCACTGACCTTGTAATGACGTGCGACGAGTCGATGACGACTAGTACTAAGTATATTGAACGTATGTAGTTGTAGAATCAGCTGTGTCGTTGTCATGCCCACGTGATGCTATCCTAACCTCGTTACATTATTTTTAGTTCAGTAAAATGTGTAATGTTTTTGGCAGGAAAACGGTCGTGAAAAGTCGACGGAATGACAAATTTTATGAAAACTGTTGTGATTAACATGAATTGGTAAGTCCAGACAATCGATTTATCTTACAAACTACAAAGCCTAACTCTCACACACTGTAACTCTACATAATTATGGTGGTTTGGAAGTCGATGTACCTAATATGTAGGTACCTTTATTATTTTAACCACGTAGAGAGGCCCGAAGTGTTCATTACGATATAAATCGCACATTGGTCAATAATTTGTAATGCCATCAAAAGAAATGAATCGTCCATTCAATGTAATGTGGGACAAGTTCTATCAGACGATCTCTACATGAGTTAAAAAGTGCGGCGCCCGCGCCGGACATCCTTATAAGGCGAGAAGGAAAATAAATTCCTGATAAAAATACCTGTTACTAAGAACTTAAAATAGGTGTATTTTTTATTGCAGAAATATTGTTGCTAAGCTGAGAATCATCATCAGACTATGTTAGTCCACTGCTGGACATAGGCCTCCCCTAATGAGCGCCATAGCGCTCTGATTCAGCTTGAAGCAGAGAATAAAAGTTAGAAATAAATTAATAACAATCAAATCTTTTTAAAAATAAATCTTGAACACTTTTACTTTGAGGATTATTTTTAATGATTATTTATTAGCTAACAGACTTTATCTATGTTCTGATATTTTGACTAATTCGAGTCCCTATTTCAACCGATAAAAAAACTTTAAATAAGCTTTGACTCGTCTGCAAACATGACTCATCAATTGCATACAGCCCGCGCGGGCCATACGCGAATAAAGTTCTGTAACTTCTTAGTCACATTAAGCTACCTTTTTTGCATTTTCTATTTAATTTAAGATAAACGTTTAACCGCAGCATCGTCTCTTATAATAAGTAAGTAGTTATAACTCTATTTATGCAGTATATTTATAAGAGAAGATAGAATCGGCGACATCTGCCTTGATTACGTAGACGAGTGATTGATTGGCGCATGACGTCTATACAATGTTATCGTTACCGCGGCAAAATAAAGCAATCAGTAAATATGCTATCGATAAATCTAATCTAGATAGTTCAACGACGGCGTTATAACGAGATAACGGTGCGTTATTTTGAACTTATTTCACTTAAAAAATGTTACGACATGTAGTTTTATCAATTTAATATTACAATTTGTAAGTAAATACCACATACGACATAATTATTAGGAATTTTCGGGCGGTATTTTTTCAGTTATTTATGAAGTTATAAAGTTAAATGTTAAAGAGGTTATTGTGGCTAAATAACATAATAACGGTATTCCTAAGGGACTTTAGGCGTTTTTCACTTGTCTTATCAAACTTTTTTCAGTGACGGAACTTACGTAATCTTTCATAGCGAATTCTCTTGCGCGTACTTATAAAAATATTTTGTGAACATTCTTATCGTCACACGTATTATAAACAAAACGTACGCAAATGTGACGTCGTTTAATAATGTTAATGTTGACAAAAACAATTAAATACCTACAGAGCTTGTGTGTAAGTTGTTACTATTTGTTTAGCTATGATAGGCATGAAAAAGTCTGTAGTTTTTGTAATTTTACCCGACTGCGCATGATGGAGGGTAATTATGAGTTCTAACGTGTCGCAGGGAAAGCCTTATAATCTGTCTGAAAAAAGACATGGACTACTGCTTTGACTTTGAAAGAATTATTATTATTATAGGTAGTCTAATTTATTATCCCCTCTTAGGTCCTATGAAAAAAAATCTTACATAAGAAGTAATAAAAGGCATCGACTACTGCTTTGACTTCGAAATAATAATTATTATTATAGTCTAATTTATTGTCCCCTCTTAGGCGGATAGTAAAAATCTTACATAAGAAGTAATACGAGGAGATAATCCACTTTTCTTAAAGTAATAAAATCGGTCGCATAGCTTATGGCGGATGCTAAGTGCTTTTAGGGTCTTTATCTGTTAATAGTGGCAACAAAAGATTAAAATGTTTTAAAAATCTTTCGAATAGATACTAATGCGATAGTCGTTAAAAAAAACGCTATCTTAATCCGATAAGTAGGTATCTATATTTCTGATAAACGACATCAAAGGATTAGGCGCTAGATTAAAACCTCATTGATTAAAACTCGTTATGTTAGCATAAAGAAGAGGCGGTCAATTTGAATGTATTTTGTTACGTTCGCAAAGCTTTTCTACAAAACCGTTCTACGTTACTTGTTATATGTTTTTACAGGTTATGCAATGACATAAGGTGTTTTTGTTCACCTTTTCAAGATTAGCAAGAATGTAGGAACGTAGGGCTTGTCAGTTTGATATTTACGTCTAACTTATCGTTATTTGTTCAAAAACGGAAAATCTCTACAGACAACAAGAAGTAGATAACCATCATGAAGTTGTGGAAATTTCTCTTGATAATAAGAAATGTTAATTTCTAATATCTACTGAAATTCCGAGTTTCTTTGTTCAAAAACGGAAAGTCCCAGACAGACAACAATAAGTAGATTACTATCCTGTAGGTTAGGTACCTACTTGTGAAAATTTCTCTAGGTTACAAGAAATTTTCATTTCTAATATCGAGTGCAATTCCCATATACCTGTAGATTAACCGATTTAAATTGGAATTGATAACAGCGTTGGCTTTTGTTTTCTTTTTGAATATAAACAAATGAAGAGTAATTTGTAAACAAGCAAGAAAACAAGAAAATTGTCTAACGAGTATGTTTTCTCCCTAGCGTATATTAGTATTGTATCTGTGCCCTTGCGAAAGATATACAGAGGATTTTGAGTTACTCCCCTTTTCCAAATACCTAAACATTTATATCGCACCGTGCCCCCTTTTGGACCACTTGCACTTCATTTGAGACAAACAACCAAAGAGGCCAGGAAATATGATTTTATCTTTTCTGACGGAGCGATAAAATCACTTTCAGATAAGTATTGATCGATCTTGCAATATTTTTAGCGATGGCATCAGTGGAAAAGTCACTGCTCCAAATTTTTCCTTTGTTGCCTAGGATGTTGCAAGTTCGGTCCGTTTATTTCAATCAGTCCTGTTTCGATTAATCTTCTCTACTGTTATGATACAAATACTACAAATTAATCTGACAAATGATTATCTAACAGTTTGGTTAATCACTAACGAGTAATGGTGAATTGATGGCCCCAATATGTGCCTATATAATTTTATCTATATTTAATTATATAAAGTTTGATTTCATCCGATCATATCATTAAATCTTTCGCTCCGACTAAATTGTCGACAAGATGGTGATCTGAATCTGCCTGTTATTCAGGTATAAATATCTGATAGATGTTGGTTGAAGGATAGTATTATTAAT
The DNA here is from genome assembly GCA_947044415.1 of Eupithecia dodoneata. NCBI lineage: Eukaryota > Metazoa > Arthropoda > Insecta > Lepidoptera > Geometridae > Eupithecia > Eupithecia dodoneata. The sequence continues at coordinate 1,382,150 of OX345656.1, read as the reverse complement.
TGATTAGATTTTGGTACATTAAATATCAATTTTACCTATTAAAGATTATTTATCTGGTTTTTATCGCGTGCATTTGTTTTATTTTCCTACACATAAATAATTTGATACGATCACGAGGCCAAGAAGAGAATTCAGCTGGGATGGGCATTTAGCGCTCATTAGGGGAGGCCAATGTGCAGCAGTGGACTAACATAGGCTGATGATCATGACGATGAAGTTGACAAATAGCGAAGGTTTAAAAACTTATAAACAACCTAAACTAACAATATCAAATTCTAATTCCCGCGTTCGCTTAGCGTGTGAATGTGAACACGGCACGAGCCAACCAACCGCACAACTGAATGGAAACAATAGCCTAGCTCTTATAATGAAGACAATTAGGATCAATTTCCTTTTAAAAAAGTCAATTAAAGTCTCCATATTGGCATAACATCATCAGGTATGGTATAAACAGTATACATCGGGATAGCTACGTGCCGAGACACACGTTCACGTGCTTTGGAGAATGCTATCACCTATCAATGGCATAGAAAGTGGTAGGAAGAGAGACATGGATTCCTTTATTAACATGATACTGGGGCTGTTCAAGACGATTCTGATAATAAGCCTAAGTATGCCGAGAAGATTAGAAGAAGGCCTAGAAATTAAAAAGATAAAAGTCAAAAAAACTTATCTAAAAACATCAAATCTGGTAAATGAGTTTGAAAGAAATTTCTAGTCACAGTTGCAGTAGGCTATTTTAAAAACAAGACATGCTTATTGATAATAGATAATAAATTACACGTGTCAAAATAGTAAGCCAGTTATAATAATAGAGCAGTAAAGCCAAGGATGATGCTTTGCGGAAGTAAGCTGAATCATGCTTATTTGTTCTAGAGTGACTTTGAAGTTAAATTGCATGTAAATCATTGGAAATATGACATGAGAATAAGCTACGAGGATATAAAAGAAAATCAACGGTTTGGTGACAAAAATAACTAAAGATGAAATGAAGGAACTGAAAATAGAACTAAAGACGTCCACGAGAACGAGGACTTGGGTGTTAAAAGAGCAATATAACGTGCACTTTTAAAAATAATGGCAAAAACATGCCAAACGATAAAACAAGAAAACTAATTGCAAAACAGTCAAGATAAACTATAATAAAGATTATGAAACCCACATAGAGTCACGAACGCACGACTAAAGATTTTTTTTTTGGGATTTGCACAACTTACGACATTAGAGGGATATTTTCATGAATAAATATATGTATATAGTATAGATTCTTCTGACTACAACTAAATAAAATAAATATTATTTATTACATCGAAACCTATATTTGGTGTAAATAAATATGTTTTGTAAGAGAATCAAACCAATGCTTATAAATGCAAGGAATCTCTACCACCGGTACAATGTCATAACAACAACAACGGACAAATTCTATCCAAACTTCCTGATTCCCAAAAGGGGATCATTTTCACGTATCAAATATCGCTATTATTTTGGCGGAAGTTCCAAATTGGATGGGGTCCAACCGTAGAGCCATGGTGGAGGTCATCAACCCAATGGCATGGGCAAGGGCAGTGCGTGATGGACTAGGTTACCTCATTAGTTATTGGAGTTGATGGGAGACCTTACATGTCAGGGGGACTCAAACGTCTCGTCTCCCAAGCCAACCTAACCTGCACGTGGTACAACCCTGCTAGATAACAAACTAGGCTATGGTGAAAATATCAATCTATCTGCATAATTCTAAAAAATTTTATAACTTATTAATTTTACAAATATTTTAAATTACTTGAAATTGGCAATGAGTGACTAACCAGACACAGTTGCCATTAACAAAGAATCATCATCACCTTACATGTCATATCACATTGCCTTTGCCGAAGAAATGGCTAGAAATCTTCTATGATCATGTATTAAAAAAAAAATGTCGTGTGGTAATGGCAACAATGCCACAATAGGTTCTCTCTGATTGTTGTTTTAAGCAATAACGTTTATTTCTTTAGGCTTACAAAATTAGTTTTTTAACAAGTGAAGCACACTACAAATTATTATCAAATTATAAATAAAGTGTTAATTGTTTTTCTCTTCACTTCTTGTGTTTGTTCGCTTGTGAAAGAATAGGTAACGACCTTTGAATTTTTTTAAAGAACGAATGATTCTAACTTACGAAGAGTAATTTTATGGGCACATTCGATCTGAATTTATCTTAATTCCGAAATAATTTGATTCAGATCTTTACAAAGTTGTGACCTCAGAGAATCATGTTGATCTGTCAACGGGAGTTGTCCTAAATAAGTGCATTGAGATAAATGGCGCCTTCATTGGAATGCCATACTGATTGGTATAAATATCAATGCCTCGTGAGCGTGTCCTATTTGCCGATTGGTTTGTGTCTATATTTATGTCCATACAATGGATTCCGAAAGTACCGACCAGCTATCCTATAGTAACGATAGCTGGTCGGTACTTTCGGAACACGAAACCTCATGTGGACAGATAACATTGTGAACAGAACTTATGAACCAAAGGCAGGTAAAATTTTCTTAATGAACTTTTACATGTGATTTAGATTACACATAACATCGCATTTTCGTTTTTTTGTTTGTTCAATCTTCTGGAGAATGTATGGTAGACAGAAATGAATCAACACTTTTCTGATCGCAATAAGGCAAAACAATTATGTTCAATCAAATAATTAAAACAAACTAGAACTGTTTAGAAGTATTTATAATTGAGCTAACTGCATACTGTTGGAGGTCAACTGATCCATAATCGATCCGGTCGAAAGCGTCCCCAGACCTGGCTGCATTGCTCCGCTGTATAGCAATGCTGATGTTATTCCATTCAATGAAATAGGTACCTTTTAGAAAACGTAATGCGGGACTGTTTTTATATCTTTTCAATAAGAAAGTAAGTAGGTTAGGTTTGCTAGACGTGAATATATCACCTACTTAGTGATATATTTATGGGCGTCTGACTCTAAGTTACTACGTTGTATCGACCAAATAAGTACATAATGTAGACATATTTTCAAAAACAATACCAAGACTTGAAAATGTTAAAATATTAATGAACTTGACGAGAAAACAATTTCACGAAGAAATTACATAAACTTATTATGTCACGTTGAAAATCCTAGATTTAATATTAAACAAAATCATAGTATATGTTTAAATAAATGAAAAAGACAATCTTTTATTCGCAATTGTTCAGTTAGCCTTGCTGTTAGAGAGCGCTATATTCAGAACTAGGTAATCAGTTTTTCAACTCTTTAATTCTTGGCCTCAATGCGGCATGCACATTTTTTATTTGATTAGATGACTTGGCATGCAGTTTTTTATTGTATTACCTAATTAAATGCAGTTTAAACGAAAACACTGCGGTTAAAAGTATTTTTTTCAAGAACAAAAACTGTAGAGCTTGATATTTTTTGTTCGTTTTGTGATTGTTTTAACACGTATCTACAAATTAATGACGGCATTCACCTATATTATTGAATTGTGTCACGAGACTCAGGTGGTGTTGTAAAACAAATCGTAAACATGGCGAGCGATGCATCGGTTAAATTCATTACGACTGTTTTAACGAACTAAAGATTGAATAATGAAAAGAACTCAGACCTAGAATTGAAGTATGCCACTTCAATTCTAGGTCTGAGTTCTTTTCAGAACATACTTTGCAATATTTAGAACCATAGCTTATTCTAAGGGAAGGTCATTATATTATTTATCTAAGTCATGCATGGATAATAATTCTGATTATATGCATTTTTGTTGCGTAAACTCTTGGTTTGGTTTTCCAAAGCTATACAAGTAATAACAAGGTGTTTTTAAAACTGGCCTTATAAGAAGGGATGTCGTTCAACCTAGACCGAAAAAGACAGTTTGTTTTTTCCAAATTCGCTGTGAAAAGAGTTTCTTATATGTTCCACTAAATTCGGTTACAGCATTCGGTTAACACGTGAGCAAATAGGAACTACACGATGCATCAACTTTTCTCTGCGAAACACACCTTTGTATTGTAAAACTATCGTAAGTCGTAGGTTCGATTATTGGATTATGTGGCTATCCCAGGGTACGACAGACATGGCAACATCACAAGGTACTCACACATAGGCCTTCGATTCCTTCAGATGCACCATCCCTCGCTTGAAGAGGTCATACGCCAGTTTGGAGAACTGCGTGGAAACAGACAGCAGATCAGGCTGGTACGCGACCTCCTTCTGCTTCTCATGATTACCCGGATCAGTGACGATATTATGCCTCATCTTCATCTTCTCCAGCATCCTGGAAACTTTCCGGGGCATTTCCGGAACCGCCGGCGTCTCGGTCTCGTGTCTTGTACACATGTTGCACATTTTTGTGTGGTTTCGAACGCGGTCGGTACACGTATGGGCTGTTGGCGGGCCGGTCGAGAATATAAGACGGGCATTTCGCCTCCCCTCCACTGCGCATCGACGTCACGACGACGTGTGCAGGCGCCGGTGATAACGACACAGATTGGATGTTGCTTTAACACTTAAAAAAACTCACAAGATTGATTAGTCATTTTGAACTAGTATACTAGGTACTGTTGATCGGCGAAGGCTTTTCGTGGAATTATGCATGTAAAAGCTCAAGTTGGCGTATTACCTACTAACATCCTACTAAGTATACTATCGTAGTTATTTGGTTTGGCGTCATTGGGGATGTATTTGTTTTGGCCCGTGGCTGGGTCAGTAATTAGAGTCGGTCAATAGATTTATCTTTTGATAATAGAAATAAAGTCCCATTGGCAGTATCAATCACTAAATAATTTAGTGTCGAAATAAATAATTAGCTCGAGACTATTTTTGATATTATGTATCTTGACAGGAAGTTAGGTAACAATAAGATTAAGGATAAAATTTACATAAAATACATTAACAATGCATTGAGGAAGGATAAGAAATTAGATTTTTGAGATAAAAAAAATTGTTAGTTTATCTTAACTATAATTTTACCTTACAGCTAGATGCTTTATGTTGTTGGTCGAAAGAGTTCTCTATTCTCTTCATTACGTTATTCTCGGCTTCTAGAATGGAAGTTTGATTTTTCCACAATGAAGCGAGGTGTTGTTCGTTAGATCGGATGCTGTCTTTTTCGTATTTTTAAAGCAAATACCTAATGGTGGAAATACAAATTAGTAAGTAAACATTTTCAAGAAAAAAGTCGAATATAGTGTTACCTATGTATATTCATGTAGATTCATTCATTGAAAAATAACAATAATGGAAAATCAGACCGAAACAAATCATTTATCGCATCACTAAAAATATCAAAGTACCCATACCTACATGACGAGATGTCCTGGAGATAATGAGGAAAGTAGATAGGGTCAGAATTTCAGAAAACGATGAATCAAATGTGTGTTCGTTTTTGGGGAATCAACATGTAAAATAATTAAAACAGTTCTATTGCTAACGGTTGCTGACGTACATAGAGGAAGGATATATGTATAACGTTTTCTCCTACATTGACCTTTAGGGTCCGAATTTCAAAACCCTAAAAACTGGAGATCAGCATATTATGTATCTACCTTCACATATTTTTTTGCTTGTTTTCTTTGATACTATATTTACTTATACTATATTCAGAGAGTACCTATGCTATCGCAAAATATTACATTTTACGGCTATTAGGTATCTACTAATTAGTAAAATATCAAATCACAATACCTATTGGTATTGTGATTTCATATTTTTAAACTCCGCAATCTGAACACTTAATTATAAGCAATAATACAACGTCGGAAAAATATGTAAATAAACGCGATACATACACTTTGTATAGTTTAGTCGAACCTTAATAATTACTGGTCGGTGCATTTTTTTTGGTGTCATAATTCAATGCTTCTTTCATCACAATCTTAGCACGATAATATTAACACCCATTGCCAGGTACAGGTCTCCTCATTTATCATCATCGTCAGCCCATGTTAGTCCACTGCTGGACATAGGCCTCTACCAATGAGCGCCACAGCGCCTTGTCTTCACTTGACGCATCCAGCATCTACCTCAGTCTTTAGCAGACCGTCATCCCACCTGGTTGTAGGGCGTTCTATACTACGTTTGCCCCAGTGGTTGTCGGTTCTTCGCGAGATATGGCCTGTCCACTGCCATTTTAGCTTGCTTATTCTTAGAGCTATATCTATAACTTTGGTTCTCTGTCGGATGTATTCGTTACGAATCCTATCCTTCAGAGAAACCTCCTAATTTATACGCCAGCTTAATCGGTTCTGTGCGAGTCTCATCTAGTCTTCCGTTTACCCTGAAGATATCATCAGACAGGTCTGGTAGGTGGTCTCCTTCCTACCGGATACCGGTTTGCTTCACACAGAAGCTTGTTGTCCACAACAATTATTATGGAATGTTGGGCAAATAAATTTCGTTTCTGGGGTTTTTAGATAGAAATTTCCCGAGGAAGTTTATTAAAAAACGATAATATATTACGTCGATATCGATACCCACCCAAATAATTTTATACAAAGTGAAGGGGAAAAACACATTGACGATTTTTACCTGCAGACTGCACCAGACGTCCTTATACAATATAAATCATCTAGAAAGGTTACATAGCATACTATGCAAATTAATGTAGTCTAATATTTTAAATTAATTATTTTTATTTAAGTTCATCTGATATTACTGAGACATTTTTATTATTTTGGTATGTCTTATGGATCGGCACAGATTCATGCGCCATGAAAAACATGGTGGAAAACTCAAAAATCAAATCATGGTAAATATCCCGTTAAAAGGTCTATATACGAATGATTTTTGTGTTAATAGCCATGATAGTTTTAAAAGTTTTAACGAGTTGTTATTGTTTTATTATGTTATCGTTATTTTCTTAATAAATGTTTTCAAACTTTTTTTATCATTGAAAATTGAATGGCAACCCCAAATATGGTTGAAACGTGGAGTAAAAACTTGTTGCTAGGCTGAAAGGTATTATGGAACTGTCAAGTGAATGATGTATTAGTAGCGAAATAGATAAATATCTTTTGATGTCCATAAACTATATCACTTAGATTACTAGATTATAGGCCTTAGTAACCGATTAATGATAAACAAACATAGACCCGGATCTTTAGAAGTGTGCGACGACTGTATATATGTATTATATTCCAGCCAAATTGGATGAACAACAAATATTTTTAAAACTTACGCGATCAGAACACATAATTACAAGTAGGTACCTACTATTTGACAGTCTGTAAACTAAGCCTGTTGAAAACGAAGATAAATACCTAACCGTTAAAATAGTAATAATAGTGTAATTATGGATGAACAATGTTTGTAAACAAAGCACCAATATAGAAAGAAAGAAAGAAAGATATTTTATTTTTAACTACAACCAAATACACATACAAGATCTTAAAACAAATTATTAAAGTACATTTGGTAGCTATACTATGTGGATTGTAGCTAAAAAATTAGGAAATGGCTCAAAATGAATGCTACGGGTACTGGTAGCGCTGATCTTCCGCCGATTTCTACATAGGTACTTAACCCGAAATATACATATTTTGTTGCCGCGTCTTTTTATTAGCAATTTACATTACTTGTAGATTTGAGATCCTTCGTCGTTCATAATTTTCCTTTAATTTTCTTTCACCGTTATTGTGTCGTGGTTTGTTTACAAACATATCACATCGAGTTTGGCTATGTTAGGTATACATTTGAAAGTTATTTTGTCTGTCTTTTTTCACACCTAAGCGAATGTGAATGAAATTAAATAAGAAAAATTACTCGTGGGGTAAACTTGTTCTTGAGTGGAGACCGCTACTCGGCAAACGTAGGGTCGGACGCTCTGTGGGCTGACGAATTACGATAGCCTGCAGGCAGATGCTGGAAGCGGCAAGCTTAGGAAAGAGTGCTATGATGCTAAATATGACATAGGGGCGGCCTATGCCGTGACCATTAAGTCCTGGTGCCTTGACTTCTTTGATATTGGCAATATGAGTCTGGTATGGGTTGGTGATGATAATGATGTAAGTGCGCGCCATTTACGACCGTTTATGCAACTTTAGAGTTCAAGATTGTCAAAATATCTATCGTCATCTCTAACCTTGACAAAATCGCAGAAACTTCCTTCAAAATCGCCATTGCGAAATTATTTGAAGCCATCAATTTAGCTGTTCGCACGTAGCGCGGATCCATGTCATGACGTAGGCGCCTACGGTTGCACGGTCATACTATATCCGTGACGGGGGGTGCCTACGTGACTAGTTAACTTACGCTATGTTCTAAGAAGCTATCTCAATATGGTCCAGTTAGGAAATTCTAGTTAGATAGTTGCATTTCGGTCCGCAAGACTTTGGATCGAGGCCCCTAGCCATTAATAGAATAAATAAAAACAGTCCGCAGTTATCTAACCACTAGGTTTAAAGACTACTTTCTTGTGTATTTGGTAAATATTATTCTTCGTAAGTAAATAAATAACTGTTGCTGGATCAGAGCTGCTTGTAAAGTCTTCTAGACCGTTGAGCGTATAATAATTTGTAAATTCACGAATGGTTTTTTAGAACTTTAGTTTATTTGCTTTACTTAGGTGTTTAAGAGGAGACTAGCTAGTTAGGCATCCTAGTTGCATGGTTTTATTTTGTATATGTTTGTAAATTGATGTAATCTATGGAGTAGAAAGTCTTCTAGAGAGTGCAAATAACCGCTTGAGTAGAACCTACAATGAATGCGTGCAGAGCAAGAAAGCCTTCCGTATTCGTATCTAATTAATTTGTATCCACGACTTAGTAACATTGCCTTATCTGTGCCACGATTAGAATGAAACGGGGCAATCGACAAGAGGACAATTAAATATGTTTTTAGAAATATACAGACTGTGGCGTTTATTATGAGATTGAGAGGCCTGTCCAGCTGTGGGCACTAGACTAGCATAGCATAGAAATAATTAAAGCCGTCACATAAAGGCAGTGTGCTCAGAATGTGGGCTGCATTTGTTGGATGGCAATGTTAGTAACACATTGCATTATTATGCTGCCCTGACGGTCCCGGCGTAAGATTGAAAGACACGAGAGAAATTGAGCGGAGTCATTTTATTGAAATCTGCCAAACAATCGTAACTTCAGAGGTGCTAACATCTGAGTTGCGTTTGAGTTTTTGGGGATAGGCTTTCTAGGAAAGTCGCTCAGCGAGCTACGGAGTTTCTCTGAAGGTTAGGATTCGTAACGAATACATCCGACAGAGAACCAAAGTTATCGACATAGCTCTAAGAATTAGCAAGCTGAAGTGGCCGTGGGCCGGCCATATCTCGCGAAGAACCGACGGCTGCTGGGGCAAACGTGTTCATGAGTGGAGACCACTCGGTAAACGTAGTGTAGGATACCCTCCGACCAGGTGGGATGACGACCTTCAAAAGACTGCAGGTAGATGCTGGATGCGGCAAGCTGAAGACAGGGTGCTATGGCGCTCATTGGGGGAGGCCTATGTCCAGCTGTGGACTGCTATAGGCTGATGATGATTCGGGGATAATCTATTTAGAATGTTACGTATGTTTACTAGACTGAGATGTTCAGATTTTATGAATAGAGTCACCGAGATCCTGGATCATGGATCTCAAAAACACAATTGCAAATGGTGAGAAATTCATAAATTGCAGTCTTTCTGTGAAAGAATGTTTTCTTTTACCTTTTTAAAATAGCACACTGGTCACCTGACCCATTCATCTAGTCATCCCGTGGACCGCAGATGAGCAGTAGTTAGTACTGCGTCCATCATGTGACAGTATCACATGATCGATATGTTAATAAACACTCTTTTATGAAACTTTCTATATAATAATAGAATTGTTTAATGGTTGAAGGGACGCTGAAGGAAAGACGTGTTCGATTGCATCTTTACTTACTTTCATTAATGAGATGAACCGTTATATATACGAATACAAAAACGCCTAAAAGTAACGTTAGAAAAAAACATCTTCGAGCATTAATTTTAACAGATGAATCACGATGCCCTAAGTCTCGTCAGATTGTCGTCTCGCCTCGAGAATAAGTACAAATACAATACAAAAATACTTTATAGTACACCAGATACAGATCATTACAAAAAAAATTACATTACACGTACAATAGGCGGCCTTATGGCTTAGTAATTTCGTAAAAAGTATGGAGCAGGTGAGACAGGGTGAGACTCACGTAAGATGTTGGGATAAGGTGAATCTCACGAGAGGCTGGGAGTAGTCATGTGTGAGACATTGCTAATAGACGGTGCGCCTTGAGACGTTAGGAATAACTCCTAATATCGCTCAGAATTTTGTTAGACTTCCCTTCTCTTGTGCACCTTCACTCTAAGAAGGTGCAAGCTCTCGTGCGAAGACTATTCATAATCATACTCTTTATTTGCATGAATGCATTTTTTAGTTTTTAATTTTAAATCCTATATAATGTGTGCAAAATCTTAGTAACTACTATTATAATCGTTGATGTCTCCAATGTCAATATAGGTACTTAACCAATATCCAAATAAAAAAATTAACGATAATATAAAATACATGTAAAACAATAAAATTAAAATAAATCGGTCGAAAATGAATGTCAATTAGATTTTAAATTCAAATATTCTTTTACATCATGAAATCAATTTTCTAGTGGCCAGTTTTTAATTTGGTTTTGAACATGTTAATGGCAAATCTTTAGATAATTTATTGTTGATAGTATTATGGCTTATTCCTTGCAATCTGCTGAAACTAGGGATACATCGAAAACTCCCCTTGTTCCGTTAGGTGCTCCTTGCCTACGTGCTCTAGAGGTTGTTGCACCCATTGCAAATAATCTAAACTTTAATTTGCGATCTCTACATCTCCTCTACACCATTCAACCGAAATAGCACCTTATCTGTATGATTCTAAATCTATTTTAGATGGAACTACAGCTGTTCAAAGGCTGTTATTGGGGGAGAGGCTGCAAATAGGTGTCTTCCCGCTCTGTCCCTTCGGTTGATTGTCATTTGATCGTGCCGGGGGTGACGGAGTTATGATCAGTCTGTAATAGATGAGAAACTGCATGCTCTTAAACTGCTTCGGTTTCATTTTAATATCTACTGAGGAAAAAACACAATGTTTAAACTGTCTACATAACTAGCCTTATGGCGATCCAGTCCAAACGCTATCTAGTCCTAACGCGATATGGTCAATATGGTCATAATGAGATTCAGTCAGAAAGCAATTTAGTCATAACTTCTATCTAGTCAAATCAAGATGTAGTCTTAAAGCTTCTAACCCAATTGAAGAAGTACATTTCATCAAAAGAACATAAAATGTATTTAGATATTCACTATTACGAAAAACCTACCGACACAGATGGTAGACAGATAGATTAAGTATAGCTAAGTGCCTAAGTTAAGTTCAGTAATAGTTAAGTTAAGCATAGCATAGTAGAGCTCGCTTCATCTTTACGACAGTTTTTCGGAGAGTACAAAAATCATTATAGAAATGCCTTAATAAATAAATAACTTGGGCATCAATCCACAAGCAGAACATTACAAAATAAGTACATAAATCATTATTATACCTAGTTACACCTAGAATCTCCATTGTATCTGCTATGAAACTGTACCACTGTCTGTGTTCTACTTGCATGTTTTATCATATAACTCTTCCGGAGGTTCTCCAGTAGCCCTATTCTCTCCTCTCATCTACATTAGCGGACTAATTGAACTAAATAAATAAATAAATAAAAATCTATAGACAGAATCACTACATAGTATAAAACAAAGTCGCTTCCCGCTGTCTGTCTGTCCCTATGTATGCTTAGACCTTTGAAACTATTTTTTATTATGAACAAAAATAAAACGGATTTTCATGTGGGCGACGCATCGGGGTGCGGTGCAGCTAGTAAGAAATGAAGTAAATAAAAGCAGAACTTGTAAAAGACATAATATATCTGTATAGCATATTATCTATGCCAGACAAAGTTGATGGAAGGAGACTAATTGAATACATATTGGAATGCTCTGACGTGCAAGCGTCGTAATAGGTACCTACATCCTTGCGGGGAAGTTCCTCAACTTAAGATAAACCTGACTCGATTCTCGAAACATGGGTTTTTGTCGAGCAGGAATTTTAGGGGGGTATTTCCTAAGCACCTGCTTTTAGGTCCTCCAGACCACTTGACTAGTAATTGGTAGGTACCTAACTATCATGGTTGTTCATAATTGCTAACTTAATCTTTAATTAAAGTACTTAAAACAATGCGGTTAAAATGTATATTTATCGGAATAATTTTATGATAAGCGGTGTTTTCCGTTGTTCTATACTACATATTTATTTCGTTACAGTTGCATTCGTCAAGATCTAAGTACTACCTAACTAAAATCACTCGCATATTGTGGGGTTGTTTCATCACGAATCATCTTCCTGGTAAATAAATACCTAAAAGTGTAAGTTATTCTAAGCATGTGCTAGATAAATATTTTTCTTTATTGTACCATGAATGCTCATTTGACAAATTTTCGTTTAAAACTAACAACAAATCATAGCCCAAGACATTCTGAAAACCGAGTTGTCTTTGTACGCTTCGTATTCAAACGACAATTTACAGCAATAATAACTAACAGAAACCCAATACCGAATATGGTAATAAAGTATACCGAATGAGATAACTTAAGAATTTATTGTACATACCTACAGGTTATAGAAGGCACTTGGCAGTTGGTACACGCGGATAATGTTGATGATATGAGTAGGTTAAATTAGGTGACAACAATAATTCCCAGGTAATCTAGACACTTCAGGGTAAATATTGAGTCAATATAGATTCGCTATTATTAATAATTTGTTGATAAGAAATCGTTGTTCGAACTATCAAATGTTAGGAAAGAAAGTGTCTGAGGTGTGGTACAAAGGTTAGCTTATAAAATAATCTTTAAGGACATACGTGTTTTTACTAGCTTCTATTCACTTCAGTGAAAGTGCAAAGATAAACGAATAGATAAAAAAATAAAAATACCTGTATTCTTAAAAGTGAAACAGGAAATAATTATATATGCTGTTTCACTTTTAACTGAAGTATTAAGTCTTACTTCCTACTTATAATACAAAGGCGATAGTTTGTAAAAATATGTTTTGAACCCGAGACATCGTCAAAGTTACTGGTTCTTTCTCGACCTGGAATAACATTATAGGCTACTTTTTAACCCAAAATAACCCTGTGATAAATAAATCATAAATAAATAAATAATGCTGGACAATCCACACAGCATCATCAAGCCCCAAGGTAAGCAGAGCTTGTGTTATGGACACTAGATGTTTGATATACTTAAAATAATACATGTATGTAAAATAAAAAATATCTACCTTACATAGGTAGATATTTTTTATTTTACATAGATAACGACTAGAAAACCCGGAACAATTATCTGCAGATCGTACACACAATAGTCCAGGGGCGAATCGAACCCGCAAGCTCCTGCGTCGCAGGTCAACCTTCGCCCACCGCGCCACAGAGGTCGTCGTGACCTAGATCCACTCTTATTGCGAATCAAACATGAAAACTCCTTTATCGAAGACACGTGGTCCCTACATGCGTCCTGTTACTCGTATCTCAGCGTCATCGCAGAACCTTATTATTGCGCTGATAATGCACCTGGAAGATTGATTGGCATGAGTGTTCAAGTTTATGCATGTATCATTTGATGAATCCTTTTTGTTTTCTTCTTGATAAGCTTTATGATTATCGGCATTGGCAGAACTATAGGAGTATGGATGACACAAGAAACACTCTACTGAAAAAAATGCTTGAATAGTTTAAAAGTGACGTAGTGAGCTTTTAAAGAAAGGAATTACCCATTGCTTGAGGTAAAAATCTCAGGTTTTTTCAAAATTTACCACTCATATTAGTATTGTAACTACGCCTCCATTCCATGACTATGTATGACATAGTCTCTGCATGGTTTCTGCATGGACATTTTCTATTCGTGGGAATAGAAAATTTTCTTAATGAATAGCTAGTAATTCCTTACTAACCACGGCCGGAGGGAATCAATCGAATATAATAATGTTCTTTCATTACCAAAATAAAATAATGAATCATAAATCCTATATCCTATATCCTCGAAACACTTGCGCCAAGACCCTCGATTGCAAGAAAGACGCGATGTAACGCGATGCAATGACAAATTTCAAAGACGACTGAGAATTGAAAATCAACAGAAACTATTGGATGAAACCGAGATATCCGTAAAGATGCGCATGTCAGACTCTTGCTTGCCATTTTTTGTTAGAAACAGATTCAGTAGAAGTTATTTCTCTTATTCCTTTGTTTATAAATCCCATTCAAGATCACATAACATAACAATAATCGTTTCGCAAACACTCGACTTGTAAACAGTTAGGTAAGTATTTACTTATCAGTTATATTTACTTTTGATCCACACCTTTCTATACTCAGGTGTCAACTTAGGCAATCGTGTGGCAATAGCAGGTGGACTGATGTTCAGAATCACAGGGTAATCCTGTGATTCTGAGCATCAGTTCATCTGCTATTACTGGGATAACTCCAACAACTTGGCCTTCTAGCCAAGTACATGGATTGTTGGTTGTCTAAGTTAAAAAAGAGAAAAATAACATCGCGTGTCGTCGTAAAGTATCAATACGTAAATTATTTGAAATTATACCATATCACTAGCTTCCATGATTTAGTTTTTTTCCCTTGAACAAGGGCCGTATGAAATTTATTCCTCTAACCTCGGATGATTTACGCTTTATTTTTTTCTCTTGAATTTAAGTGCCGAAAAACTGTACATATAAAACTTCCTTAGTCGATGTTAAGCCAATTGGTAATGATTATGGGCTAAGGCCTCCAAAACCTTTCGTTGGAAGGTCAAGATATCGTCTCGCACGTTTCCTGGGGTGACGATATGTCGACTGACGGATTTAAAGCAAAATATAAATAAAAAATGCCGGACAATCCATACAGCATAATCTAGCCCCACGTTAAACAGAGCTTGTGGTGTAGGTACTATGACATGGAAAGTATCCATATTCGGCCTTACAACCGTATCTGGATTGATACGACAGTAGAAAAAATCTTTATGAATCAGCATTTATTTTTATAGTTGTTCAATCATTCCCGCTATCAGTTCACTCACTGGATGCAAAGATCATTGCGATCATCGAATAACATTTTGTTTACGTGTTTTGACTCACTGAAAATAATAAGTTGTTTTGTAATGCTCAGGGATCACCTATATGAATGACGACATGTCATCACTGCACCTCCGACATGTCATCACTGCACCTCTTCTCTAACGACTCAGTTATCAGATTCAAATTGAAAATCTTTATTTCTTTATTTAGGCTTCACTACATAGTATAAAACAAAGTCTCTTCCCGCTGTCTGTTCCTATGTCATTGTGTTAGATCTTTAAAACTACGCAACGCATTTTGAGGCGGTTTTTTAAATAGAAAGAAGGATTCAAGAAGTACGTTCTTAAATCATTTGACACATCGATTTCCACGCGGGCGAAACCTCGGGGTGTATCTAGTACAAAACAAGCAATACAAGCTTAGATAAGACAAGTCAAATTACCATAAATTATTATCAAATATTCTTTTGATTTTCTTTTCACTTCAGTTTCTTGTCCACTAGTGGAAGAAGTGAAAAAGAAACCGCTAGCCACTCTGCATCGTAGCGATAAGCTTAACAGTTTTTTTAATGCAATCCATAGAAATGATCTTTTAACTGATAAGGGCAACTACCGGCGCCAGCAAAGAACTTATTTCCATGCTGAACCAATTAGAGAAAACTTGAACCAAACCAGTATCATGTTACTGAAGAAAAACTAGCTAGTTAACTCTTTCATATTTAATAGTCTAGCTGTTAATTTATGATCTGTAATCTCCAGGATGGGAGTGGCTAGGATGACAAGGACTAGACCATAATTTCATAGATTTGGATCGATTATGATTAAGATGAAGATAAAGTGGTTTTTTATGCAAAAATTTACCTTTAACGCGTTTTAACGCAACCAGCTTTATCTCTATGGCTGCGTTTTAGGTGGACTGGGCGAGCGGATTTTATATAATAGCTTTCAAAGCTGCTGTAACTACTGTGGTTACTGAAAAGACGACCGATGTGGCGCGGTGGGCGAAGGTCCGCCTGCGACGCAGGAGGTTGCGGGTTCGATTCCCGCCTCGGAACAATTGTGTGTACGATCTGCAGATATTTGTTCCGGGTGTTCTGGTCGTTTTCTATGTATAATAAAAAATATCTATCTATGTAATGTATTGTATTATGTATATCAGTCATCTAGTACCCATAACACAAGCTTTGCTTAGCTTGGGGCTAGATGATGTTGTGTGAATTGTCCAGCATTATTTTATTATATTTATTTAAAGTATAAAAATACCCGACTTACTAAAAAATACACCTTTTTGCCAAACTTTAACATTTTCATGGTCCACGCCCGACAGGGTTACCAAGAAGAATATCTTTGTAAGCCTTTCCAAAACAATCATTCTCTGGCATTTTAATTGGTTCGTTTTGTGTCTATTAAATTGTTAATAATTTTTAAGATAGCCGCGCTGCAGAGCGAGAACTTCTAGCACTGGTATCATATTACTTATATTAAAAGAGGGTCCCATACCACTGAAATGTGATTAAGTAAAAGAAATGAACTGTTTTTTTTTGCGACGCACGTGATGCTCCTTTAGGCGGGTCGGCGGCGAGCCCCTGCAAGTCCCACCTGGCTGGGTAGTTATAGCGTTAATAAGACTAGCTAAAAATATTGCGAAAACCTACAAAATATAACTAAGAACCATTATATAATAAAAAGAGTATTTTACACCGTGCTCTAGACCTTGTCAATTGTGTTTCACCTAGGTCACGGTCATATAGCATGAATACGAAATCTGAGTCTTATTGTTATAGCACACAGCATAACTTAGTATACATAAAGTGCTGTAACTGTTATAGGCACTGTCTTCTATCTACTGGACGTGTTGATTTATATGTAGGAATAGCAAACACAGTGGCAAATATATAACAAAATTAACATACCTACAAATAGCTATTCATTCATAAATCTATCGAAAATTTACATACGTATTGGTAAAACGGGTTTGCTGCGAGCTTTTATTGTAGAGCAACAACGTTTTATGTATTCAAAACACGGGAGTTATTTAGGTATGTGTGAACTATGTATCATTTATGTGTGAACTTTCCAGCATTATGATATGATAATAATATTATTATATCATCACGTGGTCAGCTGTTGTTTTCCGATCAATTACAATGTGTGTCTCTTCAAAACATGAGTAAAAAGGTGTTTTCTAAATCTTCTTGATACATCGCACATCGTCCTTTTTCATCAGGTCAAACGAAGGTATCTTCATCATCAACCTATAGTAGTCCATTGCTGGACATAAACCTCCCCTAATGAACGCCATATCGCCGCCCTGTCTTCAAGCTTTCCGCATCCAGCATCTGTATGCAGTCCTTCGCAGATCGTCATCCCACCTGACCTGTGGGCGTCCTACACTACGTTCGCCGTCCAAGAAACGTCCAAGAAGACATTTAACCCAGACTTAACTAAGGTATATTAATAGTAAATAACAATTGAAGCAAAATTTTACCCACAGCTGGGAGAGGCCTTCCAAAGCTTGTGCCACCCACCCAGTTCTTGGATTTGTAAGTACATTTACTTACATACATTCAATTCCATGTAATCTGTTCAGACATATCAATTGAAATTTGAATAGCAATCCATACCTCAGCAGAATGAAGTCGGATTCATTGAATTTATTCCGTAAAACCAATTTTATATTCATGACATTTCCATAAAGTTGGTAGTCCTTGATTACCACTCCATTACGCTTCGATGTCTTTTATGAGCCCGCTCGAATTCTTTCGATTATACAGTCCTACCTGTATAATAAAACATAAAATACAGATAATTATGTACTTAACTTAGTATGCAGATACATACTTATAATCCACGCGCGATAAGAATGGGATAGAACCATTTCGAACTGACACAAGCACGGAAGGTTTTTTATTTTGCCAAGGTTAAATCCCATTTCGACTAGGCGCAGATTCTACCAGAAATATTAACTTTGACAAGGTTCCGTCCCCCTCGCAACGCATTATAAGTTCACAAGGTTTTTGCAGGTATAATGTTGCAAATTCGCGCTAATGCCCCGGCGGAATGGGAACGAGATCGTGGTTATTTTGCAGAGATAAATGCGCGGCTCCATTGTTGTGCGGGACGGCGAAGGCCGAACGAGAATCGTCATGACGTCATAACGTCCATCATTACACTGATGGAGACAATGGCTACAAGAAAGTTATCTAGTATTTATGGGTCAAGTACCTAATTAAAAACGATCCCACCAAAACATAAATGTAAAAAAGGAGAGCCAAGTTCAATACAAAAATTATGATTGGCTGTGGGCTTCCCCGCAAAAAGAATGGAGATATAAATGAGTGCCAAGTCAAATCTATGTAGGTTAGATTTGACTTTGCCAGTTTTCATTACATCAGTCATTTTATAAAGTTATTCAACGTTTTAATTCTGATAAAAACTGGCCAAGTCAAATCTAACCTACATATATTTGACTTGGCACTCATTTATATCTCCATTCTTTTTGCGGGGAAGCCCACAGCCAATCATAATTTTTGTATTGAACTTGGCTCTCCTTTTTTACATTTATGTTTTGGTGGGATATCATTACTTTTTGTAAAGAAAACTAGGCAGGTATTGAGATTTAATGTTCATCTTATCTTAATCAAGTAAAACACCTCAGAACACTTAGTGTTGGTTTATTGTACCGAATACATACAACTACGCACTTATTACAAAGTCACTGCACTGCACCCTAACAACTACACTGTATTCTATGGCGCAATCGGAGACGTTAGTACCTACTATTGCTTATTCTATGCAATGCTTCGACATAGGTACATAGCTAGGTAGGTATTATACGGGCCGGTCCCAAAAAACTACACTGTATTCTATGGCGCAATCGGAGACGTAGTACTATTGCTTATTATATGCAATGCGGATCTATTTTAATTTAAACCTTATTCCATTGACATAAGGTCGTCGTCGCTAACATTACTTATTTTTTGA
This sequence comes from Eupithecia dodoneata, assembly GCA_947044415.1. Lineage (NCBI taxonomy): Eukaryota > Metazoa > Arthropoda > Insecta > Lepidoptera > Geometridae > Eupithecia > Eupithecia dodoneata. The sequence continues at coordinate 1,363,051 of OX345656.1, read as the reverse complement.
CTTTTTTTTATTTTTTGATTTTTTCCTACGTTTACTCACAATTACCGAGCTGGACTCCAAATTTCATCCTTCTAGGTCATCTGGAAGTAGGTTAGATTTAGGTACTATATATATGTCAGTCAGTCAGTGTGAATTTTTACGACTTTTTGACCTTCATATCTTTATAACCGTTTGAGCTAGCTTCATGAAATTTGGGCTTCTACATGTCCTTATGGATATAACTAAACAGACGTAGTTTTATGTGTTTACTTTAAAGATGTTTTGAGTTATAGAAGGGTCAAAAGTGGCACCAAGTGGTTCGTGTAATGATACACTCGGCGCGTTCCTTTGCTTGAACTTGGCTTGAACACGCTGCCGCGTGTTCTAATATTAGTCTCAACGTAGCACTTGCTACGCGTGATGTAGACAAGCTACGCAAGTCGTAGCACTTGCTACGAGTTATGTAGCGATTGCTACGCATTGCGTAGACATAGCTTTTTAAGGCGCAGCCGGAGGTAGACGCGTAACATCTACATATTGTTGGAAACGAATAAGTGCTACGTTTGGCGGTGCTAGCGATTGCTACGAATAATTAGATGGAACAGACATTATATCTCGGAAAAACTCATTCCTAAATAAAATTATCGTTTCACGTCTCGTTTTGTTTCATAGCTTAACTCTTACACGATATTTCAGTCACCGCACCGCGTATCAATGGAAACGCACTACCGAGTGGCGTACGTGCGCGCGCGCACGTCTCGTCTCCCATTCCAGCCGGGTTCATCAAGGCGTTATCTGCCTAGCGCCTATTGGAACTCACCTAACTTGATTCGCGCCAATCAGGTCATTTGCGCATTGTTTTGCTTGGTTACGACTTGTTTGTGTCGTTGCTATGTGGAAGAAATGACCGTCTGGTCAAAGAAGTATTACAGGTAGTTAATATAAAGTGTCTGGTAGGGTAACATGACCTTTGTCTGATGTTTTTATTGACGTCCTATAAAAGGCGGGTGATAAGGGCCGTTTCTGTCAAGGCAGAGTGGAGCAGAGAGAGTGAACAAAATGTTTATTTTTATACAATTTTTTTACTTTTTATATTAAGATCCGTGAATATCTTATTAGTGGTGTGGAAATATCATCACATGATCTGATACATCAAATGTCACATGACATGTTATTCAGGATTCTATTAAAATATTTTATACATAGGTACGAGTAGGTACCTACTCATTTCGCTAAACCGGCATGTAACTTTCGGACGACTACTGATGGTTAAATTATTGCAATCTAAAAGTTCCTTGTGACTTATCTTGTTTTGTTCTACAGCGCAGTAGTTTTTGGATGCCTAATCTTAGTAGGTAACAGTTTCTATCTCGATTCTATGTTTGATTTGAAGGTCGTTCTTTAAGCATAGTTGAGAATATGTTAATTTTAGTTGCACACAAAGCCCACACTTTCGAGTTCCGAACTTAGTATTATAGAGTGCTAAATTGTATGGGGGTCAACCCAAACCTCACCCAATCTCACGTGGGTGAACCCTCTCACCCACATGAGATTGGGTGAGGTTTGGGTTGGTTTTTTTTTGTATCCAAGTTTAGTACAAAGTTCCTATTATTATTGTTCGTAGTTGAAGTAGTTGCTATGTTCTCTGTAATAAATGATTTGTATTGGAAATATTAGTTTTCATGACCACCCTATTTTGAATAACAGATGAGAGAGTAGGCGTGTTGTCTGATAAACGTATCTTGAAATATGAGGAGTATATCATATTGTATTTATCAAGTATTTGACAGTACAAAGGTGAAGGAACAAGTAAGCATGATGAGCTCACTACCATTGTTTTGATTTTAACTTTCGTTTTATAAACTCACGGTTACATATTGCTAAATATTTTGAATGTAAATAAATAAAGAGCGACCTTCACATGTCAAATATTATGGAACTTTATGATAATATTCGATGAAACAATTTATTTTATGAAATCATTGTTTAGGTCATTATTATGTGATCATCATCATCATCATCATCATCAGCCTATAGCAGTCCACTGCTGGACATAGGCATATTATGTGATGGCAGATCATAATGGCCTACGAAGGACTAAAGAACATACAGAGGACCTATGTCCAGTTGTGGGCAGCATAGGCAGTGATTAGTAGTGACGTTTATTATTACAATATTCGATGTTGATTGGAAGAAATATGTATAAAACTTTTTATTTATTTACATAACTGAAATCAAGAATAAATTAGGCTCCTATTGAAGACAACTAGGACAAAAGAAAGTTGAATTAAAATTAAACACTAAAATACCCTTGTTCCCTGGACTTTGTTGAGATGTTTATTTTTTTTTCGCTTTAAATTTATGAAGATTTTAATAGAAAAAGTGAAAGTTATATTTTGTTTGGGCGACCTCTGTGGTGTGTTGGGCGAAGGTCCGCTTGTGGCACAGGAGATTGCGGGTTCGATTCCCGCCTGTTCAACGTCCAAGCGGGCGAACCCAAGGGCACAAGCCAGTTTCCTACTTCATGCCCAAGGTCATGGTCCTGACAGACGTCACTCGGCATGTGTTACGTCAACGCTACAATGGTACAAGGTGATCGACGCCACGGAGTCAATACAGCTGAGCAATGTCGAAGATATATCTATCGTATATCCGTTATCTAGTACCCATAACACGAGCTCTGTTTAGTTTGGGGCTAGATGATGCTTTGTGGATTGTCGGGCATTATTTATTTATTTATGTTTGTTAACCCACCCAAATAATAATGAAACTATATAATACGAAAGTGACTTCACCTCTATCAGAGCTAGATTATTATTTATTATAGATAATATTAGGAATAATATTATTATTCTGCCTGTCTGTAAATTTTCACGTAACGTTTGAACTTGGCAATGATAGGATGTTATTCCAGCATTTTTCTTACCCAGGAGAAGAGCACGTGAAGCCGCCGTGGTCAGGAGCGAGGTCTACATTATCTTATGTGTTATTATTCATCTCCTTGATCTACATCATCATCCATCACCATCATCCATGATCTTAATCATCCTATGTGTTGTTATGTTCTATGTTAGTCCATAGCTGGACATAGGCCTCCCCTGATAAGCGCCATAGCGCTCTATCTTCAGCTTGACTCATTCAGCATCAGGAGCGAGATAAGAAACACTTATTATACTTTTACACTTAAACAGCCAGTCAGTACCTGATTCACCCTGTATAGTGATATCGTCACAAGGCCATTGACCTTCACTGCGAGGGGCACGGCAACTTACGTAATGAATAGGTAGGGTAATGTGGGGTATTACCGGTCGCCTAGGCAAAATAAAACACAATTAGTGTTATATTTTGTTTAGGCGTCGTCGTCGGTAATACCAGACATCTTCGTCCGCCGTGTCTTAAACTAGCGTCCCGCCCCGGCTTCGCACGTTTTTTATATATATTATACATATAAACCTTCCCTTGAATTACTCTATCTATTTAAAAAACCGCATTAAAATCCGTTGCGTAGTTTTAAAGATCTAACCTAAGCATACATAGGAACAGAGAGACAGCGGGAAGTGACTTTGTTTTATACTATGTAGTAATTCGATTTACCTATACGGTATCTAGTACCCACAACATATTAGGCTGTGCTTACTATGAGAGTAGATTATTTATTATTTCAATTTTAATTTGTCATAGAAGTGCAGAACACTTATGAGCAAAAAATGGATTTTGCTCACTGATTTTAAGTGGCAAATACACTGTTTTCGATCTAAAGTGGTTAAAAACTATGTTTATTGATATAAATAAATAAATTTAAAATATTTATAATAAGTTTGCATACGTTGTTTTTTAGTTAGAATATTGTCTTTTAACCGTCTTTTAACCATTTAGGGCACTACTCAGTAATTTGTTCTATTAAATATCATAGTTAATTACCATTTGTTTCATCATCATCATCATCGTTTGCGGATTTACTGCCCTGCCCGATGCAAGTTGGGCGGGCGGAAGGGCCCAGGGACAAGGAGGTTTTAACTATAGCCAATCAACCTCATTATTACATGCTAGCCTATTGTGCTAGCCTCGCAGTCCAGAAACGCAAAACCTTCCTGGAATCTACACAGACTTCAAAGAGAATACAAATTACTACAAAGACTTCGCGGAGTAAAATCGGTAAGTATAGTAAAAGCATGTGCGTCATTCATGGGTAATGAAAGTGTAGAGTAGAATCCACGCTGACAAAGTTGCGGGGATAGCTAGTGTATAATAGAGATCAGTGTCGTAGGTACTTGTTTATCGTGCGTACGCTATTACTGCGTGAGATTATATTAGACAACATCTCGCAGTAGGCGAGATGGTCCACTTTGAATGGGTGATTTCGTTCGTGCCATGCTATTCGTACTCTCGACCATCTCGAATTAAGGCTTGGACGAAGGAAATCAGCCCTCTATACTCCTTGATCGTAGACTTAAGGTTTTCGGATTCGAAAGGATAGCATATCTACAGGGTGGGGCATAAGTAATCACCCTATTGGAACACGCTATAACTTTTGCAAATGACGCCAAATGTCAATTCGGTTTTGACATTTGTGAAGTAAACAAACGTAAAATACAAATCGACAAGCCATGAATTGGTTTACTCCGCAAGAACGCGGAATACAGGTAAATAATACGCGGATAGATTAAACGGCTACTGTGGACGGTGCGCGCTACAGAGCCATGATTACCGAATTTTTTCTTCCTCAATTGGATGAATTGGGACTGGAGAACATGTGGTTCCAACAGGACGGTGCAACGGCGCAAACTGCTCGAGCCACAACTGATGGAAGATTCTGAAGGAAGCATTTCCGGGTCACTTAATCTCTCGTTTTGGTGATTTGCACTGGCCGGCCAGATCACCCGATTTACCGCTCCAGACTTCTTTTTATGGGGATTTTTAAAGTCACGGGCTTACGTCAACAAGCCTGAGACTCTCGAAGCTCTTAAGGAGAATATTCGCCAGGAATGCGAGAACCTGTCGCCCGAAGTTCTGGCAAGAGTGATGAAAAATGTCATAAAACGGTATGGTCATCAACTCTGGCGGCGGCCACTTGACTGATATCATTTTCTCAACTTAATGGAATAAATTCTAATGAATTAAGTTAACAAATTTTACAAGCAGAACCAATGTTTTTTCATTAAAAAAAATTACAGCAAAAGAACAACGGATGATTACTTTTGCCCCACCCTGTATAATATTACGTAGTTATTGTAATCTCTTTGTATATCTATGGCCATAGTTAATATAGTCTCTCGTATTCTCTTTGCATGTATAATAGATTTCAGAGAGTAAAGTTTGTTATTGTATTCTCCTTGTAAACTAATATAGATTTTCATCTAATTTTCATTTCCACATTATCCCCTAAATTCTTAATTACAATTATCTCATGACCCCTGTGACCACTTCTGATAAAATTATTTGTTCTTATTGGCTAATATAACGAGTTCATTCATGTTTAACATTACTGTGGCTTCTTCCACAAACTCCAGTGAAAATAAAGTGAGAGCTGATGTGATCATCCTGGGATGCACCCTGCCTGGCATCGTCACTGCTCACAAGCTGAAGAAACGCTTTGGAGACACCATGGACATCGTGGTGCTCGACCTCGCAGCGCCAACCAAGGCTTCCTCCAAGTGTAACGTTTCCTTTCAAAAAGTTGATGAAACTAAAAATATCTCATTTTTGGAGAAAACAAATAAAAAAAAAAAGCTCGTAGACAACGTCGCAAGGTATTACCTAGCTAAATATGCAACGGAGCTCAGCATTCCCCTCCCAGAATCTATCATGAACCCAGAAAGAGTGAACCAGAAGCTGAACAAACTCTTCCAACACATTAACGGCAGCACCGTAGAATGCAAGACAGATTACCACGATTTTCACTACCTCAGTTTTGTAGAGAAGTTCGAATTGAAACAGTACCAATCAGTGCTCGATATAAACATGAAACATCTCTTTCAAACAAGTAGAGTGGACAGTGTAAAGGACAGAAGTATGCTGATGTTCTACGACAGAACTTCGATGGAACAACACATCTGCGGTGCTCTACTATTTGCGAACTGTCGAGATATTATGCGTCTCATCGTCAGACTGGTTTGTGGAGCCTCCCCAAAAACTGTATCTGTCCTGTTCTATCTTCATCAATGCTACAGAACGAACGGTGCAAGAAATCAACTTGACGGAGACAACACGAGGTTTCGAGAAAAACTGATGGGCTATTGTAGAAAACGACTCGCGGCCAGACTCCTACATAGCGTAGCCGACATTACTCACGAATCAAAGCCGATCCAGCGGATCAAATCGTGCCCGGACGAACAAGTCGTTCTGGAGACCTTGAAAGGAGGGACCACTTACGTCTGCAATTTGTTAGCGTTGGCTTTGAAACCTGATGACCTTCATCAGATTAAATTGGATGGGCAGTTGCTATCACAGGAAGACTTAAACTTAGTTAAAAACATGAGTCCCGGGCGGGCGAGGAAATTCTGCGTCCAGTACAAAGAAAACTTCTGGGCGAGGCAGGGCTACAGTGGCGACATCCTCAGCGTGCGCGGGCCAGTCATATGGGCCATGGAGCGGCCCGAGATGTCCGACACGGGCAGCGTGGACCGGTACTCGTCTCTCATGGGCTACCTGATGGTGGAAGAAGATGACGAAGACATAACGAGCAGAAACGGAGTTTTGGAGCAGCTTGTGAAATTATTCGGAGAGGAAGCAGCCAATCCAGTGAGCTATAGAGAGACCAGCATAGCCGATGTTTTCGTCCCTAAGTGCGGCGACTATGTGGCTTTGCGGGGGCTGACTACAGGGTGGGAGACTCCAAGACATGTCGAGTGGGGAGCTTTGGACATATTTGCGGATGGGGACGTGGCTGCTGCGCTCGAGGCCGGTCACAGAGCGTATTTGCACCTGCTGACCTGTCTCCGGCCTCAGGCGCAGACCTACGAGGACCTCAGCGCGCACCAGAGGCCTGCCGGATTCGACGGAGACAACATCCTGCATACATGGCTTTCGCACATCAATCTGATCAGTAGTATGAAATGGTCGATCTTTCTTGCGGCCTCAATGGTGACAGCTGGTTTAGTGCGATCGTACTTTTTAAAATGATGTATTCTTTGTGTTTTTGGGGTGAAATTAATAATTACTATTATGGCGTCTGGAGAAATTATTATTTACATTTATTACATACTTAGACTTTTTAGATTTCCATATCATCATCTTTGTATTCATAGAATGAATGAGGAAATGGTAAAGAATATCGAAGGTAGTCACATCACCTATTATAGGTATGTCTTATCTATGCATGGTGCCATAAGACCTTCGACCGGGTCGCATGAATTAGGCCAAGGTCGTTTCCATTAACTGATGAACATTTCAATTCAATGAGTCCAACGCTAGTTATTAGTTACCTACTTATCATGGTTACGTGTGATTTGCATGGGAAAACATTTAGGTTCGACTTGCCAAATGCTCGAGATGATTCTAACAGAGTATAAGTGACGAAGCATACTTTTATTTACCATGATTTGCTGTTTTTGTTATCTATCCTAGCAATCCGATACGCTTGCTATAATTATTTTAGCAGGCATCCCCAGTTATTTTTTAACTTAACCAAGCTTGCCATACTTATAATAATTGGGGTCTTGATCGTATACGTGATGGCTATCTTAATAACGTTTGGTATGATTGTAATATTGTCCAGTTTTATCAAGGAAAAGTTTGATTTCTATACGCGGGCAATAGTGTATACATATAATAGATATAATTCGATTATTTTTAAAATTTAAAAAACACAAGTCGTATCCCTGCGTTTTAAACAGTTTCTTATTAATATTTTGCGGGATTAATACCAATGGGGATAAATAATAAAGATACATTTAGGGACCCCCTCGGAATCATCCTCTGTAAAACTGCAAAATAATTATCCATAGTTAGGTCTTTATATGAGAAATAGATACAGCCGACCATAGAACCTCCTCCCTTTTTCAAAGTCAGTTAAAAATAAGCACATATTCTTATCTAATGAAGAAAATCAACAATGTTAATGATATCTTATTGACATTATAATCCTTGCCAGTAAATATAATTAAATTATTTGTCAGTAGGTAAGGACGAGGACGGAGCAATGCCATAATTGGTACCTACTGGATGTATCCTTCATAGTTAAATCACAATAGCCAAGGTTCAAAACCCTGAAACTTAAAATCTTTATTTGCTCTGTTCTTATTGTATTTGCTTATTCGTCTAAATCTGTTTTTACGATATAAACATCGTAAGTATTGTCATCATTTATTGAGATGTAACAGTTCTTGTTCTTATCTTTAATTTAGCCAAGGTTCAGAAGTACTTCCGCGGCAAAAAGTGGTGACAAGGAAATGTGGTTTCTATTCATTCCGCTTCGCCGAATGCCCAGCAAATTGGTAAATGGACCTATTTATGTACTTTACCGTAGCATTCAAACTATTTCCGGTTTATGCTATTATTCAGTTATCAAATGATAACAATTTTCTTTATTTATTTTTATTTTAAGTCATTATTGTCCCACTGCTGGGCAAAACCTCCCTTTTCTCCTTCCACTCCTCGCGATCCAACGCTGCAACAGGCTATGATGGAAGATAACAAGTTCCTTACAATGTAAAAAATAAATTGTCAATCATTTGCTGTTTACCTCCCGTACATGGCGCTCATTAGGGGAGGCCTATACAAAATACAAATACAAAAAAATCTACTGAAAATTATCGAAATGGTCATTGTTGGCTACCGTGATGGAGGGAAAGCGATGTCACTGTAGATCTCCAACTACATAGATAGAAAAAATCCCAAAGTTACCACCTTTTGTCATTTATTTTCAATATTATGACTAAACTACTGATATTTTACATTATTTTTTGTTTTAAAGACACCAAACATCTCTAAACAATTCCACTTTGACTTGATACAATGATTTTCTTAATTACTATGTTTAAATAGCGCCCTGCTTGTCGCATCCAGCATCTCTCAGTCTTTCGCAGGTCGTCATGTCGTCGCCCACCTGGTCGGAGGGCGCTATGGCGCTCATTGGGGCAGGCCTGTGTCCAGCAGTGGACTGCTTTAGGCTGATGATGGTGATGATATTTATATACATGAGAGCGGCGGCGGCTTGGCATGCGCGATCAGTCTTAGGAGGAAGTCAGTACTAATTGACGACCGATGTGGCGCGGTGGGCGAAAGTCCGCCTGCGACGCAGGAGGTTGCGGGTTCGATTCCCGCCTCGGAACAATTGTGTGTACGATCTGCAGATATTTGTTCCGGGTGTTCTGGTCGTTTTCTATGTATAATAAAAAATATCTATCTATGTAATGTATTGTATTATGTATATCAGTTATCTAGTACCCATAACACAAGCTCTGCTTACCATGGGGCTAGATAATGCGTGTGAATTGTCCAGCATTTATTTATTTTATATTAATAATTGGAATAAGAATTACTAATTAAAATAAAGTGGCTGCTATCTCCTACGGTTACCAAAACAACGTGTAGATTATGTATAAAGTAAAGTTGCCTCACAATGGAATTGTAACAGTTTTGTAGGTCACTACCACACGCGTAGGGGCATGCCAAGCACTGCCGTAATAGACTTTCCATTTGTCATACTCAAACACGTTGTGTTACGTATACCTCGGTAATAGGCCTAGAGCCTGTGACAGCCAGTCCTTCGTCATTTTATAAAAACTCGAGTTTGTCAGCGTATGCCCCCAACACCGGTAGGAACGATCACCGATTATGAAGTTTGGGTCATAGTGGGTTTGGCAGATATTGGCTTATGAAGTTGCTGAATTTGCACCAAATATTGGTTATAGTATAAAGGTCTATTTTTTATATTTTGTTCGGGATAGTATTAGAAATGCAACTCGCACTGCCAGACGTTTTCCATGGTGGCTTTGCCAGACACTTTGAAATTCTACCGTAGCGCGTAGGTAGGTACTTGAGTTAGTTAATTGGTATAAAGATCCATTCTTTGTATTTTCTTCGAGATAGTATTAGAAATCAAGTACTTCCATTGCCACACTCTTTGCATATTGGCTTTCTCCTGCTGTCTAAACCCAATATAATATTTTATTTATGAAATGCTACGCAGACAAATTATGAAGAGAAAAATATAATAAATAATAAAACCTCGGTACAAGGTTTCTCTAGTCTACAGAGAAATTCCATTAGGCTCGTTATCAAATCTTTTTCGCTGCGTCTACTCAGTTGCTGCATCTTCGAATGTGCTACGCCTTCACTACGACCTACAAATGTACACAATGATGCAATAAAATAAAATATGAAAGACGCTACGTGTCTTTCAACTACTACGCACGCTGCGTTTAGAAATTGATACACAACGTCTACGAAAGTGCTACGTTCCGAGGTCGAAATTGCTACGCTGCTTCGCCGCATCTACGGAAGTGCTACGCACCATCTACGGCAGTGCTACGGCTGCTTTCTATTTTAATTCTCCAACACGAAATTGCGTGGTCTGTTTCGGCCAATTGGTATTCTCAAACTAATAAACCGCAATAGAGTAGGGCTACTTATTAAAAAATGGAAGAAACGATTGCGTAGTTTGGAGAATTAAAATAGGCTCCTGTGGAGCTACCATACAATGCTATATAATACGTAACGTAACGCTCGTTATCAGTGTTCTTACGGTATTGTAGCGCGGATAACGCGTGTTTAGGCGCATCTAACTAAACGAAAAAACTCGTGAAAAGGCGTTATTTGCGTTAAAATGCGCCTTAACACGCGTAAATCGTGTTAAAATAACCGTAATAACAACGCTGATAAAGAGCGTTACGTTACGTTGTCTTAAATATTGGTTAAATAGCATGGTACACACTCCGCTATTCATGGCGTAGTTATTGTAGGGGGCGAAAGGTGATGATACTGGACCGGAGGTGATCAGATTTTGTTCGATAGTATTTTTTATTTTCGATTATGAATTAAAAGATGTTTTTTTTTTTCTTATTATTAAGGTTGTCTTACGTGTATTCTTACATTAAAAATTCAAAAGATTCACATAATTTTTTGTTCAAATTTCATGGCTTATATCACCTATACCAGAGACTATAAAGAAAACGCCCAGACCCGGAAGAAATAATGGCAGACACATAACTTGATATTTCCATCCTAGTAGGTGCCATGCACTGATTCTCCAACGTTATCTACTCGCACCTAGCTACCACATGGCATTTGATTTCCTACATCGGTATCTAGCTGTTCCACTAACAAAGGTTATGTTTTTTAAACTGTACTCCAGCCAAATTCTATGTAAAATGTTGGTAAACAAATCAAATCGTAACAAAAAGGTCTTCCACAGATTTGGTTTGTTAAAAAGAAGCGTCTTTATGTGTGTTTGTGTTATCTTAGTTTTGTAGTCTTTGTATTATGCAGAATATCTAGCAGAGATTACAGAAAAACTCTTAATTTGTGTACCTACCTCCCAGGGACCTTACCTACCTACACAATTTAATTTTCCTAGTACCTGCCTACGTGAAGGCGCATGAATAAAGTTAGTTCTATTGGCAGTTTTCAATGAAAATACTTTCAAATCGAAGGCATTGCCTGTTATTAATTCACTGTGAGTGTTGAATACGCATCACGTAGACTGAGGTCAAGTGTCCAGCCTCGGAATAGGTAGGTACCTACCTACGCGGTTGCAGCATTTCAATTCCCATGTCTAATTCAAGAGTTTAGGTTGTATGTACCACCTAACCTATTCTGAAAATATTTTAGTCTTAGGCTCTAGACAGACGGACCGCATTTCAACTACAAATTGCAGTTTGCGTTTAGTTTGCAGTTCTATTGCAGTCGTGTCAACTGCATTCAACCTGAACTGCAATTTGCAGTTGAAATGCGGTCCGTCTGTCTAGTCTAGAGCCTTAGTGTTAGAATTATACCTAAATCTAAGTAGGTAGAATATGTATTTACCTAGAACCACTGCCCAAAGCCCGCATCGCATGCCTGACGCCCCGCTGCGCTGCCGCCGCCGCACCGCCGCGTCACGCCCCGCCCCGTGCCACGCCGCGCCCGCACCCTTTCGATTATTCTTTCTTTTTTTTAATGATGGATGAGCTCTACATTGAACCTGAAAAAAAAGAGAAAATGTGCGAAAATCACTGTACAAGTTTTGATTTTATACAGTTATTTCTACCAAGGCCGAATTATAATGGCTCTGTTGTTCTAGTTTTTGCACACTTAGAATACTACAGTGTAGAGTAGCCTCAATTCTCAATAACCTTCTTTCCGCTTCTTTCATTAAATCCCGAGTTACGTTCCGAGTCAATTTTTTTGCGCTAGAAAAAGTTAAAATCACATTGCAAAAATGGTTTAGTTGGCGCCAATCGGCTAAGTTTAATATTCAACCAAGGTTCGAATACCAAACGACTTCAATGTACTTCTGTCTGCACAGGTAGAGTGCTATTGTTTTGTTCATCCAACAGTTGCTGGCAAAACGTAGTGCCCGCGTTGTGGAACGTCAGTCGGCGCGCGGCTCAGCTGAGATTGACATCTGGCGTTGACGTACACCAGTTTTCTATTTTGTAAACAAAATGTCAGGCAATTTAATTAGCGAAAAACAACTAAACGATGGAAAATTTAACGGTCTAAGTGCTTTTACTGATAAAAGTTTGGCTCCCTTGAACGGGAGATATCGGTCGAAGAGTTTATCTAGTGATAAGTTGAATAAAACAAACGAGGACCGTGCCGCGATCTTAGAAGATGTGGAGGCCCACCACATCACAGCCAAGTCAGAAACTCCTGGCTGTTTGATCGGGAACAGCGCGATGGACCAAGGAGGACAGCCTACAGTCAATGGGTAAGTTGTAACATTCACTTTTCATCACGAAAACCTATTCTATTCTAACTCTCCACTTAATCTGGGCTTATCATTAGCTTGGCAAGTTACATACCCTGGATACTCTGTCATAAGATATTATATTAACATGCATTTTCGAAAAAATAGTTAGATAAGTATAGATACTGTAGGTAGTATCATTTCATGTACTTAGTTAATATTGGCTGCCTGTTGATAGAAGATGTTAAAGAAAATGACTTCTATGTAAATAAGAGATTATTATGTATCAAATATTTATCCTAGAAATGTAATGATTGAATTAATAAGAGGTTTCATAAGTTAAAGCCATGTTTCATGAAGAAGTAAGTAGGTACATTTTATAATTTAGTGTGAGTCATACAGTAGCTTGCCGGAATGGATGGAATTTCATATTATGTAAACAAACTGTATTGATAAAAATACTTGGATTTCCTCTCATATCTCTGTTAAACAAATATCACACCTTGTTTCAAGATAACTCCACACAAATACGAAATCTACTGGACCATGTTACCTAGATAACTTACTTGGTCGATTCTCTGACAGTTCTAACAAATTGTATTGATAACCCTGACGGTTGCTACGTTCAATTGAACAAAAGAAGTGGAATTCACCTAGACAATGTGTCCTACTTCAATGCTTATCTTGAGCAAATTATAATGATTTTGTTTTAATTAGGTTGATTATTAAATGAACAAGTCATGTATGGCATAGTAAATCACATCTTTTTAACACTTAAGTCATTTAAAACGGGATATTTACCATGATTTGATTTTTGAGTTTTCCAATATTCCAATTTTAAATGACCTTAGTGTTAATAATCATGGTAGTTTCAAAAACATCCTTTTAACTTCAGCACTTGACTTCTTGCCTGGTTTGTTTCTCTAAGATGATAATTTGTGCCCTAAGTTATCTTATAAAATTGATAATTATTATCAATTTATCAATGAAAGAGATACAGGTCATTCACATTTATGCCCAGGTTTTTATGTCGGTATAAGGTTAAACTAATGAAGTGACCTGGATATCTAGAACCAAAAGAGTTATTTTGAAAATATTCAACCAGTGTTTCATCTAAATTTAATAAACAAATAAATAATAAATTTTATGGTTATTTAAAACTGGTTTTATAATTATGAAGAATCAGTAAATTTTTGTTTTCGAAGAATGTACCTTCCAATTTTATTCCTGCTACTATTTTAATAGCGACATCCTTTAAAATTGATAATATGATACCATGTTATTTTATTAAGTTATAAAACCACATTGATAGTATAACTATGTAAATATTTGTGGTAGATAACAGTTCCGGCCCTGCTGTTTGTGGCCATCCTAATGGTATCTCGACTCGTCTAATGCAAGCAATGTTAGGATTTGTTGGAAATTTACATTTTCTCATATAAGTTTTTAATTTTTGAACTAAGCTAGGCTGTATTGCCAGAAAGCTAATTAGTTTTTATCAAATACTAGGTACAAATAATAAAATAAAACCTTATCACATGTTACTGAGTAGGCTAAAACTACATACAGTCAACACTTTTACCAACACGCACCTGTAATCCTGCTAGTGCTAGCTTACCCCGCCGCCGCCCGCGCCCCGCGCCGCCGCCACCCCGCCGCACATACTGGGCAGTAAACGCGTTAACATTATTCTGAAAGTAAACACAACTTTTTTATCCAATGAAATGCTGGCTCATCATCATAGCCTATATTAGTCCAGTGCTGGACATAATATGCTGTACACAAGATCATACATTTAAAAAAAACCTACCTTGGTAGTAGGTAGGTTGGGTACTATAAGGCTTGACTTGTAAATATTTTTTATTCTATTGAAAATGTTTTAATCTTGATTGTGGGAGGGCTAAGAAACTATGGTGGTGGTTTGTCTACTACATAGATCAAGTTAAAGTTAAAATAATTTCATGCTTCTTGGATGAAACATAGCTTGTATAATTTAGGGGCTTCGGTTGTAGTTAGTTAGATTGGTTGGTAGGGATATAAGCGCCAGGTCTATCAGAGTTTCCAGGCCCATTGATCATGCATAGAAGCCGGCCACCCCGGGGGGTTCCTTAGTGGGTCCTTGAAGCTTCTCTTCGCCATCCTTACATAACAACACTGTACCCTAAATACCCCTGTACGATCACAATAGGCCTATCATGGCCGCAGTCAATGATGTTATATATACGTAGATACGTTGTATCGAGCTCTGCCTTACAAAACGAAAATCAGGTACGTATCCTAATTGAACTCAGTCCGTCGTGCTCCTGGCCGCGACGCGCACGTTCGTTGAACACGAGGTTACTTACGGAATATACTTAAATAAACCTCGAAAATGCCAAGTTGTGTGTTCCGAAAGTGCAATAACTACACAAGGACTATAAAAACCAGAAAGGGTGTATCTTTTCATACGTAAGTACTGTTTAAAATGTAAAATGGTGAATTTTATTTTACTCAACAATCATTGCCGCGCGGCGTTGCCGCACTGCCACCAACACGAACGAAACAAGCAATGCGTTAAGTTTATGAGTGACAGAGATAATGCCATGCGGCGTTGTATGTTCGAACGTCGACGCTAGGTATGTAGCTATAGTAAAATATCGCAATGTTTTTATTTCTTTACAATGAGTATGACGTCTCTATATGTAAAATCTCTTTGGCCGCAGTGATACCCAAGTCACCCAAAGAAAAAAATATACCCCTGTATTTTGCAGATTTACCGCTCAAAAACAAAAAAAAGTAGGCAGGTATAGTAAGGTGTTCTTTTTTGTGATTAATGTGATAGTAGCAGACGTATACGAATACAGACAGCAGGATGAACTTTACACATAGACCCTGGTTATACTGGTAAACGATACCTGTTTTATACCAAATGATTAGTTAAAAATGAATAGACGAAAAGAGGCAAGAGGTATAAGCCTAGCTGTAATCATGGACGAAATATTTAACATAGGTAGTTTTATTAATCTATGCTATAATGTTATCTATTGGCTCTTATGATAAAATAGGCACTTACCTAGGAGTAGCACTGAGAAATTAATAATCTTTGTAGGTTATCTTCTAGGATAATTGCGCTCAAAGATCTTCTGGGTGTCTAACTAAAACTTCAACGCGTCTCGTTCATTCAACCAATATACTATATTATTATATTGGTTGAATGAATTTCATAAATAATATATACTTACTACTACTACAAAATTAATAATATTAATTTTGTTGTTTTTTGTATACGGCGCGTAGACACAACCGTTGATAATGCCTAGCCTACCCTCGGATACACAAATAATCACCCAGATATCACTCACTGTTTGCACTCTCTATCTTATCACAACTACCTACAACTCTACAATATTGATAACTTATTAGATTCAAATTAGTGCTTACGCGGTACTGGAGGGAAGAGCCGTGAGCCCGTGACCTAAAATGAAGTAGTGCTCAATTCTGTACCTAAGTGTATGTAATAAGTGCTTTGTTTAGAATTCATAGCTGTGTTTTAATTTCAAAATATTGTGTGAAATGGACGGATCGGATAAAAAGCCGTTGTTGTCGTAAGTTACTTAACAATATATAGCTATGAACATGTTTCAATGGACGTATGTACGGATTTGGTTGGAGTATAAATATGTTTGTAGGTACATAATTAGCTCATTCGTTAACTCTTGTGATCTGCGACTGAAACTAACTTATCCTACTAATAATATAAACTCGAAAGTTTGTGAGGATGTAGTGAGGACGCAAAAACTACTGAATGGATTTTGACGAAACTTCACAATATGTAGCTTACATATCAGAATAACACATAAGCTACAATTCATAAAGATATATTGTATAGGTATTATCCAAAATATCTATCACCACGCGGGTGAAACCGCGGGGCGCAGCTAGTATAAATATAATTATGTTTGTACATAATTAGCTCATTCATTAATCTAGGGAGCTCTTGTGATCTGCGACTGAAACTAACTAATGTCTAAAAATTAACCTAACAAGCGTATCGCCTAATAATTACTTAATGTGGTATAAATAACCTTTATCAGTGATTTTAGTTTTCGATTGAGGTCTGAGGCTTTAGGTAATTTTTCATTAGTAATTAATCATTCATACTTTTTATATCTTCTTACAAAATGACTTGAACTTGGAACTTTGGTTGGTTTATGATTTACCACTTATTTTTAGTTGGATTACAACTAAAAATAAGTGGTAAATCATAAACAAATTAGGTTTTTTATGTGGTCGTTGAATGTCATCCAAAATAAGGTAACTTTGGCGACCCTAGCATAAAGACCACACACAAAGACACAAAGATCATGAAATTAATGTTTATACTACGCAATATGTACCTACGGTATTTATAGAAATAATAGCTATATCCCTAATACACAAACTCTTACTATAATGTAGAAAGCCATTCCTAACAAAACGACAAGGGATCGTTTCGCAGTATTGCCATTTAGGTAAGTAGGCAGGTAGCTAGGTAGGTGTTCTATTCCTAAAGTAGGTAGGTAGTAGGTAGTCTGTTATTCAATATGCCTATTCTTAGAGTTGACAGATATATGAACACAACATGCACTATTTGGTATTCCTTACCAAAATATCTACAACAAATGGAACCATGTCGATAATTATCGGGTCTCCTTTTGTAGATTTTGGCAATACAAACATTTGGATCGCTTAAGAAATGTTCTATCTGAAATGATTCTTAGATATTGCTTAAGTCTACAGCCTAAAACCCATCTAGCGCATCTAGAGGTTGTAGGACGTAGGTAGAAGATGAATAAAGAATGGCCTGTATCATTGTCCACCTTACTAAGTGGCTAGCATTGATATTGGCACAAGCTCGCGAGGCAGCCTGAAAATTATATATGTACCTAGGTACCTATCTAGAACAGCGTTGCCTCGTCATTATGGCACATACCCCGTCTTACACTAAGTACCAGCGCCACCACCATAGGATACTTGATCCAACCAAGTGATTGTGGTGATAGGTGGCGGTGGCGCTAGTATGAGTCGCGGTTGCTTAGGCTCCTGCGTTAATTACATCAACTGCACAGATAATGAAACACACGCAAGGGTGCTTTCACACAGCGGATCCGTCTTTACGGATCCTTTGCAACTGGAAACAATTGATTTTATTACAGGATCCCGAATAATATCGGGTGTGTGAACTCGCTTCTACAACTAGGTACATAATGCCATCACGGAAAAAAAACCTCATGTAGCACGGATTTTGGTGAATGCGCCTTTACAAGTAAGACAAAACGTCAGAGCAAAGTTACCTAAATATCTGCATTGGTAGTATTCTAGGTGTATCCTTTGTTATTTCGATGATGCACGATTACACAGAGCTCGGATTTAATGGCTGACAAATTTATCTACTCTACTATTATGTTAATGAGTTATTCACAATGCGGAAGTACCTATTTATATTATTTTTGCACTAATTATTCTCTATTTATTATGCATTACATCAAACGTGTTCGATTAGGTATATGTACGCCACCATCACGGATATTGCTGGTCCACCAGTTCATAGTCGCTCAGCGAGCTTGTCGAGAGCTATGCTCGGAGTTTCTCTAAAGGATAGGATTCGTTATAGGCTGATGATGATGATAAAACACAGATTTTAGATTTTAGTACCTACATTATAATGACATCATCCATCATTTAAAACTTTGTAATCCCCAGCGTAGTAATCCAACTTGTTACAAGGTAGCTATCGATACCGATAACATGTAGTATAAGGTATGCGTATCTTATCGATACAGGCGTAGACTCAAACATTTACACGGAAAAGGGTTTATTGACCCAATTATGACCTTGATAGGGCCACACGTGATCGACACGTGAACCTAGGGCTTACTTACTAGACTAGGTGATAGGTTTACTTTACATTACATCTCAGATTATATATCTACAACATTTACTGGGTATTCGAAAAACAGATGACATATAAATAAAGAGCCCGATAGTATTAGTAGTAGTCTTTGATAAAGTAAAAGCTTTTTGTAAATCTAGTTTGCTTCGGAAATCTGTCAAAAGTCTGTTAGAGTTCAGACTGGTAACACATTTTAACGAATTGACCTGGAATTTTATTAATATTTAATTATTTGGTATCACTTTCGCTTATCTCCCATGACCAAACAAAGCTGTTAGTTTAAGGTGTAATAAATATCCTACGGAGAAAACAATGGACGTCAATATCTGGGTGTCAAACCAACAGTAGGTCTATATAGGCTGTTCTAGATTCTGTCTCACGTCTTCTGTTGTTGGTTTCTAATAGGTGTTATTCTGGAATATGATTTTACGTTTCTACCCATGGTGTGTGTACCTATAATTTGATTGGAAACATAAATAACAGGAATACAGTTATCATAATAATGGTTATGAACAATCATAATAAAGCCTTATCAGGCGCGATTGCATGACGATAAACATATAACATCCTTGTACTCGTGTGTCTGTTACCGGATGGCTTATTTATTAATAATCCTATAGTTTCCCTTCAGGGTTTTTTCAAGGTACTTACTCCATACTCTCCTCTCTCATCCAGCATAAATAACGTAGGTAGGTACTTACCAAAGTATTCAAGCAACCTATGTTCCTTCCTACTAGCTTCTAGAATTGGACTTTTCCAAGTGTTCTGTGTGTTCATGGTAAAATAAATAAACTGAAAGAGAAGGAGAAAAGAGTTTACGCAATATGAAAACAAAACTTTAAGCATACCTAAACAGACTATTCTTAAATAACCTATTTATTTTTTAAAACAAAACTTTAAGCTTACCTAAACAGACTATTTTTAAATAACCTATTTAAGAATAGTCTGTTTAGGTAAGCTTAAAGTTTTGTTTTAAGAGCCTTTATTCCTAAAATGCGCAGAAACAGTACTTTTCAAACCCGTTTATATCACGAACCACTTATCTTATAGTATATGTTATTTACTAATAATTTTAGGAAATTTTAGTGTCCAAATAGTTTGACTATAAAATATTTCGATTAATATAGTATGTACGCGTTCTATCAAGATAACTTGTGAGAGGTTTTCATAATTTCCCTTTCAGCATCAGTTTCGAAGCTCAAAATAATGGAAAATACTGACATATCTAATTAAGAAAAAAATATAACCTACTGATGAGATCCTTGGCTAAAAATCTAATTAGAAAGATGTTTGGTTTTGGTATCCTACTATGAGAAATTAAAATTAAAAAAATGTGAAATATTACGAATATTTCACATTTTTAAATGATGTTTTTACCGATATACCTTATTTAATTTAATATAATAATAGCCTACCAATAAAGTGAAGCATCTTTTTTAAAATCATACATTTAAAATTTTTATGATTTTGTTGCTATTATTTTTCTATAAATATTTTAAAACTACTATAAAACGCTGCGCGAAAATCAGTCCGCCGCGAGGCTTTCTAGAGTGTGGTCACGTCGCTCATTAAATATTTATAGAAAAATAATAGCAACAAAATCATAAAAATTTTAAATGTATGATTTTAAAAAAGATGCTCTACTTTATTGGTAGGCTATTATTATATTAAATTAAATAAGGTATATCGGTAAAAACATCATTTAAAAATGTGAAATATTCGTAATATTTCACATTTTTTTAATTTTAATTTCTCATAGTAGATTACCAAAACCAAACATCTATCTAATTAGATTTTTAGCCAAGGATCTCATCAGTAGGTTATATTTTTTTCTTAATTAGATATGTCAGTATTTTCTATTATTTTGAGCTTCGAAACTGATGCTGAAAGGGAAATTATGAAAACCTCTCACAAGTTATCTTGATAGAACGCGTACATACTATATTAATCGAAATATTTTATAGTCAAACTATTTGGACACTAAAATTTCCTAAAATTATTAGTAAATAACATATACTATAAGATAAGTGGTTCATGATATAAACGGGTTTGAAAAGTACTGTTTCTGCGCATTTTAGGAATAAAGGCTCTTAATATTGCGTAAACCTCAGAGTAATAAGACATAGAGTGATAATTTCACAAAACATTCCGCTCTAAGTTGAAGCCAAAAAACAAGCAATGTGTGCGTAAGCGGCACGTCATTACAAGAGCCGACACGCACACAAGTGCACAAATAATGTTGCAAGCTATTAACATTTTCCCCATAAGGTAGGGAAATTGTAACATTTTGTAAGGAGTAAATGATTATCATATTTATCACTTTTCTGTTAGATGATATTTCATTAACAGAAAACTTCCTGTAAATATTATATACTCTATGGGTGTTTACATACAGGGGAGTGTTGAGTTAGCGAATTAGTTAAATAGATAGAAATAAATATTATGGCCAAAACATTTTCATACCTTTGTTGGGATAGCATCCTCTCGTAATTTGCATAAACCACCTTTCGTGATATGCTTGTCATTTTCTTCAAAATGTATAGAACATAATCATATCTTAGTGTATTTAGTTGGCTTGCAAAACTTTTCTTTGCAATTCCGTCTAAGTTTTTCAACCAATCGGGAAGCAACAGTCTATTTTATTTTTCGTGTTATTTCGTTGTTTTTTTTTGTTACCCTACATATGTAAGTATGTATTATTTTGTTTGACATAATGTCAAAACAACATGAATATTCTTATTAATAAAAAACTGAACTGAAGTCAGATCAGAAGGAAATCTAAGAACGAATATAAAGACATTAATAAAACTAGGGTTCATCGTCTAATGACACCAATGAAATTTTTATATTTAGCGCTCCGACTACATCAACATCCGGACAGTCTGTAACAATCTATTTCCTCGCCCGTGAAAATAAAACAAAAGTTTTTGATTATTTATACCAAGCTTAATAGAACATAGGTACATATTTCACTTAAAAATCCGGGTAAGTTAGTAGGTAACCCTAATTACATCTGGTAAATAAAAGTCCTACAAGTGTAAAGTAGAAATAGATTAAACAAATAAGTACCTATGGGGGAAAATATTTTTTCTAATAGCTAGCAACATTTTTATGTAATGGCGTCTGTTATGTTTACGATTTATTTTAGTGCTTATACCAATGTTTTACTCAAGAATATAAGATGACAGGTTGTATTTACCCGTGAAATGGAATCTTCTATTGTTTTTGATTATTATGAGAAGAGTTGTTACACCCTTTCACTGCACAATAAGTCATTATTATTAAAAAATTACGGAGCTCTTCCCAGTAGGTCTTGACCTTGAGCACTGGCGCGTCGAGCGATGTACCTAGCCTTTAAAGGCTAACTTGAAATTGCGTCACTTCGCGTGCGCCTACTGCGGTTCTAAGCCTAGTTATTCTAAGGCGTAAACTCTTTTCTCCTTCTCTTCGTATGGTCTCTACAATGTTGAGCGGTAACATTTCTATCAGTAGACGGCCTTTTATGCTTGTGTTGCTCTGAAAATGTGCAGTCAGTTTCAGTTTATTTATTTTACCATGAACACACAGAACACTTGGAAAAGTCAAATTTAAGTGCATAATAAACAGGCTGTTGAAATAAAATTATAAAATTAAAGATAAGTCTAGCTGATGATGACGATAATTTGGTCCCTATCATATATTTCTGGGTTCTTAAAGATGTTCTAGTCAGCCTTGCATGAAGGCCGCCATTCATGGTTCACGAGATCGTTACATTACAAATACAAACAGGTTCCATAAAAACCTATGACGGTTCATTAGCTTAGCTTCTTACTTCATTAATCTATTGTGTGAAGGCACATAGCGTTCCGGAGTCCTTTATCTTACTTAATCCACGAACCTTCTTTATGACCATGAAGTTAATTCAGCGCAGGTCCGTTCATTGTAGCGTTTGGGGAGGCCATAGAGGTCTGTGGGGGAGGGTTTATGCCCAGCAGAGAAGGTCTATTATACTAACTCTTCGTCTATTCGATTGATGGCCTTGCTGGGAGCCTCTAGCAGACCTGTAGCCCTATTGTCTTACTTGAAGTCCATCACCAGTGAACTATAAACCGATTACCAGTTGTGGAACTATTCAGAATGTTACTGGCTTAGAAGTGTTTATTTTTGTGAATTGTGTGTGTATATTTTTGTAAAATCAGCGCATTTAAATTTTTTATCTGTGTTATATTATCGTATCGCATTCGATTTTATTATTGCATGTTATTGATAAACCCAGGTGAACATACGTATACAAACTGCTTGGAATTAGGTAAATAAAATGATTAAAAAGAACATATAGGTACTGTTTATTTCAAAGATTCAAATACTACACGTGTTTTACTTACGTTACGTAAAGCAAAGCTCGTGGCATAGGTAACTAGAGCACACTAAATCAAAACAGTATAGTGCTTCTACCACGAGTTCACTACGCACTTAGTTTGGATGATTTTCACCAATTTTAATATAAAACTGAATTTCACGGAATTATGATAAGGTTCCAAAGAGGACGTCGGAATAGAACGACGATGTGGAGGAAATTAACTAAAGAAGTTGACTCGGCCAACATATCGGATAAATAATTCTGAAGAAAGAGAGAGAAAACGCATTTTAACAGGAAATAAGTGATGATGACTAATTGTAGTTTCAATACGTGTAGCGCATCTTCAATAGGTTTATTGTCTAACTAAGGATAGGCAGATTTAACAAACTCCCTGACAATACAATAGTCAGTCTATACTATAGGCTTTTTCCCAACAGTAGGACACGACAATATAGGCCCTATAGTGTTCTACTGTTGGGAAAAGGCCTCCCCCATCCATGCAACCCGGTTCTGAGGCAGTTGGATCCACGTTCTATCTAAGGTATCTGGTTCGTCGCGCCACCGTTTCTCCAGACTACCGCGACGCCTTACGCTGATGGGACTCCGCTGAGTGTGAAAGTAGTACCATAGAAAAAAGTAACTATGCGATTTGATACAACAGGATGTCATAGTAGGCAAATATCGTAGAATAATGAGGGAATTTTCCATTGAGATCGTAAATATGCTGCGTAGGTACGTACCGACAGGCAGACGTGGAATGAAACGTATGTACGTTATGTGCCGTGCACTTTATGCACAATTGCCTTCAATCATGGCATAATTGATATGTTTACCTACTAGAAAATGAGATGCACTGATAACAATTTTCTGAAACGTTTGTTCACGTGTGGAGCTGCCGCGCCGCCGCCGCCGTTCTTTTGATAATTTTTGTTTTGATCATTTATACGATATCCTTAGATAATCTTTCTTGTAAAATCTGTCCTGTGCATCCACAGATTACCGAACATCATTGGCTAGATTTATATAGATAGTTGGCTAGACGATTACTGAATATCGGTAATCGACGAGTCCACCTAATGGTTGCCTGGAACTGGAAGATATCATTCACAGCGATAAGGCCGCCCTTTATACTTCCTCTACTCAAAGCATTTCTGTCTGTATTGTTTCGACACACATTCACGTCAGATTTATTTTTACGGAATTATCTTCTTTGTATACCTTTAAATACTATCAATACAGTAGGCAGTAGGTTTACAACCAGAACTTAAATAATCTATGCTAGTTTATACAAATATTTATTCTAGCCAGCTTGTTACAATAATTGCACAGCCAGTTTGCTTGCATCGACTCGTTACTTTATTTACGTAAATATCAGCTTTATGTTACTACGTTCAACCTAAACAGAATAGGACAGGAACTAGATCTCATAACAAAGGGTATTCAAGTGCACTTGTGGACCTGTGGCTCACTATAGTTACCTACACTCAATGAGTTACACTATTCACAACAAGAGCGACTATAAGTAATAGGAGCTCGTTGTCGCGCGTGACAGTATTCTAAACTTGAATAAAACTACGTAGTACATATATACATATATCGATGCTTGAAAGAATTAGGCAGTAATAGGTACCTACTTGATCGCAGTATATACGTACACTTTTTTTTTTTGGTGGCTCGGGTGTAACTGCAACCTCGGTAAGCCTATTATGATCGCCACTTTATTCGTTCTGCCCGAAGCTGTAGCATTCATAATTCGCCACTAACCCTTGCAACTGCTAGGAACTGTAGGATTTTTGAGGTGATGTCTCGTAGCTCGTCTGGGCTATGCTGGTGCTTGCCCTGATGGATGCTACGTTTTTGCATCAGTGCTCCGCACTCTCCTAGCATATGGAGGTACGTATATATACGTATATAGATACACTTGCCGTGATGTTTTGTGGAATGTCTCTCGTATCATTGAACTGTAACCGAGACAAGATGTGAGCCTACGAGGGGCTTCGAAGCGAGACGAGCTTGTCTCGGGGTGTCTCAGTGTGTACTCCCGATGCGCGATGTTACAAGACATTAACTTTCTCCAGACAATTATGACTACTTACTACCTGCTACTAATTTGTTGTAAAGTAATGTCTATTTGGAGCTGAGACGTGGACATTCACGATATGGCTGGTCCACCAGTTTAAAGTCGCTCAGCGAGCTATGGAAAGAGCTATGCTCGGACTTTCTCTGAAGGATAGGATTCGTAACGAATACTTCCGACAGAGAACCAAAGTTATCGACATAGCTCTAAGAATTAGCAAGCTGAAGTGGCAGTGGGCCGGCCATATCTCGCGAAGAACCGACGGCCGCTGGGGCAAATGTGTTCTCGAGAGGAGACCACGACTTGGTAAACATAGTGTAGAACGCCCTCCGACCAGGTGGGATGACGACCTGCGAAAGACTGCAGGTAGATGCTGGATGCGGCAAGCTGAAGGCTATGGCGCTGCTCATTAGAAATGCCAATGTCCAGCAGTGGACTGCTTTAGGCTGATGATGATGTTGATGAATGTCTTTAAAAAATCCATCACTTTATCTGCAGATTCAAAGATGGCGCGGTATCGTACGGCACCGACAGCCCGGCGCGAGGTCGTCGTGTCATATTTTGCGTCCACGGCAACCCTTCCACCGGCTGCTGCGCCGTCATCGAGACCAACGAGGCCGGAGAAGAGATCGAGAGGAGGAACGGCAGCATTAGCGAAGTGGAGAGTGAGTATCTATGATAGCTGAGTTTTAAAGATGTATATGCGCAGCCATAGGATCTAAGACCAAGACACATGAATTTCTATTCAGTGAACGAACTACTAGAATAATAAATTTATAATTGACTAGCGGACCTTCCCGTCTTCGCATTGTTTTAGTACGGATCCCTAACTTTTTTGAAAATATAATATAGCCTATGTTCACCGGGGATAGTGTAGCTTCCCAGCGGTAAAAAATTTCATATCGTTCCAGTAGTTTCGGAGCCTATTCATTACAAAAAAACAAACCTTTCCTCTTTATAATATTAGTATAGATTGTATTACCGTATTTAATTGTAATACCAACTTTTTAATTAAATAATTTGTTTGCATATATTTTTTTAATTTTTATTACTGATGAAGTACTGTTGCTACAATGAAATTTGTATCATTATAACTATTTTTTGAAAATTTTGACATGTAAATTGATTTTACCAATAAATTGTATTTCTGTATTTCATGTTTCCGGCTGTCAAAGCGAACGTCTTACGGACTGCTGTCTCTATCTCTGTTTTGTGGACATAATATGCAGCAGGGAATATTTTTGCCATTCATTAAAATCTACACCTTTCTTGTCACTTCGTGAATGGAATAGCAGGCAACCGCTAGTATTTGATAAATATAATCAAGGTGCGGCTGACGTAGCCTGATAAAATACTTTTGGCCGAAGTTATGATCGTGTATTTTTATTATCATGTTATTTTATTTGATTAGCAAAATACATGGACTTGCTATTTATAATTTGGCGATCGTATCTCGTGATTTATCAAAAGGGTTTACATGCAATACTGAACCTTATTGAGAGAACGGACGAGTCGTCTTAGCATGAAGACATAATCAAGACTTAAGGAAATAGCATCAAGTAGTTTCAATCCTTTGTTTGGATAGGTCCCGGCCGTCTAGGCTGAAGGAAATGTCCATTTCTTTATAATATTTGAGGAGACGACATCACCCAAACTGGATTTAACATAGAAAGCCACTCATGGATAATACTTAGCTGCTTACTAAATTAGCGATAGCAAGCAAACATACTTTGAAACTATATAAATAGGTACATACCTTTTTATTAATATGTTATTAAAATTTTTGTATTTTATTGTTTGGATGAATGTGGCAATCCAAGACCCTTAGTTAGACCAACATGTTTTAAATTGCCTACTAAAATTCCCTACAGCTTACCTGATGTTGCGCTGGCCAAAGCCTTTCATTAATCTCTGAACCTCAGCTTATTGTTCTTTCCAGGGCATTGTCACAGATCCCGGAACGTGGAGATAGACAAGCGAGCGCGACGGAAACTCATCATCGCCAGCATACTGTGTGTAGTCTTTATGATCGCAGAAATTGTAGGTGAGTACTTTACTTTAGATACTATAGTATACGGGACTGACATAGTCATTAAAATGACTCAAAGTCCCTAAAATATAATAAAGAACAAAAAAAAACAAAGTCGCTTCCCGCTGTCTGTCTGTCTCTATGTATGCTTAGATCTTTCAAACTACGCAACGTATTACGACAGACGCGTTATGAAGCGTGCGTTTTGGTAACGCGCGTTTTGTAAAGCATCTGCTGTGTTATTATTATGATTACGCTAAAATCTCCCATTCCCATTGAATGGGACATCGGGGAGACTGGTCATAAACAATTTTGGTTACCACTATGATATAAAAATAACATACTACTACTTTCTGGCGGGATGCCGATCGATCGACGACGACGGAAATTTTAACGTCTACGTCAAGATAGAACCTTATTCAAAGTCAATTGTCATATTACTCGCACGTGACCGCGACTCTGCAAACGTAGTGTTACCAGGTGTTCCGTTTCCATCAACCCATTTTAGGTCGACATAACGTATCGCGTCACGTGTATTTTGATTGATGCATTCAGACTAGGCGTAACATCGGCGGAGATCGTTTGTGTGAACTGACTAGACGCGTAGTGTGGCAGGTCTGATTTGACCGAATAGACGCGACCGATGATAAGCTCGACGCATTTTCCGTGAGATATGCACCGACCCTAGGAATAAAACAACACTGACTAGTATGAAGCATTTATTTAAATCTACTAAAAGCTAACAGCACACTTTACCGACAAGACCAATCTTGACAGTTGCTTATTAACATGTACTTGGTGAAGTTGAAATAAATAAAATTGAATTAGCTAACTTAAATGTTTCTCAAATGTCATCGCATGTAATTCCACTTCGCTATCATAATTCGAGTAATTTACCTTCGTTGATAATGTAGATTGTGGATTGTATTCTATTCAAACTTATTTGTTTGGTTTATGGCTGATACCCAGAAGCAGGCTTCAAGAACAGTGCGATAATAAAATGTACGGGTGGTGCATTTAATCCCGCAGTAGGGTGTAGTAACTGTATGCCCCTTTTAGAATCTGTAACAGAAAAAAAAATCAATTGTTTTATTCGATTTCATTGCAGACTTTGATATGAGACTCTATTACCGTAACAAAAGTAGGCAAGTTGAGTACGACGAAGGGCCCAGCAGTGAACGTGTAAGTCTGCCGCAGTTGCCCACACAGCAGCAGCACATCCTTCTTTTGCCGGATCGACACTGTGGACTTCCACCATTCGCTCTCGTACGGGCCTTTGAACACTTCTTCACTCTGAAAAGTTTTAAATATTAGTCTTTATCATCATCAGTCCGTATACGTCGTCTGCTGGAAATAGACCTCCTTCAAATGTCGCCACGAATAGTGGTCCTGAGCCAACTCCATCCATCGACTCTCGAGACCGCTACAATGTCGTCAGTCCATCGAGTGGAAGGTCTTCCCACACTCCGTTTCGCGTTGCACCGCGGTCGCCACTTGAGAACCTTTACTCCCCAACGTTTTTCGGTTCTGCGAGCTATAAGGCCGTCAATTGCAGTTTCAGAAAATGAAAATCAAATATTAATTCAACGTCTGTTTTCCCGAATTGATCGTTCAATTTACCTCGGAGCCCCCTTTAGACTAGGCTCCCGTTCTTCTCTTGACTGGTAGTCATTTAACAGTGACTCAATAGTACTATAAAACTAATGAAACTATCATGGTTATTAACACAAAAGTCGTTGGTAGTCATTTGAAAACTCATAAATGTAATCATGGTAAATATACCGTTACAAACGAACTTTTGTGTGAATTGTACTACTTGCACATTACCTTGGTAAAACAGTTGTTGCTTGGCAAACATATAATGAACAGTTGGGCTACTCCAAACATCAGGTATTGTGCTAGAAGAATCTTTTGAACGAGCTGCGTTTCCGACTGTAATAAATAAAAAAAAATACCTGAACGTAATGTTCACAAAATTCTCTAGTGACTAACTACAAATTGTGAGTCAGAAGGTCTTAAAATATATAAATACACTGACTGCTAGTTGAAATAGGCTTGAGCACAGCATTAGAGTGCACATTATCGTATATAGAAACATTACTGGAGATAGAACCGAGTTGAGCATTCTGCAGTGCCTGAAAAATAAGACGTTTTTTAATAAATGGTCTCGACCTGGCATATTTAACTGTCTTAAACACCCGAAAATACATTGAAAGGTATAAAAGCGATAGGAAAATACAATCAATAACATACTTAATCAATTCCACATGCATGGAATGCAGCTGTCGCAAATTCGCTTGAACCTCTCCTTCGCTCAATCCTTCGCCCCTGCCGAACAAGTCCTTGCATCTCTCTCGCATTAAATCCAGTTTCCCCCCGAAGAACACAATGAACACCACAACAGCAGCATCGTAAGCCGCCACTAAGATAGCACCGTTAAGGGCCAGTAGATAGTACCAGGTCACTAGGAACCAGCAGCCTGGGGATGTTTCCTTGTCGAACGTTGTCCAAGAACTGAACAGGTGCGGGAACGGTGCTGTCCCGTTTCTCATTTCTTCTCTATACTTTGCTTTTGAGTACAGAACCGCAGAGCTCCCAACAAATGATAAATGAGTGTTTAACATTATAGCCCAGTAGAAGTACGTCGCTCTTCGACAATAACTCGTAAATTTCTCTATGATCACCTTTCTGATGTCGTCTTGCGTGTCCCTCTCACACTGATCCGCCTCGGTTACGTAATCGATAATATCGTGCCAGGTTTTTTGAAAGAATATAAAGGAACAGATTTTGAAAAAGACCGTCAAACTCAACATTGCGAGCTTCAAGTTAGTTAGGAGGAGACCAAGGTCATTTCTAAATGTATATAATTCTATGAACTGCGTGATAATAAAATATAATACGTTTGCGTGTATGAAAAAGCGGAGAAATCGGGCGATTGGGTTTTTCGGTAACAGCAGCCCAGCGACTCTTAAACTACCGATAGTAGGACCTAGGAGACTGGGTTTTGGGTCTACTAAACCTTTAAAAAAGGCTCCAATCATTTTTTAAGACTGTACTGTCCTATCGGCTATACCCAGTCTGTTCCAACACCCGAATGATGAATCAGTTAAAGGAAAATTAGGAAATGTAATTTGAACGTGATTTAACTGGCAGGCTGCAATTTGTACGACAAACCATAATGCCCCAATGAAATGTAGGATCTTTGCAAGCTATGATTACGGCGTGATTGGAGCATTTCAAATTGACACGACATTTTACTGGTATTTCATTCTGCTAAGGGCTTGGTCACACGCCGTCTGAACTGTACCTTTAGGCTCATTTGACTGTGACAAGTTTACTTAAATTATGCAGGTAGTTATGTTGTTTGTATCTGAGTGAATGCGTATATACGGGACATTTCGCACATCTAACCTCAAATTAAATATAATTTGTATAATTAAATATACATCATCATCAACCTATAGCAGTCCACTGCTGGACATAGGCCTCCCCCAATGAGCG
Organism: Eupithecia dodoneata; assembly: GCA_947044415.1. NCBI lineage: Eukaryota > Metazoa > Arthropoda > Insecta > Lepidoptera > Geometridae > Eupithecia > Eupithecia dodoneata. The sequence goes on along the minus strand of OX345656.1, from coordinate 1,332,383 downwards.
CCATAGCACGCTGTCTTCAGCTTGCCGCATCCAGCATCTACCTGCAGTCTTTCGCATGTCGTCATCCCACCTGGTCGGAGGGCGTCTTACACTACGTTTACCGAGTCGTGGGCTGCACGCAAGAATATGTTTTAATATACACCTAGGTCTGATTCACGAAGCGGTACAAATTATAAATATAAAAAATTTAAACGTTGTAAATTACAGACTTACATTCGTGCTAGATGACAGCTGGGTTATTATACTCGGAAATTATGTTTTGTCGCGCGACTAGAAGCAATACAATACAGAAATACTTTATTCTACACCAAATACAGAACATTATGAAAGACATTACATGTGCCAAGTACAATGGGCGGCCCTGTCGCTTAGAAGCGATCTCTTCCAGGCTAAAGCTGCTAATTTCTGCATCTCAGAACGTAAACTACTATACAGCATGACATTCCTATATTAATAAATTTTGTAAATATGTTTGTATATAATTAAGCTAACATCTAACAAGAAAGAACCCAAAAAGTGTTGTGCCTTGACAGGGTTTTTATGCATTGTGTAACCCACTTAGACACTACACCTAAGAAAGTACCTGTATGCATGAAATCACAATAAATTATATGGGTATGAATACATTTAGGGCGTTCCTTTCGTTCGACAAACGAAAAGAACGGCCTTAACGACGAAAACACATCTGATTTTTGGCTGAGTGGCTCAAGTTTTAGGAACTTTGTCGTCATGTTTTCTTATTTATAATTATATAATGTATTTCTTGTTTCAGGTGGTTATATATCAAACAGTCTGGCGATAGCGACGGACGCTGCCCATCTGCTGACAGATTTCGCCAGTTTCATGATCTCGCTGTTTTCCCTCTGGGTGGCTAGCAGACCTGCCACCAGAAAGTAAGTGTTGTTTATAGATACCTGGATATAACGATAAATAATATTCCCGATAGGGTTATTGTGTGTATTATTTATTTTTTGTGTTCTGAGGAATCATTTTAAAGCTTGAACTCGTTAGTCAAAAATGTATGCGCTTTTATATGCGCCCGTGTACCAAAAACATATTACTATATTCCAGCCATGTTGGATGTTCGATGTCAGTAAACAAACTGCCCATACTTAAATTAAAATTCACTCTGTTGCCGCGTCTTTTTATACGCAATTTAATTTTACTTGTCGATTTGAAATCTTTCTTTCAATAAATATTGTTTATAATTATCTATGAAAATAGACGCCAGCAAAGCAAGTGAGTTTGAGTATTTTGAGTCGTGATTTGTTTACAAACATTTCACATTGATTTTGGCTAGTGAATAAGCACAGGTTGTATAGGTATAATATTTTACTTTATTTTCCAAAAAAACATATTTATACCTCTATAGAAGACAATACCTCTATAGCAGAAAAAACCTAAACGCAGTCGGGTAAATAAAATACATTGAACAAAATAGATTTGCTGTGATTTAATCCTCAATCAGCGACTGTCTATATTTATTAATATTCTCTATATGTATGTTATTCACTTAATTAGTAACGAGAGAGGAAACAGGAACAAAATTATCTCGAATACATGAAATGCTGTGAAAACTCAAGGTTTATAGTGGGACGCATAAATAGTTATTGTACTTATTCAGGGTTTTGACAATAGTTTCCATAGTATACGTCATGCTTACCGAAGACCACTCTTTGTCGTCCTATTATCTTTCAAAGAACACCACCCATAGTACAATTTTTTATCACGGTCGGTATGGCAAGCAAGGACTATTCTTGTGCCAATCAAATGACTTTGTTATTCGGTTTGAATCGATTAAAACGATCAAAGAGTTCCAACCACCACTGACTTCGACGGCTGATGCTCCTTCATCGATCTCGTTAACCAATCCAAATAAGGGCTTAAAGGCATTATTAATATTTGAGTTGGTATCGGCACAAATTTTGGATCATCTTTAAGGAGATCGAAAAAGCTCTTAGAGTTCACTCCTACGACCCCCGTAGAGTGCATCACGGGCCCCCCTGAATCCCCGGGGGCTAATAACGCGTGGGGATTGTCGCAAGTCGCAGCGGCGCAAAGGGAAGGGTACGGTTGGTGCTCGCATGGAATGATCATCCCGCCTAAAACTTGTAAGGGCAAGCCCAGACTCAGGGTGTCAGTCTCCTTGCTGTGCTTCGTGAGCCCGTACCCCATCAGAGTGACTTGCAGTCCGTAGAGGGACAGGTAGTCTACCGAGCTGATCCTCCCGTAGCTGCTGAGGTGCATCGGCTCCGTCCTCGCGACCGCCAAGTCGTCAAATATCACAGGGTCGTAGACATCCCGCTCTGAAGGGGGAAACGTGCAGCTCAACATATCGCTAAATTGATCCGTTTCTGATGTCACGGATCTGTATCTTATTACGTGTTTCATAGCTACATCGACGGATTCTACCTTGTGGATCGTCTGTAGTTCTTCGGCACAGCAGTGGCCCGCCGTGAGGGTCGCGGTGGGGGTTAGGACGGTGCCGGTGCATTGGGTCTGGTGTACTACTCGGGCCTGTTCATTCAACACTGTAATTTGGATCTCAATACGCACCACGTAGGGAAGTTCCCCCGAGGTCACGTTGCGGCCGCTTTTAACTCGCAGTGACTGAGGAAGGACCGCTCCAGAATTGTTTCTACACATTGCGATAATGATAAGGAAGAGTTTTGTCGGATTTTTGTACATGTTGTTCAATCGGGCCTACTTTATAGCAGTGAACGTTCGCTGTGGTATAGTGATGTTGTGGTTACGACTGCACTCGTGTACGCAACGATAATAAAATCAATCGATCAGGCGATTTATGACTTATGGTATAAAATATTCCATCAAAATGAACCTGATGATAAATTGAATTAAAATCGACTGGCCATTTTATGACGGTGCCGAATACGAAATGAAAAAAAAAACCTATCAAAAGAATTCGTTTGTCAAAAATGTTAAAAGGGTAAATGATGCTAATAGGTCATGGTATGGTCCAAGAAGATGGGAGTTATTTGGCGCGCCTGATGTCCAGGATAATATGACTTTCCGTACCTTTATGTTTAAGATTCAAATCCCAACGGCATAAGTTATTCTGTATTTTGATATTTTATTGTTTTCTTTTTTGTACAACATATGTATGTGTGTGCGGCAAACGTAGTGTAGGACGTCCTCTGGCCAGGTTGGATGACGACTTGCGAAAGACTGCAGGCAGATGCTGGATGCAAGCTGAAGACAGTGCGCTATGTCGCTCATTAGCGGAGGCATATGTCCACCCGTGGGCTATTATTTTTATTTATTTAAATCAAGATCATTTTAATCAAGTAATCAGAACGGTCCTAGGCCAATTATAGTAATTACCGAAGTTAATATAAAATATAGTTAGATTTGGTGAGAACACAGTATGTTATGAATAGTTGTACCGTTACATAAATAATTAATCCTAACTTATCATAAGAAATTCAAACTACTAAAGAGTAAACATAAAAAAAACATAAAAACTGCAAATTATCTGATTCACATTCAATTATAGGTTGGTGAAGATGGCGATGTGTGTGTGTGGCTACGAATGTTTCCTAAATCTTTGTCTATATCTATACTTACATTATAAAAAGGAAAGGATTGAATTTTTTTGTTTGTATAGAATAGGCTCCGAAACTACTGGACCGATTTGAAAAATTCTTTCACCGTTGGGAAGCTACACTATCCCGGTGAACATAGGCATTATATGTTAGAAATGTGAAATTCGAATGAAACCACGGGAAACAGCTAGTATATTAGCTTTACTTAAATATTGACATGAATCGAATCATATTATATTTCTTAAATAGGCAAATAACCATGTATTAGACATATAAGAGATGAGCATACTAGCGGTTTCTTTTTCACTTCTTCCACTAGAGAACAAAAAATTGAAGTGTTATGACTTTGTCTAAGCGCTTATTTTGTAAGCCTTAAGAAATAAATGATTTTGAATTTTGTTTTTTTTTTAAATTAATTGTATTACTGACCTGGTCGGATTGTCCTTTCAGAATGTCGTTCGGTTGGTACCGCGCGGAGGTGATCGGCGCGCTCACGTCTGTGCTGCTGATCTGGGTGGTGACCGGGATCCTGGTGTACATGGCGGTGCAGAGAGTCATCTACAAGGAGTTCGAGATAGACGCTACCGTGATGCTCATCACCTCGGCGGTTGGAGTGGCCGTCAATCTTGTGTGAGTTTAACTTTTTTACTGTCAAATAGATGAATGACAACATCCCTCTGCTGCGACTCCAGCGAGATTGTATCGTACTCTATCTTAGTACACATTTACTATTGTAAGTAAATACATATATCTGACTTGACCGATTTCAAAAAAGGAGGCAGCTTTCAATTCGACTGTTTTTTTTAAATGTATTTTACCTTATAACTTTCGACAGAGTAAACAGCTTTTTCAATTTGGTCCAATTCTGACAATGCCAACCGTAAGAAAACCATAGAAGTCTTAAATTTGCATTAAGTATATGCGCGACAAATGGACGAATAACTGAATATCACGGCGACCGATTTCGATGATATTTTTTAAAAAACTAAGTTTTAAACCCTTTTCATTATATATTTAGGAATTTTAAGCAGGTTTATAGTTTTTAAACACGCTAATTTATTCTTCTAATTGGAATCGTTACGACCTACGTGGCGCGGTGGGCAAAGGAGCGCCTGCGACGTAGGTTGCGGTTTCGGTTCCCGTCTTCGGACAAATGTTTGTACGGTCTGCAAATATTTGTTCTGGGTATTTTATATGTATAATATAATAAAAAAATATCTATCTATTGGCGATTGTGGCAAAATCCCCCGCATTTTGGGGGGAGGCATAATCATTAGTGGACACCTACACCCACTGGTGGATGAGATAGATAGATAAATAATACGTTTATTCATCTCCTTACAAACAGATTGGATTGCAGTAAACATTATTATAGAGAACAGCAATGGCGGCTTTATCGCCTAAAATTCAAAGTGTCTAATTTCCTTAAAGGAGTTTTGGACACGTCACAAATTCAAATTACAAAGTAAAACTAGGAAATAAAGTGATCACATAGATTTTTTGTTCACTTCAATATTTTTAAAGTAAAGTAAAAATGCGAACAAGAAATCTATATCTTGTCCGGTTGTTAGTTTTCGAGCTGAAGCAGAACTCATACTTGAAGCCATACCGCCAATGGTATCTAGTTTTTTAAGTTTTTTTTTACATTGTTATTTTATACTAAGTGAGCAATAAAGAATTATCTATCTATCTGAAACGATTTCTTCCTTTTAAAGTCAAGAGGTATGGTACGGCTGTAATCAGTAAATGAATACTTGAAGCTTTTGAATATTTATCTACAATATTCATTTATATGTGTCAAGTCAATCAAAATGCAAAACAAGCAGAGAATGTGAATTGACTTATTAAACAGGATGTCTTCATTATACTTTGAACAGGTGGTCATGTCGGAAAACATTGGCGCGTTGACAAGGTCGCGTGTGGTACTTGGCACTAAGGGAATTACTGATCGTTGTAGTACTCGGTAAAGGTAGCGTAGGACGCCCTCCGACCAGGTGGGATGACGACCAGCGAAAGACTGCAGGTAGATGCGTCAAGCTGTAGACCGAGCGCTATGGTACTCATTAGGGGAGGCCTATGTCCAGCAGTTGACTAACATACGCTGATGATGATGTAGTACTCTTATGTGCATCATCATACGCCTCAGCATCAACCTATGTTGGTCCACTGCTGGGGCAAGCAAGGGTTATATAGGTATTGTTTTTATTATTTATTTATATATTGAGCTAGTGCAGAAATACATTTCCAATAACACTAGTAGTTTGGAAGTGGTCAAGGTCGTCCGGAGGGGTTCTGACTTGTGGTGATAATGCTGAACAATCGAGTCTCAATCAGATCTCGTCTAATCTACCTATATAAGTGTAGTCTTGTCGTGTAATAAAGTAATTGTGTGTATTCCAGCATGGGTCTAACCCTACACCAGCACGGGCACAGCCACGGCGGCGGCGGGCACGGACACTCGCATGGGAGCAGCAACCCGGTACTCAATAACAAGGTACATATTCAATAAGCTATGTTACGTCGGCTATGTGGTCGCCTCAAACTAGTCTCGACTAAAATATTAGTAAGTCTGAGACGACACCTCAACATGGAATATATCCATAGGAATGTAATACCCTGGGTCGTATTACCAAGTTAGAAGGGGGGTTCAATAGTTAGAAAATCAAACGAATTGTGGGTTCCAATTCTAACCGAGTGCTCCTTAAATGCTCTGTGTTTATTTTTCGATCATAGATTTCAACTAGTTTTAAAAGAATATGCATTCGTAGAAATTAACTCTGAGAATAAATAGAAAAATATACCTATAATACCGAATAAAAGGATGTGAAAAATGATTCGACTAGGTCGCTGGTAAATAATTGCATACAATAGGTACATAAAAACATTATTTTGATAAACTATGTACGTAAATTTTATAGTTTATGAGCATTGTCTGTTAATCATTCATATTGTGTTGATCAACTGTCACATCATCTTTAAACCGATCTTCAACAAACTTAATTTCTATCCTCAGAAAAACGGCAGTGACTCAGATGCAGAAAGTTCAGGCTCGCACCAACACAGCCAAGCTGAGAACATCAACGTACGAGCGGCCTACATACACGTGCTCGGCGACTTTCTGCAGAGCTTCGGCGTGTTAGTCGCAGCCATCGTTATTTACTTCAAGGTAAATGTTGGTCGTAGCGCCATCTAGTAGTGAGCTAAACAACACAGCCAACCTGAGATAAAAATGTAACGAATCTGGCTGAAATTTTGCATACCCAGCTTCTCTTAATTCGACCTGAATAATCCTCGTTTTTTCCGGAAAAATCTGAAGCAACATACAATAAAAATATATATTCTTACTTTTCAAAATATAAATCAAACGAATACTATTGTTGCCTCCAGCCCAGAGCCAAAAATTAGACCATTAGTAGAATTTATTTATTTTCGGAAAACTTACGGCTAAACATAACAAGACATTTTTTGTATAAATATAAGGACAGCCAATTAAATGTTTGTACGATTTGCAGATATTTGTCTCGGGTGTTCTGGTCGTTTTATATGTATTAAAAAAAATATCTATCTATGTAGGTAATGTATTTATGTATATCAGTCATTTAGTACCTATAACAAGCTCTGCTTAGCTGAGGGCTAGATAATGCTGTGTGGATTGCCAAGCAATATTTATTTTTATTTAATTAAAATACATTCAGTTTGGTGCTAAGTGTTCCTAACGATATGACCTTCCACCTTCTTCTTGTACATTCCAGCCGAGCTGGAGCCTGGTGGACCCGATCTGCACGTTCCTGTTCTCGGTGCTGGTGCTCATCACCACCTTCAACATCATCAAGGACACGCTGCTGGTCCTCATGGAGGGCTCGCCCAGGGGGATAGACTTCCAGGTATGCTAACTATAAAAATCTAGATGTATTGGAACCCACGCCACGCAACGTTCACGACGAAATGTAGAAAAGGTCGGATGGCGATAAGTGTGTCTCTAGGCCATCTGTTCCCATACAAATTGAAGCGTTCAGATCGCATATTGCTTCGCGCACGTTGCGTGGCGTGGGGCTTTTGTGTGTTTGTAAACAAATATAGCTGTATAAGTATACAAGATGTAAAAAAGTACAGGTTTTTACAAATATTAGTTGGTTCGACCCCGGGTGTGGCAAGCGAATTTTCGAAAATCTTTGAATGCAGTTTTCTTTCTTTGAGTCCAATGTTCTATCTACAGTATTAAGAGGACTTTCCCTTCAGGTGACATTATAAAATTCCACCCTGTTTATTCACGGAGACGGCTTTTAGCTTTGATTTTTTATGTGACCCGAAATCTAGATGTTTTGGTGATCGCAGTTTACTTAAGCAGAGCATTTTTGTTTTATGAGAAATAAACATCTTTAAACCGAATAAAGGAAAAAAGTTTTTTATAATTTATTTTATTTAGGAAAGCGGAACACTTCCTACAGAGCAACTATTAACACCAGTTTATGTATGAATGTTTGTTTGTGTGTCCTCAGGAGGTCGCCAACACGTTCCTGTCCCTGCCCGGCGTGGTGCGGGTTCACAACCTGCGCATGTGGGCACTCTCGCTGGATAAGACGGCGCTGTCTGCGCATCTCGCTATCCGTGAGTATTACTTCAACTTTAGACCAATAGGACGGAAATACACATTGCCTATTTTATATACATCTTCGCGCTTTAAAGGAAACCTTATCCTTCCTTAACCTTTTTGGTCCCTAAATTATGGTCCGGGAGCCAGTGACAGATTTTCATGACCAATTCCCTCCCAAGCAAAACTTCATCGTAATATGCATTAGGGATTAATATTATAAATACTCGTGACCGTCAGCTGCGACTCCGCGGGTGGGTTGGCCCATGGAATCTTATTACCTTATTCTTGAACCTTATTCCATAGGAATAATGTCGTCATCGCTGCCACTGCCCAACCCATGCACGGAATCACAACTGACGGTCACGAGTATTCATAATATTAATCCGTCATGCATTTTACGAATTTACTCTCGATAAGAAATAATTTATCAAATTTGTACCTGGCTCCCGGAGCAACCGGTTTAGAAGATTCAGAGATGACCTCACAAACACACAATCTTTGCCTCTTTATAATATAAGTATGTTTACATATTGGACAGTTTGGACTTCTCGAAATCAACGTTATGTCGATTGACTCCTAAGCTAATAATTGATTAAAAGTTGGTTTTAGGAATGTTTCATAGCAAATGGCTTAGAGATACTTGTAGATCCCAGAAAATACACGCGTGCCTCATACAAGTACTTTAATGTAACATCTTACATTCCCAGGGTCCGGCGTGCAGCCCCAACGAGTGCTAGAACAAGCGACGCGGCTGGTGCACGACAAGTACAACTTCTTCGAGATGACGCTACAGATCGAGGAGTTCAATGACGGCATGGAGGACTGCACGCAGTGCAAGATGCCGCAGACCTAGTCATAACTACCCTCATCATCGTCATCAGCCAATTAGTCCACTGCTGGACAAAGGCCTCCCCTAAGCGCCATAACGCTCTATCTTCAGCTTGGCGCATCCAGCATCTGCCTGCAGTCCTTCACCTACGACACCGGCTAATGCGGACAGCTCACACAGCAAGATAGTATCGACACGACATCATGTCGTCTCATATATCTATAGGATGGTACAGCAGCGCCTGTAGCGTACATCATCATCGTCATCAGCCTATAGCAGTCCACTGGACATAGGCCTCCCAATGAGCGCCATAGCGCCCTGTCTTCAGCTTGCCGCATCCAACATCTGCCTGCAGTCCTTCGCAGGTCGTCATCCCACCAGGTCGGATGTACTCCGTTGGTTTTGTTACAACACTTAGCAGACACCACCATTAAAATACATACATCATGTTGGTGAATATTTTATAACAGATTCTACAAAAAGTATTTTTTATAATCCGTTCTAAAATCAGAGCATCTGTCATTTTATGAAGTGTAGTTTGTAAGTTCAGTTATAGGAATTATAAAACTACTGAACCGATTCTAGAAATATTTCAGCAGGTATAGTTTGACCGAAACCGCTGTACCGCGCCTGAGGTATGCGAGCGGCGAGACGGGGTTGAAATATCGGCCGCTCCGATCCATCAGTCTGCCGTCAACGCGTACTCTTGCTCTTTTTTACTCACCCCCCACCTGGAGCGGTACAGCGGAGCGGTACAGCGGTTTCGGTCAAACTATAGCTACATTATTCCTGGATGTTAAGCGAGCTGTTACCAAATAAGCGAAGCTGGCATAAACAAGTGTATCGATATGGTGGAAATCAAATATTAAAGTAAAAAAACATCATACTCTAATAAACGCATATATTGCGTAACTCTAAACACATTGCGTAACTCTAAATAAAGAACGCCGTTCCGTCTCAAGTAAAAATACATTTCCATAAGAAGTTTCTATGTATATATTAACTTCAAAAGTTATGTGTAAAATGCATGTCTTTACCATTTCTTGAATCCTAAAAGGATTCAAAGTAAATATAAGAAATTATTTACTACTAGAATAAGTAGCCAAAGTGGAGACGCTATTTGTCTTGAATGGTAAACGATATTGATTTTAGCGAATTATTATAATTGAAATTATGAATTGAATTACAAGAAATGCCTAAATATATGAATTTGTGGCTATTTTTGCCTAGAAAATACTTGCAAATACTACGTATTTTTAAAATTTTATTAAATCTTTACACATTATTTTAGAATATTAAAGCTAAAATACTACTTTAAAAACTACCCTTACAATTTTTGTAGATATTTACAAAAGATATACAAAATTTTCATAGATAATCGATATTAGAACCGTATTTCATAAGATGGTATAGTGAAAAACACAATTTGGGAAGGTATTTATATATGTATGTATTATTTCCCTAAGTGATTTGATTATGAATAAGATTTAAGATATTATAAGTGTCCTTATTGTCTTCCGAATAAGTTAATTAAGTTATGTAAATGGAATGAATAATAAAATGTTATTTGTCAATTTATTTGTTTAATTGAAATTATATTTTTAGTATACATGAATGTATGAACACCTTATTGCACTTAAAATAACAAAATAATACCTTATACATATCTAAATATTATATATCAGTACAATAGGCGGCCTTATCGCTGTAAGCGATTTCTCCCAGGCAACCTAGAAAATATTCGAATTTTAGTCTTCTAAGTTTCAGTTCTTACTACTTACTAGTGTTTTGCAGGCAATTATATTGCTGCACCCATTTAAACGTTATTCATATGATACATGAGGTCGATATAGTCATCCGGAATGCATTTCGTCTTGGCCACTTGCGCGTAGAACTTCGCAGAAAGTCGTGGAGTTCGAGTTTTCTTCGGAGATTTGTAGTCCACTTCATACAAGCCGAATCTTTCTCTGGAACAAGAAAATATTTATTTTATCTACCTATGCGTAAAACGTGGATATGCAAGCAAGGAGTGGGGGTTGGAATTGGAAGGAGGCAGATTGTGCCTCCTTACGAAATATAAATGCATGCCTGAAAACACGGGAGTAGGTACATAAAATATAAAAATCAAACTCATTGGACGATTTTACATAAGAAGCGTTCAATGCATTTCAGTTAGTAGTTAGTAAAGCTGGTAAATTACAAATGGGGACGGACATAGGCAACTTCTTATTCCAGGAAAGAGCATGCGAAGCCGCGTTCACGAGCTAGTAGAGTTCTATCAATCAAAATTACTTACGAGAATCCCCTCATCCACTCGAAGTTATCCATCAGGCTCCAGTACGTGTACCCGATCACGTTGCACCCGTCTTGCACCGCGTCATGCAAAGCCTTCAGATAGGTCGCGATGTACTGCACCCGCTTGGTGTCGTGGAGCCCGGGGGCTGAGGACACGCCGTTCTCTGTGATCAGCATCAGAGGGTTGCCGTAGGTGGTGCGCAGCCAGTGCAGGGCTTTGCGGAAGCCCCAAGGGACTATCTGGAATAATTAAAGTGATTTGATATTTTTTGAGATCTCGATCTAACTGTTTGGATGAAGAATATTCCACATTACTCATCATCAGCCTATGTTAGTCCACTGCTGGACATAGGCCTCCCCTAATGAGCGCCATAGCGTCCTGTCTTCAGCTTGCCGCATCCAGCATCTGTTTGCAGTCTTTCGCAAGTCGTCATCCCACCTGGCCCATGGTACAAAACAAAGTCTCTTCCCGCTGTCTGTCTGTCCCTATATACATATGCTTAGATTTTTAAAACTACGCAACTGATTATGATGCGGTTTTGGAAATAGAATGATTCAAGATGAAGGTTTATTAACCATTTGAGACAGATTTCTACGCGAAGCCGCGGGGCGCATCTTGTTTTGAAATATAACATTATTATCCTTTATGTTCAGTCCATTCTAAGGTTGCCTGGATGATCTCTCTCAGCGATAAGGGCGCCCTTTATACCTTTATTCTAAGTTTTTATTTCTGTATTGTTTTCTGTTTTGTGTGGTAGGTATAATAAAGTGTCTATCTATGTGTGTTCTATCTATATATTATTATTCTTACAAAAAAGAATAAATAGTACTTACTCTGAGCCAGGTGGAGTTGCTTTTCGGCCATTCTTCCCTCTGCCACACATTGACTCCGACATCGTCATAGAACGAGGGCTGCCGGCTGAACCGACCATCGCCTTGCGCCACCACGCGGGACGTGTAGTGATTCACGCCCAGGAAGTCGAACGAACCCTGGAGATTATCATAGAGCATTTTAAGACATTTCGTGTGCCTTAGTTACCCATTCGGCAGAAAACGCAAAACGGTAACTTATGTTAGCATTGACCACTTGATGATCTAACAAATCCAATAATAATTTATTTAAAAAAAAATCTCTGCATTAAATTATTGATACCGTTCTCTACACGATAAGTAAGATTTAATCCACCTGCAAGTATCTTGAGAAAAGCCGCAGTAATTAGCTCAGCGGCTAAAAAATCCAACTTCCGAAAATAGCAATTAAGTTAGCATATCACGCCTTGATAGGCTTGATTGATATACTCGTACTTGAATGCTTTTTCGGAAGTAGAATTTTTATGCAGTGAGGCACTTATCACTTCCCGGAAATTATTCTATACTATCTGATTTCTGTCTTTCTTAGTACCTTGATAAGTTGCAGTTCCGCATTAGTGAACCTCGGCAGTCGGGAGCGAGAGAACCCTTGTTGGCGGGAGATGAAGTCTACTCTCTGCCTCATAATGGGAGGGTAGTCGCCAGCACTGCTGAAGATAGGGTGCGCGAACCAGCCAAACTGAACAAAAATGAGGTCTCTTAGTGCAACTTAAATAAATAAATAAATAATGCTGGACAATTCACACAGCATCATCTAGCCCCAAGCTAAGCAGAGCTTGTGTTATGGGTACTAGATGACTGATATACACAAAAACGACCAGAACGCTCGGTACAAATATCTGCAGATCGTACACACAATTGTTCCGAGGCGGGAGTCGAACCAGCAACCTCCTGCGTTGTAGGCGGACCTTCGCCCACCGCGCCATGTCGGTCGTCCAATGAAATAAGAAAATACATTTATTTGACACCATACATAACACGACACATTACATAACTAATAACATCCGAAAACTCAAAATCATCTTAGATTTAAGCACGTCTCAAGTAGCCATTTTTTGACAGTTTTCAATGAAAATCTGTCAGAAAATCGTCACTTGAGATGGTCTTCAATCTGAGTTGCGTTCGAGTACTCGGGTGTTACCACATTACATATTACTTATGTAATGTGAATACAAATGTATATGTAGAAAATACATAAAGCATACAGATCGATAGGTACAAATAGTGTGTACATAAGGGGTCAAGGCCTATGTCCAGCAGTGGACTGCTATAGGCTGATGATGATGATGATGATGATGAAGGGGTCAAAAACGTAGAAAACTTGGAGACAAAAACAATATCGTAGAAATAGTGTGCTCAATGTTTCTAAAACTACATATGTAAGATAATAAAAATCTCTTAAACGGCTTCATTGTGTCTTGTCATGCAGCATCATCATCAACGTTATCAACCTATTAGTCCTAGTAGTCCGCTGCTGGACAAAAGCCTCCCCCAATGAGCACCATAGCGCCCTGTCTTCAGCTTGCCGCATCCAGCATCTACCTGCAGTCCTTCGCAGGTCGTCATCCCACCTGGCCGGAGGGCGTCCTAGCACTTTGCGTGCATCATCAGGGATAAGAATTGATCATAAAATATAAATAATATAAAAAATCAATTTTGTAACAAAACTTACGGTAAACTGTAGAGCAGTTTCGGCGGCAATTTTATCTGCTTCGGACGTGGTGTTCGGCTCCATCCAGTTGACATCGAGAGTTATGCCGATGTAGCCTGAAAACGGAAGTTAGTAGATAAGACGGGGAGGAATCCATTAGCAATGATAATTTGGACAGACTGCTTTGTACAGACAGTACCTATCATCATCATCAGCATAGCAGTCCACGGCTGGACATAGGCCTCCCCCAATGAGCGCCATAGCGCCCTGTCTTCAGCTTGCCGCATCCAGCATCTACCTGCAGTCTTTCGCAGGTCGTAATCCCATCTGGTCGGAGGGCATCCTACACTACGTTTACCGAGTAGTGGTCTCCATTCGAGAACACGTTTGCCCCAGCGGCCGTCGGTTTTTCGCGAGATATGGCCGGCACACTGCCACTTCAGGTTGCTAATTCTTAGAGCTATGTCGATAACTTTGGTATCTACCATAGAATAACTTTATACGGTAAACAGTGGTCACACGCTATGAGTGTTGGGTTACTGCAGGTATTTTTTGTTTTTATAATTATTTTGTAAGTACCTAATATTACTTAGGAGTTAGGACTTGTAATCATTAATCGAACACAATAAAAAAATGTAGGTTGTTTCAATACCCTCTGGTACTTATTACTAGTACAATGAATACGAAACCATATAAATTCGAAAATGTCTGTTACATTTTGACGCCTAAACTGTTAAATGAATCTTAATCAAAATTGGCAGGGAGGTAGACGGTATGCCGGGGACGGATTATTGATTATTATACAACTTAACAAGCCGTTGTTGGTTTACCTAGCTCAAATGTTGGCCTCGTGGTTGGGTCTCTGAGAAATCACAATACTTCGACTATTGTTAGCTATTTGAACATCTTCTACTTTGATGCGGTTTTTTTTAAATAGATAGAGTGATTTAAGAGGAAGGTTTATAAACTATTTGATACACATTTCCGCTGCAAGCCGCGGGGCGCAGCTAGTATGTTATACAATTTAATAAACGGTTCAATTGGTCCTTACGTAAGATACTCTACTCTTCATATAAGAGTTGCTGAGCCCCGCGGTTTCACCCGCGTGGTGATTGATATTTTGGAAAAATATACAATAAATATATCTTTATGAATTGCGGATGATGTAGCCGCGGTCGTCACGCTGGAGGAGAAGCTGAACTAGACGGCCAGCCAACTCTCTGGATGGTTCAGGCTGAACGGACTGGGACTGAACTTGAATAAGACGCACTATCTACATTTTCGCCTGTCTGGGAGACCGGCGAAACAAAGTATAGTGAGCGTCAATGGAACTGTAATTAGACAATCCGAATCCACCACTTTTCTAGGCTTTGAAATTGACAAAGCGCTTACCTGGGAGAGTCAAATCAGTAAGCTGTGCGGGAAGATGGGCAGTGCCTGTTTTGCGCTCCGACGGGTGGCTCGCGTGGTTCCGGCGGAGGTGGCACGAAGCTGCTATTTCGCAACAGTGCACTCGGTGTTACAGTATGGTGCTGAGCTATGGGGGCGGGCTGCCGACTAGGAGCGCGCCTTCCGTATGCAGAAACGAGCCATACGCACCTTTGTTAACATCCGACGTGACGTCTCCGCCAAACCATACTTCAAAGAACTAGCGATACTTACACTGCCATGCATTGTAATAATGCAAGTGGCGGTGTATGTTCGCTCGAACCTGGACGAGTTCATGAAGAACGGCGACACCCACTCGTACGGGACGCGGAACGCAAGCAAGCTTGCTACTATCGTCCGCTCCCTCACGAAGTCCTCAAAGTTAACACATGTTATGGGTACGACAGTGTACAATAAACTACCAGACTCCGTCACAGCTGATGGCAGTCTACGCTGCTTCAAAGTCAGGTTGAAACGTTGGCTTATTGAGCAGAATTTCTATTCAGTGAATGAACTACAAGAAAAGTAGATAAACTTAATGTGATTATATTTCCGTATTTAATTGATTTTATATAATTTTTTTTATTTATGTTTTTTAAATTTATATCATGCTTAGGTACTAATTGTAAAAAATACAATTTGTATTATAATTATTATTAACTATTTTGTGTTTGACATGTAAAATGATTTTACCAAAAAATAAAAAAATTTAGCCTATCTGTTATTCTGATATGTAAGCTATATTGTTGTGAAGTTTCATCAAAATCCATTCAGTAGGTAGTTTTTGCGTGAAAGAGCAACAAACATCCTCAAACGTTCGCGTTTATAATATTAGTAGGATAGCTTACCTGACTGTTTCCTCCTATACTCCTTCTGATACAAGTCGTACACTCTCCCATGCGCGAGCAGCACGTTGTGCGTACACAAGTAGTCCTCGAACCCGCTGGACCGCCCCCCGGGGGCGTCGTTGCCCCCGTACCCGGCGCCGCAGAACGACCCTGGCTCGTTGAACGTCGTCCAGGTGGTGACGCGGTCTCCGAATACCTCGAACAGGACCTAAAAGCAATGCGATATAGGTTTATTTAAACACTAGGGTTCTCTTTATAATTACCTTATTATACAATGAGAAATGTTTGGCTCCTTTAGGTAGTCGCAACTTGTTAAACATATCGTTCTGTTTCAAATACTTCTCGCGTGATTGTTGAGGGAGAAAGCTAATTTGCGCAGTTTTTGCAGTTTCAGTCAATTCTGTTGGTTTTAACAATATGATTATTTATATATATAAAAAGGTTGTATGGTATGATAAATTCGGCACCATGGAGGTAGAAGTAAATAGGTTCAATTATTTTTTGAATTCACGAACTTACACTTACCTGCACACGATTTTCTAAAGTCAATTTACTTTATCCTCTATACTAGTCTAGCGGGTAAAAACAGCTTTTGCACTCAGATATCCAAGACCAAAAATACTCCTTTATTCTCAAAAAAAATTTTATTTAAAGTAGTTAGCACTTACCCTAGCATACTGTACAAAGTAGTCGACCACCAGAGGGTTGGTCCACCCGCCCAAGTCCTGCAGACTCTGAGGCAGGTCCCAGTGGTACATGGTGACTACGGGGATGATGTTCTTTCGTTTCAGCTCGTCTAGCAGGCTGGTGTAGTATCTCACACCGTCGGGGTTGATGTTGCTGGAACAGTGTGACAAATGGTTTTGATAACGTTTCTCTGAACGATAGGATTCGCAACGAATACATCCGACGGAGAGCCAAAGTAGGTAATCGACATAAGAATTACTAATTCTTAGAGCTAGCTGAAATGGCAGTGGGCCGGCCATATCTCGCGAAGAACCGACAACCGCGCTGGGGCAAACGTGTTCCTGAGTGGAGACCACGACTCGGTAAACGTAGTGTAGGACGCCCTCCGACCAGGTGGGATGACGACCTGCGAAAGACTTTATGAGAGATTACTTTATAAGAAGAATTTATTATTCTGACAAGAAACCATGTCGCTTATGAGGGGGGGCCTATGGATGTACTAATATTAGCTCATCACCAGCCTATAGCAGTCCACTGCTGGACATAGGCCTCCCTCAATGAGCGCCATAGCGCCCTGAAATAGCTGATGATGTCAGGAGGTTGCGGGATCAATTCCCGCCTCGGAACAATTGTGTGAACGATCTGTAGATATTTGTTCCGAGTGTTCTGGTTGTTTTCTACGTATAATAAAAAATATTTATCTATGTAATGTATTGTATTATTTATATCAGTTATCTAGTACCCATAACACAAGCTCTGCTTACCATGAGGCTAGATAATTCTGTGTGAATTGTCCAGCATTATTTATTTAATTTAATTTAAAACTACGCATCGGATTTTGATGCGGTTTTTTTAAAAGATAGAGTGATTCAAGAGGAAGGTTTATAACTCATCAATTTCCACGCGGGCGAACAAAACAATGAAAGGTTGAAAGAGCGCTTTCATCTAATTACTAAGTAGTCTTATAATTGTATAACTAAACGTTTTTGTGTATTGTGTTTGTGTGTAATAAATAATTTTCGTTCTTTCTTTCTTTCTATCTCACTTGCTGACTCCATCAGGCAGGATCCTGGTCCAGGACATGGAGAACCGGTAGAAGTCGACTCCTAGCTGCGCCATTAGATCCACGTCCTCACGGTAGCGGTAGTAGGAGTCATCCGCCTCGTCGCCGGACGAGTGGTCAAACACTCGCTCCGGGTGGCTGTGCGTGTAGCGGTCCCAAATGCTTTCGCCTTTACCTGCGACAAAAAAATATTCAATCCACATAGCATCATCTAGCCCAAGCTAAGTAGAGCTTGTGTTTTAGGTACTAGATGACTGATATACATAGTACAATACATTACATAGATCATCATCAGCCTATGTCCACTAAATACCAGTTTGCATGTTTTATTACGTATCTAATCTAGGTACTATACAGATTAAAGTTACCTGAGACATTCCACGCGCCTTCAATCTGGTACGAAGCCGTGGCGACCCCAAAAGCGAACCTTTTGTCGAAGCATACTGGACGCTCCGGGGCACCCTGTACTCTGAAAACGGCTTTGTTATATTATATCGCATTCTGTAAGTGCCATTGTTAAAAAATACCTTGTTTTCTAGTAATGCCATTGTGTAAGTCTTAACGCTTCCACTGCGCAGTTTCTGCGGCGTGACATGTATGCAGCAGGTCTGCAAGAATGCAGAATGCCAGATGTGCGACGTCCGCGTCGTAGGTGTAAACGTAAAATTAAGAATTTAGTGTCGTAGAAGAATAAGTAAAAGGAACAAAAATTTTTTATGAATATTCTGAAAAACCTTGAAGAGTCAGATTAGAGAGAGTTAAAGAGTCGTAGGTATTAGTTTATCGAAGAGTCTTCGACCGATCAAAACAAACAACAGTACAGAGGTCAGATTGTGTTTGTTGTTGGCTGTTCGGCGGCAGCAGTGAGTCCATCCATTGTGTTAAATATAGAAGGGTTCTTTGCATTTCAGGGTCAGCGCATTCCTCGACATACACTAGTTCTCATTTTGAAAATCTGTTTGTCCTTTATTTTATTTTTTTAATCATGTTTGTTTTATGTTTTTGTGTATTGAGTTACAAATAAACCATTCTATTCTAAATAAAATAAATAATGCTGGACTATCCACACAGCATCATCTAGTCCCAAGCTAAGAGCTTGTGTTATGGGTACATTGGTTGGCATGGGTATATTCTGATAGATATATATATAGCCATAGGAAAAATATAAAAGAAAACTTAAATATCTAACTAGTGTTACAAACAACACACGACTAAAAGATAAAGGATAAATATATAATAAATTGATTTTAAAAAATTGAGACGGGGTAAATCAGTCTACTTGTAAAACAAACAATAATTTGTCGTAAGTTTCTAAATATGTAGGTAATGTATTTATGTAGAATAACGAATACTACTAATAAAATAATAAAGGAAATCTATGACAAAAACGAATGCAACAAAAAATAACAACTTTGTTACGTTTTTTGTTAACAATAACCACTGTTGCAGACACATTTTGGTACAAAAAAATAACGCGAAGGATCCGGTTTAAACGCTAAACCGAGTTCAAGGCCTAACATATCACACAAAGGAAACCGAGATTTAAACTGGATAAAACCCAAATGGTGAAATTGGACCCTAGTATGCTAGTGAATACTAAGCTCTAGCTAAGCATGCAAACTATTTCTACTTGGTAGAGATTTTATTTTAGTATTTACAATTACTACTAGGTACTAAGTACTAAAATCTCTACCAAGTAGAATCACTGCAAATGTTCTGTCTGATACGTATATAGTAAACAAACAAACACATCGAATAAATGAGTTAAATGGACTTACACAGCAATAAATGTTAGAAGTAGCCAATGCACGTCCATTATATGAGATGTACCGAGTCCCTCTGATACTCCCCAGTAGGTACTCGGACCTAGATTGCGAACGTAAGTAAAAACAGTGGGCGTACCTATCTACAACACATACCTACTTATTCTAACTTGTAATGTAACATAATTTAGAATAGTTTTATCAGCATAATATTTACAAAGTTTTTATCATCGGGATATCAGTCAACAGCTGGACATAGGCTCAGACATAGGCCTCCTCTAATGAACGTCACAGCGCCCTGTCTTCAGCCTGCCGCACCTCCTGCAGTCTTTTGTAGGTCGTCATCCGACCTGGTCGGAGGGCGTGCTACATTTACAGTTTTTGTAAAAATTAAATACCTACACGTGTGATTTAATTTTTTCTATGCATCTACTTTTCTTCTTTATCGTGAAAACCTCTTTAATAGCTTTTCTGTTTTTTTTCTTGTTTTCTAAATTATTTGTTTGTGCTGCTGGTTTTCCTTGAATAAATAAGTAAATTATATCTCCCCTGCTGCGGTAGATATAATAACCCTCCTCATAGTGATATTTCGTGATTTTCTCCGAACCCCTTTCGAGCCTCACGTGATTGAACAAAACAGACGATAACTTATACCTACAGAAATTAAGAAATCTGTTTTGAATTACGAAAATTATTCCCCACCTTGGTGACCATTTTGCAAACAAACGCTATATCGCCAATGATGTTATATCTACGTATATTGCCCTACAAACTTCGGAGATAGCGGGGAACGGACAATTTTCGACTTTTTTTTAATATTTAAAAAAGTATGAAATTTACAACAATACTATACTGAACAGACAAAGTCGTCGATCAATAATATTCATAAAATCTAAGACTCTACATTGTATTTGTTGAAAGCGCCATCTATTAATTTATCAAAAAAACAACAGCAAGTACAACGATATGCGATGTGGCTACTTCCCGCTAGAGGGCGGTGATAGAGCTTACATTTCTGGAAATGTCTCGAACACTCGCTCACAGAATGTTCTCTAAACATCTTCATCAAGTACACATGAATATACATAGGTGGCGCTATAGCCAACAGCGGTATAAATACGGAAGAGCGCGCTATTGCGTCTCTCATTCTATTGAGAAAACTCGTGAGCTAAACCAACCACAAAGAAACGTCTGAACCGGCAAATTACTTTACTTACCATTTATTTTATCAAGTGTGAGTAAGTCAAACGAAAAAATGTCGCTGCTGCCGTTTTTCTACTACGTGGACCGTCGTCCCTTGGGAATTTTAGAGAGAGATTTCTTCAGAGAACATTATCTTTTCCGCAGAGGAGTATTCAGCCCTTTCTTCAACTTTCCTCTTTCTGAAGCCATGAACCGACTCACAATGAACGACACGCCAGTCTCTCCGGCAAGCGACGAAGACAAGTTCCAAGTGAGCGTGGACGTCCAGCACTTCGCGCCTGAAGAAATAAACGTCAAAGTCGTTGACGGACATATTTTGATCGAAGGAAAGCACGAAGAAAAGCGTGACGACCACGGGTACATCTCGAGGCAGTTCATACGGAAGTATACTCTGCCTACAGGATGCTTGCCTGATACTGTGGAGTCGAAACTCTCTTCCGATGGTGTTTTAACTGTGACGGCGCCGAAAGTCCTGGCTTTACCATCCACTGGTGAGAAGATTGTACCGATCACGAAGACTGGGCCTATTGAGAAGCAGATCAGCACTTATTCTTCTGAATCTGAAGAGGAAAAATCTTTGGAAAAAAGTGAATAAATTTGTTATTTGTGCCAAATTTTCAAAGACTGATTTTGTTTGGACTGTTTTCTAATTTGTATTATTATATATTAAGTGAATGGTAAATTAAGTATTTTTCTTGTCATTAAATAAATAATAAAAATAAAAATTAAACTGCTTTTCGTGTTTTTTTTAATCTTTGATGATGAATAAGGTAAGTTCTACCTAGGTGTTTATCTATAGTTCTGCTGTTATGCAAAAACTTATACAATACATGGTTACTTCAGGGAGTGAAAGAATAAATATTTGCACCGAACACTTTTGGAATCAGAAAACAATGTTGTTCTTCCCTGCCATCCAAAATACCTACCTATCTATATCTATCCATATAAAAGCACAGAAGAGTTCGTTTTCATAGTAAACTAACTCTGCTAATGTATAAACGTGATGAACTTTAAATGCATAAAAAGGAAAGCGCTACTTTATGCGTTATCGATTCGTTTGGACGCTCACTCAGCGCCCAATGGCGATTTGGTTGTTGTTATGACTAGCTCTGTGTAGCAGTCGATTCTAAGTTTACAGGGTAGGTATTAGGTACGTATATTTGCCAACTTAATCCTATTCCTACTAATATTATAAACGCGAAAGTTTGTAAGGATGTTTGTTGCTTTTTCACGCGAAAACTACTTAATGGATTTTGATAAAACTTCACAATAATATAGCTTATAAATCAAAATAACACATAGGCTACAGTTTATAAAGATATATTGTATATTATCCAAAATACCTATCACCACGCGGGTGAAACCGCAGGGCGCAGCTAGTTGTTTATATTTACTTAATTATGATTATACAATTTAGTTCAACTTACGTTATTTAAAACTTATACATAACTACTTATCTCCCCATGTACCTTTATTCAATTTTTTATGATCCAAGAGTCTTGTTTTATCGATTCATTGTCTTTTATTTCATGATGAAACCAGATGAAACAAATATTTTTTCTTATTTCATCTTTTATTGCTAACTATTGTACCAAACAATTTTATGGACCTGTTGGGAAAAGGAATCGATTTAGAACGCTGAAAAACACTGGACAATATTGTGAAAAAGGTAGAATAGCTATTTTCTGATTAAAAACCAATAACATTAGTTAAACGAAAAATTACATCAATAAAATAGTCATTAAATAAAATATATATAAAATAGGCATTAATTCATTTACTGACATTCAAAGAATGTCAATAACTGAATTAATGCAAATAAAAATTAATTCATACTAACGCAGGTAACGAGGTGATTAATCAATGGTTTGGTTTGGTGATTAATAACAATAAACTAAAAGGGTAACATTGGCTAATGTTTTCTAAGAAAAATACAAACATATATAACACGATAATATGGAATTTTTATTCATCATTTTAGAATGCAGTTATAAGTACTTACATAACTATATTTTTGGGCACCTTGAAGTCTTAAAATTTTTTGGAAATGATTTCCATCATCTACATATTTCTAACACATTATTCTACCAATTATTTAACTTAGCTAACAAAGCATTTAGTACAAACGTAAATTCTTGAAGGGATCAACTGACCAAGAACATTTTGTTGAACTTTATCGAGGGGAGAATGTCCTTTCCAAGAATAATAAAAAAAATAACTCAGCTTTGCTGATAATAATACTAAACGGCACAGATGTTGAACGACCGACGCAGGGGTGTCGATTACGTACTATTTTAGAGCAGGAATTTACCTGCACATATATATTTTTTTATATATTATTAAAATAATACCTGCACGTAAGCTCAAAGCTCAATATCCGTGCCTGTTATAACTTTAACGTATACCTGACAATAAATGTCAAGGTCACACCTCACCACCTCTTCCTTAACCTAGCATAACAAAATTGTCTTTGGTAAACACTAATCACTGTCCATATCCATAGAGTCCTGATCCGAACCATTATCATCTTCATCACTATCTTCGTCATCCTCATCGTAAATCATGAACGTCTTCTCTGATATCTCGTCGATTATTTTATCGATCGCTTTCAGGTTGTTTTCTTCAGCCTCTGCCGTTCTGCTGCCTAAAACCCAGTCTTCTTGTTCTAAAGAGTATATTTTCTCTTTCGCTATCTTCATCACACTGTCTACAGTGAAGTTTATTATGTCCTTCCCCACGTAGTTTGGGACCGACGATAGCACTGTTTTTATGGGATTCAAATCAGGATGCTGCGGTGGTAGTCTTAGCACTGTGTGTCCGTGATCTCTTAGATAAGCATCCGTTTTAAAATCCCCGCACTTATCTTTATTCATTACCACTAATTGGTACAATTGGGACTTGTACATATCTACAGAATAAGGCACGTTTCTCGCAGTCAAATAGTCCATCATCTCTCGCTTCCTGGAATTGGAATGTGGCGTCGGATTCGATACCCTGTTGTTGAACGGCGACGCTCCGTCCACTACGACGATACTGCCGGGCTTCAAGTTCGGTAACACAAATACCTTATACCACTTCTCGTACTGTTCGAAATATTCCCGTTTGTATTCAGTCTCTTCCTTCATGTCTTTTTTGTTTCCGTCGAACATAAACAACGTATTTTTGAGAATTCCGTTCTGATCCCCGGCTAATAATATTACGACTTTCTTTTTTGCCGGTTGTCTGAGGATCGTGGAGCTGCCATCTGGTTTGGGTTTGGACGCGGTCCGACTGCTCTCGATTACCATTTCGCCGGTGTAAACAATGTTGCGCCCCTGCGCGCGGTACCCTTCGATTTTGGTCAAGTATTGTATTCTCGCATACCTGACGTCGTGTTTCTCGATTAAGATGCTATTGTTGTCCGCTTTTTCTATCCATTTAAAGCCGAGTTTGTTAACGTGTCGCCTCAATGTACATAGAGAACCTTGGTAGTCAAGGTCGCCTTTTAGAATGAGGTACAAGTCTTTCATAATCGGAAATTCTTCGTCTTTGGTGTAAAAGCTATGGATGATCCTGCGCATGGCCTGTGCGTCGTAGTCGTTGGCGACGATGTTCTTCTTGCAGCGTCGACGCGTCGTCGTCGTGCCGGGTTCAGTCTTCACTGTGACGTTATGTTTCTCGTTGATGAGTCGTCGGAGTGCATAAATCGATACACCGGTCGCGTGCGCGACGAGCTGCCCGGCCGTGACCGTCGAGTTCGGGTCCCGCTCGATCTCAGTCTCAAAATATCTGTATATTTTCTGCAAAACCTCTTTGGTTTGGTTCTTGAGTGGCTTGCCCCGACCCAGCTTTGATGACGACGGAGCCATGTTTGTAAACAAAACTTTATTTTACACTAAAACATTTGGCTTGACACACAAGTGTTGTTGATAATGAAAGGCGAATGACTGATGTAAAAATGAACGCGTAGACGTTTCGACGAAAAGAGATGGGAGCATGCCAGGCCGCGCGTGACAGAAAGAGATAAATAGTGGACGGACGGTAGAGTCCACCACGACGATAACAATATTAGCGTAGGAGTTTTAGGTTATGTTTGGTCTAAAAATAGATGTACTTAAGTAACAAACTTAGCAAAACATTAATAATTAAATATTTTTCGATCGATGATTACTACCGACACCTAATACATTAACTACGATTACTAACTAGGTTTTTGAGATTTCCAAACGCTTTTTTAAGAGAGTTATTTACAAAATTCAGTATGAACACACTATACATTATAATGAGTGCCTAGATAAAAATACATCATTTCCTACTTTCTTCAAAGTGATTTGATTAAATTAAAATAATAAATGAATTGATGTATACATACTAGCGCCATCTCTTGTAGAATAGCAAAGAACTAAAATGTAGAGTAACTTCGAAACAATTCTAGAATGTCCTCGAAGCTTAGTCTTGCTACTCGACACCAGGTGGCGTTTTTGCAGGGCTGCTAAACATTTTCAATATTGGATAGTACTCGACTTATAATTTATCGACTTTTATTAGTTTGTCTTTGATTTGCTAATATCGATGATAATCGAATAATATATTAGGTACATAGTTAAAACATTATGTTTAGGTTATGTTTGAGTAGTTATATTATAACTAATTCAGTTTTTTTACATATTGTTATCTGAATAAGTTTTGTTAGAAATGTTGGCGCTCATCATCGCATTATCTTAATTTAAATATAACTACATTTCTTTGTTTAAATCACCTGCCTTTTTGTTTTTTATTGGTACCTACCAGAATTCTTGATAATAATCAATACTAAAACTAATGTTATGCTTTGTCACATTGAAGAAATGTGTATGAGTTATGCACTGAAGGTTATTTGATCATTTGAAAACCAAAAATAATACCTTTTTTATAAAAACCAACAAAGTCACAAAAACACAGTTAATTGTAACTTATTTAATAGCTTAAATATTGGATTTTCTTTGAAACAATTTAGTTTGATGCAGGTAATTAAGATGTATGTGCACCATAAAAATTGAATAACTCTACATTGCACAACAACTCCAAAAAATGTTGTTATTCCCTGATTCATGACGAAGTACACCGAACATTCCAGAAATTTCTTGACGACGGTAGATGGCGCGCAGACGAATAAATAGACGAGCGTTCAACCTCCTTGCATTCATTTGAAAAGAACAGTGAACTGCGAGCGAACTTCCGCGATTTGACGCGAGTTTTCAAACTTGACTCAATTAAACACCATTGACTGCAAGCGAGAAAATTGAAGATTTTTCCGTGGAGAAGAATTATTTGACATTGGAGATTGAAGATGTCTTTCTACTTGGATTACGAGCCTCGGTTCCAGCGTCCGTACTCCCGCCGGCTGCTTGACCAACACTTTGGACTCGGTTTAACTCCGGAAGACTACCTAGCGATCCTCGCTCTACCGAATCCTCAACCACAAGCGAACAACTACTACCGGCCCTGGAGGAACCTGCAAGCGGTGGCCCGAGACGTAGGCTCCACTATCAAGGAAGAGAAGAACAAGTTTCAAGTGAACCTAGACGTTCAACACTTTGCTCCCGAAGAAATCTCAGTGAAGACAGTTGACGGATTTCTTGTCATAGAAGCGAAACACGAGGAGAAAAGAGACGAGCACGGGTTTATTTCTAGAAGTTTCTCGAGGCGGTACCCGCTGCCTGAAGGGGTCGAGGCTGACATGGTGACGTCGAAGCTGTCTTCAGATGGGGTGTTGTCCATTTCTGCGCCGCTGAAGGCGCCGCCCAAAGCTTCGAACGAGCGAGTGGTTCCTATTGTGCAGACTGGGCCAGTGAAGAAGCAAGCGGAATCAGAACCAGTGGAAGAAAAGGAAAAGGCTTAAAAAAAGCTCCTTTTTCGTTTATCCGCCCTTTCTTAAGTTGCATTTAAGGATTTGAGTGAAGTGTCCGTTTTACACTCTAGATTTGGAAACGAATTTTAGTGAAAATTTAGTATTGTGAGTGAAAATATAGAAGACTGTTTTTTTTTTACTTAGTTTCATAATAATTTAGTTTAAACGATAAGTTGAAAGAAATTGTTCATTAGCGATAGGTTTGTTTGTAACAATAGCATTCCTTCTAGTCTAAACAATAAACAGACTTTTTTAAATTCGGTTTTTATCTATCCCTAGCTAGTGTAGAGTTTCTAACGTAGCCCAGGTATAATCAGGTAGGTACCTAATAACCCCAGGCTACTTTACTGCTTTTTCCAGATATACATACGTAGGTAGGTAACCTATCAGTAGAATGCTTGGACATCTGTCCCCGCGGATACGTTTGCACCATTGATTTGCCCCATGAATGGTGCATACGCAACTGGTTGTGTGCACCATGATTCTCGCTTGGTCCCGGGTCCCGGACGAGCCCAACCTTTTGTTTATATATTTTGAGGTTGGTATTGTTTTTACTTGTTATCAGAAGAATTTTCAGAATCAGACTAGGTGTATTTGGTTTTGGATTTGGAGATTACCTATAGGAAAGCACTAACAAACTAATAAGTACTCAGGGACGAAAGTTTTACCGTCCCTGCTATCTCTCATTCAAAAAAAAAATATGAAGAAAGCAAATAAAAATTATTTAGGTAAATTACCATAACATACTTATTCGGCAAAGTTCCTAAGTAATAAGAAGGGATCTATTGTAATGTATGTACATACCTAAATATTTGTTGTACATCTTCTATCAACTTATCGCTAGTTGTAACACAAAGGCCATAGTTCAAATAAAACAAACAACTACTCATTAATATTTGTTTACAATAGTTATTTATTTACATCCTATTTGTTATGACGCACAGGCACAAACTCTACTTCATCCTTAAGGTCTACAGAGTACGTGGTGGCTTCAACGGGGCTTCTTGAGATCTCATTTGTGAACAGGGCATTGGTTTTGTCCAAGTCTCCTCTGAGCCCAACATCAGCGTCACCAGTCTCTCCGCTGTCATTGTCCATTTCTTCCCGATCCTTGAAAGGCCTCTGAGTTTCATCCTCAACCGGCTTTTGGGTTACTTCAATAGAACCTTCAACGCCAGCTTTGAGGGGGAAAACGATCTTTAAAACCCCCTGGTTGAAGGTCCAAGTTCCAGTGACGTTAACGTTGGTTGGGAGGGTCTTCGCGTCGATGTAGATACTTTCGCCACCTTCTGGCATCTTGTGCACCGCCTGCACCATCAGGAAGCCGTCCTTAGCCTTCACTACGATGTCCTTCTCCTGGAATCCGGATAGAGGGATCGTGATCTTGTACTCGTTACCTTCGATCTTGGTGTCGCAGCTGGCGGTAGGGAAGCGCTCGTTCAGGGTGGCGAGCATTGCGTCGAGTTGCTTCATTTCGAGCTCGAGTCCAGCCCAGAAGCGTCTGGTGTCGAAGACATCGTCTGCGAAGGGGTCGAAGTGATCTAGTCCAGCGTAGGGGCTGTGATGACGTAGGTGGTGGTCGTGGTGGGACCAACGCGGCGGGTCGTGGTCCTGGTCGGCCCAACGCGGGGCGGCAGTGGTGACACCCACCAGCGCGAACAATATAACAGCGAACATTTTGTCAAAGGTTTCTTCCACGTGATATCTCTGTATGCACTGATCACGGGCCAGTCATTGTTACCATTTATATCGAGACTCGGGGCGGGAGGGTTATCGCTTCGACACATTCTGGACCCGCTGGCGCATGATCTATACCAAGTTATAGGTTCAAATATAGAGCGGTTAGTTTGTTTGAATGATTTTTAATTAATTTAATTCAACAAGAACAGCAGACGCACAGTGAAGCATTACCAAAAGTAGATTTTTTTAAAAATAATTTAGAATTACGAGAATTACTACAAATATACGAGTATCATCATTTCTTTTATTTATGTTTCTGTAGTCACTTTTTGTCACTATTTGCCTGCGCGGCAAAATATTGATTTTCTTTTGATGCAATAAATCACGGCTCGCTCTACTCGCCGCTTACCTACTGATTTTTGCCCACTCAGTTAGGGTGACAAATCAACATCGAGCTATGCTGCGCTGTACTGCGCTGTGCTATGTTTGGTCAACTCGCTCGTCTAATATTTTAATGAGAATACAAACAAACCATGCTGTGCTGCGCTGTGTGAGGCTACGCTCTGTTTAAAAACGCAGTAGTCTCGAGCGAGGCGCGCTACCCGCCGTGCTGAGCCGCGCTGTGCCGAACTGAACACTTCAAATAATTTACTTACCTCAAACAGATTGCTAATTTCTCTTCTGTGCTTATGGCTTTCTTACAGTCAATTTTGTTTTTTATATATGGACTTATTAACGAATGTAAATAATTAAAATGATTTTTAGTCATTCGCAAATAAAAGAAAATATAAAAATAAATTAAAAAAATCGTCTTCAGTGGCAATATTCTTTACAAAATTAAATTCTCCGTATTTTTCACGTATGGTGTGTGGTAACAAGCTACCGTGACTGGACTCTTTTAACGACAAAATAACACATAAAATATCCATATCCGCTTCTTCTTCACTTTCATCTTCATCGGATTCAACTATGTCGTAATGTTTACGTTTTTTTGAAAATAAAGTAATTTTTGACGAGATAAACGACTACACTACACGAGCTGCTGATTACTTTTAATACTGAGCTAAGCAAAGCGCAGCACAGCTTGATGTTGATTGTTAAAAAAACGTAGCTTAAGAAACACAGCACAGCGCAGCGCAGTACAGCGCAGCATAGCTCGATGTTGATTTGTTACCCTTACTAGCACTTTTTATTTCTTCCAACCCCGTAAAAAAGCTTATATTTCTTCGCAATCCAATAAATTGAGGCTTACTCCGGCAGCCGTTATTATTACTGCTTGATTTGGACGGTGTGTAGCGTGTTCAGTTCTGTATACCAATAGCAAGAAGTTTATAATGTGTTTTAAAACTAAAAAAATACGTGGCTAGCTGCACTCACCGTTATTGCGGTTGTCGTATTGACGCAAAAAGTTATTTTGTCAGCTTGTCACTGCTGTAATCAATTTCTGTTTATAAAGCCACGATACACTCTATAAAGATGCTCATAACGTCACTTTGAAAAAAGGCTACTAATTCCACAAAAAAAAATCGTGGCTCGCTTTTCGGGCTTCGAAATATTTCAGCCTACAACTAACCTACTAAGGGAATTTGTTAAACCGCATGGGCGAAGCCGTATGCGGACACTAGTAACTGATAACTTAATAATGAGTAAACTTGGTCTGTGCTGATGCGTTGTTCTTAGAACATGTACGACAGATAATACGTACTTATATACGCGGTTCTAGAAACATCGATATTTTTTGTTAACAAAGGTTGCAGGTTCAATTGGGGTAACCGACAAAACACGACGTATTTTGTTTCTACAAAATACGAAGCATTCATCGTTAGGGTTACGTACCCACAGAATTTATTTGAAAAAAAAAAGAAGCAATAAAATAAATATTTAGGGGGCTCTCATACAACAGACATGAATTATTGTCGTTTTTATATATAAGGAACCCTTCGTGCTTCGTCAGACTCGCACTTGGCCGCTTTTTTATATTTTTTGTCGATTACCCCAATTGAACAACTGTTAGCAAAAGCCCCAAATTTAGATTAATTGAAATATTTAATAAACTACCTGAAATCCTAAAATGCGAACCAAAAGATAATATATTCATGAAACACTTGAAAACTTTATTATTAAAAAAATGCTACTATTCAATCTACGAATTTTTCTTCGATGACAATTTAAAACAAAAAACCGAAAGGGTACTAGCTGACATACTATCCTACAGATTAAATTAGTAAGTACCTACCTAATCACGACATGGAGCATGACATTCCCATATTAACTAATTTTAAAAATATGATTGTTTAGAATTTTAAGCTAACATTAACAAGAACCCAAAAATTGTTGTGCCCTGACAGGGTTTTTATGCATTGTGTACCTACCCACTAAGACACTACACCTAAGAAACTACCAGTATGCATGAAATCACAATAAATGATATGATATGAAACGAACCAGCAACCGACGACGATTGGCATAATATATTTTACGACATTCGAAACGCAGGAGTACGATATTATTTAGGTTCCACTTTCATTCTTAATTTTCTATCCCTTTGCTATTATAATTTATATTTAATGCATATATGGAATATTATTATTTTGTCTGCACGCTTGCACATTTTATAAATGTGCAATATAATAATCTTTAATATATTTGCAAGAATGCATAAATTTAGTAAAATTAGTATACCTAGTAATTTAGTACCTTATTGCTTTCAGTTATTGTGAGTTTTCATTCATAATCATAAATGCCGTTGTTGACATAAAATATCTTGGATTCTAGAATTGAGTTTGATAGATGTTAAATAGGGAAAATAGTATTTTTCGAACTACTATTTGGGTTATTGTTTTGTATATTTTATTTTACGTCTTTCATGCTCAAAGCTACCCAGAAATAGTGATAAGAATGAGTCGCATTTAGAACGGAGATAGTTAAATAAGGAATTAACCGTCATTGTATTTTGTTTATAGTATACACACATACAAATACAGACAGACAGACAATCTTTTGTTATTAGGTTGTCGGATATGCTAATTAAAATTCTGATGACAACGGGTTTTAGAATCCTTCATAATCTACAACTATTTAGCCATAATTAGATGTGTTGGGTGGTATGTTCACTGTTCATTTGCCTTTCATGTGAAAAGCACCATCTTTAGGATTAAACACTTTTGGTAAAGTTTACGTGATAGTATCTTTGAAGGCGTTTTGGTACCACTGACATATAAATCTCCTTCGTGCTTTATTGACTATGATCTTGACATTGTAAATTTTCTGATCTTCAAAGAGAATAGGACTACGTAGACATAGAACGACTACGAATGACTACGTCGTAGCCGTGCTACACCTGCCGTAGCCGTGCTCTGGCAGGTGTAGCACGACTACGTCACAACTACGTGTAGCACGACTACGACCTAGAACGACTACGACGTAGAACGACTACGTCGTAGTCGTGCTACACCTGCCGTAGCTGTGCTACGGTATCTGATATTATATTATCACTAGCTGCGCCCCGCGGTTTCGCCCGTATGGAAATCTATGTGCCAAATGGTTTATAAACCTTCCTCTTGAATTACTCGCTCTATTAAAATGTTTTATACTACGTAGTCAGTATGTAGTGATGATTTTACAAAGCCACTCAATTTCTCAATCGTTTGCAGTTGTTGCAGTCGTTTAGCTTATTTTACAAACCCACTCGGTTGATCAATGGGTTCTCAATCGTTTGCAGTTGTTGCAGTCGTTTAGCTTATTTTACAAACCCACTCGGTTGATCAATGGGTTCTCAATCGTTTGCAGTTGTTGCAGTCGTTTAGCTTATTTTACAAACCCACTCGGTTGATCAATGGGTTCTCAATCGTTTGCAGTTGTTGCAGTCGTTTAGCTTATTTTACAAACCCACTCGGTTGATCAATGGGTTCTCAATCGTTTGCAGTTGTTGCAGTCGTTTAGCTTATTTTACAAACCCACTCGGTTGATCAATGGGTTCTCAATCGTTTGCAGTTGTTGCAGTCGTTTAGCTTATTTTACAAACCCACTCGGTTGATCAATGGGTTCTCAATCGTTTGCAGTTGTTGCAGTCGTTTAGCTTATTTTACAAACCCACTCGGTTGATCAATGGGTTCTCAATCGTTTGCAGTTGTTGCAGTCGTTTAGCTTATTTTACAAACCCACTCGGTTGATCAATGGGTTCTCAATCGTTTGCAGTTGTTGCAGTCGTTTAGCTTATTTTACAAAGCCACTCGGTTGATCAATGGGTTCTCAATCGTTTGCAGTTGTTGCAGTCCTTTAGCTTATTTTACAAACCCACTCGGTTGATCAATGGGTTCTCAGTCGTTTGCAGTTGTTGCAGTCGTTTAGCTTATTTTTGATAAGAATCCGGGTTCTCAAAATGGCATAAAACTATTAGAAGACGACAGCGACATTATTTCATAGTAATTGATCGTTTAATTCAAAAGTTAGTTTCACCATTTTGTATGAGGTCGTCGTACTCGTTTGACACATTTTCTGTCTTATTTTACGGACATAGTTTCCCCCATGATGCAGGCTCACAGCCTGTTTATTGTTAGTTTACAATATATATATATATATATTTACGTATTTAGGTTTCAGTTCAAAGATATTTATTTTCTCATTTACAACATACATGTTAGGTTTGTAACTTTATAAAGTAGCGGATGGCTGTGCTGCTAGTGTTCTTATTATAATATATATTAATATAATATATATGTATTTGTATAACATAAAAAATATACACATTGTTTCTATTCTACCTATTTAATGTCTAGAATTTATTTATCTCGTTGAACCTACCTACTTACCTACTTGTAATTATCCGTTTCTTATGAATCACCAAATAGCTTTGAAGGTTAACTTACTTCAATTAATATCTGATGTTTATGTAAACACCGATGTTTATAACGGACCATGTTAATATTAAAATAATTTCTCGAAATTGATAATTTCAAGCAGATTTCATCCGAAATTGTCATAGGTACTTACTTCATAAATGAGTTTTATAGATGGTCTTGTTATAATTTGTAATATGGCTTCTATTTAGCTATGCTATAGTTTGTAAGAATTAGGTAGGTATTACCTGGTCTAGTAGTTTCGGAGCCTATTCAATACAAATAAACAAGAAATCAAACCTTTCCTCTTTATAATATAATATAATATATACCTCTATCTAAGTATCTAAGTATAGAAGATACTTAACACAAGTACCTATTCTAGGTAGGTAAGTATAGTCATTTCATTGCAAACTCCACGAGTGAATCAAATAAGCTCCATCTCGTAGCATAATGGGTTGAGTACGAACCTTACCTATTTGTATTGGAAGAACACCAAAGTTTCATTCACTATGTTCATTTATTCCTTTACGAGGGACTTCTTCAGGGTCATCATCATCATCATCATCATCATCAGCCCATAGCAGTCCACGTCCACGACGTAGGCCTCTAATGAGCGCCATAAAGCCCTGTCTTCAGCTTACATCAAGCACCTGCCTGCAATCCTTCGCAGGTCGGCATCCCACCTGGCCGGAGGGCGTCCTACACTACGTTTGCCGCTCTTGAGCGTGAGTAATGAGTATGGTTCGGGCAGCGAACCGCACTCGCAAAAGCTCCATCTATCAAACGTTCCTGAGAACTACACATTATGGACACAGATTGTTATGAACCTTGTTCACGTACAGCGTGACTGCTCTACTATAACGTAGTTTAATGGAGTTTTCCTAGATGGCAGCTCTGCAGTCAAATACACATTATTTAAAATTTAAAAGTACAAGCATTCTGTCTGTACTAAACAGAATGCTGGTGAAGAACAGGGAATCGCTTCAAAAGTTTTTTACATTGTCCACTACATAATTACTACTCAGACAGAGTACCTTGTATAATCATGTTAGAGTAATCTTCTCTTCTTCTTTCTACTATGATTATTATAATATCAGTAGGTATATTATAATATTTATAATATCAGTAAGTATGCCAATTCTGTCTGGAATAAATTCAATGCGAAATGAAATTCGAAAAAGCTTCATCTATCAACATATCGGATAACTAACACAATAACACATCTTACAAAAAAAAAATGATCTGAAAAACCTCGCTCGCTCTCTGATCTTAATAGCAATTCGTACAGCTCAACAGTCCGCTCTAGAACGTAGTTCAGTAAAAATAATCTAGATGGCGCTTTTGCAGTCAGTCATGAATAACGCTGCCTGAGTTGACGCTGCTCTTCGTACGTAGATTATGATCCCCTATAATATATTTTTTATTCTTCATTAATAATTAATTTTAAGGGACTTTGAGTTATTTGCATGAACGTTA
This sequence comes from Eupithecia dodoneata, assembly GCA_947044415.1. Classification (NCBI taxonomy): domain Eukaryota; kingdom Metazoa; phylum Arthropoda; class Insecta; order Lepidoptera; family Geometridae; genus Eupithecia; species Eupithecia dodoneata. The sequence goes on along the minus strand of OX345656.1, from coordinate 1,297,723 downwards.
TTTTAATACTTACTTTTAATACAAATGATTACCTACTTAAAACTCAATTATAGAAATACTCAGTTAAACACACAATACACAGTAACCAGGGCACAAATATAATAATGCACTTCAGATGGGTATAATGTAGATGTATCAAATCAAATCATCAAAAAGGCATTCCATCGGTGATGATTTAATTTGACGCAGGTTGATGCTGGGTGGATGCGGCACTTATAGCACATATTAGGCTCATAGAGGATACTTATCGGCAGCCGCGAACTGTTACGACCTGTCCTGACCGCTTTTAATACATATAAATACTTTATGTAGTTCTACAACAGTAAAAAAGATATCTCGGATTTCCCAGATGGTTTATCCTGGGGCGAACCTGATAACCTTTTATTATTTATCGTCTCTTGTCAATTTTCCATGACTGAAGCAGAATGTTTGATTCAGCTTCAAGCTCGTCTTCTTAAAGATAGAGTCTCTGAACATGGAAATGAAAAAACAATGGGTAAAACCTAGTAAGCATAAACACCCTAAATTAAAATTTTCAAAAAGCTTTCATTCAGAAGTAATTTGAGCTTTGATATAAGCAACTATGTAAGACTGCGTGTTGCATATAAAAAGAAACAATAGTGATAAGCTACAAAAAACTGTATAAAATGCATTGTCCCGTATCACAGCGCCAGTGTTGCACATCATTTCATCCAAGCAACATGTATCAATTTCTGCTTCTGTTGCTCTTGGCTTTCACCAGCGTCAGGGCCCGCCTCTGTGCGGCCAGCTTGCGGCATCAAAACGCGCGGAGTCGTTTCACAGTCATCTCCAATGACTTTTTCTCCTACGATCACGACATTTACGAGACCTGCAAGCACTTTACAGCGATCGCAGCGAGAGAGGTCTGGGGAAACAAAGCATTCAGGTTAGAGGTCCTCATGTCTGGCATGGAGAACGCGGTCTGGGATGTCAAGATCAAGCATAGGGTCATTTACATCAGTGGACACCTTCCTAGACCAGAATCTATAGGATGTGATCTAACTTACGGAGATATCAAGATCCTGCCGCACTTCGCGGAAACCCACAGATCAGCTTGGATGTACAGCAACGGTACCTTCGTCGTGGCCATGCCTTATTTGTACGATATGTCCTCACACCAGTGTTACTGCAGCCTGGGCATTGATGAGACTCTGATGACGGTGAGGAGAGGCTTGCCTAATGAAGCTATCTTCTCGTAAGTCCAACTATATAGGTACCTTCTTTTGCGGTTGTTCTGATTTGAAATCTTATCATTTTTTGTTGTAAACAATGTATCCGAATGTAACAATAAAGTTTTGGATTTTTTATGTTTCTTTGTTTAACCATCTCCTCCTTCCTCCTGGATCTGGTCATGTTTTAGGGTTTGTGTCTGATCATCAATAGGTCTCTCAAACTACAAGAGTTACGAGGGTGACATTTTGCATGGAGTTTATTATGTTTTTTAAGAGTTTTTTGAAATTCGCACGCAAATATTAATGTTGTATAGTCAAAGATATAACGAAAATACCCTGTATCAACCGTTAGCAATAAAAGTTAAGTATGGTGCAATATGCACAACTAACGCACTCCGCGTTGGTTGAATTATTTTCTGAAATAGTATGTCGTCTGAGTGTCTTAACATGATTTGGTGACGATTTATCAAATACCAATGAAGATAAAAAAATAATCCCCTTTGTTAAAATCTGTCAATAAAGAATAGTTTTTAAGTAGTTTTATGCTAGTGCTACATGTTATATCATCCTAGCCTTACAAACTATGTTATTGGCAAGCATTTTACTGGAGCACATAAACAACAGCGAATTATAAGCACTAACAAGATTTTTAGGTTTTTAACCTGATTAGCATTATAAGAAAACAGACGAAAACCAAAGATGCAGGAAATGGGCTGGCCACCTTCAACGTGCTACAGATAATAGATCGACCAAAACGGTAACATACTGGTACCCACTCGATAAAAAGCGCAGACCAGGCAGACCTTCAATAATAATAATAATCATTCAGCCCGCAGGGCAGCTTGTGGCGAGCTGTTGGTGAGCAGCGACACCACGGGTACCGAGTGCTCCCGGGGAAGTTCCTGGTTCACGTCTCAGCTTGCGGAGTGGCATCCCATGAGAACCAGATCCCCACCTCTTGCTTGCCTTCATTGGCCGGTCTGAGTGGAGTCGCGAGAGATGCATCTTAGGATGTAGACTCGGGGGTGGAAGTGAAATGAAATGAAATGAAAGTTTATTTCCTTAGGCTTACAAATAAGCACTTAGACAAGCACTGAAGTGTCTAATGGCGTAATAGCGAGGAAACCCACTCACGAGAAGTCTTTGTTTTGGTGAAATCGGCGCCGCACCTCTCGACACCCCTCAGTCGTTTGCGCCGATGTTGTTCCTCTCCGGTAATTTACAGCTTTTAAAGGAACCCATCCAGCATTCGGCAAGCCACCGTCTGCCACTCTTCTTAACATTATGATTGACTTGTTTATGGCAGACGTCCGAAAATACTTAAAATCTACGGCCCATATAAAATATATATATACCTTAATCTAACATACATAGAAAAACCTATTTACTAACACGTAATGTCGGCGACGTGTGTAACGCAGTATGTGCTGCGACCGGTAATCGTCCGCGAAAACGCCGGAACAGCACATTCTTCGACCAGAATTCTTCATTCGTGAAGGTCGAAATTTTCGCAGTTGAAACACGCACCACAAATGATTTAAAATCATTATGACGTGACTCCAACCGCTTGACCCTCACACAGATGTTGGTCTTCGTCTTCACATATTCCACGATCTCCTCCACCTTCGTGGTAAAGTGAAGCCTGGACACGTAGAGCAACGTCGCAGGCACGGCCGTGCGACGATGACGTTGACGACGTTTAAGGCGTTGGAGTGACGATATAGTCAAAGTAGCTGGAGATACCTGGAGCAGACTGGCTTTGGATAAGGAAGCATGGAAGGACCGGAACCTGGAGGAGGCTTTCACCAATCTAAGTGGTACTTCCACATAGCTGTAGTATTAATTTAGTGAATATAGAAAAATTTAAAAATTTGTGTGGAAGGAAAATAAAGCTTATTTTATTTAAATACTTTATGTAGTTCTACAACAGTAAAAAAGAAATTTCGGATTTCCCAGATGATAGGTACCTAATTCCTGGGGTGAAGCTTATAACCTTTTATTATTTATCAATATCCCTACTTCCAGATAAGCTTTACGGTTAATTGCTGGGTTCATCGTTATCCAACTAATCTAATTTAGCTCTTGTCAATTTTCCATGACTGCAGTAGAATCTTTGAATCAGCTACAAGCTCGTCATCCTAAGAACAGAGTCTCTGATCATGGAAATGAAAAACACAAGGGGTTTTACAAAGTAGGTAAGCAAGAACCCCGTAAATAATATAAACAGCTTTTATAATAACATTAATTTGTTCTTTGATATGAGCAACTATTAATCAAAACGCTTGAGGACTCGTGATGCATAAAAAAGAAACAATAAATAAAAAAAAACTGGACAATCCACACAGCATCGTCTAGTCTCAAGCTGAAGGAATGCGCGCGATTGCGAAATATAATAATGAAGACATGTAGAGTAGTGAGTAAGAACAAGATGTGAAAGTGTGAACGTTAAGCAAGTATGAATGAGAGAATGTATGGACAGTGTATGAACATAGTAAGAAGTATGTGTGAACGTGTAAATATATAATGTAGATATTATATAATGAGTAGATAAATAAATAATATACTTAAATAAAATGTTTAAATTGAATATTGTTGGGAGATCCCTACATGTCTATATTTTATTATACGTAGAAAATACCCAGAACACCCGGAACAATTATCTGCAAATCGTACAAATATTAGCCCCAAGGCGGGAATCGAACCCGCAACTACCTGCGTCACAGGCGGACCTTTACCCGCCGCGCTACATACAATAGCGATAAGCCACAAAAAACTATTATATAAAATGCTTTGTCGCGTATACAGCACCAGTGCCGTTCATCATCTCATCCGAGCAAAATGTATCAACTTCTGCTTCTGTTGCTACTGGCTTTCACCAGCGTCAGCGGCCGCCTCTGCGCAGCCAGCTTGCGGCATCAGAATAAGCACGCGCGGATTCAATTCAAAATAATCTCCAAAGATTTTAGGCAAGGCGACGAAGACATTTACAAGATCTGCTCTTACTTTAAGACGAAGATTGTAGCGAGAGAGGTCTGGGGAAACAACGCATTCAGGCTAGAGGTCCTCATGCCTGGCATGGAAAACGCGGTCTGGGATGTCAAGATCAAGCATAGGGTCATTTACATCACTGGACACCTTCCTATACCAGAATCTATAGGATGTGATCTAACGTACGGAGATATCAAGATCCTGCCGCACTTCGCGGAAACCCACAGATCAGCTTGGATGTACAGCAACGGCACCTTCGTCGTGGCTATGCCTTATTTGTACGATACGTCCTCACACAAGTCTTCCTGCAGCCAGGCCATTGATGAATCTCTGATCACGGTGAGGAGAGGCTCCCCTAGTGAAGCTATCTTCTCGTAAGTCCAACTATAGGTACATTCTTTTGCGGTTGTCCTAATTTGGAATCTTATCATTTTTTGTTGTAAACAATGTATTCGAATGAAACTAAAACATTTCGCGGTCTGAATAAAGATTTGTATTTTATAAGTTTCTTTGTTTAACCATCCTCATCTCCTTCCTCCTGGTTCTGGTCATGTTTTAGGTTTATGCCTGATCTATATACATAATTATATAAAAGAGAAAAGTCTGACTGAATAATCAATCAATAGGTCTCTCAAACTACAAGAGCTATGTACGAGGCTGACATTTTGGAGTTTATTATAAGATGTAGGCTAAGAGTTTTTTGAAATTCGCACCCAAATGTTAATGGTGTAGCGTCAAAGATTAAACGAAAATGCTCTGTATCTAAACAACCGTTAGCAATTTTTTAAATGTGGATTCCCCTTTCAAAACGAACACAGTTTTCCTCATCCATACAAACAAAGCTCTCATAATAATATAACACTTTTTGTCCTAACTCACAACTTATGAAATAACTTTAGAATTTTTTAAAGTCGTGCGTGGTGCCATATCCTTTTTGCTACTTGATGCACAAAACCATACAAGATAATAGTCTTAATTATTGATATGTTTGAGCTATGACGCACTCCTTTTGAAACTTCGTTTTGTATCTGTTTTCAAGATGCCACGCGATATTTTATGTTCCTTATTACAAAACAAAAATACAAAATAAACGAATAACTTTTTTTGTAATCTCTGGAAATAATCATTCTTAGAAGGTAGAAATGGGATTCATAGGTTTTCGCAATAATGACTTTAAAATCGTAAAGGATTGGCTGTAATACTTTGTAGTTTGCATGAAAACTATCATTAGTTGGGGTATTTCTATAGCCAAAGTGAATTAAATCGCGAGCGGGTCAGCTAGTAGGTTTATGTTCGAAATTATGCCAGATCAATGAATGCTAAAGATATGGAGCCATTAGGTATTTAAATTAATAAATAAATAATGTTGGACTTCAAACAGCAGCGGCATCTAGCCCTAAACTAAGTAGAGCTTGTGCAATGGAATTCAATATCTGATATACTTACCTACATAATACAGTACGTTAGGTGTTTTGTTTTTTATATAGGTATATGTATATAAATTACTAATAAAAATATCTGTTGATTTTACAAACATGTTACTCGAGGCCGGAAAGAAATCGTAAAAAAAGTTTGCTACTGCGACGCAGACATCGTCAAGATTCAAATCTTTTGTTCCACTTTAAGGATATGGACTCTAGCTCATTTTCTCTGAGTGTAGCTGTTAGATCATCTTTATCCTATCCCTACCTACAATTTAAGTGCTATCAGTCAGTTAGGTACTCGTTATTACACCGGCAGTCTGATTGACAACCTTATACATTAGCTGAAACACACACAACTTTGAGCGCGAGCTTATCATCATTCATTATCGCAACACCAAACTTTATAAATACATCGACCCAGCCTCAAGACGCCAGTTCCTCTCAACTCCTCGCTTCATCAACATGTATTCCAGAAGGACGTTGCTTTCCTGCGGGATCCTGCTGCTGGCAGCGACCGCCGTGGTGGCCGACTCCGCCTGCAACTGGTCCAAGTGGTACTACGCCAAGGCCCACTTCACCGCGATCTCCGAGCAGGTCGTCCTCCACGACTACGACATCCACGAAACCTGCAAGCACTTTAAGAACTTCACAGCTCGCGCTGAGTTCGGCTACAACAACTACCATATCGAAGTGGACGCGCCTGGTATGGAGAACGGTGTGTGGGATGTCAAGATCAGGCACAGAGTGATCTACATCAACGGACATCTCGAGAGGACGCAGGAGTGCGACCTGACCTACGGCGATATCAAGATCCTGCCGAACTTCGTGAACGTTAAACAGGCAGCTTGGAAGTACGAAGATGGTGTGTTCAGCGTGGGCATCCCTTACCTCGACATTGAAGAGATCCAGTACATCTGCAAGGACCGCGTCATCGATGAGAAAATGTTCAATGTGAGGAAGGGGGCGCACAGCGAAGAAGTTTTCAAATAAATTTACGATTGTCTAAATGAATAAAGCTTGAAATTATACTTGAATTTTTGATTTATGACTTCTTGTAGGTAGGTGTAAGAAGATATTACTCGACTAATTTACTGATATTACTCGATTATCTGTAAGGCCAAGTTCAAGTAAACCAGCAGTTTCATGTTTTTTTAGGGTTCCATGGAGTACTTTCCAATTTCCCATAAATAGTGTTTTACTTTTCTAATAGATAAATAGGAAATAATTATAGAATTGTTTTCACCGAGATGAGACATCTCTTAAAAAGCTTAAATAACAAAATTGTTTACTCGTCTGTTCAGCTGAGTCAGTGCGTTATTTTAATAGTTTTCAAAATAGGTACGATTTGGAACTTAGAAGTAGTATGTTGCAAGTGTTTTGGTGGTGATTTATCAAACAACCAACATAAAAATGAAGATACCTAAAAAACTCCCATTATTTGTTAAAATTACAAATTTTAACAAATAATGTGCAAATTTTGCTAAGTAGTTATTTTTCACTCTGTTTCATTTCTGAAACAAGAAAACAAACGACTCTTTAGTTATTGCTTCAAGTTTAGGATTTTTAGGAGATATTTGTTTGGGTATCATGAATTCTTAAACATTCAGAACAAAAACATACAGGTAGAGTAATAAATAATAGTGCGAATGCAACCCCATAGGTCAGACAAAGGCTTGATAGAACTGTTGTGAAAACTTTGTATGTACCTAATCTTTATTTAGGTATATAACTTTAAAATGTGTTATCATACGGAACCGTTGTTTTTATTATTCAACATTCTTGATAACCTATCTTACTTTGATATAACCTTTAAGTTCAACTTGATTGCCTAATTGTGATAAGTGTCACTACCTAATTTGATTGTTATATAATTGGCTGACAGATTCAAGGCCACTGAGTTCACTAGCGTACAAATTAAACTAACTCTATCGAGGACAATATTCAGTTATCAACCGTTCTGATGCATGCTTCTCTCAGGCCAACGATCAATAGAGATTAAAAAGTATCGATAGCGTTTAAACAACTTGGTGAATACAAGCCTGAAAACAAACAGAACCTTCACTACTATCAAGACTGTTGTTTATTAGTGTAATGTAATTTTAGGAGCAATCTAACCACAACAACTTCCTCCTAGTAGTATCTCATGGAGTTACCAGGATATGATTGGATCCATACAGGCGGCAGGCTTGCCTGCTTGTGGTGGTCGCGACCTAGGAATCGAGCTTAATAACCCAGCCTGTGGATCCCCATATAGGAACCCCTTAAAGAGAGGGGAACAACTTCTATGTATTTTTAACGCCTCTGCTACGATCACCGATCCGCATGCCAAGCATGGTGATTACGATAAAACCCCCTTGTTTTGGGGAGGTACCTTCAGCAGTGGATGTACTGTGTGCTCATGAGGAGTACATTAAGCATAGTTCCTGTAATACGAGTAAGTACATATCAATTTTTTCTCTGTTTGCTCTTCAATCTACCTAAATTCTCTCTGTCTCCTACCTATCTTTTTGTGTATCTACCAGCCTAAATCCTACAGTCATCTCGGTCAAGGAAAAGAAAATCGAAAATTAAAGGGTAAGTATGGTTTTTATTTAGTTATTATTTAGTAAACATTGGTGCTATTTTTCGGAAGTCCCACGGGGAGAGGAGTGAGGATCCTGTCGATATCTTCGCAGGTGTTGCCGCCGGCGGTGACGTCGTACTTGTAAGGGAACTCGACGATCAAGTCATCGTTGTTGAAGTAGTATTTACCAGCGCGAGCGTTGACGTACAGAGGGATGGGGATGATCTCTGTGACTCCATTGGCGCACTTGTCTGCGATCACCTGGAGCACCCTGCCACGCACGTTCACCTCGTAAGCGTGCTGAGAGCCGGCGTTGGGGAGCGTGATCTTGTACAGATCGCCCAAGTGGGTTTCGATCGTGTTCTTATTTCCTTGAAGTTTGCAGAAAGCTTGCGCCGCCTTGTCGGCGTTGATGACCTTTGTTGCTACGGTGTTGAAGTAGTTCTGGAACTGGATAGCCTCATTCTGCTTCCAGTGGCACGGGGGCGGCCTGCAGGCGAGGGTGGTGGCTGCGTGCAGCAGGACTACCAGGAGAAGCCGATACATGTTGTTGAGAGTGCGGTCTGAGACTAACTGAAGCTGTTATCTGAAACTGAACGGTTTATACCTTTCATGTAGCACATAGATACTAACATAGTTCGCGTTATCTCTACCTGATAAGTAGCCAATATTTTTGAAGCTGCTCTGGTAGTGTGTCCGGGGTAGAAGGGGACTAATCAGCTTTAAGTAATAACACATTTTATGAAGAAAAATCTTGTTTTATTTCTTTGTAGAAGTCTAAACAAAAGTTTTGAAACAAGATTTATATTGATTGAAAGCGAGGGATCTATTATACCTCGGTAAAAGCTTAGTATTGTTCCGACATAATTAAGCCCTTGCAGAGGTTTAATAGAATTATGTATATGATTATATGCTAAGAACGTAAAAAATCACGACAATATAATTTACTCAAAATGCTCAAATAACCATCTAGCAGAGCTTGCGGTATTGGCACAAGCACTAGATAACTGATATAAGTACTTTATACATTACATAGGTACCTGCATATAATATATATTGACAAAAGCTCTACTTAGCTTGGGGCTAGATGATGCTGTAGAAATTGTCCATTCTTTGGATGAATTGGAAATGATCGAGTCTCCTAGCGAGATGATTCGTGGCCTCAGTTTTATTTTGAAAAAACTGTTATTGTAAATACTAGTTCCAATTTGCTTACATTCTATAATTGTTATTTTCAATTATAAATTTTCAATAAAGAGAACAACATAACATCTTTATCTATGTTTTTCTCGCGAACGAAATCGCGAGCGGTTCGGCTAGTTTATATTTTATCAAACCAAAAGTTTGTGCTATTCAGAACATCTATAAATCTAGCTTTATTCAGAGCGTAGAAAGAAGTGTAAAATACTCGTATTAACCAACTGAGAATTGAGAGCCTCTTTTTTAATTTAGCTGTAAGTTTTTTTTCGATTTTATTACATTTTTCTATAATAGGTAATAACATGTTTGTATAACGCCTGATTCGAAGTTGTTTGTGTTGCGAGGGATTGTTATTTATCCCCTAAAATAAAAAAAAACTGTGTAGGTATAAATATTCAGGAATTCAAGATCAGATTTTAGTTTTTGTAAAAGTATTAAAATATATCTAGCTCAGATAAAACCAGCCACATAGCGAACAGCTAAATTATCTAATTCAAAATAAAATAATATTTAGATGCCTATTATTTTATTTTTCGTTTATTTATCTGAGCGACCTCAGGTTCAGTAAAAATGATAGGTTTTATTTTCAGTGACAGATAAAATTAACAAGAACTAACTGGTCTTGTTATTAATTTGATAACATAATAATCCGAGATTTTATCACAATTAACGGTTTTTGAAGTTTATTTATCGTCTAAATAATCTGTTATTTTGGCTAAAGATTTAGTAATTTTGAATTGACTACAATAAGTAAAAACCCTAGTATTTCATACATCTTCATACAATAATTGTTAAAATAATTGTTAAAAGCCAGATTTTGTTGTGTTTTTTGTACAACACAGCAGCTGCTGTTGTGGTATACGAATTAAACTAAATCTGCGAATTCTCTATTCTACCTATGTATGTATATACTATTGTGCTATAAAGTCAAAGAGAACATATTTTGTTTTTTTTGACGTCCAATGTGGCGCGGTGGGCGAAGGTCCGCCTGCGACGCAGAAGGTTGCGGGTTCGATTCCCGCCTCGGAACAATTGTGTGCACGATCTGCAGATATTTGTTCCGGGTGTTCAGGTCGTTTTCTATGTATAATAAAAAATATGTAATGTATTGTATTATGTATATCAGTTATCTGGTACCCATAACACAAGCTTCTGCTTAGCTTGGGGCTAGATAATGCTGTGTGGATTGTCCAGATATTTTATTTTATTTATTTATGTATTTAATTTAAGACTAAACAATTCTGGCAGTTTATGAAAGTAATGAAACTTATTAAAGTAGGTAATGCTTAATTAAAGTAAACATGATGTAACCCGGTAACTGGTCGGCATTTAGTAGCTTTATCAACCGTGTAGTGATACATGAAAAAAAGGTCAAGTAAATAAGTTGTGGTCTTTTTATGTTCTAGCTAGGTAATTGGTTCCTATGTATCAACGGCCTTTAGTTCTTAGTTAGTATTATGAAACTAAAGAAGAAAGCCAATATTAAGTCCAGTTTTCACCGGATTTCACAGATGCGAGGGTTGAAATCAAGAAATTTAATTTCGAAGACATGTCGGGCGATGTTATTTAAGTATCTACATAAAATTATACCTATCCCCCGTTTTCGAGTTTTTCTAATGAATATTTCGACCTTCAAGGCTCTCTCGAAAGCATTTTCTAAATGTAGTCACTACTTGTATCAATTTAACGTACGACAAAAATTAGGAATATTGGAATATGGTAGGAATTTTTCTTTTGTAAAAGTTCAACGAATCAAAAGCTACTTTTTTCTTAGAAAGCTCTTGAAAGTTGAAGCACGAAATTGTAACAGCCAGTTAAACTCTGTCTGCCGCCGCCCGTGAAATTACTAAATGAAACAGATAAAACACCAAAACTCGCTTTTTCTTTCGAGTTTGCTTGAAGTTTTGGAATTTTATTTTTTGAGATTTTTCTGTTGATTTTTGGAAGATGGTGAATTATCTCCATAGTCTAGGTTCTTGTCCGGCCGGACAAGTTTTTAGATTTAGATAAGCAAATCAAATGTATTAGACACATAAGTTATATGAACATACTAATGGTTTCTTTACACTTCTTCCACTAGTGGACAAAAAATTGAAGTGAACATTAAAATTAAAATAATGTCAAAAAAATTTATAATACTGAATAATATAAAAGTTGACTTGTCGAAGTGCTTATTTTGTAAGCCTAAAAAAAAAAACATAAAACTTTCATGTTTAAATGTTTTATCTTATTGTCATAAGATATCAGATTAACTGCAATTAAATAATATAAATAAATCACAACTAGTACCTATTTACAATTGAAACAATTCAACTAACTACTGACTGTTGCAAACAATTTACAGGTAGCCCACCTGATCCAGTTTGAGACTGGTGTTGGTACTTTAAAACGCTTTTTTGTTATTGTCGATAGACCTTCGTTTGGCCACAATCTCACCTTCGGCCTTAATTTGTATGGTGATCTACGAATTCTATTTCCGTCTCATTTCTCCGCCGCCGTCCGTTAGTCTTCGATTCGTAGCAAATGATTGGCAGACAGAGGTAGCCATAGTACCTACTGTTTGTATGAACGCTTGTGCACTGTGTCGGTATCTGTTACAAAATCGAAAAGTGAGTTAACGGAAATCGAATCTACGTGTAAACTACCATACAAATAATTCTAGCTTCAGATCGTATTTTCGCGGGTTCGGATCGGATACATCCGATAGAGAACCCAAGTTATCGACATAGCTCTGAGAATTAGCAAGCTGAAGTGGTAGTGGGCCGGCCATATCTCGTGAAGAACCGACGGTCGCTGGGCAAACGTGTTTTTGAGTGGAGACCACGACTCGGTAAACGTAGTGTAAGACGCCCTCCAACCAGGTGGGATGACGACCTGCGAAAGACTGCAGGTAGATGCTGGATGCGTCAAGCTGAAGACAGGGCGCTATGGCGCTCATTGGGGGAGGCCTATGTCCAGCAGTGAACTAATATAGGCTGATGATGATGATGACGATGGATCGGATACGGTTCGAAACAGTTCTTAAACTGAAGCATGTTATTGAGAAGACAGGGCGCTATGGCGCTCATTGGGGGAGGCCTATGTCCAGCAGTGATCTAATATAGGCTGATGATGATGATGACGATGGATCGGATACGGTTCGAAACAGTTCTTAAACTGAAGCATGTTATTGAAACCAAGTAGAATGGCTAAACTGTATCCCCGGGTGGGTGATCTATCTCGCACCGACGAAGGTGCGACAGTAATTGACAGTCGCTTGACAGTTGGAGTCTACTTTACAGAACTAAGCTTAGTATACCCATAAATATGTCCACCAATAAACCGGTCTGTATAAATAATACAGTTTCCTAGTTTAGTGGTCGGACCGTCGGCTTTCGGTTGAAATCTGTGCGCCGCGTGCAAAGATTTATTGAAAACTTGTTTATCAGCGGCAGAAGTTCTGCAAAAACGCAAACAAACAAAAAATTACATACAGCTGAATTGTAGAAACTCCTTTTTTTAAGTCCGCTAAAACAGTGTTGTATGATTCATGTGTTTATTTAATTTGTGTTTTCTTAATATTTCTGTTCTCGAAAACATCACTGGTTTTTCGAGCGAATCTATGTGGTTGGCAGGAACTCTTTTTAACGTGAAAGTTACCAAACAAAACTTTTCTACGGTCAAACGGAGGAGCCTTTGGTAGTCAGGTATAAACAGGTATTTTGGTTATTCAGGTATCAAATCACTCGTGTAAATTCCGTTAGAGATAATAATAATAATAATAAATAATAATAAAAAGTATTTATTTTCAAAAAAATGGTTTCTAAAGGTTAACAGAGTACTTATCTAAAACTAATTACTATCTCTATAACATTTAAGTTTACCTTTCGGTAAAGTACTCTACCCTAAAACCTTAGTGCTGAAAATGCATCGACTCCTCGCTCTAACTAAGTAAAACTTGTGTTTAGACGCGAGGGCTACTCTGCCTCACAGACACCGGGAGTGCGACTAAAGTACAATGGTAGGTATTAGTTTAAACATAGATTACGTTTAACAATTGGAAGAAAAGCGAAACTAAGTATAACCAAAACATCAAATCGAAACGAAATTCGAGGTTAAACAAAAATCAGTTACCTTATCTAAAAACTAAAACAATAAGTATAAGTAAAAAATAAAAATAAAACTAAAACTAAGATCAAGCCCTAAGCAAAAGTGTATAAGTATGTAGAGTTTTGTAAGTATAAATATATGTATGCGTGCGAAAAATGTTGAATAAATTAAATGACCTAATAAATATGTTGTGTGTATATAAAACAAAATATAGAGTTAGAGAAATTATTTATAATAGCATTATGCTAAACATGTATACAACATTGTGAGCAAACGAACAAGAGAAGAAAAAAATAAAATAAAAAAGTTATTTAGGTACTTATTTTAAGCAAATTCTCTGTTTCTAGGTAGTCACAATTTAGTAAAAATAAATTTAACTTTCTTTTCAATTCAAAATGAGTTGTATCATGTAAAGTGATTGTTTTGTTTATTTTATTATGTAGATATTTTCCAAGGAAGGAGGAGTGCTTTTGTGCAAAGCTAGTTTTACACGATATCGTTTGATATTTAATAATTCTCCGTGTTTTATCCTGCAAAAGAGAGATGTTAGCTACCGTGCGTGACCCAATAAATGTTGAAATACGCGGAAATATCGGAAATTGCGAAACCTTTCGTGATATTCATAACTCAAACAAACGTCTCGGAGCAACACCAATTCCGAAGAATAATGAATCAACAGCACGTACCTACTAAATCACTTGGCAACTAAGTTATTAAAATGAAAATTCTGAGAGAGTGAAAATTTCGACTCGTTTAGAGTCGAAATTTTCAAAAGGAGCAGTGGGGCGATGGGTTTAGTTAAGGTCTATGTTGAGATACAGAAGGTTGCTGGTTCGATTTCTAAGATGTTTTAAGATCTTCTGTAAATGAATGTTATATATGTACATATGTTCAGGGCATATATATTTTTAAATATCGTCGACCACGTAAAGGGTACCGGGACGATCGCATCGCTTTTGATGGTTAGATGTGTGCGGGGATGGCCTTGTTCCATTGGTGGGCCACAATAGGATATTCAAAAAACTTGTCCTCGCTCAGCTTTTATGAAATTTAAAATAGTTCGAGGCTCGTGTCCAAGAGTAAAACCAGGCGTTTAAAGTACTACACAACATATTTTCAAACCCCATAGAAGTACTGTCATCTTACAGGGTTATTATTTGGTACTTCTTTCTCTGTGTCATTTCGATGGATAATGTTTCTTTTCCAGAGAGTTTGTTATTTACTGCTGAGGACACCAGTCTCTGTCCACAAAGTGTGGATTCCTAAGTGATTGATTTTTCTTAGACGTACAAAATGGATACACATTTTATTGGAATGTTGGGCAAGGGATGGTTTGGCGATTCGATTAAATAAAGTAAACCTTATTTATTCCATTTTTATCCAGTCATTTGATAAGGTCTGTTTTTGTAGGTAGTATTTCACACATTTTATAAAATAGACTTTACTTAATATACCAACAAAAATGTTCATATTTATTAACTTAGTTAGAGCGTGGAGTCACCTTGACTTTGAAAGGTTAAGATCAAGTACTTCATATAAGAATAATTGAACTGTAAAATAGCCATAACTACCTACTTGGTAACCTTTATTCTACGAATAAATAAATATTACTATATTATTATTTTATCTATTTTCCCCGACGACGTCATCCCGTAACCAATACAGTTTGGGCCTGTCGAATCATACCCGTGAATAATAATTATTAACCGACTGCGAAAATAGAGGGAGGTTCATTGTTCAGCTGTATGTTTTGACAAAATTTTATTCTACCTGCACTGCTACTGAATTTAAGACCGATAATCACCCGATTGGATAATATATGGCACCGGTACAGTTCCGTGACTATGCAATGTCATAGTACCGTCGAGCTGGTCTGATGATGGAGACAGAAGGTTGCCATTGGAAGTCCTTGGTCGATATCTCCGTCAATCATGAATCAATTTTGAAAATCCTAGCATTATTTAGCCGATATCTTTGGTTCTCGGTCGGATGTATGCGTTACGAATCCTATCCTTCAAAGAAATTCCGAGCATAGCTCTTTCCATAGCAGACCGATTTATTTATTTCTAATATCTAAAACTGACGAGTGTACTTCTCTATCTCGATTCGAGTATTTTCGTTGTGTTTCCTCCACCCGAAACTAGATGGCGTTAACAAATGATCCCGTGCAAGTGACGCCTTTGTTCTCGCATGACGGCTATAACTCAGCGCAATCCGCGGCTCTTGCAGCCCAGCTCATACTCATGGAGTCTCTTCACAACACTGCCATGGCATTTTCCAGAAGGGTTAAACATCACAGAACATAAGAACATGTCTTTGTCAGGGTTAAGATCGCCTATGTACATATTCTGTTTAGTTAAGTTATTTTTATGTATTATTTTGTAAAACTAGCTGCGCCTCGCTGCTTCGCCCGCATAGAAATCTATGTGTCAAATGGTTTATAAACCTTTCTCTTGAAACACTCTATTAAAAAAAACACATCTCGAAACACTACATAGTATAAAACAAAGTCGCTAATCGCTGTCTGTCTGTCCCTATGTATGCTTAGATCTTTAAAACTACGTAACGGATTTTGATGTGGTTTTTTTAATAGATAGACTGATTCAAGAGGAATGTTCATATGAAGGTATATACTTATATCGAAAATCGTGCGAAGCCGGGGCGGGTCGCTAAATCAAAGTGATCCTACTGTGTGGCATTCATCCATAGTACTGCAGCTATTGTTGGTCGTGCATTCTGGCGGCAGGCCAGTCGGTATAATGCAAGATATTACTCACTGTGACAGTCAACACTTCGATTTTTCTTCAGCTTTCACTTTGACAGTTCTTAATATTGTATGAAGGTACAGTTGACGATAAAAATGTCTGATAGTTAATTAGAAAAATTTGAAAAATCTAGCTAAACAAAAACTCGCGTCGAAGCTTGTACTGGTATTATTGGTGTTTAAATTTGGAAAACAATGCAAAATTAACTTTTGATTTTTGTTCCCAAAGAAAATGTGAGTGAAATCAGGCATAAACTATTTCCGCCTCGGAACAAATAATTGCACGATCTGCAGAATTGTACCCACAACCCATGACCCATAAACACAAGCTCTGCTTGCCTTGGGGCTAAATAAGCTGTTTGGATTGTCCAGAAGAGCTTGCGTTATGGGTACTAGATGACTGATACAATAGATTACATAGGTGGATATTTTTTTATTATACATAGTTAACTACCAAAACACCAGAACAAATCTGCAGATCGTACAGACAATTGTCCCGAGGCAGGAATTGAACCCTCCAGTGTCGCAGGCGGACCTTCGCCGACCGTGCCACAGAGGTCGTCAGTATTAGTTTCTATTATTTGTTCGTAATAAAGCTTGCCATTCAATAAATACAGAATGCAAAATGCATTCAGCGAGATAACAGGCAGGTAATCCGACACAAACGCGATTGGCATCGAGGTAAACTGAGCACACCTCTACTATGAGTTTTATCCCAGTTATATTCTTCATAAATAAAGAAAATTACGGTAACAGAATCGACACAGATCGACCTATGGAAAGAGCTATCCTCGGAGTTTCTCTGAAGGATAGGATTCGTACCGAATACATACCGACAGAGAACCAAAGTTATCGACGTAGCTCTAAAAATTAGGAAGCTGAAGTGGCAGTGGGCCGGCCATATCTCGCGAAGAACCGCGGAACGGCCGCTGGGGCAAACGTGTTCAAATTGAAATAGTTTAAAAGGAAAACTAAAACAGTTTAACATAGTAGTAAAAATAGGGCTGCCTCCATGACCCTGCGCCGAAATAGGGGTTGGCTCAGCGTGTGCTGAACATTTTGTGATAAGCGCTGGTTTTCAGCCAAGTACCTAAATACTAATTGATGTGCTTTATTAATAAGAAAGCTTCTAAACACAATCATCATCATCAGCCTATAGCAGTTTATGCTGGACATAGGCCTCCCACAATGAGCGCCATAGCGCCCTGTCTTCAGCTTGCCGCATCCAGCATCTACCTGCAGTCTTTCGCAGGTCGTCATCCCACCTGATCGGAGGGCGTCCTGTCGCACCGAGTCGTGGTCTTCACTCAAGAACATGTTGGCCCCAACCGGCCTTCGGTTCTTCGCGAGATATGGCCGGCCCACTGCCACTAAACACAATAGAGTTACAGAACCCGTAGTAGAGGAAATATAACATGCAAATATTCGCTATTTCGCTAATGACTGTGATCAGATTCCCTCCGGTGGTGTTGTTCGTAGTTTCAACGTTTAATGTTAGTATGTGTTCGGCGGACCGTGAGCTATACTGATTGGGGTTAGGTGGAACCAATTGCAATAGCTTGTCGGCCCATGAAAAACATCTCGTCTATTTATACGATTTTTTTCCAAGCGCGCTGTGACTTTTTTTGGACCAAATAACATGGCTTTCATTGTTTTTATTAAATCTGTAGGTTCGTCCTTATAATTAAAATCCAAGTTTACGTTAGACCTAGATAAATTAAAAAACAAACGCTTGGCAACACATAATACTACACATACGTGTAGTATTATGTGTTGCCAAGCGTTTGTTCAATAACATATAATAATATGTACATGTATACACATGTACATATTATTATATGTTATTGATTAATCATTGAAAATACCCAGATGATCGTACAAGCATTTGTCCCTAGGCGGGAATCGAACCCGCAAAGGCGACCCTTCGTCCGCTACATCACAAATCACCAACCAATCAACCTCCGACATTATAGACGGCCTTTCCCCTCTGCGCCAAGTAGTCGAAGCCTAAATAAATTAGCCGAACATTGTGCAATAGAATGAAATTGGCATTTTTAATTAAACCTGCCGATGCTATTAACGAAGAGAATTCAGCCAATTCTAGTCTAATTTATAGGATGGTCACAGCTCTGATAGAACAGCGGAGTAAAAAAATGTACTGCGAATGAACTACAGCAGCGTAGCAATTGCAACGAATGAGCTACGACGACGTTGCAATGACTACAAATTAGCTACGACGTAGCAATGACTACGAATTAGCTACGACGTAGCAATGACTACGAATTAGCTACGACGTAGCAATGACTACGAATTAGCTACGACGTAGCAATGACTACAATTAGCTGCGACGCAGCAATGACTACGATTATCTACGACGTAGCAATGACAACGGATTAGCTACGGCGTAGAGTTATCTTGTTGATCTTCGAAAAACGCGTGCAAAGCCGCGGCAGAATTTAGTTAAATATATTTATAAAATAATATTAACAGATTTGTTCGTTTGACATTATTGTACTTTATATTGTTTTTTTACTATTATCAAGTTATTAATATTTATCTGTACCTACATACTCGAGCCAATAAATATTCAACAAAAACAGAGTATTTTTTAAAATATTTATTAAAATTAAATAAATTAACAGAAAAATAATCTACGGAATACCTACTAACTATTCAGTTATTTATATTTATTTCATAGAAAATGCGTTTCTCTACGGTATAATTATTGTATAATTACGTATAATCGTAATTTGTTACTTGATGTATTCACCTCTTAAATATTTTAATCACTTATCTATGCTTTCTGGCGTAATATCAGTGACTTTTCAATATATCAACTGGTAGTTGAAACGTTGCATTAGAATTTCATCAAGCTATTCTATTTCCACTATGTTGTTACCCCCTTAGGTGATTGCAAAGCAATCTATACTGGTCCGGCCGTAGATTGTGGCCCAATATTGGATTAGCGCTAGACGTCGGGCCTATTGTCCGTGGCCTCTGTAAATCTATTACGAGAAGACCAGTTCAATGCATTCTAACAATTTACTGACATTGGTGCGCGAAATATAACCAAAACGTTTGGAGCGCAATTGTTTAGTGGATACTCACGATAGGGCTGGTCCACCAGTTCAAAGTCACTCAGCGAGCTATGGAAAGAGCTATGCTCGGAGTTTCTCTGAAGGATAGGATTCGTAACGAATACATCCGACAGAGAGCCAAAGTTACGACATAGCTCTAAGAATTAGCAAGCTGAAGTGCCAGTGGGCCGGCCATATCTCGTGAAGAACCGACGGCCGCTGGGGCAAACGTGTTCTTGAGTGGAGACCACGACTCGGTAAACGTAGTGTAGGACGCCCTCCGGCTAGGTGGGATGACGACCAGCGAAAGACTGCAGGTAGATGCTGGATGCGGCAAGCTGAAGACAGGGCGCTATGGCTCATTGAGGGAGGCCTATGTCCAGCAGTGGACTGCTATAGACTGATGATGATGATGATGATTGTATAGTAGAATACATTATAGACATCAGGGAAATTTAGGGGACTTTAGGGATTGCTTGAAGTACACATTTTAAAGAATTTTTCATAATTAAAAACAATGTTACTTTCCTACACCTACAATTGTCGATTGTCAAGCATTATTTATTTTATATAATTGCTGTAATAAAACTTCTATTGTTTCAATCTGCTTGTGCACCGACGGGATCCTATTTTAGTTAGGGTATTTAACACTACTCACATAATTCAACATATCGAAATTAATATAACATAGAGATTAATATATCAGCTGGACAATCTGGACATAGGCCACACTCATATGACGCCACGAATAAATAAATAAAATAAATCGTTTATTAAGGAACAAAAACAATGCTTACTTAAAAATAAAAACGATGTCATCTGCAGAAGTTTAAAAACTGTGTCGCAGATGACAACGCCCACGAATTACACGTGGATGGAGTTCCAAAAAAGAAAAATTTACAAAACATAGTTTTTACCTACCAAAAAGATACAGGAAAAGAAAAACAAAAACATACAAATTAAATAGTTTAGGTTTTTAGAATCTAATAAAGAATAGCGGTCCTAAGCCGTCTCCATCCATCGGTCCATCGATTGGATGATCTCTCAACTCTCTGTTTCGCATTGCATCGCAACCGCCACTCGAGAAACTCTACTCCCCAGCGGTTATCAGTTCTGCAAGCTTTATGACCTGCCCAGTACCACTTCAGTTTACTAATTCTGAGAGCTATCGGTGACTTTGCTTCTATGGAAAGAATTTTAGAGATATTAATTATGTTTTCGCAATCTGTAACAAATCAAAACTAATTTGCATACTCATACCAACTCTTCTTTGATAGTATCATCAAGCTACGCAAGATATTAGTAAAATATGCATAAAGTTCACTCAAATATTAGTTTGCGAAACTCGAACAAAGACTAAATTCCGCTGATGTTAACAATTGCTATGCGAGTTTACACCTATTAGGTAACTATCTAGTAATAACTAAGGTATTTGTTACTAAATCTATGCCAACAATCAGCTTACAGCCTAAAGTAATGATAATGAGAATAATTAGAACCTATCAAATGGTATGCCTAGTCAGCAACTTACACAGAGCTAAGTTTGATAGTGTTCATTAATTAAGTTCAGTAATTATTGGCGCCTTGATAATAAGGCTAAGCTGGGTATACAATACGATAGCACGTACTATTTATTGTTTCTAAGGAAGATTCATATTCTTATTTCTCAGACCATGGGATAATTAGACCGCATCTTATATGGTGGGCGTAAGAAATAACCTTTTCACTTCTCTTGCTCAAAAAGTGTATCATAATAGTGTAGCTTAGCGGGCCTAAAACTCGAGTTTAATACCTCGGGCTAAAAAGTATATTTTCTTTTTAATTGTTGTCTAAAATCATCAGCCCGTACAAAGCATTCGTTCTCTTACATAAAAACTCGACTTCTTGGTGCTCCGTCAATCTTTTTTTTTGAAAATAGAACCGTCTTGGCGATGTTTTATGAAGGTTGATACTTCCCTTCACGGTAGAATGCGAACTGTTTCGTTGCGGGTTAAATAGAGATTTAAAAAAAAAGATGGTATTGGCGCTAAATCTCTAGAATTTTCTTCATTCCAAATCACAAACTTTTACGTTTAACTTCCTGACTTTACTTCCAAATGAAAATGTCATCAAGTGATAGTGAATATGCTAATATGCAAATGGAAGAAAAGGGCAAAGAAATAATTATGAATCTGTTGCCGACAAAATCACGTGGAATATATTTAAAGAGTTACGAAAATTTTATGAAATGGAGAGATGAGAAACGTGTGGATTCTTTTACAGAAGGGGTTTTTCCCACTTATTTTGATGAATTATCGAAAAAATTCAAATCGTCGACTCTTTGGAGCACATATTCAATGTTAAGAATGACCTTACAAACGAGACACGACGTCGATATTAAAAAACATTCAAAATTGCTCTAACTGCACATTTAATTTTTAATAAAATTTCTGAAAATTGTCTAATTTTGAATTGTTTTATTTTCTCGCAATCGAAGTGAAAAGTAGAGTGTTTTACTCGGGCCAAAACCACCCATTATAACTCGGTCTTGTCATCCTCCCTCGCTACGCTCGGGAGTATAACAACCTCGTATATAATGGGATGGTTTAGTCCCTTGTAAAACAATCTACTATTTATTCTGATTCTGTTTCATATAATGATGCGTTTTCTAAAAAAATACCCTATTTACCTTAGAACTCAAAAGATCTTTCGGAGGTCATACACCAAGGTCAACAAAGTCCAACAGTTGGACATGACACTATACACGGTCTATGCTGTATGCCATTTAAATAAACAAAACTTTAGGTTTGTCATAGCGCAATCATCTCAGTTTGTTCAAACTTATCATCGTCTTACGCTTATATACTAGTCCACAGCTGGACATAGATAGGCCTACCATAATGAGCACCATAGAACCCAGTCCTGCGCCATAGAATCCTGTCCTTCAGAGAAACTGGTCAAACTATTTTCGACTGAAATGAAAGTTTATTTCTTTAGGCTTACAAATAACGATCGACTGATTAACTTGGACTGGTCAAACTTTTTTCAGAATAACTAATGTTAATAAATTCGCTATTTTGAGATTCTGTAAGACATTATCCGTAGATTTTTTTTACTAACGGTGCTCGTCTTGTAAGAAAGACCCCTCTATAAAGACGGGATGAAACTTTTATTTAGATCTGATTTAGATACAAAATACATTTATTTACCAAAATTCAAAAAAGGCTTACATTTTACTGGTGGTCGCCCATCAGTAGGTTCAGAACCTGTATCGCGCGAGGCCGGATTACAAAAAGAATTACCAATAAAATCAAGACTGTAGTAAACAGGGCAGCATTTCACACTAGAAAAAATATTTTAGGAAAACAAAACAAGAAAGCAAATACTAAAAATAACAAAAAAAATAAATGAAGTATAGATATAGATCTATCTAAATACAATATACCTTTTCTGTTTGGAGGATTCGACGCGCTAACGAGAGCACGTGCCGGAAGCTATGTCGCCCGTCGCGTCGTGGAATTCTGAAAAGCACTCTGTACTCTCTCTAATACAGATTAAAATTAAATATACTTATCTGCTTTTTCAGCCCGCGGCCCAGCACGCGTTTCTATGAGATTATATAAAGTAAGGGGTGGTGATAGGATCCACGAGGAAAATATCTATACTAATATTATAAAGAGGAAATGTTTGATTTTATGTTTGTTTGTTTGTAATGAATAGGCTCCGAAACTACTGGACCGATTTGAAAAATTCATTCACCGTTGGGAAGCTACACTATCCCCGGTGAACATAGGCTATATTATATTTTCTAGGGATCCGTACTAAAACCGAACCGTGCGAAGCCGGAAAGGTCCGCTATTAAATAAACCGGCCTAGTGCGTGTCTTGAAGATAGTCTTTAAGTAGTATTTTCATTCTTGATCGCTGCAGTTAGACCATTCTATCACTAAAATGATTAGAAATGTATTTGCGTTACAAAGTTACAATCCAGTAGTAGGTTTGTATTAAAATTACAACAGTAATAGGAACAGTAGAAAGCTTACGAAAATTAAGGGCGAGAACAGAAATAGGCTTAGCAATTAATGCTCCATTTACACGGGTGCCAGTGCAGCGCTGGTTTTAGAAATCGTGTACGTTCAATGCTGGTGTAAATTATGTATGTACTTAGACAAACACCTACCAAAAACATTTTATTTTAACAATAAATTGATTGTTTTATCGGTACTTTGCTGCACAGATTTGAACATTGTAACATTGCCTAATCTGTGGTGTAGGAACATGTGGTATTCTTACTTATGTAGGTAGATACATCATACATAAATTGACGATATCTAAAAACTGAAAAGTTAAATTCAATTCTCTAATATAAAGAAAACTTTAAGCTAGCGCAAATGTACCGAAAAAATATTCTCTAAGGACTCGCAAAAGTTGTAAACTGTTTTAAAAGTTTCTTTCGCCAAATAAAAATTTGGAACATACGAGAATTAAAATAAAAACTGAGTAAGATGACTAAATCGCTTGGGAGCGGTCTAGACACGAACGGCGCTTGAAAGAACTTGAAGCCACAAAACTACATAAAAATACATTATAGCGAGCCGTAATTTAGTGAATATAATAAATAAATAATGCTGGACAATTCACACAGCATTATCTAGCCCCATGGTAAGCAGAGCTTGTGTTATGGGTACTAGATAACTGATATACATAATACAATACATTACATAGATAGATATTTTTTTTATTATACATAGAAAATGACCAGAAACACTCGGAACAAATATCTGCAGATCGTACACACAATTGTTCCAAGGCTGGAATCGAACCCGCAACCTCCTGCGTCGCAGGCGGACCTTCGCCCACCGCGCCACATCGGTCGTCGAATATATTTCCAAACTAGCAAAATAAGGATTTTAAATTTCACAAAAGAATATCTTGGAGCAGCGTCTCATCTTGCTGAAAGGTAGGAAAATGACAGTAAATACTTAAAAATTCACAGGCTGAGTATAATATTATAATGCATTTATATGTGTTCTGAGTCCCGAGTTTGGTTTGACGATAGTATCGAGACGACATCGTGACATCTTAAATTCTATCGGATTGATGCGGATGAGCGGGATGGAATTACGTAAATCCCATGACCAAACATGAGACGCAAATACGACTTTGATGGCTTTGCAAGCCAAACTGAGCTCATAATAAAACCAATACATAATAATTACCTTGTTTTGAAAGACTATAGTGTTAAAATACTTAGCAACGGGATGAGCTATTATCTAAGCGCCAAAGCCATTTAAAACGGGATATTTACCATGATTTAACTTTTGAGTTTTTCTATATTTTGGCACAGTTTACCATAATCATATGTTTTTGAAGTTTTTCTGGACAGATAGGTACTTACTAATCCTCGGAATAATATTCAAAAAAAAAATTGACATCTTGGGATCATGAGTCCAAGAATCTAGGTCGGTCCACAATGGGTAGTATTATCGACAAACAACATACCTATATACATAAAAAAAGTTATAAAAACATACCGCCGAACATAGAACCTCATCCTTTTTTCAAAGTTGATTAAAAACACTTCCAGGCGTAGTCTTGTTCGTATCGGGTAAACTTCACTGTAGTTTTTAATACAAATTATAATGATATTGAACGATGTACTCTATACATTTATTTTACGGCGGCGTCTGCAGAGCGGGCTACGGCTAAAGGTGTGGGCATACTGTATCATGGCCCCACTTACCTATGTATATCATTTTGCCAACCACTACTAAAATATGAAGAACCGATTTTGATGATTCTTTTTTATAAGCTAGTACTTCCCGTGTGGTCCTATTTCAATTTGCTCCAGTTCTGACAATGGTATCCATGAGAAAACCGTATAAGTCTTAAATTTGCATTAAGTATGTGCGCGACAAATGGACGAATAACTGAATATCACGCTAAAACTAAGTTTTAAACACTATTTTTTTATTATTTGGGAATTTTAAGTCGGTTTATAGCTTTTTAAAAGACACCAAATTTTTTTTTATTATTTACTTTTAAATTCATTTTGTATTTGCTTCACATAAACTGCTCTTTGAACTTGCTGTGTACACATATTTAGGGATACAGTCTAGTTTTAATTATTGTGTGTTTCTAGTTGTATAATATTTGATTGTATTCTGTTTTGTTTGCCAAATAAATAAATATAAAATATAAAAATGATTCAAATGAAGACAATTTGCTAGGTACTAAAAATGGAAATCGGACCGTCTCACTGAGTTTGTCTGAACATTACAACAAGTTGGTGTGGTAACATTTTGTAGAATTATCTAAGCAGCACAATATTCCTGCCTGGTGCACGCAGCCTTACCCCCGGGCTTTTCTCTCGGGGCCTGATGGATCTTGTGTACTCGTACAATAGATTGTGAAATTGCAAATCGCTGTTTGACATTGTTCGTTAAGTTTTGCTATTAATTTCATCCCTCTAGTATAGACAAGGTTTTCTTATTATGTTTTTAACCGATGACGTCAAAAAAGGGTCTATGCTAGACGTAATGTATGTATTTTATGTACCTAAAAAAGGAGGAGGTTCTATATTTGTCTGTTTGTATGTGACCAGCGGACCTTCCCGGCTTTGCACGGTTTTAGTACGCACTAACTTAACCTAACTTTTTTAAAATATAATATAGCCTATGTTCACCGGGGATAGTGTAGCTTCCCAACGGTGAAAGAATTTTTCAAATCGGTCCAGTAGTTTCGGAGCCTATTCATCACAAACAAACAAAAAAATCAAACCTTTCCTCTTTATAATATTAGTATAGATTTATGTATCTACATACTGTAATATAAGTCTGTCGATTTATCTGGCACTTTTTGGTTTTGAAAACTCTTACGCTATTATATAAAAAATAATCCCGCGGTGCAATAACAATTTATGAATTTATTCCCGAGGGATTAGTATGTATCCCAAAACTAAATAAAAGAGTAAAATTACGGGATTCAAAGTCTGTTTATAGTTTTTTTTAAACAATTAAATTATTTTATGAAGATAAATCTGTCTAATGCAACATTCACAGACTGAGTTTGAACCTTATTTTGAAACGGACACTGTTTTCTTTGGAATATCTACTAACTTATTTATTTAACCTGGTAGGTAACAGTTATAAAGGAGGTTCTAACAGGAATGTGTGTTTGCAATGATACTTAGCTAATGCCGAAATGCATTAGGTAAGTACCAAGTAGGTGCAATTTGGCAAGAGTTCTAATTGCCCTAAAGAAGCGTGCTCATTGATTTAACTTAGACTTAGGAAACTAACTTAACTTACGTAGTAGTTTTAATCTGTGCCAAGCACTAATGGCGCCCTGAAGCCGGTACGGAAGGAACTATGGTTTTGCTTGTTCTAAAAACAAGCGTTTTAAAGATATTTTTGTAATATTCCGTATATTTCTCTAGTATTCGGCTACGTGTAAATATATGGCCATTAATTAAATCCAGCCATTAATTGTCCTAAACTTCCAAGTTTGGTTTTTTTCAGATATATTTTACAAATAACTGAAATTCACTTTGAAAAACACCACGCATTAAACTGCACTAAAAATCAAATATGTATGAGACTAAAATGTATTAATTAGAGCATGATTGCTACCTTCACACTTTCTACAATTTACAACCACATAAAAATATATGTAAGCACAAGATCCACAAATCCATAGGATGGAGGCAAACAAAATACGCTAGTGTTCCGTTAGAGCCATTTTGTTGGCATTACGCATTGAAAAAACAAAATAGGCTTGTCCACGAAAAATACTATGAAAATACTATGATCCTGTAATTTTCATCAGGGTAAGTCAGGGGTAAGTACTGAGAACGTCACCAGTTTATTATCACGAATTGTCTAACCATATTTTACCCTCTTGCCATTGAACCTTGCAACAGCTAAGAGTCCTTTAATTTCATCTGTTGATTAAACGTAGTTAGAAAAACATCGTTCTAAGTTACCACATTTTCATAAAGATGATAAGAAGTTTAAACATCTACTTTCGCTGGTGGAATATAATCGCCAATTTCATGACAGCCTAAACCGAAAGTGCATTTCCCAAATCCCAGCCTATTCCGGATTTATTCCCCTATCTGACCGCCCCCAGCCGCTCGCCGCCGCCGTCGGCCTAGCCGGTAACCACACGCTTGCATCGCGCCTCTAATAAACCGCAAAACACGGGCAATACGTCCATGTTTCTAATTTTCAAATCACACCATGTTTATGTATCATTATATTCAGCGATAAGAAAAGTGGCTTGCATGAATTTGCTATTACTGAAATGGAAAAATATTTCGTTTGCTACGCTCCTAAAGTTGTCAGTAAAAACATATCGCTATCATTTTATGAAAAGTAGTCAGTATCTTATAAGGGACGCCAAATTATACAACTGTCCTACAATGTATAGAAACTCTTAAATAAATTTATAGATCCTGGATGCGTCTTCAACTTGACGCATCCAGCATCTCCCTGCAGTCTTTCGCAGTTCGCCATCCCACCCGACTGAAAACTTTCGTTTTCAAGCATTGCGGTATGGATGACAAGAAGACTCGACGTAGTTTCCCAAACGCTGCCCAGCCCAGCTGGGTCCTTCTCTGAGCCTCCTTCTCGAAATTGTTTTTACCCAACTGCAGAATCCTCTGCCCAAGGTAAGTGTATTAGGAAAAAAATTCGAGAAGGTGACTATGTACGACGACCGGTATTGGATCAATGGCAGTTTTCATAGGGGTGTTAATGCCCATAATCCCCACGCTGGGCATGTGAGTTGGGGATCGCAGTTCGTTGGTTGGGTTTTACTGCTGCCCGTTCCCCGGTCTATGTCCCTTAGTCACCTCCTACAATACCCACAGGAAGAGTTGGGGTGGTGCAATTCTAGGATGTCACCACACATCATTATAAATAATTATAATATATTTGTTACATCATCATAATTCCTAAGTACCTATCATGTGACAGGTAAGACGTAAGTAAAAGCTAGTAGTTATTTGCAATTAGACCATCTAATTGCAAATAACTACTAGCTTTTACTTTTTTTTATCTACCTAGTACTTGGAGATCACCTATCGCAAACAAATTAATCGCACTTTCTAATATTTCTCGTCTTGGTAGAGGCCCTAAAGCTGGCCAACTGTGCGCCAGTGAAAACCAGCGTCCAAATAAAATATATCTCTCATCAGGGACGAGTGCAAAGCTTTCAGAGTAGCCAGAGCGTAGGGATCAACTATGCAACTATGCGTATGTTTCCAGGTTAGTTTGAAACTCGTTTGCAGTTGTCAAGCATACCGTGTATGCACAATGCACATCCACTGCAATAACGAACCGAGCAAATCCTACTAATAATTATAAAAGCGAAAGTTTGTGAGGATGTATGTAAGTATGTTTGTTGCTTCTTCACGCAAAAACTAATGAATGGATTTTGATGAATCTTCACAATAATATAACTTACATATCAGAATAATACATAGGAAAATTCATAAAGATATACATACATACTGTATATAATCCAAAATATCTATCACCGCGGGGCGCAGCTAGTATTACATATAACAAAGTGCTTCTTTTCCTTTAGACCTCACAGGACTCTGGACACGTCACAAAATTCAAACTACATAAGTTAAACTAGGAATAACGTGATTTTTGTTTACTTCGACCTTTCTAAGGGTAGGTAAAGAAGCGATCACGAAACCTTTATCTTGTTAGCTTGTTCGTTTTCGAGTTGGAGCAAAGGTCGTTCCAAGCTTTTTTATCGTGTAGATAATCCGATAAATAAGCCTTTTACAAAGGATGTGTTTATCAATTCGTTGAGCGACCTCTGTGGCGAAGCGGGCGTAAATCCACCTGCGACAGGAGGTTATGGTTCGATTCCTACCTCGGGACCAATATTTGTAAGATATGTAGATATTTGTTCCGGGTTTTCTGGATTTATTATATGTATAATAAAACAAAAATCGATCTATTGTATGAAGTGCCTTTATAACTATAGTCATCTAGTAATTGTAACACAAGAGCTGCTTAGCTCGGAGGTAGATAATGAGTTAATTGTCCAGCATTATTTTATTTCACCACTCCCGCTCGAAAACCTTGATTTGCTGCTCAAAAAGAATGAGCAAAATCGGATGAAAATAACTATTATTAGTTTTCAGGGCTCCGTACCCAAAGCGTAAAACGAGACTCTATTATATGTATAGATAGATATTGTTACAGAACCCTTCGTGCGCAAGTCCGACTTGAAATTAACCAGTTTTTTTTTCATCCGATGTGTGACAACGTCGCCTGAACGGCTCGTAGCGACGACGAGCAGATCAGCAGCAATTCTGTTGCCGCCAAATGCTGCTGCTTCGGAAATAACCACAACAGCGACTTGTCGCCACTTACGCTGCGCTGCGACATGTCGCCGCGAGGTCGACACGGTCACCACATGACGGTTGGTTCGGAATTGGACCTTTAGGGCGATGTTTATGTTTACTGGTGCCTCTTGGCGGACAGTGGGGGCGGAAGCGTAAGAGGTTTTTGAAAGGTTCCGAAGGATATATCAAGACCGGCTAGCAAACGTTACATTTCTGTAACGTTATGCAAAAGTCACTTGCACGTTTCGCTTGAAATACATCGACTAGAGGTGCGGCAGGGCAAGGCGGCTTGGACGTTTAACTTTATCAAGTCAGAAGTCTAAGTCTAGTTTTATTTAAAAAACGAAGAAAGGTACAGATAAATATACATTTATTCGGCCATAAATATACAGGCTTAACAAGGATTAATAATTAGTTTTAAGTAGGTACATACATTACACACAAATACATGAGTGCGAATAGAGTAGGCCCTAACTCCTATATATGTATATCTAAGCACAGTAGTAATTTGTGTAACAAGTAATGAGTCAAAGGAAGCATGTTCCCCATTTTGCAAGCATGCATTTCTCCGCCGTTTCTATACAGTAGTGTTCACACATGTGTTCATTTAGAAGCTGTTGAATAGCCGTACAGTTCAAGAAATTCCTTAGAGCAGTTTATGATACGCTTTCAGACAGTTTCAAAGAGATATTATGTCTGGGTTGTTTTGTATTAACATGGGTTTTTGACCCATGACCTTTTGTTCAAAAACCATAGTTGGCAGGTTTCTTGCCAAACAATATAAATAAATTGCTCCATTTATAAGGCTGCAACTTAGAAACAACCAACGTCTGACCTTATCAACTGGGGCCGAAAGCCCTTTTCACTCTGAACGGCAACTATAATGCCATTATCCAGAAAAATGCTAGTCAGCGAAGAACTTTTCATCCAAAGAATTTGCAAGAAAAGGGTGACCTGGTTTGGTGCAAGTTATAAAACGTTTCGACAAAACTCGCGGCGTGAATATGTTCAAAATGTGTACAATTCGATCAAAATTATCAAAAGTAACTAATTAAGAGCTAACATATAAAAATACAGTCAACTATAAGAGGGCACGTTGCGCGCAATTTTCCGAATACATAAATAAATAAATCCATTCACTACCCAATCTATGCAGTGTAAGAGAGATACCACACGGGCGCTGCCGCTGCTTTGCGACGTCGTCGCAACGCAATGAGTGCCACACGAGCGCTGCGACGACGACGCACAACTGTCAGCTTCGATATTCTAAACAATACTGCGTCGTCGCCGGTCGCACCGCAGCACCCCTTCCCGTCTCGTCTCCCTCACTCCTTGTGCGATGCGCGTGCGTTGTTTTGACGCACGTTGTTTCAGCGCACCGTGTGGCATGCCGGGCAGATTTGTATGTAGAACTACGGAGCGTCAACGCTGCGAAGTGACAGCGACGACGCAGCGCAGCGGCAGTGCCCGTGTGGCATCTCTCTAACCCAAAGAGGCGCGCCACCGAAATCTAGATACAGCAGCGGGAACAATCCCATGTTCGTCATGGGCAGTGAAAGTGATAAGCATTACCTTTGCGTTGTTTTTTGCAGTTGACGTATATTAGAATAAAAAAACACTGCTAAACAGCAGTACCTATGTTAAAAGAACAAAGGCATGTACCTACCCGTACGCCTCTAAGTTGCTGTTGACGAACAGCCTATGCTGTTTTGGTTTGGAAGCTGTGGTTGCCAGTGCAATGAAAGTCACTTATGGCTAATTTATATGCCTTGAGCTGACAGGCACAGGCCATGCTTCATAGGGGCATGTCCTAACCGTTCACCGGTCAGTGGCTACGTTTTGATTACGAATAAAAAACGGAAAGAAAATAAACTAATAAGGGGTGCAAATAGCATGGGTGAGATATCTGAATTCATAACCTTAGTCCGGACAATTAAGACATCTGAGGGTACAATAATTAGCACCGAACTCAAAGTTGGTAGGATTGTTCAAAACACCATTACTATAAAAGAAATCTAAATTCTCTTATTTTTCGGTCTAATTTGACCGGGCTACCTGTCGACATAGCTTTAAGAATTAGCAAGCTGAAGTGGCAGCTGGGAAATGTGTTCTTGAGTGGAGACCACGACTCGGTAAACGTAGTGTAGAGCGCCCTCCGACCAGGTGGGATGACGACCTGCGAAAGACTGCAGGTAGATGTTGGATGCGTCAAGTTGAAGACAAGGTGCTGTGGCGCTCATTGGGGGATGCCTAGGTCCAGCTGTGAACTAACATAGGATTATAATGATGATGACCTGCCGCGAGTGCACTACATGAGTTTTGTAAGCTTTGAAGCGATGATTTTAAGAAAGCAAACGATAGTCTTTATTCTACTTAAAATTATTTATTCGTAGACTTAAAGGGCAAAAAGCCACTTTAACAAGCGAGGTTGTTAGCAATAAGTCAGTCCCTTAACCCGGTGTAATGAAGCCCTTCCAGCCTGATGATTCAGGGATCCGATAATGGTGGATTGCCTGAATCACGCCTCAGGCTGCCCGTTTGTTAATTCTGGCTAATTTCTGGCTGCTCCAAACTGGTTCGTAGATTGCGTAAGGGTTATTTTGGTATTTAGTGTACATTTTGTGGTTTTGCTGAAGTTGTAGTGCTTTTTGAATTTGTAAGAGACGTCGCTCGCTATGTGATATGAAATTGTTGTGTACGTTTCATCAAAATAATAAAAACGATGTCAGCAAAATAAATATTTTTCAAGATTTTTCTTTTTTGCAGCTGCGACTTTTACTTTTACATATTTGTCAACTGAGTTTATATAATGGCTGCTCAGGAATCAACGTAGCCGGTTTTTACTGTTTTGTTGTGTTAACAATTGGTTGGAAATTAAAGTTGGAGTTAAATCAGCTTTATGTTGCTACATAGGCCTCCCCCAATGAGCGCCATAGCGCCCTATCTTCAGCTTGCCGCAACCAGCATCTACCTGCAGTCCTTCGCAGTTCGTCATCCCACCTGGTCGGAGGGCGTCCTACACTACAAGACTAAGACTACTAAGAGACTGAATAAATCAGCTTAATTCCTAGCAAACTTTTACCTCAGCCCCGATAAATAATACCTCCATGCCGCATTAAACCATTACAAAAGCCTAAAGTTGCCAAAACCTCTTCAGCTTGTCAACATATTAACTTAACAATATGTTTCCACCCAAGACTCTGCGAGGTCTAAGCAAACAAAAAGTTCACCGATTTATTTAGGGTTCGGTTCCCGCCCAGTCTTTTCACGCGTCGTCTGTTTGTTCATGAGTTACGAGGGTCCGTAGATTCAGCAGCGATTTTACTTACTTTTTATCTGTTTTTAGTGGGCTTTGTATGCTTAAATGATTAAATAAAGGCTGGGCCGATTTAGCTGATTTTGGTTTTGAAATGCTATGTCGTAGTCAAGTCGTAGTCCAGGGAAGGTTTAAACGGTGAGAATATATGGTAAAATTGCGCAGAAATTTAACGCGGGCGAAGCCGCGGGGCGCAGCTAGTTTATTAATATAAAAAGGTTACATAATTTAGTTTGTTAAGTTTGTCTAGGCACTAGTTCTCACATAATTTCAAAAATAAATCCATTATATCTACTGTTCCTAGTTAACATACGATCTCAATAAGACGTATGTTTCTTACAAAAGGGTAATCTGAGGAAATGCTAAATCAATTCTGTAAATTTTTATTGGCCAAAATTCATTAGAGTATCACGAATTACGTGATTTAAAAAAAATCAAAAGCCTTAAAAAGAGCGTCAAGCTGAAGAAACGACGCTATGGCGCTCATTGGCGGTAGCCTATGTCCAGCAGTGGACTATCATAGGATGATGATGATGATGAAAAGCTTGTTCATACTTACGCGGTCCTCGGTACCCAGAGTGGTCACAAATCCGAAGATCCTACTGTCACTAAAATAATAGACAGAATACCTAATGCGGACAGCGCGAAACCGAGAGCGAAATGACGACCTCTGTGGCGGGGTGGGCGAAGGTCCGACAGGAGGTTGCGGGTTCGATTTCGCCTCGGGACAAATGTTTGTACGATCCGCAGATATTTCATCTGGGTATTATGTTCGTTTTTCTATCTGTAATAAAAAAACCTCTCTATGTATGTAATCTGTGTAATGTATTATGTATATCAGTTATCTCGTACCCATCACACCCTCTCTGCTTTGCTTGGGGCTAGGTAATGCTGTGTGAATTCTCCAGCATTAATTCTTCTTTGCACGCTTAAATCTTAATTTTGCACGCCTCGACGAGGTAGGAATGTATTGGAAATACCATTTTTTATTAAGAACTTTTGTACCTACATTCCAGCAAATAAGTGATTTGATATGATCTTATTATTCTAAATAAAAGCAAAAGCTACCGCTTCTGTTCTTGGCAGCGAAAACCACGTAGAACAGTCAAATCTCAAATATTTCGTTTGTTTCTGTGCAGTCAACCTAGACCAAAGTAGACTAAATATTGGTGACCAATCTAAATTCTCTGTAGTATGAACTTGAAAATATCCTTAACCAACATGAATAAAATCATGCAATATCACAGAAGACGGTGTAAAATTTTCTCATAAAGAAATTCTTTGACTCGACGCGAAAAATCACAGTATATTATTCAATATTTTGATTTGAAAGCTCATTAATTATAATGAAATATTGAAATGAAAACAAGATGATAGGTTATTAAATAACATGAAAATATGGTAACAAAATATTACGAATACTAATTTTGCAGAGTAAATATAATAATAATTTTAAGCGAGTTTGTAAAAGGAAAAAATACAGCAGTATGTAATTAAATAGGTATTCATAAAACAAAATGGAATACCTATCGGGTGAAACTGATCAAAGATAATACAATACGTAAGAAAACTGACATACACAATGCTGTTATTTAACTTTTCAAAGTGGTGAAACTTACAGAACTTTATCAGATTCTATAATAGAACTTGTCATAGATAATTTATAATTCAAAGGAGGTCGTAATGACATCTTTTTTGTTTGGGAACTTGTTAAAAGTTCGGCGTGCTGCGTGTGGCATTTTAGGTGCGACACAAATAATGTCCATGGATAAGTGAAAACATTTACGGACCACTCTCACTGAAAACATTGATTTTGCAGACAGTATTTTGGGCAGCAAAGTCAACTTTTTCGTTTCCTTTTAAGTTTGGTACAGATTACTTTAAACTTTACTTGATCTCAATAATAGCAATCGGTAACTGATCATATCCGCTTTTTCTAGAAGCAGTCTTCATTTTGTATGTAGAATTGAAATATGATAAACAACCCACACTAATTATTATCTTCAGCTCTCTTAGATGCTGAACATAGGTTTCAGTCTGGTGGAAAAAGCTCAACCATATCTAGAAGCAAAAAGTTTAGGGGTCACCTCACACCGAGACGCGACGCGAAGCGACGCTGCGCACACTTTGATTCAATATAATATATTAATTTCTAAGCAAAAAGGTACAAATTTTATTGGCATGATACGAAAACTCCTGCTCCTAGCGCCGAGCTGGCGCCATTAGTAAATAAAGTATATTTTGACAAAAAGCGCGCAGCGTCACGTCGTCGTCGCGTCGCGTCTCGATGTGAGCTGACCCTATGTGTAGAATAAACTAGAAGCACTGTGGGTAACTATCTTTTGTTTCAGTACCTAAGCCTTTGATAATAGCTTGCAATATTTCGAAGCCGTCTATACAAAAGTTTATTCATCCGTGTCGCCGCGACACTCTTAGCTTAACGACACCAATTGTTATATTTTGTGTGCAATAAACATAATGGCGGCCAATAACAATATTAACAAGGAACCACTTAGTATTAAAACACTGGGGTTGTTGCTAATTAATTAGTTAAGCTGGGTTAACTATACACGTAGGAGTTATTCCTGCTAGTCCCGTTTTACCCTTCAGGTACGAAACCCTAAAAATTGGTTTTCGGATTTTATCCTCATAATAAAATAACACTTAAACTAACTTCATGCCAAATTTCAACTGCCTAGGTTATCTAGAAGGTGTTGTTTAAATTTGATGAGTCAGTAGTCTAAATGGGAGTTCAGTTAAAAATGGTACTTTTCGGATCTGAATAACTCGAGAATGTTATAGAATTTCTTCATAAAATTTAGTAATTTCCACTTTATTCACGGATCTAGCAAAGTGTAAACCAATGCAGCCAAAGCAATGTAGGTTTCATAATGTCTGAGACATAGAAGGGACCAAAATTGTGCCCAATCCGACGCCCTTTCTTTCCGAACTTATCTGATGCTCTAATACACGTGTCATAGCTAATCGAAATCATGTAAAGGCGTAGGCACTAGCAAGTAATTTCCCTTAAACTTACAGGATTATTCAATTAAGACTAATCTCATATTAAGTTAGTTAGTAGTCTTAGTTTATCCTAATTTACTAATGCCAAGTGAAATATTAAACGGTCCTAAGTGGTACTTAAGTGCTTTCTCCTGTCGAGAAGCATTTCACTCCACAATAACTGTTTACTGAACTATTTCGGAATAGATGGAAATAGAGTTTCCAGTCTCTAAGAAAACAAACAAGTCTTTAAGAAAAAAATTAAAGTGAGGGTAACTTTCTAAATCGAGGTCAAGACAGACAGGTATATTAACAAAAGACTATCAAAGTCGACATGTTTGCATAAGAAAAAACGGTATATAACACCCTTAAAGAATAAAAAAATAATTCATTAAATAAATATTTATAAACTTACGCGATCTGAACACATAATTATAAGTATTAATACAACGGGTATTTATCGCGTTTATTTACCTATTTTTCAGTCATCCCGTGACCACGACAGTGTGTAAACCTGTTGAAACGTCGGGAAAAATAGGTAAACAAACGCGATAAATACCCGTTGTATCAATACTTATAATTATAATTCATTAAATGTATTGTATTAAGTATACCAGCTAAATAGTACCCATAACACAAGTTTTGCTTAGCTACGAGTACATAAATATTATGGTAATACACTTATCATCAAAAAAATCTAAAAAAAAATACGCCATCAAATAGATGGCAGTTTAGTCTACACCTACACGATTCCGTTATTACATATAATTAATGTGGAGATTATTTTGTTTATTTAAAAAAAATTGTAATGCTGGACAATTCACACATCTAGCCTCAAGCTAAGCAGAGTTTGTGTTATGGGTACTAGATGACTGATATACATAATACAATACATTACATAGATATATATTATTTATTATACATAGAAAACGACCAGAACACCCGGAACAATCTAATATCTGCACATCGTACACACAATTGTTCCGAGGCGGGAATCGAACCCGCAACCTTCTGCGTCGCAGGCGGACCTTCGCCCACCGCGCCACATCGGTCGTCAAATGTGTAGTATGTCGCAATTTCTGTAGTTAACAGTTCACAGTTTTTATAAAATCTTTAAAGTGATTTTTAACTTAGCTCTGCAACATCTTACCAAAATACAAAAATCTTTATTTCAAACAGAAACTTATTGTAAATTTGTAATAGATAGATAGAATTTGTAACCCAATACACAAAAACATAAAACAAACACGATTAAAAAAATAAAGCATAAATAGATTTTTGTAATTGAGTCACAAAACGGACTCTGTCTCAGCATGGGTTAGTTGTAAGCATGTTACAACCAACGCTGGTCTTCCGGTAGAGCCGTTTGGTGACGTCACGGAAGATAACACAAGACAATCTATAGCAAAAAATAAAAGACAAGACTATAACAATAAAATATAAACTATGACAGTGGATAGCGGTTATTTCTACATGGAATAAAATTTAGACAGATAAGTAAGTTTGCGTTTTAGTTCATATACAAAAATTAAAATACAAAGGATTAATGTATACCAAAAAAACTTTTTCCTACTACATATTAGAAGTTCCTGTCCTGAACTTAACTTTACCTTTTTAACTTAACCCTAACTTTACGACCTATTTACGACTTAGGTTATCCGAATGCCGCCTAAGGTATTTTTCAGCTGCTAATCTAGTGATCACCCACGTTATTATGAACTAATTGATCTTGGATCTCTGCCTTGAGAGGATCTGAATTAGACGGAGCCAAAGAACTTTGCTCTTTGGATTATAGATAGAAAGTTATGTACTTTCTAATTTACATCTTAAGTGGACGAGTTAACTTTTTGACTGAAAAATAGAGTAAAAGCATGTTTACTCTGACTGTCTATAGATAATAATTTGAATAGAAAAATTTATTACGTGGCTTAATGCTATGTATGACGGTGTCAGCATTTGCAACCTTGACCAGGCAGCTGATCAATTCAGATTCGAGAGTCATTCTACATATTTTCCTCAATTAAGAACTCTTTATGACCATCAATAATAAATGTAAAATATACTAAGAAAAGGTAAAATTCTTAAAATTTAATATTGACATGGAATTAATGTTATATTTTTTATTTCTATCACTTCGCTATGTAGACTCAAGTAAAGCAACGATGAAACCTTTAGCCTGTTAGTTGTTATTTTTAGAGTTGGAGCAAAACCCGCCCCAAGCTTTTCTATCCAGCATTATTTATTATTATTATTTATATT
Source organism: Eupithecia dodoneata (assembly GCA_947044415.1). Lineage (NCBI taxonomy): Eukaryota > Metazoa > Arthropoda > Insecta > Lepidoptera > Geometridae > Eupithecia > Eupithecia dodoneata. The sequence goes on along the minus strand of OX345656.1, from coordinate 1,259,500 downwards.
GTTTAACTTCTTATCTTCGTTAAATGTTATGTGGTTTTTTAAAGATATAAGAAATAGCTAAGCTTACCATTAACAGCCGATTTCTTTCAGAAGAAAATACGTATGTATAATGTATAACTCATAAATAATCCCTGTTTCATAACACAATAAAATACTTAAATGAATCCATAAAAAACACCTAATAGCAAAGCCCAGTCCATTTTTACTCGGTTTCGTACCTTATTCCCATCTCTAGCACCTAAACTGTACTATGCCATATAAATAAATTGGCTCAAAATAAAACCAGCAAATTAGATCCACGTGCTATAAAATAGAAGGAACGTCCAAAAGAAATAGGTTTTTAAGCCGACAAGATCAATGGTCTCAAGCAGCGTGGCCGGCAGAGGGAAAAGTCAAGCCTATAGAAGTGTAACTCACGATGAGAACTAGGCAGGTACAGATGCTTTATAGGAGAAGATCAATGTTGTGTAATCAGTGTACAAATCAAGTAAAATATAAGCAATAACTAGGAGCACATAACGTAGAACATGAGAGGTACAGGGAGACCTTTATCTTTATGTTTTAAAGTAGAAGGTAAATTACGAGCGTTACGAAATCTTAAGCTGTTTTCTCCAGAAAAAAAAATATTTTACACATAATTTTCTGACCCAAAAGTAGGCAGAAGAGTTCATAAATTAATATTTCTTTATTCGATTCGATTAATGGACACTGACCTTATACTAAAAAAACGTGTTTAACTTCTATACTCATCAGCTTCGCTGCCATGTCAGAATGGATGCTAGTGAGGAGGTGCAGTGCTAGCTGAACGACCACTTACAGAGAATTCCTTGAAGTTCCCTTATAGTATTTATGTAACTTGAGACCAGCAGTAGAAAATAAATTTCCTACGTGTACCGCTTTATCTTTTGGAGCCTTCACAGTTATTCTCTTTAGTATTTAGCTGGAGAACTAAGTAAGTTTCTGCCCGGGTTGCTGATAATGTATTTAAAGTCAAACCTGAACCACCTTTAATAAAATAAATAAAGCTGGACCATACACACAGCATCATCTTGTCCTAAGGTAAGCAGAGCTTGTGTTATGGGTAGGTACTAGATGACTGATATACATAATATAATACATTAAATAGATAGATATTTTTTATTCTATATACATACTATGTATATAACGACCAGAACACCCTGAACAAATATCTGCAGATCGACCTTAGATTTCATTCAGTTGTTATTACAAAGCTGTATTCTGTATTGCTTGCCTTCTTATTATTACGTTTGAAGAAAAAAAGAATTGTACCTATTGTATTGCAGTGTCATCAATGTACGACTATTGTATATTACAACGTTTTATTAAAATGATCATCTAATGACGGTGAAGATATCTGAATGTTCTTCCGGATAAAAAAGGTTTCTTTCTTTACTTACCTAGATTGAAGTGAACAAAACATCAAAGTGACCACTTTATTCCCTCGTTTTACTTAATGTAATTTGAAATGTCTACCGTTTTCTAAACAAGTAGGTAAGGTAAGGTCTAAAGAAAATAAGAAAACACAGCAGAGGGATAGTATCATTCAACATTCAACAATTTTCTTTTTTGTAGCCAAAAACGAATCTATGTTTGAGTTATGTTGAGAAGCATATAACTTTAGTAATTTCACGCACACACGCGCACGTATAAAAATCGGAAATTGAGACGAATTTGTCACAATTGTTTTTTTTTTGCTATATATTGCTATACATTAGTATTTTGCCTCCTCATTATAAGCCTTCTTATTTTAAGGCACTTTGAGTTTTGAGAAGAATTCATAAATCGATTCGAATCTACGTTTATTAACGAGGGAAAGAATCCAAAAGAGGTAGTAGTAGATAAGTTAATAAGACTAATAACAGATGAAAAATAAAAAAGTATATATGTAACAACTTTTTATGCTTTGATACGCCTTTCAGCGTCCAGCAGCCGGGACAAAACCAGTAATAAAACTTATTGATGTCCATCTACTTCAATGAAAACGACGTTTTCTCGGAAAAAAGTAATTTTTAGCTCATCCATTATCTGTATGAATCAATCGGAAGAGAAACAATGCTGGGTTTGTTTGAGAGGGCACGAGGGGGCGCTGCCTTAAAGATCTCGGCTATCGCATAGGGTAGGTGAGGGCTATGTTATAAGCTGATCAATAAATCATTAAAATGAAAATGAAAAGTTTTTATTTCTTTAAGCTTACAAATAAGCACTTAGACAGGTCAATAAATCATTATAATAGCTTTCTATAGAATAAGTATAATTCCAAAAGCGTCGACGATTTAAAATAAACTATCAAGATATTTGATATCTTAACCGAATTATTTAAATAAAATCTTGGTGGTGAAAAAAATAAGAACAGCAAGTAAGAACAATCTCTGAGACCCATATCGAGAACTTCATTTACCGGAAATACTTTTATTCTGTGTACCAGAATAGGCAAAAAGAGTAAATTCATTTGCATAAGTGGAATATATGAACCAAGTGTCTTCCCATAATAACTAGATGCGCCCGCCGCTTAACCTGCGCGTGGAAATTTATTTTTCAAATAGTTTATAAACCTTTCTCTTTAATTACTCTATCTATTAATAAATAATAAAAAATAGAACCGCATCACAATCCGATGCCTAGTTTTAAAGATATACATACATAGGGACAGATAGACAGCGGGAAGCGACTTTGTTATAAACTATGTAGTGATTATAGGTAAGCAGAGATATTTTATTTGCTATACCTGCCTACTGCTCAGAATCAGAATAAAAAATACCTCAGTCGCTAACGCTTATGCCTTGCCCACAGAAAACTCTAGTAAATCATGTTTCGCTGAGTCTATCTGTTGCAGCCTTCATAGGGTCGTAAAATCTTTTTACTGCCCTACTTTATATTGCCCTGAAGCTAACTTTTTCATCGTAGAAATGTATTTTATTTTATATCGCAGTATTTTGCACATACAATTGTTTATTTCGGATATGAACGAACGTGTTTCGATTAAACTGAGGTTATCACTTAGGTCATAGAGGTAAAGTTTAAGAAAATATTCTCTAATAAGGCAGCTGTTAGATAAAAATGCTATCTAATGTTGTTGTTTTGATATGGCAAAAAATACTGTTGGTATGGCGATTTGACGTAGGTACCTACCTAGTTCATTGTATAAGAGAAGGTAGGTAACCTAAACCTCAGTTCTGAAATGAGCTGAATACCAACTGAATAAAACATCGTCATCCTCATCATCATCAGCCTATAGCAGTCCATGGCTGGACATAGGCCTCCCCTAATGAGCGCCATAGCGTCCTGTCTTCAGCTTGCCGCATCCAGCATCTGCTTGCAGTCTTTCGCAGGTCGTCATCCCACCTGGTCGGAGGGCGCCCTACACATGAACCAAGTGTCTTCTTTAAAACATAAACAGCTTATTTAAAATTACATCAGGTATCTCTATAGGGCTCAATACATGGTTGATTATTTTTAGGTTTTTCTAAGGTAGGCTCTAATATTGCTCCAGACAAATTCAATGTAAAATGTTTGTAAACAAACCTCCACAATAAAACTGAAACTCTTTTGCTTGGCATCGAGTTTCAGATACAATTATAAGCAATATTTATTGACAAAAAATGACAAATGTTCAAGGAATGTAAATTGCGTAAAAAATACACAACAACAAATTTAATTCCAAGCTTAGTATGGGCAGTTTATTTTAAAATATTTCACATCAAAATTAGCTGGAGTATAATACCTATAGGTACCTAATCTGTTTTATATCTATTCCTTCGTAAAGGTAATTAATATTCGTTTCTCCAGTAATGTACCTGTCGCAAGCTGTGACCGGCAGACAGACAAGACGAATGCGCGGAGTCATGTTGACAAATCTAGAGTATCAAGTGGATTAGTGGTGAGACGGCCGACATTCGATTAATGCGTCTTGTACTGAACATAACGGGGGTTAAACTAAGACTGCGATTTGGTAGCAGCAGAAGCGGGGGCGTATTTTTATTTAGTTACATAGACAATACTTTTATTTATATCTATCTATGTAATGTATTGTATTATGTATACTTATCAGTTATCTAGTACCCATAACACAAGCTCTGCTTGGGGCTAGATAATGCTGTGTGAATGATCCAGCATTATTTATTTATTTATTGCACACTTAAAATATAACAAGCTAGATAAATACAAAATATGTGACTATTTGGCGGTCTTATCGCTCAAGAGCGATGTCTATCAGACAACCGTGGATGGATAGGATCGTTGGATTGAAGTTGGGGATGACACGTAACGTTTAACAAACAATAAGGTATTTTCTTTAAAACATATTCAGAATAGTTTAACTATAGGTAACTACTGTAAAGAGTGCGCTTTTGACTTCGTCATCACTTGATCATTATCAGCCTATAATTGTAAACTGCTGGACATAGGCCTCCCCTAATGAGCGCCACAGCGCCCTGTCTTCAGCTCAGTCTTCTGCAGGGATTTGACGTTTTTTTACTTATGGTTGTCAAATCATCAATCATGGCATATTGTCGTTGTTCGCGGAGGGTCTCGTGGCGTCCTAAGAAATCTAAGGTAAATAGGGTCTTCAGCATGTTCAATAAAATTATTGTTCCCACCGTGTGAACAAGAATTGATTGCTAAGGTTTTTTTTAATCTCTTGTTAATATGAACATAATAAGTGCGGTAGGCAAGTAAAATAAAAAAGGTGCCAATCCGTCTCAATTAGCCTCATCACGGGTTGAAACAACCTAAAACCTTTTCCACTTAAATTTCCTTTCCCAGTAAATAAGACATCCTATTATAATTTAGAATAAACTTTATTTGGCAACTTTTAGGGTTCCATTTGCTAATTTAACGCGAGCTACAGGCCTCTGTGGGGAACTAAAATATGCAGGGTTCCGAAACCGGCGCGTCAGCCCGCTCTAGTGCTGAGCAATATTTAATATCGCCGCGGTTTCGCTCATAAATAATATCTAAGAAGAATCTCCGAGACCCATTTCGAGAACTTCATTTGCCGGAAATATTTTTATACTGTGTGCCAGAATAGGCAGATAGACATGTTTATATATAAAGAATTGATCTCCTACGAGAGTGGCACTTTGTGACAAAACTCCATGAATAAATAAAGATATAAAAAAGGCAGATACATAGGTATTTCATTAGCATAAGTGCTATCTTATGGAACACATGAACCAAGAGTCTTCCCCATAATGTATATAGAGAAGTTAAGAAACAGTGCCACAGGACACGTTCTTAGTAATACGTTTTTATAAAAATTAGTAGTTATATAATAAACTAACTAGGTACTAATTACACAGATAGATTTTTTTATAGTTACACTACATTATGTATATACGCTTAGATCTTTAAAACTACGCAACGCATTTTGATGCAGTTTTAATAGATAGAGTGATTCAAGAGGAAGGTTTATAAACTATTTGACACATAGATTTCATCATGAGAATTGATAATGATCAAGATATATGTACAACAGAAAAAAACGATCAAAGATAAGTGTAAGTTTTCAAGAGAGCGCACTTTTATTTACACTTTAAACCTATAAAATGTTCTAGACCATGAACCCTGCAGTATTCGATAGTATCCAGTGACTGCTTACCATCTATTTCCATCTTCGGGAAGTGATTTCTTTCATCCGAGACTCCAAACTAGGTACTTACTTTTACCCGTACCTATTTAGGACACTGTTGAAGCCCACGTAGTAAGAGCTTTTTGCGAAAGAAAAAGCCACTTTCTGGGAAATAATATCTATAATACATTTTGGGATTTCCACATTATGAGAATTCGACATCCTGTTCCTAATAAACGAAGAGTGTCTAAAAATATTTTTTGCAATAGTACAGAATGCTGTCAGTTCTTGTTCACCCTGTCTTGTTTGCAATATTTACGCGGACGGGGACGGCAAAGATTTTATTAGATTGCGATGTAAATCCTTGTAAATTTCTTTTACTGTCCTGGCATTTAGTGGATTGTACCGAATAGGAGAAGTATGGAAGAAAAATCTGGAATTCCAACGCCAACTTTGCTAACTAGAAACAGTAATATTGTAGATATTCAATTTTACAAAATTTAAATACCAAATCATACTGAAAACTAAAGAACTTTTATTGACTTATAATTTATAAAACTAGCGGACCGTTCCGGCTTCGCACGGGTATTGGAAGTTTTAAGTTATTTTTTTACACATTGGTTACATTATTGGAGTTTTAGTAAGGATCCCTAATTTTTTGATACTATAATATAGCCTATGTTCAACGCGGATAGTGTAGCCTTTCAACGGTGAAAGAATTTTTCAAATCGGTCCAGTAGTTTTGGAGCCTATTTCAATACAAACAAACAAAGTTCCCGCGGGTGTCGTAAGAGGCGACTAAGTAAGAGATATCGCCTAGGAACCAGCCCCCTGAACACATCCACCACCAAACCTTGATTTTCAAGACGCAGGCCCAGCGTGGGGATAGGCCTAATGATAATAGCAAATAGCGCTTCTTCTTCTTTCCGGTAAGGGAAGGCCGTTGTCCAGCTGTGGACTGGTAAATGCTGTTGATGTGATGTAATTGATATTAGATAGGGGTTCAAATTCAAATATATTCATTGCGTCAAACACATACCGTGTTTGACGCAATGAATATATTTGAATTTGATTTCAGTCTAAATAAAAAGGTGGTTTCAGTCTAAATAATGCACTCATGTCTAGTGCGACATGAGTAATAATTATTACGTGCTACAATATCATCTAATATCAGTTATCTACCGGGTTTACCTAAACTAAATAAACGTAAACGCAACAAGAATATAAAAATCGAAAATAGTTCGCAAAACTATTCGTGGCATAAAATAAAATAAACATAGGTACAACCATTTTTGCAGGCCAGTTCTACTGCAATTTTGGTGGTGTAGGTGCTTCTAAAAATTGCATCTAAATATTTAGGGTACCAGCAATCTTCCGTCAGACGCGAAGTGCAGTCCCTGAAGCAACTGCTACTATAATATACTGAGCTTTTGCATATCGCTATATGAAATAAATCTTGTCTAAATGAAATAAACCGTCCCTTTCCCACAGGGGAAAGGTATTTAGGGGAAAGGTAATTAGATTCAACAGCAAAATAATAATTTGATACTCTTTACAAAAAACTAACAAACGGTTTCCTTGTAATTCCTTATAATTTACCAAATTTTATGAATTACGGGACAATAGTAACCACCCCTGGGACAAAACCAAGACAATCATTAAAATCGGCCCACAATTGAACGCACCTACGTAAAAACAACAGCCGAACATAAAACTCCTTTTTTAGAAGTCGGATAATAAAAATATAATAAAACTCGTTTTGATCCTACAACGCAACGGCATTCAGCACTAATAGGAGTAATTGATGGCTGATGTTACCAAAACTAAACTAAATTGACTGAACTAAAATATGAAATCGATATCGATATAGGCACCTATCCACCATCCCAGCTCAACGTAACAATTCAGAATTATATTCCTGATATATTTATATTTTGACGAAATATGACGTAATAAAGTAGTGTACATAATATATCCCATGGTGGAACTAACATCCTGACTCATAAATACTCGTTACACTGGTAAAGGGTAAACTATGGACGGTCGAAACAAAATCAAGTTACAGTAATCAGGTATTTTCAAAAATGTATCAATATTACCTCAACTCTATAGGTTGTCTCACAAGTTGTCCTTGGGATGTCAGATTATGCACGGTCTATGTAAGAGATCTATGCCACCTTAATTTTATGACCCTAAGTAAAAAGCGCTGTCTTTTCAATCTGGTCAAACGATTTTTCATAATCATCATTAATCTGTAAGTAGTCAGCCTGTATGTTTTGTTTATTGTGTTACATGTTACACTTGATGTCGTTAAGTGCTCTAGGTTGTAAAAGTTAGGTGGTACAACACTAACTATTGACATAGAAAACACCATTGCGCAAAGAAAAGCAGACAATCATGCCTTCTTAAAAAATTTAAATAAATTGATTTATAATAATTTATCACAATAAAACAAATAATAAATAAGTTAAAAGGTATGTCCAAGTATGCTGCTGTATAAGGGCATTGTCGAAATTGGGCCTTCCCCAATGAGCGCCATAGCGCCCTGTCTTCAGCTTGCCGCCTCCAACATCTGTCTGCAGTCCTTAGCAGGTCATCATCCCACCTGGCCGGAGGGCGTCTACGTTTGCCGAGTCGCGGTTTCCACTCAAGAATACGTTTACCCCAGCGGTTGTAGGTACAAATGATTTTATTACCTACTTTTTAGAGAAAACGTATCATTACCAGAATACTCGTATTGGCACCATTTCTATCTCGGAACCTTCCAACGCTATAGATAGAGGTTGACGTTAAATTAAAAATGGCGTCGAGAGAACCATTCTGGGCGCAGGAAGAAAATGTTTTTCATTAATTAATAAGATGGTGGCGCTGGTAACTGTGGCAACTCGCACTAGTAATCAAGCCTAGTGGTGGCACAAGGTAGAGGTGATAGCGGGAACCTAAATATGTACATAGATAACGACCAGAACACCCGGAATAAATATCTGCAGATCGTACACACAATTGTTCCGAGACGGGAATCGAACCCACAACCTCCAGTATCGCAGGCGGACCTTCGGCCACCGCGCTACAGAGGTCGTCACTATCAGTCGTATATCAGTCATCGTACCCACATTACAAGCTGGGGCTTGGGGCTAGGCTAGAAGGTACAGGGTGGATTGTCCAGCATTTTTTTTTATTATTGATTGTTGAAATCGCCTCCGCCTACGCGTCGTCCAGTGAAATACCTTGGTACTCCACAGCGACTGTTCCTACTCTGAAATTTAATTAAACTATAAGTGAATACCGCCCGTTGCCTTGCGAATGACCCTCCCTGTTGTCGCTCATGCACTTCCTTCCACGGTATACCAACTCTTTGGTTTTAATAACTTAATGATAATAAAAAAATATTTTTATTCTGAAGATTCCGAACATATCAGGCCACGGTGGTACACATGTTTTTTTTTTATTTTGCTTTATTCGGAAGACAAACAGTTTTACACACTTAACAGATAACTTATAACCATTTATGTGTCCTCGCATATATGTATAATAGCATATAGTGTCCGCTCATATATGTATAATAGCATATAGTGTCCGCTCATATATGTTATGTATATGTAATGTTATGTTTATGAATCTAAATGAAATAAGAGGTATAAAATAATGTTAAAGGCAATAAATGGTTCAGTATGAAACGTAGCCTTAATTCAGATTCTAATTCAAGGCTTACAAAACAAGCACTTGACAAGTAATATTTTATAATTACCATAAATGATTATCCAAAGATTATTTTACTGTTTACTTAAATTTTCGTCCACTAGTGGAAGAAGTTAAAAAGAAAAAGAATCAAGCTGTTTCAGATTCTAGCATACGTTTTAAATATTCTTTTCAGCATATACATTTTGCTGAAGAATATTTTTCAAGTGATGTTATGAAGCAAATTCGTCAACCATGAATAGGTTTTAGTTTTTTTATGGCTTTGTAATCGTTACTGAATAAATAGTATATATTTACTATGCTAGTTAATAAAATTCAATGAATAATATTTCATGGTATTATGTACTTATATGTATAATAGGTAAGCAGTTTTTTTTTGTATTTGTGTAATTATTTGGTACTTCTACATGTCAATACTACTGAAAGGATTAGGCTGAAGTTTTAAAAAAAAATTGTTTTCTTAGATTAGAGACCTGGAATAAAACATAGGTTACTTTTTATCTTATAAATGAGTTCCCATGGGATAGAAATGAAACAACGCGTGCGAAGCCGTGCGCAGAAACTTATTTTTAATATGTATACTTAAAGATTTTATGTCCCAATATAAACTAGATTTCATCGCATATTTTTTGAATGCTTTCGGAAAGTTTAACCAGTTCATGCAATTTATTGCAAAAGAGTCCTCCTCCATAATGTCATCCAAAAAGGTTAGTACATAACTTTTTGTCTATGGTTTCTACTAGTTCCTTTTCCATAGAGATATGATAGCACAAGCTTCAGACTGAGGATCACCAAGCGCATCTTTGCCGGTTGACTAAGTTTGTTCCTTGGCATAGTTCGCACCATAAAGTTTACGGAGCGCTCACTAAGTACCTGGCCAGGTAGGTTACTTGTTTGCGAAACATTAACTCCAGCAGCTAAGCCTTTGAGAAAACTTACCAGCTTTGTTGGTACTCACTCATGTATTCATACCTAGGAAGAATCCTAGCAAGAACACTTTCCTTAAACTTTACTTTGTAATCTGAGTCTGGTGTATCACAGTATCAACACGTTATCCTGACGTCTCCTTTTTCTATGGGATTCTGCAAATCCTTTACTGATTATATAATAAGGTTTAAATTGCCAAATAATTATGTATTTTTAAAATTTTTCTTTGTATTGTTTATTGTAGTTTTCAATAATTAATTTTTTTTTTGTAGATTTATGTGATATTTAATTATTATTACGATAATGTGTTTGATGTAACCCATGGACCTATGTATGAAGTCTAAAATAAAGAATTTATTATTATTGTACATACAAAAATAAGACGTCAAGATCACGTCTCGATATAAGCGTCAACCGGACTCATGTCTCTGATTCTATAATCCCTACTTAACGGGACGGAACATTGTCATAGTAAATATTTTATAAGCTAACAACGACGACCTCTGTGACGCGACGGACGAATATTCGCCTGAGTCGCACGAGTTATTTATTTTCATTCAGCTGCTTTGTGACATTTATCAAAGGTCTGCTCGTAAAGTGCTCAAGTGAGTTCCTAAGAATCTAGCACTTGAACCAAAATGTCAAAGAAAAACTAAAATGAAAACTCTTTGCTTACTCTTTAAGCCACTCAAAGCAGAAATAAACTTTACACAAATTTAACATCACAAACCTATACCAACAATTCAAGTTTTCCTATTAAAATATGGTTTTATTCATTTTCGTTCCGACATCGTTTAAAAACTAAACAAAACACCAAGTTAAGCCAAGTACGTGTACCATGTTATGTTAGGCAAAGCTCTCTTGATTTCGAGCACTTTTGCCGGTATTTTCAGTTATTGACTCTACGCGGTGTTTGAATTTGGAATCGAGCGTTCCAAACGTGATCAAACAGTTCGTTTTCTGCTTTCTGATGTAGAGTAGAGGCGCTACATCAGTAATGCCGGGTCTACATTCCGGGCACGTTTCGCCGGGAAAGAAGAAAAGTGTCTCGTCTCAGTCTCGCCTCCTTGTTTTCTTTATGAAAGTTGAAGATGGAACAGGGAAATAGCCAACGTGATACTGCTTATTTGTTTTTTTCTTTTCATCCATTTTTTTTACAGCCGTAGATAAAAAGGGATGGAATTCTGAAATAAATTAAAACCTTTGGCCATTATTTAACTGCTTGGAAACCATCTCGGATCATAGAGACCAATGAGGCTTACGAACAAACGGAAATACCTTTGAGATTAATATGTACTTACTGTGAAACATAAATAAACGAAAAATAAAAACTATCCTCTTTTTCAAAGCCGACTCTGCTGTAATAATCCCCTACAGGCAATAGTGTGAAGTCGGCTACAGGCTAACAGGAAAACGAATGATCCTGTGCACTGAATAAATCGTCAATGCACGGTTTCTGAACGCTCTCTAAAATAGAGGAGATTCGAAAAAAGAACTAGTGAATGGAACCCAAACTTTTGATGCTTTATTTGATATTGAATTGAATATTTAGATGTTTGATTGCAGAATTTAAATTAAGGCTTTATGATCGCATTTTTATGGGTACTAGCCTCTGTACGCCACTTCGTTCGTGTAGCACACGTATAAACATTTATGTAGGTTTACTAAAAAAAACGATCTATGTAGGTATTACATTATGTATATCAGTCATCTTAGTACTCATAACACAAGCGCTTGGGGTTAGATGGTGCTGTGTGGATTATCCAATATTATTAGGCATTATTATTATTTATTTTTTGATCTACCAGTGAATGAATGAATATTCTGTTCACACTTCATGCTCCTAAAAAGCAACTTGATAAAAGCAAATATTTTTAGCTTACCCAGTTAGCTGAAAAAGGTGAAGGTTTTATGAAACTCAAACAAATCAATCGATAAACGTAGAGTAGGACGCCCTCCGACCAGGTGGGATGACGACCGGACCTGCGAAAGACTGCAGGTAAAATATGAAAGATGCGGCAAGCTGAAGACAGGGCGCTATGTCGCTCATTGGGGGAGGCCTATATGCAGTGGACTGTTGTAGGCTGATGATGGTGATGAAACAAATCAATAAAACAACTGAGAGTTCCGTAGAAACACACTAAAAAAAAAATCGACTCAAAAATTTAAAAAAAGTGTTATGTCGTGCTATGGTCGTGCTAACGAACTGAAAACAAAATGAAAAATAAAATACAATAAGATATTATACCTAACATATGGATGTTATAATATCTTATTGTATTTTTTTTGGTTTATATTTGTTTCATTAGTGAGATGGCTGACGTGATATTGACCTCCGAGGCCGAGAGATATTTCAGCCCATTCTTGTTATTTCGCTTTGCGTAGGTTTTGTTCTTAACATTTATTGGCATTAACATTTAATGGCCCTCCCAAGAGTGGCGGGAAATTAAGATGTTTTCCATTTGGACCGGGTTTTACGATATGAAGAGATTTTATCTTTATACGAGGGAATTCGCAGATAGAGTTGCTGTGAGTTAAGTTCTAGGGTTTTAGGTAGTGAAAATCATCATCATCAGCCTATGATAGTCCACTGCTGGACATAGGCTTCCCCCAATGAGCGCCATAGCGTCCTGTCTTCAGCTTGACGCATCCAGCATCTTCCTGCAGTATTTCGCAGGTCATCATTCCATCTGGTCGGAGGGAGTCCTACACTACGTTTACCGATTCGTGGTCTCCACTCAAGACCGTTTGCCCCACGTTTGGTGACATTTATTGATAAAACTACTTTGGGTGGATTCGATTAAATATGAAAGTAACTAACCGTAGTATAATTATACTCATTGGACTTCCTCGCTTGATTATTATTATTCAATTATCATGTATATTTCTTAATACGTACCGTACAATATTCGACGGCAGGCAGCACTGCAGTCAACCGCAGCCGCTATCCGCAATGTCGCCTGCGGTTGCAGTCTGCAGCCCATCTCGGACCTAGAATCACCTAGGCTCCTTCATTCTCATTCTCATTCATTCATTCTTCATTAGGCATTCTCTCTTTGATTGACAAAATATTCAAAAAAATGATTCATTTAGTTATCAATCAATCCTGAATCGGTCAAGCAGCAGTTTCGTTGTTTACTTTTTATCAGTAATGTATGAAAACTTCTTTTAGTAATTTTATTGTTTTGAAAAAATTCAACTTCAAATTCATTATATATTTAGAAAGAAAGAAAGAAGAAAGAAAATACATTTATTTAACACCATACATAACACATAACACGACACATTACATGGTAACACTTTACACTTTTTTTAAAGTTGTGTCCCACAACCGAATCCGTCGCAATAAACAATATATGTACATAGGTGTGGGATAACCTCGGGATCATTCTTAAAATATTAAGAATCATACAAATCGGTCCGCAATTCAAATGACGGAGAAATCGAAGAGCAGATACATAAATAAGTAAAAAAACATATATATCTAGCCTATTATTATTTGCATGCAAGGCTTAGACCGGAATGTAATTCAATTCTCGGCTGTATATCCAGTCGCCCCGTGACCAAGATCGCTGTAACGCTATAGAAACATAGGGGGAAAGAAACTAAAGGTATTCGATAAATAATCTTTAATAGGTCCTACCCACTATTACCTAATTTATCATACAACTTCACATCCGCTTATTTTCTCTGCCAAGTTCACTTAGCGCTGGAAAGTGATTGTGTTACTGTAGAAAACTTTCAGCTATTTAGCACCTCGCATTAAGGTGTTTAGCAAGAGGTTACCAAAGATAACATTTACTGCCATAGTCTTCATTATGTCACTGTCAAGAACACGAAACACAATAGACCACTAAATAAAAAAAATTATCAAATAAATACCTAATCTAAAACAATGTAAAAAATACGCACAGTCAGTAAAATCCATGAACTAAACCGAACTTCACACGCGAATATTCTTTTTTCAACAAGGTAACATTTGAATAAGTAACGTACCTATATTAAAATTTATTCAGCATCCGGCATTCGAATTTCAAACTAAACATTTTAAAATGCGTGGGATAACAGTGCTTTTTATATTCCTGTGGGCCGTCGCGACTTGCAACGCCTTTCTGAACGAACAAAATGGAATCGAGGCGAGGGGCAAGAAAAAGAAAATTGCTCTATTTGGTGAGTAAATCGAGTGTTTTCTATCATATTATTTTGTATCCACTTTGACTTTGACTAGTAACGTATAGGTACAGTCAAGCTTTTGTTAAACTATTGACAAACAACCTATTGAAATAGGAAGGTATTTTTGATTCGTTGTGACTAGGTTTAGTTATACACAAACTACATAATTTAGTTCTTTTAAACAATGTAACACAGATTTACAATCACTACCAACTATACTACTCACTTAATTAAGTTAACAACTTTTGTAAGGGGTAAAAATAAAGTAATAGCTGGCAACAATTTAATATTTTAATTTGCAAGTGGGTAATAAGCGCGCCTGAACTTAACGACCATACCTGCCTGGCAACACTGAAAATTATGAAATTAACAACCTCATAATTTTAATTAAGTTGGCGACAACGAGTGCCATTAGCTAGCTTGTTATTTTCAACCTATAACCTACTTTTATTCAGAACTTTAAAAAATTACTTTCCCCCATTTTGACCCTGATTTCGACTCTGTACAATTGCGGTTTGAATATGAGTTGGTACCTAGAGATATTCTTCAGCGCTCTCCGCTATTTTGACAATAAGCGAAATAATAATATAATAGACACAGACAAAACTACTTATAAATTGTACTTCGCTTTCCACTACAATGTTATTAAAAATTACATTATTGTGTATGTATTTCTAAGTTTTTCGAATTACTTATCTCAATAATAAGGTCTTATAAAACTCTAAATAAAGTTTTTTTTGTTACCGATTAAACCGATTAAGTACGTATTAAACGGATTAAATTTATCTTGGTGTATTAAATGTATGATGGTGGTTGCCAATAACTTTTAACCCTGTCCTAAATGCTAAAAAGTGATCATAACATGATACCAAGCTGCTGCTATAACACTAAAAAAACGTTCCTAAAATTATTGTTTATTTATTTCCACCGCAGGTACACATTGTATGGTTAAAACCCCCATTTTCGCCCTTAATACACTCCTGTACCCTCGGCGCAGAGCCACCGGAATGGAAAAGTGGCATTCTATAATGGCTTTTCAATCTACGTTCACATTTGAATTCGTTGAATGCAGCGCGAGGCATTTTAACACGACTCCTTTAAATTCTATTCACGTAGAACTCTGCTGGGTAAATATCTGCAGTTATGATGTTCCAGCTATTTACATAGATAGAACTCTGCTGGGTAAATATCTCCAGATAATGTTCTAGTGATGTTGATGACGGTCAATTTTCCAGTTTAATACGCAGCACTTAAGTCCTGAAAATTTCGGCCGTGATACGCGGTTAAATATGTTTAAAATAAAAAATAATGCTGGACAATCCACACAGCATCATCTAGCCCCATGTTAACCAGAGCTTGTTTTATGGGTACTAGTTGACTGATATACTTATTACAATACTTTACATAGATAGATATTTTTTATTATACATAGATAACTACCAAAACACCCGGAAGAAATATCTGCAGATCGTACACAATTGTCCCGAGGCGGGAATCGAACCCGCAACCTCCTGCGTCGCAGATGGACCTTCGCCCACCGCGCCACAGAAGTAGTTTTATTTTTTACTTGGATTACTATGATAGTAAGTATATTCTACATATCTGTGCTAGGGTAAAGGTTTGATAAAGTAGGTTACCTAGAAAACTTTTGAAACTATCATGGTTATTAATACTAAAGTCATTTAAAACGGGATATTATTATCAAATCATGGTAAATATCCCGTTTTAAATGACTTTAGTAGGTTACCTACTTAGATTTTTAACACGATACCCGTAATACCCATAAATAATGTATAATTACCCTATTACATAGGCTCATATGGCTTATTCCAGTTTCCCCCCTTTGCAAATCCCCTTGATGACGAAAAAAACAATTCCAGTTTTCCCCCTTACTTGTTTAGTTGTCACCTTATTTTCTAATTCCATTTTTGAAGGAAATTTGTCCAAGGGTCAACTGGCATAATACTTGGATTGTGTCATTTCTAATATCTACATATTTATTTCTTTTCAGTTTACTTCGCGGACATAATAATTAAGAAAATCTTCGTTCTAAAGCTGATCTACGCCTTTGTCTTCTGGCTGGTCATCCACAAAGCTGGTTACTTCCTCAGCTGGTTCGCCAGCTACCTGAAGGAGAAGAAACATGAGTTCCACCAGTCTCAGCCAGTATATGGGCCTCCACAATACGGCCCTGGCCCCCCACAGTACGGGTCTTACGGACTCCCGGAATATGGTTATGGGTCTGGTCCATATAGAAGGCATGGAGAGGGTTCTAGAAGATGATGTTGTTTTTTTTTAGTTACAGGAAAATGCCAAAAAGTTTTTAGTGTACCGCTTACATTTATACAAGTACAAAAATGCTTTATTTTATTTATTTTTATTAGTTAATTATATTTAATATTATAAACTTACTAATAATATTATCTTGGAAGAGATCGCTTCTAAGCGATAAGGCCGTCCATTGTACTGGTCGCATGTGATGTATTTTTTGTAATGGTCTGAATATAGTGCAAATAAAGCATTTTTGTATTTGTATTTTGTGTATTAGGTACAAATGTAAGCGGGTTATGTATGAACCTAGTTTGTGTTGGAAGAACACCACCTTTTTGTAACGGATTCGGTTCATAGTTAAACAGCCTATATTCATAATTAATTCGACAAACTACGAAAGTTTTTACATAGTGTTGAAAATATTTACTGTTTATAATAAAGTTTTTTAATTCGAATTTGAATCCATGTTTTTTTAAATGTTTACGCACGGTGTATATGTGTGCCCACTAATATACGCTGATGATGACGTCATCATCATCAGCATGTGTGCGCGCGTATAGAACATCCTTTATACAATATATAT
The DNA here is from genome assembly GCA_947044415.1 of Eupithecia dodoneata. NCBI lineage: Eukaryota > Metazoa > Arthropoda > Insecta > Lepidoptera > Geometridae > Eupithecia > Eupithecia dodoneata. The sequence continues at coordinate 1,242,260 of OX345656.1, read as the reverse complement.
CAATTCGATATCGCACGAACCCCCTAACATTTATCTAAGTAATAGTTGTAAAGTCGTTATAAACTTTGAAAAGGTACTGTCAATGTATTTCTAATCTAAAAGTTATATTTACCAATCAAACATTTAATCAGTACTTTATACATTAAAATCACAAATAAATCGTACAACAGAGCGATAAAACTTTGAACTAGTAAATTAAAGTAAAGTTATCCATAAATTCATAGGATCGTGATTTGTGGCTGAACCTAACTTTCAGGGAAAGTTTAAAATTGAAAACAATCAGAAGCAATCAAAAGTTTGCAATTTTCATGTGCAGACATAGATTGTATGCGTGATAGACTTTAAGTAAACAGGCTTAGGATGCGTTTTGCATGGCTTACGAAACAGTTTTCTAACCCTAACGGACACTGAAAGGAATTACATAATTATAGGTATAATTAAAGGTTTACACACTGTGTACAGTACACAGTGTGTAAACCTGTTGAAATGCCGGAATAAATAGGTAAATAAATGCGATAAATACCCGTTGTATCAATACTAATGTGTGTTCAGTCCAGATCGTGTAAATTAAAAATATTTATTGAGAGAAATCACTTTTATAATGAACTGACCCATATCACATAAGAATACAAAAAAATAATTCAAAAATAATTTTCATGGAATGAAACCGACCCAATTGTTTACATCGACATCAAATGTAGTTAACGAATGATATAGAGTGATTTGTGAAAACTTTTTCAGTGTTGGTATTGTGCGTCTATCCTCCTTCCTCTAAACTCTTTGCTCTGAGATCAACTTCAACTTCTTGCTAGATGGGCTCTGAGATTGACGACAGTACTTCGGAAAAGTTATCCAATAAGCTCTGGAAAAATGAAATGAAAACTGCTTCAAAACGTCTATCTTACATGACCAAGAAAAAAACGATCTGGAAATTCTTGTCTACCCTCCTTACTTGAGGCATTTTAATAGAAACATAATATTAGGTACAAGTTCGTAGATAACAACGTAACAACTGTCGACGTTAAAATGACTGTTATAATAATAACTAGAAGGCATTAAGCGCAGCACTAGTGATGATGGAATATTATTCTGTTACTGTTAGTTTCGGTCATTATAAAGATGTCGCCGCCGGATCATACTATAAGCCCGTTTATAGAATAGCTAGGCGGGCGCTTATTTGTTGGGAGAACCTATTTAAATTAATTCGACGAGATGCCTAAATAACGATAAATGTTATACAATCTGCCTGTTTGTAGAATAACTAGGCGGATTACAAAACGAGCGCGAAATCGTTGATAGAACCTATTAACATTAATTCAACGAGATGAGCAGTGACGTTTAGCCATCTTGTTGATTGTAAAAAAAACAGCATATGCATTTATCTGCAATGTGCCATTTTGTTATCCGCATATCCATTCTACAAATGTGCGGATTGTATGATCCGACGGCGATATAGACAGAACTATAAGAGTAGATATCTGTCGCTTGTAACTTGGCGTTATAAATAAACAATAAGTATTGTATTGTTACAGTATAGGCCTTCCAAGTAATCTATGTAGTTCCGAAAATCATCCCGGACACACAACCATCCTTCCTGGTTATATAACCAGGAAGGATGGTTTGGGCATGATAAGTGTAGAGCTAGAACCTATTTTTAAGAGCCTGTATGGAGTAACATGGAGCTCAAAGTACTAGCAAGCTGAAGTAGCAATAGGACGGCCATATTTCACGAAGAATTGACAACCGCTGGGGTAAACGTGCTCTTGAGTGGAGACTGCGATTCAGATTCAGATTTCAGGCCAAACCAAAAAATACAATAAATGCAAAGTATAAAAAGGTCTTGAGGTGATCATATCCAAGTGCGTTGTTTTGTTTATTTGCCGAAATATAATGTTTTCGGCTTCGGCCAATTTAAGGCCGAACGTCAAAATAACCCAGCACTATTCTCTACTGCGCTTGTCAACAAACAACGCTCATTAAATGTAATTGCTTAGATGTTATTTAATGCCTAGAATTAGAATATTGCATGTTTCTATATTCTGGGTGCCTTCTGCCTGGCTGAATTTACATAGAAAACAGGTTTATACGAGCGCAAATCATGACATAAACAAAAAATAATAATAATAATAAAAAACTTTTTTTATCAAGCTCTAGGATCTAGGACCAAAATGCTTGGGATGAAAAATCCAACGAATCCAAACTCGACAGAGTTAAGTCGTTTCGTTTATTATCTTTAATGGTTACCAAATTTAAAAAGAAATATATTCAATCTCTAGGGCGTATACTCGAGTATTACGCCCGCTATCTATGCTATGATGACATACTTTTAAGGCAAGAAAAGTAATAAAACATTTTAATTACTACCCACAGTTTTAATATTTCCTGGTTTTTATAGAACGGTGGGCTAAACTACCATGTGCCCGTGCCAGCGTTTTTGACATTAATATGCAACTGCAGCGTCTTTGTATTCAAATTATTATAATTTGTATTGTTTGTTTGTGTGCTTTATTGTTCACAATGTGTCGGATGTTTATTGTTCAGAATTTGGAACAGACACCTTAAACCGCTATCCCATAGCCGCGCACGGAGAGGCTACACACGTGTGTCTAGCTTTGCTTTGCAAGAAAATGTACATTTTATGTGATAACGTCCACTGCAACCCACGCACCCACTATGCAGGAGAACGAGATTAATGACGTCATTGCTATACTCGAATATGGCACCCACACGCAGCTGAACGCTGTCAACGCTATGCACGTGGTATAAGTAAATCGGTGATAGTCTTTGAGAATTCAACCAAATCTTGAATTCTCAAAGGTAGTAGACCCACGTTGTCTAACAAAGAAGACGACTGATGTAGCGATGTGGTGGTGGAAGGTCCCTTCGACGGAGGAGGTTGCAGCTTCGATTCCCGCCTTGGGACAAATGTATTACAGTCTGCAAATATTTGTTCTGGGTGATCTGGATAGATAGATAGAAAGACAAAACTTTTATTGCATACCTACTTAAAAATAAAACAAACAAGATAAAAAATAATAATACAAGATATTCTATGGACTGGATATTTCTATGTATAGTAAAAATCTCAATTTATGTAATGTATTGTATTATATATAGCAGTCATTTAGTACCCATAACTCAAGCTATCTTAGCTTGGGGCTAGTTGATACTGTGTGGATTATCCAGCATTATTTATTAATAACACTGCTCAACTTGCACAAAATGTTCTTACCATTTAACGGTCGCGTTTCGTAAAAAATATGAATCTGTTACCGCAATAATGCAATCCGCTACCGCAACGTTAAAATGCAAAATGCAAACGTAATAATTGCCGGGAGACTTGCATTCCAGGTTGTTATTGGATTCCACCTCGTTTCGCACTCATTCCGCAAATTACCACTACCTACAGGGTGACTCATGGCCACTGCTGTCACATTTTTCAAGCTATTGGCCCTGAAGTTAAGAATCCAGCGTTGCATTGGCAGTTTGGCACTTGTGTCAATGTAGCATTTAATGCTGAGCCTTTCTGTGATCTCGTATTTAAATTATTTTATTAGTTCCTAATTTGTTATTTTTAGCTTTATATTAGTAATAATTTAATTTGTATTATTTTATATGAAACGCAAATAAATATTTTATTTTTCTAAGTGTATAATGTTCATCTCTCTTTGTAATTTTATATTATTATTTTTGTAAACTTATTCTTGGGTAATATGGGTCTGTCTTCCTCTAAATAATCTTATATAAATACATATTTCTTGTGATTTCAAGTAAAAAGGTAATATGTTATTTTAAGTTTAGATCTGCTTCAAAGAAAAAATAATATACGAATTCCTTAGAGTAATAAATGTTGGATATCCGTTTATTTTGCTTACAAATCCAGCGTACATTAATTTACATTATCATTTCAGATTATTTCAGGCTTGCGATCAGAATGGCAACGACATTACCTTTACGGCCCATTCATTGGAATCACCCGGTATGACTACTTGGTTTCAATTCAAAGTAGCGAGCTTTAAGTTATTCCAACTGGCTGAGAGTGCCTACTTACCCACCAATTTAATATTACTAGTTTAAATTTTAATCGAACGAGAATTTCACATTAACGTTTCATTTTCAAGTCTGATTTTTTCATGTGAAAACCACTCCGTGCCAACAAAGAGATTGGAATGTCCGTTGAATTTATGAAAATGTAACTTTCTGATAATTTTAAAGGGTATACTTATCTGAAAACGTGTAAAGCCCCTATTTTATTTTAATGCTTTTAGAATTTGCCAAGTAAAGAGAACGTGAGTATCTTCGTTTACAAATCCAAACGTTCTATTCTTTGGCGAAATCGTTCTAACTTTTTTGAAAGGATTTTCCGATTCCAATCTTTGTGTCCCAGATTATCTGAGAGTCCCATCTCTTAGAAATGTTCTCAAAACTTTGAATACTCGTTAGATTTAGCAAAGTAAACAGATTAAACTAGGAATAAAGAAGTTTTATTCAGATTTGAGAAAACGATTGCCTACGGCAGAAAGTAGATGTAAGTACCGAAAACTTTTTCTAAATCTCATTAGAATATTCCATATGCGTACATTCTTATGCAAAGTATACACAGTAGTGACATTGTAAATGTAAAAATTTGAACCGTAACGAGAAAGTTAAACAAAGAAAATTATTATTTTAACGCGTAAATTAGTCACAGAGAGGGAAACTCGACACTGAATTGTTTGACTTCCGAAAACAAAAGAACTTTCCTCTTTACTTAGAATTTACAGTGCGGTATCGATAACAAATACTTATTTATTAACTGGAGCCCCGACAGAGAGGTTCAGTGCTTTATTTTTCTCGGAATTAAAAACAAACTCGTGAAATAACTTTGAAGCCAAAAGAAGCATAAAAACAAACGAACGCCGCGTTCTGAATTCGGCTGCTGAAAATATTGTTTTATCACAACTGGCCAGTCTGAATTTAAAACTATTACACTTTTGTAAACGCAGACCATTTTATTTTAAAAAGGAGGTTCGCCTTAATTTGTTTATTGTTTCTGGCCAGTTGGAGGAACAGAGTTTATCCTCCTTTTTAAATCTAAAGGGTGGAAGATGCTTAGACGAATTATAGTGTTCTCGATACTGCTAGCTTGCTGCTATTGCGCTGATGTGGACGTTATAGAAGAAGAAACAAGGGCAAAGAAAAGCAAAAAGAAGTTGATTCGATTGGTTGGTGAGTCAATTTATAATTTATTATTAGGTAACATAATGATTCTGCAATAGTCTATACCCTGGTTTATACCATGAATAGCACAGAACAACAAGCTAACGGGATTTTGTTTATGTATCTGATTGTTTTCTATACTTACTTTAATTAGGTAAGTATTACAAAGGTTACTTCGATGATAGTTTAGAATAAATCATGTTTATTTCCATTTAACAGACTAAAAGCCATACACCTAAGATTAAAAACTAAAAATATTAAACAGATTTTATCCAAATTTAGACTCCTGTGAATTTCTCTTCTCAAGATTCAAATTAACTAAATTGAATGGCCCTAACTACATTAAAATTAGCGAACCAAATTACCCAAATAATTTCAATTATCGTCTGAAATATGAACTAAATCCCAGGCGAATTAATTCGAATTAATCTTATTTACTTTGTAATTTGCCTGGATTATAGAAAATTGAAACTAATAATGTTTACCCGCCGCGCTGGTTTGAGAGGTGACTTCTAATGTTACCAAAACTTGTCTACTCACGTGTATTATACGGATACGGAAACCTATATAACAGCACGGATCATCACCGCCTCAACTTTGCCGCTGTTCGATATTCTAATAATATATAAATAAATAAATAATGCTGGACAATTCACACAGCATCATCTAGTCCCATGGTAAGCAGAGCTTGGGTTATGGGTACTAGATAACTGATATACATAATACAATACATTATATAGATATATATATTTTATTATACATAGAAAACGACCAGAGCACTCGGAACAAATATCTGCAGATCGTACACACAATTGTTCCGAGGCGGGAATCGAACCCGCAACCTTCAGCGTCGCAGGCGGACTACCGCGCCACATCGGTCGTCTATCTGTCTATCGAAGCATAGTGGCATAGTAAGTTTCATAATACTTGATCGAGATTATTCAAAGCTACTACAGATGGATGGATACCGAGCTTATTGAAGCTAGGTATAAATGTAAGCTGACCAGGTGGGATGACGACATGCGAAAGACTGCAGATAGATGCTGGATGCGGCAAGCTGAAGACAGGGCACTATGGCGCTCATTGGACAGGCTTATGTCCAGCAGTGGACTGCTTTAGGATGATAAATCTAAGCGCATCACGCGTCATCACGTCACCGTGAAAGTTTAAAACAGGGTAATTTACTCGTATTTTATTATTATGGGTTCAAAGTAAAATGATCAAGGGTTTCCGATGTTTCGTAATACCACCCTGTTTCAATAGTTTGACGTCGACGCGATGTTGCAAGATGATACCGATCCGTGTTCGAGTCGTAACGTAAGCTCCGACCAGAAGTGTAACCGAATCCGCCTGTTCCGTAGTTCCTGAGGGACTCTATAGACCTACATCCGTAAAACTTAATTAGATCTCGTAAGTTACTTCTAATCAGCTCTGTAGGGATTTGGTTATTTTGAGAGTATAACGTGGAATAGGTTACTTACACCATACGGTGTACGGAAATTACTGTCAGATCAAAAGTACGGAGGTAATCAGTCTAATGTTGTTTTGACGACCTCTGTGGCGCGGCGGGCGAAGGTCTGCTTGTGACGCAGGAGGTTGCGGGTTCGAGTCTCGCCTTGGTACAAATGTAACGATTTGCAGATATTTGTTGTGGGAGGTCAGGATGTTTTCTATGTATAGTAAAAAAATATATTTAGTGCATTGTATTATTGTATCAGTTATCTACCCATAACACAAGATATGCTTAGCTTGAGGCTAAAAAAAATTCCAGCATTATTCATTTATGTACTATTATTTATATGATTAATGTCTTTTATTTATTTTTTTAATTATAATTTTTTCTAATTATTTTTTTGTTTCGATAAAAGCACAGTTCGCTTAGTCCTGTTAAAATCATGAAATGGGGCTAAAAACCATAATCCAATAAACTTGAAATATATGAGCACAATATTTATTTTCTAATTCAACTACTGTTAAATTCATTTGACTAAACCTAAGTAGTTGACTTAAACTTAAAGTTATGAACTTTAATTTAAGCCACGATAAACCAGAGATGTCACAGTTTAATAGTTTTTAGCTGGGTCACTTAGGTCATGGTTTTTACCTTGGTATCGCTTCTTTGTTTTATGACCCTAAAATATGAACTGTTTTAACTTGCGCTATGGTGTTAATTTGGGGAGGCCTGGTAGTAGTGGACTAATATAGGTACGATGATGATGGCGATGATGATAATCTTAAATTGATATTGCTAAAAAATTGGCATCAGTTTCATATCCATCAAAATGAATATTTCGAGGTGTCAATCCGTGTAGTACGTAGTAATAGTAATAATAGTCAAGTACCTAGCTAACATTCGGTGAGCTGATGTGAATATATTTACTCAAATTCAAATATACGATGCGTCTCCGGAAAGGTATGATGGATGAATGAACAGCAGCTGAATAGTGAAGTTATTGTGCATGTAATAGACAAAGAAACTAGAACGCTGAAGAGAAAATTCTAAACAAAAAAGTCTCCAAGGATTTTTATGAAACGAATAAATTTTAAACGATACTAGCTGTTTCAATAGATTACCTGCTTATAAGTGAAGTAGCTAAAGTTGGTGGGCTCACTCGCCGCGGGTTCAGCCAAGAAATGCGGCGCGTTGATAACTACTTTGGAAGGTAGAGCTCCGTGCACAGGGAGCGCCAGGATATGTTTATATATAGTTTACATTATTCGCTTTATTGAAAGTTCATATAAAATTTTAATATAATATAATTTACTAGCGCCCCCCGCGGCTTCGCCTGCGTGAAAATCTATGTGTCAAATACTATGTAGTAAATCCGGTGCGTAGTTTTAAAGATCTAAGCATACATAGAGACAAATAGACAGTGGGAAGCGACGTTGTTTTATATTATGTAGTGATACATATATTCGTTTTAGTGAAAGTTCATGTTAAGTGACAATATCATAATGATTTAAGGTCAAAACAACATGCGTAAAATCATCATGAGCCAAGCATATTTATTTATTATTTAATAATAGACGAGCAGCCTGTGGCTGATGTGTCTATATCACACAGTGTTGAATTTTTTCATTGCGTTACTTTTTTTAGTTTGTTATTTTTGTCTCGTAACCTGTTGTCAAATGGAAGCCATGCTAACAAACCTACAATATATAAGTACAGATATTGTATAGCTTACAAAAATAGGTAAACGGTATTTTTTCTGATTCTAAAAGAGATATTTTTTTAAAACGAAGATACAATGTAAAATTTTGTGACATAAATTGGTTTATTGGAAAATAATCTGGGTTCTTCATAAAATAAAATGTGAAAACAATTTCATGTCAGAATTTTAACAGACTTTTACGGGCACTTGACATGTACGATGGATGGATGGGGCATCGGATAAATGGATGTTTAAGTAAGAAATAATAACAGCACCATTTAATCATAAAAGCCATAGTTATCCTTTCACCAGACCACGCCTGTGTTCCGGCTCTGCTGATATGCCGGGAAAATTAAATTAATAAAAACAGTATATATTACTGTTTTTTTATCTCTTTAATATAATATGTCTTACTGTTTTATTTTTCTATATAAAGTAGACATAACTTTTTTAACCTAAACCAGAAATATTTCTACTTGAATTATTTTCACTGTTTCCCACAATATTATGGTGGAAAATTACATTTGAAGTATATTACTTAAAACAAGAAGTGGGAAGACCTTCCACTCTATTCGATGGGCCGATGACACTAGCGGCCGCAGGAAGTCGATCGAAGGAGGCGGTTCATAACCTGTATTCGAGGGTCGTTTGAGGCTGGCTTATGTTCAGCATTGGACGTATTGGACGGCTGGTGATGATGATGATGATGATGACTTATTACAATGTTCCGATAACATTTTAAAACTATCGTCATAGGCAAAAAATTTGAAACTATCATGGTTAAAACACAATAAAAAGTAACTCACAGTGCCTTGAGTTATTCCGTGATCATGGCGCATGAAACTGTGCCGAAATATTGGAAAACTTAAAATTACACAAATCATGGTAAATATCCTGACTTAACAATTTTCCGATTGTAAAAAAAATCAGAACTTAAACTGAAAATTTGATAAAATACCTGTTTTGATTTTCTCCCTGTAATAACTATCTGCACACCTATTCTGGGTTACCCTATATAACACATAGGCAAGCGTAAAGCTCTAAGATTCCTGAAATGTTCCTGAAACGCTAGAATGTATCTCGGCTGTCTAGTAGGCAAGCAGGAAGTTTAATTTGTTTAAACACGAAGCAGAATGTTAAATAGCCGAGAGAGATAACAATAATTAGTTTTAAGCACTCATTTATCTTCAGGCTGCATTCTCTTGGGACAAAATGACCTGGAGTTTTGGGTTTATTCAGTACCTACAACATAAACAGAGGAAGGGTTAAAATGCTTAAAATAAAAGCTTTTTTATTAGGATGAATTGATTTTTAGTAGAATAAGCTCAGAATTAAATTTAATCGATATTTCTGGTCGTGGAGACCACGACTCGGTAAACGTAGTGTAGGACGCCCTCCAACCAGGTGAGATGACGACCTGCGAAAGACTGCAGGTAGATGCTGGATGCGGCAAGTTGAAGACAGGACACTATGGCGCTCATAGGGGAGGCCTATGTCCAGCAGTGGACTGCTATAGGCTGATGATGATGATGATATTTCTGAGCGCTAAAATATGATTCAGTAACTGAAAAGTTACATTACCAAGTCAATCGGAATGTTCGAGTAAACCGACCAAGCAGTAGACATGCATTTATCTGCGCTTGCAAGTTGAATGCATATTTGCTCACGATTTACCTCAGTTTACTCAGTTCGCGATCAACCGCATTCGACGCGGGTTCAAACCATTACTACCATAAATGGTAGAATGGTAGAATAGTATGATTAACCTCATACTATTCTACCATTCTACCATTTATGGTAGTAATGGTTTGAACCCGAAACCCGAAACTTCATACAAATTTTACCATAAGTTGGCGGCATTAGCATAATAACCAAACGTGTGTTTTGTGAATATAGTCCGTACCTACCATACCAGCGACTTTTCTTGATCACTAACCAAATACTAATCTAAAAGCGCTCTTTGGGGATCAAACAGCTCCATTTACCACAACCCCCAACCACCTTTTCAGGGAACAAAGATAAACTCATAATAATTCACTTTTTGTTGCACATCATTTTAAAGATAATTTTTAGGTTACCTATATGAAATATTGTAATAAAACTTCTTCTTTTGAGGATTTTACCGACAGAAAATTGTGTTTTTAATTATTTAGTTTTTATTTTTATTTTATATTGTTCTTATAAACTAATGTGTGCAATAAAGAATTATCTATCTATCTATTAATTGTTATTATATACCTTAATTTTTAATTAATCGACTTGTAAATAACTTTACCAATGTAATGACTATCTGACTATCTATCTTGCGCAGCGTAGTTGGAAAAATAAAATCCAGATGCTACCAAGCTAAGAGATCCCTCATTACTTTATTTCCCGCCGGACGTAGCCATGACAACTTGATGAGATGGACAAGACACGTTCTATGATTTATTTATGGATATGGATCCTTTCAGAAAAATATATTGGAATAAAGGATAATACATTTCGTCGTTCTGAAAAATAGCGTAGAGGATATTACAATAATTGGAGGAAAGAATCGATATACAAGAAAACGCTTTTAGGAGACTATCCATACATTTTTAAGATATTTTGAACTGCTTTTACAGATTTTGGCAAAAAAATTATAATCAGCAAGAAAATGGTCATTTTACACAAAAACTTTTTTTGATGCCAATCGATCCTGTTTCTTATAAGGATCAAAAGTCTGTACTGGTACGACTGAGGTTTGAGTACTAGAAATGTCAGAAATCGCGAAAAACTTTTCCCATATATTTGTACGGAAATACAGGGAGCCTATTGTACTTGTCGCATTGTAATGTCTTTCTTTTTGTCATCTGTATCTGGTGTACCTACAATAAAGAATTTTTGTATTGTATTGTACCTACTTCCAAACGATCATTATTCAGGAATTTGAAGTCGTTAATAGTTTTTAACACGCTAAATAATTGTTCTTTGTTACAGCAATGGTCCTCCTATTCCTCTTCTCAAAAGTGGCAATCTTCAAAGTGGCGACTTTCTTCTTCTTCATGGCGTTCTTCCAGAAGCTCTTCGCACTCGGTGGAGTTCTCCTTACTTACATGATGAAGAACCAGCAAGCTCCTGGTCCTGTTTCACAACCTGTCACCATGTACGGTGCACCAGAGTATAACACAGTGGGGTACAGCTATGGGCCTCCTGACCACGAGTCCACCAATGAGTTCCCGAGTATTGCTGATTTTGGCAGCTTTGGGGGAAATTTGGGGGGAAATCTAGGGAGTTTGGGAGGGGCTTTTAATTGGTTGTCGGGGAAGCAGTGAATTTTGTAATCGTGAAAGGATTTAAGTTGCATGCTAAAGTCTTTGAACTGGGTTGGGTGTAGCTAATTTTCTAGAGGAAATAAGGCAGGTAGGCTATTAAAGTTAAGTTATTTATTGTAGGTAAGTTTTGAGAATGTATTAAATTATTCGTGTACAAATGTTATTTTATTTTATAACTTTGTTCTGTCCACGGCTTCGCATGCTTTTATTAGGGATAAAAAACAGCCTGTAAATCCATCCAAGTTTTAAATTACAATTACATGAGCAAAATTTCAGCACTATTCGTTCAGTCGTTTTAGTAGAGGTAACAAACACCCATACAAATACTGAATGAAGCGCACCTAAACGGGTGCGCTATGTGGAAGTGCTTAGGTGCGCTTTGCCTAGGTACGCTTCATTTGGATGCGCTTCATTTGGGTGCGCTTCATTTGGATGCGCTTCATTTGGATGCGCTTCGTTTGGGTGCGCTTCGAGGAATGCTCCATCTAAACATCCAATCTTTCACGTAAATAATATTAGTCTGTATTAGTTATAATATTTTATATGTTTACTGTAACTTATTAACTGTACGTAAGTAGCTCGGTACGGTGGTAATGAGCCAAACCAAAGTCTAAGGGGAGCTGGGGTTAACATTAACTTGGGAAGTTAATATACTTAGAGGGAAAGCACTCTCTGACACTACTTCCTGCTTCTGTGGCAACGAATTTATAGCTTTTAGAGATTATAGTGGTTGACACAGATCTTCGTACGTGTTGTTTCTATGGAAACTGATTTATGGGTTTAAAGCTAGTTTTATTCCAGAACTAGAACTACGTGTATGCAAAATTACAGCCCTATCCGTTTAGTAGTTTTGGCGCGGAGAACAAACAAACATCCATCCATCTAATCATTCTTCTTTCGCATTTCGTTTTCGTTTCGTTTTATATATTATTATTATAAATTATATAATAATAGTAATGCTGGACAATCCACGCAGCATCATCTAGCATTTATAATATTACTTTGATTTCTTTCTAGGTATTAGTAGTAATCACTACATAGTATAGAACAAAGTCGCTTCCCGCCGTCTGTCTTTCCCTATGTATGCTTAGATCTTTAAAACTACGCTATGGATTTTGATGTGGTTTTTATTAATAGATAGTGATTCAAGAGGAAGGTTTGTAAACCATTTGACATATAGATTTCGAGCGAAGCCGCAGGGCGCAGCTAGTAATAGATAAAGCTCAATATGACAGTGCCATGAACGTGCAAATCGCCCAAGATCGCTGTGAATAGATCGCCTTATTCCCATATCATTATGGAATGACCTCCCGCCCGCCAATATGCTGGATTCCCTAATCGCCACTTAGGGCCCTTATGACCCCTTAGAGACTCATACAATGCCTATGGTCGGCCCTTTACGGAAATGGGTTACTAATTTTGGCGTGCCCATGGCTATGAAATATGGTGTTTTGTATTGTAAAGGGATTTCCTGTGAGTAATTGCGGGGTTCTTTGATGTTTGACTGATGACGGTGCACCCGCCTGACCTTCTTCATGAAGTTATCAGATTAAATTAAGGTTATTTCATAATGTTTATACAACCATAAAATTTATATGTATGGTTATCATCATCATCAGCCTATGTTAGTCCACTGCTGGACATAGGCTTCCCCTAATGTGCACCATAGCGCCCTTCTTCAGCTTGACGCAGCATCTACCTGCAGTCTTTCGCAGGATATCATTCCAGCTGGTCGAAGGGTGTTCTGCACTACCGAGTCGTGGTCTCCATTCAAGAACACTTTTACTCAAGCGGTTGTCGGTTCTTCGCGAAATACTGCCGGGCCACTACTACTTCAGCTTGCTAATTCTCAGAGCTATGTCGATAACTTTGGTTCTCTGTCGGATGTATTCGTTACGAATCCTATCCTTCAGAGAAACACAGAGCAAAGCTCTGGTTGTCATGGTTATACAGTTTATAATTATGAAGGCATCTAAGTGCCAACATAACTTCGCTTTAAGTTATGCTATTGATGTTGTTACTTTCCTTAGTCACACCAGTGGCTTTGCGACCCGGATAATGGCCTTCAACACAAAAAGTAATAGGTACATACGTACAGTTATCGACAAAAGGCATTAAATTGGGTTAACCATCAAAAAGTGTTTTAAAGTGTGATATTTCCAGATAGGCAGGAACTTCTCCATAATCAAAAAAGAGAATTATTTTTTCGGTTCTGATAATCACTATTGCTTATCCACGCCAAGATTTTTATTTATTTTCTCTTCACTTAATTTTTTTACTACTTGCAGAAGAAGTGAAAAGAAACCACGACATTCTATATTCCTTCTTTCCTACGTCATAAAAACAAAAACTCATCGGTGTCATGAAACGTCATCTAGCACATCCTAGCACGCACAGCACTTTGCATTCATTCATATTCAAGCACATGTAAATAGTTGTGTATGCCTCTTACAGCCCTCGCTAGAGAGCTAGTCATCTCCCAGGTGAAAGAAATTAAATGAAATGAAAATATTTATTTATTTTTTATTTATTTCCACCGTAGGTACACAATGTTACACTTGATGTCGTTAAATACTATTTTAAAAGACAAATTACATTTTTATTATAACACACACTAACTTTTGACAAAGGAAACACCATAGGACATTGTGCAAAAAAAAAGCAGACAGACATGCCTTCTTTAAAAAATTAAAATAAATTATGGTATAAGTTAAATGGAATAATAAATTAGATAAAATGTCAAAGTAATCTGCTGTATAAGGGCATTGTCAAACTACATATACTAATGATATTGTACAAAAGAAAATGAAATACACAATAACAATGGCTAACTCTATGTTAATAGCTAAAGTAATCAGTTTCTTGTCAATTGAAATTAGTACAAACAACATAAGTTCGTTTGAATTAGGTTTGTAGAGATCAGGTTCGTCTTTGAGGAAGAGGTACGCGAACAAAGGTGAAAGGTGCTGGCTGTTTTGCCGCCAAACGAAAAATAAATGCTTTTGAAGACGTGGATTTTGTATATAGTAAAGTGGATAAGAGACTTATTCCTATTCTTAACATTGCTACGTACGTCACTGTCGTACTAAAATTAGGGGAGTATGTGCGATATCTAACTCGTTTGTATAAAGGCCATCGGCTGCGGCTCAGGTAGGTACCTACCCTCGAAAAAATCGGTCGCTTTATATTATACCATCGTCGTAAAGAATGTATAATATTTCTTGACAACCAGTATTTTTTATTTTCACCTCCCTGCTGCTTGAGAAAACTAGCTCATGAGGGCTATCCTAGACAACACAATAAGAAACAAAGATATAGGTTGAAAGGTGCACGTTTGTTATATCTAGCACGCACCGACTCGATGGGCCTATGGAATAAATAATACAGGTTTGGAAACAAGGAAAAAAAAAGTTGGTTAGAATAACTTGTATTTGGAAAATTTACAATAGTTATTTGTTTCAACAGTTGTAAGATGGAGTAAAAGTGCGTCAATAACCATGTTCTTAGGAAGATGTATGTATATTTAAAAGGTATTACAACTGATATTTTCTGACGAGGTTCTCGCATAATGTTTATTTGGAACATGTTATAATATCGTCTACCTTCCTAGAGGTGTCTTGCTTTTAGTTCATATAATTTTATTAACAACCTAAAACTAAAAACGGCTGTAGCGAAACATGTAGTGCAAGTACTTACTTGCTGGTCCAGCTCTTCTTATTTCGACAACCCAAATAAAGTAGAAATCAACTTGAAACTATTCCGTCCTATTTTAATCCTCTTTGCAAAAACTCGAAACGGGTGGTTTATGTAAATCTGGTCACCCTGTAGTTGAAGGGAAATGAGCCCATAAATTAGAGCGCCTGTTCCCAGCGCTGAGCAAAACAGGCTGCTACTTAGGAAACATACGGAGAGGGATTGCGCAGGGTTTTCTGTAATAATACTGTATACATAATAAAATACAATTCCTTATTATTAACGGCAAATTCAACAGCTTAGGAACCTTCGAATGCTCAATTGTATAAATCATTACGTCAAGATAGATACGTGGATACGTCAAGCTGAAGACAGGGCTCTATGGCCCTCATTGGAGAGGCCTATGTCCAGCAGTGGACTATCATAGGCTGAAGATGATGATGACAAATCATAAGTATACCTATCTATTTGAGATAGTCTCATAACGCGTTTTCTTTTTAAATTTTAATGATACTTAATCTATCCAATAAGCGCACTTTAAGACGTGTTCAAGTGATTTGCGTTTGAGTACTTGGCGGTGACCGGACGAACCAACATGACCGGGAGAGGTCAGTATCAACGGCAAAGCGTGCTTTTCGTGGCGAGGAGGGGAGAGTTTATGAGGAAAACCATCTAGATAAAGATTGTCAGATTTGATCTTTGAAAGGCAACATTTGGATTGATAAAGGATCGATAGAAATATACTATGGACTTAATAGAGATTGATTTTAAAATGTAATTTACACTCGTGTGTTTCCACTGCCAAGAAAATAAAACGGTTCTTAACCCTCTTACCTATGCACCGGCAAAGTTTCTAACTAGGATTTACTTTCAAGTGATAGCTTATAAGTTTAAGTTTTGCATTTTTAAAGCCAGATGGTACTTAGTTGGCTTCTTTAAGTATACTGACAGAGCGAAGGATTTATGAGACGACATCTGTAGCGAAGTGGGCGAAGAAGTGCAAAAGTTGCGGGTTCCATTCGATATTCAAATATTTATTCCGGGAGTGGATGATGAAGATGCCTATTTTATAAAAAATATATATATTGAAATCAGAATTTGTTACGTTCACGTTTATTTAGCTATAAGAGAAAAGCTCATAGATGCTCTGTGTTTGAGTAAGTACACCTATTAGTATCTCGAAAAAAACATTAAATTAGAAGAAAAATACTCCAAATTAATTTTAATGCAACCCGCAAATTAATGTCTACATTCTCTATTTAAATTGGAAAAGTTTATCTCCGACAGGCCGACCACAGAGGACGTAATAAAAAGACAATCGCCTTTGTCACATTCTTACAGCTGCACCCCTTCACCCCCCACCCCGCTTGCACCCCTCACCCCCTCACCCTTTCAGCGCTGCGTTTTTCATAAAACGAACCCAATTACCATCTCACGCTCGCAGGCATGTGATAGGGCATGAAATGTGCCGCTATTACAAATAAAATTGTTGGTTCTGTATAAAAATCGATGATAGAATTATTATGGTTTATTTTTTGTCGTAGCGACTAAAATACAGGTGGTTTTTTATGCTGTTAACATTGCTAATTGTTATAATTTCGTTGGACCACTGTATTGATTTAGTGCACTTTTGTATTGTTTATTTACGAGTTTATAAATTTTTTTATGTTCTTACAAATTTCGTGAATATAGCTTCTAGCTTGTGATAATCCAATTATGATTAGTTACCTTTTTTTTATCATTGAGGGTTTTTTGGTTTGTCTTATTTTTATGAGAATTGAGATTTGAGATTTGATTTGATTTTGAGATTTTCTTTTGATAGAACGGACGAGTTTATTAAATTTAATGATTAATTTTTATAGTTACATATTGAAGCCTTCAAAATCGTTCACTTATTAATTTGCAATGTGGGTTAGCACTCAAAATAAACGCTTGACGTTGAATACTTTAGCATTACGAAATAGCTTTTACTAACTAAATGACCTACATAATACTCAATGTAGCACCTAACCCGCCGTGCTGAACAAAACCTAATTACTAACGGTCCAGCCGCTGGCCGGCCGCCAAGTTAATTGGCACGAGGGAACTTTATAAATCAATTATGGTGAATTAGGATTCCATGTGAAGATGGCTATTGTGTTAATAGATTGATTTTAGGAAGGAAAGAATAATAAAATTAGTATTTATTTTTATTTAGTTTCTCATAAAGAAACATGCAATAAAAATCAAATAATTTCCTTCGACTACATGTTGAATTTCGTATAAATATTGTAAATACGAAAGTAATAATGTACGATTGTTACTTTTTAAATTCTGTCTTAGCAATTACAATGATATTTGATCGCCAAGCAGGAGGATAGTACCTATTCTGGAAAACAACTTGGCTCTTTTACCGAAATGTATGGGAAAAGTTTTTCGCGATTTCTGACATTTCTAGTATTCAAACCTCAGTCGTACCAGTACAGACTTTTGATCCTTATAAGAAACAGGATCGATTGGCATCAAAAACAAAAAAGTTTTTGTATAAAATGACCATTTTCTTGCTGACTGTACATTTTAAAGTCATTTAAAACTTAATACTGACTGACTTTTTAATGAGGGTAGATCGGTATATCTGCTCATAAAAACGAATTCGCAGTGTCTTCATTTATTCCGTGATCAAGGCGCATGAAACTGTGCCGAAATATTGGAAAACTCAAAACTCAAGATAGTTTCAGAAGTTTCGACCGTAATTTTTTTCCAAAATCTGTAAATGCAGTTCAGAATATCTTAAAAATTTATGGATAATCTCGTAAAAGCGTTTTCCTCTATAACGGTTAAGGTACCTGCCCTTACTGTCCCGTCTCAAAAATTCACCTGTATAAGCTCTATATAATATCTGGTATACTATAATCTAAGAAATAATGAAAAGTCCAACAAAATTTCATTTAATTGAGACATCATTTAGTATTCGAAAAAAATAAAGATAATAATATATTCAACGTTCTACACTGAACTTCGGTTAACGTAGTGTAGGACGCCCTTCGACCAGGTAGGATGACGTCCTGCGATAGTCTGCAGGTAGATGCTGGATGATGGAAGCGTCAAACTGAAGACAGGGCGCTATGGCGCTCACTAGGGAAGGCCTATGTCCAGCAGTGGACTAACATAGGCCGATGATGATGATGATGACACAGAACTTGAGTGACGCTAGACGTTCTGGCGTCACTCAATTTCTGAGTTCCGTTTACAGCAAGGACCAAGGAACCCTGAAAACGTCTAGAACTCCACAATGCCACTCCCCATATTAAATGATAAGGATCTGCGCTTCGCAGCGTGCGCATCTGTAGAGCAGAGATAAATAAAATCAATTCAATGTTAAATATAATTATTTCTAGCAAAGAAAATATCAAAATAAAAAAGTTGTTTTAATTGCTAGCAGGTTATACAAGAAACAGTTTGTATGCAATACAAACCGTTTCTATAAGGAGGATATTATATTGTAATTTTCCTTCCGGCCGTTTCCGCAACTTATTTTCCTAACCAATTGCGAAAACGGAAATATCATTCTTTACGTAATTTCCTATGACCAAAATTATATTCCCCTTCTCTTTCTTTTTTTTTGTACCTAATAAATATAATATTGTTATATAATAAACTGTTAACTGACAATGTATTTGACTTTTTGTTTGGAAAAAGGAAACACCTCACTACTATTTTTAAATAAATTAAGTACATTTAAACACTGGGTTGTTGTAGATATTTATCACAACCAACCAATTTTAAACTTGGCAGAGTCTGCGCGGTAAGTAGTAAAAAAGTTAAAAAAGGCACATGAAAAGAGCCATTTCATGAGAACTAGTTTAAACACTACAACACACCCTGACTTAGTTCGCCTTAGTTGGAAACTTTTAAGTGTTGAACCCTTTGTAGCTACGGTAAACCACTTGGAGTTGCCAGCTTTGGCCAACTATTCTACAAAGGATAGGGAAATTATTTAAAGTTTTGAGGAAAGGTTCACAGTGTAAGGAAAAAAAGCGACACTATTTCATACCTTTTTTGTGGTCGAACAATATTCCGTTTCATAATCTTTTGTTGCTGTTTTTCTAGTTTCTGCCTAGGGTGTCACTTCCGTAGAAAAAACAATACTTAAAATGTAGATAAAAATCTTAACTGTTTTCTGGGCCAATATGATTCCGGAGATTCCTCTTTTATTCATCAAGGAGGACTTTATTAACAAAGAAAGTTACAATCAAACAATATAAACAAATTAGAACTACATAAGTTATATATAACGGGATATTGACCATGATTTGACTTTTGAGGTATCCGATAGTTTCAAAAATTAGAACTAGTATTACCTATTGAAACAATTGAGTTTACTGCAGACTGTTGGAAACAATGTACAGGTAGCTCAATTGATCCATATCAGTTCGAAGCGTACTTCATCAAGTAGATTCCCAAGTAACTGAAAGTAAATATCCATTATTTGACATAAATTACCGAAAAATAAATACCTGTTTAAAACTTTATATAGGACTAGCTGTTTCCCGCGGTTTCACCCGCTTTAAATTTCACATTTCTAGCCTATGTTCACCACGGATAGTGTAGCTTCCCAACGGTGAAAGAATTTTTCAAATCGGTACAATAGTTTCGGAGCCTATTCAATACAAACAAACAAACAAAAAATCAAACCTTTCCTCTTTATAATATTAGTATAGACTAATTTAAAAACCTGCCCGCGCGCGTTGTTCTTCTTTATAATTTGTATCCCATAGGAAATGAATTGTGGTATAAAAAGTAGATTTTGTTGTATTAGACGTAGGTCTAATTGATGTAGATCAATGCTGAATTTCAGCTCGATCCATTCAGTAGTTTGGAAGAAGTAAGAAACATCCATCCAATCGCATATAGAAGATGAGCTTATAATTAAAGTAGTTTTAGAAGAAGTACCATTATCCATCCAATTGCATTTAAAATCTGAGCCGTACTAAATATTCCAAGTAATGTGGACGCTTTGTCTTACTATGTATTTTAACAAGGACTGAAGCTGAGATAGTAAAACAATAATTACTTATCTGAACCATTAACGTAACGACTGGAAGACATTATCATACTTTGTAAACTTATCTGCATTACAACGTTATTTCTATTCACGGTTATATTCCGTTACGTTAATTATACTACTCACAATAATTAGGTAAATGGAAACTCAGAAACTTTACTTATCACGCGAGCATTTTGCTCAGTTTTAATAATCACTGTAACAAAAGTTAACTAACCCTTCGATTCCTTTTCCTCGAATTATGTCAACCTCAAACGTGTTCTTGAGTGGAGACCACGACTCGGACAACGTAGTGTAGGACGCCTTCCGACCATGTGGGATGACAACCTGCGAAAGACTGCAGGTAGATGCTGGATGCGGCAAGCTGAAGACACTTGTCTAAGTGCTTTTTTTGTAAGCCTAAAGAAATAAATGATTACTTTACTTTTTACTTACTTTACTTTACAGAGCGCTATGTCGCTCGGGGGAGGCCTATGTCCAGCAGTGGACTGCTATAGATGGATGATGATGAAGCATCAACTCTGTCTTTTGCCATAACCACCACGATGCTTATAGGCATTAGAAAATTATTTTCGTTCGTCCATACGCCGGCTTTAATTTTTTTATTAAAGGTATTTCGTGTGTTCACACGAAATACCTGATAACCGTTAAATTATACGGATCAACTGTCGTATAATTGGCTCGATACGTCAGCGATAAATTATGGTAAATGATGTCATCATGATCGTAATGACGTTTACAACAAGTATAATTAATCCAGCGTGTCTGTCTGTAGCTTATGTGTCCCAATAATTGGACTGCGGTTAATTGACGGCTTTCAATCATAGTAACTGTTACTTGTAATTATTGAACGGATAAGCTATACCTCAACAGGAATCATACGTCACCTGAACTGTCCCAAACAATGGTTTTGTACCACCACGTTTGATATGCGGAATTGTGATCGCAGTGGTATTAAAAATTTAAGCTAAACAATTTACACAGAATTATCTAGCCCCAAGCTAAGCAGTGCTTGTAATATGGGTACTAGATAACTGATATACAATGCGACTTGTTTGACCGTAGTAAAAAAGTAGATTCAGGCGTTACTTTGCGGAAATCCATTGCACAATATTAGAATTCGCGTAGAAGTTCCGCGTAAATTCTTCTCTGATAAGATCCAAAGGCATTTGCGTTCGCAATAGTAATATATCATCATCATCATCATCATCTGCCTACAGTAGTCTACTGCTTGATATAGGCCTCCCACAATGAGCGCCATAGCGCCCTGTCTTCAGCTTGCGGCATCCAGCATCTACCTGTAGCAGTCTTTCGCAGGTCGTCATCCCACCTGGTCGGAGGGCATCATGGACGGACATACAATCAAATAAATTAAAATTTACGGACACAGACAAGCGGACACGAGGGACCATCAGTGACATAAGTTTATCCAATACCCCGTAAACGGAGAGTCCCACCTGTCCGCCAATGTGCTTAGAATGGTGTGCAATGCGATGTGGTGGAGATAAATGTTTGCACTTTGCTTATTTCGTGGTTACTACGGAATGTTTACCAACAAACAAGGTTATTACTGGTAATTTGTGTACTTAACTACTTCCGTTTCCGGGTCGGTTAGGGTAGGTAATGTGGTCCATTTCTCTTATAGACTGCGGTAGGCAACGTAATTTTACTACAAACGAGAAATCCTGTTTTCTACTCAACTTTCTATTGCTTCGTTTAATTTTTTATTGCGTCATATTATGGTACATAAAATTACTACAAAATTTGTGACTAACTATTTTGTTATAGCCCAAAAGTAGGACGTAGTACGCCCTCCGGCCAGGTGGGATGACGTCGCGAAAGACGGCAGGCAGATGCTGGATGCGGCAAGCTGGAGGCAAGGTGCTATGACGCTCATGAGGGGAGGCCTATGTCCAACAATGAACTATTATAGGTTGATGATGAGAGGCCCAAATGAGGCGGTGGTTTTGATCCGTTCCCTTGTTGTTACGTGCGGATAACTCTTCAACTCTGTTTTCAAATGTGGCTTGCACGCAAATCACAACAATGTCTGAACCACGAAATATTAAATTCCACTGCGATGTTATATCCTCTAGATTTAAAGTGTATTTAGCATTATCTCAGCAAACACCTAAAAAGGAAATAATGAAAGCACCAGGCATTACAGCTTCACTAACAACCAACACGTAACATTTCACCCAACACAAACAAACTCTCGCCGAAAATGTGTAATAATTCACAAACTTTCACGAAACCAAAGTATTTATCGTTTTAATTTACACGACGCTGTTAACTAACCTTATCTAACACGGGCACGGAGCTTGCCATTAGTCTATGGAGATTGAACAGTGCAACATAACAAAGCGAAAAGTAAAAAAAATAATTTAAACATATTTTTTAAAAGATTAAACAACACGGCGTCCCAAAAACGACGTAAAAAAATAACACAAAAGAGGATTCAAAATATTTTTAAAAGCATTTCCAAAGCAGAAGCTTTAAAAGGAAGGACATTTACCATACTGTGAAAAACAGAAACAGACCGACTACTGATTAACAGACAAAAATAACGCCGAAAAACTGGCAACACTGAATCCAGTTACAGAATAAATACGAGAAGTTTTAAAACTACATGACGTGGCGAGGATGAAGGTGGTATTCTGTATATTGTTGGCGGTGACGGGCGCGCTGGCGAGTGAGGACACACGGGTCGAAGGAAGAGGAAAGGCGAAGTACGCCCTGTTGAGTACGTATTGTCATGCTACTACATCTTACAGTGAGGCCACTGCTGAAAATTTTAAATATTGTTTGATACATGCTCGGCGAATCCATAGTTTGGCACTGTTAATATAATTCTTTTTATCCAAAGGTTGCCTGGAATAGATCGCTTCTAAGCGATAACGCCGCCCGATGTACATTTCATCAAGTTTTGTCGTTTTGTAATCATCTGCATATGATGTACAATAAAGCATTTTTGCATTTTATTGCATTGTGCGTAGAGATAAATTGAAATTTTGAATTTACTTCGGCACCCCACATGGCTCGAGTCGACTATAATGAGACAAAATGCGTAGGCTTTGTAGACATGTAGGTCTTGACAGAGCCTACACATTTGCGCCTCTTGAGATCTGCCACCGGACCAGCCTTTTCAATTGCAAGTCTGTAGGTTTACCTACTTATAACTGAGATACAAGAGGGGACAAATTGTTCCTAAAATGCAACTGATATTTTGCCGTTTCTTTACGGACTCTAGTACCACTTACAATATGTCAACGATATGTAAACTTTCAGCAGTGGCATTACTTTCACAATAACCAGTTCCTTCACTTGCGTTCCTTTTTATAAAATGCACAAGATACGGAATATATCCGCTAGGAAATGTTTTCTGCATTGTAAACACAATATGACTTTACTTTATCTTGTTTGTTGGATAACCTTCTGAAATTGTTTTTCATATGTTCGTGCAGTAGTGAATATACATAAGGCTTGGACTGTTCTTTGAGTAAAAATTCAAATCTATATTAGCATAGTAAATTAGATTGCAGATTTCTAAAACTTTATTTCTTTAGCTTACAAAATAATTTGTTCTCGTTTCTTCGGTCCCTAATTGTAATACAACACTTCAGCACTAGTTGATTTAGATCTAGTTGAACAATAGGATGATAATAGGAAAGTAAATATTTATTGCATCAAATACATGTACATAGAGTACATAGGTGGAGTATGTTTCAATAAGACACAATGTCTTTCTACCTTAGTGGCGTGCAAAATCTGGTTACAATAATTGTCACTTAATTTAAATTTATAGCTGCTAGTAAATCGAACATAATAATTTATAAATTAAAATAAAATTGATAAATAATGAAAAGCTAGAGATATCATTTGCTTAAATCTAAACAAATGTTTGTCAATCATGAAATCATTTAATGTATAGTAGCATTTAGCTTCCAAAGTGGCTTTTATCTTTCTCCGAAACAGTGTGAGAGGTAGTTCTCTCAGTGCTTTTGGCAGTTTATTGTAAATAGATGGAGCCATGCAGAAGATACTCTTGCGCATGAAAGCAGTTCGGCATGCAGACTTTGTATTTATCACGTCGAGTTCGAGGAACAGCATTGGAAAGCTGACAATATAAATCAGGGTTATTTGTGACAAACACACAAGTAAGGATTTTATGTTGTGCAAAGTAAGGTTTACAGGAATCTGTTACCGAAACATAGCTCGCACACAGCGCTTCTAATACTTGAAAATTTTGTCAACGTCTAAATATAATAAATATTATACTATTTACCATGATTTGATTTTTGAGTTTTCCAATATTTCTGCTCAGTTTCATGCGCCATGATCGCGGAATAAATGAAGGCAATAAATGTATTCGTGTTAATAACCATGTTAGTTTCAAAAGTTTTATTGTTTACTAGTTTCTGCCCGCGGCTTCGCACGCGTTGTTTCTGTAGAAACGTTTTAAGGTTATTTCTATCCCATGGGAACGGATTTCTGGGATAAAAAGGCTATGTTTTATTCCAGACCCAAAACTACCTGAATGCAATTTCAGCCGGGGCATGGGTTTGATTCCCGAAGGACACAAAGGTTGTGCATTTCGGGAATCAAACCCATATGTGATTAACTTAGGTATTACACTAGAACAACATTAACTTACATTTTCATTACGACAACATTGCGTTAAGATATAAGCGATAAGATTTTGTGAAAGCAGTTTCCGGAAACAAAACAAAAACCTTTTTCATATTTCGTGTTAACTGTTAAGTACATCAAAGTTGTTTGCCACTCCTAAATATCTACGTTCCGCGACAACGAAATACTTTTTCAACAAAGTGAGTTTAACACTTTTTAACACTCTCGATCGAAAACGAGGACTGTCCTGTTCAAAAGAGTGGGTAAGACGGCCCAGTGTCGTCTAATGGGAGATATAATGTAGGTGTATAGATATAGGTGTAGGTATAGGTGGTGGATAACGCGAATAATACGAAGTAATACGGACCTAAATAGTAATACCTACCTAAAAATGATTCAAACATTGATATTCAACCAAAAAGAACTTTGTTCTCTTATTGGGCAAATAACATATTAACACTATAGATATATAGAAACTGCAAGTCGATGCTGGATGCCATAAGCTGAAGACGGCGCTCATTGGGGGAGGCCTATGTCCAGCGGTGGACTATCATAGGATATGATGATGATGGTGATTATACATAGACATAGTAAGTACAGTGGCATGATCCAGGAAGTTTACTCAAAAACGAAACCCGAAGTTTTGGCTTCGTTTACGTGCAAGACCTACTCTTATGTCCCTGACATAAGATACCATTTGCACGAAAACTAATAAAAACCATCTATTTTTGTTTTTACGAGTACAGGCCCTGATTAGCAGCGTCAAACTCATTTCATCGCTATTCAGTCGGTATTGCAGCTGATAAAGTAATTCGACCACTGCAGTTTCAACTTACAGTGCACTTAGCATGAGGTTAGCAGGCACAAGCACCTGACAGAATGTAAGTGAGTGCTGGAATTTTTTGTGTGATGCATCAGACTTTCTCTATTCCATCACACAAAAAAATCCGGCCACATCGTCACTTTCC
Source organism: Eupithecia dodoneata (assembly GCA_947044415.1). Classification (NCBI taxonomy): domain Eukaryota; kingdom Metazoa; phylum Arthropoda; class Insecta; order Lepidoptera; family Geometridae; genus Eupithecia; species Eupithecia dodoneata. The sequence goes on along the minus strand of OX345656.1, from coordinate 1,216,279 downwards.
AGCAGAGGAGATTATGGTCAAATGAAGGTCTATTAATTAACAAAAACGTACGACCGTTCGGTCAGAGTCAGAGTTGATCCTATTTCAGTTTTGTAGGTTTCATTATTTTTATTTATATGTACCCCATATTTATTAAGCTTAACTTCAATATCACACACTAGAGTTTAGTGGAACACTTGTAAATCACTTTACCAGCGGGTGGGTCAAAGTATATATAGTTTATGTTCAGGAATAAGCTATGAATCAAGCCGACAATGGTCAATTATTGTTTATGACATCATTTGTAGTTGTTTTATATTAATAACGGCTTGATATTCACCGCGATTAATATTTGTCTTAAATACCTTTAAAGCACAATGCATTAAAACACAGAAATGTAACACAAAGATTCGTTATTTCGTAAAGACCTAACCTTTGAAACTAAATATTTTGGGTTTATAGTACTAGAAAATAAAATTATACATATTTGATTTTGATAATGTGTGTGTGACTCGCGACTAATAACAAATCTATTTTTTTATCATAGTCACAACGTCAACGTCAGTAGCTCATGCTATCCCAGCTTCTGAGCTTTCATCCGGTCGAGTTTTTATTAGCTTTCATTTAGAGTTCCTTTAGGGTTCCGTGATCTGAAACCATTGGACTGATTCAAAGATTGAATTTCAAAAGATTCGCATCGACTCCACTGAATAAAATATCCGTAAAAGCAATTTGATGTAGCTCGATGGAAAATTGGATCATTCCATAAATACCACGACAATATGAGGCTTTCATAGGTTCATTGGGTACATTTCGCATTCAAATCAAGTTTTTATTTTCGGAAGTGCAGGACACTTTAATGTCTCCTTTACAATGTTGGGGCCAAAAAATGGCACATGCATACATTGGCAAACGTGTAGAGGGATATAAGATAGGTATTATTTTAAGAGATATTATTTTACGAACTTTGGCTTCGGAGGGACTTGGTCATGAAAATCTGTTACTGGCTCCTGGACTATTTCCGTACATAGTATAAAATGAAGTCAATTCTGCTCTCTGTCTTTTAAAATATTCAACGGGTTAGAACGTAGTTTTCAGCAATAGATAGCGTGATTCAAAAGGAAGGTTTATAAACTAATTTGACACAGATTTCCACGCGGGCGAAGCCGCAATGCGCAGCTAGTATAAAATAAGCGCAATTGTCTGCTAGACCCTGACTGAGATAGATCATAACCAGGATTTTCTTTGTTGCAGCCAACCTCGCGATACTGTTGGCTGCCAAAGTCGGTCTGGTCAAGATAGTGGTAGGAATAGCCCTGGTCATAGGCAGCCTGAAGTTTCTGCTTGTCCTAGCATGGGCCCTGGCTATATTCAAATACGTCCCTGACCCATACATTTATTACAACTCAAAGGAGTATCAAAGGACCCCTCTTCATTTAGACTACAATCCGTTTGACCACGAACATTATGGACCTAATCATTATGGCTATGATCGGAATAAACAAGGTCATTATGCCTTTGATCGGAATAGCCATGGTCATTATGGATTTGATAGAATACGGCCTGACTATGGCTCATGGGAAAATTGGAAAATTGGACAGGATTCTAAAAATGAAAATATTATTAATACAATATGGAAATTCCTCGAGCGAACTACACTAAAATAGGTAAAAACGTTTAATTAAAACTTTTTATTATCATAACTACGAGTACATCAGCCTGTTTGCATCCAACTTACTTCAAATCATTTTGTTTGACCGGAATCAAACTTGACAACTTGTTATGACACCAAATTCAGACATGCTTCTAAATAATAGCACTCCTTAACAAAAATATTATTACACGTAGTTAACATATTAGTAACATCCTTTTATTGAGCCGGTTAAGAATACGAGTCATTTTCTTTAAACTGAATTGCTGTATTTATTTCAACAACTCAACTCAACTTAACTCATGCTGAGGCAAAGCCATTATGTTACTGGACTTACACACTTACCTACACGTTTCCTCTTAGTTTAAGTTTATTATGTTCTGTGTAAGTCTTATAAGAAATAAATTCATTCTATTTTGTTTCAGTGCATTTCTTCTACGTCGTTGCAACAAAACTGTTTGTATTGAAGATAATCTACGGTGCATTATTCTACGCCCTCATCATAAAAGGATGGCATTTTGTATCCTGGTTCATTCACTACCTCAAAGAGAAGAAAATTAAGCCATACGTGCCATATGGCCATGATAGTTATGGCCCTGCTAGTTATGGCCCTGCTAGTTATGGCCCAGCTAGTTATGGTCATAATAATGGATATGATCTTTCTAGTTATGGTCATTTTGAACATGACCATTATGAACCAGACAATTATGTTCAAGACTATGTCTCTGACAGTTATAATTCTTATGCTTTTGATAAAAAAAGACATGATAGTAAGAAAGCATATGATGCAGATGGATCTTATTCTGTAAAAAGCTGAATATTGTTTATAATAATAAACCCCATACTCCACAAACTTGTACGTAGGCTTAGGTATATACCTTATACCTTTTCGTCATTTAGGAGTTTGTGGAGTATGGCCAAAGTAGTCATAAAGAACCTAGTCTTCAAATGATATTTTTTACAAAGATACATAATAATAAAGTAGTAACATTTTATAATCAAATTATTGTTGTGACTGATTTGATTTTAGTAAACTGATAACCTCATGGTAATTTATTAAAATAAATAATTATAGTTTTAAAATTAATCTTTTATTTATAACTTTAAGTATTCATACTAAGATATGAGATTTTACTGAAAGCGGCTACCGACGCATTATGCCTGTTTTTCCACAGGTGCAATCTATTTCCTGGATAAATTTCACAAAGACCGTTCAACTATTCAAATGTAGAAAAGTAAGAGACACTTTGGTACTTTCATTTATGACTATTACTTGAGATAACATTTATTGTTGCTTAATTAATCTATGAATAGCTAACCTGATTAATAACTGAACGTAGAGTAAATTAATGTTATTGATTCTGATTTTAAGAAGAATCACGCAAAAAAAAAAAAGGCAAAGGTTGCCTGGAAGAGATCGCTTATAAGCCATAAGGCCGCCCATTGTACTTGTAGCATTTAATATCTTTTGTAATGATCTGTATGTGGTGTACAATAAAGTATTTTTGTATTGTATTGTATTGTATTGCACGCAGGTAGTTCACGGGTCGATGATGATGATTATTTGCTAATGGCAACTGTGTCGGGTTGGACACTTTTCTGCCAGTGTCAAGTAATGAAAAATAATTGTAAAATCAATGAGTTATCAAATTCAGAAGATTGTTTGATATTTTCACCAGAGCCTAGTTCGTTATATCACGGCTCGAGCCTCTTCCTGTTAATGTTTTGACTGTCAGCTGCCTTACTGACGTGCTACCTGCCAGTTGGTTGTCAGATGAGACCTAATCCCCAGAGCAGGGGGGCTAAATATAGAATAACTCGCGAGCGTCCAGACCTTGGCTGCCATTGGAGATGGTAGCGTTGATTCTCGTGGGAATGTCTAGTGTTGAATTTATAAATATCTATCACTTTTATACGACCATCGTTTTGTAAGAAAACTAGCCTCTGCTCGCGGCTTCGCACGCGAGCAGAGGCTAGTTTCCTTTTGGCATATAAAGTAGTTTTTAAAGTTAATCCAGGCGAGGAAATCCCTATATATTCCGGTATATATCGCATACGCCATGATCGAATTTTTTTATCGGTTGGTATATATTTTATTTTTACTTCCAAAGTAATCAGCGACCGTGCTCACGGAAATACATAACAAACTAGTGATTATTCCTTAGTAAAATAGGCACATTATGGGCTAAAGAATGATGCAAGTAAGGCTGTAGTGGATAGCGAAAAATTTGATAGGCCTGCTTATCCATCATTGGGTAATATCCTAATTGGGCTTCGAAGTGTGATGATGGCATGACTATTGAAATAAAATAACTTAATCAAAATATCTTAGGACTATTATAATAATAGTATTGTCGTGTTGAAGAACCCTATTATAAAAAGTGTTGGATTCAAGACGCGAGGAGATCGAAATGATTGTACCCTAGAGCCAATTTTGTGTAACTCTCTGAAGTACGAGAGGCTTACGTAGTTATGGAAAATTGTTACGTCGATGAAACCTTACGAATAATAATCCAATTTGCGAGCCTACTATATACTCGTATATAGTGTATGTACATAATGGGACTAGTCTTCTTAAACTAGGTACATACTAGTAGTACCTGGGGATTATAATCCTCAGGTACTACTTGTATGGACCTAGTGGATTTAGTGTTGGGAATTAGTGTTTGATCAGGAAATATTGGTCCAGCCCTACGAAGGTCCAGCCTGAAAACCAGTGTCACTATCGCCTCAGTCGATAATCACAACAAGCTGAGATTGGACCTTATTAGCCGCGCATGGAGAAAGACCAGTTTTTCTTACTCTTGGGACTCTACTACACGCTACATTATGTTAAAGTTTAAATCCCTACGACTTATGTTGTTCTGTATTTTTATGCGTTTTCCTTTTTTTGTAACTCTGTACCTATAACATATCAATAAATTATTTTATTCTTATAATTAGTTAGATAACACTTTATACACCACACAAAACAGAAAACAATACAGAGATAAAAACCTAGACCAAAGGTATAAAGGGCGGCCTTATCGCTAAGAGCGATCTTTTCCAGGCTTTATTAGTTCCTGGTTATGATGATACGTATTTACAAAATTATTATGAACTTGCTGCGCCCCGCGGCTTTGACCGCGTGGAAATCTACGTGTCATATGGTTTATAAACCTTCCTCTTGAATCACTATCTATTTAAAAACCACATCAAAATCCGTTGCGTAGTTTTAAAGATATAAGCATACATATGGACATACAGACAGCGGGAAACGATAGTTTTATACTATGTATGTGGTGATTTATAAACTGACATTGATAAACTCATTTATTTATTGATTCAAGACATATAGACTTTTTTTTCTTCGAAATAGTTTATTTTACCTAGCCGTTCGGCTTTGACTTTTTTTGTAAAAGTTAACGAAATTTACTGTGAAACTATGTAATTCGCTTTTAATTTGTTACAAAATTTAAAAAATCATGCTTTAGCACTAAAATATAGTAATTGTGTAAAGTTCAAAATGGCCTATAATATCAGGGGCTAGAAAATATTCATTGCGTTTAAAGTTAGTTCACGGTTATCGTGTCTTATTACACTGTAACTAAACTTGATAAGCGCTGCAACCCTAGCTTCTAAAACGTTTTTTATTTGTGTATGTTTTTGCATTCTAGGATTTAATTTACACTATTATAGTATTGTACCAGAACAATGTTATGTAAGGTTTTAATAAAAAAAAAAAAAAAATTGAAATCGAAAAAATTTAATAATTAAACTACATATGTATATTATTATGAACCGTTCAAACTGGCCAATAACATCTAAGCTCAGTGGAAACACAGCATCTTTTAGTTCACATACATAGTTGATGCATAACACCGATCCTTAGATAGATAGATAGAAAACACTTTATTATACCACACAAAATAGAAAACAATACAGGCATAAACAATAGAATAACGGAAGTATAAAAGGCGGCCTTAATGTTAAGAGCCATCTCTTCCAGGCAAACTTATATCCTTCCATAATACAGAGAAAACGACGCAAAACAGAACCCTTTAGTTCACAGACATTGCAGATGTACTTGTCGCATGTGATCTCGTATTGAATTGTATTGGTGACACTGTACGTCCTCCGTCTAACAAAGTCCGTTGTCGATATACCGGCTCGTTTCGTCTTATTGCAGGTTTACTTGTCGCGAATTCAAACTGGACGTTAAAATCGTAATTGGTTTGATCGTTGTCATCAGTGGAAACAGTTGGTCTTTATGACTAAAGAGACATAATAAAAAATAAAGTTCTAAGTTAGCGTTGGATCGGGAGGAGTGGATGGAGAATAGGGACGCCTTTGCCCAGCAGTGGGACAATAATGGCTTGATAAATAAAGTTATAAATATATATCCATTAATCCATACGAACTTTCGCATTTCTTTTATAATATGATTAAGATCTTCACATCTTACCACGGCATCTTACCATAGATTTCCAGTCCTTGCCTATTTGACATCTTTTTTCTATAAATAGTGGTAAGTTAAAATTTTGTTGATGATTGCTAAATAACATCTCAAAAAGTGCTTTTTCAAAGAAAGTGAATATGAGGGAGGTTTAACAACATTCCTCCCACTATCTATCAAATTCTTGATGTCCATGGAACATATGTAAGCCTGTTTTATCGATTAACTCATTAATTAATTAATTAGTTTTATTAATTAATTTAATGAGATTTGTGACATCGATCTATCCAGATGAAGATTCTACTTCAGAACATCATCAGCATATCAAGAGAAAACCACCAAGGCCTGCAACCCGCAACTTTCTGGAACATTAAAATTCCATCAAAATTATTGACTTCACAAAAATGCAATTTCATAAAACGGCCAGTTTGAAAGTTGAGAAAAAGTTCCGGACGCAATTTATAGTTTATTCTCACTTTTGATAAAAACTTGGCAAAGACCGACCACTTCCTTCTTCCACGATTTTATTTCACTGCAAGTAACAAAATTGTTGAAGATTTTACTTTTACAAAATGTCTGAGCATTTCGCCGCTGGTGATAAGAAAAATGCTGGAGGGTGAATACGGAGACAATCCCCCTACGACATCTTAGAACATGCTGAAGTCAAGAAAGCAAATTCGTTGGATCGGCGGCGCGATAGTCGAGCAACCCTTGATGCAACAGTTATGAAAATTTCAGGATTCTTTGATTCCATGTTTAAACTGTGGTTAAATGGTTATTTTATTGGTAAATATGGATATTGGAAAATATATTTTATAGTGAAAAATATATTATTATAATATAATTTATAGTGTATAGATAATATGGAAAACTATACTTAAGTATATGTAGATGGTATTAATTAAAATAATAAATTAATCATTAATAATCATGTCACTGGAATAATAGTAATTAATATAAAATAGCAATAGTACCTATCCTATTTCACAAATTCGACAATCCTATAGAAGGATTGTTCGATCAGCCAGTTCTTTAAATTGTGTTTGAAGGATTGCGTTGAGCTCGCGCAGGTTATGTTTTCAAACACGCAATACCTGAATCAATTGAATTCGGTGTAAACCTAGATGATTATTTACGCTTTGGTATTTGGTGTTATTATCACAACGCTATTTAGCTATGGCTTACATGTATTTCATACGACGCAGGACACATGAAGCCATAGAGAAGTTTCTTTGCAAGTCAAGGTCTGAGTTCAATGGGGCAAAATTAAATTCTTCAATTTGTAAGCGAGTGTCTAATTTTACTTTGTTTTTAAGTAGGTACAAGACACGTTTTTCCTCCTGGACTTTTTTAAAGACAGTTGAATTTAGTATCCAATTATAATTGTTTCGAGTGATTTATATACGAATATAAAAATAATTTGGTATGCTAAAAATTACTTTAAATCGACTTTTTGAAGTTTCAAGCTTTCGATCGCGTTAATAATTTTTAATAGTAAAGTGACATCTTGTAAAAATCGAGTCAAATTTAGTTTGATGACACATGCATGAAACCACAAATAAAAGTAATGCTTTGAAACACGAAATGTCAAGTTTCAATTAACGGATGGCTCTTCCTCTGAATGTGCAAACGTGCTAGGAAGGACTTCTGATCTCTAAGAAATAAAGTTCTAAATCATTTTCATAGAAGAGTCTTCGGGTTTGTAATTTGTTTATGAAAGTACACCTCTTGTTTACGCCCGTTGCCATGGAAACCTTCTCTATACAACAACGAAATATTTTTTTATAATCGGTTTATAATTGACGGAAAAATCGACTAACGAACATACATTTAATAGAATACATAGAACCTTCTCCTTTTTTGATTTAATTTATGAAGTCGGTTACAAATCCCTATCGTCTATTTATGGTATTGCATTAAGTTGGTATATCAGTTACCTATCTAGTACCCATATAACAAGCTCTACTTAGTTTGGGGCTAGATGATGCTGATCATTATTTAATTTAATTTATTTCCCATTATAGCATCAGCTGGTTATAAGAAGATTGAGAAAACGATTTTTAAGGCGACTTTTTAAAAAAAATTGCTCGTATGCTATCCCCGAAAACACAACGATAGCGGCATCCACACTGCGTAAACATTATTTACACCCCACATTAACATAAAGAACAGTGACATAAAGCCAAAATATTACGACATGTAATGACTACACGAGCGCACCCAAATGAAAACTTATCTCTTACAATAAATAACGTTTATTCGAAAAACAACATAACTAACTTAAATAACCTAACATCGAAGACAGTTTAGAATGTACTTATGTAATTGTTTTACTTAATGACAATATAAGTATTCTTACTAAAATTCTAAAGTTATGTCGTATCACACAATCATCACTTAAATTATGTTGGAACAACTAGTCAGTCTTGTTATGTGTCACTTCCATGGGAATCACTCGAAATCGTCGACTATTGCGTAGTCTAAGCCGTTGCCTTCGCTTTTAGTCACTTCGTTGTCTTTCGTAACTTTGGTGGTGGTTTTAAGCTCCTTCTTCCTGATTTTACCGTGTGTCGTGGTCGCTTCTTCTTCTAGCTGTTCCAGAGGTAAAGCTGTTGAAGTAGTTACTTCCTCTTTCTTTTCCTCTTCGGCTTTCTTCTCTGTGGTGGTTTCGATGACGACTGGCTTTCTGACTTCAATCTGGATGATTCTTTCCGGTGGTGGCGGTGGTAGGTCGTGTTTGGGGGCGGAGACAGATAGGACTCCGTTCTCGTAGACTGCTGTGACCTCGTCTTCCTTGCAGCCCGGTGGAAGTGCGAAGTTCTGAACGAATCTGTTGACCATGAACAGATCATCGTCGCTCGCCTTCTTGCGCCCTTCCACGATGATAAACCGGTTCTTCACTTTCACTCTCAGGTCTTCGGGATCGTATCGTTTAACGTATAGGTCGATTTCGCACTTGTTTCGATTCGATACAAGCTTGGGATCTTCAAGGGGGTTCTCTTGGAAGATGTCGTGCCACGGCCAGAGCTTCATGCGTGGGGGGAAGACGTAGTGGACGAGACGGTCCATAAGAGTGAAGGGGTCATCGGAGTGCTGTTTGGGTTTCTGGACATCGTGGCCGGAGATAGTCGCCGCGAGAGCGATGAGAATATACGCGTGTTTGATCATGTTTGACGCTCGGTTGCACAATAACTAGTGCCGGTCCCATGCGGCGCGGGGCTTATATAGTCTTGGTGGTCGAGCGGCTGGTTCCAGAATGCTCTCCATTGATCGTGGCGGCAGAAGCCGTCAACAGTTGTGTGAAAGTTGAATGTGAATGTGACTCATTGGAAAGCACACGTGTGTTTGTTTTGACTTCGCGCTCAATGTTCTGGGAAAGGTGTTGAGTCATTGTTGTTATATTTTATGTAAGAAGAGGTAAACAAGTTCTTGGCAGAAAATGAGAATAAGGAAAAAACAACATCTATCCAATTATAAAAAGGGTTGTGAAGCTTTAAAATCCTTCTAATAGAGCAGTTAATCGATTTTGCTCCAAACTGTTAATTTCCAGCGAAGAGTCTGCGAAACTAGTAGACTGGCAGACAAACTTAAAAACTAGCATGAGAATGGAGCGTTCCCGGAGGCGGACCGCTTGTTGAAACTTTATCAACTAGAAACACACACTAGCGTAAACCGACGATAAATTGCAATCGTAAAATTTCTGAAGTCTGTCCTCTTATTTTTATGTGGGTTGCTTCAACTTCGCTTCGCCAGGCTTTTATTATTTGTTTTATGTATTTTTAACTTGCCATTAGTTTGGAAAACTTTATGCCATGTTTAAATAATGTTTTGAAAGATTGATGACTGAACGAATTAGCGATAAGTATATACATTGAAGTGGTTACTATTAAACTCATTGCACCTCAGATCAAGATCGAGAGTGGCCTCACTGGAACAAAATCTCTCTAAAAGACACAGAACAGATAGAATCGGACAGCAGTCTTGATTCTTGATTTTAAAATCAGATAGCCGTGCAAGAGCATTAAAAAGGAAAAAAAACCTGTTATGGTTTTAAGGCTTACTATATTTTGGTTATTTGGAATGAACTCAAAATAAAAAATAGTGCATACCACTATCTATGTAATCTATTGTATTATGTATATCAGTCATCTAGTACCCATAACACAAGCTCTGCTTACCATGGGGCTAGATAATTATATGTGAATTGTCCAGCATTATTAATTATTATTTATTGTATTAGTGTACTATGTACTTTTTGACGTGTAATGCTTCATTTTACCAATAAATGAATATTTGTACCTAAACTAAGGTGAATTTTTGATTGAAATCTTGTTTAAAAAATACCTTTCTTGTTTGAAATGTGCTTGAAGGGGCTTATTTTGAACTCGTTTTGTTCGCTTATTAGGATTTTGGAGTTTAGGCCTAGGTCACGCAGTAGACTGCTACAGGTTTTATTGTAGGCCAGTCCAATACTTTAGTACAAATCTCACTTCGAATCTAGGCCACAATATCTAAATATACGGTACGGACTATAAGAAAAGTTACACAAAAATACTATCCAGCATGTTGTCAACTCCTGCGCATTAACACGTACGGCCGTTGAACCTGTGTGCGGGTACCGTTAGCAAATCAGAGAGGCGACGTAAGTATAGTGCTTGTTTGTAGGTCGCTGTTACAATGCCTAGCGCTTGTTTTGTTATGCGGAAGAAAGTGTTTATTGTTGTTACTAGCCTGAGCTCGCAACTTTATACGCTGTAAACATAGTTACAATCCTAACTAAATAAATGGCTGTAAAATATGTCTGTGACTTATTTTGTCATGTTTTATTTACCATTGTATTTTTGTATTTTATGTGCTAAAATAAACCACTATTCACATGAACAGAAAACGTTTACAGGTTAGGTTTAGGTTTTAAGTTTACACCTCATCACTCGTCATTAGCCTTCACCAGTTCTGGAACTAAAATTACGTATGAGCAAAATTTAATTCGTGCTTTAGTTTCACTCGTGGGAAAAACAAACACACAAACTTTTGCTACATACATTATAATGAAGTGATTATGTTTATTGTTTTGTATTTTATTGCAGGTAATTGTTGATGATTGCTGTCTGTTGCAACTCCTGCGGTTGTTGTTAGAGGCCACTAAGGGATGTACGTACACCGGGGAACAGCAGCGCCTCTTGCAGAACAATTCTACCACGGCACTGCGAAACTCTCATGACCAGCGCAGGGATTATGGGCTTTAGGTACCCCACAATGATAAATGGCAAGGTGCTTATCAGGGGGAGGCCTGTGTCACGAAGTGCACCAATATAGGCCGTTGATTCAAGTCACTTGCTCATTAACTGCTCATTATTTTTTTCACCTCACCTCATGATGAGAAAATCAATGAGCAATTATTATTAAATAAATATGTAAACAATGCTGGACAACTCACACAGCATCATCTAGCCCCAAGATACGCAGAGCTTGTGTTATGGGTACCTGGATGACTGGTATATTTAATATAATGCATTACATAGATTTATTTTATATACAAGAAAGACCCAAACCACCCTGAATAAATTTTTGCAGAACGTACAAACATTTGTCTAAAGGCAAGAATCAAACCCGCAACCTCCTGTATCGCAGGCGTACCATCACCCGCTGCGCCATATCGGTCGTCATTACTTTAAAAACTTTCTGGTAAAGTTTAATACTGAATTACCGAGTAACTTGTTGAAGACTTAGAAACGTTTGTTTTTCCGACGTTACTACCTATTGCGTCTGTGCATTTTTGTGTCAGCTACGAAGCCTGCGTATGCAATAGTTCAAAGAATTTTCACCCATATTACAACACTCTAAACGGACTAATTTCCGATGTAGTTATCTGAGCTGCAATAAATTTAAAAATGTTTTAACCAATCAGCTGTTTATGGCGTACGTTTGTTGTAAGTTGATACCCGAAATTTGTGCATTATTTCAGGGATGGTAAAGTTGTATTTAGAATGGCAAGTATAAATAATTAGCATTTTATAAGTGCTCGTTAGGGGTATATACATACATAGTAGGTAGGTACTCGTAGTAAGGTAATAGTAGGAAAGGTTTTACGGTCGAATGTAGACAAACTGATATAACTGAAGGACACGTTTTCAACTGATAAATATTTTCCGTAAAATAGTTTATTTAACACTTTGACTGCGATCTTTTTTATAACCTAAGCCATTCGTGCTGCCGATCGGTTGTGTTGCGCCGCACATGCGTTTCGTTCGAAAAACATTACGGCTGTGCTGAGTCACACAGATCTGTATTTTCTCAGCCGCTGCGCTAGTGTGGATTTACGCATATTAGTCAAAACACATACGGTGTGATTTCGGCAATCGAAGTAAAAATCGTCGCCTTAGATAAGTACAGTACAGGGTAACTCCAGTTGCGTTGTCAGAAAGAAATAATTTAAAAGGCGTTAATATGTTGACTTTCCTACTACTACTACACGTTGCATTTTTTATTTACTTTATATGACTAGTTTCTGCCCGCGGCTCCACTCGCGTTATCTCACGTACGACCCGACGCAAATAGTATTATTTTATTACATTACCCACGTCTTCTAAAATAAGGAGCTCTATGTTTAGATTCATATTGTGCGAGACAGATAATATCCCTTAAATACATAGGGGATATCATGCAGAAAAACACTGTCACTGCTGCTTCACGAATCTAGACCTTATGGGCACCGACTTAGAATACATTTTCCCTTATCCTATAGGCCCCCACGGCCCCCACTCTGGAGATGAAACAATTGAATGATTGCGGCATTACAATAAAGTGTGGAAAATTATGGGCATCCAAGCGAATGTATTATACTTTATGCAGTTGTAATAGGGTTGCAAATAATCAGGATTCCGTATCTAAATGCTAAAACGCAATAACAGGAAGACTCGAGGCTTAACTACATTGTATTTTTCTTGACGTGGGTACTAAGAATTAGCAAGCTGAAGTGGCAGTGGTCCAGCCATATCTCGCGAAGAACCGACGGCCGCTGGGACAAATGTGTTCTTGAGTGGAGACCACGACTCGGTAAACGTAGTGTAGGACGCCCTCCGATCAGGTAGGATGACGACCTGCGAAAGACTGCAGGTAGATGCTGGATGCGGCAAGCTGAAGACAGGGCGCTATGGCGCTCATTGGGGGAGGCGGGATGCGTAAGGTGTGCAAAAAGTTTACTCCACGCGCGGCCCGAGAGCTGGTGGCGCAGCGCATCAGCATTACCATACAGCGGGGCAATGCAGCCGGCGGCATCGCGGGGACGCTTCCGATTGAGATGGGTTTAGATTAGTTGGGCTACCTGTAGCTAGATTGTTTGAGCAAATCATCTTCATCATCATCAACCTATAGTAGTCCACTGCTGGACATAGGGCTCCAATAATGAGCGCCACAGCGCCCTGTCTTCAGCTTGCGGCATCTGCCTGCAGTCCAGAGATATTATACTATATGGCCGTCCTACTGCCACTTCAGCTTGCAAAATTCTTTGAGCTATGTCTGTAGCTTTGGTTCTCTGTGGGATGATTTCGTTATGAATCCTATCCTTCAGTCTGCAAACAGCACAACACAACTGAACTGTTTTATGTGTATTTTGTAAAAAAATGATACGAGATTTATTAGTTTTAATATGGACATATTGGACTTTCGACATACTTCTTAAATGTCCCGTCCAACAACATAAGTAATAAGATACCTACTTAGTCCAGTGAAAATGATGCTGAATATTTACGTAAAATAAAACAAGTAAAGTAAACTAAAGATCTGTTTAATCAGCCGTCGAATAATGAGCTCCTTCAGTAAAGGAAGTGAGTTCAAAATAAACTGCAAAGTTTCGCTCATCCCCGTCCAATAGCCGATTCGTTACAGTTGGCACAGTATAAACTTATATCGGAAACAGAGAGAGGGTTAAATTTTTTTTATAAATGATGCTGGACAATCCACACTGCATCATCTAGCCCCAAGCTAAGCACAGCTTGTGCTATGGGTACTAGATGACTGATATATGTACTTAATACAATACAATAAATAGATAGACAGATAGAAAACAGGATACATAGGAAGGACAACAGCTTCCTTTTGTGTATTTTTTACAACTCCTACTCCCACTACGAGATGGCCTATCTCCAGCAGTGGACTATTATAGGTTGAGGATGATGATGACTCCACTACGATTTACACCACCAAACTAATCTAACCAAAGGTACGCCATGCAAACGTACAAAAGCAGAAAAAATATTATTAAAATACAATTTATTAGTAAACTACTAATGAACGTGTCATTTTTGTACATTTTATAAACTTATTCAAACATTTTATTTAATAGTCATGTTCACTTCCACAGCATTAGTGAATTTATGAGTACATTGAAATTGTTTTTCGTAATTTTTTTAATGATTTATATGTATATATTTGTAATAATTGATAGGGAATGTGTGATATGTGAATATGTTTTTATCTTTTAAATTTGTACAATTTCTGACTTGCTAGTCTACCTGACTGTACCTACTTGATAAAGGTAACAAACCATCAACATTTCCTACCTCTCTGTAAGAACTACATATTTATGTGCGTCACCCGGGACCTCATTGTCGACTATTACGGCTCACAATACGCTTTCAATTGAACTCAAAACGTTCGCGAAAGGAAATAAGCAAAGAAACAAATGAAACTTGCTATTGGAAGTGAAACTTATACCTACTATATATCACATGCAGTTCTTGTGACTTTTAAAAATCTTTTGTTAGATGCAATATAAGTTATATTGCATGTGACAAAAGACTTTTTATGATGGCAATTTTTTGACAAATTACCAGGATAAGATTTGACATTTGACGTACGTAGTATTTTTGTAAAGGTTATGAAATAAGTTTAGGGTTGATTTCATAAGTTGTGTCTTCGTTGATGACAGCTAACATAACGTTCTATATACATTTCTTTGATGTGAAAGGAATGGACCGGAAAATGGTGATCAATGGGGTACTTCTTTGGTGGACAAAGGAATCGGAAACTGAAGCGAATTTTCGTCAGCTGTCAACCAAAATATTGGTGCAGCGGTTACACGAAGGCGGAAGTCAATCTTTCAATTAAAACCAAACCAATATTAACGATAATCCAAACCGGTCGCGAGTTACATAATCACCATGCCGGTACAGATGTGTTTTGTATCTAAAGGAATGCACTGTTTATCTACCTATTAAATGGGTACCTATCTATGAATTTCTTTTTCCAATTATAAAAATAAAATTCCAATTAAAATAATCCGTGTTCAATGTTCATCGAGCCAGCAGTCAATTTTCACACGCTTTCATGCCAGACCTGCAAGTTCGGTGACAATGCAATATTATGATATCATCAAGCTGGTTTGATGATGGAGAAAAATAAGAAAATATATTTATTTCAAATGGAACTGGAAGTGGTCTAAATGAACTCCTTCACGAAACGACTTAACCCTGTCAAGTTTGGTTTCGTTGAATTTGTTCTTTCCTAGGGACTTTGGCCCTAGATTGTAAGAGATTGTTTTTAAAAAAGTTTATCTTTATTATTACAAGTTTATTCATTCGTGACGTCTCTCAAAGTGACTCCTTTGGTACAGTTGGAATTGTAAATATACTTCAGCTTGCTACCATTCTTTTTTGTTGTCTGAGCTCAGAGCATGTTATGATAACTACATTAATAATCGATTTGACAATAGAGTGAATTGTATTGTTTACTTGCAAATAATTTTAAACGCTGCTTTCTTTAGAATAATTACGGTGCCAAAAATACATAATCTTACTGAAAATAGGAACTTGCTAAGTATGCTTTTAGTCAGAGTGTTAAAATGATATTAGAGGTAGATGAAATGGAAAGCCAACATGCCGAATAAGTTCTCATTTGAAATAGACGGTTTTAGGGTGCCCATTGTGAATCTATAGGGGCCGCCGGCGGATACCTTATGCGGATACCTTATGCGGATACCTTGATCGATGTCGAAAACTGACAATTTTTATATTCATACATATAATTTATTGTGATTGTCTTTATGCATTTTTATGCATTGTGTACCTACTAAGATACTGTTACCTGTATTAAGTATGTATGTGTGGTACATACATACTTACCTTAAGACCCTGTCAGGGCACAACAATTTTTGGGTTCGTTCTTGTTTTGTATACATTTTCAGATTGCGTAGTAGTCTATCATATTTAATTTGCTTCAATTTGAGCCAATCAGTACCTTCTCTATGAGTCATTGGTGAAAGTAATGATGTGTGAAAGGCTCTTCTTGCATCCAAGAAAATGATGCATTTAGTTAGCGTGGCTCCATCAAATTACCTACATATTCAAATCATGAAATTATCGTTGCTTTAATTTTACTATGTGTTGCTCCAAAACATCATAAATTACTGTTGTACTCTTAAGAGTGCATGTTTTGGTAGGGTAACTGTTTTTAAATTTGATATTGGATACGGCATTAATTAATCTATATTATTTTGATTGTTTTGGAAAAACTAAAACTCAACTTTAAATTCTTTAGTATTTACTCAGTTTTTCGGGACCAATACTTATCCCACGGGAATAAAAACCAACACCTCAAGACGATTCTCCATAAAATAGCGAAAAAAAAAACCTAATCGAATCGATACACAATTTGACGGAACATCAACGAACATACATACACAACAACTACATCCAGCCGAACATATAACCTCTTCCTTATTTTTCATTTCATCGGTTAAAAACTAAGACCTATTTAATTAATATATTTAAGGTTATTCTATCTTTTACCTGTATTTTACAAGCTAAGTTTGATTGGTACGCGAGCAAGCCATGTACACAATGTACAGTTCGATACCTAGCAATATGTATTTATAATCAGCCCAATTTGCCTCCACACAGCGCTTTCAAAATATAATTTAAGCGTTTTCAATTCGAAACCTGAAAGCCTTTGAAATATTTCAGCTGTTTATTCAAACTATTCCATCATAGAAATCAAACATTAGCCCTGAATGCAAACATTTATATTGAAAAGGTGGAATGATAAACTACATTTATCGTGTTTGTTATGAATTATGATTTACCTTTGACGTGGGTATTCGGTATTTTGGTATTTATTGCAGTTGTACGTGTCCAACTTAGTGACTAGCTGAGAATATACTATAGTCGGCTAGCTGCTGCCATGGCTTCATACGCACTTTTCTAGCAATAAAGAAGTACAAAGTAGCCAATGGTCACATACACATATATTTTTATACTATAGTTTGACCGAAACCGCTGTACCGCGCCTGAGGTATGCGAGCGGCGAGACGGGGGGGAAATATTGGCCGCTCTGATCCATCAGTCTGCCGTCGTCAACGCGTACTCTTGCTCTTTTTTCCTCGCACCCCACCTCGCCGCACTTTCCTAAGGAGCGGTACAGCGGTTTCGGTCAAACTATAAAACAATCTGAATTACTTTACTATGAGTATAAGTACCTACCCACTATTCGCTTCGCAAAGGTGGTAGTTCCAGTATTCCTGTCATCCCGTTACCATGGCAGTGTGTAAATCTATTGAAACTTCGGGAAAAATTGGTAAATAGACGCGTTAAATACCCGTTAAATAGTATGTACCTTTAATTAGCCATTGGGCTTCTCCGTGATATTATCTACCTCATATTATCATAATCATCAGCCTATCTTAGTCCACTTCTGGACATAGGCAGGCATCCCCCAATTAGAGCGCCACATCGCCCTGTCTTCAGCTTGACGCATCCAGCAGTATTTCGCACGTCATCATCCCACCTGGTCGGAAGGCGTCCTACACTACGTTTACCGAGTCGTGGTCGACCTCGTATAAGTCTGCCTAATTTAATTCCAGCCTGTTGAGCCGTTCCGTCGTAAAAAGTAAAAGACAGACAGACAGCCATAATTACATTCGAATTTATAATAGTAGTACGGATATATGTATCTACCTATAGACTAGGTATGGAAAATATTTGGAACTACTCATCTGGTTCTAAAACTCAATACCTGCCATGGCTGCCATATTTATCCTGCCTGATAGACGACGCACAGCCGAGTATAACGAAAGATGAAATTCGGAGGGTATCTCTTATTGTTTTTTAAGACATATTCATCATCAGCCTAATAGTAGTTCACAGCTGGACATAGGCCCCCAAAGACACGTCCTTAAGACACAATGCCCTGAGAGTTTATTGCTAAAATATTCGCGGTAAGCTGCGAGCCAAGCCGCATGCAGAAGCTCGTAGTTTCAAGTTGTTTCAAAATGTAATCATGGAACACATTCAATTTGGCACACTGCTGCAGTTATGGCACTTCTGGGAAATATGCGGCGTTCATACAACTGACAAGCAATGCTAACTGTAGTTTCTAATTAAAGGACCGTCAACACGGGCTGGGTTTCTAAATCAAAGATCCTAGTATCCTATATATCTAAATATAGTCCAAATTTGTCATTAAGATTTGTTTGTAAAATCACTACATAGTATAAAACAAAGTTGCTTCCCGCTATCTGTCTGTCCCTCATGTGAATGCTTAGATCTTTCAAACTGCGCAACGATTTTGATGCGGTTTTTTTAAATAGATAGAATGATTCACGAGGAAGGTTAAGAAACCATTTGACACATAGATATCCACGCGGGCAAAGCCGCAGAGCGCATCTAGTCTGCAATATTTTTTATATTTCTGATGTCTTTGGGCTCGCGGTACATATCACCTATGTTCAATATGATCAACAGGGTTTTCAGCCAGAATGATCAGGTCGTCTGCAGACCGCAAATGTGACATGCAGCGGCCATTGATGTTAACATCTCTATCATGCCAATTTAGTGTTTTCATTATGTCTTCTTACACGCTTGTGAAGAGTTTGGCAGAGATGGTATCCCCTTATCTCACACCGCACGGGGCCTGACGGTTAATTCAATTCAATTCAAATTCTTTATTTCCAGACTACAAAGAAAACACAAAAAAAAATACAATTACAGCGAAGAAAATAAAACGAAAATAACTAAATTTAGAGAAGTAATTTCACCCAGTAGTGTCTTATTGGATAGTCATTTTTATCAGCTATGACTTTCAGTATGCTGTTGTTACTACCTGTCACATCGCACTTGCATCGCGTTCCTGTTCAGCTCCCGGAGGATATCCACGTATCGCTTGTCGATGCCGCGACGATGGAGAGAACATTTCGAATCGAAAATACATTTACGCAGAATGCCCATTTAGCAGAACGCCCTATAAGCAAAACGGCATGTTAGCAACATGACCTTGTAGCAAATGGGATTAATAAACGACATATTGTATAGTCTTGAAGATGACATGAAAAAAGATTTCGTATCAATATATAAATCAAATAAAACAATAAAAGACGATCGAAACAGAAACAAAAGATGATCACATTAAATAATAATTATTTTCATGAAACAGTAGTCGACAAAGGCCAAAATGGAAGAAATGAGTGTGTCTTATAAAGTTTTCACTCATCATATTGACAGGGTTACCTAATTGCGTCTTAAAAATCCTGACCTAGAAGTTCAGGTTACCAATAAACCCATTTCCGTGGTAAATTGGAAAGAGTTTCGCCATAAAGCAGAGATAAGTTACGAGATATATAATTGTTTACGAGGTCGCGCAGTGCGGGAGCCATCTGTGCACAGTTATAGGACCGCCAGTGTGGGGGAGGTAGGAATAGTAGACAGGACGATGGGACCTAAATGCCTCCTCCTGGACATGGTTCAGATAAAGTCACCTTACAATCACTTTAAGGTGACTTTATCTTATTTCCTGTCACTGCCCAATCCCAATTAATTTAATTTCACATAAAAAATAATGCTGGACAATTCACGCAGCACTGTCAAAGCATTATCTAGCCCCAAGGTAGCTTGTGTTATGGGTATAACAGATATACATAATACAATAGATTACATAGATAGATATATTTTATTATAAATAGATAACGACTAGAACACCCTGACACCAAATATCTGTAAGACTGTACAAATATTTGTCCCGAGGCGGGAATCGAACCCGCAAGCTCCTGCGTCGCAGGCGAACCTTCGCCCACCGCGCCACAGAGGTCGTCTTTGTTTTATACTACGTAGTGAAGACTCATACCACAGAATAATTGTATAGTACTAACGTATAGGTACCTATCAACCGAACCTGCCAAAGTTGGCTATTTGCCACATCCAAATGTTCTCACCCCTGCCCGGTGCTAGGGTATACCAATAAGGTTGACCTTCCCTCGACATTCAGAACAGTGCCAGTGCAGCCGGTTACTGGGGCATTGACCTTCAGGGGTCAAGGGACTGAGTACTTTGGGACAGTCGCCAGACGTAAGGCGCCCGTTTAGCATCTTGTCACATAATTGTATTAACCTAGTAAATGGGCCAAGAACATTTTTGTTCAAATGTCAGAAAATCAGATATGAATAACATTTATTGCTTTATTTTTACAAAATAGGCTTTTAAATAAGTTTTTTAAAGTCCAAATTATTACCGAATATTACACACTTATATTATAAATAGGAAAGTTTGAATATTTGGATGTTTGCTACCTCTTCACGCAAAAAATCCGGTTGTTTTTGGAGACCGGCCCCCTGATTATGTAACTGCGACCGGTTTGCGACAGGCGAAAATTAAGCAATCAGTGCTGTCAAAAGCCAATTTTGTATTAGATGACACCAGGTACTACGTCACCCAGCAATCGAGCACTAGGTTTCCCTCTGCCGGACAATCGGTGAACTAAAAATTGCTTGCTAAAATTGCGGTCGCGGTCGCGTCGCTGTTGCTGTTGCTTTTACATAATCAGCCTGCGGTAGTCCAGGCCTGGACTAAAATATAAGCTACTTAAGTGTACATGCTACATGGTAAAGATATAATTACGTTTAAATCAAAGATATTATACCTTTAATCGTTTCTACAGAAACAACGCGTACGAAGTCGCGGGGATAAGCTTGTAGTTAATAATTCTGTATCTGCCTTTGTTCAGGAACGATTGCGCCTATGCGCGTCTACACTTTTCTTGTCTTTAGAGAAGAAGTCACGATCCTATCCATCCACGGTTGTCTGGCAGAGATCGCTCTTGAGCGATAAGACCGCCAAATTGTCACATATCTTGTATTATTATTTTTTACCTTGTTTGTTTTATTTTTAAGTGTGCAATAAAAGTATTGTCTATCTATCGATCTATCTAAGTGTTATTGTAGATTAAAAAAAAGCTTGACTGTAATTTCGACTTATCCTTAGAGGAAGTATTTATACTTCATACTTCCTCTACACAACTTATATAAATGACTAATCCGACTAAACAATCACGAAGGTAACCCTTTTTCAATGATAGGCAACGAACTGTAACTTTGGCTGCCTTGCTCGTTTAAAGGTGTAGTGTACCCGAATTATTGAGACCCCTAACAAGGTACCTAAAGGTCTTGACTGCTTATTTACTTTACCTTAAAAATATTGAAGTGAACAAAAATCAAAGAAAAAATCCGTTCAGTAGTTTTAGCGAGAAGAAGTAACACAATCTATACATCCATCTAAATATTTAAACTTTCGCATTTATTTATTTTACTAGCTGCATCCCGCGGCTTTGCCCGCTTGGAAATCTGTGTGAAATAGTTTATATAGTTTAAAACCGCATCAAAATCCGTTGCGTAGTTTTAAAGATCTAAGCATACACAAGGACAGACAGACAGCGGGAAACGACTTTGTTTTTGACTACGTGTGATGTAGTGAAGTGTACTTCAAGAAGTCACAGTAAATAACTTGTAATTCATTTGTGAGACAAAAACGAATTCTAAGTCTAAAACAATGTTTTGTAGGTACAGCAAGGCTTTCACACTTTCCACCGACCGTGTCCAGTGACGTGGCTTCCGGGCATGCCCGCATTAGCGAACTTCCGCCGGAAGTCCTCCACCTCGCGAGCTTCCGCCCACATGCTCGTGGTCAAGTTGCAATTTAGTTACGACTTAGCGAAACGATGACGGTTTGGATTGAACGACGGATATTATTGGGCCTCAATAACAGACTACCAATCACATCACTGCGAAAGACTGCAGGTAGATGCTGGATTCGGCAAGCTGAAGACAGGGCGCTGCTGTGGCGCATATTGGGGGAGGCCTATGTTCAGCAGTGGACTGCTATAGGCTGATGATGATGATGGATCACATCACTCTAACACTATCCTACTAATCCTACTAATATTATAAACGCGAAAGTTTGTGAGGATGTTTGTTGCTCTTTCACGCAAAAACTACTGAATGGATTTTGATGAAACTTCACAATAATATAGCTTACATATCAGAATAACACATAGTGTATAATTCATAAAGATATATACAATGTGTATTGTCGAACCTTGATCAAACGAGATGTGCGGATACACGACATATATTTATCGATAAAAAACTAAAAATAAAAAATTATATGTTACCTGTCTCAAAAATAAAGCCGATTTAATATTTTTTTTAATGAAAACTACTTCATCTGGTTTTTTCTTCGTTTCTTTTTGAGTAAACGGTGTATTTTATTCAAAGTAGCCTCATTTGAATGCTAGATTGTTTATCTAGCTAAGAAAATAAGAAAAAAATACAATTTCGGTACATAAGCCTAGTAAAATCAATATTTTTTTAGAAATTTGCAAAAAAAAAAACAAATTTTATTTTATTTTTGATCTGTAACTTTAAAACTGGGTTATTGAGGTGTACTTTTTTGCATGTTATATTAAACTTCATAATTAAATCTACAAATCCTCCAAAAACTATAGGTCTATCTGTTTTTGTTGTCATGTTATTTACCATTTAAAATAGGTACTTTCTGTTTTGTCAAGAGTAAAAAAAACAAAAACTTTATCTTAAACAGCCGTTACTATCCCACTGCTGGACAAAGACCTCATTCCATTTCTTCCTATCTTACCTCGTTTTATTTTATAATTTATGTAGATTAAATCAGTTGATATTCGTGTTGATCTTTGTACAAAACAGAAAGTACCTATTTTCAATGGTGAATAACATAACAACGAAAAGAGATAGGCCCATATTTTTTGGACGATTTGTAGATTAAATTATGAAGTTTAATACAACATGCAAAAAAGTACACCTCAATAACCCAGTTTTAAAGTTACAGATCAAAAATAAAATAAAATTTGTTTTTTTTTTGCAAATTTCTAAAAAAATATTGGTTTTACTAGACTTATGTACCGAAATTGTATTTTTTTCTTATTTTCTTAGCTAGATAGACAATCTAGCTTTCAAATAAGGCTACTTTGAATAAAATACACCGTTTACTCAAAAAGAAACGAAGAAAAAACCAGATGAAGTAGTTTTCATTTAAAAAAATATTAAATCGGCTTTATTTTTGAGATAGGTAACATATTATTTTTTATTTTTTGTTTTTTTATCGATAAATGTATGTCGTGTATTCGCGAATCTCGTTTGATCAAGGTTCGACAATACACATTGTATATTGTATATTATCCAAAATAACTATCACCACGCGGGAGAAACCGCGGGGCGCAGTTAGTAAATAATAATTTCCTTCGAGCCATGTACGCAGGGAATAATATTATAGTGCACAAGTGTACGTGTGTGTGCGCTAACACAGGTCTAGATTTTACCTTACTGTATGATCTGGAGGCCGGAGGGCGTCCTACACGTTTACCGCAGCGGTTGTCGGTTCTTCGCCAAATAATACTGAAATAAATGCGAGAAATATCTACGAAAATTAAAAATATATAAACCATGTGTTTTCATCTAAGCAAATACTGTGTGTGACTAGTTATTACTAGTATTTTTTGATTCTGTGTGAATAAACCAGATTTTTTTGCAACCATAATAAAGTAAATCCCTATTGAAAACTTAGTTTTCCTAGAACTGTCAAGAAACCAAGCTTTGATTGAACAGAGTAGTTAACAATATTTATATCGGCAAATGAAGTGTAGGATGCCTACCGGCCCGGAGGGATGACGACCTGTGAAAGACTTCAGGAGATACTGGATGCGGTAAGCTGAAGACAGGGTGCTATGGCGCTCATTAGTGGAGGCCTATCTCCAACAGTGGACTATTATAGGTTGATGATGATGAGGCATATTTATATCTAAAGATTTCTCAGAAACTCAACATCCAAGCTATAAAGGTAGATATTGTTTCTGAGAAATGTTCGCAGAGGACCTATGTATTTGGTTATAACTATAGCGTTATATTAAGCAAGTGCACAAGTCCTACTCTGAGATCTGCATTGTCGGAGTCCGCAGCTGAGCTGGTATCCAATTAATTGTGGCGCCCGCAGCGTCCTGCGACTCATCTCTTTGATTACACTGTATGGTTGCATTTGCACTGTATACGAACGGAGTGGCTTCTTTAGGTAGCTCCTATGTTAAGTTTGAAGCAAATTCATCAAACACAGGGTAAAGTTTTTACAGATTTTAATCGGTTCGATCCCCGGGTGTGGCAAGCGACTTTTTGAAAATCTTTGAATGCAGTTTTTTTTCAAAAATATAAGAATGTTTTCTTTGAGTAAAATGTTCTATCTACAGTATTAAGAGTACATACTTTCCCTTCGGGGCATTACAAAATTCCATTTTGTATATTATACAAAACGAGCAACGAGCTTTCTAGCGCACTGCATGCAGAGACGAGTATTAATGTCATTTTAAATTATATGAAATGTAATCAATTAAAAATTTTACGATCTCTGTGGCTTAGCGGGCGAGGGTCCGCCTGCAACGCAGGTGGTTGCGGGTTCGATTCCCGCCCTGGGACAAATGTTTGTACGATCTGCAGATATATTGGTTCAAGGTATTCTGGGTATTTCTATGTACTCTATATGTATTCAAAAAACTGCATCAAAATCCGTTGCGTATATTTAAAGATCTAAGCATACATAAGGACAGACAGACAGCGGGAAGCGATTTTGTTTTATATGGTGATTGTTTCAGTTTTTGTTAAATTTTCATTCATAAATGCCTTAGTTTACATAAAATATGTTAGATCCAAGAACCAAGTAATACCGAGGCCACTTTTGTAGAGTTCACGACTATCTTTGAAAGTTTGGGAGTGCCGGTTGAACCTTCAGGAGTATGGACTATCGGCTGAAAGTTTTGATGAGCTGGACCCTCCAGCATCTCAGCGGCTCCAGGCTGCAGTGCAGGTTCAAGTATCATCGAAAACGAAACTTTTAATAAGCTCACCACAGCTACCCAAAAGAGAAAAATGTTTTCAAGGCTCAATTCAGGCATTTGAATTGTTTTGTTAATTTAATTTTTGAAAAAACATGGCGGTCTTTGTATCCAGGAAAAAAAGACATTTTATTGGTCAATTGCAATAGCCTCTTCTGTCTAAATGCGTCTAGTTCATAATGCTACAAACGTGTATCGGACGGAGTCAAATAACTGGCACTACTCGACAACATAAACAGCTTAATATAACATAACTCCACTGGACATTGGGTAGAAGCCCACAGTTTTAATAGTAATATAATAATACAAAAATAATATTTTTTATAATATAATAATTGTATTTTCTATATAAAGTTGCAGTCGCCTTTCAGCTGCTTCTAATTTCGTCGAGCTTTTTTTCTCAAGGACTGATGCCGTTGACTGCAGATGACTATGACAGCGTTACCGTTATTTTGGCGGACGCAGAAGGCATCTCGCCGCGCCGGTATGATTAGGTTTGAGCAGCACGCACAAGGGCCACCACTTAGGTGCGAGCCGGCTTGGACTGTTGCCAGATGCTAGAAGGAGGATTCGACTAGGTGCACGACTGCACCCCAGGGCGGAAGCGGGGAATTCTACGACCTGTATCCGGCGGGGTCGGTTTTTGGTCGGATGGGTAGTATGCGGAAGCGAAATTGTTGCCGTCACCTTAGGTTACTGTTGGTGATTGGATCAACTGGGTCACCGAGAACGTATCTCGGTCTACCGAGGAGAGAATTGTTCGATACATCATCGATCACGCCGCCCTGCTGCTAGTATGTCTCGTACCTCGCCCTCGGGAGTATGTTCGATACATCGATCACGGAGGTATATTAGCAGCATCAGCAGTTTAGGTTACTCGTGCCGCGAGCGCGGACCGGGCACCTACAGAGGTCAATGCATCACCAGCAAACCGCACTCATTACGATCAGTATTAGTCGTAGTTTTATATAAAATATAGCTATTGTTCCTATACTCGACTTTTGTATCAGCATCCCGGGAAGAACTAGCCGCAATTCCTACAAGAATTTCGTCGAGCCTGATGCAAGAACTCCTCTTATTGCACCAGCAAGCGGGAGCATTACGGTGACGTTTTTTCGCTCATAAAAAGGTAGGTAGGTATCCATTAACCCCGCGGATTGGTTATTCGACCGGAGTAATTGTTGGTAGAGCAACGACACAGGTAACGACTTGGGGTAACTATTAATTACCCGTGCAACCGCAGGGAAATTAATACAATGATTGATTAGAGAAAATAAATATGTCTCGCTGATTACGTGACGAACTTTTTATTCCCTTGAAACCTAAGAAACATTTGTAGACTTTAACATTGTTTTATCAGTGCGATGCGTTCGAGATTTTCGTTGTAATTAACCCCTTGTGAATATTAATCAGTGTAAATTTTTTCTCGTTTAGGTCTTTAATTTTTGTCGGTATTGAGTCGCGCAATAAAGCATCCAGCCAAGTTCGGAAAGGGGCTGGCGACGTATTAGCAGTGCATTTATTTTTACACGAACGATTGGGCACTTTTTGGTCCCCCCTGCATCTCGTTCATATTAATCCCACGGACGTGCAGGTCTGGTGAGATCCATGAAATATATTGAATAAATAAATAAAGCTGTACAATCCACACAGCACTAGATAACTAAAAAATGTAGGAATGTTTTCTTTGTCTAAAATTTGCTATATTGAATATTTCGGGTACATTCCCGTCAGGTAACGTTTGTTTGCATCACTCTGTATAGAAGTATGATACGATTGGTTTGCCCCCCTTTTATTTACCTACTTCAATAAAAGGGGGGCAGAAGCTAAGTCACTACATACAAAACATTCTCACTTCAATTGAACCATTCCTATATCTCAATCAGTCCAGATTGAAAACGAATCGCAAACTACAATCCGTGCCGGTATTGAACTGGCTACCTTCCAAATTGATTCCATTCATCACCCCACTAGTCCGTAGAATTCTCATCAACCGATCTACGTTACAGGTGCGCTGCAAAAGCTATTGATTCCTCTGAGAACTAACAAGATTTTTTGACCTTTGGACAATGTGCATCCTGTGTAAAAGTGATTTCAGTGTCTGGGTTTCTGAATACCTCGAAGCCACTACAGATCGGTAGATAAACTGAAATCACTACATTGTATAAAACAAAGTCGCTTCTAGCAAAACCACAAAGTCTGGTTTAGACACTTAGATTTCCACACGGGCGTAGCTAGCTAGTAAATAACAATAATAAAAAAAAGCTAGACAATCCAAACAGGGTTGTCTATCGCCTCTAAGTAAGCAGAGCATAGACACCCAGAACAACCGAAACAAATACATTCGTAAGGTACAAATACCTATGTGACCCGAGGCGGCAATCGAACCCGTAACCGCGGTGTAGGCGGACTTTCGCCCTTTGCACCACCGAGGTACAATACGTCTACCTATTTCCCGAATAGCTCGGTTAAGCTCAGAAAGGTTAATCCGAAAACGCCGACTCGGTCGCCCCACTTCTATCGCTAGCCGTTAATATCCGACAACGGCCTAACGTGATTGTCTTCCGGTCCATTGCAGGATATTAGTTTTTCTACTGAAATAGGTATAGATATTGAACCCTGGCCGTATCAATGGCAACACTCTGGGTGAAATGAAATGGAATGAAAATATTTATTAAAATTAAATACACAATAACAATAGTTAACTCTATGTTAAGCTAAAGTAAGGTGTTATCAGTTTCTCGTCAATCAGTATTATGGCAAGCTTTCCTCAAAAGAAAATGGATGTTCAGAAGAACAGAGAAGGCAACAAAACTACTGCATCTATTCACATTCTAATAGCTAAAATAAAATATGATATTTGAATATCTGCACTTCGATATATTTCAACTCAAATAAATAAATAATACTGGACAATTCACACAGCGTTCTCTAGCCCCAAGCTAAGCAGAGCTTGTGTTATGGGTACTAGATGACTGATATACATTACAATACATTATATAGATAGATATTTTTTATTTTACATAGAAAACGACCCACCCGCAACAAATGCCTGCAAATCGTACAAACATTTGTCCCGAAGGGGGAATCGAATCCGCCACCCCCTGCGGCGGTCGTCGTCATCACAGGGAGACCTTCGCAAACCGCGCCACAGAGGTCGTCAAATAAAATATTAAGTTTGAATGGCTTTTGGCTCTTCAATATTTTTAAACTGGAGAGACCTTTGGCTACTGTACATTACCATTTAGCTAAAGTTTTAATCAACGACCATCTGTTCTCGTCCTTGTAACACTTGCCCTCAGCTCGCAATGAAGATAGGCATACCGTCAACTCAGCTCGAATCGCCCCGAACTCCTTAGGATCGCTTCCCACAAATCGTTAGCTATTTCCATTCCCCTCGCCATTACAAGAGGTCCGATAAGGCGGTTCAATTAGTCGCGGGACTCGGCCACGGGTCCACCAGCCGACCCTTAAAAAGAGATTCCCACTAAACCCAAGGACCGAGGGGTCGTCACCCCTCGTGTTGACGCCGGGGTAATGAGGCCAAGCCTCGAGGCCCCTCTCTGTGCCCCCACCAGGGCCGGAAAGAAATTTATTGATTGACATTGGCCTAACCTAAATAGCTCAAATATCATATATTATGTGTAAATATATACATATAATTATGTCTTCCGGTCTGGCCAATTTGTTGAGAATACCTCCCAATTTGTTGAGAATACCTCCCAATTTGTTGAGAATACCTCCCAATTTGTTGAGAATACCTCCCAATTTGTTGAGAATACCTCCCAATTTGTTGAGAATACCTCCCAATTTTGTAAACTGCATATGTTTATATTTGGTTTGCTGTGTAAATACGGAAGTTTCTTCAATTATGTTTTGTGATTTTTTGCTGCTTGTTTATAAAATGGCAGACTGAAAGAATTGTCATTGATGAAATCATTTAGCTACTACATACTTAAGAAAACCTTAAAAAAGTGTAAGTACAAAGACTTAGTTTTCTTTGCAAACTATCATCATCATCATCATCAGCCTATATTAGTCCAATGCTGGACAAAGGCCTTCCCAATGAGCGCACTAACGCCCTGTCTTCAGCTTGCCGCATCCAGCATCTACCTGCAGTCTTTCGCAGGTCGTCATCCCACCTGGTCGGAGGGCGTCCTACACTACGTTTACCGTGTCGTGGTCCCACTCAAGAACACGTTTGCCCCAGCGGCCTTCGGTTCTTTGCTAGATATGGCCGCCGGGTTTTATTTAGTTCAGAGTTTTTATCTCTTTGTGCACAACATATTTGTATGGTAGCATTCCACCTTAATTGCTTTCCTATAATAGACGTTCTAAGGATTTTTCCCCAATGTCTTTGAAGCGACATTTTAAACGCATGAATAAGTTTATCAAATCGCTGTAGATTTACGCGAATTGTCTTGTCGTGATATCTTTATCGGGGAGCGTTTAGTACCTCATAAAACTGATAGTAGCAAACAAGGTAGCCCGTCTAGTCTAAAGTTAGTCTACTAAGTTACTGCGAACAGACTAAAGTTTTGCGATTGACTTTAATGCGGTTGTAAGCAATCACAAAGTAACAAAAAGTCGCCGGCTTTATTAGTACTATTATTGCGAAATTGCCTATAATTGCGACCTCTGTAACGCAACGGGCGAAGGTCTACCTGCGACACAGGAGGTTTCGGGTTCGATTCCTGCTTCGGGACAAATGTTTGTATGATCTGCAGATATTTGTCCGAGTGTCTGAGTGTTTTCTATGTATAATATAATTCTATCTATCAAGCAAAACTGATTTGAATTGACCGGCTTACCATTCAAAGATTAACTGTGTACCTATCAGTAGCACAAAGCTATCGTTAAGCTTAATTGTGTCGCGTTTAAAGTGCATTTTAATTTGTTTCGCGAAAAAGAGATTTCAAATTAAAATAAACTTACAATTGACTAAGTACACACACCTAGTTTCAACAGTTAACTATCCCATTGAGAGTACCTTCCAGTGAGAGGAACAGTTCGTACGACCCCTTTCATGTCTGAATTCTGAAACTAAATGGAACTAACAAACTATAAGCCTGGATTGAATTGAATTGCTTTAAAAAGCTGATTTTGCAGCGGATTTTTGACAGTTGCAGTTGGTTTAAAGTTGAACACGGACACATGCGCCGCAGGAGCCGCACCCGCCGCAGTCATCGTATGTTCTAAATCTTTATATGAAATAGTATGCACATATCCGCGCCGAGCGCTCCGCATTTCAGTAAAATCGAATGCGGCCTCTGCGGCGCGGACAGCTTTCAGCTTTAGAAGGTAAAATCGCGAGCAGCGGGAAAATGTTCTTTTAGTTCTATCAGAACTCGCTGCGGCTCCAGTTTCTCACTGAAAATTCATTACAAAGTTCGTAGATCATCTTTCATCATCATCATCATCAGCCTATAGCAGTCCACTGCTGGACATCGGCCTCCCCCAGTGAGCGCCATAGTGCCCTGTCTTCAGCTTGCAGCATCCAACATCTACCTGCAGTCTTTCGCAGGTCGTCATCCACCTGGTCGGAGGGCGTCCTACACTACGTTTACCAAGTCGTGGTCTCCACTCGAGAATACGTTTGCCCCAGCGGCCTTCGGTTCTTCGCGAGATATGGCCGGCCCACTGCCACTTCAACTTGCTAATTCCTAGAGCTAGATCATCTTTCATCATCATCATCATCAGCCTATAGCAGTCCACTGCTGGACATCGGCCTCCCCCAGTGAGCGACATAGTGCCCTGTCTTCAGCTTGCAGCATCCAGCATCTACCTGCAGTCTTTCGCAGGTCGTCATCCACCTGGTCGGAGGGCGTCCTACACTACGTTTACCAAGTCGTGGTCTTCACTCGAGAATACGTTTGCCCCAGCGGCCTTCGGTTCTTAGCGAGATATGGCCGGCCCACTGCCACTTCAACTTGCTAATTCCAAGAGCTAGATCATCTTTCATTAGCAGTCTTTTAAAAATTCGGAAGTATTACAAGCCCCATAAATAAATTTACTTGTATTTTCGTAGTTTAGTATAGAACTTCGAGACATATCTAATAACAGAATACAAAGTATTACACAAAGCTAAATAAACTACTTACTTATCTATAGAAACAAGTTTAAGAAGATCCTGTAGTTTCATAAAGAATTCTTTGTGAAACTACATTCGTTTCGCTGTATACATTTGCAACACTTTAAAATGCCAAGTACGGAAACTACGGCTTTTAAGCTAGATTTACTAAACACTTATTCCTTGTGAATAAAATTTGAAATAAAACGGAGAATCGGTAAAAAACATTTTACTCACACAAGTTATCAAACACGGCGTCTTCGATAGGTATTCGAATAGTTGTGTTGGTACTATTTTGGCGCCTCTGAGTTGTCTCTCTGCGGAATGTACAGCCGCTCGAATAGTTCACCCATTCTTTCCCCGCTCAGGCAGTACCCCCCTGCGAGGCTATCCTCGCCGAAAGATTTATTACCGTTATTACAGTGCAGTAGAGGTGAAATTTCGTTATCATAAATCTGGTTGTGGCGCATAGCTGTGGGAAATTGCCTGTTGGCTTGTGTATTTTCCTGTGGGAGCGCACATGCGGCTTGGAGTATGGACTCTATGGCTTTCTGGTCTTGAATGCGCCGGTGTATGGCGGTTGCTTGCACGTTTGCGACGATGTCTTTGTATTTGCTTTCCAGCTTGTCTAGTGCCGTGGTAAGCTCGGCTTGGTTCTCATCGACCCCTTCGTTCACTACGTGGGCTCTTTGTTTCACCATCTGCAGCTGAAACGAGCATTCTGCCAGGTGTTTTTCCCTTTGTAACTGCGCTATCTTAGCTTCGTAAACTCGAGTACTCTTTATTTTGTTCTTTTCCATTTTGGTAAGACGTTTTTCTAGCTGCTGTGTTTTAAATCTTGCAGTTTCATCGCTGCAGCAATCGGGAGGCTTATCAATATATTTTTCCAAAACACTGTGAAGATGATTTTTAAGGTCATCTATCTGAACCCTTAGGCGTTCTATTTCTGCATTTTTTGCAGATATTGTCTTTTGCATAGCTGTAACATCTCTTTCTTTAGATAGTTTAAGTTCTTCGATATTAAACAATGATTTATTTTCGATCTCTATGATATTGAGCTCAAAGTTTGTTTTCATGGTTTCGATTTTCTTTTCATAGACATCCTTGACTTCATCTTTGATTAAAGTTTTGATTTCTATTATTTTCAGTTTATGTTTGGCTTCAATTTCTTCAATTTCATGAGCTTTAGCACAATCATTGTTGTCAAGTTGTTCTTGTAAAATAGATATTTTTACAATAAGTGCATCTCTAGCTTCTTGCACTTCGTGCAGTCTAGACTTAAGAGTTTTTACTGTTGCATTACTTTCTTTTCTGTGTAAAGCTTTGGTAGCACTGTCTTCTTTTCCGTTTTCATCAGTAAAATTTTCATTTCTCATTTCAGTTTCACCTTTTAATGACAAAAGCTCACATTGTAACATACAATTCTCATTTTTGATGTCCCTAAGCTTTTTTATTAAGTTCATTGCTTTGTACCCAAACCCATCTTCACAATTACTGTTGTAGTTGTCTATCGTTGGGCAAGCATAGCATAAAACTGTTTGTTTTCTAGAACGGCCGCTCTTCGCTAAACTGCTAACACTGCCAGACACACTCTCGGCTTTAGTGAATTCCTTGTCTTGCGAGTTGTTTTCAGTAGCTGATTCAAATTGCGTTGTTCTGTTAAAGATGACTTCAGTGAGGCTATCATCTGGGTTTATTACGGCGCATTCTATTTCCGTCGAGTCGTCACTATTCACGCTCTCTGGTATTGGTTGGAGGATGTTGAGAGGTGGTGCGCTGAGGAAGGGGGCGTCGAGAACGCCATTTGCGAGCTGATAGCACATGGCGAATACATACTTGTTGCGCATTACTTTCTCTGCCTCACCGCATTCCGAAAGCCTCTGAATCCAAGCGTTGCAAATATTAATTACATTCTCGTTCATCAGCTGCCCAATGTATGGTCTCAGGATCTGCAAATACCGTTTGTATTCTAAATCCAGGTTGAAAATCTCTTCCATTATAATTTAAATGTCCTTATTTTTAAAATTCAAATAGTTTTTTGTATTTGTAGTCTTCGGGCCTAACCTAACTGTCATGTTTTATCTTAATTTTTCTGACATCTATGTTGACATAAATATTTTAAAAAGTTCTTTGTCGATTTCATTTCGAAATAAAGTTTCATAAGGCCAGAGAGAATTAATGAGATTCATTTAGGGGATTGGTATGGTGATTATAAAAATCGCGACCGGTTTGCGACAGGCGTAAATTAAGCAATCAGTGCTGTCAAACGTCAATTTTGACCAATTTTGACGTTTGACAGCACTGATTGCTTAATTTACGCCTGTCAAAACCGGTCGCGAGTTATATAAATCACCCGGCCGCTTAGAAGTGCAAGCGTAGGGCATTTAGAGTGGGGCTAAAAGAGGGTTCAAAAACTCATAAAGTTCGGTATTTGATTTGTTAGTATGACAAATTTTTTGGGAAAAATATACCTACTAATAAAAATACTACGAGTAAAAATATCTTGCATAGATATGTAATGTCTTTTAACTAAATACTTATCGGACATTTTTAATATTTCTAAAACTCTAAAGGTATACTGAATTGAACTATGGGGCGCAATGTACCATTTGCAGCGAGCGTGATACATTACGCCTCTTAGTTAGGACATACTCCCATTACGACAATATGCTATGGCGCTCATTAGGGGAGGCCTTTGTCCAGCTGTGGACTTACATAAGCTGATGATGATGATGATGTGATACATTACGACGTGTGGTCAATCCGTCTCGTTGCTCGTTGCGAACCTTCTATCCCCGTACTGACTGCACGGAGGTTCGCTGTGTAGTGAAGTTACATTACGCCCAGTATCGGCGGTCAGTACCTTTAGACAGATTTGAGATGTATGTGTCCTACTTCCTAATAATATTATAAACGCGAAAGTTTGTTGGATGGATGGATGGATGTTGTTACTCTTTCACGTAAAAACTACTGAATGGATTTTAATGAAACTTTACAATAATAGGTATACTCGTAGCTTATACATCAGAATAACACATATGCTACAATTTATAAAGATATATTGTATATTATCCAAAATATCCATCACGGGTGAAACCGCGGGGCGCAGCTAATAGATAATAGAAATATTTTGCATTGAGTAAACTCACGCTAGCCTTCCAATAAGCAATATTCAAAGTACATAAAGGAACCTATTACCGAAACCATTAGGGCTATAATAGCTAAGCCATAACTGGACGCTCTTCCTTCCCTACTTCACGTATTTCCTGCTAATCTAAATATCCAATTTAATACTTACCGGTTCCATTAAATGCACAAAGAAACGTAATAGCAAGCAGCTGGCCTAGATGAGAATATTTAGAAAGGCGAGACTTCCAAGTACTGGTCTTATCCTATGCTCAGTCAGAAGAAAGAAGAAAATTTCAAAATGAGTTTTCTTTTAAAGTCTTCTTCTAGAAAATTACAAATCATTGAAGGTAAGATGTGTAATTTACTAACAAAAGATTATGTCTGATTCTAAGAAGAGAAAATAAAAGAAAATACTTTGTACTTATATCTAATCCCCCGGTACTGTCCACGATCCTATCCATCCATGGTTGTCTGGCAGAGATCGCTCTTTAGCGATAAGACCGCCAATAGTATCTAATTTCTTAAGTTTTTATTTTACATTGTTCTAGTATCTAAGTGTGCAATAAAGAATTATCTATCTATCTATCTAATATAAATTATTTTCTACTTAATATATACCCACATTATTTCCTAAATCCGCTGTCCCTCCGCCCGCCACGCACGGAGCGGCCACAAACGTGTGTCTAGCTCTGCTCTACAAGAAAATGTAGGTATGTGATAACGATAACGTGTACCGCCACCCATGAATACGATCTTAATGTCGTTTTGTTGAAGGCTGCTTTAAATTGTGACATTTTATTTTATGATTGACTAGCTGCGCCCCGCGGTTTCACCCCTGTGGTGATAGATATTTTAGATAATATACAATATATCTTTATAAATTGTAGCCTATGTGTTATTCTGATGTATAATCTATATTATTGTAAAGTTTCATTAAAATCCATTCAGTAGTTTTTACGTGAAAGAGTAACAAACATCCATCCATACTTACAAACTTTCGCGTTTATAATATTAGTAGGATTTTACAAACATCTACCCTGAAGAATCGAACCCGCAACCTGCGCCTCGAGTGTAGCTTTACCTAATTGCGCAACTGAGATCATCAATTGCCAATAACTTCGGTTCATACCTCGATACGGGTAAGTGATTTCGTTCGTCGATAAATCATGTAAAGAATATACGGTTCCAAAATAGGTAAAGTACAAGATATCTGGTCCCTGGTACAAGTACATTTATGAAGCTAAAGGATGTATGTACACTTCAGGCCAGTTTCAAAGCCACAGTTACCCTAATGGATGGCCATAACCCGGTAGCTCTAGACATGCACTTTGTGCGAATGCCCCGTTTTACTAGCAGAGCGATGCGATCAGCTGTTCGGGTTTATACGCGACCATAAAGCACTATGCATACACTAATCTGTGGGATGTACTGCCATTTACACGGTTTTATACACAGATCCTAAGTTTATGGTAAGATGGAACTCTATAGTTGTTTTATTCACCCCTCCTTAGACCGAGAGTTTACTCGATTTTCAGTCTAGAACCTCCTCTTACTTTTAGTCTTCATAAAATTTGAGCTGCTTTAGCATTGTCTACATCCTCTGTACTACCCAAAGAGAATAGAATAGTTACGTAAGAGTGCTACGAATAGAGAATATACAATTACATAGACAATGCTAAGTTGAGTGCTGCTAAATAAGTTTATATTAAAGACCAACTGCGCCCCGCGGTTTCACCCGCTTGGTGATAAATATTTTGGATAATATACAATATATCTTTAATAATTGTTATTCTGATGTGTAAGCTATATTATTGTGAAGTTTCAACAAACATCCTCTCAAACTTTCGCGTTTATAATAATAGTAACGGTGGTTAACGAAAGACAAATAATTACCAAAGCAAGCACGACTGAAGGAATCGCGGCTAGCTCTTACCGGGATGCTGATATAATAATAGTCGAGTATAGGAACAATAGCAATTTTTTATATAACTACGGCTAATATGATAGTAATGAGTGCGGTTTGAATGGCTGCTGGTGATGCACTGACCTCTGTAGGCGCCCGGTCCGCGCTCGCGGCACGGGTAACCTACTTAGGTCGAACTGCTGCTGATGCTGCTATATGTATACCTACCTCCGTGGTCGATGTATCGAACAACGACCGTTGGTAATAAAGAAATAAAGTAGGAAGTAGTGTAAGAAGAGGTAACTATTATTCATCATAAAGTGTGTTAGGTATGGCACCCAAAATATATAATCATGCCGTTAAATGTTTAGACAAAAATAATTCTGATAATTCAAATGTATTTAAAAATAGACTTAAGAATGTACTCATAGAGAAATGTTATTACAGCGTTAATGATTTTCTACTTGACAAATTTTGATTTTATATACCCACCAATTAGAATGTATAATTAATTTTAAGTTTATCTGATAATTTTTAATATAATTGAATAGATACCTTATTTAGAAAAGACATATCACATTAGTGACAAATCTGCAGTGTGCCCTCTCCTATTTGCACGCCTGTAGTGGCAAAACATGTAGCTCATATATAATATTTTAACATAATTGCATGCTCACACCATGTTAATACTCATGTTTTAAGCAAATAAATGATTCTTATTCTTATTCTTATTCATACTAAAACAGTTCATAGGTTTCTACTTTAAACAGGTAGAAGGTATTGAATAAACGTCTAATTTGGGAAAACTTTACCTCTGTTTCCAAAGAAAAATGTAATCATAACAAATGAGTCATTACAAAATTAATTAAACCTGATAAGGCTTCGGGAGCGTTCCAAATTACCCGCATAAATAAATGTTTTAATTACCTACTTTTTATTTGAGGCTTCCCTTAGAGATTTATTTTATTTGGTGGATGTCGTTAAAAGTGAATAAGGAAAACCTGACGAGAAATCCAGAATGAGTGGAATTTGTCAGCGGCGATAATTGAATTCTCCATTCCAAAGAAGACCGGTTCCATCGTCATCATCATCTCATTTAAATTTAGCATGCTG
Organism: Eupithecia dodoneata; assembly: GCA_947044415.1. Taxonomy (NCBI): domain Eukaryota; kingdom Metazoa; phylum Arthropoda; class Insecta; order Lepidoptera; family Geometridae; genus Eupithecia; species Eupithecia dodoneata. Next base: position 1,178,826 of record OX345656.1, on the reverse strand, counting down.
AATAACTTACAGAATATGATACTGCAGTAAAAAAAGTTTCCTTCAAAGAACCTAAAGGTATACTTAAGGAACCCTAAAAAGGCCTAAAAAGGTTGTCTGGAAGAGATCGCTCTCAGCCATAAGGCCGCGCTTTATACCTTTATTCTAAGTTTTTATCTCTGTATTATTTTCTGTTTTGTGTGGTGTAATAAAGTGTTATCTATCTATCTATCTAAAGGCGCAAGAAAGGTTCAACCTATTTAAACCTCATTCGAACAGGAGTTTTTCGTCGGTTCAGTTATTGTTCTTAAAAAAAGGTGTTTATGTCAGATTATAAATTATAAAAATCCTAGTCACTTTATAATCTCCTAAAAATAATCAACAGGACTGGGTAGCACTTTACACATTATTTGTTTACTTAATGTGATATTTTTCTTCACATAATATTAGATGCGCTTTAGGGACGGTAAAAGAAGTCACGTCATACATGGCTTTCATGACTGGCCTTATTAAAGAAATAATAAACTCAGGATGCTTATTATATGCGAAATAGATGCATGAGTTAGTCCTTTCTCTTGCCGAATTGAATAACATTCGATTGGGATGTACGAACAACCAGATGCTAGTCCTAGAAACAGATAGAGTTAGTTTCTCATTAGTGGACCTAATGTGTGCCAGTTGTACGATTTGTTTGCCCGTTTTAGTTCCCGGTGGTTGCAAAGTCTGTGGCGGCGGAATGTTTGGTACTACAATATTGATAAAGTTTGTCCGTCTGTCCGTTTTGATGTGGGTGCAAACTGGAACAATCGTGACATGTCAATCGCCGGGGGCCCTATTCTGGTAAGATAATCGCTTAACAGGATTCTTTCTACGACCTTCTGGCGACCTCTGTGATGCGGTGGGCAGAGGTCCAGGCGACGCAGGAGGTTGCGGGTTCGATTCCCACCTCGGGAATAATATTTGTATGATTTGCAAATATTTACTCCGGATGCTCTGGTTGTTTCCTATAACAATAATGTCAAAACTTTGTAATTTATTATAATTATTATGTAGGTTATCAGTCATCTAGTACCCATAACACAAGTTCTGCTTAGCTTGAGCTAGATGATGCTGTATGGGTTGTCCAGTATTATTTATGATTATAATTTCTTTTGTACGTGACGACGCTGCAACAATGTTACGGCATGGACTTGACGACGGTAGTTAGATGTGCGAAGTATTGCGCAGAAACTCTAGCTAGAAAGTGCGTGTGGTGCTATCTGCGTGAAGAGATTGATAGAACGGTTTTAGTCGTGACACTTTTGACTCACGTCTCTCTGCACCTAAGTTATTGTATTCTCTTTTGCATCTGTGGCATAAAAATAGACACTATGTCATCGTCTATTCTTATGTCTATAGTTTGTTTTATCTAAGATAGAATGCCAAAATGTTTTATTCTGTTTCGATAACTACTATTGTCGGGTGTAAGGGGGAGTCTAAAATCTCGTCTCCCAAGCCAACCTAACCTGCACGTGATACACCCTGCTAAATAACGAACTAGGCTCTGGTGAAAATATCAATCCATCTTCACAATTTGATAACTCATTAATTTATAATTATTTTCCATTACTTGACACTGGCAGAAAAGGTCCGACCAATTGTCATTATAAAAAATTCATCATCATCACCTACTATTGTCATAGTGAAGCGTTTCTTTTAGCAGAATAGAGCCCCAGAGCAGCGACTTGAATTACTATCGGAAACAAAGGAATATAGGGAATCGTAGGATACATTCCTAATGTATAGATAGATAGAAAATACTTTATTATACCACACAAAACAGAAAACAATACAGGCATAAACAATAGAATAAAGGAAGTATAAAGGGCGGCCTTATCGCTGGGAGCGATCTCTTCCAGGCAACCTTCGGATGGACTGGACATGAAGGAACAAAATATACGGTGTGCTCTGAAAGGTGGGCTGCGGGAGACGATTGTTTATTTAAGCGCCAGCGGCCATGTTGTTTCACTTCATTTATTTGTTCTACTGTAGGTACATGTTGATAGACTTGATATCGTTATAATCTTATTTACTATAGCTTAATGAAACATGTTGATTAATTATGATTATTTATATAACTTTAAGCTTTTTTATAATAAGAACGTCATAGGAAACTTAATAAAGTCCAAAAATTTTTCGACTTGTAAAACTTCCGACTGGAAGTTTTTTCGACGGAAGTTTTTTTAGAAATTAGTTTGAGTTTTACGCACTATAATAGCATAAACCTTAACAACTTTATGTACTAAGATAGACAGAAAGAGAACTAATTATTAATTTCATCTATATTTTTAGTTTCTAAGCAATTAATTTATCTGTTGTGTAACAATACAGCTGGTTTAACACATCCGACCGAATTCCAGCAATTATTACAAAAAAATAAATACAGCTCGAAACATTACATACATATAATATTAATACCTGTGTATTAAATAATTAAGTAAACCAAGGTTCACTAATTACAGTTTGGTTTTGGTAATAGAGTTTATTTACCTTCCTATACTGCTGAGATAATATGCAGGTCTCGACAGGGCCTACGTATTTTCTCCCCTTGGAGTCAAGACCCTAGGTCCGTGGGATACCGTGGTTAGTGGTATCGTGGTTCTGTCAGTATCAAAGCAACGCGTGACGTTTTTTAATTGGTAGAGTGATTTAAGAGGAAGGTTTATAAACCATTTGTCACATAGATTTCTACGCAGGCGAAGCCGCGAGGCGTAGCAAGTTATCTCTAAAACTGCAAAACCAAGTCATCATCATCATCATCAGCTCGTACTCGTCTACTGCATAGGTCCCCAAAACGACGCAAAGAATAGCAGTCCTAAGCCGCCTCCATCCATCGCTTTCCAAAAAATTCAAGTAACAAAACATGCCGAAGCATTTTCTACCTGCTGGTCGTCAGGTAGAAAATGCTTCGGCATTAAGCCCACCCTTTGTACCCTTTGTAGTGCAATCAAGTTTTAAATAAATTAATAACACTTGTCGTACGTAACTTCCCCTCCGGACGACATTGTCCACTTCCTAAGTTTACCACTTCTCGTTGTAAGTAGCAAGAAGTAAGTCACCCTATAATGACTGTAAAGTGACACGCCTGCTTGGAATTCCACCCAGTGACAAAGAACCGCTAATCCGTGATAGGCCCCACATTTGTCCTCCACACAAATCCGTGGGTATACCTAATCCTTTGTTGTAAGTATAAAGAGATAAATCAAATTATTTTGAGGGTTAATCGCATGAGTACTAATGACGTGGATTTAGCAAACCTACAGAAGACAAATTGAAGATATCTCGGATGCTTTGTGTCAGGGATCCGTACGCTTAGAGCTTCTCTAAGCCCTTTCTTGTACGCGATATCTTATACTTGCGACCCGCCCCAGCTTCGCACGGGTGCAAATGCATGTATTATAATAATATAATACATTAAGCCTTCCTCTTGAATACTGGCTAACTATCTATTAAAAAAACCGCATCTAACTCCATTGCATAATGCATACATAGGGACAGCCAGACAGCGGGAAGCGATTTTGTTTTATACTACATAATGACTACATAATTATGTTATGAAAGTGAGTCGTTACGTTGCGTTGCGACCAACAAGTGGGATAAATCTAGGTTCTGGCTTTGATAGATTTTTACGCATAACTTAGTGTAAACTAGCGGCTGCCCGCGGATTTTCACGTGTTTTCCGGGATAGCGAAAGTACCTGTATTATGTTAATCAAGAGCTAGATCTTAATCTATGAAAAATTTCAGCTGGATCCGTTCAGTAGTTTTGGCGTAATAATGTAACAAATCTTTTAAACAATTTTCGTATTTTTAACATTAGTGTGCAATGTGCATGCGCTTCCTGCAGTGGAATGGTAATTGCCTTGAACTAGGATAGCACATAATATGGATATAATATCCTTGTTTCCCGTAAACCAATTTCCATAGGATATAAATAATTTTCCATAAAAACAACGCGTGCGAAGCCGCAGGCAGAATCTAGTAGATATAGAAAATTATATCTGTTTCCTTTCCAAAGGCTTTATGAACCGGAAAGCACTAAAAAGGTTTATGTAGAACTAATGCAAAGCACCGGGGAGAGTACAAAGACTATTGTTTCAGCAATAATGGAGGAATTAGTGGGAATATACCTGCTTTGTTGTGTTGTCTTCGCGTGGGAATAGCCCAGCTCAGCGATGTATTTACTCGAATCTTTACCTTATTTTACCTACGTACGAATGTAGAGGATAAGACATATTTACGACCTCTGTGGCGCGGTGGGCGAAAGCCCGCCTGCGACGCAGGAAGATTTGGTTTCGATTCCCATCTCGGGACATTTGTGTATGTGTTCTAGTCGTTATCTATGTAAACTTATGTATAATAAACATATCTATGTAATCTATTAGTATTAAGTATATCAGTGATCTAGTACTCCTAACACAAGCTCTGCTTTGCTTGTGGATTACCCAGCATTATTAATTTTATTTATATTTTAACTTTGACAATGACATCTAATGACGGCCTCACTGGCCACTAAAAGAACAAAAGGTTGCAAGTACAGTACCCGTCGCGAGATAATAATGCTTTTAAAGGTTTTATGTTCAACAAAATAAGTATAAATATTCTAGGATAATAGGCACCTATAATTTAATGGTTTTTGAGGTAAACCACGCAGTCCACGCGAAAGAAATCGCAGGCAGGTCAGCTAGTGTTATAATAAAACAAATTAAAAGTCGATTTTATTACTCGCATTCCTCGTTGTAAATACCATTCACCGTTCTAGCGGAAGCCCCATAGTTAAAGGGGTCCCATCCCTTTGATAAATCCTCGCTATCCGCACCAGAGAATCGGAACAGAATCGCTTTTCCGACGATTTATCAGAGATCGGAAAGACATTTATTTTGCAGAGCGCGTTCGTTTGCATATTCATTGGAAACTATTTGCTCAAAGCCAAAGGTCATGAAATTCGGGTTTGGTTTACACCGACGCCAATGTATCAATAACGAAGCGGGGCAAGCCATCGATGGAAGCGATTTTTTTCTTTCGTTATGTATCTCTTTTCTCGTGCATTAATGATTTATAAATTTCTTGCTGGGGTAAAAACATTTAATTATATATTTTGAAGCCTGACGGGAGTTCTAACTTAGCTAGAGCTCATTTCTGGCTCATTCCTGGGGGTGCTGCCGCCGAAGGGTGGGCAAAGTAAAACTATCAAATACTGATAACATTGACTACAGCGATTTCTCAAAAACCGCGACATGAGACTTCTCTGACTTGTGTTTGAGTAAAATGTTCATCACGACAGGCTGCGCTATATCAACCAAATCTCAATTATTATCTTCTGTCTTCTGCAAGAAAGTTCTAATATTGTCTTTATCACACTTTCACGTTTTCATTGATTTTACCGTTTTCTATTATATAGATTGATAAATCCCATAGATTCAAGAGTTTTATATACCTACCGTGAATTGTGATACAGTGTCGGCCACACCGTCGCATACCAATAGAATAATCAGACGAAGGTCTTGTCAGGTTAAATAGGAAAACCTACCGTGTGCGTAGCAATAAAAGATTTTATAGATACTGAAGGTGCATGGTTATAAAAGGATAATGGGCGAAATTGGTCCAAGAGCCTCGCTATTTCCCGGGACAGAATTTAATAGGCTTTTGCCAGAATCATACGGCAACTACATATGTCCTTTCATTTACCGCAAGTCCCATCAGTGGAGGCTCTTGGACCAAGTTCCATACAATTTTGCCCATTGTCCTTTGTCGCTGTAAGCTTATACCTTAGCACTAAGTAATAAATCTAGCATCTAAGTAAAGCAAGATACCAGCTGACCAGTATCCGAAATAGCAATACCGTAATTTATGTTCTATTCCATTGAAACAGGAGCGATGGTGCCGTGATAAGGCGGCCCTTGTTTTGGTTAATAGGTAGGTAAGCAAGACTTACAATTTAGTTTGGTCTACTTTGAATGGATTTTTCGAATTATTAAGGAAATCTTGTTAGTCCTAGACTAATGTATTCATATTGACACTTTTTTAAATTTAATTATATCTCTGCAATTTAATTTAATTTCATCACACTTAAGAAAGACATTGAATAGAAAGACATTGAATCACAATTATATTATAACACCTTTATACACATGTATGTCATGCAATAAAATATACTTTACTTTACAACAATAAATTCTTTTTTAATGAGTATTGCATGAATATATCCATGATTTTCCCAACGGGATGTCGTCGTGGTAACGGGAAAAAATCTCGTTGTTCTAATACTTATAATAGAGTATTACATAGTTTAACTTTCATACACTTAGCGCCTTGCAGTTTGGATTTTAAGAGGAACTACTTTTCATAGTATGTCAATAGTTTTACATGAGCGCTCACACGACAATAGTTTTCTATCGTAGTTTTCTACTGAATTTGAGTGATTTTTTGCATTTAAACAATAGAACTTAGTTAAAACCTTTCCGTTTTCGTATTAAGTAAACTTAAACTGGGCACTTGTTTAGACGCTGCAGTCTGTTAGCCGTGTGCTGCCGGCTTAGAATTTGCAACATCCCAACTCGTCCCGCGGGTATCGTAAGAGCGTAATCCAAGTCGCCGCTAGGGATATCCATCGTTACAGCTGGCTTTGGTTCTCTGTCGGATGGTAGTTACGAATCCTATCCTTCAGAGAAACTCCGAGCATAGCTTTTTCCATAGCTGGGCATTACCATTTGATAAAAACCAATAAGGCCTTGTCAGAGGGAAGCCTACGAGCTGCGTGTAACCAGGCCCTACCAATAGGCCGTATACCCGTATACCTATAGATGTTGTCCCATAGTCTGTATCTATGTATAAGAGGCTTACTTTGTTTGTGTAGGTGACTTCACTGTGCGTGTCGATTACCCAAGATTCGACAAAACATAGATTCTGTTTATTCACGAATACAAACGAGTCACGTTCTGAAGTAACGTTTATATCCCGTAGGTTCGCGTTACCCTCCAACTGGTGAAAGGGAGATAGAACTATTCGATTTAAAAGAAGTGGAGCGATCCTCGTCACACACATAGAGAACGCTATCTCACCCCGTTTCTATGTTTAGCAGTGGCAATGATGACTACAAGAAGAGCACAAAAAATAAACTATTATATAGAAATTATATGCAATGCTTGAAAACGAAAGTTTTCAACCTGTGCGTCCTACCCGTTATGACCTACGGAGCTGAGACATGGACACTCATGATAGGGCTGGTCTAATTCGTAAGCTCAACGGTCATGGTCTGGTCACGGTAGGATACGCGGATGACCTCGCGATCCTCGCGACCGGCTGTTTTGAGCACACACTATGCGACCTGATGAAAATCGCCTTCAAAACCATTGAAACATGGTGCAACGATCACGAACTGACAGTAAACCCAACAAAAACGGAACTGATCATGTTCACAAACAAACGACAACTGGGTAATATAAAAATCCCAAAACTATTCAACACAAATATAACGCTAAAAACAGAAGTCAAGTACCTAGGGGTCATACTAGATAGCAAACTGCTATGGAACAAACATCTTGACTACAAACTCCAGCGTGCAACCGCTACTCTCTACCAATGCAGCAGAATGCTAGGGAAAACTTGGGGACTTTCACCGAAAATATCCAAGTGGCTCTACACTGCTATCATCAGACCAACATTAACCTACGGAGCGATAGTTTGGTGGACTAGAACGGAACTGAGCACCGTGGTAACTAAACTACAACGCTTTCAAAGAATGGCATGCTCCGTGATAACAGGATGCATGAGATCCACACCAGGCGCTGCCCTAGATATAATTCTAGATGTAGCACCTTTAGACCTCTACATACAACAAGAAGCCACGATGTCGGCTCTAAGACTACACAACACAGGCCTCTGGGGAGTCACAAGTAGTCCTCATGCGCAGATCATGGACAGGGCCATAACATATGAACCACTCACAGAGGCCCCTTGTGACAGAACGGCCAACAAGCCAATACTAAACAAACACTACCAAATACAACTATACGAGGACCAAAAAGATGAATCAGGTACCCACGAAGTCAGAATTTACACGGACGGCTCCAAAACCGAAACCGGTACGGGTGCCGGGGTTCACTCACTGGACCTCAACATTAACATATCAATAACGCTAGGAACGCATAGCTCTATATTCCAATGCGAATGCGTAGCAATAACACAGGCAGCGACAGCCGTACAGAAGAGAGGAATCAAAGACCAACGTGTACGCATCCTCTCTGACAGCGCAGCCATACTCAGAGCCTTGGAAGGAAACAGCTGTAGCTCCAAGCTCGTTTACGAATGTCACTCTGCTCTGGAAAGGATATCCACTGAAAACCGGATCATCCTACAATGGATCAAAGGACATAGTGGATCGCTAGGAAATGATGCTGCGGACGAACTGGCACGAAGAGGATCAGCGACAACCATAGAAGGACCACCGCCATTCCTACCCCTGCCATTTTCTCTGCTCCAGACATGGACCAAGCTCAGAACTAGAAATACACATAACGAACGATGGACTAGCCAAATCAATTGCAGACAAGCAAGGACGGCACTCCCATCAACATCACCAAAGCTAACAAAACGCCTACTAAATCTGAATAGATCGGACCTACGTGTCCTTGTGGGAACACTAACAGGACACTGTCCACTAAACAAACACTTATTCACCATCGGAGCGACGGATAGCCCTCTCTGTAGAGGATGCCTCAGCAACGACGAAACAGCCTCCCACGTAATCCTGGAATGCGAGGGAGTACTAGCACAACGTATAGAAATCCTCAACTTGCCGAGGTCGCTCCGCGAAGCCTGTGAAGACCCCAGGAAGATTCTGCGCTTCTGGACGGAGCTAGGCTGGCTATGCTAGCAAACTCTACGCATAAAGGACCAACTGGAGTCCAAATGCGGAAAATGGAGTACCCCCACCTGAACCTGAACCTGAGGGCTGGTCCACCAGTTCAAAGTCAGCGAGCTATGGAAAGAGCTATGCTCGGAGTGTCTCTGAAGGATAAGATTCGTAACCAATACATCCGACAGAGAACCAAAGTTATCGACATAGCTATAAGAATTAGCAAGCTGAAGTGGCAGTGGGCCGGCCATATCTCGCGAAGAACCGACGACCGCTGGGGCAAACGTGTTCTTGAGTGGACACCACGACTCGGTAAACGTAGTGTAGGACGCCCTCCGACCAGGTGAGATGACGACCTGCGAAAGACTGCAGGTAGATGCTGGATGCGGCAAGCATTGGGGGAGGCCTATGTCCAGCAGTGGACTGCTATAGGCTGATGATGATGATAGACTCTATTAAGTACGTAGTAGGTAGTCGTTGAGACGCTTTTTGAGATAGGGACACTGAAATTGTCTCGGTGGCCGATCTTGAAATGGTATCTTGAAAAGTAAATACTTACCTACTTTTTTATAAAAAAAATACTTTAATAAAACACCTTTAAAAATGGCTGATTATGCAGGACCTCACCTGGTTACCTAAAAATCTAGTAGACTTTAAAGCCTATTTGCTGAAGAGTACGTGGAAGTTTGTGTATGTGTATCCACCGACTTAAATACATAGAATAGACTGTAAAATACCATAAAAAGATAAAGTAGTTTGACGAATTCATTACGGTTGTCAGTTGGTTAACCTTGGTTGCGAAACGTTGCTACTGTATTGTTAACACTGCGAAGAGATGTTAGTTTCAATAATCCAAAATGTTTAATGTCAATAAAGGTATTTATTTAAGAATGAAAACTTCACAGAAACCAGCTTTCAAACTCACAAATGGTTGCGAAGAAACTACAAAAGGCGAGTCATTACATAACTAAAAATCTTCGAACCTTTAAGTTTTCTTACAATCAAGTAAGCCTCAAATTAAATTCAGACTTTATAAACTCAACAAGATAAATATTCTCGGGTCTCAATCAAGAAACTTGCCTTCTAACGTACAGGGAGTAAGACGGGTCGGTTTTCTAACTTAACCCAAAGATTTAAATTGATAGATGTCCCCGTACCGTGGTCAGACCGAGCGTCCTTGTTGTCACGCGGCGTGAGTGAGCTCACTCACTTGAACTCTGTGTAAGTACAAGTACCTACTTCTGAACACCGTGTGACCCGCAAGACGGGTCGTTTTTCAAACTTACCTAAACTACACGGACTAACTTTTCAGACGACAGTTTTGTGAATCATATTCGTAATATGTAGGTATATAACGAATATGATTCACACCATTTTGAAGTTTTACGAACTTTTCACCTCTAGACGCGCTTTTCTAACCGATTGACCAAAATGAATGTATAAATAAACGATAAATAAACTTCTAGGGCATCTCGCTAATATTTTATGTATACGCACAGAAATAGGGATAGCTTTATTTAAGATAGGGATATTCACAATAGAAATACAAGAAACAAGAACAAGTTACACATTCCATCATATAGATTACACGTCATACACGAGGTAGGGAAATCATTTATGGGCGCTTCTATATAAGCTTCCATCTGAAGCAACTGAGCTCGCTATTCGTAAATTTAAACGTTTATCACAAAATCTAATCAAGAAGGCTTTGATGTCGGCTAGATGTCGCTCAGTTTCGTAACGACAATAATTCAATGTTGTGCTTAGTAAATAAATCTAAATATGATTTTAGACATGTATCTAAAATCACATTTAGATTTAGATAAACAAAACGAACATATGTATGTACCCGTAAGTGATACCCGTATATTAATACTGTGGTTTCTTTATCACTTCTTCCAGTCTAGTGGACATAAAATTGAAGTGAACAGAAAATCAAAAACATCTTATTTCTTATTTGATGATAACTTATACATAGTATAAAAATTTGACTTGTCTAAGTGCTTATTTCATAAGCCTAAAGGAATATAAGATTATACATTTTGAATTGCACAAAGGCGAAAGTATGATACATGTAGACACGACATATAAAAGTAGGATACATATAGACAAGATAAAAAAGTTCGGTGTATGTTTGTCACTCCTTCACACTAAAGCAGCAGGATAGCAAAAAATCCTGGATTGCCTTATTTGGCTATATTTTACCCCGAAAAAGTGCAGTTTTCCCATGGAATCACCGCAAGTAACATCTAAGAGCTCAGTAAGTGGTATCTACACCCCAGATTAGTGAATCTACATAAACTTTACACTTCCTTAAAAATATATGCACTTCTAAGTCTACGTTGAGATTGATTTCAGAGTGTATAAGAACACATATCAAATTATAGTTAGCAAATTATATAAACTGCTTTAAAGTTATATTCATGGGTCAGTGAGTGAATAGAGAGTGTGCCTGTGTCTGCGCACACATAAATATGCACTAATTGATTTCAGAGAGTACTAGAACGCCTGTCAAATTATAGTGAGCACATTATATAAACTGCTTTAAAGTTATATTCATGGGTCAGTGAGTGAATAGAGAGTGTGCCTGTGTCTGCGCACACACAAATATGCACTAATTGATTTCAGAGAGTACTAGAACGCCTGTCAAATTATAGTGAGCACATTATATAAACTGCTTTAAAGTTATATTCAGGGGGTCAGTGAGGTAATAGAGTGTACTTGTGTCTGCGTACACACATGTGCAATAATTGATTTCAGAGAGTACTAGAACGCCTATCAAATTATAGTTAGCAAGTTATATAAACTGCTTTAAAGTTATATTCAGGGGTCAGTGAGGGAATAGAGAGTATGCCTGTGTCTGCGCACACACATGTGCACTATAATATGTCCAGTCTCTGTTGAGACTTGGGACTAGCCGCCGAAATTTCGGCTAGGAAGACATCAGGGATGAATTACTAATTATAGTCACCCTACTTCATGAAGAAATAAATCTTTAAAACGTACTAGGCCCTTCGACCAGGTGGGATGCGAAAGACTGCAGGTAGATGCTGGATGCGTCAAGCTGAAGATAGGGCGCTATGGCGCTCATCGGGGGAGGCCTATGTCCAGCAGTGGACTAATATAGGCCGTTGATGATGAATCTACGTACTTGAAGAAAGAAACACCACATTTCGCAAAGGATTCACTTTTACAACCCTGAAGAATACCTACACTTATCAACAATATTTTTCGTTTGCTCGTTTTTATAGATAATGGTACGGAACCCTTGGTACGCAAATCCAACTCGCACTTGGCCAGTATTATTTTAATTTAACAAAGTAATTACCCGTATTATGTTAATTCTATTTGTTCTAGTAATATAGGTAACAATACGAGTATACAGTAATGAAATATCGGACATAAATTATTATCTAGCTTCAATTACGTGGTTAGGACCTAGCGATTCCTAGAACTAGGTACCAAGTATTGCACCATTTGTAGTAGCACTTACTTGGATTGTTATTAATTCATTAATATGCAACAAATTATCATAGCACGTATTGTATGAATACTGTATGTAGATTATTTAACGATTTAATCACTCGTTTAATAACTTTTAATGTGCTGTGGCGCTCATCAGAGACTTTGGCCAATTCTGTAATATTCTTAATTCCGAGTTTTTTTTTTTTTTTTTTTTTTTAGAATGTAGTTTTTATTTTCCTTTAATCAATCATTTATTCATTAAATAAATATAAAATAATAAATAATGCTGGACAATACACACAGCATTATCTAGCCCCATGGTAAGCAGAGCTTGTGTTATGGGTACTAGATAAATTGTACTTTAATCTAATGTAATTTGTAATGTCTAATCTTTTTCCTATTTTATTCTACCTATGTCTAAAAATAATTTGTGCAATATGTATTAACCTATAGATCGAACAACTTATCTTTACTTCTACAAATTGTTAAATAATATATATAATGTATATTTAACTTTTATTTATCTTTAAATATTCATGTTATGTTCATATTTATTCTAGCTCCATCCTTGGTACACCCCCTGCCTTTAATTCACATAAATCTTTCCATCCAAAGTTTGCCTGGAAGAGATCGCTTCTAAGGGATAAGGCCGCCCATTGTTCTTGTCACATGTAATGTCTTTCATAATGTTCTGTATCTGATGTACAATAAAGTATTTTTGTATTGTCTTGTATTGTTTACACTAAGCTAAATACCTATTCTATTCATGTAAGTGACTGTGTCTTTTTTGAGAATAAATATCTTTAAATCTAAATCATGATGTTTTACTACAAATATACGCATTTGAATTGATTTCATTTGATTTGATTTGACATAATGGTTTACCAACACCAGCTCTCCGTTTGTTCAAAACAACTGAAAACTATTAAAGTTTCATACAAAAGATTCCAACGCGCTCGTCCTGCTATTTCCGTTTAATTATAATAATTATAATTATTTATAATTCATTATACTTAATAAATTATAATAATTATAAATTATAATTAATTATAATTAATAATTATAATTTATTATTGTTCAATTTGAACCAAGAAATAAAATATTAATACAATTTTGATATCTATGTATATAGATATTTAAAACAAAGTCGGGTTTGTTCGAACACTTTTCTTACAACTGCAGAACGTCGGAGCCGATTTTCATGCTTTTTAGTTTTGTGTATTTGTCTCCGTCCCGAAAGCAGAATAAATATTAAAAACAATGGAAAATCAACGAAAAAATAATTATAATAAAAAACATTTTCCCATACAAAATGTTCACGGGTTTTGTAACTGTCAAACAGTGACTGTTAGGCGTTACGAAGTTCGCCAGGTCACCTACATCATCATCATCAGCCTCTGATAGTCCACTGCTGGACATATAGCTCCCCCAATGAGCGCCATAGCGCCCTGTCTTCAGCTTGCCGCATCCAGCATCTACCTGCAGTCTTTTGCAGGTCGTCAGCCCACCTGGTCACGTTTACCGAGTCGTGGTCTCCACTCAAGAACACGTTTGCCCCAGCGGCTGTCGCGTCGGTCATCTAATTTGGTATGAAATACAAACACATCTCTTTTGTATAACTAAGCGTAACTTCTCAAAAAAGATGAAATGCATGAACAGGTCAGATAAGAGTAATTTATTTCCAAAGTATTACAAACAGTATTTATAAGTTCAACGTCGGCACTTGATGGGTTAACGAACTTTTAGTCAAAGAATATAAAGTAGCATACCCTCCACAAATGTCAACCAATTGAACGTGTTAAGTGATAAGTAAATGACCACAGTATACTTTACTCATCGGTTTTTCCACGTATAAATATTACTAGTTTCTGCGCGCGGCTTCACGCGTTGTTCATCATCATCATCAGCCTATATCAGTCCACTGCTGGACATAGGCCTCCCCCAATGAGCGCCATTGCGCTCTGTCTTCAGCTTGCCGCATCCAGCATCTACCTGCAGTCTTTCGCAAGTCGTCATCCCACCTGGTCGGAGGGCGTCCTGCACTACGTTTACCGAGTCGCGGTCTCAACTCAAGAACACGTTTGCCCCAGCGGCCGTCGGTACTTCGCGAAATATGGCCGGCCCACTGCCACTTCAGCTTGCTATTTCTTTGAGCTATGTCGATAACCTTGGTTCGGATGTATTCGTTACGAATCCTATCCTTCATAGAAACTCCGAGCATAGCTCTTTCCATAGCTCGCTGAGCGACTTTGAACTGGTGGACCAGCCCTATCGTGAGTGTCCACGTCTCAGCTCCGTAGGTCATAACGGGTAGGACGCACTGGTTGAAAACTTTCGTTTTCAAGCATTGCGGTATGGATGACGAGAAGACTCGACGTAGTTTCCCAAATGCTGCCCGAATGCGATGAATGTACGCGTTGTTACAGGGCGTAAAATAGCATAAAGTTAGATGCTATCCTAAGTCAATAATGTAATAATGAAGGTATTCCGCGTTCGGCCCACTCGCTTCGGACAACAGTTGTCCGAACACGGAAATTCTAATTATTCTAATTGTGTTGTTGTCATTGTGGACACACTGTGGACATTGTGGATTTTATAGGTTATTTCTATCCTCTGTTAACTAAATTATATGATAAAAACTATTATTATAACTATTTTTAGGACCTAGCTGTAAGTTTTCCCAAAATTTTGAAAATAAAATAAAATAAATAAATAAATAAAAAGTACCCTACTTGTTATTCCTGGTTTAGATCTACGTCTATGCTATATTTCAGCCCGATCCGTTCAGTAGTTTAGTTGTAATGAAGCACCTAACGAACGTTCAACCATTTAACTAGTAATATACAAACTATCGCATTTATAATATTAGTGAATCACGGCGCGGCGTAGGTCAAATGAACTTGTAGAATGCCACGTTCGTATTCTGTATAACATGGTTATATCAATATCAGTCGTAGCATGAATGGTGAGTAAGTAATGATAACACGTTATTTCAATAAGGTTCGGGAAAATTCTAGATATTGGTTTTCAAATCTGTTTACCGATGCAGCAAGCATTCTTCATATTCACGACTCGGTAAACGTAGTGTAGGGATGGTGGGATGACGACCTGCGAAAGATTGCAGGTAGATGCTTGAATGCGGCAAGCTGAAGACAGGGCGCTATGGCGCTCACTGGGGGAGGCATATGTCCAGCAGTGGACTGCTAAAGGCTGATGATGATGATATTAGTTATTTGTTCAACAAGCGAGCAAAACGATTTTCTGTTGAACGTGCCCACATTAAATCTCGTGCTCGCAAAGCAATCTAGAGTAAAGTCACGAGCGTAGCGAGTGCTCTAACGAGGGATTTAAAAGGCACGCAACAAAAATCATTTGCTCTCGATTTAAACAACAACTTTTCACCTCAATTAACTAGAAAATATTTCGACCGCGAACGAACGAAATTATTCGTTCTATGAAGTTTGAACACCTCCATCCTTTCGATAAGCTAAAAAGAGCTGACAGAGGCTACTCCCATATAAAAAAGGAAGTAAAGTCTCAATTTTAGGAGCATTCCTGTTACACCCTGTATGTTTGCGGACGGAGTTTCAGAAATATGAGTGTTTCCTTCAAAGTTTGAAGGTTTGCAAGTTCTGATTAATTCTGAATCGAACAATTCCAGGCTTGTACTGTCGCATACAGAAACAAAACAAATAATATTTTAATATGAAATAGGTAATAACTTTCCTGGACTTTTATTGGACTATAGGAACATAATTATGTTCCTGGTTTTGAGTTTGTCTTAACTTATTTATAAACGATGATAGGACTAGGTTATCTATTTGTTTTATTAGCGTAATTATTATTATCGATGTGGTTGATTGGCTGGGACTATTTTACTTCAAAGAAACGAAGAGGCTAAACCGTTTTGGCGATTGAGGTATAACCATAGTTTTTGATTCTCGGCGTGTTCTTAGCTACATTTTGAAGGCTCGTTTGGCCTCGCCTCCCTCGCACAAGCGCTTCGAAGGCTATCCACCGATGATGCTATCCACTCATAATGGGACACTCTGTATTAGTAAAAAAAACTTTGTGGTTTATGTACCTGAAAAAAAATAGGCTACCGACCGAGGTTCCAATGCATTTAATGTTATGTTTTTAGATAATAATAAAGAATAGTTATTTTACTTTTTCCTATCCGAAGTCATAATCAAATACGATAGAATTGTAAACGTTTCATTTAAATTAGGCTAAAAGACATTAAATTTTATTGTAAAGGTGGTCTAATCTAAACTATATGCCATCTATATTAATCTAGTGCACACTGCTTAGCTTGAGCTAGATAATGCTGTGTGAATTGTCCAGCATGATTTTTTATACTTAAACTGTAGAGCTATCAACTTCGCCTTTAGTGTAATTACTGCGTTCTGCCGCCGACTGTACTCGCATCACAAACAATAAGATAAAATTAATTAATATAACAAAGTTAGAATAGTTCTGTTTGTTCATATGTGCCTCGAAGGAGCTGCTTCAAAACGCGAGGGACGATGATTGCTTTTTACAAGATCAACTTCGTAAGCATTTAGACGACCGATGTGGCGCAGCGGGAGAAAGTCTTGGCGGCGAAAGGTTGCAGGTTGGTTCCCGCTTTCGGACAAATATTTGTACGATCTGCAAATATTTTTTGATGATCTGGGTATTTCTATATAAGAAACATCTATGTATACAATGTATTATAAGTATCTATAAATATATAAAATGTATTGTATTATGTATGTTGTATATCAAAGGAGAAAAGGAGAAAAAAGAGGAGTGGAAGGAGAAAAGGGAGGCCTTTGCCCAGCAGTGGAACAATAACAGTTCAAAATAATAATAATAATAATGTATCAGTCATCTAGTACCCATAATACAAGCTCTGCTTACCATGGGGCTAGATGATGCTGTGTGGATAGTCCAGCATTATTTATGTTTTTATTTCATAATAATGTAGAATTAAAATGAAACCTTTTATTATTTTCATTTTCTGTCCGTTATTTCGCACGCACTTTACCTACTTGCCAAACCATAGTAGGGTCCGGCTAGCCGGTAACGGACAGACAGAATATCTTTGGAATTTATAATATTATTAGTATAGACAAATTGAGAAGAACTCATATAATGATAACAGCTTCTTCATGCTAAAGCTAACTACTGAATGGATCAAACAAAGAAATTGCGTTGATGTAGTTGTACCCATAACACAAGCTCTGCTCACCATACGGGCTAGACAATGTTGTGTAAATTGTCCAACATTATTTATTTATTTATTCTATACCTGGCCTAATGTTAGCAAAAACTCTATCAAACCATTGTAAGGCTAGTAGTTAACTTAATGTAGTGTAGGTATTCAAAAACGCGACCAAAACTACGCTACGTGCACAAGCTAGTAATTTAAAACAATACATAGAAAAAATTCTGCGTCACCTCTTTCTGCTTTGTCTAGATTCCTTCTGAGTCACCTTGCCACGTAATTGTGGACACTCACGGTAGGTAGGTAGTCCACCAGTTCAAAGTCGCTCAGCGAGCTATGAAAATAGCTATGCTCGGAGTTTCACTGAAGGATAGGATACGTAACGAATACATCCGACAGAGAAGCAAAGTTATCGACATAGCTCCAAGAATTAGCAAGCTGAAGTGGCAGCGGGCGGATCATATCTCACTAGGAACAAATCACCGATGGGATAAACGTATCCTTGAGTGGAGACAACGACTCAGCAAACGTAGTGTATGACGCCCTCCGGCCTAGTGGCCCAAAAATCTGTGACTGCCTGCAGGCAGATGCTGAATGCGTCAAACTGAAGCCCTAGGGTGCTATGAAGCTCATTAGCGGCGGCCCAGCAGTGGAGAGCAGATCAAATATAGACTGATAATGATGATGTCCTTGGAATTTACTTGGCTTCTTTGATATTGCCAATATGGACCTTGTAATTAGTTTTGATTTCTTGAAATTCCAATACTCTTGGACTGTATAGTTTGAGTTTGACACTGACATATTGAGTTTACGACTACTAATAAAGTTTAGTACATTTAGCAACCAATCAATCAACTACATCTTTGCCATGACATGTCATTTGAGGCTTTCAAAACTTTTATTAGTTACGAGTAGCACACATAAACTACTATATTACTTGCTAAGTTAGAATCAAGTACTTTAAGTAATATAATGGAGTTAGTAGTTCTAAAAAAATTCTTTTTTTTATTATAAGACACTAACATCATTAAATAATTTATATTCTACTAGCTGCGCCCCGCGGCTTCGCCCCCGTGGAAATCGATGTGTCAAAAGGTTTCATTAAATGATAAGAAGTATCCTATGTTAGACTCCTGGTTCTAAGCTACCTCCTCACCAATTTTCAGTCAAATCGGTTCAGCCGTTCTCGAGTTATAAGTGTTGTAACAAACACGACTTTCTTTTATATATATAAAGATAAAATACGTACTGATGAAGATAATTTCGGACGACCTCGATGGCTTAGTGGGCAAAGGGCGAAATAAAACAAGAGGTTTGCGATAATTACCCGATAAATTAATTATTTTAACAAATCGCGAAAGTTTACAAAGTTCTTCATGTTTTAGTTTAAAGTGACAGAGACTATTTACAATCATGACAGCAATTCGTTCCGAATCAAGGGGTGGAAACACATTGCTCCTAGGATTTTTAGGTCTTATACATACGCCTTATTCTTATTTTGGAGTATGTGGAGACCGCGACTCGGCAAACGTAGTGTAGGACGCCCTCCAGCCAAATGGGATGACGACTTGCGAAAGACTGCAGGCAGGCAGATGCTGGATGCGGCAAGCTGAAGTCAGGCGCCTCACCTAATGGGGAGGCCTATGCCCAGCAGTGGACTATTATAGGTTGATGATGATGATGATTCTTATTCTGTGCCACCACAGGGTTCGATTCTGAGGAACCTGTATAAGCACTAAAATATCTAAATTTCTTTTAAATGCAATGTAAATTTAGAAGTCAGATAAAATCAAACGAAATTGATTCCCCCAAAGAGTGCTAAAAACCTTCGTAAGACAAGCATCTTTGCATCAAAATACAATCCAATTGAAACTCTACGACCCAGCAATAAGGCTGATAATTTACGTCATATTTCAGTAATATATTTTTTTGATAATAGTGAAACAGAAATGTATTATTAACTCTATATTTATAGTAGCAATGTTCATTTTTGTTTGGGGCATAGGTTGGTGACCCTTTAGTTGAGGCCCTTGAACCTAAAAGCACTCCACATGGACCTAAAAGACTGGTTGTTCGGCAATGTTCGGTAATGTTCGTTATTTATTATAGTATCTGTCTCGGGATGGTCTTGGACCAGGCTCAAAATGGTTTATGGATGAAAGCGAAGGTTGAGAGGAATTTTTACAATCTTTATTTTTATTTCCAAAAATATCTACGGATAAGGAAAGATTGGCGTGAATTCGTGGATTTCTTAGTGTATTTTGTAAGCAAAGTAAGTACACTCAACATCATTAGGTAGGTATACAGTTATACTAGAAGGTGTTTTTGGTGGGATAACCTTTTTCAGATGTGATTCGTTGACTGAACCTCATTGTTTTTTATAATAAATGCCTATACTATACCACTATTCGATACCACAATTTTTTTAATGTTTATATGCATCGAAATATATCAAATTGTTGAAAGTAGTTTTGCAAGAATTTCATCTTGCAAAACTACTTTTGGTTGAAGAATGTTAATTAGTCACAGAAAGATAACATAGACCCCAAAACACTGAACATTCTGATAGTTGTTATCAAGCACTATGAAAACTCAGTTTGGTAAATTATTAATAAATGGATGGACTATATTACACGACACTGCTCATGACTAGCTTTTGCATCGTTCACTTACACACACCAATAAACTGAAATGTACACAAGAAACGCACACCTCTCACTTATTACAATATAAATAGAAAACATAAAAGGAGTTCACTCATCGAGCTCCTTCCTATGTAACAAACTACCTGGAGAGTGAAATATTTAAAACGCGACATTAAAAAAACAATTAAACCTTTTACTATTGACACGTGACGTCATTGTTTGTGTGATTTCATTACAGCAATAAATTATTGAGTATTGAAAAATAAAAATGTGGAGAATGTAGAAATGTCTCCAATTGGATTATTTTATAATCGCATTATTATTATGCGACGTCTTACGTAAACTATCGAATAACATCAGCATCATCAATCACATCGCAAAAAGACTTAGATAGTAAGGAACGTCGAAAGGT
Organism: Eupithecia dodoneata; assembly: GCA_947044415.1. Classification (NCBI taxonomy): domain Eukaryota; kingdom Metazoa; phylum Arthropoda; class Insecta; order Lepidoptera; family Geometridae; genus Eupithecia; species Eupithecia dodoneata. Next base: position 1,158,221 of record OX345656.1, on the reverse strand, counting down.
ACGAATGTGCCGGTGAAGTACTATCTTGTTCAAACACGTTCGTAACCGAACGAGGCAATTTACAAAACATCAATTGTCACGAAGAAAATGTACAATTGTTGAAACAAACGAAGGAAAATGCAGGAAATTGGAGCCATGAGAAAGAAGTGAGCTGTTTGGAGAGCTCTAGAACGACCTTCCAAGGTCACCGCGGTTTCACAGAGCGTGTGTGCAGGCGCAGAGTGGACACTTTGTTGTGTGACGGGAAAAAGGTGCCTACGAGAACCTTGTTGCTATTAATAAATAAATAAATAATGCTGGACAATTCACACATCATTATCTAGCCCCATGGTAAGCAGAGCTTGTGTTATGGGTACTAGATAACTGATATACATAATAACAATACATTACAAAGATAGATATTTTTATTATACATAGAAAACGACCAGATCACCCGGAACAAATATCTACAGATCGTACACATAATTGTTCCGAGGCGGGAATCGAACCCAACCTCTTGAGTCGCAGGCGGGCCTTCGCCCACCGCGCCACATCGGTCGTCATAAGGGATTAATAACATATCATGTTAAAATGTATGTCCGTTTTTGGCTGTAAGTTTGTGTTGAGGTCTGTGGATTTTGTATCATCATGATTCATGAATAAATCAAAATACATGACTCCATGACATGAAATAACCTGAACTGATTATGAATTTCTTTTTCAGTTTCTCTCAGGTCAGTTAACTATTATAATAAGTTCATGATAATCTACCCAATGATACCTATGCAGAAAAAAACAATAACATTAAATTAATGTGTTATTTTTTAGCAAAATTTTGTGGTTAATTTTTTTTTTAATTTTTCATAATTTTGTGTTTAATATTTTAGCGTATTTTCATTTGTTCACCATAACAGATGTAAAAAAATTTGAAGAAGTAAGGGTGTAAAAAAAAAACAATTATAATATAAACTGGTTCCAATAAAGCTGCACATTTAGAAATTTTCCATTTAATTATGTATAATAATTTTTTCTTTCTTCAACATTTATTAAAATCCGCAAATTAAAAAGAAGCGAAGTGTAATTAGAACCTTTGTTTGTTGAACAATGTAGAAAAAATGAGCTTTTACTCTGATTACATGGTCACTGTTGAATTTAAATATTTAGACCCATTTCCAACTCAGAAATTCAATTTTTAAATATTTCATTTCTAAGAATAAAACAATTTAAAATCTCTGATAGAAATTTTAACGTGAATGTACTCTTATCTTGGATGAAAGAGACCTTCAATGTCAAAAAGTCCATCTTATAACAATCCCAGAGCCTTTAATGAGCACGATGCTGGAAGGTGTAATGAACTAAATTCCACGAATTTTCTTCATTAGCAAACTTTCATCAGTTTGTCTTAGAATTTTAATAATCATATTCAACGTTAATCAAAATCAAGGTTACGAGCTCTGAATAATAAATTAGCCAAATGAAATAATATTATGTTTCATTTACATATTGAGAGTTGCTTTTTGTATGAAAATAATACCTACTTATAGCAATACACTATACAGAAACATATTTTTTTATTATACACATTATATAGAAAACATCTATAGCACCCTGATCTATAATATCTGCAGATCGTACAATCATTTGTTACGAGGCGGGAATCAAACCCGCAACTCCGGCATCGAAGGCAGACCTTCGCCCGCCGCGCCACAGAGGTCGTCAATGCTATAAAAGTGTCACGTTCACCATAACAGTCTTAAAGATTTTGCTATCTAAGCAGTAATCAATTTAACGATCATTTTGTCATATCTGTATGTGACTAGTCTTTTCTATTTATGTGATCTGCACGTCCAGCGATGCGCTTACGCACCCCTGCCCCCGCGGCGGTATATAGCGCCCGCCGCCCGCGCCCGCTTCAGTTCGTATTGCATCACCGTACCGTTCACACAGAACCATGTACACAACGCGTTGCTTGGCGATCTTCGCCCTTATTGCCACAGCCGTAGCGCTGCCAGCCTCAGAGAAACCGATTCCTAAACCCATCACAACAATCACGAACGATGAGTTCATCCCTGTCATGCCCGCCCCGTGGTTCAGCGTTCCATACTTCGGGGATATCACTAAGATCTTCGCGCCACTTTGGAAGCTGTTCCCGAGCTTCGAGGATCTGGGCCCGAGGATCATCAGCGATGACAACAAGTTCCAAGTGATCGTGCAAGTCAAGGACTACTCTAAGAAGGACCTGAAGGTCAAGGTCAAGGGAGACTTCATCTTCGTGCAGGGAACGCACGAGGCGAAGGAGGCTGATCACGATCTGTTCGCGAGCCAGTTCTTCCACACATACACGCTGCCGAGCAACTCGAGCGGAGCCGACGTGACCGCCGAGCTGACCAACGATGGGTATCTAATCGTCAACGCTCCAATTAGCGGCAACGTCGTCCGAGCGAAGGAAACAGGCAGGGAAGTCACCATCGTCGAGACCGGCGCTCCTCTCAAGAAGGAAATCGCAGCTCCTGCTAACCCTGAGTTTGTGGAAATAGCGGAAAGACTGCCCGAGATCACGGAGAAGCAGACTACGATCACAGAGAAGACAGACGTCACTGAAAAGCTAGACGTATTGTCACCGTCTGGCAGCACCGAACCCGAAATCATATCCGAAGAAGACCGAAGAGAGCCGACGACCCCGCAGACGGACCGAGAAGAGATCACGGAAAACTCAAATGTGATTCCCCAAGGCGACAACGCGTTAAACGAAGTTACACCCTAAAGTGATATAGGCTAAGTATTTAATCAGTATTTGTAATAAATATTTTTTATTGAATGTCGCAGTTTTTGTTTGGTATGCGTTTAGCGATGCGGTTAAAATGGCGTGTGGTGAGATGAATACTGATGCATGTACTTGCAGACAATGGAACATTCTGGTCTATAGAACCACATAGAAATAATTCGATTGACGTGTTTGAATAGAATGTTTTTATCTGATGTTGGTACTTACGTGGCCTCAATACAATGGTTCCGTAATTCAAAAATGAAACATAAAACGTATTCGATTGTTTCATTTTGCTCAAGGATATTGATTTGGCTTTATAGAGGTACTGACTGCTAATACTACTTTGTACTGACACCTGGTTGTATCCGTATTATTGTGTGACGTGATTTAATTGCCTGTACAGTATCAATCTATTATTTTTTAGAATCAGCTAGCTATATCACTTGCACTGACTTATTCCACAGTCCCCGACCCAGAAAGACAACTGAAATGAAGTTCGTTATAAATAATCTGACATTTCAATCAAATGGATGCAGGATTCGATACGGCGGCATATTGTAGTTGTTACGCTACATACTTTAGAAGTCGATAAAAATAAATACCTCATAAATTTTGCCTCATTCTATCGTAAAACTACTCGCATCTCTTCGATCTTTTTTTGTATGATGGTACGACTTACAAATATCACATACTACATCATATGCAATAGGAACCATATATGAGACAGGGTTGCAAATAACCTATAGGATATTATTATAAAAGGTCCGAATCCAATGCTAAAGCCTGAACCAATGGTAAAACTAGATATATTTCATTAGATAATATTAAATTTACGACCAATGTGCATAGAAATATCAATGAATTGAATATATCCTCGGCCAGTTCAGAAAAACATAAATTAGATTGCAAAAACAAGTTTTGAAGTCAATAAGGATATCAGTATTATGTCACTTGGATATTAGAAATATAATCTTGTCTACATTTTAAAGGTCCAAGTCCACATAAGAAAGTATCGCACGTTTAAAATATTTCGAAGTTCCTTGAACCGAATAATAGAACTGGATTGAGATTCTGGATCATTGAAATTGATATTTCTAGAGTTCTTAGATAATTCTTTAGAGACATTTCTAGACTAACCCTAGCCGCCACCGGGGTCGAAGCTCACGTTTCGTAAATATTTTTAGCAACTCTATGACCTACTCTGACTCTATGATCGTGACTTCACATAGCGATAATTTTATATTAAACAGCCGCGGGATTCACTCCTATAGAGAAAATCCTTTATGCAGAGCACATCTGACATTCGTCTTCAAGGTGATCCACACAAAAACTTGACGGGATCTTAATTTGTTGCCCGTAATGGCGTCTATATAAAATAAAAAGGTGCAGTTTGTTTGAAGTAAAACGTTTGAAAAATCTTTTATCCTCCAGCATCGTCGTACAAACAACTTAGCTTCCTGTATTTTCTGTTTTTGCCATAGTTGGGAAAATGCCAGGTCATCCAACTTCTATGATTCTAATATATATATAATATAAATCATTTTATAAATGGATGATTGAAAATATTAAAAAATATTTACTTAAGATCCTATATTTCTCTATAAGCGAATGTCGTTTGAGAAAAGTAAATTTCTAAAACCGTAACCGCAAAACCGTGGAAATTGTGTTTTGAATATAATATTAAAATTTTCGCAATGATGTTCTAATTAACTTTAAAAACCAATATAATATACATAATTGCATTTAATTAAGGTTACCTGCGAAAGACTGCCGGTAGATGCTGGATGCGGCAAGCTAAAGACAGGGCGCTATGGCGCTCATTGGGGAGGCCTATGTCCAGCAGTGGACTGCTGATGATGATTTGACGTGTAATATTGTTCTTACCAATAAATAAACTTGAACTTATGGATATATTCAGTTCACGTAAGTCTGATCTAACGGCACTTTGACAGATGTCAAACTTGTTTGTGATTGTGGAGCGAAACCGAGGACAGATCCTAACAGTGTTTGAATGAGGTATTGATTGGAAACTTTTAAAACAAAACCTTTGTCTTTCAGACAAAAACCTCTCAGAATGTTTTGTGACTTTGACGCTCATTTCATTTGATTTATGGCAGAACTTGAAAGACTAAAATGATTCACTGTGCTAATTTTCTTTAGCCCTAATATTTTGTATTCGTTTATTTACTAGCTTATGCCGTTGCTTTGCACGAAAACTTCATTTTGTGCAATATTTCAGCCAGATCCGTTCAGTAGTTTTAGATAGCTAATAAACCTTCAAACTTTCGCCTTAAGTGATACCTAATAGTATGCTATTGTTGGGTTCTTCTTGTAAAAGGATTTATTATGGACAAACCGCTGTTGAAAACAGTTTAAGGTAGAATTAAAGTTATTCTGTAGTACTCAACTCAAGTAGACTTTAGTGTTTCATCAGTATATCCGTTACTTTTACGCTAACTTTATTGGTACTAAACCTTAGTTTCTAATCCATTAACTTCAGTTAAGTATATCCCAATTAGAGATTTACCAATTGCTATTAACCTGAATGTGTAACTTTATTTTTGTAATAATTTTACTATTAAGTGGGTACTAGTATCTATACTCTCTGCTGCCCACTTCTTTACTTGTTTAACTTTCATTGCCCACGACGACCTTCATGTACCTTCATGTCCAAATTGGCTGCAACCCGCCCTGCCCCTGCGGGGCAAAATACGCATTTTACCTTAATAAAAAAATTCTGCTTTATTTCAGATTTAGAACATTTTTTTATATATATTTAAACAATTTCACAAAAAACTACTCCACAGTAGTTTTGGTGTTTTTTTCACTCGAAAATCTATAGCAGAAACATAGTCCATCTCTTAGAAGACTCCTTCTGAAGAACCTCGTTTTTTAGAGTAGATGTTATCATTTGCATTGACTAATTGACTATACTTAGATCAAATTATTCTTCGCCCATGTCAGACCTAGAGGATTTTTCAGTATGTTAAGTATGTCTTATCTCGAGTGCAAATAGAACCCCGGGCATCTTCTAAGATCATTCATTGATGCTCATGCCAGAGCAACAAACACACAGACTTACCACAAAACCATTTATACTTAAGTTATTTTATGTCTGCAGAATGCGTCATTGCTTCATTTATGCTCAACGAGGAAACCAAGTCCTAATTTGCATACTAAACTCATTTGTTCAGATGATCACATCGGTTCGGACTACATTTAGATGAAGTCCTTGCTTGCGATATTTTTCTGGGAAAATTAATGCTTTTATCTGAATTACCTACGTGGTTATCTTAATTTTTATATGAACGTGACTAAACTCAACTCTAGTGAAACAAAGAAATCAACGGTTTTTGATGTTTTTAGTTTTAGCAATATATAAGGTGATTCAAAAGAAAGGTTTATAATGATTTATTAATCACTCCACACTGCCCCATATTAATATCTACCTACATTGCACCCGTTCGGAGCCGGGGCGGGTCGCTAGTGTACAATAATATCAAATGTTAATATTGTAAACACTGTTACAAAGTTTTATTTACATGCAGGTAAAATCTACAGTATATTATTACTTATTACACAATAATGATGATACTTCAATAGTGTGCCCTTGACTGAGGTGTCAGACAAAGGTCTCGGTCAGTTTTAGGGTTCCTTTGTAAAATGATGGGAACTTGCTGTGCGTCTTATCCTCCTCCAGCATTCACACGTCCACTGCTGAACTACCTCTCCCAATAAAAAAATATAAAAAAATAAATAATGCTGGACAATTCTCACAGCACCACCTGGCCCCAAGCGACGAAGAGCTTGTGTTATGGGTACCTCCTAGATGACTGATATATTTTTTATTAACTATACATGGAATGTATTCTAGTAGTTATCTATGTATAATATAAAATATATACAATACAATACAATTATTCTTTATTGCACACAAGAATGTGTTGTACAATGGGCGGCCTTATCGCTTAAAGCGATCTCTGCCAGGCAACCTTTGGATGGACAAGAAGAGTTAGAACAAGTATAGACGGTGGCGTGTTATATAGAATAATACTTAATTGGGACATACAAACAAATACATATTGATAGCTATAAGTATAAATACAAACAAATGACAGATTATATTTATATATAACTTAACAGTTTGATGCTGAGTTAAGGAAATGTTCATAATCTTTGTAATACATTGTATATTGTATTAACTAGCTATGTATATCAGTCATTCATCTAGTACCTACCCATAACACAAGCTCTGCTTAGCTTAAGGCTAAATGATGTGTGCAGTGCATTGCATTGTCCAGTATTATTATTGTTACGACGTTTGTAAAACACGTGTAGGTACGGAAGGTACGGAACACTGTCGCAAGTTCGAGGCGGGTTTATTTAGTAAACATGGCCGGTCGGCGCGACGATTGAGTCATCAATTCATCAACATTATTTGATTGCTTAGGCACTAGAACTTACCTTTACAGCTTACTATTCTTTCGTGATTTAGATGTTTTTTTTTTCATGATTTGCATAATAACTTGACGTTCGTGATTGATCGTGTATAAAACAAAGTCGCTTCCCGCTGTCTGTCTGTCCCTATGTAGGTATGATTTTTAAAACAACGCAACGGATTTCGATGCAGTTTTTTTTAATAGATAGAGTGATTTCAAATGACGGATTATAAACTATCTGACACATAGATTTTCGCGCGGGCGGAGTCGCGGGGCGCAGGTAGTATCGTATTATCATCATCATCAGTCTATAGCAGTCCACTGCTGGACATAGGCCTCCCCTAATGAGCGCCATAGCGCTCTGTCTTCAGCTTGCCGCATCCAGCATCTGCCTGCAGTCCTTCGCAGGTCGTCATCCCACCTGGCCAGAGGACGTCCTACACTGCGTTTGCCGAGTCGTGGTCTCCACTCTAGTGCACGTTTACCCCACCGGTTGTATGTAGTATTGTATAAACGTATCTAATAGCAGAGTTGATGTTTTCTCAGTTTGAGTCGCAATTTCCGTTGTCTTTTTTTGTGGGTCATCATTTGTTTCCGCTCGTTTGCTACTAAATTTCCATCGAACTGTTATTGTAGAGTACCTATGCATTTAGTAAGAAATGGTCAGACGGCAGGCATAATCGCAAAATTATTGTAGTTATTCACAAATTACCTACATTCCTTTATTACATTCAATGACGACCGATGTGTCGCGGTGGGCGAAGGTCCGCCTGCGACGCAGGAGGTTGCGGGTTCGATTCCCGCCTCGGAACAAATGTGTGTACGATCTGCAGATATTTGTTTCGGGTGTTCTGGTCGTTTTCTATGTATAATAAAAAAATATCTATCTTTGTAATGTATTATAACACAAGCTCTGCTTACCATGGGGCTAGATAATGCTGTGTGAATTGTCCAGCCATCGACTAGGGTACGTAGTCGATGTGTCCAGCATTATTATTATTATTCATTTCGTGCGTGTTGCGTGATTCATTCGTCGTCCAGTAAAACGAGTGTATTTACACAGAACTTGAATGAGTAAGGTAAGGACGAAGGTAAACATCTAGGTACTCAAATACCTTTTGATAAAAAGTTGAGTTCATAAATATTTACCTACATCAAAGTACGAGTAATATGAAACACAATTTTCCAGAAGCGACGTCAATGATGACATTTGTGCTGTGTTTTTGTTCCAGTTGGTTATTTCTTAAACATACGTAGGTAGGTACCTTCGTTTTGCCTTTTTGAATTTTCGAGACGTGGGTTATTTTTCGATTGTTTTTATGTAATAATAATTGGAGGATTTACTTTAGCTCCAAGGCTTCACGCATTATAACGGCTGAAACAATTTTGATAAATAAGGTAGGTATCAAAATTAGTAAATAAACAATGCTGGACAATACACACAGCATCACCTACCTAGCCCCAAGCTACGCAACAATAATATTTACAATAGAATAAATAAAGTATAAAGGGCGGCCTTATCGCTGAGAGCGATTTCTTCCAGGCAACCTTTGGATGGACTGCTACTAAGTAGTTTTAATTTGCAATGCTTGGCTTGTTTTCATTGTAGTTTATGAGGTATAAATAATAGTCATTTAATTTTCATCTGGGTACAGAATTCAGGAATAAGTATTGAAACTAAAGAAAGAAAGAAAGATAATATATTAATTGATTCACTGTAGGTACAACTTGTTACTACTTATTATAAAGTAAATAAGAACATCAAGTTATAAAATAAAAATTACCTAACTACTTATCTATAAAGAAAGCAACTAGCGACTCTACACAGCGAACCAATTGCTCCTGTCTCAGCATAATGTTGCAAACTGTGCTAGGTTGAAACCATTCTATGAATCTCAATGAAAATAGCACCGCACGCTAATCTGAGTTTCTTACATCTATGGATGGTTCTAAGTCGATACCATAGTCATAGTAAAGCGATTGATTTAATTCAATGTGTTTTAATGTTATGATTGTCTTTTTGGTTTGTACTTTCCTTCAGCCTTATAAATAAATAAATAAAATTTGTTTATTTTAGACAATTTGCATCCATATAATGTTAGAAGCACACCCAAAAACAATAACAAGTAAAAATTAACCTAGCTGTTAGTACAATTTATTAAAATAAATATACTAGGTAGAAGTTACTATAGCTACGTGTCCATCCAAAGGTTGCCTGGAAGAAATCGCTCTTAGCGATAAGACCGCCCATTGTGTATCTGTATCTTTGTTTGTTTACTGTTTTTTTTCTGTGTTTGATGTGCAATAAAGCGTTTTTGTATTGTATTGTAAGTATCCTCTCTAGATTGCCTTCAGGATAAGGCTTACCCAGAGCGATGAGGAACATCTATCTGATGAAGTCCTCAGGATGCTGTGTGTGCTAATAAAAACGTTTCTATGCTATTCTATAAATACTCCTCGCTATCTCAAAGAACGGTTCAAATACCTGCATCAAACACATACCCGCTCCCTTCGCTCTACCGATACCCTTTTGCTACAAACTCCTCGCTTTTTCCATGCCTACAGTTCTTCATTCACCGTACATGCCACCAGACTATGGAATGCATTACCTACCCTAATAAGACAGGCTAAATCCCTCCCTATATTTAAACATATGGTCTATGAACACTTTCTTTCTTCGATCTCAAATAGTTAATATTTTATGTATTAGTGTCTATAATCAGTATTTATTTCCAAGTATATATGTATTTGTATGTTTTTTTTTGTATATAATTTATATTTACATTAATCTATAATACGCCACCGTCTATACCTATACTATAGCTACGTGTCCATCCAAAGGTTGCCTGGAAGAAATCGCTCTTAGCGATAAGGCCGCCCATTGTGCATCTGTATCTTTGTTTGTTTGTTCTTTACTGTTTTTTTTTATGTTTGATGTGCAATAAAGCGTATTTGTATTGTATTCTATTAGTTAGCACAATTCGGGCCCAGGCTAAGTAGCAAGAACAGGACACCACTACTGTTACAAAAGCACTCACCGGTGGCCCGTCTACTCGAACCTTAACATATTTACTACCACTACCTTTACTTAGTAAAACCCGGAATTTACAACTTTCAGCTTTGTTTGTAGACTAAATTGGGTCGAATATCGTATGAGGAGCTCGTTTCTGTCCCCGTTCATGTTGGTAAGCCAAATTTGCAAACTACTTTTCTTGTTTGGGGGTCGAAAGTTGATCCTAAACATATTCTGTTTAAGAATATAAAAGTTGAGTGGGTAACAATTTATCGGAAAAGTGGGAAGCAATCTTACGCGAAAGGGTTCCGTGGTTATTAACTTTTTGAGGTGTTGGCCAATTGTATGAGTTTCTGATTGGTGTGACTGGTTTTGGACCCGTGAAGGTAATATATATTTTTATCGTTAAATAGAATTGTGGTCATAACACGTACTATTTTCGCTTCCAGAATCCAAAATATTATATATAAAATATAATGAAAACAAAAGCATTTCATGAAAATATCACGAAAAGGAATAGCAATAACAGAAAACAACAAGATCAGGCAACCACAGTAACCACTTAAAACGAATAATTTCAAAAAAGCACAGCGAAACAGGTTCAAATTCGAGTTCGAAAACGAAAAACAGACGGAAGAATTTATGAAAACTTTTAAAACAAAAATTGTTTCGAACTTCTGCGTGTTGGTTTCGATATTTCTTTAATTTTGTAACACATTCGTTTAAAAAATATCTAGTACTCTTGAACCGAGTAGATATAATGTATGTTTACTTTATTTTTTACAAAATATCTATAAGAACTTAATTGTAGGTACTTGAAGTTCATGTTTTAATATGTATCTTCACAAAACGCCAACTGATTTTATATTCCTCCGGCGGCAGTGAAAAATTATTGAGTCAAATTACTTGATCGCACTCATTTCTCACAGGTACCCCAATTTGCACCTTCATGCGTCAACATCAGCTCCCATTTCACGTTGTATCATGTCTTGTCATCCTAAGTATTAAAAAATATTTTATAAATATTATCGATTTCGATGACAGCGACCCTAGATAATCACGGTTTTTCTATCATGAGCTCTAATATGGCTCGCTAGACCGAACTTGGTCTATCTGGCGTCTTGCGTCCATCTAGACCAGTAGTTCCCAAAGTGGTCCAGGTGGACCCCCAGGGGTCCACGGGAGACTCGACGGGGGTCTACGTTGGCGTGCCAAAAAATTGGGGGTTCACAATTCGTAAGCCATGGGGGGTCCATGAAAATTTATTTGCTTTCGATAGTGAAGAACTAAAATGTTGGCTTGACTTCACCTATCAATGTAGGCAGATAATATTTTAGGAAGCTCAGCGACTGTTACTTTCTGATAAATGTTTAATATTTAAAAAAACTTTTAATTTACAATCTTTTATATCATCTAGGTCAAAAGTGCTTGGGAAGACAAATTCAACGAACCCAAACTCGACGTGGTTAAGTCGTTTCGTTTAGGAGTTCCTATGGCCGCTTTAGGTTTCCATCATCAGACCAGCTCGATGGTACCATGACATTGCATTGTCACCGAACTTACATAAGTATTTTGTTATTATAGTGCGTAAGCCCTCGCACTCGGGGTAGATATTCTCAAAGAATCAAGTCCCACCGGTATCGTAAATTTTTGGGATAATATTTAATTTCTTTACATAAGTATGTACATTTTTTTAATCGGTGAGGATAACTGGTCTAAAATTGTGTTGCAAGATTTGACCCGAACAAACATACATTGCAAGTAAATAAAAGCTTGTAAAAACAAGATTTTACTCAATTTTAAATCAGTTTTAGAGTTTCTGAAAAGTAAAGATCCAGATTTATAAGAAAACCTAATCAATTTGAAAGCAGACATAGCTTATTTGACAGATTTGTTCAAAAAATTTAATGACGTTAACTCAGTTACAAGGGGACAGCCTCAATTTAATAAAAACAAAGGGTGTAATTTCAGCTTTTCTTGGAAAATTAAAAGTTTTGGGAATATGGTAGAAATGTAGCTGCAGGGGGTCTACCGAAACCAGCAAAATTTTGAAAGTGGTCTATGAGAAAAAAAGGTCTGGGAACCTCTGATCTAGACTCTAGATGGACGCAAGACGCCAGATACAGAGACCTAAGCCCTCCTACACGTATACATATAACTCATGGGGCCAATTCTACTACCATGCGTACTGTAGGGACCAAGAAATATTATATGCATTACACCCACTTATAAAATGTTAATTACTCTGGCAACAGCAGCGTCTTCTAATACAAGCAAAAGGGGGACTCCAAAACATGTATATTTAATTTGAAATAAACATTTTATTTAATTTATTTATTTATTAAGAGCCTTTATTCCTAAAATGCGCAGAAACAGTACTTTTCAAACCCGAAACCCGAAGAAAAATAATAGCAACAAAATCATAAAAAATTTAAATGTATGATTTTAAAAAAGATGCTCCACTTTATTGGTAGGCTATTATTATATTAAATTAAAAAAGGTATATCGGTAAAAACATCATTTAAAAATGTGAAATATTCGTAATATTTCACATTTTTTTAATTTTAATTTCTCATAGTAGGATACCAAAACCAAACATCTATCTAATTAGATTTAGCCAAGGATCTCATCAGTAGGTTATATTTTTTTCTTAATTAGATATGTCAGTATTTTCTATTATTTTGAGCTTCGAAACTGATGCTGAAAGGGAAATTATGAAAACCTCTCACAAGTTATCTTGATAGAACGCGTACATACTATATTAATCGAAATATTTTATAGTCAAACTATTTGGACACTAAAATTTCCTAAAATTATTAGTAAATAACATATACTATAAGATAAGTGGTTCATGATATAAACGGGTTTGAAAAGTACTGTTTCTGCGCATTTTAGGAATAAAGGCTCTTAAGTCGTAGTCCCTTGATCACCACGTCCTGCATACTATCTGTAGAGAAACGGTCATTTGATTTTCACACCGCAGCCTGATAACATTGATTACAGAATAAATAAGCATAGATAACATTTAGAACGAGTCTAAAAAAATACAAACTTTTTAGTGTATGGTAGTCCGTCATTCGAAAATTAAAATTTTCAGGAAACTGAAAACAAAAGAGAGTCTAGAAACAATAAAAGACAGACAGGTTCCGATCTGACTATCTCCGTTCTAAAATCAAATTCAAAAACCAAGGTTGCTTGCTCAGTCATTGACCTAAGCTGAGTACATAGTATAAAACAAAGTCGCATCCCGCTGTCGGTTTTCCCTATGTACTTATATGCATTAGATCTTAAAACTACGCAACGGACTTGAATGTAGTTTTTTTTATACATAGATAGAGTGATTCAATATTGTTATTGTATTCTCTTTGCCTGCAGGCTTTCATAGGTAGATAGATAGAAAACACTTTATTATACCACATAAAACAGAAAACAATACAGAAATAAAAACTCCGAATATAAGGTACAACGGGTGGCCTTATCGCTGAGAGCGATCTCTTCCAGGCAACCTTAGGATGGACTGGACATGAAGGAACAATATATATATACGGTGGCACTTTACTAAATAATTAGTAACAAAAAAGAAAAAAAATGCACTACGTATCTACCTTCATTACGAACATTATAATAAACAACATAGACATAAGATAAGGCTATTAATCTACTTTCTGCTTTCATTATTACGGGAGGAAGTCCAAGTATGTTTCCGTTGTGTACAAGGAACCCTAAATAGTGGCTTTTCTGGAGGTAATATGTGAGGGTGTGTTTGCAGTATGAATTGTTTGTGTGTTTCCATAAGGCTGAGTGGCTCGAGTGAGTTTTTGTGTGCTCTGCCCTCGGCTACCTTTTGTCACTTTTAGGAAGTTACTAAACCTTTATAATTCACAAGCTTTTCATAAACCTCCTATTATATTCAACGACCTATGTGGCATAGCAGGCGGAGGTCCGCTAGCGACATAGGAGCGGGTTAAATTTCCGCCTCGGGACAAATGTTTGTAGGATCTGTAGATATATGTTCCGAACACGTTCTGGGTGGTTTCTATATTATGTATTGTAAAAATAAATATCTAGTAAAGCATTGTATTATGTATATCAGTCATCTAGTACCTACCCATACCACAAGCTCTGCTGAGCTTGGGGCTAGATGATGCTGTGTGAATTGTCCAGCATTATTTATATTAATTAATTAATTTATATTATATTACAATACCAAATATAAAATACCGTATAACCTAAATTGCAAAAAATAAATTCTATCTTCTATTTGAATTGGTGACTGTGTAGGTACCAACACTAGCAAGTTTTTCCGTAAAAGGATATAGGTAGGTATTCAACAGCCGGTCTGGACCTTTTGTGCTTAATCTAGGCCTCGGGGAAAAGCTTTTATTGATTGCGAAAAGAACTCGGGTAGACGTAGGTTTCTTTTGGGAGAGTAGTTTCAAACTATTCTGAAAGCTAAATACATTTTCTGTTAGGAATCAGTCTGTAAGGTATCCAGTGTCTGTAAGGAAGTTAGTGCACTTCCTTACCTTACCAGCAAACAGAAAATGTATAGATACCCCGCGAAACAGGCCTAGCCTTGCGGGGGTCACTGTTAACTGCAACACCTCAACCAATCAACTCTAAAATGTAAGAATATGTACATAAATTAAGTTAAGGTGCTATTATTTGTAAACTTTTGGTAAAAAAAAAATGTATTTGTATTTGTTGTATAGCTGAAACTGTAAAGCACTGAACAATTTATTTGTACACCAGATACAGATCATTACAAAAAAGAAATTACATGCGACATTACATTTACATTTTGTAATTTTAGGAATGTGTAGTTCTGCAAGACTTTTTTTTGTTCTTACTGTGACTTTTTTGTTTATTCCGGAAATTCAGTATTTATAATGCGAACCCAGAAATACCCTGAAACAAACCTTGATAAAACGAGTGCGGTAACTAGCTGAAAACCGACGAATGTAAAATATTTAGCTACGCTTTCGTCACAGAATGTAGAGCCTGGATGAGATCGTTTCTTAGCGATAAGGCAGCGCATTGTACTAGTTGCATTGTCTTTTATTTATATTAGAAATGAGATATCTGTTTGTTTTTTTTTATCTATATACATATTTACTAAAGTACTACCGACTATTTTGTTCATTCATGTCCAGTCCATCCCAAAGTTGCCTGGAAGAGATCGCTCCCAGCGATAAGGCCGCCCTTTATACTCCCTTTATTCTATTGTTTATATTGTATTGTTTTCTGTTTTGTGTGGTATATAATAAAGTGTTTTCTATCTTTTTCTATCTATCTGTACAAGTTAAAATAATGTCGATGTTGTCAGAATTTTAATCACTTTGTGTTCTCTGACCACATAAGAAGCATCAAACACGTCCGTTCAAAAATCACGACAGTTTGCTATCGCCTGAATACGTGCCTCGTAGAATCTTCTGAACCTAGGAAGAACGTGACTTGGAGCTTGGAGAATTATACTAGAAGCATCAGCTACATACAGCTAAGTGATTGCAATATCAACATCATTTGCTACTGGATCTTTCTTTCCCCAAGCAGGCGCTTGTATCCGTGGTCTGGGCTGGCCGTGGCTGTATCTTTAGGTATACCTTTGAATATGTAGCCAACTTTATTACATTATTGTTTATCGTCGTATTGTTTCCATTAGTATTGTTTTATATCTCGACGTTTCTAACGCCTTGCAGTCGTTCAGGGTCATCACTTAGTGAGTATTAAAAAACTGATATAAATGTATGTAGTTTGTTCTCTCGTAGGATTGAAGCGACTAAGCCTTTTAGGCTTTGTAGGTAATTTGCTGAAAAATATCCGTGTTTTTTTTATGTTTCAAAAGACTTCCTAAGAGGAAATGTTTTTTGACAAATTTTTATCCGATTTTGATGATTTTGCGATCACCACCAAGGTCTCATAGTAGTTCTGTAAAAATTGTGAAAAATTCGGGATTTTGAAGTTAGATAAAGAAAATAAGTGCTCTGTCGACTTTTGGAAGTTGCAATAACAGTACCTGAGCGGTAGTTTACACGGGGAACTACAATGTCTTGTCTAACATCCGCCTGTACATTTGTTGTACGAGTGGTGCGCGGGCGCAACAATGTAAACAAACACGCGGACAGCGTTTGTACGTGAAACTAGGTTACAAGGTTGTTTACTCATCCATTTTATTTATTATTATTTATAGTTAGACAATCTAGAGGTATGTACATAGCACCTAGCCCCAAGCTTAGCAGAGCTTGTGTTATGGGTACTACATGACTGACAATCCCCAAACAATCTTTGTTTTGAAAAATTTAGAGTAGAAAAAATATTTAAAAGTACTCAACTAATAAAGATCTTAATTAGTCCTCGGTCCAAGGGGGTTTCCATTGAAAATCGACACAAAAAAAATTTGTCGTGTTCTTCCTCTTTCTGCTTATTTTTTGTTTCGTGTAAGTATTAGTTTTAATTTATTTAAGTAGAATTATAATTGTGCCTCTATGGATCTCGTGTCCAAATAAAGAATTTATAACTGTTATTATAAAATAAAGCTCACATAGTTTTGAGCAGTAATTTTCCATTGTTTCATCTACAAGAAATACCTATTCGAGCCTTATCATTATTTTCACAGTTCCGTATGTATGGGGGCGCTATCTAATGCGGGCTTATGCAATATTAGTCCACTTCCTAATTTGTCGGTGTTAAACTTCTGTCCGCGACCTCGATTCTCTTTACTGGATCTAAATTAGGTATGTATGTCCTTCCACGGGACACCACAGATTAGTGAATTGCCCAGATTGAGTGACACGCGTCAAGAGTAAAGAGATTGAAACGAATATAGATTAAATTAGGTAGCATCAGTTTGTCTATTATATGGCCAAGCGTCCGATGTGACGCGATGAACTCAATTTATTTTTTTATAGGTATGCTATTTTATGTCAAAAATAATATTATAGGGATCATATTTGATACTTATATGCTACATTTAAAGCTCTATTTAATCAAATAATGAATTTTGTTTTATTTGAACATCATCATCATCATCAGCTTGTATTAGTACACTGCTGGACATAGGTCTCCCCCAATGAGCGTCATAGCGCCCTGTCTTCGGCTTGACGTATTTAGCATCTACC
The DNA here is from genome assembly GCA_947044415.1 of Eupithecia dodoneata. Lineage (NCBI taxonomy): Eukaryota > Metazoa > Arthropoda > Insecta > Lepidoptera > Geometridae > Eupithecia > Eupithecia dodoneata. The sequence goes on along the minus strand of OX345656.1, from coordinate 1,140,905 downwards.
TGCAGATTATTTGAACAATTAGATAATAATTAGACTACCTACTGGAAACTACGCCAATATTTGAAAATAAAATCTACGTCCATGTTATGATTGTTGCCAACACCACCCAAATAGTAACCAACTAGTGTTTTATCTGGTTCACTGGATTTATATAATACAGGATAATGTAAATCATGATAAATAAAACATGCTTCCATTATGTAACGCAAAACCGTTCCTTTCGCATTGTCCTTGCCTGAGAATCAGATCGCGGATTCAATAACAGGTTGGTTGAATCAAACTGTGGGTTGTTGGCCAAGTGGCTACGTTAATGTCCAGTGAACCGAATAATTACGTGCTCTGTACAGCCTTGATCGACCCGTTCATTGGTATAATGATGATAAACTACTTATCTAATTCAATCACTTGGAAAATCTTATTAATGATAGTAGAAGTTATATAGTCTCAGTAAGTACTTACAAGTTTCCAGAGAAATATTTTAAAAATACTTATCACTACATAGTATAAAACAAAGTCGCTTCCCGCTGTCTGTCTGTCCCTATGTATGCAGTTATGTATGTATGGTTAAATCTTTAAAACTACGCAACGGATTTTGATGCGGTTTTTAATAGATAAAGTGATTCAAGAGGAAGGTTTATAAACCATTTGACATGTAGATTTCCATACGGGCGAAGCCATGGGGCGCGGCTAGTAATAATTTTATGAAAATATTGTTTACGACCTCTGTGGCGCGGTGGTCCACTTGCAACGCAGGAGGTTGTGGACCTGCAGTATTTATTGTTATACAATGTGTCTGGTCACCGGTGTCGGAGACTTTGGGGGGGTGAAATACGGTAAATTTTATCGACAAATCACTATCCCTATTGTTTTTTTCTACCTCCATGACAAAATGGCAGCCATTTTGTTTACTTTTGCCTCGAAGTACGGGTGCTTGTACTGATTTAGCTATAGCTACCCATGTAGAGGTCTTAGGAAGACGATAGAGGACTCATTTGATAGCCAATAATGTGGCTAAACTATCTTACTTATAGCTAAGATGCAAGACTTATTTTGAAGCACACAGTATTTACTATCGGTCAAAAACAAAAAACTTGTAGCTTGACAGTTTCGATTCTATGAAAAAACTAATAATTCATAAAAAATGTTCAAAAAAACTTTTTTTTTGTTTTATAAATTCTTTTTTCCTCTATTATAAAATGGAAATTGAAACAATGTTATCATTGCTTTATTGTCCACATTATTGGCTATCAAATGAGTCCTCTATCGTCTTCCTAGGACCTCATCTTGGGTAGCTATAGCTTAATCAGAACAAGCACCCGTGCTTCGAGGCAAAAGAAAACAAAATGGCTACCATTTTATCATGGAGGTAGAAAAAAAAAATAGGGATTGTGATTTGTCGATAAAATGTACCGTATTTCACCCCCCCAAAGTCTCCGACACCGGTGACCAGACACATTGTATCTAGCGATCTACATAATTATAACAATAAAGACTGCAGGAAGATGCTGGATGCGGCAAGCTGTGGACTACTATAAGCTGATGATGATGATGATATAATAGTGTTTTATAGAAAACAAAGTCACAAAATAAGACACAGGATCCTCTGAAAGACTGTAGCTTCAAAAATAACTGGCCTGTATTGTCTTAAAATTAAAACAGACCTCAAATCCAAGTTCTGTTCACCATTGAGCTCGCCTAACCCTCATTTCCATAACGTATTTCACGCAGCCTCTCGCATTTGCTTCACTGTCAATATGCATTACCGCTAACCTCATGAACATAGCTGCCATTCATCTTGGGTCTGATCTTGTCAAAGACGGAAGGGATCCGAGAGGAACGTTTGTCAATTATACAAACTTCAGGGGATTCCTAGCATGATCTTGTTAGAAATATTAATGTACGGTAACATCAAATAAACTATCTATCTTTGTCACTGGTTCCTTCCTGTGATGTCAATTCAGTAAACGGCTGGAGTCAGCATTTACACAGATATACAATTAATTATGTGTTATTTATTACGTGTTCTCGCGTGGAGACCACGACTCGGTAAACGTAGTGTAGGACGCCCTCCGACCAGGTGGGATGACGACCTGCGAAAGACTGCAGGTAGATGCTGGATGCGGTAAGCTGAAGACAGGGCGTTATGGCGCTCACTGAGGGAGGCCAATGTCCAGCAGTGGACTGCTATAGGCTGGTGATGATGATGACTATTGTTATAGTAAAGCCATTGGTTAGCAAAATTCGGCCCTAGTTTATCTATAAAAACCTGTGCTATATTATGAATGACAGACAGCCCTATAACATAATCTCCTAAAAGACATAATCGCATGTGCGACAAAGCCCTTTATAATATTGAGAATAAAAAAAAAGAAAAATTAGTGGCAGTGGGCCAGCCCTACCTCGCGCAGAACCGATAACCGCAGGGGTAAAGGGGTTCTTGAGTGGAATAACGACTCGGCAGAAGAAATCAGAAATCAATAACTTATATTTCTATGTCGTTGTGTGAAAAGTCCAGCATTATTCCTTCAACCAACAGCCTATACGTCTAAAACTGGACATAGCCTTCCCTGCTAAGCGCCTTGTTGGCTTCATCGCTATCGAATGACCTCAGTGGCGAAGCGGGTGAAGGTTCATCAGAAAAGTAGGATGTTGCGGGTTTCATTTCCGCCTCGGGACGAATGTTTGCAAGATCAGCAGAATATTATATTTGTTCCGGGTGTTCTAGGTGTTTCATGTATAAAAAAATTCAACCTTCGTTATTGGTCGTAAGAAAAACATAGTATGTTAAGTTCGTTTAAAAAAGGACTGGATTTTGTTTTTGTTATATAAATAAACCTTTGTAATGTAAAGTATTAGTTATCTAGTACCCTTTATCAGAAGCTCTGCTAAACTTAGGACTAGACGATGCTGTGTGCATTGTCCAGCATTACCATAGTCAGGATCATCCCACAGGTATCAATATACCCACAAACACTTAGCAAATCAATAGCTACGCATCCAAGCATCAAATCATAAATCAATTTAATCATTTATCTCGATAATCCTGGACAATACGGCCTGGCTAATATCCTGCTTCGCAATCGCAATCCTTTGGCCAATCCTCGCCTCACCGGAAATTGTTATTGTAACCAACAACGGATCGGGGGCTGTACCTAGCAGATAGGTACCGAGCCTTTGTTGCCAGTTCAGTGTTTTGGAAATAATTGCTTATTGAAATTTCGCCGCTTCGATGGAACACAATCTGACTGGACAGTTCAAACAAATGATTCCACTTTGTTTTTAACCATTACACTCGGACGCGAGTGGTCATAAATAGACTGCATTGGATTTAGACTACGCATCGTTTTACGATTACATTCTAGAATTAAACTGTCAGTAAACGCTACAAAAAAGTAGAAATAAAAATTAGTTTTTTGAAAACACAGAAACAAATCAAGATCAAAAGTTTTTATTTCCTTAGGCTTACAAATAAGCACTAAGACAAGTAATATTTTATTTTATTCATTATTATCAAATAACATTCTTTTAATGTTCACTTAAATTTTTGTCCACCTTTGGAACATCCATCCATCCGTCTAAGTTTGGATGTTATCCAAACTTTCGCATTTTCAATTTTTTTTTGATATAAATAATGCTGGCCAAATTCAGTTCTTTAGCCCCAAGCTAAGCAGAGCTTGTGTTAAAAGTACCTAGATAACTGATATACATAATACAATATATTACATAGATAGATATTTTATACTATACATAGAATACGACTAGAACACACAAAAAACAAACATTTGTCCCGAGGTGGGAATCGAACCCGCAACCTCCTGCGTCGTATTCGGACCTTCACTCACCGCTCCACAGAGGTCGTCTTAATATGAGTGTGATGTTAAGCTTAAGAATTTGATAATTTTTGGTTACTTTAATCAGTTTAGGATCAACCAGAGGGCAGAATAAAAAGCCTTGTGTATATCCGTTAACTTTACGTACTCCTTTCACTCAAAAGCGGAGCCCAAAGGGATTATGGAAAACTGATTATTATGTGGAGAATGGACATTTCCTTTTCTTAGTAATAGTTGCTTTTTAGGGTTTCGTACCCCGAGGGTAAAACGGGACCCTATTACTGTCTCCGCTGTCCGTCCGTCTGTCACCAGGCTGTATCTTATGAACATTAATAGTAAGACAGTTGAAATTTACACAGCTGATGTATTTCTGTTGCCACTGACTGTAACAAAAAATACTAAAATACAGAATAAAATAAATATTTAAGGGGCTTCCATACAACAAACGTGTTTTTATAGATACGTACGGAACCCTTTGTGCGAGAGTCGCACTTGGCTGGTTTTATTATTCTATAAAATTGTATAGCTATATAATCTCCGAGGTTTGTTTGTTGGTTTCCGCGAAGTGACTTCTTCGCGGAAACCTCGCACTCACGGGTTTGTTCGGGTATTCATATCATAAAAATCAAATAAACATCTGAATTTGTCTTTTCGATATTTTGCCTGACACCGGCGGCGGCAGTATGGACTCGCCGAGGCACCTCGAAGCAGGTCGAGAACGAGTTTCCTTATGGTGTGCTCGTCTCCACCTCACCTCGGAATCTACGAGACGGGTTAGGTTCAAAAGGACTAGATTGTATAACGACTATAAAAGCAAAATGACTTAGTTTCATAAGATCTTTATAGCTAAATATCTAATTGTGCAAAAGTTTTGTAAGTAGAATGCCTGGGTTTAAGATTGGAATTAGCTCTATAACGTTTTGTTTGTAGAAAGTAGAACGCCCAAAGCAATGCGGCAACGTACATATGTATTCAGAACACACTGATAGTGAAACGACTAGGTAGGCAGGCATATCGCCAAAGATTAATAACATCTGAGTGGCATAGCCATAGTAGCTATGCCACTCAGATGTTATTAATTTTTACCCTGACTCATCAACCTATGTAGATGGAATTACGACGTTTTGTTTACATTAATGGAATTACGACGTTTTGTTTACATAGTCTATACATATACAATCTAGTCCTAAGGAACCTAGCCCTACGAGACGTCTCGGCGAGTGTATGACTGCCGACATAAGACGCAGAAAGTCGTGGACTATGTATTATTCCTGACCAGGTGGGATGACGACCTGCGAAAGACTGCCGGTAGATGCTGGATGCGGCAAGCTGAAGACAGGGCGCTACGGCGCTCATTGGCGGAGGCCTGTGTCCAGCAGTGGACTATCATAGGCTGATGATGATGATGATATCTACAAGCTAAGATACAAAGACAAGAATTTCCCTTATTTACCCATAAATCACGTCGTCGACAGCGGTTCCGTTTCTCGTTGCGGTTGTGGTCGCGGCAATAACAGCGATTGGTACCAGCCTTGGCGCCGCCGCACAACCGAATTATTTCGATCAGGACCGCAAACAAAGGCTTTGCCTGGTTACTGATGAACACGGCTGAACCAAAATTAATTTGAATCAAAGGAGCCTGACTACATTATTATTTACTTTACTGTGATAAATGACTATGAATCTTTTTATTTCCTTTTTAAAGAAGGCATATCTCTCTGCTTTTTCATTGCACAATCCCCGATGGTGTTTCCTATGTCAACAATTTTGTGTGTTATTTTATTATATAATAATATTGTAATATGTCTGATATGTATAGACATCAGGTGTAACATGTGTACCTACGGTGGAAATAAATAAACAAACAATAAAAAATTACTAAACATAAATTTTACTTAGATTAAATGGTCTTTACCCTTTGGCTGCGTACGAAACCAGGTTCGTAACCAGTTGCCACTAAAACTTGTTTGTATACATATACGAATCCAGTTGCCATAAAATACTTTTCTGTACTCTCACGACACCGCGATTATCCTTTCGTAGCTAGTGACGAGCAATGAATTTGTATACCTTGTACGATACTAGTCCATTTCACATAGAAACCGATCCCTCAAGAGTATTTTTTGAGTACTGAAATGGCGGAGGTCGAGATAGAAGAAACTTATTAGTTATTAGTATGTTTTAATTGTAGTGTCATGAGTATGTACTAAGTAAATAAACAAACATTCTTACAAATCATGTCACATAAATTAAGAGTATGTATTTATATAAGTAGGTATATAATTAGTTATATGTACTTATTTATATTTATTTGTAAGTAGGAACGTATTTTCATGCGATATTTTATAAATTAATATAATGCACACAGATCCCCATGTACAATCCAACGATCCTATCCTTCCACAGTTGTCTGGTAGAGATCGCTCTTGAGCGATAAGACCGCCAAATTGTCACATGTTTTGTATTTTATTCTGTCTTGTTTGTTTTATTTTGTAAGTGTGCAATAAAAGAATTTTCTATCTATCTATAAATCATTATTCTATTCTACTTTATATTATATTCTATTCACAAAATATGAGAAGAAATTCACTTATGGAGAATTTCATAAATTCAAATTCAATATATTTTATCTCTGTAGGCTTACGCAATAACTAACACTCGGACAAGTCATACTTGAAACTATAAATTATAATACATAGACAGTAAACCGCAGTTTATTATTTTATTAGTATCTAGCCAGATGTTCTCTGTTCATACTCTTTGACCGGTCTACTCTTTGACCGGTCTCCAGTGAAACGTAAAATCCAACGAACGAGAATTTCACGTTTGTTTTTAGAGTTGTCAGCTCAACCAGTGGTTGGTTGTTAAAGGTCTATTTCCCGGTATCTCGGTAAGAATGAGGTTGACCGACACTGGAAACCTTTTCACTACATCTGTCTATCCCTATGTATGCTTAGATCTTTAAAACTAGGCATCGAATTTTGATGCGGTTTTTAATAGATAGAGTGATTCAAGAGGAAGGTTTATAAACTATTTGACACATAGATTTCCACGCTGGCGAAGCCGCGGGGCGCAGCTAGTCCTAAATAAAGGAAACTCGTCCGCGATAGCAGTTCCCTCGTGGCAAAATCAACCATGCAAGCTTTTTTACATTATGTACGTGAGGTGAGGCATTTCCCGTTCAAAGTTAGCTAAGTTTGAGAGTCAAGTATTTGCTCGTAGTATACCTAACTAACACAATAGCTGGGTAAATATCCTCTCCGTAGGTAAATATCTGGTGTCAAATTGCAACCCATTTTTTGTATAATAATAATAATTATGGTTTTGGTGAGTTAGTGCTCTGCAGCCGTTTAATGACGTCGCAATGTTTTTTGTACTCTTTTGCTTACTGTACACTAGTCAAACTCAATGTAGAATGTATGCTAACAAACCACGACACAAATAACTTAAATTCATTTGCTCGACGTCACGTTTAAAATATAATTATTGTAAGAAATTTCTATTGATGGAAGGATCTCAAATCAACATGTGTTGTAAATTTCTTATAAAAAGACGAGGCGCAAAAGTGATTTTAAGTATGGGTGGTTTGTTTACAAATATTCTACATCGAGTTTCGCTAAGGTATTTATTTTTAAGGTATACAATTACCCATCTCTACTCTTAAAGAAGAAGAAGTAAGCTCTGTATTTATCTAGTACAATGGATTAACAACTAACTACCAGCCACTACAAAGTTAATTTAATTAAAACTTAACCTTTATCCGTCGATTTGTGGTGTTTACAACTCCCGTTAACTTGTTATAGTAATTAACGGGTCGTTAAGACCCCAGGGTCATCGGGGCGCGGATAAGTAGTTGGGAATTGTTTTTGTGGGGGATGAGGTGAGTCGCACTTGATTCAGGCTTCCCTGTGTATTCTAGCTTAAGAATAATCATCATCATCAACAACAGCCTGTAATAGTCCACATCTGGACATAGGTGAGACCGCGACGCAGCAAATGTAGTGTAGGACGCCCTCCGGCCAGGTGGGATGATGACCTGCGAAGGAATGCAGGCAAATGCTGATGCGGCAAGCTGACAAGAGAAGACAGGGCGCTATGGCGGTCATTAGGGGAGACCTATGTCTAGCAGTGGGCTACTATTAGGCTGTTGCTGGACAATCCACACAGCATCATCTAGCCCCAAGGTAAGCAGAGCTTGTATTATGGGCACTAGATGACTGATATACTTAATACAATAAATTACATAGAGAGATTTTTTTATTATACATTGATAACGACCAGAACACCCGGAACCAATATCTACAGATCGTACACACAATTGTTCTGAGGCGGGAATCGAAACCGCAACCTCCTGCATCGCAGGCAGACCTTCGCCCACCGCGCTACAGAGGTTATCGATAATGTTTGAGGAGTTACTTTCTGAAAGTAGCATTAATTATTATTTTATCAACTTGGTCTTGCCTGGGAAATCGATTTTGCTTAATAAAGAGTTTTGCGTAATAAATTTAGTTTTTGACTTTGTGACGTTAGTGGGTATAACTGTCCGCCCGAGCCGCTACGTGTTAATGGTTAGATTTTGTCCTTTGACAGTTTTTCATGAGTAACATATTTGCTATGCGTTCAGATGTTTTTGTTATTATAGTGCGTAAGCTCTTTACACTGTCAGGGACGTGTTAAAAACAGTAGAACTAGTCTAAAGCGGTAATGGCGGACGATGGACCAGTGTGGATCTCAATGTGTGAGTATGCACGCGTATAGAGGACGGGCTTTCAGTGAATTCTTCGTTTATTTCTGACTGAGACTCCGTAAGTTTTACTCTTCCCTGGTTTCTATGTTATATTTATGTATTTCGTGGTAGGTATATCATTTATCTGGAACCAATTCTGGTGATCACGATGATAGTGCGTATTCACTTTCATAGAATAGTGCAAGAGAGATAGTGTTATTAGCTCGACACGGCAAACGTCAACACAAGAACCTTCCAAAGACATTGACTAATGAGGATCAGTGCCTAATCTGGCAACGCCTGTACTTACAAATGGATGAACTACAAGCAGGGATCACGTCGCGACCATTGTTTCAGCAAGGCGTTGTTATGACGCTACGCCATTGTGTTTCCATCAAATTTAAAATAGTACGCGTGCGTTTTGGGAAGTAGCTACTACCTAAATTAATGGGAAATATATCATTTACAAAGAAAACTTCAATCAAATAATAGAAACAAATAATAACTAGTATTAACTACTTAATGAAACTGCATTTTTCAGTTAGCTCAACTAATTACAAACAAACGGCAGAAGCAGAGGCGGGAACTCCAGTACTCCAGTCGTCCTGTGACCACGACAGTGTGTAAACCTGTTGAAACGTCGGGAAAATAGGTAAACAAACAGGCCTATGTCCACTACTGAACATATGCCTCCCCAAATGAGCGCCATAGCACCCTGTCTTCAGCTTGCCGCATCCAGCATCTGTCAGTAGTCCTTCGCAGGTCATCATCCCTCCTGGCCGGAGGGCGTCCTACACTACGTTTGCTGCGTCGCGGTCTCCACTCAAGAACACGTTTACACCAATGGTTGTCGGTTCTTCGTGAGATATGGCCGGCCCACTGCCACTTCTGCTTGCTAATTCTTAGAGCTACGAGTATGTCGATAACTTTGGTTCTCTGATTAGTTCTTATAATTAGTAATAGTTGTTACATAAGGGGCCAAAAAGATCCCTGTCTCAGCATTATGTCACTACAAGCCGGAGTTAGTAGTGGCGCTGAATGTCCTGGTACCTAGGGCCACAAGAAGTGACGTCCAGGCCATCGCTGACGTCTGAACGCTGATAGTCACCAGAGTTTTCTCACAAATTTGGCACAGTTGCTTGTACTACTATCCACCACTTATCTTATTAATAAATTATTATGATATGTACTAGTATGTTTTCCCACATTAAACCACTTTTTATGCATATAATGTAATTGCATTTAATCTAAGACAGGGCAGTTAATACCGCATCATTAATTAAATAATCTTATGAATAGTTCTCAGCAAAAACGTGTGAATGGAGATAAAGTAGATCAAATTGACATTTTAACTTTTATGCTGTTTGGTATTTTATAAAATATGTTTTGTTTCAAGAATATATTTACTACTAGCTGCTCTCCACGGCTTCGTCCTCATGAAAATTGCTGCGTATTTTTATTATTATTTTTTACTTACCTTTTGTTTTAGAAAACACAATGGAATAAGAGCATTAGCATGTTAAAAAATTTCTAAAAAATTACGTCATTAATGGATCACATCACGTGTTTAATGAACCACCCTATAGATACGTTTATTGGTACCAGGAATATAAATATTGTATTATATGGCTCCAATGTCCCGAGGCTGGAGAGCTTGGTTCAATGCGATAGGTTCAATGAATGATTGCAAGGAAGAACAAACAAGGATTTTAATTCATTATTTGCTTGGTCGATTTTAAACCAGATCCGCCCTTGGCTATTGTGATATTCGGTTAAAAGTAAGGCTATTTTTTATTGGACCAGATGGCATACATCATCGTCATCATCATTAGCCTATATTAGTCCACTGCTGGACATAGGCATCCCCCAATGAGCACCATAACGCTCTGTCTTCGGCTTGCCGCATCCAGCATCTACCTGCAGTCTTTCGCAGATCGTCATCCCACCTGGTCGGAGGGCGTCCGACACTACCTACGTCCTACTATCTCAAAGTTATGAAAGTAAATAACAAAATCGTCATAGAGCAAAAAATACCAAGTAGGTTTATTTCGTTAATTGGCCATGTTGTTGGGGAAATCCGATTCGTGAGCAAGTACTTGCCGTGTTTATGATAGTTATCGAGGTATTTGCGACCTGCGGTATTTGGATAATAATAACTGAGATACTCTCGTAGGTAAGCGCACATAACTGCGTCATTCATTAGTTATGGAAAGGAACGTTAAATTGTTGGCAATTATCACATACGACCACCCTTGATATCGAAGGGTTTGTTTTTATTTTACACAGCGGCCATAATATTGTGATCGCCACTTATACGTTCAGCCCCGAAGCCGTAGCGTTCATAGTTCGCCACTAACCCTTGCAGCTGCTAGGTACTGTAGGATTTTCTTCGGCGGGATGCTCGCAGGTCGTATGGGCTATGCACACCTAAGGGTTGTAAAGATTAATAATTATTCACAATAAGCCCTCTTATATAAAACAGTGTTTGTTATATAAAAATGTATAGTATTTAACGACATCAAGTGTAACATGTGTACGTACGGTGGAAATAAATAAACTGCAACTGAACTGAAACTGAAACCACTCATTGGTCTAGTGGTAATGAATGATACAATTACAACGGAGTTGAACAATAATCGATTTATTTACTTTTTCATTAAATTTGCTTTTCAAATATATACCCAAGTCTAATTTTCCTCATGGTGGTGCTAGATTGTTCTTAGATCAGCAACCATGTGTAACCATTTTTTCCAGTGAACGTCATAGTGAATAGTAAACAAGAACAGCAAGTTCCTTTGTTTGTTACTTTGCTTTGTACTAACAAACGGTTTAGGCACAGGAGACCTAGTTTTGCAGAGCTAAGATGTTATATTTGGATGATTTATTATCAAGTCTAGGTGAGGGCAGCGACAGACATAGCTAAATATCGTTTATTTTATAGCTTTACTGTTGTGTGAGAAGAGGAGAAATACTATAGAAATAGAAATAGAAAATGTTTATTTGTGTTTCATATAAAATAATACAACTTAAGAACTAATAATAATAAAGATAACAAATTAGGAACGAATAAAATAATTAAAATACGAGAACACAGAAAGGCTGACATAAGCCAGTGCAGCGCTGCTTTTCAGCGGCGCTAGGGTGCTGCGTGCAGCACACAACACAAATCACTAATGATAACAATTTGACACGCTAATCACAAATTGAAACACTAATAACAAAGATATAACAAAATAATTCCGTTTTTACAAAGGTAAGTTAAATAAAGAACAAAAATAAATTTACTAAGTAATCATAACAAAAGATGACAACAAATAGAAACATTAGATAAAACAAAGATTCGTTAGTGCACAGGTATCCTTAAAGATAGTGATATATAAGAAGGGATTCAATTTTAGAATTATTAGATCATAATTGGTTTATCCTAATCTTATGATACATTTTTCCCCACCATCGGACAAAATATTAAAAATTTCATTCGATTTTGTCTGCTTATAAGACTTTACATACTCGCACTTCGACCTATTGACGTATGTGTTCACGGATCGGACCAATTTTGGTTAAGTTATGTTGTTATTGTCTTTTTGTAGTACAAGTTTACTATCAATGGCTTTTCAACCTCTTTGTAAGGAATCTACACGCTCAAATCGGGGGAGATGTTGAGGAAATGATGTCTTCATGCACTGAAAGGTCGCACCGACTTGGCGAGCTGAGTCGCAGACTGTTATTATAGATATTATGATGATCCGTGTGTTATCTTATCGAATTTAGGCAAGTGCTCCGATGGTCATGAGAGTGTTTGCATATATGTAATGTATGTATGTTGTATAAAGGTTGCCTGGAAGAGATAGCTTCTAAGCGATAAGGCCGCCCATTGTACTTGTCACATGTAATGTCTTTCATAATGATCTGTATTTGATGTACAATAAAGTATTTTTGTATTGTATTGTATTATCAATGTTTCGGTCACTTAGTCACATAATTAGCATAATAAATAATTTTGACTGTTTGGCAAAACATACAAAGTTTAGCTGTGTAGTTTCAGCCGGTGCATCACTATCCTTACTCAAGCCCAGGCTAGCCTCATATTAGTCTGTGTATACCCAACATTTAGCTTTCACATTGCCTAATCCACTGTGAATCCACCCCACTAAGTCTCTTGTGGCGAGCTGAGCCTTCTGAAACACAGGTGCGGTGGGAGTAGAGTGCACATCTAACAGTTTATTATTTTACTATGCAGGGTGTCCCCTTAATACTGGCAGTCCCCAAAATGGATGAAACTAGATTAAAAGAGTAAAATATGAGAAGCTATGTATACGTGTGCATCACGAATTGAGTACGAGCGTATCCACTGAATGTTACATTTCAAATGGCTACCATACAGTGAGGAAGAGGTACTGGTCACGTTTTCAAACATACGCGTCGATCATTTTGGATTTATTTTCATTCATTTTGGGGATTGCAGATATTCAAGGGGCACCCTGTATGCAGAGCTCTATAGAGCCACAAACTAGACGCTGATCCATGAGAAGATATCTAATGGATATAGATGAACCCTAGTTATCTACTACCTGCCTATGAGGACTCTTGTCATTAGAAATGTCTATAGTAATAGAACTCTGTACGTGTACAATAAACACAACTGCACTGTTACACCTTGATATTTGAGAAGTGTATCTTATTTTACAGTTTTATTACAGCATATATGTATGTAGCTCTGTAGGAAGTTCCACAAATATAACCGTTTACCAGAATTTCACTTGTATCGCATACAAATAGGGCTCCGGTATGTTCACAAATTAGGTACCTGGTAATTAAGGCTGGTGGGGGAGGCCTGTCTACTAAGACTAAGATATGCTGGTGATGATGATGATGATGATGAATTAAGGCTAACCTCTAGTAGACACAACTAATTTCCAAAATATGGTAAAAATTGTTTAACCCTTACAACATTTTATCTTAAAATTCTTATACAGAATCTTGCACAGATTCGTGTAAAATTCCAATATTTTAGGGATTTTTAATATTTTCTGCGTTTTTAAGAAATTAAACTACTATGAATCCATGTTGCAATAAAGTATGATGATAACGTAGCTTTTGATAATATGGTGATTTTTAGAAATAATTCTCTATAATATAATTGCTCCAAAAGTTAGACGAAATCTGTGAAACATGAGTTCTTAAATAATGTTTTATTATTTATAGATTCTGATAACAACTTTTCTGGTAGTTTAACCGCTAAAATATTTGAATTCCACGCGTATCTCTGTCCGTTCCGTGTCGATGAGTCGGTAAAGGAGTTTCTGAATAGCCCTGCGAAACCAATTTTCAGCCGCTCAATAGGTTTAGTTTCCGTTGAACATAGCTGAACAAGTCGATGGCTGAACAACACTCCCGATTAAGACACAAAAAAAAATATTCCAAATCGGTGGTCAAAACTTCCTTTGGAAGCTACGTTAGATGGAACAGAGAGACACGCGTCAAACTTGCCTCTTTTTATCAAGAGACTTTTCAGAATGTAAAAATCTGAAAGTTATACCTCTATAGAGACACAAATTCAATCGCCTACGTATTCATGCATTCATCTATAGCGCAGTAGGCTTAGAGGGAGATTGAATTTCATTGCATTACAAATTGACATGAAATGTATCCGTCCGATCGGAAATTGTTGAGGTATTATGGTATGAGGTTTGCTTGATAGGTTTGACTAAAATGTTTCTCTATCCTTTAAATGTCTCGTAGATAAAAAGCTCTTTGACTCGTGAGACGCAATAGGCAACGTGTCACGGGAGACGTTGGGAATAACCCAATTACTACAATTATTATTTTTGGCACCAAAAGGCCTATTTTAATTCTGCGTTTCAGTATATGTGCCAATTGGAACTCTAATTCGGTGTATCAGAGTATACCAATAGCGGAAGCGAAACACATAATTTCGTGTTGGAGAATTAAAATAGGCACCCAGGTTTGCTTGATTAGGACTTGATTATGTTGGAGGTCAATGAGTTCCGACACTGTCTAAAATAGATAACAAATTTGACATCTCTGTTTGTCTATTTGCCACTCTGTACTTACTTACTACTTATATGCCTATTATACTATTAATCTGTAGTGTAAAATGAGGGTTCTTTTATTATAATTCACAACACTTATAACTTACGAATTCTACCAATACATTCATCAGCTTCCTAAAGGCCATTAAATTAAATATTATTACCAATTGTTTCAATAATAGGTAGAATAGCCCTTCTGTTGTAAAGTCCCCATTGTCATTTTATTGCCAGTAAAGTTGGAGCCTGGAGCAAAACACCCGTAAAATAATAATTATTTGTTTGCGTATGGGGAAATTCCATAAATAATTTTCACACAATATCTACATTCTATGTTCCTCAATGTCGTGTTACTATGTGATCAACGTTAAAAGCAAAATACTGACGAAGAAATACTGTTTCATTTAGCTATAGGCAGACGTAGATATTTTTTTGTGATGTATATCTAAAAAGAAAATGTTACTACGATAGCTTAAACCACGCTGTGCACTGTGCACGGCCACACGGGGAACTTTAGCTACGCGTGGCCGCGTGGTTTCGTTTTTTTAACAACGAGGGTACGTTACCGGCTAACGTGTACCACGTGCACAGCGTGTACTGTGTGCATAGCGTTGACTGCGCTGAGCTGCGTCAGTGCCATATTTGAGCAAGCCATACATGTAGCAAGGACGTAATCACGCTACATTTTTTTGCAAAGCGAAGCTAGTCACACTTGCATAGCCTCTCCGTGCGCGGCGGTGGGACAGCAGCTTAGCCCCGTCATCCTTCTTCGTCACGATTTTGGCTAATAGTTAAAGTTACAGAACAACAGGGCCTTAGTCAGCGGTAATGGCTCCGCGGCGGTAATAATCACCGGAAACGTCCGATAGTGAACGAAACATGAGTGAGTCACTTGTGTTTTGAATCGATATTACGACTCACTCAATGAGTCTGTTTAACTAAGTATTACAGTTCCTATGTTGTATAAATCATACCATTACCTCCACAAAGTGTGTTTACCGACATCAGCATCATCATCACCGCTGTAGATGATGCTTATGTCCCACTGCCCACTGTTGAATAGATATAACAGACCTCCTGAAGTTTTAGTCTCCCACGAGGTGGGGCTAGCCGTTTAACAAGAGGCAATTCATGACGGATGTAAACGGGCAAACTATGAACCTTATTTACGTGTTAGAAGTACATCAACGATTCTGAATGAATTCATTGAACTGAATGTCTCTACCGGTTATGTTTTAAGATTGCATGAACAATAGAGGACACCCAAAGAGTTTTAAGTTTTAAAACAATAATATTTAGAGACATTGTGATGTCTTTTATTTGGAAAATTATGATGAATAGCGCGCCTTGGATCAGAGTGAACGTGTATGGTCTAGGAGGAAGTTAGCCGTGTTCTGAACCACGGATTTGGTTACGGTTTTCAGTGTTGAGGAATAGGTTTAATTACATTTTTTGTTCAATGGTTAGATCAACCGTGACGTAAATATTGAAGAGTAAGAGCATTGATTACTACGGACTGCAAGGAGGCTAGTTTCTCGTAGTTTCTTGGAAAATTGTACAGAAACTGTAATTGGAACCTAGTGATTTCCTTGACGAGGTAGGAATACGAGAGGGTTCTATTATATAATATTCTTTGCCCAACCAAAACAATCGCAAAAAATAGGTATATTACTTGGGAGATTATGGAGGTGCCTAAGAGTGCCGATTACATAATATGTTTATTCGTACGTATGTATTTCAGCAGTGTACTATGTAATTAATGACATACTTAATACCCATGTAAACTATGTAATGACATACTTAGTACCCATGTAAACTATGTAATGACATACTTAGTACCCATGTAAACTAGTTTAGTGTTGTAAGCATTCGTTTTATTTCTAATAAGTCAGAATTCTCATTACATTTTATGTACCTATGTGATTATTATTGATTAATTAGGTTGTTGCCTGAGCTCCAATAGCGTATACTAAAATTGTTGCGGTTAAAAAGCTCGTAGTTGCATGCACCACCACCCGCCGAATCAAGAAAGAGCTGTTTATCTGTCAATCCTTCCGGTGTTCGGGCCTGGTGAGATTTCCCGTGTTGAGTCAAATTAAGCCGCAGGCTCCACTCCTGGTGGTGCCCTTCCGTCAGTTCCTTTAAGTGTCAGCTTTGCAACCATACTCCCCCGGAGTCCAAAATCTTCCAAGTTCATGCATAAGTATAACATTTAGAAAATAAGGTCTTTTACTCTCGTCATTTCTCTCTGTCGATATTTTTGGATAAAATTATTATTATCATCTAAATTAAGTAAGAAGTCAAAGAAAGGCCATCTTCTCTCCTTCCAAATTGCTCTATTTTGCGCCAGGTACAGTGATGAGGTCGTTTAAGTTTGCTCCTAGGTCGTCAAAAGGGAATATAAAAAATTCTGTAATACTTGGCGATTGAAAAAAATATTTGGAACTTTGTAGATCCTTGTGGAAAAATCCATGATTGCAATAATGTGATACAAGAACGTGACTCGGTTATTACCTGCATTAAAAGTATTATGAGTTTGTATTTATGTAGGTTGTAGCGTAGTCATGCCTATTGCGCGCACGCAGCGTGGCTAGGCTATTGTGGGCTGCAGATTGGCACATATTTGTTTATTCAGGCGCTTGTTAGGGTTTGATTGCTTACCTAAGTTGGTCCAGCAATATTCAAAAATACATTTAATTGCCAAAAGAACTTATATCGGGCTGATATTTTGTGTAGATTTAGACCTATAGTAGAATTATAGTCTTTCTTTTTATACCCATAAACCAGTCCAATAACTTTAATACTTTTTTATAAAAAAAAATATTAGATCCTTGTGGACTTGAATCAGTATCCACTAACTATTTTTTGTTTTGCTAATTTTTACTGCGGTAAAACGCCGCCTGCGAAACTGCGGTCGGAAGCTATGAAGCGGTATAAAACTACATTGCATTATTGCTATATTTCAACCCGATCCGTTCACTAGTTATGGCGTGAAGAGTAGTAACAAACGTCCATACTTTCGCATTCTATTTATTTATTTAAGAAACAAAATCCACAGCCTTTAAAACTAATATTAACATACTTAATTACTAAACTTAAGGCCAATAAAGGATTTACTTTGTATAAAATTAAAAATGACTCACTATAAATCAAATTAATAAACGCTAAAACAATTTGAATGACATATGTAAGAAAAAAAAGAGAATATAAACTAAATTTAAAACAAAAAGAAACATGAAAATTAAAACTAAAATACTAAATACAAATCTCATTATTCAAGTGTTTCAACTATGTACCTAAACTATTACAGCCATACTGTTAACTATAAACACTATAAATTAGGTCATTGGGAATAACTAAATACATTACAATTACACTTAATGATAATAAAGCCTGCAAGTTAACTGTGTACTATAAATCATATATGTTTATAATGTGTATTATATATATATATATATATATTTATGTCTATGCAATACAAGTATACTAATATAAAAACATGCGTCGACCTATAATGATCCACGCCACACTATTAATCCACCAACTTCGTACGCGCGTTTGGCTCTACCCCGCCAATTGTACCCTGTTCTAGATTATTTAAGACTAGTAGAACATCACGTTTGAACCCCGGCTTACCAATGTTGAAGATGTCTATATCATTAAATATTTTGTTATAGCTATTATGCAGACGACTAATAAGAGAATGTTGAGCATAGTTAGAAGTAGTATTGGACACAGCGAAAAGTTTAGTTTTGGTATGTCTAGTTCGCTTTTTTTTTGGGCACGTTTAAACATAAAACTTTTGAGAGCAATTCGGAACAATCTATAAAGCCATTGCATATGCCATAAAGGAAAGACATGTCCGCCAACTTACGTCGATTTTCGAGACTTGTTATATTATGGAATTTGCACGAATCTCGATAGTCAACAGATCCATAACCACGGAAACATCTATAATTGAGGTGTTTTATGAATTTCCGTTGAATGCCTTCTAAGCTTTGCGTGTATATGAGATATTGTGGATTCCATACTGAGCTACAATATTCCAGGATGCTTCGAACATAACAGTAGTACAGAATTTGCATTGGTATTTATTTATTTTATTTTATTTTAACAATATTCAGGAAATTAACAGCTAACTTAATGAGCAGGTATCTGACTTAATACTGAAGGCAAATTAAAAATTTCCACAAAAAGCTACTTAAATTGATGCTAAACAAAGTTACAGGACGACGACTACTACTTATACTTAATCTAAAAGTTTGTACACATATAAATATAAATTTCTACCAATTTTGGTTTATACCTCTACGACTTAAGAAAATAATCAAAAAGAGGATGTACCAAAAAATCTACCACTCACTATTCTTTTTAGTTTAGTGGGAGGATCAATGAAAATATCCATATCAAGCTCTCTGGATAGAATGTTAAAACATCCGCATGACCTTATCAAAAATGTGTTCTGCCTGTAGTTGGTTTTACATGTTGGAAGATGGAAAGTTTTAGGGTATCTAGTTTTAAAGTTAGTATTAAATCCTATTTGTTGCAGCAGTTCCGCGCAGTCTACTTTGCTATTAATGATGCCAGAAAGATAACTTAGATCTGCTATGGCTCTTCGTTCCTGGAGGGGCAAGAAATGGAATTTGCGACATCTTGTGTAATAATCAGGCAAAAATTTTTTTGCCCTAAACTGTATATATCGTAGGAACCTTTTCTGTATGCCCTCCAAGCGAGAGATATACATATTATACCTAGGGTTCCATACCTGCGAACAATATTCCAAGTGGCTGCGCACATAAGAACAGTACAGTATCTTAAACGTTTTAACATTTGCGAAATCATGGGACATTCTAAGGATGAAACCTAATGCTTTCGATGCCTTGCCAACTACTGCATTAATGTGTTCGTCAAATAAAAGTTTGCTATCAAACGTAACGCCCAGATCTTTTATCTTAGATACTCTAGTTAATTGTACATTTTGTAGCGAGTATTTAAATTTAAGGACATTAGGTTTACGAGTAAAAGAACAGACGTAGCATTTAGAAACATTTAAATCGAGCTTGTTGAGTGTGCAATAGTTTTGAAGTCGGTCTAAGTCATCTTGGAGGCGGGCCGCGTCGACTGCGTCTTTTACAGGGTAAAGAATTTTCATGTCATCCGCGTATAGCAGTATCTTTGAGTAAGTGAAACATGATGATATATCATTTACCATTATTGTAAATAGTAAAGGTCCAAGTAAGGATCCCTGTGGGACACCAGAAGGGACACTCATCGGCGAAGATGAGTACCCGCTGAGTACGACAGTCTGACAGCGGTTACGAACGTACGACGAGAACCACCGAAATAAGTTGCCGCGGATACCTATTATTTGCAATTTTTCCATTAGCATCAAGTGATCTATACGGTCGAAGCATTTACGATAGTCAGTGTAAATAATGTCCACCTGAGAGGGTTCAGATATATGTCGAGAAAGATATTCACTACACAACAATAGGTTCGAAGTGGTAGACCTCCCTCTGAGAAAGCCGTGCTGGTTCGAGTCTAGACTGTTTTTAAGAGTTGGATAGAGCTGAGAGTAAACTAGCTTTTCCATGATTTTAGCAAATAAACATAACTTAGAGATAGGTCTATAATTCTCAACTACATTTTTATGATTATCCTAATACCCGATATGGTACATATCTCACAGCATTCATAATGTATTAACCCTGAGGTTAGTAGCGTGACGGCACAAATCGGTTATATATAGCACGTGGAAAAAACATCACTATAAAGTCTCATCTAGATATGCAATAAAGTAATGACGTAGAACAATGGCGGCCATCAGGCATTAGTGACCTTATTCTTAGACTAAATCAAAATTTTCATACTTTTACGCGTAACTTGCGGTCTTGAATCGAATCAATTTGGTCTTGTTTACAATCAAATTGATTGATTGATTCAAGTTGCATTGCCACGGAGGTAAGTAAAAATGTGTATCCATACTTACAAACATTCGCGTTTATAATATTAGTAGGATAATCAGATTTATAGTTACATTGCCACGGAGGTGAAAAATGTATCCCCGTGGCGTTAGGAATTTGATTCCTAACACCACGGGGATACAATTTTACTTACCCCCGTCTCAATGCGCCCTTAGAAATCATCCCATTTAGCAAGTGAGTACCTACACAATATTTTGAACTAAATCCTAGTATAAAGTGGCCTCACTCAAACCTATCATTGAGGCAATTTCTCTCATAAAAACATGTTAAAAGCATCTTTATCTCCGTCGAAATAAGGTGCCCTAAACGCCTGCCTACACAAACATTACATAAATTCCATACAAGCAAAATATAAATTGCCTACTTACACAATTTACCCTCAAATAAAGACTGTAGTTTATCACGGAGATAATATGAAATAAGGTGTTTTTTCCCTGAAGGATCATTTTGTGGTTTTCTTTATCATTATTTAATGCAGTTGGGAGGTGTCCCTTCTATGAACCTAATCTACCGTCACCTTTTAAATGTGGTTGACAAAGAAAAGATATTATTAATTGGATTTTAAAGCGTTTGTTAGTCTGACTGTATAGTGAAATATATATAACTCTTCTCCGTTGGTAGTCGTGTAAAACTGACAATTAATTAATAAGTTATTAATTAAGTAGTAGTGTAAGTATGTAATCAATTATATTAGTGTATCATACAGCCCCAAGTCCAAAAGTCCAAAGTTAGAGTGAGCTTGTGCTATGAGTATGGGTTCCTGACTGACAAACATAACCTTTCCGCTATTTTTAAACGACGACAAACAAAGGAGGAGGTGTTACTATGTGCGGCTGTATGATGTTTTTTTTTTTCATTTCTTTAGTAGATTTTTTGGTTAGTAATGGACCGACTTGTTTTTTTTTTGCTATTATAAATTTAGAATGATCCCGAGATGGGACATAAGTAAAATACTCCTGAGGGATAAGTATTTGTCCTGAAAAACAATAAATAATAGTAAAAAAAACACGCTTTTATAAATAAACCGAACAAAAAAGTTGAAAATATTTTTTTAAATCATTTAAATTATGGATAAGAGTGATAAATAAAAGAAATTATTTTAATGTAAAAAAGCGTGGATTGGATACATGGACATGGATTTGCGTTCTCTTGCCAACAGCGCACACTTGCCTCATATAACTAGATACTGATAGGAGTAGCGACATTGAAGAAATCTTTTCAGAAAGCACCCCACGCTTTTAGTCTTTTTAGTTTTTTCAATACTTCCAATCAAATTATCACCATCTGCAAAGATTTTACTATAATAATAAAGATAAATATATCATCATCATCATCATCAGCCTATAACAGTTCACTGCTGGACATAGGCCTTCCCCAATGAGCGCCATAGCGCCCTGGCTTCAGCTTCCAGCATCTACCTGCAGTCTTTCGC
Source organism: Eupithecia dodoneata (assembly GCA_947044415.1). Taxonomy (NCBI): domain Eukaryota; kingdom Metazoa; phylum Arthropoda; class Insecta; order Lepidoptera; family Geometridae; genus Eupithecia; species Eupithecia dodoneata. The sequence continues at coordinate 1,118,883 of OX345656.1, read as the reverse complement.
AGGTCGTCATCGCAGTCGGTCGGAGGGCGTCCTACACTACTTTTACCGAGTCGTGGTCTCCACTCAAGAACACGTTTGCCCCAGCGGCCGTCGGCTCTTCGCGAAATTTGGCCGGCCCACTGCCACTTTAGCTTGCTAATTCTTAGAGCTATGTCGATAACTTTGATTCTCTGTCGGATGTATTCGTTACGAATCCTATCCTTCAGAGAAACAGAAATATATACCTATATAATATATATATATAAATCCAAGTTACGGTTTCATGCAGTAGGGATGTACCTACCTACCTCACGTTTGATCGAATCTAACCCTATTTCCGTCCTCACTAGGTAGAGCCCTACATTTTGCCTAATTCCTCCGCGTTATACCGACCCGATAATCGCTTTAGTCGCAACTGGGCCCGCTGCCAGAGTCGAGCACCTACCGACTGGTTCGAAGCGGATAATTCCCTTATCATGGTGACGAGACAAGCGTCTCGTGTGGGTATTACCATGTCCTGATAATAAAGTACGTAGGTAACAAAACCCAACTGGGTATATCTAAGTCTAAAGCTTGATTTATACTAAAACTCCTCTTGAGCAATTTAAAGAAAAACTAAATCGATCCTTTTTAAGTTATTCTAAAGGTGTAAGCTACACATTATTATATTTGTGTAAAATTTGACTTGTCAATGAGATTATTAAGAATTTTGTGGCAACCAAGGCCTATCATGGCCGCGGTGACACTCAACCACCTCCAAAGGAAAAAAAGCCTGAAGAAATAATCGGTAATGATAATTGATTTCTGTGCCATCCACATAAAACGTACCATTTAAAGCATTACAAGTTATTAGCATTTAACAACAGAACTCCCGCTACAGACATTTCTAAAGCTCATTCTGAAAAGTTTTGGATATGGCGGTTGTTACTCTTTACCTCTCAGCTACAGATATAAGATACGCACAGGCGATGTTTTATACATATAAGAGTAAAAGCACTGCTCAATTTGACCAATTTTTATAGAGGAGGGACAATATATTTAGGAATTAAAGCTCAACATGGTTCTCACTGATCTACCTTCGGAATACTGCTGGATGAGGCTGGATGCGGCAAGCTGAAGACAGGGCTGATGCTTTTAAGGGGAGGCCTAATATCATGGTCAATATAGGCTGATGATGATGACCCTATCGAAGGGGGTACAATTACCTACAATATCTATTATTGAATCCTTTATGAACCGTAGCTTATTGTGAAGATAGAATAGAATAGAAACCATTTCCCGCGGCACAATAACAATATCTAAGAAGAAATTTGGTGGAGAATTGTAAGAATATGTAGGTAGGTACAAGATCCATCCTATCGCAAGAAGCATTCTACACGTAATTGGGGTGCCGAAGTGACAGGAACATGATGGCCACTGTGATTGGCTTAACATCTGTTTGCCTCAACTAGCTTGCTCGTGGCTAAGGTTTTGTTATTACAGTGCGTAAACCTTCGCACTCGGGTTCAAGTCCCGCAGAAATCGTATCTTTTGGAATAATTTTTAATTTGCTAGAGGCTTTTCAAAATGTCCTGTTAAAAGTTAAAATACAGAAGATACCCATCATTAATAACTTCACTATTACAGAAAGCTCTTAACTTAATTCGGTGTTTTGAAGAATACTAGTTGCGAATGGTTTAAACGCGTTACAAATGTATTTGAACGTCTCACGGGAATACTACAATTTAAGATGACCAAAATTTTTATTCGTTTGATTCAGGATAAAAAAGCTACTTAGCTATCTTAGTACCAAATCTCTTTCAAATCCGTTCAGCCGTTTGAGCGTGATAGAGTAACAAATATACACAATAAAAACTTTCGCATTCATATTATTAGTGTGATGGATAAAGATAAAAAATCATTATTATCAAATTCTCAGATCCAGAACTACATCCAATTCTGCACAGCTGGGTCCGCCAAGAACATTGCTTCACTTTCACAAAAATCATCTCAAGTTTCGTCTTTAAAGGAGAAAACCACAGCTAGTCTACTCGCTTCGGCCGTTAACAGAGGAAAAGCACTCTTTATCACCCGTGGTGGTTCTGCGCTCGATTATTCATAAGTTTAATTAAAAGCCAGTGGTCGCACAGAATAACTATTATAGTATGGATAGTGGTAACTGTCGGCTTCTGGCGCGGCGCCAACGGCGATGTTGGTGCTGGCGATTAACTAACATAGGTGTGTATGTGTTTCTAACGTCTCAGAACCATTTCTGAGATGTTAGAAACACATACACGCTCCTCTTTTCAGTGAAAACGGTCAGTACATGGGTACCTGACCGTTATCACTGGAGTTTTGGAGTTATATGAGTACAACTAACAACGCAATTGTAAAAACTAATTCTAATTTGTTTCTATTATTTAAATATATAATAATAATATTATATAATGATTCATTGTTTGCATGTAATAATTAATTTATTAGTTTCCAATTTTAGTTATTAAATACCTAATTAATTAATTTGTGTAATTGGTAATCATGCTGTTCTAATAAAAAAATATGTGACTAATTTATGAATCATCATAACAGGCCCACAACTGGGTTTCATCCTTCGATCACCAATGCATCGACGTCGGCGATTGACGACCTTGGCGCGTCGTCGGGTCAAGGTCCGCCTCAGATGCAAAAGGTTGCTGGTTCGCTTCCCCTTTAGTATAATAAAAAATATGTATCAATGTAATGTATTGTATTAAGTACATAATATATCAGTCGTCTATTACCCATAACACAAGCTACCTTAGACGATGCAGTGTGGATTGTCCTTGCAGCATTATTTTATTTTATTTATTTATTTACATCGGTGATCGAAGGTTTCATCCGTCAATCAGCTCAATCGGCCGTCGGAGACCACAGTCATTTCCGGCTACCTCGACCATATCGCCCGACATTTATTAAGCCTACATCAAAAATACCCTGACGTGTCAAATTTACAAACACGTTATCCATTCTTTTATCCCGTGGCACGTGATTGACAGCCGGGCGGGATTAAAGCGTCTCCACGTCCGGAGACGTGACGGGAACGACATGGGATGATGTATGTACACTGGACTGGGGCTATTACAGGGCTATTAATGGACTTTTTCATGAGATAATTATTTATAAACTTACACGAGCTGAACACATACAACGGATATTTATCGCGTTTGCTTACCTATTTTTCCCGACGTTTCAACAGGTTTAGACACTGTCGTGGTTACGGGACTACTGAAGTACAGTTGTTTTTACATGACATGTCAGTGTTTCGATGTGAACAATTGCTTTTGAACAAGCCTACATGATTATAAAGATAAATTAAAAAACGTCCGATATATTTTTATGTATAAAGTGCATATCGTCGTATTTCTTAAAACGATTGTATTTTTTTGCAGACGATAAAACGGCAGGTATCATACCATCGTCATACACGATTGCTTGCAATGTCAATGAGTAGGTGTCATTTAGCATTTTTTTGTAAACTCGTTTTTTAGAAGTAGGTACCATTTCGCTGGCTAAATTTTTTATTGCTTTTTATTGTGTCTTTAAAATACCTTTTTGACTTGCTAGTAGACCATATATCTAGGTATTTCTAGCTTATAGAGATACTAATCTCTACGTTTCTTTCTAGCTACCAAAGAGTTCAAAATAAAGTCTTCCTTATTTTAGGAACTCTAAGGGCTGTTTTTGAAAAAAGGCGTGTTACTATTTCCACGAATTATATGGCGCACTGACCGAAATAATGGACAGTGGATATAATCCAAGCGCGGACCAGGAGCACTTACTTAATGCCTACATACTATTTTATGGGACATCTAAATAACCCGGGTAGGAAGGGTAGGCACATTTTTCCAAATCTCCTTTCTTGTTTAGTGGGTTATTGAGATTTGTCTTTTTTGGGAAATGGACTGATAACGTGAAAATAAATTTATCAATAATGTAGCCTCTAAGCAGCAGGGCTTACGTATCAGCATGAGTAACTATTGGTAGATTTCTTTTGTAGACGAAAATGGTTCGGCTCGGCTGGCAATTAAGAACAGAAATAAATATAAATAAATAAATAAATAATGCTGGACAATTCACACAGCATTATCTAGCCCCATGGTAAGCTGAGCTTGTGTTATGGGTACTAGATAACTGATATACATAATACAATACATTACATACATAGATATTTTTTATTATACATAGAAAACGACCAGAACACCCGGAACAAATATCTGCAGATCGTACACACAATTGTTCCGAGGCGGGAATCGAACCCGCAACCTCCTGCGTCACAGGCGGACCTTCGCCCACCGCGCCACAATGGTCGTCGATCTTATCTAAACCAGCTTCTATTAACAAAAGTAGTTATTCGGTCCCTGAGTATATTATGTGGATTTCAATTTAGACTAGGGTAGGGCCACAGAATCCTAACATTATAAACACGAAAGTTTGTATGTTTGGACGTTTGTTACTCTTTCACCCAAAATCTACTAAACGGATAGGCTTGGAGCCATACGCCCTTATTAATTGAATCTTAAATCTAATTAAGTACCTAACTGAAAGACGAAAGATTGCAGGCAGATGCTGGATGCGTCTAGCTGAAGACACGCTATGGCGCTCATTGAGGGAGGCCTATGTCCAGCAGTGGACTAACAAAGATGAAGATGAAGTAGATACTTACATAGATGTAAAATACTAAAGATAGCAAAATATGACAAAATACCAAGGCTCCTTAGTATTTCTCCTTTTACTACCTTTTCCATCCAGTCCTATTTCTCTTCTTCTTTTATACACATCCTGATTAAAAAATACAAAATTATTTATTTGCCATTTCACTTATTTTTCTGGCGGCACGAGGCAAATAATTCAGTTTTCCTATTTCCGTATAAATCTAATTGTTTTATCTTAACTTAGGGCACCCCTACACGTCAATTATTATTCATTGTTATTTTGCTTCTGTGTACAAACAAGTTCGTTCGCTTCCATATGAAAGCGTTAAAGCCCGGATTTAAATTCCATACCCCGTATTAATTAGTATCCATAAAAGATTCACGTCAAATTATTACAATACAAAAGGGTTTTTATATCGACAGTTTTATCCGATGGAATTTTGTGCGAAAGAATTTTCCTCGTCCTAAAAATATACTAAAATAAATTACCCTTCCAAACTTTGTAGCGTTATTAGGGTTGCCAATCAAGCGTTTTTTTGACCGAGGATTTAGGGAAGCATTAGGCCGCGATAGCTATTTTGAAATTAAAGGGTTTAACAATTTATCTGCGAGGCACATAATTATAATTAAAAAGATTAAAAAATATCACCTATACACTAGCCAAACTCGATGTAGAATGTTTGTAAGCAAACCACGACACAAATAAAATATGATATTCGCTTGCTAGACGTCGATTTTTACATATAATGTACATAAGCAATATTTATAGAAGGAAGTATCTCAAATCGACTAGTTATGGAAATTATTTTAATTAATTATTAGGTATAAGAACGACGCGGCAACAGAGAGAATTTTAGGTTAACTATGGGCAGTTTGTTTACAAACATTCTACATCGACTTTGGCTAGTGTATAGGTACATTATTTTTCGAGAATTTAAAAATAATAATTGTAAACAAATGGCGGCCAGATATTTATGATTCAATCTGTAGGACAAATCCGTATTTTATTTAAGCGGGTCATAAGCCCTCTTTATGGGACCTTCCCTCTAATAACTCCTGGAGTTATGCACGGCCCAGCTTTGGGTTTAAATGACTCTGAATGATAGTTCTCCTGCTGTTCAAACGTAGCAATGTTTGCAGAATGCTATTTAATTTTTATAGGAGTTGCTGTTATCTTATGTTGATCCGGGTCTACGACGAATGCGAGCGTACTACACGAACGCACTAGGTTACTGGGACAAATTGCAGACAGCGATAAGGCCGCCCATTATACTGTACATGTTTAAAATTTAGATATAAGGTTTTATTTTGTTATGTTTAAGTGCAATAAAGTGTATATTCATTCATTCGCACTATGTCTACTTAAGGTATTGATCTTTTGTAGGTATATAAAAACGATCGTAGGTAGTTTATTGAATTAATTATGAACGTAAAGGGTTAATCGGGATAGAACGTTGGTGTTCTTTCAGATGCAAACAAGTTCTAATAAATCGTATTTTCTAAATTTATTTTTATGAATAGCCATTTAATTTTTCAAAAATTTAAAACTGACTTCGAATTCCTTAGTATTATATACCTACTGTATTTTTGAACAAATAAATGATGTTTACTTTACCTTATTACTTTCTATAGGTAGATATCAGCGCAACTAGAAGCTTAATAGCCTCAATAACATTCCATTTAAAAAACAGAACTGTTCAAATAATGAACTAACACGGTCTCAATATAAAGCGACTGCCTAGCCAGCACATTTGAAATGCAATTTTCCACCAGTGTAACACCTGCAAGCTAAGCGCTGGCTTAGGAAAAAAGGTGTAAGCGGGTCTTACACCAGGGAAAGTAAATGCAGGAACAAAGAACGTCATTTTTAAAGATTACCTATCCTTTTACCATGGTCCCAGATGCCATAAAATAGCGTTTAATACAATACAATACAAAAAATACTTTATTGGACACCAGATGCATTACAAATAAGACATTAACACTTTGACTGCGATTTTTTTTCGACGACTGCGATCTTTTTTTTAACCTAAAAAATTCGTGCTGCCGCTCTACACAGCGTTTGTGTTGCGCCGCACATGCGTTTCGTTCGAAAAATATTACGGCTGTGCTGAGTCACAAATATCTGTATTTTCTCAGCCGCTGCGCTAGTGTGGATTTACGCATATTAGTCACTTGTAGAAAACACATACTGTGTGATATCAGCACTCAAAGTGTTAAAGTTAAAACGGGATACATGTATTTACCATGATTTGATTTTTGAGTTTTCCAATATTTCGGCACAGATTCATGCGCCATGATCAACAAAAAAAAAAGACAGTACAATGGGCGGCCTTATCGCTAAGAAGCCATCTCTTCCAGGCAACCTCAACCTTATATTCCGTCTTTTCTTTAAATATTAAAAAAACTGCAGATCTCTGGGGCATTTCCGTTAAAATTATTAAACCTTTAATTGATACGATTGCACCAGATCTAGCTTTTATATTTAATGAATCCATTGATTGTGGCATATTTCCTGATCTAATGAAACATAGTAAAATAATCCCATTGTTTAAATCGGGTATTAGGTCTGACCCCACTAACTTTAGACCAATATCAGTACTGCCTACATTCAGTAAAGTTTTTGAAAAACTGATTTTACACCAATTACTTAGACATTTTAATGGCAATGACCTGCTACACTGTAAGCAATTTGGGTTTACTCGTGGCAGGTCAACTACTGATGCCGGTGTAGAGTTGGTATCGCATATTTTTGATGCTTGGGAGAAGTCGCAAGATGCTTTAGGCGTTTTTTGTGACTTGTCAAAAGCATTCGATTGCGTTCATCACGAAACATTAATCAGGAAACTACATCATTATGGAATAAGGGACAGCTCTTTGGATCTTCTTACATCTTACTTGAGTGATAGGATACAAAGAGTTGACATTAATGGGAAACGATCTAAAGGGTCTGTGGTTTCAATGGGTGTACCGCAAGGCTCTATCTTGGGTCCTTTCCTATTTTTAGTTTATATTAACGACCTGCCTCATCTTGTAAAGAATGATCATGAGATTGTATTGTTTGCTGATGATACTTCATTAATTTTTAAAATGAATCGACAAAAAACAAATTTCGACGATGTAAATACTGCAATCTCAAAAGTAGTCCATTGGTTTAGTATCAATAATCTTTTGCTTAATGAAACAAAAACAAAATGTATAAGATTTATTCTACCTAATGTAAAACAAGTTAAGGCTGATGTAAACGTAAAAGGAGAAACGGTAGAAATTGTAGACAATACCGTATTCTTAGGAATAACCTTAGATAGTAAACTTCAATGGGGCCCACACATAGATAAGCTATCGAGGAGACTTAGTTCTGCAGCATATGCAGTTAAAAAAATCCGTCACCTTACAGACGTTGATACTTCTAGACTAGTCTATTTCAGCTACTTCCATAGTATTATGTCTTATGGCATACTATTGTGGGGGAACGCTGCAGATATAAACACCGTTTTTGTGTTGCAGAAGAGGGCTGTTCGTGCGATCTATAATATGGGTCCCAGAGAATCCCTACGTAATAAATTCAAAGAAATAAACATAATGACAGTACCATGTCAATATATTTATGAAAACTTGTTGTACATTCATAAAAACATCGATCGATTCAATAAAAAAAGCGATATACATAATGTAAATACTAGAAATAAGAATAAACTCGCTGTTCCCACAACTAGACTACATAAGATAAGTGCATCTTTTAAAGGGCAATGTATACGCTTCTACAACAAAACTCCAAGTGAGTTGCAAAAATTATCAATAAATAAATTTAAAAAAATTGTGAAGCATATTCTTTGTAAAAAGGCTTATTACAAAATATCAGATTATCTAGAAGATAAAAAAGCTTGGAACGAGTTTTGCTCCAACTCAAAATCTAACAACTTACAGATAAGCAAATCTATGTACTCGACACATAAGTTATGAACATACTGGTGGTTTCTTCTCACTTCTTCCACTGGTGGACAAAAAATTGAAGTGAACATCAATATAATAATGAATAGTATAAAATATGACTTGTCTAAGTGCTTATTTGTAAGCCTAAGGAAATAAACTTTCATTTCATTTCATTTCATTTCATTTCATTTCATTTCATTTCATTTCATTTCATTTCATTTCATTTCATTTCATTTCATTTCATTTCATTTCATTTCATTTCACTTCCACAAGAACTAGGTCGTGTTGTTAAGTAACCAATAATAAAAGTCATATATTTTTTTTTTTAAATACCTATAGTACCTACTAATCCTCGCTTGCTGTCATCATCAGCCTATATTATTCCACTGCTGAACATATGCCTCCCTCCCCTAATGTGCGTTTTAGTTATTAGTACCCTAGCTTCAGCTTGAAGCATTCAGTATTATGGTTAAGATTTAAATCCCTAGGCTTATGTTATTCTGTATTTTTTATATTTTTGTGTGTTTTCCTTTTTTGTATAACATGTGTACAACACACACACACATGTTATACAAAATGAATTATGAATAAATTCTTTTATTATTTGTATTACAATTAAAATTCAGAAATTAATCGAAATCGATGGATGCAGGCTGCTGTGGACTGCTACTTGATGTGTGGTATGGGCGAGTCCTAAGTCCAGCAGTGGACGTGCACGGGCTGATATATGATAATAATGATAAAAATTTAATACCATTGGTTTATTCTTACTACATTTATGGCTGTACTAGCTAAAAAGATCAAGAGACGACTTTTTCATACAACATTACTACACGTTGACGTAAATCAGTTCTCCACTTCATCACTCAGACTTCATCAATCCAGCTGTACCTAGAGCGGATAATATTGGATAGTTTACATTACGAAGTACCTAGCCTTATGTTACCTAATTTTACGTAAACTAGTAATGCAAAAGTCAGCCTTTACCCATCATCATCATCATCATCAGCCTATATCAGTCCACTGCTGGACATAGGCCTCCCCCAATGAGCGCCATTGCGCCCTGTCCTCAGCCTGCCGCATCCAGCATCTGCCTGCAGTCTTTCGCAAGTCGTCATCCCACCTGGTCGGAGGGCGTCCTACACTACGTTTACCGAGTCGTGGTCTCCACTCAAGAACACGTTTGCCCCAGCGGCCGTCGGTTCTTCGCGAAATATAGCCTTTCCCCATCTACAGTGTAAATGTAGCCCAGTTTTATGTAGTAACACTCAAAAGGAATGTTCCAACGTCTGAAGGCGATAACTGCACTGGGTACAGAAAATTGAATAGAATGTCACTGATGGTTATGGCTTTGCTCGTGCATTTTACGAACACGCTGTCGAAATGGCTCAGATGGCAGGTACATCTATAAAATGCTAGGTATCTTACAGATGTTTTGAAATGGAATTCACAGGTTTATTTCGAGTGCGTTCAAAATAGAATAGAATAGAGGTCATTTCGAAGTTTAATAATAGTAGACAGACCATTATTTTAAAAATGTTCATCATCATCACCAGCAACCTATGTATGTTAGTACACTGCTGGACATAGGCCTCCCCCAATGAGCGCCATAGCTGTCTTCAGCTTGACGCATCCAGCATCTGCTAGCAGTCCTTCGCAGGTCGTCATCCCACCTGGCCAGAGGGCGGCCTACACTACGTTTGCCGAGTCGCGGTCTCCACTGAAGAACACGTTTACCCCAACGGTTGTCGGTTCTTCGCGAGATATGGCCGACCCAGTGCCACTTCAGCTTGCTAATTCTTTAACAACAATGTTCGACACATTCAAATTTTAATAATAAGTTGCAACGCGCAGATTAATCCAACGCCGCTACCACGCAGCAGAAAAAAATGTATTTAAAGTTAGGACCCTATACAGTTTACAGCATCAAAATGGATTTCCGCAAGGTTATAAGTGGCCGGGAGCTGTCTGTCATATATCGTCGCTTCGCGTCCTGTCTCAGTGTGCGATGACCGTTAGTTTTAAATGCCCGTCCTCTTTCTAAAGAGCTTAATAAGTAGGTTACTTAATAAGTACATAGGTTACTTAATAAGTAGATAACTTAATAAGTAGGTTGCTCAATAAGTAGTATTCGTATTTCCAGGGCACCAAAAACTGAGCTGTCTGAAGTTTCAGAACGTCGTTGGCAACGGGTCTACAATAAAAGTTTTGAATTCCGTTTCAGTTTTGATTCATCGAGGTATCGTGGAACTCTATACAGTTCATTAGATACAAAGTGATTATGTAGCAATGCAATTCGATTTTCTGTTATTCCCTGTAGTCCCCTTAACTAATAGAATAAATAAATATTGCACGAGCTTGTGTTATGGGTACTATGTAGATGACTGATATACATAATACAATACATTACATAGATAGATATTTTTTATCATACCTAGAAAATGGAACACCGGAACAAATATCTGCAGATCGTAAAACATTTGTCCGTAGACGGGAATGGAATCCGCAACCGCCTGAATCGCAGGCGGACGTTCTCCCACCGCGCCACAGAGGTCGTCAACAACTAATCGTATTGTTTCAACTTTTGATGCTTATAAATATAGGTCTATCAAGGTTCCTTTTCGAAAAATCACATTCATTTGAATAACAATAACTCATGACTGTATCGAAATAACAATGTAGTGACATCCCTACTGGTCCCCATACTGAGCGACGACCTTTTTTGACGTCACGGATTACATTTATGTGTACCGATTTAGTTAGTTTAAATTAAATTTGAGTGCCCAGCGTATGCACCTGCTCATAGAGTTTGTAATTTAGTGACGAAATAAATGCATACTTTACTTACAACCTAATCGATGTCAACTCAAATAAGAACTCCACGAAACAGGTCCGCTCTCACCGAACTATTTAAACGCAATCAACGTTCCTACTTCAAATCGCGTTGAAACTTTTAACATAATTACACTAAACTTACTTTTACGTTTAGTGAAAACTAAGCTAACACGACTAAACTAAAAGGCTTTGCTAACGAAGCAGCTAATTAACATAATGAGACTGTATCAGTAGGTAATAAGGCTCTGATAATGAGTCGTTATCGAAGACTCGTTTTACATAAATGAGTGCACAATCTGCAGTTTAGGTAACGAGCTGGCGGCGCCGGCGTGCCTGCCGAGATAATGACTTGTCAATAATCAGGCTACAGGCCAGAGAGGCCGAAAGAGGAACAGGACGGCCCACGCTTTCCTTATGGGTCCCGAACACATCTCAAGACATATTTAAAATTGCTAATTTAAAAATGCCTTTAAAACGGGATATTAACCATGATTTTGATTTTTGAGTTTTCCAATATTTCGGCACAGTTTCATGCGCCGTGATCACTTTAGTGTTAATAAACTTTCAAAAGTTTTATTGCTAACCTTTGCTAACAAGTCTAAATACATTATTAAGCACTACATAGCATAAAACAAAGTCGCTTCCCGCTGTCTGTCTGTCCATATGTATGCTTAGATCTTTAAAATTATGCAACGGATTTTGATGCGGTATTCTTTTAATAGATAAAGTAATTCAAGATTAAGGTTTATAAACCATTTGACACGATTGTGCGATGATGGCTAAACGCTTGACCATTACCAATAAAAAAAAATTACATAATGGTAGGTAGTAAATTGAGGTGTCTTTTCCCCATGACCCTGCGCCGAAATAGGATTTAGCTCAGCGTGTCTGAACATTGACGCTCAGCGCTGTTTTTCAGCCATCATCATTAATGACTCTAAAGGCCGTAGCAGCAAAAGATAACAATGTTGTGTGGCTCATCTACAAACAAACCTAACATGACGGGACAGTTAATTTTCAATTTGTAGTAAATTTTCGTTCAACTTGGCTTTGAATCGAGGTCGCACTTAGTTTTTCTAGTGTATGTATGTTACCAAGTAACAGCCAAAAACTACGAAGAGAACCAATTTATCAGTGAGAAGGCTCGAAGAGGGAGATAAAGAAAATATATTCGCCCTGTAATGAGAAGTTGATGTTGATCATTCAGCACACTAATATACACGTAAATGCGAATGTTTTATTGGATGAATATTATGCATGTTCATTTTGTCACGGCAAAAGTACTAAACGGAACGGGCGGAAGATTTGCTCAGATATAGTACTATACTAGACCTGGTTTTTTAACCTTTAAATCAGATCGTATGGGAAAGAAATAACCTACACATTTTCATATAAACAACGCGTGCGAGGCCGCGGACAGAACTTAGATAAAAATGAACCTTTTACATTTTAGGTCTTATGTCCAGTCCTATTGGGGATCATTCATTATTACCGTAACTCAAATGAATACGAGTAGGTACTGTTAGTGAGATATTCAAAGTCCTTCAGAATTGTTCCGGCAGAAAATCAAAGTGCCGTAATAATCTGATTAAACGTCTGAATAGCGGAGGGCACTTGGTTGGTTTCGGTATAGCTACCTTCATTCCGTAACCTAATTTTGGTATCGAAGTATAAAAATTCTGAATAATCTTGTCTTCAGAATCCATACATTATTTTTCCATCTTATAAATAGAGGTGAAAATCTTCGTTGTTGCCTATTCACTCTTGTCTCAATGAGCCTTGAAGATATACTGGCTGAGATATACAAGAACGTAATAAACATGTTTGATCTGTCGATACATACAAATTCATTATTGATGCTCTTAACGTTTCGAGTTGGCGCGAGTTTATTTTTTCTGCTTTCTACAAAGAATAAAACTATCGGAAGTCGAAGATCTGTCGCAAATAATTACTATTTTCTAAAAACAAACTTCCATCGTCGTTGCCGCCCGCCTTTGGTACGTATGTAGGCTCGATAATATTAAATTTTTCGTCAAACAACGAATTGCACTGGACTATTAGAATAGCTGCCTAATATAATTTATATAATAAAATAAGACAAGACAAACTTCACAACAGTCCTAGTTATACATATATAGAATTGAGTTAATTCATTAGTGCTCCAAGTTTGGAACCGTCAGACCGTAAACTACCAATATTGACCCTTAGCGCTCCTTCGCCATTTATTGACCTCAACAAACATTGTGTAGATAATGCAGTCAATCAACTTGTTCAATCAAATGGTCAGAATGCACGGACAGGGAAAAGGAAATCAAACTTGCTATTGATAGAATCGATGATGACGACTGAAGTGGCGCGGTGGACGAAGGTCCACCTGCGACGTAGGAGGTTGCGTGTTCGATTCGCGTCTTTATACCCAGAACAAATATTTGCAGATAGAATACATACATAATCTACCTGAACATTTAAAAAATTAACAAAGAGACTTTTGTAATAGGTAAGGCAAAACTATTTTTATTAGAAAAAAAAAACTTTTCTGTTGACCAATTTGCTACAGAAAAACGAAAATGACATGAACTTATGAATAAATAACATAGAAAAAATGACTGACCGTGACCATTCTAGCATCTATAGGTACATTCAATCTAAACTCAATTTCAATTCAATTTAACTACTTTTGGCAATTATTTTTGGATGAAACTCATTTTATTGAATGAAATTTATAGTAATGTTCATAGTAATGTTTATAAAAGTGTGTGTGTGTGCCCTTCCAGGGAGCATCTTAGTGACAACTTAAATAACCGTTCACCCAAACCTATACCCGCATACCAATCTACCCTCTTTTTTGTGTTCATTTTTTTTTAGACATAACATATACATAAATATTGTGGTTAAGGGGAGTATATATTCTGAACTAAGCATCTTTTTCAAGTTATGACACCGTCACTGGCTGTACTATGTCCCAGCTCCGTAACTGAACAGACAGTCGGCTTCGGTGTGGTTTTCGCCAGCTGCAGCGGCTTTGAAGACTTCGCTATTATAGCTATCTCCGTCTAACGGATTTCAGCTTTCTTATAATTAGGTTTATTTTCCTTTGCTGTTAGTTCTGGTGTTTTGTGCTGAATAATACTATTCATACTCATCTGTTCGCCGTAGGAGCACAAGGCACACTTGGATACGTGTTTCAGTACATTAGAAGATAACTAATTAGACTCCAAATATATTGACTTTTAAGGATAATTTATACTGGTGCTTGGAAACAGCCAATAGTGCTGTAAAAAACCACTGGCCTATTTATGCCACAATAGAGTAGGGACTAAGGCCTATTTAAACCTACGCGGTATTCGCTACCGAGGGTGGTAGCGGTAAGGGTAATTTAGGTCAAGGTTTCAAGCCGTTTGCGATGATTTGCCGCGTATATTTAGTAGGCCCAATGTATGTTGATTTATGTGGGAACAATGATCGTTCGAAGTCTTCTGGGATGACGACCGTTTATCGAAGCTTTTATCTAGATAACGTTTGGAAATAGGTAAAATGTGAAAAGATCCTTTGTAGAAATATCTATAGGCTTTCGTTAAATTAGTACAACAAAATTGGATAAAGTTCAAAACTTCAACAAGAAAGTAGACTTAGACATAGACATTCATTTAAAAATCAAACATTCCGCTTTTTCCATCCAACTCGCTGCGAGTATTCAATGACTGGACTAGTGAGGATTACTGCATACCCACTCTGATTTCGCTGCTGCTCTGATTATCCAATACCTTTTATGTGTGGACAAGCCTTTAGTACGAGTAAGATAGTGCCTTTAGTAAGGTAGTGCCCCGGGTAATTTGGCTCGAGCCGTGATAGAGGAACTAAGCCAGTTTGTCATAGAAAATTAGATCCTTCTCTACTCACGGACATGCAATATACATGCACAATTGCAAGCTAGTAACTTTGATAACGTCTAAGATGCGGAAGGGATCAAAAGCATGCCCCATGGTTCGTGTAAAGATACTCACTGCCTGCTATTGCATCGCCCGTGTCTTTCCAAACTTGGAGAGCTCTAGCTCGAGTCTCAATTTCCGGTTTCCAGAATAACCATTTCTTTGTGTTGACTAATAAGTAAATGATGAAGTTGGTTTAATACTTTTCCAAACTTTTCCAATATCCCCCGGACTATACCCAGGGTATAAAATAACGAACAGCGATGATTTTTCGCTTCAAAAAACATTTATTTCAACATCAAAGAACAAAGCACCAAACATCGGTTTCACGATACGAAACGGTAGCCGATTCGGTGATGCATATGAAACAGGGTAGCCTACCCAGTTTATGAGGAAAGTAATTTTCATGAGCAAGTAATAAAAGGAATTCCAATTTTCGTTGGTATAATCGTTTCCTATTGTGCGTGTAGGTATCTTCCGCCCTGTGCATCCACAGATATGCTGGTCAAAGATGTGAGACCCTCATGATAAGAAGAACTGATTTACCTAATTTTTTATTTTTCACATTCTATTTTTATTTGTATACTTGATGATTTTCTTTATATTAGTGTTTTTTTTTGTTTGTATAGCTGTAGTGAGTAGTCAGTCCGTAACGCCAACAAGTTGCTTTGCCGGAAGACCAGCGTTGGTTGCTAGCATGCTAGTCATACAACTCATGCTGAGGCAAAGCCATTTTGTTACTGGACTTACACGCTTACCGACACGTTTCCTCTTAGTTTAAGTTTATTATGTTCTGTGTAAGTCTTATAACAAATAAATTCATTTTTTTTTTTTAATAATAAAAGTTTTATTTCTCAAATAATAGGCTTACAAAGTACAATAAATTCTAAGTTAAGTAGGAGGTAGTGTCATTCAGTATGTACTTTACTCATTTTTTTATTTCAATTTCATTTATATAATAAAAAACACCTAAGATTATTCGAAAAAAAAACGACAACTAACTACTAGACGGGTGACATTCCATAACCGAAACTCGCTCAATAAAACCTTAAAGCTTATAATAACTTTCCAGCAACAAAATGACACCAGAGTACAATTTAAATTTGGTAGTAATCCCCATTAAACGATGCAGTAAGCCTGCGAAGCCGTTATTTCGCGTATTATGCGAAAGCAATCAGTACACTATACATAATTAACATTTTCCAATTCGGAACAACAGCAATGGACCTAATTACCGCCTCATTAATTAGTTTATTTACCTACTAGATCCTAAACAGGTATAACCGAGCACTTTTATGTTTTTACTCAGTGAAAACCCTCGGAAAGTTTAAACTAAAACATGCAGAGAAGAAGGAACTTTATGTAAAAATAACTAAAGCTAATTTCACTAAATGCAATCACTTTTTTTCATTTCATTTTACATTCCAAATTAAAGTTTTATTCCGGGTTTCCTAGATAAAATATGCGTATCCGGACTGAATTTTTCGGATTTTTGGGATTTCACTCTTTGCCATCTGAAAACAAAGATGAGCGTGGAATCCTTTCATCCCAGAAGACTTAGAACGACCATTGTTCCGACATAAATCAACATACATTGGACGTAAGCTACCTTTTCTGTGCAAAAATCATAAGGCTTCACATTCATGTAATACCACCTATGAATTCGAAGCCGTTAACCTGAAGAAAAATACGTTTCAGTATTCTGTCCCTCAAGAAACCTTTGTTTCGAGTTTAAGGGATGTTTTGGGGAAACGTATCGTAAGGGTATTTTACGATACGGTTTTATGTACTATGTTATTTATGCGCACCTACCAGCTTTCTAATGATATTTAAAAAAAACGTATAGCTGCTTCGGCCGCTTGAGCCTAGCGTCGCGGTCGGTGATCTACCATTTTTATATATTTTTTACTGTAGAATAGTTTTATGATATTTTATTGTATTTTCTATGGTAACAAATGTATTTTATAAATGATTATATTTTCTATAAAATGATTATATAATAAATAGTGTACCTTTATTTTAATTAATCGACTTATGAATCGAGACAAAAATAACAAACTAAAAAAGTACCGCAATGAATAAATTTAACACTGTGTGATATAGACACATAATGCAGAAGCTGCTCGTCTATTTAAAATAAATAATACTTTACTAATAAAATGACTATTTGACTAACAAAGTAATAGAAACGCGATATTACAGCACATAATTAATCACAGGCTCATGATGAGGCGGTCGCGGCTTGTGGTCGCAACGGCTGACGATAGTTACGTACCTAACTAAATAATTAATACTACTAACTGACGACCTTTGACGACCTCTGTGGCGCGGTGGGTGAAGGTCCGCCTGCGACGCAGGAGGCTGCGGCTTCGATTCTCGTCTCGGGAGAAATGTTTGTACGATCTGAAGACATTTGTTCCGGGTGTTCTGGTCGTTATCTATAATAATAACAATATCTAGAATGTAATGTATTGTATTAAGTAAATATATCAGTCATCTAGTACCCTTATCACAGCTCCACTTAGCTTGGGGCTGTAGGTGGAGGATGCTGTGTGGATTGTCCAGCTATTTTATTTATTTTAATTATATTGTTCTCCTAACTCTGTTATCGTTTTAAAACAAGATGAAATATACATTCAACGCTTTTGAAATAAAACTTTGAACACAAAATGTAAAGTATAATGATAAATTTAAATATATGTAGATAAGCGTAATTGATATGCTAAATAATAAGATACTCGTATTAGTATTGTATCCACGCCCTTAACTATGTTTCCACCATTATACAGACATGTTCTGGCTTACCCTGTACCTCTTCAATGAGAAGCATCGTTTAGCGAGCTCAATAGCAAGACTGATGGTCTGTCGTGTGGTGATTTATTAGTTCACCCTCTACTTTTCATATGTTAAAGTATACCCTCGTCGTAATGTGACAAAAATAACGATTAGTTTCAAATTTTTACATGTATCATGTTGGCGAGGCTTCTGTATATTTTGACAGTAATAAATGCATTAACGTGTTCTTGAGTGGAGACCACGACTTGGTAAAAGTAGTGTAGGACGCCCTCCGACCAGGTGGGATGACGACCTGCGAAAGACTGCAGGTAGATGCTGGATGCGTCAAGCCGAAGACAGGGCGCTATGGCGCTCATTGGGGGAGGCCTATGTCCAATGTTTTGATATTTAAAAATACGCATTGGTTTTTGATGCGGTTTTTTTAAATAGATAGAGTGATTCAAGAGGAAGGTTTATAAACTATTTGATACATAGATTCGCACGAGGGTGAAGCCCAAGGACGCAGCTAGTAAATAATAAATAAAATCTTTTTTTTCAGAACATAGAGAAGTAAGAGATCTCATTTACCTTATTCCGTAGAATAATTAAGTATAGTTGTTAGATAGATAGACTATGGACCGGAGTCCATAGTCTATGGACCGTAGTCCATAGACTATATATTTTAAAACTAGCTTACGAGTTCATAAAATATAAAAACAACACAATTTATAGCACAAATTGCTGGATTTATGGTGGCAATACTTCTCTTACGGAGCCAGCCCACTATATTTAGGATTGGTTAACACAACTGTCGTATCAAATATCAATGATCAGTAAACATTACCGCTCCATTCCTAGCTCGGTGTTCCCAGCCGCGGTTCACTCATTATCACAAATTACATAAATCAGACAATTCGGCGCGTCCACTCTGCCAAAATGATATCAAATGAATGGAACTCCATTTTCTTATTAATTTTTAACTTTGGTTCTCTGTTTGATGTATTCGTTACAATTCCTTCGTAGTTTCAGTTTATTTCACTAAAGTGGAGGTCGATTCATTTGATATCATTTTGGCAGAGTAGACGCCCCGATATCGATATCGCCATATCGATGAAAAAATGAAAATTAAAATGAAAAGTTTTTATTTCTTTAAGCTTACAAATAAGCACTTAGACAGATTGATAACTTTGGACTTGCTAATTCTTAGAGCTATACATATGTATCTCTAAGAATTAGCACTTTCTACTCAAGAACACGACTCGGCAAACGTATAGGACGCCCTCCTGCTAGGTGGGATGACGACCTGCGAAAGACTGCAGGTAGATGCTCATTAGGGAAGGACTATGGCCAGCAATGGACTAACATAGTCTGATGATGATATGAATGATGGATGAATGAGAAAGCCGAGCATAGTAAAGTTAAGCCTACGAATTTTCCGGTATAACATACGATTTTGAAACTCCACAGCTTTACAGGTCAGTCGTTTTATTTGTGACCCGTCCCGACTTCGCCTGGGTGGAAATTTGTTTCATCGTTTTGCGATGAACGTAGAGTAAATGTATCTTTATGCACGAAAAAGTCTTTTCAGTTTTCGGGTACCACTTGCTATTGAGTTTTCCATACTTACTATATTTTTGATCTGTGTAATATTAATTTGTTAGATGTCTATTTAGTGGTGGTTGGTTGGTTTAAAAGGATACAAATTAATTCCATTTCACCCTGTATACCCTATAATACTCACAAAAAGTGGCTTTCTTTTGTTAAAAGAATTTTCAAAATCGGTTCAGTAGTTCCAAAGATAACACCCCCCCAACCTCACAAAATTTACCACTTTATAATATTAATATATAATAGACGATGATGTTGATGAATGTTTTTTGTATTCTGAAGGAACTAGCCAATAAAGGCCAACATAAATTCTAAACAAATAAATAATGCTGGACAATCAGTTCAGTTCATTTATTCAAAAACGATTTACATTGTGTATGAATTAATACTTATACAAATAATCTAAACACATTATAAATAAAATAAAAATAGGTAAGTGAATTAAAAGCATGCACTATTATAAATAATGTAAAAATGAATCAATTCATTGATGAATCCACACAGCATCATCTAGCCCCAAGGTAAGCAGAGCTTGTGTTATGGATACTAAGATGACTGATATAGGTACATAATTATGTATGTATAATACATTACATAGATAGATATTTTTTTATTATACATAGATAACGACCAGAACTAACGGAACAAATATCTGCAGGTCGTACACACAATTGTTCCGAGGCGGGAATCGAACCCGCAAACTCGTCGCAGGCGGACCTTCACCCACCGCGCCACAGAGGTCGTCACGTCAGACAAAAAAAAAATACTAATACAAAATGTTTATTCAATAATGAAGAATACATAGTCATATTTGATAATAGAATAATGACAATAGAATTTCATTTTACTGTTTTGCATTGTACATTTTACATCGGAATCCATGTTGGTAGTTGATTCGCCGACAATTATATCAATCACGAGTGATAATCTGCTGTTTACGCAGTTCTGTGATTTAGTTCCGGACAATAAGCAATGCTGTTTGCGCAGGCCGGCGATGCTAATGTCGAATGTTAGCGGTGGTCGGAGAGGCGACTTTTTGTCGCGACTTGTGACCATTGATTCATAACAAATACAGATCAGTAACGTATTCAACTACTAGTACTATTTAACGGGTATCTATCGCGTTTATTTAACTATTTTGCCCGACGTTTCAACAGGTTGGTATCCTAGAAGAAATCGCTTTAAGGGATAAGGCCGCCTATTGTACTGTTATTATGTAAGATTTAGATATAAGGTGTTATTTTGTTATTTTGGGTACAATAAAGTGTTCATTCATTCAACAGGTTTACACACTGTCGTGGTCACGGAATGACTAAATAGTACTTGTAACTATGTGTTCTGATCGCGTATGTTTAAATATATTTATTAGTAACATATTTGTTTACGAAACAATATCTTGGATGCGTGTGTTAAAGTATATTTAAACAAAAGGTAAATAATTAATTTAACTCAAGAATTTAACTTAAACAAACAAAAATAATAAGCAACGTTATTATAGCCCATAACCATAAGCCACATAAGCCGTAGTAAAATGGAGTAATTTCTGAGAAAGTTTCTAAGTATTATCAGTTTTTTATTGTATTTATTTCATAATCATCGTTATGAAATAAATACAATATGACTACTACGTTGACCGTGTCGTGGTCTAACTAACACATTTACCCCAGCGGTTGTCGGTTCTTTGTGGCCATTTCATACTAGTTGTGTAAATTATATAATATATTAGTGTGTTTTTGTTTGTTTGTATAGCTGTAGTGAGCAGTCAGTCCGTAACGCCAACAAGTTGCTTTGCCGGAAGACCAGCGTTGGTTGCTAGCATGCTAGTCATACAACTCAAAGCAATTTTGTTAATGGACTTACATGCTTACCAACACATTTCCTTTTAGTTTAAGTTTATTATGTTCTGTGTAAGTCTTTTAAGTTATAACAAATAAATTCATTTCATTTCATTTAAATTAAAAAGTCCTCTTGTGAACTTCCCCATTTTTCCAAGTGCAGTCGCGTCAAAGTCGCGCCTGGTACTCTTAATTGGGTAAATTTACCCGAACATTCTAAACCAGGTATGCTATGTTATGTGGATGGTAATGAGTTGATGTTATGTGGATGGTAATGTGTTATAGGTTGGTATTACAAGTTCTAAGGAGGTCGGTTATGTTACGGCCTATGCTTGGGATCCCTTTGAAGCATAGGATTCCTAACGAAATCATCCGACAGACAACCAAAGTTATCGACATATGTAGCTCTAAGAATTAGCAAGCTAAAGTGGCAGTAGGCCGGCCATAATTATTATCTCAAAGAACCGACAGCCGCTGCTGGCGTAAGCGTGTTCTTGATTGGAAACCGCAACTCGGCAGACGTAGTGTTAGACGACCTCCGGCCAGGTAGGATAATGACCTGCGGTCTAGTTTGGTTTCCTTACATACATTTAGCGGCGAAATGTATGTTATCATCATCATCATTAGTCCACTGCTGGACCTCCCCTAATGAGCGCCATAGCGCCCTGTCTTCAGCTTGACGCATCCAGCATTTACCTGCAGTCTTTCGCAGGTCGTCATCCCACCTGGTCTGAGAGCGTCCTACACTACGTTTACCGAGTCGTTTGTAAGGAAACTTGTATAGTTTTTGTAAACTATGCATCCTATAAGGCCAAAACGTAATAATAATAATAAATATAATACGATAAGCTCCAAGACAGCCAAAGGTCTAGTTGAGCTTTGATCAGAGATTATCATTTCTTACATAAACATGAACGGCGTTTACGTAACAATAGATCTATCCAGATCCAAAAATGACGTAAAGTAGTTTTAAAATCTTTCTTTAAAAAGTATAATATGAAAACCCTTCTTGCGGATAAGGAAACAAATATAAAGAATATTTTTCTATTTTTATATCGAAAGTAGCGATGTGTAGGTTATATTCAATTCAATTGAAATTCAAATCATTAATTCGGTTGTTCACTGTTGACACACAATGTTGTCTAAAATCTGTCCACCAACGGAGCAGCCCACCATGGCACCACTGAGCTCACCGATCAGCCGATCGACGACGTACAGGCTAAAAAGCCGGGGAGAGCTCAACCCCCCCTGCCTCACACCGCATTCCAGCCCGTACGGCTCGGATAGCGAACCTCCCCACCTGACAACATTGCTCTGATGACCGTACCAGTATTTGAATAGCTCAATGAGTTCAGCGGTTACATGGATCTGGTTAAAGTTTTACATTATTAGTTGTAGTTTCATAGAAAGGCGTTTGCTTCTTCCTGCATACCTCAACCCCCAATCCACCTATCTTCACGCCAAAACTACTAAACGGATCGGGCTGAAACCTGTGTACAGGTAGCTCTAGGCCTGGAATAAAACATAGGCTACTTTATATCCTATAAATCATTTTTCATGGGATACAAATAACCTTAGATAATGCGTGCGAAGCTGGTAAGACTTACACAGAAGATGATAAAATGGTTAAAATGAGTGATCAAGGGTACAATATGGGTCCCTGCCTCAGCGTGACTGTGACCGGTCACAGTGACTCTCAGCTCGCGCACACTGTGGCCCACTCTCCCCTCAGTTCAGGCAATTTGTGAAAACAATACTGTTTCCGTTATTGCGGCAACAATGAAACCTTTTAGTTGTTTTATACAATTTTTGTTCGAACAACGAAAATTTTACTTGCTTTTTAACCGACTTCGAAAAAAAGGCGGTTCTACGTTCGAGTGTATGTATGTTTTTTTTTTTATATTATCCAGTGTACTTATATAAATGTTAAATACTCTAGAGTATAATTACAATCTAGCCATAGAATTGGCTAATGGGTAATTTAGTTCTAACTTATTTTTATAACAACATATTACTAAGAACGTGTCCATTGGCACTTTTCTTATTGTCTCTATACTTAAGGTGAAGACACTTTGTTCATGTGTTCTTTAAGATAGCACTTCTGCACATGCACTAATTATCACTACACTAACTCAAAAGGTTTTGTTCTTTTGAGCCTTCTCACTATGTCCGTGTTGTCGAGGAGCTGGATCGCCTCGACGTTCACATGATGATGAAGCCTTTGTTCGTGAGCCTCTGCGTTTTTTTTTATGACTGTGTCTACAAATTCAATGTTTAGGTCCCGATGAATATCGTCATTTCTTACGTACCAAGGAGCATTAACAATTGACCTGAGTACTTTGTTCTGGAATCGTTGTATAATTGATATGTTTGTCTTTTTGGTGCAGCCCCAGAGCTGTATACCATAAGTCCAAATTGGCATAAGGACTTGTTTATATAAAATGAGTTTATTGTGTATTGCTAAAGTAGAATTTCTCCCAATCAGCCAATACATCTTTTTGTAGCGAATCTCTAGTTCCTCTTTTTTCTTCTTGACGTGAGCTTTCCAGCGCAGCTTGGCGTCTAAAGTCATGCCCAAATACTTCGCTGTATTTTCGCATGGTATGATGGCCCCGTTAATGAAAACTGGATGGTATTCGTATCTTTTATTTGTGAAGTTTATGTGACTCGACTTCGATTCATTTAGTTTTATTCGCCAGGTTTTGGTCCAGTTGTATATTTTATTAATAGCTTCTTGAACCTTTTCGGCTGCCTCTACATGCGTTTTTCCTGTGGCTATTATAGCAGTGTCATCAGCAAAAGTTGCAATGGTGTTGCTTTGTGTTGCGAGTGTATGTATGTAATGTTTTTTATTGTTCGTTGATTGCTCCGTGTTTTGACCTAAAATGATGTTTTTTTTGTTATTTCACGCTAGTCGCGGTTTGACTTACTCAATACGGTGTAACTAACACGACTTTGTTTCATATATTATACAAGATATAGATCTTATTTACATTATCTACAAAGTCCTGACTTAAATAAGATAGATGTACTTTTATAAGGTTCATATGTATATACAGAAAAAGCACAGGAGAGATAACAAAAGAATAGAATAAATGCTTGAGTTAGGTAGGGACAAATAATATGGAAGCAAGTACTACACTATTATAAATGTAAAAAGGAAAATAAAGAATATAAGTGGTATTCTTTATTTTCACTATGTATATATATATATATATATATATATATATGACATTTTCAATAGTAAGTGAAAACAAAACAACATTATGATATCCCTACCTATCATCATTCATAACAGATATTTACAGAAAATTGGGTAAAAATTTACTTAACTAAAATAAAACCGTTCACACGCTGTTTACGAGTATGACCAAACTTGTGCACCTGTATCTGAACACATCAGCAGGTACCTAGCTCATAAAATATCATATTGTAGGCTTCTCCTACTTACTTCTATTCCATAATTATACCTACCATACATATATACATGTTACATACTATATACACATTACACTATTACGTACCATACATTATATACATATTAAATAATATATATACATTACACTATTACGTACTATACATATTTACATGTCTACATAAACTCCAACACTCACTACCTATCTATTTATTTCATATTCATACAAAATAACCAAGCCTGCTGGCCGTCTGACAATTTCACGAACCGAGCTCAATGGAAACACGCAAGATCAACGGAATTCCTTAGGTACATTGCGAACCAGCAGTGCACGCCCCGGCCGCGTGTAGCCATATCGCCGCGCCGCTTTGCCTTGCCCCCGCCAGTCTGGACTTAGCTACTAAGCAAGACGCGCGCCGACCGCTCGCTTGAGAATTTGTTATTATTGCGTACGCGCCCCGCTATTATATAGACATTGCAAACCCTTCCATAAGAAACTGTAAATATACATAAATAGGTCATAGTGATAGTGCAGTGTAATCGTGCTTGGACATCAATATACGTAAACATCAGCACGTAAGTCGTTTCATTCACCTGACCAACCTATACTGGTGACCCCTAAGAACACGAAAATGTCGGATAGCGAAGGGAGCTCAAGCAATGATGTTAGCCCAAACGAAGGCACATCCGTAACCCAGCGTCAACCTATACCAAAATCTGATGGTGATGAGACAAAGGTGACCCAACGAAAAAAAATGCGCAGGTCCATTGTTCGCGACCACGAGAAAATGTCGTCCGACATTTCGATGACAAACGTAAAAACGCCGTCATTTTCTCCGGACGACCCCGAGATTTGGTTCGCAGTGCTGGAAGGCCAATTCGCCAGTCACGGCATAACGGATGACGCAGTCAAATTCAATAATGTCATTACCAAATTAGACATGGTTCACGCAAAGGCCGTTAAAGACGTTATTATCAACCCGCCCGCCAAGAAACGTTACGAGAAGATAAAAACCGAGCTGATCAAGCGCCTCACAGCTTCCCAGGAGAAGAAGGTCAGGCAGCTGCTGACGCACGAAGAGATCGGAGACAGGAAAGCGTCCCAATTTCTTCGCCACCTGCAAGATCTGGCAGGACCTAGCATTCCGGAAGATTTCCTCAAGACGATATGGACCAACCGCCTGCCAAGTTACATCCAGACGGTACTGGCATCTCAACCGTCCCAAGACCTGGAACAGCTGGCAGACCTGGCAGACCGCATCCAAGAAATTACATCTCCGTGTGGTAACGTAGCCGCCGCCGCTAAGCCTAGTACCTCAGCACAACCTACCAGCAGTACCTCCGCCGAGATTTCGGAGCTCAAGAAGATGGTCGAACGCCTCGCGATAAAACTCGACGAACATACTCGTGATTCTCGTCCGCAGCGTCGTGGAAACTTCAACCAACAGCGCAACCGTTCCACATCGCGCAGTAGGACCCGATCTGCTTCGATGTACCGCAAATTCCCTGTGTGCTGGTATCACCACGTCTACAAGTCAGACGCCCGTAATTGTCAGACCCCGTGCGACTTCAAGAAGTCGGGAAACGACAAGGGCAATCAGCAGTAATGGCGACAGAAGATTGCCCCAACATCCCCGGTCGCCTCTTCATCACCGACCGCACCACGAAGACCCAGCTTTTGGTCGATACTGGAAGCGACCTCTGCGTCTTCCCGCGATCACGAATACAGGAGCGTCGGGAACCTACAAGCTACAAACTCACCGCAGCCAACGGGACTACCATCAACACCTACGGTTATACTCACCTCAACCTGGACCTTGGACTTCGACGGACCTACCCGTGGCGCTTCGTGGTAGCCGACGTTACCAAACCCATCATAGGAGTGGACTTCCTGTGTCACTACGATTTAATGGTAGATTGTAAGAATAAGAAACTTATAGATAACACAACTAGCTTAACTACACCAGCTTCACTGGCCTCTAATACCCCAATAATTTACTCTGTAAAGGTTCAGACTGGCGATTCACGTTATCATGTTTTGTTGTCTCGGGACTTCCCAGAAATTACGCGACCAGCAGGTACACAACGCACGATCCCTCACAACACACAACACCATATTCGCACAACACCCGGTCCACCTGTAGCATCCGCACCTAGGCGTTTAGCACCAGATAAATTTAAAATAGCTAGGGACGAATTTGAGGCTATGTTAGCCAACGGAACAGCTAGACCCTCCGAAAGCCCGTGGTCTTCCCCATTGCACCTTGCACCGAAAAAGGAAAATGGGTGGCGTCCATGCGGTGACTATAGGAAACTCAATGCTAGAACCATCCCAGACATGTACCCGATACGACACATACACGACTTTACGCACAATATCGCTGGTTGCCGTATCTACAGCACCATAGATCTCGTAAAGGCGTATAATCAGATACCGGTCTGCGCGGATGATATAGGAAAGACGGCGATTACGACGCCATTTGGGATGTATGAGTTCCCATACATGACTTTTGGCCTCCGTAACGCCGCACAAACATTTCAACGCTTCGTGGACGAAGTTACGCGAGGACTCGACTTCGTCTACTGTTACCTTGACGACTTCTTAATTTTCAGTAGGGACGAAACCGAACACGAGAATCACTTGAAGCAAGTGTTTGCCAGGCTACGCGACTACGGAATGGTCATCAACGTATCCAAATGTGTCTTCGGAGCTCCAGAGATAACCTTCCTAGGTTATCATATCTCGGAGAGCGGAACCAAGCCTTTGGATACAAAAGTTCTGGCCATTCGTGAATTTCCCCCACCGAAGGATGTTAGGTCTCTCAGACGGTTCCTGGGCATGGCTAATTTCTACAGGCGTTTCCTGCCTAACGCCGCCCAAACCCAAGCTCCCCTAAATTCCCTCCTGACTGGGTCAGTTAAAGGTTCTGCGCCCATCAACCTTACCGGCGACGCTCTGAAGGCTTTCTTGGACACCAAAGAAAGCCTCGCAAACGCAGCACTCTTGGCTCATCCACATTGCCAGGCTAAGCTAGCTTTAGTGACAGATGCGTCAGATAAGGCTTTGGGCGCAGTCCTTCAACAGTTCCGAGATAGTACCTGGCAACCACTTGCTTTCTTCTCAAGAAAATTAAAGCCGTCTCAAACAAAATATTCCCCGTATGACCGTGAGCTTCTCGCGATCTACGAGGCGATAAAGTATTTTAAGCACATGCTCGAAGCGAGACACTTCACGGTTTACACCGACCATAAACCAATCAGTTATGCCTTCCACGAACGAAAGAATAACTGCTCGCCGAGACAATTCCGTCATCTGGACTACATAGCCCAGTTCACGACCGACATAAGGCATATTTCAGGCAAAGATAACGTTGTGGCCGACACCTTATCTCGTGTTGACGAACTTGGTGCTCCAATTCGTCTCGAAGACCTCAGCAAAGCTCATGAGAATGATTCCGAGTTAGCTCGGTACGTCTCAGAAGGCTCTTCCCTCCGTCTCCAGAAGATGGACTACCCACCTGGCAGTTCAAACTCCTTGTACTGTGATACTAGTACGCCGACTCCCAGGCCATTCGTCACTAAAGAGTTTAGGAAACAAGTTTTTCTTAGTCTACATTCCCTTAGTCACCCAGGACCGGCAGCAACTGCTAAATTAGTAGCTGCACGATTTGTATGGCCAGGGATTAGAAAAGACTGCAGAAATTGGGCCCAATCTTGCTTATCTTGTCAGCGATCAAAAGTAAGCCGACATGTGTCCGCACCTTTAGGCACATTCGACTTACCCCGCGCTCGTTTCAAGCAGGTACACATAGACCTCATAGGTCCTCTTCCTGTTTCAAAAGGATACAAGTACTGCTTAACAGCCATAGACCGGTTTACTCGGTGGCCAGAAGTCATGCCCATTGAAGACATAACAGCAGAAACAGTTGGCAAAGCTCTTATCTCCGGCTGGTTCTCTAGATTCGGTGTGCCGACAGATATCGTTACAGATCGTGGACGGCAATTTGAGTCCACGCTGTTTCAATACCTGTCAAAAACCGCCGGTTTCCAGCACAAGCGCACGACCGCCTATCATCCGGCATGTAACGGACTCGTAGAACGCTTTCACAGGCAACTAAAAGCATCCATAGTCTGCCATGCTGATCATAATTGGTCAGAAGTCCTACCTTTAGTCCTTCTCGGTATCCGTAGCGCGTTTAAAGAAGACTTACAGACTACTTCCGCCGAACTTCTTTACGGCGAACCGCTACGACTCCCGGGAGAGTTTTTCGATCCAAGCGTAAATACTACAACTGATTTAACAGACTTTACAGCTCGTCTAAATTTTTTTGCAGAGAAACTAAAACCAGTTCCTACATCCCGTCATAACAAACACAAAATTTTCATTTTTAAGGAGCTCGCAACAGCGGAACACGTGTTCCTACGCGAGGACGCTGTGAGACCTCCCCTTCAACCCGCATACACAGGTCCACATAGAGTATTAGAGAGAGGAGACAAAGTTTTTAAACTCCTAGTTAAAGGAAAACCAATGACAGTCACAGTAGATCGCCTTAAACCAGCTTTTGTACTTACAGATAAGCTAGATGACGAAATGAAAGTAGATACAATCCCACCTACTACTAAACACGTTAATGATCCACCATCAGTTCCAACTCAAGATACTATCCCACCCAAAATCACACGGTCAGGGCGTCATGTTCGATTTCCGGACTATTATCGCCCCTAACCGGGTCTCTGGGGGGGAGTGATGTAGGCTTCTCCTACTTACTTCTATTCCATAATTATACCTACCATACATATATACATGTTACATACTATATACACATTACACTATTACGTACCATACATTATATACATATTAAATAATATATATACATTACACTATTACGTACTATACATATTTACATGTCTACATAAACTCCAACACTCACTACCTATCTATTTATTTCATATTCATACAAAATAACCAAGCCTGCTGGCCGTCTGACAATTTCACGAACCGAGCTCAATGGAAACACGCAAGATCAACGGAATTCCTTAGGTACATTGCGAACCAGCAGTGCACGCCCCGGCCGCGTGTAGCCATATCGCCGCGCCGCTTTGCCTTGCCCCCGCCAGTCTGGACTTAGCTACTAAGCAAGACGCGCGCCGACCGCTCGCTTGAGAATTTGTTATTATTGCGTACGCGCCCCGCTATTATATAGACATTGCAAACCCTTCCATAAGAAACTGTAAATATACATAAATAGGTCATAGTGATAGTGCAGTGTAATCGTGCTTGGACATCAATATACGTAAACATCAGCACGTAAGTCGTTTCATTCACCTGACCAACCTATAATATCAACTAACCGTATGGCATGAGCCACTGCGCGGAGCAATGGTGCGGATGGTAAGGTGCTACGGAAACTTACGGGTCGACACCGAATGGCGCAGTTAAACCTCTATCCGTCTATAAAGCGTTTATGGCATTGTTTTAGTAGACAATAACTAATGCACATTTGTGAAAGGCTCGGGCGTAGGCACTGCGCCATCATTAGCATCATCAGCCCTCTGGTTTATCCCAGGGATCCTGATGAATTAATGAGTTCAATAAATAAATATAAATAATAATAAATAAAGCTGGACAATTCACACAGCATTATCTAGCCCCATGGTAAGCAGAGCTTGTGTTATGGGTACTAGATAACTGATATACATTACATAGATAGATATTTTTTATTATACATAGAAAACGACCAGAACACCCGGAACAAATATCTGCAGAGCGTACACACAATTGTTCCGAGGCGGGAATCGAACCCGCAACCTCCTGCGTCGCAGGCGGACCTTCGCCCACCGTGCCACATCGGTCGTCAAAATAGGATAAGGCAGAGGTCCCTCAAAGCGAGAAGTAAAAAGGCCGTCTAATTATGGTTTTACTCAAATATTCGACCGATGGGGCGTAGCGGGCGATGGTCTACCTGGATATGCAGGAGTATATGCGGGAATATTTGTATGATCTGCAAATATGTATTTCCCAGGTGTTCAGGGTATTTTAGGTGTATAATAAAAAATATATATGTAAGTAAATGTATTATATTAAGTATATCAGTCCCAGTGCCCAGAACACAAGCTCTGCTTAGCTTGGGGCTGGATGATGCTGTATGGATTATTTCCAGTATTATTATTTATTTATTTATTGATATTCAAGCTATGTTTATAAACTCTATATAATCACAAAACATACGAAATAAAAAATGCCAAAAACTTCATTCTGCGTCCAAGTTTACACTAGAAAATGCTTACATCCATATTGCAGAGTGTAACTATAAATAAAATGGTACAAGCCGGTACGTTACCTAGATCAATGGATCTTTGCTTGCGCGGGCGGCGCAGCGGGCGATCGGCTTGTGAACGTAGCTGGCTGCACTTGCACCGATAGAGATATCACAATATATTTGTTACTATTGACACGTAAACAATTTATAAATAAAATGGTACAAGCCGGTAAGTTACCTGGATCGAATGGACCTTTGCTTGCGCGGGCGGCGCAGCGGGCGATTGGCTTGTGAACGTAGCTGGCTACACTTGCACCGATAGAGATATCACAATATATTTGTTACTATTGACACGTAAACAATTTATAAATAAAATGGTACAAGCCGGTAAGTTACCTGGATCGAATGGACCTTTGCTTGTGCGGGCGGCGCAGCGGGCGATTGGCTTGTGAACGTAGCTGGCTACACTTGCACCGATAGAGATATCACAATATATTTGTTACTATTGACACGTAAACAATTTATAAATAAAATGGTACAAGCCGGTACGTTACCCGGATCGAATGGAGCAGTATGAATATTAGTTATTCTGTTTGTAATCCAACCTCCCGCGATAAAGGTTTTGAACTTGCGGGGACCACCAGTAAACTGTATAAGCATTTTTTTGGTATTGACAAATAAATGATTTGTATATTTTGTACAATTCAAAAATGCTTTATTGTACACCAGATACAGAACATTACAAAAAAAAATTACATGCATTTAGTACAATGGACGTCCTTATCGCTAAGAACGTTTCTCTTATCTTCCAGGCAACCTCTGAATGGAAAGAATTATGTGAATATAAGAAAGCCAGGGGGTGTACGAAACATAAGCTAAATATTCAAAAACATTATGAATATATAAACATAACAGCTTTAATAAATCAGGCAAACATTTTCAAACGATACCTACCCTGGATCGTTTTTCATTAATCTAGATTGACGTGTGGAGATTACCCAATATGAGCAATGAGGTAATCTCTCCACGTAGATTGCTGTCAGTCATTATATTACAATATAATAAAATTACACTTTGATAGGCCTTATCATCTTAAAGAGACTTCGAAAAGGGCTCTAAAACTGTATACATGATCATGTCCGGCTGTGTGAATGTAAATCGTCATCATCATCAACCTATAATAGTCCACTGCTGGACACAGACCTCCCCTAATGAGCGTTATAGCGAAAAGGATAATGTTACGTTGTTTTTTCTTCATAGATGTTAGTAGTTCACCGATTTCTCCGTCAATTGAAGACTGATTATGATGTTTATTGTGCTTTTGTATAGGAAAATGATTTCACAGTGCTTCCATAAAGAAATATTGCCGAGGGATTCATATTTTTCCTAAAGACCTACCTTTATTAATATGCGAGAGTAACTCTGTTTGTTGCTTTTTATCAACTTAACAGCTGAACAGAAATTAATATTTGGCAAAAAAGTAGTATCTCTGAAAAGTACATAGGCTACCCAAGTACTCACATCCTTTATACATCCCGGCAAATTGCACGTGAAGCGGCGGGCGGAAGCCAGTTTATACATAAATTTGAACACGAGAGTTCTTCATCGAAAATTTCCATACTCACCCTATTGTATGCTCCCGGAATGGTGGTAGCTAACAACATAAATAATCGCGGTATTTTCGGGCCGGTAAGACAATGGCTGTATTATTTCACTTGTGACAGCGTTCAGGTAATTTTCAGGAAAAGCTAATTTTCGGTACCTCCGTGCGTTATTATCATAATATGTTCTGGTTAAGCTGGGTGTTGACTATATATAGACTGCCGAGTGAAAATATTGTTCTTGTAACAACTGTTCAACCAAATATTCTTTAGACGTGAACAAAATCTAGATAAAAGCCAATAAGGCCAATAAAAAATATGAGCAGAAGGTCTGCGTCCAGCCGTGGACAAAAAAAGTTGTTGAGGAGAAGGAGAAACAAAACTTATCCACAATAACTCATAAATTGCTCATGCGCACCGAAAAAGGTGCAAATTCGTGTACCAAGACGGAGGAGAGTCGAATGACAACTGTCAAAACCTTGGAACTTCTGCGATTGTTCCGATGATCTGTGTCCTAAAATATTTTCTAATAATTTGTCATCCCGTTGTTTATAATCTGATGATTTACCGTATGATTTGTGTCCTTAAATATTTTATTTTGATTTGTCACGCCTTTGTTTATAAAAAAATCTAGAACCGAGTATGCACATACAGGTGCGTTCCTTTACCGGATAAATAATATACACATTTAACAGATATTCAGAAGTACTAGTGAACACTCGGCTTAACGGAAGGTACCTCCTAATTATATTAAACGTCATGCGCGGCGCCCTCTGTCATGGAAATGTGTAGATAATGGTTATAACATGACGTTGTTGATGTGGATCGCGAGTGTGCTCTGTGCTGTAATTTGAGTTGTGACACTCATTAGCAGTAAGTAAATAGATACCTACGTGTTGTGTTGATTTATCTAACTGCGGTATTATCAGCTGTCAATGTAAAGCGAGCCTAGTTAATGTCCATATTAGAATACGCATTTTTATTATTTGGGTTCCGTATGCCATGGGTAAACGTAGTGTAGGACGCCCGTCGGTCGACCAGGTGGGATGACGACCTGCGAAAGACTGCAGGTAGATGCTGGATGCGGCAAGCTGAAGACAGGGCGCTAGGTGCTCATTGGGGGAGGCCTATGTCCAGCAGTGGAACTGCTATAGGCTGATGATGATGATGATGTACCCATGGGTGAAAACGAGACCTTATTACGAAGATTCCGCTGTCCGTCCGTCCGTTCATCCGTCTGTAACCAGGCTGTATGTTATAAACCGTCATAGTTATACAGTTAAAATTTTCACAGATGTAAAGGCAACAGAAATATTCACTTTTAAAATAAATATTACAACAAACAAATATTCAATATAACAGACATGATTTTTGCCGTTTTTATACATAATAGTATACGGAACCTTTCGTGCACGAGTCCGACTCGCACTCGTCCGGGTTTATATTACTTTTATTCGTTACACTTCAAATTGTAATGGTTCAGTGTAAATGCGTCCGACGAGGCGGTGCAAGCGCCCCGCGACTCGCTAACTGAATTGTAATGGTTCAGTGTAAATGCGTCCGACGAGGCTGTGCAAGCGCCCAGCGACTCGCTAACTGAATTGTAATCGTTCAGTGTAAATGCGTCCGACGAGGCGGTGCAAGCGCCCCGCGACTCGCTAACTGTATTGTAATGGTTCAGTGTAAATGCGTCCGACGAGGCTGTCCAAGCGCTCCGCGACTCGCTAACTGAATTGTAATAGTTCAGTGTAAATGCGTCCGACGAGGCGGTCCAAGCGCCCAGCGACTCGCTAACTGAATTGTAATGGCTCAGTGTAAATGCGTCCGACGAGGCGGTCCAAGCGCCCAGCGACTCGCTAACTGAATTTCACACCACTCGCTCGAGACATATAATGTGGAAATGTTTCAGACGTGAACTAAGATTATTTCTAGGAAGAAAACTATTCCTGACGGAGACCTGCTTTGTTGATTTCAAAATAATATCTGTCGCTTAACTTTTCTGTATTGGCAACGAATAACAATAGGATTCATACTACTATTATTATTATGAGACTATGTTTATGGCAGGAGTCCGCAATCTCCCCTATAGTCCGATTACCCAGTCCATCCATCTATCACAATAGCATGGTTTTATTTCTATATAGGTATTTTATATGTTAGTCCACTGCTGGACATAGGTTTAGCAGTGGACTAACATATGATAGGCTGTTGATGATGGTAGATATTTTATTATACATAGAAAACTACCAGAAAACCCGAAACAAATATCTGCAGATCGTACAAACCTTTGTCCCGAAGCGGGAAAGTGAACCCGCAAACTCCCGCGTTACAGAGGTCGTCAATCGAGTCATGGCATTATTAATTATTTACAGGTGGCCGTTTTGAAGTAAGTAGTTATTTATTTTTCATAAAACCAACGTGGACGGACAGAAATTGTTCGTGGAATGGCCGATAAATGGTTTATCTTTTTTGACAGATTATTTAATGTTCTTCCTACTGAATTGAAAGCAATTGACAACCCAAATATTTTTAAGAATAATTTACGAAAACTATTGCTGAAGGGGTGTTTTTATACTATTGACGAATTTATCAGACGAAAGTAGTTATTATTATGTATGCTTTTGATTCACTAACCTATTCTTGTTTTAATTTATTATATTTAGATTAAGTATTTGTAGCTATAAGTATTAATTCATAGACAATATAAATTGTTTCTGAATAAATGAACTGAACTGAACTGAACTCATATTCACAGAACGCTAACAGACACCCTCAACAAATTTTGTGAAAATTGTTATAATTTCTATTCAGATTACTGAAGTGAAATGTTTTCGTAATAACACGTAAGGAACGATTCCAAATATAATTTAAAACAGAAATCTTTTAACGTATTGCACTACAAACGACGATTCCATCTTGAACAAGGATTGCGTAATGCTGGACAATCCACACCTTCATCTAGCCTCATGGTAAGCAGAGCTTGTGCAATGGGTACTAGATGACTGATATACATAATACATGACATAGATAGATATTTTTTTTCATACATTAATAACGACCAGAACACCCGAAACAAATGTCGGCAGATCGTACACACAATTGTCCCGAGGCGGGAATCGAACCCGTAACCTCCTGCGTCGCAGGCGGAACTTTGCCCACCGCGCCACAGAGGTCGTCAAAACGATGGTGATCTTCCAACACAAACAGATAGAAAACACTTTATTATACCACGCAAAACAGAAAACAATACAGAAATAAAAACTTAGAATAAAGGTATAAAGGGCGGCCTTATCGCTGAGAGCGATAAGGCCGCCCTTTCTCTCCAGGCAACCTTGGGATGGACTGGACATGAAAGAACAATATAGACGCACGGAGAAAAAAATCTCGTTGTACTTACTAAAATTCTGTTTGACTCAACAATAATTCTAGTGCTATTTGTGACAACTATAATAATTTAGTAACGATTACGATATAATAATTCTAGCTGTCAGAACTAGTGGTAGCTGTTATCCCAACATTACTATCTAGTAGAGATTACAAGAATAATTAGTCCCTAATAATTAATTTCTTGCCATGTGAGCAATATTGT
This sequence comes from Eupithecia dodoneata, assembly GCA_947044415.1. Taxonomy (NCBI): domain Eukaryota; kingdom Metazoa; phylum Arthropoda; class Insecta; order Lepidoptera; family Geometridae; genus Eupithecia; species Eupithecia dodoneata. Next base: position 1,082,454 of record OX345656.1, on the reverse strand, counting down.
TTGGTAGTATTTACAATAAGCAGATTATTGATTACTGAATTATTTAGTAACTGATAAGTAAGTGCGTGCTATTCCTACTATCTGTTATTGTTATGAGCACTATTATTGATGTTAAAGGGTAAAATTTTTTTTGTAATGGTAACTGTACTGATTGTGATGATTACTGCCTAATAACTTTATGCGCACTATATCTTATCGTTGTATGTACTATCCATTTATGTGATGTTTACTATCTATGACTGTTATAGGTACTATCTATTATTGTGACGTGTACTATTATGATTGCAATTATTACTAAGCATTTGAATGTAGTTTGTAATATAATGGTTGGAACAGATTCATCAGCAGTAAAATACTGTTCCATGCTGACGAGCCAGGACCAACTCTTATTGAATAAAAACTACATACCTACTAAGGCTGCATTCCACCAGAGTGTGCTACGTTGCTAAGTTTCCAGCCTACCAATAAGATCGCTTCTACATCGCGTCATTTTTGGTAGTTAAAATTACGCGATAACGGAGCGATCCATCGGTCGGCTGGAAACATAGCAACGTAGCACATCTCTGGTGGAATGCAGCCTTAGTAGGTATGTAGTTTTTATTCAATAAGAGTTGGTCCTGGCTCCACAGCATGGAACAGTATTTTACTGCTGATGAATCTGTTCCAACCATTATATTACAAACTACATTCAAATTAAATAGTAATAATTACAATTATATAGTTACCTACCTATATCAAATTTCATGTTAAATCTAAAAATTAAAAATAGGGATTTCTGGAGATGGTATTAGTGGAATCAGAATAAAAAGTATTATTGAACTACATTAAAAATATATTTATGGTAATCATACAAATGACCTTCATGTTTATGTGCTACAATACAGTTTTATAAACATGTGTTGCTGCCAGTGTTCACTTAGTTTATAATTTTAATTTGTAAGAACTTTGTTCCTTTAATAAACTTTACATAATAACCAACTTATTATTATAAATCAACATAAATTTAAAGGCATTTTTGTAATGTAACATAGAGTACAAATTACTAGGTAGTAATTCAAATTACTAAGTAGTAATTTGCACTACCTATTAGTTGAGCCTCAGATCGGAGATCTCTTGAATAAAGTATACATTCTATATTATAATAACGAGATATCCGTAAAAATACTCTTATATCTTCTTTTTTTAGTCTATACTATAGAATATAAAAGACAACAAAAGATTATTTTACATGGCTATCAAACAACATGATTATTCAATAGAAACAATGTTTCTTTTCACCAAAGATAAAGTTATCACAAAGCTACATTCATAATAATTGACTCATCACATCACTTATAAAGGACTTCAAACAAGTTAGTAAACACTAATCAACATATTCAGAGACATTTTGTATCATCGTTAAACTAATTACCTACTAGCTAACCTATTATACGAGATCGTTTTAAGACAAGACTACCTATAAAAAAAGAGCATTGTCTGCATGGCACTTGGACATAGCACCATAAACAATTACCTATAAAAAAAGAGTATTGTCGACGTGGCACTTGGACATAGCACCATAAACAATGTTTCTTTCACAAAGCTACTTTAATTGACTCATAATAATAATAAAATTGACTCATCATTCATAAAGATTCAAAAAGTTAGTACTAAATATCTTAATATTTTGACTTATCTTATCAAGATATTTAAAAGTTAATAATCAACATTATTTAGATACATTTTTATCACCTTAATACAAAATTAAGTACCTAACTTTCTAATATAATAATAATAATTAAGTAATCTATCAACATTATTAAGATACATTTTTGTCACCTTAATACAAAATTAAGTAACTTACTAATATAATAATAATAATTAAGTAATCTACGCATTCTATTTCGTGAGCCTCATATGGGAGACCTCATTGTAACATAATATTTACAAGAACCATGACTACTAATGGTAAGGGTATTGGGTACATGGGAACAAATATTATCATATTTATAGTAAACATTGTCAACATCACAGTATTCAATTTCAAAACAATGTTTTTTTTCGACAAAATATACTGTTTTCAATAAGCTACATTCAAATATAATAACTGACTCATCACACAAATAAATATATTCGATTGAACCAAAAGTAGGTAAACTAACGTCATGTACGTCTAATGTTAATACCATGTTTAACGAGTAATTAGTTCCCTTAACATTTACCCAATTACATTTCTGTATTTTACTTTGTAAGGGCAAATCAAGTTGTTCAATTATGTCCTGTTGTTTATCAATTACAATTTTTTTCAGTTTACCAATTTTTTGATTTTTTCAGTGCTGGGTACAAACTCATGTACTGATCAACAGTCATTTGACTTTCATTCAATTGTTTGGATCTGAACTCTACTGTTGAGGCCCATTTTTCTTCCACAATGCTCCATGGCTCACTAGAGTTCTTGAGAAAATTGATTTCCTCATCCAAATCTGAAATAAATGCTCATCAATACATACGATACCGCATTCACACAGCATTATGTAGTCCCAAGCTAAGCAGAGCTTATGTTATGGGTACTATACTTAATACAATACATATTAATATAGATATATAATTTCTTCAGAACACCCTGAACAAGCATCTGCAGATTGTGCAAACATTTGTCCCGAGGCGGGAATCGAACCCGCAATCTCCTGCGTCGCAGACGGACCTTCGCCCACCGCGCCACAGAGGTCGCGAAAGTGCGGTTGAAGGTCATATTTAGAGAAATAAACATACCTTCTCCTTCATTTGCATTCTCATGGGAGATGCTTGGTGCACTCTTATCAGATTTCCGTGTTTTGCTGTCTCTGTATTCTCTCCTACGGTTTTGCAAACAGTCATATAATTTTCCTTTAGCACACCGCTTAATTTTCAGATTGGTATTGTTTACGTAGGGTATAAAATATGTGCTTATTATTTCTTTGGGAAAAAGCACCTTTATTTGCTGAGCATAATCCATTAAAATTGTAGAGTCAATTCGTTTTTCGGGGTCTTCACCTAGGAGATGTCTGATTATTATGTTGCTTAGTTTCCGTCGGTGACTGCTAGTCAGCAGTCCATTTTCAAAGTGAGTATTAATAATCGACTTTCCCTCTGCTGTGCTCTTAAGTAGTTCTTCCAGGTGCTGTAAGCGAACAGATTAACATAAATAATGTATCTCTTTATATATTGTACCTACCCACCTACTATATCAATGATTTTGAGTAACTGGACGAATAAAACATGCTAAGTTGTAAAACAAATAGCAAAAGTAGCTACTAACCAAACTGTGAGTAACAGTTGTAGCCGTCGTCGGGGCTTGTGTGTCACTGCAACCTGGTGCCGGTGATGATGTTTGTTTCGGAGAAGATGAGTAGTGTATTATTATGTCGCTTTCATCATCAAGTTCATAATTATTATTTATGTTGATTACTTCTTCCAAAGGCACTACTCTTCTATGTTTTTCGCTAAGTTTGTCTACTTTAACAGATAAGTCTTCAGACTGAAACAGAAAATAAGCTATGAAATCAAAAGTCAGGATATAATAAAAAAATATCTATCGTTCTGGATATAATAAAAAAATATCTATCTATGTAGTGTATTGTATTAAGTATATGAGTTATCTAGTACCCATAACACAAGCTCTGCTTAGCTCGGGGCTAGATAATGCTGTGTGAATTGTCCAACATTATTTATTTATTTATTTATAGTTATGAAAAATGGTTTTAAAAGTGCACTAAAGGTATAAACTTACCATCGAAATATCATTTGCATCCGAGTCTGGCAGCGTGTATTTAAAGTTTTCAAGATTTTTCAAAAATATTGCTCTGACTCCTATTGGGACAATCAGTTCTTTGGCAAGAGTTGCGTCCAAGAGATTCAGACAGTTAATGTCTATTTTATTGGCTGAAACAACAAACAGGTCAGTTAGTAGGCAATAGGTAGGTAGGTATGTAGAATAACTCCTTCAATCTACAAAGCTAAGCATAGGCCTATCTAAGTAGGTCCTATGATTAATTTTAGTAAGAACCTAATGTTTTAGAGACGTCCTAGGTAAACAAAACAAAACGCTACTAGTTTAAAGCGCTAGTTTCTCTTATCTACTTATACTAAAAGTACCTACCTAACTGTTTTTTTTAATTTCTACTCCAGCGTTTAGATTATGTACTTAATGCATATTATGTATAATAAATAAGTAAAGACTAGCTTAAATACAACGCGCATACGCCACACCTCTCCACCGCGCCGCGCGCGTCGCCCGGCTCCATTCGCCGATCGAATGTTTGTGTCGCCGAGCCGGCGGCGCGGCGGCGGCGCGGCGCCCGCCACCGACCGGGGCGGTGTATGTGTAGGCAGGCACCTAGTTCATATAAATTCGTATGATACAACACGCACGCCTTCGCCTCCGGCCTGGCCACAGTTTCTGTATGTGGCGGCTATCAAGTTAGCTGACGACGATAGAAAGGCTGACCGCGCCGCCCCAAGGTGGGACCGTGGAACAGCGCTGCGGCAGGGCCCAGCGCGTACTGTACGTTCGTGGGCGAAGTCACGCGAAGTGATAGAGTGTGGGATGCCCCGAGGCGCCGCGCCGCCGCCGCCGCCGCGCCGCCGATCTTTCTTTATCTGCAGAGAAGGTCCTTACTTACCATAGCTACTTAAGTACTTACCTACCTAGCGACACACGACAGGCAGGATGCGCTTCATTGCCTCTCCCTAGACCGACCGAAAGTCCCTAATGTGTATCAAGCGCCCGAAGTCCGAAGTCCTGTGTGAGTGACGGCGCGTTTATTTTACTTTCACTACCTATCCGCGAGGAAAAAATCAGTATACGAGTATTGATGAGCGCATCCGCAAGCGCACCCGCTCTCACTCCGGGCAGGTTCAAACTGGTTCAAACGTGTCAACGTTTGTTTGGACGCGCGTCGTAGACTCTAGGCCACCTATTCCGAGATTGATCTTCTAGCTTTGTTGATTAAACAAATCACACTCAGGGCAGGATTTCCAAAATTACCACTGTCCACATCCTACATAAAAATAGAGTAGGTACCTATGCAAAACGTGCACGTGCGGACAGTTACATAATTGAATAATGATGGCACTGCTACTTACCAGTGAATATTTCTATGTATTCTCCGAGTCCCCAAACTTGCAGCAGAGCTTTTACTTCTTCGTCCATTTCACAAAACAGCAAAACACAATCTATAAAATTAAAACTTAAACACATCCGCACGCACTGAGCGCTGAGCGCAAACAAGAAAGGAAGGAAGGAAGTAATGACCGACCGGAATGATCTTATCCCCTCCCGCCCGCGCTGCCGCCGCCCCGCTGCGCCGAGATGTTGGTAGTCCGTAATAAACTGAAGTGTAGAAACTACAGAGAGCATTGTAAACTTTACAATATTTCTAGTAGTTTTTATAATATGCTAATAGCTGTAACTAAAGTTCTGGTTTTTTGTAAAGTACGATATTATTTTGTAAAGTGAACAAAAATTATTTAATAGTAACTGGAAAATGTAATAAAGATTACTATTTTTTATTAGACGCAACATTTTTTGTGATTACTACTCGTTCTTGTAGTCTTGTAATCTAACTTTTTTCTCAGTGCGGTGGCACTTTAAACTAGGTTCATAGTTGACCCGGTTACATTCTTAATGAACTTGACTTGATCCGTCGATGCATACATTGACGAATCCACCGTTCTAGAACACCCTAAGGTCTAAATCGCCACAGCTTAATGCCGGTCAAAGGGCCGCCGGTGCCAAACGAGGGACCTTTTGCGATAAAATAAGTGATAAAATACCAAAAAAATATTATCTGAATGGAATAAGAGAGTGTAAATTGTGCTGAAATCACTTGGCTTTCCTTTGAGCTAAATTTATGTTCTCAAATCTACCGAGTCCTTTTCTTTGCTTTTAGCTTTCTTACAAGGAACCTTCCATTCATGGATATTGATGTAGCGCCAGTGTAAATCATATTGTGCTAGCTCAGTATATTTGATTCAATGATGAAAATCATCGATGATAAATGCATTATTTTATAATTTTTCAGATAAATAAACTGTAATTGGATCTTCTTGCATAACAGAATCTTTTTTCCGGTGATACACGAGCTATTTATTATTATTAAGTTAGAAACTTGGAACAACCGACAACTAACATTTTAATTGGATCAAAAGTATGTAGTGTGTCAATCCAGGATTTAAACTATCCTGTTATTAAATGTCATCGCAATCCGTTTGAGTGTGAAGGAGTACCAAACATTATGAGACACACATATAAACAAACTTTCGCCTACATATAGAATATTAGAGCGGTAGTTCCGACCGTTGTTTTAGACCTCTGAAATCTTTCTTACCATCAGAAAGGTATTTTCATATTTAACATATTTGACGTATGAAAGACTGCAGGTAGATGCTGGATGCGGCAAGCTGAAGACAGGGCGCTATGGCGCTCATTGAGGGTGGCCTATGTCCAGCAGTGGACTGCTATAGGCTGATGATGATGATGATCGTGTTATCACATTGATAAATTAATATGCAAATTACATCACGGTTATAAGCTCAATGCGGAACCCTAAAGTAGTCAACACTTCCTTGTGCCCCGCACGTACCAGGAAAATAAGGGACATTTTTGTAAAGTGGCCCATTTTAAAGCCTCGGCCCTATCTAGAGAGAGATATTAATCGCTTGTTTTTCACTCAGACATCTCATTCCATTGAATTAAGGCAGAAATACACCCTCAAGCACAGAATTGTTATTTTGTTATTGGACAAAGAGAAAAGAAGTTGGAGGGTTTATTATATTATTTTTCACCACTCGAAAACACGAAAACGGTGACTTTGTTGCTCATAAACAATGAGTAAAATCGGGTTTTGCTCACATGTGGAATAGATAATAATTTTACTTGTTGAAAAAATATTTAGAATTTTGAATGTTGTTCTAAACGAGCGATTGTGTAATAAGTTATTGATTTCTATGGTCGGCGCTGAATACTAGAAAAAGTACGCTATCTGGACCAACGCAGGTAAATTTTCTCACTGGTGGTGGTATTTTTATATGTACCTTGACAACTTGAATTGTTAAGACCATTCTTCTAGGCCGACAGAACCATCTATAAATAATCTCCAAAACAACATGGGACTAAGGCAGTTGCACTTCTGTGAGCTGCACTTATCAGAAAGAGGGAGGTTAGATAGGATTAAACCTTCATAGAAATAATAACTTCCTTCATTCGCGGTTTGAAAGAGGTTTATGCATTCTAACCTCCATAGTTATTGACCGAAATGAGTTTCTGATATACGACCTCTTTTATAAATTACAAAAAATATTCTCAAAGTCTATCAAAAGTTATGTGTAATGTTTTTCTTGCTCAGCAATTTTCTTTAGACCAAAGATATTATAAAGTATTACCAAATTTTAATGCAAAGAGAATACAATAACTACGTTTAGATTGCTCCGCTTTCTCAAGTTAAATAACTGTACCAATTGTCGGTATACGTTGAATGGTAATGCTGTAATTCGTTGACCACTGCTGACTTCTTCTTTCTAAGTTTAATTTATAAGAGTCTCTATTCTGACAAAATAAAAATCTTTTTACCTTTACTTTTTATACTTTACTTACTTTTATTTGAAGTCCTGGACTTTAAGAGAAGTTTGGTAAGATCTTTTCAATTTATATATTGCGTGTGCCTAAACAGTCCAAGGACCAAGGTTTTCCGCCACAAACGGCTGAAATAGGTAACTTTAGATTACCGTTAGGTTACTTGCAAGAATCTTAAAACCGAATGTTACAATTCAAGCAATCAGAATCGGATCTCGCGATTATATTGAATCACCCGGCTCGGGCTGCTAGCTGAATATGAATTTAAGAACGCGACGCGAATTTGACGCTCACATTTTAAAGTTCCGTGGAAAATGTAAGATTACGTTCGAAAGAGACCGTCTCAGCCTGTGATCTAGTGGATCAGAGTTTAAAACACGATGAGTTATGTTGTATATCTCGCGAAGAACCGACGGCCGCTGGGGCAATAGTGTTCTTGAGTGGAGACCACGACTCGGTAAACGTAGTGTAGGACGCCCTCCGACCAGGTGGGATGACGACCTGCGAAAGACTGCAGGTAGATGCTGGATACGGCAAGCTGAAGACAGGGCGCTATGGCGCTCATTGGGGAGGCCTATGTCCAGCAGTGGACTGCTATAGGCTGATGATGATGATAGACTCTATTAAGTACGTAGTAGGTAGTCGTTGAGACGCTTTTTGAGATAGGGACACTGAAATTGTCTCGGTGGCCGATCTTGAAATGGTATCTTGAAAAGTACCTTCCTACTTTTTTATAAAAAAAATACTTTAATAAAACACTTTTAATGTAAAAAAAGGGTAATAATAACACAAAGATAACCACAAAGGTTTGTATAGGAGTGTTATTATTATTACAGAGTCAGCTGAGTAACCATCAAATAGGTTTGACAATATTGTGTTAAGCTTCTTTCCTAAGTGTTTGTGATGGTAATTATGTACTTGTTAGGTCCTTTAGATATTATTAAATTTTTTTTGTAGAACCATCGAGTTATATCAATCATGACTTAGTTGGGTTGGATATTGCGTATGTATCAGGCAACTGGCACAGACTGAATGTATTATTTTTCGTCAATTCATTCTTCAAATTATATTATAATAACCAGGTAGTTTCCTCTAGTCTACAGGCAACTATTGCACATTTTTAGAGATTTCACTCGATTAAAACATCGAGTTGCATCGATATATTTACCCTATTCTTGTCCGTCCCTAGCGGTAGTCTCATTCCTTTTTTGTGCAAGGCAACGTTCGCACGCGTTTTTCAGAAAAAATATCAAAACGCAGTGCAGATGATAAAATATTACATTATCAACGGAAAATAAGTAAATTAGAAGAAACGACGACGTGTACGATATGCTATTCCGTCGTCAGATGAAGAAAATCTTGCAGGTAGGTTTGTGTAAACAAATCATTCCTTTGGGTGAAATCGGGATTGACTGCGAGTTAATTGCGATAACACAGTTAGCTGCGAGCTTCCTGTGATAATAAAAATCAGAAAATACGTGAATTCCAATGGATTTACACGTTCATCTGTACTTTTTGTCTGCGAGACAATATTACGTCCAAGTACCCACATCATTTGTCACATAAATAAAAATGAAATGACGATAACATGATTATTCTATTTTTATATACAATCATGGACGAAACGACCAAGGCCATATTCAATTACGAATCGAGGCAAAATCATTCGCCGTCACCTGCCTTAGAGGAGGTGCTGCCGCAGCCGTTTTTGACGGAAGCACCGCTGCCTGATGCCGGACGGGACCCTACCGCCGCTTTGTCGGAGACTCTGCCTGAACCAGGCCTAGACCCAGAGCTGTTATCAGCACTGGGGGCTTCTACCTCAGATACACCAGACTAACAGACTAACCGTAGTCTGATATCTGGATGGGCTCACCGGAGCCCATCACGATAGTCTGGCCTCCCTATAGCTCCCGTTACCTAGGAAATATTAAAGTAGGTAGGTAATATAAAGGACCTTATGAAGAAATACTTCATCATCAGCCTATAGCAGTCCACTGCTGGACATAGGCCTTCCCAATGAGCGCCATAGCGCCCTGAAAGAAAAAATACTTAGTCCCGTCCAATTGTAAATTTTTATAAGCACCAAAGCTCAACGCCTTAGCCGCAATTTGTGATATCGTTAGAAGGCGTGACAAAAAACTCGAAAGTTTTCAAATGGCCCTTGGTGCTGGTAACTCTGCTATAAAACGAGCCATGGATGTTTTACTGAAATCCGACTACGAAATATGTATGTGCACTCAAATCACTCAGTGACGGAGGTCGTCTCTTGACGGACCTACCCTTCTCATTTTCGAATGATAGAAGAAAGTTGATAACGTCTAGCTTTTCTACACATTATAAATGCAGAAGGAGACGAAACGCTCTTCGGCATTTCGCTTGTAGAAAAAATAAAAGCTAGTAAGGCTATCGAAAAACAGGGCCAAGAAATCCGTAAACGGATAAACCAGAGACCTGCTCCACAGTCAGTCAGTCGCCCTGCCCATCAGGGAAACTGGATGGGCCCTCCTCGTTCCTCGTTCTTCAGGGGGGGGGGGAGGACAACGGAGGCCAGCGCCTGCGGGTCGCCGCCCTTATCCGATGAATGCGACGATGGCCCAAGTGCCGCCGCCGCCACCGCCATCGAAGAACTTCAACCAGTCTAAGCCCTGTGCAAACACGCAGCAGTAACGCAGGTACATGCTGGTTGGCTTGCTTATAATTTTAACTGTTGGCTTAATATTACTACCAATAGTGTAATCTTGACGTGGATACAACAAGGGTATTCTCAGTTCAGTCTGTAATACCTCGTTCCACGTTTACCCACGAAGAAAGTCGTGAGATGTCTGTAGCTCTTCAAAATCTAATTAATCTTGACGCTGTTAGACCATGTACTCCATGCCAGGACCAATATATTTCAAAAATATTCCTGGCTCCTAAACCCAACGGCACTAAACGGTTCATACTTAATTTAAAGCCACTAAATAAGTTTATTTTAAATAATTACTTCAAGATGGAGGATTATAGGACGGCCACCAAACTTATCTCACGTGATGGGTTTTTAGCCAGCATTGACCTAGAAGAAGCTTATCTACTTATCTAGATTAATAATTTTGTTCCGGTCTACGGTAGACTCGAACGAAATGCACATCAAATTGAAGAGCATCAAATTGAAAAATTAGTACTTTACATACTCAGAACTTACAGCCTTGGAATATGATGCCGTCTATGTACAGATATTACTGGGCTGTAACATCCATGGTTGTTCCTTGATTGGCCGTAAAAGCATGGCACCCTTGGTGTCATGTCATCACCTGTCATAGGTATCACAGTCTAACATCAGTTTAATAACTTCAACTTCTTATTTTATTTTTTTTTATGGCTCGCTGTGTCTGTGTTGCCACAAGTCTGGAAGCCTAACTTCCTATCCTATCTTTGCCACAAGATAAACGCCATAATATCATACAATTAGTCCGAAAATATTCACGTTTACCGAAATGTTACTATTCATGATTTTGCTAAGCTTATTTATAGGTGTTCTTGCTTCAGCATGCCCCGCTGTTAGGTACGGGTTTCTGATGTACAAAAAAGTTTTGGAAAGATACAAATATTTAGCTTTACAAGAAAATAATAACAATTACGATTCCAAAATAAAACTCGCTGCGGCGATTATAGATGATTTAAATTGGTGACAAGATAGCATACATAGTTCTTTCCAATGTTTTCATAAAGTCCAGTATAAACATGAAGTATTTAATTACGCTTCTCGAACAGGTTGGGGCGTGGTTTACGCCACCAAAAGAACAAACGGTACATGGAAAGCTCTTGAAAAGGAACACGTTTTCTTAGGTTTAAAAAGTTTTTATTATTTAAAATGAATCAAACTGTGCGATATTGCTAAGAGTCGATAACACCACAGCCATAAGCTATGTGAACAGCATGGGAGGGATCCAGTTTCCACACTTGAGTAACTTAACGAGGCGTATTTGGCAATGGTGCGAGAAGAGAAATATTTGGATATTTGCATCCTACTTGTACGTTAATACGAAAGAAAACTCTGCAGATTTAGATTCTAGAATAATAAACCCAGATACTGAATGGGATTATCTGATAACGCTTTCCAAACAGTAGTACGACTGTATAGTTATCCCGAAATTGACCTTTTAATTAAATTATCTATTCGCCTCGCGTAGCAATGCCAAGTGTGAAATTTTCGTCTCATAGAAACCTGACCCTGATGCTTTTGTCGTTGACGCTTTTACCATAACATGGAAAAATAGGTACTTTTATGCATTTCCACCATTTTCATTAATTTTAAATGCTTACGGAAAATAGTAGACAACGAAGCAACTGGAATACTCATATCTCCACACTGGCTATCGCAAGCGTGGTATCCCCTGTTACACAGTCTACGAGTGTCTAAGATACACTTTTCAACCCTAGTAAGTAAACTCTAGTAGAGTATTTGTAACAATCGCATTTCAGGGAGTACCACCCTCTCCATGCGAACCTTACCCTGGGTGCCGCGCGGCTCTGCGCTCGGCGCTCACGCGGCGCGGCTTACCGCTGGCGACGCTCGACCTGATGCTCGCCTCGCTCGCAGACACCACCATAAAGCAGTATAGCATCACTTTGAAGCTCTGGTGGCGGTTTTGTATGGACATCAATAGTAACGTTTTCAACGACTCAAATGCATTCGTTTTAAACTTTTGAACTGAGCAGTTTAATAATGGATGTTCGTATGGCTCTCTTAATAGTCACCGTTCCGCATTATCTTTTTTCTTGTGTGATCAGATCAGTTCCGATCTTTGCATAAGACGTCTTCTTAAGTGTGCTTACAAAATCAAACCCAACCGTCCTAAATATACGTCCGCTTGGGACCCTCAAATAGTTCTTAACTATAATCTGATTGGTACCCAAATTTAGAATTACCTAAGTACTGAAAAAATTTGAAAAAGTTAGTTATTTTATTAGCATTATGTACCGCACATAGAGTTCAAACTTTTCCATGATAAAACTGTAAAATATTACAATCATACCAGACGGTATAAAGATCAGTCGCTGGATAAAGGCCTGGACACAGGCATGTTCAGTGCGCACAGCACGCGGCACGCGGCCAGCTCGGCCGCCAGCGCTGCCGGCGCGGCGTCAGTATAGACACAATCCGCAAGACGGCGGCGGGCTGGATCCCCGCATCCACCACCTTGGCCCGCTTTTACAACCGACCCCTAATGAATAACGAGAGTAAATTTGCAAGAAGAGTTGTATTTCCGTCGAACTCGTAAGGTTACTAAACAAGACTGTTTTAGTTTATAGGGTCTGTAAGTTTCAGCCTTAGTTTCGTTTAATAGAAGATAAATGCTTTAAGTTTATATTATGATTACATCATCATCTGCCTATATTAGTCCACTGCTGGACTTAGGCTTATATATGATATATGATTACATAAAAGATAATTATTAACCTATCTGAAAGTTTGTCCATTAAATCGACTGTGATTTACCTATCTACCTCTATACTTTTTAATAAACAATATTGTTTACAGCATATATCATAAGACGAAGGAAAACAAACCTTCCATCTCTGAACATCTACCTGGTTATTATAATATAATTTGAAGAATGAATTGACGAAAAATAATAGTTGATCAAATGAACTTCAGTGAAGTTCGATCATTATTATTTGAGTCAATTCATTCGAAAATTATAGGAACCCAACCCGCCCTATTAAAACATAGTCAAGTCCTTGTTTTAGGCCCAATAGATAGGAAGCTTTGTTTCTAAAATTACTCTAAAAGAATGAGACTACCGCTAGGGACGGACAAGAATAGGGTAAATATATCGATGCAACTCGATGTTTTAATCGAGTGAAATCTCTAAAAATGTGCAATAGTTGCCTGTAGACTAGAGGAAACTACCTGGTTATTATAATATAATTTTCGAATGAATTGACTCAAATAATAATGATCGAACTTCACTGAAGTTCATTTGATCAACTAATATTTACGGTCCGTCCATGCATTTGTGTTCTTTGACTCTGCTCCATTTTGCGAATATATCGCTTCGAAATAATCGGGACTAACGAGAGCCAATATTTATCGAGCTGACAGATGACATTTGTATAAAAAAGATTTATTTTGACATTACTCCAAGAAAATAAATGCGATAAAAAAAGTTAGTGTGAGAATATTGGTTTTGAACGTATACGAGTAGGTACGGACAACACACAGGCGTGTTATATACGAGTAGGTACGGACAACACACAGGCGTGTTATATACGAGTAGGTACGGACAACACACAGGCGTGTTATATACGAGTAGGTACGGACAACACACAGGCGTGTTATATACGAGTAGGTACGGACAACACACAGGCGTGTTATATACGAGTAGGTACGGACAACACACAGGCGTGTTATATACGAGTAGGTACGGACAACACACAGGCGTGATATATACGAGTAGGTACGGACAACACACAGGCGTGTTATATACGAGTAGGTACGGACAACACACAGGCGTGTTATATACGAGTAGGTACGGACAACACACAGGCGTGTTATATACGAGTAGGTACGGACAACACACAGGCGTGTTATATACGAGTAGGTACGGACAACACACAGGCGTGTTATATACGAGTAGGTACGGACAACACACAGGCGTGTTATATACGAGTAGGTACGGACAACACACAGGCGTGTTATATACGAGTAGGTACGGACAACACACAGGCGTGTTATATACGAGTAGGTACGGACAACACACAGGCGTGTTATATAGATCCAGTGATGAGTTTTTTACTTGCTTTTGAACTGCTGAAAATGTATCAAATGTTTACTTTATTGTGCCTGAAAATTCATTTTACGCTATTGACCCAGTATCTATTTAAAATTAAATGATTATTTCGACTCAATATTGATTTAGGTTATGTCTGGCTAGTTCTATTTTGTTTCTATTATTTGATTGTAGTTTTCTTTGTTGATTAGGCTTTAGGTTAGTATGGCCTCAGTAATGTGTACTGTGGTATGGCCCTGCCAAGATATGTATACAGCCGCTACCTGAACCCTTTTCTCGAACCATCGCGAGGCATTTTCCAGCTATCGATATCTTTGTTGGGAAGGAATTTTATTTACACCTAGGTTACATTATTTGAGTTTTAGTAAGGGTCCCTTATTTTTCCAACTGGTGGAAGGGCGTCCTAATTTTTTTGAAAATATAATTCTATGTCACTTGGGGATAGTGTAGCTTGGTGTCCCAGAATTATTGAAATCGGTCCAGTAATTTCCGAGCCTATTCAATGCAAACAAACAAAAAATCGAATCTTTCCTGTTTATCAAATTAGTATGGATTTATTTATGATAGATAAAAACTACGCAATCAGCCAAAATTACCTACTCGGACGTTATCCTAGGCTACCTTATACCTAGATAATTTGCCAACTTTATAGTCAAAGGTAATAAACTTTTTACGGCGGAATTGTTACAAGATGAGACTTGGCATTTATTATGCATGTTTTTGTTCGCATATAATGTACTGAAATTCTATTTTAGAATATATTCCCATTATCAATTTACAGTTTATTATTAATATCGTTGGAATTTTTGCTTTTGTTAGAATATTTTTCTTTTCCAATTTTAAAACCAATTCCATATTCAAACGAGTTAGTATAAAACAATAACTGCCTAGGTAACGTTCCATTGTAAAACGCACACGGCGCGGCTGCGCTGTCAAATGCGATAAAAAAATCTATTGTACGAGTAAGATACAAACGTATTGCTTTTGGGCTAACGCAGTTACGATTATTTCAGAAGGTTTATTTGTTTTATTGTAGGTACTAGGTACGTGGGCTTTTGCAACGTTTCATAGCTGAGGTAAAATGAATAGTTTTTGCGGCATACATATTTTACTCCCGGCGAATTTGTGGAAAAAAATGATAAACCCTAATTCCCCAATTCCATCATCATCAGCCTATGTTAGTCCATTGCTGGACATAGGCCTCTCCTAATGAGCACCAGGGCGACCTGTCTTCTTGACGCATCCAGTCTTTCGCAGGTCGTCATCCCACCTGGTCGGAGGGCGTCCTATACTACGTTTACCGAGTCGTGGTCTCCACTCAAGAACAGGTATCTTTAGTACCTACCTACTCCATTGGATGAGAGGAATATAAAAGGACGACAAAATTCAAAGTAACATTTAATTCGATAGCAATAACAATTTTCAAGGAAGTTTTAAATATCTGCCTCCATCTCTACCTTTCTCCAATACTAAACGGAAAGTTCAGGTTGCTGCTTGGCTTGTTTTTATTTAGTTTAAATTTACCTTTAGTTCAACATTGAAAGCGAAATAACATTTTTGGAGATTACATTTTTTTGGATTTCGGAATGAAACCAGCTAAGCCAAGCTAACTTCGATTCATTGGTATTTTTGTGTTTCACATCTTTTATTATTTCCAAAATACAATTGAATTGACTTGCTTCTTCAGGTTTGTTTCCTGTTTGAAAAGGCACCCTCCCTATGGCGCGAAGGTCCGAGATAATGCTGTATTGTCCAGCATTATTTATTATTATTAATAAATATTAATATATGTATTTACATATAAGGTAGAAATAAAACAAGGTTTTAGATCGTTTCATTTGTTGAATGCCTGTAATTTTACAATCGTCTCCTCTACACCCTTCAAACGCTCAGCTCAGCAGCTATTAATCGTCGAAAGTTACCTGCCAACCGAAAGTTATCTCTACCACTTGCGGTTATTTTGGGCGACTTTTTGTCTCGTTATGACTCGCACGCGGAACCACAAAAACTGCCATTACGGCACAGATGGCGCTGTTTCGCCATGGCTTAATCACCGAACACTTTTTGCGGAACGTTGAGCTATTTGATCGGAGATATGACATTGTCTTGTCTGTCTTTCTAATCATCACCATCATCAGCCTATGTCCATGTCGTGCCTTCGTCTTCGTCTTCAAATACTTGTTATATTTTTCTAGCTGCGTCCCGCGGCTTTGCCCGCGTGGTAATCTATGTGTACCAAATGATTTATAAACCTTCCTATTGAATCACTCTATCTATTAAAAAAAGCGTATCAAAATCCGTAGCAAAGTTTTAAAGATCTAAGCATACATAGGGACAGACAGACAGCGGGAAGCGATTTTGTTTTATACTATGTAGTGATGAGGTGTATTAACGTCAGCAGGTGAAGGTGATGGTTGTGATAAGTAATCACCTTCTTCTGAAACATCTGCTACATACGCATGTGAGTGAAGGATTCGTTCAAGAATTATCTAAAGATATGTAGAAAGAAAGAAAGAAAATACATTTATTGATTCACTGAACTAGGGTGGGTCCGTCCTCCCTTGGACCACATGATTGGTTATCGTCCGATCTCACAAGTGACGATTTAAAAATAAATCAACAGTAAAGTTCGTACACGTGTAAACCCGCGGGCATGAACAGATAAGGGCATAAGTCAAACCCGCATATAAACCGGAGTATCCCAAGAATCCGGCAACATTGTTCAAGTCGTATAAAATTTGGCAAATGGCGCTGTCCCACCTGGGCCATTACGTGAGATGTCCCGCGGGAGGAAGTTTTTACCATTAAGCTTCGAATACACGGTGCTTGGACCGAATCAATGATGATATCTGAAACACAAATGAGTAATTCGATCAAAATGTATTAATTGTTTCATAGATGCATCCTCTATCAAAAGGATCAAAGTAGACTATGTTGAGATCCAGGAGATAAACTATCCTGGTACTAAATCTCATCAAAATCCTTCAACTTGTACAATGAGCACAAGTTAGAGCATGAAATAGTATAATTTTCGTTTCTGTTTTCGCTGAATATTTTTTTCTCGAATTTAACTTTCTATAGTACTTTTACATTTGTACGAAAAATAAATTTAAAAGTCTATTAGATTAAATAAGTTAATAATGTTAATGAGTAGGTAGGAATCAACCTTTCTCGTATTAAGTTCGTCTTTCCTTCGAAGCTTTGGTCTGCTGCGAGAATGTTTCAAAATATATTTATTGAATTGCCCGACTTTTCAACCGTGTACTCATACCGTTTTGCTTTGTGGTTGTTTTTTATTTCCTTGGAACACAACCACAGCTTTTCCGTCATGTAGGTAGTAGACCTTTACAATGTCCACCGGTGGTAAGAGTGCGTGGCCTACGTAAAGCCGTTTTCCCTTTGCGACGCACGCACAAGCTACGCACAAATACTTCATCCTACACGGTTGGCTTTTTCGAATATTGCACCCACGCAGCTCAATGCTATCAACGCTATGCTCGCGGTACACGTAAAAGGCCTACGTTTTGAAACAAATGAAAGCATGCAGCTGAAATGCCCCGCGTGGCCGTGCGCAGCGGGCTTGTATAGTGTGTGCCTCAGTGGAAACGTAGACTTACGTTGTCAAACTAACGAACCAAAGCAGCTAAAATGCGCCGCGTGGCCGTGCACAGCGTGCGCAGCTGTCGGACAGCAGCTTTATGTTTGTTATTTTGTGGTATTGCCACGAAACGTAATAGTAATGTATTATGTTTTCTCACTCTAATTTCATTAAAGCTAGTACCTAATAAAAGTGACGAAGATAGATTGTTTTACAGCAAACTCATGTCGCATTATCCTTTATTCACAAAATAAACTAGTCCAGCCTTATTTATTTAGTTTATTTTTAGTCCGGGGCAGTTTTCGTGGTTATTCGTGGTGTTGCCAGCTGTCGTTTATTAAAACATGACGGATGGTGGCGTGAGGTATTTTTATATCTTCTGGTGGAATAGGGTTGTTCACTTTTAAATTTATTTATTTATTAAAACATCAGGTATTACACTATGGTACTACAGTATGGATGTATAAGCTAGTGTACATTTTATTTAATCCTAGCCGTACAAACTATGTAATTTAAGGCGTTTAACAAGCATTAGTTGGACACAAAAACTTATATGATTGTTGTTAATTTAGAGGTAAATAAAATTCAAATTCATTTATTTTGCGAAACATGGGTTAAGTATAATGATTAATGATGATAGATTAAAAATAGGAGCACAACCATGATCAGCTCTTATCAGCAAGCAAAGTATAAATGTCACCTATTATAAATTCATACAATGTCAATTAAAATTAATGATTAATTAATTAATTGTCTTATTCTAGAATTTGTCCATAAGATATTCATTAACATTTATAATAATAATAATGCTGGACACAATTCACACAGCATTCTCTAGCCCCATGGTAAGCAGAGCTTGTGTTATGGGTACTAGATAACTGATATACATAATACAATACATTAAATAGATAGATACTTTTTATTATACATAGAAAACGACCAGAACACCCGGAACAAATATCTGCAGATCGTACAGACAATTGTTCCGAGGCGGGAATCGAACCCGCAAACCTCCTGCGTCGCAGGCGGACCTTCACCCACCACGCCACATCGGTCGTCAATTTGTATACATATAATTAGTAATAGGTCAACACTGTAATAGGCCTTCCCAATTAACAATTGTTTTAGTTTATTTTTAAACAATATTAATAGTTTTACTTTGTTTAATGCTTCTAAGTAGGAGATTATAAGATACGACGAGCCATAAAAAATATGTTCTTATTAAGAAGTGCCGACTTATTTGTAGGGCAACAAATTTTCTTGTCAAGGCGCTTACTTTTGAGTTTTCAAGGCAAAGGCGAATTCTATACACAGCAACTGTGTTGGCAAAATGATTATAAAATAATGTTAACTTGAGAGTTAGCTATTACGTTTTATAAACTTGTTAAAAAAATATAAAGAATTGTTACCTTCAGCCAAATTACAAAATGAACTCGAGATCTAAGGAGTATCTGGCACACAGCATCAGCATTGCTGAACAGCAGCGGGGCAATGCAGCAAGCGCGTCTTCGGGCGCTTTCCATTCTTATTGATATGGATCACATGACCAACCAGAGACCGACTATAGGTAGGTATGTGCTTGCAACAATCTGCAGATAGCTCAACTATGCAAACTTCCCGGTTAAGTTACTAAAATATATTTACGAAAAAGAAAATACTGATTTTTGTGGCTGTGTTGACAGGTTCACATAGATGGGTTCACATGACCCCAAGAAGCAGTGTTTTCTTATTTTCATACTAATATTATAAACGCGAATGTTTGTAAATATGTATGGATATTTGTTACTCTTTTACGTCAACTACTGAACGGATCGGATGGAAATTTTGCATACAGGTAGTTCCAAGCCCGGAATAAAACATAGGCTCCTTTTAATCCCATAAATAAGTTGCCTAAATAAGTTCCATAGAAACAACGCGTGCGAAGGCGCGGACAGAAACTAGTATACTATATTTTTTACAATTAAAATCAAATCAAATGCTTTCATTTGTAGTAAAACATTAGTATGTACATTTAAATAAACCGTTACTTTAATAAAAACAATACGATATACGAAGATAATATTATCATCATATCTCATTTATTTAAAATTCTCGTAGAAAATATATTCAATAAAATATTATAAAGCTATTCTATAGTAAAAAATAGGATATCAAAACGGTAGATCACCGACCGCGAAGCTAGGCTCAAGCGGCCGGTGACTAGGGCTGCAGAGAAAGGAACTTCCTGTCGATACGTGCCGATATATTATTCTTTAACTTAGTTTTAGCTACAAAATCGTCCCAACTTAGCTTATACAGGTGCTGAAAAAAATACTTGCGCTGGTTTTCTGCTGGGGCCTAATGGGACCGAGGAAAACAAAAGAAGCACAGCCCTAGAAAAACCACAACGTTATACACGTAGGTACCTACCAGGTACGGACCGTAAGATACGTGACGTGTTTCGTGACGGGCGGACGCGGCGACGGACTATTCACATCTCTTGTTGTTATCATGATAACGTGTGTTGGATCTCAGGCCACGCTATCACCATTCAATTAATCTTTATTTATAGAATTTGCTTTTGTGTGGAAAAATATAGAAAATTATTTAATTTTAAATATTTTTTAACTAGTAGGTATTTAAGTAGTTCTTATATCGAGTACAAAAATCTTAAAGCAATCTTTGGTATGCCTAGTTTCAATTCCTGTTACAGAATAGATCCTCCGACCTAGCTTGCAATCATATACCTGTGGACACTGACAACTCAAAAGTGGGTTTGATAATATCAACGTCTTTAACATTATGACGATAATGTGAATTAACATTATTATTTCAAAAGCCATACATTTCAATACCTAAAATACATAATAATTATGAAGACCTATGTGGCGGCGGACGAAGATCCGGGTTCGATTCCCGCCTTGAAACAAATATTTGTGCAACAGGCAAATATTTGTTCCGGGTATTCTGGATATTTCTATGTATAATAAAATATCTATCTATGTACTATATTGTATTATGTTTATCAGTCATCTAGTACCCATAAAAAAAGCTCTGCTTAGCTTGGTATGATGTTGTGTGGATTGTCCAACATTATTTATTTATTGAATATACTTTGTAATTTCTCGCTTACTTCGGTCGCTGCTGAGACATCTATATACACTAAATAAATGTTCCTAGAATATAGAAGCCATTGATGATGATGAATATTGGCCTCAATATCTCAGCTCTGAATAAAAGTTTAAACCCAACATGATCCATCATAGCTTATCTGCCTGACGCCGCTAAACAGATGCAAAATGTAAAACACCCACGTTCATAACTCTTATATGAAATCAGACAAATCTCAGAGTAAATGATATGTTCCCATTACCCTACCTCCTGCTTTGACCTTACATGTATGCCTACATATTAGGAGATTAAAACAAAAATTAAATATAAAAGTAACAATGTTATTTATTGACATAATAGGATTCTAAGAATTAGCAAGCTGAAGTGACAGTGGGCCGGCCATATCTCGCGAAGAACCGCTAACCACTGGAGTAGGTAAACGTGTTGGAGACTGGAGACTGAGACTCGGCAAACGTAGTGCAGGACGCCCTCCGGCCAGAAGGGATGACGACCTACGAAGGACTGCAGGCAGATGCTGGATGCGACAAGCTGAAAACAGGGCGCTATGGCTTTCATGAGGGGAGATCTACGTCCAGCAGCGCACTACTATAGGCTGATGGTGATGATGATAATATTTGATTATTAAGATAATAGAAGAACGAGTAGACTAAAGCAATGGATCGTGATACAAAATGCTGGCAGTCTCTCGCCGAACACATCTTTTAACAAGCTGAAAAGTTTAATAAAACCTTACGGCTTGAAGTTGAGACACACGAGCAAACTGCTGAAACAGCAATATTTTATCAATGCAAAGAGTTTGATAACGTTATTTTATGTCTATCTAAGTTTATTATATCCCTACATACCTATCTATTCAAGTACCACCGTCTATATTGTTATTTCATGTCCAGTCCATCCTAAGGTTGCCTGGAAGAGATCGCTCTCAAAGAGTACCTTTATGCTGAAACGAACTTTATACAGAAATACAGCTTAATCTAATAACATGGGTTTATATACCTACTAACCAACGATATGATATTAGCAGGTAAAAATATGCTGATTAAACCGCTTACTCAGCTATTCAACCTTATCCTTAAAGATAACAAGATACCACATCAATGGACTACTTCAGAGATAACACTTATTTACAAAAAAGGAGATCCAAAACAAATCACGAACTACAGGCCTATCAGCTTAATGTCATGTGTGTACAAAGTATTTGCCTCAACGCTGCTCCGCAGAATCTTAAATACAATTGAAGAAAACCAGCCCGTAGAGCAAGCAGGATTTAGGAAAAGCTACTGTACAGTGGACCACATACATACCTTAAAACAAGTTATTGAAAAATACGTAGAATACGACCAACCACTTTATATATGCTTTATCGACTATTGCAAAGCTTTTGACTCTATATATCATTCATTCATCTGGCAATCACTCGAAAAACAAGGCATGAACCACGACTACATTAACCTGATCAAAGAAATTTATAACAATAGCACTGCAAAGGTAAAACTAGAAACAGCAGGTACGACATTCCGCATCGAACGAGGAGTAAAACAGGGAGACCCACTCTCGCCGAATATTTTTATTGCAATCTTAGAGAATATATTCAGGTTGTTAGACTGGACAGGACTAGGAATAAAAATCGATGGAAACTACCTAACTCATCTTAGATTCGCGGATGATATTGTACTACTCTCTGAAAACCCAACGGAACTGCAATATATGATAGAGACTCTGACGGAACAAAGTAAAAAAGCCGGACTGGAACTAAATCAAACCAAAACTAAGGTAATGACAAACAAAAGAAAAATACCTATAACGGCCAGCTTAACAACCTTAGAATACGTCAATGAATATATATACCTTGGACACCTTATTGCATTTGACTACTGTACGGAAAAAGAAATAAATAGACGGATAAAATCGACATGGAACAAATATTGGGCCATGAAAGAAATTTTCAAGAGCAATCTTCCTATCAATTTAAAAAGCAAAGCCATGGACATCTCCCTAACACCCTGTCTGACCTATGCTTGCTAAACCTGGAATACAACAAAGAAAATGCTAGAAAGACTTAGAGTATGCCAGAGAGGCATAGAAAGAAGTTTCTTAGGAATCAAACTCAGAGAGAGAGTGAGAAACCAAGAAATAAGAAGAAAAACCAGAACAAAAGACGTAGTAAAAAGAATACTGGGCTTAAAATGGAAATGGAAATGGGCAGGGCACATTCAAAGATTAAAACCAAACAGATGGCCATATATAGTCACAAACTGGATACCACTTGACCAAAAAAGGAAAAAAGGGAGACCATTCAAAAGATGGAATGATGACATCACACAAGCAGCTGGAAAAATGTGGCCACAAAAAGCCAGAGACAGAAACCTCTGGAGATCCTTGGAGGAGGCATACACCGCCGAAGGCGGTCCATATCAGGACATGACAACAAAAATCTGACATAATTTAATTCTAAATTCAATTCAATTCTCAAATTATAATTTACCTACACGACTACTAATTCTTTATTTTACTATTATTATTGTTTTAAAATTGTACAACTATAGGGATATGGAATAAAGCTGTTTTTATTTTTATTTTATTTTTATTTTTATTTTATTTTTATTTTTATTTTATTTATATACCTACTACTAGCTTCTGCCTGCGGGTCAGTTTATGGAATCAAAAGTAGCCTATATTATTCCAGTGGCCAGAACTAGCAGTCAAAAGAGATAAATGGAAACAGGGAAAGAGATGCCCAGCAGTGGAATCCTACAGGGTAATAATAAATAATTATATATCCATACTTTTATGTCTACAAAATTTCACTCCAATCCATTCAGTAATTTTGGCGTTGTCTTCGGCCACACATCTTCACAATGTTACAAACTTTTGCCCTTATAATGTTGGGACTCAATCTTGCCCGGTCTTAGTACCAGTGTGTACGAACCGAACAATACTGTAGATTCTGAGCAACTTTTCCAATGATTATTAGTTCTTTCATTGTTAAATCGCCTTTGGCTTTTAGCGGCTAACGCGGTATTTATTTCTACTGCCGTTTAAATGATCCAAAAGTGGACTTCAGAAAGTTGGAATGGTAAGGATTCCCATTCAGGGGTAGAAGATGGTGGACAAAGTTTGGAATTAATCGTGTCATAAAATCTTGAGCATTATTGTGGCAGTGAAATAAAGACCAAGAGAACAATACCAACTATACTGAGGGAATTTCGATATAATATATCCTGTTCTCCTTTTTCTTCAATCTCACGCGTTGGTGACGATATGGCTGTCGAGAAGAATTATCACGAAGGTTTTTTGACAATTTACTTGATATGGGTAGGTAAGGTAGCTTACCTTTTATCTATAACCATTCAGCAATGTAATGTGTGAGTAATGCAGCCAGCGTTTTGGGAACGTTTCCGACTTCTGACTATATGGATCAGTTGAGCTACCTGTAGATTGTTTGAAACGGTTAAAACTTTGTTGTATGCAATAAATATACTTTACGCAGAATGCAATCTGCACTTAGCTCAGTTTTTCAAATTGTAGTTATAAATTTGTGTATTTTGTAATGGTATCTTTTGTTTTTATACTAACGGGTAAGTTCAGAAATTTACTTTAAGAGTACTGCTATGTAAAACGAAGGTCAAAAGAGATAATTATTTCGCGATGTTGTCGACCCTGCACAGAATCCTCTTAAGTTATGAATATCACACGAAATACCTACTCAAAGTATTTCTTTGAACCTCTTACACACAAAAGCTCGAAGAATCTTCGTTAAACAAAAGGATTTTAATAAGGCATCTCAAAAAGGCTTTTACGGTTCTAAAGTTATTACTTATAAGAAAAGTTGCTGAAAGTTCTGAGTGCATGAGTGCACATAGGTCTATGTAGTCGAAGAAAATATATTAACACTGGATCTAGTCTGTTCTAAAATGAAGGGACTTACGCGAGTTGTTGAGCTTTATTAATAATTTAGTAGTCATATGTAAAATAAAATATCTAGATCAGTATAAAATAGTTGTAGAACACGTAGTCAACGTCTAGTCTAGCGACGTGAATCAAATTCATATTTTTTGGGCCTCAGATCTTCGCTCTCTGTGTCACTAAGGTTGACTTTTCAAATAAAAAATAAATAAATAAATAATGCTGGACAATTCACACAGTATCATCTAGCCCCATGGTAAGCAGAACTTGTGTTATGGGTACTAGATAACTGATATACCTACATAATACAATACATTACATATATAGTTTTGTTTTATTATACATAGAAAACGACCAGAACACCCGGAACAAATATCTGCAGATCGTACACACAATTGTTCCGAGGCGGGAATCGAACCCGCAACCTCCTGCGTCGCAGGCGGACCTTCGCCCACCGCGCCACATCAGTCGTCAATTTTTAAACAAATCAACTTCATTTGCCATTGCATTGAATTATGTGCTCGCACGTAGAAAATAATGAGTTCTGTCCATAACGCGATTTAGATAATGGGATATATAGAAAAGTATGGTTTATGTTTTTTATAGTTTTTAGGCCTATGTCCAGCAGTGGACTAACATAGGCTGATGGTGATGATGTTGGTTTCTAAAGGATGTTGGTATTGTAAGTAAATCCGACCAAAAACATCATTGTAAAAATTATGGCAAGTCTTACTTCGCCATAAAAAGTGTCGAGATCATGAGAAGAGCCAAGTCAGCCATTTTATTACCTTATTGGCAAGTTACCCACGTACTCGAAAGTCATCCTAAACTACATATCATTATCTCTGAAGGATAGGATTCGTAACGAATACATCCGACAGAGAACCAAGGTTATCGACATAGCTCTAAGAAGCTGAAGTGGCAGTGGGCCGGCCATATCTCGCGAAGAACCGACGGCCACTGGGGCAAACGTGTTCTTGAGTGGAGACCACAACTCGGTAAACGTAGTGTAGGACGCCCTCCGACCAGGTTGGATGACGACCTGCGAAAGACTGCAGGTAGATGCTGGATGCGGCAAGCTAAAGACAGGGCGCTATGGCGCTCATTGGGGGAGGCCTATGTCCAGCAATGGACTGCTGGCTGATAATGATGATGATAGTATAAGTATAATATAGTGCACAAGTGTGAGCGCTAATACAGTACACCCTATTCCCACACTCTAACGTGATGAGTGAGACAACATAATTATAACTGCACCACCTGTTTGCCTTTGTAATTACCTTTAGAATCTAGATGAAGTAGCGCCTAGGCTCAGCGTACTGTTTGTCTGTCTCAGTGTGTGCGGGAGCAAACACACGACTTATGGAGGTGTTCATCTCTTCAGGTAGTGTCAGCAGATTTAGGCCAAATTATAAATATTGTATAACTGATATACTAAACTTATACATAGCTGGCCAGGTGGGATGACGACGACCTGCGAAAGACTGCAGGCAGATGCTGGATGCGGCAAGCTGAAGACCGCTCATTACGGGAGGCCTATGTCTATCTATGGACGATTGATGATTATCTTAGTTTTAATTATATAAGAGTTATCTGCAGCTGCACAAACATTTGTCCCGAGATGGAAATCGAACCCGCAGGCGTACCTTTTCCCGCTGAGCCACAGAGGTCGTTCTTACCTACTGCATGCTTTTTGTAAGAGATGCACAATCCATCATCCAGGTAGCATAGAAAAGCTTTTAGCAAAATTTATATAAAGGAAAGCACATTAAATACATTTAGAAGAGTACGGGACAACTTAGTTATGCTTTCATGTACAAGTTTTTATGTGCTACAACTGTATTCTACTCTCCTTTGTGCTATAACTGTATGCTACGCTCCTTTGTGCTACAACTGTATGCTACGCTCCTTTGTGCTACAACTGTATGCTACGCTCCTTTGTGCTATAACTGTATGCTACGCTCATTTGTGCTATAACTGTATGCTACGCTCCTTTGTGCTACAACTTTATGCTACGCTCCTTTGTGCTATAACTGTATGCTACGCTCCTTTGTGCTACAACTGTATGCTACGGTTATTGTGTGGGTGTGCTACGCTCATATCTCTCGAAGAACCGACGGCCGCTGGGGCAAACGTGTTCTTGAATGGAGACCACGCCTCGGTAAGCGTAGTGTAGGACGCCCTCCGACCAGGTGGGATGACGACCTGCGTAAGACTGCAGGTAGATGCTGGATGCGTCAAGCCGAAGACAGGGCGCTATGGCACTTATTGGGGAAGGCCTATGTCCAGCTGTGGACTAATATAGGCTGATGATGATGTGCTACGCTTGTAATATGTGCTGTTATTACTATCTTATTTTTTTTACACAGTCTAATATTACATATACCTACCTAGGTTAGAACATAACGAGTATATTAATGTAAGCTTGCTAAACTACTGTGACATTTGCATGCTAACATTTTATTTTTGCACGCCTCGACGAGGTAGGAATGTATTGGAAATACCATTTTTTATAAAGACATTTTGTACCTACGAGTACATTCCAGCGAATAAGATTCTATTTGACTTGCCATGCTACAACCGTGCTACATATCTACAACATGGTGGCCGTGCTGCGCTCTAGTGCAGTATTCGCTGCGTAAATAAGATTCTATTTGACTTGCCCTGCTACAACCGTGCTACATACCTACAACATGGTGGCAGTGCTGCGCTCAGTATTCGCTGCGTAAATAAGATTATATTTGACTTGCCCTGCTACAACCGTGCTACATATCTACAACATGGTGGCAGTGCTGCGCTCAGTATTCGCTGCGTAAATAAGATTCTATTTGACTTGCCCAGCTACAACTGCGCTACATATCTACAACATGGTGGCCGTGCTGCGCTCTAGTGCAGTATTCGCTGCGTAAATTCTTAAATCTGGCGGAATCCCTTTTTCTCTTCGTATACAGCTTTATCTTAGGTCTATGTAAGTTTATTATAATGTTTGTAATGTAGCTATTATGGTATGTATTTGTTTTATTTTCTTTATCTATATATTTATTATCGTGCCACCGTCTATATTGTTCCTTCATGTCCAGTTCATCCTAAGGTTACCTGGAAGAGATCGCTCTCAGCGATAAGGCCGCCCTTTCTACTCCCTTTATTCTCATGTTTATGCCTGTATTGTTTTCTGTTTTGTGTGGTATAGTAGAGTGCTTTCTATCTATCTATCTGAAGGCTTGGCTTTGTGAAATCGTTAGCTTGGTTATTTGTATGAAAAAACAAAAGACGATCGCCCAAAAATGTGCCATACTTGCTTCATTGTACCAGGCAATCATAAACTCTGCTAACTATTCTTGTCGTCGGCTATTCCCCTCAGTGCCTGTAATCAAGAAGACATCATGTTTCAAGAATATAATACTTCTTGATAACAGCGAGTTATACTACAAACTTCCTAGTAACGACACCCATGTGCGTACTTCAACGAACACAAGTTTATTTACGTTTCTGGGCACAAAATAAAGATTTACTCAATGAATGTTCTGAAAAGGTAAACAGGAGAGAAGGCAACCGTCTACTCACCTCAGCAAAGCATGAAAAAAAAACTAAAAATGGCATAACAATATTAATTTGACTTTTCCAAACAAACTCAAGCGCCGTCTTTTCAAATCAAATCCCATTTCTTTCAGACACAGTATAAAGTTAATATACATAGTCATTATAACGAGACACATTTTAAAACATACACAGAAAAAAACACATGTATAAAGAAAACATTAAAATACACTAAAATATATGAACTTTCGTCCAGTGCTGCATAAAGGGGAGGCTGTGTCCAGCCTTCCTGCACTGACCTGCAGGTCTAGTCAAGTCAATTAAAGTCAAGTCAAAAGCATTTATTTCTTTAGGCTTACAAAATAAGTTCTTAGACAAGTCAAATTTTATACTATTCTTTATTATCAAATAACATTATTTTAATTTTAATGTTCACTTCAATTTTTTGTCCAATAATGGAAGAAGTGAAGGTAGCTAGCTTTTCAGTCTGTTCGAAGTATTTTTGACTTGATGAACGTGTTATTTTGCTGACGCTACCGGCACGTGCAAACAGTGCTTGATGTGCGAGACGGATTCGAGATTACTTGCGCGAAGTTTATCATGTTTGTTGCAAAACATTTTCATATCAAACTCTTTACTTTGAACGACTTTAATTACGAGAAAAGTTTTTGCAATATCTCAGGAATGTATCTTGTATGTTCTGACGATATTGGTACCTTGTCAAAGAAGTATTAAACATCACTACATAGTATAAAACAAAGCCGCATCCCGCCGTCGTCTGTCTGTCCCTATGTGTGCTTAGATCTTCAAACTACGCAACGGATTTTGAACAGGTTTCTTTCATAAGTATTCACAAGCTTCTTCCTGCGGTTTTGCACATTCTAGACCTAGAACATGTTGTTACACATACCTACCTCATCTAGGTACATCTATACTAGTCCACAGCTGGATGCAGACCTCCTGTGGCTGACGCGCTTTATTTGATCACACATATAATATCAATGCGAAAGTTTGGATGTTTAGATGTAGGGATGTTTGTTACCTCTTCACGCCAAAACTACTGAACGCATTGGTCTGCAATGTGCATTCAGGCTGTTCTTGGTCTGAAAGATAACATAAGCTACACACTGCGTGTAGAACAACATTTACGCAAAACTTCAGTCGGCTCTGTTCAGTTTTTTTGGCCTTGTTTACGCCCAAACATCCCTCAACTTCACACAACACCACAAATTTTCGCCATTATAATTATTAGAAGGAAATTGTAGTCAGGAATGCACTTTGCTTACAAAGCTTGTCTTTATGAATAAGTAGCATTAAACAAACAAAAACTAAGAAAAAATAGGAACCTAACACAAAGAAAAATGAGAAAAAATACACGACTTGCTGGTGACAAAGAGCCGAAACTTTGGCCAAATTGTGCCCAAGATAAAAAATAAAAGTTCGCTTAATCACCTAAGAACTGCCTCATCTAAGAATCTGAGTTAGAATAATGGGCAAAGAACTAGAAGGACAAATTGTCAGAGATTTAAGATAGTGGACTTACTTATAAATAAAACCCTAAATCTCAGGTATATGTCACTTATGTAGGGCTACTTGAATCCGTAGAGATACTTTAACGATTTCCGGTGAACGGAGAAAGAACCCTAAGTGATTTTTAGATGTCAGCTTTTGTGGCTATTTCCACAAAAGCAGACCTATCACTACCGAGGAGACTATGCGGTACAATTATTATTTATCTATTATTTAAAAATTACAGTCCTATATTAATTAATATGAAGTATAAGTAAAGTTAACAATCTAAGAAGAACGAACCCAACATTGTTCTGCCCTGACAGGGTATTTATGCATTGTGTACCCACTAAGTTACTACACCTAAGAACTGAAAGAAGAAACCTGTATACATAAAATAACAATAAATGATATATGAATATCCCTCCTGGGGCAACAATTATTATTTATAATTTTAATTAATTTAATCCCAGTTAGAAACTTATTTCTGAAAAAAAATTCCTCTACTAGACTAATTAAAATCTGTGAAAATGAGTCTATCTGTCGATTATCTCTGCAGAATTCATTTGGAATGCACCTCGGTACGTGATGGTGCTCACTTAGCAACTAATATTTAATTCTCATTTCACTTAGAATAAGATTCCGAGATTGCGTTGCCCGCTGAATATTAATATAATCTGGTACGTTTTAATCTTATTTTTAAAATTAGGGGCACGTTCTCAGTTTGGGAATGAGTTCGTGGTTTTACTGAACAATTAAGTGTTAGTTATCAAGTTCCCAAACTACTGCTCTACTTCTTGTACCTTTTACTATTTGTTTATTTTATTCTCGAAGCTATTGTTAGTATTAATAGAACGGGTAGATATCGCGTTTATTTACCTATTATTGCCAAGGAATAAAGTACGTACCCGTTGTATTAATACTTATAATTATTATATGTGTCCAAATCGCTTATGTTTAAAAATAACAAAAGCTATTGTATCAGAATGTTTCGAAAACAAATCCAATGAGTAAGTAACCATTGGTAGGTACGTATTTAGTTTCAAATTAAAAGACTAGAGCGTACTATGGATTTATACTAATATTCAACTCGAAAAAACAAACAAGAATGGCAAAGGTCTCCTTAATAAATCTAAATCTGTATAGCTATCACAGCTATCTTAAATTTAAAATGAGACACGAAAATCGCGTTGCTTTCAGTGATCTAAATACAAATATACTGGCCGGCCGTCATGCCCTCCTTAACTTTAATTTATCACTCCGTGTACGGTACTGTGACCACAACTTGGAGGTCCATAGATATTATACTGCGTTGCTTTTTTAGAAACACAGCAAGTGATAGAACTTTAGAAACAGTCATGGTTATATTAATACTAAAGCCATTATTAATTGGATATTCTACATGTTTTACTTATGTTATTTCGTGTTTTCCAATATTTGGGCAGTTGCACGCGCCATAATCATGGGATAAGTGAATGTGAGTTTTTATTGGTAGATAGACCGATATTTATTTATTTATTTATGTTTTTGGCACGAAAAACATAACACAAAACTTATTCCAGAAAATTTAAACAAAGGCGAACTTAACCCTAAAAAGAATTCTCATCCAGCAAACCTACCGATATAACATATATTGTCTTTTGCTATGAATACTCGCTGTTCATTCACTTATTAACATTATTATTAATAATTTTATCAAGTTAATGAGCAGCAGAATAATAACAAAATACAAAATTAAAACACAACCAATGAAAGGACGATGAGCCATCTGTGACGTACTTGGAGACAGAAGCACAGAAGCATTGATAGAAGCATTCCATTTCCGTGGTAGGTCATCTGTCTGTATGATCTGCACATATTCTTCCTGTCTGAGTTCCTACTCGGTAAACGTAGTGTAGGATGCCCTCCTACCAGGTGGGATGACGACCTGCGAAAGACTGCAGGTCGTCATGCTGATTGCGTCAAGCTGAAGACTGGGCGCTATAGCGCTCATTAGGGGAGGCATATGTTCAGCAGTGGACTAACATAGGCTGATGATTATCTAAGTTACATAGTTGGTGGACGGCCTTGGATAACAACTGGCTATTTAATATGGATGACTGGTGAATAAAGAGATACCTTACCTAACCATCCACACACGACGCGGTAATTAATTGCAGCCTTTTGTATAAAAGGGTAATTCACTTGAAATTAACTATGTAATTTTAGTCTTTTATACCAGCCGAAATTTACAAAAATCTCCAGTTACCCGTGACTCATGCTCACAGCAGCTGAAACGCCCTCACAATGTACAAAGTCACTGATTTAATCTACAGAAATAAATGGTAACAGAGAATTTCATTTTTTAACGGTTCTTGCTCTGACAGAGGCTTACAGGGTTTTTTGTAGCTCTGATGAAACAAGAGCGGAACTTATTTTATGTTCTAAAAGTTTGTTAGGTATAAAATAGTAAATGTATGTACATCTGTACCCATTCTCTGTTTGCTGTTCTGTTCCACACTTTTGTGGGCTTTTTGGGGCAGTATTTTTTTCATTCATTCGTTTTCAAGTTAATAAGTACATACATAAACACTGAAAAGACTGGGGTATCATAATATCCTTGCCAATAATTACGATCCGTTAAGCCAATTGGGCTTGAAAAGGTAATAGACAGACTGAGACTCTTTTGAATTAAAGATATTATAAATTTTCATAGACAAAAACAAATTGTATAAACCTTACTTAATTCTGCCTGTCAAAGCATATTAAAATAATGCCTGCCATAACCAAAGACAATAGCTACGTAAGTCATAACTTGACACACAAATGTTACCACAAACCAAAGAGCCACAAACTTTAAATTCCATGAAATTTTGCAATGAAAGTATAGAAGCCGATAATTCATAATAATGGGAGAAAAACCTATAACATGGGTCCCATCGTGCATGTCTACTCTGGTAAGCTGTCTCTATTAAGTTGTCATTATCATGGCCATCTAGATCACCCGACGGTCATCAGATATGGCCGTTTGAAGGTGGTTTTTTATAATAAATTATTTTTCTTATTTGTTTTAATGATTCTAAATTGTGTGTATTTATTATCAATCACTAGCTGCCCCGCGGCTTCGCCCGCGTGGAAATCCTTGTGTCTAATGGTGTATAAAACTTCGTCTTGAATCACTTTATCTATTAAAAAAACTGCATCACAATCCGTTGCGTAGTTTAAAAGATCTAAGCATAACATATGGACAGACAGATAGCGGCAAGTAACATTTTTTTATACTCTGTCGTAATTTGTAAATGTTCCGACGGCAGATACACGCAGTAAGCATAACTAGCAATAAAAATAGTAAACCTATTTATAATAACTTTCATAAACCCTTAATTAGCTCGTTAATAGTGTAGAAAGTCATTTTCTAGTAGACATATCAACCAGGTCATGAGCTCCCACAGCTCATGAGCTGGTTGATATGTCTACTGTACTGAACATTGGGATGTTCAGTAGTATTCGTACAATCCTACACGTATGTAGACGGGGAGAGGATGATCAAAGGAATGATGGATGGATTGTGTAGAAAGATAGATATATAGAACATTCTTTATTGCACTTTATATAGAAAACTATGTACAGAAAAAACTTACAATTGACAGTCTTATCGATCAAGAGCTCTACCAGACAACCATGCGTAAAGGGTCCTGATGTAAGAAAGGTGAATTCGGTGATAACGGCTGATAGAGGAGAAAGGAAGCCACAAAAACCATATGGATATGATAACGACCTAGCGAGTGCTCTGGTCAAGTTGTTTAATTACTTAAAATGACAAATTTATCAAGTTTGTGAGCAACAAAGCATCGTTGAAAGCGGGGCAGCCTGCGGTCGGTTTATCCTACGGTAAACTTGAGCATGTAACAGACTTGCGGCAGCACAGGCTCGTCTCTAAAAGATGCCTTTGTGACAGTTACACAAGTATTTAACTAAAAATCTCTAGTGAATCACGATCCCGACGGGGTCCGACTCTCACTTGACGTTTTCTATTTATCTACGTACGTTTGACACAAAAAAATTTATCAAACAACAAAATCATTATTTTATCTTATCTTAAAATATATAGATTCTGCAACAAGTGGTATAGGTAGAAAAAATAATAGTAAGCTTGCAAAACACACTGTGGGCGATATCGCCTAGCAAAAAAGCAATAACTCAGCGGACCGTTTCGCTCGAAAAGCAATCACTTAATATTTGATGATTTAAAGTCCCCCAAAATATTGCAGAGATGTTAAACCTGGTTCTTTCGTTGCAGAACGCACTGCACGTGTAAGAAAACTGTACTACTCGGTCTATTGTTCGGTGCAAATGATGGAGAACATCGCAGATATATACTCCGACCAGCACTCGTGGCGGAGAGCTCACCTAGGACACGATGTACGTTCGAAAAGGTTTAACATCTCTGCGAGGGTTTACGTGAATGGCGGGACGAAATTACTATGGACCTAAAAAACTTGAAATGAATAAAAAAACGATTCCGCGCAAAACTTTCTCTTATAAAGATCAAACAAAATGCAATTCGCGTGCGTCGTCGCCCACAAATTGACATGCCATGCTATTGTTAATAAATATTTCATAACGTAAAAAAATAAAACGTAGTTTGCAATGGATTTAATAGAAATATAGGTTGATGATGCTGATGACCTACGTCTACGGACGAACTTGCCTCCCCCAAACATAATTTCTACATTCTTATTTAATTATTTAATGTACACACAAATTTTAAAAATAACTTAATTAAATAAGATATGTACATAGGCAAGCTTAACCTTGAGTAAGAGGAACCTTCTAACAATATCTATAGATACTTACCCCACTGATAACCTTTTAGTGTCTTTGTTTCAGTTCACCAGATCTCAAGGTCAAGGTGGGTGCGGCGATCCCAACACATTTATGAACGTGTTCAAATCATGGATGCGAGCACACGAAGATGCCCAGGTCTGTCTCTTCGTATATGTCTTGTCTGTCTATTACATTATATGTTACAGATTTGAATTACATAGTAGATTTTCAGCCACAACGCCAGCGGTTGCCAGCCTCAAGGCACTTTCTTTTCCCTCACTTCATATATCTTCATCATTCGATGGGACGGTACAACCGGGGATAGGTCAGGCGCAGGGCCAACGCCTTGTGCTTTCTGACTCCGGGCTGTTATTGTGAATTTTCTTGCAGGAAAAATAAAAATATTTTTTCCAATTCGTTGCTAGCATAATAAGTTCTACTTTTACTGCTGGTCGTGGCTTTCAAAATAAAGGATACCTATACAAAATACAAATACAAAAATTATTATCATTCGCTTATAAGGTGCATTGTTCCGTGTTAGAGACCAACCTTTAAGTAGGTATAAGAATACCTGTACTATGAGGTAACGCTCTTCCTTAACACCTATATTAGGTATCCCCTATTTTGGTTAGGTATGTTTATAGGTATGTACCTATGGAGACAGATATACCTACTGCTAAGTTTTTTGTTACAAATACGTAGGTTTTACTCCCGTCAAAAATGTATTTCGTTGAAGGCCCGCTACCTTACCCGCTATACATAAGTGCGACGTAATTTCATTAAAGTGTATTCGGGAAAACAAAAGTGTGTTGTTTATTGACAGGTAATGATAGCTAGTATCCTAGTGGTGGTGGGGCTCTGGTGGCTCGTGAGGACCGTGCTCACGCTTCTGATCAACCTTCTCTGTCCATTGCTGGTCGTTCTGCTGGCCGTGGTGAGTCTGAATCTGATATTTACGACCTGGCTAGGCGTATGCACGGTTGGAAACTTGATCTGCAATGCGTGACGCACAGGGCCGCAGCCGTCAACCTGAGGTTCCTATGTATTCACGTAACGGGCACGGGATAGGCTATTGAAACTGTTTGTCCAAAAAAGTAAAAGTCTATCCTGTAGAACTCAAAATGGTCGTTAGCCTTACATACAACTTTTGAAACTATCATGGTTATTAATACACGGTTACAAAACACGTCGCGTGTGAGAGTTTGCTCATATTATGTGGAGAAACTATTCAAGCCCACAAGATACATCGCATATAATAGAGCAATACCGGACACCTTTTTGGTTCCTGAAACACAGTTTTTTTTACTAGTTCAGGAGCCTATGGATTCGTATTGGCTGTTGCACTGTCTATTTTGTTAATAAATACAATTTTAACTTTACTTTACCTGGAAAAGTATATTTACACACTTAAAGGTTTCTAAACAACTTTTTGCATAAAGATAATTTTTAGTATTTATAAAATTAAGCAACTTGCAGCACACACGCTGCCTGAACCTGTAATTAAGCAACTTGCAGCACACACGCTGCCTGAACCTGTAATTAAGCAACTTGCAGCACACACGCTGCCTGAACCTGTAATTAAGCAACTTGCAGCACACACGCTGCCTGAACCTGTAATTAAGCAACTTGCAGCACACACGCTGCCTGAACCTGTAATTTTACTTTCAATTTTCCCCTGCATGCCACTGATTGGTGTCAGAGCTAATACTTGACTGGTTTCCTTCCAGATGTGTGTCCCACAGCTGCGGGGCCCACTTCTGGGCCAAAACTACCCTGCATTGGCGAACATGCTCAAAAATATCCTGTCAAAACTGGCGGAGAACATTCCGAAACCTTAGCGCATAGCAGTGAAATAATGTAATAAAAAGTGAAAATCTCCGTGAAATCAAAATAAATCTCGTTTTTTTAGAGTATGTTTTGATATGTAGCTTTATTTTTAGGAATCAGTCTTATAGGATAAGAAAAGGAACGACCAGACGCGCTATTCTGTTAAACTTACTGCTTGACTATGATAATGGTATCGTCACAGAATGACACATTATGGCATTCTCTAAGGAAACTACAAATAGAGGGACGCGTGTCAAAATTGTCAAGCTTGAAACCATTATGAATATAAATCCGTTGCGTAGTTTTAAAGATCTAACTAAGCATACATAGGGCAGACAGACAGCGGGAAGCGCACTACGGACCCACGATACCCCTGGCGATACCCCTGGTGGTATCAATCAAACGATACCCCCAACAAATAGTGTTGCGACACTAATTAATAAGAGCTTTATCATCTCTTGAATTCTATATTTACAAAAAAAAGAACAAATTATAATCTTAGTCTTCTTCCAGATAAATTTCCTTTCTACAATATTTAAAGCATTTCCGCATTCCACACCGCAACACTACGGTCATTTCGAACAGGGGTATCGTTTGATTTTAAAAGACCCACGATACCACTTTACGATACGACTTTGTTTTATAATATGTAGTGACTGGTAGTGACTTATTTACCGAGATGCCTGCTCTTGTGTCGGAGGCCCAGATGCACTTTGGGTCGCTTAGCCGTTGTAAGTATTTGCATGATGTGCCATACGATGTCATCATTTCAACATACCTAATTCTTTTTTGTGTTGATAATATCTGGTAAACTTGATCCATTGAGAAACCCTCAGGTTCTTAAACTCACGCTCGACCAGGTACAAAGGCCGACCGTTGGACAATGATAAATTTTCTCTCACAAATTGTGGTTCTTTTGTTGGATGGCCTCATGAATAGTTTCGGGTGTGAAGAAGGGAAGGTACGCGAGATATACACACCCAATTATTTATTGAACTAGTCTACATATTTGTTTCTGCCTGGGCTAACAATTAGGTCCACAGCTGAACCTGCTTTTCCAAAACTAGAGGGGTTTTGTCATAACCACTACGCTTGTCAGGCCGATGGTCGTGGTGTTAAAATAGTACACAAGAAAGCTGCTGGTCTTCCTCTGATATGTTACGGGGTTGATTCTTACGACAACCACGGGTTGAGGCGTAAGAATAAACCCCTTGGAGGGGTCAATTCTTACGCCGCGACCGCCACGGCGAATTAGCATAAAACACTTAGGGATAAAGTATCAGTAGTAATTATATAGAATAGTTCAAATAAAAACTCGTAGGTGTAAAAAGGTCACACCAATCTATACTAATATCATAAAGAGGAAAGGTTTGATTTTTTGTTTGTTTGTATTGAATAGGCGCCAAAACTACTGGACCGATTTGTGAGAAAAATTCTATCACCGTTGGGAAGCTACACTGACCGCAGTGAACATAGGCTATATTAACATTTAGAAATGTGAAATTTGAATTTAACGCGGGTGAAACCGCGGGAAACAGCTAGTGTGATATAAAGTAGTAACTGTTACGGTGTAAGTGAGACAAAAAACATGTACCTACTGTAATACAGTGACAAGTAGGTGCCGATAGGTAAACAGCCAACTAATGGCAGCAAATGTCCTATAAAATGTTTGTTATAAAATATTATCCCCGCAATATCTTCTCGTGAGCTCAAGTTTATACCGTCATTATAGTGAGATAGGGTACAAAATGAAGTAGTAAATTTGATCGTAAATTGCGTTGATATAAATGTATTTTATAGGACTGTGGTCGATCTCGACGTACAAAAATACGCTTGAATACAATATAGTGCTCTTGTATTCATCGACCTCAATTTTGACAAGTGTAAAGATAAAAATAAAGAAAAATAATGAATTGTTTTCTTTTTGTGAAAGAAACGTTATTTATTGAACCATCGACATAAAATGTAACAAGTTTTATAACTTTTTTGTATACAGGCTGTTTGGTACTGGGATCGGCATTTCTCCGGTAGATTCTATGTTCTAAATGTGACGGTTGCTGAGATAGGATTTTTAAGTTTTTCGAAAATCCCCCAAAATGTCGCCTTCAAATCGTTATACCTTTTTGTTTGTAGTTGTCTGGCAACAAAATAACTTGAACTGTATTATTCAATATATACTTGTTAACTACTATAAACAATCATATATAAACAAAATTAAAACTTCCAAAATCCTTCATTTTTCCATAGGCTTACTTATAAAAATAAGCACTAAGACGAGTCAAATTTTATATCATAAATTATTATCAACTAAGAAATTTGATTTTGTTTACATAGATTGTTAGTGTGTTTAGATAAAGTAATCTTCCAGCAAAGTTAAATTAATGATAATAAAATGAAATGTAAAGAAAACTATCAAATTGTGTGGTGACTGGACTCTTAGTGGTAGGTATTTTTATTTATTAAATAAGAATTGACTAGCATTGTTTACATCCATCTAAAAAGATGGATGTCTAGTCTACGGCATCATAATAACTGCCAAATGGATGAATCAAATTAGTTTTAGTTTGAAACTGACTTGATTGATAGCTTTTATCTAGGCTTAACAAATTGGCTCAGATGTTCAAATATTATGACTGTGAATTTGGAAAAATAGTAGTAGCATTCTATGATTTATTGGAATCTGGTTTAATGCTCTATGATTGGAATAAAAATATTCTGTAAGTATATAGTAGAATAATCGTTAGCTTATTTAAAAAATGCTATTTTACTGTTCTAAATACTTCGGCCATCTAAATGATATACAAATACTCATGGTTTAATCCAAATACATATCAACATGAATACAATAATAATTCATGAAATGCTGTGTGGATTACCTTACCTCATACAGATAAAGCTCTTTGCCGATACCAATAAAACGTTGGTAGGTACCTGGTACCTATATTGGTCCCATGTTTCGCCCAAAAATTAATCAAACTAAAAATTGGATGAATTCTCTCAAGGGCAAACTAAGCCACCTGAAAATTGCGAGGCAACTGCTGCCTCGTTAATTGGTCTACCTGAAAAACTGGGTATGTCGAAAAAAGTTCTATTCTGCGTGGACATACGACGAGATGTATCTCAATGTACATACTTCACAATGTATTGTGAAGTTATGTTTCGGAACCTATATCCACGGTTGGTTTTCATAGTAGTCTAACAAAATGGAGAGAAATCTGCCAATAGAAACGCGAGTTATATTAAAGTTAAAAACGGGATATTTTTAATAACTTACTCATAGTTTTAAATATTTTATCGACCGACGACGTGATGGGCGTGATTGCCTGTAAGACTATGGCGACCCTTCTATCTCTGCCCGTGTCAAAAGTTGACTTCTGAAACTGAAGCACAGAAGCTACCGTCTGCGTATTTTAACACCTCGTACTATTAGTAATAGCAGATTACTAATCCGCCTGCCATAGCGGTGGTCACAAAATATTTTTTTGTTGTTTATTGTAGAAAATGAACTCGTTATATAACCTAACCTCGTTTAATACTCTTTAATATGTAGGAAGGTAATTTCTAGTATTATTTTGTTTGTCGTACTAAGTTGTGAACGCGGCATAAAACAGTTGGGGCAGAAATTCAAAGAACTTCGCCAGTCTTCTTGATTACAGCACATGAGCGTTAAGTAGTATGTACACTCATCAACCATTTATTTGAGACCTGTTAGCAGATTTTACGCAATTTCTTCGCTAACGAACGGATAGATTTGGACCATCGGACGGACCGCAATACACTCCTTTATCTTTCCCCAACTTTGATCACTACACACAAACCTTTAGCCGTATTTTTATCTGATAATAACGAGCAAGATACAATGGATTACAAAGCCGCTTTGTATATTTCCCTGTTACATTTTCCTCGTACAAAAAACACAACTGTCAACCAATAAGCAGAGGCACATCCATGTCACAATGTCACTATCGATTTAAGAGGAAACTACCCTCATAGGATCACGTCCGGAACCGCACACCGTAAGCCTTTGTAAGGATGCGTTTATCTTAAGCGTGGTGGTTATTATCCCTACTTTGTATTATACTATACCCAGTATCGACATAGCTCTAAGAATTAGCAATGGTATCATTTTTAATACGTGGACGTCTTAAAAATGCTTTTATTATACTTTATTATCATCATCATCAGCCTATAGTCTTTCGCAGGTCGTCATCCCACCTGGTCGGAGGGCGTCCTTAAAAAAGTAACGCAATTAATTAATTCAACACTGTGTGATATAGACACATCAGCCAGAAGCTGCTCGTCTATTAACAATAAATAAATATACATACTTTTATATGTATGTATCATCAGCCATACTCATTGGCAGATGATGATTTGTAGGATCATTCAAATAACCAGTGCTAGATCATCCGGTCTACCCCTACGTTTATCTATACTTTCATTTCTTGTTATTTCGCACGTTTCACTCCACCACAAAAATATAGACGCACCCTTATCTTCAGATAAGGGATGATTTTTTGAGTCACGTACCTACCATGAAACCTTCGGGAAGACAAATATCCAGCTGATGAATTAAGAAGGGCATTTATAATGGAACCCGCAGAGGGGTAGGGCCTTTCTTATTTTCAGCCATTTTTTAAATTAACTAGTTACCGTTGAGCTTCATGCGCACTATTGTTTGGGGAATTTAATCGAAAAAAGGATTTGAATTTATTTTTTGTACTCATTATCACCTTTGATACAGGTAAAATGCCAAAAAATAAATATTATTATTTGTATGTATATGTAACCTAAATTAAATATTTTGGTTTAAAATTTATTCTCATACAAATTACAAAAAAATACTTATTATGAGAACTTAAATATCAAATATCAAAGTGCTTTATTTCTTTTAGACCTTGCAGGACACGTTACAAGAATTCTAATTTCATAAGTAAAACTAGGAAATAAAAATGGACAATAAAATACCTTAGATTTTTAGTTTTTGCCTTTATTCATCATCATATCAGCCTATACATGTCCACTGCTGGACATAAGCCTCCCTCATATGACGCCAGTCTTGACTCTTTATTTATGGCTTCAGTATTTATTAAA
Organism: Eupithecia dodoneata; assembly: GCA_947044415.1. Taxonomy (NCBI): domain Eukaryota; kingdom Metazoa; phylum Arthropoda; class Insecta; order Lepidoptera; family Geometridae; genus Eupithecia; species Eupithecia dodoneata. The sequence continues at coordinate 1,040,699 of OX345656.1, read as the reverse complement.
ATGTAATACTAAAATAGCCTTTATTTATGTTTTCAGCACCCTGAAAAGATCATCTTGTGAACCAGCTACACTCCGATAAGTATCCATTGTTTTCAATCTGAGTGAAAATGTAAAATTATTTAAGCTTTTCACGAAGTTTCGGCCGAGTTTAATCCAGTTCGGAGCGATGGTTTCAAAGTGCGGAAAGTAAGGTACTTATAGATGATTATGAAGTTCCGTGGACTTTATTGAATATTTAACGGAAATTGTTTCGGACATTAATCATAGACTTGACATTGATATCATTTTGAGAAGTTACTAAAATTTGGTGACTTGAATGCACGGACAAAGTACAAACTACTTCTAGGCACGGAATTAGGAATAACAAGCTTTTGGCCGCGGCTTTGCACGCGTTTCTGGAATAAAAAGTAGCTTCAAGATACAAATACAAAATCGTTTACTTTTATATTTATTAAAAATTGTCTCCAATGGTGGGCTACAGGTCATAAACGTTTTTCCAATTCAACAAAGATCGGATGATCTAAATAACTGTAGCCTACTTTTTGTCCAGTTAATAACTCGTGCGGAGCCGCGGGCAGAAACTAGATGAATAGTGTGACTTTGGACTATTTCGAGGCAAAAATACAAATACCTATGAATACCTATGCGAAGGTTAAAATAAATTGCAAAACATAAAATTATTTCGTCGCAGCATACGATAAAAAGTCAATCTGAATAAACCTCCTAGGGACCTTATTCACACCTACATACGGTAAGAACATCTGAATGTGTGTGCACCTTTATTTTTGAGCCTTTTTAAGAATCTATCCATTTTAGAATCTGTCCTTTGACCAGTGAGACAGATAGTCTTGCTGGTTTGTTCTCATAAAGGCTTATGTATATAAGTACAATATAAAAAAAAATATGAGAAAACCACGCAAAGTGCAACAGTAAAATTTACTGTTGCACTTTGCGTGGTTTTCTCATAATACGCTAAGCTAGTATTGATCTTCTTCACAGGCGATTGTCTCGCAATGAATCTATAAAAAAACGCTGTTTTAATAATTCCGTATAAATCAAGCTTCATCATCATCAGCCTACGATAGTCCACTGCTAGATATAGACCTCCCCTAATGAGCGCCACAGCGCCTGTCTTCAGCTTGATGCATCCAGCATCTACCTACATGCAGTCTTTCGCAGGTCGTCATCCCACCTGGTCGGAGGTAAATTAAGCTTATATCCTGATATTTTTATGGACAGCTAGATTGTTTTTGATTGTAGTTTTATTGGATGTGCATCGGATCGTTAGCACGCCTCGTGCGGTATGTCTACACCAAAAATATTCAATAAGGTATTCACCGCCCCGCGCGCCGCCGCCGCCGCCGCGCCGCCGCGCCGCCACCACAACACATCGCCGTACTTCAACATGTGCTAGAGTGTTGTTTATACAATGAGTTGATTTGATATTTCATAACATCATAAGGGCGTTGTTTACGCTTGATAATACCTGTTTTCTTTTTTACTATATTCTAGGTTTCAAAAGTAATTTTTACAGCAGATAAGACGTTTTTCGCACGATGCAAGTCATTCGCTATGAATGTTTGTTAAAACATCATCAATTCATAAAATGGCTTACCGTTTGCGCAAGACTTCCTAATTGCTCTCTAAATTACTTGAAAAACCTAGAAAAATTTAAAACCCTTTTTTATTTCACGCGTGACCAACCACCCTCAGCATGACATCACAACATGAGAATGTGAAAAGGTATCTTGACCTCCGTGATACATCGTCAGCCGCATCGTCACTTTCCATCAGATGAGATGGCGATTAAACGAACATCGAACTATAAAAAAACTATATTGTGTACCTCCTCAAAACTATTGAACGATCTGGTCTAAATTTTTAATTTTGCAGGGATAGAGATCTAACTGGCATAAAATTTGGCTGAAAAGTCCGTGCGAAGCCACGGGCTGATGCTAGCTGAATTTAGCGAATAGGGGCCCAAAGCACGAGTGTTTGAACGAGCCATTCTTAGTTAACGACGCGGTTAAATTAACTAACGGTATAAAAACAAGCATAAACCTATCTACTTAACCGATTGAGCCGAGTTTATATCGTAAACTGGCAATTGTGACTGGCACAGGCTCAGAAGGTAGTCTCTTTGGTTGGTGGCTTGAGAAATATATTGGGTAGAAAACTATTATTTTGACTCTCAATCTTCTAATAGTATTTTATTTACTATAAATACCTCTACATATTTCGTAAATAAATATTTTTTATTGATTACATTTCAAAACAACACTAACGTTGTCTACATTTGAAACTTGGTATCAGCATCGATCACTTCAATCAACATCGATGGTATCGACACGGATCGAAAAGAAACTTTCGTTTCTGATCTACATTATTGTCAGAATAATTTTCAAAATAAGGTCACCGAAAGGAGTTAGAATCATTTCGTCTAAAAAAGCAGCTAGTCTAAGTACAAACTGGTCTAAAGCTCAGATGGTCTAGTTAGTTGGACGAGACCATCTGAGCTTTAGACCAGTTTGAAATGTTACTAACCCACTGAAAGAACGCACTGGCCATCCTTCGTATTGTACGTTCCGACGTCATCCGCCACCTTCGTTCGTTTTTCAAAGTAGACCTTCAGTTGCTAGTAACCGGTAAAAGTTTCGGAAGAACTTGAAAACCGCGTTCGGTGTAATCCCACATACCCAGCCAACCCTCAGCTGTTGAGTGGGTAATTCATGTCCCGAATTTACGACAATCACTTGTTTGTGAGAGCTTGATTATAATTTCGATTGGGTCGGTATTGGGGTTTCCAATTATTTTTCACCTGACTGATTCGGAGCATGCATATGAATAGGACAGGCATGGATATTTAAAGGATATTTTCCTATCATGCGGATTTCCGTCCAAAAATAGATTTAATACAATGATTTGGTGAGGTGTCCAAGAGTACTGTACGTTAAGAAAAGAAAATAAAGTTAAGAAAATAAAGTACTTTGATATTTGATATTTAACCTCTGTGGCACGGTGGGCGAAGGTTCGCCTGCGACGCTGGAGGTTACTGGTTCGATTCCCGCCTCGAGACGATTGTGTGTAGATCTGCAGATTTTCCTCTGGGTGTTCTGGTCGTTATGTATGTATAATTAAAAATATCTATCAATGTAATGTATTGTTTTAAATATATCAGTTATTCGTAGTACCCATAACACAAACTCTGCTTAGTTTGGGGCTAGATGATGCTGTGTGGATTGTCCAGCATTATTTATTTATTATCACACAAATAATAACTGGCTTGAAATTATGAAATGGTTTATGAATTTATATTTACCTACGGTTCTCAAAAAATATGAGAAACTTGGTTCTCAAAGACTGTTCAACTTACGTCGGTGAGTACAAAATAAAAAAATACATTAAATGATGAATGACCGAATGTATTTTTTGAGAAGTCTACGAAATTAAATAACACTAATACTATGTTAGTAAGTTTGGATGTATGGGAGGTTTGTTACTTTTCCACGCCAACCCATCTGAACGGATCGGGCTGAAATTTCGTATACAACCTGTATACAGTCCTGGAATAAAACAATGGCTACTTTTTATCCCGTAAATCAGTCCCATGGCACATAAATAACCTTATAACGTTTCCATATAAACAACGCATGCGAAGCCGCGGGCACAAATTAGTATCACATATTTTATTTGTGGTTTCTCTTTGATGGCGACCGCGCTGTGATCGACTTAGATTCGATCCCATTGGCTTATATTTATCATCGGATTGAGATGGGTTTTCCTTTTCAGGGTTCCGTATTGAAGCGCGCGAACCCGGCTTCACCCCGCGGGGTTTGATCTTTTATCTCAACTATAAATAGTTGGTGGATCATTTCACGGGTTTCTGGTTATGATTGATCTAGCTAGTAGATGGAATCTCTACCGTGTTTCCGTTACTTTGTCATGTCCTATAGATAAAATAATATAATAGAAAACACTTTATTATACAACACAAAACAGAAACGAATACAGAAATAAATACTTAAAATAAAGGAAGTATAAATGACGGCCTTTTCGCTGAGAGCGATCTCTTCCAAGCAACCTTAGGATGGACTGGACATGAAGATACCGTTCTAGATACTGTGTTTGTATGAGTTGGCTAAGTAAGTTCCTGTTGCTGTTGAGGAGGTGCGTATTGTAAGAAGTGGTCATGATGACCTCTGTGGCGTGGTGGGCGAAGGTCTACCTGCAGAAGAATGCGTATTCGATTCCCGCCTCGGAACCCGCAACCTCCTCCGTCGCAAAAATATCTATCAATGTAAATGCCAGGCGGAGCTTCGCCCACCGCGCCACGAGGTTGTCAGAAATAGCCAATACTTGACAATGCTAATATGAAAAACTGAATCCACAGTTCATTAGTAAATATATAAATTCGCAAACAAATCTCCTGTCAGCTTTTCTTTATCTAAATAAACGAGCTGTGCGTATTTACAAGCGAACTGGTGGAGCCTTTGACTCTATAATTGACTTTAAGCCCTTTCCAAAGGATTTTATGGGCTGCGGTAGTCTCCCTGGGGTCACCTGTCTATCCAAACAGACGTTTCTAGGCATTAGCTACTGTTTCACCTTGTCGATTCTCAGAACCTTGACGGTTTGTTTAAATATATTTTAGAGAATTTGGTTTGGATAAACTTGAAGAAATTAAATCAAAGACTTTTAGTTATACAGGTGACTTGGATCGATTTCGATTCATCATCATCGTCATCATCATCAAACTATACTATAACTGGACATAGGCATCCCCCAATGAGCACCATAATGCTCTGTCTTCGGCTTGACGGTTCCAGCATCTACCTGCAGTCTTTCGCAGTTCGTCATCCCACCTGGTCGGAGAGCGTCCTACGCTACGTTTACCGAGTCGTGGTCTCCACTCAAGAACACGTTTGCCCCAGCGTTTGGCCGAGTTCTAACTCTTAACCCGTTCAAAAATAGAGCAAAGCATACGTTGCTGCTAAAATGTATGGATTCAAGTGATGCAAGATAATGGCATGAGAGCACGGGAGACATCCACAAAACTCCGTTTTTAGATATGTATCAACCATAACAAAGGGGCTTCTAGTTGAATTTGAATTTTACTTTCATGAGGTCAGGATTTTACGGGCAAAGTCAGGGTTAGTGGATCCAAGGCGGATACACTGTCATTCAATTTAATTCATTGCAAGAAATATGTTTAACTTGTGTTAAGACCATATTTCTTGCCTTAAACATAGGTAGAGTCACATACAAAACACATTGGCATGCAAACATTTCCAAAAGTAGGTTCCTATATAATGTAATTTTCAAATGATTCCAATCAATAAGTTATAGTATGTTATAGTTATTCCGACAGAGAACCAAGGTTATCGACATAGCTTAGCCATATCTCGTGAAGAACCGACGACCGCTGGGGCAAACGTGTTCTCGAGTGGAGACCACGACTCGGTAAACGTAGTGTAGGACGCCCTCCGACCAGGTGGGATGACGACCTGCGAAAGACTGCAGGCAGATACTGGATACGGCAAGCTGAAGACAGGGCGCTATGGCGCTCATTGGGGGAGGCCTAGGTCCAGCAGTGGACTGCTATAGGCTGATGATGATGATGATGATGAATAAGTTATAAAATATGAACATATCAATAATGTACTACTTAATTCTCAAATTTAGGTCCTTGAATTCTTTGACACTATAGAAAGCTTTTCCAATAAGCCATAATTTAAATAAATATTGTAAAAGGTAATATTATAGCCTAGGGAACCTTGTCTGAGGGAACCTTGTCTGGGGAAAGCTAAAAACGGATTTAGAGAATAGGTATATAGTATATAGGTTTCGGCGAAAATTCCCTTTGTGAAATGATTTCAGACTAGAAAACATGTAATATTAATTCGACAAGGGGAAACCCTTTGTCAGCAGAGCATGTTCACTTGATCCTTGAATAAAACTTACGTAGGAATACGTTTGATTCAACGATAAGTTAACAATGTTATGGAGTGTATTGTTAACTTTTTTAGAATCGGAACAATTTTTACAGAGATTTTGTAAATACGATATAAAGTACAAAGCAGATAGAAGAAAAATGCAACAAGGATATTATAAATAATAATAATTTATTCAAAAATACATACCTTATGACTAAAAAGATACTGAAAGTAGGTACTTAATGTTATCCCTGACACCCTAGACACAAGCCTAGTGCGTTTGGGTCTCACCAGAAATCCTATTGTATGTACATTTGGGTAAATAAATGAATTATGAATTAATTATATTTTACGGGATAAGATATGGATGCGCCTGAATTAGGTAACAAACCGTTTTTGAAAAAAAGAAAGTGCTGACAAGAAACAAAATATTAAAATCCAATAGACTCTATTAATTATTAAAACAATGCATACTTTAGAGTTACTAATGCTACGAGTAAATAAGATAAGCTAGTTTTAATAATAAAGGGTGCTTACAATTAGTGGCCTACTTTAAAACAGTCAGTAAATTTTCTGTGTCATCGTATGGCATACATTGAATGGTACGAGTATCTCTTAGTTTAAATAATGTAAAATTAAAGTAAGGCTGTGTGGTGTCGGCCTATAGATAGAATAGCACCACCCCAACTCTGCCCGTGGGTGTCGTAGGAGGCGACTAAGGGACATACACCGGGGGGCGGGCAGCAGCGTCCCTTGCAGCACACTCATTGCACTGCGATCCCCAACCCGCATGCCCAGCCTCGCTATTCCTGGCCTTTGTAAATTATTTGTAAATAAATAAAAAGTTTTTGATATTAATATAATGCGACGCTTATATATTTACCAAGTGAGGAAAGCCACAGGCAGCAACTTGTAGTAAATGTTGATAAAATTATGCATTTCAGTGGATAACGCTGAGTTGACAAACTCCATCGTCTAGCCCTCAACGCTCGAGCAGGTCTAGTAGTGACCCTGATTCATATTCCGAGGGAATTCATCCTCCGTGATTTATACAGGCATTTATCATCTGAAAAAACATCTTGAATTCTAGAATGGTTTACGATAGTGTTGAAAAGGTCTGGCTATCAGAGCCAGATTTTTTCGCATTCGTTTAAAATTATGGCTGCGAAGAATGCACAAGACAGTTGATTTATGAATCACTTTGTTGTTTTAGCTGAATTTCAAATGCTCTGTTTTAACATGAATCTACAAAAGTTTTAAAAATTTTTGCAAAGGCAGTAATCAGAGAAAATTATTTTAAAATGCGTGTATTATTGAGGATTAAGAGGGATAAGTACTGATTAAAATATTTTTGGCATTCAAAAGACGTCCTTTTTATGTCTATAATACGCCACCGTCTATACCTATACTATAGCTACGTATCCATCGAAAGGTTGAAATCGCTCTTAGCGATAAGGCCGCCCGTTGTGCATCTGTATCTTTGTTTGTTTGTTCTTTTCTGATTTTTTCTGTGTTTATGTGCAATAAAGCGTATTTTGTATTGTATTGTATTGTATTGTCATGGTGATGCCAAGATGCCCGCTGCGTGGGGTTGTTAAAAACATAACAATTTATATATCACTAGCCGCCCGTCCTAGCTTCGCCCGTAGAGACATTTTTGTTTCATTTCGCGATGAACGTAGAGTAAACGTATCTTGCATACTCGAAAAAGTCTTTTCATTTTTGAGTTAATATACCAGTCACTCTATATAGACAAATAACGAGACTTTCTATTGGTAAAAGCATTTTCAAAGTCGGTTCAGTAGATCCAGTGATTACCCCCAACCTCACAAACTTTACCTCATTATACATAATATTAGTATAGATTATTTCTAACAACGTTTTGATTTTACACTTATATTATAGGTTTTTTCTATTATACATTATATTATTATATCGTCTATTGTATATCGTCAAAATGGTTGTCTACGAATCTAAGCTACTGGATTTTACATCCTCTAAAGTAGATTCCTTTTATAAGTGGAGTGGTACGAATAGAATGGTACCCGCGAGCAAAACACGGGTCGCTAAATTGTGAGGGGTAATTTTCGTCGCCTTTGTAAAACCCTCATATGGAGATATCACGAGGCTTATCTAGATTGACCTCGATCGAGCAGCGAGATCTCAAGCGGAGGCTGATTCCGAGATAGCGGTACAAGGTGCCCTTGGATGTCTTATATTTTTTCAATATACAGTAGCTTTATAGAGCTTAAAGGCTATTCTACTTCAAAACTTTGGAGCGTGAGAATACAAAATTATAAGAATAAGAATGAAAAATAATAGGAAAATGCTATTATTTATTAAGTGACCGTGGACCGGCCAAATCTCGCGAAGAACCGACAACCACTGGGGTAGACGTGTTCTTGAGTAGACTACGACTCGTTAAACGTAGTGTAGGACGCCCTGCGACCAGGTGGGATGACGACCTGCGAAAGACTGCAGGGAGATTCTGGATGTGTCAAGCTGACAACAGGGCGCTATCAGGCGTTCATGGGGAGGCCATGTCCAGCAGTGGACTAACATAGGCTGATGATGAGTTTATTATGTTTTAAATTATAATTGTGTCCAAACAGGTGTCACAAAAACACCACACTCAATTAGAATGTGGAATCGAATTTCATATTTTGTTTTCGAACTTAAATAGTTTCACTATACACTCCTATCGTACCCGTTTGTTAAAACACGTTGATATCATAAATACCGGGTCACCCTGTACAAGCTCGGCTTGAATACTAAATAATGTCATTAGTAGACGCGCAAAGCATCCCAATGCTGATCCTGAGGGAATAGGCCTCGAATATTGCATTGATTTTGTATTTAGTTGATACCTCTGTCGAAGACTTTGGAAACTTGATGTTATCAACGGTTTATTTTTAAATTCAGTAGGATTTTACCATGTAAAATGACTACAAGCGAGACACGTAAAGTTGTGATATGGGTACTAGATAACTGATATACATAATACAATACATTATATAGATAGATATTTTTTATTATACATACTCGTTTAAAACGACAAGAACGTCCTGAACAAATATCTGCAAATCGTACAAACATTTGTCCCGAGGCGGACATCGAAACTACAACCTCCTGCGTAACAGGCGGACCTTCGCTCACCGCGCCACAGAGGTCGTCAAAGAGCTTTTCAGTCTTAGCAGTCGAAAAATCTAAAGGATCCAAAGGAATTGTATTTTGATTGGGTTATAAAAAAAAATAAAAAATCATTTAGGTATTTCAGACCTTGGTCCATATCGGTTACATACAAAACAAATTAACACACAAAAAAAGCAAAAGAAATTAAAAACTACAAAATTGCTGATAAGGCAGTTGTGCACTCAGTGCCAGGTGTAGGTTGCAAGCACTGAATGCACTCCTACCCAATGCCGCAAGAATCGGCCGCTCAGGTCCTCAGCCAACGCTGCCAGGAGGCTGTTGCGGCTGGCGCGCAGGCGACGCAACGCGGCGGCGCAGCGAGCATTATAGAAATCCTATTAGTATTATTAAGGCAGAGGAAAATGTTTGTGTTTGAGGCAAGACAACGCCAGCTCTACTGAACGTATTGGGCTAAAATTTAGCATACGTTTAAGGAAAGAAAGAAAAGAAAGAAAATATTTTTATTAACCTTAAAACTACTATACACAACAAACTTAAACTACGCAAATTATTACTACCTATGTTACAATAATGTGATATGAATATGAGGGCGCTACTGTGCTTTTGTTTTACATCAGCTCTGTGATAAATAATCTTTTAAAATAAAACCAGTGAATAAATAAGTCAGTTTCGAACACAAAAGTGTGAATTGAATACGGATTGAGACGGTGCATTGTTATCTGGCCCAGAAATCCAGGAACAAAAAAGAAAAAACGTAAAACAACCGGCAACAAAAGTCTGTACGAAACAAGCTTATTAATAAATCTAGAAGATTATACTAAACTATACGGAAACTAGAAGGTCAGTCTCTTTAACAATACAGTGGTATAAAAGTGATGAAAAGCAGATTTCAAGAAAGCAGAATAATAACCTAAAAACTCAACGAAAACTTGCAAGTAATTACATAGCTCCCTGCATAGAAATTACTGACAGCGCCATCTAGCGTCGAAGTACCACATTACATAAAAACCAAGCAACGACCAACCTGCAGTTAGATCCACTGATAATAACAACAACAGAGGGCGCAAAACCCAAAACCCAACTCAACTAAATAATGGATGATATTTTAAAAATGTTACAAAAGATACAAGAAGACCTATCTAAACAAAAACAAGACATGAAAGAGATGGAGCAAAATATTAAAGAATCAATCAATAGTAATATTGACACAAAATTCAATATCATGGAGGAAAAAACAAAGCTACTAGAAATAAAATTAGAACAGCAACAAAAATTTATTGACATTTTCGATAAAAAGCTGAGAAGTAAAAATGTCATATTTTTTGGAGTTGAAGAAAATCAAAAAGGATATGAAAGCCTACAATCTACAATCTTGCAGTTTATAAATAAAAACATGGAAATTCCCTGCCAGAAATCTGAAATTGAAAATGTACACAGAATGGGAAAATACACGGGAAAAATTCGACCTGTAGTGGTCACAATAACAACCACAGGCCGAAAAATAGATATTTTAAAGAAGAGAAAACTTCTTGAAAATACAGGTATATACATAAAAGAGGACTTCTCTCCTAGCGTTCTACAAAAAAGGAAAGAACTTCAAGAAACTTTGAAAAAAGAACGAGAAGCGGGGAAAAGGGTAGTGCTACGGTTCGATAAAATCGTGACTCTACAACCAAGAGACCTATCATCATCATCGTCATCATTACAAGTATCATTACAAGTACCTGCCGAAAGAAACACCCAGAAAAGATTTATGTCTGCGTCATCTTCGTCATCACCGGAAGAGAACGCGAACGCAAATAAAAATACAGGAGAAAGCTCAAAACATCTATCCAAGAAAAATAGATCACGAGAAATTACTAGCTATCTTCGCTCGTCGCAACTAAATCTTAATCGAACCTCATCGCAAGGAAACGTAGACAATGCTACAAAAAACTAGTAAGCGCATCAGCCTCTCCACCTCCCCCAATCCGGCAGGTCACCGTGGGGGAGTATGACCACCACCCTCCAAGAAAAAACAAAATGCTACAGAAATACTATATTTCAACATTTAATGTAAGGTCTTTACTCGGTGAAGCTAGAATTATTGAATTAGAATATGCATTAAGAAAAATTAAATGGGATATCTTAGGGATTTCAGAAATAAGAAGGAAAGGATACCATATTGAAGATAGAGGTCACTATACGCTATGCTATTACGGCGAAAAACAAGGTGAAAAAGGCGTTGGTTTCATGATTAAGAAACAGAAAAACTTACAAATGGTTAACTTCATCGCTATTTCAGAGCGTGTCGTCTTATTAGAAATAAAAATTCAAGAGAAAGCATATTCAATAGTTCAAACGTATGCACCAACAGAAAAAGCAAAAAAACCGGAAATAAAAAAATTTTACGATGATGTTCAGATAGCCATATCGAAATGCACCCGGAACCAGATACTTATGGGAGATCTCAATGCAAAAATTGGAAATCCAGAACCGAATGAGAACCTTGTACTAGGAGCATATGGCTATGGATGTAGAAATTATCGCGGACAGATGTTTGTCGATTTTTGCTTTCAACATAAATTGAAAATTGCAAATACTTTATTTAAAAAACCAAAAAACCTGAGATGGACCTGGTTATCACCTAACAACAGAACTAAAAACGAAATAGACTTCATTGCAACAAATATAACAAAAAACATAGAAAATGTTAATGTTGTTAGTAAACTAGACTATCCCAGTGACCACAGAATGGTTAGGATTACGATTACAATGAAAATGGAAAAACGATCACGAGCAAACTACGGCAAAAATCATCAATATAGAATAAATGAACATAATTTTCAGGTAGAACTCTTAAAATCTTCAATTTCAGAAGGTAGCAATGTACAAACCCTCTATAATATACTGGAAACAAATATAACCAGAAGCTCTTCGAAAGCACACATATCTAGAAGAAATTTGGATGAAAAAAATATAATGTCAAATGAAATTATAGAGCTAAAGAAAAAGAGACATATTTTACGACACAAAACCAGTAAAACCAAACAGGAAAAACTTCAATTAAGTAAGCTTTATAGAGAAATTAAAAACAAATTACAGAAAAGTCTTAAAAACTATAGAATTGAAATTTTACAAGAAATAATAGAAAAAACAGGTGGAGTTAAGAAAGCGTTCAAGAAACTAGAAACCAGTCGACAGCTCATGACCCATTTGTGCAACACCTCGGGAACTATAATAACAAATAGAAAAGATATTCTTGAAATAGCTACAAAATTCTACAGAGAGCTGTACAGCAGTTCAGATCACACTCCCACAACAGAGTATTTGCTATGTAGTAATAATATCCATAATGAAGATCCAGTTTTACCATTCATGGAAAGAGAAATAGAGCTATCGATAAATAAATTAAAATCAGACAAATGTCCAGGTGCAGATGGCGTGACAAACAACATGATAAAAGCTGGGAAAGACACACTGATTAAACCCTTAACATCACTATTTAATCTTATCCTTCAGCACAAGACAATACCTGAACAATGGGCCATGTCTGAAATAGTACTTCTGTATAAGAAAGGTGATCCCAAGCTCATCAACAACTACAGACCTATAAGCTTGATGTCATGCCTATACAAAGTCTTCTCTTCCTCGCTGCTTAGAAGAGTAACAAAAACCTTAGAAGAAAGTCAGCCAGTCGAACAGGCAGGTTTTAGAAAACAGTACTCAACTATAGACCACCTTCACACCCTGAAACAGGTAATAGAAAAATATATAGAGCACGACAAAACGCTATACATTGGTTTTATAGATTATCGCAAAGCGTTCGACTCTATCTCACATTCCTCAATATGGAACGCTTTAGCTGAACAAGGAGTAAATTACAACTATATTGATATCATAAAAGAAATATACAGAAAAAGCACGGCACGAGTACGACTGGAATCAGCAGGAGTCCCGTTCAATATAGAGCGAGGAGTGAAACAGGGAGACCCGCTCTCTGCAAACCTATTTATAGCCGTACTCGAGCACATATTCAAACGCCTAAACTGGACAAGCATGGGACTAAAAATCGATGGTAGGTACCTCACTCACCTAAGGTTTGCAGATGACATTGTAATACTCACAGAATGTCCAATACAGCTACAATACATGATTGAATCCCTTAGTACACAAAGCCTGGCTATAGGTCTCGAAGTAAACTCAGAAAAAACCAAAGTCATGACTAACAAAATCAGAGTACCTATCACAATAAATACAAAAAGTCTAGAATACGTGCAAGAGTACATCTATCTAGGTCACCTCATTTCATTCCAAACATGTATGGACAAAGAAATAAATAGAAGAATACAGAACACATGGAACAAGTTTTGGGCTATGAAAGAAGTGTTTAAGAGCACACTACCAGTCTCATTGAAAGCTAAAGCGATGAACATCTGCCTTACCCCGTGCCTCACCTATGGTTGTCAGACTTGGTCGCTCACCAAAAAGCAACAAGATAGAGTCAGAATTTGTCAAAGATCTATAGAGAGAAGTATCCTGGGTATAAAGCTTAAGGATAAAGTTCAAAATAAAAAAATAAGAAAAATAACAAAAGTTAAAGACGTGGGTCAGCATGCACTGCGCCAAAAATGGAGATGGGCTGGGCACCTACAGCGGATGACACCTAATAAATGGGCTCAAATAATCACAAACTGGGTACCTAGACAATGGACAAGAAAAAGAGGACGACCGCTGAAGAGGTGGGACGATGACATAATAAAAGTAGCGGGCAAACTCTGGCCCCGCACAGCGATAGACAGAGAGAAATGGAGTAACTTGGAGGAGGCTTTCACCGCTCTAGGCGGTCCTAACACTATCTAAGTACATAAGTTAGTATATAAGTAATTTAGGAAAGTTCTTTTTATATAAACAAATAGTATACTTACTTAAACCTTTATTAGTTAATATTGTTAACATTAGTGTTTTTTGGAACAATAAAGCTCTTTTTATTTTTATTTATTTATTATGTTACAATAATTGTGCGTAGCAGTGTTCATGGCAAATATGGCCTTCACTCAGCATTGTGCTGGGTGCCCACTAATGTGTCCACCCAGCGCTGATTGTCAGTGAAGACCAGGAAGGGGGATATGGGAATATATTAAGGGAATCTGGATATATAAATGTGTATAAAGCCGCGAGTAGATGCTAGTCTATATCTAAGAACCTTTCACACTTGTCTATGACAAGTCTAAAGACGGTTTTATTACTAGAGTTTTAAAAGCTTGCGCGATTGTCTTTTGTTTTTTCATATATTGGAAATCTACGCTGACGACGCGACGAACCTATCAGGCCTTCTTAATACAATACACGAATAAAAAAGGCGTTCGTGCCAGTTTTTTAAAATGTATTTTTACAAACTGTTGGAATTCTCTTGTTTCGAAAACAATTACTTTTTTTAAAGTTTTTTTTATGTATTTGTGCTCCTATGGTCATTCATCATTAATAATTAAGAAATATAGCGACGGTCAAAGTTCAGGTCGGAGACTCATCAAAATATATTTCAATTATTTATAGAATCCCTTATCCTTATTAAAACTTAGGTTATTTAGATTAAAATTTCAAGACATCCAGCAAAATAATTATAATTAGTCCCCGAAAGATAACATAAGTTGAAATTATTCTATTCATAAATAATTCTACCTCTGTTGCTGTTTTAAGAGAACTGCCTACTTGTAAATTTAAGACAAAACTCCGTAGGTAGCTCGTAGAGAAATGTTTTTATGACATTAAAGAACTATGACATTAAATATTATAATCATTTAATTACCTAGTTAATTAGTTAAATATTGTACGTCCGTAATTAATGGATAAACTGTTAATCCACCTAGCTTTTAAGATTTTTTTGTACACATTTTCTACAATAAATTTATTTGAATTTAAATAAGAGACGTTTCCTTATTTATCTCTAATTGTACATCTCTTGTCGTTGTCTTCCTGTGTACTTACTTAGTGATGACGACCGATGCACGGTGGAACGAAAACGTACGGTAGTGGACTTAGGGGTGTGTTGGAACAAAACTTTTATTTTTAATAATATTATGATTGATATGGATTCTTCGCATCAATACAAACACAAACTTCTCTATTCAAATTTCTGATAAATTAAGTATTTTCATAGTTATAGCGATCTTAAGGTTTTTTTTGTATGGGGCAAGTGCCAAATTGGCTTTCTACGCGCATGCCTTACGGTGCCTCAGAGATTTGTGTATTGATTACTATAGTAATAGTGACGAGCTACAAAAAGGGCCTACAGCCAGACTGCGAAAACTTGCGCTTTGATTTTTTTATTTTTTCCTATTGGATTTTAGGGGTATGTTGGAACAAAACTTTTATTTTTAGTAATGTTATGATTGATTCGGATATTTCTTATCAATACAAACACAAACTTCTCTATTCAAATTTCTGATTCATAAAGTATTTTCATAGTTATAGCGATCTTAAGTTTTTTTTTTATTTTTCCTAGTGGATTTTTTAATATTTATTTATGTATATTAAATAAAAGAAGGATGGATAAAAAATATTCTAAATTAATTACAATGAGCGCACAATTGGTACTCGTTAGCTGTTGTTTACCTTTAAACAGGTCATGCACAGGTAGTAAGTAGGTATCCACACCACCCTAATGACGTCACTTGTTTTGGTCAACATCATTTGAAAACAATAGATGCAAGATCAAGTTAGATTTATGGCAGGTAGAAATTAAGTCCATTGCTTACTTAGTAAAATTCTCTCAGATCGTGATTACATTTCGTAAGATACGCACTACTCACCCACATAGTATATCGGCATAATGTCTGAAAGTTCGGACAAAATGGTTGGTGATTTGGTGACAAATTTAGATTTGTTTGTGAAATTAAAGGAAAGTGGCTCCGAAAATGCTTCTGTATTATATGACGTAATAATATCGAGAATAAAAACTAAATTAACTGACGAAAATATTAAAAATTTAAAACGGTTTTGTTCAAGATACTGCTCTAACCTAAATAGGAGATGGAACAGTGCCTATAGGAAAGAAGAAATATTTAGAACTAAAAATAGTGATTGGTTGGATGCAGAGGTTTTGTGGCCTGATTTTATCATGAGTACTTCAGAGGTAAGTACTCCTGATATAATTGATCATGAAACTTCTATGCCCAGTACATCTAATCAACCCGCAACACCTTCGAAAGTAAGCATAGGAACGTATACTAACATAAGTCCAAGAAAACCTTTTTGTGAATTACAACATAAACAAAAAAAGAGACGTGCGGAAAATATTGAAAACACTTCATCTTTGGATGAAATATCTTACGTTTTTCTTACGAAGCTAAAAGCTAATGGTCGCGAAGATCTTGCCTACATAGTAGAACGATTGCTTAAAAATCCTCAAGAAGAAAAAACAGTTACAGAAATAATGAAAAAAAAAACTGATAAACCATTTTTATTTAATTCAGATGAGGCTTTAGGGTTGATGGTATCGCTAAAATTATCTAAATGGCAATACAACTCATTAAGAAAAAGCATAGAGGAAAAAAATTTACACATATTTCCTTCGTATTATAGTGTCCAAAATGCGAAAAAGTCATGTTATCCACCTGAAGAGGAGATAACAATAACAGACACCACTGTTCAAATAAAACCGCAAGCACTTTTAGACTTGACAGTAAATAGGTTACTAAAAACAATAACAGTGGATGACGATTGCAAAGAAATTAAATTAATCAGTAAATGGGGTTTTGATGGCGCATCTAACCAAGCCACATACAAACAAAAAATTGAATTAGATAGTGACGAAAATGCTGATGATTCTAGCATATTTATGGGTAGTTTGGTACCTATCAAGTTAGTTTCTGGGGAAAATACAATTTGGGAGAACGATTCCCCTAATTCAACTTATATGTGTCGACCATTATTTTTCAAATTTGTAAAAGAAAATAAAGCAACAATAACAAACGAAATGGCTTCAATAGAATCTGAAATTAATAACCTACAGGACACAGAAGTAAATGGTATTAAAGTTTCCCATTCATTACTCCTGACTATGATAGACGGAAAAATTACGACTATTTTGAGCGAAACATCAACACAACGATGTGATATATGTAAAGCTTCGCCCAAAGAATTGAACGAATTAGATGTCATAACTCAAAAAACTATTAATACAGATTTATATAAATACGGTCTATCGACATTACATATGTGGATACGTATGATGGAGTGTATCCTTCATATAGCATATAGATTAGATTTCAAAACCTGGACTGTTAAAGGAGAACATAAAACTCTTATGGAAGTAAAAAAAAAGAGCATTCAAGACTCTTTCAAAACCCGATTAGGATTGTTGGTAGACGTAGTAAAGCAGGGCCACGGTACAACTAATGATGGCAATACAGCAAGACGATTTTTCGCAGACTATAAAACATCTGCTTCAATAACTGGTGTAGATGAAAAATTGATTAAAAGATTCGCAACTATTTTACAGGTGCTTTCTTCGGGGAAAACTATAAACACGTTAAAATTCAAAGAATTTGCTGAAAACACAATGAAACTATACGTTGAATTGTATAAATGGTACTACATGCCATCAAGCGTACATAAAGTTCTTGCTCATGGATCAGAGATAATAGCCAATTTTGGACTCATTCCAATTGGAACATTATCTGAGGAAGCTTCCGAGTCCAGAAACAAAGATTTTAGACGGTTCAGGTTAAATCATTCGCAAAAATGTAGTAGAAAAGCGACTAATCAAGACATTTTAAACAATTTGCTAATCAGTTCAGACCCATACATCTCATCCAAACGTATAAAATTACAAAGAAAACACAAAGAACTGTCAGATGATGCAAAAGAATTGCTAGTATTGTCAGCTCACGATAAAATAGATAAAGAGAATATAGAGTTTGTCGATATAAACTCAAAATCAATGGACATCGATGGAATCGAATCTGAGTCTGATGTCGAGTTATTTTAGTTTCTGAACATTTCTTTATTTGTCACCTATCTAGATTATTTTGAATTAAGGGTTATTATATTAATCTCGAGCAATCTCAGTTATTACAGTTTTAACCATTAAAAATAAAGGTTTTTCGAAATTAATATAACGTACTGTTCAATTAGTGGATTAGGCCTACTGGGGATACCACACCAAAAAAACGCGCCTAGTTCTCTACCTCAAGGGTGGTGTGGAATAGAGAAATTGAAAAAAAACTTATCTCGTCACTATTACTATATTAATCCATACACGAATCTCTGAAAATCTCCATAAGGTTTGCGCGTAATAAGCCAATTTGGCTCTTACCCCATACTTAAGATCGCTATAACTACGAAAATACTTTATTAGTCAGAAATATGAATAGAAAACTTTGTGTTTGTATTGATGCGAAGTATCCATATCAATCATAACATTATTAAAAATAAAAGTTTTGTCCCAACATACCCAAAAATCCAATAAAAAAAAAAAAAAAAACAAAAGCGCAAGTTTTCGCAGTCTGGCTGTAGGCCCTTTTTGTAGCTCGTCACTATTACTATATTAATCAATACACAAATCTCTGAGGCACCGTAAGGCATGCGCGTAGTAAGCCAATTTGGCTCTTGCCCCATACAAAAAAAACCTTAAGATCGCTATAACTATGAAAATACTTAATTTATCAGAAATTCGAATAGAGAAGTTTGTGTTTGTATTGATGCGAAGAATCCATATCAATCATAATATTATTAAAAATTAAAGTTTTGTTCCAACATACCCCTAAGTCCACTACCGTACGTTTTCGTTCCACTGTGCGATGTGGCGCGGTGGGCGAAGGTCCGCCTGCCACGCAGGAAGTTCGATTCCCGCCTCGGATACGTAGATATTTTTACGATCTGCGGATATTTGTTTCGGTTGTTCCGTGTATTTCTATTTAAAAAACCTATGTTATATAAATTGTATTATGTATATCATACATATGGCGCTCATTGGGGGAGGCCTATGTCCAGCAGTGGACTGCTATAGGCTTATGATGATGTAAAGTAAAGTAAAGTAAAAAATCATTTATTTCTTTAGGCTTACAAAAAAAGCACTTAGACAAGTCATATTTTATATATAAATTATTATCAAATAAAATTATTTTACTGTTCTGATGATGATGATTATGTATATCAGTCATCTAGTACCCATAACTGAAGCTCTGCTTATCTTGATACTAGATGATGCTGTGTGGATTGTCCAGTATTGTTTATTTTTTTGAATTTATTTACAGATAGAAGCGACAACCACGACAAAACGTGTTCTTGATTGGAGACCGCGACTCGGCAAACGTAGTGCAGGATGCCCTCCGGCCATGTGCGATGACGACCTGCAAAAGACCTCAAGCAGATAAAACTTTTGAGAATATCATGGTTATTAACACTAAAGTCATTTAAAGTAAAAATGAGGTAAATATCCCGTTTTAAATGACTTCGGGCAGATGCTGGATGCGGCAAGACATGTTCGGCATTTAACACATGCGTGCTGGTCGTTGTATGGATTGCTGTACATTATTTTGGGAATATAAATAGGCTAGCATTTTACCACACCTACTCACTTTAAAAGCGTCCTTTGCCTAAGAAATGTCTATACAAAAACCTCAATGTACGTTGTGTTTGTCGGATACGGGGTGTAATGTCGGCTAATAATCTTAAAAGCTTTCTTTCAAAATGTTTTCTCGACCGTGCGTCGGTTCACGCCTCATAATCCGTGGGGCTACTCAGAAACAACACCAAGTAGGTACTATTTCTTGCTGCCAATTATACAATACAATACAATACAAAAATTCTTTATTGTACACCATAATCAAATTAATCATTACAAAAATACATTAAATGCGACAGGTACAATATACTAAACTATACAATATACTATAACAATATATAACAATATACTATACAGGTATTATAGTAAAAAACGCATAGTTTTGATCTTTATACACATGTTTCGTCCACGTAACATTTTCGCTCGTAGCTTGCTACGGCGTAGACAATGCTACGAAGCTACGGCGTAGGCAATGCATCCTAATCGAGTCAAAGGCAAGTCATGATAATCATCTCATCCGTGAAAACACTTCTTTATAACGATTAAATTGATCATCACCAACAAACACTCCACAAAAAAATTACAAAAAATAATATTTTTCAACAACCTAGAAGAACTGCAGTGTTCCCGAACCTGTTCGTGATCGTGGACAGAACGATGATGTAGTTCACGCAGTGTCAGTGAATTACCAATAACCATTTTTACATACTCGTATCTTCCTTGCCACGGGTAATGGTAAATATAATTGAAAGATGATGATCTACACCTTGCGAATAACGGTGGCTAAATAATAAAAAGTTTCAGAGTAGACCTTTGTGGGTAGAGTTTTTCATAGCACCTATTTCAGAACTCCAGTGTAACCTATAAAGGGCATGCAGGAGGCTTAGCTAGAGCACCTTCGTCTGACCTCATCATTGTTTAATGGAGCAATGTTTTATAAATTCTAAAGATCTAAATAATAGAAGCAAACAATATCTACATTAGATGTAATGGGTTGCCCATTTCGTTCCTACAAACTCAAAACTTTTACATTATTTAGTTGTCTCCATTATTTTGTTTAAATCCGTGCTTGTCAGTAAATGACGATATTCAAGTTGATTTCCGGTTACGGTTGTTATTTGACTGTGGCACATATACCTACATGCCTATATGCATAGTTCTTACAGTGAAAAATGCTTTACCGCGTAACTGATTTAAACCGTCACGTTTAAATCAGTTACGCTTAATTGACTAAAGGTACTTCGCCTCCAGCAACTTAAAAACGTATAGCTTGCTATTTTATCAGATAGCATACACCTTTTTTATCATAATTATTATCATCTCAGCCCTGAATCGCCCACTGTTGGACCAAAAACCTTCATTATCCGCTTTACAAATACCGTGATTAAAGAAGTTTTGATAAATCGTTCAAACTGGGCCACTTAATGGTTAAACTTAATGGTAAGGTGTCATTATTCAAGAGTTTCAGTTTGTTACGCGGTTTATTAGAATAAGTGGCAGTAGGTTGGCTGCGATTTTGTTAAGAAGGAGGTGAAATACACATCATTTGACTGTTATTAATTAAAATCTCGTGACTTGAATACTCTGAAACTTAGTCTAAAGTGTTTTTAACAGAATTTAAGGATGATGATGTTTTTGACCACGACTCGGTAAACGTAGTGTAGGACGCCCTGCGAAAGCCTGCAGGTAGATGCGGCAAGCTGAAGACAGGGCGCTATGGCGCTCATTAGGGGAGGTCTATGACCAGCAGTGGACTACTAAAGGCTGATGATGATGATGATGTTTTTTAATGGAAGTAAAATAATAGTAGCTCAAATTAGCTTCTGTGAGGCTCTATCATTATTATTTGAGTCAATTAATTCTAAAATTATAGGAACCCAACCCACCCTATTAAAACATAGTCAAGTGCTTGTTTTAGGGCCAATAGATAGGAAGCTTTGTTTCTAAAATGACTCTAAAATACGATAAGAAAATAATAAGAAAACCGCTAGGGACGGACAAGAGTAGGGCACATTATATCAATACAACTCGATCTTTGAATCCAGCAAAATCTCTAAAATGTGCAACAGTTGCCTGCAAACTAAAGAAACTACCTGGAAATGTACTATACGTTTATCGAAAATATTTATTTTTGTTTTACATAAAATAATACAAAATAATAATAATAAAGATAACAAATTAGGAACTAGTAAAATAATTTAAATATAAGAACACAAAAATGCTACCGGCTCAGCATTAAATTTACAATGATTTAACTCAAATAATAATGATCGAACTTCACAGACGTTAATTTGATCAGTTCATGTACAGCCGAACATAAAACCTTCTCATTATTGCGAAGTCGGTTAAAAATAGTGCCAATTTAAATAAACATCGTAAAAACATTTTATGAAGCGGTTGAAAGTTTTAAAAGAGGCGCTTGGTAGCCCTGCTTGCCTAAACCCGCCATGGAGGCCATACCATGTACTGGCACAATACCACAGATCAACTAGACGCATTCAGCATCTCCCTGCAGTATTTCGCAGATCGTCATCCCACCTGGCCGGAGGGCATCACTACGTTACCGAGTCGCGGTCTCCAATCAAGAAACATTTACCCCAGGGCGCCAGAGACCCATCATCCATTCCGAAATTCCATCATCTATAACCGAAGAATTTAGAAAACGGAACAATAATCAGATTTCCATAAAGGAAATATCTTCACACTCTCATAAAAACAAACCTTTCTTTGGCTCACAATAAGGCGACATTGCACATCGGGAATGCTCGGTTCACTCCACCAGGCTCTAGCTGTGCGAACTGACTGCAAAGGAATATGAACTTTATTTATTTTGTGCTTGGGACTATTTTAGCGCTATGCTCAATTCATTCGATCTAGTTCGTCACTCTCTCGAAATGTCAGTTTGTCTGCCATCAAAGTGTCATACATAATAATGCTTAAAAATCAACTTAACGCATTCAGTACCAGGCTACAGCGATTCGGCGCACAGTACCTTGCCTCATCATCATCGTCTCAGCTGAACGATGTCCACTGCTGGACATAGGTCTCCCCCAGACACCTCCACAATGCCCAGTCCTGCGTTGCGAGCATCCAGCGGCCTCAACCATCACCAGTTAGTTATATGGTATAATAGGTACCATAAGTATGACCTATGTATAGCTTAATATATTTACTGGAAGAGAACTCTTTTTTGTCGTGCATGAAGAATATATAAAATATATATAGGTATTTATTATACTCTACCTAATTATGTCATTGGTTACACCACGGTCATGGTACATGATTTGGTTTGTGACATGATTGTCCACCAAATGTTAGTTATCCTTTTGATTTCCATACAAAATTAACTACAGTCTGACTACTCAATGTAAATTTAAAATTTCAGAAGTACAACATTGCATTACCTATTTCGAAATGGAATAATTCAAACAAGTAACTGTGCTATATACGTATTTTAACGTTCGTTTGACACAACAGAAGAAAGTGCCCGATAATAGCAGTTCTCATAGCAAGTATCAAGATATGTCAAATACAGGGTTGTTTCTTTGATATGGGTCAGAAGTCCCAAACGCAAGATATCAAAAACGCGGACCGGCCCATGTCACCAGTTGTGCTGATAATACTTTCAAATATTTCAAAAAATATTTGAAAGTTTCATTGTTTTTGAACTGTATAACAATGAGTCAGCAATGACTTCATTTTCTTTGATTATTGCCAAATCATTAAAAAAACATTTCAATCAGTCTAACATTATCAGTTTATAACATTATTGTCGAAACAGTAATATAATAATTACAATTACCTGGTGAGAGAAAGAACAATAAATAATGCTGTACAATTCACACAGCAATCTAGCTCCAATCTAAGCTGCAGAGCTTGTGTGATGGGTACTAGATGTAGATGACTGATATATATAATACAATGTATTAGGTACATAAATATAATAATTCGGGAATGAGGAAGGTCTTTTCCCAGCAATGGGTTATAAATTATAATGTTATCATTTAACGAAAACATTTAAACATTATGATAAGCCTAGGAGTATTGTAGAGATAGTGAAATGTGAAAGCGCTTACTATGTATCCAACCGTGGCCGCACAAAAGGGGAACGTTTTCCTCATCTCCGAGTGTTTTGTCATGTAATGAAATATACAAGTAGTTACGGTTAAACAGCAACACAAGCGGATTTCAACCTTCTGTCTATAAGCGTAAAGAACCTTTAGAAAACTAGTTTTTTTGTAGGACACGAAAAGATGGGATGGAGATACGGTCCCGGGCACTTCAAACGCATAGTATGAATTTTTTTCATACTACTACATTGCATAATTTTAAGATTTTATTAAAATTCTAAACTGTTTTATGAATATTTTTCATACAGGTTGGTTTATTGCACGCGAGTCTTTCGACTTGTCGTCATTGTCATCATCAATACAGGTTTTCATAATAACTATGAAAAGAGTTTTCTCAAGTTTTTTAACAATTACCTGATAGAATTGTTTAAACTCACTGAAAAATTGGCCGAGTATAAACGAAATTATGGCTATGTTAAACGTAATTGGAATAAGGGTCAGTGGGTTACACTTTAGAACCTTATCACTTCAAGGATAACTTACTTCCTCGAACATTGTGTTCTTTCTTGATTGATTATGAGAAGGAAGATACGACTGTTTTTCAGTCGTATCTTCCTTCTCATAATCAATAAAGTCAATTAGTCAGAGCATGTGTTCCCTTCCATTTCTTTTGCCATGATAAAATTATCTTCATCTGCATACAAATACATTTTTTTTTATTAATAATATTGATTAATATCTTATCAGAAAAGGATAACTAGTTAGAATGTACATTCTTAAACAACATTGCAGTATTTATAGAAATTGAGGGGTCGTGAATTGGTGGGGCCTAAAGTGTCCGTTCTATACCTTTTTACCTTCCTATTCCTTGAAAGAAGGTGAATCCAGCGTGTCGTTGAGAGGTAGAGAACCTTATAAAAAAGGTTGTTACATTCCTTGATCAAATAAAGGGATGGGAGACTGCATTATTAAGGGATGATGTCGTAAGTTTATTGTAATGTATTTTTTATATCGAGTAACGACTTATTGCTCGGGTAGGCTTAAACTATTTATATTATTAAAACTTAAGTTTTAATAAGTTTAATTGTGTGGAAGATGACTCAAACTATTTGTAACACATCATTTAAACTTAAACTTTTAAACGTGTTCTTGAGTGGCGACACGACTTGGTAAACGTACTGTAGGACGCCCACCAATCAGCCAAGATGACGACCTGCGAAAGACTGCAGGCAGATGCTGGATGCGTCAAGCTGAAGACAGGGCGCTATGGCGCTCATTATAGGCCTATGTCCAGCAGTGGACTAGAATAGGCTGATGATGATGAGTTGAGCTACCTTGTTTACAATATCAAATAATTTATAGGTACCTCAACTAATCTGTCAGACATCATCTGCTGTCTGCAGTTTTTAAATACTATGTAGTTCTTATTTGTTTCTGTTATTTGATTGTAACTTTCTTTGTTTACCTTTAACTTATTAAATTGATATATATAATGATATAATTTTAATAAAGCCTATAATGAAGACGAATGGACAGCCAGTCGTTAGCGGATTTGTATTCTCTGTGGTGTCGATCCTTGTCATTGATCGAATACTTCTTTTTATTTGGAAAGAAGGACGTTCATATTTTGTTTATTTTAACTACTTTCGACGATCGTTTCAAAAGTTATCAACTATCTTCGGACAGTTTTGTTTGTTTTTACATTAGATGTAGTATTTTCGTTTAAGTCAAACTTAGTTCTTTATTTGTATTTGCCGCAAATATTAATTTTTAAACTTTTCTAAATAAAAATTAAATATTTTAAACTTTGATTTTTAAAATGATTTACTCCTTAGGTCTGTATTCCTGCTAACAGTACCTTCGCACCTTCGTTGGCACTTAAATGGCTTTAGACCCTTTTAGGGAAATGCGTCAAATTGTCACGGCAATTAGCCGATGTCGTCGTCGGCTCAAATTCACGGAATTTGTTATGACTTTACTAATTGGAAGAAATAACTTCCACTTCTTGGTTTTGTTAATAAATTAAAGTTATAATTTGAAGGAATTTTTAATAATGAAATGAAAGAACCACTTTTAAATTAGTCAATGAATTTTCGTAAAAAGGGTAGGTATTTGTTTAATCCAAATAATTAAAATTTAGAGTCAGCGTAGTAATAAAATCTCTGGATTGTTTTACCTTCGCCACAAAAACCTAATATTATGGTCTATCTTTTAGCGAAATGTCATTATTGCTTTATGTCACTAGGACACTTTTTTCTCAACTAGGCCTAAATTCACAATTTCCCCCTAGATCTATTTTTATGATGTTGCTGATAAAAAATTTAATAGATTTACTGCATGGTAGGTATCAGTTTATAGATTGAAAATCATTGAATAAACAGAATTTAATAATGTCATTAATAAAAAGAATACAATACTAGATCCGTAATAAATCCCTCTAATACTATGCTCGGGCAATGCTTACCTTACTGTTGCATAAAGCTTGAGAGTAGCAACAAATGCAGGGTAGGAACCTACTCCGAAATTATCTGGTTCTACTTCCATTTTTGCCGACTCTACCAATTTCCTCTCCGCAAAAGCTAATAACTAAGACCTCCGCAAGCAATAAGGTCGTAATTCCAAAACGAACATAAATCCATAACCTAAACAAACATAAAACTTAACAAGCTAATAAGCAGGTCGTAACTTCGCATAACGACGAGCAAACTTATGCTTTGGAAGAGGAAAAACGAAAATATTTGCTAAAAGTTCGTGTTTTCTTGAAATTGAATCATTTATCCATTTGACGAACATAAATGTAGCGTAGCGAAGTCTTCAACAAACTTGGGTTTGTCAAGTGACGTAGCAAAGCGAACATTTCTGCTTTAATACCTAACACCTAGGATTTAGTGCACAAGTAGATTTTATAACAATCGATTTTACTAGAAAAGCTAACGTAGTTTGATGAATGGTGAAAACGTTGGTATGCTTCTAACCAATGATGATAATTCTTTGTTGATGGCAATATGTGTCTAGTTGGTTGGACACATTTCTGCCAGTGTCAAAGTAATGGAAAATAATTGTATGTTGTGTGAGTTATCAAATTATGAAAATTGTTTGATATTTTCACCAGAGCCTAGTTCGTTATCCAGCAGGGTATACCACGTGCAGGTTAGGTTGGCTTGGGAGACGAGACGTTGGAGTCCCTCTTACACCCCTGTCAAACCAAGACTTTAGAAGAATGGCTGCCATTCCTGCATTCCCAGTTCCTACACGACCCGACACAAGCCCGTCACATGTCAAGTGGAGATAAGATTAATTACAGCAGGTAGCTTTGAAGTTTGAAATTGATTAATTTACGGAGTATAAAGAGAATCTACAATGTCTTGTCTGACACGTGGAGTGCATTGGATCGAAGTACCTATCTACGTAATATTCTCTAGTGCGATCACAGTAACACTTGGGTTTTAAAGTAAATAGTGCGGATAGTTGTAAGTTTGTCACTTCTTTAAGCCAAAGATACTGAAAGGATTGGGCTGAATTTTTGTACTGGTAAATTTAGACATACATTACCGGGATTTACTAAGATATTATCCCATATGGTAAAAAATCATACTTATATTATAAATGCGAAAGTTTGAATGTTTGTCAACTCTTCATGCCAGAACTTCTGATCGGATCGGGCTGAATTTTTTATACATACAGGTAGTTCTAAGCCTGATATAAAACATAGGCTACTTTTCATCCCAAAAATCAGTCTCCGTGGGATAGAAATAATCTTAAACATGCAGTACGAAGCCGTAGGCAGAAACTAGTAACATATATGTAAACGTTTCCATAGACCGCGATAACGACGAATATAAAAATTGGACTCGCTGCATATTTAATTGATTAAAGTATTAAATTGAACACTTTCGTTTCTAGAAGTTAATGAAACTGAAATACCTATTCGAAGTTTTGAAAGGACTTGTACGTTCATGAAATAAGATGCACGGTTCGTTCAACTACTGCGGCTACAGAGAGGCCTTCGACAGGCAGACCCATGGTTACGGAACCTTTGAAATTCAGTATTTAACCAAAAAACTGGTGACCTACTTTGTCCTCGACATTTTACGTGCTGAAATATTTCCAAAGAAGACTGACTGTAGCTTAGTAGAGATACAGGGTGTCTCAAAAGATCGTTAATTATTTTTTATCTTACTGCATGTACCCAACAGATCTGGGAAGCGCGTCGAGTTTCTCGTTCGGCATCCTGGATCATGAGAATTCGTTCATCATGGGATGTTTTCTCGAGAGCGGATGAAGCGTTGTGCGACTTAAAAAAAACTTTGTTTCAAAACATCAGCTACGCGGACGACATGGTGCTGCTGGGCCCGACTGCGGGATCTATCGAGGAGATGTTGAGGGTATGCAGTTCCTATGCTGCTTCGCACGGCCTCACATATATTGTAAAAAAGTGTGAATGCATGGTCTTTGGGACCGCCGGTGGGACTCCGGGTGACGCGCGTGGCTTGGCTCTAAACGGTGTCAAGATCAAGCGTGTGACTCAGTTTAAGTACTTAGGGCATGTCCTCACCGACGATCTTAAGGACAATGTAGACATAGAAAGGGAGCGCAGGGCTCTGGCGGTTCGGGGTAATATGCTGGCCCGTAGATTTGCCCGGTGCTCTGACGAAGTCAAAGTTACACTCTTCAAGGCGTACTGTCAGAGCCTGTACACGGGTAATCTATGGGTTAACTACACTCGAAAATCGCTGGACGCCCTACGCGTCCAGTATAATAATAACTTTAGGATGCTGTTGAGACTCCCTCGTTTTTGTAGTGCCTCAGGGATGTTTGCTCAGAATCGAACTGACGGCTTTCACGCCGTCATTCGGAAGAAAACAGCATCCCTGATGAGCAGGACGAGGGCGAGTCACAACAGCATCCTACAAACTGTGGCCGGACGTATGTCCCCTATATGGACACATTTTGTCCAAATTGTTGCTCCAGCGTGTGGATACAGCAGCTCGTGATTTGCCCGTCTTAATTATTGTTTAGTTTATTGCAAGATAATTTGTATACTTTGGAATTTAATTTTGTATAATTTTATTTGTGAAACTAATCTAATTTAATTTTAATCCCATTCTTATTTATACACATTTTTAATTTAATACTATTTTATCTTATGCAATGTATTAATGTTTTATTATGATTTAATTAATGTTATAATGTTTATTTGAATGTATACTATGGATTTTATTATCTGAGTTAAATAAATACAATAAATACAATACAAAACCGGTGTATCGGCAATTTGTTTCGTTCACGCAATAAGGTGAACAAGCATTATTTTGAGACACCCTGTATAATATCTCGGGCAAGTATTATTTTCAGCATGGCGTCGGCAGCGCCCTCGAGACTCATTATAAGCAGCTTATTGGTTTGCTTTGGTTAGTACTTCTGTACCTATGGTGTGGCTTTGCGAAGAGCCAGGTCTTTGTATTATTGGAAGGTCTTGTAAGAAATTACTTACTTTTTAAAATAACGATGTAGGTATATTAAATATACCTACCTAACTCTACCTAACCCAATCCATATGATCACTTGGATACAAACAAAATAACATATGGCGTAATTGACTCAATATAAGGGCCAGTTCTCGGTAAGAATGCTCGAAGGTTCAAAAGAACATCCTCCATCTTTGATATTCCATTAAACAAATACCTTCAAAAATAACTAGAACAAATTAAACCGCGTCCAGTTCCCTTAGGATAATAGCACAGATATTTTTCAAGCCAGCCTTTTGATCGTTGACAACTAAATCAAAGAGAATAATAAACCCTCGCAAAATGTCGAAAACCTCCAAAAGACAATCTACTCTACCTCTCCACAATAATGGTGGTATTCGCACAATGATATCAGCAAAGGAATACCGGCCGAGACGATCGTCCGGAAATTAATAACGGTATTAATTTACCGGTATTAATACCTGTTACGGCAGTTGGGTGGTAAGAAACGGTAAATGTTAGTTGCTATGGCTGGATAAGGAGTAAATCCAACAGCTTGGTACTTGGTGACATATTGGTACGTTTTAATGTCAAATTTTGGGTTGCGTACTTAGTATTTGAGATGTAAGATTTATTCATAAGCAAACATTTAGTACTTATCATTTTTATTACAGTTATCCTCAAGTATTAAAAAAATTAAGCTTGACCTGTTAGAATTGGTGGAAATACGAGTATGTATGTTTTAGTTATTTTTCTCATTATATGTATACAATATTCGGCCCGTGGCTTTGCAAGCATTGCCGGTAAATAAGTAGTCTACATCTTAATCCAGGTCTAGAAATACATCAATGCAAAGTTTTAGCCTGATCCATTCAATAGTTTTGGCGTGAAGAAGAAACTAACATCCAAACATCTAAACCTCCAATCTTACTCATATTTCATAATAGTGAAACGTATGGTGTGATTTTTAATGAACCATAAACATATCAAACCCCTACAGTTTTTATTATTACAACCAGCAATAAAATTTCGTCCTGACTAATGGTATACGGTCCTCGATATCAGGCCTATTAGAGGCTTTCGGGGTAACACAATTTCCCTCAGCAATTTCCCAATCTCCTCAAGTCATCTCGCGGAAGGTGCGGCCGACTTCTTTGCATAATCGAAGGGGAATACATCAAAAGCGAGGAGAGATGTTTAGCTAGTTATATGTATGTAGAGTGGAGTCATATCGTCCATAGGCTGCGGAAACCGCTTTTGCCAACTTGGTGATATAAAAAAAATATATGTGGTACTTTTTCATCAAGATCTACGATAGGTTTCTGGTAGATTCTAGATGTGGCTAGTAGAATATAGGCGCTATGGGGTTCAACAACATATTTTCATTTTTTTTCTTTTCATTTTTTAGCAGTGAAAAGAACTGTCGAAGATGTTATTTTGCCTACCTAGGTTATACAGAAGTTGCAAGATTATACCCCGCTATTAACCACGAGTTTGATAACACAGTTACATCCTTTTAATTGTGCTTTTGTAAAGGTCATTGGAGATTTTTTCATTTTAATTTCCAAAATATGCTTCTAATATTCTGTACAGGCATACGCCCGTTTATCACGTTTTCGCGTACTTAGCTACAAAATTTATTATTCTTCAAAATATAAATCGGCTTTTCACAGATTGGCCGTCTGATGCCTCGAATATGATAAACCCCATAAAGTTACAAACTACATTATGAACGGTGAAGTATGGTAAAGTATGCACTTTTAGATTTAAGTATGAACTTTTAAGATTTTCTAAGTCCAAAAGTTCATACTTTACCATACCACAAGCACTAATCTGTTTGTCTACTCCAACCTCTCGCCTTTTAGCATAAGGTTCGACCCACAAATCATCCTCGCAATATGCCTGAAGTATTACGATCCGATTTGGAGCAAATGGGTCCCCGAGGTTTATCGCTTTTATAAAGTGCAGCTTGTTTCAGGCTAAGCAAATGGGCTGAGCTAGTTTTCTTTTCAAGGTTCATGTACAATGACTATAAACAACCTTCAATTTTGACCTATTCTTTCGTTGTTCCATAGATTTACTCGTATTATATACGATGTATTCGATTTTGGATGGATTTTCCAATGGAAAAATTACTATAATTTGTCAGCTGAAATTATTAACACAATATGTCTATTGATTACATAATGTAATACCTATGGCTTTTGTAAAATTATGATAAACATTTAAATATGTCCAAAATACTACTGCTACTAATAATACATTTTGCACTTTCGGTACCTACCTTAACGATTTGACCCTAAGAAAATTTTGTGAGGTTTGCTTATGAAAATGATTGGGTAGTGAAATAATAAACACTTATAAAATCATTCATTCAGTTTATTCTGATAGTAGTAATCAACGTCGTATTTTTCTTCGGAAGTTTTAGAATCTTACAAATTACAACAGTAGTTAACACCACAGTAATACTTAGCATAACTTTGTTACAATACCGTAGTCTTACTGATATTGCAACTCAACCTTACAAGCAAAGAGTAGCCAAAGATTTATACAATTTATACTATTTACAAAAAATATTTATACTATTTATAAGGTAGACGTAGTTTAATGGAAAAATGCCCATTTTATTTTAGAGTTGTTAAAATGTGAGAAAAATGATACTTCACTATTTTAAATCATGGAATCAAATATTTTACAGAAGGCAGATGTTGTTTAAAGAATTTTATTAATACAAGAAAGATTCTCTTACTTTATACAAAATATTTACAGAGATTTCATATCACTAAATGTCTTTCTGGTTTTATTTACAGTCTTAATCTAATACTAATTTATAACAGTTTTGATTTAATACCTAAATCAAAATATAATTTAAAAATATAACAAAACAAGCTATTTTAAAATATTGCACTAGATTGAGTATTATTTTAGAACCTGAGTCATAGAAGTAGCATCATATTCTTACATTATTTGCTTTTTAAATACTCCTTATTTTACAGCAAACTTAATGTAATAATAATTATTGGTGTGGTATAAATAATTATTTACAAACATATATAATTCCCAAGTCAATCTTTATTGCTAAAATAATAATCCTAAAACAGATCTACAATAACAACCCTAAAACATTATTTGGCAGTTTTATTAGTTTTGAACACGAAATATTAATTACTAGGACTTTCATAACACAAAAGCGCCGGAATAACAGGTGTAAAAATGCTTCGGTAACTTAGGTTAAAACCTACAAATGTTGGATTTTTTAATATTAATGTTTTTGTATTTTTAGTATATATTCAGCCATGGCTTAACGTTATTAGATGTTTGATTTTAAATTAATTGTTTGACCATTATACCCATAGAAGAGTAAGTATTAGCAACCGCTATACATTTTTTTACGGAGAGGTGATGTAAACTCATATGCACACAGAGGGAATAGAGCTGGGGATACGCTCTCATTCGCAACATTTGTGTTTCCTTGTAAACGTGCTAACTTTTAATCAGCAATTTTTTTTCAATATTTTGCGGAGGTAGCGAGTTAGTAAAGCGTTTCCTAATACTAACACTTCTATGATTTCCCTACGAAAAAAATATTGTCAGATGTTTTATTTGGTTCATGAACATAGACAGCACAAAACAAATTCAAACATAGTTAGATAGGAGATAAGATTAGATATAGATCTTCATTATTATCCTGCTATGGTCGTTTCAAAAGTTTCACTAACAATACTTTTATTGGCACTCAAACCGAAAACATGCCAATCAAGGTTTTAAATTTGAATTAGTAGATTCGTGTAGGATTGGCGTGTTAGGAAGTAGCAAAAACTTTATTTCAAACAGCCAGTAAGCGAATCTCAACAATGTTCTGCATGGAAGTACCATGCTAATCAGTTGGCAGCAAAAAACCCTAGCCAAGTTGTCCGCAATGCAAAAATGGAATATAGTACGAGAGCACGCTGCTAGTACCTGAATCTTACTGCGTAGGTACGATAAAATATCATAGCAGCTATTTCAACAATTTATAAAATTATCATATAAAATGTAGACCCGTTATTTTACAAAAACCTGCGATCACCATCGCAGACAAAAATTTAATCAGGAGCTGATTTTGAAAACTTTTATATTTTTCTCGTTAAATATTGTACCTTTTATATTTTTTCGTAGCAAAAACTTGCATGCTAAATATTGCCGTCGAGATTTTTCTTTGCCTTTAAAGAAGCCATTGATTACCTGCAGGACGCGATAATGCAGCGTTGCTTACCATTACATTCTAGACTACAAACTACGATTGCAAGCAAAACTTTACCAAGAACCGAACATTCCGAAGCTTGCTTCAACTGCGGTCTTGTAATAACGACTTCCCAAATGAGAGCACCTAACTAATTAAATACTAAACTTAACTTTTGCAAGTAAACGAAGAAAATTTAACAACCTAATAACGTAGAGTAACAGAGAAGTCTACTAAAGCTCGTACAAAAGTTACAAGTTATCTACAAACAGCAACAATAATAAACTTTGTACACTCAACAAACGAAACAGTTCAACACCACTGATATGCATCAAACTAATCTAAGAATCACAGTAAGGACTAGCGTAGAGTAATGCTCAGCGTCCACTATAACGCTTCACTGGCGGATCTAATGGCCCCAAATGAGAATTATTTTGGCGCCAAAGCTAAAGACCAATAACATAGGATTATTATTGATCATTAGCGCTTTGGCTGAATACACCAATAGTTGCGCCAAGATTGTTAATGTAGAAGACTGGTACTGCTTTATCCTCATAACCCAATAGGAAGATAATGAAAAACGAACTGTATACTTTACGGGCAAAGGTTAGTACATCGTCGGATTATTTAGGAAAAGCGGTACAGTACAGTGGTCGTTGAGCAAAAAGATACCTAAGTACAGTCTTTAAACAGTGACTTCTTCAGTAAACCGGCTCTTATCATCTAAATTTATAATTATCGCGTGCGTCCGCGCATGCCCCGACCTTACCCCTTTGATCGTTTCAGTGCTCCCCGGACTTTTCTGTTCACTTTTCACACCGTTCCTAACAGTCACTTCAGGGGGACGTATATCACTGCAGTTCGGTTCACCTGAGATTCTGAACACACCGTTTTTGTCGTCTTCTGTTTTTTCTTTCTTTTTAGGAGAGTCTGTTGTGACGTCAGTTGTGTAGTCTGTGTGGTCGGCGTTGCTGTTTTCGACGCTTTTGGGGCTGAAGGGTTTGTGTTTGTAGGCTGGAGGAGCTTCGAAAGGTAGGTCTCGACCACTACTGCTGGATTCCTCAGCTGGAGTGACAGTGCACATCAGTCTGTCAGCGACTGCGCTGAAGACAGTGTTGAGTTTGAGAGGGGCGGAGTCTGAGGTGGGAGGCTTTCTGTGGTCGGTGTTCACGGCGTCCTGCATGGCTGTGATACGTCGGGAAACGGCTGCGCAGGCGCCGCAACGCTCGCGCAGCTTCTCTAATTGGTTGCAGATTTTCTTGAACTCCTCCTATTAGAAAAACATGGTGCTTTGTAATAACGATAATGCTGACTTAAATATCTAAATTATTTAAATTTGACGTCAACATATACCTACGGAACATAGGCTACTAGGATTATTAACATACCTACGTACACTTTCTCTCCCAAGTTAAGTGATTAAGGTTTACTGAGACTTAGTATGCCATGAAAAAGTATTATTCATTTATTTTCTTAAGTTTTCAAGTGAGAGTACGCTGACTAAAGGTATAGGTTTTACTTTGACTATCACAGGCATCTTTATAAGATCTAAGCAATTAGTAAAGTAAAGTACAAATACGCTGAATAAATTAGAATAAGGAACGAGATTTTACAAAGAAAATTTATACCTACATTGGTTTGCGTTTCTAGAACTAGACAAATTGCGCATTACTTTTATTTGCACGGGAAAAATCTCGCCCATTTTAAATTGTTGATAAAGATCCGCCATTTATTCTAGATTTACTCTGGACATGTAATTTCAACACTGATTAATTATATCATCAAAGCTAAGTTATTGGAATTCTTGTTGATTAAAACTAATTGATATATACATCCTAAATATAATATAAAATCTGCCATCTAAAATCAGTGTTAGATATCGTAGGTTCTGATTTTTTTTATTATGATTCGTAATATTCAAAATAAATGTACCAAACGATAAAATCAGGATGAGCTAAAATAGCAATAAAAATAACACAACCAAGAGGTCTGTATCACATTTTATAGTCCTGTCTTACGTCGTGATATGTGACTCGGCCAGCTTGGAAACGTACCATAAGGGTTTATCTACATATGAATACGTACCTTAAGAGAATCAGAAATGTTAATACGCTATTTTCATGTTAATTTCATGATAATTCAGAAATCCCGGCGGCGGTTTAACTTTGAACCACCATAACTTTTGAACGGCTGCACCGTGCTCATCAAAAAAAGATAAGAACAGTTCCAATTAAGTAACATATTAAACAAACTTCATCAAATAAAAATCTATATAAATTTACTGATAATACAGATACTCATGTAAAATCTAAAACACCCATCCTTTCCGTCGTGGGTATTATATGTATAAATCTTTATACCTTATATAAAAGAAAGCCGTGTTAGTTACACCATTTATTACTGAAGAACGGCTGAATCTTTGGTGGGTAGGTACCTTAAAACCAGGAGATGGACATAGGATACTTTTTATAATTTAAACCATTTGACACATAGATTTCCACGGGGGCGAAGCCGCGGGGCGCAGCTAGTAAATAAATAAAAAGTTTCTTTATTCAGGCAAATTATTGTCTGATGTTATTATGTAGTCCAGAATATACCAACCCAGAGACTCCCAAGTTACACTTATTGTTGTCCTTCTTACCTCAAGTTCTCTCTCAGTCATGTTGTCGCAGAATCTGGCGCTTCTATTGGTAGTCATGGTGTACGTGGAGTCAGCAGGACGGGATCTGAACTTGCCAGTCTTCTCGCGCTCGTCTTTGCCATGCCCTTTGTATACCATGTAGGCCTGGATGGGAAAAAAAATTGTATAGTCTAAAAATAAACTAAAGGAGAATGATAGCGGACAAGATTGATGGCCCGCTATACAGGCACTGCATTGCTGTACTTTGAAAATAAACTTGCTATAATACATAATACTTAACTAACATAGACTTAAGCATCGTCTTTCTTCTTTCAAAATAAATGCTGTCATTGTTATTAGTAATAAACTGCTGCACTTTGAAAAATATAACTGAGCATGGAATCAGCCGAGTTTATTGTGATAATTATGTATCAGCAGTGTAGGTAGCTATACTAACTGCTAACGAACGACTTTTTGGCAAAAAAGTGTAAGGGTCAGTCGAAATTAGAAGCTGGAATGAGTTTCTTGTATTTTTAATGTCCATAATTGCTGTGTGGAGCAATCAAAATAATCCATTTTTTATTGTTTTGCAAAAACTAATAATACTTAACCCAATTTTCCATATTACATCGAAATAATTTTCCAAATCGATCCATATTTGACGGAGAAATCGGCGAACACACAAAGAAAACGTTTGTTTAGTTAAATTTATTTTACTCTATAAACTTAATCGTCACAATCCGACTCCAGTGTTTTGGTCACCCTCTGCTACTTTCTAGAATGATCGTTTAAACTAGATAACCTTTCATTCATATAAATGTTGTTAGAACGATCGTTTAAACTAGATAACCTTTCATTCATATAAATGTTGTGTCATAAAAAAAGAACTAAGTCTTAAAAACTCACGACCGATCATAAAATGAAACAGTTCTAATAAGTCAAGCACCAAATGAACGTCCATCAGACATGCACCATTTCGCTCAATCTAGTGAATGTCAAGGTCTTAGTCCAGGTTCAAAGTCAAGGGCAAAGGACAAGGTCAGTTTTAGATTTTTAGCACATTTTGTATGAGGTAGCACTATTATGCTTCGACAATTGCAGACATACCCTTTCTCAATCGACGTGTTGACTAATTGTTTTTGAAGGGATCCATCGTTGGTAACGTCATCGCTTATTATCAGGTGAGATTGTGTCCAAAAGAGGGTAGGTATAACATAGTTATGTTAAAGGGTTTATTAAAGGAATGTTCTTATCATATTTTTAATATTTCCAAGACAGATGAAAGTTTGTGATAATGAAGATGTGTGTTTAAAACACAACGCCAAAACTACTAAGCGGATGAAACTGGCATTTTCCAACTTTTTAACGTGGTATTTAAAAATGGCTGCTATTTATCTCAGAAAAACGAGCTTCATTTAAATGTAAGCAATCATCCAATGCATCTTTAATTACATATTTGTAAAGCGCCGGGATAATGAGTAAATAATATTGACTGCTACGTTTAAATCAAGCGTTTAACGTTCCAGAATTATGTTAAACATCAATATGGAGATGAAACTATGACGTCAGTATATTGGAAACGGAAGCTGGGATAATATTGGCTTGAAGCAGCTTGTTAATTGTTTACCTGCTGAATAGTGTTTTCACAGTTGTGTAGTTACTAATTTCTAGTTTACTACTAAAGCTAGCAACAAACCTATTTGCTTACTACTAGAATTAAGTAACTACACAACTGTGAAAACAATATTCCATTTGCCATTTGGTCAGATCATCGAACTCGTGTGGTTTCTGTCTTCGATGAATGGGTTCTTGTATTTCCTGAATAGGTTTAGCGTTAAAGTGTTTCAGCGTACAGTTACCGTACAAACATTAGCTATTTATTTTCTCTGGTCTATAATTTTATCTATGCAAATTTCTTTCCGATGAATTTATTAGTTTACCTCGAAAACTAAAAGTTCAAATATTTTGATAAAAATACACCGAGCGGCTATTTAACCAAACTTTTATAAGAAATACAGTTAGTGGGTAAGTTTCGACTATAATCGCAGCCTTTCAAGACGTAGGCTGACGCTAGCTGTTGATAAAAAATAATTATGCTGGACAATTCACACAGCGTCATTTAGTCTAGTCCAAGCTAAGCTGAACTTGTGATATAGGTATTAGATAACTGATAAACTTAATATAATAAATGATATAGATAGATATTTTTATTATATACTCAAAAAAAAATCCAGAACACCCGAAACTATTATGCCGATCATACCGACATTTGTCCCGAGGCAGTAATCGAACCCGCTACCTTCAGCATCGCTGCGCCACAGAATTCGTAATCATAATAAATTATAATCTCGTTCACGTTTTTAGTTATTTTATTATCTAGAACTCCGTGGTTCTCAACCTTTTAACCCACTCAGTGACTACGCACTAGCACTCGAGTTAAAAAGCCCAACGCCTATTGCCCATCGCCCATTGCCATAGCTATAATCAGATTAGCACCGGCTGGGCCCCGTCCAAATGCATCCATTACAGCCAGGCCTCATTGGCACTTACATTACATTGGCAGCCACTTGCCGAGCGAACCAAACAACTTGATATTTGTTGACCTCTTTGGGTATCGGATTTTTTCTTGTCCTTTGTTTCAGCGACAATATCCTTATCGTTACTGTTAATGCGGAAATGATTTTCTTTGTTTTGTACTGTTTCCGTAAAAATATATTCTCGGATCGCAATCCGAATCTAAAGCTAAAACCAAAAAATATGTGCATGGCAGGCACCCTTGCCTTAAGTAGCAGGGCTTAAGTCCCTTGGCATTTTATCCTAACAAGAATAAACGCTTTATTTATACCCGATACAAGAACTGAAAAAATCTTTAATCAATTTATTCCCAACTACTGTAAAATAAGTTTTCTGAACAAGCAAAGCGGGTTAAGAACTTATCGTTACGAAGATTTAATAAGTTGAGTAGTTTACTCAACGTTTTGTTTACAAGAACAGTTTGCGAAGTTAAGTTTTACTTTAATAAGAAAATAAGCTGTTTAAAATCCAGACCTGTTTTTTTTCCCGTGGCTTAGGAATGGAGTATAAGCAAAGCTGATACTGAAAGGTTCAAATCCCAGGTCGAGCTAAGGTTTTTATTGAAATATTTCTAGCAAAAATAAGTGACTGTAGGTAGACAGTGACGACCTCTGTGGCACGGTGAGCGTAGATCCGCCTACGCAGGGGGGCTTGCGGGTTCGATTCCCACCGCGAGACAATTGTGTGTATTATCTGCAGATATTTGTACCAGGTGTTCTGGTCGTTATCTATATATAATAAAATTATCTATCTATGTAACCTGTGGTATTAAGTATATTAGACAACACAAGCTTTACTTAGATTGGGGGTAGATGATGCTGTGTGCATTGTCCAGCATTATTTATTTAGTTGCAGCCCTAAGTCAGGAAGTTACGTAACAACCTAACGTGCAACTTAGCGTGCCTCGGAGAGCACGCTAAGCATTTTTGGTCCTGAAGTTGACCTATCCCCAGTTGCTCTGCGTCTACTGTCCCATTGGATTACGAGAGCTAGAGAAT
Source organism: Eupithecia dodoneata (assembly GCA_947044415.1). Taxonomy (NCBI): domain Eukaryota; kingdom Metazoa; phylum Arthropoda; class Insecta; order Lepidoptera; family Geometridae; genus Eupithecia; species Eupithecia dodoneata. Next base: position 1,001,112 of record OX345656.1, on the reverse strand, counting down.
AAAGAGTGCGTTTGCGCATACACTTGTGCACTATTATATTATGTCCAGCACACATAGCTAGTTTGCGCTCATTGGGGGAGGCCTATGTCCAGCAGTGGACTAACATAGGCTGATGATGATGTTGATGATAATGACATGGCTAGTCTCTTTTGAAACTGTGGCTAAAACTTGTCTAGGATGACTTCATCATGAGCAAAGTTTGTTTCACTTACCTTACTACCAAATATAAAGCACAGAAGCAGTGTGACCGTCAACTGCGTGTGACAGAAGAATATTATGTACAGGAGGTCAGGGTTGGCCGGAGACTGAAGAAATAACCTGCAATTAAAAATACTTTTTCAGGAAGATCACAAATCACTCCACCCATTGTACTTGTCGCATATTATGTATTTTTGTAATGCTTTGATTATGGTGTACAATAAATAATTTTTGTATTGTATCACATTTTTGATGTTCGGTTTACATTGCCCGCAATTTTCATAATTTTACCACTTTCTATGACTGAACGTAGAAAGTGGCAAAACCTTTGAACTTTCAACTACATTGATGGATGAAGAAACTCTGTGATGTAGCCTACAATTAACCTCTAATACTTAAAAAAGAAACATTATTCCTTAGTCGGCTAGGGTCAGATGACGTGAAAAGGCTTTCAAGCCCCCAATCTCCTCCAAGGATCGGGTAAGTAGCACGTAACAAAGCCTGCCCTGAATTCAGCCGCGTTAACTATTTATACGAAGCCTTAACTACAGCCCGAGCCTCAAGAACGCAATATGTAGAATCATTGTTCCACCTCCCGTACTAAATCACTAACTTGCTAACTTCAGCTTACAACTTTGATTTATTATTCTAGTTCGGTTCAAGTCGCCACTAGAAAATGAAATATTACTCAAATACTCGCTGGCCTTTTAGTTTTTGTAAGTTTTTATCTGTAGAGCTGTCAGGCCGAGTACGTGACCGGAGCACTCGGGTTTTGGGAATTTATCTGAGATACAATAAAATAACTGTAAGACTGCCTTTAATGTTTGGACAGGCGTATTTCGTTGGACTCAAGAGCCTTGAGCGAAAATCCGTGGCTGGTAAATGAAAAGGCTGTAACGCGGGTGAAATTGTTTTATATCTTCTTGTATTTAATTTTTAACAACATAATTTCTTCGTGTTAATTGACTATAAATATTAGAATAACTTTTTATAAATTAAATAAAAAAAATGTTATATCTAATACTAAAAATTAAAAATAAATTAAATCACTTTCCCCATGAAACGTTTCCACAGGGGAGAGGTGATTCTACCGGCTATGGTTTTTAGGATGGTGTTGGGGCTGTCGCGTACCCTGCGCACCAGGGACGTGGTCTTTTTACGGAGGAATTAAAGCTCTAAAGTATTTTCTTAACCGTAAGGAACTATAACCTCAACCACTTAAACACTTTTTGATACTAGTTAGTAAGTTAAAGTTAAGAGGTACCTGTACAATTAGTAGTAGTTAGTACTAGTAATTGTCTAAATATTGTATGTCCGAAATGGATAAATTGTTGTTACCAAATTATTATTTAAGACCTTTCCTACGGATGTTTTACACAATTTAACAATAAATATATTCTTATTCTTATACTACACACTGAAGATCATCATAAATATGATATTTTCGAGTTAAAGGCAGACGAAATTCAAACGGCTCATTTGAATTGACCACTATTGTTCTGTTTCTCCGATTTCCGAAAGCTAGAAGAAGAATCGCGGCTACTACGTTGGTAAAACTCTACGAATCCGTATTCGGATGGATTCGTATTCTAATATAAGTTAAAATTAATAGAACAATTTTTTGTGGTTATTGGTTGTCAATGTGCTGAAAAAATTTGAATTAGAAGTATAAAATTGGTAGCCATATGCCTACTTAATCTATTGGTAAAATTATAGATTAGGACAAAACTAGTCGTCTCCCTAGGTACGGTGACTAAATATTATGCACATCCAGAGTGGTCCGCCTCAAAACAAAAGGAAATAGAAATAGAGAATATTCTTTTTAGATATTTAATCGTAAGCGGTTCTTCTTCTCCTAGCCTCTGGATATAATTCAAAACCAACTCATTATTCAGATTCTCACACGAATCAGAGCAACAATCAAGCAAATCATATGATAATCAAATCAATACCGCTGGCTAAATCAATACTGGCATAATATGTAAATGCGGCTAATTATTTATGGTGTCTCACTCTAGGGCAAGTCCAATTCCAATACTCTCTGAACAACAGAAATTAGTCGGGGGACCGCGAAACCCTTTGACCATTTAAAACTTAGCGAGAGGTAAAAACTGTCATAAATCCCCATTTAGACTTTATAAATTCGGTGGAAGTATTGCGCATGTAGGGAAAATGTTCTAACTATAAAAAATATGATCCCAGTCTCGTTGTCAACCGAAAATGTCTATGGTCTACCTTAGAGTTAACTGTAAATTATGGTAACAAATTCGATCAAACATAAGGAAAAGTATTTAGAAACCAACAAGAAGAGAGTTATTTTCTGCTTATGTAGTTACTGCATCTAAACCTAACTATATGTCTAGCCTTACCTAACTTATCCTCTATTTTAGCAAATACGTAATAACCCATCTACATGTCTTGCTTGCGGAGTACAATTTGTCCAGCTATGACTGTATAAACAGACTGAACATGGTACAGTAGCCACACGTGCAAGTAAGCTCGTGGAAACTGGACTGCGCAAGCACTGAACTGTCAGTACGATGTCGCGTGTGTGTTCGTAACAGAAGATATTTTTTTATTATTTTCTGAGAAAAATGCAACATAAGAACAAACGACGCGTCGAAAAACTTTGTCGGACTGAAGCGCGGCTTAAATGTCTGTTCACACGTTCAAGTAATCACGTGCAAATTACATTTGCGCAGTCTAATCTTCAGCATGTCAAAGATTACACCAGCCACGCTTCCGGTCTTGCTTGAGCCACCATCTTGCTGCTGCTTGACAAAACATTGCGTCTTACCTGCGCAGACTGGTTTGTGCCATGTTTGGAAACAAGACGGAACGTGTCGTCGGACTATTAGCACGTTTCTAATAGGTACATTTACAAAGATTGACGTGAACTAAGGGATGGCAGTCTGTGTTGTTTATAATGAAATACCTACTTATTTATAATGATCATGAGCACGCGAAGGGGTGATACTATAAAGTCTGTCGCTAAATGAGACTTTTAATTGACTTTTGCAAGGAACTTTGCATTGATCACGTTTATGTCCACTCTGCACGAGGGTACTAACAGACTCAGCCCACGCCAAGTAATGTACTCTCTCGTCGTTTTAGATCTAGACGCTCAAATTCCTATAAGGAATTGCCTAGAAGATAAACACTAAACACACGGCATCCGATGCTCCCACCATTTCACCGCAGTCGTTGGCGTGGGCTCAGTCTGTCTCATTCTCATGTGTAACAATGGGTTTGCCCCCTCTATCGACAAAATATAAATTATTATTATTCGTTTATTTCAGATTATCATAAAATCCATATAAAATTATGACACACACACAAACAAAAAAAAAATGCCTCTATGAGCCCTCAAATATTATTTCTTAGGGAAAAATGCGTTTTGACCTGCTAAATCTATTCCTAATCTAACACGATCGCTTCTCGATAATATCGTCAAACTGAACTCAGGGCTCAGTACATCTAAACACTAAAATACAAGGTATTTTAATTACCTAGTTGATCCTGTATCAAGTCTCCGGCAATAAGGCACGCACTTCATTTTCTAAAGAGCAAAGAAATTCCATAACTATCGAAAGTTATTTTCCTCTAAATCCAATTCCTTTGCAAAATTACTACGATCTATATTATTTATTGATGTTCGTTTATCCGAAGTAAATAAATAAAGGGCGTTAGTGTGTTCCGAATAACGTTCTAGAGCGATACGTCGGCTTTGCGAGCCGAATAACAATTTATACCGAACAAGATTGCTATTTGGCAATGTCTTAGAGAATTACAGAGTTTTTGTTCTTATAATAGGTTCTTTGTTGAGGGTATCTCCTGGTTGTGACATATACCTACCGACTTTGTCTTAGAGAAGCAGGGTTTGGCGTCCCCTGGAGGGCTTCGCCAAACTAGGTCAAAGGGTTTTAACGGAATAACTAAAAAAATACGAAATAAAGACTTGTAATAAGGATGTCAGAGCAGAGAACAATATGCTACTACGCTAGTTTTCAATGAGATATTTTGGTTAATTTTAATTTAAAAAATAAATATAATTAACAGATAATGTTACATACTTGTTTAGTATGGTTTTTGGTCGGCAGCAGATAATTCCAACTAATAAAATATGCAATAATAACGTAATTTCCCAGATTAATTAAAATAATACGAGTTATTATGTAATTAAAGAATCCATTCAAACTCTGCAAAGTTAATTTAAGTTGGGGCTTTTGTTGTTTTTTTAGTGTTCCGTAAAGATTTGTAGAAACTCAAAGGCTTTTGTTGGAACTTAATATTTACGACTGGACGGAACTTTAATTTTAATTTTTCGGCGCTATATTCATATGAGAAGGGTTCCCTTCTTATATGTAGAAGTAATTGATGATGGAAGGATTCGTATAATAATAACAAGAAAATAATTAAAAGATTTTGGATAAACTGGATGTTAAAAAAACATGGACGTAAAAAGGCAAGTGACCAGGAGCTTTATCCCCTGGGGATCATGGAGAGACTAATAAACCTCAACAAATTACTAGAAAATACCTACTTAGTATTAACCAAATATTTGACTTAAAAGATCAAGCTGTGGGATCCTGTTATTTATCTCAAAAAATAGGAATTCCCCTTCTTACAACAAAATAAAAATAACTACATTCGCCTATAACAATTTGAATAAAAGTTTAGGATTGCATTATGCAGTTCGCCGTTCGTTTTACATTTGCCTTAGTCTGAGATTTATTTTTCACCAACACCGTGAAAGTTTCGAGTGGATGAAAATACTCTGTCTATTTATTCAGCCCGTGAGAACCGACGGTTAGGAATAGGATTTACTTCTATCTCGCCTTCCTCCTATTCTTGTCTTCTTTTCTCCGACACCATAAGATGATAATCGTTATGTTTGTGCTCCGCTGAAAGGGGTGACTAAGGGCGCACTGGCGCGTAGGGACTTAACTGGTTGCTTATTGTAGGTAGGTAATGTAAAGTTGTAATGGTTCCGTACCCGAATGGGGAAATAAGAACCCTATAAGTCAGCCTTCGCTGTCTGTCCGTCCGTCCAGCATTTTATTTATTTGAGTAAAAGCACAGATATTTTTTTATTTTTTTGGCATTTATAGAATAAAAGTTTGTCTTCTCCATTGCATTGACGATGTCGTCAAACCACCGTATGCGTGCTCTGTCACTATGTTATGTGTACTCACATAGAAATATTTAGGAAGACAGAGAGTAGGAACTCGTTGTATATCGCCATGGAAATGAACCGGCTCTCGTTGAACTCGGAGGGTGCTTTCCGCACCATTATGCAGAGACGGATGCCCCACATCAGGAATATCACCTCCACTGCACAAACATATAGAAAATATTAGATTTTTACGCTTAAAGGAAAAAAATGGGGCAGTCTTTGGGGATTGCCGATAGAAGCGAAAACTAAGTAATTTTATATTTTATTTATACTGGGAAGCGTGTGGTGACGATGACGCGAGTTCCATGATTTTTGATCATCCAAAAAATGCTCAACGCGCCTAAGTAGTACGTTTTCACATCAAGGATTCACACTATTTCTCAAGTATGTACCTACTTATCTAATAAATTAGACGAAGCACTTGTTTACACTATTCTGTTTTCTACAGCCTTGCTAATTACCTAAAGTTCAACAGTAGGTACTAATAACGGTGGCTATACTTATTTTGTTGTTTTCTTTCAAATCAAGCTTCTCCGTTTTATAATACGAGTGTAGATCTACAAGTAAAATAATAAGTGAAACGCCTTGGGCAAAAAGCATTCCTATAAAAAAAACAAGTATCCTATAAAAAATTGGTAAACATAAATAAATATAATATAATATCTTGTCTAATCTATCTTTCATATCCCTGCCTTTTTTATCCTCGTCTGTAGCAGCACACTCGCCACTCCTACTACTACTCCTATCTATCTATGTATGTTGAAATAAATAGTCAATGTTTTACTCACGCGTGGTTCAAGAGTGGTCCCACCAATCAGTATTACACAAATACGCCTTCAGATCCTCCTTGGTCCTGCCCACGATGACTGAAAGTGGCGCCACCAGCGTCCGTATAGCGAGCAACACACACGCCACGCCGACTATGACGCCTATATATCTATGTCGATATGAATAGTCAATGTTTTTACTCACGCGTGGTAAAAGAGTGGTCCCACCAATCAGTATTACACAGATACGCCTTCAGATCCTCCTTGGTCCTGCCCACGATGACCGCTGGTGGCGCCACCAGCGTCCGTATGGCGAGCAGCACACACGCCACGCCGACTATGACACCTATCCGACGAAGCAGCATCAGGTCAGATATCTTCACGGCTTTCGCTGAACGGACTTGGAATATTACTGATATCCTGTGAAGAAAGCTTTTATTAGGCGTGGGGTAATATATGTACGTCTCGAGATAGTCGTCGTCAGGAATAATGAGGTCAATGGGTACAAACGTCTTTATGTATATTATTAAAAAGTACAAAAGAGAAAACATCATCGAGACATAATGCATCAGGTTCCAAATTGTTGTTGTTCTTAATAAGTAATTAAAGTAATAAATGAAATAAAATAACTGAAGAACCTTTGTGATTATATTCTGATGTTAACTCCTCTCTCCCTTGGTTTAGAAAAACCATGCAGGACATTTGAAAAATATACACGAGATGCCTAAGCTTCTTTAAGTACCGTCCAATTGTAGCAGAGTCTTAGTAAAACATTGAATTAACAAAAAAATATCAATCAGCAGAAGTCAGATTGCGCCAGCGGAACCGGCGGTATTTACCAGTCTACCCGCAAAGCGGAGGTACATTACGAACCTACCTTCGATACATTTCATTTAAGTATTTCACAATCTTTAATAAACGTTCTGGTATTTATCATTTTGTAGTCTATTAATTATAAGCTTCTGGTTTTCCTTCAAATAAATATAAACAAGCAATAATTATAATTGGTACGGAATTTTCATAAAGTAGGTCTTCTCGTATCTTTGAAAGTCTTGGAAATTAATCTAGGAAAGACTTGTATCTCAGCCAAACTAGTGTAATTTTTGCAAATAAACTACAACAAAAAGAAACTAAAACTCACTTCCTTGAGTTTCAAATATAATTCTTAGCAATATTTATTCAAGGAATTATCTCAAATAAACAAGTAATGTAAATTGCGTATAAAATACACGGTAACAGCAAAACGAAAATGTTTTTTCTTTTTAAATTTTTTTAGTGACTTTGAGTCATATTCATGTTATGACTATATCAGTCCCGTATTTTAACCACAAACTGGAACTAAAATCGAAATTATATGTATCTAAAACTAGCCTTAATAATTTGGTTGCCGCATCACCCAGATGTAAGGTTAAATGGATGTGTTGTTTACAAACATTTCACATCGAATTTGGTAGGAGTAGGTATAGAGAATATCAGTTTCATCATGTTTTCATCAGTGTAGATGTAGATGATGGTGATGCTCCTTAATTATTGTAAATCACAGATTCTAAGAAGGTTAAATTGCGCAATCAAATTAAATTACCAAGATTAAATAATTCGCCCTCTCCAGTTCATATTTAAATCTAAAACTTTATAATTACGTTGGCAATTACTTCGGGATGCCTCGGGAAATTCATTGCGAATTGAAAACGTTGCGGTTAAGTTTTAGGGCACGGCCGCACTACAATGGTAGATTTAGGTTGGCTAGTTGCTCCGAAGGAAGGCGCGTTCATAGTTTTAAATCGGAAACCATACATCGGTGTCAATACTGTTTAAACAAACAAAAAAAAATACGAGCCTTAAAATGTTACTGATTTAAAAAAAAAATAAGTTAGACTTTTGTGTTAACAGCCAGGATAAGTTCCAAAATTTATCATAAAAGTAAGGTTAGTTGGTTAGGTAAGGTTGTGGTGACAACAGAACTACTCAATTGGTTTCCTACATCTAGGCGATTTGCTAAGCTAGAGGCAGTGTGGGCCCGTACCTTTCAATGCGTTTGTTTTCACATCTACCTCCATGTAAACTACCATCCCGCAGTGCGGCCGTGCTGTAAGAGCTAACTTGAGGCATACCTCAAGTTAGTAGAATTCTTTAAATGTTAACAGATTGGTTGCCGTTGTAATGAGTATATCTAAATAGATTATACCTAAAACATGATTGATTTGGTTGCTGTCAGTTGCGCAACCAGAAATTTGCTAACGTGTACCTATTTATCGCGTTTATTTAACTGTTTTTCCCGACGTTTCAACTGTTTTACACACTGTCGTGGTCACGGGATGACTACTAGAATAATTATACATATTTATGTGTTCAGATCGCGTAAGTTTGAAAATATTAATTTACTAACGAGTTTTCGGAAATCAAGAATTCCTCCCTCGAGGCCCGTGTTTGCATTAATTATTATAAAGTTGGGCTAAACACGAACAGTCAAACATCCGGCAAGTCGAAATCACTTGATTTTTGTTATGCTCGAGTTGCGACGACGCGACGTAGAAAACTCACGGAATTTTTCCTTAATTTTTACTTTCCAAAGTTAATCAAACTCATTTTGGACGTGACTTTTTGTCGGGGAATTTATTAGTTTTGAAGTACAAAGAATTTTAGGGATGATCACAGGGATAACATGATTAAAATGAGGACGAATAAACCACAAGAAGGAAATAAAAGATCATCATCATCATCATTAGCCTTTAGCAGTCCACTGCTGGACATAGGCCTCCTCCAATGAGCGCCAAAGCGCCCTGCCCTAGGTAAATAAAAGATACCTAGGTATAATTTACAAAATCTTCTCTATGTTGGTAGGTAAGTAGTAGTGTTTGAGATCATGCAACTTCAAAATAAAGACAATGAAACTAGTCAGTCAGTTGGGCAGTCCAGTTAAGATCTCTGCACTATCCGAACTTATCAATAATTCACAGGTTTCCGCTGCTCAGTTGTCTAAGGCACAACATGTACTAAAGTCGCAACAAATGTCGCGTCGTCAAGTTAGCTCCCTTCGCAAGAAATTAAAAGGAACAAGCACCCCTAGCAACTTTGTTTCTAATTTATTAATTCTTGATTAAGTAAATCACTCCTTAATCAGTTTCTAAACGGAAAAACGTTGACTTCTGAATTGGATTTGTCAGTGCCTTTTCTGTTTGGCGCTTTTTTCAGGGAATTATAGTGTGAAAACAAAACATTACTTAGTTAAGTTAAAAGTGTATTATAGCCTGCCAGCTATTACTCGTGGACCAAATATAAATTTTCTTTTGGAGGCTTAGCCCCCATTTTTCTTAATACGCCCTCTCAAGCCCACTGATGGTCAGTTGATAGTTGAAAGCACTTTAATCTTGATATTTCTGCGTGTTGTAAAATCTAAGTGGACGTTGCTCGAGTAAACATATTTTGGGGGGCTTCAAAGGGGCTTCGGAGCGTCAGGCAAAGAGAATACAATAACTACGTAAGAGCTTCGTGATTGAAAATTCAAACATACATATATTAAATCGCTTAGTTTAAATATTCATATAACTAATAATTATAAAATACATACTCAAATCTAGTGCTTCAAAAATTGACCTCCGTTTTGGTGGAGTACTAATTATTGATAAAACTAATCAAATCCAATCAAATCAAATAGTTTATTGCTTTATAATAATATATATAATAATATTTTTAATTAAAACGGTTTTAGAAACAAAAATAGATATCACCTAATAATATACATTAACTTGATAAATTACCCCACGATCAATCTTTCAACATACTCAATTTACGAATAGACTATACGAATATACTTACTCGTACTTGTTTTGTTAAAATAATAATAGAATGCCTAATTACATTTTCGGTTCGCTGGTTCCGTGTCGTAAATTAGTTGCCAATATTTTTCTCATGCCGAGACAAACGAATTTGAAGGAGAATTGTTTTTCTAGGCTTATATTTTCGGTCAGTGATTTTATTTTTCTTTTTCGTGAGGGCAAAAGAGTGTTTTGAATTAATTTTCAGGGCACAAAGTCACGAGGAGTGTTATGGAATAGGTAATTGAAACGCTCCACACAACCTGATATTCCTGTCCACATACAAAGTCCACAAAAACAAACAGAATAACACAAAAAATTTAAACCCCTTAACAAACGGCTACATTTGAAAGGCTAAACTTGAAAGGCTACACTCATTTTCATTAATCGCAGCTAAAAAATCACACTCTCAAAAAAAAGCTACATGAAAATCGGTTCATCTATATTTAATGTACATATAAATAAATATTCTAACAAAATATGGATCTTGTATGTTTTTTTTATATGTACATATTAATCTTTTACAACATATAAACGCATTTGATTTGATTCTAAAATAAAAAGAAGAAGGCTGCTGCCCATCGTCTGGTCCCCACCTAGTCAGCACTTAAAACATCGACAGGCTGAGTTGGAGAACATGATCCTTACACTGCAACCTCCATGGCATATGGAGATGTTAGCGTTTTTAGCGTCGGAGTAAAAACTCACAACATATGTAAGTCTTTCTAATAAATATTTTTAAACTTACGCGATCAGAACACATAATTACAAGTACTATTTTAACGGGTATATATCGCGTCAGTCATCCCTTGATCACAACTGTTTGTCAACCTGTTGAAACTAGGGAAATATAGGTAAAAAACGCGTTAAACATCCGTTAAAATAGTACTAGTTTATGTCTTACCTCCAAGTTTTCAGCATGAGAGCACCATAAGTGAGGCAGAACCCGACCTCCCGCAGCCAGACCCTGGCCGTGCATGTAAACACAGTAGGTCTTCCATACATCACGAGTGTCGTGCAGTAAATGAGGAACGCTCCGAGAACTATCACCCTGAGGAGGGCTGGACTAGCTGCTCGCACCACCTGTACGAAGAATATCTTAAATGAATGCAGTTAGAAATAAATAAATAATGCTGGACAATTCACACAGCATTACCTAGCCCCAAGCTAAGCAGAGCTTGTGGGTACCAGATAACTGATATATGTACATAATACAAAAATACTTATTACATAGATAGATTATTTGTTATTATACATAGAAAACGACCAGAACACCCAAAACAAATATTTGTAGATCGTACAACATACTTTTGTCCCGAGGTGGGAATCGAACCCAAGACCTGCGTCGCGGACTGACCTTCGCCCACCGCGCCACAGAGGTCGTCAAAGTTACCATGAACTTCAATGGTCGAGACAGGAAAGTATAGACATCTGATCAGACTTCTGGGAGGCTTAGAATAGTTGTCAGCAGGTTTTTGTTCTCATAGAAATATATGATCAGTAAGAAAAATATGGCTATGACTAGTCAATAGGCATGTAACCATACGATACAAGTTAAAGTTTTACACAACTTTATAAAAGTTACCGATTTGAGCAGAGTATAGCAGATTTACCGTAACCGACCCGAGCGTGACGTGTATTGATAGAAGTTTCACTTCAAAATCCATACATAGATACATACCTACATGCGTAGATACATACGTATGAAGCTAATAAAATCGTGTTAAAAAAAACACCCCGTTATTTACAGAGATAACGTTTTCGTACATGCACGATTACTAAACAATACATCACAAGTAGTTTATCCACAATGTTCATAATACGTGCGGGCTAGATTGTCAAGTTATAGAGATAGGCATCGGTTGCACGTAGAGAATGTAATAAAGGCAAGTTCTGAGGCGTGGAAGGAAGCCAATCTTGAAAATGTCACGTTTCTCATAACAACTGTTCCTACCAGATGCTTCAGGTAGAGGCTTTATAGTCAATCTAAACTGGTATCTATATCTACGGATATAGACGCATAGGTATTGACTAGATCTATTACTCGTGGGAAATGTCTGTAGATCACAGAGCAGGCAGACACAATATTCCATTTCCCATCGAGGTTGGATTATTAATTTGGCATTCTAAGGGTTCTGACGTGGACGTAGGTCCGGAAAGTTCTTATATTCATAGGTCCGGTGCATAGCATTAGGCACGTAAGAATATTTCTCCATTGCTGCGCCCCACGGCTTCGCCCGCGTGGAAATCTATGTCTCAAATGGTTTATAATCTGTTCCCACAACTAGACTACATAAGATAAGTGCATCTTTTAAAGGGCAATGTATACGCTTCTACAACAAAACTCCAAGAGAGTTGCAAAAATTATCAAAAAATAAATTTTAAAAAATTGTGAAGCATATTCTTTGTAAGAAGGCTTATTACAAAATATCAGATTATCTAGAAGATAAAAAAGCTTGGAACGAGTTTTGCTCCAACTCAAAATCTAACAACTTACAGATAAGCAAATCATATGTACTAGACACATAAGTTATGAACATACTAGTGATTTCTTCTCACTTCTTCCACTGGTGGACAAAAAATTGAAGTGAACATCAATATAATAATGAATAGTATAAAATATGACTAGTCTAAGTGCTTATTTGTAAGCCTAAAGAAATAAACTTTCATTTCATTTCGAATAACTCTATCTATTAAAAACACATCAAAATCTGTGGCGTAGTTTTAAAGATCTAAGCATACACAGGGACAGACAGACAGCGGGAAGCTTTGTTTTACACTATGTATGTAGTGATTTACCATTTTCTCGTTGAGAACCAGGCATATGATTATTTTCATCTAGTGTAAAACTAACTAAAGTATCTATAACGATCGACCCGTGTTCAATGGTACAAAAATAACAAGGCACTCTTTTTTAACCCACCACCCATTCCCAGTTGGTTAGAGCAAGCTACAAATAAATAGGTCACTTACCCTGACATGTCCATACTTGATAGTAAACACCACAATAAAAGGCAGTAGACTGGTGATGAGACAAGCCAGTGCGAAGATGCTACTCCTCAAGACCCAGTTCAAGGCAGCTACACAAGGAGACCCGTCCATACAGGCCTCACATCCTTCCGCACAGGGCAGGCATTCAAACTCGTCCGTTAGGCCATAGAGGTTCAGTTGGGCCTGCCAGAAAAACAAGGAAATTAGTCGCTTTTCTTTTAATAAAATGCTACAAATTTGTGAAAAGATAAAACGACAGGGTGAGGAAGATGGATGAATATTTTAGAGTTTAGATTGGCCTCGTTGTGGAATGCTGACCTTTCCATGGGGTTAAACCTTTTTAAATGAAGAACTCTTGTATAGCAAGCAAAGTTCGTTTGTTTTTCTGTTCTGTTTTGAATTTATATCTTAATGCGCGGACGATGGAGGTTGGATATTATTTATGGCAAGGTTCTCTTTAGTGAAAACGACGACGATTCAAATTTCAAATAGTTTATGAACGAAACATTTTCAAAGGATAACGTAGTATGTTTTGATGTATGATGTTATGAGTTTCTCGTCGAATCAACACAAGTTTTGATGAAGATGAAGGCCTCCTGTCCGAATCTTCGGCCACGGCCACGGCGCCAGTTTCAAAGGACACTAGCCAAGTCAATCAATTTCTTTCCGGCCCTGGTGGGGGCACAGAGAGGGGCCTCGAGGCTTGGCCTCATTACCCCGGCGTCAACTCGAGGGGTGACGACCCCTCGGTCCTTGGGTTTTGTGGGAATGTCTTTTTTTTCCCCTTCTCAATGTTTTTTTTTGGCTGCATTTGGTTAATATATTTTTTTTGTTTTTTCTTTTTTTTTTTAATAAACCCAAGGAATCTATGGTGGTTCCGCAGGGATCAGGTCCCGCGGAAGGGGTCGCCATGGGCGGTCGTCTTCCTGGGGCCGGGGCTGGGGCGGCGCGTGGAGTTGTGGAGGTGCTCGTGGTGTCCGTTGTCGGCGCGATCGACGAATTCCTCCACGGATTGGATCTGCAGGTCGCGGGCGATGACGTTGTTTTTCGCACTACTAGCCAAGTGCCCAGGACATATTACAGTGCACAAGTGTATGCGCATACACAGGTGCACTCTCTATTCCCTCAGTATTATCATTGGTTCGCAGACCGACACGACAGAGGAGACGTCAGGTGCAGGACCAACGGCTTAAGGTGCATAACATAACTTATATTAGTCTATAGCTTGTAGCTTGGTTGGCTTTTTCTTTTCACTACAGGGCAAGGGAAAACCAAGAGAGGTTTTCCCTTGCCCTGTAGTGAAAAGAAAACTTTGCACACCTCTCTTTTTTGCATACCAAGGACCAATCTTGCTATTTCTTAATATAGTTAATGATCAGCATATCAAAAACACCTTATTTCTTACTATATTTATTTGATAATACTTTTAGGTAAAAAATTTGACTTGTCTAAGTGCTTTTTAGTAAGCCTATATAAAGGACTTTGAAATTATGAATTTTTGAAATTTTGAGTTCTAAGGACTCCACTCACCAACCGCTTTATCTAATTTTACTAGATAGATAATGCATTTATTTGACACGCAGCACGGGATACAAAGGTCACAGGTCACACATAAACAATAAGTATTTATTAGTATTAACAATTTAAAAAGTATAGATTTAAAAATCGTGTGCGTGTTGCAGCCTGTCAAATAGGTTAGCTCAATGAAAAGCTTTGCTCTAAGAGCAAAACACTGATTTTCAGTATTACCCTTTGAGGCGACCAGAAGAACGAAACACTGACAAAATAAATGATGTGTGTATTGTATACTCTATGTCCTTCGCAACATTAACACAAGCTCTCTTACTGTAGGATGGAACTCACCAGCAGATGTTTCTCATACTCCTCCTCGATGTCACTCCCGTTGTAGTAGCGGTTCTCAGCCGTGGTGTTGGGGAAGAAGAACCCCCGGCGGCACACGCAGCGATACGAGCCCCGACGGAACCCTAAGCCGGGGACGGGGACGCACTGCGAACAAATACTTTCGTGCAATATTCGCAATAGTTGGACACATATTTGCAAGTTACGATGGAATTTTATATTGTCAGTCGAATATTTTTCAGTAGCCTACCCTACGGAAACAATATTCAATTTCAATGGGCATAGGAAACAGCACGCACGATCATAAACTTTTACTCTTCACAGAGCAAAGATAACAATAAAAAAAACAATGAACTTATTCAGGTGGGTGTAGGTTTTGTCTGTAAGTAATTTACATTAAAATAAGTAAGTGAACGTTATCAAAAGTATTATGTAGTTTATTTCCTATATATTATTTAGTTATAATAGGTAGGTATGTAAATAGGTACAAAGGATATTTCCAAAGAATCTAAATGATCAACGGCTTCACACTCCCTTTAGAAACTTGTAGAGCGATGTAGATAATCTGCGGAATAAGGCCGAGGAAAAAACGCTTTGAACTAAATGTAAGTGCTTTACGGAATAACGCTTTTGTGGTTTGGGAACAATTAAGGATTGTAGACGGTTTTAGGGGTTTTATTACTCTGGTCAGTATATTGGATATAGCTAGCATCTGCCTACAGCTTTGCTCGTGTGTTTTGGAATATAAAGTAGCTTATTATGTTATTCAAGGTTTATGTGTGCATAATTTCAGCTCGAAGGGAACCAAGGGTGTGATCAGTGACCGCAGGACAAATAGTGTTCCTTTACCATACTCTAAAATATTGGTAGTGACTTTGCACGCCTAAATAAAATCGCCTGATAAAGGAGGCAAAGGGATTGCTGTCGATTGTATATTGTATGCTATTGGAATATTGCTTTTCCAAATTAATTACAAAATAATCCTTTTATTTAATCAAACTATCGGTTAAAACCGAGTTATCGCCATTTTGTTTCGCTTTCAAAGCCACAACACAAAACCGATACAAAGAATTAGATTATCCGCAAAAATATTAAAATACAGCCCATTAAACCCCATTAAACGATCGCACAGTTTATCTCTGTTCGTAAAACACACTGAAAACCGGTTACCAAAATGTACACACACGAGCTTGTACAGCAAACAATGGCAAGAAGAATAAATTCCTAATTATCTTATGAAATTACTCGTGGTGTACGAGTAAACCTTTTTGATGTCAGTTGAAAAGCCTCGTTTTACTCATATAGGTAGATTGGTTATGGATCCAAAATATTGAGTTTCTTGTGCTTTAAGTGCTTTAATTTACGGTGCAATTTCTATGCTGAAATCGCAGCGGAAACGCGCGACCGGAGAACTTTGATGGATTTTGGACAAGTACCTCAATGGAAATCTCACGCGCGACCCCGAAACAAAAGAATCTGCCGTAGCGTTTGTTGCCGCTCCTCCACCGAAAAACCAGCCGATACAAGATAGTTTTTCTTCCGAATATCTGCCTGGCTCCTATGTAAATGCGGCGTTACCGTAATTTCGGTCATAATTTGCGTATCTTGGGCCCTAGGGCCATAACCATTTCGCTTTACGGGCATTATGTGTTTAGATTATATTTA
Organism: Eupithecia dodoneata; assembly: GCA_947044415.1. Taxonomy (NCBI): domain Eukaryota; kingdom Metazoa; phylum Arthropoda; class Insecta; order Lepidoptera; family Geometridae; genus Eupithecia; species Eupithecia dodoneata. Next base: position 984,640 of record OX345656.1, on the reverse strand, counting down.
AATATCAAATAGAAGGTATCTGTTGCTTCTGTAATATTAATAAGTGGATAACTTAATTTGGTAAATTATAATTATGGATCTATTTTAATTTATATCGATAAATTTTAATTGTTTGACCCATAGATAGTATTGTAATAATATTATCTGCACATAGTACTAGCAAAGAAATGTCAGTAATAATTATAAAAAAAAGTGTTTTTATGCTTTCAACTCCTTCATGCTACAATTACTGAAATAAAAGAGCCGACATGTTATTTTAAGACCTTGAATAACAAAAAAGCTTTCGTGCAAAGATGCGAGCTTAGCTAGTTCGTCAATAAAGTTATGATTAAAGGAAAAACAATATAAAAGAAAAATATGAAATATGCTAACGCTGTTTTCATAATAAAATCTCGAGTCCAACGAGGTGCCAAAACATGAAAGAACAACATTGTTATTAATCGAACCAAAGTATGTTTCACGAAAATGCTACGGACTTTTATTATCAAATTGTTGTGGTGTTCGTTTGGTTTTATTAGCACCCAAGACGAGGACAGCTGCAAACGCATGAGATCTGAATTGACTTTAGGAAATACATTTTAAGAGAAAGTTCTAGAGATTATATCTATGAAACCTCACACTAAACTTCACCTTAGAAGTCGGGGTCCGTTCTTTCATGCGAAGGTAAATCTAAAAAGGAAGCTAAAGTGCTGTATCAGCAACGCCATTACTTCAATTAAAAAGAGCGAGTATCGAATGTTATCTAACAAAAAACAACTCCAGCCGTAGTGAAAGAATCAGTCCGTCCAATATTTGCTGCAAACAGCTGGTGCTTCAGCTACGAGAGGATGGGAATGAAAACTGAACAAATAACGGACGAAGACAAGAGCTTTCCTTGGGTGGCTTGAAACTGACCGACACGATGTTACTTTATATTTCGGAGCTTTCATTTACGTGTATTTTAGACTCTTGTACCAGCAATAAATATGCATGCATGTAGGTATTAAGATTTATTAGGTAACTCTTTTGAAATAAAATTTTAGTAATTGTAAGTATTTTATTAATTGTAATATCAATTTTATTGTTATTCATGTTTTTATGGCTGGTGGTAGTTATTGGAAATGTGTGAATAAATGACGGGCCACGCCAAAATGCGACTATGGTAGTTTGCGATTTTACTTTAGAAAATCAAATATAACGACTTAACAAATACATTTTACACCCATTAAAACTTGCGAGAGAAAACGACAAGAGAAGAACTTTTAAAGCGAAACTTTGACCGTTGAAACTAAATAGCATCCATTTAGCCAGACTGGTCAATGCGAGCAGTTAGCAGAAACTCACGTAAAGTTTCTATACTGAAATAATATGAAAATAAAACATTTTGACCACGTACCAAAGTTTAGTTCAGCTTGGGGCTAGATGATGCTGGTAGTTGTCCAGCTAGATTTATGTAATTTAAAGATAACTGATAACTTTTTGAGTTCATTACTTGTAATAATAGACTAGCATCTGCCCGCGGCTTCACACACGTTTTTTTCGTATAATACTAATAATCTTGGTTGTTGTTAGCCGGTCACATGCACATTGAGTTAGTTTGCGTAACCTCGGGAGCACTCTCGATCACTCAGTCAACCCAGTCTCGATCGCGACGCGGTCCGAGTCACTAGTGTTTGTGAGTCCACGCAAAATGTCAGCACAAGGCAATTAAACGTAGAAAACTCGTCGATGAAACCGTCTACGCGAAATAAAATACCTGTAACATTGTTATTATGTTATTCTAGGTTTATTTATATAAAGTAAAATAAAGTGTTAAAATTAATTTTCTTTCCACTTCAATTTCCGTTCAGTAGTTTTGGCATTCTCTTTGCTCAAACATCAACAAGGGCACACACTTTCGCCTTTTTAATATAAAGTAGGCATTTAAGGATACGATTTTTATAAGGAAGGCATTCGTACATAATATGTTTAGCTTTGACCCTTTCATGTAGGTATTCCACACGACTTGGAATCACTAATGTTTTTGTTTTCCCGGAAAACTTCGCCATTCTGCTTGACGGAAGTTATTTCGTGTAATTAACGTTATCTGTTTGCGGAAAGCAGATTAATTGATACCTAACGTAATAAGGTGGAAGTTACAAAGAAATCCTGAGAGCTGCTAATAGCTGGTGGAACTTGCACGTGGCTGAGGGAAAGGACTCTGGCTATTAATAATTGAATCACCAGTTTCTCGGACAAAAACAGTCTTCAAGATCAAATAGGACTTTATAAGGAAATATATATTCTATTGCTATTTTCCTTCTGGCAGCTCGCTGAGTTTTATCGAAGCCACGTCTTAGCTTACACTATTGAGATGGGCCAAATGTTAAACAATAAATAAAAAGTGTGGTTTTGCAATGCAAATTTGCAAACACACATAGTAAGTATTCAATCCGGATCAGGATATTGAGTCTTTCTATTATGTCCTGTTTGATTTTGTTACGTTTTAAGTTTGCGGCTTTTTCTCAACCAAACGAATGCCACTTACATAAAGGATTTAATAAATGAATGAATTAAGTAAATAAATAAGTAGAAAAGAAGCGAAAGCGAGACGCATTATTGTATTATTTTCAACTAGCTGCGCCCCGTTGCTTCACCCGCGTGGAAATATGTGTCCAAACGCATCAAAATCCGTTTTGTAGTTTTAAAGATCTAAGCATACAAAGGGACTGACAGACAGCGGGAAGCGACTTTGATTTATACTATTTAGTGAAGGGTTCGAATGGATTAAACAATTGAAATGAGTAATTCAAAAAATAGAAAAAATAACCATGCCCGAACAATAACAAAAAACGGCCTCATTCGTGAAGTCCCAAATGATGAGATACTATCAGAGCTATGAGCTGGAATAACACCGGCCATAGAGGAGTGATAACGGTTTGTCCCCGGACATTCAGTCCCGGGGGAGCGAGCTGTTCTGAAGCTGATTGGACGATGTACGAGACCTTGTGCTTTGTAAGGATGGCTTCACATGAACGATTGGATTGTTCTGCAGTAGGTTCAAAGTACTGTTTGCTTGGAACCTTACAACATATATATTTTTTAAAGATTTCTTGTATTTCCTAGATGAGATCTTAGGGAAAATATGCGCGTGATTTGTGAATGTATTTTTCCGCGTCTAGGAGATTTGATACCATGATAGGTAGGTATACCTACCAAGTACCAGCGAAGGTCAGGTTAGGAAAGGCAGGCATGTATGACATAGACATATACATATTTATTTGCTGCTGCAATACAAAACAAAGGATTACATTCTGAATAAAAATTACTTGATTAACTCATAACGATAAGTAATATGTAAGACTTTATTTTGCCTGTTTTTAATTTGTTTTTAAAACCCTGTTCAAGTCCGTCCGTCCTTTCTAGAGACACGCTTGCCTCTTGCCCCCGGCTCCCGACACTTTAGTTTGCTCGGCTGAGCCTCACGAGGAAAGAATTTATCTTCTAGTGATTTCGCGCCCATTGGCTCACGAAAATTTGTTGTATCGCTTTGTTTTTGTCGTGTGGGAATGTGCTAGCAATTCGATGTAAAATGTTACGTATGTTTTGCGATTTGTTTGTTCGAGCTCGATGAAACATTGTTGATTGTTTAGCGTGATTGATACTCCATTTCATTCTTTTTGGTTGAGTTGGATTGGGTTTCATTTTTCTATCGTTGAATTAAATGAGTTTTTGAGAAAATATTTATTCTGTTAGAACTTCAACGGCACATCCGTTGAAGTTCTAACAGAATAAATATTAATATGTACAAAATTCTGAAATGGAGCACGTTTCAAATTCAATTATGCGCCCCAGGTGAAATATAAAACTTACGAACGAACGTAAAAGAATTCAAAGAAACCCACAAAATGTCCTCTCCATTGTAAACTCAGTTTTCCAGTCGGCTAAATATTTAAAGCACATTTAAAACGATGCCCACATTTAAAAGTCGGCTTGCGAATTTTGCTGCAAAATCGTATTTTCGATTCCCTTTGCGGTGGGGACTGCGAACTGGTAATCTTGCCCACCGCCGCGTGACACCAATCTTGCTTTTACAAATCGCCTCTCCACTCGCCGGGGATTTTAGAAATAAAGCATTGTTACTTCTTGCGATAGACAACTGTGATATCAAAAGTTATAACCGTTAACGTTTAGAAGGATTGCTAGACACGGCTTTATGTTGTTCATGTTTGCCTTAGCAAACATGAACAACTCCTTAGAGTTGAAATCTTTTATTTTTCTGTGAGTGATTTTAACTCGTTTTGCTGGATATAAAAAGGAAAGAATACTATTTGACGAGAGATATTACTATATAGTATATTGATTTCAATAGGTAGGTCGCATTATTTATGACGATATTTATATAAATCATTGCACATGCAAACATTTCATCAAAGCATAATGCTAAGGCATGCGTAATGCCTAGACTCCTGAGATCCAATTAGAATGATCACATCGGAGCAGCAATGGATCAATCAGTGGAGCTGGTTATTAATAGCACTTCTGGGAGAAACACGTCTCAACGGCACAATCAGCCACTAATTGCACTAATGAGATAACTAATACCGTCAAGTGCGAGTTACACTTTGGTATAGAGGTTTTTTAATTTAGATGCTATTTGGAGTTTTTCTGACAAATTGTTATTAGGCTAGAACTACAACTAGTAGGTAAATGTATGGCAAGAAGGCGTCGCAAAAATATTGCACCTCCCAAGGGCGTCACAGTTATAAAAAGTTTGGGAAGGCCATTGTCAGTAAGTCAGACAGCTGTGGTGGCTCACTATTCCCGAAGTAGTCGGCACACAACTTTACATGATTGATTCGGCTGATATACAAAATTAAGATTAAGCGGCAAAATCGATTTAGGCGACAATTCGTCTCTGCAAATAAGTTTTCTGTTGAATAGAAACAAAACCGTGATAGATGAGGCCTAAGCTGAGTTGTGGATACTATAAATAACCTAAAATAAAAATAAATAAAAAATGCTGGACAATTCACACAGCATTACCTAGCCCCATGGTAAGCAGAGCTTGTGTTATGGGTACTAGATAACTGATATACATAATACTATACATATATTACATAGATAGAAAAAATCTTGAATATATTGCATGCCAATGAGCCAGCGGAGTAGGTGAAAAAAAAACATGAAGTCCAACGGCTGATCAAGGAAAATCTTTTAAAAATGGAAAATGTTTTATTATGAATCTCCTTGAAAGATTTTGGTGCGTAGAAACGAGAATTTTCTGTGAGTTTGAATACTAAACTGTGTTCTTTGATTATTTTGACATTATTGTTTATTGTAAATAATCATTAATGTAACAGTATAGCAACTTACAGCTAAGTCGTACATTATGCACTTAATAAAAAAAATAAAATTTATCACAAGAAGAAAATACTTACTAACACAATTAACACGTATAAATTACACACAGCAAAATCTGAACAAAGAAAGGGAATCAAATAAAATCACATACCTACCTAAAATTCAAACAAACTGGCATAAAAAAAATAATTCAAAAAACCAGTTAAATAGGCACATGTTTTCCCCCTCAGGGTGGATTTCAGGAAGAAAAACTGGAGTATTATATGTCTTCCTTCCAGTGTTCCCCCTTATAGAGGGGATTTCAGGGGATAGCTGGAATAATTATTTGATCATTCCAGTGTTCCCCATTAGGACGAATTTTAGGGGGGACTGGAATAACCCAATTTTTTTATGAGTTAAATTCGAGATGTTACCTCAGTAGTAGTCTTCTTGCACTTATCGGTGCCGGCGAATATGTTGAGCTGCGTGGAGCCCGGCTTCAGCGGGCACTGATCGATGTCCACCCGTCGCAGGTCTATGTCGATGCCGCTCGTGCCTCTACAAACAAAACTACCTTCTAATAAACTATTATAGATAGATATACTTTGTTGCACAAAAGTTGTACATACAGTAAGTACATGATTGAGTAGGTAGTGGTAGAATGAGAAGGTTGAAGAACCCCGTAATAGAAAGTACACCTATCGCCTCCTGATTTCCCTTTATAATTTAAATGTGATTGCGAGGCCTCTATAATCGTGAAGGCATGGTATATTCAGTCCATCTGAAGAAGATTATGCAAATAGCCATGGATAGAGCACCCGGGTCTTAATTATAGGATTATTCGCAATTTATTTCCATGAATAATTCTGATTTATAGTGCTGGAGAGGGGAATATAGGATTACTTTAATTGATAAATAGCTGCTGTAAATGAAAGCTTACTTTATGCGTGACATACATTATGATAACTGTGATGGATATACATATATATTACAAAAGCACTTTGATATAAGATCGCCGTTTTCATCTAAATCTTGCCTATAATTGGGTAAAAGCTCTTGATTTTTTAACAAGAAGCAGATTAACGTCTAATTGTTCAAGCAAGGGGCGTCATGGTGTAAATTAAATAATGAAAAAATTATGTATTTTGGAAATATATTTGTAGTATTGTTGTAGATAGATAGATAGATATATTTATTGATTGTTACAAATTTGTTACAGTTTACTGTTAACAGCATCTTAAATCCTAACAAAGATCTATCTAGATACTAGAGTTCTCCTAACAATACTGAAATAAATTTTATGTTATAAAATTAGCGCAATATTAATTTTATAAAGAGGAAAGATTTGGGAACAGAACATTTTCTTTTTTAATTTAAAGTAATATATTCATAGATCTCACCAGATCTGCAAAATTGTCATATAAACATGTCTATAGAATTAACAATTAATGAGATATAGACGGGACCAAAAAATGGTTCGAGGAAAGAACTTGACTGGACGCTCCATAGCGCGTCTTACTGTGGGCAAAACGACACTACATCTATAATTCACGACTTTACCTATCCCAATTTTTCATCACCATGAATCCTGATGAAATAAAGATTTAGAAAATAACTTTAATATTTAAATTTAATTGGACCACTTTTATCCGCTTAACAAGTGATTTTCAATATAAAAATATTTATCACAAAAATTGGAATCGCTGAAAGTAAGATTGAAATATTATCGAGCGAAATCACTGACTTGATAAAATTGCCGTTTCGATACTAAATGGAGATTACAAACAGCAATCATTTCAGAAGTAGCTCAAGCAACAGAAATTTTCTTTGGTTCAAGCAAACATAAATATAGGTATACTCCCACAAACACTAAAACTCAGGGCTTCTTATTTCTATTTCGAGTAACGTTTATGGGCGGCATCGCGTTCATGAATAAATCTATCCCTGAACGAAGGCTGTTATCTCTCGCCAGATCTTATTACTCAACTATTTGTTGCTTTGGAGATTACAATCATTTATTTTGCTACGTTTATGCCTTTACTTGTTTGGATTGAATGAAGATTGACGCTGGTGTTTCATTTCGGTTGAAATAAGAGTCGAGTTGTGAAATTTGGAGATTGGCAGCCATTGTTCTCAAATCCGGAACTTCTGTATTCCGATATAGACCTTTTTCATATTATTAACTTATAATAAAAATACGATTTTTGTTTATTTTCTTGTTTTATTTCATAATCCTTTCAAACTCGTTATAGGATGTTTTTAAAAGTGTGCCAACACGCATAAAATTACACAATTAGCCTGAGACAACCCACGGATGGGCGAAGGCGCTCCCTGATTCCCCATGTATACGATTCTGAGTTAGACCCATGCTATATCGATTCAATCTAAATTAAATGGTATCAATCCGCAATAAAATTCTACCTACGTATGTACGGAAATAATGGTACAGACGCTTTACGTAAGCCAATAATAACAGAGTTCAAATAGTTTAACAAATACAGTAGTATTGTCTTAGTGAAGCGTCGGTATCTATTATTATGGTAACTTAGTTTATCAGTAATTTGGAACTGTTTATGCCTCCGTTTTCATGAGGTTCACGAAATATCCGCGTTGTAATAAGATTGGACCTGCCTATGCTAGCTATCGCATTATGTATATGTTATAGGCGTTATAGCATAATGTTCAAATATTTTGCACCGAATATCAGCGATGCGAATTAAGTTCATTTATTGCTTGTTTATAAATAAAATTAAATTTATTCCTATATTTCTTTATGGAATTTTATCAGTAGGTATTATAATTTTACAATTAGTTATACTTATTCCACTAGTTTGGAAGTTTAATTGACAGTCAGCCATGTAATTATGAGCCAAACCTTAACGTTGCCATAGAAACATCGAGTGCGACGCCGGCAAGAAACTATTCTTACACATAACTGTGTCGTACCTACTGCTTAATTACTTCACAACTACACAAAATTCTATCATTATTTATTCTATGTACACTACAAAATTACTGAATTTCAGAGGTAGAGTCGTTACTCATGTATATTAACGGTTCTATTCTCTTATATACTTATTGAAACTTTAGCTTAACACGTCCCTAAACCCGATTTGTAACCCAGCTTTGATCTAACTACGAGTAATTTTGAGCCACGAGAGAATATTCCTGAGAAATTCTGTGCAAGGCCCTAACTGGTGCCTTTCCCAGAAATCTAGCTCATCAATATAGTTCTGAACCGATGTGACCTGCCCCTGCCCAACTGTATATCAACTTGTTAGATTACAGCCGGCTACAAGAGCGACGGTTCAAGTCTAAAGCGAAACTTTGGAACAAGCAACGTTAGCCGTGGATATTCGTGAACAGAACGTTGCTTGTTTTTTTTTATTAAGAAGTAACGATGTGGTCTATTATGTTTCATGTAGAAAATAAATAAATAATAATGTTGGACAATCCACATATCATTTAGCCCTAAGCTGAGCAGAGCTTGTGAGATGACTGATATACTTTATAAAATATTTTACATGGATATATTTATTAAACATTATAATGTATTAAGAGCATGGGGTTAAGCCGTCAATGGATGCGCATAGACGCCTTAGCGCGTTGCTACCTGAGTGCATAGTAACAGACTGGAATGAACAAGCTGCCGAAAAATACTTAGATTATCGGTAGCAGGCAACGTGTTAAGTAAGTACATTCGGCTTAAATTTAATATCGTAGGTTGGTAGGATTAATCAACTCACTTGAAGAAATAGCTGCCATTGTACCCAAAGAAAGGCACAGTATATGTCAGCATCCAGATGTTCCCGCCGCCGCAGTCGTAGTACGGCTTGGACCACTTGCCGTCCTCGTACGTCACGGAGAGGATCTCGTCAGGCTCCCGGGCCGTGTGCGCCGTGTCGTTGTACGTGTACGTGTTGTAACCTGCGAGGGAATATTAAAATTCAAAATCATTTATTGCATGAAATACTAAATTTTGCTGCGAAAGACTGCAAGTAGATGCTGGATGTGTTACGCTGAAGACAGGGCGCTATGGCGCTCATTGGGGGATGCCTATGTCCAGCAGTGGAGTAATATAGGATGATCTATAATTTATCGGTCATAAATTCATTAAAGGAGTAGTAGCATTTTTGTGTTAATAGTTTAGTCACTTTATACGAGTGAGCTTACAGCATTCTACATTTAATATGATTTATTTATTGTGATTTTATTTGTACAGGTAAAAGTTCTTAGGTTTAGTATCATAGTGGGTACACAATGTATAAAAACCCTGTCATGGCACAACAATTTTTGGGTTCGTTCTTGTTAGATTGTTAACTTTCCTTATATAGGTACTACATATTTATAACATTAATATATGAATGTCATTAAATAATCAATATATTGGATAAAAATAGGTTTTCAATCTATTAAAAGGATGAAAAAGATCTAGTGTCATACGGCGGAAACTAATGCAGTGCAAAACGGATTTGGAGGTATTTCTGGTCAACTGTTGTACTATCTATCGTTTATCAAAAACTGCCTAGTAGATGACGTCACAAGGAATTGGTTGTAACTAAATGCTTTTGATACGATTCGTTCAACTGGGTGTCACTCGGACAAATGTACGATTTTTCATACGAATCTACAAAGCAATCCAAATACAAGAAAACACAGTATTTGTTTTGCTCTGTGCTCAAACTGTTCTCATAGTCAAACATCAATCTATCAACCTCCAACACTATCTCAGAAGCAAAGGCACCAAACCAGCCACTTGTCGAGAAGATTAATTTAAGGTCAACAGTGTCGCAAGATCTCTCTAATGCCATTAGAAGCTCGCAGGCGAGAGCGTGAGGCACGTGTGAAATGTGATATTACGCGTCGCTCCTCTAAGCCTCCCCGCCCGCCCTAATTCGCAGACATTTGCGATGCGATGACTTACTGCTTAATATTTGACTTGGCTTTGTACTTACATGTGGTTTAAGGGGCGGATTACACTGTGTTATTGGAGCAATCGGAGAAGACCTTACAGTTATTTAGAGAGCTCATATTTTTTTAATTTTTTGGTTATTTATCTTCGTAAAACAATACTGGATGTTTAAAATCCTTCAAAATGCGACAAATATTAAGCGGAAGAGTTGACCGTACACAGGAAAGTTACAATGGTTGAAAATACTATTTTCGACGTGGTCTTGGTTGCCGCGTCTATTTAACTTATTTTTATATTATTTGCATTCATCTTAACTTCTTCTTACAACTGAAAACCTAAACATCGATGTGATAGACTCCCAGCCAGCGTTTACGCATCCTTAAGACACCTTTATAGGCTTAATATCACGTGTGAGCAATAAACGAGATGCTCCACGAAACACACGTAAATTGCCTTCTATGAGCAATGTATAACGTGTGTTGTGGAAGAAAGCTTTAGCTACATTGGCTATATTTTTAGCTTATTTATTTTAATGCTGACGGTTAAAGATGTAGATACCTACCTAAATAAAGGTTATTATTATTATAACTTATTTTATTTTAAAATTTTTGGGTAAACTTACAGCTAGGTCTTAAAAATTGTTATTTTCTTAGTACATGCCAGAAAATACCAGCGCATGTGTGCTGAAGGCCAATTAAAAAGTTTCCGCGGATATGTACTTAAATAGACTAACAAATGACGAACAGTAAAAGTAGACGACTTAAAATAAATTAAAAGAAAAACGAAACTTTATAGGAAATGGATATCAATACTGGTTGGTATATTGTTAGATAAATTACAATTTTGTCACTAGTTCCAATTTGTGCCACGTATTTCGGTGATGTTTTGAAAGAATATACAACAGCGAGACTTCGCATGACTATAATTAAATGTTTCATATTTATTTTATTAAATCATTGTATACATAATAGCTTGTAGCTCTTAAGTATGTAAGTGTTTGATTTGAATGTTGCAAGATATAAAAAAAAAACAGTTTTTTTAAAGTAATTTACAAACAGTTTTCTTTGAACCCATTTTGTTACAAACTTTTATTCAATGCTAATCACTGTGAGATGAGAGACGTGTGACTAAGAGCATTTGGGAATATTATGTTGATAAAATATCAAAAAGTAATCTTATGTTACCAATTTCTACAAAGGTACCATCGAATCCAAGTAAGGTTTATCATGGGTTATTAAAGAATAGAACAGCAAAAATAATTATCTGCCGCGCTGTGTAAATTGATCCACCATACCGTCTTTCACTTCAATGACCTACTAGTTTCTTTATTAAAAACCCTCGTAATTGTTACTGCAAAGTCTACAATTCCAATTCACTTAAATTCAATTGGAACAATAAATTTAACCCTAGAACAGAATTAATATTGATTCTCACTTACACTCAAGCTATCTCGTTTAAATTAATTTTGAAATTGTGCTTTTGTTATATCACGGGCCCTTAAGCCAACAATTTGGGAATTCAATACGACCCTTTTGTTGATTGACCTTCACCTGAGGGTTTTATCAATTTCATGAAGATTTTATTACATCAGATATTTGAATTAAACTGTTCTCTCATCGGCACGAGGAATCGTTACTTTGGCACTAACAAATTAATAAATATTTGAACAATATTTGATTGAAATTTGAACAGCAAATTCTGCAAAGCAATAGGAAGAAACACAAATCATCAAAAACTCGACTTTTAATTTGTAGTCATAAAAGTCATATAAATTTAGTAAAACAATCGTAAAAAAGTTATTCACAAAACTAAACTGAAACAAGAAACATAAGCTGGTTAACAAACCGTCGCATCAGAAACGACAATAAAGTGTAAAACCACTTTGTCAATAACACCGCTATGCAAACTTCTTCGCCCTTTATGCCAAACGACCCTTTTGTCTTATTATAGCAAGTTATGGCAAGAGCAAGGCGCCATAACTTTGGAACAAGCCACTAACAAAAGTTGCTTGTAAATCTTTTTCGCGGCCTTGCCAAGGTGGTTTCCGCAATCTGATAAACTTTGTTACTTATTGTTGGCCTTTGTTGCTCTACGCTGCTTATTAGTAGCTGCTAATTGTTAACAACTGGTTCACTTCCGTTTCCTGTGAGTAACTCTAGCGGTCTCGGTTTCAGCCGGGTGGTAAATAACTTATTAAATGTATCTAACATTACGTTTGTTAGAATTCGCTTTGGTATTAATAAAATGTAGGTGCGTTTAATGAAGAGATGCTTGCCTAGAAAGATGCAGAGAAAGTCTCAGCCTAGAGCTGACTTAAGCTGGAGCCAAATAAATGTGCGTAATTTTTTGCGGCGTGTATCGCGTAAAATGCATAATTTCAACAGAAATTACAATTTATCGCGTTGCACAAACAGGACTTTTATATACAAGACTTTAAAATGAGTGATAATTGAAATTTCAAAAAATACGCTCGTTTAGCCTCAGCCTTTGTGTTCTAGAACAACGAAAATCAAGATATAACGCGTCTAGTTGATGCACACAATAACGACTAAAACTGTTGTCTAATAGGACACTACTGCCCAGAAATTTAATTTCCACTAGGGCAAATATAACCTAAATTTATGTGAGCACTCAACACAAAAGCACACAATAGATAAAAGTGAAGTTAAATGTAACTAAAATAATCTTACCTCTCCGAAACTGATTGTGGTTCCTTATAATCTTACCTCTCCGAAACTGATTGTGGTTCCTTATAACCTTACCTCTCCGAAACTGATTGTGGTTCCTTATAATCTTACCTCTCCGAAACTGATTGTGGTTCCTTATAATCTTACCTCTCCGAAACTGATTGTGGTTCCTTATAACCTTACCTCTCCGAAACTGATTGTGGTTCCTTATAACCTTACCTCTCCGAAACTGATTGTGGTTCCTTATAACCTTACCTCTCCGAAACTGATTGTGGTTCCTTATAATCTTACCTCTCCGAAACTGATTGTGGTTCCTTATAATCTTACCTCTCCGAAACTGATTGTGGTTCCTTATAACCTTACCTCTCCGAAACTGATTGTGGTTCCTTATAATCTTACCTCTCCGAAACTGATTGTGGTTCCTTATAATCTTACCTCTCCGAAACTGATTGTGGTTCCTTATAATCTTACCTCTCCGAAACTGATTGTGGTTCCTTATAACCTTACCTCTCCGAAACTGATTGTGGTTCCTTATAATCTTACCTCTCCGAAACTGATTGTGGTTCCTTATAATCTTACCTCTCCGAAACTGATTGTGGTTCCTTATAATCTTACCTCTCCGAAACTGATTGTGGTTCCTTATAATCTTACCTCTCCGAAACTGATTGTGGTTCCTTATAATCTTACCTCTCCGAAACTGATTGTGGTTCCTTATAACCTTCTCAGCATTTTTCCTTGCGATGTAAAACCACTCGGAGGCATTACTCAAGTACTTATACTCCACCGCAAGATCCTTCGCCAGGATCGGCCCCTCGGGCAGGCGGTACGCAAACGGACAGAACAGCTGGTAATCTTTGTACTGATACTGATCGTAGCAATTTCCCGCTGCGAAGATATCGTCGTCAAATTCTACCATGGAGAAGACGCTGGCGTGGAGCAAATATTCGTTGTGCATCACCGACGGACCTGCGTACTTCCATAGCCTAGTCAGCATGTTCGCTCGATTCACAGCCACGTCGGCTTCTATCCTAAACCGTTCTTGAGCGTATCTATCTACAACACCCTCGCCTAAATTCAGATGGGTACCAGCTGTGCAGTTTTCGCCCATGAGATGTTGCGTTTCTATTAGCCTAAGGAACTTCGTGACGACGTCATCGTGAATGGGCCGGGTAGTCACGTTCTCTGTGCTGTTGCCTTCGGCTAGTTTCGTGTCGTTGTCGTAGCTATGCTCGACGTTGATGAAGTGGTCTACGAGAGAGACCTCGGTGGACGGCGGGTGGTTGGTGAAGTTGCCGAAGAGTCGAGAGAAGTCGTTTCTCCCGTCTTCGTCATCGGGTCCCCCGTACGCTCTTAAGGCTGATATTACTGGGTCCTCCCCGGATTTGTCAATGCTTTCTGTAACAAAAGAAATATTATTTTAGGAAGGGCATTATGATTTGGCATTTTGGATACGATACTTTAATGAGAAGTTTTTGCTATACGAGTATATTTGCTAAAATTGATCGAAGTGAAATAAGGCACTCTTCGAAGAATTTCAATAATTTATAGGTCAAATCCAAGGTTTTTTTGCTTTTATATTGATAATATGATGATATCATTTTTACTAGCATGTTTGTTACCTATATTTTGTAGTTATAATATATGTAAGCTAGTGTTATTTCAACGCATATTCATGTGCTTAACGGTGCATGCTCGGTTTCCAAGGTAAACGTACGTCAAACCTTTTACAAACTCGACACGAGCCGCACTTTTGCAATCTCTGATTAAAGTTGTGTATAACTCCGGCGGCATATCAACACGATATTAGTAAACCTGATATCTGTTTTAAAATGACTGTATATTTCAATGGAAATTGCTTCGTTTTCAAAACGATTAAGTTTTTGAATACTAGTTAGGTATACCTACTCTTACAGTTGTAAAGCTAGTTTAATAATTATCAATTTTAAAGCCAGAGGTACGAATAGTATAAAGTCCTAAAACATTAAAACAAATACATAGATATAAAATACCTTTACAGATAGAATTAGCTCCTACTATTTACGATTTCAAAGATTAAGAAAATTAGAGCGTGATCGTAATAAAAAATTTAATAATACCATATTGGCTTTAGAATACGCAAACGTAGCAAGGATAATTCCAAAAATCTCCCTCTTACTCCCCCCTGTCTGTTTTTGTGTTTTCTCAGTCAGTAAGGCAACCACGCCTAATCCCGTCCTAACTCTAGTTTATGAATAACAGAAAGAGGTCACAGTAATTTAGCGCCGGTCTAGCTAGGCCCAGGCTCCCCGTGCGGAGGTAAATGTAGGTAAACCAGCCTACCGCACTCTTTCGCCGGCCAACCACGGTTTCCACACAATTAAGCGTAACCCAGCCCATCTACCCTACCCTTTTTAGCTGAAGATATATTTTTAAAATACCTTTTCAGCAAATTGGTGATTCGGTGCGCGTCCCTAATTTCGTTTCGCATAGATTGAGACCTTTTTTATCAATATTTTTGCAATAATAATGAGCTGGTTTAAGGAGCTGCCTTCACGGGCAAGTGTAACCTGAGTCTATTCAAAATAAATAAGTAATGCTGGACCTTTTCACTCAGGCCTCAAGTAATCAGAGCTTGTGTCATGGATCCAGATTACCGATATGCATAATGCTTACACACCCAGACCCGGATCAAATACTTGCAAATCATTTCCGATTACAAAACAAAATCTATCAAATAAACATTTGGCTTATATGCGTTTAATGTATTTACAGCTTAAAATTCCAGGTAAGTTTGAATGAGCTCCTAAAGACACTCACTGAAAACCAATGAATAATCTGCTGGCAATAATTCCCATAATAATGAGTATCACAATCTCTGTCTAGACAACAAATGAACAGAGCACATATCAAATGAGTCGAGCGGAGAGTCGATACACCGAAACTTGTTTACTCCGAGGATTCTCGGATTAACCAGCTGTATCTAATTCTGGGAATATATTCAGAGCTGCGTACCGAATGGCTGTATACATATCAAATGAATAAATCCAATATTTGCTTGTATTATACTACCGTAGCCCTGAGTGATTAATAAAATATTGGAGTTTTTCACGACTTTATGTTTATAAATTTATCATAAATGTACGCCTCATTATTTATTTTTTGGTAAAAGATTTAACCATGGTGTAATTCAAGGTTTTGCGTAATTTTTATTTGTCCTCTCACTGCATGCTGTATTCATGAAATCGGAAATCGGCCTTAACCTTATCATGAGTTCGAGCGCTGGGAGGTGCGACACAGTTTATAACTTATGCGCTTTCCAGTGTCATCATGTCTTGGTTCATTTAAAATAAATAAATTGAAATTGAATTGAAATTCTCACTGATTCTGTGACCCAGGCCATACATTCAAACTCTTGATCTTCAGCCAGAGTCCTGAGTAAAACTGAAACGTTCGCATTTAATATTAGTGTGATTATTAAATCCATGCCCTAGTGTTGTCCGATGTCAAACAGAAGCTAAGCCCGAATAACTCAGCTTAACATGAAGTGGAATCCCCCGTATCATTTCCCACTAGAATTATTCATCGCCGGGTAATGCCTCTAAATGCGGATCACTTGAGCCGTGAATGCGAAACTGCTGAATATCACGCAGATAATAGAGGCTAAAAATGGCCGGAGTACGCCTGGAATTACATTTTTATGGACGTGGGTAAAGGCTTTTGTTTGCAGAATTCAAGTTTTACAAGAATGAGTTATATTTTATTGTTGGGATTGCTGGGAGTGAGTGGTCTATTTTTATTTACTCCATAATAATTTTGTTTCGTGTACCTCTATATTTCCCATAATATTTTTTAAATTTATATTATTTGTTTTCAGCATAATAAGTAAGTTAAATAATGTATATTCTACAGGTTAAGTTATGTGCATATACATTACATTTCAAAAGACTAGTTCCGCGTAGCACTTTGTGTCGTAGCAAAATACGTAGCAGATGCTACGGCGTACCAATGGGCGGTTTGTGCTACGCCGCGCCGCTGTCTACGGCAATCTTTGCAAAACGCCTCGACCTCTAGTCATTCATGAAAATAAAATGGAATTTTGTCCTTACATCCCTATGGAATGATGGCCTCGATATTTGTGTGTGCCGTTGCATAAAACTTTTCGATAAATATTATAGTTTCCGGTTTAAAATAATATTTCAACACAGCCATAAATCAGGCACGCCATCAACTCTAGGATGCGTTATGTATTCATAGACGAGCGTTCATATTTCCCCGCTGGATTGCGTAAATGAAACCCATATAATATTCATGTAATAAGGCGAGAACTTCACCTGCAATTTTATTAAGATAAAGCTACGCAATCTCTTTTATGCAGGACTCGCGTAATAATTCATTTGGCGGTAAGGAAACTGCCTAAGAATTCGGGTAGTAAAAACTTTATGAAGTATTTCATAAGATCTATAAAGAAGTTTTACTAATTGTGAGAGTTTTTGTGTACTTTTATATTGATACGTCTAGAGACCTTCACTGCATCATCCGTGCGCAATCAGAAAGGGACTGGAGAACCTTTTCAATGTAAATGTTCACTTTTGTTTCAGTTCGAAATGATTCTATCAGTCAGAATACATTTTATAATAAGCTTCGCCCGCGTGGATATCTATGAGTCAAATGGTTTATAAACCTCCCTCTTGAATCACTCTATCTATAAAAAAACCGCATCAAATCACATGGCGTAGTTTTAAATATCTAAACATACAAAGGGACAGACAGACAGACAGCGGGAAGCGACTTTGTTTAATACTATGTAGTGAAAGATTACGAATACAGTGAAATTATTGTCAGCGTTCATAAAAAAGTTGCAGGGATAGGTCGGCTCAAAAGTCTCGTTTCATTACTCGACCCCTGGCAAGTAGATTAGCATTTTAAATTGTTTTTGCGGTTTCGAAATGAACCCTGATTTGTATTTCTCAATTCAATTTGAAGCCTGAGCCTGAGCGCGCACCTCTTCTGAGTAAAACTGCTGAAAGTTGAGAGAGGTTGATGGATTTCACATGTCCCTACATATTTTATTTTTAAGGGACCTAAGAACATTTTAATGAATACATTTATAATGCACCGCACCCTTAATTCTACATAATTTTTCTCACGAGGTTCAAAACCGAAACGGTTTTAAACCTACATAATTTTAAAGAAATCGTAGGGGTAGGTAATTATTGAATTCTAATTCTCAAGTCCTTTAATGGAGTCACTATTTATTTTTAATAGTTGTTTGAGTATTGTAACAGTTTTTAAGTGTAATACTAGTTCTAAGTTTCTATTATTTGATTGTAATTTTTTTTATTAATAAATATTTATATTTTTTTCGTAAAAGGCGTATCTCCAAATTTTACAGAATATATTTTATTCACTGAGCTATACAATTTAATTTCTTATTATTTCTACTATTTAAATTATTAAGATAGGATTATTGTTTTTTTTAACAATTGCGCATTATTATTTGTGGGATATTACTACAAGAGATCCGTTTAACTAATCGCAGTTAAAATGACAAACAAACAGTTAAACGTCCACTTATGTGGGTCAAGCGGCCCCTTAAACCGTACGAATGCAGCATTAAACCATTTTAACTCGACTAAATCTAACTACAAGCAAAAACTAAACTGTATAGCGCAGCGCATCAGCATTGCCATACAGTGGGGCAATGCAGCCAGCGTCTTGGGGAGGCTCCTGACTGGTATTGATATGGATCAGTTGAGATACCGGTAGATTATTTGCAACATATGCAGTTAGCTCAATTGTTTCAATTGTAAATACGAGTTCTAATTTGTTTGTAGATAGATATTCTTTGGTTGTAACTGTCACTGCTAATAATTTATTTTCATAATTAGAAACATTCGTTAAAAATCTACGAGGAATCAAATTCAAAGGACAAAATTATATCGACTTTTATCATAATAAATATCTATATATATAAAAGAAAGTCGTGTTTGTTACAACACTTATAACTCGAGAACGGCTGGACCGATTTAGCTGAAAATTGGTGGAGAGGTAGCTTAGAACCAGGAGTCTAACATAGGATACTTTTTATCATTTAAACTATTTGACACATAGATTTCCACGGGGGCGAAGCCGCGGGGCGCAGCTAGTAATAAATAAAGGAAACACGACAAAATCGAATCCACTGAGGATACATTCGATCTTAATGAAATGCAAGGTTAAAGGATTGTATGCCTTTTGCCTCATTGATTTATCTTCAAGTTTTATTATCTCATCAACATCATCATCAGCCTATGTTAGCCCACTGCTAGACATAGCCCTTTCCCAATGAGCGCCATAGCGCCCTGTCTTCAGTTTGACGCATCTAGTATCTACCTGCAGTCTTTCGCAGGTCGTCATCCCACCTGATCGGAGGGCGTCTTACACTACGTTTACGGAGTCGTGGTCTCCACTCAAGAACACGGACATTATATAAATTATAAATAAATAATGCTGGACAATTCACACAGCATTATCTAGCCCCTAGCAGTACCTAATACCTTTAATATCTTGTTTCTTTACGTCTTCACGTCAAAACAACTGAACAGATCGAGATGAATTCTTGCAGTTCCAGGTGTGAATTACACTACTTTTTGTTCGGGAAAAATACGGAACAAAAAATAAGCTAGTTTTGCATAAAATAAAGCACGGAAACGTTAAAAAACAATACTTTAAAACAGTGCATACAGCGCTTCCGTATAATAAACAAGGAAAACTCCATTTCAATGCAATATTCATGTAATTCAGGATCGCGACACTGTGAAGTGTTGGAGGTACCCAATTTGCATGGCTGACGGTACATAGCTACGAGGCTACGTTATTTGCTACGATCTATGACTTGCTACGAAGCAATGAAATGGCTGCAAAGGTAGGAACTTGCTACGGAGCTATACGTGACACTAATCAAAGCCCCGATTCGAAATCGGAATACTTAGCAAAATTACACGTTTGTGAGAGCCAGCCTATAATTCAGGGAACCCAAGCCAAGCAAGTTATTCTTTTTTTGTAATTTATGATAAAGATCATTTTATTGCATAAATATATGTAATTAGATATTTTACAAACAGGCAGGTAAGTAGGTAGCAATATGTTTTACCGATTACGGCGTACAAATTATGAGAACCAAAGGAGTCTTCAAAGGTAACTCATCTGATGGGTCCGGTAGTATACAACAAACTACCAGACTCTGTCACATCCGATGGCAGTCTATCATGCTTTAAAATAAGACTTAAACGTTGGCTTGTCGCGCAGAATTTATATTCTGTGAACGAACTATTACAATTGTAAACCTGACTTTATTTTAATTTATTATTCTAACATGATATAACTTTATTTTCAATTTTAACAATATATACCTATTGTACCTATACGAAAATGTGACATGTAAAGTGGTTTTACTAATAAAATGTATTTCTGTATTTCTGAACCGACATGCAGCACAGATAGTAGTTAAAATAATAATTGAAATTATCTACTCGTATTAGTGTCCCGTATGCATCTGTATTACCTGCAGTCCACGGTAAGATTTAATTGTTTAAACAGGCTTGATAAAGGTATTGATTGCTAGGAAAGTACGTTTCACCTACAAAAAAGAATGTTGTAGCGTTTGTTTGTTGCATTATTACTGAATATAACTTTTTTAGTTCCCATGAAATAACCTTAAACATCGCGTGCGAAGCTGCGGGCAGAAATTATAGTTTTGAACTTGTTTAATTCTAGCTATTGTAATTGGCTAGAATCAAACAAGTTTAATACTACCGCCAATAGCCGATCCAGCGTAACTGACCTGAGCGTGACAGGCCAGATTTCTTCACTACCGAATCAGAAAAAATGCGCTTAAAGTAATCATTTCAAAAACTGGCACCAAATACAACTGCAACACCGATCGATAGTCAATCAGTCAACTGATATTTGGTGCGAAACACCGCTACACCGACTCCACAGCTTCCAGACCGTTCTATCACAAGAAACACCCCCTCCCATGAAATCAGCCAGTCCGTATAAAGCCACACCCGATACGCGTAAAGTGAATTTGATAGTCGCTTGTAAACTTGCAATATACCCGCATAAAAGAGGATTTCGTTTATGTGACGACAAATCGCGACTTTCATTACGGAGAGAATTGATGGCGCGTCTTTATTGGAGGCCATCTCGGGAGTCGTAAGGCGTTATTTTAGCAAAATATGCCGGTTTTATCTTTCACTTGGGAGTTTTTGAATAAGGGATTAGACAGACAGGTGTTTGATTTTGGAAAGTAGTGCTAAAGTACGGCAGCTAAGTAAACTCGTGTCCGCATATTTTATCTTGAAAGTTTTCCATTATGAGTATACCAAATAGTAAGCAAGGTAAAGTGCTTATTATATTATTATTTATTTCCGCCCAAGTACAACCTGGGTCTCTGGGTAGATCGTGGGCCACATCATCATCGCCCATCAAGTTTAATCGTGGTCAAATTATGTCTATTTGCTGTTGTGGTAGCTTTTCATAAAATATAAACTAGTCTACTACTAATCTAGACTGATTCAGATTTCAGATTTCAATAACTTTATTTCTTTAGGCTTACAGAATAAGAAATTATATTTTATATTATAAATTACTATCAAATAATAATGAATGAATGAACACCTTATTGTACTGAAAGTTTACATGAATAAACATGCGATATCTAAATTAATAAAAATAAACTTAGTACTAAAGGCGGCCTTACATATTTCTCGCAGGCAACCTTGGCATGAAGAAAAATATATAAGAAATTGGGGTTGGTAGTGCACAGACAGTAAATAACTTTCCTAATAACATACACTATCTAACTACATACATTATATAACTACATACATAACAAACTACATTATTTATCTACATACAATACTGCACTACCTTATATTATCTATTAAGCCAGTAACAGAATAAGCAATATGATAAGAAATAAGTGGCTTATGATTATTGTTCTTATCAACGGTAATGTGTGTAGCAGTAAAAAATAGAAGCTTTATCTAAGCTCTATCTATTTACTAAATAAAGTAATTGACCTAACCTTAAAATACATATTTTATATTCAAAAAGGTAAAAGGACTTTCAAAGGGCAAATAGTCGTATTTTGTGCAAAGTTCACGCATTACTTGACGATAAATTGCTAAGGCTGTTGTTATAAAACTATAAATCTGGTTGGGACAGGTTGTCCCAAATAAATTAAGGCGTATTAAGGTAACGTGGGCTGTATGCTGTATAGGGTTTTTGTCTTAATGGAGGCTTCAGGTTTTTGAATAAAATCAACGGATTCACATTTAAAAATTCTCTAAACTAAGAAAAAGATTTGTTAAACTTGTAAGTATGGTCCGCACGCGTTCAGAATGGGACGGAACGTTGTCAAAGTTATTAATTCATGTTTTTCTGGTACAAACCGCGTTTCACACCGATATTTTATCGTCGCAGGTAATGTAATTTCTGACTTGGCGCTTCTCGTGATTTCAACACTTTTTACGAGAGAGAGAGAGACGAGACTTAATTTTTACATTCATGTTTTTGAGAAAGAAAACTTGTAGACTTGTTTTAAGCGTAACCCTAAACATCATAACGATCTTCCTATACTCCAAGAGTCATGTTTGTGGCCTACAAACAGAACATTTTCCTCTATGATATTCACAACACATGACATTTGCTTGAAGTAACTTTACATTAATGATCTGTAAGTGAATGATGAAATAGCGATACTTTAAGGATAAATATTTCCTCAAACTAAATTGATTATACTCTAGTGATTCAAGTTGTCGGTTAACTACGTTAGTTTGTGTACCTTAAATAATTTCAAATCCTAGTTTCATTTGAATCAAAGAATTGTTCTTATTTATAAATAAATTGCTGCGACCTTACAGGGTACCTACATACCTATAAGCTGTTACAGCAAAGCTAAAATAATATGATAATGTATTTGTATGTAACAAATAAATGAATGAAGAGTGCCTCGACATGGTTCGAGTAAAGGGTTCCCAGTGGCGGGCGGCCGTCTACTCAACTTGACCGTGGCTTACCGTGGCCCCACACTCGAAGAGCTACACTAGCGAAGCCCACTTTGCTAGAAATGGTTCTTTAACTTGGATGACGTTGGCCAATTCATGTTATGTAAAGCCATAACTTATTTCGTTACAAAGTGACATAAAAAATATTCACTGCAGTGTAAATTAAAGTCCAGATTTGCAGTAAAAGTTACGAAGTAAGGAGATAAATCCCAACAGTATCCACTTGGCACCCCGACGCCGCGGGATAAATCTCTCGGAACAGCTTCCGAGGAACACTTGGAGCTGCGGACCGTGTGAACATAGAACTACACCATTCAGAGAAACAGTACGGGTTGTGCGCATTATCTTACGCATACTTTTTTTAGTTTTCGAGCCCTTTCTTTACATTAAATGACTTTCAAAGCTCCTATTGGATCAACAGGAACAATTGTTCGTAGCCTGATAATGATTCAATTGTTTATTACGAACTCAATAATAGTTTCCGAATAATTTGTAGTACTTTGTTTTAAAGTTTGTCAGCATTTATTAGTTATCGAAATAATTTATAATTATTATTTTGACATGAGAGCGGCAGTCAATGTCCGCGGCATAGGTGTAGTAATGCATAACTTGACTTCTTTTATTTGAGTAATTTTTACCTTGCGACCTATGAATGTACTAAGTTATTATGTAAAAATTTCAATCATAGACATAACGACACTGTAGACACGGCAAAGAGGCAGTGCCACTCAACAATTGCTACAAACGAAGTCTTGTTCTTCTATGACTGTTATTTTAATATCAATATGCCCTCTGGTACTAAACGTTCATAATTATTGGCTTTATTATTGCTTGTCGCGGTTGCTGTTGATGTGCACCCGAAAAAAGTTCCAGAAATCACATTACGAAAGCAACCAATAGCAAATTTGGGCTAGATACCATATAAGTTATTGCCAAAGTAAATTTACTCCACTAAAAATTTTTTGGAATATTATAAATGTTGCTAGGGTTTTCAGCGGACGGGTTTGTTTGTCCCATGGACTGTTTGTCCCATCCACCAGGTAAACGAATTTATTAATTAATTATTGTCGTTTATAAATAAGAACGCATTATTTATTAATAATACCGTGCAATATTTTTAAATAACAACGCACATTATTTATAAACTATTGGTTCCCCGCAGTTTCACCCGCGTTAAACTCGAATTTCACTTTATAAGGTTAGGGTAACATTATTGGAGTTTTAGTACGGATCCCTAACTTTCTTGAAAATATAATTTAGCCTATGTTCACCGGGGATAGTGTAGCTTCCGATCGTTGAAAGAATTTTTCAATACGGTCTAACATTTTTGGAGCCTATTCAATACAAACAAACAAATTAAAAATGAAACATTTCCTCTTTATAATATTAGTATTACAATATAGCACCGTGCATTAAGGGCTCTGGAAAAACATCTGCGTCCGCTGCCCACCCATACAATACCATGAAATAGATGAGAGACTAGGAAAAGTCGCAATACCTTTAAGTAACGTGGTCCTAGGAAAGTGAAACCGCGTCCCGTAGCCTCTCGCGAACTAATCCGAATAATTTGGTGAGAAAGTACAATTCCTTGTAAATTTGATTAGCATTGCCATTTATCGCGGCCCTCCATCCGCTTTACGGCGGTCTTTACTGCTAGGATTTCACTCAAAATTATATTATTCCAGATAAATTTAGATAAATTTTACGAGATTCTGTGTTTCATTTTCAGTGATGTACGCGATTGCGAAGGACAAACTACGGGATACACTCCATTTCATTACATACCATTATACATATACATTTTATTTTAGTATTGTTAAGAGAACTCCAGTGTCTATTTAAACCTATAGGATTATTAGGATTTAATACGCTATCAACAGTAAACGGTAACAAATACATATGTCACAATAAATAAATACATATCTATCTATCTACCAACTGAATTATAAAGTTATATAAGTTTGTAGCGTAAAGATAGCGTACATATTATAATCCCAAGATTGTTAGTAAATAATACTAAATAATACTAGACAATCCACACAGCATCACCTAGCCCCTACATAGAAAACGACCAGAACACCCGGAACAAATATCTGCAGATCGTACACACAATTGTTCCGAGGCGGGAATCGAACCCGCAACCTGCCCCGCCGGCGGACCTTCGCCCGTCGCACCACAGAGGTTGTTTTCATGAATAGCTACTTTATTCCTGAGTGACACAGGCAACGTTTTGCACACGTGTCACTCGGCTATAGAATCCCACGTGTAAAGCTGCCGGGAGAATTAAATTAATTATATATTTGCGACAGAAATTATTATTTCTATATTAGTAAACTCCAAAACCAATTAATTCAAGGCCAAAACCGACAATTTTCATTTTCAGCCCAAACTACTCCAGCCGCTCGAAATAGATTTAAATTGTGTTTGTTTCTGAGCTAGCCGGGTACGGCTTTCAATAACCAATCTAAATAACGAGGCGGTAGTGCCGGTGCCGGTTCAGTTATTGGATCCTTATTCATATTGACAGTGCTCTAATGCGGAGCGCTGCGTTTCCTGAACATGCCCGAACTTGTATAATACTATCTCGCGAAGAACCGACGGCCGAGCTGGGGCAAACGTGTTCTTGAGTGGAGACCACGACTCGGTAAACGTAGTGTAGGACGACCTCCGACCAGGTGGGATGACGACCTGCGAAAGACTGCAGGTAGATGCTGGATGCGTCAAACTGAGGGCGCTATGGCGCTCATTGGGGAAGGCCTATGTCCAGTAGTGGACTAATATAGGCTGATGATGATGATGTATAATAATAATATTATAAAGGGGAAAGGTTTGATAAAGGTTCACCGTGGGGAAGCTACACTATCTCCAGTGAACATAGGCTATATTATATTTTAGAAATAAGAAATTAGAATTTAACGCGGGTGAAACCGCGGGAAACAGCTAGTATATTATAAAAAAATATACTGTGGGGAAGCTACACTATCTTCAGTGAACATAGGCTATATTATATTTTAGAAATAAGAAATTAGAATTTAACGCGGGTGAAACCGCGGGAAACATCTAGTATATTATAAAGTAAGATTTTTTAACGTTCGATTCAAAGGAGTTATTATTTAAGTTTTATATGAAGCTTTGAATTCTTTCTTAAATACATTTTTGTGAATGGAAGGAGCAAATAAGAGGCTTTCATAAAATAATATCCAATTTCGGGGAATAAACGAAAGCTTGAAGTGGATAATACGCACTCATCGCAAATAGGTTCAATCTATTCAATATACTATAAATAATATTTTATTAATATAGAATGTTACAATCAAATAATAAAAACAAATAAAAAAGATTATAAAAGGATAAAAGGTTGCCTGGAAGAAATCGCTTCTAAGCGATAAGGCCGCCCATCGTTCTTGTCGCATATAATATATTTATGTAATATTTTTATTATGGTGTACAATAAATAATTAATTGTTGTATTGTATTGTATAGAAGGGCGCTATGGCGCTCGTTGGGGGAGGCCTATGTCCAGCTGTGGACTGCTATAGGCTGATGATGATTGTATAGAAACACATAAGAACTCTTTTTTACTATGGAAACAATTGAGCTAGCTGCAGACTGTTGCAAACAATCTACAGATAGCTCAACTTTATAAGTTGTGTGGCATGTCAATATATTATTCTAAAACTGTTGGTACAATAGTTATATTTGAAGCAATCATGTAATTTTTTTTTGTTTTTTATACTTCGCCATCTGTTTGTGATCGACCAACTCTTATAGTGTACTTATATCTTTACTCCATCTCTAGGTTACCTGGGAGAAATCGCTGGTAGCGATAAGGCCGCCTATTGTACTTTAAATGTGTAACATTTAGATATAAGGTGTTATTTTATAGTTTTCAGTACAATAAAGTGTTCATTCGTTCAATAACGTAGATATAGTAGTTGTGCGTGGGTATCAATAAACGCTTGTAACGACCAAGTAAACATAGAAGATACATCCACTTTCTTTAATAAATCACAACATAAATTCACGTCTGAAAAGTCACATTTCTTAGCGAAGCTGTTTTTGGCCCTCTACCTGAGATATTATAATTCTCGTATAATTCATTCCAGGCTCTAATTAAAGCTGCAAGAAGCCATATTTTTCTCCAAACGACCAGGCCTATAGCAAAATAGCTGTCTATGGCTTCGTAAGCCGATATAGCTACTTAGGTAGTTTATGGTATAGATATGTAGGGTTTGCCTTTGAACTTAGTAATTAAGGTTACGCAGTTATAGACTGTTAAACCTTGTCTATTTTAAATCATCATCAGCCTATAGAAGACCACTGCTGGACATAGGCCTCCCCTAATGAGCGCCATAGCACCCTGTCTTCCAAGTCAACATTCCACGGCCGGAGGGCGTCCTACGTCCTAAGTTTGCCTTGTCGCAGTCGCCACTCAAGAAAACGTTTACCCCAGCGGTTGTCGGTTCTTCGCGAGATATGCCCGACGCACTGCCACTTCAGCTTACTAACGGGTAGAACGCACTGATTGAAAACTTTCGTTTTCAAGCATTGCGGTATGGATGACGAGAAGACTCGGTGAAGTTCCAAACGCCATTTTAAAATAGTCCAAGACAAAAAAATACCTCAATACTGTAAACAACATTAGTGTATCAAAATAGATACCTACTTGATGAAGGCTCTGGCTTTGAATATTTTTTTTGTATATAACTCCTGTATAATAAACCTGTGCCCGACCAACAATTAAAAAAATCAATTAACAAAACTCCTAACAAACTTGAGCAAAATAAATTAAATGCCAAGTAATTATTATAAGGCCTGACCTTCGTCCAGGCAATCCGGGCAAACTTCACGCTCCTGTAAACAGCGTTTGGCCAAATTCAGTCCGATCCCTAGTAATTAAGAAGAAAAAGTTTTTCGTTGCTGCTTCAACAATTGCTTAGAAAATAAAACGTTTTCCGACACGACTTTTTATTTAAATCTTTATGAGACGTTTTACTGGAAAATTCACAACGTCGTTTAAAAGTATAATTTGAATGACGCATTCATAATAACATTAATGAAACTAAGAAATAATATTGGTGAAACATTCAAAAATAAAAGGCGCGTACAGTTATGTTTTTGACTAGGAACTAACTTAATAGATAAAAAACACTATATACCACACAAAACACGAAACAATACAGAACTCACTACTTAGAATGGAGGAATTGAATAAGGCGGTTTTATCGATAAGAGCTATCTTTCCCAGGCAACCTTAGGATGGACTGGACATGAATGATAAATATAGACGACAAATTCAATATTGAGTTGGCAAAACGTACTTACTAACGGTGATGTGCTGAACGCTTTGCCAACTATTTCAATTCTCCTAGTCTCAGTAAACTTCTCGTAAAACCTACCTTTGTGCTTTATGAGCTCATAACAACGATATTCTCCAAGTCTGAAAGTCTTAAAAAGTCCAGGTCCATTTCATGAGCTTGCGACAAAAAGTCGCACCCGAAAGCGCAATCATCACTTTCAGCAACTGCCACCGGCGGTGAGACGTCACCAAAGTTCCTTAATTAGTAAACTACATTCCAGCGGATTGAATTATCTCTCGAAATAGGCGTCAGGAGTTTCAAATATAATGGATTTCGAGAGATAATTTACTTGTGGACCGATCTGGATTTATCGGCTTTATCGTCGTCGATGGAAATGTTTCGAAGTTTTGAGGAGTTTGGATTGAAACGATATCTTTTTCAGTAATTTACAATATCTAAGGGTACTCAAAGGAGTTCCTTTCTTCTCCGTTATTATTAAAGTTTCATAAATATAAAATATATATAAGTTACGAAGATATTTTGTATTAAATTCATTTGGTTTTCAGAAGTGGCATGAGGTAATAAAGAATATTTAGTTTTGGGTTTAAGGGTTTTATAATCCAATTCCTAACAACTATGTATTAACTAGTATATAGGAAATATATATAAAACTGGGCGCTATGGCGCTCATTGAGGGAGGCCTATGTCCAGCAGTGGACAAACATAGGCTGATGATGATGATATACAAAACAATTCACACATATTCTATGAGTTTATTGTTGTGATGAAAACTTAAACCTTTTACTTTACAAATGAATACAGGTTTCCCGGTCAAAGGTGACATTTTGTAGGTACCTTTGTGAATAAACCAGCGAGGACCGAAACTTTGCCCTCGCATCTCCGGCAAACCACACGTCTCTCATTTAACGGAGGCCGTGCGGCGAACTTTGATGCTGTGAGTTACATTATATGTAACTCATAGCATTTATATGTATAACAAACTAGATGCGCCCCGCGGCTTCGCCTGCGTTAAAATCTATGTTTCAAATGGTATATAAACCTTCCTCACTCACCTATCATCACTCTATCTATTTAATAACCGCATCAAAATCCGTTGCATAGATTTATCAGTAATATTTATTCACATAAGACATAATATATGTATGGGTGGAATAACACAAAAGATCTAAGCATAGGTACATAGGGACAGACGACAGCGGGAAGCGACTTTGTTTTATACTATGTAGTAATGATTAAAGATTCGTGTCTCGAAAAATAATCTAGTATTATCCAGTATCGCAATTTTCGCATTAAATTAAATACAAGGAGATATAGTTAATAGGTATACCTAAGACAAACAGTGTATGTACTACCTACATAGGTACACTGTTGTGTCTTAGGCACCTTAAATTAGAGTTCAAGGCACACGGGTAATGGTGATCGCATTGTTTGACAAACCAACATCATTATGCTGAACAATAGATAAATAATATTAAATTCTGTACATTTGACACACATCTACAACCTGCCTGTCTTGTTTAAGCAATATGTTATTTAACATGCCAATAACAGCTTTCGTACCGATATACATTGTGCCGTATTAGCCTTGTTTTGTTATCTGTGGCATCTGTGAGCGAGTGTGAGCTTTAAATAATTATGACAGTTTCAAATCTTTAAATTAATATTCTGTAATTGTGTACTATGGTAGTTTTGCTCAATGATGTTATATATACGTAGATACGTTGTATCGAGCTCTGCCTTACAAAACGAAAATCAGGCACGTCTCCTAATTGAACTCATACCGTCCTGCTCCTGGCCGCGACGCGCACGTTCGTTGAACACGAGGTTACTCACAGAATATTTCTAAATAAACCTCAAAAATGCCAAGTTGTGTGTTCAGAAAGTGCAATAACTACACAAGGACTATAAAAACCAGTAAGGGTGTATCTTTTCATACGTAAGTACTGTTTAATATGTTAAAATGTAAAATGGTGAATTTTATTTTACTCAACAATCATTGCAACGCGGCGTTGCCGCTTTGGTAGCGAAGCGGCAACGCCGCGCGAATGACACGAATGAGACAAGTAGTGCGATTCTAGTGCGAGTGACAGAGAAACAGGACGCTAGGGGATACTGGGGCGATTTGACACTGGTATCCAATATTATCCATAGTAAGTAAAAATAAAGATTTAGACATTTTACTTTAAACAATAATTTATATTTTGTTTAAGATTTCCTAAAGACGAATTGCTAAAAGAAAAATGGGTACAAAAAGTAAGAACCGAGAGACGAGAAGATGAATGGATGCCATCACCATACTCAACAATTTGTTCGGAACACTTTGTGGAAAGTGACAAATAGGTTACAAAAAAAATTTTTCACAAACTGATAAAGACAGCAGTACCCGTTATTAAGGTAAAAAAACTACTTTTATTATTATTCACGATTTTAAATTGGTCTTTGGGAGGTAAGAGCGCGCTGATAGTAGATAGCTCAACTTAATTAGTGGATTTCTCATATTTTAACCGACTTCAAAAAAGGAGGAGGTTCTCATTTCGACTGTAATTTTTTATTATGTTTTTACCTCAGAACTTTCGACTGGGTGAACCGATTTTGATGATTCTTTTTATATTTAAAAGCTGGACTTAATTAGTGGATTTCTCATATTTTAACCGACTCCAAAAAAGGAGGAGGTTCTCATTTCGACTGTATTTTTTTAATATGTTTTTACCTCAGAACTTTCGACTGGGTGAACCGATTTTGATTATTCTTTTTATATTTAAAAGCTGGACTTAATTAGTGGATTTCTCATATTTTAACCGACTCCAAAAAAGGAGGATGTTCTCATTTCGACTGTATTTTTTTAATATGTTTTTACTTCAGAACTTTCGACTGGGTGAACCGATTTTGATGATTCTTTTTATATTTAAAAGCTGGACTTAATTAGTGGATTTCTCATATTTTAACCGACTTCAAAAAAGGAAGAGGTTCTCATTTCGACTGTAATTTTTTAATATGTTTTTACCTCAGAACTTTCGACTGGGTGAACCGATTTTGATGATTCTTTTTATATTTAAAAGCTGGACTTAATTAGTGGATTTCTCATATTTTAACCGACTCCAAAAAAGGAGGAGGTTCTCATTTCGACTGTATTTTTTTAATATGTTTTTACTTCAGAACTTTCGACTGGGGAACCGATTTTGATGATTATTTTTATATATAGTAATATATAGTATAGTAATATATAGTATATAGTAATGTAAGGGTCCGTAACTTTATTGAAAATATAATATAGCCTTTCACCGTTAGGAAGCTACATGATCCCCGGTGAATGTTCACCGGGGATAATGTAGCTTCCTAACGGTGAAAGAATTTCTCAAATCGGTCCAGTAGTTTCGGAGCCTATTCAATACAAACAAACAATCAAAATCTTTCCTCTTTATAATATTAGTATAGATTATAAAAATATATATCGTACTTCATTTTATAATTTATAATTTTTGTAAATAAACCTCATTTTTATAAAATTTTACTGAATTTTTTCTTCATGCTGCCTGCTGGGTACCCCTTATATATTTTAGCCCAGTTTCCTCTAACTGATAGCCGATGTGACGTCCTAGGCTGTCATTGGCCGCGAGATAGACATAGTTCCATAATGTCATAGGTAGGTAGCTATAATAAAATATCGCCATGTTGTTATTTCTTTAAAATGAGTATGACGTCTCTAATGTAAAATCTCATTGGTTTTGCTACCATAACCTACTTTTGTGTTTAATTCTCGTCCATTTTTCCTGTTGCAAGAAAGATCCAATATCGCGAGCTTTCCTAACTTCAATCTTGATACCAAACACCAGTTTGTTCATTTTTATAGCATGTTTATTGGGTGTCGGTCTCGAGACTTCGCCGAGTGTGTGCCCATGCAGTGCATGCCCATGAATAATGAGCTTATGGACAGCGAAATAGAACTTTTGAGGGTCCTTGACGAAATAATAAAAGTGGACCTACAAACTGACTTGACCTCTAGAAAGAAAAAGGGCAAAAAGTCAATATAAGAAATGCAGGGGTCATGCTCATATCAATATAATATGATAATGTTTACTTCATAAATATAATGTGTAAGCAAAAATACTGCATTTTTTTAAATAATAATTACCACAAAACGACCGACACAATGCGCATGGTATCAAAAAACTGGCTCTGCAATATTTGGCACAATCCTTGGCAGAACTTTAAACATAATTGTCAAGAAGCGACTTCAAAACTAGGTCAGATCACAAAAGATAGGCGTGATCAACGTTTCCGAAACTTAAAGTTGAATAAACAGTTTCATAAATCGCGGGTTCATAAATCCAAAACTCCACCATAGTCAATTAAAACTTCGCGACAGATGGTCCACATAATAGCTATGTTGCTTTACGCAGCTTTACTCTTTAGGCGGGGACACATGACCGATATCTTCACGTTTAGTTCAGTGATATACTAATGGTTGGGTTAGGTTAGTTAGTTATATTGAAATAGTTACATACATTTATAATGAACACAAACAAGGTTGGTAGTTAACCCATCAGAGTTGAATATGAACTTACGTTTGTGTTTAAAGAACACCTGTTCTCATTAATATGGTATTGATAAGTGATTCTCACATTGAAAAGATTAGCAGAATTTAACAAACAGCGATTTGAATACATACATATCTCTCTCACAAAACAACGGACACCACGAGCACCTCCACAACATCGCGCCGCCCCAGCCCCGGCCCCAGGAAGACGACCGCCCATGGCGACCCCTTCCGCGGGACCTGATCCCTGCGGAACCACCATAGTAAAAAAAAAACATTGAGAAGGGGGAAAAAGAAAGATATTCCCACAAAACCCAAGGACCGAGGGGTCGTCACCCCTCGAGTTGACGCCGGGGTAATGAGGCCAAGCCTCGAGGCCCCTCTCTGTGCCCCCACCAGGGCCGGAAAGAAATTTATTGATTTATTGTTCTCACAAAAGTCTAAGTTAGTTATTAAATATAGCAGGTAATTGGTTAAGCAGTTTTTATCTTAAATGATTAAGACATAAAGCGTAAGTCAACCAGTATGTATCATGACATGACTATGACTAGTAGTGAGAAACTAAAGCCTAAAAATAGGTGTTTTTTGAACTGTGGCACAGGTCACCAAATGTTGGTAGTGCTGACTATTTATAATCAATGGTTACACTTCAATTAAAAGCTTTTACGTACGTGTTCGACGAAACGAGCCACATTTATGCAAGATCCTATCCCATTCTGGTGGCGTACGGAAAACGTGTATAACAGTTAAGATAATATGCCACAAACTCCACTTCTCAAAATTCACCATCATAACTTGGCTATTATTTTCACTAAGCCTCCTTGACTCCACATGCCATCAGACGCTAAGCAATTCAAAGCGTAATCTTCAACACTGCATGTACCCTCGCCCTAAGCTCGATAAGCGTCTCACATACTGTCATTGAGGCCGCTCGCGAAACAAACAATAACTTTTAATTACCTCCATAAAGGTTTAATTCGTTTATCTTTGCAAGTTAAATGAGTTTTAGTAAATAAGTTTATTTGAATATGTCCACGGGCTGTTTGCCTTCCGTGGCCCGGCGACATATAAATAAAAGTCGATGGTCTTTTGTGTTCGTTGTTCATAAAATACGGATTATACCCATAACTCGGTACTCTACCATTATTAGATAAATAAAATCTCTTTTTTGTTTTCAGACCAATTGATAATATTATGATGATTTTATAAGTATCAAAACTTTCCAATCAAATAAAAAAAAAATTGTGCTATATATTTACTCCAGAAAAACTTGTTTACTTTCAAGCTCTTGTAGCATTCATTCATTGTCATCGGTTACTTTTTAAACCTGTTTAAGTCAATATCATTAAAGTTATTATAAAAAAGTTATTATAAGATTAAAAAGCAGCCGTTCTATCGCAGCAATCTAAACGAAACGTAACCCAACACGTTTGAATTATGAATTCGCCATTATAAACTTTAGTTGTGTTAGTTAGTTTGTAAATTACAGTGCTTAACACATTGTCCGGGTGCGAAAGTTTCGTAGATTAATATTTTGTAATGTGCCGCGAACCCAACTTGCGGCAAGCACGGCCTTAAAAGGGTAGCTTTATTAATTTAGTTATTGTTGATAACTTCCTCGATAAAACATTGTGAGCAAACTAAGCTGAAATTATCTACTTAAGATTTGATTTCATGGAGGGATGTTGAAACTGTTTAAGCCAAGTATTCAGGACAATTGATTAGGAGGTGAAAGTAATCAATAGACCCACACAAGAAATAAGTAATCCCGCCATTTTATACTTAGAATTTTGGTAAATCACCAAAGTTATCGCTAAGAATAATTAGCAAGCTGAAGTGACAGTGGGCCGGCCATATCTCACGCCGCTGCGGTGGGGCAAACGTCTTCTTGAGTAGAGACCACGACTCGGTAAACGTAATGTAGGACGCCCTCAGACCAGGTGGGATGACGACCTGCGAAAGACTACAGGTAGATGCTGGATGCGTCAAGCTGAAGACAGGGTGCTTTGGCGCTCATTGGGGAGGGCGATGTCCAGCAGTGGACTAACATAGGTTGATTATGATGATGATGACTCATAGTCATATGTCATACAAAACTAACAACGCTGTAATTTATTACAAATATCGATTATGACGAACTTTAACAGTTTACAAAGCTATACAACAAATGGCAACTTGAACTCAGCCGTCTTGTGAACCGGGTCGGTATCTGCGGCGGTGTGTCCCTGACAGCCCATTCCCCTAGATTATAATCTTAACTTTGAAATAGAAAACAATTTCCTGCATTTGTGAACTCATAAAATGAACCTTCCTATTATATAAATAAAGTATACCCATAATCGCACTATTCCTCCTAACAAACTTGCTAGAAAACTAAAAATCAAATGACACTAGTATTCAAATAATTATTTTTAAACTTACGCGATCTGAATACACAATTATCATTTTTTTATAACATTTTCAAATAAAGAACAGTACACTTCATTTGAATTAATTCTAAGTGATGTAGCTCCTCGACTAGCAAGGAGAAAGAACGAAATGCATTATTGATGCACTGAGAACTATAAATGAATTGAACTTCGAATAACTCAGACCTCAAACTGAACAAATACAATGATTGAATGCAGTCGGTATAATGCATTCTTAAACGAACATTGACGTTCAACTGAGAACTTCAATGTTCGTTTATTAAAGTCTCTAATGAAAAGATTCTCGTCTTAAAAGAATAAGAATGATATATTTTGATTTCGTTCAACGTCAAATCGATTTGCTGTAAATTTAAATCTTAACGATACTAACAAATATTTGGAACCAATTCTAACATGAGAAGTGTGTTGCTGACAGTGCTAAAGCAGTCTTTAAAAATGGGACAAATGAAGAAGGAAATCAGCATTGAATTTGATATTCATTGATTTTCCGGATTCGGACTAGTTTAGGCCAGTGGGAGGAAGGCGGAATACCTCAAAATAAATAGAAAACAAGGACACCGCTGTGTTTGTGTTGTGCGTAACTGCCTGCCGTGTCTACAAATGATCTATATAATATAGAGTATATTTTTATTAAACCTTAGTGTCTGATTAAACATCTCATCTCATCAATATAATATTTGAATTGGTATCAGTCCATCGATGACCCGCTCGAGGATAGGATCTGCATAAACCTACTTAAACAAATCATACAAATAAGAGAAAAAAACTACCCTTATTAAATCTTACCGCCGAAAACAAACCTTTGAACACAAACATCATAAGGAAGAAAACAGTCTCAATTTATGAGGCT
Source organism: Eupithecia dodoneata (assembly GCA_947044415.1). Classification (NCBI taxonomy): domain Eukaryota; kingdom Metazoa; phylum Arthropoda; class Insecta; order Lepidoptera; family Geometridae; genus Eupithecia; species Eupithecia dodoneata. Next base: position 948,572 of record OX345656.1, on the reverse strand, counting down.
CTACCATACGTGCTCCATAATTGCTCCATGGGCCAGAAAGCCTTCCACCAGTCCATTTGCCCCCCCACATCATTGGTTCGCCCACAAAATTCAACTGCGGACCGATATAACTTACAGCCCACAAAATTGGTGCGGACAAAACTCCAGCTTTTTAGTAAAGGCAATGGAGCATTAGGGGATGAAACTATCCAATAATTTTCAATGATTTTGAGTAGCGCCAACAGCTTAGTTCCAGCTATTATCAGTAATATTGGCATGCCAATTAAATACTACAGTAGGAGTAATGGAAATTATTATTATGTTATAATAAGTATGCTCTAGCAAATGCTATTTTTTCAGTATTTTCGTTTTAATATATTTTCTATGATAATCATGGATCCTTAATTTTGTATTATGCGCCTGAAATAAACGAATTTATAATTATTATTATACCAAGAGGCCATGATACTGATGAAAGGCTACACAGTGTCTCCTTCTTATCATATAAAAATTCACATTGTAATGATGACTATGGTAGAAAAAATACTTTACCTACTGGAACCAACTAAACTGTGCACAAAACTTCTAACAAGATGTTAATAAAAATGTCTCCAATATGAAAAACCCTCTTATATTTTCGTTATAAACAGTGACCTTAATCTCGAGTCGCAATTTGCTCTAAGAACCACCAGGCGGCTCAGGAATGGGGAGGGGTATTTACAATCAGATAGCTTTCTGGGCTTTTAGCTTTTATTGAAAAAAATACTCCTTCGATTTGTCGCATTTTACTCCTGTAGAATATAAAGTTTCGTAAAGACAGAGCTTACCAAACGCAGCATAAGATAAAAGGTAAAGCATAGCATAGGAAAAAGTTACTCATAGTGATGTGACGGTTAATAATTTTAATACCAACGCGGCAACTGATACAGCAATCCATAAGCCTATTATATAGCATACTACGAAGAAGTTTTCAAATTGTTATAGTAATTTATTTCGTCAATTCACATTTCATTACAAATATAGATTGTTTTACATGAGTCTAACATAAAGGACGCGTAAAATAAACACCACTAACAAGTGAAAAACCAACAAAATTAAATGATATCCTTGAAAAAAATTTAGAACAACACATTTAGAACGCGCGAATTTTTACGCGGTAAGAACTCGTTAGAAATTGTATTAAATTTCAAATTATAAAACAAATTCCCGCACATTCATTACCGGCATGCACAGCCATGCACCGACTCACTGCCGATAAAACGAAAAAATATTTCTAAATAATAAGAGAAAAAGAACCTTTTGAGCGAACGGAAACTTACATCGGAACCTTCGTCGATGTAGTACTAATATTTTGTGAACGGGCAATACATTGAAAGAGAATGGTCCTTACAACCTGTTGGAATTTGTCCCTATTTGTTATGAACCTTTTTATCTGTAATATAAACACGGGAAAGTAATATAAGATACGTTTTTGGTGTCGGTGACATTCATTTCAGAGACAAATTCAACTAATCGAAAACAATAAATTTTTGCTAGGTGTTGTTTGATGCGCTAGAAAAGTCACCAATATGATTGACATAGATTTTATACTGCATTTCAAAACAATCTTTACAAACCGATAGATATTAGTAGATAGGTATTTCATGAAAGTAAACGGGCATCGCATCTAAACAATTTACAAGCAAAAGATCACAAGAGGCAAGTCAAGACAAGTCAAGTCAGGTAGCCTTTTATAATCATTAAATCTGAAGCCGATATTTGGGCCGCCATAGCCGATATCGGCGAGGATAATCGCCATGATAAAAGTTGCCCGTTTATGCAATCTCTCAGGAAGTCAAATCTGTGTTTCCGCCAGTCTCTCAAATTGAGTTTGCAATTTCGCGAAAATTGGATTTTGTTTCTGCGTGACGTCACTAGGCCAGAAAATTGGTGAGATTTACATAAGGTGATTTTTGTTTACTTGGGGTTATAGGAATGTTTTTACAGGATCTTTGATGTGGTCATTTATCTTGTACAAAGTTTGGATTGGACGGGGCCACGGGATGGAGCTACACTGAAAATATGCCTCCAATTTGGATACAATACAATCTACCGTTTACGGAAAAGTAAACAGGAATCCTACTTAATTCAACAAAGGGGAATGTAATTCAAGATACGTTCACGGTTTCCACCTCTGAGTTATAATGAATTAAGAATATTCAACAAGCAAGGAAGATACGAAAATTAGAAGGTTTCTGCAGAGAAATATCTCACAAAAAATACTGTACATAATACCTACGTATCATATCTTTATATCTTTACATAGTATAAAACAAAGTCGCTTCCGCTGTCTGTTCGCTTACATATATTAAACTACACAATGGATTTTAATTCATGTTTCAGCAATAGATAGAGTGATTCAAGAGGAAGGTTTATAAACTGTTTGACACATAGATTACACACTGGCCAAGCTGCTGGGCGAAGCTAGTATTATACAAACAGTTGTTTTGTGGTAAAAAAAATCATATATTTAAAAAAAAACACTTTTGATTTAAAATATATTAAATCTCACATTAAGTTTGATGCGTAGGTATAGCTATCTTGTCCAATAATTGTCTAATGCCAGCTAGCTTTAACGAATCCAACGCCTGAGAAGGATGACGCTCGAAGCTCATCACGCGTGCAAAAACCGTCTCTACATAACATGAATAAGCCAAGTGGCCTAAAAGGATAGCGCAATAAACGATAAAACGGACGACCGGCGTATGCAATTACCGAATTAGAAACAAAATAGGGTTGGGAATAAAATAGGGTTGCCAATAAAATAGGGTTGGGCAGTAAAACAGTGGGTTGAGTGAACCGGCATTGTATCTAATGGCGCTTATTGCCGTATGACTGTACAAAATAGCGGTGTACCAACATAAGTACAAATAGAGATACAGGCATTTTGTACCGGATATGATTGGGATAGAACGATAGGATTTCTAAGCCTGATAGGCCCCGGCAAACATTCTAGATAATCAACATCAATTTCTGACCTGCTTCGGGTTTGACCTCGAAGTCAAAGGTTATTTTATTATTCTTTCAGTGTGCTATGTGTCAAGGAATCATCTCCTTGAAATCTTTTGATCTGTTCTAGCGCTTCTTCTTCACGTTGATACTCGTAGCTCCATAATGCTACGTACTTATCTGCCTGCTGTGGGTACTACTTAGTACCAACTCAATGCTACTTAATATGTTAGTTCCATTTGTGTTCACTCTTTTGTTTAGTCTGTATGAAGTGTTATCTAGTACTCAGTATGGAGTCTTATATCTCATGCAACTAAATTTGTTTATGTTAAATAATAAATTATTTTTCTTTCATAATTAGCTTTCATTTCAAGCCGGAGGTTATTCTTTTTATTTCAGCCCATATTGCATCTTACCCGGCAAAACTAAGAACATGACCAGTATTATTTATATATTTTATTAATTCTTAGAATAGAATAGAATAGAATAGAAAAAATCTTTTTTTAGACACAGGTACAAAATACAGGCATAGAATAAACAAACAAAGAAGTTTATCATGGGGGTAAACGACACAAATTCTTCGTTTTTTTCGATAGATACCTATTTATGTAAAGTAATGTTTCTGCGTACAAATTAGTCAAGCAATCACTAAAACAGTCGTCACAAGTCGACACTCGTTGAGTTTTCACACGGTCGAGTGCTCTGGTTCGATTACTGGCTTGGTTCGAGTGCACTGGATAAATTACTGGCTCGGTCTAATCTGCTAATAGTCAGTGTTTGGCTCAAAGCAGATCTCTCTGTGTTAAGTTGTCGTGCTAAGTGATGTGGAGCACAGAGTGGCTAAGTTTAAATGGAACTAATGGAAGTAAAAGTTTGTTTAATCCAAGAGTGGGAATTACTTAACACAAAATTGAAAGCAGAATTTATCCTTAGATGTTTTTTCTTCACGTCGTTAATTCGTATATACAAAGATACGGCGTGTTTCACCTCCTCAAATAGTTAATAGGTACTTGATTAAACATTCAGTATGACTAATAAATATCGCAATAGATCTGGCGGTTTTTCTCTTTGTAATTTTTAAAGAAATTTTGTACTAATTTTGCAAATACGTCTAGAATCTAAGAATACATAAACAAGGTATCTAGTTCTTTTACCCAAGTCAAATCATAAAAAAGACGAGAAATTCTTTTAGTAGGTTAATCATCAATAATGTCTGTTTCAACCTCGGTATAATTTTCAGTTAATCTATAATACATAAAAATCAAATGCTGTTCGTTAGTCTCGGTAAAACTCGAGAACGGCTGAACGGGCCGATTTAGCTAATTTTGGTTATGAAATGTTTGTCGTAGTCCAGGGAAGGTCTAAACGGTGAGAAAATTATGGTATAATTGCACAGAAACTTCCACGAGGGCGAAGCTGCGGGGCGCAGCTAGTATTAATATATTAACTGAAAATTATACCGAGGTTGCTCGCTACCTGTCTTCCAACAGAACAAACCCATTTTGGAAACAAAACAGGTCACAGGCAGGTATTCCGCGTACTACGTGAATAATGTTTACAAATAACTTATTATTTACCCTACATAATGAATGATTAATGAGTTTCCACGAAATATTGAATTTTTCCCAGAGTTAATTGCAATTCAAATCTAAACGCTCACATAAGCCATTCCGTACATGTAAATCTATAGCTAGTTATTGTTTAAAATATTTATATTTAGAACCTGAAGGCCCATTGCATTTTCAACCGACTTCAGAAAAGGAGGAGTTTCTATATAAAGGAAGAGTTTTTATAATTGGCGTTATGTTTTTTTTTTCGATAGGACCGATTTGGAGAATTCTTTCGCTATTAAATAATATTAAATTAAAAGTATTTATTTCAAGCTTATGTTCATATCAGTAATTATACAACAAAGCCTTAAAAACTACTAAGATTGCTATTGTATGGAGAATGGCCCCGAAGTAGTCCTAAAAATGTTATTCTCATGGTATGCGTATTAATCCCGTCGAGCTTAAAAACAACATAAAACATACTTTTGTAAAATCACTAGCTATAACAATTTTAATGATGTCTACGCCAATTCTTAATAGATTTTGTTGATTTTTTCGTGTGTTTCAAAGTTAATTTTGAGGTGGTCCCACAAAAGCTTCACCTCTATACAAAAATAGAATATTTTCTAAAATAAATCCATAATTAGCGGAAACATCAAGCAACATTACATAAAAATATACAGTCAAACACTACGTTTTTAAAAGTTCAATAGACTGTGAATTTTTTGCACTTTTAATGAAAGAAAAATCGTTCCTTCCAAATAAATCACAAGCGTTATCAATAAAATAACATAAAACAGTTTATTTACATAACCCCCTAGCGCCACGGTATCTAATTTATTTTAATTCGAAATATTATATAAAAAACACCGAACTGAATTATCAACACCCAGAGACTAAGCATTACCTGTGTTATAGAACTAAGTAAGTAGCTCCTACCATGAAATATATTTATACCTACAATACCTATTTCCTACACAGAATGAAATGGGCTCTGATCTTCCAAAACAATTTCGACCGCGGCGACAAAAGCTACAACAAAATTCTGAGTTCGCAATTAAGGAAAGTAAAGCCATTTTGGGACTTTGTCCACATGGTGTCCGCATTGGTTCCGAAAAACAAAAGCTATCTTTAAAATTGCCTTCCTTTCATTCCACTCTAGCACACAACCAAACACTGCGAACAAAACTGCTCTTAGTAACAGACAAATACAAAAATGTTAGGTTGGTACTTTTTAACACAAAAATCTTACTTGATTTTGTCAGATATTTCTTGAAATTAAATGTGTTCATGTACTTTTGAAGTCAAAAGTTGCATTAGCAATAGTTTACGTGTTTGAATTGTCAAAAACTTCTGCAATAGTTCTTTAGTTTTGTAATCTCTTTGATTACAAAAAATATCTAGTGTTCTAGAACCGAGTACAATGTAACGCACGAATACATGCCCAAATTAATGTGTCATTAAATCACCGGCAGCCATTACCGCCGCCTTCATAGCTCTCGCGGAATAAATAGTCATTAGTAAAGTTAGGCTGGTGCCACACGCGGTACTCTACCTCTACATTCGTTTCTTACGCTATGAACTAATTTCACTAATTAAGTTATTTACAGGCCGTGTTGTCGTAAAATGTATTTCGCAGTCTGTACAAGCCTTATCTCCAAATACTCAAAAAAAAAACAAATACAAAATAAAAAAGTTTTAACTTTTTGTAATAAAAAAATATGGGAAAACCTGAGTTTAAGTCACAAAACTGACGTAACCCTCCTGTGCCGTGTGTGCCCCAGACCTAACACTAGTGTGAACGTGTAAAAAGCTTTCACCGGGACATAATGCGTTTTTGGGGTTTGCTTGGGAAGTGGCGAGATTAATCGGAGTAATTAACTGCGATGAGTTACTGAACACGCTTGTTTCTGTCACTTTTCTTGCTCGCTTGGTTTTGCTAACTATTTTCACGAGTTATGAAGGTTTATGTCGTTAGACGAACCTGGGTTATACTTCACCTTAATTTTCATGCATAATTTTGTAGTTTATTTTGTTTTGTTTGTTATTTATAAGTTTAGGTTATGATAGGACTGGCATACTTTGCAAAATAGAAGTCCTTAGTCCTACTAATATTATAAACGCGTGTGAGGATGTATGTATGTACTCGTAAGTATGTTTGTTGCTCTTTCGTGCAAAAACTACTGAATGGATTTTGATGAAACTTCACAATAATATAGCGTACATATCAGAATAACACATAGGCTACTCATAAGTACATATATATATATATATTGTATATTATCCAAAATTACAATCACCACGCGGGTGGAACCGCGGAGCGCAGCTAGTAATAAATATGATTTAAATAAAAATCTAGGTACAAGCACATGATTATAGGGCGTAGCATAAGAAGATACTATCCCAGCAGTGGGTAATGTCAGGCTTTGTGACACGAAACTATGTCTACGTCACGCGTAGCAAGCAATCGCCACATCACTCGTAGCAAACGCTACGACCTGTGACCATCAATTGGTGTAAGTGGGTGATGTATTAAGTCAATGCTAAAAGCTGGTTGCGGGGTCGATTCACGCCTTGGGACAAATGTTAATACGATCTGCAGAAATTAGTCACAGTTCTCTTGTCGTTTTTTATGTACTTAAAAAAATATCTATCTAGGTAATGTAAATACATATGATATCAGTCATCTAGTACCCATAACACAAGCTTTGACTTAGACTGTGACTAGATGAGGCTGTGTGGATTGTCCAGTATTATTTATTTATTTCTGATAACACTTATTAACGATTATTACCGTAGACTGTACCTACCGAATATTTTCACAAAATGTGTTTCACCAAAATGTATCTTACATAAAATACATTATGCCTAGACCCGAAACGTCTGTTGGCAGAAAAACAAAACGTTAGTAAACATTAACTTGTATCACCAATTTGTATTTTGTACGACACCATGGGATATATACATACAAAGATCATAATCATAATTTTTATAATCTTTATTTGCATGAATATATGTATAAAAGGTCTTAATTCTAAATATGTCCAGATACAAACTGCCTACTCAGGTGTGCAAAAAATTGACAGATAGATTATTTATTCATTAAACATTCGTAATAACTTAGTTAGCAGTGCCTTAAAGCCTTTATTAGGTTTGTCTAAGCACAGGCTTCGCATCTATATTACTATACTTTCATACAAACACAAGACCTGGATTTAAACAGAGTCTTTTTGCGAAACCCCTGAGGCTCCGAGACGTTTGAAACAAGCACGTAGACGTTCTGCAAAGGAGGTTCCGCCAAGAAATGTTAAGTCGACTGCACGGATTACAGCATCTCTGGGGCATTCTGATGCAAGGCTGATGCTTTCAAACGTAGCGGAAGCTTTCACGTTGGGTTTAGAGACGAGAAATAATTTAGAAGATGAATTTTAATGAACGGTGCGGCTTTTCAAGATTCTAATGGAGTCTACACAACAAAGTAGATGGAAGCCCGTGGTCGGGTTTGCGTCATTACAGTGTATTATATGCAGCTGACAGTGTTTTGTCGACCATCACTACACATAGTATAAAAGAAAGTTGCTTCCCGCTGTCTATCTGTATATATGCTTAGATCTTTAAAAATACGCAACGAATTTCGATTACTATGCAGTTTTTAATAGATAGTGTGATTCAAGAGGAAGGTTTATAAACCATTTGACACAGATTTATTTGTGAGCGAAGTCGCAAAGCTCATCTAGTAGAAATTATAAGAAATTAAAAATATTTTAAATAAATAAATCCAGGCTAAATTCAGCAACAATGTATTTCTGTACGTCTAAAACACTATTACATATTTCAAAAGCCACTTCTCGCTACATTTGGCTGTGACAAGCATAACAGAGTTATACGGGTCCGATGTTTTATTGCGGCCTGAACATGACTCCACCTTCGGAGCCATCCATATAACCTCCCGCACCCGGCCACGGTCGAGTAAACTGAGGGGTTTAGTACCTGTGCAATAACTACCTTTCTATCATAGTGCAGTTTCATGGCGAGACTTGACTGAGGATTCGAAATCAACGAGGTAACTAAAATGAAAAAATCAATTAGAACATTTTTTACTGTGCAGTGAAAACATCCGCTCTTGCTGTACATAAAAAAAGAAAATACCACGCGTGGCCGCAGGCCAACGTTTCGAAAACTGAAAAATCAGCTCCACTGTACATGAAGTACCTACATGCCAAAGCCGCTTTCCAGCCGACACAACCTGGCGGCAGTCAGCGGCTAAGTAGACAAAACACTGTCGGATAAATGCAAAATTCATACACCGAAATGTCGCCACAAGTTGCCGCAATGTCGCTGACATGCTTCTTTTAAATAATGCCACTGATTTAAACCCACGCGGCTACGCCGGCAAGTTTAGTGTGTAGTGTCCTTAAAACGCACTGTACCAAACCACCAGCATCTTAGTACATCATCATAGCTAAACGTTCCCAATCTCAGTATCATCTCAAGATCGAGTACTGTGAGCGGATGTTGTGTCCCTTACTACTCTCAATAGGTTAATGTGTTCCATCCGCTGTCCGGTTGAATTGACCAGTCGCACGAGGTCACAGTCAATTGACTTTCAACAAATATTATTTTGATTCCCTGAGTTATCTATTAACTGTCATTTTGCATTATTTTAGTAACAGACTTTAACTAACTTGTATTTGTGGTGTGAATACACTATTTAAACTATAATGTACCTAATGATACTCAGACATGGATTTTTTTTGACATGTCCAAGAGTCATTGAAGGTATAAAAGAAATAAAGTAGGTACTTTGATATATTTTATATTCAGAAAGAAAATGAATAAGTAATGCTGGACAATCCACACAGCATCCTGTAGCCCCAAACTAAGAGGAGCTATTGCACTGGGTTTTGTTTTGATGAGTGAGATAAAATAGCTCAAATCTATCTCTAATCAGCTCTCTGTCTCGCTCGATCGCCCAAAACTGAGAGGATAGCTCGGTTACCTCTAACAAAGAAAGACAAAACAGATATTCCTTGTAATTTCGCCCAACGACTTTCTAAGTGCCCATAATCTCAGCGCAATATATTGTGTTAAGGGTACCGTAAACAGTTATTAAAATCTCCACTAACAAAGGCCCTTACGGAAACCTAAGCCCTTGTTAGACTAGTGGGTAAATCCAGTGAATTTCGCAAAGGGCTCATTAAGTGGAATATGAAACATGATCGACTTACGAAAGAACAAGTGATTGAGGTTCCAGAAACACGCAAATATCGGAACAACGAGAAATATATCGGCATATTTCTCGTAGGTTCTTTCTCATATTTTAATTGTATCATTGGTTTTTTTTTTAGTCAACTGTGTTTCATGTTTTTCTTTATACTGTATATTTTTTTGTATTTTGTATGTATGTGTCTGAAGTTATTAATAAAGAATTTGTTTAATTTAGTTTTTCTGTCTTATATGGACATAATTTAATGAGAGAATATAGGTTTTGAAAACACTAAGACAGTAAATAGACCTTCGTTTGACCAAAACCTCACCTTATGAAGTCTTGGTGAGTAGATTGTAAAAGAAAAAAAAACATTTTGTATATGTATATTGTAATACATGTCAGAAAATAATCTTTTTAAGTACGTATATTCAAAGAGTGGAGTTCTAAATTCAGTAGTGGGTCACGGATGCTGATGATAATGAACGTGTAGTATGTAAACCATATAGATAAGGTTTTACTCAAATAGAAACCATTGCCCTCTGGCAACGGTCTGAATCTATATTCAGGGGCTCTAAGCTCGGCTCAATGACACTCAGTCACGCAACTGTTAACGGTAATTAATCTTCAGGCTGTGTACAAATAAAACATATAAATCAAACGTACTCTAGTAAAACTAAACGTCTTAGAAATATTTATGTTTAGTATGTATTTGTGCCAATTGTCGCTAGTCGTACAATTTACTTATGAATAACATGTGCTCCTATAAAACAAATAAATAAAAAGTATTTATTTCTAACAGCTCATATTAGAAATAACACAAAACATTAAGAACTAATAGGATTTCTGGAAAGGTTCACAGTAGTGCCTGTTGTACGGGCAGACCACCCTCCCAGCTACCATTGCCAGAACGGTATTGGATCTATATGTGTACTGTAGTATTGGTATTACCTATATTATATCCCTTAAAATCATTTCCGACTCAATGTAAATTGTTTGAGAAATAAATGAATTTAAATTGAATTGAATTTATTTTACTTTTGTGGAAAAATGAACAGTTTATTGAGCTGAACGCATCGAATACGAACCGAAAACATCGGTAATGAATTTTAACGAATTAAATTGAAACAAATTAAGACGATTTGTCCAACTGAACCAATTCGGCGAACGTAGTGGGGGCCTCCAGCTAGGTGGGATGATGATATGAACAGTTAAGTTTGTGTATGCAAACAACTGCAGGCAGATGCTGCAAGCGTCAGGCTGTGCACAGTATTCCACCGCTACCACCCAGCATATGAATGTGCATTTAAATAATATGGGCTTAAACTCGTTAACTTTAGATTCATGTTACAGTGACAAAATGGCTTCCCACAAGATTCAAACGAGTGGTCTATATCCGCGTCATTCATCTGATGCTGTCAATATAAAATATATTTAAAAGTCCATTATTTGAATGCAGATTTTTGTGCAGCGGTGGTCTATCGTGGACATAACGATTTTCCACTCAAGGTGGACCGAAGTTTCATACCATTTTATGAACAACTCGTACAGTAAATTCAAATTCAAAATATTTTATTTCTATATGTCTACAGAAGCACTTAATAAGTCAAATTTCATACTATACATTATTATCAAATAAGATTGTTTGACTACACTGATACTTCAATTTTTTCCCTAATTACATTCTTGCGGCGTTGTCGACTCAGATTTTTACCTACTGGGTTAATTTTTTCCTAAAATTATTATTAAAACATATGTAGGTGACGTTACGGATAAAGGAACATTATTCCAAAGAGTCTCACGCACGCCCAGTTGGTTGGCGAGTCACGGTTACCTGAGGAAATGGTTCAGTAGAAAGGTATTTCCCACGGGCTGATCGAGAAAAATCTACCGGTTGATACTCCTGAGAGTCCCGGAAAATACTTGTAAGAGTTTCTCCCTGTTTGATATTTATAGTGGGAAACTACAGGGTGGGCGGAAGGTTGTTTGTTCTGTTCTATAATATGCCATTTGTCACAGTTTGAAAAGTTTTAACTGAAATTTTGAAAACACAGTGATGTCTTGTAGTGACGAGACATCACTCTGTTTTCAAAATTTCGTAAACACTTGGTACGGTATACAGTGGTATACCGTACCAAGTGTGTACGAAAAAAAACAAAACTTTTCAAACTGTTATACATCGCGATTAACACAAAAAATATTTATAACTAGCTGCGTCCCGCGGCTTCGCCCGGGTGGAAATCTATGTGTCAAATGGTTTAACGTTCCTCTTGAATTATTCTGTCTATTAAAAAAACCGCATCAAAATCCGTTGCGTAGTTATAAATATCTAAGCATACATAGGGACAAACAGACAGCGGGGAGCGAATTCGTTTTATACTATATAGTGATTACTGCTGTTGCATATTTCTATACGTACTCGGAGTACCTTCAGTTATTAAGTTATAAGAACTATGTAGTAACAAGTTGTACCTACAGTGAATCAATAAATACATTTTCTTTCTTCTTTCTTATTTCGTGATCATGGCGCAAGAAACTGAGCCGAAAAACTTAAAAAATAAATTATGGTAAATATCGTGTTATAAATGACTTTGGTGTTAGATAGATAGATAATTATTTTATTGCACACTTAACACAACAAACAAGGTAAATGATACAAAATAAGTGACAATTTGGCGGTTTTATCGCTCAAGAGCGATCTCTACCAGACAACCGTGTTATATAGCTTTATACGATACATTCGTAAATCAATGCCCCTACCTACGTATAAGTTCATAAACCTCGCATAGATACACAAGTCCATGAGCAAGTCGATCATAAAATTACACCATCGTGAAAGATATTGTTATCACAGAGAAGCTCGTAAGGCTCTGCGTCGAGAGTAACTGTTTTTTTATAACAATAGTCTGAGAGGCAGCGTGATGAATGAAACCTCATCGTAAACTGTCCCTTACATGTTAATTATATTATTGTTAGAGGCAGCGCGATGAATGAAGCTTCATCGGAAATTGTCCCTTACATGTTAATTATATTATTGTTAGAGGCAGCGTGATGAATGAAACCTCATCGTAAACTGTCCCTTACATGTTAATTGTATTATTGGTAGAGGCAGCGTGATGAATGAAGCTTCATCGTTAACTGTCCCTTATTGCATATTAACTATATTTCAGTTCAGATACCTCAAGATTGTAAAAATAAGATAAATTGTATTTTTCTTTGTTAGTAAAGAACTAAGCTTTGATTATTTGTTCATTTTCATTCAAGATCAGTCATTGCTTAAAAGCGAATTGTAAGTAAGTAAACCATATATTTACACAATTGGATGACGGACTGCTGAAATTCAGGACTCTGCTAAATTTTTCCAGTTACAGGTGATTTAGAATAAAAAAACAGTTTTGCATGCTATTCCCCGAACAAAATGCAGAACTGCGAAATCTGAAATCCCCAAGTCGCATGCCCAGCGTCAGTTATTATGGCTTATCCCTCCTAACGATAAGAGCTATCGAGGCTCTTACCTTGGTCTAGCAGAGGACTGGTGAAGACTTGTAATAAATAATGATTCTGAAATTCTGTAATTCTTTATTGTACATAAAAAACTTAAAAATTACTTAACCAAAAAAGAGTTTTGAGCGAGCTTAACCCTAACAAAGAGTTTTATTACAGCAAACATTAGGTATATAGGAGAAGCAATGGAAAAGATAGAGGAAGTGTACAAAGAAACAAATTAGACTAATAGTATAATACAATACGGAACGAGATCATAATATACATATGTACATAAATTAAAATAATAATAACTCAATAACCTAATAAATAACTTCAATGATTCATCAAAACTGATCATTTAAGTAGTGTATTTTGTTTCGTTATCGTTCCGCATCTGGTATGAGATGAGGTAAGGCTTTAACAATACTCTTCTCCTCTAGGACATCATAATAAGATAAGCCATTTTCGTGTATCCTGTTTCGGGGGAAATAAAGCTTGATGTACATCCCACACGTAGCTAGTATTACCGTTCTCAGAACTGATATAAAAAATCTAAGAGCGTAAAATGGCACATTTAGTTGAATTAAAAATAACTTAAGTACTTATGTTATTTTTACTTAGATTTTTTATTCAGAGGAGAGAACCAGTTCTATTCTTCTTTTATCCTGATTTAATTTTTAGTACAGAAAAATAAATATGTAGCAGACACAAAACTACCGACTACGGTGGCAGCTTTTAGTCATTATATGTAGGTTTGCTCAAAACGGAAAATTCGTACTAGCGCTGATTTTCAGAGCTGTTCCAAGCATGCAACAATTCACTCAAAATAATTCAAAAACTATTTCATGATGCGCCACGGAGATCTTCATTAATGCTGATTTTTTACCTCAATTTTGAATATCATATTTCCGAATTCGCGCGATTTACGCGTCATTTTGAACTCCCTAAACGGCCATAATATCAATAAGTCATCTTTGACAAATTTGACAGATTGCCGCATTTGATTATATGCGACTCAATTTGAATATTTTTTTTCGAGGCAAAACCTTATTGGTTTTTCAAATTTAACGTAGCTCATATTATTATTGTAAACCAGACACATATTGCCAAATAAAATAAGCCAAGTCAAGCCAAATGACTCAATGATACTAGCTACAGACTTTTATTGTAATGGTCATCGCCGGATCGTAGAATCAGCCCGTTTATTGAATGATACATTTCAGATAACTATGAGTATTTTTGAAAGATCAATGTTCAACAAAATGACTAAGACGTATACCTAATGAAGCTAACTCAGTCGCCGATCTATACTTGAGTAACGCTTTTCTATCGTAGAATCAGCCCGTTTATTGAATGATACATTTCAGATAACTATGAGGATTTTTGAAAGATCAATGTTCAACAAAATGACTAAGACGTATAATGAAGCTAACTCAGTCGCCGATCTATACTTGAGTAACGCTTTTCTATCGCATAAACGTCACTAATTCATAGCTTAGCATCAGCTATGAATTAGTGACGTTTAGATCTGATCGGTCGGCAACAGCTATACATAAAACGCTTTTTGATGTACTGAACGTAGTCAAGTTCAATCCAAAGTTACAAAAATGTACAGATATACTAATTATACATATATCTACGCAGTCGACTGTACAAACCTCTAACTGAAACCTCATATAACAGTATAAAACAAAGAATTCAATACACATCTTAATATACTGGAGGATCGTAAAATGAAGGTTTTTATGAGTGAATCTTTATGTGACCTTATTATTTACGCTCATGTAAGATGTATACGGCGGCGCGCGCGTGGGGACGCGTGAACGAGATATCGATGTTGCCGCGTTTATAAATAAGTCGGATTTGTTTGCGCAAGAAATAGGTTATGTAGTACCTTATTGGGGTATGCCGAGTCGACGAGTTGGCAGAACCAGAAATACAATCAGTTATATTATTTAGAATTTATCAGGAATTCACCCTAAAGGAGTGCGCACATTAATGCAATGGTTGAATTGTAAGGAGTGGAAAATTACATTTATTCTAATTTATAACATGTGATTGTTTTTTTGTAAAGAACTAAAATCATAATATTTAAAATATTAAAAAAATTAAGTTTATTATGTTTTGGGACAAATCAATAGTATTCCCTCGATTAAAACTTTCAAAGATTGTTGTATTGAGTACTAGTTTATGCCCGCGGCTTCGCACGCGTCGTTTTTATGGAAACGTTTAAAGAATATTTCAATCCCATGGAAACTGATATGGAATAAAAAGTCAAATTTATTCGCGGCTTCAAACTACCTGTACTTATGCAAAATTTCAGCCCAATCCGTTTAGTAGTTTTGGCGTGAAGAGGTAACAAACATCCCTCCAAACATCCGTATGATTCAATCAAATCATAAATTAAACACATAAGAAACAGAAAGCCTGCCACTTTTTTGTATTCGGTTTAAAAATAATAATAAAAACACAGCGAGGAAAGCGAGAGTCTTACGAAAATAAAATACATATTAAATCCGATTTATTAAAAACCCCGTCCCTGTCTCCGGGGCTCAGCCTCCAGCTAATGATTGATATCTGATACTGAAAATAATGAACAGATCTCGATCTCCCAGAAGACATAAGAGTGCAAACTCAGACCGTTGGCAAACTTTATTATTGAAACAAATTTTTTTTTTCACTTGTCTTGCTCAAAAAGTTTGTACATATTTAGTGTAACTTAGCGGGCGTGAACTTAGAGTTTACATCCTAGGGTAAAAAAATGTTAATTTTTTTGTTTGACTTGTCAGCTACTACCTCTAAAGACACGACCTCTCTCATAAAGGCTCGTTTTACATGTTCTATTTACACTTTTAGATGTTCTATTTACAAAGAAGCTACATTTCATTTGAATTTCTATTTTAAAATGGAACTGAAAGCGCTTTCTTGGAGATTGATGGATAAGAACGGTGATTCTTTCCCCATGGTAGAATGCGTAGGTATTGTACGAGTAGGATAACGAAGATACATACGGTATTAGTTGAAGTTGGTATCTCGCGATATCAGCGCGAAATCTCTAGAATGTTTCGTTTACTAGGTACCTATTGAACTGAAGGTGAACGTATAAAAAGTATTTATGTATTTGTACATGTTTCATATAGTATACAATTTATATACAACATTCGGCTATAATACGCCACCGTCTATACCTATATACTATTCTTCCAGGCAACCTTTGGATGGACACGTAGCTATAGAGCTACGTGTCCATCCACAGGTTGCCTGGAAGAAATCGTTCTTAGCGATAAGGCCGCCCATTGTGCATCTGTATATATGTTTGTTTGTTCTTTACATTTTTTTTTTCTGTGTTGATGTACAATAAAGCGTATTTGTATAGTATTGAAGGTGAGCGTGGTTTATTAAATTGAAAATGCCAAGTTAAAAATATGCAAATGGAACAGAAAAAATAATTAATATCATTCTATACTTAATGTGATTTCAACACATGGAAATATTTAAACACTTGCAATATTTACTAAAGGTAGGTTTTCCTGTTCTATTTTCCCACAATCGAACCCTATTCACCATAACTCGGTCTTGTCATCCTCGCTTGTTACGCTCGATGTTGTTTCACCTCGTATATAAAAGGGCGCATTAATCCCTTGTAGAAAAATATACGATTTATAACTTTCCTTTAATTTGCACATCGACGGGCGAGTGTATACATAATTATGTGTCGTCTATGATAGTTTCGTATCACTTTATTATATCACTTTATAGTACACGAGATTATGTCCCTAATAGTGATTTCTTAAGACGAAAATCGAACAAAAGCGCCCAGGCAGCCGAAAAAATCTAATTCAAGCCAATCCGTTCTAACTCAAACGCAAAATATTTTATTTTTTTAAGCTTACAAAATAAGCACTTAGACAGTTCATACTATACATATACTATAAATTATTATCAACTAAGATTTTATTTTACTGTTCACATCACTTCAATTTTTTGTCCATTAGTGGAAGAAGTGAAAAACAAACCACGAGTACGTTTATATATCTCTTATGTGTCTAATACATGGCTATTTGCCTATTTAGGTCTAAATATAACGTGATTAGATACATTTCAATATTTAAGTAAAGCTACGCACAACATTAAATAACTTACATACTTATTAATAACTTACGTACTATGTATATGTATAGTCGGTGCGAAACTGAGCGACATTTCCGTTCTGAGTTCTGACAATTCAACCGACTCGACGCGGACAATTAGTGTGCGAGACTCAATACTACTTCGTACAACTAACTCTAAAATCCGTTTCTTTTGGCTCTTTCAGTGTTTGCTGCTAGTGTTTCTAAGGAAAGCTTTGTGCCCTCGCTACAAGCCGGTATAAACGACTCATTCCAAATCGAAAACAGAATTCGCGAAATGGTTAAAGTTCAATTGCAGTTCGGAAATGGCTCGATATTGTGTTGGCCTGATCCCCACATTCTTGCATAGTTCAGGAGCTTATGAACCAAGTTTTACCTTACAGAGGATGCCAAGAAAAATATCGAACTGAGAACCATTTCCTTATAAAATTTAAGTATGGTGTAGCGTACGTAAAAACGTATCAATATCATTATCAGCATATGGTAATCCACTGCTGGACATATGCCTCCCCCTAGTAAGTGCCCTGCCTTCAACTTGACGAATCCAGCACCCTGCAGTATTTCGCAGGTCGTCATCCCACCTGGCCGGATGGCATCCTACGTTTACCGAGTCGTAGTCAAAATAGGACTGTTCCTATACAATGTTAATAATACTCGTATCTTCCGATAGTGTTTTTGTACAGTAGAGGCTGACAAAGCGCACTCGCTTCGGCCCACTGGACGAACCTGGAATACCTTACATTGAACATCGAGCTATTATTTTTCCCTGTAACAAGGTAGGCAGGTATAAGAGAAGTTTCAACATCGTGTTTCTACGACGTCCCATAGGTATGGATGAATAAATCCAGGGGCATATACATTGTTTAACCGGGAAACAACAGTGGGGCACAAAATAGGATTATTTTGTATTTGTACCAAATCTCCTTTTTTCCTTACGCGGGTAATTGGATACGAAACATTGAAAACGTTCCTTATTTCTGCAACGGCATGGGCTTCTTTGACGTCAGTGCCAATACATAAATTACCATAATTATACATGTATTATTCTAATGGATTTAGACTTTATGATTAATTCAGCATAAAGTCTTATTTAAATTAATTCGTTGTTTAAATTACTACTTATGGGGTACAGGAAAAATCATATTCGTCCTCTATATACAATTTAAATGACGTTTTTTTCTTATGAATGTATTTCAGTCTTTTTTGAAACTTTCAGACTGACAGTCAAAATTCAACTTCAACTTCTTGCTAGATGGCTCTGCGTCTGGACTGACGCGATTCTGCCAATTTCCGTCTTATGATAGCATCGGAAGCTTTCTTTATGAGTAAAAAAGTTATGATAATGTAGAATAAATGTTTTTTTTACACACAGCATCATCTAGCCCCAACCAGGTAGACAGAGCTTGAGTGGGTTACTAGATGACTGATATACTTAATACAATAGATTACATCATCATCATCAGCCTTTAGCAGTCCACTGCTGGACAAAGGCCTCCCCCAATAGATTACATAGATATATATTTCTTATTAAAGTTATTTCTGTGTGTTAAACTATAATAATCTGTGGTGGTACAATAAGATTCCTCTAAGTTAGTTATCTCCCTGACTATACCAACAGAAACTAATAAAGGCTGAATAAGCCTGAGACAGAGGGAAGCTATAATATTATATCATCAGAAAAACTCGCATTCATGTCGCACAAGTTTTTCAATCAATCTCTTTCATCCAATGATTGAATAGATGCGACGATTAAACACCCCGCACAGATATTGGTCCATGACAGTATCTTCGTAGCAAGCGATTCTTAACCTTAGCTTGATAAAGTGAAGATTCGATTTTCTCCGTTCACTTCTCGGCCAAAGTTGTAATATTTGGGGCGGTAACAATCATGTTTTTCTTTGTATTTCCTCATTTTCATTTCATTTATCATATTTTTTGTGAGTATTGTTACATTTGGCCGCAAAGTTTTTATGGTTCCGTAGTGAAATAAGAAACTCGTAACCTGCGTAGTAGACACTCTGATTTTTCGTTCCAATGGTTGTTGATTTGATTCCCAGCCGGGCACCAAAAGACTTAGGTATTCATAATAAATAACCTAGGTATTTATAATAATACTACTTTCTGCCTGCGTTTTCATGTTTCCATGGAAACGTTTTCAGGTTTTGTTTTCAGGGTTTGGTGTTTCTATCCCATCATGGAAACTGATTTATGGGATAAAATGTTCTATTTTGGGCCTGGAACTACATGTATGCAAGATCTCAACCCGATCCGTTCAGTCGATTTTGCGTGAAAGAATAGGAAACATCCATATACATCCATACATACAAACTTTCGCGTTTATAATATTAGTTGGATAAAGAGGGCTTCGTTATAAGTATAACCTACGCATATCTTCTATAAATTTAGTATAGCAGCCTTGTATCCGGAAGCTGGCGGGGTATCGCACACCTGTGTTTCGGAAAGCACTTTATTCCGTTGGTCCTGCGTCTGACCTCTTCTCTAGTCTACGTTAAGACTGGCTGCCCTAGACGAAAAATTGGTGAGGAGGATATTATGACTGGATTAGTACATTCCTCCTCGTCCAACATCCACAGTGACAAAACTCACGAACATCGAACGCGCTGGCGCAACTGGCGAATGTAAATAAACGTTAATAGGTAACGTTTATTTACATTCGCCAGTAGTTTGGCGACGTAACAACGGAATTAGAATTAGCTAGGGCTCACTCACGCGTGCTTGTTTGTTTGTTTGTACACGGTGTCGGGGGCAAACAGTACTACAGCTACGAAAAGGTTCGATTATCACATGAAGGTTCACGTGATAATCAAACCTTTTTGTACCTACCTAGGTCCTAGGCATGTTACTTTTTATCGACTCTCTAACATTAGCCACGAGTTTTTATCTTGATTTCAAGGCAATGGAAAATAGAACACACTCGTAAATACACTTCCAAAAAGAAATGTTACGTTATGTATGCGATTATTTATTTATTTATTTAATAATAAATACTTATAAAACTTCAGTTATCTCGTGAGCGCAGTACATGCAACACTGTTGAAATATCGTAAAACATCACAAATCATTGTTAATATTCTGATATAATAACAAGTTTATCTTGTTATTAATACAGGAAAAAAGAGTGGAGACGCTAACTCAAATCAAAGTTTTACCAAATGCTGCAGGCGTTTACTAGCAAGAAGGGTTATTCCAGTCCCCCCCCCCCTCAGAAAACCTCCCTAAGGGGGAAAACTGGAATATAAAAAAGTCATTCCCTTTTTCCCCTTGACGCCCCCTCAAGGGGAAAATCAATCAATAAAACAATTGCAAATCATTGCTATAAGTTTAAACGTGTTACCATCTTTTCTAATGGCTAGTTTTAGCCTTCCTTACCGGAAGGAATCAATTACAACTCGATCGTCTTTTGAGTAATAGTAAGCAGGCTCACAACGCAAGTATCCGCTATTTGCCTCCGTCGTAACGTCAGTAACATGACAAGTCAAACAAGTAGTGCCTGGCACCCTGTTTCGGAGTGCCTATACCTAAGTACTATACTATACGTCTGTTTTGTCGGCCGAATGCCTATTTGTCACTTTGGTGGTATAAAAAGAACAGTTGGATTATTCCATCATACACATAATATACAGGGCGTCTCACGGCTGTTCCACGTGGAGGGAAATTACTATTACATAGTAAAATTTACTGCAAGAAGACTATTGGTTTTAAAACAGTTTAAACTGTATGCAAAGATATTTGAGTAGGTTATCATCTGTCTAAACCAGGAAACGAAGGCGGGCCAGGGGGAGGGCCTTTGACAGGCGATTATTCAAAATCTTTGTCTAGGTTGCCTGGGAGAAATCGCTGTCAGCGATAAAGTCGCCTATTGTACTTTTAATGTGTAATATTTAGATATAAGGTGTTATTTTATAGTTTTAAGTGCAATAAAGTGTTCATTCAATTATTCATTCATTCAATGTCTTCTTTCCATAAAATTTTCTATCCATAATATTTACAATACTTTTCCTCCATGTGTCACTGCCGTAGACACCCTGTATATACACATAAAATACTATTCAAAAAGGTACTAACCGTAAACTGCGAGTGTGCATACGAGTGATGCATATCTTTCACGAGATGGGTAGATAACCGTAAAACTAAGCTATTAACTATCACAGCTATAAAAGCAAGCAATGCTGACGGTGGATGCTGCACAGCTTGGATATAGCACATCTCATCAAGCACATTGCACAGGTCACGGTTATCCCACAGGATACAACCAACTTTCATCCCTCAAACATTTCATTGGGGGGAGAACTGGAATGATAATTTTATCCATTCCAGTTTCCCCCTTAAGGAGGATTTCAGAGGGGAAACTGAAATCACCCAACTAATTCCACTAACACAATCGCCCCACAATGACAATAGTATTGCGTCTAAATCACCACGTTTGACACCTTTAATAAATAATATTAGCACAATCTTGATCCGTTCAAGTCTTACAATGAAATAAATAATAGAACTAAATCAACTGCTGTATCCACACACTGGATCAACATGTTGGACAAAGTGTGTCCATATGGGGGACATACGCCCAGTTAAAGTTTGTGTGCCGGCCATAGCTCGCGAAGAACCGTCGGCCGCTGAGGCAAACGTGTTCTTGAGTGGAGACCACGACTCGGTAAACGTAGTGTAGGACGCCCTCCGACCAGGTGGGATGACAACCTGCGAAAGACTGCAGGTAGATGCTGGATGCGGCAAGCTGTAGACAGGGCGCTATGGCGCTCATTGGGGGAGCCCTATGTCCAGCAGTGGACGAACATAGGTTGATGATGTTGATGATGATGACAGTTTGTAGGATGCTGCTGTGACTCGTTCTGGTCCTACTCATCAGGGATGCTGTATTATTCCGAATGACGGCGTGAAAGCCTTCAGTTCGATTCTGAGCGAACAGTAATAAGATGCTTATCAGAGAAGGTCTGTGTCCAGCGGTGGACTGGTAAAGGTGATGCGTATGTAAATTTAAGAAGCATTTAATTTCACTGTTCACTGCGAATGAATAACTACTGCAAAACTCTTCAATAAGATTTGAAACTAATTCGTACATATCACACTAACATCATTAACTCGAAACTTTGTATGTTTAATAGATGGATGGCCTAGAAACACCTGTATGCAAAATTTCCGCCCGTACGTATAGTTTTGGCGTGAAGATTTAACAAACATCCATCAATCCATCTAACATACAAACTATCACATTAATAATATAAGTGTGATACATTTAACTATATGTATACAATGTAGGTCTGTTTGCACAGCTCAGTATTAAATGTAACAAGTTGCGACGTAGGTAATCAGGTAATATTAGTTTCACTCGACTTCCAAGTTCCCAAACAAACTTAGCTTTATTGATGGCGAACAAAATATGGCGGAAAGTTAGTGTTTTTCTTTTACGGGCGCTGCTTCGTTTGTTTGAGAATATACGCTGAAGAAGAGATTATTAGTTCGCTTGGAAACTCGGTCTGATGCCAGGGCATGGTAGTGGACGATGAGCTTCTGAATTGTTATATTATTATCTCAATACCTTTAGGTTTCATCATCATCAGCCTATAGCTGTCCACTGCTGGACATAGGCCTCCCCCAATGAGCGCCATAGCGCCCTGTCTTCAGCTTGCCGCATCCAGCATCTGCCTCCAGTCCTTCGCAGGTCGTCATCCCTCCTTTAGGTTTACATTAATTCTACTTACTGATTACGATATCTACACGCTGTCGCCTTAATAAAAAAAATAGCGTGTTATTAATTTACACTTTTTTATATTTTATATAAGCTAGTTTTAAGGTAAGTATATATTACTAAGGACCGTTGAATAAGTTAAATAAGATCTGTTACTATTCTATGGTCTGAAATAAATGATTTAAGAGTAAGCCTTATGTGTCCTTATTCCAAAAATTAAAATAAACTATGTTTTCTATACTCTCATTTCAATTTAATATTTGTCAAAGTTATAATTTAACGGTAAAAGTATAATTTTATGCATTATTAGAACTGGGCTTACAGTACTGAGTGTCATTTTGAAAAACTTGAATTTAAATATGGCTGCTGAATGCAGGTACCATTTGAATAGAAATATATCGCAATAAATACGGCTTTTCCTTTACCCGTTATAGTCGCATTATCCAGCCCAAAGCTGCCTTGGTGAAATCGCTCTTAGCGATAAGGCCGCCTGTTGCATTATGATTATTTTTTAATTAATCAGTTATAAAATAAATATGAATTTTACTATTTAGTACAATTAAGTGTTCTTTATTCATACATATTTTAAAGTGAGCACATCATAGTATAAATAAATAACCCCCATTTCAGTAGGTTTGTAAATAACGATCGTTATTTTATGCTCATCGCCTTCGATCACAGACACCTTGATCGATGCTCACCGTCCACTATAAAGGACCGTACCTACAGCTTTCGCAAGATTTGCATTTCCGTTTACGACAGGGGTGGACTGCAAAACTCGAGTACTTTGATCAAAATGTCCAAAAGCGAGACCCAATCGAATTCATTGACCGTGTTGAAGAGCCGATACCCGGAAGTATCGATATAAATTAAAGGAGCCCTTTCTGATCGACTTAGGGACCCTATCGAATACACGGTGCGTTCGGTCGGCCCCGTAGATCCACTATTCACCTTCTGTCCCGACCGAGCGCGCCGTGAAATTGTTGTGATTTCGTTTAAATCATCATAATAATTCGTATTAACCTCAATAGGAATTACTTAATTTTTGATACTTCCTTGATCGAATTTTTTTTACGGTTCATATTTTTTGTGCCAAACTTATAAAAGTAACTTTAAATAGGTACGTACTGCGTG
Organism: Eupithecia dodoneata; assembly: GCA_947044415.1. Taxonomy (NCBI): domain Eukaryota; kingdom Metazoa; phylum Arthropoda; class Insecta; order Lepidoptera; family Geometridae; genus Eupithecia; species Eupithecia dodoneata. Next base: position 924,371 of record OX345656.1, on the reverse strand, counting down.
TTACAGAGGCAAACAAATCATTATCTTTTTTTCTATCATTATCTAACTAAACCAACATGATGAATTATAATGAAACTGCTTATTAATGGCTTATAGATTACTAGTTTCTGGCCCAGTGTCCCCATTCAATGGTGACAACGGAACTTAATAAAAATATCTTTCGCATTCATAATGTTACTGTGATATTCTACCTTTACATACACACATATTATCCTTATAAAGCCGCTGGTTTTTTTTAAGTATTGTTTAACAAAGTATATTATTAAGGTATTGTTCTTCTAAAGCTGTTTGTCCCGGATTTCCGACCAACATTCGCCAGTCCACTCAACCCTCGCTCCCAGGGCAGATGCCGACCTTAATGATAAATCGAGACAAAGAGGCCTCGGATACATTTTGAATTTGACAGGTATGTGGGACCCAGCCCTTAAGTCATGACGTAAGGGCACGGTCCCACGATACGTCATGACGTGAAGCCTTAAAACGATACTATAGTTGTAAATGCATAAATTTAGAGAACATGGAAATGAGAAGCACATAATATTAATGCTGCAGGCAGAAGGAATTGTATAACAATGTCCGTGATTTTTACTTTACTTCATTACTCCTTTTTTCTTGTTCTTTAGTAGATTCATGTAGTTCACAGTAAGTTCATAGCTCATTTATTGTATATTTTTGGTTACAGGTCACATGTATGGCCATTGGCACTTGCTTTAATTGTTTTATTTAGCTTTCGTTTTATTCTATTGTTACTAAAGTTTTTGTAAGTGCTTTTCCTTACCTTACCAGCAAACAGAAAATGTATAGATACCCCGCGAAACAGGCCTAGCCTAGTGCGGGGGTCACTGTTAACTGCAACACCTCAACCAATCAACTCTAAAATGTAAGATTATGTACATAAATTAAGTTAAGGTGTTTTTATTTGTAAACTTTTGGTAAATAATTTTTTTGTATTTGTATGCTGGAAAATCCACACAGCATCATCTACTTCACGTCATAAGCATATCTAGAGGGGGAATACAAAAACGGGGCTTTGACTCGTAATATTTACGAGTATATGCATTTTATATGGACTGCATCACATAACCGACCACTCGCGGGCCACTGCTTCAAACTGCGATAAGCCACAGTAAAATATACCTAAAGATTACGAGTTAACAGTTTAATTCCCGTCTTAAGCACTAAATTGAATGCTTATGTTCATGCGGTAGCGGTGTTGGTGCTTTGTCCTTATTATTGGTACATTTCCATGATGGCCTGTTACGTCGGATGCGTCGCGTCGTCACAAACCACGCTTATGATGATTATGTGACAGCGTGAACAAGGCCATGACTTGACATAACATTTGGCCAAAGTTCATCATTATCATCATCATCAGCCCATTAGCAGTCCACTGCTGGACATAAGCCTCCCCCAATGAGCGCCCTAGCGCCCTGTCTTCAGCTTGCCGCATCCAGCATCTATTTACCTGCAGTCTTTCGCAGGTCGTCATCCCACCTTGTAGGAGGGAGTCCTACACGATTACCGAGTCATGGTCTCCACTCAAGAACACGATTGCCCCAGCGGCCGTCGGTTGTTCGCGAGATATGGCCGGCCCACTGCCACCGCAGCTTGCTATTTGGCCAAGGTTGACTTGTGACAAAACTAACTACAAGAGTACCACTTGGCTCGGTAACAGACGAACAAAAACAGGCGAAAAGACAACCTCATCTGTAAGTATTTGCGCGAAGCCACCATTTAAGTGATTGACAAGCGAAAAACAAGTAAAATCTCAAGTAAAAGGCGAAAAACAGTCCAACAGTGTATTTACAGAACGAGGCCGCGCCTTTTGTATCAGAAACTCGATCTGTTAAAATACGGGCTTACAAAAGGAATGGAGCCGCCGCCGCCGGTTCATCAAATGAAACGTCTCCATTTTACGAATGATTTCTTGTTTTGTAGTCGAATTGTCGTTATTATAGCGATGGAAAATATCGGTTATAGATAAAGCATTATTTATTTCTTCTTTTAATTTGTTTCGGCGAGTATTCCTTATTATAAATACTACTAGATACGCCCCGCAGCTTCACCCGGGTGGAAATCTATGGGTCAAATGGTTTATAAACCTTCCTCTTGAATTACTCTATCTTTTATGAAAATCGCACCAAAATAGTTTTTAAGATCTAAGCATATATTATAGGGACAGACAGACAGCAGAGAGCGACTTTGTTTTATACTATGTAGTTATAGTGATAATAAATTAATGACCACTTGCCAATGGACATTGATTCCCTTGATATATGCAATGCACGGACATGCATTACGGATACCTAATCATTTCCCTGCCTGCCACCACGTCACAGTATACGAGCGACAACCCTCGACTTCCCTCGCCCCACTTGTTGCGAGCAGTAACCCGGATTCCCACCCGCACGCATTACCAAGCCACTAAGACCGACCCTTGTCTGCTAAGTCTACACGGCTTTCTGCCACTTTATCGATAAACTAGCTTGTACCCACGGCTTGTCACGCATTCCTCTCAGAGTGAAATGTTTCTTCAGGACTAGATTTTTTTAAACACACAAAACATAAAATAACCACAAAATGTACAGAATTTGAATAATATGGGTTTAGAACTTGATCATTTCACAAATTATGTGCATACTGAGAATCATAAAAACAAAACGTGTAGAGCAAAACGTATGAAAATAAACGCTTGAAATAGAAAAAATAAACTGGATACGTACCTAAATGTAAATATAAGGAACTTACATACATATGTGCTCCTGCACCCACGCACAGTACAATTACATCATTGTAATAGGATCAGGAAACTTAATCTAATTTAATTGATTTTAAAGTTCGGGTAAATATGGATATACTGAAAAACTATCAATATATCCTATCGAAACAGAAATCAATAGTGTCATACAAGCCTGGAATTGTTACCTTATTTTAGAATATCGTGCAGCCTTAGTCCAAAATAAATATATAATAAATTAATGAACTAACTAAGGTAGCACGATATAGAAGAACTTTTGTATGGTACCTATATACTTACCGTACGTATATACTTACCTTTATTATATTATGTTTATAATATCAAAAACAAACTGTAACAAACAGTAAACAAGCTAGACCAATATAGTAATTTAATCGAATAATGTATCCAATACATTACGAAAACTAATTAAATGATTGAATTCTAAATAAAAGTATTCGTAGAAAACACATGGTTATAAGAACAAAATTAAATTAAACCTTTAGTAAGTTAAATGCAAAGTACCAGTAGTAAAATCATGCAAACCATGTACGAAAAGCTTGTAGGTAGCAATTACATTTTGATTTGTTGTTTAATTTGGACTATGCTTGCATGCTAATCTCTGTACCTATCTACCTCACGTAGCATGCACTGTACACAGTTTATTATAAGCGAAGTGTGTTTTAACAAGGCGGAAAATAAACTCCCACTTTAATTTAGTGTTTGTTGTAAAATCCGTTATGAACAACCCTTACGGCCCCAAGAACAAAGGAATAGTTGTACGTAATGAGTATGTTTGGAAAACTTCGTCGAGTCTTCCATACCGCAATGTTTGAAAACGAAAGATTTTATTCAGTGCGTCCTACCCGTTATGAGCTACGGAGCTGAGACGTGGACACTCACGATAGGTCAAGTCAGCGAGCTATGGAAAGAGCTATGCTCGGAGTTTCTCTGAAGGATAGGATTCGTAAAGAATACATCCGACAGAGAACCAAATTCAACATAGCTCTAAGAATTATTATTAGCAAGCTGAAGTGGCAGTGGGCCGGCCATATCTCGCGAAGAACCGACAACCGATGGGGTAAAAGTGTTCTAGAATGGAGACCGCGACTCGGACAAACGTAGTGTAGGATATCCTCCGGCCAGGTGGGATGACGACCTGCAAAGGACTACAGGCAGATGCTGGATGCGGCAAGCTGAAGACAGGGCGCTATGGCGCTCATTAGGGGAGGCCTATGTCCGTCCAGCAGTGGACTGCTATAGGCTGATGATGATGATGAATGAGACTTACCTACTTTATTATAGTAGCGTGATAGGAAATATGAAGAGGATGAATTAATTAATGCTTGAGATATGAACAAAATATTTTTTGCACTTCCTGTACTACATTTAACTATTGTCCGAGTTTAATACATTGAATTTAAATATGATAGTGTACTCATATTTACCTCTAAAATGTAATAAACTTACGCGTAACACTTTGAAATTAGCTAAAATACTTATTACTAAGCCATGTTTTTTTATTAATTAATGACATTAATATTAGATTGTTTAAATAAATAAATAATAATGCTGGACAATTCACACAGCATTGTCTAGCCTCAAGCAGAGCTTGTGTTATGGGTACTAAATAACTGATATACATTACATAGATATTTTTTTATTATACGAGGACATAGAAAACGACTAGAACATCCAGAACAAATATCTTCAGATCGTACTAATATTTGTCCCGAGGCGGAAATCGAACCCGCAACCTCCTGTCTCACAAGCGGACCCTCGCCCACCGCGCCACATCAGTCGCCAATTTTATTTAGCCAAATAATAAGCCTCAAACATCACTACATAGTATAAAACAAGCTCACTTCCTGCTGTCTGTCTGTCCCTAAGTACCTATGCTTAGATCTTTAAAACCACACAACGGAGTTTGATGCGGTTTTTTTAATAAATAGAGTGATTCGAGAGGAAGGTTTATAAACTATTTGTAACATAGATTCCACGCGGGCAAAGCCGCGGGGCACAGCTAGTTTTAAACTAAATTGCAATTGTACTGTGATAAAATAGATTGCTAGTAAAACGTGTCTCACTTGCAGACACGTACAAAACTGGCTTTACTCGTACCTACAACAATGCAGCGCGCTCGGCCCTCGCCTACCAAATGGATACTGGCAAGCTCTCGAACAACGTTTCAAACATGCTTTATGACACGATTTTGTTCTAGAAAAATATGGGAGGAAAAGGAAATTGACGTTTGATTCTGTCAGGCACAAACCTGGCGCTCGGAGGTTGCGGAATTTTTATATACTTTACAAAATTCAAAACCTTTGCCATCTTTCTTACAAAAATAATAAACAATAAAAATATTTTATTTCGAATAACAAGATCCAAGTAAAAATATTATAGAAAAGACTTAAAAATGAAGGTTAGTAAGAACATACACTGATACACTTATAAGGTAGTTCGTTTTGCCCCGTTGATCGGCCTCATCACCGGGGCAGAAATTAAAAATCATTCATGCAGATAATTCAATAAGACAGGGGGTTTTATAGAATTATCTGAAACCAAATTTCTCAAAGGATTTTTAGGAAGGAAAAATTATTTCTCTCAATGAAAGTGGTTTATGACTTTACATCAATAGTGGAGAGTTGTTTTTCTTCTTCAATTGTCATAATAGTTAAAAAAAATAAGTCAGAATGAGAAAAAACACCGTTAAGCAACGATGAAATGAATAAAGTTTTTAACTAATAACAACTTTACAAACCTTTGTGGTTTTCTTAATGTTTTAATTAAGTTTTTTGTAATATATTTTAAGTTGGTATATAATAAAAAAAACTACAAAAAATGTTAAACAACTGTTCAAATTTAACACATTTTTATAATAGGGGTTATCCTGCAGGATGTGGGCAGCAAGGCTGCCGCGCCCATCATGCAGTCCTTCAACAGAGTCCTTACTCTTTACACTCCATGGGTTGGGTGGGAATCTGTTGAATGACTGCTGCAAATATAAATTGTTACATTTTAGTGTAATTTAAGGTGTTATGCTTTCTTTAATTGTATTTTATTTTTATAATTTTAATGTGTGTGGACAATTACCTATTTTTGAATAAAGAGACTGTTTGTTTTTTATTTTATTTTAAAGTATTGTTTTGATCTAGTCTTACTAGCCAGGCGATTACATCACCGGCTGAGTTGATACCAAGTAAACTTTTACCCAGTTTATCCATCACGGAATTCATCTCTCACAAAAGAAATAAATATTGTTAGACATTCCACACAGCATTAGAGCTTGTGTTATGGGTACTAGATGACTGATATACTTAATATGATAGATTACATAGATAGATATATTTTATTATACATAGATAACGACCAAAACACCCGGAACAATTATCTGCAGATCGTACGCACAATTGTCCCGAGGCGGAAATAGAAACCTCCTCCTGCGTCGCAGGCGGACCATCGCCCACCGCGCCACAGAGGTCGTCAAATATGGCACTAAGATTTACGAACTTCGAAAATGACTATAACGTCACAAGATTTATATTTTCTCGCAATAAACAATACTTATTAACATTAATAAAGGGCCCGAGAGAACATAAAAACTTAAATATAAAATCGTAACGCCGCAGGTGGCCGCCATTCCGATGGAGAGGTCCCCGAGGTTTAATAATCACGGCTCCCACACCTGGATCGGACGTGATTTTAAAACACCGTCTTAATATCTCAATTCTAAAAAACAAATAATATCACTTATAATACGTACTACACACTGAGCCTACAATATTATTCTACGTACTAAAATCCTACTAATATTATAAACGCGAAAGTTTGTGAGGATGTTTGTTGCTCTTTCTCGCAAAAATTACTAAATGGATTTTCATGAAACTTCACAAAAATATAGCTTACATATCAGAATAACACAATAGGCTACAATTCATAAAGAACATATCAATAAAAATATCTATCACCACGCGGATGAAACCACGGGGCGCGGCTAGTGAAGAAATAAAAGCACTTGTGTCGAGATATCGGGACCCCATTTTTAACTATGGATTATAGTTTTTTCAATATTCCGGTGCATACTCGGTACATTCATTTCAGTAGACCCACGAAGTCATATATCCTACCTACGAATCTCTACCAAATGAGTGCTTCTCCAGCTAGATCGAGCACTCAAAATAATTAATTTAATAATAATTAATTGTATATTTCCACGAAGGTATCTTACCTCAACACTACACCTTACACTGATTTTCACGAAGGTATCTTACCTCAACACTACACCTTACACTGATTTTCACCTTACCTTGGGTAGGCAGGTATTATAGTAATTATACAATACAAAGCATATTCAGTTTCCAAGTTGCATTTGCATTAGCCATTGCATTATTATTTGTGAGGATTCCCCATAATCGTCACGTTCGAGGCAGATCGTTATCCGAATAATGCACGTTTCATTTACACATGTATTTAAACTTTTTATTTATGCAGTTGCTTTCATCTCCGATCGAGTCGTTCTCATTAAAAGTTCCACAATTGAACGGAACAAAGGGTCGCTTCGAACTATCATAAAATAGGTCAATATAAGAAAACCTGTGTGATCTATACTGTGTTAAAACCTAATGTACTGACACAAAATATTTTTAACTATTTTCTACTTAATAAGGTGCTATAATACCGTAAAATACATGCACTTCAAAAATTGCCTAAAATCGACATATCTTTGTCTGCATTTGAAGCAACATTCTTGTCTTGTGTTCTTAGTTTGTACTTGGTATAGTACAGCGGCAGATATGACTACTAATATTAATAAAATATGTATGTTCATGTTTGTTCATATTTATTCTAGCTTATCCTTGGTACACCGCCTGCCTTTCTTAAATTCACATAATTCTTTCCATCCAAAGGTTGCAAATCGCACTTTTTGGCGATGAGTGGAAGGGCCTTGGGGCAGGCGTGTACCCTTTAGCGTTAAGAGACAAAATGACAACAAAAATTTGATGATTATGACGATTATTTTTGGAATCTGGGTTTCACAAAAAATATTTTTTCAATTAATGAGTACCTACATAGATACCTAATTATATGGTGGTCCAATGTTCCGAAGGTATTTTTTCTATAAGTAGTCTACAAACATTTATAATAACTACTTTGGTTTAAAGTCCTTTCATCTGATATTTCCTAAATCAAAATACTTTACGATCCGCTATTGTTATTATTTTTTGTATTGATGGTGCAATATAGATAGATTGTATTGTAAATGTTTTGCTCATTTATTTTGTTCTGTAAATAAAAGCCTATTATTTTCCACATAATCCGACCCCGGCACACGCGCTCTATATGAGCTGTACAACAGTCGCGCTGGAAGCCTTCCGTCCGCTCCAAAGTGCTTTTAAATTGCCAGTAACAATCAAAGATCGACACGATATTTAATCGGTGGGTACTTTGCCCATTTCGTTGGAAACACTCAAACCTGACTAAAACCTAACATAATTCTTGTAATATTCAGTTGTACAGTCTCCTTTGAAATACATTCATATTCTAATTTATTCGTTAATTGAACGATACCATCTTATAAATGTATGTATATGTTAAGGTGTAACTGCTATGTAATATTTGACGTGTAAGGATTTACTTTACCAATACATGAACCATTGAAAACTGTCTCTAATTCAAATGCTGATAACACTGGTACTGCACATTTTAACAAATATAATTTTATATGATACTCTCTAGTCATGTTTTTATAAGAAAAAAATTAAAATTTTCGCATATTATCTGTTTTCTCTTTAATAAAGTAAATCAAATTATATTTTAAAATTTTTAATTACCGAAAATGAGCCTGAACAAATATTGAAAGAAATTGCCGGTGTAATTAATCATCTGTTATCCAATGAAATATCATAATCGAAAGAAAGGTTTCATTCGGCCTTTGATCATTGTTCCTAATTTAAAACCCGTCACTTTCATTGACGAATATTGACAAACGAAGCTAATAAAATCCTTCCAAAACATTATTTGATCAAAGCCCTTTGGTCATTTTTCATCGTTATTTCAAAAGTTGTTCTTAAACCAAAAATATTTTCTTAATAATTGTTCTGAAGACCACTAATAAGTATAAAGGTAGTTCATACGTTACAACACTAAAAACTCATTGGTTCCAATAAATTCGAATGTATTTCAAAATCGTTCCTAATCCAAAAAGTTTCTGAAACTTACCCAACTCGCTCGTCCTCTCGGCTTCAATCTGCGCGATGAAGCCCCGTCGCGTGTGCAGCCTGCCATAGTGCACGCGTGACCTGCCATGCCTGATCAGTGCCCTATGCCGCACTTTACCATCACCCACCTCACTGTAACATTGCACTAGCGTAAACGTAAACCAGTAAAGTAGTAGAATTGCACGCATGTTTACCGCGGCATGACGACCGCTCGGCGCGGCGCGCGGTCGTTCACTGAGCTGGGATGTCATGATAAACTATCAGGATTCAGGCTTGTTGAAGTCACAAGTTGATCTAAGAAGCTGTTGAAAGTTAGGGTTATATCTATAATAAAAATCAGTTTAAGTGTGTCATATAATCTTAATTGGTATTGCATTAGAGGTAGAGCAAATGAATTGGCTTCAAAACGATTTATGTGAACGGCAGCATTGTGTTGTTCGGAACTTCAACTTAGAGTCTATACGGGAAATAAAAACGTGAGGTTTGGAGTACCTCAGGATAGTATTTCAGGACTTAGCTAAATAGCATTTATTTGAAAGTTAACTTGACTAAAACAAATATGATAAAGTTTGGGACTTATAAGCGTAAAAAATTTTTTTTTCGATAAACTTTGTAATTGTGCGATAACACAGAGATCGCTGAAGTTAATAAAGCCAAATTCCTAGAATAAGGCTGTGGTATAGCAACTGGCAAGCACATATCAAGCATTCTTTGACAATGTTGGATTGATTTGTTTTTGCAATAGAAATTCAAGGATTTCGCTTCCCACAGACACAGCACTGAAAGCTTACCACTGGTATGTCTCGTCGACCTTGCCGTAGGGTTAATTTTGCAAGGAAATTCATTTTATTTGTATCAATCATTATTTTTTGACACAGATTTTCAATTGTATAATATTTGCTGATGTATTATTGCTTTATGAAGCCTTATATTTAAATTTTGCACGCCGCAACGAGACAGAATGTATTTGAAACATCATTATTATTAAGAGCTTTTGGACCTACATTCCATTGAATAAATATGATTTGATTTCAATGTGTATTTTGTATTTAAAAAAAACTGATATAGGTATATAATTTATATCAGTTTTCTAGCACCCATAACATAAGCTCTGCGTACTTTGGGGCTAGATAATGCTGTGTGAATTGTACAGCGTTATTTATTTCTATAGTTGATGGTATTCTAGCTCTAGATCTATTCTAGATCCACGGACCGTCCTCTGTTCAAGACTTTTTCTTGGTCTCCGCTTAAATTTATTTAAGAATGCGACTAAAATTGCTTCAAAGGGTGGTCGCTAATTTAAAAGACGTTTATTTAAAGTTTCATGAACTTTAGTATTTCTCTCAGCGCCGTGAGGTGCACGGTTTTTAATAAACGCTCTTGGCGCTCTGAACTTTTCAAGTTGATTTCTCAATAAGACTTTTTGTAGCTTCACTGTTTTCTGAGAAGCATTTATTCTTTTATTTATAAACTAGCGGACCTTCCCGGCTTCGCACGGTTTTAGTACGGATCCCAACTTTTTTGAAAACATAATATAGCCTATGTTCACCGGGGATAGTGTAGCTTCCCAACGGTGAAAGAATTTTTCAATCGGTCCAGTAGTTTTGGAGCCTATTCATTACAAACAAACAAACAAAAAATCAAACATTTCCTCTTTATAATATTTTATAATCTAAGCAATCTGCGCCCCGCGGTTTCACCCGCGTTGTGATAGATATTTTGGATAATATGCAATATATATTTATAAATTGAAGCCAGTGTGTGTTATTCTGATGTATAAGCTACATATATTATTGTAAAGTTTCATTAAAATCAATTCAGTAGATTTTACGTGACAGAGTAACAAACATCTATTCATACTTACAAACTTTCGCGTTTATAATATTAAGTAGGATAAAGGATGTCACTTGGGTATTTAAAATGTGAACATACCTGCTCGTTTTAATTTTAAGATATCTTGAGCGAGTCTAAACAGTATTTTCAGATCTGAAAACTTGAGTTCAATATCGTCCGCTTCCATCCATGATAGACCTTCGCAGTTTCTCTTTATCAGCCTGCCCGAGCTCTCGCTGTGAGAAGCTCAATATTTCTCGCCAGTCTCTCTCAACCATTATGATAGAAGATGGATAACTTATGAATTAGGTATTGTAGTCATTTTTCGCAAATAATCTGAAAGAACAACACAACCACAACAAATTATTATCGTGTCTACCGATACAAAATCAAAGATAATGTAAACGCTTTACTACCAAAAAAGGCGTACAACCTAACAAAAGAGTTTCCATACTTGTTACCATAATTGAGCTATGGAAAGATTTGCAGCTGGTTACGTTAAACACTGACAGACAAAAATATGACTTTAATTTCGACGATTCATTTTTTTTTTCTATTCTTTCTTTTTCACTCTGATGTTTACATAGAATGAGGAGAGATATGACAATCAACTTATTGTAAGAGCATCTGAGTAGTTTATAACATGTTGCTATACATAAAATAATTAATTGAATACAGGGATTTTATATCAAAGAAAATTGGAATCAAATAATAGAAATAAATTGGAACAAGTATTTACAATAAACAAATGATCTAACTGCAGACTGTTGCAAACAATCTACAGCTAGCTCAGCTGATCCGTTCATCTGTTCCCGTCTACAGCTACTTAATTTATTAAATTGATTAAAAAAGCTAAAACTATAACTTCCAGATATACAGTTTTTCTGGACAGTTGTTCACAAATAGTATGTAAAAGTATGCATTATTCGGCAAAAACATTTTTATTTATTTAATAACATAAATCTTCGAATTATTTAATAACTCCTGTGGCAAAGCTACCCGAAGTTATCATGGCTTCTAATAAGAAAAGTCGCCATATTTGATTTAACCTCTTCGCATTAGTTTCGTTGCAATTATCACGACAGACCAAAGGTCCAATTCCAAGAGGAACCGCAGGCCGCAAACTGCAGCTGCAGGCTGCAAGCGACACTACTTGGACTCGGACCTTTACCGTCAAAGAGGTTGTCATTCAGAAACGTGAACGTAACGTAACCCCCGAGGTCAATCCCGTCGTGTCCCGTAGAGTGTCACGTAGACGATGTTTTTGACGTTTTAATTACTTGGAAAATTAACGTGCCGTACCTGCGAATATATACAGGCGCAGTATGCCCAAGATAATAATCCAACATGTCAATCAAAAGCCAAATTTAAACCTCTTTTCTACCTTTGTATTCATGATCATAATCATCACAAGCCTATAGCAGTCCACTGCTGGACATAGGCCTCCCCCAAGCTCCCCAGCGCCATAGCGGCCTGTCTTAAGCTTGACGCATCCAGCATCTACCTGCAGTCTTTCGAAGGTCATCCCACCTGGTCGGAGGGCGTCCTACACTACGTTTACCGAGTCGTGGTCTCCACTCGAGAACACGTTTACCCCAGCAGCCGTCGGTTCTTCGCGAGATATTGCCGGCCCACTGCAACTTCAGCTTGCTAATTCTTAGAGCCATGTCGATAACTTTGGTTCTCTGTCGGATGTATTCGTTACGAATCCTATCCTTTGTATTACAATTACCAAATATATTTATTGAACATTCACTTTCAGTTCGAGGGTGAAAATTCCCCCAGGCTACTAAATAATTCAATACTTTCGTATTCATATTCCTATTTACCTACATTTATAACGGCAATTTGTTCGGCTGATTCACGATTTCCGTGGTAATTGCTTACCTAAGACCATTAATTTCAGGTAAAAATTATCTTAATTAAGCATTAAGCAATAACCACAGCAATCGATCGTGAATGAGCCCGCGGGCTATTTTAATAAAACCTCGTTCTTTTTATTGCTACCAAGTTCTACAAAATGTTACAAAATGCTACCTAATAGTTACTACGAGATGCTTTAAAATGCTACGAGATGCTACGAAATGCTACGAGTGGCTACGAAATGCTACGAGTGGCTACGAAATACTACGAGTTCCTACGAAATGCTACGAGTTTCTACGAAATGTTACGAGTTTCTACGAAATGCTACGAGTTGCTAAGAAATGCTACGAGTTTCTACGAAATTCTACGAGTTACTACGAGTTTCTACGAAATGCTTCGAGTTTCTACAAAATGCTACGAGTTTCTACTAAATGCTACGAGATGCTACGAAATGCTACGAGTTTCTACGAAATGCTACGAGATGCTACTAAATGCTACGAGATGCTACGAAATGCTACGAGTTTCTACGAAATGCTACAAGTTTCTACGAGATGCTACAAAATGCTACAAGTTGCTACGAAATGCATCAATACGAATGAATAAAAACGAATGCTATTAAATGCTACGAAATATATCGAAAAGCAATTAATTGAATATGGTGGTCGTTAAACCCAAACTATTATTTAACCCCAAGGCCCAGCAGTGGGCAGACTCCGGCAACTCACCATACTTTAAATTATGAGCAAATAATTTTCATAATAAAAAATTTAATATTCCACGTTTTGAACGGAAGATAAATATTTCTTCATACATACAATAAAACACAAAAAATAACCACAAAAGAGAATGACTCTTAGTATATCTTGTGGCCGTTCCTATTGTTATACCGACGGCAACATTTCATAACAGAGCGTTCAGTAAGTCGCGGTCACAGGAAGCGAGACATCTGTGGATGTTTGCACTTTTGTGCTACATGAGGCTGGAGATTGCCTGTCACCACAGGAGCACGGGTTTGATAGGAGTCGGTTTGTGCAATGCCAGTACACAATAATCGAGATTGTATACAATAGAAACACTATCGCGTAGTATTTTGATGTTTTTCTGTTTGTAGAGGGGTAAAATTTGAGTGCGAAAATGTTATATCTACATATATACAGACAAAAACGGCTAAACAAAACGAACAGAAATACAGAAATACACTAGAACTTAACACAGATATACAAGGAAAAAATACTATTTTAGAAAGAAATAACGTCATTTATTGGCTGAATTAAGAAATATATTTTAATTAATTCGTTTGCAAGGTAAACAGCCACAATGGTCCCACGTCGGCTCTTCTAGGAACAAATCTTCTAGCTTGCGTGACTTGCAAAGGTGGTACTACTAGCTACTAGTGGTAGGATACATTATTGCTTGAGAGTTTCAGTGAAAATACTTATAAAAGCTAAGCTCTTTATTTTGTTGATCTTTGCCCTTGAATAAAGTAGAACTACGCCGAAACTAAATACTAATCCTGTTAATCCCCTTTATTATATGAAGGGCAATACTTAATATACTTTAGTACTTGAATTCTAATACAATCTAACCTAACCTAACAACATTTAAAAAAATATTTTTTTACTATAACGAATCTTTGTTGCAAATTCAACAACTTCGCAAGGCAATATCGGCCAAAGCCACTATGACCCAAACTTTATAATTGGTGTTGGGGCTGTTGTACCTGTGTTGGGAGCGTGCGCGTGCGCTGAAGAACTCTCTATAAGATGACGAAGACTCCAGTCGCTAGTCCATAAAGGTCAAATTTTCTTTGACTGTCGTGATTAGTAGTCAACTAATCACGACACGTATCGAAACGGCAGAAATTAAAATACCACCAAGTCACCTTATTTCCAAGTCTATTTTAATTCTTAGAATTTCTCCATTTCCTATTTATGGAAATGCGTAAAAAAACCCAAAGCGAGCTCGACTTTATTTTATTTCATCACTAGCTGCGCCCTGCGGCTTCGCCCGCGTGGAAATCAATGTGTCAAAAGGTTTATAAACCTTCCTCTTGAATCACTCTCATCTATTAAAAAAACCGCGGCAAAATCCGCTCCGTAGTTTTAAAGATCATACATAGGGACAGACAGACAGTGGGAAGTGATTTTGTTTATATGCTTTGATTATTATGTCAAACAAAGAATATGTATGTACAAACCTAACATAGGCTTTAAGGCACTAATAACTAAATTATGTAACCTATTTGTATTAATAAATAATCTATCTATCTATCTATAATTATATTTTTAAGTTTAACAAGTGTACAACCTCCTTTATGAAATTAAGATTAAGTTAAAACCTATTTCCAGTTTGAAGGCAGCGAGCGCACGCGACTTCGCGATTTTGTAAAATCAATTAAGACTCTACTTAACTAAATTACTTAATAACTAAAGTTAGTTTAGTGGCAGCGAAGTTATGCAGGGGAACGATACTGAAGTTGAATTCATATAAGTTACGGCGATGTTCTCTGATTACTTGCATCATCATCATTACGAACCCGTACATTACCTAATTTGTGCTCGTATGCGCGGTAAACGTAGTGTAGGACGCCCCCCAACCAGGTGGGATGACGACCAGAAAAATACTGCAGGCAGCTGCTGGATGCGTCAAACTGAAGACAGGGCGCTGTGGTGCTCATTAGGTGAGGCCTATGTCCAGCGGAGGACTGGTACGTGTTGCGGCGTAAAAATCGACCCCTCCAACTTAGCCCGTGGATGACGTAATAGCTGACTAAAGGGAACTGGTTGAAGAAAGCAGCTTCCTTCTGTGTATTTGAGGGGGCGTCCATTAATTACGTAAGGCTTTAGGGGCGATGGGGGTTCAGTTAAATCTCACCGTCTTCTTCATGTTTCTGAAAGCGACAGATTAACAAACTATAACCTTACGGTAGCCTACATATAATGTACATACATATATAAAGCATAAAATATACACTAATCGATCGATGCCTCACTATTTGATAAGGTAGTAAAAAGTAGGTATATTGTAACATTCAGAAAGTAGATAAATAGAGCATTATAAGTTTTTAATTTCTCTAAGAAATTTTAGGTAGGTACCTATATAAAACTATATTATACACAAGCCCTTTCAAATATTTCTGTATTTGAAATTTTTAACCAAACGCCAGATATTTGAGATCGAAGCGGTCCTATCGGCCCGTTGAACAATACATCGTTTTCCGGACCGTTTGTTAAATTTGCTCATTATTTTCAACATAATAATATATTAGTCTGCAATATTGAATCTTATCACCAAAACATAAGTTTCAACATGATCTTGTGTCAAAACACAAGACGTCTCATTACCGCGATTTCCCGCGAGAGCGCGTCCAAATTAACTTTCCTTCTCAGAATCGAGTGTTGCTTCACTTCGAGTGTGCTTGAGTTAAACATTAACCACCATAATTGGTTGGTGGATTCTCCTCTTTTTTTTAAATATTATCAATGGTAATATTAAATAAATAAATATACATAATGCTGGACAATTCACACAGCATTATCTAGCCCCATGGTAAGCAGAGCTTGTGTTATGGGCACTAGATAACTGATATACACAATACATTAAATGACATAGATAGATATTTTATTTTTTATTATGTATAGAAAACGACCAGAACACCCCGAACAAATATCTGCAGATCGTACACACAATTGTTCCGAGGCGGGAATCGAACCCGCAACCTCCTGCGTCGCAGGCGGACCTTCGCCCACCGCGCCACATCGGTCGTCAATAATCAATATTATTAATGGTTTCGGTTGAGAGAACCCTTTTAATAAAAGAGGTGATTGAACATTTCAACCAAAGGCCAATAAATAGCAGTAATATACTTATTTTGTTGAAATGTTCATGCTTATGAACTAAAATTTTGATTTTATTTGCATTCAATGATTAAAACTAACAACAATTTTAATGCTTCAACCGCAAATATTTAAATTTTCTATACTAATATTATAAAGAAGAAAGGTTTGATTTTTTGTTTGTTTGTAATGATGGCACCGAAACTACTGGACCGATTTGAAAAATTATTTCACCGTTGGGAAGCTACACTACCGCCCGGTGAACACAGGCTATATTATATTTTCAAAAAAATTAGGGATCCGTACTAAAACCGTGCGAAGCCGGGAAGGTCCGCTAGTAGTTTATATTCTAATTCAAATAGTTTGTTTCGGTAAAATTTTAATCCAGCATTCAATAATTTTTAGTGGTTATCTATGCATTACCGCAATGACTGAATGTATATTTTAAACAAATCCTGCACAAACCACCTCATTATTTCGTTTAATATTTTTTTGTTGTAATTATTGTCTAAACGTAACTATTTCGGTCCGACTTTGTGTTTCGATACCCAGTCAGAAACCGACATTCATTAAATTCGGTATAACAAGTATCATTAAAACTGACCACGAGTAGCACGAGTACCTACTTACGCTGGATTTTCCAAATGTCCAGATTGCCCCTTGAACTCACTAGAGCTGCTCGAAATTGCAAGAAAATATTCGAAAATTGCGCTAAGTGCTCCTTCTGTGGTCCTCAAATTATCACCGGCTATTTTTAACTTGGCTCATGTAGTTTTGCAGTTTTCACAAAATCTATCTGTGATTGTATTTTCTGAGCTGTGTTCTCGACTAATTTGATTTTAATTGAATAAATAATGAAGGTAGCTCAATTGAAAATGACACATTCACCAAGTAGTTATACGTCATACGTAGGTACGTATCATAGTAGGTAGGGAGCTAAATATTTTACGATGTTTTAAAGAAAGTGTGAGCTCGGGAAGGCTATGAAAATGATAAGAAAAAAATTAATGGGTTTTTATTTAGTACCCATGGTTAATATTTAAACCGATGTATCTCCCGGGTCTCTTTTCGTTTCCCTCAGCCTTCGCTCTTTTGTTTCTCACAGTAAAACATGTTCTTGATTGTAGACCACGACTCGGTAAACGTAGTGTAGGACGCCCTCCGACCAGGTAGGATGACGACCTGCGAAAGACTGCAGGTACAGGGTGTCCCGTGGCAGATTTCGGATTAGAAAGTTTGTAAAAATAACATTGTAAGTAAAAAGTAATTATTTATTGCTTATGAACTCAAAGTATAAACATGCGGATTTTAGTTTTTGAAGATAATTCCGTCTAAATGTTTACCATCTCGGTGCACACATTCACGAAATCTTTCGAGATTATTTTGAGCGACGCGTTTCAATAGTGTTGGGGAAATATCGTTCACTTCTCTCACAATATTTTCTTTCAATTCCGCTAAATTCTGTGGATTACTGCCGTAAACTTTTGCCTTGAGATGTCCCCATAGAAAAAAGTCTAATGGGGTAAGATCCGGCGATCTCGGTGGCCATACAATATAGTTTGCCAGGAAAATGTTCTCGGAGAAGACTCATGGTGGCTGTAGCTGTGTGGGGAGTTGTACCATCTTGTTGGAACCACGTGTGAGAACTGTATGATGAATGTGCTTTAAGTTTAGGCACGAAGTACTCGTTGATCATCCGTCTGTAAGCCTCACCATCAACAGTAACAGTCTCACCACGTCGGTTTTAAAAAAAATACGGTCCAATTATACCGTTCGACGACAAAGCAGCCCAGACAGTGACTTTTGGGTTGTGCAGGGCTTGTTGGTGTTTAATTCGAGGGTTTTGTTGAGGGCGGTTTTGTTTGTTCACAAACCCGTTTAAATGAAAATGGGCTTCATCACTGAACCAAATCGAGTTTAACGTACGGAATCGGCTTAACATGTTCTCACAGAACTCCTTGCGCACTGAGTAGTCACTTGGTTTAAGAGCCTGAACTATGTAATCCGCATAATTGCCGCTCCGAACTATATCACTCTCTCGCTCACCCGTGGACCGGTTTCCGAAATATTGCGATACAAACTTCGAAAAATTCCATGGGACACCCGTTAGATGCTGAATGTGAAATGTCTGAAGACAGGGCGCTATAGCGCTCATTGGGGGAGGCCTATGTCCAGCAGTGGACTACTATAGGCTAATGATGATGAGTAAATAAGTAAGTCTCTGTCGCTCGACTGTCGTAAGTCTGCGGTAGTAAACTTTCGTTTTGTTATTGTCTAACTCATACTAGCCCAGATCAGAAAACCTCTGCTAGACCTTATCTGAAATGTGCGTTCAGCCAAGTACAGGTTTTGATATCGCCAAATAATCTTACATTTCAAAGAGCCCTAACAATGCTTAAACTATGTATTCTCAAGTTTGAAGTGGAATAGCAAGTATTTGAAGAGTGCTCTGATATCTCACGGTCATTAGATCCTCTAAAACTCTATCGGAGGCAGCCATGTAAGAACATTGTATAAGTAGATACACTATCTCTAACCCGCTGTTTCGTTCACTACTCTGTGGTCGCTGGGTAAAGTGTACAATATGCATTAGCACTAAAGAAAAGGGTTCATTCCTAGTACATACCTATATATATTTACGATATAATCATCTTGTACGTGTAAAACCCCAAAAATGTATAAAACCTGTCGAAGGTGTAGCGAGACGGGCGAAGGTCCGCCTACGACGCAAATTGTTGCAGGATTGATTCTCGCCTTGGGACAAATGTTTTACGATCTGCAAATATTTGGGTGTTCTAAGAATTTCTGTGTATAAAAAAATACCTTTCTACGTATTGTATTGTATTATGTTTAACAGCCATCTAGTATCCATACCACAAGCTCTGCTTAACTTGGGGCTAGATGATGATGTGAAAATCGTCCAACATTATTGATTATATATATTTTTAAGATAATTGATTAATTTTGCCAGAATCCAAAATTTGTTCCAAGGAATACTCAAACAAACAAAGCTTTCATTAGTATGTATGTATATAAAAGGGTCCTTATTATCTTCATAAAATAAACCGATTAATTATAAAGCCTTGTGTTGAAGCCTGAATTTTATCGAAGTTAAAAGTCTGCGGTTTTTTGTAAACGTTGATAAAACGGTCGTTTACTTCGGTACAAGGTGCCCCTGGATTAGATTTAAGAAGTGAGTGCTAAGCAATTTTAAGTAGCACAAATAACTTGAACTAATTATTATCTGGGCGAGGTCTAAGCCCGCCTTCTACTTAGAAGAGTGTTGAAGTCGACAGTGTTCGGTTTTGATACACAATATAATCAGTTTTCAAATACGATTTATTAATTTTTGTTAGTTTGATTTGAAATTTTGAAGATAAATATCTCCGTTGATATCAGTGGGACTTAGTAGTAGGATATCAGTGGGACTTAGTAGTAGGACCATAAGGCTGGTACTTCAAAATTTGTGAGACCACGCGTGATCCTCCTCCAATGTATCGTCATCATCAACATCAGCCTATATGAGTCCACTGCCGGACATAGGCCTCCCCAATGAGCGCCACAGCGCCCTGTCTTCAGCTTGACGCATCCAGCATCTACCTGCCTGCTTGTCTTTCGCAGGTCGTCATCCCACCTGGTAGGGCTATGGGTTAATGTATAGAATACAAAAATACTTTTTTATACACCAGATACAGATCATTACAAAAAGAGATTACCTAATATAGGTATATCTAGTCCTATAAACGTTTGTTTCCTAAGATAAATAAATTCTCCCTTATAGGCACCTAGGTTTAGGTTACCTAGAACTGATGAAGGCTCAGGTTTCAGCAGGGTGTTTTCTTAACAATTAGTCGCTAACGAGGTGCCTGGTCGCAACCTCTGCCTCAAGGTTGAAGATAATATTGTTAATATTGTTTGCGTTTAACGTAACGTTACGTTATACAACGTAATAACGTTACGTTATACGTTAAGGAACTCACTTATACCATATCATATCTTAAGTCGTTCCTCGATCGATGCATTAATAAAATAAATAACGCACGTGGTGCTTGTTACACCTGTACAAATTTCAGAAAAAAAAAATTGTTCCCGGTCTAAGTATCGACCAAAACTGTAATATATAATTATAAATAGCGGCACTACAGTTAATTATAGCTCCAGGTGGGCAGGTGCGGGTTCGAATCTCAAACACGGCCCACCACAGCTCAAAAGACTTGCGGCGTATGCCTCGTTGAATTTGTCTTATTTGGCTTAGGCCCGCTTTGACCCTCGCGCCTTTCATATGTATGTTCACGGGTGAATACTTGCTTAATTTTAGGACTAATACTTCATGCCGAGTAGTGTAGCGGCCTTCATGGGCTCTGCTTACAAGCTGAAATAAGATCTATAGGGTGGATACAACTTCAAACTTTCGCGATCTGTTGAATTAAAGATTATATGTATATATATCGTGATGATACATTATATCGTGGTGAGTCGCCCCGTGATCACGATCGCAGTAGCAATACAATACAATACATTTATTCGTAACACCAAGTTATACGTCGAGGTACTAACTTCTAAGCACACTACACATTTGTACACAACAGGGGCTTTGAATTGGGCGGCACTGTGCAGTACACAAACACTGAACGTTTGTGGCTTCACTGGAATTTATATTAGAGTTGAAGAAAGCCATAAATGTGAGAATAATATCATGTGACCGTTTCATATTCATTTAAATAACTTCTAAACATACAAGAGCTTAATAGATGTAACTTGTATGCTAATAGATTTAGAGGCATTACGCTAACAAAAGATAAAGGGTGCTTGTGTTTTTCAGAGCAAATTTTGGGGTTTTATTTTAAAACTGTGTAGAGATTTTCATGTTCTTGACTTGGTTTGCGGGACTTGTAAAAATATTGTCTTTTTTACAACCCTTATGATATTTTATATTATGAAGAAGTCCAATAAAATCCTATACCGACCAATTTATTTATGGCCCAGCAAAAAAAAGTCGCAGTAGAAGCCCGGAGACATCTTTGCGGTATTTGACATACAGCTCCGTGTCTCGGTGCGCACGGTAAGCCGTTGGTCCTGCGCCTGACCTCTCCTCGGAGCTCTCCGGTCCCGTGTCGGTCTGCAGTCCCATTGGGTTTGAGACTGAGGGAACAGAGGATAGTGCACCATTGCAGTGTTCGGTTGGCACTCATTCGTGCGATAGCAAGTCCTGCACACATGGGAAGTCCCCTCCGAAGCCGCCGTGGCCTAGAACGGGTCGGAGTACATAAATAAATAAATAATGCTGGACAATCCACACAGCATCATCTAGCCGCTCGCCCAAATGTTTATTCTGTACAATGAAAACTAGGAAAACTATCGTAGTACATAAATCCTTCCTAACGGTTCAAGGTAGTCTAACAAAGCTGTTACTGTTACCTAAGCCACCTTCGTTTTGTCTTTGTAAACAGTTAGCGACATACCACATGTTTAAATAATACCTGTATAGGGTAAAGTAGGGATAGTTGTCGCAGGAGAGATTTCTACGTGTGTTTTAGCTTCGTAAGACCTTATTTTAGAAATTTTGTTTCTATTATTCAAAAATTGAATCCTTACACAAGGCTTGTCACGTTCTATAAGTAGGTTATGTCTATCCCATCCCATGGGACTGTTTTATGAGATAAAAAGTATGCTATACCTATGTTTGATTTCAGGATTAAAGATGATATGCAAAATTTCAGCCCGATCCGTTCAGTAGTTTTAGCGTGAATAATTAACAAACATCCTTTCACATATCTAAGCACCCAAACTTTCGCATTTATAATATTAATATGACAAGTGATTTAAATTTGAATTTTTATTGAAAAATAAAATTAAATACAATAAAATTCCTTTATTTCGGACAATTTCAATTTGCTACTTCTTCTACCGTGGCTGAAATCTGGCTGGCAAGAATGTCGATTTTCAGAAGGTAGGTTTTACATAAGTATCTTGCTTGTGGCCTCTATCCCTACTGTACCCTACCTACCCTACTGTACCCTACCTACCCTACTGTACCCTACCTACCCTACTGTACCCTACCTACCCTACTGTACCCTACCTACCCTACACTCTCCTACTCTAAGCCCACGCTGTCTGGAATAAGTTCCCGAGCACGAGTGCAAAGCTTCCGTTATAAATACCACATTGTATTCACCAGTATTTGCAAGCGGCTTTCAGCGCCTTTACCCGGAACGTCCCTAGAATTCCTATTTTTGGAATAATAACGACTATAAATATATGTTTAGCAGGAAAAGCTATAAGTTTTATTAATACCAGAAGTATTTGAGTATCTACTATTTAGGTATATTACGAGCTGTGGATGAAAGTGGAAGTAGAATACAATAGAATGATACAAAATTATGATTCTAATTCTTCAATGGATTCGCTCGGTGGATGATGAAATTAATTGATTGAATGAAATGTTTTATCATCAATAGACGAAGTGATTCATGAAGTAGACTAAGATGTATATTGAATGGGGTTTTGAGTAAATTGGTTAAAAAAGAAGACTTATAAACATTGAAGATATCAAAAACAATTATGCTGACTGCTCCGTGAGGCGTTTAATACTTTGCAATGCTAGCGTGCGTCGCATAAACCATTCGAGTTGAAAACAGTATTACGGAATTATTCCTAAATTATTTATCTTTTAATAGATCTATTTAGCTGCTTTATACCTGGTCAACGTAGCTTTCTATATATAAATCAATACAAATACAATACAATTTTTTTTTATTGTACACCATAATCAAATCATTAAAAAAATACATTATATGCGACCAGTATAAACAATCTTCCCCAAGCCGCTCCACCACAATAAACCAACATCTCTCACTAATTAGTTAGATACTGATACTGCGTACAACGGAACCAAGGAACAATAGCGGCAGGAGTACAGGCTCTACAGGAGAGATAATAAATGGTCGGTTGCGTCGCAGCTGGCACTCGCTGCGATCATTATGCTGGAATTGTGCAGTGGGGCTCGGGAATGCGAGGATTTGATAGCTAGCATCTGCTCACAGCTTTGCACGGTTTCTTTCAGGATAATCATAATAGAATATTATATCCCAGACAATTGTGCGTAATTTCAATTTGATTCAAATAATTGGTACGTCGTAAACAAATCTGGACAGTTATAAGTCGCATTTTAAATGAGGAAATAGAAGATTTCGTAAATTGTCAGAACATTTTATAAATAAAAGAATAATGAAATAATTTAATTTTACTAAGGCATCAAATCTGTTTCTTTGTTAAGGGTTTAGGTTTTTTTAATTACTTAAATGTACATAAACGACGATGAGATGGGAATGAATTATATGAAAAACTTAAAACTGTTTCATGTTCTTTCTAAACAAACTTTTAAAAGAGCGCAAGATTGGGCCATGTCTACGGAATCATGACCAACGCTTGACCCGCTATTATGATGGCCCACGAGGCCAATTCAAACAGCCAGTTCAACACGATGGGTGCAATCATAGGGTCAACTCTGCCTGCCTAATGACCCGCGCTGTTTACGCGCTACGTGCTTAGGCACTGAATGTATTACCTCGTTTAGAACCGCTGCGTTGACACTGACAGCTAATGATTTGGAGCAATGAGAATAATGTTTCATGATTACTCTCTACAACCTACCCAATGGGTTTGAAACGTGGCGTATTCAACATAATAACATTTTCAGGATGTTGTTGGGCCTGCCTCGTTACTGCAGTTCATCAGAGATGTTCACTAATACATTCACAAATGGCTTCGCGGCAATTATGCGAAAGCGAATGGCATCTCTGATGAGTAGAATGACAGGTAGTAACAACAGCATCCTGAAAGTAATATCTAGTAAATATACCCAATTCGACAGCACTGAGTGAAATTACTTATACTCGTTATTTTGGATTTATTTTCTTTGCTGTAATTGTATTTTCTTTTTGTAAGTTTGTGTATTTGTTTCCTATGGACCTTTGTTGTCTGAAAATAAAGAATTTGAATTGAATTGAAATACTTACAAACCAGTGTATCGCCATCAAGTGTTGGCACTATTACTACGACGACGACCGATATGGCGCGGTGGGCGAAGGTCCGCTCGCGACACAGGAGGTTGCGGGTTCGATTCCCGCCTCGGAACAATTGTGTGAACGATCTGCGGATATTTGATTCGGGTGTTCTGGTCGTTTTCTATATATAATAAAAAATATCTATCTATGTAATGTATTGTATTATGTATATCAGTTATCTAGTACCCATAACACAAGCTCTGCTTACCATGGGGCTAGATAATGCTGTGTGAATTGTCCAGCATTTATTATTTATTTATTATTATTACTATTGATGAGACATTCTTTATACTATATTTTTCTCATAATCCCAACGTTGTTCTTTTCCTCTGACACATGGATTTCTCCAGCAATTACGTCCTGGGGTTCTCTCGCTCGACTTCCAATGTGCCAGTTCAGCTAAAACTGTGACAGTCTTACGAAGTCACCGATGCTTCGCTGTTCTGTATCTAACATACTCTGACCTCTCTAAGTACGTACGACAGGCATAATAATTATGGGTACTCAACGTCTTAACGATAGGAATCTTTAGTACGAGATATTGCTGTATCTACAGACATTGGTAGGATATTTTGAGTACAGGACTTGACTGATCTTGAACAAAGCCAACGGAAATAATAATATCCAATGGAAATAACTGATCATTTTCACTTTCATTTTATTCTGTGGCCGTAGTAAGTGGGTATATAGGTATATTCATTTTGTTTGAAATGTTGGTTATTTAACTGAAAACCGAATAAAGCTCGTGTTTAAACGGTCATCAAGAAAAATTGACTCTAAAAACTTAATTTAGAAGTGAAATTGCACTTAATTATTTTCTTCAAACCAATCTCAGCAGTATTAACATCTTTTAAAGTTGTGTAAAATATACCATAACTCAACTAATTTAGAAGTGAAAATCGCACTTGACCTCGGATATCGATGAACCTTGTCGGCAGATACAGTCAGCCGCCGCTTGGGCACGGACCGATGCCCTCTCCGGTCGAGGGTTAAGGTGTGCTCATGTTATAGGCGGTAGCGGGGGTGGGGGCGGAGCACGGAAATACACAAAGGATCAACTGCAAAATAATCTTATGGTCCGTTCACATGTTGGTAAAATCATTACAAACCTTGATTGTTTTGACAGACTACAAAAGACAAAGCAACTCAAGAATCGCCGTAACATGCGGATTGGATGTACTATAAAGGAAGCTACCAAGAGTGACTTACAACATGTAGTTATTTGCACTTGCACATGGAGATCGGTGACCCTCCAATTAAATGCAAAAAAATGGCGACCATTGCATCGTACAGAAGTCACGTTCCAAACATTTTATTTTTAATACTTACGAACATAAACTCTGTTTAGGTGATGGTTGTGCTTGTTCCATTCCAGGTCTCCCCTTCGGTCACACTTTATTTAAATAAATATGTGTGTGAGAGAGATACTTGGAAATCTAATAAGTAAGGAAAACTGAACAACTCGCATTCGATGACTGGGGATATGTTAACTTGTATTCTCTTTAAAATGCATAAAATTCGCCAAACCCCATTAAAACATTGTTTGTAAGGGCCTATTGTTACATTGTTCAGGTTCATTCAAAAATGCACACGTTAATTGAACAGAACAACATGAGGTCCAATAATAATTATTATGAGATAACATTTCAACATTGTGTGTGATTGGGGATGAAATTATTATTAATGGGACTAGAATGCATCGGTGGAATTTGTCTTCGATTTGGAGTTGGATTTGTTTATGGAAACGACCCTAAGCAGTTTCTCATTGGGATTCCAACGCTGGATACAGTTCCCCGGCACCGGGAAGTTTAGATTTTAGGCTAACCGAAATCATGTCGTCCTTGATATTATTCCTTTTCAATATACCTACTGCCCAGGGTCATAAAATGCTCACTCCAAATTTACCATGCTATCTTGAAAGACATGCGTGCAAGCTTGCGTTAACCAGAGGTAGATTAGAGTTCTAATCAAGAAGTTGAGATTCCGTCAGCCAAAAATACTATACTCAGCCACGCTGTTGGTTAAATTTAAAGATATTTCAATGTACCTCTAAGTACCTACTTTATAGAGTGCAGATTATAATGAGTAAATAGCCAGGCTCGTTATATATATAAATCGCAGTTGGTAATCTCCGTCTCGAGGAGGCTCGACAGCCTCTCGCGTCGTGGACTCGAGAGATCGGATTATATGGGAATCACTGGATCCGATCTTTGGTACACGGAGTTGTGTAAGCAAAGCCTTTAGACAGTTTAATTTGGCTTGAATCAGAATCATAATATTTCGCATAAGGGTATGAGGAAAAATTAAATATGCAATTTAAAATATTTCATACTTACTTTTATAAAATGTAAATCATTTATTGGCCGCTTAGATTACTAAGGTTTGAACTGTTTAGATTAAGGGCTGTTGATTTTGATAAAACAATAAATAAAATAAAAACTAAAGTTGTTATTAAATTTTTTTTTCACATTACTATTTTACAAGTGTGCAAAAAACAAAAATCAGCAGAAAGCACCTAGTCTTAAAATGTAATTCGTTATTCATAAAGATAGAGGCCACCCGTCATTGTTTCATCTTAATTGTATTCATATTTCCTGTAATTATTAATACGTCAAACTTCTTTATATTACTGCTAATGTTGAACAGTATAAATAACTCTTGCCTACATTCCAACTCTGCCAGCGACGGCTAAGCAGCGATAATCTGAAGGTCTGGCGTCGGATGATAACGAGGGGTGACATTGCATCCACTTTTATTGGACGACTTATCAACAACTTAGACCCTGACCATGTAGACTATCTCTCAAGTGAGACTTGGCTTTGAGCTTGAAGTTTCAATGTGGTAATATATACCCACGCGTTCATTGGTGAAACTTGATAGTTTTAGGAATAGTTTCTAAGACCAAGTAAACAGTTAGGTTTAAGTTTAATCATAATTGAATACATTACAATTTGTACCTTATTGAGGTACTAAATTAGTTTGAAGACAAAATAATACGAACTTAGCGCGGTTTTACTATATGGATACGAAGGACCAACTAATGTCTTGAACAGCGATTTTTCAATAGATTATAGAAAACCCCGCGACTCCAATTTAAAATGTGATTTGGGAAAAAAACAAACTTTCTGTCCAGTATCCTCATACCATAGGTTGGTATGATACTGGACCTCTACTTAAAATATTTAATTTATTTTGGAGATCATTTAATTATTGTTTTTAAAACCGACGAACGACGACCTCTGTGGCGCGGTTGGCGAAGGTCCACCTGCGACATTTGTGTGTACGATCTGCAGATATTTGTTCCGGGTGTTCTGGTCGTTATCTATGTATAATAACAACTATCTATCTACTTACATATGGTATTCTGTAAACCAGTCATCTAGTACCCATAACACCAGCATTGCTTAGTTTGGGGCTAGAT
Source organism: Eupithecia dodoneata (assembly GCA_947044415.1). NCBI lineage: Eukaryota > Metazoa > Arthropoda > Insecta > Lepidoptera > Geometridae > Eupithecia > Eupithecia dodoneata. Next base: position 896,397 of record OX345656.1, on the reverse strand, counting down.
GAAGCTGTGTGGATTGTCCAGAATTATTTAAATGTTTACTCATCTCAGACCGTTCGTGTCTCCGCCTGAACGAATCTTCCAAAACAAACAAGCCAAGAGATCAGCGCAAACAAAGCATCCCTTATCAATTTCAAAGGAAACTTCTCGAAATTCAATAAAAGTATCGTAAGACGAGACTCCATCTGAATTTGCAAACAGGATATTATCACGGAGTTTTCCTCCGCGAATGCAATTTGTTCAGTTCGCCTCACCTTGTCCGATGCATGTGCAGGATCCTCCCTATAAGGACATTTGTATGAGGACTGGGTCCACTGAAGCATACTTTCTTATACTAATATCAAGCATTTCTTGCACGCACGCACGGCTACGTTAGCCGAGGGAGCCAGAGCAACAGCTGTTATGCGAGACGATTTCCGTCAAAATTCCGATCTCCTTGTCACTGTAAAACTTTTGAAACTATCATGGTTATTAAAACAAAAGTCATTTGTTATGGGATATTTTTACCATGATTTGATTTTTGAGTTGTCTAATATTTTGGCACAGTTTCATACTCCAGGATCACGGAACACCAACTGAAGGCACTGCGAGTACGTTTTTATTGGCGGACAAAGCGATCTACCCTCTTTTGTACCGATATTATAAAATAATCAAAAGTCCGAAATGACCGAGACAAACTCAACGCAACATTGCATTATAACGTCGACTGTAGCACTTTGGTTTACAATGTCATTTACTACGCCGGATTTCACATTCATAGCTCTCAGCCAAACATGAGAGTTCCGATGATATTGCAAAATGCATTTGCCATTTTCTATTTTCTAGTAGCGCTGGAAATCTAGCGTTCCAATGTTGCCAGCGCAAAACTATATTGAAGTTCTGCAGAGGTCGCTCAACTTAGCCATTGTTTTTGTCTGAATCCGTAATGGTGATGCTACGCGATGTGTGTGGAAGCACTTTTATATGTATTAACGTGTTGGATATTTCAAGGTACATTTTCGTCCTCGGTGTGTTTAGTGAGAGTGTAAGAGCCAACTTATCAGATGTTGGTTGCCGCATTTTAATCGTGTGTCGGCAGACAGAGGATTACAAAAATCTCATACAATTATGAGACGTCACTATCACGTCTCAATACTTTCGTCAAATGGACTGGGGACACTGATACTGTTACGGGGACAAATCTGAAGTTTAAAAATGAAATCTGTATCGGATAAGTGTGAACAGCTCATATAAATGTCTTGCAAGTAGAGTAGCCGATTTATTGTGAAGTTGGTTAAAGGCTTACTAGAAAATGTCAGATTATCTAGAGAGGATAAAAAAGCTTGGGACGGGTTTTGCTACAACTCGAAAATAACAACTAACAGGCTTTAACTCTCTTGTAGGTTTCTTGTTCGTTTATTTACTTTAGTCTACATACTGAAGCGATAAAAATTAAAAATATTACTTTATTTCTGTGTCAGTTTTTAATATTAGGAGTTTCACCTTTTCTAAGTGTACATTTACTGTATTTATGAAAATAAATAATTATTCACATGATTTGAATAAATACAGCAGACTAATATAATTAAATTAATGAAATAAATTAAACTAACGCGGCGGCGCGTCGAGGCAAACCACCTGCCCGATGGTCAGACTACCTTGTGGAGGCTGTAGGAGGCAGTGGATCCGACTGGCACCGCCAGGAGTGGCGAGATAAGGAAGAGGCCTATACTCAGTGGGTGTTACCGGCCAATTAGATAGAGAGATAGAATGAAGTAAAAATTAAGAGTGAATAAGAGATGAACAACAATACGTAGGTACTATTCGATCTCACAATAATTGATCAGCTTTACCAACAAATACGGAAATATAAAAAGCAAATGGAACGAGATAAAAGAACCGAACAAACAAAAACGTTCAACGCCATTCAATTCCAATCCACGTTTGGATTGTTTAGTAAATCTGCTCTCAGAGTGCCCTTCCACTGTTCAACAAAGGGGACGGATATTTGTTTTTATTTAATTATAAGTTTTTTTACTGATATGCATTCAAAATCATTTGGCCCCGTCTATAACTATTATTTTTATGCAATATGGCTCTGCGTAGGAGATATTTGCCGCCCCAGAACCCCTCCATGTGGGGGGGACATGGGAGTTCTGGGGCGGCAAATATTAAGAAGACAAGGTACCTAGGGTACTACTCAACTTACTCTTAAAACAAGTTGTCACTAGCATTTCAATAGGTATAAGGTAGTATAGACATATGTGCAGGAGCCTAGCCATCAAGCATTTCAGAATAGAACAAGAGGTCGAGAATTGCACGAACCATCAATACAGCATTGCATAATTGTATTGTTGTAAAAACCTCATCATCAAAAACGACTACTCTATTAGGTACATAAAATATTTCAAATAATCATAAAAATCGGTCCACAATTGGCGGATAAATCGACAAACATACATTCATCCCAACATAGAAACTCCTCCTGTTTTCGAAGCTGGTTCAAAATGCAAACCATTGATATAATAAGTAGATATTGATACATGGTTAATTCAGTACAGTACCTGACTAAATAAATATTTCTAAACTTACGTGATCTGAATACATTGTCAGCAACCTAGGTACTAAGATTTAATAATAATTAACTTTCTCAAAGGGCCTCTATAAAATAATTAATAGAGGTCAAAAAATCAAAAAAATCTAATCTATTTGAAGGTGTTAATAGTGTAGTAAACACTATTAACACCTTCAAATAGATTAAAAACATCAAATAATCTGAACAAAAAATTATAAGTATTAATACAAAGGGTACCACAGTACAGTACTTGACGGTTACTGCGGAATTATTATACTTTGTTAGTATGCTAGTATATAAGTCTTCTGGTGCAGTGGGAATGCGATATGTGATTGTTACAATATTCAAATGTTATTCAGTGAAAGAGAATACATATGACTTACCGGATAGATAACTTCAGTGAAGCAAGCTGAAACTAAAGCAGCTGGTTGATATGTTCTTACTGCATTGGTAATGTCAACGCTTGAAGGCAAACAGGTACACCATGCTTTTAAAGATCTTTAGGAAATTTGAATTTTGAAAAATGATTAAAGCACACTGCTAACACAAAAATATGCATTCAAATGTAAATTGACGTCATCAGGTGCTAGCAAGCTCACGGGCTCACGTTTGAAGTTTGTGGGAAGCCATTTTGTCAAGGAAAAAATAAAATGTACCGGTTTACAAAATTTCTTTATTTGGCACATTAATCAAATATTAAACAAATAATCACTACAATAATACAAATTAGACTATAAAATAAGAACTTAGACAAGTCAAAATTTATACGATACTCGAATTATAAACAAATATGTAAAGATAACGAGTTTAACCACATTATTGTACTGCGCGGTAGCGGAGTTGGATAGATGTGCTCACTGATGAGTCGTTACAAATGAGTAATTTAATCTAAGCCGAAGTGAAGTCGCGCGCATAAGCCAGTTGGTCCAGAAGCCGTTAGTTCCCTGGAGAGGCAACCTAATATTTATTTATTCTACTCTACTCTAGGTAAACATTTTCATGTTCGCCATTTTCCGTTTTATGTTGAGCTTATGAATTTAACGCTGCAAGCTGACCTGTTCGTAAACTTTACGACCACTGGAAATTTCACTTATTACAGGAAATTGGTGTTTTCCTTCGTAATTTTTTTATGTTGCTACGTAAGGGATTTCTTAAATGATTTCATTTGCTTGGTCTTAACTTCATTTTACTTCTTAACTTTGGTAAGTATCTACTATAAAGGTGACATAAAACAGAGTACCTACGAGTATCGGTAGATCCTTACTTATAGCTCGTACCTATCGACCTAGTGCCTATAGATATTAAAGGTTTAAGAAAACATTTTACAATAACTTTCTTCGTGCATGGTATTGTATAAATTATCCGATTACTATGATTACAACTATAAACGACGACCGATGTGGCGCTGTGGGCGAAGGTCCGCCTGCGACGCAGGAGGTTGCGGGTTCGATTCCCGCCTCGGAACAAATGTGTGTACGATCTGTAGATATTTGTTTCGGGTGTTCTGGTCGTTTTCTATGTTTAATAAAAAATATCTATCTATGTAATGTATTGTATTATGTATATCATTTATCTAGTACCAATAACACAAGCTCTGCTTACCATGGGGCTAGATAATGCTGTGTGAATTGTCCAGCATTATTTATTATTTATAAAAATACTAATTACTTATATAATCACTACATAGTATTAAACAAAGTCGCTTCCCGCTGTCTGTCTGTCCTATGTATCTTTAAAACTACGCAAAGGAAGAGGTTTTTTTAAATAGATAGAGTGATTCAAGGGGAAGGTTTATAAACTACATATTTGAAACATAGGTTTCCACGAGGGCGAGGCCGCGGGGCGCAACTAGTATAATATAAAATAAATTGCTGTGCCCTTACAAGGTAAATGTACCTACTTCTACGATAATAACACCTCAGCTAAAATTATGATTTAATTTACATATGTGTATGCAATTAATAAATGATTGAATGAATAACCTTTAATTCAAATACAACAACTTACTGTACTAAGTACCTAGGTAGAAGTACTTACGGTACACTGAGCAGCACTGAAGCACTTTAGTACCTTGTCGTACTAAAGAACGGTAATAGGCTGGCTGAAGGCGGTGAGTCAACTATACAGTGACAAAGTAATAAAGGGCACTGCAGGTAACAAGCGGGCACCTTAATCCAATACCGCTCCCACCCAGCACAAGAATGTTTATTCAATGTCCATTTATGCTGTGCTGCAGCGGTGCTTTTCAGGTGTGCGACTAGTTTTAGGTAGTTGTATTTTATATCCTAAGTACCTACCTGAGGTTTATTGTTAAACTTAAATACCTACGACTTTTTGATAAATAAACCGTTCTCGTGTACGAAGAGTTCCGTACGACATCATTTATTTTTCAAGATGTAATCTGGACGTCGTATTCATTGAATAAAATAGAGTCTACTATAACGATTGCAGAGATAGGGCGGTAAAGAAGAGCCTAATTATGAATTTACACAATACAATAACTACAAGTTACATGTAAAACGCAATAAGGTGAGCAATACAGTATACAATATTGTCCTTAAATAATATAATAGTATGTCATAAAAATATAATTAAATAATTGTATAGTTTTTTTTTTCAAATTCATATAAAAGGCAACGCGTAAAACTTGAACACTGCCCTTGGCACCCATTGGATACGGAACCCTAAACGAAAGACCTAGCTCGACTTATCGCGTGACATGGCCACGTCAATTCACATTATAGCGACAATGAACATAGAGTTATTAATCTGTGAATAGAGTTATTTTCTGTATCCCTTAAATCAGCCATCGCTATGGCGGCGGCGGCGGCTGTAACAGCGCCAGAGGGCCACTTAGATTAGTCATTGCCTTTACATAAGGCTCTATACGTGGTCAAAATCACTATCGAATCAGTGATCCTACTGTATTTGACACATTTCACTGCTTCCCCATGTTCGATCAAACGATCTTATCCATCTACGGTCTGGTAGAGATCGCTCTTGAGCGATAAGACCGCCAAATTTTCACATGTTTTGAATCTTTTTATCTTGTTTTTTTTTTCAGTGTGCAATAAAAGGATTTTTATCTATCTGATTAGGTACATATTACCAGCGATGGCCCTACCATGTCCTTATTTATTCTTTCTTTCATAACATTCCGCTTTGGAAAGTCAAGTCTTTCAAATATTCAGCCTCACTCATTTCCCTGAAAATCTTTTTTGTCGAAGCCTCGTCAAAAAGGCGCCGAAAAGCAATCTCGCTCTACCATGAACAAAGGCTAGGACCGGCGCTGCATAGAACGTCTTCAGTGGAAACTAAACCTTATGTTTACCTCATCAACATTTCGTACATTGATGCTTCAACTACATAAATTCTGCGAATATTAAAAAAAGTTTTGAGCGAACAAAAATACCTATTTTTTCATTGATATCGGTTAAGCATTTGATCACCATCACATACTTAAGGAAGCGAAGATATTGTGGTCTAAAATGGAGCACGCTTTTCGCAGAAGGAACTTATACACTCTGGATTTGAAGGCAGACGTGGGAAGTTTGTTCTTGGTACAAATAACGAAAGTAGAGCGGAAACGTTCGGTTCGACACTATTATGGTGTGACGACCTTCGAATTTAAAAACGAAAAAAAACTCCCCCTGTTGGTAAATGTTTGTCTTTATTTGTGGACAAAAGTTTAGATCCTGATGATTTTCTGTAGCATCTTACAATTTATTGGTCTCTCAACTTCATAAGTTGATAAATACTTCAGCCGGGTGACAAACCATGGAAAAAACCATGCCAACTCCTTTTATTATATTCGCAGAGACAAAAAGCACATTATCCAAAATGATGGGCCCCTCAATCATCTTTGTAACGGAAGATCGAATAATAGCCGAATTGTGGGGGGAGCAGATGATTTATGGGTACGGGGATCTTTTACTACAGGACTGGATGATTCTCACGACACCAGGCCTAACCTATGTAGATGTAAGGCCACAGAATAACTAACAGGGTTGTTGGTAATTCACTGACACTATTCAATTTACATCTGGGTCCTTAGAGTGAAGCCCTCGTGACCTGTAATACAGGTTTCACTAAACCTACATCAAGCACAAGTCTTCACAATACAGGTTCGATCTGGTATATAAAATACATGGCATTATTTTGTATCTAATTTAAGCGAACCTTTGTGAAGAACTTAAAATAAATTATTATTATCTTTTAATTTGGGCTAGCTATTATTATATGGCTAATACATCCGACAGAGAACCAAAGTTATCGAGCGAGCTATCGCTCTAAGAATTAGCAAGCTGAAGTGGCAGTGGGCCGGCCATATCCTACCACAGATTAGATCACGTTACTTTGGCCCGACTTTGTATTTACCTGGATTCTTGAAGTGTTCATTTCACCAACTGGTTTTGATACTCATTCAAGTTTAAGCAATCTCCCAAGGACGAACATAATTATACATAACAAGCCGTTAAATATTATTTCCTAAGTTAGAAAATATATTTAAATTTATTTCTTTATTTCCTGTAAATTCTTCACCAAAATGTGTGCACTAATGTGTGTGCGTAAATGTGAAATGTATACTAATACATTTCACAAAGCTTTCATGGTACCTTTTAGACCTTTCTACCAAAATATTGTCGCGTAATCAAAATGCATCGCAAAGCTTGTTTCGACGGCGAATTAGCAACGACGTCACTAGTCAAAGGCAACGCACGCAAAGCACAAAGTAAGTACTTGGAAGCAGTTACTACTAAGTACTACCAGTACACACAACGTAACTATTTTTAGAATATAGAATATAGAGACTCGCCTTATAACTAAAAGAAAATGCAAGTTCTCTTCGGTTGTCGTAAAGTAAATAAAGTGCTGAGAGCACAAGTCCAACATCATTACAAAATTAACAAACCCCACTAAATTAAAATCTTCACAAATGTTTAGGTCAAGCTGGCTTTACTAGATTTGAACAACATGCAAAATATGAAAATTCCTCGCATTATTTCAACTCTAGTAAACTGTAATTTAATTTTTGTCTGTACCTTTAGATAAAATTATTTCATTAATATAATCCCGAAAGTTGAATTTGGTTACAAATGGCCGCCTTAGGGCGAGTTCAGAAGTCAAATTAAGGATTCCGTGAGCGTCTTCTACCTGGCTGTACCTACTCTGCGTACAGAAGGACCGAATATAGATAATTTTACAAATTAACACTTTGATCGCTTCCCTACTAATGTCACTAATAATGAATCTATCTCTAGTTTTGAATTTTTATACTTCTCGTTAACAAAAAGTGCTGGATATGAAACTTAACAACAAAAATCTATAATAATTTATTTCCATAGAAACAATACGGTAATAAATAAAATGAAAATAGTATTATTCGATCTGGGAACTGCCGTATTCTTGAACTGAAATAAAATGCACATTCTGCACTGTTAACAAACAATCAAAACATTTACAGCTGAACTACAAAAACCAACGTAAACACCGGTCACAGCTAGCTCATTAGGCACCCGTTAAACGAGCGCTTTCGACTGTCTAAAATTAAAGCATGTATAAGGTGAGTCTAATTGTAAACCGTCGTAAAACGCAGTTTTGTGGTAACGCTTTTGTTAAACACACGTTCAACATGTCTTTTTTTAGTACGACGGTTAACATCTCTTTTTTTTAGCAGTGATCCTGTTTTGGTAAGTGTCTGTCTCTACATCGACTACTTACTCTATGGCAAAGTAATAAAGGAGTCAGAAATTCACAAGTTCCGAAATCGGATATGAGGCGAGAAAATGAAAGGTTCATTTGTTATACGTAGATACTATATGGATAAACTACGATTAGAATTAATTGTAATTAATTCTGAATACAATAAGTAAGGATCTCTACCTGAAAAGATAAGAATTTTTATCTGATAGATAACTCCTTAGTAAACCTTTTTTGTAAAAAACTAGCTGAGCCCCGCGGCTTCGTCCGCGTGGAAATCTATGAGTCAAAAAGTTTATAAAACTTCATCTTGAATCACTCTATCTATTTAAATAAATCGCATCAAAATCCGTAGCGTAGTTTAAAATATCTAAGCATGCAAAGGGACAGACAGACAGCGGGAAGCGACTTTGTTTCCATTGAGAGGATTCCCAACCCACATCACAGAGATACCCAGAGCCCTATTCATATAGCTAGACATGTACTTAGGAACACACCATGGAAATTTACAAACATACATATTTGCTATTCCACAAGTCAAAGTCTCTTTTATTATGTAGTGATAAGTCGGAGTTGCATAAGCGTGAACTTTTTCCCCATGTTTCCCAGCTTTCTCCCAACGTGTTCGTTTAAAAGCTGTTGAATAGAAACACAGCTTTGCACCTCAAGGGATTCATTAAGAGCACTTTACGGGAACTTTCACGTCGTTAGAAACTGAAGCTTTGCTGTAAAACATCGTATACTTGCACGACTTACAGCTTCTACGTTCTTCTACGTTTTCGAGCCGGGGAGCTTCGGCTCGAAAACGATGACTAAATAATAGTAAATAATAGTTATTCTGTTAATTTAAAGTGTATACAAATAACAATTTAAGTAGTCATAACATCGCCTTCGGGCTTTATATAAACCTGTAATGATGTTACTATATCAATAAATAAATAAATAAAGTTCTAGTGAAATAAATAATCAGTTTACTTTTTTTATATTGCTTATCTAATCTTTTGTGAAATTTAGTTAACCTAAAACTTATCCCTCTTTACCGACGAAAGACAAGTACCTAGCAATGTTACCTACATAACGTAGGTAACATTCCAGCTACAAAAAGTGAAACATAGATCGCTGGTAACACTACGTATAACGAGAGTAGGTAATGAAGACTCATTTCATTCCAACCACTGATTATAATCTGCCGGCAACCAGTGGAAGTAACTGGAGAAATGCAGCTGAGAGCTTTTAATTATAGTTTTCTATAGTTATGTATGTTAAGAATGGCTTTTAGGCTGGACTCGAAAGATAAATTATTATTATATCAAATAAAAAAATACATTTGTTTTAAAAAAGTATGATGCATGAAAAAGTCGTCAGCTCAGGGATTTTCATTTATTTTGCGTTAAGCAATATTGAGCATTGAAATCCATATAAATTAATCTTAACCTTCGAAACTAACAGAAATAGGAACATTTATTACTTTTAATAACATTGCACATTTTAAAGACACATTGCTAGTACTTATAAAAAAAACTGCAAGAATATAAGTTTGTGAATAGGCCGAAACTAATGAAATTGAGAACGAAATTGGCAAAAAAGATTCTTTCTTTGCAGGGAAGTCGCTGAAACCAGTTTAAAAGTTTTGACTGCATCGTTGAAAGCTACTATTAAAGCGAGTTGGATTATCTGCTATTCGCTGCTTGTTATACGAATTTGCATTTTAATGGGCATTCGGTTTACCAAGCTAAAACTACCCAAATTATTATGATATTCAGGCATATAATATATTTCTGAAATTGTTCATGATGTATTATTATAATATTATATTCTGTATATATTGATGTGTCACGGCGGGAAAAGGTCCGTCTAGGCCGCACGAGGTAGCGGCGTAGATTCTCGCCTTGGAGCAAATGTTTGTACGATCTTCAAATATTTGTCCCGGGTATTTTATTTGTATATTAAAAAAATATCTAGGTATTAACAATTTAGTGTATTAAAATATATCAGTCATCTAGTACCGTAGACAGAGAAGCAGGCTTACCTAGGGCCTAATACCCATAACACAAGCTCTGCTTACCATGGGACTAGATGATGCTGTGTGGATCGTCCAGTATTATTTTTATTTATTTCTTGGTGACGTATTTGTGACCGCTGGCGAAAAAAATAAAAGTTTTTAACGGGTTTTTCATCAAATAAAATGTAACAAAGCTTGATGGGTAATTCGAGCCACGCTGTCCGAATTCAACGTATAACGGAAAAGTGTATTGGGATTTATACGATGGAAAATCTAATGGAAGCGCACAAAAATGCCTTGAATATTCCAGTAAGCAAGCTTTCCAACTATGTATTTTGCTTTCATTTTTTTTTACATTTTAGCCTCCTTTTTGCAGATATCTATTGTAAAAATGGGAAGACGGCTAAAATTTATAAGGCTATGTGGAAACAGAATTGACACAGTTGCGTTTACCAAGTATGGCTAGAGCCAAGATTATCATTCCATAGGATTACGTAGCACTGCTACGAGATCGCGTAGCAATGCTACGTAATCCAAACAATATCGTAGCACTGCTACGAGATTATTGGCCGGTGCTACGCCGTAGCAGTTATAGTGCATGTTTTATAATAGTGCGTCACGGAGTCTAAGTCACCTTATTTCAGAGTCTTTTAGTTTAGAGTTGGAGGATTTTCGCCCAACTGTCATCCAAAGACCAACTATTAAGCTTTGGATAAAAGGATAAACATAAATTAGCTTAGCGAATATCTTTCATAATGCGCATTATTCCACATAAATCATGAAACCTAATTTATTCGGCACAGAGCCAAGACCACGACCAACGCCAAATGGACAAATTCGTTAATTAAACCGGCATGAAGTTGGTCACTATTTAATCCAGAAGTGGAAAATGAGTACGGCATATTAACTTTTAAGAAGACCTTGTGATAATGACTTCATGTAACAGTAGATAAAAGTTAGGTCCAGTTAGTGCAGCGTCTTGAAACTCTTCCTTATAAAATTAAATAGAATAATATAAACGAGCTTATGGACCAAGTTACCAAAGTACCTAGCATTTGGCTTAGGAAGCTGGTCTGAGCTCCTAACTGAGTAGTAAGTAGTAAGCACTAAGTTTCTATCTACTGAAGCAATCTACTTCTAATACGAAGCAGGTGCTACGTTCGAGATCGTCACGTTAGGTACTTTGAAAATACGTTCCAAAACGTCTTTAACTAGGGTGATTGTGTTGGATCCCTCACAGAAGGCGAAAATGTTACTTAATATATAATAATAGTTTGAATAATATTTAGTAACAATTCCGCGCTATCTCTTCTGGATCTGGATCTAACTCAGTCTATACCTAAGGTAGAATTGGAACCTAAGCAAAAAAAGTCGATAACTACGAACCTTTTTTGTGTTGGAAGAACACCAACGTTTCATCACATAACGAGGGACTTCTTCAGGGTGAGCGTATACCGCGTCCCTTTGAGTTCTTCCAACACAAATTAAATTCGTAGTTAACCCGCTTATATCCGCAATGAAGTTGTCAACTCCCATAGCTTTTATAGTAAAATATTTATTTATATAAAAGAAGTCATTAGTAGCAAAGGTAAATGACCCATCAAGCACAAATACGTAAGAACCTATTTATAGTATTTACATATATACCGAGGTCGTATTACTTAGGAAAGTGTTTCAACCTTACCTACAAATAAACTTATATTACGAATGTAGGTAAGTAAATTTCGATATTATATTGTACACGAGTATGTAATTAGTAGATATATATATATGTATATGTAATAGATGCCTTTATTCATTCTTAAACTATAGAACACCTACAAAGTCTTTAGCAAACATTCGTGCTGTGAATAATCACGGCTATCAATCAGGTCGACTTAGCCTCAAAACTAGGGATCCTTGATAACCTGAAGTTACTTAGCTGAAACTAAGAAGATTAATCATTTCACTCGCCGACATTGTTAAAGCCATCATTAACAGTAACCGTTTTACATTTAAACTCGGAATAGCAGTCTTATTGCTGGAACTGGAAATTCCGCTGAACATTTTCAGTTATTCCTCCGCTGGGAGTCGTTCGCTATCGAATGGTTTCGCCTTGCGGCGTTTCAAGAAACTGCTTTGATGTTTTAAGAGATACTTTGAAGATAAAAATCGTATTCCTTGTTATTCTAACTTTTCTGTTTCTAGGTTCTTTACCATATTTATGGCAGAAAATATTAGCATTACTATCTAACTAAGGCCACGGAATACATATCTATGGGTACCTGTTATGTATAGTTAGGTACCTAAGGTGAAAATGAAAATGAAAATGAAAAGTTTTATTTCTTTAAGCTTACAAATAAGCACTTAGACAGGTCATATTTATAGTATTCATTATTATCAATTAAACTATTTTATAGTTCACTTAAATTTTTTGTCCACCAGTGGAAGAAGTGAGAAGAAACCACTAGTATGTTCATAACTTATGTGTCTAGTACATTTGGTTTGCTTATCTGTAAGTTGGTAGATTTTGAGTTGGAGCAAAACTCGTTCCAAGCTTTTTTATCTTCTAGGTAATCTGATATTTTGTAATAAGCTTTTTTACAAAGAATATGTTTCACAATTTTTTTAAATTTGTTTATTGATAATTTTTGCAACTCATTTGGTGTTTTGTTGTAGAAGCGTATACATTGCCCTTTAAAAGATACATTTATCTTGTGTAGCCTAGTTGTGGGCATAGCGAGTTTATTCTTATTTCTAGTATTTATATTATGTATATCACTTTTTTTAGTGAACCGATTGATATTTTTATGAGTGTACAACAAGTTTTCATAAATACAATGTGTATTGTCGAACCTTGATCAAACGAGATGTGTGAATACACGATATATATTTATCGATAAAAAACAAAAAATAAAAAATTATATGTTACCTATCTCAAAAATAAAGCCGATTTAATATTTTTTTTTATGAAAACTAATTCATCTGGTTTTTTCTTCGTTTCTTTTTGAGTAAACGGTGTATTTTATTCAAAGTAGTCTCATTTGAAGCTAGATAGTGTACCTAGCTAATAAAATAAGAAAAAAATACAATTTCGGTACATTAGCCTAGTAAAATCAATATTATTTTAGAAATTTGCAAAAAAAAAAACTATTTTTATTTTATTTTTGATCAGTAACTTTAAAACTGGGTTATTGAGGTGTACTTTTTTGCATGTTGTATTAAATTTCATAATTTAATCTACAAATCCTCCGAAACTTATGGGTCTATCTCTTTTCGTTGTTATGTTATTCACCATTGAAAATAGGTACTTTCTGTCTGAAAAAAATTAATGAAGTATCATCAGCAAACAATACAATCTCATGATCATTCTTTACAAGATGAGGCAGGTCATTAATATAAACTAAAAATAGGAAAGGACCCAAGATAGAGCCCTGCGGTACACCCATTGTAACAACAGACCCTTTAGATCGTTTCCCATTAATATCAACTCTTTGTTTCCTATCACTCAAGTAAGATGTAAGAAGAACCAAAGAGCTGTCCCTAATTCCATAATGATGTAGTTTCCTGATTAATGTTTCGTGATGAACGCAATCAAATGCTTTTGACAAGTCGCAAAAGACGCCTAAAGCATCTTGCGACTTCTCCCAAGCATCAAAAATATGCGATACCAACTCTACACCGGCATCAGTAGTTGACCTGCCACGAGTAAACCCAAATTGCTTACAATGTAGCAGGTCATTGCCATTAAAATGTCTAAGCAATTGGTGTAAAATAAGTTTTTCAAAAACTTTACTGAATGTAGGCAGTACTAATATTGGTCTAAAGTTAGTGGGGTCAGACCTACTACCCGATTTAAACAATGGGATTATTTTACTATGTTTCAGTAGATCAGGAAATACGCCACAATCAATGGATTCATTAAATATAAAAGCTAGATCTGGTGCAATGGTATCAATTAAAGGTTTAATAATTCTAACGGAAATGCCCCAGAGATCTGCAGTTTTTTTAATATTTAAAAGTTTAAAGGTTTTTTTATATCGTTTTCATTAACATGGGTGATGGAGCAATCATTAATCTTTAAATAGTAATCATTAATGTAGGTACTGACCTTTCCAGTCTCACTATTAATTTATTTTCCAGGTTGATTTTATTATATTTTCACTATTTTTAATTTTCGAGCTAATATAATTTGATTTTGCTGTGTTACAAACTTTTCTAAATATTTTTGAGTAATTTTTTACTTTTTCTTTGAATTCCTGGCTAAAATTGTACTGCTTTTCACTATACAGTTCATACAACTTTTGTCTACTCTTATGTATACCTACTGTTGCCCACTCACTAAAGCTAAGTTTTTCTGAGACCAAGATTGATTTGGGTATGAATATTGAATTGAACGCATTGGTGAATTTATTAAAAAAACTACAATACGACTCATTTGGGTTGTTAGGTGAGTAGTTAGGTGATGGTTTAAAATCCCAATCCAATTTCAACCGTTGAAATCGATCTGTGGTCACAGAAATGTACTTAATTTTGTTTTTACAATTATTATTTTTAACTTTATGTTTTAATTGAATTAGTTGACCTAAGTGGTCTGATTTTAAATTGCTTATAATTTTGTGGTGTATTCTAAGAATACTATACGGATCTACCTATACCTATTAAATAAAATAATGACTACTTCGTGTAACCTGACGTAAATATATATAATAATAGATATATATTTACGTCAGGTTATAAATTTGATTATTGTACACCATAATCAAATCAATCATTACAAAAATACATAATATGCGACAAGTACAATATACGGCCTTATCGCTTAGAAGCTATCCCTTCCAGACAACCTTTGTATGGAAAGAATTATATGAATTTAAGAAAAGGCAGGGGGTGTACCTGTGACCTACGAATGGAAATAACCTACCTGCCCGACTATTACAGAAAATACTGAAGTATAACATTCCTGCTTAGACACTTACTTTCCCGTATCTAGGAGATTTAAAAAGGTTTCTTTCCTCGGCTCTCGACTACTAAATAATCCAAACTACTGAAAAAGTCAGGGCATCCCGTGGAATGAAGCAGCCATTCCCATGTGTTGCGCCCCCAATCTCTCCGATCGTAGTTTTGAAATGACGTTCCTCCATGCTTTCACTTTCGACACATACCACTATGTAAACAGGGGACTATGAAGGACAGCTACATCTCGCGTACTCCCTCGATATTCCTCTGTTAAATAATTCAATACACTACCCTAGCTATATAAGAAACCGGAAAAGGACGTACTTGCGGGGGCATCTATAATGGGGTTCAACTCTATTTAGAATTTAATTAGGTATTTATATATTGTGCTAGGTAGTAGGTAGTTTCTTTTATATTTAAGTTTTATGAAATGATATTATGTGTCTAATTTTTAATTTAACATACTTTACTGTGACATTTATAATTATTTTTGTATGTTTTATGGGTAAATCCGAAATAAATGAGTTAATAAATAATATAGCAGGGGAATTCGAATCGTACGGTAGGACAGTGCGACCGAAGAGAGTATAAAAGAGGACGCTGCTGTCGTTTAGACTAAGAATCCGACACATACTGTGTAGAAATTAATTAATACTAAAACATTCCTTTTTTTGTATGCTGGATAATTCACACAGCATTTTTAATTCTGTTTCTTGCTTCCCACTGTCAAATCGATAATGTTGTGAAAAGCAAGGAACTGATGTGAACTGGAAATCACGTGATACCTAGCTGGTAGTTCGCAGCCGTATGTGGCCCTCGCCCCGGCCTGAATACGTCCACCTCGTACAACAGGCATACTTACATATAAATTTTCCTGAACAAGTTTCCACAAAGGACGACTTTCAAGAAGATTCCGTGTCATTGACTTTGAACTTGCAAGTTTCCTTATCAACTTCTCTGTACCCATTCACTTTATAGTTACTTACCTACCATATTTCACTTTGAAGGCGGTGTTGTTATGGTTTTAGCTATAGAGTTCTTCAGTCTAGCTAAGCAGAATTTGTGAAAATGAAATTTCAAATCAAAAACCTATACAGCGGCGTATCGGTGACCACCCTGACAAGCATCGGTACTACATTAACATAAGATTTGGTTTTATAGTGTTATTGATGTTTTATACAGGGTGTAATAAAAAGTAAACTAAAACTCACAGGGTGGTTCAGACTTAGGTACTCATAGAACCGAGAAAATTATTTTCTAAACATCTCGATCCCAGCATCGGTACGTAACACTCCTGAATGGTTTCATTTTATCTTCAAAATTATTTTGTATCTTCATCTTGTCGTAAAGTACCTACTAGTCTCAAAATATTTCCCTTCTGTAAGAGACATGAACAGAAATTGCCTGATAAACGTCACTACGTAGGATTAGGGTTAAACATAAAAACACAGATTTTATTCAAATAATTACTTTATTTTCATCTTATTCACAAATTATCTATGTTCACACGAAGCGTGGCCGCTTCCCATCGATTGCAAATAATACTCATTGAGGTACAAGATAAATAAAACATCGTAGTATTTTACAATCAAGATGTATAACTATGAAAATAAAAGGGAACGAGAGACTCATAAGATACAGAACGTTGGCAGTCCTCAGTTCATCTATAAATCGACACTCGAGTGTACTTATTGTGGTATCGAGTACCTTCCCTGAAGCCCCGCGGGCGCCTCGCGTTCGATCGTTATCAAATAATGTGTTGATCTTACTTCCAATTTACATATAGGTAGAAAGTAGCCATGATCGTTTACATAGCAGACGGTGTTTCTTAACCGAAGAGCGATAAAAATCATTATAAATGTATTAAAGTATGTACAAACAGGATTTAACTAGATAATCTGTTTTATCTTTGAAGTAAAGTGTTGACAGTTAGTATTTGCCATAAGATCTTTTAGTAATAATGGCTATTTCTAATAACAGTGTAAATATAAAATATCAAGTTAATTGTGTACTTACCGAATTGTCTCATTAATTTTACAGAACTCTATTATTTAACAAAATGCTAAAACATGTTTATTCTATTGGACACGTCAGAGATTTGACCCTCGTAATTTACTTAAAAGTATGGAAATGCATCGCAACGCATAAGGTAACATGGAAGGTTATAATATGGAAGTAAAGTATATTTCAACATTACTACACTAAAACAGAGCTTATACTATACAACATTTCAAGTTCTATCTAAACACATCGCGCATCACTACTTCCAACATTACTCTGAGAGGGTTAGTTATTAACTAGTAAAACCCATTTGACAGTCAAGAGGGCTGATTTCACCACAAAACTAAGTTTAAAGTTTTCATAAGATTCGACGTACGCTGTCTGTTTAACGATTATAACTATTATTTAGGAGCGTGATCGCGATCAAAATTAAAGGTGTAAATGAGCCTTATTAATGTCACGATAGTCGATACGTTTGAAGTGTAATACAGCAGTAGTAGGTACGCGACGTAAATATATAAATCATAAATTCTCCTTTACACTTTGAGCACACAAAACGATAGCACCCTGTTGTGCATTGTAGAGCACTAAATAAACTGCAATACATGGCATAATCTCAATATATAATAATGTATCATTCACAAGGGAAATGAACATTAAAGTTATAAACAAATAACTTGTCAAATTCAAGCTTGCGTCGCATTGGCGCGGCGTTCTAATACTATACCTCGGGACTTTGTACTTATGTAACTTCCAAGTTTTTATTTATTATTTCCATTAAGTAAATAAAAACTCTTTTCTATTAACCTATTTTGATGTATCAAGTTAATATTTCCCTTGCAATGAACCATAGTCTATTATTTCTAAGGAGTTGCGTCCCGAGCCGGAAATGTAAAAACATAGAATACTTTTTACAAACTAATGTTACATGTGGCTAAAGCTCGATTTTGCTGAGTCATTCATTGAACATTCAAATACTTTTTCTCGTCATAAAAATGGACCGACGACGCTTGGCAGGCAACAGTTACATAGTAGCAGAACATATGACATAAATAACAGCGTATGAACAATAATGGTAAATAATAAATATATAATTCTGGACAATCCCCACAGCATCATCTAGCCCCAAGCTAAGCAGAGCTTGTGTTATGGGTACTAGATGACTGATATAATACAATACATTACATAGAAAATACGTTAAATATACGTTATAAATGACTTGTGTTAATAACCATGATGGTTTCGAAAGTTAGTGTGTGAACAGAATGTGGAACACAGTCTACGTATGACGACTGAGGGTACAAATACTGAAATATATTATTAGTATTGAACACTAGCCTCTGCCTGCCGCTTCACACGCGTTTTTCTGAATATCTTACTCCAGTTCATTATTCAGTCAAGTCATTACTTACTCAATGCCTTCAGTTATTTCGTGATCTTGGCGCATGAAACTATGACGAAATATTGGAAAACTCAAAATTCTAATTATGGTAAACATCCAGTTTTAAATGACTTTAGTGTTAATAACCACGATAGTTTCAAAAGTTTAATAATTCAGCCGTCCAACAATCTGCACAACACGGCACAAACTTTCGCCTTCATAATATTAGTAGAATAGCTTAGTGCTCATAACATATAATACAGAATGTGTTGTACAAGGAGCGGACTTATGCCGCTCATTGTAAAACACATTCTGTATTTGTTTTGTCTTGTGTATCTATATTTTTTTTTTTGGTATATCAAGGGAAGTGGCAGCAAAATCGAGCGTTCAGTCCTCTTAAAAGATCCTATACGCCGCTGGATACTTGATGGGCATCGACTTGGCGCTGGCGGCGGCGAGGTGGTCCCAGCCGAGCTGCGCGTAGGCCTGTGCGAGGCGGTCCTCGGCCTCGCGCGAGGGCCGCTCCTCCAGCAGCCTCGACAGCAGCTTGGCGCCGCGCCCCCACTGCTGGAACGTGAAGTAGTGCCAGATGCCATACTGGATCGCCTGCGGGTAGAGTATCATGTCAGTTGGAAGACAGTTTTCGATTAATTTTTTTTGAATGTGTATACTAATATTATAAAGAGGAAAGGTTTGTTTGTTTGTATTGAATAGGCTCCGAAACTACTGGACCGATTCGAAAAATTCTTCCACTATTGGGAATCTACACTATCTCCGGGTGACATAGGCATTATATTTTAGAAATGTGAAATTCGAATTTAACGCAGGTAAAACTGCGGGAACATCTAGTTTAGCACTAATACCTTGGTATCTGTGATATCAGTGAACTTCAAGAGGTCCGCCATGTTGGAGTGCAGCGCCAGCGCCAGGCTGTCCCCGCCCGCCCCCGCGGCCCCCGCGAGCGCGCGCAGCCGGCACAGCGCGACGCCGCGCCGACACAGCGCCTCGATCAGGTAGCCGCGTTGCTTCTCTTGCTCTCTGTGGATGAGTAAATAAATAAATAATAATGCTGGACAATCCACACAGCATTATCCAGCCCCAAGGTAAGCAGAGCTTGTGTTACTAGATAATGGGTACTAAATACATAGATAGAAAATACTTTATTATGCAACACAAAACAGAAAACAATACAGGAGTAAACAATAGAATAAAGGAAGTATAAAGGGCGGCCTTATCGCTGAGAGCGATCTCTTCCAGGCAACCTTAGGGGGGGAAAATAGTACTTATACTTACTACTACTTACTTACTTATTACTTATTTTACTAGATAACTGATATAAATAATACAATAAATTACATAGATAGTTATTTTTTATTATACATAGATAACCAGAACACCCGGAACAAATGTCTACAGATATTAAACACAACTGTCCCGAGGGGGGAATCGAACCCGCAACCTCCTGCATCGCAGGCGGACCGTCGCATACCGCCCACCATGAATATCAAGTGAATAATACTGAACATTTCATAGAGCGATATTCAGAAGTCGAAAAGTCGTGTGATGGTGACTACGGCTGTCCATGCGGCCTTTAACTTGGTTTTAGTTTTTGAAAAAATAAATAAAACGAAATGATTACTAGACTAGACTAGTGACAACCTTGCATGTGCATAGCGCATAGAACCGAGGAAATATCATATGACCTATCGTATCCAGATATGACCTGTCGCGCGGTCCGATGATATGGCTGGTCGTTGACCGCGGCGGCCAAACACCTTCGTGGCCGCAACGAAGCTGTTTTGTCTTTTTAGGGAGACATAAAACAGATACATGGGCCTTTTTGATTTTAGTTTTACTGACAATAAGCACATGTATCAGTGATTGCCTTCTCCAGTGGTTACGTCGTTTTTTTTCTATTTCTTAAACTAAAATTCGAAATTTTTTAATATTTTTTCTCGATGCCAGCCCATACCACCCTTGAAACTTGGTTCCTTACTTTTTGTCACACCCTTTTCAGTCAATGTTACTTTCAGTTTATTGTACTAGAAAGTGTTAGGAAAACTCACTGCTTGATTTTGGTGGCGTCGCTCCTCGAATCATTCTTCATTCCCAAGTAAGCGAGGAGTTTCTCCTGGTCGATTGCCTTTATAACCTACGGAAAATACATTTTGTTTATATTATTTTATAAGAAATGTTCAATTAAATATAGTATGAAGTGAAAACCGTTAAGCTTCTGTTAGACCACCATTGTTTCTACTTATTTAAGTATTTTAAGATGTTTGTTTTCCATCTAAATAAAAACCAAATAATATAAATAACGGTTTTAATCACAGTTTAGATTTAGGATACCTTTTCCGATGTAGCGATCAACTGTTCACACCACGCTGTCGTCACGTCGGGAGTTTCGTTGGCATGGGGTAGTCTAGGAAAAAATATATAAATTAATCCACTTTTCGAATATAGTTTTAGGATTTTGTCAGCCTAAGAGTTTTATAAGAGTCCTCTTCATTTTTGGGAAATAAAATCCCTTTACGAATTAAGTCTGTCTATCGAGAGCACTTTTGGAGTTGTTACCTGTCAATGTGATTCACCTATCAACGCCGGAGGATGGTGAGAAAGGCAGACAGATAAAACAGCAAACTAAGTCAATCCAATCGATCGATATAGGCCTTCTATTGCTTTTGCGAGCTTCCTCTGTCGTGTGCTTCTAACAAAATACGATAAATAAATAATGCCGGACAATTCATACAGATGGCAGAATACTTTTTTTTACGCCGGCTATAGGTCTGTTAAAGGTCAGATTAGACATAGCTGAATCCGCGCGGATAACATTTCACGAATTAAACACGCCATTGGCCTTCCGCCATGTCTGAGTGAGTCTTGAGGGTCGTGGGAAATTTCCAGATGCCGTTCCTTGTGTTGATCTTAGGCGGAGGCGTATGTCCAGCGGTGGACGTATTTCGTCTGATATGATGCGTCATCATCATCATCAGCCTATATTAGTCCACTGGACACCTACCTATATGCAATAGTAACACGTTTATTGAATGTTGTGTCCACCTTTAAAAGTATATAGATATGTAAATGAGAACTTGTCTCATGCTAACGTTTAATATATAAGCACAATATGTATACTGTTGGTGTACCTTTAATAAATCCTACTAATATTATAAACGAGAAAGTTTGTGAGGATGTATGTAAGTATGTTTGTTGCTCTTTTGCAAAAACTACTGAATGGATTTTGATAAAACTTTACAATAATATAGCTTACTTATCAGAATAACACATAGGGTATATTTATTCATAAAGATTATATTGTATATTATCCAAAATATCTAACCACGCAGGTGAAACCGCGGGGCGCATCTAGTAAATAAATGTGCACTTACTTCTTGGGGTCGGTGGGCGAATCCACCCCCTGCAGGTACGCGACGTGCGCGGCAAGCGAGCCGGGGAACTTCTCCTGAAACTCCTCGTACACTTGCTCCAGCTTCTCTCCCTCTGGAATACAATAACCAAAAACAAATTAATTACTTAGGTTTTGTCTTTGACAGAATGGAGAAAATGTTACAAGACCTAGAATAAACAGTAATTTTTACTATAAAAGGGACTAAAAGGCAATTAAAGAGTCAAATCCACAGTTAATAAGCTCTGTTTCAATGTTTATAACTGAGTTTGTCAAACCACTATACACCAGACGCATTATCATACCGAGTTTAGCGAGCCAAGTATTGGTAAAGTCCTTGAGCGCGTCCATATACTCGTCGTGTTTCCACATTATTAGTGTATCGGAGTAGAGTAACTCTTACCGAGTTTAGCGAGCCAAGTATTGGTAAAGTCCTTGAGCGCGTCCATATACTCGTCGTGTTTGGTCTTGTTGTCCTTGTTGTTGCTGTTGGGTGTGGGCCGCCGCGCCTCCGCGGCGTAGTGCAGCGGCGTGCAGTCCACGCGCCGGCCCAGCTCGTCGCGCGCGAACGTTATCGTGCCGGAGAGAGGGAGACCGATGAGGCTGGCTCGACTCAGTCTGTGAAATAGCCTCAGGATTATTATGCTATACTGGACGCTGTGGACCATCTCTATACCGCTCGCTCGCTGAGGACCAGCAGGAGGTTAGTGATGCTCCTGTTCGTTTATGCTACCCTAGTACTTGGGCGACATGTGCGTAAGAATCTTTCTTTTATTTATTGACTGGCTTCGCCCGCGTGGAAATCTATGTGTCAAATGGTTTATAAACTTTTCTCTTAAATCACTGTATCTATTAAATAAAAACCGCACCAAAATCCGTTGCTAAGCTTTAAAGATCTAAGCATACATAGGGACTGAGACAGCGGGAAGCGACTTCGTTTTATACTACTACGAAATATGAAAATATTTAGTAACGACCCCGCGCAAAGCGTTCTATGATAAAATCCAACGAAATGTAGTCTGCGTATCTTATTTTAGATTAGCAGGTAATCATGTTCGTACATACATAAAGTTTATTATTAAATAATTTAAATCTGATGACATCAGTGGCGCAGCGGGCGAAGGTCCGATTGCGACGCAGCAGGTTGCGCGTTTGATTTCCGCCTCGGGACAAATGTTTAAACCATCTGCAGATATTTGTCCCAGTAGACCACTAGGTCTACTGGAACAAATACATATCTGCAGATATGCAACAATCCCCGTACTAACGGGGATTGTTTGTTGTCTAGGGTAGAATCGAGACAAATGACATTGCATCATTCATCGCGTAAATGATTTTAGTTGAAGGAATGAGTTCCAAATATTTTACGCATTCGATGTCGATGTGACGCGCGCGGCTTCAAGGATTACATCATCATTCATGAACCTAATATAGAAATGATTCTTCGTTAGTATAGGGTAGGTTCAGGCCGCAAATTTTCCGCAATCATCTTCATAGTATTGCGAAGTTGCGGCCAAATTCAAACTATGAAAAGTAAAACAATTGTTTCATGTAACTGCTATTGCGTTACTCGTTCCTTCCCGACTTTGACTGACGCAGTATCGCATTGATCATCATAGTATGCTCAGCTTGGGCGGGCAATTAGAAATTCCTGTCAGTCCTGCGTGATTTCAGCGGACTGATTGTGCTTACTTGTCGCTGGGTATCGTTGCGAAGTAGATGGGTACCATGGCGTCAGTTGCAATCGTCGTTGAACTGATTTTCTTGCCGGAAGTCAATGCCTGACAAAGAAAACAATAATTAAGAATGCATGTTAGAAAACAATGTTATTAGAGCAAATTACATAAATACAAATTTAATTTGCCGCAATAACTAAACTTATACGTTTGCTTTGGATTCTCATATTCCTCGGGACAAATGTTTGTACGGTCTGTAGATATTTGGTCCGGGTGTTCTGGTTGTTTTCAATGTATGTTTTATAAAAAATATAGATCTATGTTATGTATTATATATATCAGTTACCACAAGCTTTGCTTAGCTTGGGGCTTCATATTGAACAATATTTTGTAGCGTCTCGTAGCACTGGGTGCGAGTGTACCGTGAGTTATTGCAATTTGCACAATGAAGAGACAACGTAACCTCTACTTTATAATTATAACTATAAAAGTCGTCTAACCACTGGGTTGGACCTGTGGCGAGGGAAGTGCAAACAGGCATAAAAATATGTTCCATTTGATTAAATATACACTAATATTTACCGAATTGTAATGACAAAACTGGATGGTGCATGAAAATAAAGAAATAACGTGGTTGAGGTAAGGAGTCAAACATCCTAAATGAAACTAGATACTAACATAGGGTTTATGAATGAATAGGTTACCCATGGTGTGTTAAATAAACAATCAGGTTAATTTCCTCTGACTGGTGCATCTGTAATCGAGCTGAATCTCTCTCGGAGCCCAACCATCTACACCTGCGCGCGGTACCGAGAGCACACCGTTGTGCAAGTTCAATAGGTGGTACACTCTTATTACTTACTCTTATTTAATATCAGAATTATCTTCACAAAATAAAGATGTGTCCGCCATAGCTTCGTCATTGTATTTTATCATTAAATTGGTTTTTGACGTATATTTTTGAAGTATAATGTAATTACCAGATGCGGCGAGCAGTAGGCGTCCAGCGTGATGGGCGTCTGCAGCTTCTGCTGCAGCACGCACGGCATCTCCTGCAGCTTCTCCAGCAGAGCCTTGTTCTAGTGCCGCACGTTCAGGCGCAGCACGTAGTAATACATGTAAGTATAATGTACTTACCAGATGTGGCGAGCAGTAGGCGTCCAGCGTGATGGGCGTCTGCAGCTTCTGCTGCAGCACGCACGGCATCTCCTGCAGCTTCTCCAGCAGAGCCTTGTTCTCGTGCCGCACGTTCAGGCGCAGCACGTAGTAATACATGTAAGTATAATGTACTTACCAGATGTGGCGAGCAGTAGGCGTCCAGCGTGATGGGCGTCTGCAGCTTCTGCTGCAGCACGCACGGCATCTCCTGCAGCTTCTCCAGCAGAGCCTTGTTCTCGTGCCGCACGTTCAGGCGCAGCACGTAGTAATACATGTAAGTATAATGTACTTACCAGATGCGGCGAACAGTAGGCGTCCAGCGTGATGGGCGTCTGCAGCTTCTGCTGCAGCACGCACGGCATCTCCTGCAGCTTCTCCAGCAGAGCCTTGTTCTCGTGCCGCACGTTCAGGCGCAGCACGTAGTCACCTTTCTCCAGTTTCACTGAGTACTGGAAGAGAACGGATATCTTGAGAGTATTACGGGTTACGTGTTAAGGTGCAGTTCCGTAGGACGCCGGACGGCGCGGCAGCACAGGACACCGGCCGTTGTATGTAAGATAGTATCATTCAAATTAATACTGTAAAGTAATGCCCACGCCGTCGTGCGGAATTGCACCTTAATAATTAGAATGTACATGACAGCGACTTAAAGCGACTAGAAGCTAGAAGAAGATTGTTTGTATCAGATGCCGTTAATCAAAATCGCTCTCAGTACGCCCATGGACGTCGAGAGGAAAAACGTGCGCTGATGGTGGAGACAACCTGTGCTAGATTTATGAATCGCGCATTCAGAAGGCTTTGCTACGCGCACATAATCTTTCTATAGCGGTATTAGCGAGATTATGCTTTGCATAATGATTTAATTTAAAAATAAATATAAAGCATTATTTCTTTATATAAAAATAAATAAAATAAGCCTTTATTGCTGGTTAACACAGTTGACAGTTTGGAATAATTCAAAAAAACACTTAATTTGGTCTAGATCTCAGTAACCCTGTGGTCTATTGAAATGTATGTAATTGTATGTTTTGATTCGTAAGTTATTGCTAATTACGAGAGGAGGTCAAAAAGTCCGCGGAATGGCAGGAAATAGGGCTAAATTAAACCAATTATTATTTTTCCTTTTCAATATATTCTCCCTTAAGGCTAATACATTTTGCAGATCTATCAAAAAGTCAGTTAGAGAGTAGATAAGTTTGCTTATACCTTCGAAAAAAAATGTTTTATCAAGGCCTTCAAAATAGGCTGAAATTGCAGACATACCTTCTTCATTGTCAGTAAAAAAAATCCACGAAGTGCTTTTTGCAATTTTGGAAACAAATAATAATCAGAAGGAGCTAGATCTGGACTATAGGGAGGTTGGTTTAATGTTTCCTAGCCACATTTCTGCAAGGCAGCCATTGCAACATGGCTCTTGTGAACGGGTGCGTTGTCGTGCAAAAGCAGCACTCCTCGAGTCCATTTTCCCCGTCTTTCTTTTTTGTCTTCAGTAACAATCCGGTTCAAAATTTCGGCCTTGTTCCCGCTACAGAGCTCCAAAAACTCGCGTGAACACTCGTCGGACTGCTGTTTTTGAACCGCTGGGAGCATTCTTGGCACCCATCTTGCACTGACCTTAGACATGCCCAGATGGTCGTGGAGGATATTCAAAATGGTTGTAGACGATACTGCAACCATTTCTTCAAGTTGTTCCTTTTTTAATCGAGCATCTTCCAGTACAAGTTTTTCTACTTTTTCGATGATTTTTGGCCGAAATAATTTGAAATAAGCGAAAGACTTGGTTTTTGCGCTTACGCGTAACAAAAACATAATATGCTCGGTCCCGCTCCTATATAACGCGAAATCCTATGCCTATCCTTTTCACAAAATGGCGCGCAATATGCCCTCTTAAAGCTAAGGAGTATATAAAGTTACTTTAGAAGGGTACGCGTCCCCGACGGCCATGAGTTGCTTGCAGCTGTTGTAGATCATCCACATCTGGGACTCGAACTCGCTCTCGTACAACATGTCGCACAGCGGAGCCACGATTGGCGAAACCTGGTCAAGACAACACACTTTAATACAACACCCTGGATATTTTTTATATACAAAGGGATTACAAAACCCAAGGAATATCGGTGGTAAATATTTAACGACATTCGTATCATCCAAGCTAAGCATAGAAGCTCGAAACCATTTTTGTTTTTGAAAGCTTTCATTAATCGTTTTATTCAAATAATCTTTAGTTTTCGTATTCATCTAAACATTTCTTACTCCACATGTGAGATATATATTGTTGAAGTTTGTGTTTTAGTTTTTAAAGATGAGAAGAAAAAGTTAACAAGGTACGTGCAATACTTCATTCTCATGAATAGATTATAGAGGAGTATGACTCACGTCGGTAGCCTTGGTGACGTGGAAGTTGTAAGTGTTGATGAGTTGGTAGATCTGCCTGCTCGGGGGGATGACATCACGGGCTGTCAGCGGGGCTATTTTAGACTCCACCGGCCTGAAAGATTCATATAAATGCATTACATTACAAGTACTGTGAATGCAACGTTAGATAGAGAATAATTTGATTTAGTAACAAACAAAATAACTATCAAATAATACCTATAACTCAATTAAAGCTAGTACCTATGTATTAACAATGGAAACAATTTAGCTAACTACAGACTCTTGCAAAGCATCTACAGGTAGCTCAACTGAAAATAAAGGAATATGTAGAATCGAACTTTGTTTGGGGGTGGCCCCTTAATGGGTGGTTAAAGTAATATAAGGAACAACATTAAATCAAAATCAGATTGGCTATTTGTATACTTATTGGCACAAATCAGCCCAATCCTGATAAACAATCGCTTCGATATGGATAACTAAGGATTCAAGAATTGAGAAGACAACCACTGTGGCGTGGTGGGCAAAGGTCTGCGACGCAGGAGGTTGCGGGTTCGATTCCCGCCTCGGAACAATTGTGTGTACGATCTGTAGACATTTGTTGCGGGTGTTCTGGTCGTTATCTATGTATAATAAAAAATATCTATCTATGTATGTAATATATTGTATGAAGTATATCAGTCATCTAGTACCCATAATACAAGCTCTGCTGACCTTGTGGCTACATGATGCTTTGTGGATTGTCCAGTATTATTTATTTATTTATTGAGTATAGAATAAAGAATAGTGAGTGGTAGATTTTTTGGTACATCCTCTTCTTGATTATTTTCTTAAGTCGTAGAGGTATAAACCAAAATTGGTAGAAATTTATATTTATATGTGTACAAACTTGATTATTAAGATTAAGTATAAGTAGTAGTCGTCGTCCTGTAACTTTGTTTAGCATCAATTTAAGTAGCTTTTTGTGGAAATTTTTAATTAGCCTTCAGTGTTAAGTCAGATACCTACTCATTAAGATAGCTGTTAATTTCCTGAATATTGTTAAAATAAAATAAATAAATAAAAAAGCATTATGAATAGTCACTTGTATATCGGCTCGATGTTCTTGATCTGCGCGGAGGGCTGCAGCTCGGCGGTGCGCAGCGCGCGCACGGTGACGCGCGCCGGCCCGTCCGACGGCAGCATCACTACCCGCGACCCGCACTCCGCCTTCACGCCGTAGAACTCTATGCTGTAGTCCACCACCATATCCCCGATGTTGGCCCAGTACTTCGCGATTGCGATCTCTAACGTCACTTCGCCCTGAAATAATAATTAGGTTTTTAAGTTTTTCTAAGAATTGGCTTTGCTCCTTGATATTATAAGCAGCTGCATGCAGTGCACCAGGAAGCGCACAGTCGAGTATAGCACTCACCACACACTGGAAGGGCAGCTGGGAGGGCGCGTCCGCAGTGAGAGAGAGCAGCTTCTGCGTCTCGTGACAGCGACAGCTGCGCTGCGGTAGCAGCTGCATGCAGTGCACCAGGAAGCGGCCCGAGCGCGTGCGTTCCGTCGTCGACAGTCGCACCACGCCCCATGTCGCACCTTTTGGAGCTGTAAAGTATAAGGGGATCTTCCTCATTCGGACCTTACAGGAAAAATTGCACTGATAAAATAATGTGCTGATTCTCTGCGAGCTCTATGTAAATTACGTGCTATAACCAGAAGCCGTCGGTAGAAGCTTCTGGTTATAGCAAGTAAAAACTCGCGCGCTTACTTAAACCTTCAGGCACTATCAAGAAAGTAAGACAGGAACACACTAAAGCGTCAATAATAAAACCGCGAGCGGTATCTTTGAGTAAACATTGATATCTCGAGAACGCAGTATCTCCAGCTAGTCCAGGGAAGCCTAGCTTATACCCACAACTATACTGTGTCCATCTAGAATGTAGAATGTTTGTAAACATTAGACAACAGCAGATTTTTAGGGTTATCACCACGAAATGATGCAGGCCTAATAGAATTCCAATGATTTCACATATACATTCTATTAGATTTATTACTTTTTATAATCCTGACGTCAATTATATGCAAAATCTAATTATTTCAATTTACAAATCGACATTATGTGGTCAAAAACAAAGATTAAAATCGCTAGAGATTTTTTGTCTTTGTAACAGTGCCATCCCTAACGAATCTCAGTTTTGACGTCCCGTGTTGCAAACAGTTGGTTACTTTTTAACTACTATTTCGAATCAAGGATAGCACTATGACCATACATATTTTATAGAGAGAGTATTATTTTAATTTAGCCGGATTATTTGACGTTTTATTTCACGCTGCATATTTGCTTAGCGACAATCTGTCCAAAAGTTATGAATTCTTCCAATTTGATCAATAATGTTGAGTGCTTCAAGGAAAATTGTTTAAACAGGCACTTATTTACATTTAATTGAGTTGGCACAGGTGAAAAAATATTTGAAGAGGTATTGTTTTTGCTTGATAATTGAGAATGAGTGTTATTAATGTCAATAAACATGGAGTTTTCCATTTCTGTAAGTGCGAGACTCTTATGTCAACATTTCCATACATAATTTTGAAGTTTAAAATTCAAACTCATTACTCCCTTGGGGAAAATAAACATTACTAACGAATACACCATCACACGCACGAAATAACCTAAATAAAAAAATGTTTTTCACCCCTACATCAGCTGATTGAAATGTCAGTGGCTCTGTTTACAAACATTCTACATTCTGGATGGATACAGTATAGATATTACATTTAACAGGTCAATAACTGACATAATGACTAGCTTTGTACAGATGTAGGCAGGTAGATGACTCACGTATAACGATATGCCTGCGAATAGTATCAGGCTTGAAGAGCGCGCCCTGCACGGTGAGACACGGATTGGCTTTGCTCTCGTCCAGCGGCTCAGGCTTCAGCACCGTGATGGGGATGCGGAACACGGGGCCTTTCTCGATGCACGACATGTCGTAGGCGTTGAGACTGCGGACGAAGAAAACATTATATAATACACAGCTCACTCTAAACAACCTTCTCGAGAATCGTCGCAAACGAGCGATTTCTAACTCCACTCCATCCAATATTTTTGTATAAACAGAGACAGAAAATTATTTCGTTGTTCTCAAGAAAGGCGCTTGGGGGCTTTGCACATAAACTGTGTTACCTAGTGAAAGCCTTTTGGGACTATCACAATGTAAAGTTACAGCACTTAGTCGCTCTACATTTAAACGGAGACTTAAATCGTGGCTCGTCGAGAAGAGGTTCTGCAGTGTAGACGATTATGTGCAAAAATAAATAATATTTAATTAAAAGTTTTAAAACTATCATGGTCATTAACACATATCCAAACATTTTTTTATTTTTTCTGACTTGTACTATTTTTGTTACCAATCAATTGATTATTCTGATTACTTTAACTGTTAACTGTGTTACCTAGTGAATGGAGCTTAGAGACTATCTGTAAAATGTATAAGCTACTGAAAAGCGCTTGGGGACCATTTTTAAACCGTGTTCCTAGCGCTTGAGGACTAAAGTGTGTTACCTAGTGAAGTGCGGTCCGGGTGGTAGCGCGGTGACATCGATGCGGAGCGCGGTGGGGCGCGAGATGTTCATCATGTCGAGGTGCGAGGCGGCGCTGAGCCAGGGCGCGGGCGGGCTCACCGTGAGCCCGAGCCGCGCTGAGAACGCTATCTGTCGCCCCGGGACGTTGCGATCTGTGGAGACAAATTTTAATAATGTTAGGATATTTTCAGGTTATAGTGAAGACACCTATTTCCAGCAATGATTGCTCACGGGCTGCAGAAGGGGATTAGGGCACAGGTTCAGGCTATTACAGCGCGGTTCGCATTGCGGCCCTTGATGGACACGCTGAAATGAAGGCCGAGACCAAATGTCAAGGCCAGAGCCCAAGCGCTTTTCAATAACCAGCGTTGGGGACGATTCTATTGGTATTGATATGGATCAGTTGAGCTGTAAAGTGATTGCAATAGTCTGCTGTTACATCAATTGTTTCAATTGTAAATACTAGATCTAATTTGTTTCTTTTATTTGATTATAACTTTGTTTGTTAATAAAGAATATTGCACTAAAGTCATTTAAAACGGGATATTTACCATGATTTGATTTTTGAGTTATCCAATATTTCGGCACAGTTTCATGCGCCATGATCACGGAATAACTGAAGGCACTGCGACTGCGAGTAAGTTTTTCTTCATATACAGAGGGCAATATTACCTTCAAATTGACGGAGTAGCAATGGGCAGCCCAGTCGCCCCCGTAGTAGCCAACATTTGGATGGAGTATTTCGAGAGTGTGGCCATCTCGTCTGCCCCTGTACAAGTTAAGTTGTGGAAGAGGTATGTAGATGACGTTTTTTGTATTGTGAAAGGAAATACACAGGAGATTGAACTTCTACTATCACACCTTAATGGCGTACATAATAAGATCAATTTCACATACGAAATGGAGACCGATCGGCACCTGGCATTTCTGGACGTGTTGGTACAGGTCGGAGATGGAGGACGCGTAGGCCATTCCGTTCACAGGAAGCCTACACATACGGACCGTTACCTACATGCCAACTCACATCACCACCCTCGGCATCTTAACTCGGTAGTAACATCCCTTACTAACCGTGCTTACGATCTATGCGATGATAAAAGTCTACAGAGTGAGTTGACCCACGTCAGAAATGTTTTAGTGAAGAACGGCTATAAGGTTCGAGCATTGCCAGCTCGTTCCGGCACCATCCATAAACCACACAGGAGTACAGTAGAACGCAAACCAGCATTCTTGCCTTATATAAAAGGAGTGACGGATAAAGTCGCAAATATCCTGCAAAAATCCTCCATTAAAACTGTTTTCACGCCGCTGAAAAAGATCATACACTACCTGCGCACGCCTAAAGATACGTTCCCACTTGAGAAACCAGGGGTGTACAAGATCGACTGTAGCTGTGGAAGCTCCTACATAGGCCAAACGAAGCGTACTATTGCCTGCAGGGTCAAAGAACACATACGAGCAGTTAAGAATCGGGCAACCGAGAAGTCTGCCATAGCGGAACATCTTCTCGAGTCTGGTTCTAACCACTGGATCGAGTTGCACAACCCACAAGTAATCTCAACAGAACGACACTACATACCAAGAATGGTACAGGAGGCCATTGAGATTACGAAACATAGGAACTTCAACCGAGAAGATGGCTTCCAATTATCGGGAACCTGGAACCCTGTTGTGAGAATGTGCAAAAACCGAAGAAGTGATGTACCAACCGCGTCGCGTTCTGATACCGTCAGTGTTGTGTGTCGTGATCGAGCTGCGTTCGATAATAATGAAACCGGTCGTAGTGGTAACGTTCGTAGCAAAAGACAAAAAATGAGGGTAGATCGGTATGTCTGCCCATAAAAACTTACTCGCAGTCGCAGTGCCTTCAGTTATTCCGTGATCATGGCGCATGAAACTGTGCCGAAATATTGGATAACTCAAAAATCAAATCATGGTAAATATCCCGTTTTAAATGACTTTAGTGTTGATAACCATGATAGTTTCAAAAGTTTTATTAAGAATATTGCAATTTAAAAAACATGATAGTTGTTACATTGAATCAAATGTTCACTAATGAGTATCTTATCTACCACTCAACATTCTACAGTGAACATAAATTGCCAATTCACATACCGGCAGAAATACTATCTTTAGCTTCATCACTTTTCCTTTCTTTCATTTCCTCTTTCAAACTTGAGCTACTTCTCTCACATTGAATTGCTTTAGTCCCACTGACGTACTGAGTAGGTAATTTCTTATTCAGTTCGAGTTTCGATAAGCTCACTGAAATACAATAAATAAAAAGATGTTCTGATTGGCATTTTAAGCGTTACTTAGTACGAGGGGCGGCGGTCCAAAAGTAGGGATGCAGGTAGCCCCTTGACGCTCGTTCGGAATGTGGCTACTAATTAGATACTCATTAGGGGTATACATTTAATGTCTCAACCCTTTACATCCGTTATCGAGTTATCGCCATACAAACCAGTAAATGCAGAAAAGACTCATAGTCTATAGATATGATATTTGTTTTGATTCGAAAGTTAGGACTGTCAATGTCTGTCTGTTGTTAACCACAGACCTGTATGTGACGTCATCCATAGGTTCAGCCTGAAAACCAGCGTCGTTACAGTCCTCGGGCGGTAGCGACATTAAGCTGAGGCTGGACCTAATTAGCGCGCACTGAGGACAGGCTATGTTATTTTTATCTATTTTCTATTTAGTGTTATATATTTTTAGCTTAATGTGTGTTTTTTTATTTTAATGTATATCTGTCTTTTTTGTGTGTGCTAATAAAAGTGTTCTATTCTATTCTAAGTTATTACAAATTATTTGGTTCCTTAAGCAGTTTATTCATAAGTAGTGTAGTCTCCTTGTATTCAATCCAGATTTTCGCGCTTACGCCTTTCCAAAAACGTATGCTCTTTCCCGCACCTACGTCTAACCTATTCACAACATGAAGCGCATTGGGCCCTCTTGAGGAAGTCGAGGTGAAATATTTTATTTTACAATTTTTGGAAAAATAACAGCTAGGTTACAACTGCAGCTACTCCATGATGTGTAACTGGCGGCTAATTAAAAGTTTCCACAAGAAAAAAATGCTAAATTTAAGTACAAACAGTCGAAAAAGAAAAATAAACTCACTCTGTTCATCCTCGTGGTCCAAAAGAAACTGTGGTTCAATAGAAACAGTGACGTCTTCAGGCGTGGCCGTCAGTTTGGGTCGCAGCAGGATTCCCTTGCCGTTGTGCGGGCCGCACGCTATGTTGAATGTCACGTCACGCTCCACGCCCTCGTGGTACGTTGTTAGCAGCTCGAACGCCTGAATATACCAATGGGTTAGTTAAGTAGGCCTATTACAAAATATGCTGGATGCGGCAAGCTGAAGACAGGGCGCTATGGCGCTCATTGGGGGAGGCCTATGTGATGATGATTACAAAATATCAGATTATCTAGACATTAATAATAAAAAAATAGTTTGTTTCGAGCACAGGACTCATACAAAAAATTACATTTAAATTTACATACTCAATCACAAATAATATAATGCTTGGGAAAATTTTTGCTCGCAACTCAATTAACAATCTAACAAGGTAAAGGTTTCTTGTTCGCTTCTTTACTTTACCTTAAAAAGATTGAAGTGAACAAAAAATCAAAGTGATCATTTTATTTCCTAGTTCAACTTATGCAAAAAGGAACACTTTGAAGTTTGAGTTAAGTTCTGCACAAGTCCAGTTATTGTCAAATAATGAAGTGCAAGGTATTGGTAGGCTGGATGAAGTTGTGTGGTGTCAAGCATTACTATTGTGCACAAACCTTTGTCCCGAGACCAAATCAAACCTTTTGTTTGATTTTCGCCTTAGGACAAATGTTTATTGGTATACAAATGTTATTAAACAGATAACAGTTGACGACCTCCGTGGCGCGGTCGGCGCAGGGCCTTTGGTCCGCCTGCGACGCAGGAGGTTGCGGGTTCGATTTCCGCCTCGGAACAATTGTGTGTATGATCTGCAGATATTTGTTCCGGATGTTCTGGTCGTTATAATAATATACCTATCTATGTAATGTATGAAGTATATCAGTCATCTAGTACCCATAACACCAGCCCTGCTTACCTTGGGGCTAGATAATGCTGTGTGTTTGTCCAGCATTATTTATTTTATTTATTTATTAGTTAATAACATATAACATCTCACCTTTTCAATATTAAGCAATCCAGTGCCCTGCGCCCAGGGCTCCACGTGAGTGAGGTAGGTCGCGGAGTTCTCCAACGCGCGCTTGATGGAGTACGGGGAGTAGGGCAGCTTCCGGGCCTTCAGACCCGATACCAGGGCCGCTGGAAAACGAACAGGTATTGGTTATGGTGCGAACAGACTGGTGAAACGACATGAAATGTATCATCAATGAAAGAATTCGGCGTGCTAATTGCTGCAATGTAATTATGAAAGGTAACACACGTTGTAACAATACTCACAGTTTGGGCGTGGTGCGCGTGAAATGCTTAAAAAAGCCGCGCGCGCAAAGACCCAACATATTTCGGTTTTAGAATAATTCAATAAAATTGAATAATAAGATTTACCTACTGCACCTGCGACGTGGGGCGCCGCCATTGAAGTGCCGTTCATCAATTGACTATTTCTTAGAGTAAACCTGAAAGAAACAATTTTAGGAATAAATCAACTGTTATATAGTATAATACAAAGTCGCTTCCCGCTGTATGTCTGTATGTCTATACATATACATATTCTTAGATCTTGTAAACTAGGTGCTCAAAGTGTGTAGACGAGCCTATCGGTGGGTGTGGTACAGAGTACGTTTGTGGGCAAGTGTGTTTGTGTGCTCAGAGTTTGTAGAGGAGCCTATGTGTAGGTGTGGTATGGCAATGGAGTTTGTAGGTACGCGTGTTTGAGGGTTTAGGTGTTTTTGTGTATCTATGTTACAATTTATTATGACAGCGATTGAGCATTGATTTTCAGAGTAACACACTTTACACGTGTGAATAAAAAATGTTTTTATTCACACGTGTAAAGTGAGGTTTACACGTGTGAATAAAAACATTTTTTCAGACATGTGGTACTGGAGCTCCAGATGAAGGCGCCGCCGCACAGCTTCTGTATGTAAGGACATGTGGTACCTAGCGACAGAGGCGACGGCGCCGCCGGGCGCGCACACGGAGACCCCGGCGGCGCCGTCGCAGCACGGCCCACGCGAGCTCCAGCTGAAGGCGCCGCCGCACATCTTCTGCCGCATCGAGTACGCCGCCGTCATCATGTCGGGGGACACGTACGCTCCGACACCTGCGGAGAGGACATACAGCTTTTAGAGATAAAAATCTTGAAGGCTTTAGCAGGGACGCTCCTGCAGTATGCAGTTATACAAAAATATCCAGGTTTTTGATCGGGTCATCTGCTACGCTGAGTAAATATGCAGCTAGCTTCCCTCGCCACGCTTAGTGAAGGTGCGGTACGCTCGTCATAATGAGCAGAGTCACATAGTGGTCGTCGCTGCCGCCTACACACATACCTATAAGCACGGAGTGCGCGATGTCAGGCGGCGCGCCCACGGTGCAGAGCGCGGGCCCGTGATTCCCCGCCGACACCACCCACGCCACGCCGTACTTGTTCACCACCGAGCTGATGATACTGCCTACGCGGCTGCAACAAGACAACAATCATCAATGAGACTCTAATCGCTGCAGAAAGAGTCAAAATGAGACTTTACTTAGCCTTGACGCGATAGTGCATAATGGAGCGCACTCCTAGCACCTCTTGCGAGGTATTGCTATGTTATGTTATAGTAGTAAAGATAGATAGATAGATATAGATATAGAGAAACATTTATAGATCAAGCTCAGTTACTGAACAGAACAAATGAGCTAATAATTATATAGTAAAGGCGATATCTCTAAACATTAGGTGGATGCTACTAGGCTTAGAGCCATTGAACTGGGAACGCACACAAATATGCATTCGTACGGCGGCGTCGCAACTCCACACGAGCTTAACATATTACTTGTTGCAATATCGTAACGTTATCTACCGTTTTAATTACATTTTAGTAACATAACCTATCAAAGGCTTAAATATTATGCCTTTGGTAAATTAGCTTGATGGAATGTCATATTTCATTTCATTTTCATTTATTCAGTTCCACCGTAGGTACACATGTTACACTTGATGTAGTTAAGTTCTACATAAAAATTGTATAACAATTTTATTATATAACACACATTAATTTTGATATCGGATACACCGTAAGGGATTGCGTTATAGACAAAGCAGACAGACATGCCTTTTTTAATAATTAAATACAACATTCATAGCTATTTATTACAGTAAAATAATAATAAATTAGTTAAATTGAATTGGAATATAGATATACATTATACAGGGTGGAATTTTGTAATGCCACCTTGAGGGAAAGTACTCTTAATACTGTAGATAGAAAATTGTACTCAAAGAAAACATTCCTTTAATTTTTAAAAGAAAGAAAACTGCATTCAAAGATTTTCGAAAATTTGCTTGCCACACCCGGGAATCGAACCGACTAAAATCTGTAAAAATTACACCCTGTACTTTTATTGCATAGATCGTTAGGGTCAATAATAAGGATGAAATCTCTCTAACAAACTTAATAAATTAAATGAAAGGAAAACCATGAAATCTTAAATTATAAATTGAATGGGTCAAGTTAAGCACTTTAACTTAAAGATCCATCTGTTTACTTGTGTCAGTAATTAATAATTATCATTGACGTCATTTATCCATTAAAATGAAAACGAATTCATATTTAGATAAGACGATTAAAATTTGCACGTGTTTGTACCTAATGCAGACTCCTTTTTTAGATGCAACATAACTGCGTGTATGAGGTAGGTTAAATATGGAATGTTACATTTGAAAATAGATTGTCATTTGTTGTTCTTGATAAGCCATTTTTACCGTGAGACAAATATGAAATAATTTGTAAAAACAATTTTAAGAAAATTGTTTTTACAAATTATAAACATATTAAAAAGATCACTCAAGTAACAATTAGCAAGGATGCTGGCTTACCCAGAATTGCACCAATGTGCATGCTCCCCATAGCTCATATTAATAACATCTATTTTCATCTTCTTGGAGAGCTCCATGATTTTGATGCAGGCGCGGACCAACGCGGTGCCCGTCTCCATGGAGCCTAGCCGGCTGTCACCAATGGTCAGGGACACAATCTTGGCCCCAGGGGCTACTCCATTCCGTTCCGGTTCATTGGGGAAGTAGCCTGATGCTATGGCTGCTACATGGGTGCCGTGAGTCGCTGGAAATAAATTGAGCATATGAAGATCTAGGAGTGTAATTATATAGCACTTATCTCATGATGAAACAACATTTATATTGCTTTCATCATCAACAACATGCTGTCTAGTCTAGATTATAAATCTGTCATTATTAGCTTCTGGTTTTCTACAAATAACAAAATAAAAACATTTTACCCCATACTAGGACTAAATCCAGCTAATGTAATGCCTGTTTACAGCTGTAAACAGGCATAACATTAGCCCCATCACTGTCATTTGTTTTACATTTCCTTAGTTAGCTTTAACAATACTCACAGCACATCCCCACAACTTCCAAAGTGTTTCCTCCATCGTGCACATTGATGCTGATGGTCATCTCATCGAACACCGTGAGGTGCGAGTGTTCGTGGGTCACACTGTACTCCCTGAGCAGCACACCTTTTTCTAGTTCACCCTCTTCCGAGGTATCAATGCAGGCTCTGGAGATATAGACAAATTTACTTTAACTTTTGATTAACTAAACTGACTGATTTTATCGTAGATTTTTCTTTCTACCTATATTTTTTTTTAACAAGTTGGGCTAAAATCATTGTTGAAAAAAGAAAGTTTAGATCTATATAGATAAATTGATATTATCCTTAGTTTTGTATGGTCACCCTTTTAACAAAGTCCTCTTAAGATGGGTTCCGGGGCACGCAGGAATCAACGGCAATGAGTGTGCCGACGAACTCGCGCGCTCCGGTGCCAAGGGGACTCAGCTGGGACCCGAGCCGTTCTGTGGGATACCTAAAAGCTTGGCGCACAGAACACTCCTGGGATCCTGCCTCGAGGAATCACACAAGCTCTAGAGAAACTCCTCAGGTATGGATCATTCAAAATCTCTGATAAAAGCCTTCGATAGTCGGTATACCAACCGAATCCTAGCGCTAAGCAGAGGTAACCTTCGCATCATGACAAGAGCCGTAGCTGGACACTGTCGCCTTAATAAGCACATGTTCAAACTAGGGCTAAGCGACACTCAATTCTGCAGATTTTGTGAGGAGGCGGATGAAACGCCCCTCCATCTGCTAAGTGAGTGTGGAGCACTGATGCACAAACGCAGCATCCATCTGGGCAAGCATCTGCATAGCCCAGACGAGTTGAAAGACATCACCCCGGGGGGGGGGTTGTGTCTATGCTTTAATAGTTGCACTGCCTAGCTGCTTGCTTGCTTCCCTAGTCACCTAGTTTAGCTGCCTGCTTGCTTAGGATAGATACAGACCTGCCTTGCATAGCTCTTCAAGAAATGTAAGGCGCAAATGGTTTTAGGGGAGAGTAGCGCAACAGTCGCCGATCCCTAAGGCAAGCCTGGTGGGGAATCCTTCACGCGGTTGTCCCCTGTTATCGGTCTAATTCCCTCAGAAATAGACGTAACTAAAACCACCAGACGATAGTTAAAAGATAAAAGGGGATGATAACCCTCAAATTATTAAATATGGCAAGTCTTAAAAATCAATATGTTCCCCAGGAGGGTACCGGTTCTACCGGAGAATCCCTCCCCGAGCCTAGCTCGGGCCGCCCCTCGTACTCTGGGGGGGGCAAAGAACTGCCTAAGCTTAGCAATAAGCTCAAAAAACGATCGAACCAACAAGCTAGGGCTGCATCTTCGGAGGCGCCTAAGCCTAACATCTTCGCGGCTGCATCTGCGCCGCCCCTACCAACGACGTCAAGGGCCAATGCTTCAGAAGCACCTACACCGGTCCGACGGACCGTCTCAAAAGTCGAAGCGCCCCTCGGGGCTTCTTCGCATGAGACGGTCATAGAACTCTCAGAACTAAGGGCCGCTATGCCCGACCCAGGGCCGAACTGGGATCTTGTTCCTTCCAGGAAGTGCAGGAGGAAGAGTAACAAGCCCCGCCACCCTCCGGGCGAGACCCAAAAGGCGCGGGCGCAGAAAAGGCTAACGGTAACCGACGGTGGACGAAAACAGCTGCTTAGTGCAGCCGGTAAGTCCACGACCGAAGTAGGTGGGACTCGTCCCGCCGAAGAGGTCCACGCACCGGCGCAGCCGAACGCAGCGCCAGTGCCTGTCGACGGAAGCCAGACACCTATTCAGCGACCCAGACCCAGAGGGAAACGCGCAGGGAGGCTGGCTGCTTTGGCCCGCAAAAACAAGCCCCCACCGGCTCAACCTCAGAGCGTCAAACGTCCCAGACCCGACGACACTACTACACCTTATGGTGATAGTAAGCGCCAAAGGTCGGATATGGGAAACAAGCCCGAACCAACGAGCTACGCAGAAGCCTTCAGGTCGCACGACCTCTGCGTAGCCATAACAGTTGAGCCGTGCCAGGACTTAACGGAGGAGCAGGCCACGGAAATACGTGAAAAACTAGAGGTGACGGTCGCGCTGAAGATGCTGGATCCAGCCACTCGACCTGATACCTCTAAGGTCCGATTCCGTGGCCGTGCGCATTATAGCAATGGCGTCCTTAAATTCTGGTGCCTCGACGACAACTCGCTAGCGTGGCTCCGCACAAACGTAGAAAACCTCAAATCACCCATCGCCGAGACCAAGCTGGTGGTCAAGAAACAGTCTGAGCTCGAGCGAAGAATCATGTGTGGTCTGTTCGTTCCGACACCAGCAAGCATGCCAATGAGAACCGATCA
Source organism: Eupithecia dodoneata (assembly GCA_947044415.1). Classification (NCBI taxonomy): domain Eukaryota; kingdom Metazoa; phylum Arthropoda; class Insecta; order Lepidoptera; family Geometridae; genus Eupithecia; species Eupithecia dodoneata. The sequence goes on along the minus strand of OX345656.1, from coordinate 855,734 downwards.
GATCCGCACGATTCTGGCGGGCTATAACCCACACGTCAACATCGACTCGTGGAACCCAATCCGAACGGAGAGGCGGGATGATAAGGGCGGTCCCGGCACATACCTGCTTCTCCTCGTTCCCGAGTCTGAGGTTGAAAAAGCACGACAACACGATCGGCGCCTGTACTGGCTCCTTGGGAATATCTACCTAAAGATCATCCAAAAAGATGAACCCAAGGACGAGAACAAGGACGCCTCAGCAAACAATCCTGGACCCAACCCTGGTCCAGAGCCTGGTTCCCCTACAGGATCCAAGGCTGACCACGATCCGCAGCCTGGCCCCAGTTCGGGGTACGCAGCGGACTCTTCTCCAGCCCCGCATTCATCCCAAGGGCTGGACCTGATGGATGTCCAGGATCCACCATCCCCACTATCTGAGGAGCGCTTTCTCGATACGGAGGGGAGCGATGTTAGCGAGAGCGACACCGGCTCCTCTCCTATCAAGCGCTCCTAAACCAACACACAAACCACTTCCTGATCCACCACTCCCCGCCACTCCTTTCATCCAAGCAAACCTCCAGCACAGCCTTACAGCTAGCGCGTCCATACGCAGAATGCTGGAGGAAAACCCCAACACCGTGGCCCTTATCCAAGAACCGTGGATCAGGAAAGGCCAGATTTGCGGCCTAAAGCTACCGGGTAGCAAGCTCCTCGCAAACACAACTGTAAGCAACCTCAGAACCTGCATAGTTGTTCCGCGAAGTGCGAAAACACTACTAATAACTGAACTCTGTTCCAGAGACCTAACAGCTGCTAGGCTATATCTATCTCCCACCAACAAGTCGCTAACACAGATAGTCCTAGCATCAGCCTACCAACCAATCGACGAAACAACACCCACACCAGAGCTGGTGTCCCTGATCGAGTACTGCGAGAGGGAGAAACTCGAGCTCATCATCGGCACCGACTCCAACGCACACCACACGCTATGGAATAGCGCCAGGTGCAATGACCGAGGAGAAGAACTGGTAACCTATTTTATCTCTACTAACCTTCTCCTTCAAAACAGGGGCTCTGAACCCACTTTTGTAACATCCAGAGCCCAAACAATAATAGACCTAACACTAACGACCCCAGACATTTCCGAATTCATCAAAGACTGGCATGTCTCTAACGAGGCCTCATGCTCAGATCACAGATGGATAAGGTATGTTCTGGAACTGTCACTACCCAGCCCACAACCTAGGCGTGTCCCACGTAAAACCGATAGGACTAAATTCTTCCAATCAGTCAAATTAGGAATTACAGACAAGCCTAACATACCTGATAACATAACAGTAGCGGAAATAGACCACTACACAAATCAACTAACATATATTCTTACCAACAGCTATGAACAATCCTGCCCTCTAGTCATACCTAAACAGGGGACAAACAGACGATGGTGGGGTCCTGAACTGCAAAGACTGCGTCGCAAAGTAAGGAAACTGTTCAACAGAGCCATAAACACTAGACAAGACGAAGCATGGGTGAACTACTACAATGCGAAAAGAACCTACAAAAAACAAATTCGCCTTAGAAAAACCGAATGTTGGGAAAGGTTCTGCACCAACATTGAAAACAACAATCAGGCCTCCCGTATAAGAACTATACTGGCAAACGTGCCAGAAAGCACGCTTGGGTGCCTCATCAAACCTGACAATACCTACACCAAATCAGACGCTGAAACCAGCGAAGTGCTTCTGAATACACACTTCCCAGGCTGTCTTGTCACAGACACCAACACATGGGAGGAGATATCAGAGCGCACGTCCACCGACCAAGACTGGATAACAGCCCAGAATATGATAAACCGTGAAAAGGTAATCTGGGCAATTAACAGCTTCCTTCCCTTCAAAGCACCAGGACTGGACGGGATCTTTCCAGGTATGCTCAGCTGGTGCAGTGGCTTACTAGCAGACCACCTAGTGAAGATATTCAGGGCATGCATTGCCCATAGATATATACCTCACATATGGAGGGAAGTGAAGGTAGTATTCATACCTAAACCAGGAAGGAGTGACTACACCCAACCGAAATCTTTCAGACCTATAAGCCTGACATCATTCCTCCTAAAAACACTAGAAAGGCTTTGTGACAGAGAAATAAGAGACACCACACTCTACCACAACCCTCTACACTCTCAACAACATGCCTACAGCAAAGGCAAATCAACAGAATCCGCCTTACATAGCGTAGTCTCACGGATAGGAGGTGGATTATCATCAAAACAACCTACACTGGCTGCCTTTATAGACATTGAAGGAGCTTTTGACAAGACCAACTTCACCAGCATATACAGAGCCCTTACCAGATATGGTGTAGCGCCGACGCTGGCCGAGTGGATAAACAACATGCTCCAACACAGAGCCATACAAGTCAAAATCAACGAAACCACAAGAGGTGTAGTCGCCAGAGGCTGCCCCCAGGGAGGCGTCCTTTCGCCCTTGTTATGGAACATAGTTGTAGACGAGCTAATTCGTAAGCTCAACGGTCATGGTCTGGTCACGGTAGGATACGCGGATGACCTCGCGATCCTCGCGACCGGCTGTTTTGAGCACACACTATGCGACCTGATGAAAATCGCCTTCAAAACCATTGAAACATGGTGCAACGATCACGAACTGACAGTAAACCCAACAAAAACGGAACTGATCATGTTCACAAACAAACGACAACTGGGTAATATAAAAATCCCAAAACTATTCAACACAAATATAACGCTAAAAACAGAAGTCAAGTACCTAGGGGTCATACTAGATAGCAAACTGCTATGGAACAAACATCTTGACTACAAACTCCAGCGTGCGACCGCTACTCTCTACCAATGCAGCAGAATGCTAGGGAAAACTTGGGGACTTTCACCGAAAATATCCAAGTGGCTCTACACTGCTATCATCAGACCAACATTAACCTACGGAGCGATAGTTTGGTGGACTAGAACGGAACTGAGCACCGTGGTAACTAAACTACAACGCTTTCAAAGAATGGCATGCTCCGTGATAACAGGATGCATGAGATCCACACCAGGCGCTGCCCTAGATATAATTCTAGATGTAGCACCTTTAGACCTCTACATACAACAAGAAGCCACGATGTCGGCTCTAAGACTACACAACACAGGCCTCTGGGGAGTCACAAGTAGTCCTCATGCGCAGATCATGGACAGGGCCATAACATATGAACCACTCACAGAGGCCCCTTGTGACAGAATGGCCAACAAGCCAATACTAAACAAACACTACCAAATACAACTATACGAGGACCAAAAAGATGAATCAGGTACCCACGAAGTCAGAATTTACACAGACGGCTCCAAAACCGAAACCGGTACGGGTGCCGGGGTTCACTCACTGGACCTCAACATTAACATATCAATAACGCTAGGAACGCATAGCTCTATATTCCAATGCGAATGCGTAGCAATAACACAGGCAGCGACAGCCGTACAGAAGAGAGGAATCAAAGACCAACGTGTACGCATCCTCTCTGACAGCGCAGCCATACTCAGAGCCTTGGAAGGAAACAGCTGTAGCTCCAAGCTCGTTTACGAATGTCACTCTGCTCTGGAAAGGATATCCACTGAAAACCGGATCATCCTACAATGGATCAAAGGACATAGTGGATCGCTAGGAAATGATGCTGCGGACGAACTGGCACGAAGAGGATCGGCGACAACCATAGAAGGACCACCGCCATTCCTACCCCTGCCATTTTCTCTGCTCCAGACATGGACCAAGCTCAGAACTAGAAATACACATAACGAACGATGGACTAGCCAAATCAATTGCAGACAAGCAAGGACGGCACTCCCATCAACATCACCAAAGCTAACAAAACGCCTACTAAATCTGAATAGATCGGACCTACGTGTCCTTGTGGGAACACTAACAGGACACTGTCCACTAAACAAACACTTATTCACCATCGGAGCGACGGATAGCCCTCTCTGTAGAGGATGCCTCAGCAACGACGAAACAGCCTCCCACGTAATCCTGGAATGCGAGGGAGTACTAGCACAACGTATAGAAATCCTCAACTTGCCGAGGTCGCTCCGCGAAGCCTGTGAAGACCCCAGGAAGATTCTGCGCTTCTGGACGGAGCTAGGCTGGCTATGCTAGCAAACTCTACGCATAAAGGACCAACTGGAGTCCAAATGCGGAAAATGGAGTACCCCCACCTGAATCTGACATCACCCCGAAGAAAATCCTACAGTTCCTAGCAGCTGCAAGGGTTAGTGACGAACTATGAACGCCACGACTACGGGACTGAAATGTAAAAGTGGCGAATAGGCCTATCATGGCCGCCGTGATACGAAAGCAACCCCAAAGCAAATAAAAAAAAAATTAAAAAATGGTCACCCTTCCAAGTTTGTATGGAAAGATGAGTGACTAGTTTAACCTTAGAGCCAGTGGAATATTTCAGAGACGATCCTCACCTCCAGACCTCTCCATCATGGAACAGCACACAGTCGAAGGTTGGTCCTAGGTCATTGTACTTTTTCTCAGCATTCTGAAGGGCTTCCACCCGAGCCTCCAGCTCCTCCTTCTGGAGTTTCTCTTCAGCACTCAGGGTGGATGACTTTGACACTGAAGCAATAAAAAAGGCACTGAAAAGAAGCTCAATCAAGCTTCTGCTCAGATCATCTTAAGGTTTGCTTAAGAAGGAGCTCTTGACAGGAATGGCAACTGAATGTTCCACGGGCGACCACATCTAGTTATGGCTAAACGAATAAGATAATAAGAACCATGTCCTTTACAGGGATTTATATAATCTTTCTTCTTGACTAATTTCATTAAAATAAATTCAACTCTTAAGCAGTGAAAGGTAACCAACAGAAACAGGGGCAGACAGAATCATTACTTTCTAATTAATAATTTTAGCAAATAGATGAGATAGGGTGCTTACCAACATCATTCTCGAAATCCTGGAGTTCTTTGTTAGCCTTAGCAAATGCAGGTTTATGCTTCACATCCCAAAGATGTTCTTTCCTATGGTCTGTCATGCGATCCTTTACTTTTGAGGGGTACATGCTGTAGGGGTGTAAAATTCCCACCCGCCATACATCTGTTGGGTTCTTCCATGTCCCTGGAATCTTCAAAGTTAACAATATATTATCAACACATTCAAGGTGATTTTTGTTTTATATTTTCCTTACAAATACCTCCTCGGCACAGCTGACCGTGCGTCTCCCAAGCAAGAGGGTTATCTTTTATTGATAAAAACGGAAATAATAGCTAGCAACACGTAGTATTTACCTTTAGCTTGCGGCCCGTCAAGCCGGTAATGCCGCCGTCGGTAACCTTGCGAATTATCGTGCTGGTGTCCACATCCCCGCTTCCACTGCAGTCAAATCTCTCGATAACCTTCGTTTCACCCGTGCTCGTCACCTGTTATCAGAAAACTTACTCAGATCAAATTTTAAAGGAATAAAATTCAACTAAACAAATCATGACGAGACACTTTTTTTACCGTGAGTCCCTCGGCTGCTGGGTCAACACCAGAGTCGAAAATAGCAATAATTGTATTTCTGCCGTCATTTTCTTCATATTTATTGAGAAACGAGACGACTCCCGTTTCTTTTTTTGGCATCAATCCCCAGACGGGGAAATCTTCGATCGGTAGCGCTGCCATTTTTGATGACACTGAAAAGTGAAATAAATAGGTATAGGTATAGGTAGGTAGGGTTCCCAGATCAAAAAATTTTAATTCCGTAGAAAATTCCGGACAATTAATGAGATTTCCTGACTTTCTTATAAATTAACTACTATAACTAAAAATGAGTTCGCTTTTTCGAGACAAGGACGAACGAACGTTGCGGGGAAGGCTAGAAAGGGAGGCAAGAGCGGCAGAATAACCGGCCCGCGCGTAATTTCACTGGTTTTTATATTTTAATAACAGCGAATACGAAAAGCTATATCAACTATAAAGTGGCGAGCGAAGCGAGCCGCGTTAATTTTGGACTTTGGTGAGGTCGGTTTAGCAAGAAAGATGCAAGCGAGTGGTGATAGCCGCAGCATTTATGAGAATTTTTAGTGATATACAAATGTTAGAAATAGGTACTAAAAATATAAATAGAAAAATATATAACTATCTAAATATGGCACCTTTCGGAGCTTGGTACCCGGAGTGGCAGGTATCCAAACCTGTTTATCATCGCACTTAACCGTACAAGAAACCGAAGCCATTGCCGGCGAACAGAGCAAGCCACGAAAATTTTCTTTTCTTCTCAGATTTTTTTCGTTCTTTGACAAAATGACCTCGCAGAGTAGTAATTATTACATTTGCGCTATTTGTTGTGATGATTTATTGATAGAAAATTATTGTAGCGGACTGAGAACTCAAATAAGTACCGTGGGTTTTGCAGAACTGATACGAAACATAACACTACGCCCAAAATATAAACAATACCCAATACCGGCGAGTGGAGCGAGCCGCGATTTTATGGCATTGGATAACCATACTGTTTGGTTAGATGTTAGGTAGGATAGAGAATGTAATTTTTTTTTTAAGGTTTCAGACATTTTCTATTGATTTTTTATACCTAATCTAAGATTTTTGACGTTTGATTTTTTTTACGACAAGATTTGTTGATGATTCTAAACTGTCCATTCCGGACAAAGACTTGTATTTCCGGAAATGTCCGGAAAATTCCGAACGTATGGCAACCCTAGGTACTACACCTGTAGGTAGTGTTGTTCTTGCTTGTTCTCAGTACGATACGAAGCATCGCTGCATCGACAACGATGGTGAATGATGTGATCGGAAAACGAGTTAAGAGTTAATAAAAACCCTGTTGCCTACAAATAGTTGCAATACGTACGACACAAACCTTATATTTTATGGATTTTTGAAGGAGGTATTTGATATTGGTAAATATTAGAGATATTGTGAATATTTATTATAAAATTACAAAATTACATCGGGTTCTATTAGGAACCGCTTTACATGCGCTTTACTATAAAAAAAACCTTTTAACTCGCTCGCCGCGCGCCGCTCGCTACCCCTCCGCAATGTAATACCTACACATGGGCGTAACCCCGCTCTATTTGCTTCTGTGTGTGCATACGTGTTTATCTCACCTCCTGTACAAAAATCGGAGAGGGGTGTTCGGGGCAATTTTGTATAGCCGTTATTAATACCATAGTTAATACTAACGAAATATTCTAATGTATGTATTCAACTATGAAGCCATAGTAGCCCTAGTAGTAGCAAAATCAAAGAGCTTATGGACGGAAGAAATTAATGATACCTAGTTTATATTAAGAATTAAAAAAAACGGCATTTTTGTCCTCTATCTACATTATGATATTGTTACTGTTGTATTTTTAGGGTTCCGTAACCCAAGGGTGCCAACAACAGGCGGTGGTGGGCCGTGGTGTGTGGGCCTGTCTGACTCCGCTGTCTGCTTGTTCGCAGCACAGGCAGGACTGTAGTGAAAAAACCGTAAATACCTTATCCACGTAGGTTATCTTCATATTAGGAAGGTGTTAGCCATATTAGCGCCAATACTGGAAGGAGAAGTCATGCTGGGGTCGCAATACAAAATCAACAAACAGGTCCATAATCAATACGTATTGGGTTACCTATTATAACTATCAAAAAAAAAAACTACACTTATTTTTACGCCAGCTTATTACGTATTACCTACCGTAGTCGTGGTCCGTTCTCAACAAATGATTCCTACTTGCCTACAACATGGCCTCGAGCGAGGAGGTGGCCCTGTTATATATTGCATGGTGTGCTACGGAACCTTCCGTGTGCGCGTCCGGATCGCAGCTTGTCGATTATTGTGACTTTTTAACTAATGCCAAAATATTTCACAAACAGAGAAAATAAAAAGGTAGTTATTGGATCCATTTTGGATAAAAATTTAGGAAATGTGGTGGCAGGCATTTCCAGGATTTATTATTATAACCACGGTTATAATGGTACCAGGATTTGCAGCCTACTATATTAACTATCTAGTGCTTGGGAATGTAAGTACCTACCTCTCCTACCAAAGTATCAACCAAAACACTAATTTTTGGCTCTGAGGTGATAAATATCACTTCCGAGACCATTTATCTATTTATAGAAAATTAGTTAATTTTCCAAGCCTACTTAATCTATAAATTACAGCACAGGCATAACACGCCAACAGGTCTGTGCTGTGCCCATCCAGTGAGTTAGAAAAGGCGGATGATGATGAAAAAGGTAGGTATGTACTTAATCGCCATAGGCGGTTTTGGACACTTCAAAAGGCTGAGCGAGCGACGAGCGAGCGACGACGCCCGTGTAGCTGACCATTAAAAAAATGGTTTTTCGAATTTGACTGACGACGCTCTGTATGTCGCGCGCCTTGATAAATTTACAACGAATTAGATAGTGGTACCCTCGCGCTGTACGGTACACTACTACCTACCGCTTTTTCGCTGATTTTCATTGGCCGCTGCGCCTTCACTGTCGTCGCCGCCTCCACCCCGTCGTCGTCGTCGCCCCGCCGCCGCCGCACCACCGCCGCCGCAGACGCAGCACCGCTCATGGTAGTACACGTGCATTATTTTAAAATTAACAGGCAACACTGAGTTTCTCCGATTCTTTATTCTGCTGTCATCACTACTAACTGTCAAATTTACGTAAACACTTGCTGTGGCTGCAAAAGTTCGTGATTGCGATTGAAATACGGAATTTCGTTGATTTGATAAAATGTGGTATGAAATCCTGCCAAGTTTCTTTATCGTCATGGCCGGCTTAGGTATTCCCGGTTGGGGACTTTATCACATTCACAATTTAACGCTTGGCAACGTAAGTAATTAATTCCCACTCAAACATTAGGTAACACTTGATGCCCGCACAACTATCATCACACTACTATCTGTTTAGTAGGTTAACTATCCATACCATAGTCATCATGCATAGATCCAAATTCTTCAATGTCAGTAAAGTAAAAAGTGTTTGCTGTAAACGCTCTACTCTTTGAATAAAAAGAAGTTTTGGAAAAAGGTTGAGTTTTGAGCATAATAAAAATCATGCAAAATATTTGCAAAAATATTTACTTAGGTATTTCATCCAAACTCAAAGCAACAATGGTCTAAAGTAGTCTTAATTATTGTTATGTTTATGATATTGCACACAAGTTACATTATGGAATGCCCCACAAAGCCCAGCGCTGGATAAATCTGGCTGTGGATGATGATGATGGAACATTTATGTACTTATACAAATCATGGGCATCATTTCATTGGGATTGTTTGTAATATGGATAAAGTTATTTGAACTTAAAATGTACTATTCATTTTCTTGGCTGTGACGCAAGTCAGTTTTATATGAAACAATTGAAATGTTTTGTACCTAGTTCCAGAATTTAAAGGGTTCGGACCATTTTATACAAGTAATTTCTTTTCTATCCTTTAACACAAGCAATCTACTTATGTGGATGTTTAGTCAGACCCATCTTGCTGTGACACTCTTATAGAAGATCACTAGACCTTAATACCACTTTGTTATGTAATATTTTCAGTGTTATTTCTGTTGTGGACTCCTATAAATAATACAAACACAATCAGCCTCCAGGCTCGATTCCCATTGTGGGACCAATGTTTGTATGATTTGCTTAATACTCTTATGTAATGTTAGCCTTATCCAGAAACAAGCATTGAAAACAGAGATATCTTGTTCTTATTCAATGTACTTTGACAGCACTGCTATTTATCTACATCAAATAATTGCATAGATAGACAGTAAAGTGGCTGTTTTGTAAAGTTCAATGCATCTACTGGGGAGGAAAATACATTGAATACTAAATACTGTAAGCAATTTGGGTTTACTCGTGGCAGGTCTACTGATGCCGGTGTAGAGTTGGTATCGCATATTTTTGATGCTTGGGAGAAGTCGCAAGATGCTTTAGGCGTTTTTTGCGAATTGCGTTCATCACGAAACATTAATCAGGAAACTACATTATTATGGAATAAGGGACAGCTCTTTGGATCTTCTTACATCTTACTTGATTGATATGAAAGAGTTGACATTAATGGGAAACAATCTAAAGGGTCTGTTGTTACAATGGGTGTACCGCAGGGCGCTATCTTGGGTCCTTTCCTATTTTTAGTTTATATTAATGACCTGCCTCATCTTGTAAAGAATGACCATGAGATTGTATTGTTTGCTGATGATACTTCATTAATTTTTAAAATGAATCGACAAAAAACAAATTACGCCGATGTTTGTTTCCTGGACGCGACGGAGGAACTATGGAATAAGCTCTAGCGCCTTCAGAATTTGGGCATCCAATTCATATTACGGAAATTCGACCATGTGTCTGTTTTTAGATCCAAACTGAAAGGGCTGCCCATACGACGGCGAATAGTATAAAATATGACTTGTCTAAGTGCTTATTTGTAAGCCCAAAGAAATAAACTTTCATTTCATTTCAATATAATAAAATTCTCATTGATTTTTCTTTCTAGTCATTTAGACGTTCCACGGAAGATAGATGGCAACGAAGCATGTACCAGCGAGACCTGAGGCTTACAGGAAACCCTTATAAGGTTAATGTAAGTACCTGACGTAGTTACTTTTAGATCTATGGATTAAGTCTAAAAAACTTAGTCATTATCTTCATAAATGAATAAACAAAAAAAAAATTAATTTGCTGATAAAAACAGTATACAATATACAAGCGACGACGTCGAAAAGAATTTGCCAGACTGAATCGCGGCTTAAATGTCCGGCTACACGCTGTGTGTGCATGTCATGCAAACTTAATTTGCGCAGACCGAACTTAAGCACGTCAAAAATTGCACAAGCCACAGTTCCCGGCTTGCGCGAGCTACCGTCTTCCATGCGCTTCGTCTTACCAGCGGCGCAGCGCAAACTGGTTTCTGCTAGCATGCATGCAAATAAGGAGTGTGTGAGGCCAAGCTATTAGGCATATTGTGTTCATTGAAAAGGTAACGGAGGTTATAAACTATTTAATTGACTTTTTTGTAGCAACCTCTACCCAATGCTACGTTAACTACAGAGACAGCGTCGATAAAAGTTCCAGCATTAGAACCATACCTATTTAAGATCTACAGATAAAGAGGACCAATGCCTAGATTGTATTGTGTGATTATTTTCTTTTTCAGGCTTTGGACACCATCCCTGACATAGAAGATGAGAAGAAGAATAAATAATTTTAAGGTGCGCAATGATAAAACTTGAGCAATAAGATATAGTATGTCTAATCTAAATTAGCGCGTAACTTCATCATTTAATATTAAAACATTGAAAACCATATGACGTGCAACTTTAAAGTAGATAGACTATGTTATTTTAATTATGTTGGAATTAAATAAATATTAGAATACAACCTTAGTTTGAGCAAAATACAAAAGTTGGTAGGTATGAACACTTTTGAGTGTTCGGCAACTATTCGATATTGGAGCGTAATTAATGGAGGGGGTCAACCCAAACCTCACCCAATCTCACGTGGCGTGGGGGAGGAGAAGGCGGTCTCGACAAATCTCACGTAGGTAGGTAATTATTTTTGTATCGTGTTTTTAATACCTTTTGAAGTTTTTTACTGATCAATTTTCTTATGTGATTCTATACCTACTACGTTCTTAATAATCTTAGATACTAGTCCTAACTAATCTTATAAAAAGAAAATTTCTAGCGAATTGTTTTCTTTAAATATATCCAAAAGCACTAGATTAACTTATTTACCTGCATTAAAAATATGCATTTTCAAAAATCTCACGTGAGGTTAAGGGGAGTTTCATTCCAACCAGCTGTTCCCCGGCTGGGCTGGCTGTTGGCCTTGAAAAGTCGTAGCAAAAAGCAAGCGGAAGGAACAGCGCGCGCTGTTTGCACCTGCTGTTTGGAATGAAACTGATATCATTTTGTTGATTCACAGTTAGTGTTTTTCTTTATTGTAAATTAATACTCTTTCTATACTACTGCGTAACACAAAGAAAGCTTGGGATTAGTTGGGGTGATGCTAACATGAGACGGACATTGGCAGAATTGCGTCAAACCATCCAGACGCAGATACATCTAGCAAGAAGTTGGAATGGAACATTTCTTGCATTGCATTAATTTCCTTATTTTCAATTTTTATTATTTTTGTTGGAGGTAAAAATCTTATTGGTTTTTCAAATTTTACCGCTCATATCATATGATGACTCTTTGTTAATGGCAACATGATGGCAACTGTGTCTGGTTGGACACTTTTCTGCCAGTGTCAAGTAATGGAAAATAATTGTGAAATCAATGAGTTATGAAGATTGTTTGATATTTTCATCAGAGCCTAATTCGTTATTTAGCTGGGAGTACCACGTGCAAGGGCTTGGGAGACGAGATGTTGGAGTCCCCCTTACTTCATTACCGCTCATATTATTATTGTAATTCCGCCTACCTCCATTCCATGACTATGAAATTTCTATGAACTGAACACTGGCAGAAAAGTGGCAAACCAGACACATGCCAAATAAAAGAAGTCAAGTCATCATAAAGAAAAGAAGTTGCAGTTGAAACGCAAAGTTTTGCCTTTTCTCACTATTTGTCAGTGTTGCCAACTTAGCGGATATTCCACTAGACCTGGTGGTTTCAACCTTCCATTTAGTTGGCAAATATTGGTTTTAGTGGCTAGTGGATTTTCCTAGTGGCTTATATTGTTTTTGTTAGTGGTAAGTTGCGTTGCGACAGTTACCACTAGTACGATTAACATTAATACCCAGATAAGAAAGAACGATTGAAACAACTGTACCTATTTCTTGCTGCTGTGTAGACAACACAACGAACAAGTGGTAGTTTTCGGGGATTCCCCGCAAATAATTTGTCAATTTCTTGAATAATCTAGATTATAGACTCAATACTCAATTTATTTATTGTTGTCATCACATTGGCTATCATCACATTATATGTTAACAGAGTTTAGTATGATTTTATTCAAAAGGTTTGTTTATGATTTTTCACTATGCGTACATAAATAGAACGGAACGGGACGGACAGTACTGTTGGAATCGGCCGTAAACTCGGTATGTAGTGGTATCGGATAACTTCTAGTAAATTATCGAATATGCCCAAACCACAGTACACCCAAAAATTCCACGATTGTTGGTTACGTGAGACGTGACCCAGAATTAGAGGTGGGAGTTATTGGATTTTTTTACCAACAGTTATTAGTTGGATATTTTGTTTGAATAACGTTAGCACCAACCTGTATCCAATAACTTTACAATACCCAAATTTTATGTATATAATTATATGTATTTATATATCATAATACTTACCTACTGCGCTGAGACGTGGATACTCACGATAGGGCTGGTCCACCAGTTCAGTGGCGCTCATTGGGGGAGGCCTAACATAGGCTGATGATGATGAAATTAATCCTATTTTTAGCAAGTTAAGCATACCTCCAACGAAGGACTGATGACGATGGTTTGTGCATTTGTACATGCACAAACCGTCGTCGTCACTAACTATATTCTTAATAAAGAAGTGCAATTTATCTAGCAACGATAAAAATACAACAGAATGGTACATATTCTGTTGTATTTTTATCGTTGCTAGGGATAAAATTCAAATCAATCAATTCGGTAGGTACCTATTTATTTATGTAGTAAGATAAGCTTATGTTAAGGATAACTGATATACCCAGGTACTTATTACAATCAATAGATATATTTTCTAATAATAAATGTATTTTTTATATACCTAGAAAATAAAATAAAAAATACGATATGCAAAGAAATAGAAATTTCTGATATCAAGCTATTTTCATTTTTCATATGTCAATTTCCTCTTCTTTTTTGTTTTGGCGCCGCTTGCTTTTCGCTACGACTCTGCCAGTGTCTGTTTTCAAATGTCAATTTGTTCCAGTCTTCCAAGAAGTCAACGTCACTCAAAATATGTGTAAATGTCAACGTCAAATTGATTTAGTTGCTTGCACTTGACCTTTTTGTTTGAGATTGACAATTCAAAAAAATAGAGTTGTCAATGTCAAACTTAAAGGTCAAGTGCGAGCAAACTATTTGACGTTGACATTTACACATATTTTGAGTGACGTTGAAGTCTTCTTGGAAGGCTGGAACAAATTGACATTTGAAAATGGTTGATATCAGAAATTTCTATTTCTTTGCATATCGTATTTATTATTTTCTTTTCTATGTATATAGTAAAATATATCTATTGATTGTAATAAGTACCTGGGTATATCAGTTATCCTTAACATAAGCTTATCTTACTACATAAATAAATAGGTACCTACCGAATTGATTGATTTTGAATTTTATCCCTAGCAACGATAAAAATACAACAGAATATTATGTACCATTCTTACTCTTCCACCGCTCGACGCCACGGCCCGTCGCGTTGCGTCTTGCGTCTATTGTACTCTTGTAATACGATTATATTCCTATACATAAAAAGAAGATTTTCATTGAAACGATCCAAGAAGGCAACTCTGAAACCCCAGGCAGTAACACTATTTAAAGCGCTATCTATCTCTTTGCCCATGAACTAAAATGTAGTGCGTTATTTGGTATCGATTCGATAGACATTGCTGGACGGACAGGTCATACAGGTGCTATTTAATAGTACATTTTTAACTAGGTGGCGCTTACCAGAATTATTAATCGCGCTACACGCTATATTTTTGTTTTATTAGGCAGGCAAATTTCATACTATTTAAAGCGCTATCTATATCTTTGCCCATGAACTTAAATGTAGCGCGTTATGAGGTACCTATTGAATCGATAGACATTGCGTCGTATCGTTAGGAGGACAGAATATACCTACCTACCTATTACCCCTCGCCTTAATATCCACCCACACACACATAAAGCGAAATAAAGGTAATGGTAGTTATAATATAGATCATAATAAAAGATCAACTCCAGAAGTAAACGAAACAATAAACAACAAAACAAAACAATGCCTGCATAATTCGTTCGTAAGCAAATCACGTAGGTAGGTAAAATTAGCGCCACTGGCCACCGATGACTAGTCTAATATTTTAAAAAATGTATGATTAATCAAATTTTGATTCAATTTTAATACGCTGATATGACGCTGAGGTATGGTCTAATTTAAACTTATTTAAATAGGATGAAAACGATCGGCAGTCTTACCTCGCCACCTGTTTACCTATGCAATATTGCAAATCACCCATACCAACCAAAATGGTTGAACTTAGACGCAGTGCACAAAATGGGTACCCAATAACTGACTATCTCGTTTACTCGCCTAAGAATCCTCGTGTTGGACAGGGATGACAAGAGGTATTGGGTAATTTGAATAACTGACTATCCCGTTTACTCGCATTAGAATCATGGTGTTAGACAGGGATGACAAGAGGGTATTAGATATTTCTAACCAAATCAGTTGGGTGGATGGTAGGCTAGCGTGCCTAGAATAGGTGAGAGTTATTGCAGGCTGGATTAGTTATGGTTGGGTGACGGGTGACGGGTGACTGACGGGTGGGTGGGTGAGCGGTGAGCGCGATGCTCGTTCGCTTCGTACAGTTATTCTCTAGCGGTACGCGGATTTTTCAATAACGCTGGATATTTTTGAACCAAGCCAACAGTTATTCAGTTAGATATTGTATACCGGACTCACCTCTACCCAGAATTAGAGGACTGGTTACAAGAGGTCGAAAGCACTGCTGGTGCAGTAGCTAAGTGCAAACTATGTGGTTCACTTTCAGGGAATCATTACGCAGATTTGAAGAATCATGGATTAGGTATCCAAAAAGCAAAATGCAAAGGTACGTAACTAATTCTGGTAGTTTATACAGCCAAGATTTGGGCGGAAAATATGGAATGTGCATTGCTCGAAAAATTTTTTTTCGACTTACGTTAACCCAATATTGAAAAGTTTGTGCGTTTTTGGTTAAAAACCAACTATGAAAAATATTATTTGATTTGATTGACAGTAACTGCCTCCGCAACGTCATCGAATATTTAAAAAAACATGATTTTGGGGTCTACTTTGAGGCTACATTACCTACTGCATAAAAATTAAATAAGCTGACTTTTTTCACCGACTAATGCCTATTATGGTCTTTTTTAAAAATAAAGTAATAATAATGCTCGATCTTGTGTTTAACAAAATGTTTTACCACATGAACGAACTTCCTTTGAGGCACTTGTTTCTTCATCTTGACGGATGTACTTCGGGACCTAAATCTTACACTGGACCATTAGGTAAAGCTCTGGAAACCTGTGAATTACTGCCTGTGAAAAACTTTCCACATATCGAGGGAAGATAGGTACTTCCTGAAATGTCGAAAGATTTAAGTACAGATCAACAGTACTTGCACAAGATAGTCTCTGCGGTAATTTCCCAGATGGCTTACCAAATAAGTCTCCAGGCAAACTCTCTCATGCCCGCTGGCTCACACGGGCCAACCGGATCTTATCTTACGTTTGAGATACCATCGGAAAATTTGAAAACTGTAGCTGCTTTTGTCGTAAAAGTTTTTGCACCATCTTGGTTTCAAATTAAACATAAGCCATCATGCAAAGATGGTTCACGACATCTTTGCAATATAATTAGCGTCTCCAGATACCTGCCAGAAGATCTCAAAAATGTTATTGATCCTGTTATTCAACGCAATAGCTATTTTGCGCATCCGGAGAGCATTCTTCTTGCAATGATTACTGATGACAGGAAACACATTAGAGAATTAGCAGCCCGGCGCATATTTAAGGCACGCAGCATGCCTCAGCCATCACTACCAAGACTATTTGAAGTACCCCGTATAAATTTCAATGCTTCCACATATATTGACTTGATAAATTGGCAGGAAACTCTGACTGACCCACCTATTTTAAAGAACTTGTCCGATCAAGAAATCCAGCACATCGTTGAAACTGGAGGTGAGGCCGAGCTGCTGTTTTTGAGGCTTCCCTGTCATACTGAAGCCGTTGAACGGGCAATAAAAATAATAACTGAAGCTTCAACTTCATAGTGCACAAGAAAAACCCGTTTGGTTGGGTGCAATAAAAGCCAAATTGAAGTCGAGGAAAATAATGCCGAAATTTGACTCAAAACGAGATTTTCGAGCTAATTAAAGATAGATAGATAACACTTTATTACACCACACAAAACAGAAAATAATACAGAGATAAAAACTTAGAATAAAGGTATAAAGGGCGGCCTTATCGCTGAGAGCGATCTCTTCCCGGCAACCTTGGGATGGACTGGACATGAACGAACAATATAGACGGTGGCACTTTAATAAATAATTGATAACAAATACACTAAATACCTACATAACAAACATTATAATAAATTTACATAGACATACTCGTAAGATAAGGCTATCAATATTTTATATGGATAAATAATGCTGATGCAGCAGTTTTTTGAAGATAGGGAGTGATTTTGCATATCTGATGTCCAGAGGGAGAGCATTCCATAGACGGGTAGCTTGTACAGTGAATGATTTGTCATAGAAAGAGGTAGAGTGAGCAGGGACTTTCAGGATGAGGGTTTCAGAGGAACGCAAAGAGAGTGAGTGAGAGTTTGAGAGGAATTCGAAGCGCTCCTTGAGATAAGAAGGGCTTGGAGAATAGAATAAGATACTGTACAAGAGGGATAACATATGAGTATTCCTGCGAAGTCGGATGGGTAACCACTTGAGTTTTGCGCGATATTCGGAAACGTGGTCATATTTGCGAAGGCCAAATATGAACCTAATACTGAAGTTTTGGAGGCGCTCAAGCTTGTTTAATTGTTCTTCAGTGAGATCCGGATAGCAAGCGTCGGCATAATCGAGAATGGGAAGCAATAGGGACTGGGCAAGTGTAATTTTAGTGGTAGTCGGGAGAAAATTGCGCAGTCGCCGCAGTGAGCCCGCCGATGCAAACATCCTTCTGCTGAGTTCCGCCAGTTGCGGACCCCAGGACAACTCATTGTCTACGATCAAACCCAGGTTTTTAACAGATTTGCTCACTGGTATTGATACACCGTCAAAGAAAATTGGAGATAAGGTCGCCATATCGATTTTAGCTATCATCCTTGAACTACCCACAATGATAACTTGAGTCTTCTTGGGGTTCACCAAAAGACCGTGCTCTTTGCTCCACTGAAGGATGCGTGAGAGGTCATCATTTAATGAAGTAATAGCTGGTGTGAGGTTACTAATTGAAGCTTGTTGGTAGATCTGGAGATCGTCAGCGTACAGGTGGTAGGAACTAGACAAATGTTCGGATATGGAGTTTATGAAAATTGCGAATAGAAGAGGAGAGAGTACGTCGCCCTGTGGAACACCAGCGGGAACATCACACCAAGACGAAAATACATCATCAAGGCGGATGCGCTGCCGGCGACCGAACAGATAACTATGAAACCAGTCAGTAACAATTGGAGATATGTTTAGAGAACGAAGCACGGCAAGAAGAATGTCAAAGTCGACATTGTTGAAGGCGTCACTAAAATCAAGCAATGACAACACAGTTACAAGCCCGATGTCCATGCCCCGACGAATGTCATCCATAATAAAGAACATAATTTGGTCTTTGTCATTATTAGAATTTTTGTTTATTTTGTAATTTTATCTTAATAAATATGTTTATTATAAAAATACTGAATTTTAATTAATATCTACGTAATTTTGTAATTAAATTCTTACGTTTTTCCCCACGTAAAACTTTTTTGTTTTTTATTTGAATTTGAGATCTGTGCAGGAGTTATAAAAAAAAAATGAAAAATTGCATTTATTTTTACATCAATATTACGCACCGAACCCCCCCTATTAGAACTTAATATTCGAAAAATATTTTTTTTCCATACATTCGTGAGCCACCCTAAGTGCATGCGACTTCAGGCCAAATATTTTACTGGGTAAGTACCTAATAAAACCTCTGTATCGCAGCGGGCGAAAATCCGCCTGCGACGCAGGCGGTTGCGGATTCCCGTCTCGGGACAAATGTTTGTACGATCTGCAGATAATTGTTTACCTATAATAAAAAATATCTATCTAGCTAGATCTGTGTACCTCTAGTAAAGAAAATTATTGCTGTTTTGATTAAAAATCGTTTAAAGAGAAAAAATATAAATAAATAAAATCAGATCCTCTGTAAAAAAAAGTTACGCCAAGTAGCTATACGCGTTCAACATTTACCACAATATGTACAAGTGTTTGAACATCTAGGTAGTACCTTACCTACACGTTAGTGTGTTAGTGTAGGTACCAAGTAGGTACCTTACCTACTTAAAGCGAGACAATACCGTGTCTCTGGATTGTTTAGTGGTTTTCTGGTGGTTTGAGACTTTAGTGGATTTCTGGTGGGACGCGAGGCCACATTTGGTGGGTTCGTAAAAATAAAGTTGGCAACACTGCTATTTGTTTTGTTTACATAATGTAGAAGTCTGTATTTTTGAGTTGAATTGAGTGAGATGGATAATTGTTTTGTAGACATTACACAGGAATTTCTCTGTGTTGCTTTTCACAATATTCTATATTATACAAAAATTTACCCGCCCAGTATATTTGAAACCAGACGCAAGTACAGCATCGTTGTTCACCGGTCTACGCATCCAGAAATTAACCAGTATATTGATCTATGTCTGAGAAGCGCAGCAGAGTGCTTAGAGAGCGGCCAGCTTAGCCGCATCGAGTTCTCTATAACCAGCAACAGTTACAAGCCTCTTACGAAGTTTGTATTTGATTTCGACAAGAACTATCAACACCAGGAGACCAATGACGCTTATCTTATCCAGTCAGAACAGAATCTCCGTGCCTTCTGCTTAAAATTGACCTCTATAAGCAGCAAGTTCAGGAACCTACCTGCAGACTGCAGCTTCTCCATCTATCTTCACACTAATGAATCAACTGCAGTTGCTTTAGCAAATAATCCAAGTTTAGAAGATTTTCCACTCGTTGAAGTTGAAAGCAAACAGGATGAGTCTATCGATATTCTGCCTTTGAGAACGTTTTCAGTAAGGAACTACAATATAGAGACTTATGTAGAGCTAGGCTCTAGCTAATGTACGTACATGATAACTATGCTATTTATGTACCTACCTAAGTTCCAATGTAGTGACAATTAAGTATGGTGTTATTCAGAGATAAATACTTGCAAATAATTAGTACTTGTAAAGGGAAAGACAGAATAATAATTGTTTTTTTTAAATTTAATTATTGTTAGAATGCATACCTGTTTAAATGTCATCCTAAAATTCATTAAATGATTCATGTAACTTTTATACCACTCCTTCTTTTTTAATCAACTTAACTTTAAGACATCTGAGCCTAGAGTATATTTCGTCCCAGTCAAGATAGCCTCCTATCAGTTTTCTCACATTATCCCCCTTGTCTTCATAAGAGTCTCTACCATGTAACATCCTAATATTATCAAACACTAAAATGTTTCCTGCTTTGTTCTTAAATTTGGCAGCAAACTTATGACTTAACTCTAAAAATAAGCTATGGGCTTTGTACCAAGGGACCACATCATTGATAGGCCCAGGAAAATGACTTCCTCTTTGTGGTATAGAAAAGCTTATTCTTGTTATATCTCCATGTTTGTCTAGAACAATGACAGGGGAGCGGTAAAGTTTGAAGAATTCTAAACCGTCTTGCGTTCCCACATCACTCCATTCTACTTCCACTTCAGTCAACAGCTTGTATTCCTGAGGATGGTTCTCCTTCATGTAGTTAGCAACAAAATGACTGTCAGAGAGAAGGTTTTCACCTCCTTGGCTTTCGGTTTGAACTAAGCAATGGAGCATGTTCACTCCAGGGCAGTATTCATAGTAAGGCAAATCAGTATGCATTTGCAGTTTAGTTGAAAGATAAGCCACATTACTTGTGTTGGGAACATTCTGTACCACAAATTTCACTCCATAATGTGTTCTCTTTGTGAAACCAATCTTAGCTGCTATTGCATCTAATGCTGTTTCAGAATCTGGGGTATTTTCAATCAGAGCCACTCCATACATCGAGAATCTATTTAGCCAGTTGAACATTGCTTTATCGGATTGTAAAATTAAATTATAATCATGTTTACTGCATATATCGTTGAAGTCTGCCCCATTCCATGTTACTTTCTTAGGCTTGTAAATAGTATCATTGTAGTTTGTCTGGTTCCGAGGTGTGAAGCCTCTGAATTTCAGCCAGCTGTAGTTGTATTGAGATGCGTGTCCGTCCGGCCATGTTATTTCAAGATGTTTCTTGTCTTCGCTGACCTCTTTTGGTCTAATATTTGGGTTGAAGTAGCTCCAATCTAAGATCCGGCTTTTAGCTGAGAAGTGATAACACTTATCACACTGACAGTTGTCTCTCAACCAAACATACGGGAAATGGAGCACTTCACCCTGTATTCTCACCCTCAAATGGTCGTCAAGTTTGTTCTTCAGTAGGGCATTGTAAGTATGAATTTGTGTGGCGAATATAATTTTGGGTACGGTTTTGAATAAGTTTCGCGTCGCTTTTATTCGCGTTAGAGTAATCATGGCCGTGTTCGCCGGAGCTTGGAGTTTGATAAACTGAGATAAAGGTTAGTTGACACTGAGGTAATTGTATTACTCTGAGAGATAATAGACTTATTATTGTTTCTACATTCGTTAAACATCACATCATTAGTACATACTTACAAAGACTCAGTTATCTTATTGTCCTTTTACACTAGTTGAGTCACAGTCTCAAGATCAAATTTAGCCAAGCGCAAATACCAACGGTCGCAATAAAAATTACAATACTTTATTAAAGAAAATAAATTTATTAACTAGACTTCCTGGGTATAATTAAAACAACGAGTTCTAACATAAAACAAATAATTAAAAATAAGTAACACAGCTAAAGATAGCCCTTGTCCTAAAGATCATTATTAATTACATTGTTCTATATCACGAGTTATGAGCATTGTAACGCGACTTTAGGTGAGTTTAAGACCTACTAGTTTCACTAGTTAGAATAAAAACAACACATTAAAAATAATCAACAAATGTCAATGGGATATATGGGTATGAAAAGGTGCCTTAAATTGTATAGATTATGATTTCATAAAGAAGACATACTGCAGTGTACAAACGGTATTTGATCATTCATAGCTTTATACAAACACTCTAGACCTATTAATCTAACTAAGCTATCCAATAACTTATTATCTCCTTAGGTAATCCTAAATCTACACAAGGAATGACTAGTCTTAATGTACAAGGCCATATTGCATCATTTATTCCTCTCTCTACACACACTTCGGTAAATACAGCAAGAGTTTAGGTACTTATTGTTATGGAGATAACATGAATCGGAATTTTGGTATTTATTACATTGAGGTCTACATAACGCATTCGCACGAAACCTATACCTACCTAATTTGATACAATGGTTTTAGTTACCGTTATAACGAAATTTTGTGTACCTTTGTCATGTTTAACAGGAATATTGTCTTAAGAATTTGGAGCTAGCGTTGAGAATGAACGGCATTTTCCACAACTACCCTCAAATCATCTTCAAGTTCTTAAATATCTATGTTCAATTGCACTCGTAAGTTATTGTTGTTTCAAAGGTTTAATGGTTATTAAAGATTAATTTTATTTAAATGTATAATTTTATTGAAATATTCTCATTTAATAATTTAATTGAATGATACCATCTATATACTCACGTATATTTTAAGATATACTATGTACTATTTGATGTGTAATGCTATACTAAAATGAACCATTCATCCATTGGTTCTAAGGCCTGTTCAGACCAGGTCTTTAGAATGTTATTCCTACCTACAAGTTTGGTCCGGTCAATGTTCCAATTTCACCTTGATCCTATGGTAGGCGTTGCTGAGTATCCCCCGGATGTTCCAGATGTGTTCGAATCTCTCCGGCTGCGTGTTGAAGTTGCTGTCAGTCGCTTTCACCCATATCTCCACCTGGAAAGGAACACCACTGTAGTTTAAACTTATCGTCCCTGTCTGCATAATTTGCGTACCTACTATAATAGAATGGGATTGAGAAAGACGTCTTCTCTCATAGTTAGTTCGAATGAGAGATGACGTCATCACAATCCGATTCTCCTAACTAAACTGACACTATCATGGCCCAAGGGATTACTATATCTCAGGTTTTTAATGCAACACTAACCTCGTCCTGGTCCTTAGCGACCGGTATCGTGATGGTCCACAGCGTCCAGGCGTAGTGCGAGGCGGGCGGCGCACGGTCCGCGAGCAGGCTCGCCTCGGTCCACACGGCGCCCTGGTCCGCGCTCACGTCCACGCGGACTATGGCTGCGCCGCCGCCGGAGTACGCGTAGCCTGACAGAATAAACAGAATTAGCGCCTCACCCATAACGATTAGCATGAGCACACAATTTCGTCTACGATCCTAGCTTCATAGAGTCGCATAAGAGTGGTCAAGGCGTTGATAGCGTGGACCCGGTACTTGAAAATACCGGTATTCCAAGCCCTGGTCGCAGATGGCCGACGTAACGGGCGGTCGGCGCGGAGGGGAACTACTTATACATCTTACCTCTCGCTTCAATGCAGCCATTGTGCACCTTCACTGTGGTGCCGTTCTGCGGGTCGCAGATGGCCGACGTGACAGGCAGGCTGTAGACGGGCGGCGCGGAGGGGAAGTCCGCCGTCTCCCAGGTCTTCGAGGAGTTGAACGAGCGGTAGTCCTTCTGGTGCCAGTGGGACGGACTCTCTTCAGTCGACACTTTTATCGATTCTGGGGGATATACTGTCATAAATTTATGTACACGTGTATTGTAGGTATGTACTGTTTAAATACTATGTGAGGGTCCCTGGTTTAATATATATATACCTAATTACTATATTATTAATGACGACCGATGTGGCGCGGTGGGCGAAGGTCCACCTACGACGCAGGAGGTTGCGGGTTCGATTCCCGCCTCGGAAAAATTGTGTGTACGATCTGCAGATATTTGTTCCGGGTGTTCTGGTCGTTTTCTATATATAATAATAAAAAAAAAATCTATCTATGTAATGTATTGTATTATGTGTATCAGTTATCTAGTACCCATAACACAAGCTCTGCTTACCATGGGGCTAGATAATGCTGTGTGATTTGTCCAGCATTATTTATTTATTTATTTAATTACCTATATTATAAAAGAAAATCGTGTTAGTTACACTATTTATATATAACTCAAGAACGGCTGAAAATTGATGGGAAACCTTAGAACCAGGAGACGGACATACTTTTTATCTCGTTTCATATTAATTTCAACGTGGACGAAGCCACGGGGCGCAGCTAGTACTGAATAAATACATTGAAAAATAGGTTGCTATGCCATGCCGCCATGTATTGGAATACTGGGCCATGCCAGCCTGTACGCGAGCGAAGTGTGCGGCTGTGTCCCTACAACCTACCTATTAGCCTGTACGCGAGCGAAGTGTGCGGCTGTGTCCCTACAACCTACCTATCAGCCTGTACGCGAGCGAAGTGTGCGGCTGTGTCCCTACAACGTGCCTATCAGCCTGTACGCGAGCGAAGTGTGCGGCTGTGTCCCTACAACCTACCTATCAGATATTTGGTTGGTGTACAAGTATACATAAGTATTGTACAGCCAGGAATACATACAGGGTGTGCATTACCGAGCC
Source organism: Eupithecia dodoneata (assembly GCA_947044415.1). NCBI lineage: Eukaryota > Metazoa > Arthropoda > Insecta > Lepidoptera > Geometridae > Eupithecia > Eupithecia dodoneata. The sequence continues at coordinate 831,177 of OX345656.1, read as the reverse complement.
ACTTGACGCTGCGCACGGCGGGCGCGCCCGGCACCACGGCGCGCAGCGGCCAGCCGTGGTCGGGCGGCAGCGCGCGCCCGTTCATGTGCGTCGCCAGCAGCACCTGGCCGTTCGGGTTCAGAGCCATCGACAGAGGGATGGAAGTGCTGAAGTGGACGCCCGTGGCGTCTATGTCGGAGCCTTCGAACTGAAACAAACGAATAAAAACACCATTAGTCTTCTTAAATCAGCTATAGGTCGAACTTTGGGATTTCACGCAGAAAATCCAATGTTTATTAAGCTTATTACAATAAGTACCTACACATTGGACTTGGTTGAGTTTCATCAAATATTATAAAACAAAGTTGCTTCCCGCTGTCTGTCTGTCCCTATGTATGCTTAGATCTTTAAACTACGCAACGGATTTTGATGCTTTTTTTTAATTAGATAGAGTTATTCAAGAGGAAGGTTTATAAACCGTTGGACACATAGATTTCCACGCGGGCGAAACCGTGGGCACAGAAATGAAATGAAATGAAATGAAATAAATTTATTGTAGAAACTGTGTACAAAAAGATCTTAAAAGCTAGGTGAATCAACAGTTTATCCATTAATTATGGACGTACAATATTAAACTTATATAACTAGGTAATTTAATGATTATAATATTTAATGTCATAGTTCTTTGATGTCATAAAAACATTTCTCTATGAGCCACATACGGAGTTTTGTCTTAAATTTACAAGTAGGCAGTTCTCTTATGTCTCTAGGAATTTTATTATATACTTTGGCAGTCATGGTAGAGCAATTTTTCGCACACACAGCTAGTAAGAAATAATTATTTTCAGATTTCTTGCCTACTGACCTAATTATCACACACTCTTTAGGCATAACATGGGCACAGTATGAGAACCTTCCCTGCATTGTTCTTAGATTCTCGGGCATCACATATAAATAAACAATGCTGAACAATTCACACAGCATTATCTAGCCCAAGCTAAGCAGAGCTTGTGTTATGGGTACTAGGTGACTGATAGTAACAATGCATTACATAGGGTTCTTTTTAGTGATCGGAATTGTCCCGAGGCGGGTACGAACCCGCGCCCTCCTGTCATCCTGTGTCATAGGCGGACCTTTGCCCACTGTGCTAGATGACTGATATACTTAATACAATACATTACATACATAGATATTTTTTTATTATATATAGATAACAATCAGAACACCTTGAACAAATATCTGCAGAATGTAAATTGTTCCGAGGCGGGAATCGATCCCGCAACCTCCTGCGTCGCAGGCGGACCTTCACCCACCGCGCCACAGAGGTCGTCCAATACATAATTGCGATGCTATAATGAGAAGGACATTGGCAGAATTGCGTCAATCCAGACGCAGAGCCATCTAGGAAGAAACTGAAGTTGACTCACAATGACATGTTTCCCCTCCATATCGCCCTCATCCACCCCGCAGGCCAGCAGTACGTCCCGCAGGTAGACGCCGCTCCACACCGCGTTGCTGATGGCGCCGCTCGCCCAGCTGATACCTTTCACTTCCTTGTCTTTCACTTCCTACGGAAACATTAATGAATCATTAACAACAATTGCCCTATATCAGTATCAGTTTCTTTAAATCTCTACCGTTAAAGTCACCTAGGCTTGCCTCGTGCGGGGGCCGCCAGTAATCTGTACATATTTAAGTGAAATGGCAAATAAATAAATTTGTATTTGTAACATAATGTTAGTCGAACGCCATTTTGTAGCATTTAAGTTTTCTAATTAGTTAGTAGTTATGTAGTCTTTATGGTGTTGGGTAATTAAGGAACAAGTTGAATAAATTTGTTCTTGCTATGAATAAAGATTTACCACTTTTACAGTCAACAATAACTGATTATTTATACCACTTGAAGTAAAGGCACTTGCCGAGTAGAGATGAGATGATATATTATACAGGTACGAAGACAGTGATGGTGGGAGTGAATAAACAAGTGCCATAAGGTATGACGCCAAACATATTTTCGATTCGTTCGTTGATATCATAATAGTGTTTTATAACATTTGGCATGCTATAAAATTATTTTTTATTTGCTTACCTATCTTAAAAAATCACACAGTTTGTGTTATATATACTCGATAACGGACATTACATAGATTGACATTCTTATAGGTACATAGAAAACACCCCACACATATATCTCCAGACCAATCGTAAAGACATTAATTAGTCCCGAGGCACGAATCGAAACCGCAACCTCTTACGAAGGTCGATTCTAAGTAAAGAAGAAAAGTACTATCTAGGTTGCCTGGGAGAAATCGCTGTCAGCGATAAGGCCGTATATTGTACTGTTAATGTGTAATATTTAGATATAAGGTATATTTTGTTATTCTAATTGCAATAAAAAAATATCTATGTATTCTATTGTATTAAGTATATCAGTCATCTAGTAACCCAAAACACGGTTGGGGCTAGAATATTCTGTTGATTGTTTATTTAAAAAAAAGTGTTCATTCATTCATTCAGTACTCACCTTCTCCATCTCACTCCGCCTGTTCCCCGCGCACATGAGCGCAGCCCTAACAGTCCCGCTGCGGAACTGCGTGAGCTCGTTTAACGTGAACTCCTTGCATATCAGGCCGCTGGTACCGACTACGGCGACGCGAAGTCGATGTGTTGACGGGTCGATGGAGGGCACGGGCATGTGCTGGCGGACGTAGAATAACTCGCTACGAAATTAAATTCAACGTTAATTGTGAATCAATTACTGAGACTCGAGACCATTTGACGAAAGTAACCAGACGTTATCCTGACGATATTCATATGGGATTTGCGTAGTTCCCTGTTCACACCATAGCGGCGCGCTGCACCAAAACCTATGGAAAAATGATGTCACGATCACGTCTCGATATCGATACTATAGTCTAATGGACTCGGGGGTTCCCTGGTCAGTGTCTTGAAAATATTGAATTAACTAATAAAATTAATTGTGATAACCTATTGAAAGTGACATCATTACCATTTACATGACCTATAATCAGGGGTCTATTGGTAGTGTATGGAAATGAAACTACAAAATTTCTTCGCGCATAATTTTTTTCAGTACGTGATGTGATGATAGAACTTACCAATTGATCTGAAAGGTTTATGCTTATTCATTATTCCACACGTTATTAATAAAAACGCGAAGTTTGTGCCATTTAAAGTTAAATAGATACAGCGGCGTTCAACGATAGGTCCAAAGTCTCGTAATTACCTAGGTACCTATATAAGTATTAAAAAATCACTTAAATATTATAGCATAGAATGCATTCGATTTTACGGTTTAAGGATTAAAAACTTTTTAACTTTTAAATTTTTGACTGAAATCATCAGCCAAGGAATCAAATCGTCAAAGTCGAGTTATTATGGGTTTACCATTAGCCACCCCAAAGCTAAAAAAAAAAAAAAAAAAAAATGGGTTTACCATAATAACTCGACTTTGACGATTTGATTGATATTGACGATCGGAGGAAAAACTGAAACCAGTGACAGCAGATTTTCATGACCAAGTCCTTCCTAAGCAAAACTTCGTGATATGCATTGGATTAATATTATGAATACTCGTGACCGTCAGCTGCGACTCCGTGGGTGGTTTGGGCAGTGGCAGCGGTGACGACATTATTGCCATGGAATAAGGTTCAAATCAGAATTCTGGAATATGTGAATTTTAATTTCTGATTTGAACCTTATTCCACGGGAATAATGTCGTCATCGCTGCCACTGCCCAACCCACCCAGCAGCTGAGAATTGACCAAATTTGTCCCTGACTCCTGGACCATTTCGTATATCACAATCCTATACTTACTTGGGCGTATCAAAGTGTTCTATCTGGTATTTGGGCGGTATCTCCGCGTTGAAAGGCTTGGCAGTCTTCACGATGAGCCGCTTGTCCCGGAGCTATCACAATCCTATACTTACTTGGGCGTATCAAAGTGTTCTATCTGGTATTTGGGCGGTATCTCCGCGTTGAAAGGCTTGGCAGTCTTCACGATGAGCCGCTTGTCCCGGAGCTATCACAATCCTATACTTACTTGGGCGTATCAAAGTGTTCTATCTGGTATTTGGGCGGTATCTCCGCGTTGAAAGGCTTGGCAGTCTTCACGATGAGCCGCTTGTCCCGGAGCTATCACAATCCTATACTTACTTGGGCGTATCAAAGTGTTCTATCTGGTATTTGGGCGGTATCTCTGCGTTGAAAGGCTTGGCAGTCTTCACGATGAGCCGCTTGTCCCGGAGCTATCACGATCCTATACTTACTTGGGCGTATCAAAGTGTTCTATCTGGTATTTGGGCGGTATCTCCGCGTTGAAAGGCTTGGCAGTCTTCACGATGAGCCGCTTGTCCCGGAGCTATCACGATCCTATACTTACTTGGGCGTATCAAAGTGTTCTATCTGGTATTTGGGCGGTATCTCTGCGTTGAAAGGCTTGGCAGTCTTCACGATGAGCCGCTTGTCCCGGAGCTATCACGATCCTATACTTACTTGGGCGTATCAAAGTGTTCTATCTGGTATTTGGGCGGTATCTCCGCGTTGAAAGGCTTGGCAGTCTTCACGATGAGCCGCTTGTCCCGGAGCGGCTCGCTGGACCACATGTCATCGTCCGAGTGATCGAGCACGTCGTCGTCGTGTAAGTTACCTGGAATTAAGTCGATTTCAAGATTTAGTAATTTCTTCTATACTAATATGACCGAGTTGAAAAATTATTTCACCGTTGGGAAGCTAAACTATCCGCGGTGAACATAGGCTTTATTAAAATTAAGACATGTGAAATTTTAATTTAACGCGGGTGAAACCGCGGGAAACAGCTAGTATCGTATAAAAAAGGTATTCCGATGTAACTTTTTTATATTTTCTTGATTATATTACTAGCTGCGCCCCGCGGCCGGCTTCGCCAGCGTGGAAATCTATGTGTAAATAGTTTATAAATCTTCATCTTGATTGAATCACTCTATCTATTGCTGAAAACTGCATTAACATCTGTTGAGTAGTTTAATAGATCTAAGTTAGCAGAAAGCGGAAGCGACTTCATTTTATACTATGTAAAGATTTGAATAAAATAAATAACTTTTATTTACTTAAAAAATAAAAAATTGCGTGGTTAAAAAACTTGAGTTTTTTTCGAACAGTTTAACTGAACATAAACTTATGTTGAAAATTAAGCTTATCATTAATCAGGCGAATTGAGGTAGGTAATGATTAAAGGAAAAATGATGTGGAGATCGCACTAATATTGGTTGAATACCTACCTAATTGAAAAATGATGTGGAGATCGCACTAATATTGGTTGAATACCTACCTAATTGAAAAATGATGTGGAGATCGCACTAATATTGGTTGAATACCTACCTAATTGAAAAATGATGTGGAGATCGCACTAATATTGGTTGAATACCTACCTAATTGAAAAATGATGTGGAGATCGCGCTAATATTGGTTGAATATCTACCTAATTGAAAGTTTGGATGGCTGTTCTGGTGTTTGTTATTTCTTCGCGCATAAACTAAAGAACGGATCGGGTTGTCTATTTGGATCGATGTAGTTTTAGAACTACAAGAACCTGTAGTAGCTTGGTAGAACATTAGATGCAAAAATTTCTTTATCGCGTAAAAACGCAAACGAAGTCAAAGATTGCTTTCTTTTTTTTTCTTTGTAAGGTTTTTCTTTGCTAAGGTTGCCTGGAAGAGATCGCTTCTAAGCAATAAAGCCGCCCATTGTACTTGTCGCATATAATATCTTTTTGTAATGATCTGCATTATGGTGTACAATAAAGCATTTTTGTATTATATTGTATTGTGTAGTGATAAAATGCTAAGTACCTATCCGATAAGTCTCCAGCAGCTGCTGAACCTCTGCCGTCTTGTGCATGCCGTAGACGTTCCAGAAGGGCTCTATGCTGAGCCCGGCCGCGTGGTAGATCTGCTCCCCGCCCGGGTGCGAGGGCAGGAACGTGGTCACGTCGTACACGCCGTGTTTGTACGTCACCCAGAAACTAGCTCTGGAACGACAAAAGTAATATATACGTAATAATAGTGCAAGATTCATATCTATGATTCAAGAAACATGCTGCTTAATAAGTAGGTATGTATAGTCATCATCATCATCAGCCTAGTAGACATTATTAGGTTTACTGAGGAAAATTTAGGAGTGAACATAATTAGGTTTGCTAAGGAGAATATAGGAGTAGATATTATTAGGTTTGCTAAGTAGAATTTAGAAGTGGACATAATTAGGTTTGCTGAGGAGAATTTAGGAGTGGACATAATTAGGTTTGCTGAGGAGAATATAGGAGTAGACATTATTAGGTTTGCTGAGTAGAATTTAGGAGTGGACATAATTAGGTATACTGAAGAGTGGTGCTTGAGTGTAGTGATTCAGTAATTATAGACTAACTTGGTGTTGTGTTTGCTGACCTCGTCCGCGCTGTAGGTCGGCAGGTCAGACCGCTTGTAGCCGGCTTCAGTATCCTTCTTGTTGGGAGGTTCATTGTTGAGGCTGTTATCTTCATTTTCTGGAGACAGTTTTGCTGATGCTTTAATTAAAACATTACAATAAATTATAATTTTTGTAAAAGTGAACAATAGGTTTGCTACATCCTTTTTTTGATTTGTAGCCAAATAGATACATACTTTTTTATAGATTCATGTGAGCAAATGACCACAGAAGTTTTGACCACTTGACTTTACTGATAAAGTCAAAAGAGTAGTACTTACTTAACTTTACTTAAACATATATCCTGTGGTCTATTCCATTAACAACCAATACCTTTCAGATGATAATAAGTTAAGGTAGGAACGATCTTGTGACTTCTGTCGGGGTATTTCCATCTTTTTGCAGTTACATAGAGTTATTGATGTAAGAGTCTATTTTGGGTACCTAGATGTAATTTTTTTTTGTTATAAAGTAATAGGTAAGTAGGTACTGATTTACCTCCAATGAGTGCTGACGCAAACACTAATCCTACTCCAGTCTTCAAGCCTTTGGTCTTGGATTGTTCATCTTCTCTATTATTATAACGTTTGTTTTGTTCTCTCACAGATAGCGATGCTGAGTAACTTGTCAATCTACTCTGCTGTACCAATGATCTGAAATGTTGGACAAGAATGTTAGCAATATTAGTTACATTACATTTTTTTGCATAACCATTCGTCGAGTTTTATTCCAAATCACTTGTTTACTTAGATGAAGCTATCAACTATGATATTTTTGTGTATTTACAATAAAGAATATTATTAGGTAGGTATTGTACCTCAGAAACCATCTCTTTAGCGACATTTTTCACTAATTTGATTAAGCTCAAGTCACGAAGATATGTATGGTATGGGTAAACAACTTGTAGCCTTGACCTAATGGTTACTTGTTAACAAGATAACAGATATCAAAACAAAAAAATTAATTAAGTTTACGTAAGTAGTTTCACAGATTACACGTAGTTTTTTATATTAAAAATAACCACACCACTACATCAACTTGGGAGGGTTCAAATCTGTGGATAAGATACTGCTATAAGTGTTTGGTTGGTTGGAGACAAGTTCATTTGACCAAAACAAAGATAGGGCCACCATCTGATTTTCATCTTGATTCTTGAATTTTATAAACAAAATAAGGCTATTTCGCCGGAATCAGAAATTCCATAAAGATCAACTTCTTATTTATGTCATCGCAAATTGACATACGATGCGATAACCTCATCATCAACTTCTTTATTAATAGTGCTTACCTATGAGCGCTGGTGCTTAAACCTATTAATCGCACTTGCATTTTTAGTGAGCGGCACGTTCAAGGAAATGGTTTTTGCCAACTTGTAGGACGTTAACTATTCTTCTATTTTAATTATTCGTTGTAGAACGTAGAAAAAAAATGAAAACCGCAGTAGGTAATTTATTAATTTCAAGCACAACGCACATAGTGCCATCATAATAATAGTTTTATGATAAAACGCCAAATCTAGAAACGGCCCGGTACTATGATATGAGAAATGCACAAAATTGCACCTTAAAGGTAATACAGTACCTAGGTAGGTTCACGTCATCTGTTTTCATGATAAGTAAGCTTCATTGCTCGGTTTTCCTACATATTATATGTACCTATCTCTAATGAGTTTTTAAAGACATCATACATTAGTAACACTGCAAGACTCAAGTGCCTTCTTGCTAGATGCTTTTAAAACATTCCAGTGGAGTACAACCTAGCTACCCCCAGAATCATTTAAGGGTTTCTAGGTCAGCTTGGTATTTTATGGTATTGGTATTTTATATACCTACTTAATTTGTAGAAGAACATGAGTAAAGACTCGTGAATCGTAATTTATTTATAATTTCGTTATCATACATAGAAAGTAGCACGAGATGATTGGATGAGGGAATGCATTGTTACCTACTTTTCAAATAATTGTTGATATCTATTTTAATGACAAATATGATATACAATGTGTTTTGTCGAACCTTGATTAAACGAGATGTGCGGATACACGACATATATTTATCGATAAAAAACAAAAAATAAAAAATTATGTTACTTATTTCAAAAACAAAGCCGATTTAATTATTATTTAAATGAAAACTACTTCATCTGGTTTTTTATTCGTTTCTTTTTGAGTAAACGGTGTATATTATTCAAAGTAGTCTCATTTGAAAGCTAGATAGTCTACCTAGCTAAGAAAATAAAAAAATACAATTTCAGTACATAAGCCTAGTAAAATCAATATTTTTTAGAAATTTGCAAAAAAAAACGATTTTTATTTTATTTTTGATCTGTCACTTTAAAACTGGGTTATTGAGGTGTACTTTTTTGCATGTTGTATTAAACTCCACAATTTAGTCTATAAATCGTCTTAAAATTATGGGTCCTATCTCTTTTCGTTGTTATGTTATTCACCATTTAAAATAGGTACTTTCTGTCTGCACATCTCGTTTGATCAAGGTTCGACAATACACATTGTACCTATATATAATTATCGGACTAGCTGCATATTCAGAATGCTGAATATTACACTAACTTGTTTAAATAAAATTGACTTTTTATTATTTGCAAAATAGGTAGGTACTTAATCATCTTATACATCGAGGTGTCCAAGATGATCCCTAGGATCAACATCCCTCTTGGCCAGTTTTAGGGTTTCGTAAATGATTAAAACTTATTTGCAATTCATTACATTTTAAAACTCTATTATGTACCTATTTTACTTACCTATAAGTAGATACAAGGTTTTTATCTATTTCTGGATAAACAGAATAATAAAAACGTTTTTTAAAAATATACCCAACCACACAATTTGTATTTACACTCAATGAGTGTAAAAGTGCAAAATGATGAGTGTCACTCATCATTTTGCACTCGTCACATGCTCCGATATTAGGTACGTTTTGCCTGACGAGCGAGGTACGTAGGTAGTACCCACTTACTACCTATGTATGTTTATACGATCTACAGATAGGTATTTGTTCCGGGTGTTCTGTGTATAATAAAAACAGATTATCGATGTAATGTTCTACTACCCATGGCACGTGTAGTGTATGTAACCCATACGATATGGTAGGTACCTATATTGTCCACTGTGATCGATTACAAGCAGGGATCTACCTTATTTATTTATTCTTTTTGCACGGTAAACCATACTACAAAACATTATACTAGCAAATTTATAAGAAAGGTGAACTAAACCATAAAAAGAGTTCTCTTCCAGCAAACCTTATTGGAAGAGACAAAATGAAGAGAGAAGTGGGTACCTACATGTTCATAAATAAATAAAATAGAACAACAAATTATTTGAAATCCTTCAAACTTTACTTTAAGAACGCATAACTCGAGCGTGGGAAATTGTGATAGCACACCCACATTTATATTTTTTACTCACACAGGCGCATCGCCCATTAATAGTAGTACTCTAAAAACGAATAAATCTTTTTTTGGCATTTCGCACATGTTACTTATTCATTACGCGTTTCGTCTTCATAGAATGTTTAAAAATTTCACAGAAAACACGCAATGTATTTAGCCATTAGCTAGTCGCACTGCCAAGACCGCGGCCGCGTAGTGACGTTAGGTGGGTAGCCAGCGGCAAAGGGTCGGGTCAAAGTGTAAGCGTTCTGGATTTTACCTAAGTTAGCCTTTGGTTCTTTGTGGAGATATTTGTGATATTGACAAGTCAATGTTTTGCGTAATATGGGAAATGTGGGGTTTCATAGATGATCTATTAATAAAAAAAGGTTATGCAGATTAAAACAATTACAGGGGATGAAACCAATTTACTTTATTTGTTTTTCTGGTATATTTACTTTTTTTATCTTAGTGATAGTTGTCTCATTTTCGCTCTTCCGTGTTTTTGTTTCGCGTATAGATTCTCTTTTTTTAATTGCCTCCATCAAGTAAGTGGGCTCTCTTATCTTGTTTTAAGTGTGCAACAAAATAATTATCTATCTACCTCCATTTTCCTGTCTAATCTGGAATGTACTATTTCCGGGAGTATACAATCGAGAATAATTTTTCTTCCATATTATTTTTCCAGAAGACATCATCTTTTTTACTAATTATTTCAACTTTCATGTCCACGCTGGTCCAAGCCCTAAAAATGCATTCAATTTTTTGAGTGATATGTAGCTGCCCTTGGACCTGATAATACCAGTCCTGATTCGTATTTATTATCAGGTCTCCTATTGCATTACGTTTCCAGAAAGTGATCTTTTTCGTTTTGACACGGTCATCGATAGACATTATTAGCACGAGTATGGACACTTTATTTCAACGATTTTATCATCATCTAATAATCCGTCAGGGTTTGCTCCTAGATAATTTATTTTTGGGTTCACGAATAACCCGCATTTCTTTTTGTTTTATTGCATTGAAAGTTCTTCTCGTTTCCTGCAATAATAAGTATTATTAGAAATATCTTTGTATCATGCATATCTTATTATTACATTCTATTTTCAAAAAGTAATTTTAAGGTAGTTTTTTATAAAACCATCTTCACACAGACAAAGACAGTACATTCATTCAGTAGTTACCATAACAAAACTGCGATAAAAAGAGTCAGCCATCTTGGATTTAGAAATATAATAATAAAATATAAAATGATTGCTATAACAAACAGCCTGTATATATAATTAATTACTGTGTATGTGATGTGCTACCATTTTGACACAAAGAACAAAAAAGTAGTGTATACATGGATAATATACACCTTCCTAAACTTATCGGGTAATTAGTTGCGATTTTAATCAGTATCTATGAGTTTAAATATGTAATTCGTAAGATAAAAAATACATAATAAAACTCACATACCTGGTTCGTCTACTTGCTCAAAGAATACAAATTAGCGTCCGACACTCGCGACCCACCCTAAGTGTCAATCACCCAATCCAAATTGAACTACGAACGGACGTGCTCCCACCTTGAAATCTGAGACGGTACTGAATTTTCAGGCGCGCGCACTCTAATATAAATCGAATTACAAGAAGCTACTTGCGTCATACTAAAATGTATGGGCAATGAGAACGAATTGCGCTAAAAAAATTAATGATCTTTAAGCTTAGATTACTTCGTTTTGGTTTGAATTAGTAAAAAACTTTAATGGTGAATCTATTATTTATACTTTCTGCTCACGATTTAATCAAAAATATTTTCAAATATAATAACGAAATAGCACAGAAACTCAAAATAAAAAACGTTGATTTCGATGTTTTCGATCAATGTTGACGATTTTTTTTTTCAAAAATTAACAATTATTTTATAAATATCACGTGGTGAAAGTGTAGACTGATCTGTTAAGCACTTGTATTTTTATTTGTAATGTCTTTCCATGGAGTTAGTTCTTTAATTTTTTGAAATTAGTAAGTGCCTTTCGCTCATTGTTTTAGGGACGCGCCCCTTAAGTACCTAGTTTACCTACCTATACGAAGACTTTTCACAAACATAATTCTTCAGACACATAGAATGTGAATTTGTGAAGTACCTAAGGTTGACTTATAGAGGACATGCTCTAGCTAGACCCAGATTTGAAATTAAAACTTTTTTCAATCTTGCAAAATAGAGAGTAGTAGTAGGTACGTACTTAGGTATCACAATCCTAAACAAATCGAAACCCCGTCATAAGTTTTAGGTCTACAATAGAGTTCCCGACGACCGAACTCCCAACTAAAAGTTAGTAAATCCGAAAAATCACAATCATGGTCGATTCTTAAGGAAATTCTTAGAGTTCCGTAAGTTGCCAGAAACGAGCCCCTATTTATTAGGACACAGCTTGGTTCGGTGCCACTGCGAGCAGCGGCCTCTCTTCTAGTTGCCGACTCTAATAAAAGTGGCTGTCTCCTCATTGTATAAATATAATTTCAAACGAAGTCAAACAACGTTAAGCCACGGCATCACGGAAGCCATGTCTCAGCTTTTATAGGTTTACCTACGTTTAATTTTTTCTTACATTGCATCTAATCATCATTCATTTCATCATATCTATTCGTCTACTGCTACGATGCCAAAGCGAAATGTATAAATATATTCTACCTAGTGTACCTAAACGTAAACGTAAAAGGTAATAGGTACGTTAGAAATTGTAGAAAACCGTAAAAACCCGGATAATAGGACTATCTCACTCGGTAGGTCTTTAGACCTGCAGGCGGGTGGCATCCAAAAATTACAATTTTATTTCACCTGCACTGAATGTTTGATTTAAATTTACCTACATTCTAAAATTATAACGAAAAAGTTTCGAGTCACCTATTAGCTTTATTTAAAGTCGCTAACCGCTGACAAAAGCACCTCACCCGCGCCAGCTCCGAATGCCCGGGACGCGGGCTCCCTGAGGACGGTTATTGAAAAAGTTAGCGAATGGCCGTGAATTAATGCCGGCAAATACGAACCTATTATACTTACCTTGAGCTGCAAACATTTTGTGACGGTTCAGTTTCTCTTGCCATTTCTTGGGCTTGTGTTTATTTTGGATTCATTTCGCGAATGGCATGGTGTAGCGTGATATAACCTTGTCATATTTGTTATACATACATAGGAAGTACATAACATAATTATACAGCTGAATGTCTAGAGAAATAGTAATAGAGCAAGAACGATCCATAAGAGGCACTGTAGCGCAATAAGGAAAGCCGCGGGCGGGCGTGCAGCGGGCCGTGTGCGACAAATGGACCGGCCTGCGACCACGTCTGTATGGTTTTGTTGGCTAGATTAATTGCACGGTACGATTCTAAATGGTCGCATGCGTTGGACTGTTAACAATGCTTGAATGTTGCTTGGAGACTGATATCACAGATAGATTTTCCGATTTCTCTTTGTCATTCAGGATGGCATGAACAATACAATACAATACAAAAATACTTTATTGTACACCAGATAGGTACAGATAATTACAAAAATGCGACAAGTTGCTACAATGGGCAATTATGGTACGTAACCACATCGTACAAGTAAGCTACACATTAGTATGTTTGTTTATTATAATAATAAAAATAATCTTTTGAAACTATCATGGTTATTAACACAAAAGTGATCTATAATAGGATATCCCATTATAAATGACTTTTAACTTGTCTACCCTGTCGGAGGCCAGCCACCAATTAATGTCAGGTGCTCTCCACCGCTCTATTTTTTCGGTTATTTTGCAAAAAGTGTTCATAAAACAACATTCATATAATTCTGTGCGAAACCCTTTCGCACCCTAATTCCACAATCCATCAATATCCCCAACAACCCATCGGCGAACATCTTGATCAGTCTTTACGTTGTATAAGCATCATTAACCATATTGGTCACGTAATTTCACCATCCTATCGCTCGAGTGTCGCTTCAGGTTTCAGGGGTAAACCCTTGCGTGGAAGGCTTCAGGGAGACCCTTCAGGGCGCGAATGACGAGCAATTGAGAGCGGCCCAGTGGACCGGGAAATTTTAGGAAAATGAAACCGTGAGATTGCTCTTTTGAATTGAACGTTTGGCTTAGAGGTTTTCAAGGGTTACCTACCCGGTTGTGATATAAATCCTAAGATAATTAGTTCCTTCATAGGAGTGATTGTGGAACCTAGATAGTGAGAACCATACCTTGGTAGCTTCGATTAATAACGTTATGTCTTACATAAATTAACTCTTGGTAGTAAAGTTATAAAAAGACATTACATTATTTCATTTCATTTCATCATTTATTTCGGTTGTTCACCATAATTGTTATATACTATGTTAGTAACAATACATCAGATTTAAACAATTCAAATTAAATTATAAAACCTCATTCAATTGGGTCGGCGTTCAATCCTATGTTTGTATGTTTACAAAATCTTAACTTTTTCGTACAAACTCAAAGATAATTTAATTTACGCTCTATTCTCAATGCTCTATCAAGTTTGTTGTAAATGCATCACCAAAGTAGTCACCGAATGGTACTCGTAGCTTAGAGATATGCGGTGGCCTCGAGGCAAACCGAGACCTGCAGGTTTAATTCATTCGAATTCCATTCCGAAGGATCTTTAGAACGCATTTTTGATTTTGTCTGATTGATAATCGAAAGTAACCGAAGTGAATCCCCGGGTTGATAGAAAATGTACATTTTCGGAGCCTGCTTTGAGCCTAGGCCCTGTAAGCAGAATTGGGCCTCTGCCCGAAGGTAAGATGACATGGTAAGGGAAGTAGAGAAGCATGGATTTGCTGGCACAAAACCGTCAGGGATGGCGAAATGAGGTCGATCGAGGTCTAGATATAAACGGCTGTGGTGGTTACCGACTAGTTGGGTACATAATTGTTCTGTAGGTAGGTATTTACTTCTCGAATAAATATAAAACCTAGTAAAGCTCGCCTAGAAAAGCAAGCTAAGCTTATGTACAAACACAAGCAACATACGGTTTGTTGTTGATGGTGCTAGCACCATCTAACTATGATGTACATACCTACCTCTAGGTGGATTGAATTCCCCGCTCCAGCCCCGTCATGAATGTGTCATTACACACCGGCTGCGCGGCCATAATAGGCAATATTACCCGCAACGCAAGCCATACTCATACCTATTACCTACCTACCATACCTATTACATACTAGGCCCAGTGTCGAACCTATGATTTTTTCGAGGGGGGCTGAAACATGAAATGACGGCGCAAGCGTTTCATGTAACTTGTTAAAAACTTGCTTCTATGTTAAGCATTTTGTAACGTACGCCTATGTCGCATCTTAATGTAGTATCTTTTTCATCTAACTAAGCTGGCAGCTTAGGTAAGGTAACCTATTCGCCATTGTTGCCTTTCTCAGCTCTTGACAGACCAGTATCCAAAACACGTAGACGTTTCAAATAGCGGCAAGCGGAGCGAGAAATTTTAGACTTAGGGAAAAAGAAGGATTTCTGATAAATTGTTTATAAAAAGTTATGTATACTGAAATTTGGCATACGTATGTTTATAGGTATGTCAGTGATAATGAAATGCAACAGCAATGCAATGACATGGTGCCATCGATCTGGTCTGATGAATCTGGAAGCAGAAGGTCGTCTTTTCGTTTAGGAACTCCTACGACGTAGCCCGTCGAGTTTAAGTTTGTAGGATTTGATTTTCCAAGTATTAGTCGTAAATAGAAAAATATCAACAAGCAAAGCGTGTTCAAAAACCAAATAAGGCTTTTAATTTTTTCCGCTACTAGTTTTGGCACCCCCTGAAGCCTAGCAAAGGGGACAAGCGCCCTAGCTAAACCCCCTAGACCCGACACTGACTAGGCCATTGTGCTGTTGAATCTCGCACTTACTTATGTACATTACAAAGCAGGTATAGATACCAGCCGGATATTGAGTATGTGGTCCAGGCGCCAGGTGAGGTAATGGATCCTCTCAATAATGCGAAGAGCTTTTACAGGGATATTCATCATGATTGGTGGATTTTGATTTTTATGTATAAATACACAGTAGTAATGTTAGATGTAAGTAACAGTGTGTTGAATGGGCCTATTCTGTCAGCAGGGTCATTATGGAATATGGTTAAATAGTTTAGATGATAACATTTAGAACTGTTTATCACTGCACATATTTATGAAGAGACTGAAACAATAATTTACTACATTATGTTTAAGTACAATGGTACCAACCGTTATTTTAAAACTTTTTAACTTTGTATTTATTGTATGAATTCTTGTTATCTTACTAAACTTCTATTAATTAATTAAAATGGGTAGTAAGATTATTATCTGTACTCACTCATATAATAATTATGTGAACGTTGTTCTTTTGAGTGAATAAATTCGTTAAACTGAAACTGAAGATAAGGTCCAGTTTGCAAAGCTTCTAGTTTTATTATAATAGCATCATTCGTTCAAATAATACACATTATTATTGTGCCGGTATGACGTCATGCCGCAGTATTCTATGGTGTTCCACCTGTTATGGCAGATTGCCTTGATTAAAATCAATAATCATAATTTCACACCGGTCTACGGCAGACTCGAACGAAATGCACATCAAATTGCAGAGCGTAAAAAATTAGTCGATCCAAGTCGACAATTTATAAAATTCAGATCATTGAGTATTTAAAATAAATAAGAATGGCGTTTCGACATAGGTACAATGTTAATTGTCATCGAATGTGGCATTGGTGTCATGCCATCACGTGTCACAGGTTCGCATTCCTTTCTCTGCTGGATAACGAACTAGGCTCTGGTGAAAATATCAAACCATCTTCATACTTTGATAACTCATTAATTGTACAATTATTTTCCATTACTTGACTTGACTGACAGAAAAGTGTCCAACCAGACACAGTTGCCATTAACAAAGAATCATCATTGATGCATAATTGTGAGGTCATAATGATGACCAGAAATTAGACCTTTGAGGTCTAAGGTCTAATTTTTTTATATCTTTAGTACCTATTTGGGTGAACATTATTATGAGTTTACATACATTTTAACCGAGGATTTTAGTTCGGTAAGTAGGTACTTACATAATTTTGTTAATTTTTAGTTACTGTGTTTTTAGTTAGTGTTAACTCGCGTACTAGGTAAATAACACAACTATTTGATTTCCAATGAGAACTTGTTTATTAAAAATTATGGTTCTGATGTAGGTAAATGTCGTGAACCAAACGATAGCGCGATCTAGAGCTCGTCCACTTTTTACCGCGACATCTAGTTATAATTTACCCGTACTAATGGGTGATTTGGACACATACTACATATTTCAATTAAACAGTCATCATCTCTATTGTTTAGATAATTACTTATACTGATATTTTCGTACCGAATAGCCCCGCTCCACTTACTTTTTAATTCTGACAGTCTATGGTTTACACTTGTGAGTAACGTTAAATGAAAATATATAGGTCCATGACATAGGTAAACATAAATTTGTAAATTTTGTTGGTTCACGAATTAGGTACCTATTGTGCCTGCTGTACGGAGCTTTGTCAGCGAACTATTTATACAGGTAAGTACTTTAAAATTCATCGGCTGGGACATAGGCAAAATAAATTATGATGGCATGGATAGGGAGGTACCTCTAGGTACCTACATAAAATGGAAAACACTTCTGTCTTACGTACGACGTAAACAACAACAACGTACTCCTGTTATTAAACTGGGCTCTCCCAAGGTAAAAATAATTTAATTAATGCCTTTACAAACCAACCCACTACAAACACATAGGTACCTATACCGTACTAAGTTTCTGTTCCAATGTTGTTTGAAATCTCTTCGTAAAATGTTTATGATAGCTACCTTTAACTAATTTTTGCTAATACAGTTTTTACTACTACCTCTTACCTACACGTTCTCCTTTGTCACATTTGCAGTAGGTACCTAGACCAAGCCTTGATTGCTGGAAAAATGAGTTTTTGTACAAGTGCCTAGCTTGGTATAACATCAAGTAGTACTTATTGCCCACGATTTGTAAGTAATGGCCTGAGCTAGTGCCCACTCGAGACTCCGCTCACGTCGCTCTCTCATATTTTTATTGACCGCAGCTCGCGAAAGCTTTGCAAGAAACAAAAGCTTTTAATGTTATTTTTGCGAAACAACTTGATTTATTGTGTTTTCAATCGTTTATGATCGCTTGATCGAGATCGCGGTTTGAATGAAGAAAAAGCTTAGAATTAGAGTGCTTACCTGACGACCTATGTGGCGCGATACAGGAGGTTGCGGGTTCCATTCCCGCCTCGGGGCAAATGTTTGTACGATACAATACAATACAATACAATAATTATTTATTGCACACCATAAAAACAGATACACTGGACAGGAAAAAGACAAAAAAAGAATGTGTTGTACAATGGGCGGCCTTATCGCTTAAAGCGATCTCTGCCAGGCAGCCTTTGGATGGACATGAAGAGTTAGAACAAGTATAGACGGTGGCGTGTTATATAGAATAATATTTTATTGGGACATACTAACAAATACATATTGATAGCTATAAGTATAAATACAAACATAAATATATAATATAAATATAAAATACACATATAAATATATAATATAGGTATGATGTATATAAATTAACAGTTTGATGCTGAGTTAAGGAAATGTTCATAGACCATATGTTTGAATATAGGGAGAGACTTAGCTTGTCGAATCGAAATGGGTAGGGCATTCCACAGTTTTATGGCATGTACGGTAAATCTCTATGTATGGTAGTGATCTGCAGATATTTGTTTCAGGTGTCCCGGTCGTTTATATTAAAAATATCTATTTATGTAATGTTTTGAATTAGTATCCATAACACAAGCTCTGCTTACCTTGGAGCTAGATAATGTTGTGTGAATTGTCTAGCATTATTAAAGTACCAATTATAGGGAATTTAGAACTTATTGAGGTTATGTTTCTCCCAATAGCCGACTTTGTTTTCCTTAGCATAGACAATCTTCAAATGTGGTTTCTGAGAATGGTCCCTTCATACCTCAAAAGCGCCTTCAGTTAATGAAAAGAAACAATAGAAGTGTTATAAAACTCTAAAAACTTTTTTATTTAAAAATTCCTGAGTTTGTTGGAATTTTCTTCTCAAGCAATGAATACAATTCCAACGAACCAAAACTGGACGGGCGGATTTGTTTTTGGGCAACGCAGTAGGCTGACGCAGTAGGTACAAAGAGACTAACCCAAAAGTGGGAGAGCATTTGCTCCTCATTGGCCCCACTATCGCAGTTGCCTATAAGACAGTTTTGAGTTTTTTACATCGCTAGCTGCAAACCGTTCAATTACCACGCAGTTTCTAGGCTATCAACTACTACTAGTAACTGGAGCCTTAAATCCTTGACACCAATCAGGTCGTAATGCGAGTGCCCAAGGTCGATAATTGGTTCCCCAGGGCGCCACAGATCTTCATCCACCGAGGCTAGGATTCCCACTGCAAATAGAAAAAAAAGTTGGGGTCTACCTACTCAAACAACGAATGGTTTGGTGATATTGGAACGAAATATATCAAGGTGTGTTGATACATAAATAAAAACTCGCAATGGCTTATCCAGTGGTTAGCGACGTACCTTTCGAGCCACGCTGTGTGATGCGATGCCACACCCACTAATATGGGTATCGTTTTCGATCAATTCGCATAGGTACATCGATTACGAAAATGATGTCCATTTCCAACTTCAAGATGGCTGACATCTCTACATCTCAGTTTATACTCGCTTTGAGACGGGCACCTACCTAATATGGGTATCGTTTTCGATAACTCGCATACGTAGATTACGAAAAAGGTGGTATGGATATTTATTTCAAACCAAATAATCAAGGGTGTAGGTTACGAAAAGGGGTCATTATTAAAATAAATGCTTGCAGCTCGCGCACACCTCAACAACTAGTCTAATAATAATTTTAAACCCGGTAGGTAATTATAATGAGTTCGGACGGAATTACATATAATATTAAACAAGGCAGAGATTTTAATATTACCTAGTTCCCATACTTTATTAAAATTATGAAATTGGCGTTCCATGCCGGTTCTTGTTAGGAAAACTCCAATACACAACAAGTTTTCGACATTGTTGTTACATTCCAATCGTGGAATATTCCACTCTATCTCGTTGGCAATACTGTCGGCAAACCTACAAAATAAGTTTGTCGGGATAATGAGCTTAGTTTAAAGCCTGTATGTGGCATATTAAGCACACTAGATAATATTTTAAGCTCATAGGGCTGGAGCTTTGCCACTTGCGGCTGTTGCGTTATTATGTAATTTTAAAAATTATGCTGATTTGTAATTGTATTTGGTTTACCTGCACTTAATAACAATTTTTTTCTAGGGAGGTAAGTTGATGTATGGAGGATGGAAATTGGTGGTACAATAAGGGCCATAGCCAAGAATTCATTTCGGGGGGTGGTTGAGGACCCCACCGAAACCATTCTACTATTACGTTATCCGCAACGGTGCAAGCCAATGATGTTATATATACGTAGATACGTTGTATCGAGGTCTGCCTTACAAAACGAAAATCAGGCACGTCTCCTAATTGAACTCAGTCCATCCTGCTCCTGGCCGCGACGCGCACGTTCGTTGAACACGAGGTTACTCACAGAATATTTCTAAATAAACCTCAAAAATGCCAAGTTGTGTGTTCAGAACGTGCAATAACTAGACAAGGACTATAAAAACCAGTAAGGGTGTATCTTTTCATACGTAAGTACTGTTTAATATGTTAAAATGTAAAATGGTGAATTTTATTTTACTCAACAATCATTGCAACGCGACGTTGCCGCTTTGGTAGCGAAGCGGCAACGCCGCGCGAATGACACGAATGAGACAAGTAGTGCGATTCTAGTGCGAGTGACAGAGAAACAGGACGCTAGGGGATACTGGGGTGATTTGACACTGGTATCCACTGTTCTGTGCTGGTATCCAATATTATCCATAGTAAGTAAAAATAAAGATTTAGACATTTTTAGACACTTTAAACAATAATTTATATTTTGTTTAAGATTACATAAAGACGAATTGCTAAAAGAAAAATGGGTACAAAAAGTAAGAACCGAGAGACGAGAAGATGAATGGATGCCATCACCATACTCAACAATTTGTTCGGAACACTTTGTGGAAAGTGACAAATACGTTACAAAAAAAAAATTTCACAAACTGATAAAGACAGCAGTACCCGTTATTAAGGTAAAAAAACTACTTTTATTATTATTCACGATTTTAAATTGGTCTTTGGGAGGTAAGAGCGCGCTGATAGTATATAGCTCAACTTAATTAGTGGATTTCTCATATTTTAACCGACTTCAAAAAAGGAGGAGGTTCTCATTTCGACTGTAATTTTTTAATATGTTTTTACCTCAGAACTTTCGACTGGGTGAACCGATTTTGATGATTCTTTTTATATTTAAAAGCTGGACTTAATTAGTGGATTTCTCATATTTTAACCGACTACAAAAAAGGAGGAGGTTCTCATTTCGACTGTATTTTTTTAATATGTTTTTACCTCAGAACTTTCGACTGGGTGAACCGATTTTGATGATTCTTTTTATATTTAAAAGCTGGACTTAATTAGTGGATTTCTCATATTTTAACCGACTCCAAAAAAGGAGGAGGTTCTCATTTCGACTGTATTTTTTTAATATGTTTTTACTTCAGAACTTTCGACTGGGTGAACCGATTTTGATGATTCTTTTTATATATAGTAATATATAGTATAGTAATATATAGTATATAGTAATGTAAGGTTCCGTAACTTTATTGAAAATATAATATAGCCTTTCACCGTTAGGAAGCTACATTATCCCCGGTGAATGTTCACCGGGGATAATGTAGCTTCCTAACGGTGAAAGAATTTCTCAAATCGGTCCAGTAGTTTCGGAGCCTATTCAATACAAACAAACAATCAAAATCTTTCCTCTTTATAATATTAGTATAGATTATAAAAATATATATCGTACAATTATAATTTTATTTTTATAATTTCGTATAATTTATAATTTTTGTAAATAAACCTCATTTTTATAAAATTTTACTGAATTTTTTCTTCATGCTGCCTGCTGGGTACCCCTTATATATTTTAGCCC
Source organism: Eupithecia dodoneata (assembly GCA_947044415.1). NCBI lineage: Eukaryota > Metazoa > Arthropoda > Insecta > Lepidoptera > Geometridae > Eupithecia > Eupithecia dodoneata. The sequence continues at coordinate 809,216 of OX345656.1, read as the reverse complement.
AGTTTCCTCTAACTGATAGCCGATGTGACGTCCTAGGCTGTCATTGGCCGCGAGATAGACATAGTTCCATAATGTCATAGGTAGGTAGCTATAATAAAATATCGCCATGTTGTTATTTCTTTAAAATGAGTATGACGTCTCTAATGTAAAATCTCATTGGTGCAAGCTGCGAAAAATAAATGTGTTTTGTTGGTTTAGGTGTATGTAACATAGGAGAAAATAATACAAAAGGTACGCGATAAATTAATCTTTAATAGTTTATAGTTGATGGTGGGTAAATAGATATTAAATGGGTCAAGGTTGGGACTATAGGAGCAAGGCGTTTGTCATAGCGGGTTCGATTCCCACCTCAGGAAAATTGTGTGTACGATCTGCAGATAATTTGTTCCAGGTGTTCTGGTCATTATCTATGTATAATAAAAAACATCTATATGTATTTATTTTATTAGTCATCTAATACCCATAACACAAGCTCTGCTTAGTTTGGGGCTAGAAGATGCTGTGTGGATTTTTCAGCATTATTATTTATTCTCACCGTGGACCAAAACCTATGGGGTATCTACTTCCCGCTGACCTCAAATTATGAATTAGACAAGAAAAAAAGTCTTATTACTATATGGAACCCTTGGTGTGCGAGTCCGACTCAAATTTGAATTGTTGTTTTAAATCGGATAAAAACAAAAATAATTTCAGTCACAATCGTCGGCTCAAATGGTCTGGCCATTAGTGTACCTCTACTAATAGGTCAAGAAAGTCAAGTGAGGTGACTTAGAATAGAACTTTGGTGTCTTTGCATTTGACTGCCAACATTTTTTCCCCCCCTTGGCGACGCACATGAGTAAACGCGTTGAAATTGGAATGGCAATCCAATTTCCGATTCTAGTTAGAAAAACTCTTGTAGTTGTAGCATTTTTGTACTAACAAAGTAGTGTACAATTAAAGTACAAAATGCTCACTTCTGTGCCCTGAAAAGTATAGCCCTAAAAATTTGTCGTTGGTAATTTTACCAGGTCAATGTGCAAGTTGTGTTTTTTGCAATCTAGAAACTCACGATCACAAGGTTTCGAATGCGATCAACGCTATAAATAATCTCTATTATTACGAACTCTATAGCGTTGGCACATAGGTAAATGTAAAAGTGCGAATAGCCGTCTAGGTGAGTAGGCAAGCGTGAGGTAGTTTTTCGTGCGACCCCATATATTTTCGATATTCAGATAGCTGCAGGCTACAACCCTAGATAATCCCCAGAGGCGAGGCACTACATTTTTCCATTTGAACTTTTATCGACCGTCGCATCGCCTGCCGGTGCGGGAGCTACACTCGTATAGCTTTACAATAACGTTTGAATATTACTATTATTTTTTGTCTGTTTTGAGCTTCTCTATTCCTAGCCCGTGATGTGACTGAGAAAAAGGTTCAAACTGAAAACCAGCGTTGTTCCGCGCCACGCGTGGTTCAGCACATAGCTGAGTTTGACCCTTTTTGGCCAGCAGGCTAGCACGGTAGCCATGTATTATTATAATTTTTGTTTTTCTGTAGGCTTATTTTATTTATGTTTTTTTATAATGTGTACTGTGTTTTTTATGTGTGTTTATTGCTTTAATTGTGTAGCCTGTTTTTTTTTGGCCAAATAAAACGATTCTTATTCTTATTCCTATTCTTAATTATACTCGCTATTGTTGTTGCTATTTACTTTATTTTAGGAAATTCTCACGGTCAGTCAGCTTAAAATGTACTATTATATAACGACCTCTGTTGCGCGGTGGGCAAAGGTCCGCCTGCAATGCTTAGTTGCGGGTTCGATTCCCACCGAACCTCGAAATAAATGTTTGTACTAGCTCCAGAAATTTGTTCCGGGTGTTCTGGTCGTTTTCTATGTATTAAAAATATATATTTATTTAATCCATTGTATAAAGTATATCCATCATCAAGTATCAATAACACAAGCTCTGCTTAGCTAGGGTCTAGATTGTCCAGCACTACTGCATTTACTATTTCACTGTCACTTTATTAGACTTCTCTGAAATTGAGTGAATGTACTGAAAGCCTGTATGTAACCTTGTGGAGCAAGACTTGAATCTTTGTGATTAAACATGAAGTGCACGTATACCACACCTGCCTAACGAGAGCTCTCAGGCAACTCATCAGCACTTTTGTGTGCGCATTACTCGTTCTGACGCATCTTGGAAACGCCACGAAGAGGCAGACGAAATACCAAACATCCCTGGCAAATGGAAGTTTCTATGATGTTTCTTTAGGTTTTACCTGAGGTGAATGCGAGTTTAGGGATCTAGTGATCGACAATATCGTCCGCTAGAGACTTAAACATAGGTTTTAAATGATTTATTGGTATCACGCATACTTAAATCACATACAAAATTTTGCTAGCTGTTGGTACACCAACACATCTCACGTGATAAACTTAATTTGTCTCAAATTGCAGTCGCCTGATAAATACACAGTAATCCGTTCTAATCCGATCTCTCAGCTGCAAACATCTCAAATGATGTGCGGATTAAGTACTAGATAATTGTTTCAGTCCTCACTGTTACCGTCTGTAGACGTACGCCTTGATGCGATCATTTAAATTCATTTGAGTTCATTCCCCCGATATGAACTCGCTGTGTTAGTTCAACTGTAATCATCATCGTCTTGTTAATTAGCTCAGCAGTAACTTTATGTCTGGGCTGCTTATTGAACTCTGCGTCTCTTATAACGGCCGTTAACTGCTAGGTAGGTTCTCTACAACGATTGTGATAACTTGATAAGCAAGCTACTTTATGTTTGAATAATTTTTGACCAGCTCTGTGCAAAATAAGTTGAAGGGGCCACTTTGGATACATACAGAAGGTTTATTATTTATTATTTTAATATAAATTATTCTATTTTTATTTATATAAATAAATAATGCTGGACAATTCACACATCATTATCTAGGTATCTCCATGGTAAGCAGAGCTTGTGTGTTTACTGCCGTGCAACAAATGTTTTCTTATACAACAATCAGCCGAGAATATCTTCGCTGGAAAACGGTTTAACTAAACTTTTAACAATGAAAGTACGAGTATAAACTGCTTACAAACTTATTTTATCTTTCCACTTAGGTTTAAATCGCAGGAAATCAGACAATCCGGCTAGCCCGTCGATGGGCTAGCCCAACAATTCGCAAACAAGTCTTTGCAATCGCCATCGCATTCCTGGACGCCTCGGCGCTGATTACAGGGGAGGCGGTATTGGCAGTGGACAGCCACAGCGGAAGAGCAAGATTTTTGACAGTTCTCTTCTCAATAGAACGTTTGCCCGAAATCTTCGATATTTCCTTTAAAAGCTCTCAAAGCCCAGCTTCCGCTGTACACCGGAACTTTTCGTTTAAGCTTCTATAAGATGGCATTTCCAAATAATCTAAGTATGTACCTAAGTGCTTCGCTTATGTACTTGCACCAATGGCGGACGCTCGGTGCGTTCACGCTTAACTGAGCTTAGAAACTATAAAAACTGCCAAAACGAACTAACTTTTGACAACTGACTCAATGATATTTTCTTTGCAGAAGTATTGTTTCTTATTAATATTTGCATTTCAGTGTAAACGAGTCTCAAGGGCAGGACAACTGGCGCAGTTGGGAACGACGACACTTGGAATTCGATTAACGCGGCGGATACCGCGGGAATTACTGCGGGGTACTGTCTGCTTGTATTGTGCACAGCCTCTGTGTTCATAATTGAGAAAGAATGAGATCCGATTTACGAGATTTGGAGCTGATGAAGCAGCTGTGGAAGTCAGACAAATGGTAGGTCGTTGGTTCATTTTAAATTGATTAGTAGATAATCTGAGAATGATCTGGAAATTGATTTCTAGGATCTTGAACACGTACGTTTATATCAGGATTTTTCAAAATATTTATAAATTTTGGGTGATTCCGCCTATAAAAGTTCGAGTTTCGCCACCGTTTTGAAATAGTTGTAACGTATTCTGAATATACATACAATCAAATAAAATACGAAGAAATAAGATTTTTATAAATGTATATAATTTATTAAAAAGGGGGTCAAAGTTCCACACGTTTCATTGACTCCGATTGCTTTGAAACCTTGTATAAATGCTCAATAAAGTATAATAATACAAAATAAATAAATCAAATATTGTCTTTTCAGGAATTTTTAAATTACTTTTAAATGAAGGTAATGTTAGACTTTCAGGATTCATTGTTGTCAGGATCATTTCATGTGGCATTCTTACGGCAAGTTGGTAATATGACACGGTTTGTTTCAAACTCAACGTTCAAAATAAACATTATATACATTTACGGAAAATAAGGATAGATTATGATTTTCCAAAACAACTCGTGCAATGGGCTGAAAATATCTTGATTTGATTTCGAAACATCTTTTACCCTATCGCGAAGGGTAGCTGGTAGGTATAAAGTATACTAATAAAATTTAATGAATTTAAATAGAAGAGATTTTATAGGAAATTAGACTTCCATATTTATTTTCGCCAAAATCTATTAAATCTTTACAATTATAATATAAATCAAAAGTTTAAATTTTAGATTATAAGTCTAGGCTAGGTTAAAAGGCAAAGGACGATGGCAGGTACTTTATATTGGGATCACGTATGACCCCAATGACCCCAATGCAATCTACTCCACTTCAGCGCTCTATCCATTTTTCAATAGACTTTATAACTAAAAGCTTGTCATCAGAAACTATTATACCTAGTGTATAACTTGACGTTATTATTCTAGAGAATATTCTGTGGCGTTCGCAGAAGCAATATTGGTTGAGCGCCGAGATTAATTTACATAAGAAAATAAAAACCGCCTGTATTTGTCTTAGAATGTCTGCTGCGACCTTACTCCTCGCGGGCGGGGCGGGGCGGGGCGGCGGCGGGTTAGCGGCCCTTGGCTGCGAGTCGGTAAGTTGTGGAGGTATTTAGATGGTTTGTTTGGTATTGTTTCGCGACCCTGCATAAATGATGCTTTGAAGATGTAGCGAGGTATGATTCCGCCGCTCCAATGAATGGCCGAATCCATATAGGAAGATTTGGTGGAACCAATATGAAGGTCAATTGTATCAGTTTTGTAGGCCCAACCAACCACAATTTCGCCGATGTCAAGAACTTAGCGTATCCTCAGGCTGACCAGTTAGACCAAAGGTTTTATTTATTTGATTCAATCAATTGTGCCGGTTTGATCTGTCATGATAATTGGCACATACATATTATTGGCACCTGCTCCACACACTGCCCAGCCTCAGCCCAACTACTCGCTGGCCCTACTCCACACACTGCCCAGCCTCAGCCCAACTACTCGCTGGCCCTACTCCACACACTACCCAGCCTCAGCCCAACTACTCGCTGGCCCTACTCCACACACTGCCCAGCCTCAGCCCAATTACTCGCTGGCAATAAAAGTGTTGATATGAGTAGGTGTCAGAATCCTAGCATTTTCGTAAGAATTTAGTTTTCCAAATAAGTGGCGTGTTTCCTTAAAATGTCGTCTTCATTCGCGAATTTTCTCCGAAGAACCCTTAGTAAGGGATCCTTTGTATAGTAGGTAGGTAGGCACATAATCTTCAACTTGTTACTTTGCGTCTCTGGTAGGATTTCTCAGAACCTTCGCAAATGCGTATTGTGTTAGTCAGCACTTTAGATAGGTACCACATTGTTGACTTCTTTGATCTAAAAGTTCAAAAAACTGTGGCTTAGATAAATTTTCCAATATTTTTCTAAGTCATAGAATTCTGAACTGAATTGTTTTTTCTAGTATAATCTAGCATTTCCTAGTAATTATCTCTGATCTTGTTTTTATCCAAGTAGATTATTTTCTGTATTTTCCATTGTTGTTGTTTGTTGTGTATCAGCAGTTGCCTCTAAAGATAAACAAAGAAAATGAGATAAAACATAATTTTTTATATTGTCTTGAGAGGCCAATAACTTGCCAATTTCCATGAAATAAGTCCGCGGCGTTAGAAACCGATAAATTTCAATTTGTTATCATATTTATAAGTAATAAAACTTGGAAAAATTACCTACCTAGGTACCATAATATTGTTTTACCGGTACGAGTAGGTCTGAGTGGAGCAGGCGCGGTCTAAGAGGTGTCAAGAAGTTTTCGATTTTCCGCTTTTGATATGCTCTGATTTGAAATTAAGAACAATGATGTTATACCTATATAAATCTCTCTCATTTTGTAAATACTATCCAGCCTCTTGCCGCATACGGGCCTTCGTTTATTTTACAGGTACCGTTTGTTAGTAGGTAAGGATAATTTTTTGTTTTTTTTCGTTCATTGACCATTCGTCACGGTTCTCCGCGAATCAGTGCCACTTGCTACCTAGGGTCTTTCGGATGATGAACATAGATCAAAAACTAAAAAATAAATTAATTATTCATCTTACTGGTTTTGTTATGCCTAGCGGTGGACGTATTTCCTTTCAGCTATGGTAATTATCATGACGAGGAAAGATTTCTTCTCCGCCCCCAATAGCCAAGTCCTGATTCTGTCTCTGTGTAAAGCCGTAGACACTGGTGCTGCGTCAAGTTTGCCTGACGAGCAAGTTGATACCCGTCAGATCGCTGATGGATGAAGCCATTACCGGAGACGAGGCTTCGAGCTTCAGTGCTGTATCGAACCTGTTTTTAACCACATAATGTATTGAGCTATATCTTGGCTGTCTTGGCCTTTGGTTCCATTCTACAATGCACATCAGAGACATAATAACACTCAGCGTTGTCAAGCTGTATATATGTACTTATCTATTCCTCGTATTGCCTTCTTCTAAGAAAGGCCCTTATTGAAAAAAAGAAGCGCCTGTATTAGGTAAGGCCCGTAGCAGTTAGGGCGTAAGTATATACCCCACCAGCGTCCTTGAAGTTTAACACCTCCACTGCATGTGATTCTCTCATAGCCGAAGTTTGGCCACGGTGGCGGCGCGGCGGCGGCGGCGAATCTCAACAAAGGGGCACAGGGCATAGATACTATACTATAGTGCATAAGTGTGCGCGCAAACACAGGTGCACTCTCTATTCCCTCGCTCTCATAATCCGGTGGGACGGCAGATCGATACGTCCTCAGAGAGGTTAGGCGTTATTATGGAAAATAATTGTAAATTATCTGAGTTATCAAATTATGAATATTGTTTGATATTTTCATCAGAGCCTAGTTCGTTATCTAGCAGGTTAGGTTGGCTTGGGAGACGAAATGTTGGAGTCCCCCCTTACAGCCCTATGCATGAATAGGTACTACTCTAAATGACTTATTATTTCTTCGTAGTCTAAATGCCATTGGAGGCTCAGACGGCGGCCACCGGTCGATAACTAGATCTCTATCCGTTTAAAGGATTCTGCCGAAGAATTCAACTCTAATGTTACGTTTTCATTTTATTGTGAAAGCTTGGAAACAGGAGAAATGATTCCATTTCTTTAAATTGTAAAGAAATTAAAATATTACCGGAATTTTAGGAAACAAGGTCATTTCATATGCATGCATAAAGTATGCATGTTCGTCGCTTTGCTCGTATATAATAAGCAAGTTCTAATTGATTATTTCATTTGTTGTTGCACTCTTTCAGCCTAAAAAACAGGTTTTCACCTAGTTCAGGCACCCGCATTGTTATTTTCATCAGAATTTATGTAATGTACTTTTTGTTACTCTTTAGTCCTAAGATAATTCTTGAATAAATTATTATTATTATGCCTCTCATTTACCATGATCTCGGGCCATAAAGTGACCCGGTCCTTTGGAGGCTTGTGTGGGGCCGAAGCCAACAGCACAGAGGCAGAAAGTTAATCTAAAGGCGATGGCTACACATTGCGGGAATCATCCTCGGGTGCACAATATGATACACCCAAAGATGGTATCCACGAGGTGTAGAGACTATTGCAAAGAAAAATGAAAGAAATAAAACCAGGCTATTGTGATGGATGGATGGACTGGGTAATCAGGCTATAGGGGAGATTGCGGACGTCTGCCATAAACAAGCCAATCATAATGTTAAGAAGAGTGGCAGACGGTGGCTTGCCGAATGCTGGATGTGTTCCTTAAAAAGCCGGCGTAAACTACCGGAGAGGAACAACATCGGCGCAAATGACTGAGGGAGAGGTGCGGCCCCGATTTCACCATCACGAAGACTGCTCATGAGCGGGTTTCTTCGCTATTACGCCATTAGACACTTCCACCCCCGAGTCTACATCCTAAGATGCATCTCTCGCGACTCCACTCAGACAGACCGGTCAATGAAGGCAAGCAAGAGGTGGGGATCTGGATCTCTTAGGATGCCATTCCGCAAGCGGAGACGAGAACCAGGAACTTCCCCGGGAGCACTCGGTACCCGTGGTGTTGCTACTCACCAACAGCTGGCCACAAGCTGCCCTGCGGGCTTTATTATTATTATTATATTCCCAATGTTTTAATTATTTTTCACCGAGATCTGATTGTCAACACCTATAGACTCGGAATTTGAATTAAAAGTACAAACATTAGTCCCGCGGCAAGAATCGAACAGCAATTTTGGGTGTTTTGTTTTTTTCTGCTTGAGACGCAGAAAAACAAAACACCCGTGAAAAGCCTTGCAAAAGCGAAAGTACGAAAGAAACACCTTTGCCCAGAAATGGTCGTTAATGTTATCTACCCGCGCAGACTCGCGTCAGCAGCCGGCCGCTTACGGCCCTTTATTCAGATTATCATCTCTAGGACAAATAAATAACGCAGAAATTTCCGAATTATGTGGTCTTTTTAAAGTAATTTGTTTTTCAGAGTTCTGAGTGGGAAGCCATCCCCGTGGGAATATTCTACGTGGAAGATAAACGAATCCTACTAATATTATAAACGCGAAAGTTTGTGAGCATGTTATGTAAGTATTGTTGCTCTTTCACCCAAAAACTACTGAATGGATTTTGATGAAACTTCACAATAATATAGCTTACATATCCGAATAACACATAAGCTACAATTCATAAAGATTATATTGTATAAAAAAATATCTATCACCACGCAGGTGAAACCGCGGGGCGCAGCTCGTAATAAATAAAAATTTGAATTTTGGTCGCAAAAATGTTAATTGTGCCGGCTACAAACACTTGCAGATGGACCATGCTTATTTTGGTCGGTGAAAGTGTGAAAAACATGAAAGTTTATTTCCGGTGGTGATCCTAGACCACAAAGAATCCCAAGGGCTCTATCGACAAGAATGAACAGTAAGTTGCGATGCACGCGGCTGGACCGGGTAAAGAGCTAGGTCAAGGCTATGGATTTTCCATGACGGTATGGAAACAAGTTATAAGCGATCAGCTTCTTCCACCCACATTAAAAAGTCCCGTCAGCCTTGTTATCAAAGGTCTTCATCATCTCCATATCAGCCAGTAGAATTAAAGCCTCCTTGCGCTGTTCGCCTACTATAGAAGCTAGTCAATTAATCTTAGTGCACATCAGCACAGAAGCTAATGATGCAACCTGGGAACACCTGTCGAAGAGCGGCCTTTCGCTCGTAGACACTATTAATGTTTTTGCAAATAGAGAAGTAATTAGATAAGAAAAGAGCTGATGATCGCTTCAGCTTATAAATATTTTCCTTTCATTTGGTCAATTTGTAAAAGTTTCCCGTTACCGCCCTTGAGGGCGCCAAGGGGCTCGTCTCTTGAATTTAAATCTCTCTGTTGTAGTTCGGCGATAGTGGTTTGCCCTTGGCGGGGACATTACATCACGAATACTGTTATTTTCTCACAAATGTCTGATAGGAACGATTTCCAGGTACTAAACCTTTAAACATCGTCTATAAGAGAGATCTCTAAGACCCAAGGACTGCTCAAAATTCAAGACGTATCTCACGAAGCACTGAATATATTTTTTTGGGGTTGATGATTGATGGTGATTCGATCTGATAGGAATTGGAAGAATGGTCGCTGGCCTTCGATTCGACCGATGCTTTTGATTTACATCGCTCAAAAGGTGTATAGGTAAGTCCGAATGTGCTGTTCGTTTAATTTCGGCAACCAATCGTCCACAAAAATATTTGTTTTCTCATTTCAATCAGGTTGTATTTATTGAACGCGTACAATAAATCTGCGAGATATACGCTGGTACAAGTTGCGTTGGTCGTTAAATAAAGTAGGGTTGCAGCAACAAATGGGGCCGGCCCCGTGGCCGCTGCGCCGCGGCGCCGCCGTATTTTACATCTGGTGGAATTCCTCCGGTAAGGTGGAGAATGGCGCGACTGCTGGCGACATACAATACTACTAATATTAAGTACCAAGGTTTATTCATTTCATGCGGAAAGGCATGATACCTTGAGTCGTCAATTGCTACACCCTAAATAGGTATGTATGAGACTAAGAAAACAGAACAATACTTGTGTCATGTTCGCAGACGATGCCACTATTTTTATACCCCAAATAAATGATAACATTCAGGATTTTGAAAACGAAATTAATAAAACCCTAAAAGATATAATAAATTACCTAAGCGTCCTAAATCTAAAACTAAATATTGAAAAAACTAAATACATAAGGTTTAAAAATTATAAAACACGTCCAATAAATCTAAACATATGAAACATGGGTAACAGCGTAGAAGAAGTCAGAGAAATAAATTTTCTTGGAATAAAAATTGACAGTCATTTTAATTGGAAATCTCATATAAATCAAGTTAATAATAAAATATCTAAGTACTGCTATGCTCTTTATATCCTTCGTATCGTTTCCTCTAAATTTGTAGCAAAAAATGCTTACTATGGACATGTTTTTCCTCAATTGTGCTATGGGGTGATATTTTGGGGAAACTCAGTTGATGTGCAGTCAACATTTATCATGCAAAAAAAATGCATAAGAGCAATTTTTAATTTAGAAAAAACTGAGTCCTTGCGCAATGTTTTCAAAGAAAATGATATCCTTACTCTGACAGGTATATATATACTAGAGATCTGCTTATTTGTTAAAAATAATTCAACTTTTTTTAAAATAAAATCGAACCGACAAGAAAACTTAAGAAATAAATATAAATTGAACTTGTGTATTCCTCAGATTAATAATACTATGTTTTACAAAAGTACCTATATATCAGCTATCAAAGTGTTTAACAACATTCCTTTAGAAATAAAACAACTAAATGGAAATATGTTTAAAACTAGATTAAGGAACTGGCTTGTTAGTAGTGCGCACTATAACATAAAAGAGTTTTTTGATACTAGTTAGTAAGTTAAGAGGTAAATAAACCTATCTGTACAATTAGTAGTAGTTAGTACTAGTAATTGTCAAAATATTGTATGTCCGAAATGGATAAATTGTTGTTACCAAATTAATATTTAAGACCTTTCCTATGGATGTTTTACACAATTTAACAATAAATATATTCTTATTCTTATAGAAAATCCGAATATACGAAAATTATCAGAAGTATGGGAATGTGAAATCATCGATGCGATCGAAGTCGCGTGTAACAGCTAGTCTTTATTATTATATACATTTATGTAAGTTCCAGCCGATAAAGTGCTTGTGGAAGTTATAGAATTCTCAGAAACACAAAACAATACAGACAGAGATTCGGAGGCTGTACTGCTTCCCTAGATGTGTCTTTGAACCCCACACGGAACTTTCCAGCAAGTCTCGATACACATGTGTTGTGTTCATTTCTGTTTTTTCTAACAGCATCTAATTGATCTCTATGTAGGTAGGTACATACACTAGAACGTGAAATAGTTATTCTTTACCTATCAAAGAGAATAAAATAATTACGTACCTACTTTACCTATAGGTAGTAAATATTCTAGTATTTTTAGCGTATTTTTATTGTTAAAAATCAATAAATAACTTTCATTAAAAAAGTGACGGTGGCCTGACGCCAATGCAATCTTACCGAATAAAATATCAAGTATTATGTAACAAGTCAATCTTGAAAGGCAATAATTCTGAGATGGTTTCATACAACTATCTTTGACCTAATAGCGTTAATACTATAATTATTCCGTGCTATCTTAATATTGAGAATAAAATACCTAGCTCAGTTCTTTATAACTTGACTCGAGGTTAATAATAATAAACGAATATGCTTTGACCTGTTGCTAGTTAAGAAGCCCATGGAATTACACGTAATAGATTGTGATAGAATCGCTAACACTATGCCAAGCCCTGAGCCAGCGGCTGTGTGCCGTCAGTGCCGTGGCTTGCCGAGTCATCGAGCCTGATTGGAGCACACATTGCACAAAGGGCATGTACCTACTTCTTACACTCTGCGGCCGTAGGCTACTGCGCAGTAGGGGTCGAGCAGACTGGCGACCGAGATGGTGGTAGAAGCCAGTGGCCCACGCGAGTCATGTGGGCTGCGAGCTATACCGGCTAACCTAACCTTATTTGGGAAAGGCGGTGATAGCCAAGTCCTAAACTAACCGTTTTCTCTAACTCTCGTGGAGTTAGAGAGAACGGTTAGTTCCGCTATGCTCGATTCCCGCTATGCAAGGATTTTAAAATACCTAAAGAAAAGTGCCGCTATGCTCGGAATCAGATTCTCGGACTGTCGAAAGGAAAATACTTATGTTAAAATAACGAGTTCCGAGTTCCATAACAATAATTAAAATAAATACTCTGTTACTAGTTCCACTAATTAAAGTGAAAAAAACCGTATTTGTTTTAATCAACACATACCATAAAGTCGTGAAAGGAGCATGCCCTCCATTTATAAGAAAACAATAACTGCATAAGTATTTACTTTTTTTGACGGAAATCAACCGGACGTATTTACCAAAGCACGCGCAAAAAAAATGCTTAATGTGTGTGCTTGCTTAATCTTACCACTTTAGTTAGTGGCTCGTCTGCACCTTGGAAGATACAAACAAGCGCTTGTGCCGTGAAATGAGAAAGTGTGAACATCTTTTGAGAGATATTTCTGAAGGTTTTGTAATAAAGCGCCGCAAGATATTATGTAGTAGAGAAATGTTTAGATATTTTGTACAGAATCTTTAGGTATTGAACAAATTAAGATAAAAAATAGAAGTAAACAAACGTAGTGTTGCCAACTGCGGCAATCCTTCGAGAATTACAGAAGACCGGAATCAGCGCTTTCATTATTATCCTTCTCGAGTGCTCCGTCACCGGTGCAGACATAAGGTATAAGCAGTTTGAAAATACTTGAAACCCTGGCCGCTACCATGCCGCGGCCGGGAATAGCGAGGTTGTCGGGAACTGAGGGCCACTTTCTGCCTCTTAGGCAAATGCTGGACGCGGCAAGCTGAGGACGGGGCGAAAGACAAAAACGTCAATAATATCATTTATTTCCATAGGCTTAACAATTAAGCATTTAGACAAGTCAAATTTTATATCAAGCATAAATTATTATCAAATAAGAAATAAGGTGATTAGATTTTTTGTTCACTTAATTTTTTTGTATTATGCACTTTATGGCGATCATTAGGGGTGTATGCAGGTGGACTCATCATCAACCTCTATAGGTTGATGAGTATGATTGTTGTGACTTATAATTATTTAGTGTTAAAATTGTCATTAAAGTTATCTATTAATTTCTTTGTATTTATAATATAGTTTTTTGTATTGTATTTTAATAATTTGTAACTGTCTTTGTCACAACGATCTGAAATAAACTATTTTTATTTATTTCATATAATACACGACCGGCTAATGTGAAAGTGTTGTCAGTAATTACAGGGGCTGCGTAATACCCACGTGTCGGACGAGGGCTGACGGGTTGAAAGCTTGACCACGCGGGATGTATGATATCACGAGGCTTCTGTCATTTTGGGACCGCTAGGTAGTGGGACCGCGGTCCCATTCGCCGGATTGTTTTAATTTTATTATTTTTCTTCCGGCGAATGGGACCGCAAACCACGTGACGTAAATTGTACAGTTGTCGTCAGATACAGATCCGAAATAAATACGACAATGTTTAAGTAAGTAAGTAGTTCCTAGCTCATTATATAATTTAGTTCCTGTCAATTAAAAAATAATATTTTTTTGTGTGTTGTGTACCTTTGTTAAGATTATTACCTACACAATATTACCTACACCTACCGCTTACACTAGGAGTAGCTACACGATTGCTACTGACAGATGATCATGATTATTATTAGGTATTATCAAACTTGGACCAGGTGAGATGACGACATAAGAAAGACTGCGGGTAGATGCTGGATGCGTCAAGCTGAAGACAGGGCGCTGTGGCGCTCATGGGGGAGGTCCTATGTCCAGATGTGGACTAACATAGACTGATAAAGATGATGATGATGATGAAACTTAGAAATGTAAGTAAATATTGACTGTTATCAAATGTAAGCTCGCGAATGGTGTGGTGAGCAAAGTGCTATTGATAACTATCAAAAATCTGCTCCATTCAAAACGCAGTTCTAGTTATTACTCCTACCGCTGTCTGCTCCAGCTATGATCTGAAAACGAAACCTTAAGTTCATGAAAATCGAGTTAGAAGAGATGAGATAATGGTGAAATGAGCTTTCGAGTTCGAGTCTAAGGCCGCTCGTCGGAACTGGGGTAATTTTTCATGCTAATGCAGTGCGACCCGACCTCTGGCCAAGGTAAGCTGCTAACATATCTAGAGCTACTACGAGTATTTCTAGCTAAAGCTTAGGTCAACGACAATTCTGTATTGTTTGTTGTTCAATGTTTCGTTCTGAATGTTATCATTAAGAAATAGAGAATCATCTCGAATAATAACAAAATTATGCCTTGGATATATCAATGTTGTTAATATCTATAAATATAATAAAATAAATTATTTCACACAATATTAGTCTAGTATAGAATATTATAACAAACTTCAAAACTACAGCCCATATAAAATATAAATATACCTTAGTCTAACATAATCGATGTAAATACACTAAGTTATTCAAAGTATTCTAAAGCCAGAATATGCTTTCAGTCACCTAGTTCAAATGAACACAACAATGTTACGTTTGTTTTATATAAATCTAGCTGCCCCCTGCGGTTTCACCAGCGTCGTGATAGATATTTTGTATAATATACAATATATCTTTATAAATCGTAGCCTATGTGATATTCTGATATGTAAGCTATATTGTTGTGAAGTTTCATCAAAATCCATTCAGTAGCTTTTGCGTGAAAGAGCAACAAACATCCTCACAAACTTTTGCGTTTATAATATTAGTAGGATGTGTAACTGTAGTTACCTACGAGTGTGGTATCTGTGACCAAACCGGCATTAGGACCGAAATCGTCCGTCCATTGCTGTGGAGGTTAATCCGTAATGTAGAGCCACTGTAGAGCCATTCCTATTTAGGAAATAAGGACCTTTGGTCCCAGACGCAGCCTTTGTGTATAGATATATGTCTGATGAAGATGAGGCCTCTAATCATAGGCCTCAAAATGTAATTACTAAGGTGCCTGTTCAACAACAAAATTTATAACAAAATCTCCACCATAATTAAAGACGAAAATAAAGACATGACTTTCTAAATGCTATTCAAATAATTCCTATCCGATAAATCTCGGTGGTGGTGGCCGGGAACTGAGGGTCATGTTATGTTTCGTCGGACCATAATACCCAGAATCCCCACGCTGTTGGTGATTGGGGATTGCCACAGATAGCCCCCATAGATACCGCATTACGGGATTTTAGTTCCACAGATCAACCCCCAGCACGTTGGGGTGGACGGATCCTAGCGCACCAAAATTGGCGTTATAAAATAACTTTACAATAACATTGGTTTTTTAAAGTTGCCGTTGTCACCGTCGGCCGTCGTTCCCCGGGTGATGATTCTTTGTTAATGGCAACTGTGTCTGGTTGGACACTTTTCTGACAGTGTCAAGTAATGGAAAATAATTGTAAAATTAATGAGTTATCAAATTATGAAGATGGTTTGGTATTTTCACCAGAGCCTAATTCGTTATCTAGCTGGGTATACCACGTGCAGGTTAGGTTGGCTTGGGAGACGAGATGTTGGAGTCCCCCTTACACTCTCCTGGTCCGTCTCGGAGTAGCAAACATATCGCGCGCGACGCATCGACGACGATGCGACCGACGTGACGTATAAACGACGTAAACAACCTTCATAACAATTATTATTATTTGCTGGTAAATAAACAGAGATCAATCATTACTAGAAGTGGCAAGTTTTATTGCTCAGTGTATCTTATTTATTAATTAATATTATAAGGTATATTGTGAAATTTATATTTTCCCAAAAGAATGTTGTAGACGTCACGTACTTATTGCCATTATATTTCGTTGAAACCCTAAGGTTTTTGAACGATAACACTATTTTGCATCCTTTATATCTTGTGCTAGTTTATTGTAGGTACATCTAGGAGCGACGTGTAGCGTAGGTACCCGGGGCAAGCATCGATTCCCATTAGCGCACCATTTAGCGATTGTAGTTTCGATTTTATCTACTGTAGGTATGTTTGCACCATTTATTCGGCTAAAGGTTTCTTCGTCGCTTTAGTCCTCGTACCTAAAGAATTTATGATTTGTATTGATTTGATATCCTTAGTTATAAATATAATCAAAATCTTTAAAGTTGGTTTATATTGATCTAAATAATGTTGGGTAATCCACACAGAATCATTTAGCCCCAATACATTACATAGATATCTATTTTTTGGTTTCTTATTTATTCCACAGGGCCCATACCCGGTGGTATAAATATTGAAGATACTAGAAACTGGATAAATAGATAGATATTGTAACAGCGTCCTCCTTATTTTTATAATAACGGAGTCCGTATCTAATGAATTAGAAAATCTTTGCAAGTTTTAATTAAAAGAACGCCCCGCGGTGCCGCCCCGTAGTCACCGCTTCGTTAGAGAAAACTAATAAAAAACTTGAGTGTACCTAAATCACTGGAGATTATAATCCGTGCGGAATCAGAATGATATGGAACCATTTCGAAGTGAAACATTTGTTTTGACAAGGTTCAATTAGCCTGTTTGGAGGTTCTGTCACATTCTGTGTATTATAATAGGCCCTACCTAGTACCAACTTGCTTTAACATCGCACCACTGTCTCTACCACTCTCTACGCTACGAAATACTCATTTCTCTTATAGTTTGTAGTACATCACAACATAGTATAAAACAAAGTCGTTTCCCGCTGCTGTCTGTCTGTCCCTATGTGTGTTTAGATCTTTAAAACTACGCAACGGATTTTGTTGCGGTTTTTATATACCTAGTGATTCACGAGAAAGGTTTATTAACCGTTTGACACATAGCACATAGCGACGGGGGTGAAGCCGCGGGGTAACAGTACATTTATAAAAATGTGTTGCTACGTTATCGATAATAACGCGCGCGCGTGTGTCCCTGAGTACGTCATCGGTCGAAGGTGTCTATAGTTGCAGTATGTTCATTATTACCCGCGAGGACTATACGAAGAGAAAAGGCTCTTTATAGGCTGCCTCGATGATAGGCTGCTTCGATGAACTAGTTGAACATTATGATGACATGAATTCACTGAAGGTCGAAGGTCGTTCAGGTCGCGTCGCATGGTAACAGAATGATTAATCGGTAATAGAAAATAAGGCTTGGAGAGAAGTAAACATTAATATGGAGATTCTTATTGATGTTCGATCAATTTGTATTGAATAAGGTTAAGGCCTTCAGGTTTTGTGTAGTGAATCATATATTCAATTATGAGAGAATTAAGCCTTCATCGAAATTTCAATAAAGTTAGAAACAAATCTAGGTACTGTAAAATGGTACCCCTGTGTGTGTGATTTGTTTACATGAAGACGATGTGTAAGTCGTTTGTTAAACGTTCCAAAATTCAATTAAATAAAACCCCCAACCTGGTAACTCGTGTCCCTGCAAATGGTGTTGAAAAAACTCCAGTTTTTCCTGAATCTCTTTGGCAACCGTCAAACTTTTCTATTTAGCATACTATGCTGACATTTTGTACCTACTTTGTTTTTTTGAAACACAACTTTTTACGAAAGACAAATATGTATTTTTTTTCATTTCGTTCAATAAAATATCTACAAGTGAAAGACGTCGCACAACGTCAAGTAGGTGTACTATTTTAGTTTATGTAAAAGTATTGACTTTAAAAGTGTATTTTTTTATTTAAGTTTTGATGTCATTTTGGACTGTGCAAGCAGCAAATAGATGTTTGTCTATGTTAACTGCCTGTTAATATACAAAAATGTCTCGAATTACTATAAATAAAATGAAAATGTTCAATCACTATTGGTTAGGTACTTGTGTCCCAAAACTGAAAACGCACCTTATTAATTTAAAAAGTTGTCTTGTAATGTAGAGCGGTTTATGTATTTAAATATGTACATTTCCTCTAACATTAGATTTACGTAAATCGATCGAGGGGTGAGAGTTCCGGCGTTTCATAAAACGCTGAAGGGTTGGAGTGTTAATTTCATTTAATTTATTTATCGCATCATATTATTATGGTACATAAAAATGGTCAGAAATTATTTATTTTAACTATGAGAGAATACACACAATATGTACCAGATAATTTATATAATACTAGCTACTCTCCGCGGTTTCACCCGCGTGGTGATAGATATTTTGGATCTTTATGAATTGTAGCCTATGTGTTATTTTGATATGTAAGCTATATTGTTGTGAAGTTTCATCAAAATCCATTCAGTAGTTTTTGCGGGAAAGAGCAACAAATATATGTACTTACATACATTCTCACAAACTTTCGCGTTTATAATATTATTATAGTAGGATGTTTATCATTTAACAATGTGGTTTGAAAGGTATATATTATATGAATTTGTAGTGAAGTGCGGTTTCCACCGCCCCGGCTGAGGGAGTGTATCAGATCCTCTGGTGTATGAATAAGCGATGGGCACTCAGTCTCCGCCGCGGCCGGGGTCCCATTGCCGCAAACAAAGCTTAAAAAAGGATTCAAGGGTTGCGCTTTGCTTTTAAACGATTAAAGCGCTTTTCTGTATCGTCACAGTTTTTGTGGCGTTATTATTTTAAAGATCAGTGGACTTACCTAGCTTGTCTCTTCATAGTAAATCCGGACGGTCTTTTTTAAGTGACGCTTAGATGTTATTTTACCTAAGGGAGCCGATATCAGTGGTAGATTTAGATTTGTATGTACTTGGTCTACCAATTGAAAAAAAAAAAATGTTTTGTTTGTTTTTTTTGGAGTTGCAAAACTTTTGCTCACTCCCAAGGGAAGAGTATTTTATCATTTTAATATTAGTCTTGATCAGCCAGGACAAGACATTCGTGCTCCTGTCGATGTTTAATTGTTGATGTTGGCATAAATGCCAAATCTAAGTAGTCATTAGCAACTTAGTAAGAAAGTCTACGTTCGCTTGCAGTTGCGAATTCCCTCTGTAAGTAAATATTCCTTATGTATATGTAGCTCTGTGGTGCAGTCTAGTTCTGAGAAATATTTATGCTTCAAAGGCTAAGTAGCAAGTATCATTCCCCGTAAAAATGCAAAGTAAAATTCCGGGTTATTTTTGGTATGCGAATTAAGTTTATATGCGACAATTTTTTATCAAAATTTATTTATTTTTGATAAAAATTATTGATCAATTTTATTTATTTAGAATGAACAAAGAATTATCACTAAAATACAACGGAACACTGGAAAGCGCATAGTTTAAAACTGTGTCGCACCTCACAGCACTCAAATATTTAACCAAACAGAAAGCCTCACAGAAAGTATTGTTTGATGTATTGTTGTAATTTTTAATTAACCAATTAGAATGAATGAATGAACACTTTATTGTACTGAAAACTGTAAAATAATACCTTATATCTAAATATTACACATTAAAAGTACAATAGACAGCCTTATCGCTGACAGCGATTTCTCCCATTATTCTGTGGTCCCGTAGCGGGCAGGGGTCGGTTGGCGTATTTGGGCAGTAACTCACCTGGCATTTTGTTAGAGATGTTTTAGATTGTTGTTTCCCCTTTGGTAATAAATACTTCAGCCGCACAAGAGGCTAAACTGAAATAGGTTACATACTTGGGTTTCGATACGTTTTGTATGGAAGCTATTCGCCCTTGTCAGGGTTTTTGGGGTTAACTGTATCTAAATGTGGCTTGAATATTGCTAACTACTCATCTACTAGGTACTTATTATCTATATCTATATATATAAAAGAAAGTCGTGTTTGTTACAACACTTATAACTCAAGAACGGCTGAACCGATTTGACTGAAAATTGGTGAGAAGGTAGGTTAGAACCAGGAGTCTAACATAGGATATTAAAAAAAACCATTTGACAAATCGATTTCCACGGGGGCGAAGCCGCGGGGCGCAGCTAGTTATGAAATAAATAAAAGAGCTGAAAATACATGTAAATCTAGATTTATAGTAAACCAGCCTATGCTATGTTCTTTTGTGGTAAAGAAAAACTTGGATTAATACCAACATAATAAAAAATAATAGCATGTTCCGATCGATACTAAAATTACCCGGATGATATACCTAAATCGGCACTAAAATTACGCGAATGACGTTCGGAACATCGCCGAGGCTCGTAAAGCGAACATTCTGCGTCCTCAGCGCCTCCGACACAATACCGACAACACAAGACTTTATGGCTATTGGCCGCGGGGGGCGGGGGGCGCGCTCCTCGCCCCCGGCAACGAATTCTTAACAATCATCCAAGATTACAGGGACTGACTTCAAATATGAATATCTGTACCTTGGTATGTACCTACATATATCTATATCGTATCAACATGTTCCCAGACATGACGTGGCGAGCCATTCCTCGAAATGAATCGATATTATCTCAATGGGACAATGCACACTTACAAAGTTTACACATAACTTGATACTTTACCCATTAATCTGCTGTATCACCGCCACGCACGCTGCGCATACGCGGCACATTTTAGCTACGTTGCTTGGTTCCTTTGTTTGACAGTGGGTCTACGTTTCTACTGCAGCACAAACTAATATACGCTGTGCACGGCCTATATACGCCGCGCGTTTTGATTGCGTTGGTCGTGGGCCACGACCAACGCAATCAAAACGCGCGGCGAGCTACGTTTGTAGGATATTATTTTGGAATGTCGCATACCAATATGAAATCTGGAAAAGGAACCACAGAATAACTGGCTTGGTCCCACGACTCGTGGGCCTACATTACCGGTTTACGTGTACCGCGTGCATAGCGTTGACAGCTTGGAGCTGCGTGGTTGCAAAGCATATGGTACTTATTTAAAGCCGATTTCTGCTTACCTATTCGGGATTCTAAACAAATAAATTAACAAAAACCGGGACCAAGCCAGTTATTCTGTGGTTCCTTTTCCAGATTTCATATTGGTATGCGACATTCCAAAATAATATCCTACAAACGTAGCACAATGCATTTTGACGATAAATACCTGTTATTAACAAATTTAAAAAAGGCATTTTCAATCCTGGACGGTTTAACATAGCGCCCATATTCCATTGGAAAAATAAAACTTGAAGTTGAATTTAAGCTAAAGTGAATCGTATACCAAGGTGATACGACGGAAATTGCAATGAGTAGTGAAAAAGGGAAATTGGGGGTATTCGGCATTTTTTACGACATACCCTTCGGGACATCGTGTAGTTCATTTTTCGTTGAAAGTGTTCGTTTACGCTCATAGGCGCAGACGTGAAGAGTCTTTTGTAATATAGAGCCTTTTTTGCGCGACTGCGCAAAGGGCCAAGGTTTTGGTCAAGTACCTATTTACTTAAATTGCTAGTAACGCCGACCGCATGGATTAAACATTTGAAAATAAATGAGATATGTATAAAAGGTTACTTAGCAACCAAAATGGTGGATAGTTCAGAGTGATCATGTAGCTTTCCACATGGACTTACCACATGGATCAAATGTACGAACAAAAAAGACATACAAATAAAATACAAAGTATACTGGTGGTGCTGGTTGATGAAATTGGAACGTACAGCGGAAGAGGCTTTTGTATAGAATTTCACGGTTTGAAGCGCCGCGGGCCAGCGCTCAATTACCCACCCCAACAATTATTGTAGAGCTCGGAATTATGAGACATGTCGAAAATGTCATCATCTACACACTACCTACAGACGATAAGGCAATTAGAGCGAGGCACTCTATTTCCCTTATTGCCCTCCGCCCTCCATCATGATACAACTGAAAATAACAACGCATATGTTGAATATCTCTCAAAAAAATGTAAATTAAAGATGAATTCGTTTATTTCAGCATACATTTTATGCACGCTGCGGCGTTTCGTAGGTGAAACAACGAACAATTCAAATGAACTTATGCAATTTTTATTCGATGTGAAACTGATAGATAGCACCTTACGTTATTGTAGTATTTTATTTTCAATAAATATTTTCATTTCATTTCAAAAGCAAATGATTCCTCTGTGAAATAAGTGCTTCCTGCACGTAGTTGTGTCCTGCTAAGAGTCGGCCACTACTGAGACTGAAGCGGAGCTGTGTGTGTGTGTGCATATTCAATAACAAGGAGATTTTAGATCCGGTTCATGATCAATTCTGTGATATTTGTAAGGCTACCTAATGGGCTCGATAGGAGTACAATACAACCATGGACGGATTGAAACTTCATCCGTGCTGCGCGTATTCAATGGAATTGTTATGGCATTAGCCAAATCTGTTGCTAATAAATAATGCTAGACATTGCGCACTATACCTCTATAATCTAGCCCCAGAGTAAGCACATCTTGTGAGAAATTGTATTAATTCAATGCACAGCAAATGTGTTCAACACAAGCTTCCGGGATCTTCCAGTTTTGAAAAAAAAACGGATCCCGGTTTCAATTTGTCTCTCTAACAAACATTTGAATTTTTCATGTATTGACTAACTGCTTGGTTGTTTTCGGGTGAAATTCAAAATCGGATGGCCCCTGATCCCATGCAGTAGATGGACTCGTAAAATACTAACTCGATGTCGTAATATCAAGTTTATATTTTAAGTGATCTTTTCTAGCATCGTTTTTAACGCGTTGCACTGTCTATAATGCAGATAAATCTTATCTAAAAATGCGGTCAAATGATCTCTTTAAAAGAGATTATTATATGTTGGAACTGTAGGTATATTGTAACCCACAGTTCCAACTTACAGATGGAAACCTAAGATACAAAGGTGCTCCAACGTAAACCTTTATGTGAGATCAAACAGGGATCAAGCACAGTTCAGTGCGCGAGGGATCTGTGTAGGTAGGTATGAGGTAGGTGAGGGTAGGTTAGTCCTCGGGAAGTGTCCATTGTCTACCTACATCGAATGGAGAGGTCAGCCGCCGTAATGGATTGGAAACTCAAGAGGGCATTCGAATGGACTTTACGTTTTACTTTGCTCTTTAGAGTGTATTTTATAAGTGTTATGTTTACTTCCGCTGGGGCAAACGTGTTCTTGACTTCAGTTAGATGGCGTCTTACACTACGTTTACCAAGTCGTGCTTGGTAAACGTAGTGTTGGACGCCCTCTGACCAGGTGGGATGACCTGCGAAAGACTACATTTAGATGCCGGTTGCGTAAAGCTCACTGAAGATAGGGCGCTATGGCGCCCATTAGGGGAGACCTATGTCCAGCAGTGGACTAACTAAGCGTATGATATTGATGTTTACTTGTATGACGCTCGCCCGAGAGCTAGTCACCTCCTGCGGTATACGAATGGCGTGGAACTTATACTGCCAGTATTAGTTGCACGCCATTCGTATATATACGGTATCTGACGAAAACCTCATTGTACGTCTTCGATATGCAAAAGTTGCCAGTTTATTATAGTTAAATATTTTATATAAAAATTATGATTCCTCCTGTTAACTTATTAGCTATCATAATTAATTATTAACTGGTGCACACTTTTCGCGCGCGCACCCCTCAGACGACCTCTGTGGCGCAGTGGGCGAAGGTCAGCTTGCGACGCAGGAGGTTGCGGGTTCAAATCCCGCCTCAGGACAAATGTTTTTCTTTGCTTATTAATATGTCACACCTGATATCAGGGATCACATGATTTCCATCAGCAAATTCTAAGTGACTGACTCATACATAATTGAATCCTAACAAAATTCTAAATTCTTTAAAATTTATTTTCAAAGATTTTTTTTTTAAGTTTTTTTTCTTTCGGCTTACAAAATAAGCGCTTAGACAAGTCAAATTTTATACTATAAATTATTATCAAATAAAATTATTTAACTGTTCACTTTGTCCACTAGTGGAAGAATTGAAAAATAAACCACTAGTGTTTTCATCTCTTATATGTCTAATACATAGTTATTTGCCTATTTAAGTCTAAATATAATCTCAATATTTTAGTAAAGCTATGCACAACATTAAATTACTTACATAGTATTGTCGGTGCGGAACTGAGCGACATAACCAGACTGATACGATACCTTTTTTCTGCATCTTTCATGCTGGTCCATGATGTGACGACGAATCATCCGCGAATAGTTGAATAGAATCCCAGCTCGGAGCCATTTGTATACCAGGACCTAAATGAAATGAATTTATGAAAATAATCTCTGTTTGGTTTGTCAAGAACGTTGGATAAATACGGCTTTGTGCTCGTTTATAACATTTCACTTTCAGAAGATTTTACTGAGCTGAGGCATTTTAATAGACATTCCTGTTTTTCACGAGAAGATGAATAACATAATGATGTCAATTCTAAGCAAGGCCATTACGGTTTGTATTAGAATAAAAACAAATGTTTGTAGGTGAGAGGTACTTTTACTTCCTACCTTATACGTCAGCAGCCCAGAGTTTGGAAGTACACGCGGAAATCACGTGTTGGTCCTGCACCTTACCTCTCCCCGGTCGTGTTGGTCTGCACTATAATGTCCTGCGCTCTCATGGCTAGTCACCGTTGAGACTGGCCGACGTGGCCGATATTGGGTTAGGACGGTATCACCTTATACTTATAATTGTTGCTCAATATTATTTATAAATTTGACCATAAGAAGGTTCGCCACAACATCAGGAACGTGCAGCAGATCCATATAAAATAAATAAATAGTACTAGATGACTGATATATATAATACATTACATACATAGATCGAAATTTTTTATTATACATATAAAACAACTAGAACACCCGAAACAATCTGCAACAATCTGCATCGTACAAACATTTGTCCCGAGGCGGGAATCGAACTCTCAACCACATGCGTCGCTGGCGGACGTTTGGCCACTGCATCATAGTGGTCGACCAAAGGTAACCATTGTACAGAACCCTGCGCCTATTTCCCACTAAAAGGTAAGACCATTAAAGACCCTCCAGGAAATTTAATATCTTCAATTGTAATCTCAGCAAAAGGTCGGAGTTCGATTCCAGATAGGCATCTTGATTAGGCTCTTAATCTGATGTAATTATTACGTCTAATGTCATCAGAGCGAATAAACTTCCGAGAGATATTTGAATGGCGCTGATTTTCTTTGCGATGAGATATAGAGCAGAAATAATAATTTTACCTCACTTGGTATTCTTACTTAACGAAGCTTCCAGCATATTTATACTGAATTAGTCCCTACGGTCACCCCGGGGCAGTATCTACATTTACAGGTATAATCCAAGTAATTTTTAAGTGTCATTAATGAGTATTTATAAATATCATAAAGAATTAAATTTCTTGGTTTCTAGCATCGTGACTTTCAACACATAGAGTTTAAGTAGATAAAAATAAAGTGCAAATGCAATGAATCGTATACGGCTGGCTCTTGCCCCGATAGAAAAACCTATAGTTAATATTGCCGGAGGGGAGATTAGCCAACGAAGTCCAATCTCGATTGGTTTTGGTAAATTATTTCTCAGAATCCCTTCTGCTATACGTCTTTCTTCGGAATAAAAAGGCTTTTTGTACATATTAACTGATCAAGGAGAATTACTATTATCTACGTTGTGCGTATTATATAAGTATGTATAATGAATACATACTTCATTGGTTTTATTTAAAGATCCGGATTCGAAGAACCAACAAGCCTAAGTTTTGGTTTTATTCGTATTTTGTAGATCGCACACAAAGCATTAGCAGTCATTGATTATATTAGAGGTACACTGCTCTGGTGGGACTATCATTGCAGTTATTTAAAAAAATGATTATCTGTTTTAGATAATATCAATCAAAAAGGATGAGAGATCAAAAAGGTTTCATTGACATATAAACGTTTATTTGAAGGAGCTCCATTAGAAAGTACCACCTTCCATTACGTTGTCGCACATTTCTTTGAAATGGGTGATCTGACCTCTATCTATACTTTATACTCCAGCACAAGTTTCAAGATTTAAGGCGCTTCGTATTGTTCATCTGGTTTCTTATAATAGAAGTAACTAGCGGTAAAGAAAAGTAAAAAAAAACATCTCATATCTGCTATTATTGGAGTTTATTACAGATAGATAATAAACAAGCTGAAGTTGCAGTGAGCCGGCCATTTCTCGCGAAGAACCTTCAATCAATGGGGTTAACGTGTTCTTGAGTGGATACCACGACTTGATAAACGTAGTGTAGAACGCTCTCATGCCTGGGTGGGATGATGACCTGCGAAAGACTGCAGACATATGCTGGATGCGTCAAGCTAAAGATAGGGCGCTATGGGGCTCGTCAGGGGAGGTCGAACAGAGGGAAAAATAGGAAATGCGATTTTAAAGATATAGTATAGGGTCTGTGATAAACTGATAAAGTATGTATTAAAATTTGTTAAAAGCTAATTGATTAAAAATCAAATCTGCTGTCCACACCTACAAAACATGTTCGTAAGAGAAGGGACGACACGACACGACACTCGCCTTAAAACGCCATTACGAGATTGTTTGAACATGTTGCGACATCGCAGAGTTTTGTCAGTTTTAATAGAACTCAGCGGTCAAAGGCTTCTTTGATAGGATTCTACGCTCCCCACTTTACTAAACAAACTTTACTTGCTCCAAGTAAGACAGCTACAATAAAGTACTATGTTTTACTATACAAACAAATACTAGCCTAAAGAGTTTCAAGACATGTTCTTTAGAGTTATTGAATATTGTAAAAACTACATGTGATATTTTATTTTTTAACTGACGAAAAAAAAGAACAGGAAATTCTATGTTCAGCTGTATTAATTTTTGTATTAATTAATGTTCGTCGATTTCTCTAATAGATAAGAAATTATTGACGGCAAGCAAGACTTTTGCTTCTGTATGACAAGTGATCCCGTTAAAAAATATATCCCCGAGGGATAAGTATTTGTTCCGAAGAACTAAGAAACAACAATAGACTTTTATCCAATAGATACAATAGACTTTTATCCCATCCTACTATATTATATATTATATGCTACTGACCCGAATGACCGTTTGACCAAATCAACGTTTCATCAAACGATGAATATGATTTTAGATAGACAAAATAATGTTTTTTATTAATTGCGGGAACAATATTGATCCTTATAAACCAGTACAGTTATTGTTTGTTTGAATCGTAACAGTAACGTAAGTAGGACGGCGTGTGGGCGTCAGGCGAGGCTGGCTGGAGTACTACGGGTTGTTGTGACGCCTGCTGCCGTTCATTGCACTCTATCATCATCTCACGAATACGCGATGAATGACGTCAACGCTATACGCGTGGGCGAACCGCACGAAAGATTGGTGTTTGATTCCCGAAACGATAAATCTTATATAAATCCTAATGATTGATGTTTGTTATCTTGGATTTCCAAAACTACGGAACATTGCAACAGCAACATGCAATTTTGCGTTCATGTATAACATAAGTGCAGCTTTTTACCCGGAGATAGCGTGCGAAGCAACGGGCAGCAGCTAGAGTTACTATCGACTAATCCCAATACTCTATCTCTGGTTTTAGCTATGAATAGTTTAATTTTGTTGTTTATTTTAATAAAATAAACAACTAAATTAAACTATTCATGTGTCATATTGTACCTACTTCAGATAGCGATGGTCGCTGATAAGGCTCCGAAACCCATAGACCTACTTTACTAACATCTGACACCATTAACAACCTCTTGTGGGTAAAATATAGCAGGATTGCTACGAAGTTACGATTGCGTGGGTGTAACGGCGTAGACCCGCTACGAGCGGCGTAGACCCTCTACGTACTACGGCGCTACGAGCTACGGGATGTTTTGACGACACGTCCATTGAATTAATAACAGTTGCTATGGCTGCTCTAAGTCGCTATTCATTCATTGCAGTTCGATGCACTGATAACGAGATGTTCAACCTTGCGTATTTTTAATTACTCCTTGATTCGTTTTCTAGGAATAACTCTTAGGTACCTACCATTAATGAATGTTAATACAATTTCTATGTTCACTCGCTAATATTCCCGGTTAATATTTAACCAAGCTATTTTAATTAAATAAAAGGAAAAATTCTAACAGAATAATATTTTATTCTATACAAATTGAAAGGGTGGGGCGGAACGTTAATTACTTTTTGATCGAAGCAAAAACACATAAAACCCATAATAAAGACTGTCCCAAATCGACCGATAAATAATAATTTTTAATATAATGCTTTGAAAAATGTCCTGTGACGAGCTCGGAGCAGGCGAGGATACGTCCGATCGTGACGTGAAACCGATAATTACGGTTACGTGACTCATCACGTAGCCACGGCATTTGTACCGACCGCTTTGGATGCGGTAATGCTATCGTGTTTTTTTTTTCAAAATAATTATATTTTAAATTGATTTGTCAAAAAACATTCATATTGCCTATAAAAATACAAACGGTAACAGTTCATTTATTGGTAAAATAATTGTTACATTGTTACTATGCCAGTGCTTTCCCTAACGCGGCACCTGGACAAGTGTGTGGTCCGTCTAGAGAGCGACCATCAGCGACATAGTGTTCTGAATTGTACCAGTCATTCCGGAGACTACATTTACATTTAAACTTTACTGCATAAATAAAAAAGTTGGAGTAACACAATACATTTCTATGAATATTTTTATTTAATTTTTAAAGAAGGCATGTCTGTCTGCCTTTTCTTTGCACAATCCCTTATGGTGGTTCCTATTTCAAAATTAGTGTGTGTTATAATAAAATAATGTAATATGCTTTTAAATGAAATGAAATGAAAGTTTATTTCTTTAGGCTTACAAATAAGCATTTAGACACTTAGTCATATTTTATACTATTCATTATTATATAATAACATTATTTTGATGTTCACTTCAATTTTTTGTCCACCAGTGGAAGAAGTGAGAAGAAACCACTAGTATGTTCATAACTTATGTGTCTAGTACATAAGATTTGCTTATCTGTAAGTTGTTAGATTTTGAGTTGGAGCAAAACTCGTTCCAAGCTTTTTTATCTTCTAGATAATCTGATATTTTGTAATACGCCTTTTTACAAAGAATATGTTTCACAATTTTTTCAAAGTTATTTATGTATTGATAATTTTAACTCACTTGGAGTTTTGTTGTAGAAGCGTATACATTGCCCTTTAAAACATACACGTATCTTATGTAGGCTAGTTGTGGGCACAGCGAGTTTATTCTTATTTCTAGTATTTACATTATGTATATTTCTTTTTTTAGTGAACCGATTGATGTTTTTATGAGTGTACAACAAGTTTTCATAAATATATTGACATGGTACTGTCATTATGTTTATTTCTTTGAATTTATTACGTAGGGATTCTCTGGGAACCATATTATAGACCGCACGAACAGCCCTCTTCTGCAACACAAATACGGTGTTTATATCTGCAGCGTTCCCCCACAGTAGTATGCCGTGTAACCGAACGTAAATAAACGACATCAGGTGTAACATGTGTACCTACGGTGGAAATAAATATACAATACGATAAACGTGAATACAAATGATTTTCTCGTCCTTGAGACTAGTGAAAATTTATATGAAACCTTTGAAAATTCGTTATCTAAAATTTGCACCTTTATTATTTCACGTGTATTCACATTAAACATGGTAACCGATCATACACCTGTCACAAATCCAGATACGAGCTTTTGTAACGGCTGTCAGTGCACATCGCTATTCACGCGCGATGATAAGCTGAAGGATTTACTGATAAAATACGTCACACCGGTTTGATAGGTCATTGACACGAGTTTCACACGAGATTTTACGAGTATAACGAGTATGCGGCAAGCTGAAGACAGGGCGCTATGGCGCTCATTGGGGGAGGCCTATGTCCAGCAGTGGACTGCTATAGGCTGATGATGATGATACAATCTGACGGGCTTGCCGTGTGTGATGTTGTGCGGTTGTTTGACAAGACTGCATGAAGCCTGCATATACCGTAGCATAGACCAATAGAAGTAGAGCTAAAATTTGAGCTTATGTGGCCCACATTTAGTGGTCGTGACGAAGTTACAATAGGTTGCGACCGGAACGTAGGATCTTTGGTTCCAACTTAATAATTCGTAGTAATTTGTGGTTTAGAGAGCCGAGTACATAAACTGCACCCAAAGTTGTAATTTTCAATACATAATGTATATTTTTGTTCAGAGTAAAAAAAACATAGTTTTGGCGTTACTCGCGCTCAAATCTTCACAATTATTTAACAATTAAACAGACATACAGATATAAGGTAACACAAAGATCACAATTAAACAGCGCGTAAACTGAACCTAAACCATCACATTTCGGTTGCCTGACAACGAAAAGAAAAACGAAAATCCTTTAAATTGAATAGTTAGAATCGCTCTTGAAGGTGTGTTGGGGAGCGGGAGGCGCGTGGCGGGCGTGCGGGCGGCGGCGGCGGGCGGCAGACGGTACGCCTACGCGCGTGCTGGCGCCCGTGTCCGACGGCGCTCCCAGTCCGCCCGCGGCTGCCGGGCCGCCGGCCTGCGCCCTTGCGCCCTACGCCCTAACACTCTCGCAACTACTACATTTTATACTTTTCTAAGTAAACGCACGCACGCTAAGCAGAACGGGTGAGTTTTTCTGTCAACTTTTCAATTTTTATTATAAGTTCGCTGAGACCAGCTGAGAAGCTGTCGCGTAAAGGTTACGCTTTGAGTTATGGTGTTTTTGTTCATAAAATTAGATTTATTTATCAAGTTTAAATATGAATTCCGTGTTTTTTATTTATTAAATTTTTTATAATTTCTAAATTTTACACTTATTTTTTGTTGGTTTTGATTTTGAATAGTTTTAACGATAAATATTTCTATCACCATAAATTAGGAAGCGCTGTTGTATTGTTTGGAGAAGTCATTTGGTTGTTGATTTTCTGTCAAAGTTTTACTATTATGTAGTGCGGTGTAGTAATTGTTAGAACAAAACGTTAAAATAATAATGATTATTAAATAAAACAAGTAAGAGTATAAATATTTAAACTGAATATACGGATATCAAATTATTTGTCTTTCGCATATAACTCAAACATCTCCACCGGCCGTGGATTCTTCGCAGCAATAAAATTTAATTGGGAAGCTTTTGCAAATATTATTTATCTGCGGGAAAACAGAATCGTTAGACACAGTCCCGCTATCAGCTTGATCACCTCGAAACAATTAGCGACAGGGCTGGTCCAATAAGCTGCAGACGACAATATTTATGTACAGTCCCATGCACTTGGGTACAATAGTACCTTGTCGCTATAACTACAGCTAAACACATTAATTCAACGCAGCTACCAAGCAGCAAAAACATGTGCATTCAAATATGGGCTTTAAGTCGATAACTTTATATACATTTTAAAGTCACAAAATGACTACCCACAAGCTTAAACGAGTGCCCCGAGCTGTCTGTTCTCATCTGATGGGGTCAATATGAAATGCATTTAAAGCCCATTATATTTGGACGCACACTTTGTGTTGCGTGGTAGCTGTTCGCCTCTGATCTGCGACAATCTCTACCAGAGGACCACATAATGACCATCTAGCCAATAAGTATTATTTAGACTTACTCTCCTCCTTACTTACTAGGTACTTACTCTCCTCCTTACTTACTTCTCCTGTAAATCTAAGGTTTGCTGGAAAAAAAACTCTTACTCAGGGTTAAGCTCGCCTATGTACATATCTTTTTGAATTAAGTTATTTTTAAGTTTTGTGTGTGTACAATAAAGTATAGGTTCTATTCTGATAGATTTTAGGAGACATACTAACAACACTTTTCAGCATTATTGCTGTGTTAGCTTGTGTTTGTAGTCTACTGTTATCTCGTCTGTTTCTACACACAGTGTCAGATAGCCGGGGATACACATGAGTATTATTCTTAATATGGAGTGCTACCTCTAATATGTAGAGGGACGGAAGTGATAGTATTTTATGCTTTAGGAATAGTGGTCTACAGCTATTGCTAGTTTTTACTTTGAACATGGCTGTCAGGGACCGTTTCTACAGCTTAAAAATCATCTCTTTATTTGTAGAGAACACAAACACGAAACATTAAAAACAAGAATTTCCAAGAAAGATTTTGCCAGTAATCCTCTTAATTTTCCAATCAGAGAGATTATATGTAAGATTATATGCCCTGTTTATTAAAGTCTGGCGTCGACAGGCAGGCCTGGGAGGTACCACGCTTATTGCATCAGATGGCTTTTTAGAGCATAATGCCGGGTGGTACGTTCACTGTAACCGCAGCAACCAGATTGCCAACACGACCGCCATTTTAATTTTCAACATTTGCATCCACATTGTAGTAGCAATCAAACGCATTTTGTGCGAATGAGAATGGCGACTCGGTGACGTGCAGCGCGGCGGAGAGGAGCGGCTAACGGAGCGGCGTGCACTGATCGGCAATCCACTTATATTTTACAGGAAAAATATAGAGAAGTCTGTATGTAGAACACTTTTTGAAATATATATTACTAGCTGTTCCACGCGTATTCACCCGCGAATAAACTCGAATTTCACTTTATGAGGTGATTTTTTTACACCTTGGGTTACATTATTGGAGTTTTAGTAAGGATCCAAGAACTTTTATGAAAATATTTTTGTTTTTTAGATAGTGTAGCTTCCTAACGGTGAAAGAATTTTTCAAATCGGTCCAGTAGTTTCGGAACCTATTCAATACAAACAAACAAACAAATAATAAACCTTTCCTCTGTATAATATTAGTATAGATAAGTAGTAAATAAGTAATGATATTTAACTAAGCATGATATTATTATAATACATTCTCTGATCAAGGATCCTGGTAGCCTACGTCACGAGCCGCAAGTCCCATGTGAACACTCCAGGGTTGGGAGAATGTTGATAATTTTAAGTACAAAATAACTTCATATTCCTATAAAGGTGCTTTGAACTTCAATCCTTATTTTACGAATAAAAACTTTACGTTCGAAATGATTCGAAAACAGCTCAATTTATTGACTCAAATGATTAGTCTTAGATTTTCTTGGATTAGTTAAAAATTGCTTAATTTTTATATGTAGGTATTATATTTGCTGGTATAGCGGCAAGTGAAAATTTGAACTATTTTACCTGTTACATATTTACCGTGTATGAGATACAGCCCGTAGACAGACGGACAGGCAGCTAGACGGGAAGACAGCGGAGGCTTAGTACTAGCCTTTAATAGAATCCAGTTTTCACCCTGGAACCCTAAGGACCAATTTTCCAGGAATCAGAAGCCATGATTTATTTTTCCTTTTTTAAAATTAATATTTCTGTTACTATGGGCAAAAGAGATATGATTCAGAAATTTACCATCGAGCGTTCCAGCGATGAATCGAGTTACCTCTTATGAAGTCTTTAGAATGTTTCGTTAAAATTTACCTTTAGTTTGGGTAGGAAATATTAAAATATTTCACTGTATTTAATTTATAAGTTTCCTTAGAAATAACTCCATGGTAAAGGAATTTAATAATTATGTCTTATAATTTGTCTTTACTCAAACAAATTCTTACTTATCCTGTTTCTTTATTAGTTCATGTTCACGAGGTATTCCTGCCTATTGACGTTTGATAAACTTTGAATACCTACTAATAAGAAATGTACACTTTCTTAAAATATTCGTAATTATTGTCTGTAACTTGGCGACTCCGAGAGAGGCTGCTACTGTGTAAAGCCTCTCAAAGTTCTGTCCGATTTAACTAATTATTAGAATATAGACACACAATCCGATCTCAAAATCAAAACTCAAAAAGCCTATCGAGTTTACGTCTCGCCTTCGCGGAATTCGGAGAGTGCAGTCTTTAAACTAGGTCAAGTTCAGCATCTGGAGCCGAATGTAATGTTCTGAGTTAAGCGATAAATAAGGAGGTGAGAGCTGATCTTATCGCTCACTTGCTACTGGTCTAGGATCCAACTCCGTGAGTGAGTGCACCGCTGCGGTGCTTTTTTAGGGCCACTTCACTTCCACTTCTTGGCTCGCGTGGTTTTTGATTTGAGTTTTTAGCAGGGCATACAAAAAACGTGATTTTTTGACTTGATTTTTTATTTAATTTTGCCGAAGGAATGTTCTGTATGTTGTGAAATGTGTATGTATCTATTGAACTGTGATAGATACACAATTAATATTGTGATAGGACATGTATTATCATTACAAAACCCGCGTGGACCGCGTCATCTTGGCTTATTGTTTTTTCTTTCGTTTACAATTAATTTTCTACTTCGCTTCAATATTTCGCTCGTTTATTTCACACCATCCTTTTAAGTTAGTTAGTTAGAACGTTTGTTTCTTATTGTTACTTACAAATAAGAGTTCGTAGTGACCTAGTAACATAAATGACCACTACCTCAATGCTCCAGTTACTCCCCTGGGGCAGATGTAGTTTGGCAATAAATAGCGAGTTTCCCCAACTTGGGCCGTTAGAGGCAAGTTTCACCATTCGTACTGCGGCAGGTAGTGATTTCACAGCCAGTCGGGCTTTTGCGTCTTTGGAATACTTCTGTTCATTAAACGGTGGTATTGATATCGGGAAACCTCAATAAGTTATTATTACAATATAGCAACCCAACACGTAGTAAGGTGCATTGTTGCATAGCAGAGCGTAATTAGTTGCAGCTACCTGCTCGCAGACACAGAACAGATTATCAAATGCAATGATGATGATGACATATATATTTCGCATTGGGCAGAATAACTCGCTAAAGCAATGGAATTTGAAACACTGAATTTCGATGCTCGCATTGCAGTTCTGTATTGTGATGATACATTTATGATGCTACCAAGGTATTTGCGAAATCCATTATCAATGCATTTCGCAAATACCTTAGTAGCCAAAATAAAGGGTTTAAATATGAGGGTGCACAGTAGCAACAACACTGGTAGTCGTTACATTCTAGCAATACTTCGTCTTAATCCGTCTAGGGCGATTCATCATGAATGGGCACGACGGCGTATAATGGTATTGTCTCGAAACTCCACCCGTAAATCAGTTTTATTGGCGCCGATATCTGTGCCGATTGTTTGTACACTCGCGGCTTGCCGCTGTTTTTTGCCGGCTGTTCGCTTGTAGGTACTCACGGTGCTTTGAATTTATAGAGCGGTTATATTTTCAAATGTCGCATGATTCATTTGCGTTCAACGATAACAAGCGTTCGATTAAATACTATCTCAAAGCTGAGGTCTGTTGGTTAAACCTTTCCCGTACCGAGCGAAGGGCACGGGTTCAAGTCCCACCAAAATCTATATTTTATTGGGATATTATTTAATATTTTAGAGATTACCCCGAATACGAAGGCTTATGCATAATAACAAAATCTTAAACATTTCATTTTCCTTTTTCGTCTATGTAACCTTATTACTATGGTAGAGTAGATAAAGAACAGGCACTTATTACGCTTTTCATGAAACGCCATCAATTCTCTACTGCCCTCATTACGTCATGACATTGCTGTAGTCCGATGACATTGATGATCAGGCAAGTAGTAAATAATAAAATAGAAATACTAAATCGCTATTTTACGGATGCCATGATCACAATTAATTTGAGTAACATCTTTTTAAAAATTGCACATTACTGAGCATATCAAATGGAAATGCGTATCTGAATCTGTGGCATAGCGCTGGTCTTTCACGACGAGTGCGAGGTGGCTCCATCCAACTCTTAGTACAATAAATGAAACCTAAGTAGCCACTGTACTCCCCTTACAATGACTACTTAGATTTAACTTTTCGTACACGTGTCACATACACGGTACTATCCCAACAAATGCACCGCATTTTCGAATCGATTGCACAATCCCGCGAGAACTAGGCCATTTCCGCCAGCCACGTGTAAGGAGCTGTTTGCACATTCGATTCCCTCAACATTCCCCCGCAGAGTGCTGGGCAAAAACAAACAATAAGTAAACACAAGCTCTTAGATGACGTATAAAACGCTTGAATGGTGCTTCAATGGATAAACGACAAAGAAGCTTGCTTAACATCTATAAGTTTGAGCATTACTGTTTATTGGGGTTAATTCACGTATACGGAACATTTAATTTCAATTTGAATTACCAATTTTTTTTAATTACAAATTATACTGGTTCAATACTTATATAGATTACTCATAATCAGCAAAGATTTTTTTCTAACAAAAGTAAGCAAGTAATGGCAGGTTACGATCGATGTACCGACCAGTGAACAGAAAAAATACGGACACATTCCTTGAGAATAAAGTCGACTTTCAACTGTGCGTTCCGAGTGTTCATAAATTCCTGGCTAACCAGTAAAGGATATTTGTCATGTTATCTAATTTGGTTGTACCGGGTTTGTAATTTGTAATAAAATTAGTAATTTGATTTTAAATTAATATTTCGAGGCATTTAGGCCAAGATATCGCTAGACCTTAAAAAAATAAGTCAATATAGAGGTAGGTACAGACAGGCAAAACCGAATAATTGTAAAATGCCATAATTTGAGAAGACGGTCCCTAGTCTTGTACCAAATTATGATTTCTCATCTATGTAACATATATGACTTAAAATACTGATCCTGTGCTAGGTCTTCGGTCCGTTCTGGATCCGGCCGCTGCTGTAGGCAGTGGGCCAAGACGTGACGACGCAGCGAAGTAAAGAAGCCTTCGCAGTTTGTTTAGAAGTTTTCTCTGATTGATTCGCATCGATGTTTTCGTTTGATCTGTCTCGGAGCCAGCCAGCTGGAAGCGTGATTGTGGCAAACATCATCGCAGGCTGCTTGAGTAAACATACTGATGCGGACCGCGATACTAGCTGGGTGAACATTGAACCCTCGACTCATAACACCTCGAAACGACATCTAAACAAAAAATAAATGTGAAAACTAGTCAAGGTCGTTCATATAGTGGCTTCACTGATTCTTATTATGTATATTCGTCGATTTCTCCGTAAATTATGAATTGGGTTAGAAAATTATTTCGCTATTGTATAGAGAATGACTTCGAGGTGGTACCATAACAACTCGTACCTACCCTATTATTTTTATATTATCGGGTTTATTATTCGTCATTGCTGTCGTACTAGAACGCGGGCAAACAAACTCTTTAAATTCTGTTTCCTACACGCCAACGAAGCATTTACTAATGAAGGGTAGTTACCATTTCGAGTAAAATTACATACAAAATCGCGTCAATTCACAAAATTCATTTTAAGGTCAAAAGAAGAGACCAAACCAACAAACCTCGTTACATAAAAAGCCTTTGAAATAAACTTGAAATCCATTCCAATCTCAGTTATCTCCACTGAAGCCAGTTCTTTATCATAAAGCTGAGTCCGACTCATGGCGCACCAATTACAGAGTTGAAAGATGAAAAAACACTTAGTCTTAAATAAAACTTGGTAGGCAATTCCGATTTCTGCCCCAAGTTACTTGGGCAATAAAAGTTATATTGCTTTTCTCTATCGGGGAAAAAACACGTAATGGACGTGACAACATAAGTTAGTCTCAAAACGTTAATGTGGGAAGTCGAGTAATAAGAAAATATAGTAGAATGAGTTTGCTTCCTGAAAACGATTCAAAATATTGTTTTAAAGTCACCCGTACGTGTCCGTTGCCATCGCGGCTTAAGAATCATATATTCAAACACTACGATCAGCAAACACCATTTTTCAAATCTCTTGAAAATATTTGGAAAGGTATGAAACCTGTAGAAATTTCAAAACTGTTTTGAGATGTAGGTACAAAGGTAACCTTTCATTTGTTACAGAACTTGACCTAGTAGGTCTCTTTTTAAAATTTCACCCCATTCTCTTCAATTCTTTTTAAATTACTATCTCATGTACAGAAGGCAGACATGCGCACGAAATGTATTTAATTTCAGTTAATAGCTGCGGTACTTGATGAGATATGTATATAGAGGAAAAAAAGGACGGACACAGCGAGACCATAAGGGTTTCGAAACTGATCACAAAACCTGTTCTGCAGTGTACGGACGAATCAGCTGATAGATATCATTAATGTACAACAAATAGTGCTAAACCGAGAAACACCAACGTACTGCCATTAACCCTTGTCTGTCTTAACCCAATGAACACCCGAACTAACAAATTGATTCGTATCTCGTAATCCACCTCATATCTCGCAAGCTCCAATAACCTGATCCCGTTAGTACTCTATCAGAACCGAGATATTAAAGCCGATTACAAGACGCGTAGCTTTGTTCCTAATAACACCCTAATAGGATATTAACTTGTGTGGAATACGCATCTTATAATGTGGCCGTGGCTTGCTTGGGTACAGGTCGGTAAGTTTTGAATATAGTATCGTGAATATTTCTGTTTCTAACTGATGATACACTATCGAAATTTAAAGACTTTTACTGGCTTTTAATTTATGTATTGACTGTAGCTATGAACCAAAATTGACATAACGGTAATAAAAAGAAACAATAGAATCAGGCTCGACGTAAAAGGGACTCGACATAAAGGGAACCAATCAAATTAAATACCTAGTATATAATTTTTTGCGTGTATCGTTAGTTTTCTCATAACCTTTAAAGTTTTTAGGCATCAGAAGTTAAAAACACATAGATAAACATAAATACACATAAATATTTTCAGTCAGAATCATGCAATATGCGAAAATATTGTTGCAATTTCATGGAAATATCCGGCATCAAAATTGCACGCAAATTCCGCTGGATTTTTCGGTAACCAATTTTACTTTAGTCTGAATACTGGCAGGGTGACCTGAATGTTGACTGAAGGTTGGCTTGCGGTTTAAAGTAAATAAACGATAAACATTCCCTTTTTTATGCAAAAACCATGCCCAAATTTGTCCCTACATGTTATACAAAATAAAAAGTGACTTTTAAAGGGATTTTGTATCCGGGGCTGATTCAATGATCTTCATGAACTCCATGAACATAGCCTCGACTGCATGTGGTGCAGTTGAGTATCATTAGGTAGATAAAAGAAGACATTTTTCTCAATATTCAAACGCAACTTAAGCAAGTCTCAAATGATAATTTTCATTGAAAATTGTCGAAAATTTCCGAAAAAGCTTAAAATAGAGGTTCGTTTGAGTTAACAACATACTCGTACCTATAAGGTAAATGTGTTGGATAGGTATAGGTGGGTGGGTATGTAGGTAGTGATTTAATAGCTATATGGGGATAAAAATTAATTAGAAACATATCGTTATTTTGTTTTTTGTTTGTTTTACTCGAGTCTGTATTTTTCCGTATCTGTTGCATGTTTTGTGGCAGGGATTGTTATTCAAAAATTGTTTTTAGTCGGTGCGCCTTCTAGAACCTCTAAGTGAGCCAGTTTTCAGGCAGACACAAACCGTTCTATTCAGTTTTAACTAAACATATTAGTAATTGAAGTATGCAATTTAAATAAATTGATGGCAAAAAATATGTTTAACCTTTAAACCTATAATATAGGTAAACCAGCGCCCTACCAGAACCTGCCAAATTTGTTTTTTTTTGTCGCTGCTAATATTCTCTTTAATGTTCTTATCGCGACCCCAGCAGCAATTCAAAGACCATTTTAAAAAATATAAAAAAACTGTGTTCATTGATTCCAGGTAAAATCACAGCGCAGGCGCACGCAAACTGATGAGCCAGGCCTTGCAACGGGGCGCCGATAGATGAACACGGGACAGTCGCGCGCCACACGACATGGCTTCCTTCAAAGGTTTGGCAATACCTATTAGTACTGGAATTATTTACAAATGTCAAGTTTAGCTATTAGCAACTATAAAGAACAATAACGTTTATTATTAATAAAAAAAAATGAAATACTCACTAAATTATCTTGCAATATAACAACCAACGTCCTACATGAAAGACGACTCAAATGTTTTTAAGTTATTATATAAGGCTATTGTTTAAAACTGTTTGTACTCCGAATAGAAACAAAAAGTAGCGAATCCTTAAAAAATATTATGATTCCCTTAAAGTCCAACATCTCCTTTCGGCTTGAGTAAATAATTTCGTACCTAAGTCTGGAAACGCTGTCATGCCCATATGTCTACAACATTAATTTAATATTGAATTAAAATAAACACTGTAACCCGGTGCCTATTTATACGTCAAATGTTTTTAAATTGCATCCCATTATTTACTGTTTCAATAATTGGTATCTTCGGTTATGAAACATTAACAAGATTCAAATTTAAACGCTTAACTAATGAGTTTCTTGTCTAAAACTTTATTTTCATGACTAATAAATATGCAATTTTAGTTTATGTCAGCAGCAAATAAAGTGTTATTCAAAGTTGTTACTGAACATCCCTAAGCTTCAGTTATTCCATCATCCTATGTTCTTTGTAAACTGCTATGAAGATAAAACTTCTGAATCTATCATGGTTATTAACACTAAAGTCATTTCAAACGGGATAAAATATATTTTTTTATTTACCATGATTTGATTTTTGAGTTTATGAAGATGTCTAACTTATCGTATCTACTGGCGACATGAGGTAAAAAGCAGCAATTTTAAAAAAATGCACTTTCAAAAATGACGTTGCTACTCTGTCAGTAGGTATGAAGACGGAAAAAATCGTAATTGAAACATGAATCCCACAGTAACCCTGTCCTGTTAATCACACAGCATCCGCTAAATTAATCTGATTCTAATTGAGTCGGTTCTGTAACTCCCCTGTTGCCGAGAATTTTCATTTTCAGTTTCCTAATCTTGTGAGCGTAGCAAGCATCTGTTAGGAATTTTTGGACTCGAGGCCACAGATTTGTTATTTTCGCCGATTTGACAGTATTTAATTTTGCCCGTTTTTGACCGCTGTTTGGGTATCGCACTTGTGTTACGCAATATTATTTCATATTTATAGTACTTTTATGAGTGCAACAGTACACACCTAATATCGGTTTCGCTTATGTTATGGACGTATACATACAAATATCCAGACTATTATGAAGATAATGGTGCGTTTCATTTAAAAATACTTTGCGTTCCGCTGATTTATTATGTCTGCAAAATTAGTACGTTTCCGCGGACTTATGAACAGAGTTTGCAAGGTTCAGGAAACATGAGAAATTAAAAAAACTCTTCTAACAGAATTTCGTTTGAGAAATCAAGAATCTTTGTTTTGATAAACATTTCTATGAGAACCTACTATCTCAATTATAGTATGTGTGAGACTTAAGTATGTGTCGGTTGATGACTTGCAATCCATAGTTTTAGTATTTACAAAACCCTGCTTCTAACTACAAACCTATCAACTTCTACATTGTGTTCTACACAGTAGCAATAAACAAATTTTGAATCAATTTTCTGCTTGGAGTCTATTGATATTTGAAAGATTTGTTACTAATAATCTCTTTTTGCTAGCTATATTCCATGAAATAAAGAACGCAGAAAACAGTCAGAGATATTTTAAATTTCCCGTGCGACCAGAGACGTTTCGCCCTGTAGACACTATAAAAACATCACTTATTTTCATTTTGATATATAAATATCTGTTTGATGATTTGACACGAGGATCTTTTAATATTATTTAAAGCTCTCACGAAAAATAACACGTATTACTAGTCATAATATCAATATCCGTAAACCCTTTACACCCCGTAGTGACCGCGCAGACTGTTGTAGCATATTGGTAGACCCTCTACGCATTCCAGTTCGGACACATCTCAACACTTTTTATAACTAAAAGTTGTGTAAAGTACAGTTCTGTCGCTCTGTATTACTTATCTCGTCCTTGCCTTACAACGCATAGAATACAATACATACATTTATTAATAACACCAAGATATACGTCGAGTACTTAAGTACAATAGTAATGGGTTATCTATTAATAACGATAGGTACTTACTACTCAGTACACATTTATATTCAAAATAAATAATTAATTATTGATTGTGTTATACATATGTAGATACTCTGTAAAAATACCAAACTGTTTGAATTCGAGCAGAAAAATTATATGGAATGGGTCTAATCGAAATATTTGAATAATCGTTTTTCTGCTGTAGCGGAGATGTGTATAAAGAGGCATCTTTCAGTAATTCCTAGAAGCTCCTCAATGCGTACTTTCG
Organism: Eupithecia dodoneata; assembly: GCA_947044415.1. Classification (NCBI taxonomy): domain Eukaryota; kingdom Metazoa; phylum Arthropoda; class Insecta; order Lepidoptera; family Geometridae; genus Eupithecia; species Eupithecia dodoneata. The sequence goes on along the minus strand of OX345656.1, from coordinate 766,990 downwards.
AGAAGATTTCCTTATCAACCGCGCCACGCCTCGCTCTTGCAAAGAGGCAGAATCGGCAAAGGTTTTAATGGACTACTCCGCACACCATAATATTCATCCGCCTTTTGCCCACGGCTTTGCACGCTATTTACTTGGTCACACTTGGACATCACTCGGGTAACGAGTAGCCTTTGCTACCTAGATACAATACATTTTATTTTATTTGCCATAAACTATGAATACAAGATAATAACCCAACGGACAGACAGAATGACGTTGACTTATAGTGATTAGTAGTATCGATTGGGAACAGCAGTCTTTAAAATATTAATAAATAATAATAATAAAAAGTATTTATTTTCAATAAAAAAATGGTTTCTAAAGGTTAACAGAGTACTTATCTAAAACTAATTACTATCTCTATAACATTTAAGTTTACCTTTCGGTAAAGTACTCTACCCTAAAACCTTAGTGCTGAAAATGCATCGACTCCTCGCTCTAACTAAGTAAAACTTGTGTTTAGACGCGAGGGCTACTCTGCCTCACAGACACCGGGAGTGCGACTAAAGTACAATGGTAGGTATAGTTTAAACATAGATTACGTTTAACAATTGGAAGAAAAGCGAAACTAAGTATAACCAAAACATCAAATCGAAACGAAATTCGAGGTTAAACAAAAATCAGTTACCTTATCTAAAAACTAAAACAATAAGTATAAGTAAAAAAAAAAAAAAAAAAAAAAAAAAAACTAAAACTAAGATCAAGCCCTAAGCAAAAGTGTATAAGTATGTAGAGTTTTGTAAGTATAAATATGTGTATGCGTGCGAAAAATGTTGAATAAATTAAATGACCTAATAAATATGTTGTGTGTATATAAAACAAAATATAGAGTTAGAGAAATTATTTATAAGAGCATTATGCTAAACATGTATACAACATTGTGAGCAAACGAACAAGAGAAGAAAAAAATAAAATAAAAAAGTTATTTAGGTACTTATTTTAAGCAAATTCTCTGTTTCTAGGTAGTCACAATTTAGTAAAAATAAATTTAACTTTCTTTTCAATTCAAAATGAGTTGTATCATGTAAAGTGATTGTTTTGTTTATTTTATTATGTAGATATTTTCCAAGGAAGGAGGAGTGCTTTTGTGCAAAGCTAGTTTTACACGATATCGTTTGATATTTAATAATTCTCCGTGTTTTATCCTGCAAAAGAGAGTCTTTTGCCTTTATTGCCCGAAGTCTAAGAATGGTTTGCTGAACAAAAAGTTTCCTAACAGTGAGAACCTGACATTCCGTATAGAGTTGAGATGTAGGGTATCTATATGGGTATGAGTTTGCTACTTTAAGGACAGCTCTTTGCGCTCTCTCAAAAATATTGTTTAAAATATTGTTAAAGTAAAGTATCGATATGGGAACAGCAGTCGTCTTAAAATGTTGTGAAAGTAAAGTACCTATCGAAGAATCACTGCCTTATGTTTTATAAAAAAAAGGGTCCAAAGTTTCACGATCCAAGCTCGGCACGGTTAATTTACATTACTTAGGTATAACTTTCACCGATAATATAGAAAATGTTTACAACTCAGATCAAAAAATATGCAGTGAGAGCGGTTCTCTTGCTCACCGGCAGAAACTCCTGATTTGTTTTTCTTAAGCCTGTATTTTTATAGTTATAGTTTGTTGGTTCGCTAACTATAACTAGACGATTTTGTATTCTATAATAAATTTAACTTCGAGTTCAGTTCAGTTCCTTATTGATAAGAATATTCTTATATTGTCAAACATAATGAATACGTGAGACTAACTCAGTGAACCAATGTTGGTTTGAGTGGTATAATAAAGTATTTTCTATCTATCTATCTATTAAGGTTCATTTTATATTAAATTACATAAAATAATACTGTTTATTTCAACCATACGAATAGGAATTTTACCGCAACATTTACCACATTTTGATAGTCATGTTTATAGCGCTGTAATATTTTTGACTCCAAACCAATTCAATGACAATTGGTTATTTATAAAATAAAAATGGAAAAATGTAAGCCTTTTGTACAAATGTGTTTAATTTTATTTTATCTCTGTCGTGGTCTGCAAGTGGACTCTTCATACAAATGTTCAAAACCCGTTGGCCTGGTTCATTGCTAAATGCGTCTTAATATTTCGTAGAACTCGGAGGGTTTTTAATATCCCATCGCTAAGTAGCGAAGTTTATAAAACTTTAAACGCATAACTTTGCGCGGTAGAGCGGCTACAACTTCGTGCTTAGTAGACAGCTTATTAAATATACTTGTTAAGGAAAATTAGTTATTTTGTGAAAATAAATATATAAAGTATTTTTTTATTGATAAAACTCCTAAAGGGAGGCATAAATTGAATCTGAGAATTTGGCATGAAAACGATTTAATTATACTTAACTAGCTATATTCCGCGGCTGCATAAGATTTCCTGGATCAAAAGTAACTTATTTCCTTCTCGGGAGAACATGGGGAAGGACCGTCAAACAATCTATGTCTCGAAAGGTTTCATTTATTTTCTTTAGGGTGAATTCGACCAATGAATGAATGAAAATATTCATTTATTTATTGCCTACACATACATTTTCACATCATTTTAGCTTAGGTGTTTAACTTCTATGTAATACATGTAACACTGTAAGGATGCGTATTTTATGAATAAAACCATAAACCATATGTTTTTGTTATTAAATTCAAACGTTTAACTCAATAAATAAACCATACAATCGTACGTAGATATTGTCACCCACTGAAAGCTTTCCCCTTCGCCGGGCCCCATAGTTGGGATATTGTTTCGATCCCCGCTACAATAAGCGTAATGTCTGCCCATTAGTCAGTTCTCTTTATAAATATTCGTTTGTATCGCTCTATTAATACAATTAGTTTGAATCAATGGTGACCTGTCCGATACGTTATCCAACGTTCACTTTGCCCTGACTTTGAACGAATGGAACGAGCTTTTGTTCCATGTACTCGTAAGGCATCCCACGTTTAATATGTGTGAATGTTTTACAAGTATGTTTTTATTATTATTAGCTCATTTATTCTCAGATTCACAATCCATAATAATGCACATACACATTAATAAAATGTCACCAAAAAAAGCACACAATAATACAATCAAATATAGTAATTATTAGTCTTCATTTCTATAAGAATTGCACAACCTAAATTGTAGGTTGGTTTAAGTTAAGTTTTCATTACTGGAATGTATTCTGCTTATTTATGGACAAACATATAGTACATATATAAAAAAATTGTCAAGACTAACATTATGAACATAATTATAATGTTATTCTTGACTACTTGTTGCTCGCAATAATGAAGAAAGTATTTACATTTGCAGTGTTTCTAAAGAAATAAAATACAATTTAATCTTTGCATCTATTTATTTAGATTCGTCGGAAACGTCCCATTTAGGTACTAAATATTAATAAGCACTGTTGTTGACCATCAATATCAAAAAAGTTATTAGATGTTAAACAGAGCCGGAAATACTCCGGACTACAATAAACGATACATTAATGTATACGATATACAACTATCTATTGCGAACTAATACTTTTCAACTCTAGTACCTGTTGCAAATATTACTTGTAACATTTTGTTTATTATGGGATAAAGTAGTAGTTTTCGTTTTAGGTTTTGATTGGTTCACGTATATATTATTATGACGGGTTTTCGACCCCGGCGACACACATTTTACTTATGTGATTGAGAGTTTATGACATACTAGCTCCAACCAGCGGCTTCGCCCGCGTGGAAATTTATGTGTCAAATGGTTTATAATACTTCCTCCTGAATCACTCTATCTATTAAAATAATAAACCGCATCAAAATCCGTTGCGTAGTTTTGAAGATCTAAGCATACATAGGGACAGACAGACAGCGGGAAGCGCCTTTTAATATATTATGTAATGATATCTGATAACTCCAATTACGAGTATTATAATATTTCACCTTCTTTTTCCGTTATATTTATATGAATCTTTACTCCAAAATGGAGGCTTTTGTACAGCAGTAGAAATATACGGGCTGATAATAACTCGAAAATTATATTAAAATGACTTGAAAAGATTTGTAAATGTAGTAGATAAGCCCTCTTGTTGCTATCCAGGACTGATAACCCAATATCTGGGAAAGTAAATACATCTGCGCCCGAAGACTACTCTGGTCAAAGCGGACTACTTAATAAACTGGAAGCCAATAGTAATGGGATACCGGAAATCTCTTTCATAAATTTCTACTTTGTGTTTGTTATTCGGTTGGGTTCCGTTGGTATATTCCGGTATATTCGATTAAAAAAGCTTTTGTTGTTTCGGATATGCTAGGTACAGTAGGTACACGGGGTGCAGGTTCGGTTTCTGTAGCGAATCTAAGATTTGTTAACATAGGCATATTGTATGTACTGCTGATGTTTGTTCGGTCTTGGCGTTTTCGGTGTCTCGGTTCGATGTCTAGGGCATCTGGATGATGTTACGATACTTTTTATTTTTGAATCGTCAGTTTAGTCCAATAAAAGGTAACAACGGGTTGGGATAGTTGCATGCAGTAGTGATGGTCATTGTTTCTGACAATTTCATTTTAGAGGCAGTTCGATATTATCTTCTGTGACTACTAACTACTTATTAAACTATCGTAAAATAATTAATTTAGCAAAGGCTACATTATATAATCTCCTCTAGCTAAGCATAAATAAAATGATGGAAATCACCAAGGAAAAATCCCACATCTACTCAAGAGAGGATCACGGAATATTCCTTTAGTAGGCAAATATTTACGGAATCTTTTCCCGTTACTCTAAACATTAATATTCGAGATTGGTTTAGAGTCCATTACGAAATGGGAAAGGTACTTAATACCGAGATGGTTATTCGAACCACATAATGGTTGTAGGCGAGGGTCAAGGGATGAAATACTGACCTCGGCGCCGTCTGACCCCCGAAATGAGGTACCCTAAGGGTTCTCCTGAGCATATGCTTACACTCGAGTGGCCTCAATCACTAAATTATGATAAAATGGAATGAGAATGCACAAGTTATTGTCGATACGCTGGGTTTGGGAGGGGTGAGGCTTATAGGTACATACTCTCTGAAAACAATGTGAAATGAAATGTAGGTAGGTAAACACTTAACGAGGTATCCGTTAACAACAGTAGAGTTAACATGTGGATTCCCCATACAAAATCAACACACATTTAATTCATCGTGTTCTGAAATTCTGATGGTGTTTTACTTTCTCTAAGTTTAAACGAAAATACTAAAGTTTGGATAAAAATTATCTGTATCTCAGCAAACATTAGCAATAGAATTATAAAATGTTACACGTCCCCATCGAAAACGAATAGACATTTAAATAATAGTTTTTTGAAATTGTGACGGTGAATTTTTTTTTTATAAATTCAAAAGTAAAAACTAAACGAAAATGCTCTGTATCTTAGCAATCGTCAGCAATACTACTATAAAATTTTACATATAGATTTCACTGACAGAACTAACACACCTTTATTCATTATTTCCTGAAATTCTTAAGTTCTATAGTAGTAAGGTATCTATATTTATATTTAGCTGTTTCCCGCGGTTTCACGCATGTTAAATTCGAATTTCAAACTTCTAAATATGTTTACCGGGGATAATGTAGCTTTCCAACGGTGAATCCATTTATCAAATCGGTCCAGTAGTTTCGGAGCCTATTCAATACAAACAAACAAAAAATCAAACCTTTCGTCTTTATAATATTAGTTTAGAAAAGAAAGACTGACTCATCAAGAGATCTTATGAGATACCTTTAAGGACGTAGTCACACGCTAGAGGAACGGATTTTGAGAAATGAGTATCCTATGTTAGTACATAAAAGGTATATGTACTAACTTTGTACACCCAGTTGATTACATCCTATAGAATAAGTATGAACATAACAGAATGTAGGCGTTGTAACATTTCTACGTTGTAAAGCGTGTATCAAGCAGTTGGTATCAGTCAGTTGCTCAATAGGTACAAATGCACTTTGATCAGGAGACCTAACACACGCGAGTACAGCTTTGATCAGAAGATCAAATACCAGTACGAAGTCACAATTTAGCACTTTGGAGTTACGTCGAATGTTTGAGTTGGGGACAAGGAGTAATTAAGGAGCTGAGTAATGGTTCCCCACCCCCTCCGGAAAGGGGGAGGGGGAAGTCTTCACGTGTCAACTTTAATTGTAGCATGAGAGCTGATGATTTTCAACGAGGAATGTAAAGTTTCGAGTTTGTGAAACAAGTTTGAGGAATGTTGATCGTTATTTAGCAGGTCCTCTGAAACCCAGATTACTTTATACAATATGTCATGTATAAGAGGAATAAGCTTTAGTATTAATATGCGGATTATCTATCCATGCAGATCTCTCTATCAAAATAACTAACAGATAGAGTAAGGATTAGTTCTTTTTTTCTGCGGGCAAATATAGGTACTGAGTTTTAAACTTGTACATGCACTGTTAAGTAAAGTACTTAACTGTTCACTATTCAGAAATGTTGAAGGTAGTCATTTGAGGGAGTAGTCTTACATAGTTATTAACAAGGAATTACAAAATCAAAGAGACCTAACTCAGCTCTCACTACTATTACTATTACAAAACATGTAATTGTTTATTCCCTAAGTCATTGAAATGTTGCAGAAATAATACCCTTTGCGTCTTGGACTATGCTAAATGCTATGAAGTTTTCTCAAGAAAAGTGCGGTAAATGCACTTTACTTTTTTAAAGTTAAACGTCGTCAGAAGATGCCAACTTACAGAGCTATTAACTTAATATACTCTGCCTTCGAATCGGAATATGGAAATGACATCGATTGAACAGGCCGCAGATGTCTGCCGGGGCCTCTAGGACCCTCATCATAGGTTTCCGATGGACCGCTTTAATTATCTTGAAGATGTGACTGAATGACCTGTGATTTGAAGTCACAAGACTAAATGGTCCCTGAGAATTAAAAGATAGATAGAAAACACTTTATTATACCACACAAAACAGAAAACAATACAGAATTAAAAACTTAGATTAAAGGTTTAAAGGGCGGCCTTATCACTGAAAAAATAATAAAGATGACGTAAAATAGTAAAGCTATATTTCTATACAACCTCAGCATTAATTATTTATATGATTCGTTATTTGAGTTGTTGATTGCTCGAGAAGGGTAATTTAAGTTCGTGCAAACAAATAATTTGCATTTTTATTTTAATAAAAAACATTCCTATAATAAATTTTCAGCACCTTACAGGGTCATGAAGAACCTACATCGACAATATTAAAGACCTCAATTTCTACTCTCTATCTTCTCTACTCTCTATTTAATGTGCGAAATTAGACAAAATAATTGAATAATGAATAAAATAATATGTATTAAAATATCTAACCAAACAGAGAAGCCTTTGCCCTGCAGTGAAGCTATAATGGCTGATAATGAATAAATAATATGTTTGGAACCTAGTCTGGTCATCATTGCCTACTTTTATTCATATTACAAAGGAGCTTAATGCGCGTCTTCAAGACCTGCAATTTGAAATTGAACCGGCAATTTCAGTTTTACGGTCATTCCTGCAGTCGCAGACCTTAATATCCTGGGCAAGCCTGATTAATTTCCGAGGGAGGGCATAAAACGCGACTCTGGACGGATGGCGCTCATATACTTGCGTAAGCCTACACTTTGAATAACCTTATCTGGCGAGCCCACTTGGAGACGCTATTTTATTTTGTGAGAAAACATTTTGACTTTGAGGAGACGTGAGGTGAATGTGTTTTTATGTGCGATTTTCTAGTGAATAAGATTGGCACGGAAAAATGTAACCGCAAGGGCCGCTACCTTTACCTACTCTTTCTAAATTATTTGAATACATAACTATGTATATGTATATAATTAGATAACGTAACTTCTTTCTGAAAGGTTAACCAAAGCTAAAAGGAAATTGACCAACATTTCTCTAAAAACATCTCTATGGTAAGTATCCCATTTTATGATTGTTTTTATTTCTTGTGTTTTTCTTATAATTTGCTAAGTTCTTCATTATAATTGACGCATTTAGTGAAAATAGGACATGAAGGCCAACGCCCGAATAAACCTTTCATCAGTAGTAAACAACAGTTGGTTCTCGCGATAACCGCAGTTGATGATCTGAGGCGGCCACGTTAATCCTCTACCCGGCATCGGCACGTGGAGACTCCACTCGCGCTAAATTAACAATAAAACTGGCCAAGTGCGAGTCGGACTCGCGCACGAAGGGTCCCGTACCATTACCTATAAAAACGGCAAAAATATAATGTCTGTTGTATGGGAGCTCCCCTTTTAAATATTTGTTTTATTTTAGTTTAATTATTTGATTTTAAAGTGATTATATAACTCAATATTCTGTGAATATTTTAAGCGTCTACATGTTGCCTTTATCGATATCGAGCAAAAAAAGCACGTTTGTTGTATGGGAGACCCCGGAATTATTTATTTTATTCTGCGTTTAGTATATTTTGTTGTTATAGCGACTACAGAAATACATAATCTGTGAAAAATTTAACTGTCTAACTATCACGGTTCATGAAATACCTGTGACAGACGGACGGACGGGCAGCGGAATCTTAGTAATAGGTTTTCTCTAGCTTAGGCCACGTGGACCGCTCTAACACTGGTGGAGATGGACTGATTTAAACTACTAGAGATACAAACTAGTGAGATTTGTGGCACAGACATTTAAATTTAAGCTGACTCTACGTAAAGTAAGTAAATAAAAGTACATAAATTAATACGTTAAATTAATGTAAGTACAAACTTGTTTTAGGTTTATAAATGTGATTCAATGTATCTTAATACTAAGCTTAAAATAAACAATTGTACGTGTTTCTATGTCCTATTCAAAATGCTTATTTACATGATTTAATAACTTTGCTGCTAACTACATGGTTGAAAAGTTCCCGTGTTACGGGAATTAACCACTCCACACAGAGTATGTAGCACCGACGAGATAACAAACGATTGCTTTAATTAATGTGGATACCGCTTTATGTAGCTTGAATAACGGGAAATACCGGTATTGTCGGTTACCCCGGTGTTCACCGCTCATTGCTAAGGTGTTGCTAACTTTGCATAAAGGATGGTGTACGGTTATTGAATGGGATAATACCACTTGTGAGGTAACGTGAGGTAGACTAATCCACAGTGTAGCTAAAGTTCTGCAGATTATTGGTTCTGTATGTAGTAAGTTAGTAGGTAAAAAAAAAAAAAAAAAAAAAAGTTAAAGTTCGTTTTATTGTATAAATTCATTTTATTGTATCAATTCATACGGGTGTTTTCTATGTTAATTAAAAAGAAATCTATTTGTATTGTTTTTATAATATCAGATATCTACTTGGGCTAGATGATGCTGTATGTGTACATTGTCCACCAATATTTATTTATAATAATTGTACTAGACTAAGAACTAAAATATTTTGAAGTTCACCCCTGTCGGAATTCAACAACATTAAAACCTTACTGTAAATGCTCAATACTGTCTGCAAACAGCGCGTTTCTTTGCTCCATTGCTTCGAATAACATCTCCAGCAGTCAGAGCGAGATAAATTATCGTTTACCCCGTGTAAGTGAAAGAGATGAAAAGCTTAGAGCTGGTTCTGGGAGATTGTACGGTTGACAATGATAAGTTGGTGCTAACAGCGGAGAACCGATTGGAATGGTTTTCTTTGAGCCCGTCTTTATTGCAACTTCTTGTCTTGGGTGCAAGAGGCTCAGCAAGGCTACCATGCTATGTAACTCACGCGTTATTAGCGTTATTGCGCTAATTTTAGCGCGAATAACGCGTGTTAAGTCATTAAATAGCATGGTAGCCTTGCTGAGAGGTTTTAATGAGATGAAGTAGTCACAAGAGAAACTAAACTTTTTAAATGGGCTGGATGTTTTTTGTTCAATTCTTAATTTACTTAGTTAGACTGCGCTACAAAATCAGGTTGATATTAAGCTTCATACCTGAACAAGAAAGTCTTTATTTATGAGGCACTGCATGCTCAGTCTTACTAAAGATTCAGGTATTTTAATACAGTAAGATGTTTCGACATCTTGTGCAAAATAGTATAAAATCACTTCTATACCAGTTAAAGTAACTACCGAACAGCTTTTAAAACTAAAGTGTTGATATTCACAAAGCTCGCGAAGCAAAACGTTTGAGTTTTATGTTGGAAAGTAAAGTAAAGTTGGAAGCTAGCACTCGACGGACGCGAGTGTGTTTGTTTGTTTGTTTGCTGCACTTTGTTGTTAGATCTTTTTGTATTGCACTGCGGGGGGAGGACTTGCAGTGTGGAAGACTTCTGTACTCTACTACTACTACTAGCTAATTGCACTGCGGGGGGAGGACTTGCAGTGTGGAAGACTTCTGTACTCTACTACTACTACTAGCTAATTGCACTGCGGGGGGAGGACTTGCAGTGTGGAAGACTTCTGTACTCTACTACTACTACTAGCTAATTGCACTGCGGGGGGAGGACTTGCAGTGTGGAAGACTTCTGTACTCTACTACTACTACTAGCTAATTGCACTGCGGGGGGAGGACTTGCAGTGTGGAAGACTTCTGTACTCTACTACTACTACTAGCTAATTGCACTGCGGGGGGAGGACTTGCAGTGTGGAAGACTTCTGTACTCTACTACTACTACTAGCTAATTGCACTGCTTTTGATATGTTAAACCATTCATGTCTTACATTATTTATTATATTATCCCTACATAGTATAAAACAAAGTCGCTTCCTGCTGTCTGTCTGTATTTATGCTTCGATCTTTAAAACTACGCAACAGATTTTGATGCGGTGTTTTTAAATAGATAGATTCAAGAGGAAGGTTTATAAACCATTTGACATATAGATCTCCACGCGAGTGAAGCCGGGAGGCGCAGCTAGTTTGGTCAAAATCATGCCTAATTTATTTATCATGCTGGCACACTAAACGACAACAATTAAATACGAATAATGAAGTATTACAAGCCTAGTTACGAATTACTATAGGAACCATATTTGCGATATTAATATAAACACAAAACACAACGTATTACCTCAAACGAACTTTTTAAAATTTGCATACAAAATTGTCTCAGTGGAATGTCAGTGAATTTGTATATGTAGGTATACGAATAGACTGACATTATGATCGACACAAGAACGATAACTCTGCATTTTTGTAAAAACATATCTGAATTTGAAAGCCATTTCAATATCTTCAGAGCTTTGGCCGTTTGAAAGCAAGTTAATATTCAGAGGCTGGCTAAAGATCACATCGGCCCGTCCAGTCGTTTGAATTCACCAATATCGGCCACAAAGGAAATAGAGTTCAAGAACATCATCCCAGGGTTCAATATCATACCTTTACTTTATACAGGAATTTTAACAAGACGTCGCTACTTGAATAATGTTATTGCGCTCTTATAAATTGCGCTTTCAAAATGTTCCGGGCTTAAAACTATGTATTACCAAATCTATTTCCATGATTTAGGATTCTGTAGTGGGTTTATAGTTTATAAAACACGGCAATTTATTATTTTATGTTTGCTAAAATCAAATCTAAAAAACCTCCTTTCAAATCTTTGGTGCTGAATTACAGACCTATAAATTCTTCCGTAAACTAACACATTTTATTGACCAACTTCCAACATTTTTTTTACAAATAAATATTTGTTGCTAGTTTCTGCCGCATCATGTTAAAAAGCTACTACTATGCCATGGGAACTGATTATGGCTGTTATGATTGCGTTCTATGCTCATGTTAAACCACTTTAAACTTACCTACTCCTAACATAGTTTTGGTTCTAAGAATCTAGGTTGTCCACTAACAGCTAAGCAAACTTGGAGTTAACATGTAATCCAAGACGAAAGCTCTCAGCATCGGTCAGTTCTTGCAAAGTAAACGTGGCAAATGCAGCTTACATGACAATGTGAAGCCAATTTATCCACTTGCCGTGCTGGAACTGGCTTTACTGGCTAACTATAGAATCTGTCTCGCAGACAAATCTGTCACAGATCGTCTGTAATACATCTGTGTTACAGAAGTATCTGTGACATGGATGTATCTACATGACTTAGGTAATGTTGTTTAGATTGGAAACTGATGGTCCTAGATTGTTCCACGAAGTGTAGGCATAGTGAGTTATTCCCGACGTCGTCGTTGTAAGATAGCTGGCGCTGTTCCCAACGCCGTATATCGCACTCGGAAATTCTAGTGGAAGTTAAGGGCTCTTTTTATTTTTGAAAGAGCGCTCTAATCATGCGTGATTAGTAGGGGAACTGCCAATGATTCGAGTAAAGTAGCCTACGTTATTAGTACCGTGGCGAGAAAGTGCCCGTTTGTGTGCGAGTGTGTATAACATACGAGGTAGGAATCGTAATTTCTCCCGAGTGATCCAACACATACAAGGAAAATACGTAGTATTGTATTCTCTTTCAGGAAAATCGTTTTCACAAAATTCATTATAACGAGATATTTACTATGATTTGATTTTTGAGTTTTCCATTATTTTGACTCAGTTTCATGCGCCATGATCACGGAATTGGTATCTATTATCCAATTTTGTGGCAATAATACCTGATCACGCAAATTCACTTGCCTAATTTTAGGGTTCCGTAGTCAACGACCATTATAATCTAAGAATAGATATAACCAAAGATGATAATATTAAATATTATTATTTGAATAAAGATGATAATCAAGAAATTAAATAATAAATAAGTATGTTTATAAGAAATAAAGGTAAAAAAGGTGGCAAGTAGGAAGATTCACTAACAAATATCCTGTTGCGGTTTGTGGCAAGTTTTCGCAATAGTGAGTCTAAACTGAAGTGGCAGGTCTGTCGGACCCTCTTCAGCGGCGATCTGGACGAGGCTCTGTATAATATTATTATGGGTAGATCAAGACGGACGAATAGATTTATGGCACGGAATAACAGATTTGGATCGAGCGGAGCAATCTCGGAGATACGTTTCTGACGAGTTTTTAGGCTTATTTCTCAAAGGATTTAATTTTTATTGTAAGAACAAGCAAAACATTTCTTTTACTATGTGAACTATGACTTGACGGTGGTATGGTTCCATCGGGTCGTATGCATTTAGACGGTCGCAGACAGTGTATTGTAGAGCTCTCTCCGAACGAGTGTGCCTTCGTGGTATTGCTCTGATGGAGGCAAAGGTTACGTCAGTAAAACCATCTGCTTGTTTCGTCGAAGTACCTCGCCTATTCTGAGCCAAGAAGTTACGCGTGTCGTCTCTATGCAACTTACCTTACCTCAACAGCCTAATTTGGTCCACTGCTGGACGCAGGCCTCCCCGTGCTTTATAATTTTTATATCTTTTATAACGCTTTATTATCTTTTATCTTATCGGCGGTATTGCCTACAATCCCACGCTGGAAATGTGACAACATTTTGTGACAAAATTTTAAGTATTAATTTCCCCGAAACATAATCCTGCCTGAATACCTCTTTATTCAGAAAACGTTAGTGATTTACGATAAACATTTCCTTTTTAAGAAAATATCTGAGACATCACAACATTTAGATTTGATAAGTTCTTAGAAAAGTATGTTCTATGTCTTTAATGTTTTACTTGGAGCAAGTTTCCACCTTATTTCCACGGATTCGACTCAGTAGAACTTAGCGTTCTACTCACTGAAAGCCCCTGTGGTCCGCAGGTGGCGGGATTTGAGCTCGTCCATGTGCATTGTTATTGTATAGTATTATTGGTGATCGAAGTCATTGGCATTAAAAGTACTATTTGTTAAAAATACGGTTAAGCAGTTCGAAAAAATAATGAGATAAAATGAAATAAATAGATAAATAAAGTCATCTTAGAGAATAATGATTTAAAAGTTTTGATTTCTTCTATGTGTCAAGAACTGGAACTCAAAGAGAATACAATAACTACGCTGGAACTTCTAAAGCAAGATGAAGAAAATATTTGATAACTTATAAAAGAGGTCGAATGTCTGAAACTTATGTTGGTCAGCAACCAACAAGTGGAGGGTTACATACAATAAACTTTATACAAATAAACTTTTTATTGTTCCAAAGAGTTGCTTATAGCTAAAACATTCATTTAACGCTAAACTTAACGTTAACTTACTACAATCTAAAATCATACTAAAACATTGGTGAAATGGTTGTCTTAATTATAAGTACAGTGTTTTATCGTTTTTAGACATTTGTTCAAAATCGAAGAGAATGCTACAAACCTCTTTAAAACCGCGAACGAACTTTATTATTCTTTTCTATGAAGGTTGTACGTACACGGTCCAACCTCCTTCCTTTCGATAACCTAAAATTAGTGCAGCTTACAGATGTGCAACTCCGGTAACAAAGTCCATACCATTCAAGCTTTGTTGACTTTGGGACTTGATGAGGCTGTGTGAATTGTCTAGCAATACGAGCAATAAATACCTAATGGAATTGTTTAATAACAATTCCATAAAAATTATAATACGTATACGAAGGCGCGTGCAGAAACTTATTTTGTATGTTTGGTCGTTGCAGATTGGCTGACGGTGACGTGGGCACAGGGTGGCATGACGCTGCAAGCCGACGCAGACGACGACGATTCCATCAAAGGAAGGTTAGTGCGACCTCTCTTCTTGTTCTGTGCATACGGTTAGATCTGCAACGAAAAAAAAAACATTAATAATTATACGAATTCAGAGCTCCCCTCCCGGTTTTAGCTAATTAATAAGGGCCCGAACAGATACGCGACGAGGAGATTTTATTATAATTGTTGCAAGTAATCTTCGACCCATAAAGCTAGATAGTTAAAAGCTATAGTCTAAGTAACGGCCAGTTACAGATTAGCATGTTATAAAACAAACCTTTTAAAATATATAATACATATTAGGTATTTTTAATTCAAATTTGGTTGGGAGCCATGCGTTAGGGCTGATGCCAACAGCACAGAGGCCCTTTAAGATACTTAATCACACGCGATTTTTGTTAATCACAAGAATTAAACATATTATGATACACCCAAAGATGATATCCGTCAGTTATCTGCCAATGGATGAAAGGAATGAAAACCATAGTATTACACTCGAGGTAAAAGCTAAATCAGGCTGTAGTGGCGCACGCAACGCGTTACCCTTAAGGGCCTGCTACTACATACAAGCTTTTAACAGCTCTTTATTTAAGAGGTCAGTGTCGACAGAGTAGAGCGCCGCCGCGCCGCCGCCGCTGGACCTCTGCCAACTAACCGCAGCGCCTCCGCTGCGCGCAACCTTCAATTGTAATGATGTTATTTTATTTTGACCTGTATTATAGAAACCGCCCGCGGCTTCACAAACCGCGTTTTTTTTCAAAATAAAATGATTTTTCCAGTACCAGATATTTGTGTGTACAAAATTTCAGACCATAACGTATAGTTTTAATATTTTCTTTATTGGTAAATCACAGCTGTACATCTATAGTATATATAAAGGAAAGTCGTGTTCGTTACCCTATTCATAACTCAAGAACGGTTGAACCGATGTGGTTGAAAATAGGCGGAGTTTTGAACCAGGAGACGGACATGGATACGTTTCATATTTTTCAAATTTTTACGCGTACGAAGCCGCGGCGCGCAGCTCATAATAGATATATGGCAATACTTTGATTACTTATAATGAAAACAGAGAAGATTTACACCTTACAAGGTATATATTAAGTTTATTCAGGAGAGATAAAGTGCTTTACAATATCCATACGATCCATTCGGTAGATTTGGTGTTGTTCTTCAGTCAACGACCTCTTTCTAATGGTACAAACTTTCGTCTTTATAATATTAGTAGGATTCTTTGAAGGCAAGGGAAGCTGTCGGTAGGAACTGCCACAAAGTACTTTGTAATCATAATTATAAGTATTAATACAACGGGTATTTATCGCGTTTATTTACCTATTTTTCTCGTCGTAAACCGGTCTCTCAGTGCGTCGCGGATACTGTTAGTGTAGTATGTCGTCCAAGTGTGCAGCTGGACATGCCTACTAGTATCGAAAACCAAGTGACTCCAGTACTCCAGTCATCCCATGACCACGACAGTGTGTAAACCTGTTGAAACGTCGGGAAAAATAGGTAAATAAACGCGATAAATACCCGTTGTGTTAATACTTATAATTATGTGTTCAGATCGCGTAAGTTTAAAAATATTTACTTTTTAATCATTTTGCAAAAATGCTCAAGATAAATCAAAATTGTAATTTATTATAACATTATTTTTTATTATATAAGGATTTAGTTAATTTAGTAATATATCTGATACCAGACGGTCAATTAGAGAAGTGTATTATATCATTAATGTATCCTCATATCTCGCCACATTACTGAATGTGAATACCTGAAATGTTCCAATAGGGTTCACAAACGTCAAAAGAAATATTTATAATGTCATGCATTTCAATTCAATAATTAAAGTTAGATTAAATGTCAAGAACTTAATAAAAATAAATAATAACTAGTACTATATAACTTCATTATAATACATTTTACAATTTATTAAATTTTAAAAATTTAATTCAATACGCCAAATTATCTTGCCTTAGACCATACGCTAAAATTTAAAACTTATTGTTAGAGATGCCATTAATACTTTATTTTTACTTTGAATAATTTCAAATTCAAATTTTTAATTGTTTTGCAATGTTATAAAAGCCTTCAAAAACAAAGACATCATTTAAACGTGGAAGAGCGAAGTCACAGTTATAAAAGGTCTCTAATACGATTAAGACTTTATATCCTTCATTATTAAATAAAACATTTAATATTCATATTTTTTTCGTAATGCAATCTATAATCTCTGATGAACAGAGTAAAATAAATACACGTAAATGATCTTAACTATGATGAAGTGGAACTAATGATAAGCAGATATTAAAGTACCATATTATACATTTTAACATGTGGTACTTTAATATAATAGTGACGACCTCTGTGGAGCGGTGGGCGAAGGTCCGCCTGCGACGCGTTCGCTGGTGGTTCGAACACAAAACGGTCTACTTAAATTGTACAATGTTGCATGCAATTATTCATAGTTTCCAAACATTAACACAATAATGTGTTCAAAGCACAACATCCGATGAAGCGACTGCCCCAACATTACAGTTTAACCTACAAATGAGCGCCGTGAACCCATTTCTCTTATCTTACATCGGAAAGGACACTTTTGTCCGCTTAATGGACATTACGGACGATACTTTGGAATAATTGTCGCATTTAGCCCACTTATTTTGTAATTACGCCTTCCTAACTATAATCGTCAAGCTCGTTTTGAAAGCTCGTCATCAAGTGAGTATCTGAATTCTCTTCCTGATTTTGTCATCATCGTAGGTAGCCCTAAGGAAAGGTGTGCTGGACAACGGCTGATAAGTAGGTACCTAATCAGTGGTCTGTCATTTACTTCCATATCATCACTACATAGTATAAAACAAAGTCGCTTCCCGCTGTTTGTCTATCCATATGTGTGCTTAAATCTTTAAAACTACACAACAGATTTTGATGTGTTAAATAGTGATTCAAGAGGAAGGTTTATAAACCATTTGACACATAGATTTCCACGCGGGCGTAGCCGCGGGGCGCAGCTAGTTACATTATATCTTGACTATGCTTGCCCAAAGACGCGCAAAGCTCTATAACCATAAAATATAGGTATCATTGTTTTCTCCAATTTAACGGCACACAACACTATTGGAAGGCATACGAGGGTGGTGACTTCAGTCGCGAATTCAGATATTATCGCTGTGTACGCGTTTACGACGTTTTATTTTTTGTGCTTAATGTTCTGGAGAACGGTGAAAGGTCAGCGCGAATATAAAAATCCTGGATACACAGCTTTTGTAGCAGGTATCAGATTAGGCAGGTATACCACTGTTCAAGGATGACAATAGAAACAGAATTAACAATATTGTTTATTAGGCTTCAATATTGTTGGAAAGTTTGTTTAAAGAATAGTGTCAAAGATTATAAAAAACTTTGAGCTATGTTAATAAATAAAACTTTAAGAAAATAACTACACAAGTAATAAAACAATAATAACTACACAAGTAATAAAACAATAATAACTATACAAAGAACTTGAAGGGATTTGCGCAAGGTCGTCTTTCAATATGGGTCAGCCAGAGATGTATGTTTAAAAGAAAGTAAAACATCAAATCAAATAATATAACCGCCAGTCATACAGCAAAAGATATAACTGAAATGAGAATCCGCCCGCCGAGGTCGACGAAACAAAATGGTTTCGAAATAAGTCGTCGATCGGTTCAGTTCATCTGGGATTGGAGCAGATTGCGCGTATGTCTGTAACGATGACGTATCGTCGAGCGGTACTCGCGGTACCCGCGGTACCCGCGGTACTTGGATCTTTTGAATGTGGCTTTTTGGAGAAAAATAGCATTTGCGCATTATCTTTTTTCTGAAAAGCTTGTAGAATTATTGTAAGGGCTACGTATACCAGAGCAGAAGGATGACTCTAGACGATTCTTATAAAATCATAGGTCTAACTCAACGTCGTAACTCAATCATATTTTGTTAACAAAAGCCCGATTATGATGAATACAGATACATATGTCAATGGGTTTTCTTTCGTCATACGTCACTCGTATACGTGTATCTTTATTTACTTGATACAAGGCGGTAAAAAGTTAGGGTACCCGGGGGTAGTTATGCACTATGCGGTCCGCAGTCCGCTTGTCGGTCCGCTTTGCAACCTGCTCAGCTCTCTCCACCTTATCATAGACCTTGGACGCACGCTTCGTTATTTATTCGTGTAGTGGTCTCGTCTCATTAGGGAGCGTAGTTTCATATCACCGGCTTTATATTCCAGTTCGAAACCTTTTAACAAGACCGCAAGCGTGCACCTCCAATTAGCGTCGTCGGCGGGTTGTCGAGCAGTTTGAGGCGAGCGCGGTCAGGCGCAGCTTTTTGTGCATTCAAATCTTAATATCTTGTGTTTTTGGTATTTTTAGTAGACTAGCTAAGTAGGTACCAAAAATTACCAACGTATCGAATTGCTGCATTTTCAGTACCACCTATACTTTTATAAAACTGGTTAAAATCTTCTAATATTTTATTTTTATTTTTTGCGGGGTGCAGCTAGTAATATATAAATCATTGTCATCAAACTATGTCGCAGCGCAGCGAAAACTTGAAATAATCATTGTTTCAAGACTTCTACCAACATCGCTTTTGGTGAAATCTGCTTCGATGAACGCTAAAGAAGCTACCGGTGCAGTAACATGTTGGCTGAGTCATCCGTCACAAAACGTAAATAAGGTTAGATATTAAGAAAGCTTCTGGTATCGGATCGTATAATATCGCTCTGTCTGACATAACTGGAGAAGGGCTCTGCGTGAATCTGTCTCGCGACAATCGCGACGTGATTAATTACAACATCTCGCGCCTCGCAGGAATCACAGCCCTTATGATAAAGATGCCACTTGGAGGGCGAAAGGGCTTTTATAGCATCATATTAATATGCATAGATTGTTCTGATAGGTGTCTCTGTCCTTGAGAACAATCTACTTTAATTAAACTGGCTTAAGATCGTGACACATTAAGATAACAAGGGGTAGCTTTTCCCAACAGTGTAAATGGAAAATTTAAAAATAATATAATATTTGAAAAAAATCGACTGCAGATTTGAAGTCGGTTTTTGTTAAATTCTACACGGTTTTTAAGTTTTGTGGGACACGTACTACTACTTCGGGAATACAATTTTGACGTGTCCATCTTGGGATCATCTACTTGACGGAGATATTGACGAACAATCATAAAAATTAAAAAATACAAACCCTCCTCCATTTTTCGAATTTGATTAAAATTCATTGGCACGATTTACACTATCCGCGTGTTTTTACTTCAGACCAAAAACAAGACCGACCATTTTTGTAGGTAAATACTTAATAGTTTGATACAATGCTGTGGTCATAAACACACCGAAGAGCACACTCCTGAATAACTCTCTATAATAGCAGTCATTCCGAGTTCCACGGCTGCGGATGGAAATTGTAACAACCCCTACATACCTACACGTAGATAAACAGCCGGAAGCGGCTGGCACATCCGTCGAGCGTGAAGAGCAGGAAATTACCTGACTCTACTTGGGTTCTACTCATGTACTATTGTCTCCCGCTAATTAGGAAGCACCTCACTACCGACACCGATGCAAGTGACCTTGACGTCTTTCTCGTCTATTCCTCGAGATGTTTGTTCAGCAGCAGCAATGCTTGTAGCACACTTGTTGTTGCCCGCGGTTTCGTTCCTGAATAAAATTGCCCTTATGTATGAACTATGAATGGCGTTCAGTAGTTGAGTTATGAAAAGGTAATAGACGTAGGTACGGAGTTACATTCGCATTGATACTATTTGAGTGCAATAGACAATTTCATCGGTAGGCACTACTACCGATATAATTGTCGTAGCAAATGACTGAAAATGAAGGGAAATCATTCTGACATTAACTAGCTATATCTTGCGCATCGTATCTCAAGTTACTTCAGTTGCCTTCTCGGTGATTACGGCGAATGCCAACAACATGCAACATGACAGCATGCAACTATAAGAAAATATAGAAAAGACATCATAACATCATAATATCATGTTAAATATGTATATCGTTTATTGTGATTTGGAATATAAGATTTGAATGGATAAATGTACACTGTAATTATCAAATCAGGTATAAGTAATATAGTATAATATAATAATATAGTCTATTGAGGCCTTAGTTACATAAGCTACCACACAGGCCCCAATAGCCCCATAATGCGAGTTAAATTGAATCAAATTGTATTATTTGCTATGCTATGCTTTTTGTTATAACAACACCTGACATGACATCGAAGCAATAGCATCAAAGAGTTTTTAGAAAACGATTACAGTAGATATAAAATGAAATGTGACATCTCAGCAACATCACCTAACCGAGAGTGATAGGTAACTATTATCAGTTTAAGAATATAATATATTATGTTTCCTATACAGCAAAATTGTATATAACCAGTTTTGACGATTCGTAGTTTTAGCATAATTAAGGTATATAAATTATATTTTACACTTTTATGTAAGACTTATGACAAAAAAAAACTGAATCTGAATGTGAAGTGTCGTCGAGTCGGGTGTTACCCCCCACAAGTAACATGTTTCTAGTCAAAGACAATTCATACGTTTTTCCTACGTGTAATTCAACTCTACACGCATCGCGTTTTGTCGCGTCGCGTGGCGTGTTAGTAGTTTGTTTCCGGTTTGACGCAGTAGTTGGCCTAGTTTGGAATCAATAACCAAGATGACAGGTACATACATCTGTGGGTACCTGCCTAGCTGCACACTATAGGTAGATTAACCGTGTTAATCAATCACGCAGAATTAGTAGTTAGGATCCGATTACTCGTGCAAATCATTTAATTTGCCAGCAATTAGCGGCATGTGACATGTTGTAATGTAGACGGTCGTGGGACCGGCGTAACAATATTGACATCTCCACCTCATAGGTAGATGAAACTTGATTATGGGAAAACATTAGAGAAAAGGCAGCAGCTTCTTACATTATATCAACCAACACCTTTACTACGATCACCAACACGCCTGCCAAGTGCGCTGATTATGGCAAAATCCTCCAAGAAAAAATAAGACTGGCTTGTCTGTACAGTACAATACAAGGTGGGCTCTGAACTTTAAATATTTAAAATATATTATTATACTTAAAGAAAACATTCCTTTATTTTTAAAAAGAAACAAAACTACATTAAAATATTTTCTAAGATTCACTTGCCTCACCCGGGAATCAAACCAGCTAAAAATTCAAAAAGCTCTCGCAATTTTTTTCTACTAATCGATAGGATTAATGTTCAGTATAAAATTACTGTAATAAACATTAGGTCTGTCGTACAAGATATCCATTAAATCTAATATTTGGTATATAAAGGGCCCTAATTAAACATTACCTAGACTAGAACTGTTCACTCTCAACACGTAAAACGACGTTAAGATTTCCATCAAAACTCTAACATCCAAAGAAATTCTATGAAGTACAAGATTGCTAATTTAAATAAAAGAAAATAGTCTCGATGCACATTTCCTTCTTAGATGAGGCGTTCCGACGAAAAGTTTAAAAATAGAACGTATAATATTGTTTACGGTCCGCGACTGCAGTTTCGAAATTCGAACGAACATTTTGGAGTATTTTATCGATTTTGTTTTGTTTCGCTCCACTTGGTAATAATTTTGTAATAATGGCGTATGAAATACATACAATTCGTGACAAAAGTGTGTGTCCGTTATAGTGTAGTAACCTACTAGTAAATCAGCAATTGCAACAACAATTGCGACATCAGACAGAGAGACAGACCAATAAATAGTAAATTGCTTATGAATCGCAAAATATCGCCAATTCCACCGCTACAAGGCGGATGAATAGTTATCATCCGCTTTTGTGACGAGCCTTTTGTGATGTAGCATCCAAGGCGACGATAGGATCCCGGCGGTTTCCAGAGCTCCTTCTATTGTGAGCTGCATGGAGCGACGAGTTCAGACATACTGTGAGTCATACTTCTATTTGCCTCGTTGACGTTCGAGAAAGTGGATCTGGATGGTTTATTTCACCTGCTTTAGTAAGAGAAATATTATTTTGAACGGTATCGTTTCACCCTTCTCCCAACATTTCGATAAAAATATAGGTTTCAAAAGTTGGAAGCGTGTGTCTGTCTGTGGAATTGTTTGAGAAACACGAACGACCTTCCATTTGTATTTTAAACCTCTTTACATATATTTCTTATCGTTTGAAAGCCGACTTAGACTTAGATATCAATTTCATCGTTTATTCAAGCGCATACAGCGATTACTGCAGTAATTTTATGACTCATTGTAAATTTCCTTCTAGCGCTCCCTTTCGTAAAGTATAGGTGGTATAGGTAGGTAGGTGTTAGGTAGACGGTTCGAGCCGTGTTGACTCGTTTAACCTTCATCGAAAGTGTTATTAAAAAGTTTCAATAAATCTGGGCAAAACATTATGCAGTGCAGTTCATCAAATAAAAATGAAAATGAAAAATATATGTAAGGCATTTGTTAATATAGATAGATAATTATTTATTGCTCACTTAGTATGAATTAAGAATGTAAAATTAAACTTAAAAAACTAGATACAATTGGCGGGTTCATAGGCCAGGGTAGTCTTTTTGGGGATGTTTTAATTTCTTAGATAAATATGTCATCGGTTGGAAATTTTAGTTAATTTCTTTGCAATATAAAATGATTCATTCATTTTGTGTACAGACTCGGCCGTGCCGGCAGCCTGGCAGCTAGTCCGGGAGAGAAGCTCCTCGAGTTGCTGAGACCTAGCGCGGGCACCCCGCGGCGGCACTCCACGGCGGCCTGCGCCCCGCCCTCCGCGCCCCGGCTGGCGCCCCTGCCGCGCCCCTCGGGCTTCGTCTACTGCCCCTCGGACGCGTTGCCCTATTGCCCGCCCTCGAGGATACCTGCACCGCCCAGGAAAATTAATGTAAGGACCTACTGAAGTCTTACGATGCTACTACTTAGAGTGTAGGACTCGGGCATATTTGAGTTTCATCGTAGAGATCATCGCCATACAGGATTATCAGCTGATAAGCACCTATGAGACTGTAGTTGTAATAAATTTAAATTGTTGCAGCCGCCTCCACCCCTGATAATCCAGCCCATGACGCCGCAGCCGCCGCCCGTGCCGCAGCGCACCGCCCCGGTGCTGGCGCCGGCACTGACTATCCTCCCCCCTGCGCCGCCGCGTCGCGCCTCCCCGCAGCCCCCGCGGCGACAGCCCCCGCCCACTCCCCCGCGACCCGTCACCACACCACCTAACGACCCTTTCGGGACCAAACGAACGGTGGTCGCCGTCTCGCCGACGCCTCGACCCGACAACAAGACACAGAATAAGAGGCCTCCTATGAAAATGCCTGACAACCCTTACACGCCGCCGTCGACGAACGGCATGAAACAGTCACCGTCCTCCGGCTCCAACATCAGCGTTCGACAGGATTCCAACGTCTCCTCGGAGTCGTTCAGCCAGACGTCCTCGCCGTCCTACACGACCAAGTCGATGGAAGCGCCGTTGTTGCCCCACCAGCATGTAAACAAGAGTCTGAACGCGAAGATAGCGCGCGGGCTGATGATGAAGGAGCAGGCAGAGAAGGACGCCAACAACGCCGCCATCACCAAGAGTGCGTCGACCCCGGCCTCGCTGCAGACCATCGTGCGCTTCCAGAACGGGAGCAACATGTCTCTGCATCATCGGGTGAGTTATTTCCTTACTCAAAACCTAAAGTCCGAACGTGGCCGAGTCATCGCTAACGTCCTTTGTGATTGATGACTGGCTTGATAGCCTGTTCAAGCCTCGACTCGATGTGACTCGGCCGGAAGGTGGACCGAACATGAACATGGCCTTTTCCGTAGCTCGTCTGCGTCGGCCCTTACTCTTGGTAGCTTGCCAAGAGCTGCAAAGATATTATGACGGTCTGCTTGCCGCAATAATTTCCTCCTACTTCGGGACTTATGTAATAAACAAGCTTTAAAGTAGAAAACTTACGGGCATTACAAGTAGAGATAAAACACACAGGTTATTCTAAGATTCATATTTCACAAATAACCCAGCGATGTCTGTAGTCTTTATTTGGGTATTGTTAGCTGATAAAGATGATGGATAAACAATCAACCTGTTGTTGGACTGTACATATAATATTCATCAAAAATAATGAAAGTATTAAAAGTTATTTGTGTCATAGGTCTGAAAATATGTATAGCATAGTATATGCAAGTTCTTCATGATTTCATTAATTAATATTGAGTAAATGAATGTCATTGAAAATGCCAAAGGAACTCCGCCACATAGGTACCTACATTCAATGTGTTCATCCCGACACCCAAATATCGCAGGACCATCATCAGAATCAAAGTCACTGTAAGAGATTGGCAGGTATGTACAAATAACTTTAATACCTACTACATTGATTGGCCTTCCCTAAAGGTCATCGTTTGGCCCTGTCCTCATCTATTCCTATTCTGTTACGGAATATGACATGTCGCATATTGTGATGCCACTTGCCGGATGGTTATGTCCAATAGGATAGGAATAGGAAGGTACGCTCTATTAGTTACAATACGTTTTCCGAGACGTGATCTCCAGTCCAGAACTCGCTTACCCCATCGATATATTATGCAACTGTGGTCTAATTGACTAATCCTATGTGCTATCACTTATTACGTTACTGCAACGGCAGATTATGGCCAGCCCCTGTTACTGTACTCCAAGTTGCAAATCCTTAAGTTATTATAATGTGTCGAGGGATTTCCTGAGGGATAAAGTCGTGTTAAGTCAGAAACACAACAATGACACTTCAGTGTTCGGATGCTGAGTCGCTTTTGAAGCGTGAAAGCTTATTTTTTTAAATCATTTACCTACATTAAAGTAACTGTTCGTTTAAATGGCGGCGTGGAAAATGGGTGCGCGGTGCGATGCCGAATTCAATTTGCGCGCCAATTCACACGGGAAAATTAAAGTAAATATTCGTATTGACACAGTACAGTTCATTCGTATCACAAGATACAGGTCCGGCGCGGCGGGTTCGGTTGTAGGTGATCCGAGCTTGGAGTATACTTGTGCCAACCGCATAGTCGCAATAAATAGCGGTAAGTGCTTCCTCATTGTAGAACCTACCTTATTAGACTTTTGACATAGCACGAACAATATCAAATTTATTTCGCTTACTATATGTGTCAAAGAGCCGTACCTCTACGAGTATAAGTATTAGTAGTAGTGTGCTGATGGTTTCCCTAAAATAAATAAATAAGACCGTACAGTCCACCCAATATTTTGCATTTTTGTAAACGATATTCAAATTTCTTATTCTAAAACGGATGCATGATCTGTAAGTATAGTCACATAAAAGGATAAAAGTTTTAGCTTTCGGATAAAAGTTAACTTGCCGCTGAACCTGGACCCTGACGTTGTCGGCACTCATAGTGTTAACTCTCAAACGCATCGAGCGGTCTCGTATCGAGGCGCGGCTGTAGAATGACTGAAATAAAACCTCATCGGATGCCGACAGGTGGAACGAGCGATAAAAAATATATTTCGCAAATAAAATGTCGAATGTAGGTTTTCATTGTAGGTAATATTGGAATCGTAAATGGGTGTTTAATGGTCACTCAATGTTGCTAAATGCTTTCCACTGAAACTCACAGCAGTAATAATAATAATAGAACCTACAATATAGGTACAAACCTCGACACAAAAGCTTTGGCAATGAGATTCTACTAATTAGTCTAATTTTATTTAGGTTGCTTTCACTAGAAATTACGTATAAGCTATCGTTATCGTTGCGTGAAAATTTTGAACATATAAGTAAATTATAGGTAAATCAAAAGTTAGGTACCTACATATCCGTTGGTATGTAGGTACATACCAACGGATATGTAGGTACCTAACTTTTGATTGCCTGAAATGAAAAATAGCAATATTTCATTTATACCAACCAACATCGCATAGGTATTAGGTAAATATGCCTTTTAGGGCAAGATGGTGCTGCGTGCAACGTCCAGAATGTTGTATTATTTATTAACCTCCATCTAGAGGTACTTAATACATTTTTGATCTCTGATTCTTAGTCAACACTTACTTCAGATTGAATGAGTTCGAAGCTCCGAACTGGACGATTGATAAACAGTTTCGATCTGATGTTGATTACTTATCTAATCTGAATAAATCTATTTGGTTGGTGACTTTGAGCTCAGGAGCGCAATTAAATACATCGAAGAGTTATTTGAACTCAACACTTTGTAGGGGATCTGAGATGAAATAACCAAGTACGTTGAGTCTTTGAAAGTGAATTCATAGTGGTTTTCTACACAATTATTTTGATGTTTTTGAAATTATAGGGAGATGAGAGAACTAGGCTCTAAGATAGTAGGTAAACTTCGAGTTGGTAGCAGGTATTCCATTATCCTATGAAGGGTTTTTTAATATATTTATATAATAATATATTTATATTTTCATTGCAGTGCAGCAACAAAGCGACAAGAAATAAAAAAGTTAAATATAAAATATACTTACTTAAAACTGACATTCGTCAAAATACACCAACACGCTACTAACTATAACGATCTTTAATGGTCTGTATCTGGTGCACAAAGAAGTGTATTCTATTGTATAACATAATACTAAGCAATTCAAATGGTGTGGTGGTGCTACGGTCTAACGGATAACAAATTATTCTGTTAAAAGTTGTTGTTAGTGTTTTTTTGGGTTACCACGAAGATATTCTACGTAAATGTACGAGTAATTTCTAAATACAAAAATATTTCGTAATGCCACACATAAGCGTAGATTCATCGTCCGTTAACCTATTCCCTTTGTGCTAACTCTCGCAGCGCATAGCTCCGACCACATGTTGACATGGCTTTACAGAGACCGGGTAAATATCCTGCTCTTTAGCTATACTCGACAAAAGGATGAACCAGAGCTCTGGTGTGGCCGGACTATCGGCATAAACACAGAACAGAGAATACATGTATTCTCTGTTCTGTGGGCATAAATGTACTACAGTACGAAAGGAGGGCATTAGGCAAATACCTCTCATCTAGGCTAGGTAAGTCTTCATACTTATTTATTAGTTGTTGAAATTGACATAACCCCTGGGCTTCATACCTACCTGATCAAAGCGAGTCAAAGAAACAGACAGATATACATTAAGAAAGCAAAGATAGAGATAGCCTTAAATACGTGTGCCCGTCGACCACACACAGGTCTCAATTACTGTAATATAAAGCGAGTAAAATTTAACTATGTCTTGTGTAATCTATTATATGAAATGGGACGGAACCCTTAGTGCACGAGTTATACTCGCACGTGCCCAGTTTCATTGTGCTATCGAGCAACATAAAACATCTTTACAACCGAAAATGAAAGATCTCGTCGCTAAGAAACAGTTAAAAGGTAATAAAAGAATGTAAACAATTGTTTTCACAATAATAAAGTAATTGTTAAGTAGAATCATTGTTATAAGAGGCCATAATACTACAAAGCTGTTGGTCTTATACGGACAATTGAAGAAAATAATTAGTTTTCTTGAGTTTAGGTTTGAATTTCCAAACAAGGAGTAGGTAATTAATGTCAACAACTTCAACTTGAAAACTGAAAAAGAAAAATTGTATTCTGACCACAGTTTGCTTTCGACAAGGCTGAGTTACTGAACGCCATTGACCAGAATCTTGTAGATCTGACTCGAGGCAGAACTTGTTGATACTTTTGACCGTAGAAATGAAATATAATGTAGCTCGTTCTACATTGGAAATTCAAACCTAAACTCAAGAAAACTAATTATTTTCTATATTTCATTTCTACGGTCATTAGTATCGCCACCAAATTTTTCATCGTGCTTTAAAATATCTTTACAGAGCGATTTATCGCGGCATTCCTATCGACTGACTGAAAGACACTGGCTTTTATAATGGTCTTGGTCTGTAAGACAACTTATAATACTAAAACAACGGTTGCAAGTCCCCCGGGACACCATAGCTCAGTGATAATTACTAAAGCCAGCTAAATGGAAAGCTAGCTCGGTTATCTTCGCTGCAGTGCTGGTTAGTGCATTCGTGCAGCAAGGGCTCGGGGCTACAATGGACATAGAATTGAATGCGTCCTCTTTGTTAAAGGGAAGAGCCTTGGCCGTGTATACAGTGGATAACTCGATTTGCAGGTTTTCGTTAGTATTTTGAGGTCTTTGAATGAACTGTTGTAGTTTATAGGTCGAGGGTTGATCAATCCCCTAAAATTCACCATTTACTTTACACAGAGGCCGAAATGTTAATTATTTTGTGTCTAATTCATCAAACGAATGTTTCTGGTGAAATTACGATAAGCTGAGATTAAGATTATGCAAACGCATTTTTTATATAAAAAAAAATTCCATCGTCCGGCTTAAAAACTGCAGATAGAAAATCGGTTGCGTATAGTAGGAGCAGAATGAATGTACTGTATGTATTAACTTAGTACTACGTAGTAGAGTTCAACAAACTGAACACAAATTACGCGACTCAACAAACAACTAGCGCCACAAACTTGCTGAACCCGGTCAGGGGCAATCTTGCCGCGAGTAAACATAATATATTGTGCCCCGCGCGCTGTACACGCGCTGAATATTGTGGGGCGAGGGTACATCTAGCAACATAGTAGCCTACTCTCGACGGACGAGGTGAAACTTATTGGGAACTAAGCGTCTGTAAGGCTATAAAATGAGTTTTGTTTCGACTTTATAGGTTGTTCTTTTTGAAAGAGTGCTGGATAATATATCGAGGCATTATTGAGGGGAGAAAGTTTGAACGGATAATATCAATGAGCGATCGGTTCGCAATTTAGCAAGATTTTCCTGATCTCATGAAATTTAGTAAACGGCAAATCACACTTAGATTTCAATATTTCCTGCAGTAAGTAAATTTTTTGACTATAACATACTATTTCATATAAATCAATTTGGCTTGACTAATGCTGTTAGGAAAATCATAGCAAATTCGTGTGTTTCTATGATAAGCTACCATATGAAGCAATTGAGCTCCCTATTTGTAAATTAAATCATACATAAAACAAAATCGTATCAAGAGGGCCTTTTACTCCATAGATGATTTCATAAATGATGTTTATGCTAGGCCAGGATGTCGCTCAGTTCTACACCGACAATAGTAGGTATATAGGATATTCAATGTATAGCACATACCATGTATTAGTCTTACCATGTCTTACATTAATATTGACATGTAGCTAAAATCTCACTATATTCAGATTTAGATTGGCAAAACACATAAAAACTTAAGTGATATATGTATTTTCTAGTGGTTTCTTTTTCACTTCTTCCACGAATGAACAATAAATCGAAGTAAAGAGAAAATTAAATAATAAGAACTTATTTAATTACCTATTATATAAGAACCTATTTAAAACCTACTTCTTATTTGTTGTTATATAATTTGTTACGTAGGCACTGTTTTTATCGTTGTGCGCTACCTGCTACTGATTGTAGGAATCGGCGGAAGATCAGCGCTGCGTGTATTGGATCTACCAGTACCCGTAGCATTCATGCTGAGCCATTTCCTAAATTTTTAGCTACAATCCGCATAGTATAGCTACCAAATGCACTTTTATAACTAGTTTTAAGATCTTGTATGTGTGATTGGTTGTAGTTAAAAATAAAATATCTTTCTTTCTTTCTTTCTTTTACCTATTAAATAAGAACCTATTTCATATTTGATTTGATAATGACTTGTCTAATTGCTTATTTTGTAAGCCTAAAGAAATAAAGTTATTGAATCTGAATCCGTTCGTTTTGTGCCATCCGTCATCCGAAACTTTCGTTAACGTATTTCGTGTTTCAAAGTTGTTTCCTTTAAACGATGGTACAACTCAGACTTATAAGTACCTTTAGGCAAATAACTATGTATTAGACACGTTTCATCACTTCTTCCACTAGTGGATAAAAAATGAAGTGAATCGTAAAATAATCATATATGATAATAAATTTATAGTATAAAGTAGGTATAACTTTTAACTCATATGTAACTGCATTTAATATGTCTCGAGTTGTGTATTTCTTTTATTTTTATTTAAATCGTCTACTTTCACTGTTTGTCATTTGTTAGTCTATTTAAGTACATATCCGCGGAAACTTTTTGATTGGCCTCCAGCACACATGCGCTGGTATTTACCGGCATGTACTAAGAAAATGGCTATTTTTAAGACACAGCTGTAAGTTTTCCCGAAAATTTGAAAATAAAATAAAATAAATTGCCTAAGTCTTTATTTTGTAGGCCTTAAGAAATAAAATATTTTGAGTTTTGAGTTTAACAACTACTTCTCTTAGTGTCTAAAAATAATTAAGTGTTTATCGTCAGATGCTGCGCGACATCCAAGGCGCGACGACGGAGGCGTCTCCGCACAAGTTCCGCCTGATGCAGCTCGTGCTGAACGCCGTGGCTCTCCTGGCCATCACCGGAGCCCTGTTCGCCTACTTCCGAGCCAACCCTGCCCAGCAGGTTACCAAGGTAACACTCACCTCGTAGGACGTCACTAGGTTAAGACGCCATTATCTTTACTAATATTATAAAGAGGAAAGGTTTGATAACCCAAAACTACGAAGCAGAAGTAGACGCGAATGAAAGCTTGCTGATAGTTTTTAACATTATCTATGTAAGACCAGCTGTAGGATTATGCAAAAACTACCCATCCTATTATTTACATTTAAATACCATTTGAATGGCCTTCGTAATTTGCAATTGTGTTCGCATTAAAAGGGTTTTTAAGGCCATTGAAATGGCTATCAAATGTCAATTATAGGATCGGTGGGTTTGCGTCATCGCACAGCAGGCCACGGAATAACATTAAATAGGTATTTAGCTTGATTTCAAGAATTTACTAAATATTGTTTGATTTCGTTGTGCAGTAGGCAAAACGCCAAGTTAGCACTGAACTGAACTTTTTAAAGAACGACATTAAAATTCCACATTAAGCTTCTTGGGCTCCAACCAAGCAGCTTTCACAATAAGGTTTCTATTTTACGTTGCAGAAATAAGCCAAAAAAGGAAACAATTTAACTTTTTTTAAGAGACTGCATTATTCAATTAAATTCTAAGTTAATTTTAATTTCGTACTAAAATAATAATGAAAGTTGTTTCTTGGCGAGCGCACACATTAATAACGATTTTTTTAAATTGTATAATACTCATACATTGTAAAATCAAGAACAGTTTCTTGCAAGCTTGGATTAGCTCGTTGTTCCCTTGAGAATAATAAACATAATTTCGTCCAATGTTGCAAAAGTCTCACGCTTATTCCACGAAATAAATAATATCGGTTACCGAAAATGCTCCCAAAGAATGGGAATTTCAACAAAGCCTTGTCCAAACATTTTGTAAAACATGCCCAACAATCTTCGCCCTCGGCGTCCCTCAACTAATTTGTAAGGGCTGCTGAGCCTTACACCATTTTTGTGTCTAATTGTCCATTGTACAAATTAGGGTCCGTCATCTTTGTTCAAGAACAGGTACCTACGTAAATGGTAATTTAAAACGCTCTCGAAAAACAAATTTCAACAATCAGATATTAAACAAATCAGGATAATAATAAAATAAATATAATGAATATAGGATTAACCCGAGTTTGGGCATATATTCACACAGCGTGCAGTCCGTTTTACAGCCCGTTTATATTCTATCCTAGCTGACCCGCGACTTCGTTCGCGATTGCCATAGTAAATAATATTTTCACATTATTTGACCAAAGTTTTACCATATTAAAAATTGATGTGCTAAAAACTTCAATGTCCAGAATTGGACCTGTTGCACTTTAAATATAAATAGGTATACTTATATTGGCTTATTCCACTAATCCCCATTGACAATTCCCGTCAACGGGGATAAGTGAACTTTTTGTTCATTATTCCCCGTTGACGCCGATGCGAACTCATAATGGAAATTCGTGAACTAAAAAGTTCATTAATCCCCATTGCGCCAAAAATAAAATACTCATACTATAAGAATCATGTAATTTATTTATAAGGTAAGGACTCGCTTATTGATTATTTTTATAATCATATTAAATTGCCTAGGCAACGATTCATTAACCTTTTTAATTAAATCAGATTTTTACCTAATTATTTTTTTATCAATAAAATCACAGAGCTATATCAAAGAAAACATAAGTATTATACAATAAAATACAGATATGTACTTACGTAATCACAGATTTTAAGTTTATTAATACCTACCTACAATCACAGTTTAACAGTTAAATCTTGTAGATAAAGAATGGGATTTAAAATCAAAATCAAATCAATACGGCTATCCTTTATCCACTCTACTTATAGCTACGACTCAGCCGGTGTCAGTTTCAAGAAGTGCCATAAGCTGTGAAACGAAAATATGAACCGTTTCTTTTTCTACTCGTGGTTCCATGCAACAATCCGTTGTCTAGCCTATCTGGTCATTTCGTATTTTTTTAAACCAAATAGTATCGCAAAAAAAAAACCGTTGTTCTGTGATCGAAGCTGCATCATCTCTTACAGTTCGGTCCTTCATTTTTGTTACACCCTGTATGTATGTATATACTGAATCCTTTTTAGGTATTGTATGAAAACTGCGCGGGCGCGGCACGGTCTCCAGCCTCCTAAAACGGTCCTATGAATACGGACTGTCAGTGTGAACGAACACTTAAAAGTATTGCGTGATCCAGTCATAACATCAGTGGCGATGGAATTGGAGTAGGTGCCTACCTATATAAATAAATTAATGTAACATATATGAAAAACAACAAACTCATGGACATGTGCATTCTCCCAATCCTCACATACGGTGCACAGACCTGGTCATTAACGAAGAGCCAAAAGTTCAGCCTCGGGGTGTGCCAGAGGGCTATGGAGCGCAGTATCCTGGGAGTCAGACTTACAGACCGCGTTAGAAACACGTTACTGCGCTCCAAAACGCAAATAGCCGATGCTGCCCAAAAATCCGCCAAATTCAAGTGGGACTGGGCTGGACATGTGTGGCGTATGTCAGACCAGCAGTGGGCGAAGATCGCCACTGACTGGGTCCCGGACGGACAACGGCCACGTGGAAGGCCGAGGCGGGATGAGCTCGACCTATACAATAAGGAGTGGGTTCTCCTTGCTGAGGACCGAGATGAGTGGAATAAGGGGAGGGAAGCCTTTGCCCTGCAGTGGGACACCCCGGGCTAATATAATAATAATAACATATATATTAGATTGATGGTATTTAATTAAACAATAATGCGTTCTGAAATCTGAAAAACAAAGATTTATTTTATAACAAATTAAAACCAACTTAGGTACAATACAAGTAATCCTTATAATCTAATTAGGTATCCATCTTACCTGAAAAACAAAGAAACGACAATTAAAGTTAATATTTACAATTTTTAACCAATAATTTTCACTTGTATTTGATCGGACACCCGAGGTTTTTTATCAGCATTCGAATTTTTGACATGACATCTGTCTGTCTATGATGTACTATCACTGTCAATGTGTCCGATCAATCATTTTCACAATGCGCACTAGAATTCAAAATAAAGTACTATTTCTTTACATATATATATATAGGTATATTAGATATACACACAGATATTCATTTTATTTGCTTGTTGTAGGCTGCTGCAGTACAAAACAAAAACAAAGTATTACATTTTGAATAAAATCTTAATATTATGTGTAAAATCAGTGTAATTATTAGAATGTTCGATTCAATGTGGTATCGCGTGAGTCCCTCCTGCGCTGCGCATGGTCTCGGAGCCACCGAGGGTTCACGCAGAGCTCGAACAACAACCGATCGGTACTTCACAGGATTAAGAGGTTTTCCAACGATAATTGAGAAAATCTCTTTTGTTCCCAATTTAGAGATAATTTTGTAGCACCTCTTTAATTTCCGTTGAATAACAATGGTAATTCGTATAAAAATTATTATACTATATTGTTAACTAGCTGTGCAAGGCGGCATCGCCCGCGTGGAAATATCTGCTTAAATTTATCTTCTTTTTGTCTCCTACCGTAGCATTAGAAAACATTTAAAAAAAGGTGAATGAAATCGGTAAAGCCGTTCTCAAGTTAGCATGACCAGGAGAAATAGGGTTCATTTTTATACAGATATGTAATATGTAGCAAACTGTAACACCCCTTTGAGTTTAATAGAATGTAAAAAAATAATAATGTGAATCAAATCACTGTGTAGAATAGCACTTAGAGCTTTGTACTCATACTATGCATAAACGTTGCACTTCGTAACATCTACTTGTGTTTCGTGACAGAACAAATCCACTTCGTCTCTGCTCTGTAGCAGCAGAAACCTTACACTCGCGGTATTTTGAGTAACTACGCTACTACTTATAATGAAAACCCTTTTAGCCGGTACCCACGTTACGAAATTAACCTGAGGCGAGCGCATTCTTGCCAAATTGCGAGTGATGTAGGTACCCGCGCCGGAAATTGCGTTAGATATGCCGCTAATTAAAAAGAAAATGTAGCTGAATGGCCTGACGTTTGAGAGTTATTCTGGAGATTTAGGGGTTTCTGTATAAGAAGAAACATTTGTATTACATTAATTGTCTAGCCCAGACAGAAAGAAGAGAAATGTTTCGTAGCTGTGAATCTTTAAACAGAATCCAAGGAAAAGCAACTTGGTATGACTTAAACTGTTTCAGGTTTACTGATTTAAACCAAATTTTTAAATTAACTGACAAAACCTGTGTGTAACTTTTTAAATTTGCTCTACCCTCAGTGGATATATCATTGTTCCGCTCCTGGCGGAGGCAATTTTGAGCTTTATTTTACTTCAACTTCACAGTGGTTTATTGTCCAGAACTAAAACCTTCTGCAGAAGCAGCCCCTAAGACTTATTTGCTGACCATTAGACAATGTTTCGTAACAGTAGGTAGCATACAAATGTAGTAACTTTATATCCGTGTTCCCCAGTACGTGTCGTGTCGCGGTCAATTTATATAGGTAGGAACTTCCGTTATGACTGGAATACACATTCTTTTAGATGTTCGTTCACACAGACAGTCCGTATTTACAGGATCGTTGTAGGAGACCGCGCCGCGCCCGCGCAGCTTTCGTCCAATAGCATACAAATATAGTGATATTTTTTATTTATTTATGAATATTGTATCTGTGTTCCGCAGTACGTGTCGCAGGTGGTGAACCGCTCCGTGTCGGTGGGGTGGGCGGCGCCCGAGCCCGCGGGCGCGCGTAACCCGGCGCCCGGCGTCTGTCTTCCCGTCATCGTCTCCTTCTGCCAGCAGCACCGCGTCTCCTACAACTTCACCGTCTTCCCCAACTATATCGGACACTTTGGACAGAGGGATGCGCAGCAGGTCAGTTAACTTTGTGTTTCCATTTCCATGTTCTTTGTGTTGATTAAAATGTATTATCACCATAGATTTTATGTATAGAATAGAAAATGTTTATTTGCGTTTCAGAATACAATAATACAAATTAGGAACGAATTAAACGAAATTAACGGCGAGAACACGAATAGGCTACTGGCTAAACATTCAATTAATAAAAAAATAATATATGTATATACATACACAACAAAAAGCTTTTATGAGTACACTGAGTACAACTATTTGTGTGAGACCGTTTCGGCCGTTTACACAACACAGAGTTTCAGAACTGGCTTCGTTCAAGGTTTTTTTACATGAACTTGTCGAAGTCACGTTTGCAACTTACAAGCGATGAAACGAATGTTGGTGGGATACAAAGATTTGTTCATTTATGTATTTGTAAAAAAATATAATGTTGAAAGTTTAAAACCAAAGCACTCACTATCTCATGCTATTGATCACAAATCTATTTTAAAACTTTATTTAACTAAACGAGCAGTAACTATAAGCTTGACGTGGACGACTCGCTAGAATTCGTGTAGGAATCGTTTGTTGTATTAATATTCATGCAGGTGCCTAAATTAGAAAAGGTTCCAAAACATATAAACGCTTGACTACGTTTCTGTAACTATTTTTTTTCCGAAGTTCGTTATGTTCTATTTCCCAAAGAAATAAAATAAAAGCATTTCGTGTAAAGTTTCCCTCAATCTTGTTATGTTTACTCAGACAACTCGTTGGGAACTAGTCGGGCACGCTGCGGTGCGTTTCACTTGTGTTTAACTTGATGTTGAGTTGCCGAATTAGTAATTAATATACCAAGTTCGCTGTCATTACTTTATGAGTAAGTGTTGTTTGAGTTTTGTCAGTTGTTTATAATAATTTGTAGGCGATATACTTTATTCGTCGATACCAGTCGTGTTGTGACAGTCGATTTCTCTAACTCAGCCCGTGATTTCACATTTCGAATTTCATTAATTTTATATGTTGAGGCTCACAAAATAATGACTTAGAGAAATCGATTATTACAATAAAATTACTATCAAATAAGAAAGAAGGATTATTGATTTTCTTTTCACTAAAATGCTGTCCATGAGCTGACTAAGGGAATGTAACAGAGGAAGGGTTATTTTTAGCAATTAGCGATCACTGGTGCGCCTGCCAATGCGTGATGATTATGACGAAACCCCCCTTGTTGGGGGAGGCATGTTCAACATTGGACGGACGTTAATAGCACAGTTTCAATAAACAATCGATCTGTATCATTGATAAGCTGTATTATTTTGTAGATAATTTAATCGGTCGGCCTGAACTTTAGCATAGAGTATTAGGCCTGGATTAACATTTAGGCAACCTTTTATCCCGAAAGAACTCGTCGAAGCCGCGAGCAGATGTTAGTAAAATATAAATAACTTACAAAGGTGATTTACCACTATCAAACACAGAAAGTATTATAATCCGCTTAGTGGAAGCCACCAGCTCGCGCCGACATCAGCACGGCGAGGTCACCCATTAGGCATCTTTGCCTAATTATAAGTAATTAACCTAAACGTTTGACACGGAAGCCTTGAACACAGTTTGTAACCATAGCTACCTGCAGACGCGATCGCAGCTTAAGACTTTGAGTCATGATTGGTCTGTGCCAGAGCCAGAAATGCAATTTTGAGAGTCGGAAATATTCCGAAAAATCCCGTTAAAACTTAGTGGGAATTTGATGTCCTCAACGAAATACCTACCTTAGTTTCACAAAGTACATATTGATAAGCGGGAACAATCCATGTGCACTTTTAGTGATTGGTTCTCTGTCCACGTGCCAGTTTAATCTCCTTGCTGAATGACGATCTGTTTTAACCAGCTAAAGAGGTCAATATCGAAATAAATGAATTAAACTACGGAATTATTATACATTATATCAGAATAAAATGGAACTGCCTGCAAAATTCATAATTATTTAATATGCCATTAATCAGAACCACAAACAGACTAAAAGTTTTAAAGTTAAGCCCATGCCTGTGGTTTGATATGGCAATTAACTTAATTAAAATCACGACAGCACTTAAAGCACAATATCCAATAAGTACTAGGTACCTCAAACAGCTTAATATGCCGAATTATAGCAAATTAAATGAATATCGATACTTAACAAACGGACGTGATCTGCCATCAGCGAATCAGATTAGGCGGCGTCTGAACACACCAATCAATTGCTTCAAAGCTTTCGGCTCTCATCTATTAGATTGACAATTAACTTTTGGGTATTGGCGCTGTTTGAGTTATCTTCGGCGGAGTATCTTTAAGTAAAGATTTAGTAATAATTTCATAAGAACTATTTTTTTTAAATAATGCAAAATCTAGTCAGCCATATCTTACCCCAAGCTAAACAGAACTTGTGTTATCGGTACAAGATGACTGATATACTTTATACAATATACATTACATAGATATACATTACGTATATATTTTGACTATACATAGAAAATACCTAGAACACCCGGAACTATAACAGATCGTACAAATATTTGCGCGGTGGCAAGCAGTACAATTGCAAGCTACTACAGATGAAAAGGCTAGGAAAAGGCTTTATAGTCGAATGACATGGTTATGTACACCTTAGCGCAGTGCAGTTATCGCTGCTTGATTGTCCTGCACCTCGCGATAACCAGACAGGCATCTACTAGCTCGGCCTTGCTATCTCAGTCACGTTCACGTGTTTTTGTACACAACACGTATCAGTCTGTACCATAAGTTCTAGAAAGAGCTATAATCCCTTGTGAAATAACCGCGTGAAGGATTTGCGCGCGCCCCGCCGCGCCGCCGCGCCGCCGACGCCTTCTTTGTGTACGCAACAAAGCCGTTTATCTCCATATTCCCTTATCTCCCATATCCCATTCTAAATATTATTTTCTTTCATTACCTGAAGCCATTGTTCCAAACAAAATCTTCTGTAAATCGATTTCCAATACCTTCAGGAAGATCAGATCTAATGTAATTAATGCTATTATTCCACCAGCTGTTAATTAAGCTGACAATTCTATTAGTTCGCTATTCTATACAGTGTATAGAACCATTCAATCACAACGGCGTATAGAAGCGGAACAAATAGGTTTCATAAGCTGAAAACCCGCGGAATATCAGTTTCCTAACACCAATTTTTACGAATAAAAACAGAATTTGGATGAACAAAGCAGTTTCGCTTCTAAGCTGGTACCTACCTGCTTTGTAAGGCGTCAATAGTCATTAGGTGAAAGGCACGGGCATCAATCTTTGTCAGTCAACAATGGCTGGTGAAACATCGGGACAGGGCGCATTTATGTTGTTTACTGGATTGTGACGGCGGCGGGGGCTCGACTCCGGCCCTTACAGCCCTACAGCCCTTACAGCACGGGTCGGCGACCTGGCAAGGTCACTGCTCAGGGTCAGCCCTCGTGTCTCATGCCTTAAGGTCGATAGTTGTAGGTTTTCTCTCATGCATTACTTTTAGTTACTATATCAATGGCTGCAGTAACAGTTATCTTCAAGCTCAAATAGATATTGCGAAAAATTTAATTATTCGAATCGTAGATAAACATAAGATGTGGGATGGTGCTATAAGATCTCCTTAAATAAATAAACATTCAGATGAAGAAAGAACGTTATCGTTTCGCGCGTTTCGTATTTGTATTGAATGCCGATAATTCCTCAGGATCTAGAAATCTACGACGCAGTGGTGGACGTGCGTTGCTACGAACTAACAGCCTTGTTCCTGTGCTCGCTGTTCGTGCCTAAATGCGGCCCGCTGGGGCACATGGTGCGCCCCTGCAGGAGTCTGTGCCAAGGTAACTTCTAGCGCCATGACACATAATTATACAACTTTCATGGAAGACCGTATCTTGTAGCGAAATAAAACAACTCGTTTCGTATTTCTATTTACCTCTGTGAGCTCTCGCGTCGACTGCACGAGTGCTCTTTTTATAACATACAACAAGCTCATTTCTAAATTTAATTAATTACTTGTATTCGGACTAGCCAATTTTACGATAAAAACTATTGTAGTGTGACGAATACATTACGGAGGTAACTTATTTGTGTTGAATGAACACCAACGTATCATCCCGTTACGAGGGACTTGTTCGCAAGTGTGGTTCATTTATTACGTTGCGTTCACACTATACATATTTTAAATTATTGACGTGTTCAAGAATCCTGTAAGGTCTAAAGGAAATAATGCACTGTGATGTTTGATGTTACAACTGTGTAACAAACATGGTCGTTGTTGTTCAGAAACGATGCGTCGCTGCGGTTTCTTCCTGGAGGTGTTCGGCCTGTCCATGCCGGACTACCTGCAGTGCGACATCTTCCCCGAGTCTGTGGACACAGACGTGTGCCTCGGTAACCGGGAGGTCAAGGAGGCCAGGTTCAGAGCTGCTAAACCAGGTATGACAATCACCACAATCTGATCAACTTGAAAATTAATAGGTACACTTTTCGAAACTTAATCTTCTTCTCAGCTAGGTAGACTTTCAAACCAACTTTTCTGGAAATTCTTGGTTTGGGTGAGAAGAGAACATACGCTCCCGTTGTCTACCGAACCCTTTTTACCCTTGTTACCTTCTACCGTTAATGACTTGAAACCTTCCGTACAGTTTGTCCAACGGGGTTCCAATGCGACGTGAAGCGCTGCATCCCCCACGACTGGCGCTGCGACGGGCACGTGGACTGCGCAGACCGCTCCGACGAACTGAACTGCCGCGTGTGCAAGCGCACCGGCGACGTGCACTGCGGGAACCAGCGCTGCATCTCGCAGTCTCACATGTGCGACGGACGGGTCGACTGTCCCTGGGGGCAGGACGAGAGGAACTGCTGTGAGTCTCATAGCTGTAGCTGTACGGTTAGGTACATCTTGACTTGGATCCACTGACCGTGGAGCTAGGATGAAAGGGACTGCGCTGAGTCTTACAGCAGGTTGCTCACTGTTCAATCTTCAAAGGCACTGTTCAAAAATAACTACCTACTTATAATCCTATATAAGGTTTTACGAGATTCATATATTAATAGTCAACTCTCTCAATTCATACTATTAACGCTTTCAAAGTTATTTCCGTTCCGTTATAAAGAGGTTACGTTTTGTTGGTAGTGCGACTAAGCGAAGCCAGCGGTGACGTGGGCTCGGGCCAGCTGCAGGTGTACCGCGCCGCCAACCACTCCTGGTTCCCCGCCTGCCTCAACACGCTGGACGACTCCACGGCGCTCAAGCTCTGCACCATGCTGGGATACTCGTCAGTACCCTCATACTCAAACCAATACATCACACACTCTCAAAATCCCTTGATAAATCTATCCCTTCCAAAAGCTTGACTAAAAGCATTCATTAAAAAAATATATATAAAAAAAAAATAATGCCGGACAATTCACAC
This sequence comes from Eupithecia dodoneata, assembly GCA_947044415.1. Lineage (NCBI taxonomy): Eukaryota > Metazoa > Arthropoda > Insecta > Lepidoptera > Geometridae > Eupithecia > Eupithecia dodoneata. The sequence goes on along the minus strand of OX345656.1, from coordinate 725,701 downwards.
AGCATCATCTAGCCCCAAACTAAGCAGAGCTTGTGTTATGGGTAGGTACTAGATGACTGATATACATAATACAATACATTACATAGATAGATATTTTTTATTATACATAGAAAACGACCAGAACACCCGGAACAAATATCTGCAGATCGTACACACAATTGTTCCGAGGCGGGAATCGAACCCGCAACCTCCTGCGTTGCAGGCGGACCTTCGCCCACCGCGCCACATCGGTCGTCAAATTTCATTCATTCATTGTCAATCAATTTGAATTCAATCAAATTACTTATTAAATTCTATTTATTTAGGTAAAAATTAATCAATCATCATTATCACTATTGGTCTTATATTGTAAGGCTAGTTTGGTAGGCTTCAATCCTTTCGCCAGCCTGTAACAGAAGGTTACAGGTCGATCGTTTCTCAGATGGATGAACAAGAGCAGCTCGATAGGCGGGCCGCGCGCCGGCCGCGGCGGCCACCACAGCGCCACGCACTCGTACCGCTCCTTCCTGCGCAGCGAGGGAGGCCTGCTGCGGGAGCTGCGCGAGTGCAGGCACGACTCCACGCACGTACATCTGATCTGCAACAGCTACGGTCAGTGATAATATATATATATCTCTCTATTTATTTATTTCACTTTTAAAACACATCACATTTTCATTTTTAACCTGTTATTCACATAAATATTTACATGGTTTTACTTAAAGACCCTCAGAGTAATAAGACAGCCTAGTTATTCTAAGTAAAGACCTATCTGTACACTTACATGTGCACAGATAGGTCTCAGTCTAGCAATAAACCATTGAGTATTGAGTATTTAAAACTGTTGCGTATATTATTGTTACATCGATATTTTCTGTTTGCCCTCTTTTGGCAAAGGCCTCCTCTAACCTCTCTCACTTTACTCTATCTCTCTCACAAAACACATCACAATCACATTCAATAATTATGAGGTAACATAAAACTTGATTATAACTTGATTGCAACATAAACATAATGTGCACGTACATACATGCTATAATATAAATATAATATCGAGTAGGTAGAGTTGTGACAAGCTAAAGATTTTTATAAAGAAACTAGTTTGTTGGGTGTGAGAGAGCTGCAAGCAGCTCGCGGGGGTTGTGTATAGGTATTGTGTTTTTTTTCATTGTATTCCCCTTGTCGTAACCTACACCTTTGATTATTTTGTTTGAAATCGATAGCCATGAGAAAATTTTGCGATGAAAAAATGTCAGCCATCTTGGATTTGGAAATGGACATCTTTTTCGTAATCTACGTATGCGAGTTTTCGAAAACGATACCCATATTATGTGGGTGCCCGTCTCAAAGCGAGTATAAACTGCGATATAGAGATGTCAGCCATCTTGAAATTTGAAATGAACATTTTTTTCGTAGTCGACGTATGCGAGTTGATCGAAAACGATACCTATATTAGTGGGTGTGCCATCACACAGCGCGGCTCGCTTCGCTCGCCTTGCTGTATGGCGGTGGTCGCATTGACGCACGGCCGTCATCGAATTCGTAATCCTCACCCCCAAGTTAGTCAAAAACGATACCCATATCAGATTTTTTGATTAGGGGAGAGGGTACAGGGGGGCTGGGGGCGTGGGGGGGTTACGGCACGTTTCAATTGTGTCTGGTTAAATAATTGGAAATAATTTTGGAAAAAATTGGAAAGAATTAAATAATTTTTTAAATAATGGTATTAAATAATTATAATTATAGTTGCTCAAATTAGATTACATGCTATATAATTGAATAATTGTTAATTTCACTTACAAGTAAGTATAGAATTTACCCTCTGCGAGTGCAGCGTGGCTAAGCCTAAGCCTACGTATAACACAATTACGTTCAGATATGTATTATCTTGGAGCAAGATTTTCTATACGGAGGTGAGTTCCGCTATAACATTTCGGAACAGGTAATTAAGATTTCAACCTACCGCTGAATCTGTTTTAAATCCACATTTCTGCGGACCCAGTACAGTACAAAACGTATTTCCCTTATTCCACGGAATTCCTTTTCAAACCGCAATGCCCTGACATCAGAGGGACCATTTGCGATAATGGCTATGAATCGAATTATAACATTAGCACACCGCAACGCGTTTAACCGGCGTCGGTAGCGTGTCCGGTCGGTCTGATCAAATTTCTCTTATACAGGCTTAAAAATCAGGCTCTGGAATCCGACCTAGAATCAAATGTTTCCTAATAAGTAAATGTAGAGTGTCGTTCTAGCAGGCTGTTTTCAACCCTGTACCTCAACACATGGTCCAACAATGGTTTCCCCTTTAAATAATGTGATCTTTGAATGATTGGTTAGATCGGGTAAGCTATTAGTGGTCGATTGTTCGAATTACGTGGTGGACATGAAACGCCTTGATGCTCGCCGCGGCCCCAATTACACGAGAATGCGATTGGTTGCGGTGAACGAGATTTGTTACAATGGCGCATGTGGTTGTTACTAATTCCATCACTGTTTGAAATGTCCACAAATAAAAATAAGTTGTTTTGTAAAACAAAATCTCGCAGGTTTCGACAACAAGATATTAAGAAAGTTTTCTTTGCCCAAAAGTTAAGACACGCTTCGTTTATTCTGAAAGGGGAAAAGGAAACAGTAGAAAATACATTTGTGATAAAAGTTACGCGACAATTCTCAGGTAAATTTAAATTCACCTGAGAATTGCCGCTTAATTACTTGTTCTTTTACATTAGCGGTCCTTTCAGGTTTCTTACAATTTGCTCAACACAAATTGTTAAATTAACAATAGTCTTCAGTACATTTTTAGAGCTTATTTACAGGTAGAACCCAGAGCTGAACTTGTGGGTGGGTACGTTCGTATTTAAAAACGGGTGAATGGGGTAAGTCCGCCGGAATCAGCGCCCGAAAGGCACACTAGCTAAGATAAACAGGGTGAATATATGTAGGTATGTTGTGGCTCTGTGTTTGCTTTGACCCGCGCCGGATGAAATGTTTCCGTAAGCATGTGCGTTCATTCCGTGCCTTACTTTTTGTTTGCATGCAGGGAATGCGAGCTTATTCTAATTTGTAAATTGTTTCTTTCAAAACAATTCCGGAATGATGCTATGTTGTCATGTATTTGTTGGGAGCTTTTATTAACTGCTCTGTAAATTGCAGAGTAAAATAACTTTAGAATAAATAGAGAGCTCTCTGTGGGCGATCCTACAAGGGCGGTAGTGTAGTGGGCGGCACGTGCGACGCTCGTAACTAAATATTTGTCGACGGGCGATTCTTTCGTCAATCGCATTCCGCAACCCTTGCAAACCTGGACGTCGCCCTCGACTCTGGGATCTAATTCTGATAGGAAACTCAGAAAATACTATCACTTGGTAACATAAAAAATACATTATTATGGTATTGTGGTAATACCCCTTTCTATTGCCATAAGACCGACCATCGATCAGATCGATATTAAAGTGATAGTCGAAAATATGTTTGTAAAGCATGAGTTTCGATGATATGAAAGCAGTGCGATTAGTTACGCGTGCAGAGTCGGGGCCGTGGCCTTTCACTGGTAGTTAATCTCAAAGAGCCATGCTCACCACCTGTCACCTCGTCCTACGCACTCTGCTGAAATAACAACTAGTAAATGGGCTTGGACGAGCGCGTGGCAAATGTATCTCAAGACAATACTAGAAACAAGCCATGTTTAAATTAAGTAATAGTGAGTGAAAGTTTCGGATTTACGTAGAATGTACAATTAATAGCAAGGCAGGTAATCTCGAAAACTACGAGTCCGGTTTTGATAATTATTTCACTAACAGCTGCGAAATCCCCGAGTTCTATTTTTGTTTTTATGTAGGGCTTATCTAGGGCACATCCGCGATTAGATCCTAGACACAAATAAGTTTTTCAGTTTCAGTATCAGCCCGTTTAAGTCCACTGCTGGACTTAGGCCTCCTCCAAACGATGCGACGAATTGCATCCTGAGCCGCCTCCATCCATAGACTCTTGTGAAAAAGTTTATTTAAGTGTAATATAATAACCTCGGTCTCTTGTGCAAGGCACTCGATGTTGTTAAAGAAATAAAAAATAGCAATTACAAAAACAGCTATGGGCAGTCATTTCTGTCCTACTTTTTTCTGATACAACATTTGTCCTTTTGTTTAATTAAGATTATAGTTACTTTATTTGATATCATCCGCTTGTACTTGCTTCTTTGTATTTTAGTCATTGAACCAATATATCGTCTCTGATTTATCAAAATAATTACAATCGATCGAATCGGAGATCTACAAGCGATTGATCTGGCTCTCCACAAACCAATTCATCGTAATTCGAAACCTAAATGTTTAATTAGAAACCCGCCACTTACTTGTGACAGATTATAATGAATGGGGCTCCAGGATGCTATGGGAAGACTCCAAGTGTTGAAGGTCTCTTCAAATGCCTCCAAAGCGTCTCTTATTAATAAAGAAACGATTTTTGAGAATAATGAAATTCGTGTCACGAAATAGCGCTTTATCGCGCACAAACAACTCTCTATTGTTTTAATTTAAACAACCCGCCCTCAAATTATTTGAGTAGGTAGAGTTGATGAAATGTTCAAGAGTATAAACAGGTTATAAACCACGAAACTTTCATCATTTAACATTATAGACGAAAACTCTCGAAAGCTTTTCGATAAACTTTTGAATTGGTTGTTGTTTTAGCTACTGAAGCTTAGTTGGTACAAGCTTTTGCGCTTGGCTTTGTTTGATCGTCAAAAGGCTTTTACTTTCGCACTCGACTTCTTGGATCTTCTGTTTCTATTTTAATAATAATACCAAAAAAGCAACAACAAATGTTTGAGGAAGGCACGTTCGTAGTAAGTTCAACATTAAATAAATGGGGTAGATATATAAAGAATAAATTCAAATTAGTTTCAAAGAGGTTCTTTGAAACTTGTCGCCTTTCTATAATGATCTCAGTTCTTTTATCTGTGAAGCCACCGTCTGAACCTCCTTGGCTTCATAGATTTCATTTATATGTATATGTTATAAATTCGGTTTTAATTTACTATGAAATTTGTCTGAGACCTGTCTTGTTTCTTGATTGTTTGTTGTCAATCTTCCAAGAATCAGCAAAAGAATCTTTATGAGTCAGACATAAGGTGGTCGGGCTCTGCTGAGGGCGAGGCTGGCTAACGAGGCCGAGGGCAGAAGGCCGCCGACCTTCGTCTGAAAGCGCACGCATGTGGAAACGGCTTTAGAACAATAACATGCACGCATTGTTTCAGAAAAGTTTACAATTGATGCACATATATTTACGCTTTAAAAAATTGAAGCTGTTGAACTATTTAGGTACTCGTGCACTAGACTTGTTTCTTTGCAAACTTTGTAGATAAAGACAAATTTAGAAACCTTTTTTATCGGTTGAACATGTACCTCAGATGTAGGTAGATAATCAAGTGTAAGTTCTGTTCTCTGTCCTCTCAGGGTTTTCATCCACTAGTCAGTCGATACGAGCTCGACTGGTTGGCTGGTTTCCAAACCTCTCTATTCACAATTCAATGTATCGTTTACAGCCTAATGAAACTTGCACCTGGGGCTAAAACTGTGCATCAGTTCGCCGTCAGTTTATTACAAAAGTCACTAATAAACATTTTGTTTCCACTAGATACGCGTTTTTGCTACAATATTACTAGCATAAACAATCTAGCAAGCTTCATATTCCTAGGTAGACTAGTAAAAGGTGGTTTTTGTTTGTCAAAAGATTCCCCCATAAATAAAGTCATCACTATAAATCGCAAAATGTTCAAACTTAATTAAAAGTAACACGAAATGGATAAAAATCTCGAAGTCATTTCGTAAGGTCCATGACATAAAGTCGAGCTAAATTGAACTTTATTCGGGCACGTTAGGTTTGATATTGGGTTGGCGTTGGAGTGGTTTCATTACCTGTAACGGTGGCCATAAGTTCAGACTTAAATGTTGTCATTTCGTGGCTCATATTCACGAGACCACGGTCGATCTTGAGTATCCCATAATAACTTTGTCGAATAGACTTACTAAAAGAACCTACTAGAGCAAGTTTACCAGACCCTTCCGTATTACTCAACACCTTAACTGCGATCACAGATCAACCTGCAAAGCGTGGTGGTTAAGGAAAAACCAGCTTGTTATGTGAAGGCACGTTCAGCAGTACACGTTTTAATATGTGTGCTGAGGAGTATACTAAGCACTGCCCCACGCCGACTACTATAATAAGCAACGCCCAAGCAGCATTATGCTTTATTGCTGCATAGCGGCAAAAAAAAAAAATTAAGAAAAGTTTAAAATAATACTGAATAATGCTATAGAGTTAGGTAGCGTAGAATTTATGTGCCTCCTTATTAAATCACCGTCCAATTTCCTTCAAAATGACGATACTTTATAAGATTTTTATTGATTCAATCAGCGAAGGAACTCAACATTCAAGACGTAGTTATTGTTTTATTTCGTTGTTACTTTATGAGACATAAAATCATAACTTCCAATAAAGTAGGTAACGACTCGGCAACAAACCGAGAAGACGACGACTGAACGATATTTGAACAGATGGAGCTTCCGATACCTCCTGTTTCTTATCTTTTCCCTTCTTCTTTATCCAAATCAGTTCAATTATTGAAGTCGCAATTTTCAAAGAGCTTTAAAACTGATCTGCAAGTGTTCAAAATCCTTTAAATAAAATTCAGAAAATGTTTCATTATCCCACGAAGAGTTATTCAACATTATCCCACGAAGAGTTATTCAACTTTTCATGAATATAATAATTTGATACTCTTTCAAAAATGTCATAGATGGTATCTCGGTAAGTGATGGGAGGGAGCAGATTAATGTTTAATTTTATTAAATTCCGTCCCACAAAAGGTACGCTTGTGATAACGTATAAATTGGAAATCACGCGGATGGATTTATGGCGATGTGTGTGTCTGATATCGGATACCTCTTGAATAAGCCTTTGTTCCTAACGTTTCATAACCACATGATTTTAACGTAGGTACTTACTATTTAGTTTATCAAATTCCATCGGAGAGTGGATAGCGGTAAGCATACTTCACTACCGCTCTATAGGGAATCACTTTACCACAGAATCAACAATAAACATGAAAAGATTTGTTTTATACATCAATGTTAACGATAATTAAATATAAAAAAGCAAGAAGTGATACGATATACATTAAAATAAATTCGATTCAAAATAACCTACTGAAAGCATTCTTCGAAAAAATAATTAATCGGACAATAATTTTTGACACTCTTTTTCAAAATGAGTAGTTGAGCATTTTCCAATTAGCAGCTCCGTTAGTACGTACTTGATTTTTACCGTTTCTTATAATTTACAGTGGATCGTTCGGTAGAAATTAGACTAAAAAAGGATACAACCTTAAGAATAGGTATTGTAAGAAGTTCAATGATGATAAACCAACGTAAAAAAGTTGACTGCGGTTGTAGCAATGTCTACGGCGTAGCACAGCACTTGGCTACGGGGCGTAGAGGTTGTAGCAATGTCTACGGCGTAGCACAGCACTTGGCTACGGGGCGTAGCGGTTGCTACGAGAAGACAGCTTGCCAAAAGATGTGAGAGGCTATTTTCTTAGTAATTCCATTGCGTTCGTGTAGTGTAGTTGACTAACTGTAGCATAAATATCAAGACCTGATTTTACACCATTAGTGCTAACTTAATGATAAAATTTAAAGAAAGTATTTGTAGACAAGTAATAGGCTTCTTTGTGCGGATCTATTTATCTTGCGCCGCGTCGCCGCCAGTCAATCATTCTTGCTCACGCCGCGCCACCATCCATCACTCCTCAGGTGCTCGTCCGTACGAAACTCATCATAGACTAGACTACCTATGTACGCTAACTTTAGGAACCATTCGAATGTATTGATGGATTTGACTACCTATTTAGACTAACGCTCACACTAGGCAAACAAGTTAATGGTTTTGTATACCGTCGAAACTAGCTAGAAACAGCTACTTGCCCACTGACTATTTATGAACGTACCATATGTAAAGAATAATGAAAAAAGCAAGATTATAAACAAACTAGGTTCTGCCCGCTTAGGATGTAGCCCCGGGGTTGAAGTGTCTCATCGCGCTATAACGAAGAAACCCGCCATAAACTGAGTCACATCTATTTGTAGCTGCAAAAGCTTCTTAGAGCTTTCCTATTAGAGATTTAATATTTTCCTACGTTATACTAAAAATAGAAGTTTTTTTTCTAACATTGTTTAACAATGCACTACGAGTCATCATCATCATCATCAGCCTATAGCAGTCCACCGCTGGACATAGGCCTCCCCCATGAGCGCCATAGCACCCTGTCTTCAGCTTGCCGCATCCAGCATCTACCTGCAGTCTTTTGCAGGTCGTCATCCCACCTGGTCGGAGGGCTTCCTACACTACGTTTACCGAGTCGTGGTCTCCACTCAAGAACACGTTTGCCCCAGCGGCCGTCGGTTCTTCGCGAGATATGGCCGGCCCACTGCTACTTCAACTTGCTAATTCTTTGAGCTATGTCGATAACCTTGGTTCTCTGTCGGATGTATTCGTAACGAATCCTATCCTTCAGAGAAACTCCTGCTCTCCACTCGCTGAACTGGTGGACCAGCCCTATCGTGAGTGTCCACGTCTCAGCTCCGTAGGTCATAACGGGTAGGACGCACTGATTGAAAACTTTCGTTTTCAAGCATTGCGGTATGGATGACGTGAAGACTTGACGTAGTTTCCCAAATGCTGCCCAGCCTAGCTGGATCCTCCTTTTGGCCTCCTTCTCGAAACTGTTTTTACCCAACTTCAGAATCTCCCCAAGGTAATTGTACTCGGAAACAGTTTCGAGAAGGTGACCATGTACGACCACCGGCCTTGGATCAATGTGACCATTGATCATGACTTTGGTTTTATCCAAATTCATGCCAAGACCGATACACCGGGAGGCTGAAGCTAGGCCGTCCAGCATCTGGTTTAGTTCCTCAAGCGACTCCGCCATTAAGACTATGTCATCAGCGAATCGCAGGTGTGAGATGTACTCGCCGTTTATATTAATGCCCTTTCCTTTCCAGTCCAGTAACCTAAACATATCTTCCAATGCGCACGTGAACAGTTTCGGGGATATGACATCCCCCTGCCTCACTCCTCTGCGCAATTGGATGGGTTTAGACTGCTGATCCTGTACTTGGACACTCGTGGTGGCGGCCTCGTAGAGACATCTCAGCACCTGGATATAACGATATTCTACTTGGCATTGCTGTAAGGAATCCAGAACAGCCCAGGTTTCGACGGAGTCAAATGCCTTCTCATAGTCCACAAAAGCCAGACACAGGGGCTGATTATACTCTTCGGACTTCTGTATAATCTGCCTCACACTACACACACACTGCACACACTAAACTACGCACTACTACCATGCACTACGAGTAACATTATTATATGCCCTATATAGGACATTGATAAAATGAATGGTACAATTCATTTTCTACTAAAAAACGTTGATTTTTTACAGTCAAAGAAATGTCTTACGTTGTCAGTGTCTATCTAGTGCAGTAGTGAAGTACTACATAGTAGTATAAAACAAAGTTACTTCCCGCTGTCTGTCAGTCCCTATGTATGCTTAGACCTTTAAAACTAAGCAACGGATTTTAATGCGGATTTTTTTAATAGACAGTGATTCAAGATAAAGGTTTTTCTGTATATAATACAAGCACCCGTGGGAAAGCTGGGGCGGGTCGCTAGTTGGACAGTTCAAAATCAAAAATTCAAATGTGTTTATTTTCTTTCGGCTTATAAAATAAGCACTTAGACAAGTCAAATTTTATACTATTCATTATTATCAAATAACATTATTTTATTATTTTAATGTTCACTTCAATTTTTTGTCCACTGAAAAAGAAACCACTGTTATGCTTATATAACTTTATGTGTCTAATATATTTGATTATCTAAATCTGGTGCAATTTTATATACATGTCAATATTTATTTAAAGCTAAGCACAACATTGAATTTCTTACATACTATTGTCTGAACTGAGCGGCATCTGGCCAAGCATTCACATCATTGATGTAATCATCAGAAACGTATTTACCTAGCCATCCCTAAAACGAACAGTAAAAAAATATATTTAACAAAAGTAAAAAATGGTCGGTGAACGCGGCAAAGTAAACATTATTACCGCATTCCCCGCCACGAAAGTATTTTCTGAACTTTTATTAAATTCAAAGCATTCCGAAGAATTTGTTACGGAAAAGGTCATAGACAAATCTCGGACAGAAGTTTGTAATCAGTTGTAATCTGGCTGTAATCCGTTCGTCGCGAGCTCCGGCGGCGGCCGACGGACTTTAATTACGTTTTCGTGAGGCCCTCCACCACCTGCGCGCGGGGCCCGCGCCACGCGATATCCGCGAGCGCTCGATACTTTATTACCGGTACTTCACTTACTTAACAATATCAGGAAATCAAACTTGAAGAATTCGTGACTCGTTCGTTTTCATACAGCCTATCTACCTATGATAGTAGGTAAAGTGATCATTATCGTAAGGCAGATAATTTGCCCACCTCGCTGTTAGTTTGTAGCTTACACCATCAAAAAGTGTTTACCGCTTCCCAAAAAGGGTTTTTGCCGCTTCAATTTTAATTTGGGTTCCGCTCGCTAAAGGTGGGAATGAATAAAGAACTTGTTTTTGCCTGCGTTTAATTACGGCTGACTTTGTGTTTCGCGGGTTTTGACACAATTTACGTGGGAGAAACAAACATGAAAGCTAGTTAGCTATAGTGAGCGGAGACAAATGGGCAGGCTTGTAAAGCTAATCAGGCCTCCTTTGAACCCTTTACTTTTACCGCGCGCCCTAAAATTGGCTCACATACACATAAGCATAATATTATGTACCTACACACACATTCCTGAAACCCTTTTACGTAGACTAAAATAGACATGTACTGACCTGGGTATTCTATCTCCACATGTGACATTCAGTCCGTAAACCGGCTACGAGTATATTGTGCTGTTACCGAGGTAAAGAAAAGAAAGAAAGAAAATACATTTATTTGACACTATACATAACACATTACATGGTAAGAAAATAAGAAAAACAAGAAAAAAAAAATTACAAGAAAGGTACATTGCCTACAAGAAACAAAAATGGAAGCATCTATTATTGTTTCCAATAAACCACTGGTTTCATGAAGTCAAAGTGGTAATCAACTCGGAAACGGTGCGTTGTAACAGGGAGTTAAACAAATAATAGCTTTTGAATAGGATCACATTTCACCCACGTCTTACAAACAAGAAAAGTTTTGCAAAAAAATTATATAAAAAGATGGCATACTCGTACTTCTTATATCCTTCCTTACAGTCTAACATTATAAAAATTTTTATGAAAATGTTCAAGGACAGATTACTGTTCTTGAAACCTTACCTATAATTGAAGTCAAGTTAAGATGGCCGAGAATTCCTCAATATTGTAATAGAGATACAGAAATACAATTTATTGGTAAAATTTGTTTACAATTTATATAATAATTGTACATAATACTGCATCTGAACAACTTTTAATAGTAATTTTATTAATATGTTAGACTGTAAGGGTGGAGTTTGGAAGTATGCCATCTTTTTATCAGCATTACACACGTCTTTGCTCTAGGGCGTGTGTTTATTTTAAGGGACCCTTATCATCCTTCGTTGCAAAATAAGGTGTGGATATATGTACAGGGTGTCCGGTAATTAATGGATAACTCCGCAGGCACGTGAACTAAAGAAAAAAAACTAAATAAATCCTTGACTGCAGCAGATAGATTTTAGGATACAAGTCATGACATTTTTGTTTCAAAAATAAAACTATTTTATGTATTTCAAATAATTGTGCAAAGTATCGTCTGTTTTCTTAGTTGTAACCTTTTCTCTCCTAAACTATCAAACACAAGGTTTTTTATTGTCATCACCGTACTAAATAAATGAATACCAAGGACACCTTTGGCTTATTTTTTTTTAATTAATTTCTTAATACGTATTCGGTACTCGTTCATCGCGTGAGCTTCCCTCTGGGGGTCTGCAAGTCAGCGCTGGGCGAGACAAGCAACGTCATCGGCATATGTATATAGACACTCCTTAACCAAAATTACTTTTTCACCTCCAGAGTGCGGCAAGCGGCGAACAATCGGAGGAGCGCAGAAACGGATAGTGGGGGGCGTGGAGGCGAGTCCTGGGGACTGGCCGTTCCTGGCAGCCATCCTGGGGGGGCCCGAGGAGGTGTTCTACTGCGCCGGCGTGCTCGTCGCCGACCAGTGGGTGCTCACCGCCTCGCATTGTGTCGGGAAGTGAGTATTTATACTTAATTGTATATCATAAATGCCGCCAGAGGCGCATGGCGCTCTGTAGACTGTCTGTCAGAATACAAGATAAGTGATGATGATGATTATTTGTTATTGGCAACTGTGTCTGGTTGGTCATTTTTCTGCCAGTGTCATTTAATGGAAAATAATTGTTAGATTAATGAGTTTTTGAATTATGAAGATGCTTTGATATTTTCACCAAAGCTTAGTTCGTAATGTACCACGTGCAGGTTAGGTTGGTTTGGGAGACGAGATGTTGGTGCCTTACACCCCAAGATTAGTTGAAGTCTTTTTGGGCATTCGATAACATTTCTTTAAAAGTTTGGGGGCCAGTAAGTACTAAGGTAATATTTTATTGTTCTATCCTCAATATCACGTTATATCTATATATATAGGCTTCTCTTGAAATCTGTTGAGGGATATATAAGGTGATTGTTGTCTCTTGCAGCCACTCGGACGTGAACGGCTGGACCATCCAGCTGGGCATCACGCGGCGCCGCTCGCACGCCTACTACGGACAGAAGGTGAAGGTGCGCCGCGTCGTGCCGCATCCGCTGTACAACATCGGCGTTGCCCATGACAACGACATCGCACTCTTTCAGGTATAATAGGCATTATTGAACAAGTTGCCAGAACAGTTACAACTTGCTTGACTGATTTGCTTAAACTTGAAAGTAAGGATTGGATTGGGAATCGCGATAACAAAATTAAAATACTGTCGCAATATCTTTCCTTTAAGTTAAATTTGACAAATACAGATCTTAGAATGATTTGCGTGTTATTCTACAAAATACTAGCGGTATGCCACGACTTCCTGCTACTTTGTGCTAATAATATTTCATTAGCAAAATATTACACCGAATAATCGAAGCCAAAATTGTTTCTGATATAAACGAAATAATAAAATAAATTAAACGAATGATTTTGATATCAGCGATTAGCAATCCGTGTAGGTTTGCATTATAATAAGTGCATGATTGTTGAAGGTTGTAGGTACTTGAATAGATTAAGTCTTTCCTGGTATTCCTGCCGTAGCAGCCGCGGTCCGCTCGTCCGACATTCAAAAAAAGCCAGCAGCTAATTCGGCATTCATTCTGGGTCTATTCTTTATCCACATGTTTAAACTTGAGTACTTGTTGCGAGATATTTGGTCGTATCGTAATGTAGGTATGTATGTTTGTTGGACAGTTGGCAGTCCGCGTCCGTTACCACGAGCAGCTGTCCCCGGTGTGCCTGCCGCCGGCGGAGCGCGCGCTGGCCCCGGGCACGCTCTGCACCGTCATCGGCTGGGGCAAGCGGGACGACAAGGACAGTAAGTGTACTCCTACATACACTTACTGTGTACATTATTGTACACTCGCTACCACGACCTCTTCCTTACCATAACCTATGAACCGGTACTCGAGAAAACAAATGGTTTTAGATAGGTGTTGATAGTGAGTGTTCTGTTTCTGTGCAGTGTCGGAGTACGAGCCGGCTGTGAACGAGGTGGAGGTGCCGGTGCTGAACCGCGACCTGTGCAACCAGTGGCTCGAGCACCGCGACCTCAACGTCACCGAGGGGATGATCTGCGCGGGGTACCCCGAGGGGGGGAAGGACGCTTGCCAGGTACATATACTACCCACCTAGATTGTACGACGAGCCAACATAGATAGAAGATAGATAGAAATATATAGAAAACACTTTATTATACCACACAAAACAGAAAAACAATACAGAAATAAACAATAGAATAAAGGAAGTATAAAGGGCGGCCTTATCGCTGAGAGCGATATGGCCGCCTCTCAGCGATATATTCCAGGCAGCCTTAGGATGGACTAGACATGAAAGAAAAATATAGAAGGTTAGATACAGACTGATTCCTTAACGAGGGTGTCATTTGAGCATTCGCACATTGTACTATACAACTCTACCTAAGGAATGATACAGCTCAAAGGTCCCCTTTTTATTTTTAGGAAATTTCTCCTCATTTAATTGTAAATTAAATTAAAAACGTTTATTGCAGTACCTTTTTTACAAACATAAATTGATTTGGGAGCCTCCATTTAAGCAAACATTTGCTTGTGTTTGGGGACTCCGCTCTTGCCAGTGATGTACTAAATATTTTTAAACGTACGCGATCAGAACACCTAATGAGTAGTGAGTTGGAGCGTTAAATAACAATAAATACCTCATATCGGACAATTCACACAGCATTCATTCGTTCTCTCGTGACTCCAAGTTTTCCGCTACTTTTGCTAGGTTTGGTTGTTGCTTCGATAATGACCAATTTATTGGTACTAAAATATTGAACACATCAGATTGAATAACCATTCAAACATTACCACTAAATTATTTTAAATTCTCGTACATAACGAATAGTAAAATATAATTAACTATAAGTAAAATTATGCACAATGTCAAGAAAAACTCGGCTAAAGTTGGCGTTCTGCTTGCTTTCGACACGACACTGTCTGAGAGCTCCGGAGGATACGAAGTGATAATCTCACTGGGGGCCGGGGATCGCAGCTCCGTTAGTATCACAGCTTGCTCCTGGATACGGTTTTCTAGCGAGTCAAATCTATTCACCAGGTGACACATAGTTCCTTGCATTTCACGCACTAAACATTCAAGCGGATACGACATATTCTATGTATAAATAATGACTACGAACGCGGAGCAGTTACAGCGGTGCACGTCGCCTCAGCGAGGACTTGGAATTGAGTGTTTACTACGTGAGAAAACTCCGCCATAAGTAGCATAAATATCCTAGAGAAAAATCAAACAAAAAACATGGACGTGGTGTATATGTTAGCACTTACTCGTCTGAGGAACAATAAAACTCCATCGATATTTTGTTTACAAAGAACAGGATCATAAAATAATCCGTTTCTGTTCTCCATTGTCTTGTAATAGAGCCCGCATTCCGAACGTAATATTTCCAATCCGAAGTCATTACGGTCGTGCCTGCCTCGCGACGCGAACATCAATCGAATACAAATATTTGTGCGCCCGATAGGTAAATCCAATAAGGGCCCCCCTAAAAAGGTGCTTACACACCACGCTTCTAACATTTTACGCTTTCTTGTAGTTTTGAGTCAGATACACTGTATAATTATTTATATTTGTAGTTTTCTATTGAGTCGATCGAATGACAATATTCACTACACAATATTATATTCCCGGCCGAAGATATTCTTTGTATTAAATGTAGCAGAGTTACGAACCGATATCCGTAGAGGAGTGTGTGTAAGGGCCGTGAGGACGCGCCGTGGGCGGACTACAATAAACAACTCTTTCGTACTTGAGTTCCAATAAAGTTGTAAGCAAGCTCGAATTTCTTCATAACGGAATTCTTTCGTGACGCTTTCCGAATAGCTTTTCGTGTCTAACTCGTGTTATGAAGTGTCGGGGAGATTCGCAGGTAGCTCTTGTTTACCTACGTCGTCCATTTTAATAAACAATTATTGCGACGTGATAATATCGTTGTCACGTATTGGAAACATTCAGAATGTCACGACATTTTTATAGTAGTTCAATATTTATGTTCTTTGCTTGGGGCTAGATGATACCGCGTCAATTGTCCAGCATATAAAATGATAGTAATGAATAATGCTGGACAATCCACACAGCACCATCTTACTCCAAGCTAAGCAGAGCTTGTGTTATGTTATAATAATACTTTTGATTAAAAAAATCGTTTTTTAATATGACCTATAGATTGTTTGCAAAGCTAGCTCAATTGTTTCAATTTTATCGGTTTCTATTATTTTATTATAACTTTCTTTGTTAATAACGTAATTAAAATACGGTTTTGTGTTTTTTTCTAGGGGGACTCTGGCGGGCCGCTTCTATGCAAGGACCCGGAGGACCCGTCGCGTTGGTACGTGGGCGGCATCGTGTCCTGGGGCATCAAGTGCGCCCACCCGCGCCTGCCCGGGGTCTACGCCTACGTGCCCAAGTACATACCCTGGATACAGGCCCAGATACGGCACTACAATGATGACAACGCTAAGTCTGACGATGTATAAGGATATATTGATGGTTTCGAGTTTTTAAACGTTTTTGACTCTTCGAGGACTGACGGTTAGCGAGTACGAGTACCTATGCTCAAACGTGGAATACGCTCTATGGAATAGACAATCTTGAATAGACGCATTTTATATACCTAATAGATAAATATATAAATAGACTGTAGCAGTCATCTCAGTTGTGGACTGTAATAACGACGACAATAATGTTGAAATATTGACAATAAAATAACTCTTAAGACGAATATATTGATTGCGCAGCCGAGGAAGGTTTGTTGTGGTGTTGTTGTTTTGCGATGTTTTAGGTATTATAATATCTAATTAAGTACATATATACAATATTTTATACTCATAATACAATATAGACAATACTAGATTTCTAAATGAATAAATTATTTATCTGACTTATTAAAGTATTTATTGAAACTATTCTATCAAATTAGAAAATTGTTAAATAAAGAAATAGTTTTAAAACTCCTTTTGCGGCTGTGCAGTGCAAGGAGCTAAATGTTTTTACGAAGCACTCGACAAGTGTTGAAGTAAATTATGTAAAGCTGTGATATACGAAATTCTTACAAAACTTATGAAATGCTGAGATTCTAATAAACGTTTACCCGTTGCGACAAGGTTGACTTTACTTTTCATATCTCGATACTTTTTCTCGAGTATTAAATTGAAATGGTTAAATATGTAGAAGGTAATGTGAATTAGAAGTTCTTGTTTAAAACGTGAAACTCGTCTAAGTCGCGTACTCAGTCAAGTAGGGTTCTCAAGCTTTAGCTAAATTTTAGATTATTTTTTGTGATATATTTGTAACTTGTTTCTATTCGGTATTTTAGAAGATGGTCATGATAGAAGTTAAAATGTTTGTTTGATGTTTGATGTCGGTAGATCTAGAGAAAAGTGCTTTTATAGATTGAATATAATGAACTCTTGGTTTATAGTGTAGTAAGTAGTAGATATAGATAACGTGAATTCAAATTTTAAAGTAAATAAATGTTGCTCGTGTAAGGTCTTTCCTATTTGACAATACATTGGTCGACTCGTTACATTCTCAAAGATTATCTAATGTTGCCTAATAAGTATAGTAAGCGGGTCACTGGTACCCTTACCTAACGTTCGACAATAACTTAACTTAATTCAAATGATTACGACAATGAGTGTAATATTA
This sequence comes from Eupithecia dodoneata, assembly GCA_947044415.1. Classification (NCBI taxonomy): domain Eukaryota; kingdom Metazoa; phylum Arthropoda; class Insecta; order Lepidoptera; family Geometridae; genus Eupithecia; species Eupithecia dodoneata. The sequence goes on along the minus strand of OX345656.1, from coordinate 708,210 downwards.
TGACAATAATGTCGATAATTTTTGACGATATATTTACAGATAGGTACATAAGAAATTAAACGCTTTGTTGGTATACAAAATGATTGGTTGCTGTTATTTTATTACTCAAATTAGGAATAACATTTCCAAACCCGTTTTCTAACGTGAAATTAGAAGTAGCTTTAATAGTGGGTAAGCGTTGAAGTAAAGTAGAATATATATTTCAAGTCAGTCTTTTTATACTAACTCATAGATGTTCCGTTTAAATGTATTATAATAATGCAGTTATAGCATAGGCTATGCTCAAAATGACAAATAACTAGATGTAAAATAGGTATTGAAATTATATAAAAATATGAATATAATGAAAGTATGGTTGTTGACTTCTTATAAGTCCTATTCTTCAACTCGAGCTTTCTAATAGATGTCTAAAATACCGGTAAGGTATATTTTATGTATTAGGGAAAGAATAGCATATTTATTATATTTGAAATCCTTTCCGGGGCAAATTATTTTTATACTATACATAATATAGCAAACTGCCAGACTACTATTTTATTTTTGAAAAAGTTATTTTTTATGAGTTGTTATAACTTATTATATGTACCTAATGTAGGTAAAATTTTCTAACTAGCATTTAAAACAAACTAAATTTATATTTTTAACTACCTTCATTATTATAATTTAAAAGTGTTACGCTACATTTTGGCTCTTCGTTATTTTTGACGTTATGATATAAAGTACAATAAGGTTAGGAACCTACGCCTAGATTTAGATGTAGCTCTACGCTTTAGCGTTCTATGTACTTATGATAATTGTGATCTGAAGATGTACAGCTATTCTATTATTTATTAGTGATTTGTGACCCACTGGGTACACTATGAGGATTGTTTCTCAACATTCTTGAAATGTTCTTCGCTAAAATTTCACAACTGCTTTTTTTATTGATAGCAGTTTTATTAAGGGTGGTTTTCTATTGTAGGAGTATGATTTATTAGGGCTTACACATTAATTTAACAGCGAATTTTCATTACCCATAAATTTATAAAAGTATTGCGTTTACCTAATGAATGTTATATTTTCGGATGTCGATAAAAGTTCAGTGTATTCTTTGACCTGTTTCTTGTGGCTTGCTATAATTCCTAGTACAGTTTAGGGTGTCTGATACTTTTATACATAATGAATTATAAATAACAAACAAATGCATTGGTAATTGGCTTTATAGAACATGCGTATGAAGTACGCATGTTCAGCTCTTAATGTTTATACATAAAAGTGTAGGTTTACATGGTGTTTTATGTACATGTATAATAGTATACTGTTGTAGATAATAATCGCTGTTGAAAATAAAGTAGGTGAAATTATTTCGTGTTCAAAGCATATCTTCTGAGTCTTTGACTTCTAGTTTAGGATAGATTTCTTATTGTGCTAAAACTACAATGGTTAAATTACTTTGTTATAATAAACATCTTGGTACTAGATTATGTAGGTACCTACCTACGGGGAACCTAATAGATAAACAAACAGATATTTAATAACCTACGTGGTGTATCGAAATCTACGTTTTATGAAAACCCCAGTTAAGTTTTATCACCATTTTAAACTTTTCCAATATTTCCTTAATAAATATACCTAGGTACCTAAGTTCTTTCCATAGTGAAATAAAAGAAGGGTTGTGTATTAAATGTTTTAGAGTTGTCCTGTGGAATAGTTGTCAGTAGCCAATACTCGTGTACACTTTTGGATGTTAAATATCGTAGAATCTGTTTGTTAATCATTAAATGTTACTATTTTATTTACTTTAATTCTATAATTTTTATATTTACCAAATCATTATATTCTTTAAAATATAATGAAGTATTTTTTTATAAATAATACCTACCATAAGTATTAGGAACCTATCTACTTATACCTATTTTATTGTTTTTATAGAAATTAGTATGAATGAAGTCTAGTCCATGATTGAAAAATTATTATAATAAAATGAATAAGTACATAGTTATAATAAAAAGTAGTAATGTAATAGAGACGCACAAAAATACTCTGTACTATATAAGTTCCCTATTTAGAAGGTTCAGTTAAACATCCCAGAATAGTTCATTATTATAGATGTTATATGTGTAGAAGTTGCTTTGTGTGTCCTTCTGCGTTTTGTACCTACTTAGGTAACTCTATGATGTTAGTTACGTGCCTCTTGGCTAGATAATTATATCCATTATTTTGTATAATAGTAAGAGAATTTACGTTTTGTCGACGCTAAGCGTTAGATTTCAGATTTTACGACCTACCTAGTCAATAGGTAGGTACTACTCGTTCAATGTGAATGGACAATAAGTATGATATAGTATAGTCTTTGGTTTTTCTAATATCTATTATAATAAAATATATTTGACATGACATATCGCTTTCATATCAAACAGTTGTAAGAACATTTCTTGTTTATTTTTTAACGACATTGTTATCAACGCAAGTTAGTTATTTTCTTTAGAACTTAACTTTGTAAGTAATACCTACCACTAAAAGGTCGAAGTCACGAGCAATAGAGTGCCCCCTGTATTTCTGTGTAGGTCGACAAAACCATTGACCGGCACAGAAACGCTGGGTGCACTATAAAAAACAATCACATACCTAAACCGAAGAATAATAAAGCCTATATACTCGTAGGTACGCAAGATCTAAAAAGTCTAGCGAAAAAGGTTGTGCTCGTGAGTTGGCTCAGCGCGCGCAAACTGTTTCCGCAAGTGAGCTTGTAGGCGAAAGTTTGAATTACCAATATTTGTAAATGTTTATTTAGTTGTGTTGTCTCACGCTGTCGCTTTGAGGTACTTGTGTAGCTACCTTTGTTCTTAGAGCTTGGAATAAATTCATACAGTAAAACTGAAGTTTTAATATGAAACGTCATTCCCCCTTATTACGCCTACTTTGTTTTGTGGTGGGCCCACCTTTAATGATGATATTGTGGTTAAGGCCGATGACAGTAAGTCTAGCGCCCACAGGGTCAGAGGCGAGATGAATCCCTGGGCGGGTACCTACTCTCAACTGTCACACGATCACCGTGCGCACATCGGACTCCGAACCTGTACAACGTAACCTTACGAACTGAAGAAAACCTTGAAGAACTCGAAATCAGAATTCATAAATATGTTTAGCTCTCTGAAGCAGAAGTACAAGCCGAAATTAACTTTATTGCGTTGCTTCTAGAATCCAAAACGTATTTTTGAAGCCCAGAAAAACAAATTACTATTTTGGCCACAATGAGCGCCTTATTACCTTTTGCACCTTTATTTTTGCTCAAAAAACTACTTGTCATAAAGGGTCTTTTAATACTTCCGAACTTTTAAAATTGATAGCGACCATATTTTGAAGCTACGTCTGTCAAATTGGATGTCATTTATCCAGCTTATTTTGCCAAATCACCATGAACGGATACAGCGTTCCACAACACGTGCAAATGATAAAATTGTTTTATCAAAATGGGTATTCTGTTCGGGCAACGAATCGCGCGCTTCGCCTATTTTACAGTCGCCATAATCGTCCTACGGAGAGGACTATTCGCAGTGTGGTGGATAAATTTGAGTCCACTGGTTCAGTAAACGATCGACCAACATCCGTACGTCGACGAAACGCAAGATCTGCCGACAACATCGCTGTTGTCAGTGAGTGTGCAGGAGAATCCTAGGCAGTCGATTATGCGTCTCTCACAAGAACTCGACCTTTCGCAGACCACAACTTGGCGAATTTTGCGATGATTACCAACTTGTTTTGGCCTGAATTGGATGATCTGGACACCAACGACATGTGGTTTCAACAGGACGGCGCTACGTGCCACACAGCTCACGCCACATTGGATATTCTGCACGAGCGATTTGAGGGCATGGTCATCTCGCAGGTGATATCAACTGGCCACCGAGATCGTGCGATTTGACCCCGTTAGACTTTTTCTTGTGGGGCTTTCTTAAGTCTCAGGTCTATGCGAATAAGCCACAAACCACAGCGGCCCTCAAAGCCAACATAACACATGCCATCGGTCAAATTCAGCCTGATTTATGCGCCAGACCATGGAAAATTTGACATTTCGGATGCGCTCTACCCAGCGAAGCCCTGGCGGACATTTGAATGATGTTGTATTCCATAAATAATGGCAACGATAGGTCTTTCAAACGAATAATATATAATAATAAAAAAATTCGCTGATATCTCACACACACTTTGTTTTATTCAAATTTAAAGATACGAAGCGCTTAATGAAAGACCCTTATGACGTTGTAATGACAGGTAAGGTAAATAAAACAATGAAATAATCGAGTTAATATATTTTACTATAGGATACAAGTTACATTAATCAACAGTAGGTATAAATAACTAGCTAGTAGGTAACTGCTAACTAACGCGGTTACGCTGCACCCAACTACTCTCACTGTCCGAACGCGATGTTATTCTTTCTAGGCGACAATGGATTCTCTTATAATATATTATTACATCGATTGGTATATTTCGTCATATCTGCTTGGTTAACCTCAGAGATCCATCCAGAGTAGGTACCTAAACATTATTTAATGTCTTAAGTACTACTTAAAAAAATACTATATAGTCTATGATTATTTATTTCTAAATAATCACCTGAATTGATATACATGTATTTCTCGTCTTGAATTTCCAATGTCGCCTAGAACATAATCACTCATTTCGTTACAAATTGCATGCAAAAAAAAAACACGAAATGCTGTCTTTACAACGTTGTGGTATTATTTGAGGCGTGGGCACAATTATTAAATGATAGATCATTTTATGGCAGTGTTTGTCTATCGAGAGCTTTGATATAGTAGTTCTATTCAAAAGCAGAGCGAATGCACGAAAAACACACTGAACTTGGATACGAAGATAAAAACACACTTGAACAAAACACAATAAACGAGGAAAAACCTAACTCTGCACAGCAAACCACTCTTGGTAAAATTATAATGGTCTCTGATGAATTGGGGCGAAACCTAGGAAGTAGAATAGCCAATAAGTTAAATACAAATGTACAATTTACTAATAAAAGTATGCCTGACGCTAATATGAGAAATATCTTAGAAGAGTTCGAGAAGCAAACGACAAATATGATGCCAACTGACACGGCTGTACTATTGATAAGTAGATTTTCAAAATACAATGGATACATGTACCCAAATCTACTTCAGAAAATAATCACCAAAATAAAATGCAAAATTATAATTGGATCTTTAAAGTATGATGGAATAAATGACAGTGACATCTATTACATCAACAACAATATCCACCATCTTACTGTTATAAATGATAACATCAAATATTTAGATGTCAACAACTCAACAAGAATCAACACATATACCAATGCCTATAATCTAGCAGTAAAGATATGCTACAATATAAATGACTTCAAGAGCACAAGTAATCTCCAGTTTATAAAACTAAGCAATGAACAAGAAGAGGTTTTTCCACACGCAAGGGAAGTACTAGAAGAAACATAAAAACACCAGCAACTAGTAGGAATGTTAAATTAGTAGTAGGACATCAAAATGTACAGGGGATAAACCGAAAGACACTATTAGTTGACTTGTTTTTTGAAGAGGAAAAAATAGATGTATTCTGTATAACGGAAACATGGCTAAAGGAAGAAGAAAAAAGTGTATGCTCTTTTAATAATTATAGAATAATTAGTGCTAATTGTAGGAGTAATTATGACCGCGGAGGCACAGCTATCATAGTTAAAGCTGGTTTACAAGCTAAAGAAAGAAAAGACATAGCTAAATTGATCGTTGAAAAAGATTTTGAGGCTAGCTGTATTGAAATGAAGCAATGTCTTGTTCTTGTTGTGTATAGGTCGCCTAGTGGAGACTTTAAAGTGTTTCTCAGACAGCTTGAACTTTGTCTTTCGACCCTAACTAAGTTTAGATCCAATAAGCAAAAAGAGATTATTCTTTGTGGTGATTTCAATGTTGATTTTAAAAGTAAAACTCACCAATGTAATATTTTGTTAGACTTACTCGGTTGTTATACTCTAAAACAAACTATTTATGACGTAACAAGATTGACCAGCCATAGTGGTACTTGCATTGACAATATTTTCACAAGTGCAGAGGTTTCAACCCAAAAAGTAGTGATGGGTATACAATCCGATCACTTTGCTCAAATCATAGCTTTCAATGCTGTTACTGATGCTGTCAAAAATATTTACGTTAAAAAGCGGATAATCAATAATAATTTAATTGCAATTTTGAAAGCAAATCTTAGATCTGAATTCTCTAGCCGAGTTATTTTTGATTTCAAGGACTTTTTTTCATCTTTTATGCTGATACTAGACAGCGTTATGCCAGTTAGAACAGTATGTGTAAGGAATAAAAAGTGTTTTAATGACTGGGCGTCAAAAGGTTTAAAAATTTCACAAGCTAACATGAAAAGATTATATTATGTATTATCATTGACAAATGATGAAAACCTTAGAATTTATGTAAGAAAATATAGCAAAATATTCAAAAACTGTTCACTTATGGCAAAAAGGATTAGTATACGTAGAAAAATTCTAGGTTCTGACAATGTTATGAAATCTACATGGAATATTATAAAGAAAGAAACGGGGAAAGATACAGCGGACTGCAATCGATATATAAAATGTATTAAAAACCTTAACAACGAAATCTTAACGTCGCCTACGAAAATTGCCGATTATTTTAACGACTTTTTTGCCCAGATCGCTAGTGATTTGACAAAGAATCTAATGTCAACCGAAGTAGAAGCTGTTTCCTTTCTTCGCAAATTTTCTTCACCTAATGACATCACCTTTTCATTGAATGACATAACTCCTGTTTGTGTTATAAAAATTATCGATAGCCTGAAATGTAAGAGCTCATGTGATCTGTGGGGTATAACGACCGCATTAATAAAATCACTTAAATTTGAATTAGCTTCTCCTTTGGCAAACGTTATTAATAATTGTATACTAATAGGTGATTTTCCAGATTTACTTAAATTGGCGAAAGTTATACCGCTTTATAAAAAAGGCTCGCACTCGGATACTAATAATTATAGACCAATCTCTCTTTTACCAATTTTTAGCAAAATTTTTGAAAAATATATTGTAAACGAGTTGTATGCGTTTGTAGAGTCTAATAAAATTATAAATAGCAGGCAATTTGGTTTTCAAAAGAATAAAAGCACTGCACATGCCATTAATACCTTACTTGAAAGAGTTCTTTGGGACTTGGACAGTTCCAAAAACACATATGGTTTGTTCTGCGACTTGTCTAAGGCCTTCGATTGCGTAAATCATAAAATTCTTCTGGCTAAATTACACCATTATGGCGTCCGAAATAAAGAGCTCTCTGTTATTACTTCGTATCTCAAAAATAGAAAACAAATCACAGAATGTAACGGTGCGAAATCAAACTATTGTGAAATTGAAATGGGAGTCCCTCAAGGCTCCATTTTAGGACCTCTTTTGTTTATTATATACATTAATGACCTTCTGACTTGTGTTGAAAACGAAACTGATATTGTCTTGTTTGCAGATGACACTACTGTCATTGTTAGCGACAAAAATAAAGAAAAGGTTTCCTTAAAGCTCGATAAATTAGTTTTGTCAATAAATCACTGGTTTAAGGCTAATAATCTTATTTTGAATATGGAAAAAACAAATATTATACGATTCTTCTTGGGTAATGTTCCAGGTGTAGATGATTCTATACAAAATACAATTATGAAATACTCAATTAATGCAATAAATGATGTGAAATTTTTAGGTATTAGAATTGACAGTAAACTGACTTGGCAATGCCATATAGATACTCTTGTGGGCAAACTGAAGTCGGCCGCATATGCAATTAAAACTATTAGGCAATTAAGCGATATACGATCTGCCAGGGTAGTGTACCATGCGTATTTTCACTCTTTGATGACGTATGGTATACTAGCTTGGGGAAATGCTTCACAATCAAATAGAGTGTTTTTGTTGCAGAAACGGGCGATTAGGTTTATTTTACAAATGGATAAAATGGATTCATGTAGGTCTAAATTTAAAGAATTAGAAATAATGACATTTGCTGGTGAATTTATATATCAAAATTTAATTTATGCTAAGTTACATATTGACAATTTTCAACTAAAATCTGACATTCACAATTACAACACTCGCAACAAAAGTAGTTTTGCTATTCCAAGTCGAAGACTTGCTAAAGTAGGTAACAGTTTTGTATGCTTATGCATAAGTTTTTACAATAAACTGCCGGTCGACGTCCGAAACTTAAGTTTTCGAGAATTTAGCAGAAAAATTAGATTATTTTTACTGTATAAATCCTATTACGATATTGACGAAGCCCTGACTGATGAATTCTGTATATAGGTTACATACTTAATAGATGTATATACATTTATTGTGAATTGTTTTTGATTTTTAATATTTATATTTTGTAATTTAATTTATTGTTTAAAATAATATGTACCGCTATGACTTTTCCTAGTGTACAACAATATGTATCTAAACGGAATAAATAAATGAATTGAATTGAATTGAATTGAAAAAAAAATAATGGTCGTATACTTTTAAACAAACATAATGAACACGTGTTTTGATCGATGACAGCCCATTCATCAATTATCAATATTATCATACACCGAGGCTCAGCAGGTTTTCTTATTATACTTGAATTAATTCTAGCTATTGGGTAAGTAAAGGCAGAGATGGCTCCAAAACTATTATTTATGTTATACATACATTTTAACAGTGCATCCACTCGCTCGTCGAGTCATAGCGAACCTTGACTCACTGGCCCTAGTCATGGCTAACCTTGACTCACTGGGGCCAGTGGGTCAAAGTTCACCATGCCACTAGGGCTGTCGTTCAGCTGACACAAAACCCGACGATTGTAATGAGTGCAGCAACATGTGGAGGGGCCGTTAAACAGGGAGACTGTGCCCAGCCTCAAAGTAAAGCGCTGACGGGACACACAACATACATTTTCAGTCTTGAGTATTCACTAAATTGACTATTCGATTGATCTGATTCCTTTAATTGATTCATTCACTAAATGCATTGACAGAAAAGTTCCTCTTATTAACAGGTTACTCCTGAAAGTTCAGTGATTGTGGTAACTAAGTGATTCTAGATATACATAGTTTTTTAGTAATTAGCGCATGATAATACTGGATTATTTGGTGTTGCATCACCGAAACAAACCAAATCACCACGACATGACACATTAGTGTGAGTGTGCACACTTACCGCCACAGCGCGCGGCGGCGGCGGTAAGCAATACGACACATGTACGTATGTTTTCGCCTTATGTAAGGCTTATCATTGTTTTACTTTAAGTCTACATAACGAAGTGACAGTGATATAAAAAACACTTTATTTCCATGTTTGTATGTTCCAGTGATTAATTTTAAGAATTTCATATTTTCTAAGTGTTCATTGTATTTATGGAAATAAAGAATTTTTGATTTGATTTCTTTCACAACAAGATTGGGACGCAAAAATCGTACTTATTAAATCTAAGGCTCTAGAACATTGAGCTTTGCTTTAGGAACTTTTCTCTCAACACAACCGCAGTAATTCCCGTGCTCACGATAATATACCCTACGCAGTTGAAATTAGACCTAAAAAGTTTCCATTACATTTGCTACTTTGGACTTATTACTTTCTCTCGTATATAGTAAGTTAAAATGACCAAAGGAATAAAGTTTTAAGTTTAGAATGGCAGTGAACGAGAAAAAGTAGTGAAAAAATAGAATTCTATGTTAAAAGTTTCGCATATTACCAAAAATATAAATCTACGGAGAGATAATATGCGTTTGTAAATAAACTCTATAACGAACGTAAAAATAGAGCACTCATTGATACAACTTGCACTTAGGATTAAATAACCTTTCAAAATACAGTTCATAGACTTAGCTACCTGTTATATTAAGTACTCGAATTGACATTACTAAAAAGATGATTTTCTACCGAGATGCAAACGGTGAGAGACATTAGAGGTCTCAGAATCTATTTCTGATTTCATGCTCTCAAAGTCTCAGTACCTACTTTAGTATACTTCATTCGATATTTTCGAGAGATAATTTGGATTCGCTCGAGACCATTGAAACGTAACGTATTTTTACTCACAAAGGTCGACCTCAATTTAATGACGAGAGTGAATCCCGTATTCGTTATATGTTTACCTGATGGATCTACGTAGAGCTATACGTTTCAAGATAATATCATAGCCACACCACAATAGAACCGCTCAGGTGGGTAACAACAATAATGTGAAACTATCTTCATAGGCGGCCATCGGAGACAATCGCGTATGTCAATAATTGCACCTCGGTAGTACCTAAACACTAAAATAAAGATTTCATACATCAATAAATTTAGAATATCAAATTATCAATAGAATAAATCTAAGTAAATGTAAATATTCAGAGCAACTGTTGCTTCAGATTCAAGATAAAATATATTTAGATCATTAACAAACCAATAGAACTCTCAATAATATATCGTTGATACGTAGCACGCATTTTATAATTTTCGACTTAATCTAATGATATGAAGCAAGCGCAAAGTACTCTAGTTTCGATTAAAATTTTCACCACACACATTACAGATCTATATAACTTGTAATACATAACTTGAAATGGTTACATAATTGTATTCCGTAGGTCCAGGCTGGTCCTTGTGTATGATGGTGGATGAGCAATATGAGCATCACTTCCCACATCCGACATTCGCCCAGGACACCCCGGCCGGTGTACAAGCCTAATTAACCGTAGATGTTACAAAATTTCACAATACTCGACCTTATTCGTTCAAGTTTAAGGTATCGTTTCCACAAAGTTTTGCTTTGCAGCCCTTACAATATCAGTCCTAACATAGCCTCTCGGTAACAAGCTACTCTATCGTGCACTCTAATCATGAAATTGATGCATTTAATAAAGTATTCTTAAATATAATGTACGTGCCAAATTTCTTGACCGGTTTGAATATTAACCCCTAAAGAAGTAGCTACCAATAGTTGTGATATAAAGAACAACTTCGGGATATATTGTCTTTTGAAACTTTGCTATATTCAGACCGGTCAAGAAGAAAGACACACTCTACAGTTATAATGAGAATGTGATGTATTTCTTTGGTTAAATAAGTTTCTATAATTTGTTTACATTACAACAACACTCGAAGATGAGAATAATTATTTGCACAAGGTAACAAAATGTCTTCATAAATGACCAATGAGAAACGACGACCGTCGCGTCAATTACAAAACGAACCAATGACATTGATGTTAGATGTAATTGTACAGAATAACGACTAACTTGAATGACAAATAAGCTCTTTACTTATTCTTTCGTTCGTTCACTCGGACACAAACCACTCCACATAACCCGCGCTTAGAATTAGCTACGTTAGTTATAATTATTATTTGTCGTTTTTGTATCAATTTTTATAACAAAACTCGGTGGGTACTGTCTTGAACATTCGTCATTTACTGGTACCTAAGATAAAAAGTCCCCACTTTATGTCGCCATCTCATTCTAACTAAAAACAAGAGAGAAAGCGAGGGCGAAAAAAATGGCTGATGCAGATATGTGTAGTTAGGCACAAGATCGTTCAATCTAGCCACAATATCAGAGGAATTCTACCTCGTCCCTGATTAGAGGGATTTTATTAAACTGTTCTGGCAGTACCCACAATAAGGTTTAAAATGCGTTACAAGCGAACAATTGTCGAGCTAAACATTTTAAGGAAGACAAAGGGGAATAGAGAATTACGTGCTTTTACAAAGAATTTACAGAAAATTACCACTAAAATATAAAAAGGACATTCGATGTACCTTCGCTCAAACCGACCGACAACCGCTCCGGTGTTGCGGTCACACCTTACAGATGTTCTTCCTAACATCACCTACTTTTACTTTTTTACCTTTAAAAGAAAAATAAGTGTCAAGAAAAATAGAAGAAATATCACTTTTAAAAAGTAGAGTTTAGGGTTAAAAATAGATCAGAGGAAGGAAACAGAGATTCGTTAAGTCTTTACATTCGCTGTACGGGTTCTTTCAACAAATAGGCCTACAACCAAAATTGAGCATACAATTATACTCTACATAATGGTCAATTTCAAATGGACATACTTTGCGATTCGGGACTACCATCCTAAACATTTCAATAAATGTTAAGTACAAAGAGATAATAATAAACTCTCTTCATACAAACATATAAATACCCCCGCAATATTGGTGACTAAACCACCCTTATCATAAGACAAGATTGATTCTCACTTCGTAACAAATATGTAAAACCAGCTCAACAACATTTTATAAGATGAAACTCGCAACAGTTCATCCTAAGGCTTGGTTGTCCTAGTTGTTAATGGTAAAGTAGGCCTTGCCCCGATGTACATAAGGTTAGTTGTTGGCGTGTTGTATGTTGGCCAGGAAAGCTGGGTCGACGGAAGCCACCTTGGCCGTGAGGAAGGCGTGCATGCAGAACAACAGGCTCTGCAGGATCTGGCATTCCAGCTCCTGGGGACCAAGTCATTCACAACTTACTTGATGTTAACTTAATGAAGTAAGTAGTTAAGTCTCTTGATGTTAAACTATGTAGAAGAATCAATTAATAAATAATACTAGACAATCCACACAGCATCATCTAGCCCCAAGCTAAGCAAAGCTTGTGTTATGGGTACTAGATGACTCATATACATGTCATAATAATAATATTATAATACATTCACACATACATTCACACAGCAGCATTAATTTAAATCATGATTTATATGTAAATTTAAAATAATTCTTCTGTTATTTTTTCTTGTCTTGTATTTTCTTTGAATATTCTTTTTTTTGTTCAATATTTTTAGTATAGTTTGACAATGCTCTTATACAGCAGATTACTTTGACATTTTATCTAATTTATTATTCCATTTAAATTATACCATTATTTATTATCTGTTTTATTGTGACAATTTATTATAAATGAATTTATTTTAATTTTTTAAGATGGCATGTCTGTCTGCTTTTCTTTGCACAATGTCCTATGGTGTTTCCTTTGTCAAAAGTTAGTGTGTGTTATAATAAAAATGTAATTTATCTTTTAAAATTGAATGTATTGTAAGTATTGTATTTTTTTTTGTATAACTTAAAGTATAAATAAGCAGAACATAGTATAATATCTGCGGAAGCATTTTACGTTAAGAAAATATCTAACCTTTGTTTCAATCACCTTGGTCTCCGAATCTTGAAAATGCAGCTTTAACTTCGACTTCCCATCGTCACTGGAACCTCTTAGCTGTGAAAATCTGCAAAAACACGCGAATTATGACTGTATTCATATAACACCATACTAATGTTTGAATGGGTGTTTGACCTCTTCATGCTAAATGTACAGAACGGATCTATTTCAAATAATAGTAAAAAATTAGTTTATTTCCTCTTCACAATAGGTTTACTTAAAATTATATTATTTGGAACACAATGTTTAGATCTATATTAAAACTGTATTGTGAGAGGCTGGAGCTTGCTATAGGTTTTAGAAAAAAAACCTGTTACTACAAGTCTCCGGTGCCCCCACTACACGGATTAAATTAAGATACAATGGGTAATTAGAAAAAATTGCAGTAGTATTATAGAAGTTGAGTCTCGAACTAATATCTATATTATAACAAATTGTGAGAAAAAAGAAATGTTGCATTGATAGCTCTAGGACGAGAATCACATTAAGGATGCAGGAACTAGAATCAATATAAAATGTTTCAGTAATCTGTACCTGTAGGTCCAGACGGGCTGCGCGCCCGGCGTGCCTTCGCTGAGAGAGAACCCGGAGGCCCAGTCTAACGTGAGCCCCGCTGCCCTACCCATGTGCACCACTGTGAAGGTCTTCTTCTGGAAATTGCAAAGACAAACATTGATAACTACCAGGACCAATTAGAGAATAACTAATCTTAGTACGTATATTACTATGTTATTTATTATTAAGCAAGGCAATACTTAATTTTTGTTGTAACCTATGTCGGTCACGCTCTTTTGTTACATACTGTACATTAAATTGAACTAAATCGGTCCTGCGAGTTGAAATAGCAAAACAACTTATAAACTGTTACAGCTGTCAAATTGACACTTATTTATAAATGTGACAGAAACTATAAGACGTTATAGAAATTTTCACGTGACAGATATTGTCACAAATCATGTAAATCAGACTTTTCCACCCAAAATTGACTTCAAATATCAAATTAGCATTACATGTAAACACTTAAACGGCTATAACTTGGAAACTTCGCCCTTTATGCACGGGCCTAAGATAATGTGTAAACTTAGGCTACATGCCGAAGCGAGGTTTTTACATGATTTTTAAAGATGTTTTAATATTGCAGAAATGATTGTTTGCATACTTCCAAAGAATAGTTAGTTATGTGCATACGTCATCCTTAACAAAAACTCTTTGCAATGAATACGTCTTGTAAAATCACACGTCAATCTTGTTTTCCGTTCTTAGCTGTCATAAATTGCACAATACTAATTCTGCGAGAAATATTGCGATTTGTAAAGAAATCCTTTACCCAAAGAAAATATAATAACTACGTAAGAAGATGGAAAACATAGGAGAAGTGGAAAAGCATGTGTGCATGTTGTCACCAACCCCACAGTGCATAGAGGTGCCGCCCACTGCGGGCTGCAAGCGGTGGCTGGTGAGAGAAACTATTATTTTTTTTTAAATTGGGGCAATCTCTTTTTTGTGAAATCAGTACTACTATTACCAAATCCACTGCTTGCTCGTTGGCTAGTTTTAGGATCGATGTAGTTTAATCGAGTCGGTTTTTAGTTCTGCAGTCCGGGGACGCACAAGTATAACACAGCTGTGGAAAGAAGGGATATAGACAACCAGTGTGTGCGTATCCTGTCTGACAGTGCTGCTACACTTAGAGCTTTAGCAGGGAACAGCTGTAACTCCAAGCTCGTATACGAATGTCACTTGGCACTTGAGAGGATTTCCAGTAGAAACAGGATCACCCTCCAATGGATCAAGGGACACAGCGGATCACTAGGCAATGATGCTGCAGACGAATTGGCACGGAAAGGCTCGGAAACGCCGACACAAGGCACAGCTCCGTTCCTTCCCCTACCATTCTCCCAAATCCGAACATGGATACAGCTCAGAACCAGAGAAACGCATACCGAGAGATGGTCAAGCTTACAGGAGTGCCGCCAATCCAGAGCGGCACTCCCAGCTGCTTCATCAAGACTAACCAAACACTTATTGTGCCTGACGAGATCAGACCTACGCGTCCTAGTGGGAACACTCACAGGACACTGCCCACTAAACAAACACCTCTTCACCATCGGAGCAACAGACAGCCCTCTATGCAGAGGATGTCTGAGCGACGAAGAATCAGCTGCCCACGTAGTCCTGGAATGCGGGGGAGTAACAGCGCAACGACTAGAAATCCTCAACCACCCGAGGTTACTCCGCGAAGCCTGTGAAGATCCCAGGAGTATTCTGCGCTTCTGGACGGAGTTAGGCTGGTTAAACTAGCAAACACACCACGCACAAAGGACCAATCGGAGTCTAAGTGCGGAAACAGGAGTACACCTACCATACCATACCAACACAAACTATTGGGACGAACACGATAACGCTTTCTGTATCCGTAAACCCTTACACAGAGTGGCGCCACAGTATACATATGTATACTTTGGTGGCGCGCTACGTTCTTCATAAAGCCTACCCAATTGTTTTGCTTGCGTCTATTGGGATGCGGTCAGCGGTTGTCTGCCAAGAACGGAAAAGGACCCTATCGCCTATGTAGAATTATAATAGTAATAATAGTTAATATTCCCCAGCTGTGTGGTGTCCGCTGGGCGGTGATCCCGTGCGCGTGGCACAGCGGCGCAGCGCAGTACTTGCGGTCGGCGCGCCACCTGGCGGCGGAGTGCGCGCGCGCCCATTCCCGCGCGCACCCCTACTCCCCGCTCGTCACTGCCTGGCATCTGCTGCACATGCTGCTTACACAGGCTGTGCTGCTGTATATGCCGTTCCAGGTGTTTAGGATATGTCAGTATCGAGTAGCATCACTATCATTACATAGTATAAAACAAAGACACTTCCCGCTGTCTGTCTGTCCCTATGTAGGTATGCTTATCTTGAAAACGACTACTAGCCTTATAAAACATTTGACACATATATTTCCACGCGGGCGAAGCCCCGGGACGTAGCTAGTTATACATAATAGACTGTTGCTCTTGTGCAAACGCACGAAGGTATCATGTTTCCTTTACTGACTTTGGACAACATATCCAGAGGCGCGGTTAATAATGGTAGAACTATAACTAAAATCATGAAGGTGTTCTTGAGACAAAACCAACTTATGGGGGAAAGAACCAGCTTCTTACTAACTTTATTTAGCCTTGCTTGACTAGCCGATTGAAATTCTACTACCTCTCGTATCTCTTTCTTACCAGAGTCAAAATCAAAAGCATAAGGAAGGCTTGACTACTGGCTTATGTCACAGATGACACGACACAATAATATTCTTGCAACTCGTAACATGTTCACAGCGAACGAGGACTACCAATGAGAATGTGGTTATCATGCTAACGATATTATCTAGTGTTCTAGTTTTCAAATTTATTGTTATTTAAGGAAGTAGTATAACCTTTTTGTTTCCTAATATTATATAATAATCCAGGTCCGAACCGCTACGACCCGTTCATCCTGGTGTGCGACGTGATGTCGGCCCTTAACATCTGCCTGACGTTCCTGACCGGGTACGTGGACGAACAGAACCAGATGATCATCATGGACGGCCGGCTCATCACCAAGCACTATCTGAAGACCACTTTCTTCCCTGATCTGGTGGCCTGTCTGCCGTTGCAAGTGAGTTTATTTTATTGCTATTCTATGGTATGCCTATGTAGAAACCCAAAATGTATCAGCACAGAATCATGTTACTGTATCCGACACACGGATCTAGACACGCTAGAGTCATTCATATAACTAGTATAGTTGATCACAATGAAGACCGGGAACAACGAGAACTTTCATGTAATGCGAATACTGATGCTACGCAACGCTCACAAAATCGGTAGGTACTATTCTAAGACGTGTGTATGTCTACTGCGCTATCCACTTTGATCAGTCTATCAAAAGGTACTATTCTAAGACGTGTGTATGTCTACTGCGCTATCCACTTTGATCAGTCTATCAAAAGGTACTATTCTAAGACGTTTGTATGTCTACTGCGCTATCCACTTTGATCAGTCTATCAAAAGGTACTATTCTAAGACGTTTGTATGTCTACTGCGCTAACCACTTTGATCAGTCTATCAAAAGGTACTATTCTAAGACGTGTGTATGTCTACTGCGCTATCCACTTTGATCAGTCTATCAAAAGGTAATTCAGTAATATTTATTCACATAAGACATGGTACATAATACATTGGTGGAATAACACAGTAGAGCTGCATATCTCGCCCGAATGCAGGCACGTGGATATAAAACTCAGTAAAATTAAATTAGATGTCATTAATTAAATCAGATAATCGCAAATATTATTAAATTGTCAGTTAAAAGTAGAACTCGCTAGGTCAAAACTTAAAATTAAGGTAATCTTCAACCGAATAAAAACAATGCTCAATAAATAAATTAAATAACTTTCTGTTGAATAAGGAACCCTTCAGTTCTTTTACATTGTTTGGCAATTTGTTGTAAATTTTGATAGCCATGCCACGACTGTACAATTGCGTTTTTTTTGCCGGTATTGCTAACCGGTCTTTATGTCTACAGTTAAATGTATAGACTTGTTCAAAAGTTTTAAATAATTCCATATGTGATTTGACAAATTTACACATTTCTAATATATACAAGCACGGTAATGTCAATATCTTGTGTTTTTTAAATATTGGGGTACAAGGTTGCCACGGAGGCTTGTTGAATATTGCACGTAGACATTTTTTTGCGCTATAAATAAGACATTGACATTAACTGCGTTGCCCCATATAATAACATTATATCTAAGAAGGGATGCTACATAGCCGTGATACGCAAGTAGAGCAGTTTTGTGATCAGTTATATTACCAATATTCCATAAAGCATAAATGAATCTGTTTACTTTAGATTTAATATGCTCGATGTGTGGTACCCATGAGCATACATTGTCTAGTTTTAAACCTAGGAATGAAACTGTATTATCCTCTTGTATATCTTCATTCTGATAAGTCACCTTAAATGCGTTTCCTTTTAGTTTTCTATTATAAAATTTAATGAATTTAGTTTTTGTTATATTTACTTTTAGATTATTTTTACTTAACCAGTCAATACAAACACCGACTATGTTATTTAAGTCATTTATATGTTCAAGTTCATTGTCATTGGTAACCACAATAGAAACATCGTCTGCAAACAGTGTACAATGGTTTTTTGTGATGTCAGGTAAATCATTAATGTACAGTAGAAACAATAGTGGCCCCAGGACACTACCTTGGGGCACACCGAGTGCATTATGTCTAAAAGGTGACCTGAATTCAGTAAGCTCATTTTTATCATTTAGTTTTCTTACTTCTACACATTGTGTCCGTTTTTCCAGGTAGCTTTTGATCCAATTATAAGCAATTCCACGAATACCAAACAGTTCACACTTTGCCAAGAGTCTTTCATGACAAACATAATCGAACGCTTTGCTCATATCAAAGAACACTGCAGAGACAAACCTGCTACGGTCAACATTCTCAAGTATAGCATTAATTAGATTAAAAGCTGCCAAAGTAGTCGATTTGCCTTTCTGAATTCCGTTCTGATTACTTTTTATAATATTATATTTATTAAGATAATTTGTAATCCTGTAGTGCATAGCTCTTTCAAGAATTTTAGAGAATATCGGTATAAGTGTTATAGGGCGATAGTTATTCATGTCTGTTGGGTCATTTTTTTTGAAAATAGGCTTTACAATTGAATTTTTAAGTTTTACTGGGAATTTTCCTACTTAAAAAGATGTATTTATTAAATAAGTTAAAACTTCTACAATTTCCTCTGAGCAATTTTTTATAATATTGGTGGATATACCATCATAACCTACAGATTCAGTCATTTTTAACGATTTTATAATTTTTTGTATTTCACTATGGTCACAGGGGTTAAGGAACATTGATGTAACTTGTGAAGGGATGTTAATGTTATTTTTATTCTGATTATTAGATGTCAAGTTTGTGTAGAATTTATTAAAAATGTCAGCTATAAGATTGGGCTCATCAATCAAGCTACCGTTATATTTAATTTTTATGTCAGTGTTAATAGGATTAAATTGATTTTTATTGTTTTTTATTATATTCCACGAAGCCTTACATTTATTTATTACTACTGTACTATTCTAAGACGTTTGTATGTCTACTGCGCTATCCACTTTGATCAGTCTATCAAAAGGTACTATTCTAAGACGTTTGTATGTCTACTGCGCTATCCACTTTGATCAGTCTATCAAAAGGTACTATTCTAAGACGTGTGTATGTCTACTGCGCTATCCACTTTGATCAGTCTATCAAAAGGTACTATTCTAAGACGTTTGTATGTCTACTGCGCTATCCACTTTGATCAGTCTATCAAAAAGTACTATTCTAAGACGTTTGTATGTCTACTGCGCTATCCACTTTGATCAGTCATCAAAAGGTACTATTCTAAGACGTTTGTATGTCTACTGCGCTATCCACTTTGATCAGTCTATCAAAAAGTACTATTCTAAGACGTTTGTATGTCTACTGCGCTATCCACTTTGATCAGTCTATCAAAAAGTACTATTCTAAGACGTTTGTATGTCTACTGCGCTATCCACTTTGATCAGTCATCAAAAGGTACTATTCTAAGACGTGTGTATGTCTACTGCGCTATCCACTTTGATCAGTCTATCAAAAGGTACTATTCTAAGACGTTTGTATGTCTACTGCGCTATCCACTTTGATCAGTCTATCAAAAAGTACTATTCTAAGACGTTTGTATGTCTACTGCGCTATCCACTTTGATCAGTCATCAAAAGGTACTATTCTAAGACGTTTGTATGTCTACTGCGCTATCCACTTTGATCAGTCTATCAAAAGGATATTCATTTTGAATAGTCATTCAAAGACATTCAATTCAAACAATTTATGTACGCTACCACTTTGAGCCATTTTATTAAGTACCTATCAATGTGTGTTTGTTTATATTTTAAATGTTTTCATAATAATAATTCATTTACTATTAAGATTAATATAGTACAGAATGAAAAAACTTACCACTTACTACTTATAAAATATATACCTTATGTACATAAAATAAACCTATTTAGTAACACTTAATGTCGGCGACGTGTGTGACGCAATATGTGCTTATGTGTTTTGATTGTATTATGTGACGTGTATTATGTGTTTTAATTGTATTGTATTGTGTGTGTGATATCGTCACGGAACAAATAATAAATAGATTTAATCTATTCCAGCTGATAGCTCCATATCCGGACTGCAAGTACCCCACGCACACGGTGATGTTTCTGTTCAAGTTGCTGCGTCTGCTCACGCTGTCCACGGAGTGGGCCTTCGCGCTGGACCAGATGGGGCTCTCCTACATCAATCAGCAGATCGCCAAGGTCATGCACAACGTCATTCTGTTCTTTCACTGGATGGCCTTCATACACTACCAGGTACGTGAAGTTTAACTAGTTAACGGAGTAAGCATGCCTTTAAGGGCAACTACTCTGGAGAAAATACCGAAAATTGTGTTTTACGGTGCACTGTTCGACGCTCGTTAACCTGAGGTATAGCTGCTAAACCTCTGGGCCTTCGCAAGCTTATTAACAAGGAGGCGAGAGCGTTCTTTAAGCAGTATGTAGTCACTCCTGTAATTTGAATGACTGGTAATGTTGTGCTAGTTACCAAATAAGAATTGTGGTTCTCTGAGTAATCTATAGAGGCACAGCTACAAAATTCTTCCTTCCTTCAGGTCCCCATGTTCACCATCCAGCGCGACCCTGAGGAAAGGCGAGGCGCGATCTTCAACAAATACGTACAATTCCTCAACGTGGAGCACAGGAACGTGTTCCACAAATACACGGCTCACCTGTTCCTGGTCGCGCGCC
Source organism: Eupithecia dodoneata (assembly GCA_947044415.1). NCBI lineage: Eukaryota > Metazoa > Arthropoda > Insecta > Lepidoptera > Geometridae > Eupithecia > Eupithecia dodoneata. The sequence continues at coordinate 687,143 of OX345656.1, read as the reverse complement.
TGTGCATCGGCGCGGGGTCGTTGAACCTCGTCAAGGAGCACATAGTGGCCGATATGCTAGTGTCATCCGGCATGGGCCTCGTCGGTCTGCTCTTCGTGACGCATTCGTTCTCATTCCTTCTACGCCTCGTCATGTACGCACAGTACAACGGAAACGTCTACTACGGACGCCTCACAGAACTCAACAAATACATGATGTTCAAGCGATTACCGAAATTTCTGCAGAGGAAAGTCCATCTGTTTATTAACTACAAGTTTAACGGACAGTTTTATAATGAGAACTCGATTTTGAATACTATTAACGAGCAGATAAAGCAGGATATCAATATGTTCAGCTGCAAGCAGTTAATACTGAACATCCCGCTGTTCCAAGACATGCCGGTGGCGCTTATTAATGCTTTCATCTTTGGTTTGACGCAAGTTTTGTACATGCCGGGTGAGGTAAGCTGAGCTACGAATTATAATGTTATTCTACCAGATATGTGCTACGTACGGGGCTGAGCTGCGCAAAGTTACAATGTCCATATGATACAAGCTAATTCTAATTCGACAAGTCGAGATCTGCACTGACATGTCGCTTATGGTGTAGTGAGCAGTATTTATCATATAGTTTTTATATGGGAGCTCCTTATTATTTTAATATCTCTTTTATTTTATATATCCCGCTGACGGATGGATAGACGGGTTGAAAGCGGAGGCTCGGTAATAACCGTAATAGGGTCCCGTTTTCACCCTTCGGGTAGGGAACCCTAAAAAGTAATAAAAAAAACATACATCTAGCCGAACATAGAACCTCCTCCTTTTTTCAAAGTTAGTTAAATATTATCGTGTGATTCATTAAACTGCCGTGTTTAAGGTGCTGGTCAGAAGCAACTCGCCGGGAAAATCCCTGTACATCATCAGCTCCGGTACGGTGGCAGTGCTGTCCTCCAGCGGGCGAGAGGTGAGCAGCGTCTGCCACGCTGTTTAACACATATTGAAACTCGCGTTATCAGCGTTATTACGCTAATTCTAGCGCGAGTAACGCGTGTTAAGGCCCGTTTTGTGTTACGTGAAAATCGCCTTGTCACGCGTTATTCACGTTAAAATTTGCGTAATGAGAGTTACGTTTTGTGTTAAAAAGCGTGGTAGCCTTTGAAGAGTATCATTGGGGGAGAGGTAGGTATGCTGTGACTATCATTGCCCCATCAACTCCCTTCATACCTAATGAATGAGATGATGACACGCAACTGTCAGACAATAGTTACATAATTTGCAACCTCAAACTTGGGCTGACAGGGGTTTATAGGAGATGTTTTAAATTCTTTTTGGCAGTGTATATAAAGTCGAAGTCAGTTTTGCAATGCCCTTCCAGAGTGCATGTACAGTGGGCGTCGAAGTGTGGATTGGCCAGCATTATTTATCTAAATAATGTGGTAATAACACTTAACCTTTGTGTTTTCAGATAGCGCACTTGCGTGACGGATCGTACTTCGGCGAGATGGCACTCATCCGGCCGCGCACGCCGCGCTTCAACACCGTCATCGCGGTCGAGATCACTGAGACCTACAGGTGCTTACGTTACTTCCTGCGATCACAAATACTAGATAGATTTCGGGTCACATACAAAATTAAAGCTAAAAGCCTTCTCCGTAAATAAGAGCGCACTTGAGGTACGTAAATGTAGAATTAGTTATAATTTCAGCTTTACAATATTTTATTTTTATATTTGCAACTTTTGTATACACATTGCAGCATTGCGACACGTGTTTACGTTGGCTGTGTTTCAATAGAACTAAACAAAATAAGAGCTCACATTACAAGTGCGCTCTTATTTACGGATACGGATTTTTTGCGCCGACTCGACGTCTACATTGTATTTGTGATCGCAGATTACTGCGGACTATCCACCTGGCCAATCATCCGACGGAGAACCAAAGCTAACGACATAACTCAAAGAATTAGCAAGCTGAAATGGCATTTGGCCGGTCATATATAGGGAAGAACCGACAACCGCGCTGGGGTAAACTTCTTCTTGAGTGGAGGCTGCGACTTGGCAAAGGCAAATAAATAAATAAAGGTAGTGTAGGGCGCCCTCCGGCCAGGTGGGATGACGACTTGCGAAATACATTTATCATAATGTGCTTGGTATGAATGTCTGCAGACTGGACAGCAGCGTGTTCCAGCGGTGCCTGCAGCCGTACCAGCACATGCGGCGCCGCCTCGAGGAGAGCTACCTGCGCCGCAGCGCCTCCTTCCGGAACAAGTCTACCACCTAGTCTGTGCACAATGGGATCATTCATGTTGTCTCGCTCTGTTTCAATTCTATCTGAGCCTGACAGCATGAGATGACGTCATACCCATTCTTTAAGTAATCTTATAGAAACTAAGTTCTTTTTTCAACACTTTGAGTACTGAAATCACACGGTATGTGTTTTCTACAAGTGACTAATGTGCGTAAATCCACACTAGCGCAGCGGCTGAGCAAATACAGATATTTGTGACTCAGCACAGCCGTAATATTTTTCGAACGAAACGCATGTGCGGCGCAACACAACCGCTGTGTAGAGCGGCAGCACGAATTTTTTAGGTTAAAAAAAAAATCGCAGTCAAAGTGTTAAGGTTATACATAAGTTAATTTTTTTTCGTTGTAAGGACCAGCATATTTATTTAAGTTTATTAAAATGTATTTTTATTTCATTGTCATCTTATTATAAAAACATCGACCCCAGATTTTTTTGTAGGAAATGAAATTCTGCACAACTTTTGTCATTACCATTTTTCGTGTAAAATTGAAAAATAAACGATTTATTCAATAAACAAAAATTTACCCTTAAATTCAAGATGGCGGATGACGCAACAGGTCGTGGTCGTCAAAAAATTTTGACTGCCAGCGCCGCTCGCGCCGCCAATGCCGCAGTAAGTATGGTACTCACCCCGAGTCGTATGACGGAGTTGACGATGTTGGCAGTCCAGGCCGCCTCGACCCTCAGTAGCTCTTGTCTGGTCTCCGCGCTGAAGTACCGCGGTCCTGCGCCGCTCGCGCCGCCGACGCCGCAGCCGCTGGCCTAAGGAGACATGAATCCGTTAGCAGGCCGTTTTATTGACGAACGTTGCATGACGGACAATGCCATGTTAGCAGGGCTGAGGTAGAGTTTATGAAGATTTTGATAGCAAGTTGAATCCTATCTCAACAATGTGAGTCACACATTTCTTTGACAATAAACGTTTTGCGCATTCTTCGCTATGCTAGGAACGCTTTCCATGCACAGATTAGTGTAGGAAGACGCGATGTCTCGGCCACCCGCTCGTTTTCCTTACAAGTTAAAGCTTGTCTGGTATCATCATCGGCGTCGCGGTTTAAGATTACGCTTTCCGCAGTCGCTTCCGATCCGCTTTTAGACAATTGATTTTGTACACGCATTTAAGTAGGACGGTATGTGGTGACAAAGGTATATGTCGATAGTTACCTGCACGAGGAAGCAGTGTTGCCTCCAGTCCACCGTCTCGCTCTCCTTCACGGTCCGGAACATGGTCTGGTACACCTTGAGCGTCTCCGGACATTTCGCTAGCTCGGCTATGTTCATCTGGAATTAAAAACAGATATTTTAGGGTTCTCTCGTCACCTCAATGTAATCTACTTATTAGCAATTAGCCTTAACTAATTATAAGTAATGTTTTGGTATTCGTATGAGAATAAAGTTTGGTAAACCATAGGGTTTTTCGAACCGCAGAGTGTCCGCCATCTTATCATGCGGTCCTTCACCCATCATTTAAGTGGAAAAACATCCTATAGATTTCATACAATATTGCTTCCTCGGGCTGACGTCGTCGTCGTATCGGCAAGTGGAAAAACGCCCATTATGAGAGTAAAGCCGCACACCTCCATACTGCTCTGTTGCGCGGTTGCGTCCCTGAAACATCCAACGCTGCTTTTAAAAAAGCAACTAGTTAAGGGGACGCAAGCACTGGTCCCGGTAGGCCCACTCACCGGCGGCCTGTCGAACAGCATGACGTCGGTCCCCTTGAGCAGCAGAAACTTGGGCGCGTAGGTCTGCCAGCAGGCGCCGCCGCGCACCTCGCCCTCCACCACCCAACCCATGTACTCGATGCGCTCGCCCGCTTCCAGGTGCCGGTTCAGCAGCTTCATCTGAAAAAGTGACAATACATGATACTATAATTATAAGTATTAATACAACGGGTATTTATCGCGTTTATTTACCTATTATGATTTATGATACTATAGATAGATACTATCTTTAAAAGTTTCACGGACATAGCGTTACCCTAACATTTACCTGCAGATTGGTCAGTCCAACGATATTGTCGGAGATGCTCTTGAGCCAGTGCGAGAGCGCGGCGGGGTCGGGCGCGTGGATGACGCCGGAAGTCACGTGTGGTCGCGCGCCGCGGACCTACGGACACACACAATTCTACTTATTCATATGAATCGGCTGTAGGCTGTAGCTATCAGGAACGAAGTAGCAATAGACTTCGTGAAACGTCATGAGCGAAAGCAGCATACAACGCACCACGCGCACTGAAGTGTGCCACAACTATGTCAGGACTTTGCAAATTATGCTATGTTTTTTATTGCGATCGGTAAGTAAGCATCATAGTCGAGTTTAGTTTTTGTGTAAATGGATAGCAATATGACAATATCTTACCTCGAACGCTCCCGGCCTCAGTTTATCCGTCCCAAACACATATCTTGTGACGTAACCCATCATGAGAGGTACTGAAATGTTAGCATCATAATGTAAGTTATAAAAAACATATATTATTTGAAAAAAGAGGTAATTTTATTCAATTTTGTAATCCAAGAGCATTAAGAAATGACAGAAGACATATTATGGCGTGGTATGGCTAGGTGTACTGTACCTGAGACGATGTCCCGCCACTCCTTGTGCGCGGTGTCGGTGAGCGTGTCGGAGGCGGCGGAGGCGGGCCGCGAGCACACGCTGCGCTCCTCCTCGCACCCGCTCTGCACACAACAACTCACATCACATCACATGTCGATTTAGTGCTCGCAGGTCCAACACAACCAACCTCTTTGCTTTGTTGACTTTTAAAAACAATATTTCATTTTACAAACTAGAATGGCCCGTCAATACAATGATTTATCTAAGGATAACACTGTCCTTGACATTTTTGTTCCCAAATTGAACCAGTTTACCCGAACTTTAAAATCAGTTAAATTAGATTAAGTTTCCTGATCCTAAGCTTATAATGATGTGCGAATTGTACGTGGGTGCATGAACACATATGTAAGTTTACTTATATTTAGATTTAGGTACTTATCCGGTTTTATGTTTTTTTTTCTATTTCAAGCGTTTATTTTCATACGTTTTGCTCTACACGTTTTGTTCTTATGATTCTCAGTATGCACATAATTTGTGAAATGATCAAGTTCTAAACCCTTTATTATTCAAATTCTGTATATTTTTTGATTATTTTATGTTTTGTGCGTTTAAATAAATAAAAAAAAAAAAAAAAAAAAAAACATGTGCGGCCACATACACCGACCGCCGACCCGCCGAGTCACAGCCGACCCACAGCGGGCAGCGTCCATTCCACTAGCGTCATCATCAGCCTATATAGTAGTCCACAGCTGGACATAGGCCTCCCCTAATGAGCGGTCACTAGCATACAGGGTCATAATACTCGATGCAGGTAAGAAAAATTTGTAAAAAAAATCAAATGTTATTTAATCAGGATGAGATCTATGCATCATTCCTTTTTTACACTTCAATGCCGAAATATTTTTGAAACTATAGAACATTTCCCGATGGAAGGGCCCCTAGTATGATGAGCCTTCTTTGCATTATTTATATTTATCTTGGAAGTCGGTTTCATTATGCGTCTACGAAAAATTCGATTAAAACAATTCGGCTAGTGACAGCTCGTCTAAAACAATAAGCGCATCGTACGTGAACACAGAACCGACATGGATTCATTGAGACGACTTATTTGAGCCATCATTTATGCGAGACTGCAGCGATTATTGGCGAGGTCGTATGACATACCTGCCAGCCCCCGTTGGTGTGTTCGGAGCCTTTCTCGTTGCAGTTGGCGTCCACCTTGTTCCGGAGCGAGGGGTGGTCGTCGCCCGTACTGCTGTCCGTGTCGGACACCGCGTCCACTGAAACAAATAAAACAAAATTATTAGTTTAGGCTTCTTGAGGACACTCCTATACTCAATCATTATAGAGGTACATCAATCTTGAAGTGTAAATTCCTTATTATAGTGAGACAATAGATAAGAGACAATGAATGACACCTAACACAAGTATTTACATAATACTTAAAGATGGCTTTGAATGTGATTAAGACTGTGTATCCTTTATATTGAATAAAACTTTTGTAATATGACTCATTTTGAGACACTACTCCCGAAATATTTTTAGACATTCCATAGAATACAAAAGAATAAATATTACAAAAACATGGATTTTGACAGCTATTGAAGAAAGTCAGACCTTTGCCATAGTTATTACTGTGGGTATTCTGTGCCTTTATATTAGATATTGTGACGGCATGACGTCACGGATCAGTATTCTACGATTGGTGTTCAACGGGTCATGGCGGCATCATATTTTTTATCTCTAATTTTTGAGCTACCGGAGCTTTTAACACGGATGACCTCTAGCTGGGCGGCTAATATACCGTTTTTTTGACTACGTCTTGCCGCCCGCTCTCCTCGCGGTTGCCGCGTGTCTCACCCCGCGCCCCTGTATACTCACTGGGGTAGTCTGAGATATACATATACGAGTAGTATAGCTGTACCTTGTTTCTGTAGGAAGGGCGTGGCGGCCCGGTAGTGCTTAACTGTTAGAACCACAATGTCTCCCGCGTTCCGCAGGATGTTCACAGCGTCGTCGTGCGCGCACGCTGTTATGTACTCTCCGTTTACTGGAATAGAGCGCAATTTCATTAGTGCTGTGGAAGCCTGGGTTTTATGTAGCAGTGTTTATGGTTTTACTCTGTTTGAACAAAACCAGCGGCCAGCTGACTTACTCATCTCGTCAGTAATGTATTACTATTACTGTAGAGAACATGTAGTGGAATACTTCGAAGCTTCGGGCTTGGTAGCGTGGAAAACAAATTCTGAAATGTAGGTATATTTGGAGTGCTAGTTTTGGCTAACAACAGTCGACTTTAACATTCCTGTCTTAGTTTTTTTTCAACTTTGAACTACTTTGAGGCTCGTTATCATTTATTTATTTTTAACCCAGTAGTGGATTTAGTCAGGCTGTATTGTGATGATGGCATGTTTTACTATACATAGCCCAAACGATGTATCATCATCATCAGCCTATATTAGTCAACTGCTGGACATAGACCTCCCCCAATGAGCGCCATAGCGCCCTGTCTTCGGCTTAACGCATCCAGCATCTACCTGCAGTCTTTCGCAGGTCGTCATTCCACCTGGTCGGAGGGCGTCCTACACTACGTTGATTGCTAAAGTATCTACAACAGGATATTGTTACAGTATCTACCTAGCTACTTAAAACCACCGCGTTTATCAAAACATACATTTGCAAACAATGAGAACAATGGCACCATACCACAACCATACTGTCACAATATTGTCATTTGATGCAACACAATGCTGTCCAATGCCATACATTACGTACCTATTGGTACGTACTTACATACACCATCTTGTAAGCGGAGACGCCCCCCGCGCCGTAATCCGCTTACTACAATCAACGGCGGCACGCGACCGACGACGGTGGTGACCTCGATAGGCAGTCGACATTTGCATTAATTCCAACCATCATTGGAACATTCGTAGGGAAGGTTTTAAGAGCTGTAGCGAAATACATACCTACCTAGGTATGATATGTATAATGAAACCTTGTTAGTGGAAGTAGTATCTTATGTTGTCTCCTAGCTATAATCTATTTAGGCAAATCATCCTCAGGTTTGCTAAGTAGTTTAGATCTCTTAACGAAAGGAGTCTATATAAAGCTAGTTAGCAAGGTAAAATACAAGCTAATTATTATACGTTACAAAACACGTGCAAATATTTAGCGTCATAATGAGACAGAATTTATATTATGAATTTAATTTTATAAGCGCCACGCACGCACATGTTTGCAGAACATGATTCTTTCCATGGGAAAATTTCATGGTGTGGCAAGACAATATGGGTATTGTATGTATATACAGGGTGGATTTTTTGTACGATAAGAAACTGGACCGATTAGAATCAAAAAAGTTTTTGTGTAAAATTACTGACTATATTATAATTTTTATTTGAATGTGGATGAAAATTTCTCTAATAATTATGGATAGTCTCAAGACCATGTCCCTGTAGCTACACCGGTTTAGGTACCTCTTCTTACTACCCCTTCGAAAATATCCACCATATGTCAGATATATAGTACCTAGGTAGGTACCCATAACATGAGCTGCTCTGCTTAGAGGCTAGATAATGGAGTCCTGGGCTTGTTAAGTGTGCTGATTAAGTAAGTCAATAAATAAATAAATGGGCTGCAGTATTTTCTAGACATAACCAGCTGCCATCCCAGGTAATAGTTTTGAGGCTCTTTAGCGCACTAGCTCTTCTAATGGAAAAACTGTTGATAAAAATCCAATAGTTGTTGTTAATTATTGAAATGGAACATTAAATTGGTATTACCTTTAATGACAGCGTCTCCTACAAACAGCTGGCCGGTCTGGTCGGCCGCTTGGTCCTTGTATATCTTGGAGATGAGGATGGGCAGCTTGTGCTCAGCGCCGCCCTTAATGCTGAGCCCTAACCCGCCCACCTTCTGACGTGTCAGTTGGACCATGCGTTCCTGGAGGAATACACTAGTCTTAGATAAAAATAAATAAATCATATAAATAATGCTGGACAATTCACACAGCATTATCTAGCTAGCCCCATAGTAAGCAGAGCTTGTGTTACGGGTACTAGATAACTGATATACATAATACAATATATTATATAGATAGATATTTTTTAGATGAGAGAAAAACTCTATTGATTAAGTTTTAATTCTCCTTCTTAGTAGGGAAATTGCTTAACAGGAAACTTTTTTCATAGGAGTGGGTACCTAGTTAAATATGCACTAAGTACATACTTATTCTTGGTTAAAATCTTTCTGTATTAGGATCTTAATTTTGATGACTAACTGAATAACTTTCTACTCTTCATTTTATTCAGATGTTAATTCTCTTTGATGATTTTGAGAAAGCCAGGATGTAAATAATTTAACTGATTGCCATAGTACCTAAACATATTACAATGTTTAAGCTAAATTAAAGTATTTGGTGTTGATTTCCAGATAACTTAATCAAATCAAATGAAAATAAAAAATACCTTTTCAGTAAAATCACGTTTTTTGATTTATGATGGCTTTGTCGCAAACAAGCTATAGCATACCCTGGTGTGTGGAACAGTGTTGTCATGCTGCGGAGGGTTCACAGGCACCTCCCGCTGTACTGTGACAGCATCCATGGTGAGCACGAGACGCGCGGCGCGCGGACGGGACTTGCCGTCCGACACCTGCACCATACCCATGCGGATCTGCACATAAACGTAATGTATACTGGTGGAGCACTCACTTGATTGGCCAATTGGATAAGGCCGCCCATTGTACAACACATTCTGTATTTGTCTTTATCCTGCCTTGTGTATCTGTTTTTATTTGGTGTGCAATAAAGAGTAATTGTATTGATTGTCAGCTGACACCGTTGAAATGGCCAGGAAAGCATGGATTACGGAAGCACAGGACAATATGGTCTAACAGAAAATAGGTTATACCAAGCAGTGTGCTCACAGACAGATAGTAGAGACTGCCTGTATTCTACCTCTTCTCTCTTTTCTATAATGAACATAAGAATATTCTTATTAATAAAGAACTGAACTGAACTCAGCTCTTTGATCATCACAGATGATGCTGTGTCGATTGTGCAATATTATTTATTTTATTGGTAAAGCCATTATGGGAACGAAGTTGGCTAGATTTAACATTTATGTTTTTGATAAGATTTATTTAAGGTTGTTATTGTAGTTGTATGTAATAGAATTTAACGAGACCAAAAGCTAGCTCACCTTAGCTATTCAAGCTGACAATGTTTTTCATACAATATAGGCAGGTTGATATGAATTAAATCATAATGAAATATAGCTGTCTGTAATAAATGATTTTTAAAATAAATCATGTAATTAATTTTTTCACTTCAAAGAGACTATCTTCCTACAGGTGAAGATTTAGGGAATCTTCTGAAATTAATGATTTACACAATGTTTAAATCCCTATTACAACATGTCGGCAAAAGGATGTCAATAAAGAATGAATAAAATAAATAAATCATGCTGGACAATCCACACAGCATCATTAGCCCCAAGCTAAGCAGAGCTTGTGTTATGGGTACTAGATAACTGATATACCTACACCTAACACAATACATACATAAATGAACTTAGTTATCAAGAATGAAAAAAATGTATTGTAAGTAAGACAGAAATAAAAATGTTTCAATCTTGGTGTCTTCTCTTTCTGCCAGCTCCTACTTACTACGTGTAAACCTATAAAATCCTTAAAACTAAAAAATTCTGATGTAGGTAAGAAGATATATTCAAGTTTATTAAAAAAAAATATTTACACGAAGTCAATCATGATTTAGATTTTTAAATAAACTTGAATACCTATATAGCAGTCTACAAACTGCAAAATTAATTAGTTGTGAGTGAATATAACGGACAATACTATATTTTAGTACATACAGCCTTAGGTTTATGGGACTATATATAGATTTATATATTATAAGATGTGATAATGCAATGATATATTCAAAAAGTTATGTTATTTTGTGTGATATATTCTTTTTAACATTACAGGGAGTGAAAGAAACCCCATTACTCTGGACCAATAGAAGTTATTACAAATTCCAGTGGCATTCTTACCTTTTCATCTTTCTTCTCCTCTATAGGCGTCATCATCGCTTTAAATGCATGCCAGTTGTAGACCCTATGTGCTGCAGCAGACAGACTTCGATTCAATTCACGCTAACTGTTTGATTACTCTGAGTGAGCACTGTATGGAACACACCCATTATTTCTTCAAATGCTCCAAGAGAATGTATCCAATTATTCATTCATAATCACCGCACAGTCCAGCTTAACGATGTTATTAATTATTTACGGGTTACGCTTTACAAATACGCACGAAAAAACAGGTCAGTGGCATGCAAAGATAAATCAATACAGACGAACAGCACCAAAACAATGCCAGTTCCTTGGCTTATTTAGAGGTAAGCGCCGGGAACTGTTTGCCAGGGTATGCACAGGGTAATAAACAATCATTTTGCTGACTGCATTACTTTGAATTTAATTGTCTTCAGTCATTTTTGAAAATAATTTGTGGGCTTGAACAACACAACACAACCAAACCCATGTGTGCGCGCGCTTGTACTTGTAATAACTACTAACTAGTGATGTAAAAATGCGCATGTCATGTCGTCGATATCTCGCAGAACGAAAGCCAGCTCAGCTGTCAAATGAATCGACTAAAGCCGAAGTAGGATTCGATCATTCGAAAAAATGGGAAAAATATTAATTAAATCAATTAGATTCAAAGCTTAATGCATGCTTGATGCTATGATTCAATCATCCATCATCACTGATTCAGTGTATTAAATTTTTTATGAATATGAGTTTATTTGAGGCAAAATATTAGATGATATTTTGAGGGTTGAGATTATAATAATTTCCTAATTATGTGAATCTCCTACAAAAGGTAAATAAGTAGGTACCTACCTAGCTTCCTAAATTATTTGTTCTTATTTATTTGATTAGTAGACTTAGAATAACTAAGCAACAATATTTCCATTCGTTTAGTATAACTTAAAAACAATGGGCAGACGAAGATTTATTGTCATTATCAGCCAGCCAGCTTTTCAGCCCTGGTGGGGGCACAGAGAGGGGCCGAGGCTTGGCCTCATTACCCCGGCGTCAACTCGACGACCTCTCGGTCCTTGGGTTTTGTGGGAATATCTTTTCCCCCCTTCTCAATTTTTTTTTTTGCTGCATTTGGTGTGTATTTTTTTTTTTGTTTAGGTACCCTAATTTCACCCTGTGTTCAAAATCGTTTCAGTTTCTTTACATATTGGTAAACAAATTATTGTTGACCGGTGGTATGTGATGCGGCAATTTCGCTTAGTTTTATTTAATCCTGTTATCATTTGTACAACTATATAAGGCCTTCATTTTATCATGTTTCTTGCACGATTATTAGAATCTGTGTCTGGTTGGATATTTTTCTGACAGTGTCAAGTAAGTTCTCACATGAGGTCATTCATTTGACAAGTTTGACATGTTTTTTCACACCCGAGGTAACAAGTTCAAAGAGTGAAGTTGAAGACTTGCTCTATTCTATGGTATAGGTCGCGTCACGGTTTAATACCGCTGAGTTTGAATGCGCAGAAGTCGATTTTTAGCCGACTTCAAAAAAGTAGGAGGAGGTCTGTTTATTACCTCAATACCTACCTTTCGACTACGTGAATCGATTTTGATGATTATTTTTATTTGAAAGCTGGTGCTTCCTGTGTGGTCCAGTTCTGACATTGACATCCATGAGAAACCCATTTATCTAAGGCTTAAATTTGCAATAAGTATGTGCGCGACAAACGGACGAAATATCAATATCACGCCAACCAATTTCGATGCTTCTTTTTAAGACTAAGTTTTGAACCCATTTTCAATATTTAGGAATCAGTTTCTAGTTTTTTGTGAATTTATAATAAGATATGAATAAGTATTTGAGACGGAATTATTACCTACTCAATTTTTTTTTATTTTTAGCAGTTACCTACTCATTATTCATAATAATTAATAAAATATAAGTGTATTGGAAACAGGTTGTTTTTTAATTCCAATCTTTAGAACGTTTTTTAGGGGACTTAAATATAGTGAGTAGGTACCTACCTAATTTTAAAATAAAAACCAGATACCTACACAACACACATTCTTTATTTAATTTTTTGTTCCTTTCATGCTTTACCAATAATATATTATTATTACACAACATGTAAATAGAAAGACTTTTATACAATAGTGTATAAATTATTTACTATTCTATTATTATTCAACAATATAATAAAAGAATTAAGAATTGAATACTTACATTTTAACATTGGCAGTCTATTTTAATGATATGTATCTTTTGCAGTTTGGAACAGCCATTACCTTACATTACCTAACATACAAGTAACAATTTATTACTTAACTAGGTTCTGATAATTATCGGTAAAATAATGTTGGTATAAGGTAGGAAAGTACTTCCCTGCATAAGCGCAGGTCAGGTCGTCGGTGAGATACCAATTACCTTATTATAATTTTTCATGAAACATTCATATTAAGTATTTACAATGATCCTATTATTTAATTACGAGACAATTAGTGCCTAGGACGTTTTTATGTACCCATTATAAAATTTGGTTAAAAAATAATGACAAACCAAAATCAATGTTTTAACCGCAACATCTTAACAGTAGCTACTTTGATAAACATTAAGACAATGAATGGCAGCGTTCAGTAGCAAAGTAACATAATGACATTTTAGTAAAAAATTTAGTAGGTATGTACTACTAGCTCAACATGTCCATGTTGACAACATTTTGTAAGAAAACTAGTAAATAATAACAATTAAATATTTCACACAATATAAATTAAAATAAATTATAATGGTGGACATGATTATTTATAAATTTGACCCTTACAGAGGTTTGGTACATAGTAAGACGCTACTATAAAACTAATTTAAGCAAAATGTAACCACCATAAATAACTGCCTAGTACCTAGCAGCTGTCAAATCACAGTAAAAGTAAGTGTTTTATCGCGACCAATATTTTTATCAACTTAACACAAGTCACAATAATTTTATTTTGTGACGCATTTTCTTATTCTAGACATGAATGGTGCATTCTCGTCGTTCTTGTTCTTTTCTTTGTTGATACCTGTAATAAATGGTTTAATAAAGTAGACATTAATATGCAAAATCAAAATACGCTTGTTTTAGATAGTAGTATTAGTTCATACTTGTCTATAAGAGACGAAATATCGGCAGGGGCGGGCACGAAGCTTCCTGAGTGGCCGTCACTGCCGTTTGGGCCTCCACTGTAATTATAGGTTTATGACATAATTAATAAAATATTATATACATATTTTTTTATATAAGTCATTCTAGGTACTCTTATGAAGCTGGTTATTATAAGCGTTTGTTTTAATAGTCTTTGAAAAAGCAGGTGAAGCTTTTAAAGCCATGACTTTGAGTGACTATAACTACATTATGTCAGAATTCAAAATCATCCAATTTAGCATGGATTTAAATCAACGAATAAAACTGCGTAGAAGTCGTTACCATAAACATAGGTTTATCGTAGCTTCTATAAGCTTCCTTGTGTTATATACAATTAAGTGAATAAGAATTGATGAACATTTAAAATGGTGAGAGCCTGGCGTGTGAGGAGTGAGCGGGGGAGGTACCTGAGTTCTACCTGCTGGTGGTGCGTGCGCTGCGCCGCCCGCTGCCGTACGTACTCCCACAGGGAGATGTACCTGATCCTGGAATGACAAGGAATCATCAAATTATAAATCAAGATTAGTAATAAACAATGTAAAATTAACATACTAATAATGATTTACGTACAATATTGACCAATCCTACGAAAGGTTTCAAAAAAATATAATAATCAGCTGGGCCGATATTATAAGGTTTAATTTGATTTTAATTTTGTTCTTTTGTAGGCGGTATGTATGTTCAAATAAATGTAAATATCGATCGACTAAAATCTGAACAATTTAGTCAACATGCACATACCTAACACTAAACGTCAATTATGAAGAGCCAAGTCAATGTCATAATGTCAACCGGAAATAGATGGCAATGTCGTCGCAATGGTAGGAATTTATCACGTCTTCAATTCAAACTCATGGTGGGGAATTTTTGCGAAAGATTTTCCCGTTTTGAGTCTTAATAATAAATTGTGCGTTCGTGATGCAGTTTGATTGATGTGGTAGAGAAAGTGTTTATAATATAAATATTGTGCAAAGTGTATAAATAAAATTGTTCGAATGTACCTTTAGTAGTGGTATTCGCGGCGCTATCGCTGTTATCGTCGGAGTCGGTGTGCGGCTCGCGCCAGCCGGGCGGCGCCGCGGCGCCGGCGCAGGCCGCGCGCATGCGGTGCCGCGCCTCCACCGTCGAGCATTTAGACAGGCTGGACTCGTCTGTCGACCAAAGAGAATACAATAAATACGTACGACTGTCGACGAGGCGACTCTATCACACACACACAACACAACATTGATTGAGATTATATTGAAATCTTTTTAGCTGGTTATAATGTTGTTACGCGGCGCGTCCATCAGCGTAACTATAAAACCAGCCATAAATATTATGTATATTCTATCATATTATTATTACAAGTACCAACATTATTAGGCTTATTAGCAACACATTGAAGCGATTGGTGCAAAACGAAATTGCCCTTCTCGGTACAAAGAATAGATAGGCCTTTATCAACAGGAAACAACCAGTCCCAAGATATTAGAGTTTCTTTCGTATAATTTGTTAAAGGAAATAATTACCGTATCTATAATGGTCGCAGGCCCTGTGCCGGCGGCGATGCGGCGGCACGGCGTCGTCGTCGCGTCGCGCCAGCGTACGGAACTGTAGCGAGTGCGCTGCCGACACGCCGAACGTCGCGTACGGACTGATCTCGTACAACTCTGCTGGAAGGATGATAAACAAATCCTACATTTATAAACTATCCTTCGTAAATGTACCCACAGGCCAATGATGATGACCATGATAATAGGACATACCTACGTACCTGCTAGTAGTAGCAGTAGGTAGGTAGGTAATATACCTAAACCTTTTTATTCCACAATCTATTTTAGCTGATAGATACAGTCATGTCGTGAAAATTTAGTTTGAATTGTTTAATTAAGCGTGTTAACGGTAATTCAAGCCACGCTTCAGTCTGACAATGTTTTCGACTCGTCGCTTGTTTGTATGTTGCTTTTTTACTAGCAAACAATAAAAGAAAGCGATATTGTAAATTCTCCTAAATAAGTCTTTTTGCACAGGTAACTGCACAAACTGAACTGCGCGAATAAGACGGAGCGTGTGGCCGGGATTTATGGGAGATTTTAATAACTTACCAGAAGAGTCGTCATTAGACTTCTCATTCCCGTTGATAGAAGAAGACGAGTACAATTTCTGTCCTTCTCTCAACTTCTCCCTCTCAGCCTCGTTGCTCTCGCTGAGCTTTCTGTCGTCTCGCAGGTAGTTGCCGCTGGAGAAGCATAAAAATCTGAAAATAAAGAAATATTTCATGTTAATAAACCTAAGTTTTAATATTACCGATTTAAATCTTAGGCAGTAGGTACAGATTCCGCAAAAAGGGTGCATTGATTGTATTTCACTAATTTAGTTATTACCTTTTCTTGCCGTGCACCAGGCAAATGATAGCGGCGAGCGTCACGAATATGACGAGCGCGCTGGCGATGCACGAAACCAGCACGGTTCTCATTGACGAAGGGCGGCTGCCGCCCGACAGCGGGGAGGACGGCTTCATGGGCGGGATACGACCTGAAACGGAACGAGAAGCGTGTTCAGCGAAGCACTTAGCTTGTTTTGACGCACGCCCAACTAAAGGCAGAATACCTACATTGTGACATCCCATAGCATTACCTACTTATAACAACTTTATGACGTGTCCAACAGTCCTGTAAGGTCTTAATGAAATAAAGCACTTTGATGTTTGATTTCGTACAATCAATTAATTTGATTTGATTTGAATAGTTTTTGTTTGAATTAGAATGTGAAATGAGCCTAGCTTCGTCTCGTAGCTTCTGCACGCGCATTTCCATGATTAAAGTAGCGTAAACAAGGTTTTTTCGGGATACAATCTAATAACTAGCCTTTCAATAGTTTCTCAATGGTCGTGAAAAGGCGACACACTGGCTGACTGAATGCATTTATCATGAGTGTGTAGATGTAATCAAATAAGTATATGACGACCTCTGTGGCGCGGTGGGCGAAGGTCCGCCTGCGACGCAGGAGGATGCGGGTTCGATTCCCGCCTCGGAACAATTGTGTGTACGATCTGCAGATATTTGTTCTGGGTTGTTTTCTATGTATAATATAAAAAAAAAATATCTATGTATTATGTATATCAGTTATCTAGTAGGTATCCATAACACAAGCTCAGCTTACCATGGGGCTAGGTAATGCTGTGTGAATTGTCCAGCATTATTTATTTATTTATTTATGTAAGGCTGGTACAAGCGAAATGACACCTATACCTAACAGTGGGTAATACCAGGCTAGAATGATGATTATAATGATCATCATTCTAATTAAATGAAGCATGAATGGATTGTTGAACTTTTTGCATATGTAAATAGTTGCATACCTCCTGCGAGCGTGTGCGTATCAGCGCGTATGGTGACTCTCTCAGGGCCGGCGTCGCTGTCCGCCTGGACCGCCACCTCGTACCAGGTCGCGGGAGACAACGCGCCGACCACGTGGCTTGCTGTGCTCATACCGTCTCCCACCTGAAACAAGTCAAAATACGGGCTTAGGCTAGATCAACGGCCTTACCTTGATGAATTTTGAGTTATTTACGAGTTGCGACTTTTGTAACAAGGAATTTATCTGTTGTAAGACAAGGACATACTGTGGTAGTGGTAGATAGTTAATAAAAGACTGCGTCCAGAAACAAAGTAGTTGTTCCATTAAAAAAAAAATATGTTACCCTTGACTCAAAAGTTTAGAAAATATTGGCAATTGTAGTGAGCACATTATTTAAAATAAAACAAAATTTAGGAATAAGTTTAACTCTTCTCGATTTTCTTGGAACACATCAACCTGCACGATGCTCAGTTTGGTTTTAGGGCTGGACTATCCACAGAGAGTGCGATTTTGTCTCTTAAGCAAGCTGTCAGGTACTATACTGATAGAAAAACGCCGGTATACGCTTGCTTCCTTGATATGTCGAAGGCCTTTGATACAGTTTTGTATCACAGGCTTTGGGAGAAGCTGGGGAGCGAGGGTGTACCGGCTGAAGTGGTGTCGATCATGAAATATTGGTACAAATGTCAAAAAAATCAGGTGAGATGGGACGGCGCTCTATCTGAGGAGTATGGCTTAGAGTGCGGTGTTAGGCAGGGCGGGATAACTTCTGGCCTCTTGTTTAACCTGTATATTAATGAGCTCATTGGTGAACTCAGCAGCACTCATTCCGGTTGTTTTATTGATGAAGTATGTATGAACAATATAAGTTACTCGGACGATATGGTGCTGCTGGGTCCATTAGTGGGCTCTATTCAGAAGCTTGTTAAAATTTGTGAGAACTATGCGGCGGGGCATGGGCTAACATACAATTCTAAAAAAAGTGAAGTCCTTATATTCAAAAGTGGAAATGTAAGGCCTGCCTATGTTCCGCCGATAGTGCTCAATGGTGCGGCTCTGAAGGTAGTTGATGCATTTAAATACTTGGGACATATTGTAAATGAGACCCTAAGCGATGACGCAGACGAAAGGGAGTGTAGAGCGCTGGCTGTACGGGGAAACATGATTGCGCGTAGGTTCGCACGCTGCTCGAGAGAAGTAAAAATCACTCTATTTAAGGCCTACTGCCAGTCCTTCTACTCGAGTAGCCTCTGGCTCAACTGCACCCGACGGGCAGCCAGCGCTCTACGTGTCCAGTACAACAAAATTTTCAGGATGCTGATGCGGCTGCCTCGCTTTTGCAGCGCGTCTGGTATGTTCGCGGAGGCGCGCACGGACGGCTTTCATGCGATTATTCGCAAAAAAGTCGCTTCCCTACTTCAGCGTGCGCGAGCCAGTAGCAACGGCATCCTGAAAATGATTGTTTCACGTCTGGACTGTCCCATCCAATACAAATGTATGAAAATATTGATGGGGTCGATATCCATATAAATGTCCATTAGGTTAGTAAGTTTTCATTTTGTGTTTTATTAATATTATTTTTTAATTTTCCCTTAGTTATATTATTTTATTTTTATTTAATTTTATTTGATTTAATGACTGATTTATTTTGTGACATTTATTTTTAATTTTGTATGTTTTTATTTTTAAGTTTGTATATGGATTGAGAATCTGATAATAAATGAGTTAATAATAACATGATGTGTTTTTCTTGATCTATTGGTTCGTTACCTTTATCCAATGTTCAGTTCCAGCTCGTCTGTACGACACGCGGAAGCCCAAGATAGGACAGCCACCATCACGCCACGTGTAGAAATTTATCTTGATCGCTGTCGAGTTCATGTAGACGTGTTCTTCTGGCTTTGGAGGTTTCGGACCTGCCGATGAAGATTAGATAGAGGATACTTTATTGCACCATTTGTATATAAGAACTATGTGAACTAAGAACTTACAAAACAAGTTACAATTGACAACAACGAGATCTCTACCAGACAACCATGGATGGATAGGATCGTGGACAGTACCAGGGGATCTGTGTGCTTGCACATTAAAATATTATAAATAAAATACTTATAATAAAATATATTATACTTACCTACATAATAAACAATATACAACATACATATTATAAAATATATATATATACTTACTTCTTACGACTCAGGTATGTATGCGTTATGTTTTTAGTGTTAGTTGATACTATCTTTTATATTAGAAATATTTTAGAAAATAATTTGTCTGTAAGGTATTAGGTTAGTAAAGTAAGAAGTAATAAATGTGCTACGTACGCCCTCCTCTAGTGGTAGCCGTCAGTATCTCGCTCGGCGGTCCGATGGAGATCTTGTTCCGCGCCTGAATCTTGGCAATGTACGTGGTGCCGCACTTTAGCATATCCATGGTGTAGGAGGACTGCTCGGGAGACACCTCCACCATGAACCAGTCGTCTTCTGATGCTTGCTTGAAGTTGAGGAGGTAGCCTGAGACAAAGAATTAATAGTTAACATCATATAGGACGTATTAATGTTGTTTAATCAAGCCGATGGTCATTGCCGTGTTTCTGCGCTTATTGCTTATTTTGTAAGCGTAAAGAAAAAAAATTTTGAATTTGTATTTGGTTTATGCTCAGCTGAATGTTGCCAGTAACCTCACAACGATGATTTTCAGCATGTAGCATTGTGATGATGACGTACGAGACTTTATATGCTAAAATGTAAAAGTGATGGCAACTGTGAATAAAAGGTAAGATAGATTAGACATTCAAAATCAACTACTGATTGATAGTGTCTTGTATATTTTACCCAGAATTGGCTCCGTAGCATCACCAGGCATCTGCCAGTGCAGTTTGATGCTAGACGTGGTTGTGTACTGCAAGGAAAGCTGCGGCGCAGCAGGCGGCATTATCGCCACCACCGTGTACACGATGGAGTCCTCTCCGATGGTGTTGCTGGCTGTACACGTAAAGTTGCCCGCGGATTGCTCGTTTACCTCTGAAACAGAAAGTCTAAGTTAATACAACTTAGCTCGGGACCATAATAGGTCCGCCTGGGACGTAGGAGAATGTGGGTTCGATTCATGCCTCCGGACAAGTGTTTATGACGATCTACACAAAAATATTTGTTCTGGGGGTTTTCTATGTAGCTAGGTATAGTAAAATATTTATTTATTTATGTAATTAGAACGGCCCTAAGCCAATTATACTAATTACAGAAGATTAAAATAAAATATTGTTAAATTGGGTGAGAAAATAATAATAATATCTAAGTAGAGTAATGTATTAAGTACTAGTATTTTCAATTGGTGCAATTGAGGTAACTACAGACTGTTCCAAATAATCTACGTACAGGTAGCTCGACTGATCCATTATCAACACCTATATCAGTTACCTAGTACCTACCCATAACACATGCTCTACTTGGTATGGTTGGGGCTAGATGATAGATGTTGAATTGGAGCATTATTTATTTAAGAGAGGAAATACAGTTTTAGTTGATAACATCAAGGCACCTACCTCGAATATGCAAGTGCCCTCGATGCGTAACCTGGTAATATTGGTGATGAGTGACGGGCACCCGGGCGTGCGTCCAGCGCGAGCGCGGGGTGGGGGAGCCCACGCAGGTGCAGGCCAGCAGCGCCGGCCGACCGCGACCCGCCACCACGCGACCACCGAAGGATGCGATCCGAGCGGGTACTGGACAAGTGTATATAAGTGTTTTCGCTTACATTGTTTTTTTTATGGAAAACCAGCTGTGGTTTTCCATAAAAAAATAATGTAAGCCTAAAGAAAATAAAAAATAAAGACATTTGAATTTTGTATGTACCTATAGTATTTGTATGAATAGGCAGAACAACATCAAAAATATGGTGGACTATTTAGAGGTCCATTGGAAATTATAACGCTCATAAGATTAAGAGTGATGCCTCGGCTGATAACTACTGAATACTTGATGAAATACAATAATATGATTTCCTAAATAACTGAATTTGGATGTCTTCAGAAAGAAACAGCGCCCCCCTAAATGGGAATATCATGTGATTATTAAAATCACTTATAGCAACTTAGATGATTGTATGATTGCAATAAATAAATTATTTTTTATAATACTGAACTCCCACACAGGGTAGGACAGGCTCATTTTGTTAGTAACGTACTTCGTGAACTAGGTCCTTGTCCAACCACAAGCGTAGACTCCCCCTCCCCAGACCCAGTCGTGGCTGAAACCCAAAACTCGTACAGCTGGTTCTCCATCAAATTCCTAACTTGAAACATCAGCTCCAGGTCCGTTTTCTTATCTGCTGAGACGGTAAAGCTCTGGTGTTTGCCAAGCCTGAAAAGATAACACGAATGAAATATTTGTACTTAATTATTAAGTTGACTTTTCAATCCCGATGGTGAGAAAGGGTTACATTAACATACCTTCCAGCTTCTCTATAATAGACAGTGTAGTGAGAAATGATTCCGTTTGGGTTGACTGGAGCTAGCCAGCTAACTAGCACTGAGTCGCTGGAGAAAGCTAATGCCTTTATTTTCTCGGGAGATGATGGAACTGTAATAAAAGCATGTCAAATACGTTTATAGAAGAACAGGTTTTTTACCATCATGCTTTGTTGTTACGACACTATTGATACTACTTATATTGATTTGATATTATATTACCGTCTTCCTCAGTCATGCAATAGACTGGTGGGCTCCGCTTGCCATCCCCTGCGTTGGTAAACGCTAGGACTTGGACGGAGTAGTTGGTGTATTTACGAAGAGTATGCACATATGTGTCTGTGCTGGTAACTCGTTTGATCTCTCCCACGTCAGCTGAGAAAAAGTTGAACAAATATTGGCATAATTGTGGCTAACGAAGAATACAATTCTTATTTCGTACAGCTTGGCCTTGATGCTCACCATGATCTGAACTGATAGGCAAGTAGATGACCTTGTACCCTTGAATGAGCCCCCCGTGTTGTCCAATTGGAGGTGGATTCCATGAGACTTTAATCCCAGATGACGACAATGGAGAGCACGACACCCTCGTGGGATGTGATTCTGGCACTAAGACAGAATAAATTTAACGATTTATAGAACCGAAATAATTATGTATGTGTAAGTTTATCCTATAGGGAAGGCTGTTTACCTCCTTCAAGTGTAGTGGCAGAAACCGGTGCTGAAGATGGCCCCGCAGCCACTGCGTTGAATGCTCTCACTCGGACTTCGTATCGTGTAAACTTCCTCAATGCTGACAAGCTGAGGTCTGTTGCAGACCACCCATTTACTGTTAACGTTCTGGAAAATAAGCAATATTAGCTTTAGAAAGAATTTATTTCTAGAATTTTTACATTGTAAAAGCACAAGTTACCTAGTTGCATTCTTTGCAAGCGGTTCAGCTCGGCCCAGCTCCGTGCAAGTGACGGAGTAGCCGAGCAGTTCTCCGTGCCAGGACTCCCGTGGTGGTGGCTTCCAGGTCACGTGCAGTTCACCAGCACCACCCGCGTTTACGTGGACGTTGCTTGGAGCCTCGGATGGAGCTGAAATACAACAAGGAGATTATAATGACATCATTTGCTCTACGACACAAGAACTCAGAAATTACATACTTGTCACTAAAAATAACAAAGTAAGTAAGTCATAAATCTTGCACATACCTTCTTCTTGCGTCTTCACAACTACGGGTTCAGTGAAAGCACTTCTGTCGATCTGATTGATGGCAGCGATTCGGATCATGTAAGCCGTGTGTGGTTTCAGATTGCCCAACAGCGCCTCATAGTGGATGTCGCCTTTTTTCGTTAACCTTATAAAACAAGTAGGTGAGTTTCAGTTTCAGTTTATTTATTCAAAAACAATTTACATTGTGTATGAATTAATACTTATATTAGTGAGTTGTATAATGTAATGTTATGAAGTATGCAGGAATTTAGAAATAATATTAAAAGACTTACGTGACGTGGGAATGAGGTGGTCCAAGCATAGAAACGTTAACAGAGTGCGCTTGGTCCCATTGGTCGGCTCGTAGCGCGCCTTGTGCTGACAACGCACAATACTGGAGCGTGTAGCCCATGAGTGGACTGTTACCGTCAAAACCCTGACTCCAAGACAACTGGACGGCACGGGAGAGGATCTCTGTTACTGTGAGCGAGTGAGGTGTGTCTGGCTTTTCTGAGAAACCACAAATGAATAAAAACATGCTCCTAAAATGTTAAAGGTCAATTTCAGCTTTCACCAGTAACAAGTCAAATGATCTCAGTTCAAGCATTGTTTATTAAGTAGGTACCTTGGACGGAAAGATAGATATAATGATCGCTGTGACCATACGCGTTGACGGCTTGGCACTTGTACACACCCGAGTCTTGGCGGTCGGTGCGGCTTATGTACAGCTGGGACCTTAAACCACTATCAGTCTTTTGTTCAGATACGCTTAACCTGAAACAGAATGTTTTAAAATGAGAGAAGTCATTTGTATGAGTGAGTTTTCTCAAGAATCATAGACTGCCTGAATCAGAGACTTGCCTATAAGTATTAAGATCTAAATGGTTCATGTTGTGCGCCCAGTTTACTTGGATGGGGGAGTCCCCTCGTACTTCACATGCCAGCGTGGCAGGCGCGTCTCGTCTCGCCGTCATGTTATGAGATGTTGTCTCGAATCTAGCGGGCTCTGAAACCATCAAGATTAATAAAATAAATGTTTTACTTTTTTGTTGTACTTTATGGTTCTGCAACACAGTCAAATAAGTCTACATACAGATACCTAATACAGATTCTAGGTACAGCAAAACGCGAGGAACGAGGAAGCTACGAGTACATACCGTTGACTGACACTAGAATTGTCTTGCTAAGTGCAGCTCCAACTCCGTTCTCCGATTTGCACATATAGTGCCCCTCATCATAAGAAAGAGTGGACTCAATCCAAAGCGAGCCATTGGAGAGGAACTGGAACCGCCCGCCCAGGTTCACGAGCGGCACGTAATCCGTTGTTGATGAACCTGTTACGATAATAGAACACGTACTTAATTTTTTTGTTTTTTTATCAACTTGGGACCCGGGTACTTACTGGCAAGGCACAAAGTGGTTTCTATAAATCAATCAGAGATTGGTTATCAACATCATGTGGTTATGAGAAAGAGTTTACTGATAGACTGTCGTTGATCTTACCTCTCTGCTTCATCCAAGTGACCTGCGGCGTAGGCGAGCCTGTGGTCTGACAATGCAGGGCAAGAGCTTCGCCAGCCAGGACCGCCTCATCCTTGGGCTCCAACACCCATTTAGGGGAGACTGCAGCGTGTAAAGGAAATTTAACGTTCAAGTACTTGTTAAGCATCGAATTCAACACAGTTTTTGGCGAATTAATCTTCTAGGCATGATGACGGCAAAATAAGTAAGAGGAGTCAGTGGTTATGCTAGACTAGATTTACCTGTTCCAGCGGCTTTAAGGAATCAAAACATACGTAATCAGCATTTTACCTTAAGTAACATAGGTTCCTAACCAACCTAAGTTGCATACCTATCCATCTATCACTCACTAATTAAGTTTTTTACAGCCTTAACGGCCAAACTAGCCTGTTATTTGTTATACTCGATATTTTATGGCAAAGATAAGGTTCCTTCTTAATTCCAGATTAATTTATTCATGTGCCAGCCTCTCATCATTCAGATCGGATCACATTATTGATTCAATGCGTCTCAATATCGAGGTGTTTGCTCATTACCGTTCGCTCGAGCGGAGCTCTCAGCTGACCGCACCGGCGGCGGTGGCTCAACAAACATTAACGTTTACATACTAAACACCTAACTAAATAGGTATATAATATAGGTAAAATGTTATTATACACGGTATTATATATTTTTTATTACCTTTAAAATAATAAGTACACTAGGTAGGTACATAAATTCTTTCCTCCTTTTTAACCGACTTCAGCAGGAGGTTCTATGTTTGGCTGATGTATGTTTATGTTCATCAATTTCTCCGCCAATAATGGACCGATTTAAATATTTTTTTCGCTATAGTATAGATAGATAATGATATCGAATTCACTATAAAAATATGTATTCTCAGAGATTGTTATTTGTCCCGTCAAGACAAAAAAACAACATAACATAACCCTGATTATGGCATCTACACGCTGTCGCGTCGGCGTAATCACAAAAAGCGTGTATTAATTCTTTTAAATTTTTTATGAATGCTAGTTTTAAGGTATATGTTACTATAGAATAAGTTAAAGTCGTTTTATCAATGTGCCATCCATCACATCTCATAAAACTAAATTATACTCAAATTTTAACGAGAGGTTGCCATTGCCACTTGAAAAATTTTATCGCGTGAATAAGGTCGATTGTTTCTTCGAAACCCATTTTTTTACTATTTAGGTTTTCGAATTTTTTAACAACATGCAAATTTATTGTAAGTCCTTTAATTTTCGACGTGAAATATTCTTACAAGGTAAGGACAAAATAAAGTTCGAAAGTAATTCAATAAATTACCCTTTCCTCAAGCCATCTGTTATCCAACGTAGAGCAAAACAAAAATTACATATATTTTACAACATGGTCAATATGTGCGGAAATGAAACTGTGCTTACAAGAACGATAAAAACGTGTTTATTGCCTCAAACATTGCAATATTGCGTTTACAGGAACTGAAATAAAAATAAACTTTTAAGAACTCTTTCTTCGGAAGCTTAGTTTCTGTTGCTTACGAGCATGGGTTGCAAAATTTTAAGCAGTAAACATGTTACCTACATATATTTTATGCTAATTTTATGTGGGATCTAGTTTTCACAATCTAATTGGACAGTTCACCTGGTGCAAAGGAATCAGCATCGACAAATAATATAATGACAACCAGTGCTCAGTGCAAGCTGTGCTCAGTGCGTGGTGCTGTGCTGGTGCGATAGCCAGGACGTTACCTTTCACCACCAGCTCGGCGGTGTAGTTAACTTTGGCCGCCGAGTTGGAGGCCACGCACGTGTATAGGCCGCTGTGGTGGGCCGAGACCTCTTTGAATACGAGGTTGCTGAAAAAATCTGCACCACGCTCTTCCACCTACACAACCAGTACCGTTCAACACATTTCATATTTGTAACAAATTAATAAATTCAAGGAAGACTTAAGCAAGAGTTTTTCTGAATAGTCTCAAGAGTTTAGCAACAAACCTGTAAGTTGGAAGGTATAGGAGTATTGTCCTTCAGCCAGGTGAAGTGCACGGGCATGTCTCCAGACGTGACGCTGCAGCTGACCTGCGCACGCTTGCCTTCTTGCAAGTTAGCCGAGAATGAAAACGGCTCTATCTCTGGCGGATCTGTTGGCACAAGTTCAAGTTACAGGGATTACACCAAACTAAACTTAGGTAGATCAGTTTTAAAATGACACTTACTACTAACAACCAGCTGTAGCTCCCGCTTGGCTATTTCCCCGTGAGGACCCATCACGGAACAAGAATAAGCTCCTGCTTGAGACGGATCCACCCTTGTCATTGTTAGGGCTCCGTCGATGCTGCTGTCCCACTCCACGGGGTTACCATCTCGTTCCCATTTTACAGCCCTGGAATATAATGATAATAGTTAGAATTCGTTCAGCGGACCGTTAGGAACTTGGCATGATTTTGATAAAAATATTCATAACTCACGTAATGGGATAGCCAGAATATGGGCAGTAAAGAATTAGCTCTCGCCCAGCAACGGCCCTTATAGGTCCAATTGATCTGACGTATGGTGGTCCTGTAAATAGACAGACATTAATTAAAAACGGAAGATGAAAGTGTGAAGTTAAAATATTTTTGGCAGCAAAATTTTACCGTAGATGTTGAGTCGCGACGTGTGTGACACCTCTCCTAGTGAGTTGGCCGCTCTGCATGTGTACAGACCACCGTCTTCCGACCTTACTGCGGAGATGTTCAAGTAGCTCACTACGTCATTGGCCTTTGTTGCGAACTGCTCTACACTATACCTGCGGAAGTTACAACACACGTGAAAAATTTACTGGGTTCATTTTAACGGTTTTGGATAAAACCATTTCTACTATCCCTCTCTACGTATTTCTTCAATTAAAGAAATAGAATCTCTAGGAAGAACTGACCTATGTCCTCTAGCCATGGTGTTAAGCGGCTGTCCATCCAGCAGCCATGTAAAATGTGGCGGCGGCGAGCCAGCCGCCGAGCACTTCAGTGTCACCACCTGACCAGATCTCAACACCTGCTCTATGAACGTGTACTGTAGCTCCGGTGCTGTATCTGAATGGTGAAACAAGCTTTTTAGAAGAAAGATGTGTACAGAATCAAACCACTCTTTATTTCAAGCTGAGTTAAACATAATACTTGGGTTCATCTTAAGAAATGCTCGCGAATTTCGTAGCGAGCATGTTTTACGGCTACTGTTTTCTACTCTGGTCAG
Source organism: Eupithecia dodoneata (assembly GCA_947044415.1). Lineage (NCBI taxonomy): Eukaryota > Metazoa > Arthropoda > Insecta > Lepidoptera > Geometridae > Eupithecia > Eupithecia dodoneata. Next base: position 659,322 of record OX345656.1, on the reverse strand, counting down.
AAGCAAACTCGAGTCAAGCTCTTGTATATGGAATCCTTACGAGTCCACCTACGCGCTCCTTTTGGAAAAAGTACAGAAAGCGTTTCTAAGATTCTTATATAAACATAACAAGGATACTACCCTTTTATGTACCCGACAAATTTCCTGCTTGGGTTTCTTGGCTTTAACTCTCTCCAAACGCGTAGAGCCAATGATCAGCTGACTACAATCTTCAAAGTGTTTCGTGGTATTATTGACGCGCCTGATTTGATGAATGAGTCACTTCGACTCTATGTACCCGAAAACTACCTGCGGGGCAGGAAACATAGGCTCTTTGCTCCGCCTCCCTGCCGCACGGTCGCGCGCGCCCGCTCTCCCATACCTAGGACCCTCGAAACCCTAAACAGATCCTGGTGGCCTTTCCGGATACCGAAATTTTTGCGGACGAGTGGAGAAGTCTGATGCTTACATGTTTAGCTTTTTGTGAATGTAATTTTTGATAATGTTTACTTATTATATAATTTTGTTTACCTATTTTTGACTCAGCTACTTATATTTAATTTCTAATTTTATAATTCATAATTAATTATTGTTTGTGAATCAGATAATTTAGTTTTTATAGTTTTTATGTTGACTATAATAACTTGAAACTATAGTAGAATATTTCCTATGATAACTTCAGATTGATTATTATTTGATTGTATAACTATATTGTGTTCTAACCTTAATCTAACTATATTTTAGATTAACAGTCTGTAATTAGTATGATTGGCCTATGGCCGTTCTGATTACGTAAATAAATAAATAAATAAATAAAATAAATAATTAGTTAAAATATATATATATATTGAGGATGTAAGCGAATTAACTACGGACCTTATACCCATAATGAACCGTTAAACGATACCTAGTTTTTATAGTAAAATATTTGACCTTTTTTGTAGTAAATGTATGTATAATATAATGGTAATATAAACGTTACTAATTGTGATTTAATGTATCATTAGTATTTGTAAAGCATTCGAAGAAACACTCAAAGTGGCGCTTCGGGCATTCAAGTTTCACTAACTTTGCTCTAGCGATTTATTGCTCCATTACTCGAAGTCTACAACTTTTATGCTCTAAGTTCTTTAGTAATAAAAACATCAGCTAAGTTTTCTATAAACTCTTATAATAAATCTTGGCGATGTTTTCTACCAAACTTTTCTGCGTAGGTCAGGTCATCGGTAATGGACGGACGGAGGTCGTGGGAAACTTCTGGATGCATCTTATAACCAGCAGTCGACAGACTTTCAGGTGAGTTTAACGATTATTTATCGTCCAAATTATCTAATTATCTTAAACTAGTGGACCTTTCCGGCTTCGCACGGTTTTAGTGCGGATATGTAACTTTTTTAAAAATATAATATAGCCTATGTTCACCGGGGATAGTATAGCTTCACAACGGTGAAAGAATTTTTCAAATCGGTCCAGTAGTTTCGGAGCCCATTCATTACAAACATACAAACAAACAAAAAATCAAACATTTCCTCTTAATAATATTAGTATAGATAGACAACTATTCACAGGCCGAAAGACGGACTCTTATCTCTTGCTTACCTCCCAACCTCAAGTCCGCACTCGCCTGTGCGGAATCCCTCTCGTTCCTGACCATGCACTGGTAGACGCCCTTGTCAGCCCTGTGCACGGCCGATATGACGAGCTGCTCGCCGTTGTTCTGTACGCGGACCCTGCCCCCCGCCACCCCCGCGCCCAGGGGCACGCCGTTGTGCAGCCACTCTACCCGGGGAGTCGGCCACCCGCCCCACGTGCAGTTGATCACGGCTGTTCCACCACTGTTTACCATCTGGGAATAAAAAATCGTAGTACATTGAGACTCTTATAAGTTTCATGCTGTGGGTTTGGACACTTTGGGCCTCAGGAATTATAATGCAGAGCGCGCCGTACAAGAGCAGAGAATGTTGATTTATACTTACAAAACGAAAAAATAATTAAATAGTATCATATGGTTTGCTTATCTTCGCTATGCGAGAGACTGGAATCTTAAAAACCTTTAAACACAAAGCTTCGGACCAACTTCAGACAAATACACTGTCATGCGTTTGTTTGTGCTTAGTGCAGCATGAAGTTCATCAAATAAAATGAATAAGTAGGTACATCATGAACATTTCTAAAACGCGATCCGAACTTATAATTATAACTACTATTAAACAGTCACTCCGTAACCACGACAGAGTGTAAACCTGTTGAAACGGCGGGAAAATAAACGCTATAAATACCTATTAAATAGTACTTATAATTAGGTACGTAATGTGCTTTACAATTCATGTTTATAACAATGTAAATTCATAACGATAAATCCAGGTTCAGGAACTTCGTATAATTCTTAGTCATAACCAGAATAGAACGCCGTAACTTGCCCTGAAAAGCATGTTCAGCATTCCAACGATTTGAAATCACGTTCCTTCCTGACACTTATTCGCTTGTGGCATGTCCCAACTCATAACTAGGACTGCGATTTATCAAGTGACTTGGCTTTGAGCTGGTTTAGCATGCGGCTTACGTCGAGTGCGTGCACCCCGCTAATTGCGGACTCTGTCTCTGTTTCTACTGAAACTGGATAATTTGGTTATGGAATAGAATTAACATCTTCGTGATACGCGGGCTCGAAGGCGAAAACGGTAGACAAAGTTTTGGAAAATATCCGGGATGGGAAAATATAGGTCTGTTATTGTAAGGGATTTTTAAGGTTTTCTGCGAAGGCGCTGAGTGGTAAAGATTGGAAATAGGATTTTATCATTTCTTTTGGATTCTACGAAAACGGAGAGAAAGGAGAAATAATAAGGAAAGCTTCTACAACAACATAATTTTTTATGTACCTATTGATATTATCTTACAATAAACATTTTCAACATCAAACAAAGTTATAAATTATTGTAAAGTGTCACATTTAAAAATTGTAAGCAATATTTTGTGTGTATTATGGTTTTTACTCTCAAACAACTTAGAGCGTGGATGGCGTTACGACTTGTTTCAGTCATCACAATACATCCAAAGGGGTGTAAAATCAATAAATTAATTCAAATTTGGTCTCATAACAGTAAATGCCAATCAGTTCTTTTTTCTAACGTGTACTTATACTTGTAAGTCGGATGTTTCAGTGCATATACTCGGTACAATTATTTAAGAAAACCTACGAAGCCATATATCCTACCTACAATGGTCTACCAAATGAGAGCTCTTGTAATGCTAGATCGAGCTCTCATTTGTTTTGTCTTGAATTCAAACTGTAATGTAATTTTTTTTTAATTGTGTTTTCATTTATATTCTCGCCACACCGTTGCCAAATATAAAATTATTTTCGGTTACCGCTGCAGCTGCAAACATTTTAAATGTCTATGATCTGCAAGTTCTTTAAATATTTGATAACATCTTATAACGTTGATTTTCTTTTCTTCTTGGCCTCTTCACAATCGACAATAGGGAATATGCATTTATTTATTTTTTAAGTCGATCATCAAGCATTTTACTTTTACCTACTTCGTTGAGTCGGTTTATAAAACTCAAATGACAACGTTCGTTGATGGTCATCTTGACCAACAGACGCATCAGAAAAGAAACTTGGCCACCCAAAGAAAAAAAACACCCATAATGTGTCAACTACTAATTTATTTAGGTTCAACCAATCCAACATGCATATTAGAATCATAAAGGAGCGGTAACGCTCGTGTACCTAATACAGGCGTCCATAATGCTGCGGTAACAAACCTAATGCTTTCATCAGCCAGGCCGCATTCCATATTCCACCTTAGTGTGACGTCACTAACGGTCACATCACAAATGCGTTTGGGAGTAAATTAGGTAAAATAGCCTTTTATTTAATTGCAATACTTATTACGAAACATTAATAATTCACCAACATTCAATTTTAATAGTAATTGTAAAGTAAGTAGTATGACACAAAATTCATTTAAAACGGATATTTACCGTTATTAGATTTTTGAGTTTTCCAATATTTCTGCACAGTTTAAAGCGTCATGATCATGGTGTAACTGAAGCACTGCGTGCGAGTAAGTTTTTATTGGCAGACATCTACCCTAATTTTTGTATTTTACTACGAACGTTACATTATTATTATTAACACGGATATCATTATCGAACGCAGCTCAATCACATTATCTTCTTTTACTTATTGTTTTTTAAAATAACTCTTGTGTGACATCTCGTCCATAACCATAAATGAAAATGAAAATGAAAAGTTTTTATTTCTTTAAGCTTACAAATAAGCACTTAGACAGGTCATATTTTATACTATTACATTATTTTATAGTTCACTTCAATTTTTTGTCCACCAGTGGAAGAAGTGAGAAGAAACCACTAGTATGTTCAATTGTTCATAACTTATGTGTCTAGTACATTTGATTTGCTTATCTGTAAGTTGGTAGATTTTGAGTTGGAGCAAAACTCGTTCCAAGCTTTTTTATCTTCTAAGTAATCTGATATTTTGTAATAAGCTGTTTTACAAAGAATATGTTTCACATTTTTTTTTAAATTTATTTTTTTATAATTTTTGCAACTCACTTGGATTTTTGTTGTAGAAGCGTATACATTGCCCTTTAAAAGATACATTTATCTTGTGTAGCCTAGTTGTGGGCACAGCGAGTTTATTCTTATTTCTAGTATTTACATTATGTATATCACTTTTTTTAGTGAACCGATTGATATATTCATAATAGTTTCTAAAGTTTTATTTAGTAATATATAGTCGTTTGGGAGTGAAGAATCAGATGATGAAATACTTACACGAGAATAGGTATTATTATTATTCAAGCTTTAAAGCACACTTATACAATTTCAATCAGTTTCCCAAAATCTCATGTGTTTCCAAAAAGAGTAAACATTGTAAAGCTTAATTAATAAACGTGAAATAAAATATTTGTTTTTCCAATAAAACATTAATTAAGACGAGCGCATCCATGAGCAAATATCAATAATTCTCGACGAGCAAAAATACCCAATACCGGGAAACCACTCGCGCGGTTTCAGAACAGAGAACCCATTTTGCCATATAGGCAGGTAGGTATTTAAAAATGTATTCTGCGAAATTTGATGTTTAAAAACACTTGTATTTTAAACGTTTAAACTGACAGAAAAAAGTGGAAAAACTATAAATCATTAACTAATAAAATACATATTCCTCTATATAATGTTTATTTGTCTTAAAAAGCCAAACCAGGAGGTTAAGGAAAACCCCTCTTTCAGATGGCAACTATGTGCAGATAGGTCTGTGGGAGAGGTTCAGCAGGGCGTGATGATGAAAACCATGATTTAGTAATAACACTAGATTTATAGGAGTTGAGCTCCTGTGCTACTGTGCGGTGCTCAGAACAGTGACATTCGTTTTATTTTGCACGGAATTTACGATTGCAAGAGATAATTGTCCGACATTTTGCATTCCACCGTAATGCGGTAGAATTTTGTGCGGTACAATTAAACGGACGTAGAGCTTGTAGTTATTGTATATCTCTGTTCTCTCCTGTTAGCAAACGCAATTAAAAAGTCAACCGAAAAATGGCCCGAAACAGGACAACAATAATTGTGCAGTAACTTTTTGTAAAACTTAGATCTATAAATATATTATTTATTGTTAATTTTCTAAGTATTGAAAGTGCATATTCTATTGTAATAATTGCCGGGGAACAAACCTAGTAGTAACAAAAACTCTCGTAAATACAGAGTATCTTCACAAACACAAAAAAGCTTTCATCTCCTTTAAACTCAGCTCTCAATAAAAACAGAAGTCAAAACAAGCGGAGTCAAACAGGAATCTCGTTAGAGGCCTTGGGGCATTCGAAACAATGTGATTTGCAATTCTGCCCTAAAAGGGTCCTGCTGTACTACGCCTAGTCCTGGGTAAGGGGCAATTTGTTACTTCCCTTGAAACAATCAAAAGGGATTCCAACCTTGAGTTTCACAGTGTATTGTTTATAGTTAACTGTGGTCCCTACTGAAGAGTGGTCGTGTGGTCCCCTTGCGTATTTTCCTATATTTGTTAGTTGAGTTAAAGTATAGGTCATACAATGCTAGTATTCGCATATCAATGTCATCAGTAGGTATACGATTTATAGCTAGATTAACTTACCTTTACAATAATTTATAATATGTAATAATATTTGCCGAGAATACTATCTGATAAATATCAACCAACGGACGACTTGCTGCGCGGCTCCTACGCGATTCCTACACCTTGCAATGTGGGAGCTAAGATAGCTGTTTGAGATGCGGCGCAGATGCTACGAGAGCTCTACGTCATGCTACGTGGGTGCTACAAGAGCTCTACGACATGCTATGTGGGTGCTACGAGAGCTCTACGTCATGCTACGTGGGTGCTACGAGAGCTCTACGACATGCTACGAGGGTGCTACAAGAGCTGTACGACATTATTACGTGGTGCTACGAGAGCTCTACGTCATGCTACGTGGGTGCTACGAGAGCTCTACGACATGCAACGTGGAAGCTAAGATAGCTGTTTGAGACAGGTACTTTATTAGATAGTGAAACGCCTCATTCTAAACATAATATACGTCCTCCGTTCCATGGTGGGTAAAAAAACTGTAACACGCCCTTAATAATGTCCCAGTTAAATGCGCATTCCGAGACATCCGCCCAACCTTTAGTTACCCTATTAAGTAGGTTCTATAAGCCAGTGAGTATGTGGACGACGTCTTTAAAGTCCGCAGTTTACGAGACAGACTAGAGTGTTTTTAAGTCCGTAAGAAACGCGAGTTACGGCGGCGAAACATTAACGTTGAAGAAATAAGAAAAAATAGGGATATAACTCTAGCTATTAGAACAAGAGCTTTTGAGGTTACTTCGGTGATTCTTTTCGCAGAGGTGGCAATAAAATGTTAACATGGTAACTGTTTCGTTAAAGGTAACACATTGCAGTAGAGAAAATGGTTTTGAATGTCTTATGGAAAAACCTACGCAGCTTATTATAACCCTAGAATGCCGGCGTGACAAAACAGAAGGTCCAAAAACCTCCCTTGGAATTTGATTCCGTCGACGCGCCGGATAAATATTTGATAGCGAGAAAGGTTAATCTCACAAGGCAGTTTAACCCAGCTCGGGAAACTACAATATTTACAAAGGCCTGCAAATACTAGCTTTCTCGAATTTTCGTTTTTATTCTGTTATACGGGTAATTTAATTGACTTCGGAATGGGAGGGAATCCGCTTAGTGACGGAGGCTGCTCCATTATATGGAAAATGTTATTTTGTCTTCGTATTTTTATATCCTTTACCTTGAGCCTGAAGTTAATGGTTTGGATAACAATGTCGCGCCTCGCAAGCTCATAAATCTTGAAAATACATTTGTATGAATAAAGTCCTTAGTCTGAAGTATCTACATGCGAGTACGTCTACTTAATGCTCGTTGGTTGTAACCAAATGAACCTACTCACTGGAGAATTTTATCCACGAAAAATTTTCATGAATAGAGAAGAAGATAGGTACGTTGTGCCCGGTGGCTTTGCTCAGGCTTTAATTCATTAATTCATCTCCCAGTGCCAATTATACATCCAAACCTCCCAAACGACAATACCGCAAAATGCATTAAAGTCACTCCGTGACGTCACAGCCGCCATATTGAAATGTCACCGCAGCCTCCATTACTCCGGGTGAAATGCGAAAGTTCAATAGGGACGATGACAATCACATAAAATCCACAAAATTATGTGTTTACCGAATTAAACTTGAACCTATAATATTTTTTATTTTGATCGACATTCATAATTATAAACTAATTATTTATCTCGATCAATATAAATAAATAATAATAAAATAAAACTACAAAATACAGCAACCTGCCATGACACGTTGAGCACTAAGCAGAAAATACTTATTTGTGACGTCATGCCGTCACTATAGTGATGTATATAATCTTTACATTACATAATTAGTAGATACATCATTATTCAAAATCTCTATGGTAATGGTCTTAATTTCTTCTCTAGACACTATTATGGTAATTTTGTACCATTAGATGTTCGTGCATCAGTGACGTCATAGACAGACGCGGCTAGTACTGTAGCGTTTTAGAGAGAAATTGAATATTTAAAAAAAGCTGAACTTCAAATTTAACAATTTCTTTTGCAGAAATATTATGTATAGACATCATATTTATGCAAAAGAATTAATTATAATGCTTATAGTTTTGTGTGACAGCTTATTGTGACCTTATGTAAAGTAAAACTCGGTCCAATAATCGAAATATACCTGAAACTAGAATGCGCCATTTGTTTGAAAAAGCTTTTAAAACTTCGACATTTTTCATTTAACCTTACGTTACCTAGAATACCCATTTAAAAGCAGGGTATTGATCAAACTGAGATAATTGGGAAACTGCACGGAATCCATTTGATTGCACGAGACTATTCATTACTGGATACATCATCTGATTTGTGTACCGAACGGACAAAGAGGAATGCTAATTTTAACAACTCGATGATACCGCTCGTTTCGTCAGCTATTTTAGTTATACAAATACAAATATCTTTATTTGAGACATAAAACTTAATAATAAAGTTTGTTAACCTCATTGCTAGCCTCCCAGCACATGGACAGAAATTGGTAGTGGATATGATGTTTCAAACCGGCCAGACGTTGCAACAATCTTTTTACATTAGCACATTTCTTCTGTTCTATGTTTCTCCGTGTAAAGAGATAACATAACTCAATACAGCTGCAACTATCATATGTTTGTCGGTATTGAAGGTTTTCACCGACAAAAAAATACTGTGGAGATACACTACAGTGAAATATAAACCGTAATCTGTATAATATTCTTCTCAGAAGTGATAACTGGCTTAGTTTACTCATTACATAAAGGACATTGTTACTGTTACGCTCACAGAACATCACGGTTACGCTGCTCGTATAGTGCTGTATACTTCTACTGTACACGGCATTAAGTGTGGCCTCACCACACTTAAATAGAAAGCCGGTCTGAGGTAAACCTAAGACAATAATGTCGGAACCGGCCTAGCCCTGCTGTGTTGTTTATTGTATTTAGCCACTAATCATATTTAAAATAAAGCAAGTCACCAAACGTACAAATATTTTTATTTAAAAATAGTAAACACATAACCTGTTATTATAAAACTTCAATTAATAACTAACATAAAATATAAATATGTAGATACTAACATAGACTTTAAAGTTTTGAGTAATATCTGTCAAATTCACTGCAAAGAAATAAAAGGCTTTTTTATTTTTATATTTATAAACACAACACAAAATTGTGTATAAGTGGTCATCATCATCATCAGCCTATGTTAGTCCACTCCTGGACATAGGCCTCGTCCAATGAGCGCCACAGCGCTCTGTCTTCAGATTTACGCATCCAGCATCTACCAGCAATCTTAGTATATGTGTTGGTAAATGTTAATGTCGCACGCATTTAGCCAGGTAAATAGAATAGAATGAATTTATTTGTTATAAGACTTACACAGAACATAATAAACTTACACTAAGGGGAAACGTGTCGGTAAGTGTCTAAGTCCAGTAACAAAATGGCTTTGCCTCAGCATGAGTTGGAGGACTAGCATGCAAGCAATCAACGCTGGTCTTCCGGCCAAGCAACTTGCTAATCATAATCATGATTGTTATTTGAGCACATGAACTGACCTGTGAATGCGGAGCCGCGTGCGCCGTGAGGTGCGCCCTGACGGCGAGGTGCAGCCTGAGCGTGAGGTGTCCGTGCGCGTTGGCGGCGCGGCAGGCCCAGCGGCCCGCGTCCGCGACCTCCGCGCGCCGGATGCCGAGGGCGGCGCGCGCGCGGCTGTACCGCCCGCCACCCTCGCCCTCGCGGACCTCGCGCAGGACGGTCTGCACTGCGGTCTCACGGTACCACCTGTAGGAAGCTCTTCTTTAATAATTATCACTACATAGTATGACAAAATCGCTTCCCTCTGTCTGTCTGTCTCTATGTATGCTTTGTTTAAAACTACACAACGGATTTCGATGTGTTTTTTTTTAATAGATATAGTGATTCAAGAGGAACTTTTATCAACCATTTGATACATAGATCCACGCAGGTGAAGTCGCGGGGCGTAGCTAGTTAATTATAATACACAATAAGACTTGTATCATACGTTGTCAGAGGCTGTCAAATCGGAAATCCGAAGGATATTTTTTATAATGAATTAATTTAATATTGTCATTATTAGACAATGACCAAAGTATTTTGCACGTTGGTTCTGATTCTGAAAAGTCCATAGACTCACAAGGTTAGAATTGCCTTTGACTGTAAGCATTTATTGAACTTTGGTTGTGCGAGAACTCGCTCACAGTACAGGCATCAAAACATTTCTATAAATCACAAAGCGCTTTTCATGTACAATGTCGTATCGTATCTATAGCCTTGAAATCATCTTTCCCTTTTTGTGTAGATGTTTATAAAACGGACCGAACAATGCAACTCCTGGGAAACTTGATCCTTCTAAACATAACATTTATCAACGGAGAGGCCTTTGCAGAATCTTCTCACAAAGGACGGCAATGTACGCCATTGTATGTAATTAACTTGCTAAACATAATGCCACGGACATAAATCGTCCCCTGCATTATTTAGGAGTCTCCCTACATCCCCTCAAATTGGCAACAGCTCTTGTGAACGCTCATCTTTTTATTCACTGTTTTTTTTTAATATGTTGAAGCGCCCTTATGGCCCTTCCGGCTCACAAATTGTTTATGAGTTGTGGTTTGTAATGGCTGTCAGTTTTTTCTAAACAATAAACCATTTCTAAGATCCTCCGGAGATGAGCTTACTTCTTTATATCGCGAAGCTCGTATAATTATCGACCCAAGTTTTAACATTATAGTTTCCTACCAGATGATATCTAAGTACGGCCAATTATGAAAATCTCAAATATAAACTAGCGAAATAGCAACTCGATGAAATCTTTTTCCTATTTCCCTTCAAGTTCCCGTATAACTTTCTGTTTCCTTTTCATATGAAGGAGTGTGAAGGTTTCTCAAGGGTTGCCTGGCAACCGCACGGCTCAGCTGAGGTCATTAGGGGCACAAACAAAGGGCCCCACACAACTCGGATACTTTCGAGTCGGATGCGTGACGTGAAACGTTTTAAATCTCGAGTAGGAGAACACAGTATATGTTTAGCTTGAACATATTCCTAGTATTTTCTGAAAATGTATGCGATACATTATCATGATGTTCATTTTTATATCTGAGAAATATGCCTACAGCTTCTTATAATATAGGTATAATATTCGCAGAATATCCTACAGTCGACGGGTTTTGTTTCGATTATTTTGAGGGTATTGTGAGATCATTGGATTATCAATATTTGTAAAAAACGAGAAATTCCATTCGCAGCAAGATAACTTACTTATTTCAAAAACAATATATCCATCGATGATACCCATCGATGATAACCAGCTCAAGTATGACTGTACACTAAACGCTCCAAATTTCAGTAAGATAACTATTTGCTGTCAAGTAACAAGTATAGAGTTAGCGTCTCTGTTGTCCCATTAGCCTTTGTCATAAGCCAGGAGCTGGGTGTAGGGCAATCGAGACAAGTTCTCGTGGAGAGGTGGTGGTGCTTTGTAACCCGAGCGTGAGCTGCTTTGTGATTACAGGAGCGTCTTGGACGCGCTACAATGCATTTATGAACTCGGTGCTTACTCTCGCAGCTCCAATCTAATCGACTTCAATCCTAAAACCCTTTTTATAAAATGTGGAACTCTTCAATGGTATGCTAGCATCCGATTGGTTTGGAACTCATCAATGGTATGCTAGCATCCGATTGGTTTGGAACTCTTCAATGGTATGCTAGCATCCGATTGGAATTGAAGATACATGATGTATGTGTAATTTTATAAAATTGAAATGGAATTAAGTCTTGCTTGAATCCATTCAAACTAAGAAATACCGACCATTTGCTTGACATTAAAATAGGATTGAGATGTCTCAAGAATAAGCACCCAGCGCGGCCAGTACCTACTCACATAGGTGCTATTAAATGTTGTTATAAATTGGAATACTTTGGTTGGCATTCGATCTTGTGAAAACTTGCTTTCACCCCTACTACGTTATTCAGTGCCTCTACTCATTTATATTTTTCTAAGGGACCATACAGTTTTTATTCTGACTGAATAAGAATATGTAGTGGTTTATTTGAGACGCCTTGAACTGAGCTTGTAATTCGGAGGCCGTTAGTGTAGACCCGGATTAATTAGTAAACCGTTGTTTCGGATTCACGGCTTTGATGATTAAAGTCAAGTCTCACCTTTGTTGAAATTAAATAATATTTAAATTCAACAAAGGTGAGACTTGACCTGTTTATTTCTATTCACTTATTTATATTAATAATATCAATCTAGATTAATAATATTAATCTAAAAAAGTGAACAGAAATAAACAGGATGAAAAGGGTTTTCAGTGAGCAAACATAGTTTCAACTTCTGCAAATTGAAACTAAAAGCTAAAAGTTGCGTCGTAATTTCCCTCAAACAACCTAAATACTACTCAGAGTTTACATTAACATTCACCGTGTAAAAAGAAAGAACAAAAACTCCGTAGAGTAATGAACGCGCATGTTTCGTCATTGAAGCGCGGTTTTTGCGCGTCCTTGCCGCCTTAACGTTTAGGGTTGTCATTTGTTCGAATTAAAACTTTTTGTGAAGTAGGAATTTGCCTTAGACGTGTAAAAGTACCTTCAAAAGGGTCAGTACCTACTACCCTTTACACGGTAGGTATTTGATTTTCTAATCCAATCATTGAGACGCGCGGTAGAATGTCAGCCATGTTCGGAAATTAACGGGCAACGCAATAGCAGTGCAATCTTTACACGAACCATGGGGCGCGCTTATGGTCCCGTCTATATCTCAGACATTAGCAACCTGTGCTAGGCTTGCAGTTTTGCATGCCTTGTTGAATCTATAAATAAATTAGGAATACTAAATTTTATAAATAAATAGTAGGTATAAGTTATTTGAGTTATTGAGATCCGAAAAGTGCTGTTTTTTTACATCTGTCTCATCAAAAACCTAAACCACTTCTAGATAATCTAGTTAGTTGACATTTGGCATGAAGATCATCAAACTTTATCAGAGGAAGAAATAAAACTAATTGATTTCTTATTTCTAATGAAAACTTAATTATGCATTATTTATGTTTGGGCTTGTTGCTTATTAGTTCTGTAACATTTTGCACTAAAGCGGCACACGCTATCACAGCGCTACATAAATAAACTCCTCGTTTCGTAGACAATAGATTCAACATTTAAATTGATCAAATCAACACGTGAAATTTATTACGACTGACGTGAGTGGCTTGTCGTTCACCGGGATCCGTCAAGTCAAGTACGTCAATTCCAAAAAAATAACCCCCGCCCGCCCCCGCGCCGCTACCACCCGGCCAGCGAGCCAGCCCTGTTGACAACCCTCATTAACCCTAAGGCCCGGACCTCCCTTAACCACACTTTTACAACTGTTTTACCGCTCCGTTTTATTTACTTTTTTATTCCCTTATTCAATTTAGCCGGAAAACCCTTATTTCCAGGTAATAAGGTCGTTAGTTGCGTAATTTTTGTTTAGCACTAATTAACGCGTAGTAAAGGCTGTCTGAGAGAATGGTTTTAATTTTGCGATTTTAAATGAAACGTTATTGCGGTGCGCTAGGATAGGGTTTTTAATGGTTATAAAGTTATTTACCTGCTTTATATTAGTTTCTCTGTGCGTTTCAGTAAAATCCTACCTAGATGCCTTCTCATGGAAGATCTTCTGAAAAAGAATGATCTACTAACCAAGTACCTCATTCCAGAGCGAGTTTATCATCATCACTGTAGAAAGTTTACACGGATTCGGGTTCAGATTAATAATTTGAACTGATTCTAATCTGGTTACTTTTCTACGCCTCAGTTTCGCAAATCTCCCGCCTTTTCATTTTTATCAATCAATATTCAGGGAATGTGTGCTGTTTCCATTTCTGTTAATATTCCTGACTAACACAAATTAAACATGAACTCTGACAAGTAATATTTGTCATCAATGTTTGTACCCGCCGTGTCATGTCAGCTTAGCATACAACATAGCCAACTGTCTATTTGAATTTTTCCCAAAATAATCACATCCAACCATAAAGCGTAATTTTTTTGCATGGATTTGTCTTCTTCTATGTAAAACCTATTTGAAGCCCTTCTCATAAAATACTCACACAGTAGGTACACAATGAAATACGAGATGTGCTATAAAATTTCATTTGTGCGTCCTCGGAGCGTGTTTAATTGTTGTCGAGAGGCCCCCTACCGCCTACCTACCTCCTACCTACCTAACTACCCCCTACCTACCTACCTCCTACGTACTTACCTACCTACCTAGTACTTACCTCTCTACATTATTAATGTCACGCCTTGACACTTCTGAATATCTGATTAATTATACGTAACCAATTGATAAATGATTTTATTTTGAACGCGGAGTAAATACAAATGAGTTGTGGAATCGTGTCTATCGATTTTAGTAAATGTTTCACGTAGATACCCTCTATACCTACCAATAACATTTCATTATGTATTTGTGTTCATTTTTTTTAAGCCCACGTCAACAGATTCGGATATAAAGTTTGACGCGTGTTTCTGTTAGGAACGACTCAACTGTTCCAATAATAATATTATCTGATGATGATTCAAACTAAAATAATGGTTAAGGGTTTTCGACTAATTGAAAAACTTACTTGTCAAGCATTCATGTGATCCGTACTTCACACTGCGCTTACCTTTACAATGGTAGTAGGTAGGTACATTATAGTGGCTACATTATACACCATGGCCCAAAATAACGTTGACAAAAGTAATAAGTAAAAATTTCAAAAATGGAATGGTTTGCGTTTACTTTTATTATTTTTTATTGTATACTCATTCTTCGGCGTCATTTTGAACATTTTTGTCTGCTAAAAAGTCTTAAAATGATATTTGTTTTGCTATGTCAGTGCAACGTGGAGCCATAATTTCATTGCATGAGCGTGGAAAAAGGCAGTGTGAGATAGCAAACATTCTCGGTGTTAGTCGTCAGTTAGTTTCTTCAGCAATTAAACGTTATAACAAGCTCGGCCACATCGGAGACCGTCCTGGAAGAGGATGCAAGAGGACTGTTAGAAATTGTAGGAACCGACACATTATCAAACAAAGATTAGTCCGTAATCCACAGACCAAGGTGAGGAAAATGGCGCGAGACTTGGGGATTAGTCGCTCCAGCATACAGCGTATCGTGAAACATGATCTACAATTGGTACCATATAAACTCAGAAAAGCGCAATTGCTTACGGACAAAGACAAAAAAGTTCGGCTTGAGAGATGTCGTTTGCTTAAACAACGCTCCGCAGCGTCAAATTCGGAAAATATCGTAATCTCTAACAAAAAATTATTTTCGATAGAACAAGCCCGTAATCGCCAAAACGACAGGATCTGGTCTTCCACTCGTCCTGGAGCTGCTGCAATTGTTCGACATCGCCAAAACGCTGAAACAGTTATGGTTTGGGGTGCGATTTGCGCTAATAGCAAAACTCCCCTAGTTTTTGTAGAAAAGGGTATCAAAATCAACCAAGAAAACTACCGTCGAGACATTCTTGAAAATGTGCTTCTTCCTTGGAGTCAACAGCACTTAGGTAACCATAGATGGATATTTCAACAAGACTCTGCTCCAGCTCACAGTGCCTTAAGTGTTCAACAGTGGTGCAAAGATAATTTTCCTGATTTCATCAGCTCCAAAGAATGGCCACCCTACTCGCCTGATCTAAATCAGATGGATTTCAGTTTGTGGTCTATCTTAGAAGCAAGGTCCTGTGCTACGCGTCATAGAAGTGTTGACGAGCTAAAGGCAATTCTTACACGGGAGTGGGACAAAATATCGGTGAAGGAACTGCGGAAAATTGTAGAAAATTTTACCAAGCGTTTGTCTCTATGTATCCGCGATAAACGAGGCTATTTTGAAGACAAGTAGGGATTTTCGTATAAAATAAAGTTTAGTTTTATAATTCGTAACCTTATTTAACTCACGTGTAAAAGTATTAAATATTTTATAAAAACATCTTGTCAACGTTATTTTGGGCCACCCTGTAAAGGTCGACGCCTGTTGTAAAAGGCGTCGAATATCATTATATTCGCGCACAAATCTTATAAATCGTACATAACACGAAGATGCACTAAACAACATGTAACTTTGTTGATTCCAAACTTCCTTGAAATTAATGTTGTTTGTAAGTTTCCTTTGTAATTTTCGATCGAATTTAAAATTAGTAACAGCTACAAATTTACAACACGAAAACTTGTGCGCGGTCTGTCTGAGTCGAGCAGTTATTTGTAGCCACAATGTTATTTAACGGCTCCAAGGATGTTTTCTGTTATCTTTTACAGAAACAACAGGATTCTTAGTAAGAACTCAAACAAAAACATCACCAATTATCTTTTATGCTCGAAAAACGTACTTTATGGTACCGAAAAGTACCGAAAGCAAGTGATTGTTGCCCTATGAGCTGAAAAAGGTAAAGGTTTTACACAATTCAAACCAATCGAAAAATATCTCGTAGTACATGTCTTCTGAAATCCCCCCAAATAATAATGAGTTTGAATTTGGAACATCAAACTCCCTTGCTTTGGCCGTGAGTTATTCTAGAATCCGGAGTTGCGCTCGAATTCAATGATGTGACGCAAGACACTGATTTACTCACTCGGTGCATAATATACTATTTTAATACAATATTTTGATTTTGTAAAAGTAAAAAGTCTTAAGTAAAAACCTACATAAATATAACCTATCCATACTAAGGCAGCATTTATGGTAATACTTAAGTACCTATTTCAGTTTAGAACGGAAATCATATAATTGACATAGCAATTTCAATAATAGCCTAATCAAGAAACACAACCAGGAAATTAGAAAGACAATCAGAAGGAGGCGGCATGATTATTAGTCCTTTAACCTGTGAATTTGGAGCCTTATCTTTTAGACAGACATTTCCTTCCCTTTCTGTTGATTTAATGGTTGTCTTTTGAAACTGCCGTAACCACACATCATTTGGAGTTCTTGTGTGTTTATAGAGTCAAGTGCTATTGATTTCGTACCCGTTTGAACACCTCCTATTTCAAACCTTAATCTGTCAGCAAATGAATCGCTGTTCGCTTACACTTGGGTCATGAATGGACGATAACCCGGCCATTTGTCACCTGTCAGAGGCGTCAACCGCTAATGGATGCCGAAACGCGGGACACAAATATTCTAAACGGGTAACACTGACAAGAGGAGATTCTTGAGAGTTGGCAACATCCAAATAACTAAGACTAAGATTTTTTATAATAGAAATCAAAATAGTTTCGATGACTAACTCTTTTACTATAGTTCTACTCGTTGTAGGTAATGAAAGAATACACCACATAAACAGCAGTGCTTATAA
Organism: Eupithecia dodoneata; assembly: GCA_947044415.1. Classification (NCBI taxonomy): domain Eukaryota; kingdom Metazoa; phylum Arthropoda; class Insecta; order Lepidoptera; family Geometridae; genus Eupithecia; species Eupithecia dodoneata. The sequence continues at coordinate 641,868 of OX345656.1, read as the reverse complement.
CTTCACATGAAGTACCTAACTAATGTATACATCAACAACATAAAATCCAGTTCAGAGTCGGGTAAATCAACGATCGACTTTTAGTTTCAGATGAGTTAGATAGATCAAGCAGGAGCTAGATATTTAATGATTACCAATCTCCATTTAGTGTTCTTTTAGTTTAGTTCTTGATTTTAGCGATAAACCCCACAGTCTTTAGAACACAAAAACGGCTATAAAGTGAAACTGCCAAATGAATGGCAAGATATCAAAACTTTACAAGCCGACCGAGCACTAAGCCGAGTTAAAGCTTCGTTCCGTCATCTACATTTTTATGAAGCGCACTTATCCGGGGTTGTTGTGGCGTTTTGTTACGTTCTGGAACATGCTTGTACTCGTGTGGTTTTTCTAATGTTTATGCACTGCTGTTTGTATGATGTCATTTAGTGAACTTTAGCATGGCGCAAGCATTGGTTAGAAGCGACAATTCATAGTTAGTACACTCGACTAAAGGTGTGACTTGTTAGATTTAGGGCTCCTTTACATTAAGTGGCAAGCTGCCGTCCGCTATTAATGGCAACCACGACGACATGTCGTCGTCGCGCGGCTGCCGCACTTTGCGACCTAATGTGAAGGCTGCCTTAGGCTGACGTACATAGTATAGCAAGCTATATAAGCTGTATTTGAAGTCTCTGTGAAGGATAACTTAGTTAGTTTTTCAGGGTCATCTTGTCTTTAGTAAATACATACACTGCCTTTGGTAAAATGCAAGTATCACCGTAAATCTATCATTCTATGCTGAGTCATTATGTTCCTGGACATTTTTCAACTTCCATCTCCATGTTATCCATTATAAGGTATGTTCATAATGTTCATGTGTTTATTATATACACGTTTGTTTATATATAAACGCGTATTCCCTTACTTTGTTCAGAGGACGAGTCCACGAGGCGGCGCCGTGGCATATGAGCATGCACTGAAAACATCAAGTGGTAACTTATTTCGATAAACAGCGCTCGCGAATCTCTACGTTATCGAGTTTACTTTATGCACTTCCCGTGATGCATGGAATCGTAAACTTTAACTTATGAGATTTATAGTTTAGAATGCTTTGGAACTTGTTGTTCCGGAGGACCGTCTTTCTTTCAAAGAAAGATTCTCATGTTATAAGAAAAATAATGATCTGCGTTCTTATACGGCATCTTATGTTGGATAATGAGGAAAAATCTCATAAAGCTTTTCATTATTGTCACCAACAGCTTTAACAACGACATTACTCCAAACTTTTGCTAAAAAGCCTCTTTCATTGACGTTTTTATATAATTTCCGACATAAAAAGACCTCAATTCAAAAAGACGCATGTAAATAAATCTTGGCATTCGCCTTGTTAACGTCTTCAATTTATTGCCGCAAAGAGAGCAACATTATTGATTTACGACACCACATTACCTACCAGGGAAACATGAGCTTTATAAAGCTAGCTGCACATTCACGGCTAAGCGGAAGCCCTGGTGGGAAGCGGATACCACGGAGAGCGCTAGATTTATTAGTTCCGCTCTGGCTAAGGAACAAATTCCGCCGAAAATAGTCGCTTTTGGAATTTTTCACTCCGATGCAGACTTTATAAGAAGAGAAGATTTAACAAAGACATAAAAATTTTAAAGTTCATTAGTTAATACAATATAATAATGTATAAGACAGTGTAAGAAAATAATAAAATAAAAATGGCACACTGACCAATCCCTAAAAAAATAACCTTAATTTACTCGAATAAAGCACTTTAGTGAGAGACCCGCTAAAAGAGACGGGAGCGTGGTTCCGCACTAGTTCCGCTGCGCCCGCCGCGCCGCCCTGCGCACAATCCGGGTATTATTCATACAGAATAATAGCACTTTTGTTTGTGATGTCGCCTCCTATTTTGGTGAATAACTCATTTTCTTGCTCACCGGGATTCACAAATATAACATTTTCTGCATATTTTTAATTTCATCCGTATGATTCTATTTTTCAGGCGTGTATTAAGACCGGTCTCTGGTGTCTATTTTGCAGTTATTTTAAATCTCTATGACGTTCGGTTCGCTCACGGCTGAGAACATGTGTAGCACACATGTTTTAAGCCGTGAGCGAACCGAACTTAGCATAATTCATGCCTTTCCAAAATGTTGCATGAATATTATAATTGAGCCAGTCGTGATAATCAACACTCAGTATATATACGATAGGTGATCGATGTGCCGCGCCATCCATCTCCGTCGATCCCTGCCGCCCCCGCCCCCGCTTGCCCCGCAGGTCCCGTCTTCAGTGTACACACGCCACTATCCGCCATACTTCACGAACGTTCTTCTTGCCTCTTTGCGTTTGTCATCGCGTCGTAAAGCGTATTCGAATCGAATGCGAATCAATATAGTAATATCTGTCGTAAATGTTCCTCGATGGGTTGATCCTAAGCAAAAATGTATTTTACGGCTCCCGTTACGAGAGCGATAAGGATAGCAATGCTCATGTTTACGGTTATTGCTTAATAGCAAGCAACGATTGTTATTTATTTCGATTAGGGGTTGTCTTTTTCCGTTAAATATATTCTAAAGTTATGTTGACTCACCAAAACCTTGAAGAAAATTCTTATATATTAGGATCTTCGATAAAACTCGAGGCGAGGGCTGGCATAAACCTTGCTCGTAAAAATGCTTGTTGCTTCACCTTCCAAGACCCAGACGATGCATAAGCAAGAAGCTAGCGTTCGACGACACTCGCCGAATCAAAGCATGCTCTAGAAGCCGAGAGCGCTGCCTCGGGGGTCGACACTCTCAATGGATACATCTCGAGCCGGCAGCCAATATGCGCTCACTCGGCTCAAGACAAAGGCGCCCAGAGCAAGTTATATGTACTATCAAAATAGGATGAAACTGTCACACAAAGTGGAGCCAATGTGTGGGTATGCTTGGCGTTAAGTGGGACAACGCCATGCCTAGCATATGGTATTGAAGTATCTAGAGCAGGATTTGCATATAGCAAATAAAAATTGGCATTAAGGTGTTATAGTTACTTGTTATATAAAATGTATTTAAAAAGTGCGCACCATCTTCTAATTCGGTTTATTTGAGTACTCACACTTACTTCAAGTTTTGAAATTGTTTCCGAACTCCTTTCGCAAAAAGCCAGTAACTTGCTCCTCAGATTGGATACTTTGCTGATATCAACTATTTATATCCGCATTCTCATTGAATGCCCGCGGGGATCGACACATTATGGTATTGGCGTCGAGAAGCGATGATAAATTCCTGAGCAAGGGTAACGTAAAGTACATACATACGTGTAAATTTCCACGCAACCACGCCAATATTGGGGTTATCTTAACCTATCTAGAGTATACAGGGGTTCAAAGTGGTTATAGCCGCCGGGTATAAACATTTAACGATCGGGTTTTATGTAATGTTTTACGAAAATTCTGTACAAAAAAATCTTTATGAAATAGAAAGTAAAAGTTAAATAATTGTCACTGATATTAGCGCAGTTCACGCGCCAGTCTCCACGCGGGTCAGCGTATATAAAACTAGTCGCATCGGTAGTTCGACCGCAGCAGTTCGACCTAGCCGCATCGGTATAGCCTGGCAGTTCTAAATTTACCCAGATCCCAAATAAAGCCATTTCCGATCGTTCTAACGGCAACCAATTCGGCCCAATGTCCCACCTTGCACAGAGCATAAATACCTAGAGGGCATGTAGTATGGAGATCTGGTAATGGAAAACGCCTGTTTGCCCCGGGAGGCGCGTAAAATCGGTGAGATTCTCTTGCCTTCGGGGAACTGATAAGACGGGAACGCAAACTATTCGGATAAGACAAACAACAGAAAGTTACCTGTAACACGAATTGGTTATCTGCTAACGTTCGGTACATTTCACTAAATCAATCGTTGTTGATGTTTGACTTTGCTGACGAACGAATCGCGACTTTTTTTGTTTGCTCAAATAGCATGTCGTTGTTTTGTTGGTTAGGCTACAAACACTCAGTTTTCTGAAAAAAAGAGAAAAATTTAAATTGTGAAACGAGTTCAGGAACAGAGATAAAAAAGAGACAAAAAACAGAGACTTGTCAAACTCGTAGGCCGGAAGGAAAGGTCTCTATGATCTCATAACAGTGTACACGTGTGTTATAACGGATAAAGTATGTATTTATGCGGGTTAAAGGCCACCCAGTTGATTTCTAGTTCAAATACAGGCAAATGTTGGGACCGAACGACCACGTGGGTCGCAGAAAATTATCCGACGTCGGCGCTCGGGTCGCACCGGTAGTCAAATAATATCATAGTACCAATGGCCTTTGTAAACACTCGCAAAAGACCTTACGAGCAATATTTACATATTTTGCTTTTAAGAATATCTTGAAAAAAGGTAAAACGCCTTCATACTGTCGTGTAAATTGGCGTTCATCGTTAGCTGAAACCTACCGGGGGGGTAGGTTTTTAAAATAGTTCTGTATTCATAGAAATTGACTTCAAACGTAAAAGCGGGGTCAGCCAACAATGGGCGCTACTAGATAATAAATTATTTCATACGTAGATTTGAGTGCAACTTTTAGAAAACTTGATAATAAAACTACGTCGTGTGAAAGCGATCAAAGCAGACTAATAAATGTCCATGTGTATAATTGAAGCACTACCTGCTTCGACCCTCGGAATGTAATTACACCTCATAGGGGTGAAGCCTCAAACACTCGCAAACTCAATAATACAAGTTTACCGGAACTTCGCGATTATTCCACGTGACGTCGTCCTCTCGAAGGGCGGTGTAGAGAAGAGGCTAATTAGAAGTATTGGAACCTCGTGTTTCGTTACGTATAAGCAAACATTTTCAGCATCAAAAGGCACCGAAATGTATTTGTGTTTATAAAGAAAGTCTGGGTGGATGGCTGGAACCTAGTGTTTCGTAATGGACCAATTGATCATCTAAAGGTCAGGCAGTTATTGGTCCATCTTGACTTTGCCAGCCTGAACATTGAACGAAGCTTGTTTGTGGATTCTACCACATTATTGATCTAAAATGCAATGTCAAAGGCCATTCACCTCCACACGCCCCGGCTAAGTGCTCAAGACTGCTCGGAGCAGGTGTGAAGCAGTTGTCATGGCTGATTAACTTGATAATCTATCTTGGTACAATTGACGCAGTTGAGATCACTTTGCGAAGCACTTAGGAGCTATTCTATTTCATTCCATTTCATAGTGAATAAGTTTATACTCGACTTGGCAGACCACTACCCGTGCCCCTGATCTGCCTCATCAAGACATTTAATAAACCAGAATTCAAGTTTTAAATCACTGAAGTCACAATATGCTTTATTTTCAGGGTGACAAAATACTTGATGACAGTCCTACCCAAACAAGTATTTTGCATTGTTCCAAATATCATACACGTAGGTAGACCTATGATAATATTCAAGCTCGACATGGCGTAAATGCTCGGCCAAGGCCGCCAACAAACAAAAAAATATAAACTAAGAAGAACAGAAACCATAACAATAAAATAGCAAAATCCCTCTCCCTCCTCTAACACTGTTGGTCAAGGCAGAAGAAAACGACGGCTACAGACGGACCCCTCTGTAGCGGTCATTTTCTTCCGCAATTAAGTGAAGTTATTTTTAACAAATATTTTTTTCAAAACGTAAATAAAAGCGTTTTTTTTTTATCTTATTTTATACCTTATAAAACTTTAACGCCTTTCTCGGAGATTGGTGGGAGATCGCACGTGACCGCACTGAGTGGAAAGATTTGGGGGAGGCCTTTGCCCAGCAGTGGGACGAAACAGGCTAAATAAAAAATGAAAAAATATTTTATACCGTGCACCGAACACTCAGTTGCGAAATTTACGTCAAATATGCTGTTTACATTAAGTTCACCCATGCCTACTATTCGAGGCTATTAACAACGTAGATTGGATGGTTTCCTTCAACACATGAAGCGTGTAGTTCCCTTAGCGTCGAAACAATGATGAATGCCTCGCATCCGGCCGCAAACGGCCAGCTTCCTGCCAACAGCGGAGCCTGGGTTACGACGAGCTGGCACAGGGGGCGCACTGACGGACTTCTTTAAACCATGGCAATAAATGGGGCTTACCTACTTTTATGTTGCTTAAAGGTACTTACCCAAACCAAGATTAACAAACTTTATTATGGAGCTTATTTAGTAGGAATACTTACTTGCGTACTCATAGAAAAGGATTGAATAAGGTGTGATATCTTATGCTGCCTGCGCAGTTTAATCCGATCTGAGCGGGAAAGCAAGAGATATGACTGATTTTAGATGACGATCTTTGAATAACCAGGAACGAACCGTTTACCAACGGGGTCCACCCACGAAAGTAACACGAAGGGAAACGCTTTTCTTGAAAAAAATAAAAATATTTTCTAGTAAAATTGAGCCAATTTTAGGTAATTAATAATAAGCCTAATTGTTATCTAGGGCGGAATATAGAAAAATTACGTCAAATCGTCATCGAATGCGTAAAATGTTTAAAACTCAATTCTTCAAATTTCATATTTTACGCAATAATTTATGACGATGCCTAAAATATTGAATGATTCTCTATTCTACCCTAGATAATACAAAAACTGTACTACGCCGGATCTGCCGAGTTCTTATAGCAAAAGAGAACATCCTGTACTAAACCCTATAACCTCGTAAACCCCAAAGTTGGCCAAGATTTTTATAGACGCAGTAAATATTGTCGATAATGATCTAGCTAGATTTGGCAAGTTTTTCCCTCAGTGTATCGTTCGCTCAGATTGGGTATTTTCGGGAAGTTTGAATTAAGTAAAATATTTTATTGCGCAACAATAAACATAAAGAGGTTTTCTGAAGTTTTCAATGGTTTTCAATGTGTACTACAGAAATCCCGAGTTCCGGGTTCTTTTTGGTATACATTTGTTTGAAACTGTCAGATTTGGCCAAATATCAAGAAAAGTGATAAAAGAAAATATTGTTGATATTTTTATAGCAAGATTTAATAAACAACCTTTCACTTCAAAATGTAATCCCTCAGGTCCGCCTACCGCGCAAACTGTACTTTCCTGTTTCGGGTCAGGTACGACCCCAACAGTTCTGATAAGCCTCTTTCTTATGTACCTCACATTAGGTCGAGCATTCTTTACTTCGTCATGACGTAAGAGGCTCAAAAATGCCCAAAACCTGCTTCAAATAGCCGCGCATTTCCACGAGAGCCTGACCTTTCCGATACGCTCACATTTCAAAGTGAAAATCGCGTTCCACTTCCCGCTCGAGTGGGTTAAAACTACATTTTTCGAAGAGTCCATTAACGTGGAAACGTTACGCGTACGTAATTACGTTACGTTTTAGTAACGTTTACGAGTCGCCCGGGGAGCTCGCGTCGACAATAAAGGCGAGCGTTGATGAGCGCAACTGTACCTACTTGACGCTTTTTGTTGGCGACGTCCGTTTGCCAGGGGTTGGAAGCTACGCATGCGAATGTTCAGAGACATGTTTCACTAGTGGTTGGTGGCAATGGAAATTTGTTAGAATAGAAAGACTACCTTCGCATTCCTCACCATTATATAACTCACATTTGCCGTGATAAATAAGGATATGGGTGTAACTTATTACAATTCAGCTGTGTTGTTCTAGAGAAAATAAAGAGAGTCTGGCAAGTTTATTTAGCGACCTCAAAATATTCAGATCAGTTGGCGTAAAGTTCGATAGTCCATTCGCTCTAATTGGGTTGGAGCATTGAAGTGTTCTGAAGGTACGCCGGTACCTGCCAACTTGAACAGTGGTGGATGAGAATATTTGCTTACATGAAATAAGTAGAGCGCAGGAATTGAATTTACAATTTGTGAGCCAAAACTTATGTATATAACTCTACGTACCCATGGGGTACCACTGGATTTTCGTTATCCATATTGTTAATAAAAACAGCTAAGCTTGTGAACTAAAAAAATATTTCCATAAATAAGCTTAGCACATACGTTCCCCCCCCCCCCCCCCGAATTTGCAAACCATATTACTTATTGGAAGGAACCAATCTTTATAAGCCATAGTTATTCAAGACTCTATCCGACATTAGCTATTAAAATGAACGCGTTAGAATCAAAGGCGATCGGTAATGTGCCCCGTTCCCTGCGGAGTCGCTCCACCGTCGCGCCTCCAACAGTGAATACGTAATACGCAGTACAAAGCTCGGTGGCCACACCTAATGTAATGCCTTGAATGTATTGTTACTGCCCTCGAAGGGCGAACTAAATAAATTTACTGTTTACGGTTTCCCTTCAACGTTACTTGTATGTACGTTTTATTGTAACATGTGAATATTCATTGTTGTGAAGTAAGAGAGAAAGAGAGGCTATGTCTATCAGTGGCCGTCTTTGGCTGAAATCATTAAAATGCCGTGAACCGTGTAATTTGTCACGGGTTCCAAAACAACGCAGTCATTCATCACAAAACATAGCGAATTACTTTTGTTCAGATAATCTCCTTTTTTAATCAATAAACTTGTTTAGTCTTCGAGGACGTCGTCAACGCTTCTTGCTGGATGAAAAAAGTGTCGTACTCTCCAGAATTCGTAATATGATTGTATGTGTAGGGTACGCCATTAGAGCCGCACAAAAACTAGTGATGGTGGCGGCTAATGGCTGCCGGTCCTGGATGGCGCCCAGGGGTGACGTTACGCAGCCAATATGCGGAGGAAAGAATGAAAATGCGCTGTATTAGAATTGATGGCTTCATTTACAAGCATAAAGTATTTGCTAACATTATTTTCAGGGTTCGTATTCAGCCTTTGATTACTACATTATGTATGAGCATTTCATAGCATCAATTTTAAAAGATGGTTCGTCCACAAGAAGAGAGTTTTAGCGAGTCTTGTTTGCTTGTCGAATCTAACTCGACCAACATCTGATAAAAAGTCTTTAGCCTAGAAAATGTTCAAATGTTTATATTTTCTATAATATAATGTAATAAATTGCATCGCTCACGTAAAAAGCAAACCCCAAACAAGTTCCCAAACAAAGAAGCTCCCTTCGTTGGCACGCCGCGCGCAAATGTTGAAACATCACGCATCCTGCCCGCATCCAATCTACAGCAAAATTGTCTTTCCCGCAATAATTTGAAACGTCTGGAACGGTGGGCATAATGCTGCCAGTTACACATAAGTAATGCTCATTCATCTGTCCGCCAGCCTCGTACGTGACCTACCCTCGCTTATTAACTTTCTTTTATGTGCCGATGTTGCCGAGAAATGTTTACCTGCATCTCTGGGACTTGAAAATATTGCGAGAAATACGCGAAGGGTGTTTGTTTTTGCCGAGTTGTTGTGCGGTCGGTAATTGGCTCGAGCTGTCGTAGCTATATGTACAAGGTGCACTCACGTGATGGTGGGCGGCGGGTTGGCGTGCACGAGACATGGCAACACCACGTCTCCTCCTCTGCGCACCGAGGCCTCCCACTGGCCGTGCGAGATGGCGCGGGGAGCGGACGCCACGCTCATTGCTGTAAAATATCACATTACTTATATTCTAGTGGAAACAAACATATTTCAACATTATATTACTAGTTATCCAAGATATGAAAGAAAATCTTGTGAACTCAAACTTTCGATTCGGAATTAGAAACTGAATCCAAATCCGTCCCCGAACAATAAAACGTACCGATGGAGAGGTTGAACCGATTGTGCCGTAAATAGAAGAACTTCGTAATTGTTGACAAGAGTTTTTAACTTGCATTGTTTCTGTTTTCTTTTGATTCAAGTTTCAATTTGTTCCCGCCTCGCAGTCAGCAAACTTTCCAGCTGTAGACAAGTTTATGAAATACCGCGCGTACTCGCTCCAACTGCGTAATTTCCTGGCGATAAGCCTTTCTGCACAATGACTTGAGAAGTGCTCGCTCGCGGTTACCGGAAACCCAAGGTCCCATTGTTTAACACCCTGACAAACTATTCCAAGTCGCTAAATGCTCCACATAAAACAGTTCCGAGTTACCCTCGCTTTATGGCAATATTTCGATGATATGTTCAGAAACTTTTACATGGTACATTTATTTACTTTTATTTTGACTTGTGCCTTTATTCGGTAGTCGGACAAAATATTGCGTTACACCACGTTACGAGATATCTAGCGCGTCTGGTCGCCTCGTCCATGTGGGGCGGCATAACGTCGAGGTGTCTTGCTGGTGAGGTGCATTGTGTCGGTATTAGTTTTAACTATCTATTTAGTAGGCAGGTTTTTACTGCTCATGTCATTCACCTTCACGACGTATACTTTGATCCATGGCTCATGTTCTGAAGCGTGTACTCACGTGCGACGTCGATGCTGACGGGCGTACTGCGGCGCCGCTCGCCGGTCAGGTTGTCGAGCACGGAGCACGAGTACTGCGCGCGCGTATCCTCCACGTGCACTGCACGCACGATCAGCTTCCACCCATCGTCTACCACGAGCGTGGCTCCGGCTGCAACAATTATTTATATAATTTCGTCCCACGTGTGACCACGAAAAGCTAGAGGCCGACACCTCTGGCGGCTGAAGGCGGTCCATATCAGGAAGTAACGGACATTTTTCAGGACACAACACAACAGACATAATTAATTTGTTATTATTATTATTGTTTAAAATACACCTACTATAGACTTTGAGATATGGAATAAATCTCTTTTTATTTTATTTTTTATTAAAGTCCAATACGACGCCACAAACACAATTATGCAATTAAAAGAATATACTTATGGCTGTCCATAGATTCTCCTTTCATCTGCATCTATGGAATAGTTTGTGTCCAATAGCAGACGTTACTGAATGCAAAGATTATTGGTCGCGTAGTATCACTGTCTTTTTAACTCCTAGAAGTAATTGACAGTCTTTTGGTACTTGCCAGTTGAATTTCAGATGCGACTTACCCCCGAAGCTTGAAGTAGGGTAATAGTAACTCACAGAGATGGTCAGCCGCGGGCAAGACGGAGTCGTCTCGGTACCAGGCGGCCACGGAGGCGTGCTCGCGCAGGGGAGCGGGCGCCACGCACGCGAGCAGCGCGCTGCCGCCCGCCTCCGCCGGGGTCGACGTCACGTGCACCTGCCACTCCTGCCACACCACTGAGGACAACATACACATACTTCACTACATAGTATAAAACAAAGTCGTTTCCCACTTTCTGTCTGTCCCTTTGTATGCCAAATCTACGCAACGGATTTTGATGCGGTTTTTTTAATAGATAGAGTGACTTAAGATGGTCGACTTACTTAGCTCTGTTTCAAAACCGTGGCAGAGCTATTTGAATCTTAGCTTAGCTTATCTCTGCTGAACTGGTTTAGCAACTCACAATAGATTTTATGATAACGTTTGAACTTAAACCAAAGCCAACGTAATTCTTTAGTTACTCCATACCTAGAGGTAAAATAAACTTAGGTTTTGCAGTTTATCTAGACCACAGCAGTTTGTGAATCATTTATCTAGCTGAGTTAAACGATTTCGGTGTTTACCCAAGACGTCTGTGAGGTGTTTCGTGAAATCACAACCTTCGCGAAGTATTCCTCTGAGACTTGAATTTCATTTGATTTACGCTCATTTTATTCGAATGAAATTGCCGTAATATCTCGGTACCTACTTCTGATTTGCATCCGGTACGCTGGCGCGACACAGGGATCGTAGGTACAACCAACAAGAAAAATACCAAAGTTAGTTCACTGTCCTCGTTCATTATAATTTCGCAGCTAGACGCTCTTTGCTTTCAGTATTCACAACTAATGAAAGCTTTTATAAAAACGCAGCTATACAGGGTGATACATAAAGTGAGGGTCAAACCTTCGGTGGGGGTTCAGCTTCGACTGCACTGACTTAGTTTTCTAGTGGTCAAAATCATGAAATCGAAATGATCACTAGACTAGGTAATGACTAATGTATGTGCTTGATTGTAATGTAAACGAGGTAAAATGCATTTATCGAATCAAAGGCGCGTTGCCCGCTTCGGTGGTGTCGCGGTCGACGATCGGCGGCTTCTGTTAAAAAGAGATCTAAACATTACGGCCTATGTAACTGTTTAGATCTCTTTTTTTAATTTATATGCAATAAGCCCGAAAAATTAAAATGTCGGGAAATTTTCAAAATATGTTTCCGCAATTTTAAAACCAAGTTTGAATCAGTCCTGAAAGTTTGGTCCTTACTTTTTGTTACACCCTGTATAACTAAAACAATTTCGAAATGAGCCTTGTTTATAAAGCCGCTCGCTATAAAGACTTTTGCCGTTCCGTTTTTACGCTGAATTGAGATGAAATTCTAAATTGTCCACGAGGAAAATGGAATGTTTCCTTATTAGCATAGCCAATGAATTTGATTGGAATTTGTCGATACTAATCTTGGTGTTTAGTATTCTGCGAGGGGAGGTCGGGACATGATCGGAAGCAGTGGCGGCCGCGGGCGGCGGCGCGGGCAAACTCGATCATGCCTTGAAGTGGGGCAAAGTCAATCATGCCGCCACGATTGCGCAACGTAGGCAGATAAGTTTGTTGCATATTGTATGAGTTTACCCAAAAACGGCGTTATTGGATGATGTTGGAGTTGCGGTTGGAATAAATACGGCATTATCCGAGTATGACAAGCCTAATGAAACGAGCTTAGCTTTATTAGCTCGAATATTATTCGGGACCAACATTTTGGGACGACTCTATTACTATTCATGGGCTGTTTACTGATCGTATTTCTAAATTATTGTAGTCGTTTTTGTTTATGATATAGCTTCTCATGAGGAATGTGATATGCTTAGGTTAAAAACAAGGGCGAAACGGGACGGGAAAACTTATAAATTGCATAACTTGATTGCTTCATCGCTTTGTTCACAAGTAAGTCACATTTTGCTGAGTCGAGAGTTAAGTCCGATCAAATTAAAATTCCTTCCATACTTTGTTTCCCAGTTCGGAGCTGTCGCTCACGTAGACCCGACTCGTTAACTAATTGACAGGCTTTGAAGTGTTGTATCAACATGATGGGGGTTGATCATCTGCCCCTGTTGTGACGTCACAGTAAACACTTCAACAAACTTTCATAAGCACTCGTGCCCTGGGGCTATAGCCTACGTGAGATGACTTGCGGCGAACGGGTTTGTTTGCGCGTTGTATTTGACTTAAAGAGTTGACGGAACACCTACCACCCGAGATTGATTTGCTTTTGATCGGTAGATAGGTCTTTTCTATCAGCAATATGATAACAGTATCTGATCTCGTTTTCTTCGCTTATAGGTGTTCACGTAAAAATTTTTTCGGTAAACTTTGAATGACTGAATCGGTTCTCCTTTTCCTCGTTTGTAAACTTCAGTTTTCCTTTGAAGCCGTAATTTTCTGTTTCATCTTCGCTAAAGTCGTCTCCTGTCTCTGCCGGCAGTGTTGCCAGCTCATTACTTGGATTCAATTAAACGTCTTCCTCGAGTTGCCCACTCTCTTTGCCGACCCGTTCTAGTGATTAATTATTTTTATGAATTTAATAAGGCACTTTCCCGCTTATAAATTTCTTTAGATGGCCGTTAAATATTTCAAAATTAGCCAAACTTTCCCGTTTTTTAACAGAAATTTAAATATTCCCGGAAAATTTTAAAATGTATCTTCCAAGACATAAATAGATAGCTTTGTTTGTACTATAAAAAGGCATTTTAACCATTTTCTGAAAAAGTAACTTCTCGCATTTCCTAAAAAGCCAAATTCCAGTATACCTTTAAAAGGCCGAACCCAGGTTTGATTGTCAAACTAGGCTTAGATCTCAATACTTGCTGGTCAATTAATCGTTGAATTACATATCATTCTGCATTATTTCTTAGGTACATGAATCATGTACCTCTAGGTAAAACAAACTAGTCTAGGTAAACAGTGCACTTTCATGACATCATGAAAATGCACTGTTTCGCACATCATTTGGGCACATGGCGGATCAAAACGTAAGTTATTTCAATAGACCGCAGCTATATAATTGACTTATGTTTTGACTGGTAGGATGTTACTAATTATTTGATTCCTCTGAGCCAGTTTCTCAATTGGTTCAGAAGTTTTCTTATAATAAACATAAGATTTTTGCGCTTACGCGTTTTCAAAAACTTATATTCTATCCCGCTCCTATAAACTCGTAATCCTATTCCTTTCCTATTCGCACGGTAGCATAAATATATATGTATCTTGCCCTCTTAACATACAACTTTAAAATAGTTTCTACTAAACTATGATACAATCGCATCGACGGCGATGGCGCGAACTAGAGCGTCATTCAAGCAACAACCGAGTCGAGTGGTCGGGTCAGTCGGGGCATCTACGATCCTGATACCTTGCACACGAGCGCTTTCCATTTTACTCAGACAATTTATTTGAATATGTATGTACCTTAAATCGATGCCTTTTTAATGTGACCATATTGATTTATTGTATTAACTTCTAGTGGTAGTCAAATAAGTATATCATACTAGCTGCGCCCCGCGGCTTCTTTTATATATATAGATTTATAGCGAATATTACGCTTGTGAGCAAAATGTATGTATGTACCTACATATCTTTTTGATTAAGTTATTTTTAAGTTTTGTATGGGTACAATAAAGAATTTAAGAATAAAATAAGAACATTTTAACTTAATACAGATTACTAAAACAATGATTACAGGCTCTAGTTAACGCTACTAATCTGTATTTATACAGGAAGGCTATTTAATGAGACTAGGAGGTATTGGACAGGTAAGTACCGAGATGTAGAAACTAACGGGAGTCAGCACTTCAGATACGAATAATAAAACCCCTCAACAACTGAACCCGGAATGTTGCGGAACTTTGGTAATACGATATCCCTCTCAGCAAGGCCGTATTAAAACTGTCCATTTGAGGCTTTCACGCAAATGAAAGTGCCTATTTACTCGCACTCATAATTCTGCTAGAGCCATAAGGAATGCTCTATGATCAGCGGCGTACGTAACCCACTCTTTATAACAGCAATGTCTACGCTCCTACTACGGTAGATATTTGCCTATCAGCGCTGAATAGAGCCTTATCTTTCGGTCAAAAATAAAAGCGCGATTTGGGTTTAAAATGTACCTAAAATCACTTATTTGCATAAATTTACTGGGTTATTGCTTCTGTTGTTAGTTTACAGATTCGATTTTGTGTTTTCTCTCTGTTCTTAGTAGAACGACCCGAATAGAAACGACGTAGCGCGGTCGTTTCTATTCATACTTACTACTTTACTTACTACTTCTTGGCTAATTTATTTGCTGATATATTTTTGCTGTTTCTTTTACTGGTTCCCCCAGTTTACTGCCTATTCATGCATGCCAAAAGTTTGTACAAAATAAACGATAATAGCCCAGTCTTAGTTTCTTCTGCCAAATCCCCAGCTTAGTTCATTTGCCGAAAGTTTACAACTACAGCTTTATTTACCAAGGTCGAGTTAGTGGCCGAGCACACATCACCGTGCATTAATGAGGACTGACTACCTGAAAGCTGGCGACATTAACTATTCCTTTTCACTTCGGTAATCCTGCATCACCTACGTAACATATGGCGAGAGATTTCAGCTAAAGGTATATGCATGCGCTAATGAAATAAGTTTTGAGGTCTTAGCAAGAGATTAGCGGTTGCTTTGTTTGAGGATTAATAGAAGCACATAGTTATTTTCAAAAGTTTTTAATTAGTTTTGCTTCGTTTGAGGGAGCAGATACCAGACGCAATATATTTTCTTTTTGTTAGGGATTTTAATAAAATACCTATATATGTATATCGAATGGTTACTCGTTTTAACGGCATAACGTATCGTGATTCTTTTTGTGGAGCATGCTTTTTCCGGAAACGTGTAGCAAACAGTAATTGGATACAACTTCTGAAATTACAAAAACTAGTTGGTTCTAGACGGCTAGTTGAGACCGCGGGAGTAAACAAACGAGTGCACCGGGCTGGGCCGTGACCGACGATCGTTCACTGCGCTAGTCCCGCAAGAGTTATGTGCGGCCCCAGCAATGGAACCGATACCACTGATTTATAAACTCCTAGATAATTCTAGTTATCTATTTTAGGGGTGTAGCAGATCAAAGACCGCATAAATCAGCTGCAGTTTTGATAGCAGAACCTCTTCTTTGTAGTTTTACAAAATCTTTGATAATGCACTAATTTATGAGGAAACCAATGAGATGTGGTGCACTTTCATTAGGTAGGTTACGTAGGTACAAATCAATATCAATAACGTTCAATTCGTTCGACGTTCAATATCAACGTTCAACGTTCAATATCAATAATGTTATTGATATGATACAACTATGCTCGCTGCGAACCCTATTCATAATATGAAACCTGCAAAATACTTCCTCTGTTCATACATAATGCGGGTTCGGTTCGGTCCAGCACACAGTACAGGGTGCCAGGTGATGTAACAGTAGATAAGTAGATACAACACACAACAGTAACCCGAACCGGCGGTAACTCAGCCCGCGCCGAACACTAAATCAATTTGTCCGGAATGATTTAGACGCGGGCTGAGGTGTGTCGGTGGAGCTGGTGCCTGCTCTGCATGAGGAGACTCCTACACAATGGTGCTATTTGTTCAGCTCGCAACCTAGTTCTTGGCACGGAATGAGAATGTCACAATCTTGAGATAAAGTTTATTCTCTGAGTCATCAAGTCTAGAGCGAATAAGTTCCTTCTACAAAAACGTGCTGTGCAGATTGTCCAGCATTTATTTATTTATGTCAATTTAATTATTTTTAAAAGTACTTTCCACACTTTCCGATACAAGTCTTTCTAGATAATGTTATTTTTCCCACTAAAAGTAGTTGAGAAAGGTAGGATGTAGCTTATTATAAACCGCCTCAAAACAAAGTCAATTCTGAAGTGTCACCTTCACGCATTGGTGGTTAGTATTTTTCAATACCAGTCTCACGTATCTTGTCAAACAAAAGTTGTTATTTTCACTTAGTGGCTGTATTTACCCATCGGTGTAGTAAATGAAAAAGTAATTGAGCGGGTAATTCATATTCTGCGTTGTATCTGTGCACCGAAGCCAGCAGGATGATGCATTCTACAGGAGCTCCATTAAATACATAATGGGGACGTAATTATTATTGACAGAACAATGCGGAACTAACTAATGAGGTAAGTACATCAATTATTATGATGTAATACACTGCTACAGCTACAATAATACCTGTATGCCATACTTTGCCGGTTGTTCGTACGTTGACAACTTCAATCCGACAAGACAAAAAACTATTTAACAATTGATTATTATAGTTCACTAGCGTAGGAACTTGATGATAGCTACGAAATATCAGGCTGAAAAGAATATGCTAGAAAATTTAAATAATTTAAATTTCCCTAAAAATTACGGTTTAATTTTCACAATTTATTATACACCACAGTAAAATGATAATGAGAAAGAAACACTTAATTGCAAAGAGGCGTAGGTATCAAATAAATTCACTAATTGGACAAAACAACTGCTTTCGAGTTTTTGTTCGTAATGACAGAAGACGAGTCGTCTCGTTTTAATTATAATAGGTACGTATGTACCATCGCTCGTCGTCAAACCGAGGAAGTAAAGTGGGTCACATTCTCGTGACTGCGTTACACAGCCACACGGCCGCGCCGCGCCGCCGCCGCCGCCGACCTGAACTGAACGCAGCTTCTCATTCCTAGTATTCTTTCAATAGCGTTTGCAAGCTTGGTCCAGCAGTTCCACAGATTATACGCGACACAAATCTATTAGGTATATTATATGTTTACGAATAAATTAACTGAACTGAATTGATACTTGAGGTGAGGTGATTATCTATACCCCCACCCTACTCATAAATCAACAAATGCTTAACGTATTTGTTTGCTTGTTTATGAATCCGCTTAGAAGAACTAGGCATAGAACCGCAGTAGGCGCACGCGAAGTGAAGCAATTTTAAGTTAGCCTTTAAAGGCTACTTACATCGCTCGACACGTCAGTGCTCAAGGTCAAGGCCTTGATCGCTTACGTACGTCGAATAAATATTTTTAATTTGTTTTTGTTTTATTTTCACGGGAAAGGGTATAGATTATCACAGACTGTCCGGATGTTGATGTAGTCGGAGCTTTAAATATAAAAAATTCATTGCTTTCTTTAGACGATGAACCCTAGTTTTATTAATGTCTTTATACTAGTTCTTAGATTTCCTTCTGATCCGTCCCGATGATGGGTTGAAAAACTAAGACTGAATCGTAAAGAAAACTTTTGGAAACCAACTAAATACACATATGTTCTATACATTTTGATGAAAAAGACAAGTATATCACGAAAGGTAGCTTGTGCAAATTACGAGAGGGTCTATCCCAACAAAGGAATTAAAATGTTTCGGCCATAATATTTATTTCTATCTATTTAACTTATTCGCGGTTTCTACCTTAGTACCTACTAGTCATGCTTACCTATTGTTGGTTTGTTTTAGGGTCTGCACATTTTTTGCACAAAAGAAAGTCAGAAAATTAATGACGTCATTTGACGACAAAATGTTACAATTTCCCTATTTTATAGGGAAAATGTTAATAGCTTGCAACATTATTTGTGCACTGGTATACTTGTCGGCTAATGTGCCGCTTATGTGCCGCTTACGCACACATTGGTTGTTTTTTTTGCTTCAACTTAGAGTGGAATTTTGTGTGAAATGATCACTCTATGTCTAATTACTCAAATTCAAATATTCAAATATATTTATTGCGTCAAACATGGTATAAAGGTCTTAAGTTCTAAGTAATGCACTCATGTCTCACTATATTCTAGCATGCAATAATTATGATGACTAATTAAATTAGGTAAGTATTATTATTAATTATCGAACATTTAAAAACTCATTGATGTCATAAAAATTCATGTCATTCAGCCACCTACGCAATTTGATTTTATATAAATAATTATTTAATAATTTGATTTCATTTGGTAATTTGTTGTATATTTTTACGCAAAGAGTCAAACAACTTTTAGAAAACTTGGCTGAACGCGGGGTATCTTTTATAATAAGTCTATTTGGGTCTCTACACAGTCTAGGGTGTTTGTCACATGCTTTTATAAATAAGTTTAAATTATTTCTAACAAAATTTGATACTTCATAAATATAAAGCGACGGTAGAGGTAATAAACCAAGTTCCTTAAACAAGGGTTTGCATGACTCATCAGGGGGGATTCCACAGATCGCTCTGATGCATTTCTTTTGTGCTATAAATGGTCTGTTCTTATCCGTGCTGTTGCCCCACATTACTAGCCCATAGCGAAGAGCAGATTCAATATAGGCATGAAAGGACATAATTGCAGTTTTAGCATTTGTGACATTTTTAATTTGACTTAGAGCGTACACGAATTTATTTAATTTTTTATTTACTATGTCAATATGTGCCTTCCAGTCCAGATTTTCGTCAATTATTACGCCTAGAAACTTAATTTGCGGAACTTCTTAGACTTTCTACTCTAAGATGAATCTGTATATACTCATAAAGAGTTTTAGGAACCTTGACCTATTCCTTTTGGAGCACGGTACGAGAAAAAACCTTCATTCCAAAACCAACATTAAAACTCCTTTAGTTAGGTTACTTTTGCATAAACGCTAGTAACTATTACGAAGAAAGTCGAACAGAACGGTAAACTTGTCAAGTGCGTGCCTCGCAAAGAAACTTGACTCCCCGGAGGAAAGTTCTGGAGATCGGTATAAGTACCAAAGTACCTATACTTTTTCAACGAAAACAGAAGTCAAGGGTTTGTAGGGCTCGAGGGAACATCAATATCTACGGAGATGCTGAACTTTCTGCAGTAGTTCTAACAATGGCAAAGTGAAGGTTCCTTAATCTATCTTGCACCTTTGACAAAAGCTCATCAAATTGATACCAGGTTCAATAATGTTAGGTAGGGGTAGGGCCTTGTTGAAACATCAACTTCAGATCGTCTTGTCCCGCATACGGAAATTACAATAACGCAATTACGTGAGCTCGCTCCGAAGTAACATGTAAATCCGATACTACGTACATACCTAAGTGTACGTCTATAGGAATACAGCCTTAAATGTAATCACGAGGCTGACGAGCTGTCGGCCGGCTAATGATGTTCTATGTACGGCTACGATAGATACCGGTACAGTTGCTTCGAGGAGCTTACGTTACAATGGTTACGTGGCCTGAGATTGGCGTAGCTATGATTTGTGGTGTCTTGGCCTCAGTTAGGTCAGTAATTTTGTGGAACTTTTCTTGAATTCTGTTTTTATGTAAATCATATTTCGCCTTTCTATAATAAATTAATAACCTACAGTTCCCCGTTGAATCTAATAATAAATTCCCCCCAATTGTAGCAAATTACGCAAATGCCCAAAAAGTTCCGGTTCCCGTTTTATATTTTTGTGCTACTTTTGTACGTTAGTGATGAATACTAAATGGCTTTTTATCTCAAAAAGCCGTATGCTGTATGGTGTTGTAAATCTGGTTCTATAGAGCGCTAGCCACAGCTGTGAAAAAAGGCTTTAGCTTTCGTGTAATCTCTGTACCTACTAGTACCTAGGAAGCCTGATTAGAATGGGCTGCGTCCCAGGTACTGTCTTTGGTAATGTGAACATAGTGTCTATCCAACATAGAGAGTTGAGGTGTCCACCGTCAATGTAAATGTTTGAAACATAGCATGTTATTACGGTGGACAGCGGAAACATGACCTACAGCGTTTTTCTCTCTCTAAATGCTGCCAACATCCGCTTCTGCGGAGCAGGAATTTTTACCACAAGCTTTCAAATAAATTTCACGCAGCGGGTAAAAGTTCAGTTGAAAGCTGTCAATAATCCGCCCGCTGTCTACTTAAAAACAGAGTGGGCTCAACTCACCTAAAATCTTTAGGCGATTAGATCTCTTGTCTTGACGACACCCCGATCATACTTATTTATTGTTTTGTTTCGCAAAGGTCACAAGTTTTACGTCATTATCTTTGTTTTATTTCTTGTTTGAGTTTCGCATTCAGAGAATATTTCCATCGTTGGTGAAATAAAGAAACGAGATACAAAAACAAACTTTTCCTATAATTACCCAGGATAAAACAACGATCAACTTACAGCTGTAAGATATTTATATAACAAGCAGTATTTGCTTGAATCTACTTAAAGCCTGAACACACCACTAATAGTAACATTCCGAGTATTTCCGAGGTACGGCCGTAGCACAAATGTATTTACGTTGCAAATGGAACTAAATACACTATTTATCGTATTTAGATAACCGTTACGGCATATGACGTTTATTATCCGCCGGAGGGCTGTTTGTCTGTCCATTACGGACTGCCGAATGTAAGGGGCTATTGATGGGCTTTTTATTGCGATAACTGATATACTAGTGCGGTTAAACTTCTATGTGCACTTTGGGGTTATTTTTTTAGTGGTAGAGACATAGCATTGCCGCATTAGAAAGTTTTATGGGCTGAATTCACTAAACATAACATAACGAAGTTCAGCAAAAAAGTTATGACGTTGATAAGTGTTGTACAAAAAAACGTATGTGAAGTTTTTTATCTGGCTTTTGTTACCTGAACGACAACGCACTCAACTTGGGATTCATTCATTTGTTACCTGAACGACAACGCACTCAACTTGGGATTCATTCATTTGTTACCTGAACGACAACGCACTCAACTTGGGATTCATTCATTTGTTACCTGAACGACAACGCACTCAACTTGGGATTCATTCATTTGTTACCTGAACATCAACGCACTCAACTTGGGATTCATTCATTTGTTACCTGAACGACAACGCACTCAACTTGGGATTCATTCATTTGTTATTTTTAGATATCGAGTGTTTAGGTAAAAAGTATTGACTGATTGGTTTAAAATTGCTCCGAGTTAACGAATGATCTTAATTTCGAATGTCCAATTTAATAAAATAAACAAACGGGGTGTCAGCTCAATGATAATAAATTTTCAATGCACATGAAGTTAATAATGAATATGAGAAGCAATAAATTTGAACGGCGCTGTCCTGGCGTTGAACGAATGACAATGGCTATGTGTGGCGGCCATTGTGCCCGTGACGCGCCACAGACGAGCAGCAGTATGCGTAGCGCGGGTACTTCCGGTTCCGGATGTCCGGGAATGCTGTGTGAAGCGCACTCTCTATTTTATCAATAATTATGAACGAATTGCTTTTGTGAAGCTGTCCGACGTGTTGGTTCGCAAAGTCTTCCCGTTAAAGGGAACGACTACTCTTTGCATCCGATACTTTTTTGCTACACGATTAGCTGTAGCAAAAATAGTTTAGCTTTGCAGTGACAATTATCCAAGTACACTTTTGCATTGACAGTAATATTACCTTGGTTTATGATAATGAGAGGTAGGAAATATTATCACAATTTTCTTATAAAAAAAAAACATTTGCCTTAACAGCTTTTTAAGTCTATGTCCATAGATATCTCAAGGGCAAGACATTTTTTAACTCAGATTTTTCCCCATCTGTATCTCTCTCAGCGTGAGCGGAGCTGACAACACAATGATGAT
This sequence comes from Eupithecia dodoneata, assembly GCA_947044415.1. Lineage (NCBI taxonomy): Eukaryota > Metazoa > Arthropoda > Insecta > Lepidoptera > Geometridae > Eupithecia > Eupithecia dodoneata. Next base: position 619,412 of record OX345656.1, on the reverse strand, counting down.
ATTTTTTTTAAATCTTTATTTACATTTGTATATGGTCACGAGGCGTGCGCTATCATACTTGAATTGTTATAGACAAGGTACAACAAGGCTTATTTGCCTTCCCTAACTGTACCAGCAAAATGGGTTTTGTGACTTTACAAAGTTCACTACTCCATAGCTTCCCTCAATATTGGGTGGCTTACGATACACGGTGTTACTACTATCTACATTTATCTATAGCTATATAGTAGCGCCTGCACAAATTGACGAAGGTTGGAACTAGGTTGAGTAATTGAGGGAAGTGAAGACCCAAGGCGAAACCGCAATGGCTTATTTATCAAATTGTTTACGTTAACTACAAACATATACAGGAAGTTTTTTTTTGTCTTATTAAACTCCTGCAGCATGTTAGTAGGTAACCCAATTATTAATTCATTTATGACGCACATTTATGACGATGTATAAAATTATTTTCATTCAAATAAATGAAATTAGATATTTAGGTGTAGCGGTGTTTCGCACCGCAGCGCGCAGGTTCTCACCACAAGTTTATTTTTGCCGTTTCATACCAAAAAATTAAGGCGTATCAACACACATAAAAAAAAAAAAATTATGGTTAGCTTTTATCAAATGTCAAATATCAATGTTAAATTACCAATATCTAAATAACAAATTCGATCGTCAAAATTATACTTACCTAATAGAATTTTCCGATCAAAGGTCGTAAGGACGCTCGGGTTATTGGAGTCGATCCCTTGTCAAGAAGAGTTCTGTACGTCAGGAACGTGTCTGAGGGTGATGGACTGCCTTTATCATTCTTTTTATTATCTTCGCAAAGTGGTTGTCTCGATGTTTAAGTTTGACGTCATTGTACGTAGGTACTCGTAGGAAAAAACGTTCCTTTCACAGTTTTTATGGTATTTTGGTTAAATAGATGAGGCGTTGGATGAGGCCTCAGTGCTTAGACAAACTTTACATATATCATCATATTCGTAATTGCAATTTGATGGTTTAAAAAAACTAAAAACTGACATAGTAACGATATCTCTTAGTTTTGAACTGTTTTTGCAGTTTTGCGAGTCAAATTTTAATACCGAATTACATTCTACGAAAAGCAGGATCACGATGAGCCTGCTTTTCGTAGAATGTAACCGTACATTCTACAAAAGCCAGGAAATAAAAGACAACTAATTATATTGATCGAATTTCATACTATTTAAGTTTCAGTTAGTTCTATACCTCGTAATTAGATTAACGCCAACGTGATGTGTGCAGTAATGTTCAGCGTTAAGAGCCTTTATTCCTAAAATGCGCAGAAACAGTACTTTTCAAACCCGTTTATATCATGAACCACTTATCTTATAGTATATGTTATTTACTAATAATTTTAGGAAATTTTAGTGTCCAAATAGTTTGACTATAAAATATTTCGATTAATATAGTATGTACGCGTTCTATCAAGATAACTTGTGAGAGGTTTTCATAATTTCCCTTTCAGCATCAGTTTCGAAGCTCAAAATAATAGAAAATACTGACATATCTAATTAAGAAAAAAATATAACCTACTGATGAGATCCTTGGCTAAAAATCTAATTAGAAAGATGTTTGGTTTTGGTATCCTACTATGAGAAATTAAAATTAAAAAAATGTGAAATATTACGAATATTTCACATTTTTAAATGATGTTTTTACCGATATACCTTATTTAATTTAATATAATAATAGCCTACCAATAAAGTGAAGCATCTTTTTTAAAATCATACATTTAACATTTTTATGATTTTGTTGCTATTATTTTTCTATAAATATTTTAAAACTACTATAAAACGCTGCGCGAAAATCAGTCCGCCGCGAGGCTTTCTAGAGTGTGGTCACGTCGCTCATTAAATATTTATAGAAAAATAATAGCTACAAAATCATAAAAATTTTAAATGTATGATTTTAAAAAAGATGCTCCACTTTATTGGTAGGCTATTATTATATTAAATTAAATAAGGTATATCGGTAAAAACATCATTTAAAAATGTGAAATATTCGTAATATTTCACATTTTTTGAATTTTAATTTCTCATAGTAGGATACCAAAACCAAACATCTATCTAATTAGATTTTTAGCCAAGGATCTCATCAGTAGGTTATATTTTTTTCTTAATTAGATATTTCAGTATTTTCTATTATTTTGAGCTTCGAAACTGATGCTGAAAGGGAAATTATGAAAACCTCTCACAAGTTATCTTGATAGAACGCGTACATACTATATTAATCGAAATATTTTATAGTCAAACTATTTGGACACTAAAATTTCCTAAAATTATTAGTAAATAACATATACTATAAGATAAGTGGTTCATGATATAAACGGATTTGAAAAGTACTGTTTCTGCGCATTTTAGGAATAAAGGCTCTTAAAGCTGCGGCTGCTATATCTACGTAATACATACGTTACCGAGGTAGGTAGCTTGTGGATGTCCGTTTTATTTCCAACATCAGGTAATTGGGTAACCCTCCAAGAAATTGATTCAACGGCAGTAGGTACCTATAATAATAGTGGTCCGAAGGGCATGTCGCTAAAAGCCGGCCTACTGAAGTATTATATTCAGTATTTCCATATTTTTTTGAGAAATCTCAATCTCTTATTCAGCCTTGCCTTGAAGTTAGCTGTTAGGTTTGACAATTTGTAGCACTCTTCAGCTACGTTTGAAGACAGAACAGCTTGTGATGTCAAGTAATGCCGGGAAGATCCCCCGTCTACACCCCGCAGGTAACTAATCTGTCGATGGATGCGAGAGCCGAGCAAAAATGTGGCTTAAGAAAATGGTTTTTGCAGCCCGTTTAATTACAGCAGCGTTAAAGCAAGCTATCCGTACATACAATTACTATCATATTGCTTAGCGCACGTTATGAGAACTTAAAGCATATTATTTAATTAGCTAGCTTTCAAAGGTTCTTCGTAAATGCATTAAAGCTCACAGCTTGTTTAGAGATTGGAAATATATCAAAATTTTCCGTATTTAATATCTTAGCATATGTTCAACCTTAACTTATAAGTTTTTTTAATAAAGGAAGAATAAAAGCACTTATAACGATGGTCCATTCTATAAACATACTATACTGCCTGAAGCTTCCGGTTGTGCTCCACTTGATAAGCCTTCCAACAAATAGGTATGCAAGTTTGTCCTCGAAACTTGGCTTCAAGTCGACGCCAGTATTTTGTAATTGAATAAGGTCTGAAGCGGTGCCGCTGCAGCCGTCTGCAGAGATTGATCACGAACCTTATCTTAATCGATTGCTTGTACCGTTCGATCAGCTTGAAGCTTCGATTACTTTTTTGGTGCGATTTGGGTCAGTTCTTTGTGTTTGAAAACTATTTTGTATCTGTTTAAATCGTGATGTCCTCAGTATTCTATTGTTTGCCAGTTTTAAAAACCAACCATTTTGTATTAGGTTTATTGCATCTTTTATTGCTTTATACATAAAGCTCTCATTAATGCTGGTTATTTTCCATCTTGTTTGCTGTTTCCCTGACTTAGGTCCTACAATATTCTAATAGCTAACGAAGCTTTACGGATGGTGCGCCGGCAGCGAAGCAAAACGACCTCCGCGTCCGGCGGCTAATTGAGAGAAAACTCTACGCTCAGGTTGTGAACTTAGATATAAATAAATTCTATGATTATCAAACCAGATTCTTAATCGCGTGGAAAATATGACTCTTGGTTTGCTTTCACATTTTGTATGAGTTATATATTTTACAGGTGTGCATCAAATCAGAGACAGTTCTCTTATTCCGTTTTTTCGATCAATTTATAAAAGTTCACAAACGTCCGCCCCAGACAAGTTGTTTGCAAGCCTGAGCTCCTGTCCCGTCTATCAGGAGTTATTATAGTTCTTCAAAACTATGCCAAGATTATATTTTAACAGAGCAGTAAGTTTAAAAGCAGACAAAGGAAATTACACTTATGTGATATTTATTTTCAGATTTAGGCACTAAAGCTAGAAGAAGGTTACTAATGCAGACTTACAACGGACTTAAATAAATTGTAGTTAGCTGTGACATAAAGTGAAATTTTCAAACGTGGGAATAAAATCAACAATCATTTTTAGGATTTGTTAAAATTTATTAATTTTATTGGATCAGCAAACTCTAAGGTGTGTTTTAGAATATTTGGCAACATGAAAAGGGAACATAAAGTAACGTGTCACAGCGATCGTTCGTGCAGTCAACACGGGGGAAGAAGGCGCGAGCAACGAGACTGATTTTTGACGTTTCATGCTCGCTTCGAATGTTAAATTACGCCCCGTAACACCGTTCAGAACCGGCTTTAAAACTAAATAGTTAAACCGCGTTTAAGGTTCCTAACAAACTTTAGTAATCAAAGGCGAATTTCGCTCCTCTTTCATCATTTACTTATTTCAGGGGTTAGCGCTCGCGCTTACCTACGTTACAGTTAACTGGCTTTACCCAGCAGTAGGCAGAAGGAGAAGAGCTCATGATGGTACTAACCTGCCTGCACGCGCATGTCCCTTGAGACGACGGCGCCGAGCGCGTTGTGCGCGCGGCAGCGGTACACGGCAGCGTGCACGTCCTGTCGGTACTGCGACCCCGAGAACGGGAGGAACACCAGCGTGCCGTTCTCCAGGACTTGTCTGCAACAATAGTAATAAATAAAATGTATTCAGAAAAACTCGCGAGCCTGACAAAACACAAGTGCACTTAATACATAAATATAGCTAGGTATAACAATTTAGCCTGAACTAAGGACACCATTAAAACTTTTCAAACTATCATGGTTAATAACACTAAAGTCATTCACACACCTACTACTACATTTAATTTAGTTTTGAGTTTCCAATATATCGGCACAGTTTCATGCGCCATAATCATAGAATATCTGAAGTCACTGCGAGTTTTTATTGGCAAGCATACCGATCTACCCTCATTTTTTGTCTTTTACTACGAACGTTACCGCTACCATCGGTTTCATTATCGAACTCAACTCACGAGACATGACAGTGATGGTATCGCGGTCCAGTTGTTAAATACTCGTAAAATCATCGGTTTTCTTCCCGATATTGGAAACCTAAAAACTCAAAACTTGGTAAATATCTCGCTGTAAATGACTTTATAAACGCTTAGCTTTCCTATTATTGAGATTAAATGAACAAATAAGTACACATTACAGTGGTGCCACATCCAAACGTAGAAGGTGGAACCAATTGGAAACAAACAACAGGCTGGATGGATGGTTTTAAAAGGTTTTGAAACCAGTTTCCCTCCAGTGCAGGGGAAATAACTTGCAAAAAAAAATGGCTTCATTCTCGGCAGCCAAATTCCATGTGATTTGAATAAAGGATCCTGGCACGCGTCACGCCGCCCCCGCGCCCCGTGATTCCATCATATCTTTCCAATCTCAGGTTTATTTATTTTCTCCGTTTGTCTTTCCTCATCCACTCACAAGATAATAAAATTAAACTCTTTATAGGATACTAGAAGATTACCCGGATTCCGCCAGGAAACCTTAAAATTCTCTTTGAATCCGCCTTCAAATAAAACAGTTGTACCACCGCAAACTCCAGACATAAACTCGCCGCAGTCGATTCGCGGGAAGTAATCCGGTATTTTAATTTTTCCGGAAAGTCCGACCGAATTAAGGGTGAATTCGTTGCCTTTTGTCGGAAAAAAGTGGCGGGATCCGCGTAATTGGCGCTCGGGAGTTGAAGGAATATTTAGAGTTCGTAGATGCGGCATATTTGACCCCCCCTGTCGCCATAAAAACCTTTTACAAGAAGTTGGTACATAAAATGTATTCCGGTAATAAAAGCAAAATAACCAAGCGTGACGTTTGACGTCACGCCGAGGGTGCCGACGCGGGGTTCAAACCCGCACCTTTGATTCCGAAAAATCATCCCAAATGATTGACAACAACAAATTATAAACGATATTTACACAAAATATATTGGAAATAATGTAAACAGAACTGATCAAACAGCTGAGTGTTTGTTTAGCAAATGGGAATGCTGCGCGTCCTTCATGGATGCGGTGACATTACCTCGTTATGATGTAAGCTCACATTTTACAATTAATACCTGTTTATGTTCAAATTTACTGTTTAGTCCCTGGAGTAAGTACCTAGTGTGAGTGAGTGCAGGTAGATAACTACTCCGTACTCGTGCCCCACTTGCGCTGCTAAAAACCCATCTTCGCGCGTATTATCACGGTAAATTTGACCTTGGTCCAACCATAATCTAACATCTATTTATGTATTGCAGATAAGGTACATAGTTATACGTCTCCGGATATGTAGCTATCAAAATAGATTATTAAAAAGTCATTTTATATTTATTTATCTCTAAATAGTATAAAATAAAATCGCTTCCCGCTGTCTGTCAGGCCCTATGTATGCTTCGATCTTTAAAACTAGGCAACGGATTGCTGATGCGGTTTTTTTAAATAGACTGATTCAAGAGGAAGGTTTACAAACTATTTGAAATATTCCACGCGGGCAAAGCCACGATGCGCAGCTAGTTTATTTATAAAACAAAATCCACAGCCCTTACGATCTAACATTTACATACTTAATCACTAAACAAACACTAAACTATATAACATATTGATAAGTTACAAATGGCACGGGAAACAAACATTTTTCAGAGATGGTTCGTTACAATGGCTGAACATTTATTGGCAAGATCAGAAGGAAATTGCGACACCGAAGTGAATCCCCCGACGCGGGCATTTAAACGGAGGAAATGAGCCGCCCCCGGGACCGCGGGGGATTTTTGTGCATTAATTGAGGCTCCATGTCTCACTGAGGCTGCGACATTCAGGGGCCATCTTACTTAATAAAAATCTTTTTTTTTACTTATAAAATAGAAAAATATATTCATTACGAACGGTAAGCAGAAGCAATGGGATCTGAGTTATCACTACATCTAGTACGATAGTGCTCGGCTCACCTCCGACCAAATCGAAGCCATCGCGAAATCGACTTCTGTAATGCAAACCAGTGCATGATGATGCCCAAATAAATACCTACATTGTATTACAAAAAGTAATTAATAGGGTGTAGGAATCCTTTAACTACTTGAACTGAGAAAGTCTTGTCTGTTCTGTACTCTTGTTTCTGCTTTGGAAGGTTCACAAAATATGTCCTGTACACTTTGCTACAATGTTCAAGAATATTCAACTTTACTTATTGAGAAATAAGACTGACAATAGAGCAGCAGTGTGGAACGGCGGTGATTAAAAAAGCTAACACGATTTTACGTGATAAAGGAATGTAAGCTCTTGATTAAATTCCAATGAAGACTTAGAATGTGATTGGTTCACGGCGCTCTCATGGACTCAGTGTTGAATGTGTATGTTCTAGGAATTAAGGGTTCTATGGGATATCTACGTAGTATCCCTCTGTTAGGACCTACGGCCCACGCATACCTAGATATTCTAAAGTTCTAGGCAAAACATCTGCTCATTACTATGTATATGGAATTTTGAATCATTCGTTCCATTCCTGGCTCTCTTTGCTTGACTTGACTATGACTTCATTATATCCACACGAGATGTTTTAATGGTGATATCTGGAGAACACAGTTCGGGTGGCTCTGGTCTTCTATAGCTCCAAAACATCAGCTATATACGTCACTGAACAGTGTTAGAATCAATATCAAGAATTTCCAAACATTTCATGCAACAAGAAACTCTGAAAATGTACCTTTAAAATGTAGTATTTTCAGCTATAATACCTTTGCCCCATAATCTAAATTAGGATGCAGGTGGACGGGCAACAAGCGGATCCCCTGTGTCAACTGCGGCAGATATCCCGAGTGATAGCGAGATTAGCAAGTTAGATTGCTGTCCGCAAGCGAACGACAGCTTTACATTCAACCAACTTGCATTTAAGAGTACCTACTAGAGATATGATCGAGGTATGCAAATGTTCTGGAGGCTTACCTACCACTGGACACAATAACATTACGATAAAAGTAATCACGACGTGGACACTCACGATAGGGCTGGTCCACCAGTTCAAAGTCGCTCAGCGAGCTATGGAAAGAGCTATGCTCGGAGTTTCTCTGAAGGATAGGATACGTAACGAATACATCCGACAGAGAACCAAGGTTATCGACATAGCTCAAAGAATTAGCAAGCTGAAGTGGCAGTGGGCCGGCCATATCTCGCGAAGAACCGACGTCCGCTGGGGCAAACGTGTTCTTGAGTGGAGACCGCGACTCGGTAAACATAGTGTAGGTCGCCCTCCGACCAGGTGGGATGACGACTTGCGAAAGACTGCAGGTAGATGCTGGATGCGGCAAGCTGAAGACAGGGCGCTATGGCGCTCATTGGGGGAGACCTATGTCCAGCAGTGGACTGATATAGGCTGATGATGATGATGAAAAGTAATCAAGAACTATTGACTTTTTGGATTTAAAAGCTTAGAATGACAGCAGACTGATATCACAATCATAGGAGACACAAACGATATACGACACAACATACAATAATTAATTTTTACATTTGCTCATAAAGCCGGTTCTGACACAGTGTAGTCAAAAAATTAAATAAATTTATTTTCAAAAGATATTTCATATTTTTTCTCTAGTAACCCTTGTGTAAAGGGCCTTTCTCATATTTTTAAAAATATTTTGAACAGTTAACTTATGGTTTTTTTTTCATTTTTTGACTACACTACGCCGGAGCCGGCTTTTTTCGAGTTTTCTTTCTCCGTATCTCATTTATTTTCATCCAAAGTTGGGCACCGCACCGCCGCTCCGTAACATAACGCTTGTCGGGTAGTGAAATAGGACTATTCTATGTATAACAGGCCTTGTAACTAATTAGAACTAATTGACGGGCTGACGAATATTATAACAAGTTCGGCGAGTGAACAATAATTACAAAACTAAGACGTGACTTATTAGAACTAAATGTACGTATGCCTGATTGAAACTAATTTTAATTATTTTTGCGTTGCGACCAATTGTTTTTATTTTACAGGGACGAATTGTTGCCTAAATTCTCGAAAGCTGTGAAAGTATTCGTAAGATAATGCGCGTAGCCCTAAGCACTCTGTTAAATTGAGTCACGGATTATTGCCGTAGATCCCTAACAGAGAAAGATACTACGTAGTACTAGAATCCCAGAACCCCTAATTATACATTATATAATAATACATAAATATGTATTGATATAAAAAACCGTATAAAAATTGTTCTAGTTTGGTAATGCTCATTACCTAAACCGGATATTGTATTTCCATCAGTATATTAGTTTTAGGAACCAATATTTTGTTTCGTTAAAGGTCTCATCCGGACGGATGAGTGCGCGCTCCATCCCCGGAGAAATCAGCTCTGACTTATACACATGCCTCCGTGTATTCTAATAAGAATTAGACGCACGATATTCTGCGCGGAACTAGATTTAGGTGAGAGCTTGCGAAATAGTGATAAAAGTCAAATAACTTAAGAAAGCTGCCGCTCACATCCTGGACTAGCCCAGACCTTCAGATATGTAGGTTCTTGTTAAATAAGGAGACACCTATAGTTGTATTTATTGCCGAGTATCTGTCCACCGTAACCAGTGGGCTACGATGGGCAGATAGATACCAACACTTGCCCAGTAGTGACCAGTCACTACTTGTTCAATTGTATAAAGAACGTACCTGTAATGAAAATATTGAAAAAATGTAGATACTGTTATGTAAAACGCAACTGCTCGAGCGCCGCGGGGTGTGAAATTGGAAACGAAAATATCACCAGGTACATGTTTTACAATAATTATGCGGACGTCTTTTCCATTGATGTCAGAAACCTACCTATACAAGCAGAAGCAGCGCCGCCGCCGCAGCAACCGCAACACGCCACGGTCGGGATGTCATCCTGCGCTAATTGCTCCCAATAACCACTATACACATAGACACAGTTCCACAAACAGGGAGGTCCTTGAGGTTATACTTGTAAACACAAGGAGGGTTTAGTGAGTATTGATTTCGGATTATTCAACCCTGAAATGGAACTAGGCTATGGTTCCATTCTGACAGGAAGGCTATGATAAGTTCATATGCCTAGTCATCAAAAACGTCGTTTGTTTGGTTTATTTGGAAGCCAGCGAATCGAGGATCGCCACGACCGACCAATATCTGCATAGTATTTTAGACTTTATCCAACGAAATCTTAAATCATGCTCACATTTTGGCCATCGGCGACGCTAAAACAACACCTCCGCGGCCTTGAGCTCAACTTTTCACATAAATTGTTTGTCGTTCACTTTCCCATTAAACTCGGGAAATTGTTTTTAACCCACTTTCGCTCTCGAGAAAAAACTAATGGTTTTGTATCCATTCAAGAAAGGTCCTGAAATTTTCTGCTTCGATAACACACACAACCCAGGGATAACTCAACCCAATAATGTGTAGGAAGAAATAATGATGGATAACAGTCGCTGTGCTCCCGGAAACATGTTTTATTCTGATTGATGAATTCGAGAAAAAAAAATAGTCTGACTGAAGGTTACAAGCTCGTGATTTCTCAAGAAATTATATTATTTACACCGTTGAAGCACCAGATTCCTGCTAATGTGTTATATTTAGAAATCAACCCTCGATACAAGGCACATACCTCCGCTAACTTTGTTTAATGCGAGGTTCTCGTAAAATGGAATCTGAAATATTCTTCTTCTAGAGTTGAGTGCGCTAATACTCGGTTTAAAAAAGGTTAGGTAGGTATTAAAAAAGTTGGTCATTTCGCAATAGGTTCAATTATGTTGGTTTATAAAAATAGTTGCCACGCATAGCACTGCGTAAAGCGAGTATCGGCGTAAAGCGCGACTCACAATCATTATTATGAGGATTATCCTGCGCCGAGCAAATCTCGTTATTTGGGTAGTTTAATTAAATGGCCTGCTTTAAACGACATTTAATTTATTTTATTTTATAAAGATGCAAATTGTGTTTACGATATTACGGACAGCTCAGCGTCCTTAGCATGAGGTGTGCCTTCGTTTACTATCACGAAAAAAGTTATCGTCTTTTTCCATACATTTGGTACCATGCAGCGCTTCTACTGGATATACATACATATAGGAACGATTTTTCATAGTTTCACAGCGACTGAATATTTTTATATAAACTCGATTATAGTTTTCAAATGGTTTTGAGATATTTGTCACATTCTTTATTGAACGTGTAAGTAACATAGAAGTTAAAGTTGCTCGAGCATTCGAATATATTTTCGTATACGTGTTCTGCACACTCATACTAAGCATACATCTAGTGAGTGCTCGCGACATATTATGAAAAGGGGTTAACACCCGCTGAGCGAGCGTCTCTTTAACACAACTTTTTGCTTCCTAAAAAACATTTTCGTAATTTATCATATAAAAGGCAGAGGAGTTCAATTCGAGCAAAGGACTGGTTTCCTGTATATCCTCGAATGTGCTCCGTCCGCGGTGGCTCCTAATGATGGCCTTTGAGTATCCGACCGAAAATATTCACTGAGTTGCTGTCGGCTCCTTCGACGGAGATGAAAAGAGCCCCCGGAACTTGTATCTGCGGGAATGCTTTTCGTGAGACTGGATCAACCTAATTTATACCTAAGCTGCAATAAAAATTCGTCGTAATAGAAGAAGTCTGCCACGTCGTTGCTAATCTCGATATAGAGATAATAATGATCGCATCACAAGTGACTCAGACAACCGAGAATCTTTACAGATTTGAGCTACCAAACATCGTGTGCTGTGAACCAAGAAGTGTTATTTTATAAGCTACAAAACAAAAAAAACTTTGAATCAGTATAAACAGTACTATATGGAACATAAAGTCTGCTAGAAAAGCTGTGTGTGTGTAAAATAAAATAATAAGCAACTAGAAGCAATTTTTAATGTCCTCTCTTAGATTCGGTTTTTGGTTTTGACCACTAACAAGGGTAAATCATTAAAAGCCCTTTTTCTTTTATTTTACTGGGTTTCTGGGAAAAATCATCTCAAAGTCTACAATATTATGAATTGTATTACCGTTCATTAATTGCTTCGTCTCAGCCATTATTAAATGAACCGGGAGATCTTCCTCAACATTTTCTTGTTTGCCTTTCATTTCGTTATCTTGTGTACCGAGACAACGACAACGACATCGAAGGTCCCGCCAACAATAAAATGAACTCGCTAATTAACTTATTTATGCAAGCATGGGCCAGAGATGAAAGTGTTTTTAAGAAAGATAATGAAACCAAAATGCTTTGTCTTTCTTTTGTAGTACCTCCTCGCTGGCGAGGCGCAGTGACCCGCAGTGGATCTTGGCCTCTGACACCAGAGATTGCCAGACATCTTCTCTCGGTCCTTTTGTAGAGCGTGCAAAATTTATTCATGAAGAAGATGCTAATATTGTTCCTTGTTGTTACACTGTCAATGACTGCTGTACTGTTCAACTGTAAGTTATATGATACAGATGAAGAAGGTAAGCTCTCGTCTCGCGCTCGTCCATGAGACGCCCCAAACACATTTAGCGCGCTCACTTTGAGGGACTACAAGTTATGCAAATTATGAAAACTTCCCTCTGGCCGTTATGAAATTTGAAACAGTACTTCTAGGAACAAACGACCATCTTTAATTCTCTACGGGAAATTGCGCCACAAAAGAATTAATTTTGGAATAAGTTGGATTCGTAATTAAAATGACGTTGCCAGGTTGGGTTAAATAGAAAAATTTAAATATTTTTATAACGAAAATGGTTTTTCGTTATTGGTCTTTAAGTAAAGGACTGTTGAAAGAAATAGCTTGAAGCTAAGTAGATATTGCGTGGATGTTATTTCAAAGATGTATCTTTAGCAAGTACCTACGTAGTATTTTTTTGTTGTTTCTATTGAACTGCGCATTGAGCCAAGATTTTTCATTGTAAAAGCAATTGGAAGCTGTTCTGGTGTCCGACGTGGGATAAATCTCGTGTCCGCGTGATTTACAGCTCGCGCCGGCACATCCGTCGCCCAGCGCCACCGCCGGATGCTGGCGAGACTGATAGCGCTGACCAAACTGGTCCAAAAGTGGGATTTCTGCTGTTATTTTTGATAAAAATTCATATTCATTTACAAGTAAAATGTGAGCAGGTAAAGAAATTTGTGACTTTATTTTTTACAATTTACCCAGTACGTTTTATAAAAAGAGCGAGGAAAACTAGAGCATCCACAAAAAATTTGTAGAAGTAAATTGCGAGTAGCGCTGGCTGTTGTAAGCTGCAGCCAAGTCCAAACAAATAACAACTTAAAGTAAACTGGATGGCATGCAAATTCGCGTATCCCCGTTAATGTAGAGCAATTTACCTAATTATGTCTTCGGGAATTTCCGAATGCAGTTTACGAATCCTTTTGGAAACATATCATGGCTGAGAAAATGAGCTTTGGGCCAATGCTATAGGGATTAATTTTGAGTGTTGTTTATGGTAACAACAGGTTTATTCCCTCGTAATGCTATTTCCGTGTTTGTGATAACTGTTTTGTTGGCATCAAAAGGTTTCCTATTGCGCATTACGAATCCAGAAACGATTTGGACGGCCATATCCCTATATAATTTATAATTTGGTTGTTGAGTTAGTCTTCTTCATCATAAGTAGTACAAAAAAGAAAAACGGACTTTAATAAGTCACTTTGGAACCGTAAAGTAGTGTGCTATAAAAATGTTTTGATAAAAGACAAGGATGTTGCAAAACTAACGTCGCAAAAATCTCGCCAGTCATTCGAAATAGGAGTATCCGCCCACTTTTTGAACGAAGCACCATGTTACATTATGTAGTATGTAAATGTAGTTAAACAAGTATTTACATGGACGTGGGACGGTGCCGCGGGGCGCGGGGCGCGGGGCGCGGGTGGGCCGGTGTCCGGACAGACTTGAGTACATACACTCTGATTTGGATATTATTTGGGTCCTGACAGTTTTGGGGAACTACGCTGTCACAAGATATCGCAACAGAAATGTTTCCGAAAACCATGTGAAATATCAGGCGACCAGAATTACGTGAAACAGATTATTATGGAAAATTGTGGTAATGTGGCAATGTGAAACGTGTGAAACATATGTCCGTATGTGTATTCCGATTACCTGTTTTATTGTTATATTTACGTGATAAAATCATAACTTTGATAAGCATTTATAAATTCTTTAGAGATAATGACTTATTTTTGTAACATATAAATAAGTGGAATATTATTTCTAAAATATTTGATATTATTGTTTTGTTCTGAAAATATACTTTAGTAACAAGAAACTAAATACGTTGTTGTAACGACTTTTTGAGGTGCAGGTTTTTTAAATAATTCCGTCAAAGAATCTCGTGGCTTTAATTTATAAATAGCGCGTACCGCCCTTTTTATAGCCCATATATTTGCCCATATTCTGTGCTCAGCTATAAGATATAAAATGGTTGTGTTGTGTGTGGATACACAACACACTATGTGTATCTTTTCCCAATCTTGCTGCTCGCGCAATTACGGTATAAAATGATTGCTCCCCTCGCAAAGACATAAAATATCCGCATAATAAAGATTTCCTCTCAAATGTCTTCGCGTACTTTACGTCGTGTGACGTAGCCGTAACTAGGTACGGGTATGCGATGAGCTCGTAACCGCTGCTGCTAGCAGCACTCCGTCAATTTAATATTTAATGATCATTGTATTTTTTACGTTTGTATTACACATTAGCTTACAATATTCAGGTATAAATAACTTAACGCGCTTTAAATAAGTTTGCAGAATTATACATTTTTGCATTTTACCTTTGTTGACAATAGATGGACGGAGGGACTCAAAAGTGCAAAGGTTTAAAATATTCTATCAATCTCTCCGTAATTGCACGGAGAGATTAAAAAAAGTAGTAGAATGTACCATGTAGTGTTAGTAAAATGTACCGCGTGCACAATCTAGCTAGAGTTTATTTCATCTGCGGACGATTCTGCGAGCTTACTGTCATAAGCGATCGGTTAGCAGAATTCAGGCCCAGATACAATATATTTAATTTTAGTATTTTAGGTCGGTTGGTTTTTGTGATTACAATATTATTAGTTCCTACAATCCCGTCTCACAGGTGTCGAGTTCTCCCAACATGCACTGCGCACTCGGTGGCCCGTGTGCGGCGACCCTACATGCTGCACTCGATCGCCCGTGTGCAGCGATCCTACATGCCGCACTCATTAGCACTAATTGGTTTGTTATTTTATAGTAATTATGGTGTGAAATTGACGCGGTTGAGCTACAATTATTGCGTGTCGATTATGTTGCAAACTGAGTGTTTGGGCGTATGAAACAGGACTGGTCTTGATTTAATGGAATGGACCGCTGAACTAGCCTCCCCAACACAAAAGGGGTTTGCCATAATGACCACGCAAAAAGAAGTAAGAAGTTAATGAAAAGGAAGTTAATGCCCAATTGTCAATGAGATTTTCATCGTTACGCTGTGCATAGTACGGTAGTGAGTCTGACGGCTCTGCGTACTCTATGTTGTACCGGTTTTATTTTTGTTCTTGCCTACATTAATATAATTTTAATAGTTAAACTAAGTAAATGGGAAAAATATACGCAACCTCAACTCGAGTGCAGTGGCAACACTGAGCATCTTATCATTTAGAGCATTAGAGTAGTCCAAGTACATTGAAGGTTTAGTGCGCTCCAGGGAGCTAACTTGGACAGTCCGAGTTCATGGGCCATTACCGTAGGAAGCATGCGGACTACGATAATACTGCCTTCGGAGTCTTTAGTACTATGGTTTTCAATTCATGGATTTGAAAACTCGGCTTAAAGTTCTAGAGTTTAGATAATATCTCAATAGCGATAGCTTTAGGACAGGCCTTTGTCTAGCAGGAGACTATCTTATTGGCTAATGATGAGTTAACTGAATATGTACTCGTAAAAGTGGGAAGGACAGGTCACATGACTAAAGGTTCACAAAAGGTAAACCTTTTACGGTTTGGATTCATTGAATTTTATCCTAAGCGGAAACAGATATTGAAACGCGTTTGTGATATTTATAGAGAAGTACCAGGCGGGCATGAATGCGCAGAGCAATGAAGACCGCACGAAACTCGCTGCAACCGACCGCTCGATTAATGCGATGGAGGCCGTCGGAAAGCAAAGCTTTGTACGTCTTGTTTGTTTTCAGCTTGCAGTTAGTACTGGACCATTCAGATAACATCTACACACAATATTATGATTGATTACTGGAGCAAGCAGTTGTTGTGAGAGTAGTATAGTAGTACTTCATCATCTAGTATTCATAACACAAGCTCTGCTTAGCCTGGGGCTAGATGATGCTGTGTGGATTAGCCAACCAACAACATCTATTAATAAAAATAAACAATTTTTAATATAAATTTTAATTATAAGATGTAAAGATAGAGTACACCAATGATTGCGTGAAAATGCACATGTAACCTGCAAAATGATGGTTTTGATTCATCCATGTCTGTAACTCTAGTTTGTTTCCAAAACATGTTTTGTTAGAAACCGCTATCCTAATTAAAGTAGCAACAGTACAGCTGGATTCAAAATAACTTTTATCCCACCTGAGTGAACCTTGACTCTATTGTACCTTTGCCAAAACTATTAAACTTGTATATTAGATGGAGTCTGTGAAATCAGCTGCGAATCTGCTAACTTTGCTTGGATTTCAGTTTGTTCCAACTCGCTACATTAAGCGCGCCCCGGGAGGCTCCTAATTACATATCTGAGAATTAAACGTGGCGTAGAGGACGGGCAGGGATTTGTTTGTGGCGCGTGTTTTGAATGCTGATAACTAGTTTGTCATGTTTATACATACAGTCTTGTTATAACATTTGGGTAAATCAGTGACGTTCCTGTACGCGTACAATACCTCTGCCTCTCATTTGATTCATAAACTCGTAAATTAAATGATCAATAAATATATAAATAAATAAATAATGCTGGACACAATTCACACACCATTATCTAGTCCCATGGTAAGCAGAGCTTGTGTTATGGGTACTAGATAACTGATATACATAATACAATACATTACATAGATAGATATTTTTTATTATACATAGAAAACGACCAGAACACCCGAAACAAATATCTGCAGATCGTACACACATTTGTTCCGAGGCGGGAATCGAACCCGCAACCTCCTGCGTCGCAGGCGGACCTTCGCCCACCGCGCCACATCGGTCGCCACATCAATGAAGTCTGTCCTATCAAGTGTCTTTAATTAAAAGCCAGGCTTGCCGTCACTTGTGTGCCATACGGTCGCAGCCCGGCCCCCGACCTTAGAATGTGTTTAAATTACTTTTTGACAGCAATTACCTTGAACCCTTTCGTAATGGCCACTTAAAAAGCAGCTTATCTGAAGAGTTCATCCGAATTACTCAATTAAAGGAATAATTACAGTTTTTGAGACCTTATGATCCAGGGTGGCGATTAAAATTTATGAAATTTTAGCAGTTTTAATGATGACACCCATCTTTTTATTATGATAACGTAGAGCAAAGAATTAAAGTATGTACCAATTTTAAAAAAAGCTAGATACGCTACCATGTTAGCCGGTAGGCTTTAAAATGAATCACACCTTAGTCCGAAATATATCTCCAGCAGTGTCATCTCACTTGTGGCATCTACATCATTATATGAGTTTAACTGATTTTTCATACTACTTACACTTGAAGAACTCCTCTCATATTCAATACTAAAACACTTTCATAATCTTGTTAATTATAATTTAAAAATATAAAGTCTTTAGAAAACAGCAACGGTACACGTACGGTACGGTACACAGCAACGGTACACGTAAGGTACGGTAAACAGCAACGGTACACGTACGGTACGGTAAACAGCAACGGTACACGTAAGGTACGGTAAACAGCAACGGTACACGTACGGTACGGTAAACAGCAACGGTACACGTACGGTACGGTAAACAGCAACGGTATTGTGAAATCGAACTACGAAAGCATTTAATTTAAATTACATTTCGTGCTATTTAGTTATTTTGTTCAGATAAATATATTTTATTTTGGTTGTGTTTTCATTTGGAGAATGTTCCTAAAGTATTCGTTATCTAAGGAGGGCAAAGCTTTCACAAAAGGTCGCGACCCTCCTCACGGAGAAGTAGATAAAAATAACCTTATTGGATCTTACACAAAGCAATAAAATATTCAGATCTGCAGTACATTTGATGGTTTGTGCAAAAAATGCTTCCAGCCGATCTTTTGTACTCTGTCTTTTACAAAGATTTTTTTTTATCTCTGCCCCAACATTTTTGCATGTAGACCGTATCGAGATGTGGTTTTTGCTCTTTGCAAAATGCTAAGGAGATCTCTGACTGTTCGCTGGAGACCAATTACCCATAAGCTCTCGGTGAATAGAAGTAGGTACCTACAGGTTAAGGAGCCTCTCTCCACGCAAATGCTAAGTGTGGGCTCTTTATTCCACCCGGGTGCGTAAATATAGGGTAAACACAGGGTAAATACGAATAGTTAGCAGTTTTGTTGTGATCGTGCCCTTTCATAGCCGTAACCGTTTTATAGGCATAATCATA
The DNA here is from genome assembly GCA_947044415.1 of Eupithecia dodoneata. Taxonomy (NCBI): domain Eukaryota; kingdom Metazoa; phylum Arthropoda; class Insecta; order Lepidoptera; family Geometridae; genus Eupithecia; species Eupithecia dodoneata. Next base: position 600,913 of record OX345656.1, on the reverse strand, counting down.
AATGTTTTGTTTACCCGGCGGCAGAGAATATATAATTAAACTAACCGGTAGTTTATCGGGTCGCAGCTTATTGGATGTTCTATTCGGTTATCCTGGGTCAATTGCTAAATGTTTTTCTCATTAACCTGAAAATGTTACAGAGTATATAACCTTTTTACCCTTGTGTTGGGTTAAGGTAAGAAGCTTTGCTTCTTATTAAATCTAAAACTACTTATGATCTTTTTAAAGCAGCATTATTGAAATAGTATTTTGTTTCTTTTCATCATTTGTAGAGCCGCTTACGCAACTGTACAAGTTCTTATCCGTAAGGTATTACAACTACAAGGGTGGGTAGATATTCATTGTTCATCAATCAATTCTATAAATACTAGAAACAAAGCTGGCTCGTGCACAATAGGTCTTTGTTGCGTTTCCCATTGTGCGGCAATTGTTCAACTCGAGCGATGTATTGTGGCTGCCCCTGCCTCGGCTGCCCCCGGCCATATCTGCCCCATTATTGACCCAAGTGGAAATGTTTCTAAATACTATGCAGTGGTTCGTACTTTGTTTGCGTGGCATACCGGAGTGTATGCCAAGTATGTCGGATAAGAATACGACACATTTTATTTACTTCAAGTTGACATAACGGAATTTAAATAACACGTTTTTAATGCGAGGTTTATTGTAGACGCAGCTATTAAGGACTAGATAAACTGTTTGCTGATGTTTTTTTCCCAAACGGTGATCAACAAGTTTTTTGCCCAAAAACACTTCGTTTTATGTTAAGTGTTCTGCAGAAGTATCCGATATTTTGCGGTTAGGAATATCTCAAAATGCCATAAAATATCAGCTTCCCAACAAAACTATAAATAAGAAAACAGGCGTCGCCGAGCGTCGCTTCAAAAATATCACAAAACATAGCTGGTGACGGTGGGTGGACGCTTTCCTCGTGAATAATTTTTATTTCTTGAGCAGTACAGGTTATATGTCCGGTGCATGCCCACAACGTTTTCTTAAATTAAATACAGTAAATTTCAAACCGAATATTTTGTAAAAGCTCTGTTAGTATTTTTACACTATTTACGACGTTCTTTTATAAGTTATTGATTCTTATTCTTAGTTTGTTTCTAGCGATAACGTTATTATAAAAAAAACGTCATAAAAGAACGTCTCACCGCAGAGTGAAGAAGCTTCACACTTGGGAGTTTTGTGCTGTTGATGAGACATGGCTTTAACTCTAGCCATTTACTTTCATGAGATTTATAAATTAGCAAATTGGTAGGAACATTAAAAATTAGCGTACTTTTGAAGGGAGCAGTTAAAGAGCATAGTGGAAGCTTAAAAAGTAACGGAAACGCAAACCTAATTTCTAAAAGAAAGCGCATAAAGCAAGATTAGAATCGTTTTACGTGAAAAATACTGCAAAAACTTGCTGTTTTTAGACAACAATTTAATTCTCTTTAGGGATATAAAGAGGTTATTCAAGAGGTTCCTAGAAATGTTAACATCTGCAAGAGCAAGCAAATTGTGGGCCTCGGCCTAGGGGTAGCCTTGACGGGAATATTCCAGATTAGGAGAAAAAAAGCACGAGTCTGTAAGGATATCGATTTATGGGAGAGTGTTTCACTACGAGTCTATTATATTCCCGACGCTGTGGCTCCGACGAACGCCGCAGGCTCGTAGAACAAATAAAAATAAATGCTATACAATAGACTTTTTATTTTTCCCATTTACAAAACAGCTAGTATATATAGTTACACTACATAGACTAGGCTGGTATAGTTGGTCCTATAAAACCATGAAATCAGATGGTACAAATTACCTTTAATATACCTTTATAATCAAAAACATTTATAAACAAAATAACTGTTCTAATGATATAATTTGGCAACAAACTTCACAGACGAAAGTTCAAATGAATTTATTCTATAATCATAACTTTGTTGTTATTGAAGAACGGATTGTCAGTTATTGTTTTCGTTGCTTTGATGGTTTTATTTTCTGAATGTATGTACCTTTAAAGTAAAGTATATTTATAGCATGAAATACATGTGTATAAAGGTGTTATAATATAATTGTGATTCAATGTATTTCTACAGTTAAGTGTGCAATGTCAGATTTACAATGTATGTGATGAAATTAAATTGCAGAGACATAAATAAAAAAAAAAAAAAAAGTAATAATGAATATTGATTAAAACAAAAATAAAATATTAATAAAGGAAAAACTTAAAGATAACGAATGTCATGGAGTAGTTAAATCTTTGTCAGTAATAAATTCATTTATAGAATAATACATTTGTTAAAAAGTATAGTTTTAAGTTTTCTTTGGAACTCCAATTTCGGCAATAGTCTTATAGACTTTGGTAGTTTGTTATATATAGACGGGGCCATACCAAAGATACTATTGCTCATCATTGTGGTGTTTCTATTAGGTAAACAGACTTTATGGTTGTCACGCCTGTTTCGGATAACGAAATCCGAAGGTTTACTGAAGAGCTCTGGATTATTCTTAACAAACATAGCTGTCGCCAAAATATACAGTGTCAAAATTTTATATGCCAAGAAAAAGGGTTTACAAGAGTCTGTTATTTTAAGATGAAACATAGTTCTAATGCAGCGTTACTGATGTTTAAAGACTTTTAAGACATCCGTAGAATGTCCCCAAAATAATATTCCATATCTAATATTGGAGGCAATTATACCATGATAGGCAATTAAAAGAGTATCTATGTCGACTACTGGTGTTATTTTATAAAGAACTTATGCTAAACTATTGATTTTCTTACAAAGAGAGTCTATGTGGGATTTCCAATTCAGTTTTTAATCAATATTTAGTCCCAGAAATTTTGTACCTCTTCGATTTCCTTATTATTATAGTGAATGTCATTATTTATAGAAGCTGCATTATCGCGTTGTCGGAAATTTATAATCTTTGTTTTATTAATATTGATTTTTAAATTATTATTGTTTAACCATTGTATAATACACGTCAATGCTGAGTTGATATCAGTTTTATAAGTGTCAATATTCTTACAAGCTATAGTAACCGTGCGTGGGTGGTTGCTTTTGGGAGGTCATTTATGTAGAGGATAAATAAGAGTGGTCCCAGTACACTCCCTTGGGGGACACCATATTTCACAATACGTTCTCGCGAAATGTGACTTTCTTCAATTTTAGTGACATGGTTAATTTTAGTTATTTTTGTGAATTGTTTCCTATTTTTTTAGTATTAGTTATTTAATAAATATCACTTTGACGTCTAATGTTTGAAATTTTCTGGCAAAAATGACAATTAATACTGTCCGATTATACTTCCAGAGAGAATGTACCAACTTTGATTTTCCTGTAATAAATAAGCGGAAAACATAAAACATCAAGAGTTTTGTACGGAATACTAAAAATGTAGAAATTCGAGTACAATTAGCCAAATGTGGGAGGTCGGAGGTGTGCGCCGAATTCAAAATAACCTGATCAATAGTGAGAGCGAGGTCCGTGGCACACTGAACCTGGCAGGAATCAGGAAATGTACACTTGCATTAAGTCGACTCTTGCAAGTTCAACACTTTACTTGTGAAAATACCTATATATGTGAATTATCTTTTTGTATTAAAATCGTATTCATTTAAATCGTATTTCTTTTTGTATTAAAAGAAGCTAGCAAGCTGAAGTGGCAGTGGGCCGGCCATATCTCGCGAAGAACTGACGGCCGCTGCGGAAAACGTGTTCTTGAGTGGAGACCACGACTCGGTAAACGTAGTGTAGGACGCCCTCCGACCAGGTGGGATGACGACATGCGAAAGACTACAGGTAGATGCTGGATGCGGCAAGCTGAACACAGCTCATTGGGGGAGGCCTATGTCCAGCAGTGGACTAACATAGGTTGATGATGATTAACATCGAAATCTTAACTAATTTACTTGCAATCTTCACTGTCCCGCTCCCTTGACTAACTTTCTCGTGAGTCTTCACACCTTGTATAAAGCGCTTAGCTAAGTGTTCCACCGCATGGGAAGCGTGTAAGTAGTCGGCGTGGTGTGCCGCGGCTCCGCCACTATTCAAAACGCCCGATACATGTTTAATGCGGTGCGGCCTTTGCCGTCTGCGGCGCGATCTGGACCACTCCTGGTCTCACACGACAATGATAATTTCATTGTTGAAGATGTTATCCCGCTTTGATGGTTTTTTTTGGCAAACTAGCATGCGGCCCGCCTCATGGGAAGCGATTACTGTAATCTATAGACGCATGCAACGTCATGTTAATGCCTACTTTGTAGTTATAACTAGTCCAAAGTAGAAGCCCTGATACCAAAATATACAGGGATGTTCAACAGAACTACAGAAATCATATTTCAATTTTTACTTATTTGCAACGAAAAGTCGCTCTGTTTGCGCCAGATTTGTCAACTAAAAAGTGACAAAAGGTACGATGGCCTTTTTTTGACAAAACTTAAACTTTACACATAGCACCAATTTCAACGTTACTGCGTAAGGTGAATGTCTCTCGAATAACATGCACTAAAGCGCCATTAACTACGCTATTTATGGGGTTTCAAGCTCGCGGTCGTGTTCCAAGCTTCAAACAACGAAAAGAAAAAACATTCACAAATTTCTTTAATTAAAATAGTTTTCCCTGTACTATCACTAAGGACATTTGACTTTACAATTCCTGGCATTTTTAACCCTCTTTTACTGAATAAATTTGAGAAATTGTAGTTTTTTTATACCGTGTATTTTTCCATTGATTTTGAACAGGAGTAAAGTGGCTAGATAGGTTGTGGTATCTACCGACCGACCGGTTATAAGTACTCGTCCTGTAGTTTTGGACGATGTGGAAGTTTATTTTTAAGAAGTAGGTAACATTGTACTAGTCGCATGTAATGTCTTTTTGTATTGACCTGCATATGCATATGGTGTACACTAAAGCATTTTTTATTGTATTGTATTGTAACAGTAATTTTCACTTTTATTTAATTCATCACTTCAAAAAACAGCTACCGAAACATTTTTTTTGTTAATATTTAATAGTTGAAAGCCTATTGAGAAAGATAAAAATAAAAATAATAAGACTCGTCTGTCTTCTGCTTATTGGATACAATTCTGTACATTAAATGAAGTTTGTTGAAATGAAAATGAAAATGAAAATGAAAATGAAAATGAAAATGAAAATGAAAATGAAAATGAAAATGAAAATGAAAATGAAAATGAAAATGAAAATGAAAATGAAAATGAAAATGAAAATGAAAATGAAAATGAAAATGAAAATGAAAATGAAAATGAAAATGAAAATGAAAATGAAAATGAAAATGAAAATGAAAATGAAAATGAAAATGAAAATGAAAATGAAAATGAAAATGAAAATGAAAATGAAAATGAAAATGAAAATGAAAATGAAAATGAAAATGAAAATGAAAATGAAAATGAAAATGAAAATGAAAATGAAAATGAAAATGAAAATGAAAATGAAAATGAAAATGAAAATGAAAATGAAAATGAAATGTTTTTATTTCTTTAAGCTTACAAATAAGCACTTAGACAGGTCATATTTTATACTATTAAATTATTTTATAGTTCACTTCAATTTTTTGTCCACCAGTGGAAGAAGTGAGAAGAAACCACTAGTATGTGAAAAGCTTCTAGATACGATCAATGTTACTAGTACCATCTAGATAGCTCTATTAGAGCTCTATTCCTGAAACGAAACTAAGAGAAAATGAAAGAGCAGAATTTCTATAAAAAGCTGAACGTATTTCCTCTCCGTAAATAAAGCAAGTTTAAGCTCGCTGCCGTCAACCAGCCCAGTAACTTCATAAGCACGTACGTATACATATATTGATGTACTCTTTTATATTAAAGAAGGTTTCCGGATCAGCACCTGAGGCTCTGAATCCTCGGAGTTTGCGCCGCGACTCGCGCATTACAATAATATGCAGGGAAATGTGAACTCGAAAATACTGCCTTTGTTTTTGCGGAAGCCCGGAGTCGTAATAAGCTGAATCTATTGAACTGCGAATCCAAAATCAATGGGATGTAGGAAGAGGTTTGTATTAAAGTTAAGAGTTACTTGATTTTCAAGCCTCCCCTTGTAGGTCTGGAATTGGCAAAATAGCAGGAAACATAAAAGATCTTTGAGAAATGATAGAATACCTTACTAGCTAGACCGTACTATGGCGTAGCACCTTCGTAGCCGTCTCGTAGCACCTCGTAGCAGTGCTACGAATGTGCTACGAGATTCGCAGGATAGTTTGTTCTGTTCAGTTTTGATAAAACTTGTGTTTCAGCTTCGTGAATGTGCGACACATGAATGTTATGGCTCGTCGTCTTCTCTGTTTGCATTATTTAGTAGATTTCCTGTTTGTGTGGAAAGTCACAATAATACTACAAATGGAATTCTAAAAACATAAAATCACCTCGGCTTAATAAAATGTGTATAATGTAGTTGAGTTTTTCCAAAATGTACGTTGTACAATAATCCATCATTTGATGCTCTTTAAGAACCGCTACGATTTACATCGACGTGCTACGAAACTGCTGCGTGACATCTAGTTACAAAAGCAGTAATTTCTCTTAGTTAAGGTAGGCACGGTTAGAAGGGTATGGTTTCCGGTGAGGAAACATGCACATAAGGCATTACAGCTATTCTTCACGTTTGTGCGCGGAGCAGAGAGTCGTCCACTGCACCTTGTCCTAGCGCGTGTGCTCAGCGGGGTATTGTTCTGTTGTAGGCAGGTTGTTATATCGAACACATGTACATACCTAAGGTTGGGCAAGTTGTCTATAGGCGCGCCGTCGGCGAGGTGCCAGGCGAGCGCGGGCGGCGGCGCGCCGTGCGCCGCGCACGAGACGCGTGCGCCGCTGCTGTTGCCGAACACGAGCCGCGCAGGCGGCTCCAGCAGGAACACCGGCCCGTGCTCCTGCCCCTCACCACCTGGACACAACACACCACTTAACAACTCATATAAAACAAGATTTGTTGGACAAGGGTCCGAGATGTCTGCAGGAGTCTGTCGAAGGCTAAGGTCCACCCTTAATCGGTGACCCTCGAATACCGTAACCTACATAATATTTAAGCAAGTCTATAGACAATATACTGTCTGGATTCGAAAGTCCTAATAAATTCAGATATGCGTGTGAATATTCGTCGGTATATTCGCGATTGAAAATGGTTCCTTAGTTGAATAATTTTAACAAGAGGGAGAAAAATTGATTCAATATGTATATCGCGTTTTGACACTGCAACATATAAAAGGCATATCGCACGGCGATGACAAAATCTAGCTGGAGCAGTCCGAGCTATGTTTTTATGTTGATTGATTGTCACCTGCTCTAAGGTGCACCTAGTCATAGACTCAGTGCAGTCCTAAGACAACCGTTAAGCAATAAGTTAAGTATAGCAGAAAATATAGTTGGACACAACTTTAGTCTTGGACGAATTCTCAAATCTTAAAGAATTATTTTTCAATTTCGCAATTAAAATTCCATATTTGAACATGTTGCAAGGTGTAATGTAGGAGCGGTGCGGGAGCCAAGATGTCCTCTCATTGGAGCAGCCCAGCGAGTGGGTCAAGTGAGTCCTCGCGGCGCTCGATACTCAGGTAGGTCCTACGTCAAAGGCTTCGCATCAATGTGACGTCCCAAATCGAAACTTTGCGCTCTGAGAAACGTGAGTTTATTTGCATATCGGAATATTGCCACAGACTTGTGCTAAGCTTATTTAGGCGAGGCTCTCGGGATAAACATAATCACCCTGCAACGCTATTAACACAAATATTATTAGTGCGCGTTATGTTAATGCGAACACGAACTCTCGCTCGGACGGAGTTAGATATTCGAATCGCGCATTATACACATCAGGTGGCTGTCTTCCTGTCTCTCTGTGCCACACTAACCCCGTTAGCCGAACTATAATTTGACAAATGTCGGGCGCAGCGCCTTGCATCGGCGGGCTGTTGCCGTATCTAAACAATAATATGCTAATCAACTGAACGTTGAATGGTTTGCTCATTTAATAACTTCATTTAACGTTACCAGCACAGACGTATCTGTGTGAATGAACTTTTGATTTCGTGATATTTACATTTGATTACAATTTGTTGATTCAAAGAAGGATTTAATGAGAAAGCTACGAAGAAAGCTATATGACATGTGATATTGTATTATTTCCTCATTCAAATGATTTTCAAATTATTAACTTATTAAAAATGGTTTTCAAATTATCTGTGAACCAAATAGAATACCCGTTCCAAATTGTATCTTTTAGCTATTATTAGCAAGACTAAAACGAGACAAGTAAAATTAATTGGTTTAAAAGGTCAACAAAGCCGCCGAACAATTCATACAAATTAATTTCGGAGAAGAGGACTTACTGTGGTTCCAATTGTTGTACTTTACTTAACATGACACAAAGTGTTTCATCACAAACCTGATTTGATCCATCAGTGCTACAACTCGTAGCACCGAGCTCAATTTGAAACTATTCACGTCCTCGTTTGATTGATTGTGTCACCGCGGATTCACTGAGCGGTATCGTACGAGTCGAGACGCAATCCTATCTCTCAGATCTAATTCCTCGCTCGCAGCGCGCATACCAACCGGTACATTCAATAACTAGCTGTAATACATAGGTATTACAGCTAGTTATTGAATGTAGGTACATTGTACATATCTCGTGTTATTCCAGCTAGTCGAGCAGAAGGTCTGTCGGTACATACATACTGTACTGTACGTATTAGGATGGTCCGCGAGATATCTGATTAGAACCAGGCAAATCAATGGCTGGTGAAGCTTTGTTACTGTCTCTATTTGCGGGTGAAGAAACAGTAGTAAAAAGTAAAAAATCATTTATTTCTTTAGGCTTACAAAATAAGCACTTAGACAAGTCATATTTTAGGATTGAATGAAATTGTTATTTCAGTCAGAACCTTTGTTATAAAATAAATAAATAATGCTAATAACCTCCTCTTTTTTGCTGTCGGTTAAAAACTTTTCCTATAGAATTTGTGTGGGATACAAAAGAGAGAATAATTTCACATATTGACATGATATCATATCGTTTACCATGATATCAAGAGATCGAATTGGAAAAGCAGAATGTTCAATAGAACGCGCTGCAGCCCGGGAGCGACGCCACAGTGATTCGATTCCGTGCGCGCCATACATCAGCCTGCAACTCCAACTGAACTATATTTATTCACGAATGATTTACGATCTTACCAGATGGAGGAATTCGCGGAGTTTCAAACATTTTGTGAAATTCCCGAGTATTCTGGACACGCATATATAACAATGTTTTCGCAACAATTGGGGAGTGAGACAAAGCGAGGAGCGCGCGCCCCCGCCCGCGCCCCTGCGCCCCGGTACAAAGATATGAAAAAACGCGAACTTTTACAAGCTTTTAATACTTTTTACCAGCGCGCCTTTGTTCGGGAATCCGGCGCGCGGCGGAGTGTCATAGGACGCTTTGTGTACGTTCCTATAGTACAGTATAGAGAGTAGCTTTAACACTGAAAATATTGAAATAAGTTATGTAGATGTGAAAATGGAAGATAAAAACAGTCACTCTTATCCCGGAATACTCCAACGCTACTCAGATTTAGGCCGGTCTTTACGATTGTTTCACTGATTTTATTTCATTCAATAATCATGGCTTGCGACAGAACTGTTGATCTGTGTTTGAGTATTTCGCAGTTCAATTTATTTATTCATGATTCAAGTTTTTCTTTTAAGTTAGCAGTGAGTATAGCAGCCTCGTTCTTTGAAAACATACAAAGTATCTTCACAGTCCAGTTGGCACAATTCGCGGAATGGGTTTAAGACGTTGCGACGCGGCCGCGCGGAAAATTCTTTGTCCGATTTAGACGCTTTGGAAGTTTCGGAAGCATTTTTAATGTTTGCTGAGTAGATGAGTTTTATTGGGTGTTGGCAGGTTCCTTTTGTATCGAGAAACTTGAAGGGAATACCTGCCTCGCTTATTAAGTTTCACATAGTTATGTTTGTTTGAGATTACTCAACATCTCTCACATGTTGTATTTTTTTTGTTTTTTTAATTAAATAAATTACTATTTACTGACGAGACCATCAAGTAACAAACGATAAGAAATTGTTGTCCGCTCCAATGCTGCCTGGCCGCCGACAACAAGTTCGGACAACACGGTCGACGGCCTAGAATATTCATAAATAGAATGTCGCTCCAAGCCCCGGGCTGTGACGGCGGGTTCGGCGTGAAGGTAGAAATCCAAAAGATTGGCATCACGACTGCTTTATTATCAATTACGATGTCTATGATCGCTAGATACAGTGAATAACGAGTGGGACTTGCATTTCCTTTCAAGCGACGCTGATTGCACCCTCGACATGCAAAGCAAACTTTTCCGTTTGGAGTCGCGGTGAAATTGCTCATTTAAATTGTATAGATTTTTATTCACCATGAGGAATAAAATGAAGAAGTCACAGTCGCCGGCCATGCAAATGAGGCATTATTCAACCCCTTATTCAAAGTAGCCGGGTCACAGCGAAACATCGTGATCACAAAAACAAACAAAACTTGTAGAACTTTATGAAAATTTAAATAGTACAAGTGGAAGTTTTTAAAGTCCCTGATAAGTTATACATAGATTCCCTCAGTTCCCCCCCGCCCCCAGATTCCCTCTGTCCCCCCTGAGTGCGAGCTCGTTTATGATATCATTCCAAAGTTCGTCCTCGAATATAGTTTGTAAAAAGACAGTGAATACTTAAATCTGTGCTTGAGATGATGAGTACCTACCTAACTTACAAAGTAAGGCCCGGGCAGATGTGCAGGTCGTTCATAAAGTCATCGTCATCATCAGCCTATACTTTACACGGAGCTCATAAACTATCACGTGGCTTTGTAAAAAAAACTATTAAACACTTTGCACGGCTGATGGTATTAATATTTTATAAAAACCAACTGCTCTTAAAAACATCACGTAGTTACCGAACACTAATCGTTATTACAGTGCGTGAGTAAGCCCTCATTCATACCCGTAGTCATTTCTCAACAAATTTTATAATATCCCTAAAAATAACGGCGCTCCGTCGTGCTAAAAAAGTATTTTCTTCAGAAACTTTCCGTTTCGCCTGACTTTACATGTATATCATTTTAATATTTTTATATAACTGCAGAATTTAATTGTCCATTTGTAGAACATTTTCCAAAGATACATATACTCACTTATATTATACATGTTAATAAGTATTCCTACAAAAAAAAGAAATAGTCGCAACGAATGCAACATACCACTGCAGGCGCATGGGCAGCGGACGTACTTGCCGGAGATGTAAGGAGGTTGCGCGGGTGGCTGCCAGTACAGAGGAGGTCTACGGTGGTACTAAAGCTCATTGCTATTCCACGCGATGAATATTTTTACTCAACTGTACTTAGCAACGTAAAGTTTGCAGTTTTTTGCTTTAGTGGTCAGGTCTTTGTTTATAGACCATACTCAGCACAATTATCTTAATACCTAGTAGCTGGATCATTAGAGTTATTAAATGAGTCAACGGGCCAAGGCTGGCTCTTCTAGCTTCGCGGCGGCGGCGGCGGCGGCGGGGCGGCCGGCGGGTGCACAGGTACAAATGTGTTTGATTGGCATTTGATATTATTAATCCTTAACTAGTACAGTTTTTACTTACCTACTCATATGGAACCAGCTCTAACAAACTCGTGCGTTAAACTGCCAGTGATGAATGAAGCGCCAACTAAACTAATGAAGAAATAACTGGCACTTGGCTTGAACGAGATTCCTCTCAAACAACAATAAATGGTGTAATTCGGTGCCGTAAATGTTGGTCCGCGCGCACTCGCTCACGTGCTGATATATGCGCCTGTGAATCATAGGATCCACTGAGTGTACATTATGTACCTAGCACGGTACCTAGTTACACTGCGCATACTAGAGGTATAATGGACCAAATAGATGAAATCACTTGGTAAAAAAATAATGGATTCAAAAACTTTTTCTCAAAAATTAAAGCTTTACCTGCAAAATAGCTGAAACTTTTTTTCATTCAATTGTTCCTAACTTTTAACCGACTTCGATAAAAGGAGTATGTTATAATGTACGGCTGTATAATACATTATGTTTTTTAAATCTTTTTAATCTTTTGTCGATTTCTGGGTCAGTAAAACGATTGACTTTAATTTGAGATTGAAATTCTAATTCTGCGTATGAGAGGGATAATATTTTTTACTTCAAAACATAAAAATACGAACTAAAAATACAATACTACGGAATTTGAAGCTGGGCTTTAGGTTTTTAAAAACAATCAAATTATTAAACCTCCGATTATTAGTTTTTCAATGAAAACAACATCGTCTGACGTAGGTATTTGTTTCGCTCCGCTTCAAAAACAGTAATGAAACGTTTCTGTGAGGCGGCGGCGCGGCGTTGACGGCGCGCCGGAAGAATTATTTACTTTCTGTCTTTATGTAACGTTTTAATTCATCGTCAAATTGTAAACGGAATTCTGAATGCCGTTGTTATTCGGAAACCCCGAACCGTGTTTAACAATAGCGCTGCGCGATTCCAACAAATAAAAGTATAATTCTTTACGTTTTGAATTTTTTCGTTCAGTTCGTAACAAAGGCCGGGGATTTATGCGGGCTCAGCAATTTGATATGCAGTTTCATGATAAAGAATTATAAAAACGAAATAAAATTGATGCGAAGTCTCCAACATTTAGCAGAACACCTTATTAGCTAAGCTTGTAACTTGTATCCCACTCTCTCAGAGTTCCAGGTCCAGACAACGATAAGTTATTCGACTCCGCTACTGAAATCAAACGTCAATCATTTGACAGGCCCGAAGTTAGCCTATCAAAACAACTCCCTGCCCCATCTTATCTGTCAGTATTTCAAGTGCCAATTACTTACAACTCTCCTCTCTGGGAGAGGGGGTCTATACGCCCCTTCGACTCAGGCTGGATCTAGACTTCATTACATCTAGGTACTTTATTACATTCAAATAGTAATAGTTGCAAGACAGAACTTAGTTCTCATCATCTCGTGGGATCCTTCCTGACTTCCAGTTTCTACGTTCCACTTTGCCGGATGTCTGTCATTTATTTACATAATTTCAAATAGCTTTAATTCCGAGTTCTTTTTAAAGCAGTACAAACTAATTATTTTAAATTTCAACTAAAATATTTCTTAGTCAAACCTTCACTTTCTTGTCTTCTTAGTTAAAGGCAAATTGAAACTATGGTTTTCTGATATAAGCTTCATGAATTGCAAAAAGGCAAATGTGATAGAGCTAAATTACTAAATTCTAGCTGGAAATTCAGGGATTCTTGCCTAAGCCAACTATTCAGCCGCAGTAATCCGTGTTTACATGTAGGTTCTACGCGAGATTAAAGTCAAAGTTTAGATTAAAACAAATAAATGGAGAGGGCTTCTGTTGTAAGTTTGTGATGAAGGAGGAACCCTCGGAAATAAATGAGTGAACTACATGAGAACGGAAAGTGGCTGTTGGCTTGACTTGTGCTTGTGGAGATCTGACTTACAGGAGGAATATGTGTATTCCATTACTTTTGAAAGTTCCATTTTAGTCAATGCTGAGCTCGGTATGGTGATTATGTAACTCGCGACCGGTTTGAGACAGGCGTAAATTAAGCAATCAGTGCTGTCAAACGCCAATTTTGACCAATTTTGACATTGTAGCTGGTGTCAATCTAATACAAAATTGACGTTTGACAGCACTGATTGCTTAATTTTCGCCTGTCGCAAACCGCCCCCTGATTATGTAACTGCGAGTTACATAATCACCCGGCCGGACTAGCTGATAATGCTGGGTGAATTTTACAGAATTATTTATTATTTATTTTAATGTTTTTTTACAAAATGTATTCGTATTAAATGTGTCCTGTTATTTTCAACGGTTTTATTAGAACTTGGCTGGCAGCTCTAGGTGCTGTCGACGGGCCAAACTTAATAAAAGCGAAAACTAATATCCTCAGAATGTTATTAAAAAGTAATGAGCGGGAGGGAACACATTTCATTAGCGAAAACAACGAGTTGTCTCGCTTCTTGTTTATATGCTAATGCCCCACGAACAAGCTAAACGACGCTACCCGACAAGCTGAAATCAACCCTGTTATCTCGCTGTAGAGCTGAGAGTGGAACGCGGCGAGAAGTAATAAAGTCGCTAGGCATTATCTGAGAAGATTTTGAATATTGTGTTATTGGATGCTCTTTATTTGTTTTGCATTACGGACCTGCGCATTGATAATGAGGTCGACGATACAAAGGCCGGGAGAGTGAACAACAGGGGTTCTTGCTCTTCCATTATATTACCTTCTCCTTGAGAGGTGCAGCCCGTGGTCAAACATTGCTATCCTCAACGTCTTGACGTCATCGAAAAAACTATAAGCTGACTTCAAATTCCTGAATAATAGGTTTGATAATAGTGTTGAGTCTTCGATACCGCTTTATGTATCATTTTTCAAGTGGAAACATCTAGCTAAAATTCGATTGTAATTTACTTTGATGACACGTCACATGGATGATTCGACGAATGAAAGTAAATATTACTTACTGGTTTAAACAATGAAGTATTTAAATTACTAAAGTAATAATTTGAAACACGAAATAGGAGGTTTCAGTTGAAATGGTCAATTACTGCTGAACGTGGAAACGTGCGTTGCTTCGGACGCGTCACTATACATTTGATTTCGAATCTCTATGAAATAAATGGCAAATCGTTTTCATAGAAGGGTCATCGAGAGAACGGATCGTTCGTATTTTGGGATCCGCCATGCGTCAGCTTTGTAGTAGGGAATTTGATTTTCAAAGTTGACCACTTGTTTACGCCCGTTGCTATGGAAACCATTAGTTATCAGTATGTAACTGTGAAAATTATTATTATTAAACTTATTGATTAGTATATTACTTAATGTAATGATGTTTTAGAAACGTTTTACGGAGCACATAATTATGAATTCCATAAATTAGAAAATACATACTGATGACCGATGTGGCGCGGTGGGCGAAGGTCCGCCTGCGACGCAGGAGGTAGCTGGTTCGATTCCCGCTTCGGAACAATTGTGTGTACGATCTGCAGATATTTGTTCCGGGTGTTCTGTTCGTTTTCTATCTATAATACAAATTATCTATCTATGTAATATATTGTATTATGTATATCTGTTATCTAGTACCCATAACACAAGCTCTGCTTACCATGGGGCTAGATAATGGTGTCTGAATTGTCCAGCATTATTTATAAATAATGCTGCCGAACATAAAACCACTGCCTTTTTTGAATTTTTGAATTCGGTTAAAAATAGTGACGTCACAGACACTAACATTTTTATAAAAATATAGAATTGAAACAATGCGATTATGATGTACCTACAGATGGTCCTAACATTATGCAATAGTTAGTGTAGCATTGCAACATGCAGTGTAGCATACGTGTAGGGATATCCAGTAACAAATTTGTTACAAAGTGCAAAACATATACTGAAATAACTTTTAAATGGAACAAGATACATCCACGTGTAATACATTGCTTAATACCCTCACAGACGAGCGGGCGCCCTCGCTCGCCTCTTGTATAGGAAGCCCTACAGTAAAGCGCGATAAAGGGTCGCTTCCACCAGATCAAATATCGGATTAAAGTTGAAAAGGCACGGTAATTCGTCAGGGCGGCATCGCGTGTCACAATAAAACAATTAAGCGTAACTAACGCTTAGCGCCGTTGATTGACGCCGGTAATGCCCCGCTCGGGTTTCAGCCAGGGCCAGTCGACTTGTTTATTGACTACCTCTGTTACCTACCGCTTTCGGTTTTGTATTCTATTGTTTTGTACAATCTGGATGTACCTTTGTTTGAACATCATCATCGCGACACGCACTGCTGGGCTGGGCATTGGTTGTCATATAGACCTTATCTCTTGCCATCAAAGTCAAAATATTTTTATTTCTCTAGGCTTACAAAATAAGCACTTAGACAAGTTTCTTATCATTCGTAAAACTCTTGTCAGAGCGGTCGTCGTCTAACTATGTTCATTGTTATTAGGTGGCTGTTGTGATTCGCCGCAATATTTCTAGCCATCTCTCTTTGTTTTTGGTCTTCACTTTGGCAGTTAGGTTACATGATTGAATATGTTGCGCAAGGCCAGTTTGCGTGGATGATGGGCCATGCTAATATGTACGTATTTCCAAAGCTCACCGCAACGTGCACCGCGACCGCCATCAATACATCAAAATGTCTATTAGTTATGACTCGTTCGTGGAAAACACGAAAATATCATTAATATTAAACAAGCATGCGTGTATAATGCACATACCGTTTGCATTTCGATATTACAAGTTATTATAACTATCGGTATCGAGCGCAGGGACGAAGTAGGTCATCTGTAAAAACAGCTTCATTTATGAGACAATTGTTTGGTAGCATTGGCTCCACTCCAGACAAATATTTGATAAAATCGGCGTTCGGAAATAAGTAGCGTACGAATAAATAACTTTATTTTATGAATTTCTATCTAATCTTTATAAATTTTATGAACCTTTCTATTTAAAGAAAAGGCGTGTGGTAGCCGTCTTGTGCCTACAGAAATACAGAAATACAATTTATTGGTAAAATTAATTTACATGTTATTTTTTCATAAGAATAGTTATAATTATAATACCAATTGTATTTTATCATTACTAAGCATAATTTAAAATTAAAACATAAATAAAAACAAATAAATTAATTCAAAAGTTGACATACAAAAATTTGATATGGAAATATAGTCATATTAAATTTACTTTTCTGGTATTTCGTTCACCGAGTAGACATTCTGCTCGACGAGCCAAACAACGTTTCAACCTGACTTTCAAGCTTAAGTGCGTTAATATAATATAATAAGATTTACTTC
Source organism: Eupithecia dodoneata (assembly GCA_947044415.1). NCBI lineage: Eukaryota > Metazoa > Arthropoda > Insecta > Lepidoptera > Geometridae > Eupithecia > Eupithecia dodoneata. The sequence continues at coordinate 584,058 of OX345656.1, read as the reverse complement.
ATTTTGAACCAGAGTTGTTAAAACTTCAAAATAGGATATTGCTATTGAAAAAGCTTATTTTTGTCCGCTAGCTGCTATAACTTAACCCAAATTTTCCGCTTGCAGTCAAGCGTGTGATTTACGGCGCGCGTCAAACGTCAAAAAAATCCTCTTACAAAGGGTGTCCGCTCATGTGATTTCTCGCGAGTGTAGCGTCAATTACCATGTAAATCGGCGCCAGCGGGACACGCTGTATACGGCGTATTTTGTTTACATTTGCGTGGCAAAGAGGATTTGCTTGATAAAACAAGGGATTTGTTTAATTCCGAGCACGGACACGGCTTTGACGGGACTTAATTATGCGGCTGATGAGTGCGGGGCGTGCGGCGAGGTCCCGGGTCCTGTATGTGGAGCTGAGCACCTGCGGAACGACGTGGGTGCTCCACGCACTCAGTTTTTGGAGACGTGGTCCGGTTTTTAGCTAATTTAGGAACTTCGTTCACCTTCTAAGACATTGCGCTGCTGTATTTATGTTTACAGTACCTACCTATTCATCTGTAATCGAATACTCGCAATTGTAGGTATACCTACATTATGAGCAGGTTCTTATATTATGTCTAGAAAAGTTAGGGAAGGCATATCATGTAATGACGCTCTCATTACATGATATGCCTTCCCTAACTTTTCTCTTGAATCATTTTCTTTTGAACTACATGTCGCAATCTTTTGGCAGCTAGTGAGCCAATCCCTTGATAACTTTTCACAACGAGTACAATAAACTCGGGAAAATGAATACCGTGATCCTCTGAACGCGAACCATGCGCCGCTAAATCCGAAAGCAGATAACTAAGTCGAGCGAAAATTGAAATGTGTTTCTAAGGTTTTATGAATACTGAAATGAAGAGTTGGGAACGCGGGATACGACATGTTTACCCTTTGGAGGCAGGCGCGGGGAGAGGCGCTTGTCACGGCGTAATCCATTTACAGGACGGGTAATGTGATGTTGTGATAGAGGAGACATTTTGGATTAGTGTGAAAAATGTCGTACATTTTCGGGTAGTGAATCATTCGTCTGAAAGTTATGTACTATTTTTTTGGGTTCCGGTTGATTTATAAAAATCATTTTGAGCGTGGTTGGTGATATAAAAACATTGAGAGTGGGTGGGGGAAACCTCTTCGAAGTTTCGATTTCGTAGTTAGTTTTATAGTTTACGGATTCGATTCCCGCCTCGAGACAATTGTGTGTACGATCTGCAGATCTTTGTTCCGGGTGTTCTGGTCGTTATTTATGTATAAAAAAATATCTATCTAAGTATTGTATTAAGTATATCAGTTATCTAGTACCCATAACACAAACTTTGCTTACCTTGGGGCTAGATGATGATGATTGTGTGGGTTGTCCAGAATTATTTATTCATTTTTGTAACTAATTTGAAGTTTCTTGTTAGTAACGTACCCATTGCGAAGAGGATGATGAGAGCGGACACCACCCATGAGCACATGGTGACGTCACAGCACTTCACATCGCGAGAGTGCACTCTGCCGCCTCCGCAATACGGTGCAATATCCTGTAACAAAGAGGAATTCATGACGGTACTGCGCATTTGGTTAAAATTAACCTAAAAACTTGAAATATAGGTACTAAATTACTTTGAAGGCAATGTTTAATTTTGGTTTGTTAAAAAGGATGGGCAAGAAGTTTCAAAGCAATGCTCTAATTCCCGTTCTAACAGCTTACCGCAAACTCGAGATAAAAGCTACAAAGAGTATTTAATATTTCAAACCAATTTTTAATCAACGGAAAAAGTTTTACAAGAAATTAATTCAGCGCAACGCAATTTCGAGGCCCATTATTTAGGAATAAGAGTTTAATCCAACAACGTAACTTGGAATTGCTAAAGTTCCGATATAAAACTTTATGTGAGCGACAAAAACTTGAACTTGCAGAGACGTGTGTGGCTGCGACCCTCGGCTTACTCTTTAACTGTAAAATTGTACAAGGAATTTCTATTTAAAAAACAATAATAGCAAATAAGTACTCGCAGGTTGCTAAAGACCTTTCAAGTCTAAAAATATCTTTAAGAAAACTTAAATTTTGTTATTGTAAGCACTAGGCTGGTGGAGGTAGGTCTACGAGACCATCATGACTTCCTGTCTCTTGAATGCAAAGTTTTGAAGTGTTAAGTGCCGAGTCGGACGAGCGATAAAACTTTACTGCTCGTAAAAAGTTACATTCCACAGCTGGATTACTCTGGAATGAATGTCATATTTATGAATCGTTAAATTATGCCGCTTATAGGAATATTGGGAAATCATTGGGCTTCACACGATGATCACACGACATTTTATGAAGGATGAACAATGTACACTAATGCCTATTCTTATATTTGGTAAGGTTGAAAGTGGTCAAAAAAATATAAATACAAAGACACATTTATCATTCAAAGGTGATTCTGGAATTCTTAAAATGCCACTCGTGTTTTTCCGTGGCTATATTGAAAAGAGACGGATCGCAAAGTACACAAATAACATTTTCAAATGGATCCCTGATTCTCTCTGCACAATAATACACACCAAAATAATTAAAACGAGTCTCCGCTCTACCTCCATAAATCTCTGTGACGAGTTTTTAAAGTAACCGGGGTTTGATAAATTGTGCTCTTCCAAGACTCTACAATTTTCTCTACTGGATAAAGGTCTTAATTTTAGCACTGTTTGACGAGTTGAGAATGTGTAGCGTGACTGAGATAATGTGGGCTGACATACAAATGGGCTCTGCTAGAGTAGCTGCTCTAGGGAGATGGGAACAGGGACGAAATGACCAGCCACTCATTTAAGCGTTGGACTTAATTTTAACTTTGCCGCAGTCTATGACTTGTTTATTAAAATTTAAAATTAATTAAAATTACTTTTACCCGAATTGTAATTTAAGGTACAAAAGGATCTGCCTTTTGTACCTTAAATTACAATTCGGCAAAGGCAAAAAAACTGTAAGGTAAATAACTACCTACTTTAAGACGTATCTGTGTTCTCGAAATAAAATACTTTTATACAATCGTACAAAGCAATGACACAGATCGCTGGCCGTGAACAGTAAATAAGTACATATCAATTCAGAAGAATTGAAAACTTCCTCCTGAAGCTAGTTAGACAAAGTACATTTCTGAAACCCAGCACCCAAGTTTTTTCTGCCTTATCAAATGCAAACAATCTTCTAAATATTTTTATCAAAACAAAAGGACAACGTCTTGTAGATAGCATCAGTATTAGACCCGGAGTCGCTTGCAGGCCGCGGGCGCCGCGCGACCCACCGCCGCCCCCGCCCCCCGCACAACGACGCTTGTTTCCTAAACGAACGAAGATTTATGGCACTTCTGAGATGTCCTATTCATTTTATCGGAAGCCTTGATTCGGAGCAAAATCTGTCCTACGAAATTGTTTACAAAACATACATGCCCTGTCGCTTTAAATTACGCTTTTAATAACACAGTTGTTGGACGCTTATAATCCTTTGTTGTCTAATGCCGTAGACCTGACAAGTTTTATCTTGTTAGTTTCCTTTGCCTTTACAAGCCCTTGTCATAACTCTAGCTTTTTCAATTTGCAAATACCCCCGAGACAAGAATAAGACCAAGTTCTCTGTAGTCTTGTTTGAGAAAACTCTCTATGTTCAGTGTCTACTAAGTTTTCAAAAATATTTTAAGACAGCGAAGCTGCGCCTCGCAACTACATGAAAACATCTACCACTAATGAGCGACAGACACGATTATCTATTTGCTCTCTTAGTGCGGATTTTTTTAGTTTGTCGAATTTGTCGCAGTCTTACAGTTCCATGCCTCGAAGCTGCCTGCGCGTACACCATCATCTATCTATGTCGATTCACTACTACACAAATGCCTACTAATAATTGCCATTAATTGTCCAGCATTATTTATTTCTTTATATTTTATAAAACCCTGAGTTCTTGCTGCATCTAGCATATAGACAATAAACTAAACATTTTGTCATTTACATAACGAAATATTCATTGTCAATACCAAAATTAATACCGATAAACCATAGCGGCGCCGCCAGCGCTGGCTAATTACTGATGTACAAGACAATAGAGCACAAATCCGTCCTCCTTGGGAAACCACAATGCCGCTACAGCTTATTTAAAATCACTGGAACCCTCCATAACAATGACTTTTCACTCTGTCTAACAATTTGTTAAGAATCAGCAACATGCCAGTTTCTTAACATTTGTGGATGGTTACGAGGCGCTTACTGTATTCATACTAATAATATAAATTGAAAGTAATCCAGTGTGTTACCTTTTCATGCCTAAACGGCTAAACCGATCATATTGAAATTTGACAGGGAGCCGAGGGCTAGTATTCGATAAGAGACTATCCTTCAGTGGGCACAAGCTACAGATAAGATATATTTTATTTGTAGCTGAAAACTGTAACATTAATATGTACCTCCTAAAAGTTTGTAAATACTTGAAAAACAATCAGAATTTAATTTGAACACCATATAAAGTATCCATTTATAAAACAACAGTGACCTGCAGTGACTGTCCGTTTAAAGCTGCGGCGGCGTCCCGAGTCGTTAGTGGGGGAATTTAGCCGGTGATTTGTATGAAAGGCTGAGAATAATAGAAGCTCGCTCGGAGAGTAAGACATTATCGTGATTTACTTAGCACCCGCCACTAACCACTGGCCGCATTCATTCTATTAACACTGTTCAACTATTTTTGTTATTTAACAATTATATGAACTCTTATTATATACTTATAAATTAATGATTAGTACGAAACGACATCACATTATGTAATCTACAAAAACCTACTCATATATAATGAATGCGACATGCATGGTTCTTTTTTAATAAAACCAGGCCTGGACTTTAAAACTTGTAGCATGCGAGGTTCGTTACAGAAAAATCTCAACAATGTTTCTAATACATTTAAGATTCTCAGAATGTAATTGGTCCCGTGACAGGTCTCAATGAACCAAAATGTGGTACTACGTATGTCCCAGTGCCTCCGAGGACACTCGTGAGACCCATAGTTATGCGTTCGATAGGCTCTCACAAACTACAGACGCCAGACAGTCTGAAAACTCATTTCTTTTCCCAATCTCCCTTTGCGATGTCGCTTATTTGTCTACCGTCCTCTGCTGGCAATCCACTGCGTTCACACCCGACTTTATCTACTAACTAACAAAGTTCAAACTCCTTTATCTCCGGAGTAAATGTCCATTGCTAGTCAACCACCAACCTAGCTCGACTTTCGTCGAGCTCCTATACTCTAGATTTTAAGGTTTAAAATGGCTTGATTTATAAGTAATTGGACAGTGGTGAAATGCAGACAGGTCTACTACTCTTGAGCTTCGCAGATCAATTATGCATTCTCTAACAAGAGTTTGGGACTTTAAATAATAAAAGGAAACTGCTCAAGAGAGGTAAGTCTGATGACTCTAATTATGGAGCAGGTTTTGCTTGCTCGTACTCTGAGCTCGTGCTGCACATCATAGTAAATGCACATAATATTTGACTATCGAATCAAGTATAGGCTGTAAAAGCTACGTTTTTATGTGTAAAATGTGACGGAAGTGACGTACATATTTCTGTTTATTTAAACTTAAAATTCATTACGGTTGTACAATACATGCAAAATAAACTAAAAGGATACTAGAAATATATACTATAGACCACTAGAGTAGTCTAGTATTTATATTCTCGTAGCAGATGATGAAATGTAATGTAAATAAATGTATTTTAATAAAAAAATATTATTTTTAATGTATTTTCTTTCGTTCTAGCAGCTCTACGGCGTAGCCTCGTAGCAGCTCTACGGCGTAGCCTCGTAGCAGATCTACGGCGTAGAAAGCATACGTCTGTTTATGATAAAAATGCTGAGTGTTTGGATGGATGGTGATCCTAGAAAAATACTTTTACTTTTGTTGTAATAAAAGGTAATTCGTTATATCTTCCTAATGCTCTAGCAAGATATCTATAATGAATGACTAATGCTAGCGTGTCCTAGTAAACGATTTGAATACATGTTTGATCACGGACAGCCAGACCATTACGCGTTAATATTGTAAGGTAAATAAAAGCCGTCCTTAATGTGTATATGTTATTGATTACCTTTAGTTTACACGATACACCCTTATATTTAAAAATATATTTTTCCGTACCGTACCCAATGGCTGTAAAGCAGCGCTAAATGTCTAGTACACGCTGAGCCAAGTCCTATTTTTGCACAGGGTCATGGAGGCAGAGCATCTAATTTAACTACTACTGCCCATGTTACTAAGACTGCAGGTAGATGCTGGATGCGTCAACCTGAAGACAGGGCGCTATGGCGCTCATTGGGAGAGGCCTATGTCCAGCAGTGGACAAATATAGGCTGATGATGATGACGCCAATGTTACTGGTTTTGTTAGTTATATACTTTTCTGTACTTGAGTCGAAAATACGTTTATTTTATATTCAGTATCTGGTGTCATTGTGCAGAGCTCTAGGAGGCACTGAAGACTGACTGGCTGGTCGAGACGTCTGGCAAGTCATCGAGACGGGCTGTTGTTAGTGAACAGAGCTCCAGGAGGCGCTGAAGACTGACCGGCTGGTCGAGACGTCTGGCTAGTCATCGAGACGGGCTGTTGTTAGTGAACAGAGCTTCAGGAGACGCTGAAGACTGACCGGCTGGTCGAGACATCTGGCTAGTCATCGATACGGGCTGTTGTTAGTGAACAGAGCTTCAGGAGGCGCTGAAGACTGACCGGCTGGTCGAGATGTTTGGCTAGTCATCGATACGGGCTGTCGTTAGTGAACAGAGCTTCAGGAGGCGCTGAAGACTGACCGGCTGGTCGAGACATCTGGCTAGTCATCGATACGGGCTGTTGTTAGTGAACAGAGCTTCAGGAGGCGCTGAAGACTGACCGGCTGGTCGAGACATCTGGCTAGTCATCGATACGGGCTGTTGTTAGTGAACAGAGCTTCAGGAGGCGCTGAAGACTGACCGGCTGGTCGAGATGTTTGGCTAGTCATCGATACGGGCTGTCGTTAGTGAACAGAGCTTCAGGAGGCGCTGAAGACTGACCGGCTGGTCGAGACATCTGGCTAGTCATCGATACGGGCTGTTGTTAGTGAACAGAGCTTCAGGAGGCGCTGAAGACTGACCGGCTGGTCGAGACATCTGGCTAGTCATCGATACGGGCTGTTGTTAGTGAACAGAGCTTCAGGAGGCGCTGAAGACTGACCGGCTGGTCGAGACATCTGGCTAGTCATCGATACGGGCTGTTGTTAGTGAACAGAGCTTCAGGAGGCGCTGAAGACTGACCGGCTGGTCGAGACATCTGGCTAGTCATCGATACGGGCTGTTGTTAGTGAACAGAGCTTCAGGAGGCGCTGAAGACTGACCGGCTGGTCGAGACATCTGGCTAGTCATCGATACGGGCTGTTGTTAGTGAACAGAGCTTCAGGAGGCGCTGAAGACTGACCGGCTGGTCGAGACATCTGGCTAGTCATCGATACGGGCTGTTGTTAGTGAACAGAGCTTCAGGAGACGATGGAGACCGACCGATTACCGAGACCGCGCTAATTCACAGATGGCCACGAGACAGATCACGAGGAATACAGCGCTTCCGACGAACATAAGTAGATCACCAAAACATAAACTAAAGATTTCTCTTCTGGCCATACTCTAGTACTGGCTTTCATGGTAACATTTTTTGTGTTTTATGTATTCAATCTGGAAGGTTTGAATCAGTGTATGTTGCATTGAAAACTTGTATTGCTTGTATATTTTGATTAAGTACTTGTCAGTGTCAGGCCGACAGATGACACTAGTGGTATTATTCTCTTTGGATGAGTGTCAGTGATAAACATGTGTTTTTCTGAAAAAACATTGTTCATGTTCGACTGCTAAATATTGAAATAGGCGCGTGACATAAGGCTGGTTACAGCCTCCCCGTAGTTATTGTCTCAGGTTATTGTATACTCTTGGCCTCTCATTCATGAAGCACTAGACAAGGGTTTACATGTTTGTTACTGTGATGTTTTCTGTGTACATATGCTTTAAACTGTTTCGCGATATAATATGGAAGGTGTATAAACAATGGGCGTGCTGTGTGTGTGTAATATAAAATAATAAAAAATCGTGGGTTACTCAGAAAATATTAAGTTTAGAACTTCTGATAAGGGAAACTAAATTATTTTTACGTTCATCTTTAAGTTCCCATCAAACACAGCTTTGTTGACGAAACTCAGTGAATTTGAAGTAAAATTTAATGACGTAGTCCGAAAGGAGCGCGGAGATTTTTACTGTAACATAATTAATAATGCTTCAAACACCACTAAATCGATGTGGGAGGTCGTTAGGCTGGAGACCGGCCGGGCTGGGCGAAACCATGATTTCCTTGACTCGATACGGAAACCGGACGGCTCTAAGTATCCTTCGGAGACAGAAGCTATCGATGCAATGAACAGTCATTTTGTTAATGCTGCAGTCGTGTGCGGCGCTCCTCGCGCTAACGTCAGTGCCGTGCAAGCCCTGGTCGGTGCGTGCCCACACGTGGACTGCTCCATGAGGATCCGGCCGTTCTCTGCCGCCGAGGTTCTGAAGATAATATCGCAAGGGGTAGCGCACAAACCCACCAAAGACATTTATGAGATGTCAATATCGCTACTGTATGCTGCAGCGGCACCATTATCATTTATTCTCGCAGAGCTCTTCAATGCGTGCATTAAGGAAGGGCGATATCTGTCAACATTGAAAAATGTTCGTGTATCGCCACTGTACAAAGGTAAAGGAAGAAGAGAAGAGGTAAATAAAGCTACCGGCCCGTCTCTATCATCCCAGGAATAGTTAAAAATTTTGAGCACGGACTCAGTGCGAGAATGACGGAATTCTAATGGCTTCTTACTCAATACCACTAAAACCAATTTTATTTGGTTCAACCTGAGTGGGCATCCACAGAGGCCTTTAAACGTGGTATTGGGAGGTGGAACTGTCAGCCGGGTTCGATCTGCAACTTTCTTGGGTTTCAAAATTGATGAGGGTTTAACCTGGGAACAAAATATTGACAAGCTCTGCGAGAAATTAGGTCGGGCGTGTTTCGCATTGTGTCGATTGTCTTCGACTCTGGACCAAAATATGACCAGGAGCTGCTATTTTGCTTCTGTTCATTCGCTTCTTCAGTACGGTGTAGAGCTTTGGGGGAAAGCTGCTGATTGGGAGCGAGTGTTCAGAATGCAGAAGAGAGCAGTGAGGGCAATAGTCCGCGTTCCGTGGGACACGCCCGCCCGCCCTATCTTCAAATCACTAAGGATCCTGACGGTTCCCTGCCTGTTCATCCTACAAGCAGCTATATACGCCCGTAACCATCTTACTGACTATCCTAAGCTTGGTGATGGCCACAATTACATGACAAGGAGCAGGAACCGACTGAAGGCGGTGACGCGGCGGCTCCAAAAAACCTCCAAACTGATCCACGTTGTGGGGCCGTCGGTATACAACCGCCTCCCACAGGCAGTCACGAGTGCGGAGTCAATGCAATCGTTCAAACACAAATTAAAGAACTGGCTCATTGAGCAATCCTTTTACAGGATTGATGAATTTCTGAGATAAGACTGCACTACTATATTATTATTCATATGAATTCATTCATTTTCGATTAGTTTTAAATTATTATTGCATTGATTATTATGGAATTTTGTTGTATTATATATTGATTATAATTAATGTTTTTGAATGTATTATAGTTTAATTAATAGTCTTATAGAATTATTATTTTTATTTGATGTTATAATTAACTATTATAATTTATACAAACCAAATTATACTTAAGTATAATAAGGATACCTATTTGACGTGTAATAATTATTTTACCAATAAATGAACTTGAACTTATAAAATATTCATTCCAATGCTATTGTTGATTAGAGTTTAGTGTGCTTGTGGGGCATATTTACTTGAACGTATTCATTAATCTGTGTCTCGTCCGTGAAAGACCGATAGGTACAAACGCATCTGAATTTGTATAAATTTGGTCTACGCTGTGTTTTTTGTTGATCCAACTCTATGCTTTATTTCCGTATTAGCTGCGTCACGCGGCGTCGCCCGCGTGGAAATCTATGTTTCAAATAGTTTATAAACATTCCTCTTGAATCACTCCATCCATCATCAAAATCCGCTGCGTTTTAAAGATCTAAGAATACATAGGGACAGACAGACAGCGGAGAGCGACTTTGTTTTATACTATGCAGTGATTCGAATATTATTAGGGACCACCAATACTTATAGGGAACTTAGGATAAATGGGTTAAAATCTTAAACTAAAAAACTTGAGCTAGTGATCCCCTTTTTATAAGTACACCTTAATTAAGTATGAAAAAGTTGCTTTTGTAGGCTACGGTGGGCCTCGACAGGCGGAACTGCGGAGGTTAGAAAACGCGCAGTGGGTTCATTGCAAAGGACAATGCCAATTTAGATAATTATGTAAATGTTATTTGAAGCTATCTGAATTGGCGTTGTATCCCTAGAGCCAGTTTCATATTGGCTCACATTCGTTGATCCAACACCAATGAGAAACATACATTCATATATCCAATATAACACCTGTGGCATTTTAAATCTATTTTTTATCCGATCGTTTCTTAATACAAGGAAAACTATTCAACAAATCATTGTAGCTTCAAGATTAAAACCCTTTTTCCCGACTTCAGTTGGGTTCTACACTCGCTATTGTAAGATGAAGTGCTATTTCAGGCTCGTGGTTCGTGTGGACGCAGCCTAATCCCATGGGAACGGACAGGCGGCGATCTTTTGTTGTTGCTTCACACCGGCGCGGCGCGGCGGAGATACCTTTTTCATTTTACCTACGTCCTTGCTGTTCTGAGCACACGGTACTTATCATCATTATGATCATGTCTCATTTCCGAACTTGCAAAAATATTGAGTCGGTACATCTTGAAGGAATCATTTGGTATTTAAGATTTGTATGATGGATGGATTGTATTGAAGGGGATATTATAACGAAAAGTGTAAGTGCAGAGAGGGCGGCGCGGTGGGTAGAAGAGAGTGGAAGAAAAATATATATTGTGCCGAGCTCAAATAGCGAGGGATGGACCTGAAGATGATGATGAGTTTCTCGAGATTGAGAAATATGACTTGAAGAAATAAGAAATAAGTATTTTTTATTTGTTTAATTGTTTGGATGGTTCAATAAAGTTATCATCTATGTATATAAAGTGCATCAAATAGTTTAAATGTATATATTCTATTACTTTTTTTATTAATCATTTCAACAGAAAAATAATTTTCATTCAATTTTAAGTTGAAAGTCTTGTTGATTCTTCTCTGTAGCCACATGGCGCCTCCTAAACATACCTCATCAGCTGTCAGAGTGATAACCTCAGTTCCTGGGTCACGAGGGGGCGCCGCGTCCACTTTAGCACAGCACTTGTGTATACTTGAAGCTTGCATCTACGCTACGGTGGCGGTGTGCACTCCTGCCACACAACCGGTGCCTGGGCGGGACGCACGACCGGCCGGCTGCGCGGCGCGAGGCTGACTGAAATCTGTGCTCTCCGCCTTCCGCCAGGTCAGGTCAGCCTGCACCCCGCACGTCCCCCGGCTACACGCGCACCGCACTAACTGTTCGTTTGTTTGTTGCACAACTCACACACTAAACTTTGTTTCATTTTATAATACTTTCATCCGATTAAACGAAAATATCTTTGATATTGGAATTCCATTCTGTATTTACTATCTAGTAAAATTGTATTACAGCCCAGTCAGTAACTAGATCAAATTAGAGCCACCCACTTCGCCAAAACCTTTTTCTGTTTTTATGTGTTATTTATTGTTGGGCACAGCTTTACCTACATTGAGTCATAATGTTTCGGTAATTGAAATTTCCAGCATTTTTTTTTGATTCGTTTGTTTTCTCTGTTCCAGAAGCAAGAAACAGATAATACGCAGCAAGTCACAGCTAGTAAATGTTGAAGGGCCGTTCGTAAATTCACCGGCGGAAGCGGAGGCGGAGGCGGTCGCAGTGCGTTCTCGTACACATTTGTAGGTGTCACTTTGCATTTCCGCCCCGATCCCGTACGTAAGCAACGGCCAGCGGGCGGAATGAGGCACGGACGCACAACTCGCTTGAATATGCAACGACAACGAGAACTTATTGTACCACATCTTCGCATAAATCCCCGTCTACGTCACGCTGGATATTTAGTTACTGTCGATAAGTTCTGTTTGTTGGTGAAACTTCTAGTGGAGCCCAATAAGAAAAGCTTCACTAACACTCCGGACCGGTGAGCCTTAGGGGCAGTAAGTACTTAAGCTGAAACATTACTGTTAGTTCATTTATAAGTATATAGTTTCCGGTTAATAGATTAATTTTCACTTGTTTATAAAAAAATACAAATTTAGTTATTCATGAAGTAGTACAATGTGTCAGTACCTATAGAATGTCGGGTCTTATCGATAAGATTAGTTATTAGATTCACTGTATCTTACCCCAGGCGCGTATGAATAAGGAACAATTAATGTAGCGAGGTATTTATCATCAAAGTAGGTACCTCTTATAATAATATATATAAGAGATATATCATAATGCTGACGTGAGAAGTTATAGGTACAGATTCAATTTTTGCAATATTTGTTATAACAATGTAAAATGTCTTGACTTCAATTTTATACCTATATTAGATATTATCATATCCAAACACTAAACGATATATTATCGCAATAACCCATATACTTGTACATAGTAGACACACATATTATTTTATGTCATAAAAACAGTTTTCGAGTAGCCATTTTGTATGGTCTTTAAATTGATTTAAGTAAATTGTTATAAACACGAATGAATTTAATTTTTTTTTTTTTTTGAACGTTTTCTTGAGTGGAGACCGCGACTCGGTAAACATAGACGCCCTCCGACCAAGTGGGATGACGACTTGCGAAAGACTGCAGGTAGATGCTGGATGCGGAAAGCTGAAGACAGGGCGCTATGGCGCTCATTGGGGGAGACCTATGTCCAGCAGTGGACTGATGATGATGATGACGAATGAGTTTTATTAATTGATATAGGAGTTTCTTTTGTATTATTTCTTGTTGAAATTGGGGTACATAGATAAAGCTTATAATGGATTTCCCTTATTATATTTGTTTGAAACAAAGTCATTATTAATTCTTAAAGTAGTCAGTATTTGTATTAACAACATCCACAACTCCTGTCTGTACAATTGTACATGCTATGTAGGTGAAGATCTTTGAACAGTGGCTTACAACTCTCCATGCAATGCACCAGAGACGCATAGATAGCTCTAATGCGCTTCTTTTGACAATGGTAATATACAACCCTAGCGCCAGCGGCGCGGCGCCATGCCACCGCAAGCAATCGGTCACTCATTCCATTTCAATAGCAATAGGCACAATATGAACAAGCCCTTCACGATATATCCTCCTCATAGATCCTCATGGACGTAAAACAATCGGAAATATTGTCCTCGATCCTACGATAAGCTTCTCGTTCGTAAGGCGCCCCTTATATTAGTACGTAACATCCTTAGAGAGACAATCAGGGCTCGTAGAGTGTGTGGAGCGGCCCTTCTTCCTCACACCTCGGCAATCTCGGCTCGAACACCGTGTAGAATGGCCCTTAGCATCACCTATACATGCACACAGCTTGGCACTACAAAGGTACTAACTTGTAGTTGCAACTTTTTGAAAAATAAAAAAGAACTTCATACAAAATAAAATATCTTACAAAGAAATACAACTTTAAAAAAAAATAACTGAAAAACGTACATACATTTATATGTACCTACTTACTGGCAAAACAGATTTAGATTCAGAATGAAGCTAAAACAACTCTAACAGTCAATAAGAAAACTAAACCAATTATGTAGGTATCAACCGCAACCAAAATGTATTCTCCAACGTTTAGAAATCGTTAATTTGTTCAATAGCTAATAAAGTCCCGATGTTTCATATCCAGCGAGTAACCGGGAATCCTTTCTCCCTTGACCGCTTCTCTGTTTGTTTTACGTTTGACATTCCTTACATGTGTGCGTTTTGCTGAAAATGGCCGCCACGCATGCGCGAGTATGATCCACTACTCTAAAAGCCGCTACCGAATTTACAGCTCTATGTGAATGAGTTAGTATGCAATGTAGTAGAAACCAAATGATGTAGCCGTTCAGTTGAAATGAATCGTATCTGACTGTGATAAGGTCTAGGTTTTAGACGAGAGTGAGAAATTGGGTTGTTAGGCATGTTCACTTTGGGATGTTGAAGTTCTGCCGGTTTGTAAGAATAGGGCCGCCTAATAGGACGGAGTAGCGCGCTCCATCCTCAAAAAAATATTAGGGCGATAAATTAAAGATGCAGTCTCATATTTGTAGCATCCATTGGCCTTGGGTCCCGGACGTTGCGTGACCCATATGGTATAAAAGACCTTTCATAAATAGGTATATAAATAATTTAGGACAATCCACAGAGCATCATTTAGCCCCATGCTAAGCAGAGCTTGTGTTATGTGTAGGTACTAGATGACTTACATAACATCTACATTATGTCGAGGGCACGTGTCGTTTGGAGTGGCGAGGCTCAGCATTAGCCCGATCCGGAGCGATGCAATAAATCGTGTTAAAGCCATTGTCGAATTTGCCTGGAAGCCGGTCAGTGTTCCAATTACATAACATTTGATATAAAAGTGCAGGTTGCGGGGCGCCCGCCACATTACTTTGATGCGGTGCGGCGAGCGCAGCGAGTTTGACCGCGGGTTATTTCGTATCTGCATTTATTTTATTTTATTTGTTAACGAGAGCTCTATATATTTTGGGCTTTTAACGTTCAATGTATGGGTTAAGTGGGAGCCATAATTAGTATACGCACACCATAGTGTTCAATTCCAGTCTCAAGTCATCAGTAGGTACCTAGCAATCGATAGGATCCTATTGCTTTGTTATTGGTGATTGTTTATGCAAACTGATCTTGTGCACAACCATTTGAAACTACCTGGCTCATTAAGAATCGAAGTAGAAACGACTCGTGTAACAATCACATTCCGTGATCAGAATGGACCCGCCTGCGAGTACAGTCAGCGCCATCAAACGCGGTTCATTCTGCAGATTGTAAAATTTTACGTGTGATCCACTTCAATGGCTGACAAGATCGGTTCCCCTACCACGGGATGACGCTCCCATTTGCTTCATATTCCTGCATGGAAAAGGTATCATAATGTAAATTGGTCGGAATTTGAGCCAGTAGCAGTTTTTTAAAGTTTTGTTGTGCTACCAAAAAGCGAATACTATTGGTTAAAATACAAATTTAAGGGCTACTCATCGTTATTCTAGTATTTCCCTGATCTATGACAAAACAAAGCAACGGCGGCGGCGCGAACTCCTAAATAAATGTATGCTACGAGTATCTCACTTGACATAGTGAGCGAAAGAGTAGCGCGCTAGGATGAATTGCAGAATGATTCATCCCTAAAATGACCGCGTAAAAAAACACGAATAGACTTTTAGCACAAGGATTATTATAGAAATACTTTTGAGTGTATCTTTTCATTACATTAATTTAGAAACGGGCTTTATTTTAGACTTTTCTTTCTCCGTATATTACTTATTTATTTTCGCCAAAAGTTGGAATAAAATGTGTTGAAATACGATTGTTAAGAAACATGTATTATTTTTTTGACACGAACTGATACTCAATAGGTTTACTTACTTTATGTATGTTAGACTAAGGTATATATTGTATATGGGCTGTAGTTATGAAGTATTTGCCATACAAACTGTATTGGACTAAATTGTTGCCAGTAATAAATTAATTATCTATAATTATGTATGTAAACTTTTTTCCGATTTTGGGTGTATACAAACATTATCTCGTTATTATCTAACGCGATAAATAAATATTATCCTTAGTTTAGGATGGTCAACATCAAACAATGTAGTAGTTACCCTTCCACGTTTGTATGGAAAGATGAGCGATACGTTTATTTCTAACCCTAACATCTATTGCTAACCATTTATTGATTAAATTTGAGAAAAACCTAATAAATATTTAGATAGTGAGAGTGTTATCCATGGTAGTGGTGGCGTAGAGGGCACGTCCTCTTCATTCCTGGCAGATTGTATGTGACGTCACGGGCGACGGCTCCGATGGAGCTATTTGCACTTTGAGCTGGACTCGAGGCGATTCGATACCACGTCGACTTAGCCAGCGATGCTCCTCGCAATCATAAGGAGAAATAGATAAAAAGATTTGTCATTTCTATGCAAGTACTGACGTATTACGTGGCTTCACTGCATAGCTCTGCGCTGGCTGAAGGGGCCCGCGGCAGCTAGTAGGGCGGTTAGGACCACATTTGCGTCGTGGGCACCAGACGTGTTGAAAGTGGAGGCGTTTTTATAAATATATATACACCAAGAAGAATATCATAAGCCTAATGCTGGACATAGATAGGCCTCTCCTAATGAGGACCATAGTGTTGATGTTTAATCCAACAAAATACAAAAAGATTGTGATAGATAGTATTGTTGTAGAATTTTAATTTGTTTGTTTCTGTATATACTAAGCAGTATCATATTTGAAATATGATCAATAAAACAAAAAAACTAAAAATTGTATTTGACTACCTCTGTGGCGCGGTGGGCGAAGGACGCAGGAGATTGCAGGTTCGATTCCCGCCTCCAGACAAATTTTTGTACGATCTGCAGATATTTGTTCCGGGTGCTGGTCGTTTTCTATTTATAATAAAATAAATATCTATGTATTGTATTAAGTATATCAGTCATCTAGTACCTAACCAAAACACAAGCTCTGCTAAAGCTTGGGGCTAGATGATGCTGTGTCGATTGTCCAGCATTATTTATTTTATTTTTATTTCGTTGTAAAACATACAGCTTATAAAACTTAAATAGGTGGAACAGTTGTGGTAAAACAGAAGGTTTACAGTTTTCACTAATAGTACTAAAAACTTACACTTACTTAATTATTTATTGTATACAGGGCGGAACAATCACCATAATACTGCGCCTGCCTGTGCGTAGGACGGACAGTCAGCCGCAGACACCGCTCCTGTCCTGCGGTCACCCAATTACCGCGAGTCTAATCACATACCTCACCTACCTATTTGAGTTGTAATATTAGTGTGGGATATCAAACAAGGCTTACGTTATTAGCCGGCGGTTAAGGTTTTTGTTTATATCGATACCTATTTATAAAAGACAGGCTGACCGACGACGCATCAAGAAGTTTCTGGAACTACAAAGTTGAAATTTTGCATTTAGGTTGTTTTGAGAATGTAATTCCCACTAAGAACGGATTTTTGGTAATTGATGTTTGAACCTAGTTAAAATGGGGACAAAGTTCATTTTATCAACTTCAGAACCGTTACTATTGGCCCGTCAACATTTGTACTGTGTGGTGGGAAGAGAGACTTGATAATTGTACCTACTCCGAAAGTCAGCCACCTTATACCAAAAGTGGGAGGAATTCTATAGTCCACGGGTATGAAATCACGGGCGGGACAGCTAGCACAATTTTATAAAGGCGAAAAAATTAAAGAATTGTGAAGATACTAGTTTGAAAGAACAATGAGAGCTCGCGATCACCTCTCAATACTATTGACACAGATCAAAAATCCCTTAGGTCGACACGGACTAAGGGATTTTTTTTGTTTGAATTGGCAGAAATACCGGATATGGACTTTATGTATAAAATCTATGGACAATAATAATCCTACCTATGTCTGAATAAATAAACTTTTTTTGGTTTATTTAAAGCGAGCTCATATCCTGGCACCTGGCATATGAGCTCGCTGAATCTCGGCCATCAGCTTATAGTACCTACATGTATGTACATGAGAACAAGTAGGTTGAGTGGGCGGCTGATGAAGTGCTCAGCGTGAGCTAATGGCGTTCGGCAGCGCGTCTGCCAAATAAACAATGAGGTGATTGCATACGGATGTCGTTAGGACGGCTCAGTGCGGCGGCGGACTCATTACTGTTGGCTCCATGGCCGATCTGTTGGCCGAGCGATTCACTCATCATACCGATTATACGTTACTCGATGCTTACCTTCTGATCCGATCGAATACAGCTTGCATTCCCTACACATATTGTACAAGTATCTGCTCATGGCTTCAGCTACGTGGTTTTGGGGAACCACCGGTAATGAGTAGCTAGAAATTAGTTATTTTCATCCAATCAGTTCCTACTTGCGAAGACCTTTCTACTCCTAAACTTTGAAACTGCTACTTACCTATTTATAATATCAGTGAGTGAGACAGTTCTGATTCGGGAGTTTGTACCTAAACCACGGCAAAATTAACTAAAATTGAAGCTAAGTTCATTAAAAATGTAACCGGGTTAACTACGAACCTTAAAATAAACCCGCTGGGGTTATATTAAGGGATGAACCGTTGGGTGTTCTTCCAAAACAAATAAGGTTTGATCCTTATGAATTCTTCTATCTGCGATAGTTTTTATAGTAAGAAGTTCTAGATTTTATGTAACTATTGATACTTTCCACCTCGGGAAAGAGTGCGAAGCTGCATGTTGAGAAACATTCAGAAAAACCACATAAATATTTCTTCGTACATTATTTATTTACAATTTTATTCGTATATTTAGGTAAAGGTACGTAAAATGTATAGGCAGTGATAACAACATAAGACTCGAGTACCTAGGTACCGCGTAGGTATACTATACTTAGTCAACTGAGTATCTTAAACCGGATATCTACATCGAGGAGATCGTGAAAGTCTGTGCTGAAAATTGATTTAGTTAAAATAAATTACTACACTTCATTATAGGTACCTAAACTAACTTTGTCAAAACATTTCAAAGTTTCAAAATCGGGTTAAAAAGTTTTTATAAAGAACTTTTTTTACGATTACTTCAATTTGGCCGCTCGCATGTTCATCATGTTAATCTTTCCTATTATTTTTCCATCTAAAAACGAATTATTGTACTTATGTTATTGATATATTGATTGTACTAATTATTTCTAATGTATTTAATACAATTTATTTTAGATATGGCTGAGAATTAGAAAGTTCACAATTCTAAAACACTATCGGAATATACTGGAACATCTAAACGTTTGAAAAATTATTTCTATTGATTTTTACAAAATTTATTTTTCATTTCCAATAGGCCGCGACAATTTTAAATTCCAACGTGGTACAAAATATCCTTAAATATTTACAAACTTTTAATAAACCTCTAGTAAAATGTTAATTCAGCTAGGTAACAAATCATTCGCTTGTAGCAGTCTTTATTGTCTTCGTATTACACGTGTATCGTAAAATCTCTCCTCTCCTGCTCTTGTCGTTGCTGGTATCTGAAACACAGAACGCCATCTGTTTAAGCATTTCAGAACTACACACTCACTGTATACAAAAAAGTTCCCTAAAATAAGGTTCTAGCATCGCGCACCAAGTAAGAGGGTTCTTCAAGTTCATTCCACCCTGTAACTAAAAAGCTTAGTTCCTCTCTGGTACCAGCGTTAATAACAAGATGGCGCTGCAAAGAAAATACACTACATATTTAACATAATAATAAACTCTAGCCTCAAATGGTTGTAACAAGTTAATTCAGTGGGTGTTAAAAATGATCTTTAGAAGAATTCTCTATACAGTTTTCCACTTGGAGCTAAAACATACTGATTGAAATGGCAACTTCTGGTATCGGAGGCCAATATACACTCGCCTTTCAGGTCGCTGAATTTTGGGAATTAAGTGTCTTCATATTATGTATGTAGAAGAATTCTCGGATAGCGATCACTATTAATTACGAAACCGAGACTGTCTCAAAATTGTAGCGGTCACGGGGATAATACGGATGGCTCAGATTCAGATTCCTTATTTCTGGGGTCTTCTCACCCAGTGCCTAGTATGAATTTCGAGGGAGGCTTTAACCTTTGATGAGCAGAAGTCAAACGTGGTCTGAAATAATGTGTTAATAGTTGTGTACCCTAATGTGTACATTATACATGTGTACCTGGTAGGAGTGTGCGCGTGCTGCCGGCGGCGGCGGCGCTGGTCGCGCTCGGGCGCGCCCCCTGCCGACTCCGCGCTCGAGTCCGTCACCGCGCGGAGCTCCTCTGCGGACAATGCCTGCCTACATTATACATGTATACACAAGAAACCATCATGAATGATCTAACACATCAGCCCTTACAAGGACAACCTTTAGAATGGTAGTCAAAACAGCTCAGAGCCCGTGCAACTTATGCAGATTTTGCCAAGGCGTTTCACGTGATATGCTAACTAATGTTATATCAAAAGCTTTGTCACATTGTCATTTTTTAATTTCTCTAGAGTATCTAATGTGAAACGTATCCGTTTCTTTATTATGCGTTTTTCTCTACATTAAATGGCAATAAAGTATAGGTGGTTGGTGTTGTACCTTTAGCGTGGTGGAGGGGCAGGCGGTAGCGCGCGGAGCTGCACTCGGCGCAGGGCGGCGGCGAGCCGCTCGACTCCGAGTCCGACTCCGAGCGCCGCACCATCAGCGTCATAGCGCGGGACAGCGTGTACTCCTCTGGAACACCAACACAGAACTAACAACATAAACCAAGTAGTGATGCAATATTAGTCTTATCAACCAATAGGTACACAAGGTGGTGTGTGTGATCGGGGAAATTTAAGTGAGGACTCGAGAAAAACGTGATGGGGAATGGTATATTTTGTGAGACCTGTATTTTGAGAATAAAGGGATGGACTACTGGTTCAAGAAATCCCTGGTTTTGTATCACAACACAACACACTCTCACATTAAATTGTTGTCCTACTGTGAGGCTTATGCTGCTAGCCATGGCTTGCAGTATAATGCCAAGAAAAGTGAGTTCATGGGCCCCGGTATCAGTGCCACCTCTTTTTTAGGTGGAAATGTGCTTTCTAGAGTTTTTAAGTTTAGGTATCTGGGTCATCTGGTTACAGATAACTTGAGAGATGAAGAGGACATGGAGAGGGAGCGGAGGGCGTTGACGGCGAGAGCGAATATGTTGGTCCGCAGGTTTCCTCGTTGTTCCACAGAAGTGAAAATAACTCTTTTAAGTCCTTTTGCCAATCCTTTTACACGATGAGCCTGTGGTTCACTTATACTAAGAAATCCGTCAAACTCTCCGCGTCCAGTATAACAATGCTTTCAGGATGCTGTCGGGGCTCCCACGATTTTGCAGTGCTTCTGGCATGTTTGTGGAGGCCCGCGTAGACGGCTACGGCAGCCTCACCGCTTAGCAGAGTACGTGGGAGTACCAACACCATCCTGGCACCAGTAGCCGGTAAATTGGATGGAGTAATGTATAAGCACTCCATCTCTTTATTAATTAAATAGTATTATGATCATTAAATTAAAACTTAGTCTAAGATTTTTTATTCTTACTAACATTATGGATCTATGTAATCTGAAAAATAAATGAATTATCATTATCATGTCTCTCATTTACCATGATCTCGGGCCATAAAGTGACTCGGTCCTTTGGAAGGCTTGCGTGGGGCTGAAGCCAACAGCACAGAGGCCCTTTGAGAAGTTAATCTAAAATTTATGGCTATACATAGCGGGTATCATCCTCGGGTGCACAATATGATACACCCAAAGATGGTATCCGCCAGGTGTAGAGACTATTGCAAAGAAAAATGAAAGAAATAAAACCAGGCTATTGTGATGGATGGATGGACTGGATAATCTGGCTTTAGTGTAGATTGCGGACGTCTGCCATAAACAAGTCGATCATAATGTTAAGAAGAGTGGCAGACGGTGGCTTGCCGAATGCTGGATGGGTTCCTTAAAAAGCCGGAGTAAATTACCGGAGAGGAACAACATCGGCGCAAACGACTGAGGGGTGTCGAGAGGTGCGGCCCCGATTTCACCATCACGAAGACTGCTCGTGAGCGGGTTTCCTCGCTATTACGCCATTAGACACTTCCGAGTCTACATCCTAAGATGCATCTTTCGCGAATCCACTCAGACCGGCCAATGAAGGCAAGCAAGAGGTGGGGATCTGGTCTTGGGATGCCACTCCGCAAGCGGAGACGAGAACCAGGAACTTCCCCGGGAGCACTCGGTACCCGTGGTGTCGCTACTCACCAACAGCTCGCCACAAGCTGCCCTGCGGGTTATTATTATTATATGTCTCTCATTTACCATGATCACGTGCCATAAAATGACCCGGTCCTTTGGAAGGCTTGCGTGGGGCCGAAGCCAACAGCACAGAGGCCCTTTGAGAAGTTAATCTAAAGACGATGGCTACACATAGCGGGTATCATCCTCGGGTGCACAATATGATACACCCAAAGATGATATACGCTTGGTGTAGAGACTATTGCAAAGAAAAATGAATGAAATAAAACCAGGCTATTGTGATGGATGGATGGACTGGGTAATCGGGCTATAGGGGGAGATTACGGACGTTTGCCATAAACAAGTCAATCATAATGTTAAGAGTGGCAGACGGTGGCTTGCCGAATGGATGGATGGGTTCCTTAAAAAGCCGGAGTATATTACCGGAGAGGAACAACATCGGCGCAAACGACTGAGGGGTGTCGAGAGGTGCGACACCGATTTCACCTTCACGAAGACTGCTCGTGAGCGGGTTTCCTCGCTATTACGCCATTAGACATTTCCACCCCCGAGTCTACATCCTAAGATGCATCTCTCGCGACTCCACTCAGACCGGCCAATGAAGGCAAGCAAGAGGTGGGGATCTGGTTATCTTGGGATGCCACTCCGCAAGCGGAGACGAGAACCAGGAACTTCCCCGGGAGCACTCGGTACCCGTGGTGTCGCTACTCACCAACAGTTCGCCACAAGCTGCCCTGCGGGCATTATTATTATATTATTATTATTCCACTCATTTAATTAAATTCTCGTATAAAATTAATTTTTTACTATAGAAAATACAATAAAATATTATAAAACTATTCTACAGTAAAAAATATATCAAAACGGTAGATCACCGACCGCGAAGCTAGGCTCAAGCGGCCGGTGACTAGGGCTGCAGAGAAAGGAACTTCCTGACGATACGTGCCGAGTCCAAGAGTACCGCCTTCTGGATCTGGCCCTTGATCCAACTGCCTAGCGAGAGTCTCTTCAGGTGTTGATCGAGGCTCTTCGCTATTACGCCGTTAACCGAAACGACTATCGGGACTATAGTCGCTGAATCTACATCCCACATGCTGACAACCTCGTTAGCCAAGTCAAGATATTTGCTAAGTTTATCTTTCTCAGCTCTAACGAGGTTAGCATCATGCGGTATGGTGACATCAGCGAGCACCGCCCTCCGTTCTAACCGATCTATCAGTACAATATCAGGCTTATTCGCAAGAATAGTCCTGTCCGTAATGATAGATCGGTCCTAATAGAGCGTGGCACGGCCATTTTCAAGAACTGGCGCCGGTGTGTACTTATAGTACGGAACTTCAGGACCAGTAAGGCCATATCGGAGAGCAAGTTGCTGGTGTATAATTTTGGCTACTTGGTTGTGTCTGTGCAAGTACTGAGAGTTAGCAAGGTGCGAACAACCCGAAAGTATATGACGGAGGGTCTCCCCAGGAAGATGACACGCTCGACAAATATCGATCGGGCCGTCTTTCATGATATACTTTCGATAATTGTTCGTCTTTACCACCTCGTCCATAATTGCACAGACAAAACCTTCGGTTTCCCCAAAGAGGTCACCAAAGCGTAGCCAGTTCACTGAGCTTAGGAGATCTACATCAGGTCCTGTGAGAACCTTGTAGAATCTCCCATGCAGCTCTTTGCTCTCCCATATAGTCTTCCGGTCCTGGATGCTCATCACCACAGGTTTGCGCCAGTTCTCGTTAGCCAAGGAGAGAGGGGTAAGGTTCTTATCTACTGCAACCACATCGCGATGCATCTGGTATTCAACTTGTAAAAAGTGATTTCTGAGATTGCATACCTCACGGTTGTGTAGGGTCTTGGCGTTTAAAAAGCCTCGACCACCACATTTCCGTGGGATATACAATCTCATTACCGAAGATCGAGGGTGTCGCATGCGATGAGTGACTAAAAGTTGACGAACCCTACAGTCCAAGGCTTCTAGTTC
Source organism: Eupithecia dodoneata (assembly GCA_947044415.1). Classification (NCBI taxonomy): domain Eukaryota; kingdom Metazoa; phylum Arthropoda; class Insecta; order Lepidoptera; family Geometridae; genus Eupithecia; species Eupithecia dodoneata. The sequence goes on along the minus strand of OX345656.1, from coordinate 559,991 downwards.
AGTCTGAGTCCATCTTAGTATGCCAAACGTATACGTGAGCAATGGCATAACCCAGCCGTTGAAGGCTCGCACCTTGTTGCCGCCTGACAAAAGGCTATTTAGCACTTTTTTGAGGCGACAAAAGAAGCGCTCCTTCACCGACTGCTTTATGTCTCCGTCCACAATACCCAACGCTTCTGGCATACCAAGGTACTTGTAAGTTTCGCCCTCCGAGAGTGATTTCAGGGATATTGTCTCTGAAAGCTGTAAATTATCAGAATGTACAACTTTCCCTCGCTGTATTTGTATGACCGCACACTTATCGACACCGAACTCCATGTTAATAGCACTACTGAATATCTGTGTGATATTCAGAAGGGCCATTAACTGTGTTTTATTCGGCGCGGTCATCCATATACAGCAAGTGAGAGACGATCTCACCATCTCTCCGAGGGCGATAGCCTATTCCCGAATCCTTCAGTAGAGTACTGAGCGGATTCAGAGCCAGGCAAAACCACAAGAGACTCAGACTGTCGCCCTGGAATATACCCCTCTCTATCCTTATCTGATCATTGGTGGCAGGTAGTTCCACTCGGCTCCCTGGATGACGAAGAACAGTGGTCCACTGTCTCATACATGATCCCAAGAATGATCTTAGAGTAGTATCGACTTTATATAACTCTAAGACCCTCTCAAGCCAAGTATGAGGCACCGAATCATAAGCCTTCTTATAGTCTATCCAAGCAGCTGACAAGTTCCCTCTGCCACGTTTGACCTGTTGACTAATGGCCATGTCAATGAGGAGGAGCTCCTTAGTACCACGGGACGTTAATTTTGGTGGTCAAAATGGATGTAAGCAACTTGTAGATGGTGGGTAAGCACGTTATGGGTCTATAATTCTTTGGTTCCGCAGTACTACCAGATTTATGGAGCAGGACAGTTACACCCGTCGTCATAAAATGTGGGAGTGACCCGATCTCAATCGCTTCTTGGAATTGTGCAGCCAAAACCGAATGTGAGCACCGAAACCATTTCAACCAAAAGTTATGCAATCCATCCGGGCCAGGACTTTTCCAGTTTTGAACCGAGCGGATTGCATTACTTATATCTAACCGTGATATGGTTATAGCATCCATGGTTTCGATGTTTTCACATTCAGCACTGACCACATTCATCCAGTCCGCTTCCGTGTGTCCAACCGGTATGGACCAGATGTCTCGCCAAAAATTATTTCCGGTTTCGACATCCGGATTATTATTATTATTAGTTGTACATTTCAGAGAATGCTCCAAGTTCCTAGGAGCATTCTTCGAAATGTACCATGATCTGATATCACCATCTCCCTTCCACTCCAGGACAAGCAGACGGACGGCGCAAGACCATCCTTATCTCGTGGATATACCTTCAACTCTTGGAGGAAAACCGCTTCGTAAAGCGGTGTTCCTCCACCTTTATCATTCGTACCGCTAAAGAACGGAACTCAATGCCTGATGCCACCTACTGTTTTTCTGGCTAGTTACGACTTGGGTTCCTTCAAGACAAGAGTGAATGATTGTCTTTTAGATCTTCGTGATACATCGTCGCTTTCCATCAGGTGTGATTGTGGTCGAACGAAGGTCTAGACAAAAAGATAAACTCACCTGAATTGTTATCTCTATGGTGGTGATGTCGCGGGGGCGGCGCGGGCTCGGCGCGGCTGAAGGTGCGCAGCGTGCCTCCCCCCGCCGCCCCTGCGCCTGCGCCCACGCGCCCTGCGCCGCACTCCGCCTCCTCCTCCGCAGGGCCGGTCGCGCCGCCAGACATGCTGAATGTCGCGTATGGACTGATCTCGTACATCTCTGGAACGCGGTTTGTCCTGTTAGTCATTTGGTACCAGTACCAGTATTATAAATGCGGCAGTTAGTGTGTGTGTCCCATTTATCAGTTCCCATGGAATAAAACTTAAAAACTTAACTTTTTGACGTTTCTATAGATGCGTTTAAAGCCGCGGACAAAAACTAGTAGCTCTATGATGATGAGATCTTTGCATTACGTGAATGTTCACAATGATGCTCACTAACGGCAAATGTCTTGGCAGCCGGTACAATGTCAGGGTCTTTGTCAGTAAAATAGTTTAGAAGCTGGTTCAAAGAAATACCTTGTTGGTCTTTCTTCCCCTTGCTCGGCGACGAGGTGTACACCTGCTGGCAGTTCCGCCGGTTGTCTCTCTTCTCTAGGGACTTGTCCTCGTCGACGGACACCTCCGCTTGCTGGTAGCCCTTTGTGAAGCACGGTAAGGGATGCCGCTTTGAGCTGAAATAATTAACTAATTTTATTGATGGTATTATTTTAATAAGTCAGAAAAATATTTCAGAAAATTGTATTTGTTTTACAACTTTGTTCACTACCTATATGATTCAACTCCTAGCTCTTAACTAGTTAGGAAAATTCGTGACGCGATGGATCAACTAAAAATACTAATTTCAAATAATTTGTTAATGTACAATGTTGATAATATGCAATAGTTATCTTTCCACCTTACCCCCTGTAAATCGCCAGACCGCCGACCACAGCCAACGTGATGACGACACATCCCAGTATGGACATGTACATGGCAGTCGCGTTGTCGCTCGCCTCGCCGTTCGCGGGGGGGAAGCGCTTGGGCCGAGCGATGCGACCTGCAAATAACATTTATTGACTTGTTTTAGTATTCATCATTTATCTCAGACAATTAACTGGCTCAGCTTTACTCAATCAGATAAGAGATCTCACCCCCATCATTTGTGAGTGTTGCGAAGTAATAATTGCCCGTGGTACTGCCAGCCGCGTTAGTGGCCACCACCTTGAGATGGTGCCAGGTAGCGGGGGGGAGGCCACAGACGTACAAGGGTTGTGCGCCGGGGGCCACGGCCTGCGTACGCCAGGAGGCCTCCTCGAAGCGCCGCAGGGAGACCAGGAACTGCGAGAGGGGGCAGCCGCCGCTGTCCCACGTCAGCAGGTTCAGCCGGACGCAGCTGCTGTTGCTCGTGATCAGATCCTTCTCCGGCGGGGCTTTCGATACTGCGAACATATTTGATGAGTCAAGATAAATTTGGCAAGAGGATTTTATTGTGATCACTTTTGTGGGGCTTCGGGTTTTGAAAACCTAAACCAAACAGCCCATCTTTCTTTCTGTGAGCTATTTTTGGTATAGATTTTTGCTCTTAACTCGCAGATCAAAGTAAAAACAACGGAAGTGTCTGAATTTAGGGAGTTATTGAAATTATTGTCTATTAACTGGACTGAAACAAACACTCACGTCCTCCTTTTGTAGAGACGAGCAGTTGCTCCCCGGGCGGCGAGTGTCCGATCGCGTTGTAGGCCGCGAGCCGCACGCGGTAGGTGGCGCCGCACGCGAGCCGCTCCAGCGAGTAGGAGCGCGCCTCCGCTCCCAGCCGCAACGAGCGCCAGCCCCGCTCCTCCAGCCGGCTGTACTCCAGGATGAACCCTGGAACAACACAGCCACTATAAAAAGGAGCGACTTTAAGTATATATTTATATTTAATTCGCTCCTTTTACATTTTTATTGGTTTTAATAGACGTCGTGTAAATACCTACTATATTGGAGTACTAACCATGCAAGGCAGGCGAGAGCGGCGTCTGTTGTGGCGGCGCGTCCCAGGCGAACTGCAGGCGCGCGTGCGCGGCGGCCGCCAGCTGCAGGCGTGGCGCAGGCGGCGCGGCGGCCGCCACCAGCTCCCACGAAGCACGCTCCTCGCCCCACGGGTTGCGCACCAGGCACGTGTAGTTGTCCGTCGTGCCGCGGTCTACGCCTGACGACAATAGAACTCTTTATAATACTGTGTTTTGTCACGCAAATATTTCTGCGCGCGCGTTCTCAGGATCTAGCATTTTGTTTACAAAGCACTAAAGTTTTACTGACAGACGAATAAATCTACAAAAAATACTTATATCAGAGGCAACACACTCCACGTCACTGAAGTAAGGTAGGTATAGGAACGGTAATTACTCAGTATGACGAGGAAGTGTCCCTCGATGATGAAGCGATGGTCCCCCACGATGGGCGGCGCGGGCCTGCGGCGCGTCCAGGAGCGGTGCGGGGGCGGTGCGCCCGCGGCCGCGCACGCCAGCCGCACGCGCGACCCCACGGCCGCCTGCACGCGCCGGCTGAACGAGCTCACACGGCCGGGGGCTGGAATAATTACAAAGAGAGTTAGAGATCAGCGCCCGACCTGCTCAGAGAACAGAATTGTGTTGCTGAGATTTAGTCATATTAAGGTAAAACTTGCTTAGTTGTCAGGTCAACAGTTGACTAAATATTGGCCGTTAAAATCCTAAAATGTTATACTAGAAAAGTTGGTTAAAGAACTAGTTAAAGTCACCATCAAACTACATACCTACAAGCCCAAGCTACTGTACAAATTCAACGCCATTCGATAATGGATATATGTAGGTAAAATAACTCTGGTGTATGTAGGTGGTCACCTCTTGCATTAGGCTTGGCGGAGACGACGGCGCTCATCTCGCCCTCACCGTGCGCGGTGGCGGCCGTCACCCAGAACTCGTACAGCTGCGGCTGCAGTGCGCGCACCTCCGCCTGGAACTCCCCGCGCCCCTCCGCCTGCGGGACCACCAGCGCCGCCTGCTGACCGCTCCTGGATGACAACCTCAACTTTTCACCACGTCTCTTGTATAACACACTCGTATTATGAAGTTTTTATAGTATTCATGCATCCTGTCAGCAGCAGCAGGCAGGAAGCAGTCTGTATGGCAAAAAACTTTATTTGATAATAATTTATAATATAAAATTTGACTTGTATATTATGTCCTTATTTTGTAGGCATAAATATTGTTATTAAAAACTGAAACTGAAACAGCGGGTTCGGTGATTTTTCAAGGTTTTGACTGTGAGGGTCATTGCCTAATTGAAAAGCTATTCGATTAAATTGAAGGTGCTTGGTTTTATTACTTATATATTTGCCCTGTTAGTTTGTGTGGGACATATCTTTCAATTTTTGAATTATCACCATTATTACCATCATCCTCAATGTGGCACTCTGGTCAAACACACATTTTTTTTTAATAGAGTTTAGTAAATCTATGTGATCAAAAACTAACTGACTGAACAATACGGCATCCCATTAGATTGTTATAAGGGCCTATTTCATTTTATGTGTAGGTAGCGATAATGCTGTGATAATTGATAACTTCTTTTTTTGTGACATTGGGGGAAATTATAAGTTGTTTACCTTTCTGGCCTATTATAAACAGTGTAGTGTTTAATTTTTCCATTCTTCTGCACGGGCGCCAGCCAGCTGACTATGACACTGTCTTCTGAGTTCGCCAGCGCCTTAATGTCAGCCGGGGCCCCTGGAACTGAACGAGATGGATAGGATAGTGTTTACGGACGGTGAACTCGGCTTAACAAGGTTTGTGGAAGAAGACTAGCGAGGGCTTCAAGCGGTCAATACCTACGCAGGACCATTATATAAGATGGAGTAGTTGGCAGCGCGGCTGAGGGCATGCAGGTGATGGTAAGAGTAACGTACTGTCCTCATGCGTGGCGCAGTAGACCGGCTCGGAGGGCGGGCCGGCGCCGGCCGCGGTGCGGGCTCGCACGGAGATGGAGTAGTTGGCGGCGCGGCTGAGGGCCTGCAGGACCGTCTCCATGCCGCCCGAGCGCCGCGTCTCCGACTGGCTCTCCAACTCATCTACCACCTGCAATGGAACACAAAGGTCACATCTTGTACGTTACTCATAAGCCTGATTTTAAGTTCCGTTTTCTATGTTTTTTTTTGTGCCACTGAATACAGTCCTACGCTAGCCTTATTCTATGAGTTTGTTTATTGATATCTTTAATCTGTGTATTTACGTTTTATCTAGCCTTAGAAAAAACGCCTATGCAATACAAACAATCGATGTAGCTGAAACCCACATAGAGAAGTGCAGTCTCATTAAGTCAATTTCTAAGTTCAGCTGAAACATATAAGTAGTGTGTATAAACGTTTCACCTCGTACAGTATCTCGTATCCGAGCAGCAGCCCCCCGCGCAGGTGCGGCGCGGGGGGCTCCCACCACACGCGCAGGGACTGCGCGGACAGCGGCTCGCACGTGACGCGCGAGGGCGGCGCCTCCGGAGCTATAACAAATACGACGTTTACTCATAACTACCTTCTAGCTCCACCAAAATATTTCAGTGCTTTCTTGATTATTGTTCAGTGTAGGGAACAAACGGATTAAAATATAGATTTTGGCTTTAGCTTAGTGTATTAGAAGTTTAGAAATTAATTAAAACGTTTTAAAAAGAAGCTTGAATCGACATGTTTTTACAATCTAGTCTTGTGCTATGTCAGAAAGGCGTGTGGTATGTCGTGGCTGTTTATAAAATATGACGTGATTTTTAGCCCTTGTGATTGGTGCTCTCCGATGTCGCGTCATGGCTCCGGCTCTCCATAGGCGGGTTCAAATATGACGTGATGTGGACTTTCTCTTCTCTCCTTCGTTCAGAAACCACTGGCAGAAAGATTGAAGCATCCGGAAACGGTTCGGCGTTCGGTTCGTTATCTTAAACTAGAGACAACCTCTCACCTCCTTCAAGCGTGGTCGCGGTGAGCAGCGCACTGGGCGGGCCGGCGCCGACCGCGTTGAAGGCCTGCACTTGCACATCGTAGTGCGCGTGCGTGCGCAGCGCGACCAGCGCCGCGTGGCTGGCGGCCCAGCCCGGCGCCGTGAGCGCGCGCGTGCCGTTGTCGCCGGGCAGCGGGGGGCTCTCGCGCCACGTCACCACGTAGCCCAGCAGCTCGCCGTGCCACGTCTCTTGCGAGGGAGGCTGCCGTACCACCATCAATATTAAATAGGAAAATACCTAGCAGTACTTTGCAGTGCCTTGCTTAGAGGCCCCCATTCTGCTAGACAATTTTCTTTACTATGACATTAGTATCGTCGCAGAATCGTCATCAGAGACACGTTTTTGTATTAAACGTGGAGATTCTTTGTCGGCATCAGGGTCCTTATGAAGCGATTGGTTTGGAAGAATTGGGTTTGATAGCATTACTATATTTAGAACACATGTTAATGTACGCATATCTCCTAATAAGGAATTTTGTTATTTAAATTTCAAATAGGAAAATATAAGTATCAGCATTTATGACTTGTTTTAAGATTTGAGGCTTGTTATGATATGTTACTAATGTTTTAATATGCACCTGCCATTTCACCAACAGTTCTCCCGAAGCAGTGGCTTCAACTTGGACGTTATGAGGTGGTTCCGAAGGCGCTGAAAAGTTTATTTAAAAAGTTAGATATAAGCTTTATTTTCTTTGAAAATCGTTGCTTGCTAGGGTTTCACTATAGATTTTAATATGACAGAATGTATGAATGTTGAGGTAAGGATGTACCTTCTTCCAGAGTCTGCACGATGACGGGCTGCGAGTAGTCGCTGTCGCCGATGGCGTTGACGGCGGCGAGGCGCAGCGCGTAGGCGGTGGCGGGCCGCAGCCCTTCCACGCGGAACTGCAGGAACTCCTGACTACCACCCGACTCCACCGGCCTGGTGGAAGATATTTCTAATTAGTGTGAGGTCATATAGCTCGCAGAACTGATAAATTCTGAGAAGTAAAGGCTCTCGAGTGACGGCCGCGATGCAATGCGAAACGGGGTGTTAGGAGACCATTCATTGGATAGACTGACGATATCTTAGAGGTCACAGGGAGTCGATGGATAGAGGCGGCTCAGGACCGCTATTTGTGGCGTTGTACGTGGGAGGCCTATGTCCAACCGTGGACGTGTGATATGATGATATACTTTTCATAAATTTTGACCGTAGAGGCCACGATGTCCCTGATGGGTGCGTCGGCCCAGTCGGGTGCGAGCCTGGTGCGCGTGTCGCCGATGGCGCGGAACTGCAGGCGGTACGCGCTGACGGCCGCGTTGCCGTCGAACCCGCGCGTCCACGCCAGCGTCACCACGCGCCCAGTGAGGTCAGCAATGAACAGGCCTTGCGGGCTCTCCGGTAGTTCTGGAATCATATTGTAGACAACATATAAACTGGCTTTCAGACCCCACTTTTAGCTATAAGCTTTGCTGTTGGGCTGGCTCCTATCAAAACTAATGTTATCGAAACAATTTGTTGCAGAAGACCAATGATGATTGATAATTAAATGCAAAGCAGCATTACTCACATATACATGAGGGTCTACAATTCTACATGCCTTAACTTTACATTATGGATATTCGTGTGTTGGCTTGGGTCTGTGATTTTCTAAATAAATAATTATTATATTTGATGGGCTATAGCGCTCATTGGTGGAGGCCTATGTCCAGCAGTGGACTGCTATAGGCTGATGATATTTGCTGCTATAAATTAAAGCTGTCGGAGACAACCGGTTCACATCCCCGCTACCAGAGCCCCGACCGACGCCGACCAAACGAGAGGGTGAACTGGCGCGGGCGCCTACGCATTCTTACAAATCGGGTCACCGACTAACACACACGTATTTTTCACCGCACGAATACAGCATTCGGTATATGAGCAGCTCGTCGCGTCCATACGCGTTTTCTGCGCGACACCGGTATACGCCGGAGTCCGCGCGCGCCTCGTGCGAGATACTCAGCGTTGTAGTAGTGTAAGCCACAATCACCTTGCACGGCGAGGTATATGAGCAGCTCGTCGCGTCCGTACGCGTTCTCTGCGCGACACCGGTACACGCCGGAGTCCGCGCGCGCCGCGTGCGTTATCGTCAGCGTCGCGCTCACGCCGCTCTCCGACCGCTTCTCCGACACCGATACCCTGAAGAACAATAGATGTCGTATAGCTGAACAAGAATTTATACATTAAATTTTCCTTTATTTTTTATTTTTATATATTTGGAAAACAAAAAGCTTATGCTACAATTGATAGTACATTTAAAATAAGAGTAAATGAAGATAACACAGTTTCTGCTTGTAGTACGCAAATATAACTGGTTACAATATGGTAAGTAGCTATAGAAGAAAAAATAAACAAATTACGTGCCAATTTAAACATCACTAAAATTTAAGAATAATGAATTACTTAATACAAAGAGATAATAATATGCGTGTCCTCAGTACCCGGAAATATAAAAAAAACCTAACGGGCATAACATAGGAAGGTGTACATAATATAATAAAAAAATTAAAATAAAATTAAGAATTAAAAAATGCCCTTATTTATAGAATTTTTTTTTTGTGCCTTACATTGAAAAGGTCAACATCTTTTGTGTATGTCTTATCAAAGACATGCATAGTTCGCAGTAAGTATGAGTTTTCCCGGTAGTTAGTGGCACAGGACGGGACGTGAAGGTTTAGGAAATTTCGTCGAGAAGCGCGGCTGGATGGAACAGTTAGTCCTATTCCAGATAAGAGCGCGAGTGAGTCAACTAGACTTAAAACAACTTAAACAACGGCTACCCTTCTCAACTCGAGGGGCACAATGATGGTGTCTACAGCTATCTGTAAAGTCGGCTATTATGATCCTATGCTTATAGTTGATAAATTTGAGAAATGTTCGCTGTGGTTTTTCGAGTAACGAAATATATTTGTTGTACTGGGGATTCCAGACCTGAGAGGCGTATTCGAGGTGACTTCGGACTAGTGAGCAGTAGAGTATCTTTTTAGTGTTTTAAGAGAGAGGAAGTCCTTGGTCACCCGAAACAGAAAGCCGAGCATCTTCATGGCTTTGGAGGTGATATTACCTTCATGTTGGTCAAAGTAGTTTGGAGTCCAAAGTAACGGCAAGATCAATAACAGAGTTAGTCCTTATGCGTTTTTGGTTATTAAAGTTATAGCTAAAAGTTAAAATGTTTGGGGATCTACTAAAAGAGATGCAGAAACACTTCTTAACATTAAGTTCATATTAGTTGATCATGCAGTAAGAATGAAGGCGGTCCAGATCACTCTGCAGAAATAAAAGGTCAGACGGTCAATCAACTTTTTTAAATAGTTTCATATCGTCTGCTAATAATATAAACTTAGAGTAATGAAAACACGAGCCGATATCATTGATAAAGATGGTGAATAGGAGTGGACCAAGAATCGCCCCTTGGGGGACTCCAGAGGGGATCACAGATGCCCCAGATCTGTAACCATTTAAAACTACAGTTTGATAACGACCATTTACATATGAGGCAAACCATCTCAATAAGTTGCCTTTAATACCAGCTGAGCAAAGTTTGTTGAGTAGAATAGAGTGGTCGATCAAAGGCTTTGTTATAGTCAGTATAAATTGTGTCCACCTGCTTTCCCGACGCCATTCCATCAGTTACAAAGTCTATAAAACTTATGAGATTCGTTGTAGTTGACCTACCTTTGAGAAAACCGTGTTGCTCATTGATGAAAAAGTGTTTTAATGCAAAGTAAAACTGCTCATGGACAATTTTCTCAAAAATGTAAGCCAACACACATAACTTGGAAATTGGTCTATAATTACTGATATCCCGCTTTGATCCCTTTTTGTGAATAGGAGTAATACATGCAGACTTCCACATAGTTCGGACAATTCCTTCAGTTATAGATCTTCGAAAGAGTACCTATACTAATAGGATAACATAATAAGTTGGCGCAATTTTTAAGTAGTGTATTTTATTTTTCTTTCTTAGGGATAACAAACAGTATCACTTAAAAATTAACTATAAACTATTAAACTTAAATAAACGTAATTCTAGAAGTGAACCAGCCTCGTTATCCACTTACTATTTGTACAAGGGGTGGTGTTAGTGAGCATTTGTAACAATGTAAATCACATGAAGAGTTAAGTACAATCGAAAATAGTATGAGTTGACAATATCAGGTTGATGGCTGTCTTATACAAAGCTGGTAAAGCAGCAAATGGATCTGTTTCAGAGAAGTACTTATTGTATGCCGTTGTCATTCTATGCAGTGGAGCACGCACACCTGCGTTCGTTTTGCAAGGAAGTTTGGGATGGAGACCATCTAGTCCAGCTGATTTATTACAATCAAGCGTTTTAATTAATTTCAAAATACAGTGGGGAGATACTTCTATAGTATATAAATCAGTAACAGGTTCAGTCTCAACCGTGGTTTTCCTCATTAGATTGGATTACATACACATGAGGATTTTGATTTTGTGATTGGGCGTAAATTTTAGAATAATAATTAATAAGCTACACAGTAAGCAGAGCTTGCGCACACTAGGCAACTGATAGGGTGCAATTTATTTTTGACTTGACGTACAGACCTGTAGGTAGTGAGTTCGATTCTCTCCATGTTGTGCGTCCACTGCAGCTGTATCGGCGGGTCGCCGCGCGCGTCGCACTGCAGCGTGGCCTGCGCCGTGCGCTTCACCGTCATGTTGCGCGACGAAAACTCAAAGTGAGCTGGCTCTGAAACACACAATGACGATTATTTTAGTCATTTCAGATTATTATTTCACTTATTTATTTGAGTGCTAACTAGCTGATTTGAGAGACTAGGTCATGTCCATAGAAAAACAGGGTTTTAATAGAAAAGTAGCTTACTTTCACTTAATGTTTTTGCAATTTTGTAAAAAAAATTACTACTTTGGTCTTGTTATTTCAAACACTGGCCTAGGAACATTAATTTATATTTTCTTGGTAGGTGATGGGGCATAAGTCTCACCATTGACAGAAACAGCAATAATCTTGGAGAGTCCCCGTCCGATGCCGTTGTCTGCGCGGCACATGTACTGGCCTTCGTGGTGGTGCGCGGCGGGGGCGATGCTGAGCGAGCCGTTGCCGAGGACTGAGAACTGCAGGTCCAGGTTCGTTACCGGCCTGAAGTCTGCTACTCCGGTACCTGGGTGCAAGGGAAAATAAAGGTTATGATTACGCCACTTGGCTCTGTTCACAACCTAGTATGAGTGCTCAAATAATATATTAGGTAGGTTTTTCTTTCCGGATGGTGAGGAGTTCACTAGACCAGACCAGGGCCCACCCATAATAGATGTATCAACGAAATGTGAATACTGGGAGGATGACTTACCATGTCCTTTAAGCCACGCTATTCTCGGCTCCGGATAGCCCTTGGTCGCACAGTGAGCAATGATCTGAGTGCCAAGTAACGCAGACACGTCCTGTGGCTCGTATACCCAGCTCGGAGCCACCTTGACGGCCAGGCGGGCAGTGTGGTTCACCTCCGCTGCGTTGTTTGTGGCCACACACGTGTAGTCTCCACTGTGCTTTGACGTAACGTGCGAGAATATTAGAAAGCTGAACTCATCTAAGGACTTCGCTTGGACCTGAAATGCACAACATAGGAGTCACAGCCAAGTTTTAGGCACTGCAAAATGTGAAGGTTAAAAAACCTTTTTTGTTTACCTGCAATGTAGAAGGGATAACATGGCCATCTTTCAACCAAGTGAAATACACAGGTTTATCTCCAGAAGTAATGCCACACAGCACTTGAATCGAGCTGCCTTCCACTAAATCCGCAGGAAAATTAAACCCAGCAATCTTTGGTGGATCTGAAATGACCATTACAATCAAGATAAAACTAAAAAATAAACAGCTTTTGTTTGATCTGTAGTTAGTATATTTACTTTTGACATAGATCTGTATGTCCTTTTGTGCGTATTGTCCGGAGGGGGCAGTGACCCTGCAGGAATAGACGCCGGCGTCGCTGGGCTCCGCCGGCCACAGCAGCAGCTCGCCGCCGAGCCCCGACAGTGCTCTGCCACCAGCTGAGCTCAGGTCCATGCCACCACGCTGCCAGCGAATCTCACTACAATTTATACATAGAAAAACTTTAACTTTACAGAAGGGAACTATGAAAATGAATAAATATTTGACTTCGAGATTAGGTACGAAAACTAGGGAGAATAGAAACTCAAAAAAAGAAAACACAAGAGTGGTAACATTTAAGACATTCCTACGAGAATTTAAACTGAACGAAGAGCTATAAAGAAACGGAAAGGAAACTTATAAGTTAACTAAGCAAATGCACCTCCATCAACCTGATTGGAAATCCTGCGTAGGGGCAGTAGATGGTGGTGTTGACGCCGGCCACGGCGCGCACCGGGCCCGCTGGCCGGATCGAAGGCGGACCTGCGACGAAGCACTTTCATTATAGGCATATCTAGTTCTTATAACGGCTTAGAAAAAAATACACACAATAATTGTTCAAAAAATGGTGAAGAATGGGGCTTGGAGCGGGCAACGCAGAACCGACGACTTGACTCTGAGGAAACTTATAGTGGACATTTTTAAGGGTTTAAGGAGGATGTTTTGCGTCCATAGTCTGTAACATCGGGACTGGGGGCTGGGGCTCGGACGTAAGGCTCCATTGTCACCACTGAATACTGATGGACTCATATTTATTATTTCATATTTATTTTATTGCATCATTGTGTACATTTATGGGTCTTAGTATCTAGGTAATGTATAAGAAACACAATGGTACCCAAGCAGGGTGTGGCAATTATGTACTGTGAATGGAAGTGAGCCGGGTTTCTAATAAACTCAGTTTAATAGATAAGAGAGAAAGAGAGAGTAATGGAAAATTTAAATTCAATCACATAGTTTTATTTAAGTCAGTAATATATGTATTTTTTTATATATGCATTTTAATAATTGTCATTTGTCATTAAAAAATTCATTTAAGTTATAATAGCATTTATTTATAAGATATTGTTTCAATTTTATTTGAAATGTTTTGTCTTTTCCCTCGTCTTTTAGTTCATCGGGTATTTTATTATATATTTTTGATGCCATCACGTTTGGCCCACAACTTCGCATTTTTAGTTTTGAAGTGTGATTTTGTGTGTTTATCTAATCGGATAGCGTCGCGGTAGGTCAGCACTTTTTTGGTAATATTGGGGGTATTTACAGGTGAATTTGCAATATTCAAATATGTAGATACTTGAAACTGTTAGGATTTTCAGTTGGCGAAAGTGTTCTTTGCAGCTCTCGGGGCACTTTATCTCTTTATTATAACTCACCGTAGACATTGAGCCGGGTGGAGTGTTCGACGGTGCCGCGCGAGTTGTACGCGCGGCAGGAGTACCGCCCGCCGTCCTCGGCGCGCACTGACGTCAGGTTGAGGTAGCTCACCACGTCACCGTTCGAGTTCATGAACTGGGACACTGATCTGTAAACGAACGAAGCAACACCACCTTAACACGAGCCTTTCATAATTATGTAAAGTAATTAGTAGGTAGCTAGGTAGGTATAACATTTCTTCATTTTGAATTCTGGTGCACTTTGTGCAATGCAAAGTCAACTTCAAAGTGATTGATCGGATACAGTGACAGTACTTCATAGATAGAATAGGTATGTCATGTCAGAATTACTAATAATGAAGGATGTTGTTGATATGAACTCAAGAGCCTCTGTGGGGTTAACAACACAACGTAATTTAAGCGCCACGAACAACTCGTGAAAAGGCGTTATTCGCGTTAAATAGCGCCCTGACACGCGCTATTCGAGCTTATAACGCGCGTTACATTATGTGTTAAATAGCATGGTAGCCCCACTGGCTGGGGTGTAAAGGGGACTCCAACATCTCGTTTTCCCTTCTGCTAGATAACGAACTAGTCCTTGGCGAAAATATCAAACATTCATCATAATTCAATACCTACACATTGATTGTACAATAAAATTATATTCCATTACTTGACACCGGCAGAAAAGTGTCCAACCAGACAGAGACACAAGTGCCAAGCCAAGTGCCAAGTTGTCTGTTTATTTGTAAGATTAAGAAATAAACTTTAATTTCATTACAGTTAAAACACAGTTGTCATAAACAAAGAATCATCATCATCACCCAAGAGCCTCTTGTGTTCGAATAAAGTAAAATTGGTTTTTAAATTTTATTGTAAAATATACATACGTACCTAAACTAAACTTTAATTGTCGTTTCTTTGATTTCTGGTAAGATAGGTAGGAACCTAATTAGATATTAAGCTACCTACCTATTAAATGTTATTGTACCTAAGTTGATTTTTCATTTGTATCTACTAACAATAAAACTTTGATTTCAGAGCAACTTATTATCGTTTAATTTAATACAATAGATACATCTTCTATTTATACTCTTGTTTGAAACTCCTCATAACAAAGCCCAATAATTATCAGCATGGCCTCTTTTGTTTAAATTTTTCAAACATACCGTTTCGAATTTGTAAGAAAACCTAAGCTGCATTGGGATAGGTAGGTACCTGTAAACGTTTTAGTCTCATGAGTAGCAGAACTTAATGAGGCTGAATTCCTCAAGGCTAATACTCTCACCCCTACTGTTAATATTTTTGCTACGCCAAAATTACGATTCCAATCTGCGTCCAACAACCAATTAAATCATAACTCGTCACAGCAAATGGACCGTAAATTCTGACCCGCTGCACATTGCCAGATGCGTAACGAACGAGGTTATAGGAAAAATCAATAGCATTGCAAATATCCATTGAGCCGGATCTACCTACCTACCTACCCGGTGCACATCATTCAGCTGGACTGGCAGCAAACATCAGATAGATTCCGAACATATTGTAACTCTGTTTCGAGCACAGAAATAAATTTTTTGAAACTAAAAGCAATGTAAACTCAAACACAAACCAGCAAATTAAACTAAAAAATGGTATTCTGTTGTATGGTATGTGAATTGGCACAAAATACGGTAAACATGGCACATTCCAAACGTTACCATAAGAATTACACTGTAGGACATTTAGGGTCCTATATCAGCAACAAATAGCAGCAGGAGGCGCGCTTGCCAACTCCGGCCCTAAGTGCCAGATGCAGCGCCGGCTGCCAAACGCGCGCTTGCAACCAACGGGGCGGCTGCTTTACGGCGCTACTATTAGTTTTATGACTTAGACGGCTTATGCAAATTGTAGCGAGTTCTTGTTATTGTTTCCAACTTGTATTGGATTCTGCTATCTGTTAATATGTCTAATTTTACGTTCGGTTGCGGGAACATTATTCTGTAAACAATTTTGATGCGTGACTATAGTTACCTATAGTTATTCTGTAGCAGTGGTTATAAATGTGGAAGTTGGAGCAAGACCGTTTTAATACACTAGGTATCTTTCAGCAATGACCCCGAGTCAAATATATGATGCATTAAATAGGTACCTACTGATGATGGGTGCCTGCGGTACCTGGTGTGCAGTAAACAAATGCTTCCAATCTTTGGCACAGTTATGTAGTTTCTCAATGATCAGCCTTCATCGTCAAATGAACGCGGCGGAACAAACGAACGAGTGAACGGTCTAGTGGATGTGCATGTTGTGGAGGCCGGGGCTGCGTCTGAGGGCGGTAGGTACCTCTGTGCGGAGGCGAGCTCGTCCAGCGGCGCGCCGTCCAGCAGCCAGGTGAAGCGCGGGGGCGGCGCGCCCGACGCGGCGCAGTGCAGCGCCAGCGCGGGCCCCGGGTGCAAGGCCTGCTCGATGAACGTGTAGTGCAGCTCTGGAGCTGTGTCTGACGAACAAACAATACATAAGTAAAATACAGAGGTCATCGACAAAAATTCTGGTTAACTTGGTGCTCACGGTAGAATAGGAATCTTCAATCTCTTTCCGGATGGCTTGGCCAGGCTTATATTTACACCCATAATAATTTTCATCGATAGTAAGATAGCCAAAGCTACTGACAATATATTACTTTTACTGAACATTAAGACCATATCAATATGATCGTAAATTATTTACAAATGTCTGACTATCCCATTTGTTACATTAATATCC
Source organism: Eupithecia dodoneata (assembly GCA_947044415.1). Taxonomy (NCBI): domain Eukaryota; kingdom Metazoa; phylum Arthropoda; class Insecta; order Lepidoptera; family Geometridae; genus Eupithecia; species Eupithecia dodoneata. Next base: position 543,358 of record OX345656.1, on the reverse strand, counting down.
GGCACAGTGGGCTTATTCCCAGGCCTAATGGAGTAGCGGACTCGATCCGCGAATCTATGGCCCATAACTCACTATTATCCATTCATACTCGCGGATAAGGAAACAAGCATCTCCGAACTGGCCTCCCCGACCGGGATTCATCCGCCAGGAAATCTACATTAATATAATTTTATTTTCTCGTTTGAGTAATTCTCGACCAGATTGCTATGCAATCTGAGGAACAAGTTCATAGAATCCGCTTAGTGTTTTTGATCAAGTTCCAACCGGAGCAACTGTCGTAATTCTGCATTTGAGCGGCGTGGCGCAAATCCTGCTGCAGCGTAGGTACATTTCCAAATAATTCAATTTGGCGTTAGTAATATAACAAAATGAATACAAGGCTGGCGGCGGCGGCGGCGGCAGGAAGCCGGTGGAATTATGAGGGGCTAAATTGTGAGCGGTCGCGCTGTGAGCGCTTTATTACAGCGTGCGCCGGACGCACTGACAGACGATCTGTTAGGGCATGGGGCGAGCCACGCGCGGAGGCGATCGCGGGGCATGCCCAGGTCTACCATCACCTATATACTGGAGGTATGATTATGTACTTAAGTAGCCGTGTGGTGCTGGCTTAGAATTTCCACCCCAGCTTTGCCCGTGAGTGTCGTAGGAGGTGACTAAGGGATATCTACCCGGAGGCGGCGCCGGCGCGGCGGCGGGCAGCAGCGCCTCTTGCAGAACAATTAACCACCGAACTGCGATCCCCCCCAACGCGCATGCTCAGCATGGGATAAAATACATATAATTGATTATCAGGTGGAGAGCTGCGTCCAGCATGGGCCCACAAGCTGTTGAGATTGAGTTATGTAGCTAGTTCTGTAGGTACAGACCTTATTGAGGCGGAATAAAAGAGACTAGAGTTTAGTTTTTAATTTATTTTGTTTGGTACATTTTACTCGTACTATGACTGGTTAAGTAGTACCTACCTATCATCGAAATGCTTCTATAGCTGTTACAATAATCTGTCGTGCATATAACAAAGTCGTTTCAGCAGTTTACTGCGATGGTATCCATTATTTTTATCAACCAGAAATTGATTTCATGATAGGCAGTTGAACACCATTGGCAATCAGTTTAATGTACGCGTGTAACTGAGTCGCAGTCCGCCGTTGGCACACCGCCCCGCGTCGGCTAACGTTGGCGCGTTGCATCGCTCCTGCGAATTTATATCAGATGCCCAACACTGATAGCTGCTAATTATGCTATTGTATGTAACGGCCATCAAGTCCAAATTAATGCTGGGGTTGTTTAATTTTATTACTGTTTATTTTGTTGTCTGCGTATAAAAAGGGATCATTTCTCTTAGAAGCCATTTGAGGAACATTTTTCGGATATATTCCGAGAAACATCGCCAAAAATAACAAAATATGATAAGGTGAAGTATTACTCCCTGATCCTATCAGCGCAGGCAGACGAACGAGCGCCCCAGTCAGTAGCGGCATCAAACACAAACGAGTGCTAATGCCATTGCTAGAGCCATCCATCTCGCTCTAATCACGTGTTTGGCCGCTGATCCCCGAAAATGAACGATACATTACTACTCATAACTACAAACAACCCGAAAATGAACCTAGTGCTGAAGAAAATAGGATTTCGTTTAGATTATTTTCTGCAAGTTTTTGGGATCCGCTTATTATTAACTAGCTGTTACCTGCAGCTTTGTTCACTAGGGATTTGATTTCATCACACTTGTCACAATAATACCTAAGTATTATAAATGCGAAAATTTGATTGTGAAGATGTTTATAACTTGGTGCTACGAATAAATGTTTCACATAAACATAGGCAGTAATTAGTACTTTGATACATTTGACAAAGTTCACGATTAGACAAAAGTTTTGTTGTGTCAATGTTCGCTCGCTGCTCACTGCACAAGACGATGATGCAGAGAGCGTCATCAAGCCTACCTAGGTACTATGAGTGCACGACACCAACAGTTGCTGAATTCTGAAAAGTTTTATTTAAATATGTATATGTTTAATTTTATCTTGTGTTTTTTTTTCAATTAAAGCAATACATGTTTTTTCTGTTCTATTGAAGTTATTTTATACAATATAAAATTATAATATGTAGTTAGTGCCTTGTCGAAATGACCAATAATAAAAAAACTGACCTTAAAATTGTTGTAATAATAAAAATGAAGTCTTTCAGAAATTCTATGTACAATATTTATGATACTTTCGCTACATATTATGGCATGGCCATGGGACCTTCAGTATATTATTTCCTGGTGCAGGTAAGGCAGAGCGCAGCGCGCTCTCCCGCCCCTATTTTAAAAACAGTTGAGGGCGATGAAAAAATGTTGGTGATGTTTTTTAGCATATTTATCTATTTTTCTATTCTACTTACATGTTTATACGAGTAATAGATGTCAACATCGCATCGTTGGTGCTAGATAATTACGAAAAACCAACAACTTTTATCCATTAACACGAAACTGGACTATTGAGACAATGTGTACGAGTATAACGCCAAAACAAAGGCGTATACGAGTTTCCAGCTGGTTCGCTCAAACAGTCAGGTTGACCCAATTATTTGTCTAAAATGACTGAACTAACTGTCCGCCCGCGCCCGTCTGAGCGCGGGACATAAAATTATTTATTGTGTCAATATCGTGGATATTTTTCGGTTATATATAAGCGGAAAGCTCCTTTTCACGGACGTTTTGATAAATTTGAAGTAAAATATTTATAAATAGATACACAATCACAAGACCTTCGTAGAATAACGAAACAGCTGCAAATTTGACGACATCCGAGAGCCGCATAGCACTATCCGCACTACAAAGGCTACAGCCTACGCTTGTACAGCCTCTGTCGGGACCGTTCCACTGTCCCTATACAGAATATTAATTGCGGGATCATAATATTGTTACCGTAATTGCTTTATTAGAGCCGGAGGTGTTGGGTTCATGTGTTCGCGGCTAGTGCGGGGTGATGCGGGTTGAATTACCGACGACGGTTTTCACTGTTTACATTCAAATGAAACGGGAGTACCTACATGTTCAACTTATAGTTATAGTAAAAGTGTGCTCCCTCCCACATTATGTTCACATTTTATACTTTTACTTTGTTTTGAAGCCGTAATGTCAAGCATTAGGTACGAGTATGTAGGTAATTATTATAATATACTTTATTTTAGAATAGTTTATTTCTAATGTAAGTGACATTGTGTCTTTTTGAGAATCAATTTCTTTAAACCGATTCAAGTAACTATCAAATATTTCTGAACTGTTCAAAAAGCAGTCGAGGAGAGAAACAAAACAATCAAAATATTGTAATTTAACTTTATGTTAGTTTCAACACAACAAAGCCAACAACCGCCTCGAAAAGCTCCAATAAAATTAAACGGGTATCAAGCATTCCAGAAGCCATAGTTCCATTCGAGCAGCATTAGCAAGGGTCAATTCCCGCCGGCTCCAGGCCGTAACATAATACCTCGAGGCCTACAAAGGATTGGGACGAGGTCATCGCACCGAGGCCTCCCCGGTACTCCTCAGCTAGATCGGTTACCTTCCGGACAGCACAGAGGTGCGGCTTGCTAACTATTGTGTTCGCATTTCATTGAATATCGAATATGATACAAATACAGGTATGTACTCGTACCTCGACCGACTTCCATTCAACGCATTGCATGACTGACGCGCGTCTGGAGAGTCTGTAGGAGTACTTTTTGTTTAGTAGGTATAGAACGAAAACAAAACCACGGAAACCGAATGATTAGCTATATGTAGGATGCGAAAAAGTAAAAAGACTGTAATCAAGGGGAAAAAGTTAAGTTTCTCTGACTAACAAATATTTTGCAAGTTTTCTAAAGTAATGTTTTGTTTTCAAAATTCCTAGATTCTAAAATCTGCCAGTCTATATAAATTCGTCCTCATCACTGAAATTTATAGAGGCACTGCAGTGTGCTATCTCCCTAACCCGTGTATGCCGGACAGTATAAATGCTGGCTCGGAGGCGACGGACAATAATCGCCCGACGTCCGACGTCCGGTGTGCGATAGAGGCGAGAGATCTCGCGACAAAGGGCTGCTACAAGTCAAGCCGTTGTAAAAGATTGTGAAAGAAATATGATTTTGTCGAGAGCTTTCGACGTTCGTTGTACGCTTATTGCTTTACTCTTCGGTGAAGACTTTATTTGTTGCTGGTATTTAACGAATTGCGTCGACTATTACTTTAAATGGAAATGGTCAGCTAGAGACGCGCACTGTTCCCTCGATGTAAGTACCTGCCGACTCCCCAACCAGACGCTCACTGAGAGGACGTGGTCACGACGTCGTCGTCATCTTTCTTCGCAGTATAACAAAAAAAAACGAATAATAATAATTATGTAAATTCCTGTAGCGTCGAGAATGATCGATGTAAAGAGTTTGCAACTGACTTCGCTTCAGCTCATAGCTCGCGCTCCGCGTCAGGCAAAGTGACGCATGGCCCATTACTGCATCTGGCGTTAATCAATAACTGTCCGGCAAAATGCTCCACTGGCCCACTGTCATTTATCCTGTACAGCCACGCTACAATCAACTCTACGCCGCCAGCAAAGAGACCAATTTAATATTTTCTACTCGATCAAAGTGTACGCAATCAGTGACTTACAAAAGCCTGAGATAATTACAGGAACTCCGACAATAGCTTTATTTTTGGGCATATAGGTACCCTTGTTGGCAGGTAGGTACGTACCCTTTGGGAATAAAAAGTTACTAGGGACTGAATACAATCAACCCTACGCTTTTGTCACAAAGGCCATTATCGTTTGAATCGAATCCTTCTAATTTTCACAGCTTCAACTGACGGGAACATGTCTTTGACCAATTGAATAGAAATTTGGGACTGTTCGGTTTCCCTTATTGAAATGTGCTCCACGAAGCGATTGGACCTTTATTTCAGTTGGGTGATAGGCTGCCCTCGGCCTCGCCGCGACAACACCTTAAGCCGTAAGTGGATGAAGGGGTGTTATCCCGGCCCGGCGCCCGCTCCTAAGCCAACACGGAGTACTGAGCCTTCAGAAATAAAACTAAACACTGTCGTTTTTGTAAAAAGAACCAATTATGCTAGGCACCTACTTCCGTGTCGTCGCTTTTCAAGTGATACAGATTTGCATTTTAAATGTTTTTTCCATTATTCGAGGAGAATGCTTTGTGGAAGTCGAGCTTCGCGGAACTGAATAACTTCCAAACTTTTAATTTAATTTGTGTTTGAGTCACTTCACTTGACATGTCACAAGTTTTGTAATTTTAGTTGTACACATGTTTACCGAGATCAAGTTTCTTAATTGTGATCATACTACCTACAAGTCTGAGTCTGAGATATTCAAGTGAGTATGTGAGGAACTGTATCGCGAGTGTATCAGTATAGTGTATCAGTAAGAACATACCTTGTGCACATAGTGCACAAGGTATGTTCTTGCATCAGGTTTTCCTTACGTTTGCATTCCGCGGCTTAAGTGAGCGTCCTGAGTCAGGGCGCATCGCATATATAAACTTTTCACCACTCCCACTTGAAAATGGTTACTTTGCTGCTGAAAAACAGTGAGCATAATCGGGTTTTGCTCAAATGTGGTATTAAGGATATCACATATAGCTTCTTGAAAATAGTCATTTGAATTTAACATTTTGTAAGTGTACTTTCAAATCTTTTTGCTAACTTGTTTATAATTTCTGTTTTCTCATTTATATGACTATGACTCTTTTCACGACTATTCCCTTACGCTCATGGTTTCGGATTTGGCCATCCACTCATAGCTCAAAAATCCACCTTGTTTATTTTGGGCCCAAACAGTTTTCTTACGTGTCGCGCAATAGACCGTCAGCCAAGTTCAGAAAAAATAGGTGACACAACCGCAGTACCTATGTTATTTCACATATAAACCATGGGGTAGGTATTGTGTTACCTGAAGCGAGCCACGGCACTGGGCTGAGGGTTTCATGTACGGGTTATGATGAAGGTGCAATACCCTCTGTAGATACACTCACTCTCGGCACTTCAAATCAAATCAAATCAAATCGTTTCTTTGCAAGAATACAAAATTATACAATGTCAGATCTTATAACTAATTTAGTAAATGTATTCAGCCTGCATGCAGGCGTGCAAATGTTATGCGAGTCATATTATTATAATTATATATTAAATTAATTATATTAGTCATTATAAGTAAAAATTTAAATCTCTAGACATTCGTTCACAGTATAAAAACATTTTTCAAGTAGCCATTCTCTTAATTTTTTACTAAATATATTTCCATTTAATTTTTTTAGTTCTTCCGGTAATTTATTGTAAATAGTTATGCACATGTTATACACATTTCTTTTATAAATATCTTTATGGCATTGGTGTTTATAGAGTGCGTTTCGAAACTTCGGCCTTTTTTGCCGGGTTATTACATCGCTACGTTTTTGAAAATATTTTGGATATGATTTTACAAACAGACAAACTTCCCTTATATACATACATGCGAGAGGAAGGATCCTACAGTTCTTGAAGAGAGGCTTGCAACTATCAAGGAACCAAGACCTGTTTATCACTCTAAGGCATCTTTTTTGAATTTTAAATACTCTTTCGACATCTACTGAGTTGCCCCACAGGAACAACCCGTACCCCAGGACTGAAGACACATGACCATGGTAAGCAGCTAGAGCGGCGTCAAAAGAAACAGCCTGGCGAACCTTCTTAAGAGCGAATACAAATCTGCTCAGCCGTTGGCACACCTGGTTCACATGGTCCTTCCAATTCAAATGCCTATCCAGAATAACACCAAGGAATTTAAAAGAAGTAACCTCGCCCACCTTCTCAATATTATGATCTATGTCAAGTTTTATAGGAATTGTATTATAAGAATTAAATTGCATTATTTTGGTCTTGTTAATATTCATTATTAACCCTAGAAAGATAATCATATTTGATACTACGGTAAAGATAATCATGCGTAATTTTCACGCATGCATTTTAAGTACCTGTTATTTCGAATTTAGCTAATAGAATTGAGCATAAGGTTCGTAAATGGGTTAATTAGGCTCAGATGAAATAATAAACACCAAAAAATATCGTTTATTTATGTTTATTTTCTAAAAGACGGACGCTTAATCTAAACTACTACATAAACTATGAAAAAGAGATAACAATTTTTATTTTCAGTGAAATTTTTTTTGGCACATAGTAATCAGTCATTTTAAATTAAAATTAAAATCAATTAAGACCATTTTTTCTATTTAAGGTCATATTAGTAGAATAAATCAATTATATACAGCTTTGGCACACATCCACATTATGCTCTCTGCAAATAATCTTTTTGCATCTTTTGCAGGAAGCATTAGCTTTACGCCTTATTTTTGAAGGGCAATACGTACAATATATACGTTTCTTTGGTTCTGGAGGCTCTGTGTTGTCTTCTGTTGAACTGGAAGACACATTTGGCAATGTATCAGCGATATTATCCCGCAAATATCTTTTCAACGTAGGGACCTCTAAGCGTTTGGTCTTGAATGGCGATGTGAGAGCCGTACTTAGGCTTTTCATGAAATGTTTGCGGCTTAGAGGCTTCTCGCCCTTGGTCACAACATTGTGGTGGTATATTATATAGGCGTTTATACAGGCCACGTTTATCATGCCGTAAAATAACGCCATAGGCCACCTGTTCGTCTTTCTGCTGCTAGACATCAAGGAACACATTTGGTCCAACGTATCTACTCCGCCTTTTGTCTGATTATAATACATAATCATCTCCGGTTTTCCTGAAGTCTCATTTATGATCGCATCTTCATCGCAGGATGATAAAAGGTAAACCATTTTAGCCGGTTTCGGTTTATACGAGACTAGTGTGAGGGGTCCGTCAAAACAAAACATCGATGTTCCTGTACGCCTGGACCGAGTATTCTTCAATTCTTCTGGTATCTCGCGTTTGTTTGAACGTACAGTTCCCACAAGGGTCAATTTATATGGTTCTTGGAGTAAATTCTTTGCCAAGGGGATTGAGGTAAACCAATTGTCACAAGTAATGTTGCGACAAGTACCATGTATAGGCTTCGATAGCTCCTTTACATAATACTCTCCGAGTGGAACGCCATTGGTTTCAGTTCCTCTTCCTAAGTAAGGCATTGCATTTACCATGTACTTAGTACCACTGTCACACATCATTAGTATTTTTATACCGTACTTGCTTGGTTTATTGGGTATATACATCCTAAACGGACATCGCCCTCGAAAACCGAGTAGCTGTTCGTCGATTGTCACGTGAGCTCCGGGGGTATAATTATTTATACATTGATTGATAAAAATATCCCAAATTTTTCGGATCGGAGTGAAAACATCATTTTGACGCAGTGTTGGTCGTATACTTTTGTCGTCCATTCTGAGACATCTGATCAAAAAATCAAAACGATCACGGCTCATCACAGAAACGTAAATCATTGTCGAAGATCGATCAAACAGTTCATCTGTGGACATATGGTTATCTTTCCTCACTGCTGTCATTATCAAGACGCCAATCAAAGCACGTATTTCCTCTTCATTCGTTTCACGAAAGGTGGCAGAACTAGCTAAGGGTTCTTGTCGCTTCAAAGATATCTCGGCGTTAGTCCATTTTACGACTTCGACGATAATTTCATCCGTAAAAAATAAATTGAAGCATATGTCAGGCTCATATATGTTACGGCACATTCGTTTTGGGCCCCTCTGAGTTCGAACAATATTCTGTGCTGACATAGGTCCACGTCTGATGGATTTCGCTGTTGACCAGCAATGCTTATTCTTACCTCTAATAGATCTCTGAAGCAATGTTACTATTCGAGAACTCGACGATGACGATGCGGGTTGTTCTAGGTTTTCTTCACCTGCAGGTTGGTTTTCGTTTAGTGACGGCTCTTCCGCTTGTTCTTCATCTACGTACGCCTCTTCTGTGTCGCTCTGTATATCATAATCGCTGTCGTGATTCTCTTGTTCGCTCGCAGGATCGCTCGAAACCTCTTCATCACTCTGAAGAAGAGCAGACCAAATATCCCCCTCATCCAGGTTCGGTCTAGTCATAGTTGCACCAGGACATCTAAAATATAAAACAAAAACATAAAACACCTACTTAAAGTGCAAAAACACAACATCTAAAACAGAAAACACACAAATGCATAAACCGTTCCCATCCCTTATTATGTTCTAAAAGTCACGTAAAAGATAATCATGCGTAATTTTGACTCACTAGGCACCAAAAATTCAAAAATGGTGATACTTACCTAAATATTGCGTTTGCCACTCGAAAGGTCCTGCCGACGAATGAAATGTCCGTGACGCACGCCCTTGAAATCCCGCTATTTAGAAAGAGAGAGCAATATTTCGAGCGCGGATGCGTGAATTTTACGCAGATTATCTTTCTAGGGTTAAATTGTTGTAATCAGTCCATTTTATGATGTCAGAGAGAGCATTATTCAAAGTTTGCTGAGCCTGATCTTTACTGTCTCCTTTAATAATAAGAGTTGTGTCATCGGCGAAAAGAACGCATTTATGTGATATACAACAGAAATAACAGAGGTCCCAAGATGCTACCCTGAGGGACACCACTGTTATTCAAAATGTTAGCAGATCTAAACACTTGCTTCACGAAGCTGCCTTTGGTGTCTCGAGTGACCTTTGCTATCTCTGTGCATTGTTGCCTATTATGTAAGTAGCTAGTCAACCAGTCTAGTGCTCTACCGCGAATACCATAATTCTCTAACTTGACCAGGAGTCTGCCGTGATTCACAAAATCAAATGCCTTACTGAGGTCCATAAAAAGTGACAGCACAGGACTACTACCTTCGTTAATGCTCTCTGTGACAAACTTTATTAAATTAAAGCATGCGAGAGAAGTTGAGCTTTCCTTTCGAAAACCGAATTGAGCATCGTTAAGAATGTTGTGTTTATTAATAAAGTTACTTAGTCTTCTGACCATCGCCTTTTCAAGTATCTTTGATAAAATAGGAACGATTGTTATTGGTCGGTAATTTCCTGGATCTGTTTTGTCTCCCTTTTTGAAGAGAGGCTACAATAGACATATTTACAATAGACATTTTTAGTTTTTCTGGAAAAACACCTTCTAAAAAAGATAAATTAATAATATGGGAAAGTGGGCAACTTATCCATTTAGCACATCAGCTGCGTAGTGAGTCTTTTCCCGCAACACAATACATTGCCAACGCCTTCTTTCGCTAGTCGCTTATAATGATGTGCTTCATTATGTGCAAGCGCATCTCGATAATGAACAGGTAAGTTGAGTGTGAGTGTACATACCTCCCAGCCGTAGCTCGGCGCTGGCCTGCGCGCTGTCCTGGTCGCGCTCGGCCACGCACTGGTACATGCCGCGGTGCGCGCGCACGACGGCGTGCAAGCGCAGCGCGCGCTCGCCGCCGCCCACGGGCACGCCGTCGTGCAGCCAGCGCACGCGCGCCGCTCCGCCCACCACGCTGCAGTTCAGCTGCACTGAGCTGCCACTGTTGGCCACCTGCACACACACAGTTACACAGTTAATACAAATCGATTAATTGGGACCATGTTAGACCAAGAATTAAATAAGAGTAGATGCGAAAAACACGGTAGACGTAAACCTCGGAGGATCTATGTTCAGGTAACTATATCTATGTCAGTGTCACAGGTGAAGTAAAACATTCCTACCCATTTGTATGTACCGTTTTAACTTTAGTCAGCCGTAACTTTATCAAATGAAACGGGCGAGATACCCAGTTTATAGACTCCAAAGAAAAGGTACCTAAGGACCTAGTTCCATAAGGAGAGGAGTTCGTAAAAGTTGGCGTGACAAGAGGAGTTAGGTAATCAAACAAATGAAGTGGGCGAGTGTCGGGACAACCGGCAGGTGACCGAGACACATGAATAATTCACGCGGACACTCCTCGGTAACTAAGTTGACGCTGGCGACGACGCGGGAGATTTGGGGAATTGTTTCTTGAAGGCGAACCTAGTGGGAAAACGAGGGACGAGGGAAATGTTATCCAATGATGCTGAATGATGTGAGTCGAGGAAACACGAGTATCGGAATCGTAATAAAAGCTGGAATCAAACTGATTATTTCTAATAGTCCGTCTACAATATAGATAATTATCTTCTGCTCAACTCATCATGTTTTTTTTTAATTCGGGCGCCTGGTTCATGTCCCTGCAAGTATTTATTGATTCGGGCGCCTGGTTCATGTCCCTGCAAGTATTTATTGATTCGGGCGCCTGGTTCATGTCCCTGCAAGTATTTATTGATTCGGGCGCCTGGTTCATGTCCCTGCAAGTATTTATTGATTCGGGCGCCTGGTTCATGTCCCTGCAAGTATTTATTGATTCGGGCGCCTGGTTCATGTCCCTGCAAGTATTTATTGATTCGGGCGCCTGGTTCATGTCCCTGCAAGTATTTAGGCTAACATGTAGATCACTTTTAGAAAGAGCTGATGGTCATTCAATTCAATTCAATTCATTTATTCCGTTTTGATACATGTTATTGTACACTAGTAAAAGTGATAGCGGTACACATATTTTAAACAATAAATTCAATTACAAAATAGAAATATTAAAAATTATAAACAATTCACAAAAAATTTACATCTAGTAAGTACTAGCTGCGCCCCGCGGCTTCGCCCATGGAAATTTCTGCGCCATATTTTCTCACCGTATAATCCTTCCTTGGACTAAGACAAACATTTCGAAACCAAAATCAGCAAAATCGAACAGCGATAGATTTTAATATATAAGAAGAGTAACCTAAATACAGAATTCATCAGTCAGACCTTTGCCAATATCGTAATAGGACTTCAACAGCAAAAATATCTAATTTTTCTGCTAATTTCTCGAAAACTTAGTTTCGGACGTCGACCGGTAGTTTATTGTAAAAACGTCTGTATAAGTATACAAAACTATTAGGTACCTACGTTAGCAAGTATTCTCTTCTACATGAATCCATCCATTTTCATCATCCGTTTTTGAAACAAAAACACCCTATATTGAAGCATTTCTCCAAGCCATACGTCATCAATGAGTGAAAATACGCACAGTACACTACTATTATCCGTAGACGTCAAGGTAGAGGCAATCACCAGAGAAAGGATGAATGTGACCTCTACCACAAGGATACATTATTCATGGGGCACATCTCCCGTCCGGTCCCTCCGCGTGGAGCCTGTGATCTCCCGTCCGGTCCCTCCGCGTGGAGCCTGTGACGAGGGCAGCCAGCCTGCATCTCGTTAACTATGGGACGAAACTAATGACGATTGTAAGTTTGCTTCAAGGTTTCTCCTCGTATGATCGCGTCAAATATACCTAACCTAGAGCAGGCGCGCTGTTCCGTGGAAAGTTAGTGGGCGCATGGGATTTTTAATTGACTATTTTTCAAACATAGAGTTTAAGAATAAACTAAATTTTTATTTAAGGCGTTTAAACTTACTCTTAGCTAAAGGTAAAAAATAAAGAAATATGTTTATACATAGGTAATTATGAGAAGGATGGGAATCATCTTTAGAAAATTATGTTTATACAAGTTTTATTATTTTGTATTTATTCAAAACAATTCCATCTATTCTTACAGGATATGACCTAATACAATAGAGTAGTCCACATTGTATTATATTACAGGCAAAAAAACACAAAATGCAAAATAATTCAATAAAAATATGTTGATCAAAGTAGAAATAATACAATACAAATAGAAATAACCAATAAGCAATATAAACTAAATTGAAACACATGTCTTCTAGAAAAATATTTCAAGTATAAGTAAAAAAATATTCAATAAACCATAATTTGTTATAAAAATCGAAAACTAATTACCATCAAAAATTAAATAGTAGAGCTCTCGCTCTGTGAACAGTGGAATACGTCAATGGTTGCCGCTACCAGATTTAGTACTTGTATGGTGCGCGTCAGAGGCGCCTTGTTCAGCAGGTTAGTCCTTCCGCGAGGCACTGCGAACAGAAGCGGCCGCCTACGCCTCCCTTGGTACTCATCCGGTACGCAAGTTATTCTTATTCTCCATAAACCAAAATAAAACAGGACAGTAGGACAGTTACTGGAAAGCTTGACACGTGAATAGTTGTCAAAAATATACATTTGTTCACCAATTGCAGCTTAATTGACATAGCGCGCCCACTCTAGGTTGAACTGCATAAAATAATTACTTTAAAAAATACTTCCACAATTCCTCATAGAAACCTCTAACTAAATCTCAGTTATACCACCTACGAGTATGTATGTGGCAGCGAGCACTTATCCAATTAGATAAGTGCTCGCTGGTATGTGGTTATGAGATGATCAGGAGGTTGTGGGTTCGTTTCACGACGCGGGACAAATTTTAGTAATATTTTTGTTTTGGGTGTGATTGTTTGCTGCGTACCAAGTGTCATTATCATGTAATACCTACCTAATACCAGTTATCTTGTACACAAATCACAGCTCTACTTACAGAACAATATGACTTTCCGTCAGAATGTCCTTATTTGCAGGCGGTTTAGTGTTTTAAAACAGGCTCAAAACTTTCTGAAACTTGTTCCATGAACCTCACTCATCTCGGCAGCGCTCGTGTTAGGAAGCTGCTACAAAGTTCCAATCTCGTGATTTCTTCAAAGAAGGTTTTTAATTAAATCGAACGCCGATTTTTGTTTGTTCCGCGCATTTGTTAGTTGTATTGAGTTGGAAGTGTTTGAAGTCCGGGGCAAGGAGTACTCCACTTTACAAGCTACGAGTAACACATTTGGTACAGGATTAACTCGACAGTGGAACTAAAGAGTTTAGGAGCAAAGCAAACTGTTTGTTCTGAGCCCTGAGTCTGGTTGATTGACGTGGTATCGAGACGTGGCCGTGATGTCTCACAGTACAAGTACCGTGCTTAATCCTTTAAAATAAGAAAACGTCCCGATCCTATCCCCAACCGGAGCCCGGCTCTGATTCTCCATTAATAAAAACCAGAGCGCTCTTTTAGTTTTATCTTAATTACAAGCGTATCTTTAAAATATATTTTTTAAATATTCATAATAAGATATTAGAAATCAAACTCTATTCTCATTACTGCAGGTCGGCAATTTGCATGCGAGTCGCTGTTAGCATAACCCTTCGACTCATTTACATCGATATTCCTGTGACAACATTATTCTCGAGACTTCCGGCGCCTTCTTAGGAACGTGACTATTATACGAGGGTATTTACCCTTGTCTCCATCTCCACCTCAGTGCCCATACAAATACCTTGTTCACTGTTTATGTCGGATATTAATTATTATATCTGTGGGAACAAAACCACAGGCTTCAGTCGAAATGAAACACGAAGAGATAACCAATACAAACGAGCAATTGGAATTGAAATTTAGTCATTTCCGTGACGTAAACATGTTGTAAAGTAAATTTAAAATAGAAAATAAATTGCATGCAATTCATTCAAATAATTAAACTATAGATAAACGAGAGCTTGTGAGTCTGATAACAAAACCCCGAGCTATGTCTAGTCAAAGAGAAAGGTCGTGTGTTTGATGATGAGTAACCAATTTCGTTCGTCGCTTGTGGGGTCCCCGCCCGGAGCCCGCCCGGAGCCCGCCCGGCGCGATGGCAGCGCGCTGCGGGCTCACGCGTTGTCTCCCCGCGCTGTGCTCGGAATACTTATTTTTCAATTTTTCACGTCGACAACGCGTCTGTGACACGAATGTAAGCAGCCGGATGAATGTGTCTTTTGCCGTTACATTCGCAATCTGAGCGGCGGCGGTGAGCGATGCATTCGTCGCCCCGACGACATATGTATGTATATCATGCTCTCGATTCCGCTTCTAGTAATACCTTTTTCGAAGATACACAATGCAGCAAATGGTGTCAATATTGTTCGCATAATACTTAACTTTGTCAGCACAAAAAAATATGTGCTGTCTCTTTGTAATGTTCGTGTTATGTGTTATGTATACAAATAAATGTATTTTCTTTCTTTCTTTCTTTGCGGTAAAAATAACATGGATAACATTCTTGGTGCTTTAATTTTGCTGATTAGTGATAGTAGATTACCTGTGTGTAAATTTTATTCATAACAATTCGTAGCAAAGCTTGACTATTGCAAGCCGTAGCAGTGCTAGGGCGTAGCAGTGCTAGGGCGTAGCAGTGCTACGGCGTAGCATTCGGGTGCGGTGCGCCAGTGATTGAATCGGTGCGGTGGTTGGTTTGTGGCCGAGTGCCCTTGTTCGTGCCAACATACTTCATTACACAGTCCATAGATCGAGTGGGCTGAGTGAGATGAGTGAGGAGCCATGTCTGTAGCCGCTGCTGGCTCGAGGCAAAGGCTTAGCAATCATTTATCATGAACTAGTTTTTGCCCCCGGGTTCGCTCGCGTTATTTTGGGGATATAAAATAGCGTACAGATTTGGAATTCCAAGTGAACAAATATAAAATAATAAATGTATGGAATAATTTTTGGCACCTGATTATTGGGATGAAAGTAATCTTTTTTGTTCTTCTACGAAGCAAAATGAGGTTAAAAGTGGTGGTACCTGCAACTGCGGAAGGACTTGCACGACGAGCCGCGAGCGCACCCGGAGGCGGAGCTCCTTCCTCTGCTCGCCGTACTGGTTGTGGGCGCGGCACGTCCACACGCCTGGACAAGCAGAGTATACATTTTATTTCACCTTACATTTTTATACATTATATTTGTTAAATCATAATTCAATATTCGAATTGAAGGCAGTCGTGGATACTGCCGTCAATTTTCTGAGTACATCAAGTCGCTCCGAGACCACGGTCGCTGTAACGCAATGAAACCTACGGGAAAATAAAACAAAAGCTAGGTACGCGATAAATACCCGATAAATATAAGCTTTTAGTTTCCCAAATAAATAATCTCTAATGTTTTAATCATAAGTCAATTAACGACAGCCGCCATCTTAACGTAGACATATTCCCCATGTCTGTAATATTGGTAACCTGTAATCTTGTGCAATTCGGGCTGCGGTTGCGTTGTGGTCGACTGATCCGACAGATTTCACACGTGTCCTGGACCTGACGCAGGCACTATCACTAGAGATAGTGCTTGAGTTACTTACGGCCAAATTACTCAAACGCATCTTAGATTTAAGCACGTCTCAAGTAGCCATTTTTTTGACAGGTTTCAATGAAAATATGTCAAAAAATCGTCATTCGAGACGGGATTAAATTTTAATTGCGTTTAAGCATTCGGGGGTTCGTTACTTGTATTTACGGCGGCGCAGTGACTCGAGCTGGACTGGGCCACGAGAGACGGTCAGTGATCCCACGCCCAGCCACGTTACAGTCAAGTCGAGGCACGAAGTTTTTGTAGGTGTTTATCAACTTCATCGACGTTCAAAGCAAATAAAGTTGAGTTTTGAGGAGTGAAATAGTCGGGTACCTGCGTCGGAGAGCGCCGCGCGCCTGATGATGAGGACCTGCTCCGAGACGGAGAGGCGGATGCTGTTGGACACGGGGCTGAGGCGCCCGTTGGAGTGACGGAACCAGCTGCAGTCAACGGATCATTTCAACATGTTGGAATATGAAGGAAACAGTTATTGTTTGTACAGGGGCTTTTTGTTGCTTTTATTTCCGATAATTCAATAATCCATATCATAAATACACAAAATTAAACTACCTCAAGTGTGAGGTAACTTAATTTAGTGTATTTATGAGTAGTAACTATAGAGTTTGTTGTGTTTTTGAGAGTCTCACATATTTAAGATCACACAGTAAATTTATACTAATATTATAAAGAGGAAAGGTTTGATTTTTTGTTTGGTTGTTTGTATTGAATAGGCTCCGAAACTACTGGACCGATTTAAAAAAATATTTCACCGTTGGGAAGCTGCACTATCCACGGTGAACATAGGCTATATTAAAATTAAGAAATGTGAAATTTGAATTTAACGCGGGTGAATCCGCGGGAAACAGCTAGTAAAAAACTGCTTTGCCTCGTGTGGAGATCGCTAGGAAATTATACCAAGAATGTAATTAGAGTCAGGTACTACCTGTAGGTGGGCGGAGGGCTGCCGAGCGCGCAGCAGACGAGGCGGATGTCCGCGCCCTCGAACACCTCCTCGTCCTCCGACACGGGCAGCATGCGCGGAGCCATGCTGCCCGTCGAATCTGTGGAGTAGGACCTTGCATGATATATTTATTTTGCTTGATATATTTACATTGCACACCTAAAAAGTCACTTATAACGGGATATTTACCATGAAACTGTGCCAAAATATTGGAAAACTCAAAAATCAAATCATGATAAATATCCCGTTATAAGTGACTTTTGTGTTAATAACCATGATAGTTTCAAAGTGTTATTGCTCACGGAACAGCCGCTAACATCATTTGTTTTTAAATTAATATAATGCACTTTCATGTACATACATAGTCATTATACAACTTTTGAAACTATCATGGTTATTAACACTAGAGACATTTAAAACGGGATATTTCTACTTTATAACTCAAAAATCAAATCATGGTAAATATCCCGTTTTAAATGACTTTAGGGTTATCATAATTGTTTTATATATTCATTAAATATATTATCTCTCTTCTGTGGTAGTTATTAATTGTAGGAAATATAAACTCACATTTAGAAGCAACATTCAGTCGCAGTGGTTTTCGGTACTTATCTCAAAATAACTTTGAGCAAGTCTGTAAACTTTCTCCGTCTAGTTTAGTGACATTCCGGAGCAGAGTACCTCTGTAGGTCTGACCGCACTGAACTACACAACGAAGCTTTACACAAGAGAACCACACGACGCGACGCGACGTAGGTTGTCCAAATCTCCAATATATGCATCGCCTGGACTACATAGGTTAGTGCAATGTACTGCGATTATTGTAAAAATCACTTCCTTTCATAGATAAAATAAATAGCTTAACATTAATTTTAGTACCATTAAGGAGCTTTTGATTTAAATTGAAATCAGAACTTACTTAGTTTATTACTCATGAATGAAACAATCGTAAATCAAGGATCTGTTTCTTAAAAAATATAGAAGATATTCTATGTTGAAAAGACATAGAATATCTTTTATGATATGCCTGTTGATTCTTGCTGGTAAAGTCGTATTTTATGCTACATCACTAGCAGCACCGTCTAGCCATGCACCGTACATGGCTAGCACGCACGCACAAATCTCTCTAGCACGCCGAGTGAGCTAGAGGGGGTACTCACGTGAGACGAGCACGGCTTGCGGCTCACTCCGCCGCTTCTCCCCCGTGAGCGCGTGCTGCGCCTCGCACTCGTAGGTGGTGGGGTTGTCGGGCCTTGCGTCGCGCACCACCAGCACATCGCCATGGGACCCGCCGATTATGTAGCGACCGCCTGAGAACGGATGACACTAGTTATTATAGGTAAAACTGTTGAAACAGGTAGTTCATCAACTATGTTTGTGCCAATACAAAATGATACCTACTTCATTATACAGTTGGTAAAGTTAAAAATAAAACTAGATAAAACTAAATTAAACAAATCAACATAATTCATAGCATTGGCTATTGATTATGTTTGAGACAAAAATACACGGGGGTACGATGCGTTTGGTAATTGAACCAAACGCATCGTACCCTGTCAGAGGGTCCGCCCCACCCGCATCAACAAGAGATGATATTCTCCTCGAATTCATTTCAATAATTGTAGCGCGACGCTCACAATGGTATCAGTCCATCAGTCAACGCTGGCGGCGGCGGCGGCGGCGCGGCGGCGAGGGCGGCGTCATTTAGAATTCATTGAAAAACGCCCTGAAAGTTATCTGATCGCGCGAGAGTGCACACACGGCTCACAGACATGCGGGATGAAATTGTACACGGCCAAGTGTGAGTTTGATAGTTTGTGATTGTGATACTTTTTTGTTTATATAATAATAATAAATTTATTTCACAAATATAATATGCACACAATACAACAATCACATATTAACGCTAATTTAAACTAAGACTAATCGTGATCTCGATTTGTTGTCGACACTAGGATATCCTGCGCCATGAAACAGCTGATACAAATATTTCAATATATATTGTTTTTAGTATTAATTTATAGTCATCAAAAGTTCTTATGGTTAAACTATAATTTTACTTATTTCTGCTTAAAGTAAGTTCGGATCTCTCAAGATCATCTTCGCGTTCGAGAGAGCTGGAGCGTCCTCAACGAGACATTCCTATGCTGCTCCACAGCTGCAACTTTCACGATTCCAACTTCAACAACTGAACAGTTTAACGCTTTTCCCTCGCAATAATAAATAATGATAAGTTTTATGAACCTTTGTCTGCTGTTTTACTTCTTTTAATAAACTCAGTTCAGTGGTTTGCAAAACTGACCGTTTTTTATAGGGAAATTATATTTTAGATTACCAAAAGGTTGTAAATGTTGGAAGTTCCACTGGACGTAATTACTAATCGTAATCATCCGATGAAAACCACCTTTGTCCGGGAGTCGTCCGTCGCCGTACCGCCGCAGTGTCAACCATCGCCATTAATGCGTAAGTGCACTCAATCGAAGTCGCCTCCTAATTTCAAAGTCATGAGCGCGGTACCCCCTGCCCCTCCCCCTCTCGGTCTCACCGCGCCACCCCTCTCGGCGCCCGCCCTTTATGTTGCAAATTGAATGACGGATCCGCGACTCTAGAATGCTTAGCGTCTTTGACGATTGATATTTATTCAGTAGTTGCTTTTAATTTGTGTTTTGACAGGAAATGTTTAGTTGGATGAGATGGGCGTGCTGGCCGTGCATGACGGTCTTGTGATGTCCTTAGCTCAAAGCTCGACTTTACTCGCAAGAGACGTGTGTATAATAAGTGGCACTCACATACATTGTCCGTTATTATACATTCATAATTGTTATTCAGGCACTTTTTGTTAATCATTCATTTATAAGCATCCTGAAACCGACGTGTGTACATATATGTATATCTCAATACCTTTCCAACGTACTTCTGTTTATTTACAAAATGAAAAAGATATTCGTACAAAGAAAATATAATTTTATTTAACAACTTCTTGGTTTAAAGAAATTAATCTGAGATGAAATAAGCTTATTATCTTTACCAAGCAAGATTCAATTTATGCTTTTGTTTTACATTTTATAAAGAAAATTCTGTACACCCAGGATTTACCTGCGCCTCGAGCGTTTTCATAATGTAAGTTATGTGCTGAGCCGATACAGGTTTAACTTAGTCACTGAGGCTTTATGTCCGTAAATGTAAAGATTGATTGTTCAAGTAAAGATGTTATTTCAATTGTAAAGATTGATAACATGAAGTGATACAGAAGAAAGTATGTTTATTTCAGTACTGAGGTATATGCAGGTAATATTCTACACAGAAATTAAAGAAACATAATTGATCTTCTTGGATATTTGCTACTAAAATTTGAGCCTACGACAACACATTTAGGAACGATGATGAAAGTTGATTTACTTTTATCAAGGTTAAACGCATCTGGCAGGCCGAAGCCCCCATGGAAAACGTCTCGCAGTGGAAGACTGGATTTCTAATACTATTTCGAAGAAAATATTAAAAATGTAACGTTATTACTGTAACGAATGTTTGATGCAAATTCAGAAACGTTTACAAGGCAATATCTGCCAAAGCCACTATGAGCCAAACTTCATAATCGGTGAGTTCCTATCTGTGTTGGAGGCATCCGCGGACACTCTCAGCATTTATAAAATAATGAAGGTCTGGCGGTCGCAGTGTCCCTGACTGTAAGCTGTGACCGCGGAGTGACGACCGCCACTACAGCGCGGCTGTGACGGTGTGGTAAAATACGAGGTGTTATTAAAATCTAATACAAATAAAACTTTATTATGTTACATATTTATCTCACAGGTTAATTATTCTGTAACGGCCTAAAAATGTTCTTTACAAAAAGTAACAAAAATCTAAAAATGGTAATGAGAAAAAAGTACTTCTCACACTCGTAGAAAACGATATAGCTTGAACAATGAGTTTATAACGGGCGTTAGATGACGTCATGGCGGCCGTTAACTTTGATGCCGGAATCAGCTCCGACTGAAGCGGTCGTTCATTAGACCTTAATAGCTAGACGTCGTCTCATTCAAATACACGTAAAAGAGGAAGTCTGCCGTTACGTCCATTCGTTTAGGTCGCGTCACACCGAGATTATAGTACCCGAAGCAGGGCTTCCAGAATTATATTCTAAGCACACTCGGAAAGGGAGTGACATCTCCGACCGACGTCTACATGTGCTAAATGTATTAGACACTTTTCTGAGAAATATAATAAAACTATGCGAGACAATTCACAAAGCATCGTCTAGCCCCAAGCGAAGCAGAGCTTGTGTTAATGCTACTAAAAGCTCGACTTAGCCCTAAGCTAAGCAGAACTTGTGTAGCTATTTGACACTAGATAACTGATTATACTGTAAAAAAGCTGGTTCTTGTTTTGCTTGTTTTCTCTTAGCTGCTTGTTGTGTTTTATAGAACGAATTTGTAATTTTAACATAAAAGCTATCATGTAAGTCGTGTGCCAAAGCCTTACCAGTGAGTCGTTAAGGCGATAACCGCGATAGATAATGACGAAACGTCTGCCTTAAGAAGATTAAGCGTCTTTGAGAGCCGCGAATTTGGCTGCTCGAGTATTTACAGGCTTCGAGCCGCGCAGCTGATGTGTTACTCCGCGGTAAGCTCGTATCAGGTTGTACCTACTCGGCGATCGCGCTAGCTTACGTGTGAAGTCGATGTGATTATTTGCTTTAGGTGAGTTTGGTTTGAAACCGGTTTATGATTGAGAAACGTCACTGCCTGGCTGTACCTGGTTAGGCCTGTAAGTACACTTATTATTATATTAGCTGCGCTCCGCGGTTTCACCCGCGTGGTGATAGATATTTTGGATATTATACAATAAATAAATAAATAATGCTGGACAATCCACACAGCACTATCTAGCCCCATGGTAAGCAAAGGTTGTGTTTTGGGTACTAGATAACTGATATACATAATACAATACATTACATAGATAGATATTTTTTATTATACATAGAAAACGACCAGAAAACCCGAAACAAATATCTGCAGATCGTACACACAATTGTTCCGAGGCGGGAATCGAACCCGCAACCTCCTGCGTCGCAGGCGGACCAACGCCCACCGCGCCACATCGGTCGTCAATATACAATATATCTTTATAAATTGTAGCCTATGTGTTATTCTGATATGTAAGCTATATTATTGTGAAGTTTCATCCAATTCCATTGAGTAGTTTTTGCGTGAAAGAGCAACAAACATCCTCACAAACTTTCGCGTTTATAATATTAGTAGGATTAAAACCAATATATGTACTATTGACTTTATGTTTCATAAGACCCTATACAGTAAGAATTAAATAGTGGCCTAGCATTATTATGAATAAATTAATAATAATGACCGTACACATGTTTATTTTAAGTATGGTGAATCAAAATGGTACCTTGGGGACAATGAATAAAACGTTTATTTTATGTTTTTCCCGATAATTTAGCTACGTCCTATGGATTGAAGCTTGAACTGCGGTGGTATGTAAGTCCGGTGCAGACATGCAGCCGAGCTGGATGCGGCACGAGGTATTCACGCTGCACTGACCTCGCGCAAGAATTCAGATTTATCTTCGTCGTCCGTTGGTTTGCGAACGTCCGATAGCAGGTTCTCAAGCTCTTTATTACTGAGCTCTGCAAAAGAAGGTGATTTTAAATAGTTTTCATAAGATTCTAAGATCTCTCTTAGTTTTCGGCTCAGTGCACTTTGAAGGATAGATTACTTATCTATTCACGTTGAAAAAAAACAATGTGCAGACAAAATCCTTGGCCTTTTTGCATGCAAAATGTTTCTGCGGAGCAAGCTGCTGAGCCTCACAAAGGGAATGAGTTCCTTCCAGTGGCCTCATCCCCGCCGCAGGTCAGCGGACTGCATCTCAAGGCGGACATTAAACTTGCATCAGAGCTTAACTTTTATTGGAACTTCCAAGTTTCAATCTTATTTCGTCGGGAACTGAATGTCTAGTCTGTTTCATTGTTTAACGGCGTTCATTGTTGGCTCGCCTTACTTTGTCGCTGTACTTCTTTATTTTCTTTTTCGCAGTTTATCTTTTTTGCGATTCATTGTTTATTACATCATCCACCTAGTTCAAATAAGAAGATAAAGCAAATAGTTTAGTGAAAATGTAATGCTGAGGAAAAATATGTAATTATTTACTTTAATGAGAATACTCACATCGAATGAATTTATGGAAAACCACGTAATTTTTCAATTTAATCAGTGAGTAGGCAATTTTGGGACGGACTAAAACAGATCATAAAGTTTAACGAACGAATAGTTCTTTGAGCGTTTAGATTAGCGATAGTCGTAGGTATTGTTAAAGATGGAACATCGAGTCCGAGCCAGTGGTTTAGATCTGATAAGCCTCAGGCTATCCGTTATGAATGCAGCCTCCCGCGGCGGAGCATTGTCGCTAATCCGATAACACGGAGGAGACGGCTGTCTCGATTCACTGCCATCGTCTCTAACATTATTGATGCAGTTGGGTTTTAATTTTAGTGTTAAGAGGTGACTATATGATCAATCTATCGCCAAATAACCACCTTATAGAGGAGCATCATCATAAAAATGATCTCTCGGATAAGGAATAACGCCTGTCGCGCGGTGACGTCCCATGTCAAAAGAAGATATGAATGGTTAAATTATATTCATCTGTTATTGGCATACAACGACATGAGATGCTACTGGTTCAATGCTCTAAAGATGCTACTAATCGTCCCAAATTTATCTATCAAATGTCAAGCACCTGAGTTCTACATCCTTTGAATTCGTTCCTACAAAAAGCAACAACGTTCCTCATTATAAGCAAGAAGCAAGCCACAGCGTGCCGTAATCATGATGAATGTGTTCTGTCAGTGGCTGCGTCACGGTACGGACCGTCACGGGGCGCGGAGTAATGAAGACGAGAGGGTGGGATTAGCCTGTAATTGAGTTGTTCTATTCATAGATCAGATCTATGCCTTCGTTACGTGTTGCCATGTGGGATGTGAATAGCGGAGACGGTTCGCTCGGCGCGCAAGATCGTGGGTTTGATTCTTTTTCCCGAACTTCCCGAGCTATTCAACACAGCTGAAAGAAAAAGCTTGACTCTAATTATTACCTTATAATGAATGGATGTTTTTTCGTATACGAGGATTTTGGTTTTTATTTTTAGTTGACTTCAATAAAAGGAGGATGTTCCCAAATATGCTCTGAATGTTCCTTTATAGCCAATAGTCTACCGACTTCGTTCGGATTTATTATTTCAGTTTTGTAAAATGATCCCGAGGTGGTCTCATAAACATAATATTCCCGAGTAAAAAATATTTTTCTGTTAATAGTTTCCAACTGTTTCCATCTATTGTGAGAGCTACACCAACAACAAACGGAATAATCACCAAAATCGAATTATTAATATAATTCGATTTTGGTGATTATTCCTCTCACAATAGTTTGAGTCTCGAAGAACAGCTACGTGCACCGCACATCGTTTGTAAAACAAGTAAAATATCATCACACGATAATTTGAGAATCACTGGACACCTAAGATTCAGAAGCCTACGTTTCGTAGCTGGTAATTAATGGTTTCTATGGCAACGGGCGTAAACAGTGTACCAATATTTATTTCTTTATAGTCGTTTCCCAATTATGAATCAACATGCGTGACCGTTAGTCGGTAAACAAAATGACGTGCAGTAACTTAATAACTAAAGTTTATCATTCAAAATTTTCAATATTTTAATAGCACTTACAAATTAATAACATTTTTAATATTATAATAATTTGATTATTTTTGGGATGAAAATCTTGTGAGATCCATGATTTTGTTCGAAATTAAATAAATAAATGATGATGGACAATCAAAATAAAAACTTTAATTAAAGTTAGTTAATAACCGATGAGTACGGGTTATATCCAGCCGTAAGATCGTGTTTGAAGTCTTTGTTCTGAGCCGTTTCCTTTCATCGGCATGGCGCGGGCGTGGGCGTGGGCGTGGTCCTCCCTCTCAGTAATGTTGACGTTTGTAGGACAATCGGATTAGGCAATCGAGTTATGTGCCATTCATAGGCGACCTTCCGAGGCTCTATCGAATGTACGACAAGTCGAGCTATGTTTTCATGAGATTTGAGATTTGGAAATGATATTGGGTGTTAACAGCTTTCAGTGCACCGCTACTAAATAAGAATTACATTTGTAAAGCGCTGTGCAGACAGAGCAACTATCTTACTAATATTATAAACGCGAAAGTTTGTGAGGATGTTTGTTGCTCTTTCACGCAAAAACTACTGAATGGATTTTGATGAAACTTCACAATAATATAGCTTACATATCAGAACAATATATAGGCTACAATTTATAAAGATATATTGTATATTATCCAAAACATCTATTTCTACGCGGGTGAAACCGCGGGGCGCAGCTAGTTATATGTAAGTACATATATGTATATTGCGGCAACTCACAACTAGCCGTATATGTACATATACATTTCTTCTCCTCAAGTAAAAGATGACAGTTTGTTCAACCAAAGAGTCTGTCCGCATGCTGCCTAACGCTCTACACACATTTAATACACGAAGAGTAGAATAAAACAACAAACCTGCTCGATAAATAAGAATTACGAATGTATTGTCATTAATCTGTACTTTTAATTGGGTTAATAATGAAAAACAGAAAAGCAATGAGAGCGAAATTAATAAATTTCAAGTCGACTGCTTGTAGAGTTCAGTCGGTTCGTAAAAGCAATAAACTGGAGCGGCAATTCTAAACAACAAAACCAGTTTTCTAATTAATCATTTTACTTGGAATCCGGCGGAGCGCACCGTCGTCGTCGCGTCGTCGCCGCGCTGCTCGCCGGAAAGTGCGGATCCTAATCGAATTTCCGAAGCTTAATCTCGCTTAGAAGTCATAAAGAGCTTCTGTCACGGACAGGCGTCTCGCGAAAAATTAAGAATTTTTTGCCTTTCCCAATAATCGCCAGTCGAGGAGCACCGATCGGGAGAAACGACTCGCTTACAATAAAGAATGGCGACAGAAATTGAATTTTCCTAGTCGCAAGTAATTAGGATCGGATAAAAAATGCCATAAGGAAAGCTATAACTCGTCAAGTATAAGCTGCAAGTTCACTGTGAAGTGTTTTCTCCACGCGGGGCCTTTTGTCTGCGGACCCGGCGGCTGCCGAGCGGCCAGCCCGCAGGATCTCCTAACTTGTTTAACTTGCCTCAACTTGTTTGACATCGCACAGCCAATTGTGAACAAAAATACCAAGTGGAATTAAATTGTGTCTTTGTGAGCTGGACACTTCCTGCGTTCTAAGTGTTCGACATCATCATCCGCAGGCTCCATCGAAGAAGTAATTATCTAGCCCTATGACAGCCTCACTCTACCTCAGACAGGAATGGATCGCCAATGACAGATCTAGACTACTTACAGATTTGAAGGCGGCAGTAATATCAGTCCACAAGCTCTAACGCCTGTGAAGGAATCGCGGCTAGCTCTTCCCGGGATGCTGATATAATAATAGTCGAGTATAGGGACAAAAGCTATATTGTATAAAACTACGACTAATATGGATGCTAATGAGTGCGGGTTGAATGGCTGCTGGTGATGCACTGACCTCTGTAGGCGCCCGGTCCGCGCTCGCGGCACGGGTAACCTACTTAGGTCGAACTGCTGATGCTGCTAAAATCCTCCGTGTTCGAAGTATCGAACATACTCCCGAGGGCGAGGTACGAGATGAGGATGAGATGAGGCGCTACAATTGAGGAGTTAGTATTACATAAGATGTTCAATGTTACTTAGGCTAGGTGAATGTTAGGACAATATTTTAATGTTTCGTAATCTATGTGCTTGCTTAATTACAAAACTAATCCCTATTCGCTAGTAAAAACTTGATTGCTTAATTACAAAACTAATCCTTATTCGATAGTAAAAACTGATTGTCTGATGGGTGGAGTTATTGTGTCTATGTCACCTAAACTGGACCACCGCACGGTCCCACTGGCACTATGCCCTACTTGGGCTCGCTCGGGCACGGTTGGCCTACACGCACTGACAGTCACACTTGCTGTGCTGGAGGACGCCTCCCTCGATGGGAGAGTTGCGGGGGGCGGCGCGGGCGCGGGGTCGTGCACCGGCGCCGGCTCTGCGGCGCGCTCGGAGGACGCGCTGACGGCTCGTCTGCTTCGCCTCCACAGGAACGCCAGGAACGCTGCGACGCCTGCTGCTAATACGCTGTACGATATTGCGTATTGGTGAATATCGTGCGTAGTGATCGTTATGTCCTGTTGTGCTGCTTCTTTCATCGCACTAATTTGCTCGCCAAGGTGCTGTAGCGAGGAGTTAAGGTGATTATCTTGCCTTGGTTCGATGAACGGTACCGTAACGTTGAAGGTGTGATGCTGTATCGGAGCTATGTTGGTAAGTACTAAGTCCGATTTGAGATTGAGTGAGCTTTGGTGTTGGTAAGAATATAGAGTGACGTCACGCCCTTTTGCTGTGCATTGTTTTGTTAGGTGTATGAGCCCGGCCTTGCTGACTTGGCGGACTCGAGTTTCACGGTCACATATGATTGTGAGTGAGTAAGTATCACATGCGAAATATAAATAAAACGATGGGTCATGTAATTGAACCCATTTATTCTTGCAGCTTTCTCTTTTGATTTTGCAGGTGTCCATCTTTTCCGTTTGACAAAACTTTTCTTCTGGACTTAGATGCTGGATAGGAGCTTGCAGTTGACAGAGGTATGCTTCATCTTGATATTCACAGCCTTGAAGATCCACGATAGTAACCGGTAGGTATGAGTCCCTCATCAGATTAGTTGCTATGTAATCTGTGACTAGACCTATGCTGATCATGTCACTGCCGATTTGAAGAGGTACTGGTATCAAGTGGTATATTTGGAAACTGTCTCTGCTGATCAAAGGTAAGTTGATTTCGAATATGACATAATCTCTGCTCATCCGTGCTTTTATCTTTAATATTTGATAAATTTTATACAAGTTTGACTGTATATTGTCTATAGGTAACGTTAGTTCTTTAGATATTTGGCTTGAAACAATTTGAAGTTCGTCGTTAAGCTGTTTTGGTGTTAACAGATGTAAATTTATCTTGCCATGATAAATATCTGTCAGGGTGTCGAGGATTGTGTCCTGGATACGCTTTAAGTTTTGGATCATATTTGTGGTCGCCATGGCTGCTAGCGTAAACTCTTGTAGAATAGACATGCTTTCATATTCTTTCTGGAGCTGCTTGGTTGATTGGGTTATGTAGTTCAAGTGTTTATTTAAAAGTTTATGCTGGGATTCTATTGCTTGTTCTGTTCGCTTCAGAACGTTGTACTCTGCTTCTACCACAGATGTCTGGTTCTTCCAAAGTTGCAGCAGGTGCTTCTCGTTGCTGTTTATGAGTTCAATATCTTGCTGATATTTATCCGCAAAGCTTTGGTCGAGTACTCCAAACAATGTGTTTGCTATAGTGCCTACTCCGTTGATAAGGCCGCGTCGTGTCCTTGACCGCTCGCCAAAATGCTGATTCAGTAACAGCTGATTGTAATACTGTAGCTCGCTGTAATCGTGTTTCACTTGTAATAGAATCATGTTACAATGGCTCACCTCTTTAACTTTATCACATGTTTGCTCTAGATATTTGGTAAATGAATTAACTGCTTTATCTCCTTGCCAGTAAGGTCGCATGTCATAGTAAGATACGATTTTCCACTGGTCACGAATTAATTGCATTTTTCCTACCGGGTCGTAGTATAATGACTGGTTATTAGTAAAATGAGTTACATTGGCCGATACGCTGGAGCAAATGATACTCATAAAAAGGATCCATGCAAATGCAACGTTAATAAAAGGGAGCCGTGTTCTATTACCTAATTGGTTACTATATTTTGCTAAGTGCGCTACATTTTGCTTACTTTCATCATCTTCCGCTACTTTGCTTCGTTCTATAGGTAAAATTGACAATTTTATGATAGGACGCTTTATAATGCCGCTTTTTGTTTTAAGAGACACCACTCTTACAAAACCATCATTTCCTTTATGCACTTCTATCACTCTCCCAACTGGAAACTTGCCCGAGGAGAAGTTGTCATCGTGAATTGTCACCATGTCGCCGACTTCAATATTTGTTTTCGACTTCAGCCACTTACTGCGGACAGACAATTGACTGAGATATTCGGTTTTCCATCTTTTCCATAGGTCTTGGAAAATCTTGTTTGTTAGGTGCCATCGAGTCCTAGCGTCACTGGCTGTTTCTATGACTGTTAGGCCCGCGTTGTTAGTTAAAAAATGTGATGGCGTGAGGAAGTCAATGTCATCTATGTCTTCAGATATCGGACATAGAGGCCTCGAATTAAGGTTTGCCTCGATTTGCGCCAACACAGTGCTGTGTTCTTCGAAGGTTAACGCTTGTTCACCTACTACTCTTTTCAGATGCTGCTTCAGGCTTCGGATGGATCTCTCCCAGATCCCTCCTGCACTTGGCCAAGAAGGACAGTTCCAGTGCCATTCTATTTCCATCTCCGCTATTTCTCGATGGAATGACTCCTTGAAAACTTCTTCTAGCTGCTGATATTCTTCTTGAATGGCCTTATTTGCCCCTACAAAGTTCGTTCCGTTGTCGGAGTACATATGCTTAGGTGCTCCTCGTCGTGCCGCCATTCTTCTCAATGCTGCTATGAAGGAGGCACTGCTCAAATCGGAAACCAACTCTATATGGACTGCTTTTGTCACCATGCAGACAAACAAAGCTACGTAGCCTTTCGTTGTTTTTATTCCTCGTCCTTTGTTGGCTTTAACTGGAATAAAACCCGTTAAATCTACTCCCGTATGATAGAATGCAGGTGCTGGATTAGTTCTAAAATCAGGATATTCACCCATAATCTGCTGTGATTTAATGGGTTCTTGCTTTCTGCAGGTTACACACCGAAATAGTTGCTTTTTAACTGCACGGTTGCCTTTGACCAACCAGTACTTTTGTCGAAGACAGGCCATGGTGAGCCTAGGACCACCGTGGAAAGTAAGCTCGTGGGCTTCCTGGATGAGAAGCTCAGTTAATCTGCTGCTGTATGGAATGATAGATGGAAATTTCATTTCTGCACTGATGTTTGCATTACTGAGTCTTCCTTTTACTCTTAAAATACCCTTGTTGTCCATGTATGGATTTAAATTTGCTAATTTGCTATCAGACTTGACCTTGCTATTATGTAATAGGTATTCTATGTCGTTATGAAACTCTTTACGTTGTGCTTGTTTTATAATAATCGATTTGGCTGCTCTAAGCTCGTGTAACGTGATATACTTCGGCCGGCTTTGTTTACTAACAATAGGAGTCAACGCCCGTCGTATCCACGCTAAAATCCGTATTATTTTATTAAGTGAACTGTGCCGGTTAAGCAAATTTTCGACGATGCTGCTGTTATCGGAGATGCTACTAACTACGTTTACACGCATTTTAACCTCTTCGTTCGTAGTAAAATTCAATCTTTGCTGTTTTGGTTTGAAATTGGGTGACGATAAGAACGCAGGTCCTTGCCACCACAACTTATGCTCGCTCAGCTGTAGTGACGACAGACCTCTGCTCGCTGCGTCCGCTGGATTTTCTTTGGTATTAATATAATGCCAACACTCTGGGGGCATAGTGGTGATGATTTTCGTCACTCTGTTCGCTACAAAAGGCTTCCAGCGCTCCGGAGAACCTTGGATCCAGCTGAGCGTTACCTGCGAGTCGCTCCAACCGTAAACTGCTACTGTGAAGTTGCTGATGCTTTTGAGGATTTTTGTCATAAGTTTTGTCAGTAATTCAGCCGCACAAAGCTCCAAACGGGGCAAAGACACGGCCTTGCTGCTAGGTACTAACCGGGTTTTTGCTGCGGCTAGCACTACTGACACTGAGTCCTGTGTTACGATTCTCGCGTATATTACACATGCGAATGCTTTTATAGATGCGTCACAGAACCCATGAAGTTCGATTACGTCATCGCTTTTGCTTTTTAACCACCGGGGAATTTTGAACTGATTTATGACGTGTAAATCTTTTTTCAGCTGAAGCCACTCATCCTTGATTTTCGGCGAAACTTCATCGCTCCACTGAACCTCTGAATTTTGCCAGACTTGTTGGAATAATAGTTTCAATTTTGTTATCAACGGAGCTAACCATCCCAAAGGGTCGAAAATTTTTGAGATTTCGGACAGAAGCATTCTCTTAGTCAGCTTCGTTGTGCTCGTTTCGGTTAGATCACATTGAAAAGTGAACTCATCCTCGGTGGAGTTCCATTGCAAACCTAACGTTTTTGTTGTGCTCTCCGTTTTGAAAGTAAACAATAACGGCTGCTTATTATTGTTTTGCTCGACTTTTTCTAATAGCTGTTTGTCATTCGAAGACCATTTTCGTAATGAAAAGCCCCCGCTCTTGAGGCACGCGTTCATTTCCGAAATCCTTTGTTTCCCTTCTTCAATGCTGTGGGCGCCGGATACCCAATCATCCATGTATAGCTGCTCTTGAATGCACTTCGCTGCATCAGGGAAATTAATCTGCTCGTCTTCTGCTAACCTACGAAGGGTCATCATAGTAAGGAACGGTGCTGATTTTGTTCCATATGTCACTGTGCTTAAGGTATAAGCTCTGATAGGTTGGTTCTCGTGGTTTCTCCACAATATCTGCTGCAGATATTGGTCCTGCTGATTGACCAATATCATGCGGAAGCATTTCTCGATATCCGCTGTGTATGCGAAACGATATTGCCTCCACTTGAGAATAATCTCTAGTAGATCCTGCTGCAAGTTCGGACCCTTATACATCAGGTCGTTAAGGCTGTGACCTGAGGAAGTTTTTGCGGATGCGTTGAATACCACTCGTAGCTTTGTTGTACTCGAATCTTCTCTTAGCACCGCATGATGAGGTAAGAAACATTCCAGTTCCACTCTCTCCTGGCAGCTTGAAGTCGCTAACTTCATGTGATTGAGCTGTTCATATTCATTTATGAACTGCTTATATTGTTTTGCTAAATTTTCTTGCCTCCCGAACTTACGCTCTAAGTTTCTAAATTGTGCAATAGCTAGCTCCTTAGATGATCCTAATTTCTCCTTTGCTTCAGGTTTCATTGGTAGTCGAACCTCATAACGCCCGCTGTCTAAGCGTTTAGTGGTGTCGTTGAAGTAATCTAGACAGGCTTGATCCTCTACCGTCATCTCGCTTTGTTCTTGAATGTCTTCGATCTTCCAAAACTGTTGTATATCCTCGATGCTATTAAGGATAACATTGCAATGGAGAGAAGTGCTTATACTGCCGCATAGTAACCATCCTAGATGCGTTTGCTGCGCTATCGGCTCCGATTGTGCTTGGCCGCGGATTAAACCTTCCATGAGGATGTTGGAGTAAACATCCGCTCCAAGAAGAAGGTCAACCGGGCGACCGATATTGAAGTCTGGGTCTGCTAGGTTGATATGTGCTAGATGTTTCCATGATGGTTTTGTAAATGTCTTATTTGGTAGATTTTTTATTAGATTACTCATTATTAAAGCGTCCGTAGTAAACTTAAAATCAGTGTAAGTCGATCTACAAGTAATTTTAAGCTTACCCTTGCAGTTATTTTCCCGCTCTCCTACCCCGAAAATAACTCCTTTGCATTGCTCACGCTTTAACCCTAGCTGCTGCGCTGCTCTCTCGGTGATTACCGAGACCTGCGAGCCTTGATCGATCAGTGCTCGCAAAACGTGTTGGCTGTTGTCTGCTGCGGTTACTTCTACCAAAGCAGTTGCTAACAAAATCTCAGAAGTTTCATCTCGCTGAGATGTCTGAACATTGTAGTTGTCATGCTGCTCCTGTTGCTTACGATACTTTAACGAACTAGATCTAGGTCGAGTTGCGAAATAATCATGCAAAATCGTGTGATGATGTTCGTTGCACTTGTGACATCTTTTTGTTGAGTAGCATTTGACCCCGTCGTGACCATAAATGCAATTTGTACAAAAATTCAATTTGTTTATTAATTTAATTTTTTGTTCGTTGGCTAATTCTAAAAATTGTTTGCAATTAATTAACCAGTGATCCGAATCGCATTGAGGGCACTTACTTGCTGACAGATGCAATGATTTCGCAATTTCGTGCGCTTTGTTACCTTTATGATCGCTAATAAAGGGTCTATTCTTACGGTTTTGATAAGTAGATGTTTGCTGCTGCGATGATGAATTTTTTGGCGTTCCCTCTTGTCTTCGCCGAGATGACTCTAGAGAAGTAAACTTGTTTTCTAGGAAGTCCATAAAGTCCTGAAGAACCGGTATCTCCCGCGAATTCTTCAAGGATTCTATGTACTCGGCATAGGACTCACTATCTAGTTTCTGGGACAATATGTACACAAGAAGAGGGTCCCATGATTTTATGTCGATACCAAGATTTTTGATTGCGTGGAGACTCTCTAATGTGACATCATGGAGTCGTTTGATGGCTGTGTACGACTGCTGCTGTATGTTGGCCAGATTGTAGAAGGTGCTTACGTATGACATGAAGATGTGCCTCTTGTTGTTGAATCTGTGGTTCAAGATTTCCCAACAGGTTGCGTAGTTATCCGCGCTGATTTGGAGATGCTGTATCAAACGCTCCGCTTCTCCCTTTATTTTACTCTTGAGAAATTGCATCTTCTGAGCGTTTGATAATGATGGATTTTTGTGGATCGCTTCATCGAAGAGATCCTTGAATGATACCCACTGCTGGAAGTTACCTGAGAAAACGGGGATATCCATCTGAGGTGTGGTTTTATCGCGATACGACGATGACCACATCCTAGAGCTTAAAGCTTTCCTCATGGCGTTGTAGGTACGTTCATGCTTGTTGTAGTTGTACTCGTACGCTTCGTCTTCGCCCAACTCCAACATGATCTCCCAATGACAGCTATCCGCCACCGTCCAGCGAGTTTGTAAGGCTCGCAGGGCGTCTTCGTACTCCCACTTTTCTAGGTAGGATTCCACATCTATGCTTTCTACCGTTTTCATAAAGGCTTTAAAATTAATAAGCTGTCTCCGTAGCATAAGATCTAGCTTGCCATTGGTACCTACCTCCTCGTCTGGCTGCGCACGGGGGCTAGGTGTTGGTGGCGCCGGGGTCTGCGGCCTCTGCTGTCTGCCGCTGGATGGACCTGCTACCGGCTGGCTTTCTCCAGGCTCAGAGACACCTAATTGCTTCTCTAGATCTAAGTAATACCTATCTATGGTCGTTTTCGCTGCAAGGTACGACTTATTAGTTCGCTCAAACTCAAAATCAGAAAAGTACTTGTGACCTTTACCTTCGAAAGGCAAAAGCTTTTCGTGGTTTCGTTCATACTCTCTCCAATACGACTCTAGAGTGTCTAGTCTCCGTTTACCGTAATCTATAGACTTGCGCTCGCTGCTATCCTTCTTAAAATTAATAAGGATTTTCCGAATGCTTTCCGCTAATTCGGTTTGTTGAAAGTAGAGGGCCTCCATTTCGTCGGTGCAAGCTCGAACGAATGTAAAAGGAACGCTCTTACTTGTAAGCCGCTTGTCCTACGGCTGCTGCTGGACTCTGCGTGGGTAGCTCCCCACCGCAGTGCTGGCTGAAGATGCTGATGGCGCGAGTGGTAGCTCGCTGCTGCTGATGCGTCGCGGGCGCAGTTCGCTCCGCACGACTGTACGCTGGACTGGTGCGTGAGCGGTTCGCTCACTGCTGCTGCTGGCCTGACTGGGTAGCTCCCCACGTCAAGTGTTGATGTTAGCTTTTCAATAAGCTCACTGGTAAAGCTAAGATCACTGCTCTCCAATGGCTGCTGGCTGCTACGTCCGAAGCACTCACGGTACGACTTATCACGATCGCGCAATGAATCCTCGAACGGTTACTCGAAGGACCTTGAAGGAATCGCGGCTAGCTCTTCCCGGGATGCTGATATAATAATAGTCGAGTATAGGGACAAAAGCTATATTGTATAAAACTACGACTAATATGGATGCTAATGAGTGCGGGTTGAATGGCTGCTGGTGATGCACTGACCTCTGTAGGCGCCCGGTCCGCGCTCGCGGCACGGGTAACCTACTTAGGTCGAACTGCTGATGCTGCTAAAATCCTCCGTGTTCGAAGTATCGAACAGCCTGAAGGCTATCAAGTGGTTCGCTGCAGTACAGCGGCGTATTTCCAATTTGCAGAAGTTTGCGGGTAGTTAATGGAATTGCGGAGTGCAGGTAATCCTCTTTGGGCAACATGAGCTGTTCCTAGTCTAACCGACGACGTGTAATAGCATTGCTACGCTCGCCGCCTTTTGCGATCCTAAAGCATTCACCTCACTAACTCTAGTCAGATATGAGAAAACTATTGGGCTTACATAAGTCGTTGCTTATTCATGCAGGTATGTACAACTTAGTATTAGGGAATTTGAGCGTATCTTGCGAAGCCTATGAGTAAATACATTTTGATTTTTGTTAAGCTGAAAAACACGCAAATTGGACTAATTACAAGGAAAAATTCAAAAATGATAGAAGCAAAACGAACTTTGTGATGACACCTTAAAATAATTTTAATTGCAAATACACACAATAAGCACATGTTCAAACTGGGGCCAAGCAACACACAATTCAAAATCCTTCAGATTCTGCGAGGAAGAAACGCTTCTCTATCTGCAACTTTCAGTAGAACAAAATTGCGTGAAAGCTTACCTTCAGCGGAAGCGGGCGGCAGCGGTGCGCCGAGGCGCAGCCAGCGCGTGACGGCGACGTGGCGGCGTACTGCAGGCGGCGCCACGCAGCTCAGCAGCGCCGCTCCGCCCGCCACGCCGTGCGACGACTGCACGCGCACGTCCCACGGGACGTCCATGACTGCAAAACAAACACACGCGTTAATATTTACAGGATAAACTATTCCTCGCGTGGGCTGGCTCCGACATGTCAAGAGAAGGAAGAAGGAGGAAGAACGGTCAGTCAAGAAAAAAATCGGGAGAGGAGCATTCCGCCGCGCCGGGCACCACGGGGCTGGCCAGGTGGAGCCCGATCTCACAAACCCGACGCTATTAGCGAGAGACAGCTAAGCACGGATAGGATATGCCTGGAGTAGTGTTGTATCGGAGACTAATCTCGACGCCAGGGGTCGTTGAGCTACAAACTAAAACGCCCAAATTCGAAGTTTCAAAATTGGGCAAAAACAAAACAATGATGAAGCTATCTGTGAAGACGGCTCGAACAAATCTTTATGCTTGCTCGTTCGTCCTGGTGGTCTAGACTATTCTAGACTGTGTCACTGAGTAGAAGCCGTCAAGAAGCCGTCAAGCAGCCTCATGGATTGGCCGGGTAATGGTCACCATTAAACAAATCAGTCGTGATCGCGCAATCAGTACTCGTCCGAGCAGCTAACGCTGATAGATCGTGCTGTCGCTCATTACCCCCTCCACTGCACACGCAGGGCTGCCACACATCGTCACAATACATTACACTAATAAAATACAATATCAGTACTAAGTTATGGTCATTGATTTGGTATTTATGAGTTTAGGTAGTGATTTTATTATAATAGTGATTTTCGCGATGTATAATGGAAGAACATTGGAAGACCCAACGAGGACCCCGAAAAAGAGACATTAGTGTATATACCTCACTGAGGTAAGATAATTGTTTTGACAATCAGAAAGTCTCTTGGCAAAGTGCTTTCATATCAAGAGGCTTATGCATAAGTTTTTTACCCATATTATGTATTTACTACATAAGAACGCACACAGAACCTCATTATCAATCAAACGATCCTATTCATCTATGGTTGTCTGGTAGAGATCGCTATTGAGCGATAAGACCGCCAAATTGTCTCATATCTTTTTTTTTTAATCTTGTTTGTTTTATTTTTAAGTGTGCAATAAAAGTTTTTCTATCTATATACATATTTATCTATATTCAAATGGAGTTTGCTAAACATGAACCTTGGTTAACCTGTATTGCATTCAGTTTATACGTACAATACATACGTAGCAGCCCTGTGGAGGCAGTTGCAACGACATAACAGTGACGTCATTAATGACCGCGCATGTCCGAAATGGGCAGTGGCGAGCTTCTCTAGTAGGCGGAATAGAACAAACAGCACTTGACTCTAGGCTGGCTTACTGGTTTAAATGGAATCTTATTTCACCCTGCGACAAAGGTGGTAGCGGGCTCGATTCCCGCCTTGGGACGTATGTTTGTACGAACTGCAGTAATTTTTCCCGATTGTTATGGGTATTATAAAAAAATATCAATCTATGTAATACATAGTATTAAATTGATCAGTCATAACACAACTGTGTGGATGATTCACCATTATTTATTTAAAAGTAACGCAAAATATGGCATCTTTGGACGGACCTGAAACTCGTTCAGGCTGCACTTTTTGTTTGAATTATAAAATATTGTAAAAGGCGGTATTCTAAGTAAATCTGCTCTAAAAACGTTTGCGTTGAGTGAAAGCCTCGCTTAGCTCATTAACAATGTGCTTTGTTAACTTTTCCAACAATACAAGTTTGGTTTTGTATAATTTCTGTGTTTTGATAATAATCGCGTTTACTTTGAAACTGTAAAATAACATAGTGCGAGAGCTGCTGCTAACTCGTTACGTTTATATTTGTCTGAAACTTAAAATAGTCTTTCAATTGTGTCGATTGTGAAATCGATGAATTTTCATTTAAGAAATGTTGTAATTACAACGGAACAATGCCAGCATATGGGGATGATTCTTATTGATTTGAATCAGTTGACCTGTCTGCAGATTATTTGAAACAGTCTGCAGTTAATTCAAATGTTGCAAGTACAACGGAACAATGCCAGCGTGTGGGGCTGATTCTTATTGTTTTGAATCAGTTGACCTGTCTCCAAATTATTTGAAACAGTCTGCAGTTAGTTCAAATGTTGTAAGTACAACGGAACAATGCCAGCGTATGGGGCTGATTCTTATTGATTTGAATCAGTTGACCTGTCTCCAGATTATTTGAAACAGTCTGCAGTTAGTTCAAATGTTGCAAGTACAACGGAACAATGCCAGCGTATGGGGCTGATTCTTATTGTTTTGAATCAGTTGACCTGTCTCCAGATTATTTGAAACAGTCTGCAGTTAGTTCAAATGTTGTAAGTACAACGGAACAATGCCAGCGTATGGGGCTGATTCTTATTGATTTAAATCAGTTGACCTGTCTACAGATTATTTGAAACAGTCTGCAGTTAGTTCAAATGTTGTAAGTACAACGGAACAATGCCAGCGTATGGGGCTGATTCTTATTGTTTTGAATCAGTTGACCTGTCTCCAAATTATTTGAACCAGTCTGCAGTTAGTTCAAATGTTGTAAGTACAACGGAACAATGCCAGCGTATGGGGCTGATTCTTATTGATTTGAATCAGTTGACCTGTCTCCAGATTATTTGAAACAGTCTGCAGTTAGTTCAAATGTTTCAATAGTAGATAGTACTGGTTGTAGTTAGTATCTAAGATGGTTGGTCTCAGCTGACTGCGGAGGCTGCCAGGCTGCTCATGAATGATGTCCTGTCAAGTGTTGGTGGCAGCTCTTGGACTGGAGGGCAAAGTTCCGTGATCGGCGGCGTGGGAAATCAGCGCCCGCGTTATTATTCATCAGCTGCGGGCGCGGGGGCGGGGCGGGCGGCGGGCCGCGTCACGTGCGCTTTGTTGCTCTGCGCCCGCCCATCTACTGCTAATCATGATTTTAAATCGACTGAATATTTTGCGGACGAGCAACGAATTTACAGTCCAGACAGTGACCGCAAATAAAGTAGTACGTCGCGGGGCGAGCCTGGATGAGATGGCGCAAGACCGCATGGACTGGCACAAGAGTCGAAGCGTATACCCAGTAGTGGCAAATAAAAAGTGAATAAACCTTGATAAGCAATTAAAAATCTTTGAAAAATTGTAGTCACTGTTCAGGTAAGTTTGTCCTCATGTAGCTTAGTTTCGTTTTACTCAAACTCAGGTGACCCTCTATATACCGCATCAATTGTTTATGAAAGGTATATGTTCGGATAGAGTGAGTTTCTTAATTACCTGTTAATTTGATTCCAAAGTATACCTACCACGTAGAGTAATGGAGCAGCCAAATACTGACCTAATTGGCTTTGCGTATTGGTCGATTTCGTTGTTCTATGTTAGTACCTGGAAAATCGATGTCTAATGATAACAAAATAATCCAGTGATTCATTAAATCCCTTGTGCGTATTTCAAATCCAAACCGGCTGTACATAATGTAGGTGCATGTGTATCCCTCTCGTGAACCTGTTTAATAATCGTTTGATCAAATTCAAGGGAAATAAAAGTCATATTTATTTACCTTTTCCAAATTAAATCAGAAAAAAGTTAATTTACGTGTAACAAAATACCCAATTTATTTCTTTGGTAAAACAAAACCGTATTAAAACTCGGTGAATGGAAGCAAAGGACGTAAAATATTGGTTTTTCCTTTAATCGGCTCGCGGTGATTTATTCTCATCCGGACTCAATAGCTCATTTTCCCGGAATCGTGTAACAAATGCAAAAATTCTCCGCATCATAATGGAATAAACCTTTCAGTTATCAACCTTCTGCGTGTGCATTACTATTAGTGCTGGTGCCGGTCACAGGCTGACCGTTGGTGATATCATTCTGCAAGAATTCACAACACAAACGAACATCAGTACCACTGAGTATGTTACGTAGCTCGATATTGAGTTATAACGTTATATGGGTAAAACAATGACCTGTCGTATTAGTAAAAGTAAATTAGTTAGTTAGATTGGCAACACAAAATGTTGTTTGTTCGATTGTTAACGAGGAACGTGTCCGGCGCGCCGGCGGCCGGCTTTGTTCCGCACACAACGCGACCAGATCCATTTTACAATATCAATCTAGGTATATTATGAAAACAATATTGGACATTTGTCAATATTTCTGCTATGCCAGTGAAATATTGCTGGTTTCTGATGTTAGAGATAATTTTCTGGAACGTAAACATTCATTGTCCTGTCTGTCACTCAGGGCAGAGTACCTATATAAGTATATTGTGTTCTGTGTGTTATCCATCTCTCAATTATTACTACTTGAGGTGAACCAGATGATAAGCACCTGGTTTTCTTTCTTTACCCAAGCAGACTTTATAGCTTTGCAATTTACGCCGAAAAAAAAAGCCTAATCCACAATTCAATTCAATTCAATTCATTTATTTATCTTTTGACACAATACACATGTTCTTAGATAAGTCACAATTACATTTATAACTTATAATAACTAAATAACAACAACATTAGCCTCGGTACCTACCATCACAAAATATATTTTAATCAGCCAAAGCTTCGTCAATTGTATAATAACTCTTATTCAATAGAATTCTTTTAATAAATACAAATAGTTCAATGTCAGGTTTCTTTCTAAATTCTAATGGTATTTTATTATAAAATTTTATAGATAGGCACATAAAGCTTTTCCGTACTTTTGATAGTCTCGTGTGAGGTACCACAATATTTTCCTTATTTCTAGTGTTGTGATTATGAATTTCCTTATTTGTTGAAATATTATTGAGATTTTCTCTTATGTATATAATGGTTTGATAAATTTGCTCACAGGCCATTGTCATTATTTTTATCTTCTTAAACTCGTCTCTACATGTATCTCTATACGAGAACCATCTTTGTAGCTCTGGTACCACTTTTAAAAGCTTGTCACTTACACCATCGCATTTATCTTTAATAATCAAACTAGTATCGTCAGCAAATAAAATTATGCCAATTTCCTTACATACTATTGAAATGTCATTTACATAAATTAAAAATAAAAGAGGTCCCAAGATGGATCCTTGCGGAATTCCTAAAGTTATGTCACCTTCATCAGATCTACAGCCATTTATTTCGGTAACTTGCTTCCTATTCAATAAATACGACTTAAAAATATTTAGTTCACAATTGTTTACACCATAGTGTTCTAACTTACAGAGCAATATTTTATGCGAAACACAATCAAAGGCTTTGGAGAGATCACAAAATACTCCATATGTTTTTTGTGATTTATCCAATCCTCTAAAAACATCTTCAATAAGCCTAGTTATGTAGCATGCTTTGTTGATTTTCCCTTTTGGAAACCAAATTGACTACAATTTAATAATTTTTTGATAGTCAGAAAAGACACAAGTTCTTCAGTAAGATATTTTTCATAAATTTTACTTATACTAGGCACAGGATGACACAGGACGATAATTGTTGCAAAGTGATAATTTGCCTGATTTATGTATCGGTACGACTTTTGCAGTTTTCATTTGTTCCGGAAAAATACCAGTTTCAATGCAGTTATTAATAATATGCACAAGCGGCTCAGCTATAGCATATTCTAGCTTCCTTAACAAGTAAGGTGTAATATACCAATAGTCATTAGATTTCTTTGATTTCATACTTCTAATTAACTTTACAACCCTCTTCATATTTATCGGATTGAGACTAAATTTAACATATGATGCTGGAATAAAATTATTCAGAAAAGACAGAGATTTTTGCACCGAACAATTAAGATTGTGAGTCACATTTTTAGCTATGTTAATGAAATCATTGTTAAAATAATTAGAAATGTCAACATTGTCAAAAATAAACTTATTACTAATATCACAGAAAAGTTTATCACAGATAGTTTGGCTATTACTTTCCTTCCCAGTTTCTTCCTTTATTATTTTCCAAACAGATTTAATTTTATTGTTGGATTTTTCAATTTTTCCAGCAATGAATAATTTCTTATATAACACTTTCTTATACGTATTGTCGAACCTTGATCAAACGGGATTTGCGGATACACGACATATATTTATCGATAAAAATAAATAAATTATATGTTACCTATCTCAAAAATAAAGCCGATTTAATTAATTTTTAATGAAAACTACTTCATCTGGTTTTTTCTCCGTTTCTTTTTGAGTAAACGGTGTTTATTCAAAGTAGTCACATTTGAAAGCTAGATAGTCTACCTAGCTAAGAAAATAAGAAAAAAATACAATTTCGGTACATAAGCCAAGTAAAATCTATATTTTTTTAGAAATTTGCAAAAAAAAATATATTTTATTTTTGATCTGTAACTTTAAAACTGGGTTATTGTTGTGTACTTTTTTGCATGTTGTATTAAACTCCACAAATTAGTCTACAAATCCTCCAAAAATTATGGGCCTATCTCTTTTTGTTGTCATGTTATTCACCATTTAAAATAGGTACTTTCTGTTATTCTACGTAAGGCTTTTACTGTGCGCTAAAAAATGGCTCATGAGGCTAATTATTATTTTTATCCCAAATCAGCATCTCAGAGCAAATATGATTTAGGATTATTTAATCCACAAATCCTGCTATGTATATTATACAAAGAAAGAGAACAATCGTTTAAAAATTCAAAGCGTTAATAGAAGTTAACAAAATGGTCTCGCTGAGTCAAAGGAACTAGAGTGTCCGATTCACGACTCAGACGGAACAAAATACTCTTATTTGAGCGTGAATTTTAATATTAAAGTCGTACTTTTGTCGCTTTCATTATCTCGAATTGGAGGTAACTTGGCTCTCTCTAAATTGACAAAATATTAAATGTTACTTTGTAAATGGCCGGTGAGCAGGCAGTGTGTCAACTTTAGTGTGGCACCACATTTCCTTTATGGCTTATGGCATCCAAGGTCGCCATATTTCAGCAATCGTCCAATATAACCTGAAGTCGCCTCCGGCCACCTCGGGCAAAGTTAATTAGCCAGAAAGCGGTCGTAATGTGGCGACAGGTTGCGCCTAGCGCCGCTTTACATGCATAGTGTAGTGCCAGCACTTATTGCCGGGAATAAATAATAGTCCGCTGTCGGTTACAGTTATTGCTATTGGCAGGAGCGCCGCCGCTGCTGGTGGCAGGCTGGCGAGGGGCGCCGGTGGCAGGCGTATTGCCAGTAAAAACTTACATGCACTCGTTAATTAATGAGATAGATGACCAGCATTATTGTAGGTAGGCGTGGTTTGCTGAAGGACCTATTAAAATTGATCAAGTGTTGTAAAACTGCTGCGTTAAAAGGGTAAGCCCTTAGTCGCGGCTATCACTCGACAGGATTGCTTAATCTGCAGTCTCCCCTGTCCCTTCAAACAATGGCGCTTTTTGCGCGCTGAAGAGCAACCAAGGACTTGAAGCGCTTAACTTCATTTATCTAGAGCTCCTTCAGAGGTTTCAGCTTAGGATGAGGGACTCCCGAGAGGTACTCGCAGCGTAGTGCGTTGTTTGAGGAACACTCTCCGTTTGGAAGCTTTTAAAATTGGCAACGAGATATTTTACGATGGAAAATGATGAAAGATTTTTCTAGTCTATCATCACGAGCGTGCTTCCTAAGTTGCAAACGGTTTCACAGAGACAAAGTAAACGAACCGTCAGGAGAAGTGTTCAACATCAGAAATATAAAAGTTTCACGGTAAAGTTGTAAGTGTATGATATTGGAAGTCGTACATTATTACATAGAGTAATGTAAAGTGTCGCCTTTCTTTATGTTCGGTGGAAGCGCCGAGTCAATCGTCTACGTAAATACTTCCTTAGGTTCAACTTTGTAACTCACAAAGCGCTCGAGTGCACGCGGGCGCCATTGTCGGGAGTCGAGAAGGGAGCGCGATCCCGCGCGCGGGGAGCCGGCGACCAATTGTTCCGATAAGTGCACAAAGTGACGCGATGGATACAGCTGCGAACTGTGCTTCGAATGCTATTCGACTTTTTTTATCTTATTGACGACTGTTTTTCAGTATCTTGGAAGGTCGGGACAGCGTTTAACTTAGTTAAATATTTTGACCTGGATTATGAATTTCAAAATAAAAGAACTTCATCAAACAATTTTAACTCCGAGAACCACTATGTTGCAGCTGAATAGCTGCAACATAGTTCTATCCTCAGAATAGAGAAATATGACAAATATTTCCCTAGCTCTCCTCTGACTGGTTACACTGGTATGCAGTACAACTGAGCAGCCTCCATCGCCGTGCGATCAATCAGGCGCTGCACTAATCTCCCGCTCACGATACCCGGCTCACTGCGCCGAGCAACTTGAAACCGCATTCGAGAGGCTGCGATACCTACCTTGCACCATCTATACTAGAACTAACTTACTAACGAGCACCTCTTCTACAAAGTAACTTAACGCCAAACGATGCGTGAAAATAATTATACATCCTTGTACATCCTTTCTATCCACTAAACTCACTTGAAAAGTGACACAACAAAGTAGGTTTGTCCACATAGAACATTGCTAATCAGTTCACCCTTGGTTCACCCCACACGCTGCTCATAAATGTAAAGGTAAACAGCGAAACAGTCGCGGTACGTTCGGAATCCACGGTTTGATTCCATTACCTACGGCTTTTTTCTCAAAGTGAGGATATTGCGGTCTCCGAGGCCGGCTCTCCGAGACCCTCAGACGCTGAATAAAGAATATTTGCGTTCCCGGCGAGATTGATCCCGACTTTGGAATGTCAATAAGGTAGGTCAAGGGGTGCCGGCAACTGAAACTCGTCGCTCGGTTCTCTGCTGTAAGGGTGGAATTCGAGTGGGGCCTGTAAGTCGTACGCCGTGGAATTGTGCTAGATTGTTTGTTGGGCCTCGGTTTTAATGTGTTAAGAGTTAGATGGTTCATCGCTGATCCGATGCCCGGCCACCGTTCAATTAAATCCTTTCACGATGTTGTGAGACATCCTTCGGTCGTAAAAGATTCTATGGGCTTGCCTCTTGATAAAGGTTAATGGATTTAATATTGACAGAACCTTTTTACCATTGTTCAGAATTTACAATAAGTACCTTAATTTGCTTTATCCTTGTGTGCCTACTCGTTTTAATAATGTAAGTAACTGTGTATTTTTGTGACTTCAGTTACTTTTGGACACATTCTATAAAGTATTGCCGTGATAGAGCCGCTGTAGCCCCCCCCACACCTCGGCAACAAATGAAACTCAAACACCCCCCGCGCCCCTCACCTCCTGCCTGAGCAATCAAAGGAGC
Organism: Eupithecia dodoneata; assembly: GCA_947044415.1. NCBI lineage: Eukaryota > Metazoa > Arthropoda > Insecta > Lepidoptera > Geometridae > Eupithecia > Eupithecia dodoneata. Next base: position 498,390 of record OX345656.1, on the reverse strand, counting down.
TCCATCATCATCGACACAATGCAATCCAATTTACCAAACACTCCCGTTACCTTCTTTCTTTACTTTCCTCGTTCCTTTTCTAGTTCAGGAGCAGAGATTTTATTATTCTTTATTATTCCTTTATTAGGAGCTTACCTATGTATGTTCGCCTTGGGTTAGCCATTCTACTGAGATCAAAAGTGATAGCAAATACATATGAAAGATAATTAACAGTTTTATAAATGTATTTGGGTCGTGTGTATGTCATGAATACACATACGACGTAGTCATCATACGGCGTAGCGCCTCCCGTAACACCGCGCCTCCGTAACACCGCGCGTCCCGGTCCGTCGCCTGCAACTATAACGTCTTCGTTTTGTCGCGTTTTGTATAAAACACATTGTTCGTGACCGGCGTCTTTATATTCAATCTACCGGCACAGAATACGTAGCAGCAGAGCAGGCGTGACGCGACTCCGAATGTGCCTACAAGCAGGCCGCATACGTAAGGCACGGGCCTGTGTTCTTGTACACGTACGCTCTTTTCGGGATGACTTCGTTCGAACTAATAGAATTAGCTGGATTGTTAGAGATAAGGTAAAAGGTCTTTGCTATACCTCTACGCGCTGTACTCGTAGCTCCAACGATACAGCTAAACGTTCCCCTTTATTGAGTAGGTAGAGTAGATTCAAGTACCATTTACTCTCAACGACTCTCCCAAAGTTCACGAAATCTGACATTTCTTCTCCGCGATAAGTACGGCTTAAATCTCGTTCGGATCGGGGGAAGGGAAGCGACAGGCGATTTACCAACAAAATCACCCGAATGGCTCTTTAACAACAAGATTCCCGAAACTCGGTTAAGTGCTTATTGGTAAAAACGGTCTCTAATGGCTGCCGGGTTGACCCTGACGGCTGCGCAGGGGATCAAACACGCACAGATCTGACTGATGTTTTATATAAATAATAGACAAAAGTTTTCAAATATTGGAGCAAGTGTGTACCTATGTAAGATAATTGATTGTTTTGAAAACACTAAAAGCCGACTTCAATTTACGTTTTCGGGACAAATACTTAGTAACATAACACGCTTCAATATTATTATCCTAAGTTATAAGTAGAAATGATATATCAAGTTGTTATAACATATTTATGATGTTATAAATAATTTCAGGACTGACCATGTGACCATTGAACTTGGCACTCATTTAGATCTCACTTCTTTGTCATTAACATCAAAAACCAAGGCATATAATTATCATAATATTGAACTTGAAGGAACTACATCAGTTTTATGATAGTTGATATTGTTCAGTAATAATTACAGTTTTACACATTTTTTTTTGTCAGAGATAAATTAATTAGCAGCGCAATGTATTGTGGTAAAAATACATAGATAGGTAGAGGCATGCCAGTTGCTCGACAGCAACGCGCGCGTCTGCCGCCGCCGCCGCCCGCCGCGTGTCGGCCGCGGGAGATAACCGCAACGTTATTCATTGTTCTCTACTCTCATTTTATTATAATACACCATATCACCGAGTTTCATTAAAATGGAATATTGTTCAGCGTGTTACTGTTTGAGCATATTTTTAATTTGACTGCATGTTTCGAATCGTATTTATAATATATTTGTGTTTACAGCGGCATGGCACCGGAGAGCCATGATTGGATTTCATGAAAAGGCTCTCTCTTCACACTTGAAGGAGGCAAGCGATAGTCAGGAATGGATTTCCAAATGGTTGGTGAATAGATAAGTGAAGAAATCGTGACGAGGCGATAGGTAAGTATGGTACCTAGACTAAGAATAACAAGTTCAGAGAGTCACTTTTAATCAATGAACAATTAAGTTACGAACCACAGAACAGAGAAAAATAAGTAGAATAAGCATGATGCCTTTTAACTAAGAGACCTAGTGTCGCTAAACGCTGTTTTCTCTGTTCTGTGTTACGTACAATTAAGTTACGAACAGTTAATGAGAAGGAAGTAATAAATGATAAATATTATGACGTAGGTACCTGTATAGGTAGTATTGTGGAGGTACTATTATGTAACCAGTTATTAGGGAATATCGTACGTGTCCGGTAAGAACTCACCCGCTTCTAGTCTCATGTCGCGCGACAAGATGGCGCCGGCGGCGCTGGCGGCACGGCAGCGGTAGACGCCGGCGTGCACGTCGCTGCGGTACTGCGCCGCGCTGAACGCGCCCAGCCACAGCGTGCCGTTGGGCAGGGCGGCTCTGGAACAATGCACGTGCTTACATCAGGAACACTGTCATGGCGGTTGTTGTTTTTAAAGAAAATGGCGGACGGAATTTGTTTTATAGGATTTCTCGTAGATAAAGTTAAGTTCAATCGTATGATGGCATTTTTAGCACTAAAAAACCTCATGGTAATTTTTATGATTTTTACAGAGAAAACCCCATTTTCCATAATATGACAAACGTTGTGCCGAACAGCCTGTATATTTGCGAGGTCCGAAGGAACCCATGAGTAACTCGAGCCTTGCTACATGCTACATACATACAACTACATGACACTGAGCATTTGTCGATTTGGAGGCATCTTGATTAGGGTTACCATACGTCCGGAATTTTCCGAACATGTCCGGAAAAACAAGTTTTTGTCCGGAATGCATTGGGAATTCTAAACTGTCCGGAATTTTAGGGTGTCACGGGGGTCATGACCCTCTCCCAAAATCTTAGTTAGGGTATAAAAAATCACTAGAAAATGTCTGAAACCTTAAATAAATTTTAATTACATTCTCTATCCTAAAAAATCGCGGCTCGCTCCGCTCGCCGGTATTATTTATATTTTGTGCGTATTGTTATGTTTCGTATCAGTTCTGCAAAACCAACGGCACCTATTTGAGATCTCAGTCCGCTACAGTCATTTTCTATAAATTCAATCACCACAACAAATAACTTCTCTGCGAGGTCATTTTGTCAAAGAACGCAAAAAAAATCTAAGAAGATAAGAACATTTTCGCGATTAGATTCACAGGCTGATAAAAATTGTTCCTTCTGACGATAGAATAGAAATGAGCGACCACCGCTTTAAAAAATTATCCAAAACGCCCAAAAAATTTGCGGCTCGCTGCGCTCGCCAGAAATGTCTTCGGTTTTTTGTCCGGTCAAGTGCGATGATAAATAGGTTTGGCTGCCTGCCGCCCCAGGTACCGTTCTATAGGCTCCGAAGAATGAATGAATGAATGAATGAATGAACACTTTATTGTACCCAAAATAACAAAATAACACCTTATATCTAAATCTTACATAATAACAGTACAATAGGCGGCCTTATCGCTTAAAGCGATTTCTTCCAGGCAACCAGGGATGGAGAAAAAGATATATTATACAAAAGTAGGTGTAGAGCACAAACAGTAACAGAGAAGTAAAAAACAAAGAATACATACTTAATACATTGCATACAATACAAAACTACTTAAATTAAAACTAACCTAAAAGAAAAAAAAAACAAATAAGAATAACTGAATACAATAAGAAGGTACCACAGAAATAAAAATTTCGATAAAATCTTATCACTGTTGGAGCAGGAATAAGAATCTGAATAAAGAGGAGAATGAAGGGAAAATTGTAGACAGTTGAAGATAGAAGGTGGGACTTTAGTTTAGATTTGAAACAGTTAATGGAAGGTGCAAGTCTGATCAACAGGCAGTTTGTTCCAGAGCCGTACAGCCTGAACACTAAAAGAGTTACCAAAGAACGTTTGGGAATGAGAGGGAAACTTGAGTAGTAAGTTATCTGATGACCTGAGATTGTGAGAGTTGGAAGAATGAAGGAACTCAAACCTTTCTTTTAGGTAGGCAGGAGAAAAGGGATTAAAGAGAATGGAATAGAGAAGAGTAAGAACATGCATGTCCCGGCGAAGTCGAATAGGGAGCCACTTGAGCATGGTGCGAAAAGGAGAGACATGGTCGTATTTGCGCAAACCAAATATGAACCGAAGGCAGAAATTTTGGAGGCGCTCAAGTTTATCTAGCTGTTCCTCAACGAGGTCCAAATAACAGGCATCTGCATAGTCCAGAACGGGGAGAAGTAGGGATTGGGCAAGTGCGGTTTTAGTGGCGGTCGGTAGAAGGTACCGCAATTTCCTCAGACAACCTGCTGAAGCATATAGCTTCTTACAGGTAACTTCCATCTGAGGACCCCAGGAAAGTTTGCGGTCGAAGGTAACCCCTAGATTTCTAACGGTCACGCTGTAAGGAATGGGTGTTCCATCAAATATAATCTGAGGTACGGCTTTCCAATCCAATCTATCGATCAGTCTTGAGCTACCGATGATTCAAACCATGAGCTCGACTCCACTGGGCTATACGGTGTAAGTCCGAGTTCGTGACTGCAACTGCATCACCAATACATTCCAGCTGCGCCTGAGAATAAATCTGCAGATCATCCGCATATAGGTGATAAGAAGAAGTTAAATTATCAGAAATAGAGTTTATAAATATAGCAAAGAGAAGAGGAGAGAGGACACTACCTTGTGGAACACCGACAGAAGTATCACACCAAGACGAGACAGACTCCGAGACGGACCGACCGAGGCGGACCCGCTGTCGGCGTCCATGCAGGTAACTGAAAAACCAGTCAATCACCCCCTGAGAGATGTTAAGAGTGCGAAGGAATGCAAGAAGTATGTCAAAGTCTACTGTGTTAAAAGCGTTGCTGAAATCCAGTAAGGTTAAAACAGTTAGTTTCCGGTTGTCCATGCCGAGCCGAATGTCATCCGTTATTTTGACCAGGGCAGTCACGGTACTGTGACCTTTACGGAAACCGGATTGTAAGGGATTTAGAGAATTGTGCAAAGAAAGAAAAGAGTTAAGCTGGTTGTGAACGAGGCGTTCGAGAACTTTTGACAGAAAAGGAAGTATAGAAATGGGACGATATTCGGAAAAGGATTTGGGATTAGGTTTTTTAGGTAAGGGAATCAGTTGGGCTTCCTTCCAGCATGAAGGAAAGATTCCGTACTCCAGGGAGTGATTAAAGATATGACAGAGGATCGGGAGGATGAGGTTCAGAATGGGAATGAGCATATTATGGCTGATGCCGTCAGTTCCAACAGCTTTGGAAGAAATGGACAGGATACTCTTCTTAACATCTTCGGGGGTGACTGGGTCGAAAGAAAATTGAGAGTGGTTAGAGGTTTGAGTAGAAGAAATATTTCTGATGGTATTCATTTTGACAAAGCCAGTAATGGAAGGCATAGGTGAAAAGAAAAGGTTTAGAGAATTTATATCTAAATTGTCGGGGACTGAGTCTTGCTTAGACTTTCCGACCCCTAGGGTTCTAAGGAATTTCCAAACCTTCGCAGGATCTTCCTCTGAAACGGATTGGTGAATGTAATGACGCTGCGCATCCCTGCACTTTTTGTTGCAGCGATTGCGATAATGCAAATAGGCGGCCTTATTTTTAACACTGGGATTGATTTTAAACCTAGTTTTTGAGCATGCTTTTTGGTGCATGAGCAGTTTGATATCATCTGTAAGCCAAGGTGCAGGGAGATGTTTTAGTTTAATAGGGCGGAAAGGTGCGTGCTTGTCATAAAGATCAGTAATTAATGCACTAAAGGTGGCAACCTTATCGTCCAGAGAATCAGCATCATAAACAGACAACCAATCCAGATCACGAGCGTCGGCTAGGAGTTTGTCGGTGTCTATGCTAGAAAAATGTCGCTGTAGGATGACTTTGGGCTTAAACTTAGGGGGGCGAATTTTATAGGATAAAAAAATTAGGTCATGGTAGGAAAAATTATCAGCAGAAAATTGGCCATGCCTTACAGCAAAAAAAGGAGAAGAAACTATAATTAAATCTAATAAGGACGGGGCGCAATTTGGAAAATGGTGAGTGGCTCCGAGAGGGAGGATATGCAGATGAGAAGACCTCACAATACTCTCAATAGCAGCGGTGCGATGATCTCTCTTGAGTAGACAGGTGTTGAAGTCGCCCATGATAATGGTTTGATTATAGTTTGGAACGAGATCCTCTAAAAGTTTTTCAAAGGAAGAAAAATAGTTTATCCGAAGGGAGGGACAATAAAAAACTCCAAGCAGGATTTTTGTGTGAGAGAGAGTGACCTCAACAAAAAGATGTTCACCTGCATTGGGTGGCGGAGGCTGGGCCGACATGCTTAAAACGGAAAAAGGAATGTATGAACGTAAGTAAATGGCAACCCCACCACAGCGCGCACCAACGCGGTCATTACGGATAAGACGAAAGCCAGGGAGAGAGAATGAAGTTGAAGGTAGACAAGGTTTGAGAAACGATTCAGATATAAGAATGGCATGAATGGATTTATGGTCGAAGGACGCCAACATGTGAGGAAAATGGTCTGGAACACTTTGAGCATTGATGTGTACTACATTGAAGTTTTTAGGTACATCAGAAAACTGTGAAGCGAGATTTTCGGAGAGAGAAGGAATACTGACAAAGCTATCATCATTAGAACTAGAAGAGGACGAGAGGGATTCAAATTCAACATCACTGTCACTAGTGTCACCAAAGATGTTATGTAGCATAGTTATCAGCTACAATATCAATCTGAAGGTACCTTACTTAATTGTATTACTATAACTAGAAATAAAATAAAAGCTAGATAAAAACCAAAAATATTCTACACAATTTCTACCTAATAATTTAGCTTTAAGCAAAACTACTTAATTTACTCCACCTGCCGGAGGAGCTGAGTACTTATAAAAGGAAAAATAAAATAGAAAATAACATAGATTCCCTCTGCATAAATATCTCACAATTAACATTTTTTTCATAATCTTACTAAAACAAAACGAGGTGAGAAAAAGAAACACAAGAAACAAAAATAATAATGGACAAAGGAAATCAACCGTTTGATTTTAGCAGGTTACAACAAGGCACTAAATAACCTAATTTCTAAGAAGTTGAAGTGAGACATGCCGAGGCAATGTCATCTCATCTGTCATATCAAATCATAACAAATAATTTTAGCAAAACTTGTAGCGGGTATTCAGATTACGTATATGAAAAAGAGAAAGAGAGCTTGGATTACCTACGTCTAAATATCTAGCGATAGAGAAGCAGACAAGGTGGATCACTTTTTACTCGTCGCTGCGGCACGTCGCATCTTCTGGGCCACAGGAGCCGCAGGCGCCGCCGCCGCTGCGGGTTCCTTGACGACAACCGAGGCCGACTTGGGCTCCTCGAGCTGGCTTATTATTCTGTCGAGGTCCTGATGATGACTTATTCGGTGGCGGGTACCATCGGAGCCTAGAATGACTATATTGCCATCCTGTGTCCAACATTTCGCCACGCCGAATCGTTGTCTCGCTGCCATGAAAGTTTCGTGCCGAGCCCTTGTCAAAAATTCAGACAAAGTGATGCCAGTGCCTTTGAGCTCGGTTTTAGCAAACCATATTTCATTTTTGACCTCAGCCTCGCGCAGCTTAAGTAAGATAGGTCTCGGATGACCAGCAGAGTTAGGGCGGCCCATCCTATGGCACCGAGTGATAGCAGTGTTTGAGAAGACAGCTACGTTGAGCCTTTGAACAACTATTTGAACAGTTACATCACTGGTTTTCTCACCTTTGACCTCTGGAACACCATGCAGCAATAACATTTTGCGCCTACTCCTCATTTCAAGGCTGTCAACGAAGAGTGCCAGGATGGATATTTAGATAGTTATATCTATTTATATTTTTAGTATTTCTAAAATTTTTATATCGCTAAAAAAATCTCAAAAATTCTACGGCTATGTACAAACTCGCTTTCGTCTTTGTTGCTAAACCGACTTCACCAACGTCCAAAATTAACGCAGCGAGCGAAGCGCGCTCGCTGCTTTATAGCTGATATGGCTTTTTTGTGTACCAGTACAAATTCTTAAACATTTTTGGGGCCCGCTATATTCGCTGTTATTAATTTTGTTAACAAAAAACGCCGATGAGTGCTTTCGTGGAGTTTTTAAATCCCTCCCCCCGCCCTGACTTACTGTGACCCCCTCCAGAGGCTTAGGCTACAACGGTGCCTGGTTTAAGTTATAGTATTTAATTTATAAAAAAGTCCGGAAATCTCATTAAATGTCCGGAATTTTCTCCGGAAATTCAATTATTTGATCTAGGAACCCTAATCTTGATAGACGCGAACGGACGAACGAACAGTCCTTTCAGTAAATACGATTTAAGATAAATTAAATTCTAAGTAGCTTCCATTATGTGTATTTAAAGCGCGCGTCTCGCTGCAATAAACCCCAAGTAATACGGCACGAGACCAACTCTGGATCCTTTCAGTAAATGCCCGGGTTGGAGTGCTCAGTTAAGGACTTAATGGTGTCTGCTGTGGCCTTCCCCCACTATACGACCTCATAACTTCAACTTAAATGCTAAGGGCCCGACTACAGACGAATCGGTTAAGGGACCGATTCAAGGTATCTTCCAGGCCAGAATTATGGCCATAATAAATACGGGTTATAAGGGATCGGTTTTGCGCATACGGAACATTCGTCTTCAGAATAATCCCAATAAAGTGTCCGATAAGAATCCCATTCAAGGAATCCTATCAGGTCCCTCGCTTCCTTTATAAGTTGGCATTGAATAATCTCCTTTGAATTTAAACAAAACACTGACTCTCAAGACAGTTTCATATAATTAATCAAGGAATCTCTTCTCCGCTCCGATCCTCCTCCGCTCCGACTCTATTCAATTCCGCAGCATTTTTGAATAAGGAATCGTTTTAATAGAATGGCCTGTTCTGAATAAGATAAATGGCTGTACGATTTTTGGTGCGAGTAAAAAATGATGGCAGAGAAGAAAAATATCGCGTGAATGGAAGTCGAGCACGGGTCCGACACCGTCGCCATTAATATCAGGTGATCACCTCGCTCGTGGCATTTGCATCTTATTATCTAGGAAATGTTCCTGAGATTGCGACGATGTAGATTTTAACAAGAGTTCTCGATAAGTAGACATTTCTATTACATTTACGAGCTCCACGGTTTGCTCTCGAAAAATATGCGTCTTCTTATTTCTAGTATATGTGATCATTTTGAATGGCTCGAACAAAATGCCTATTAGCTTAGAATAACTAGGCTTAGAACCGCAGTAGGCGCACGCGAAGTGACGCAATTTCAAGTTAGCCTTTAAAGGCTACGTACATCGCTCGACACGCCAGTGCTCAAGGTCAAGACCTACTGGGAAGAGCTCCGTAATTTTTTAATAATAATGACTTATTGTGCAGTGAAAGGGTGTAACAACTCTTCTCATAATAATCAGAAACAATAGAAGATTCAATTTCACAGGTAAATACAACCTGGCATCTTATATTCTTGAGTAAAACATTGGTATAAGCACTAAAATAAATCGTAAACATAACAGACGCCATTACATAAAAATGTTGCTAGCTATTAGAAAAAATATTTTCCCCCATAGGTACTTATTTGTTTAATCTATTTCTACTTTACACTTGTAGGACTTTTATTTGCCAGATATAATTAGGGTTACCTACTAACTTACCTGGATTTTTAAGTGAAATATGTACCTATGTTCTATTAAGCTTGGTATAAATAATCAAAAACTTTTGTTTTATTTTCACGGGCAAGGAAATAGATTGTTACAGACTGTGCGGATGATGATGTAGTCGGAGCGTTAAATATAAAAATTTCATTGGTTTCATTAGACGGTGAACCCTAGTTTTATTAATGTCTTTATATTCGTTCTTAGATTTCCTTCTGATCCGACTTCAGTTCAGTTCTTTATTAATAAGAATATTCATGTTGTTTTGACATTATGTCAAACAAAATAATACATACTTACATATGTAGGGTAACAAAAAAAAACAACGAAATAACACGAAAAATAAAATAGACTGTTGCTTCCCGATTGGTTGAAAAACTTAGACGAAATTGCAAAGAAAAGTTTTGCAATCCAACTAAATACACTAAGATATGATTATGTTCTATACATTTCGAAGAAAATGACAAGCATATCACGAAAGGTGGTTTATGCAAATTACGAGAGGGTGCTATCCCAACAAAGGTATGAAAATGTTTTGGCCATATTTATTTCTATCTATTTAACTGATTCGCTAACTCAACACTCCCCTGTATGTAAACACCCATAGAGTATATAATATTTACAGGAAGTTTTCTGTTAATGAAATATCATCTAACAGAAAAGTGATAAATATGATAATCATTTACTCCTTACAAAATGTTACAATTTCCCTACCTTATGGGGAAAATGTTAATAGCTTGCAACATTATTTGTGCACTTGTGTGCGTGTCGGCTCTTGTAATGACGTGCAGCGTACGCACACATTGCTTGTTTTTTGGCTTCAACTTAGAGCGGAATGTTTTGTGAAATTATCACTCTATGTTTTATTACTCTGAGCCTATTAGGTACTTGGCTTGTATCGCTCGGGCTTGGAGCCCCTCGCGGTGAGCGACTGGTCTTCTTCCACCATCAACTCACTATACGACTGACTTCAGAACTCACGTTTTCATAGCCAAGTCTCTTGTTTAATAAAACCAATTTAATATTCAAGTTGACCTGCAAATTTGGTGAAGTTGACGCGATGCGGCGCGACACGGCGTGTTTGCGCGTCGGTACGGCGACGCAGTGTAAATTACAAGTAAACAGCGCGCCAATTAACTACAGAGCACGGGAGAATTTAATTAACAAACAAACGGATAAATATCTTGTGTTATACTGCCGACGAGTTCATTCGCCGCCGGTGTCACTCCGCATTAATAAGAGTTACTGTACATTATTAGCATAACAGCTTGCGAAGTCTTAAACCACTCTTGTGTGGGAGGCCGCCATCTTTGATGACGCAGATCTGTGGGAACCAATTTTTATTCCTCCTCATTTATAATTTATTTTTAATGTTATGTAATAAATATGTTTGAATGCAAAGCACTAAAGTAAATTAATTATCCTAATAAATTGTCTAATTAATTGTATTAATCTTTGAAAGGATACTGAATAATTTTCACCTTAATTTCCATTTTAGTTTATAAAACTAATTAAATAAGCAAATGGAAATCAAGGTGATTTATTTCAATAACAGGCTAAAATCTTATACAGGTACCATAAAAAAATAAAAAATTGAAAAAAAAACCCTCTTGTATGTGCGTTTTTGACTTTAACCACGGGGCCGGGGGACACATTTCATCAGTAATTTTTAGAACCAATTTTTGGTGCCTCTACGTACCTAAACCTTCCTCCACATGAGGAAGCCGTTCTTGTTAAATAAAAGTTGCTACACGTGTTCAAATAGCGGAGAAAGTTGAAAACACACAGCTATAAGCCTAAAACAGCAAAACTACCGAATTGAGAAGACAAACACTCGACAATATGGGGTCGCAATAAAAAAATCATGTTTATGTTTCGGGCACCAGGGAATGCATAAAACATGAACTCGAATGTAATAGCTTAGTACATCCCCGAATAAACCTTTATCTACAACCGTTTCCGTTTCGTATATTAGTCAGTTGCGTAGTTTGTAATTTGAAGATGACGTCAGTCACAATCTGCGATCATAAACTTTTTACGCCGGCTAAAAGATAATTAGTTAAACATACACTAATTATCTTTTCGTAAACAATGAGCATTCTCAAGAATTTCTTCAATACCGATGTAATACATTTTATGGGTGTACCGCAAGGCTACAGCACCAGCCTTTATCGTTTATTTTAAACACAAACCTAAAAGTTGAGTGAATAACTGCTCACTGGCAATAGGCTAATCAAAAGAAATTGACATTCATTAAAACAGAGAAAGACCGCTAATTAAGGCGCAGTGAAGATATGTATGTTAATTATATTAATCGGTAACGTAAATATGAGCCGATGATTGCGAGGCGTAATGACAGACGAGCTGACGAGCGGTGCGGCGCGGGCGGTGCGGGGGGACTCCAGTCACTGTGCCGCCGGGAGCAAGGACGTGTCGGGCTCTACCTCGAACTAACAAACAGAGGAACCCCAATGCTGCTCTAATTAATGTCGTTAAATTCGATGTTCATTTCTTATACTAAATTGTTTGAAAAGTAACATACCAACTCAATTTGTTCTCAGAAAGCAAACAGTCCAAGCAAGCATAAACCAGATACACGTTTCACTTGAAGCTCTGTTTACAGCTCAACTTGGGAGCTACATTCAGATTTTCCACGCAAGCTTGTTTACTCTGCTTTGCCTGAGTTTTCGAAGTTTCTTCAAACACTGAAACCTAGACGTCTGTCTCTTAGCGTTCTAGTCTTCGCCTTTCCGCTAGGCCGAGAGCCCACGGCGTGCTCGACTACACAACGAACACTTAATAACTACAACTAAGTACGTGAATATGTATTCGTGAGTCACCGTCATAATAAAATTTTCGCCGCGCATTGGTTATGTTTTTTATCGTTATCAAAATGGAGCCATTGAGCGCCGCAAATAGTATCAAAGAAAGAAAGAAAGAAAATACATTTATTGATTCACAAGTAGGTACAGCTTGCTACTAAATAATAATAATATATAAGTAAACAAGAACATAAAGAAATAAATAAAATTAACTACTTATATATTATATACAAGCAACAAGCGACTCCACAAAGCGAACCAATAGGTCCTGTCTCAGCATAATGTTGCTCTACTTCTCCTTAAGAAGTAGAGCAACGCTGGTTTTCTGACAGAACCATTGGCGCGCGCGTGTCCACACGGGTGGCAGACCACAGATAAGACAAAAATATACACATTAAATTGACATCTTACAACCTAAGATTAACTCTAACTTAGCACTAAACACATGATCATGACTTCACAAGAATAGACAAAAAAAATGTTTTTTTTTTTATCAGTGATACACCCACGAATACATCTTAATAGATATCTAACGGAATCAGACAGATCGCAACACTATCATCGGATTAGGGCTTGTGACAAAATCCGATTCTAAAAAGTGTACAAAAATGGAAAGTGTTATCGAACAGTGTACACCGGTATCGCGTAGCCGGGGCTTGCTCGCCCCGAGTGCACAGTACTCACCCCGCAGTACAACTCGCCACATGCTGCACGCCCCGAGTGCACAGTACTCACCCCGCAGTACAACTCGCCACACGCTGCACGCCCCGAGTGCACAGTACTCACCCCGCAGTACAACTCGCCGCACGCTGCACGCCCCGAGTGCACAGTACTCACCCCGCAGTACAACTCGCCGCACGCTGCACGCCCCGAGTGCACAGTACTCACCCCGCAGTACAACTCGCCACATGCTGCACGCCCCGAGTGCACAGTACTCACCCCGTAGTACAACTCGCCACACGCTGCACGCCCCGAGTGCACAGTACTCACCCCGCAGTACAACTCGCCGCACGCTGCACGCCCCGAGTGCACAGTACTCACCCCGCAGTACAACTCGCCGCACGCTGCACGCCCCGAGTGCACAGTACTCACCCCGCAGTACAACTCGCCGCACGCTGCACGCCCCGAGTGCACAGTACTCACCCCGCAGTAAAACTCGCCACACGCTGCTCGTCCCGAGTGCACAGTACTCACCCCGCAGTACAACTCGCCACACGCTGCACGCCCCGCCACTACACCGCTGCAGAATATGTATGAGGCGGAACACTCACTCCGCGTGTTTGTTTATAGTCGCGATGCTGCGACATCAGCGCCGCCGCCCCTTTGACATCTCACTAATTGCATGTTTAGGATGCGTAGGATAGTGAGCATACTTGTACGGATGAGGGTAAATCATATAATTTGCTTTGAGTGTGGCTTATCATAAAGAGTATCAGTCCGTAACAGTCCGGTCTGGATACAGGCCTTCTGTAATGAGCACCCTGTCTTCAGCTTGCCGCATACAGCCGCATGTGCCTGCAGTCTTTCGTAGACGGTTTTGAACGTGGTTGCTTCGAATATTTGCAAAAAAGAAAATAAGAAGTTATGAAGTAAATACTATATAATGGATATGATTAAAACTACATTTAATTTCATTTTAAAAAAAACTTTAGTCTTGAGTAAATTAGACTTATTTTTTGCGACTACCATGCAAGCTAAGTTGCGGGAAATAACTGGTAAATCATAAAAATGTAGATACGAACCGTGTGCTTCCGTCAGTCACACACCCAAGATTCATTCAGCGAGAGATTCGATAGAGGATTGTTTGATTTGCAAGTCCCAATAGCTGGTAATATACCTCTATGTATTTGAAGGAAACCAGAAGCTTGTTAAATACAAAGTTACAAATTGATAAACACCAGGAAGCTTATCGAAGGAATCCATCAGGTAGGTAGATTGGTTTGGTGATATCTACCAAACCAATCTACCTACCTGATGGATAGTTTGGTCCCAAAGCGCCCAAGTTCGTCAAGTTACAAGCTATCATGACCACCAAACTAGCGGAGGTCAAACACAACTTCATGACATCCACTAGGTGCCACACCTAATGGAGAATGTAATTAAGTCGAGAACAAGTGAAATTCATCATGGCCCAATCAATTCGGGTCCAGCCACAGAATACCCCAGATTCAGTAAAGTCACGATATACATGTACTAGCAGTAGGGACACCTATACACCCCGAGCTGATACATAACTCTCGTCTCGGTGAACAGCCGGTTGTTCGTGCTCTGATTAACTAACCAATAGCATGTCATATAGAGGTACATAGCGTTCATTTGCAACGACAGTGTGACATTTCAAATTATCCGATTTTTCGTTTTACTGATATTCGGAATCGCGATTTCGCGTTCTATTATCACCAAAAACAGGTTTTTTTAAATCTTTATAAACACCAAAGAAATTAGAGAGAAAATGTTTTAGATATCACGTTTTTCTTGTAAAAAATGCATAGTATCACTGCGTCATCTTGAATTGGAACGTTGTAGATGATACATGGTTTTCTTAAATTGGAGATATGTTGTGGGTCATTCGTTGATGTTCTGTTGTCGCAGATTGCATATTGATAAAATTGATTGGTATGTCCGCTTGTCACGTTGTATACACTAAACAGTAAAATAAAACACCAGTTATCTTTACAGATGACGACAAGGTCTAAGCGGATATTGCTATTAGCACAGAGAAAAATGAACGAGGATTTTTGTTTTTTTTCTAGAACAATGTGATAAATTTTCCTTTTTTTTTCAAAGTATTATTTGAATGGTTTAGTACCAGGTGTGATATTTCTTTCTTAAGATTTCATTTCATTTTTAGTTATACTACAATCTATTCATACATAAAAAAGCTATCATGACAACAATTAAAAAGTTATGTTCATTGAAAAGTTTAAAAGTCGGTTCCTGTAAAGTTAGTGTTTTTGAGATGTCACACTATCGTCGCAAGTGAACGTAGGTATTTTTGTTGGAGAATCAACTTCGACAAGAGACTATAATTAGTTAATAATAGAAATGATCCGCGTACCGCATACCGTGTTGCTTAGGAACTCTTAGAGAATACTGAATTTACCTACATTTATAAATAAATAAATAAATAATAAATAAATAAATAATGCTGGACAATTCACACAGCATTATCTAGCCCCATGGTAAGCAGAGCTTGTGTTATGGGTACTAGATAACTGATTTACATAATACAATACATTACATATATAGTTATTTTCTGCAGATCGTACACACATTTGTTCCGAAGCGGGAATCGAACCCGCAACCTCCTGCGTCGCAGGCGGACCTTCGCCCACCGCGCCACATTGGTCGTCATTTATCACTATCATTGACAACAAACTTGTTATCCTGAAAACCTCAACTTGCTGACGTTCCGAATATTTTCAGGGAGTATGAACCATTTTAATATCCGTTTATAAAAACAATATTGACACTACACAGTGTCATATTGGCTAGTATAGTTTTATATTGTATGTGATATTTGGTTTAGCCAGTGTTTATAAATACTGCGCGGCAATAGTAGTGTGTCCGGTCAGTAACGGGGTCAACGAGCTGGTGAAATTCAAACTAGCCCTCCGGCCCACGGGCGGCGGCGCGCGGCGGCGGCGACGGCGGCGAGCGGGGCGGGCGGCTAATGTTGGCTAGGGCTGAATATAAATGTGCTTATTATTCATAGCACTTGTTGTGATGAGTGGAACTTACTTTTTAGTTATACGCATGTGACCCCATGGGATAGATCTACTAAGAGCTGAAACTTTAAGGAATAATTACATTTCATATGGTCTGTCTTTATGATACTGAACACAATTTATTATTATACTACCCGAGTTACACTACCTCTAACTCTGGTCGCTGATATAAAACATTCCTGCACACTTACTTCCTTAGAATTAATAACAATAATTTTATTTAAAGGCCATTTATAACGAGATATTTACCATGCTTCGATTTTTGAGTTTTCCAATATTTTGGCACAGTATCATGAAACACAATACCTTAGATGATTGCCGGCTCGTTGCGGCACCATCCATAAACCGCATAGGAGTACAGTGGAACGCACATCAGCATTCTTATCTTACATAAAATGAATGACGGATAGAACTGCATCATCCTGCAAAAATCTTCCATTAAAACAATTTTCACGCCGCTGAAAAAGATTATACACTACCAGCGCACGTCTAAAGACACGTTCCCACTTGAGAAAACAGGGGTGTACAAGATCTAATCAAAAACATGACAGTGAAATCTAGCCAAGTTCGTTCAGATAGGATGATCTACGCTCTTTTATCGGTGTGGCCACACCGATAAAACATCGTAGGTCATTATAGAAAGGTGCCAAGTTTTTAATTTGCTACGTTCTTTCATTAGTTAGTTAGTGTCTTCGGGCAAATAAAACAAAAGCGGTGGATGTAAAACCATCCGCATTTTTTCGGGTGTTAACTAGATTTCGAAATGTTTTTGATTAGTTTTAATTACTCTTTATAGGAGACTATTCAATTGTTTAATTTTCTCTATAGGAGACTATTCAATTGTTTAATTTTCTCTATAGGAGACTATTCAATTGTTTAATTTTCTCTATAGGAGACTATTCAATTGTTTAATTTTCTCTATAGGAGACTATTCAATTGTTTAATTTTCTCTATAGGAGACTATTCAATTGTTTAATTTTCTCTATAGGAGACTATTCAATTGTTTAATTTTCAACGCAATACGTCATAACAAAATAATAAAACACTTTAATAAGAAAATATTATGGTTGGTATCAACATCAAACAGTTCATACCGACCATAATATCTACATATAGTAGCAGTGGCGATGGGCGCACACTCAAACCGTGTGTGACCCCCCGCACCCCATCCCCCGATTATCCAACTACGTTATTATGTGCTTGTATTCAATTAAGGCATGTTTCCATTATGTCGTGAGTGGATCACACGCGCCGTGCGAGCGGTGGACGGTGGCTCGGAAGTACGCCGCCGCCGCAGTATGAATAACGATAGCCTTGTGGAGCTGGTAATGAACGGGAAGCGGCAGTCTTCCACTGCTGATGAGCATTCATTAATATGTACTCACTTAACTTATAGATAAAGCTTCTGCCTGCGGCCTCGCACACGTTTTAAGGGATACATTAGTGTATAGTTTAATCCCGGTCTAGAATTATATTTATGAAAAACTTCATCTCAATCCGTTTTGACGAAACAAACATCAAAATTTTCGTAATAAAAATATGAGTGTGATAAAAGAAACACTGCTCCATGATATTCTGTAATAAATAAACCCCTTGTTACCCATTGTACTGTTTAAACCTCTCACCAGTAAAACGTAATGTCTCAGTCGGCCGTACAACCAAAGAGCATTATCGAAGGGTGTTGTAAAAATTGTACCTTTTAAACCTATCGACTTGTAATAAAAGGGTGTTTATTGTGATTGTGGAAGTTTCAGTCCCTTTACGAAATGGAAAAAGTTAGTAGTCCCTCAGAGCGCGCCCCCGAGCCCTATGGAGCCCCGGGGGCTGCTCCGATTAATGCGACGTTACATCGGCTTTATTGTGTTCTCGGACTTTGCAAATAATTATAAGTTTGCTTCCGTTTATTAAACAAAACAGGTTTATCGTCAAACATGATTGTCATTTATAAAAATTTTGCATAAAAAGTGAGCATATTTTGCATCTGGCATTCTTGTGCTTCTCAAGCTGTTGGTAACGCTTACGATTTCTATTTATTTAAAAAAAAATGCGCAGAAATAATCAACACTTGTAAAATTCGAAGCTTTTTCTTGGTACGTGTAGGTAATACCTAAGGTAATACCCGTGTCCTACAAGCCTCGAGCGAGCGTGCTGCTGAACCGACCCGAGTACATCCATGATCCGGCTCGTGAAGGGATCCCCCGCCCTCGTGGACAAAGGGTGGTTAGTTAAAAATAACGCCTTATGGCCCCTTTGAGCTCAATTGTGGTTTTCAAATTATTTTTTTCGTCCTTTGTACGTTTGTGGCAGATGCGGCGTGCCTTTTGTTCTCGTATAATGTGACAGGGTTTTATGTAATGTTAAATATTGTGCTTACAAAAATATACACGCAAATGAGGAAAATGTCAGAGGAACTGAAACAAGGGACACTAAATAGAAGAATTTAACTGAATGTTGAAAGCAATGGCCATAACATGCTTTTATTAAATAAAGCCGAGACACACGTTCAGCTGATTTATTTGTTGATCCTGCCTGTCCGGTGCGAGATTGTCGCCGTGAGGTCCGCGCGCCATCGCTCTCCGCCGCCCTAACTAACGTAACTCGGTTACACCGCCCGCCGCCGCCCGCTGCCGCTTGCTACCCGCCGCCCGCCCAGTGGCTATGAGCTACGATGTCACGAAGGCGTCCGGACGTTTGCTGACTCCGACAAATCAAGACATTTATTTCAGTAAAGTATATTAGCTGTCTTTGTAACATATTTTAGGGCTAAATAGTCACGTCCGCTGTGGAAGGAGGAACCGGAAGTATTTTATGAAACAAAACAATTAAGTTAGGATTCGTAGCTCGCGCTCAGTTTATTGCAAAACTTTATAACTATTATTAGTTCCAGGGCTGCGTTATGCAAACTCGCTCTGCTCCAGAATTTAATATTTTGTCCCCCGCGGTAGTGGCGTGGCGCTTCGCGGTATTCTTAGCGAACTGTATGTGATATTATACAGGAAATCTTATACAAAGTGAAGGTAATCTCAATTATGCTCTGTTTATAACTGCGATCACAAATACTATCTATAGTTCGGGTCACATACAAAATCAAAGCTAAAAGCCGTCTCCTTCAATAAGAGCGCACTTGTAATGTGAGCTCTTAGTACGCGGAGGGCATACGAGTGATCATGTTCTGTGAGATTGATGCCATTGACTTGCACGTAGAGCTGCTTCAGCTTCTCTGTTGATGCCATTGACTTGCACGTAGAGCTGCTTCAGCTTCTCTGTTGATGCCATTGACTTGCACGTAGAGCTGCTTCAGCTTCTCTGTTGATGCCATTGACTTGCACGTAGAGCTGCTTCAGCTTCTCTGTTGATGCCATTGACTTGCACGTAGAGCTGCTTCAGCTTTTCTGTTGATGAACTTATTTTTATTTGTTATTTTATTGCTACTTTTTGCAACTTTTGAATTTTTATTGTATTAAGAGTACTTTTAATTAATTAGTGTAAGTGGTTAAGTTAGTTTTGATGACTGTTCTAACAATATAAATAAATTAAAATTAAGTAGTGTACGCAAAATTGTTTGTAAATGTGTGTATTTACAAACTACATTCGACGGTTGTATTTTTATCTTTTTGTCAATAAATCAAATATATAATAATTCGGATCTGTTCTCTCTGTGTCCCAAACAACGCAAAAAATAACAATACCACTGAATTACCCGTTCTTTGTATGTGACCATAGCCGAGTACAAAAAGCGTGGCGCCGCCGTATTTATACACGTATATCGCCTGCGTGGCCTGTAATTTAGCTTCCATTCGGTCCGGGGCTTCATTTCACTTGTGAAATTTGTTCTCGCATGAAATACGGGCTACTTTGTTGTTTACGTTTAACGGGAAGGGAGTGAGGTGGCGACGCGACGGAGCGAGGCGGCCGACTGTGACCACTCTCACTGCTTAAAGAGCGAGTGCTACGTAACGTTAATATACTCATCTGTCTGAAGTTAGTCTGTTTGACTGACAGTCAGCATGATAATTATGGACATTGTTCGTTTGCTACTGAGACAATATTAGCCTTAAATCGATACCAGCCCCGTTATAATTGAATGAAATATTTGACCAGTTTCCGTATTGTTGCACACGAATAAAGCAATAAATAAAGCAGGATTCGCACATCGCTGCGCACTGAACAACACTGAACAAAAGCCAATTTATTCGATCTCGTCCCTTGTCCACGGCGCACTGTGCAGCCAACGGGACACGTCACTCGAACCTCTCTCTGGGTCAAACCAAGCATTCAATCATACTGTAGGGTAAACATAGATAACTGGATAAGGTGTAAATAATATCTGCTGAAATAAGTCCATTGGAATGTCTTTGTAATGTTTATGTCAAATATAAAGTGACGCGGCTACACGCCCTACAAGCACTTTATCAATTCGTAACAATGGAAACGCGAACATTAAACGAGCTTGGCGAAATTTCAGCTAAAAACAAAATTACATTGCTTTTTACAAATACATGTCAAAAAGACCATCTATCATCGCGCGGCAGTATTCCCGTGACGTCATTACGGTGACGTCACGCTCATACGTCACTGTCAAATGTCGCGCCGCCGCTGGAACGTTTCAACTGATTACCTACCTGTTACTCCTTTGTGCCAGCGCCAGCGAGCGGTGATATGACTTTGCTCACCTCTCCGATGGACAGTTTTCTCAGATTATGTTTACAAAGAGAAAACATTTCGGTTGCAATGTTCGAATCCCTAATCAAGTAGGTTGCCTGGATCAAGTATCTGCGAATGGAGACCTTTGTTTGTGTGAAATATGCGCGGGGTCGGGTGTAACGGTGCCTGTCGCCGCCGCGATGTATGGCGATGGATGGGGGTCGAGCAAGGCAGCTGGGCCTCATGGATTATCTACAAGTTTGATTCCGCGAGTAGTTGACCTCGTAAAGTTGGCAAACTATTTTAGCAAAAAACTACTAACAGTTACGAAATGCTCTAAAATTGCTATTGAATTAAAGTTAATTTTATAACAGGCTCATAGAAATACTTTATGCAAATTACTATTCCGCTATTTTTGTTTTTTTTTTATCGCAGAAAACATTTAAAGCTATATTTTTTTATGTTACAACGTGAAACGAGACACGTTTAACTCGCTATAACTAATTATATATATGTGAATATAATATTTATACTATCTATGTATGTATATGTGAATGAAAACAATGCAAACACACTCCACAATGTGCTACGCCGTAGCAGTTGGCCTGCTACGGCGTAGCCATCTCTATGCTACGTCGTAGACACCCAGTGGTTTGCCAACAAAACTTTTTGCCATATTATGCAATTCTGTTTGACATTAATAAATAATAACGAAATTTCACAGCTTTAAAGTGGACGTGTAAGAGAGAGGGCACTGAAAGCCCTTCCGTAGACACAAACTCAAAATAATGTATTTTCAGCCTTACAAAATAAGCACATAGACAAGTCAAATGGTCAATGGTCAACAAGGTACCTGTAGCCTGTCAGAAGTGACCTCACCGACCTCCTCGTACTTCTGTAGTGGGTGTTATGGGAAATGTAATTGTATAAGCTTTCATTACTAGGGTTCATTTTGTTCCACAATATATAAAACATCCCAGTGCATTTAAAATTATATTTACGTAATCCCATGTTCACATTTACTACACGAGAGGAGAACATCCATGCTCCAGGTCCGTTACATCTCCAGCACCGACCATAATAATACAAGAGAGGGTTGAGTCGTTCGCAGACGATTGTTAGGTTCACCACAATTGTAAGGCGGAGGTGTGAGTGCGGGCGGGCGCGGGGGCTGGCGCGGGGGCTGGCGCGGGGGCGGGGCTGTGTCTTGTTCGCGTCAGATCGCGCCAAATCGACGTTTTATCTGACATGCGACGGAGATTCCGCTGGTCTCGGCTGCAAGCTCCGATTTATTCGGCAGTTTGCGGTCTCAGCCGCGTTAGCGTCGCTTTATAGACAATATTCTATTACTCAGAAAAGCATTTTGGTATAGAATCAATTGAAAAGTTGATGTACATGGATAATAAATAGCAAACTACTTTCCAATATTTTAATAACAGAAACATTGATTGTTTGCAAGCTGAGTGCGTCCATAAGGTAATAAGTATATGGAACAACAGCATTCCCACTCATTAGTGCCGGTGACTAGGCACATGCATGCGCGGGATGCCGTCGTAGCTGGCGGCGGCCGCGTCCGATAATTGTGTACACGCGTCAATGGACGCCAATTTTCATGTAAATTGTAAAAATTGAGCGCAAATACCCGCGGGGCACTGGGGCAGGGCGGACTTGTGTTTAAGGGAACCTCAGGCCAGGCAGCGCGCCCTTCTACATTAATGGATGCCGGCGCCGCCATCGGCCAGGAGCCGAGCCGCAGTTATAACGGTAACCTTAGGTAAAGGCACTATTAGTGTGACATTGCGAAAGGTTTCATAAATTAGTAAGTGAATGCTAATAAACCATAGTCATGAAAGTCCTCACAGTCGAGCTGGTCCACCATGTAGCACCATCCCGAATAGAACAAGGCCGTACGTTACCGTTGTGCGCGCGTCTTACGTCCAATTAAGCGTTATCTGAAAGCGAGCACTTCGCACGAAGTGGCTCAATACGAAAATCTAATACAAACAAAACTATGTCAATACTGTTGTTTATTTTTACGACACATTTTATTATTTTTCCGAGTGAAAAGAGGCAACGCTCTGGAACAAACCCAGCAAAGAGCTCAATATTCACTATGGCATTTTGATAGAGTCATATCTGGTTTACGACGACGCCCTCCGGCTCAATTTGCGCATAAACCATTTAATACGCCGAGACGTAACGTCGTTAATATCGGGCACGTCGACGAACAACCACTTACTGTGTGCTTTATGGATCAGAGCCTATTCAAACATCTCCTTAATTGGATAGTGTAATAGACTTCCTTTTGTAAGAGATACATTATTATATATACCGATATTATCTATTTCGGAAAACGCTCCGTTATACTTTCTTTCGATTCTCTTATTTGACTAAAAGCGTGTATTCATTCTGATCACAGCAACTGTTCTAATCTAGTCAAATATGTATATTTCGTTAATATGTATAATTAGTAACTCGAAATAAAAACAGAATAAAAGAAAAACAAAGGAAGTCAAAATATCTCAAATCCTCAATCCAATCTATGAGTTTTATTGAATGTCAGACACTTCCGTTAGCGAATCTTGACTGTGCCTTGGAAACTTGAAAAACCCCGACAATGTTCTTATAAAGTTCCCTGAGCGGCCCTTATCGCGTTCACGCCCGAGCGGAGTCGGGGGGCACCACTACCTACTCCGGGACACGATAACTTTGCACATTCTTCATCACTATTGTAAACTTTAAAACAACGGCGCACAACGTCGCAAGTGTACGGGACGAATATTGATGAATGCTTACTAAAGAGTAATGCAGTTTTACTAACGGTACTTTACCTACAGATGTACCAACTAACTCCGATTGTATGCAGTTACGCGAACACAAACGAATCATTTATGATTTAATACGGATTAATTGCTTAAACAAAATGCAAAGCAAATAGAACTCTATTTCAATAAAATACGGCGTAATCCCATAAGCGAGGAGAGGAAGGCCGGCGATGAATCATGTGTAATGATCAGCGTATGGCGTATGTTCAGGAACTATTAGCGGGGGGTGGGAGGGGGGCAAACACGCCGCCATTAGAACACCTCATAATGTGTGATGATGGACCGCGCAGTCCGGGACGCGGGGAACAATACCCGTCTAATTGATTCACTTACCTACTTTAAGAGCACACGACATGCGACCCGCACAGACTAGAGCTACACCTACACCTACATAGTGTGTCTCTCTCTGACAACAGTCATCACTCTCATAAAACCCATAGACGAGCCGATTATCGACTGGTGGTTAATTCGAACCTCTCATCATGAGGGATCAAAGATGGAATTTGTTCCATAGCGGAACATCTCGCTCTTATTGTAACGTGTTCTGTTATTATGAGTTTATTCAATTAAGGATAATGTGGCTGTTGATTTTCCTACAAATTAAATAAAAAAATATAAATTTCCCTTTTCTAAAATATTAGATAACTTTATCGGATGAACACGTAGATAATCCGCTTACAGCCGTTTATTCTAGACCTAGAACTACCTGTATGCAACATTTTTGCCCGATCTGTTCAGTAGTTATGGCGTGAAAAGGCAACAAAAATCAAAACTTTCGCATTTTAATATTAGTGTGATATATCTTTTAAAGTGATCACTTACGTAATGAAAACAAATGCAGACTCTATTATATCTTTCCTGTTATACCCCGGGGAGCCTGCAGATTGTTCCTGTCGGGGTGAAGGGTTTGATGCATCCATTATTGTCTGGTAATGAGCGGAGTAAGACCGCGCGCCGCTAACGAAGACGAACGGCCTCCGCACGCCATGACGCGAATATCAACCGAGCACGCGGGCAGGGGGGCAGGGGGCAGGGGGGCATGTCGGAACCTAGGGGCTGAACATGACTGATGCAAGTCAAATTATTCTACGCGATGGGTTCTTATTATCAGGTACCTAGATAACGTCGAATTAAAACTTTATCATCGAAATTTGTATCACTCTTAGATATCTTTTTTTTATTGTTGTGTTTTTTTATTTGAAAAAAGCTTCATGATTATAAGTGTATTACGTATACATGAAGCTTTGGTTAATGAGTGTCTTTATTGATATACGTAGTTGAGTAAGGTTCGGCATCGGTCGACGCCTCGACGCTGTCACGATGCTATTTATTATCAATTGCTTGTAGTAGTTGGGTATGTATTATATCTTGAAAACGATTTCCTGAGACGTTGAAGGTTCTCTGTCTGTAAACCGTTTTCCCGCCTTCTGCATTCTTTATCCGCGGCGTGTCCATCATTTATCGAGACTGCAGCCGCGCCGTAAGGAGACCTGTCGAGTGCTGTCGGGACGCTTGTCGCGAGATATTCTCGGAGTTTCATAAATGTTTAGTTTATGGAATGAAATTCCGAGAATACCTTCCTTAAGAACTTTTAAATTTTCAAATATCACGTCGGACATACTTGTAGCTTTGTGAGATAGTTTAGCTCGTGAAATATTTTTTAGTCTTAAATTTCAAAATGCATGTGTATGGGGAAGAGGGACTGACAAAAAAATTAAAAATAAATCAGAAAACGAATCGGCCTTGCGAACTTTACATTCCGTACCCCATCATTTTGGCATTTTGCTAAACCTTTGCACTCAATTAAAATTCGACAAGTTATATAAGGGTTTTGTCGCGGTCGGACCGACACACAAAATAAATGCGTAAGTTTAGTATTAAACAAAACTGACTGTGGAGCCGTAGGTTTCACATTCATTACAATAATATTTCGTTTTACCTTCTCAAGGATCCTACTTGAATCACAATAGACAGGGTCCTGATTAACATTCTCAAGTGGACTATGATTGATTTAGAAGCAATTCCAATTTAACCCTGACATGTTATCTGAGAAGGATTAGCGGCGGGTATCGGCGGCTGACGTCGCCCTCATCAGGGCTTGTCTCGTTAATCTCGCTGACCCTTCCGCCTCGCTGCGTCCTGCGCCCGCCGCCGCCGCCCGTCGCCTGGCGGAGGAGGAATGCTGACGCATCGTTTGCTGAATGTCCTTCGACGTGTGCCAGATAAGAAGACGACAACGTGGAAGATTAGTTGCCCATAAAATCACATTTACTAAATTTATAAAATAATTAATGACCGTTTCTAACAGAGCGGTGAATGTATTAAAAAACAGACATGAAACTTAACTTCGGCACTACTTGTACATATCACAACTTTTCGTCCTTTATTCATGTGGAGAAAGAATGATATGTTGGAACAAAAGCGCTCTCGGAAGCCTACCGTCCGGTCCGGCAACAATAGCAAAAAGCCCTTTACAACTGGTTCGCAAAAAGGTGGCTGTTATCGCGGATCCGAGACAGGAATTAATCGCGCCGGTCCGGCGAACGATAGCGGCGCATCGTTCACTCGCTCGTCCGCGAAAAGACCGAATAGAAACAAAACTCTACAGAGCGTGTTGCACATTCATCTACTCGTCTGTCGCTGCGCGATGCATCGCTTGGAGTTTGCGATAAAGGCATATTTGCGAGTCGGTTGTGATGATGAATAAACTAGGATTAATATCGATGACAAGGATCATTTTGAATTAACGTAATATACATAGGTAAATATACATATAGTAATTAAACTGGCCGTAAATATTATAACAATAACTATAACCCTGAAAGCATTTGGCTTCAGCAGACTGTAACTGATAGACTGCAGCGCTGAGTCAGGCGTGGAACACTTCAAATGGCCTTCGTAAACACATGGAATGTGACGTCACGTTGATGGGGCCGCTTTGTAGCGGGACGCATAACGACAAAGGGCATTCCTGGCGCTGCAGATCAGAACTTCAGAAGGCAATGTACCTCTGTACCTCTCATTGCAGAGCTCGGTTTAATTCACGAATTTCCCTGACTCAGAGGATTAATAATTGAACACTTACTGTATGTTTAAGAACACATAATTTTTGGCCAATTTAGCTTTTGATATTTAATTTTTTGTGATTCTTTGGTTGTATAAGCTAAACATATAAAAAATAAAATAATAAACACTTTCGAGGTTGTTCTTGCAAAAAAATTCACAGCACTACTTACTGAGGCTCTATTCCTGTCATAGGGATTTCCTCCCGCGTGCAGATCTGGTCCGTGTGCGGGCGACCCGAAACCTACCCGAGGCTGGTGACGTCAGAGACAGTAGCGCAGTGTTACCTGAGGCCGGTGACGTCAGCGACGGGCGCGCCGTCCTCCGCCAGCCAGGTGATGAGTGGCGCGGGCGCGCCGTGCGCGGCGCACGTCACGCGCGCGCCGCTCGAGTTTGAGAAGGACAGTCGCGGTGGAGGCTCCATCAGGAACATCAGCTGGCTCCGTGTCGAGCACGCTGTGGAAGAAACGATCCTTTAGTTTCCTCTATTTTTTATTAAAGAACATTCGCAGTCCCTCTATGTTTTTAAAATTATTCAAATTTATTCAATGGTGATCGTTGCGATCGTGTAAGCGAGCCTCCTTTCCTCTGCTAGGTATTACCGCACGGGTCGCTCCGGGCCGCAGCTTTAGGTAGGTACCAATTGGGGGAGACGAGGAGACGTGACGTGACGGTGACGAGGAGTCCTCGCGAATCATCTAGTGTGTGTTCAATTAAAGGAGGTATTTCAATAAACATGGCGTCGCATCGCCGCCGCCGCCGCACCGCACCGCGCCACGCCACCGCCCGCCGCCGGCCGTGTGTAATAAATAGTTGGCTAACGACTACAACGGGATGGACTGCCGGTTCTATTCCACGACAATCAATTTGCACCAGTCTGTCTGCAAACCCATTGAATATAATTATGAAACAGATTTAAAACATAAACAAATAATATCATTGGTAGGTATGTCAGTTTGCATAAAGGTAGAAGCAGTTATTTACGCGAGGCTTTAATAGCCTGTATGAAGCGGAGACTTAATAAACCGAAATTACAAGGTGCGCGAGCCGGGGCTTAGGCATGAACCTTTTAAATTTACTGCGTCGTCTCCTCCACCGTAAAAACGGCGTTTGAGCGTGTTGGCACGTTACATATACCGGTACTGGAGGGACCTGTGCCCCATCTCGTGAATATACTTAGGCCTGTATTATATCAGCTTGCTCAGTCGTTTTGATCTGTGCCTGAGTGATGTTAATGCGAAAGAAAAGCGATACTCAAGCATCGATTAATTACGGATCGGCAGACACGATCTTTTATATGTGTGTGTTGGATTTATTAATTCGAACCCGAAGCAGACCAGAATCTGCTGCGGCAGGTCATGAAATTCACTGCATTTGTTGAAGCTGCATGTATGCAATGCATAGTTTATTAGTGAGTGGTCATAGCGCCGTGGTTGTCCGCCGCGCGCCGCCGAGAAGGTCCCGCAGGCCTTGCCGCGCCGCCGCGCCGTGCGCCGTGCGGCAGGTGTCGATATTATTTTATGGCAGTTCCGTTTACTACTATACTTTATCAGGAGTCCGTGAGAATGGTTCTTGGGGATTCTTTCATAGTTTATTTGAAGAAACTTTACACGTTGAAAGGTATCGTCACACTCGCAAATTGGCAGCATTTTTGGTTCGGAATCTTTTCCGCTAAATTATTAAATTATGCGCCGCCATTGATCGTTTTCTACCCGAATACCAACGAAGGTGCGTTATATATTTAGGTATCCTATTTTATTGATTAATTTACAAATAGGTTTTTGTTCCATTGTAAATGTTAATTTAAAATATTACAACAAATGATGTTGATCTTTTTTTAAATCAGTTATGTGAAAAAATAAATAGGAGTGTTGTATGCATTACATATAAATGAGCAGCAGAAGCATGCAGCATTAACAAACGTTATTGAAATAATAAGATACAAGATTTGATATTTTTTGGACACCGTTTAAATCTATGTACATACAATGGTTATTATCTAAAATATCTATGTTATTGGATTTAGCTACTTCGTCATAATTAAACTACACTTTCTTTGTGTGGGAATATTGTGGTAGATATCATTTATGTGAATTTACTTTTATTACTTTTTACTGTTATTGAAAATATTTCGGGAGATCGGAACCTGTATTTTGTGTTAATACTGATGGAGGCTAATAAGTAATAGTCAGCAATTTATATGGAATTAAGTACATATTTTGCCTTTCTTTGTGATTGGCGTAGTATGGAGACCAAATAGGAGTACCGTACTCAACAATTGGGCGGACTTTTAATTTGGTTTTTTAAACGGGGTTCATACCCTATTTATATGCATGTTTGTACCCTATGTATGTTTGTATGTACTTATGTAGCGCTGAAACGACTACTTCCGCCCCTAATATACCTGGGGTACAAGTTGACACGAATGCCTCCGATGATCTAAGTATCAAAAGAACATTTTTTACTATACATAGATATATTATTATTTATCTTCAGTATTTTTCCCAAAACGATTAATGTACAATTAGTGTAGTCTAGGTACATTCCACAACCTGCTGCAATTAAAAACTCGTTAATGAAATGGTATAAAAACAAAAGAATAGAAGTAGTGTCATGAGGAAAGAGGTCCGAGGAAAATGTTCCACATGTTCGGGTTCCTGATGTTTTTGAACGTGGTCCTGTGCGTGGGCGTCGGGACCATGTTCTACCAGTGGCTCAGCGCCGCCAAGCACGCGTCCAAGGCGGAGTAGCGAAGCAAGCGAAGTACATCCATCCTCTCCATTACAAGATCAATAACTGACGGACGAGACGCTTCCTAACGTGGAAGAACTGTCGCAAAATGACTCGAATATTAACCGTCATCGGCGCGCGCGCACACCGCTAGCCCACCTCGAGCTTGTACTGTCACCGCGCGTGTCCTCTCTCTAGCTACATCGTCGTGTACCTGCTGTCTGATCTATATGTATATGTATACTGGTAGTGGATGGAAAATTACTAAATAATTTTATAAATGTTATTATTATTTTACTTCTAAAATATTATTTACCTTTCTAGTTTTAGTACTTTTGAAATTATTCAGCATTATTTATTTATTTATGAATAAATAATGTTGGACAGGTACTATTTGACTGATATTATACATAATACAATATATTACATAGATATATGTACATATATTTTTATTTTACATAGAAAACTACCAGAACACTCGGAACAAATATAAGAATCGAATCCGCCACAGAGGTCGTCAGATTTTAAATCATTATCAATATATTTTACTAGCTGTTATCTGTGACTTTGTCATATTGATAAATTTTCGGTTTTTCCTCTTATGCTCACTGCTCATCAAACCTCCAGCCAATGGTGACCATAACATCTAGTTCCTTTAGTAAAATTGTAGATTCGTTGTTATCTAGTCTGCGTATTAACCTCTTAGTGCTGATGTGATTAACAGCATACATCATTGTAAGTTTCATGTATGTATATGCAGACGATATACAAATTTATCTGTCTTTTAAACCAGACCTTTTACGTGCTGCTGAGTCTAAAGTCAACGAAGACCTCGCACGTATACAGGAATGGGCGCTATCTAACTCTTTGCTCTTAAATGCTAATAAAACAAAATACATGATACTTGGAACCAAGGCTCAGGTTAATAAATAGCACTAGGTGTCCCTGAACTCCGCATCGACAGTGATAAAATTGAGCGAGTCACAGAGGCACGTAATCTTGGTCTGATTATTGATGAGCAGTTGAAGTTTGAGCGTCATATATCCGAAATTGTCAGGAATAGTTTTTATAGGCTTAAGATATTGTACAAGATCAGAAATTACTTGAGCACTGAACTCCGAGTTCGGCTGGTTGACTCTCTCGTGTTGTCTAGATTCAATTATGTCGATACGGTCTACGGACCTCGGCTTTTGGCTAAACTCATACAGAGAGTCCAAAATGCTTGCGCACGCTTTTGCTTCAACGTCCCACCGCGTAGTCATATAACGCCCTTCTTAAATCTACACCGTATCCTGAACATGAAACATAGGCGGGATCTTCATCTTGCCACTTTAATGTTCGGAGTGTTTAAATCAGGTAAGCCAAAGCATCTCTACGACAAATTCGAATGGGCCAGAGACCACAACAGAAACCCACCGCGTGCGTGCTCCTTCGTGCTACGCACTCCGCGACACGGTACAGCTGCCTTCCGCGGTAGTTTTCGATTCTGCACCACTAAGGGTTGGAACTCACTACCTCCGCCTCTGCGTGAACTTCAAAATAAGTGCAATTTTAGATTGAAGTTAAAAAATCAACTACTGGAACTTCAAAGTAGATTGCAGTGAGGCGGGGCAACCATATATACACTCAAAGTGTCTGCTATTGCTCAGCTTCTACGGAAACTGGTGTCCTTGACAGAACACTAACACACTGATTAATTCACATACAATACACAAGTTTACCCACACACACACAATACACACATAAACACACACACCCTGATACACTCATATCTATTATACACTGATCAACTCACACACAAAATCACCCGTCACACACTGCAGGCTTAGTGGCGTACGAACTCTGATGAGAGGAGGACACGTGATATAGCGTTATCGGAAAAACATATAGCGCGTTACAGCCGTAGTAGGTAGGTAAAGTTTGCTCTGTAACTGATTATCCCTGTTCATTTAAATTAAATTAAACCCGTCGATTTTTTCAATTATCTTCAGTGTTTTTTGTAGTCTTGATGTCTCTGCTGAGTTTTGATTTTTCTATGAATGTGTCGAACTGTTATTGTTTATATACATTTTTTCTTTCTTTTAGGTTAAAATTACGTGTACCCTTTTTTGTTTTTAATATCTAAAGTAGTTGATTTTGAGTTTTTATTCTATATTACCTTTTATAGACAAGTTGCCTTTCACTTTTAAATTCTAGCTTTTAAAGTCTCGTACGTCATCATCACAATGGTACATGCTGAAAATCAGCGTTGTGGGGCTACTCGCAACATTCAGCTGAGCATGAACCTGTTCTGATAGCGCAGCAACACGGCACTGACCATCACAGACGGCTTGATCTACACAATATTAATTTAGATATGTCTATTAATAATAAAAAATATATATATGTATATAAATCAATGCATGTTATCAATTATTTACTTTTAAGTTTTTTTTTTTTATTAAGTCGTGTGCTGTATTTGTTTACTATAGTTAGATAATTAAGTTTTTTTGCTCTATCAGAATAAATATAGATAGCCCTTAGGGTACGAACCTAGGAAGTTTAAAGTCTCTGCGTACAGTGGTTTGGGCTGTGGGCTGTCCATGAGACAGGACAGAGACACTTATATTAGTATAGTAGATATAGATAGAACACCTCAACTTAATTGACAGTCTATGAAGTATAGTACATAGTTTAGCATAAGTAGTATTGTACATAGTTTAGTACCCAAAACACAAGGTGTACTTAGCTTGGGGCTAGTTGTGCTGTGTGGATTGTCCAGCAATATTTTATATATTTAATATATTTTCTTATCCGAGGTAAATGAACTTTGACACCTAGTCGTTAAATTATAATTAAATAAATATTTTCTCAAATACCAGCCATCCTAAAACCAGATCGTTTTTAAACGTTTAATGCATTCAATTTTAGAGCTATGATAGCGATGTCGTCTGTGTTTATCATTATATCAATAATTTTAAATAGTTTTTGTTCGAATGTAAACGGCCTTAATTTCAAAGATGCAGATTTTAGTGATCCTGGCATGGATCGTAAAGAAACCGTGCTCTCAAATTACACTGAAAACTTTGGAAGTGTGTTTCCTAAAGGACGTCGAGCCAGCGGAAGGGCAGATGTGGAAGACAGGTACCTGAACACGACGCAGCTGATCCGCAAATACGGATACACGGCGGAGGAGTACGAGGTGGTCACGGAGGACGGCTACGTGCTTACGCTGGTCCGGGTGCGCGGGCGCGGGGCCCTCGTGTTCCTCATGCACGGCCTGCCCAGTAGCTCCGACGGCTGGGTCACTTCGGGAGCCAATTCACTCGCCTTCGTCCTGGCTGACGCGGGCTACGACGTGTGGCTCGGCAACGCGCGCGGTAGCACGTACTCCAGGAGGCACGTGTCCTTGTCGACCGACAGTAAGGAGTTCTGGGACTTCACGTGGCACGAGTCGGGCTTCTACGACTTGTCCGCCATGATCGACCACGCGCTCCTCGTCAGCAACCGGTCGCGGCTCGTCTACGTCGGGCACGCGCAGGGCACCACGTCGTTCTTCGTCCTGTGCTCACTGAGACCGGAGTATAACCGTAAGATCCTAGCGTACGTCAGCTACGCCACGATCACATACGTGTCGCACGCTCGCTCGCCAATAGCACGCGCACTGATCCCCTTCCGGCAGCAGGAGTACGCGCTGGCGCAGGCGCTCGGCCTGTACGAGTTCCTGCCCAGCAGTCCGTTCGTGCTGTTCGTGACGTCGGTGCTGTGTAGCAGCTCGCGCGCCGCGCTAGCGCTGTGCAGCACGGTGCTGTTCACGGTGTTCGGGTTCGACTACGGGCAGATCGACTACGCCAACCTACCAGTACAGCTAAGCCACTTCCCGGCCGGCTCCTCCTTCAAGGACCTGGTGCACTACCTGCAGCTGGCTGCGTCACGCCGATTCGCGCAGTTCGACTACGGCGAGCAAGGGAACCTTGCGCGGTACAACCGATCCACCCCGCCCGACTACCCGCTGGAGAATGTTACGGTTGAAATGGGGATATTGTACGCCGACAACGACGGACTGTCGTCTCTGGAAGACGTGAAGTTGCTGATCGACCGGCTGCCGCGCTCGCGGAACCAGTCCGTCGTGCGGGAGCTGTACCGGGTCAAGGACACGAGGTTCAACCATTTCGACTTCCTTTGGGGGAAAGACGCTAAGTCGCTGGTTTACACCAAAACGTTGGCTATGATTAAGCACGCTTACAGCTACGATGAGCCTGCAACTGAATCGGGAAGAAGCTAAGTATTGTAAATAAATGAGAAGCAGCTAGTTTTAAATGATCTTAGAAATATAGTAGGTTTTAAAATTCTCTTTATTTCATTTTTCACTTTTCCAAATATGTCCTTAGGTAGGTAGCTTAAGATCATCAAAACATTATTATATCCGCCTTTTCACTATCAGCGATTATAGACGATTACACGCACGGCACGGCCTGATAGTGTGGGGAGCCTACTCGCATGTAGTGACCGATCATCGTCTGTCATGGTCGCTGCGATCGGACTAGTCGAGTGACTTGTCCGTTGTTCGGTCAGGCATCAAAGGGAATCGCGTGTAGTGGAAGCATGTGTCGAGTTCTGTATGAAACGCTTCGCATTCCGCATTGCATTTCAGATGTTTTATTGCATCACATTACTGGTTGTTAAATTTTATGTGCGCAGTAATATTCGTATCTTTTTCAATGTACCATCAAAACGCGCCAGGACGCGACACCGGTCGTTACTGTAAAGCAGTATGCACACTGAGACAGATTACAAACAGGAACAAGCTCTTTCTTCAATAAGAAATCTGTTTTATCCTTGGGAAGATTTATATCTATAGATCTATGTAGTGCCAAATAAATTTAAACAAAAATGAAATTAACCTCGTGAGCTCAGTTCAAAAAGTAATCCACTATTATTATAATTTAGGCGTAGGTCTGACTGTCTGCCTGTAATATTTCCAATTAAAAAATCGTTATCAATTTTGAAAGAGAGAATATACTAATTTGTATCCGAGAAGACGCGGGAAGATTTTGATTATTGATTATTGCAGAACCTGAGAAAGATAAATAGAAAAGTTCTCGAAAATCGTATATATTTTGTGTAACAATGCATTGTGTTTTGGCTTCAAAACAACCTTTTGCTTCAACGGATACTTTAAAATTCCAATGCAGCGATCCAATCAGCAGCCAGGTGACGTATTGTGGTACCTCAGCTGCTGCTGATTGGATCGCTGCTGCTCTTCAGAATAACAATATAATGAATTATATTATGGTTTATAAAATAATACAAACGATTAATAACATTGCTAAGTAATATATAATATATGTATAAGAATAATTTGTAGTAGAGAGGCAACGTATTGTAAAAGATAACACTATTTCACTTTAGTGGTTAGTCCCCTCTGCTGTCCAGGTAGTGTCCCACTGGTGGTGTGGTGGCGCTGCTCCCCCCCGATCGGTGGCGCGCGGAGAATGTCTCTCCGTCAGGTGAGCCAACCCTCACGTTTGATGTCTCCTAAATTCCGGAGCCAGCTCGGTCGGAGGGTAAATACTTTAACGCTCGGTAATTTGGACCAAAACGTTTATGTTTTCACGCCTTTGATGGCCCACGTGAGGCACCTCTCATGGAATAAATGAAATTCACGTTGGTACCTTCTACCGGTTCAGCTAGGTGCTTGCAAGATGCTGCAGCATACCAATCCCCGATGCCGCACGGCGCGGTGCTGTGCCGCTGCTGTCCGCCGCACGCACAGCTCTACTGCATCAGGTAAAGACATTATAACCCCACGAATTCAATAAGTTACACTTTTATGGCGGAGATAAACGGAGACGCTCTGTTTTACGGACATTTCATCTCGCGCGTCCCGGTGGGAGTAGGACACCTTGCTTTTACAGTTATCTACTAAAACAATTATTATGTTCTAAAGTGTGTCAAGTCTAATAATAAACAGAATTAACTTTTGAAAATGGATTTGGCCAAGTGCGAGTCGAACTTGCACTTGAAGGGTTCCGTGCCACCGTACAATATTTATCACAATAGATCTATGTTTAACACTAGACCAACTAACTGCCAAATAAGGTAGGAGTACAGGTCGGCTTTTCTTTGGTATAGGATACTCATGGCTCATGGCTCAAGTTTCCTACGTTGGAACTTTTCAACACCTACGGATATTCTGGCATTAAAACAATTATAATGTGTATTACATATAGCTGTATCGATGGAGTACTCTCAAAGAATCTATTATTTTCCCGTATATCTCTCATGAGGTTATTATTGCCGGTAAATCGAGCTAAACACTGCTCGATCATACAAATGAGTAGCAATGACTTCAAGAAGTAAAGTAAAAAAAAAAAAAGTAAAAAAATATAATACGAAAGAATTAAATTGAAAAGTATATCCATTAAAGTAAAAAAGTGCCTGATTGACAAATCATTTTATACTGTACTAGCTGTGTCCCGCGGTTTCATCCGCGTGGTGATAGATATTTTGGATATTATACTATATACATAACTGTATGAATTGTAGCCTATGTGTTATTCTGATATATAAGCTATATTATTGTGAAGTTTCATTAAAATCCATTCAGTAGTTTTTACGTGAAAGAGTAACAAACATCCATCCATCCGTCCATACTTACAAACTTTGACGTTTATAATATTAGTAGGATATGAACTTAACTATGGAGATGAATATTGTTTATGTATGTGTGTGTATTCAATCCACTGACATTCTAAGATTAACTCATTTTCCATTATTTTAAATGTAGTATATTAACCTAGTTTTTGTAAGTTTATTATGTGTTTTATATTCGACCGGGGAGCGGACTTACGGGACATGCGTAATGAAGGACGGCTTACTGCACACTGGTTTATTGCCTTGACGCGAGGCGCGGTGCAACCGTGCCTACGCGTTTACTACAGATGTAGACTTAATATCTAACATTACGCATGCCGACATAATAGGTGGAATAGGTGTAACTCATTTCAAGTCTACAAAATATAACTTATATAAAACCATTGTTAATGGAATCAAATGGTGATTGTGATTTTGTTTAAAAGGCTGTAAGTCATACTGAGTCACTGCTAAATTCAATTACCGATTAGGAGACACAGTTGTTTATAATGTTGAGGAAAATAGCCAGGAAATCACGTTTTCACCCCGCAATCATTCATTTCATTCTATTTTCAGTATTATTCATTGGAGATACCATAATTGATTGAATATTGCAGCTAGTAGGCTGTTTCATTATTACGGGTCCCAGCTCGCTCTAATCGGGGTCAACGCATTCATTAGTGTACTGTAAAGTCAACATTAATTCAATTTGGGCGTTATTTCAGCTTAATTGTGTAAATCTACTTTCAGATTATAACATTTGCCTATTGTTCTACAGAGTAACATTTTTTTGTAGAGGATGTTCTTAGTTAGGGTGTGCGTATGTTTTAACGATAGTAAATTTACATTATGTGTGTAACTGTTTAAACGATTACCTGGCGGTATCGCAACTGCTCCTACAACATCATCATCACGTGAGGTCACCAACACTCAGCCCCGACCTCACGCTGCTGGACGCATGAATTCATAAAATGTCATAAATGATTTTTACAGTTATTCTAAAACTGTTGAAACTCAGGTTCGGCACAGGTTCATGCGCCATGATCACGGAATAACTGAAGGTACTGCGAGTGAGTTTTGATTGGCAGACATACCGATCTACCCCTTTTTTGTCTTTTGCTACGAACGTTACCACTACCACCGGTTTCATTACCGAACGCAGCTCGATCACTTGTTACTGTTATTAAATAGCTCGAGCTGTACATGAAAGCGGCTAGCCAGCACTCCCTCATGGATTATGAACGTGGGTTATGAACGCAGATATTACGAAGTGAGCAGAGTGTTTACCGAGTGAAGCCGCGGGAGGGAACAGGCTCATTAAAACTATCTATCGTCTCGCTTCCGCCGCTGCCGCTAGTGCCCTAATTGCTACCTACTCATCACGTGGATTCGCACTTTTTATTTCAAAATTGCTTGTTTCTGTGTCCCAGTGAGTTAATTCTAACAGATTACTCGTATTTGCTGGACATTTTTATTTGATTTTTGCAGTGAAAATAATAATTTATTAAATACACTTATATTGCACTTATTGACGACCGATGTGGCGCGGTGGGCAAAGGTCCGCCTGCGGCGCAGGAGGTTGCGGGTTCGATTCCCGCCTCGGAACAATCGTGTGTACGATCTGCAGATATTTGTTCCGGGTGTTCTGGCCGTTTTCTATGTATAATAAAAAAATATCTATCTATGTAATATATAGTATTATGTATATCAGTTATCTAGTACCCATAACATAAGCTCTGCTTAATTATAAGTATTGATACAACGGGTATTTATCGCGTTTATTTACCTTTTCACGGGTCACGGGATGACTGACCACGTCATCCCGTGACCACAACAGAGTGTAAACCTGTTGAAACGTCGGGAAAAATGTAAATAAACGCGATAAATACCCGTTGTATCAATACTTATAATTATGTGTTCAGATCGCGTAGGTAAGTTTAAAAATATTTATAAGCTCTGCTTACCATGAGGCTAGATAATGCTGTGTGAATTGTCCAGCATTATTTATTTATATTGATTTCAAATTATTTTCTCTGCTTTAAATGCAGTAACTCTACGTTTGTCGAGCCGAGATCTCCAATGACCCCAGCGCAGCGGTTGTCGGTGCAGATATGATGGTCTAGCTAGAGCGATCACAGCCCACGCATACCCTACTTACATTCCAAGCAGGTAAGCTAACATTATTTATTACAATTATTGTATGTTAGTGGTTCGCTGAAAAGTAGCTATACGTATTAGCCTTTTCAAGGGAAAGCAATAAACTTCGAACCCTTTTCATTCAGCTTTAGGAGGATGTCCTGAACCACGTTCCTCGAGATATCCACACGTGTAGCTCGAGCATTATGTAATTAAATAGCTCCATGAGCCGCGAGGGGGCGCCGCTGCAGCGCAATTACAGCTGCGTAATGGCGCCGGTCGCCGCACGTCACTTCCGCCGGGGACCGGAAGCAGCGCGCACTGACTTTTGGACGCCATTTTGTTTTGGCATGAATTGTTTTTAATAAGCAACTTCAATGTGATGATAAAAGTTTTGAATGTTTGCCAAATACATAATTTTAGAAAGAAAACAAAATACTTTATATTTCTAATTAAAGAAAAAGTTTATAGAATACCACTCGAACTATAATAATAATAATAAATAATAATAATAAAATTTTATTGCCAAAAAATAATTTTTACAAACACATAACATAATTCATTTGTAGTTTACATTAGAAACAAGTCCAGTAGGTATATTGAGATTCTAATCCAAGCTATTACGTAACCTCAGTTGCCTAAACTAGACTGAAACTACTATAAACATACCTACATCATTCGTTCGCGACAAGATCAAACCTAAAATGGCCGTTCTCTCACCGATTAGTTAGCCGAATGCACTGGAAATGAACTAATCAATAGCTATTCTAATGTTCCAGAACAACGGATTACTTTTGATCCGATTAAACACTAGTGATTAAAACTCGCGAGAGCAATGTGGCATATGCGAGCCGCGCGGAATGCGTATCTGAGGCATGTCGAGGCGGACATGCATGCATGCCACGAGCCTGGCGAGCCGCGCGGAATGCGTATGAGGATGTTGCTTTTGTAAGCAAAGCAGGAATACAAACAAAGTAATCTGTAACTGTTGTTTCTGTCTGCCTAAATAAATCATTTTGCATGTGAAGTAAAAGTAAAACAAAGTATCGTTAAGCTTACAATAAATTAAAATAGTACTGAAATTAAAACTAAACATTAGTTTTAAGATTTTATTTATTTATTTTTATTAATATATTTATTGAGATAATAACATCATAACAGGTTTTTTTTATTAAGCCCTAAGGCGATGTTATAACTACTTATACTAAAAATTACATATTTTTGTACATACACACAATACTAAATAATTTATAATTGTTTTTCAATAACATTTTGTGCCTTTTTCATGGCTTTCGGCAGGTTTTCGTAAAATATGTCCACGCTGTTTTTGGACAGAACATTGAGTAAATATATAGCGAGTGACATAGGGGCAAACTTAAGTAGGTTGGTCCTACAAGTGGGCACCTCCAGCATGGCGGGGCGGCGGCGCGCGCCCAAGTAGTCGTTGGGCACGCGCAGCCGCAGCGCCGCCAGCACCGCCGGGTGGTGCAGCTCCCCGCGCAGCACGCGCACCATGTACTTCACCAGCGCCACGTCTCTCCGCACCGACAGCCTGCAGTACCCTACCATACCTAACACGACGGGCTCGGGTACATCAGCGGGAAAGAAGCGAGTGAATTTATTTTCTACCAAAAGTTTGTACTTAGCTTCGTTAGGGTTCCAAATTATAGCATTTGTTTCTAAATGACTTCTCACAAGTGCATTATACAAAACTTTGATTACATTTATGTTATTAAAATTTACACTCTGTCTCAAAATAAAATCTAGGTTTCGCTTTTACTTAAGATTCCGGCGCCATATTTACAATATGGCGCCGGAATCTTAAGTCGGGGACCATTTCGAGGCCTAGGTCGCGGACAGACGTCGATCGTGGCAGAACTTCCGCCTCCACCTCATACTGGTAGTGCAAAGGGGCGTGCGCCCGGCTGTAGCTCATCATGGAGCACTTTGCTACGTTAAACAGTAGCTTGTTGGATCTGCTCCATTGGACCACCCTATCTATGTCGGACTGGAGCCGCTCACAATCGGATGCGTCCGCTACTGTTAAAAACACTTTCAGGTCGTCTGCAAACAGTAAACAGCCTGCCTCCTTAACAACCCCCGCGAGATCGTTGATCATAATAAGGAATTCAAGAGGACCAAGATTGCTCCCCTGACTTACACCTGAAAAC
Organism: Eupithecia dodoneata; assembly: GCA_947044415.1. Classification (NCBI taxonomy): domain Eukaryota; kingdom Metazoa; phylum Arthropoda; class Insecta; order Lepidoptera; family Geometridae; genus Eupithecia; species Eupithecia dodoneata. Next base: position 458,187 of record OX345656.1, on the reverse strand, counting down.
GTGTAATACGGGGTCGATTGGTACCCCGCGTACTCCACATACTGCCGCCGGTCGCTGAGGTAGCTCGCGAAGAATTTGAGCAGATGCGGCGTGAAACCTATTGCGGAAAACTTCGACAGCAAGACATCGTTATCGACGGCGTCGAAGGCTTTCTGAAAGTCGAAGTACGCGCAGTCTACCTGCCGACCTGCGTCCAGGGCTGGAGCCAGGTGCGATACGAACGACAGCAAGTTGCTGGCCGTGCTGCGTCCAGGCCGGAAGCCGTGCTGGGCGTCGCTCAGGCGTCCGCTTACTTGCGTATAAATACACGTGTGTAGAATAGACTCGAATACCTTAGCGAAGGCCGACAGCACGGCGATCGGACGGAACTTGCTCACATTGGACCCACCTCCCGCCTTCGGGACCGGAATAACACGCGTCGTTTTCCATCGGTCAGGATAATGGCACTCGTCTAAACATAAATTAAAAATATGTAATAGAGGTTTCTCAAAAACCAATCGACAATCTTTTACAATGTAAGGAGGAATGCCATCGGGCCCTACAGAGTGCTTAGGCTTCAAGGCACGAAGCGCAGCGCGCACGTCACGGGCCGTCAGCTGGGCTACGTGCACCCGTGCGGAGTCCGCCCCTGCGGGCGCGCCGCGCTCCGCCTGCCTCGGATCCAGGGCCGGCCGCACCGGACTGTACACAGAGTGGAAATATGCAGCAAAACATTCGGCACACTCTTCATCACTCAATTCCTTCCCCTCTTTAGTGATACGAGTTTTATTTCGCTTCGATTGTTTTTGTCTAATAAAACTCCAAAATGACTTAGGGTCATTTTTAAAATTTAATTGTATCCTATCTTGGTAGGCGTTAAAAGTGTCTGATAATTTAATTTTTACTAAAGACCTGCATTTAGAGAATGTTTCGTAATCGCTTTGTTTACCCGAAATTTTAAATATCTTATGATAACGCCATTTGCGCTGAATCTCGTGTATCAAATCAGCCGTATACCACTCAGGATAGTTATAATGAGACTTATTATCTACATTAGCACATTTCTTAGGTGTACACTCGGAAATAGCTTGGTTTATTACTTCATAAAAAAATTCTAACGCCGCCTCCGAATTCTCAGTCTTATGTAATGGATTCCAATCTATGCATTCTAACATGTAGTATAATACAGGAAAGTTACATTTAGCGAAGTTCCAACAAAGATAATCTGTTGACCTACCTATATGGTGAGATGGTGGTTCAGAGCCTCCTCGACGTGTGACCGCCGTCACACAGACGAGCGGCGGGTGCTGAGGGTCGATAGGTACCAAGGGATCGTCACACAAAAGTACCTCTAAGTCACTCGCTGGTAATGTAGACAAAACTAAGTCTAGCGTGCGATTATTACTATTGAGTAAGTTGTTTACCTGCCGAAATCCACAGAAAGCATTCACATACTCCATATAACTTTGTATCTCCACGGTTGTCGATGGCATATTAAAATCACCCAATACTAACACATTATCGAACTTAATACACTCTGTTTCTAAAATATGAAATAAATGCATATATTCGTTAACATTACTATTTGGTGGAATGTAAACTACAAAGCACATGAACAATAAAATATTTTTACGGTGTACCGTCGCACAAACTAACTCGAATAAGGCCGCGTCCACATTAGCGATAGGAATGCGCTTGAGTTCGTAACGCGACGAAGATGCCAAAAACACGCCTCCCTGCTTACGGCCATCCGCTCGATCACATCGAAGAATCGTAAAATCACATGGTATGAGTTCTCCGTCATGGATTGATGAATTTAGACCCGATTCCATTATTGCAAATAAGTCACAAGTGGAGGTCAGCAAATTGCTATAAAAAGTTGTAGTTTTAGTCCTGAGTCCCCGTGTATTTTGATAAAAAACCTGGAGTGATTGATTATCAGACTTTTTCGACACTTTTAGTGGTTTTGGGGTCTCGAAACCACACCCAATCATTAAACTTTGCGTTCACTGGCCAACATTCAGTATTATTGATTTTATCAAAATTCGACTCCGGTACACCGATCATAAAAGATGAATAATCTCTCTTGGTTTTAGGGACGATCTTCTGGATCTTTACATCCGTAGAACCACCAGCTTAGTTACATGCTCAGTAATGGCCTCTTCAGTTGTGTCCGAATGGAGTGACCAGACATGCAGGAATTTCTTGTTCTCCACTGCTTGGAAAGAAGAGATTTGAGTGTTCCCTCCTTTTTGCATAGTGCTGAGTCGAACATTTTTCTCTTTTTTCTGGTAGGCGACAAGAGACCACTTTCCTGATAACGTATTTGCCGCGTGTTTCTGGATAGACGAGTCCACATTTTCCTTAATGACGTCTAAGCCAGTTGTATTTTCGGTAAAATCTTCAACACTCACTCGCTTTGCTTTCTTGAGGGCCCTGTGTGGACGCACCGTTACGTTTGGTGATAAGAACGTTCGCTCCAAGTTAGCAGCAGCTGCAGCCGTCTCGCTCGCGCGCGGTGCGGCTATCGTAGGAACGTCCCGCTCCCTCGCACCGCTCCGTTCTTCGACTTTAGCGAATAACTTCTCCAATACCCTCTTCTGTTCGGTAATAATGGCAGAAAAGTTATTGATCGCGAGTTCTTGATCTTCCAATTTCTGCGATTGAGCCTCAATCATAGCCGATTGAGCAGTAATTTGAGTCGCCAACGAAGCTACGAGCTTCGATAGATCGTTAAAAGCACTTTCCAAGTGAAATTCGGACATTTTTACCGGTAAACGGAAATAAAAACACGGAGACCGAAGTGCGCGTGTCAGTGTTCGGACGACGAAAAAAAAAGATGAAAGTAACTTAAAAAAACAAATGTTAGAAAAAGCAAAAAACTTTTGTCATTCAAAAGTAATTTATGGCATAGTATTTAAAACAACAACATTATTTAAAATAATCGTTTTTAACTTTCTCTGAAAATCCATATTCTGTAGTAGTATGATATAGGTTGTGGTAATTGATTATAATATGAAGGGTGCCATAATAAAGATCCTTACTCATCATTGTTGGTTACCTCACTTATATGACAGACTTTATTGTGGTCACGACCGTTTTTTTATTTACATATTCCTAACAAACCTAGCTGTCTCCAAAGTATGCAACGATAGTAGAGTCCAAATGTTATACCTACTATATGAAACAGTGTGCACAAAGCTATTTACTTTCAGGGTTCTTTTAACCTGAATTGTTTTTATTTAAACACTTTAAAAACTTATGTCGAACTTCCCCAGAACATTATTGCATATCCAATAAAAATAAGAGGCAATTATAACAAAAACGCAATTAGTGAGGTGTCTATGTCTACTGTTGGTGCTCATTTGTACAGGACATTATGCTGAGCTGTTGATTATCTTACAAACAGCTTCTATTCTATGTGTGATTCTCAATTCGGTTTCTTATGAATATTAAACGTGCTTGCTTTATTTAATAAGAAGTTATTTTACAAAACCTTCAATTTAAATACAGAACACGCGCACAGCAATTTCCACAGTTCCGGCGCACACCGGATGTTGTTGGCTTCTTTTATACAGGTACCTGATACACGTTTATTATTCACCAGTGCTGGACTGCCAGCATCAAATAAAGAAAATCTTATTTCATCATCATCGACAGCAGCGGCGTCATTCAACCCGCCGGGTTGTCGGCGGCGACGTCGGCTGGTTCGATGTGTAGAGTCCATTACAAGCACAGCGTATAGTGAAATCCTGATGGTTCTATGTCAGGAGTCTCATCGAGCAAGTAGTCAGAGCATTATTCAGCAGCTGACAATGGATTGACGCCGGGAGCTGCGCCGTCGTCGTTCAGTCGAGTCTCACGATCACAATGCGCCCTCAAACAGAGGTGCAAAGTTAGTTACTCCGCATTAGCATTGCAAACGTAGACGTATGCTAAACCTGCGGTCGCCCCCGACCTGCCTTGCCTATTGTTCGTCAGGCTTCGACTCCCAGATGCTGCCGGCTTTCCACAATTCCCTGCTCTGTCAAGTAATCCTTTGTTGTACGGACGGCCTAACGGAGCGCCAACGGATGCACAATCTACGTTATATTTCCTAAAATACGATTTTTGAAAGAAAAACATAATAAAGTCTTGGACGGTACCTATAACGGTTCTCGAAATAAGTTCGATGTTATTTCTAAACTACATAGTTCTGATTTGAAAAATAAATGTTCGGTTCTAGTGTGGATTTATATTTCAAAGGTGTTGTCCGCGCCGTGTGCACACGCTTCTCGTATTTCAAAGGTGTTGGCCGCGCCGTGTGCACGCGCTTCTCGTATTTCAAAGGTGTTGGCCGCGCCGTGTGCACACGCTTCTCGTATTTCAAAGGTGTTGGCCGCGCCGTGTGCACGCGCTTCTCGTATTTCAAAGGTGTTGGCCGCGCCGTGTGCACGCGCTTCTCGTATTTCAAAGGTGTTGGCCGCGCCGTGTGCACGCGCTTCTCGTATTTACCGCGCTTTGTTACGCTATTGCCTATTGCACATAAAAGTAAAGGTACCTACCGTACCCTATCAAACCCTTTTATGTAGCTCTCCGAACGACACGTAAATAAACGAGTTAATGTAAGTGATGTATTGATAGGTCTGATTCTTCTCACCTACTGGAATATAAACTAGTGAAACAATGAACAAATAAGTGGTTATGATCGCGCTAATTCTCAAAGGATGGGAAGCGTCCTGAACTTGCGGGAACTTTGCTGGAGCAACATTTTGATCGATCTACGGAACTGCTCCTTAGAGTTGCTGCATACTTCTCCAACTGACATCGCGATGTACTTAGCTTCTGCAGTAATCTCAGTTTAATACTTAGTTGCTGAATTTTCTGGAGAAATTGCACAATAAGCGTATATTTCACGCGTAATGTAGAGCCCTTTCATGCAGGTTTTATGAGGCAGGGTAATATGTGTCTGGCTTTAGAAAACAATAGCGGGCGCCCCTGGCTGCAGTGGCTGCAGTGGCTGCAGTGGCTGCCCGCATTGTGCCCTGCGACGGATTACTTTCGGCCCTTTCCGTCTCGCTAGACCTGCTGCAATTCAACATTACAAAGGACGGATTAACTGAAAAGAGATTTTTATATTTTTCAATAGTTTCAATATGTGAAATCACAAGTGCAGGAATTTTCAAAGATATTAACAAATGAATCTGCAGAAATCTACCAGCAACTACGAGTTGATTCTCTAAGTTTGTCTCTCTCTTAACGTTTGTTGCAGGTCATCCAAGTCCGAATTATAAAAAGTAGTTCAAGAGATCCCACCATTTCAACAGTCCTGGAAACCCTACATAGGCTTAAAACAATCGAGAATGAGCTAGAATCAGCTAGGAAGCAGGTACTACGGAGATGCAGGGTGTAAGGCCGGACCCGCCGCCGCCTGCCCGGGAGGTTGCCCGGAGCGCGCTAAGCTGCCTTCATTCCGCTGCTTTACGCGCGCCTTATTCTCATAATACAATGAAAACCAAGATTAAGTAAAAGGATTTTCGGTATTAGCGAGCTTATTTTTTGTTTCGTTGATTAAATTTTTTTCGGACTTAGCTACCCGTTTGTACAAATTAAAAGTGATCTCGTTGCAGGTACCAACAGAGGTAAAAGAAGGAAGGTGAAAGTTATTGTGAAGTGAATAGTTAGTGGTGTGCCGAGTGCGCCTGGCGGTGGCGGGCACCGCGCGTCGAGCCACTAGCCCGCACTTGCCGACGACTTACAGACTCCTTGGTACAGACGTGAAGTTTTCAATGCACTACAAGTACATTGTGTTGTTGATACAACTAGAACTAACCTAAAGCAAGGTAGCCAATCACGTTACACTGTAAAACGTTCAGTCTACTTTTTGTTTATCTTTTTCGTAAAGTTTCTAGACTCAGCCCATGGCTTCGCGCGTGTTTTTCCGTGCGCGATCCCGTTCTTGGGATGTTTGTTGAAACATGCCAACATCTTAACATCCACTCGATTGCATATTAAGGTACAATAAAATGGACCGAGGAGCGTCTCTGCGTCAGCTCTGGCTAAATTGACTATCCCTTGTTTGTTGGTCCTCCTCTACAGGTCGTATTTATCAAGCGATCTGGAATACATTTGGTGTACAGATTATACGACTTTTTGTCGTCGGGGATTTTTGAAACTCCAAAGAGGCCAGAATTAGGGGCTACTCCTGTAAAGCATTATTTTACAACTGATGGTGTACAGGTAATACGATTTTAAATAGATTTATGTTGTCGTCGGGGATTCGGGATTAGCTGGGTAGGTACTTCCTGCAAAAAGGGGGCTACTGAGTATATCCGACTTATTTATTACATTAAATTGCTATCAGTTGATGATGACGACATATACATTTGGCATTCATTGCCAAATTGTTGTTGTTGTAGTTAATTAGAATAGTTGTTGAGTTCCTTCGTCTGCTGTTGCGGAACTACTAGTAGGTATGAAGTACAATTTGAAAACGTAATCGATATTCGAGGAAATGTTCGGTTCAATTACTGCTGTTGTTTTTCTTTTGCCTAATTTTGTAGAAAAAGTTTCTTAACTCAGGAAACAGTTTAATAGCAGTTAATCAAACAAGGTTATTTGTAGTGAGTGGGTTTGTTAGGATTGTAAGCGGGCGCTCTCGTTACAGCCATTGGAAGTTCTGTTGAGCTCGAGTTAATTAAAAGTTGGAGTGCCGAAGAGCGCTTTCTTCTAGCTATTATTGTTTCTTTGGTTAAAGTTTCGCTTTGTTTTATTATTATTTTCACAAATCAATTAGTAACAAAGTTTGCTTTGGCACGTATTTATGGATATTTGTACTCGTTCTAAATGAAAATAATTAGATACCTACATAAACCGAGACCTTTGAAAATGTATTATGACTCAGCCGCTCCGTAGTTAATTTAATAATTTATTTATTTAATATTAATTAATTTATTTAATAACGTAATTAATTTCCATTTAAGTTACTTACTTAGAAACATTGCAAAATAATAAAACGCAAACGTTTTCCATCTGCGACACAATAAGGAACCAGCGTGATACAAATGTTTACTCAAACAACGCGGATTTAATAAAACATGAACGAGTCTGTTTCCATTACTTAGCGAGTAAATCAGTGCGCTTCCATTGTGAACCGCGGCTCATCTCACCTTTATACATTTCTACTTATTACATCTAATACAGATTGCATCTACACTGTCTGAATGTGGCTGAATTCAATGCAATTTTCAATTTTTGATTATTAAGGAAACTACTAGTAAACCTTAGTACGGTGCTTTCAAATCGTGAAAATAAATGTTTCTTTTTTACTTTCAATATAAATGCTAAATAATCCACACAGCATCATCTACTTGAAGAATGCTGAATGACGGTAAACACTTCATTTAAGTTGTGATTAATTGAACATTGTTAACGCTGGATGCAAGCTCCCTGTTGGTAGAATGTATCCGTTTCCGCTACAATATGAAAAGCTGCGGTAGGTAGAGCGTTCTGTATATTCCGTTCGGCCGCACCCAATTTATAGTCGCAATTATATAAAGGAAACAGCGGAATACATATTCAGTGCGGGCAACATAATATATTAACAGCGTTTGTCTTAATTTCCTTTGCGGCCGAGCGCCTCCTCGCAAGTCAGCTTAAGACTTCGCAAATTATTATACAGTTCTAAGCTCACTGACTCGCTGACTGTCACGAATTCATTTCAGATGGCTTTGTGGCTTCAAATTGTTAATTCGTTTAATTCCATTAGAATTTAGGCCTTGTTTTCAATTGATTACAATTAAAAATGGTTTGGTACGGTATCTTTAGTGTTTATGAAACAAGAATGAAAGGCATTCGTTTCTCTCAGAAATAAGAGCGAAACAAACCGGGCTGTATAATAAAGCGTGCGGCGATCCAAGTGTCCACTCTGCACCATTGTTACCGGTCGCCATGTTTGCCACTTGTCAACAAAAGGCGCCAAAATCACGAAAATCCGAGTAAAAAGTCTCTAGTAAAGCAGTTCGTTCACCCTCTCGACAATTCGTCCAAAAAACATTTCCCGAGAATATTCCACCGAGGTCCACCGTCCACTGAACAGTTGCAGAGAACACGTTGCACTCGCGAGGTGAGTCATATTGCCCTCGTGAGTGCAACGTGTTTTACTTATTATGTAAATATACATAGGTACTTGAGTTTTCATAGGGACTTTTCAATTGTGAATAAACTGATTTGGAAACTTAAAGCTTAATGTGTCAAATGAATGTATCAAAGAGAGTTGCATCGCTGCTCCAGTGGGCAGTGGGGGCACAGTACAGTCGCGACGTAAATCGCCGAGCGGGATCCGGCGCGGCGGCGGCGCGTTGGCGTCGACTGACCTCGAAATAAGTTTGTATTCAGGCGGTCAAGTGCTGCGCGAGACGCTAAATGGATTCAAATCGCGGAGCTCCACTCGGAAACGAATCACTTTTACTGCGGAGGGGAGTTCCTTTTAATATTGTGGAAACGTTTGTGGTTCATTGCTATCATAATGCGGTACTTGATAAGAATATATTATTACGTCGTTTTGTTATGTTCTATCCAGATAAAGTTTTGTAAAGATAAGACCTCTCTATAAAGACACATACTATAAGCAAAAGCTACATTAGATTGTGTAATTAACGTTCTTAAGCGCACACAGAGTCGTAATTCGAAACAGTAAAGTTGTGAAGTGTGTCGGAGTGTGTGCAGTGCGCGGAGCAGTGCGGCGCAGGGAAGGTCCTGGAGCATCCTCGCGGTAATGAGGCCGCCGCTAATGAACTCGCACTCGTCTGTCGCCGCGAGTGCACGGTGAATGACAACTAACGAATGCCTCCTAACTCAATGCATCGAAATTGTTTGAATATTTAAGTTGTAATATCTGTTTATTTTCCTTCAAAATAAATAAATAAATATTTGTACCAGGAAATTAACTGCAGATATATGTATTTCCCTGTTATCGTTCTCGTAATGCACGCAACGTCGAATATGACTTTAGAATCGGTTCAATACTCCCTTGAAGTCTGGTAAAGTACTGACAAGTGGTACTTAGTGCTCTCCGCTCGGCACTCGCCCGCGTGGAGGGTGCATAATTGCGTGGAATTAGCGAGCATCAGGCCCGAGGCCCCCGGCCTGGCCTCGCGCGCATTGTCCGCGCCCGAGGGCCCTCAACCAGCGCCCAACAAAATGCTCCCGTATTATGAAATACGAGGCTCTACAGCTCCAAACAAAAGATGATCTAAAAATTTTTGTTCAATTATCGCTGAACACAATTGAATCTTCTCCCGCGATCAAGTTAAGCGTCTGATTTAGGGGTCAGTGAACAGAGGATATTTGCAAAAGCAGCCGTACTCCGGTTAGGGCCCCGTCTGACACGGTCAAGCATGAGAGCGCGCGCAGTCGCCCGGAGCGCCCCCGTCCCCGCCCCCGCGCGCGGACAGGACTTAGTTTGAGTTTGAAGTTTAATTAACCCCTAAACTTTTAATGGAAGTAATGATCTGCGAATCGCACCACCACCGCCGCCCTCGGGTGTCACTTGTAGTGCCGCGGCCGGGGCTGTGGGCTGTGCGGGTGACTGAGATGATACATATTTATAGCAAGTACAAAGTACCAAGTACTCTACCATTTATATTACGATAGATTAGAGATTCATATAAACATATACATAACTTTTTTTACATTTACTGGAATTTATAACCTTGTTTATAAAGCAACAATTCCGATAATACTTACGTTATTCTCTGAGTAATCAGTTCTGCTGGCATCGGCTCTACTTAGAGAAGGTAACCTACGAGTATACATACAACTTCATAAAAAACATTTAACCAACGAACTGTTTAAAATGTACCTACATGACTCAATGGCAAAGTTCAAACTGCATGACCGGACCGCATCGCATCATTTCCATTGAACATTAGCTCCACGCTGTGAGCAAAGTTGTTCTTTGCTGCGACCAGGTCGAGTGCTGGACGTACTAACATAGTAGCAGTAATAACCCTCACAGAGTAACGCGGACACGGAGAGAAGTCTTTAATTACAATCGGGTTCACGGCACTCTGCGGCGCATCCATACTTACCTGTACTTCTTTACTAAGTGTCATTCTACAACAGTCGTCGGTGCAACTTTGTCCTCGCCTCAGTGAATTATTCAAAGGGTTCGGAAGTGCAGCGGGCGCGGGCGGATGCATTCGGTTTACTTTACTTCACCAATGCAGGCGGTGACTTGTAGTTACTACGTATCTGTTTATTTGAGTAAGTTCAGTTATTTAAAGTTTCTTCATTTCAGTAGATAGTTGTTTGTGGAAAACAAAGCCGATCACATTTATAGGAACTGTGTCAGATAGCCAGAGAAGTTGAAACCTGTTGGCAAGACAGTGTGAATGCTGAAGATGGCGGAAGCGGTGCGGCGCCGGCTCTGATGCGGGACGGATGCAGCCGGCGGAGCTGCACGCGATAGGATCTCCAGCCGCGGAGGAACGGTCGGGTGCCTTCATTTATTGTTTTAAGAGACTACCGGGCAGAGCAAACTCAGTATCTGCCTAACAGAATCGTCATCAGGCATCGTAAAACTTGACAAATGCTTCTTGCCACGTAATAAATTGTATAAAACTCCATTCTATAGTAAGGGAGTATCTTAGAAAGGTTTCCGTCGTGTAATGTTACATTTATGATTATTAACAATAAACAATATTTTTTTTTACAATTTAGAACTGTAAGACATCGTTTAGAGCATTTACGATATCCATATTGATCAGATCTCTTGGCTATTCGAATGGATATTATAAATGCTCTTCAAGTCAGTGTAAGCTCCAGTCGGCGGCGCGCAAACTGATTAAAGTTATGCATCCCGCGGCTGATTCTATTACAGATACTGCCGCAGGCTCCCTGCTCCGGACTCCGGCCGCCGAAACAACGCTGCAGAAACGTCTGCTTGTTTTCTTCAATGAACCATATTCTGCATTCGCTGCATAAACAAAGACGAAAAGGAATCGACGCTCGATAAATGTATGAAGAAGAGTGGAATGTTTAAACGTATTTTTTGGATAAGCACAGATTTAAGTTTCAAATTGTTTACCAATAAACAGGAGAGCATTAACTCATTGCCCGATAATTAGTGTTGTGAAACACTACTATACCACCAACCATACGCGTTATAACGTGGTTCTGTCCAGTAGTGGAGCCACAGAACTATGGAGAAGTGGAGCAGGTAGTGGACCGGTCAGTGCGCCGTTATCGCGGCCGTCGGGGTCGGTTCATCATTTGAATAACAAGCCGCAATCGTTTTGGAAAGAAGCCAAGCAATGTTTGGAATCTTTTCATAACAAATTGCCCATCTACTTGTATGATAAAGCGAAAGTGACCTGTCTAGGACATAGTAGGGCAGTGTATATTGACGTGCAACCAATTTTCAGAAAGCCTATTAATATTGCCCTTAAGTAGTTCAAGTGCACACACGGCATGCTAGTACAAGTGGCAGCCAGCAGGTGGCGCTGACAAAGGCCCTTGCTACAAATATTTTAATCGGTTCTCAGCCGCTCGCGCGCGCTCCTCGCTCATGGAAATGCCTCGACTGAGTCCACACGCTGCTCCAACAAACCCGATGTGTCGTTAGAGACGGCCTGCTGTATCATATAAGATATAATCTTAAAATTATTTACAATTGTCTAAAAAAAAATTATATCGAGAATCAAGTATTTAATCATTTTCTGGAAATATTTTAGATCAGTTCCGTAGCGGCCTTGTTGTTACATTAAACAAATATTTTACATCAGTTCCGTGGCGGCCTTTTTGTTACATTAAACAAATATTTTACATCACTTCCGTGGCGGCCTTGTTGTTACATTAAACAAATATTTTACATCAGTTCCGTGGCGGCCTTGTTGTTACATTAAACAAATATTTTACATCAGTTCCGTGGCGGCCTTGTTGTTACATTAAACAAATATTTTACATCAGTTCCGTGGCGGCCTTGTTGTTACATTAAACAAATATTTTACATTATTTCCGTGGCGGCCTTGTTGTTACATTAAACAAATATTTTACATCAGTTCCGTGGCGGCCTTGTTGTTATATTAAACAAATATTTTACATCAGTTCCGTGGCGGCCTTGTTGTTACATTAAACAAATATTTTACATCAGTTCCGTGGTGGCCTTGTTGTTACATTAAACAAATATTTTACATCAGTTCCGTGGCGGCCTTGTTGTTACATTAAACAAATATTTTACATCAGTTCCGTGGCGGCCTTGTTGTTACATTAAACAAATATTTTACATCAGTTCCGTGGCGGCCTTGTTGTTACATTAAACAAATATTTTACATCAGTTCCGTGGCGGCCTTGTTGTTACATTAAACAAATATTTTACATCAGTTCCGTGGCGGCCTTGTTGTTATATTAAACAAATATTTTTCAAAGCTTTAGATTTGTATGTCGGGCGCGATATGGCACGTGTTGTATGAAGTCTTTACATAATTCAGTCTTGACAGCCTTCGACGCAATGATGTGTCTTTAGCTAATGAAATGTGAACTTGGCAGATATCTACCCGTTAATTTACGACTGATTGCCTCAGACAGTTGCAATGCAATATAATGTATAAATTAGCTTTGAATGCAATAATATGTTGTATCCCAGCTCCGGGCCAGCATGGGCTCGTTGGAGCGTCACGTGGAGCGACTCAATTTAATGAGTCGGGTTATATCTCTGCGAGGGAACAGCTCCACCGTCACCGTCCGCCCGCTGCTGCAGTTGGCCACACCGCACGCCGTGGTCTGCTGCAGCAGGTAGGCGCTCATGGTATAGTTCTAGATAGTTCTAGTCCTAGGTTCAAAAAGGAGATGTAGGTACGTGTGAAGGTTATCTCTATCCCACTCCACTGTATTAAAAGTAGCCTATTTTATTTGTTTTATTCAGGAAAAGCTGACGGCGACAACATTCATAGGATATGTATGTACATAACAAAATTGATGTAAGTCTTAGATATTAATGCAGCCTACGACGCTATTCACAGATTGCTGTATGAAGTGAGGATGCCTTGTTTGATTCAAGGGATAAAGCTACATCTATACAACATCTCAGCCCAATCGGTTCAGCTGTTATGGCGTGGAGAGGGAACAAACATCCATCAGAACATGCAAACTCTAGCATTTATATGAATAGTGTGAAGTGTGATAATCAGACCTCGGGATCATCCATACTAATAATATAAAATAGAAATTTAATTCTTGTCTCTCTATCTGTCTGTCACCTTTTTACGCCTGAACGGCTCAATGCATATTAGTGAAACTTGACGGAGATAGGCTACTTGTAAATCTCGAGTGAAGCCGCGAGCAGAAGCTAATTCTCTATAAAATACATTCAATAACATTACACAACCAAATTATTGAGACTTTTGTCCCGCCCAGTGGGCGACATTCCATTTCTGTTTCGTTCGAGACAAATGTTTGTACAATCTGTAGATGTGTATGCAGGGTGTTCCGGGTGCTTCTTATTAGAAAAAATATAGCTCTAAATAAAATATAATCTTCATCATCATCAGCCTATAGCAGTCGGCGCCACAGCGCCCTGTCTTCAGCTTGCCGCATCCGTCGTCATCCCACCTGGTCGGAGGCCGTCCAACACTACGTTTACCGAGTCGTGGTCTCCACTCAAGAACACGTTTGCCCCAGCGGCCGGCCCACTGCCACTTCAGCTTGCTAATTCTTTGAGCTATGTCGATAACCTTGGTTCTCTGTCGGATGTATTCGTTACGAATCCTATCCTTCAGAGAAACTCCGAGCATAGCTATTTCCATAGCTCGCTGAGCGACTTTGAACTGATGAACCAGCCCTATCGTAAGTGTCCACGTCTCAGCTCCGTAGGTCATAACGGGTAGGACGCACTGGCTGAAAACTTTAGTTTTCAAGCATTGCGGTGTATAATATATAAATATAGCAGTAAGCATTGTAATGTAATTTAAATATTAGATAACTGGTACCCATAACATAACACATGCTTGACGCTAGAGGATACGGCATATATTGTCCAGAATTATTTATTTATTTAATTTCATAGAGAATGATAGTGATCAGATGTAGCTACCGACAGCTTCTGTCGCCAGCACCACCGCCGACAGTACATACTCCTCGACATGAGGCACTACAATAACTCGTTATTCGTGTATCTGTTAGTAGTACAGTAAGATGGACATGTACAAATTCACGTCTATTTATGAAACGCTTATCAAAAGTAATTGATTAAAATAAGTGTTCTATACCTCGATAGGAACGTGCTGCCTCCCCCTGCAGTATACACGCACTTCAAAGATATTGTATCGTATGATCGAGAGTGCATATTGCGTTCGGACGAGTCCGTTCTGTGACGCGCGTTATTTTTGGTATTGCTCGGACCTAAGTTGTTGAGGAACATAATTTTAATAATAATATCTAATACAATACAATAGTTACATAATATGCTTTACTAGTTACTGCACGCATTGTTTCTTAGGAAACGTTTAAAGAATATTTCTATCCCATAATAACTATTCAGTGGGATAAAACAGTTTTTCAGGGTGTTCGGCACAACGTTTGTCATATTGTGGAACTTCGGGGTGGAACCAATTGCAGCAGCTTGGCGGCCGTGAATCTACAGTAAATAAGTTTCCTTACGAAACGCGTGCTCCGTCTTAGGCCACATCTTCACTTTTCTTATTATGTAAATAAAATAGTTACAAGTCATTTCATCACGTATTTCTCTTGGTTCTTGCAACTCCTATTACCCTTTGGCACAAGCTCTACTGAACGAAACGTGCTTATATTACGGTAAACAGACTAAAATTCGACATATTCATGTTTTTCAAATTGACAGATTTTTGCACTTGGTAACGCGATTTTTATTATATTAGTATCCGCCATACGTCATTTAAAAAAATATATTTACAGGGATCCCTTTTCTTTAATGACCGTCATCACATGGACGTACAACAACTCCTTCACGAACTGCGCCCACATGTGGTCCATGTGGTTGAAGCGTTCGTAATCAACTCTGTGCACCATGAACACGCTACGCACATTCTTACTGAAGGTGTTGACGTCCCGTGGGTCGGACAAATAATCGTTATCACCGAAGAAGCATGCTATCGGGGTGGAGATGTTACCCACGGGGTAGGCGGGGGGCTGGTCCGTCCCGTACACGAGCTGGTTGCGCGCGGGGCCGTGGTCGAACTGCTGGAAGTCTCTCGACCGCACCAGCTGCAAGAAGTGCACCATCTGCTTGTTGCTGCTGCCCGCAGGGAAGTGCGCGATGGTGACCTGCGCCTGCGCCGCGTCCACCTGGCCGTAGTCGAACCCGTACAGCAGGAACAGGAACGAGTGGCACAGTAGCAGCGCGAGCGGCGTCCCCGTGCACACGTCGCGGAATATGAACTGGTTCAGCGGACTCGAGGGGAAGGCTTCACTGTGGCTCAGCAGACTGACCACGTCCTGCAGCGGCGCCAGCGCGCGCACCACCGGGCTGCGCACGTGCTCGAGCCACGCGATCGTGGCTAGCGAGACCATCACCGACACCTTCGCATTGTACTCGGGCCGCAGCGAGGCGAGGATGAAGAAGACCGTGGTGCCCTGCGACTGGCCGACGTAGGAGAGCCGCGCGCGGCCCGTCCGGACCAGCACGTAGTCGATCATGGCCGGCAGGTCGTAGTAGCCGATCTCGTGGAAGCTGAAGTCCCAGAAGCGCGGGTCGGCGGGCGCCAGCAGCACGTGTCGCTTGCAGTACTTGTTGCCGCGCGCGTTGCCGAGCCACACGTCGTACCCGGCGCGTGCCAGCAGTACGGCCAACGACCGGCCGCAGCCCGCCGTCAGCCAGTCGTCAGCGCTGTTCACCAGCCCGTGCATGAGGAACACAACGGGCGCGCCGGGCCGCGGGATGCGCGCCAACACCAGACCGTACCCGTCCTCGGTGCTCACCTCGTGCTCCTCGGCGCTGAGGCCGCAGACCCGGATCAGTTCCGTCACGTTCATGAACTTCTCCGTGCGGTTCCACTCCCCTGGCTTGATCATGTTCGAGATCGCATCTAGCACCACGTTTTCCCAAATGAAACCGGTCGTTTGTTTCATAACAATGAAAAGTAAAACTAAAAAAAAACGTTTGGCCTTCATTGTTGTGCAGCTCTGTTTAGACTGTTCTCTAGTTTGTATCGTGGCATTACAAGATATTCGTAAATAGACGCAATAATTATAGACGTTACTTATCGTTAATTAGTAACATGAATAGAAGTCGTATGGATCGTGGGAACATTTGCATATAAAGTACTTCATTAATTAATTCGATTATGACGTACGTTTTTCCCTTACGCAGCTACACTACTCGGTTATCGACGACTTGCTCACTGAACGGCGCGTCTGTCGAAAGGCTCTACTGATAATTAGCCTTTATCTTACATAGTAGATTGTAAGATAAAGATATTGGGAACGAGGACTGGCTTGAGGTGAGTGAGAGACGGTTGCTGGCAGAAGGTCTAGCTATGACAATTTTAAATATTATTAAAAATAAGATACAGATATGTTTTCCTTTTAAAATAATAAACACAAGAAATAATAAAAAAATCGTGGTACAGATGAAATAGTAAGCTTGGAATTTTTAATACGAGAAACTAAATCTCTAATCACTAAGTTTCCTTCGAACACAGCTTTGTCATCCAAGCTTAACCTTTTTGAGGCTAAATTTTATAATGTTATACAAACGGCGTATGATGGAGGCCTGAGAGAATGCACGTGGCGGTCATCATGTGTGACCCGTCGAAGGCCTTGGACGTCGCCGATCATGACGTTCTCGCTGAAAAGCTTAGACATTAACGGTCCGTGGTCTGAGGCATTAACCGGGGTTTTAACAGTCCGTCACTGGCTCTTCTAACTGCCTTCATGGCTGGTCGGAGTCAGGTGGTCACGAGGGCTGGAGGAAAAGTGGCTTCAAAACCACCAAAGACTTCAGTAGGAATTGCGCAGGGTATCGTCGTTCTTTAACATCATGCTCTCTCTCCTCCTCAATGATCTGCCGGGGTATTTAAATACCGCAGACGTACTAATGTATGCGGATGACGTTGCCGCCGTAGTCAAGACGCCAACAATTAACTCATTGGAGGGGAGTTTGTGCATGGTGGCGGAGAAACCAAATGGTTGGTTCCGAATGAATGGCTTCCTACTTAATGTCACTAAAACGAAATTTATCGTTTTTAACCTGGCCGGGCGTGCACAGAGGCCCTTGAGCGTGATGTTGGGAGGCTGCTCTGTAAACCAGGTCAAGTCAGTTACTTTTCTAGGTTTTCAGCTCGATGAGGGCCTGACGTGGGAAATCCATATAGACAAGCTTTGTGATAGGTTAGGTCGGGCGTGTTTCGCGCTTTGGCGGTTGTCCTCGACTCTGGACCAGAACATGACCAGGAGCTGCTACTTCGCTTCTGTCCATTCGCTCCTTCAGTACGGCGTGGAGCTTTGAGGGAAAGCCGCTGATTGGGAACGAGTGTTCAGAATGCAGAAGAGAGCTGTCAGAGCGATTACGCGTTCCGTGGAACACGCCCGCCAGTCCTATTTTTATAAAGCTAAGGATCCTAACAGTCTCTTGCCTGGTCATCCTACAAGCAGCCATGTACGCGTGACGGTCACACATTTTTCACGAGGATCAGGAATAAACTGAGAACCGTGCAGCGGCGCCTTACTAAAACCTCCAAGTTAATTCATGAGTTAGCGCCGGCGGTCTATAATTGTCTCCCAATAACGATAACCATTGCGAGCTCAACGCAATCCTTTAAACACAAATTGAAGAACTGGCTGGTCGAACAATCCTTCTACAGGATTGACGAATTTGTAAAATAGGATGCTTAGTATTGTTATTATATACTGATCATTATGACATGGACTAATTATTAATTTATTGATTAATTTCATTGAAATGTATTATTTTACATATTTAAATACTTATTGAATGATACCATATTATATAGTTAAGTTGTTAAGGTATGTGCCTATTATTTGACGTGTAATGATATACTTTACCAATAAAATGAACTATGAACTAGTAAAAGGAGAAATTATAAAGCTTCACATAATAATAAACAAAGTACGAAAGTGTTGCTCCTGCACGTTTGTACGCCCGAACCTTTCATACCGATTCATCGTATAGAGTCTGTGGTACTGTTAGCTAAAGTTGAACAAAAAGAACTGTATTCATTCCATAGTAATAGCAGTAACTACTCTCTCCAAGTAAATCACTTATAACCCCCGCCGCCGGTCCAGCCCGGCCTATGTCCACGGCACCAGCCGCACCTACCTACAGGAATGTGACGTACGTATGTACCTACAGATAGCCTGCAGTAAACAGTGAGCTGGCCCAGTAAATATCATTACGGTCTGCCGCAGTAGGACGCCTGCATCATTGATGCCATCGACATCTGAATAATCCAGGAGGCTGAATGAGATGTTGCTTGCTCCGTACGTGTTATGACTTTACCTTCTTTGTCCTCACACACTGTTCATGAAAAACTTAGAAAATGGCTGGTGATAGGTAACTACTTGACATTTTTCAGATTTTATTATATTCGCAAGACTGTAGGTACGCAGTACTGGGACACCCATTGGTTATTACCAACAGTTAGTAAAAGTAAAGTAATAAGATTTTTATTTTGTCAGAACACTCTTATAAATTAAACATTAACAGAAGACACTGACAAAATCGGTCTCCACTCAGCATGTGCTATGGTAGAGCAGATCGTACCGTAGCGCTGGTCTTCCGTGGAGAGCGTGGTGCGCACGGTGGCCTAAAACAAGCATAACAAGGAACAAAACTAAAATGTAAATGAATTAACAGAAACTAAAACTATGTAAACAATATTATACATATTATTATCTTTGTACATTTCAAATAAAATAAAATATTGAAACATTTGAAACTACAATGAAATTATGTTCATACATTAATTTATTTTCCCGTTAAGTCCATGCTCGTGTAATGTCAACTATAATCCATTCTGTGTCGTGTCCTGCTAAAATATTCACAAGCTCTGATCCCTCGCTCACCCTTATCACCCAATTCATTACCGCTTGCTGGGCTAGCTCGGTGGAGCCTGGCTCGTACGTAGGTACCTAGAGCTGTAAGTCTCAGCCCTGCAGGTACTCGTAGCTACATACGAGTTGTTACACCTGCGGCCCTGCGGCTGCCTGCAGGTACTGCGAGCGAGGCAGACGAGCGTGACGCGAGCGGAGCGGAGGGAAGCAATTAGTGCAAGCGAGACGTGTAATGAGTGACGCGCCGTCCGAAACGCGCTAGAAACATATCGCAAGCCGAACCATGCAAAACCTGCCTTATCGTAAGTCACTAAGGTGGTTTTACACAGAGCGCTGCCTGAAATAAATACGATTTTAGGATTTAAAATTATGGCTGAAAATGTAGCGTTCAGCGATGTGGGGAAAAAGGTTGTGGATTGTTTTAAATTTGTTCTGGCGTGAGTGTCTAGACGGCGCTGGCATCGTTGTAACATATTAAAGGGTGATTTCGACACAGTTTGTTTGGGTAACTTTCTCTAATATTTTGATCGATAAGTTAGGATCGCAGATATTCTATCTAGAAACATGGCCACATGGGTGAAAGTGCGAATTGCATCGTCGAATCCAATTTCCTTGGAGGCATAGTTTGCGGCGCGCGGTAAAGGCGGGTGTCCACCGCGCCTCTCCGCTATTACGCGCTGAGTGGCTCTAATTGCCGCACGAGAGCACTAGTCTGGCGGCGCGGCGCCGCGTCTCTCGCAGCTGGAATTCAAATAATAGTGGTCGTTCACTCTGCATTTCTACTCCTTTTGAGACACTCTAGTGATACAAATTGCTGACAATTTGCAAACGCATTCTTTGTTGGTAGGTGCCGGGCGCCGAGACCTCACCAGAATATAAGGTTCTGTGCGGGTAGTTACAAATCCTTGGAGCATTATTCACATCTCACATTTGCTTTACGGTGAGAAGGCACAACCACAAGGAAATTGTGTTCTAAATATTCTGGGAGAATAAATTATGAACAATTCTTAACTCAAACCCAAAACAAACAACCCGGATTGTTGAGCAAATGTGATATAAGGATCTGATCCGATATTGGAGCCGGATGTGGCCACTGCCAGGGTACTCTGTATATATCGTTGCAATCCTATCAAACATTGACTTATCTTGATTGATTTGTCTTACCATATATATAACATTAGTACTAGGTGATAAGAAGGTGTTCGATTCGTTTGATAGCATTGTGACATCACCGGTGCATCAAGGTGGTCGCTTATTGCCCAGCAGCCGCGTCTCTTGAAAGAACGTGTTTATCTCGTTCGTCCAGCCGTGGGCGGTGCCTCTGCGCTCTAATGAAAACCGACAATAATTATTTAAAGCGGGTCGGTTAAGATGATTTATGAAGCAAGTTGCGGCTCATCTGCATAATGCTCGCGTCAGGTCTATCCGCGCGACGCCCCCGCGCTCTCCTGACCGTTCTTTTAATAAAATACCGCATACTTTGCGAAATTAATGAATTTTAAAGATAGGTATTATTATTATTCGTTTATTTCAGATTTATCAGTAGTATAGTAGAGTAGAAATCCATATAAAAATTCAAAAGATTAGAGAGATTAGATATAGATTATTAAGTTATACAATATAAATCATAAAAGGAATAAAACAAAATGTCATACTAAATTTAAAATTGAACTAAAATTATATAATAAAAATGAAATTATAAAATTTAAAATTAAAATTTGGATCAGATGGAGCCCTTCAGCACCCGCATCCACCTGTGTTGAATTGGGCAGTCTGTCCGTGCCACTATCATCTTCAGAATGCCGTTACCGCTGCCTCGCGCTCGCTGGAGTAGGGAAGCGACTTTCTTGCGAGTAATCGCGTGAAAGTCGCGTGTGCGCGCCTCCGCGAACATCCCTGATGCGCTGCAATAGTGAGGCAGCCGCATCAGCATCCTAAAGATATTGTTGTATTGAACTCGCAGAGAGCTGGCAGCTCGCCGGGTGTGGTTTATCCACAGACTGCCCGAGTAGAAGGACTGGCAGTAAGCCTTAAACAGAGTGATTTTCACTTCTCTCGAGCAGCGAGCGAACGCTCTGCGCTCCCTTTCAATGTCCTCGTCATCTTTCAGATCTTAGGTGACAATATGCCCTAGATATAATAATAATATATTTGAAACTCCTAACTACTTGTAGAGCCGCACCATTGAGCATAATAGGCGGAACATGGACTGGTCGAACTCTACCACTCTTAAACACAAGAATTTCGCTCTTTTTAGAGTTATGGCTCAGTCCATATTCAGCCGCATATACCTCACAAATTGATACCAGTTGGCGAACAGAGCCCACCGACGGTCCCAGCAGCACCATGTCATCTGCGTAACTCAAGTAATTTACCGCGACTCCGTCTACAAAACAACCGTGTGGGTGCTGCTGAGCTCGCCGATGAGATCATCAACATAGAGGTTGAACAGCAGAGGAGAGGTGATTCCGCCCTGCCTTACCCCACACTCCATTCTGTACGTGTCGGACAACGCAACCGCCCATCTCACCTGGTTTCGCTGACAGTGATACCAGTTTTTCAGCATGGAAACGATATCAGCCGGCACACCCGCTGCCATCAGCCTGCACCAAAGTTTATTGTACAGAACCGTATCAAAAGCTTTAGACAGGTCGAGAAAGCAGACGTAAACCGGCGTCTTCCTCTCCATGTAGCACCTGACAGCCTGCTTAAGACATAAGATCGCGCTCTCCGTCGCGAGCCCAGCCCTGAAACCGAACTGGGCATCGTTCAGGTGGACGTGTCGCAGCATTACGCCATTAAGCAAGCTGTCAAGAATCTTTGCCATTATGGTCGCTAGTGAGATAGGCCGATAGTTGTTTTTGTCCGACGCATCTCTTGTTTTAGATATACATATCTAATTTTAGAATCTATATCATTGAGAGTCTGCTAGAAGGAAATCCTACAGTTTCTTTGGAAATGTTGTTTTCTCATCGTAAGAGTGTTACGACAAAGTTTTCTAAACGCACCCTGGCTTATTACTCTCAATCATAAAAGCAGCTCTAACTGCTAAACTTTTACTAGGTAACATTTAGACAATTTAGTGTCATTATAACTCAGAGAATGTAATAACAACTCTAGGAACAACCCGTGAATGTATACATTGCAAACAACAATTAGCGTTCATTATAAAGTCAGATATGGCTCCTCTAACGCAACACGACACAACAATTTCATAAACATGCGCGGCGGCGGCGGCTGACGTACGGGGCCCGCGAGACTCAAATAAAATTAATTAAACCGCCGCAAGAATGCCGCACGAGCACAGAGCCTGCCTCGCGCCACGCAGCCCGTGTGAGAGCTTTCAGGAATTACATTTTCGTCAACTCATGACACACTGAACTACCTGTTCGTATGACTCTACCTATCGGCGATACGGCACAAAAACAAGGTTGTTGTTAGTAGAGCCTATGCGCGTGTTTTTAATATTCATGACATTTATTCTGATGTTATGCATGCATACCGGTAATTGTTCTTAGGTTAATACATACAGGTAATTGTTACAATTTCCGGGTTCGTTCTAGTTATAAAGTTTTTTGAGAGTAGCCGAGCCCAAGCGCGTGTTTTTTAAATGACGCCGCGTTGTCGGATACAAGCGGGTAAATATTTAGCCGATGCCGTCGTCGCCGCCGGCCGCGTCGCCGCCGCGCGCCGCCGCCTCTCCACGTCTAACTCGGATTAACGTGATCAAATCTCGAATAACGGGATGTTTATGACGATCATTAGTTGAGACTTGATTTAGGTACTCTTGAAGTAATAAAGGTAATAAGTAATTAAACATGATTACTTCAATTGGCGTTAATAAGTTGAAATTTAACGAGTCTAATTCGATCTCTAGATGTGTTAAAGATAAATCAAAGACTTGTCACGTAGAGTAGAACTAAGCACGTTCCTGATCAAATCCAGTCGGCCCTCATCCCTCGCTCGGCTCGGTGCGACTCCCGCAGTGCTCGCCTCCGCGAGCGCTGCCTAGTTATGAAGTCTTTATTTAAAAATAACTCGGCAGATCACAACACAAGCACGGCAACGAGGATTTGTTACTAACA
Source organism: Eupithecia dodoneata (assembly GCA_947044415.1). Taxonomy (NCBI): domain Eukaryota; kingdom Metazoa; phylum Arthropoda; class Insecta; order Lepidoptera; family Geometridae; genus Eupithecia; species Eupithecia dodoneata. The sequence goes on along the minus strand of OX345656.1, from coordinate 435,097 downwards.
CTCGTACGTCGCAAAATACAATCGAAGTGAAATAAGGGAAGGGCTTTGATAAGTTTAATCACTCAAATATGTAAAAGTTAAACAATTAAAGGTTTAGAATCGGTTTGGCCATGGTAATTTTTTTGGTGTAAGTACCTATTTCTTTTATTTTGCGTGTTTTACCCCAATACCAGATAAATTTACTAACAATGTTGCATATGTTCCCATGTACAATCCAACGATCCTATCCATCCACGGTTGTCTGGTAGAGATCGCTCTTGAGCGATAAGACCGCCAAATTGTCACATTTTTGTATGTTATTCTGTCTTGTTTGTTTTATTTTGTAAGTGTGCAATAAAAGAATTTTCTATCTTTCTATCTATCTATCTATGTTCGGATATTATAGGCAATATATTATTATCTAGACGAGTAAAGTATAATTATAAATCTCTCGAAATAAATGTAATTCCGGCGATTTGTTCTCCGAGCCCGCGCCACAGTCATTGGGAATGCTCAAGTTCCATAAATAATAAAGGCCCCAAATTGTATTCATTCAATACAGGTTTAATTGGATTCTTATGGTTCTGAAATCACATTATTGTTCGTTCTATATTAAAGAAAACAATGATTTATAATTCTTAAATTTTATACTTTTGATGGGTGTCACAGCTTTACATAATAAATAGCTATGTATATTGAAGGAATCGCGGCTAGCTCTTCCCGGGATGCTGATATAATAATAGTCGAGTATAGGGACAAAAGCTATATTGTATAAAACTACGACTAATATGGATGCTAATGAGTGCGGGTTGAATGGCTGCTGGTGATGCACTGACTTCTGTAGGCGCCCGGTCCGCACTCGCGGCACGAGTAACCTACTTAGGTCGAACTGCTGATGCTGCTAAAATCCTCCGTGTTCGAAGTATCGAACATACTCCCGAGGGCGAGGTACGAGATGAGGATGAGATGAGGTGCTACAATTGAGGAGTTAGTATTACATAAGATGATCAATGTTTACTTAGGCTAGGTGAATGTTAGGACAATATTTTAATGTTTCGTAATCTAAGTGGTTGCTGATTGCTTCATTACAAAACTAATCCCTATTCGATAGTAAAAACTGATTGTCTGATGGGTGGAGTTATTGTGTCTATGTCACCTAAACTGGACCACCGCACGGTCCCACTGGCACTATGCCCTACTTGGGCTCGCTCGGGCACGGTTGGCCTACACGCACTGACAGTCACACTTGCTGTGCTGGAGGACGCCTCCCTCGATGGGAGAGTTGCGGGGGGCGGCGCGGGCGCTGGGGCGCGCACCGGCGGCGTCGGCTCCGCGGCGCGCGCGGAGGACGCGCTGACGGCTCGTCTGCTTCGCCTCCACAGGAACGCCAGGAACGCTGCGACGCCTGCTGCTACTACGCTGTATGATATAACTCATCATTACCTCCTGTAGTGCTGCTTCTTTCATCGTTCTCATTTTCTCGCCAAGCTGCTGTAGCGAAAATTTTAGGTGAAGATCTTGATTCAGTTAGATGAACGGTAACGTAACGTTGATGCTGTATCGGAGCTATGTAATGTATGTTGGTAAGTACTCAGACCGATTTGAGATTGAGTGAGCTTTGTTGTTGATAAGATTATAGTGACATCACGCCCCTTTGCTGTGCATTGTTTTGTTAGGTGAATGAGCCCGACCTTGCTGACTTGGCGGACTCGAGTTTCACGGTCACGTATGATAGTAAGCGAGTAGGTATTTTCAAATGCTGTATAAGAACTTGTAGCTGGCATGTATGTATACTTTATGATGTTCACAGCCTTGAAGATCCATGCTTGTGTGTCTCTCATCTTCTATTATTTTCTCTCTAATCTGATGCTGATCTTGTCGCTGCTGATTGAAGAGTGGTATCAAGTGGTGTACTTGGAATCTGTCATAGTATGATACGATGTACACTGGTCACAGGTTAATTTAATTTTCGCTAACGGATTGAAATAGACTGGTTGCTGCTAAATTGTGTTATGTATGATTGCTGATACGCTGGACCAAATTATGCTCATATAAAAGAACCATACTAATGTACCTAAAGTTTGTAAGTTTAGGATGCTGCTTATTTCTATCTAAGAATCAGGTTGGTGATAGGTTTAGCTAATTGTGCTTTCTTTATGTATACGATATTAATTCTAGTTTGCTATTTTGCCAAGTGATTTGGACTTGCTGCTATGTAGGTATTTTGTTACGTTACTAAATTCATTGCGCTTAAATATTTTATGATAATGATAAGTGCTGATCTAAGCTCGTGTAATGTGAGATACTACGGCTACCTTTGTTTACTAACAATAAAGGTCAACAGCCGACGTATCCACACTATATACGAACTACTTTAATAAACGAGCTGTTATGATTTAGTAAATCTCCGATGCTGCTGTTGTCGGAGATGTTACTAGCGACGTTTACTTACGTAATTCCTAACTTCATCGTTGCTATTAAACTTCATGAGTTGCTGCTTTGGCATGAAGATAGTCAACGTTAAGAAGGTAGGAACTTGCCACCGCAACCGACGCTCTGTCAGCTGTGATGACGTCAAACCACTGCTCGCTAAGTCAGCTGAATTCTCTTTGCTGTTTCAGCCAACACTCTGGTGGCATAGGGATGTCAATTTTCCTCACCCTGTTTGCTACTAAAGGCTTCCAGCGCTCCAGAGAACTTTGAATCCAGCTAAATGTTACCTTTCTTGATGCGTCACAGAACTTGTATCGTTCGATGACGTCACCTTTTTGCTGTGGTAGATCTAGCTGTATGATCAGACCTTGGCTATCTTTCAGGTCGTTGTAACCCGAAGGAGTTATAGGTTGAGGTAGGAGACATGCGAGCTCCGCCCTCTGCTCGCTGCTGCTTGAAGTCGCTAACTTCATTTGTTTAGGCTGCTGATAATTGTTTGTAATTTTCTTATATTGTTTTACTAAGTATTGCTGTCTAACTAACTTACGCTTTAAATTACTAGCTAGTGCTCTGTTTATGTCTATCTTAGAAGATGCCAGTTTCTCCGTGATTTCCGATTTCACTGACAAGCTTCCTTTGTTACGCCCGATAGCTTCTTGATCATCTGTCGACATTTTGTTTTGCTCTTTTGTGTATTCCATCTTCCAATGCTGATGAGTATCCTCCATGCTGCTCAGGATAACATTGCATTGGAAGGATGTTTTGACACAACCACATAGCAGCCACCCTAGCCGTGTATGCTGTGCTAGGGGCTCCGATTGAGCTTCTCCGCGAATTAACCCCTCTAGAATGATGTTGGAGTAAACCTCAGCACCAAGAAGGAGGTCAACCGGTCGACCCACATTGTAATCTGGGTCTGCTAGGCTGATGTGTGCTATATGTTGCCATGCTGGTTTTGCAAAAGTCTGATTTGGCAGATTTTTTATTAAGTTGCTCATAATCAGAGCGTCGGTAGTAAACTTAAAATCAGTGTAAGTCGATTGACAAGTAATTTTAAGCTTACCCTTGCATTGATTTTGTCGCTCTCCGACTCCGAAAATAACCCCTTTACTTCGCTCACGCTTTAACCCTAGCTGCTGCGCTGCTCTCTCGCTGATCACAGAAACCTGCGAGCCCTGATCGATCAGTGCTCGCAGCACGTGCTGGCTGTTATCTGCTGCGGTTACTTTTACCAAAGCTGTTGCTAACAAAATCTCAGAAGTTTCATCTCGCTGAGATGTATAAACATTGCTGTTACAATGCTGGTCTTGCATTTCAGTTTGCTCTACATAATTAGCTGATTGTGATTTATTAGCGAAATAATCGTGCAATATTGTGTGATGATTATCGTTGCATCTGTGGCATCTTTTAGCTGAGTAGCATTTGGCCCCGTCGTGATCATAAATGCAATTGATACAAAAATTCAGTTTGTTTAATAATTTAAGTTTTTGTTCGTTAGCTGATTCTAAGAATATTTTGCAATTGATTAATCTATGATCAGAATCGCATTGAGGACACCTACTTGCTGATACGTGCATTGATTTCGCAATGTCTTGCTCGCTGTACCTTTTACCTTCGTTATAATTAGGTTTATTTCTATGGCTTTTAGAATAAGATGTATGCTGAGTTGCTGTTTTAGGCGGTCCATCTTGTCGCCGCTGTGATGATGATTCCAGTGTGGTAAACTTTTTCTCTAGGAAGTCCATAAAATCTTGAAGTACCGGTAGCTCCCGCGAATTCTTCAAGGATTCTATGTACTCGGCATAGGACTCGTTATCTAGCTTTTGGGACAATATGTAAACAAGAAGAGGATCCCAGGACTTGATGTCGATACCTAGGTTCTTGATGGCGTGGAGACTCTCTAATGTGACATCATGGAGTCGTTTGATGGCTGTGTACGACTGCTGCTGTATGTTGGCCAGATTGTAGAAGGTGCTTACGTACGACATGAAGATGTGCCTCTTGTTGTTGAATCTGTGGTTCAAGATTTCCCAACAGGTTGCGTAGTTATCCGCGCTGATTTGAAGATGCTGTATCAAACGCTCCGCTTCTCCCTTTATTTTACTCTTGAAAAATTGCATCTTCTAAGCGTTTGACAATGATGGATTTTTGTGGATCGCTTCATCGAAGAGATCCTTGAATGATACCCACTGCTGGAAGTTACCTGAGAAAACGGGGATATCCATCTGAGGTGTGGTTTTATCGCGATACGATGTTGACCACATCCTAGAACTTTAGGCTTTTCTCAGGCCGTTGTAGGTACGCTCGTGCTTGTTGTAGTTGTACTCGTACGCTTCGTCCTCGCCCAACTCCAACATGATCTCCCAGTGACAGTTATCCGCCACCGTCCAGCGAGTTTGTAAGGCTCGCAGGGCGTCTTCGTACTCCCACTTTTCTTGGTAGGACTCTACATCTATGCTCTCTACAGTTTTCATAAAAGCTTTAAAATTAATCAACTGTCTGCGTAGCATAAGGTCTAGCTTGCTGTGGTTGCCAACCTCCTCGTCTTGCTGTACACGGGGAGTAGGCAGTGGTAACGCCGGGGTCTGCGGCCGCTGCTGTCTGCCGCTGGATGGCTGGCTGTCTCCGAGCTCCGAGACACCTAATTGCTGCTCTAGATCTAAATAATACCTATCGATCGTCGTTTTTGCTGCTAGGTACGAATTGTAAGTTCGCTCAAACTCAGAATCGGTAAAGTACTTGTGACCTTTACCTTCGAAAGGCAAAAGATTTTGGTGGTTTTGCTCATACTCTCTCCAATACGACTCTAAAGTGTCTATTCTCCGTTTACCGTAATGTATTGTTTTACGCTCGCTACTCTCCTTATCAAAATTAATAAGGATTTTCCGAATGCTTTCCGCTAATTCGGTTTGTTGATAGTAAAGGGCCTCCATTTCGTCGGTGATAGTTCGAACGAATATAAAAGGAACGCTCTTACTTGTAAGCCGCTTGTCCTACGGCTGCTGCTGGACTCTGCGTGGGTAGCTCCCCACCGCAGTGCTGGCTGAAGATGCTGAAGTCACGAGTGGTAGCTCGCTGCTGCTGATGCGTCGCGGGCGCTCCGCACGACTATACGCTGGGCGTGAGCGGTTCGCTCACTGCTGCTGCTGGCCTGACTGGGTAGCTCCCCACGTCAAGTGTTGATGTTAGCTTTTCAATAAGCTCACTGGTAAAGCTAAGATCACTGCTCTCCAATGGCTGCTGGCTGCTACGTCCGAAGCACTCACGGTACGACTTATCACGATCGCGCAATGAATCCTCGAACGGTTACTCGAAGGACCTTCGCCTACACAGGAACGCCAGGAACGAATCCGGCCAGGAACGAATCCGGCTCGAAGGACCATGAAGGAATCGCGGCTAGCTCTTCCCGGGATGCTGATATAATAATAGTCGAGTATAGGGACAAAAGCTATATTGTATAAAACTACGACTAATATGGATGCTAATGAGTGCGGGTTGAATGGCTGCTGGTGATGCACTGACTTCTGTAGGCGCCCGGTCCGCACTCGCGGCACGAGTAACCTACTTAGGTCGAACTGCTGATGCTGCTAAAATCCTCCGTGTTCGAAGTATCGAACATATATAGTTACACACTGATCTGATCACTTGTGATGAAGCCCGTAAATATAATTTAGGAATAATAAACTGCTTTATTGTATATGTACCTACAATTAATAATACTTCAACAGAGCTTTACTAAATAAGTTGGTAGAAAAAAACTCAAACGTTGGCACGTATCATCATCCAACGCCGAGGGCAGCAAGGGTCCACACGTTGGCACGTATCATCATCCAACGACGAGGGCAGCAAGGGTCCACACGTTGGCACGTATCATCATCCAACGACGAGGGCAGCAAGGGTCCACACGTTGGCACGTATCATCATCCAACGACGAGGGCAGCAAGGGTCCACACGTTGGCACGTATCATCATCCAACGCCGAGGGTAGTTGAGCAAGGGTCCACCGGTGATATTTAAAATCGGAGAATTGTATGGCTGGTTATATTGTATTGTATGGAAGGAATTAAAATGGCTTTTAAGGCCATTTGAATGGTTTTCAAATATCAATTATAGGATGGGTGGTCGTAGCGTTATCTACTAACTAGTCCAGACAACGTTCCGAGGTCAAACGTTCCGCTTTCGACTTTCCATCCACAATACTTCGTTGACTGGACCAATGTCCTTCACAGTCTGCGAGTGGGCGGAGTGACCGCGTGACGTCACATCCACGTCCACTGACGAAGAGTAATGACCGGACGAACGCCGCTCCGGACCCGCATGCCCAGCGGAACTCACGGGCGTTACCCTCGCATGATGTACGGGCAGCTTCTGCAGTAGGTAAGGTGAAAACAATTGCGAGAAGGAGGCCAAGAGGAGGATCCAGCTAGGCTGGGCAGCGTTTGGGGATGTACACCGAGTCTTCTCATCATCCGTACCGGAATGCTTAGAAACGAAAGATATAGCTCTAAAAATTAGCAAACTGACTTCGGTTTGTAAACACGCGATGAATCGACAACCACTGGGGTAAACGTGTTCTTGAGTGGAGACCACGACTCAGCAAACGTAGTCTAGAACGCCCTCCGGCCAGGTGGGATGACGATCTGCGAAAGACTGCACATAAATGCTGGATAAATGCTGCCTTAAGCTAAGATAGGGCGCTATGGCACTCTTTAGGGGAGGCATATATCCAGCAGTGGACTAACATAGGCTCTCTGTAACATAGACCTTACCTCAGTAAATTTATAAGAGTTACAGAGATTACGTCATCGCACCTACAACTTACAACAAACACACGTTATTAAAACGCGCGCTTTAAAACGCACAAAGCGTCAGAGACGGGTTCCCTCGGCGAGGTCTCGGCGGCCGAGGCCTATCGCTACCGGCCTCTGTCAACACTGAATTATTTCGATTTAATTAAATTCCTTCGGTTACGTAGTTTCTGGGAATGGCGTCACCCTCTCCAACTAACAGAAACTATTTAATTTATATCAACGGGTTTATTGAGGCCCTACGCATTGGATGTTGAATTTGGAGCAAATTATTCATGTATTCAAATTGTAATAAACTAACTCTTTACGAGCAGTCAGAGATCTATCTCATGCTCCGGATTTATGAATAAGGAATGACATCCCATATTCTTTTAACAAATCGACATATTAACCAGAATAATAAATACCACCACACACTGCGAGCCCGCGCGGGCCGGACGGTGTGCGAGTCAACTTATTGACATCGTACGTACGACGACGTAGAAGAGGCGAATGTACAGATATTGCTTGAAGAAGTTAATGTAAACATTGCGTCTTTCATTGTGGTCGTATACTACCGCCGTAATGCCTGGCAAGGGGTACCAGGTACCTACTCCAGTTCCCGATACTCGCGCTCCACTAGCTCCACTACTGCGCCCTTGAGTGTGATCGCAGCCTCATGCGAAGACCGCTTCACTTTATACGACACCATGAAACAACCCACTAAACCATGTAGACATCACTAATGCATGAGTATATCATAGAGATTATGTAACAGATTAGCATTGTAGTAGATAGGGAAGGAAATAATGAGGCTTTAATGATGTGTGGTTCAAGACGTGACGGCGGCGTCGTGTCCTGTCGGACGTAAGGGATCGCGTCGGACGTTGTGAGGGGTCGCGTCGGAAACGTCAAGACGTACGGTTTTACGATTGTTACGAGCAGGAATATTTGCGTGAAGGTTTCGGCTCGACTATCCGCTTATTGCTGGATATGGCGCCTGATCCGGTTGAGGATTACATCGGTTATCGTCTTATCGAGTCTGCAGGTTTCGCGACTTTTTTTATTTAGACATTTTTTTTTTTTTTTCATTTTATTTTAGATAACAATGTTTGTTTGTACAATGCCTTCGTACATACTTAAATTACTGAATTTAATAAAATTCACTATCCTACCATGCCCATATTTTTTGTAAGTTATGACGCAAATTTTGTAAGTCTGGGCAAAGATCTCCCCCGCCGATATGTAAAATCCAAAAATTATATTCTTAGATATTTAAAAGATCTGAACAAACACCGCACTATCAAACAAACCAAAAGCGGCACCTCGTAAACATCGACCGTAACGTGAGCGTCTTGTAGGTAACTAGTAAACTCTGGATTCAACGAGTGGGCTCCAGCAGTTCACAATTCGCAAATTCATCGCACCCTAATTCCGGCGTCCTCGGCTCCAGTCTCCAACAAGAGTGGAATTAGCTCCGTGAGCGACCCCTAACGCCCGTTCGAGAGCAGCGCCCGCCGTTACCGGCGGATTTACTCCTTTAATAAGTCGTTCCGTTCCGCGCTGCGGCCGCGAGCGGTGCCCGGCGCAATGAATAGAACACCCGGTGGCATAGAGCACCTACCGCTATAAGTTCGCTTCTCACTAACATTGTTATTATTTGTGCGTGTTAGTGGAGTGTACTCAATACACTCAGCTAACACGCACAATTAAGAATCATTGACATCATGTGTGACATGTTGCACCTACGGTGGAAATAAGTAAACAAACAATGCCGTAATTTTTCAATATCTGATTGGAGTAGTTGTTAGTGCCCAGTGCCTCAGCATGCAGGGCCCCGTGGTGGATGATTGACGCCGCCTCATTGTTCCGGCACAGCCCGCACAAAGGACATCGAGAGCCGTCCATCGGCTGTATGTAATATGTCTGTGTGTGTCCGCTAACACACGCGCTGTCCTCCGGTACGCGGCCGGTGTCGTGCTTGTCTGTGGGTTTATTAATTTAGTTCCACTAGTCGACTCATTTTGGTCTTGGTTTAATTGCATCCGAGCTAATGGTATGGAAATATGAACCTTTAATAAGTGGCAGAGTCACAGCGGACAGTACAAGACACCACTGCACTGGTTGCGTCGAGTAGTTTTGTCAAGGGAGATGAACAGACAGAACCAGCTTTTGATATCTGCCAAGAAAAACTTACTCGCAGTACCTTCAGTTATTCTATAATCGAATGTGAAACTGTGCCGAAATATTTGAAACATAATTATCATGGTAAATATCCCGTTATAATTTATTTTAATTTTTATATTGTCTAGTATACTTATATAAATGTTAAATACACTAGAGTATAATTACAATCTAGCCATAGAATTGGCTAATGGGTAATTTAGTTCTAACTTATTTTTATAACAACATATTACTAAGAACGTGTCCATTGGCACTTTTCTTATTGTCTCTATACTTAAGGTGAAGACACTTGTTCATGTGTTCTTTAAGATAGCACTTCTGCACATACATACACTAATTACCTATCACTACACTAACTCAAAAGGTTTTGTTCTTTTGAGCCTTCTCACTAGTCCGTGTTGTCGAGGAGCTGGACCGCCTGCATTGGGTCCGGTCCGTTGTAAATTAATTTATTTTAATAACATGTCAGACAGATAAAAGTTTTCATTTCACCAATTGTAAAATACATGCATATTTTCAAATTCCGTTTTTGTATTAGGATGAAGCTGTTTATGAAGTCTTCTATCCCGGAATACTTTATTACAGTTTAAACGCCTAAAAACTTTATGGTTTTTTTTATTCTAGGAAATCTTTTTCAAAACTCTTGAATGAATAGAATATTATTGAATAGCAGGTAGTACAATTTGCATTCTAAAATATTCGGATGGCAGTGCAAGCGATGTGTGGGAGAGCGCGGGTCGCAGCGTCGTGCTGTGTGGCTGGACCCGAGCCAACAGCGGCCCGCGGCCCGCGTGCGCCATCCTTCTCACTAATTGCCGTTTATACCACCATGTGTCTTCTGCTTGGAAGCCTCGACACTCCTGGAGCTCTTTTTGCCTTTCTGCCACCTTGTTCAGTATAGTTTACACAAGTTTTCACACTAATGACAATAAGAAAATGAAGATTGTAATATTTTCCGTCTTTTTTGGTAGGTTATAAAAACATGAAACCATTTCATACCACAGGTCATCAGTCATCACCGAAGATGGCTCCCGTGCGGCAAGCAGACGATAACGTGGCGATGAGGTGCCTGTGACCCCCGCGTGCCCCCCGCGCCATCCAGGTTTACGATCGCCTCTCGATGCACTCCTGAGCTGTAGCCCCGGGCTGACGGCAGACTATTGTTTTAGTACGAGCATCGTTTTATCAGCGATTTTCTTGTTTTCCGCAGCGCTGAGTAGGAATGCTTCTGCTTTGAAATGTTTGTGCGAATATCCACCTTAAGGGTACACAAGTCGACGACGACGACGCGAACTCGTAGGTACGCGAGGCCTATATGTACGAGTATGTTATTTCACCTGACATAGTGTGCGAAAAGGCGCGCTAGTATGAAATGCACAATGAATCATTGGTAGAACGACCGCGTAAAAAAATATGAACAGACCATTAGCACAAGGGTTATTCAGAAAAACTATTAAGCTGTATATCACTTATTTTCACCCAAAAGTGGGCTAAAATCAGTGTTAAATATGAAAGTTTTTATTATTTTTTTATTTATTTTATTTAACAGTGTAGTACCCTTCCGTTTGTGTGGATGAGCGTTTATAAGGAATGTGATGCGCGGCACAAGGACGTGGTGGGTGTCCACATATCGCGAATCGGAATCAAGACGTGGTGGGTGTCCACATATCGCGAATCGGAATCAAGACGTGGTGGGTGTCCACATATCGCGAATCGGAATCAAGACGTGGTGGGTGTCCACATATCGCGAATCGGAATCAAGACGTGGTGGGTGTCCACATATCGCGAATCGGAATCAAGACGTGGTGGGTGTCCACATATCGCGAATCGGAATCAAGACGTGGTGGGTGTCCACATATCGCGAATCGGAATCAAGACGTGGTGGGTGTCCACATATCGCGAATCGGAATCAAGACGTGGTGGGTGTCCACATATCGCGAATCGGAATCAAGACATGGTGGGTGTCCACATATCGCGAATCGGAATCAAGACGTGGTGGGTGTCAACATATCGCGAATCGGAATCAAGACGTGGTGGGTGTCCACATATCGCGAATCGGAATCAGGACGTGGTGGGTGTCCACATATCATCATCAGCCTATAGCAGTCCACTGCTGGACATAGGCCTCCCCCAAAGAGCGCCATAGCGCCCTGTCTTCAGCTTGCCGCATCCAGCATCTACCTGCAGTCTTTCGCAGGTCGTCATCCCACCTGGTCGGAGGGCGTCCTACACTACGTTTACCGAGTCGTGGTCTCCACTCAAGAACACGTTTGCCCCATCGGCCGTCGGTTCTTCGCGAGATATGGCCGGCCCACTGCCACTTCAGCTTGCTAATTCTTTGAGCTATGTCGATAACCTTGGTTCTCTGTCGGATGTATTCGTTACGAATCCTATCCTTCAGAGAAACTCCGAGCATAGCTCTTTCCATAGCTCGCTGAGCGACTTTGAACTGGTGGACCAGCCCTATCGTGAGTGTCCACGTCTCAGCTCCGTAGGTCATAACGGGTAGGACGCACTGATTGAAAACTTTCGTTTTCAAGCATTGCGGTATGGATGACGTGAAGACTTGACGTAGTTTCCCAAATGCTGCCCAGCCCAGCTGGATCCTCCTTTTGGCCTCCTTCTCGAAACTGTTTTTACCCAACTGCAGAATCTGCCCAAGGTAAGTGTACTCGGAAACAGTTTCGAGAAGGTGACCATGTACGACCACCGGCCTTGGATCAATGTGACCATTGATCATGACTTTGGTTTTATCCAGATTCATGCCAAGACCGATACATCGGGAGGCTGAAGCTAGGCCGTCCAGCATCTGGTTCAGTTCCTCAAGCGACTCCGCCATTAAGACTATGTCATCAGCGAATCGCAGGTGTGAGATGTACTCGCCGTTTATATTAATGCCCTTTCCTTTCCAGTCCAGCAACCTAAACATATCTTCCAATGCGCACGTGAACAGTTTCGGGGATATGACATCCCCCTGCCTCACTCCTCTGCGCAATTGGATGGGTTTAGACTGCTGACCCTGTACTTGGACACTCATGGTGGCGGCCTCGTAGAGACAACTCAGCACCTGGATATAACGATAGTCTACTTGGCATCGCTGTAAGGAATCCAGAACAGCCCAGGTTTCGACGGAGTCAAATGCCTTCTCATAGTCCACAAAAGCCAGACACAGGGGCTGATTATACTCTTCGGACTTCTGTATAATCTGCCTCACTGTGTGTATGTGGTCTATGGTGCCATATCCTCCGCGGAACCCAGCCTGTTCCGGTGGCTGGAACTCGTCGAGTCTCCTGGCGAGACGGTTCGTGACCACTCGTGAGAACAGCTTATAGACGTGGCTCAAGAGTGAGATGGGTCTGTAATTCTTAAGAAGGGTTTTATCTCCCTTCTTAAAAAAGAGCACCACCAAACTCCCGCTCCACGCCTTTGGAGTTCTCCCACTGTCAAGGACGGTATTAAAGAGGTTCCGTAGCTCCTGTATTACAGGGGCTCCTCCGGTTTTAAGAAGCTCTGAAGTAATACCGTCCTCGCCGGGGGCTTTTCCATTTTTAAGCTGCCTTAGAGCTAACACGATCTCGTCTTGACTGATTTCAGGCAGTTCGTCGGTATAGTGGCGTGTCAGGGTGGCTCTGGAATCTTGGTCATCTCGTCGGTAACGAGGGGCATGTGCAGCGTATAATCGGCCATAGAAATCCTCTATCTCGACGGATATCTCCGGCTTTGACAATACGGTCCTCCCGTCGTGCGTTTTAAGCTTTGTCAGGTGGCTCCTGCCAAGCTGCTGAGTGAATACTTTGGACCCTCGGTTTCGCTCTATCGCCTCTTGAATGAGGCGCGTGTTGAAGCTCCGAAGGTCGTGCCGTACCATCTTCGCAATCCGCTTGTTCAGGTCTGACCTCTCTGACAAAGTCGCTTGGGTGGTCTCCCGTCTTTTTGTCATCAGCCCAAGAGTCTCATCCGAGAGTTTGGACTTCTTGCCAGTACGCTGCTTTCGACAGAATCTGATGCCCTCATCCCTCAACGTTTCAACCAGATTGTGTAGGGTCTCGTCAGCGTCATCAGTGGGTTCCAAGGCAACAAATCTATTCCCGAGAAGCTGCTGAAACTTCTCGGTGCCCGCCATGATTTGGATTGGGTCAGGTCGGAGCGTGGACTTCATCAGACGGTTTCTTTCAAGCTTCAAGTTGATATTCAGAGAGCCTCGGAGGAGTCGGTGATCAGATCCGGTATTGAACCTGTTGATCACTGAGACATCTCTGAATATGTGCTTGCTATCCGTCATGATGAAGTCGATCTCATTTTTAGTCACAGTGTCGGGGCTTTGCCATGTCCACTTCCTTTGAGGCTGTTTCTTAAAGAAAGAGTTCATCAAGAACAGCCCCTCCTTCTCAAGGAAGTTGACAAGCATTTGCCCCCTGTGATTTCTGACCCCATAACCATGCGGGCCTATTCGGGATTCGTTGCCAGTCTGGGTTCCCACCTTGCCGTTAAAGTCCCCCATAACAACGTTGAAGTGGGCCTTAGTGGTGTTATGTAAGGCTTTGGATATGTCTTCATACATATCCTCCACTTCATCATCCAAGTGTGCCGAGGTCGGTGCATAGACCTGGATGACCTTCATGCTGTACCGCTTGGACAGCCGAAGGATCAGGTACGCTACCCTGGTCGACACACTGGAGATTTCTTGGACGTTGCTAGAGAGGGCCTTATTGACGAGGAAGCCTACGCCACCCTGGGATGTTTTATCACCCTCGCGAAAGTAGAGAAGATGGCCCGAGTCTAGGGTTACGGTGTCCTCCCCCTCTCTACGGACTTCACATAACCCCAGAACATGCCATTTGATGTTCTCTAACTCCACTTCCAACTGCGCTAGATGATGGTCAAGCCTCAGAGTGCGTCCGTTAAACGTAGCCAGGGTCAGTTTAGGTAGAGTTTGGTAGCCTGATGTAGCCCGGGGATTCCTAGCACCCCCTGCCCCGCCGTTACCGTGGCCGCTACCATGGCCAGGAATAGCGAGGCGGCCGGGAACTGGGGGCCACATTCTTTTGGCGTGTCTATCCATGGGGGGGTTGATGCCCATAATCCCCACGCTGGGCATGCGGGTTGGGGATCGCAGTATAGGGAGTGTGCTGCAAGGGACGCTGCTGCCCGCCCCCCCGTGTTTGTCCCTTAGTCGCCTTCTACGACACCCACGGGAAGAGTTGGGGTGGTGGCTGCTATTCTATCACGGCCGACACCACACAGCCCTTACAAAAAGGTAAATAGTTTTAATACTTCTTCTTTTAAATAAACAATTTAGTCATGCATTTCATTCAATGGCACCAGGTTTTCCAATTAAGTATGATTTCAAAAAACTTAACTACCTATTGATATGTTTCAATAAGAATATTTAGCTTAGCAGGTTCTTAAAAGATACACTTGTTAAAATAAGCGTGCCAGTACAATACGTGAACTGTACAGTTCGATATAAAAGTAAGTAGATATAAAAATAGCAAGCTTAAAATTAGGTTACCACAAAACGGTAAAAAATAGTTAATTTTTCCACATATCGCGAATCGGAATCAGGACGTGGTGGGTGTCCACATATCGTGGATCGGAATCAGGACGTGGTGGGTGTCCACATATCGCGAATCGGAATCAGGACGTGGTGGGTGTCCACATATCGCGGATCGAAATCAGGACGTGGTGGGTGTCCACATATCGCGAATCGGAATCAGGACGTGGTGGGTGTCCACATATCGCGAACCGGAATCAGGACGTGGTGGGTGTCCACATATCGCGGATCAGAATCAGGACGTGGTGGGTGTCCACATATCGCGAATCGGAATCAGGACGTGGTGGGTGTCCACATATCGCGAATCGGAATCTCACAAATGTGAGAAACTCCACGAATTACGCACAAAGCAAAATGCATCCCGACCTAGCACGCCTGCGCCACGTCGTCGTGCCGCATGCCGTGCCGCGTGCCCGCCGCGTTGTGTGCTACGGCTTCAAGAAATTTACGGAATTAGTACAAATGTCTGCGGGCCCGGGAATACCGACCCAGTAATATATGTTTTTGTACACAATGTTTGTGCCAGGGTCAGTTAGAACAACATATTATATTTCATAGTTACATTTGTGTCGGCCTCCACCGCGCCTGGCAAGTTCCTCAGGAATGGCCATTCAAGTGACTATTCGTGTTATTGGCTCCTCCGCTCATACAGTACATACCTATTCTCCACGGAGAACTATTACTATAACGTCCGATACGTTAATCCGCGAATATCGAACAAAGCATTATGATGAACGAAATGAAATATCCCAATTCGAAAATGAAATTCATAGGACCAGCAAATAAGTGTAATCCGTGTAGTAGATTCAAGCGGCGCCGTCCGCATCTGCCGGCTACTCTGTGGCTGGTAATTAATCCGAAATCAATAAGTGTAATCCGTGTAGTAGATTCAAGCGGCTCCGTCCGCGCCTGCCGGCTACTCTGTGGCTGGTAATTAATCCAAAATCAATAAGTGTAATCCGTGTAGTAGATTCAAGCGGCGCCGTCCGTGCCTGCCGGCTACTTTGTGGCTGGTAATTAATCCGAAATCAATAAGTGTAATCCGTGTAGTAGATTCAAGCGGCTCCGTCCGCGCCTGCCGGCTACTCTGTGGCTGGTAATTAATCCAAAATCAATAAGTGTAATCCGTGTAGTAGATTCAAGCGGCGCCGTCCGTGCCTGCCGGCTACTCTGTGGCTGGTAATTAATCCGAAATCAATAAGTGTAATCCGTGTAGTAGATTCAAGCGGCTCCGTCCGCGCCTGCCGGCTACTCTGTGGCTGGTAATTAATCCGAAATCAATAAGTGTAATCCGTGTAGTAGATTCAAGCGGCGCCGTCCGTGCCTGCCGGCTACTCTGTGGCTGGTAATTAATCCGAAATCAGTAAGTGTAATCCGTGTAGTAGATTCAAGCGGCTCTGTCCGCGCCTGCCGGCTACTCTGTGGCTGGTAATTAATCCGAAATCAATAAGTGTAATCCGTGTAGTAGATTCAAGCGGCTCCGTCCGCGCCTGCCGGCTACTCTGTGGCTGGTAATTAATCCGAAATCAATAAGTGTAATCCGTGTAGTAGATTCAAGCGGCTCCGTCCGCGCCTGCCGGCTACTCTGTGGCTGGTAATTAATCCGAAATCAATAAGTGTAATCCGTGTAGTAGATTCAAGCGGCGCCGTCCGTGCCTGCCGGCTACTCTGTGGCTGGTAATTAATCCGAAATCAGTAAGTGTAATCCGTGTAGTAGATTCAAGCGGCTCCGTCCGCGCCTGCCAGCTACTCTGTGGCTGGTAATTAATCCGAAATCAATAAGTGTAATCCGTGTAGTAGATTCAAGCGGCTCCGTCCGCGCCTGCCGGCTACTCTGTGGCTGGTAATTAATCCGAAATCAATAAGTGTAATCCGTGTAGTAGATTCAAGCGGCTCCGTCCGCGCCTGCCGGCTACTCTGTGGCTGGTAATTAATCCGAAATCAATAAGTGTAATCCGTGTAGTAGATTCAAGCGGCTCCGTCCGCACCTGCCAGCTACTCTGTGGCTGGTAATTAATCCGAAATCAATAAGCCCACTCAGCATCTCTCCACCCTACACGTGAGAACTCTCGCCGCCGCCGCCTCTCTGTATGTATTTGTATCTACTTAGGTACTACTCCAAACTAAAACGTATATCATTAGCTTAGGTAAGTTGCACATGCCAGGGCGAGCGTCGCGTCGCATCGTCGGGAATCTTGGGGCAGGCACAGTAATGTTGTAGTTGAATTCGTCCATGGTTAAATTGAGAACATTATCATCTAACCTCTATAAAATTTAACTGAATTATAGGGTAAAATACAAATGTGCGTAATATATTCAGTGCACGGACGCTGCTGGTGCCACGGCGGTGCTGCGCGACAAGCGAGCGACGCGCCACGTCCGGCGTGTAGACGCGCGGCGCGGCAGCACGGGCCTCATAGACGACCAGCAAATATTTCATTCGAGTTCACTCTAAAACATGACTTCGAGTAGCACGGCCTTGTTCCACTTGAACCCTCTGAACTTTGAAGCAACGAGACCGAAAAATTTGTTGGAAGTTGTTCTTGAATATGATAATGAATACGAAAACTTGCAGATACCAAAAGTCGCTCGAGTATGAACCACTAAAACTTGCAGATACCAAAAGTCGCTCGAGTATGAACCACTAAAACTTGCAGATACCAAAAGTCGCTCGAGTATGAACCACTAAAACTGAATGCTTGTTCGATCAGCAGTTCCGTTTGACACACTTATAATGAAAGGCTGAACGCGCAGACAAATTAAGGGATGAACTAAGCTTTTTCCAATAAAGAGTACTTATGAACGGACTTTTATTTGAGTTGGAACAGAGAAGAGCACGGTTTAAAAAGTTCACATAAAGCAAGATATTAACGGAAGCCGGGCCGCAATCAAACCGGGATTACTGGAACCGCTGACACACGCCGCGTCGCGCCGCGCCGCGCTCGCGCCGGAGGAGGAGCCCGTCTCCGCGCTAGTCATCTAGTCACAATCATCTTTGTAAATAATAAGAACATTCAATTTTGCTTTTTTCCCCAAATTCTTACGCCAATTTCCCCAAAAGTTTTTCTGTTG
The DNA here is from genome assembly GCA_947044415.1 of Eupithecia dodoneata. Lineage (NCBI taxonomy): Eukaryota > Metazoa > Arthropoda > Insecta > Lepidoptera > Geometridae > Eupithecia > Eupithecia dodoneata. Next base: position 417,089 of record OX345656.1, on the reverse strand, counting down.
AAAAAACTTTGAAACGTTCACGAATGCTTTTTCCTTCTGTCAGAAACTAGATTATAAAGTACTAGCTGCGCCCCGCGGCTTCGCACTCGTGGAAATCTATCTTTCAAATAGTTTATAAACCTTCTTGAATCACTCTTTAAAGATATAAGCATACATAGGGACAGACAGACAGCGGGAAGTGACATTGTTTTGTACTATGTAGTGATGTCAAATACATAGGAAAAATTATGTAATACACGGATTACACTTAATAAATATTTTAATTCCTGGCCATTTATTTCTTTATCTTCGGAATTAGAAGATGAGAATTATGTTCTTTTAAAAAAATGTTTATTGCTACTTAAATATAGTTATAAGATTTTTATATAGGTACCTACATAATTAATATAGAAATTCCGCATCTACAAAGTAAAAGAACTGGAAATATCGCAGTCTGCATATTGTGAGCTATTCTCATCTCAACTCCAGGAATCCAACACACTACTGTAATCCCATTGATAATTTCCCATGGGAAAGAAATAACCTTTGAACGTTTCCATAGACACAAGTCGTGCGAAGCCGCGGGCAGTAGCTAAAGCGAATTCGTTCGTACAGAACAATACTGTGACAATACCCAAAAATATAAACAAGTTGAACAATAAAATAAAAGTTGTTAGTTCTGATTCCTAGAAATCAAATAAAACTCCAAACAGGAAAATAAAAGAAGGAATGCGAGTGAAAACATCAAACGTCGAATATCGGGGTTCAACAAAACTGCGGAATTGCTACGTACGAGTATTTGGACAGTTTCATAGCGCGCCGATGGTGTTCGCTCTCGGAGCGGTTTGGCCGGAGTTTCCCAGAATATCCACAAAAAGACTTACTGAAATTGATTTTTGTAATCTGGTGGGTACTTACAGGCAAATAGGGTGCAAATTATTGTTTTTAAATCAGATTGCCAATAACAACAATTAGTTATATTTTATTGAAACCAGAGACAGGTATTTTTAAATCCTGTAGAATCATTGCCATCTTGAGAAGACTTTACCGAATACTCGTAGATCTGAGTTTGACTTTGTTCTAGTGGTGTGTGGCAATCCGGATGTAGGGCGCATTGTGTGGCCGCGACGGAGGCTAATGGGGCGCAGCGCGGGGGCGTCGCTGGAGGCCTGCGCTCCGGGGTCTGACCACGTTTCAAAGAGGGTTGTATTATGAAGCAATACAATACGAAACACTTTCACACCGATAAAGAACATTACAAAAAATACATTAAAGCTAAGAAAAGATAATAACTGAATTATCATTTTCTCAAATATCAGACAGATAGAAGTTTTACAAGATAAGGTCTTTGTTTGCAACATGTCAAAAAGTACACTAGCCAAACAAACAATAATAAAATACAGTTGACTGTTATCATATCAGATATCGTGTTTTGTTCATAGCTCCGTGTACCTATCGTGTACGGACATTCTCTATGTCCGTGACACGAGCCCGGCGTCCGACTGCAATCCATCGCCGATCGCTTGGTGCAGGCTCTACCTTTTATTAACACATACGAGTACCTACACACTCTGAAAGTCTATCGAGTGCAGGGTTGGAAAAAAAACAACATTTTTTTTATATTTTATAAAACAAACAGTTCAAAATGTTTAAAACAAGTGTTTTTTTTATTTTTTTTTTTACTTATCAATTTCTAATCAATTATAGCGAATAATAAAATAATCCATTTCTAAACTATTTCCTAATTCACATTAGTAAAAATTAACAAAACGATAAATATTTACTTTTGTTGCATATCTCAGTACCTCTATTCTAATTATTAAAAATTATTATTATAATTAATAAATACAAAACACTTTACATACTCGTACATGTAGCACGTATGTAGTATTGTAAGTAGCTAGAGAACTAGAGAGAGAGAGCGGGGAATAGGTACCGTACCCGAATTACTTTCTTTCGACGGCCGACATAGGGACTTTCCCTGTGAGACTTTACTGGCGGGGAGTTACCTATGCAGTGTATAAATACCACAGCCTGTCTGTGGTATTTATACACATTCATTTGCAATTAAAGGTAGTTTTAAACCCTGTTTTTTTCTTAATATAAAACATAGTTTTATTTCAAACTGTTTTAAACACGTGTTTTAAAACAACTTGTTTTAATCATGCCAACCCTGATCGAGTGCTAGACGCAGATGTATGAAAGTATAGAAATAAAACCCTCATCGCAGGTACGAGATAACTAACGCTGGCGGCAGCAAGTAGTACGTGGGCGATCCCGCACCCCGCCCGCCCCCGCAGCAGATATCGTAAAGTCCCCATCAAACTGTTACAATAGTACTGTAACTTAACAACTAGCGCGTTATCAGTAAGCAGTCGAATAGTCGGGCGCGCCGCCCGCACGAGCGGAGCGACTCGCGGCCGCTTGTGGCGCGGGATGAGACGCACGCTGATAACTCTCAGATGGATCACGCCGAAGCGGACAGAGAGGGTTCAATTAATGATAAGCGGCCTTTGTTGTGTTGCTTCGTTTGTCGTCCTGACGTAGGATTTGAAACTTATCGCCCACATGTTTTGGAAAGTTTAATGTTGTGGAGAAACATTGACATTTCAACACTCGTCGATGTTTCCATGAACGACCTGCTGTAGCCTGCAAGTCGTTCATGCCACATTGCCGAAATTGAAGTATTCCCTGCGCCCCCCTCCCCCGCGGGGCGCCGGCTCCTCCGAGAGGCATCACCGTTACTGCCGACATTATTTCCTTTCCGAAAGTAAAAGCGGGCGCGTGCCGCTCGCGCAGATCTGCCCCTCGCCAGCAATCTGCCCCGGCTGCCCCGCCGAGCCTTATTACAGTATACAAGGAATATAATCGAAAAGTGCTTCACAAACTTAACACTGGGATTGAAAGTTTTCTTATTTTTTCCCCGACTCAAACTTTGTCAGGAAAGTTGCTTTAACACCGACTTTTGGTGTCGAAGTGCTGGTTTACGCCAGTATACGAAGTATTCTGTTGTGTTTGTGTAGTTTCAGTCAGTTGGTAGCCGTGTATCATGAATATTAAACTAGCTCGCAATAAATTATAGGGTTTAGCACTTCAGCCGTGTCAACCCCAAAACCTCGTCACGTGATCCCTAATTGTAAATTCTATGTCGTGACGTGACGCGTCGCGGTAAGGATTACAGGCGGGCGACGCCGCCGAGGAGCTGGCGACGCAGCAGGCGGCGTGGCGGACGACGCCGCCGGGGCAGCTGGCGACGCGGCAGGGCAGGCGGCGTTCACCGCTTGCATTACGGAGTCTACGATAAGCTAAATGAATACAACTTTTATATTGACTTTACCGTGACTGAAGCTCTACGTTATAAGTACATAGATATTCCACGGAGAGATTCTTGAGTATCTGTGCAAAAGACGTTTGTCACCTCTTTGGGTCACATACATAAATGTTTTGGTAAAATCGTTTTAAGAGATATATGCAGAGCTCGCGCCAACGTTTAGTGGCGGCATCTGCGGGATTATGGCGGCGCATTGTATGATACATTATTGTTGTGGTTTACAATTTGAAACGGTAAAGTAAATCAAATTTATGAAAATGGCTGATAATATAATTGAATTGCATACGTTTGCAGTTCAAATCAATTGGCCCGCCCCGCGCGCCCCCGCAGGCAGCTGCGGCGCGGGAGGCCACATACAGTTCATTTGATGAGAGCTCCTGCACTTACTCCCTAATTATTATTTCCTGATGGCATGGAAATAAATAAAATTCCGTGGTGCAGGCACGCACGTATCTATCACATTCAGCTGCGAGATATCAAAGCCCCGCTCTCCCCAGCCGCAGCCTCTGCCGCCCACCGCAGCCTGACCCCCCGCCCTGTGCACAATCTGAATCCGCTCACGTGTCGTGAGGGCTCAGCATGTCCTAGATGTCCTAGGTGTAGGCTATGCCCCAGATTTTAATGACATGCATGATATTGACCCGCTGCACTGCGAGGAAGGATTTCGAGTGAAGCACCGAAAGTTCATTTGTGTTGTGGGACATGTTACGTTATTAATATTACAAAGTGCACTTATGCAATGCTAATGGATTAGATATTATGATATTTATCAAAGTTTTGTGTATCAAGTGTTTTTTTTTATTAATTTTATGCTGTAGGTATGTCTTTCGTGTATAGGTACTGTATAAATAGATATATGTAAGTATACTACATATATAAACTATTTACATTTCTGAATTGAGAAAGTGTCCAGAGTTCAAAAATGAAGAAGGTATAATTGGAATATGACATGACTCGGTATCATCATGAGCTTCGTCTCGTGTCATATTCAACTGACACGCCCATTATTCCAGCAGGACGCCCACTGTTAAGTTGTTACGCGGCGGCCATATTCAAGTACACAGTATTCTGCATTGTTATATCAACAGGCGCATCATTGTGCCCTCTCAAAGCGGTAAGTACCTATTAGAAGTCACAGAGCAGAGTCTAAATCTCTGCGTTCAGGGTAAGTAAATTTATTCGCATTTTGTTCGCGTATTTCCTGTTTCCGAAGCGCATCGTTTTTCGCCCGCGGTTAATTAAACAAGCTAAAACAAAATGTGTCGGCCTGTGTCAGCGGAGAATGCCTCTGCGTCGCCGTCGAGTCGTGGCCGCCGATTCCATCGGTCTCGGCCACGCGCCGCGCCCCGAGCTGAGCTGGCCCGCGGCGCGAAGAAGCTTTTTTAAACAACTAAAGAAATAGGTTTTTAATTTATTTTGTAAGGACATAAGTCCTTAGACTTTTATTAATTTCTTGTTCTGATTATTATGTTATTTTTTATTTTGTTTCCTTTCAATTATTTCATGTTTTTTTAGGTTTGAAATGAAATGAAATGAAATTTTATTTCTTTAGGCTTACAAATAAGCACATAGACAAGTCATATTTTATACTATTAGAACACGCGGCAGCGTGTTCAAGCCAAGTTCAAGCAAAGGAACGCGCCGAGTGTATCATTACACGAACCACTTGGTGCCACTTTTGACCCTTCTATAACTCAAAACATCTTTTATTTCTAGTGTATGCTAGGACCATTCTTAGAAGTGTGGGCTTGGAGAATGGTTCCTTTTTGGAGCCGCAATAGGTAATTTGTTTACTTTTTGTAATGTATAGTTGGTTGTGCAAGGTAATCAGTATATACAATTATTTACAAAGTTTTTGCCTGATTTTTGTGGTTTGGCATCTCCTTACCTGGTGATTTATTTTAAGCCCAATATTTTCTAGCATAACGGTTGGGGCTTGATTTAGTATTTATTGCAGGGTTTGGTGATGCTTTTAATTAAAGTAAATTTTAATGATTTTTTTCGTTCATGAGTTTTAATGTAAATATTTATTATAGCTAGCTACTATAAATACTTGAACTTCAACTTCTTTTTTGTTTTGGCTCCGCTTGTTTTTGCTACTACTCTGTTGGTGTCTGTTTTCATAGTGTCTTAAAGTTTTTAAATAGAATATGATTGTATTAAGTTAAATAATTGTTCTATGAAATTGTTATGATTAGCTGTATTTTTATTGTTTCCATTAATTTTATTTACATTAATTTAAATACATTTTTGTAATGGTCATTATTTGTTGCGATAATGGTCCACTTTATGTTATTATATTTATGTGTGGTACTCTTACTCTGAGGATTATAATAAGAATAATTTTAACAGATGTATTTGACAAATAATTATAACACATGAAAAAAAAAAAAAAAAAAAAAAAAAATTAAAAGAAAAGAAAAAAAAAATTATACAGGGTGTGTCAAGACTACTACCGAAAACTGAGGGGGTGCAATCAGACCATGATTTTGAAAATATTTAGCGAAAAAAAAACGCGAAAAATATGTTGACCCATCAACGTTCTTTTAATTTTTTTTCTAGGTACATACCCATAGCACAACACTATAATAACATATCTACCTAATTATGTAGTTTAAATAAGCAAAAAAATAATAAAATAAAAAAAACAGCAATGTATTCTAAAACGCTAACAGCTGATCATCCGCGCGGCAGCGGGCAGGTTAGTGCCCTGCCGCCGCCCGGCGGCCGGTACCGACACGTGAAACTCCCGCGCCTACGAACTTATCTTTTCAATAAATAATTTGCAGGTAGGTACCAACGATTTAATAAGCCATACTCTTGAAAGCATACCAAGAATTTATTAGAAACATCAAAACTTAAAATACATTTTAATCTGTCTAAAGTAAGTAAGTAAAGTAGGTACCTACTTTTGTTAAAAGAACAGCTGACCCGCGTTTATTTTCAGAGGTCATAGTCCTGCCTACAGAATAGGTATATTGGCTTTCCTTTGAGAAGCGCCGCGCGAGCTCACCAAACCTTCCGACAAACAGGCCGCGGGCGCACGTGTAAGGCCTTTGACCTTTGCCGACATATTGCGAAAATGTAGCGTAAAAACAAACTGAATCTTATATCTGTGCAATAAGACTCATAATCATAAGAGTATGACAGAGACAGAGCAATGCTTGTCGGCGTTGGCGGCTTTTTTCAAAGGACATTATTTACCTAATTTCACTAATATTTTGATTAATTTGTTTTCATTTTCTTCAGTACGCGTTCATTATCCGCACTGAACACTTGCGCGGTGCATAAAAATTGCAATACGTTCGTGTTTTCTTCTGTTTTTGAGTTTTTCTAACTAGGCAGCTTAGTTTAGTAAGTGTTCAGTTAGTTTTGTTGTGTTTTGGTGTGTGTGTGTGTGTGTGTGTGTGTCTAGTGTTTTGTTTACTACGAGTTTATTATGTTTAGTGCGAGGGAGTATGGACAAATGGTTGTGTGCTACGGTGAAGCTAGAGGAAATGCGTCACGAGCCTTGCGCATTTACCGGGATAGGTATCCCAACCAGACGCATCCGTCTGATGCTAGATTCTTTACGGCTGCTTATCAAAGAGTTCTGAATAAAGAACGTTTTACACCCCTAAGGCGCGGGGGTGGCAGAGGGGTAGGTGTTCTGGTGCAAGAACAGGTCGTGTTCCTCGGTCGACAATCAGCTGTGCCAAGAACGAGGAGGAGCTCAGTTCGAGCCATTTCTGATTCGACCTAGTCTGCATCGGAATTACGTAAGTACTAACCTACATACATAGGTACCTATAACTAACTACGGCATAACGGCATTTGCAAACTTACGTGTACGTACATTGCTGGCTAGCAAAACAAATAAAAATGTTTAAAAATTCATATCTCCAGCTAGAATTATTTTTTCGGAAAACGGTTTTTTTTATTGGTTTTGTTTTGGGGTGCTGCACCACCCCCCTTTGTTTTCGGTAGTGGTCTTGATACACGCTGTATATATAAAAATAAGGGAAATATATATAAAAGAGAAAAATATATACAAGAAAAAAAAAAAAAATGAAAGTGATTTATGTTTAATAAATAATTTGTTGTGTGTTTCTGTTATGAGTGTGTGTGTGTGTGTGTGTGGGTGTTGTTATTATTATTGAAAGTAATAATACCAATTACTAGTAAAATTCTTGTATGATGTCAAAAATGATGTTGCATTTATAGCAACAGTTTTTATGGATTTTAAGAGTAACCGCAAACTAGCGTACTTACAGATCCAGTGGTCTGATGAGTCCTACTAGTTTGCAACATAAAAAAAAAAAAAAAAAACATCTTTAACGTAAACACATAAAACTAGGTGTGTTTAATTATATCCATAAGGACATGTAGAAGCCCAAATTTCATGAAGCAAGCTCAAATGGTTATTAAGATATGAAGGTCAAAAAGTCGTAAAAATTCACACTGACTGACTGACATACATATATATAGTACCTAAATCTAACCTACTTCCAGATGACCTAGAAGGATGAAATTTGGAATCCAGCTCGGTAATTGTGAGTAAACGTAGAAAAAAATCAAAAAATAAAAAAAAGTCAAAAAATAAGTAATGTTAGCGACGACGACCTTATGTCAATGGAATAAGGTTTAAATTAAAATAGATCCGCATTGCATAGAATAAGCAATAGTACTACGTCTCCGATTGCGCCATAGAATACAGTGTAGTTTTTAGGGACCGGTCCGTATAATACCTACCTAGCTATGTACCTATGTCGAAGCATTGCATAGAATAAGCAATAGTAGGTACTAACGTCTCCGATTGCGCCATAGAATACAGTATAGTTGTTAGGGTGCAGTGCAGTGACTTTGTAAGAAGTGCGTAGTTGTGTATGTATTCGGTACAATAAACCGACACTAAGTGTTCTGAGGTGTTTTACTTGATTAAGATAAGATGAACATTAAATCTCAATACCTGCCTAGTTTTCTTTACAAAAAGTAATGATATCCCACCAAAACATATATGTAAAAAAGGAGAGCCAAGTTCAATACAAAAATTATGATTGGCTGTGGGCTTCCCCGCAAAAAGAATGGAGATATAAATGAGTGCCAAGTCAAATCTATGTAGGTTAGATTTGGCTTGGCCAGTTTTTATCAGAATTAAAACGTTGAATAACTTTATAAAATGACTGATGTAATGAATCTCCTTGTTTACATTTATGTTTTGGTGGGATTCATTATTATATTGATGTTCACTTCAATTTTTTGTCCACCAGTGGAAGAAGTGAGAAGAAACCACTAGTATGTTCATAACTTATGTGTCTAGTCTAGTACATTTGATTTGCTTATCTGTAAGTTGGTAGATTTTGAGTTGGAGCAAAACTCGTTCCAAGCTTTTTTATCTTCTAGATAATCTGATACTTTGTAATACGCCTTTTTACAAAGAATATGCGATTTTTATTTATTGAGATTTATGTGACTTTTTAATTATTATTGTGTACTTTGAAGCAGGGTTGGAAAAAAAACTGTTTTTTTTTATATTTTATAAAACAAACAGTTCAAAATGTTTAAAACAAGTGTTTTTTTTGTTTTTTTTTACTTTTTACCCTAAAGGTATCAATTTCAAATCAATTATAGCGAATAATAAAATAATCCATTTCTAAACTATTTCCTAATTCACATTAGTAAAAATATAAATATTTACCTTTTGTTCCATATCTCCTCAGTACCTCTAATCTAATTATTAAAAATTATTATTATAATTAATCAATACAAAACACTTTACATACACCTTGTATGTAGTGTAGGTAGGTAGAGAACTAGAGAGAAAGCGGAAGCGGGGAATAGGTACCCACTAATCCAGTGAATTACTTTCTTTCGACGGCCGACATAGGGAATTTCCCTGCGGGACTTTCCCTGGGGGACTTTCCCTGCGGGACTTTCCCTGAGGGACTTTCCCTGAGGTACTTTCCCTGCGGGACTTTACTGGCGGGGAGTTACCTATGCAGTGTATAAATACCACAGCCTGTCTGTGGTATTTATACACATTCATTTGCAATTAAAGGTAGTTTTAAACTCTGTTTTTTTCTTAATATAAAACATAGTTTTATTTCAAACTGTTTTAAACACTGTTTTAAACACGTGTTTTAAAACAACTTGTTTTAATCATGCCAACCCTGCTTTGAAGTGAATATGGACCCATGTAGTCTGAAATAAAGATTATTATTATATTATTATTTAAATAAACTACTTTTAATTTATTTTCTCTTCTAGCTTGCTTTTTTTCTTAAACTCGCCTGTCGCCATTACTGTTCGCGAAAGTGATACCTTAGTATCACTTTCGCGAACAGTAATGGCGACAAGGAAACTTTAGTTGGTATTTAATTTATTCTAAACATTCAAATTTGAAGAACCTCTATACACTATATTAGTGTGTCTCTCTATTATCTTACATCTTTAACCTTATTTTGTATGACTATGTGTTCACGAGAGCTGGGACATGCCGCGCCCGCCCCGCCGCGCCGCGCCGCGCCCGCTCCGCCGCGCCGCCCCCGCCCGCCGTTCGCGCTGAGACAGTTATAAGCCTTTTAATATTAAGCCCGTACTCTACGAAGCCGGATTGTGAAGCAATTTCAGCGATTTAAATTCGGATAGATGTTGTTAACTTGAATGTTTCCTCGTTACGTGCTGTGCAGGTAGTGTTCTCTAGCGTTGGATTGCGTCTACATTGTTAAACAGTTATTGTGCTTCGCTCGCTAGTCGCTACTCCGCGCGCTCTAATTGGATTACAAGTTTAAGCATCGGAGATTCGAGAGTCGCCGCGACATCTTCTACATTGTAGCTCCTCGGGGTGTAAGGGCGCTGACTCACGATTCTCATTTATTTCACTTACACACACACAACAAATTGTTCCAAAAAGCTCGTTAACTCTGTTTCGTAAACAAGACTTCCACAATCTTGACCACGATGTATGACGATTTGAATTATCATAGAGGAGGAAACTAACGGAAATAATATTCATTTTGCAGCGTTTAATGAACATGTCCACTCCATAGATTCATAGCTATGTACAGAGTCCCTACATTTCAATATCACCGCAAGCTCGTACATTTATCCGAACATCATCTACAATACGAAATGAGCTCCATGCAGTCACATCAAAATATGATTTTCTCTGGCTGGTCTTTGAAATATATCCAGGCGTATTAGTGAGTCTAAATGCGTCGGCATAGAGATGGTTTTCGGCTGGGCTCGTGTTCAGCCGAGGTGATGTGTTGAGCGGAACGTGATCCCGCGTCGAACGACTCATCAATCAGCGCTGATTAATAACGTGCTATACAAACATAACGTACCTAGATACCCGCGGGGCGCGGGGCGCGGGGTTGTACTGGCACTGAGCCGTTAGTCGACCGAGTACCGAACTATTATTATAGAGATACCACCAGGGTTGGCATGATTAAAACAAGTTGTTTTAAAACACATGTTTAAAACAGTGTTTAAAACAGTTTGAAATAAAACTATGTTTTATATTAAGAAAAAAACAGGGTTTAAAACTACCTTTAATAGCAAATGAATATGTATAAATACCACAGACAGGCTGTGGTATTTATACATTGCATAGGTAACTCCCCGCCAGTAAAGTCCCGCAGGGAAAGTCCCTATGTCAGCCGTCGAAAGAAAGTAATTCACTGGATTAATGGGTACGGTACCTATTCCACGCTCTCTCTCTAGTTCTCTACCTACCTACAACACTACATACAAGGTGTATGTAAAGTGTTTTGTATTGATTAATAATAATAGTAATTTTTAATAATTAGATTAGAGGTACTGAGATATGCAACAAAAGTAAATATTTATCGTTTTGTTAATTTTTACTAATGTGAATTAGGAAATAGTTTAGAAATGGATTATTTTATTATTCGCTATAATTGATGAAAAAAAAACACTTGTTTTAAACATTTTGAAATTGATAAGTAAAAAAAAAACAAAAAAAACACTTGTTTTAAACATATATATCTCTCATCTTTTATATATCTCAAAATATTTCTTAGCTGACGTTCTCCTATGTACCTAGTCCGCAAACTATTCTTCTAGCTCTTTTCTGCAAATCAAAACATTACCTACTACACCACTATTTCCCCAGACTGATATACTTACTTGACTTATGACATAGCGAACATAGTCCTCATGATATACCCATGTTTGTTAATGAGTACCTGCAGGTTTTAATACAGCATAGTTAGCTCTTGCAACATATTTTCAATATGCTTTATATGGTTTAATGTGTGGTCTGTAGTGTACCCAAGGAATACAGATGCCATTGTCCCTTCGGTGTAGTTCTTCTTGATTTATATAGCATTATAAAACTTTTATAAGCATTTATATATATCCTCTCTATACATAACATATGCACTATTTTTCGGACTTTCTGCCGAGAAATCAAAAGTCCACACGCTGCTCCTACAGATTGATAAAAAATATGTATTTATAATTTTATTATTTTGTAAAACTATAAAAATAAAGCTTTTAGTACATCTGTGATCTGAAATGTCGCCCGTCTTCAACATTTTGTTTAGCATTTTGAAATACCTCCTTCTAGATGGGTATGCACAGTTGATTCAGTATTTGTCGGCGCGCTCGGTGCAGGTGGGTATGCACAGTTGATTCAGTATTTGTCGGCGCGCTCGGTGCAGGTGGGTATGCACAGTTGATTCAGTATTTGTCGGCGCGCTCGGTGCAGGTGGGTATGCACAGTTGATTCAGTATTTGTCGGCGCGCTCGGTGCAGGTGGGTATGCACAGTTGATTCAGTAATTGTCGGCGCGCTCGGTGCAGGTGGGTATGCACAGTTGATTCAGTATTTGTCGGCGCGCTCGGTGCAGGTGGGTATGCACAGTTGATTCAGTATTTGTCGGCGCGCTCGGTGCAGGTGGGTATGCACAGTTGATTCAGTATTTGTCGGCGCGCTCGGTGCAGGTGGGTATGCACAGTTGATTCAGTATTTGTCGGCGCGCTCGGTGCAGGTGGGTATGCACAGTTGATTCAGTATTTGTCGGCGCGCTCCGTGCAGGTGGGTATGCACAGTTGATTCAGTATTTGTCGGCGCGCTCGGTGCAGGTGGGTATGCACAGTTGATTCAGTATTTGTCGGCGCGCTCGGTGCAGGTGGGTATGCACAGTTGATTCAGTATTTGTCGGCGCGCTCGGTGCAGGTGGGTAGACTCCTTTTGTACTTTCTATAAATTCAGTTCATTTTGATTGAACTTGAAACATTTCAATTAAGCCTAATCAAATACCCTAATTAAAGCCTATTCGACTATTGCAATTCCAACTCATCGATATTCATTATACCCCGGCCACGCTCCGGCTTGCTCGCAGCGATAGAATCGCACGCGTCAATTGTTTGCGTTGCGAATGTGGCGGTGGTCCAGTGAACCTACTGTTCATCAATGCTTTAATTATAAATAGTAATTACAATTAACTGTATATTTAGCGAAGTGAACTCCACTCCAGCGATGCGATGACGCACTCAGGTACACTTTAGTTTGAATGTATACCTAAACAGTCAGCGGAGCCTCAGTATAAGTGCGGAGCCGAGCCGCGCCGCGCCGCGGTACAACAGCGCCGGTCAACTCGCGGCTCTGCTTTAATCTAGTTACGGCTCCAAATTGTCGTCAACTGAATGAGTCCTCTCTGCTATTATATTGAGCTCAATATTTGAGCTTCAGTGGCTCCTGAATCGGAGAAGGTTTTAGCGTTTCCACAATGGAAGACAACATGTAGCTTGTCTGACCCGCGTTGTACGCAGTCGTGTAGCGCGGCGTTATGTCGGCCTGCAGAGCCATCTCTGTAAACTTTGACTAGCTTGAGGAAACGAACCAGCTTTCTTTCGTTGACTTCAATATCAGTTTCTACAAAGCCGCAGCAGAAGTCAGTTATTTGATCAAACTAGTATTCATCTACGACGACCTCCGTGGCGCGGCGCGTGAAGGTCCGCCTGCTGGAAGTTTCAGGTTCGATTCCCACCTCCGGACAATTATTGTGTGTACGATCTGCAGATATCTGTTTGGGGTGTTCTGGTCGTTATCTATGTATAATAAAAAATATCTATGTAGGTATATATGTATAAGTATTGTATTATGTAAAATGATCAGTGATCAGATCAAGTATCCATAACACAAGCTCTGCTTAGCTTGGGGCTAGTTAATGCTGTGTGAATTTTTAATATTTATTTACATATATTGATTTATTATCTGTCAGTATGTTAGTACCTATACTGTTGTACTCACCGTGAAGCAACAGCAGCATCGTGACGCGCAGCATGGCGGCGCCTGCGGACAACATGGAGGAGGGTTACAAAACTACTACTTTGTACCTTACAGAGAAACTTACAGTTCTAGCACACTTCTACCTTGTAGCCGTGAATGAGGCGCGCGGTGGAGCCTCCACTCTACTTCGGGAAGAGACCGGCGACGCAGTACCAGCGAGTGTCCTTTCTCGAACCGTTGGGCACGCTTTTGGTCCCCTCTGCATCTCATTCATTATCCCACAGACTTGCAAGTTTGCAGGTCTGCTGTGTTCATGAAGAGATTAGGAATTATTCAATTCTGAATGAAATATATTGAGTTATTGATTGGGTCCAAAGTCCACACCGTGCCATTTTTAACAGCTGATTCATCAGGTACAAGTACGTAGTCGATGGGTACAAGGTATATAGTGTGATAAAAAGCCGTCAAATTTCTAGGAGAAGCTCGACTTTGTAGAACAAAGGACAACCCAGGCTTGAATATCAAATAAGGGAGGAACTTAACGAAAATCTGGTTGAAAACAAATGTTCTCAAACAAAATGAAATCTGCAAGTTGAATATTACATTCGCATTATCCGTTCCAAGACCGAGCGAGCTGTCTTCAACAGAAACTTGGACCAAACAACGTGGAGTCGCACAGGGCCGGCCCGCACCCCAGGTCCGGCCGGCAGCGGGCGGCACGGCGGCCGGAGCTCTCTTGGTACAGCAAATTAATGTGTAACCAAAACAAATACAAAATATTATTCAAAATCCTATATTTCTTTAGGCTTACACAATAAGCACTGAGACAAGTCAAATTTTATACTATACATTTATTATCAAATAAAAAAGAATATGTTTTTGATTATCTGTTCACTTCAATTTATTTAACTAGTGGAAGAAGTGAAAAGGAAACCACTAGTACATTCATGTATCACTTATGTGTCTACTATATGATGATAATATGCTGAGCTTTAACTGAGAATAGCTGCAGTAGTATCCGGAGTATTCTCCTCGACGGAGCCCAGCTCGGCCCCGCAGCCGCGACAAGACCACTCTCACCGAAGCAGTACTCGGCCCCGCCCCGCCCCGCGGACATTTTATACAATTTATGTTTCCTTCTCTTTGTTCCGAACTCGAGAACTGTTTAGGATATTCAATTACGTTTAGATACGTTCCAAATACCTTTGAATAAACTGATTGATTTTGTTTCCTCATTAACGCTTGTGCGATTCACTTGTTTGTTCACTTGTGCGATTCACTTGTGCGATTCACTTGTGCGATTCACTTGTTTGTTCAGCTGTCGGCCACATCATCATCATCAACCCTGCGTCTGTATTATTATTTTGTCTGTTCTAAAGCTTGCCTATTATTAGTACTATACAGAATAGATTTTTTGGACAGTAAGGGGGGGTAAGGTTAACCATTGTAGCTACAGGAAATAGTCAGCAAACCGACACGACCGGAGAGGTCAGGCGCAGGACCAACGGCTTGGCGGGCTTTCCGAGGCACGGGATGTCGCCGCTGAGACCGGTGTCTGTCTTCAATCTTATGAAGAAGGCTTTCCACTCCATAGATCAATGATGTGAATGCTTGGCCAGATGCCGCTCAGTTCCGCACCGACAATAGTATGTAAGAAATAATAATTCAATGTTGTGCTTAGCTTTAAATAAATATTAACATTGTATCTAAAATCGCACGATAACATTTGACTTGTCGAAGTGCTTGTTTTGTAAGTCTAAAGAAAATAAAATCATTTGTATTTGAATTAGAATCTGTGCGTGTGTGCCCTCGGAGGAGTCAGTCCGGGTGCAGCATCAGGTCGTGTGAGTCACTTTACTGGATGGCCACCACAACTGAATTAGTATGCACAATTACTATGCGGCTAAATTTCGCTTGCAATATTTGAGCAAAACTTACCTACACCAAAAATCTGATAGAACTTTTGTGCTCTGCAAGATTTTAATTTATGTTTTGGTCAAATCTGAATATAAGAACTATAAATGTCAAAAGTGTCCATATGGATTTTAAACGACGAATCTTTCAATTCTTTTAAAAACATATAATAGCTATAGCTCATAAACTTCGACTTCATAAACTAGAAAAATTAAGAAAGTATCTTATTTTATTTTTCTAGTGTTAAACGAGCGCGCGAGTCCATGTAAACGAGCGCGCGAGTCCATGTAAACGAGCGCGCGAGTCCATGTAAACGAGCGCGCGAGTCCATGTAAACGAGCGCGCGAGTCCATGTAAACGAGCGCGCGAGTCCATGTAAACGAGCGCGCGAGTCCATGTAAACGAGCGCGCGAGTCCATGTAAACGAGCGCGCGAGTCCATGTAAACGAGCGCGCGAGTCCATGTAAACGAGCGCGCGAGTCCATGTAAACGAGCGCGCGAGTCCATGTAAAAACGACTTGTGTAAAATAATCAACCATCACAAGTAAAGAATATATCTAACAAAAATGCGCGAATTTGTTCTTATCATTCAAATTTTGCCTGGAAGAAATCACTTAATAACGACAACCCCGCTTATTGTACCTGCGAGTGGATGCGTGGTGCGATATTTTGCTTTTAAATGCTTTTAATTTTCAAACTTCAAATCGTGTCTTCACTCAGGACACGGGAATGGGCCAAATTATACTCAGGTAGAGATAATATCAGCTGATAATAGCAGCAGCCCAATATTCTGCGTCTCGAGCATACGAATGTCAATAGAATTAAAATAATTAATATCTTCATAACAAGCTAGGTACAATTAAAATTGTCGTTCCAGTTCAAGTTTCAGTTTCAAAGTTCCTTGCTTTCTGAACTTACACTAAACTTTCTCAAATGTATAAGCATACGACGAAACATAATTTAGCTAAAACACGTTAAACAAACAAATATAAATTTATAAAAAACTTACCGGTGAATGAATCGGCCGAGTTGCCCTACACAATAGTCAAAAGTTTTTCAAACAAACATTTCCTTAGAGCCGATCGCAGCGCGGCGCGAGGTCTCGCGAAACTTTTTCATAGGTCGCAGCTGTAGGGCGGCGGACTGCGCGCCCGAGCGCCGCTCTCTAGCGAGTGCCGCCGCCGCCGCCGCCCGCCCCGTCGCGGCGTCACTCCATTGTTCTCGCATGCTGATGCGCGTGCTTATTGTCACTTCTATTATAGTTCCTGAGCTGGTGTTACAGTCAGGCAGGTGCACGGCCTCCTCACTGAGACCTATAAATCAAAGTGTTGTTTAAATACTTTACTATATTTATTGCTACAATCATCACGACAACGATTAATATCTAAAAAATCATTAGGCACTGTTTTAACTTTTTAGATAAATAAAACGTTATTTGGAGTGTTCACTAGTTTTTCTCGCAGACATGTATCATCTGCGTTTATACCTCCCCGGTATGGTAGGTATATCACATAAAAAAGCTATCATTTCATTTCGCGAATGTGTGGGAGCAGTTGGCTAAATATTAAAATTAAATTAACTTGTCTGTGCAAATGTGAGTTGTTTTTCAATAATATAATCATTGGAGTTAATTGTTGTATAGTAACATGGTAAATAGCTGTGATCTGCTGAGCGGAGAGTTCTCGAGCGTGTATTGTCTCGGCGCGGGCGCGACGGCGCACAAGCTCTCTATGAAGCCACTTAATGCAGTTTCCTCATAAATCATACAAGCCGAAAACTTAAAGAAAATAGTGTAAAGTTTTTCCGCAGTTCAGCGCGCTGCTGGTGAGGTCGCGATATACTCGTAAGTGTCCACCTATGAACACGAGCACGGAACGCGCTCGGGCAGAGCGGACTATTGAGACGCCGCCGTAAGTTGTTATAGAACTCACCGCAGGCTTTTTAACGGAAAACTAGTTATTTCAGTCCATCCTTGGTCAAGTTGCTGAGAAACTTTGAGAACGGATAGGAAACAACTCTTTCTAACTAATGATTCAATAATAATATATATTTTTTCATTTGTTTATGTTTCTCAGTAAGCATAATATATTTTATCTAGAAGCTAACTGAAACGGTAATTTTGTTTGTCCATAAACCTCATTAGCCTCTATGAGATAATAATGAAATATTTAATTTTATGAATCAAGAACTGTAGGAAACGTAGGTAGATAAAAAACATTACCAAAAACTATTTTGAACTTTTTAACATCGAAACATAATGCCACATTCATAGAGTTTTCTTGGTTCCGTGAGTGTTCAGTGTTATCAGGCGGGCGCAGCCTGCCGCGCCGGCGGCCCCGCCGCGCCGCCGCGTCGTCGTCCGCTCGTTTAGCGAGCCAGCTTCTGGGATTTAACTTTTTCTGCACCTACTTTAAGCATGTAGGTTAAATAAAAAGCTATTTTTTTATAAATACGAACTGCTTTTTGGCAGTTTTTGTGACTTTTTGTACGAGTATGATTCCGAGCAAGGAATAAACAATATTGTCGGCAATAGATGCAAACTGCCCATCGCTGCGCTGCGCTGGTGGCAGCGCGCGCCGCCTCCGCCTCGTGGCTCGCTAAGCTCCGCGCGCGAACAACGCGCTGAATATTCATGCCTCCTCCACGCATCTCAACGAGATCTCAACTTAAATTACGTATTTGTAACGTTAACACTTCACTTGTCTACTCCTGCGGCTCCGTTATTTTATTGCGTAATACTTATTTTAATAAAAGAATTGAACTGAAAAATCCCAAAAAATCTTAAATAATTATACTCCACTGCCTACAGCTTCTACAGACGTTTATTGTTGTAGATGTCACCTGTGCTTTTATTCATCGTATTTTTGTTAAGTTATTAATTGATCTGATAATTGTTGGTTAAGTGGTACTTAGTATGTGTAACCACCACCCCGGCGGCGGGCAGCGCTTCCAGTAAGTCCGGGAAGTTTCCGGGAGCGGGGCTAAGCCTGCGGTGGCGGCGCACTCGCCAACAAGCCCCGCTAGAGGCTGCTGCCGCTAGTGAGGAGCGCACTCGCGCTGGGCCCACGCGCCGGGATCAAGGCGCAGAGCATGCGCTTCATACTCTAACTTTATTCTCATATAAATCAACCACAAGTAAAGTAGGAGTTCAGTTTTCTCTAAATTTCAGTACATTTTAATTTTACCAGAATCCGCGTTACAGATTTCAAAGATGATTGCGAACCCGTTGTTAAAAAGAAATTCCTGAATTATACTATATGTACATTACGCAAGCAACTATTACCGCTGAACAATATTCAATTATTTAGTTTACCTGTATCTATTCGAATGTCGCTCTACCCGTCCCGACACTATAGATTTGCTCTAATCCGCAAACTGGGTTCAATTAGCATAGTAGGAGTGGGTGCGAGCGAGATACAATCACGAGCGAGATACGATCACAATAGAAATACAAGAAACAAGAACAAGTTACACATCCCATCATTTAGATTACACAAGGTAGGGAAATCATTTATGGGCAATAGCGTGCGCTTCTATAATAAGCTTCCATCTGAAGCAACTGAGCTCCCTATTCGTAAATTTAAAAATTACATAAAAATAAATCTTATCAAGAAGGCTTTCTACTCCATAAATGATTATCTCAATGATGTTAATGCTTGGCCAGATGTCGCTCAGTTTCGCACCGACAATAGTATCTAAGTAATTTGTTATTGTGCATAGCTTTACTTAAATATTGACATGTATCGAATCATATTATATTTAGACTTAAATAGGCAAATAACCATGTATTAGACATATAAGAGATGAACATACTAGTGGTTTCTTTTTCACTTCTTCCACTAGTGGACAAAAAATTGAAGTGAACAGTAAAATAATTTTATTTGATAATAATTTAATGTATAAAATATGACTTGTCTAAGTGCTTATTTTGTAAGCCTAAAGAAATAAATGATTTTTTACTTTACTTTACTTTACTTATAGCTGAGTAATTGTTTACCCATCGAGCGCGGCTTAACAAGTTTGTTAATAAGACGCCGCCGCCGCGCCGGGCGGGGCGGGGCGGGGCGGGGCGCGGGTGGTACCGCTGCCAGAGACCCGTGACAACCAACTAACGTGTGCCTGGCTCAGATCAAGGAACATACGGTTATTTTTTTTACAACAAGCAAAGCAAAGTTTACAATCAAATGAAGAAACCCTGAAGGCAATTTGACATTGTACTTTCTCTCTGTGTTGTGTCGCGGTACAATGTCCACCGTGTGTACACATTCATCGTAATTATATTGTTTTCAGCTGTAAAATTAAATCTGTAACATTAGAAATATATTTAGAGTACTTAAGCTTCACGCCAGTTACACCGGTGTGCCTGCAGTGGCAGTGCGGATGTTGCTCAGTCGGTCGTGGATGTGTACAATCAAGTAGGTGACCTACGTCTGGTTCAGCGCTCCGCCACTTGTCTAGGGCGCCCGGGACCGGGTGTGCCTCACACGTTAACTCGGAGTCGCTTGTTGGTTAGTCTTCCCTCGGCGGCGCTGTACCGACCGGCGCGGCGGCGGCGCGGCGGAGAGCTCTTTCAAATTGATTGTTAACGTGACTCACATACAATAACCATTCTAAGCAGGTATTCATTCTTTTACATTTTTATTCCGATTTGATATTTCTGTATTGCTCTACTACACTATCCAGGCAAGGAAGTTTTTGCTTAAAGAGTCATTGTTATAGCATTGTCTTCGTAACAGCAAGCAGGCTGTTTTGTCACCAAGTGTTGTCCGTCCGCGTTGCCGCGTCCACAGCAGTGGGCTCGTCGGCTTCCAAATGTAAATTCCGGTAAACATAACGCAAGTAGTTTCTCCTGGGTAACCAAATCATGCACATAACGTACTCGTATGGGCGCAGCGGTGTGTAGGTATGTATGTATGTATGTACCGGTGCATAATGGAGGCTGCTTATTATCCGCAATGCAGGAATTAATGTGCGATAGGGTTTCCTGCAGCGCGTTTCATATTCAGGATGACTTGCATTACCTATATTTATATTCATTCAGTGCATTATTTGTACCGACCGGCGACATTGGTCGCAAGGAACAATACTTGATTATATTGTTTACGAAGGAACAAGTTTTTTTGACTAGATAACGCCTCATAAGCTGATTAGCTTTATGAAGACCATCACTTCAGTAAATTATTTATTTTACTATTAACTTATTTATTTTCAGATTCTTAATCCATAATATAATATTAATGTACATACAATAAATTCAAATAAAAGAAGATAATGATGTCTAACGCTGCTGATTTGAAGGTAGCTGACCTTCAAATCAGCGTTAGAAGTTCTAAAGACCCTGCGGTGTAGCTACCAAGTCACAGTAATTTCAGAAATACAAAAAAAAGATAGAAAAGAGGTGGTGCCTTTAACATTTAATGTATTAAATAATCTGACGGTATGAAAACTCTGATTAAGTCTATGATCATCATTACATTGAAAATAAAGAGAGTAGGTTCATAATGACTTTAACATGCAAGTAGCAAGGTGAGCACAGCATCTGTACAAACCACCCATGGAGGATGTGTCCAGGTGCTGATCGCGGCCCGCGAGCCGAGCTCCGGCGGGCGCAGGAATTATTCACAGCCTGCCGCGCCCGCTGCACAGCTGCCCTCGAGGCTGCGCCTCGTCTGACGACTAATATTTGTTTGGCTTTCTCGCTAAAAACTTTATTATTTGCTCGGAAGAACGCGGTCATATTATGCTTCCGAAAAAATTTAATATTCTTCTAAGAGAATCGAATAGTGCTAACTAGATGCTAGCACTATTTTCTTATGTTTTCTCATCGGGGGAAAATGTTGCATAGAGTATGATGGAAGCGGAGGCATAACACAATTTTGCGGCGCGAGGTAATCTCCATCACGTGGCCCCGACGCCGGCACCGCGCGCTCTCCGCCACCTCCTCACCCTATCTGCTGTAGATACGGTAGGTGCGCGGACCCGGGTGCTTACGGTGACACGCGTCAGATATCTTCATTGAGCAGTAGATAGCAGAGCACGGGAGGAGGGAGCAAGCATCTACATACTGCAGTCTGCTTAAATGCTGCTAAGAAGCGATGCATAATGCATACGGATATAGCGGAGCTGCACTATAGCGTCGTCGGTTCAAGATTCCAGGAATCTCTATCAATTGAATACGGTGACAAGGTGATTGTATTAGCGAGGGCTGCAGCGGGGGCAGCGGCGCGGCGCGGCGGAGGGCGGGGGCCGTGCAGCAGCGAGCGACCGTAACCGACTTACTCGCAGGCTTGATAATACGCCTTTAAAATGTTTTATTAGTTTGCTGAAGACCTATCAATAGAGTCTAGGTTTCATGGTTCAAAAAATAGATTCAATTCCGGTAGCCCTTCGCGGCAGTCCAGCGTGTTGTTCCTCCTGGAGTCTCCGTGGGAGGCGCGCAGTTCATATCGGCTAACTCGACGGCGGGTTGTTTGTCTGTTTGCACAGCGCTTCAGTTCATAACGCGCGCCTCGTTTCCGCTTCCGCTCCGTTGTTCCGCAAGGATATTAAACGAAGCTCTAAAAGAACATCAATCTAATAAAGTTCTTCACTTGGAATTTATCAAAATGATTTTGTAGAGGAAGTCAACTGATGAACTCGGGCTAGCACCCGGGTTCTCTCCCACTATGTGCCGGCTGTTTGTCCACTATGGTTTTGATTTGTACCCGGTTACCAACGGAGGCGGGTTATTTAGAAATAACTTCGAAATGTTTTACATAAAACGATATATTCACCAGGAATAGGGTATAATACATTATTTTCTTTTAATCGAGGCCCGATAAATTTGTCAGCCACAAAATTTAAAATGGTCAAGGTAAAAAACAAAACTGCACTCAGTTTCGATATTATATTCTGTGATAAAAACACATACTTATTTAAAATAATAATGACCATTCCTGAATTTATTTTTATTGTTATTATTTTACAATAATTTTATTGTTATTTTTTAATTATTTAATTCTATACATATAAAGTATGAAAGTTCACAATCCAGCAAGAGCGAACCCAAATTAACAGTTGCATTGCACCCTAACAGGGTTCCTATGCATCATTGTGTACCCACTAAGACTACCGACGTCACGCCGCCATATCTGCGCACCCGCGGGATAGACCCCACACGTGGGGTATCTGACTGATCATCAGGAAGAGCTCACGACTTGGCTCTAAGGGGACTTCAAAATATTAGTTTGATTTAGCGAGCTTCGCTCACCGTGATTACGGTTGTAGGTATTCACGACACACAACGACTCTTGTGTAGTTCTGCTGCTGCGGTATACACTCATGTTAAGATGTTTCTGCTGCTGCGGTATACACTCATGTTAAGATGCTAATGTCACTTGTCCTGACCAAGCCAAATCTTGTTGATTTGAAACCCTTCCTTCAATAAATATTGCTAACAATTATATCAGAAACTCGACGCCAAGCAAGTGAGTTTTAAGTTTTTGTGTCATGGTTTGTTTACTATCAATGCACATCGAGTTTAGCTAGTGTATAGTATGAGTGGTTGCGTCGCCCACAGCGCCCGCCCTCGTGTTATGCGTGCTCGGCGGGAGTGGTGGAGTGGTGCTCGACGTGCTCGCGCGCTGCTATTTCGTGCCGCATGCTCGATACCATCGCAGCCTGGGCCACGCGAATCTGAACCTTCTTTCAAACAAACACGCATTTTGTGAAACGCCAAACAGAAGTGTAATACCCATACTCGGTCACAAAGGCAAGTACATAACTACATAGATAAATCCCACTCCCTCAAGTGTCTCGTGCGGAGACTACCCGGTAAAGTAAAGCACAAACAACAATACCAACAAAGATCGAGCACTTTCTCTTGATCTTCTTTACAAAATAATGAAAATTGGAGAATTTACAGTTTGATGTAAATCAGTTGTTTGATCAAAGCTGAATAATATCCAATTTGCGTACAAGCGAGTAGGACCGCTATCTCGTTAGCTACAACAGACGAGAAGCCTCAAAGGCTATGTACCTACCTACGAGTATATACAGATAGGGGCGGGTGCATGTGTGCGTGCGCTGCATGTGTGACGTCAGCATCATGCCGGAGTCATCGATCCATGGCCCAATTATTCATGTACCTACCGATCTGCACAGTGTGTGAGTATGCACGCACACTGAGGGCGGATAACTTTACAATGCGAGAACAGATATTGACAAACTTTAGGACTTATCTCTGCGTGGACGATACCTTCTCATTGTTTAACATTTCAATTAGGTACATACCTACAATACACTCTTGAGCACATTAATAATATCACAACAAGGTAACGACGATATTGAAGCAGTCTTAACTTACTTAAATTCAAGTGAGAGAGGTATCTACAGCTTAAGGTATAGGTATACTCGTATGAAGCAAAAGAACATTAACGAGAAACTGTGTCCACCAGGAGCACGGCCGGTGTCATCGGCCTTCATCGGCGAGATGTGGTCCGCTGAGCGGACTGCTTCTTACATCGAGCTGGCTGAGGATATACAAACAAACTGTAGTCTCCTGATATTGATGCAAACAAACTCATTGTTCCCGGGGATACTGTTACCTTATAATAATGGATAGTAAATGATGTAGTGTCGATAGATGGAAAGTAAAGTAATAATTGCAGGGAGGGTGTCGAGTGGTGAGGGCGTGAGGGGGGAGATGGCGGTCGCAGCGGGCAGTGATGCGGGGGAGGGAGGGGGGCTGAGCAATACCAATAAAAATTTCGCAGATCGCTTGTCAAAGGGCTGTGCACCCTCGACCGTGCGCTCCGCCACCGCGCTACATATACTCATTACATTGTACAGACTACCCTTCACTAACATTCACCATTTTACAGTAATATGGCGCTGGGGGGTGACCACCCAAGTAACAATTTCTGGTTCTATAGCAGTCCATAGAACGTCTCTCAAACACCACTTTTGGTACTATAGAGGCCCAAAGAAGGTCGAGTAAAGCCGATTTGGCGCAATTATATCACCAAAAAGTGACAACGTAGAAGTGTTAGCGGTAACATTTTTGTTCTATAAAGTTGATATAGTGGTAATCGTATGACAATCTATTAACATAGTGGGTACAGTAACGCTACTTTAGTATCATTTTATACTGTAGTAGCGTTCGTGTTACCATTAAAGTGCCAATTTGTTCTATAGTAGAGTCCGTAATTCCAATACATCACAAATATCTTTCTTTCGGCATCGGCAGATGGCACGGTCGAAAAAATAAATTATCTGTGTAAAGTGATTTCAGTTCAAGGATTGTAACGTGGTTAGTTTATATTATCTTATTTTGACATTGAATAACTCGTTCAATACTGCAAAATTTTCATGCGACAAAAGTTTTACCGATAGATTAGTACTATTTTTATTTAGTATTTTTAACGCGCCTCCGGTTTATTGAGTTTTGAATAAAATAAAATATTAATATAATATTAAAGGTACCGCAGTTTTGTACTATAGAGCAAAATGGTAACTCCGTAACCCTTATTGGCCAACTATAGTACTCATGACAAAGTTTACGGCGCCATCATGAGTAAAATTATCCTATAAAGGTGATGAAATATCCGCTATATAGCAAAAATGCTCTATTTTGGCGTCGTTAACACTACTAAAGACCATGGACTATTGCAGTGATTTGTGGAACCACGATGTCACTAAATGGTTCTATTGTTGGATATTCATCACTGCTATAACGCAATATATAAAACGGTAATCAGGGAAACCTTATAGAGCAAATTAGATACGTAAAGGTGAATCAAACACTACTATAGAGTAATATTGCTCTGTACTGGCATATTTGAAACGTTTATAATACCTGTCTATAATGGCTCTATAAAATGGTGAAGTAAACCTTTACATCGCCAGGTAATAGGATAATTTGGCTCTATAGCTTACAGAGCAAAATCGTTTCACCAAACGCTTCTATAGAGCCCGTAGGTACGCTAAAAACCTTTATACGACGTTTACTCAACCTTTTAGTGATATAAACCTAAGTTATAGGTCCAAAATTTACTTAGGCAGATTAAAAAAATATTAAAAAAAAAAATCTATATTATAATTTAGGACCTGGCTGCTTGGAATGTCAACTCCAACAAACCCAAACTCGTCGAGGTTATAGGCCTCCCCTAATGTGCGCCATAGCGTCCGGTCTACAGCTTGTCGCATCCAGCATCCCGCCCGATGGTGAGCTCCGTAACTCATAACGGGTAGGACGCATTGGTTCAATGAAAACTTTCGTTTTTGGTGCGGTGTAGGTATGACGAGAAGAATCGGCGTAGCGATGGTTCCATGACATTGCATTGTCACCAAACTTACATAAGAGCTCCAAATTTCAGGATAGCTTATCCAAATTTCAGTTGTAAGACTTGCCTTGTACGTGCGTCACAGTCACGGTTCTTATTTCGGATTGTCCAAAAAAGAAATTCCTGACACGGAAGAGGCTGATATCATATCATAGGCGGATCGTAGTAAACACTTTTTGTCGATTGACCGATGATTATGAAAATAAACCAACCATAGCTACTGCTGATATTTCAGGATCTTTAGAAAATAACACGTTAGCAATGGCTTGTCACATATACAATAAGTTTGTGTTTCTATATTCTATAAACATTTTTGTATTTTGTTTTTTTAATAAACATTTATCTCGCGCTGAATCCGCTGCTCCGCTGAAAATTTCATTCTCACGCGGAGAATGAAATTTTATAGTTTTCGGTCTTGCATTTTAATACGCTTGCAATGAACTAACAGACGAGCAGAATCACCGATTAAGTTAGCTTCTGGGTGAAATATGCAGTAAGGTACTTACTATGAAACTTAAATAAATGAAGAAAAAAACGTACTTTCTACTCTATGATTGGAAAAGTAATAAGCAGCTTTCTGAGCAGGTATCGTGAAAATGTTTACACAAAGCAGCCCATTATATGAAAGGTTGGTCATAACCAGACCGAGTTATAAAGGTGGTTTTGGCCCGAGTGAAAAACTACGTTTCACTTCGATTGCGGAAAAATAAAACTATCAAAACTTCTCCATATTGCACACTTTACACTTTACTTCTCTACTAGGAGTGAGTCAGCGGCCAACGGATGAGCTGCGCGATCCAAAATCATGAGCGGTTAATTAATTCGTTGATTAATGATAGTTTTGTTGATGTGAGGAGTAATTACTATCCTCAGCCTCGGCGAGCACGTGCTGCTCTGCGGCATGGAGTCTCACTACAAGCAGTCGATCACCTTGACGCAACGTTCACAAGTTGAACGAATAAAAGTACACGAGGAAAAGTTATAAAAAACAAAGTGCTCAAAGTTAGAAGTGCGGAACAAACTAGCAACAGTGATTCCATTGATAACCGCAATCCGGCACTCACTCGGGGTAGCTTCGAGTTCGCGACTCCCGCCCGCCCCGCCCCGCCCCGCCGCACAATACAAACGAGGCGCAGAGAGTTGACGACTCGCAACGCCCAGAAGTTCCCGAACTTCGTCCGCGATTGCTTCACTATTAATCCTGAACGGAAGAACCGTTAGGAGAGAACGAGTTCCAGTCCACAGTTAACACCCTCGATTGTTTTCTTACAAACTCTACCTTACCGGATACAATACACTTTACTCCACTTCCAATTGTGTAATGTCGCAACTTTTTAACTGCGCGGGCAACAACGGCACCACTCACCGCTTTCTTCTCAGGATTTTTTCTACAATGTAAGGTTTATGAATATGATTGATTGGCTTGGCTCACTTCCTGGAAGAAGGTGACGTAAAGTTATGTTTTAGTTAGCGGCAGATCTCTTTTGACTCACGCAGCATGTCCAGCATTCTCCTTGAATTGTATCTCTGGCATCTTGTCAAAACAAACTTGCTAAACCATTTCGCAATAATTTCCGTTCCCTGCGTCACCAACTGCATTTCTGTTCCCTCGTACATACAAGCTTGCATCGCGTTTAGCTTCTGGTTCCACCGGCAAGACTGTGCGTAAGTTTGTGTAACGCACAGTGTGGCACGCTTGTGCACGAACATGTTCACAGAGATTTTCTGTCTACAGTTGTTAATATGGACGGGCGGGAAAACGTAGTGCTTTGTATTGCAGCTTGTGATTTATTATCTATATTATTTATGTATTATCAATACGCTATTATCTGGGCGCTATGGTGCTCGTTAGGGGAAGCCTGTGTCCAGCAGTGGAATACTATAGGTAGGGTGATAATGATGATGATGATTATCTATATAATAATTGTGACTGGAATCCCATAATAGAGGATAAGTTTTAAGCTTGATAAATTTAATAATTTTATCATTCGAATATTCGATTCGTCCAATCCATATTTAACTCAGTTAAACAATGAGCGCGTACAAATAAATGTTTTCGCTCCGGTGGCAAAAGCAAGTCTGAGTTAGCGAACAACAAGCGTGTACGCGTCGACGCGAGTCCACTGCATGCATGAGTGCGCGCAATAATACATACAGCGTGTATCAAAACCACTACCGAAAACAAAGGGGGGTGGTGCAGCACCCCAAAACAAAACCAATAAAAAAAACCGTTTTCCGAAAAAATAATTCTAGCTGGAGATATGAATTTTTAAACATTTTTATTTGTTTTGCTAGCCAGCAATGTACGTACACGTAAGTTTGCAAATGCCGTTATGCCGTAGTTAGTTATAGGTACCTATGTATGTAGGTTAGGTACTTACGTAATTCCGATGCAGACTAGGTCGAATCAGAAATGGCTCGAACTGAGCTCCTCCTCGTTCTTGGCACAGCTGATTGTCGACCGAGGAACACGACCTGTTCTTGCACCAGAACACCTACCCCTCTGCCACCCCCGCGCCTTAGGGGTGTAAAACGTTCTTTATTCAGAACTCTTTGATAAGCAGCCGTAAAGAATCTAGCATCAGACGGATGCGTCTGGTTGGGATACCTATCCCGGTAAATGCGCAAGGCTCGTGACGCATTTCCTCTAGCTTCACCGTAGCACACAACCATTTGTCCATACTCCCTCGCACTAAACATAATAAACTCGTAGTAAACAAAACACTAGACACACACACACACACACACACACACTAAAACACAACAAAACTAACTGAACACTTACTAAACTAAGCTGCCTAGTTAGAAAAACTCAAAAACAGAAGAAAACACGAACGTATTGCAATTTTTATGCACCGCGCAAGTGTTCAGTGCGGATAATGAACGCGTACTGAAGAAAATGAAAACAAATTAATCAAAATATTAGTGAAATTAGGTAAATAATGTCCTTTGAAAAAAGCCGCCAACGCCGACAAGCATTGCTCTGTCTCTGTCATACTCTTATGATTATGAGTCTTATTGCACAGACATAAGATTCAGTTTCTTTTTACGCTACATTTTCGCAATATGTCGGCAAAGGTCAAAGGCGTTACACGTGCGCCCGCGGCCTGTTTGTCGGAAGGTTTGGTTGGTGAGCTCGCGCGGCGCTTCTCAAAGGAAAGCCAATATACCTATTCTGTAGGCAGGACTATGACCTCTGAAAATAAACGCGGGTCAGCTGTTCTTTTAACAAAAGTAGGTACCTACTTTACTTACTTACTTTAGACAGATAAAAATGTATTTTATGTTTTGATGTTTCTAATAAATTCTTGGTATGCTTTCAAGAGCATGGCTTATTAAATCGTTGGTACCTACCTGCAAATTATTTACTGAAAAGATAAGTTCGTAGGCGCGGGAGTTTCACGTGTCGGTACCGGCCGCCGGGCGGCGGCAGGGCACTAACCTGCCCGCTGCGCTGCCGCGCGGATGATCAGCTGTTAGCGTTTTAGAATACATTGCTGTTTTTTTTATTTTATTATTTTTTTGCTTATTTAAACTACATAATTAGGTAGATATGTTATTATAGTGTTGTGCTATGGGTATGTACCTAGAAAAAAAAATAAAAGAACGTTGATGGGTCAACATATTTTTCGCGTTTTTTTTTCGCTAAATATTTTCAAAATCATGGTCTGATTGCACCCCCTCAGTTTTCGGTAGTAGTCTTGACACACCCTGTATACAGATGTGCGCGAACATTTCTAAAATGTTCCCGGAAAATTAGTTATTGTTTGCCCGAGTGAGTCGACCAGCGTGAACATTTGTGTCGTACACTGTGCATTACAATGCCGCACAGTTCAGCACACTGGTGCAATCGTACCTAGGAGGAATTTGTAAACAGTTTAGTTCAATCGACGATATTCTGCACACAACATATAATTAGTGACATCTATCGCAGGGTCGTAAAAGCTTAATGAGAGAGGGCGGTTTGGTTTGCAAAACTGGTGCGGGGAGCATGGAGAGCGAAGTCACATTCGCATATTCCGTAGTTCCATTGAACACCACTAGATGGCGGTCATCTAGGGGAGCTGAACAATGTGGAAATGTGTGTCACCATCCTGTTCCGAGGTTTCACCCGGGTTTCCTTCCTCTGCCTAGCTGTATGTCACAGCGAAGACGAATGAATTGTGTAGATGGCGCTGTGTAGGAGTCCGGACAGTACCTAGGTGTGTTGTTTCATACGGGTAGGTTGGTTTTGTGTTCCCGCTTGTGAGTTTAATGTTGCAAAGAGATACGATCTACTGATGTAACCTACTAAGTAAGGATACAGTTGTATTGCTCAAACATTTTCTGCGAAACTTACGGTACCAACCAAATTATGGAAAAGAGAGCGGAGCAGGCTCCTTGGAGTTATTTCATTTATCAATAAGTGACTAACATTTATCTAAGTATCCATCGGTAGAAGTTTTGTTTCAAATAAAGATTTTTGTATCTGTTGGCAATTGCGTACTTAATAAGATCTAAGTACTTGAGTTGGCAAACTCAAGTAGCCAGCTCAACTAGTGGAAGTAGAAAAATCTAATCATGGTAAATATCCTAATTTAAATGTCTTTAGTACTTAGTGATAATGGCCGAAACTGTGCCGAAAAATTGGAAAACTATAATATCTAATCATGGTAAATATCCCGTTTTAAATGAGTTTAGTGTTAATAACTATACTATAGTTTCAAAAGTTCTACTAAGTAGCCTACGGATCTAAGTCATCCCCAACGGGTTTTCGTTACGACTCCAAAAGTGTTCAGTTTGCTTCGTACAAGTGACGAGTGTAATACGTTTTTCAAGCTAAAGTAATAAAGCTTTAGATTCCTTTTTATTGAGGCAGAAAATACCTGTACGAATGTCAGCCTGGAAGAGGCTTAAATTAAGCAGTAGTGGTCGTTTTCCGTTCACTCGGCGGAACCAGCCGCCACTCGGGGCCACTCGTTCCATTCCTTGCCAAGGGCTCCCGGCGCTAGGGATGTGCCGAGGGCCCCCCGGCGCTAGGGATGTGCCGAAGGTTCTATTTATGACACCGTTGTTCAGACGCTATGATTGCTCTACACAACTTTAGCATCCACAAATTGAGATCGAGCTACACAATCGTCATGAATTATTGAAACGGTATCACGGCCGTCCTCTCCCGCGCTAACAGACATTACTGAAGGACCATCGCACGACACAATCGCACCAGACCTATTCAATAACTCGCAGACTTGCATTTGACCTGAGCGTTGGTAGTGCGAGAAGTATCGTGCTAAATAGGTGTTTCTTAATCAAATCATTCATCCAACAACAATTCTAACCAGGTATATAATATCCCTATATGGGCTATATCTTTACGTAAGTATTTAACTACGCAGTCTATATTAGTTCCAGCAGGTGAACGTTTCTTTTAGAACCAGGATTAATATCAAAGTCACGCAGTAAAAAGGCATACTATTCAACCTCTGCCCTAGCCTAGCGTGTTCAGAAAAGGTTTTGCAAAGAGATCAGTGGAATTACCGCGTGTCGCCTTCCTAACGAGAAGGATAGTGTACGCGCCTTCCAAGATTGACAGACGCTAGTGGGGCTGATTGTGCGACAGGCAGCGCCCCGCGCCCCACCCCGTCCCGCCCCGCGCCGCCCGAGCCTATTCTAATGAACATGCCGAGTGCTTTCTATACTACGTAGATGCAGTAGTTTTCGATGCTTTTATCTGTATGTTTGTAAAAAGAAATGCAAAAAAACACTTGGTTCATATTATAATGATGAAAGCCGCAGAGATATAGAACGCTATAATAAAAAATACAGCCACATTTAATTCACCGGCGCAACTGAAAGTGTTCCCAGTTGATACATAACAAAAGCGATAGAAGCGCAGCGCTCCTGCGGCAGCTTTACATTAAAATGATTACACAGAGCAGACATAGTGTTGCGCCAAGCGGGCTAGGGCAGGCTAGAGCGAGCTAAGGCGGGCTAGAGCAGGCTAGAGCGAGCTAGGGCGGCCTAGAGCGGGCTAGAGCGGGCTAAGGCGGGTGGGCGAAGGAATCCAATTACATTATTCCTGGGAGAGCTCTCAGCGAGAACCAGTGCCCCCGGAGTATCCGCTCCCGGACCCATTCAAACAACTATACTCGATAGAACTTTCTTCGTAGTGTCTTGTATAAAGTACCTATGTATGACTTGTCTAAGTGCCTATTTAGTAAGCCTAGAGAAAATAAAACATTTTGATTTTTTTAAATTTTGAGCGCATTATTTGAAGGCATAAAATAACAAAATAGTAAGAAACTTAACTAGCGTTAGATAAATGTTGTTTTCATGCAAACAGATTTGGTATCAATTTTGACCGTCTTCATCCATATTATATTACCTATATACCTGCCGTGGTATTAGAGATGTTTTTCAAAAATGTGGGGTTTATTTAAGTTCTAACTCTAAACACTTACATATCTCCAGTATTTTTTTTACTTCATTATAATGCTAGTCAATGCTTCTATAATGCAATAATTATCATCTTAATTATCAATAATATTGCTAGTAATGCTTCTACAATAATATTGCTAGTAATGCTTCTACAATGCGATTAGGAACTTCATCGATCATAATAATGCTTCTATAATGCGATTAGGAACTTCATCGATCATAATAATGCTTATATAATGCGATTGATAGTTTTTTTGTTCACAATAATGCTAATAATAGTTGTTTACTTATAGACGTATGCCCCGTATAATTTACAGCATTACAGTAGCCGTATAAACGCGGGTAATGCTACTATACAACTGACTCAAACTGCAAAAACGATACAGAATGAAATGCTTTAATTCGTCCGTTATACCAGGTTATACTGCTTGATGTGATCCGAGAGCCCTAATTCAATCAGCTCGCAGCTCATCTACGAACAATGCTATTAAAGTTTCATCAAATAGTTTGTACACACCTACAGCACAAGTGTGTGCGCACTAACGGCGGCGCGCGGTGACGCCGGAGGGAGGTGTTTTGTTACAATTTAATGTTGTCCTAAGTTCTTGATAAGCTTGTTCTATGTGGCGGGCTGACTGGCGCGGCGCCGCACACGGTACCATACTGTGGTGTCCGTGTTTCCGCCCGAAGTCCCGCCGCCGCCGTCCGCTCTACTTGCCACCATCCTGTTTCCGCTTTATTTATTTATTTTCCTGATATCCACACCTTTTTACGAATGAAAAAATTAACTTCACCGTACAGTGCAGTAACATATCTAATATAAATGGGAGAACCATTGTTCTCTCAGTAAAGTTGTGCACGAACAGAGGCGCTTTCAAGCTGGTTCATTGTTTCGAACACCTTAATTTTATTTCATTGATATTTGCTCCGGGTTGGTTCTATGTATAATACAGCAGAAGTATCTTTTCAGGCTCGGTTCTACAATACTACACATTTTTTGAAAAAAAAGGGGTAACAAAACCAAAGCTATGCTGAAGATATTTTGTACGGCGACCAGGTACGAGCAATATTAACGGAATCGATTCCTACGCCGGGACCGCTGCAGAAAGTATTCTACTTCTTTACAGAATCATAACCCTAAGCAATTAGATACCCGCTCCTCGGGATTCCCGACTAGGTGGGGAGCGCGAGACGAAGCCCTAACACTACTAGCTCGTACGTAATAGAACCTGCGCCCCCCGCCCCCCGCACGCCACCCGCACGCTGTTGGCCCAGCCCGTGGAATACACACACACAACACATATAGAGAGAGTCGTTTGATGCGTTATCAAACGACTCTCTCTATAAGTGTGGGCACCGCTATGTCATGTGCTACATTAATGTTGTACAAGAGTACGTTCAGTGTGAAAGGAATGTAACGCTAAGCCAAGAGAAATGATTGTAACAAAGCTCGTGTCTCCCGCGGGGCGGCGCTCCGCCGCGAGCTTGGAGCTGGCTGAGTTTAGCGGAGTTACCCGAGCGGATAACGGATAATAACTTTGTGAATTTATGTTCCTCAGCGGCTCGGAGCGGACTGCTCGCGGCCGCCGAGGTGATATCTGTTATTTATTCACGGCTCGCGAAGATAAACGAGGGCATGATAAATATTTGCGTATTTATAAATACTGCGTCCATCTGTACACAACTATTACACCACAGCGTTACAATAATAACGATGTAAATGAGAGTAATATATACCTACAGTGTGTCCACGTGTGTGTGTGGGGTTGGGGGGGGTAGGCAGTAGGGCGGCCACAGCAAATGGCAAGGAGTTCAACAAAAGCTGCACAAATTGAATTTTTGTGTTTCAATGAAACGCGTCCAGCGGAACTGGAATACAAATATTTTCTGTTAATTGAGTTATGAATATTCATCAGTTACGAGTCATTGGCACGAACAGGCCATATTTTGTTTCAGTTTCGCAGATTATCGTTATTATAAAAGCTATTATTCATTATCGGATATCGCCGTCGCTCCGCTAGATAAAACCATTATCGGATATCGCCGTCGCTCCGCTAGATAAAACCATTATCGGATATCGCCGTCGCTCCGCTAGATAAAACCACTAACTTCCTTAATCTTCGCGAGAAATTTCATCAAAACCTAAATGAAAAGGAGACATTAAAATCTAAAGCAGCATGTAGCTGAGTATGAACGGAGCCCGGAATAAAGGCGGCATGGAGAGGCTGCGCTGGCCGCCGCCCGCGCCCCGCTCAGAGGTGCGCAACAACATCTCAATTTAAAACTTTGACCCCGAGGAGACCCGAGCCTGCCACAGTGCGCCCACGGCTCCGCCTAATTCTCGAACCAAATAATAATTACAAATATATAAATCTTCGATTGTGTACAGAGAATCTTCCCTCATATTACAAACTGTCAGTGACGGCGAGCCCTCATCACTTTCCGCCGTTTGCCCGTAGTCCCGGACCACGGGCCGGCGCGGCGTGCCAGCCGCGCCCGCTCAGCTGCGCGAGGAGCGCGGCGGCGAACATTTCATAATTGACTAAACAGATTAAGGAAGTTCCTCAAGCGGCATGAATGACGTAAACTTCAATTACTTTTGTTTTTGAGCGGACAGATTACATTTCAAATATCACCGGTAAATTATTTGAAGAAGATTATACATTTATTTGTATATTTATTGAAATCTCTAAACAAAATATAATGAAGGAAAGTATCAATGAGTGAGTGAGTGTGCGCGCAGTCACATCATAATGAAGGAATAACGATACTGCAGTTCGTACCTAGGTATTTACAGAATTATACCGGATTCCCTAGACTAGAAGAAGATGTCTTAGAATATTACAAGACACAAGCGAGGTGTTGCCAAAACAAATCGACAAATGAGTCTCAATTTCCTATTCGTACACGTGCAGATCTGTGTGTCAAAGCACTGAAGTTATATGCTTGTCAACATAGATTAGTTTTTGGTTACAAAATCAAGGACATTGTTGAATGACACTATCCCTCTGCTGTGACAGCGGCGTGTTTTTGCTCTATACCTGTGAGACATTAATATTTTGATAAAATATAACAATCCGCCACGGCCGGGCCCGCTGAACACCAATCAAAGAATACTGATCCGTGACGTCATGCCGTCACAATATGTAATGTACAGGCACAGAATAGCACAGGAATGTATTATTCTTTTATATTACTTATTGTTATTTTTGTTAAAATATTATATTCATTCTGTGTCATCGAATGCTCGTGCATCGGTGACGTCATAGACAGATAGAGGCAATTATTAATGTAGCGTTTGAGAGCGAAATTGATATTGCATTTTTAAAAGCTTAATTTTTCGTTCTGGATAGTTTTTTTTGCAGGATTATGGTTTATGTTGTATTCAGTAGATGTCTAAAAAAATCTCGGAGTAGTTTCTCAAAATAGCTCATCATGCCTATTATAAATATTGGCAATGACAGTGATATTAGAAATATACTAATTCATAAATATACGTTTTTCATGTCGTGATAATTATTATAATTGTACCCACGTCACGTGACGCGCCGTCCGACCGCGCGGTGTCACGTCACCCGTCGGAGCCGGGCCGAGCCGGGCTCGCCCGACACTTTTCCATCACGCTGCCCCCGCCGCCCCGCGCCGCCCCCGCGGCCCGTTCCTTGTTTCGATAATGTGTCGGAGTACTAATGTATCTCGATCTAGTGTAATTGTATCCGCGGGACGGGGCCGCCGCGCCGGCGCGGGTCGATAGCCCGCGGGTCCGGCGCCCCTGCCACACACAGATACTGAACTTTCTATTATTCTTACTGATTATTGACGTATCTACTCCCAAATCAACTTTACAAACAAGCTTTGTCTATTTGTTTGGTTCGAATAGTTTGCTCGTATGAAAAGAAGCCTCCTCTGCCCTAACTACTCGGGCGGACAACACATCGACTGTGCCTGGCGGTAGGCTACGAGGCACGGTTCTGGTTCAATGGTTTTAGTAAAGTGAACCGAAAGAGCTTCGCTTTAATTGTTATCATAAATATAATATTATGCGGACTAAACATAAGCGTTAATATTCTTCGTGAAATGAGAACAATAGAGCGGGAAGACTCATTTCAGTAATGTAGGAGAGTGTTGGCGGCGGCATTGTACCGAGCGCGGCGCCGCGCGGGGGGACATTAGCGAGAACAATCTCCTTGTAGCGCAGCACGCGAGCCAACAACCTGCACTCATGTAGCCCATGTTTGCGACACACATCAGAAGGATAGTGGCGCACAATACCTCGCGAGTAGCTCCGACGGCCCTCCAGAGACGGCGGCGCTCGCTCCAGTGATCGGCCCCCAGATACCACCAGATAAAAACTCATTTTAATAATGAAAGAACGGAAATAATGGGCAACTG
This sequence comes from Eupithecia dodoneata, assembly GCA_947044415.1. NCBI lineage: Eukaryota > Metazoa > Arthropoda > Insecta > Lepidoptera > Geometridae > Eupithecia > Eupithecia dodoneata. The sequence continues at coordinate 380,495 of OX345656.1, read as the reverse complement.
TTATCTAACTTCTATAAGATATCAGCTCTTTTATCTGCGAAGCTACTATTTTATTTTAAACGAAACTCTCTGGTTTTCACATTTATGTTTCTGATTAGATAAAATGATAACGATAATATATAAATAATTCGTGTTGTCTCCTCGCCTCGTCTTAGTGTTGTCTCCTCGCCTCGTCTTCGTGTTGTCTCCTCGCCTCGTCTTCGTGTTGTCTCCTCGCCTCGTCTTCGTGTTGTCTCCTCGCCTCGTCCAGTCGATATTATTATTGTTTGGCGCCGCAAAGGTCTCCTCTTGCTACATAAATCCGCTGAACAATTCATCGTTGAGTTGGTCAAGAGCCACATTCGAGTTCCGGTTAGTTACGTGCGAGGTAGTACTCGTACTAGGTAATTCCAAACCACTTGTAGTGCTTTGAGCTCGAATGTTTTGAAAGAGTATTAATCTTTAAGATAATTTCTACAACGATGATTTAACGTAGAACAATTAGCTAAGAGGTAAACCGCTAAGGTAAGGAGGCTGTCACAACTATGTCGTAGACAGCTACGGCGTAGACAGCTACGGCGTAGAGAGCTGTGGTGTAGAATGCTGCTGCTACGGCGTAGACAGCTACGGCGTAGAGTGCTATACAGCACGCTGCTACGGCGTAGACAGCTAGGGCGTAGAGTGCTGCTGCTATGGCGTAGGCAGCTTTATACTCTGAGTTTCGTTTTATCTGACGCGGATTAGTTAGTGCCGAAGCCGGTGGGACGAATGGAATAATTCTGTTTTAGATGTTATTTTTGAAGCGCGTACAGCTAGGGCATAAATCAAATGAGCGCGGGGCTGAGTAGTTGCGAAATGTTTAATGTCGCGCGAGACCAGAGGCGCGAGGCGCCGGGGAGAGGCCTGGCGCCGTGGCCTCCCCGGTACACGCGCCTGTATAACACCACACTTACGCTATAGGTACAAAATAAGACAGCTAAAATGTTCACCATTTAATTTAGAATGCTGCTTTTAAAAGCAGGCTCCTGGTGAAATGGCTCGCTTCCAAATGAATGTTCTAGTACACAGCGGCCGCGCGATGCTCGGCTCCGAGCTAGCGCAGGGCCGGGCTCAGGGCGCAAGTAGGAGTACAGTTGTACCGGTGCGGTGTACAGCCAGTCCCAAACCCCGGCCCTGGCGCAGCGTCTCGCAGGCCAATAGCTCGGCACACGCAGAGCACCGGTATTATTGCATAAAGGTGGAGCCGCCGACCCCACGGCTCTCAAAAGAGATCGTTTATTGGGGCTGATGCCTCCCCGATTTTGAACAGTTCCGGTTGAAACTCTAACTAACAAGCCACACCTTATTGTATAGTACCAGTAATGCCTACGTGCAGCACAGTCTACTGCTATACATTGATTATGATGATGATGATGGTGATGATGCTGGCACCAACACCAGGTACTAGCCAAGGCCCAGTACGTTCCTTCGTGCTACACCTTCTTCAGCCGTTGTTGTTTTTAATTTAGCTGCAGCTACTTAGAAAATTAAATTCCATCATTAAAGGTAATGTTTCTTAATTAATTGTTGAGATGTCTTGTCATGATATTGTTACCTAACAATATAATAATGTTCAGCGAGAACTCATTAAATGAATACGTGATGTTAGTGTTAAAGTACATTTTGTAGCTACCGAGACTTTTCAGAGAACACAGAGGTTTAGTTTTATAAGGAGTATATTGCAAACAAAGCAACCACCGCCCGCAATATACGGCTGCGAGTAAGTCTCGCGTCACGCTCCACGCGCCGCGACGGGCGAGGCCTTGCACAACTATTCTAACACTTTGTTTGTACTAACTCAGTTAAATATGAAAGTTGATTATCTGTTGAGAAGGGAGACCGATGAATACCTTTAACAACTGATGACTGACAACAATAAGGCTTATGTTGCCACATGGATTGTATGTTGTTTGATTTTAGAATCATAGACGTAATGATAGTCAGAACGTGTAAGTTTTACTCTCATTTGCAGATTTAATTCAACGGCTCCAGAAGTAAAATAACGAAAAGTAAGTATTAAAGCTTATTCCACGTTTTACCTACTCGATGGAGCTTTCATAGAATACTGCTGACAGGCATTCCGCAGCGCAGCGAGATTGTTCGCTGCCCGAGTGTCGGCTGAGCCGGTTCATATTGCGTGAGGCAGCTGGCAGTGGCACTCTCGATGGAGTTATTGCATGTCCCATCCCGCCCCCGCACACCCCGTTCCGTTCCGTCCCGCTGCCGGCACATTACCGGCGCTGTGTCGTGGGCCCGCGGCCGACACTTGTTCTAGATCGAAGGCAGGCCGTTACACGAGACCGCTCTCCCGTCGGGTCCGTTTGAAGTATGGCGCTCTGCAAAAAGGTCAAGAGATGGATGTCGGTGTTGGTTTCAAATCGAATGACCCAAATGGTAGAGAAGGTGAACAAATGTTTGTTTTCCTGGGTTGCCCGGAGATGCTCACTAATTATTATTATATTATATTTCTGGAAATATACCTATAAATTACACGCATACTTAATGATAATATATAGTTAAACAAGTGATAAGCTGATACGGAAAATAGTTTTAGTTTCATTAAGTTAGAACTACCTAACTACCTAGCATAATTTGTCTGTTTCCCTCAGTTATACTATGTCTAAGTCATAACCAGTTTGTAATGCACCACTATTGCGTGACCTACACAGCGCTCGGCGCTGATAACAATTCACGTCGCAACTTATGCTGGTCTCTGTGACGATCCTACTCTGCCGTAACACAGTTTTTAAACTAGTACGGGGGGTAGAAATCACTAGCAAGCTATGCATCTCTTTTGCAAAATGGAAACTACCTAATACTTATTAAAATCTAAGTTTGTATTGCGATTTTGAACAAATGTCTAAAAATATAAATCACTGTACTTATAATTAAGACAACCATCTCAGCAATGTTTTAGTATGATTTTAGATTGTAGTAAGTTAACGTTAAGTTTAGCGTTAAATTAATGTTTTAGCTATAAGCAACTCTTTGGAACAATAAAAATTTTTTTTTTTTTTTTTTTTTATTGTAATTAAGGTTGGTGCGAGTTCCCTGGCCCCGTGAGGCGCTGTTGCTCGTTGCGTTTTTACCCAATCAAGCTCGCGTCGCACCGCGCGCTTTAAATTGCAGATTAAATTCATATCTGTATCCGCACGTTAGGGTTCATAATCCCGTGCACATCCGGACATACTGCTGGCCTGCGTGACAAGGCTTTGTTCGCTTCCTGATGGATGGGAACCATTTGTTATTCTGTCTCGCTCATAAGTTTGCCGCCCGATGTCATTAATATACATAGTTGTTCATAGTTCAAGTTGAACGATGGAATGTTTAGTCAACTTTGATCTGCCACTCGGACTTAATATCTATGTATGTATATCTATATAAGAATATTATAAGAAAAGATTTGTGAAAATGCTATCCCACCAAAACATAAATGTAAAAAAGGAGAGCCAAGTTCAATACAAAAATTATGATTGGCTGTGGGCTTCCCCGCCGTTTTTATCAGAATTAAAACGTTGAATAACTTTATAAAATGACTGATGTAATGAAAACTGGCAAAGTCAAATCTAACCTACATAGATTTGACTTGGCACTCATTTATATCTCCATTCTTTTTGCGGGGAAGCCCACAGCCAATCATAACTATTGTACTGAATTTGGCTCTCCTTTTTTACATTTATGTTTTGGTGGGATAGCATTTTCACAAATCTTGTTCTATTTTTATTTTCACGACAATTTCAATTTTATGTTAAGTTCTGAATGAATGAAATATAAAACAATGAGTGCATTTCCTCTCTGAGTTTTCCCAAATGACAATCAAATGTACCTCGGGTGCTGGCGTGTGCGGGAGCGGGAGCGGGCATAGCACTCCCCACCGGCCGCCACAGCGCCGCACACAGTGCCTAAAACGGGCTACTATTATTAAACGGTTTCCTATCATATTAGGGCAGGGAATCCACCCATCCCATCTCTTTCTAGTTACCCTCCGGCGTTTAAGCAGGTATTTATTTAGGTTCTATTAGATACCGTAGAGTAGGATCGGGTTCGGCGCGTAGCGGGAAGCGCATGGGGGCAGCTCGACACTTGCAGGGAGACACGAGCTTTTACGTAGAACTAGTTGCGCGGCTAACTGATGTATTAGGTTTGCGTTTATTGTGGCTCTTTTACATTCAGGTATTTTACGAAATAAAAATCAAGTCGTTATAGCAACGTGATATTTCTACTAATACTTCCTATTTCCTATACGTAGTATTTTAGTCCAGCTTCAGCAGCTGTGTTCCTTGTACATGTGTACACCGAGCCGGTGCCCGGTCGGAGGCGCGCCCGCAGGCCGCGGGCAGGCGAGCGGTCACTGCAATCCAGCAGTGGACTGATATGATATGATAGGCTGATGATGATGAATGTAGGTATATTAGTGGTAGATTGAGTGGTGGTTGTGAATATATTAGTGGTAGATTGAGTGGTGGTTGTGAGTATATTAGTGGTAGATTGAGTGGTGGTTGTGGGTATATTAGTGGTAGATTGAGTGGTGGTTGTGAGTATATTAGTGGTAGATTGAGTGGTGGTTGTGAGTATATTAGTGGTAGATTGAGTGGTGGTTGTGGGTATATTAGTGGTAGATTGAGTGGTGGTTGTGGGTATATTAGTGGTAGATTGAGTGGTGGTTGTGAGTATATTAGTGGTAGATTGAGTGGTGGTTGTGGGTATATTAGTGGTAGATTGAGTGGTGGTTGTGAGTATATTAGTGGTAGATTGAGTGGTGGTTGTGGGTATATTAGTGGTAGATTGAGTGGTGGTTGTGAGTATATTAGTGGTAGATTGAGTGGTAGTTGTGAGTATATTAGTGGTAGATTGAGTGGTGATTGTGGGTATATTAGTGGTAGATTGAGTGGTGGTTGTGAGTATATTAGTGGTAGATTGAGAGGTGGTTGTGGGTATATTAGTGGTAAATTGAGTGGTGGTTGTGAGTATATTAGTGGTAGATTGAGTGGTGGTTGTGAGTATATTAGTGGTAGATTGAGTGGTGGTTGTGGGTATATTAGTGGTAGATTGAGTGGTGGTTGTGAGTATATTAGTGGTAGATTGAGTGGTGGTTGTGAGTATATTAGTGGTAGATTGAGTGGTGGTTGTGGGTATATTAGTGGTAGATTGAGTGGTGGTTGTGAGTATATTAGTGGTAGATTGAGTGGTGGTTGTGAGTATATTAGTGGTAGATTGAGTGGTGGTTGTGAGTATATTAGTGGTAGATTGAGTGGTGGTTGTGGGTATATTAGTGGTAGATTGAGTGGTGGTTGTGGGTATATTAGTGGTAAATTGAGTGGTGGTTGTGAGTATATTAGTGGTAGATTGAGTGGTGGTTGTGAGTATATTAGTGGTAGATTGAGTGGTGGTTGTGGGTATATTAGTGGTAGATTGAGTGGTGGTTGTGAGTATATTAGTGGTAGATTGAGTGGTGGTTGTGGGTATATTAGTGGTAGATTGAGTGGTGGTTGTGAGTATATTAGTGGTAGATTGAGTGGTGGTTGTGAGTATATTAGTGGTAGATTGAGTGGTAGTTGTGAGTATATTAGTGGTAGATTGAGTGGTGATTGTGGGTATATTAGTGGTAGATTGAGTGGTGGTTGTGAGTATATTAGTGGTAGATTGAGTGGTGGTTGTGGGTATATTAGTGGTAAATTGAGTGGTGGTTGTGAGTATATTAGTGGTAGATTGAGTGGTGGTTGTGAGTATATTAGTGGTAGATTGAGTGGTGGTTGTAGGTATATTAGTGGTAGATTGAGTGGTGGTTGTGGGTATATTAGTGGTAGATTGAGTGGTGGTTGTGAGTATATTAATGGTAGATTGAGTGGTGGTTGTGAGTATATTAGTGGTAGATTGAGTGGTGGTTGTGAGTATATTAGTGGTAGATTGAGTGGTGGTTGTGGGTATATTAGTGGTAGATTGAGTGGTGGTTGTGAGTATATTAGTGGTAGATTGAGTGGTGATTGTGGGTATATTAGTGGTAGATTGAGTGGTGGTTGAGAGTATATTAGTGGTAGATTGAGTGGTGGTTGTGGGTATATTAGTGGTAAATTGAGTGGTGGTTGTGAGTATATTAGTGGTAGATTGAGTGGTGGTTGTGAGTATATTAGTGGTAGATTGAGTGGTGGTTGTGGGTATATTAGTGGTAGATTGAGTGGTGGTTGTGAGTATATTAGTGGTAGATTGAGTGGTGGTTGTGAGTATATTAGTGGTAGATTGAGTGGTGGTTGTGAGTATATTAGTGGTAGATTGAGTGGTGGTTGTGGGTATATTAGTGGTAGATTGAGTGGTGGTTGTGAGTATATTAATGGTAGATTGAGTGGTGGTTGTGAGTATATTAGTGGTAGATTGAGTGGTGGTTGTGGGTATATTAGTGGTAAATTGAGTGGTGGTTGTGAGTATATTAGTGGTAGATTGAGTGGTGGTTGTGAGTATATTAGTGGTAGATTGAGTGGTGGTTGTGGGTATATTAGTGGTAGATTGAGTGGTGGTTGTGGGTATATTAGTGGTAGATTGAGTGGTGGTTGTGAGTATATTAATGGTAGATTGAGTGGTGGTTGTGAGTATATTAGTGGTAGATTGAGTGGTGGTTGTGGGTATATTAGTGGTAGATTGAGTGGTGGTTGTGAATATATTAGTGGTAGATTGAGTGGTGGTTGTGAGTATATTAGTGGTAGATTGAGTGGTGGTTGTGGGTATATTAGTGGTAGATTGAGTGGTGGTTGTGAGTATATTAGTGGTAGATTGAGTGGTGGTTGTGAGTATATTAGTGCTAGATTGAGTGGTGGTTGTGGGTATATTAGTGGTAGATTGAGTGGTGGTTGAGAGTATATTAGTGCTAGATTGAGTGGTGGTTGTGGGTATATTAGTGGTAGATTGAGTGGTGGTTGTGAGTATATTAGTGGTAGATTGAGTGGTGGTTGTGGGTATATTAGTGGTAGATTGAGTGGTGGTTGTGAGTATATTAGTGCTAGATTGAGTGGTGGTTGTGGGTATATTAGTGGTAGATTGAGTGGTTGAGTGGTGGTTGTGAGTATATTAGTGGTAGATTGAGTGGTGGTTGTGGGTATATTAGTATATTAGTGGCGGCGGCACGTGTGGACGCGGCGGTGGCGGCGGCCGGATATTACATCCGCTCCACGAGGACTGAAACAATCCTCTGCGGGGCATGACTCCGCTACAGCGCGCCGCCTCTATTAGCGTTATTTTTTTACTACACTCGTTGCACTGGAAACGTACTAATACAAAACGTACTAACGCCACAATAGCAAGGTTTATTATAAATTAGCCTGTAACCTGGTTGCACTGCGACTGAGTGCAGGGTCACCTCACCATTGTGTAATGTAACGGATGTAACTGCCTACCTTCCTAGATATGTTGTAGTCGATGGTGATGTTTGATAACAGAATGCCTCGAATGATTGCGCGGTGTGTGGAGTCAGTTGGTGGCACAAAGGTGCTGATTGCGGGCCGCCGGGGCGGGCTGGGGCGAGCCTGCTAATAACGGACCCGGCCCTGACCCCGCCCCCGCCCGCCGGGATTGCGCCCCCGGCTCACATTGTTATCGATGATTGCCTGCTAACTCCCATCTCCTTTGTAATAGACAAAGGAGCCTGCAGTTGTACGACGTTGTTACAGGATACTAGATGCGCTGTTGTGATTGAAATATGAAGTGGTTTTTGGTTTATCAATTAGTTAGTATTATCGACAAATATTCTGCAAAAGCCAAACTATTGCTCACTGAGGTAGGTACTCGGAGTTAGTCATGGAGTGAGGAGAGAGTTCCTGAGAGTGATAATAGCAAGTGAAGCGGGGCCTGTGTTTCATTATACATGGAAGACCCTAAAACTAAATAAATAAACGTGGGGACCCTTAAGGACACCCGTGATTACCAGCCGGGCCCCAGCCTGTGCGGCCCCCCGGCCCTCGCCCCCAGGCTGTAGGACCAGGCCGACCCTGGCTTGTTCAATTTCAATTTAAATAATTATATTAAGCTCTAAAAAACTACTTAGAATACGAATTATTTAATTCAATTAATTTTTTCTGTCTTCGCTCCAACACAACTAGGTATCATCAGTTAAGGATCCGTTTGTGTTCAAAGAGGTTGCAGCTGACTGACTGCGCTACCAGGGCACTTGGGGCGCGGTAGGTCAGCTCACTAGCGGCCGCCGAGGGTGGGCGCGGGTACCCTGCGCTGCGCCTGTCTCGAGCGACTGGCTCGGGCGCTCGGGGACTGAGAGCTCATTTGATTGTCACAAATAACGAGGAGGAGTGCGAGTATTGATCCAGACTCTTCCAGCCGGCGACAAAGGCAGCGGAGAGTCCTCGAGGCGGCGGCGGGCGGATGGCTCCGCTAATTGCCTATCGTCTACGGAGCACACAGCCCTCGATGCGCTCCGATACAGCTCGAGGTATACAAGTTGGTTGTTGTCTGGCCAGTGGCCACCATGCATTAATAACATTATATTTTACGTAAAGGATATTTTTGTTCCACCTCCGAGTTCCACATACTTGATGGGTTATGAACGAAATCAAACAGTTTATTAGATGAAATCGGATAAAGTTTACTATAATCTGTTCTGCACGTACAGCCATTAGGGAGCAAGAGAGAGAGCCTATCTAGACAGAGACGACAGTAGTCTAAGCTAATAGCACTGACATGTGATACTTCTCAACCTGCCTTTGACAATGACATAAGGTTATGTTTACCATTCCAACACTAGGCCTTAAACTTAACCTTCAATCTCATTACATAAACAACTAGGCCTCAAAAAAATAATATATACATTTTTCCATACATACCACTACAATTATAACATGAGTAGGTATGATTACCTAAACTTACATAATACACATTTTCAAGTTATATTTTTTCTCAACTTAGAAATACTTATAACTACTAGTATTAGTACCTATACCTTTACATTTCAATGTCCAACAATTGAGATACATACATTAAATGTTTATCTTTTGTTAATGATTTGTTAAAATATCAGATAACATGTTATCAGTAGGAATGTAACATAGCTGAACAATTTTTCTTGTTATTTTACAATCAATTCCTGAATTATCAACATTCCTGAACAAATGTTTTCAAAAATAATGACTCCTTACAGGCATCAGAAATTGCCATGTATTCAGTCTCCGTGCTAGAAAGAGCTACCGTGCGTTGCTTACGACTTTCCTACGATATTATAGAGTTACCAAGGCTAAAGACATACCCAGTGTATGATCTGCGATTCAGCTGATCTCCACCCCAATCTGCACCTGTAAAACCTGTAAATTCAAGATTTCCTTTTTCAAACATAAGACAATGGTTCCGACAATGTATCCCTTGTCTCCTTGTATGTCATCAACATATAATGCAATAAACATGATTTCACTATCATGATTATAAACATAAACACATGGTTCTAAAGTTAACCGCTTGAATTGCAATTTATTGGTTAAAACTTCATGTATTCTTTCGTACCAAGCTTTTGCCACCTGTTTTAGGCAATAAATTGTTTTATTTAGCCTCATCACATTCCAATGCCTCCCGCACTGTACTTGGAATGTCCTCTTTGCTCATGATTTCTGTTAGCCCAGCAAACTCCAAACTCTCACTGTCATTAGCATCTTCATAGGATGACAGAGTGGATTCATTTTCATTTTCCAAGCTGGTTTCTCCTGGAACGTAAGTACAGTCCAACAGATCATCTGTGGATTCAATAACCTCTGAGTCATCAAGACTAATTGTTTGTGTCAATGAATCATCATTTTGCAGTTCAAAAATACAATGTCTGCGGCGGTTTATTGTGCCATCAGATTGTTGATTTTCATTTAGAGATGGAATTGACTCCGGAGAGTTAACCTCTAAATTTATTCTATCATTCTCATCAGATGAGTTCGCTAGCAAAATTGTGATATTATGCTCCTTTTTATCATCATGTGGCACTTTTCTATACATAAAAACATTATTTAAAAATTTTACATGTCGTGCACGGACACATTTCTTTGGAAATGCTGGATCAATCAGCCTGTAGCCTTTACTGTTATCACAGTAACCTACAAATATATATTTCTTACTACTTGATTCAAGATTTGACAATTTTCAACCAAAAATTCGCAAATGACTCACATCAACTTTCTGAGAAGTCCACAGTTCTTCCGGAGTCGTTCCCCTTACTCTGCCTCTGTTGGTGAACAGTTTTTCAGGTAGACAGCTGTGTTAGCAGCTTCAGCCCAAAACTGTCTCTTGAGACCAGCATCTTCCAGCATGGAACGAGCCTTGTCCATTATAGTCCGGTTAGCTCTCTCCGCCATACCATTTTGTTGACTACAATGTGGAACTGTAGTTTGATGTTTTATCCCGCAGGTTTTCATGTAATCCTGAAAAACACCATTAATTTATTCTCCTCCATTGTCACTTCGTAATGTTTTAATTTTCTTATTTGTTTGGTTTTCCACAAAAGCTTTGAAAATTTTAAACTTCTCAAATACTTCATTTTTGTTTTTCAAAAAATAAATAAATGTTTTTTCTTGAAAAATCATCTACAAAAATGACAAAATAACGAGCCCCATTGTGTGATGCTTCCAGCATTGGGCCACACACATGTGTGCACCAGGCTTAACAATTCTTTAGCTCTACTTTTACTTTTCTTAGGAAAAGGTAATTTTGTCTGCTTTCCTAAAATACATGCAACACAGGGATTGAATGTAATTGATTGGAAATTCATACCTGTTGCAAGTTTATCCTTCATGAGGTTCATGCTGCTTGAGTTCAGATAAAAATATTAAAAAAATAAAATAAATAAAATATTTATTTACCAAAAAACACATGCGAAATCATTTAAAATACAGTGGCAGTGGAACTCAAACTAAGCAAGAATGCTTGTATCTTGAGGTCCGTGAGTGCGTTTGACAGGTAGGATTTAAGAGGATGTGCAGATACAGTATGTGCTAAATTTACAAAAAAGAATACAACTAACATGCAATAATTTCTTTAACAAATACATAATAATATTTCTTTAACAAATAGTATTTGAAATGGAATGAGAATAAGTTCTAGCTAGTTCGGAATGAGATATTGTGTGCTGAGTGTCTAGTGTGTTGTGTACCTAGAATAGTTGTTTGTGTACTGAATATGTGTGTGTGAGGGTATGTGTGTGTGTGTGTGTGTGCGAGAGATAGGGTGTGTGTGTGTGTGTGTATGTGAGGTAGATCTGTGAGTACAAATAAAGTCAGATGAGGTTTTCTGTTTCAGAATAGGTTAGTTCTAAGAGTTTGTTTTTAATTAATGATTTACACAAGAATAAGGATGTATCTTTTAAGTCGCAAAGTTTGCATAGTTTGTTATAAGTATTAATCAGGGAGAAAGCCGGGCTACGTCTTGCCATGAGTGAGCACATCTGTGGTATAGGTATTCTGTAAACTCGTTTCGAAATAATTTCGACGTAGTTTGGGAGAGCTTTGATGCTTCTGTGCGTCTTAATAGCTGCACTTAAGACGAAGAGCTGTCTTACCCGAAGGACTTTAAACTCTCTATATAGGTCGTCTGTTGGGTAGCGGAAGGGCTTTCTTAAAGTAACTTTTATAAGGGCCCTTTGGGCTCTCTCTAATTTCATGAAGAACGTTTTACCTGCACTGCCCCACACTGAAATACAGTACTGTATAATCGACTGACACAGAGATACGTACACAGTTTTCAGGATATCTCTAGGGGTGCAGTCTCGTAGTCTTTTCATGACAAAAATTAGTTTTCTAACCCGGCTAGCCATTTCTGAGATGTGCGATTTATACGTAAGATTCTCATCGAGAGTAACGCCCAAATATCTTATATTAGTGGTGCGGTCAATCACATTAATAGGGTTGTTACCGTCTGCACTCGCACCAGTGGGGAAATTGGGGACACAGATGGTTAAGGAGGTAGGTGGATTGGACACTAACGTTTTTGAAAAAGCTATATATTTCGTTTTTTTGACATTAATTGTGAGAAGGTTCTTATTGAAAGCCGTCACTGTTGCCAGCATACCTTCTTCCGCGGTTGAGTAAGCGTTCTCCCAGTTGTCACCATGAAACAAAATAGCCGTATCGTCCGCATATGCAACTAGTTCTGCGTTATTTAGTTTTAGCTGTAGAATATCGTTTATATACAGGTTGAAAAGGGTAGTTCCTAAGACGCTGCCTTGGGGTACACCATGGCTAATTGGCAGCTCTGAGCTTAGTTGATTTGATATTTTTACACATTGTTTACGGTTTGACAAGTAGCTCTTAAACCAGTTGTGCGCGACACCACGTATTCCTGCTGATTCTAGTTTCTTTAGAAGCAAACTGATTGACACGGTGTCGAATGCCTTAGCCAGGTCGATAAAGACACCCAAACAGCACCTACCGCTATCTACGTGAAGAGACACTAAGTTAGTTAAGAGTGTCACCGCATCTTCAGTCGATTTACCTCTTCTGAAGCCAAATTGCCTTTCGGATATGAGATTCTGTGACTCTAAGAATGGCACCAGTCGACTGCTTACGATTTTCTCCAGGATCTTTGATAGTATACTTAGAAGGGCTATCGGTCTATAGTTGTCGGGGGAACTTTTCAAACCGCATTTGAAAATGGGAAATATAGCCGCAGTCTTCCAGATGTCGGGGAATATACCACTCTCCAAACTTAGGTTAAAGATATGTGCTAAAGGGGCAGCTATTGCAGCCAGAGACCTTCTTAATAGTGGGACGGTTATCTTATCTAAGCCAGGAGCGCTTTCTTGGTTAAGTTTCAATATTGTTGAAGCTACTTCAGATGGGTCAGTTGGGTGCATAAACAATGAATGAGGGTTCGCCGAACGTGGTCTATATGAGTCCGTTAGAGATTCTTCTGTCTCCTGAAGTCTAGACAAGATGGATTCAGCGTAGTTACTTCCAACTGCGACAAAGTGGCTATTGACATTATGTAGTGACGCCTTTGTGTCATTATTACATTTAAGCAGCTCTTCAGCGTCATTACTGCGTGTTGATGGCTGACAAATGTTCTTAATTGATTTCCAAAGCTTCTTTGGGTTGTCTTTGTTGTCGGTGATAAGTCGGCTGTTATAATCCGCTTTTAGTTTTCGTAGGAGGTTATTACAGAAGTTTCTGTACCTAGTATAAATATTTCGGCAAACCATATCTTTGGGTGAGGCCCTGCAGTCCTGATGAAGTTTATCCCGGTGTTTCATGCATCTGATAAGGCCTGCCGTTATCCAGGGTTTTAAATTTACTTTTGTGCGACTTATTTTAACATGTTTAGTGTGTGCACTAATACTGTTATTTATTATTGTGTAGAAAGATGAAATGGAACTATTTATGTTTGAGTCACTAGTAACATCTGTCCAGTCTGCTTTAGTTAACTCGGAAGCTGCGGCGTTAATATCCGTTTTAAGCCACCAACGAGAGGAGAATCTATGATTCTTTGATAGCAGTAGGCCAGCTAAGACTGGGTAGTGATCAGTGATAGATGCCGCGCAAACTGTACCCACTGACTTTGAGTGGGATTTTATGAAGATATGGTCCAGACAAGCCATACCTCTAGTCGGCTTAGAGATTGCGGGGAGAAGACAATGGGACGCCATAAGACACGTATAATCAGGAAGTTGATTGTTTGAGAGGTCGCAGATGTCAATGTTCATATCGCCGGCAACTATTAGATTAGGGGTGTTTTTCAGCTCCAGTAATAGAATGTCAAGGGAATTCAAGAATCTATCCAAAGACGGTACAGAAGGAGATCGGTAAGTTCCCAGCACCGTTACTATGTTGTTAACGGTAACAACACAGCAGTCCGCATCATCTAGTGTTAAATCCAACGTTGTACATGGGTATGTATCTTTAACGTAAATGACAACTCCACCGCTTTTGTTTATCTGTGACGAAGAGCGGTAAGAATTATACCCGGGTAGTGTGTCTATAATAGAGCCTTCAGCCAACCAGCATTCCGTCAAAATAATAATATCAATATCTGAGTCTAGGCGTTTTAGTGCGACAGTAAAATCATTAAAGTTACGCTGTAGACTTCTGATGTTCATACAAAACAATCTAAAGTTATATGGCTCAGACCTCCAAAATTGCTTGCATAACTCCAAACTACAATGGGAATGACAATCAATAGATATGGTTTCGTCAATTTCTTGAGCAAGGTTAGATAAAACCATATTGATAAATGAAGAATTGATAAAAATAATTATTCAGTGTGGTATTTGTCATTTTTCCATTTAGTAGATATGTAGTTATGCATATTATGTTGTGTTTGTGTGTGTGGTTGTTTGTGATTGTGGCTGTGTTTGTGTTTTTTAAGTTGTTCTGCAGAATAACGTTAAATTCAAATTCCCGATAACAATTTTTCCAATGTGTAGGTTCCCTTAGAAATAATAAATTTTGAGTATAATATAAAATATTTGATCTAGATCTATGAAGATCAATCCTAATGAGGTAGGTATAATTATAACATGCAGTAGTGTAAGCTAAAATGTTCCTATGCAATTGATTCCTTATCTTAAAATGTAAAATAGATTTTATCTCATTCTGACTATAGTTATGTACATGATCCAGATCTATGGGGATCATTCCTAATGAGGTAGGTATAATTATAACATGCATTATTGTAAGCTAAAATTTTCTTATGTAATTGATTCTTTAACTTAAAATGTAAAATAGATTTTAACTCATTCTGATTATAATAATGTACAGTATTTAGTAAGATTAAGAAACAAATAAAAATTAAATTGGTTGGTTTAGTTCGATACATATCATTTCCACTGAGTAAACTATAGGTATAACTCGCCGTGCTGTTTACAATTACATTCCAAAATAACTTAACCAAGTTCATCAAAGTAGCGCAGTAGGTCTTCCATACATTTGATCGAGATAGCAGGGCTACCTTCTTGTTTTCGGATATGGACGGTACCGTTTTTCGTCCAGCAATACTTGTAGCCAGTTCCTTTGCAGCGAAGACGGGCTGTGCGAAATAACTGCCGGTTTTCTTGAGTAAGACGTTCGTTAAAATAGATAACACGTTGAGCGCCGGCTACCTCGATGTCGGTACAGTTAGATGACCCAACCGTCTGTGCCAGACTTCTTGTGATACCTGGGCCTCTGCTGACATCGCTGAAAATGTATTACCTTTGCCTTCTCGCAACAACACAGCAGCTCTAGAACCCTCACAACCTGAATATATGGCAGTTTCCGACCTAACCTCACTCATTATTTTATCCTTAGATGTATCTAATTGATAGATACCATTATGACACGTACCTGTCGCTATGATTTTACTTTTATTATAAATTTGACACCCCTTGGGTTTAAAAATTACATATTACCTTTCCTACTTAGTTCACTCACTGATAGTAAATTAGCACAGAGTTTAGGTACTAAATGGACATTACTTATAGTGTTTACACCAGTTTTGAGATTCACAAACAGTTTACCGTGTCCTCCACTCATCACTGTGTCCCCGTTAGCAACATTAACTTCTAATGGTTTTGAACACTGAAAGTCTGACATCATGTTTCTATTGTTGCATTATGAATTTTTCAAATCGGTCCAGTAGTTTCGGAGTAAGGCTATATTATATTTTCAAAAAAGGTAGAAATCCTTACTAAAACTCCAATAATGTAACCCAAGGTGTAAAAAAAATCAGGAAATCAAATCAAATCAAAGTGCTTTATTTCCAATCAAAGGAAATAAAGTACTTTGATATTAGAGTTCTCGGAGACTACACTGCTTTGTTTCTACGAGGATGCCTCCCGCTCGGCTTTCTTACGAACGTTATAGATAAGGAACTGTTCATCGCTAAATGTCCTCTTGCTCGTCTTACTGTGTATACAATCAGAGAAGGTAATTATTAAATGTGCTTAGAATAGTAATAAACATAATGAGATACGCGGCCTCGAAGCCGTTACAGTAGGTATAGAGTTCAGTTAGTGCTCGGAGCTCGTCCATCCTGCCCGCGGCTTGCAATTGGAATGGAGATACATTAGCTGAGGACAGGCCGCGACACCCGCACCACGCGGTACAACTGCACGCTGGCTGCGCGGGTTGTCCACGTGTGGAACATGGAATGAAATGAAAGTTTATTTCTTTAGGCTTACCTACAAATAAGCACTTTGAACTTCACAATTGGAAGCCGGTCTGAGGGCAGACTACGCACTGTGTCATGCAGAACAAAGTTGTTGCGTTCAAGTGTATTTGGCATGGCGCCTAAAATATATAACAAAATTCCTAAAGTAGTTCGTGATTTGTCCAGAAACCAATTTAGTGCAAAACTTAATGCTTTTCTAATAGAAAAAGCTTATTATACAGTAAATGATTTTCTAAATGACCATATTGTTTGACATTTTAATACTTAATTGACTATGTATCTTGAATTGTTATTTAATGAAATTATCAATACCTTGTTAATTTGCCATATTATGAAATTTACAGATTGTACTATTTTTTGACATTGCTTATTAAATGATTACCTTAACATTATATTGACATTTAATCTCCTGCTGTACATTAATCTATCATTTAAATAAAATTTAATAATTAGACATTCATTAAAATTTATAAGTATTTACATTAAATGATTATTTATATAACTGCATGCTTTTTTTATAATATAATAATAGTATATTGTATAAGCTAAAATATTAATTGTTTATTAAAATGTTTGTACGCCTAAGCGGCAGAATCTAGCGATCTAAAATAAGTCTCATGTATCTGACTATCCATTACCCTGATTCACAAACAATAAATGAATTATGAATTACTTAGACAAGTCATATTTTATACTATTCATTATTATATTGATGTTCACTTCAATTTTTTGTCCACCAGTGGAAGAAGTGAGAAGAAACCACTAGTATGTTCATAACTTATGTGTCTACATAATATGATTTGCTTATCTGTAAGTTACAGTGTGTACAGATTTAGTGTCAGTGATTGCATGAGTGGTGTTGTGACGATATCATTTCCTTATTATTTCTTGTCGATCGCTACAATTGTATATAAATGAATCAGCAACGTTGAATAATAATGTAGATATGAGAACGCTAATAGCGCCCCTGGGGGGCGGGAGCGCGGGGTGCGGGGCGCGGGGCTTATTGTTTTCTTTTAATTCCAAGTTGGGACCTTCTATATGAAAGGCCGCCGTCACGGAGGGAACCGCGAATAATTAAGAAGTACGAACGAACAATCTCACGATAAAGCGCACGATATTTTCTGCTATTTTTTGCGTTTCCCCGAGCATTGTGCAGACGACATAATGAAACTGTTTAATTACCCACCTCCCCCCCCCCTGTCTTATGCGGGGGGGGCGTTGACCCGTGGGGGGTCGGGGCTCGCGCCGGATATTAATTTCTCCGCTCGAGCGCACGGGCGGCGGGCGCGGCGGTGGCAGGTGATCCTCCGCTATCTTCACCACTTCTCTATAAATATCAGAAAACACCACAACCTGGAAAAATAAGATGTACCTAGGTATATTATTTTCTTAAACTTGGTTGATTTTAATAAATATGTATTATTTTGTACAATATGTAGTTGCAGAATGATTCCCCTTGTGCTCGTGTCCACGCCCGTGAGAACATCTCCTTGGGTCAGTGGCTGGTGCCGCTGACCTTGAGCTGAGGAGCTCTTCACAATAACAAGGTTCGCCCAAATGTATTGAATAATAATAATAATAATAAACAATCAACACCTGAAGAGACTCTCGCTAGGAAGTTGGATCAAGGGCCAGATCCAGAAGGCGGTACTCTTGGACTCGGCACGTATAGTCAGGAAGTTCCTTTCTCTGCAGCCCTAGTCACCGGCCGCTTGAGCCTAGCTTCGCGGTCGGTGATCTACCGTTTTGATATATTTTTTACTGTAGAATAGTTTTATAATATTTTATTGTATTTTCTATAGTAAAAAATGTATTTTATACGAGAATTTAAATAAATGAGTGAAATAATAATAATAATATTTATTTATTCAAAAAAGGTCTTAAAAACAAAAAAGTAATAAACAAAACAAAGTAATGTATACTGTAGACCTATTTCACTTCTTAGTTTCGACACCTTGCTCTAACTAAGTTCTAGACTTGTGATGTAGACGCAAGGGCTCTCTACCTCGGTAGCTCATTAGATTTACACTATTTTATGAACAACTTATAGTATATAAAAAATAAAAACTTTAGGAAACACTGTACTATGTAGTATACTTACAGTTTCTTATACTTAATATTATATTATAATTAGGTCAAAAATCAGTTTATAGGTATGAGTGTAACATGTGTACTTATGTGTATCTATGTGTGTGGATGAGTGAGTGAGTGGAGTAGGAGTTGACTGTGTGATTGATTAACGAGTCGTTTTTAGTAGGCATTCTGTTTCATCATAGTTCAGGTTTGATAAATATGATTTTATCATATTTTTGCATTCTCTGTAGTTTAAGTCCTTTATATCTGTATATTTGCTGATGTTATTATACATGTACGGACCCAAAAAAGAAAAGTGTCTCTGGGCAAGCGACGTATTACAACTAGGTATTTTATATATTCTATCTTTTCGTCGTTTGCTTTTTATTTGTGTATTTTGGTTGTATTTAATATTGTGTTGTTTTAATATTAGTTGTTGGATGCATAGTTGTCTAACTGCCAATAATTGAGTGTCTGAATATAGTTGTGTTGTTGGGAATCGGTATGGTTTTGAGAATGCAATCTTGAGAATTGCTCTTTGAGCTCTCTCTAGAGGTAGTAAGTGAGTTTTTGCTGCCCCGCCCCATGATGTAGAGCAATATGTAATAATGGACTGACAGAGAGCGTAGTAAATTTGTAAAATAAGGGATTCAGTCGCAGCATGCCTAATTTTTATGAAAACGGCAATGAGTTTTCTCAGTCGTGTTTTTAATAGATTTATATGTGGTTCGTATGTCATCCTAGAGTCTACAATTATACCTTGGTATTTTATAGTGTCGCAGCATTCGAGAGATGGGCAGTCTGTACAGTTTGTTGGATTTGATCTTAAGCAAAGTCTGTTATGAGCTTTAATCTGGTAAGCTGTGTTTGTGAGGTTAGGTTTGGCAGAGTTATTCAAATAAAAAGCTAAGTATTTGGTTTTCTCGGAGTTCAAGGTAAGTATGTTCTTGGCTGATAATATCAAATCCCTTTTGAGCTTCTTTATATACCTTTTCCCAACTTTCCTCTTGAAACAAAAGTACTGTGTCATCCGCAAAAGAGATTGTCTTACCAGAGGGCATTTCCGTTTGACAAATTTTATTTATATAGGCAAGGAATAGCGTCGGACCTAAGATACTTCCTTGTGGAATTCCAAAAGTGACTCTACATTTGTTAGATATATGATTTCATATTTTTACACATTGGTAGCGTATATTTCACATTTTTTAATAAAAATGTGAAATATTCGTAATATTTCACATTTATTTAATTTTAATTTCTCATAGTAGGATACCAAAACCACACACCTATCTAATTTACTTTTTAGCCAAGAATCTCATCAGTAGGTTATATTTTTTTCTTAATTAGATATGTCAGTATTTTCTATTATTTTGAGCTTCGAAACTGATGCTGAAAGGGAAATTATGAAAACCTCTCACAAGTTATCTTGATAGAATGCGTACATACTATATTAATCGAAATATTTTATAGTCAAACTATTTGGACACTAACATTTCCTAAAATTATTAGTAAATAACATATACTATAAGATAAGTGGTTCATGATATAAACGGGTTTGAAAAGTACTGTTTCTGCGCATTTTAGGAATAAACGCTCTTAAGGCGAGCACACACTGCAGCGGCACAGCACGTTCAAATTAAAGAAAACGAACCTTTTCTCGACGTGAGTGTGCTGCACTGTGTGTGACGCGCGCACACCGGCTACCGGCTCTAACCGGCTCTAACCGGCTAAACACTAAACAACCTCCTTTTATTATTACTTTATGTTGTGTCATGTTTCTGTTTAACTTCATATTGTGAGCTAATTACTAATTTTTACATAAGTTCATTTCTTATTAAAAAGACTATAGGACGTTTTTATCTAAATTCAAGGTTCAAGAAGGTCAATCAGAGTCGTCGGAGGCCCCGCTCCCCGCTCCCCGCACACACGATGTTCTAGGAGTAATTAGCTCCCCCGGCCCGCGCATTATCTCGGGGAATTCTATTCTTTGTGGAGCTTAGAATGGAATCTTCGTTACGATTCTAAATGTTCACTAAACTAAAGCAAACGTACAACAATATATTACGACGGACGGTTCCAAACCTTCCAGAGATGCCTTTGTTCTCTCGCCGCGCCGCTCAGAACCTGCTACGGATCGTAACACTTTTAACGGAGAGAGATGTTCTGCACTTGTATAGAATAATATGGGGGCTTGTTGTTGTCGGGCTGACCACGACGTGTTGTTGACACGACGCGACGCGGGCGCGGCGGGGTGTTCCTACGCAGCGTGTCTGCTCCCTACGCTACACTCATGCGAGTCTGCCGAACAGACCTAGATGTGAGATCGCGATGTCAAAGGGCGCTGTAGATAACTTCTGTGCACTAGATTGAGGCCTCGGCGGAGTCCTTTGTTCAGTCGAGGTGATCTTGGATTTCTTTGTTTTCACGAGTCCACTGCATCTTTTGTCTCTCGGATCATTGTCTATCGTAATACCGCCCTAAATATAATATAAGTTCATAAGGATACCTCCTTCTCCTCCACGACGTCGTCGATAAAGTCGGCATTTCTGATAAGCTGTGCGAGCAGCGGTCCTCGGAGTTAGAGCAATTAACTTTTCTTCAATAAATTGGAATTGAAGCTTCAAGTTAGATGTAAAGCTTATTTAATTTTGTGTTCTCAATAAAGCCGAGGTCCCACCGGCGCGCCGCGCTTCGCCCGGTGACGTGGCGCATTCATCAGCAGCGTGGGTGCGTTTGTTTCACAAGTTGGGTCTACGTTACCGTATTACGTATGCGGTCAGCTACGCTAATAACAATGAAGTTGGACGTTATCCCATACATTTTCTTGCACCGCGAGCTAGAAACAGGTTCGTAGCGTGCGCGGCGGTAGGACAGCGGCTTAGTATCGTTAAATGAAATTGAATAAAGTGAAATGTCGACCGACGGTGAAGCGGACCCATCGCCGAGATACACAGATTTGCGCCGTGCTGTGTGCTACAAACAAGATACTACTCAGGACAGACATTCGTAGCATTTAATTAATGTGCCAGTAGACAGCGGCGCAACACTCCGCACCAGCACGGCCAGCGCTCAGCCAGCCCCCGGGGGCACGCCGCCCCCGCGCCGCCCCAGCTCCAAGGGGACTCTCGCGATTTACTTTATTGTGTCTACTTTTATTTTACTTTTGATTGGGAAAGTTGCCTCTTTGATGATTTACCTACCAAGTTCGGTAAATGTTCCGCGGCGGGTACTCCCCGAGTATTTAGAGGACTTTCGAAGTAATATTTTACTCAATTTCACGGTATTTTATAGTGTTCTCTGGGGTAATCAATTTCAACGTGATAAAAACAAGTAGCGAGCTGAATGATTTTTGTTTCGTTTAATGAACTTGCAAAGTAACCTTATTTTACAAGTATTATACACCCGCGCGGGAGGCAGGGGCGGCCCGGGACAACCTCTCCCTGCTACCGCCGCGCCGTTGTCCAAACTACATTACATTGAAATAAATACAATTAGCATTATTTATCACCATAATATTTAGTAGTACCTACCAATACTGATAACGTTCATCTTGTATTGATCGTGTTTCTGAATAGAAAAACTTCAGACACCCCATACAAAATACAAAATGTCAGAGCTACCAAGGTGCCTGAAAAGATAACTCCAACGATGATAGTTTGCAACTGGTTTATTATATGTATTGATTGAGGTAAGCATGAAGATGTAATACGGAACATAGCCATCACGTATACAATGTGTATTGTCGAACCTTGATCAAACGATATGTGCGAATAAACGACATATATTTATCGATAAAAAACAAAAAATAAAAAATTATATGTTACCATCTCAAAAATAAAGCCGATTTAATAATTTTTTTTATGAAAACTAATTCATCTGGTTTTTTCTTCGTTTCTTTTTGAGTAAACGGTGTATTTTATTCAAAGTAGTCTCATTTGAAAGCTAGATAGTGTACCTAGCTAATAAAATATATAAAAATACAATTTCGGTACATTAGCCTAGTAAAATCAATATTATTTAAGAAATTTGCAAAAAAAAACTATTTTTATTTTATTTTTGATATGTAACTTTAAAACTGGATTATTGAGGTGTACTTTTTTGTATGTTGTATTAAATTTCATAATTTAATCTACAAATCCTCCAAAACTTATGGGTCTATCTGTTTTCGTTGTTATGTTATTCACCATTGAAAATAGGTACTTTCTGTCTTGTACAAAGATCAACAGGAATATTAACTGATTTAATCTACATAAATTATAAAATAAAACAAGGCAAGATAGGAAGAAATGGAATGAGGTCTTTGCCCAGCAGTGGGATAGTAACCTGGCTGTTTAAGATAAAGTTTTTGTTTTTTTTACTCTTGACAAAATAGAAAGTACCTATTTTAAATGGTGAGTAACATGACAACAAAAAGAGATAGGCCCATAATTTTTGGAGGATTTGTAGACTAAATTGTGGAGTTTAATACAACATGCAAAAAAGTACACAACAATAACCCAGTTTTAAAGTTATATAAGGATCACGTGTTGTATGTACGGCATTGCTGAGCTACAACTGTAGGAAGAGAGCCACATCCAACTACTTCGCCCTAATTACATTGTACTTTGTACACAAAAAGTATACAGTACACTAGGACAAAAACAAACAATTATTATAATTAAATCTCAAAAACAACAATTCAATCAGGTAAAATGTATGTGTGTGTTTCAATTACATCAAAAGGTCTTGGCTCAGCGAAATATTTTTCTAGAGAAGCGAAATCAGTGATTTCTAGCCAGACCAGTTTCAATTCAATGCGTGCCGAGCTACTAAATGTTCCTGTTTTGTAAATAGTAATGAAGTCCTGATGTGGTGAGGTGAGGGCCCGCAGCGCGGTAAGGCTGCCCCCACTGGCTCTCACACTACAGAACTTTGTATTGAACATTAAATTTGCTTAATTCGGGTAGTTCGGTTAATTAGATATCACGCAGCTCTCATTAGCTTAATGCGAATGTAATTAGTATAAATTGGGGTTAATGTGCAGCTAGGGCTCCGACCCGCGCCCGCCGCGCCGCCGCGCCGTGCCGGCCGGGGCGGGGGGCGCTATGTACGTATATAACATGTATCATTTTGTACGTGTTCTGGTGTTCTATATTGTTTAAATAATGAACAGGCTGAAAGATGGAATGTCACGGGCGAGCGGCATCATGCCGTAGTGCTGGCACTGGTCACTTCACTACGAGACACTACACAATGATAAACAGCTGGAGATGCGAATGTAACAGTGTGTGCCCGCTCTCATGTTCATTCTATTGTCGTCGGCGTCCCGAGGCTGGTCCCTCCGCGGCGCGCGGTTTCATTCCAGAGATGCGCTCCGAGATGTCAAAGCATTGTCTGACTGTCACCGCGCGCCCCCCGCGCGCCCCGCGCCCCGCGCCGCAGAGCCCTCGCTCTGACGGATCTGACTCTAAAAAACATTTCATTTTCCCTTTTTTACTCATTTACCTTCACGCAGTTGGTTGAAACATTCGAAGACCTTCTTAGTGGTAACTCAGAACCACAACCAGTGGTACATATACCTGGCTCATCATTTTTAGAGATATTATTTTGACTACTTACGACCTGTTGGTAGCGTCTTCCTCCGGCCAGGCGCGTCGCCGGAGGACAACAACAAAGAGTTATTCTTGAAGATAGTGCAAAAGATTAACATACATACCTATTAGAAACACAGTAAAAATTAATAAAAAACTAGTACGATTTATTATAAAACTTTTAATTGTTATTGGTCTACTCTGTCGCGACTGAGGCCGGTAAAACACGATACCTTCGTACGTTATTGTTAACCGTTGGTTGAACGCTCTCCGCACAATATATTATTGGTCTACTCTGTCGCGACTGAGGCCGGTAAAACACGATACCTTCGTACGTTATTGTTAGCCGTTGGTTGAACGCTCTCCGCACAATATATTATTGGTCTACTCTGTCGCGACTGAGGCCGGTAAAACACGATACCTTCGTACGTTATTGTTAGCCGTTGGTTGAACGCTCTCCGCACAATATATTATTGGTCTACTCTGTCGCGACTGAGGCCGGTAAAACACGATACCTTCGTACGTTATTGTTAGCCGTTGGTTGAACGCTCTCCGCACAATATATCTCGTAGCCCCCTGCGTGTGCCGGGCACACCAGAATTTACAGTAATGCTGCGCCGCACAGTAATGCTGCGCCGCACAGTAATGTTGCGCTGCACGGTAATGCTATGCTGCACAGTAATGTTACGCTTCACGGTAATGCTGCGCCGCATATCCTCTCTCAAAACCGTGTTATTTGAAACAGTGTTTACATTGCCTCGCTGCATTTTTCTATTGTATTCCGGAGTAATGCTGCGCCGCAACCGTTTGTTCCAATGTAGACTCTCGTCGGGTCGCATTAAGGTTGATATTATGCGTGGGGATGTAATTGTGTTGTCAAGATGAATTTAGGTGCAGGTCTACAAGTGGAACCGAAATCCGTTGCGGCTTATAAGGGGGCTGTGGGAGAGAGAGGGAGGGGGGATTGTATGACGTCGCCCACGTCGAGCGCCCCCGGCGGGGCGGGGCAGGGCGGGGGCTTCCATTCTTCAACTGTCGGATGATTTCAATGCGGAAATAAAAACCTGATCAACTATTGAGAATGTACGATCAGTCAGACTCGCAGAAATGAAATGAAAATATTTATTAAAAAAGAAATACACAATAACAATGGTTAACTCTATGTTAAGCTAAAGTCAGGTATTATCAGTTTCTCGTCAATTAAATTAATTATAATTACATAAGTTCATTTGAATTAGGCATGTAGAGATCAGGAAAGGTTCGTCTTTGAGGAATTGCAAATTTTGTATAATCATTGTCAAGAAATTCGCTTACAGAGTATATGGTTTTATCTAATAGAAGAAGTTTCACATTACATAAAAATGATTTTTCACATGTTATGAGTCTAATACACAATGGAAGTTTATTTAAAAGTTTAGGACCAATTACTTCTGGTTGCTTTTTAGACATGTATCTGAGTCTATGAGCTGTTGACTCTAGATACATTTGATGCATTTTGCTGTATCTGCTTTGACTTCCTCTTACATTAAATTGAGATATATTCTGTATTACAAACTTTAATACCTCATAGATGTATAATGCGGAAGAGGTAAGTATTTTGAGAGTTTTAAAATGTCCTCTACAGGTGTCTTTGAATTTGGCACAAACCAGCACTCTAATTGCACGTTTCTGCATCTTTAGGATTCTCTCACAATCGGTAGAGTTTCCACATAATATAATGCCATAACTAATTATAGAGTGTATATATGAGTAATAAATGTCTTTAAGATTTAATTGGGATGTCATAGGACGCAGTTGTTTGAGAGCATATATGCCTTTAGCCATTTTTGTACAGGTCGAGTCAATATGATTTTTCCACGTTAGGGCCGGATCTAGTTCAAAACCTAATAGTTTAGTCAATTTGGCACTACATATTGATCTACCGCTTTTCAAAGGAATATTAATTGAAGGTCGTCGAGCGGAAACTGCATTAAAGACCATAACACTTGTTTTATCCTCGTTTAACATAAGTCCGTTCATTGAGAACCAATTTCCTAAAGTCGTGATTGTGTCGCTAATGGTAATCAATAGTCCATCCATAGTATCTGATGAAACCACTATGGTTGTATCATCAGCATATTGTATTATCTGCCCTGTGATATTTACATGGGAAATGTCGTTCAAAAATATTAAAAATAGAGTATTTCCCCTGCGGAACACCTATACTTATACACTGCGGCTTTGATCTAACGCGTTTGTCATTTGTTTTAATTTCTATTGTCTGTTCCCTTCTCTCGAGAAAAGATTTTATAAGATTGTGACTACTGCCTTGAATTCCATAGACCTTGAGCTTCTCTAGTAGTCGTTTATGGTTAACAGAATCAAAAGCTTTAGAAAGGTCTAAAAATATGCCTGCTACTTGCTTTTTGTCTACTAGACATTTATTTATAGTATTAATGACTTTCAGGGTTGATTTGCCGGGTCTGTAGGCATGTTGGCAGTCAGATAAGAGCTGGTTATGTAATAGATGTTGCATTATAGATTCCGACATGATACACGAATAATGTACGTAAGATAATGATCTGTCCTCGGTCAGACTGTCTCCTCACACCCTACATACTTATAAAGCGGCTAATTATAAATGCAGAACCAACATTTGAACATTTGCCAATACCAGTGCCACACAACAGGACGATCTGAAGGCTGCTCTGATACCAACTCCACGTACTACTATAAAGGGATTCGTTTCGATTTGAGTGACGTTGTACCGATGAAATGAAATGAATTGATTTCCTTTACATACATTGTGGTTCTTTGTTAGAGCACAATGCGTCGGGGGCCACCAGACACTGTACCGTATTGTTCGCGTGGCCTGCGTCGCGGTGCGGGGCGCGGGGGCACGGGGCGGGGGCGCGGGGGCCGGCGCGGACAATGGGGGTCGCAGCTTCTTTCATTGTTATTGTTTCTTTGGATGTCTTCAATATACATATTTGTGCCCGGAAAATCCACTCGGCTGACATCTTGTTCTTTAAATTTCCGTGGAAATAAAATGTACAGAGAAGTACTTGGTGTCATTGTTTTATAAAATAACGAGCTGCGCCCGCCTTTATACGAGTGTGTACCGACGAGTATGTACAGGGAGGTACTCGGCTCTCACGGTGAGCGGCGGCGCGGCGGCGGCGACGCACACCCGCACGTGATTAATTATTCACTTTGTAGTTTATTTATAGAGAGTTTTAAGCGAATCGAAACCAAGGAATAACAATTTTCCATAGAAACATTACCGCCCTTTGTAATCTCGATAGCAGAGATAGAAGAAAATTTTCAAAATTAGATTAGCTTATGTATTATTCTAGAACTTAAACTAACATAACAAATTACATTTAAATTAGTTATGTAAGTAGTTACGGAGATACGTGGTAACAAACATTCAGACAGACTTTTACATTTATTATTTAGATAGATTATACATACTTAAATAATAATATAGGTAATATATTTGATATTATTTTATTATGATATTGATTCCGTTTTATGCATTCCGGCAAGCAATGTGAAATGTTCGTGAGCAATAGGACTCGGAGCTCCGAAATATTTGAACATTTCTTCCGAAACATTGAAACCCAATCTCGATAGCACGAATAGCAAGGCGGCCGCAGCGCACGCCATTGTGCGCTCTGCGCCATTCGTAATAAGGACGATGGCCGGGGAGCGATCTGTTATCTGAGCAGACATCTTGCCACTGGACTCGCTATAAATTCTCCAAACATTTTCCCCATTTATTATGAAGAATGAATCCGTACCCTCCTAGTGGGGTGCGCAATATAACAGGCAAGTAGTATTCATCATGAACACGGATGTCTGCCCAGAGCCTGTCTGAAGCCTACCCGGAGCCTGCCCGGAGCCTGCACGGAGCCTGCCCGGAGCCGGCCCGGAGCCTGCCCGGAGCCCGCCGCGTGGCAGCTCTGCGCGCCGAGAGTTGGAACTTACAAAGTTCAATTTGGCAAGTCATATAACGACCAGGTCGTGGAAGCATCATTAAAGGACATCCAGGCTCAACCTTCGGGATAATTGACTTTTCACGGTGAGTAGGCTTTACGGCGGGATCGCGGCGAGGGCACCCAGCTCCCCGCGCCCCGCGCCCCGCGCCCCGCGCCCCGGCCTGGTCTGCTCTCTGATGGATTGCAGAGTGTGCATTTTCGTAATAAGAACTTGCCCTGCAAATACTAAATTGTCTCTTATTCATAATATATTTCCTTTGTACATATATAGGTACTTGCTCACCCGCTTTAAATGGACTGTGACAACAAAAATGCCCTAAAAACGTCAGGCATAATAATATTTATAATGATAGGTACTCGCGGCGGACCCTCGGCCCGATATACAGATACAAACTTATTTATTACTCCATTTTCAAGGAATTTCATGAATTAGCGCCATGTCCGTGCGTCCCTCCTGCGCGTGCGGCCACCTGCACCGACCGAGACGTCCCTGCAAGTAGTAATGAACAAACAAACGTTTTGTTAAACCTATCAGCGCAGCAACTTGCAACATGCAGGGCCCCTTACATTGCACGCGACTAATGAATCGCGGTGAAGTCTTCACTGGCGGCCGCAGTGGGTCCCGCGTAGGACGCACCGACAATCGAAATGCCTCGAGTCAGGCGGACTCGAGGCCACCGCAGTCCACACGGGCGGTTCTCCTGCCGCGGGAATTAATATGAAAGTAGTGTAGTGAAATAGCGGCGCCCCATCGGCGCCGACAGAAATGCTGCATCGCATCCGTCACGACAGCATATACAGCATGTCCCCGGAACTGAAACAGCGCAGCGGAGCACCGACCTACACTACACATGCTTATTTAAAGCTCGAGGTTGAACAAAATAAAGTATTGCATTACGAGGGGGAGGGTCCGCCGCGGGGGGGGCGCCGACATCTGCTTCATACACAACGGCACAGCTCTGAACAACACGCGACACGGCGCAAAGCCTAATAACTAGCAATATTCAAGAGCATGGTAAAGGAACACTATTTGTCCTGCTGTCACTGACCACACCCTTATTTTTTTCCGTTATAAAATGAATATTATATATAAGTAAGTATATATTATTGGTTATAAAGTATATATGTATTTATAGTAGATAAGTATTTGTATGTAACATAATATGAAATTTCATGTTGTAATTAACTACATAATAACGCACACAGATCCCCTTTTTCAATCCAACGATCCTATCCATCCACGGTTGTCTGGCAGAGATCGCTCTTGAGCGATAAGACCGCCAAATGGTCACATATCTTGTATTATTATTTTTTACCTTGTTTGTTTTATTTTTAAGTGTGCAATAAAAGTATTGTCTATCTATCTATCTATCTAAGTAACAACGAGAAAGCAAACTGAATGTCCATTTATAAATAAATGCTAAAAACTTTAGGTAGCGGTGCCAGTGCCCGCCGCGCGCCGCCGCCGCCGCATTCATCTGCTCCTCATTGTCAAGTAGTGTTCTCTCTGGTGTTCGAGTGAGTATTTATATAGTAATATTATGTTTGAGCACATGTTACGTGCTCTACCTACATCAGTCTGCGTGACCGGCTCCCGGCGCCGCGCCGGCGCCGCATCGCGGAGCCACACAAACCACAGACGAACGCCACCATTTCCATGAAGATACAATTTAATGTGTATGTCCCCCTGCCTCCTGCCCCGCTCGACCTGCCTCCTTAAAATGATGAGATTCTTTTTAGTTTTGTAAAAACTTGTAAAAGCATCTCCGCGTCGCGGCGGCGGTGAGATCTCCGCTCCCTCCTCGTTGTTGAGGTTGGAAAGTTTCTTTACCTTAAGGAATCCGTCCTCCTGCGTCTCTGCCTCGACTAAATTATTTTGCTCGCAGTCACGTAAGAGCGAATGTTTTTATTATTTTATTAAAATTTGGGTTGTAGCGCAGGTACCGGCGCGTGCTCGCCAGCGAGCGCTAGTCTAATGTAATGAATCTTGGAAAGTTACATTGCAGGCGAAGGCGGCGGCGGCGGCAGTTTGTCTCGCGCCGGCCCGCACGCCGGCTGCCCCGCGTCGCGCCGCGGCTGCAACTTCACGCGACACACTCTCCACTAGTACCGCGGCTGCCGGTGCGATGTGACACAGCATCACGCCGGAGACGAGTTCGTTGAATCGTAAACAGTTACTTGTACAGAATGTGAAGGCAGCGGCTTAGCGTGGATACATTCCCGCACTTTGCTCTTTTTAAGAATGTCTTGGAAATTAAATAATATAAAATACTTCGATCTGCGTAAACATTGAAAATCAGATAATAAATAGCCGCGTAAGGAATAAATATGGAAAGACTATAAGTCTATATTATATTTCTTTGTAATTCTTGCTTTAGCAAGACAAATACACTCTGCATGATATTGTCAGTTTTTAATTTTTTTTAATAAATGGATTTACTTATATGTCATATACTCTCCTATTCCGTGAGTTCTTTCAGTTTCAGTCACTGAGGCTGTTTCTCTCCCAAATGAAGTGTTCATGGAAATAAAGCACTTGTACAATACGGTAAACATGATATAATTTTATTGTCATTGTAGTTGGGACGCGGAGCTTCTCTTGTAGTTGGGACGCGGAGCTTCTCTTGTAGTTGGGACGCGGAGCTTCTCTCACATATCACTTCGAGTTGCAATTAAAAAAAAAAGCATTTGAGATGTTAGTCCTCACGGATAAAATCCATATTTAAGTGATATCTAGGTAAATAAAGCAGCCATGTATGACATGTGTGTATATATAAAATAGTGATATACATAATTTTAATACTAGAAATCAAAAATTAATACAACAAAACTCCAAGTGAGTTGCAAAAAATGACAATAAATAAATTCAAAAAAATTGTCAAACACATCCTTCGTACCAGTCGTACACTACATATATTAAAGTCTGTATACGCGGTAAGTGTACCGGTGTGCTAGTGATTGCCTGCAGCTTTGACCCAGCAGTTAGTTGTGTGTTGTTGTTGTTGTTGGCCCTACATTTAGAACATAATATATAATAAATATCCAATGATCACCGCGAGAAGTGTGCGAGTCAGGCGCTGGCGGCGGTCCGTCACACCATTATACGGGATGCTCCAAGCCCTGAAGCGGTCAAATGTTCTTATTTTCAATGGATTTGTATTCCATCTATCGAATAGAATCACTTCCTTGGTGACTCGGTAAACAAATATTACTTGTCACCGTCACATTTCCCGAAGCATAGAATGCAGCTGTATCGCAATGTCATGAATGAGAGATTTCTGTAAGGGAATCGAACACTAGTCAATAGTATACTCGTACCTACACTGCATGCGATACAATGCACTGCATGCATCTCCCATGCCACGTGCCCGCGGGACGCGCGACACTTTTCTGTTTCTTTTGCAAATCCCCGCGGGGACGGCCGGCTGCTGATTAATTTGAATTTTTTGGCTGCGGCGGCCGTAGCACCTCTACGGCGTAGCAGTGCTACGGCGTAGAGGTGCTACGCGAGCGCTACGAGCCACGTGGTTGCTACGAGCGAGAGATATTCACAGGACATAGTTGAGACAGGAACTATGTAAATAATATCAATCACTTCAAAACAAAGTCTGGGACTAATGACATCGCATTTGAGTAACTTTCAAAATAAGGTTTAATAACCCGCGGAGACGTTCGCTTTTGATGGATCAAACGATAAGATCCATTGATCAAGAACCTGACTGCACTATGTATATTGCTGCGTTAACTAAATATGTAGTATTATTTTCCAAATGTATGGATGGGATGGCCAGAGGGGCTAGGGCGGGGGCGGGGGGAATATAAACAACATATGCGTTAAACAATCTCCCATTTTGAGTTCTGCTCTGAAAATGACTTCCTACTTGTCTAATTGTGATGTACGCATAGTTCGCTGGAACAGGTGAAGGGTCACTAGGACCGACTGCAAGTAGGGGGCTTTAATCCTCAAATGCATTACTTTTTAAAGATTTTTTTAAGTATGGTGACTTTTTAAACACATAACTTTTCGATGTAATATATCAAAGAAAAGCTTACAGGGTTGAAAACGGCCTGGCTCCATCTGCCCGCGGTGCGGTGTGACGGGCTCCAGCTGTGTAATGTTGGAGGCCAACATGTATGTGATTGTGTGGCAGATGCGGCGCGCGAGTCGGGCGCCGGCGGTGCTGGCGGTGCTGGCGGCGCTGCTGCTGGCGCGGCGTGAGTACCATGTCTTATAAGATTTTAATGAATGCGCTCGCGCACCGCGCGCTTTAGTGCGTGACATATGACACTTCAACTGACCGCAGCAGAGTTCCTGAATTCTGGACAAAATGATGTTTCATGAATGTATATTTGTTTTGAACTTTTATAAATAAATAAATAAAGGACAACTTTGACAAACGAAACCTGTTCGGCTCGTCTCGTTCGTTATTGCAGGACGGTTCAGTTTCAGTTTTTAGACCTTCTAACCACCTGTTAAATCAATGCCGCGACAATTATTAAAGTTATTCCGTGGCTAGGACTGATAATGACAAGGTGTACGTACCAAGTGTTCAGGCTAAACAGCTTTCAAACTAAAGTTGAGCTGTTAGCTGGGGGTACATATTTTATAAATTGAATAAGTACGTGTTCTAAGTTTATTTCCTAAACTGAAAACATCAAAAAAAGGAAACTCTCTGGGAAAACTTAGAACATGAATGTGGCGTGTGGACTCTAAATAAGAACAATATACATATCGACGGGTAAAAGGCAAAGTGACTCAACCGCCACTTTGGGCGATATTAAGTTATATACATATTCGGAATCAGCGAATTTTTCTGCATTTTTTGAGCCGGGTTTCGCGTAAATCGGAGCATATTTTTGTCGCTTGAGTCAACGTGAAAATTGGGGGTCGTTTTGCAGAGCTAGAAGTCAAGCGACGTCATTTTGACCATTTTTTTAAACGAGGCGTTTAACTCATCACAAAAACACTCAGACTCAGTGTGTCTCTCACATAAGCCCTATATTAATGTAAAACAAACAGAATTGTAGCAGGCTTCTTATTGTTTAAATGATTGCCAGTTCTCATTATTTTCAACGGGTACTTTAGGAGTAATTATTTTTTTTTCAAAAACAAATCTTTAAATGGCTCTCCTGTAAAGTTACCAAAATGGCGGTTAAATCAAATAGCCTTTTACCCGTCGATATGTAACGTGTTCGGCGCCGGAGCGGGCGGAGCGCCTCAATCCAATCACTTTTCTCATGATTGCACTACGTTTAAATAACACAACTATATTTTTTCCAATTAAAATGTATTTGATCAATATAGGCCACATAATTTCTGAAACACTATCGCAATCTAGCGATTGGTCACATTTATGGCGAATAGACGGCGTTCCTTTCTTTGAGTAATTTTAGTTCACCAAAATGTAATTAGATGTTAGCGACATCTAGTAGTTGTACTTTACTTTGTTTGGATTCAGCGGCCGTGTGTGCGGCGCAGGCGGAGGCGGGCGCGGAGGTGGAAGCGCTGGCACCGCGCTTCGTGCGCGAGCCGGCGGCGCGCGTGCTGTACGCGGCTGAGCGCGGCGCGCGCGTGGCGTGCAGCGCGCGCGGGCACCCGCCGCCCGCCGTGCGCTGGCTGGACGCGCACGGCGCCCCGCTGCACGACGCGCCCGCCATACGGTACCCGCACACACCACCACACCACTCTCCTCCTCCCTGCGGCTCTCGAACTGATATAAATATCCCACCAAAACATCAATGTAAAAAAGGAGAGCCAAGTTCAATACAAAAATTATGATTGGCTGTGGGCTTCCCCGCAAAAAGAATGGAGATATAAATGAGTGCCAAGTCAAATCTATGTAGGTTAGATTTGACTTGGCCAGTTTTCATTACATCAGTCATTTTATAAAGTTATTCAACGTTTTAATTCTGATAAAAACTGGCCAAGCCAAATCTAAGCTACATAGATTTGACTTGGCACTCATTTATATCTCCATTCTTTTTGCGGGGAAGCCCACAGCCAATCATAATTTTTGTATTGAACTTGGCTCTCCTTTTTTACATTTATGTTTTGGTGGGATATCATTACTTTTTGTAAAGAAAACTAGGCAGGCATTGAGATTTAATGTTTATTCTTGCAAAAAAAAATGTTTTTTTTTAGCAAGAAAAAGGGGCTCGTCGAAGGTGTAAGACTTCAACTAGGGCTGGTCGGGTGATGATCAAGTAAAACACCTCAGAACACTTAGTGTCGGTTTATTGTACCGAATACACACAACTACGCACTTATTACAAAGTCACTGCACTGCAGTGTTCACTGTTTACTTTCCTTAACACTTGCTCACTTGGTCACTTATAAAATAAGAACTAACTAAACTTGCAAACAGACTCGGCTTGTATACCTCCGCTGAGCTAAACTAGAAAATTTTACGATTTTCCGGGCTATGCCTATCTCTTTATATATTCCAGAACATTTCTGATTTCCCTTTCTATCCTTTCTATTCGTTCAACAACAGGTACATAGCTAACAACTACACTGTATTCTATGGCGCAATCGGAGACGTTAGTAACTACTATTGCTTATTCTATGCAATGCTTCATCATAGGTACATAGCTAGGTAGGTATTATACGGGCCGGTCCCTAAAATCAACACTGTATTCTATGGCGCAATCGGAGACATAGTACTATTGCTTATTCTATGCAATGCTTCATCATAGGTACATAGCTAGGTAGGTATTATACGGGCCGGTCCCTAAAATCAACACTGTATTCTATGGCGCAATCGGAGACATAGTACTATTGCTTATTCTATGCAATGCGGATCTATTTTAATTTAAACCTTATTCCATTGACATAAGGTCGTCGTCGTTTAACATCACTTATTTTTTGACTTTTTTTTATTTTTTGATTTTTTCCTACGTTTACACACAATTACCGAGCTGGATTCCAAATTTCAGCCTTCTAGGTCATCTGGAAGTAGGTTAGATTTAGGTACTATAATGTATGTCAGTCAGTCAGTGTGAATTTTTACGACTTTTTGACCTTCATATCTTAATAACCGTTTGAGCTTGCTTCATGAAATTTGGGCTTTTACATGTCCTTATGGATATAATTAAACACACGTAGTTTTATTTGTTTACGTTAAAGAGATTTTGAGTTATATTAGAAGGGTCAAAAGTGGCACCAAGTGGTTCGTGTAATAATGATACAATCGGCGCGTTCCTTTGCTTGAACTTGTCTTGGACACGCTGCCGCGTGCCCTAATAGTCTGACAATCCTTTACAGCTAAAGACATGCGAAAAAATAACATCGAATGGCGGTAGCGTCCGCTGCGTAGGCAGCCGACCAACCATAGGTACGAGTATTTCATAAAGCCCTCAATGTGCGACTACTGATGATAACAGCTCTTCTCAAACTGCTGCTCTGTCTGACATCACTTGTAACGCAGCTGATATCGTGATCTCAGCACTTTTTACGGCGGAAGTAATACGAGACGAGACTTGGTATAACCCATTCATATATTATATAAATGGGTTATACCAAGTCTCGTCTCGTCTCGTTCATATATTATATTAATGGGTTATACCAAGTCTCGTGTCGTGCGGGAGCACAGAGTAAATGCGTGACGTATCCGTGTAGGATGTATTGTGTCGTGTTGCAGGCGCGTGCATGCCAACGGCACGCTGGAGGTTTTGGGTGGAGCGGGTGGTGCGGGGGGCGGGGTGGTGCGGTGTCGCGCGGAGAACGCGCACGGTGTGGCGCTGTCGCGGGACGTGGTGCTGCGGGGGATGGCGGCAGCGCGGGGGGGGCGCGCCGAGCTGCAGGGCGGCGCGGCGGCGCGCGGCGGCGTCGCTGCGCTGGCGTGCCGCCTGCCCGCGCCCCTTGCCCCGCTCGAAGCCGACGCGGACCTCCTCTGGTTCCGCGGAGACGTGCCGCTGGACATCCCGCCGCCTGCGCCAGGTGTTACTTTACACTTCTACATTTCAAAATAAAGCACTAAACTATTCTTATTACATACCGATTCGTACTAACCTTTCTAAATTACACGTCAATATAAAATTTCTAATTGTAAAAGATTTCATTTTTAAGATTTCTAATAAGTTCCATCATATACCTAAGGTAAGGGGTGTTCAAGAATGTTTTTCGTTTTTATAACGCTTTTATCAGCTTTACCTGTATGTATGAATGTATGTATGCATATTTGTAACGGACTCTTTTGGACTCGATTTTGACCCACTTTGAACGGTCAGATTTCATTTATTTTATTTTATTTTTATAGGGAAACAAAAAGCTTACGCTACAATTAATAGTACATTTAAAATATGAGTAAATGAAGCTAACACAGTTTCCGCTTGTAGTGCGCAGATAATATAACTGATTACAATGGTAATTACAGAAGAAGAAAAAACAAATAACGTGCCAATTTAAACATCACTAAAATGCCTGTCGTCATTCTAGTGATGTACTAGCTAGAATGACGACAATAACCGACCGGAAATATAAATAAATAATTAATATATTAATAATTTTAACTTAGTAAGTTTAAATTATTTATAAATTAATAATTAAAACTTCCCTATCTACTATCATGGACGAATAAAATAAATAGACCTCCAAGGTCCATTCATCCGACCGAGAATCGATTACTAGTTATCTGGTAGGGCGCGAGATGGCGCTACGTGTAGCAATTCGTTAAAATTAATCAATCTGCCCGTTTATTTTACCGCAACAGCGCCACCTATAAAATGGTCTTTGCAGCTTTTCAAGAGTCTATTTTAAGTGTTTTCAATGCTTTGTAAAATTAAAAGACAAATTGTTGTTTGAACTGCGCGCCACGTAGTGGAGGTGACGCATGTTCAAGCAAAAACTATTAACGATTTAACTACTTTGTAAACTTAAATAATAGATGAGAAATAAACTTATAAATGACGTTAATATTTACTACATCAAAATTGATTTTTAAATGTTTTCTCAAACATTCTCTCGTCGTCAAAAACCACGTGGTGCGAACCACGTGGTTTTTGAAATAAAACCGCATTATGCGGCGGGCGAAGCCCATAACTTTGCACCAGCTTTGCTGGCACCAGCTCTGCTGGTGGTAGTTTGGCCGACGTCATACATTCAAAAAATCCTATTAGACTGATGACTAGATGACTTATAAAGATGTCTGTCGAAGTACCCTGACATCTGTACTTCGACAGACATCTTTATAAGTCATGTTCCATAAAATTTTAAAGGTATCATATTCCTTCAAAAATTTTAATAACAAAAAGTTATTTATGCAAAAAGCATATGATGTGGAGGTTCGAACCAGGGGGGATGATTTCAGCGGGATGATTTCAATATTCTAACGATGCTCAAAAGATCCGTCAAGTTGGTAAAAATGTGACAAACACGGTAGACAAATAATCACTGATTTTAATAACTTTGTATGATGTTTTCAGTGTATTTTCGTAATGTTCTGTTATTTTATGCTTGTTCTCGATCTTCACATGCATAAGTAATTTACGTTTATGGTGTTTATCATCTTATTCACTTGATTTGCACTGTTTATTGTTGTTCACAGATCGTCCTTGTTGTTTTTGTAATCACTGTTTTCTAGCTCTAATTTGTAATGTTTCGTTGAGATAATGTTATGCCATATGCTTAGTACGTTTTACTTTAATATTCACTGGTTTAATCACTGTTTTATCCGGATTTCAATTTTAAATAAATTTATTCGTAGGGTGTACGTTGACCTTACCAGCGCAGCGCCCTCTTGCAAATAAGCTAAAGTAAATAAAACGAGAAAACCTGCGGCATAATAGATAGGTATGCTTAGGGTATCTAATTGGACAGAAAGGGCCTGTCTTATATAAGTTATTGTTTTCATACACACTTCAAATAGCTAATCATAAAATTAATGTTATCATACAAACTTTTCATTTGCACGCCATCTACCTATTAAACGATGCTTTATCTTGTACATTATGCCACGCCATCTATCACTATTCTTTAGAGACTAGTCTACCAGGACGATTATCTATTAATAAAACAAAATTTGAATATATCAACCGGTAAGTATCAAAAACTTATTTAAAAAAATCTATAAAAGAATTGTTACGATTATCAAATGACTCCTATTAATTTACCGAGTTTAA
Organism: Eupithecia dodoneata; assembly: GCA_947044415.1. Lineage (NCBI taxonomy): Eukaryota > Metazoa > Arthropoda > Insecta > Lepidoptera > Geometridae > Eupithecia > Eupithecia dodoneata. The sequence goes on along the minus strand of OX345656.1, from coordinate 342,625 downwards.
TCGTGGAATATAACGATTTTCGTGATAAGGATCAACGCCATCTAGTATTAACCAGAATTTCGGAGGAACGCAACTTTGAATGGGCTCTGGCTATCTATTGTTTCCTTCATCTATGCTACTATCTAGCGAAACCATAGCCAAGGGAACGGGCTTGGGAGAATCAGCGGGGAAAGAACACCCTGTTGAGCTTGACTCTAGTCTGGCATTGTAAGGAGACATGAGAGGTTAAACTAAAAACTAGAAAATAAATAATATTTTAAAATAACTACGCTCTTATTAATAAACCGAACTAAAAAGTAGAAAATAATTCATATTATGGATCAGAGTGATAAAAAAAAGAAATTATTTGAATGTAAAAAAGCGTGGGGTGCTTTCTAAAAATATTTCTTCAATGTCGCTACTCCTATCAGTATCTAGTTATATGAGGCAAGCGTGCGCTGTTGGCAAAAGAACGCAGATCCATGTATCCATGCACCCCACGCTTTTTACATTAAAATTATTTCTTTTATTTAACACTCTTATCCATAATTTGAATTATTTAAAAAAATATTTTCTACTTTTTAGTTCGGTTTATTTATAAAAGTGTGTTTTTTTAGTTTTTTGGAACTATTATTTTATTTGAGTATAACTCGTCAACCACAATTAGCAGGGGGCGCGGGCGGGGAGCGGTCTCAATCGCTTGGCGGACTTTTTTAGTTCAGTCAGTAAGCAAGATTTCTGATGCAGTTCTACCGACTAACTGGCAGCCCCGGCCTGCAGTTCTGCTTGTTTACATGTTCATTTATGTATGTCGTTTGTCGGAGAATCAGACGTTATTCATATTCTTAAATTATTGTTTTCGGAACACCCCTTATAATAAATGTGTTTATAGAAGGTTATCTTAATATTTTTGTAAAAACAAAACTGCAGATTCTCGGTACGTGGTTGCGGGCGACACGCTGTTGATACGTGACGTGCGGCGCGAGGACGCCGGCGAGTACTCGTGCGCCGCGCGCCCCACCGGCGCCGCACCGCCGGCGCGTTCCCGCCCCGCGCGCCTGCTCGTCACAGGTGCGTCACGTCACGATCACTCGCGCTAATATACAGACCGCATCACCTCTACTGGTAGAGACTTCTCTCTCGGCAGAGGGTGTGAGGGAGAGGGCGCCCTTGACGGCTGCAGCGGCGGCGGAGCAGGTGGTGGCGCGTGGCGCGCACGTGTGCCTGTGGTGCGGGGCGCAGGCGCACCCGCCAGCGGCGCACGCGTGGCTGCGCGCGCGTGGCGGCGGGCTGCAGGCGGCGGGCGCGTGGCTGTGGGCGGGCGGCGCGGCGCTGTGCGCGCGCGCTGAGCCCGCGCTACAGGGCGCCTGGCTGTGCAAGGCATCCAACGCGTGGGGAGAGGCGACGCGGCGCGTCCGCGTGCACGTGGCGGGGGCGCCGCGGCTGAGCGTGTCGCCCGGAGTGGTGGTGGCGGGGGCGGGGGGCGCGGCGCGGTTCACGTGCGCGGCGGACGCGGAGGGCGAGTGGGCGCTGGCCTGGCTGCACGACGGGGCGCCGGCGGGCGCGGGCGCGACGCTGGACGTCCGGCCCGTGTCGCGCGGGCAGCGAGGCCTCTACCAGTGCGTGGCGCGCGACGCGCAGGGCGCGGTGCTGGCGCAGGCCGCCGCAGAGCTCAGACTGGGAGGTAGGCTATAAGCATGCAGCATTACTAGCGCACATCGTTAGCGCACCCTATGCGGAAACTATTTGTTTTATTTCGAAGTTAACTGTTCTCACTCATTTGAAGAAGTTAATATTAATTAAGTTCTTAAAAGCATTTGGCCTCATGGTGAAGTGATCAACGTTTTTAGAGTAAATCGTATTAAAAATGTGCATATTGTGATCAATTTTAGGTCTTAAACCTAGAGAATCTTGTCGAAATCTATTCTCAAAATTGGGTGTATTAACCTTCACTGGAGAATTTATACTACAGTGCCTTATTTACGTAAAAAAAAATAGTCAAAGACATCAGATACATTACATAGATATACATATATTTTTTATTATACATAAAAAACGATTAGAACACCCGGTTCAGGTTCAGGTTCAGGTGGGGAGTACTCCATTTTCCGCATTTGGACTCCAGTTGGCAGAACAGAACACCCGGAAGAAATATCTGCAGATATTTCTTCCGGTTCCGTACACACATTAGTTCCGAGGCGGGAATCGAACCCGCAACCTCCTGCGTCGCAGGCGGACGACATCGAGAGAAAGTTTACGGTGAACGACATCTTTCGGTCAGATTCAGGTCCCGAGCTGGTGTACACGTTCATCGAGCAAGCTCTACGCGGCGGCGGCGCCGTGTCACTGCGCTGCGCCGCCGCCGGCGCGCCGCCGCCGCGCCTCGCCTGGCTGCGCGACGGCCTGCCGCTCGACCGCACGCACAGGTGACTAACGCACCCCTCCCCTCCCCCGCTCTGTGCCGCCACACCTCACCCCCCGCCGTCCCCTCTGTGCACAGGTACGCCATCAGCTCGGAGACGACAGCGCGCGGTGACGTGGTGTCGACGCTGAACGTGACGGCGGCGCGGGCCGAGGACGGCGGCCGCTACACCTGCCTCGCCGAGAACCACCTCGGCCGCGCCGACCACTCCGCGCGCCTCAACATCTACGGTGAGCGCACCGCATCTTCCCGCGCACCCCCGCGCAACCCCCGCTCCAGCCCGCACTGACCGCTCTCGTGTCGCAGGTCCGCCGGCGGTGCGCGCCGCAGGGCCGGTGCGCGTGGTGGCCGGTGACGACGCGACCGTGCACTGCCCCTACACCGGATATCCGATCAGGTCTATAGAGGTGCATTTTTATGCGTGTTCGTTTTAATAGATTCGCCTCAATTCGTCGATCTCTCGCCGAATTGAGGCGACTCCTAGCCGGCCGTTCTAAAGGTAACTATTCGTGGTTGCGTGTGCGCAGTGAGATCTCGTGGTGGCGGCGCGACGGGGGCGGGCCGCTGGGCGCGGCGGCGCGCGTGTCGGCGCGCGGCGCGGCGATGCGCCTGGCGCCGGCGCGCGCGGCGGACGCGGGCCACTACACGTGCGCGGTGACGGCGCCGGGCGCACCCGCCGCCCATCGGGACATCGAGATACTAGTCAGCAGTGAGTGGGCGTACGCGGCCCTGCGACAGCCGCCCGCGCCCGCTGCCTCACACGCCGCATCTTGTTGCAGATCCGCCGAAGATATCTCCGTTCATGTTCTCGTCGGAGCTGACGGAGGGCAGCTCAGCGCAGGTGCTGTGCGGCGTGTCCTCCGGCGACCGGCCCATGTACTTCACCTGGCTCAAGGACGGCACCGCGCTGCCATCGGACCTGCAGGTGAGCGGGCGAGGCGCGGGCGGGGAGCGGGCGCGGGCGGGAAGCGGTCGGGAGCGGGCGGAGGCTGACGGCGCGTCTGTCCGCAGGTGGAGGAGAAGAGCCTGAACGAGTTCTCTCTGCTGATGTTCTCGGAGCTCTCGGCGCGGCACGCGGGCGCCTACACCTGCCGCGTCGCCAACCACGCCGCCGTCGCCAACTACACCGCCACGCTCAACGTTAAAGGTCAGACAGACATGCAGCACCGCGACCGGGTGGCCGGCGTACGTAATGATTGGTAACCATTGTGTGTTGTGGTGTGTCTACAGTGTCGCCGGCGTGGACGGCGGAGCCGGCGGATGCGGCGGTGTTGGTGGGCGCGCCCGTGCGGCTGGCGTGCGCGGCGCGCGGGCTCCCGCCGCCCGCCGTCACCTGGTACCGTCGGACGGGTGAGCGCGTGTCCACTCGCGGAGTGCACCTCGCTCGCTCGCTCGGCTGACGACGCCGCTCTCTCTGCACGCAGGTGACGGCGAGTGGGTCCCGGCCGAGGCCCGCGCCGGCACGCTGGAGGCCCGCGCCGCGGCCCGCGCCCTGCAAGCCGTCTACCGCTGCGTCGCCGACAACGGCGTGGGCCCGCCGCTTATTAAGCACGTCAACCTCACCGTTCACGGTTACTATACTTACACTAATATACAACATCAGCTCATCCCGCAACCATGACTGAAAGTAGAAACAACAGGGGTGGTTGGTCAGCTTCAGGAGTTTTCGATTAGAGAACGTAAAATGGGAAATTAATTAAATGGGAAGTTATTATGTTTTCCAAATGACGTGAATGAATCCTACCGTAAGCCCCGCCGCACATGCCTACACGCGCATTGGCCGTCACGAGCCGCGTGCGAGTGGCAGTATTTAAAACTTAGGGCGTAATACCAAACTCCGCATTTGCTCTCACGTGTCGACGCAGGTATTTGTATAACATAGATTAAAAAAGGTATTACCTAGGTAACAAAAACTGAAACAGTTGTGTAGGTAGATATGAAATCTAATATCTAATATTATTTAATAAACTCATTTGTGCATTTACAAAATGATTAAAAGTTTTATATCCATTGTTGTATTAATTGTCGAACGATATCAATATGAATGGTAGAGACTCTGCCCTCCTTATAGCAAATGCAGTACTTGCAAAATGGCAGTTTCGAGAAAAACGCGATAATCATATTTTTGGGTATCCTTGCAGTATGGCCATGATAAATAACTTGTTAGCGTATCTAAAAAACCAGAAAAAAATCAAGCTTCCTGTTGACATATTTTTTTCTTTACTTTAAAGTCCCATTTAAATAAAATGCGGCTTGCTGCGTTTCCATCTACCATCTGGGCTTATGAGAATTGCATGGTAACTGAGGCCAAATGCAGCATTAGTGTTTATTACTGCGAAAACAGCTAGTACGTGTTGGATACTGTATCTTTAGTTAGCATTGATTTTCTATTTTAATGCTTGGTGCTAGTTAAAAGTGTAGATGGGTAGTAACTTCTATAGGATATTAAGTTCATAGGACACAAAATAAAAAGGTTTTGACTAGAAAAAGTTATACTATATTTCAAGGAACAGTCAATGACAGGGACTTATACCACAATGAAGATAATAATATTAATTAATAATTAAAACAGTCTTTAAAATTCACTTGAGTACGAAGTTTGACTTTTAGTCTCACTATTAGTTAAAATATTTCTATCAAAATATCATATTAAATATCAATTAACATATAATTAGGAACTATTTAACAGTCTGTCTACAGTAAATCAGTCATCTACATTTTTAGCAAACAAAGGTTTTATAATAGCAAAAATAATAATTATTCTAAAACATAACATACTTTGTTGTTATAGATATAGAAGATGAAAAAGGGTTTTTCCAGCTGTGTGAACCTAGCAACTGACTTTGAGATATTCATGATTTTTTGATCCTATTCGATTGTACCGGGTTTGTACCCGATTGTACCGGCAAAATTTTCGTTTGTACTCTAAGGGTGTAAAAGTTATGGGGAGGGGGAGGTTTTCCAATAGTGGTTTTTGACCTAAGTGGGTAAAGTGAGTTATTTGATATCAAAGTTAAATATTTTATAGCACTTAGCCACAGATTTCGTAAGACCTTAAAATTGTCAATATATTCAACGTATAACAATTCGTTTTAAGGCTGAAAACAAACGGGTAAAAACAAAAAACATTGACTTGAAACAACAAAACTGTTAAAAAGTAGCCGATTTTTGGAAATTCACATAGTTTCTTCAGAAAATGTGAGCAAAGGTTCTACATAGGCACAGATGCTGATAGGTATTGAATTAATTAACATGATTTGAGTGTAATTTGGTGGGTACAAACGGGTACAAACGAAAAACTTTGACTTGAAACAACGAAATCGTTGAAAAGTTGCCGTTCTTTAGATATTGCAAAAGTTTCTTAAGTAAATCATAAGTAAAGTACAAGAAAAGCACAGATAATGATAGGTATTGAATCAAGTAACAAGATTTAAGCAAAATCTGGACGGTACAAACGAGTACAAGTTGTTATAGATATAGAAGATGGAAAAACTACTGGGTTTTTCCACCTTCTTTATCTATAACAACAAATAGTATTAAAGTATTAGATAAAATCTAGTTGTCTGAGTGAAACTAGATTAAAATGTATCTAAATATCAGCCATAATTATCAAGTTTTCCATAATCAAAATTAAAATCGGAATAAACTTACACGAACGTCTTTAAAAAATCAACAAATATAAAAATTCTAAGAAACAATCAAGGTTATTTATGGATAAACTGTAGAATACTGCGTGTGTCGTTAGCTAATAATCACTTGCAAATACTTTTATACTAAATGATTCCACAGTAATAGTAGCAAGTGCTGCATAATCTTCTAGCACGTGTTTAATACTGTAGATCTGGTTAGCAAAAGTAATATTTTCATGCAAGTACTGCAATTCTTGGTATGTAAAAAACATACTTATAGTAAGAAATATAATGAAATTAATTTTTTTATGTATAGATTAGCCCCTTGGGATACCATTTCTGCAAAAAAGTGAAAAACCCAAAAATGTCGATTACTGCAAGTGCAAATAGTTCGTGTCTAGTGCGAGTGCGGGCATGTGCGGCGGGATGGCTTTTAAAAAGCAAACTAACAGGACACGCTATTGAACTCGCACAGATTTTGAGAAATAGACTTGTATTAGTGATGAACGAACACATGAACGTATAACACGTACGGCATGGCCGTACGCTGTATAATAGTTATAGTATAGAATGTGTACTGCGTAGAGCCAGCGCAGTTATCGGCGGGAGCGGGCAACGTGTCGTGCGAGCGCGGGCGCGGCGTAGCGCTGTGGTGCGAGGCGCGCGGGGACGCACCGCTCTCCGTGCACTGGACGCGCCGCGGCGCCCGCCTCGACCTCGCCTCCTACAGGTGAGCACAAGGGCACCGTGTCGGCGCTGTGGTGCGAGGCGTGCACTGGACGCGCTCGTCCTCTCACTACATGGACTGTACCCGCGTGCTCTGGCCGGCAGGTGGGCGGTGTCGGAGGAGCGCCGCGGCGCCGCGCTACGCTCCACGCTGCGCCTGCGCGCCGCCGAGCGCGCCGACGCCGGCGAGTACCGCTGCCACGCGCACAACCACTACGGAACCCACCAAATCATCATATTTCTGGAAGTCGAAGGTGACTCTTCTCATAAATTGACATTCGCTATTAATCTACCTACACCTAGTATGTATACCGTTCGCTGATAATATTTCAATAACATGATCGGATAACGCTAGCTTAGTTGAGAGTTATGTAAAGGCGCTATGTACTTCCAGAGCCTCCCCCCGCACCGGCGGGCGCGCGGCTTGGCGGCGTGGGGGCGCGCTGGGTGCGCGTGGCGTGGAGCGCCCCCGCCCTCGCGGCGCGGTACTCGGCGCTGTGCACGGCGCTGCACGCGCTGCCCGGCGCGGCGAAGCCGCACACCGAGTACAACCTGACGCTGGAGGCGGCGGGGGCGGCGGGGGGCGCGGAGCCGGCGGCGCGGCTGGCGGGCCTGCGCCCCGCGACGGCCTACGCGCTGCGCCTCGCTGCGTCCAACGGCGCGGGTCGCTCGCCGCACTCGGAGCCCGTGCTCTTCACGACGCTCGAGGAAGGTCAGGCCCGACGCTCTGCTCGTGCCGCGTGTACATATATTCGTTGTAATTCCTTTACGATTGTTTCCGCAGCTCCGTCGGCGCCCCCGCAGCATGTCCGCGCCGCTCCGGTCGGATCCGACGCACTTCGCGTCTCGTGGTCGGTGAGTGAAACACTTTCTCTTTGATGATCTCTGACGCTGTGCGTGTACGGTCCGTACACCGAGACGCGTGTGTCAATTTGACAGGTGATCGCGAACTGAATATAATAAAAAGTATTGTTAAAGTTGATGTAAACGCGAGGATGGCGTTAATTCGGGCAATGCACAATGTAAGTGCTCGTACAGTGCGTGTGCGATTATAATAATAATGGTAAATGAGAGACATCATTTTTTTTTTTATATATGTTTGGGAAACAAAAAGCTTATGCTACAATTAATAGTACATTTAAAATATGAGTAAATGAAGCTAACACGGTTTCCGCTTGTAGTGCGCATATAATATGTATAACTGATTACAATAATAATATGGTAATTACAGAAGAAGAACAAAATAAACAAATAACGTGCCAATTTAAACATCACTAAAATGCCTGTCGCACGTCAAATAACCTAACGGACATTACATAGGAAGGTATACATAATATAATAAATAAATTAAAATATTAAAATAAAATTAGGAATAAAATAAAAAGCCCTTATTTATAGAAGTAAGTATTAATTAATTTTTTAAAAGCATGTTGCCTTACATTGAAACGGTCAACATCTTTTGTGTATGTTTTATTAAAGACATGCATAGTTCGCAGTAAGTATGAGTTTTCCCGGTAGTTAGTGGCACAGGACGAGACGTGAAGGTTTAGGTAATTTCGTCGAGAAGCCCGGCTGGATGGAACAGTTACTCCTATTCCAGCTAAGAGCGCGGGTGAGTCAACTAGATTTAAAACAAATTTGAGCAACAGTGTAAGGTCAGCGGCTTCCCTTCTCAACTCGAGGGGCAGCAAGTGATGGATCCTATGCTTATAGTTGATAAATTTGAGAAATTTTCGCCAACACACATAACTTAGAAATTGGTCTATAGTTACTGATATCCCGCTTTGATCCTTTTTTGTGAATAGGAGTAATACATGCAGACTTCCATATAGTTGGGACAATTCCTTCAGTTATAGATCTTCGAAAGAGTATACTAATAGGATAACATAATGAGTTGGCGCAATTTTGAAGTAGTTTGGGATGGAGACCATCTGGTCCAGCTGATTTATTACAATCAAGCGTTTTAAGTAATTTCAAAATACAGTGCTCCCCACTGTATTTTGAAATTACTTAAAACGCTTACTTACATACTTCAATAGTATATAAATCAGTAACAGATTCAGTCTCAACCGTGGACACCCCAGCAGAGTGGCCTGAGTGAGCCGAACCTGGACATAAAGATGAAGTCGAAGATGGGAGATAATTCGACTTAAAAAAATCTGCAAAGGCGTTACAGATATTGGAGCCTTCCTCTATGTCTGCGTTCATATAAGTCATGTAAGAGGGATATTAATTATGTTTCTTGTTTGATTGAATATAAGACCAAAATGCCTTCGGATTAGATTTTATACACTAATAATAATAATAATGTTGGACAATTCACACAGCATTATCTAGCCCCAAGCTAAGCAGAAGCTTGTGTTATGGGTACCAGATAACTGATATACATAATAAAATACATTACATAGATAGATATTTTTTATTATACATAGAAAACGACCAGAACACCCGGAACAAATATCTGCAGATCGTGCACACAATTGTTCCGAGGCGGGAATCGAACCCGCAACCTCCTGCGTCGCAGGCGGACCTTCGCCCACCGCGCCACAGAGGTCGTCAAACTGTCATAATGTGCGTGAATTAAATAAATAAATAAAACAAAATAAAAATGTTTATTGCATTAACTTAAAAGATATAAATACAGGTTCTGGAGTCACCCTTTAAGCAAAATTTGCTTGTGTTAGGAGACCCCGCTCTTACCATTAATACATTAACATATTTAAGTATTTACTAAAAAAATATAATTAAATAAAAATTAAAATAATAATATAACAGCAAAAATAAGTTAAGACTAAGAATTAGTTGTTACAAAAGATCAACAGCAGTTCTAAACAAAACAAACAATGTATAGAAAATATTTTTTATGCTAAATGTGTACCTAATTACCTATGGCTGTCATCCTCCAATAACACCCTGCTCATAAGAGCCTGGGTACCAGGTTAGGACAGCCACGAGTTCATATAAAACGTGAGTTTTACTAGAGTTAGAGCCTCATCCTTTGCACAATCTCAACTTCATCATAAGTTTTCGTCATCAGCCATTCAGTTACAGATTTTTTGCATTTAAAATATGTTATCGAGAATATACATATTCGTGAATTTACTAGAGTATAAATGTAAGAGGATTGCCAATTATATTGCCTCATAGTAAATGTAGTTTTAGCTGTTACTCTGGGTATCGGGAGTTTTCTTCTACGACTGCTGATGTTATCTTGTTCTGCGTTATAAAATAGTGATTTATGTGTTTTAAGAACTAGTTGAAACTTTCTTACTGTTAGGATTCCTGATTCAACGTATAGACTTTCTGTAGAGAACCTATAGGGCTTGAAGAACATTACTTTTAATAATGAACGTTGTGCTCTCTCTAGTTCTAAGAATTTAGTTTTAGTAGCCCCTCCCCAAATCGGCAGGCCAGTAACCTAAGACCGATTGTCCAAGTGAGACATAAATTTGGGTGAGTAGATCTTTTGATGCAATATGGCGCAGTGTTTTGAAAGTCCATATCAGTTTTCTAGTTCTATTCAAAATCAGTTCAGTATGCATGTGCCACGATAGTCTTTGGTCGAGCATGATGCCTAGGTATTTAGTTTAAGTTACTCTATTTAGTTTGACGCAAGAACACGCAGGACGAGAGTCATCACATTTGTGAATTTTAAGTTGAAAGTCTTTGAAAGGTTGGGTAGAGTCATTTATAGTGAAACATATATAATTAGTTTAGATACATTCAATGTTAGGAGGTTAATATCTAGCCATCTTGCAACTTTCCTAAGGCCTAATTCCGCAGATTTTTTAACACTGTCCCATGTCTTCCCCGAGAATATTATAGCTGTATCATCCGCGTATGATAAAACTTGTCCCTGATGTATATTCATGCTACTGAGATTATTAATATAGATAAGAAATAGTGTCGGACCCAGGACGCTGCCTTGGGGGACACCATAAGTTATTGTTTGGTCTTTGCTTATATATTCTCCTATTTTAGTTCTTTGTTTGCGACCAGATAAGTAGTCTTTGAATAAAGAAAGTGGTGTGCCGCGTACACCGATCTTTTCTAGTTTGTGCAAAAGAATTGGGACAGAAACCGTATCAAAAGCTTTTTGGAGGTCGAGAAAAACGGCGAGACACTTACTTCCACTGTCCAGCTGGTCGGTAATAGAGGATGCAAGTGCTAAGATTGCATCCTCTGTGGACCTACCCTGTCGAAACCCGTACTGCGTTGAAGACAATAAGTTAAATTTATTGAGAAAACCAACCAGTCTTGTATTTATCAACTTCTCCAAAATTTTTGAGATAGAGCACAGGACTGAGATTGGTCTATGATTAACCAGATCAGATCTGTTCCCACCTTTATGCACTGGTGTTACTAAGGCTTCCTTCAGAGTTGCAGGGAAAACTCCATGTTCAAAGCACAAGTTTGCTAAATGAGTAATTACCGGGACAAGTTGTTCTTGACATGTTTTTATAAATCTAGTTGGTATTTTATCAATTCCTGGTGCACTCTCTGCTTTTAAGTTCATAATGACAGTTCTTACTTCATCACAATCAGTGCTAAAAAGTGCAAAGGAAGCAGAAGCGAAGGTTTCCTTAAAATCAGAATTGATGGCACGGTTTTGATTTGCTATAGTAGAGCTTGATGATGTGATATTGACAGCTAAAACCTTACCTACAGAACAGAAATAATTATTAACGTTGTCGATACTCTGTTCCGGGGTTATATCTATATTTAATAGTTCATCGCTTTTAGTATTCTTCGGTTTACGTTGAGTAATGTAATTAATTGCATTCCATATGTGAATTGTGTGTGTTGTATTGTAAGGTACTCCTGAGGACAAAGTTTATGAGTGTATGTGCGGTGATTTTTGCTTTTTCATCTATATAGTTTTAATCTTTTTTTAAATTGTTGATATTATTGAGGATTCAAATGGGAGGGGGTAGATTATTCCAGCATTTGGTAGCACTGAAATGTAACCATGGTCTGTGCAGGTCCCCGCACAGGACAGCTGGAACGGTGAGGTGCTGGGGTACGTGGCGGGGTGGCGGGAGGAGGGGGTGGTCACGGGCGGAAGGGGGCAGGTCGCGGCGCGCGGCTGGACCAGCACCGAGCTCGTGCTGAACGGGCTGCGGCCGGCCGCCCGTTACGCCATCTCGCTGCGCGCGTACAACCGCGCCGGCGCCAGCCCGCCCACGCCCGCGGTGTTGGCCACCACGCTCATAGGAGGTAGGCGACCTACCGCAAGGCGGCCGCGCGCGATGGTCCCGCACATTACTGACGCGCGCTCTCCTCCGGCAGGTGCCGAGGCGGCGGTCTCGTGCGAGGCGCTCTCCGGGGACTCCCTGCGCGTGGAGTGGCGCCTCTCGCCCGCGCCCCTCGCCGCCGTCTCGCTGCGCGGCTACGTCGTGCACTACATCCCGGTGCTGCCAGCCGCACGTGAGTGCACCCCCCCCCCCCCCCTCCCTTACCAGAGCCCCGCGCTCCGCCTCCTTCCCTACAACCTCTGCCGCTTGCCCGCAGCGTGGAGCGAGGCGGAGGAGACGCAGCGTACGGCGGGCGGTGGCGGCGCGACGTCGCTGACGCTGCATGAACTGCAGCCCGCCACCAACTACAGTGTGTGGGTGCGCGCACACGCGCCCCCTGCACCCCCCGCACCCTCCACGCCGGTGTACTGCGTCACCGCAGACGACGGTACGTGTGCCATTTTTATTTTATAATTTTTTATATTTTTTAAACTTAATTTATATTAGATAGAATGATTTCGGCTGGCACTGCATTCAGCCGCGGTAAAGGCTTAACTGAAAATGACCACATTTTCAGATAAATTAAGTTTCAAAAATACTACTACTAAAAATACTACTGGACTAGACCGCTCTAGTCCGCGCTATCTTTCATAAACTTTTACAATACATATAACTACGATTTATTTACTCATTGGTTTAATTCATACTATCTAACTGGGCTACTACTTAAATAACAATACTACATTTCAAAATATGAACAAACTAGCAGCGCCTCGCGGTTTCACCCGCGTAATTCCCGTTCCCGTGGGAATTTCGGGATTAAAAATATAGCTTATGTGTTATTCTAGACTATAATCTATTTCTGTGACAAATTTCATCCAGATCCTTTCAGAAGTTTTTGCGTGAAAGAGTAACAAACATACATCCATCCATCCATACTTACAAACTTTCGCGTTTATAATATTAAGTAAGATCCCACCAAAACATATATGTAAAAAAGGAGAGCCAAGTTCAATACAAAAATTATGATTGGCTGTGGGCTTCCCCGCAAAAAGAATGGAGATCTAAATGAGTGCCAAGTCAAATCTATGTAGGTTAGATTTGACTTGGCCTTGGCCTTGATATTTAACTTGGCTCTCCTTTTTTACATTTATGTTTTGGTGGGATATCATTACTTTTTGTAAAGAAAACTAGGCAGGTATTGAGATTTAATGTTTTTTCTTGCAAAAAAAAAATTGTTTTTTATTTTTTGTATGGGGACATCACTTTTAGGGGCTCGTCGAAGGTGTAAGACTTCAACTAGGGCTGGTCGGGTGATGATCAAGTAAAAAAAGATTATTCAAATAAAATAATAAAAAGAAGGTCTTGGGAACAATTCGTTTAAATTTTTTTCAAAAATGATGATTCCGAAGAAAAAAAGAAAAATCTGGGTAAGTTGTTTTTAAACTAGTTTTATTTATTTAAAATAAGTTTTATAAAATCATTAGTACATATTACACCATGTTTTCTTGCCAATTTAATTTACCTTCAGTTATAAAATAATTTGTGAATTTAGTTGGAATATTATCTGCTTCATGGATTGCTCGTCCACTGTTAGTTGGATTCACATTGGGTAATGGGGCTGGATTCACATTGGGTAATGGGGCTGGATTCACATTGGGTAATGGGGCTGGATTAATCATATCGTCCTGTTTTATACCACCTCTCATCCTAACCAAGTTGTGTAAAACACAAATGGAAATCGATCTTGACGTCTATTGGCCGGAGTAAGATACGCCATTTGTTACACATTATACCAAATGTACATTCGACATACCTCCGTGCTAAAGAAAAATTAATATATTTTTTTCCAGTGACAACATTTTACCACCATAGGGTCTCATCAGATGTTTAGTCATACCGAAAGCTTCGTCAGCTACAATTACATATGGTCATTTATATGCATCGCTCTCGTTATTTGTGATATATCTTGCCTCGGGAATATTCAAGGAATTTTCTGAGAGTTTTTTGAATTATGATGTTTCCTTAAAAACAACCGAATCACTGTCTTTTCCGTAAGCTCCGACGTCTATCCATATGAAGCAATAGTTAGCATCACACAAAGCCATTAAAAGTAATGAGAAAAAGTGTTTGTAATTGTAATACATTGATCCTGATTCAGGTGGCTGTATTAAACGAATGTGTTTGCCATCCAAAGCACCAATACAATTTGGAAAATATACTTTATTTTCAAATTGTATAGATATTTGTGTCCAGAGTTCTTTAGTTGGTGGACTCATGACCAAAGTTTTTAAATTTCTCCATAAAACTTGGCACACTTGCTTAATTATAGCCGATAGCGTAGACCTGCCAATTTTATAACCATATTGCAACTCTGCTAATGAAGAACCAGTTGCTAAGTACCTGTAACATAAAATAATAATTATTTAATTATTTTGCAGGATCAATTTTGCAGAAAAAATGGAAAAATTTACGTGATGCCTATGTAAAAGAACTCAAAAAAAGTAAAAATTTGAAGTCCGGTTCCTCAGCATCGACACCATCTTCATTTGCGCATTTCCAAAGATTGTCATTTCTTAAGCAAGTTGTCCAAAAACTAAAAACTGACAATAGCCTTGATGTTGTCGAAGTTACAGAGAATGTTGATTTGGACAGTGTTAACAGCAGCGTTCAATCTTCAACAGAAAATGTGCCCCGAAAAAAATACAAACTTCACCCTGCCGATGAACATTTTGCAGATTTTTTACAACAAAGCATAAATACTCGAAATAATAATGCAACAGGAAAGAAAGAAGATGATGATGAAGACAAATTATTTTGTCTTTCATTGATCAAGGAAATAAAACATTTTCCCGAAAACCGGCGTTTAAAGTTGAAAATTGAAATTTATAAATTATTAGAACGATTTGCACACGCACAGCCATTTGAAGATTTTAACTACCCGTCTACTTCATATAACTCACAACGACCGCCGAGAAACTATACCACTTCATTTAAAAGTCCTCAATACAGCAACACGATGCAGTACTCTGATAAAGAATCTTCAACACAATATGGCTATACAACTAGTTCCTACACTTCACCTCCCACAAATTCATCACAAGTATCATCACCCGGGACATCAAGTAACATCATCATACGAAGATTCTCAAGAACTAGATTTATTCAATTAAACAAAAAGTTAATTTGCTAAAACGACTTATTCATAATTTCTTATTTTTTATAATTTTTACTGTGATTAATAAACAATTAACTTACCGCAATGTTACAATGAGTTTTTCTTTTGGTGATATGCAATATCTTATAGCATCTTCACTGGATTTCAAATAATAAATAATAAATAATAATTTTATTCAAAACAACTTAGGACTAAATGGATTACATGAGTCAATTATCTTATGTTCTTAAGGTCTAAAATAATACATATGCCTGAACTAGGTTAAAACCTGTATCTCAGGCAGAAAGTGCTTCAAACGAAAAATTATAATCACATCAATCAGTAGTCATAATAAAACAAAGCAACGGTGCAAATTTGTAAAGTAACTTAATTATGCTAACTACGCTAAACTAGTAACATGAAATAAAGGTGCTTAGGTACAAAATTATTAGCCTACTTTAACAAGGCCAATGTCTTTTCTGTGTCATCTTACTGACATACATTGCGCCACCTACCTACCTCATCAATCAATACTATAATCCAATCATCGTAATACCTAATAAAATAGGGAAAAATCATATGAAAAATAATAAACTACTTACAAAAAGATAGGAATAAGACAACGAAATAAATTAATATGAATGTAAAAAACTATAGAACCTCCGGTATAGCTGATCCCTTAGGCAACCCCATAATCTATGGAATTGATGTATCTCTTTTCTGCCGCTAATTTTGCTGGGCAGTCGGCAGAGCCAGTTACATGGTTACCGGGCTTCTTATAGAACAAGCAGGTGGCACATTTTGGATGTTCAGCTGTCTTCTGGCATTCTTTGTTTGTGTGGCCGATGCCGCCACAGTGTCCACAAGTATGAGCTGCCTCGCGACAAAACTTCGCCGCGTGACCATACTGCTGGCATTTGTAGCAGCGCGTTACCAGAGTGAAATCCCTCACAGGACACGAGGACCAGTTCACGAAAACCCTGTTCTTGGTGATGAGTGCTTTACGTATGGCCGCTGGAACTTCGATAACATAATTGCAGGACTCAGCGTTCTTCTTGCCCGACTTATGGCTTAACTTTATGGCGCTCAGAAACTTTTCAAGGTCACAGTTGAGAGTCTCGGCTAAATTTTGGTGGAAGAGGCAGGAGAAAACTTCCTTTTCGGGCATCGATGTCGGTACTCCAATAACGACGACTCTCGGCTTTCGTTTAAGCGGCTCGTCGATTGTGAGGCCAGAATTAGTGATTTGCACTGTATTCTTTAGCTTTTCGATGTCATCCTTGGTATCGGTGCTGATGATGACGCCTCCGTCCCTTGTTTTCCGAAGTCCTCTCACATGCAGCTTCATTTGTTCAGGGCAGATTATTTTTTGTACTAGGGATTTCGTTTCTTCACTGGTCTTTAGTTTGTCGTTCGGGTATATGGCTACAGAACTGACATTTGTGGGCTTTAGGTAGGTGTTTGAACTTTTTTTGACCATGTTGGCGAATGAGGTTTCTTCTACTGGCTTCGAGGTCTTTTCAATTGTCTTGATGAGGTCTTTCAGCTGGTGGGATTGGGCAAGTTTGTCTTGGAGCATCTCTATATTGCAGTAGGCCTTCACAACTTTGGCTTTTACAGACTGGTAGTGGACGGCCATTTGCGAAGTACCATTAGCCACTTTACGACAGAGAGCGCTTACCCGTTGTTTTTGCTCAGAGTTCAGCTTGCCTTCGGATGCAATAGTGCACACCTCATTCAGGCACTGGTTGATTGAGTTCATCCAGCCTTGTATTTCTGGGGTAGTCACTACTTCGTACTCGGTTTCTTGGGCGGCAGGGACATGGCGAGGAGGTGGCTCAGGAGCGGGCGCGGTGGGGGTCGGGGGCGGCGAGCGCGCAGTCCGAGTGCTCCGGTGACCGAAGGAACTGGAGATATCCATTTCGCACTAATTTAGTTTGGATTTTTAGAAATATATCTCATTATTACAATAAAGTTCACACACGATACTAGAGACACAATTGGAAATAAACGAGGTCACGATTGAGTAATTGATTATTTGCAAATACTGTATATCAAGGCACGTCTTGCCTCAACGATGACCACAAAAATACAATTTTTTTTTTTGCAATCATTTTCAATAGAATCGTTTAAAAAATCAAAGGATGCAACTGACATCCGGAAATAGTTAAAAAAATTATCTTCGTGTAACCTGAAGTCGGGATACAAAGTGACAAACAGGCTGGAAGAAAGTCTGTCACTTAAAATTGGATGCACCCAGTATCGTCTTTGTCTTCTTCTGCGACGTCTCAGTCTTCTATACAATGTGTATTGTCGAACCTTGATCAAACGAGATGTGCGAATACACGACATATATTTATCGATAAAAAACAAAAAATAAAAAATTATATGTTACCTATCTCAAAAATATAGCCGATTTAATAATTTTTTTAATGAAAACTAATTCATCTGGTTTTTTCTTCGTGTCTTTTTGAGTAAACGGTGTATTTTATTCAAAGTAGTCTTATTTGAAAGCTAGATATTCTACCTAGCTAATAAAAAAAGAAAAATATACAATTTCAGTACATTAGCCTAGTAAAATCAATATTTTTTTGGAAATTTGCAAAAAAAAACCAAATTTTATTTTATTTTTGATCTGTAACTTTAAAACTGGGTTATTGAGGTATACTTTTTTGCATGTTGTATTAAACTTCATAATTTAATCTACAAATCCTCCAAAAATTATGAGTCTATCTCTTTTCGTTGTTATGTTATTCACCATTGAAAATAGGTACTTTCTGTCTTGTACAAAGATCAACAGGAATATCAACTGATTTAATCTACATAAATTATAAAATAAAACGAGGCAAGATAGGAAGAAATGGAATGAGGTCTTTGCCCAGCAGTGGGATAGTAACGACTGCTTAAGATAAAGTTTTTGTTTTTTTTACTCTTGACAAAACAGAAAGTACCTATTTTAAATGGTGAATAACATGACAACAAAAAGAGATAGGCCCATAATTTTTGGGGAATTTGTAGACTAAATTGTGGAGTTTAATATAACATGCAAAAAAGTACACCACAATAACTCAGTTTTAAAGTTACAGTTACAGATAAAAAATAAAATAAAAATCGTATTTTTTTTGCAAATTTCTAAAAAAATATTATTTTTACTAGGCTTATGTACCGAAATTGTATTTTTGTCTTATTTTCTTAGCTAGGTTAACTATCTAGCTTTCAATGAGGAGGATCTTTTAATAAAATACACCGTTTACTCAAAAAGAAACGAAGAAAAAACCAGATGAAGTAGTTTTCATTAAAAAAATAATTAAATCGGCTTTATTTTTGAGATAGGTAACATATAATTTTTTATTTTTTGTTTTTTATCGATAAATATATGTCGTGTATTCCCACATCTCGTTTGATCAAGGTTCGACAATACACATTGTATAAAATCCATAAGCAAATTTCCTCCTCCACGTCCATTGTTAATCAATGTTGAAGCCACACTGGCGCGCGTACATATACCGTCATGTGAATGCTCCAACCGCGCGGCCATCTGAACTTAGCCTTATGATAGTGTAACGGACCCAGGCCTATGTAGGCTTGATGAGTACCAGATTATATGCAATAATAGAGTTCCTTTATTATAGTTAGGAACATTTCAAATCAAAATATCAATTTATCTCTGTAATTTAGATCTCTGGTAGAATTTACTTTAGCTGTGAGTAAATTGTACCTTTCTTTATAGTTAACTGTTATTTGAATAGAGTTTTAGATAACCTGACTTTAGTTGATTAGCCTAAGCCTCACGACATCTCTAGCTTGCAGGGAAACTTAACATAAAATGTAAACAAGCTGGTTGGCAGGAATTTAGTATTGTTTAATATATTTTACACATACATTTAAATACAGTAAATAGGCAGAAAAACAGACAGAACTTATTACTAAGGTGCACAAAGAAATATTAAGATAAGTCAATTAAACAATTATAAATTGAGATTGGCTCCGCCACCCTTTCGGCTCTGTAACGGAGAATGTTGTTAGATTCCACGTATGGACTAACAAGATTCTCAGTTAATAGTCCTCCCGTTCTGTATTAATAACAGCGCCTCCAAGACTGTCAAGAACTGAAGGTCGCTTGCCAATCCTGTACCCGGAAACCAATCAGAGAATTATACAAGGTGCGAAACACAGTCGCCCAGACTCAGGAGAGTTTAAAGGGGATTTGTGGCCTCAAAATTAGGCGGGATGTTCCTGAGAAAACACAATGTATCGTACGATTGGTTTTAGCCACAGTAAGTGTTGATTATGTGAATGAGTAGGCCTCTCAGGCTTTCTGTAAGCTGAGTATTCAAGGATCGCTAATATCAATCGTATGGGTA
Organism: Eupithecia dodoneata; assembly: GCA_947044415.1. NCBI lineage: Eukaryota > Metazoa > Arthropoda > Insecta > Lepidoptera > Geometridae > Eupithecia > Eupithecia dodoneata. The sequence continues at coordinate 323,114 of OX345656.1, read as the reverse complement.
CAATAATTATAGAATAAACTTAGCTTTGTACTCGAACAGGAACACTCGTCAATCGTCGAAACGTCTCGTCCAAACTTTATAACAGATTTTACTTATAAATTACTTGTTTTACTTTATACAGACTCTACTATATCGGCCAAGCCAAGCCACAAGAATTAATACGACGCGAGATATGACTCAGACTTTAAGACTTTTACGCGGTGTTAGGACCTCGAGTCCTCCGATCTCTCCCTCAACTCCGATGACTGACTCCATCCCCTCTCTTGTAAGGGTATATATCCTTCTCCCGTCAACCCCCGCCTGCGCCCGCGCATAACGGTATTCCCAAAAATAGCTGCTTAGACGTTGCTGCTAATTGGTTCATTAACGGCCAGGGGTGGAGCAAACTTGGGATGAAACCTCCCCATTTTGCATTGTTTCTGCGTCCCGTCACAAGATGTCGCTGCATGTCGCAAAACTCGTGACTCTTAAAAGAATGAAATGCATGAGCGTTAATTGTAACTTATAACAGTATTGGGAATCATTATCTTTGATCTTCCATGATAGAATAAAACTAATATTTCGCCAATTGTATGGCATATAAATATTTCGTTATAAAACGAGAAGCCTTATTTAATAAGTATTCATTTCCGTTGTGACGTCTCCAACGAGAATGAATAAAGCATCATGCATTTATTATAATTAAACTTAAATGTTAACCATTGCCAATATATCTATCATTCATTAAAACTAACTTTCATACTTATTGTTTGTACACGTGCAAGCGATATTAGAAGGTCATAACAAAAAGAATGGCTTCTTTTTGTAAAAGAAATCCATTTAAACTGATTGAAAAAAAGACCTCTTGTCTCAAACTGCACATGACGGACAGAATTCTTTCTTATCTTAAAAAAAAAACTTAAGAATTTATATTTATTGCGAGGTTGATTGTTCTAAAGTGTTATGTTATCTAAAGTCCTATGGCCTTTCGTGGGATAAATATTTATTGCTACCAGATGTAGGATTTCTTTCAACCAAATCTTATGTTGGTCTTGACGTTTGTAGTTTATGGATTGCATAGCTAAGGCAATCAACAAAAAAAAAAGGTCGGTCCACTTGTGTCGTGCGTCTATAGCATGTACCATCACATTCCACCCTCTGAAAATTCTACACGCAGAAAATTTCGAGTAATGAAGTTTTCATAAGACCATTCTCGTATCCAAATTATCAATATTTTTTTTTTTCTAGTTTGTTTTTTCCTTATTTGTTTCCTAATTAGATTGTCATAAGTATAACACCTATGCTAGTTATTACTAGCTATTTATGATATTACCCAAGTCCACCCTCAGACTGGACATACGCTTATAAATTCAATATTGATTATTATTATTTTTCATCTCCTTATGTATATACATACAAAGAGGAAACGTCCTCTCCAAATATAACTAAAACGCAACTGACCACCCTCATACCTTCGGTTTTTTTTATGCTACGCATAACAACTAAACGCAAAAAAAATGTGCTCATGGATCTGTCACCTATCTACTCTAGTCAAAGTCAAAGTCAAAGTCAAAGTCACCTACCTAAACCAATATCTTTATCCCTACCTAACCAATTATCAACCTTAGTCTTCGTATATGTAAAGTGTACTTCTCTCTACAAAATAATGTTTGCAATAAAGTTGCATCTCATCATTTTCATTTGCCTGATCTTAAAGATCTTGTACTTAAAACGATTGCGGCAGTATTTTAAGTCAGATCTTGACTTTAATGTGACCCAAGTCATATCCTTAATTTGACACCGTTTCTGATATAAGACTGAACGAGTCAAGGATACTGTTGATTAAATTTTATTTGCACACACTAGGCTTTTGTGCGATTGACCAATTATGGGCCACTTAATACTCCTTTTTCTTTGTCTCATTTCTGTTTCACTCGTTACCCAATAGATTACTAACGACTCCATAAATCAGCTATGCTTCTTCTCCTACCCCTAACCAAAACTTATAGTCTTAGCCACTAACCTGTAATGCTACTTGCATCACATATATTATGTAACATTTACCAATCCCATTGGTAACGGCTCATATAAATCTGCAACCATAATCTCTCCTATAGATCACCTACAACTCCATGAAACAACTATACTTCTTCTCTTGCCCCTAACCAAAACATAAAACCTTAGCCACTTTCTTGTAATATAACTTGCATCACTAATATCATTTACCAATCCCATAGGTAATGGCTCATATAAATCTGCAACCATAATCTCTCCTATAGATCACCTACAACTCCATGAAACAACTATACTTCTTCTCCTGCCCCTAACCAAACTTTATAGACTTAGCCACTTGCTTGTAATATTACTTGCGTCACTAATATCATTTACCAATCCCATAGGTAATGTACATATAAATCTGCAAACATAATCTCTCCTATTTCCAATGCTATACCGGTTTACTAGGTCCTTCGGTAGTTTGTAGCTCATGTTTCGCCTTCTGACATAATATGTCACATGCTCGAACTACCCTTCCTATCTCACGAAACATACGTGTAAAATAAAATCTCATCAATGCGTAAACTTTATGTCAACCAAAATGCCCTATTTCTTCATGGACGTTCCTTATCGACTCGTCCTTCCTTGAATTAGGTATTACAATACCTCTTGCTTGGAAATAGTCCAATGCACTTCAGCTTCAGACAAACCTTTGTTTTATTTTATTTTATTTTATTTTATAATTTTGGGAAAACTAACAGCTAGGTAACTAAATACTAAACACAGTGTGTAACTAACGGCTAATTATAAGTTTCCACAGATATAAGTAAAAGTTACTAAATTTAAATACTAACAGTCGAAAAAGGAAAAAGACAGCACATTTGGTTGAAAATACAAACTAAGTTACATTAAATACTTAAGCAAAGAAAAAACTACTCAACCAGCGTTTAAGACGCTTGGTTGAGGTATTAAATAAATCTAAATCTACTTCATCGTTGCCATCAACAAACATAGTATTTGCTTGGATGTTATTGAATGATTTGCATGCCCTTAAGATGAAAGAGTTCTGCCTGTAGTTCGTCCTCACCAGTGGTTCATACAAGAGCTTTGGCTTACGAAGTGAGCTTATGTTCGTGCGCAGACCAATCAGCTCTAACAGCTCTGGACAGTCCACCGTTCCGTTCGCTATATTCATGAGATAGCATAAGTCAGCAATATTCCTACGTTCGATAAGGGGTAAGAAGTGAAATTTACGACAGCGTTCATTATAATCTTGTAAAAAAATCTTTGCTCTAAACTGCAAGTAGCGTAAAAAACGCTTTTGAATGCCTTCAATTCTAGAAATATAGATGTCATAGCGCGGGTTCCAAACCTGCGAGGCGTACTCTAAATGACTGCGAACATACGCACAGTACAGAATCTTAAAGGTCTTAATACTGGTAAACTCCGATGACATCCTAAGTACAAAACCTAACGATTTTGATGCTTTCTTGACAATGTGATCGATGTGATGATCAAATAAGAGCTTGTTATCGAAGTTAACACCCAAATCTCGGATAGTTTTCACTCTAGATAAGACAGTATTATTCAATGTGTAGTCAAAGTTAAGTACATGTTGTTTACGCGTGTACGTTGATACATAGCATTTGGATACGTTTAACTGGAGGTTGTTAGTGGTGCAGTAAAGTTGAAAACGATAAAGTTCATTTTGTAGGCGCAGAGCATCATCATTGCTACGAATAACGGTGAGGATCTTCATATCGTCTGCATAGAGGAGTACTTTGGAACTATTAAAGCAGGTGTGCACATCATTGACCATTATGAGGAATAGCAGTGGACCTAGAAGGGAGCCCTGGGGTACTCCAGAAGGAATGCTCATGGCAGAAGAAGAGTAACCACTGAGTACTACAGTTTGGCATCTGTTATTAACATAAGAGGTGAACCAGCGGTAAAGGTTGCCTCTTATTCCAATAAGCTGTAGTTTTTTTAAGAGAATTAAGTGATCTGCTACATGATCTTACTATCTTAGGGTCAACCCCCCTCTGATCATTGAAATACACAGCGAGCAATACCAATAGCACTGCTGCCAGCTGTCTGCAAGCTATATGGTTTCTTTGTGTCTGGCTGGATGTATTCACATCACGGAATCTAAAAACAGCCCTTTGGCTCGTTCATAGACTCTCTGTACCTTAGGCGTCCATTCATATGGAAGGCCTTTTTGTTTATATATTCGTAAGTTATAATAGCCCTTGTTACCGTGTATCACTTTAGGGACGCTGCGAATTGTTTTATAGCTTTTGTGATGTTAGGGCATATTTTTATATTATAATCAGTATTATAGTAGGTAAGGTACCTTATTATAATAGTATTTGATTCTATTTGACTTTCGTGTTTATAAAGTTGTTATTTTTCCAAATTGTACGTCCTGAACAATTAGTTTACAAAACATTGATGTCCCTGGTTTCATCATATTCCATTCTACTAACTCAGTAGTACTAATGGCTACTAGTTATAACTACATATATAGGTATATAAATACAATCCTTTGTATTGCGGTAGGAACCTGTACCGTTTTTGTCTTAAGCAGATCTGTATTAATATCAATTATGTTTATAGGGATGTAAAATGTGTTTGTAGATTCATTTTCCACTAAGAGATTCGAACTCTCGTTTCCTAGGTCATAATTAAATATTTATTAATCTATTTGATTAATATAAATACAGCCTTAGCCTTCTATATTGCGGTACATAGGAATCTAATCAGTACCTTATAATGCGATAATAAGGGCCTTTATCAATGATGTTTATATTGTATTGAGGAAGGAATCGAACCTTCCCTCTTTTAATTTTTTCTTTCGTTTGTTTGTTTTAATCAAACTGGTGGTCTTTTAAGCAAAAGGCTGACCTTTATCAATAAAGTTTTTCAATTATTAATTAGCAGAATGTTGGGAGTCGAACCCGCTGCATAATATGTCTAATCTAAGACTGACCTTAATTAATAATATTAATAGAAATAATTATGTTCGTAAAAATATCTTATAGGTACGCCAGAAAGTTGAACTCTTGTTTCTTACATCTTATTTATAACTCTTTAATCCACTGGATTAATATAAATACAGCCTTTTATATTGAGGTAGGAGTCGAACCTTCCTTTTTTTTTTTTTTATAATCCTCTTTTTCTATTGTCCTTGTCAATCAAACTTGTGGTCTTTTGTGCATTAGGCTGACAATTACCAATCAAGTTTATTAAACTATAAGCAGAATTTTGGGAGTCGAACCCGCTGCATAATAATATCTCAATCTGACTTTTATTAATAATGTTAGTTTAGTTATATAAATTCTGCAGAATATTGGGAATCAAACCCGTTGGAATAATTAATAATCCCTGTGTATTTTATTGTATTGATCTTCATCAAGATGTAACTTCAACTATTTACAGACTGTCGGGAGTCGAACCCGCCTTTTAATATCTTATATGTCTAAAAATGACCTTTATAAATAAAGTCAATTTAAAAATATATCTGCAGAGTATTGGGAATCGAACCCGTTGATCCCTGTTTATTTTATTGTATTAATCATCATCAAGAAATGTTACTTAAACTATTCGAAGACTGTCGGGATTCGAACCCGCCTTTTGATATCTTTAACTGGGCTTCATTCACTTTACAACACCATATCAATTAAATTTGAATTACTTAGCCTTGTCTAATCTAAACTAGATATCCTAGGTTTGTCAATATTTTTGCTAACTTATAGGCTTGTGATGTCATCATTACCTGTGATCATAATTCCAGGCAGACAAAATGATGTTTTTTTTTTTTTTACTTTTATCTTTTAATTTGCTGGGTTTAAAGATTAGTGTACCGCTATTATTGCAGGTTACACCATGTCTCTTCCTTCATACAGTAGAATCGCACTTTGAATTGGATTCTTTAGTTTTATTGCCTACGGCGATTTCTCTATTAATCAGAGTTGATTGACGCTCATACATTCAATTCGGCTGTCTATTTGCATACGATCAATCTAGGGATTTCTCATTTAATAATTAAATTCGCTTTTTATCCTCCTGTCTCTAACTATTTATCCTAATACTTAATCTTAAACATCTATACCTAAATTATAACCCATATCTGGATGAGGAATGCTTAACTCCTCTAAATCCCTATTTATTTATTTAGCAAGTAACACGATTTAAATAAACCTATACTTGTGTTGTGCTTTCATCTCAATTTAAGCGCTATTATTTGCTTATATGCAAATAATCAATCAAGATCTTTTCATAACGATGAGATACTTGAGGTAAGTTGGATTCATAAATTTGTAATTATCTTTCGGTATTGAATCCTAACAGAACATTCGTTTGTTGTAGTAGTTTTATCTTGTCTTTTATAGTGGTGTTAATTTATTGTTTCCCTATTACCTTTCTGCGAATGGGTTTATGTGCAAAATTCGTATCAAGATTTTTTTAAAATTCGCTTGGCATGCTAAAATAAAACCATTTTCATGCGCTGTAAGCCTTAAATATACTAACCAGTACTAAATTTCTGTGACATATTAACTTCAGTAATTTAGTAAATCACTTGTATAAATGTTTTTCCCAACAAGTCAAGATATCAGAGTGCTGTCTTTTCAACATAAAACTCAGGTTTACGGTCATAAAACTCAGGTCTGTTCAATCTGAACCAAGTTTTGTTTTAATGTTTGTTATCACCAGCTCGTTTAGCAGCAAGCTCTTTGCTTTGTTTTTTTTCTAAATTGCGCATGTTTATATGTTCATATGCTTTCGACAAATGGTCGTTATTTGTAAAAAAATCTGGATTTGTGATCGTCAAAATGTTAAGTCTACGTTGTGTTTATATTTTTTTATATTACCAGATTCTATCTAGCAGCTAGGCTATCGCTTCGCACTTCACTAGATCCTTGCTCACGAGCACCAAATGTAACGGACCCAGGCCTATGTAGGCTTGATGAGTACCAGATTATATGCAATAATAGAGTTCCTTTATTATAGTTAGGAACATTTCAAATCAAAATATCAATTTATCTCTGTAATTTAGATCTCTGGTAGAATTTACTTTAGCTGTGAGTAAATTGTACCTTTCTTTATAGTTAACTGTTATTTGAATAGAGTTTTAGATAACCTGACTTTAGTTGATTAGCCTAAGCCTCACGACATCTCTAGCTTGCAGGGAAACTTAACATAAAATGTAAACAAGCTGGTTGGCAGGAATTTAGTATTGTTTAATATATTTTACACATACATTTAAATACAGTAAATAGGCAGAAAAACAGACAGAACTTATTACTAAGGTGCACAAAGAAATATTAAGATAAGTCAATTAAACAATTATAAATTGAGATTGGCTCCGCCACCCTTTCGGCTCTGTAACGGAGAATGTTGTTAGATTCCACGTATGGACTAACAAGATTCTCAGTTAATAGTCCTCCCGTTCTGTATTAATAACAGCGCCTCCAAGACTGTCAAGAACTGATCGCTTGCCAATCCTGTACCCGGAAACCAATCAGAGAATTATACAAGGTGCGAAACACAGTCGCCCAGACTCAGGAGAGTTTAAAGGGGATTTGTGGCCTCAAAATTAGGCGGGATGTTCCTGAGAAAACACAATGTATCGTACGATTGGTTTTAGCCACAGTAAGTGTTGATTATGTGAATGAGTAGGCCTCTCAGGCTTTCTGTAAGCTGAGTATTCAAGGATCGCTAATATCAATCGTATGGGTACAATAATTATAGAATAAACTTAGCTTTGTACTCGAACAGGAACACTCGTCAATCGTCGAAACGTCTCGTCCAAACTTTATAACAGATTTTACTTATAAATTACTTGTTTTACTTTATACAGACTCTACTATATCGGCCAAGCCAAGCCACAAGAATTAATACGACGCGAGATATGACTCAGACTTTAAGACTTTTACGCGGTGTTAGGACCTCGAGTCCTCCGATCTCTCCCTCAACTCCGATGACTGACTCCATCCCCTCTCTTGTAAGGGTATATATCCTTCTCCCGTCAACCCCCGCCTGCGCCCGCGCATAACGGTATTCCCAAAAATAGCTGCTTAGACGTTGCTGCTAATTGGTTCATTAACGGCCAGGGGTGGAGCAAACTTGGGATGAAACCTCCCCATTTTGCATTGTTTCTGCGTCCCGTCACAAGATGTCGCTGCATGTCGCAAAACTCGTGACTCTTAAAAGAATGAAATGCATGAGCGTTAATTGTAACTTATAACAGTATTGGGAATCATTATCTTTGATCTTCCATGATAGAATAAAACTAATATTTCGCCAATTGTATGGCATATAAATATTTCGTTATAAAACGAGAAGCCTTATTTAATAAGTATTCATTTCCGTTGTGACGTCTCCAACGAGAATGAATAAAGCATCATGCATTTATTATAATTAAACTTAAATGTTAACCATTGCCAATATATCTATCATTCATTAAAACTAACTTTCATACTTATTGTTTGTACACGTGCAAGCGATATTAGAAGGTCATAACAAAAAGAATGGCTTCTTTTTGTAAAAGAAATCCATTTAAACTGATTGAAAAAAAGACCTCTTGTCTCAAACTGCACATGACGGACAGAATTCTTTCTTATCTTAAAAAAAAAACTTAAGAATTTATATTTATTGCGAGGTTGATTGTTCTAAAGTGTTATGTTATCTAAAGTCCTATGGCCTTTCGTGGGATAAATATTTATTGCTACCAGATGTAGGATTTCTTTCAACCAAATCTTATGTTGGTCTTGACGTTTGTAGTTTATGGATTGCATAGCTAAGGCAATCAACAAAAAAAAAAAGGTCGGTCCACTTGTGTCGTGCGTCTATAGCATGTACCATCACAATAGAAGATAGATAACTTATGTATTAGGTATTTTAGTCAGTTTTCGCAATAAAAAAATATTTCTGATTGGCCTTGACCTGCCGCATAAGCACCTTTAAGGTTATCCACTCATTATGGGACACCCTGTAGATAAAAGAACGTAACATAAGGAACTGCTTTGAAACTTGGTGCCTTTCTATATGTAGGTATAATTATCTCACCTCTTATCTCGTCTGCTATCTATCGAATAAACTTAGCTTTCACATTTAAAAAATTAATTAATAGTAACTTCTATAAATAAGGGCTTTTTATTTTATTCGAAATTTTATTTTAATATTTTTATTTATTTATTATATTATGTACCTATACCTTCCTATGTTATGTCCGTTAGGTTATTTATTTATATTTCCGGGTCCTGACGACAGACATTTTAGTGATGTTTAAATTGGCACGTTATTTGTTTATTTTGTTCTTCTTCTGTAATTACCATATTATTATTGTAATCAGTTATACATATTATATGCGCACTACAAGCGGAAACTGTGTTAGCTTCATTTACTCATATTTTAAATGTACTATTAATTGTAGCATAAGCTTTTTGTTTCCCAAATATATAAAAATTAAATTAAATTAAATGAATGTTTTTGATTAGATAATAATGGCCTACAATAATAATGATTGGTGATGTCAGTGCCAGGTCCCGTGACGTCACTGCGCGCGCTGGCTGCTGGCGCGGACGCGCTGCTCGTGACGTGGCTGGCGCCCGCGCGCGCCGCCGCCCTCACGCACTACACGCTGCACGCGCGCGAGCTCGGCAAGTACGTGTCGCGGCGGCGAGTGGACTGCACGCTCCGCCCGGCCCCGTGGCTCAGGTCTGTGTGTCCGCAGGGGCGGCAGCGGCGGCGAGTGGGCTCAGCGCGTGGAGGCGGGCGGCGCGGAGCTGGCGCACGAGGTGCGTCCTCTGCGTGCCGCCGTGCACGCCGTGTGGGTAGTGGCGCACGCCGCCGCCGGCGCCGCGCCGCCCTCGCGTCGCGTCAGCGCCGCGCCTGCAGAGATAGGTGAGACTCCCAACTCCCGGCGGCGCTACTCTAGTATTGAACCTCTCGTCTGAATGTCCCTCTCCTGCGCAGCGTCCGTGCGCATCTCGTCGTTCGCGCGCGAGGTGGTGGCGGCGCACGGCGGGGCAGCGGCGCTGCCGTGCGCGGCGCTGGGCGCGGGCCCGCTTCGCCGACGCTGGTCGCCCCCCCCGCCGCCCGCGCACTCGATCTCGGACGCCGGAGAGCTGCTCCTGCACGGTGAGTGCGCGCTCCCGGCCCCGCTCCGCTCCCGGCCCCGCCCCGCTCACGCTCACTGTCCATCCGCAGAGGTGACGGAGTCGCTCGCAGGCAACTACACGTGCTGGGTGCGGAACGCGGGCGGCGTGGAGTCGGTGACGCACCGCCTGCGCGTGCGCGCCGCGCCCGCCGCGCCAGCGCCGCGCCTGCAGCGCGCTGAGCCGCACGCGCTCCACATCGCCTGGGACGCTCCGCGAGACAACGGCGCGCCCGTGCTAGGTGAGGAATCACGACGCGGCGCGGTTCAAACTCATTGTTTAAACTCTGTACTGTAGGATAGTGTATCTAGTGCGTGCGCAGGGTACTGGGTGGCGTGGGCGCGCTGGGAAGACGGCGCGGAGGCGGGGCGGCGCGCGCTGCCGCGGGGGGAGGGCGCGCTGGTGCTGCGCGCGCTGGCGTGCAGCGCGCACTACCGCGTGACGCTGCGGGCGCACAACGCGCTCGGCGCCTCGCCGCCCTCGCCGCCGCTGCGCGCAGCCACCACCGGAGACAGTGAGCTAGCATACATACCTACACCTCTTTATCGTTCTAATGCTGCGTCTAATAAACCGAAATAGATGAATAAATTAGGTATTACGATTAAACCTGTTCTTGATTTGAAATGTACCTACATTGTTATATAAGCAGTCAAAACTTTCAAAAAAACATAAAATTAAATGTATTGAGAACACCCCACAATAGGTAGACTGCTGATGTTTCCACTTTGTTTACTCTATAGATGTGGAAGTTTCTTCTATTATTTTTGTATGATGTTCACGTTAACATTTCGAATAAAGAGTTTTTGCTGCTTGCTGAAATGAATGGCGGGCCGGCCTGCCCCGAGTGAGTGAATGTGTGGAATGAAGGCTAGAGTGAATGGCGATTGATCGGTCACTGAATGAGCTGTTTGCTCTAGATGTCTGCGGTTGTCTGCCTAAACAAAATGAAATGTAAATGACGAGAGGTGTGGGTCCAGGGGCGGTCGCGGCGCCGGGGTCGGAGTTCGTGTGGGCGAACAGCACGGCGCTGAGGCTGAACCTGCTGGCGTGGCGCGCGCGCTGCCCCGCGCCCGCCTACAGCGTGGCGCTGCGCCGCCCGCCGGAGCCCTTCGCGCCGCTGCAGCACGACGCCGAGAGCGCGCTGGCAGCGCGCCTCGCACCCGCCACCTGGTACGAGGTGCGCGTGGTGGCGCGCTCCCCGGCCGGCGACACCGTGGCGCTGTACCGCGCACCCACGCGCGCCGCCAGCGGAGGTGAGTGTGCGCACTCCCCCCCTTCCCTTCCACCCTATACACGCCGTCACTGACGTTTCCAAAATAACTCATGTCATGAGGTAGACCTTAAAAATAATGCAGTTTGAGTGTTAAAGTTAAAGGTTGATGCACGTTGTCGCCCGCAGAGATGATCGGAGAGCCGGTGCAGGTGGAGGTGGAGGCAGGGGCGGGCGCGGGGGAGGCGTGGCGCGCGGGTGGCGCGGTGCAGGTGCTGCTGGCCGGTTCGCTCGCCGCACTGCTCGCCGCGCTCACGGGTGAGTGTAACGAGCCGACTACCTCTACTACCTCCTTACTAGTTTCTGGTTGTTAGCGCTATTTCGTAGTTTTGATCTAAATCTATACTAATATTATAAAGAGGAAAGGTTTGATTTTTTGTTTTTTTACTGGACCGATTTGAAAAATTCTTTCACCGTTGGAAAGCTACACTATCCCCGGTGAACATAGGTTATATTATATTTTCAAAAAACTTAGGAATCCGGAATAAAACCGTGCGAAGCCGGGAAGGTCCGCTAGTTCCTTATAATGGCAATAATGTGCCGCTAAGTCAGATGTCAATGTCAAGTGGACACACAGTCCATCTGAAGTAGGTATTTAAAAAAGAAGTTGAAATGGTCTCTTAACAAATATGAAAATTCTACAACGCAGCGTATGAAAGTTCTATTTCTGCTCATAAAATTAGGAAATCACACTGATCAGTGATCACCGAGACAAAACACAAACCCAAACACAGTAGGTATTTTCAACTTCTGTAATATTTGCAGTTACAGGTGCGGCCGTGTTGCGTCGTCGGCGCGGCGCGTGCGGGGCGGCGCGAGAGGTCCGGGGGGCGCGGGGCGGGCTCGCTCCGCTCTACTCGCCGGAGCCCGCCAAGGGGAACGGCAAGGCCCCCCCCACCGGCACGTGGAGACGAGCGCGTGCCTCCCCCCCTCCGGAGAGTGACCGGTCGGCGCGCACGCCTGCGGCAGGCTCGCAGGAGGAGATCAGTCCGTACGCGACCTTCAGCATGTCCGCGGGCGCCTGCGGGGAGGGGGCGGAGGCGGCCTGCGCCCTGCCCCTGTGCACGTTCGGCTGCGCCGCGCCCCCGCCTCGCCCGCGCCGCCAGGGGTACCCTCCGCGCGCACACGCAGGTTCCTACAGAACATTAAGTATTTTGTGAAGAGCATTGATAAGAAGAAGAGTCTGACTGAGCGAACGGCCTCGCGCGGCAGCCTCAGACGTTAGCCGCGAGAGGCAGCCACAAAATTGAATTTGAAAATCTTCTCTTAGTGCTCTATTAGTAAAATCGGGACATTGCGCGCATGGCTCGGCTCCGAGGCATGCTCGGCCGAGTCACGTCCACACCGACCGAACATTTCGCTCACGAGGCTGCCTCGCCCGAGCATGCGTCCGGTGGAGACGCGGCTAATGACAAGTTAAGACATAATTTATGTTCAAATACCTAGATAATAAAAATAATGTTTTAATGTTTCGTCAGAGTACGGAGAAGGGCCGCGCGACAGTGACTCGGAGTCGAGCGGGTCGGCATGCGCCGCGTGCGCTCTGCCGCCGCCGCTGTACGGCGCGCCGACGCCGTCCGCCGCCGCCGCCGCCGCGCAGGAGGCGGAGTACCTCGCGGCGCGCCGCCGCCGCCGCCGGCCGCCCCCACCGACGACTGTCAGGTGAGCATCATGCCGGGAACTCAATCATTCAATATTTATATATTTCTTTTCACAAAGTTTCCATTAGCAGCTCATATTTACGTACCTACTTGGAAAAGAACTAAGGTAAAGAATTTACGCTTTTAAATTGTTGACAAAACTGCTTAACTAAGGTTTACTTACAATCTGTATTCAAATGTAAAATACTATGTTAAGGAAATACTCAGGTTCCGCAATATAACAAAAATTAATAAATGTTTCTTTTTCCAAAAAGCCACCGTTTCTAAGAAGCACGATGATAGATACGGCGGCGGACTTAGTCTCGGTAATATATTAGAGAGCCCCGCTAGAGGCGCTGCATCCCGGCTCACACCACACCAGCATGGCTTCAGGCTTGCCTCGTGAGGCGCCGCCGTAGTACCCGCGCAGGCCCGCGTTCCCGCGCTCACCGCCGCTTCTGTCCGCAGGTCCGCCGCCGCCGCCGCCGCCACCACTGCCGCTGCCGCCGTCTTGACGACTACACGAAGTTTTTAAGTGAATTTATATATTAGGGAAATATACCTATGTACATAACATTGTATTCATCCTTCGTTCCATTCTGACTGAACCATAACCTATGTATTTAGGTAAGTTTGTACATAAAATGGTTTTAAAATGTTTTTTGTTTTTCATTAATTTCATCTTCTTTCAGCCGGGAAAAATCTAAAACCGTGAGTATGTCAGTTTTGTTTGAAGAAAAACAAAGCTTACGAGCTTTCTGTAGGGTAAAGCCACGTCACGGGCCGGCGGCGGAGTAACGCGGGCCGGTAGCCTTGGCCTCGGAGTACTTATTGTAATGATAGGTGTCTCGTGTAGTACGTTACGTACCTATTCATTAATAATACCGGCCCGCTCCACTAGTATTATCAAGTATTTGTTACGAGTGCTGCCCCATTAGGAGAATGTGATAGATACATTCTGTAAATAATTGTCCACCTGTCTAACGTAAAACGTTAAACAGGTGGACAACCGCAGGCCGGTTTATACTCAGGGTAAGCTACTTTACGACGAACAAGAGTCGAACAACAAAGTGATTGTAAACATGTTCCTTTTTTATCTCCGAGATACGGAACCTCAAAAATTTGTAATCATTTATTTGACACATAAAACACACACATACTTAATCAGCTTAAACATAAAAGTAAAAAATTAAAACAAAACATAATTATCAAAAGTAATAAACTAAGAGATGCGTGTGTGTAGCATTGTGTGCAGTGCCAAAGGTAATAGCTCAGTGATAATATTGCTCTATGAGCAAACACTGATGTTCAGCTATCACCTTCAAGGTGACGAGACAATCTACCCTCCTGTGTGGATCATGCAAAAACGCAACCCTAGCTACAGCTACATCTTCACCTTCACCTAAACCTGCTGGGTTACATACTCCTGGCCACTCCACTACTACCTTGGATCAGGTATTAGCTGAACTGCATCACGGAATAAGCAGCATCAACGGCCGGCTAGATTGGGAACTTCCTACCCTCATTAATGATGTGAAGGAACTAAAAGACAATCTAACAGGCATCGAAGATTCCATCAGCGACATCAAAAAAGACTTAAAAATACACGATGCTACCATCGTCGACTTCGGCAATCGCCTTCACCAACTTGAAGTCCGTCCCCAAGCTGCCTGCGACAACGAGCAAGTCAACTCTAAACTCGTCCAACGATCTGCCGAGTTAGCTGCCAAGGATCAGTTTCTAAGGCTAAATAACATTGAACTAAAAGGCGTTCCTGAAAAGCACAATGAAAACCTGTTCACTCTGGTCAATAAAATCGGAGAAGTCATAGGACAACCAACGTCTAAAATCGACATCAATTACATAACGCGAGCTCGCTCATCTAACAAGACGAAATCGATTATTGTGGGCTTCGTGAATAGATATACAAAAGGAAACTTTGTCGCTGCTGCCAGGGCTTTCAAGAAATTAACCGCGGAAGACTATTTATAATTAAACTAGCTGCGCCCCGCGGCTTCGCCCCCGTGGAAATCTATGTGTCAAATAGTTTAAATGATAAAAAGTATCCTATGTTAGACTCCTGGTTCTAAGCTACCTCTCCACCAATTTTCAGCTAAATCTGTTCAGCCGTTCTCGAGTTATAAGTGTTGTAACAAACACGACTTTCTTTATATATATAATAGATAGATAGATAAGCTTTTTGTTTCCCAAATAAAATAAAATAAAATAGTTAAGGCGGGATAAGACTAGTGATTCGCAGATAGTGACACGCGATGTCTCCGAGAGTTGGTCTCTTATATGGTATAGCACCTTCAGTCGGAAGAAACAGGCTTTGACCAGACTAAGCACATGACTCTCGAATCTTAAATGAGAATCATAGACTATGCCAAGGCTACGGGCTTCCTCTACACGTTCTAGTGGCTGACCCTGAATCTTCACTTCAAGATCGCCACGTAATCTACTTAACTGTGTGTCTTTGATCCCATAACCATGTATTTTGACTTGGTAGGATTTAAGACAAGAGCATTACGAGTCAACCAGTCAGCGATATTGTCCAGATCTTCATTTAGACGTGATACAGCTTCTGGAATCTTAGATAGATAGATAGATAGACCTGTCAAAAAGGTCAGCGAAAAGCTTTGCTCTAAGAGCAAAACACTGTTCTTCAGTATTATCCTTTGAGGCGACCAGAAGAACGATACACTGACATAATAATGATGTGTGATTGCATAATAATTTTGATACAATCGAATGAATGACTGTGCAGTGCTGTAATAAGAACCAACTATAGGTACTTATATAAAAAGACATGTATTTGTAATTATGTGTTTTTGTTTCTGTGTAACTAAAAAGTTTCTGTGTAATTATAAAATATATATATATATATATATATATATATATATATATATATATATATATCTTATCTACCACATCTGACAAGTATAGCTGTACATCATCGGCGTAGCAGTGGTACGTGGAATGGGTAATAGCATTAGCGAGATCTGTACTATAAATGATGAAGAGTAGCGGTCCCAGAATGGAGCCTTGGGGAACACCACGAGTAATGACTTTAGGCTGAGATCTTTCAATGGAACCGTCACTCTTCACCAAATTAACTAGCTGATAACGGTTGCTTAGGTAACTGCCAAACCACGCGATCGAGTTTTCATCTAAACCGTAATAAGATAACTTAGCCAGCAAAAGATTTATATTTAAAGAGTCAAGAGCGCGGGAATAGTCTAAAAGTGTTAAAACAGTGCTAAGTCCTTTGTCTTGTGCCACTAGTACGTTGTCGGTAACATCAAGTAAAGCCGTAGCTGTACCGCGGCCCTTTCGAAACCCAGATTGTAGAGAAGGTAAAATATCGTAACTTTCAACATACTTTGTAAGCTGTCCACAGATGGCCTTTTCCAGTAGCTTAGAAAGGAACGGAAGGATACTAATAGGACGTAGATCCTTGGAGATCAACAAGGTTATCCTTCTTTGGTATAGGTGTTATAATTGCTTCTTTCCATTTGTCAGGGACAATACCAGATGTTATAGACTTATTGATAATGGCTGTTATGGCATCTAGGGAACAAGGGAGTGAAAACAAAACCATATCTCTGCTAATACCATCGCATCCGACAGCATTCGACTTGATGGACATTATTATTTAATGATGTCTGCTGAACTAACAGGAGCTAATTTAAAGATTTCGTCATGGAATCGATTAAGTTAAAAAAACGATAAAACTGAGTCGGGAACTACGTTATCTCCCATTATAATAACAAAGTAATGTGTAAGTAAGTGAGTAGAGTTTAGCCGCGAGAGCAGCGACTAGCGGCCACTCTGCGCCGGCTCGCGTCCGCCGTCGCCGCCGCGCCGGGACGCGCTGGATCATTTGGTTTGCCGCAGCACGGCATAAAACGAGTACGAAAACTTTATAATCTGAAACAAGCGAAATAATAATGTCAGTGATGCCTCTGACCCTGCGTGTACCGAGCGCGGGCAGTGGGTCAAATAATAATTTAGATAAGGTATTTAAAAAAAATGCTATCCCATGCGCCGCTAAAAGAAAACGCTAAGACCGATAAAAAACCCGGAGAGCTTCGGTACCCCACGGACCAGCGAGCACTCATAGACCTAGGGTCTCGACTCCAAGGGGAACAAATGCGTAGGCTCTATTTACGCCTGACCACCATTTAGAAACGGCCATCGCGTACCTACCTTGATGAAGGTGTCGAGCGACAGCGGCACTAGGTGCCTGGCGGCAGGGCGCAGCGGTCGCTTGGCGCGCTCCATCACCAGCACCAGCGAGCGCCGCGCCGCCGCGTCCAGCGGCTCCCAGCGCATGCAGTACACTGACGTCACCAGCTCGTTGCTCTGCACACACACACTCGTGAGCTCCCGCCTCGCCCCGCGCCGCGCCGCGCCGCGCCCCGCCCGCCCCGCTCACCTGCACCGTGACCTCGTTCCCGTAGTAGCAGTACAGGAACAGCTCCGTCAGGATGCAGCAGATGAACAGAATCATGGAGGCGAACTCTATGCTCGTCACGTTTAGCTGAAACCAAACTCGCCGCTCGTCTTTGCTTTTGTCGTCCTTGCCACCATCATTTATTATAAAAACATTTATTTACACTTTGATGGACGCGTTACGGCTTCTATTGTCGAGGTCGGTCCGTCAGTGCTCGAGCAGCCCCTCACCCCTCTACAATCTCTCGCTCGAGCATTCCCGAGCCCCACACGCTGGACGGTCCCCGATGCGCCATCGCGCCAGCTCCTCAGTGGTAGACTGAGATCCGACCACGGACAGATCTCAACTGAATGACTGTCGCATGGTTGTCGAATAACAAAATCTATCATAACTAACCACTTTAATGTAATTGGCCATTTCATGTAAAGATATGTATGAGGCTGCAGCCTGCAGGTCCTACCTATTTGACTTAAAAAAGGAGTTCTTGTAGATAACGATATTCCTTTAACTAAACTACACCTATTGTACTGTACGTAACGTACATATCTCACACGTGACCTCCCAACCATCATCGAGTAGGTCGCCGCTGTAGATGCGTAGATGGCGACGACAAACGCTGCTTTCCAACAGGACAATAAATGAAAAAGAAACAAGAGTGAGGTACATACACTCCGGCAATGAGGGTGCCTGGAGCGTATGTACCTCACTCTTTACCGTTTAATGTCTCTAAATGCAAAACTATGACGTTTTCTCGTCAGCGTGGTTTCTTTTTCACTTCCTCCGCTAGTCAACAAACGATTGAAGCGAAGAGAAAATCTAAAACATCTTATTTGATATTATTGATGGTATACATTTGACTTGTCTAAGTGCTCATTTTGTAACCTTAGAGAAATAGATTCTGAAAATCTGAAATTGTCAATAAATGGTAATGAATGGTTGACTCCAGGCAGGGTCAACAATCACCTTAAAGAAATAAATAAATGAATGATGAATTATTATGAACTAAACATGGGTAGGTACCCGTATTTTATATTAGGATATACCCAATAACTACTTCTGTGCGGCTTCAGAGGAAAGGCTTCCGGCGGCACACTAACTATTACACACACTGATAGGCACAGTATGAGTACGTACAATCATTTGTAACATAATGTAGTATTCATTACGTAGTTTAAGTTTGTTGTGTATGGTAGTTTTAAGGTAAATAAAAATATTTTCTTTCTTTCTTTTTCTTTCTTTCACAGTAGTTGTACCACCGGTAAGTCCAGCTCCAGGCGCAGTAGTTGTACCACCGGTAGGTCTAGCTCCAGGCACAGTAGCTGTACCACCGGTAGGTCCCGCTCCAGGCACAGTAGCTGTACCACCGGTAGGTCCAGCTCCAGGCACAGTAGCTGTACCACCAGTAGGTCCAGCTCCAGGCACAGTAGCTGTAACACCGGTAGGTCCAGCTCCAGGCACAGTATCTGTACCACCGGTAGGTCCAGCTCCAGGCGCAGTAGTTGTACCACCGGTAGGTCCAGCTCCAGGCACAGTAGCTGTACCACCGGTAGGTCCAGCTCCAGGCACAGTATCTGTACTACCAGTAGGTCCAGCTCCAGGCACAGTAGCTGTAACACCGGTAGGACCAGCTCCAGGCATAGTAGCTGTACCGCCGGTAGGTCCAGCTCCAGGCACAGTAGCTGTACCACCGGTAGGTCCAGCTCCAGGCATAGTAGTTGTACCACCAGTAGGTCCAGCTCCAGGCACAGTAGCTGTACCACCGGTAGGTCCGGCTCCAGGCACAGTAGTTGTACCACCGGTAGGTCCAGCTCCAGGAACAGTAGTTGTACCACCATCGGTAGGCCCCGTTGAACAAATCCACTTACGCTGATGATCTGGTAGGCCGCCATGCAGAGAATGAATCCACCAATACCGAATTGGATCAAAATTGCATTTCCAAATATATCTTGTAAAAGTTGTACGTCTCTGGAAACATAAACAAAATGTTAACTCTGCTAGTAACTGTCTATCTACACATGTTTAGGATCAGCGAGTGCGGCCTCTCTACTCGACGGCATTCCGCGTCGCGCGTGCACGGCGAGTGTACGAGTGTGCGAGTGCGTGAGACTTACTCCGTGATCTTGTTGTAGTGCTGCAGGCTCTCGCGGAATCGCGCCCGGAAGGCGCGCTCGAAGCCCGCGCCGTCCGCGCCGTCCGCGCCGGCCGCCGCCGCCGCGCGGTCGTACAGGCTCTCGAAGTTCATACTTCAATCAAAAAATTGCCGTATCTACGTATATTTATATTTATATTTATATTTATATTTATATTTATTTAAAGGAAAACCAGAAGCTTATATATAACACAATAAAAAGTTCATAAATACTAGAAAGCTTATTGAAGGTTTTCACGGATAAATGACAGAATAATATAAGAAGAGACTGTGAAAATAAAGTGAATTGGTATATATAGCATCTATAAAGTTAAATTAGATAATTATCTTTAGGTTACAAAATTAACAATAATGTTTACTCAAAAAACTTATCACCAACATTATCATTATTAGTGCCAAAAAATTCTCTGCTGAGCCGCCGCCTGGCCGTGCTAACACTTGTGCAGAATAAATCAAAATCATGTTGCTTGCATAAGTTATTAAAATTGTTACTCGCGCGCCACATGAAGGAATTTTGACGGTAGTTGGTGCTAGCGTGAGGAACATAGATAGGGGGGTTAAATCTAATAGATTTGGAGGGAACGTTAAGCTTAATTTTCTCAAGTAAGTTAGGACAATCGATTATGTTCGATGTGATTTTGAGTATGAAGGATAGATCGGCGATCTCACGCCGCTCGCAAAGAGGGAGAATGTGAAATTGCCTACATAGATCAAGGTAGTTAGCTGAACTATATGTTATTTTAAGACGAAAACAAAGGTACTTTATAAACTTAACTTGGATACGCTCGATTCTTTTAATATATACATCATAACGAGGGTTCCAGATTTGCGATGCAAATCTGGAATTCTGGATTCTGGAAATCTGGATGATTATATTAGAGCAAGCCCGCGGCTTCGCTTGCTTTTTTAGAAATTTAAAAGAAGCCTATGTCCGTCCCCGGATAGCGTCTGCTTCCCAGTCTAATTTATTTAAGGTCCGTCCAGCCGTTTAAGCGTGAAAAGGTAATAGACAAACGGACAGAATCTCTTTCGCTTATACAGGGTGTGCGGCTGACCGAGTGCCGCGCGGTGACTGGGGACAGGTGGAACTGAGTAGGTACAATAGTTTGGATGCTTTATGTTCTAAAGAGACTTTCAAGAGTTTTTTTAAGAATTTTCGATATTTTTCCGAAATGTTAACAACATATTTAGGGTTATATTTTTGATTATATAGTATAGAGCAGGTACTCGATACCGTGCATACAGACTGCGGCCGCCGCGAGTGTCAATAGGCGCGGGACAATCCCTCCAACCTTCCCATGGTCCTGCCAACCTTGCGGTTACACGGACCGAAACTGTGAGAAAAGAGTCACTCGGGTGACTCCAGACTCTACAAATCCTACGCTCTTTGTCCCGAACACTTTCCCCCTTCTGGGGCATGCCACATCACATTACAGACTTCATTGCCGGGCTGCTCCACCCCAGCTCGGTGCTGCTCTGTGAATCCCTGGTTGAAAACGTGCACTCCTGAACGCGCCTAGATCTGTGCCAGATTTTGGCGAACCTTTTAAACATGCCGAAATTGGCTGCACTACTTACAAGATCCGAGTGGTAAATCGGTCCCTCATATCCCTAACTATCCCCCGTAAAAGCGCGTCCCTTTCCACCGCATACAAAGGACAGTCCCACAGAATGTGATCCTTCGTCTATCTCATCTCCCCACAGCTGCACGCAGCTGTGTCGCTCAGCCTCATATCCCACAGACGCCCCCTGAAGCACCCGTGGCCCGTCAGGAGCTGCGACACCTCGTGATCAGGTTCCACCCAGTGCGCAAGGGAAGAACCTGTACAGGTAACGGCGAACCTGTACAGGTCACGGAGAATAGGCGCGGGACAGTCGGAGCGCGGGGCGAGTGGCGGGGGTGGGGCTAGTGAACGGCTGCCTGGGAGTATGAGGACATTAGGGAGCCGGTGTTTCTCTAATCGTGTTTATTATCCATCTTCTCAGCTCCATAGAGCACATCACTCGTTTCACGACCTTTCTCTTGCTCATCGTTTGGAAATGGCCTCCACTCCCATCTCGAATAGCTACCCTGTATAATATTAATTTATATGGATTCTAAAATGTACGTTACCGTAGGATGGTAAGCTGCGTGGTGCACTGCTTGAGCACGGTGGCCACGAAGGCGTCCATGGTGGTGTTGGCGATGCCCACCAGCGTCGTCACGTAGTACGAGTACAGCAGCACCGCGAGAAACCTGCGGGAGGGGAGCGCGGGGGGCGGTCAGAGATGAGCGGGGGGGCGCGCGGGGGGCGCGGGTGGAGCTCACCGCGGCGTGCTGGCGTACTGCAGCGGCACGTAGAAGGGGAACTGCACGGGCTGCGCGCGCAGGTGGTGCAGCACGGGGAACGTGATCCACAGCGTGCACGTGAGCACGGCCGCGCCCGGGTACGCGTACGCAAACCGACCCGCCGCGCGCGTCGTGCGCGCCACCAGCGCCGCGCCGCGCGCGCCTCCGCCCGCGTACAGCGGCCCTGCAACACAGTACACAAACTGAGCCTGTAACCAACACCGCCTGTACCTACGGACTGCGGGCCGCGGGGCCGGAGGCAAGGGGGACGCCGCTCACCGTCCAGGCCGGCCACGAGGCGGTCGATGCGGTCGGCGTCGCGGTGGAACGTGACCTGCTTGGCGATAGACGTCACGTGGCACAGCAGCAGGAACATGACGCGTGTCAGCGCCTCCATGTCGCCGCGCTCCTGCACAGACACGTGCGGTGAGTAGGGGTCGTGGTGCGGTGCGGTGCGATGCAGTGCGGTGCGGAGTGGTCACCTGGCAGGCATAGACGCACTCCTGCGCGAGGTAGGCGCAGGTGATGGAGAGCACGGCGGTGCGGTAGGCGGCGTGCGCGCCCCCCGCACCCCGCCAGTACCCACAGCCGCGCAGCAGCCGCCGGTGCACGGCCACGCACGCTCCCGCTCGCTCGCTGCTCCTGCGCACACAGACACACGCACACTCACGCACGACAAACACTTCATGCTAAAATAATGAAGTACCTACCCAACTTTAGTCGTTCAAAAAATTATACATACATAATGAATAAATGATATTCTTGTTGATCTTTGTACAAAACAGAAAGTACCTATTTTCAATGGTGAATAACATAACAACGAAAAGAGATGGACCCATATGTTTTGAAGGATTTGTAGATTAAATTATGAAGTTTAATACAACATGCAAAAAAGTACACCTTAATAACCCAGTTTTAAAGTTATAGATCAAAAATAAAATAAAATTTGTTTTTTTTTTGCAAATTTCTAAAAAAATATTGATTTTACTAGGCTTATGTACCGAAGTTGTATTTTTTTCTTATTTTCTTAGCTAGATAAACAATCTAGCTTTCAAATGAGGCTACTTTGAATAAAATACACCGTTTACTCAAAAAGAAACGAAGAAAAAACCAGATGAAGTAGTTTTCAATAAAAAAAATATTAAATCGGCTTTATTTTTAAGATAGGTAACATATAATTTTTTATTTTTAGTTTTTTATCGATAAATATATGTCGTGTATCCGCACATCTCGTTTGATCAAGGTTCGACAATACACATTGTATAAATATACTGTAAACTCCTATCTTCTTAAATAAATAAAAAAAACAACCTAAATGCAGTTTTTTTTACAAATTCACCAAAACGTTTCATTCAGTATTCATACCCAAATAAATCATGATCAGACAAACTAAACTTTTGTGAGTGGTGAAAGTTAAATAAACTGTATTGTGAAAAACAATATAATTTTCAAAAAAGGCAAAAATTATTCAAAAATGTGTTGAAAAGTTTGTCAAATTGCAAAATCAAATTATATTAAATAAACAATTAGAAGTGAAAATTTAGAAAAACCAACGTGAAAAAAAAATAGTGAGACTGGAAAGGTTAGCGTTTAAGCTTCTACATCTAAAATGATGTTGAAGTAGCCCAAGCATTACAAAACTTACTACTGACATTCCAATCTGTATTACAAAGAGTCAACTCTAACTGTAATACTCACAGATAACCCTCAAGCTGTTCGTCCCCAACGCGGACCTACAACTACAGGCAGGACGCCTGTGGATAGGAGGGTCAGCGCTCCAGAGACAACCTCTCCGGAGAGAACGTTCAAACATAAAGCGAACAAAACATCTAATAGATCACTTTGATTCCTTGTGTCATTATAAATAATATGACTTTAAAGTTTTTTAATGACAAATCTTAAAATAAGAAAAAAAGTTGACTCAAGACTTATATTATTTACTTATAGCTATGTGATTGAAGTATAATTTGTCTGCTCTCTCTCTCTCTCATGTACCTAATAAACATAATTTTCTAGAAATCAGGCTCACTTCCACTCTCAGTACCTATCACCACACCCTGCTTGGGTACCATTGTGTCTCGTATATAATATTACCTAGATACTAAGACCTTCAAATGTACACAGAGATGCAACAAATAAATATGAATATGATATATTTATAAGCGAGTATAATTACAAGAAACAAGTTACATTTAGCGTTGTGTCCGGGAACAGAGGACGACCCCCGCGTTCAGTGCGCGCTGCTGACGGGGCTCGCTGGAGCGGCGAGTGACGGGGCTCGCTACGAGTAGGTACCTACTGTACAATCCTACTCACTAGTCAGTAAATCACTTCTGATAAAGTGAACGGAGGCGGGCCGTGATAATTACAGGTTCCCGCGTAACGGTCGAGAGATTAATTATAGGGCGGGCGTTGGCGGCCGAGTCGCGGCGAGTGGCGCACCGGCGGCACCGGGCAGGCACCGGGGACTGCTACAAGTGGAAACTTAGTCATTTTTTTGTATATCGGGAAGCGTGCGATGACGAAGAAGCGAGTTTCACGCTTTTTGTTCACTCAAAAAGTACACATACATACACAGCTAGGGAAGATGACGCGACTCCCAAGATGTTCGTTCCCCAACCGTGCCCAACGCGCCTAAAGAATCACTTCAATAAACTGGAATATCATATTGATATACCTATTTAAACTTTACACAATTACATAGAATAATATAAAGTTTAGAACCTAACTACATTAATAAAACTAGGCATTTGAATAGGTAGCTATTTATCTGTACTAAGTTCTAATAACATAAGCAAGCAGGTCTGTACTCAGCTGTTAGCTGTTGTCGACGAATGCACGTGGGACATTAGAGTTAGTGGCGGCTCCTTATTTAGTTTGTCGAAGGACGGCATAGAAGCTATACGATGATTTCAGTATCTGGAAAGAAAACAGGTATTAAGGTATCGACTAAGATAACCCTATCGTATCACATCAGCGGGAAGAAGGCATGAGGGGGACGGGGGGGGGGGGACGTCACATAGAGTAACGGATGTCACCATTACTGTGTGGAAGATGCTCCCTGTGCGCCGGAGACGGTCGCAGCGCGCGCTCCGGCGCCGGCGCCGATCCTCCCACCTTACAAACGACTTGAACGGGCACTCACTTCCCTACTCTTCACTACATTCATTAACCCAACATGGCGAATATAGTGTAGGGTTCGATTTCAAGGAGTTTCCAGCCCTTGTTTTAGTTTTGTTGTGTGAGTATTTTATTCTTTTACCTTCTATCATTGAATTCAAATCTAGGAAGGGGCTTGAAAAAACAAGAGAGAGGGATGTCATTCTGTCTGGGGAAGACGAAAGACAGGAGCAGTTTAAAATTTTTAAGTCGAGTTTTAAGTATCGAGATGATTTAGGAATTTCCTTACAGAATACCAATTGTCCTTCATTCTTCAGCGTTAATGTCAAAATCTCACTCAACTTAGTGCATTTGATTTACTCGCTTCGCACTGAGGCGCTACAGGCGTTATCGAGTTCTACAGAATACCAAAGTTCAACCTCACTGCGGATTCAGCGCAGTGAGGTACGAAATGAGTTTATAGAATGAGTTTATCTCCAATTTGTCCTTTGAATTGTTTTCACGTCATAAAATTTGTTTTCGACAGTTTTATTTCCCAACTAAGTAAACTCCCGCACGACTCTAAATTGTGTGTAACAGAGTTAATTTTTTTCACATGTGTGTTCGAAGAGCTGCTGAACGGACCCGAGTGCTATCCCTTCAATCTGGGTAGTCGACTCGGCTGTCCCGCCACCACCTTACTCTGCAGGTCCTTCTGCTACCACCTGGCAGGCTACTGCTTCAACTCCGGATGAGGCCCTGCGTGAGCTTTTCCTGAGATGGATCCGGAGAAGCGTTCCAACTCCGTCCGGCGGTGTGCTAAAGCTTCGACGGTTTCATTTGATGTGGCACCATTACTTTTGTTTTTTACTTAATCCTTTTCTCCTGGATAGGCAGGTTCACTTCATCTTAATCCCACCAAAACATAAATGTAAAAAAGGAGAGCCAAGTTCAATACAAAAATTATGATTGGCTGTGGGCTTCCCCGCAAAAAGAATGGAGATCTAAATGAGTGCCAAGTCAAATCTATGTAGGTTAGATTTGACTTGGCCAGTTTTCATTACATCAGTCATTTTATAAAGTTATTCAACGTTTTAATTCTGATAAAAACTGGCCAAGTCAAATCTAACCTACATAGATTTGACTTGGCACTCATTCAGATATCCATTCTTTTTGCCGCGAAGCCCACAGCCAATCATAATTTTTGCATTGAACTTGGCTCTCCTATTTTACATTTATGTTTTTGGTGGGATATCATTACTTTTTGTAAAGAAAACTAGGCAGGTATTGACTCGGCGTTTCCAAATATAATTTACTTGACAATAGATGGCGACACTTTGTATCATGGGAAATAAACCTACGTAGGGCTCAGTAATAATATATTTTAATAATCAAATGTACTGAAATTTGTTCAACTACACAACTGACCAATATAATTCTTTTTGGATTTTTCTGAATACCGCATCATATTTTAAAAGTTCTCGAACATTTCCATTGCGACTCGGCGTTTCCAAATATAATTCTAGTTGACAATAGATGGCGATACTTTGTATCATGGGAAATAAACATTTATAGGTACGTAGGGCTCAGTGTTAATATATTTTAATAATCATATGTACTGACATTACTTCAACTTACGTTCCTAAAGACTTTTTAGTCGCCAAAATTTTAATTTTTCAGTTTTTATAGTCATTTTTAAACAAGCCGCCATCTATCGTCAACCATTAACTTATAAAGAAAAACAGGGCCAGGGCCGTATTTAGAATCCAATTATTTTACTGAATGTCCCACGGCTATGTTGAAACATAGCATGTATGGAATGCACCTATGGAATGTTTTATAATAAATATTCTATATTGAAAGTACTTTCCCTCCGTGAGACAACTACTATAATAGTAGTTGTTTAGTAAATTTTATGAAATTGAAGCCCACCTATTAATGCAATTTTAAATTGTGTATGTTCTAGATTTCCATCTCAAGTAAATGTAAGACAGCAATGGATCACAAAAATTAATAGACAAGACTGGACTCCGACGAAATATACGAAGATTTGTTCTTGCTGATAATACTGATAATCATATTATTCTTCTGATTAAATCAATAGCTGAAAAATATATAGGTATTCGTTTTAAGCATTTTGCAACCATAGAAAATGATAGGGCAACCAACCGACAACAATTAACCAAAACAGTTATTTTTGCTGGAAAATGAATTTTGTGAATAAAATAATTCTTAGTACGTCCCCTACACTAGTGACATCTAGTGTGAGGTAGTAAAAATATGTAGTTACTTCGAAAACAGAATCTGTTATTTGCCGGTCCCTAACAACTACACTGTATTCTATTGCGCAATCGGAGACGTTAGTACTATTGCTTATTCTATGCAATGCGGATTCTATTCGAATTTAAACCTTATTTCATTGACATAAGGTCGTCGTCGCTAACATCACTTATTTTTTGACTTTTTTTTATTTTTTGATTTTTTCCTATGCTTACACACAATTACCGAGCTGGATTCCAAATTTCATCCTTCTAGGTCATCTGGAAGTAGGTTAGAATTAGGTACTATATGTATGTCAGTCAGTCAATGTGAATTTTTACGACTTTTTGACCTTCATATCTTTGTAACCGTTTGAGCTAGCTTCATGAAATTTGGGCTTCTACATGTCCTTATGGATATAATTAAACACACCTAGTTATATGTGTTTACGTTAAAGAGGTTTTGAGTTATAGAAGGGTCAAAAGTGGCACCAAGTGGTTCGTGTAATGATACACTCGGCGCGTTCCTTTGCTTGAACTTGGCTTGGACACGCTGCCGCGTGCCCTAATATTAATTTTGTGTTCTACTCATTTATATTGTATTAAGGGGGGCTCTACACGCTCCCCACTTAGCTTAACCCTTCCGGTTCCATATTTTTGTATAGTTTAGAAACGTGGTTGGCATTATACACCTGTACAACTATTACCCGTTGTTTTTATAATTCATTACATGACAATAGCTTGTGTGGACTATGAGTAGGTACACAAGTAGGTACTCACATACGCATTCATATTCAATTTTATTTATTTCAGCTTCACAGAGTACATGTTTCAGCCATCGTTAGGAAAGGGAACTTACGAGTACATTATTTAAAAATAAAAATAAAAACATAGTAAGCGCAAAGGACACGTCCTGCGTTTACAGAGGCATGCCTGCGTGTGCGTGTGCGTCCAGTGCTTCATGAGAGCGCAGGCCGCGGCCCGCCGACCAGTCCAGCTGTAGAGTCAGCCCCCATCCACACCAGAGGGTGTTGATGCGTCGACAGTTTTGCGCAAACATTTTGTTTTGAGTATTCAGATAAGTCTCTCGTTTAAGTACTTACTTAGTAGCACGGTAGGTACTTGTAGCACGGTAGGTACTTGATCACGCCGGACAGTAAGCGAGCAAGGTGGAGTTCGTTCAGAAACAATTTCGAAAGTACAAGACGCACGTGGTCTTGAGTACTTTAAGTTTATATTATAACAAGTGTCAGTTGGACAGGTTCAGGTAGGTATAGTGTTGTGAGTGGTTCGTACCGTGACGTAGGTCTGCAGCGTCAGTGGGATGACCCGTCCGGCGGCAGGGCGTAGGGGCCGCTGCGCCCGCACCATCGCCACCAGCAGCGCGCGCCGGAAACGCGGCCCGAGCGCGCGCCACCGCACGCCGTACAGCGCGCCGCACACCAGCTCGCTCTGCAACACGCGCCCGCTGTACCACCGCCCCCGCACCGCACCTCACCACCCCGCACCGCACCCACCTCCACCGTCACCTCGTTGCCGTAGTAGCAGTACAGCAGCAGCTCGGAGAGGATGCACGTGATGAAGAGCGTCGTGGAGGCGAACTCTATGCTCAGCACGGCCAGCTGCAACGTGGAGGGGCGGTCAGTGCACGGGCTGACCGGCCGGGGGAAGGGGCAGGGGGAGGGGAGGGTACGCACGCTGACGATCTTATAAGCGGCCATGCAGAGGATCCAGCCGCCCACGCCGAACTGCACGAGCAGCGCCACGCCGAACAGGCGCTCCAGCTGCGCGCAGCACCTGCAGCGACAGGACACATCACACTCCGGGCGCAGGCCACTGCGCACTAGAAGCCACCGCTCACGCTCCACTCCGTACATACTCGATTATCCTTTGGTAGTGGACGAGGCAATCCACGAAGCACTCGTGGAGGACGGCGTCGAAGTCCCGCCCCTCGCGCCCCGCGGCCGCGCGCGCGCGTTGCGTCAGCGTCTCGAAGCGCTCGCTGCAAGTTATATTAGTTAAGAAATTAGTTGTGTGTCAGGCGGGAGCGAGTGAGTGAGTGAGCTCACCGCAGGATCGAGAGCTGCGTCTTGCACTGGTCCAGCAGGGTCGCGATGAACGCGTCCATGGACGTGTTGCCGACCGCCACCAGGCTCGTCGCGTAGAACGAGTAGCACTGCACGCACAGGAACCTGCAGCACCGAGTCAACAGAAAAGAAACAACTTATTCAACAGTAGGGATACTAAGTAAATTAACCTGAAACTGATTACTATTTTTTATTCCTTTGTAACTACGTACTCTACTTTCCATTTTTCAATTTATTCTATTATTTAGATAGGTACCTAATCAATTTATTACAACACCCTTTTCATCTTGCATAATGTGTGGGTGACAATGTGTGGAGAAATGTGAGTAGGAGAAGTATGCTCACGCGAGCGGGTGGGCGTAGGGGAAGCCGGTCCAGAAGGGAAGCTGCACGGCGGCGCCGCGCAGCCGGCCCGCCGCCGCCAGCGCCGTCCACAGCACGCACGTCGCCTCCGCGCAGCCCGCGTACGCCGCCAGCAGCCGCGCCGCGCCGCGCGCCGTACGCGCGCGCGCCTCCTCCGCGCCGCCGCCGGAGATGTTGAACAGTGGATCTGTAACGAACGAGAGATGCCAGACTGCACCGCGCCGCGTCGCCCCCCTACCCTCTCCCCGCGCACCCCGCACCGTCGAGCGCGGCGCACAGCCGCTCCACGCGCGCCGCCTCCGCGTAGAACACGACCTGCTTGGCGACGCACGTCACGTGGCACAGCAGCACGAACAGCACGCCCGACAGCTTCTCCATGTCCTCCATCTCCTGCAACCACACGCACACGCCTGTAGATACCTACCTGCTCACGTGATCACATCACGCCGCGCCGCCGCACCGGTGCCTCGCTAGCGGCAGGCAGTGCGTTGTGCCGACATAAGTACACAGTGTATCAGGCCTTCGATCAACTCCATGCTTGTCAAACGTACATTATAATATTGTCTCTAAACTCAAGCAAGTAATTATAACCTTATTAGCGAAAATGGTAAAGGATTCAGAGTACAAAACATCCGCCTAGCGATCGCACTCTCGCACTAAGGATTCTAGTAACCCACGAGCGAAGCGAGGGAGTTATTTTATAATCCTGAGTGCGATCCAACGACACCTGTCTCTTGCGTGGTGAGGCGCTGCTTCCAGTCCTGCCAGCATAATGTACTAACAATTAGTAATGAGTCCATAAATGACATATTATATCTACATAGCAGCATTGCTTAGCAGTAAGACATCTCGCAGCAGCAGCGGCTGCAGCTGGTCGCACACCTGGTAGGCGTAGACTAGTTGTTGCAGCACGTAGGTGGAGGTGACGCAGAGCGCGAAGGCGTGGTAGAGGGCGCGCAGGCGGCGCGCGGCGGGGCGGGCGGTGGCGGCGGCGGCGGCTGGGGAGCGGCAGAACCCCACGGCGCGCAGCACGCGCAGATGTGGGCGCACGCACGCGCCTGCCGAGGAAGGGGATGCGGAGGAGACCTGGCCGGGCCCACGCTGCTGCTCCATCCTCTTCGGAGTGACTACACTCGACTGACACGTCGCGTCCTCTGCTCCTCGTGGGGGCGGATTGTTTGAATGGCGGGGCAATTGATGGTATACTTCAAACATTCATTAGATTGAGGTAATTAATGCTTGCAGCTTTAATTACCAGTGTTTCTAGTGAACCGAGCGGAGGGGGCGGGGCGCTTTGATATGTATTTTGTCTTTAGACAATCATACCATATAATTAGTGAAAGGCCACTATACTGTATTCAGAACTTGGTGACGGTTTCCCTTCATTATGCTGCCTGTACATAGGGTTAACGCGCTGGGCCAGCATGCTGGGCCGACTGTGAGCGATTCATGTGACGGAGCTTCCGGCCAAGCCCGGAAAGTCATTATAAACGAAGAGGCGAAGTAGATGAGATCACGGTATCCATGGGATGGTCACCATGGCTCCTCTCGGGCTTCATCTCGGTGTATGGGGAATGGTAGACCTGCGTCAACAATGTAATGTACCGCGCCCATAATGGTTGAGTTCATGAAGGAGACGAAAGATACAGTTGGTACTGCAAACAGATGTAAAGAATACAAAATACAATACAAATACAAAATGTTTATTCAATAATAAAGGATACATAGTCATAATCATATTTGAAGCCACCTTTTAAGTATTATGAAAATACTTGTGCTAGGTGGCTTCGCTCTTCCACGTTTACATTAATTCATATGTATTAGTTTTTGTAGGCTTGACTCTATATAAAACTAACAATAGTAATTATATTTTAATTAATAAAGTAAAAAATTAACTATTAGAGTACAAAGTAGGAGGGTAGGGCAAAAAATATACACTGACATCTCTGACATCTATAACAATAGTTTTAACTTTTAGTGTATGGTCCAAGGCAAGAAAATTTACGTATTTAATAAAGTAAAAAGTAAAAAATCATTTATTTCTTTAGGCTTACAAAAAAAAGCACTAAGACACGTCATATTTTATATATAAATTATTATCAAATAAAATTATTTTACAGTTCACTTCAATTTTTTGTCCACTAGTGGAAGAAGTGAAAAGAAACCACTAGCATGTTCATCTCTTATATGTCTAATACATGGTTATTTCCTATTTAAGTCTAAACATAATATGATTCGATACATGTAAATATTTAAGTAAAGCTATGCACAAAAACAATTCACTTACATACTATTGTCGGTGCGAAACTGAGCGACATCTGGCCAAGCATTAACATCATTGAGATAATCATTTATGGAGTAGAAAGCCTTCTTGATGAGATTTAGTTTTATGTAATTTTTAAATTTACCAATAGGGAGCTCAGTTGCTTCAGATGGAAGCTTATTATAGAAGCGCACGCTATTGCCCATAAATGATTTCCCTACCTTGTGTAATCTAAATGATGGGATGTGTAACTTGTTCTTGTTTCTTGTATTTCTATTGTGAACATCACACTTTTTCATAAGGCTATCCTTATTTTTGTGGGTATACATTAGATTCTCATAGATGTATTGCGATATTACAGTCAGAATATTAATGTTTTTAAATAATTCCCTCAAAGAATCTCGTGGCTTTAATTTATAAATAGCGCGTACCGCCCTTTTTTGAAGAACAAATATGGTCTGGTAGTCAGCTGCCTGTCCCCAAAGCAAAATACCATAAGACATAATACTATGGAAGTAACTGAAATAAACTAACCTAGCTGTGTCTTCATTGGTAATATATCTAATTGTTCGAACTGCATAAGCTGCTGAACTAAGTCTACCTGCCAGAGCCTCTATTTGCGACCTCCATTAAAGAGAAGAATCAATATGTAACCCTAGGAATACAGTAGAGTCTACAAGGTGAACAATCTCATCCTTCAGCATTATTTTTGTACACAAAAAAATCTATTAGGTCAGGAATTTTTTGTGGATCTGTTGGCCAGTACGTTGGATACCCTGTTTAGATAACATCACATTTCTCTGCTCTTACTGCGCTCATCAGCTCTCTTCCTTTTGTGTTGGTTAATATGGAGCCCCAGTAGGTATTTTTGGCGTTAAAGTCACCCCCTAGGATAAATTTTTCACCTAGTGTTTGAAAGAAGGTCACAAACGTTTCTGTTTTGATGATGTGTCTTGGAGGGCAATATATTGCTGCCACCGTAAGCAAATATCGTTTAGTTTCTATACAAATTGCCACAGCTTGGATATCTGGCTCTTCATATGAATTTAGCTCGTGATGTTTTATGTTTGACTTTATGATTACTGCACTGCCTCCTCTTCCTTTATTAGATGGGTGTAGTGCGTAGTAGGCTTTGTAGCCTTTTAGTTGAATATTGTGACTGATTTGTAAAATGTGTTTCAGATAAGAGACACACGTCTATGTTGTTTAAATCTAGGACTACTTGTAGTTCTTGTTGATGTTTCGATAGTCCATTACAGTTCCAGGCCATTATCTTTAGGTTTCCAATCATTTTGAATGTTTGTTTATAGCAGTTTTGGTGCTATTTTCAATCATCTTCAAACGCTCGTCAAAGCTACTCATGAACTTTAGGATTTCGTCCAGTTTGTCGCTTTGACCAGTTTTGTTCTGGTTGCTTTGGGTTGTTGCAGGTTTTCCAGCAGTTGCCTGGGCAAAAGATAGCTTTTTGTTTACAGCTGTCGGTGGTGGCGCATGAGGTAAGCGACTTGTATTGGGCTGTGAGAGCAGTACTCTGTCTCTTGGGGCTTGCTGTTGTCGTGTGGCAGGTGTTGCCTTTACTGTTTTGTTCCGCATTTTTTGCATCTCTTTGGCTATCGTGCAGCCTCTGTAGCTTGCAGGGTGTGGCTCTCCACAATGCACGCATTTTGGTTTTTCTGCCATTGGTTTTGTACAGTTTGGAGTCAGATGTTTGCCGGTGCATTTGACACACCTTGGCTCCTTAGCGCAATATCTTTGGGTATGTCCATAACCTTGGCATCTTTTACACTGTGGAATCAGTTTTGTGATACGAAGGGGCTGAATCTCAACCACACAACCCAGTATATATTTTTGATATCTTCTTCGTTGCTGAATGACAGCGTGAACATGTTAAGAGGTTCCTTAGTTTTCCAGCTCAATTTATTCACTGCTGATTCAATTTTGAGTCCTTTGCTTTTGAGGTCTTCAACGATTTTCTCTATTTTGCAGGTAGAGGGTAGTTTCTTGACCATTACTCTTATGGGTCTCTCCTGTTTGTTTTCATAGGAGTGCCAAAGGCAGTTGTTTTCATTCAGTGCCTTGGTTATAGTACGATAGGTTTCACCATTACAGGCATTCACTTTCACGCTTTTACCATTCAACATTTTTAGGTTAAATGTCCCAGCAGCATGTTCCATGGATAGGAAGTCATAGAAGTTCTGGAAATTTTCCACACCATCTACTATGATTGGTGGAGGTAGGGGAACTTTCTTTTCTTTTTCTTTTGTAGTTTCAGGTGAGAGTTCCGGCGACGCGTTCAATTTCCTTTTTTTCTTCTGCCTAGACTTCGCTCTCAACCATTCCGTTTCTCGGGTTAGCTCCTCCTCATCCGTGCTGTATTCAATACGCGCGGTAGAGGTCTCCATGCATGGTGATTTCGACCGATTTATTATAGTGGTATCAACAACACATTTAAGCTGCTGCTGCAGGATACTTATTTGATTTTGGAGGTCTCCTACAAGACTCTCAAGTTTTTCTCTCTCTTGTCTTTCTTCATGATAGCGTTGTAGAACTTTATTATGTTCTTCGGCCAGGAATTGTTCCGTTTCCGTGTTTATAGTGATAGAAACTTTTTTCGGTGAATTCATTATTGCGGCATGCAATTTGCTTCGCCTTAACAATAAAATGTGATATCGGCAGTAGACATGCCTAAACTTGATGATCTAGCAAGGTCATTTCGATCGGCCCGTGTCGGACGCGACGTTTGTTATGATGCGTTAGCACTTTGCACAATCGGCACGCGCGGTTGCGTGTGACACAACTTATCTCGAGGGAGATCGAACGATCACTGAATTTTAGGGATATCAGCAAAAATCCATCAAAAGCATCTGCAATATCTTTTTCATTTATAAGAATTGTTTATTAACTTTTAACTTTATTTCTCTATTACGTGGCTTTGATTTACCAGTTTCGTTATTTATTAGTATCCATGTCGCTTTTATTTTATTAGATGAGTTTGTTATTTTATTCTTCAAAAATAGGCATTTTGCTGTGTTGCAGACTTTCTTAAATGTTTTCGAGTAGTTATTTACATACAAAAGAAACGCAGGGTCATGTAACATAGCTTCTCTAGCACCATATAGATCGTATAGCCTATTCCTACTTCTGTAAATGCCGGGAGTGGCCCAATCAGTAAACCCGACCCTATCTCTAACTGTGCATGTTTTAAGTTTGAATACTTCATTGTGTTTTTTGTTTATAACATTAAAAAGTCTGTTAAATAAACCATTAGGGTCATCAGAACAAGGTATATTAGCTAATGCTAGATCTACTTTACATTTAAATTTACTAATACGGCTCTCTGTGATAGGCCTGTAGGTATATTCCTGAACTGTTTTTTTATAATTCAAATTATTAATAAAATTAACACTCTGACCATAATGGTCTGATTTGAAATGCTTAATTACTGCTTTGTTAGTTGGAGATTGACTGCAGTATATTATATTATCTAAACAAGTGGCAGAAGTTAGGGTTACCCTAGTGGGATCATTAAAAAGGTGTTAAAGTAAGTTCAAGCATTTGAATAAGTTTATCAATCTATCAGCGAGAGGATTCGCTAAAATATCTATATTAAAATCGCCACAAACAATGAGATCCTTCCTACAAGTAAATACTTTTAGCATAGCTTCTTCCATAGTACTTTCAAAGTCTACCTGATTTGCGTCGGGACACAATAATAAAATTATATTAAAAAATGGTATAATGTAGAATTTAGTATAAGTTTTGCGAAATAAAATAAAATAAGATAAAACCTATAATAATCTGTATAAAATAAATGAATGCATTAAATTAAATATAATCAATTACAATAATAAAAAATGAAATTAGATTACTGCTCATACCGGTTATGCGGTGTGTGTGTTTTAGTGTGTGTGTGTGTGTGAGTGTGTGTGTGTGTTTGTGTGTGAGTGTGTGTGTGTGTGTGAGTGTGAGTGTGTGTGTATTTGTGTGTGTGTTTGTGTTTTGCTCTCCTGAGGCACCAGTCTCATAAGAGTCTGGGCAACAAGAGAACTGGGTGTGTGTGCGATATGTGAATGAGGTTTGCCATACAATATTATGTCATTCTTTCCAGAAGAGCTTCAGTCTCGTCGTAACTTAAATGTTGTAGCCAAGTCACTTCAGTAACCACCAGGTTGGTAGTTCTTTTTGCAGATCACATGCTATTCGTGGGGGCTCTTTAATATTACTAAATAAACTAATAAAATTCAAAGAACGTAAAGACATAGTATGCTTATGCATTGAAAGCCACATTGAAGTAGCATGTGTTGAGTTGGAGCATACTATTGTAGCAAGCGTATACAGCCCACCATCAGCTTCTTTTGAAATATTTGAAAAAAATATGGATGATATCTTATTTAAAATATCAAAATCAAATAAAAACCTCATAGTATGTGGAGACTTTAATATTGATCTTTTAGAAGTTTACTCCCTCAGTAGCAGATTAACAAATTTATTTAATTCTTATAATCTTAGGCCAACATTTATGGAACCTACTAGAATAACTCAAACATCAGCAAAATGTATAGATAATTATATTTGTTCTCCAAAATGAAAAAATTGTCAGTCACAAAATTATAAGCCATTTAAAATCGGATGAATAAAGAATGGAATTGTTAATTCGATAGTTAAACTTAATGGGACAAACTTTTCTAGTAAAAGAGATAAATGAACATTTATTAATATTAACGCCAATACGATTATCGACGAAATACTGGCAAAGCCTATCAATATCCTCCTGAAGATTCACGCAGTCCAGATAATTAGTAATTTGCATGTAAATCTTCATATCGTCCGCAAACATTAGGTAACGAGCATACTTGAAACATTTACCCACGTCATACAGACATGCCAAATACAGGAGCGGTCCCAGGATTGAGCCTTGTGGCACTCCAGAGGGGATTTCAATAAAGTCAGAACAGTATCCTCCCACAACAACAGCCTGAGATCGATTGCGCAAGTATGATTCCATCCACCTCAACAGATTACCTCTGATTCCGAGTTGACAAAGCTTACGTAGAAGAATTATATGATCTACACGATCAAATGCCATCTCGAAATCTGTATAGATCACATCAACCTGAGATCCACCATCCATACCCTTTGCTATATGGTCAACAAAAACTCCTAAGTTTGTTGCAGTAGACCTACCCTTCATAAATCCATGCTGTTCCAGTGGGATACACATTGCTATGACAGGGTATATATGAGCATGCACTACCCGCTCAAACAACTTACTTAGGACGTTAAGTATCGATATAGGGCGATAGTTTTCAATTGATGTCCTGAGACCTTTCTTGTGAATCGGGACTATGTAGGCCCTTTTCCAAATATTTGGGAAATAACCATGCTCAAAACATCTATTGAAAATCGTCGCTATGGGGTCTGATAAAGTATTTGCACATTTAACAAAAAATATTGGTGGGATTTTATCACTTCCAGCCCCTTTACATGTATCAATGCTTATAATTATTTTATGAATATAATCTTTACAAACTTCTATATTATTAATATTGTTTAAATTTAAATGTTCATCAAAATTATCAAAATTATAAGTGTCAGATGGATCAGTGAAGTTCTTTTCGAAAAATTCATTAAATGCAGTGCAGATGTCGCTCGGGGAATTAAATTTAGTATTATTGTAAGTCATTTGCTGAGGGTAACTGGTTCTGTTATGTCTTTTAGATCGAATGTAGGACCAAAAGAATTTAGGCTGTGTTTTTATCTTTTGCTGTGAATAGTTTATGTATGAGTTATAACATTCAGCCTGTAGAACTTTTTGTCTCTGCCTTAGTTCTGCAAAATCAGCATAATCAATCGGATTATGATGACGCTTCCAATTACGATGAGCTTTGTACTTCTCTTTTATCAGTTGTATAAGAGCTTTACTGTACCATATAGGATATACATACTTACCTGAGCAGCGAACTTGTGGAACAAAAGCATTTATTGTGTTATTTAAGATTGTATAAAATTTAGTTATAACGTTTTCTATATCACCATTATCCCTTATAAAGGACCAATCACACTTGTGCAAGTATTCATTAATTTCGTCGTAATCTGCGCGGTTAAATTGATGTTTCATACGCGAATGAGGCTTTATAGTCGGAACAAGGATATCACTGATTATAATTGAAAAGGACGGATGAGCTAAATCTTCTTTAACAATAGGGATCAAGGATTTTTTAATAATAACCGGCATGCTAGAAAATATCAGATCCAATGTGTTATTACTTTTGTTCAAAAGTTTATTGTACTGGGATAGTCCTATAAAATTTGTTTGGTAGATTAAGCTGGTTGCAGCATTTTGTATGTCTATGGATCCCTTCTTCAAAACCAACGGTTGTTCAGGCTGCCAGTTTAGGCACGGTAAATTAAAATCTCCAGCTATCAAAAAATTATCTCCATGATGAGCATTACAGAACCGAGATGTAAATTCGATAAAAGTATGTATTCTTGATGGCAGAAGTGTATTGGGAGGTAAATAGGCTAGTATAATATGCAGATTATGTGTCGACCCGATTGCTGCTGGTGGAATGGTCACAACTATACATTCTAGATCTTGTTGTTGCCAATCAAGCCTGACACATGCCTGCAGATGCGGAGCACACAATATCATAACACCTCCCCCTAAAGTTGCTCGATCGTTACGATAAATAATATACCTGCTACTATTTATTTATTTATTTATTTATTTATTTAAGAAGATAGGAGTTTACAGTATAAACCAAAGCACTCACTATCACACAACTCAGAATCTAAAATACCATCACAGAGCCATGTTTCCGTTACAAGAATTGCATCCCATTCAGACAATAACAAGTTATTATAAAACTCTAGGGTCTTAGTCCGAAGCCCCCTAACATTATGATAGAACACCTTAAGTTGTTTCATTGTATCCAACATTGTTTAAAAAATTTGTATTCAGTTCCCTGAATACAGCAAATTAATGTTATTAACAATAAAAAAGTTAAGTTATAAAATATGATATTTTCAGTAGCATTCAGATGAGATTTAGTGTAGTTTATTGTATAGTTATAAAAATTGTTGTATATTAATTGTAAATGTATATTAATAGTAATGTTAAGTGTAAAAATGTAAATTTTATATAAATGGCGGTTTAATTCAAATGTAGTTATGTTAAAAATTATATGAATTTTAGAATGATTTGTTTGTAATACTGTATATCGGTTTAAATAGCTATTATAAGTATTCGATTGTATCGTAAATATACGTATACACGTATAAAATATGTTAATTTGTATTAGAAATCCATAATAAGTCATGCATAAGAGGAGTATTTTCGTATTAAAATAAATGTATAGTAACATTTCAGGAAATTTGACAAAGGAGTTTGACATGGATGCACAACAAAATACATGCAAAATATATGTATCTTCACAGCACGAGTGTACGAATGAAATAGGGTACCTTAAGCACTGCGTGTGATTTAGACAAATTAGACTATTTTCGCAAGGTCCATGGGAGAGGCAATGAGAATCGGAGGAGAAGTTTCGTTTTTTCGAACAAAAATACGACAGTTTTTTGTCCATATAAATTTATAGTTAACTTCCTTAGCCTTAAGTTTAGCAGAACTCAGCAATTGCTTGTTGTCCTTGGTCAAGTGCTCATTAAAATAGATTTTACTGGATTCTCCTCCGAACCCAATGTCTTTGGCGGTTACGTTCCGGCATTTACGTGCTGCAGCGATTATTTTATCCTTGACAGCACGCTGTCTCAGACGTGCGACAACAGGGCGCGCTCGCGACGCGCTCTCAGCCCGCCGCGGCTGCACACGATGGGCGAACTCCACGTCAGATGACTCAATAACTACACCGATGTGCTGCGAAAGTCTTAACACAAGATCCGTAGCCGATTCGTTTCCATCCTCGGGGATTCCAGCTATCTCTATGTTTTGCAGCCTGGCCCATTGCTGCTGCCTAAGATTTTCTTCCTCCAGAGTTTTGATGCGAGTTGAGCATGCGTTCAAACCTTCCTCGAGAGTCTTATTTTCCTCTTTTTAAAATATGACTTGTCTAAGTGCTTATTTGTAAGCCTAAGGAAATATTTCATTACATTTCATTTCATTTCATTTCATTTCATTTCATTTCATTTCATTTCATTTCATTTCATTTCATTTCATTTCATTTCATTTCATTACATTTCATTTCATTTCATTTCATTTCATTTCATTTCATTTCATTTCATTTCATTTCATTTCATTTCATTTCATTTCATTTCATTTCATTTCATTTCATTTCATTTCATTTCATTTCATTTCATTTCATTTCATTTCCTCCCTGAGGCATTTCAATTCAGTAGAGGTGTTACTCAAATGTTTTTTAAGGTCTACTATTTCCTTCTTGAGTTCCTCGTACTGTGTGCTGATGTAAGCAATTGAGTCCTGGAAATCAGTATATTGACCACTAATACCCT
Organism: Eupithecia dodoneata; assembly: GCA_947044415.1. Classification (NCBI taxonomy): domain Eukaryota; kingdom Metazoa; phylum Arthropoda; class Insecta; order Lepidoptera; family Geometridae; genus Eupithecia; species Eupithecia dodoneata. The sequence goes on along the minus strand of OX345656.1, from coordinate 282,598 downwards.
CAAGTTGGCCCGAAAAAGTCCTTTTTATTAGACTTTCCATCATATTCTCCATCTCTTGCTTCATCTCGTTTCTCCAGATCACCCTTAACTTGTCCTCGGTTATGTAGTCAGCTGAGGCCTGCGACAACCCAACAGCAGGGGATTTTTCCGCTGGAACGGACGCAGATGCCGTTTTTAAAGTTTCAGACTTTTTTCTTGTAGTTATGTTAGAATTATTCTGGCTACCTGAATCGTCGTCCAGTTTAGATGGATCCGTACGCACTGGCGTATTGGTGTTGCCAAGCTTTGGTTGCTTACTCTTGCACTCCATACATCTCCACCTTAGTTTACCATCCTGGTTAAGTTTACGGTAACGTTTTGGTGATAGGTCGGCACATTGTAGGTCATATTTTTGTTTACAACCATGGCAATTCATGTATTCTTTAGTTACAATAGGCGAACGGCAACCATCGCAAACATTCATGATGAAGAGTACAATTCATTCCGAGTATTATAGAAAAGACTGCAAAGAGATTCTCAAAAAATAGCTGTGGCTAATTCAATAAATATCAAACGCCTCTAAAACTCAGTCTTAAATGCACCTTATAGTAAGTGTATCACAGTCGCTAATTACTTGCGGCGGATGCGAGGTGCAACGCCTACGTCACAGTGGGCACTCTGCGAGTTGAGGTAGGTCCGGGATTGAGGAATGCGCCGGCGATTCACAAAATGTTTTTGCTAATTACTCACTGATTTCGGGATGGAATTAATTAACACAAACTCGAGCGAGTAGATAGCACTGTCTTCTTTTATAATGTACGAAAACAAACTGTGTAACACTTATTTTGCACAGAGATTTAAGAAAAATTTACGGAACAGAAAGATAACGTGGCGACTTGGTGACAGTCGTCGCTCGAACCGACGAATGACGAATGACGAAAACTACTTTTGTCTTATAATCGTCCCAATATGTTTCCATTGTGAATCTTTACATATAAATCGTATAAAAATCAAGTTTTGACAAAGAATTGAGGATATGGAAAAATCGATACAGAAACTACTCCCGGCACGGGCAGGTAGGTACTGACGAAAACTACTTTTGTCTTTTAATCGTCCCAATGTGTTTCCATTGTGAATGTTTACATATAAATCATATAAAAATCAAGTTTTGACAAAGAATTGAGGATATGAAAAAATCGATAGAGAAACTACTCTCGGCACGGGCAGGTAGGTACTGACGAAAACTACTTTTGTCTTATAATCGTCCCAATGTGTTTCCATTGTGAATCTTTACATATAAATCGTATAAAAATCAAGTTTTGACAAAGAATTGAGGATATGAAAAAATCGATACAGAAACTACTCCCGGCACGGGCAGGTAGGTACTGACGAAAACTACTTTTGTCTTTTAATCGTCCCAATGTGTTTCCATTGTGAATGTTTACATATAAATCATATAAAAATCAAGTTTTGACAAAGAATTGAGGATATGAAAAAATCGATACAGAAACTACTCCCGGCACGGGCAGGTAGGTACTGACGAAAACTACTTTTGTCTTATAATTCAGTCAGTCACCGCTCGGATGCGCAAGCGTACGGTCGCGAAATCAAGATGTCAACCGAGACATTAAAGTGCACTCAGTGTAATATCGTTATAAACGAACGTCAACTTTGTTTTGTGCAAAACAAAATTGACGTTCTGGACGAAGAAAGTATAGTGAGACTGTGTGCGACTGCTTTTTCTACGTTAGAAATAAGCACCGCTAAAGATTTACTGTTCGCGTCCATTTCAACTACCGTCAGACATGTTTCGCGACGCAAAAATAAGGAACAAAAGGATTTGGAAGATATAATTTGTGCTTTCAAGAATACTGAACCTGATAAAACTCCGATTTTTGTAGCGTGGCAAATTCACAAGCTGCCTCCTGTTACATTTAACAGCCTGGATGCGACTAGAATATTGAAGGATATTGTGTTATTGCAATCAGAAATAAGAAACATGAAAGATTCGTTTGCAACTACCGAACAGCTTGACTGCGTCAAATCCGAGCTGGATAATATGAAGTTTGCGTCTTTAGTAAACATTAATGAACATGTAAACAAAAGACGGGGAGCCTACTTGATGGATAGCGGACCGACCGGCATTCTAAATATAGATTGCAGCCCGTCAACGAGTACGCCAAATCACAAGCGTTTTAGCCCTCAACATGCTAATATTTCGCAGCCTTTTTCGCAGTTAACTAGCTCTGCGAGGGTATCTTTTGCACCGCGTCCTGTGTTGATAAATAGTCTGGATTCGCAACCTACCGCGACACGCGCCAAGCCTACAAGCCTTATACCTACAAGCCCTATACCTACGTGCATACACCAGCCTGCTACTGAGAAGGTACAGTCGGAGAGCTCGAAGCCGGCGACGCCCCGCAAAATTACCACGGTTTCAAGTGTAAATAATGATAAATGTATGGCTGAGTTACTAAGGATGGAAGGGGAATGGAATCATGAAACTCCAAATCAGCAGTGGATTGAGGTTCAGAGAAAGAGGCATAGAAACAGAACCGTAGGTATCACAGGGAAAGCTTCTATACAACCTAATGACAAGTTTAGACCCGCCGATATTAAAATTCCCCTTTTCATATCTAATGTACATAAGGACACATTAGAAGGAGACATAGAGGAATTTATTTTCTTAAAGACAAATGAAAAAGTTTCTCTTCAAAAAATAAAAATGAAAAATAAGCGTGATTACAATGCGTTCAAGTTGTTAGTAATACGGCATAGAATAGAAACTTTCCTGAATGATGAGGTATGGCCAGACGGCGTGACATGCCGACGCTTTTTGCCTTATAAAATTTCTGAGCAGAAGAGAAACCCTGACAATCAAAATGTATAACACAACAATGGTCACATTTAATTGTAAAAGCATTAAATGCTCAGTGGAAGGTATCCGGCAGCTATGCACCTTTGCGGATATCATTGCGCTCCAGGAGACATGGATACTACCTCATGACCTACCTCTCCTGTCAGCCATCCACGAAGACTTCGGAAGCACCGGATCATCTGCTGTAGACCTTAGCAGTGGGCCTTTATTAGGTCGACCGCACGGTGGAGTTGCGCTTCTCTGGCGCAAGTCATTGTTCCCGTGCGTAACAGTGATAGACTGTGCCAGCCCGCGCTTATCAGCTGTTCGGCTTACTACAGAAAATAGGCCTGTACTCGTTATAAGTGTTTACATGCCTACAGATTGTTATAAAAACTTAGTGGAGTTCACAGATTGCTTAAGTGAAATTAGTGCAATAATTGAAGAAAATAACGTCGAATCAGTTTTTGTGCTCGGTGATTATAATGCCCACCCAGGGGAACTATTCTTTCGTGAACTCGGATTTCTCGGTAGAACAAGACTGGGTTTGTGCGGACACAAGTAAGTTAAACTTATCTTCTAACACTGTGACTTTTATGAGTGATGCCCATCCCGGGTGCCTGCGATGGCTGGATCACTGTTTAGTAACGCAGGCGGCGTGGCCTTGTGTTACAGATGTTTATGTTAAGGATGATGTTTATTGGTCGGATCATTTTCCGCTTGTAATTAAATGTAATTTAGATGTAGTGAGGCAGACGAACAAACCTAAAACTTTAAATTGTAATAAAATACTGTGGGGAGACAGAACAACAGAACAAATAAATAAATATCATAATATATGTAATTTAAATTTAAAATGTATAGATTTTCCTCATCAATTTCAAAAGTGCTGTGATTTTAACTGTTTTAATTCCCAACATCTGCAAACAATAGATAAATTATATGAAAATATCATCAATATTCTATGTGAGGCGGCTGCTGAATCTAATAAATTTATAAAAAGTTTTAAAAGTAAAAAAGTCGTAGCAGGGTGGAATAAACATGTTAGTGAATCTCACTTGAGTGCTAGGTCGGCATATCGTTTGTGGGCGTGGCATGGCAAACCAAGTTGCGGCTCAATATATGATGATATGGTTCAAGCGCGTAAGACATTTAAGAGTAGGCTAAAGTGGTGTCAAAACCATCAAGACCAAATCCGAATGGACCTGTTAGCAAATCATCATTCTAAGGCGGATTTTAAAAACTTCTGGAAATGTACCTCGAAATTAAATGTGAGGCCTAGCACTCCAGTGAGCGTCAATGGTGCATCCACTCCTGCTAGTATTGCGAGTGTATTCAAGGATTATTTTTATGTGCAGTCGCCTTTAGGACCACCATGTAGAGGGTATGATACTAGGAATCGGAGTGCCCAGCGGATTAAAACAATAATTCTCGCAAAGGATGTTAGAGCCGCGATTAAGAAAATGACTGGAGGTAAATCGCCTGGGCACGATGGGCTCAGCATCGAGCACCTGAAGCATGCTGGTGTCCACCTCCCTCGGGTACTCGCTTTGTTCTATAATGTTTGCATAAGTCACTCGTACTTGCCGGCCGAGCTGATGCGAACTCTGGTGGTGCCAGTCGTTAAGAATAAGACTGGAGATATGTCGGAAAAATCGAACTATAGACCCATATCGTTGGCTTCGGTTGTGGCCAAGGTACTTGACAGTGTGCTTAATTCTCACTTAAACAAGCAATTGCGGTTGCACGATGCTCAGTTTGGGTTTCGTGCTGGACTCTCAACCGAATCAGCTATTCTTAGCTTGAAGCACACTGTTAAGTACTACACGGACAGGCAGACTCCTGTGTATGCCTGCTTCCTGGATATGTCGAAGGCCTTCGAAATGGTCTCGTATGACGTACTCTGGCACAAGCTGAACGATGCTGGGCTTCCTCCCGAGCTGGTATCACTGGTCAGGTATTGGTACCTCCACCAGCAGAATCGAGTGAGGTGGGCAGGCGAGCTTTCGGACGCATATGGGCAGGAGTGTGGGGTGAGGCAGGGGGGGTTGAGCTCGCCCTCCCTCTTCTGCCTGTATGTGAACTCGCTGATTGAGCGACTCAGCAGTATGCCTGTGGGCTGTCACGTAGACGGGGTATGTGTGAACAACTTCAGCTATGCTGATGACATGGTGCTGCTGGCTCCTTCAATCAGTGCACTCCGAAAGCTTCTTGCTGTATCTGAGTCCTATGCTGCGTCACATGGACTGGCATACAATGTCAGGAAGTCAGAGTTCATGGTCTTCAAAGCCGGTGCTAAGTGTCCGCTATTTGTTCCTCCTGTTACACTAAATGGAGTGCCTCTCAGAAAAGTGACACATTTTAAATACCTAGGACACTGGTTGACGGAAGACCTGAAGGACGACGATGACATGGAGAGGGAACGCAGAGCATTGTCAGTCAGGGCGAATATGCTGGCCCGCAGATTCGCAAGATGTACAGATGCAGTGAAGGTAACTTTATTCAGAGCATAATGTACTTCATTTTACTCAGCGAGTCTGTGGGTCAACTATACCCAAAAGGCTTACAATGCTTTGCGGGTCCAATATAATAACGCGTTTAGGTTGCTGTTGCGACTACCGCGATTCTGCAGTGCCTCGGACATGTTCGCCCAGGCACGCACCGACACCTTCGATGCTATCTGGCAGAAAAAGTCAGCTTCACTACTCAGCAGAACCCGCGGGAGTGGCAACAGCATCCTAACCGCTATTGCTGGAAAATTTAACTGTCCGGTAATGCACCAATTGGTCCAAAGGATAAAATCTGTAGTTAATTATAAGTACTAACATCTAGCTATAAGCAAACTAACACCATGGATTATTATTATCTGAATAAATGAATTTAATTATTATTATTATTATTATAATCGTCCCAATATGTTTCCATTGTGAATCTTTACATATAAATCGTATGAAAATCAAGTTTTGACAAAGAATTGAGGATATGAAAAAATCGATACAGAAACTACTCCCGGCACGGGCAGGTAGGTACTGACGAAAACTACTTTTGTCTTATAATCATCCCAATGTGTTTCCATTGTGAATCTTTACATATAAATCGTATAAAAATCAAGTTTTGACGAAGAATTGAGGATATGAAAAAATCGATACAGAAACTACTCCCGGCACGGGCAGGTAGGTACTGACGAAAACTACTTTTGTCTTTTAATCGTCCCAATGTGTTTCCATTGTGAATGTTTACATATAAATCATATAAAAATCAAGTTTTGACAAAGAATTGAGGATATGAAAAAATCGATACAGAAACTACTCCCAGCACGGGCAGGTAGGTACTGACGAAAACTACTTTTGTCTTATAATCGTCCCAATGTGTTTCCATTGTGAATCTTTACATATAAATCGTATAAAAATCAAGTTTTGACAAAGAATTGAGGATATGAAAAAATCGATACAGAAACTACTCCCGGCACGGGCAGGTAGGTACTGACGAAAACTACTTTTGTCTTTTAATCGTCCCAATGTGTTTCCATTGTGAATGTTTACATATAAATCATATAAAAATCAAGTTTTGACAAAGAATTGAGGATATGAAAAAATCGATACAGAAACTACTCCCGGCACGGGCAGGTAGGTACTGACGAAAACTACTTTTGTCTTATAATCATCCCAATGTGTTTCCATTGTGAATCTTTACATATAAATCGTATAAAAATCAAGTTTTGACAAAGAATTGAGGATATGAAAAAATCGATACAGAAACTACTCCCGGCACGGGCAGGTAGGTACTGACGAAAACTACTTTTGTCTTATAATGGTCCCAATGTGTTTCTATTGTGAATCTTTACATATAAATCGTATAAAAATCAAGTTTTGACAAAGAATTGAGGATATGAAAAAATCGATACAGAAACTACTCCCGGCACGGGCAGGTAGGTACTGACGAAAACTACTTTTGTCTTATAATAGTCCCAATGTGTTTCTATTGTGAATCTTTACATATAAATCGTATAAAAATCAAGTTTTGACAAAGAATTGAGGATATGAAAAAATCGATACAGAAACTACTCCCGGCACGGGCAGGTAGGTACTGACGAAAACTACTTTTGTCTTATAATCGTCCCAATGTGTTTCCATTGTGAATCTTTACATATAAATCGTATAAAAATCAAGTTTTGACAAAGAATTGAGGATATGAAAAAATCGATACAGAAACTACTTCCGGCACGGGTAGGTAGGTACTGACGAAAACTACTTTTGTCTTATAATCGTCCCAATGTGTTTCCATTGTGAATCTTTACATATAATCCGTATAAAAATCAAGTTTTGACAAAGAATTGAGGATATGAAAAAATCGATACAGAAACTACTCCCGGCACGGGCAGGTAGGTACTGACGAAAACTACTTTTGTCTTATAATCGTCCCAATGTGTTTCCATTGTGAATCTTTACATATAAATCGTATAAAAATCAAGTTTTGACAAAGAATTGAGGATATGAAAAAATCGATACAGAAACTACTCCCGGCACGGGCAGGTAGGTACTGACGAAAACTACTTTTGTCTTATAATCGTCCCAATGTGTTTCCATTGTGAATCTTTACATATAAATCCTATAAAAATCAAGTTTTGACAAACAATTGAGGATATGAAAAAATCGATAGAGAAACTACTCCCAGCACGAGCAGGTAGGTACTGACGAAAACTACTTTTGTCTTATAATCGTCCCAATGTGTTTCCATTGTGAATGTTTACATATAAATCATATAAAAATCAAGTTTTGACAACGAATTGATGATATGAAAAAATCGATACAGAAACTACTCCCGGCACGGGCAAGTAGGTACTGACGAAAACTACTTTTGTCTTATAATCGTCCCAATGTGTTTCCATTGTGAATCTTTACATATAAATCGTATAAAAATCAAGTTTTGACAAAGAATTGAGGATATGAAAAAAAAGATAGAGAAACTACTCCCGGCACGGGCAGGTAGGTACTGACGAAAACTACTTTTGTCTTATAATCGTCCCAATGTGTTTCCATTGTGAATCTTTACATATAAATCGTATAAAAATCAAGTTTTGACAAAGAATTGAGGATATGAAAAAATCGATACAGAAACTACTCCCGGCACGGGCAGGTAGGTACTGACGAAAACTACTTTTGTCTTTTAATCATCCCAATGTGTTTCCATTGTGAATGTTTACATATAAATCATATAAAAATAAAGTTTTGACACAGAATTGAGGATATGAAAAAATCGATACAGAAACTACTCCCGGCACGGGCAGGTAGGTACTGACGAAAACTACTTTTGTCTTATAATCGTCCCAATGTGTTTCCATTGTGAATCTTTACATATAAATCGTATAAAAATCAAGTTTTGACAAAGAATTGAGGATATGAAAAAATCGATACAGAAACTACTCCCGGCACGGGCAGGTAGGTACTGACGAAAACTACTTTTGTCTTTTAATCGTCCCAATGTGTTTCCATTGTGAATGTTTACATATAAATCATATAAAAATCAAGTTTTGACAAAGAATTGAGGATATGAAAAAATCGATACAGAAACTACTCCCGGCACGGGCAGGTAGGTACTGACGAAAACTACTTTTGTCTTATAATCATCCCAATGTGTTTCCATTGTGAATCTTTACATATAAATCGTATAAAAATCAAGTTTTGACAAAGAATTGAGGATATGAAAAAATCGATACAGAAACTACTCCCGGCACGGGCAGGTAGGTACTGACGAAAACTACTTTTGTCTTATAATGGTCCCAATGTGTTTCTATTGTGAATCTTTACATATAAATCGTATAAAAATCAAGTTTTGACAAAGAATTGAGGATATGAAAAAATCGATACAGAAACTACTCCCGGCACGGGCAGGTAGGTACTGACGAAAACTACTTTTGTCTTATAATAGTCCCAATGTGTTTCTATTGTGAATCTTTACATATAAATCGTATAAAAATCAAGTTTTGACAAAGAATTGAGGATATGAAAAAATCGATACAGAAACTACTCCCGGCACGGGCAGGTAGGTACTGACGAAAACTACTTTTGTCTTATAATCGTCCCAATGTGTTTCCATTGTGAATCTTTACATATAAATCGTATAAAAATCAAGTTTTGACAAAGAATTGAGGATATGAAAAAATCGATACAGAAACTACTTCCGGCACGGGTAGGTAGGTACTGACGAAAACTACTTTTGTCTTATAATCGTCCCAATGTGTTTCCATTGTGAATCTTTACATATAATCCGTATAAAAATCAAGTTTTGACAAAGAATTGAGGATATGAAAAAATCGATACAGAAACTACTCCCGGCACGGGCAGGTAGGTACTGACGAAAACTACTTTTGTCTTATAATCGTCCCAATGTGTTTCCATTGTGAATCTTTACATATAAATCGTATAAAAATCAAGTTTTGACAAAGAATTGAGGATATGAAAAAATCGATACAGAAACTACTCCCGGCACGGGCAGGTAGGTACTGACGAAAACTACTTTTGTCTTATAATCGTCCCAATGTGTTTCCATTGTGAATCTTTACATATAAATCCTATAAAAATCAAGTTTTGACAAACAATTGAGGATATGAAAAAATCGATAGAGAAACTACTCCCAGCACGAGCAGGTAGGTACTGACGAAAACTACTTTTGTCTTATAATCGTCCCAATGTGTTTCCATTGTGAATGTTTACATATAAATCATATAAAAATCAAGTTTTGACAACGAATTGATGATATGAAAAAATCGATACAGAAACTACTCCCGGCACGGGCAAGTAGGTACTGACGAAAACTACTTTTGTCTTATAATCGTCCCAATGTGTTTCCATTGTGAATCTTTACATATAAATCGTATAAAAATCAAGTTTTGACAAAGAATTGAGGATATGAAAAAAAAGATAGAGAAACTACTCCCGGCACGGGCAGGTAGGTACTGACGAAAACTACTTTTGTCTTATAATCGTCCCAATGTGTTTCCATTGTGAATCTTTACATATAAATCGTATAAAAATCAAGTTTTGACAAAGAATTGAGGATATGAAAAAATCGATACAGAAACTACTCCCGGCACGGGCAGGTAGGTACTGACGAAAACTACTTTTGTCTTATAATCGTCCCAATGTGTTTCCATTGTGAATACATATAAATCGTATAAAAATCAAGTTTTGACAAAGAATGGAGGATATGAAAAAATCGATACAGAAACTACTCCCGGCACGGGCAGGTAGGTACTGACGAAAACTACTTTTGTCTTATAATCGTCCCAATGTGTTTCCATTGTGAATCTTTACATAAAAATCAAGTTTTGACAAAGAATTGAAGATATGAAAAAATCGACACAGAAACTACTCCCGGCACGGGCAGGTAGGTACTGACGAAAACTACTTTTGTCTTATAATCGTCCCAATGTGTTTCCATTGTGAATCTTTACATATAAACCGTATAAAAATCAAGTTTTGACAAAGAATTGAGGATATGAAAAAATCGATAGAGAAACTACTCCCGGCACGAGCAGGTAGGTACTGACGAAAACTACTTTTGTCTTATATCGTCCCAATGTGTTTCCATTGTGAATCTTTACATATAAATCGTATAAAAATCAAGTTTTGACAAAGAATTGAGGATATGAAAAAATCGATACAGAAACTACTCCCGGCACGGGCAGGTAGGTACTGACGAAAACTACTTTTGTCTTTTAATCATCCCAATGCGTTTCCATTGTGAATCTTTACATATAAATCGTATAAAAATCAAGTTTTGACAAGGAATTGAGGATATGAAAAAATCGATACAGAAACTACTCTCGGCACGGGCAGGTAGGTACTGACGAAAACTACTTTTGTCTTATAATCGTCCCAATGTGTTTCCATTGTGAATCTTTACATATAAATCGTATAAAAATCAAGTTTTGACAAAGAATTGAGGATATAAAAAAATCGATACAGAAACTACTCCCGGCACGGGCAGGTAGGTACTGACGAAAACTACTTTTGTCTTATAATCGTCCCAATGTGTTTCCATTGTGAATCTTTACATATAAATAGTATAAAAATCAAGTTTTGACAAAGAATTGAGGATATGAAAAAATCGATACAGAAACTACTCCCGGCACGGGCAGGTAGGTACTGACGAAAACTACTTTTGTCTTATAATGGTCCCAATGTGTTTCTATTGTGAATCTTTACATATAAATCGTATAAAAATCAAGTTTTGACAAAGAATTGAGGATATGAAAAAATCGATACAGAAACTACTCCCGGCACGGGCAGGTAGGTACTGACGAAAACTACTTTTGTCTTATAATCGTCCCAATGTGTTTCCATTGTGAATCTTTACATATAAATCGTATAAAAATCAAGTTTTGACAAAGAATTGAGGATATGAAAAAATCGATACAGAAACTACTCCCGGCACGGGCAGGTAGGTACTGACGAAAACTACTTTTGTCTTATAATCGTCCCAATGTGTTTCCATTGTGAATCTTTACATATAAATCGTATAAAAATCAAGTTTTGACGAAGAATTGAGGATATGAAAAAATCGATACAGAAACTACTCCCGGCACGGGCAGGTAGGTACTGACGAAAACTACTTTTGTCTTTTAATCGTCCCAATGTGTTTCCATTGTGAATGTTTACATATAAATCATATAAAAATCAAGTTTTGACAAAGAATTGAGGATATGAAAAAATCGATACAGAAACTACTCCCAGCACGGGCAGGTAGGTACTGACGAAAACTACTTTTGTCTTATAATCGTCCCAATGTGTTTCCATTGTGAATCTTTACATATAAATCTTATAAAAATCAAGTTTTGACAAAGAATTGAGGATATGAAAAAATCGATACAGAAACTACTCCCGGCACGGGCAGGTAGGTACTGACGAAAACTACTTTTGTCTTTTAATCGTCCCAATGTGTTTCCATTGTGAATGTTTACATATAAATCATATAAAAATCAAGTTTTGACAAAGAATTGAGGATATGAAAAAATCGATACAGAAACTACTCCCGGCACGGGCAGGTAGGTACTGACGAAAACTACTTTTGTCTTATAATCATCCCAATGTGTTTCCATTGTGAATCTTTACATATAAATCGTATAAAAATCAAGTTTTGACAAAGAATTGAGGATATGAAAAAATCGATACAGAAACTACTCCCGGCACGGGCAGGTAGGTACTGACGAAAACTACTTTTGTCTTATAATGGTCCCAATGTGTTTCTATTGTGAATCTTTACATATAAATCGTATAAAAATCAAGTTTTGACAAAGAATTGAGGATATGAAAAAATCGATACAGAAACTACTCCCGGCACGGGCAGGTAGGTACTGACGAAAACTACTTTTGTCTTATAATAGTCCCAATGTGTTTCTATTGTGAATCTTTACATATAAATCGTATAAAAATCAAGTTTTGACAAAGAATTGAGGATATGAAAAAATCGATACAGAAACTACTCCCGGCACGGGCAGGTAGGTACTGACGAAAACTACTTTTGTCTTATAATCGTCCCAATGTGTTTCCATTGTGAATCTTTACATATAAATCGTATAAAAATCAAGTTTTGACAAAGAATTGAGGATATGAAAAAATCGATACAGAAACTACTTCCGGCACGGGTAGGTAGGTACTGACGAAAACTACTTTTGTCTTATAATCGTCCCAATGTGTTTCCATTGTGAATCTTTACATATAATCCGTATAAAAATCAAGTTTTGACAAAGAATTGAGGATATGAAAAAATCGATACAGAAACTACTCCCGGCACGGGCAGGTAGGTACTGACGAAAACTACTTTTGTCTTATAATCGTCCCAATGTGTTTCCATTGTGAATCTTTACATATAAATCGTATAAAAATCAAGTTTTGACAAAGAATTGAGGATATGAAAAAATCGATACAGAAACTACTCCCGGCACGGGCAGGTAGGTACTGACGAAAACTACTTTTGTCTTATAATCGTCCCAATGTGTTTCCATTGTGAATCTTTACATATAAATCCTATAAAAATCAAGTTTTGACAAACAATTGAGGATATGAAAAAATCGATAGAGAAACTACTCCCAGCACGAGCAGGTAGGTACTGACGAAAACTACTTTTGTCTTATAATCGTCCCAATGTGTTTCCATTGTGAATGTTTACATATAAATCATATAAAAATCAAGTTTTGACAACGAATTGATGATATGAAAAAATCGATACAGAAACTACTCCCGGCACGGGCAAGTAGGTACTGACGAAAACTACTTTTGTCTTATAATCGTCCCAATGTGTTTCCATTGTGAATCTTTACATATAAATCGTATAAAAATCAAGTTTTGACAAAGAATTGAGGATATGAAAAAAAAGATAGAGAAACTACTCCCGGCACGGGCAGGTAGGTACTGACGAAAACTACTTTTGTCTTATAATCGTCCCAATGTGTTTCCATTGTGAATCTTTACATATAAATCGTATAAAAATCAAGTTTTGACAAAGAATTGAGGATATGAAAAAATCGATACAGAAACTACTCCCGGCACGGGCAGGTAGGTACTGAAGAAAACTACTTTTGTCTTTTAATCGTCCCAATGTGTTTCCATTGTGAATGTTTTCATATAAATTATATTAAAATCAAGTTTTGACAAAGATTTGAGGATATGAAAAAATCGATACAAAGCTACTCTCGGCACGGGCAGGTAGGTACTGACGAAAACTACTTTTGTCTTATAATCGTCCCAATGTGTTTCCATTGTGAATGTTTACATATAAATCGTATAGAAATTAAGTTTTGACAAAGAATTGAGGATATGAAAAAATCGATAGAGAAACTACTCCCGGCACGGGCAGGTAGGTACTGACGAAAACTACTTTTGTCTTTTAATCATCCCAATGTGTTTCCATTGTGAATGTTTACATATAAATCATATAAAAATAAAGTTTTGACACAGAATTGAGGATATGAAAAAAAAGATAGAGAAACTACTCCCGGCACGGGCAGGTAGGTACTGACGAAAACTACTTTTGTCTTATAATCGTCCCAATGTGTTTCCATTGTGAATCTTTACATATAAATCGTATAAAAATCAAGTTTTGACAAAGAATTGAGGATATAAAAAAATCGATACAGAAACTACTCCCGGCACGGGCAGGTAGGTACTGACGAAAACTACTTTTGTCTTATAATCGTCCCAATGTGTTTCCATTGTGAATCTTTACATATAAATAGTATAAAAATCAAGTTTTGACAAAGAATTGAGGATATGAAAAAATCGATACAGAAACTACTCCCGGCACGGGCAGGTAGGTACTGACGAAAACTACTTTTGTCTTATAATGGTCCCAATGTGTTTCTATTGTGAATCTTTACATATAAATCGTATAAAAATCAAGTTTTGACAAAGAATTGAGGATATGAAAAAATCGATACAGAAACTACTCCCGGCACGGGCAGGTAGGTACTGACGAAAACTACTTTTGTCTTATAATGGTCCCAATGTGTTTCTATTGTGAATCTTTACATATAAATCGTATAAAAATCAAGTTTTGACAAAGAATTGAGGATATGAAAAAATCGATACAGAAACTACTCCCGGCACGGGCAGGTAGGTACTGACGAAAACTACTTTTGTCTTATAATCGTCCCAATGTGTTTCCATTGTGAATCTTTACATATAAATCGTATAAAAATCAAGTTTTGACAAAGAATTGAGGATATGAAAAAATCGATACAGAAACTACTCCCGGCACGGGCAGGTAGGTACTGACGAAAACTACTTTTGTCTTATAATCGTCCCAATGTGTTTCCATTGTGAATCTTTACATATAAATCGTATAAAAATCAAGTTTTGACGAAGAATTGAGGATATGAAAAAATCGATACAGAAACTACTCCCGGCACGGGCAGGTAGGTACTGACGAAAACTACTTTTGTCTTTTAATCGTCCCAATGTGTTTCCATTGTGAATGTTTACATATAAATCATATAAAAATCAAGTTTTGACAAAGAATTGAGGATATGAAAAAATCGATACAGAAACTACTCCCAGCACGGGCAGGTAGGTACTGACGAAAACTACTTTTGTCTTATAATCGTCCCAATGTGTTTCCATTGTGAATCTTTACATATAAATCTTATAAAAATCAAGTTTTGACAAAGAATTGAGGATATGAAAAAATCGATACAGAAACTACTCCCGGCACGGGCACCTGCCCGTGCCGGGAGTAGTTTCTGTATCGATTTTATGTAAAGATTCACAATGGAAACACATTGGGACGATTATAAGACAAAAGTAGTTTTCGTCAGTACCTACCTGCCCGTGCCGGGAGTAGTTTCTGTATCGATTTTTTCATATCCTCAATTCTTTGTCAAAACTTGATTTTTATACGATTTATATGTAAAGATTCACAATAGAAACACATTGGGACCATTATAAGACAAAAGTAGTTTTCGTCAGTACCTACCTGCCCGTGCCGGGAGTAGTTTCTGTATCGATTTTTTCATATCCTCAATTCTTTGTCAAAACTTGATTTTTATACGATTTATATGTAAAGATTCACAATAGAAACACATTGGGACCATTATAAGACAAAAGTAGTTTTCGTCAGTACCTACCTGCCCGTGCCGGGAGTAGTTTCTGTATCGATTTTTTCATATCCTCAATTCTTTGTCAAAACTTGATTTTTAGTGTGTTTCCAATCTTTACATATAAATCGTATAAAAATCAAGTTTTGACGAAGAATTGAGGATATGAAAAAATCGATACAGAAACTACTCCCGGCACGGGCAGGTAGGTACTGACGAAAACTACTTTTGTCTTTTAATCGTCCCAATGTGTTTCCATTGTGAATGTTTACATATAAATCATATAAAAATCAAGTTTTGACAAAGAATTGAGGATATGAAAAAATCGATACAGAAACTACTCCCGGCACGGGCAGGTAGGTACTGACGAAAACTACTTTTGTCTTATAATCATCCCAATGTGTTTCCATTGTGAATCTTTACATATAAATCGTATAAAAATCAAGTTTTGACAAAGAATTGAGGATATGAAAAAATCGATACAGAAACTACTCCCGGCACGGGCAGGTAGGTACTGACGAAAACTACTTTTGTCTTATAATGGTCCCAATGTGTTTCTATTGTGAATCTTTACATATAAATCGTATAAAAATCAAGTTTTGACAAAGAATTGAGGATATGAAAAAATCGATACAGAAACTACTCCCGGCACGGGCAGGTAGGTACTGACGAAAACTACTTTTGTCTTATAATAGTCCCAATGTGTTTCTATTGTGAATCTTTACATATAAATCGTATAAAAATCAAGTTTTGACAAAGAATTGAGGATATGAAAAAATCGATACAGAAACTACTCCCGGCACGGGCAGGTAGGTACTGACGAAAACTACTTTTGTCTTATAATCGTCCCAATGTGTTTCCATTGTGAATCTTTACATATAAATCGTATAAAAATCAAGTTTTGACAAAGAATTGAGGATATGAAAAAATCGATACAGAAACTACTTCCGGCACGGGTAGGTAGGTACTGACGAAAACTACTTTTGTCTTATAATCGTCCCAATGTGTTTCCATTGTGAATCTTTACATATAATCCGTATAAAAATCAAGTTTTGACAAAGAATTGAGGATATGAAAAAATCGATACAGAAACTACTCCCGGCACGGGCAGGTAGGTACTGACGAAAACTACTTTTGTCTTATAATCGTCCCAATGTGTTTCCATTGTGAATCTTTACATATAAATCGTATAAAAATCAAGTTTTGACAAAGAATTGAGGATATGAAAAAATCGATACAGAAACTACTCCCGGCACGGGCAGGTAGGTACTGACGAAAACTACTTTTGTCTTATAATCGTCCCAATGTGTTTCCATTGTGAATCTTTACATATAAATCCTATAAAAATCAAGTTTTGACAAACAATTGAGGATATGAAAAAATCGATAGAGAAACTACTCCCAGCACGAGCAGGTAGGTACTGACGAAAACTACTTTTGTCTTATAATCGTCCCAATGTGTTTCCATTGTGAATGTTTACATATAAATCATATAAAAATCAAGTTTTGACAACGAATTGATGATATGAAAAAATCGATACAGAAACTACTCCCGGCACGGGCAAGTAGGTACTGACGAAAACTACTTTTGTCTTATAATCGTCCCAATGTGTTTCCATTGTGAATCTTTACATATAAATCGTATAAAAATCAAGTTTTGACAAAGAATTGAGGATATGAAAAAAAAGATAGAGAAACTACTCCCGGCACGGGCAGGTAGGTACTGACGAAAACTACTTTTGTCTTATAATCGTCCCAATGTGTTTCCATTGTGAATCTTTACATATAAATCGTATAAAAATCAAGTTTTGACAAAGAATTGAGGATATGAAAAAATCGATACAGAAACTACTCCCGGCACGGGCAGGTAGGTACTGAAGAAAACTACTTTTGTCTTTTAATCGTCCCAATGTGTTTCCATTGTGAATGTTTTCATATAAATTATATTAAAATCAAGTTTTGACAAAGATTTGAGGATATGAAAAAATCGATACAAAGCTACTCTCGGCACGGGCAGGTAGGTACTGACGAAAACTACTTTTGTCTTATAATCGTCCCAATGTGTTTCCATTGTGAATGTTTACATATAAATCGTATAGAAATTAAGTTTTGACAAAGAATTGAGGATATGAAAAAATCGATAGAGAAACTACTCCCGGCACGGGCAGGTAGGTACTGACGAAAACTACTTTTGTCTTTTAATCATCCCAATGTGTTTCCATTGTGAATGTTTACATATAAATCATATAAAAATAAAGTTTTGACACAGAATTGAGGATATGAAAAAAAAGATAGAGAAACTACTCCCGGCACGGGCAGGTAGGTACTGACGAAAACTACTTTTGTCTTATAATCGTCCCAATGTGTTTCCATTGTGAATCTTTACATATAAATCGTATAAAAATCAAGTTTTGACAAAGAATTGAGGATATGAAAAAATCGATACAGAAACTACTCCCGGCACGGGCAGGTAGGTACTGACGAAAACTACTTTTGTCTTATAATCGTCCCAATGTGTTTCCATTGTGAATACATATAAATCGTATAAAAATCAAGTTTTGACAAAGAATGGAGGATATGAAAAAATCGATACAGAAACTAATCCCGGCACGTGCAGGTAGGTACTGACGAAAACTACTTTTGTCTTATAATCGTCCCAATGTGTTTCCATTGTGAATCTTTACATAAAAATCAAGTTTTGACAAAGAATTGAGGATATGAAAAAATCGACACAGAAACTACTCCCGGCACGGGCAGGTAGGTACTGACGAAAACTACTTTTGTCTTATAATCGTCCCAATGTGTTTCCATTGTGAATCTTTACATATAAACCGTATAAAAATCAAGTTTTGACAAAGAATTGAGGATATGAAAAAATCGATAGAGAAACTACTCCCGGCACGAGCAGGTAGGTACTGACGAAAACTACTTTTGTCTTATAATCGTCCCAATGTGTTTCCATTGTGAATCTTTACATATAAATCGTATAAAAATAAAGTTTTGACAAAGAATTGAGGATATGAAAAAATCGATACAGAAACTACTCCCGGCACGGGCAGGTAGGTACTGACGAAAACTACTTTTGTCTTTTAATCATC
Source organism: Eupithecia dodoneata (assembly GCA_947044415.1). NCBI lineage: Eukaryota > Metazoa > Arthropoda > Insecta > Lepidoptera > Geometridae > Eupithecia > Eupithecia dodoneata. Next base: position 264,073 of record OX345656.1, on the reverse strand, counting down.
CCAATGTGTTTCCATTGTGAATCTTTACATATAAATCGTATAAAAATCAAGTTTTGACAAGGAATTGAGGATATGAAAAAATCGATACAGAAACTACTCTCGGCACGGGCAGGTAGGTACTGACGAAAACTACTTTTGTCTTATAATCGTCCCAATGTGTTTCCATTGTGAATCTTTACATATAAATCGTATAAAAATCAAGTTTTGACAAAGAATTGAGGATATAAAAAATCGATACAGAAACTACTCCCGGCACGGGCAGGTAGGTACTGACGAAAACTACTTTTGTCTTATAATCGTCCCAATGTGTTTCCATTGTGAATCTTTACATATAAATAGTATAAAAATCAAGTTTTGACAAAGAATTGAGGATATGAAAAAATCGATACAGAAACTACTCCCGGCACGGGCAGGTAGGTACTGACGAAAACTACTTTTGTCTTATAATGGTCCCAATGTGTTTCTATTGTGAATCTTTACATATAAATCGTATAAAAATCAAGTTTTGACAAAGAATTGAGGATATGAAAAAATCGATACAGAAACTACTCCCGGCACGGGCAGGTAGGTACTGACGAAAACTTCTTTTGTCTTATAATGGTCCCAATGTGTTTCTATTGTGAATCTTTACATATAAATCGTATAAAAATCAAGTTTTGACAAAGAATTGAGGATATGAAAAAATCGATACAGAAACTACTCCCGGCACGGGCAGGTAGGTACTGACGAAAACTACTTTTGTCTTATAATCGTCCCAATGTGTTTCCATTGTGAATCTTTACATATAAATCGTATAAAAATCAAGTTTTGACAAAGAATTGAGGATATGAAAAAATCGATACAGAAACTACTTCCGGCACGGGTAGGTAGGTACTGACGAAAACTACTTTTGTCTTATAATCGTCCCAATGTGTTTCCATTGTGAATCTTTACATATAATCCGTATAAAAATCAAGTTTTGACAAAGAATTGAGGATATGAAAAAATCGATACAGAAACTACTCCCGGCACGGGCAGGTAGGTACTGACGAAAACTACTTTTGTCTTATAATCGTCCCAATGTGTTTCCATTGTGAATCTTTACATATAAATCGTATAAAAATCAAGTTTTGACAAAGAATTGAGGATATGAAAAAATCGATACAGAAACTACTCCCGGCACGGGCAGGTAGGTACTGACGAAAACTACTTTTGTCTTATAATCGTCCCAATGTGTTTCCATTGTGAATCTTTACATATAAATCCTATAAAAATCAAGTTTTGACAAACAATTGAGGATATGAAAAAATCGATAGAGAAACTACTCCCAGCACGAGCAGGTAGGTACTGACGAAAACTACTTTTGTCTTATAATCGTCCCAATGTGTTTCCATTGTGAATCTTTACATAAAAATCAAGTTTTGACAAAGAATTGAGGATATGAAAAAATCGATACAGAAACTACTCCCGGCACGGGCAGGTAGGTACTGAAGAAAACTACTTTTGTCTTATAATCGTCCCAATATGTTTCCATTGTGAATCTTTATATATAAATCGTATAAAAATCAAGTTTTGACAAAGAATTGAGGATATGAAAAAATCGATACAGAAACTACTCCCGGCACGGGCAGGTAGGTACTGACGAAAACTACTTTTGTCTTATAATCGTCCCAATGTGTGTCCATTGTGAATCTTTACATATAAATCGTATAAAAATCAAGTTTTGACAAAGAATTGAGGATATGAAAAAATCGATACAGAAACTACTCCCGGCACGGGCAGGTAGGTACTGACGAAAACTACTTTTGTCTTATAATCGTCCCAATATGTTTCCATTGTGAATCTTTACATATAAATCGTATAAAAATCAAGTTTTGACAAAGAATTGAGGATATGAAAAAATCGATACAGAAACTACTCCAGGCACGGGCAGGTAGGTACTGACGAAAACTACTTATGTCTTATAATCGTCCCAATGTGTGTGCATTGTGAATCTTTACATATAAATCGTATAAAAATCAAGTTTTGACTAAGAATTGAGGATATGAAAAATCGAAACAGAAACTACTCCCGGCACGGGCAGGTAGGTACTGACGAATACTACTTTTGTCTCTTAATCATCCCAATGTGTTTCCATTGTGAATGTTTACATATAAATCATATAAAAATCAAGTTTTGACAAAGAATTGAGGATATGAAAAAATCGATACAGAAACTACTCCCGGCACGGGCAGGTAGGTACTGACGAAAACTACTTTTGTCTTATAATCGTCCCAATGTGTTTCCATTGTGAATCTTTACATATAAATCGTATAAAAATCAAGTTTTGACAAAGAATTGAGGATATGAAAAAATCGATACAGAAACTACTTCCGGCACGGGCAGGTAGGTACTGACGAAAACTACTTTTGTCTTTTAATCATCCCAATGTGTTTCCATTGTGAATGTTTACATAAAAATCATATAAAAATCAAGTTTTGACAAAGAATTGAGGATATGAAAAAATCGACACAGAAACTACTCCCGGCACGGGCAGGTAGGTACTGACGAAAACTACTTTTGTCTTATAATCGTCCCAATGTGTTTCCATTGTGAATCTTTACATATAAATCGTATAAAAATCAAGTTTTGACAAAGAATTGAGGATATGCAAAAATCGATACAAAGCTACTCCCGGCACGGGCAGGTAGGTACTGACGAAAACTACTTTTGTCTTATAATCGTCCCAATGTGTTTCCATTGTGAATCTTTACATATAAATCGTATAAAAATCAAGTTTTGACAAAGAATTGAGGATATGAAAAAATCGATACAGAAACTACTCCCGGCACGGGCAGGTAGGTACTGACGAAAACTACTTTTGTCTTATAATCGTCCCAATGTGTTTCCATTGTGAATCTTTACATATAAATCGTATAAAAATCAAGTTTTGACAAAGAATTGAGGATATGAAAAATCAATACAGAAACTACTCCCGGCACGGGCAGGTAGGTACTGACGAATACTACTTTTGTCTCTTAATCATCCCAATGTGTTTCCATTGTGAATGTTTACATATAAATCATATAAAAATCAAGTTTTGACAAAGAATTGAGGATATGAAAAAATCGATACAGAAACTACTCCCGGCACGGGCAGGTAGGTACTGACGAAAACTACTTTTGTCTTATAATCGTCCCAATGTGTTTCCATTGTGAATCTTTACATATAAATCGTATAAAAATCAAGTTTTGACAAAGAATTGAGGATATAAAAAAATCGATACAGAAACTACTCCCGGCACGGGCAGGTAGGTACTGACGAAAACTACTTTTGTCTTATATTCGTCCCAATGTGTTTCCATTGTGAATCTTTACATATAAATCGTATAAAAATCAAGTTCTGACAAAGAATTGAGGATATGAAAAAATCGATACAGAAACTACTCCCGGCACGGGCAGGTAGGTACTGACGAAAACTACTTTTGTCTTTTAATCGTCCCAATGTGTTTCCATTGTGAATGTTTACATATAAATCATATAAAAATCAAGTTTTGACAAAGAATTGAGGATATGAAAAAATCGATACAGAAACTACTCCCGGCACGGGCAGGTAGGTACTGACGAAAACTACTTTTGTCTTATAATCATCCCAATGTGTTTCCATTGTGAATCTTTACATATAAATCGTATAAAAATCAAGTTTTGACAAAAAATTGAGGATATGAAAAAATCGATACAGAAACTACTCCCGGCACGGGCAGGTAGGTACTGACGAAAACTACTTTTGTCTTATAATGTTCCCAATGTGTTTCCATTGTGAATCTTTACATATAAATCGTATAAAAATCAAGTTTTGACAAAGAATTGAGGATATGAAAAAATCGATACAGAAACTACTCCCGGCACGGGCAGGTAGGTACTGACGAAAACTACTTTTGTCTTATAATGGTCCCAATGTGTTTCTATTGTGAATCTTTACATATAAATCGTATAAAAATCAAGTTTTGACAAAGAATTGAGGATATGAAAAAATCGATACAGAAACTACTCCCGGCACGGGCAGGTAGGTACTGACGAAAACTACTTTTGTCTTATAATCGTCCCAATGTGTTTCCATTGTGAATCTTTACATATAAATCGTATAAAAATCAAGTTTTGACAAAGAATTGAGGATATGAAAAAATCGATACAGAAACTACTTCCGGCACGGGTAGGTAGGTACTGACGAAAACTACTTTTGTCTTATAATCGTCCCAATGTGTTTCCATTGTGAATCTTTACATATAATCCGTATAAAAATCAAGTTTTGACAAAGAATTGAGGATATGAAAAAATCGATACAGAAACTACTCCCGGCACGGGCACGTAGGTACTGACGAAAACTACTTTTGTCTTATAATCGTCCCAATGTGTTTCCATTGTGAATCTTTACATAAAAATCAAGTTTTGACAAAGAATTGAGGATATGAAAAAATCGATACAGAAACTACTCCCGGCACGGGCAGGTAGGTACTGACGAAAACTACTTTTGTCTTATAATCGTCCCAATATGTTTCCATTGTGAATCTTTACATATAAATCGTATAAAAATCAAGTTTTGACAAAGAATTGAGGATATGAAAAAATCGATACAGAAACTACTCCCGGCACGGGCAGGTAGGTACTGACGAATACTACTTTTGTCTCTTAATCATCCCAATGTGTTTCCATTATGAATGTTTACATATAAATCATATAAAAATCAAGTTTTGACAAAGAATTGAGGATATGAAAAAATCGATACAGAAACTACTCCCGGCACGGGCAGGTAGGTACTGACGAAAACTACTTTTGTCTTATAATCGTCCCAATGTGTTTCCATTGTGAATCTTTACATATAAATCGTATAAAAATCAAGTTTTGACAAAGAATTGAGGATATGAAAAAATCGATACAGAAACTACTCCCGGCACGGGCAGGTAGGTACTGACGAAAACTACTTTTGTCTTATAATCGTCCCAATGTGTTTCCATTGTGAATACATATAAATCGTATAAAAATCAAGTTTTGACAAAGAATGGAGGATATGAAAAAATCGATACAGAAACTACTCCCGGCACGGGCAGGTAGGTACTGACGAAAACTACTTTTGTCTTATAATCGTCCCAATGTGTTTCCATTGTGAATCTTTACATATAAATCGTATAAAAATCAAGTTTTGACAAAGAATTGAGGATATGAAAAAATCGATACAGAAACCACTCCCGGCACGGGCAGGTAGGTACTGACGAAAACTACTTTTGTCTTTTAATCATCCCAATGTGTTTCTATTGTGAATGTTTACATATAAATCATATTAAAATCAAGTTTTGACAAAGAATTGAGGATATGAAAAAATCGATACAGAAACTACTCCCGGCACGGGCAGGTAGGTACTGACGAAATTACTTTTGTCTTATAATCGTCCCAATGTGTTTCCATTGTGAATCTTTACATATAAATCGTATAAAAATCAAGTTTTGACAAAGAATTGAGGATATGAAAAAATTGATACAGAAACTTCTCCTGAGGTAGGTACTGACGAAAACTACTTTTGTCTTATAATCGTCCCAATGTGTTTCCATTGTGAATCTTTACATATAAACCGTATAAAAATCAAGTTTTGACAAAGAATTGAGGATATGAAAAAATCGATACAGAAACTACTCCCGGCACGGGCAGGTAGGTACTGACGAAAACTACTTTTGTCTTTTAATCGTCCCAATGTGTTTCCATTGTGAATGTTTACATATAAATCATATAAAAATCAAGTTTTGACAAAGAATTGAGGATATAAAAAAATCGATACAGAAACTACTCCCGGCACGGGCAGGTAGGTACTGACGAAAACTACTTTTGTCTTATAATCGTCCCAATGTGTTTCCATTGTGAATCTTTACATATAAATCGTATAAAAATCAAGTTCTGACAAAGAATTGAGGATATGAAAAAATCGATACAGAAACTACTCCCGGCACGGGCAGGTAGGTACTGACGAAAACTACTTTTGTCTTTTAATCGTCCCAATGTGTTTCCATTGTGAATGTTTACATATAAATCATATAAAAATCAAGTTTTGACAAAGAATTGAGGATATAAAAAAATCGATACAGAAACTACTCCCGGCACGGGCAGGTAGGTACTGACGAAAACTACTTTTGTCTTATAATCGTCCCAATGTGTTTCCATTGTGAATCTTTACATATAAATCCTATAAAAATCAAGTTTTGACAAACAATTGAGGATATGAAAAAATCGATAGAGAAACTACTCCCAGCACGAGCAGGTAGGTACTGACGAAAACTACTTTTGTCTTATAATCGTCCCAATGTGTTTCCATTGTGAATGTTTACATATAAATCATATAAAAATCAAGTTTTGACAACGAATTGATGATATGAAAAAATCGATACAGAAACTACTCCCGGCACGGGCAAGTAGGTACTGACGAAAACTACTTTTGTCTTATAATCGTCCCAATGTGTTTCCATTGTGAATCTTTACATATAAATCGTATAAAAATCAAGTTTTGACAAAGAATTGAGGATATGAAAAAAAAGATAGAGAAACTACTCCCGGCACGGGCAGGTAGGTACTGACGAAAACTACTTTTGTCTTATAATCGTCCCAATGTGTTTCCATTGTGAATCTTTACATATAAATCGTATAAAAATCAAGTTTTGACAAAGAATTGAGGATATGAAAAAATCGATACAGAAACTACTCCCGGCACGGGCAGGTAGGTACTGAAGAAAACTACTTTTGTCTTTTAATCGTCCCAATGTGTTTCCATTGTGAATGTTTTCATATAAATTATATTAAAATCAAGTTTTGACAAAGATTTGAGGATATGAAAAAATCGATACAAAGCTACTCTCGGCACGGGCAGGTAGGTACTGACGAAAACTACTTTTGTCTTATAATCGTCCCAATGTGTTTCCATTGTGAATGTTTACATATAAATCGTATAAAAATCAAGTTTTGACAAAGAATGGAGGATATGAAAAAATCGATACAGAAACTAATCCCGGCACGTGCAGGTAGGTACTGACGAAAACTACTTTTGTCTTATAATCGTCCCAATGTGTTTCCATTGTGAATCTTTACATAAAAATCAAGTTTTGACAAAGAATTGAGGATATGAAAAAATCGACACAGAAACTACTCCCGGCACGGGCAGGTAGGTACTGACGAAAACTACTTTTGTCTTATAATCGTCCCAATGTGTTTCCATTGTGAATCTTTACATATAAACCGTATAAAAATCAAGTTTTGACAAAGAATTGAGGATATGAAAAAATCGATAGAGAAACTACTCCCGGCACGAGCAGGTAGGTACTGACGAAAACTACTTTTGTCTTATAATCGTCCCAATGTGTTTCCATTGTGAATCTTTACATATAAATCGTATAAAAATAAAGTTTTGACAAAGAATTGAGGATATGAAAAAATCGATACAGAAACTACTCCCGGCACGGGCAGGTAGGTACTGACGAAAATTACTTTTGTCTTTTAATCATCCCAATGTGTTTCCATTGTGAATCTTTACATATAAATCGTATAAAAATCAAGTTTTGACAAAGAATGGAGGATATGAAAAAATCGATACAGAAACTACTCCCGGCACGGGCAGGTAGGTACTGACGAAAACTACTTTTGTCTTATAATCGTCCCAATGTGTTTCCATTGTGAATCTTTACATATAAATCGTATAAAAATCAAGTTTTGACAAAGAATTGAGGATATGAAAAAATCGATACAGAAACCACTCCCGGCACGGGCAGGTAGGTACTGACGAAAACTACTTTTGTCTTTTAATCATCCCAATGTGTTTCTATTGTGAATGTTTACATATAAATCATATTAAAATCAAGTTTTGACAAAGAATTGAGGATATGAAAAAATCGATACAGAAACTACTCCCGGCACGGGCAGGTAGGTACTGACGAAATTACTTTTGTCTTATAATCGTCCCAATGTGTTTCCATTGTGAATCTTTACATATAAATCGTATAAAAATCAAGTTTTGACAAAGAATTGAGGATATGAAAAAATTGATACAGAAACTTCTCCTGAGGTAGGTACTGACGAAAACTACTTTTGTCTTATAATCGTCCCAATGTGTTTCCATTGTGAATCTTTACATATAAACCGTATAAAAATCAAGTTTTGACAAAGAATTGAGGATATGAAAAAATCGATACAGAAACTACTCCCGGCACGGGCAGGTAGGTACTGACGAAAACTACTTTTGTCTTTTAATCGTCCCAATGTGTTTCCATTGTGAATGTTTACATATAAATCATATAAAAATCAAGTTTTGACAAAGAATTGAGGATATAAAAAAATCGATACAGAAACTACTCCCGGCACGGGCAGGTAGGTACTGACGAAAACTACTTTTGTCTTATAATCGTCCCAATGTGTTTCCATTGTGAATCTTTACATATAAATCGTATAAAAATCAAGTTCTGACAAAGAATTGAGGATATGAAAAAATCGATACAGAAACTACTCCCGGCACGGGCAGGTAGGTACTGACGAAAACTACTTTTGTCTTTTAATCGTCCCAATGTGTTTCCATTGTGAATGTTTACATATAAATCATATAAAAATCAAGTTTTGACAAAGAATTGAGGATATAAAAAAATCGATACAGAAACTACTCCCGGCACGGGCAGGTAGGTACTGACGAAAACTACTTTTGTCTTATAATCGTCCCAATGTGTTTCCATTGTGAATCTTTACATATAAATCCTATAAAAATCAAGTTTTGACAAACAATTGAGGATATGAAAAAATCGATAGAGAAACTACTCCCAGCACGAGCAGGTAGGTACTGACGAAAACTACTTTTGTCTTATAATCGTCCCAATGTGTTTCCATTGTGAATGTTTACATATAAATCATATAAAAATCAAGTTTTGACAACGAATTGATGATATGAAAAAATCGATACAGAAACTACTCCCGGCACGGGCAAGTAGGTACTGACGAAAACTACTTTTGTCTTATAATCGTCCCAATGTGTTTCCATTGTGAATCTTTACATATAAATCGTATAAAAATCAAGTTTTGACAAAGAATTGAGGATATGAAAAAAAAGATAGAGAAACTACTCCCGGCACGGGCAGGTAGGTACTGACGAAAACTACTTTTGTCTTATAATCGTCCCAATGTGTTTCCATTGTGAATCTTTACATATAAATCGTATAAAAATCAAGTTTTGACAAAGAATTGAGGATATGAAAAAATCGATACAGAAACTACTCCCGGCACGGGCAGGTAGGTACTGAAGAAAACTACTTTTGTCTTTTAATCGTCCCAATGTGTTTCCATTGTGAATGTTTTCATATAAATTATATTAAAATCAAGTTTTGACAAAGATTTGAGGATATGAAAAAATCGATACAAAGCTACTCTCGGCACGGGCAGGTAGGTACTGACGAAAACTACTTTTGTCTTATAATCGTCCCAATGTGTTTCCATTGTGAATGTTTACATATAAATCGTATAAAAATCAAGTTTTGACAAAGAATGGAGGATATGAAAAAATCGATACAGAAACTAATCCCGGCACGTGCAGGTAGGTACTGACGAAAACTACTTTTGTCTTATAATCGTCCCAATGTGTTTCCATTGTGAATCTTTACATAAAAATCAAGTTTTGACAAAGAATTGAGGATATGAAAAAATCGACACAGAAACTACTCCCGGCACGGGCAGGTAGGTACTGACGAAAACTACTTTTGTCTTATAATCGTCCCAATGTGTTTCCATTGTGAATCTTTACATATAAACCGTATAAAAATCAAGTTTTGACAAAGAATTGAGGATATGAAAAAATCGATACAGAAACTACTCCCGGCACGGGCAGGTAGGTACTGACGAAAACTACTTTTGTCTTATAATCGTCCCAATGTGTTTCCATTGTGAATCTTTACATATAAATCGTATAAAAATCAAGTTTTGACAAAGAATTGAGGATATGAAAAAATCGATACAGAAACTACTTCCGGCACGGGTAGGTAGGTACTGACGAAAACTACTTTTGTCTTATAATCGTCCCAATGTGTTTCCATTGTGAATCTTTACATATAATCCGTATAAAAATCAAGTTTTGACAAAGAATTGAGGATATGAAAAAATCGATACAGAAACTACTCCCGGCACGGGCACGTAGGTACTGACGAAAACTACTTTTGTCTTATAATCGTCCCAATGTGTTTCCATTGTGAATCTTTACATAAAAATCAAGTTTTGACAAAGAATTGAGGATATGAAAAAATCGATACAGAAACTACTCCCGGCACGGGCAGGTAGGTACTGACGAAAACTACTTTTGTCTTATAATCGTCCCAATATGTTTCCATTGTGAATCTTTACATATAAATCGTATAAAAATCAAGTTTTGACAAAGAATTGAGGATATGAAAAAATCGATACAGAAACTACTCCCGGCACGGGCAGGTAGGTACTGACGAATACTACTTTTGTCTCTTAATCATCCCAATGTGTTTCCATTATGAATGTTTACATATAAATCATATAAAAATCAAGTTTTGACAAAGAATTGAGGATATGAAAAAATCGATACAGAAACTACTCCCGGCACGGGCAGGTAGGTACTGACGAAAACTACTTTTGTCTTATAATCGTCCCAATGTGTTTCCATTGTGAATCTTTACATATAAATCGTATAAAAATCAAGTTTTGACAAAGAATTGAGGATATGAAAAAATCGATACAGAAACTACTCCCGGCACGGGCAGGTAGGTACTGACGAAAACTACTTTTGTCTTATAATCGTCCCAATGTGTTTCCATTGTGAATACATATAAATCGTATAAAAATCAAGTTTTGACAAAGAATGGAGGATATGAAAAAATCGATACAGAAACTACTCCCGGCACGGGCAGGTAGGTACTGACGAAAACTACTTTTGTCTTATAATCGTCCCAATGTGTTTCCATTGTGAATCTTTACATATAAATCGTATAAAAATCAAGTTTTGACAAAGAATTGAGGATATGAAAAAATCGATACAGAAACCACTCCCGGCACGGGCAGGTAGGTACTGACGAAAACTACTTTTGTCTTTTAATCATCCCAATGTGTTTCTATTGTGAATGTTTACATATAAATCATATTAAAATCAAGTTTTGACAAAGAATTGAGGATATGAAAAAATCGATACAGAAACTACTCCCGGCACGGGCAGGTAGGTACTGACGAAATTACTTTTGTCTTATAATCGTCCCAATGTGTTTCCATTGTGAATCTTTACATATAAATCGTATAAAAATCAAGTTTTGACAAAGAATTGAGGATATGAAAAAATTGATACAGAAACTTCTCCTGAGGTAGGTACTGACGAAAACTACTTTTGTCTTATAATCGTCCCAATGTGTTTCCATTGTGAATCTTTACATATAAACCGTATAAAAATCAAGTTTTGACAAAGAATTGAGGATATGAAAAAATCGATACAGAAACTACTCCCGGCACGGGCAGGTAGGTACTGACGAAAACTACTTTTGTCTTTTAATCGTCCCAATGTGTTTCCATTGTGAATGTTTACATATAAATCATATAAAAATCAAGTTTTGACAAAGAATTGAGGATATAAAAAAATCGATACAGAAACTACTCCCGGCACGGGCAGGTAGGTACTGACGAAAACTACTTTTGTCTTATAATCGTCCCAATGTGTTTCCATTGTGAATCTTTACATATAAATCGTATAAAAATCAAGTTCTGACAAAGAATTGAGGATATGAAAAAATCGATACAGAAACTACTCCCGGCACGGGCAGGTAGGTACTGACGAAAACTACTTTTGTCTTTTAATCGTCCCAATGTGTTTCCATTGTGAATGTTTACATATAAATCATATAAAAATCAAGTTTTGACAAAGAATTGAGGATATAAAAAAATCGATACAGAAACTACTCCCGGCACGGGCAGGTAGGTACTGACGAAAACTACTTTTGTCTTATAATCGTCCCAATGTGTTTCCATTGTGAATCTTTACATATAAATCCTATAAAAATCAAGTTTTGACAAACAATTGAGGATATGAAAAAATCGATAGAGAAACTACTCCCAGCACGAGCAGGTAGGTACTGACGAAAACTACTTTTGTCTTATAATCGTCCCAATGTGTTTCCATTGTGAATGTTTACATATAAATCATATAAAAATCAAGTTTTGACAACGAATTGATGATATGAAAAAATCGATACAGAAACTACTCCCGGCACGGGCAAGTAGGTACTGACGAAAACTACTTTTGTCTTATAATCGTCCCAATGTGTTTCCATTGTGAATCTTTACATATAAATCGTATAAAAATCAAGTTTTGACAAAGAATTGAGGATATGAAAAAAAAGATAGAGAAACTACTCCCGGCACGGGCAGGTAGGTACTGACGAAAACTACTTTTGTCTTATAATCGTCCCAATGTGTTTCCATTGTGAATCTTTACATATAAATCGTATAAAAATCAAGTTTTGACAAAGAATTGAGGATATGAAAAAATCGATACAGAAACTACTCCCGGCACGGGCAGGTAGGTACTGAAGAAAACTACTTTTGTCTTTTAATCGTCCCAATGTGTTTCCATTGTGAATGTTTTCATATAAATTATATTAAAATCAAGTTTTGACAAAGATTTGAGGATATGAAAAAATCGATACAAAGCTACTCTCGGCACGGGCAGGTAGGTACTGACGAAAACTACTTTTGTCTTATAATCGTCCCAATGTGTTTCCATTGTGAATGTTTACATATAAATCGTATAAAAATCAAGTTTTGACAAAGAATGGAGGATATGAAAAAATCGATACAGAAACTAATCCCGGCACGTGCAGGTAGGTACTGACGAAAACTACTTTTGTCTTATAATCGTCCCAATGTGTTTCCATTGTGAATCTTTACATAAAAATCAAGTTTTGACAAAGAATTGAGGATATGAAAAAATCGACACAGAAACTACTCCCGGCACGGGCAGGTAGGTACTGACGAAAACTACTTTTGTCTTATAATCGTCCCAATGTGTTTCCATTGTGAATCTTTACATATAAACCGTATAAAAATCAAGTTTTGACAAAGAATTGAGGATATGAAAAAATCGATAGAGAAACTACTCCCGGCACGAGCAGGTAGGTACTGACGAAAACTACTTTTGTCTTATAATCGTCCCAATGTGTTTCCATTGTGAATCTTTACATATAAATCGTATAAAAATAAAGTTTTGACAAAGAATTGAGGATATGAAAAAATCGATACAGAAACTACTCCCGGCACGGGCAGGTAGGTACTGACGAAAATTACTTTTGTCTTTTAATCATCCCAATGTGTTTCCATTGTGAATCTTTACATATAAATCGTATAAAAATCAAGTTTTGACAAAGAATGGAGGATATGAAAAAATCGATACAGAAACTACTCCCGGCACGGGCAGGTAGGTACTGACGAAAACTACTTTTGTCTTATAATCGTCCCAATGTGTTTCCATTGTGAATCTTTACATATAAATCGTATAAAAATCAAGTTTTGACAAACAATTGAGGATATGAAAAAATCGATACAGAAACCACTCCCGGCACGGGCAGGTAGGTACTGACGAAAACTACTTTTGTCTTTTAATCATCCCAATGTGTTTCTATTGTGAATGTTTACATATAAATCATATTAAAATCAAGTTTTGACAAAGAATTGAGGATATGAAAAAATCGATACAGAAACTACTCCCGGCACGGGCAGGTAGGTACTGACGAAATTACTTTTGTCTTATAATCGTCCCAATGTGTTTCCATTGTGAATCTTTACATATAAATCGTATAAAAATCAAGTTTTGACAAAGAATTGAGGATATGAAAAAATTGATACAGAAACTTCTCCTGAGGTAGGTACTGACGAAAACTACTTTTGTCTTATAATCGTCCCAATGTGTTTCCATTGTGAATCTTTACATATAAACCGTATAAAAATCAAGTTTTGACAAAGAATTGAGGATATGAAAAAATCGATACAGAAACTACTCCCGGCACGGGCAGGTAGGTACTGACGAAAACTACTTTTGTCTTTTAATCGTCCCAATGTGTTTCCATTGTGAATGTTTACATATAAATCATATAAAAATCAAGTTTTGACAAAGAATTGAGGATATAAAAAAATCGATACAGAAACTACTCCCGGCACGGGCAGGTAGGTACTGACGAAAACTACTTTTGTCTTATAATCGTCCCAATGTGTTTCCATTGTGAATCTTTACATATAAATCGTATAAAAATCAAGTTCTGACAAAGAATTGAGGATATGAAAAAATCGATACAGAAACTACTCCCGGCACGGGCAGGTAGGTACTGACGAAAACTACTTTTGTCTTTTAATCGTCCCAATGTGTTTCCATTGTGAATGTTTACATATAAATCATATAAAAATCAAGTTTTGACAAAGAATTGAGGATATAAAAAAATCGATACAGAAACTACTCCCGGCACGGGCAGGTAGGTACTGACGAAAACTACTTTTGTCTTATAATCGTCCCAATGTGTTTCCATTGTGAATCTTTACATATAAATCCTATAAAAATCAAGTTTTGACAAACAATTGAGGATATGAAAAAATCGATAGAGAAACTACTCCCAGCACGAGCAGGTAGGTACTGACGAAAACTACTTTTGTCTTATAATCGTCCCAATGTGTTTCCATTGTGAATGTTTACATATAAATCATATAAAAATCAAGTTTTGACAACGAATTGATGATATGAAAAAATCGATACAGAAACTACTCCCGGCACGGGCAAGTAGGTACTGACGAAAACTACTTTTGTCTTATAATCGTCCCAATGTGTTTCCATTGTGAATCTTTACATATAAACCGTATAAAAATCAAGTTTTGACAAAGAATTGAGGATATGAAAAAATCGATAGAGAAACTACTCCCGGCACGGGCAGGTAGGTACTGACGAAAACTACTTTTGTCTTATAATCGTCCCAATGTGTTTCCATTGTGAATCTTTACATATAAATCGTATAAAAATAAAGTTTTGACAAAGAATTGAGGATATGAAAAAATCGATACAGAAACTACTCCCGGCACGGGCAGGTAGGTACTGACGAAAATTACTTTTGTCTTTTAATCATCCCAATGTGTTTCCATTGTGAATCTTTACATATAAATCGTATAAAAATCAAGTTTTGACAAGGAATTGAGGATATGAAAAAATCGATACAGAAACTACTCTCGGCACGGGCAGGTAGGTACTGACGAAAACTACTTTTGTCTTATAATCGTCCCAATGTGTTTCCATTGTGAATCTTTACATATAAATCGTATAAAAATCAAGTTTTGACAAAGAATTGAGGATATAAAAAAATCGATACAGAAACTACTCCCGGCACGGGCAGGTAGGTACTGACGAAAACTACTTTTGTCTTATAATCGTCCCAATGTGTTTCCATTGTGAATCTTTACATATAAATAGTATAAAAATCAAGTTTTGACAAAGAATTGAGGATATGAAAAAATCGATACAGAAACTACTCCCGGCACGGGCAGGTAGGTACTGACGAAAACTACTTTTGTCTTATAATGGTCCCAATGTGTTTCTATTGTGAATCTTTACATATAAATCGTATAAAAATCAAGTTTTGACAAAGAATTGAGGATATGAAAAAATCGATACAGAAACTACTCCCGGCACGGGCAGGTAGGTACTGACGAAAACTTCTTTTGTCTTATAATGGTCCCAATGTGTTTCTATTGTGAATCTTTACATATAAATCGTATAAAAATCAAGTTTTGACAAAGAATTGAGGATATGAAAAAATCGATACAGAAACTACTCCCGGCACGGGCAGGTAGGTACTGACGAAAACTACTTTTGTCTTATAATCGTCCCAATGTGTTTCCATTGTGAATCTTTACATATAAATCGTATAAAAATCAAGTTTTGACAAAGAATTGAGGATATGAAAAATCAATACAGAAACTACTCCCGGCACGGGCAGGTAGGTACTGACGAATACTACTTTTGTCTCTTAATCATCCCAATGTGTTTCCATTGTGAATGTTTACATATAAATCATATAAAAATCAAGTTTTGACAAAGAATTGAGGATATGAAAAAATCGATACAGAAACTACTCCCGGCACGGGCAGGTAGGTACTGACGAAAACTACTTTTGTCTTATAATCGTCCCAATGTGTTTCCATTGTGAATCTTTACATATAAATCGTATAAAAATCAAGTTTTGACAAAGAATTGAGGATATAAAAAAATCGATACAGAAACTACTCCCGGCACGGGCAGGTAGGTACTGACGAAAACTACTTTTGTCTTATATTCGTCCCAATGTGTTTCCATTGTGAATCTTTACATATAAATCGTATAAAAATCAAGTTCTGACAAAGAATTGAGGATATGAAAAAATCGATACAGAAACTACTCCCGGCACGGGCAGGTAGGTACTGTCGAAAACTACTTTTGTCTTTTAATCGTCCCAATGTGTTTCCATTGTGAATGTTTACATATAAATCGTATAAAAATCAAGTTTTGACAAAGAATTGAGGATATGAAAAAATCGATACAGAAACTACTCCCGGCACGGGCAGGTAGGTACTGACGAAAACTACTTTTGTCTTATAATCATCCCAATGTGTTTCCATTGTGAATCTTTACATATAAATCGTATAAAAATCAAGTTTTGACAAAAAATTGAGGATATGAAAAAATCGATACAGAAACTACTCCCGGCACGGGCAGGTAGGTACTGACGAAAACTACTTTTGTCTTATAATGTTCCCAATGTGTTTCTATTGTGAATCTTTACATATAAATCGTATAAAAATCAAGTTTTGACAAAGAATTGAGGATATGAAAAAATCGATACAGAAACTACTCCCGGCACGGGCAGGTAGGTACTGACGAAAACTACTTTTGTCTTATAATGGTCCCAATGTGTTTCTATTGTGAATCTTTACATATAAATCGTATAAAAATCAAGTTTTGACAAAGAATTGAGGATATGAAAAAATCGATACAGAAACTACTCCCGGCACGGGCAGGTAGGTACTGACGAAAACTACTTTTGTCTTATAATCGTCCCAATGTGTTTCCATTGTGAATCTTTACATATAAATCGTATAAAAATCAAGTTTTGACAAAGAATTGAGGATATGAAAAAATCGATACAGAAACTACTTCCGGCACGGGTAGGTAGGTACTGACGAAAACTACTTTTGTCTTATAATCGTCCCAATGTGTTTCCATTGTGAATCTTTACATATAATCCGTATAAAAATCAAGTTTTGACAAAGAATTGAGGATATGAAAAAATCGATACAGAAACTACTCCCGGCACGGGCACGTAGGTACTGACGAAAACTACTTTTGTCTTATAATCGTCCCAATGTGTTTCCATTGTGAATCTTTACATAAAAATCAAGTTTTGACAAAGAATTGAGGATATGAAAAAATCGATACAGAAACTACTCCCGGCACGGGCAGGTAGGTACTGACGAAAACTACTTTTGTCTTATAATCGTCCCAATATGTTTCCATTGTGAATCTTTACATATAAATCGTATAAAAATCAAGTTTTGACAAAGAATTGAGGATATGAAAAAATCGATACAGAAACTACTCCCGGCACGGGCAGGTAGGTACTGACGAATACTACTTTTGTCTCTTAATCATCCCAATGTGTTTCCATTATGAATGTTTACATATAAATCATATAAAAATCAAGTTTTGACAAAGAATTGAGGATATGAAAAAATCGATACAGAAACTACTCCCGGCACGGGCAGGTAGGTACTGACGAAAACTACTTTTGTCTTATAATCGTCCCAATGTGTTTCCATTGTGAATCTTTACATATAAATCGTATAAAAATCAAGTTTTGACAAAGAATTGAGGATATGAAAAAATCGATACAGAAACTACTCCCGGCACGGGCAGGTAGGTACTGACGAAAACTACTTTTGTCTTATAATCGTCCCAATGTGTTTCCATTGTGAATACATATAAATCGTATAAAAATCAAGTTTTGACAAAGAATGGAGGATATGAAAAAATCGATACAGAAACTACTCCCGGCACGGGCAGGTAGGTACTGACGAAAACTACTTTTGTCTTATAATCGTCCCAATGTGTTTCCATTGTGAATCTTTACATATAAATCGTATAAAAATCAAGTTTTGACAAAGAATTGAGGATATGAAAAAATCGATACAGAAACCACTCCCGGCACGGGCAGGTAGGTACTGACGAAAACTACTTTTGTCTTTTAATCATCCCAATGTGTTTCTATTGTGAATGTTTACATATAAATCATATTAAAATCAAGTTTTGACAAAGAATTGAGGATATGAAAAAATCGATACAGAAACTACTCCCGGCACGGGCAGGTAGGTACTGACGAAAACTACTTTTGTCTTATAATCGTCCCAATGTGTTTCCATTGTGAATCTTTACATATAAATCGTATAAAAATCAAGTTCTGACAAAGAATTGAGGATATGAAAAAATCGATACAGAAACTACTCCCGGCACGGGCAGGTAGGTACTGACGAAAACTACTTTTGTCTTTTAATCGTCCCAATGTGTTTCCATTGTGAATGTTTACATATAAATCATATAAAAATCAAGTTTTGACAAAGAATTGAGGATATGAAAAAATCGATTCAGAAACTACTCCCGGCACGGGCAGGTAGGTACTGACGAAAACTACTTTTGTCTTTTAATCGTCCCAATGTGTGTCCATTGTGAATTTTTACATATAAATAAATAAATAAAATAGCCTTTATTGCTGAACTAATTTTTACAATGATTTTACAGTTTCCTTACAAATATGCTTACTTTATAACAGTTACTTATCTTTTTATATAAATTAAGTATCGGTAAACGGTCGTTTCTGTATTTCAGCTTGTCTTTCGACATAGGCCTCCTCTAAAGATTTCCACTCTATTCTATCTTTCGCTATGCGGGTCCATATTGGACCCGCCACTTTTCTAATGTCGTCCTCCCATCTTCTAGTCTGTCTGCCTCTTTTTCTTTTGCTATCTCGTGGTTGCCATTCAGTTATTAGTCTCTTCCATTTCTCCTTCTTCTCTCTTATCATATGCCCAGCCCATCACCACTTTAAGCACCTGTATGTCGTGTATGCATTCTTAAATTTTGTTTTACTTTCGATACATTTCAGTTTAACTCGGTCTTTTCTTTTAACTCCTATTCTCTCCATTCCATTCTGACAAATTTTTATTTTTCTTGCTAGTTCTTCTGTTAGTGCCCATGTTTGGCATCCATATAGTAAGCATGGTAGGATACACATATTGTATACTCTCCTTTTGTTCCTCATAGACATATCTTTATTTTTCATGACTTCACTGAGTGACCAATATCTCTTCCAAGTATTACTTATTCTTCTTTCGATTTCCTTTTGCATACATTCCTCAGTAGATATTAACTGTCCCAAATACACATACTCCCCTACATACTCTATTACTTCATTATTTACTGTTATTGGCTCTGTTTGTGAGGAATTTGACATTACTTTTGTGTTCGTTAAGTTCATTGACAGGCCTGCCTTCTCGCTCTCTTCCGCTAACTGTTGAAACATTGTCTCTAGGTTTTTCGGGTTTTCCGAAAATAAGATCAGGTCGTCTGCAAAGCGTAGGTGACTCAGCTTTTCGCCATATATATTTAGTCCTTTATTCGTCCAATCCAGATTTCTGAATATCATTTCCAGGACAGCTGAGAATATTTTTGGTGAGATTGGGTCTCCCTGGCGTACCCCTCTCTCAATCGAAAATTCTTCGCCTGTAGATTCTAGCTTTACTTATGTGGTGCTTTTTGTGTATACGTTTTTCAGTATTCGTATGTATTTTGCATGTACGCCATGTTTTTCCAGTGCGTCCCAGATAAATCTATGTTCGAGTGTGTCGAATGCTTTGTTAAAATCTACAAACCCTATGTAGTAAATTTTGATATATTCTTTAAATTTTTGGAGTATTTGTCTAAGGGCGTGGATGTGGTCTATTGTTGAAAAATTTCTACGGAATCCAGCTTGTTCTTGTTGAATTTTTACATATAAATCATATTAAAATCAAGTTTTGACAAAGAATTGAGGATATGAAAAAATCGATACAGAAACTACTCCCGGCACGGGCAGGTAGGTACTGAAGAAAACTACTTTTGTCTTTTAATCGTCCCAATGTGTTTCCATTGTGAATGTTTACATATAAATTATATTAAAATCAAGTTTTGACAAAGATTTGAGGATATGAAAAAATCGATACAAAGCTACTCTCGGCACGGGCAGGTAGGTACTGACGACAACTACTTTTGTCTTTTAATCGTCCCAATGTGTTTCCATTGTGAATGTTTACATATAAATCATATTAAAATCAAGTTTTGACAAAGATTTGAGGATTTATGAAAAAATCGATGCAAAGCTACTCCCGGCACGGGCAGGTAGGTACTGACGAAAACTACTTTTGTCTTTTAATCGTCCCAATGTGTTTCCATTGTGAATCTTTACATATAAATCGTATAAAAATCAAGTTTTGACAAAGAATTGAGGATATGAAAAAATCGATACAGAAACTACTCCCGGCACGGGCAGGTAGAAACTGACGAAAACTACTTATATCTTATAATCGTCCCAATGTGTGTGCATTGTGAATCTTTACATATAATCGTATAAAAATCAAGTTTTGACAAAGAATTGAGGATATGAAAAATCAATACAGAAACTACTCCCGGCACGGGCAGGTAGGTACTGACGAATACTACTTTTGTCTCTTAATCATCCCAATGTGTTTCCATTGTGAATGTTTACATATAAATCATATAAAAATCAAGTTTTGACAAAGAATTGAGGATATGAAAAAATCGATACAGAAACTACTCCCGGCACGGGCAGGTAGGTACTGACGAAAACTACTTTTGTCTTATAATCGTCCCAATGTGTTTCCATTGTGAATCTTTACATATAAATCGTATAAAAATCAAGTTTTGACAAAGAATTGAGGATATGAAAAAATCGATACAGAAACTACTTCCGGCACGGGCAGGTAGGTACTGACGAAAACTACTTTTGTCTTTTAATCATCCCAATGTGTTTCCATTGTGAATGTTTACATAAAAATCATATAAAAATCAAGTTTTGACAAAGAATTGAGGATATGAAAAAATCGACACAGAAACTACTCCCGGCACGGGCAGGTAGGTACTGACGAAAACTACTTTTGTCTTATAATCGTCCCAATGTGTTTCCATTGTGAATCTTTACATATAAATCGTATAAAAATCAAGTTTTGACAAAGAATTGAGGATATGAAAAAATCAATACAGAAACTACTTCCGGCACGGGCAGGTAGGTACTGACGAAAACTACTTTTGTCTTTTAATCATCCCAATGTGTTTCCATTGTGAATGTTTACATAAAAATCATATAAAAATCAAGTTTTGACAAAGAATTGAGGATATGAAAAAATCGACACAGAAACTACTCCCGGCACGGGCAGGTAGGTACTGACGAAAACTACTTTTGTCTTATAATCGTCCCAATGTGTTTCCATTGTGAATCTTTACATATAAATCGTATAAAAATCAAGTTTTGACAAAGAATTGAGGATATGCAAAAATCGATACAAAGCTACTCCCGGCACGGGCAGGTAGGTACTGACGAAAACTACTTTTGTCTTATAATCGTCCCAATGTGTTTCCATTGTGAATCTTTACATATAAATCGTATAAAAATCAAGTTTTGACAAAGAATTGAGGATATGAAAAAATCGATACAGAAACTACTCCCGGCACGGGCAGGTAGGTACTGACGAAAACTACTTTTGTCTTATAATCGTCCCAATGTGTTTCCATTGTGAATCTTTACATATAAATCGTATAAAAATCAAGTTTTGACAAAGAATTGAGGATATGAAAAATCAATACAGAAACTACTCCCGGCACGGGCAGGTAGGTACTGACGAATACTACTTTTGTCTCTTAATCATCCCAATGTGTTTCCATTGTGAATGTTTACATATAAATCATATAAAAATCAAGTTTTGACAAAGAATTGAGGATATGAAAAAATCGATACAGAAACTACTCCCGGCACGGGCAGGTAGGTACTGACGAAAACTACTTTTGTCTTATAATCGTCCCAATGTGTTTCCATTGTGAATCTTTACATATAAATCGTATAAAAATCAAGTTTTGACAAAGAATTGAGGATATGAAAAAATCGATACAGAAACTACTTCCGGCACGGGCAGGTAGGTACTGACGAAAACTACTTTTGTCTTATAATCGTCCCAATGTGTTTCCATTGTGAATCTTTACATATAAATCGTATAAAAATCAAGTTTTGACAAAGAATTGAGGATATGAAAAAATCGACACAGAAACTACTCCCGGCACGGGCAGGTAGGTACTGACGAAAACTACTTTTGTCTTATAATCGTCCCAATGTGTTTC
The DNA here is from genome assembly GCA_947044415.1 of Eupithecia dodoneata. Classification (NCBI taxonomy): domain Eukaryota; kingdom Metazoa; phylum Arthropoda; class Insecta; order Lepidoptera; family Geometridae; genus Eupithecia; species Eupithecia dodoneata. The sequence goes on along the minus strand of OX345656.1, from coordinate 241,597 downwards.
CATTGTGAATCTTTACATATAAATCGTATAAAAATCAAGTTTTGACAAAGAATTGAGGATATGAAAAAATCGATACAGAAACTACTCCCGGCACGGGCAGGTAGGTACTGACGAAAACTACTTTTGTCTTATAATCGTCCCAATGTGTTTCCATTGTGAATCTTTACATATAAATCGTATAAAAATCAAGTTTTGACAAAGAATTGAGGATATGAAAAAATCATTTATTCCGTTTAGATACATATTGTTGTACACTTGGAAAAGTCATAGCGGTACATATTATTTTAAACAATAAATTAAATTACAAAATATAAATATTAAAAATCAAAAACAATTCACAATAAATGTATATATTTACATCTATTAAGTATGTAACCTATATACAGAATTCATCAGTCAGGGCTTCGTCAATATCGTAATAGGATTTATACAGTAAAAATAATCTAATTTTTCTGCTAAATTCTCGAAAACTTAAGTTTCGGACGTCGACCGGCAGTTTATTGTAAAAACTTATGCATAAGCATACAAAACTGTTACCTACTTTAGCAAGTCTTCGACTTGGAATAGCAAAACTACTTTTGTTGCGAGTGTTGTAATTGTGAATGTCAGATTTTAGTTGAAAATTGTCAATATGTAACTTAGCATAAATTAAATTTTGATATATAAATTCACCAGCAAATGTCATTATTTCTAATTCTTTAAATTTAGACCTACATGAATCCATTTTATCCATTTGTAAAATAAACCTAATCGCCCGTTTCTGCAACAAAAACACTCTATTTGATTGTGAAGCATTTCCCCAAGCTAGTATACCATACGTCATCAAAGAGTGAAAATACGCATGGTACACTACCCTGGCAGATCGTATATCGCTTAATTGCCTAATAGTTTTAATTGCATATGCGGCCGACTTCAGTTTGCCCACAAGAGTATCTATATGGCATTGCCAAGTCAGTTTACAGTCAATTCTAATACCTAAAAATTTCACATCATTTATTGCATTAATTGAGTATTTCATAATTGTATTTTGTATAGAATCGTCTACACCTGGAACATTACCCAAGAAGAATCGTATAATATTTGTTTTTTCCATATTCAAAATAAGATTATTAGCCTTAAACCAGTGATTTATTGACAAAACTAATTTATCGAGCTTTAAGGAAACCTTTTCTTTATTTTTGTCGCTAACAATGACAGTAGTGTCATCTGCAAACAAGACAATATCAGTTTCGTTTTCATCACAAGTCAGAAGGTCATTAATGTATATAATAAACAGGAGAGGTCCTAAAATGGAGCCTTGAGGGACTCCCATTTTAATTTCACAATAGTTTGATTTCGCACCGTTACATTCTGTGATTTGTTTTCTATTTTTGAGATACGAAGTAATAACAGAGAGCTCTTTATTTCGGACGCCATAATGGTGTAATTTAGCCAGAAGAATTTTATGATTTACGCAATCGAAGGCCTTAGACAAGTCGCAGAACAAACCATATGTGTTTTTGGAACTGTCCAAGTCCCAAAGAACTCTTTCAAGTAAGGTATTAATGGCATGTGCAGTGCTTTTATTCTTTTGAAAACCAAAGTGCCTGCTATTTATAATTTTATTAGACTCTACAAACGCATACAACTCGTTTACAATATATTTTTCAAAAATTTTGCTAAAAATTGGTAAAAGAGAGATTGGTCTATAATTATTAGTATCCGAGTGCGAGCCTTTTTTATAAAGCGGTATAACTTTCGCCAATTTAAGTAAATCTGGAAAATCACCTATTAGTATACAATTATTAATAACGTTTGCCAAAGGAGAAGCTAATTCAAATTTAAGTGATTTTATTAATGCGGTCGTTATACCCCACAGATCACATGAGCTCTTACATTTCAGGCTATCGATAATTTTTATAACACAAACAGGAGTTATGTCATTCAATGAAAAGGTGATGTCATTAGGTGAAGAAAATTTGCGAAGAAAGGAAACAGCTTCTACTTCGGTTGACATTAGATTCTTTGTCAAATCACTAGCGATCTGGGCAAAAAAGTCGTTAAAATAATCGGCAATTTTCGTAGGCGACGTTAAGATTTCGTTGTTAAGGTTTTTAATACATTTTATATTTCGATTGCAGTCCGCTGTATCTTTCCCCGTTTCTTTCTTTATAATATTCCATGTAGATTTCATAACATTGTCAGAACCTAGAATTTTTCTACGTATACTAATCCTTTTTGCCATAAGTGAACAGTTTTTGAATATTTTGCTATATTTTCTTACATAAATTCTAAGGTTTTCATCATTTGTCAATGATAATACATAATATAATCTTTTCATGTTAGCTTGTGAAATTTTTAAACCTTTTGACGCCCAGTCATTAAAACACTTTTATTCCTTACACATACTGTTCTAACTGGCATAACGCTGTCTAGTATCAGCATAAAAGATGAAAAAAAGTCCTTGAAATCAAAAATAACTCGGCTAGAGAATTCAGATCTAAGATTTGCTTTCAAAATTGCAATTAAATTATTATTGATTATCCGCTTTTTAACGTAAATATTTTTGACAGCATCAGTAACAGCATTGAAAGCTATGATTTGAGCAAAGTGATCGGATTGTATACCCATCACTACTTTTTGGGTTGAAACCTCTGCACTTGTGAAAATATTGTCAATGCAAGTACCACTATGGCTGGTCAATCTTGTTACGTCATAAATAGTTTGTTTTAGAGTATAACAACCGAGTAAGTCTAACAAAATATTACATTGGTGAGTTTTACTTTTAAAATCAACATTGAAATCACCACAAAGAATAATCTCTTTTTGCTTATTGGATCTAAACTTAGTTAGGGTCGAAAGACAAAGTTCAAGCTGTCTGAGAAACACTTTAAAGTCTCCACTAGGCGACCTATACACAACAAGAACAAGACATTGCTTCATTTCAATACAGCTAGCCTCAAAATCTTTTTCAACGATCAATTTAGCTATGTCTTTTCTTTCTTTAGCTTGTAAACCAGCTTTAACTATGATAGCTGTGCCTCCGCGGTCATAATTACTCCTACAATTAGCACTAATTATTCTATAATTATTAAAAGAGCATACACTTTTTTCTTCTTCCTTTAGCCATGTTTCCGTTATACAGAATACATCTATTTTTTCCTCTTCAAGAAACAAGTCAACTAATAGTGTCTTTCGGTTTATCCCCTGTACATTTTGATGTCCTACTACTAATTTAACATTCCTACTAGTTGCTGGTGTTTTTATGTTTCTTCTAGTACTTCCCTTGCGTGTGGAATAACCTCTTCTTGTTCATTGCTTAGTTTTATAAACTGGAGATTACTTGTGCTTGTGTGAATCGATACAGAAACTACTCCCGGCACGGTCAGGTAGGTACTGACGAAAACTGCTTTTGTCTTTTAATCGTCCCAATGTGTTTCCACTGTGAATCTTTACATTATAAATCAAATAAAAATCAAGTTTTGACAAAGAATTGAGGATATGAAAAAATCGATACAGAAACTACTCCCGGCACGGGCAGGTAGGTACTGAAGAAAACTATTTTTGTCTTTTAATCGTCCCAATGTGTTTCCATTGTGAATGTTTACATATAAATTATATTAAAATCAAGTTTTGACAAAGATTTGAGGATATGAAAAAATCGATACAAAGCTACTCTCGGCACGGGCAGGTAGGTACTGACGACAACTACTTTTGTCTTTTAATCGTCCCAATGTGTTTCCATTGTGAATGTTTACATATAAATCGTATAAAAATCAAGTTTTGACAAAGAATTGAGGATATGAAAAAATCGATAGAGAAACTACTCCCGGCACGGGCAGGTAGGTACTGACGAAAACTACTTTTATCTTTTAATCATCCCAATGTGTTTCCATTGTGAATGTTTACATATAAATCATATAAAAATCAAGTTTTGACAAAGAATTGAGGATATGAAAAAATCGATACAGAAACTACTCCCGGCACGGGCAGGTAGGTACTGACGAAAACTACTTTTGTCTTTTAATCGTCCCAATGTGTTTCCATTGTGAATCTTTACATATAAACCGTATAAAAATCAAGTTTTGACAAAGAATTGAGGATATGAAAAAATCGATACAGAAACTACTCCCGGCACGGGCAGGTAGGTACTGACGAAAACTACTTTTGTCTTATAATCGTCCCAATGTGTTTCCATTGTGAATCTTTACATATAAATCGTATAAAAATCAAGTTTTGACAAAGAATTGAGGATATGAAAAAATCGATACAGAAACTACTCCCGGCACGGGCAAGTAGGTACTGACGAAAACTACTTTTGTCTTATAATCGTCCCAATGTGTTTCCATTGTGAATCTTTACATATAAATCGTATAAAAATCAAGTTTTGACAAAGAATTGAGGATATGAAAAAATCGATACAGAAACTACTCCCGGCACGGGCAGGTAGGTACTGACGAAAACTACTTTTGTCTTTTAATCGTCCCAATGTGTTTCCATTGTGAATGTTTACATATAAATCATATAAAAATCAAGTTTTGACAACGAATTGATGATATGAAAAAATCGATACAGAAACTACTCCCGGCACGGGCAGGTAGGTACTGACGAAAACTACTTTTGTCTTATAATCGTCCCAATGTGTTTCCATTGTGAATCTTTACATATAAATCGTATAAAAATCAAGTTTTGACAAAGAATTGAGGATATGAAAAAATCGATACAGAAACTACTCCCGGCACGGGCAGGTAGAAACTGACGAAAACTACTTATATCTTATAATCGTCCCAATGTGTGTGCATTGTGAATCTTTACATATAAATCGTATAAAAATCAAGTTTTGACAAAGAATTGAGGATATGAAAAATCAACACAGAAACTACTCCCGGCACGGGCAGGTAGGTACTGACGAATACTACTTTTGTCTCTTAATCATCCCAATGTGTTTCCATTGTGAATGTTTACATATAAATCATATAAAAATCAAGTTTTGACAAAGAATTGAGGATATGAAAAATCGATACAGAAACTACTCCCGGCACGGGCAAGTAGGTACTGACGAAAACTACTTTTGTCTTATAATCGTCCCAATGTGTTTCCATTGTGAATCTTTACATATAAATCGTATAAAAATCAAGTTTTGACAAAGAATTGAGGATATGAAAAAATCGATAGAGAAACTACACCCGGCACGGGCAGGTAGGTACTGACGAAAACTACTTTTGTCTTATAATCGTCCCAATTTGTTTCCATTGTGAATCTTTACATATAAATCGTATAAAAATCAAGTTTTGACAAAGAATTGAGGATATGAAAAAATCGATACAGAAACTACTCCCGGCACGGGCAGGTAGGTACTGACGAAAACTACTTTTGTCTTTTAATCATCCCAATGTGTTTCCATTGTGAATCTTTACATATAAATCGTATAAAAATCAAGTTTTGACAAGGAATTGAGGATATGAAAAAATCGATACAGAAACTACTCTCGGCACGGGCAGGTAGGTACTGACGAAAACTACTTTTGTCTTATAATCGTCCCAATGTGTTTCCATTGTGAATCTTTACATATAAATCGTATAAAAATCAAGTTTTGACAAAGAATTGAGGATATGAAAAAATCGATACAGAAACTACTCCCGGCACGGGCAGGTAGGTACTGACGAAAACTACTTTTGTCTTTTAATCGTCCCAATGTGTTTCCATTGTGAATGTTTACATATAAATCATATAAAAATCAAGTTTTGACAACGAATTGATGATATGAAAAAATCGATACAGAAACTACTCCCGGCACGGGCAAGTAGGTACTGACGAAAACTACTTTTGTCTTATAATCGTCCCAATGTGTTTCCATTGTGAATCTTTACATATAAATCGTATAAAAATCAAGTTTTGACAAAGAATTGAGGATATGAAAAAAAAGATAGAGAAACTACTCCCGGCACGGGCAGGTAGGTACTGACGAAAACTACTTTTGTCTTATAATCGTCCCAATGTGTTTCCATTGTGAATCTTTACATATAAATCGTATAAAAATCAAGTTTTGACAAAGAATTGAGGATATGAAATAAATCGATACAGAAACTACTCCCGGCACGGGCAGGTAGGTACTGACGAAAACTACTTTTGTCTTTTAATCGTCCCAATGTGTTTCCATTGTGAATGTTTACATATAAATCATATTAAAATCAAGTTTTGACAAAGAATTGAGGATATGGAAAAATCGATACAGAAACTACTCCCGGCACGGGCAGGTAGGTACTGACGAAAACTACTTTTTTCTTATAATCGTCCCAATGTGTTTCCATTGTGAATGTTTACATATAAATCATATTAAAATCAAGTTTTGACAAAGAATTGAGGATATGGAAAAATCGATACAGAAACTACTCCCGGCACGGGCAGGTAGGTACTGACGAAAACTACTTTTGTCTTATAATCGTCCCAATGTGTTTCCATTGTGAATCTTTACATATAAATCGTATAAAAATCAAGTTTTGACAAAGAATTGAGGATATGAAAAAATCGATACAGAAACTACTCCCGGCACGGTCAGGTAGGTACTGACGAAAACTACTATTGTCTTTTAATCGTCCCAATGTGTTTCCACTGTGAATCTTTACATATAAATCGTATAAAAATCAAGTTTTGACAAAGAATTGAGGATATGAAAAAATCGATACAGAAACTACTCCCGGCACGGGCAGGTAGGTACTGAAGAAAACTACTTTTGTCTTTTAATCGTCCCAATGTGTTTCCATTGTGAATGTTTACATATAAATTATATTAAAATCAAGTTTTGACAAAGATTTGAGGATATGAAAAAATCGATACAAAGCTACTCTCGGCACGGGCAGGTAGGTACTGACGAAAACTACTTTTGTCTTATAATCGTCCCAATGTGTTTCCATTGTGAATGTTTACATATAAATCGTATAGAAATTAAGTTTTGACAAAGAATTGAGGATATGAAAAAATCGATAGAGAAACTACTCCCGGCACGGGCAGGTAGGTACTGACGAAAACTACTTTTGTCTTTTAATCATCCCAATGTGTTTCCATTGTGAATGTTTACATATAAATCATATAAAAATAAAGTTTTGACACAGAATTGAGGATATGAAAAAATCGATACAGAAACTACTCCCGGCACGGGCAGGTAGGTACTGACGAAAACTACTTTTGTCTTATAATCGTCCCAATGTGTTTCCATTGTGAATCTTTACATATAAACCGTATAAAAATCAAGTTTTGACAAAGAATTGAGGATATGAAAAAATCGATAGAGAAACTACTCCCGGCACGGGCAGGTAGGTACTGACGAAAACTACTTTTGTCTTATAATCGTCCCAATGTGTTTCCATTGTGAATCTTTACATATAAATCGTATAAAAATCAAGTTTTGACAAAGAATTGAGGATATGAAAAAATCGATACAGAAATTACTCCCGGCACGGGCAAGTAGGTACTGACGAAAACTACTTTTGTCTTATAATCGTCCCAATGTGTTTCCATTGTGAATCTTTACATATAAATCGTATAAAAATCAAGTTTTGACAAAGAATTGAGGATATGAAAAAATCGACAGAGAAACTACTCCCGGCACGGGCAGGTAGGTACTGACGAAAACTACTTTTGTCTTATAATCGTCCCAATGTGTTTCCATTGTGAATCTTTACATATAAATCGTATAAAAATCAAGTTTTGACAAAGAATTGAGAATATGAAAAAATCGATACAGAAACTACTCCCGGCACGGGCACGTAGGTACTGACGAAAACTACTTTTGTCTTATAATCGTCCCAATGTGTTTCCATTGTGATTCTTAACATATAAATCGTATAAAAATCAAGTTTTGACAAAGAATTGAGGATATGAAATAAATCGATACAGAAACTACTCCCGGCACGGGCAGGTAGGTACTGACGAAAACTACTTTTGTCTTTTAATCGTCCCAATGTGTTTCCATTGTGAATGTTTACATATAAATCATATTAAAATCAAGTTTTGACAAAGAATTGAGGATATGGAAAAATCGATACAGAAACTACTCCCGGCACGGGCAGGTAGGTACTGACGAAAACTACTTTTGTCTTATAATCGTCCCAATGTGTTTCCATTGTGAATCTTTACATATAAATCGTATAAAAATCAAGTTTTGACAAAGAATTGAGGATATGAAAAAATCGATACAGAAACTACTCCCGGCACGGGCACGTAGGTACTGACGAAAACTACTTTTGTCTTATAATCGTCCCAATGTGTTTCCATTGTGAATCTTTACATATAAATCGTATAAAAATCAAGTTTTGACAAAGAATTGAGGATATGAAATAAATCGATACAGAAACTACTCCCGGCACGGGCAGGTAGGTACTGACGAAAACTACTTTTGTCTTTTAATCGTCCCAATGTGTTTCCATTGTGAATGTTTACATATAAATCATATCAAAATCAAGTTTTGACAAAGAATTGAGGATATGAAAAAATCGATACAGAAACTACTCCCGGCACGGGCAGGTAGGTACTGACGAAAACTACTTTTGCCTTATAATCGTCCCAATGTGTTTCCATTGTGAATCTTTACATATAAATCCTATAAAAATCAAGTTTTGACAAAGAATTGAGGATATGAAAAAATCGATAGAGAAACTACTCCCGGCACGAGCAGGTAGGTACTGACGAAAACTACTTTTGTCTTTTAATCGTCCCAATGTGTTTCCATTGTGAATGTTTACATATAAATCATATTAAAATCAAGTTTTGACAAAGAATTGAGGATATGAAAAAATCGATACAGAAACTACTCCCGGCACGGGCAGGTAGGTACTGACGAAAACTACTTTTGCCTTATAATCGTCCCAATGTGTTTCCATTGTGAATCTTTACATATAAATCCTATAAAAATCAAGTTTTGACAAAGAATTGAGGATATGAAAAAATCGATACAGAAACTACTCCCGGCACGGGCAGGTAGGTACTGACGAAAACTACTTTTGCCTTATAATCGTCCCAATGTGTTTCCATTGTGAATCTTTACATATAAATCCTATAAAAATCAAGTTTTGACAAAGAATTGAGGATATGAAAAAATCGATAGAGAAACTACTCCCGGCACGAGCAGGTAGGTACTGACGAAAACTAATTTTGTCTTATAATCGTCCCAATGTGTTTCCATTGTGAATCTTTACATATAAATCGTATTAAAATCAAGTTTTGACAAAGAATTGAGGATATGAAAAAATCGACAGAGAAACTACTCCCGGCACGGGCAGGTAGGTACTGACGAAAACTACTTTTGTCTTATAATCGTCCCAATGTGTTTCCATTGTGAATCTTTACATATAAATCGTATAAAAATCAAGTTTTGACAAAGAATTGAGAATATGAAAAAATCGATACAGAAACTACTCCCGGCACGGGCACGTAGGTACTGACGAAAACTACTTTTGTCTTATAATCGTCCCAATGTGTTTCCATTGTGATTCTTAACATATAAATCGTATAAAAATCAAGTTTTGACAAAGAATTGAGGATATGAAATAAATCGATACAGAAACTACTCCCGGCACGGGCAGGTAGGTACTGACGAAAACTACTTTTGTCTTTTAATCGTCCCAATGTGTTTCCATTGTGAATGTTTACATATAAATCATATTAAAATCAAGTTTTAACAAAGAATTGAGGATATGAAAAAATCGATACAGAAACTACTCCCGGCACGGGCAAGTAGGTACTGACGAAAACTACTTTTGTCTTATAATCGTCCCAATTTGTTTCCATTGTGAATCTTTACATATAAATCGTATAAAAATCAAGTTTTGACAAAGAATTGAGGATATGAAAAAATCGATACAGAAACTACTCCCGGCACGGGCAGGTAGGTACTGACGAAAACTACTTTTGTCTTTTAATCATCCCAATGTGTTTCCATTGTGAATCTTTACATATAAATCGTATAAAAATCAAGTTTTGACAAGGAATTGAGGATATGAAAAAATCGATACAGAAACTACTCTCGGCACGGGCAGGTAGGTACTGACGAAAACTACTTTTGTCTTATAATCGTCCCAATGTGTTTCCATTGTGAATCTTTACATATAAATCGTATAAAAATCAAGTTTTGACAAAGAATTGAGGATATGAAAAAATCGATACAGAAACTACTCCCGGCACGGGCAGGTAGGTACTGACGAAAACTACTTTTGTCTTTTAATCGTCCCAATGTGTTTCCATTGTGAATGTTTACATATAAATCATATAAAAATCAAGTTTTGACAACGAATTGATGATATGAAAAAATCGATACAGAAACTACTCCCGGCACGGGCAAGTAGGTACTGACGAAAACTACTTTTGTCTTATAATCGTCCCAATGTGTTTCCATTGTGAATCTTTACATATAAATCGTATAAAAATCAAGTTTTGACAAAGAATTGAGGATATGAAAAAAAAGATAGAGAAACTACTCCCGGCACGGGCAGGTAGGTACTGACGAAAACTACTTTTGTCTTATAATCGTCCCAATGTGTTTCCATTGTGAATGTTTACATATAAATCGTATAGAAATTAAGTTTTGACAAAGAATTGAGGATATGAAAAAATCGATAGAGAAACTACTCCCGGCACGGGCAGGTAGGTACTGACGAAAACTACTTTTGTCTTTTAATCATCCCAATGTGTTTCCATTGTGAATGTTTACATATAAATCATATAAAAATAAAGTTTTGACACAGAATTGAGGATATGAAAAAATCGATACAGAAACTACTCCCGGCACGGGCAGGTAGGTACTGACGAAAACTACTTTTGTCTTATAATCGTCCCAATGTGTTTCCATTGTGAATCTTTACATATAAATCGTATAAAAATCAAGTTTTGACAAAGAATTGAGGATATGAAAAAATCGATACAGAAACTACTCCCGGCACGGGCAGGTAGGTACTGACGAAAACTACTTTTGTCTTATAATCGTCCCAATGTGTTTCCATTGTGAATACATATAAATCGTATAAAAATCAAGTTTTGACAAAGAATGGAGGATATGAAAAAATCGATACAGAAACTACTCCCGGCACGGGCAGGTAGGTACTGACGAAAACTACTTTTGTCTTATAATCGTCCCAATGTGTTTCCATTGTGAATCTTTACATAAAAATCAAGTTTTGACAAAGAATTGAGGATATGAAAAAATCGACACAGAAACTACTCCCGGCACGGGCAGGTAGGTACTGACGAAAACTACTTTTGTCTTATAATCGTCCCAATGTGTTTCCATTGTGAATCTTTACATATAAACCGTATAAAAATCAAGTTTTGACAAAGAATTGAGGATATGAAAAAATCGATAGAGAAACTACTCCCGGCACGAGCAGGTAGGTACTGACGAAAACTACTTTTGTCTTATATCGTCCCAATGTGTTTCCATTGTGAATCTTTACATATAAATCGTATAAAAATCAAGTTTTGACAAAGAATTGAGGATATGAAAAAATCGATACAGAAACTACTCCCGGCACGGGCAGGTAGGTACTGACGAAAACTACTTTTGTCTTTTAATCATCCCAATGTGTTTCCATTGTGAATCTTTACATATAAATCGTATAAAAATCAAGTTTTGACAAGGAATTGAGGATATGAAAAAATCGATACAGAAACTACTCTCGGCACGGGCAGGTAGGTACTGACGAAAACTACTTTTGTCTTATAATCGTCCCAATGTGTTTCCATTGTGAATCTTTACATATAAATCGTATAAAAATCAAGTTTTGACAAAGAATTGAGGATATAAAAAAATCGATACAGAAACTACTCCCGGCACGGGCAGGTAGGTACTGACGAAAACTACTTTTGTCTTATAATCGTCCCAATGTGTTTCCATTGTGAATCTTTACATATAAATAGTATAAAAATCAAGTTTTGACAAAGAATTGAGGATATGAAAAAATCGATACAGAAACTACTCCCGGCACGGGCAGGTAGGTACTGACGAAAACTACTTTTGTCTTATAATGGTCCCAATGTGTTTCTATTGTGAATCTTTACATATAAATCGTATAAAAATCAAGTTTTGACAAAGAATTGAGGATATGAAAAAATCGATACAGAAACTACTCCCGGCACGGGCAGGTAGGTACTGACGAAAACAACTTTTGTCTTATAATGGTCCCAATGTGTTTCTATTGTGAATCTTTACATATAAATCGTATAAAAATCAAGTTTTGACAAAGAATTGAGGATATGAAAAAATCGATACAGAAACTACTCCCGGCACGGGCAGGTAGGTACTGACGAAAACTACTTTTGTCTTATAATCGTCCCAATGTGTTTCCATTGTGAATCTTTACATATAAATCGTATAAAAATCAAGTTTTGACAAAGAATTGAGGATATGAAAAAATCGATACAGAAACTACTCCCGGCACGGGCAGGTAGGTACTGACGAAAACTACTTTTGTCTTATAATCGTCCCAATGTGTTTCCATTGTGAATCTTTACATATAAATCGTATAAAAATCAAGTTTTGACGAAGAATTGAGGATATGAAAAAATCGATACAGAAACTACTCCCGGCACGGGCAGGTAGGTACTGACGAAAACTACTTTTGTCTTTTAATCGTCCCAATGTGTTTCCATTGTGAATGTTTACATATAAATCATATAAAAATCAAGTTTTGACAAAGAATTGAGGATATGAAAAAATCGATACAGAAACTACTCCCAGCACGGGCAGGTAGGTACTGACGAAAACTACTTTTGTCTTATAATCGTCCCAATGTGTTTCCATTGTGAATCTTTACATATAAATCGTATAAAAATCAAGTTTTGACAAAGAATTGAGGATATGAAAAAATCGATACAGAAACTACTCCCGGCACGGGCAGGTAGGTACTGACGAAAACTACTTTTGTCTTTTAATCGTCCCAATGTGTTTCCATTGTGAATGTTTACATATAAATCATATAAAAATCAAGTTTTCACAAAGAATTGAGGATATGAAAAAATCGATACAGAAACTACTCCCGGCACGGGCAGGTAGGTACTGACGAAAACTACTTTTGTCTTATAATCATCCCAATGTGTTTCCATTGTGAATCTTTACATATAAATCGTATAAAAATCAAGTTTTGACAAAAAATTGAGGATATGAAAAAATCGATACAGAAACTACTCCCGGCACGGGCAGGTAGGTACTGACGAAAACTACTTTTGTCTTATAATGTTCCCAATGTGTTTCTATTGTGAAACTTTACATATAATCCGTATAAAAATCAAGTTTTGACAAAGAATTGAGGATATGAAAAAATCGATACAGAAACTACTCCCGGCACGGGCAGGTAGGTACTGACGAAAACTACTTTTGTCTTATAATCGTCCCAATGTGTTTCCATTGTGAATCTTTACATAAAAATCGTATAAAAATCAAGTTTTGACAAATAATTGAGGATATGAAAAAATCGATACAGAAACTACTCCCGGCACGGGCAGGTAGGTACTGACGAAAACTACTTTTGTCTTATAATCGTCCCAATGTGTTTCCATTGTGAATCTTTACATATAAATCCTATAAAAATCAAGTTTTGACAAACAATTGAGGATATGAAAAAATCGATAGAGAAACTACTCCCAGCACGAGCAGGTAGGTACTGACGAAAACTACTTTTGTCTTATAATCGTCCCAATGTGTTTCCATTGTGAATGTTTACATATAAATCATATAAAAATCAAGTTTTGACAACGAATTGATGATATGAAAAAATCGATACAGAAACTACTCCCGGCACGGGCAAGTAGGTACTGACGAAAACTACTTTTGTCTTATAATCGTCCCAATGTGTTTCCATTGTGAATCTTTACATATAAATCGTATAAAAATCAAGTTTTGACAAAGAATTGAGGATATGAAAAAAAAGATAGAGAAACTACTCCCGGCACGGGCAGGTAGGTACTGACGAAAACTACTTTTGTCTTATAATCGTCCCAATGTGTTTCCATTGTGAATCTTTACATATAAATCGTATAAAAATCAAGTTTTGACAAAGAATTGAGGATATGAAAAAATCGATACAGAAACTACTCCCGGCACGGGCAGGTAGGTACTGAAGAAAACTACTTTTGTCTTTTAATCGTCCCAATGTGTTTCCATTGTGAATGTTTTCATATAAATTATATTAAAATCAAGTTTTGACAAAGATTTGAGGATATGAAAAAATCGATACAAAGCTACTCTCGGCACGGGCAGGTAGGTACTGACGAAAACTACTTTTGTCTTATAATCGTCCCAATGTGTTTCCATTGTGAATGTTTACATATAAATCGTATAGAAATTAAGTTTTGACAAAGAATTGAGGATATGAAAAAATCGATAGAGAAACTACTCCCGGCACGGGCAGGTAGGTACTGACGAAAACTACTTTTGTCTTTTAATCATCCCAATGTGTTTCCATTGTGAATGTTTACATATAAATCATATAAAAATAAAGTTTTGACACAGAATTGAGGATATGAAAAAATCGATACAGAAACTACTCCCGGCACGGGCAGGTAGGTACTGACGAAAACTACTTTTGTCTTATAATCGTCCCAATATGTTTCCATTGTGAATCTTTACATATAAATCGTATAAAAATCAAGTTTTGACAAAGAATTGAGGATATGAAAAAATCGATACAGAAACTACTCCCGGCACGGGCAGGTAGGTACTGACGAAAACTACTTTTGTCTTATAATCGTCCCAATGTGTTTCCATTGTGAATACATATAAATCGTATAAAAATCAAGTTTTGACAAAGAATGGAGGATATGAAAAAATCGATACAGAAACTAATCCCGGCACGTGCAGGTAGGTACTGACGAAAACTACTTTTGTCTTATAATCGTCCCAATGTGTTTCCATTGTGAATCTTTACATAAAAATCAAGTTTTGACAAAGAATTGAGGATATGAAAAAATCGACACAGAAACTACTCCCGGCACGGGCAGGTAGGTACTGACGAAAACTACTTTTGTCTTATAATCGTCCCAATGTGTTTCCATTGTGAATCTTTACATATAAACCGTATAAAAATCAAGTTTTGACAAAGAATTGAGGATATGAAAAAATCGATAGAGAAACTACTCCCGGCACGAGCAGGTAGGTACTGACGAAAACTACTTTTGTCTTATAATCGTCCCAATGTGTTTCCATTGTGAATCTTTACATATAAATCGTATAAAAATAAAGTTTTGACAAAGAATTGAGGATATGAAAAAATCGATACAGAAACTACTCCCGGCACGGGCAGGTAGGTACTGACGAAAACTACTTTTGTCTTTTAATCATCCCAATGTGTTTCCATTGTGAATCTTTACATATAAATCGTATAAAAATCAAGTTTTGACAAGGAATTGAGGATATGAAAAAATCGATACAGAAACTACTCTCGGCACGGGCAGGTAGGTACTGACGAAAACTACTTTTGTCTTATAATCGTCCCAATGTGTTTCCATTGTGAATCTTTACATATAAATCGTATAAAAATCAAGTTTTGACAAAGAATTGAGGATATAAAAAAATCGATACAGAAACTACTCCCGGCACGGGCAGGTAGGTACTGACGAAAACTACTTTTGTCTTATAATCGTCCCAATGTGTTTCCATTGTGAATCTTTACATATAAATAGTATAAAAATCAAGTTTTGACAAAGAATTGAGGATATGAAAAAATCGATACAGAAACTACTCCCGGCACGGGCAGGTAGGTACTGACGAAAACTACTTTTGTCTTATAATGGTCCCAATGTGTTTCTATTGTGAATCTTTACATATAAATCGTATAAAAATCAAGTTTTGACAAAGAATTGAGGATATGAAAAAATCGATACAGAAACTACTCCCGGCACGGGCAGGTAGGTACTGACGAAAACTTCTTTTGTCTTATAATGGTCCCAATGTGTTTCTATTGTGAATCTTTACATATAAATCGTATAAAAATCAAGTTTTGACAAAGAATTGAGGATATGAAAAAATCGATACAGAAACTACTCCCGGCACGGGCAGGTAGGTACTGACGAAAACTACTTTTGTCTTATAATCGTCCCAATGTGTTTCCATTGTGAATCTTTACATATAAATCGTATAAAAATCAAGTTTTGACAAAGAATTGAGGATATGAAAAAATCGATACAGAAACTACTCCCGGCACGGGCAGGTAGGTACTGACGAAAACTACTTTTGTCTTATAATCGTCCCAATGTGTTTCCATTGTGAATCTTTACATATAAATCCTATAAAAATCAAGTTTTGACAAACAATTGAGGATATGAAAAAATCGATAGAGAAACTACTCCCAGCACGAGCAGGTAGGTACTGACGAAAACTACTTTTGTCTTATAATCGTCCCAATGTGTTTCCATTGTGAATCTTTACATAAAAATCAAGTTTTGACAAAGAATTGAGGATATGAAAAAATCGATACAGAAACTACTCCCGGCACGGGCAGGTAGGTACTGAAGAAAACTACTTTTGTCTTATAATCGTCCCAATATGTTTCCATTGTGAATCTTTATATATAAATCGTATAAAAATCAAGTTTTGACAAAGAATTGAGGATATGAAAAAATCGATACAGAAACTACTCCCGGCACGGGCAGGTAGGTACTGACGAAAACTACTTTTGTCTTATAATCGTCCCAATGTGTGTCCATTGTGAATCTTTACATATAAATCGTATAAAAATCAAGTTTTGACAAAGAATTGAGGATATGAAAAAATCGATACAGAAACTACTCCCGGCACGGGCAGGTAGGTACTGACGAAAACTACTTTTGTCTTATAATCATCCCAATGTGTTTCCATTGTGAATCTTTACATATAAATCGTATAAAAATCAAGTTTTGACAAAAAATTGAGGATATGAAAAAATCGATACAGAAACTACTCCCGGCACGGGCAGGTAGGTACTGACGAAAACTACTTTTGTCTTATAATGTTCCCAATGTGTTTCTATTGTGAATCTTTACATATAATCCGTATAAAAATCAAGTTTTGACAAAGAATTGAGGATATGAAAAAATCGATACAGAAACTACTCCCGGCACGGGCAGGTAGGTACTGACGAAAACTACTTTTGTCTTATAATCGTCCCAATGTGTTTCCATTGTGAATCTTTACATAAAAATCAAGTTTTGACAAAGAATTGAGGATATGAAAAAATCGATACAGAAACTACTCCCGGCACGGGCAGGTAGGTACTGACGAAAACTACTTTTGTCTTATAATCGTCCCAATGTGTTTCCATTGTGAATCTTTACATATAAATCCTATAAAAATCAAGTTTTGACAAACAATTGAGGATATGAAAAAATCGATAGAGAAACTACTCCCAGCACGAGCAGGTAGGTACTGACGAAAACTACTTTTGTCTTATAATCGTCCCAATGTGTTTCCATTGTGAATGTTTACATATAAATCATATAAAAATCAAGTTTTGACAACGAATTGATGATATGAAAAAATCGATACAGAAACTACTCCCGGCACGGGCAAGTAGGTACTGACGAAAACTACTTTTGTCTTATAATCGTCCCAATGTGTTTCCATTGTGAATCTTTACATATAAATCGTATAAAAATCAAGTTTTGACAAAGAATTGAGGATATGAAAAAAAAGATAGAGAAACTACTCCCGGCACGGGCAGGTAGGTACTGACGAAAACTACTTTTGTCTTATAATCGTCCCAATGTGTTTCCATTGTGAATCTTTACATATAAATCGTATAAAAATCAAGTTTTGACAAAGAATTGAGGATATGAAAAAATCGATACAGAAACTACTCCCGGCACGGGCAGGTAGGTACTGAAGAAAACTACTTTTGTCTTTTAATCGTCCCAATGTGTTTCCATTGTGAATGTTTTCATATAAATTATATTAAAATCAAGTTTTGACAAAGATTTGAGGATATGAAAAAATCGATACAAAGCTACTCTCGGCACGGGCAGGTAGGTACTGACGAAAACTACTTTTGTCTTATAATCGTCCCAATGTGTTTCCATTGTGAATGTTTACATATAAATCGTATAGAAATTAAGTTTTGACAAAGAATTGAGGATATGAAAAAATCGATAGAGAAACTACTCCCGGCACGGGCAGGTAGGTACTGACGAAAACTACTTTTGTCTTTTAATCATCCCAATGTGTTTCCATTGTGAATGTTTACATATAAATCATATAAAAATAAAGTTTTGACACAGAATTGAGGATATGAAAAAATCGATACAGAAACTACTCCCGGCACGGGCAGGTAGGTACTGACGAAAACTACTTTTGTCTTATAATCGTCCCAATGTGTTTCCATTGTGAATCTTTACATATAAATCGTATAAAAATCAAGTTTTGACAAAGAATTGAGGATATGAAAAAATCGATACAGAAACTACTCCCGGCACGGGCAGGTAGGTACTGACGAAAACTACTTTTGTCTTATAATCGTCCCAATGTGTTTCCATTGTGAATACATATAAATCGTATAAAAATCAAGTTTTGACAAAGAATGGAGGATATGAAAAAATCGATACAGAAACTAATCCCGGCACGTGCAGGTAGGTACTGACGAAAACTACTTTTGTCTTATAATCGTCCCAATGTGTTTCCATTGTGAATCTTTACATAAAAATCAAGTTTTGACAAAGAATTGAGGATATGAAAAAATCGACACAGAAACTACTCCCGGCACGGGCAGGTAGGTACTGACGAAAACTACTTTTGTCTTATAATCGTCCCAATGTGTTTCCATTGTGAATCTTTACATATAAACCGTATAAAAATCAAGTTTTGACAAAGAATTGAGGATATGAAAAAATCGATAGAGAAACTACTCCCGGCACGAGCAGGTAGGTACTGACGAAAACTACTTTTGTCTTATAATCGTCCCAATGTGTTTCCATTGTGAATCTTTACATATAAATCGTATAAAAATAAAGTTTTGACAAAGAATTGAGGATATGAAAAAATCGATACAGAAACTACTCCCGGCACGGGCAGGTAGGTACTGACGAAAACTACTTTTGTCTTTTAATCATCCCAATGTGTTTCCATTGTGAATCTTTACATATAAATCGTATAAAAATCAAGTTTTGACAAGGAATTGAGGATATGAAAAAATCGATACAGAAACTACTCTCGGCACGGGCAGGTAGGTACTGACGAAAACTACTTTTGTCTTATAATCGTCCCAATGTGTTTCCATTGTGAATCTTTACATATAAATCGTATAAAAATCAAGTTTTGACAAAGAATTGAGGATATAAAAAAATCGATACAGAAACTACTCCCGGCACGGGCAGGTAGGTACTGA
Organism: Eupithecia dodoneata; assembly: GCA_947044415.1. Taxonomy (NCBI): domain Eukaryota; kingdom Metazoa; phylum Arthropoda; class Insecta; order Lepidoptera; family Geometridae; genus Eupithecia; species Eupithecia dodoneata. Next base: position 222,281 of record OX345656.1, on the reverse strand, counting down.
CGAAAACTACTTTTGTCTTATAATCGTCCCAATGTGTTTCCATTGTGAATCTTTACATATAAATAGTATAAAAATCAAGTTTTGACAAAGAATTGAGGATATGAAAAAATCGATACAGAAACTACTCCCGGCACGGGCAGGTAGGTACTGACGAAAACTACTTTTGTCTTATAATGGTCCCAATGTGTTTCTATTGTGAATCTTTACATATAAATCGTATAAAAATCAAGTTTTGACAAAGAATTGAGGATATGAAAAAATCGATACAGAAACTACTCCCGGCACGGGCAGGTAGGTACTGACGAAAACTTCTTTTGTCTTATAATGGTCCCAATGTGTTTCTATTGTGAATCTTTACATATAAATCGTATAAAAATCAAGTTTTGACAAAGAATTGAGGATATGAAAAAATCGATACAGAAACTACTCCCGGCACGGGCAGGTAGGTACTGACGAAAACTACTTTTGTCTTATAATCGTCCCAATGTGTTTCCATTGTGAATCTTTACATATAAATCGTATAAAAATCAAGTTTTGACAAAGAATTGAGGATATGAAAAAATCGATACAGAAACTACTCCCGGCACGGGCAGGTAGGTACTGACGAAAACTACTTTTGTCTTATAATCGTCCCAATGTGTTTCCATTGTGAATCTTTACATATAAATCCTATAAAAATCAAGTTTTGACAAACAATTGAGGATATGAAAAAATCGATAGAGAAACTACTCCCAGCACGAGCAGGTAGGTACTGACGAAAACTACTTTTGTCTTATAATCGTCCCAATGTGTTTCCATTGTGAATCTTTACATAAAAATCAAGTTTTGACAAAGAATTGAGGATATGAAAAAATCGATACAGAAACTACTCCCGGCACGGGCAGGTAGGTACTGAAGAAAACTACTTTTGTCTTATAATCGTCCCAATATGTTTCCATTGTGAATCTTTATATATAAATCGTATAAAAATCAAGTTTTGACAAAGAATTGAGGATATGAAAAAATCGATACAGAAACTACTCCCGGCACGGGCAGGTAGGTACTGACGAAAACTACTTTTGTCTTATAATCGTCCCAATGTGTGTCCATTGTGAATCTTTACATATAAATCGTATAAAAATCAAGTTTTGACACAGAATTGAGGATATGAAAAAATCGATACAGAAACTACTCCCGGCACGGGCAGGTAGGTACTGACGAAAACTACTTTTGTCTTATAATCGTCCCAATATGTTTCCATTGTGAATCTTTACATATAAATCGTATAAAAATCAAGTTTTGACAAAGAATTGAGGATATGAAAAAATTGATACAGAAACTACTCCAGGCACGGGCAGGTAGGTACTGACGAAAACTACTTATGTCTTATAATCGTCCCAATGTGTGTGCATTGTGAATCTTTACATATAAATCGTATAAAAATCAAGTTTTGACTAAGAATTGAGGATATGAAAAATCGAAACAGAAACTACTCCCGGCACGGGCAGGTAGGTACTGACGAATACTACTTTTGTCTCTTAATCATCCCAATGTGTTTCCATTGTGAATGTTTACATATAAATCATATAAAAATCAAGTTTTGACAAAGAATTGAGGATATGAAAAAATCGATACAGAAACTACTCCCGGCACGGGCAGGTAGGTACTGACGAAAACTACTTTTGTCTTATAATCGTCCCAATGTGTTTCCATTGTGAATCTTTACATATAAATCGTATAAAAATCAAGTTTTGACAAAGAATTGAGGATATGAAAAAATCGATACAGAAACTACTTCCGGCACGGGCAGGTAGGTACTGACGAAAACTACTTTTGTCTTTTAATCATCCCAATGTGTTTCCATTGTGAATGTTTACATAAAAATCATATAAAAATCAAGTTTTGACAAAGAATTGAGGATATGAAAAAATCGACACAGAAACTACTCCCGGCACGGGCAGGTAGGTACTGACGAAAACTACTTTTGTCTTATAATCGTCCCAATGTGTTTCCATTGTGAATCTTTACATATAAATCGTATAAAAATCAAGTTTTGACAAAGAATTGAGGATATGCAAAAATCGATACAAAGCTACTCCCGGCACGGGCAGGTAGGTACTGACGAAAACTACTTTTGTCTTATAATCGTCCCAATGTGTTTCCATTGTGAATCTTTACATATAAATCGTATAAAAATCAAGTTTTGACAAAGAATTGAGGATATGAAAAAATCGATACAGAAACTACTCCCGGCACGGGCAGGTAGGTACTGACGAAAACTACTTTTGTCTTATAATCGTCCCAATGTGTTTCCATTGTGAATCTTTACATATAAATCGTATAAAAATCAAGTTTTGACAAAGAATTGAGGATATGAAAAATCAATACAGAAACTACTCCCGGCACGGGCAGGTAGGTACTGACGAATACTACTTTTGTCTCTTAATCATCCCAATGTGTTTCCATTGTGAATGTTTACATATAAATCATATAAAAATCAAGTTTTGACAAAGAATTGAGGATATGAAAAAATCGATACAGAAACTACTCCCGGCACGGGCAGGTAGGTACTGACGAAAACTACTTTTGTCTTATAATCGTCCCAATGTGTTTCCATTGTGAATCTTTACATATAAATCGTATAAAAATCAAGTTTTGACAAAGAATTGAGGATATAAAAAAATCGATACAGAAACTACTCCCGGCACGGGCAGGTAGGTACTGACGAAAACTACTTTTGTCTTATATTCGTCCCAATGTGTTTCCATTGTGAATCTTTACATATAAATCGTATAAAAATCAAGTTCTGACAAAGAATTGAGGATATGAAAAAATCGATACAGAAACTACTCCCGGCACGGGCAGGTAGGTACTGACGAAAACTACTTTTGTCTTTTAATCGTCCCAATGTGTTTCCATTGTGAATGTTTACATATAAATCATATAAAAATCAAGTTTTGACAAAGAATTGAGGATATGAAAAAATCGATACAGAAACTACTCCCGGCACGGGCAGGTAGGTACTGACGAAAACTACTTTTGTCTTATAATCATCCCAATGTGTTTCCATTGTGAATCTTTACATATAAATCGTATAAAAATCAAGTTTTGACAAAAAATTGAGGATATGAAAAAATCGATACAGAAACTACTCCCGGCACGGGCAGGTAGGTACTGACGAAAACTACTTTTGTCTTATAATGTTCCCAATGTGTTTCCATTGTGAATCTTTACATATAAATCGTATAAAAATCAAGTTTTGACAAAGAATTGAGGATATGAAAAAATCGATACAGAAACTACTCCCGGCACGGGCAGGTAGGTACTGACGAAAACTACTTTTGTCTTATAATGGTCCCAATGTGTTTCTATTGTGAATCTTTACATATAAATCGTATAAAAATCAAGTTTTGACAAAGAATTGAGGATATGAAAAAATCGATACAGAAACTACTCCCGGCACGGGCAGGTAGGTACTGACGAAAACTACTTTTGTCTTATAATCGTCCCAATGTGTTTCCATTGTGAATCTTTACATATAAATCGTATAAAAATCAAGTTTTGACAAAGAATTGAGGATATGAAAAAATCGATACAGAAACTACTTCCGGCACGGGTAGGTAGGTACTGACGAAAACTACTTTTGTCTTATAATCGTCCCAATGTGTTTCCATTGTGAATCTTTACATATAATCCGTATAAAAATCAAGTTTTGACAAAGAATTGAGGATATGAAAAAATCGATACAGAAACTACTCCCGGCACGGGCACGTAGGTACTGACGAAAACTACTTTTGTCTTATAATCGTCCCAATGTGTTTCCATTGTGAATCTTTACATAAAAATCAAGTTTTGACAAAGAATTGAGGATATGAAAAAATCGATACAGAAACTACTCCCGGCACGGGCAGGTAGGTACTGACGAAAACTACTTTTGTCTTATAATCGTCCCAATATGTTTCCATTGTGAATCTTTACATATAAATCGTATAAAAATCAAGTTTTGACAAAGAATTGAGGATATGAAAAAATCGATACAGAAACTACTCCCGGCACGGGCAGGTAGGTACTGACGAATACTACTTTTGTCTCTTAATCATCCCAATGTGTTTCCATTATGAATGTTTACATATAAATCATATAAAAATCAAGTTTTGACAAAGAATTGAGGATATGAAAAAATCGATACAGAAACTACTCCCGGCACGGGCAGGTAGGTACTGACGAAAACTACTTTTGTCTTATAATCGTCCCAATGTGTTTCCATTGTGAATCTTTACATATAAATCGTATAAAAATCAAGTTTTGACAAAGAATTGAGGATATGAAAAAATCGATACAGAAACTACTCCCGGCACGGGCAGGTAGGTACTGACGAAAACTACTTTTGTCTTATAATCGTCCCAATGTGTTTCCATTGTGAATACATATAAATCGTATAAAAATCAAGTTTTGACAAAGAATGGAGGATATGAAAAAATCGATACAGAAACTACTCCCGGCACGGGCAGGTAGGTACTGACGAAAACTACTTTTGTCTTATAATCGTCCCAATGTGTTTCCATTGTGAATCTTTACATATAAATCGTATAAAAATCAAGTTTTGACAAAGAATTGAGGATATGAAAAAATCGATACAGAAACCACTCCCGGCACGGGCAGGTAGGTACTGACGAAAACTACTTTTGTCTTTTAATCATCCCAATGTGTTTCTATTGTGAATGTTTACATATAAATCATATTAAAATCAAGTTTTGACAAAGAATTGAGGATATGAAAAAATCGATACAGAAACTACTCCCGGCACGGGCAGGTAGGTACTGACGAAATTACTTTTGTCTTATAATCGTCCCAATGTGTTTCCATTGTGAATCTTTACATATAAATCGTATAAAAATCAAGTTTTGACAAAGAATTGAGGATATGAAAAAATTGATACAGAAACTTCTCCTGAGGTAGGTACTGACGAAAACTACTTTTGTCTTATAATCGTCCCAATGTGTTTCCATTGTGAATCTTTACATATAAACCGTATAAAAATCAAGTTTTGACAAAGAATTGAGGATATGAAAAAATCGATACAGAAACTACTCCCGGCACGGGCAGGTAGGTACTGACGAAAACTACTTTTGTCTTTTAATCGTCCCAATGTGTTTCCATTGTGAATGTTTACATATAAATCATATAAAAATCAAGTTTTGACAAAGAATTGAGGATATAAAAAAATCGATACAGAAACTACTCCCGGCACGGGCAGGTAGGTACTGACGAAAACTACTTTTGTCTTATAATCGTCCCAATGTGTTTCCATTGTGAATCTTTACATATAAATCGTATAAAAATCAAGTTCTGACAAAGAATTGAGGATATGAAAAAATCGATACAGAAACTACTCCCGGCACGGGCAGGTAGGTACTGACGAAAACTACTTTTGTCTTTTAATCGTCCCAATGTGTTTCCATTGTGAATGTTTACATATAAATCATATAAAAATCAAGTTTTGACAAAGAATTGAGGATATAAAAAAATCGATACAGAAACTACTCCCGGCACGGGCAGGTAGGTACTGACGAAAACTACTTTTGTCTTATAATCGTCCCAATGTGTTTCCATTGTGAATCTTTACATATAAATCCTATAAAAATCAAGTTTTGACAAACAATTGAGGATATGAAAAAATCGATAGAGAAACTACTCCCAGCACGAGCAGGTAGGTACTGACGAAAACTACTTTTGTCTTATAATCGTCCCAATGTGTTTCCATTGTGAATGTTTACATATAAATCATATAAAAATCAAGTTTTGACAACGAATTGATGATATGAAAAAATCGATACAGAAACTACTCCCGGCACGGGCAAGTAGGTACTGACGAAAACTACTTTTGTCTTATAATCGTCCCAATGTGTTTCCATTGTGAATCTTTACATATAAATCGTATAAAAATCAAGTTTTGACAAAGAATTGAGGATATGAAAAAAAAGATAGAGAAACTACTCCCGGCACGGGCAGGTAGGTACTGACGAAAACTACTTTTGTCTTATAATCGTCCCAATGTGTTTCCATTGTGAATCTTTACATATAAATCGTATAAAAATCAAGTTTTGACAAAGAATTGAGGATATGAAAAAATCGATACAGAAACTACTCCCGGCACGGGCAGGTAGGTACTGAAGAAAACTACTTTTGTCTTTTAATCGTCCCAATGTGTTTCCATTGTGAATGTTTTCATATAAATTATATTAAAATCAAGTTTTGACAAAGATTTGAGGATATGAAAAAATCGATACAAAGCTACTCTCGGCACGGGCAGGTAGGTACTGACGAAAACTACTTTTGTCTTATAATCGTCCCAATGTGTTTCCATTGTGAATGTTTACATATAAATCGTATAGAAATTAAGTTTTGACAAAGAATTGAGGATATGAAAAAATCGATAGAGAAACTACTCCCGGCACGGGCAGGTAGGTACTGACGAAAACTACTTTTGTCTTTTAATCATCCCAATGTGTTTCCATTGTGAATGTTTACATATAAATCATATAAAAATAAAGTTTTGACACAGAATTGAGGATATGAAAAAATCGATACAGAAACTACTCCCGGCACGGGCAGGTAGGTACTGACGAAAACTACTTTTGTCTTATAATGGTCCCAATGTGTTTCTATTGTGAATCTTTACATATAAATCGTATAAAAATCAAGTTTTGACAAAGAATTGAGGATATGAAAAAATCGATACAGAAACTACTCCCGGCACGGGCAGGTAGGTACTGACGAAAACTACTTTTGTCTTATAATCGTCCCAATGTGTTTCCATTGTGAATACATATAAATCGTATAAAAATCAAGTTTTGACAAAGAATGGAGGATATGAAAAAATCGATACAGAAACTAATCCCGGCACGTGCAGGTAGGTACTGACGAAAACTACTTTTGTCTTATAATCGTCCCAATGTGTTTCCATTGTGAATCTTTACATAAAAATCAAGTTTTGACAAAGAATTGAGGATATGAAAAAATCGACACAGAAACTACTCCCGGCACGGGCAGGTAGGTACTGACGAAAACTACTTTTGTCTTATAATCGTCCCAATGTGTTTCCATTGTGAATCTTTACATATAAACCGTATAAAAATCAAGTTTTGACAAAGAATTGAGGATATGAAAAAATCGATAGAGAAACTACTCCCGGCACGAGCAGGTAGGTACTGACGAAAACTACTTTTGTCTTATAATCGTCCCAATGTGTTTCCATTGTGAATCTTTACATATAAATCGTATAAAAATCAAGTTTTGACAAAGAATTGAGGATATGAAAAAATCGATACAGAAACTACTCCCGGCACGGGCAGGTAGGTACTGACGAATACTACTTTTGTCTCTTAATCATCCCAATGTGTTTCCATTATGAATGTTTACATATAAATCATATAAAAATCAAGTTTTGACAAAGAATTGAGGATATGAAAAAATCGATACAGAAACTACTCCCGGCACGGGCAGGTAGGTACTGACGAAAACTACTTTTGTCTTATAATCGTCCCAATGTGTTTCCATTGTGAATCTTTACATATAAATCGTATAAAAATCAAGTTTTGACAAAGAATTGAGGATATGAAAAAATCGATACAGAAACTACTCCCGGCACGGGCAGGTAGGTACTGACGAAAACTACTTTTGTCTTATAATCGTCCCAATGTGTTTCCATTGTGAATACATATAAATCGTATAAAAATCAAGTTTTGACAAAGAATGGAGGATATGAAAAAATCGATACAGAAACTACTCCCGGCACGGGCAGGTAGGTACTGACGAAAACTACTTTTGTCTTATAATCGTCCCAATGTGTTTCCATTGTGAATCTTTACATATAAATCGTATAAAAATCAAGTTTTGACAAAGAATTGAGGATATGAAAAAATCGATACAGAAACCACTCCCGGCACGGGCAGGTAGGTACTGACGAAAACTACTTTTGTCTTTTAATCATCCCAATGTGTTTCTATTGTGAATGTTTACATATAAATCATATTAAAATCAAGTTTTGACAAAGAATTGAGGATATGAAAAAATCGATACAGAAACTACTCCCGGCACGGGCAGGTAGGTACTGACGAAATTACTTTTGTCTTATAATCGTCCCAATGTGTTTCCATTGTGAATCTTTACATATAAATCGTATAAAAATCAAGTTTTGACAAAGAATTGAGGATATGAAAAAATTGATACAGAAACTTCTCCTGAGGTAGGTACTGACGAAAACTACTTTTGTCTTATAATCGTCCCAATGTGTTTCCATTGTGAATCTTTACATATAAACCGTATAAAAATCAAGTTTTGACAAAGAATTGAGGATATGAAAAAATCGATACAGAAACTACTCCCGGCACGGGCAGGTAGGTACTGACGAAAACTACTTTTGTCTTTTAATCGTCCCAATGTGTTTCCATTGTGAATGTTTACATATAAATCATATAAAAATCAAGTTTTGACAAAGAATTGAGGATATAAAAAAATCGATACAGAAACTACTCCCGGCACGGGCAGGTAGGTACTGACGAAAACTACTTTTGTCTTATAATCGTCCCAATGTGTTTCCATTGTGAATCTTTACATATAAATCGTATAAAAATCAAGTTCTGACAAAGAATTGAGGATATGAAAAAATCGATACAGAAACTACTCCCGGCACGGGCAGGTAGGTACTGACGAAAACTACTTTTGTCTTTTAATCGTCCCAATGTGTTTCCATTGTGAATGTTTACATATAAATCATATAAAAATCAAGTTTTGACAAAGAATTGAGGATATAAAAAAATCGATACAGAAACTACTCCCGGCACGGGCAGGTAGGTACTGACGAAAACTACTTTTGTCTTATAATCGTCCCAATGTGTTTCCATTGTGAATCTTTACATATAAATCCTATAAAAATCAAGTTTTGACAAACAATTGAGGATATGAAAAAATCGATAGAGAAACTACTCCCAGCACGAGCAGGTAGGTACTGACGAAAACTACTTTTGTCTTATAATCGTCCCAATGTGTTTCCATTGTGAATGTTTACATATAAATCATATAAAAATCAAGTTTTGACAACGAATTGATGATATGAAAAAATCGATACAGAAACTACTCCCGGCACGGGCAAGTAGGTACTGACGAAAACTACTTTTGTCTTATAATCGTCCCAATGTGTTTCCATTGTGAATCTTTACATATAAATCGTATAAAAATCAAGTTTTGACAAAGAATTGAGGATATGAAAAAAAAGATAGAGAAACTACTCCCGGCACGGGCAGGTAGGTACTGACGAAAACTACTTTTGTCTTATAATCGTCCCAATGTGTTTCCATTGTGAATCTTTACATATAAATCGTATAAAAATCAAGTTTTGACAAAGAATTGAGGATATGAAAAAATCGATACAGAAACTACTCCCGGCACGGGCAGGTAGGTACTGAAGAAAACTACTTTTGTCTTTTAATCGTCCCAATGTGTTTCCATTGTGAATGTTTTCATATAAATTATATTAAAATCAAGTTTTGACAAAGATTTGAGGATATGAAAAAATCGATACAAAGCTACTCTCGGCACGGGCAGGTAGGTACTGACGAAAACTACTTTTGTCTTATAATCGTCCCAATGTGTTTCCATTGTGAATGTTTACATATAAATCGTATAGAAATTAAGTTTTGACAAAGAATTGAGGATATGAAAAAATCGATAGAGAAACTACTCCCGGCACGGGCAGGTAGGTACTGACGAAAACTACTTTTGTCTTTTAATCATCCCAATGTGTTTCCATTGTGAATGTTTACATATAAATCATATAAAAATAAAGTTTTGACACAGAATTGAGGATATGAAAAAATCGATACAGAAACTACTCCCGGCACGGGCAGGTAGGTACTGACGAAAACTACTTTTGTCTTATAATGGTCCCAATGTGTTTCTATTGTGAATCTTTACATATAAATCGTATAAAAATCAAGTTTTGACAAAGAATTGAGGATATGAAAAAATCGATACAGAAACTACTCCCGGCACGGGCAGGTAGGTACTGACGAAAACTACTTTTGTCTTATAATCGTCCCAATGTGTTTCCATTGTGAATACATATAAATCGTATAAAAATCAAGTTTTGACAAAGAATGGAGGATATGAAAAAATCGATACAGAAACTAATCCCGGCACGTGCAGGTAGGTACTGACGAAAACTACTTTTGTCTTATAATCGTCCCAATGTGTTTCCATTGTGAATCTTTACATAAAAATCAAGTTTTGACAAAGAATTGAGGATATGAAAAAATCGACACAGAAACTACTCCCGGCACGGGCAGGTAGGTACTGACGAAAACTACTTTTGTCTTATAATCGTCCCAATGTGTTTCCATTGTGAATCTTTACATATAAACCGTATAAAAATCAAGTTTTGACAAAGAATTGAGGATATGAAAAAATCGATAGAGAAACTACTCCCGGCACGAGCAGGTAGGTACTGACGAAAACTACTTTTGTCTTATAATCGTCCCAATGTGTTTCCATTGTGAATCTTTACATATAAATCGTATAAAAATAAAGTTTTGACAAAGAATTGAGGATATGAAAAAATCGATACAGAAACTACTCCCGGCACGGGCAGGTAGGTACTGACGAAAACTACTTTTGTCTTATAATGGTCCCAATGTGTTTCTATTGTGAATCTTTACATATAAATCGTATAAAAATCAAGTTTTGACAAAGAATTGAGGATATGAAAAAATCGATACAGAAACTACTCCCGGCACGGGCAGGTAGGTACTGACGAAAACTTCTTTTGTCTTATAATGGTCCCAATGTGTTTCTATTGTGAATCTTTACATATAAATCGTATAAAAATCAAGTTTTGACAAAGAATTGAGGATATGAAAAAATCGATACAGAAACTACTCCCGGCACGGGCAGGTAGGTACTGACGAAAACTACTTTTGTCTTATAATCGTCCCAATGTGTTTCCATTGTGAATCTTTACATATAAATCGTATAAAAATCAAGTTTTGACAAAGAATTGAGGATATGAAAAAATCGATACAGAAACTACTTCCGGCACGGGTAGGTAGGTACTGACGAAAACTACTTTTGTCTTATAATCGTCCCAATGTGTTTCCATTGTGAATCTTTACATATAATCCGTATAAAAATCAAGTTTTGACAAAGAATTGAGGATATGAAAAAATCGATACAGAAACTACTCCCGGCACGGGCAGGTAGGTACTGACGAAAACTACTTTTGTCTTATAATCGTCCCAATGTGTTTCCATTGTGAATCTTTACATATAAATCGTATAAAAATCAAGTTTTGACAAAGAATTGAGGATATGAAAAAATCGATACAGAAACTACTCCCGGCACGGGCAGGTAGGTACTGACGAAAACTACTTTTGTCTTATAATCGTCCCAATGTGTTTCCATTGTGAATCTTTACATATAAATCCTATAAAAATCAAGTTTTGACAAACAATTGAGGATATGAAAAAATCGATAGAGAAACTACTCCCAGCACGAGCAGGTAGGTACTGACGAAAACTACTTTTGTCTTATAATCGTCCCAATGTGTTTCCATTGTGAATCTTTACATAAAAATCAAGTTTTGACAAAGAATTGAGGATATGAAAAAATCGATACAGAAACTACTCCCGGCACGGGCAGGTAGGTACTGAAGAAAACTACTTTTGTCTTATAATCGTCCCAATATGTTTCCATTGTGAATCTTTATATATAAATCGTATAAAAATCAAGTTTTGACAAAGAATTGAGGATATGAAAAAATCGATACAGAAACTACTCCCGGCACGGGCAGGTAGGTACTGACGAAAACTACTTTTGTCTTATAATCGTCCCAATGTGTGTCCATTGTGAATCTTTACATATAAATCGTATAAAAATCAAGTTTTGACAAAGAATTGAGGATATGAAAAAATCGATACAGAAACTACTCCCGGCACGGGCAGGTAGGTACTGACGAAAACTACTTTTGTCTTATAATCGTCCCAATATGTTTCCATTGTGAATCTTTACATATAAATCGTATAAAAATCAAGTTTTGACAAAGAATTGAGGATATGAAAAAATCGATACAGAAACTACTCCAGGCACGGGCAGGTAGGTACTGACGAAAACTACTTATGTCTTATAATCGTCCCAATGTGTGTGCATTGTGAATCTTTACATATAAATCGTATAAAAATCAAGTTTTGACTAAGAATTGAGGATATGAAAAATCGAAACAGAAACTACTCCCGGCACGGGCAGGTAGGTACTGACGAATACTACTTTTGTCTCTTAATCATCCCAATGTGTTTCCATTGTGAATGTTTACATATAAATCATATAAAAATCAAGTTTTGACAAAGAATTGAGGATATGAAAAAATCGATACAGAAACTACTCCCGGCACGGGCAGGTAGGTACTGACGAAAACTACTTTTGTCTTATAATCGTCCCAATGTGTTTCCATTGTGAATCTTTACATATAAATCGTATAAAAATCAAGTTTTGACAAAGAATTGAGGATATGAAAAAATCGATACAGAAACTACTCCCGGCACGGGCAGGTAGGTACTGAAGAAAACTACTTTTGTCTTATAATCGTCCCAATATGTTTCCATTGTGAATCTTTATATATAAATCGTATAAAAATCAAGTTTTGACAAAGAATTGAGGATATGAAAAAATCGATACAGAAACTACTCCCGGCACGGGCAGGTAGGTACTGACGAAAACTACTTTTGTCTTATAATCGTCCCAATGTGTGTCCATTGTGAATCTTTACATATAAATCGTATAAAAATCAAGTTTTGACAAAGAATTGAGGATATGAAAAAATCGATACAGAAACTACTCCCGGCACGGGCAGGTAGGTACTGACGAAAACTACTTTTGTCTTATAATCGTCCCAATATGTTTCCATTGTGAATCTTTACATATAAATCGTATAAAAATCAAGTTTTGACAAAGAATTGAGGATATGAAAAAATCGATACAGAAACTACTCCAGGCACGGGCAGGTAGGTACTGACGAAAACTACTTATGTCTTATAATCGTCCCAATGTGTGTGCATTGTGAATCTTTACATATAAATCGTATAAAAATCAAGTTTTGACTAAGAATTGAGGATATGAAAAATCGAAACAGAAACTACTCCCGGCACGGGCAGGTAGGTACTGACGAATACTACTTTTGTCTCTTAATCATCCCAATGTGTTTCCATTGTGAATGTTTACATATAAATCATATAAAAATCAAGTTTTGACAAAGAATTGAGGATATGAAAAAATCGATACAGAAACTACTCCCGGCACGGGCAGGTAGGTACTGACGAAAACTACTTTTGTCTTATAATCGTCCCAATGTGTTTCCATTGTGAATCTTTACATATAAATCGTATAAAAATCAAGTTTTGACAAAGAATTGAGGATATGAAAAAATCGATACAGAAACTACTTCCGGCACGGGCAGGTAGGTACTGACGAAAACTACTTTTGTCTTTTAATCATCCCAATGTGTTTCCATTGTGAATGTTTACATAAAAATCATATAAAAATCAAGTTTTGACAAAGAATTGAGGATATGAAAAAATCGACACAGAAACTACTCCCGGCACGGGCAGGTAGGTACTGACGAAAACTACTTTTGTCTTATAATCGTCCCAATGTGTTTCCATTGTGAATCTTTACATATAAATCGTATAAAAATCAAGTTTTGACAAAGAATTGAGGATATGCAAAAATCGATACAAAGCTACTCCCGGCACGGGCAGGTAGGTACTGACGAAAACTACTTTTGTCTTATAATCGTCCCAATGTGTTTCCATTGTGAATCTTTACATATAAATCGTATAAAAATCAAGTTTTGACAAAGAATTGAGGATATGAAAAAATCGATACAGAAACTACTCCCGGCACGGGCAGGTAGGTACTGACGAAAACTACTTTTGTCTTATAATCGTCCCAATGTGTTTCCATTGTGAATCTTTACATATAAATCGTATAAAAATCAAGTTTTGACAAAGAATTGAGGATATGAAAAATCAATACAGAAACTACTCCCGGCACGGGCAGGTAGGTACTGACGAATACTACTTTTGTCTCTTAATCATCCCAATGTGTTTCCATTGTGAATGTTTACATATAAATCATATAAAAATCAAGTTTTGACAAAGAATTGAGGATATGAAAAAATCGATACAGAAACTACTCCCGGCACGGGCAGGTAGGTACTGACGAAAACTACTTTTGTCTTATAATCGTCCCAATGTGTTTCCATTGTGAATCTTTACATATAAATCGTATAAAAATCAAGTTTTGACAAAGAATTGAGGATATAAAAAAATCGATACAGAAACTACTCCCGGCACGGGCAGGTAGGTACTGACGAAAACTACTTTTGTCTTATATTCGTCCCAATGTGTTTCCATTGTGAATCTTTACATATAAATCGTATAAAAATCAAGTTCTGACAAAGAATTGAGGATATGAAAAAATCGATACAGAAACTACTCCCGGCACGGGCAGGTAGGTACTGTCGAAAACTACTTTTGTCTTTTAATCGTCCCAATGTGTTTCCATTGTGAATGTTTACATATAAATCATATAAAAATCAAGTTTTGACAAAGAATTGAGGATATGAAAAAATCGATACAGAAACTACTCCCGGCACGGGCAGGTAGGTACTGACGAAAACTACTTTTGTCTTATAATCATCCCAATGTGTTTCCATTGTGAATCTTTACATATAAATCGTATAAAAATCAAGTTTTGACAAAAAATTGAGGATATGAAAAAATCGATACAGAAACTACTCCCGGCACGGGCAGGTAGGTACTGACGAAAACTACTTTTGTCTTATAATGTTCCCAATGTGTTTCTATTGTGAATCTTTACATATAAATCGTATAAAAATCAAGTTTTGACAAAGAATTGAGGATATGAAAAAATCGATACAGAAACTACTCCCGGCACGGGCAGGTAGGTACTGACGAAAACTACTTTTGTCTTATAATGGTCCCAATGTGTTTCTATTGTGAATCTTTACATATAAATCGTATAAAAATCAAGTTTTGACAAAGAATTGAGGATATGAAAAAATCGATACAGAAACTACTCCCGGCACGGGCAGGTAGGTACTGACGAAAACTACTTTTGTCTTATAATCGTCCCAATGTGTTTCCATTGTGAATCTTTACATATAAATCGTATAAAAATCAAGTTTTGACAAAGAATTGAGGATATGAAAAAATCGATACAGAAACTACTTCCGGCACGGGTAGGTAGGTACTGACGAAAACTACTTTTGTCTTATAATCGTCCCAATGTGTTTCCATTGTGAATCTTTACATATAATCCGTATAAAAATCAAGTTTTGACAAAGAATTGAGGATATGAAAAAATCGATACAGAAACTACTCCCGGCACGGGCACGTAGGTACTGACGAAAACTACTTTTGTCTTATAATCGTCCCAATGTGTTTCCATTGTGAATCTTTACATAAAAATCAAGTTTTGACAAAGAATTGAGGATATGAAAAAATCGATACAGAAACTACTCCCGGCACGGGCAGGTAGGTACTGACGAAAACTACTTTTGTCTTATAATCGTCCCAATATGTTTCCATTGTGAATCTTTACATATAAATCGTATAAAAATCAAGTTTTGACAAAGAATTGAGGATATGAAAAAATCGATACAGAAACTACTCCCGGCACGGGCAGGTAGGTACTGACGAATACTACTTTTGTCTCTTAATCATCCCAATGTGTTTCCATTATGAATGTTTACATATAAATCATATAAAAATCAAGTTTTGACAAAGAATTGAGGATATGAAAAAATCGATACAGAAACTACTCCCGGCACGGGCAGGTAGGTACTGACGAAAACTACTTTTGTCTTATAATCGTCCCAATGTGTTTCCATTGTGAATCTTTACATATAAATCGTATAAAAATCAAGTTTTGACAAAGAATTGAGGATATGAAAAAATCGATACAGAAACTACTCCCGGCACGGGCAGGTAGGTACTGACGAAAACTACTTTTGTCTTATAATCGTCCCAATGTGTTTCCATTGTGAATACATATAAATCGTATAAAAATCAAGTTTTGACAAAGAATGGAGGATATGAAAAAATCGATACAGAAACTACTCCCGGCACGGGCAGGTAGGTACTGACGAAAACTACTTTTGTCTTATAATCGTCCCAATGTGTTTCCATTGTGAATCTTTACATATAAATCGTATAAAAATCAAGTTTTGACAAAGAATTGAGGATATGAAAAAATCGATACAGAAACCACTCCCGGCACGGGCAGGTAGGTACTGACGAAAACTACTTTTGTCTTTTAATCATCCCAATGTGTTTCTATTGTGAATGTTTACATATAAATCATATTAAAATCAAGTTTTGACAAAGAATTGAGGATATGAAAAAATCGATACAGAAACTACTCCCGGCACGGGCAGGTAGGTACTGACGAAATTACTTTTGTCTTATAATCGTCCCAATGTGTTTCCATTGTGAATCTTTACATATAAATCGTATAAAAATCAAGTTTTGACAAAGAATTGAGGATATGAAAAAATCGATACAGAAACTACTCCCGGCACGGGCAGGTAGGTACTGACGAAAACTACTTTTGTCTTTTAATCGTCCCAATGTGTTTCCATTGTGAATGTTTACATATAAATCATATCACAACTTGAAGCAGCTGGGAGTGATGCTAAAAAAACATGGAAAGTCATCAATAACATAACAAATTATAAGCCTAAAAAAACCCTCTCCCTAGAACTTATACAAAAAACTGACCCTTATACAACAGTGAATTCTGTAAATAAGTTCTTTGCCAATATTGGCCCTGATTTAGCAAAAAATATACTCGTAAATCCCACATATACGAACAACAAACTAGGGACAGGCAAGAAAACGTTACAATCATTTGGGTTAATCGATATTGAAGCATCAGAGGTACTAAGACTAATAAATTCCCTGAAATCAGACTGCTCTATAGGCTGGGACAAAATCTCTACCCGAATAATTAAACAGAATAAGGAACTTTTAGTCCCACCCCTCACACACATCTGTCGATTAAGTTTTACTACTTCCGTTTTCCCTAAGGCATTCAAAAAATCTCTAATACTACCGATCCATAAATCAGGAGACAAACAGGAAACGGGTAATTACAGACCAATCTCAATACTACCAGCTCTATC
This sequence comes from Eupithecia dodoneata, assembly GCA_947044415.1. Taxonomy (NCBI): domain Eukaryota; kingdom Metazoa; phylum Arthropoda; class Insecta; order Lepidoptera; family Geometridae; genus Eupithecia; species Eupithecia dodoneata. The sequence continues at coordinate 205,048 of OX345656.1, read as the reverse complement.
AAAAATTTTAGAGCGTGCACTCAATAATAGGTTGGTTAATTACCTAGAGGGCTTCAAACTTATATCAAAACGCCAATTTGGCTTTCGAAAAGGGCGTTCAACAGCTGATGCCGTGTCGGAACTAAATGAATATGTCGTAGAATGCCTCGATAGAGGTGATAAATGCATGGGTATATTCCTAGATCTGGCAAAAGCGTTCGACACGGTATCAATTCCTCTGATGCTTGACAAGCTAGAAAGCCTGGGAATACGGGGAGAGCAACTGGAGTTGATGAGAAGCTATCTGTCTGACAGAACACAAAAAGTTAAAATTAGAGGGTATACTAGCACAGAATTACCAATAACGTACGGTATTCCCCAGGGCTCTATAATTGGGACGACTCTATTTTTGGCGTACTTGAACGAAATATGTGACCTGGAAGTTCAAAATTGCAAACTGATAGCTTTTGCTGATGATACAGTACTGCTCTTCCGAGGGAAAAATTGGAAAAGCGTCTTCGACAGCGCGCAAAAAGGATTCGACCTAGTTTCTATGCATCTCTACCAAAACGTCCTGACATTAAACACGACTAAAACTAAATGTGTAACATTTTCACTTCGTAAACCAGGACAACCAAATACGACAGAGCATTTTATCCGTGCTCACTCATTCCCGTGTCTTCAAGTACCTTCATTAATTTGTGACTGCCCAACAATTGAAAGAAGTAGAGTTATTAGGTACCTAGGCATCACAATAGATCAGCACATGTCATATGAATCGCATATTAGCTCAATAACAGCAAGAGTACGCAAGCTAATCGCTGTATTCAAAAATATCAGACATGCCGCAACTGACTCACAACTTAAGACCACGTACTATGCTCTATGTCAAAGTCTAATGCTGTATTGTTTAAGGTCTTGGGGTGGGGCCGCAAAGACTCACATGCTTCCACTAGAGAGAGCGCAGCGAGCAGTACTTAAAGTGGCTTATACCAAGCCATTCAGATACCCAACCACCGAACTCTACAATGACTGTAATGTTCTCTCTGTCAGGAAACTATTTATACAACAAATTGCCCTCAGACAACACTCTAAACCACCAGACATAGATGTTTTCGGAAAGAGACGGAAAAACAAAGTCTTCACAACAAAAACGTGCAAAACTTCCTTTGCGCATCGTCATACACAATTCTTGGCACCGTACTTATACAATCAGTTGAACAGGAAAATAGCCCTTCAAGATCTAACTTATTTAGAATCTAAAACAAAACTAAAACTGTATTTGCTGGGTTTGGACTATGAGCAAACAGAGGATCTGTTAACGGTTCAATCGTAGATTAGTAATGGGCAATTATCTAGTTTTAAGTCATTATTATGTAATTATTAGTCTTGTAAATAACATTTAGATCATAAGGAATGTATGGAGCATTTTACTTTGTTTATTTTGTATACTTTTGTTGTCTTATCTGTATAATAATATCTACTAAAATATCTCCGTAAATAATTATGTGCACTTGAAATCCTGACTGAGCCGAGAGAATGAGCCCTTGTGTCTATAAACAAGTGAAAACTTAGTTAGAGCAAGGAGTCAATCTATTCGTCCCCTAAGGTTTTTGTTATAAAGTATTATGCTAGTATGTAAAGTACATACTGAATTACCTCCTACTTAACCTAGAATTTAATGTACTTTGTAAGTCTATTTATTTGAGAAATAAAACTTTATTATTATTAAAAAAAAAAAAATATAAAAATCAAGTTTTGACAAAGAATTGAGGATATAAAAAAATCGATACAGAAACTACTCCCGGCACGGGCAGGTAGGTACTGACGAAAACTACTTTTGTCTTATAATCGTCCCAATGTGTTTCCATTGTGAATCTTTACATATAAATCGTATAAAAATCAAGTTCTGACAAAGAATTGAGGATATGAAAAAATCGATACAGAAACTACTCCCGGCACGGGCAGGTAGGTACTGACGAAAACTACTTTTGTCTTTTAATCGTCCCAATGTGTTTCCATTGTGAATGTTTACATATAAATCATATAAAAATCAAGTTTTGACAAAGAATTGAGGATATGAAAAAATCGATTCAGAAACTACTCCCGGCACGGGCAGGTAGGTACTGACGAAAACTACTTTTGTCTTTTAATCGTCCCAATGTGTGTCCATTGTGAATTTTTACATATAAATAAATAAATAAAATAGCCTTTATTGCTGAACTAATTTTTACAATGATTTTACAGTTTCCTTACAAATATGCTTACTTTATAACAGTTACTTATCTTTTTATATAAATTAAGTATCGGTAAACGGTCGTTTCTGTATTTCAGCTTGTCTTTCGACATAGGCCTCCTCTAAAGATTTCCACTCTATTCTATCTTTCGCTATGCGGGTCCATATTGGACCCGCCACTTTTCTAATGTCGTCCTCCCATCTTCTAGTCTGTCTGCCTCTTTTTCTTTTGCTATCTCGTGGTTGCCATTCAGTTATTAGTCTCTTCCATTTCTCCTTCTTCTCTCTTATCATATGCCCAGCCCATCACCACTTTAAGCACCTGTATGTCGTGTATGCATTCTTAAATTTTGTTTTACTTTCGATACATTTCAGTTTAACTCGGTCTTTTCTTTTAACTCCTATTCTCTCCATTCCATTCTGACAAATTTTTATTTTTCTTGCTAGTTCTTCTGTTAGTGCCCATGTTTGGCATCCATATAGTAAGCATGGTAGGATACACATATTGTATACTCTCCTTTTGTTCCTCATAGACATATCTTTATTTTTCATGACTTCACTGAGTGACCAATATCTCTTCCAAGTATTACTTATTCTTCTTTCGATTTCCTTTTGCATACATTCCTCAGTAGATATTAACTGTCCCAAATACACATACTCCCCTACATACTCTATTACTTCATTATTTACTGTTATTGGCTCTGTTTGTGAGGAATTTGACATTACTTTTGTGTTCGTTAAGTTCATTGACAGGCCTGCCTTCTCGCTCTCTTCCGCTAACTGTTGAAACATTGTCTCTAGGTTTTTCGGGTTTTCCGAAAATAAGATCAGGTCGTCTGCAAAGCGTAGGTGACTCAGCTTTTCGCCATATATATTTAGTCCTTTATTCGTCCAATCCAGATTTCTGAATATCATTTCCAGGACAGCTGAGAATATTTTTGGTGAGATTGGGTCTCCCTGGCGTACCCCTCTCTCAATCGAAAATTCTTCGCCTGTAGATTCTAGCTTTACTTATGTGGTGCTTTTTGTGTATACGTTTTTCAGTATTCGTATGTATTTTGCATGTACGCCATGTTTTTCCAGTGCGTCCCAGATAAATCTATGTTCGAGTGTGTCGAATGCTTTGTTAAAATCTACAAACCCTATGTAGTAAATTTTGATATATTCTTTAAATTTTTGGAGTATTTGTCTAAGGGCGTGGATGTGGTCTATTGTTGAAAAATTTCTACGGAATCCAGCTTGTTCTTGTTGAATTTTTACATATAAATCATATTAAAATCAAGTTTTGACAAAGAATTGAGGATATGAAAAAATCGATACAGAAACTACTCCCGGCACGGGCAGGTAGGTACTGAAGAAAACTACTTTTGTCTTTTAATCGTCCCAATGTGTTTCCATTGTGAATGTTTACATATAAATTATATTAAAATCAAGTTTTGACAAAGATTTGAGGATATGAAAAAATCGATACAAAGCTACTCTCGGCACGGGCAGGTAGGTACTGACGACAACTACTTTTGTCTTTTAATCGTCCCAATGTGTTTCCATTGTGAATGTTTACATATAAATCATATTAAAATCAAGTTTTGACAAAGATTTGAGGATTTATGAAAAAATCGATGCAAAGCTACTCCCGGCACGGGCAGGTAGGTACTGACGAAAACTACTTTTGTCTTTTAATCGTCCCAATGTGTTTCCATTGTGAATCTTTACATATAAATCGTATAAAAATCAAGTTTTGACAAAGAATTGAGGATATGAAAAAATCGATACAGAAACTACTCCCGGCACGGGCAGGTAGAAACTGACGAAAACTACTTATATCTTATAATCGTCCCAATGTGTGTGCATTGTGAATCTTTACATATAATCGTATAAAAATCAAGTTTTGACAAAGAATTGAGGATATGAAAAATCAATACAGAAACTACTCCCGGCACGGGCAGGTAGGTACTGACGAATACTACTTTTGTCTCTTAATCATCCCAATGTGTTTCCATTGTGAATGTTTACATATAAATCATATAAAAATCAAGTTTTGACAAAGAATTGAGGATATGAAAAAATCGATACAGAAACTACTCCCGGCACGGGCAGGTAGGTACTGACGAAAACTACTTTTGTCTTATAATCGTCCCAATGTGTTTCCATTGTGAATCTTTACATATAAATCGTATAAAAATCAAGTTTTGACAAAGAATTGAGGATATGAAAAAATCGATACAGAAACTACTTCCGGCACGGGCAGGTAGGTACTGACGAAAACTACTTTTGTCTTTTAATCATCCCAATGTGTTTCCATTGTGAATGTTTACATAAAAATCATATAAAAATCAAGTTTTGACAAAGAATTGAGGATATGAAAAAATCGACACAGAAACTACTCCCGGCACGGGCAGGTAGGTACTGACGAAAACTACTTTTGTCTTATAATCGTCCCAATGTGTTTCCATTGTGAATCTTTACATATAAATCGTATAAAAATCAAGTTTTGACAAAGAATTGAGGATATGAAAAAATCAATACAGAAACTACTTCCGGCACGGGCAGGTAGGTACTGACGAAAACTACTTTTGTCTTTTAATCATCCCAATGTGTTTCCATTGTGAATGTTTACATAAAAATCATATAAAAATCAAGTTTTGACAAAGAATTGAGGATATGAAAAAATCGACACAGAAACTACTCCCGGCACGGGCAGGTAGGTACTGACGAAAACTACTTTTGTCTTATAATCGTCCCAATGTGTTTCCATTGTGAATCTTTACATATAAATCGTATAAAAATCAAGTTTTGACAAAGAATTGAGGATATGCAAAAATCGATACAAAGCTACTCCCGGCACGGGCAGGTAGGTACTGACGAAAACTACTTTTGTCTTATAATCGTCCCAATGTGTTTCCATTGTGAATCTTTACATATAAATCGTATAAAAATCAAGTTTTGACAAAGAATTGAGGATATGAAAAAATCGATACAGAAACTACTCCCGGCACGGGCAGGTAGGTACTGACGAAAACTACTTTTGTCTTATAATCGTCCCAATGTGTTTCCATTGTGAATCTTTACATATAAATCGTATAAAAATCAAGTTTTGACAAAGAATTGAGGATATGAAAAATCAATACAGAAACTACTCCCGGCACGGGCAGGTAGGTACTGACGAATACTACTTTTGTCTCTTAATCATCCCAATGTGTTTCCATTGTGAATGTTTACATATAAATCATATAAAAATCAAGTTTTGACAAAGAATTGAGGATATGAAAAAATCGATACAGAAACTACTCCCGGCACGGGCAGGTAGGTACTGACGAAAACTACTTTTGTCTTATAATCGTCCCAATGTGTTTCCATTGTGAATCTTTACATATAAATCGTATAAAAATCAAGTTTTGACAAAGAATTGAGGATATGAAAAAATCGATACAGAAACTACTTCCGGCACGGGCAGGTAGGTACTGACGAAAACTACTTTTGTCTTATAATCGTCCCAATGTGTTTCCATTGTGAATCTTTACATATAAATCGTATAAAAATCAAGTTTTGACAAAGAATTGAGGATATGAAAAAATCGACACAGAAACTACTCCCGGCACGGGCAGGTAGGTACTGACGAAAACTACTTTTGTCTTATAATCGTCCCAATGTGTTTCCATTGTGAATCTTTACATATAAATCGTATAAAAATCAAGTTTTGACAAAGAATTGAGGATATGAAAAAATCGATACAGAAACTACTCCCGGCACGGGCAGGTAGGTACTGACGAAAACTACTTTTGTCTTATAATCGTCCCAATGTGTTTCCATTGTGAATCTTTACATATAAATCGTATAAAAATCAAGTTTTGATAAAGAATTGAGGATATGAAAAAATCATTTATTCCGTTTAGATACATATTGTTGTACACTTGGAAAAGTCATAGCGGTACATATTATTTTAAACAATAAATTAAATTACAAAATATAAATATTAAAAATCAAAAACAATTCACAATAAATGTATATATTTACATCTATTAAGTATGTAACCTATATACAGAATTCATCAGTCAGGGCTTCGTCAATATCGTAATAGGATTTATACAGTAAAAATAATCTAATTTTTCTGCTAAATTCTCGAAAACTTAAGTTTCGGACGTCGACCGGCAGTTTATTGTAAAAACTTATGCATAAGCATACAAAACTGTTACCTACTTTAGCAAGTCTTCGACTTGGAATAGCAAAACTACTTTTGTTGCGAGTGTTGTAATTGTGAATGTCAGATTTTAGTTGAAAATTGTCAATATGTAACTTAGCATAAATTAAATTTTGATATATAAATTCACCAGCAAATGTCATTATTTCTAATTCTTTAAATTTAGACCTACATGAATCCATTTTATCCATTTGTAAAATAAACCTAATCGCCCGTTTCTGCAACAAAAACACTCTATTTGATTGTGAAGCATTTCCCCAAGCTAGTATACCATACGTCATCAAAGAGTGAAAATACGCATGGTACACTACCCTGGCAGATCGTATATCGCTTAATTGCCTAATAGTTTTAATTGCATATGCGGCCGACTTCAGTTTGCCCACAAGAGTATCTATATGGCATTGCCAAGTCAGTTTACAGTCAATTCTAATACCTAAAAATTTCACATCATTTATTGCATTAATTGAGTATTTCATAATTGTATTTTGTATAGAATCGTCTACACCTGGAACATTACCCAAGAAGAATCGTATAATATTTGTTTTTTCCATATTCAAAATAAGATTATTAGCCTTAAACCAGTGATTTATTGACAAAACTAATTTATCGAGCTTTAAGGAAACCTTTTCTTTATTTTTGTCGCTAACAATGACAGTAGTGTCATCTGCAAACAAGACAATATCAGTTTCGTTTTCATCACAAGTCAGAAGGTCATTAATGTATATAATAAACAGGAGAGGTCCTAAAATGGAGCCTTGAGGGACTCCCATTTTAATTTCACAATAGTTTGATTTCGCACCGTTACATTCTGTGATTTGTTTTCTATTTTTGAGATACGAAGTAATAACAGAGAGCTCTTTATTTCGGACGCCATAATGGTGTAATTTAGCCAGAAGAATTTTATGATTTACGCAATCGAAGGCCTTAGACAAGTCGCAGAACAAACCATATGTGTTTTTGGAACTGTCCAAGTCCCAAAGAACTCTTTCAAGTAAGGTATTAATGGCATGTGCAGTGCTTTTATTCTTTTGAAAACCAAAGTGCCTGCTATTTATAATTTTATTAGACTCTACAAACGCATACAACTCGTTTACAATATATTTTTCAAAAATTTTGCTAAAAATTGGTAAAAGAGAGATTGGTCTATAATTATTAGTATCCGAGTGCGAGCCTTTTTTATAAAGCGGTATAACTTTCGCCAATTTAAGTAAATCTGGAAAATCACCTATTAGTATACAATTATTAATAACGTTTGCCAAAGGAGAAGCTAATTCAAATTTAAGTGATTTTATTAATGCGGTCGTTATACCCCACAGATCACATGAGCTCTTACATTTCAGGCTATCGATAATTTTTATAACACAAACAGGAGTTATGTCATTCAATGAAAAGGTGATGTCATTAGGTGAAGAAAATTTGCGAAGAAAGGAAACAGCTTCTACTTCGGTTGACATTAGATTCTTTGTCAAATCACTAGCGATCTGGGCAAAAAAGTCGTTAAAATAATCGGCAATTTTCGTAGGCGACGTTAAGATTTCGTTGTTAAGGTTTTTAATACATTTTATATTTCGATTGCAGTCCGCTGTATCTTTCCCCGTTTCTTTCTTTATAATATTCCATGTAGATTTCATAACATTGTCAGAACCTAGAATTTTTCTACGTATACTAATCCTTTTTGCCATAAGTGAACAGTTTTTGAATATTTTGCTATATTTTCTTACATAAATTCTAAGGTTTTCATCATTTGTCAATGATAATACATAATATAATCTTTTCATGTTAGCTTGTGAAATTTTTAAACCTTTTGACGCCCAGTCATTAAAACACTTTTATTCCTTACACATACTGTTCTAACTGGCATAACGCTGTCTAGTATCAGCATAAAAGATGAAAAAAAGTCCTTGAAATCAAAAATAACTCGGCTAGAGAATTCAGATCTAAGATTTGCTTTCAAAATTGCAATTAAATTATTATTGATTATCCGCTTTTTAACGTAAATATTTTTGACAGCATCAGTAACAGCATTGAAAGCTATGATTTGAGCAAAGTGATCGGATTGTATACCCATCACTACTTTTTGGGTTGAAACCTCTGCACTTGTGAAAATATTGTCAATGCAAGTACCACTATGGCTGGTCAATCTTGTTACGTCATAAATAGTTTGTTTTAGAGTATAACAACCGAGTAAGTCTAACAAAATATTACATTGGTGAGTTTTACTTTTAAAATCAACATTGAAATCACCACAAAGAATAATCTCTTTTTGCTTATTGGATCTAAACTTAGTTAGGGTCGAAAGACAAAGTTCAAGCTGTCTGAGAAACACTTTAAAGTCTCCACTAGGCGACCTATACACAACAAGAACAAGACATTGCTTCATTTCAATACAGCTAGCCTCAAAATCTTTTTCAACGATCAATTTAGCTATGTCTTTTCTTTCTTTAGCTTGTAAACCAGCTTTAACTATGATAGCTGTGCCTCCGCGGTCATAATTACTCCTACAATTAGCACTAATTATTCTATAATTATTAAAAGAGCATACACTTTTTTCTTCTTCCTTTAGCCATGTTTCCGTTATACAGAATACATCTATTTTTTCCTCTTCAAGAAACAAGTCAACTAATAGTGTCTTTCGGTTTATCCCCTGTACATTTTGATGTCCTACTACTAATTTAACATTCCTACTAGTTGCTGGTGTTTTTATGTTTCTTCTAGTACTTCCCTTGCGTGTGGAATAACCTCTTCTTGTTCATTGCTTAGTTTTATAAACTGGAGATTACTTGTGCTTGTGTGAATCGATACAGAAACTACTCCCGGCACGGTCAGGTAGGTACTGACGAAAACTGCTTTTGTCTTTTAATCGTCCCAATGTGTTTCCACTGTGAATCTTTACATTATAAATCAAATAAAAATCAAGTTTTGACAAAGAATTGAGGATATGAAAAAATCGATACAGAAACTACTCCCGGCACGGGCAGGTAGGTACTGAAGAAAACTATTTTTGTCTTTTAATCGTCCCAATGTGTTTCCATTGTGAATGTTTACATATAAATTATATTAAAATCAAGTTTTGACAAAGATTTGAGGATATGAAAAAATCGATACAAAGCTACTCTCGGCACGGGCAGGTAGGTACTGACGAAAACTACTTTTGTCTTTTAATCGTCCCAATGTGTTTCCATTGTGAATGTTTACATATAAATCGTATAAAAATCAAGTTTTGACAAAGAATTGAGGATATGAAAAAATCGATAGAGAAACTACTCCCGGCACGGGCAGGTAGGTACTGACGAAAACTACTTTTATCTTTTAATCATCCCAATGTGTTTCCATTGTGAATGTTTACATATAAATCATATAAAAATCAAGTTTTGACAAAGAATTGAGGATATGAAAAAATCGATACAGAAACTACTCCCGGCACGGGCAGGTAGGTACTGACGAAAACTACTTTTGTCTTTTAATCGTCCCAATGTGTTTCCATTGTGAATCTTTACATATAAACCGTATAAAAATCAAGTTTTGACAAAGAATTGAGGATATGAAAAAATCGATACAGAAACTACTCCCGGCACGGGCAGGTAGGTACTGACGAAAACTACTTTTGTCTTATAATCGTCCCAATGTGTTTCCATTGTGAATCTTTACATATAAATCGTATAAAAATCAAGTTTTGACAAAGAATTGAGGATATGAAAAAATCGATACAGAAACTACTCCCGGCACGGGCAAGTAGGTACTGACGAAAACTACTTTTGTCTTATAATCGTCCCAATGTGTTTCCATTGTGAATCTTTACATATAAATCGTATAAAAATCAAGTTTTGACAAAGAATTGAGGATATGAAAAAATCGATACAGAAACTACTCCCGGCACGGGCAGGTAGGTACTGACGAAAACTACTTTTGTCTTTTAATCGTCCCAATGTGTTTCCATTGTGAATGTTTACATATAAATCATATAAAAATCAAGTTTTGACAACGAATTGATGATATGAAAAAATCGATACAGAAACTACTCCCGGCACGGGCAGGTAGGTACTGACGAAAACTACTTTTGTCTTATAATCGTCCCAATGTGTTTCCATTGTGAATCTTTACATATAAATCGTATAAAAATCAAGTTTTGACAAAGAATTGAGGATATGAAAAAATCGATACAGAAACTACTCCCGGCACGGGCAGGTAGAAACTGACAAAAACTACTTATATCTTATAATCGTCCCAATGTGTGTGCATTGTGAATCTTTACATATAAATCGTATAAAAATCAAGTTTTGACAAAGAATTGAGGATATGAAAAATCAACACAGAAACTACTCCCGGCACGGGCAGGTAGGTACTGACGAATACTACTTTTGTCTCTTAATCATCCCAATGTGTTTCCATTGTGAATGTTTACATATAAATCATATAAAAATCAAGTTTTGACAAAGAATTGAGGATATGAAAAATCGATACAGAAACTACTCCCGGCACGGGCAAGTAGGTACTGACGAAAACTACTTTTGTCTTATAATCGTCCCAATGTGTTTCCATTGTGAATCTTTACATATAAATCGTATAAAAATCAAGTTTTGACAAAGAATTGAGGATATGAAAAAATCGATAGAGAAACTACACCCGGCACGGGCAGGTAGGTACTGACGAAAACTACTTTTGTCTTATAATCGTCCCAATTTGTTTCCATTGTGAATCTTTACATATAAATCGTATAAAAATCAAGTTTTGACAAAGAATTGAGGATATGAAAAAATCGATACAGAAACTACTCCCGGCACGGGCAGGTAGGTACTGACGAAAACTACTTTTGTCTTTTAATCATCCCAATGTGTTTCCATTGTGAATCTTTACATATAAATCGTATAAAAATCAAGTTTTGACAAGGAATTGAGGATATGAAAAAATCGATACAGAAACTACTCTCGGCACGGGCAGGTAGGTACTGACGAAAACTACTTTTGTCTTATAATCGTCCCAATGTGTTTCCATTGTGAATCTTTACATATAAATCGTATAAAAATCAAGTTTTGACAAAGAATTGAGGATATGAAAAAATCGATACAGAAACTACTCCCGGCACGGGCAGGTAGGTACTGAAGAAAACTACTTTTGTCTTTTAATCGTCCCAATGTTTTTCCATTGTGAATGTTTACATATAAATTATATTAAAATCAAGTTTTGACAAAGATTTGAGGATATGAAAAAATCGATACAAAGCTACTCTCGGCACGGGCAGGTAGGTACTGACGAAAACTACTTTTGTCTTATAATCGTCCCAATGTGTTTCCATTGTGAATGTTTACATATAAATCGTATAGAAATTAAGTTTTGACAAAGAATTGAGGATATGAAAAAATCGATAGAGAAACTACTCCCGGCACGGGCAGGTAGGTACTGACGAAAACTACTTTTGTCTTTTAATCATCCCAATGTGTTTCCATTGTGAATGTTTACATATAAATCATATAAAAATAAAGTTTTGACACAGAATTGAGGATATGAAAAAATCGATACAGAAACTACTCCCGGCACGGGCAGGTAGGTACTGACGAAAACTACTTTTGTCTTATAATCGTCCCAATGTGTTTCCATTGTGAATCTTTACATATAAACCGTATAAAAATCAAGTTTTGACAAAGAATTGAGGATATGAAAAAATCGATAGAGAAACTACTCCCGGCACGGGCAGGTAGGTACTGACGAAAACTACTTTTGTCTTATAATCGTCCCAATGTGTTTCCATTGTGAATCTTTACATATAAATCGTATAAAAATCAAGTTTTGACAAAGAATTGAGGATATGAAAAAATCGATACAGAAATTACTCCCGGCACGGGCAAGTAGGTACTGACGAAAACTACTTTTGTCTTATAATCGTCCCAATGTGTTTCCATTGTGAATCTTTACATATAAATCGTATAAAAATCAAGTTTTGACAAAGAATTGAGGATATGAAAAAATCGATACAGAAACTACTCCCGGCACGGGCAGGTAGGTACTGACGAAAACTACTTTTGTCTTATAATCGTCCCAATGTGTTTCCATTGTGAATCTTTACATATAAATCGTATAAAAATCAAGTTTTGACAAAGAATTGAGAATATGAAAAAATCGATACAGAAACTACTCCCGGCACGGGCACGTAGGTACTGACGAAAACTACTTTTGTCTTATAATCGTCCCAATGTGTTTCCATTGTGATTCTTAACATATAAATCGTATAAAAATCAAGTTTTGACAAAGAATTGAGGATATGAAATAAATCGATACAGAAACTACTCCCGGCACGGGCAGGTAGGTACTGACGAAAACTACTTTTGTCTTTTAATCGTCCCAATGTGTTTCCATTGTGAATGTTTACATATAAATCATATTAAAATCAAGTTTTGACAAAGAATTGAGGATATGGAAAAATCGATACAGAAACTACTCCCGGCACGGGCAGGTAGGTACTGACGAAAACTACTTTTGTCTTATAATCGTCCCAATGTGTTTCCATTGTGAATGTTTACATATAAATCATATTAAAATCAAGTTTTGACAAAGAATTGAGGATATGGAAAAATCGATACAGAAACTACTCCCGGCACGGGCACGTAGGTACTGACGAAAACTACTTTTGTCTTATAATCGTCCCAATGTGTTTCCATTGTGATTCTTTACATATAAATCGTATAAAAATCAAGTTTTGACAAAGAATTGAGGATATGAAATAAATCGATACAGAAACTACTCCCGGCACGGGCAGGTAGGTACTGACGAAAACTACTTTTGTCTTTTAATCGTCCCAATGTGTTTCCATTGTGAATGTTTACATATAAATCATATTAAAATCAAGTTTTGACAAAGAATTGAGGATATGAAAAAATCGATACAGAAACTACTCCCGGCACGGGCAGGTAGGTACTGACGAAAACTACTTTTGTCTTATAATCGTCCCAATGTGTTTCCATTGTGAATCTTTACATATAAACCGTATAAAAATCAAGTTTTGACAAAGAATTGAGGATATGAAAAAATCGATAGAGAAACTACTCCCGGCACGGGCAGGTAGGTACTGACGAAAACTACTTTTGTCTTATAATCGTCCCAATGTGTTTCCATTGTGAATCTTTACATATAAATCGTATAAAAATCAAGTTTTGACAAAGAATTGAGGATATGAAAAAATCGATACAGAAACTACTCCCGGCACGGGCAAGTAGGTACTGACGAAAACTACTTTTGTCTTATAATCGTCCCAATGTGTTTCCATTGTGAATCTTTACATATAAATCGTATAAAAATCAAGTTTTGACAAAGAATTGAGGATATGAAAAAATCGACAGAGAAACTACTCCCGGCACGGGCAGGTAGGTACTGACGAAAACTACTTTTGTCTTATAATCGTCCCAATGTGTTTCCATTGTGAATGTTTACATATAAATCATATTAAAATCAAGTTTTGACAAAGAATTGAGGATATGGAAAAATCGATACAGAAACTACTCCCGGCACGGGCAGGTAGGTACTGACGAAAACTACTTTTGTCTTATAATCGTCCCAATGTGTTTCCATTGTGAATGTTTACATATAAATCATATTAAAATCAAGTTTTGACAAAGAATTGAGGATATGGAAAAATCGATACAGAAACTACTCCCGGCACGGGCAGGTAGGTACTGACGAAAACTACTTTTGTCTTTTAATCGTCCCAATGTGTTTCCATTGTGAATCTTTACATATAAATCGTATAAAAATCAAGTTTTGACAAAGAATTGAGGATATGAAAAAATCGATACAGAAACTACTCCCGGCACGGGCAGGTAGAAACTGACGAAAACTACTTATATCTTATAATCGTCCCAATGTGTGTGCATTGTGAATCTTTACATATAATCGTATAAAAATCAAGTTTTGACAAAGAATTGAGGATATGAAAAATCAATACAGAAACTACTCCCGGCACGGGCAGGTAGGTACTGACGAATACTACTTTTGTCTCTTAATCATCCCAATGTGTTTCCATTGTGAATGTTTACATATAAATCATATAAAAATCAAGTTTTGACAAAGAATTGAGGATATGAAAAAATCGATACAGAAACTACTCCCGGCACGGGCAGGTAGGTACTGACGAAAACTACTTTTGTCTTATAATCGTCCCAATGTGTTTCCATTGTGAATCTTTACATATAAATCGTATAAAAATCAAGTTTTGACAAAGAATTGAGGATATGAAAAAATCGATACAGAAACTACTTCCGGCACGGGCAGGTAGGTACTGACGAAAACTACTTTTGTCTTTTAATCATCCCAATGTGTTTCCATTGTGAATGTTTACATAAAAATCATATAAAAATCAAGTTTTGACAAAGAATTGAGGATATGAAAAAATCGACACAGAAACTACTCCCGGCACGGGCAGGTAGGTACTGACGAAAACTACTTTTGTCTTATAATCGTCCCAATGTGTTTCCATTGTGAATCTTTACATATAAATCGTATAAAAATCAAGTTTTGACAAAGAATTGAGGATATGAAAAAATCAATACAGAAACTACTTCCGGCACGGGCAGGTAGGTACTGACGAAAACTACTTTTGTCTTTTAATCATCCCAATGTGTTTCCATTGTGAATGTTTACATAAAAATCATATAAAAATCAAGTTTTGACAAAGAATTGAGGATATGAAAAAATCGACACAGAAACTACTCCCGGCACGGGCAGGTAGGTACTGACGAAAACTACTTTTGTCTTATAATCGTCCCAATGTGTTTCCATTGTGAATCTTTACATATAAATCGTATAAAAATCAAGTTTTGACAAAGAATTGAGGATATGCAAAAATCGATACAAAGCTACTCCCGGCACGGGCAGGTAGGTACTGACGAAAACTACTTTTGTCTTATAATCGTCCCAATGTGTTTCCATTGTGAATCTTTACATATAAATCGTATAAAAATCAAGTTTTGACAAAGAATTGAGGATATGAAAAAATCGATACAGAAACTACTCCCGGCACGGGCAGGTAGGTACTGACGAAAACTACTTTTGTCTTATAATCGTCCCAATGTGTTTCCATTGTGAATCTTTACATATAAATCGTATAAAAATCAAGTTTTGACAAAGAATTGAGGATATGAAAAATCAATACAGAAACTACTCCCGGCACGGGCAGGTAGGTACTGACGAATACTACTTTTGTCTCTTAATCATCCCAATGTGTTTCCATTGTGAATGTTTACATATAAATCATATAAAAATCAAGTTTTGACAAAGAATTGAGGATATGAAAAAATCGATACAGAAACTACTCCCGGCACGGGCAGGTAGGTACTGACGAAAACTACTTTTGTCTTATAATCGTCCCAATGTGTTTCCATTGTGAATCTTTACATATAAATCGTATAAAAATCAAGTTTTGACAAAGAATTGAGGATATGAAAAAATCGATACAGAAACTACTTCCGGCACGGGCAGGTAGGTACTGACGAAAACTACTTTTGTCTTATAATCGTCCCAATGTGTTTCCATTGTGAATCTTTACATATAAATCGTATAAAAATCAAGTTTTGACAAAGAATTGAGGATATGAAAAAATCGACACAGAAACTACTCCCGGCACGGGCAGGTAGGTACTGACGAAAACTACTTTTGTCTTATAATCGTCCCAATGTGTTTCCATTGTGAATCTTTACATATAAATCGTATAAAAATCAAGTTTTGACAAAGAATTGAGGATATGAAAAAATCGATACAGAAACTACTCCCGGCACGGGCAGGTAGGTACTGACGAAAACTACTTTTGTCTTATAATCGTCCCAATGTGTTTCCATTGTGAATCTTTACATATAAATCGTATAAAAATCAAGTTTTGACAAAGAATTGAGGATATGAAAAAATCATTTATTCCGTTTAGATACATATTGTTGTACACTTGGAAAAGTCATAGCGGTACATATTATTTTAAACAATAAATTAAATTACAAAATATAAATATTAAAAATCAAAAACAATTCACAATAAATGTATATATTTACATCTATTAAGTATGTAACCTATATACAGAATTCATCAGTCAGGGCTTCGTCAATATCGTAATAGGATTTATACAGTAAAAATAATCTAATTTTTCTGCTAAATTCTCGAAAACTTAAGTTTCGGACGTCGACCGGCAGTTTATTGTAAAAACTTATGCATAAGCATACAAAACTGTTACCTACTTTAGCAAGTCTTCGACTTGGAATAGCAAAACTACTTTTGTTGCGAGTGTTGTAATTGTGAATGTCAGATTTTAGTTGAAAATTGTCAATATGTAACTTAGCATAAATTAAATTTTGATATATAAATTCACCAGCAAATGTCATTATTTCTAATTCTTTAAATTTAGACCTACATGAATCCATTTTATCCATTTGTAAAATAAACCTAATCGCCCGTTTCTGCAACAAAAACACTCTATTTGATTGTGAAGCATTTCCCCAAGCTAGTATACCATACGTCATCAAAGAGTGAAAATACGCATGGTACACTACCCTGGCAGATCGTATATCGCTTAATTGCCTAATAGTTTTAATTGCATATGCGGCCGACTTCAGTTTGCCCACAAGAGTATCTATATGGCATTGCCAAGTCAGTTTACAGTCAATTCTAATACCTAAAAATTTCACATCATTTATTGCATTAATTGAGTATTTCATAATTGTATTTTGTATAGAATCGTCTACACCTGGAACATTACCCAAGAAGAATCGTATAATATTTGTTTTTTCCATATTCAAAATAAGATTATTAGCCTTAAACCAGTGATTTATTGACAAAACTAATTTATCGAGCTTTAAGGAAACCTTTTCTTTATTTTTGTCGCTAACAATGACAGTAGTGTCATCTGCAAACAAGACAATATCAGTTTCGTTTTCATCACAAGTCAGAAGGTCATTAATGTATATAATAAACAGGAGAGGTCCTAAAATGGAGCCTTGAGGGACTCCCATTTTAATTTCACAATAGTTTGATTTCGCACCGTTACATTCTGTGATTTGTTTTCTATTTTTGAGATACGAAGTAATAACAGAGAGCTCTTTATTTCGGACGCCATAATGGTGTAATTTAGCCAGAAGAATTTTATGATTTACGCAATCGAAGGCCTTAGACAAGTCGCAGAACAAACCATATGTGTTTTTGGAACTGTCCAAGTCCCAAAGAACTCTTTCAAGTAAGGTATTAATGGCATGTGCAGTGCTTTTATTCTTTTGAAAACCAAAGTGCCTGCTATTTATAATTTTATTAGACTCTACAAACGCATACAACTCGTTTACAATATATTTTTCAAAAATTTTGCTAAAAATTGGTAAAAGAGAGATTGGTCTATAATTATTAGTATCCGAGTGCGAGCCTTTTTTATAAAGCGGTATAACTTTCGCCAATTTAAGTAAATCTGGAAAATCACCTATTAGTATACAATTATTAATAACGTTTGCCAAAGGAGAAGCTAATTCAAATTTAAGTGATTTTATTAATGCGGTCGTTATACCCCACAGATCACATGAGCTCTTACATTTCAGGCTATCGATAATTTTTATAACACAAACAGGAGTTATGTCATTCAATGAAAAGGTGATGTCATTAGGTGAAGAAAATTTGCGAAGAAAGGAAACAGCTTCTACTTCGGTTGACATTAGATTCTTTGTCAAATCACTAGCGATCTGGGCAAAAAAGTCGTTAAAATAATCGGCAATTTTCGTAGGCGACGTTAAGATTTCGTTGTTAAGGTTTTTAATACATTTTATATTTCGATTGCAGTCCGCTGTATCTTTCCCCGTTTCTTTCTTTATAATATTCCATGTAGATTTCATAACATTGTCAGAACCTAGAATTTTTCTACGTATACTAATCCTTTTTGCCATAAGTGAACAGTTTTTGAATATTTTGCTATATTTTCTTACATAAATTCTAAGGTTTTCATCATTTGTCAATGATAATACATAATATAATCTTTTCATGTTAGCTTGTGAAATTTTTAAACCTTTTGACGCCCAGTCATTAAAACACTTTTATTCCTTACACATACTGTTCTAACTGGCATAACGCTGTCTAGTATCAGCATAAAAGATGAAAAAAAGTCCTTGAAATCAAAAATAACTCGGCTAGAGAATTCAGATCTAAGATTTGCTTTCAAAATTGCAATTAAATTATTATTGATTATCCGCTTTTTAACGTAAATATTTTTGACAGCATCAGTAACAGCATTGAAAGCTATGATTTGAGCAAAGTGATCGGATTGTATACCCATCACTACTTTTTGGGTTGAAACCTCTGCACTTGTGAAAATATTGTCAATGCAAGTACCACTATGGCTGGTCAATCTTGTTACGTCATAAATAGTTTGTTTTAGAGTATAACAACCGAGTAAGTCTAACAAAATATTACATTGGTGAGTTTTACTTTTAAAATCAACATTGAAATCACCACAAAGAATAATCTCTTTTTGCTTATTGGATCTAAACTTAGTTAGGGTCGAAAGACAAAGTTCAAGCTGTCTGAGAAACACTTTAAAGTCTCCACTAGGCGACCTATACACAACAAGAACAAGACATTGCTTCATTTCAATACAGCTAGCCTCAAAATCTTTTTCAACGATCAATTTAGCTATGTCTTTTCTTTCTTTAGCTTGTAAACCAGCTTTAACTATGATAGCTGTGCCTCCGCGGTCATAATTACTCCTACAATTAGCACTAATTATTCTATAATTATTAAAAGAGCATACACTTTTTTCTTCTTCCTTTAGCCATGTTTCCGTTATACAGAATACATCTATTTTTTCCTCTTCAAGAAACAAGTCAACTAATAGTGTCTTTCGGTTTATCCCCTGTACATTTTGATGTCCTACTACTAATTTAACATTCCTACTAGTTGCTGGTGTTTTTATGTTTCTTCTAGTACTTCCCTTGCGTGTGGAATAACCTCTTCTTGTTCATTGCTTAGTTTTATAAACTGGAGATTACTTGTGCTTGTGTGAATCGATACAGAAACTACTCCCGGCACGGTCAGGTAGGTACTGACGAAAACTGCTTTTGTCTTTTAATCGTCCCAATGTGTTTCCACTGTGAATCTTTACATTATAAATCAAATAAAAATCAAGTTTTGACAAAGAATTGAGGATATGAAAAAATCGATACAGAAACTACTCCCGGCACGGGCAGGTAGGTACTGAAGAAAACTATTTTTGTCTTTTAATCGTCCCAATGTGTTTCCATTGTGAATGTTTACATATAAATTATATTAAAATCAAGTTTTGACAAAGATTTGAGGATATGAAAAAATCGATACAAAGCTACTCTCGGCACGGGCAGGTAGGTACTGACGAAAACTACTTTTGTCTTTTAATCGTCCCAATGTGTTTCCATTGTGAATGTTTACATATAAATCGTATAAAAATCAAGTTTTGACAAAGAATTGAGGATATGAAAAAATCGATAGAGAAACTACTCCCGGCACGGGCAGGTAGGTACTGACGAAAACTACTTTTATCTTTTAATCATCCCAATGTGTTTCCATTGTGAATGTTTACATATAAATCATATAAAAATCAAGTTTTGACAAAGAATTGAGGATATGAAAAAATCGATACAGAAACTACTCCCGGCACGGGCAGGTAGGTACTGACGAAAACTACTTTTGTCTTTTAATCGTCCCAATGTGTTTCCATTGTGAATCTTTACATATAAACCGTATAAAAATCAAGTTTTGACAAAGAATTGAGGATATGAAAAAATCGATACAGAAACTACTCCCGGCACGGGCAGGTAGGTACTGACGAAAACTACTTTTGTCTTATAATCGTCCCAATGTGTTTCCATTGTGAATCTTTACATATAAATCGTATAAAAATCAAGTTTTGACAAAGAATTGAGGATATGAAAAAATCGATACAGAAACTACTCCCGGCACGGGCAAGTAGGTACTGACGAAAACTACTTTTGTCTTATAATCGTCCCAATGTGTTTCCATTGTGAATCTTTACATATAAATCGTATAAAAATCAAGTTTTGACAAAGAATTGAGGATATGAAAAAATCGATACAGAAACTACTCCCGGCACGGGCAGGTAGGTACTGACGAAAACTACTTTTGTCTTTTAATCGTCCCAATGTGTTTCCATTGTGAATGTTTACATATAAATCATATAAAAATCAAGTTTTGACAACGAATTGATGATATGAAAAAATCGATACAGAAACTACTCCCGGCACGGGCAGGTAGGTACTGACGAAAACTACTTTTGTCTTATAATCGTCCCAATGTGTTTCCATTGTGAATCTTTACATATAAATCGTATAAAAATCAAGTTTTGACAAAGAATTGAGGATATGAAAAAATCGATACAGAAACTACTCCCGGCACGGGCAGGTAGAAACTGACGAAAACTACTTATATCTTATAATCGTCCCAATGTGTGTGCATTGTGAATCTTTACATATAAATCGTATAAAAATCAAGTTTTGACAAAGAATTGAGGATATGAAAAATCAACACAGAAACTACTCCCGGCACGGGCAGGTAGGTACTGACGAATACTACTTTTGTCTCTTAATCATCCCAATGTGTTTCCATTGTGAATGTTTACATATAAATCATATAAAAATCAAGTTTTGACAAAGAATTGAGGATATGAAAAATCGATACAGAAACTACTCCCGGCACGGGCAAGTAGGTACTGACGAAAACTACTTTTGTCTTATAATCGTCCCAATGTGTTTCCATTGTGAATCTTTACATATAAATCGTATAAAAATCAAGTTTTGACAAAGAATTGAGGATATGAAAAAATCGATAGAGAAACTACACCCGGCACGGGCAGGTAGGTACTGACGAAAACTACTTTTGTCTTATAATCGTCCCAATTTGTTTCCATTGTGAATCTTTACATATAAATCGTATAAAAATCAAGTTTTGACAAAGAATTGAGGATATGAAAAAATCGATACAGAAACTACTCCCGGCACGGGCAGGTAGGTACTGACGAAAACTACTTTTGTCTTTTAATCATCCCAATGTGTTTCCATTGTGAATCTTTACATATAAATCGTATAAAAATCAAGTTTTGACAAGGAATTGAGGATATGAAAAAATCGATACAGAAACTACTCTCGGCACGGGCAGGTAGGTACTGACGAAAACTACTTTTGTCTTATAATCGTCCCAATGTGTTTCCATTGTGAATCTTTACATATAAATCGTATAAAAATCAAGTTTTGACAAAGAATTGAGGATATGAAAAAATCGATACAGAAACTACTCCCGGCACGGGCAGGTAGGTACTGAAGAAAACTACTTTTGTCTTTTAATCGTCCCAATGTTTTTCCATTGTGAATGTTTACATATAAATTATATTAAAATCAAGTTTTGACAAAGATTTGAGGATATGAAAAAATCGATACAAAGCTACTCTCGGCACGGGCAGGTAGGTACTGACGAAAACTACTTTTGTCTTATAATCGTCCCAATGTGTTTCCATTGTGAATGTTTACATATAAATCGTATAGAAATTAAGTTTTGACAAAGAATTGAGGATATGAAAAAATCGATAGAGAAACTACTCCCGGCACGGGCAGGTAGGTACTGACGAAAACTACTTTTGTCTTTTAATCATCCCAATGTGTTTCCATTGTGAATGTTTACATATAAATCATATAAAAATAAAGTTTTGACACAGAATTGAGGATATGAAAAAATCGATACAGAAACTACTCCCGGCACGGGCAGGTAGGTACTGACGAAAACTACTTTTGTCTTATAATCGTCCCAATGTGTTTCCATTGTGAATCTTTACATATAAACCGTATAAAAATCAAGTTTTGACAAAGAATTGAGGATATGAAAAAATCGATAGAGAAACTACTCCCGGCACGGGCAGGTAGGTACTGACGAAAACTACTTTTGTCTTATAATCGTCCCAATGTGTTTCCATTGTGAATCTTTACATATAAATCGTATAAAAATCAAGTTTTGACAAAGAATTGAGGATATGAAAAAATCGATACAGAAATTACTCCCGGCACGGGCAAGTAGGTACTGACGAAAACTACTTTTGTCTTATAATCGTCCCAATGTGTTTCCATTGTGAATCTTTACATATAAATCGTATAAAAATCAAGTTTTGACAAAGAATTGAGGATATGAAAAAATCGATACAGAAACTACTCCCGGCACGGGCAGGTAGGTACTGACGAAAACTACTTTTGTCTTATAATCGTCCCAATGTGTTTCCATTGTGAATCTTTACATATAAATCGTATAAAAATCAAGTTTTGACAAAGAATTGAGAATATGAAAAAATCGATACAGAAACTACTCCCGGCACGGGCACGTAGGTACTGACGAAAACTACTTTTGTCTTATAATCGTCCCAATGTGTTTCCATTGTGATTCTTAACATATAAATCGTATAAAAATCAAGTTTTGACAAAGAATTGAGGATATGAAATAAATCGATACAGAAACTACTCCCGGCACGGGCAGGTAGGTACTGACGAAAACTACTTTTGTCTTTTAATCGTCCCAATGTGTTTCCATTGTGAATGTTTACATATAAATCATATTAAAATCAAGTTTTGACAAAGAATTGAGGATATGGAAAAATCGATACAGAAACTACTCCCGGCACGGGCAGGTAGGTACTGACGAAAACTACTTTTGTCTTATAATCGTCCCAATGTGTTTCCATTGTGAATGTTTACATATAAATCATATTAAAATCAAGTTTTGACAAAGAATTGAGGATATGGAAAAATCGATACAGAAACTACTCCCGGCACGGGCACGTAGGTACTGACGAAAACTACTTTTGTCTTATAATCGTCCCAATGTGTTTCCATTGTGATTCTTTACATATAAATCGTATAAAAATCAAGTTTTGACAAAGAATTGAGGATATGAAATAAATCGATACAGAAACTACTCCCGGCACGGGCAGGTAGGTACTGACGAAAACTACTTTTGTCTTTTAATCGTCCCAATGTGTTTCCATTGTGAATGTTTACATATAAATCATATTAAAATCAAGTTTTGACAAAGAATTGAGGATATGAAAAAATCGATACAGAAACTACTCCCGGCACGGGCAGGTAGGTACTGACGAAAACTACTTTTGTCTTATAATCGTCCCAATGTGTTTCCATTGTGAATCTTTACATATAAACCGTATAAAAATCAAGTTTTGACAAAGAATTGAGGATATGAAAAAATCGATAGAGAAACTACTCCCGGCACGGGCAGGTAGGTACTGACGAAAACTACTTTTGTCTTATAATCGTCCCAATGTGTTTCCATTGTGAATCTTTACATATAAATCGTATAAAAATCAAGTTTTGACAAAGAATTGAGGATATGAAAAAATCGATACAGAAACTACTCCCGGCACGGGCAAGTAGGTACTGACGAAAACTACTTTTGTCTTATAATCGTCCCAATGTGTTTCCATTGTGAATCTTTACATATAAATCGTATAAAAATCAAGTTTTGACAAAGAATTGAGGATATGAAAAAATCGACAGAGAAACTACTCCCGGCACGGGCAGGTAGGTACTGACGAAAACTACTTTTGTCTTATAATCGTCCCAATGTGTTTCCATTGTGAATGTTTACATATAAATCATATTAAAATCAAGTTTTGACAAAGAATTGAGGATATGGAAAAATCGATACAGAAACTACTCCCGGCACGGGCAGGTAGGTACTGACGAAAACTACTTTTGTCTTATAATCGTCCCAATGTGTTTCCATTGTGAATGTTTACATATAAATCATATTAAAATCAAGTTTTGACAAAGAATTGAGGATATGGAAAAATCGATACAGAAACTACTCCCGGCACGGGCAGGTAGGTACTGACGAAAACTACTTTTGTCTTTTAATCGTCCCAATGTGTTTCCATTGTGAATCTTTACATATAAATCGTATAAAAATCAAGTTTTGACAAAGAATTGAGGATATGAAAAAATCGATACAGAAACTACTCCCGGCACGGGCAGGTAGAAACTGACGAAAACTACTTATATCTTATAATCGTCCCAATGTGTGTGCATTGTGAATCTTTACATATAATCGTATAAAAATCAAGTTTTGACAAAGAATTGAGGATATGAAAAATCAATACAGAAACTACTCCCGGCACGGGCAGGTAGGTACTGACGAATACTACTTTTGTCTCTTAATCATCCCAATGTGTTTCCATTGTGAATGTTTACATATAAATCATATAAAAATCAAGTTTTGACAAAGAATTGAGGATATGAAAAAATCGATACAGAAACTACTCCCGGCACGGGCAGGTAGGTACTGACGAAAACTACTTTTGTCTTATAATCGTCCCAATGTGTTTCCATTGTGAATCTTTACATATAAATCGTATAAAAATCAAGTTTTGACAAAGAATTGAGGATATGAAAAAATCGATACAGAAACTACTTCCGGCACGGGCAGGTAGGTACTGACGAAAACTACTTTTGTCTTTTAATCATCCCAATGTGTTTCCATTGTGAATGTTTACATAAAAATCATATAAAAATCAAGTTTTGACAAAGAATTGAGGATATGAAAAAATCGACACAGAAACTACTCCCGGCACGGGCAGGTAGGTACTGACGAAAACTACTTTTGTCTTATAATCGTCCCAATGTGTTTCCATTGTGAATCTTTACATATAAATCGTATAAAAATCAAGTTTTGACAAAGAATTGAGGATATGAAAAAATCAATACAGAAACTACTTCCGGCACGGGCAGGTAGGTACTGACGAAAACTACTTTTGTCTTTTAATCATCCCAATGTGTTTCCATTGTGAATGTTTACATAAAAATCATATAAAAATCAAGTTTTGACAAAGAATTGAGGATATGAAAAAATCGACACAGAAACTACTCCCGGCACGGGCAGGTAGGTACTGACGAAAACTACTTTTGTCTTATAATCGTCCCAATGTGTTTCCATTGTGAATCTTTACATATAAATCGTATAAAAATCAAGTTTTGACAAAGAATTGAGGATATGCAAAAATCGATACAAAGCTACTCCCGGCACGGGCAGGTAGGTACTGACGAAAACTACTTTTGTCTTATAATCGTCCCAATGTGTTTCCATTGTGAATCTTTACATATAAATCGTATAAAAATCAAGTTTTGACAAAGAATTGAGGATATGAAAAAATCGATACAGAAACTACTCCCGGCACGGGCAGGTAGGTACTGACGAAAACTACTTTTGTCTTATAATCGTCCCAATGTGTTTCCATTGTGAATCTTTACATATAAATCGTATAAAAATCAAGTTTTGACAAAGAATTGAGGATATGAAAAATCAATACAGAAACTACTCCCGGCACGGGCAGGTAGGTACTGACGAATACTACTTTTGTCTCTTAATCATCCCAATGTGTTTCCATTGTGAATGTTTACATATAAATCATATAAAAATCAAGTTTTGACAAAGAATTGAGGATATGAAAAAATCGATACAGAAACTACTCCCGGCACGGGCAGGTAGGTACTGACGAAAACTACTTTTGTCTTATAATCGTCCCAATGTGTTTCCATTGTGAATCTTTACATATAAATCGTATAAAAATCAAGTTTTGACAAAGAATTGAGGATATGAAAAAATCGATACAGAAACTACTTCCGGCACGGGCAGGTAGGTACTGACGAAAACTACTTTTGTCTTATAATCGTCCCAATGTGTTTCCATTGTGAATCTTTACATATAAATCGTATAAAAATCAAGTTTTGACAAAGAATTGAGGATATGAAAAAATCGACACAGAAACTACTCCCGGCACGGGCAGGTAGGTACTGACGAAAACTACTTTTGTCTTATAATCGTCCCAATGTGTTTCCATTGTGAATCTTTACATATAAATCGTATAAAAATCAAGTTTTGACAAAGAATTGAGGATATGAAAAAATCGATACAGAAACTACTCCCGGCACGGGCAGGTAGGTACTGACGAAAACTACTTTTGTCTTATAATCGTCCCAATGTGTTTCCATTGTGAATCTTTACATATAAATCGTATAAAAATCAAGTTTTGACAAAGAATTGAGGATATGAAAAAATCATTTATTCCGTTTAGATACATATTGTTGTACACTTGGAAAAGTCATAGCGGTACATATTATTTTAAACAATAAATTAAATTACAAAATATAAATATTAAAAATCAAAAACAATTCACAATAAATGTATATATTTACATCTATTAAGTATGTAACCTATATACAGAATTCATCAGTCAGGGCTTCGTCAATATCGTAATAGGATTTATACAGTAAAAATAATCTAATTTTTCTGCTAAATTCTCGAAAACTTAAGTTTCGGACGTCGACCGGCAGTTTATTGTAAAAACTTATGCATAAGCATACAAAACTGTTACCTACTTTAGCAAGTCTTCGACTTGGAATAGCAAAACTACTTTTGTTGCGAGTGTTGTAATTGTGAATGTCAGATTTTAGTTGAAAATTGTCAATATGTAACTTAGCATAAATTAAATTTTGATATATAAATTCACCAGCAAATGTCATTATTTCTAATTCTTTAAATTTAGACCTACATGAATCCATTTTATCCATTTGTAAAATAAACCTAATCGCCCGTTTCTGCAACAAAAACACTCTATTTGATTGTGAAGCATTTCCCCAAGCTAGTATACCATACGTCATCAAAGAGTGAAAATACGCATGGTACACTACCCTGGCAGATCGTATATCGCTTAATTGCCTAATAGTTTTAATTGCATATGCGGCCGACTTCAGTTTGCCCACAAGAGTATCTATATGGCATTGCCAAGTCAGTTTACAGTCAATTCTAATACCTAAAAATTTCACATCATTTATTGCATTAATTGAGTATTTCATAATTGTATTTTGTATAGAATCGTCTACACCTGGAACATTACCCAAGAAGAATCGTATAATATTTGTTTTTTCCATATTCAAAATAAGATTATTAGCCTTAAACCAGTGATTTATTGACAAAACTAATTTATCGAGCTTTAAGGAAACCTTTTCTTTATTTTTGTCGCTAACAATGACAGTAGTGTCATCTGCAAACAAGACAATATCAGTTTCGTTTTCATCACAAGTCAGAAGGTCATTAATGTATATAATAAACAGGAGAGGTCCTAAAATGGAGCCTTGAGGGACTCCCATTTTAATTTCACAATAGTTTGATTTCGCACCGTTACATTCTGTGATTTGTTTTCTATTTTTGAGATACGAAGTAATAACAGAGAGCTCTTTATTTCGGACGCCATAATGGTGTAATTTAGCCAGAAGAATTTTATGATTTACGCAATCGAAGGCCTTAGACAAGTCGCAGAACAAACCATATGTGTTTTTGGAACTGTCCAAGTCCCAAAGAACTCTTTCAAGTAAGGTATTAATGGCATGTGCAGTGCTTTTATTCTTTTGAAAACCAAAGTGCCTGCTATTTATAATTTTATTAGACTCTACAAACGCATACAACTCGTTTACAATATATTTTTCAAAAATTTTGCTAAAAATTGGTAAAAGAGAGATTGGTCTATAATTATTAGTATCCGAGTGCGAGCCTTTTTTATAAAGCGGTATAACTTTCGCCAATTTAAGTAAATCTGGAAAATCACCTATTAGTATACAATTATTAATAACGTTTGCCAAAGGAGAAGCTAATTCAAATTTAAGTGATTTTATTAATGCGGTCGTTATACCCCACAGATCACATGAGCTCTTACATTTCAGGCTATCGATAATTTTTATAACACAAACAGGAGTTATGTCATTCAATGAAAAGGTGATGTCATTAGGTGAAGAAAATTTGCGAAGAAAGGAAACAGCTTCTACTTCGGTTGACATTAGATTCTTTGTCAAATCACTAGCGATCTGGGCAAAAAAGTCGTTAAAATAATCGGCAATTTTCGTAGGCGACGTTAAGATTTCGTTGTTAAGGTTTTTAATACATTTTATATTTCGATTGCAGTCCGCTGTATCTTTCCCCGTTTCTTTCTTTATAATATTCCATGTAGATTTCATAACATTGTCAGAACCTAGAATTTTTCTACGTATACTAATCCTTTTTGCCATAAGTGAACAGTTTTTGAATATTTTGCTATATTTTCTTACATAAATTCTAAGGTTTTCATCATTTGTCAATGATAATACATAATATAATCTTTTCATGTTAGCTTGTGAAATTTTTAAACCTTTTGACGCCCAGTCATTAAAACACTTTTATTCCTTACACATACTGTTCTAACTGGCATAACGCTGTCTAGTATCAGCATAAAAGATGAAAAAAAGTCCTTGAAATCAAAAATAACTCGGCTAGAGAATTCAGATCTAAGATTTGCTTTCAAAATTGCAATTAAATTATTATTGATTATCCGCTTTTTAACGTAAATATTTTTGACAGCATCAGTAACAGCATTGAAAGCTATGATTTGAGCAAAGTGATCGGATTGTATACCCATCACTACTTTTTGGGTTGAAACCTCTGCACTTGTGAAAATATTGTCAATGCAAGTACCACTATGGCTGGTCAATCTTGTTACGTCATAAATAGTTTGTTTTAGAGTATAACAACCGAGTAAGTCTAACAAAATATTACATTGGTGAGTTTTACTTTTAAAATCAACATTGAAATCACCACAAAGAATAATCTCTTTTTGCTTATTGGATCTAAACTTAGTTAGGGTCGAAAGACAAAGTTCAAGCTGTCTGAGAAACACTTTAAAGTCTCCACTAGGCGACCTATACACAACAAGAACAAGACATTGCTTCATTTCAATACAGCTAGCCTCAAAATCTTTTTCAACGATCAATTTAGCTATGTCTTTTCTTTCTTTAGCTTGTAAACCAGCTTTAACTATGATAGCTGTGCCTCCGCGGTCATAATTACTCCTACAATTAGCACTAATTATTCTATAATTATTAAAAGAGCATACACTTTTTTCTTCTTCCTTTAGCCATGTTTCCGTTATACAGAATACATCTATTTTTTCCTCTTCAAGAAACAAGTCAACTAATAGTGTCTTTCGGTTTATCCCCTGTACATTTTGATGTCCTACTACTAATTTAACATTCCTACTAGTTGCTGGTGTTTTTATGTTTCTTCTAGTACTTCCCTTGCGTGTGGAATAACCTCTTCTTGTTCATTGCTTAGTTTTATAAACTGGAGATTACTTGTGCTTGTGTGAATCGATACAGAAACTACTCCCGGCACGGTCAGGTAGGTACTGACGAAAACTGCTTTTGTCTTTTAATCGTCCCAATGTGTTTCCACTGTGAATCTTTACATTATAAATCAAATAAAAATCAAGTTTTGACAAAGAATTGAGGATATGAAAAAATCGATACAGAAACTACTCCCGGCACGGGCAGGTAGGTACTGAAGAAAACTATTTTTGTCTTTTAATCGTCCCAATGTGTTTCCATTGTGAATGTTTACATATAAATTATATTAAAATCAAGTTTTGACAAAGATTTGAGGATATGAAAAAATCGATACAAAGCTACTCTCGGCACGGGCAGGTAGGTACTGACGACAACTACTTTTGTCTTTTAATCGTCCCAATGTGTTTCCATTGTGAATGTTTACATATAAATCGTATAAAAATCAAGTTTTGACAAAGAATTGAGGATATGAAAAAATCGATACAGAAACTACTCCCGGCACGGGCAGGTAGGTACTGACGAAAACTACTTTTATCTTTTAATCATCCCAATGTGTTTCCATTGTGAATGTTTACATATAAATCATATAAAAATCAAGTTTTGACAAAGAATTGAGGATATGAAAAAATCGATACAGAAACTACTCCCGGCACGGGCAGGTAGGTACTGACGAAAACTACTTTTGTCTTTTAATCGTCCCAATGTGTTTCCATTGTGAATCTTTACATATAAACCGTATAAAAATCAAGTTTTGACAAAGAATTGAGGATATGAAAAAATCGATACAGAAACTACTCCCGGCACGGGCAGGTAGGTACTGACGA
This sequence comes from Eupithecia dodoneata, assembly GCA_947044415.1. Classification (NCBI taxonomy): domain Eukaryota; kingdom Metazoa; phylum Arthropoda; class Insecta; order Lepidoptera; family Geometridae; genus Eupithecia; species Eupithecia dodoneata. The sequence continues at coordinate 174,622 of OX345656.1, read as the reverse complement.
AAACTACTTTTGTCTTATAATCGTCCCAATGTGTTTCCATTGTGAATCTTTACATATAAATCGTATAAAAATCAAGTTTTGACAAAGAATTGAGGATATGAAAAAATCGATACAGAAACTACTCCCGGCACGGGCAAGTAGGTACTGACGAAAACTACTTTTGTCTTATAATCGTCCCAATGTGTTTCCATTGTGAATCTTTACATATAAATCGTATAAAAATCAAGTTTTGACAAAGAATTGAGGATATGAAAAAATCGATACAGAAACTACTCCCGGCACGGGCAGGTAGGTACTGACGAAAACTACTTTTGTCTTTTAATCGTCCCAATGTGTTTCCATTGTGAATGTTTACATATAAATCATATAAAAATCAAGTTTTGACAACGAATTGATGATATGAAAAAATCGATACAGAAACTACTCCCGGCACGGGCAGGTAGGTACTGACGAAAACTACTTTTGTCTTATAATCGTCCCAATGTGTTTCCATTGTGAATCTTTACATATAAATCGTATAAAAATCAAGTTTTGACAAAGAATTGAGGATATGAAAAAATCGATACAGAAACTACTCCCGGCACGGGCAGGTAGAAACTGACGAAAACTACTTATATCTTATAATCGTCCCAATGTGTGTGCATTGTGAATCTTTACATATAAATCGTATAAAAATCAAGTTTTGACAAAGAATTGAGGATATGAAAAATCAACACAGAAACTACTCCCGGCACGGGCAGGTAGGTACTGACGAATACTACTTTTGTCTCTTAATCATCCCAATGTGTTTCCATTGTGAATGTTTACATATAAATCATATAAAAATCAAGTTTTGACAAAGAATTGAGGATATGAAAAAATCGATACAGAAACTACTCCCGGCACGGGCAGGTAGGTACTGACGAAAACTACTTTTATCTTTTAATCATCCCAATGTGTTTCCATTGTGAATGTTTACATATAAATCATATAAAAATCAAGTTTTGACAAAGAATTGAGGATATGAAAAAATCGATACAGAAACTACTCCCGGCACGGGCAGGTAGGTACTGACGAAAACTACTTTTGTCTTATAATCGTCCCAATGTGTTTCCATTGTGAATCTTTACATATAAATCGTATAAAAATCAAGTTTTGACAAAGAATTGAGGATATGAAAAAATCGATACAGAAACTACTCCCGGCACGGGCAAGTAGGTACTGACGAAAACTACTTTTGTCTTATAATCGTCCCAATGTGTTTCCATTGTGAATCTTTACATATAAATCGTATAAAAATCAAGTTTTGACAAAGAATTGAGGATATGAAAAAATCGATACAGAAACTACTCCCGGCACGGGCAGGTAGGTACTGACGAAAACTACTTTTGTCTTTTAATCGTCCCAATGTGTTTCCATTGTGAATGTTTACATATAAATCATATAAAAATCAAGTTTTGACAACGAATTGATGATATGAAAAAATCGATACAGAAACTACTCCCGGCACGGGCAGGTAGGTACTGACGAAAACTACTTTTGTCTTATAATCGTCCCAATGTGTTTCCATTGTGAATCTTTACATATAAATCGTATAAAAATCAAGTTTTGACAAAGAATTGAGGATATGAAAAAATCGATACAGAAACTACTCCCGGCACGGGCAGGTAGAAACTGACGAAAACTACTTATATCTTATAATCGTCCCAATGTGTGTGCATTGTGAATCTTTACATATAAATCGTATAAAAATCAAGTTTTGACAAAGAATTGAGGATATGAAAAATCAACACAGAAACTACTCCCGGCACGGGCAGGTAGGTACTGACGAATACTACTTTTGTCTCTTAATCATCCCAATGTGTTTCCATTGTGAATGTTTACATATAAATCATATAAAAATCAAGTTTTGACAAAGAATTGAGGATATGAAAAATCGATACAGAAACTACTCCCGGCACGGGCAAGTAGGTACTGACGAAAACTACTTTTGTCTTATAATCGTCCCAATGTGTTTCCATTGTGAATCTTTACATATAAATCGTATAAAAATCAAGTTTTGACAAAGAATTGAGGATATGAAAAAATCGATAGAGAAACTACACCCGGCACGGGCAGGTAGGTACTGACGAAAACTACTTTTGTCTTATAATCGTCCCAATTTGTTTCCATTGTGAATCTTTACATATAAATCGTATAAAAATCAAGTTTTGACAAAGAATTGAGGATATGAAAAAATCGATACAGAAACTACTCCCGGCACGGGCAGGTAGGTACTGACGAAAACTACTTTTGTCTTTTAATCATCCCAATGTGTTTCCATTGTGAATCTTTACATATAAATCGTATAAAAATCAAGTTTTGACAAGGAATTGAGGATATGAAAAAATCGATACAGAAACTACTCTCGGCAGGGGCAGGTAGGTACTGACGAAAACTACTTTTGTCTTATAATCGTCCCAATGTGTTTCCATTGTGAATCTTTACATATAAATCGTATAAAAATCAAGTTTTGACAAAGAATTGAGGATATGAAAAAATCGATACAGAAACTACTCCCGGCACGGGCAGGTAGGTACTGACGAAAACTACTTTTGTCTTTTAATCGTCCCAATGTGTTTCCATTGTGAATGTTTACATATAAATCATATAAAAATCAAGTTTTGACAACGAATTGATGATATGAAAAAATCGATACAGAAACTACTCCCGGCACGGGCAAGTAGGTACTGACGAAAACTACTTTTGTCTTATAATCGTCCCAATGTGTTTCCATTGTGAATCTTTACATATAAATCGTATAAAAATCAAGTTTTGACAAAGAATTGAGGATATGAAAAAAAAGATAGAGAAACTACTCCCGGCACGGGCAGGTAGGTACTGACGAAAACTACTTTTGTCTTATAATCGTCCCAATGTGTTTCCATTGTGAATCTTTACATATAAATCGTATAAAAATCAAGTTTTGACAAAGAATTGAGGATATGAAATAAATCGATACAGAAACTACTCCCGGCACGGGCAGGTAGGTACTGACGAAAACTACTTTTGTCTTTTAATCGTCCCAATGTGTTTCCATTGTGAATGTTTACATATAAATCATATTAAAATCAAGTTTTGACAAAGAATTGAGGATATGGAAAAATCGATACAGAAACTACTCCCGGCACGGGCAGGTAGGTACTGACGAAAACTACTTTTTTCTTATAATCGTCCCAATGTGTTTCCATTGTGAATGTTTACATATAAATCATATTAAAATCAAGTTTTGACAAAGAATTGAGGATATGGAAAAATCGATACAGAAACTACTCCCGGCACGGGCAGGTAGGTACTGACGAAAACTACTTTTGTCTTATAATCGTCCCAATGTGTTTCCATTGTGAATCTTTACATATAAATCGTATAAAAATCAAGTTTTGACAAAGAATTGAGGATATGAAAAAATCGATACAGAAACTACTCCCGGCACGGTCAGGTAGGTACTGACGAAAACTACTATTGTCTTTTAATCGTCCCAATGTGTTTCCACTGTGAATCTTTACATATAAATCGTATAAAAATCAAGTTTTGACAAAGAATTGAGGATATGAAAAAATCGATAGAGAAACTACTCCCGGCACGGGCAGGTAGGTACTGAAGAAAACTACTTTTGTCTTTTAATCGTCCCAATGTGTTTCCATTGTGAATGTTTACATATAAATTATATTAAAATCAAGTTTTGACAAAGATTTGAGGATATGAAAAAATCGATACAAAGCTACTCTCGGCACGGGCAGGTAGGTACTGACGAAAACTACTTTTGTCTTATAATCGTCCCAATGTGTTTCCATTGTGAATGTTTACATATAAATCGTATAGAAATTAAGTTTTGACAAAGAATTGAGGATATGAAAAAATCGATAGAGAAACTACTCCCGGCACGGGCAGGTAGGTACTGACGAAAACTACTTTTGTCTTTTAATCATCCCAATGTGTTTCCATTGTGAATGTTTACATATAAATCATATAAAAATAAAGTTTTGACACAGAATTGAGGATATGAAAAAATCGATACAGAAACTACTCCCGGCACGGGCAGGTAGGTACTGACGAAAACTACTTTTGTCTTATAATCGTCCCAATGTGTTTCCATTGTGAATCTTTACATATAAACCGTATAAAAATCAAGTTTTGACAAAGAATTGAGGATATGAAAAAATCGATAGAGAAACTACTCCCGGCACGGGCAGGTAGGTACTGACGAAAACTACTTTTGTCTTATAATCGTCCCAATGTGTTTCCATTGTGAATCTTTACATATAAATCGTATAAAAATCAAGTTTTGACAAAGAATTGAGGATATGAAAAAATCGATACAGAAATTACTCCCGGCACGGGCAAGTAGGTACTGACGAAAACTACTTTTGTCTTATAATCGTCCCAATGTGTTTCCATTGTGAATCTTTACATATAAATCGTATAAAAATCAAGTTTTGACAAAGAATTGAGGATATGAAAAAATCGATACAGAAACTACTCCCGGCACGGGCAGGTAGGTACTGAAGAAAACTACTTTTGTCTTTTAATCGTCCCAATGTGTTTCCATTGTGAATGTTTTCATATAAATTATATTAAAATCAAGTTTTGACAAAGATTTGAGGATATGAAAAAATCGATACAAAGCTACTCTCGGCACGGGCAGGTAGGTACTGACGAAAACTACTTTTGTCTTATAATCGTCCCAATGTGTTTCCATTGTGAATGTTTACATATAAATCGTATAAAAATCAAGTTTTGACAAAGAATGGAGGATATGAAAAAATCGATACAGAAACTAATCCCGGCACGTGCAGGTAGGTACTGACGAAAACTACTTTTGTCTTATAATCGTCCCAATGTGTTTCCATTGTGAATCTTTACATAAAAATCAAGTTTTGACAAAGAATTGAGGATATGAAAAAATCGACACAGAAACTACTCCCGGCACGGGCAGGTAGGTACTGACGAAAACTACTTTTGTCTTATAATCGTCCCAATGTGTTTCCATTGTGAATCTTTACATATAAACCGTATAAAAATCAAGTTTTGACAAAGAATTGAGGATATGAAAAAATCGATAGAGAAACTACTCCCGGCACGAGCAGGTAGGTACTGACGAAAACTACTTTTGTCTTATAATCGTCCCAATGTGTTTCCATTGTGAATCTTTACATATAAATCGTATAAAAATAAAGTTTTGACAAAGAATTGAGGATATGAAAAAATCGATACAGAAACTACTCCCGGCACGGGCAGGTAGGTACTGACGAAAATTACTTTTGTCTTTTAATCATCCCAATGTGTTTCCATTGTGAATCTTTACATATAAATCGTATAAAAATCAAGTTTTGACAAGGAATTGAGGATATGAAAAAATCGATACAGAAACTACTCTCGGCACGGGCAGGTAGGTACTGACGAAAACTACTTTTGTCTTATAATCGTCCCAATGTGTTTCCATTGTGAATCTTTACATATAAATCGTATAAAAATCAAGTTTTGACAAAGAATTGAGGATATAAAAAAATCGATACAGAAACTACTCCCGGCACGGGCAGGTAGGTACTGACGAAAACTACTTTTGTCTTATAATCGTCCCAATGTGTTTCCATTGTGAATCTTTACATATAAATAGTATAAAAATCAAGTTTTGACAAAGAATTGAGGATATGAAAAAATCGATACAGAAACTACTCCCGGCACGGGCAGGTAGGTACTGACGAAAACTACTTTTGTCTTATAATGGTCCCAATGTGTTTCTATTGTGAATCTTTACATATAAATCGTATAAAAATCAAGTTTTGACAAAGAATTGAGGATATGAAAAAATCGATACAGAAACTACTCCCGGCACGGGCAGGTAGGTACTGACGAAAACTTCTTTTGTCTTATAATGGTCCCAATGTGTTTCTATTGTGAATCTTTACATATAAATCGTATAAAAATCAAGTTTTGACAAAGAATTGAGGATATGAAAAAATCGATACAGAAACTACTCCCGGCACGGGCAGGTAGGTACTGACGAAAACTACTTTTGTCTTATAATCGTCCCAATGTGTTTCCATTGTGAATCTTTACATATAAATCGTATAAAAATCAAGTTTTGACAAAGAATTGAGGATATGAAAAATCAATACAGAAACTACTCCCGGCACGGGCAGGTAGGTACTGACGAATACTACTTTTGTCTCTTAATCATCCCAATGTGTTTCCATTGTGAATGTTTACATATAAATCATATAAAAATCAAGTTTTGACAAAGAATTGAGGATATGAAAAAATCGATACAGAAACTACTCCCGGCACGGGCAGGTAGGTACTGACGAAAACTACTTTTGTCTTATAATCGTCCCAATGTGTTTCCATTGTGAATCTTTACATATAAATCGTATAAAAATCAAGTTTTGACAAAGAATTGAGGATATAAAAAAATCGATACAGAAACTACTCCCGGCACGGGCAGGTAGGTACTGACGAAAACTACTTTTGTCTTATATTCGTCCCAATGTGTTTCCATTGTGAATCTTTACATATAAATCGTATAAAAATCAAGTTCTGACAAAGAATTGAGGATATGAAAAAATCGATACAGAAACTACTCCCGGCACGGGCAGGTAGGTACTGTCGAAAACTACTTTTGTCTTTTAATCGTCCCAATGTGTTTCCATTGTGAATGTTTACATATAAATCGTATAAAAATCAAGTTTTGACAAAGAATTGAGGATATGAAAAAATCGATACAGAAACTACTCCCGGCACGGGCAGGTAGGTACTGACGAAAACTACTTTTGTCTTATAATCATCCCAATGTGTTTCCATTGTGAATCTTTACATATAAATCGTATAAAAATCAAGTTTTGACAAAAAATTGAGGATATGAAAAAATCGATACAGAAACTACTCCCGGCACGGGCAGGTAGGTACTGACGAAAACTACTTTTGTCTTATAATGTTCCCAATGTGTTTCTATTGTGAATCTTTACATATAAATCGTATAAAAATCAAGTTTTGACAAAGAATTGAGGATATGAAAAAATCGATACAGAAACTACTCCCGGCACGGGCAGGTAGGTACTGACGAAAACTACTTTTGTCTTATAATGGTCCCAATGTGTTTCTATTGTGAATCTTTACATATAAATCGTATAAAAATCAAGTTTTGACAAAGAATTGAGGATATGAAAAAATCGATACAGAAACTACTCCCGGCACGGGCAGGTAGGTACTGACGAAAACTACTTTTGTCTTATAATCGTCCCAATGTGTTTCCATTGTGAATCTTTACATATAAATCGTATAAAAATCAAGTTTTGACAAAGAATTGAGGATATGAAAAAATCGATACAGAAACTACTTCCGGCACGGGTAGGTAGGTACTGACGAAAACTACTTTTGTCTTATAATCGTCCCAATGTGTTTCCATTGTGAATCTTTACATATAATCCGTATAAAAATCAAGTTTTGACAAAGAATTGAGGATATGAAAAAATCGATACAGAAACTACTCCCGGCACGGGCACGTAGGTACTGACGAAAACTACTTTTGTCTTATAATCGTCCCAATGTGTTTCCATTGTGAATCTTTACATAAAAATCAAGTTTTGACAAAGAATTGAGGATATGAAAAAATCGATACAGAAACTACTCCCGGCACGGGCAGGTAGGTACTGACGAAAACTACTTTTGTCTTATAATCGTCCCAATATGTTTCCATTGTGAATCTTTACATATAAATCGTATAAAAATCAAGTTTTGACAAAGAATTGAGGATATGAAAAAATCGATACAGAAACTACTCCCGGCACGGGCAGGTAGGTACTGACGAATACTACTTTTGTCTCTTAATCATCCCAATGTGTTTCCATTATGAATGTTTACATATAAATCATATAAAAATCAAGTTTTGACAAAGAATTGAGGATATGAAAAAATCGATACAGAAACTACTCCCGGCACGGGCAGGTAGGTACTGACGAAAACTACTTTTGTCTTATAATCGTCCCAATGTGTTTCCATTGTGAATCTTTACATATAAATCGTATAAAAATCAAGTTTTGACAAAGAATTGAGGATATGAAAAAATCGATACAGAAACTACTCCCGGCACGGGCAGGTAGGTACTGACGAAAACTACTTTTGTCTTATAATCGTCCCAATGTGTTTCCATTGTGAATACATATAAATCGTATAAAAATCAAGTTTTGACAAAGAATGGAGGATATGAAAAAATCGATACAGAAACTACTCCCGGCACGGGCAGGTAGGTACTGACGAAAACTACTTTTGTCTTATAATCGTCCCAATGTGTTTCCATTGTGAATCTTTACATATAAATCGTATAAAAATCAAGTTTTGACAAAGAATTGAGGATATGAAAAAATCGATACAGAAACCACTCCCGGCACGGGCAGGTAGGTACTGACGAAAACTACTTTTGTCTTTTAATCATCCCAATGTGTTTCTATTGTGAATGTTTACATATAAATCATATTAAAATCAAGTTTTGACAAAGAATTGAGGATATGAAAAAATCGATACAGAAACTACTCCCGGCACGGGCAGGTAGGTACTGACGAAAACTACTTTTGTCTTATAATCGTCCCAATGTGTTTCCATTGTGAATCTTTACATATAAATCGTATAAAAATCAAGTTCTGACAAAGAATTGAGGATATGAAAAAATCGATACAGAAACTACTCCCGGCACGGGCAGGTAGGTACTGACGAAAACTACTTTTGTCTTTTAATCGTCCCAATGTGTTTCCATTGTGAATGTTTACATATAAATCATATAAAAATCAAGTTTTGACAAAGAATTGAGGATATGAAAAAATCGATTCAGAAACTACTCCCGGCACGGGCAGGTAGGTACTGACGAAAACTACTTTTGTCTTTTAATCGTCCCAATGTGTGTCCATTGTGAATTTTTACATATAAATAAATAAATAAAATAGCCTTTATTGCTGAACTAATTTTTACAATGATTTTACAGTTTCCTTACAAATATGCTTACTTTATAACAGTTACTTATCTTTTTATATAAATTAAGTATCGGTAAACGGTCGTTTCTGTATTTCAGCTTGTCTTTCGACATAGGCCTCCTCTAAAGATTTCCACTCTATTCTATCTTTCGCTATGCGGGTCCATATTGGACCCGCCACTTTTCTAATGTCGTCCTCCCATCTTCTAGTCTGTCTGCCTCTTTTTCTTTTGCTATCTCGTGGTTGCCATTCAGTTATTAGTCTCTTCCATTTCTCCTTCTTCTCTCTTATCATATGCCCAGCCCATCACCACTTTAAGCACCTGTATGTCGTGTATGCATTCTTAAATTTTGTTTTACTTTCGATACATTTCAGTTTAACTCGGTCTTTTCTTTTAACTCCTATTCTCTCCATTCCATTCTGACAAATTTTTATTTTTCTTGCTAGTTCTTCTGTTAGTGCCCATGTTTGGCATCCATATAGTAAGCATGGTAGGATACACATATTGTATACTCTCCTTTTGTTCCTCATAGACATATCTTTATTTTTCATGACTTCACTGAGTGACCAATATCTCTTCCAAGTATTACTTATTCTTCTTTCGATTTCCTTTTGCATACATTCCTCAGTAGATATTAACTGTCCCAAATACACATACTCCCCTACATACTCTATTACTTCATTATTTACTGTTATTGGCTCTGTTTGTGAGGAATTTGACATTACTTTTGTGTTCGTTAAGTTCATTGACAGGCCTGCCTTCTCGCTCTCTTCCGCTAACTGTTGAAACATTGTCTCTAGGTTTTTCGGGTTTTCCGAAAATAAGATCAGGTCGTCTGCAAAGCGTAGGTGACTCAGCTTTTCGCCATATATATTTAGTCCTTTATTCGTCCAATCCAGATTTCTGAATATCATTTCCAGGACAGCTGAGAATATTTTTGGTGAGATTGGGTCTCCCTGGCGTACCCCTCTCTCAATCGAAAATTCTTCGCCTGTAGATTCTAGCTTTACTTATGTGGTGCTTTTTGTGTATACGTTTTTCAGTATTCGTATGTATTTTGCATGTACGCCATGTTTTTCCAGTGCGTCCCAGATAAATCTATGTTCGAGTGTGTCGAATGCTTTGTTAAAATCTACAAACCCTATGTAGTAAATTTTGATATATTCTTTAAATTTTTGGAGTATTTGTCTAAGGGCGTGGATGTGGTCTATTGTTGAAAAATTTCTACGGAATCCAGCTTGTTCTTGTTGAATTTTTACATATAAATCATATTAAAATCAAGTTTTGACAAAGAATTGAGGATATGAAAAAATCGATACAGAAACTACTCCCGGCACGGGCAGGTAGGTACTGAAGAAAACTACTTTTGTCTTTTAATCGTCCCAATGTGTTTCCATTGTGAATGTTTACATATAAATTATATTAAAATCAAGTTTTGACAAAGATTTGAGGATATGAAAAAATCGATACAAAGCTACTCTCGGCACGGGCAGGTAGGTACTGACGACAACTACTTTTGTCTTTTAATCGTCCCAATGTGTTTCCATTGTGAATGTTTACATATAAATCATATTAAAATCAAGTTTTGACAAAGATTTGAGGATTTATGAAAAAATCGATGCAAAGCTACTCCCGGCACGGGCAGGTAGGTACTGACGAAAACTACTTTTGTCTTTTAATCGTCCCAATGTGTTTCCATTGTGAATCTTTACATATAAATCGTATAAAAATCAAGTTTTGACAAAGAATTGAGGATATGAAAAAATCGATACAGAAACTACTCCCGGCACGGGCAGGTAGAAACTGACGAAAACTACTTATATCTTATAATCGTCCCAATGTGTGTGCATTGTGAATCTTTACATATAATCGTATAAAAATCAAGTTTTGACAAAGAATTGAGGATATGAAAAATCAATACAGAAACTACTCCCGGCACGGGCAGGTAGGTACTGACGAATACTACTTTTGTCTCTTAATCATCCCAATGTGTTTCCATTGTGAATGTTTACATATAAATCATATAAAAATCAAGTTTTGACAAAGAATTGAGGATATGAAAAAATCGATACAGAAACTACTCCCGGCACGGGCAGGTAGGTACTGACGAAAACTACTTTTGTCTTATAATCGTCCCAATGTGTTTCCATTGTGAATCTTTACATATAAATCGTATAAAAATCAAGTTTTGACAAAGAATTGAGGATATGAAAAAATCGATACAGAAACTACTTCCGGCACGGGCAGGTAGGTACTGACGAAAACTACTTTTGTCTTTTAATCATCCCAATGTGTTTCCATTGTGAATGTTTACATAAAAATCATATAAAAATCAAGTTTTGACAAAGAATTGAGGATATGAAAAAATCGACACAGAAACTACTCCCGGCACGGGCAGGTAGGTACTGACGAAAACTACTTTTGTCTTATAATCGTCCCAATGTGTTTCCATTGTGAATCTTTACATATAAATCGTATAAAAATCAAGTTTTGACAAAGAATTGAGGATATGAAAAAATCAATACAGAAACTACTTCCGGCACGGGCAGGTAGGTACTGACGAAAACTACTTTTGTCTTTTAATCATCCCAATGTGTTTCCATTGTGAATGTTTACATAAAAATCATATAAAAATCAAGTTTTGACAAAGAATTGAGGATATGAAAAAATCGACACAGAAACTACTCCCGGCACGGGCAGGTAGGTACTGACGAAAACTACTTTTGTCTTATAATCGTCCCAATGTGTTTCCATTGTGAATCTTTACATATAAATCGTATAAAAATCAAGTTTTGACAAAGAATTGAGGATATGCAAAAATCGATACAAAGCTACTCCCGGCACGGGCAGGTAGGTACTGACGAAAACTACTTTTGTCTTATAATCGTCCCAATGTGTTTCCATTGTGAATCTTTACATATAAATCGTATAAAAATCAAGTTTTGACAAAGAATTGAGGATATGAAAAAATCGATACAGAAACTACTCCCGGCACGGGCAGGTAGGTACTGACGAAAACTACTTTTGTCTTATAATCGTCCCAATGTGTTTCCATTGTGAATCTTTACATATAAATCGTATAAAAATCAAGTTTTGACAAAGAATTGAGGATATGAAAAATCAATACAGAAACTACTCCCGGCACGGGCAGGTAGGTACTGACGAATACTACTTTTGTCTCTTAATCATCCCAATGTGTTTCCATTGTGAATGTTTACATATAAATCATATAAAAATCAAGTTTTGACAAAGAATTGAGGATATGAAAAAATCGATACAGAAACTACTCCCGGCACGGGCAGGTAGGTACTGACGAAAACTACTTTTGTCTTATAATCGTCCCAATGTGTTTCCATTGTGAATCTTTACATATAAATCGTATAAAAATCAAGTTTTGACAAAGAATTGAGGATATGAAAAAATCGATACAGAAACTACTTCCGGCACGGGCAGGTAGGTACTGACGAAAACTACTTTTGTCTTATAATCGTCCCAATGTGTTTCCATTGTGAATCTTTACATATAAATCGTATAAAAATCAAGTTTTGACAAAGAATTGAGGATATGAAAAAATCGACACAGAAACTACTCCCGGCACGGGCAGGTAGGTACTGACGAAAACTACTTTTGTCTTATAATCGTCCCAATGTGTTTCCATTGTGAATCTTTACATATAAATCGTATAAAAATCAAGTTTTGACAAAGAATTGAGGATATGAAAAAATCGATACAGAAACTACTCCCGGCACGGGCAGGTAGGTACTGACGAAAACTACTTTTGTCTTATAATCGTCCCAATGTGTTTCCATTGTGAATCTTTACATATAAATCGTATAAAAATCAAGTTTTGACAAAGAATTGAGGATATGAAAAAATCATTTATTCCGTTTAGATACATATTGTTGTACACTTGGAAAAGTCATAGCGGTACATATTATTTTAAACAATAAATTAAATTACAAAATATAAATATTAAAAATCAAAAACAATTCACAATAAATGTATATATTTACATCTATTAAGTATGTAACCTATATACAGAATTCATCAGTCAGGGCTTCGTCAATATCGTAATAGGATTTATACAGTAAAAATAATCTAATTTTTCTGCTAAATTCTCGAAAACTTAAGTTTCGGACGTCGACCGGCAGTTTATTGTAAAAACTTATGCATAAGCATACAAAACTGTTACCTACTTTAGCAAGTCTTCGACTTGGAATAGCAAAACTACTTTTGTTGCGAGTGTTGTAATTGTGAATGTCAGATTTTAGTTGAAAATTGTCAATATGTAACTTAGCATAAATTAAATTTTGATATATAAATTCACCAGCAAATGTCATTATTTCTAATTCTTTAAATTTAGACCTACATGAATCCATTTTATCCATTTGTAAAATAAACCTAATCGCCCGTTTCTGCAACAAAAACACTCTATTTGATTGTGAAGCATTTCCCCAAGCTAGTATACCATACGTCATCAAAGAGTGAAAATACGCATGGTACACTACCCTGGCAGATCGTATATCGCTTAATTGCCTAATAGTTTTAATTGCATATGCGGCCGACTTCAGTTTGCCCACAAGAGTATCTATATGGCATTGCCAAGTCAGTTTACAGTCAATTCTAATACCTAAAAATTTCACATCATTTATTGCATTAATTGAGTATTTCATAATTGTATTTTGTATAGAATCGTCTACACCTGGAACATTACCCAAGAAGAATCGTATAATATTTGTTTTTTCCATATTCAAAATAAGATTATTAGCCTTAAACCAGTGATTTATTGACAAAACTAATTTATCGAGCTTTAAGGAAACCTTTTCTTTATTTTTGTCGCTAACAATGACAGTAGTGTCATCTGCAAACAAGACAATATCAGTTTCGTTTTCATCACAAGTCAGAAGGTCATTAATGTATATAATAAACAGGAGAGGTCCTAAAATGGAGCCTTGAGGGACTCCCATTTTAATTTCACAATAGTTTGATTTCGCACCGTTACATTCTGTGATTTGTTTTCTATTTTTGAGATACGAAGTAATAACAGAGAGCTCTTTATTTCGGACGCCATAATGGTGTAATTTAGCCAGAAGAATTTTATGATTTACGCAATCGAAGGCCTTAGACAAGTCGCAGAACAAACCATATGTGTTTTTGGAACTGTCCAAGTCCCAAAGAACTCTTTCAAGTAAGGTATTAATGGCATGTGCAGTGCTTTTATTCTTTTGAAAACCAAAGTGCCTGCTATTTATAATTTTATTAGACTCTACAAACGCATACAACTCGTTTACAATATATTTTTCAAAAATTTTGCTAAAAATTGGTAAAAGAGAGATTGGTCTATAATTATTAGTATCCGAGTGCGAGCCTTTTTTATAAAGCGGTATAACTTTCGCCAATTTAAGTAAATCTGGAAAATCACCTATTAGTATACAATTATTAATAACGTTTGCCAAAGGAGAAGCTAATTCAAATTTAAGTGATTTTATTAATGCGGTCGTTATACCCCACAGATCACATGAGCTCTTACATTTCAGGCTATCGATAATTTTTATAACACAAACAGGAGTTATGTCATTCAATGAAAAGGTGATGTCATTAGGTGAAGAAAATTTGCGAAGAAAGGAAACAGCTTCTACTTCGGTTGACATTAGATTCTTTGTCAAATCACTAGCGATCTGGGCAAAAAAGTCGTTAAAATAATCGGCAATTTTCGTAGGCGACGTTAAGATTTCGTTGTTAAGGTTTTTAATACATTTTATATTTCGATTGCAGTCCGCTGTATCTTTCCCCGTTTCTTTCTTTATAATATTCCATGTAGATTTCATAACATTGTCAGAACCTAGAATTTTTCTACGTATACTAATCCTTTTTGCCATAAGTGAACAGTTTTTGAATATTTTGCTATATTTTCTTACATAAATTCTAAGGTTTTCATCATTTGTCAATGATAATACATAATATAATCTTTTCATGTTAGCTTGTGAAATTTTTAAACCTTTTGACGCCCAGTCATTAAAACACTTTTATTCCTTACACATACTGTTCTAACTGGCATAACGCTGTCTAGTATCAGCATAAAAGATGAAAAAAAGTCCTTGAAATCAAAAATAACTCGGCTAGAGAATTCAGATCTAAGATTTGCTTTCAAAATTGCAATTAAATTATTATTGATTATCCGCTTTTTAACGTAAATATTTTTGACAGCATCAGTAACAGCATTGAAAGCTATGATTTGAGCAAAGTGATCGGATTGTATACCCATCACTACTTTTTGGGTTGAAACCTCTGCACTTGTGAAAATATTGTCAATGCAAGTACCACTATGGCTGGTCAATCTTGTTACGTCATAAATAGTTTGTTTTAGAGTATAACAACCGAGTAAGTCTAACAAAATATTACATTGGTGAGTTTTACTTTTAAAATCAACATTGAAATCACCACAAAGAATAATCTCTTTTTGCTTATTGGATCTAAACTTAGTTAGGGTCGAAAGACAAAGTTCAAGCTGTCTGAGAAACACTTTAAAGTCTCCACTAGGCGACCTATACACAACAAGAACAAGACATTGCTTCATTTCAATACAGCTAGCCTCAAAATCTTTTTCAACGATCAATTTAGCTATGTCTTTTCTTTCTTTAGCTTGTAAACCAGCTTTAACTATGATAGCTGTGCCTCCGCGGTCATAATTACTCCTACAATTAGCACTAATTATTCTATAATTATTAAAAGAGCATACACTTTTTTCTTCTTCCTTTAGCCATGTTTCCGTTATACAGAATACATCTATTTTTTCCTCTTCAAGAAACAAGTCAACTAATAGTGTCTTTCGGTTTATCCCCTGTACATTTTGATGTCCTACTACTAATTTAACATTCCTACTAGTTGCTGGTGTTTTTATGTTTCTTCTAGTACTTCCCTTGCGTGTGGAATAACCTCTTCTTGTTCATTGCTTAGTTTTATAAACTGGAGATTACTTGTGCTTGTGTGAATCGATACAGAAACTACTCCCGGCACGGTCAGGTAGGTACTGACGAAAACTGCTTTTGTCTTTTAATCGTCCCAATGTGTTTCCACTGTGAATCTTTACATTATAAATCAAATAAAAATCAAGTTTTGACAAAGAATTGAGGATATGAAAAAATCGATACAGAAACTACTCCCGGCACGGGCAGGTAGGTACTGAAGAAAACTATTTTTGTCTTTTAATCGTCCCAATGTGTTTCCATTGTGAATGTTTACATATAAATTATATTAAAATCAAGTTTTGACAAAGAATTGAGGATATGAAAAAATCGATACAGAAACTACTCCCGGCACGGGCAGGTAGAAACTGACGAAAACTACTTATATCTTATAATCGTCCCAATGTGTGTGCATTGTGAATCTTTACATATAAATCGTATAAAAATCAAGTTTTGACAAAGAATTGAGGATATGAAAAATCAACACAGAAACTACTCCCGGCACGGGCAGGTAGGTACTGACGAATACTACTTTTGTC
This sequence comes from Eupithecia dodoneata, assembly GCA_947044415.1. Lineage (NCBI taxonomy): Eukaryota > Metazoa > Arthropoda > Insecta > Lepidoptera > Geometridae > Eupithecia > Eupithecia dodoneata. The sequence continues at coordinate 158,136 of OX345656.1, read as the reverse complement.
TCTTAATCATCCCAATGTGTTTCCATTGTGAATGTTTACATATAAATCATATAAAAATCAAGTTTTGACAAAGAATTGAGGATATGAAAAATCGATACAGAAACTACTCCCGGCACGGGCAAGTAGGTACTGACGAAAACTACTTTTGTCTTATAATCGTCCCAATGTGTTTCCATTGTGAATCTTTACATATAAATCGTATAAAAATCAAGTTTTGACAAAGAATTGAGGATATGAAAAAATCGATAGAGAAACTACACCCGGCACGGGCAGGTAGGTACTGACGAAAACTACTTTTGTCTTATAATCGTCCCAATTTGTTTCCATTGTGAATCTTTACATATAAATCGTATAAAAATCAAGTTTTGACAAAGAATTGAGGATATGAAAAAATCGATACAGAAACTACTCCCGGCACGGGCAGGTAGGTACTGACGAAAACTACTTTTGTCTTTTAATCATCCCAATGTGTTTCCATTGTGAATCTTTACATATAAATCGTATAAAAATCAAGTTTTGACAAAGAATTGAGGATATGAAAAAATCAATACAGAAACTACTTCCGGCACGGGCAGGTAGGTACTGACGAAAACTACTTTTGTCTTTTAATCATCCCAATGTGTTTCCATTGTGAATGTTTACATAAAAATCATATAAAAATCAAGTTTTGACAAAGAATTGAGGATATGAAAAAATCGACACAGAAACTACTCCCGGCACGGGCAGGTAGGTACTGACGAAAACTACTTTTGTCTTATAATCGTCCCAATGTGTTTCCATTGTGAATCTTTACATATAAATCGTATAAAAATCAAGTTTTGACAAAGAATTGAGGATATGCAAAAATCGATACAAAGCTACTCCCGGCACGGGCAGGTAGGTACTGACGAAAACTACTTTTGTCTTATAATCGTCCCAATGTGTTTCCATTGTGAATCTTTACATATAAATCGTATAAAAATCAAGTTTTGACAAAGAATTGAGGATATGAAAAAATCGATACAGAAACTACTCCCGGCACGGGCAGGTAGGTACTGACGAAAACTACTTTTGTCTTATAATCGTCCCAATGTGTTTCCATTGTGAATCTTTACATATAAATCGTATAAAAATCAAGTTTTGACAAAGAATTGAGGATATGAAAAATCAATACAGAAACTACTCCCGGCACGGGCAGGTAGGTACTGACGAATACTACTTTTGTCTCTTAATCATCCCAATGTGTTTCCATTGTGAATGTTTACATATAAATCATATAAAAATCAAGTTTTGACAAAGAATTGAGGATATGAAAAAATCGATACAGAAACTACTCCCGGCACGGGCAGGTAGGTACTGACGAAAACTACTTTTGTCTTATAATCGTCCCAATGTGTTTCCATTGTGAATCTTTACATATAAATCGTATAAAAATCAAGTTTTGACAAAGAATTGAGGATATGAAAAAATCGATACAGAAACTACTTCCGGCACGGGCAGGTAGGTACTGACGAAAACTACTTTTGTCTTATAATCGTCCCAATGTGTTTCCATTGTGAATCTTTACATATAAATCGTATAAAAATCAAGTTTTGACAAAGAATTGAGGATATGAAAAAATCGACACAGAAACTACTCCCGGCACGGGCAGGTAGGTACTGACGAAAACTACTTTTGTCTTATAATCGTCCCAATGTGTTTCCATTGTGAATCTTTACATATAAATCGTATAAAAATCAAGTTTTGACAAAGAATTGAGGATATGAAAAAATCGATACAGAAACTACTCCCGGCACGGGCAGGTAGGTACTGACGAAAACTACTTTTGTCTTATAATCGTCCCAATGTGTTTCCATTGTGAATCTTTACATATAAATCGTATAAAAATCAAGTTTTGATAAAGAATTGAGGATATGAAAAAATCATTTATTCCGTTTAGATACATATTGTTGTACACTTGGAAAAGTCATAGCGGTACATATTATTTTAAACAATAAATTAAATTACAAAATATAAATATTAAAAATCAAAAACAATTCACAATAAATGTATATATTTACATCTATTAAGTATGTAACCTATATACAGAATTCATCAGTCAGGGCTTCGTCAATATCGTAATAGGATTTATACAGTAAAAATAATCTAATTTTTCTGCTAAATTCTCGAAAACTTAAGTTTCGGACGTCGACCGGCAGTTTATTGTAAAAACTTATGCATAAGCATACAAAACTGTTACCTACTTTAGCAAGTCTTCGACTTGGAATAGCAAAACTACTTTTGTTGCGAGTGTTGTAATTGTGAATGTCAGATTTTAGTTGAAAATTGTCAATATGTAACTTAGCATAAATTAAATTTTGATATATAAATTCACCAGCAAATGTCATTATTTCTAATTCTTTAAATTTAGACCTACATGAATCCATTTTATCCATTTGTAAAATAAACCTAATCGCCCGTTTCTGCAACAAAAACACTCTATTTGATTGTGAAGCATTTCCCCAAGCTAGTATACCATACGTCATCAAAGAGTGAAAATACGCATGGTACACTACCCTGGCAGATCGTATATCGCTTAATTGCCTAATAGTTTTAATTGCATATGCGGCCGACTTCAGTTTGCCCACAAGAGTATCTATATGGCATTGCCAAGTCAGTTTACAGTCAATTCTAATACCTAAAAATTTCACATCATTTATTGCATTAATTGAGTATTTCATAATTGTATTTTGTATAGAATCGTCTACACCTGGAACATTACCCAAGAAGAATCGTATAATATTTGTTTTTTCCATATTCAAAATAAGATTATTAGCCTTAAACCAGTGATTTATTGACAAAACTAATTTATCGAGCTTTAAGGAAACCTTTTCTTTATTTTTGTCGCTAACAATGACAGTAGTGTCATCTGCAAACAAGACAATATCAGTTTCGTTTTCATCACAAGTCAGAAGGTCATTAATGTATATAATAAACAGGAGAGGTCCTAAAATGGAGCCTTGAGGGACTCCCATTTTAATTTCACAATAGTTTGATTTCGCACCGTTACATTCTGTGATTTGTTTTCTATTTTTGAGATACGAAGTAATAACAGAGAGCTCTTTATTTCGGACGCCATAATGGTGTAATTTAGCCAGAAGAATTTTATGATTTACGCAATCGAAGGCCTTAGACAAGTCGCAGAACAAACCATATGTGTTTTTGGAACTGTCCAAGTCCCAAAGAACTCTTTCAAGTAAGGTATTAATGGCATGTGCAGTGCTTTTATTCTTTTGAAAACCAAAGTGCCTGCTATTTATAATTTTATTAGACTCTACAAACGCATACAACTCGTTTACAATATATTTTTCAAAAATTTTGCTAAAAATTGGTAAAAGAGAGATTGGTCTATAATTATTAGTATCCGAGTGCGAGCCTTTTTTATAAAGCGGTATAACTTTCGCCAATTTAAGTAAATCTGGAAAATCACCTATTAGTATACAATTATTAATAACGTTTGCCAAAGGAGAAGCTAATTCAAATTTAAGTGATTTTATTAATGCGGTCGTTATACCCCACAGATCACATGAGCTCTTACATTTCAGGCTATCGATAATTTTTATAACACAAACAGGAGTTATGTCATTCAATGAAAAGGTGATGTCATTAGGTGAAGAAAATTTGCGAAGAAAGGAAACAGCTTCTACTTCGGTTGACATTAGATTCTTTGTCAAATCACTAGCGATCTGGGCAAAAAAGTCGTTAAAATAATCGGCAATTTTCGTAGGCGACGTTAAGATTTCGTTGTTAAGGTTTTTAATACATTTTATATTTCGATTGCAGTCCGCTGTATCTTTCCCCGTTTCTTTCTTTATAATATTCCATGTAGATTTCATAACATTGTCAGAACCTAGAATTTTTCTACGTATACTAATCCTTTTTGCCATAAGTGAACAGTTTTTGAATATTTTGCTATATTTTCTTACATAAATTCTAAGGTTTTCATCATTTGTCAATGATAATACATAATATAATCTTTTCATGTTAGCTTGTGAAATTTTTAAACCTTTTGACGCCCAGTCATTAAAACACTTTTATTCCTTACACATACTGTTCTAACTGGCATAACGCTGTCTAGTATCAGCATAAAAGATGAAAAAAAGTCCTTGAAATCAAAAATAACTCGGCTAGAGAATTCAGATCTAAGATTTGCTTTCAAAATTGCAATTAAATTATTATTGATTATCCGCTTTTTAACGTAAATATTTTTGACAGCATCAGTAACAGCATTGAAAGCTATGATTTGAGCAAAGTGATCGGATTGTATACCCATCACTACTTTTTGGGTTGAAACCTCTGCACTTGTGAAAATATTGTCAATGCAAGTACCACTATGGCTGGTCAATCTTGTTACGTCATAAATAGTTTGTTTTAGAGTATAACAACCGAGTAAGTCTAACAAAATATTACATTGGTGAGTTTTACTTTTAAAATCAACATTGAAATCACCACAAAGAATAATCTCTTTTTGCTTATTGGATCTAAACTTAGTTAGGGTCGAAAGACAAAGTTCAAGCTGTCTGAGAAACACTTTAAAGTCTCCACTAGGCGACCTATACACAACAAGAACAAGACATTGCTTCATTTCAATACAGCTAGCCTCAAAATCTTTTTCAACGATCAATTTAGCTATGTCTTTTCTTTCTTTAGCTTGTAAACCAGCTTTAACTATGATAGCTGTGCCTCCGCGGTCATAATTACTCCTACAATTAGCACTAATTATTCTATAATTATTAAAAGAGCATACACTTTTTTCTTCTTCCTTTAGCCATGTTTCCGTTATACAGAATACATCTATTTTTTCCTCTTCAAGAAACAAGTCAACTAATAGTGTCTTTCGGTTTATCCCCTGTACATTTTGATGTCCTACTACTAATTTAACATTCCTACTAGTTGCTGGTGTTTTTATGTTTCTTCTAGTACTTCCCTTGCGTGTGGAATAACCTCTTCTTGTTCATTGCTTAGTTTTATAAACTGGAGATTACTTGTGCTTGTGTGAATCGATACAGAAACTACTCCCGGCACGGTCAGGTAGGTACTGACGAAAACTGCTTTTGTCTTTTAATCGTCCCAATGTGTTTCCACTGTGAATCTTTACATTATAAATCAAATAAAAATCAAGTTTTGACAAAGAATTGAGGATATGAAAAAATCGATACAGAAACTACTCCCGGCACGGGCAGGTAGGTACTGAAGAAAACTATTTTTGTCTTTTAATCGTCCCAATGTGTTTCCATTGTGAATGTTTACATATAAATTATATTAAAATCAAGTTTTGACAAAGATTTGAGGATATGAAAAAATCGATACAAAGCTACTCTCGGCACGGGCAGGTAGGTACTGACGAAAACTACTTTTGTCTTTTAATCGTCCCAATGTGTTTCCATTGTGAATGTTTACATATAAATCGTATAAAAATCAAGTTTTGACAAAGAATTGAGGATATGAAAAAATCGATAGAGAAACTACTCCCGGCACGGGCAGGTAGGTACTGACGAAAACTACTTTTATCTTTTAATCATCCCAATGTGTTTCCATTGTGAATGTTTACATATAAATCATATAAAAATCAAGTTTTGACAAAGAATTGAGGATATGAAAAAATCGATACAGAAACTACTCCCGGCACGGGCAGGTAGGTACTGACGAAAACTACTTTTGTCTTTTAATCGTCCCAATGTGTTTCCATTGTGAATCTTTACATATAAACCGTATAAAAATCAAGTTTTGACAAAGAATTGAGGATATGAAAAAATCGATACAGAAACTACTCCCGGCACGGGCAGGTAGGTACTGACGAAAACTACTTTTGTCTTATAATCGTCCCAATGTGTTTCCATTGTGAATCTTTACATATAAACCGTATAAAAATCAAGTTTTGACAAAGAATTGAGGATATGAAAAAATCGATAGAGAAACTACTCCCGGCACGGGCAGGTAGGTACTGACGAAAACTACTTTTGTCTTATAATCGTCCCAATGTGTTTCCATTGTGAATCTTTACATATAAATCGTATAAAAATCAAGTTTTGACAAAGAATTGAGGATATGAAAAAATCGATACAGAAACTACTCCCGGCACGGGCAGGTAGGTACTGACGAAAACTACTTTTGTCTTTTAATCGTCCCAATGTGTTTCCATTGTGAATGTTTACATATAAATCATATAAAAATCAAGTTTTGACAACGAATTGATGATATGAAAAAATCGATACAGAAACTACTCCCGGCACGGGCAGGTAGGTACTGACGAAAACTACTTTTGTCTTATAATCGTCCCAATGTGTTTCCATTGTGAATCTTTACATATAAATCGTATAAAAATCAAGTTTTGACAAAGAATTGAGGATATGAAAAAATCGATACAGAAACTACTCCCGGCACGGGCAGGTAGAAACTGACGAAAACTACTTATATCTTATAATCGTCCCAATGTGTGTGCATTGTGAATCTTTACATATAAATCGTATAAAAATCAAGTTTTGACAAAGAATTGAGGATATGAAAAATCAACACAGAAACTACTCCCGGCACGGGCAGGTAGGTACTGACGAATACTACTTTTGTCTCTTAATCATCCCAATGTGTTTCCATTGTGAATGTTTACATATAAATCATATAAAAATCAAGTTTTGACAAAGAATTGAGGATATGAAAAATCGATACAGAAACTACTCCCGGCACGGGCAAGTAGGTACTGACGAAAACTACTTTTGTCTTATAATCGTCCCAATGTGTTTCCATTGTGAATCTTTACATATAAATCGTATAAAAATCAAGTTTTGACAAAGAATTGAGGATATGAAAAAATCGATAGAGAAACTACACCCGGCACGGGCAGGTAGGTACTGACGAAAACTACTTTTGTCTTATAATCGTCCCAATTTGTTTCCATTGTGAATCTTTACATATAAATCGTATAAAAATCAAGTTTTGACAAAGAATTGAGGATATGAAAAAATCGATACAGAAACTACTCCCGGCACGGGCAGGTAGGTACTGACGAAAACTACTTTTGTCTTTTAATCATCCCAATGTGTTTCCATTGTGAATCTTTACATATAAATCGTATAAAAATCAAGTTTTGACAAGGAATTGAGGATATGAAAAAATCGATACAGAAACTACTCTCGGCAGGGGCAGGTAGGTACTGACGAAAACTACTTTTGTCTTATAATCGTCCCAATGTGTTTCCATTGTGAATCTTTACATATAAATCGTATAAAAATCAAGTTTTGACAAAGAATTGAGGATATGAAAAAATCGATACAGAAACTACTCCCGGCACGGGCAGGTAGGTACTGACGAAAACTACTTTTGTCTTTTAATCGTCCCAATGTGTTTCCATTGTGAATGTTTACATATAAATCATATAAAAATCAAGTTTTGACAACGAATTGATGATATGAAAAAATCGATACAGAAACTACTCCCGGCACGGGCAAGTAGGTACTGACGAAAACTACTTTTGTCTTATAATCGTCCCAATGTGTTTCCATTGTGAATCTTTACATATAAATCGTATAAAAATCAAGTTTTGACAAAGAATTGAGGATATGAAAAAAAAGATAGAGAAACTACTCCCGGCACGGGCAGGTAGGTACTGACGAAAACTACTTTTGTCTTATAATCGTCCCAATGTGTTTCCATTGTGAATCTTTACATATAAATCGTATAAAAATCAAGTTTTGACAAAGAATTGAGGATATGAAATAAATCGATACAGAAACTACTCCCGGCACGGGCAGGTAGGTACTGACGAAAACTACTTTTGTCTTTTAATCGTCCCAATGTGTTTCCATTGTGAATGTTTACATATAAATCATATTAAAATCAAGTTTTGACAAAGAATTGAGGATATGGAAAAATCGATACAGAAACTACTCCCGGCACGGGCAGGTAGGTACTGACGAAAACTACTTTTTTCTTATAATCGTCCCAATGTGTTTCCATTGTGAATGTTTACATATAAATCATATTAAAATCAAGTTTTGACAAAGAATTGAGGATATGGAAAAATCGATACAGAAACTACTCCCGGCACGGGCAGGTAGGTACTGACGAAAACTACTTTTGTCTTATAATCGTCCCAATGTGTTTCCATTGTGAATCTTTACATATAAATCGTATAAAAATCAAGTTTTGACAAAGAATTGAGGATATGAAAAAATCGATACAGAAACTACTCCCGGCACGGTCAGGTAGGTACTGACGAAAACTACTATTGTCTTTTAATCGTCCCAATGTGTTTCCACTGTGAATCTTTACATATAAATCGTATAAAAATCAAGTTTTGACAAAGAATTGAGGATATGAAAAAATCGATACAGAAACTACTCCCGGCACGGGCAGGTAGGTACTGAAGAAAACTACTTTTGTCTTTTAATCGTCCCAATGTGTTTCCATTGTGAATGTTTACATATAAATTATATTAAAATCAAGTTTTGACAAAGATTTGAGGATATGAAAAAATCGATACAAAGCTACTCTCGGCACGGGCAGGTAGGTACTGACGAAAACTACTTTTGTCTTATAATCGTCCCAATGTGTTTCCATTGTGAATGTTTACATATAAATCGTATAGAAATTAAGTTTTGACAAAGAATTGAGGATATGAAAAAATCGATAGAGAAACTACTCCCGGCACGGGCAGGTAGGTACTGACGAAAACTACTTTTGTCTTTTAATCATCCCAATGTGTTTCCATTGTGAATGTTTACATATAAATCATATAAAAATAAAGTTTTGACACAGAATTGAGGATATGAAAAAATCGATACAGAAACTACTCCCGGCACGGGCAGGTAGGTACTGACGAAAACTACTTTTGTCTTATAATCGTCCCAATGTGTTTCCATTGTGAATCTTTACATATAAACCGTATAAAAATCAAGTTTTGACAAAGAATTGAGGATATGAAAAAATCGATAGAGAAACTACTCCCGGCACGGGCAGGTAGGTACTGACGAAAACTACTTTTGTCTTATAATCGTCCCAATGTGTTTCCATTGTGAATCTTTACATATAAATCGTATAAAAATCAAGTTTTGACAAAGAATTGAGGATATGAAAAAATCGATACAGAAATTACTCCCGGCACGGGCAAGTAGGTACTGACGAAAACTACTTTTGTCTTATAATCGTCCCAATGTGTTTCCATTGTGAATCTTTACATATAAATCGTATAAAAATCAAGTTTTGACAAAGAATTGAGGATATGAAAAAATCGACAGAGAAACTACTCCCGGCACGGGCAGGTAGGTACTGACGAAAACTACTTTTGTCTTATAATCGTCCCAATGTGTTTCCATTGTGAATCTTTACATATAAATCGTATAAAAATCAAGTTTTGACAAAGAATTGAGAATATGAAAAAATCGATACAGAAACTACTCCCGGCACGGGCACGTAGGTACTGACGAAAACTACTTTTGTCTTATAATCGTCCCAATGTGTTTCCATTGTGATTCTTAACATATAAATCGTATAAAAATCAAGTTTTGACAAAGAATTGAGGATATGAAATAAATCGATAGAGAAACTACTCCCGGCACGGGCAGGTAGGTACTGACGAAAACTACTTTTGTCTTATAATCGTCCCAATGTGTTTCCATTGTGAATGTTTACATATAAATCATATTAAAATCAAGTTTTGACAAAGAATTGAGGATATGGAAAAATCGATACAGAAACTACTCCCGGCACGGGCAGGTAGGTACTGACGAAAACTACTTTTGTCTTATAATCGTCCCAATGTGTTTCCATTGTGAATCTTTACATATAAATCGTATAAAAATCAAGTTTTGACAAAGAATTGAGGATATGAAAAAATCGATACAGAAACTACTCCCGGCACGGGCACGTAGGTACTGACGAAAACTACTTTTGTCTTATAATCGTCCCAATGTGTTTCCATTGTGAATCTTTACATATAAATCGTATAAAAATCAAGTTTTGACAAAGAATTGAGGATATGAAATAAATCGATACAGAAACTACTCCCGGCACGGGCAGGTAGGTACTGACGAAAACTACTTTTGTCTTTTAATCGTCCCAATGTGTTTCCATTGTGAATGTTTACATATAAATCATATCAAAATCAAGTTTTGACAAAGAATTGAGGATATGAAAAAATCGATACAGAAACTACTCCAGGCACGGGCAGGTAGGTACTGACGAAAACTACTTTTGCCTTATAATCGTCCCAATGTGTTTCCATTGTGAATCTTTACATATAAATCCTATAAAAATCAAGTTTTGACAAAGAATTGAGGATATGAAAAAATCGATAGAGAAACTACTCCCGGCACGAGCAGGTAGGTACTGACGAAAACTACTTTTGTCTTTTAATCGTCCCAATGTGTTTCCATTGTGAATGTTTACATATAAATCATATTAAAATCAAGTTTTGACAAAGAATTGAGGATATGAAAAAATCGATACAGAAACTACTCCCGGCACGGGCAGGTAGGTACTGACGAAAACTACTTTTGCCTTATAATCGTCCCAATGTGTTTCCATTGTGAATCTTTACATATAAATCCTATAAAAATCAAGTTTTGACAAAGAATTGAGGATATGAAAAAATCGATACAGAAACTACTCCCGGCACGGGCAGGTAGGTACTGACGAAAACTACTTTTGCCTTATAATCGTCCCAATGTGTTTCCATTGTGAATCTTTACATATAAATCCTATAAAAATCAAGTTTTGACAAAGAATTGAGGATATGAAAAAATCGATAGAGAAACTACTCCCGGCACGAGCAGGTAGGTACTGACGAAAACTAATTTTGTCTTATAATCGTCCCAATGTGTTTCCATTGTGAATCTTTACATATAAATCGTATTAAAATCAAGTTTTGACAAAGAATTGAGGATATGAAAAAATCGACAGAGAAACTACTCCCGGCACGGGCAGGTAGGTACTGACGAAAACTACTTTTGTCTTATAATCGTCCCAATGTGTTTCCATTGTGAATCTTTACATATAAATCGTATAAAAATCAAGTTTTGACAAAGAATTGAGAATATGAAAAAATCGATACAGAAACTACTCCCGGCACGGGCACGTAGGTACTGACGAAAACTACTTTTGTCTTATAATCGTCCCAATGTGTTTCCATTGTGATTCTTAACATATAAATCGTATAAAAATCAAGTTTTGACAAAGAATTGAGGATATGAAATAAATCGATACAGAAACTACTCCCGGCACGGGCAGGTAGGTACTGACGAAAACTACTTTTGTCTTTTAATCGTCCCAATGTGTTTCCATTGTGAATGTTTACATATAAATCATATTAAAATCAAGTTTTAACAAAGAATTGAGGATATGAAAAAATCGATACAGAAACTACTCCCGGCACGGGCAAGTAGGTACTGACGAAAACTACTTTTGTCTTATAATCGTCCCAATTTGTTTCCATTGTGAATCTTTACATATAAATCGTATAAAAATCAAGTTTTGACAAAGAATTGAGGATATGAAAAAATCGATACAGAAACTACTCCCGGCACGGGCAGGTAGGTACTGACGAAAACTACTTTTGTCTTTTAATCATCCCAATGTGTTTCCATTGTGAATCTTTACATATAAATCGTATAAAAATCAAGTTTTGACAAGGAATTGAGGATATGAAAAAATCGATACAGAAACTACTCTCGGCACGGGCAGGTAGGTACTGACGAAAACTACTTTTGTCTTATAATCGTCCCAATGTGTTTCCATTGTGAATCTTTACATATAAATCGTATAAAAATCAAGTTTTGACAAAGAATTGAGGATATGAAAAAATCGATACAGAAACTACTCCCGGCACGGGCAGGTAGGTACTGACGAAAACTACTTTTGTCTTTTAATCGTCCCAATGTGTTTCCATTGTGAATGTTTACATATAAATCATATAAAAATCAAGTTTTGACAACGAATTGATGATATGAAAAAATCGATACAGAAACTACTCCCGGCACGGGCAAGTAGGTACTGACGAAAACTACTTTTGTCTTATAATCGTCCCAATGTGTTTCCATTGTGAATCTTTACATATAAATCGTATAAAAATCAAGTTTTGACAAAGAATTGAGGATATGAAAAAAAAGATAGAGAAACTACTCCCGGCACGGGCAGGTAGGTACTGACGAAAACTACTTTTGTCTTATAATCGTCCCAATGTGTTTCCATTGTGAATCTTTACATATAAATCGTATAAAAATCAAGTTTTGACAAAGAATTGAGGATATGAAAAAATCGATACAGAAACTACTCCCGGCACGGGCAGGTAGGTACTGAAGAAAACTACTTTTGTCTTTTAATCGTCCCAATGTTTTTCCATTGTGAATGTTTACATATAAATTATATTAAAATCAAGTTTTGACAAAGATTTGAGGATATGAAAAAATCGATACAAAGCTACTCTCGGCACGGGCAGGTAGGTACTGACGAAAACTACTTTTGTCTTATAATCGTCCCAATGTGTTTCCATTGTGAATGTTTACATATAAATCGTATAGAAATTAAGTTTTGACAAAGAATTGAGGATATGAAAAAATCGATAGAGAAACTACTCCCGGCACGGGCAGGTAGGTACTGACGAAAACTACTTTTGTCTTTTAATCATCCCAATGTGTTTCCATTGTGAATGTTTACATATAAATCATATAAAAATAAAGTTTTGACACAGAATTGAGGATATGAAAAAATCGATACAGAAACTACTCCCGGCACGGGCAGGTAGGTACTGACGAAAACTACTTTTGTCTTATAATCGTCCCAATGTGTTTCCATTGTGAATCTTTACATATAAACCGTATAAAAATCAAGTTTTGACAAAGAATTGAGGATATGAAAAAATCGATAGAGAAACTACTCCCGGCACGGGCAGGTAGGTACTGACGAAAACTACTTTTGTCTTATAATCGTCCCAATGTGTTTCCATTGTGAATCTTTACATATAAATCGTATAAAAATCAAGTTTTGACAAAGAATTGAGAATATGAAAAAATCGATACAGAAACTACTCCCGGCACGGGCACGTAGGTACTGACGAAAACTACTTTTGTCTTATAATCGTCCCAATGTGTTTCCATTGTGATTCTTTACATATAAATCGTATAAAAATCAAGTTTTGACAAAGAATTGAGGATATGAAATAAATCGATACAGAAACTACTCCCGGCACGGGCAGGTAGGTACTGACGAAAACTACTTTTGTCTTTTAATCGTCCCAATGTGTTTCCATTGTGAATGTTTACATATAAATCATATTAAAATCAAGTTTTGACAAAGAATTGAGGATATGGAAAAATCGATACAGAAACTACTCCCGGCACGGGCAGGTAGGTACTGACGAAAACTACTTTTGTCTTACAATCGTCCCAATGTGTTTCCATTGTGAATGTTTACATATAAATAATATTAAAATCAAGTTTTGACAAAGAATTGAGGATATGAAAAAATCGACAGAGAAACTACTCCCGGCACGGGCAGGTAGGTACTGACGAAAACTACTTTTGTCTTTTAATCGTCCCAATGTGTTTCCATTGTGAATCTTAACATATAAATCCTATAAAAATCAAGTTTTGACAAAGAATTGAGGATATGAAAAAATCGATACAGAAACTACTCCCGGCACGGGCACGTAGGTACTGACGAAAACTACTTTTGTCTTATAATCGTCCCAATGTGTTTCCATTGTAATTCTTTACATATAAATCGTATAAAAATCAAGTTTTGACAAAGAATTGAGGATATGAAATAAATCGATACAGAAACTACTCCCGGCACGGGCAAGTAGGTACTGACGAAAACTACTTTTGTCTTTTAATCGTCCCAATGTGTTTCCATTGTGAATGTTTACATATAAATCATATTAAAATCAAGTTTTGACAAAGAATTGAGGATATGGAAAAATCGATAAAGAAACTACTCCCGGCACGGGCAGGTAGGTACTGACGAAAACTACTTTTGTCTTATAATCGTCCCAATGTGTTTCCATTGTGAATCTTTACATATAAATCGTATAAAAATCAAGTTTTGACAAAGAATTGAGGATATGAAAAAATCGATACAGAAACTACTCCCGGCACGGGCACGTAGGTACTGACGAAAACTACTTTTGTCTTATAATCGTCCCAATGTGTTTCCATTGTGAATCTTTACATATAAATCGTATAAAAATCAAGTTTTGACAAAGAATTGAGGATATGAAATAAATCGATACAGAAACTACTCCCGGCACGGGCAGGTAGGTACTGACGAAAACTACTTTTGTCTTTTAATCGTCCCAATGTGTTTCCATTGTGAATGTTTACATATAAATCATATTAAAATCAAGTTTTGACAAAGAATTGAGGATATGAAAAAATCGATACAGAAACTACTCCCGGCACGGGCAGGTAGGTACTGACGAAAACTACTTTTGCCTTATAATCGTCCCAATGTGTTTCCATTGTGAATCTTTACATATAAATCCTATAAAAATCAAGTTTTGACAAAGAATTGAGGATATGAAAAAATCGATAGAGAAACTACTCCCGGCACGAGCAGGTAGGTACTGACGAAAACTACTTTTGTCTTTTAATCGTCCCAATGTGTTTCCATTGTGAATGTTTACATATAAATCATATTAAAATCAAGTTTTAACAAAGAATTGAGGATATGAAAAAATCGATACAGAAACTACTCCCGGCACGGGCAGGTAGGTACTGACGAAAACTACTTTTGCCTTATAATCGTCCCAATGTGTTTCCATTGTGAATCTTTACATATAAATCCTATAAAAATCAAGTTTTGACAAAGAATTGAGGATATAAAAAAATCGATACAGAAACTACTCCCGGCACGGGCAGGTAGGTACTGACGAAAACTACTTTTGCCTTATAATCGTCCCAATGTGTTTCCATTGTGAATCTTTACATATAAATCCTATAAAAATCAAGTTTTGACAAAGAATTGAGGATATGAAAAAATCGATAGAGAAACTACTCCCGGCACGAGCAGGTAGGTACTGACGAAAACTAATTTTGTCTTATAATCGTCCCAATGTGTTTCCATTGTGAATCTTTACATATAAATCGTATTAAAATCAAGTTTTGACAAAGAATTGAGGATATGAAAAAATCGACAGAGAAACTACTCCCGGCACGGGCAGGTAGGTACTGACGAAAACTACTTTTGCCTTATAATCGTCCCAATGTGTTTCCATTGTGAATCTTTACATATAAATCGTATAAAAATCAAGTTTTGACAAAGAATTGAGAATATGAAAAAATCGATACAGAAACTACTCCCGGCACGGGCACGTAGGTACTGACGAAAACTACTTTTGTCTTATAATCGTCCCAATGTGTTTCCATTGTGATTCTTTACATATAAATCGTATAAAAATCAATTTTTGACAAAGAATTGAGGATATGAAATAAATCGATACAGAAACTACTCCCGGCACGGGCAGGTAGGTACTGACGAAAACTACTTTTGTCTTTTAATCGTCCCAATGTGTTTCCATTGTGAATGTTTACATATAAATCATATTAAAATCAAGTTTTAACAAAGAATTGAGGATATGAAAAAATCGATACAGAAACTACTCCCGGCACGGGCAAGTAGGTACTGACGAAAACTACTTTTGTCTTTTAATCATCCCAATGTGTTTCCATTGTGAATCTTTACATATAAATCGTATAAAAATCAAGTTTTGACAAGGAATTGAGGATATGAAAAAATCGATACAGAAACTACTCTCGGCACGGGCAGGTAGGTACTGACGAAAACTACTTTTGTCTTATAATCGTCCCAATGTGTTTCCATTGTGAATCTTTACATATAAATCGTATAAAAATCAAGTTTTGACAAAGAATTGAGGATATGAAAAAATCGATACAGAAACTACTCCCGGCACGGGCAGGTAGGTACTGACGAAAACTACTTTTGTCTTTTAATCGTCCCAATGTGTTTCCATTGTGAATGTTTACATATAAATCATATAAAAATCAAGTTTTGACAACGAATTGATGATATGAAAAAATCGATACAGAAACTACTCCCGGCACGGGCAAGTAGGTACTGACGAAAACTACTTTTGTCTTATAATCGTCCCAATGTGTTTCCATTGTGAATCTTTACATATAAATCGTATAAAAATCAAGTTTTGACAAAGAATTGAGGATATGAAAAAAAAGATAGAGAAACTACTCCCGGCACGGGCAGGTAGGTACTGACGAAAACTACTTTTGTCTTATAATCGTCCCAATGTGTTTCCATTGTGAATCTTTACATATAAATCGTATAAAAATCAAGTTTTGACAAAGAATTGAGGATATGAAAAAAAAGATAGAGAAACTACTCCCGGCACGGGCACGTAGGTACTGACGAAAACTACTTTTGTCTTATAATCGTCCCAATGTGTTTCCATTGTGATTCTTTACATATAAATCGTATAAAAATCAAGTTTTGATAAAGAATTGAGGATATGAAATAAATCGATACAGAAACTACTCCCGGCACGGGCAGGTAGGTACTGACGAAAACTACTTTTGTCTTTTAATCGTCCCAATGTGTTTCCATTGTGAATGTTTACATATAAATCATATTAAAATCAAGTTTTGACAAAGAATTGAGGATATGAAGAAATCGATACAGAAACTACTCCCGGCACGGGAAGGTAGGTACTGACGAAAACTACTTTTGTCTTTTAATCGTCCCAATGTGTTTCCATTGTGAATCTTTACATATAAATCGTATAAAAATCAAGTTTTGACAAAGAATTGAGGATATGAAGAAATCGATACAGAAACTACTCCCGGCACGGGCAGGTAGGTACTGACGAAAACTACTTTTGTCTTATAATCGTCCCAATGTGTTTCCATTGTGAATCTTTACATATAAATCGTATAAAAATCAAGTTTTGACAAAGACTTGAGGATATGAAAAAATCGATACAGAAACTACTCCCGGCACGGGCAGGTAGGTACTGACGAAAACTAATTTTGTCTTTTAATCATCCCAATGTGTTTCCATTGTGAATCTTTACATATAAATCGTATAAAAATCAAGTTTTGACAAAGAATTGAGAATATGAAAAAATCGATACAGAAACTACTCCCGGCACGGGCAGGTAGGTACTGACGAAAACTACTTTTGTCTTTTAATCGTCCCAATGTGTTTCCATTGTGAATGTTTACATATAAATCATATTAAAATCAAGTTTTGACAAAGAATTGAGGATATGAAAAAATCGATACAGAAACTACTCCCGGCACGGGCAGGTAGGTACTGACGAAAACTTTTTTTGTCTTATAATCGTCCCAATGTGTTTCCATTGTGAATCTTTACATATAAACCGTATAAAAATCAAGTTTTGACAAAGAATTGAGGATATGAAAAAATCGATAGAGAAACTACTCCCGGCACGGGCAGGTAGGTACTGACGAAAACTACTTTTGTCTTATAATCGTCCCAATGTGTTTCCATTGTGAATCTTTACATATAAATCGTATAAAAATCAAGTTTTGACAAAGAATTGAGGATATGAAAAAATCGATACAGAAACTACTCCCGGCACGGGCAAGTAGGTACTGACGAAAACTACTTTTGTCTTATAATCGTCCCAATGTGTTTCCATTGTGAATCTTTACATATAAATCGTATAAAAATCAAGTTTTGACAAAGAATTGAGAATATGAAAAAATCGATACAGAAACTACTCCCGGCACGGGCACGTAGGTACTGACGAAAACTACTTTTGTCTTATAATCGTCCCAATGTGTTTCCATTGTGATTCTTAACATATAAATCGTATAAAAATCAAGTTTTGACAAAGAATTGAGGATATGAAATAAATCGATACAGAAACTACTCCCGGCACGGGCAGGTAGGTACTGACGAAAACTACTTTTGTCTTTTAATCGTCCCAATGTGTTTCCATTGTGAATGTTTACATATAAATCATATTAAAATCAAGTTTTGACAAAGAATTGAGGATATGGAAAAATCGATACAGAAACTACTCCCGGCACGGGCAGGTAGGTACTGACGAAAACTACTTTTGTCTTACAATCGTCCCAATGTGTTTCCATTGTGAATGTTTACATATAAATAATATTAAAATCAAGTTTTGACAAAGAATTGAGGATATAGAAAAATTGATACAGAAACTACTCCCGGCACGGGCAGGTAGGTACTGACGAAAACAACTTTTGTCTTTTAATCGTCCCAATGTGTTTCCATTGTGAATCTTAACATATAAATCCTATAAAAATCAAGTTTTGACAAAGAATTGAGGATATGAAAAAATCGATACAGAAACTACTCCCGGCACGGGCACGTAGGTACTGACGAAAACTACTTTTGTCTTATAATCGTCCCAATGTGTTTCCATTGTGATTCTTTACATATAAATCGTATAAAAATCAAGTTTTGACAAAGAATTGAGGATATGAAATAAATCGATACAGAAACTACTCCCGGCACGGGCAGGTAGGTACTGACGAAAACTACTTTTGTCTTTTAATCGTCCCAATGTGTTTCCATTGTGAATGTTTACATATAAATCATATTAAAATCAAGTTTTGACAAAGAATTGAGGATATGGAAAAATCGATAAAGAAACTACTCCCGGCACGGGCAGGTAGGTACTGACGAAAACTACTTTTGTCTTATAATCGTCCCAATGTGTTTCCATTGTGAATCTTTACATATAAATCGTATAAAAATCAAGTTTTGACAAAGAATTGAGGATATGAAAAAATCGATACAGAAACTACTCCCGGCACGGGCACGTAGGTACTGACGAAAACTACTTTTGTCTTATAATCGTCCCAATGTGTTTCCATTGTGATTCTTTACATATAAATCGTATAAAAATCAAGTTTTGACAAAGAATTGAGGATATGAAATAAATTGATACAGAAACTACTCCCGACACGGGCAGGTAGGTACTGACGAAAACTACTTTTGTCTTTTAATCGTCCCAATGTGTTTCCATTGTGAATGTTTACATATAAATCATATTAAAATCAAGTTTTGACAAAGAATTGAGGATATGGAAAAATCGATACAGAAACTACTCCCGGCACGGGCAGGTAGGTACTGAAGAAAACTACTTTTGTCTTTTAATCGTCCCAATGTGTTTCCATTGTGAATGTTTACATATAAATTATATTAAAATCAAGTTTTGATAAAGATTTGAGGATATGAAAAAATCGATACAAAGCTACTCTCGGCACGGGCAGGTAGGTACTGACGAAAACTACTTTTGTCTTATAATCGTCCCAATGTGTTTCCATTGTGAATGTTTACATATAAATCGTATAGAAATCAAGTTTTGACAAAGAATTGAGGATATGAAAAAATCGATAGAGAAACTACTCCCGGCACGGGCAGGTAGGTACTGACGAAAACTACTTTTGTCTTATAATCGTCCCAATGTGTTTCCATTGTGAATCTTTACATATAAATCGTATTAAAATCAAATTTTGACAAAGAATTGAGGATATGGAAAAATCGATACAGAAACTACTCCCGGCACGGGCAGGTAGGTACTGACGAATACTACTTTTGTCTCTTAATCATCCCAATGTGTTTCCATTGTGAATGTTTACATATAAATCACATAAAAATCAAGTTTTGACAAAGAATTGAGGATATGAAAAAATCGATACAGAAACTACTCCCGGCACGGGCAGGTAGGTACTGACGAAAACTACTTTTTTCTTATAATCGTCCCAATGTGTTTCCATTGTGAATCTTTACATATAAATCGTATAAAAATCAAGTTTTGACAAAGAATTGAGGATATGAAAAAATCGATACAGAAACTACTTCCGGCACGGGCAGGTAGGTACTGACGAAAACTACTTTTGTCTTATAATCGTCCCAATGTGTTTCCATTGTGAATCTTTACATATAAATCGTATAAAAATCAAGTTTTGACAAAGAATTGAGGATATGAAAAAATCGATACAGAAACTACTCTCGGCACGGGCAGGTAGGTACTGACGAAAACTACTTTTGTCTTATAATCGTCCCAATGTGTTTCCATTGTGAATCTTTACATATAAATCGTATAAAAATCAAGTTTTGACAAAGAATTGAGGATATGAAAAAATCGATACAGAAACTACTCCCGGCACGGGCAGGTAGGTACTGACGAAAACTACTTTTGTCTTTTAATCGTCCCAATGTGTTTCCATTGTGAATGTTTACATATAAATCATATAAAAATCAAGTTTTGACAACGATATGAAAAAATCGATACAGAAACTACTCCCGGCACGGGCAAGTAGGTACTGACGAAAACTACTTTTGTCTTATAATCGTCCCAATGTGTTTCCATTGTGAATCTTTACATATAAATCCTATAAAAATCAAGTTTTGACAAAGAATTGAGAATATGAAAAAATCGATACAGAAACTACTCCCGGCACGGGCACGTAGGTACTGACGAAAACTACTTTTGCCTTATAATCGTCCCAATGTGTTTCCATTGTGATTCTTTACATATAAATCCTATAAAAATCAAGTTTTGACAAAGAATTGAGGATATGAAATAAATCGATACAGAAACTACTCCCGGCACGGGCAGGTAGGTACTGACGAAAACTACTTTTGTCTTTTAATCGTCCCAATGTGTTTCCATTGTGAATGTTTACATATAAATCATATTAAAATCAAGTTTTGACAAAGAATTGAGGATATGAAAAAATCGATACAGAAACTACTCCCGGCACGGGCAGGTAGGTACTGACGAAAACTACTTTTGCCTTATAATCGTCCCAATGTGTTTCCATTGTGAATCTTTACATATAAATCATATAAAAATCAAGTTTTGACAAGGAATTGAGGATATGAAAAAATCGATACAGAAACTACTCTCGGCACGGGCAGGTAGGTACTGACGAAAACTACTTTTGTCTTATAATCGTCCCAATGTGTTTCCATTGTGAATCTTTACATATAAATCCTATAAAAATCAAGTTTTGACAAAGAATTGAGGATATGAAAAAATCGATACAGAAACTACTCCCGGCACGGGCAGGTAGGTACTGACGAAAACTACTTTTGCCTTATAATCGTCCCAATGTGTTTCCATTGTGAATCTTTACATATAAATCCTATAAAAATCAAGTTTTGACAAAGAATTGAGGATATGAAAAAATCGATAGAGAAACTACTCCCGGCACGAGCAGGTAGGTACTGACGAAAACTAATTTTGTCTTATAATCGTCCCAATGTGTTTCCATTGTGAATCTTTACATATAAATCGTATTAAAATCAAGTTTTGACAAGGAATTGAGGATATGAAAAAATCGACAGAGAAACTACTCCCGGCACGGGCAGGTAGGTACTGACGAAAACTACTTTTGTCTTATAATCGTCCCAATGTGTTTCCATTGTGAATCTTTACATATAAATCGTATAAAAATCAAGTTTTGACAAAGAATTGAGAATATGAAAAAATCGATACAGAAACTACTCCCGGCACGGGCACGTAGGTACTGACGAAAACTACTTTTGTCTTATAATCGTCCCAATGTGTTTCCATTGTGATTCTTAACATATAAATCGTATAAAAATCAAGTTTTGACAAAGAATTGAGGATATGAAATAAATCGATACAGAAACTACTCCCGGCACGGGCAGGTAGGTACTGACGAAAACTACTTTTGTCTTTTAATCGTCCCAATGTGTTTCCATTGTGAATGTTTACATATAAATCATATTAAAATCAAGTTTTGACAAAGAATTGAGGATATGAAATAATCGATACAGAAACTACTCCCGGCACGGGCAAGTAGGTACTGACGAAAACTACTTTTGTCTTATAATCGTCCCAATTTGTTTCCATTGTGAATCTTTACATATAAATCGTATAAAAATCAAGTTTTGACAAAGAATTGAGGATATGAAAAAATCGATACAGAAACTACTCCCGGCACGGGCAGGTAGGTACTGACGAAAACTTCTTTTGTCTTTTAATCATCCCAATGTGTTTCCATTGTGATTCTTTACATATAAATCGTATAAAAATCAAGTTTTGACAAGGAATTGAGGATATGAAAAAATCGATACAGAAACTACTCTCGGCACGGGCAGGTAGGTACTGACGAAAACTACTTTTGTCTTATAATCGTCCCAATGTGTTTCCATTGTGAATCTTTACATATAAATCGTATAAAAATCAAGTTTTGACAAAGAATTGAGGATATGAAAAAATCGATACAGAAACTACTCCCGGCACGGGCAGGTAGGTACTGACGAAAACTACTTTTGTCTTTTAATCGTCCCAATGTGTTTCCATTGTGAATGTTTACATATAAATCATATAAAAATCAAGTTTTGACAACGAATTGATGATATGAAAAAATCGATACAGAAACTACTCCCGGCACGGGCAAGTAGGTACTGACGAAAACTACTTTTGTCTTATAATCGTCCCAATGTGTTTCCATTGTGAATCTTTACATATAAATCGTATAAAAATCAAGTTTTGACAAAGAATTGAGGATATGAAAAAAAAGATAGAGAAACTACTCCCGGCACGGGCAGGTAGGTACTGACGAAAACTACTTTTGTCTTATAATCGTCCCAATGTGTTTCCATTGTGAATCTTTACATATAAATCGTATAAAAATCAAGTTTTGACAAAGAATTGAGGATATGAAAAAAAAGATAGAGAAACTACTCCCGGCACGGGCACGTAGGTACTGACGAAAACTACTTTTGTCTTATAATCGTCCCAATGTGTTTCCATTGTGATTCTTTACATATAAATCGTATAAAAATCAAGTTTTGACAAAGAATTGAGGATATGAAATAAATCGATACAGAAACTCCTCCCGGCACGGGCAGGTAGGTACTGACGAAAACTACTTTTGTCTTTTAATCGTCCCAATGTGTTTCCATTGTGAATGTTTACATATAAATCATATTAAAATCAAGTTTTGACAAAGAATTGAGGATATGAAGAAATCGATACAGAAACTACTCCCGGCACGGGCAGGTAGGTACTGACGAAAACTACTTTTGTCTTATAATCGTCCCAATGTGTTTCCATTGTGAATCTTTACATATAAATCGTATAAAAATCAAGTTTTGACAAAGAATTGAGGATATGAAGAAATCGATACAGAAACTACTCCCGGCACGGGCAGGTAGGTACTGACGAAAACTACTTTTGTCTTATAATCGTCCCAATGTGTTTCCATTGTGAATCTTTACATATAAATCGTATAAAAATCAAGTTTTGACAAAGAATTGAGGATATGAAAAAATCGATACAGAAACTACTCCCGGCACGGGCAGGTAGGTACTGACGAAAACTAATTTTGTCTTTTAATCATCCCAATGTGTTTCCATTGTGAATCTTTACATATAAATCGTATAAAAATCAAGTTTTGACAAAGAATTGAGAATATGAAAAAATCGATACAGAAACTACTCCCGGCACGGGCAGGTAGGTACTGACGAAAACTACTTTTGTCTTTTAATCGTCCCAATGTGTTTCCATTGTGAATGTTTACATATAAATCATATTAAAATCAAGTTTTGACAAAGAATTGAGGATATGAAAAAATCGATACAGAAACTACTCCCGGCACGGGCAGGTAGGTACTGACGAAAACTTTTTTTGTCTTATAATCGTCCCAATTTGTTTCCATTGTGAATCTTTACATATAAACCGTATAAAAATCAAGTTTTGACAAAGAATTGAGGATATGAAAAAATCGATAGAGAAACTACTCCCGGCACGGGCAAGTAGGTACTGACGAAAACTACTTTTGTCTTATAATCGTCCCAATGTGTTTCCATTGTGAATCTTTACATATAAATCGTATAAAAATCAAGTTTTGACAAAGAATTGAGAATATGAAAAAATCGATACAGAAACTACTCCCGGCACGGGCACGTAGGTACTGACGAAAACTACTTTTGTCTTATAACCGTCCCAATGTGTTTCCATTGTGATTCTTAACATATAAATCGTATAAAAATCAAGTTTTGACAAAGAATTGAGGATATGAAATAAATCGATACAGAAACTACTCCCGGCACGGGCAGGTAGGTACTGACGAAAACTACTTTTGTCTTTTAATCGTCCCAATGTGTTTCCATTGTGAATGTTTACATATAAATCATATTAAAATCAAGTTTTGACAAAGAATTGAGGATATGAAATAATCGATACAGAAACTACTCCCGGCACGGGCAAGTAGGTACTGACGAAAACTACTTTTGTCTTATAATCGTCCCAATTTGTTTCCATTGTGAATCTTTACATATAAATCGTATAAAAATCAAGTTTTGACAAAGAATTGAGGATATGAAAAAATCGATACAGAAACTACTCCCGGCACGGGCAGGTAGGTACTGACGAAAACTTCTTTTGTCTTTTAATCATCCCAATGTGTTTCCATTGTGATTCTTTACATATAAATCGTATAAAAATCAAGTTTTGACAAGGAATTGAGGATATGAAAAAATCGATACAGAAACTACTCTCGGCACGGGCAGGTAGGTACTGACGAAAACTACTTTTGTCTTATAATCGTCCCAATGTGTTTCCATTGTGAATCTTTACATATAAATCGTATAAAAATCAAGTTTTGACAAAGAATTGAGGATATGAAAAAATCGATACAGAAACTACTCCCGGCACGGGCAGGTAGGTACTGACGAAAACTACTTTTGTCTTTTAATCGTCCCAATGTGTTTCCATTGTGAATGTTTACATATAAATCATATAAAAATCAAGTTTTGACAACGAATTGATGATATGAAAAAATCGATACAGAAACTACTCCCGGCACGGGCAAGTAGGTACTGACGAAAACTACTTTTGTCTTATAATCGTCCCAATGTGTTTCCATTGTGAATCTTTACATATAAATCGTATAAAAATCAAGTTTTGACAAAGAATTGAGGATATGAAAAAAAAGATAGAGAAACTACTCCCGGCACGGGCAGGTAGGTACTGACGAAAACTACTTTTGTCTTATAATCGTCCCAATGTGTTTCCATTGTGAATCTTTACATATAAATCGTATAAAAATCAAGTTTTGACAAAGAATTGAGGATATGAAAAAAAAGATAGAGAAACTACTCCCGGCACGGGCACGTAGGTACTGACGAAAACTACTTTTGTCTTATAATCGTCCCAATGTGTTTCCATTGTGATTCTTTACATATAAATCGTATAAAAATCAAGTTTTGACAAAGAATTGAGGATATGAAATAAATCGATACAGAAACTCCTCCCGGCACGGGCAGGTAGGTACTGACGAAAACTACTTTTGTCTTTTAATCGTCCCAATGTGTTTCCATTGTGAATGTTTACATATAAATCATATTAAAATCAAGTTTTGACAAAGAATTGAGGATATGAAGAAATCGATACAGAAACTACTCCCGGCACGGGCAGGTAGGTACTGACGAAAACTACTTTTGTCTTATAATCGTCCCAATGTGTTTCCATTGTGAATCTTTACATATAAATCGTATAAAAATCAAGTTTTGACAAAGAATTGAGGATATGAAGAAATCGATACAGAAACTACTCCCGGCACGGGCAGGTAGGTACTGACGAAAACTACTTTTGTCTTATAATCGTCCCAATGTGTTTCCATTGTGAATCTTTACATATAAATCGTATAAAAATCAAGTTTTGACAAAGAATTGAGGATATGAAAAAATCGATACAGAAACTACTCCCGGCACGGGCAGGTAGGTACTGACGAAAACTAATTTTGTCTTTTAATCATCCCAATGTGTTTCCATTGTGAATCTTTACATATAAATCGTATAAAAATCAAGTTTTGACAAAGAATTGAGAATATGAAAAAATCGATACAGAAACTACTCCCGGCACGGGCAGGTAGGTACTGACGAAAACTACTTTTGTCTTTTAATCGTCCCAATGTGTTTCCATTGTGAATGTTTACATATAAATCATATTAAAATCAAGTTTTGACAAAGAATTGAGGATATGAAAAAATCGATACAGAAACTACTCCCGGCACGGGCAGGTAGGTACTGACGAAAACTTTTTTTGTCTTATAATCGTCCCAATGTGTTTCCATTGTGAATCTTTACATATAAACCGTATAAAAATCAAGTTTTGACAAAGAATTGAGGATATGAAAAAATCGATAGAGAAACTACTCCCGGCACGGGCAAGTAGGTACTGACGAAAACTACTTTTGTCTTATAATCGTCCCAATGTGTTTCCATTGTGAATCTTTACATATAAATCGTATAAAAATCAAGTTTTGACAAAGAATTGAGAATATGAAAAAATCGATACAGAAACTACTCCCGGCACGGGCACGTAGGTACTGACGAAAACTACTTTTGTCTTATAACCGTCCCAATGTGTTTCCATTGTGATTCTTAACATATAAATCGTATAAAAATCAAGTTTTGACAAAGAATTGAGGATATGAAATAAATCGATACAGAAACTACTCCCGGCACGGGCAGGTAGGTACTGACGAAAACTACTTTTGTCTTTTAATCGTCCCAATGTGTTTCCATTGTGAATGTTTACATATAAATCATATTAAAATCAAGTTTTGACAAAGAATTGAGGATATGGAAAAATCGATACAGAAACTACTCCCGGCACGGGCAGGTAGGTACTGACGAAAACTACTTTTGTCTTACAATCGTCCCAATGTGTTTCCATTGTGAATGTTTACATATAAATAATATTAAAATCAAGTTTTGACAAAGAATTGAGGATATAGAAAAATTGATACAGAAACTACTCCCGGCACGGGCACGTAGGTACTGACGAAAACTACTTTTGTCTTATAATCGTCCCAATGTGTTTCCATTGTGATTCTTTACATATAAATCGTATAAAAATCAAGTTTTTACAAAGAATTGAGGATATGAAATAAATCGATACAGAAACTACTCCCGGCACGGGCAGGTAGGTACTGACGAAAACTACTTTTGTCTTTTAATCGTCCCAATGTGTTTCCATTGTGAATGTTTACATATAAATCATATTAAAATCAAGTTTTGACAAAGAATTGAGGATATGGAAAAATCGATAAAGAAACTACTCCCGGCACGGGCAGGTAGGTACTGACGAAAACTACTTTTGTCTTATAATCGTCCCAATGTGTTTCCATTGTGAATCTTTACATATAAATCGTATAAAAATCAAGTTTTGACAAAGAATTGAGGATATGGAAAAATCGATAAAGAAACTACTCCCGGCACGGGCAGGTAGGTACTGACGAAAACTACTTTTGTCTTATAATCGTCCCAATGTGTTTCCATTGTGAATCTTTACATATAAACCGTATAAAAATCAAGTTTTGACAAAGAATTGAGGATATGAAAAAATCGATAGAGAAACTACTCCCGGCACGGGCAGGTAGGTACTGACGAATACTACTTTTGTCTTATAATCGTCCCAATGTGTTTCCATTGTGAATCACATATAAATCGTATAAAAATCAAGTTTTGACAAAGAATTGAGGATATGAAAAAATCGATACAGAAACTACTCCCGGCACGGGCAAGTAGGTACTGACGAAAACTACTTTTGTCTTATAATCGTCCCAATGTGTTTCCATTGTGAATCTTTACATATAAATCATATAAAAATCAAGTTTTGACAAAGAATTGAGGATATGAAAAAATCGACAGAGAAACTACTCCCGGCACGGGCAGGTAGGTACTGACGAAAACTTCTTTTGTCTTATAATCGTCCCAATGTGTTTCCATTGTGAATCTTTACATATAAATCGTATAAAAATCAAGTTTTGACAAAGAATTGAGAATATGAAAAAATCGATACAGAAACTACTCCCGGCACGGGCACGTAGGTACTGACGAAAACTACTTTTGTCTTATAATCGTCCCAATGTGTTTCCATTGTGATTCTTAACATATAAATCGTATAAAAATCAAGTTTTGACAAAGAATTGAGGATATGAAATAAATCGATACAGAAACTACTCCCGGCACGGGCAGGTAGGTACTGACGAAAACTACTTTTGTCTTTTAATCGTCCCAATGTGTTTCCATTGTGAATGTTTACATATAAATCATATTAAAATCAAGTTTTGACAAAGAATTGAGGATATGAAAAAATCGATACAGAAACTACTCCCGGCACGGGCACGTAGGTACTGACGAAAACTACTTTTGTCTTATAATCGTCCCAATGTGTTTCCATTGTGAATCTTTACATATAAATCCTATAAAAATCAAGTTTTGACAAACAATTGAGGATATGAAAAAATCGATAGAGAAACTACTCCCGGCACGGGCAGGTAGGTACTGACGAAAACTACTTTTGTCTTATAATCGTCACAATGTGTTTCCATTGTGAATCTTTACATATAAATCGTATAAAAATCAAGTTTTGACAAAGAATTGAGGATATGAAAAAATCGATACAGAAACTACTCCCGGCACGGGCAAGTAGGTACTGACGAAAACTACTTTTGTCTTATAATCGTCCCAATGTGTTTCCATTGTGAATCTTTACATATAAATCGTATAAAAATCAAGTTTTGACAAAGAATTGAGGATATGAAAAAATCGACAGAGAAACTACTCCCGGCACGGGCAGGTAGGTACTGACGAAAACTACTTTTGTCTTATAATCGTCCCAATGTGTTTCCATTGTGAATGTTTACATATAAATCATATTAAAATCAAGTTTTGACAAAGAATTGAGGATATGGAAAAATCGATACAGAAACTACTCCCGGCACGGGCAGGTAGGTACTGACGAAAACTACTTTTGTCTTATAATCGTCCCAATGTGTTTCCATTGTGAATGTTTACATATAAATCATATTAAAATCAAGTTTTGACAAAGAATTGAGGATATGGAAAAATCGATACAGAAACTACTCCCGGCACGGGCAGGTAGGTACTGACGAAAACTACTTTTGTCTTATAATCGTCCCAATGTGTTTCCATTGTGAATCTTTACATATAAATCGTATAAAAATCAAGTTTTGACAAAGAATTGAGGATATGAAGAAATCGATACAGAAACTACTCCCGGCACGGGCAGGTAGGTACTGACGAAAACTACTTTTGTCTTATAATCGTCCCAATGTGTTTCCATTGTGAATCTTTACATATAAACCGTATAAAAATCAAGTTTTGACAAAGAATTGAGGATATGAAAAAATCGATAGAGAAACTACTCCCGGCACGGGCAGGTAGGTACTGACGAAAACTACTTTTGTCTTATAATCGTCCCAATGTGTTTCCATTGTGAATCTTTACATATAAATCGTATAAAAATCAAGTTTTGACAAAGAATTGAGGATATGAAAAAATCGATACAGAAACTACTCCCGGCACGGGCAAGTAGGTACTGACGAAAACTACTTTTGTCTTATAATCGTCCCAATGTGTTTCCATTGTGAATCTTTACATATAAATCGTATAAAAATCAAGTTTTGACAAAGAATTGAGAATATGAAAAAATCGATACAGAAACTACTCCCGGCACGGGCACGTAGGTACTGACGAAAACTACTTTTGTCTTATAATCGTCCCAATGTGTTTCCATTGTGATTCTTAACATATAAATCGTATAAAAATCAAGTTTTGACAAAGAATTGAGGATATGAAATAAATCGATACAGAAACTACTCCCGGCACGGGCAGGTAGGTACTGACGAAAACTACTTTTGTCTTTTAATCGTCCCAATGTGTTTCCATTGTGAATGTTTACATATAAATCATATTAAAATCAAGTTTTGACAAAGAATTGAGGATATGGAAAAATCGATACAGAAACTACTCCCGGCACGGGCAGGTAGGTACTGACGAAAACTACTTTTGTCTTACAATCGTCCCAATGTGTTTCCATTGTGAATGTTTACATATAAATAATATTAAAATCAAGTTTTGACAAAGAATTGAGGATATAGAAAAATTGATACAGAAACTACTCCCGGCACGGGCAGGTAGGTACTGACGAAAACTACTTTTGTCTTTTAATCGTCCCAATGTGTTTCCATTGTGAATCTTAACATATAAATCCTATAAAAATCAAGTTTTGACAAAGAATTGAGGATATGAAAAAATCGATACAGAAACTACTCCCGGCACGGGCACGTAGGTACTGACGAAAACTACTTTTGTCTTATAATCGTCCCAATGTGTTTCCATTGTGATTCTTTACATATAAATCGTATAAAAATCAAGTTTTTACAAAGAATTGAGGATATGAAATAAATCGATACAGAAACTACTCCCGGCACGGGCAGGTAGGTACTGACGAAAACTACTTTTGTCTTTTAATCGTCCCAATGTGTTTCCATTGTGAATGTTTACATATAAATCATATTAAAATCAAGTTTTGACAAAGAATTGAGGATATGGAAAAATCGATAAAGAAACTACTCCCGGCACGGGCAGGTAGGTACTGACGAAAACTACTTTTGTTTTATAATCGTCCCAATGTGTTTCCATTGTGAATCTTTACATATAAACCGTATAAAAATCAAGTTTTGACAAAGAATTGAGGATATGAAAAAATCGATAGAGAAACTACTCCCGGCACGGGCAGGTAGGTACTGACGAATACTACTTTTGTCTTATAATCGTCCCAATGTGTTTCCATTGTGAATGTTTACATATAAATCATATTAAAATCAAGTTTTGACAAAGAATTGAGGATATGGAAAAATCGATAAAGAAACTACTCCCGGCACGGGCAGGTAGGTACTGACGAAAACTACTTTTGTCTTATAATCGTCCCAATGTGTTTCCATTGTGAATCTTTACATATAAACCGTATAAAAATCAAGTTTTGACAAAGAATTGAGGATATGAAAAAATCGATAGAGAAACTACTCCCGGCACGGGCAGGTAGGTACTGACGAATACTACTTTTGTCTTATAATCGTCCCAATGTGTTTCCATTGTGAATCACATATAAATCGTATAAAAATCAAGTTTTGACAAAGAATTGAGGATATGAAAAAATCGATACAGAAACTACTCCCGGCACGGGCAAGTAGGTACTGACGAAAACTACTTTTGTCTTATAATCGTCCCAATGTGTTTCCATTGTGAATCTTTACATATAAATCATAAAAAAATCAAGTTTTGACAAAGAATTGAGGATATGAAAAAATCGACAGAGAAACTACTCCCGGCACGGGCAGGTAGGTACTGACGAAAACTTCTTTTGTCTTATAATCGTCGCAATGTGTTTCCATTGTGAATCTTTACATATAAATCGTATAAAAATCAAGTTTTGACAAAGAATTGAGAATATGAAAAAATCGATACAGAAACTACTCCCGGCACGGGCACGTAGGTACTGACGAAAACTACTTTTGTCTTATAATCGTCCCAATGTGTTTCCATTGTGATTCTTAACATATAAATCGTATAAAAATCAAGTTTTGACAAAGAATTGAGGATATGAAATAAATCGATACAGAAACTACTCCCGGCACGGGCAGGTAGGTACTGACGAAAACTTCTTTTGTCTTTTAATCGTCCCAATGTGTTTCCATTGTGAATGTTTACATATAAATCATATTAAAATCAAGTTTTGACAAAGAATTGAGGATATGGAAAAATCGATACAGAAACTACTCCCGGCACGGGCAGGTAGGTACTGACGAAAACTACTTTTGTCTTATAATCGTCCCAATGTGTTTCCATTGTGAATGTTTACATATAAATCATATTAAAATCAAGTTTTGACAAAGAATTGAGGATATGGAAAAATCGATACAGAAACTACTCCCGGCACGGGCACGTAGGTACTGACGAAAACTACTTTTGTCTTATAATCGTCCCAATGTGTTTCCATTGTGATTCTTTACATATAAATCGTATAAAAATCAAGTTTTGACAAAGAATTGAGGATATGAAATAAATCGATACAGAAACTACTCCCGGCACGGGCAGGTAGGTACTGACGAAAACTACTTTTGTCTTTTAATCGTCCCAATGTGTTTCCATTGTGAATGTTTACATATAAATCATATTAAAATCAAGTTTTGACAAAGAATTGAGGATATGAAAAAATCGATACAGAAACTACTCCCGGCACGGGCAGGTAGGTACTGACGAAAACTACTTTTGTCTTATAATCGTCCCAATGTGTTTCCATTGTGAATCTTTACATATAAACCGTATAAAAATCAAGTTTTGACAAAGAATTGAGGATATGAAAAAATCGATAGAGAAACTACTCCCGGCACGGGCAGGTAGGTACTGACGAAAACTACTTTTGTCTTATAATCGTCCCAATGTGTTTCCATTGTGAATCTTTACATATAAATCGTATAAAAATCAAGTTTTGACAAAGAATTGAGGATATGAAAAAATCGATACAGAAACTACTCCCGGCACGGGCAAGTAGGTACTGACGAAAACTACTTTTGTCTTATAATCGTCCCAATGTGTTTCCATTGTGAATCTTTACATATAAATCGTATAAAAATCAAGTTTTGACAAAGAATTGAGGATATGAAAAAATCGACAGAGAAACTACTCCCGGCACGGGCAGGTAGGTACTGACGAAAACTACTTTTGTCTTATAATCGTCCCAATGTGTTTCCATTGTGAATGTTTACATATAAATCATATTAAAATCAAGTTTTGACAAAGAATTGAGGATATGGAAAAATCGATACAGAAACTACTCCCGGCACGGGCACGTAGGTACTGACGAAAACTACTTTTGTCTTATAATCGTCCCAATGTGTTTCCATTGTGATTCTTTACATATAAATCGTATAAAAATCAAGTTTTGACAAAGAATTGAGGATATGAAATAAATCGATACAGAAACTACTCCCGGCACGGGCAGGTAGGTACTGACGAAAACTACTTTTGTCTTTTAATCGTCCCAATGTGTTTCCATTGTGAATGTTTACATATAAATCATATTAAAATCAAGTTTTGACAAAGAATTGAGGATATGAAAAAATCGATACAGAAACTACTCCCGGCACGGGCAGGTAGGTACTGACGAAAACTACTTTTGTCTTATAATCGTCCCAATGTGTTTCCATTGTGAATCTTTACATATAAACCGTATAAAAATCAAGTTTTGACAAAGAATTGAGGATATGAAAAAATCGATAGAGAAACTACTCCCGGCACGGGCAGGTAGGTACTGACGAAAACTACTTTTGTCTTATAATCGTCCCAATGTGTTTCCATTGTGAATCTTTACATATAAATCGTATAAAAATCAAGTTTTGACAAAGAATTGAGGATATGAAAAAATCGATACAGAAACTACTCCCGGCACGGGCAAGTAGGTACTGACGAAAACTACTTTTGTCTTATAATCGTCCCAATGTGTTTCCATTGTGAATCTTTACATATAAATCGTATAAAAATCAAGTTTTGACAAAGAATTGAGGATATGAAAAAATCGACAGAGAAACTACTCCCGGCACGGGCAGGTAGGTACTGACGAAAACTACTTTTGTCTTATAATCGTCCCAATGTGTTTCCATTGTGAATGTTTATATATAAATCATATTAAAATCAAGTTTTGACAAAGAATTGAGGATATGGAAAAATCGATACAGAAACTACTCCCGGCACGGGCAGGTAGGTACTGACGAAAACTACTTTTGTCTTATAATCGTCCCAATGTGTTTCCATTGTGAATGTTTACATATAAATCATATTAAAATCAAGTTTTGACAAAGAATTGAGGATATGGAAAAATCGATACAGAAACTACTCCCGGCACGGGCAGGTAGGTACTGACGAAAACTACTTTTGTCTTACAATCGTCCCAATGTGTTTCCATTGTGAATGTTTACATATAAATAATATTAAAATCAAGTTTTGACAAAGAATTGAGGATATAGAAAAATTGATACAGAAACTACTCCCGGCACGGGCAGGTAGGTACTGACGAAAACTACTTTTGTCTTTTAATCGTCCCAATGTGTTTCCATTGTGAATCTTAACATATAAATCCTATAAAAATCAAGTTTTGACAAAGAATTGAGGATATGAAAAAATCGATACAGAAACTACTCCCGGCACGGGCACGTAGGTACTGACGAAAACTACTTTTGTCTTATAATCGTCCCAATGTGTTTCCATTGTGATTCTTTACATATAAATCGTATAAAAATCAAGTTTTTACAAAGAATTGAGGATATGAAATAAATCGATACAGAAACTACTCCCGGCACGGGCAGGTAGGTACTGACGAAAACTACTTTTGTCTTTTAATCGTCCCAATGTGTTTCCATTGTGAATGTTTACATATAAATCATATTAAAATCAAGTTTTGACAAAGAATTGAGGATATGGAAAAATCGATAAAGAAACTACTCCCGGCACGGGCAGGTAGGTACTGACGAAAACTACTTTTGTCTTTTAATCGTCCCAATGTGTTTCCATTGTGAATGTTTACATATAAATCATATTAAAATCAAGTTTTGACAAAGAATTGAGGATATGGAAAAATCGATACAGAAACTACTCCCGGCACGGGCAGGTAGGTACTGACGAAAACTACTTTTGTCTTACAATCGTCCCAATGTGTTTCCATTGTGAATGTTTACATATAAATAATATTAAAATCAAGTTTTGACAAAGAATTGAGGATATAGAAAAATTGATACAGAAACTACTCCCGGCACGGGCAGGTAGGTACTGACGAAAACTACTTTTGTCTTTTAATCGTCCCAATGTGTTTCCATTGTGAATCTTAACATATAAATCCTATAAAAATCAAGTTTTGACAAAGAATTGAGGATATGAAAAAATCGATACAGAAACTACTCCCGGCACGGGCACGTAGGTACTGACGAAAACTACTTTTGTCTTATAATCGTCCCAATGTGTTTCCATTGTGATTCTTTACATATAAATCGTATAAAAATCAAGTTTTTACAAAGAATTGAGGATATGAAATAAATCGATACAGAAACTACTCCCGGCACGGGCAGGTAGGTACTGACGAAAACTACTTTTGTCTTTTAATCGTCCCAATGTGTTTCCATTGTGAATGTTTACATATAAATCATATTAAAATCAAGTTTTGACAAAGAATTGAGGATATGGAAAAATCGATAAAGAAACTACTCCCGGCACGGGCAGGTAGGTACTGACGAAAACTACTTTTGTCTTATAATCGTCCCAATGTGTTTCCATTGTGAATCTTTACATATAAATCGTATAAAAATCAAGTTTTGACAAAGAATTGAGGATATGGAAAAATCGATAAAGAAACTACTCCCGGCACGGGCAGGTAGGTACTGACGAAAACTACTTTTGTCTTATAATCGTCCCAATGTGTTTCCATTGTGAATCTTTACATATAAACCGTATAAAAATCAAGTTTTGACAAAGAATTGAGGATATGAAAAAATCGATAGAGAAACTACTCCCGGCACGGGCAGGTAGGTACTGACGAAAACTACTTTTGTCTTATAATCGTCCCAATGTGTTTCCATTGTGAATCTTTACATATAAATCATAAAAAAATCAAGTTTTGACAAAGAATTGAGGATATGAAAAAATCGACAGAGAAACTACTCCCGGCACGGGCAGGTAGGTACTGACGAAAACTTCTTTTGTCTTATAATCGTCCCAATGTGTTTCCATTGTGAATCTTTACATATAAATCGTATAAAAATCAAGTTTTGACAAAGAATTGAGGATATGAAAAAATCGATACAGAAACTACTCCCGGCACGGGCAAGTAGGTACTGACGAAAACTACTTTTGTCTTATAATCGTCCCAATGTGTTTCCATTGTGAATCTTTACATATAAATCATATAAAAATCAAGTTTTGACAAAGAATTGAGGATATGAAAAAATCGACAGAGAAACTACTCCCGGCACGGGCAGGTAGGTACTGACGAAAACTTCTTTTGTCTTATAATCGTCCCAATGTGTTTCCATTGTGAATCTTTACATATAAATCGTATAAAAATCAAGTTTTGACAAAGAATTGAGAATATGAAAAAATCGATACAGAAACTACTCCCGGCACGGGCACGTAGGTACTGACGAAAACTACTTTTGTCTTATAATCGTCCCAATGTGTTTCCATTGTGATTCTTAACATATAAATCGTATAAAAATCAAGTTTTGACAAAGAATTGAGGATATGGAAAAATCGATACAGAAACTACTCCCGGCACGGGCAGGTAGGTACTGACGAAAACTACTTTTGTCTTTTAATCGTCCCAATGTGTTTCCATTGTGAATGTTTACATATAAATCATATTAAAATCAAGTTTTGACAAAGAATTGAGGATATGAAAAAATCGATACAGAAACTACTCCCGGCACGGGCAGGTAGGTACTGACGAAAACTACTTTTGTCTTATAATCGTCCCAATGTGTTTCCATTGTGAATCTTTACATATAAACCGTATAAAAATCAAGTTTTGACAAAGAATTGAGGATATGAAAAAATCGATAGAGAAACTACTCCCGGCACGGGCAGGTAGGTACTGACGAAAACTACTTTTGTCTTATAATCGTCCCAATGTGTTTCCATTGTGAATCTTTACATATAAATCGTATAAAAATCAAGTTTTGACAAAGAATTGAGGATATGAAAAAATCGATACAGAAACTACTCCCGGCACGGGCAAGTAGGTACTGACGAAAACTACTTTTGTCTTATAATCGTCCCAATGTGTTTCCATTGTGAATCTTTACATATAAATCGTATAAAAATCAAGTTTTGACAAAGAATTGAGGATATGAAAAAATCGACAGAGAAACTACTCCCGGCACGGGCAGGTAGGTACTGACGAAAACTACTTTTGTCTTATAATCGTCCCAATGTGTTTCCATTGTGAATGTTTACATATAAATCATATTAAAATCAAGTTTTGACAAAGAATTGAGGATATGGAAAAATCGATACAGAAACTACTCCCGGCACGGGCAGGTAGGTACTGACGAAAACTACTTTTGTCTTATAATCGTCCCAATGTGTTTCCATTGTGAATGTTTACATATAAATCATATTAAAATCAAGTTTTGACAAAGAATTGAGGATATGGAAAAATCGATACAGAAACTACTCCCGGCACGGGCAGGTAGGTACTGACGAAAACTACTTTTGTCTTATAATCGTCCCAATGTGTTTCCATTGTGAATCTTTACATATAAATCGTATAAAAATCAAGTTTTGACAAAGAATTGAGGATATGAAGAAATCGATACAGAAACTACTCCCGGCACGGGCAGGTAGGTACTGACGAAAACTACTTTTGTCTTATAATCGTCCCAATGTGTTTCCATTGTGAATCTTTACATATAAACCGTATAAAAATCAAGTTTTGACAAAGAATTGAGGATATGAAAAAATCGATAGAGAAACTACTCCCGGCACGGGCAGGTAGGTACTGACGAAAACTACTTTTGTCTTATAATCGTCCCAATGTGTTTCCATTGTGAATGTTTACATATAAATCGTATAAAAATCAAGTTTTGACAAAGAATTGAGGATATGAAAAAGTCGATACAGAAACTACTCCCGGCACGGGCAAGTAGGTACTGACGAAAACTACTTTCGTCTTATAATCGTCCCAATGTGTTTCCATTGTGAATCTTTACATATAAATCGTATAAAAATCAAGTTTTGACAAAGAATTGAGAATATGAAAAAATCGATACAGAAACTACTCCCGGCACGGGCACGTAGGTACTGACGAAAACTACTTTTGTCTTATAATCGTCCCAATGTGTTTCCATTGTGATTCTTAACATATAAATCGTATAAAAATCAAGTTTTGACAAAGAATTGAGGATATGAAAAAATCGATACAGAAACTACTCCCGGCACGGGCAGGTAGGTACTGACGAAAACTACTTTTGTCTTTTAATCGTCCCAATGTGTTTCCATTGTGAATGTTTACATATAAATCATATTAAAATCAAGTTTTGACAAAGAATTGAGGATATGGAAAAATCGATACAGAAACTACTCCCGGCACGGGCAGGTAGGTACTGACGAAAACTACTTTTGTCTTACAATCGTCCCAATGTGTTTCCATTGTGAATGTTTACATATAAATAATATTAAAATCAAGTTTTGACAAAGAATTGAGGATATAGAAAAATTGATACAGAAACTACTCCCGGCACGGGCAGGTAGGTACTGACGAAAACTACTTTTGTCTTTTAATCGTCCCAATGTGTTTCCATTGTGAATCTTAACATATAAATCCTATAAAAATCAAGTTTTGACAAAGAATTGAGGATATGAAAAAATCGATACAGAAACTACTCCCGGCACGGGCACGTAGGTACTGACGAAAACTACTTTTGTCTTATAATCGTCCCAATGTGTTTCCATTGTGATTCTTTACATATAAATCGTATAAAAATCAAGTTTTTACAAAGAATTGAGGATATGAAATAAATCGATACAGAAACTACTCCCGGCACGGGCAGGTAGGTACTGACGAAAACTACTTTTGTCTTTTAATCGTCCCAATGTGTTTCCATTGTGAATGTTTACATATAAATCATATTAAAATCAAGTTTTGACAAAGAATTGAGGATATGGAAAAATCGATAAAGAAACTACTCCCGGCACGGGCAGGTAGGTACTGACGAAAACTACTTTTGTCTTATAATCGTCCCAATGTGTTTCCATTGTGAATCTTTACATATAAACCGTATAAAAATCAAGTTTTGACAAAGAATTGAGGATATGAAAAAATCGATAGAGAAACTACTCCCGGCACGGGCAGGTAGGTACTGACGAATACTACTTTTGTCTTATAATCGTCCCAATGTGTTTCCATTGTGAATCACATATAAATCGTATAAAAATCAAGTTTTGACAAAGAATTGAGGATATGAAAAAATCGATACAGAAACTACTCCCGGCACGGGCAAGTAGGTACTGACGAAAACTACTTTTGTCTTATAATCGTCCCAATGTGTTTCCATTGTGAATCTTTACATATAAATCATAAAAAAATCAAGTTTTGACAAAGAATTGAGGATATGAAAAAATCGACAGAGAAACTACTCCCGGCACGGGCAGGTAGGTACTGACGAAAACTTCTTTTGTCTTATAATCGTCGCAATGTGTTTCCATTGTGAATCTTTACATATAAATCGTATAAAAATCAAGTTTTGACAAAGAATTGAGAATATGAAAAAATCGATACAGAAACTACTCCCGGCACGGGCACGTAGGTACTGACGAAAACTACTTTTGTCTTATAATCGTCCCAATGTGTTTCCATTGTGATTCTTAACATATAAATCGTATAAAAATCAAGTTTTGACAAAGAATTGAGGATATGAAATAAATCGATACAGAAACTACTCCCGGCACGGGCAGGTAGGT
Organism: Eupithecia dodoneata; assembly: GCA_947044415.1. Taxonomy (NCBI): domain Eukaryota; kingdom Metazoa; phylum Arthropoda; class Insecta; order Lepidoptera; family Geometridae; genus Eupithecia; species Eupithecia dodoneata. The sequence goes on along the minus strand of OX345656.1, from coordinate 118,797 downwards.
ACTGACGAAAACTTCTTTTGTCTTTTAATCGTCCCAATGTGTTTCCATTGTGAATGTTTACATATAAATCATATTAAAATCAAGTTTTGACAAAGAATTGAGGATATGGAAAAATCGATACAGAAACTACTCCCGGCACGGGCAGGTAGGTACTGACGAAAACTACTTTTGTCTTATAATCGTCCCAATGTGTTTCCATTGTGAATGTTTACATATAAATCATATTAAAATCAAGTTTTGACAAAGAATTGAGGATATGGAAAAATCGATACAGAAACTACTCCCGGCACGGGCACGTAGGTACTGACGAAAACTACTTTTGTCTTATAATCGTCCCAATGTGTTTCCATTGTGATTCTTTACATATAAATCGTATAAAAATCAAGTTTTGACAAAGAATTGAGGATATGAAATAAATCGATACAGAAACTACTCCCGGCACGGGCAGGTAGGTACTGACGAAAACTACTTTTGTCTTTTAATCGTCCCAATGTGTTTCCATTGTGAATGTTTACATATAAATCATATTAAAATCAAGTTTTGACAAAGAATTGAGGATATGAAAAAATCGATACAGAAACTACTCCCGGCACGGGCAGGTAGGTACTGACGAAAACTACTTTTGTCTTATAATCGTCCCAATGTGTTTCCATTGTGAATCTTTACATATAAACCGTATAAAAATCAAGTTTTGACAAAGAATTGAGGATATGAAAAAATCGATAGAGAAACTACTCCCGGCACGGGCAGGTAGGTACTGACGAAAACTACTTTTGTCTTATAATCGTCCCAATGTGTTTCCATTGTGAATCTTTACATATAAATCGTATAAAAATCAAGTTTTGACAAAGAATTGAGGATATGAAAAAATCGACAGAGAAACTACTCCCGGCACGGGCAGGTAGGTACTGACGAAAACTACTTTTGTCTTATAATCGTCCCAATGTGTTTCCATTGTGAATGTTTACATATAAATCATATTAAAATCAAGTTTTGACAAAGAATTGAGGATATGGAAAAATCGATACAGAAACTACTCCCGGCACGGGCACGTAGGTACTGACGAAAACTACTTTTGTCTTATAATCGTCCCAATGTGTTTCCATTGTGATTCTTTACATATAAATCGTATAAAAATCAAGTTTTGACAAAGAATTGAGGATATGAAATAAATCGATACAGAAACTACTCCCGGCACGGGCAGGTAGGTACTGACGAAAACTACTTTTGTCTTTTAATCGTCCCAATGTGTTTCCATTGTGAATGTTTACATATAAATCATATTAAAATCAAGTTTTGACAAAGAATTGAGGATATGAAAAAATCGATACAGAAACTACTCCCGGCACGGGCAGGTAGGTACTGACGAAAACTACTTTTGTCTTATAATCGTCCCAATGTGTTTCCATTGTGAATCTTTACATATAAACCGTATAAAAATCAAGTTTTGACAAAGAATTGAGGATATGAAAAAATCGATAGAGAAACTACTCCCGGCACGGGCAGGTAGGTACTGACGAAAACTACTTTTGTCTTATAATCGTCCCAATGTGTTTCCATTGTGAATCTTTACATATAAATCGTATAAAAATCAAGTTTTGACAAAGAATTGAGGATATGAAAAAATCGATACAGAAACTACTCCCGGCACGGGCAAGTAGGTACTGACGAAAACTACTTTTGTCTTATAATCGTCCCAATGTGTTTCCATTGTGAATCTTTACATATAAATCGTATAAAAATCAAGTTTTGACAAAGAATTGAGGATATGAAAAAATCGACAGAGAAACTACTCCCGGCACGGGCAGGTAGGTACTGACGAAAACTACTTTTGTCTTATAATCGTCCCAATGTGTTTCCATTGTGAATGTTTACATATAAATCATATTAAAATCAAGTTTTGACAAAGAATTGAGGATATGGAAAAATCGATACAGAAACTACTCCCGGCACGGGCAGGTAGGTACTGACGAAAACTACTTTTGTCTTATAATCGTCCCAATGTGTTTCCATTGTGAATGTTTACATATAAATCATATTAAAATCAAGTTTTGACAAAGAATTGAGGATATGGAAAAATCGATACAGAAACTACTCCCGGCACGGGCAGGTAGGTACTGACGAAAACTACTTTTGTCTTACAATCGTCCCAATGTGTTTCCATTGTGAATGTTTACATATAAATAATATTAAAATCAAGTTTTGACAAAGAATTGAGGATATAGAAAAATTGATACAGAAACTACTCCCGGCACGGGCAGGTAGGTACTGACGAAAACTACTTTTGTCTTTTAATCGTCCCAATGTGTTTCCATTGTGAATCTTAACATATAAATCCTATAAAAATCAAGTTTTGACAAAGAATTGAGGATATGAAAAAATCGATACAGAAACTACTCCCGGCACGGGCACGTAGGTACTGACGAAAACTACTTTTGTCTTATAATCGTCCCAATGTGTTTCCATTGTGATTCTTTACATATAAATCGTATAAAAATCAAGTTTTTACAAAGAATTGAGGATATGAAATAAATCGATACAGAAACTACTCCCGGCACGGGCAGGTAGGTACTGACGAAAACTACTTTTGTCTTTTAATCGTCCCAATGTGTTTCCATTGTGAATGTTTACATATAAATCATATTAAAATCAAGTTTTGACAAAGAATTGAGGATATGGAAAAATCGATAAAGAAACTACTCCCGGCACGGGCAGGTAGGTACTGACGAAAACTACTTTTGTCTTATAATCGTCCCAATGTGTTTCCATTGTGAATCTTTACATATAAATCGTATAAAAATCAAGTTTTGACAAAGAATTGAGGATATGGAAAAATCGATAAAGAAACTACTCCCGGCACGGGCAGGTAGGTACTGACGAAAACTACTTTTGTCTTATAATCGTCCCAATGTGTTTCCATTGTGAATCTTTACATATAAATCCTATAAAAATCAAGTTTTGACAAAGAATTGAGGATATGAAAAAATCGATACAGAAACTACTCCCGGCACGGGCAGGTAGGTACTGACGAATACTACTTTTGTCTTATAATCGTCCCAATGTGTTTCCATTGTGAATCACATATAAATCGTATAAAAATCAAGTTTTGACAAAGAATTGAGGATATGAAAAAATCGATACAGAAACTACTCCCGGCACGGGCAAGTAGGTACTGACGAAAACTACTTTTGTCTTATAATCGTCCCAATGTGTTTCCATTGTGAATCTTTACATATAAATCATATAAAAATCAAGTTTTGACAAAGAATTGAGGATATGAAAAAATCGACAGAGAAACTACTCCCGGCACGGGCAGGTAGGTACTGACGAAAACTTCTTTTGTCTTATAATCGTCCCAATGTGTTTCCATTGTGAATCTTTACATATAAATCGTATAAAAATCAAGTTTTGACAAAGAATTGAGAATATGAAAAAATCGATACAGAAACTACTCCCGGCACGGGCACGTAGGTACTGACGAAAACTACTTTTGTCTTATAATCGTCCCAATGTGTTTCCATTGTGATTCTTAACATATAAATCGTATAAAAATCAAGTTTTGACAAAGAATTGAGGATATGAAATAAATCGATACAGAAACTACTCCCGGCACGGGCAGGTAGGTACTGACGAAAACTACTTTTGTCTTTTAATCGTCCCAATGTGTTTCCATTGTGAATGTTTACATATAAATCATATTAAAATCAAGTTTTGACAAAGAATTGAGGATATGAAAAAATCGATACAGAAACTACTCCCGGCACGGGCAGGTAGGTACTGACGAAAACTACTTTTGTCTTATAATCGTCCCAATGTGTTTCCATTGTGAATCTTTACATATAAACCGTATAAAAATCAAGTTTTGACAAAGAATTGAGGATATGAAAAAATCGATAGAGAAACTACTCCCGGCACGGGCAGGTAGGTACTGACGAAAACTACTTTTGTCTTATAATCGTCCCAATGTGTTTCCATTGTGAATCTTTACATATAAATCGTATAAAAATCAAGTTTTGACAAAGAATTGAGGATATGAAAAAATCGATACAGAAACTACTCCCGGCACGGGCAAGTAGGTACTGACGAAAACTACTTTTGTCTTATAATCGTCCCAATGTGTTTCCATTGTGAATCTTTACATATAAATCGTATAAAAATCAAGTTTTGACAAAGAATTGAGGATATGAAAAAATCGACAGAGAAACTACTCCCGGCACGGGCAGGTAGGTACTGACGAAAACTACTTTTGTCTTATAATCGTCCCAATGTGTTTCCATTGTGAATGTTTACATATAAATCATATTAAAATCAAGTTTTGACAAAGAATTGAGGATATGGAAAAATCGATACAGAAACTACTCCCGGCACGGGCAGGTAGGTACTGACGAAAACTACTTTTGTCTTATAATCGTCCCAATGTGTTTCCATTGTGAATGTTTACATATAAATCATATTAAAATCAAGTTTTGACAAAGAATTGAGGATATGGAAAAATCGATACAGAAACTACTCCCGGCACGGGCAGGTAGGTACTGACGAAAACTACTTTTGTCTTATAATCGTCCCAATGTGTTTCCATTGTGAATCTTTACATATAAATCGTATAAAAATCAAGTTTTGACAAAGAATTGAGGATATGAAGAAATCGATACAGAAACTACTCCCGGCACGGGCAGGTAGGTACTGACGAAAACTACTTTTGTCTTATAATCGTCCCAATGTGTTTCCATTGTGAATCTTTACATATAAACCGTATAAAAATCAAGTTTTGACAAAGAATTGAGGATATGAAAAAATCGATAGAGAAACTACTCCCGGCACGGGCAGGTAGGTACTGACGAAAACTACTTTTGTCTTATAATCGTCCCAATGTGTTTCCATTGTGAATCTTTACATATAAATCGTATAAAAATCAAGTTTTGACAAAGAATTGAGGATATGAAAAAATCGATACAGAAACTACTCCCGGCACGGGCAAGTAGGTACTGACGAAAACTACTTTTGTCTTATAATCGTCCCAATGTGTTTCCATTGTGAATCTTTACATATAAATCGTATAAAAATCAAGTTTTGACAAAGAATTGAGAATATGAAAAAATCGATACAGAAACTACTCCCGGCACGGGCACGTAGGTACTGACGAAAACTACTTTTGTCTTATAATCGTCCCAATGTGTTTCCATTGTGATTCTTAACATATAAATCGTATAAAAATCAAGTTTTGACAAAGAATTGAGGATATGAAATAAATCGATACAGAAACTACTCCCGGCACGGGCAGGTAGGTACTGACGAAAACTACTTTTGTCTTTTAATCGTCCCAATGTGTTTCCATTGTGAATGTTTACATATAAATCATATTAAAATCAAGTTTTGACAAAGAATTGAGGATATGGAAAAATCGATACAGAAACTACTCCCGGCACGGGCAGGTAGGTACTGACGAAAACTACTTTTGTCTTACAATCGTCCCAATGTGTTTCCATTGTGAATGTTTACATATAAATAATATTAAAATCAAGTTTTGACAAAGAATTGAGGATATAGAAAAATTGATACAGAAACTACTCCCGGCACGGGCAGGTAGGTACTGACGAAAACTACTTTTGTCTTTTAATCGTCCCAATGTGTTTCCATTGTGAATCTTAACATATAAATCCTAAAAAAATCAAGTTTTGACAAAGAATTGAGGATATGAAAAAATCGATACAGAAACTACTCCCGGCACGGGCACGTAGGTACTGACGAAAACTACTTTTGTCTTATAATCGTCCCAATGTGTTTCCATTGTGATTCTTTACATATAAATCGTATAAAAATCAAGTTTTTACAAAGAATTGAGGATATGAAATAAATCGATACAGAAACTACTCCCGGCACGGGCAGGTAGGTACTGACGAAAACTACTTTTGTCTTTTAATCGTCCCAATGTGTTTCCATTGTGAATGTTTACATATAAATCATATTAAAATCAAGTTTTGACAAAGAATTGAGGATATGGAAAAATCGATAAAGAAACTACTCCCGGCACGGGCAGGTAGGTACTGACGAAAACTACTTTTGTCTTATAATCGTCCCAATGTGTTTCCATTGTGAATCTTTACATATAAACCGTATAAAAATCAAGTTTTGACAAAGAATTGAGGATATGAAAAAATCGATAGAGAAACTACTCCCGGCACGGGCAGGTAGGTACTGACGAATACTACTTTTGTCTTATAATCGTCCCAATGTGTTTCCATTGTGAATCACATATAAATCGTATAAAAATCAAGTTTTGACAAAGAATTGAGGATATGAAAAAATCGATACAGAAACTACTCCCGGCACGGGCAGGTAGGTACTGACGAAAACTTCTTTTGTCTTATAATCGTCCCAATGTGTTTCCATTGTGAATCTTTACATATATATCCTATAAAAATCAAGTTTTGACAAACAATTGAGGATATGAAAAAATCGATACAGAAACTACTCCCAGCACGAGCAGGTAGGTACTGACGAAAACTACTTTTGTCTTATAATCGTCCCAATGTGTTTCCATTGTGAATCTTTACATATAAATCGTATAAAAATCAAGTTTTGACAAAGAATTGAGGATATGAAAAAATCGATACAGAAACTACTCCCGGCACGGGCAGGTAGGTACTGACGAAAACTACTTTAGTCTTATAATCGTCCCAATGTGTTTCCATTGTGAATCTTTACATATAAATCGTATAAAAATCAAGTTTTGACAAAGAATTGAGGATATGAAAAAATCGATACAGAAACTACTCCCGGCACGGTCAGGTAGGTACTGACGAAAACTACTATTGTCTTTTAATCGTCCCAATGTGTTTCCACTGTGAATCTTTACATATAAATCGTATAAAAATCAAGTTTTGACAAAGAATTGAGGATATGAAAAAATCGATACAGAAACTACTCCCGGCACGGGCAGGTAGGTACTGAAGAAAACTACTTTTGTCTTTTAATCGTCCCAATGTGTTTCCATTGTGAATTTTTACATATAAATTATATTAAAATCAAGTTTTGACAAAGATTTGAGGATATGAAAAAATCGATACAAAGCTACTCTCGGCACGGGCAGGTAGGTACTGACGAAAACTACTTTTGTCTTATAATCGTCCCAATGTGTTTCCATTGTGAATGTTTACATATAAATCGTATAGAAATTAAGTTTTGACAAAGAATTGAGGATATGAAAAAATCGATAGAGAAACTACTCCCGGCACGGGCAGGTAGGTACTGACGAAAACTACTTTTGTCTTTTAATCATCCCAATGTGTTTCCATTGTGAATGTTTACATATAAATCATATAAAAATAAAGTTTTGACACAGAATTGAGGATATGAAAAAATCGATACAGAAACTACTCCCGGCACGGGCAGGTAGGTACTGACGAAAACTACTTTTGTCTTATAATCGTCCCAATGTGTTTCCATTGTGAATCTTTACATATAAACCGTATAAAAATCAAGTTTTGACAAAGAATTGAGGATATGAAAAAATCGATAGAGAAACTACTCCCGGCACGGGCAGGTAGGTACTGACGAAAACTACTTTTGTCTTATAATCGTCCCAATGTGTTTCCATTGTGAATCTTTACATATAAATCGTATAAAAATCAAGTTTTGACAAAGAATTGAGGATATGAAAAAATCGATACAGAAACTACTCCCGGCACGGGCAAGTAGGTACTGACGAAAACTACTTTTGTCTTATAATCGTCCCAATGTGTTTCCATTGTGAATCTTTACATATAAATCGTATAAAAATCAAGTTTTGACAAAGAATTGAGGATATGAAAAAATCGACAGAGAAACTACTCCCGGCACGGGCAGGTAGGTACTGACGAAAACTACTTTTGTCTTATAATCGTCCCAATGTGTTTCCATTGTGAATCTTTACATATAAATCGTATAAAAATCAAGTTTTGACAAAGAATTGAGAATATGAAAAAATCGATACAGAAACTACTCCCGGCACGGGCACGTAGGTACTGACGAAAACTACTTTTGTCTTATAATCGTCCCAATGTGTTTCCATTGTGATTCTTAACATATAAATCGTATAAAAATCAAGTTTTGACAAAGAATTGAGGATATGAAATAAATCGATACAGAAACTACTCCCGGCACGGGCAGGTAGGTACTGACGAAAACTACTTTTGTCTTTTAATCGTCCCAATGTGTTTCCATTGTGAATGTTTACATATAAATCATATTAAAATCAAGTTTTGACAAAGAATTGAGGATATGGAAAAATCGATACAGAAACTACTCCCGGCACGGGCAGGTAGGTACTGACGAAAACTACTTTTGTCTTATAATCGTCCCAATGTGTTTCCATTGTGAATGTTTACATATAAATCATATTAAAATCAAGTTTTGACAAAGAATTGAGGATATGGAAAAATCGATACAGAAACTACTCCCGGCACGGGCAGGTAGGTACTGACGAAAACTACTTTTGTCTTATAATCTTCCCAATGTGTTTCCATTGTGAATCTTTACATATAAATCCTATAAAAATCAAGTTTTGACAAAGAATTGAGGATATGAAAAAATCGACAGAGAAACTACTCCCGGCACGGGCAGGTAGGTACTGACGAAAACTACTTTTGTCTTATAATCGTCCCAATGTGTTTCCATTGTGAATGTTTACATATAAATCATATTAAAATCAAATTTTGACAAAGAATTGAGGATATGGAAAAATCGATACAGAAACTACTCCCGGCACGGGCAGGTAGGTACTGACGAAAACTACTTTTGTCTTATAATCGTCCCAATGTGTTTCCATTGTGAATGTTTACATATAAATCATATTAAAATCAAGTTTTGACAAAGAATTGAGGATATGGAAAAATCGATACAGAAACTACTCCCGGCACGGGCAGGTAGGTACTGACGAAAACTACTTTTGTCTTATAATCGTCCCAATGTGTTTCCATTGTGAATCTTTACATATAAATCCTATAAAAATCAAGTTTTGACAAACAATTGAGGATATGAAAAAATCGATACAGAAACTACTCCCAGCACGAGCAGGCAGGTACTGACGAAAACTACTTTTGTCTTATAATCGTCCCAATGTGTTTCCATTGTGAATCTTTACATATAAATCGTATAAAAATCAAGTTTTGACAAAGAATTGAGGATATGAAGAAATCGATACAGAAACTACTCCCGGCACGGGCAGGTAGGTACTGACGAAAACTACTTTTGTCTTATAATCGTCCCAATGTGTTTCCATTGTGAATCTTTACATATAAATCCTATAAAAATCAAGTTTTGACAAACAATTGAGGATATGAAAAAATCGATACAGAAACTACTCCCAGCACGAGCAGGTAGGTACTGACGAAAACTACTTTTGTCTTATAATCGTCCCAATGTGTTTCCATTGTGAATCTTTACATATAAATCGTATAAAAATCAAGTTTTGACAAAGAATTGAGGATATGAAAAAATCGATACAGAAACTACTCCCGGCACGGGCAGGTAGGTACTGACGAAAACTACTTTTGTCTTATAATCGTCCCAATGTGTTTCCATTGTGAATCTTTACATATAAATCGTATAAAAATCAAGTTTTGACAAAGAATTGAGGATATGAAAAAATCGATACAGAAACTACTCCCGGCACGGTCAGGTAGGTACTGACGAAAACTACTATTGTCTTTTAATCGTCCCAATGTGTTTCCACTGTGAATCTTTACATATAAATCGTATAAAAATCAAGTTTTGACAAAGAATTGAGGATATGAAAAAATCGATACAGAAACTACTCCCAGCACGAGCAGGTAGGTACTGACGAAAACTACTTTTGTCTTATAATCGTCCCAATGTGTTTCCATTGTGAATCTTTACATATAAATCGTATAAAAATCAAGTTTTGACAAAGAATTGAGGATATGAAGAAATCGATACAGAAACTACTCCCGGCACGGGCAGGTAGGTACTGACGAAAACTACTTTTGTCTTATAATCGTCCCAATGTGTTTCCATTGTGATTCTTAACATATAAATCGTATAAAAATCAAGTTTTGACAAAGAATTGAGGATATGAAAAAATCGACAGAGAAACTACTCCCGGCACGGGCAGGTAGGTACTGACGAAAACTACTTTTGTCTTATAATCGTCCCAATGTGTTTCCATTGTGAATCTTTACATATAAATCGTAAAAAAATCAAGTTTTGACAAAGAATTGAGAATATGAAAAAATCGATACAGAAACTACTCCCGGCACGGGCACGTAGGTACTGACGAAAACTACTTTTGTCTTATAATCGTCCCAATGTGTTTCCATTGTGATTCTTAACATATAAATCGTATAAAAATCAAGTTTTGACAAAGAATTGAGGATATGAAATAAATCGATACAGAAACTACTCCCGGCACGGGCAGGTAGGTACTGACGAAAACTACTTTTGTCTTTTAATCGTCCCAATGTGTTTCCATTGTGAATGTTTACATATAAATAATATTAAAATCAAGTTTTGACAAAGAATTGAGGATATAGAAAAATCGATACAGAAACTACTCCCGGCACGGGCAGGTAGGTACTGACGAAAACTACTTTTGTCTTTTAATCGTCCCAATGTGTTTCCATTGTGAATGTTTACATATAAATCATATTAAAATCAAGTTTTGACAAAGAATTGAGGATATGAAAAAATCGATACAGAAACTACTCCCGGCACGGGCAGGTAGGTACTGACGAAAACTACTTTTGTCTTATAATCGTCCCAATGTGTTTCCATTGTGAATCTTTACATATAAATCCTATAAAAATCAAGTTTTGACAAAGAATTGAGGATATGAAAAAATCGATAGAGAAACTACTCCCGGCACGAGCAGGTAGGTACTGACGAAAACTACCTTTGTCTTTTAATCGTCCCAATGTGTTTCCATTGTGAATGTTTACATATAAATCATATTAAAATCAAGTTTTGACAAAGAATTGAGGATATGAAAAAATCGATACAGAAACTACTCCCGGCACGGGCAGGTAGGTACTGACGAAAACTACTTTTGCCTTATAATCGTCCCAATGTGTTTCCATTGTGAATCTTTACATATAAATCCTATAAAAATCAAGTTTTGACAAAGAATTGAGGATATAAAAAAATCGATACAGAAACTACTCCCGGCACGGGCAGGTAGGTACTGACGAAAACTACTTTTGCCTTATAATCGTCCCAATGTGTTTCCATTGTGAATCTTTACATATAAATCATATTAAAATCAAGTTTTGACAAAGAATTGAGGATATGGAAAAATCGATACAGAAACTACTCCCGGCACGGGCAGGTAGGTACTGACGAAAACTACTTTTGTCTTACAATCGTCCCAATGTGTTTCCATTGTGAATGTTTACATATAAATAATATTAAAATCAAGTTTTGACAAAGAATTGAGGATATAGAAAAATCGATACAGAAACTACTCCCGGCACGGGCAGGTAGGTACTGACGAAAACTACTTTTGTCTTTTAATCGTCCCAATGTGTTTCCATTGTGAATGTTTACATATAAATCATATTAAAATCAAGTTTTGACAAAGAATTGAGGATATGAAAAAATCGATACAGAAACTACTCCCGGCACGGGCAGGTAGGTACTGACGAAAACTACTTTTGTCTTATAATCGTCCCAATGTGTTTCCATTGTGAATCTTTACATATAAATCCTATAAAAATCAAGTTTTGACAAAGAATTGAGGATATGAAAAAATCGATAGAGAAACTACTCCCGGCACGAGCAGGTAGGTACTGACGAAAACTACTTTTGTCTTTTAATCGTCCCAATGTGTTTCCATTGTGAATGTTTACATATAAATCATATTAAAATCAAGTTTTGACAAAGAATTGAGGATATGAAAAAATCGATACAGAAACTACTCCCGGCACGGGCAGGTAGGTACTGACGAAAACTACTTTTGCCTTATAATCGTCCCAATGTGTTTCCATTGTGAATCTTTACATATAAATCCTATAAAAATCAAGTTTTGACAAAGAATTGAGGATATAAAAAAATCGATACAGAAACTACTCCCGGCACGGGCAGGTAGGTACTGACGAAAACTACTTTTGCCTTATAATCGTCCCAATGTGTTTCCATTGTGAATCTTTACATATAAATCCTATAAAAATCAAGTTTTGACAAAGAATTGAGGATATGAAAAAATCGATAGAGAAACTACTCCCGGCACGAGCAGGTAGGTACTGACGAAAACTAATTTTGTCTTATAATCGTCCCAATGTGTTTCCATTGTGAATCTTTACATATAAATCGTATTAAAATCAAGTTTTGACAAAGAATTGAGGATATGAAAAAATCGACAGAGAAACTACTCCCGGCACGGGCAGGTAGGTACTGACGAAAACTACTTTTGTCTTATAATCGTCCCAATGTGTTTCCATTGTGAATCTTTACATATAAATCGTATAAAAATCAAGTTTTGACAAAGAATTGAGAATATGAAAAAATCGATACAGAAACTACTCCCGGCACGGGCACGTAGGTACTGACGAAAACTACTTTTGTCTTATAATCGTCCCAATGTGTTTCCATTGTGATTCTTTACATATAAATCGTATAAAAATCAAGTTTTGACAAAGAATTGAGGATATGAAATAAATCGATACAGAAACTACTCCCGGCACGGGCAGGTAGGTACTGACGAAAACTACTTTTGTCTTTTAATCGTCCCAATGTGTTTCCATTGTGAATGTTTACATATAAATCATATTAAAATCAAGTTTTAACAAAGAATTGAGGATATGAAAAAATCGATACAGAAACTACTCCCGGCACGGGCAAGTAGGTACTGACGAAAACTACTTTTGTCTTATAATCGTCCCAATGTGTTTCCATTGTGAATCTTTACATATAAACCGTATAAAAATCAAGTTTTGACAAAGAATTGAGGATATGAAAAAATCGATAGAGAAACTACTCCCGGCACGGGCAGGTAGGTACTGACGAAAACTACTTTTGTCTTATAATCGTCCCAATGTGTTTCCATTGTGAATCTTTACATATAAATCGTATAAAAATCAAGTTTTGACAAAGAATTGAGGATATGAAAAAATCGATACAGAAACTACTCCCGGCACGGGCAAGTAGGTACTGACGAAAACTACTTTTGTCTTATAATCGTCCCAATGTGTTTCCATTGTGAATCTTTACATATAAATCGTATAAAAATCAAGTTTTGACAAAGAATTGAGAATATGAAAAAATCGATACAGAAACTACTCCCGGCACGGGCACGTAGGTACTGACGAAAACTACTTTTGTCTTATAATCGTCCCAATGTGTTTCCATTGTGATTCTTAACATATAAATCGTATAAAAATCAAGTTTTGACAAAGAATTGAGGATATGAAATAAATCGATACAGAAACTACTCCCGGCACGGGCAGGTAGGTACTGACGAAAACTACTTTTGTCTTTTAATCGTCCCAATGTGTTTCCATTGTGAATGTTTACATATAAATCATATTAAAATCAAGTTTTGACAAAGAATTGAGGATATGGAAAAATCGATACAGAAACTACTCCCGGCACGGGCAGGTAGGTACTGACGAAAACTACTTTTGTCTTACAATCGTCCCAATGTGTTTCCATTGTGAATGTTTACATATAAATAATATTAAAATCAAGTTTTGACAAAGAATTGAGGATATAGAAAAATTGATACAGAAACTACTCCCGGCACGGGCAGGTAGGTACTGACGAAAACTACTTTTGTCTTTTAATCGTCCCAATGTGTTTCCATTGTGAATCTTAACATATAAATCCTATAAAAATCAAGTTTTGACAAAGAATTGAGGATATGAAAAAATCGATACAGAAACTACTCCCGGCACGGGCACGTAGGTACTGACGAAAACTACTTTTGTCTTATAATCGTCCCAATGTGTTTCCATTGTGATTCTTTACATATAAATCGTATAAAAATCAAGTTTTTACAAAGAATTGAGGATATGAAATAAATCGATACAGAAACTACTCCCGGCACGGGCAGGTAGGTACTGACGAAAACTACTTTTGTCTTATAATCGTCCCAATGTGTTTCCATTGTGAATCTTTACATATAAATCCTATAAAAATCAAGTTTTGACAAACAATTGAGGATATGAAAAAATCGATACAGAAACTACTCCCAGCACGAGCAGGCAGGTACTGACGAAAACTACTTTTGTCTTATAATCGTCCCAATGTGTTTCCATTGTGAATCTTTACATATAAATCGTATAAAAATCAAGTTTTGACAAAGAATTGAGGATATGAAGAAATCGATACAGAAACTACTCCCGGCACGGGCAGGTAGGTACTGACGAAAACTACTTTTGTCTTATAATCGTCCCAATGTGTTTCCATTGTGAATCTTTACATATAAATCCTATAAAAATCAAGTTTTGACAAACAATTGAGGATATGAAAAAATCGATACAGAAACTACTCCCAGCACGAGCAGGTAGGTACTGACGAAAACTACTTTTGTCTTATAATCGTCCCAATGTGTTTCCATTGTGAATCTTTACATATAAATCGTATAAAAATCAAGTTTTGACAAAGAATTGAGGATATGAAAAAATCGATACAGAAACTACTCCCGGCACGGGCAGGTAGGTACTGACGAAAACTACTTTTGTCTTATAATCGTCCCAATGTGTTTCCATTGTGAATCTTTACACATAAATCGTATAAAAATCAAGTTTTGACAAAGAATTGAGGATATGAAAAAATCGATACAGAAACTACTCCCGGCACGGTCAGGTAGGTACTGACGAAAACTACTATTGTCTTTTAATCGTCCCAATGTGTTTCCACTGTGAATCTTTACATATAAATCGTATAAAAATCAAGTTTTGACAAAGAATTGAGGATATGAAAAAATCGATACAGAAACTACTCCCAGCACGAGCAGGTAGGTACTGACGAAAACTACTTTTGTCTTATAATCGTCCCAATGTGTTTCCATTGTGAATCTTTACATATAAATCGTATAAAAATCAAGTTTTGACAAAGAATTGAGGATATGAAGAAATCGATACAGAAACTACTCCCGGCACGGGCAGGTAGGTACTGACGAAAACTACTTTTGTCTTTTAATCGTCCCAATGTGTTTCCATTGTGAATGTTTACATATAAATCATATTAAAATCAAGTTTTGACAAAGAATTGAGGATATGGAAAAATCGATACAGAAACTACTCCCGGCACGGGCAGGTAGGTACTGACGAAAACTACTTTTGTCTTATAATCGTCCCAATGTGTTTCCATTGTGAATGTTTACATATAAATCATATTAAAATCAAGTTTTGACAAAGAATTGAGGATATGGAAAAATCGATACAGAAACTACTCCCGGCACGGGCAGGTAGGTACTGACGAAAACTACTTTTGTCTTATAATCGTCCCAATGTGTTTCCATTGTGAATCTTTACATATAAATCCTATAAAAATCAAGTTTTGACAAACAATTGAGGATATGAAAAAATCGATACAGAAACTACTCCCAGCACGAGCAGGTAGGTACTGACGAAAACTACTTTTGTCTTATAATCGTCCCAATGTGTTTCCATTGTGAATCTTTACATATAAATCGTATAAAAATCAAGTTTTGACAAAGAATTGAGGATATGAAAAAATCGATACAGAAACTACTCCCGGCACGGTCAGGTAGGTACTGACGAAAACTACTATTGTCTTTTAATCGTCCCAATGTGTTTCCACTGTGAATCTTTACATATAAATCGTATAAAAATCAAGTTTTGACAAAGAATTGAGGATATGAAAAAATCGATACAGAAACTACTCCCGGCACGGGCAGGTAGGTACTGAAGAAAACTACTTTTGTCTTTTAATCGTCCCAATGTGTTTCCATTGTGAATGTTTACATATAAATTATATTAAAATCAAGTTTTGACAAAGATTTGAGGATATGAAAAAATCGATACAAAGCTACTCTCGGCACGGGCAGGTAGGTACTGACGAAAACTACTTTTGTCTTATAATCGTCCCAATGTGTTTCCATTGTGAATGTTTACATATAAATCGTATAGAAATTAAGTTTTGACAAAGAATTGAGGATATGAAAAAATCGATAGAGAAACTACTCCCGGCACGGGCAGGTAGGTACTGACGAAAACTACTTTTGTCTTTTAATCATCCCAATGTGTTTCCATTGTGAATGTTTACATATAAATCATATAAAAATAAAGTTTTGACACAGAATTGAGGATATGAAAAAATCGATACAGAAACTACTCCCGGCACGGGCAGGTAGGTACTGACGAAAACTACTTTTGTCTTATAATCGTCCCAATGTGTTTCCATTGTGAATCTTTACATATAAATCGTATAAAAATCAAGTTTTGACAAAGAATTGAGGATATGAAGAAATCGATACAGAAACTACTCCCGGCACGGGCAGGTAGGTACTGACGAAAACTACTTTTGTCTTTTAATCGTCCCAATGTGTTTCCATTGTGAATGTTTACATATAAATCATATTAAAATCAAGTTTTGACAAAGAATTGAGGATATGGAAAAATCGATACAGAAACTACTCCCGGCACGGGCAGGTAGGTACTGACGAAAACTACTTTTGTCTTATAATCGTCCCAATGTGTTTCCATTGTGAATGTTTACATATAAATCATATTAAAATCAAGTTTTGACAAAGAATTGAGGATATGGAAAAATCGATACAGAAACTACTCCCGGCACGGGCAGGTAGGTACTGACGAAAACTACTTTTGTCTTATAATCGTCCCAATGTGTTTCCATTGTGAATCTTTACATATAAATCCTATAAAAATCAAGTTTTGACAAACAATTGAGGATATGAAAAAATCGATACAGAAACTACTCCCAGCACGAGCAGGTAGGTACTGACGAAAACTACTTTTGTCTTATAATCGTCCCAATGTGTTTCCATTGTGAATCTTTACATATAAATCGTATAAAAATCAAGTTTTGACAAAGAATTGAGGATATGAAAAAATCGATACAGAAACTACTCCCGGCACGGGCAGGTAGGTACTGACGAAAACTACTTTAGTCTTATAATCGTCCCAATGTGTTTCCATTGTGAATCTTTACATATAAATCGTATAAAAATCAAGTTTTGACAAAGAATTGAGGATATGAAAAAATCGATACAGAAACTACTCCCGGCACGGTCAGGTAGGTACTGACGAAAACTACTATTGTCTTTTAATCGTCCCAATGTGTTTCCACTGTGAATCTTTACATATAAATCGTATAAAAATCAAGTTTTGACAAAGAATTGAGGATATGAAAAAATCGATACAGAAACTACTCCCGGCACGGGCAGGTAGGTACTGAAGAAAACTACTTTTGTCTTTTAATCGTCCCAATGTGTTTCCATTGTGAATGTTTACATATAAATTATATTAAAATCAAGTTTTGACAAAGATTTGAGGATATGAAAAAATCGATACAAAGCTACTCTCGGCACGGGCAGGTAGGTACTGACGAAAACTACTTTTGTCTTATAATCGTCCCAATGTGTTTCCATTGTGAATGTTTACATATAAATCGTATAGAAATTAAGTTTTGACAAAGAATTGAGGATATGAAAAAATCGATAGAGAAACTACTCCCGGCACGGGCAGGTAGGTACTGACGAAAACTACTTTTGTCTTTTAATCATCCCAATGTGTTTCCATTGTGAATGTTTACATATAAATCATATAAAAATAAAGTTTTGACACAGAATTGAGGATATGAAAAAATCGATACAGAAACTACTCCCGGCACGGGCAGGTAGGTACTGACGAAAACTACTTTTGTCTTATAATCGTCCCAATGTGTTTCCATTGTGAATCTTTACATATAAACCGTATAAAAATCAAGTTTTGACAAAGAATTGAGGATATGAAAAAATCGATAGAGAAACTACTCCCGGCACGGGCAGGTAGGTACTGACGAAAACTACTTTTGTCTTATAATCGTCCCAATGTGTTTCCATTGTGAATCTTTACATATAAATCGTATAAAAATCAAGTTTTGACAAAGAATTGAGGATATGAAAAAATCGATACAGAAACTACTCCCGGCACGGGCAAGTAGGTACTGACGAAAACTACTTTTGTCTTATAATCGTCCCAATGTGTTTCCATTGTGAATCTTTACATATAAATCGTATCAAAATCAAGTTTTGACAAAGAATTGAGGATATGAAAAAATCGACAGAGAAACTACTCCCGGCACGGGCAGGTAGGTACTGACGAAAACTACTTTTGTCTTATAATCGTCCCAATGTGTTTCCATTGTGAATCTTTACATATAAATCGTATAAAAATCAAGTTTTGACAAAGAATTGAGAATATGAAAAAATCGATACAGAAACTACTCCCGGCACGGGCACGTAGGTACTGACGAAAACTACTTTTGTCTTATAATCGTCCCAATGTGTTTCCATTGTGATTCTTAACATATAAATCGTATAAAAATCAAGTTTTGACAAAGAATTGAGGATATGAAATAAATCGATACAGAAACTACTCCCGGCACGGGCAGGTAGGTACTGACGAAAACTACTTTTGTCTTTTAATCGTCCCAATGTGTTTCCATTGTGAATGTTTACATATAAATCATATTAAAATCAAGTTTTGACAAAGAATTGAGGATATGGAAAAATCGATACAGAAACTACTCCCGGCACGGGCAGGTAGGTACTGACGAAAACTACTTTTGTCTTATAATCGTCCCAATGTGTTTCCATTGTGAATGTTTACATATAAATCATATTAAAATCAAGTTTTGACAAAGAATTGAGGATATGGAAAAATCGATACAGAAACTACTCCCGGCACGGGCAGGTAGGTACTGACGAAAACTACTTTTGTCTTATAATCGTCCCAATGTGTTTCCATTGTGAATCTTTACATATAAATCCTATAAAAATCAAGTTTTGACAAAGAATTGAGGATATGAAAAAATCGACAGAGAAACTACTCCCGGCACGGGCAGGTAGGTACTGACGAAAACTACTTTTGTCTTATAATCGTCCCAATGTGTTTCCATTGTGAATGTTTACATATAAATCATATTAAAATCAAGTTTTGACAAAGAATTGAGGATATGGAAAAATCGATACAGAAACTACTCCCGGCACGGGCAGGTAGGTACTGACGAAAACTACTTTTGTCTTATAATCGTCCCAATGTGTTTCCATTGTGAATGTTTACATATAAATCATATTAAAATCAAGTTTTGACAAAGAATTGAGGATATGGAAAAATCGATACAGAAACTACTCCCGGCACGGGCAGGTAGGTACTGACGAAAACTACTTTTGTCTTATAATCGTCCCAATGTGTTTCCATTGTGAATCTTTACATATAAATCCTATAAAAATCAAGTTTTGACAAACAATTGAGGATATGAAAAAATCGATACAGAAACTACTCCCAGCACGAGCAGGTAGGTACTGACGAAAACTACTTTTGTCTTATAATCGTCCCAATGTGTTTCCATTGTGAATCTTTACATATAAATCGTATAAAAATCAAGTTTTGACAAAGAATTGAGGATATGAAGAAATCGATACAGAAACTACTCCCGGCACGGGCAGGTAGGTACTGACGAAAACTACTTTTGTCTTATAATCGTCCCAATGTGTTTCCATTGTGAATCTTTACATATAAATCCTATAAAAATCAAGTTTTGACAAACAATTGAGGATATGAAAAAATCGATACAGAAACTACTCCCAGCACGAGCAGGTAGGTACTGACGAAAACTACTTTTGTCTTATAATCGTCCCAATGTGTTTCCATTGTGAATCTTTACATATAAATCGTATAAAAATCAAGTTTTGACAAAGAATTGAGGATATGAAAAAATCGATACAGAAACTACTCCCGGCACGGGCAGGTAGGTACTGACGAAAACTACTTTTGTCTTATAATCGTCCCAATGTGTTTCCATTGTGAATCTTTACATATAAATCGTATAAAAATCAAGTTTTGACAAAGAATTGAGGATATGAAAAAATCGATACAGAAACTACTCCCGGCACGGTCAGGTAGGTACTGACGAAAACTACTATTGTCTTTTAATCGTCCCAATGTGTTTCCACTGTGAATCTTTACATATAAATCGTATAAAAATCAAGTTTTGACAAAGAATTGAGGATATGAAAAAATCGATACAGAAACTACTCCCAGCACGAGCAGGTAGGTACTGACGAAAACTACTTTTGTCTTATAATCGTCCCAATGTGTTTCCATTGTGAATCTTTACATATAAATCGTATAAAAATCAAGTTTTGACAAAGAACTTCAACGAACTTCTTCTTCTTTTATAGATACATTTAAATTGTTTTACGACCTTTGCTTTCCCTATAAAATAATAAAAATTAAAAGCTCTAAACCAATTAAATGGTTATCACGTGGAATAAAATTGTGTTCCAGAAATAAGAGAAGACTTCTTTGGAAATTTAGGAAAGATCCATCTGAAGTAAATAGATGCAACTATCGCAAATATTCATGTTTAATGAAAAAAATTATTAAAAGTACCCAAAAGGCACAAAATAGCTTTAATATAAACACCTCGAAAAACAAGTCCAAAGCATCTTGGAATATAATAAATAGCAATAAAAATAAACTACCAAAAGATGCTATAAGTAAAATCGTTTTAGGTAATAATATAATAACTAATCCTCTTGACATAGTAAATACATTTAATAATCATTTCATTGACAAGATTGTACCAATCAAAACTTCGGACATAAACAAGTGCTCTTTATTCACAAGTCAGAGAGATTCAATATTTATTAAACCTGGTATATCTGCAGATATTCTTAAAATAATAATATGTCTTCACAATACGAATAGTGTAGGATACGACGAAGTCTCTACAAAAATTATTAAAACTGTTGCAAAAAATATATGTAAACCCATTTGCTATATAATTAATTTAAGCATTAGCACGGCGATATTTCCAGATGCATTGAAAAAATCTATTATTAAGCCTATACACAAAAAACAGAGTAAAGATAATATTGATAACTACAGGCCTATCTCTCTCATACCGGTGTTCTCTAAGGTATTTGAGAGATATTTACATAGTGAGATCAATAACTTCTTCGAGAAAAAGAATATTTTTTGTACAGAACAAAAGGGGTTTCGAGAAAAGAAGACCATCAATATGGCTATCTATGATTTTCTTAACCGTGTCTCATGCAATATTGATAAAAGAACACCAGTGTGCTCTATATTCTGTGACATGACCCAAGCCTTCGATTATGTAGAGCACGACACTCTACTTCAAAAACTTGAAGCTTACGGCGTTAGAGGTCTCTCCCTAAAACTTATTAAATCTTACCTTGAAAATCGAAAGCAGCTGACCGAAATAAGAAATATTAACTATAGGACAAAACTTGAGGAAACATATATCTCAGACGAACGTGGTATAAAATATGGTGTTCCACAAGGGAGCGTGTTAGGACCTTTACTCTTCATTATCTATATTAACGACTTGCCAAAGGCTACAAATCAACCAATGTCTCTATTTGCTGACGATAGCACCGTAACAATTTCATGTAATAATATTGACACGTATGAAAATGACATAAATTCAAGTTTAAAATCAATAATAAAATGGCTGGACAATAATAATTTAAAAATAAATATAAATAAAACTAAAATTGTACATTTTAGACAACGCGATACTGCTGCACATACTCACCTTGACATTCAATATAATCATAATAAAATCGAAGAAATTGACTATACAAAATTTTTAGGAGTTCACATTGATCAAAAACTTAATTGGAAACCACACATTGAACATTTGTGTAAAAAAATTAACAGTCTTGTTTACATTTTATATAAATTATCCCATGTAGTTAACTTAGAAACCCTTCTCATAACGTATCACGGGTTAATTGCGTCAAATATTCGCTATGCCATAATATTTTGGGGCAATTCAACTGACGTTGACAAAATTTTCAAGTATCAGAAGCGCTGTGTGCGAGCTATGTTTCGTCTTAAGGTAACAGATTCCTGTCAACCTTACTTTTCACAACATAAAATCCTTACTCTACCATCGCTCTATATTTACGAAACGGCTATGTTTGTCAAAAATAACCCTGATTTATATTGTCAGCTTTCCAATGCTGTTCCTCGAAATCGTCGTGATAAATACAAAGTCTGCATGCCGAACTCACGCACTGCTTTGATGCGCAAGAGTATCTTCTGCATGGCCCCTTCTATTTACAATAAACTGCCAAAATCACTGAGAGAACTACCTCTCACACTGTTTCGGAGAAAGATAAAAGCCACTTTGGAAGCTAAATGCTACTATACATTAAATGATTTCATGACTGACAAACATTTTTTAGATTTAAGCAAATGACATCTCTAGCTTTTCATTATTTATCAGTTTTATTTAAATTTATTAATTATTATATTCGATTTATTTACTAAGTATGTACAAATTTAAATTAAGTGACAATTATTGTAACCAGATTTTGCACGCCACAAAGGCAGAAATACATTGTGTCTTATTTAAACATACACCACCTATGTACCCTATTTACATGTATTTGATGCAATAAATATTTACTTTACTTTACTTTACTTTACTTTACTTTAATTGAGGATATGAAGAAATCGATACAGAAACTACTCCCGGCACGGGCAGGTAGGTACTGACGAAAACTACTTTTGTCTTATAATCGTCCCAATGTGTTTCCATTGTGATTCTTAACATATAAATCGTATAAAAATCAAGTTTTGACAAAGAATTGAGGATATGAAAAAATCGACAGAGAAACTACTCCCGGCACGGGCAGGTAGGTACTGACGAAAACAACTTTTGTCTTATAATCGTCCCAATGTGTTTCCATTGTGAATCTTTACATATAAATCGTATAAAAATCAAGTTTTGACAAAGAATTGAGAATATGAAAAAATCGATACAGAAACTACTCCCGGCACGGGCACGTAGGTACTGACGAAAACTACTTTTGTCTTATAATCGTCCCAATGTGTTTCCATTGTGATTCTTAACATATAAATCGTATAAAAATCAAGTTTTGACAAAGAATTGAGGATATGAAATAAATCGATACAGAAACTACTCCCGGCACGGGCAGGTAGGTACTGACGAAAACTACTTTTGTCTTTTAATCGTCCCAATGTGTTTCCATTGTGAATGTTTACATATAAATCATATTAAAATCAAGTTTTGACAAAGAATTGAGGATATGGAAAAATCGATACAGAAACTACTCCCGGCACGGGCAGGTAGGTACTGACGAAAACTACTTTTGTCTTATAATCGTCCCAATGTGTTTCCATTGTGAATGTTTACATATAAATCATATTAAAATCAAGTTTTGACAAAGAATTGAGGATATGGAAAAATCGATACAGAAACTACTCCCGGCACGGGCAGGTAGGTACTGACGAAAACTACTTTTGTCTTATAATCGTCCCAATGTGTTTCCATTGTGAATCTTTACATATAAATCCTATAAAAATCAAGTTTTGACAAACAATTGAGGATATGAAAAAATCGATACAGAAACTACTCCCAGCACGAGCAGGTAGGTACTGACGAAAACTACTTTTGTCTTATAATCGTCCCAATGTGTTTCCATTGTGAATCTTTACATATAAATCGTATAAAAATCAAGTTTTGACAAAGAATTGAGGATATGAAGAAATCGATACAGAAACTACTCCCGGCACGGGCAGGTAGGTACTGACGAAAACTACTTTTGTCTTATAATCGTCCCAATGTGTTTCCATTGTGAATCTTTACATATAAATCCTATAAAAATCAAGTTTTGACAAACAATTGAGGATATGAAAAAATCGATACAGAAACTACTCCCAGCACGAGCAGGTAGGTACTGACGAAAACTACTTTTGTCTTATAATCGTCCCAATGTGTTTCCATTGTGAATCTTTACATATAAATCGTATAAAAATCAAGTTTTGACAAAGAATTGAGGATATGAAAAAATCGATACAGAAACTACTCCCGGCACGGGCAGGTAGGTACTGACGAAAACTACTTTTGTCTTATAATCGTCCCAATGTGTTTCCATTGTGAATCTTTACATATAAATCGTATAAAAATCAAGTTTTGACAAAGAATTGAGGATATGAAATAAATCGATACAGAAACTACTCCCGGCACGGGCAGGTAGGTACTGACGAAAACTTCTTTTGTCTTTTAATCGTCCCAATGTGTTTCCATTGTGAATGTTTACATATAAATCATATTAAAATCAAGTTTTGACAAAGAATTGAGGATATGAAAAAATCGATACAGAAACTACTCCCAGCACGAGCAGGTAGGTACTGACGAAAACTACTTTTGTCTTATAATCGTCCCAATGTGTTTCCATTGTGAATCTTTACATATAAATCGTATAAAAATCAAGTTTTGACAAAGAATTGAGGATATGAAAAAATCGATACAGAAACTACTCCCAGCACGAGCAGGTAGGTACTGACGAAAACTACTTTTGTCTTATAATCGTCCCAATGTGTTTCCATTGTGAATCTTTACATATAAATCGTATAAAAATCAAGTTTTGACAAAGAATTGAGGATATGAAAAAATCGATACAGAAAATACTCCCGGCACGGGCACGTAGGTACTGACGAAAACTACTTTTGTCTTATAATCGTCCCAATGTGTTTCCATTGTGATTCTTTACATATAAATCGTATAAAAATCAAGTTTTGACAAAGAATTGAGGATATGAAATAAATCGATACAGAAACTACTCCCGGCACGGGCAGGTAGGTACTGACGAAAACTACTTTTGTCTTTTAATCGTCCCAATGTGTTTCCATTGTGAATGTTTACATATAAATTATATTAAAATCAAGTTTTGACAAAGATTTGAGGATATGAAAAAATCGATACAAAGCTACTCTCGGCACGGGCAGGTAGGTACTGACGAAAACTACTTTTGTCTTTTAATCGTCCCAATGTGTTTCCATTGTGAATGTTTACATATAAATCGTATAAAAATCAAGTTTTGACAAAGAATTGAGGATATGAAAAAATCGATACAGAAACTACTCCCGGCACGGGCACGTAGGTACTGACGAAAACTACTTTTGTCTTATAATCGTCCCAATGTGTTTCCATTGTGAATATTTACATATAAATCATATTAAAATCAAGTTTTGACAAAGAATTGAGGATATGGAAAAATCGATACAGAAACTACTCCCGGCACGGGCAGGTAGGTACTGACGAAAACTACTTTTGTCTTATAATCGTCCCAATGTGTTTCCATTGTGAATCTTTACATATAAATCCTATAAAAATCAAGTTTTGACAAAGAATTGAGGATATGAAAAAATCGATACAGAAACTACTCCCGGCACGGGCACGTAGGTACTGACGAAAACTACTTTTGTCTTATAATCGTCCCAATGTGTTTCCATTGTGATTCTTTACATATAAATCGTATAAAAATCAAGTTAAGACAAAGAATTGAGGATATGAAATAAATCGATACAGAAACTACTCCCGGCACGGGCAGGTAGGTACTGAAGAAAACTACTATAGGTTGGTCAGGTGAATGAAACAACTTACGTGCTGATGTTTACGTATATTGATGTCCAAGCACGATTACACTGCACTATCACTATGACCTATTTATGTATATTTACAGTCTCTTATGGAAGGGTTTGCAATGTCTATATAATAGCGGGGCGCGTACGCAATAATAACAAATTCTCGAGCGAGCGGTCGGCGCGCGTCTTGCTTAGTAGCTAAGTCCAGACTGGCGGGGGCAAGGCAAAGCGGCGCGGCGATATGGCTACACGCGGCCGGGGCGTGCACTGCTGGTTCGCAATGTACCTAAGGAATTCCGTTGATCTTGCGTGTTTCCATTGAGCTCGGTTCGTGAAATTGTCAGACGGCCAGCAGGCTTGGTTATTTTGTATGAATATGAAATAAATAGATAGGTAGTGAGTGTTGGAGTTTATGTAGACATGTAAATATGTATAGTACGTAATAGTGTAATGTATATATATTATTTAATATGTATATAATGTATGGTACGTAATAGTGTAATGTGTATATAGTATGTAACATGTATATAATGTATTGTACGTAATAATGTAATGTGTATATAGTATGTAACATGTATTATATGTATGGTAGGTATAATTATGGAATAGGAGAAAGTAGGAGAAGCCTACATCACTCCCCCCCAGAGACCCGGTTAGGGGCGATAATAGTCCGGAAATCGAACATGACGCCCTGACCGTGTGATTTTGGGTGGGACAGTATCTTGAGTTGGAACTGATGGTGGATCATTAACGTGTTTAGTAGTAGGTGGGATTGTATCTACTTTCATTTCGTCATCTAGCTTATCTGTAAGTACAAAAGCTGGTTTAAGGCGATCTACTGTGACTGTCATTGGTTTTCCTTTAACTAGGAGTTTAAAAACTTTGTCTCCTCTCTCTAATACTCTGTGTGGACCTGTGTATGCGGGTTGAAGGGGAGGTCTCACAACGTCCTCGCGTAGGAACACGTGTTCCGCTGTTGCGAGCTCCTTAAAAATGAAAATTTTGTGTTTGTTATGACGGGATGTAGGAACTGGTTTTAGTTTCTCTGCAAAAAAATTTAGACGAGCTGTAAAGTCTGTTAAATCAGTTGTAGTATTTACGCTTGGATCGAAAAACTCTCCCGGGAGTCGTAGCGGTTCGCCGTAAAGAAGTTCGGTGGAAGTAGTCTGTAAGTCTTCTTTAAACGCGCTACGGATACCGAGAAGGACTAAAGGTAGGACTTCTGACCAATTATGATCAGCATGGCAGACTATGGATGCTTTTAGTTGCCTGTGAAAGCGTTCTACGAGTCCGTTACATGCCGGATGATAGGCGGTCGTGCGCTTGTGCTGGAAACCGGCGGTTTTTGACAGGTATTGAAACAGCGTGGACTCAAATTGCCGTCCA
Organism: Eupithecia dodoneata; assembly: GCA_947044415.1. NCBI lineage: Eukaryota > Metazoa > Arthropoda > Insecta > Lepidoptera > Geometridae > Eupithecia > Eupithecia dodoneata. Next base: position 91,804 of record OX345656.1, on the reverse strand, counting down.
CGATCTGTAACGATATCTGTCGGCACACCGAATCTAGAGAACCAGCCGGAGATAAGAGCTTTGCCAACTGTTTCTGCTGTTATGTCTTCAATGGGCATGACTTCTGGCCACCGAGTAAACCGGTCTATGGCTGTTAAGCAGTACTTGTATCCTTTTGAAACAGGAAGAGGACCTATGAGGTCTATGTGTACCTGCTTGAAACGAGCGCGGGGTAAGTCGAATGTGCCTAAAGGTGCGGACACATGTCGGCTTACTTTTGATCGCTGACAAGATAAGCAAGATTGGGCCCAATTTCTGCAGTCTTTTCTAATCCCTGGCCATACAAATCGTGCAGCTACTAATTTAGCAGTTGCTGCCGGTCCTGGGTGACTAAGGGAATGTAGACTAAGAAAAACTTGTTTCCTAAACTCTTTAGTGACGAATGGCCTGGGAGTCGGCGTACTAGTATCACAGTACAAGGAGTTTGAACTGCCAGGTGGGTAGTCCATCTTCTGGAGACGGAGGGAAGAGCCTTCTGAGACGTACCGAGCTAACTCGGAATCATTCTCATGAGCTTTGCTGAGGTCTTCGAGACGAATTGGAGCACCAAGTTCGTCAACACGAGATAAGGTGTCGGCCACAACGTTATCTTTGCCTGAAATATGCCTTATGTCGGTCGTGAACTGGGCTATGAAGTCCAGATGACGGAATTGTCTCGGCGAGCAGTTATTCTTTCGTTCGTGGAAGGCGTAACTGATTGGTTTATGGTCGGTGTAAACCGTGAAGTGTCTCGCTTCGAGCATGTGCTTAAAATACTTTATCGCCTCGTAGATCGCGAGAAGCTCACGGTCATACGGGGAATATTTTGTTTGAGACGGCTTTAATTTCCTTGAGAAGAAAGCAAGTGGTTGCCAGGTGCTATCTCGGAACTGTTGAAGGACTGCGCCCAAAGCCCTATCTGACGCATCTGTCACTAACGCTAGCTTAGCCTGGCAATGTGGATGTGCCAAGAGTGCTGCGTTTGCGAGGCTTTCTTTGGTGTCCAAGAAAGCCTTCAGAGCGTCGCCGGTAAGGTTGATGGGCGCAGAACCTTTAACTGACCCAGTCAGGAGGGAATTTAGAGGTGCTTGGGTTTGGGCGGCGTTAGGCAGGAAACGCCTGTAGAAATTAGCCATGCCCAGGAACCGTCTGAGAGACCTAACATCCTTCGGTGGGGGAAAGTCACGAATGGCCAGAACTTTTGTATCCAAAGGCTTGGTTCCGCTCTCCGAGATACGATAGCCTAGGAAGGTTATCTCTGGAGCTCCGAAGACACATTTGGATACGTTGATGACCATTCCGTAGTCACGTAGCCTGGCAAACACTTGCTTCAAGTGATTCTCGTGTTCGGTTTCGTCCCTACTGAAAATTAAGAAGTCGTCAAGGTAACAGTAGACGAAGTCGAGTCCTCGCGTAACTTCGTCCACGAAGCGTTGAAATGTTTGTGCGGCGTTACGGAGGCCAAAAGTCATGTATGGGAACTCATACATCCCAAATGGCGTCGTAATCGCCGTCTTTCCTATATCATCCGCGCAGACCGGTATCTGATTATACGCTTTTACGAGATCTATGGTGCTGTAGATACGGCAACCAGCGATATTGTGCGTAAAGTCGTGTATGTGTCGTATCGGGTACATGTCTGGGATGGTTCTAGCATTAAGTTTCCTATAGTCACCGCATGGACGCCACCCATTTTCCTTTTTCGGTGCAAGGTGCAATGGGGAAGACCATGGGCTTTCGGAGGGTCTAGCTGTACCGTTGGCTAACATAGCCTCAAATTCGTCCCTAGCTATTTTAAATTTATCTGGTGCTAAACGCCTAGGTGCGGATGCTACAGGTGGACCGGGTGTTGTGCGAATATGGTGTTGTGTGTTGTGAGGGATCGTGCGTTGTGTACCTGCTGGTCGCGTAATTTCTGGGAAGTCCCGAGACAACAAAACATGGTAACGTGAATCGCCAGTCTGAACCTTTACAGAGTAAATTATTGGGGTATTAGAGGCCAGTGAAGCTGGTGTAGTTAAGCTAGTTGTGTTATCTATAAGTTTCTTATTCTTACAATCTACCATTAAATCGTAGTGACACAGGAAGTCCACTCCTATGATGGGTTTGGTAACGTCGGCTACCACGAAGCGCCACGGGTAGGTCCGTCGAAGTCCAAGGTCCAGGTTGAGGTGAGTATAACCGTAGGTGTTGATGGTAGTCCCGTTGGCTGCGGTGAGTTTGTAGCTTGTAGGTTCCCGACGCTCCTGTATTCGTGATCGCGGGAAGACGCAGAGGTCGCTTCCAGTATCGACCAAAAGCTGGGTCTTCGTGGTGCGGTCGGTGATGAAGAGGCGACCGGGGATGTTGGGGCAATCTTCTGTCGCCATTACTGCTGATTGCCCTTGTCGTTTCCCGACTTCTTGAAGTCGCACGGGGTCTGACAATTACGGGCGTCTGACTTGTAGACGTGGTGATACCAGCACACGGGGAATTTGCGGTACATCGAAGCAGATCGTGTCCTACTGCGCGATGTGGAACGGTTGCGCTGTTGGTTGTAGTTTCCACGACGCTGCGGACGAGAATCTCGAGTATGTTCGTCAAGTTTTATCGCGAGGCGTTCGACCATCTTCTTGAGCTCCGAAATCTCGGCGGAGGTGCTGCTGGTAGGTTGTGCTGAGGTACTAGGCTTAGCGGCGGCGGCTACGTTACCACACGGAGATGTAATTTCTTGGATGCGGTCTGCCAGGTCTGCCAGCTGTTCCAGGTCTTGGGACGGTTGAGATGCCAGTACCGTCTGGATGTAACTTGGCAGGCGGTTGGTCCATATCGTCTTGAGGAAATCTTCCGGAATGCTAGGTCCTGCCAGATCTTGCAGGTGGCGAAGAAATTGGGACGCTTTCCTGTCTCCGATCTCTTCGTGCGTCAGCAGCTGCCTGACCTTCTTCTCCTGGGAAGCTGTGAGGCGCTTGATCAGCTCGGTTTTTATCTTCTCGTAACGTTTCTTGGCGGGCGGGTTGATAATAACGTCTTTAACGGCCTTTGCGTGCACCATGTCTAATTTGGTAATGACATTATTAAATTTGACTGCGTCATCCGTTATGCCGTGACTGGCGAATTGGCCTTCCAGCACTGCGAACCAAATCTCGGGGTCGTCCGGAGAAAATGACGGCGTTTTTACGTTTGTCATCGAAATGTCGGACGACATTTTCTCGTGGTCGCGAACAATGGACCTGCGCATTTTTTTTCGTTGGGTCACCTTTGTCTCATCACCATCAGATTTTGGTATAGGTTGACGCTGGGTTACGGATGTGCCTTCGTTTGGGCTAACATCATTGCTTGAGCTCCCTTCGCTATCCGACATTTTCGTGTTCTTCGGGGTCACCAGTATAGGTTGGTCAGGTGAATGAAACAACTTACGTGCTGATGTTTACGTATATTGATGTCCAAGCACGATTACACTGCACTATCACTATGACCTATTTATGTATATTTACAGTCTCTTATGGAAGGGTTTGCAATGTCTATATAATAGCGGGGCGCGTACGCAATAATAACAAATTCTCGAGCGAGCGGTCGGCGCGCGTCTTGCTTAGTAGCTAAGTCCAGACTGGCGGGGGCAAGGCAAAGTGGCGCGGCGATATGGCTACACGCGGCCGGGGCGTGCACTGCTGGTTCGCAATGTACCTAAGGAATTCCGTTGATCTTGCGTGTTTCCATTGAGCTCGGTTCGTGAAATTGTCAGACGGCCAGCAGGCTTGGTTATTTTGTATGAATATGAAATAAATAGATAGGTAGTGAGTGTTGGAGTTTATGTAGACATGTAAATATGTATAGTACGTAATAGTGTAATGTATATATATTATTTAATATGTATATAATGTATGGTACGTAATAGTGTAATGTGTATATAGTATGTAACATGTATATAATGTATTGTACGTAATAATGTAATGTGTATATAGTATGTAACATGTATATATGTATGGTAGGTATAATTATGGAATAGGAGAAAGTAGGAGAAGCCTACACTACTTTTGTCTTTTAATCGTCCCAATGTGTTTCCATTGTGAATGTTTACATATAAATCATATCAAAATCAAGTTTTGACAAAGAATTGAGGATATGGAAAAATCGATACAGAAACTACTCCCGGCACGGGCAGGTAGGTACTGACGAAAACTACTTTTGTCTTATAATCGTCCCAATGTGTTTCCATTGTGAATCTTTACATATAAATCCTATAAAAATCAAGTTTTGACAAAGAATTGAGGATATGAAAAAATCGATACAGAAACTACTCCCGGCACGGGCAGGTAGGTACTGACGAAAACTACTTTTGTCTTATAATCGTCCCAATATGTTTCCATTGTGATTCTTAACATATAAATCGTATAAAAATCAAGTTTTGACAAAGAATTGAGGATATGAAATAAATCGATACAGAAACTACTCCCGGCACGGGCAGGTAGGTACTGACGAAAACTACTTTTGTCTTTTAATCGTCCCAATGTGTTTCCATTGTGAATGTTTACATATAAATCATATTAAAATCAAGTTTTGACAAAGAATTGAGGATATGGAAAAATCGATACAGAAACTACTCCCGGCACGGGCAGGTAGGTACTGACGAAAACTACTTTTGTCTTATAATCGTCCCAATGTGTTTCCATTGTGAATGTTTACATATAAATCATATTAAAATCAAGTTTTGACAAAGAATTGAGGATATAGAAAAATCGATACAGAAACTACTCCCGGCACGGGCAGGTAGGTACTGACGAAAACTACTTTTGTCTTATAATCGTCCCAATGTGTTTCCATTGTGAATCTTTACATATAAATCCTATAAAAATCAAGTTTTGACAAAGAATTGAGGATATGAAAAAATCGATACAGAAACTACTCCCGGCAGGGGCACGTAGGTACTGACGAAAACTACTTTTGTCTTATAATCGTCCCAATGTGTTTCCATTGTGATTCTTTACATATAAATCGTATAAAGTCAAGTTTAGACAAAGAATTGAGGATATGAAATAAATCGATACAGAAACTACTCCCGCCACGGGCAGGTAGGTACTGAAGAAAACTACTTTTGTCTTTTAATCGTCCCAATGTGTTTCCATTGTGAATGTTTACATATAAATCATATTAAAATCAAGTTTTGACAAAGAATTGAGGATATGGAAAAATCGATACAGAAACTACTCCCGGCACGGGCAGGTAGGTACTGACGAAAACTACTTTTGTCTTATAATCGTCCCAATGTGTTTCCATTGTGAATCTTTACATATAAATCCTATAAAAATCAAGTTTTGACAAAGAATTGAGGATATGAAAAAATCGATACAGAAACTACTCCCGGCACGGGCACGTAGGTACTGACGAAAACTACTTTTGTCTTATAATCGTCCCAATGTGTTTCCATTGTGAATGTTTACATATAAATCGTATAAAAATCAAGTTTTGACAAAGAATTGAGGATATGAAATAAATCGATACAGAAACTACTCCCGGCACGGGCAGGTAGGTACTGACGAAAACTACTTTTGTCTTTTAATCGTCCCAATGTGTTTCCATTGTGAATGTTTACATATAAATCATATTAAAATCAAGTTTTGACAAAGAATTGAGGATATGGAAAAATCGATACAGAAACTACTCCCGGCACGGGCAGGTAGGTACTGACGAAAACTACTTTTGTCTTATAATCGTCCCAATGTGTTTCCATTGTGAATGTTTACATATAAATCATATTAAAATCAAGTTTTGACAAAGAATTGAGGATATGGAAAAATCAATACAGAAACTACTCCCGGCACGGGCAGGTAGGTACTGACGAAAACTACTTTTGTCTTATAATCGTCCCAATGTGTTTCCATTGTGAATCTTTACATATAAATCCTATAAAAATCAAGTTTTGACAAACAATTGAGGATATGAAAAAATCGATACAGAAACTACTCCCAGCACGAGCAGGTAGGTACTGACGAAAACTACTTTTGTCTTATAATCGTCCCAATGTGTTTCCATTGTGAATCTTTACATATAAATCATATTAAAATCAAGTTTTGACAAAGAATTGATGATATGAAAAAATCGATACAGAAACTACTCCCGGCACGGGCAGGTAGGTACTGACGAACACAACTTTTGTCTTTTAATCATCCCAATGTGTTTCCATTGTGAATGTTTACATATAAATCGTATAAAAATCAAGTTTTGACAAAGAATTGAGGATATGAAAAAATCGATAGAGAAACTACTCCCAGCACGGGCAGGTAGGTACTGACGAAAACTACTTTTGTCTTATAATCGTCCCAATGTGTTTCCATTGTGAATCTTTACATATAAATCCTATAAAAATCAAGTTTGGACAAAGAATTGAGGATATGAAAAAATCGATACAGAAACTACTCCCGGCACGGGCACGTAGGTACTGACGAAAACTACTTTTGTCTTATAATCGTCCCAATGTGTTTCCATTGTGAATCTTTACATATAAATCGTATAAAAATCAAGTTTTGACAAAGAATTGAGGATATGAAAAAATCGATACAGAAACTACTCCCGGCACGGGCAGGTAGGTACTGACGAAAACTACTTTTGTCTTATAATCGTCCCAATGTGTTTCCATTGTGAATCTTTACATATAAATCGTATAAAAATCAAGTTTTGACAAAGAATTGAGGATATGAAAAAATCGATACAGAAACTACTCCCGGCACGGGCACGTAGGTACTGACGAAAACTACTTTTGTCTTATAATCGTCCCAATGTGTTTCCATTGTGAATATTTACATATAAATCATATTAAAATCAAGTTTTGACAAAGAATTGAGGATATGAAAAAATCGATAGAGAAACTACTCCCGGCACGGGCAGGTAGGTACTGACGAAAACTACTTTTGTCTTATAATCGTCCCAATGTGTTTCCATTGTGAATCTTTACATATAAATCCTATAAAAATCAAGTTTTGACAAAGAATTGAGGATATGAAAAAATCGATACAGAAACTACTCCCGGCACGGGCACGTAGGTACTGACGAAAACTACTTTTGTCTTTTAATCGTCCCAATGTGTTTCCATTGTGAATGTTTACATATAAATTATATTAAAATCAAGTTTTGACAAAGATTTGAGGATATGAAAAAATCGATACAAAGCTACTCTCGGCACGGGCAGGTAGGTACTGACGAAAACTACTTTTGTCTTTTAATCGTCCCAATGTGTTTCCATTGTAGGTGACCCTACTTATATTTATATTTATGTGTATAATATCACGGCACACTACACCTACATATCATACTTATTTATGTACCTATCAACACTAACATGCATTACTCACATTCATAAATACAGACATTCATTACACAAAACAAATTATATTCTACACGACCCAAGCCGCGCGATATCAGCAGTAAGGATAGCGCGCGGAATGTGCCGACCGAAGCGATTCTTTTGTTTGCGCCTGAGTTGCTCCGGCCGGCGTCGGACGGCCGCCACGCCACCAGTCGCCTACCTATCCACACGCGAAGCGCACGTCTCTTACCGCTTTATTTATTGTGCTCGGCCGCGCGATCTTATTTATATCTTCAATTCTATGTTTTCTGTTTCTGTTACTTTCTTCATCTATTCTATCGCGTGTGTCTCCTACTCCTTCTGACTTTTATTGTGAACTTTATTTGTGAGAACTTTAATATACGGTGTATGTGTAATACAAGTGTTTTCACTGTACTTACCTACCTACCTCAAGCACACATCCCACAACCCACACTTCTAAACTGGTGACCCCGTGGAGAGCATCGAGGAGACAAACAATCGATGTCGACGCCTACAGAACAACCTGGATCGAGGAAGCATTCGAGCGAAACGGATTCTGGAAATTCGCAAGTTGGTGTAAACACGCGCCAGCGCCGTGTACGACACAAAATGGCTTCCCCCGCCAAGACCGACATTTCGCCGACACCGCCGCCGATGAATATTAGAATACCACCGTTTTGGCCCGAAAAACCGGCGATATGGTTCGCGCAAGTGGAGGGCCAATTCGCAATAATGCGAGTGACAGACGAGACGGCCAAATTCTACCACGTGTCGGCCAACCTCGATCGACAATACGCCGCCGAGGTCGAGGATATTTTAATCGGTCCTCCCGATTATCAACGACTCAAAGACGAGCTTATCAAGCGATTGTCGGCGACTCGAGAGAACCAGGTGAAACAGCTTCTATCACTCGAACAGCTGGGAAACCGGAAGCCGTCGCAGTTCTTACGTCATCTACAGCGACTGGCCGGACCGAACATTCCAGCGGACTTCGTTCGTACCATCTGGTCCAGCCGATTACCTACCTCGATGCAGCCGATCGTCGCCTCGCAGTGTACGCTGCCCCTGGATTCACTCGCCGAGCTCGCTGACCGAATCCATGACATCGCGACGCCGCCGCCGACACACCACGTAGCGGCGACCGCCGCTCAACCATCATCATCATCATCAGCGACACAACCATCATCATCATCATCAATTGATGAGTTGACGCGACAGGTAGCCAAGCTGACACAGCAGGTAATGGTAAGTACCATAGAATTTTAGCCGAATACCCGGAGATAACGCGCCCTGCTGGTACTCCTGGTATCGTTAAGCACAAAATTACACACCACATTCGCACTACACCTGGTCCACCTGTATCATGTTCCCCGCGTCGTCTTGCCCCCGACAAATTAAAGATAGCAAAGCAGGAATTTGATGCCATGCTAGCGAACGGAACAGCTCGGCCATCCGATAGTCCGTGGGCCTCGCCCTTGCACCTTGTTAGTAAGAAAGATAACGGGTGGCGTCCCTGTGGCGATTATAGGTTGCTAAACGCGCGGACTATTCCTGACCAGTACCCAATTCGCCACATTCACGATTTTTCGCACAGTCTGTCTGGTTGTAAGTATTTTTCAGTCGTAGATTTAGTTAAGGCTTACAACCAGCTGCCGGTGGAGGAAGCAGACATCCCTAAGACCGCCATATCCACGCCCTTCGGCTTATACGAGCTCTGTAATATGCCGTTTGGATTAAGGAACGCCGCCCAGACCTTCCAGAGGTTCGTGGATGAGCTTACCCGGGGACTCGACTTCTGTTACCCTTATCTGGACGATTTTTTAGTGTACAGCAGATCGTCAGACGAGCACGAAGACCACTTACGCCAGCTCTTCGACCGCATGCGTAAGTACGGCGTACTGGTCAACTCGGCCAAATGCGTCTTCGGCGTCTCGGAGGTAACGTTCCTCGGGTACCACATCTCTGAGAAGGGCACCAAACCACTGGTAAGCAAGGTAGAAGCCATATCGCAGTTCCCACCTCCAAAAACCGTCAGAGAGCTCCGACGATTTTTGGGGATGGTGAATTTTTACCGCAGATTTTTGCCCAACGCTGCGCAAATTCAAGCGCCGCTCAATGCCTTGCTGACCGGCTCGGTTAAAGCTTCCCATCCCGTAGCCATAGAAGGCGATTCACTGCGCGCATTCGAGGCGTGCAAGAAGAGTCTTTGCGATGCAGCTCTTCTAGCTCATCCCGACTCTCAGGCCAAGTTAGGACTCGTCACTGATGCTTCCGACACAGCTTTAGGTGGAGTCCTACAACAGCTAAAGGATGGACACTGGCAGCCGTTAGGATTTTTCTCTCGCAAGTTGAGCCCATCGCAGACCAAGTACTCTCCGTACGACCGCGAGCTCCTTGCCATCTACGAGAGCATAAAATACTTTCGGCATATGCTAGAGGCCACTCACTTCACCGTCTATACTGACCACAAGCCTATCTGTTACGCTTTTCATCAGCGGAAAAGTAACAGCTCGCCGCGTCAGTATAGACACCTCGACTTTATCTCGCAGTTCACTACCGACATCGTACACATCGCCGGCAAAGACAACGTGGTCGCCGATACTTTGTCGCGTGTCGAAGAACTGCAGATGCCAGTTGACCTGGAAGTGATGGCCGAGCTCCAAGCCACTGATCCAGACCTAGCTGAACACCTCAGTGGCGAGACCTCACTTCGCCTAACTAGGACGACTATTCCTGGGAGTCGTGCTGTTTTGTACTGCGACGTCAGTACAGCGACGCCCAGACCTTTCGTCCCGCAGCAACTGCGTCAGCAGGTATTCGACTGTCTTCACTCACTCAGTCACCCTGGCGCCAACGCTACAGCCAAGCTAGTTGCACAACGCTTCGTTTGGCCACTGATGCGGAAAAACTGCCGTGAATGGGCTAAGGCATGTCTGACCTGCCAGCGCTCGAAGGTAACCAGACACGTTGCCTCACCTTTAGGTAAGCACGATTTGCCTTCAGCGCGTTTCAGACATGTCCATTTAGACCTGATCGGCCCTCTTCCGCCTGCTGGTGATTATCGGTATTGCCTCACCGCCGTCGACCGCTTCACGCGATGGCCGGAAGTAGTGCCTATTACCGATATCACCGCCGAAACAGTGGCTAAAGCGTTCGTTTCCTGTTGGGTGGCCCGATACGGTTGTCCTACGGAGATCGTTACCGATCAAGGTAGGCAATTTCAGTCGGCACTGTTTCAGCAGCTATCCAAGTCCATCGGTTTCGATCACCGTAGGACGACAGCTTACCACCCGCAGTGCAACGGCTTGGTGGAGCGATTTCACCGTCAGTTGAAGGCAGCGATTACCTGCCACGCTGACGCAAATTGGACCGAGTCTCTCCCACTTGTTCTCCTCGGCATCAGGAGCGCCTTCAAGGAAGACCTCCAGACGACATCGGCTGAGCTGATGTACGGTGAGCCGCTCCGTCTCCCTGGCGAATTTTTCGGCCACGACGTAGCTCACTACACCACCGACATCACCGACTTCTCAGCCCGTATGAAGTCTTTTGCCGAGAAGGTACGTCCAATCCCACCCCAGCACCATTCCAACACTCGCAGAGCCTTCGTATTCAAGGAGCTTGCCACATGTAGTCACGTATTCCTCCGGGAAGAAGTGCTACGTGGCTCATTGCAGCCCGCCTACACAGGTCCGTACGAAGTGCTCAAGAGACGTGCTAAAACTTTCACCTTACGCTTAGCGAACAAAGACGTGACGGTAAGCATAGACCGCCTTAAGCCAGCCTATATACTGTCCGCCGATTCAACCCCACCGCATCGGGATACCTTGCCCTCAACTCCAGACCTTCCACAGCCACCGCCCAGGGAACCACCTGTTAGGACGACACGTTCAGGCCGACGGGTGCATTTTCCTGACTTCTATCGACCTTAGTCGGTCTCTGGGAAGGGAGTGATGTAGGTGACCCTACTTATATTTATATTTATGTGTATAATATCACGGCACACTACACCTACATATCATACTTATTTATGTACCTATCAACACTAACATGCATTACTCACATTCATAAATACAGACATTCATTACACAAAACAAATTATATTCTACACGACCCAAGCCGCGCGATATCAGCAGTAAGGATAGCGCGCGGAATGTGCCGACCGAAGCGATTCTTTTGTTTGCGCCTGAGTTGCTCCGGCCGGCGTCGGACGGCCGCCACGCCACCAGTCGCCTACCTATCCACACGCGAAGCGCACGTCTCTTACCGCTTTATTTATTGTGCTCGGCCGCGCGATCTTATTTATATCTTCAATTCTATGTTTTCTGTTTCTGTTACTTTCTTCATCTATTCTATCGCGTGTGTCTCCTACTCCTTCTGACTTTTATTGTGAACTTTATTTGTGAGAACTTTAATATACGGTGTATGTGTAATACAAGTGTTTTCACTGTACTTACCTACCTACCTCAAGCACACATCCCACAACCCACACTTCTAAATCCATTGTGAATGTTTACATATAAATCGTATAAAAATCAAGTTTTGACAAAGAATTGAGGATATGAAAAAATCGATACAGAAACTACTCCCGGCACGGGCAGGTAGGTACTGACGAAAACTACTTTTGTCTTTTAATCGTCCCAATGTGTTTCCATTGTGAATGTTTACATATAAATTATATTAAAATCAAGTTTTGACAAAGATTTGAGGATATGAAAAAATCGATACAAAGCTACTCTCGGCACGGGCAGGTAGGTACTGACGAAAACTACTTTTGTCTTTTAATCGTCCCAATGTGTTTCCATTGTGAATGTTTACATATAAATCATATTAAAATCAAGTTTTGACAAAGAATTGAGGATATGAAAAAATCGATACAGAAACTACTCCCGGCACGGGCAGGTAGGTACTGACGAAAACTACTTTTGTCTTATAATCGTCCCAATGTGTTTCCATTGTGAATGTTTACATATAAATCATATTAAAATCAAGTTTTGACAAAGAATTGAGGATATGGAAAAATCGATACAGAAACTACTCCCGGCACGGGCAGGTAGGTACTGACGAAAACTACTTTTGTCTTATAATCGTCCCAATGTGTTTCCATTGTGAATCTTTACATATAAATCCTATAAAAATCAAGTTTTGACAAACAATTGAGGATATGAAAAAATCGATACAGAAACTACTCCCAGCACGAGCAGGTAGGTACTGACGAAAACTACTTTTGTCTTATAATCGTCCCAATGTGTTTCCATTGTGAATCTTTACATATAAATCGTATAAAAATCAAGTTTTGACAAAGAATTGAGGATATGAAAAAATCGATACAGAAACTACTCCCGGCACGGGCAGGTAGGTACTGACGAAAACTACTTTTGTCTTATAATCGTCCCAATGTGTTTCCATTGGGAATCTTTACATATAAATCGTATAAAAATCAAGTTTTGACAAAGAATTGAGGATATGAAAAAATCGATACAGAAACTACTCCCGGCACGGTCAGGTAGGTACTGACGAAAACTACTTTTGTCTTTTAATCGTCCCAATGTGTTTCCACTGTGAATCTTTACATATAAATCGTATAAAAATCAAGTTTTGACAAAGAATTGAGGATATGAAAAAATCGATACAGAAACTACTCCCGGCACGGGCAGGTAGGTACTGAAGAAAACTATTTTTGTCTTTTAATCGTCCCAATGTGTTTCCATTGTGAATGTTTACATATAAATTATATTAAAATCAAGTTTTGACAAAGATTAGAGGATATGAAAAAATCGATACAAAGCTACTCTCGGCACGGGCAGGTAGGTACTGACGAAAACTACTTTTGTCTTTTAATCGTCCCAATGTGTTTCCATTGTGAATGTTTACATATAAATCGTATAAAAATCAAGTTTTGACAAAGAATTGAGGATATGAAAAAATCGATACAGAAACTACTCCCGGCACGGTCAGGTAGGTACTGACGAAAACAACTTTTGTCTTTTAATCGTCCCAATGTGTTTCCACTGTGAAACTTTACATATAAATCGTATAAAAATCAAGTTTTGACAAAGAATTGAGGATATGAAAAAATCGATACAGAAACTACTCCCGGCACGGGCAGGTAGGTACTGAAGAAAACTATTTTTGTCTTTTAATCGTCCCAATGTGTTTCCATTGTGAATGTTTACATATAAATTATATTAAAATCAAGTTTTGACAAAGATTAGAGGATATGAAAAAATCGATACAAAGCTACTCTCGGCACGGGCAGGTAGGTACTGACGAAAACTACTTTTGTCTTTTAATCGTCCCAATGTGTTTCCATTGTGAATGTTTACATATAAATCGTATAAAAATCAAGTTTTGACAAAGAATTGAGGATATGAAAAAATCGATAGAGAAACTACTCCCGGCACGGGCAGGTAGGTACTGACGAAAACTACTTTTGTCTTATAATCGTCCCAATGTGTTTCCATTGTGAATCTTTACATATAAATCGTATAAAAATCAAGTTTTGACAAAGAATTGAGGATATGAAAAAATCGACAGAGAAACTACTCCCGGCACGGGCAGGTAGGTACTGACGAAAACTACTTTTGTCTTATAATCGTCCCAATGTGTTTCCATTGTGAATGTTTACATATAAATTATATTAAAATCAAGTTTTGACAAAGATTAGAGGATATGAAAAAATCGATACAAAGCTACTCTCGGCACGGGCAGGTAGGTACTGACGAAAACTACTTTTGTCTTTTAATCGTCCCAATGTGTTTCCATTGTGAATGTTTACATATAAATCGTATAAAAATCAAGTTTTGACAAAGAATTGAGGATATGAAAAAATCGATAGAGAAACTACTCCCGGCACGGGCAGGTAGGTACTGACGTATAAATCATATAAATCGTAAAAAAATCAAGTTTTGACAAAGAATTGAGGATATGAAAAAATCGATACAGAAACTACTCCCGGCACGGGCACGTAGGTACTGACGAAAACTACTTTTGTCTTATAATCGTCCCAATGTGTTTCCATTGTGAATATTTACATATAAATCATATTAAAATCAAGTTTTGACAAAGAATTGAGGATATGAAAAAATCGATAGAGAAACTACTCCCGGCACGGGCAGGTAGGTACTGACGAAAACTACTTTTGTCTTATAATCGTCCCAATGTGTTTCCATTGTGAATCTTTACATATAAATCCTATAAAAATTAAGTTTTGACAAAGAATTGAGGATATGAAAAAATCGATACAGAAACTACTCCCGGCACGGGCACGTAGGTACTGACGAAAACTACTTTTGTCTTATAATCGTCCCAATGTGTTTCCATTGTGAATCTTTACATATAAATCCTATAAAAATCAAGTTTTGACAAAGAATTGAGGATATGAAAAAATCGATACAGAAACTACTCCCGGCACGGGCACGTAGGTACTGACGAAAACTACTTTTGTCTTATAATCGTCCCAATGTGTTTCCATTGTGAATATTTACATATAAATCATATTAAAATCAAGTTTTGACAAAGAATTGAGGATATGAAAAAATCGATAGAGAAACTACTCCCGGCACGGGCAGGTAGGTACTGACGAAAACTACTTTTGTCTTATAATCGTCCCAATGTGTTTCCATTGTGAATCTTTACATATAAATCCTATAAAAATTAAGTTTTGACAAAGAATTGAGGATATGAAAAAATCGATACAGAAACTACTCCCGGCACGGGCACGTAGGTACTGACGAAAACTACTTTTGTCTTATAATCGTCCCAATGTGTTTCCATTGTGAATCTTTACATATAAATCCTATAAAAATCAAGTTTTGACAAACAATTGAGGATATGAAAAAATCGATACAGAAACTACTCCCAGCACGAGCAGGTAGGTACTGACGAAAACTACTTTTGTCTTATAATCGTCCCAATGTGTTTCCATTGTGAATCTTTACATATAAATCGTATAAAAATCAAGTTTTGACAAAGAATTGAGGATATGAAAAAATCGATACAGAAACTACTCCCGGCACGGGCAGGTAGGTACTGACGAAAACTACTTTTGTCTTTTAATCGTCCCAATGTGTTTCCACTGTGAATCTTTACATATAAATCGTATAAAAATCAAGTTTTGACAAAGAATTGAGGATATGAAAAAATCGATACAGAAACTACTCCCGGCACGGGCAGGTAGGTACTGACGAAAACTACTTTTGTCTTATAATCGTCCCAATGTGTTTCCATTGTGAATCTTTACATATAAATCGTATAAAAATCAAGTTTTGACAAAGAATTGAGGATATGAAAAAATCGATACAGAAATTACTCCCGGCACGGGCACGTAGGTACTGACGAAAACTACTTTTGTCTTATAATCGTCCCAATGTGTTTCCATTGTGATTCTTAACATATAAATCGTATAAAAATCAAGTTTTGACAAAGAATTGAGGATATGAAATAAATCGATACAGAAACTACTCCCGGCACGGGCAGGTAGGTACTGACGAAAACTACTTTTGTCTTTTAATCGTCCCAATGTGTTTCCATTGTGAATGTTTACATATAAATATAATATTTGATAGAAAAAATATTAGATAATCTGATATTTTGTAATAAGCCTTTTTACAAAGAATATGTTTCACAATTTTTTCCAATTTATTTTTTGATAATTTTTGCAACTCACTTGGAGTTTTGTTGTAGAAGCGTATACATTGCCCTTTAAAAGATACACTTATCTTATGTAGTCTAGTTGTGGGAACAGCGAGTTTATGCTTTTTTTTTTAATCATATTTATTGTAAGGACCTTTATAATTAATTACATGGCGGTCCTATTGGATTAACAAGATACTAATTTTAAAAAACATACTAACTTATCTAATACACAGTAAACAATAAACAGTAAACAAAAATAAGGTAGCAGATAATTTAGAATATATGTAGATGTGTAGGTATCACTTAAAATGACTCACCGCTGTGAACAGCTGTTTCACTGCTTCGGATGTCGGCTCTGCTAGAATTTTATTAAATAGTCCTACATCATAGTGATGTAGGCTCAAGGAACTGACTAAAATTTTTCTTTCTTGTTGGAAACGAATACATGATGTTAATAAATGGTAGACATCCTCCACAACTCCACAGGTGTCACAGTTAGGCGAGTCAACCTTTTTCATTAAAAATGCAAACTTTTTTAAAGGCATGTGGCCTGTTCTTAACCTATGTGCTATAACTATAATTTTACGCGATATCTTTTTGCAACCAAACCAAGGTACATGCGGAGGCTCACACTGAATGCACTTATACCATATACCCCTTTCAATTGACCTCTGATCGAAATACTCTTTCCAATTTATGTAGCACTTTAATCTAAATTTAGGTAGGGTTTCCGAATAATTTGGTAAAATATTGTAATCTGTTCCTTCTGTAACCGCCTTTCTTGCCAATGTGTCTGCCTCTTCATTGCCTTTCAAACCAATGTGTGATGGAACCCATTGAAGTTTAATTTTTATACCCCGTGCATTCAAATCGATCAGCTGCGATAAGATTTTATATGTAATCGAGACGCCTCTCCTGCCAGAGGCGCATCGAGAGATATGTTGAAGGGCGCTTTTACTATCACTACAAATAACAAACTTATCTCTTGGAACTCTGATAACATACGCGAGGGCTTCCGAGATTGCGATGAGTTCCACTGACATTATCGAGATATGAGTATTAATTTTAAACTGATTATTTACGTTATTAGCACCAGCCCTCAAATTTGGATCGTAAAATGCTGCCCCCCGTCCAAATTCACTCTTTGAACCGTCCGTATATATGGCATAATAATCAAAATAATTTTCGTTGAGCTCTTTTAATATTTCGTTTTTAAATAGATTTACTTCCTGATGTTTTTTAGAGTTCTGCATACAATCCAAATTAGTTTTAATTGAATCTTCGGTATCAACATTAGTTACCCATGTTTCCAAACTAAACATATCTAAATGAGCAGAGGCATATATATCATCATTTTGAACAAAATCTAAACAAGTAACAAGTAACGGTTTTTCTTTAGAGTCCCAATAAGTGCTAGATATACAATGCGATGAAAGGTTCTTTATACATTTTATTGATTCATTATCGGTCCACGCTTGAGTTTTGGAACAGTATTTGTAGGCTAGGTATTGTCTCCTAATATGAAGAGGAGGTATACATAGCTCAGCTTCCATTGTATGAACCGGTGTACTTCTAATAAACCCGCCAATTACTCTCATAGCTTGGTTTTGTACCACATCTAGTTTGTACGAATGTACCTTTGCACAGTTATCAAACAGATAGGAACCATAATCGAGTCTGCTCCTAATTAAAGATATATATAGTCGACGTAGATGTAGGGGATGCGTTCCCCATCCGGATCCAGTTAAAACTTTAAAAATATTTAAAAACTTTTGTGTTTTAGCCACGGTTTCATTGACGTGTTTTCCCCCATCGTAATGAATTGTCTAACCACATACCTAGATATTTATATGCATACACACGCTCGATCGCACATTCATTAATCCTTATACTCAGTGGCCGTTTTCTGCGACCCCTACTAAAAACACAAAATTTAGTTTTTGGGATAGACAATTCTAAACCTATCTCACTCAAAATATTAACTAATATGCATAAAGCGCTTTGTACAGTATTAGCACAATCAACTAAGTTTCTGTCACTCTTATATATCACAAAATCATCTGCGTATTGACATATATAAACAAAATTGATTTCTTTACAAATTTTGGCAGTAGTAATGTTAAACAGAAGGGGTGAAATCGGATCCCCCTGTGACAAGCCCTTACTAGTGTACCTATACGTAATATTATGAACTGCATCATCATCATAAATCTGCAAACATCTATAGCTCAAAAACTTCCATAGATATAGACATATTGATTTTCCTATTCCGATATCATCAAGTATTTTTGTAGTTTTTTCAATCAAAATATTATTGTAGGCATTTTCTACATCAAGGAAACACGCTATCGTAGGTATGTTGTTAGTAATACCTAGCTGAATGAATGTAATAATTCGCACTAAGCAGTCTAAGGACGACTGGCCGCTTCGAAATCCCGTTGTTAATGGAGATAACAGGTTATTTTTTTCGACAAACCATTCAACTCTTTTGTTTAACATGTTGTGAAATATTTTGCATATGCAAGACATTAGAGATATGGGTCTGAGTTTTACGACCGAGTGTGATAAGTTAGGTTTAGGTATAGGTACTATTGTAATATCCCGCCAATGTGACGGAATGTCACCGTAGTTAATTAATCTATTAAATAAGCAGATAAGATAAAGTTTAGCTTTCTTTGGTAAATGGTAGATCATAGAATAACTTATTCCATCATTACCAGGAGCTGTGTCTTTCTTTTTAATGCAACGGCACATCTCATGCAACGTAAATCTAGCTTCTAAAGTCTCATTAGATGAGGTAAATGTTGGTTCACAAGGAGTTACGTAATCGGGCGCTAGGCCACATAATAGTCGATCCTTATCTTCTATAGAAACTTGTACCTTTTTTGTCCTATAACCTTTCATCCATCGTAGCCGTCTCCACATGTTGGTAGCCGAAGTAGATTCATCCATACTATTACACATTTTTTGCCAACTCAGTGCCTTTGCCTGTCTTATTTCTAGTTTAGATTTAGATGTTTTTTCTTCCAATGTCTGTAAATTACGTGGGGTGGGATTTTTCCTAAAATTAACTAATGCTAATCTACGTTCTGCAATTAATTTAGATAGTGTAGGGCTCCAGTATGGTTTGGGTTTAAATTTATTTGTAGGACTGAGACATGTTTTTTTCATAGGGATGGATTTATCAGCAGCTTTGAAAATATTATCAATAAAAAAGTCATATGATCTTTGAATATCGACTTCATTTGAAGGATAATCAATACTTTCTAAATAGTTCGCATATTCGTCCCAATTGGCTAAGATAAAATTTCTTTTCTTCAAAAATTTTAAAGTCTCGTTGTGTTTAAATCTTATTTTAATAATACAATGATCACTACCAAGATTCTCATTTAATACTTGCCACTCAAAATCTGTTGCTAAGTCGGACGTTGTAAAAGAAATATCCGGGGAGGAGCTTTGAACAATAATATTATTAACTAGTTTTATTCTTGTTGACTGACCGTTGTTTAATGACACAAAGTTAAATTCTAAAGCGGAGTCATAAATTCTACTGCCCCTAGCATCATTTCGGCTAGACCAATCCGTGTGATG
Organism: Eupithecia dodoneata; assembly: GCA_947044415.1. Lineage (NCBI taxonomy): Eukaryota > Metazoa > Arthropoda > Insecta > Lepidoptera > Geometridae > Eupithecia > Eupithecia dodoneata. Next base: position 72,258 of record OX345656.1, on the reverse strand, counting down.
CGCGTTAAAGTCCCCAACAATTAAACAATTACTAGAGAACTTACCAAAAATTATATCCCAGTCAGCCTGCGTGGTTGTAACTGATGGTGAGCAGTAAGTAGACACTATATATTTCAAACTACCACAATTCATTAATTTAATGCATAGGACTTCTATACCTGTATTTGGGTGAGCTATGTCAAGAATCTGTGCCTTAATAGATCTATGTACTATTACAGCAATACCTCCATATCCGTCACTTCTGTCTATAGGTGTCATAACCAGAGAAGTTTAACTGGTTTTCGGAATCTAACCAAGTTTCTGAAACGAAAGCTAAATGGATTTTCTCTTGTGTTAGAAGAAGTTCAAAAACAGCAGCTTTAGGCTTTAAACTACGTGCGTTCCATTGGACTAAGTTCAAAGAGTGTACTTTTGTTACGGGTTGGACCGGATCCACCTATGAATACGAGTCACCACTTATGAAAGTGATGACTTGGCTAAGTAGTTTCTCTTTCTTTACCAAACTGAGAACGTATCGCACAACATCATGTAAAACTAAGCTACAAACACTTTTTATCTTGTCCTCGAAACTATCATCTGAGTCAAAAATTTTCTTCACTTGCGTTACTAACCGTCCCAGTCCACTCATTATACTGCTATAGTTGTCCTCTTCATTTTTCTTGTCTACTAAATTAACGCTATCATTTTCTGTTTCGTTTTCCGAATGTTCCATCATTTCCTCAGTTTGTAATTTTTTTTTCGAATTTCTTTTCTTCTTTTTCTTTCCTATCTTCTTCCAATCATGTTCGAAGTCAACTTTTTCACTTTCGTCTACAGCGATGTCTGATTCTGTATCTTCTCTATGAACAACAGCTTTAGTTATAAGTACACTCTTATATGACGGCTTATTTCCACTATTCTCCCTTGCCTGTGATGTTTGCGCCTCAACTTCTGTATTCTTTGTTTGTTTTTTGTATTGTATTGTAACTTTTTCTTCAAAATTATTTTCTTTTTTACTCTTATAGATTGTAAGGGCTTTTCTATAGGTACAATTATCTTTAGACATTATATTTCTTAGATCTTTTTCTTTGAGAAATACTGGGCATTGTTTGTACAAAGCCATATGCGAACCTTTGCAATTAACACATCTTAGATTGTCAGTATCACAATTTTTGTGATTTTCACTGCACTTGGGACACACTGGTTTTTTGGCAGGGCACGCACGTGATAAATGCCCGAATTTCCAGCAGCTTGAGCATTGGCTTACCGGAAATGTATAGGGTTCCACTTTAAACCGACACCCGTACCCGAAAACGTACGGGGGCAAAGTGGAGCCTTTTATGCTCAGCCGAATCGTCTCACTGTCAACCCATTTTCCTTCTTCCGCTAATCGTTTCAGTCTTTTAATTGATAAAATTTCATAGTCACAGGACAGATTCTCCAGTGCCTCTTTTTCGTCTATGTCTAAGTCAACCTGTCTGACCAAACCGTAGGATAAAGTTATCTCATCAAACATCTGGCATCTGTAGCCTAATGATTCCATTTTCGTGCAATTCACCAGTTTTTCACACTCCGTTCGACTATCAAACGCAACAAATACTCTATATGGGCTTCTATATGATATCTTCATTATGTTTTGTATTTTTTCTGATCTTAGTAGTTTGGCCATTCCAAATTGTTTCGGCAAAACTTCCCTCGACGTTATTGAAACTACATACTCCTCAGATAAATCACTTATTTCCATCACATCTTCTCCTTCGCTTTCTTTGTTGTCATTTTCATTGGGACGTTTTTTTTTATTCCTTGTTTTTCTGACAATTGTGGTGAACGAATCGAATTCACCAACTTCGTCGCTCTCACTTCATGTTCTCTTCTCTTTTGTAGTCTCCTGCATTTCCTCGGTATTCAAAACCACTTGTTGATTATCGCTCTGCACTAAACTTTCGTCAACATCAATTCCGCCCGTGTCACAATACGAAGCGTTCTCGGTCATTGTTACAAACCACACAGGGCCTGTGGGTATGTAATAAGCAACTTCTAACTAGCTACGTAAGCGCTTACTAGGTTTTATTCGAGATTCGAATAAAGCACGGCCTGTATCACAAGACGCGTGCGCTTGCATCCACGACTAGCGCGCCACTGGAGTTTATGCTTATTTCTAGTATTTACATTATGTATATCGCTTTTTTTAGCGAACCGATTGATGTTTTTATGAGTGTACAACAAGTTTTCATAAATATATTGACATGGTACTGTCATTATGTTTATATCTTTGAATTTATTACGCAGGGATTCTCTGGGACCCATATTATAGATCGCACGAACAGCCCTCTTCTGCAACACAAAAACGGTGTTTATATCTGCAGCGTTCCCCCACAATAGTATGCCATAAGACATAATACTATGGAAGTAGCTGAAATAGACTAGTCTAGAAGTATCAACGTCTGTAAGGTGACGGATTTTTTTAACTGCATATGCTGCAGAACTAAGTCTTTTCGATAGCTTATCTATGTGTGGGCCCCATTGAAGTTCACTATCTAAGGTTATTCCTAAGATTACGGTATTGTCTACAATTTCTAGCGTTTCTCCTTTTACGTTTACATCAGCCTTAACTTGTTTTACATTAGGTAGAATAAATCTTACACATTTTGTTTTGGTTTCATTAAGCAAAAGATTATTGATACTAAACCAATGGACTACCTTTGAGATTGCAGTATTTACATCGTCGAAATTTGGGTTTTGTCGTTTCATTTTAAAAATTAATGAAGTATCATCAGCAAACAATACAATCTCATGATCATTCTTTACAAGATGAGGCAGGTCGTTAATAAAAACTAAAAATAGGAAAGGACCCAAGATAGAGCCCTGCGGTACACCCATTGTAACTACAGACCCTTTAGATCGTTTCCCATTAATGTCAACTCTTTGAATCCTATCACTCAAGTAAGATGTAAGAAGATCCAAAGAAATGCCCCTTATTCCATAATGATGTAGTTTCCTGATTAATGTTTCGTGATGAACGCAATCGAATGCTTTTGACAAGTCGCAAAAAACGCCTAAAGCATCTTGCGACTTCTCCCAAGCATCAAAAATATGCGATACCAACTCTACACCGGCATCAGTAGTTGACTTGCCACGAGTAAACCCAAATTGCTTACAGTGTAGCAGGTCATTTCCATTAAAATGTCTAAGCAATTGGTGTAAAACAAGTTTTTCAAAAACTTTACTGAATGTAGGCAGTACTGATATTGGTCTAAAGTTAGTGGGGTCAGACCTACTACCCGATTTAAACAATGGTATTATTTTACTATGTTTCATTAGATCAGGAAATACGCCACAATCAATGGATTCATTTAATATAAAAGCTAGATCTGGTGAAATGGTATCAATTAAAGGTTTAATCATTCTAACGGAAATGCCCCAGAGATCAGCAGTTTTTTTAATATTTAAAAGTTTAAAGGTTTTTTTTATATCGTGTTCATTAACATGGGTGAAACAAAGAATTGAGGATATGAAAAAATCGATACAGAAACTAATCCCGGCACGGGCAGGTAGGTACTGACGAAAACTACTTTTGTCTTATAATCGTCCCAATGTGTTTCCATTGTGAATCTTTACATATAAACCGTATCAAAATCAAGTTTTGACAAAGAATTGAGGATATGAAAAAATCGATAGAGAAACTACTCCCGGCACGGGCAGGTAGGTACTGACGAAAACTACTTTTGTCTTATAATCGTCCCAATGTGTTTCCATTGTGAATCTTTACATATAAATCGTATAAAAATCAAGTTTTGACAAAGAATTGAGGATATGAAAAAATCGATACAGAAACTACTCCCGGCACGGGCAGGTAGGTACTGACGAAAACTACTTTTGTCTTTTAATCGTCCCAATGTGTTTCCATTGTGAATGTTTTCATATAAATCATATAAAAATCAAGTTTTGACAACGAATTGATGATATGAAAAAATCGATACAGAAACTACTCCCGGCACGGGCAAGTAGGTACTGACGAAAACTACTTTTGTCTTATAATCGTCCCAATGTGTTTCCATTGTGAATCTTTACATATAAATCGTATAAAAATCAAGTTTTGACGAAGAATTGAGGATATGAAAAAATCGATAGAGAAACTACTCCTGGCACGGGCAGGTAGGTACTGACGAAAACTACTGGTTAGGTTAGGTTAGGTTAGGTTAGGTTAGGTTAGGTTAGGTTAGGTTAGATGTTATTGAGGCTGTCCGCCCATTCTTCGAGGACTGGCTGGACAGGGCGCACGGTTCGCTTTCTTTCCGGTTAGTGCAGGTGCTGACGGGGCATGGCTGCTTCGGTAAGTACCTGTGCCGTATGGAAGGGAACCGACGACCGAGTGCCATTATTGGAACAGTCTCGAGGACACTGCGCAGCACACGCTCGAGGCGTGCCCAGCTTGGGCCGTCGAGCGCTGTGCTCTAGAAGCAGTCGTGGGGGCTGAACTCTCGCTTACAGCAGTGATCAAATCAATGCTGGAAAGTGAGAGGACGTGGGACGAGATGTTGTCTTTCTGTGAACATGTGATGTCACAGAAAGAGGCTGCGGAGCGAGAGAGAGAAATACTCTCTACACTTCCGATGCGCAGCCGGAGAGCCGGGCGTAGAAGGAGGTTTTTCAACGCCTCTCTTCTGCCCCCATAACACGGTATCGGCGGTGAAGTCGGGGGACTCTGCCGCCGTCATAATGCTACTTGCCGGAGGAGCGTAACTTGTGATCACGCGCCTTCGAGAGTGTACGTCAGAGTACCAGTACTCCGACTGCTGTGAGGTGTGGTTTGCAATGTGAACCGCTGCTGTCCGGGTTGTGGAAGAGTTTTACCAAGTACCCATAACCTGGACCACCTGGCATGAGGAGAATCACACGTGGCGGTTTTAGTCGGTAGGACGAGTCCGACATAATCTATGGGTCCCCCCGGGCTCGTAGATATCCATAAAGGATTTCCCCACGTAAAAAAAAAAAAAAAAAAAAAAAAAAAAAAAAGGTTAGGTTATCCTGTCCGGGAGCTATGTCCCGGCCCGCGAGCTAGCCTACATGATGATCCTCTGGCGTTACCAGAGTCTTTTGATGCTTTTAATATTTACTTGCGAAAAAGGGTTTATCTTTATTGTTTCTATATAATATCTTTCTTAATTCTAATACAATTTGAGTTACGTTCTATTTTACTTTCTACAGGATTTTAAGGACAAATATGGGTTTTACATTTTATATCTTACATTTGAAAACTTAAGTCTAGTACACATTTTACTTATAATAGAGATATCAGTGCATACCGATATCTTTTCGACATTATTTATTTTATGCATTTTACTCATATTCAATAATATGTGTAAATTCATATATTATCTAACTATTTATTTCTATTACCTTACTACCTTACTTACCTTACTTGCTAATTTTGTACAGAAATCTATAAACTTAAATCTTTTGTGTTTGTCACTCATTATGAGGTTTGCATTTTGTACGTTTATTGTGCAATCTAATATGTTTTCGGCCTCATATCTCTCTCTACTATAGACGGGACATTCGAAAATTATGTGTTCCGCGGTTTCATGTTTTTCGGGTTCACAAATGCATGATGGGTTTTCCTTACATCTGAAACGTGTCAGATATTCAGAAAACCCGCCATGCCCTGTCAGTACTTGCGTCATGATACTTGTAGGCTCATATTTCCCGACGACCCTGTATGCCTCAATAGCGTCCGGGAAGAAGATTTTTGTTGTAGAAGCCGTGCTTTCTACCTTGTATCTCCGGTTCCATCTATCAAGAGACTCCTGTCGGATCTGTCTCTTGATAGATGAAATCGGACACGCATCGTAGTCCGGCTTTTTCTTCAGTTTGAGGGCAGCATTTTTAGCGAGGTGGTATGCTCTTTCATTGCCCTCCAATCCGGCGTGGGCTTTGATCCAAAACAGTGCCACTTCATTGTTTCGGTTTTTTATTTCCCTCAGGTTTTTCCGGATATCAACAGCTAGTGGGTGGATGGAATTCGGATTTGTTATCGACTCCAATGCAGACCTCGAGTCACTGTAAATTCCGAAGCTTTGTTCCGGGCGCTTCAGGATTTCCCACGAGGCTTTCCATATGGCCAGTAGTTCCGCCTGATAGACCGTGCAGTAGGATGACAGTTTCAGCTTGATGGCTTTGGTCTCAGCGTCTTTGTCCCAAAAGGACAAAGCCGCACCTACTTTGCCTTCAATTTTACTTCCGTCTGTGTAAATCCGTACTGTTTGGTTGTTATGACTGTCAACGTCCTCACGGTCCATCAGGCTTACGAATTCCAAGCGCATATGTTCTGCCGGGTGAGGCAATCCTTCGTAAGCCTCCATCCGCTCCACTTCTCTGTCCATTAATGCCGGCTGGGGTACTCCTCGTTTTGCCAGATACAGGGCGGCTGCCTCCTGTATCCTTAGGTCTAACGGTAAAATCCCAGCCAGGACCAATGCGGCATTCAGAGAGACTGTGCGGTACGCTCTCGTGAGCTTCTGAGCAAAGCCTCTCTGAACAGCGTTGAGCTGTTTTTGGACGCACATTTTTCTGGTCGCTGGAGCCCAGGCGCTTGAAGCATACATGATCGTCGGTTCAACAACAGCAGTGTAAATAATACGAATGACTTCGGGGTGGAGACCCCAGCTGATCCTGGCGGCTCTTGACAACTGCTTGTAAAGATTTAATGCCTTTTTGCAAACATTTGCCAGCGTGGCTATTAAATGTTAGCTTGTTGTCGATTGTAAGCCCCAGGATCTTAAACTCGTCCGACATGCGAATGCCGATCCCCCCCATGCTCAGGCGTGGTGTGTCATATTTAAGCTTACACGTTATGAGCATAGCGTTAGTTTTATGCGGTGCGAAGGTCAGCTTGTTTTTGACACCCCACTCCCGAACATAGGTGAGAGCGGCATTCGCACTTCGCTGAATCTCCATCGCCGAGTCACCGTCGAACACCATGACAACATCATCGGCAAAGGCCTGGCAGTAGTCGCCCCGTTCCTGTAAACCCTTCAGCAGAGGATCCAAGATAAGGTTCCAGAGGATCGGACCTCCTATTGCCCCTTGCACACAGCCCTTTGTAGTTGTCCTAGTGACCTCTTGTCCCGCGTACCTGACTTTCACCTTTCTTTCGTCAAGGTATGAATCTATGATTCTTCTTATATTAATTGGGTAATTTTCCTCGGCCAAACGGATTTTTATTACGGGCCACCAGGCGCTATCAAAGGCTCCCTCTATGTCCAGTGAGATCATTGTTACCAATCTTTTCCGATCTAGTTTTCCGCGTATGTGTTGCAACAAAACATAGAGAGAGTCTTCGATGCTTCTCTGGGGCATAAACCCGAATTGCTGCTTGCTCATTCTGGGGACAAGATGCCACTTCATTCTTCCTACGACTAGCTTCTCCAGTATTTTTCCCAAAACCGGCAATAACCCTATTGGCCTGTAGGATTTCGCCTGTGTGTAGTTATCCTTTCCAGGTTTCCTCAGAACTACAACAGTGGCCTCCTTCCAGGTTTTCGGGAAGTGACTGAGCTCTAAGCACTTGTTTGCTAGCGTGAGGTAGAGGTCTAAATCCTGGTTGATTGCGTGCATGCATATATCGGCTGTCAGTCCATCAGCACCCGGTGCTTTCTTCGGATTGAAGCTATCAACAGCAATTTTCAGCTCCTCAGATGTAAACGGCGGATCATGGTGTTCATCATGACCCGGCTCGTTTACTTGATCAGCCTCTTTTCTAATCCGCTTGTGATAATCATTATCCTTATTCGTGCTATCTTCAGGATAAAAGGTTTCCGCGAGGGCCTTTGCCGATTCCTCCGGACCCAAAACTATTCCCTCCACAATTAGTGGTAGGTCCTCATGCCTCTTTATTGTCCTTCCAATAACCCTGTAGATTCCCTCCCACACACCTTCCCTATCTTGCTTCTCACAGAACTTTTTCCAACTGGCTGTTTGTTCATGCTTCGCCAAAAGCTCATACTGTTCTTTCTTTTGCAGGTACTCTTCGATGACACTTCTCCTACGGATCGGCGCTGCGCAACGGATTCTACGTTTCCTCGTGCGGACCTCCCTCTTCAGCTCGGCGAGTTCTTCCGTCCACCACGGTATGGTAGCCCTTTTGTAGCAAGTACCTTTTTTGTCTTTATCTTTGGAATACTACTGTTACATGTTTTTACTATTGCTTCTATATATGCTTCTACTTTTTCTTCTAAATCTTTTTTATTGCTTATTTTGGTTATTTCTTCTTTTGTAATTTGGTTTTCAATTAACAGATTGGCCAGTTTCTCATGAAACTGGGCCCAATTTGCTTTTTTGCATTGATAAATTCTAGTAGTTCTTTTGACATTAACCCCATTTGCTTTTACTAACCTAATTTTAAAAATAATAACGTTGTGATCGGAACTCGTCAAGCCTTTCTCCACTCTCCAGTCCTCTATCAATTTCAGCATCTCCTCTGCGCAGGCTGTCACATCAATAAAGCTAGTTAGACTCTTCCCTCCTCTTATTGTGTCGAAAGTTGGTGTGTTTCCTTCGTTAAGTACCTGCATTTCCATTTCCTCTAGGGTTCCGGCCATCTCTTCCCCTCTGTCATCTTGTTCCGGGCTACCCCACCATGAACTTTTGGCGTTAGCATCTCCACCCATCAGGATTTTGCCTTTCCCAACATAGTTTTTTATTTTTCTTAGGTGTTCCAAGTATGGTTGGATTGGCTCTGTTGGTTCGAAGTAATACGAGACCACCAGGACCTCCCAGGCACTTGTCCGTAATTTTACCACAACGATGTTATTAGTTGTAAAGTCTGGGCATAGAATGGCATCCATATCGTCATCAAACACAACGATTGATGCTTTTATGGTGCCATCCGCCTGGTTTATGTTCTGGAAGATCCTGGCTGTCCCGTAATTCTTCATTCTGCCTATCGATCCAACGTATGGCTCTTGAAGCAGCGCAACTGCTATTTTCATTTGGTTTGCCTCGAGCATAATTTCATCAGTTGCCAGTGCCTTTCGTTGCAAATTAGCTTGGGCTACTATGTAACCAGTTACGCCGCTGGAAGAGGTTAGTACGCCCGGGACCACCTTAGCAATACGCTATTTTTTCCCTTGCTAGTGCTTCCCACTTGCGACGAATAGGGCACTCGCCACTGAAGGCATTATTTTTTTTTATTTTTTTTTTTATTAGCTTTGGGGTGGCTTTCATATCACTGCGGCCATGATAGGCCTATTGTGATCGCCACTTTTACATCAGTCCCGAAGCCGTGGCGTTCATAGTTCGCCACTAACCCTTGCAGCTGCTAGGAACTGTAGGATTTTCTTCGGGGTGATGTCTTTCAGCTCGTCTGGGCTATGCAAATGCTTGCCCAGATGGATGCTGCGTTTGTGCATCAGTGCTTCACACTCACTTAGCAGATGGAGGGGCGTTTCATCCGCCTCCTCACAAAATCTGCAGGATTGTGTGTCGCTTAGCCCTAGTTTGAACATGTGCTTGTTAAGGCGACAGTGTCCAGTTAGGGCTCTTGTCATGATGCGAAGGCTACCTCTGCTTAGCGCTAGGATTCGGTTGGTATACCGACTATCGAAGGCTTTTATCAGAGATTTTGAATGATCCATGCCCGAGGAGTTTCTCCAAAGCTTGTGCGATTCCTCGAGGCAGGATCCCAGGAGTGTTCTATGCGCCAAGCTTTTGGGTATGCCACAGAACGGCTCGGGTCCCAGCTGAGTCCCCTTGGCTCCGGAGCGCGCAAGTTCGTCGGCACACTCATTGCCGTTGATTCCTGCATGCCCCGGAACCCATCTTAAGAGGACTCTGTTATTCGAGCCCAGAACATTAAGTCGTGACAGACAGTCCTCAACTAGCTTGGACGTGATGACCTTCGAGTCCAACGCTAGGAGTGCCGCCTGGCTGTCAGAGTTGATAACTATAGTTTGGTTGGAGTAGCGCTTTTTCAGATTTATATCCGCGCATTCTAGGATGGCGAATATTTCTGCTTGGAAGATGGAGGCGTGATTTCCCAGGTTTATGCTTATGCCAAACCTGGGTCGCTCTCCGTACACTCCACAGCCTACATCCGGTCCCATTTTGGAGCCGTCTGTGTACCAGATTAGGCATCCATCCTTGCAGAGAGGTTGTCTATTTAGCCAATCTTCTCTGGAAGGAAGTTCCACTGTGTAGTGCTTTTCAAACACATGGCGTGGAAGCATGGCATCAGTTGTCATGCTCAGAATGGGATGTTCCATAGTCGAGTCTTTTAAAGATCTCAGTTTGTGGGAGAGCCAGTTGCCTCCGCCCAGGCAGCTGGCCCTATACATGCTGGTCTTTGCCTCTTTATGTATATACATGTGGAGAGGAGGAAGGCCCAGCAGTGCATTTAATGCCTGACCGGGGGAGGTCGACATGGCTCCCGTGGCCATAAGACAAGCAGTCCTTTGTAGGCTATTTAGTTTGTTGATAGCGGTAGACTGAAAGGCCTTGTCGTACCATACCATAGAGGCGTATGTGATAATCGGCCTCACGATGGCAGTGTACAGCCAAAGGGCAATCCAGGGGTTTACACCCCAGTTGTTGCCCATGAGTCTGCCGCTAGCACCTAGTGCCATCTTTGCTTTATGTAAGACGTTGGCTAGGTGTGTGTTCCACGTCAGTTTTTGGTCGATGGTTACGCCCAAGTACTTTACTTCTGTGGAAAAGGTTATGATTTTACCGTTTAGTTTGGGCTTTGCGAGCTTGTCTAGCCGCCGCTTGTTGGTAAACGGTATAATCACAGTTTTGTCAGCGTTGACCGAGAGTCCACTATTGCTGCACCAGTCGCTGACAGTGTTGAGAGCTCGCTGCATGATGCTAGAGATGGTAGATTGGCAGAACCCTCGTACGACGATCACGAGGTCATCTGCATAACCTTGCGCATCGATATTGAGGTCTGCCAGTCTGCACAGGAGCTGGTCCACGGCTAGGGTCCATAGTACAGGCGATAGGACTCCGCCTTGGGGACAGCCCCTAGCCGTGATTATCTCAATGTTTGATTGGTGAAGGGATATTTTTGCTCCCCTACGGGTGAGCATGTCCTCGACCCATCTGGTGGTGGTTGGGTCGACATTTTTGCTTGTCAGCCCATTCACCAGCAGTGATGTGGGGGAGTTATCAAAGGCCCCTTCAATGTCAAGGAATGCACAGAGTGCGATTTCCTTGTCCTCCATAGCTTTCTCCACTCTATCGATGAGGCTACTAAGCGCCGTCTCAGTGGATTTGCCCTTGCGATAGGCATGTTGGCTATGGTGGATGGGAGACGCGACAAGCGCCACGTCTCTAATGTGTCTGTCTACCACTTTCTCCATTGTTTTAAGAAGAAAGGAAGAAAGGCATATTGGTCTGAAGGACTTTGGCTGGCTGTAGTCCTTCTTTCCTGCCTTGGGTATAAAGACAACTTTGACATTAGTCCATGGTTCTGGCACAGTTCCCCAGGCGAGGCTCGCTCTGAAGATTTTTACCAGATATGGAGTGAGGACGTCGATTCCCCGCTGTAAGAAAACAGGGAGAATTTCATCCTCACCACATGCTTTATTAATTTTAAGAGAGTTAACGGCCCACCTTACCTGATTCGGTCTTATAATCCGGGCCGCCCTGTTCCAGTCCTCATTCCGAGGCTTATAGGGGTTGGCAGGAGCCGGTTGAAGTGATGTTTTGTACCGTGAACCAGGGAAGTGGGTCGAAGCCAGCAACTCTAGGGTTTCACTTTCATTTGTTGTGAAAGTGCCATCTCCTTTCTTCAGGAGACCTATTGGATTAGTGTTGGCTTTAGAAAGCAGTTTGTGGAGTCTAGCGCTTTGAGGTAGAATTTTGACTTCCTCGCAGAGCTTCCTCCAGGATGCTCTTTTAGCCTTCCTAATCTCTATGTTGTATTTCGTTAAGGCTTTGTGGTAGGCCTCCCATGAGCGAGTCTTTTTAGCCTTGTTGAAAAGTTTCCTGGTTTTACTCCTTAACTTGCTGAGCGTAGAGTTCCACCATGTGACTGATCGCTTTGTGGTCTTGGATTTTAACGGGCAGCTCTCCTCATAGGCACTGCAGATTCCTTTTGAGAGAGTGACTGCCGCTATCTCAAGACTGTCGCGAGTTTTAATACTTTTAGGGCAATCTTCGAGCATTTGCCTTAGTTTGTCATTGAAGACATCCCAGTCAGTTGCCCTAGGGTCCCTATAAGTTATGATTTGAGAATCAAGGGAGGCCTTTATCTCAAAACTGATGTGTTTGTGGTCGGACATGGAGTTTTCGCTGCTAACCTGCCAGTCATTGATGTGCCTGGCAAGATTGTTAGTGGCGAAAGTTATGTCCAAGACCTCTTGTCTAACTCGGGTTACAAAGGTCGGTTCGCGACCTTTGTTAAGGATGGTTAGATTGTTAGTTAGGAGAAAATCGAAAAGTGACTCACCTCTAGAGTTGACGTCCGTGCTCCCCCACGCTGAGTGGTGTGCGTTGGCGTCGCATCCAACGAGAAGTTCAGCGTTGTTTTTGGCGGCGTAGTCGACCACTCTCGCCAGGTCACCCGTTGGGTTGTCTCTCTCTCCGGGAAGGTACGCCGAGCATATGATTGCCCTCGTCCCACTCCATCCTTTGAGGTCGACAAAAACGGCCACCAGGTCGTCATTACATACCTCTGTAATAGGCAAAAAGTTAACATATTTGTTAAAGATTATACATGCTCTGGGCCTTGTGCCATTGTTGTTTGCTAATATCTTACCGGCAGCGTCTAGTCCCAGAACCTGAGTATTGGCTACCCAAGGCTCCTGGATCAAGGCGAGGCTAGCTTGTCCTTCCGACAGACAAACCTCCATTACCGCGGATGCTGCCGCGGCATGGTGAAGGTTTGCCTGGAGGATCCTCGCCGTCCCCGCCTGGGTAGCCATTATAGGTTTCCCCGCTGGTAACGAGGCTTTGACCCAGCTAGCTTCGGGCGCGCTCCGCGTCCTCGTCTAGCTCCGGTCAGCCTGTCACCCGCTCCACCTCCTCGGGGACCTCCTTGTCCTCGTCTCAGCGGATTTAGGCTGTTCTGAGGCGTTACATTGGAGGGCCCTGCCACGACAGGTCGCGGCCTTGGTCCTCCTGTGCTTCGCCCAGATGTGCCCGTTTCGCTGGACGTGGACGGCTGCGGTCCACTATCGCCCCGCCGTGATGGAACGGACCTGCTTAGGGGCGGTACATTGGAGCGCCCAGCCGCGACGGGTCACGGCTTTGGTGCTCCTGTGCTTCGCCCAGAGGTGCCCGCTCCACTGGACGTGGACGGTTGTGGGCCTCTCTCCTCGTGCGTCTGCTTTGTCTCAGGGCCGCCTTTGATCTTGAAGGCTATTTTCCTGAAACCCAGGGTAGCCTGAAAGTCGGCGGCTTTAAGGGCTTCCACAGACAGGTCGTCTAGGGCGAAGGTTATGACGAACCCGTTCCCCTCTGACCTGCTGTGTAGCACCTTCCAAAGCTCTGGACGAAGCCCCTCGTTTTGTGCCCTAAGTAGTTGGACGACTTCGTCAACCGACTCCGCCTCAATACTGGGCACAAACGTGACAGCCACCACTGCCTTGGGCAATTCGCTCTCTGGAATCACCGAGAGTTTTGCCCCGGCCCATGGCTTGATTCTGGGGACCTCGTTGGTGAGCCAGTCTTGGCTCTCCTGGTTCACGCAGGTGACCAGTATCCACCCAGGTTTGTGTGCGAAACTGGCAAACTTAGGCCCCTTCCCAGCACTATCCGCTGTTTTCATTATCGCCAGGGACAGGGATCGACGGACCAGCCTCATCTGCTCGTCACTCATGGAGGCGGCGGCGCGTATGCCTACACGCTTCGCCTCCGTGACCTGCTTGAAGCTTGGTCGGACGATCGGATCTGTCTCCTGGGACAACTCCAGCCTTGGGGCCTTTTTAGGTTGCTCCCCGGGTGAATTTTCCTCCGATCTCAATCTTTTGGCAGACTTTGGATCTGGAGGAGCGTTAAGCTTCGGAATTTGGCTCCAAGGCTTGGTCGCCAACGGACGAGCTTCTTCGAAGCTTAGATTGGCAGCCATTAGCCTTCGGAGCCGCTTCCGGGCTGCTCCGCTCAATTTACGGGTCCTCTTACCTGGAGACGTTGCCGTGGCAGGGGCCGCAGCTTCGGAGCCGCCGACCTCTGTACGGTCATCTGCAAAGCAAGGCGCCGTAACCATAGGCTCCGGAGAGGCCAGTAGGGCCTCCTCCATCCTATTGTTGGTTTCTCCCGAGATGGGAGAAGAGGGTTCTCCAGAAGGAGAGAAGGGTTCTCTGGAAGGAGAAGATCTGTTTTTAGGGTTATTACAGTCCATACAAATCCCACGAGTAGCTAGGGAAATAAAACTACCCGCCAGCAGAGCCCCGCATGCCCACGGGTGGGCTGGAATACTACTCCGATTCGCCCTGGTTTCGGAGAGCCACCGTTCGAAACTGAATACAACCATCAGCCATTCATCTCTCAGCACGGTACGGATAACACCTTAGATTGGTTTGTCGGATTATTGGCCACCACTAACAATCTCCGGTGAGGGACATTATTAGCGGTGGGAACCAGGGTGCACCGGCCCGCCACCTGCTACCGTTCCCCAGGGACGTATCCCCAAAGGACCGGTAACAGTACGGGCTCACGAGGAGGTTATCCGACCGCGACACCCCCAAAAAGGACTGAAGGCATTATGGTCCGCCCTATCAAGCTTGGCTTGTCTACAGTTCGTGCAAGATGGAACTTCACCATTCCGCCATTCTGGACAGTCATCCTTCAGATGAAGTCCCCCGCAATGGCAGCACTTTTCTGTTGTCTCTCTGCAGAATCGCCTGCCATGTCCATAACCCAGGCAGAGTGAGCATTGGACGAGTGGCGTTTGATCTGCCACTTTAACTCTCTGTAGGTCGATTTTAACCGATTCTGCTTGGACAAGTCGCTGCCATATTTTAGGAGACACTCTCATCACTATGTGGTGTGTGTGCGGGTTTCGAGTACGTTTCTTGAACGCAATTTCAAGTTTTTGATCCTCTATTTCGCCTAGAGTACCCGTATTCTGATTTTTTAGTGCGCTGAGAACGTCCTCATCGCTGTTGTATTTTAGCACGTCCCTGAGAATCACTAATGGTTCTTTATTTTTTACTTCCTCAACTATCAGTTCAGTCGTTCCTTGGAGTCTTTCTTTAATCTTTTGTCGTTCTTCTTCGGTTTTACAACCCACTATTACTTTTCTATCCTTTGCCTTCCTTATTCTTTCCACCGATATTCCACTCTCTTTGGCGTTGACTGCTTTCCTTATCCTATTCAAGACTTCCTCTCCTGTTTCCTTTTCATCTACAGCAGTGACAACTACCGAGTGCAGCGCGGCCTGCTCCGGGAACTGCTTCCTGGGTAAAACCGCTGCTACACTCGCGTATGTTTGACTCTGCTGTATCTCTTGCTGGGTTTCTATTGTCTTTTTTAACTTTTCCATTTTTTCGTTGTTCTCTTGGAGTAGTCTTGTGTGTTCTTCTAGCTTTTTCCAGAGCTCGCCTTCTTCTTTTGTTTTTACCGGTTGTTTCTCTTCTTCGTGCCCCTCTTGGTTATAATTTGTTTGTTTCGGTTGTCTACTTCCTTTGACCATTCCCGTCTCTTTTAGCAACTGGTACAGGCGGTCTATAGCATGTGTGACCTCTGCTTTAATTTCGGTTTTCAAGTTCCGAGAATTATTGAGATGTAATTTAGCCTTGGTCACACAGGCTCTAGCCTCAGCCATCCTGTCAGAGACTTTGGTTGATGGGCTCGTGTTTGCCTCCACCAATGTTCTATGTAACGTCACCGTTTTGTCGAGTAAGCATGTCTCTTTCAGTTTCGGCTTTGATGCCTCCCCTGTTTTTGTCTTCTTTGGTGAGGTCGGAGTCTTGGACAGCGAGTCCGATTTTCCAGATTCCCACTCTCCAATACTCCGCCTCACGTTCGAAGTGTTGCTCGAGTGAGCGACGGGAGTTGGGCTTCGTTTTCCTTTTCTACTTAATTCTGGGGCATTGTCATCCATCGTCTTTGGTTTTGTTGAGGGTGTTCGTTCCATCATATCGGTTTGGGACTCGTGCGTGTTTGATATTATTCGCGTCCTAATTTATTTAATATTTCTTTTGCAGGTTCTTCGTGGTCATCAAATCAAATCAACTAAAAGTGGTGTAGGCTAGACGCTGTGTATGGGTAAGTTTTACCACAATTAAAGGTTTGTATAGGTTTTTTAAGTTAAGGTTTGTATAAGTTTTAAATTGTTTTATTTGTACCTATGTAAAAATGTAAATGTTTAAATGTATTGCTTTCTGTTCACAGGTTCGTTGCGCCGGTATTTCTGGTCTATTCTAAACAAAGGTAAGCAAAGGTAAATTACCGTAATGCAAAGGTGTTCTATGAAGAGTACCGGCCTCTACATAAATTAAAAGAGAACGGTATGCAAAGATGGTCGTGTCGTCAGTGAACCCGAAAAACAGTTATGGACGCAAGTTCCAGTCAAAACTAAAATAAAATTTTCGACTGTACCTAGAGTCCCGTTTTGTCAAAATAAATAACTAGAGTCAATGAACATTTATGCTAATTGAATATTAAAGGTACTTATAGCAAATTTTTGTAAAAATAAATTTTTGGACTCTACCTAGAGTCCCGTTTTTTATAGCCAATTTAATAGGTTGCTAACATTAAAATGTCACGCAAAAGACGCCGTCAAATTTGGTGTATCGGTTCGAGAGATATGAGGCTTTAAACTTGAAGGGAAGTGGGGGGGAAATTGGGGGGGGTCAAATCACAAACCCAAATTTGGGAAACTTTGTTGTTTGTATATTTAATAAATATTAAATTAACAAACTTTGGTCAAAACTGAGCTATCTTGCTCCGTTCCCGAGATAAATGGGTTTTAGGTTTCTAAATTTAATTGGGGGGGAAATATGGGGAGAGGGAGGAAAATACAAAATAAATTTTGGGGAAAAAAATAGGGGCTTTGAGGTAAAAATATTTGGTCAGGATATAATTTAAAATTTGGTTATGAGGGGAGTTTTACCAAAGGAGGGGGTAAAGGGGGGGAGGGAAAACTATTAATTTTAAAAGAATCTATTTATATAACTAATAATAACAACTTAAAATTTAGCAATTTGCCAACTTTCTTTAACAAAAAATCAAATTAAATAATTTAATAAATAATTTTACGAAAAAGGGGGAAAAAGTTAAGGGGGGGATCGTACAGAATATAAAATTTAGAGGTTGGTTACATATATTATATAACCAACCTCTAAATTAGTAGTATAATATATATAAGTATAATATATGCAAACTGGTCATAAAATTAGCCTATCTCTCACCGTTTCGGAGATACAGGGTGGCAAAGTTTTTGTGCGGTTGGTAAATCTATTAAAAAGTCTGTACTATCTAAACCGCTCTACATAAAAATAAAATTTAAAAACTAAAATAAACTACGTTGTAGGCGTTATAAAATATGAAAATATGAAGGTAGGTTCTCGCTGAAGATTAATAGTAATTGAGTGTCCAAGATGTCGCTGAACTGCACAAAAAAGAAAAAGTCTGTATCTTCGTCACCACTTATCTTAAAATTTTTTCGGAGGTGCCTCCCTGATCCAGATGGTGTCCTCTTCGATTCTGCTTGTTTAATTGGCGCCGCGCTCCTCTCTTTCGGTGACCTCGTGGCCACGTGGTTCTTGTTTTTCTGCTGATTTTTCCGTTACGGTGTACAGAAAAAATCAGCAAACACGTCCAACGTGTAGTGCTCCACAAGGGCTCCGTCTGGGTCAATAAAAATGTGGGGGTCGTCGCTGAAGATCACGAAATAAATCACTTTCTCTTTTCAAATTTTTGTGAAAATCACTTTTATGCTAATAACTTTGTTTATTTTTGCACTTAGCACAACACTTTTTTCACAGGCGTGTGCGCCTTCACAGCGCGCGTCTTTTGATGTATAGCGCGCCACTAATAATGCAAATTTGCTATTTTTAACGAATTTTTTCGTGCGGAAGGGCTTATTTTCGTGGCGCTTTCGACGGCGGTCCAAGCGCGACGGTTAGGTTAGGTTAGGTTTTTTTTTTTTTTTTTTTTTTATTCCTGTCCGGGAGCCATGTCCCGGCCCGCGAGCTAGCCTACATGTTGTCCCTCTGAATTGATCAGACACCTTTTGTTCTATTTATAGGTATTGAAACAAAGGATGGATTTATCTTTATTGAGGCTTATTTTACTCTAATACATTTATATATTTTATATTTATCTTAAGTCTATTCTAGTTCTCGTATACATTTTTCTATTTTCTCTATTGTTACATTATTTTTACTTTATTACAGTTTATTCTACTAAGGCATTAGGGTTTTTATTAATTTCAGTTTGAAACATTGTTTACAATTACGCATGAGACGTTTTTATAAATATACACATTCTTAATATCTATTTTTATGCTATTATTACATATCATGCTTAATATATATAATTATTATATATATTCATCATATTTTTCTTATGCTATTTATTTCTTATTATTACTTTATTTGTAATTGAAATGCAATATTTTAAAAATTTTGGACGGTTGAACTTGTCCTTGAGAATCTCGTGTATATTTTCAACTGTTAACTTTACCTGCATTGACTGTTCTACCTCATACCTCTCAAGGCCATACACCGGACACTCTAACAAAATGTGTGGAACCGTTTCGTCCTTCCCAGGTTCGCAAATGCACGACGGGCTCTCTTTACGCTTAAACCGGTTAAGGTATTCGGAGAACCCACCGTGACCCGTCATAACCTGTGTTACGACGCTAGTAGGCTGAATCATCCTAACAATTTTGAAAGCTTCTACAGCGTCTGGAAGGAACATCTTCGTAATTGCGGCCGTTTGGCCAGACGAGTATCTTCGGTTCCATTCGTCAAGCAAAGAAAGTGCGCACCGTGCCGTCACGGACGACAGACGTGTGACAATATAATGTGATTTTGTGTTGCGAAACTACTAATCTGCCTGTAACTTTTAATAATGCAATGAACATGTCATAATACGTTGTTGATCTGTGATATATGTGTTTGTGTGCCTGCCTGTGTTGCACCTAAATGTTAATATTACATTTTTGTGTAAATTCTGGATACTAGTGATATTCATTTTTTGTTGTGAACTGCGGGTAGATTTTTGTGTCAGCTGTTTACTAAAACTTTCAAGACGATAAATAGTGTTATTCGTGCCTACTAAAATGCCATCATCTCCTAAAAAGCAACCCCAGTCTAAGTGCAGCGCCTGCGGGAAGTATATCTCAGCAACCGCTGCCGTCGCATGTGCCTCCTGTTCGGCAATCTATCATAGAGGATGTGTCGGCATCACAGATGCCACGCCACAATGCAAAGGCTGGGCTTGCCCAGAATGCAAGAGAAAGCAGCGGGTCAGAGAGAAGGGTGCAAATGTCCCTTGCCCCGTGGTGGGTTCGCCCATGGGAAGCGTCGTGCCGGAGGTAACTGCTGCGCTGTTCCCTTCACCTGCCCCCGACAACGTCGGCGCCGAACTAGCTTCAACTACCGCGGTTAATGCAGCTGCGGCCGCTGGCGGCGTGCGAGAATTACGACGCGAGCTGGCCGAGTATGTGGCGGAGATGCGGGAGTTCCGGCGAGAGATGGTGGAGTACCGCGTCCTAATCGCCGGTGTTGCGGCGCGCATGGATGGTGTGGAGCAGAGACTCGAGCTGCTGGAGGCGCGCGAGGCGTTGCCGCCTGCACCTTCCGCTGATGTTGCAGAGCTAGAACGCACAGTCGCGCAGCTGCAACTAGAGCTCGGCGATCGGGATCAGGAGGCGCTGCTCGCGGACCTTGAAATCGGACAGCTCCCTGAGGAAAAGGGTGAGAGCCCGGTGCACGTCGTCACCGTGCTGGCGGCCAAGTTAGGTGTGACGATTGAAGAGCGCGATATTGTGTTTGCGGAGCGCGTGGGTGCTGCGCCCGCGACGCCAGGACATGCGGCGGGTGACGGCGCCGTGGGGGAGAGGATGCGCGACCGCCGTCTGGTGGTGCGGCTGGCGCGCCGTTCCCTGCGTGACGAACTGCTGCGCGCGGCGCGCGTGCGCCGCTCTCTGACGGCCGACGTACGGCGCTCCGCTGTTGGTGCCGCCGCCCCTCGCATCTTCGTGAATGAGAGGCTGACCCGCGCGAACCGCCAGCTTTTCTACCGCGTCAGGGAAGAGTGCCGCAAGAACCATTGGCGCTACTCGTGGACAAAACGGGGCCGAGTGTTCGTCCGTCAAGCTGATGGAGCGCCGTCCCAGCAGATCAGATCTGACGCTGACATTGCTCGCGTGTTTACTAACAGAAGTGTATTATAAATAAGTAGGTATGTACTTAATAGTTGGTACTCAAAAAACATTTTGGCTAATTAGGCCTTATTCATATAGGCTGGGTAGGTGTAGGTACCATTGGGCTGGTGGATAGGTATTGATGTTGTCACTAAATATCCTCAGAAAATCTTTGCTGTTATTGTATCATTCGCTAGTATAATCAATGGTTTTATAAATATTTAAATAGAAGTTAAGTAATAGCTAAACTATAGGTAAACCTAATTAATTATAGTTCCTATAATAAAAAACTAGTAAAAGTTGTAATTCTTAATTTTCCTTGTTTTATTATTTTGTATATATATATATATATATTTTTAATTAGGTACCTACTTCAATATCTTGCATATCTTTGCTAGAAACTTAGGTGACTCTGTAGTCTCCATCATATTGCCATTATTTGTATAAATCAAGCCATACTTAAATTATTTTACTCTATAATACTGCCCCACTGCAGAACAAATCTAATACTAGATAACATATTATTTTTACTTATAATAACATCAATGTCTGATAATTTAAAACTCATGGTAGATAGAGAGATACATACATCACACTTCTGTCTCAATCACTTCACTAAAACCTAAATCTTAAACAGTGAGTAAAACATCAAAGTATTGGCATCAAAGATTGTGTTTACAGCAAAGTAATGCTTACACATTGGCATATTATTATGTTGCATGTTTAGTAACCTACCTATACTTACCTAGCTTTATTTTTATTTTAGTTTTTAGTTTTCTATTTTAGTATCAAAATGTTACCGTACAGACATGAGTAATTGAAAATATTATCACATAGGCAGTCTAGTATTTTTGCATACATTTTTACTTTAATTTCATTTTTATTTTGTATTTCTTTTCTTGGTTCGTACTTGGTTTATTGTTATTACACTTACACACATTTCTTTGGTAATGATGAGTAAAGCTAGACACCTAAAGATTGGTCTATTCAATGCGGGATCACTCAATACGGGTCATGAAGAGTTCATTGTTGCAGTGGAGGAACTAGGTCCAGACATACTGGCAATAAATGAGACCTGGCTGAGGTCTGGGGAGGATGATAAAGCACCAAAGCTTAATGGATATTGTCTTCGGCATACCCCAAGATCTGATAGTGTTCGTAGTGGGAGGGGAGGGGGTATAGGTTTTTATATTCGTAAAGGCATAGCAGCTCGTTTGAGTCCTCACCCCCCCGCACCCTCTGTGGAGCAAATGTGGTTGCGCATGAAGGTCAGTGGTTTGGTAGTTATTGTTGGGACGGCTTACAGGCCACCCTGGCAGGACGTCAATCTGTTCCTCAATGCTTTGACTGACTCGATAGCTTCTTTTTCAAATTGCGACAAAATGATCTTTCTGGGTGATCTTAATATTGACTTGTTATGCCCAAGCAGCAATAAGGCAAAACTTCTTCTTGAGTTTTTGGACAGTCTTAGCCTAAGGCAGATAGTTACTGAACCAACACACTTCACCGATAGCAGCCAGACACTCATTGATGTAATTTGTACGGATACTCGTGTGAAAAGGGTTGCTGTTAAACATACACCTGAGTTGGGGGGACATGCTATGCTTTTAGCAGAGTTCAATATTAAAAAAGATAAAGTCTCCCCCCGCATGATCACATACAGACCTTTAAAAAATATACTGTCAGACCTATTCAATAATGATCTATCTCAGGTACCTTGGGGATATTTTGAAACGGAAACTGATGTCAATAAACTTGTTGAATTTTTCACTACTGTTATGTTAATGCTTTTTGACTTGCATGCTCCACTAAAAACTGTCAAGTTTAAAGACTCCCCGCACCCATGGATTACGGACACCGTCAAAGATATGATTAAAATACGTGACGGATATCATAGGAACTACAAGTCATTTGCGAATGATAAATCCCCCCGAGCGTTATCCATAAAAAGTATTTACAAAGACATGAAGCACATAGTTATAGCAGCTATACAAAGTGAAAAAAGAGCGTTTTTTGCCCAGAGTATAAATAGCAATCTTCTTGTTGAACTGTCTAAGTCCGATGGGTCCAAAATAAAGTCAGTCCTGCAGCCAGTCCCTCGAGGAGTTCCACAGGGGTCTATTCTGGGACCTGTCCTTTTTATATTGTATAGTGCAGACATAATCACTAGTATCTCACACTGCAAATACCATCTCTATGCAGATGATTTGCAGCTTTATATCTCCTTTCCTCCATCTGAATTAGTGTCTGCTGTAAATAAATTAAACTGTGATTTAGCAAAGATAAGTAATTGGTCCCATAGCAACTCACTTCTAATAAACCCTAAAAAGTCTAAATACATGTTGATAGGTACACGTGATAAAGTCAACAAAACAAATTTAGACAATGTAAGAATAATTGTTGACGGCGTAGAGGTAGAGTACACAACTGATGCTAGGAATCTAGGACTCTGTATGGATAATAATTTAAAATTTGAAAAGCATGTATCAGAATGTGTGAGAAATTGTCTGTATAGACTTAAATTGCTTTACAAAATACGGCCATACCTCAGCGAGGATATTAGAGTCATGCTCTGCGAGTCTCTTATTCTCTCCAGGCTTAATTATTCAGATGTGGTGTATGGCCCTTGTCTTCTGAGTAGAACCAAAAACTTGATACAGCGTGTCCAAAACGCTTGTGGGCGTTTCTGTTTCCATGTTCCACCAAGATCTCACCTAACACCATTTTTGAATTCGTCAAATTTGTTGAAGATGTCAGCACGGAGGAAATTACATCTTTCAGTTCTCTTATTCGGTATCATTCATAGCAAAACCCCAAGGTATTTGTACGACAAACTCATTTGGGCACATGTCCAATCTAGATATCCCAGTAGGGCCTGCACTTTCGTGTTTGTCACACCGGGACATAGAACCATGGCTTTTCGTGGATCTTTCAAGTTTTCTGCGTCCCGGTGTTGGAATGATCTTCCGCCGCCGACCAGGGCCCTTAAAACAGTTAGTACCTTTAGAATTCATGTGAAAAAGGAGCTTCTAGCATTGCAAAAGCAAGGTATTTTCGAGTAGGTCCCTTTCATTGGGAAAACAACTCCACTTTCAGATTTTTCTTTTTGTCTCACTTTGTGTTAGTCAGTTTCACGTATCACTAGGTCATTTTATTCCAAATTTATAAGCACAGAAGAATAATGCCTGCGTAGACTTTGCAACATTTATTTTCTTCTGTGTTTTCTTTCAATCCAATTCCAAATCAAATTTTATCACATTTTTTCTCTGTCTGACAGTAAAATGTTTCATTTTCTGCGATGTCAGTTGTCAGTTTCAACTTCTTGCTGGTTTCTGCGTCTGGATTGTAAGTGTTATCTCAATAGATGCTTGGACGAACAAAAACAAAAAAAACATTTTTTTTGTCTATACTTCTGAAGTCATGATCATGTGTTTAGTGCTAAGTTAGAGTTAATTTAGGTTGTAAGATGTCAATTTAATGTATATATATATTTTTGTCTTGTCTGTGGTCTGCCACCCGTGTGGACACGCGCGCGCCAAATGGTTCTGTCAGAAAACCAGCGTTGCTCTACTTCTTATGGAGAAGTAGAGCAACATTATGCTGAGACAGGACCTATTGGTTCGCTTTGTGGAGTCGCTTGTTGCTTGTATATAATACATACGTAGTTAATTTTATTTATTTCTTTATGTTCTTGTTTACTTATATATTATTATTATTTAGTAGCAAGCTGTACCTACTTGTGAATCAATAAATGTATTTTCTTTCTTTCTTTCTTTCTTTCAAGCGATTCCGAGCGGATTTGTCGCTTGACGAATGAAACCGGGCACAAGTCGTAGTCGGGTTTCCGTTTCATACAGTGAGCCGCGTCCTTAGCCAGCTGGTCGGCACGCTCGTTCCCCTCAAGCCCCGCATGTGCTTTGATCCAGAATAGGGTTACCACCTTATTCTGGAGTCGGGCTTCTATGATGTTCCTCCTGACCTCTATGACCAGGGCGTGAAGGGAACCAGGGTTCGTCACAGTTTCCAACGAGGATCGCGAGTCACTGTATATACCGAAAGTGCTCTCTGTGCGCTTCAGGATGACTCTTGTGGCCTTACATATGGCCAGGAGTTCTGCCTGATAGACCGTGCAGTAAGATGGTAGTTTTAGTTTGATGGCTTTGGTTTCGGCCTCGCCATTCCACAAGGATAACGCAGCCCCAACCTCACCATCAATCTTACTACCATCGGTGAAAATTCTAACCGCTTGATCATTATGATCGTCCACTTGTTGTTGGTCTAACAGGCTCACGAACCCCAGGCTCATATATTCTGCCGGGTGATCCGTCTCGGCATACGACAACGGGCGCTCTACCTCCCTATCTCCCAGCCCTAGCCGGGGTACCCCTCTCTTGGCCTCGTAGAGAGCAGCTGCCTCCTTAATTCTAAGGTCGAGTGGCAGTATCCCGGCCAGTACCAGTGCCGAGTTCAGTGAGACGGTGCGGTATGCTCTGCAAAGTTTTTGAGCAAAACCCCTCTGCACTGCGTTGAGTTTTCTCTGCACCCCCAGTTTATCCGTTGCCTGCACCCAGGCACTGGCAGCATACGTGACTATTGGCTCCACTGTTGCGGTGTAGATGATCCTTACAATTTCTGGGTGGAGCCCCCAACTGACCTTTGCCGCCCTAGAGAGCTGTTTATAAACATTTAGGGCTTTCCGGCAGACCTCTGCGACGTGGCCATTGAAAGTGAGCTTATGGTCTATTGTCAGGCCCAATAGTTTTATTTCAGGGGACATGCTAGGTTAGGTTAGGTTAGGTTAGGTTAGGTTAGGTTAGGTTAGGTTAGGTTAGGTTAGGTTAGGTTAGGTTAGGTTAGGTTAGGTTAGGTTAGGTTAGGTTAGGTTAGGTTAGGTTAGGTTAGGTTAGGTTAGGTTAGGTTAGGTTAGGTTAGGTTAGGTTAGGTTAGGTTAGGTTAGGTTAGGTTAGGTTAGGTTAGGTTAGGTTAGGTTAGGTTAGGTTAGGTTAGGTTAGGTTAGGTTAGGTTAGGTTAGGTTAGGTTAGGTTAGAAATACAGAAATAAATACAGAAATAAATACAATTTATTCATAAAACCACTTTACAAGTCAAAAATTCGTTTACATTTTGTATAAATTCAAATAAAATAAATCATATTAAGTCGAATAAATAAAAATAATGTCATAGAATGGTTTACAATTGTAATCGTTCGTTTACAGAATAGAAACTCTGCTCGACAAGCCAACGTTTAAGTCGTATTTTAAAACACGATAGACTGCCATCAGCTGTGACAGAGTCTGGTAGTTTGTTGTATACTGCCGGACCCATCACATGAGTTAACCTTGAGGACTTCGTGAGGGAGCGGGCGATGGTCGTGAGCTTTGCTGCGTTCCGCGTCCCGTACGAGTGGGTGTCTCCGTTCTTCATGAACCTGCCCAAGTTCATGCGAACATATACTGCCACTTGCATGATCACAATACAAGGCAGCGTAAGTATCCCAAGCTCTTTAAAATGTGGCCTGGCGGAGACGTCCCGCCGAATATTAACTAGGGTGCGTATGTTTCGTTTTTGCATCCGGAAGGCGCGCTCCCAGTCGGCAGCTCGCCCCCATAGCTCCGCACCATACTGCAGCACCGAGTGGACTGTTGCGAAGTAACAGCTGCGAGCCACCTCCGCCGGCACCACGCGCGCCACCCGACGGAGCGCGTAACACGCACTGCCAAGCTTTCCGCACAGCTTATCGATATGGTACTCCCAGGTAAGAGCTTTGTCCATTTCGAAACCGAGGAAAGTAGTCGATTCGCATTGGCTGATGGCCGTTCCATTTACGCTGACTACAAGCTTCCTCACAGCTTTCCCGGATAGTCGAAAGTGTAGGAAGTGGGTCTTGCGTAGGTTGAGTACCAACCCGTTTTTGCCGAACCATCCCGGGAGTAGGCCGGCCGTCTCATTCAGCTTCTCCTCCAACGCGTCCACGGTCTTTTCGGTGACGATCGCGGCCACATCATCTGCGTACATGAGTGTCTCCGCGGAGGTCACCGCTCCGGGCAAATCGTTTAGGAGGAGGGAGAACATTATATTCGAGACGGATGATCCCTGCGCTACTCCCATGGTGGGAGATAACGGCTCCGACTGCTCACCACCTCCAACAACTATTTGTGAACGGTCGCGCATCATATCCGTGAGAACGGCGTATGCTGGTCCCTCGATACCGTAGTGGCTCATCTTACTGGCAAGTACGGCGTGGCTGGCCACGTCGAATGCTTTGGACAGGTCGCAGCACAATACGGCCACCTGCAGCTTCTGCTCACGCGCGGCCAGCACACGCCGCACCACTTCGCGCGTTAGCAAAGTCGTGGAGTAACCGGCGCGATAAGCGTACTGCCGGGGTGACAGGGCGTCCGTCTCTAACAGGTACTCCATCAATCGACTGCTCAGGCCATTCTCGAAGACTTTGGCTATCGCCGGTATAATCGAGACTGGTCTGTAGCTGTCCATGCTCTCGCGTCTTCCCTTGCCTTTGAAGATAGGTGATACTTTGCTTACCTTTAGCACCTGGGGATAGACACCTTCTTCGAGGCACGCATTGAAGAGGTGCGCTATTACCGGGGCAAGGGGTCCTATCGCACCTCTCAGGAGTTCTATGGAAAGCCCATAAATATCCCTCGACCGCTTGGGGGGGATGCGCTTAGTTACAATGCTGGCCACCTCATCAGCACTGAAATTGCGTAGTACCAACCGGGCGCCAGCATGTGGCAGCACCTCCGCCAGCGTGCGGATGGCGTCCCCGACATCCGCGCTGGGCGCGCCGCACGCCGCCGCTGCGTTCAGGAAACGATGATTTATAGCATCCACAGCAAGTTTTGGCGTAAGAAACCTAGTACCCACGTCGTCCCTCAATATGGATGAGAAATCTATTGGAATTGTATTTTCCTTTCCCCTTTCGTTATTAACTATCTTCCACATGACCTTGGAATGATTATTACTATTCGAAATTAATTCTGAATAATGTTTCACCTTAGTGTATTTAATAAGCATGTCAAGTTTATAATTAAGATTTGAAATAAATAAGGAAATTGAGTCATCATATGTAGAATAATTAAATTTTAACATGTCAATAATAAGGGATTTCATATTCATAATGTCAGGGGTCAACCACACCGAGCCAGGTTTTTTATTGGTTATTCGCTTCATAGGGAAACAAATATCCAACTTACCTCTTATTATGTTTATTAAAGCCGTCGCTAGTCCGCAAGCTGTTTTATGTTTTCCAACAATCGAAATCCAGTCAACACTATCCATTGCTGACAAGAAATGCTGTCGATTTGCCCTAGACATGTTACGGATGAGCTGAGTACAGGGTTCCGTGAGCCGGCGTGTACACAAGATCTCGCCGCGAACCGCCAAGTGATCACTCAGATTGGTGACAATAGGTTCCGTTCTAATAGCAGCGGCCGCCGGTAAATTCGCATAAAAGTGATCCAGACATGTAGAAGTACTTGCCGTTATTCTAGTCGGGAAATCCACAAAGTTAGTCATGCCATGGGCCGACAGTAAGTCAAAAAGTTTTTTACGGTCAGTAGTAATGTCGCTGATCCAATTTATATTGAAATCGCCTACCATTACGCAATCTATACCTAAATCCGTTATCTTGTCGAGCAGATTCTCTAAGTGAACGAGAAAATCGTTCGAACTAATAAGGTTCGTTCTGTATAAGCAAATTATTGTTAGTCCAAAGTCAATTAAATCTACCGCCGATATTTCACAATATTGTTCTACCGATAATGCTATCAGATAAGAGTTTTCAATGCAATTCAAGTTGTTTACATA
Source organism: Eupithecia dodoneata (assembly GCA_947044415.1). Lineage (NCBI taxonomy): Eukaryota > Metazoa > Arthropoda > Insecta > Lepidoptera > Geometridae > Eupithecia > Eupithecia dodoneata. The sequence continues at coordinate 44,136 of OX345656.1, read as the reverse complement.
AATGCAAGACCCGCCGTGGGCCTTATCACTTCTACAAAAACTTGAGGCCAACTTGAATCCATCGATGGACACAAGTTTTAGTTTGTCTTCCGTAAGCCAATGCTCTGTGATTGCCAGAATATCGCACTTCAGATCACTTCGTAATAGAGTTTCTAACCTACCAGTTTTATTGTCAATCGACGCAATGTTTTGGTGACATACACAAATAGTCTGTTGAGCATTCACTGCCGGTTTTCTAGTCGCGCGCACTGCGCTGGGACGTGCTGCCGCTCGGTCCGGCCGCGCCGAGTGAGCCCCGCCTCGTCGAGTGGCGGGGGTTCCATCGAAACCAGTCCGAGATTTTAACGCCGGGTGGCCATGATTTAGGTGACGATATTACGCTGTACATACTTTGCGGGAATCCGATTTCGAATGATGCGTGCGCGTCCGTTTTAATGTCTCGTTTCTTGACGAAGTATCTATCACAATCGCTTACTTTTGCGAGATAGAGTTTTATGTTTTCTACGGTGGTATCGGGCTTGAGTGACCATACCTGAATATATTTCAATTCCTCTACAGTCTGGATACTGTCATCGGCCCTGCCGGACCCAGTCAATATTTTCCGCGGCTTAGACGTGCGTTTTCGGTTATGGGTTTGCCATGGTAATTCATTGTTTTCGTCTTGTGTCGTTGGGTTGCACTGTCCGTTGTCCACCGCCGCTATGGTCACCCCAGTTGCTGTTGTAGTCGCGGTAGCTGGTTGATCCTGACGAATGTTTGTCAGCGCTCTAGTTTCCGCGACATCTTTTGCTGTGCTAGTCCTCTTAGGGTTGCTATCAGATATTATGACAGCCAGGTTTTCGCGCGTAGCTGAGTTCTTAGGCACTGGTGCTTCGGTACTTGCGTGTGAATTGGTGCGTTTCTTGGTGGGCTTGGTGAGATCCGCGATGGCGAGGGCTGCCTGCGCCCGGGCATGCCGGACGGGTCGCTGAGCAGCTGATGTCGTCGGCACCGGAGCGGTCGGCGTCAGTGACTTGCGGGTAGGCAACTTAGTGGATGGATTTAGGTTTGCTATAATCTCTGATTGCTCAGATATTACAGCCTCCAGTGACTCCACTCTGCTCACAAGTATCACCACTGTCTTTTGCAAGTCGAGAAGTAAACTTTCGAGGCAGAAATTAGCCATTTTACATGGAAAAATAAAAATCGAACGCGGAGCAGTTACTGTCGCGCGTCGCGGCTTGACGGCGGCTTAGGTTAGGTTAGGTTAGGTTAGGTTAGGTTAGGTTAGGTTAGGTTAGGTTAGGTTAGGTTAGGTTAGGTTTTTTTTTTTTTTTTTTTTTTTTTTTTTTTTTTTTTTCTCGTTCCTTTGACGTGTAATGAATCAAAGTCTGTTTGCTTTATTTCTAATCTACAGGGGGATACATTTGTGCCCAGATAGGGCTTCAGGATTTAAGGCTAATTATTACTAAATTACATACTACTTTTTATAAACTTCTTATCTTTATTAAAATTTTTAGGATTAGGAGACAAATTATATACAAATTTTTCTTCTTATTACATGTTTTCTTATTTATCTATTTTCCTATAAATATTATACTTATCTTTTATACATTTTTAATCAATACCTATTCTATCTTATGCTGTTCTATATATTTTTCAAAATATACATACATCATAATTTTGGTACCTATTTATTTCGTTTTACCACTTTTTGTGCAATATCCGTACAATAACTTATAAATATATTTCTAATATCATTATTTTCCATAAATTTGCTTAGATTTTCTGTGGAGATCTGGAGGTTAAGGGATAGTTCGGTTTCGTGTCATTTCAGAGCGAAGACAGGACAGTCTGTAAGGATATGCACTACTGACTCGGCCACACCAGGTTCACATATGCACGATGGGTTTTCCTTACACTTGATCCGGTTCAAGTATTCGGAGAACCCACCGTGCCCCGTGAGGATCTGCGTTAACAGACTGGTGGCCTCGAACTTACGTACACATTTATACGCCAGCACAGCGTCCGGGAAGAAGAGTTTGGTGACTCCTGCTGTCGTGCCGCTCTTGTACCGCCGGTTCCATTCGTCGAGCGTATTCAGACGAATCTGTCGCTTAACGAATGAGACCGGACAATAGTCATAATCGGCCCGTCTCTTTTTATTTGCAGCGGCTTCCTTCGCTAGCTGATCGGCACGTTCGTTCCCCTCTAAACCCGCGTGGGCTTTGATCCAGAATAAAGACACTTCTTTATTCTGGACCCTGCTCGATCTGAGGTTTTCACGAGCCTCCACGGCTAAAGGGTGAAGGGAACCATTGTTCGTCACCGATTGCAGCGCGGACCTTGAGTCACTATAGATCCCAAAAGACAGTTCTTTACGCTTGAGGATTTCCCGCGTCGCTTTGCATATTGCCAGAAGTTCAGCCTGATAGACCGTGCAGTAAAATGGCAGTTTGAGCTTGAGGGCTTGGATCTCAGCGTCACCAACCCAAAGGGATAGTGCTGCCCCAACTTCACCCTCAATCTTGCTGCCATCGGTGTAAATTTTAACTGCTGAGTCATGGTCAGGTTCTTGGTCTATCAGGCCGAAATCCAGGCATATATGCTCCGCTGGATGCTTCGTCTGAGCGTACGGCACAAGTCTTTCCACCTCCCTATCCATGAGTTCTGGTCGAGATACTCCCCTCTTTGCCTCATACAGGGCGGCTGCCTCTTGTATGCGGAGATCGAGTGGGAGTATCCCGGCCAGAGTTAAGGCGGAGTTCAGGGAGACGGTGCGGTACGCTCTCGTTAGCTTCTGGGCGAATCCTCGTTGGACCGCGTTGAGCTGCTTCTGGATGCCTATCTTCTTTGTTGCCGGTGCCCAGACACTGGCTGCATACATGATTACTGGCTCTACAGCCGCCGTGTATATAACCCTAATTACTTCAGGGTTCAGGCCCCAGCTGATCCTGGCGGCTCTAGATAACTGCTTGTAGATGTTCAACGCCTTCCTGCACACATTGGCAGCGTGGCTGTTGAACGTCAGCTTGTTATCTATCGTGAGCCCCAGGATCTTGACCTCCGATGACAGGCCGATGTCAACCCCGCCCATGTTAAGGAGTGGTGTATCATACTTCAGTTTTCTAGTTATGACCACCGCGTTGGTCTTGTGTGGCGCGAACTTTAACTTGTTTCTGATACCCCACTCCCTGACATAGGCGAGGGTGGTATTTGCCCGTCGCTGGACTTCTAGAGCCGTGTCCCCATCGAACACTAGGACCACGTCGTCCGCGAACGCCTGACAATAGTCCTGCCTATCCTCTAGTCCTTTCAGCAAAGGATCCAAAAGGAGATTCCACATAATGGGACCCCCTATGGACCCCTGGACGCAACCCTTACTCGTGGCCTTAACGTGCTCCTCCCCCGCATACCTAACTCTGACCTGCCTATCAGATAGGTAGCTGTCCACTAGTCTTCTAATGTTGACTGGAGTCTCCTCTTCCGCCAGCCTGCACCTTATAGCGGGCCACCAAGCGCTGTCGAAGGCTCCCTCTATGTCCAAAGATATCATGACTACTATTTTCTTTTGACTGAGTTTGTCATGTATATGGTGTATCATGTCATAGAGGGAGTCCTCGGTGCTCTTTTTAGGCATGAAGCCGTACTGCCGGGTGCTCATCCTTGGTATAAGGTGCCACTTCATGCGAGCCACGATCATCTTTTCGAGGATCTTTCCGGGCACCGACAACAATCCAATAGGTCTGTAGGATTTTGGATTGGTGTAGTCGTCCTTGCCCGGCTTTCTCAATACCACCACTGTGGCATCCTTCCAGATGGTCGGGAAATGTGAAAGAGCCAGGCACTTGTTGGTCAATGCCAGGAAAGCCTCTGGATCACTCCCTATAGCTTGGCTGCAAATATCGGCAGTGAGACCATCTGCTCCCGGAGCTTTTTTGGGGTTAAAGTCTTTCACCGCTGCTCTAAGCTCCTCCATTGTAAACGGTGGGTCATGAGACTTATCATGCACTGAACTGTTTACTTGATCTGCTTTAGTTCTAGTCAGTCGGTGGTCGGCATTGTCCTCTTCCTGTCTGTCCTCCGGGTAAAAGATGTCTGCCAAGGTTTTAGCGGACTCCTTTGGGTCTATTTGCCTCCCATCCCTCACAAGGGGTATGTCCTCCTGTCGTGTGGAGGTTCTACCAATCACCCTATAAATCCCTTCCCATAATCCCTCCTTATCCTGCTTTCCACAAAAATCCTTCCAGCTTTCCGTCTTCGCTTTTTCTACCTCCTCTAAAAAGTGGTTTCTTGCTTTCAGGTACTCATCTACTACTCTGGATCTTCGGGTCTCTGCTGCACCTCGGATGCGGCGCTTCAGCGTGATGGAGTGTCTCTTCAGCGCGGCGAGTTCTTCGGACCACCACGGAAAGGTAAGTTTCTCTTCTGTTCTCTTCTTTTTCAGTGATTGTTCGCATGTCTGGGTTATTATATCTATGTATTTGGCTATTGCGTGTTCTAATTGTGTTTTGTCAGTTATTTGTTCTATTGCTTCTTTGTTAATATTATTATCTATTTTAAATTGAGCCAATTTCTCATGAAATTGGCTCCAATTTGCCTTCTTAGTATTGTACAGCCTAGTTGTTCTGCTTATACTTACCCCTTTCGCTTTCCTTAGCGCTATGTTGAAAGTAATTCCGTTGTGGTCCGAGTTCGTCAAGTCATCCATCACTCTCCACCCATTTATCAAGGCCAACATGTCCATAGAGCAGGCAGTTATATCGGGATGGCTGTTGTAGGAAACCCCTCCTCTAATAGTATCGAATGTAGGGGTGTTTCCCTCATTCAGTACCTGCAGGCCCAGTTCTTCGAGAGTGCCCGACACGTCCTCTCCTCTGTCATCCACTACAGTGCTACCCCACCAGGTGCTCTTCGCATTCGCGTCTCCTCCGATAATTATTCTCCTGGGACCAACCTGCTCTGTGATCTTCTTGATTTGCTCCAAGTATGGCTCTATGGGTTGGGTTGGCTCGAAGTAGAATGAAACGGCAGCGATCTGCCAGGCACCGGTTCGGATCCTTACCACGACGATGTTGTTTGTGGTGAGTTCTGGGCACTGTAAGACGTCAAGGTCGCGGTCAAACACGGCTATTGCCGCTTTGACAGTCCCTTCCCCTTGGTCGGTGCTCTGGTAGATTCTCACCCCTCTGTGTCCTCTCATTCTACCGATACCACCCACATACGGCTCCTGGAGCAATGCAAATGCCACCTTTCTCTTATCGGCTTCAATCATCAGCTCGTTGGTGGCCGTTTGCATCCGTTGCAGGTTGGCCTGGAGGACGCGGTAGGGTTTCTCTCCGGTTGGGGCAGCTACAGAGTGTACGCCAGTGGTGCCCTTAGCAGTACGCTACAGAGGCACGAGCCATGGCATCCCACTTCCGCCTTACTGCACACTCATTACTGAACGCGTTATGCTCTGTTGCATCCAGCTTTGCGTGCCTGCAGTTACAACAGGAAGGTGCTATGCCACTCAGCCAATCTTCACATTTAGACCTCATGTGGGGGCCTCCACAGTGGCTGCACTTTTCAATGCTCTCCCCGCAGTGGCGTCGGCCGTGACCATAGCCAAGGCACAGAGAGCACTGAACCAGCGGTGATTGGTCGGCTACCTTCACTCTTTGGAGGTCGATGTGAACCTCTCCCACCTCCATCATCAGGTTCCAGATCTTGGGGGAGACCTTGATGACGATGTGGCACATGTGGGGGTTCCTGGCCTTTCTCCTGTAGCGGATCTCAATTCTGTCATCCCGTTTGTCGAGTTTTCCAAGTATGCTTCCGTTTTGGTTCCTCAGGGCGTTCGTGACATCGTCGTCACTATGGAAACTTAAGACGTCCCTGAGGATCAAAAGTGGGTCCTTGTTCTGGATTTCCTCGACATTCAGGTATGACTCCGCCTTTCTGAGCCTTTCCTTTACTTTCTCCCTTTCTACCTCTGTCCGGCATCCCACTATAATTTTTCCGTCCTTTGCCTGCCTTACTCTATCCACCTGTATCCCGCCTTCTTTGGCATTCACTGCTGTCCTGATTCTGCTGAGGATCTCTTCTCCTGTTTCTTTCTCATCTTTGGAGGAGACCATTACCGAGTGCAGCGCTGTCCGCTCATGGGGCTGCTTCCTGTGCAGACCTGCAGCTACTCCCGCGTAAGTGGTTCTCTCCTGGATCTCATTCTGTTTCTTTATCTCCTCTTTCAGGCTCTCCATCTTTTCCAAGTTTTCCTTCAGCAGTTTACTGTTTTCTTCTAACTGTCTCCCTAGTACATCTTCACCAATTCTTCTTGTCTCTATTCCTGTATTCTCTGTCTCATTTCTTTTCTCTTCTTGGTTTGACTTCTGTGTCACTATAGGTTTTCCTTTTATGTTCTTTGCTTCTGCCTCTGCCTCCTTAACTAGCTCGAACAATCGGTCTACGGCTTGTATGACACTCGCTTTAATGTCCGTTTTCAAGTTCCTCGAGAGTTCAAGGTTTGTCTTGGCTTTGCTGAGGCATGCTCTCGCCTCGGCGGTCCTATTTAGGAATCTGTCCTGTTTTGTTTTAGGAGCTAAGGCCGTCTTCCTCGGTGGGGTCGGTGTCTTGGGTTGTAGCGAGGCAGATTTCCTACCCTTCACTAACTCCCATTCTCCCACGCTACGTCTCACGTTGGAGGTCTGCGGCTGCTCTTTTGCCTGCTGTGAGGGGCCTGCCTGTTCAGCTCGTGGTGGTGATGGTGATGAGTGGGAGGTCAAATCGACCGAGGGGTTCGTCTTCTTCACCGGTGTGTGAAGAGCAGCAAACATTTTGTCGTCAAAGGAATGTCGTCAATATACACGGGTCAATAAAATTTAATAATAAAGGTAAGTTTGTATAAGTTGTAAATATATTATGTTTTCCTAATTCTAATATAACTGTGTTCTGTTTCAGATCGTCACGGCTGCGATATCTACTCACGCAACTCCTGAAGACTAGTGGTCGTGACTCTGCTCAACGTTAGGGGAGTCACGAGGTCACAAGGTAAGAGCAAGGTAAGTTTTCGCAAATATAGAGTTTTGTAGAGTTAAGCTCTACCAACTAATGTCAGCCTAATCTAAAAGTGTCAATAAACACACGTCAATAGACAAAACAATAAAATAAGAAAAATTTGTGACTCTACCTAGAGTCACTTTGGATAGTCGAATAAGATGGGTCTATACGAGAACTATAACATACAAAAAACCACAATTGAATCGTGGGTACGGTTCGAGAGATAAAGCGCTTTGAATATTTCCAATATGGCGGACAAAATAGCCGCCAAAAAATAAAGACCGCTGTATCTCAGTCAATTTTGCTCCGATTTCGCCGGTATCTCGTCCGGACAGTGTACTAAGGTAAGGTCTACGCCCTCGCCAGGCTAGTCGAAATGGAATTTTCAGTGCTCTACCTAGAGTCCTAAGTAATGCCAAAGGAGAGAGAAAGCGCAGACAATGTCCCTATCGAAAACCGCAACGAAATCGGACAACCCTACGAGCTGCTATCTGAATATAAAATTATTCAAAATGGCGGACAAAATGGCCGACCACTATTTAAAACCGTCCCTACTCCTCCAATTTTGCTCGTAGAGAGCTGCGGTTTCGACAATGGCACTCTTCGTAGCACCGTTGACAACCTCCCTGGGTTAGATTAGCGAAGAAAATTAATACTCTATATAGAGTTCTCACTCTACCAATCTATGCAAGGGGTGACATCAATGCCAACAAAGAAAACCGCACTTAAATCCGCCTTTTCTAGCAAAAGTTATGGGCAATTTAAATTTTCCAAGATGGCGGCCAAAATGGCCGCTCTAAGTCCAAATTTGTCAGTTTCTATCTGAAATGGTCGGTGTTTGGTATTGTTGGAAAGGTCTTTTCAAGACCAGTCCAACCAGCACAACGTATTAGTAAAATAAATGAAAACTGATGAAATATTTACAAAAATGCTTAAATTTGTTCGAAAAAATGCTGTAAAAGTTCTTGTTTAGCTCAAAAAATTTTGAAAAATTGAAAAATATATGTACTAATAGCCTAGTTATTAACTATGTTCAAACTTTTATCCTAACTTTAATATAAAGGAGGGCACGTGCTTGGCCAAAAATTTTAAAAATTTATATTTCAGAAACTACTGAATTGAAAAATCTCAAAATTTGCATAAGGCTAGAAAACAGTATCAAGATTCTAAAATTAAATTAAAAAGTATAGCTAAAAGATCTTAATTATGAGATATAAAAATTTGAAAAAGTGCTAAAATTAAAAAAGTCCATATCTTTGTCAAAAACTAACTTTTTTCAATTCCAGATACGCCTCCGTGCTCGCCGCGGTGATGTCCTCCTCGTCCAATATAAAATCCTTGTCCAGCAGCCCTGGGTAAAGGACCTCGTGGCCACGTGGTTTTTGTTTTTTTGATGTTATTTCCGCGCGCTTGCGCGGAAAAAATCCAAATGAAGCTCCAACGTGTAGATCCCAATGAGGTCCTCTTTTGAGCACTTTAAAAATTGGGGGTCACCACTCAAAATCGTGCAGCGTATCACTTTAAAGTTTCAAAATTTTCTGCAAAATCACTTTTTCTTAAATAACTTTTTGAAAAACACACTTTTTGGAAATCCTCTTTCACAGCCGTGTGCGCCTCGTGATTTCGCTTCTTTTGATACACTGCACTGACGTAAAACTTCCCTTTTTCCTATTTTAAGGATTTTTCGAGCGTGGAGTAACCTTTTTTCGTGGCGCTCTCGAGTGCGGTCGGAGCGCGAATGGTTAGGTTAGGTTAGGTTAGGTTAGGTTAGGTTAGGTTAGGTTAGGTTAGGTTAGGTTAGGTTAGGTTAGGTTAGGTTAGGTTAGGTTAGGTTAGGTTAGGTTAGGTTAGGTTAGGTTAGGTTAGGTTAGGTTAGGTTAGGTTAGGTTAGGTTAGGTTAGGTTAGGTTAGGTTAGGTTAGGTTAGGTTAGGTTAGGTTAGGTTAGGTTAGGTTAGGTTAGGTTAGGTTAGGTTAGGTTAGGTTAGGTTAGGTTAGGTTAGGTTAGGTTAGGTTAGGTTAGGTTAGGTTAGGTTAGGTTAGGTTTTTTTTTTTTTTTTTTTTTTTTTTTATTGCCTGTCCGGGAGCTATGTCCCGGCCCGCGAGCTATCCTACTTAATGACCCTCTGACTTGATCAGAGACCTTTTTATTCTCAGTTTTGTCTTTATTAACACACCTTACGATACAAATTCCAGGAAGGGAATGGGGTACGGATTCATTTATTCTATTGTACAATTGTCTTATATCTATTTAGTTCGAATCTGTATATTTAACAATATTGTAGGGAATTATCTTAAGATAATCCTACTCAATACATACTTATATAACTATTTGTTTCTATTTATAACCTTACTTGCTATTTTAATACATAATTTTACAAACTTTTCTCTTATAGTTTTATCGTATATAAATCTACTTAAATTACTGAGTTCCATCTTTTCCCCAATTTCCTGCTCAAAATCAATACGTTCTAGGTTGTAGGCAGGGCTCTCTATCAGTATGTGTTGTACAGTCTCCTCCTTGTCAGGCTCGCAGATACACGATGGGTTGTCCCTGCATTTGAATCGAGCCAAGTACATGGAAAACCCACCGTGTCCCGTCAGAACTTGCGTTAGGGTACCCGTGATGTTAAGCCCTCTTACCACTTTAAATGCCGAGATCACATCTGGGAAAAACAATTTAGTAACAGATGCCGTGGATCCAGATTTATACCTTCGATTCCATTCGCCCAGCGAGACCCTACGAATTTCTCGCTTGGCGAATGAAATCGGGATCAGGTCATATACAGGGGTTGTCTTCTTTGAGGCTGCCTCCTTTGCCAACTGATCTGCTCTCTCATTTCCCTCCAGTCCCGCGTGTGCTTTTATCCAAAAGAGCTCAACTTTTTTGGAGTCTTGTTTGCATCTTCTCAGATGATCGCGGATTTTGACTGCTAGGGGATTGAGAGAGCATCCATTAACAATCGCTTCCAGAGACGACCTGGAATCGCTAAAGACGCCGAAACTCGTTTCAGGACGTTTGTGCACCTCCTCAATTGCTCTACATATGGCCAGCAATTCGGCCTGGTAAACCGTGCAGTAAGGCGACAGCTTCAATTTCAGGCTTTTAGTTTCGGCACCATTGCTCCAGAATGACAATGCTGCTCCAACTTTGCCTTCAATTTTGCTGCCGTCTGTATAAATTTGTACTGCTTGACCCGTGTTCCTTTCAACGTCTTCTTGATTTTCCAGGCATATGAATTCCAAGCTCATATGGAGCGCTGGGTGAGGAGTGTCAGCAAACGATGTCATTCGCTCAATTTCTCCTACCGTCAACATTGACTGTGGGTTCATACCCCTCTTCGTCTCATACAGAGCAGCTGCCTCCTGTATCCGGAGATCAAGGGGCAACAACCCAGCCAACGCCAGTGCCGCGTTTAAGGAGACTGTACGATAGGCTTTCGTGAGTTTTTGAGCAAAGCCTCTTTGGACAGCGTTTAGCTGCTTCTGTATTCCGAGTTTCTTTGTCGATGGCGCCCAGGCTGAAGAAGCGTACATGATGATCGGCTCCACGACGGCCACGTAAATGGTACGGATTACCTCTGGTTGAAGGCCCCAGCTAATTCTGGCGGCTCTGGACAGCTGCTTGTAGACGTTTAAGGCTTTCCTACATATGTAGCTTGCATGTCTATTAAACGTCAGCTTGTTATCTATCCAGAGTCCCAGAACCTTAAACTCTGTAGACATGGTGATGTCGATCCCTCCCATGGTCAGGTGCGGGTTGTCATACTTAAGTTTGCGCGTTAAAACCATTGCGTTCGTTTTATGCGGTGCAAACCGCAGTTTGTGACGGACTCCCCACTCCTGAACATAGGTAAGAGCGGCATTAGCCTGTCGTTGGACCTCCATCGCAGTATCTCCGTCAAAAACCAACACTACGTCGTCGGCAAAGGCTTGGCAGTAATCTCCACGTTTTTCCATCCCTTTGAGTAGGGAGTCAAGAAGGAGGTTCCATAGGATAGGGCCTCCAATAGAGCCCTGTACACAGCCTTTGGTTGTTTCCTTTGCAACCTCCTCCCCGGCATACCTAACTTTTACCCTTCTTTCCCTCAAATAGCTATCCACTATCCTTCTGATGTTTACCGGACACTGTTCCTCAGCAAGGCGGATTTTTATTGCAGGCCACCACGCATTGTCGAAGGCTCCCTCTATGTCCAATGATACAACCGTGATAATTTTCCGCTGGTCCAGCTTTGATTTCACATGTTGTATCAGATCATAGAGGGAGTCCTCGGTGCTCTTTTGGGGCATGAATCCGTACTGGCGAGTACTCATCCGGGGGATAAGGTGCCATTTCAGTCTTCTGACTATCATTTTTTCTAAGATCTTCCCCATCACCGGAAGAAGGCCAATGGGCCTATATGACTTTGGGTTAGAATAGTCATCCTTGCCAGGTTTTCGGAGGACTATCACAGTGGCCTCCTTCCAGATCAAAGGGAAGTGGCTGAGTTGTAGGCATTTGTTTGCTATTGAGAGAAAGAGATGGGGATCGTGTAGCACTGCCATTTTGCAGATATCCGCCGTAAGACCATCCGCACCCGGAGCCTTCTTTGGATTAAAGCTTTCCACCGACTCTATCAGTTCTTCCAGCGTAAACTGAGGGTCATACTCATCATGACAATCGATGTTTACTTGGTCAGCTTTTTTCCTTGTTATTCGGTGGTCTGCATTATCTTCTGTTTCGAGGTCCTCCGGGTAGAATGTTTCTGCAAGTATTTTAGCAGATTCCTTGGTGGTGAGCTGCTGGCCTTCCTTAATCAAAGGCAGGTCTTCTTGCCTCTTTTTCGTTCTCCCTATCACCCTGTATATGCCCTCCCACAATCCTTCCCTATCCTGCTTCCCACAAAACTGCTTCCAACTATCTATTTGTGCCTTCTTTGTCTCTAATTCATATTTTGCTTTTGCTTCCAGGTACTCAGCGACGACCTTATCTCTTCGGACCTGCGCTGCACATCGAATCCTGCGCTTCCTAGTGGCGACATCTTGCTTCAACTTGGCAAGTTCCTCTGTCCACCACGGTAAGTTTACTTTTTCTTTCTGTTTTATTTTTGGAATACTATTTTTGCATGATTCTGTAATTATATTTAAGTATTTTATTATTTCCTTTTCTAGTTCTTTTATTGATCTTAATTTCTCAATTTCTAATGGATTTTCTTGTAGCAACTGGGCCATTTTCATATTAAACTGGTCCCAGTCTGCTTTTTTACTATTGTATATTCTTGTGGTTCTACATATGTTTATTCCTTTTGCCTTATTTAGTCTTATGTTAAAAAGTATTGTGTTGTGGTCAGAGCTCGTCACGCCCTCGTCAATTCGCCAGTCTTCCACGAGGCACAAAAGTTCCAAAGTGCAGGCCGTCACGTCCACAAAACTAGAGAATATTTTTCCTCCCCTAGTAGTGAAGAATGTAGGGGTCGTGCCTTCGTTGAGTACCTGTAGTTTCATTTCGTCCAGAGCACCTGCCATCTCCTCCCCTCTGTCATCCGTAGCTAGACTGCCCCACCAAGAGCTCTTGGCGTTTGTGTCTCCTCCCATAATAACATTTTTGCGGAAGTGCTTCATGATCCTGTTTAGTTGCTCCAAGTATGGCTCTATCGGCTCTGGATGTGGCTCAAAGTAGAAGGACACTACAAGTATCTCCCATGCACTTGTCCTGATTTTTATCGCCGATATGTTAGGTGTGGTAAATTCAGGACACTGGATTACGTCCAGGTCTCGGTCAAAAACCGCTATGGCTGCTTTGACTGGTCCGTCTTCGGGTTTCGTGTTTTGGAAGATCCTCGCGCCTTGGTAGTCCTTTACTCGACCTGTTCCCCCAATATAGGGCTCCTGGAGCAGTGCAAAGGCCATCCTATTATTGTACGCCTCAAGCATAAGCTCATTAGTTGCCAGTTCCATTCTTTGCAAATTTGCTTGGGCTACAAGGTATGGACTCACCTTTTCATGGACAGGATTTCCGCCGAATGCCACCTTAGCAATAAGCTACTGCTGCTCTAGCTAGAGCGTCCCACCTCCGCCTAACAGGGCACTCCTGGCTGAAAGCGTTATGGTCAACTGTGTTCATCTTAGCATGCAGACAGTTACAGCAAGATGGGGCTGCTCCAGCCAGCCAGTCCGGGCACGCAGCCCTCATGTGAGGTCCCCCACAGTGGCTGCACTTTTCAATACTCTCTGTGCAGAAACGCCTACCATGCCCGTAACCAAGGCAGAGCGAGCACTGCACCAGTGGTGATTGATCTGCCACTCTCACCCTTTGCAGGTCAATGTGAACCTCTCCCGTATCAAGTATGCGGTTCCATAAAGCAGGAGACACGCGCACCACGACGTGACAAGTATGAGGGTTTCGTGTTTTTCTTCGAAATCTGACTTCAACCCTGTCATCCTCCTTGTCGAGATTCTTATATATGTGTCCATTTTGATTCCTCAAGGCGCTCAGGATGTCAGCATCGCTATTAAATTGCAATACGTCCTTGAGGATCAAAAGAGGGTCTTTGTTTTTTATCTCCTCGACATTGAGGTGTTCTTCGTTCTTGAGTCGTTCCTTTATTATTTGTCTTTCTTCTTCTGTTCTGCAACCTACGATGATCTTTCTGTCCTTTGCCTTTCTTATCTTGTCTACTTTTACGCCTCCCTCTTTAGCATTTACAGCTTTTCTTATTCTATTAAGAACTTCATCTCCTGTCTCCATTTCATCCTTTGCGGTGACGACCACTGAGTGGAGAGCTGCAGGTCCAGTCTGCACTCTAGTAGTCGCCGCCGCCACGCTTGCGTATGTCTTCTGCTCCAAAGTTTCCTTTAGTTTTTCCATCTTTTCATTATTTTCTTTTATGAGTTTGAAATGCTGTTCCAATATTATCTCCAGATTGCTTGTATCTATTTTTCGTTTTTGTTCTTCTGTATTTTCTTCTTCATCTATCTTTTTGTTCTGGGGGCTGGATTTGGTTGGGGTTTTTCTGCCTTTAATGGCATCAACCTCTTTGACCAGTTGATAGAGTCGTTCCAGCGCCTCAAGAACACCGTTTTTTATGTCGGTTTTTAGGTTTCGGGAGTTGTTTATGTGGAGTTTGGCTTTAATAAGGCAA